>OZ009952.1:178606-10178606 GCA_963932025.1 Erebia epiphron | reverse complement strand
CTGCAATCAAATTTGGATCTTACGATGTAACTAGCTGGTTCCCTTTGACTTTGGCTTTGGGTATCCATAGGGGTTGGTTTAGTACCTCGCCGGTCGTCAAAGCCTTCGCGCGTGTTAGCCATCGCTAGGCAGTTTCGCCGGACGAAAGTTTGCAAACTTTTCGTAAAACATCATTGTAAAACTGTGTACTGTTTTTGTTATGTTAAACTGTGGAGGTTTTCGGATGTGTGTTTTTTTAAGGTATGTTTTTTTCCACTTATTTATTGTGTGTTGATGATGTGTTTTTAATTTAATTGTCACTAGTTCGGTGTTTCGGGTAAGTATTATACCTACCTACATTTTGATTTTAGTTCAATTATTAAATATTATATATTATTAATAATTAATATGATAATGCCCGCGACTTCGTCCGCGTCGATTTAATTTTTTTGTGTTCCCGCTGTAACTTCTTAAGTTTCCGGGATAATAAGTAGAATATGTCCTTCCTCGTGATACCGTCTATATCAGTCCCAAATTTCATCCAAATCTGTTAAAAAGATGGGCCGTAAAGCGGCCTTAAATAATAAAATTAATTAAATAGACATTAATTAAAACATATTAAAACAAACCTACCTACGAGTAAATCGATAAAATAAAAGGCAAAATCAAAGTATGTCCCTAAGTAGCATCTTTTTTATGATAATCGTAAGGATTGATTAAATTATTCATTAAATATAATAGGTTATACGCTACGAGGGTTCTAAACGCGCCGTGTAATCTGTGAACAAGACCAAAACAAACACTGCCTAGTATTTTTTTTAATTATCACCGTCAATTTAAATTAAAGATGATTTAATAATAGAAACAAAACAAATTAAGTATTTCATTTATAATTACTCAATTCGAGTACCTACCCCTACCAATTACTTTAAACGTAATTAACATTGGTATTTTGTAGGTATTTGGATGATAATATTATGCTTATTATATTAAAAATATAATGATACTACTTACTTAAAAAAGTATGTTTTACTTTAAAAGAGTTTACTTCAACAAAAATGAAAATAAATCTAATATTATCTTATTTAAAATCTTTGAATTTACTTATTTACTATTAATTAGTCAGACAAAAGGGAGCAGCCACTGGGATCCAAGCGACGCGACGCAAGACCAAGGCGAAAAAAGTCCCCAAAATTGTCTTTTCTACAATGGATCAGAACCAGCCCCCGGTTATGTAAGGAAATCGTAATCGAAATCGTTTGTCAAACGGATAATTCGATAGGAGTTCATAGAGGCCTGCACGTCAAGCAGCTGTCAAATGTTTATTATGATTTGCTTTTGGACCTCAGAATTGAGTTATTAGCCGTGTAAATCCGTGCTACAATACTTGAAGCCTATCGCACACTCACAGTATTTAACTTTAATAATTATAAAGGGATATAGGTACACAATATTAAACTCGTGTGCTCGCCCTCATCCTCATCGTCAAAACCCACGCGCAATCAGCGCGACACCGCTTTCTCGTGGATTTCTCATCGGAAGAGATGTACCTATCGCATTAAATTAAAACGTTCTTGAACTACAGATACCTAGCATTCGCCAGAATAATGAGTAGTTGTCCCGCCACGGCTTCGCTGGGGTAAAACTTCTGATAATCCTTTCTTAGAACGCTCCAAAGAACACTACGCTAAACTAAAACGCTACTTGCTAAATCTCAGACTTTTAGACCCTTATACCCTTTTTCATCTTTCTTTCTCTTCGATTTGCCGGATTAAAACGCAGTTTATTTTATTTCTTTCTCAGTACTAGCCCGGAGTTAGGAAGTTGGCGGTGACTCACCCCCGTGCTTCGAAGAGCCGAGGCACGTAAAGCCATCGGTACCGATTATTATCACTAACATGATAATAGTCGTCAAAACCCGCCAACCCGCATTGGAGCAGCGTGGTGGGTCTAAGCTCTAATTCCCGCTCTCCTATGAGAGTGGAGGCCTGTGCCCAGCAGTGGGACGTTAATAGGCTGTAGTGATGATGAATGTAATACAAAATAGTTTAGTAGATAATTTCATTAATTTTGTAAAGCTTAAAATTGACTTACCTAAATGGTCAAAATCACCAATCAAATAACGAGAGATTCAAAATATATCATTCATTCATTTATTAGCTTTCAAATATTCTACGTCTTGTTTTCATGAAAAGCTTTCAATAATCCTTTCACCAACGCCGTTGCATTTCATACAAATTAATCATCTAATATTTCGATATAAATTTAATTTAATGTTAACTAAAAATAAACCTTGCATAATAACGGAATAGAGTCTCAATTCAAAGGATATTCAAGACGTAAATGAGGGGGAGTCTGAATACACGTCAGGAGCACGGATGCTACAAATAGCAACAATAGCACAATGGCCACAGATGGCGTCTTATTCGAGATTGATTGAAATACGGAACCGATTAATATTTAGTATTATGACGATCATAATAGTTCAATGCTGGAATCTATACGGGTTATTGGAGATTATGGAATAGACGAGGTTTTGCTTTGAATAAAAAACAGAATAGAGATTGTAAGCTTTATGAATAACGACTAAAGGTCTATCTACTGCCTGATACCAGCAGCTTGTCAGGGGGTAAAATAAGGGTTTGTAAATTGTATGAAAATCGAACCTAACGTAAGCCAAGCCGCAGGCAAAAAGTACATAACTTATGTGTCAATACATTAGTATGACATGAAGGTGGATGGGGCTGAAAAGTGGCCATATAGGAACTCTTCAAATTCCCAACAAAGCTCCGTCGTGTATGGGCTCGTTGGATTTGTCTTACAAGTGCTGCAGATCTAGATAATGTACAGGATCTCATGATGGACTCGGGAAGTGGTCATAGGAACTACTCAAGTAGGTACTCATGACAACTCCGTGTCGTGTTTATGGATTTCTTGCCAAGTACTTTGAAGGTATCCAAAGTGTGAAGAAAAGTTTATTTAAAAAAATGTATTTAATTTATATCTGTCACCGTAAGATTGTGAAAACCGTTAGGTTGTAATCTATCTAGCGAGATTGTAAACTATCGAAATATAACAATTTAACGCATTATTTTTCGGTAGATTGTAATCTGTTAGGTATATTAAACCGATAGAAACAATCTAACGAGATAAAAAGCGTTAGATTGCAATCTGACGGTTTTTGCAATTTTAAGGTGACATACCCAACTTATTAATACCGCTATGGATGAAAAGTTTAAAGATCAGATAAAATGAATAGAAAAAAAACTCGTATTGATTTAATTGCTAAGAGATGGAACACAGTCTTAAGTAAGATGATAACAAAGAATCTTTCAGGGGAAAGAAAGACTATCTAGTGCCTCTTGAAATACAAATACAAATACCGTTTATTTCAAGTAGGACTTCCTTACAGGCTAATTTGAAATGACAAGTGTCTCTGTTAATAGTAATGTAGGCTCACAATGTAGATTTTCTTCGAAAAAGTGGGAAGATAAAAAATAATAGATTTAAGAGATCCCGTGTAAAACTATTTATATAAGATTGATTTAAATTAAGACATTTGATTGGTAAGAATTATCTTACGTAAAATTTTAGCCCTATAATTTTGATGTTAATAAGCAATCCTATTCTATAATCTTTGTGCACCTATGCTAAGTTTCCTCTAAGCTCATCTTATCGGAGTATGAACAAAAATAATATTTTACGTTGGAGGGTGTTGTACCTACGCTTGTTTTACGTCCACAGTTGACCCTGCTAACAGATAAGTTCCAATCGTTATCCACTTGCTAGAACGTCAAAATTTGGCATACATATATTTCTTATTATTAAAACTAGTTTATATAACTAGTTTTCCTGAAAATTCTACTCCAAAGGAGGTAAATAGGGGTTTGAAATATACAAATCAAAATGAAATAAGTTATTATGAATATTAGCTTTTATTTACAAAGTGTAACTTTTCCTTTTTATGAAAAGAGCAACTGCTGAGTTTCTTGCCGGCTCTTCTCAGTAGTATTATTCTCTTTCCACACCGGTGGTAGAGTCTTGAGTCTTGACTTATCTTAAGCGGCACAAGTTGTCCAGCGTAAAATAAATCATTTCAAAGCAAGCAAAACTCGGGCAAAATTTATTGATTGCATCAAAAAATTGCTACCAGTCATTACGTTTTAAAATCACTGCCGTTCAAGGGAGACCATCGATCGATGCCAAAATACATAACAGCGTAGGTAAATAAGGTCATCGAAGCCCCAAAGGATGAGTTCACATATTCAATACACCATACAAAGTCAACTTGCAAACTACTCCTGCATCCCTTACTGCGAAGTTACGGGTCCGTCCCAAAGGGGCGTCTCGGTGTATTGTGGAGCAAACTATTCAGTTCACGAGAGACACGATTTGCAAAGTTTTTTTTTTCAATTCACCACGTAATGTTACCCTTTTAGAGTCCAATGCTTTTGAACTGATCACATTCGGAAGGCGGCCATATTTTAAAAATAAACTGGAAAAAGGCTGTGTGAGATTGGGAGAATGGAATATTTCAGAAATGTAGAATTTAGTTGCAAGATTGAAATTATTGAAATTGGCTTCTTTTTTCTGAGAGGAAGTGGAGATTCAGGGAAAAAAGAATTGACTACTAGTCTTTAGGATATTACGCTTTTGATTATTTCTTCTTCTCCCTCGTGTCCTTGTCCCACGCTTCGTGGGGTCGGCACAGCATTTTTCTTCTTTCACTCACTTCTGTTATCCGTCAAACTATCATTCATCCCTTTTATACGCATATCCTCTTTCACACAATCCATCCATCTTTTCTTTGGTCTCCCTCTACTCTTTTTTCCTTCCACATGCATATCTATCATTCTTCTCGTAATAATATGCCTTTCTACCCTCCGCATTACATGCCCATACCATGCATTACATCCTCATCTTTTCTATCACTGGCGCTACTTTCAAACTTCCCCTTATATATTCATTCCTAATCTTATCCATTCTAGTCACACCACACATCCATCTCAACATTTGCATTTCGGTCGCATGTACTTTTCTTTCATCCATCCTTTTCACCGCCCAACATTCTGAACCATACAATGCGACAGGTCTAACGACTGTCTTATAGATTTTCCTTTTTAGTTTAATTTAATAATTGCTAAAAATCCATACTAATATAATAAATGCGAAAGTGTGTCTGTCTGAGCTCCTCCGGGTATCAAAAAACACTTAATCCACGCGGACGAAGTCGCGGACATCATCCAGTTATATGTATTTTGTAAAAAAAACAAAACAAAACTTGTTCAAGCTCAATATGTACAAACCGTTTTTAATTAGTCAGGAAACGAATGAAAATGCCTGTCTATATGCCATAAAAATTATAGCATCTAACAATTATATTAATCAGGAAACGCAAAAGAAAAACATTTATAAAAAAACAACGCTAAACCATATTATTAAGATAAAAAGATAACTCCAGAACCCTCTGTTTTCCGATACCATTAACTGATTAACAATTAGTATAACTTTTAAATATTAGTTTAGCAATCTAAACTGGAGATTGCGCCCCGACTCAATACAAAGGAAATTGTGAACGTAAAGAGGAGCGAAATTAAATTGAATATATTAAAGTATGAAGAGCACTTTCTCGGTTCCGTAATTAAGCCACAAAATTAGGTATTGTTATGAAAAAGTAACAAAATAAAAACTTCTAACCGATGCTGACTGAGAGGCTTGCGGTATAATGCATAAAATAACAGCGGTAATGACTTTTTACTTCATTTATTTCAATAGCAGCTAAAGCTCAGCTGCAATATTTATTTCAATAACTATTTTAATAATCCAAGAGATTAAGAGGATAATTTTTTATATAACCCAGTGTAAAATCGTGTAAAAACGTAATAACTGAATGAATACATAACTATTTTTGAGATTATTGCAAAAACTCATGAATAAATTTGTACTTACTCGCACTATTTACTATTCAACCAACTTTATTATAAACTAAAGAGGACATACTATTTTTTTGAATATTACGGGAAATAAATCACACCAATTGGATATTGATATACACAAAATAGGTAAATAATAACTATTACATTAAATTAAAATTAAAATAAAATGTTAAAACCAATTAATCTAGTAGACCACTGTCAGAGGGAATTGTTCCCAAAATGCTAGCCCCATTGCCTCGTTGTATCGCGATACTAATTCTCTGGGCAAAGTAGAGGCCAGCATTTTGGTCACACGTTGCATCGACCAGGCGTAGAGAAATTTCTTTAAAAACTTTCTTTGCTTCTGGTCCCCACGGTCCCATAGTTTCGACCCCAATAGGCTCAAATATGTAACCACTGTCCAGGGATACATATTTTCGCCTTTTGAGGTTTTCACCGGATTCAGCCGCTGCACCAGCTCTAATTTGGGTTCCAGGAAGATGGGACGGTGCAAGTGTGTCGACACAAGTCACATCCCACACTAAAGGCCTCCCCATCTTCCATGGAATCAGGGTCATTCCGTCCGGTCTCTTACCATCACTACGCACTAGACCGTTCGGTTCAAGAACGGCCGCACAATTAGCAGTGATAAGGGCACGGCGGATGATATCATTAAGGCTGGCATGTCGGGGAATCCTACCTGCGCTCCTCGCGCAGGAAAGACCGTGGTGACCGAGCTGGTCGACGACAACACCACAGTGACAGCGGTGTGGTGCACAACAAGGTGCTCCCAAACGAAGGGCGACGCCTATCCGGAAAGTGGACGAATCAATAAGCGTGCCAGTGTTGGGAGAAGGGAGAGCCCGCAACCACAAACCAGATTCCCACTGGGCAACGGCTAAGAGGCGAGCACGATCTGCAGAGTTTGAGCACGTATTAATGAGACGGTTCCGTACTTGCTCACAGATCGGCCCATCCCACAGCCGCTGAGAAGATGGAATTGTTGGGAAGTCTGAGTTTGGGCATGCCACTCTCCAAACGTCTCTGGCTTCGTTCATATAGCTTATTTCTGAGATTTCTGGACAATTCGAAAGAATTTTATTTATTAGGACTTCGTTGCTATGAATTGAAGACAGAAACGCAGGTAGAGCAACACTAGAGGCGGAGCGTATTCGTAAACCTCCAAAACGTATAGGTAAAGAAGCCTGTAACCACTCTCGATCACTTAATTTTACATTTAAAATTAAAGCCAACGTGTTTTTTATTATGTTGTCTAAATTAAGTAATAAGTCAGTATGCTTCCACAACTGACAGCATCTGACTAAATGAGTAAATTTTGGAACAAAAAGACAATAATGAACAATTGTAAACGCCATGTGAATATTAATTTTGGTTAGGCGATCCGAAACTTGTTGAAAGTTTTGAATTTTTTCATCAATGAAAGGAGGGCATGATTCATCCAGGACAGGTGAACCCAATAATTGGAGAGTTCTTTTGTTTATAATTTTTATATTAGGAGCTAAAGTGTTAAATTTTTGTATGATTAAATCTTTTTCCGGGTGTATGTCAGGAATCATAAGTTCACATTTTGAAAAATTTTAATCTAAACCAATTTTTTTGAATTCAGATATCAAAAATTGTAGGTCACTGTATAAGCTACTAGCGTCACCACCTAAAGTCCCATCATCCAAATACCAAACATTAAGTTTTGATTTAAGGCGTTCGATGATTGGGTGAATTGCTAATGAAAATAGAGCTGGGCCAAGAGGGTCACCTTGTTGACAACCTACAGCGGAAATAATTTCATTGCCACGAAAAGTTAATTTAGAAGATGAACCATAACATTGCCAAAGGTAGCTAAATAAAATTGGAATTTTGCTCTTGACTTGTGTTAGTAGGGCACCCCTGTCGACTGAATTGAAAGCATTTTTAACATCCACCTTCAGCAACAGATCTTTAGAATTTTGAGACAAAAAAGATCTGACTGAATGGACAGCGGCTTCACAGCCACGTCGCGAACCAAAACCTTATTGCAATGGTTGAAACAGGTTAGTTAGAACCGGTGCAACCTTCTTGCAACACATTTTAGCTGCAAGGCGCCGATATGTCATTCCAACGGCAATCGGTCTTATACCACCGTCCTTTTTTTTTAAAGCGCACAAATTTGCGCCATATAGAATATTAATGATGTCAATGTTTACCCGCCCAGAAAGCATTAAATTAATCAAAGCCGTCAGATCCTTCAGTAGAGTCTCGCCGGCTTCGCCACTTGTACCAGACAACAAATCTTTTAAATGTTGTGGTGTCAAGGCATCTAAACCACCCGCGGACCCATTTTGGAAAGACGTGACGGCCGCTGAAATCTCTAATGTTGTCACCTTAATGACTTCATCACTATCCAATGGCGCTGCAGGCAATGTTAGGTCTGTTGCTGCAGATGGATGCTTCTCCTCCAGGATCGAGAGAGTTTCATGGCTCACTGGCGCCATTGAATCACTGGAAAAGAGGATACGTGCTGCACCTTTTATGTCACCATCACTGAGTCTGTTTTCCACTAGCCTATAGAGAGCAGACTCAGAAGATTGCCTTGTATTAATAAATTTTGAATTTTTTTTGTAATCCAAGAAAATATTCGAAAAAGAAGATACACCTTCTAGTGCCCTGTACTTCACACAATTTTCTTTTATAAGAGTTGTTAAAGATTTTTTATTGTCTGGGTAAACGTGAAGTACGGCACTCGGAAAGAAAAGTAAATGTTCCCAAGATCGCCTTGTGTTATTTGTTACCACAGCTTTGATGGCGTGTGACAAAGCTGCGGCAACTGAAATGCGAGCACCTCTGGGGATACGCTTGACGACTGGCTTAGTTGATTTCAGTATCGTTAATATCTCCCAGAAGTGACGAGAAGGCAAGGGTGCGTCGTCTGAATCCAATACCTTACCGGGATTAGGATCTGGAGAGGTATTTGGAATTTGAAATGTTTTATGGCATTTACCTTTATGTATATTTAAACCTCTCTCACTTTTAAAAAAGCGTTCCTGAGAACATTCTAAGCATCGTACTTTATCCTCCTGAGATATAATCGCTTGATTGGCTTCGTCCACTTGAGCATACCATGTCGTCCTTTTATTACTAGACTGCATTAGTTTTAAGAGAAAATAACATATTATAAACAGGTATAAAAACAAACAAAGTGAGAATAAAAGCATATAAGTCCACAAGCGTTGACTGCACCCTTTCAAATTCTGAATGAAGCTGCAACTTCGGAATCGAAGTCAAATCACAAGAAACACAACAGAAGACAACCTCGCAGCTGTAGGAGGAAATCTAGGGCCCAGTGGAGGCCCATACCTTCCGAACCAATGCACTTAAAATAGCCACTAATCATGAAATTTTTATCAAAAACTTAATATCACAATTTACTCCATTATAATAAGGCACATTTCAGCGACCTTACAATGGCTTAAAATTAAATAAAAATATATTTTAATTTTCCAAGAAAATATTGCTTGTTATTTTGTCAGATGTCAGATTTTTTTGAGGATTCTTCTTTCTTCAAGTCTTTAAACTAAAGTAAATTATAAGATGAAATCTAGACATCGCTCATATCTTGTACCACGGGTTGAACAAAATTTACGCTAAAGCACGAGAAAATCTCTTTTATTTCCGCAGCGAGATGAATATTCAACTTAATTCGAGGTTTATATAGAAGAGAATATCGCAGAGCGGAGTGTTTTGCTACAGCTCTGATTTATAGTTAGTTCTACTCGTGCTAGCCCACTCGTTTGTTTTGAGCGAATTTGAATAAAACATTGCGCTGCAGAAGGATCGTCTTCAAAATTGTTTATCCACATAATTATATGCCTGAAGGATTCTCACTAAATGATTTTCTTTGAAATAATTGAGCTGATTTTATGGCAATTGTTTGCAGTTCATATTTTTTTAATGTTAAGTACTTTTCGTCGAAATTTAGATAAGAAACTTCAAAGTGGAAGAAATATTAATTTATAATTTTCCAGTTTTTTTCTTAGAATTTATGGAAGCTGAAAAATTATTATAAGAGTTTAATTTAAGATTTTAATTTATAGTTCACACGTTTATCCCCTAAGGGTTGACACAAAACAATCAAACTTCTGAACATTTTGCTACTTAAGTGTAAACGGTTAGTACGATACGGTTTGCCTGGTGGGAGGCTTCGGCCGTGGCTAGTTACCACCCTACCGGCAAAGACGTGCCGCCAAGCAATTTAGCGTTCCGGTACGATGCCGTGTAGAAACCTAATAGGGGTTTGGGTTTAATATAGCTGCCCCCATGCCCCTAACAGGCTAGCCCGCTACCATCTTAGACTGCATCATCACTGACCATCAGGTGAGATAGCAGTCAAGGGCTAACTTGTAGTGGATAAAAAAAACTTTATTTATTTATTTTACTTAACAAATATTATATTTTTCTTGAGTTTTGAGTTACAAATCTAAGATATGTATCGAATCCAAGTTAAATTAAATAACTAATCAACTAACGCGCTCTAGAAAAACTCATATAATGCGTTACACTTCTCATAATATTTATAGTAATAACAATAATTTTAGTTTGTAAATATTTCTAATACTGAATTTACTAAGTAAGTAAGTCTAAACTTGAACAGAAACTAACTTAACCTAAACGTTAGGAAAACGCCCCCACGTCTTGAGAGGCGATGCTTCGTAGATTTGAGTGAGGTGAAGGTGATTTAAAGTTGACAGCCCTAGCCGAGGTATAAGTTAAGTGGAGTGGCTCTAGACGTAACATCTTATATTATGGGGTAAGGCTTTGGCCATATGGAACTTACTTTACAAATTATATTAGTCGTCTATTAATTAGGTACTACTACATTATGCCCGCGACTTCGTCTGCGTGGATTTTGATTCCCGTGGGAGCTCTTTAATTTTCCGGGATAAAAAGTAGCCTATGTCCTTCCCCGGGATAAAACATACCCCTGTGCCAAAGTTTATCAAAATCCATTAAACGGATGAGACGTCAAAGCGTAGCAGACAGACAGACAGACGGACAGACAGACACACTTTCGCATTCATAATATTAAGTACTAGATGATGCCCGCAACTTCATCCGCGTTGGTTAAGATTTTTCGATTCCCGAGGGAACTGCTTAATTTTCCAGGATAAAAAGTAGCCTATGACCTTTCCCGGGAAAGCGTAGCAGACAGACAGATAGACAGACAGACAGCCAGATTTTTACTCGTATATCCACTCTAGATGAAATTGTTCATGCGCAAATATGCTGCACAAGATTTTTGTTGAATAGCACCAATACAAGATGAGCTTGTCAAAACTAAAAATATATGTGCGTATAGTGAGCATATAAGTGATATATGGTTTACCATTATCGCAATAAGTTATTTTATTTTTATTTATTTTCTATTTTACATGTTAACAAAATATAAGTTTTAACGTTTAAACTATCGTGAGAGATATTCATTATAAATATACATAACACCGGATACACTCACGTTTTTTATGTCGGAAAAGTGCCCGACTAGTTTCGAACCCGTTCGGGGCCCTTATTCATGAGCCATCGCAGAGAGCTGCACGACATGCGAACCGCAGTCGAGCAGCGACCGTATATGTATATTTAAATAACAAATACGTTCTTTTTTGTTTCTTCTGCAATAACAATAAAGTTGAAACAATACCACTATTAAGTAAAGTATGCTATTTGGTAATTAACTGAAATAAGTTTAATAATAAATACTATAATAGAAAAGCGGTAGTCCTGATGTTCCTTAAATTTTCTAGGCTCGTTCTCATTTGCCCTAGGCTAAAACATGTTTGATTGAGAAGTTGATCAAAACTTATGATACAACTACTAGATAATTAAGCTAAATTTACATAATATAATAATATGTAAATTATAACAGACTCTACCTTCTTTACTTTTAAAAACCTTTATTTGCTTCAAGTTAATTGCGTTTGAGACAGACTTTGCTGTCTGTGATAAAGGCAATTTAAAGTTGAGCTAGCTCGGGACACACGGTCGAAAAATTCAGATCAAAAAAGAATTTCATAGCATCTCTTTTTCGCTTGGAACAGAACACAAATACAATAATAAAAATGTTCAGACTCAATGAATTACAACATACCTTTATCGGCTACTTTACCTACCATTCTTTCGTTCCTACAAAATATTTTCGTGATCTTATTTTCGAGAAACTAAGCTTTTAGTGTGGGAATAACAAACGTGATCCAGCAAAAAAATGCTTCACTCTGTCACAGCTCACAACTCGTAAATCGGATGTGGAATTTCTGCCAAATCATGGTCTTGATTTTTGCCCTACGTTGTCATATATTTGGTCTATTCTTGAATTACGTCTAATTTTTATCATTCTTTTGATATTTCCTTGTGTAAGCTTCTTTGTGAGAAACAAGAAATACTAAACGTTATCAAGTTATGACTCAGTACCTTTTAATGTATTGCATGACAGACAATAACTTTGATATCGATGGGTCCTACGTACATGGGCCAATGCAACAATTTGAGCATTTTCACTTTTTTGTGTTAAAAGCTTCCTTTTACTCTAGTCTATAACGTGCACTAAAAAAAATGTACATTTTATAGGTAGAAATTCTATTTTTTGCTGCAGTAAAAGGGCATATGTGGCACAATTTTAAACGTATAAAGGCCAAACGGTTATTCGAGACTTGTACGCGGGGAGATCCCGCGTCTTTGTTTACTTCAACGGCCGATCTGTCAGTTGAGCAGTTTTACGTTGCATGGAACTATGTCGCGCTGTGATAATAGCCAATTTGTTTTAGTGAATTTAATATTTTTGTGTAGAATGACGAATTGTTAATTGATTTATTTGCCATTCTTGCACACCGGAATGGATTTAAGTAGCTTAATTTCTATTCAGTACTACCCACATAGTGTACCATACAGTACAGTCCCATAACGCCAGAAATAAAAGAAAACTTTGAAAATCACATTAACAATAAGAATTTGTCTAGATCTTTAAAACAGAACGATAAACATGATTCACAAAATAATACTAAAATATTTTGTGCTACATTTGACTTACAAAAGGTGTTGCTGGCTCCTAGTGATGAAATTACTTTATTTTATTATTATAAGCGATTGAAAGTTCATAATTTATCCGTGTTTGATGTTGGAAATTTGGTTGGTACCTGCTACTTGTGGAATGAATAAATAGCTATGAAGGGTTCAAACGAAATAGCTAGCTGTGTTTACGATATTAACAAACTTAAGACTAAAGAAAGCTGTGATGACTTTAGACTTTAGTCAGATAAAATTGTACTGGCCAAAATCGAAATAGGATAATGCTTATTATGTACCTTTACGTAGCTAAACAGCTTAGTATTAATATTAAACATACTTTCCTTGAAAAAGGACATACACAAAATGAGGGTGATTCTATACATGCCACAATTGAGAAAGCTTCAAGACATAGGAATATTTATACACCGTCTGAGTGGAGTTCATTAATTAGATGGGCTAAAGTAAAAGGAGCTCCTTATAACTCAAACGACTTCAAAAAGATGCAAGCAAGTCCTTGTTTTAACTGGACTAAAAATTCAGAGGGACAAAAAGTGCCTTGGTCTAAAATCAAACAAGTTCGTGTGAGTAAACATGAACCAAACATTCTGTTTTACAAATTGCATCTAGCTGAAGATGCTATCGAAAACCACATTAACATTTGTGATCTTTCTGTTAGAACAAGAAGACAAATGGCTAATAGATCTACGGAAATACCCTTTAAACTATGTTACAATCAGTTGCTACCGATATATCCATCACAAAAAAAAGACTTAATTGATTTATGTCGCAAAAATATTATTCCACCAATTCATCATGAGTATTACGAAAATTTGGTAGCATCTAATGAAAATTCAATTATTATTACTAGTGGTAATGATGACAATGAGTGATTTTGTTTTGAAAATGTTTAATTTTTTGTTAAGAATTTTGTTAATTTTTACTTTATAATTTTTTCCTCTTAGATCATGCTCTAAAAATCTTTAATTATGTTTAATTAGTTTTGATTTTATAAAAAAGCATAATTTGTTATTTTCTTAAATATTATTTTAAACCTAGGTTGTGGTATCCACAATAAAAAACTGATTGATCTTAAGTTCAATGTGATTTCGGGAGGTTTTTAACATTAAGTTTTTATTATTTTGATTGCCTTTCCATTACAGAAACTCCGAGAATTCTTCAGGAAAAAAATAAAGAAGTCAAATGGTTTTATTTGTTTTTATTTTTGTAACCTATCTGAGGGTTGAGAATATTACTTCACCAAGTAAGATAACGTATAAGTGTCAATGTGAATTATGTCATAAAATAATTATATTATTGTTATTTGTTTAAGTTACTTATTTATTTTTTATTTTTTTATAAAAATGGATTAGTCAAAAATTTTAAAATACACATTTTTTTTCAAAATTAGTTTATGCCAAGTAAATCGTCCAAAGTGACACTTAGGCCTTTTTAATAGTTTTTTTCAGTATAATTTAAATTAAAAAAATCACGTTTATAGGCATATCTACATTAATTAAAAAACTAATATATATACAAATAAATCGATGTAGCTAGAATATCGATCATGTGTGTCATACTAACTATGCAAAGTTTCACAAACATCAGTTACAGCATGTAAAAAATATATCAAATTGGAACTTTGAGGGCCCCTATTGAAAAGTTGTCAATTTGCACATTGGCCCTTATACATAGGACCCATCGATATACGTCTCTGTTGTACACAAAGCTTTACTTTCATCTTCCAAATAGATTACTGTTCTTGACGTATAATAAGTACATTTCTTTGTTTTTCGCATCATAATATGAAGAGTTAAGTAAAATACGACTAATAATTAATTATAATATCATTGCTAAAGGTGGTGAAATTCTTACCGAGAAGGTTTTCCTTCAATCCGCAGATCATTCCGCATATACCTAACATAGATTTACAACAGAAGCATGGAATATTTAGGTCTTGGGTGGATTATATGTCAGTAACACTATATTACTTAGGTATAGCTATATAATTTTGAACAATATATTCTATCTTTGTCAAATTTGTAGCCCGTAAAACCCGTTTATAAGGCACATTGTTAGAAGATTGTGTAGAAGAAAACTTCTACAAGGGCTATTGATGAATGACAAATGATTTATTTATTTCATGTAGGACAACTTCTGTCACTTATGATACGTTAAGACTCTATCACCGGTTCGGAAAGCTGATTCTACTCAGAAGAGCTGGCAAGAAATCTCTTCTTCTCTATATTCTCGATTATGGTGATGCAAGCTTTCTTAACTTGACCCAGGACCAACTTAACAAACTTGAGCGACTTCAAAATCTCGCTATTCGGTTCATTTGGCTTACGCAAATATGACCACGTATCTGAATTTCGCCAAAAGCTCAAGTGGCTCCCTATTCGCCGTCGTCGGGATATGCATGTTCTCTCTCTTCTGTACTGTGTTTTATTTCACCTTAAAACTCCTTATCTTAAAGAGAAGTTTCAATTTACTGGGGTGCAGTCAGACATGAGAACTTGTCGAACGCTTACTCTGAAAATGCCTTCACATAAAACCAAATTTTTTGGAAATTCATTCACGGTGCAGGCAATTGGACTGTGGAATGCACTCCCACTGAATATAAGACAGTCGAAATCGCTGGGCGTGTTCAAAAATGCTCTTAGAACGTATTACCTTGCAAATTGAAGACGACTTTAGTTTATATTTAATTTTATTGTATGTATGTGTATGTAATAGTATATTTAAGTTCATATTATGGTATTTATATGTATAATAATATATGTTAGTTTATAATATATTTATACATTGTATGTATTAAGATGTTTGTGTATTGTTGTCTATGTATTGTTATGTAATTTTTTTTTTGTATGTAGTATTAGTATAATTTTGCGCCACCTGCAGTCTTGTTTCCTTGTGTTCTCCTAATAAGGTTGCCTGGAAGAAATTGCTACTTAGCAATAAGGCCCTTTGTACTTCTTTGTTTTATTTTATGTTTTCTGTATTTTACTTTTGTTATGTGTGGTACAAATAAAGAGTTTAGTAATAATAATAATAAGAAACTCAGCGGCTGCTGTTTTCTTAAAAAAGAAAAAGGTTACAATAAGTAAACAATACAACACATACATCAGTATTACGCTGACTTGTGGGTCACTGGATGCGAGGATATTGAATGGTTGTATCAAAATATTATTTAGAAAAGGTTACGTTATACCTAATTGCAACGTCAAAATGCTTTTAAGTAAGTAGCCTTTTAAAACTAGTTTGGAGTGAAACGGACGTTGAATGAAAATCTAATAAAACGAGGGTAGTACAGACTCAGTACATAGCACTGCGCAAAATGAAATATCGTTGGCACGACGCAGAATAGCCGCTTCGATTTAGAGACTCTGTACACTATGCGATATGAGACAGGCAAGACCATAGACTTTATATTATTTACTATTGGACAAGACAGTCTAATTTCGTCTAGTCCCACAAACTTATCTGACCCGGCGGTCAAAATTGGAACTATTTTTTATGCCTGTTTAGTTTTTGTTACAATTTTATTTTTAGTATAATTAAACTAGCGACGCTGCAACTGTATCAGAATATGTGGGACTATTCTCTTTTTTCGGTTCTTTTAAAACTTTTATTTTAATTTTAAAATTCTTCTATTTGATATATTTAGTTTCTACACGCCATTGTACTGGAACGCTTAATCGCTTGGCGGCAATCATTGCCGGTAGGGTGGTAACTAGCCACGGCCGCAGCCTCCCACCGGGACAGACCAGAGGAAATTCAGAAATTATAAATTCCCAAATTTGCCCTGTCGGAAATCGAACCCGGGACCTCCCAAGTTAAGACAACCGCGCTCAACATTGCGCCAGGGAGGTCGTCAAGTCAGGGTTGTGTCTTGTGTGTGCACATAGCTTAATATAACTATAATATTGGACTAGTGCTGCCAAAATGAAATATCGCCGACTCAATGTAGAAGCCCCATTTTATATTTCAAAGGACAGCAGCCGACTTGCTCTGAAATGACCAATTATTTTTATTGGTCATGCCGTAACGTTCAGGCTCATAATAGCAGCCCTAATGTCCTGGAATTGTTTGAATTTATCCTTTGTACAAGACGTTATCTTTATTGTTATTTATCGCTGAAGTTGGACAGAGATTCACAACACGTGCTATCTGACCAAATTATTATAATGTAGTTGTTAGGATACTGCAGGATATTATTTGCATATAAACGTTGAATAATACTTTGATACCATTTATTATGTTTTGTTTACTAATTATATTATATTCCAAGATGGGAGCTCTCAGTCGGTATCATACTTACTTTTACCTACTAATATTATAAAAGCAAAAGTGTGTTTATTTGATGGTTTGTCCATCAATCACGCTGCAACAGAATAACAGATCAACGTGATTTTTTGCAAGGGTATAGTTGAGTAGTTGAGAGTACATAGGCTACTACTAGGAGTTCCCGTGGGAATTAAAAAAACTTATTCCACGCGGACGAAGTCACGGGCATCAGCTAGTTATTTATAAAATTAAAAAAAAAGAGAAACTGACTAACTGGTATATATGTCACCGTAAGATAGTAAAAACCGTTAGATTATAATCTAACTCGCGAAATTGTAAACTGTCGAATGATTACAATATAACGGATTATTTTTCGGTAGATTGTTTTCTGTTAGGTTTATTAACCCGATAGAACCTAATACTAGATACTTGATTGTTTATGTCGAACCCTAACCTAAACTACAAGAAAAAGACAAGAAAACGTAAATACAATGAATATTTCCAAAATTGACACTTTAAACATTGAACGGTTCTTAATCTTTCGACTGTTTACAATCTATCGAAAAAAAAAGTGTTAGATTGCAATTTTACGGTTTTTACAATCTTACGGTGACATATACACCTCTTGGTCCAAATACTTAAAACTTTGCACGTAGATTCTGTAGGTATAATAAGACTTTAAAAATAAAGCATTTTTAGAATTTTTTTAGATCCGAGTGAAATCAGGAAAGTTCCACTATTCTACTAATTACAATACATCATCTAAGGTTAATAATATCGAAGCTCTGAGCTTTAAATTCAGCATCTGAGTGTAACGAGAGGGTTGAGTAATATACATAAATAGCAAGTTTTCGCCCGCACCCCCCAGTGTAGCTTCTTATTCATACGGAATTGCTAATGTAATTTCACAATGTAATAAGATAAAGCCTAGGCTGTAATCTGAATTTGGGCTGATGCCGCGGGCGTAGAATAAAATTTGTAATATATTATTATTATTATGCTACTTAATTTACCCGTTTAAGAAGGAGTTACACTTTTAGAAGATGATTCATGATAACGATTGCATTTCACCGACAAATCATAATAATTTTTATTTAAACGACATGGTCAAAAATTGTATGGAAGTCTGACCCAGAATGTCCAGAGATGAAATCTATGTCATTAAATAGTACAGATCTTATATTTAAAGAATAAGAAAGTTACATACAGCTTAGCAGCCGTGGATTAAAATTATGAACGTTATAAAGAATTGATTATGTTGTCAGTTTTTGTCGTGGTAATATACTTTACTCAAGAAACTTATAATTGAGTGATGTTTTAATTTTGTATATTAATCTCAGATAATATAAAATCCTAAGATTAAGCTTTAAAAATCGGTTGGGCAGCTTTTATTGGTTTAAAAAAAGATTATATTTTATATGAGACTTTTCACGACCGAGACCTAGATGGCGCTGTACGAGTTATGTAGCAGTATTGAGTAATCGGTACCCAGTTGTAGATGTCAAATTATAGATGTCGCTGTTTGGCATTAAGTCCCGCTATTTTTTCAACTAGCTTTACAGCTCTGGGTTCTAGCCCTTTTGAAACTGAGAATTAATGCCATAACGTAGTGCTGTCAGTACTTAAGTACTAATTGATTGGTCATTTGTTTTTATTTATATGTTAGCTAAAAATCAAAATGAGTGAGCATTATTTGAATGAACATTTAAACCGCTATTATAATGCTTAATTTTATCTATCATCGTTTATAATAGATAATATAGACTAGCAACATTAAAGGCATAGAATATTCCTACATCCTTGGGCATAAGTTTAATCTTAGACAGTAGAATATGTCTAATTGACGTCTGACGTTAATTCGAGGTAAGACAAAGATCACGTGATTTTTAACATTAAAAATCGATTGAAAGTCTCCTTTCTTCAATATTTTTTCAGCGACTGCTATGAAACATAATTATATATTTAAAATTCATTGTTTATTTTAATTAAATTATTTGATGTGCTCGTATGTTTGGACAGCCTGGGTCAAAAATCGACCATCTCCTTTATTATTTACATAAACAAATGATAATAATTTATAATTTGCTTAGTACAAGTAAATTACGAGGCAATTTTCTATGTTGTTTTTTGTTTACCACTAACATAGTCATATATATACTTAATATAGTTTACTAGAAGTCGCCCACGACTTCGTCCGCGTACAATTGTTGATTTCCTATGAGATTATGAAAATTTCCCGCTGCAAACAGCCTATCTATAGAGGCTTTATATAGCTTATGCAGGTTTTTTATTATTTAAAACTGATAACTTAAATGCTGATTTTCATGTATATACTTCAAAGTCATAAAATTTTTATGTAACCTTTCACCCCCATTTCACCCCTTTTGGGGTGGATTTTCGTAAAAATGCTTATACAGGTTATTATTATTTAAAACTAATAACCTTAATCCCGATTTTCAAGTCTCTAACTTCAGAAACATAAGACTTTCATACAAACTTACAACCCCCATTTCACCCTCTGTGGGGTAGATTTTCCTAAAATTGCTTATATACAGTTTATTGTAACTTAAACTAATAACCTAAATCCCGATTTTCGAGTCTCTTACTTCAAAAACTTGGAATCCTTATGTAAGCTTCCAACCCCCATTTCATCCCTATTGGGGTACATTTTCGTAAAATTGCTTAAACAGGTTTTTATTATTTATAACTTAATTGCCAATTTTCATGTCTCTAACTTCAAAAACAAAGGACTTTCATACAAACTTCCAACCCCTAATTTAACCCCTTAGGGGTAGATTTTCTCAAATCCCTTTCTTAGCTGGCGTCTACACCATAGAAGGAATCTACCTTCCAAATTTCAAGTCTGTACGCTTTATAGTTCCTGAGATATCGTGATTAGTCAGTGAGTCAGTGAGTGGTATTTCGCTTTTATATACGATATAGATAATAATATACCTAACAGATTACAATCTACCGAAAAATAATGCGATAAATTGTAAGCAGTTGTTACGGTTCACAATCTTTCGACAGTTTAGAATCTAACGAGATAAAAAGGGTTAGATTAATCTAACGGTTTTTACAATTTTAAGGTGACATATACACATTTATGTAATTGTAAATGAAATTTTTAAAAAGAGCAACCACCGAGTTTATTGATGGTTCTTCTCGGTAGGAATAGCATTCTGAACCAGTGGTACTCGACGATTAAAAAGCACTTTCAATTTATTTAACAAGTTTATTTGAATAAATAAGTGAAAAATATGAGTTTGAGTTTGAGCTTTTTCCTCCAAAGCTTTACCAAAGCAGTAAGTTGTTTTAGTGTATAGAAACGACTCGCAACTCATTACGAACCAAATTTCTTCTCACATTTAAACTTTCATTTCCCTCGCCAGACGTAGCCCGAAAATAAGAGATGGGGATGATATATGGGAGCTTGTCTCCTACCCGACGCGTTTTTATTGCTGCTATGTGTAAAGCTTGTAGAAAAATTACTTGCGACTCACTCTTTTATTCGTTGGGGGAGGGACGAGGTGATAATTTTTTATGTCCCGCCCCCATCGAATTGCTTGGAAACGTCTCTATTTACAGGAGTAATTGGGGGGAGGGGGTGGAATAATCGCGACGGTAAAGAGGTCCTTTGTTTATTCCCGTTTTCGCCATTTTACAAGTGGCCAATTCAGTCAACCAAAATTGGCTTAATTTTATACAATGTTGAGGAGCATGATACAATTTATTTATAACGTGCTGCGAACACGTGTGTATGTTATTATGTGTATTAATTATACTATCACCACAAACACTATATTTCTCGGTAGGTGTGTACTAAATATCATACTAATATTATAAATGCGAAAGTGTGTTTGTTTGTTGGTTTATTGGTTTGTCCTTCAATCACGCCACAACGGAGCAACAGATCGACGAGTATTTAAACTCATAGGTTTTTGTAACGATTATTATCAGATGTTAGTGATAATAACCGGGACCGACAGCTTTACGTGCTCTCCGAGGCACGGAGGAAACGAAAAGGCCACATTTGAACCTCCAAATTCGGTCACCCATCCACTTACCGACTTGGGTCTACGTTGCTTAACCTTCGCAATCGACTGATATGCGTTGTCACAACTAGGCCACTCGTCCCTCAGAGGGACATAGGCTCTGGAGAGTGACATAGGCTACTTTTTATCCCGAAAAATTAAGGAGTTCCCACGGGAATCAAAAATCTTAAACCACGCGGACGCAGTCGTGGGCATCAGCTAGTCTTATGATAATTTCAAAGTATCTGTATCTGACTCATGGAGCGCTAGTCCAACTAGTAGTCTTTTCAGTAAAACTTCTTTCCGAACCGGTGGTAGAGTCAAAAAATGACGTAACATAAGAGACACCTGTATGTCCTACATGTTATAAATAGATTTGGTGAAGTATTTCATTTAAATTTACATATTGTTTTACATCCCTGAGTCATATTTCTCACAGATTAAGAAATAAACTATTAGGTAAGACATAATAGATGTATATCTGTAGTGAAGCTGGAAGACTCGATACGTGGTAAAAACGATGCTTGAATTAGTTAATCGTTTAGTACAACAATTATATGAGAAAAACACAATATTTAGAAAGAAAAACAAAATTATCCGACAAATCGAGAACCGATCCACGAAGTTTCTAAAAACCTATTGAATTCGCTCCCAATCCCTGCCAATATTATAATATCTTCGAGACTCATTTGCGGGTTTCCTTGAGCGTTTAATATAGCAAGATGAGGCCAAATTGTTCGCAGTCACGCTTCTTATTACCCGGCAAGGGATTGAGATTTTGCACTCTAATAGCATAATAACCCTTGGAAATATTCATATCTTGGTAAAAAAAAGTTCCTCCATCGGTTGTGAGGTTTCAATTAGAAATATGGCTGCCTTTCTATAATTTATCTTGGTGTGCAAAATGTTATGATAGGTGCTCGCTGAATCAATTGATAAAGAACTGTAAAAAGATATGCTACAAGTTGACCAGCCGGTAAGTGAAGATGCAGTTTAAGAACATTTTTGAATGTATCGTCACTTCAGACTTCAGGAGGGACTATCTTGGTAGGGGTATTGCAGTTATGTTAACATCCATACTATCCATACTAATATTATAAATGCGAAAGTGTGTCTGTCTGTCTGTCTGATTTTGATGAAATTTGGTACAGCGATAGGTTGTATCCCGGGGAAGAACATAGGCTACTTTTTATCCCGGAAAATTGAAGAGTTCCCGCGGAAATAAAAAAAAAATATCTATTCAACCGATTTTGATGAAATTTGGTATATGGATAGTTTGATACCTGGGGAAGGACATAGGCTACTTTTTATCCCGGAAAATTCAAGAGTTCCCGCGGGAATCAAAAAAACTTAATCCACGCGGATGAAGTCGCGGGAATCATATAGTTTCAGCAACAAACCTATGCTAGCTTCAGTTCTTTTTTATGACGGAACTAATATTATGATATAAAATTTGCTAAATAGATAATTTTATTCCTTGCTCGACTTGGGTTTCCCGCAAAATACCGGCGGCTTCTCGTAACATTTTAACACGAAAAGGCATTCATGTCCTCAGGGCGGACGATGCGCATCAAGTATGCCAAATAAAAGAAAAAGAAATCGTGGTATAATGTTCAGAAATTATTTTAAGTACCAGAAAAAAATCCATACTAATATTATAAATGCGAAAGTGTGTCTGTCTGTCTGTCTGTCTGCTACGCTTTCACGGCCCATCTGTTCAACCGATTTTGATGAAGTTTGGTACAGGAATAGGTTGTATCCCGGGGAAGGACATAGGCTACTTTTTATCCCGGAAAATTCAAAGGTTCCCGTGGGAATAAAAAAATTTATCTGTTCAACCGATTTTAATGAAATTTGGTACAGGGGTAGGTGGTATCCCGGGGAAGGACATAGGCTACTTTTTATCCCGGAAATTATAAGAGTTCCCGCGGGAATCGAAAAAATTTGGTCCATGCGGACGAAGTTTTTTTTTTTTTTATCCACTACAAGTTAGCCCTTGACTGCGATCTCACCTGATGGTAAGTGATGATGCAGTCTAAGATGGTAGTGGGCTAACCTGTTAGGGGCATGGCAGTTATATTAAACCCATACCCCTATTCGGTTTCTACACGGCATCGTACCGGAACGCGAAATCGCTTGGCGGCACGTCTTTGCCGGTAGGGTGGTAACTACCCATGGCCGAAGCCTCCCATCAGGCCAGACCAGGGAAAATTCAGAAATTATAAATTCCCAAATTGACCCTGCCGGGGATCGAACCCGGGACCTCCGCACGTTAAGGCAACAGCGCTACACACTGCGCCACGCAGGTCGTCAAAAAGTCGCGGGAATCATCTAGTACAAAATAAAAATGCTAAGTAGCAGACTTCAAGCACCTTTGAGAACTATGTAGAACTCTCGTGTCGTCATCTTGCTTTCTCCGATAAGTAAAAGATGCATGCGCGAAGATCGAACCCCTGGCCACCCGAATAGACAGCCGGGCATTTAAACCACTAGGTTATCACCGCTTTATTAAAAGTTCGCACATGGAAAAATATTTACAAAATAAACCAACTCTGTTGTTTCGAAAAAAGCCGGCAAGTAATAGGTAAGGCTTTCACTCAGTCTCACGAGTAGCTGCGAGATAGGACGAGAGTGCTCAGAGTTGAATGCGAAGCGCTCGTCCGCGGCTGACTGCGCCAAGAATGACTAATGTAGGTGAAGTGTAGAGATGTGCTACATAAAACTTTGTGGAATTAATGTTTCAGATCTATAAAATAAACAGGCTTTTGTAAGTTATCACTACCCATTTTGTAAAGGGGAATTTTTGGGTCTGTTCAGTTCCTACAAAAACGCAGCAACAGAGCTACGGATTAAAGTGCTTTTGGAGTGTCATTGAGGACCTAAAAAAAGATAGTAAACATTTTAGTTAAGAAATGAATCAAGTGTAGAGTGTAGTTAATATGCAAATCAAACAGCCGTAGGTTGTTAAAACGAAAGGGATCAAACTAAAACTGAAATCTTTTTTATTTTCTCAGATTTTATTCTAGTAGACTTTGACAAGTGCTTTAAATCGTCGAGTGAATCTACCACTGGTTCGGAATGCCGTTAGTACCGAGAACAATCAGCAAGAAACTCGATGGTTGCTCTTTCACCCACATAAGATCACCCACACACATAATATAAAAAAGGGTCTTTGATTTATTATTCCATAGACTCGAGTAAATACTGTAGGTCAACACAAAGGCGGAATTATCAACAAACATTGTCAATTCCGCCCGTGGCGGTCAAACGACTTTGAACACCAAATCTAATATAATAGCGAGCATTGAGCAAACACCGATATCGTCGGCGATAAAAATGCTTTTCGCAAAATATTTTGTCAAATTTTGAAAGCTTGATATCTAAATTGAAAATGGATTCTGCTACGATGCTAATAGAATTGCAAATAGGCAAGCCTTCAGCCAGGCAATATAGCTAGGAGAGGCCGTTGTCCGGCTGTAATTCATCTTTATACCGTTTTACCGGAGGCCTTTTCAGGACTTTGTGAGCTTAAGTAGCTTCAAACGGGCTCGTTTTGTTAAAAATCAAGGTAAATCCCCTGCGCTTGGGGTTTTGTGGGGCAATATTGCTCTTTATTAGTTTGTTGTGAGATGCACTCATCTGTAGAGACTTTAATAACCGGCTTAAAATTTTGGCCCAATTCTTACTCTTGTTGTTTTATTTTTTAATAATTTAGTACAATATTTCCAACTTCCCCCGATACACGAAAAATAGGAAAAAAATAAATTCAAAAAGGAGAATAGGTGAAGTAGAATCCATGCTACTATTATATTATAAATACGAAACTGTGTCGGTCTGTCTGCTACGCCTTCACGGCCCACCTGTTCAATAAATTTTTATGAAATTTGGTACAGGGATAGGTTATATCCCGGGGGAAGACATAGGCTACTTTTATCACAGAAAATTAAGGAATTCCCGCGGGAATTGAAAAAACATAGTCCACGTGGAAGAAGTCACAGGCATCATTTAGTAAAATTTAATATTGCATAAAATAAGCCGTAAATTCTGAATACAAAGCTTTTAATAAAATCGGGGTGGAGAAGATTTATAGTAGGTAATTTTATTAAATTATGTTCAATGAAATTGTAATTCTGAAAATAATAGAGACTATAAAAAATCAATAAAAAAGACGTAAACCAATTGAAAAAGGTTTTTGAGTTGCTAGAAATGTAATTCAAATAGTCCAGGATGATATTACATCTGCAACAGAAGTCGTGGATTTGAATTCATAAAAAAAAACCGGCCAAGTGCGAGTCGGACTCGCGCACCGAGGGTTCCGTACTCAAGAAGTAGGTACTGAAGCAAAACAATCAGGCAAAAACCAATATGTTTATTTGACGACGAGTACTCAGAAGAACTTGCGTTTAACCCAATCTTTGACGGTAATAATTACCTTTCTTAATGAACCGCAAAACTAACTTTGTTTGTAGAGGTTTACTGTTAATATCAAAAAAACTATGCTAGTTAGAGCATTGGCTATAGTTTTCCTGTAAAATATACATAAATTCCTATTGACCATAATTATTTCAGATTTTTCGATTGGTAAACTCCGGAGATAAGGGGGGGGGGGAACGGTATTTTTTTAGACTTTTTCCCCGATAAATCAAAAACTATCATGACTAAAAATAATTAAAAAATCTGTTTTAGAATGTACAAAGTAAACCCTTTCATATGATACCCCACACAGTACAGTTATCTCACTTTTAAATTTCAACCTTCTGATTTTTCCCCCTTTTTAAATAAGAAAAAAAATAATTTCTAATTTTTTTTAATTCCAGTGTCTTTGGGCCACTAATATACACAACTATTCCAAATTTCATGTCGATAGCTTCGGCAGTTACTGAAATAATCGCGTGTGACGGACGGACAGACGGACAGACGGACAGACAGACGGAGAAAGTCGCACCATAAGGGTTCCATTTTACCATTTTGGTACGGAACCCTAAAAACGTAATATTGGCAGTCGCGACGGTAGAATTTTTAGTCAGTTTCTCGTTTGACACAATTGAATTTGATCTTCGGGTAAATCAGGTTTCAGGGCACGGAGAGGTTGTCTTTGGATGTCATTTGTCTTCAAGGCATGGAAGCGAGCGGTTATTGGGTTATGAAAATTTTGGTGGAATAATATTTGAAAGCTTGAATTGTTAATTTTTACTCACAAATTTCTCTAAGTGAAAAATTAGATTTGGTTTTTTAAAATAACATGTGTTGTTGCTTTTGGTTAGCTTATTCATAAGCTCTATTATTTTATAGGTTGAATAGTTGTTTTATTTTCTTGTGGTACTGATGAAATCCTTTTACAATCTGAAAAGATGAAATAGGTATTGTGGTAGCAAGAATAATAATAAAATGTTGCTTGATTTTTTGTATGCAACCATAGAAGAAGACTAAAAGAAAACAATACTTACTTTTATTGAATTTCGCAAATGTTAATTTTTGCGTCAATAATTCAACAATGTAAGAGTAATCAGAAAGATACCAGAGTTCAACTATAGGTTTAAACTTGAGTTTACAACAAAATAGCATTATAGTTTCGAAGAGCACAAGTTTTGTACGGAAAAGTCGTTCTAAAATATTTTTAATTCAATTCAAGAGTCCAAAATTCAAATCCAAGTTGACTTGGACAATTTTTGAATAGTCAAGTGAATAACATTCCTACCGAGAAGAACCAGCATTTTTGATAAAACCATTTGTAGATACATAAGTAACCGCTGCCCTTAGTATTACTGGGGCGAGTTAAATCAATGCTCTTTTATCATTTACATAATCTTCAACAGTATAAGCTTTTTTGTAAGAAAGATAATACAATTTAATAAATAAGATAATGGTAAGTACAAGTACCAGCCGCTGAACTGGCTGGTACAAGATCTACTCTCAGCGCTATGTTTAATTTTAAAATATGCCTTACATTCTTAAATTAAAACTTAAATTGAAAAAGTACAAAGTTAAAGTCTCTTACAACTTGCACCACACATTCTTTCCTTTGTGCTGAAGTCCGTCGCGGCAAAGATCAATCTTTTGAAGCTACTTAACGAGTCTTTGTAGCGAGCGCCAGCGGTCGGAGGCCAATCGTTACCGCAAATTGACTACAGCGTCGGTGTTTGCCACTTAGTGAACCCACTTTGGCACTTACTTAGGTGTGAAATTTCACTGTGGCACAGAAATGAAAAATGTACTTATCTACAAAATTTTATAAAACCATGATAAGCCGTCCTGCACCTGATATTTCCGGTCGTGTCGGATTTTCCGTCCCATCGGGCTATGAGAGTAAAGGAATAGATAGTGCACCTGGATATTCGCGCACACACTTGTGCATTATAATATCTCCCGCGCAGATGCCTAATCTCTCTGGAGATATGCCGCCGTAGCCGAAATTCAATCAATAGGCATTATTTATTATTATTGTAAATGCAAAAGTGTGTCTGTCTATCTGCTACGCTTTAACGGCCCATTCTTTCTACCGATTTTGATGAAATTTGGTACAGAGATAGGTTGCATTCCGGGTAAAGACATAAGCTACTTTTTCCCAGGAAAATTAAGGAGTTCCCGCGGAAACAAAAAAATTAATCAACACTTATGAAGTCGCGGGCATCATTTGGTATTTTTTTTTTATTGCGTGATAGGTTTGATGACAGTCATGCTTATTGTGCAAAACAATGATGAGGTCTAGGTTGGAACGCGCTTGCCTAGAAGATGCCTATTCACTCTTGCCTTGAAGGTACTCAAGTTATAAGTAGCAGGAAACACGTGCGCTGGGAGGGTGTTCCATACCCTAGCGATTCGTATCAGAAACATCGAGCAAAAACGCTTCGTGCGAGCAAATTGGACGTCAACCACATAAGGGTGCCAACGCTCACGGTTTCTCGCTGTTCTGTGGTAGAACGGAGAAGGAGGAACAAGGTTGATAAGTAATTACGTTATCTTTCTAAAAGTTCTAACAAGGGAATCAAAATAAATATATGTTAATAGACAGCTATTACGCAGTTAACAGACTGACAAAAATTCTAAAATAAATAATTGTGTATCGATCATAAAGCCAAAAATATTTAATGTACTGAAATCGTCCGGTCTTTCGTCTGTTACATTTTATCCATAACTAATATACAGATATAAGATATAATAAGTGATTCCAACAATTAATTGAGGTATCAGAAATAAAATAAAAATATTTCCACTATTTCAAAACTACCATCGTGGCAACCAATCATAGCTTTACTAAAAAACGTAGAATGGACAGAATTTTATTTGTCCGAATTCTATGTTGGAATTGTCGTGTATTTGAAAAATGTTCTACAACTCGTATCCGACCTGTATCAAAAAAGTTTTGAATACAAACGTCAGAAATGCGTATTTTTGATACTGGAGTTTATAAAACAGTAAGCGAACAGTGTCCCGTTATAGTAAATCAAATGGTTTGGTCGATGTGTACCGGGTTCGATCGCCGGCAGGGTCAATTTGGAAATTTATTATTTCTGAATTTCTCTGGTCTGGCTTCGGCCGTGGTTACCACCCTACCTGCAAAGACGTGCCGCCATGCGATTAAGCGTTCCAGTACGATGCCGTGTAGCCGAACAGCCATAGCCCATACCCCTAACAGCTATGCAGTAAGCCCGATACCATCTTAAACTCTCGTGGATAAAAAAAAGTATCTACTGCAATTCGCAACGATTATCTCATGACTCATGACTAATAACATGGGCTTGTCCAAGGAGGACTCGTCGACTTTGTCAACCGTTAGAGTTCCACAGCTGGACATTGGGATTTTGTTAGGACTTCTACATGCCGCGGTCAATGATGCGCCTTCGTCGTCAATTATTTTCTAATTTATTAACATTTCTCTGAACAATGTACGTTATCTTATTGAATACTTGTAGCTTTTCAGTTTCCTTCTGTATATATTTTGTCTGCAGCACCGTGTGTATGGACTGGAATAACGAACCGCAACGCTTTCTAATTTGGTCTAGGAGTTAACGTTAATTGATTTCGATTACCCGACAATCTAGCAGTTGATTATGGTATTTTTAGTGAATTAGGGGTGAATAGTGAAATTTTTATATGTAAATTAATTTTATTTTTGGGATATTTTATAGAAAGTATAGATATGACTTACAGATAAAATTATGTGACTACTAAAAATAATAAAGAGGAAGAAGAAAAAAAAAATTCCCCTCTCTTAAAATAATAATAATATTCCGCATTATATGTTTACTCTATGAGCTTCGCCAATATAATTGTTGGAGACGGACTGCCTAGACCAGCAAATTCTCTACGCAACTCCAACTAGATTTGAATTCTGTTTAAATTTCTATACTAATTGAGTCTCAGTAACAGCTTACTTTTTTAGGGCATCCAAAAGAATTTGTGTGCGCTATAGTGGAATAGAAAAAAAGTGTCAGTTACTCCTTTAATCAAAGGTCTTCCCTTGTTATAGATGGTAAACCTCGTCAAGGAAACGACAATGCGACTGGCGCTGAGCGGCTGGTGACTGTCCTGATGCCACCATGAGCGGGAGACGCGGACCCTTCCGGAGTTTCGCCATCAGCCTCATACAAATCATCACTATTATATGTCAAGGTGGGTCAAAATCATCACTTTTCTAGTAATTATGTCAAAGTGAAATCGGTCTCACCTATAGCTTGACATGACTTGCGGGAGACGCAGAGCCTCCTAAAGTTGTGCTATCGGCCTCATACCGATCATCACTATTATACTAGGCAGGAAGGTACTATGTTATTATGTATCTGTTTGTATGTTTAACCTTTTCACAGCCCAGCAGTTTAAGTGATTTCGATGAAACTTGGTAGCAGAGCTAGGATGCATCCTAGAAACGGACATAGAATACTTTTTAAATAAAGAGTTTCCATGAGATTTTAAAACACCTACGCAAATGAACGGATTCGCAGCTAATAATCTGATTGTATAATCTAATCAAAAGACCTTATGTCAGGCTTAAAATATTTTAGACAAAGCCTTAAATTTAGTCGTATAATCTTATTACACCATCAGTAGAACCATAATTTTCACTAACGCAAAATATTTGTGAAACATTTTGTCGTAAACATGTAACCGACGTGAGGCGACGATCATAAATGAAACTGTTAATAGGCTAACTAACTTTTCCAAATTACACGAAAACTTTTCAAATAAAACGAGCTCAAAGGGCGCAGTGTCTTAATGAAGACAATATTTTGAAGGGTTCTCAACTTCGGTAATTAAATCTTGCTCCTCATATCTTGGGGGCGCGTGGCTTTGAGAATTGGCGTCTGTATTAGATGTGGTGTCAATCAATTTAAGTGCTACTTTAGTTTTGGGCTCAATTCCCGTGAGTTTGAGTCAACTAATGCCTCACTTCTCGGAACTTTCCAACTGGGTTAACTAATTCTCTATCCAACTTTGTGCTGCCTGTGCTATTATCTATTATTTATTGAGAACCTTAATCTTTATCTATATTTAAATAACTCTTCGGTGTGAAGTGTTTACAAGAAAATTATTTATCTGCTAGGTAACTGTAAACTTATTTCAAGTTTTAAAAGTTATTAGTATTTGTAAGTTAATTTGGCTCCTTCATTTTATTATCATCGTCAACAAGTGGCCTCTCAGAAAAGGATTAGATTTGAGCTCCCGACTCCCGAATTTCACTAGAAGATGCCCGCGACCTCGTACGCGTGGATTAGGATTTTTTGATTCTTGCTGAACTTTTTAATTTTCCGGGATCGTGTCCATGTCCTTCCCCGGGATACAAACTATCCCTATACCAAATTTCATCAAAATCGGTAGAACAGGTGGGACGTGAAAGCGTAGCAGACAGACAGACAGGCAGACGGACAGACATACGCACTTTCGCATTTATAATATTAGTACGGAAGTATGGATTAAAACAATAATAGCCTCGATACGATTACAGCAATGCTAAAACGCATACCGAGTCAGTAATTTTCAAAATTCATTAAGACTTACATTAAATACGTCTATCTGTTGGTGCTGAGCAATAACTCGTTGTGCAGAGTAAGGTTGGTGCATTTTCTGCAAAGTTTGTTAAAATTAAAAAAAATCTATCACTCACTTATCACAGCATGATTTAAATTTTCGAATATACTCGATCTCACACGATTAATATATAAATGAGTCAAATTATAGTTTAAAAAAAATCTAGTTAGTAATAATTGTAATTTAAAATTATCGATTAATTTTATTAATCTACTTGTAACCTGGAGGAGGTGGCAGCACCGTCGTCACGTAAACAACAGCTCCACGAAAAACAAGTAATTAAAATTGTAAAAGTGATTTTCCTTTAGTAAAAACGTGGTGTTTCGTTAGATAAAAGTGCGATCGCGATGTGAAAATGTTATTTCAACTCAAAAAGTGCAAATAAGACAGTAAATCTAAATAAACTGTTCGAAAGTGATACTTCATAAAACTTTTAAAAAATCACTGTTTACAACCAGCAAGAAGTGCCCAAATGGCTGCAAGATCTTAAGTTAAAATTAATATAACGGAATTTGTGAAATTAAAACTGTGTTACTAAAAAATCTAAAATCTTACTCAAGAAAATAACATAAGAAAATTAACGGTTTTTGTGCAAACAAGAGCGACATCTATTGGTGCGTCATCTACTAAGATAGCCACTAAGTAAACAACCTCATATTGGTTGGTTATCATAATACCCGAGAGCAGCACGAGGTGGCGCTTATTTAAATTTAATTTAATTACACGAACTATCGCTAGAGGTCACAACTAGTACCAAAACAATAAGAATGGCTGGAGACTTAGAAAAAATATTGCATGAGCTTAGGCTCAAAATTAGAAGCGACATGAATATCACTCTGACCAAGCAGGAAGAGAGAATCACCACAAAAATAAATGAAAATATCGACCAAAAATTTACCCAAATTCAAAATGAAATAGAAAAAATTAACCAAACTAACGAAAACCAAGAAAAAAGGATCTCCCTAATCGAAAAACAAATAAGAGTTAGAAATTTAATTTTTTTCGGAATAGAAGAGGGGGAAAAGTCCTACGAAAGCTTAGAAGAAAAAGTTTTAAACACCATAAGTACTATGGGGGTGAAATGCACAAGCAACGAACTGGAAATAGTAAGAAGAATGGGAAGACCAAGTGATGGTAAAATTAGACCTATAAACATTACTTTTACAACGTACGGAAAAAAATTATCAATTCTAAAAAACAAAAATAAGCTTGGAAATACCAAAATGTATGTAAAAGAAGATTTTCCTCCACATGTGCTGGAAACTAGGAAGTCACTAAAAGAACAACTACAAAAGGAAAGGAGCGAGGGTAAAATGGCATACCTAAATTATGATAAGATTGTGATAAAAGGCCGTAAGTTTACTAAAACACCAGAAAACTCTACAACGGACTCTACAAAATATCAAAACCCAAAAAAGAGAGAGCTAGAAATTACGCCACCCCAATCACTATTACACCCATCATCAAGCTCTGGACCAACAGAAAAACACCAGACAGCTAAAAAGAACAAATTAATTCGGGGCAACCAGAGCTCTATATCCAACTATGTACAGCGAAGGGAGGAACCTTCCCAGCCGGTTCCGATACCCAGAGATAATGACCGCGGTGAATAGCAATCAACGAAGCCTCACCACCTCTCCCAGGACTCTAGCAGAGACTCAACCAAAATAGAAAGTACTAATTTTAATACGAAACAACCTCCCCCGGTATGGCCGGTCACCATGGGGGCAGTAGACCACAACCCTCCAAAACATCAAAACAAAATACACATAGTAAATTTTAATGTAAGATCCCTAGCAAACGAAATAAGAATAACAGAATTGGACTACGCTTTATCATTTGTCAAATGGGATATCATAGGCATCTGCGAGACTAGAAGACAAGGGCATACCATAGAAGATAGAGAAAAGTACCGTTTGTATCTACATGGGGAAACTAAGGGAAGAAATGGTATAGGATTTCTTGTCAAAAAACATCCAGATATTATAATAAACGACTTTGTTGGAATCTCAGATCGAGTGGCACTGATCCATGCCAATATCCGTGGGATGCCTTGCACGATAGCTCAAGTTTACGCCCCAACATCTAACTCGGACGAAAGCGAAATTGAAATTTTGTACAAGTCCCTAGAAAAAGCCATCGAGATAAGCTCATCTAAATTTATTCTACTAGGAGATATGAACGCGAAAATTGGAGATCCAAAAGACGGCGAAGGACGTGCTATGGGAAAGTTTGGTTATGGAAAGAGAAATGAAAGAGGTGAAAGATTTATTCAGTTTTGTCTCCAACATAATCTAAAAATAACAAACACAATGTACAAAAAATCTCCCAAGCTAAGATGGACATGGAGATCACCGGATAGCGCATCAAAAAATGAAATAGATTTCATTGCCACAAATATGCCTTACATTGTAGAAGACTCTAGTGTTCTCAGCAATATTAAACACCCAAGTGACCATCGTCCTGTCAGAATAAGGATAGATATCAATAGCAAAAAACGATCACGGACTAACTTTTCGCATAAGCCTCAGAAAAATATAGACTCTACCAGGTATAAAACAGAACTCTTAAAATATGAAGATACAGAGCCAACGTCAGTACAAGAATATTACGACCGAATAGAAAATATCATCCTAAAAAGTAGTATTTCTTCTAATAAGCCTAACAAAAACACAAAAATGCAAGCAATCATAACAGAAGAAATTATTAAATTAAAAGAGGAAAAATTTTTACTTAAAAACAAAGACCATAAAACAAGAAAAGAAAAAAAGAAACTCAGCGAACTATATATATCAATACATAAAGGCATAAAAACCAACACTAAAAATTACAGATTAAATATAATAGAGAATTATTTAAATAAAACAGGCGCCGTCAAGAAAGCATATAAGCATCTAACCTCGGGAAAACCTATTTTGAGTGAACTATGTAACACGTCTGGATCACTTGTCACAAATAGAGACAACCTATTAAAAGTGGCCACAGAATTTTACATCAGTCTCTACAAAAACATCACTAAAAAAGATGATAACCATCAATTAATGGCCTCTCTAAATACAGACCCCGTGCCCCAATTTATGGAGAGAGAAATAGAGCACTCCATATGTAAGCTAAAATTAGAAAAGAGCCCGGGTCCAGATGGCATAACGAACGAAATGTTAATACTTGGAAAAGACACGCTATTATCTCCACTTACTACTCTATTCAACATAATACTCACAAAAAATGAACTACCAAAACAGTGGATGTGCTCTAATATAGTCTTACTTTTCAAGAAAGGAGACCCAAGGCTGATAACCAACTATAGACCAATCAGTCTTATGTCATGTATATATAAATTATTCTCCATGACTCTACTACGAAGACTCAGCACCATAATAGACGAAAACCAACCGGTAGAGCAAGCTGGATTCGTACGCAACTTCTCTACTATTGACCACATACACGCCCTCAAAATGATCATAGAGAAGTACAATGAATACGATAAGCCTTTATACATATGCTTCATAGATTATAGCAAAGCCTTTGATACAATTTCACACAGCTCTATATGGCAAGCTCTATCAGCTCAAGGAATTAACCAACAATATATAGATCTGATAAAAACTATATACGCAAATAGTAGAGCCAGGATAACTTTGGAAAAACCAGGTCCAGATTTTAGCATAGAAAGAGGAGTAAAACAAGGTGACCCGCTCTCTCCTAAGCTTTTTATTGCTGTACTGGAAGAAATCTTTAAAAAAATTAATTGGGAAAATAAAGGTCTAAATCTAAACGGAAAGTATCTATCACATTTAAGATTTGCAGATGACATAGTGCTCCTTTCAGAAGACCCCAAAGAATTACAACAAATGATAGAGTCACTATATGTCCAAAGCAAAAATGTAGGGCTGGAAGTTAATTTAGAAAAAACTAAAATAATGTCAAATAGGCGTGAAGTGCGAATTGTCCTATCATCTGACAACCTGGAATATGTCGATGAGTACATCTACCTAGGGCACCTGATTAAATTCAAAGCATGTACTGATAGCGAAATAGAGCGAAGAATCAAGAACACCTGGAATAAGTATTGGGCCATGAAAGAAATATTTAAGAGTAAACTACCTATTAAACTAAAAACCAAAGCCATGGAGGTCTGTTTATTGCCATGTCTCACATATGCATGTCAGACATGGCCATTAACCAGAACCAACCTAAACAAAATTCAAATATGCCAACGAAAAATTGAAAGGAGTTACCTGGGCCTCAAACTCAAAGACAGAGTAAAAAATAAGCAAATAAGGAAAACCACAGGGGCCAAAGATGTAGCAAAGAGAGTTCTCCATCTAAAATGGAAATGGGCCGGTCATATTCAGAGAGTACAAGACGACAGATGGTCGAAGACGACAACAAACTGGTACCCCATTTACAAGAAACGTAGGCCAGGCAGACCACGGAAGCGCTGGAGTGACGACATCGAGAGAATAGCAGGCACTACATGGAACAGAGTCGCTAGAGACAGACAACTGTGGAAAAAGTTGGAGGAGGCTTTCACCGCTGAAAGCGGTCCTTTTGCTTAAAGACAAAATATAGATTCGAAAAAAAAAAAAAAAAAAAAAAAAAAAAAAAAAAAAAAAAAAAAAAAAAAAAAAAAAAAAAAAAAAAAATTACCTTTAAATTATTTTAACTTTCACTCATTTAGATTTACCCTGTATAAATAGATAGTTTTAGTTATAAGTTAAATAATTCAATAGTTAAATAAGTTAGGCTAAGCATATTGTACAGATACGAGCAAAAGGAAAATAAAGCTATTTTTATTTTTTTTATTTTTTATTTTTATTTTATTTTACTTGTAACCTTATTAATATCACTGTTTTCACTCTTTAAAATATCATTTCTATCTATTGTAAGAGTAAAATAAACGGTATTATTATAGAATGATACATTTGAGTAAATGCGATAATAACAGTTGTTTAGTAATAAAATCCGATGGTTGTCTAATTTTTTTTAAATGTATAATTTGGTGGTTGTCTAAGTAATACAATAATTTATAAATAGTTTATTTCATGTCAGTTTCAGACCTTTGATTTCTCCATGCCATTTTAAGACTAAAATATTCAGATCAGGCCGGGAAATCAAAGTTTACCATTAAAAAATCCTTTCATCCAACCCAGATAAAAAAACCGGGCAAGTGCGAGTCTGACTCGCGCACGAAGGGTTCCGTACCATTATTAATAAATAATTACCTTTGTTAATGAACCACAAGACTAACTTTGTTTGTAGAGGTTTATTGTTAATATCAAAAAAACTATGCTAGTTAGAGCATTAGCTATAGTTTTCCTGTAAAATATACGTAAATTCCTATTGACCATAATTATTTCAAATTTTTCGATTGGTAAACTCCGGAGATAAGGGGGGGGGGGGGAACGGTATTTTTTTAGACATTTTCCCCGATAAATCAAAAACTATCATAACTAAAAATAATTAAAAATCTGTTTTAGAATGTACAAAGTAAACCCTTTCATATGATACCCCACACAGTACAGTTATCTCACTTTTAAATTTCAACCCTCAGATTTTCCCCCCTTTTTAAATAAGAACAAAAATAATTTCCAATTTTTTTTAATTCCAGTGTCTTTGGGCCACTAATATACACAACTATTTCAAATTTCATGTCGATAGCTTCGGTAGTTACTGAAATAATCGAGTGTGACGGACGGACATACGGACAGACGGACAGACGGACAGACAGACGGAGAAAGTCGCACCATAAGGGTTCCATTTTACCATTTTGGTACGGAACCCTAAAAACATGATTTTCCTTGTTAAGTAAAAAACGGCATATTGAATATGAACACCGTACTAAAGTATTTCCATCAGCGTATGCCGATGCGACACATACAAAGGGGATGCTTTGTCATGTAGCGTTAATTAGAACTTCTATTGTCCGAAATTTTATCAAACTCCGTTAAATGTTTCAACAGCCTCTCCGGCTCTCTAATTAACTTCAATAGCGACTACAGAACAGAGTTTATATAAATAACGCATATAGCTGTCATATTTGGCACCTATATACGAGTATAGCCTATAAAATATAGCTTGACTAGCTGATTACCGCGACTTCGTCCGCGTGGTTTGAGATTTCCACGGGACTCTTTAATTTTCCAGGATAAAAAGTAGCCTATGTGTTATTTCAGACTATAATCTATCTCTGTGTTTCAGATATGTCTCTGTGTAACAAATATAACAAACAACCATCCATAATCCAAACTTTCGCATTATAAATATTAGTAAATAATAATATGACAGCTGTGAAGTGTGAATAGTGCTTCTTATAGAAGGATGTAGGTAAATAATATTTCAGAATTTTTATGGGTCCACCTCGAGAGCTTCCTGTAACGACTGATAGAAAAAAAATTGAAATCGGTTCAGAAACCACGGATATATGCACCGACATACATTTTAAAAAAAAATACGCGCCGAATTGAGAACCTCCTCCTTTTTTGGAAGTCGGTTAAAAATTAACCACTTGAATAAATATACCAAGTCAATATTTCAATACACATTCAAAAGCTCGAGAGGATTTTCTTACGGAGGATATTAAAAACAAATTGTCAAGATTATTTTTCTTTATACTGTACCATTAAAGACATTATTACTTTTGCAAAAGACTTCAAATTTGGGGACGTTTTCTTACAAATTCATTTTGGTTACATTATTAAATACATTTTTAGACATAGGTATATATGAGAAATATTACAAGCTCATGATATTTAGTATTTTTATTTCCTGGAAAATAAAGTAGTCTATATCCGTCTTCGGGATTTAAGCTTTCTCTGTATCTACCAAAGTACCAGGCAAAATGAGCTATATTGGATAGACTGTGAAAACATAACAGACAGACAGACATGCACACTTTTGTATTTGTAATAATTGGTATTACGTTTGTCAAACACATAGAGGCTTGATGAAAAGAACTGGATATTATTAATGTATTTTATTTAAACTAACTTAAAATAAAAATATGAATTCATATTCTTATTTATGCCTCTTTAGAAATTAGAAAGAAACGTTGCCATAGTAGTCCCTTTTGTCGTTTATCCTCTGCAACATAAACGTAAAAATATTGCTTTTTATTAAAGATACAAAAACAACTAAAATTCCATTTCCGAACTCGAATGATTCCTTCAAATTAACTCTCCAACCTCACGCCCGTAATCTCTCAATGTTTAATTTCCGCACAACTTACTCGAGTACCATCAACAGTAACTTTTAAGCACCCCACAAACTGCAGACTATCTAATCATTCAATCCATACTTAATATAATATAATAAGACCCACTTGCACCAGGACTCTTAAATAGATTTAGTTAAATATTTTAATGCTGTCTTTTGACAACTACAATATGTATTTGCCAAAAATGGACAGCATGACAAAATTTAACTAAATCAGTATTTAAATGTCTTCGTGCAAGCGGCCCTAAATGAGAATATCTGTTGTCAACGGGTGTCTTTAGAGTAATTTTCGCTAAATATCAGTCTCGCAGTTAATAAATAAATAATGCCCGTCAACGTCAAAATCCAAAACCGTGATTAAAGAGATAAGGAAAGTTAAACCATTATTAAATCATAATTTTCAACCGACTTCAAAAAAAGGAGGAGGTTCTCAATTCGACTGTTTTTTTTTTATTTTTTTGTTTGTTACCTCAGAACTTTTGACTGGGTAGACCGATTTGGATGATTCTTTTTTTATTTGAAAGGGCATACTTCCCATGTGGTCCCATATAAATTTTATCGAAATCGGTCGAGCGGTTTTTAAAATATCAACAATAAAATAAGTACTTTGTATAGCGTGTGCTTGTTGTTATAAAGTTGGCGCGGGAGTTTGAAAATAGTAGATTGTTAACCTAGGGTCGAAAGAATCATTTCCCGAGGTATTTAGACCGGCTATAGTCCGAGTAGGAATTGATTCTTTTGCCCGAGTTATACACTCTACTTTTCATTTCGAATATGAGGAAAATAAAACTAGTTGTTTATCTAAACTATTTATTGATAATATATAATAATATTAGTAGTATGTACCTATTTAAAATTAATTGTGAAATTAGGACAATTCGTGAAATTGAAAGTAACATTTTTGTTTGGAATGTTTATACTGTTTGATATATTATGACAAATTTGGCTGTTCTGGATATCTGTAAAAATAGGAGACTGTGGTATTTCATCAGACGATGGATTACATGGCGGATACTCCCTGGAAGTTGTCGGCTGAGGCGAATTGGGGCGTATTTTTATAGTTTCAGCTAATTTGGTTGAAATTTTAATTTTATTTTGGACTGAATCCTCAATGTAGCCTTCGGCGACTGTGCTGGATTTCCAGCCTCCATGTCGTTTTAACGTTGTCATGTTTGCCCCTGAATTGGCTAAAAATGTTGCTGACGTTCGTCTATAACAATGTCCGGTATACTGCTCACAGTTTGGTAAATTCAAATATGTTGCTATCTGCTTCGGCATACCTGAGATTTTATTTTTACCGATCACTTGTTTATAGCATTTTCCCTTCTGATAGTTGAGAAAAAAACGGTCCGTTTTTACATCACTAGGTCTCATTTTTTGATATTTCTTTACTATTTGTGTAAACTCTTCTTGTACTACAAACGAGCGCTCAATATTTGTTTTTGTTTTAGTCAGTTTTACTAGTAATAATTGGCCTTGACTTTCAATGTCCTTAATTGTCAAATTTGTGAGTTCACTGCTTCTGCAAGCGCCGCTTATACCGAGTATCAATACCACCTGTGAAAATCATGTAATTTTTTAGTATTTATGTAATAAATACGTTTATTTTTAGAATAAATCTATGAATACTTAGGTAAACTTACCTTCACTGCCAAACATATCTCGTCAGGAGCATCATTTAAAAAAGTTTCCACTTCATGAGAGGTGAAAACCTTAGATTTCTTACTCTTGAACCCCTGAGACTGTCTTTTCAAAAATGATGTTAAATTATGAAATTCTTTCAAATTTACATTATGTTTTACACTAAGTGTACTTTTGAGCATTGAATATCGGCTCCATAGCGTAGAAGGCTGTAGTTTACTACACAGTCTATTAAAATATGTAAGAAATACACTTTCGGAAAACGATCTTATATTCTTCTCTGCTCGCCACTTCATAAAATTATTGTATGTGTTTATATATCTTTCTTTTGATATTTCTGGCAAAATATTTTCAATAACACTATTTGCTTCGTCTCTAATCGAATCTGGTGTCAACATTTCAGAATCGCTTGAACTCATTTTTAATATTCAAATCTAAGATTAGGTACCTATTAGCTATTTATTTGAATTCCGTCACAAATACATAACAGAAATTAGTATCCCGCCAATTTATGTCGACTTTTTAAATTTTAAATATGGAACTCACCGCGTAATTATTGTTGCTGTTTATTCCGCTCAAAGAAGTTTGCGCTAAGTTCACACTGGCCGTTTAGAAAGTCACATGGCCGCAGCATTTCTTTTTAGTAGTTTTTTTTTACATAAAAACTCTTTACAGCTGACAGCAGTTCTATTTTGAAAGTTCATTCCGGCCCATAAGTGGGAAGTAATTTGTATGAGTTTTTCCCTCCCTATGGAGGGAAGCAGCATTTTCCACCCAATAATCAGATCAAAACAATACTACTGTCCGAATATGAAAAATGAAAAAGAATTTTTATATTAAATTATTTGGAGTTAAATTTTTATTACTGTCGCCATTCTTATTGGTCCATCAGCAGTGTGGTTTGAATTAATCAGGCTTAAGATTTTCCCTTGAATAAGAACGCTGTGACATCACAGAAACTGCATTTAGAACTTACCTACTCACAGTTTTTCTCTCTTTGCTTCTTTAAAACTTTCTCATTAGAGTTAAAGTTAGAAGGAGAACTTTATGCATTTTGTCCGCAAAGAGCAAGATAATTTACTCATCATACTATCATACTTTATAATATTATTACTTAAGTGAATTTGTTTGTTGGTTTGTACTTCAAGAATGCCGCAACGGATCGACGTGATATTTGGCATGGGTATAGTTAAGGACCTGGAAGTGACATAGGCTACTTTTTATATTAAATTATGGAAAATTAAGGAGTTCCCGCGGGAATAAAAAAACTTGAACCACGTGGACGAAGTGGCGGGCATGAGCTAGTCGTTTATAATTATACCTGGAACTAAAAATGATAATTTATGACATCAACTCATGACAGAAAAAAAGTCCCACAAACATATTATACCTGACCCAGTGAAAGCGTCGCTGTTATCTATAAAAAAAAGCTAAACTAAACACTCATAAAAATTTGTTCAAATTTTGGCCACCGGGCTAAATTTGTTGGACTATACTTTGATTTTAGAAAATGAACCTGAATACATGGGCATTTCCAAGGCACGTCTTTTCATTGAAGTTGACAAGCATTGGTTACCCCGTCTTTTGAAGCATACTAGTCAGTGGCTTTTATTCCTGATCTGGTGATATTACAATATGATTGCAATGAAGGAAACGATCATGAGGAAATAGCTAATGTATTAACTGTTGTTGCAGTGCTTACAGAGGAGCCGCGGTTCTCGGAACCGATCCCCAACGTGACGGTGGCGTTAGGCCGCGACGCCAGCCTGCCATGCGTCGTGGAACACCTTGGCACCTACAAGGTAACTAAACAATATTCAAGTTAATCCATAATAATCAGATAACTATACTGTTCATAAGCACTATTCATAAGCACTTGTAAAAAGTCTATTTTAATAAAAAATATTTAAATTTTGAATTTATACTAATATTTTAAATGCGAAAGTGTGTTTGTCTATCTGTCTGACCATCCATCTGTCATCCTTTGACCTGGTTGAACGATTGGTATGAAAACTTCCTACAACAGTTAGGTACCTAATAAGTTAGATTTTCCTTTTAAATTTCATGTTATCCATAATAATATATTTTTGCTTATAAGCAGCTTTTTATACGTCATTCAAGTGATACTAATTCGATCTAAACAATCCATCTAATATTATAAACGCGGAAGTTTGTCTATCTGCTACGCTTTAACGGCTCATCTTTTCAACCGATTTTGATTAAATTCGATATAGAAACAAGTTACGTCCTACAGAAGGACATAGGCTACTTTTATCCTGCAAAAACAATGAACTCCCACGCACTGATAAAAATGAAGACTAACTAAGAAGTATTTTCTCTTAGTTAGCATTAATTTTTTTTTAAATCCCGCAGTATTTAAAAAAAACTACATCCACGCGGTAAAATTCGCGGGCGTTTTCTAGCAAAAATATATGGCTCTACAAGTTTTGCGCTTGAGAGGGAAAACCTACGCAATATCTTACACATGTCTGCATTAGAAGCACCGATACGCTCCTACCACTATATCAACCGCCCTACGAACATTTCCACTCAACCACATAACCGTATATCAACTCCAAGCTATATATTCCAATCTAACACTTTTTTCCGTTGATATTAACTTGAGCCGAAATCCGTTTTTTATTCGCAGCAATAAATACTACTTTCTATCTTGCATCTACCCCCTTTCCCCTCCATAAATTGACTATCAAAAATGGCACTCTATTTCGTGAGCACTCGTAACTTAGATCGAAATATTCGCTCGAGATTAGAAAGATACAGTACGCTTTATGTTTTTTTTTTGCCGGGAAATATCGCTCGAAAACCCGATACAGTATGCTTGTCTCAGTTTTTCGTTTGAATAAATGGGAGTAACTTTGTCCGTAGCTTTGGGATTCATGTTGAAAGTCGAATATCGAATATTGGAAGCGTGTTTTCTGTGCATATTCGGGGGCAGTTCTCGAATAAACGATAAAATTCACGATGATATTTTAGAACTGTGCACTTTAGGCATGTCATATTACAAATTTCCCCTCAAGTTATATGTTTGCAATAAATATCTGTAGGGTATTAAAAGCACTAAACGTCGTTCTTATTTGGCAATTACTGCGCAATTAGTAAATGTAAATGGTCCTCCAATTTTCATAATTCCTAAGTATTCATATTTTAAATCTAGATCTTATTTTATACTTAGAAATCTAAATATTTATCATAATATTCTAAACATACCTACATCTTTAGCAGTACATGAAAAAATGAGAAGTAATTTTCTCCTTCAACAAAATAAATGATATTTTGAACAGATAAACCAACTATTTGATATTACATTGCTGGACTTTATTCAGCCAACTCAACTCTGGAATTAGTTGGGATGAATCTTTGTTTTTCTTATGCTAAGTAACTGAGTGGGTATTACTTTTCTTGGAAAACATTATTACGTTGGCGCTAGGGAGTTTCTTATTATTATTATCGTCAAAATCTGTAACGCTTCTTTGTGTTATGATTACATACAATCAAGAGTTTGGTTTGAGCTTTCTACAAAATTATGGAAATTACATCAATTATTCCAATAACCGTGTGATATAGAAAATATATATGAGTTTCTAGTACTGATAAACATGTAACCTGAGAGTTTTGAGACCATTCCTTACTTATATTTTTTCTACTGTATTTCTTATTTCTTAGTGATTTACGAGTATATGCTTGTAAGTAATTAATCATCGTCATCTTCTATGCATGAAGTACAACCACTGCTAGCAAAGTTTGACCAAGTTGGGCTTTGATAATAACCTTTTAAATATTAAATAGAAGCAGGCGTTACTTTGCTTTGGAAGTCCATGATAATGAAGGAATTAGAAGTTTAAGACTGTACCACACAGATTTACCTATTGTCGCGGATTATAGCGAATTAAACTTCTAATTCCTTCGTTAACCCTTTAATACTACGAAAAAACTCCGCATGTTTCACACGTTTCGTAAAATTGACATAAATGAAAAGCTGTCCACTTTCTCGAAACGCAGCCAATATTTCGGCCGTGGCCAACAAGTCGTGAAGATTTCCCCGAGGGCCGGCACTTTATGTATTGGAATTGGCTGAAAAACGATATAACCGTCTGCAATTTTACAGTTTACGTATAGGAAATTTTAGTTTTTACTTTAGACAAAATTACTTACCATAACCTTAATAAAACAGACGACCTAGAGTTTTACATAAAATCTATAAATCACCTCACCCATCCCAAAGAACAGAGTTTTTAAAAGCTTTTCATTCAAACTCAGTCATATTTTTAGGGTTCCGTACCAAAATGGTAAAATGGAACCCTTATGGTGCGACTTTCTCCGTCTGTCTGTCCGTCTGTCCGTCTGTCCGTCCGTCACACTCGATTATTTCAGTAACTACCGAAGCTATCGACATGAAATTTGGAATAGTTGTGTATATTAGTGGCCCAAAGACACTGGAATTAAAAAAAATTGAAAATTATTTTTGTTCTTATTTAAAAAGGGGGGAAAATCTGAGGGTTGAAATTTAAAAGTGAGATAACTGTACTGTGTGGGGTATCATATGAAAGGGTTTACTTTGTACATTCTAAAACAGATTTTTAATTATTTTTAGTTATGATAGTTTTTGATATATCGGGGAAAATGTCTACAAAAATACCGTTCCCCCCCCCCCTTATCTCCGGAGTTTACCAATCGAAAAATTTGAAATAATTATGGTCAATAGGAATTTACGTATATTTTACATGAAAACTATAGCCAATGCTCTGACTAGCATAGTTTTTTTGATATTAACAATAAACCTCTACAAACAAAGTTAGTCTTGTGGTTCATTAACAAAGGTAATTATTTATTAATAATGGTACGGAACCCTTCGTGCGCGAGTCCGACTCGCACTTGCCCGGTTTTTTTATTCAAATAAACTTATTAAAAGTGCTTGTGAATCGTCGAGCAAATGGCAAAATACCACGGGTTCGGAATGACATTTCTACCGAGAAGAATCAGCAAGAAACTCAAATCATTTATACAATTATATCACTATGTAAGAGACCTAAGTAACCGCAGTCCTAAATATTGCTGGAGCGAGTCAAATCCATGCCCTTTTATCAAATATCAAATCAATCAATCAAATAAATATTATAAATGCGAAAGTTTGGATGGATGGATGGATGGATGGATGTATGGATGTATGGATGTATGGATGTTTGTTACTTAATCACGCCCCAACAGCTGAACGGATCTGGCTGAAATTTGGCACAGAGATAGATTATAGTCTGGAATAGCACATAGGCTACTTTTTATCCCGGAAAATTGAAGAGTTCCCGCGGGAATCAAAAAACCTCAATCCACGCGGACGTAGTCGCGGGCATCAGCTAGTCATTTACATAATCTTCAACAGTATAATAATCTTTTTTCAGGAGTATACTTTTAATGGATTTCCTGTATAAAGGCAAGTTTAAACTAACCCATCACTGACCTAATGACCAAGAGTGGATTGGCTGACTTCACACACTTGAGAAAATTACGTAGAACTACAGAATACTTTTATAGAATTCTCAAGACTGCAGGTTTTCTCACGATGTTTTCCTTCACCGCTCATGGTACTATTAGATATTATATCACATGATATTTAAGTTGAATTATTTATTTTAAAAAAATATAAAGTATAGGCCCATTTATTTAAGTGCGGGGGGTTAACTACCGTCTTTTAAAGCCGTATTGTTACATATTGTTGACGTCCTTGTTTTACAATTATAATCCTTTTTATAGGAATGTCAAGGTACGCGATATAAGATTGTCATTTTGAAATAATATTGCTCTAAGTTAGTGTTGTTGGTTACTGCCTCGCTGGTCTAGTGGTTAGCATAGTCGACTGCGGATCATCGAGGTCCTAGGTTCGATTCCCGGTCGGGCATAAAAGTTAGGTATTGGGTTTTTCAATTAAGAAATTCTCAGTGCCAGCCCGGAGTTGGAAGTTGGCGGTGTCTCACCCCCGTGCGTCGGAGAGCACGTTAAGCCGTCGGTCCCGGTTATTATCACTAACATGATAATAATCGATAAAGCCCGCCAACCCGCATTGGAGCAGCGTGGTGGGTCTAAGCTCTAATTCCCGCTCTCCTATGAGAGTGGAGGCCTGTGCCCAGCAGTGGGACGTTAATAGGCTGTAGTGATGATGATGATGATGATGAAGTTAGTCTTTAACTATTAAGTTACTTAGGCGTTTGACTCGACTCATTAACTTTTTTGTAGGCTTATTAGAAAGTGCACGAGAATTATTATTCCTCCGTAGCTTGTCAAAGAGGAAGTCTACCGTCTCAAAGTGTTATTTCATCTGTAAGAAAACGGGAAGATTTCCCGAGGGACTCCACTTCACGGCAATTGGCTGAAGATTGGTACATTAATTGTCATTTGTAAAAAGGTTTTAGCATATTTTTGAATGGGTTTATTGTTTAATTTTCGGACGAATGTCATGTATTTTAACCGACTTCCAAAAAAGGAGGAGGTTCTCAATTCGGCAAGTTTTTTTAAAAGTGTATACCGGTTCATATCTCCGTGGTTTCTGAATCAATTCGATTTTTTTTCTATCAGTCGTTAGAGGAAGCTCTCGAGGTGGTCCCATAACAATTCTGACTCTAAATCGTCAACCCTCATACTAAAAAGTTAAAAATAAAAAATAATTCCAAAAAACCGACTTCCAAAGCCGCTGTAAAGTAAAAAATAATTTTGACACACACACTTTATTTTCTACACACTATGTTGAGGTCGGGCGGGTATTTAAACAAGGATAAGCAAAGTTGACGCATCAGGCTCGCCCGACTTCAACAGTTTTTTTAGCTATGGCTTACGCTTGGTTGCAATTATTCTCTATCTGCGTCGTATACCTCATTGCTTAAGGGTCGTGACCCCTTTCCATTAATCACATAATGGCAGGGGTTTTCTTGGGATTGTAATGGTAAATTCCCAGGTCATTCCACATTATCAGGCTATAATTACAACTAAAAGTAAATGATGATGCAGTCAAAGTCAAGATCGCCTTCCTAGATGATCACCTACACACCGCACAATTTAATACTAATATAACTACACGTGGTAAGTAGTTTTTTCTTGTCGGAGTACACCCGACTAAGAGCGTAGATTTGACTCGCTCTAGCAATGCTTTTAATGTTTTACCCGATTGCACTAAAAGGTTAATGTTTTGTCAAAAGAATAACTGAATAGTTTCTTGCTGGCTCTTCTCGGTTAGAATGGCGTAAAGTATACTTACTGTCAAACCATAACTTAAGTAAAAATAAAAATATTGAACGTTGTTTGATCAAGTATGGTAAATTTAAAAAAAAAACATCAAGGTACCTATATTTTGTCGTTACATCCAATATCAGCCTTATTACACCGTTAATTTCCCCTTTGATATTATATTAACGGGGTGGAGTTATTATTAATGAAATTTACCGAGAACTCGATTACATTGAGTTCACGTTAAAATTAGTTAATTATTAACAAAGCGTCGTTAATGTTACTTTGTGGGCCTGTTTCCACGACACAGTGCTTTTTCTGGGAACACTTTCGGAACGTTTTGGCAGCTCGTTGGCCTAAAAATACATATTACTTGCTATAATTGATATTTATTTTACAATAATAATGGATTTCAGTACACAAAGGGTTGTCTATCGTACAGAATAATTGAGATTTATGGCACCAGTGGGAAAATTTGGCGATGGCTTGTTACCACTATTCTATTATAATATCCGTTCCGCCAAGGGATTTAAAAAAAAGTTTTGTCAAAGTTAGCTCCTTGGTTGTATTATATGTGAAAAAACCAGTTTTTTTGTTTAATGAATAGCGCCTTCTGAAATTACGTCTTCTATATTGACAGCTCAAGACGCCAGGCTATGGAACTCCTGTGTAAGGAACTTCTTACAATAACCATTATCTTTTAATTACGTAGTAGGTACAACAAAATAACTAATAGTGCCTGAAGCAATACTGTATTCTTTAGCTTGGCAGTTGGATTTCCAATAATTAATTAAATTCCTTATACCATGTTCAGTCTAACGAAAGCCGCTTCATTATGCTTATTTGTTATACCTATTATGTAATTTAAGTATTTTGTTTCTTGATACAAAATATAGCGGTTTCCCAAATCACACAACCGATAATCGAACTGTAAACTTACAACTCCTACAATCTATTTGTATTTGTTGTAGTAAGATAAATATTCATAAGCGCCGGAGATGTACGAGATTTCGGTACGCTGAAATTATGACCCCGGGCGTCTAGAAATCTCTGTCAATATAAGCTCTAAGCCCCGCATGCATACGCTTCATGCAATTTTCGCTTCAAATTAACCCTGAGCCTTCAGGCTTTTAGAAAATGAGCATCTGATGTCAACCGAGGCCCGTTAACCTCCATATGGACTGCAGAGGACCAATTAAATTATTCATGAGCAGACCATGTGACGGCGTTTAGATAATAATTGCAGATTCCTGCGCTTATCTTGCTGTCATAATTTTGCTCTACACGCTATATATGATTATTATCTATGTTGATGATTTATATACTTAATATTATACTTCTTAGCAATTTATTTTTTAAATAACTTCACGTTTTTCGCGACAGAATTAACCATTATTTTGTGACATTTACCGTACCATTTGCCGCCCAAATCAAAGCACTATGCAGAAGAATATTTTTTTTTCCATTGGTTTAGGATGTTTTTTTATTTCGTTCGAACTCTCTAATTTTATCAGAGATTGAAGATAATGAATCAATTATAATTATAAATATTAATTAACAAAAATCACGTCGATCCGTCGCTCCGTTGCGGCGTGATTGAAGGACAAACCATCAAACCAACAATTAAACACACTTTCGCATTTATATTATTATTATTATATGAAGTATGATATACCTACTTAACATAGACCATTAGGTTTACTACTCGGTGCTACTTAATGTAATGTTATGTTTGCTTTTTAAAAAGAGTAACTGCCGGCAGTTGCTCTTTGCTCTCTTAGCTCGTTGCTCTTGCTTGCCGGCTCTTCGCATTAGAATCTTTTTTGCAAACCGGCGGCGGTAGAGTCTATATTACGTCATGTAACACAAGAGACTCTATACCTGTATACAGGACACCTGTATGTCCTATATGTAATAAATAAATTGAGTATTGAGTTTTAACTTGCGTTACACAATAATTAAAGACGTATTTGATGTTGCAGTACCAACTTATTCAAAGAAGAGATAAAAATTAAATAAAATTTCTTCCCACATTTAAAATCCCTCTATTTTAAATACCAAAGGAATCTAGTGCGGACAAAAAATGAACCGGACCCGAGGAGCGAAACCGCACAAAAGGCTCTGAATTAAAACCTACATCGAACAAAGAGCAATCGCCCTTCGAGAGAGAGAGACGCTTTACTCAACTACCAAAGTTCTGAACCACAGAGCCTAAAGTGCCATACTGCCAACGCTTAAAGCCATATCGATTCAGCATTGAATTATATTTTAAGAAGTGTTGCTTAAGTATTGCTTTGATCGTTGGCAGTATAACCCTTGACCGCTGAGTCAAAATATTGTCATGTAAGTTTCAGAATAGTTACAGCTCTGAAGTAAAATGATCAGCCTTTTGACCGTAACTTACATTGCTGCTCGTTAGTAACTCATATGAATAAAATAAATGTCCTGTTTTACTTTTAAGATGCTGCTGTTAACCTAAAAATAACTGTTCGCATTCAAAAGAGTGCAGAACATGATACTTAGCTATTTCAAAGTGTCATATTAACAGGTTTGCTGAAAATTAACCAGAATACGGACGCACCAGCTAAAACGTCGACTCGACCGTCTCTTTTTTAACCACGAATCCGCCTTTCACGCCAACACTCTTGTCCATTCACACGCTTTTTCTTTTTGTAGAGATAAAAGTATTTCTCTTCCTGCATAACTATTGTCTTTTCTCGTCTTATTTCATTTTCTGTACCACGTTTTGTGGTGTTATAAACCCTATTTTATTCAAATAAAATTACCCAGAACAGTTGAAATTTCCCTCAAATAATATTACTATAAAAAATACTACTTATCTTCTCTTAGGCGAGTTGCTCTATACAATCGACGCATGCTTTCATACCTTTTTAATGCTCTTTGTTACGAAAGTTAATGAAAAGGTGTTTTGTATCGTTTTGTGTAACACATGGCGTCTAATGTATTGGAAATTTTAGTTTGTCATATTCTTTTCATGTTCTATCGTTCTATCGTACACAGCGTACTATATTGTCATAAATATAATACGAATTTAGGTACTAATCAATAATGTTAATGATGTCCTCTATTATTCGGTCTGATGGAAATAGTGGTATACCTAACTATCCTACACAGTGAACTTAATCCACTGGTATGAAGCTGGACGGTGGAAACTAATAGTTGTTAAAGTGTTACAGGAAATCGGTAACAGACAGACAAACAGACAGATACACCTTTGTATTTATAATTACTCGTAGGATGCTGACAGTATCAAAATCTGAAATGATAAAATTACAAACTTACGTAATTTAAAAGTTTAAATCTGTAGCTGTTACTGAGATGAGAACAGTTAAAACGAGTCTACACTCCACAGTATCTAGACGTTTCTGATTAGTCCTGAACTGTGACCGCATCTCGAGATAAGTTCTCGGCGTGAATAAACTGGGTGTCAGAATTCACCCCCGCTGTAATTAAACAAAGGCAAGGGTTGAGTGGATGAGTGGGGGATGATATACACGCGTCCGGATCTATACGTTCTGATTATGATCCGATGGCCCTTGCAAGCGTTGCATACAGACGGACATACTTTGACATTTATTTTCTTTGTATGGATGTCACAACAAGTCTCTTACATTTAACAAAGAGCTTATAACATTGATTCTAAAAGCAAATTATATAAAAAAATAACTTGTATTCAGACCGTTTTCGCACTTGATCAAATTTTTACCGCCGCCGGGCGAAAAAGCGAATAAATAACATGCTTTAACTGCTCTTACGGACCCACCGTGCGGATATTTTTCGCCTGTCTGGATACAATGATTACATATGGCCGGGTTCCCGTATTTCGCGGATAATGTATGCTGCGTAAATTTTAAAAACGATATTGTATCCGAACATTTATTATGACTCGACGGAATGTAGCGTGTTTTAGTTGGATTTTGACCAGTTTACTTTTTTCCAGGAAGCGAGAATGAAATTCTTTCACCGGTTTCAATATTGACGTTCACATTCAAATTCAACCATCTATATTTTACGAAATACAACCTGTGGCTCTTATGATTAATCTAAAATGTGCATCGGCGGTTCATTCTAGATTAATCATAATTTATGTAGGTATATAAGTGTTATTGTTTAATCTTACCTTTAAAGGTATTATGACATCAACTATTGGTTAAGAGACAAAACATTGTGTACTTGAAACAAAACAGAGTGTTTTATGAAAATGTTCACTCGTAAAAAATATTGATTTTATGTCTAGTAGCCAACGACAAGATAGCGTTTCATTGATATGCATTTTGCAATGAGAGAAACTGTTAATATTCTCCTGATTATCTCCTCACTAAAGTCTGATCTCCGAAACCTGGGGTAGATTCATGACGATGCTTATTGTCATAAATTAATTACGTAAAGTTATTCGAGTTTGAAAAGCAAAACATGAAACTCATTTTATTATATGTATGTAAGTTTTTGTGAGTTTGTATATTCCACCATAACTTCCATACGCCTGAACCGATTTTGATACATGATATAACACTTATATCTTATATCTAATATATCCAAAAATATATAACACTATAGTTCAATATCCAGTGATTCACAAAAAAATATCATTTAATAAAAATGTGAATAAGATTCCAAAGGTAATTAATGACTGTGGTATCGTTATGTAGTAGCAGTGGTAGCCGTACTTCCATCGAGGGGGATTTTTTATTACACGACTGCCCAAAAAAGGAGTATTATGTTTTGAGGGTTTGTGCATGTATGCGTGTCTACGGCAAAGCAGTCGTAATTTTTAATAATTTTAATTATATTCACTTGTTTAAATTGGACAAGTGTAAAACGACCCCGATACAAGGCTTACCCGGAATAACTAATTCATGAATTTGCCGCGGCTCTAATTATTTATTTTATTTTACGAGACCTATTATCGCGAGACTGCCTCCTCGTAAATACTTAAGCAGTAACGGAGTGCCTCAGAGTTTTGAAATAATTAGACGCCGTTGCTTAGTCTTTCTACCTACTTAACTTCATTTTTTTACCATTAAGCAATATTTAGGGACGTTGAAAAGTATAAAAATTGTTTCCAAAAAAACGACTTCCAACGCCACTGTAAAGTACAAAATACTTTTGATTTCTACGTCTTAAAAAAATATTTTGTACATTACAGTGGCGTTGGAAGTCGGTTTTTTGGAAAGAATTTTTAGTATCAGGGTTGAGGATTTGGAGTCAGAATTTTTTATGGGACCACCTCGAGAGCTTCCTCTAACGACTGATAGAAAAAAAAATCAATTCGGTTCAGAAACCACGGAGATATGCACCGACATACATTTTAAAAAAATACGCGCCGAATTGAGAACCTCCTCCTTTTTTGGAAGTCGGTTAAAAATTGCAACTTATTCAAATTTTAATAACTAAACAGACGATCAGACAGATGTCCATATATAATTAAATTAACCAATCTCATTGGTTATATTTTTAGCTATTAATATTATCAATGCGAAAGCGTGTCTGTCTATCTGTATCTATTTCACGGCTCTTCTGTTATATGTACCTACCTATTACGTATTATATCATCAGGTACAAAGAAAGCTTTAAGCACGGAGACAGCTGATGTAGAGGTTACAGACCTTACTCATCCCGGAATATCAAAGAGTTTCCACCATAAAAAAATCAGTCTATAGTTCATCATAAATTTATTGATATTAAATTAAGGATCCTTCTCCAAATGCAACAAACAGCTACCTGCTGCTGAAAATACAATAAAACGATAAAATACTATGGAAAATTGAGCCCACATCAAAGTCCGATATACCTACTGTAGATAGCAATTAATAAATAGTATAAATTTCAACTACACTACCCAAATTCCAATTTAATTCAAAAAATAGTAGTTTATAAATAACACATCAAATTCTCAAAGAACACCTAAGAAAAAGCAGGTACCATAATTTATTTCATAGTACATTTCGCAGACAAAGAGTTTATTCTCGAGTTCGTTAACTTCGTTTCGGAGATGGCTTTTTCATACACAATTCACAAACCTGCTTCACTATTTACTCTAACCTAATCTAATATTAAAATTCTAAGAGTAAATAGCGTAAGAAATACTTTATCTTCAATATTTTTTGAATTTATGATTGAAGTAAAACAATGAAAAGCTTTAACTTTGTTAAATATAAGTTTTAAAATGTTTATGGATAGTACGAAATATTATTTTTATATTAGAAAATAAAAAATAAAGGCAGGGAGGTATCCTAGGACCCTAATCTTTATGTTGGTCCTACAGTTTGTCCCAGACAGGTGTATTTTGTCGATCGTGTGCCATTTTATATAACGAATGCAAAGTCCGTGATATAGCTATTTTTGTACTACCTGAGATATTTTAAAAAATATTCCCAAAAAATACAACTGTAGGAATCCAATAGAATAATACTCACACATAAACAGTTATTTTAACAATGATCAGGTGCATAATTTATTTTAGATTAAACAATATTAATTTTTTTACACCTATCATCACTACCCAATAATAGTTATTTGATAAACAAGAGTGAAAAGTTGTTTTTTAACCGCGTGCTCAATTTTGATGACCGAGCAAGCGAAGGATTCTAAAATTAGAATCCTGAGCGTCAGCGAGAGAAAAATCTTTTCACTCGAGTGCAACACGTAACTTTTCATCCCACCATCTTTTAAACAATAAGACATGAAAGAAAATGGTGCGCGCAAAGCAAATTAAAAAAACCGGCCAATTGCGAGTCGGACTCGCGCACCGAGGGTTCCGTACTCAAGAAGTAGGTATAATTACCTTTGTTAATGAACCGCAAAACTAACTTTGTTTGTAGAGGTTTACTGTTAATATCAAAAAATTACGTTTGTTGTATGGGAGCCCCCCTTTAATATTTACTTTATTGATATTTAATTATTTATTTTGAAAGGTAATATACAAGTTAATATTCTGTGAAAATTTGAACCGTCTACCTGTTACCGTTTTTAATATTGAGCAAAAAAATACGAAAAAAACACGTTTATTGTATGGGGACCCCCCTTAATATATATTTTTTTAATTTTTAGTATTTGTTGTTATAGCGGCAACGGAAATACATCATTTGTGAAAATTTCAGCTTTCTAGCTATCACGGTCTATGAGATACAGCCTGGAGACAGACAGACAGACAGACAGACAGACAGACAGACAGCGGAGGGTCTAATAGGGTCCCGTTTTTACCCTTTGGGTACGGAACCCTAAAAAGTACACCAAGAAGGTTACGAGTGTGAGTTTTTAACAAATTAAAAACGGTTGTATGGAAATTCGGCACAGGTAGAAGTAAATAGGTTTTAATGATGTTTTGAATTCACAAACTTCATAGGCGAGTGATATTTACTAACGTGCACATGATGTTCTAAATTCAATTTACTTTATCCTCTAGAGGATAATAACTGCTTTTGCATTCAGATATCGAAGAGTAAAAATACTCTTTCCAAGACGGTGGCATGAAAATCAGTTTTTCAAGACAGTAAATTAGTTAAAATGTTCAAAAGACATTGTCCTACAGAGTACGCTGACTAAAGAAATATTTTTAGATCCCTTTAACAACATCACTAACTGTCTTGACAACATCACCTGAACAATTTCGTGAACCATGGATCATTAACTTTCTACGACTCATATTTTTTTAAAGGTCATAAAAACTCTTATCGCTTAAAACAAAACTCAAAATATAGCAAAGGTAGTCATAAACAACGTTGCCACTACCAGAGGGAGAGAAGTTAAAGTAATTCGAGATAACGCGCGGTTTACTTGAAATTGCCGTTAAGTATGTGGTGGGGAGGGGGAAGGGTGGGAGACAGGGGTAAAGAGGCTTAGTGGCTTTGCAAGTTGCGAGCGACAAGTTGCGATATTCTTTCCGTTTGTTTTTGGATATTTCGGGAGCTGATTAAGTGATTTGCTCCCAACTTTCACGACAACTGTTTTGAAATGTACTTAAGCAGACGAAGTTTTTATGTGATTTTAACGACGTTTTGGTGTAAAGAAAGAAGGCTTTTGTTAGCTTTTAAGTAATGTCTTCATCAATATGAATTCAAATTTTATTCTTGTCAGCAATAAGTTCGGATTTAGATTCGATCATCATTAAATATAATTGAAACAAAACAAACTAAGACCACATTACATTTATTTCTGAATGTGTTGTATAAAATTCTATGAATTTAATTATTATTTTTCAGTCTTGTACCTTAGTGATAGGCTATTACATTTGGTCTTAATTTTCATCATTACGTAGCTCCAGATAAGACATCAGCAAAAGGCAACTTAACGTTTTTAAATAGCAATTATTATTTAAAAAATAGAAGTAGTTCAAATTAACCTGACCAAAAACTCAACGTCTAAGAAATCATTTTAAATGCTGGAACATTCAAAGCCATGACGAAATAAACCGGGCGCATAAATAATAGCTGTGGAAGTCTTTAAACTCTCAAAGGTCCAGGTGATGCTAATGGTTGTATAATCGACGACGAGGGTCCATTAATTCTCTCTCCGAGTTCCTGCCGTCATAAGTCATCGGTCACAGTTTCGGAGGGCAATAAAGTTTCGCCCACCTTCGCACTATGTACCTTGGATATACTCCGAATTGCTAGTAGTTTGTAACTGTCTACAATCATAGACTTTTCATTACGTGACTGCGGCATTGCCAAAAGAAAGGGTTATGATTTTAGCAGTCTATGTAAGTATGTATGTTTGTATTTATGTATGGTTCTCCGTTTTGGAAAGTTTTGGGGGAGGCACAGACCATACAACCAATTGACTGAGCATAGCGTGCCCCCTCACCAGCCAAACGTTAGCAGTATGACTGCTAACGCTACGTTTTGTGCCTATAGTCGCCCTCAGTCCGTATTCGACAGTGCTCGGGAATTGATCTAGTATAAAACGAAAATTAGGCCTCTCTGTAGCATTAAATGGCGTGGAAAGAGAAGCAATACCTCCAGCTATGTAAAGGATGGGATAACATTTCATAAGTAAGTGTAGTTTTGTAATAATAAATAAAAATCATCAATACGCAAAGAAATAAAAATATTTACAAAAATGAAAAGGAACCCGTTGATGTCTTTCAGTATTTCTTTGTCTTTCACATGTAGTTCTACATATCTCCGTCTCTTCCACGCATAGCCCATGTAACCAACCTGACGGGGTCCCTAAGCATCTACACCTCTCTCTACTTATAATATTCAATATTTCTTTAAAATGGCACGTGATACATCTAGCAGTAAGACCCTCACAATATTGCTGTGTCCATAATAAACCAAGATCTTTTAGAGTTTCGGAAGCCTCGAATTCAATCAACCCAACGACTAAGTTGTAAACAGATTTTAGATGTAATTCAGTTAACTTAAAACAGGCATTAAGTAACGTGATCGCGAAGAGATAAATCTCTTCGGGATATTTACGAACTAATCCAAGTGGTAGCACCTTCCTTTTATAACCTTTTACAAAGAAAAGGAAGATGCTTTGTATGGCATCATTTATATTTCTAAAAAATAAATGATGGCTGGCTGGCTCCTCCCCGCCACCAACGGTAGGCTTCTTCCCTCTCTTGGTACCCCTAGAGGCACATCAATACATGGACTAATACATCTCTAAGAATACCAAAAGTCAACAGCCCCCCCCCCCTTTAACCACTTGGTCATCAATCGCGAAGGCCAGCGCAACGTATGTACGAGCATACTTTAGAGTGGTGCGTTCCACTTATGTCAGCGTATAGCTGGATAATTGCATTTTTAGAGTGGTGCACTCCCACATATACCTGTAATAGGTTTCAAGGATACACCGGACGCACTGCAGGGTCGTTCGTCGCAACGTAACAGAGCCACAGGCGTGATGCACCCTTCAGTAATAGTATGTTATACCAAATATAGCGCGGAACCACCATGGGTGATAGAATGTTGTTTGTGCGTAACATGGTTTTTAGCCAATGTGCCGCAGCATAGGTCGTGAAGCTATGCTTTTACAAGTAACATGGGTTGTGAATCCATGAACCTATGGAGTGTCGAGGCTGATCAAGCGTAGTGCAAAATGTAGTAAGATATGAGGCGCAACGTACGCATAATCCAACCTTCGGCAATAATAAACAGCGTCCTTCCAACCATGGTAAGTTATCGTTCGAGTATTGCGAACGACGTACGTAATTTAGATAAGTAGATCGCAAGGTAAAGTCAGACGTTTTGTGGAACGTAGAAGTATACTCGAACTGCACTGCGCTCAGAAAGCAAGCTCACTGATTCAACAACAAACCAATCCCATCTGAACGTCCAACCACGTAGACATCCAGACAGAACCAGCCGTGCTGAGGCATCGCTGAAGCGAGACACCACAGCCTGACCCGACCTGCGATAATAATTGTTTTAGTAATATACGTGTAAATATGTTGTAGTTATGATATGTATATAAAACCACCAGAGGCAGATAAGATTTCGTCGAATGCTCTCAAAGCTAGGTCCGCTAAGGGTCCTCACATTAGACAGCATCCAACAACACAGTGCGTTCAAACGATCCATTGCAAATATACCTGCTCAATATATTAATTTTATGTATCGCCCCACGCGCACACACTACCACACGCAGTTGACAACGTTGCGATTGCGACTGCTTGATTCCTCCTACACCACCGCCATACCCACCCTTGGCGAGTGGTCGTAACGACGGGAAACTTCCCCGTAAGCCTTTAGTCGCGCATTCATATACACCCATACTATACTACCATTCTATTATCGTTTTAATATTACTTTACTATTATTTTATTATTATAATATATATATATATATATATATATATTTTTTTTTTTTAAATTAATTATTACCTATTTTCCACTGAATAGTAAGATACGTATAGTTACACCCAGTGTAGCCCGTGCAACTATCGATAAATTATATCGATAGCCTTAGTCCACTTGAATGCCAATAAATTAATTTATTGAGTAAAAACTTATATTTCATTAAATTCCGAACAATTCTGAAGTAGAAGAATAGGTTTCTTATTTATTTGATTAAAAGTTGTTGTTGAAAACTTAAGTTCTTTAGTATAGAACTTGGGCAATTAAAAAAATATATATAAGTATCAGATAATTATGCATAATCATACATATGGTTGTATATTGCTGTTTGAATACAATTATTTGTATTGATTTTCCAATAGGTACCTACTGGTAATTTTTATCGATACATTTTTGTCGCGCAGCGGGCAGCCCAAGTGCCGCGGTAACATATACTTTGTACTTTTAACTGTGTAAAGTTGACCTTGAGTCAGCCAATGAGAAATGCTATTATTACCTCGTCCCCCGCCTGAAAGTGGTGAGATGTGTTTCAAAGCGAAAATGTGACTATTAGCTCTCAATAGGTTTACTACTCGGTGGGGGGAGGCCTACGCCGAAGAGGCGACTTTTACGTTATCATGACGAATTTAAAATTGTATAGCATTTTGACTCAGTGTTTTATATGTTGACAAGAATATAAATCATAATAATAAATAGTAGTAATAATTGTAATGAATAACAATTAATGATAATGAATAATAATTAAATTTACTTATAAATTGAATCGAATATAATATGAATATGACATAACTTATGATATGAAATAATACGGAAAATTAAATAACAGTAATACAACACATTTAAATTGATTAATACTTATCCGACTTATTAATTACTTATTGTGTACTTGTGACTAAGAAATTGTAACGTAATAGAAAATAAAGGCTTTTTTTATTTTATTTTTTTCATGTTTCTCCGTAGCAGCTAAACTACTGAGCCGATTTTGGTGAATAAGGGGTCTTTTATGTCTATTTGTTATTATAGTCCGGATGGCATAGGCATTATGTACGAACAAAATCGATATGACGGATGTTACATCAACAAAAGTGAAATTCTCTGAATTTTTTTCGTAATCGAAGTAAACAAGGAAATATGAAAATTTTGATTCGAAATTGTCCCTGGTGTGGTGGTCTGTAGCATGCATATTTAATTTTATTATTACTGTTTTGACGAATTAACAATATTGAATGACTGTCAAAATTCTCTGGTGATTTAATAGAAACTCATATTTTTGGTAACCAGACATAAACGAGTCTAGTCACGATCCAAGTATAATAGTTAATTATGGTTAAATTGTGTACGAAATAAGACTAATAATAATTATTAATATTACAAAGTCCTAGTAATCAGAGAAAAGTTTCCCGTTTTATTAAAAAGGAAACGTAAGTGACAAACTGACTAAACTAACTGATGAATCTTTAAGAAATTGAAACTCAGTTGCAAAAGTTTCAGTAATTTAAGTTGATAATATACCAATTATGTTTTAAATAACAATTTTTTACGGGTGCAAGCTATAAGAATTTATTAAACTTTTATATTTAATAAATAACTACTCTGGTCAGTTTGTTGGTTTCTAATACAATCACAAAGCAAATTATAGTTCGACGTGATTTTTATCCTGGAGAGTAACATATGCTCCATATTTCGGAAAATCAAAGAATTCTGTTATTTTTTTTTTTAAATCAAATCCACGCAGACGCCCACGCAATGTATTATTATTACTATTTCAGTTAAAATATAATATATATATATAATTGACTTGAAATCTTTATTTAAGTAACTAACCGTGTTACTTAAATAAAGATTTCAAGAAAATCAGGTTTATTTTTTGGTTTAAAGGCTACAAATTCTACTTTCAAAATTTGTAATTATACTTACCTAGTCCCATTATCATAAAGTTTGGATAAAGTTTAAAAAGTCAACAAATCGCACCACCGTACCAAGACAGATCGTTCAGGGGGGTTACTGCCACTGCTTAAAGCAATATTATTATGTTATTGTTGCGACAAATCCTACCAGCACGTCCCAAAAATAAGCTTATTAACACAATGTTTTCCTGAGCAGTTTTGTGACGTCGCGATGCAAATCATTCGCTCAATTCGTACCACCAAGTGTTTTTAATGAGCTAACATTCTTGTTTTACGTATGATTTACGTCACATTTAGCAATCTTAAAAAAGTTACTTTCTTGCGACGGATCAACGACGGATTGACTTTGTAAACAAAGAAATAGGAAATTGTGAGGTGTTCCAAGTGAATATTCCACTGGATTATACTAAGATAATGAGATATAACTTTATAAAAGTGAGTTATAGAATTTTCCAAAAGGTATTAGGTACCTAAATTGAAGAATCAGGCACCCAGGGCAGTGGAGCTATGCTTGGAGTAGGTATTCCTAAGTGCTCAAATCAGAAATGAGGAGATCCGTAGATACCTACGGATTTAATACTTCGAAGAACCGACACCGACAGACGTTTGGGTCGCACGGTGCTTGAATTTCGGCCTCACACTGGAAAGCTCAGCGTTGGACAACCCCCCGCTAGGGGGGGCAGACGATCTCAAGTGTGTAGCTAGGAGCCGCTGGAAGCAAGCAGCACAAGACCGTGCCCTGTGGAGATCCAGGGTAGGGGTACAACAGTTAATTAAGTACCTACCTAGTTGAAGCCAACCTCACAAGCAATTACCAGAAGTTTCTACAGATACAACTAGACATTCTCTGCCAAGGCGGGGGAGCGGAGGATGATGAGACATGCATCATCGAAGAGCGGTACCTAGTACTCTGCTCTAAGCTCAGGAAGCTTAAACGTAGGTACAGCGGAGCAGGAGGGACATTGCGCCAGTTCTACATGTGTCAAGCAGCGGGTTCATCTTCCTCCCATTATCATCAAGCCCTACAATGGGAAGGACATAAGTGGATACAAGCAGTTTATAGATTGGTTCAGTACAGTGATAGACAAAGATAGAAAATTAACAAGTGTTGAAAAATTATGTTATCTTAAAACTTTATTAGTCGCTGAACCACTTCAACTTTTAGAAGGTTTGCTGGTATGTGACAAATCTTACAGATCTGCAATAATTGACCTACTTACTAAGTAAAAGGTATGATAACATCTCATTGTTAATAAATATAATCACATAAACATCTTGTTTATGTGTAAAGTATTTATCTGTCTACCTTGTTGGATTTACCTACTGTTAAAAAGCTCACAGTTTTCATGATATTGTAAGCCGTATTAGGCAGCATACATCAGCTTTAGAAAACTTGAAGCAACCCGTTGTGCAGTGGGGACAGGATATAGGTATATAATAGCACCATTGAATTCGAATTTGACAATCCCAAAACATCAGTTAAATGGTGCTCTAGTACTCAGTAACTTGATGACTAAAGTTTCATATTTCCAGATATTAAAAACATCAGCTTATTTAATTATGGTGGCATGGGCCCAGATTATTTACAAAATAAGAGTAGGTACTTATAAGTAATTTATATTTGTTTATAATTGAAATTCCATTACAACAAAACTGTGATAGTGCAGATTTAAATTTTTGTCCGAGTAATATTTATAGGTAGTCTTGATGTTTTACCTATCTATACAAAATATTCAAGTTTATTATAAATTGCAGCAAGTCTGTTACATGTTGAGATTTGTTAAGAAATGTAAAGGAAATTCCTTCAATACAGGTTTCATCTCTGCAATGGAAATGAAGAATTCATTAGGTACAAACCTACAGTTATAAAAGGACTGCAGTATATTTACTTCAGTGATGAAATAAGATGCTTGCAGAAAGGTCAAAATGTAACATTCCACATATAGCCCTTACATCCTTTTTTAGATAAAGTTGGTTTGATAAGAGTAGGTGGGCGGTTGCAAAATTCTTCACTTTCCTTTGAAAAGAAGTTTCCTATGATATTACGTTCATAGTAAGACTCATTAGCCTGTAATTGTAAGCTCCATGACAGGGCTATATTCAAGGTGGTAGTGCTGCTAGTGGATGATGACACTACCTTATACAATGTAGTTAGCTTCTCGTAGGACTTCTGAAGTGTAGGTCCAGCTTCACTGGTCTACACATATTACATATATACTTGTTAAAATATTAAGCTAAGGTTTAGGTTAAGTAGGTAGATTAAAAAGTCTTAAGCATAAAATATATTATGTAATATATTATGAAGTAATGTTATTTTGTTACCTTTAGTTAATTTACTAAGGTTATTACTTACTTTTGTCATGTTAAGTTTACTTACTTCTACAACTGCTTATGTACCTATCCATTGAATGCTAGTGTGAACTAACTTTCACAATTTATGTAGCCGTTTATTTTTCTATTGAATTAGCCTCTATAACTTATGTATATTATTGTTTTTTAAAATACTTAAAGTGTCTCATCCTCTCATCAAGTAAAAAAAGGGCTTTTTGATGTAATTTTAATATACTGTAACTCATATTATATTTTAAACAGAATTGATTTATATACTTGCTTGATTTAACATTTCATACATGTACCTATTGTAATATCATTTTAGGAAGTTCATGTTTGAATTAACATGTCGTTCTGTGCTCACCTTATTAAAATAAATAACTATTTCAAGTATAATGATTTAATTTCATTAACAAACAACCCTAACTTCAACAGTAACTAGCTAAAGCCTGCAACTTTGTCCGCATGGATGAAGGTTTTTTGGCTCCCCCAGGAACTATTTAATTTTCCAGGATAAAAAGTAGCCTTTGTGTTATTCCAGACTATAATCTATCTCTGTTTCAAATTTCATCAAGATCCGTTCAGCCGTTCTGGTACGATTGAGTAACAAGCATCCACCCATCCTTTTTTTTTTGTATCCACTACGAGTTAGCCCTTGACTGCGATCTCACCTGATGGTAAGTGATGATGCAGTCTAAGATGGTAGCAGGCTAACCTGTTAGGGGCATGGCAGTTATATTAAACCCATACCCCTCGGTTTCTACACGGCATCGTACCGGAACGCTAAATCGCTTGGCGGCACGTCTTTAGCCGGTAGGGTGGTAACTAGCCACGGCCGAAGCCTCCCACCAGGCCAGACCAGGGAAAATTCAGAAATTACAAATTCCCAAATTGACCCTGCCGGGGATCGAACCCGGGACCTCCGCACGTTAAGCGAACAGCGCTACACACTGCGCCACGGAGGTCGGAGGTCCATTTTATAATATTAGGTATAGAAGTATGTATTAAAATAATTCAAATGAAAAAGTATATGTAAAAATCGATAAATTTATTATTGATACATAGCAGTTACCTTTAAATTTACAATAACTAATTCAGTCACATTTGACTAAAAATAAACTGATTTAAACTAGGTATAATTTTCAGTTAAAAGTTTCACTTGACTGAGGATATCCATTGAGAAAAGCAATGATGATTCCAATATTGGATGCCAGGCTCCAGACTCGCTTGACTCGCCTGAGGCACATTATATGAATTTGTATGTTTGCACTTGAAATATGCCCTTAGCGGAATGCCCTTATTCAACAACTCTGTGCAAGACGGCAGCATTTATAGTTCTGGAAATAAACATAATACTCAATTAAATTTAATAACATAAACATTTATTTATTACTAGCTGATGCCCGCAACTACGTCCGCGTGGATTGAGGTTTTTTGGTTCTCGCAGAAAACCCCTTAGTTTTGCGAGATAAAAAGTGCCTAAGTGCTATTCCAGATTATAATCTATCTTTGTGCCAAATTTCAGCCAGATCCGTTTAGCCATTGGGGCGTGATTGAGAAACAAACATCCATCCATACATCCATCCATCCAAACTTTTGCATTTATAATATTTATTTGATATTTGATACATTGTTAAATTCATATCAAACTTGTTTTCATAAAAATAAAAAACTTATTATTTTATATTATTATTAACTAGAAGATGCCCGCGGATTTGTCCGTGTGGATTAAGATTTTTGATTCCCACGGGAATAAAATTATGTGCTTTTGTCCTACACCTATGTCCTTCCCTGGGATACAACCTACCTCTGTACGAAATTTCATCAAAATCGGTTGAACGGGTGAGCCGTGAAAGCATAGCAGACAGACAGGCACACTTTCGCATCCATACTTATAATGTTATAAATGCGAACGTATTTCTGTCTGTCTGTCCATCTGTCTGTCTGCTACGCCTTCCCGGAAAATTTAGGAGTTCCTACGGGACTCGAAAAAACTTAGACCACGCGGACGAAGTCACGGGCATCATCTAGTTAATAATATTAGTATGGATAGTGTTGAAGGTTATGTAAATGATAAAAGCGCTTGCATTTGACTTGCTCCAGCTATGCTTAGGACTGCAATTACTTATGTATTGTACTTTAATTTATTATTCTTCAAAAGAGCAATCACCGAGTTTCTTGCTGGCTCTTGTAAAAAATGGCATTACAAGCCAATGGTAGATTCAATCAATGATTCAAAAGCACTTGTAAAAGTTTATTTGAATGAAAACGTTTGTATTTTGTATTATTGTTTATTTTTCTTCGACATCTACTGCAAAAAGCACACAAACCACTTGAAATGCACTGCATTATGTGCACTGCTGCATCACAAATCCAGTCCGATTTTCACGCGTAGCGCCACAATTTTATCAATATTTTTTGTTTTATCCAAGAAAGCAATAAACGCACAATAATTATACTTACTCGAGGCCCGACATTTTATTTAATAAAGTTATAAAATATTAAATAACCTCAAATTTCAACTATTATTTATATTTACATTTGACAATTGACATTTATAACATCCGTTTCGTTTTACACAACGTAAAAGAAACATTTTCGAGTTAATTTTTATCCTTTAAAAAAAGTGCAACCAAACATCTATTATTTGGTTTAAAATAATTAAAAATAATACTAAGAAACTTTTTGTTAATTATTGCACTTTATAAAGGTAAAATAACTTTGTAAAGTTATACTATTTAATTAAAAAGGTGTCGGCACTGTGTTATTTTATGCATGAAATGAAACGCGATGAGACGAGATAGCGCTATAGAAAAAATATATCTACATCTCGCTTACTCTGAAAGTAAGGAATAGACAATGATAAGAGTATCATTCGTTCTTTCCATCATGTAGGCAAGAGTAGAACCATAATAGTTTTGTAGGGTCATGGTAGCTTTCTCAGTAATATTAGAAAGAGATTGAAACAAGATGTTCCTGTAGCATAATGGTTTTCTAAATGATGATAGTAACCCCCCAGGTATTATTAATAACAAATGCCAAGTGGAAACTCCTCGGCATTCAATATTCATTGCCCGTTTCGTTTACTCGAAGTTCGCCTGTAATCCCCGAGCAAGAGTACGGTTATTTACTTCGACAATACGATCGATCTGTGTGGCTGCTGATCCATCGATACCGAGGTAGACTGCACGGAATCAAGAGATACATTGATACTCATGTAAACAACCAAAGATTAGTTACATGATGCTTTTGCATCTACCGCTATACTTATTCAGTCCAGTTTATTGATCTCTGCTTTATAATAATAATAAAGCAACTATTTATGAAACTTAAAAACGCGTTCCTAGTATGAAAGTATGTTTGAAATACATAGTTTCAACGCACTTTTTGAAGTGAAACTTCTTTAGAATCGTTGTGAATTGAAAATTCGATGAAACGAAAAAGCGACGCTAAAAAGAGACAGACATATTCATAATAGGATTTAGCCTTCGAGAGAATGAGATAGAATACAAGTTATATTTATCTCATTCTCTACTACGCTACTTTTATGAAGTTTCACTTCTGCCGCGTGTGAATTGCACTCATTGTGAAACAAACGCACATTTTTTTTTTTCTTTTTTAGCGAATTTTTGTGGTGAAGTGTGGAGGCAGTGCGTATTGCTTGCTTGATTGCTTGCTTTTCATGTTTAGGCCGACTTGTACAATACTGCCTAAGCTGATTGAGATAAATTTTGTGATGCTGCCACTTTTTGATAAGTTTATTCCGGGGTTGACATGAAAAGGACAGGTAAGGAAATTTAACTTAAACTGTGTTAACGGCCTAGAAGCGGGTCGGTGCATATCGCATGCCTCTTGTTATACTTACACTAGCGGCACGCTATGATGGCCGGTTTGACACCCGGTTTAATAAATAAATTTTGAGTCCTAAACCTAAAACTACATTCGATAAAATTTATGAATCTCTGCACATCACTATCGTCAATAAAGTAATACAATTATTTCCTTCAAAGTCGTTAGTCGTTATCAATTAATACGGAACTTCATGAGCGGACAAACGACAAACCGGCCATCATAGCGTGCCGCTAGTGTAGTATACAAACGTGACTATTTGGGAGCATTATTAGGGAATTTAGCTTGGGGGTTATCATTGACTTCCGAGCCTATCCCTATTTTGTAATTTCGTACCTCTTGCCACTGTTATATCCTATCTCGGATTTTGTAAATCTATGTCACGGAATCAAGTTGAGAACTCTCATAAAATATGCAAGCTATTGACTATAGCGCACTGCGGCACAGCCCGCGTCTGCGGTGCCCGGGTAAACGCGGCAAGTTAACGCCGCTGCGACTCTGTCATAGCAAACACTGATGCGTGCCGAGTTGACTTTAGCTACTTTCTAAACCGCGATTACTTAAAAGTTGCATGCAGCAATTATTGCTTCAATTGTTGTGATTGGCTGAATTCTTGATATTCTTCATGCGAGACAGGTTTTTCTTTGTCAAGGCTGATAACCAAAGAGGGTAAGCCAATCAGAGGTGTGAAAAACTTGAAGCTTTAACTTAAGACTATACCATAACTGCCTTTTTAGTCTCATGGTTAGCATGTTGGACTGCGGCTGACGAGGTCCCAGCTTCGAATCCCAGGTCAAGCCATAACTGAGTGCTTAATGGGTTTTTCTGACCAGAAATTCTTATTACTTGCCCGGAGTCAGAAAGTTGGCGGTGTTTCATCCCCATGCCTGGGAGAGCACCTAAAGCCGCCGGTCCTGCGTCCGATCTCTCTCTGGTCGTTATGAGAGTAAAGGAACAGAGTGCACCTGTGTATGCGCACCTACTTGTGCTCTATCATATCTCCCGCGCAGATGGCTAATATCTCTGGCAATTGGCCGCCTTGGCCGAAATTCAGTCGGGAGGACATTCTTTTCTACCTTACTTATTCATTAATATTATTTTTAAACACACTTGCTCATAAAGTGGCTCCTAATTCACCGCAATTAGGCACATAATGACACCTATAATCAAACTGTGTCTTTGTCTTTGCTATTATTCACAAAAGAGTTATAGAGTTTATTTTTATTTTATCTACTAAATAAAATTATTTGTTAGTATTATTTTCTTCACAAGTGTGTTAAAAAACGTCGTATGATACACGTGTGTATTCAGTATTAATGATTACCGTCCTCGGCTTCCTCTCTCCTACGAGAGTGGAGGCCTGTGTCCAGCAGTGGGACGTTAATGGGCTGTAGTGGTGGTGGTGGTGGTCCTCGGCTATCTTAAGACCCTCACCTAATGGCTCGGGTCTCAATGGCGCCTCAGCGGTAATCACCAACATTACACACTTGTACCATAATGTACTATTTTTGTACTAAGTAGCAAGAACAATCTCTAGCAAAATTAAATTAATCTATAATGTGTTGAGGACCTCTTACATAATATTATAATGGACTAGAACAAGAACTAAGTATTTGATAATAAAATGTAGCCAATACTCTCTAGTTCTGTCACTATCAATTCGTTGCTCCATTTCAGGGCGTGATTGACGGATTAACCAACAATCATACACACCTTCGCTTATATTTTAAGTAAGGACACAAAACAAAGTGGTAATACCAACAACTTGTCACGCCACATATTATCTGTGTGGTTTTATGTTAACTGCGACTTCGTCAAAGTAAACAGCGTTGCGTGCTCGTATGTGTTTCAGCTAGTTTTGGAGCTTAATGTACATTTGTTTGTCTTTCGGTTTCGGGATTTTGAAACCCGATATTGTAAGCTCGATCCGAATTGCGATTTATATGTGCAAACAAAGATTTAGGCTCGATTGTATTTCCGGTATCGGATTTCGGGACCGATTTGTTAGGATTTGGTATAGTTATTGAATTAACGATGCCAACTGCAACGTCACTAGTCACTACAATGTTTATCTTTATTTACTAAGTACTTACTAAGTTTTGCATGCAACTCCATCCGCGTAGATATTTTGTTAAAAATTAAGTTCTCAAAATATTTTCTTTGTCTACGTGCAGAATCACTAGTTTTCACACCGATTGGAGCATTCATAGTAATCAGTTTGTTTAGTTTTTTTACTATAAAAATAAACTGTTTGTTTATGTCTTTGCTTTTTCATCAAGCAATAATCAATTGAAAGTAAACTCTATCAAATTATACATAATGTTATGATGTAACTTGGATCTTGTATCAAAATCCTTCTTTTAGAAGTAATAAGCAAGTACAAAATACGGATTGTTTTTCGTCGCTCTTCTCAATAGAAACATCTTTCTGAACCGGTGGTGGAGTCTTGAGTCTTGGCGTATCATAAGTGACACAAGTTGAGCTACGTAAACTACGTGAAATAAATAAATCATTTATCACTTTGTTTTAGAGGCAGATATTTAATCATGAACCACAATCTTCAAACGTCGCAGTAACCTTAATAGGAGCTCGCAGCGAAAATGTTGATTTATCCTTATTATAACATAAATATTGAAGCAAGGTTATCGAAGGGGATGAACCTAGCCGCAGAGAGTTTGGTTTCAACTCGATAGGAAATTGAATTCCAGCCACATACTGCGTCATACCATTATGTGTTTTACATACCGCTATTGACTTTATGTACCCATTCTAATATAAGAGCAGTACGCCTCATTTTGCTCTGTTATCTTCATTTGTATGAAATTTTATCCAGTTAATTTAAGATACAGCTGTCACTTTTATAAATGTTAGGGTCTTCGTTGTCGCCTTAAGCAATATACCTACCTCCACAGTTAGATAAAGGTCCCCTACATGGTTCTCCAAAAGACACGGTCTTGTGCCGCTCGGGAAATTTAGAATAACAAGTTAAAATTAAGTTTTTATCGTTGATTTTAAAAGACAATGACCTTTTCATCGAAATGTACATAGCTCTGCGAAGAAATACATAATTTTCTGCTGGCCTAGTTTTAAAACAGGGTAACTCAAATCATACCAATCCATACTAATATTATAAATGCGAAAGTGTGTCTGTCTGTCTGTCTGTTACGCTTTCACGGCCCAACTACTCAACCGATTTTGATGAAATTTGGTACAGAGATAGATTACATCCCAGGGAAGGACATAGGCTACTTTTTATCCCGGAAAATTGAAGAGTTCCCGCGGGAATCAAAAAAATGTATCTGTTCAACCGATTTTGATGAAATTTGGTACAGGGATAGGTTGTATCCCGGGTACAGACATAGGCTACTTTTTATCCCGGGAAATTGAAGAGTTGCGGGAATCAATAAATATAAATCCACGCGGACGAAGTCGCGGGAATCATCTAGTATTATATAAATGCGAAAGTGTGTTTGTTTGTTGATTTTTGGTTTGTTGGTTTGTCCTTCAATCACGCCGCAACGGAGCAACGGATCTACGTGATTTTTGGCACAGGTATAGTTGTAGACTTGGAGGGTGACATAGGCTATCCCGGAAAATTAATGGAGTTCCCGTGGGAATCAAAAAAACCTTAAACGACGCGGACGAAGTCGCGAGCATCAGCTAGTTATTAAATAAAATAATACATTATATGCTAAACAATACACTATCATCACTCACTACAGCCAATTAACGTCCCACTGCTGGTCACAGGCCTCCACTCTCATAGGAGAGCGGGAATTAGAGCTTAGACCCACCACGCTGCTCCAATCCGGGTTGGCAGGCTTTAACGACTATTATCATGTTAGTGATAATAACCGGGACCGACGGCTTAACGTGCTCTCCGAGGCACGGGGATGACACACCGCCAACTTTCAACTCCGGGTTGGCACTGAGAATTTCTTAATTGAAAAACCCAATACCTAACTTTTATGCCCGACCGGGAGTCGAACCCAGGACCTCGTGATCCGCAGTTGACTATGCTAACCACTAGACCAACGAGGCAGGCAATACACTATACTTACGGGTAAATATTATCATTTCCAGTGTCTTAAATCAGATGATTGTTTCCAGGTGGCATGGATACACATAGACAGACAGATGATCCTGACGATCCACCGGCACGTGATCACGCGGCTGGCGCGCTTCAGCGTGTCGCACGACAACGCCATGACGTGGCTGCTGCACGTCAGCCAGGTGCAGCAGGAGGACCGCGGCTACTACATGTGCCAGGTCAACACTAACCCGATGATCAGCCAAGTCGGATACCTTCAAGTTGTGGGTAAGAACCTTCAATATACTAGTGTGATAATGACATGACGTGGCTGCTGCACGTCAGCCATGTACAGCAGTAGGACCGAGGATAGAAGGTGCATATGACAAGTCAACACTAGCCCGATGATCAGCCAAGTCGGATATCTTCAAGTTGTGGGTATGAACTTTCAATATACTAGTGTGATAATGACATGACGTGGCTGGTGCACGTCAGCCATGTACAGCAGTAGGACCGCGGATAGAAGGTGCATATGACAATTCAACACTAACCCAATGATCAGCCAAGTCGGCTATCTTCAAGTTGTGGGTAAGAACCTTCAATATACTAGTGTGATAATGATATGACTTGGCTGCTGCACGTCAGCCAGGTGCAGCAGTAGGACCGCGGATAGAAGGTGCATATGACAGGTCAACACTAACCCAATAGTGCCGTGAAGCGCCAACCAGCAACGCCAAAGATAGTATGTGATTTAGAAAAAAACTTAATCCAAGTTTAATATAAAACTTAAATTGCTACACAATAAAGGCTATATTCTGTACACACGGCTGATCGTAAAGAACCTAAATCTCTTTTTAAATCTTCAAAGTTCCGAAGCAAAATGAACAAAGGCTTGAATAAATAAATGCGCCTCAGACAAATTCGAATTTGATACAGACATGCACGCCGCTGCAGGGGCAAGGATGTCGGATAGGAATTTAAAATTTGAAAGTTGATAAAATTTAGCCTTTATTCCCTCGTATTCCCCCTACATCGCTGCTTTAAGTTTCACGGATGAAAATCTCGAGAAGTTTAAATTCCCGCGGGACGTGATATTCCAACAGTTACAGTACAATCGTGCAAGTTTGCGGTACGTACGGGAATATTTGAGGAATACCTACGCGAATTTAGGAACTACCCTCACCTTTGTGGGACTTTCTTTATAAAGAAAAAAGGTAAAGTTGTAATTTTTTACCTTTGATAATCTAGTAAGTTCTTTAATTCCAATACCTGTTTTACTTAAAAAAAAATATTATTTCTTACCGGCTTATATTTTTTGGAAATTCCACAGAAATAAGCTGGTATAGAGCTACCAACGACAGATTCATCGTTTCAAAAGAGCCTGTCATAATCATCATCATCACTATGTCTATCTCTGAACTCCACTGCTTCTGCTCGCTCTCCCTTATCGACCGCCCGCGCTACTTTCTTTCTTCTCTTCTAAGAAGAACTAGAAGAGTAACTAGGAGAGGAGATAAAGTAGCTTTCCGAACCGGTCGTCAGAGTCTTGAGTCTTGACGTATCAAATGACACAAATTGTCCTACATGAAATAAATAAATCATTTATCAGCGTCTGGTCCTATAAAATAATAAATTAACAGATAAATAGGTATTAATTAGGTATTGCACACTATACATAAGCATATTGTTTAATGTGCCTTTATTTAACTGGAAAGATGGAACTACCTAATTTTTCGGGTTAATATATTATAGCCTATGACACTCACAAATAATGTGGCTTTCCATTGGTACCAGAATTTTCAAAATCGGTTCATTAGATCCAGAGATTACCCCCTGCAACGTCACAAACTCACAATCTCACAAACTTTACCTCTTTTTAATATTAGTATAGACAAAATCAAATAATTAGTTCTCTGATTCTCATTATAATAAAAACTATCTATACATAGACTATAATATTATTAAGTCAGCAGCTCTACGCGTTCTTACTTCTAAGCAAACAACCTCATCACTTTAACGTATTCATTCGCAACACACCAGTAAATAATTAATAAAGCTAAGCCAATAAAGCCCTGGATGGGGGACTCGAAGTGCCCTAACCGCCACTTGTCAGCTCTGGGCCGCAATGAAACCGATATAAAAACATCTGCAACGTGCCGCGCTTAAGAAGTACCACGAACCCTACTTTTTATTTCCACTTAAAAGTTTGTTCGACATTGTGGTCGTATAAAAGGACTAAGCGCCACCCCTAATCGGCCGTTTGGGGCCCACCACGGCAACGTTCTTGGAATTCGGTAAAAATTTCCTCGTAAAATGCCTATAGGCTTTTTAAATTCTTAATAAGGATTAATTTAATATTTAAATAACAGCTGGAGTATTTGGCGACTTTACGCCCTTTCTGCGCCCATGTTTCCGTCGTGTTATAACTTGAGAATCTTCAAATTAAAATTTAATAATAATATTGGGCATTTGACGACTAGACAAAATAAATTATTTTTTAGTGATTATTAATTATTAAACAGCACGCCAACCCGCACTGGCGTAGCGTGGTGGGCCTTAAGCTCTAATTCACTCTCTCCTGTTAGAGTGTAGGCCTGTGCCCAGCAGTGGGACGTTAATGGGCTGTAGTGGATTATTAAATAGAGGACGTGCCAAAAGACGTTATATCCATGTTTTCTGTTAATTTTATGTTTGACAACCGTTTTAAATCATCGATTAAATTAAAAAAGTACGTTATCTTGTGATGACGTCACAATTCAGTATTTCATACGAAATCTTATACTAATCGCGTGTTTTGATGATTGAAAACAAAGTACCTGATTTGAATAGTTATCGAATACCCAATTAGGCATCTTCTAGGTAAGCGCAGTTGTAACCTCTGTGGTCACGGGTGTTCCCGGATTCGACCCCAGTAGGGTCAATTTGGATAAGTATTTAAAATTACTGAATTTTCTATGGTTTGATCTGGTTTAGTGGGAGGCAGGCATAGGCCTTGGTTATAAGTGGCTATAGTTACCACCCTAGCAAACAAGAGGCGCCGTTAAGCGATTTAGACGTCCGGTACGATGCTGTATAGAAACCGAGTAGGGGTAGGGGTATGGTTTAATTTAACTGCCATACCCCTAACAGGTTAGCCAGCTACCATCTTAGACTGCATCATCACTTACCAGCAGTTGAGATCGCAGTCAAGTTCTAACTGCTTACTTTTAATTACATAAAACATATATTTTAATTATTTATTTATTTTATTACATAGGTACACTAACAATATACATATTTAACACTTAAACTTAAACGTATTAAATGTGACATATTTACTAAGATGTACATTAATCAATTATAAGTGTACACAAGATTGTCAAAAATAGCGCATGCAAACTATCAAGAAAATAATATACTTAATATAAAGATAAGTTAAAATTAAATTCATTCAAAAATGTGCGAGAAAACTTATATAATGTTATGATGTCTTAATTTATCATTGAATCTTCTTGGGCTTCTGATTGTGAGCGGTAATAGGAAAGGATAAAAAATTCTTTCCAAAAATCCGACTTCCAACGCCACTGTAAAGTACAAAATAATTTTGATTTCTACCCACTATGTTGAAGTGGGGCGGATATAACAAGTGTTACACGAAGGCAGGAAACTCTTGTAAATAATACACACAGATGATGCTTCGTATAGTATAATTCCACGTTCGGTTATTTCATGTGTTATTAAGTACATATAATGCGATTTAGTTAACCCGAAACACCAATCACAATTACTGGTGACAATAATAATTACACTTTCACTAACAGATAAAGAATGTACTCAAGTACCGCCAAGCGATCTTATTTATAGAAGACACATTTAGTTTATTGACGTTTTTGTCATGATATTATATTTCTTGATTCAATTTAAAGTCAAATGAGCTCTTATTATTCATAAACGCTAACAGCTCGGCCGTCCTGTTTAGACGAGTCCTCGCGTGAATCTACCACCGGTTCGGAACCTATACTCTACAGAGAAGAACCGGCAAGAAACTCTGCAGAATGGAAAAAAATAATAGTTATTTTATCGGTAAATGGTAATTGTTCCGGCCATCTGATCATTTAATTGGTCCTCCAATTGCTATTGACATGATATCTTTATTTATTTTTTTGGAAATCCAAGTGTTTTTTATTAATTATAGTATGCATAATTTCGATCCAAAAATCCATTGTAATTTAGTTTGATTCCATCACTCAACAATAAGTGACTAAGAACAATTTTTTTTATTAAAATTCGTCATCATGATTTTAGTTTCACTATTGATATTTTGCACTGATGGTATCAATAATTATGATTTATCTCAAATTACATAATTATTTTCCAAGCTTTCTCAAAGCTTTCTAAACACATAAAATAAATCAGAAATACCTTAAAGCTAATTTGCTCATCACTCATACTGGTTATCCCCCTAACTTAGCTCCAAAATCTCAAGACACCGCAAGATCGGCTGCTCATCACACATACTGCTTATCTCCAAAACTTTACTCCAAAATCTCGAAGACTTTAGGATACACCTTAGACTGGACTCCAAGATCACGAAAACTCTAAAATCACAAAACTTTTCTCATCAACTCTAACCATCATAAAACTTTTCTCATCAACTCTAACCATCATAAAACTTAGGAGTCATCTATAAGACTCGAATCACTCAATCATCACAAAGACCACAAAACTTAAGAGTCATTTTAAGACTCAAATCACTCAATCGTCATAAAACTTTACTGTTTAACTCTAACTATCACAAAACTTATTTCTATCTAACTCTAAACATCACAAAACTTAGGAGTCATCTCAAGACTCAAATCACTCAATCGTCATAAAAGTTTTCTCTTAAAATCTAACTTTCACAAAACTTATTTCTATTTAACTCTAATCATCACAATACTTAGGAGTCATCTCAGGACTCAAATCACGCAATCGTCATAAATCTTTTCTCTTTAAATCTAACTTTCACAAAACTTATTTCTATTTAACTCTAATCATCACAAAACTTAGGAGTCATCTCAAGACTCAAATCACTCAATCGTCATAAAGCTTTTCTCTTTAAATCTAACTTTCAAAAAACTTATTTCTATTTAACTCTAATCATCACAAAACTTAGGAGTCATCTCAGGACTCAAATCACTTAATCGTCATAAAGCTTTTCTCTTAAAATCTAACTTTCACAAAACTTATTTGTATTTAACTCTAATCATCACAAAACTTAGAAGCTATCTCTAAGGCTAATCTACCGATTGGCTTACGTATAAACATAATACGTTCTCTTTCGCTTCGTTTTATTTTTTTGAAGTGAAATCTTCTTCAGCCGCGTTGAGCACTTTTTAGTCGAGAGTAAACTTGTGGATTCGCGTCACCGATACCGCGTTGTTACGAATTTCAAACGGGTGCTAATTAAACAAACCTCCACTCTCAATAGCACTACTCGCCTCCAAAAACTCCTCCAAATCACTAAGTCAGACACTATCAAAGTAAGTCTGAAAAATACTATCGTATCCGCTATATTTCTTCGAATTATATTTTTTTTTTCGGTGACATTTAACATTTTTTTTTAAAACGTTTTTAATAATTTTAAATGAGTAAGTTAGTGCTATTTTTATCGAATGTAATGTAATTTAATCGTAAATTTTATTTTGAAACAATTTGCACACCATTTGGTAGAATATTTGGTAGAATATGTTAGTGAAATTACCACTTTAAGACCTAATCTGTACCCATAATCTTGCAAATAAATATTGTTTTTTTTATTTATTTAAGTAAATACAACTCGGCGTATTAAAAGTACAGCGAAACATGTATAATTTACAACTCGTTCTATAATGTTCACCCAATATTATCATCAGATTTATGGCCCCTAAATATTAGAAACCCCCGAGGGCAAATGTTTAGCCGATCACCAAAAATAGCAAACGATCACCAAAATTAGTACAAAAGTAGTACATGGCCACCGAAATCTCAACCATATTTCAATTTAACTAATTCTAATCGTACAAAATACAGACATGACTAGATTTTTATTATTTATTATTTTATTGTGTGATTATTTGACTTAATATTTAACTGGTTATTTGACTACTTGCTCGATTAATCGTAATAGAATATACTCATAGACGTAATAGAATTAGTTCCATGGACATAATATGACTTTTAAATACGATTATAATGACTTTTAAAAATATCATATTATACTAACCGCCATGCCATGTTTAAATTCAATTTACCAAAACCGTTACAGTTTCTTAGTATGTTAATTAAGTTTTATGTTAAGGGTGAAAGTCTATAATATTATGTACCTATAAATTTATTGAATTAATTTTTGATTTGAAATTTTTATAAATTAAGTTGACATTATAAGTTTAATTGATTGTATAAAATATTCGATATTGCAATACCATGATGGGGCCTCATGTCTCTATGATTGTATTATGAACATTGTACATGAAAGCAATAATAAATAATAAATGGAATGAAGGTATATTAGCCCAAAATAGCATAACTACTTTTGAATATTTATGTTGAATCCTAACCTAAGATTTTAATACATATAGAACTTTAAAAAAATCGATTTAACTGCATAAATTCGAATAGTGCTCTTCCTTTAAATGAGGAATATTATATTATGATGAAGCTTTAAAACGTGAAATACTGGTGAGTTGTAAACACTGTGGCTAAGTTTGTAAATTTGATGGCGATATATTATATCAGTAGGAGAAGTAGTTTGTTTTTCTTTACTTGACGCTTTCTTTGAAATATTTAGTGATTGTTGCAAAAAATATCTCATTTTCCCGTTGCTTAGTTAATAACATCAGAAATTAGGTTCCGTAGCAAAAAGTAATAATTCTGCAGCTTGAGTTAAAATTTCCTTTTTCAAATCCTTATCTTATCCACTTAGTGATTCTCTTTCTCTTTCTTCTAGACTTTTTCCATTATTTGGAGTCAGTTCTTCTCATTTGCTTGCGCCAATATATTCTGTCTTGGGTTGTCTGCTGCTGAAACTGCTTCGCGCTCCATATCAGGTTACAGTTGTCCGCCACGTGGCTGCAGGGTACCCTCTCCGCCTCGCGTTCTGCCAATACTCTCCACACAACATGATTCTCTTCTCGCCGCATAATGTGTACTAACGTAAACGACCCTCTACCATTTTGTCCGTTATTGGGGCAACCTTAAAACTTCTTCTGATCTGCCCATTCCGCACTTTATCGAGTCTAGTTTCATTGGGCACCCATCTAAGCATCTTCATTTCGTTAACACGCGATTTCTATTCGCGAGTCTTTTTGGTTGCCCAGCACTCTGTGCCGTACAAGCATTGCAGGTCAGACTGCCGTTTTCTATACCTTGCCTTCGATCTTTATGGGCATCCGGTTATCCCCTATTAGGGTTTGTACTTTCTAAAATCATTTCCTAGCTATGTACAGATGTCCACGTCATAATCTTTAAAGGAGATCGACAAAATTGGGCTAAATCGTTACAGACACCCCATAAACACCAAAAAAAAGTAGATTTTTTTCCGATTATATATCAGATTAAATATTAACAACTTTCTATGGTAATGTGCTAAAAACTTATTTAATAAATAAGTAATAACCCATAAAAACCACAATGGGCACGTTTTACTGGTCTGTACTCTGTGGTCATGCTATGTACTACTCTATACCACTCTAATCTATGTCATAGTCTGTGTTAGTTAGGGATGACGATTCTTTCCGAAAAAAATCGATACTTGAATCGATTCGAATCAAAATCAAGGCGATATGACAAATAAAATGAATTTTTAATTAAAATGTTAATTCTATTGATAATAATAATAATAAAAATTGATAGTTCATCTAAATATTAAGGAGAGGGAACGGAAACTGAGCGTACAGCTATCTTGTGAGTTTTCGAGTAATGAACACTGTGTTTGAGTACATTGAACTAAATAATTGTGTTATTGTTATCACAACAGAACAAGTCTAATCTCGATTTTCTAGGGCTCAATATCGATCCACTCGATCGATTCATTATTATCTACATATATCGATTAAAAATTTATTTATTTTTGGTTCAAGAAGTCGATTCTTTGATTAATCGATTTCAGATTGTCATGCGTAATCCCCGTGGTAATCCTTAACCTAGATTGTCATTACATGTCATGTTTACTATGCTCTTTGACAATTGACTCTTTGCTGGCATTCGCATAGATATAGATAATACACTATGGGCATTCGTTTTCGTAGTCGTGCGCTTACGGATGTGTTTCCATTATTTTCGCTGTTTTTTGACGACTTTGGCTGTGTTTTAAGGACTTGGATAACCCCTGCTGTTGCGAACGACCTCTGCGTGTTTCCTTGGACTCAGTCATTTTTACCGTTTTATCAAGTACTAACCTAACCTAACCTGAGTAAACCAAAAATATTTTTTTCTCCTAATCCCCATTGAATTTTGAAAAAAATCTTTGAGATGCTAAAATGTGATATATTTACCGATTTAATAACACAAGAATCATTACTGTAACGTATCATTGTGTATTTAGCCCAGAAGTGCCTCGAGCGAAGATAGCAGCGTTCAATCTACGATTTCTCAACTGCAATCCCAGTTAAATGATAGGGATCAGGAGCTCCTCATGAACGACGTGAAAATATCCGGTTTACAGGAAACCCCAGGCGAGAATCTGCTAAGTCTATCCTGTTTGTTGGGAAAGAAGTTGGGAGTTGAACTTGATGCCCGGGACATTGTTTCTGCGGAGCGCACGGGGCCGCGTCGACCATCTTCGACGGACACTAGCGGGGGCGACGGAGTGCAGGGGAAGCCGCGCCCGCGGCCTGTCGTCGTGCGTCTTGCTCGGCGTACTGTGCGCGACGAGCTTCTGCAGGCGGCCCGTGTCCGTCGTGGTGCGGATTCCTCGGGTATAGTCAATGGAGATCCTCGTCGGTTTTACGTAAATGAGCATCTAACGCGGGCTAACAGCCAATTGTTCTATAAAGCTCGTGAGGTAGGACGTAACCGTAACTGGAGGTTTGTCTGGACTAAAGGGGGGCGTATTTATGTACGTCAGACAGATAAAGCCCCCGCTCACCGTGTGCGGACAGAAGCCGATTTAGAAAGACTGATAAATAAAAATACTTCTTTTTGAAGTTTAGTAATTTGAGGTGGATTCCATTTTATAATAATTTTAGGTTACTACACATATTATTATATAGGCTACATAGCATCATAAATAGTTATCTTAAAGGATTTACCAATATTACACAACTAATGATATTTTGTGTACATTTATACAAGTTACATTATCTGATAGGGAGTAATGAGTACAATGAATATGTTTTGAATAGATGTAAGGGTGCTGAACTTTTGATAAGTTTCAAAATTTTAAGACTACTCCATGGACCCAGATTTTATTTATCGGCATGTTTATTCCAAATAAAAATATTATCTAAGACGGAACATTATTCATTTAGTATTTATTTACTAAATTTGTATAATTTTATTCTGGCAAATACAGTGATTATTTTAAGTATAAGCTCTTGGTATGTCAATACTAAACAGTACCGTTTACACATTATGCAACAGGTCATGAACAGTAACAGATGTGTAGGCAAGATGCTTTATTTATTGTGCCTACACCATTTATTTTCAAACTACACATTTATCAAGTTTTATATAAAAATAAAGTATTTGAATTTAAATATATTTGATGTAGACAATAATGTAATATGTATACATGTAATATGCAAAACTATTAGTGCATTGGGCTTTCGTTGTATTCTTTATAGTATAATAAATAAATAAAGATAATTTCACGTCCTTGATTTTATATACTAAATTAGTTATGATTGTAATAACTAGTACGTTAATAATTTATAGGTATATACACTAGTAAAAATTAATGTTTAAGACTAAATTTATGAAATTTGCATTGTTTAACGCGGGCTCATTGGGGACTCGGCACGATGAATTTATAATGGCTATGACTGATACAGAGGCTGATATAGTAGCCATTAATGAAACGTGGCTGCGAGCGGGGGAGGAAGCGCGCGCGCCGGCGCTGCCGGGCTACCGGCTCAAGCACTCGCCGCGGCCCTCCGACGTGCGCGGTGGCCGCGGTGGCGGTGTGGGCTTCTACGTGCGGCGCGAGCTGAACACGCGTCTGTGTCCGCATCCGCACGCACCCTCCGTCGAACAAATGTGGATAAGCATGAGAGTCAACGCTAAAAAGTTAGTTGTGGGAACCTCCTACCGACCGCCGCCGTGGCTCGATGTCAATGTATTTTTAGATGCCATGACTCAATCAGTATCATCGTTCTCTGACGCTGACTGTATAGTGTTGCTTGGTGATTTCAATATTAATTATTTGGATCCAAATGAAAATAAGACAAAACTGCTTACTGATTTCCTGCGATATATAAATCTTAACCAAATAATCACACAGCCCACGCATTTCACAAGCCACAGCGAAACACTCATTGACTTAATATGTACTGATGCCCCGGTTCGTGATGTAAGTGTAGTCTATATACCAGATCTTGGAGCCCATGCAATTGTTACAGCAACATTTAATTTTAAAAAGGAAAGAAAAATCTCACGCTTTATTATGACTAGGCCAATTAAGGATATAATTTTAGAAAATTTTAATAGAGATTTAAGAGATCTTCCATGGCAAGAAATTAACAATCTCACTGATGTAAACGAGATGGTTAATTTGTTTCATAGGTCTATAATCAAACTATTTGATATTCATGCCCCAATTAAAAAAATTCAAATAAGAGAGGATTCTTATCCTTGGATAACATACACTGTTAAAATCATGATAAGGCTTAGAAACGAAAGTCACAAAAGATATAAAAAAAGTAAACTAGATAAGCATAGAGATAGTTACCTTGAATACAAACATTTAGTTTTGCATGCTTTACTTGCCGAAAAAGTTGCATATTACAATAAACACATTAACTATTTTATAAAAGAGCCTAAAATATTATGGAATAATTTAAAACGTGCCGTCATGACTAACAAAAAAAAGCACCAAGACCTTCCCGATTCTCTCTGTAACCCCGATATAATTAACAGGCATTTTCTGGACATTCCAGTCGATAATATCCAGAGCTTGTCAGACCTCACATATTATGAATTTAATAGACATGGGACGTCAACCTTCACCCTTAAGCCGACTAATGAAGTTGAAGTTGCTAAAATTTTAAGAAGCCTAAAATCTAATGCTCAAGGTGTTGATGAGATATCTGTGCAAATGCTTCTATTAACATTGCCTGAGAGTCTGTACACTATAACACAGATGATAAACCAATCTATAAAATCCTCAGCATTCCCAGACTTATGGAAAACTGCTATTGTTACTCCGCTACCTAAGGTTGACAACCCCTCTGATATTAAAGAACTGAGGCCAATTAGTATCCTGCCATGCCTCTCTAAGGTATTGGAAAAGGTGGTGAGCGCACAGATGACCGAATATTTAGAGACAAATAGTATAATACCGATGCATCAATCTGGTTTCCGTAAAAGCCATAGCACAACAACTGCAGTTCTTGATGTGGTGGACAACATCTTAGTAGCACAGGATCAGGGCAAGGGTACTACTCTCGTCCTGCTGGACTTTTCACGTGCTTTTGACTCCATAAGTGTTGATCTCTTGCTATCAAAACTTTCTTTCTATGGGTTTAATGTTGAGGCAGTAAAGTGGTTCCATAGTTACCTCAGTAACAGAACACAGTATGTTAAAGTGGCTAAGAATGATGGCAGCCAAAAGCTGTCTTCCATATTGCCGGTGACAAGAGGCGTACCGCAAGGGTCAGTTCTCGGCCCATTGCTCTTTTCAATATATAGTGCAGATGTCACCTCCAAAATCTTGCATTGCAAATATCACCTGTATGCAGATGACCTGCAGCTATATTATTCATATAGTCCTCCAGAAGTTTCGGAGGCTGAAAATAAAATAAATGACGATTTAAATCGAATTGTGCAGTGGTCAAATATAAACTCCCTGATTCTTAATCCAAATAAATCCAAATATATGGTTCTGGGTACTAAGAAGACAATAGAAAAAATTGATACACAGCAACCTAAAATTAAAATAAATGATAATGATATTGAGAGAGTTTATGAAGCACGAAATCTTGGTATCATATTTGAGCCACATTTACATTTTGAAAAGCATTTACTTGATGTAACTAGGCAGTGCTTTTATAGGTTAAAAATATTATATCGGATTCGTGCTTACCTTACTGTAGAAATGAGAATGCAGCTATGCGAGTCTTTGGTGCTGTCGAAGTTAAATTATGCAGATGCAGTTTATGGTCCTTGCCTACTAGGTAGATCGAAAAAGCTGATACAACGGGTGCAGAATGCGTGTATGCGTTTCTGTTTTCCAATAGCACCGAGATCGCATATCAGTCCTCATATAAATCAAGCTAAGCTATTAAATATGACCTCTCGACGTGATTTGCACTTTGCTTCCCTTCTATTTGGCGTAGTACTGACGGGGAAGCCAAAATATTTGTTTGCAAAACTCAAGTGGCAAGGGGATCACAATCCATTTAACACACGGGCGTCATCTCGGCGTAATATGGCCACGCCTCATCATAGGACAGCTGCTTTCAGGGGGAGTTTCAGATTTGCAGCAAGTAAATGCTGGAACTCATTACCGCCGCCATTACGTAGTCTGAAGACAGTAAATTCTTTTAAAGCAAGGTATAAAGCAGATATTCTTGCAACACAAATAGCTTAAACATATTATCTGCAAATCATAAATACATCCTGAGTTGTTTTAATCAATGTATTATCTATTTAATTTTAGACACTCAATTTTGAAGCATTCCCTGTTTTGATTTGATTGGTTATATGGATAATAGTGAAGTTTTAGTATGATAAGCATAAGCACTGATTAAGTTAGTTTTTTAAGTAAATTTATATATTAGGTTAATTTTATTCTTGTTTTTGATGATTATTTTTTATGACGGTCCGTGACGTCTTGGCCCTTGGGCTCCTCCTGAAAATCAGCGTTGCGGTATGTCAGGTAGGTATATACTTACCTTTCATGCTGTGGCACAAGCTGAGGAGGTGGCCCGTTGACCACATTTACTTTTTAAGTACGTACACAGTACATCAGTACTGTATGTAAAGATTTTTTTTTGTATTACTGATTAATTTGATGTAACTGTTGGTCAATAAAAATTCATTTATTTATTTATTTATTTAAGTGTATGGACTTTTGGCGGTCTCCTTTCAGCCAGATTCGTCCAGCTGTGTATTGTTAGAACAGTCAGTCAGAATACCAAATTGTAACTACAATATATTTAAAAGAATGTTAAACGAATAGCCCACATAAAATTGATTTTACAGTGAACAATTATGTTTTCTTTTTTTAAGCAAATATACCTTTTTATAATAGTTTAGATAAACTAGTTTATTGGGAGTTTTGATCATAAAAGGAATACTATGCAATCGGATATTTGTGAAGCAGCCAGGTAACCTTCACATTATTGAACTGAGATTACAACAAACAAGTGAAGACTTCACGTTTACAATCAGTAATCCTAATACTTAACTCTAACTTTCACAATGTCGGTCACAACAACTAAAATCATACATAACTTTCACAATAACAATTGTGGACTACCTTCGTCCATCACAACTAATATCATACATATCTCTCTCATTATCAATTGAGTGACCACCTTCATTCACAACAACTAAAATCATATATATCTTTCACAATACCAGTTGCATAACCACCTTCGTTCACGATCTAGCGACAAGAAACCAGTAAGAAACTCGGTGGCGACTAAAATAACTTTGTCAACTAACAGCCAGTTTTTCATTTCAACCTTGATATTGTCCATTATATTCACAACATTGTTGACATCAGTATTCAATCATCATTCAATTCGATCGATCAATTTCGTAATATAATCAAACATAAAATTTACCTACAAAATCATGTTATAAAATCACGTTATTCCTCAGACAATACGAAAAAAAATGTTTTTTCAATGGAATTGATTTCTTTCTCTTTAGATAACAAAGGCTAATTCTAATTCAATTCAATAAACAAATTCTATTTCAAAACCAATCATGAAATTGTTAAAAATCAGTCTTAACGATTTTTTTAAATTTACAGCTTAGGTTGGTTTGCATCAACACATTTTGACGGATCGTAACCTCCCAATATGGCGCCCACAAGCGTTAGTCAAAGAAGGCGTCGATCATTATTTTTACCATGAAGCAACACTAGTAAATTAACAGAAGTCAACGTAAGCTACGATAACCATTGATTTGAATCAACCGGCCCTTATTCCATTAAAAACATTCTTATTCGACCGAGCAATAAGTACATGATTCCATATCAACCCATAATTAAATAGATAAATTAATGAATGATTTCACCATATTCGTAGTCCAGTATTTTCCCATCGCAGCAATGTGGCCTCCAAATCCGCAAGTATACACGCGCCTCCATGTCATCCACAGTCCAGCACTCGCCCATCGCAGCAATATGGCCTCCGACACCGCAAGTATACACGCGCCTCCATGTCATCCACAGTCCAGCACTCGCCCATCGCAGCAATGTGGCCTCCGACACCGCAAGTACACACGCGCCTCCATATCAGCATTCACGTCATCAAGTTCGCAGCGTCAGAGCACCATCATCACACCCTGCCCACACCGCAGGCACTCATTGAAGTAATTGATATCCACATGGAAAAAAAAACAGAAACACGTTACTTTTCGGCTCGCCACTACTATGAATCGTGCAGAAGAAATACACAAAAATATTTCATCGGTAGTAAACTTGGGAAATAATAAATTAATGTAAAATGTGTGTGGATTATTTTTCAGCTTACTAATAATGACATCTACATATTATCTTTGAATTTTTTTTTTTTTTTTTTAAATTATAAATTGATATGAAATTGTGTTACAAACAGTGACACAGTCAGCTTTACTTTGCACCGTGTTAATATATAGGAAAGACATAATTATTATAACTAAAGAAATAAACATGCGACTAACTTAAAAATTAAGTGGGTAATCTACAAAAATTTTAGCTTAGCGCTTAGCAACATCGCGTCGCTGCCAGCGAAACCGGTTTCAGATTGCAGTTTATGCGTGATTACTATTTACTATAGAGGTTGCTCCAAAAAATTTTTTTTTTTAAATGTTTGTGTTTGAAATTCTTTTCGTTCATGCTTTCTTTTAAAATTTCACGAAACAAAATAATTTACTACTTTTGATATGTTGGCACTACTCAGTACTAGGTATGGCAAGGTACAGCTACTGCCTGATACTTAAACCAACACAGAAAAGGAATACATCATGGTACATAAGTATCAAAAATCGAAGTAGCTATTCGAAACGAAAATCATGTGAACCCATTAAAAAAAAAACTAAATCGAATGTATGCAGGCTGCTACTTAATAGAATTATTTTATGCAATTGCCACTACAAGGCGTATAAACATTTAGAAACATAATCATATATATATTTTATAACATATATATAATTTTTTACACTCAGATACTTTTTTAAAGTTTCTATTTTTTTTTTTTTTTTACAATTTTAGCTACTTCCAAAATAAGACTATTTCTATTCTTCAAAAATGTATAACATTTTATGAGCAAGTTGTAATAAAAACAACTATCACATTTTTGTTAAACTCAATATATACCATTGCTTGGTTAACACTCGAATCTGATTTGAATTAAGATACTATTTACTATAAAAATAATAATCGATTCACACGTACCTTTAATTTTAGCCGAAGACGAGGTTCATTAGCACTTCTGAGCTGTTACACGAAGGCAGGAAACTCTTGTAAATAATACACACAGATGATGCTTCGTATAGTATAATTCCACGTTCGGTTATTTCATGTGTTATTAAGTACATATAATGCGATTTAGTTAACCCGAAACACCAATCACAATTACTGGTGACAATAATAATTACACTTTCACTAACAGATAAAGAATGACTCAAGTACCGCCAAGCGATCTTATTTATAGAAGACACATTTAGTTTATTGACGTTTTTGTCATGATATTATATTTCTTGATTCAATTTAAAGTCAAATGAGCTCTTAGTATTCATAAACGCTAACACAAGGATAAGCAAAGTTGACGCATTAGACTCGCCCGACCTCAACATAGTAGTAGAAATTAAATTATTTTGTATTTTACACTATCGTTGGAAGTCGGTTTTTTGGAAAGAATTTTTATTCTTAACTTTTTAGTGTCAGGGTTGAGGATTTGGAGTCAGAATTTTTTATGGGACCACCTCGAGAGCTTCCTCTATAACGACTGATAGAACAAAAATTCAAATCGTTTCAGAAACCACGGAGATATGCACCGAACATACATTTAAAAAATAAACGCGCCGAATTGAGAACCTCCTCCTTTTTTGGAAGTCGGTAAAAAACAACCTTTCCTAATGCTGTCCAAACTTAATAAACATAATGTATGATATCGTTAATTATAATAAATCAATTAGTATGATAAATCTAGTTAGATATAGATATTAATAATATTGAGCTATGAACTATGTACAGGTACGTTAAATCATAATATCAATCAATCAATTAATGTATTCATTTCCGTTGTTACCACTAATTATCCTAATTATATATAAATAATTTATGAGCAGAATTAAATCTGAATAGTTCAGATCCCTAATTTTATGTCAATGCCGTAAGCTATTTGGAAGTTAACATAATTTAAAAATACTCTATTTGAGTAGATATCCTTTTAACGTTGCCTCAGTTTAAAGACAGCATATTTAAGTCTAAATTTTATTATCAATCTCAACTGACTAGGTAAATATATGAATGAAGTATGAAACAATCATATTATTATGGAAATTCTACGTCAGCGAGTAGCGACAAACGCGACAACGCGATGCGACGCGACCGTATTCAATATAGTGACCCTTCATGTGCTTGTTGGTCGTATTGATGAGTTTTTTCTTTCTATGGGGACGTGTCGCATCGCGTCGCATCAAAATCTAGCCCCACTACAGAAGCGTGGCGCGGCGCGGCACGTATAGCGGCATGTATTCTTTGTACAATAGGTCGTCTGCGCAGGTACATTGTACTACAGAGCCGAGCGGAGCATGCGCGGTGAGCGAAATAATATTTGCCGCTACGTGTCGCGCCTCTACGTGGATCTCAGGTGGGACTAGACTTTCATGTTGCTTTCATCACTCTCCCAGGACAACGGGGGCTATATTATTTTCCAAATCCCTGTCGTAATTACAATTATTTAATTACAATCGTTGTGTTTTTGTTGACATCTAACATTGCAACTACAATTAGCAAGTTGATTTATCCATCACAAAGCCGTTATTTACAGTCCAAAATATATCCGCGGGCTAAATTCCAATATTGATGGCTAATTAACTAAAATAATTCGGTGCAGCGGCGGTCGGACGCCGGTGCCGCCGCAAACGCCAGAGATTTACCGTTTTCAACCAACTCTATTTATTTTATTAATCCGCGCTGAAATTACGTCCCTCGGGATCTCTAAAACGATTTATTTAAAAGAACACTCGCCAACTTTTTGATCTAATTAGTTTAAAAACAACACTTTAATTTGCAAAATGTAAATAACATTTCTGGTGAATTGCGTTTGATTACTTAGTATAAATCTAATCGTTCTAAACTGCATCGTTGGTCTAGTGGTTAGCATGTTCGACTGCGGCCGACGAGGTCCCGGGTTTGAGTCCCGGGTCGGGCCACAACAAGTATTGGGGTTTTCTGGCAAAAAATTCTCAGTACTAGCCCGGAGTTAGGAAGTTGGCGGTGTTTCACCCCCGTGCCTCGGAGAGCACGTTAAGCCGTCGGTCCTGCGCCTGACCTCTCACCGGTCGTGTCGGATTTTCCGTCCCATCGGGCTATGAGAGTAAAGGAACAGAGAGTGCACCTGTGTATGCGCACACTTGTGCACTATAATATCTCCCGCGCAGATGGCTAATCTCTCAGGAGATTGGCCGCCGTGGCCGAAATTCGGTCGGGAGGACATTATAAATCTAATTTATGTCGTGTTGAAACTATAATCATGACTTAGCTTTTTCAATCATTTTTTAAGTAAGTAGTTTTTTTAAGTAGGTCTACTTACAAAAAAAAGATAGGTACGCGCCGAATTGAAAACCACCTCCTTTTTTGAAGTCGGTTAATAAATACGCCTTTTTGTAACAGCGTTCAATAATTCTGATTTGTTCAAGTTAACCAACTTCCTTCTTAGACTGCACCATTCTTTATCACACGATGCGCTCGCGATTGAGGGTTATAAGTATCTAGCTGTTTCCCGCGGTTTCTTCTGCGAACTAGTCACATAATTAGCTGATGCCCGCGACCTCGTCTTCTGAACTTCTTAATTTTCCGGGTTAAAAAGTAGCCTATGCCACTGTCCAAGTCCACACCAATACTAACTACTACTAATAATTTTAAATACTAACGTGTCTCTCTTGTCGACAGTACCACCAAACATACTGGACGATGAGAGCACGCAGTCAGCAGTGGCAGTGCGAGAGAACCAGAACATCAGCCTCGTGTGCAAGGCCGACGGCTTCCCCACGCCCAAGATCATGTGGCGGAGGGAGGACGGCCAGCCCATATCTGTAGATAGGAGAAAGAAAGGTAACTACCACTTCATTGTAGCATTTAACACATTGCCGTCTCACTACTGATTACGAGTCTCCCCTCAGAATAGATGGGTTTGGCCATAGTCTACCACACTAGGCTTCTCGATATCTTCCTGACGCCAAAAATCATGTGGCGGAGGGAGGACGGACAGCCCATATCTGTAGATAGGTAACTACACTTCATTGTAGCCTTTAATGTCTTGCCGACCGAATTACAGAGGTCTATCTTCAGAGAGATTAGCCATCTGCCAGATTATGATCGGGAGATATTATAGTGCACAAATGCGCATACACAGGTGTAATATCTGTTCTCTTACTCTCGTAGCCCAATGGGAAGGAAAATCCAACACGACCGTAGGGAGATCAGGCGCAGAACCGACGACTCAACATGCTCTCCGGGGCACCAGGCCAGTAATGAGAATTTCTTGTCAGAAACTTGTTACTTGCTATGGCCCGACCAGGGACGCGAACCCGAGACCTCGTCGGCCGCAGTCGAACATGCTAACCACTAGACCAACGAGGCAGTCAATTGTAACATTTAGCACATTGCCAGCTCATTACTTACTGATTACGAGTCTCCTCTCAGAAGAAAAGGGTTTGGCCATAGTCCACCATACTAGGCAAGTTGGGACTTCAAATATCTTTGAGAACTTTGAAATAATATAAAGAACTCTTGGACTTGCAGTCTTCCTCACGATGTTTTTCTACACCGTTTCATGCGCGCGACTTCAAGGGATCGAATCTCCTACCATCCTCATAAAATTTGAGACATCTAAACCACTAGGCTTTCGCCGCTTTTTCCATAATATTTTTATGTATCCTTTTCTAAATCTAATTCTAATTTAATTCTAATCTTATTCTATTTCTAATTCTCATTAACGCGTTGTTATACCATAAAAACCCCATAGAATAAATAAGTAATACTAAATCAAAGGGGGGCTCGCTCATATAATGCTTACGCCAATTTATAGTGAAGTTAGCATTAATTCGCTGTTAGTGGAGGCATTAAATCCCTGTTTTATGAATCGTCCCGTTGTTGACACGGTAATTAAACGAGTAAATCTATTCTAATCCCGGCGACCCTAGCGTCGGGTCGGTGGAAAATTAACTTTAACATAATTTTAAAACGGAAGCGGGATGGTTTAGGTCATATTGCGTCTATAATACTATAATATTATAGTAAAATAATAGTATTAGACTATACTTATAGTCTAAAAAACCGGCCAAGTGCGAGTCGGACTCGCGCACCGAGGGTTCCGTACAAACCTGTAATAAGTTTTAAATTAAATGTTTTTTTTAAAAATTTGAGTTGATTGAATGAAAGGTAAATTGCGATTTACGATTAATGACGTATTAAAAAAAAACTACTTACTTGATCTCGTTCAAACCAATTTTCGGTGGTAGTTTGCATGGTAATGTACAACATATATTTTTTTTAGTTTTATCATTCTCTTATTTTAGAAGTTACGGGGGGGGGACACACATTTTACACTTTGGAAGTGTCTCTCGCGCAAACTATTCAGTTTAGAAAAAAATGATATTACAAACCTCAATATCATTTTTGAAGACCTATCCATAGATACCCCACACCTATGGGTTAGATGAAAAAAAAATTTTTGAGTTTCAGGTCTAAGTATGGGGAACCCCAAAATTTATTGTTTTTTTTTCTATTTTTGTAAGAAAATCTTAATGCGGTTTACAGAATACATCTACTTACCAAGTTTCAACAGTATAGCTCTTATAGTTTTGGAAAAAAGTGGCTGTGACATACGGACGGACAGACAGACAGACAGACATGACGAATCTATAAGGGTTCCGTTTTTGCCAAATTTGGCTACGGAACCCTAAAAAGGAGAAAAGCCAGCATCAGTGAATACTGAGTAGTTTGTTTGGAATCGCTTATCTCAAAAATTAAAACGGATTAGCGGATTATAGCGAATTATGAATTTTTTCCTTGGTCACAAAACGTTTTAAATTTTTAAATATTTACTTATAATTGATATCCTATAAACTAGTCTGAAAGTTGATCCCGATGTGTATAATAGTTTACTTTCTGGAAACTGAATAAGTAGTTTTAATTATAGTCCTAAAAGTGGTCACTTTTTTAAATCAAAATGTAAATAAAGTACAATTTCACGTAAGTAGGTAAAGTAACTTAGGTAATGAATGAAGAACCCCAATAGATCGTTCATGAAGCTGCAAACTGTTTTGGAAATTAATAGAAGAAAGAAAAATAAAAAATGTCCTAATAATACAAAATTTAAATTTACGCTATGACACTTTTATTCTGAGTGTCTACGAGCAATAAAACTTGCAGAAGACAGCTGTAATATCAATCTATACTATATCAATGTCTGCAACACATAGTATTCAAAACTTGCAGAAGTTGTTTTTCTTAAATTTATGAACGGTGGTTAAGTCTGTATTGTATACCATATACTATTTATTTTTTTTCAAAAGAGCAACCACCGAGTTTCTTGCTGGTTCTTCTCGGTAGGAACGGCATTCCGAACCAGTGGTAGATTCATTTGACTATTCATAAGAACTTGTAAAAAGTCTATTTGAATAAAAATAATTTGATTTTGATTTTGATTTTGATTGATACCCATTTAGTTCCGACGCGAATTTTTTTTTTTTTAACCACTTCAAGTTAGCCCTGATGGTAAGTGACGATGCAGTCTAGGATGGTAGCGGGCTAACCTGTTGGGGGCATGGCAGTTATATTAAACCCACACCCCTATTCGGTTTCTACACGGCATCGTACCGGAACGCTAAATCGCTTGGCGGCACGTCTTTGCCGGTAGGGTGGTAACTAGCCACGGCCGAAGCCTCCCACCAGGCCAGACCAGGGAAAATTCAGAAATTATAAATTCCCAAATTGACCCTGCCGGGGATCGAACCCGGGACCTCCGCACGTTAAGGCAACAGCGCTACACACTGCGCCACGGAGGTCGTCAAACAGTAACGTAAATTGTTTTATCCATAATAGAGCCAACATATAGCTGCATGTTTTACAGATTGCTTGTCGCTGACACGTTAATGAATCCACTCTAATCCTCGACCCCCGGGGACCGAGTGGAGAAAAATCTGTTTAAAGATAATTATGCCACGAGAGAACCCAAGCACAGGTTAAACGCCAGATAGAAAAGTGACCTAAAACAGAAAATACATCATTTTGAGTCATTGATATAGAATTTTAGTGCCCATTCTATTTCGATGTTTTGAGTGAAGTTTTAAATTACTTAATTACTATTAATTATTAGTAACACTCAAAATTAGTAGTGATTTGAGTTTCATACAATATTTTTTAGCCTAATTAATTATAATATACTGATCCAGCTTTCACTCGGGAAGAATTTCTAAGTTTGTTTACATAAACTCAAGTTTCTAGATACAGTGGTTTAAGCTGTAAGTTGATATTACAATCAATACTCCTTTTATATTAGGGAAAGGATTCGAATTCGCAATAAAGCTAAAGCGTATAGGTAATCTGCAATCAATGTGTTTTGACCCTTATGACTAGTTTCTAGTTGATATCGAGTTGCACCTGAATTTACATTACAAATACCACATAAAATAAGGCTTTCAAATTGCAAAAAAATTGTTAAGGTGCAGTGGATGCAAATACTTAAAATTCTAGTAGATATTAACAACTTTATTATTATTATTTAAATCTTTAAAATCTTTACTGCACACAAGAACACGGCAATAACTACGAATAGGACTATATATTATGCAAAGGCGGTCATATCGCCTGAGGCGATTTCTTCCAAAAGGCTCAATTTTTTTTAACACAAGTAAAAACATGTTATGGAGCGATCAAAAGCGTGTGCAGCACATTTTTGCACGAACATTTTCATCACGAGTGCATGCAAACATGTTTGCTTGTGCGATTCCACTGAGAAAATCCTTTGTGTCACACTCTGGTTCCACACTAATTATAGAATCTTCTCAGTATAATGAGCTTTTCGAACCGGAGGTAGAGTCTTGAATTCTCATAAATGACACAAGTTGTCCTACGTGAAATTATTTCAATCTCGTACCAGCAGAAAAATTTGAATCTAAATTTTAAAATTTTAAACTTACACCTGTTTCATTCCAGCCGCGTCCTTTAGAGAACTCATTCGCCGACACGCGCTCTCATAAAAGCGCCGAAATTGAGTTTTATTTCAAAAGCGATTTTCTTTCACCGGCCGAAATTAACGTGTGGTCGTGAGGGCCGCTAATTGAGTGTGTGTGACCCGCTCTTGAAACTGTCACTCACACGGGGTGATTATTTTTCAGGGGCCGACTGATCACCGACGTTTTTAATTATCCCCCAAATTGAACTTTTTTGGGACACTCCACATCGTACTCATAATGTTTTGCGCTCGACATATTATTATTACCCTCGACGAAGCGGAGACGGTATATGTGTTTGCCCTAAGAGGTTGTGTGTTTGTTTGTTTGTTTGTGCACTTTTTTGTCACCATTTTTCTCAAAAAGTACTGGGCCGATTGAGATGCGGTTTTTTGCATTAGATACGTATAGCTTGTGAGAAGGTTTTTAGATATATTTTAGGACCATAGACAACCAAGCTGAGCTGTAGTCTATGATTTTAATATTTCAACATGTTACCATTTTTCACAAAAACTACTGGGCCGATTGAGATGCGGTTTTTTGCATTAGATGTGTATAGCTTGTGTGAAGGTTCTTAGATATATTTTAGGACCATAGACAACAAAGCTGAGCTGCAGTCTATGATCTTAATTTATGATCTTAATTTTTCTATGTGTTGAAAATTTTCACAAAAAGTACTGGGCCGATTGAGATGCGGTTTTTTGCATTAGATATGTTTAGCTTGTGAGAAGGTTCTTAGATATATTTTAGGACCATAGACAACAAAGCTGAGCTGTAGTCTATGATTTTATTTTTTCAAAATGTTACCATTTTTCACAAAAACTACTGGGCCGATTGAGATGCGGTTTTTTGCATTAGATGTGTATAGCTTGTGAGAAGGTTCTTAAATATATTTTAGGACCATAGACAACAAAGCTGAGCTGTAGTCTATGATCTTAATTTTTCAACCACTGTTACAATTTTTCACAAAAAGTACTGGGCCGATTGAGATGCGGTTTATTGCATTTAGGACTTCGTGCGATTACAAAACAGGAAACTGGTACCAAAATTTTAAAAAATCAGCGCCATTTTGAAATTCTTTGTTAATTGACCGATTTCGTTCAAAATCTATATTTAGGGCTCCCTGGGGTCACAAAACAGGAAACTGGTACCAAAATTAAAAAAAATCAGTGCCATTTTGAAATTCTTTGTTAATTGATCGATTTCGTTCAAAATCGATATTTAGGGCTCCCTGGGGTTACAAAACAGGAAACTGTTACCAAACTTTAAAAAAACAGCGCCATTTTGAAATTCTTTGTTAATTAACCGATTTTGTTCAAAATCGATATTTAGGGCTCCCTGGGGTCACAAAACAGGAAACTGGTACCAAAATTTTAAAAAATCAGCGCCATTTTGAAATTCTGTGTTAATTGACCGATTTCGTTCAAAATCGATAGTTAGGGCTCCCTGGGGTCACAAAACAGGAAACTGTTACCAAAATTTTAGAAAATCAGCGCCATTTTGAAATTCTTTGTTAATTGACCGATTTCGTTCAAAATCTATATTTAGGGCTCCCTGGCGTCACAAAACAGGAAACTGGTACCAAAATTTAAAAAAAATCAGCGCCATTTTGAAATTCTTTGTTAATTGATCGATTTCGTTCAAAATCGATATTTAGGACTCCCTGGGGTTACAAAACAGGAAACTGTTACCAAACTTTAAAAAAACAGCGCCATTTTGAAATTCTTTGTTATTTAACCGATTTTGTTCAAAATCGATATTTAGGGCTTCGTGGGATTACAAAACAGGAAACTGGTACCAAAATTTTAAAAAAATCAGCGCCATTTTGAAATTCTTTGTTAATTGACCGATTTCGTTCAAAATCGATATTTAGGGCTCCCTGGGGTCACAAAACAGGAAACTGGTACCAAAATTTTTAAAAATCAGCGCCATTTTGAAATTCTGTGTTAATTGACCGATTTCGTTCAAAATCGATATTTAGGTCTCCCTGGGGTCACAAAACAGGAAACTGGTACCAAAATTTTAGAAAATCAGCGCCATTTTGAAATTCTTTGTTAATTGACCAATTTCGTTCAAAATCGATATTTAGGACTCCCTGGGGTTACGAAACAGAAAACTATTACCAAAGTTTTAAAAAATCAGCGCCATTTTTATTTATTTTGTTATCACCATAATAAATGAATTCAGTTTAGTACAGTAAAATCTGTTACTACTTGTAAGTCTAACCACAACCCGTGAGCTGCTTTAGCAGCTCGCGCACAGGGCGAAATACTAGTTAGATATATATAGCTTGAGAGAAGGTTCTTAGATATATTTTAGGACCATAGACAACTAAGCTGAGCTGTCTCTATGATTTTAATATTTCGATATGTTACCATTTTTTACAAAAAGTACTGGGCCGATTGAAATGCGGTTTTTTTCATTAGATGTGTATAGCTTGTGAGAAGGTTCTTAGATATATTTTAGGACCATAGACAACAAAGCTGAGCTGTAGTCTATGATTTTATTTTTTCAATATGTTACCATTTTTCTCAAAAACTACTGTGCTGATTTAGATGCGGGCTTTTTGTTTTAGATATATTTAGCTTGTACCTAGATGCTGCCCAGGGTATCATGATGGAGTCAGGAGGCGATCATGGGAACTCCTTAAATTCTCATCGTATACCCGTCGCGTTTGGACTCTTTTGATTTGTCCATTTGAAAAGGGTTTGGCCATAGTCCACCACACTGGTCAAAAAAACTACTGAGCTGTCAAAGATGCAGTTTTGTGTTTTAGATATTATGTAATATATACGTTTGCTACGTTCTAATTGTTGTTTCAAAGTTATACAGGTCAAAGGTATAATGGAGCTCTGCAGTTCGTCGTGGGTTTTTTTAAAATTTTTAATTTTATTACTTGTTTGATAATGAAGTTCTATTGAAACCTGAGTATTTCGATCGACTCATCTTGTTTTATATTTGCTTTCGAAGTGAAGACGAGTAAACGTTGTCTGTTTATTGTGAATCATACTTTTTATATTAGGATGCGAAACTGTGTTCGTTTGTCGGCTTATTGGTTTGCCTTTAATCACGCTGTTATCACAGAGTAATCATGAGTTATCACCTGTTGTGGTGCAGCTACAAACACCGGTCCCAAGAATTCAGATTGTACATTTATTTATAGTGATTTTTATCTGAATAAATGGAGGCACGAAACGACGACGATTGCGATTGTTAAGCAAGTTGACCCAAGTCGGTAACTGGATGGGTGACCGAATTTGGAAGCCTGAATTTGGCCTTTTCGTTTCCTTCGTGTCTCGGGGAGCACGATTAGCCATCGGTCCCGGTTATTATCACTAACATGTGATAATAATCGTTAGTAACCTAAGAGTTGAATCCGCAATTTCCGAATCCGAGAAACCGCATTATTATCCTAAGAAATCCCCTGCCATTATGTGTTTAATGGAATGGGGTCACAACCCTCAGCAATAAGGAACAGGACACAGAGGGATCTGAATAAATGAAATGAGTGTTGGTTGGATACTTCGACGTTGCGAGCAGCATTTTGTCTGTGTGATTTGTTTCCTGCGTTAGAGGAAAAAATCTCTTATGGACTTTTGCCTGCTGGCAAGGACTCGCATATCACGGACTAAACTAGCATCCATTATACTAAGCATATCTTGCTATTCGATAATTACGAAGGGCATATTTTGTTCCACGGGATATGCCTTTTTCTCAGCCTATTGACATACGTGGTATAATCTCATGATGTTACTGCAAGCTTTCGTTTATGCCCAGTCCCAAAACAAACCACTATGGGTTTGCTTTGGGATATCCTTTTGACTATACCGTATAGACATCAAACATAATACGAGGAGGTACCTTCAAATTTGGATCGTGATAATCCTTTGTTAGGAATAATGAAACATCGAGTTTTTTTAAAAACACGTTAATGGAAAGAGTTCTTTGAAAGGCAATGAAAAGCCTTCGCGATTTAAGATCATAATGGAACACATGCCGCCCCATTCTCGCCAGAGGCGTTATATGGACTTATTTATAGTGAACCCATTTCACAATTTCGTTTCTGAAGCTACAAGCATATTTTTGTGCTAACAATTTCTTTTGCGCCGAAAATTTGTAGACGCTAGTTAGCTATTTTTTACTAGTCTCGTTTTTTCTAAAGTTAATTCTTATTATTAGCCTTCTACAATTTTTTTCAATATCTATACTAATATTATAAATGCGAAAGTTTAGATGGATGGATGAATGTTTTTTACTCAAACACGCCAGAACGGCTGAACGGATCTCGATGAAATTTGGCACAGAGATAGATTATAGTCTCGAATAACATATAGGCTACTAAACTACTTTTAAACTGGAAAATTCAACAATTCCCATGGAAACCAAAAAACTTCAATACACGCGGGCGAAGTGGCGTGCATTAACTAGTACGAATATATTTCTTTGGCGCAGCCGACTCATTTAGAAAGATTTTACTGAAGGAACACATACACTAGATTAGATAGATAGAAACAGAGCCTTAAAGAAAAATAAATATTCTGAAAAACAATAGTTTCTTTGTGAAACAGGATGATTTTACATCAATTAGCACACGGTATTATTGAAGGTTAAAATGTTTCGCATACTTAATTACTATGCTTACCCAGGTCTAATACGTTTTTGGTGTAATCCTAATGATTTAATGTACCTGCTTAGACACCAAAACAACCCATCAAACAAACCAAAATTGGAAAACCGAATACATTCAACTAACATTATTTCGAATTTCCTAAGCAAAGTGGAAAGGTTAATCCCCCGCTAGTAAACGAGAATGCTCGGGGGATGAAATTGTAAAATCATCTAATGAATGGTCTTAAAACGCCTGGAGCGGAGGAATGGAGTTAAACGCTCCACGCCAGTCTTAAATCGCGAACGCTTTTATCCACTCATAAAGAACACTTTCCATTAAACCGTTCAATATAACCTGGCCTTGTTTTAGACCATACAAAGGGTTCAAGAGTGAATACGAGCGGTCGTGGTTTTAATCAAAACCACCGAGTTTCTTGCTGGCTCTTCTCGGTAGAAATGACATTCCGAACCAGCGGTAGATTCACTCGACGATTCAAAAGTACTTTAATGATTTAAAATTGTAAAAGTCAATTCGGGAATTTATAATTATTTCTGAATTTTCACTGGCCTGGTGCGGGAGGCTTCGGCCGTGACTAGTTACAAGTCACCACCTTACATGCAAAGAGCTATACCTACCGCCAAGCGATTTAACGTTCCGGCACGATGCCGTGCAGAAACCGATTAGGGGTATGGATTTAATATTATAACTGCCATACCCCTAACCGGTTAGGCTGCTACCATCGTAGCCTACATCATCACTTACCATCAGGTGAGATCGCAGTAAAGGTTTAACATGACCTGAAAATAATTGATCCCAAGAGCAAAAGTTGTTTTGGTTCAGCAATTAAAATGCTAAACAGGCATTACCATAAAAAAATTCGTTCGCCGTTCGTATTCCACGAGCATAACATTTTGAAAGAGCTATATTTTTACATACTCTGTGTATTATCTTAGCCTGACTGCCTCGTTGGTCTAGACGGCGGCAGACGAGGTCCCGGGTTCGAGTACTGGGTCGGGCCATAATTAAGTATTGGGTTTTTCTTACTACAAATTCTCAGTACTAGCCCGGAGTTAGGAAGTTGGGCCTGATCTCTCTCCGGTCGTGTCGGATTTTCCGTCCGTTCGGGCTATGAGAGTAAAGGAATAGAAAGTCAAACTGTGTTTGCGCACAGACTTGTGCACTATAATAATATCTCCCGCGCAGGTGGCTAATCTCTCTGAAGATTGGCCGCCGTGGGCGCAATTCGGTCGGAAGCAAATATTTTTATATTACTAGATGATGCCCGCGGCTTGGTCCGCGTGGATTGATGTTTTTTAATTCCCACGGGAACTCTGCAATTTTCGGGGATAAAAGCATATATGTTATTCCCCGCGATGTAGATCTCTATATCTATCTATATCTCTGTACCAAATTTCATCACAATCGGTTGAGTCGTTGGGCCGTCAAAGCGTAACAGACTGACAGACACTTTCGCATTTATAATATTAGTATGTATAGTATGGATAATGGATATTTATTGCTATCATAAGATTACCTCTTTTAGTGCAGCAAAGTAAAATAGGCAACTATTCTCAGCGGTGTTTCGCTGCTACAGGAAAATGAAAGATACTTTATTTACTCAGGAATAATTTTCCGGACTAGGTAACTAGTTCCAGAAGTAAAATGGTTGAATGAATCTTACTAATATCTTACTAATATTATAAATGCGAAAGTTTGGATTGATGGATGTATGCATGGATGGATGTATGGATGTTTGTTACTCAATCGGTTTGTTAGACAACGGCTGAACGGATCTGGCTGAAATTTGGCACAGAGATAGATTATAGTCTGGATGAGCACTTAGCACTTACTTTTTATCCCAGAAAATTAAGAAGTTACTGCGGGGATCAAAAAACCTCAATCCACGGGGACGTATAGTCGCGGGCATAGGCTAGTTGAATAATAATTCCACTTAAAACTTTAATTGGCTGAGTAACAGAACATTAATTAGGCACTTGAAGTTCCTCTACTCTCAAGTATAAAAGGTAGAACTTTTTAGGCGGTTCTATCATATACTAATATTCATACATTTGAAATTGTAAATGCGAAAGGTTGTTTGTTTGTTGGTATGTCCTTCAATCACGTCGCAACAGAGCAACGGATCGACATGATTTTTGCATGGGTATAGACCTACAGAGACATAGACTACTTTTATCCCGAAAAGTGTTCCCACGGAAATTGAAGAAACTGAATCCACGCAGACGAAATTTAGTCTACAATAATCATTTCATCTAGGAGTTTATTATAGAAAAACAAACACACTTACAAACAATTGAATTACCAAACGAATCGAACCCGGAATTATTTTATACCATTTTCTAACTTTGCCCAAGATACTAATAACTATATTCATGGTAACATCCGGAACGCATTAGGTCGAAACGGAATACATACGAGCATAAAGACTTTCGGAACGAAACAATTATTTCCCACTTACGCATACGGTAGCACGTACTGGGGACTATTAGGAAAATAATTCCCGAAATCCGGGGAGATTAGCGGCGATAGATAACCGCGTACACCGGGTAATTAGCGAATGAATATTAATGGTTACGTGATAATTACACACGAGTGCCAGTTTATGGCGAATATTATGGCAATATTGCCACAAACGCGGTTACCAATTTACTCTATCCCCATATGTATGTGGTATTTTTTTTAATTCTGCTCCAAGTCACTAGCCATGGCCGAAGCTTCAATTATTATTATGAAATTTATAAAGTTTGGATGGACGAATGGTTTGTCACCCAATCGCGCCAGAACGGCTGAACCGATCTGGATGATATTTGGCACTGAGATAAATTAAAGTCTAGAACAACACATAAGCTACTTTTTATCACGGAAAATTAAAGAGTTCCGCGGGAACCAAAAAATTTCAATCCATGCGGGTGAAGTCGCTTGTATTAGCTAGTTAATTTAAAATTCCCAATACTACCGGAGATCGGATCTGGGCCCTCTGCCACTTATTTAAAAAACAACAACGCTCAAAACTACTTACGCCTTGCGTCAAAATATCTACCCTAGTGTACTACCTACTCTTAAGTAATTTTACAAATAATCTAGAAGGTGCCATATAACTTAGCTTTAGCCATGAAATATTTAAGGAGACGAGTGTTGGGAGTGCGATCTTATAAATATTATGTAAGCAGAACTTGATAACGTGGAAAGTTAGCCCTCTTTGTAATTGGTCTCCTGGCAGTACTTAGTGACAATGTAGTCTAAGATAGAAGCAGGCCAAGATGGAAGGGTTATTGTATAAGAACTCGACTTTAAGGGATTTCAGTTTTTATTTGTCTCTCTCTCTCTCTCTGCGTCAAAATTCTCATTACTGTGGGTCATGACCCACATAATCACATAATGATACCTCACATAACCTAACCTTATAGTAGGAGTTTTCTTGGGATAATAATGCGGTGGGTTCCCACGTCCTTCCACATACAACTCGTCTAAGAGTATATTTAAACACTTTCTTACGATTTTCTTACGATTACGGTTTCTTACGATTATTATCAGATATTAGTGATAATAACTGGGACCGACGGCTTGATGTGCTCTCCAAGGCACGGCAGGCCTTGAAAAGGCCTTCGTCGGTCACCCATCCAGTTACCGACTAGGGTCGACGTTGTTTAACAATCGGAATTCAACTTTCCAACTGTAATGCAATGTAAAAAAGCTGAGTTCAACACCAAGGTCCAATCATACTATAAATTATAAATGTAAAAGTGTGTTTGTATGTCTGTCAATCGGTAGGTTTTGGTAGATTCACTCGACTATTCAAAAGCACTTGTTAAAACTTGAATGAAAAATATGTTTTTTTTTAATCACGCCGCAATGGAGCAACGGACCGTTGTCGCGTCGTGATTTATAGCATGGGTATAGTTGAGGACCTAGAGAGTGACATAGGCTTAGTGAATAAAAAAAGCTTAAACCACACGGAGAAAGTCGCGGGCATCAGTTAGTTATAAAGTAACACCAAAATAAAAGATATTGTACAATAAGTGTATTTGTTCCAGTAACAGTATACGAAGGCGACACGCTGAGTCTCCAACGCATCAGCCGCACGGAGATGGGCGCGTACCTTTGCATCGCGACCAACGCGGTGCCGCCCTCAGTGTCCAAGAGAATCATCGTTGATGTGGAATGTAAGTTATACTATCTGATGAGATGTAGCTATTTTTTATTATTGCACGATAGGCTTGCGCTTGACGACAATCATGCTTGATACAAAGCAACGATGGGGTCTAGGTTGTACGTTACTTAATTAAGTTACGGCAGTTATTCGAATCAGGAGACGTAGAATAAAACCGTTTCGTTCAATACAAAATCCATACTAAGGAGTTCCATAACGAATCTGAGTGCGGCATCAGGTGTTATCAGCATCTGCTTATTGTTAACATGTTATGTGTGTTATTTTTTTTAATTAATAATTAATTAACTTACAAAGTAACTTAAATCCTACAAAACTGTTTTCACAGTTTGACTGTAGGAATACAGTCTCAGTTTCTATATTTAATACTAAATACTATACATAATAATTACATAATGCTTACTTCTTAATACTATACATTATACAATACTAAATACTTACTTACTTAATAATAGTTATGCAGGTAATGTTTCTAGTAGGTACTTTCTTAATAATATTTTAAATCTAGATGTTTTTTTCTCTGTTCTTAAGTAGGCTGGCAAGCTGTTTAACAAATATGGGATGCGTTTTTGGAGGGTTCGATCACCATAGTAGTTGCTTACCCTGGGCACAAGGTATTTACCCGCCGCAATGGACTAGGTAATGTTAAAAATGTCAAAGCATCATTATTCAATTAGATGCTCAGAAAGAATATTTCCGAGAAAGTGGGAATCCCTTTAAAGGTCTCAGATTCCCCTTTATTTCCATTACAATATGTACCAGGCAGCTGGCTAAACAAAAGCGACCAGTGATAATTGAAAGATAATATTTTTCCAAGGTGAACGTCTTGGGACGTTGCAGACGCTTAAATCGATTTCCTTTTTCTTGAGAAGCATATTCTTAATGGTAGGTACGCAAATAGGGAGGGCGGTGGAAGAGGTATATATTGTGGCAAGTCTGTGTTTCCTTCTAGTTATGTTTTAAATAAAAAGTACCTAGTTAGTTGCCGATCAAATCGTCTAAGTTCGGCTGCAAAGTAAAATAAACCATAACAGCATTGAATTAGAGCTCAATTTCGTTTATCCATTCTCATATGTTTAGGTATTACGATACCCTATACGTATAAGAACGGATACACGGAATTGAGCTCTAATTCAATGCTGGTATGGTTTACTTAACTTTGAAGACAAACTTAGACGATTTGATCGGCAATCCTTACATGATTGCACCTCGGGTTGGATAAGTTTGTGTGACTGTAAGTAATTATTTCTATAGTTCTCTGTACACGCTAAATATTATCTACTCAAGACTTTTACTCTACAAGTCTAGGAAACAAAAGGAGTAATATGAACGTGCATATATTACTTCATTTTGTTTCCTAGACTTGTATATGTCACCGTAAGATTGCAAAAACCGGGCACTTAGGTTTTATCGGGTTAATATATCTAACAGTTTACAATCTAACGAAAAATAGTGCGTTAAATTGTAATCAGTCGAAAGTTTACAATATCGCTAGTTAGATTACAATCCAACGGCCTTTGCAATCTTACGGTGACATATACAAGCTGATTTAAATTTAATAGTGTATCGCTCAAGGCAAGAGCTAGGCTATAAGTGATGCATGCTATATATCTGACTGAAACTTTGTTTTAAAGCTTAATAATTGTGCAGTGTGACACAAATATTTCTCTCAGTGGACTCGAACAAGCAAACATAAAGTTTACAGCGTTTTTCTGCCCATCCACTCTCGATGAAAATATTCGTGCACAGCTAATACTATGCTTAACACAGCATTTTGGTGGAATCGCACCATAAGATAATATTACAAAGTTAAAATGAACTCGCCAGTACAAAGTATCAAAGCATAAGAAGAAAATCTTGTTATGTCAAAAAACTAAATGGCCAACTCATATCTAAAATGAAATTCAGAGATAAAAAAAAAACAAGAAAATGCAGATGTCTGTGAAAGAAAGGCCCCGAGCTGGTAAAAGCTATTTGCTCTTATGAATTGCATTGACTGGGAATGAAATTAAAGTAGCGATAGAGCTGCCACTCGCCATTCAACCGATGACAGTAATTTTCTGGAGAAATTGCAATTTTAACTGTTGCGAAATGAAATTTCTATAATAAATTTTATGTTCCATAAGTTATTGTTGGTTTTGAACGATACTATTTTTATGATGGATTTTTAATTGATTAATATTATAAATTGATTTTTCTTCTAGTTAGATATTTGTTTATGAATAAGCAAGGTATACTAACTGTGAAGTGTTATTGATGAGGAAAAGTCTTAGCTACGATTTCTTATGCTGATAGCTTTTACACGCCATTTCGATCACGTTATAATCACGTTCTAGTATCTCGATCACGTTATTTGTATGATAATTTATCAATCATCAAATAATCAAATAAATAACAAATAAATATTATAAATGCGAAAGTTTGGATGGATGGATGTGTGGATGGATGTATGGATGGATGTTTGTTGCTCAATCACGCCCCAACGGTTGATCCGTTGATGAAATTAAGCACAGAGATAAAATATAGTCTGGAATAGCACATAGGCTATTTTTTATCCGGAATACTTTAAATATTATAAATGCGAAAGTGTGTCTGTCTGTCTGTCTGTCTGCTACGCTTTCACGGCCCATCTGTTCAACCGATTTTGATGAAATTTGGTACAGGGATAAGTTGTATCCCGGGGAAGGACATAGGCTACTTTTTATCCCGGAAAATTCAAAGGTTCCCGCGGGAATCAAAAAATGTATCTGTTCAACCGATTTTAATGAAATTTGGTACAGGGGTAGGTTGTATCCGGGGGAAGGACATAGGCTGCTTTTTATCCCGGAAAATTCAAGAGTTCAAGTTGCGGGAATCATCTAGTAAATAATAAATAAATATTATAAATGCGAAAGTTTGGATGGATGGATGTGTGGATGGATGTATGGATGGATGTTTGTTGCTCAATCACGCCCCAACGGTTGATCCGTTGATGAAATTAAGCACAGAGATAGATTATAGTCTGGAATAGCACATAGGATATTTTTTATCCGGAAAATGAAAGAGTTCCTGCGGAGTTTCAATACTTATACTCGTAGCTACATAGTCACGTTTAGACTCCCTTCTTGAGGACTAAGCAAGTCCGCTGATAGAAGCTATACAGATATATTGTTTTGAACACATAATCAAAATATATTCCGCCAATAAAATCAAGAAGAATATCCTGAACCAAATCACCCGCATAGGGTCGTAAATCCCGTATTCATGTCGAAGGCTTCGTAAAAAAATCATAATATAAAATTGCAAAAAAAAAAAAACAATAAAATAGCACCCTGCTTGGTATACACGCTAGGGCTGGTACTTGGTAGATAATGAAGTCATCCGCCATGCGCATATAAGGAATAAAGGTGGACTTTATAAATATTTTAAACCATCGTAGAATATTAAACCGTATCACCCGACCCCGGGTAATATTCGTCCTGAAAATTGCCATCATAAACTCTGGGAATGTGAATTACGTTCTCAAAGTGTGGATTTTATTATCCGGGGGAGATGTGAAAAATCGTCGGCTGCGTTCGGCTGCGCTCGGGGAACTTCGTGACTATCTGTCATCATTGAGAGTTTATGTATTGCTCTTATGTATTGTTCCGTTTCCGATAAGACTATCTTGCTTTCTGACTTCACAGACTGAGCCAAGCTTCTGTGTTCTTCTATTTTTTTATTCCAATACTAGTTGGCTCTTGACTGCAATCTCACCTGATGATGAAGTCTAAGATGGTAGTGGGCAAACCTGGTTATATTAAACCCGGTTTCTACACGGCATCGTACCGGAACGCTAAATCGCTTGGCGGTATGTCTTTGCCGGTAGGGTGCCACGACCCAGCCACGACCGAAGCCTCCCATCAGACCAGACCAGAGAAAATTCAGAAATTATAAATTTCCCTATTGACCCTGTTGGGAATCGAACCCTGGACCTCCCCCGTTAAAAGACATTTTTAAAGTTCGCTAAAAGAGAGATGTGAAAAATTGTCTGCTCCGCTGTACCGAGCTCAGGAAAGTTCGTGCCCATCTGTCATTATTGAGAGTTTATAAACGACTCCCCAGCTTGCGATAGTTTAACTTGGCCCCTTGCATGCGCTCGCTGGCGGCTCTACCTACTTGGATTACTCACATGATTAATGTTGGAGACTTTAAAATGCAATGTATAAAGCTTATTCTTGTTACAGCACTAATAATATTATTAGGTTCAATCCGTGACTTCACTTATAATTAAGGTTTCCACTGAACACATGTCACTATACCTACTTAATATTAATTTCATTAGTCTAAAACTTCATGTAGTGATCAAATCAAAAACCTTTTTTTTCCTTTCTTTCTATTTGGCATTTCTATTTGGCATATTCGGCAAATAGTAACTTTTATATATTTACATTGGCATCCGCTAAGAAAGGATTTTCGATAATTCAACCCCTAAAGGGGTAAAATCTGTATGAAAATCAGCCCTATAGAAGTCTTCAAAATTGTCTGAACTTTCGTTCTTTTGTTCCAGTTTCACCCATGATCTGGGTGCCGAACCAGCTGGTGGGTGCACCAGCGGGCACTGACGTCACGGTGGACTGCCACACGGAAGCGCACCCTCGGGCGATATCCTACTGGGTGTACGATAACGTCATGGTGTTACCCACTAAGAAGTACGCCATCAACACCGAGGAAAACTCTTACAGGTGACTTTCACTTAGTTTGTATACGAGACTTGCGTTTGAGGGTAATAGGGATGTTGCTTATATCAAAAATAAATTATTTCTTACTGATGAAACAGAGGGTCTTCCAAAAGACCTAAAATCCTCAGTTTTAAGTTTAGTAACCATTTTAAACTATAGATTAAAGACAAAAAGTACGTTGAAATTTGATGAAATACATAGAATATGAAACTATGTATTTCATTTTAAACTTCCGTACTAGAAGCGCATTTTAAAGTTCGATATAGACTTTCTGATTTGATCGAGTTGTCATCATCCCTATTACACTGTGCTTACCTCAAAACCTTCTTGCTCCTAATTCGAAATTACCCAATTAATAGCTGATGAATAACTTGATATTTTGACACTTTGCTTGGGAAAACTGTCTGTTATCGCTTAAATCTTGTTTTGTATGACCGTTAATTTATAGTCACAGCTTTTATTCAATTTTGTGTTATGAGAAAATTAGTCTAACAGCTACAAAATATACCATTTAATGTTTTCAAAGTACAGCTTACTGCTTAACACTTGTTTGTTTGCCACAACTTGGCCTAAGTTGAGAAGCGACCGACTTTTTTAAATTTTTGTTTTCGTTAGCTGGCTTGTGAGACCCGGAGTGTGCAATAAAGTCTATATTACAATATTATACATACTCTATTCTAAAACAAGCTAATCAGTTTGCCATCTCGAAACAAACTAATCACAATTCACAAACTATTAATTGATAATATGTCTTAATTTATAATGCAAGAGCAGAACATTACCTTAGTTTCAATTTCAAATCAAGCACCAATATATTATGGACTTGTTAATAGTCAAAGAGCCTTCAACTAAGCCTATTATCGACTAGTGCTAATAGGCTTTACTGTCATGAAACTCAATGCATAATGCTGGATGTTGAGCTGGAGAGAGCTTGAGAGAGCTTGGGAGTACTTAGGAGAGTGCTGCCGATAGCCGTTCAAGTATTAATAGCATGTAAGGCGAGCTACTCCTCTCGTGCAAGTTGAACGACTTGTAAGGAGTTGTGAGCGAGCTCTCATTTGCATGGTTGAAATGCTTAGTTGCTGAAGGCCGGTAAATCCATACTAATATTATAAATGCGAAAGTGTGTCTGTCTGTCTGTCTGCTACGCTTTCACGACCCAACTACTCGACCGATTTTGATCCCTGAAAATTGAAGAGTTCCCGCGGGAATCAAAAAAATGTATCTGTTCATCCGATTTTGATGAAATTTGGTACAAAAACAGATTGTATCCCGGGGAAGGACATAGGCTACGCGGACGAAGTCGCGGGAATTATCTAGTATACTATAACTTTGGGCAGATGAATAGCGGATCATCTAGTTTGTAACGTTTTCTAGTATATCGATTCAATTTGTTCCCAAGTTTGTATAACTTAACAAAGATTTAGATACTGCCACACATATTATTAAACTAGTGGTCGCCCGCGTCTTCATCCGCGACACAAATAAATAAATTTCGTTTTATTTCATTTAAAATTTCTGATTTCCTATCCCACCACCACCACTACAGCCCATTAACGTTCCACTGCTGGGCACAGGCATCCACTCTCAAAGGAGAGAGGGAATTAGAGCTTAGACCCACCACACTGCTCCAATGCGGGATTTCCTATGAAATTATAAAATTTTTTGGCTGCAAAAGGCCTGATCTCATTTCCTACCAATGAATTATAAGTTATAGAAGCGATATTGAAGAACAAACCAACAAACATACTTTCGCACTAATTGTATAATATTAATTGTAAATTGTATTTTAGGCATACAAGGTCTCCTCAAAACATTTAAAAATTAATTTGCATTTCACGATTATGTTTCTTAACTGTCTTATTCAGAATGCACTCACAGGATTAATCGAGACGTCGCATTAACATTGAGCTGGCTCTTCGCTAGGCTTTATTAATAAAGCTTAATAACACATAATGCTCGCTTACGATCTCAAACGCCGGGGAGTGCTTTTAGCAACCATACAATATTAATTGTATGCTACGAGTATGTGCATGTATGAGCCGTTTTACATTAACCTGATAACTCTTTTAGGGTCGATTTGTAAAATCATAATTTCTGAATTTTCTCTGATCAGCCCCCAATATTGTGCAAGGAAATCGTAACCGTAATCGTTTGGCATACGAATAATTTGACCTTTTTATTTACTTTTTGATTTATTTATTGATTTATTGATTATAAGGAGTTCATAGATGCCTGCACGTTAAATATAGCATGTATGAACTCCTTATACAGTTCGAGTAATACGTTTGTCAGCTTTGCTTTTAAATTTGAATAGATGTTTTAGGAAAGATAAAAGATTGTTAATTTATTTATTGATGAAGGTTTAATTAAAAAGATATTTGACTCATTCGATGTATTTCACGCGGTTCGTTCTTTGGCGGGGATACGTCATATTGGATTAAATTGTACAAATACGAATATTTTTAATTTGATAATTCAGTCTATTACCGACAGACTCAGTGATTTTACTGAATAATTTTGTGTTTAGATCGCAATTTGATTTAGAGATTAACGATAGCAATCGTGGCCGGATCAAATGAATATTTTCTTTATGTTTAACCAAGTTTTTATAATTAACTGTTTACATTTAAACTCTCGTGAAACCGCTACTCGTTGTGACCATTCGCTCGTGCAAGTTTTAAAGAGAGTAGACTATAAAATTATATTTTAAAAGGAATTTAATTATTATTCACCCACTTCTGGAATTATGCTAACACGTTTTAAGCTATCAATTGATAACGATTTGCTTATACAATTGGGCCTCTGGTCTGGTTGCGGCTGTGCCGCCAATGATAATTTAGCGTTCCGGCACGACGCCGTGTAGAATACGATTTGAGGTAAGTATGAGTTTAATATAATTGCCATACCCCTAACAGGTTAGCCCGTATCTTAGGTTAAGGGCTAGCTTGTAGTGGAATAAAACAAAAAAAAACATCAGGATATAAATATATCTCGATAGTCCAAATAAAAGGGGCCATTTTGTTCGCAGGGCGCACATGAAACTGACTGTCCGGAATCTACAAGGCGGCGATTTCGGCAACTACCGATGTATCTCTAAAAACTCCCTCGGGGAAACCGAAGGCTCTATCAGGCTATACGGTAAGAGATTTCCTTAACATTGAAACAAGGTAGCCCCTTTGGGACCTTGCTCTATTAGGTAGATTCATTTGTCAAAGTTAGTTCTATTTTCTAAATTATTTGATGCTTAGTTATATGGTAATTCCATGGTTCATTTTCCATGGTTTAGGTGCTTGATTGACACTTTTTTACCCGAAAGCCAAAAGGACGGGTTATGATTTTAGCAGTTTATGTATGTATGTATATTCCACCGTAGCGCCTAAACTACTGAGCCCATTTTGATAAATGAGGTGTCAATCGATTCGTTTATTATCACAGACAATATGAGCATAGCGAGCCCCCTGCAGTTGATAATGCACGATTGTAAATACAATCGTCAACATCTTCTGAAGATGCTCCGGTATCGGAGTGAAACGTACGTTGAGAATAATTTGGAAGATTTCTGTGGTGTGGTGAATATCGCGGGCTATAAGTGCACTGTACCATAGATTTACCTATGTCGCAGATTATAGCGAATTAAACTTCTAGTTCCTTCATTATCACGGACTTCACAAAGTAACGCCTGCTTCTATCCAAAATTTGTGGGTGTTTATACTTTTTATTTCTTTCAGAAATCCCCATGCCTTCCACTTCACCGAAAGCAACAGAGATGAAAAGCAATGCCAACAAAGAAAGTGAGTATGATTGCGGCAGAGTAAAACTCAAACACAAACAAGAATTTGATTTTTTTACACTGTTTCTAAGAAAGTATCTTTGTGAGATATCTAATAAATCGCTTAAGTTTCGAATTACCGTTAAACGTAGCTAAAATTCCAACTTATACTGAAGCTTACCTAGAACTTTTATATAGAATTGCCATACTTCCTTAAATATTTTACGCCACTTTTCTAAGTTCTTGAAAAATTTCCTCACATTATCATATGAAATTAAACATTCCAATCTCAGATCACGTTCTTAACAGCAAAAGCCGATATTACGTTTGGTGTAAATCGGTTTTTTACCCTCGACGAAGCGGAGACGGTATATGTGTTTGCCCTAAGAGGTTGTGTGTTTGTTTGTTTGTTTGTTTGTTTGTTTGTTTGTTTGTTGGTTTGTGCACTTTTTTGTCACCATTTTTCTCAAAAGGTACTGGGGCGATTGAGATGCGGTTTTTTGCATTAGATACGTATAGCTTGTGTGAAGGTTTTTAGATATATTTTAGGACCATAGACAAGCAAGCTGAGCTGTAGTCTATGATTTTAATATTTCAACATGTTACCATTTTTCACAAAAACTACTGGGCCGATTGAGATGCGGTTTTTTGCATTAGATGTGTATAGCTTGTGAGAAGGTTCGTAGATATATTTTAGGACCATAGACAACAAAGCTGAGCTGTAGTCTATGATCTTAATTTTTCTATGTGTTAAAAATTTTCACAAAAAGTACTGGGCCGATTGAGATGCGGTTTTTTGCATTAGATATGTTTAGCTTGTGAGAAGGTTCTTAGATATATTTTAGGACCATAGACAACAAAGCTGAGCTGTAGTCTATGATTTTATTTTTTCAATATGTTACCATTTTTCACAAAAAGTACTGGGCCGATTGAGATGCGGTTTATTGCATTTAGGACTTCGTGCGATTACAAAACAGGAAACTGGTACCAAAATTTTAAAAAATCAGCGCCATTTTGAAATTCTTTGTTAATTGACCGATTTCGTTCAAAATCTATATTTAGGGCTCCCTGGGGTCACAAAACAGGAAACTGGTACCAAAATTTAAAAAAATCAGCGCCATTTTGAAATTCTTTGTTAATTGATCGATTTCGTTCAAATCGATATTTAGGACGCCTTGGGGTTACAAAACAGGAAACTGGTACCAAAATTTAAAAAAAATCAGCGCCATTTTGAAATTCTTTGTTAATTGAACGATTTCGTTCAAAATCGATATTTAGGGCTCCCTGGGGTCACAAAACAGGAAACTGGTACCAAAATTTTAAAAAATCAGCGCCATTTTGAAATTCTGTGTTAATTGACCGATTTCGTTCAAAATCGATATTTAGGGCTCCCTGGGGTCACAAAACAGGAAACTGTTACCAAAATTTTAGAAAATCAGCGCCATTTTAAAATTCTTTGTTAATTGACCGATTTCGTTCAAAATCTATATTTAGGGCTCCCTGGGGTCACAAAACAGGAAACTGGTACCAAAATTTAAAAAAATCAGCGCCATTTTGAAATTCTTTGTTAATTGATCGATTTCGTTCAAAATCGATATTTAGGACTGCCTGGGGTTACAAAACAGGAAACTGTTACCAAACTTTAAAAAAAAAGCGCCATTTTGAAATTCTTTGTTAATTAACCGATTTTGTTCAAAATCGATATTTAGGGCTTCGTGGGATTACAAAACAGGAAACTGGTACCAAAATTTAAAAAAAATCAGCGCCATTTTGAAATTCTTTGTTAATTGACCGATTTCGTTCAAAATCTATATTTAGGGCTCCCTGGGGTCACAAAACAGGAAACTGGTACCAAAATTAAAAAAAATCAGCGCCATTTTGAAATTCTTTGTTAATTGATCGATTTCGTTCAAAATCGATATTTAGGACTCCCTGGGATTACAAAACAGGAAACTGTTACCAAACTTTAAAAAAACAGCGCCATTTTGAAATTCTTTGTTAATTAACCGATTTTGTTCAAAATCGATATTTAGGGCTTCGTGGGATTACAAAACAGGAAACTGGTACCAAAATTTTAAAAAAATCAGCGCCATTTTGAAATTCTTTGTTAATTGACCGATTTCGTTCAAAATCGATATTTAGGGCTCCCTGGGGTCACAAAACAGGAAACTGGTACCAAAATTTTAAAAAATCAGCGCAATTTTGAAATTCTGTGTTAATTGACCGATTTCGTTCAAAATCGATATTTAGGGCTCCCTGGGGTCACAAAACAGGAAACTGTTACCAAAATTTTAGAAAATCAGCGCCATTTTGAAATTCTTTGTTAATTGACCAATTTCGTTCAAAATCGATATTTAGGACTCCCTGGGGTTACGAAACAGGAAACTGTTACCAAAGTTTTAAAAAATCAGCGCCATTTTTATTTATTTTGTTATCACCATAATAAATGAATTCAGTTTAGTACAGTAAAATCTGTACTACTTACTTGTAAGTCTAACCACAACCCGTGAGCTGCTTTAGCAGCTCACGCACAGGGCGAAATACTAGTTAGATATATATAGCTTGAGAGAAGGTTCTTAGATATATTTTAGGACCATAGACAACCAAGCTGAGCAGTCTCTATGATTTTAATATTTCGATATGTTACCATTTTTTACAAAAAGTACTGGGCCGATTGAAATGCGGTTTTTTTCATTAGATGTGTATAGCTTGTGAGAAGGTTCTTAGATATATTTTAGGACCATAGACAACAAAGCTGAGCTGTAGTCTATGATTTTATTTTTTCAATATGTTACCATTTTTCTCAAAAACTACTGTGCTGATTTAGATGCGGGCTTTTTGTTTTAGATATATTTAGCTTGTACCTAGATGCTGCCCAGGGTATCATGATGGAGTCAGGAGGCGATCATGGGAACTCCTTAAATTCTCATCGTATACTCGTCGCGTTTGGACTCTTTTGATTTGTCCATTTGAAAAGGGTTTGGCCATAGTCCACCACGCTGGTCAAAAAAACTACTGAGCTGTCCAAGATGCAGTTTTGTTTTAGATATTATGTAATCTATACGTTTGCTAAGTTCTAATTGTTGTTACAAAGTTATAAACGTCAAAGGTATAATGGAGCTCTGCATTTCGTCGTGGGTTTTTTTAAAATTTTTAATTTTATTACTTGTTAATGGTAGCCCTTAATGGAATTATCTTACGACCAACATGGACCCACGAGTACGTTCAAAGAGACTTTTTAACTCGATGTTAAACAAGAATATTATAATAATAATAGTGTATTATGTATTTTTATGAAGTTTTTCAATGTATTAATTACAAGATGGTGCCCGCGACTTCGTCCACATGAATTACGGTTTTTTTGATTCACACTGGAACTCTTGATTTTTCCGGGATAAAAAGTAGCCTATGTCCTTCCCCGGGGTGCAACACATCTCTGTATTAAATTTCATCAAACTCGTTTGAAAAGGTGGGCTGTTAAAGCGTAGCAGATAGACAGACAGACACAATTTTGCATTTATAATATTAGTATGTATTAATCTGAATGGCCCGCTCAATACATAATTGCCGCCCGTCTGCTCTGGAATAATGTAAAAAAATCGATTTTTTACATTATTGGCAATGTAATTTAAAAACTGTGTTGAAAAATAAAATAGGTCACATTATAATAATAGATACTAAAAGGTCGCACCGTAATTATGATGTTATAGAATAGTTAATTACATTCTCATCAAACCGATCGGTCACCGCGGCAAAATTCCAGTTATAATTTACGGAACACTGCGGTGTGACAGGCTGACAGCACGCGGTTTGTGTTCAGCTTGGCGACTAAACTAATCCTGACCTATTTTACATTGGATTAGTATCAGCATAACTAATTTGCATATAAATGAGTGATATCAAACTGGATTATGAGCGACATTTTAAATAATTTCTGTATTGTTACTAATTGTATGTGTTAGTCTGACCCATAAGTCAGATTACACAGGTATTTTAGAAAAAAAATCGCATTATGACGACAACACTATTTGCTGTCAAGTACTTTTGAAGAGTTGGACTGTTTCTCACATTTGTTTGATTAATCGATGATCCATTTACAGTTTGTGTTAATGTCCTATGTCCCCCCCAGTGGGGCAGAGGGCGTCTACAGTGTTGCGCCATCTCGAACGGTTAGAAGCTAGGTACACCCTTGACCTCATCCCACGTCATCCCTATCCTCGCGACCTCCGCCAGAACCGTACACCGCCAAATTTGTTTGGGTCGGCCACGCTTTCTTTTTCCCTGAGGATTCCAGTCGAGAGCTTGCCTCGCGGTATTACCTGGCTCTCTACGTAGAGTGTGGCTGATCCAGTTCCATTTGCGTCGTTTAATCTGTTCGTCTATTGAAGCTTCCTTGCATCGTCGTAAGAGATCGATGTTACTGATCTTCTTAGGCCAGTGGACAACTAGAATGCGGCGAAGGCATCGATTGACAAAAACTTGGATTTGGTGTGAGATGGCTTTCGTGACCTTCCATGTCTCGCACCCATATACCTATGTCAAAACTAACTTCACGTTGCTTCGATAAATTTTAAGTTTCAGATTTCTTACAAGTTTCCGTGATTGCCATATAGAGCGGAGCCCTGCAAACAGTGTTGTTTTTAACTATTTTTCAGTTAAATTATAATTGATGTAGGGTTTTAGTAACCATGTAAACTGACTTATTGAACAAACTATACCAGTGAAGTTAGCAAGGTGTGCAAAGTTGATCCCACAGATCAAAGATTTATTATTTAAACGACAATAGATACTGCTCGTGTGGAGGCAACTTTTCAGTATCTAAAGGGCAGAGTTGGAGAGAGAATGTTCGTTGAATTTTGTGCCCTCACTGAGGCAGGATTTATTTACGTCATGGACGAATCCGATCTGTGCAAAATACGGTCAGTTTTCGAAAGATGGTCAATTTCCCTCCAGACAAGGCAGTAATGCAAATATGGTGTACCATATTTGACAAGTGAAGACACTTGTCAAAGTGCTATCCGCAAAAAAATTCGAGCAGAACTCACATTATGTTTATTTTTAATATTAGTCTTATAACTGCCTCGAGCAGCGTGGTGGGTCTAAGCTCTAATTCCCGCTCTCCTATGAGAGTGGAGACCTGTGCCCAGCAGTGGGACGTTAATAGGCTGTAGTGATGATGATGATGATTAGTCTTATAATTAAAAATAGGGGATACTCGCGACTTCGTTCGCGTGGTATAAGTTTGTTTTCCCACAGGCACTCCTTAATTTTCCGGGTTAAAAGGCCCATACCACTCTCCAGGTCCTCAACTACTCGTGCAAAATACCCGTTGCTCTGTTGCGGTGTGATTGAAGGACCAGCTCTCTATTTCACCCCTTTGGGAGTAGAATTTTCAAAAACTGTGAAACACATGTATTGATTGTTGTAAGATAATATATATTGAGAGTAAAACTTGCACACTGTATGTATTTTTTATTTTAATTAGATTTAATTTTAACAAAATTGGTTTGGCTGTTGCCTGTAAGATGTCGAAAAAGGAAAAGGAAAGAGACCGGAGTGACATTTGACATTTTTAATTGTTATTCGCTGCGTTCGGAAACTTGCATTCAACATTTGTCTATGCGTTATAATGCAATCAATTTAATTTTAATATTAAACATTCTGGCCTCTTTTTACAAGTGAAGCTATATAATAATATTTTACATGCTATATAATATTTAAATTTTACAATATTTTAAGTTTAACTTATGTACTAATTGTTACTGTTACATGGTAAAAGAATAAGCTTATGTATAGGTCTTACAAATTCACCTTTTGAAGTTTTTACTATAACAGATCTAACTAAGTTATCTTTAGAGTTCTTATTTACTTTTATAATTTTAGCTAAAGGCCAACAAGCAGGTGGGGTTGATTCGTCTTTCAATATAACTATATCACCAATGTTCAAATTTGACTTTCCAATTAACCACTTGCTTCTTGGTTGAAGTTCTGACAAATAATTATTATAAAATTGAATCCAAAACTTTTGTTTTATTTGTGTTATTTTTTCATATAAACATAATCTATTTTCTACTTTTTCAGTTACATTAGGTTCTGGAAAATCTGTAATTGCAGAGCCTATTAAAAAATGTGCAGGGGTTAAACATGTAATTTCATTATCTGGTACATCAGATAAAGAACAAAGGGGTCTAGAGTTAAGAATACCTTCTATTTGCACTAATACAGTATATAAATATTCATAAGTTAATCTTGTATTACCTAAATATCTTTTTAACAAGGATTTAACGGACTTAATGCCTGCTTCGTACAGCCCACCCATGTGGCTAGCCAGTGGAATAGTGAACTTCCATTGAATAGAATTTGTGCTACAATAGTCAATGATACTGCTATACGAAACATCATCTTTAAACATTTTATACAATTCTTTTAATTCATTATTTGAACCTTTGAAGTTAGATGCGTTGTCTGAGTATAAAAAATTACAAAAACCTTTGCGATATATTAATCTTTTCAATGCACAAATGAATGCTTGTGAGGTCAATTCTGATACAAGTTCAAGATGTATGGCTTTTGTAGATAAACAAATGAACAAACAAATATATCCCTTTACATATCTACAGTTACGTCCCATTTGATTTCGGATATAAATTGCACCGCTGAAATCTACACCAACATGTGTGAATGGACGTGTTAAAGTGACTCTAGGGTGAGGTAAGCTAGCCATTTGTTGCTCACAGGCTTGAGCTCTATATCTGACACAACGAGTGCATCTGTGAATGACTTTCTTAACTTCATTGCGTCCATTGATAGGCCAGTACCTCATTCTTATGTTTGATAGAGTACTTTGTATACCTGAATGTAGCAAGCGCAAATGATATTGTTGTATGATAAGTGTGGTTATGTGATCTTTTTGAGGCAATATTATAGGATGTGCATGATTGAATGGTATGTTGGAATTATGTATTCTTCCTCCTATGCGAATTAAATCATTTGAATCTAAGAAAGGATTAAGTTTCCTTAAGGGACTTGACTTGAATGTGTATAAATTGGATGAAGGCATGTGAGTGATATTAAGGTCTGATGAGTTTTGAGACTTAATGCTTTTTAATTCTAGAAATTCTTTTGTAAATATTTTCTGTTGTACAGTTTGAAGGATGAATGTTTGAGCTTGATGTAACTCTGATGTTGTGAGATGTGAACTAATTTTATCTTTACTTTTTAGGTTATGTACAAACCTTCGTACATAAGCAATTACTCTTGTTAATTTATTAAAATTAGAGAATTTTGTGAAATATTCATGAAAATCTGAGTTTAATTGTGAACTTTGGGTTGTATGTGAAGTTGTAATTTCAGCTTGTATCTCTGAGTGACTGGTTTCAGATAGTAGTGTGCTTGGCCAGGAATTAGGATCATCTTCTATCAACCATTGTGGGCCATTCCACCAGAGAAAGCATTTATGTAAGTTTTGTGGTGAGATACCTCGTGTGAGTAAATCTGCAGGATTACTTTTAGTGTTTATGTAATTCCAATTATTTGCATCTGTTAGTTCTATAATTTCCATTAGTCTGTGTGTTATGTAAGTATGAAGTTTTCTGTATGGTGATTTTATCCAATGTAATACAATTTGTGAATCTGTAAATAAGTATACTTTATCTATTTTAAATTTATCTTTGAAAGCATTATGAACTTTATCTACTAATTTAGCAAGTAACAATGCACCATTGAGTTCTAGTCTGGGTAAAGATTGAACTTTTATTGGTGAGACTCTTGTCTTGGCTAAGACCAATGTGCATGTGGGTTTCCTATTGGGATATGTGGCTCTAAAATATATGCAGGCTCCATATGCTTTTTGTGAAGCATCACAGAATCCTACTAATGAGATTTCTAAAGGAATGTCTGAAAAATAATATCTTTGGATTTTGAGATCTTTGAGACTGGACAGATTTTGATAAAACTCTAACCATAAAGTATATAAGCTTTCTGGTAATACTGCATCCCAATCTAGTTTTTCTTTCCATATTTCTTGCATAAGAATTTTGGCTTTAATTATAACTGGTGCTAATATGCCAGTGGGATCATAAATTTGAGCTATAACAGACAAAATATTTCTTTTTGTGGGTTCAAATGTTTTGCAATCTGGAATAGATATGCTTAATGAATCTGTGAGTGTTAACCATTTAATACCTAAGGTTTTTATAACATCATTAGCTGAAAAATCATAGCTATTTGCACTATCAGTCTGTTCTGAAGTGGCTGTATTGTTTGTGTGTGTATTTTGTAATTGTTGAGTGATTTGTGTGTTATTTGTACACCATTTGTGTAGCTTAAAGTTTCCTATGTCTAATAACTGAACTAGCTGGTTGCACAGGTGAAGAACTTGTGCAATACTGTCTCCTCCCGACAAGAAATCATCCATGTAGCACTCTGATTCTATAATTTTTGCAGCATCAGGGTACATGTGAGAATATTGCTGAGCTAAATGTCTAAGAGTACGGCATGCTAGATAAGGAGCACATTTTGTACCATATGTGACTGTTTTGAGTTGTATACACTTAAGAGGATCTGTTTTACAGTCTCTCCAGAGTATTCTGAGTAAAGGTCTATGTTCTTCCTTAACCAATATTGATCTAAACATTTTGATAATGTCACAAGTAAAAGCATATTTATACATTCTGAAATGTAAAATGATATCTAGAATATCGTTGTATATGTTGGGACCTTCATACAGAATGTCATTCAACGAGACACCAGTGGAAGTAGGACTACTTGCATTGACAACTGTTCTGAGTTTTGTTGAGCGGCTGTCTGGTCTCAGTACGCCTAAATGAGGTAAATAGCAATGTAACTTATCATGTTGTTGTTGGAAATTTGGAATAAATTCAGCATGACCTAGCTGTATGAACTCATGTATAAATGATTTGTATTGTGTATACAGTTGGGGATCTTTTTGAAATCTAGATTCTAGAAATAAAAGTTTTCTATAAGCTATGCTAAATGATTCACCTAGTTCATGAATTCTATCTTTTTGAATAGGTAATTCAACTGAAAAATGACCTGACTTTTCCTGCACTGTTGTATCTAAGAAAAGCTGTTCACAGAGCTTTTGTTCGGGTGTGTATATTTCTTTAGGTTTTATTTCTTCTTGATGCCAAAATTTGACCAAGAGATCATCTGTGGTTGGTGAGTTAGCTAAGTGTAAGTTAATATGCAGTGAATGTTTTGTGTGTGGGTCTGTTATATTCTGTACATATTTACCTGAAATTAACCAACCAAATACAGACTCGATGAGTTGAGGCTTATGTGGACCCAAATTAATTCTATTAGGTAATAATAGTGAGTAAAATAATTGAGCACCTATGAGTATATCAATATCCTGTGGTATGTAAAATGTAGGATCAGCTAATTGAGTCCTTTGTTTTTTAGGAATTTTCCATGTATGGGTATTTTCAATGTAATTGTGTGGAAGGGGTACTGTTATCTTATCCATCACAATGAAGTTAAGATTGTCACTGTAGTTTGACAGTCTTGAAGCTATGTTTGTATTTATACAGAATTGGGTTTGTTTACCTGTATTTCCAATGCCTTGTATAATATGGCTACTGTATACAAATTTGCTTTTCAATAGAGCTGCAAGTCTATGAGTAACTATGTTTATTTCACTTCCAGAGTCGAGCAAAGCACGGGCCAAGTGCCAATTCCCATTAGCATCTTGTATTCTTATGAGAACTGTAGAAAGTAAAATTTTATTAGTATTATTATTCGATATACATGATGTAGATGGACAGATAGTGTCATCTTTTGAGTGTAAATGTTGTGTATTTGAATGAGCAATATGTGTGTTTGAGTTTTGTAAATGATTTAAGTTTTGTAATGTATTATCAGTGCTGTGTGACTTGATAACGTTGCTAGTTTCGATATGATTGGACTGTAAGTTATGTATGTTGGCTTCTGTTGAAGTCTGTGTGCGAGGAGATGTATGTAAATCCAAGTGTGTGTGTATGTTTTGTGTATTGTCTTCTGTTGAAGTGTGTGAGCTGTATGTAGCTTGTGGTATGTTAGAAAGCTGAGGTGTGTATGTAGGAATGTTAGTATTTGTTAATGGGTTAGTATGGTTTTGTATGTTGTTGTATGTTTGTGTATTGTGTGCAAGGTTAGCAGAATTAGTTATATTTACCTTCCGAGGGGGGTTAGTAGTATGTATTAAGCTGCTGTGTTTCTTATTACAATATCTGCAAGTACTTTTGGAGCACTTGTGGTTTCGACTGTATGGCTGTAAACAATTGTAGCATAAATATTTGGATTTTATGTAGTTTATTCGTTTATCTACTGACATTTCTAAAAAATTAGGACATTTATTCAAAGTATGATTAGCTTGACACAGTATACAATTATTAATTTCTGTAGTAATATTAGTAACGGTATGAGAAACTTTACTTAAAGGCTTTGTATTTGTATCTGAATTCATTAACTCAAATGCTGTGGCTCTTAATTTAAGGAAATCTGAAAGTTCTTTCATAGTAGGAATAGAAGTTTCTTTTCTGTTTAGTTCCCAGGCTGCCCTAAGAGAATTATCAAACTTCTGGGTTATAATGTAAACTAAGAGTGTATCCCAGTGATCAACGGGCTGATTTAAAGAAGCTAAGGAGTCTAAACTTTGTTGCAAAACTGTTAAAAATTGTTTTAAATTTGATTTATTTACTGTAGGATAACTCATAAATTGCTTGATATGGAAATTTGTCACTATTGTTTTATTTTCATACCTGTTCTTTAGGATTTCCATCGCTTTATTGTAGTTTTCATTGGTTATCAACAGTGAACTAATTAAGCCAGCTGCGTCTCCTTTTAATGCAGACTTAAGATATTGTAACCTCTGTAGCGCAGATGCATTTGCTGTGTCCATAGCAGATTCAAATAAGTTGATAAACGAAGGCCATTCCTGTAGGTCTCCTTTGAATTGTGGTAGTTCTAATTTAGGTAGCCGGACCTGAACTGGATGTGTGCCCATTGAAGTTGTTGAATTTCTTGTTATTGACTTATTTAGTATTCTTGAAATTGCTGCTTTTGTAGCGTAGTATTTTGTTTCTATTGCCACCCTTTCAGCTTCGTGATGTGGTAGTTGATCTTTGTCGTCTTCGTCCAAGTCTATTTGAGTTTGGATTACATCTAACCTATTCATAAGTGAGGTTAGGTCGTCGCTCCTAGATGAAATCTGGCTGACATCACATTGCTCCGCATGCTCCGCCGTGGTAATAAAATCAACTAATCTCAATAATTTTCCCTTAGTCACATTCCTCATAATGAGAAGCTCGGGCATTGTTAAGTCGGCAATGCGCGTCACCGCGTGGCTGGGTTCCTCCATGTTGACTTGTAACTTACGTAAAAACGCGTAATCCGGTTCGAAGGACCACTTTTTTATGTATTGATTGTTGTAAGATAATATATATTGAGAGTAAAACTTGCACACTGTATGTATTTTTTATTTTAATTAGATTTAATTTTAACAAAATTGGTTTGGCTGTTGCCTGTAAGATGTCGAAAAAGGAAAAGGAAAGAGACCGGAGTGACATTTGACATTTTTAATTGTTATTCGCTGCGTTCGGAAACTTGCATTCAACATTTGTCTATGCGTTATAATGCAATCAATTTAATTTTAATATTAAACAACACATATTTCTTTGTTTTCAACCGGTAGCTAATATACCAAGTTTTATGGCTATAACTTGAGAAATGAAGGATTTTCATACAAACTTTCAACCCCTATTTTACCCCTTTGGGGGTGAAATTTTGAAAAACTGTGACACACGTACTTCTTTATTTTTTACCGTTAGCCAAAATACTAAGTTTCGTTGATATAACTTGAGAAATAATTTAAGTAATGAAGGCCTTTCCTAACAACTTTCGCCCCTTTGGGGGTCGTATTTTCAAAAACTGTGAAATACGTATTTCTTGATTTTCAACCCGCAGCTCAAGTTTCATGGCTATAGCTTTCAAACAAACTTTCAACCTCTATTTTACCCCTTAGGGGGTTGAATGTTGAAAAACTATGACACACGTACTTCTTTATTTTTTACTGAAAGCCAAAATACCAAGTTTCGTTGATATAACTTGAGAACATCTTGAGAAATGAAGGACTTTACTATACAACCTTTCATCCCCTGTTTCACCCCTTCAGGGGTAGAATTTTCTAAAAATGTGAAACACGTATTCCTTTATTTTCAACCGGTAGTTTGTATACCAAGTTTCATGGATATAACTTGAGAAATGACGGACTTTCATACAAACTTTCAGCCCCTATTTCACCCCCGTAGGGGTGGAATTTTGAAAAATCTTTTCTTAGTGAGCGCCTACGTCACAAAAGAAACCTACTGTCAAAATTACAAGTTTCGAACCCCAGTGGTTTAGGCTGTGCGTTGATTAGATAACGATTTTTTGTTACATTCAGTGCCACAAATAATACGGTCGGTTTTCTGCACTATTTTATTATTCGTATAAATAAATATAGAAAGTGACTAACATAATAATTATCTGCAATCGTGATCGTACCTACATGCAAGTTTTAAGGTTTTATCTTTAACAAGGATCTCCTCTAATAAAAGGGTTATAAAAAATTCTAATCATGCGAAACCAAGAACTCCATAACTTCATAAGTAGTTCACAGAAAAGCCGCAAAAAATCCGCAAGTAGGATTACAATTAGATGAAAATGTAATTAAATAAGACTTTAGGTTAAATCTATATTGTAATCTGTTTTAGTTGCCAAATAAATATATAGATAAAAAAAGTATGTAAAGACATGTGTTATGCACTTACTCCCTTCTACTTTTACACATTTGGTAAATATGCGATATTCATGTAATAACAGTTCTTTCTCAGTGCATAAAACCGTGACCATGAGCGTACGTTAGCAATGTATGTAATGGGAATCCAACTCGCCCCAGTTCGACAGTTAGTCCAAGTTTGTACTCGAAAGTTTTCAATCCCAAGATTTTCTCCGTCGCATTTCACAAAACTTCTTCTCCGATTTAACAATCTTTAGATTCTGTTGTTGAATTTTCCTTTGAAGTCGGTCCATTAAGTACACTCGATTTGCATTCAGGTTTTTATTTGACGTTAACTCAAGTGTAATTAGCGATACGATTTCGTTTGTCTCTACTTTCATTGCATATTTTTCATACTTTACGTAAGGGCCTGTTTCACAATGTCCGAGTAATAAACTGACGAACAAATTTCATTATTTGATACAATATTGTTGCATAGAAAATCTGACAAAATGTCTATTTTATTTGTTGGTTAAGGTTTAAGGTTAAAAAATAAAACCTTATAATAAGCTTGGTGGTTATAAAATAGGCCCTTACGTACTAGCTAACTTTATTTTTGAAAAGCCTCTTTCAAAATCTTTATTTGTGAGGCCTTTGTTGTTCCAAAGGCGAGACAGTGTAAAAATGGGGTTCCATATCTTGTGTATTTATTGCTGCATTGCTACCATGGTGTTCACCTTAGGCGCGGGATATACACAAGAGGCGACGGGCGCAGGCGAGGTCCAGGCGCGGCGCGGGCGCGGCTCCGATTCTGTCATATTTCATACAAAATGTATGCAAGCGACGGGACGCCGCTTTCATACTTCCAAGGCCACACCGCTGCCGCACCTCTGTCGCGCCGTCATCGCGCCTCCCAACCAAATTACATCAAAATCGGTTGCATAGATGAGCCGTGAAAGCGTAGCTGATAGACAGACAGACACACGCAGTTATATGGATTTCTCATTAACGGGGGATAGCATATTATCTTGAATACAAAGCCCTCACCGCTATCACGACGTTCACCTAAAACCGCGTGGCGTTGCAGTGACGCGGCGCGTGAACGTCAGCCGCGCGACTGTGCGCGACGCGGTGACGGAGCGGCCGAGCGTGGTGCGCGCGCAGCTCGACCGCGCGCCCGACCGCGCGCACGTGTACCGCGCGCCGCACCCGCACCACGCCTCAGGTACGCGGCCAAACTGACTATCACATACATCAGACGTATAGACTTACCCGTTGTCCTAGGTGAGCGACAAACGCGACAATATCAAACAGTACCTACCTGGCTCGTTGTCCTAGGTGAGTGTCTCTGTTTGTTCTGCCGTTGTTCTGTCGCTCACCTAGGACAACGGGTCAGGTACTGTTTGATACTGTTGCGTTTGTCGCTCATCTAGGACAACGAGTTATTGCGTGGTTTAACGACATAATTTAATGTAAGTCGCACGTACGTACGTCGATTCCTAAATGTGGGAACAGATGAGTGAAATTTTTGAGTTGTGAGTCGCGTAATTTCTGCTGCATTCTTTTTCATATAAAAGTCCTTAACTGCCACACATCTTCGACTCAAACTCATGTATAGCAAGACTTTTATATGAAACCAAAGGAGTTAGCTGTCTGCTACAGTTTAATCACTATTTTTGTAACTTTTCTTCCTTAATTTCATTTTTCTCCGACCCATAGTGAAATTTACCAGTATAAATTATAACATCTACGCTTGTCTGGCCTCACACTTATACGTTTTGTACGTTAGTAACGAAATAGTTGTTTATTTGTTGAAAAATTGACCAATATAACAATATAAATACGAAAATTACTTAATTGTCGCTATTTTAACCCAGTTGCATGAATCGTGGTCACAGCTTGACCACTGGCCGTGACTACGATCCCTGTTATTGGCTCTAAATATCGACAGTCGTTTAATTTTTGATATATTTTAAATTTTTGTCAAATAACCGTATGTTTGTCGTACCTGCTACTTACACTTTATTATGACAGTAAAATTAATGTTTTTAATACAAATTTTGTATCGTAGTTTGCACTGTATTTAATGGTTCGTTACTGTTAAGGAAATAGTAACAGTTGTCAACTTGGGTCAATTGTGGACCATGAAAAGACGGAATGGATTTCACGAGATAAAAAAACGCACGTGAAAAAAACGCTCGTTGAATTCTGCTCCAATGTTTCTATGTTCAATTGAAATATTTAATATAAAGGTAACACCTTATCTGCTTAAAAAGCGGAATAAATGTTGATGAGCATTTTCCGCTAAAGTTTGTTTGATTAATAAACAGTTCAGAACCCTGAAATAAATCTTCTGTCCCTGATTTTAGGGACAAAAAAAGATTTTTATATAAATAAAGTCTCTATTTTCTTAACAAGAATCAACTATGTGATACTCGATAAAATTATTAATGCCCGTGTTGTTCAATTTAATATTTAATATTATATTGCACTTTTTTAAACCATGCAATGAATTTAGTCTTGATTGTATTGAAATAGTCAGTATGTTTTCCATTTCATATTCATCTTCGTTGGATTTAGGTTTTTTTCTTATTTTTTTTATTAATTGGTAATCAATTTTTCTTCTATATTTTTTACATATGCACTGGATTTTTTGTTTTTATTACTACACTATGCACTAGATATATGTAAGCATTCATTATTTTCATGGGCTGCAAAATTATTATGTTTAATCCGCTTCGGGCAGTCAGCCTGCTGACTGACTTTAAAGGAACTTGAAAAAAACTTTATTAACAGCTCTCTAATAACCAGTAAAAACCCTTTTCCCCCGTACAGGCGCGCAGTTGACGGTACATTGGACCGTAAGAGTTTTACGCGCCACTTTGTATTCTTTGTTACAATACACTGCATTATTAAAGGCGTCTTCCCTTCGCGGGGTAAAAATAAAAATAAACGTGCTCAGAACTCGCGGCCGGCACAATACTAGAAGAACTAGAAGTGTCCTTAACACTTTGTAGAGACACATGCATATTGCATCATGACTCCTGACGCCCAGTCAGCAGTCGGACACCGCCGTAGGTTCCTGCAGCCTGTAGCTAATAACTAAGTTTCGACAGTCTCTCGGTGTCTCATGCTATGTATACATGGGAAATAAATTCAGTGAACTGTCTGGGCATTAATAATAATAATAATATACTCTTTATTTGTACCACCATAGAAAAAAAAAAACAAAAGAAGAAAGAAAGAAAAAAAACAGACTGATACAAAAGGCGGCCTTATCGCTTACTAGCGATCTCTACCAGGCAACCTTAGGAATAGGAAAAAAAAAAGGAAAAAAGGACTGCAGGTGGTGTCATCCTATAACATACATACATTCGAATAGCTACATACTAATACATAAACTAATAATAAACATTAATAAGACAATATTAAACAATATATATATATACATAAAAAATAAACTAATATATATACTATAATTCAGTTTAAATAAGAAAAATTGTTAATATAATTTTTAAAGATGTCTTCAGTTTGAAAGATAATAGTTTTTTACAGCATTTTTGAAAATGTCTAGTGATTTTGACTGGCGTATGGTCAGTGGAAGTGCATTCCAAAGCTCAGTAGCTTGCACAGCGAACGAGTTAGTATAAAACTTCGTTTTATGAGGAGGAATTTTCAGTGTCAAAGTTCGGCATGGTCTTAAGTCGGATTGCACTCCAAGAAAACTGAATTTCTCCTTGAGGTAGGAAGGAGTATTTAAGTGAAATAGCACACAGTACAGAAGAGAAAGTACATGCAAATCCCGGCGACGGCGAATAGGAAGCCACTTGAGCTTTTGACGAAATTCGGATACGTGGTCATATTTACGCAAACCAAATATAAACCGTATGGCAAGATTTTGGAGTCGCTCAAGCTTGTTAAGTTTGTCCTCAGTCAAGTTAAGATAGCTTGCGTCAGCATAATCGAGAATAGAGAGAAGGAGAGAATGAGCCAGCATAACTTTAGTTGGGATTGGCAAGACAGAGCGCAACCGTCGCAAAGAGTTCATCGTTGCAAATGTCCTCCTACTCAACTCTTTAACATGCACAGACCAGGACAGTTGTGAATCTAAAAATATAGCAAGATCCTTAACAGAATCACAGTATGGAATGACAAAGCCATTAAAACAGACCGGGGATAGGCCTCGCAAATCAAGTTTTGCAATGTATCCGGGACTGCCAAAGATAATTGCCTGTGATTTTGCTGGATTAATATAAAGCCCATACTGCTTACTCCATTCGGCAACTGCAGCTAGATCGTTATTAATGGCAGAAACAGCAGCATCAAGATCACCTAGGGCTGCAGAGCGATAAATTTGGATATCATCTGCATACATGTGGTAGAGAGAAGAAATGTACGGAGTAATAGAATTAATGAATATAGCAAACAGTAAAGGAGACAACACACCACCCTGAGGTACCCCGGCCGTCACATCACACCATGTCGAAACAGTCTCGTCAATTTTAATGCGCTGATGACGACCTCTTAGGTAACTCCGAAACCAGTCAATCACTGATGGAGCTATGTTAATAGAACGTAACAGGCTCAATAAAATGTCGTAATCCACGTTATTAAACGCATTACTGAAGTCAAGCAAGGTTAAAATTGTGAGCTGTTTATTGTCCATCGCCCACCGAATATCATCGGTAACTTTTACTAACGCTGTAGCCGTACTATGACCGGGACGAAATCCAGACTGCAATGGACTGAGAAGTAAGTTCTTATTAAGGAATAAATTTAGCTGTTGATAGACCAACTTCTCAAGGATTTTTGAAAGGAATGGCAAAATAGAAATGGGACGAAAATCATTTAAAGAAGAAGGGTTAGACTTTTTAGGAAGAGGTACAACTTGGGCATTTTTCCAAGCTTCAGGGAATTTGCTAGTATTAATAGAATAATTCAGGATATGGGTTAGAATAGGAGTTACAATATCAATAATAGGGACGATCATGTTACGGCTGATACTGTCAGTACCCACCGCATTCGATGTAATGGACAATATGTTCTTCTTAACATCACATTCAGTGAAAGACTCGAAAGCAAACGGTAAAAAGTCCGGAGTTGAGGAGGATGAAAGAATATTAAGAGTTTGTTCTTTCTCGACACTATCCATTGCATCGGAAGTAGAAAAGTGATTGTTAAGGAGTTCAATATCAATATTAATAGAAGGTTTATGGGAAGATTTACCAACTCCGAGCGACTCAAGAAATTTCCAGGTTTTGGCGGTATCGCCATTTTCGACTGACTTATGAATGTGGCGTCGTTGAGCATCTCTACACAATGTATTACAGCGATTCCGAGCTTTATGATATTTTAAACGATTGGCATCAGAGTCGTTAACTTTATATTTATATTTAGCAGAATTTTTTTTATCCATTAAAATCCTTATTTCATCTGATAACCACGGGGCTGGGAGGTGTTTCATTTTAATCGGCCTAATAGGTGCATGTCTATCAAAGAGTTGTATCACTAAAGTGTTAAAAATCTCGACTTTACTATCAATTGAATCAACATCTCTGATAGCATTCCAGTCTAAAAGCCTGGCATCATCACAAAGACGATCCTTGTCAATCCCTGCAAAATTACGCTGCAGAAGAATTCTCGGTTTTGCTTTAGGAGGACGTATTTTATAGGAGAGAAAAATCAAATCATGATAAGAAAATGCATCAGCAGGGCACTGCCCGTGTTTAAAGACAAGGTCTGGAGAAGAAACCATGATTAGGTCAAGAAGGGAGGGAGTACAGCCCGGAGAGAAGTGCGTAGCGGTAAGGGGCAGTACATGCAAATTGCATGATTCCACTGCACTCAAAAGTTTCTTACTACGATGATCGTCCTTGAGTAAGCAGGTATTAAAATCTCCCATTATAATAGTTTGGCTGTACAAGGGGATTATCTTTTCTAATAAATCTTCAAAAGACTTAAAGAAATTAGGGTGAGAAGGAGGGGAGTAGAACACACCGAGAAGGATTTTAGTGTGCGATAAGAGAACTTCCACAAGTAAGTGCTCGGCCGCGTCAGGTACTGGAGGCTGTGAAGACGAACTGACAATAGTGAATGGAATATGAGATCGTAAGTAGATCGCTACTCCACCACCTCCCTTACCAACACGATCGTTGCGGATAAGCCGAAATCCTGGCGGCGAATAGGACGTTGAGGGTAAGCAGGTTTTAAGCCAGGATTCTGAGACTAGAATGGCATGTAAGTTACGGGATTCAAAAGACGCAAGCATATCAGGATAATGAGCCGGGATACTTTGTGCATTAATATGAACGACATTGAAGTTTTTCACACAGTCTGAGAAACATGAATCAAGGGTGGCATCGAGCGGAAGGATAGATGAATTGTGAAAACTAACATCACTGGACAATTCACCACTAGACGCAGATAGAAAAAGGTCGCTATCCATATCATCCAAACTGTTCGACGACATAATGTTAAAAAATATATAAATGTATATAATATAATATGATAATAAAATAATATACTTACTTAAATAGTAATAAAGACCAGTGTCCTTGACAACCTATTTTCCCAGTCCGCCAGCTGCCCGATAGATTAACAAAACAAAGAGAAAAACTAATCATTTGTACAAAATAACACACATTAGAAGCAATTCAACTTTAGGTGCTTAAAATTAAATAATATCAACCATAGTGTGCCGCAGGCTTTACATGAATAACGTTAGCAACTTTAAAAAATTCTGAACGAGCTGTCAAGTGTCAGTCCATACAGACCAAACGTCTTGGCTAATGTCAAACGTCACTGTCAGTTGAATAGAAAATTGACAAAGTAAAATAAACAAATACAATATTCAGTAACAATTTTAAAAATACCACCAACTTTTACAAATGCAATACACTTTATATATATTATAAATACAACAGTACAAGATAAAGGCAAAACATTATTATAGAAGACATTGACATTAATAAAATAATATACCTACAGGCACACTACAGGAAAGACGCTTTAACACGGAGCCAATTATTGTACCTGTCCACTACCTACTTCTTGATTACTCTCTTGACTCGAGAGTTGGCGCTTCTGGCGTCCCTTGAAGCCACAGCCGCAGTCGCAGGCGCAACGGGAGGCCTTGGTACACTCTGTACAGAGGTCGGGATGGCGTTCATGTCAGACATTGTTGCTATGCGATGCCGCTTACCGTCTGAGTCGATCACCACTATGTTACCGTCCCTGGTCCAGCACTTCGTCACGCCAAATCGCTGTCGCGCCGCTAAAAAGATCTTGTGGCGGCTTCTTATGAGGAACTCGGACAATGTAACGCCGGTGCCTTTCAGTTTAGTCTTAGCCGACCAAACTGTGTTCCTTTAAGTCTGCTCTCTAAACTTGATGAGCACCGCACGAGGTTTGTCACCACTAGACCGGCCCAATCGATGACAACGACCAATAGCATCCGGAGAAAGCTGTGGCAACCCAAGCTGCTCAGACAACAACTTAGATATCATTATGCTGGGCTCTTCCTTCTCTGTCTCCGCAACACCATGGACGAGTAAAATTTTCCTCCTGGACCGCATCTCGAGTTCGTCTTGCTGTCTTGCCAGAAGCTCCACCTGCAGCTGCAGGTTTTCTAAGGCAGTTAAGACAAAGGATCGAAAGGCACCAAACTGCAAGTTTAAATTTGAAGTCGGACTTGTGGCAGGGATAGCAGTCTTCAGTTCCTTCTGAAACTCCTCCATTTTGGCATTGAAGTGGTCCGTGATTTCACTTAATGTTGTTTTAATAGACTCCATTGTGAAAAGAATAAATGAAAAGTGAGGTTAACTTAACACTCAGTGGAAACAATTTTAAGTGTGGTTTATTTTGCACAAATATATATGGGATTACTGGCAGACTAAACTAACTACAGGTACATACTAATATTGTATTATAATATACACTATTTTATTATTTATGAATATTATAAACAGAGCAATTAAAATTATGTCTACTTTATTTAAGGCCTACCCACCCTGCACGGCATTACTAATTACTCACCCTTAATTAGGAGATAACGAGTAGCCCCTTCTGATACCCACATTCCTATCTCCTAAAACTTTATTAAAGTACATGAAATATAGTGGCTAAGTTTTTTATCGTCCATGGTATTCTTCTATTAGTACTATACATATCCATACTTATATTATAAATGCGAAAGTGTGTCTGTCTGTCTATCTGCTACGCTTTAACAGCCCATCAGTTCAACCGATTGAAATTTGGTAGAGATAGGTTGCATCCCGGGACATAGGAGTTCCTGCGGGAAAACAAAAAAGTTAATCCACGCGGCCGTAGTTGCGGGCATCATCTAGTTAATCATATTCATCACCGCGTCTGCTATGTTAAATTTTATTATCAATTCCCCATTATGAGAGTGGACGGAAATCATAAGTGCCGTCGAACTATTTCGCCTGGTTGACACGAAGCTGTGTGGAAAACTTTGCTATTCGAATTGGTACCCGAAGAACTTCTCATCGGCATCACACCATTTTGTATGAAATCCGTTTTGTTATTATTTAAAGCTCATCTCAGTGATGAGTCTATATTGGAAAGTTTACGTTCTGCAATTTGTTTTATAAATTCTTATTGAGATGCCTCTCTTTGTAGCAAACTATTACCTAGGTTTGGTACTTATTGACGTCCATATTTGTGAGTTTAAACAGTTGAGTGGCAATTGTGACTTTTATGTGCTTCTATCTGATATTGACGCGACTTTCTTTTCGTATTTATATTGAATATAATGAAATACGTAACTCTTTAAAAGTAAAGTAAAGTAAGGTTAGAAATATAAATTTGACTCTTGTATGTCAAGCACTCTAAAGCGGTGAATAATCTGAATCACTAAATAGGCCTTAAAGCGGACAGACTTGGCACTCCGTTTATTTGGTTTGGGAGCAGTTCCATTCGAGCTAGGCTCGCGGTGCAGCCGGGTCGCTTTCCACCTACCGTCAAATACAGATTAAACATTCAACGAGTTCGCATACACACTTAACCCTCGTAAATATTCAGTGCAGACCGCGTACAATCAATTCTTTCAGCTCCCCAAGCTTGAGGAAAAAGTGTTTGAACAGCCGAATAATATGATATCAAATAGAGAAGCACGTTTGAATAAAATATGAGGGTACCCGCAGTGGAAATTAACTATCTATGCTTCTGTATTATTGAAACTGTTAAAGGAACTGTGTCAATGAAAGATATAGACTATTAGAAAAGTTACGACAAACAGAAAATACCTGCGACAAAGTCTACGAAATACTTGTTTCACAAAATCATTTGTCAATATACACCCTATTATGTAAAATATATTATGTCAATCATTGTACCAGTATCAAATGTTGTGATTGGCTGAATTCATGGTATTCTTGCTGCAGTGATGGATTTATTAGCCAATCGGAGAGAATTGCGATATTTGGGAGAAATCTTTTTCCCATGCCTGCTCTATGTCATTTTTGTCAATTTTACTAAAGTGAGTTTAAAACTACTTCGTCAGCTGGGATCTTAAAATTATTTAACTTAAAAATTAAAAGTTTACTGAAGAATTCCACTTAATTTCTCATGAACAAACCCGCAGAGAGAAGCTAGTTAACAATAAAAGTTTCGATCCATATTGCGCCATTGTGCCGGTAATGAGATTACCAGGATCTGCAGCAGAGCGTGAAGCCGATTATCTGGTATCCGATATCTAAGAAATGTACTTAAAATTGTTGCAATTCGGGTTCTCAATCCAATTGAAAATGATTGGTTTCCAATTGTGATATAAATTGGATTTGCTACTTTTCTTTATTGCTGAACGGAATGAGGATGATACCATATATTTCAATTCTCATTTCGGGATTGTGAGTCTGCTACCTACTGCTGCTAGTAAAAGTTAAGCGCTTTTAAAAAGAAAAATGAAAAGTAGATTCGTGATTGATTTTTCAGTTCCGTTTTAATCTGCTTTCATCAAGAACATTTTTTTGTTAACTTAATCAATTCCTTACTAACAACTAACTTCCACGGTCGCAGAGGGTGTCGAATGATATTCTTAAAATATCTGCAAAATTTCTAACTTGTAAACAAATCCAAAGTAGCTAACACATTCACCCAACAAGCAATTACAAAGCTAAGTTACGAAACGCTTTTTCCGCAGCACAAATATCCGCATGTAAATAAATTTGCGGATGCGTTCCTCTCTTGGCTTTCTCCGCGTCTAAATGCACAAAGCATTTTGTATTTTGTTTCGCTTTTCGTTTCCTCAGTCTCGTTTACTTTCATTCTTTTTGTATTACGCTTCTTTATATTTTAAAATTTTGACTTGTTCTTTCGTCGTCGCGTCCCGTTTCTCGCTTTTGATATTATTTATTTTGACTGATTGTATTATTTTGCTCACGTATTTTATTGATATGTTTTGATTTCAAGTAAATTTACGTGCACGACGTAGTTTTGGTTTATGATTCTGTATTTATTTTATACTCTACAAGATAAAAACTGCTACAAGAGCTGGACTCTATAGGAAATATTTATAGGATTTTTTATTTATATACAGAGATGAAAGAGAGCAAGAATAATGTTCTATGCAATAATCAGTCCCGGTAATCTAGTTCAATAATTACTACATTTGATACCTATTAATATATTATTTTTTGTTTGTTTTAGGCACAAGAAGTCTACAGTGCTGGCGGCAATCATTCTTAGCCATTGTCATTTTAGTTCAAATTGATATTTTAACAGATTTTGTCATTTGTTTTTAAAATGTATAAATTTTTCCGTTTACTTTAAGGTGCTTTCAATGTGGCATGTCCTAGTAAGGAACCGGTATCTTTGTTTTCTCAAAGACAATGGGACGACGCACTATGTTCAGATGTTTTGCAGGAGCTTATAAATTCATCACCTACTGCAAGCGACCGTGCTCGTCTTCTTGCGGTGTCTACGAGGGAATCAAGTTACTGGCTTCATGCTCTCCCGTCTAAGCATTTAGGCACTCTGTTGGACCACCTCACTCTGACGATTGCGGTTGGTCTTCGACTTGGCGCCAAGTTACAACAGCCACATCTTTGCCACTGCGGTGGGGCAGTGGACGCGTATGGCCATCACGGGCTTTCTTGTGTTAAAAGTGCCGGTCGTCTTTCGCGACATGCTTCCCTGAACGACATCATTCGTAGGTCTCTTGCCACCGCTAAAGTGCCTGCAGTATTAGAGCCTAATGGCTTGGCACGCAGTGATGGTAAGAGACCTGACGGGATGACTCTTGTTCCGTGGAAGCAAGGAAGGTCGCTTGTTTGGGATGCCACATGCGTGGATACGCTAGCGTTATCCCACTTGCAGGCGTCCTCTGTGTCAGCGGGGGCGGCGGCCACTAATGCAGAAAGAGCCAAGAGGCGCAAGTATGAAATTATTGAAAATAATTTCATTTTTGTGCCTTTTGGTGTTGAAACCCTGGGGTCGTGGGGCGAAGATGCCAGATCCTTTTTTAAGGATCTATCTTCTCGTCTCACAGAGTCCACAGGTGACCGGAGGGCTGGCAGTTACCTCGGCCAACATATAAGTTTGGCTATTCAGCGGGGTAACGCAGCCAGCGTTCTGGGCACACTGCCTCATTGCAGCGGGATGGATGATATTTTTAATGTTTAGTTTTTAGTTTTTAATTTAGTTTTTAATTTAGATTTAATTTAGATTTTAATTTTATCTACTTATATGTTCTTACTTACCTAGTTTTCCAATAAATAAATGTTTTATTAAATAACAAAATGATCTCTATAAATTAGTAAAATAGTTTTTTTTTTATTTTTAAGTTAAGAAAATTATGTAAAAGTTATATTATTAAACCATTTTGAAAAAAATAACATATCATATGGAAACTCGTAGCGTCATATCTTTTGGTTAATATTGAGAGTGAGAATTTTATATTTATATAGACAAGGCTAACTTTACCTTTACCAGAAATACGAGTAGAATGTAAGCCAAAAACGGATTGTATCTCGACTTAATCTTCCATTTATCTTCCATTACTTTTATCATCCAGATCATTTACTCAATAATATTTTACTTTACAAGGGCTTTGAGTAATTTCGTCAGTTAATTTAAGTAATAGTAGTATTTTGGAGTTATAATAATAACTATAATAGTGTAATTAATTTGTAACTCGATCTACTTCCATTGTTTTCATAAACAAAAAAATACTGTTATTTTGAAAGGAACAATAACGACATTTTTAAAAATATTTTAGTTATGTTAAACCTATTATTCAATTTTATTATTTATTATCCTATTTTTGTATCAGATTTGTTCAATAGTATAGTATTTCAATAATAATTTATAATATTTATTCAATTCATTAATTTTTTGATGAATTGAATAAATAATGTTATCTACTCAATTGAGTGCATTCGTTAATTTATAATGTAGGTATTACATTCATCAAGTCAAATTGTTCTTCCTCTGTAAATTCACCAAAATTAATTTTTGTTTCACCTAAATTACACTTTTATAGTACTTCAGAATAGTTTAAACTGTTATTGTAATATTATTCATGATTCGTGGAATCCTCTCCTTAATTCCCATTCCAAATTTACATTTTATACCCAGTGTACTTGCATTATGTACTACAAAAGGTAGGTTATATACTGAGATATGGTGAATAATTATTAGCGGTTAAAAAGAAATTGTTACCAATTGTTGTATTTTGAGCAAATAACAGCAACCACACACAATTTGTCTGTTTGACTGTTTGTCTCTAGGAAAGAAAACTTATTTAATAAGTCACAAAATATTTGTGATCTCGCACAAAAAAATATACCTGCAATGACCCCGCTCATTTAATACTTCATTTAAATTATTTAAAAAATGCCAGTACAATTTTAGAAGCTGTTATTTGGATTAAAATAGTAAAAAGGTAGATGTAGAAGGAGGAAACATTATGCCATATAAATAAAACTATGTGAAAACTTTGTATTTATTGAATAATATCATTTTATCTCACTTTTTTTTAAATACATTGAAAAATTGTTGACCATCTCTCAGACAATAATTAAGAATTGTATTGTATAATTTGTGTGCCGTGCTTCGCTGAAATTGTTATTCCAATGTGCCAAAGAACTTTCAAGAACTTCCCACTGTCAACCTATAAGTTAATTTTAAACTTTATTAATTTTAACAGTTACTTTAGTCAAAACAACTGTAATTAAACTTAGTTACCTGATTGAGAATATCTAAATCAGAGATCGGTTTAGGATAACTTTGTTATCAATGTCAATTTTTTTTAACAGCTAAAGTTGTATCAATTTTATGGCAAACGCTTGTATTAATAAAAACCGAAGAGCAAATACATGAAGAATATTGCAAAATAATCTGCGCTTTTGAATATAACACCATAAATACCAGCAGGAAACTATCAAAACTTTATTATAACTTCCTTCCTAGGAAGCATCAACTGTCAAAAAGTGTATTTTAAAGAAAAAAAATGGGGTTTTAGTTATAAGCTCTTGTGACTAGTACCTATAACCTAGCTTGCCCTTCACGCTTATATACCTGTAAATATAAATTTAAACGATTATTACTGCACATAACGTTACATTTTAACAGTTATAATATAATATCTTAAATATAAATAAAATTTGTTAATCTAAAAAATAGATTATGTACTAAATGTATAAATGCATATCTTTTATTATGAATAAGAGATATTATCACTAGGCTAAGTTTATCTTTACAAAACAAACATAATATTATATTGTACAGATGATTGTGCGATTTTGACGGTGTAAATAAGAATATTAAATAAATTAGTATAAAATAATATTGAGTATAATTTTTAACCTTTCATAAAAATGAATCTCCATGCATCAAAAGTTTCAAACGGAGATAGTTCATCATAAAGAAAAAAATAATAAATTCGTTAGAAATTCCTTCGTTAGGTTATTTGAGGCAGCAGGTTAGGCAGTAGAGCATGCATTAATATTCAAAGTGAATTTAGGTCTCTATAATTTTTATTAGGAACATCTGTAGGGGAATAATAGTATATTCGTGCTCTGAAAGCCTTTTTATTTTAGATTCACTTCTAAAATAAAGAGGCTTTCATTGAAAATATTATTATCTCGTCCACTTAGAGGTGTTTCAAATTCATATCATTCATACCTTAATTATTCTCATCGAGGTAGAAATACTATAAACTAGCTAATGCCCGTGGATTGAGGTTTTTTTGGTTCCCGCGGGAACTCTTATTTTCTGTGATAAAAAGTAGAATCCAGGGGATCTATCTGCGTTTCAAATATCAGCCAAATCCGTCCAGTATTTTTTGCGTGAAAGAGTAACAAATATACAAGCTTTCGTGTTTATCATATAGTGTGACAATAACAATATTTACCATACTATAGATATGAACCAGTGTCAATTCGCGAAATATTTTTATATTTTGTTAATTAGATCGAATCGATTCTCAGGCACACACATCTAACTTTTCGGAGTCATGTAATTTTTGTCTGTCTGTCTGTCTGTCTGTATGGCCGCGCATCACGCGAAAACTACTGAACGGATTTAAATGAAATTTAGTATAGCGGTAGCTGATACTCCGGGTCAATATATAGGATACTTTTTGTCCCGATAGAAAATAAGGTCCTCCAGGATAGGGGTTTTTTGTTGATTTTACTCCATAACTCAGTCAAATCTGAACTGATTTGAATAAATCTTTCTTTATTAGAAGTTATGTATCATCAGGTAGGTAAGTTTTGCCCAATTTTGGTGAAGATTTGATAAATGTTATCGGAGATAGAGGACAAAACTCCTCAACAGATAACAGCAATTCACTTGATTAGGACTTAATAATATCTTTTTGGTGGCTTTGAAGGAAACAAAATTAATTACCTATTATAAAATTGCGACCAAGTGTCAACATCCGTCACATAATTTACTGTTTACATTGGTATTTCCATAATATTTCGATGCTATATGTTTGCCTGTGATATGTGCCTGTGATACTTAATTTCGTGTATTAAAAATGTCGTGACTCAATTATGCCGAACCGTTTCTTCTTCTGAGGAACTAATTATTTTAGTGTATGGTGAAAAAGAGAATTTGACAGTTCGAGAGAATTCTTGGTTCTGTGAGCGCGCTATATACTAACCGCTTGAAACGATCATGCTGCTGCAATAAAGAATACCATATTGATGCGTGTTGATGGGGACAATGTGCAGTACAGCTCCATCAATCGGGTTGCAGATGAAGAAGAGGCCACAAATTACCCCATAGAATTTTTAAATCTGCCCTCGGGCTTCCATCGCACACATTGAATTTAAAAGTTGGAGTGCTTATAATTCTGCTGTGATACCTAAGTCCACCAAAATTATACAATGGCACCCAACTAAAAGTGACGCCTCTACAGCGCAACGTTATAGCGTTAAGCGGACGTGTTGACAGGGTGCGGAGTCGGACAACGCGTCTTTATTCCTCGAATACCTCTAATCCCGTTTTAATGTTATAGTGGGGAGCAAGGCCTATTTTATTAACGCCACTGTATGCGCAAGAATAACGATCGCGAACAAAGTCGCAGGTACAGCTTGACTTGATCTGTTAATATTATAAATGCGAAAGTGTGCCTGTCTTTCTGTTATCTTTTCATGTCTCCCACCACTATTATATATTTTGGCTCTATTTTTTAACGTTCGGCACAGATTTAGCTTTCGTCGTTCGTTGAGACAGGCATAGATAACCTATATATAGGTTATGAATTTCCGGAATAACAATTTAAAAATTGAATTTAATTAGATGAAATTAAATTATAATTAAAATGAATTTAAGTTCATTAAATAAGAAATTGTGGATGTATAGTTAAGTAAACATGAGCATCTGCTTTGTATCAAAAATGTTGTTATTGTGTTTATAATATGCATATCGGTTAGCAGTTATCTTTAGCATCAATAAACTTCAAGTATACTTAAATCTTAACTTATTTCTTAATGTCTTGGTGTAAAACATGTTAATAGTTAATTCGGTTATGCACAATCCTACTAATCTTACTTCTTACTATCTTACTAATATCATAAATGCAAAAGTGTATTTGTTTGTTGGTTTGTCCCTTAATCACGTCACAACAGAGTAACGGATTGACTTGATTATTTGCATAGTTGAGGACCTGGTGAATGACATAGGCTACTTTTTATCCCGGAAAATCAAAGAGTTCCTGAGGGATTTTAAAAACTAAATCCACGCGGACGAAGTCACGGGCATCAGCTAGTAATAAAATAATATTACATTAGTCATAAAATGGTTTAGATCTAAATTAAGATTTATTAAAACTTCTATATTGTTAATACCAAGACCCAGTTAAATAAAAGTATAAGATTTCGATACCCAAAACCGATACGACAAAACAAACAATGATTTGGAGGAATACAACGGAAAATTTATTTATTGGAAGAAGTAAATTGAATTAGGCATTTGGAACAGCTTGTTATCGAGGTTGGAATTTCTGAAGTGTCAAATATTAGTTTACATAATGGTGGAAATTTAATTTGAGCATTTTGAACCGAGAATTAGGTTAGTGATGATGATTTAGTCTACGAAGATACATAGCGCCACGACTTAACTTAATTTTGCTTAAAAAATAATATATTACTAGATGATGCCCGCGACTTCGTCCGCGTGGATTAAGATTTTTTGATTCCCGCGAGAACTCTTTAATTTTCCGGGATACAAACTGTCCCCATACCTAATTTTATCAAAATCGGTTGAACAGATGGGCCGTGAAAGCATAGCAGACAGATAGATGGACAGACAGATAGGCACACTTTCGCATTTATAATATTAGTATGGATTATGTGAAAGTTTTATATACACATTGCCACTACTTTAAATGATTAACTTTTATAAAAAATACATTGAATAAAATTTGTGAGAGTTTTGAGTAAAATAAGTAATATCACTGAACCGGCAAATAGAATCACTGGTAAGAAATAAACAAGAAATTATGTATTTTCCTGTAGGTATGCCACGATGTCAGAGTGGGGAATATTAACAAGCACGAAACGATTAACGCCTTTATGTCTATAGTGTAAAGGCATATCGCGTGCCGCCTGCGAAATGCGAATGCGTGCATGTTCATGCGTATCTTTGTCTACAATAACATTATTCAATCAATGGTAACCGCAGCTAAATTTGGGATCGTGAATTGCTTTTAAAAAAGTAAATATTTAAGTGTTCCGTATAAACAGACTGACGTAAGGCTGGTTGGGAGCCAAGCGATTCAAATACTGTCTACTTTTTTCAGTTTTAACTTTTTTTAGTTTCAGGCGGTTTATTTTTTGTCTTAAGGTTTATTTGTTTATTTTAAGTCTATATTCGTTTGTTTTTTTTGTGCTCTTGCTTTTTGCACCTCCTTCCTTCTCAAAGGGCGACTCAAGTAACACGATAAAATGATAAGTAATTGTAATTAAATGAAGGAGAAATTGAACACAATAGGAAATTACATAACAGTCGAATTGGCCTTAAAAATAATTAAGGGTAGATCTGCGGGTCGGACAATCTTATCGAGTGGCCATTCCGGGCCGTTCCCACTCACTCCGACAGACGTTATCGGTTCGTGAATCGATGGTCTTTAATTGATTCCCTCTTTTCAACGTTCCCAACTTCCCTTTTGTCTTTTTCTAATAGAAATTCAGCGCGAGTACCGCTAACGAATTTTTCTTTAAAAAGAATTTTAGGCTAAGAGCTGGACATTAACTTAGACAAGTCTTTTAATTTATTTAATTTTACCAGGTTTTGACCGAAGCCGAAGGTTTCTAGCGAGTACCGAAATTGAACGAAATGTTAAGAGTGCGCGATAGAATGGAACAGGTGACGCGAGGGGCTGGTGTTATTATTTATGACAAGTTCAACAAGTCAACATATTATTATACTTAAAAGTAACCATTATTTTATACACGCTTAGCCAATCTTGAACTCAATTTCTTAGGGCTGTTAAACCTTCAGCTGCGACTTTGGCTTCGGCTGTGGTCGTGGCGATGGCAAAAGCCGTCTTCGGCCAAAAATCGACTTTTGGAAGGACTTTATAGGCTCGCACAAATAAATTATATAATTTTATACGTAAGTTGATGATGATAATTTGTGTACGGCTAGTTTAATCTACTTATGCCCGATAGCAGAAACGCGGGGGTTATCCTATTAACCCAGAGTTAGCTGCTACCTTGATACAAAATTTCAAATTTATTCATGGATTAAACTTTACCCGGCGTCAATGCAAGCGGGCCCTAGAGACGATTGCCGCCTTGCTCCCAGACTGCGTCCGATAAAAGTGAAAGAATAAATACCTACTGCTCTTTTAAATGGGCGCTTGAAACAGGGAGCTTTATAATTATTTATGGAGGCTTTCGGGGCGGCGATAAAAACATTCTCTTCCCACACTATTTCAAATGTGTACTTGGAGTTAGACTGCTAATGCTTGCTACCTCCCACCTCTTTTTATATTTGTGTACGCTACACTCGTTTCTGGGATAAAGCATTATTTTTTCTTTGTTTTTCCTTATTTACTCACCTATAAGTATAACTTTTTTAACTTTTATGTTATATTTGTAGCGGTAGCTGTGATGTTCGTGGTTAGATTGGTCCTTCTCTGTTCGAGGGGTAAGGGGTTCGAATTCTAAGCATGCACACAAAACTTTTCGAAGTCTCTGGCATTTTAATTTTTAAGCAATAAACAATTGCATCACATTAACTTTCTGCATAGATACGCATTTTGTCTATTGAAAATGTCTATTTCATCTTATGTTAAGATGCATACGAAAGTAAAGAGCAACTGCCGAGTTTTTTGGCGGTTTCTCTCAGTATAATCACCTTAGGCTGCATCACCACTTGCAAGCAAGTCTGATTGCAGCCAAGCGCTAGCCTATTGTTGATAAATGATATGCGAGAGGACTGTAAATATTTGGTTTAATTTTGAATTTGCAATTACAATGTTATGATGTATGGATTGAGGCTATTGGCTATGCAGCGACTGACTTTTAGACGCGCGGTGGGCTTGCGGTGCCGCACACTCCCCGCGTCCCGCACCACACTTGTCCTTGTCCTTGACATGCCCCCCGACGTTGAAACCTGGGGTTTCAACGGATTCTCTAGGCAGGGGGCAAATTCTGTTGAAAGCTCTCCGGAGTGAGCCTCTCGCGGTCAGCAAATCCGCCACTCGCCCCACTCCGTCCACGCCTTCATAGACACGCTGAATTCTCCCAAGGCTCCACTTCATTGGAGGCAGTGCGTCATCTTTGATTAGGACCAAATCGCCTACACGCAAACTGCCCGTTGAAGATCTCCATTTTGTTTTCTGTTGAAGCTCAGCGACATATTCTTTTCTCCAGCGTTCCCAAAAGTTCTGTCGAAGTTTTTCTATTCGATCCCAACGTTGCAGTCGGCTGATATCGTCAGAGTTGAATTTTGGAGCAGCTATCGCCATCAGAGGACGCCCAACTAGGAAGTGACCAGGAGTGAGTGGATGGAGGTCATTTGGATCTGGAGACATTGGGTATAAAGGTCGGGAGTTAATTATAGCTTCAATTTGAGTTAATGTTGTGTACAACTCTTCAAAAGTTAATCGCGCGTTGCCTAAAATTTTAGTCAAATTATATTTAATGGATATGCAATTCATCTCCCATAATTTAGTAGTTATGAATTTGAAAATGATGCCGTTATTGGCCATATGTTCAATTAAATTTGATTTTTGTTGTTTAAAAAAACTATAAATTTCATTCTTAGCTCCAATAAATTGAGTACCCTGATCTGAAAACAAAGTCCTTGGTTTTGATCGTCTAGCTATAAATCTGCGCAAAGCAGCGATGTAGGCATCTTTGGTTAAATCTGTCACGAGTTCTAGATGAACGGCTTTCGTGGTGAAACAGACGAAGACAGCAACATACACTTTAATTAATCTACATCCACGTCCCTTTCTGTCGGCAGCCAGCAGAGGACCGCAGTAATCCACACCGGTAGTTTCAAAAGGATATCCAGGATTGAGCCGCTGCTCAGGCAACTGACCCATGATTGGGTTGATGTTTTGAGCCTTTGCCCTGAAACACCTCTGACATTTGTGTGCGATCTGCCGTGCCAAATTGCGACCACCTAACGGCCAAAATTGTTGTCTGATGGACGATAAAAGAAGTTGTGGAGCCGCATGAAACAGTTGAATGTGTTCGTGATGAAAAATGAGTTTAGTTAAATAATGTTTGCTTGATAATAAGACTGGATGCTTCTGATCATACTCGAAATTAGAATTTTTTAGCCTACCGCCTACTCTTATTAAGCCATCTTTATCAAGAAACGGTGATAGCTGAAGCAGAGAATTTTTGTTTGGTAAGTGTTTTTTATTTTGTAAAATAGTGTATTCTGGAAAGGATTCAATTTGTGATTGTTTTCATAGCATATTAAATGCAGTTTGTAACTCGTCTGTGCTTAATGGTCCTGATATTTTGTGATCAGGAATGTGTATTTTACAATTTTTAATAAATCGTAATGCATAAGCCAATGCTCTTTTTAATTTGGATAGTTTTGAAAATCTATTAATGTCTATAATTTGTTTGTTTTCAGGTGCTGGTGAAGAACAGGTAAGGTGTACTACGACTTCAGGTAAGTTTTCATTATTTGTTATTTTAGTTTTAGGCCATTGTAATTCTGATTCACGCAAAAATGTTGGACCTGACCACCACAAGTCCAAGGTATGTATTGATGACATATCGACACCCCTAGTTAGTAAATCTGCAGGGTTGTCGCGAGTAGAAATGTGACGCCACTCAAATGATTGTGTAAGTTCTTGTATTTCGGCAACACGATTTTTAACAAAAACCTTTAATTTTGATGGTGTTGTTTTTAGCCATCCTAACACGACTGAAGAATCGCTCCAGAGGACGCATCTTTGTACAGGTAACCTAAACGCTTTGCAAACCCTTTGGGTTAAACGGGCTGCTACAACTGCGCCACAAAGTTCTAAACGAGGTATTGTAACTGGCTTTAATGGCGCAACCTTACTTTTTGCACACAGTAATCTTGTTTCTGTTTGATTGCTTGCAGAAATACTTCTCAAATACACGCATGCTCCGTATGCATCCTGAGACGCATCACAGAAAGTATGAATTTCGATAATGTCTGGATTGGGACAAGTACTGCAACGAGGTAAGTCTAAATTTTTTAAAAACTGTAAATCTGATGTGAATTTATTCCATTTTTGTGCTATGTCTGTGGGTAATGGTTCGTCCCATGAAACTTTCTCTAACCAAAGTTTCTGGAGAATTATTTTAGCCTGGATGACAAACACCGTGAGGAGCCCAAGCGGATCAAAGATTTGTCCAATGGTGGACAACACTGACCGCTTGGTGGGCTGACTCACCGAGGGAGGCTCATAAGAAAAGCACAATGTATCTGTAGATGGTGTCCAACCGAGACCTAATGTACTAGAATTCTCCTCGCTTAAATTAAGAGGAGTACATTTTTCAGAATTTGAAGTTTCAATATTTTGAATATTGGATTTAAATTTGCGTAAATTAAAACAACCTTGTGATAAAATCTTGTATACGTCGTCTTTTATTTTAAGTAAACTTTCAACTGACTGACTGCCTGTTACTAAATCATCTACATAAAAATCATTACTTATTATTTCTGATATAAAACTGTCTTCACACTCAATTGCAAGTTGCTTTAAACACCTAACTGCGAGAAATGGTGCTGAGGCAGTTCCGTATGTAACGGTGTTAAGTTGATATGTCTGTAATTCATTGTTAGGGTCGTCCCTCCATAATATTTGTTGCAGATGTCTTTGATTTGCGTGCACCAACACTTGACGATACATCTTTTCGATGTCTGCCGTCAAGACGTAAGTAAAGTGTCGAAATCGAATTAAAATGGAAAATAGATCACTCTGTATAGTGGGACCGACCATTTGCAGATTATTGAATGAAATACCAGTGGTGGTGGCAGCACTAGCGTTGAAAACTGTTCTTAGTTTCGTAGTGGAACTCTGTTCGCGTAGAACACCATGGTGTGGTAAGTAATTTGTATGTTTTGTGTCTGTGTTTGAATCCTTTGGAACTATTGACATATGACCTAATTGCATGTATTCATTCATGAATTCTGTGTACATTTGTTTCAATTTAGGCTGCTTCTGTAACCTACGCTCAAGCGATAGAAAACACTGTAAAGCTCTATTGTATGAGTCACCTAAAAAGCTTTCTGGCTGTTTAAGAGGAATAGCGACTGAGAATCTACCGTCTGGCATTCTTTTGACATTTTCTATAAAGTGTTTTTCACATGAACTTTCCTCTAATGAATAAGCAGGCTTTGATTCATAAGGTGTCTCCTCAAGTAGCCAAAATTTGGTTAATTGATCTTGAATTTCTGAACACTCACTAAGTAAATAATTGCATGAAATTGTTTCTTTATTAATTTTGTTTTGTTTCAGACCACTTGTGGGACCGGAAAAGTCCCAAAAAACGTCTGCACCTAAGAGTAAATCCACATTGGTGGGATTATAATATTCTGGATCAGCAAGTGAAATTTCTGAATTAATATGTAAATTGTTGATTAATGCTTTGTTGTTACCAAGATTGGTAATGTCAGGTAAAACATACAAGGATACTTTGAGTTTGAATGAATTTACCTTTGAACTTATGATTGTGTCGCAACGTTTAGTTACTTTTGTTACTGTAGTACAATTTATGCCCGTGATTGACGTCTCTGTATTGTAGCATGCCAACCCTAGTTTGTTCAACAGTCTGTCTGTTACGAAAGATGCTTGGCTTCCGGAATCTAGAACAGCTCTTGCCTGGTGACGTTGATTATCGCTACCTTGGATATAAACCACTGCAGTCGAAAGCAGTACTGGCTCTGTCATCTGGACTGAGAGCGTAGTGGCTTTGTCGACTGGCGGCTCGACGTTTCGAGCTTGTGTGCTTGATGACCCTTGCGCTTCATTGGTTGATTCACAAAGGAGTTTATTGTGTTTGATGGTGAGACACCTGGGACAAGGGTAAGACCTGCACTGAGCTACCCTGTGCCCCCCCCTTAAGCAGTTCGTACAGAGCTTGAGATTGCGTGCTGTCTCAGCTCTTTCATTGATTGATTTGTTTAAAAAGATTTCGCAATAAAAAATCTTATGTTGTTTTTTGCATAGAGGACACTTTGGTGTATATGTTGTGTTTGTATTTGTGTTTAATAATCCCTTCAAATGATGATTTTTAATTTTGTGATTATCCGTACTATTATTGCTATTTAACTGTATTGTTTCTAATAAATCGGCTTTGTTGTTTAGAAAAGTAATTAAATCTGTTAACGTTACCTTATTCAATGTAGTTTTATGCTCCTCCCAATCTCTAGAGGTTTTAGAATCTAATTTAGAATTAATCAAATAAATTATTAATGTATCCCACCTAGATGTGGGTTCCCCAAGAGAGTCTAAAGATCTTAAATTCTTAGAAAATGTATCAATAATAGTACGTATACTCACTGATGATTCGCGTTTTATCGGTTCTACTTTAAATAATGATTGGACATGATTGTGAATTAATAATTTATCATTGTTATAGCGATCGCACAACAAATCCCAGGCTATGGTGTAGTTGGCAGACGAAAAACTAATTGATCGTATTACCTGAGCAGCGCCGCCCTCCAAGGAGGCTCGCAGATAGTGAAACTTTTGAATTTCACTGATGGTTTTGTTTTCATGTATTAAAGAAATAAATGTGTCTCGAAATTCAAGCCAATCCTCATACCGGCCGCTGAAGTTAGGGATTTGTATGGTCGGTAGTCTTACGCTGGCCTTTGTCTGTTTCACCTCACCCGATAACTGCGAACTTCCTGAAATACACGAGTGTACATCGTCATTATCATCTTCCCGATTATTAATTTTACGCAGACTAGATTTATAAATTTGCTTCGCTTTAGATATGTAAGAATAGAACTGATCTTCAATTTCTTGTCTTTCAGTGAAGACCGATAAGTCGTCATCAGTGTCTGCCAAGTACTCGATGTTACTTTGAATTAGATCGAATTGAGTTAAAAGTTGTTCTGTTTTTTTAATGCGCAGTTCTAATTCGGCACATTGCACTTGTTCTAGATCTTGCAAAGAATTTACGTAATTTATAAATAGTGTTAGTCGACCCTTAACGGAACCTCGCATCTTTATAATATCTTTTAGGCTTTCACTCATTTTAGGGACTTATGGGAGACGAATGACATATATTTCGTAATAAGTAATTAAGTAAAATGTTCAAATATAAATAAAAAATCAATGTTTAAGATGAACCTTATATGTATGCAGATAAGAACCGATATCGATACGTTAGAACGCGTAAAACTTCATACAGAAAAACAACGTCGCTTGCCCGGTGCGAATACAAAAGATTCTTATCGCTACGATCTATGAGTGCACTTCGATGCACCGGTCTAGCGTAGTTAAAACTTTAGGTTAATATAATGTTTTATAACTTTGAGAAATTTGGAAAAGATACGGGAAAACTTTGCTATAGGGAATTTCTGGGAATCTAAGGGATTATTAGGGAATATGAATAAAATATTGGAACGTCCTCACTTGTCTACTGCTGCTCAATCCTGTTGTTCTTGCTATTGTTATTTGTTGATGCTGATGTTTGATGATTTTGCTGTTGATACTGGTTTCCACTGATGCGGTTCGAAGACCAAAAAACTTATGTTGATAAATGATATGCGAGAGGACTGTAAATATTTGGTTTAATTTTGAATTTGCAATTACAATGTTATGATGTATGGATTGAGGCTATTGGCTATGCAGCGACTGACTTTTAGACGCGCGGTGGGCTTGCGGTGCCGCACACTCCCCGCGTCCCGCACCACACTTGTCCTTGTCCTTGACACCTATATATATATATACTAGCTGATGCCCGCGACTTCGTCCGCGTGGTTTAAGTTTTTTGTTATTCCCGCGGGAACTCCTTAATTTTCCGGGATAAAAAGTATGTCACTCTCCAGGTCCTCAACTATACCCATGCCAAAAATCACGTCAATCCGTTGCTCCGTTGCGGCGTGATTGAAGGACAAACCAACAAACCAACAAACCAACAAACCAACAAACAAAGTGACTTTCGCATTTATAATATTAGTATGATGTTCAAGTCCCGGGTCGGGCCTTAATTAAGTGTTGGGTTTTTCTGACTAGAAATTCTCAGTACTAACCCGGAGTTAGGAAGTTGGCGGTGTTTCACCCCCGTGCCTCGGATAGCACGTTAAGCCGTCGGTCCCGGTTATTATCACTAACATGATAATAGTCGTCAAAGCCCGCCAACCCGCATTAGAGCAGCGTGGTGGGTCTTAGCTCTAATTCCCTCTTTCCTATGAGAGTGGAGGCCTGTGCCCAGCAGTGGGACGTTAATGGGCTGTAGTGGTGGTGGTGGTGGGGGCTAGCCTATGTATTAAAAAAAACTATTTTCAGCACCTGTGGTAGATGGTAATATGACGTAGTATGCTACGTCGTGAGCAATGTCCAAGTATTTCGAAACTTTTGCTTTTCCTTTTCTGCTTTCACCAGATTATCATCAACATAGGAACATCAACAGTTATTGCTCGGCGCGCTGAACGGTCAACTAACACTAAAAGTCAGGTCTATTGGCAGAAATATACCTGTCAGTGTTAATCGACCGATCCCAGTAGAGCAGGGCACAACCTATTGAAACTAGTAATTCAATCCCACACGTCAGTGTAAATACTTGGTACGTAACGTATGTAATGTGTAGATATTAATTACATTTTGTAACATTTTTATTACTTAGAATCAATTTTCCGGACCGGTGGCAGTCTTGACTTCTCATAAGTGACACAAGTTGTCCTACGTGAAATAAATAAATCATTTCATTTCATTTTCACATCTGAAAACAAGGCACTAATTTGATAGTTCGCCGCAAAAACAGCGGTAGGCATTGAAAGCAATAAATCCGCAGTTCTGCAGTAAATTTGGCACAGGCTCCCGAGGACTGGAGGCAGACCACATCTCAGAACTAGTTTAATTGACACAAGCCCCCGCACTCACCCCCCTCCCCTCCCTACAGCTCGCGCTGCAGTACTGAATAAATTGGGTAAAAATAGAATAGACATTAATATCACCATTTATTCGATGGTACCTTATTTTGGATTGAAGCTTAACACATGTTATGGCATGGAATGAACACAAAAATTGAGAACGTCATCAATCGCTTGGAGACGGTTGGGTTTCTTCTTTCTTTCTTTTTAACGTCCTCCCGACCGAATTTCGGCCACGACGGTCCTTTCCAGACAGATAAGCCATCTGCGCGGGAGAGTATATAGTGCACAAGTGTGTGCGTATATATGGGCACTCGCTGTTCCTTTATTCTCATAGCCCGATGGGATGGATAATCCGACACGACCGGAGAGAGATCAGGCGCAGGACCGACTTTTTACGGCCGTCGCTCCTGCGCCTGATTTCTATCCGCTTCTCTGCTTTTGATTGATTTCTTTATCTTTTTACTTCGTGGTGTATCGACATAAAAATACTAATAATATAAATGCGTGTCTGTGTGTGTCTTTTCTACTGATTATGATGATATTTGGTACAGAGATGGGTGCATCCCGGAGCTTCTTTTTATTAAAGAGTTCACAAGGAACCTAAATCCACGAGTCGTATGTATAATATAGTATACAATCCACGCGGACGAAGTCGCGGGCATCATCTAGTACTTACTCTATAAATTATTCCATTACATTGTAGTACATACAAGTGTCTCTCATGTTACGTCATGTTTTGACTCTAGCACAGACTGTATTACCACAGGTATTACACTACCCCGTCACCCGCGGTGGGTAACTTGACGCGGGTTAACCTCTTTCTTTATAACACAATACTTTTGGGGTAATATTTCATATTTAAAAGCAATATAATATTAAGGTGCTACCACACCCAACTTTTTGATACCATCGTTTGATACTATATTGAAAACAATGAACGATGATCGGCAGTTATCAATATGTACAACAAATGGACGTACTCGATTGCTTGATTCATCAATGATTGTCTTTTTCAAAATGATTTGTTAAAATAATTTTGTTGACCTCAAAATTCAAAAGAGATATATACGGAGATTGATTGAAAAGCCTTATGATTTATTGAATCTATGACCCATCAATTACTGAGATTCGATCGGTTTGATCCACGATTGATCCATAGTTTTATTAACATCTACCATATCAACGGATCACAATAATCGAAGTTGTCGAAAACTGTAAAAGCGGAAAACTGTAAAAGTGTTAGCTTGCAAACACATCTAGTGTTTGCAAGCTAACACTTTTACAGTTTTCCGTTTTTTCACGTTAAAGATTCTTGTCACGCATTTTCACTTCTTTGTATTCGGTAGGTACTTAAAGTTACTCAAAGGGAATTTTTGGGTACATATTTCTACTCTCTATAACTTCTTTACTTTTGTTTAGAAAGCGGTTTCTGATCTAGTTTAATCACTACCACAATATTAATATTATGCTAATAGATAATGTTGTTTACAATTTCTATGCGTGCCAGTCAATGACAGACGCACAATTGTACTCGTAGGACAGACGGATAGACGGACGTCAAGAATAGTCGAAACTATCCTCAATTTGACGACCTCCCTGGCGCAGTGTAGCTCCCGTATTCGATCCCCGGCAGGGTAAGTTTGGGAATTTCTGGAATTTCTCTGTTCTGGCCTGGTGGGAGACTTCAACCGTGTCTAATTACCATCCTACCGGCAAAGGCGTGCTAACCAATTTAGCGTTCCGGTACGATGCTGTGTAGAAACCGATTAAGCCTTTAAGCATACGGAGTTTAATACTACTGCAATACCCCTAATAAGTTAATCCGCTACCATTTTAGACTGCGTCATTACTTACCATCAGGTGACAGCGCAGTCAAGACCTAACTTTTAGTGGGTAAAAAACTCCTTGCTTGTTTACCACGGAACCCTAATTATGCATTATGTAATATCAAATTTGAACCGGCCAAAATCACAATCACCTACAGTGTACACAATAGCGGGAATTTACGCCTCGTCCATTATAACGGAATTTAGTGATTGCATATCTAGTGGTTTCATTTTGACGCCATCATGGATGTTATTGTTCTGATTGCGAGTACCTTCCGCAATTATGCATGCATTATATTATGCAGGTTTGATTCTCGACTGTTTTGGTACCGTTTTGGCATTTTCTCCATGGCATAGCTGTATATCTTGTAAAGTCTCAATGATAATTATTTTATGTTTTAAACAGCTCTCAAAAATCCTGTTTACAGCAGCGCATACATGCTGATAGATTGAATGGAATTAGAAATTTCTAAATCGCCCCTACTGGGAATCGAAGCCGAGACCTGCCAGCGACTAGAGTATATTCTCCACAGGGAGTACTCTCTGTAACATGGAAGGTAAGAAATATTCAAATGGAGTATGTCGGAAAACATGCATTTCGTGGAAGGAGTTCTTTGAGGTTTGTAAATAGTGTAACTAGAAATTTAAATAAGCTAAATGCATCCGTATATATATCTTTACGGACTTGAACAATACACAGGCATGCTACGAAAGTACTAAATATCGCAGCCAAGCGTAATCAAATTATCGATAAAAACGAGCGAAGCGAAAATTCGCTAGATACAAGCAAAGGGGAAACCGTGGCGCCTTTTTAACTTTTACAAGCGTTTAATAATGTGCGGGACATGTAAATTCGGCCAAGTTTTCCAATAAAAGTTGCAACGCTCCGTGTACGCGGCGCGATCCGAGCTGCAACATTGTGCCTTGCGCGCTTAAATATTCAGGACTCAGAATTCCACTTTGGTGCTTGTATGTACTTATCTGAATATTTGATCCGCCCGCTGCTCGTGTGTTTGGTTTCGGTATCGGTATTAGATGCATCTAAGGCTTTGTAGCTCAACGTGTAATGTTATCTTGTTGACCTATTTCTACAAGACTGTATTTTATATCTTAGCTTAGTGTTGTATGCATATCAAAATGGACATATTTATTAATTAGAGACAGTTGGTGCAAAATAGTTCATTGCAACTTTGTAGCTGCAATTTGAATGGATTTTTTTTTCAGAATCTGGTTTTCAAACCGGTCCTAGAGTCTAGACTACATTAAATTAGCTAATGCCCGCGTGGATCGAGGATTTTTTGGTTCCTGCGGGAAATCTTTATATGACTGCGATAAAGCTAGCCTAAAATATGTTATTCGAGACTATAATCTATCTCTGTGCCAAACTTTATCCAGATCCGTTCAGCCGCTCTGGCGTGATTGAGTAACAAACATCCATCCATCTATCCATCCAAACTTTCGCATTTATTTAGATGTTAGCATTTAAAATATAAATGCCTGTAGATAAATTGAATTTTGAAATCTAGTATCATACTATCATACTATCATACTAATATTATAAATGCGAAAGTCACTTTGTTTGTTGGTTTGTCCTTCAATCACGCCGCAACGGAGCAACGGATTGACGTGATTTTGGCATGGGTATATTTGAGGACCTGGAGAGTGACATAGGCTACTTTTTATCCCGGAAAATTAAGGAGTTCCAGCGGGAATAACAAAAAACTTAAACCACGCGGACGAAGTCGCAGGCATCAGCTAGTAAGAAATTAACTTATTTTTATTTGAGGTAAAACAAAAAGTCTAAAAAAGTCTAAAGTATTATAGCATTAATAAAGATTTTTTTTAATCTTTCCACATGGCCAAAATAAAACTTAAAAATTTAGAAACCACAACATAAACAAACGTTGATATTTACTTTACTACTACCTATTTGAAATAGTAAATTTAAAGTCGGTAAAAATTTCACAAGGAGCCATTTGGCGAGATCAGGAAACGGTCAGCCGCTATAAAGAAAATTCATACGAGCCACTCCTTTCCACGAATTGAGAAATGGAGTACAAAACTGTTCAAATGAAAAAGTACTTTATCCATCAGTCAATAAAGTATACAATGAAATTTACAGACATCAAGACCAGTTGTATAAAAAGTTATAATGGAAATGAAACTTTAAAACAATGGCTTCAGGGTTGAAATTTGGAAGGTAGGCGATGCTTTTAGGCATTTAGTGGACACTCCAGAGCGGGATGATTCGAGCCCGTCGACACTTGTAAAATTTCACGCACAGTTACCTCATATCAGCTAAGATATAATAATATGGGATACGATGAAAAAGGGTATAGAATTTCAAGTGTTATATTTTATGGCAAATTAGGTTTTTAGCATGAAGATAATATACCTAGGTCTATTTTTTATGCTAAACATCATAATATTTGCTAGCTCATAATGAGCTATTTTGCCCGACAACCCGCATTGCAATTTAAAACCGCGCGAATCCCTTAGAGGGAAATTTAAGGAAATAGGTATTCTTACAGTAGCCTCGCAATATATTTACAGTAATTTAATCTTCATAAAACAGAACATTCATAATTACAAAAAATTATGCGATCTGCATGATAGGCAAACTAGAGGCCGCAATAAGCTCGTGACTCCATCGCTCCGCCTCAAGAAAGTCCGAAGGCCGTTCGTGGGAATGAGCATTCTATTTTATAACAAAATTCCACAACCTATCTTAAACTTGCCTTTACACAAGTTTAAGAAATCCATTAAAAGTATGCTTCTGAAAAAAGCTTATTATACTGTTGAAGATTACATAAACGACAAAAGAGCGTGGATTTGACTCGCTCCAGCAATGCTAAGGACAGCGGTTACTTAGACATTAATAAAAATGTAAATTATTTTTTTTCAAAAGAGCAACCGCCGAGTTTCTTGCCGGTTCTTCTCGGTAGAAATGGCATTCCGAACCAGTGGTAGATTCACTAAACGATTCAAAAGCACTTATAAACGTTTATTTGAATAAAAAGCATTTTGATTTTGATTTTGATTTTTGATTGGAGAAGCGTGGTGGGTCTAAGCTCTAATTCCCTCTCTTCTATGAGAGTGTGCCCAGCAGTGGGACATTAATGGGCTGTAGTGGTGCTTATTTGTCTTTTAGTATTTGTTCCAATTACCTACCGCACATGCCGTAGGTACTTCGAACTTTCTAAATGTTTTGACCTTACTAATAACCACGCTTGTAACATTCTATAAAAGTTAGAAAGTGATAAATAAATAAAAGAATTCAACCACAAATTATTTTGAGAAATACACACGAGAATTTGCACAGAACGCAAAGCTTGGATATGAAATGCCCTTCTGTGATCTACATCACCCGAAAAAAGTAGAATCACACTAAAACACACTATCAAAACTCATGTAGGTGAGTTAAAATAGAAAGACAGTTAAAGACATGTACCAAAACAAGATAAAAAGAAACTGATATACTAATAAAAACTGCAAACTGTAAAATGTCATTCAAACTTAAATTAACTATCAACAATCAAAATAACTCAACCGATAAGATTAGCAAATGAACACCGCAAACTATTTCCCGTCCCGACATATTTAGCCGGCGAATAAATACCTAAGTTTAATTAACCGGCGGAGACGGCCCAAACAATACACTCGAATCCTGATTCAACCGACAGATATTCGCAGATTCCGAACCGCAGCCGGTCTGTGGATAAGCTGATTTATACTATACGATACGACATCGACTGCAAATTAATTGAATAGGGATGTTAGTAAAATGTTTCCAAGAGTGTGCTCACTGTCCCTACATAATATGGGCGGCGAATAAATACCTAAGTTTAACTAACCGGCGGAGACGGCCCAAACAATACACTCGAATCCTGATTCAACCGACAGATATTCGCAGATTCCGAACCGCAGCCTGTCTGTGGATAAGCTGATTTATACTATACGATACGACTCCGAATGCAAATCAATTGAATAGGGATTTTAGTAAAATGTTTCCAAGAGTGCGCTTGTGGCGTTACCTCCTTGCTAGCTGGCAACGCACACAAGCTACGCGTTCGGAATTCGAACTAGCTTTTGGAACGTTTTTGGATTCGGAACGTCCTGCGCGCGAGAGCTGCGCTATAGCATCAGACGACACACCATTCTATTGCTGGACGTCCAGCGCAACGCATCTTTTGATATATTTCTATTGTACAGTTTTACATAATCTATATTGTATCATATTAATATACATATAAACGTGGATCAAGTTTATTATTTCCACATAACATAGGCGGTCAACACCACCCTATATTGCTGACCTCCTATATTGGTGACCCCTATATTGGTGACGACGTGATCAAAAGGACTGCCCGACGTAAGAAATACATACGGAAACTATTGCTGACGACGAAGTGCATTTCAGCCTACGAGCAAACAAGCAGCCGACGTGCAATTTTTAATTTTTTGCCCGGCTTTTAAAGTTATCTTTCCTGGATCCTGCTTATCTCTATGCAAGGACCCTATGGAGGAGTAATGAAGGAATGACGCATTATATCCAGTGATATTGTGATATTTCGTCGATCAAGCATTCGAGATTATTTATTGCAAAAGGATAAACAACAACGTTGTAAATATTGGATGACATGTGACATTGCAAGAAAATTGTTCAAAAAAATTGAATACTCGTGAAAGATTTTTTATGGACGATAGTTTATTATTTTTATTTTTCAATAGGTTTTGTTTTCTGTTTTTGACAATGACTGACAGACAACTCCTACATTGTAAACATTGTAATATTTTCCGTGTATTTTTCTTTTCATTTCAGCTTAATCATTTATTTTAGATTAGCTATGGTGATAAATGTGGTACGTTTTAGATTTTATACAGCAGTTCGAATAGTGAGTTTCTTAAAGCCAAGTTAGCAAGCGCCACAGCAATTTTCAAAATTTTAGAAAAAAAAAAGAAGCAGATTAAGGCTTTGTAAGCTCCTGATGGGTTTATCAGTCGTGCTCTTCTTTGCTCAGGGTATTCCTCGCGTCGGTTCTGCAAAGTGACGTCGCCGCATTACTCATTGCGCTGCTTGACGCCCCGTCGGACGCCTTCACACCCAACGCTGTGTGACTCTTCCGACGTTCTCCCGTGCCCATCGCTGCACGACTCAACCCGACCGACGCGACGCCCCTCGTGCCCAACGCTGCACGAGCTTTTGGAAACGGTCGCGCCCATACGCTTCGTGATCTGACCGACGCCCCTTCCGCAACTAGCGATATGCTATGCGATTATCGACTGGCGATTTTTCGCGCTCAGCCTTATGCTGCGCTGCTTCTGCACGTCTCGACGCCTTTTCGTGCCCAACGCTGCACGAACCGTTCGACGTGGCTAGCTCGCCTCAGTCCCTTCGTCATGGTCTTTGTTTCCTTTTTACCCTATTGCCTAATTTTATTTTATTTTTCTCCCCTTGTTTTCTTTTCTCTCCGCAGGGGGGTGATGTGGCGTTACCTCCTTGCTAGCTGGCAACGCACACAAGCTACGCGTTCGGAATTCGAACTAGCTTTTGGAACGTTTTTGGATTCGGAACGTCCTGCGCGCGAGAGCTGCGCTATAGCATCAGACGACACACCATTCTATTGCTGGACGTCCAGCGCAACGCATCTTTTGATATATTTCTATTGTACAGTTTTACATAATCTATATTGTATCATATTAATATACATATAAACGTGGATCAAGTTTATTATTTCCACATAACATAGGCGGTCAACACCACCCTATATTGGTGACTCTATATTGCTGACCCCTATACGCTCACTGTCCCGACATAATAATATGGGCGGCGAACAAATACCTAAGTTTAATTAACCGGCGGAGACGGCCCAAACAATACACTTGAATCCTGATTCAACCGACAGATATTCGCAGATTCCGAACCGCAGCCTGTCTGTGGATAAACTTATTTATACTAGACGATACGTCGAATGCAGATAAATTGAATAGGGATTATAATAAAATATTTCGAAGAGTGTGCTCAAGAATATTTTCTACCTTAACACCACATTAATTGAAAATTATTATTACAAGACAGAAATAAAACAAACATGTATAAAAAAGAATGATAACGTAAAAGCACTTTATGTGCGTGTCTATACCATCACCTAATAAAAAAGCTTCCTTATCTTGTCTCTGGCTCTGAGTCAGCCTAATTTGAAATAAATTGTTAATTTACGCCATCACGATTAGAGGTGTCAAATATTAATATAACTATTAATTATATTTAATATTTTAAATGGACTGGAGTAATAATGGAGCGGCCGGGGCAGGTAACGCCGAGCGTCGCAGCTAGCGAGAGTCCTGACTCGCGAGTTCACGATAATTTCTAATATCGTGGTCGTACCGTCGCAAGGAAATAACCTTTTACTATAATATTTAAACTCAAGAACGCCGAGTTCAGCTGTTAATTTGTTGTATCAAACACCTCTCAAATGTAATAAAATACACTACAATTATTAACAACACAAAGCGTAAGCACGGCATCTCAAGATATTTTTTTTCTTCTCACCCTCTTCTACATTGTAGCCCTTTTAAATTATTGCAATAATTGTTGGCATTAAATAGTTATCATATAATACCTAATTAAATGGTCAAAGTAAAGGTCTACGAAAAGTTAACTGCACTAGTCGCTAGTTTATATTTAAAAATAAAATATTTATACAAAAACTAAACAGGCACAAAAATTTGTTCCAATTTAGGCCACTGCGCCAGATAAGTTTGTGGGACTGAACTGTCTAATTCGAAGTTTCTCTAGGGTAGACTCGTGGCGTTCCATGTTGCATAGATATCTATAGAAGATATACTGAACCAGTTTGTCAAATAAAACACGTCATGCTGGTCTATAATAAAAAAAAAATGGCAGTCATAGAGACTGCCGATAAAAGTGAATACGATTTTTTTTAATTAAAATTATTAAAATATAAACCTTAACATTAAGGCGTTAAAGTTTAATTTCGAGTGCAGTATATTTATATTTAAAACCTTAACAACGGGAGCATGTCGGTGTTCGCGAGCATGTCGGTCACGGTCACGCGAATCTACATTTATACCCCCTAGCAATGCTCAACGCGCCTAAAGAAGTTTTACACTTCAAAAAAAACAAAAATGACTAAAGTCAAAAATTTCATCCGCCTTTCGAACTTGTACAAGCGTTTAATAATGTGCGGGACATGTAAAGCAGGTAAGTTTTCCAATAAAAGTTGCAGTGTCGCCGCTCGAGTGGATGAAACGTTTTCAGACGCAATATTACGCTCGAATGAGTGAAATTGTAAAATTCATTCAAGTTTCTTTCCATGGAAAGGTTAACGGTTTTAATCTAAAGATAGCAATCGACTTTGCGTCCAGCGTCCCACGATAACTTGGTTTAATATTCTATAGCCACTTATTGTTACAATTTGTGTATTGAAAAGAGCTGTTTATTGAAAAAAAATACGCGCCTAAATGAGAACCTCCTCCTTTTTTTAAAGTCAGTTAACAACTGCTGACTTTCTTTTAGCTCTTCTCAGTAGAATCTGCATGCACCCTCTGCTCTCTTGTTTAGACTCTACAGAGTCTTAACAAGACTATGTTTCACACGATTCATGTAACAAGAATGCAAACCCATATCATCCATACTAATATTATAAATGCGAAAGTGTCTGTCTGTCTGCTACGCTTACACGGCCCATCTTTACAACAGATTTTGATGAAATTTGCCCGAACTTTTTATCCCGGAAAATTACGGTGCTCCCGCGGGAATTTGAAAGCCCCATCCACGCAGACGAAGTCGCGGGCATCGTCTAGTATTGAAATAATCTAATAAGACTAATGAATTTGAAAACTTAGAGATACTACGCCATAAACCCCAGGATATTACCACACAATATTACCAGGAGCTACCTACATACATTGACAAACAAACAAACTTGACAAACTACAAACTTGACAATCTGAATAATTTCCTCTGGTCTGGTGGGTGGCTTCGGCTGAGGCTGGTTATTTACCGACGAAGACGTGCCGTTAAGACGCCCTGTAGAAACCGATTAGGATTATGGGTTTAATATGACTGCCATACACCTAACCACCCTAAGGTTAGCCCGCTACCATCTTAGATGGCATCATTACTTGCCACCAGGTGAGATCGCAGTTAAGAGCTAACTTGGAGTGAATATATGTATACTTACTTACGAGTTGCGAAAATTTGGATGGGTGGATGGATGTTTGTTACTCTATCACGCTAGAGCAGCTGAACGGATTTGGATGAAATTTGGCACAGGGATTATAGTCTGGAATAACACATAGGCTACTTTTTATCCCGGAAAATTAAGGAGTTCCCTCGGGAACCAAATAAAAAGCTCAATCCACGCGGACAAACTCGTAGGCATCAGCTAGTAAAAAATACAACTTGTACTTAACTTTTTGATATATTTGTAATCCCCAACACGTCCCATGACACGAAACTATCTTCAGCAGAAACTAAATTTTATTCAAAGTTAAAACATTCAGCTAACTTTACTGGAAACTATAGTTAGCGTGTGTGACTTACGTTAACTTGTACACGTACTTTATGAATATTTCTTGTATGTCTTTCAGCTTAGGCACTTTTCGACTCAGGCTTATTTTAATCTATTTAGTGTACAATTTTGTAAGTGCGCATAAGTTTACTAGTTTTGCTCTTGATAATTAAATACGACACCGCGACTCGATACGAAGCGACGCGACAAAATCAAACAGTAGGTGACCCTTCAGGTGGCCTATGTTCTCACGTAGACAAGTTTGTCATTTTCTATGGCGTCGTATCGCGTCGCGTCGCGTCACTTCTTTTGTTCAATGGCAACATATATACTTAATTTTTAGAAAATAGTCATTTTTGGCAGGATAAAGCGCGGGGACCTGGACTGGAAATATCGTATGTGACAAAAAAGCGATAAACTATGTCTCTCTCCCTATATTATAGATGAAGAGAGACCGAGAACCTATATATTAGTATTTAAGTTAGTAATGAAAATTTTTTAGAACACATCCAAGCCGTAATTTCTGAGTCGTAAGTAAGGATGGCACAGGTTCGAATCCAACGTGGAAAATTCAAGTATTTTTTCTAAAAATAGAAAACCGAAAGTAACTTTGTTCTTACGGGATGTCCGACTGCACCACACTACTTTTTAGCTTCCGTTATTAATTTTATACTCGCTATCTAGAGAAAAGGTTTGCTTAGAAAATCGATGTCGATTATAATGTCCGGCATCACCCTTGCACAATCATTGCGACAACTTTTGCCGCTGCCTTGAACAACGTTGCAATTATTATTAAAAATAAATTAAAAAATAATTTAAATTTGAAAGTATTTTAAACTTGAATATCAGGAAAATATTATACGACAAATTTATACTATCTATGGTTAATATCATAAATGTGAAAGTTTGGATGGATGGAAGAACGGCTGAACGGATCTGGATGAAATTCGGCACAGAGGTAGATTATAACAAAATTTACGATCTTAAATGGTGGAAATAAAAGTTCTTTTATAGGCTAATTTTTATCTCTGAAAATAATCGTAAAAAAACGTGCCATGCGAACGAAGTCACAGGCAACAGCTAATGTACAATAACTAATAATATACCGCGGCTCGTAACACCAATTCATTGTTTTGGCAATGAAGACACATCGTCCCCTCACCCGTACGGCCCGGGTACGGCGCTAGGAGCGTTCGCGTGACGCGGGTCAACCTTTTTTCTTTATAACGGCACACCTCGGGAGTAATATTTCACATTTAAAAAGCAATATCATATTTTTCCCTTTAGGCTTTTTCTATTTTTGGTCTATTAAGTGTCCAGTCACGATCTCTCAATATTTCTGATGTCCGTGACCAGTGAATGATGTGACTTTCTTAAAGTAGTGTTATTTTGTTTTTTACTTGAATCAGATTATTTTATTACATCTAAAGCGCTGCACCGAGTTAAACTCTGCAGTTAAATATGCAGCTCGGTACGAATTATATTCCATGGTAGATTCACTCCACGAAAAAAGATTTGAGTTTGAGTTTATGTTTGAGCCCAAGCACAATCACTATGAGAAACCTCTCCGGTGTAAATTTTTGGTTCAATGCAACAGTCAGTCAACAAATCATTGTTGCACTGGCTACTGGTCTACAATTGTAGATACTAAGAACCCGCAAGAAGTGAAATAGCCACAGCACTATCACATTTTTTTCTGTACTCTAGACTTGAATCTGTCTCGATATTACTGCGTCTTAAGTGTCAGAGAGTGGTAGTACGCTACATAAATCTCTCTCAGCCTAAGTTGACATGTGACCTGTCTGAAACATCGCTCTCGTAGGTTTTACAATGCGTGGTCGGTGAAAATGGTACGTGAAAACTTTGTCGCCCCGATCGCTCTCGGTTCCGCTGATTTTGCTTTGGCTGACGCAAAATATTTGAAAAATAGTTATTTTAACCCTATTCAAGAAGGAAGATTTGTATTCGACTCCCATGGATGTATTCATGTATAATATGTATGTGTGTATACATTTATGTATATGATATTGAAATATGCGACTTATAATATTGTCACGACTTTCCTTATTAGGCGTACTTATTTGCAAAATCATCAAACACTATTAACAATAAGTTTATATATTATAAACTAAATTAAAAGTATTATTTTTGTTCATTGGCTGAGTAAATTAAATGAAAGTTATTAAAACCATATTATATAATCAGGTGCTTTTGAAGCGTGCTCACATTTATTATAAGTTTTATATTTTTCTTTAACTTAAATTTGCATTAATTAAGATAAGATAGAGTCGTGTATTAAGTTCACAGCGCGCTACCGTCTCGACATATTTAACTACGCCGATTAAATCTTAGTTTAATTAACTAAATTATGCCACTAGACTCTAAGCTACGAGACTGCGCTACGAGTGTCTTACTTAAGGGTACTACCCTTGGCCGATATCTAGGCGTAGCTGTCAGCCGCTGTCAATTGTTTCTATACACATACAACCACAGTCTACGCAGGCACACATAGAAGGATTCAGCCCCTACCACGGGAGCACACAATATGCGATCAACTATCTCACTATGGCACAAATAATATTATTTATTGATTGATAGCTAGATGATACTTACGGCTTCATCTGCGTTCGTTAATTTTTTTTTATTTCTGCGGGAATTTCTAAATTTTTCGGGATAAAGGTAACTTATGTCCTTCCTCGGGATGTAACCTTACTCTATACCAACTTGGTTGAAATAATGGGCCGTTCAATTACACGTCTTTGGCATTTTTAATATCATAGTATGGATTGTAGAGATGCTTCTTGATAATATACCAACCGGCTGATTCTTGCTAACTGATTTATAACTATGAGTAGGTATAGGTAAAGATAGGTGTTTATTTGGTAAAGGTTGTATGCTTAGGTAGAAAAATAAATTAAATTAATAATGGAGCTTAGTATTAGTAGTAGTTCTGCATGAATAGTATAAAAACGGTGTAAGACAGCACTAGGAGATTCCATTTCCATCTGAGATGTGCGATGTAGATGAAGTGGTTTGAGAAGTAACTAGTCAGCTTCTGTGTTCCATACTTCAACTAGTATAATGTGTAATGTAGGGAACATTATGGACGTAAGTAAGCTGCGTGACTGTCATGCTGTCATTCCCTCTCTCGTAATAAATACTTAGAAGGACGTGTTTCCTTTCCTCATTATGTGAAAAACTTCGTTGCTTAGTTGAACCCCTTTCCCCTAGAGCTAAGCTATGAAAATCAATTGATGCTGGTGGGTTTGAGACATATCCGTAACAACTAACGTAGCATCAACTGATGATTTTCCTAATGTTGCATGGAAACTATCCACTAACAGCCCACTAAATCAGAGTAATACTTGATACATTATGTATGTACATATATTTATATAGCTCCCTATATATTTTGTATTATTTTCTAGGTACATTATTGCAATTTTTTTTCTTTTTATAAACTGCTGAGTTATTGTCATCTCTCCTCAGTAGAATCTCCTTTTCAAGCTGGGTAAAGTCCCGATGATTCATCATAAATGACACAACTCATCCTAAAAAACCTATTTCCATTATTTATTTAGTTTTTGATGTGAAACTTTTATAGCACTTTGAAATGGAAAATAAAACCGCAATTTATTACTACAATATAAAGTTTATTAGTATAAAGTACCTAATATAATTGATATAAATAAAAATTATCTTTGTCACATTTTGACAAACCGAAGTTTTATGACAGCAAAAAAACGTTTATAATATCATGTAGGTACTGACTATGAGATAGCCGCACTTTTGGTAACTATCGCCAGGAAGGCTGATTCAGTATTAGGTGGGTGTAGGGCTCTCCACTGATGACGATAGTGAAGGTCTGCCTGCATGCAGATCAGCCTTTCACTAGATATGTCCGCTCAAACACGTACCATAGTACGTGTTTGGTTCATTTTTGGTTACCAAAAATGAACCATAACTAGGAAGGCTGATTCTTGTACAGTATTAAAGTATGCGCAGTACCTATGTAAACAGTATAAAAACTGACGCTATTCATCGGGCCGTTCACTAGACATGGCCGCTCAAAGATGTGTTAGCCTTCCTAGTCATTGTTAATTTTAGGCAACCATAAGACACCTTTGAGAGGCGATAAGTAGTCAGACCCAATCAGCATGCGGGCAGTCCTTCACTATCGTCATAAGAGGAGAGCCTACACCTACCTAATACTGAATCAGCCTTCCTGGCGATAGTTACCAATAGTGCAGCTAGTTTGAAATAAATAAAAGGTACTCTTTTATTTATTTCAAACCTTTATAATTGTAATTTTACCCATCAACTAAACCGACAGATATAATTTGGAAACAACAACAAAAAATGAGGTTTTTTGGTTCCCTTAATTTTCCGGGATAAATAGTAGCTGTTTTATTAAGTAGTAAGTAATATGTGTTATTCCAGACTATAATCTATCTCCGTGTCAAATTTCATCCAGATCGGTTCAGCCGTTCTGGCGTCATTAATTACCTAACAAAAATTCAAATTTAAAATCATTTGAATTTGAATTTCAATCCATCCATCCATCCATACATCCATCCAAAGTTTCGCATTTATAATATTAAGTATAGATAAGTAGGTACCTACACAGTACACCTGAACGTCACGTTTACAAAGTATAAGACGTGATGGACAACGGTATCAAAGCTACGAGGGTTCCAAACGCGCCCTGTAGGTATCATACACCTTTACACTGTAATAGGACTTTTCAATAGTTGACGTTTTACAAAAACTTTGAACTTGTTGGCATCTCAAATATTTCTTTTGGGAGTTATTATAAAAACGCATACTGTTACCGACAAATGAATACCTAACTAATTTTACAGAGTCTAGAAGCACTAAAAATTCATATATTTTCTTGAATGGTTACTTTTTTAATTCTTGAATTTATTGATGTTTTTATGCACATTTTTTTTTAAACCCACTACAAGTTAGCCCTTGACTGCGATCTCACCTGATGGTAAGTGATGATGCAGTCTAAGATGGTAGCGGGCTGACCTGTTAGGGGCATGACAGTTATATTAAACCCATACCCCTATTCGGTTTCTACACGGCATTGTACCGGAACGCTAAATCGCTTGGCGGTACGTCTCCGGTAGGGTGGTAACTAGCCACGGCCGAAGCCTCCCACCAGGCCAGACCAAGGAAATTCAGAAATTATAAATTTACAAACCCTGCCGGGGATCGAACCCGGGACCTCCGCACGTTAAGGCTGCGCAAAGCACTGCGCCGCACGGAGGTCGTCAGACCTACTTACTACACACATATTATACTTAATCCATAATATCCATAATCCATACTAATATTATAAACGTAAAAGTGTGTCTGTTGGTTACTTGTTTGTTTGGTTGTATGCTTTCACGACTCATCCGTTCAACCGATTTTGATGAAATTTGGTACAGGAGTAGGTTGTATTCCGGGGACGGACATAGGTTATTTTATCCCGGAAAATGAGAGTTTCTGCGGAAATCAAAAACCTTAATCCACGCGGACGAAGTCGCTAGCATCATTCAGTCCATACTAATATTATAAATGCGAAAGTGTGTCTGTCTGTCTGTCTGCTACGCTTTCACGGCCCATCTGTTCAACCTGTTCAACCGATTTTGATGTAATTTGGTACAGGGATAGGTTATAGTCTGGAATAACACATAGAGTACCCGGGGAAGGATAAAGGGTACTTTTTATCCTGGAAAATTAAAGAGTTCCCGCGGGAATCAAAAATCCACGCGGACGAAGTCGCGGGCATCATCCAGTTTTCAATTATGTATTGGTCGTGGACCGTCATAATTTCAACTTCTTTGAATTTAGTTTTGTATATGGCACGAACAGCCCTTTTCTGCGAGACCAAAACAGAATGAACATCAGCATTAGGTACTAGGTACCCCATAGACCCGAAATTGATATTTCGCCAGTTTCCCCCTTCGGACGACTGTTATAAAAGAAAAAAATCTACTTAGACTGAGCTATAAGAACCAAAATACCCATTCAAAGTTAGTTTTAGTGGAGTTCGTGCACAAAACAGGCAAAATAAGACAGAGAATAAAATACCGTTTTGGGCTCAGTGAATAATAAAATAACCACCAATTAAATTTTCAAAATAAATATTTTATATACAGAAATCGTCCAGTTACATTTTTTTTATACGTATAAATATCGATGATTAGTTTTGTTCAATGGTAGTGGATGCATTGACGTTTGTGTACGGATACTAACAGTGACAAACGTCAGTTCAGGAGCAACGGGACGCAACCTCACGCCTTGAGAGCCCGCAGGCGTATGGGAAATGACCGCCGTATTTCATGAATATATAACGAAATTTTGTGATGCGCGCGCCCGTACTAAATTTGTATGAAAAATTCGTGCTGTAAAAATGAGGGATGTTTGGAACCAGATTGTAAAAAAACTATAAGTTTTATTGAAAATATTATTTATTTAAAGTGTTTTTTGATCTTTTACGATCAATTTAAAATAACTTTTGTCTAAATAATGTCTCAAATTAAATCACAATTGTCGGAACGCGATAAGACCTTTTTTGAGATTTCCATGAATTTCCCAATAATTTTCTGCCGTTACTATACGATTTTTTGACCACTTTTTTTAATTACATCATACTATATCTCAATGAGTAGCGAATGGTATTTATTCGATAATGAAATTTTAATTTTTGCTATACTAAAATGTCGGAACAGAAAAGGATGTTTCCCCCTATTACAGTACATCCGTCCTTAAAGCAAATTTTAAGCTTTTTTGAATAATTTAATACTTTTACCACTAGCTTTGATGGTCGTAAATTTATCCGCAAGGATTTAGTATTTTTTTCATCGCCTTGATTTGCCCAAATGAAAAGTAATCTATTAACCAATGTAAAATGATAATTCCAGAATAGTTCATCAAACTTATATCTGACCCGGCCAAAATTGGAATTAATGTTTTGCCGGTTTAGTTTTTAATTTATTTTGCTAGCGACGCTGTCACCGGGTCAGATAAGTTTATGGGTCTATACTTTAGACGGCAGGTTTAAACCTTAAATCGATTCAAGCGCTAATTTGAGTGCCAATAAAAGGAAAATAGCCAATACAGAAAATATAGTTTATCCGTAAAAAGTGACGTCATATCAGGGCCGCAATATTATAATCCGCTTGTCTGTCTGTGGGTTGACATGGGTTAAACCTCCGCCCTCTCCCGCCACCCTTCTTCTGCCCGCCAGCTGTTGACTCTGTGTATAATTTTACAATGTGAATGAAATCTGGCAGGTCTTTGGTTTTTGTGTTCTATATAGTATGAAAAAACTTTTTATTGGTACTTTTAAGCTATTGCATAGCTTCTATCGCGGGCCTTGAGCGTGGAGACCGAATCCAGAAATTACGTAACGAAAAAAAACCTAACACTTTGGTTGCTATGACTACTTGTGTTGTTGACTTCAAGTTGTTGAAAATAAAAAGACAATTTTTATGAAAAGATGATTTTGGTTGCTATATATAGCAACTATATAGCAACCGAAATCATCTTTTCATAAAAATATTTCGCCTTTATATTTTCAACAACTTGAAGTCAACAACACAAGTAGTCATAGCAAGTTGATAAAAAATGCTATGCAATAGCTTTACCGCGGCAGTCTCCGAGTGCCACACGTCTTTTTTAATTTTCTAGGATAAAAAGTAGCCTATAATATGACTGCCAAATTTCATCCAGATCCGTTCAGCCGTTCTGGCGTGATTGCGTAACAACTAACAAACATCCATCCATCGATACATATATCCATGCATCGAAATTTTCGCATCTATAATATAGGTATAGATAGATTGCAGAAGATTGCGGACGATTTATGAAGAAGCTGTACTTGTCAAATACCACAATACAACTAAAAAGATAGTTAAAATTACTTATTTCTAAATAACAAATATTGATAAATCCAGCATAGCATCAATAATTTAGTGAGGCGAATGTACTACTATTGTTTTTAGCGGAGCGCGTTTTCGCTAAACTGTCAGATGTAAGTCTAAATTTGGCGTATGTGTCCGCGGAACAAAAAACCAGGTCCGTCCGTGGAACGTGCGCAAATATGAAGAAAGGGGATTTACCCTCGTCAAGCGACGCTCGCCGCAATAAGTAGCGGCCGAGATAAAATGAACTTACGTCGCGATACAAAACACTGTTAGTTAGGGCACGTGAGTAATGAATTATGTCGTCCTTTGCTCTATCAAGCGGCGCGGCGGTGTCTTACATCAAGGCCACAAAATATCACAATGCTTATTTTCGCTTTATATTATTATTCTCGAGAATATAACGAAATCTTTTTCAAAGTAAATAATGTCTTTCCAACCAAATTTCGGGCACGGCAGCCTATTTTCAGAGAGATTAACCATCTGCGCGGGAGATATTATTATGTGTACAAGTGTGTGCGCATACACAGGTGCACTTTCTGTTCCTTTACTCTCATAGGACAGAAAATCCGACACGACCACTGAGAGACCAGGCGCAGGACCGTGCTCTCCGAGGCACGGGGATGCAACACCGGCAAATTCCTAATTCCGGGCAAGTAATGAGAATTTCTTGTCAGGAAAAGCCAATACTTGTTATGTTATAATATTAATGGATTTCTTAAATTTGTATAAACTGAACTTTGTGGAATTTTGATGTAGAATAGAATCCTCGTTCCCGCGAATGACCTTCGCTAGCGTCAGGGTGGTCGTCAATTCAATTTTTCAGTTGGCTTGAAGTTCTGAATATGAGGACCCTAAAAATACACAGTGATACAATTCATCATCATCATCATCATTCTCAATCAATAGACGCCCACTGCTGGACATAGGCCTCCTGCATGGACTTCCACACGCCGCGGTCTTGCGCCGCCTGGATCCAGCGGCTCCCTACGCTCCTCTGATATCGTCCGTCCATCGAGTAGGGGGTCTGCCAACGCTGCGCTTTCCAGTCCAAGGTCACCACTCCAGCACTTTGGGACCGACCCCAACGTCCATCGGTTTTTCGAACTATGTGCCCCGCCCATTGCCACTTCAGCTTCGCAACACGTCGAGAAATGTCGGTTACTTTAGTTCTTGTGCGGATCTCCTCATTCCTGATTTGAACGCGCAGAGAAACCCCAAGCATATTGCTCTCTCCATCGCTCGATGTGTGATCCTGAGCTTCCTTATAAGGCCTATAGTTAGAGGAGGCCATTAGTAGAATTATAGACAGTGAAATAATGTAAATTACAAATAAGGAACATTTTAAAAGGCAGCCTTTTATAACATAAACAATGTCTGCAGCAGTGCGCCTGTAATCGCGAACGTTTCATTCATTCGTAAATTCCGTCAATTAGTCAACGCGGATCCCGTGCAAATCGCTTGTTAATTACAAGCTCCCTTTGTTCATTAGCCTAAAGGTCGTCTCCCATTTAACCTCACCGCCTAGCTTTACGCACTTTTACATACCTTTTTCAACGGTAATTTTGAGGTGGGTATCATTACCGGATCGCCACCGTGACATGCACCATATTTTGGATAAATATTCGCTACGAATAAATACATAATATATTCCCTAAAACTTATCTGACCCGGTGGCAGCATTGCTGCTATCATATTTAGGTCCTGTTACACAAGTACCATTACATACATTTACATACATACCGTACATTTGATTTTTATTGCAAGAAATTCTGTCAATATTTGAAGTTTACTGGGCGATTGTCAAACAGGCCCTTAGTGTTGCTAATAAATATTAAAATAAAATATATCAAAAACTAAATAGTCACAAAGTTCGTTCCAATTGTGGCCATCGGTCCAGATAAGTTGGTGGGACTGTACGTGTGTTGATCTATGAGTTGATGTAACACTAACGTGTCAACTTCTCTAATGATAGCAAATCTGTCGATTTTAATACTTCAAAAATTTATTGCTCAAAGTGCGTTTAATATGCGTAAAAGCAACTGCTTGCAACAACAAGTGAACGATGACCTTAGAAGGTGGCCTATGTGCAACTTTAAAATGTTCTTTGTACAGTCTGTATGAAGGTGAAAGCTCTCGAAAAAGTGGACATGAAATATTAATGCGGTGCCGTCAGTCGAGCTGCCAAATTAGCGGCGTAAGAAAGAAGATAATTTTTTAATATCGTGGTCTCAGAGAAAAGGGAGATTTTGAAAACAAAGCCAAAATGCTTAAAGATCATTTTTGTGCTAGATAATATTATGAATATTTAAATATGTAGTTAAAAGCCTAGCTTTTTAAAAAAAAACAAAGCAGTTTTTCACAAGCAGGGACGGGTTCAGAATGTCGGAAGCCCCTGGCATACTCCAATCGCTTAAAGCAGTATTGTTTTAATATTGTTGACGTTCGTGTTTTAGAATTATAATCTTTATTTTTGGATGCCAAGGTATGTCTCATTAAACTATAATTTTGAAATAATACATTTAGGAAACAGAAGTGGAGTAAAGTGAAACTAAGCAAATATAACAAACCACAATTTATTCTACTAAATGATTTTAACATATCACAATTAAAATAATCAAAAAGGAACACACTTAAATCTGAACACAATTATGACTCATTAAGAGTTTCACAATAACGCAGTTTACAGCTCGGAAGGTGACAAAAGAATGACCACGCGGTAATACAGAGAGCGCTTTTTATACACGTTCCTGCCCGCTTTTATAGGTTTTAGTCGGGTACCTACACTACTCACAATAATTTTGCTAACTCGGCCTATCCTGATTGTGCGCCGCCCTCGGCTGCACCGGAAACAATTTCATCAGAAGCAGGAAGAGCTGGTGTGCGTATGCCATCTTCATAAGCTCCCCCTCTTGCGGTGTCTCCTGAACTAGTGAGGGCACCCAAAGATTCACCCGCATCGTCACAGTTACTGTCATCAGAACCTGCATAAGACACAAATGGTTGATTATTCATGACGATGCACGCTATTGCCTATTCTGACAATCATCACGCATACGAGGCCCTCATTCAAAATAACAACTTTCGCTACACAAAATAAAACGCTTCACATTCAAAAGTATGCATACTTCTCCAGACATTACGTCTCAGTTAATCTCATACCTGAACTTGCAAGTTCACACACACACCACGTTAAAAACGTGCCAGGACAGAGCCTGATGCGCATTCAGAGAACGCGACTTCCCAGGACAAAACCTGCCAGGACACAGCCTGATGCGCATTCAGAGAACGCGACTTTCCAGGACAAAACCTGCCAGGACACAGCCTGATGCGCATTCAGAGAACGCGACTTTCCAGGACAAAACCTGCCAGGACACAGCCTGATGCGCATCTAAGAGACGCGACTTCCCAGGACACAGCCTGCCAGGACACAGCCTGATGCGCATTCAGAGAACACGACTTCCCAGGACACAGCCTGCCAGGACACAGCCTGATGCGCATCTAAGAGACGCGACTTCCCAGGACACAGCCTGCCAGGACACAGCCTGATGCGCATTCAGAGAACACGACTTCCCAGGACACAGCCTGCCGACATAACCTTCTTCTCAATCTGCCCACTACATACAACGCTGTCCGCTGTCATCCACTAGCCTAACAGAGCCTAAAGTAACCTAACCTAACATGTAAGCTTACATTTTGACCTAACAACTGAACTAATAAGTAGCCTAACGTTTGACCTAAGAACTGACCTAACGTCTGATTTACGATTAACCTAACTTTACTAGAGAAAGCATGTAACTAAATTGGATGACAGCAAGCAGAGCCATAGGCAATGTTTATGCAAATTAAGTTGAAAGTGTCTGTCACCGAAGAACGTGCCGCGTAGTCCGAAGCACGACTTCGAGGTACCACTCCAAGGCACCGCTCCAGGACCCCGCTCCAAGGCACCACTCCAGGGCACACCTCCAGGGCCCCGATCCAGGGCACCACTCAATGGCGCCAAACATGTAACAGAAATTAAAACCAAATCGTTATCACGAAACGACGTGATCATCGTGGCTATCCATACATAGCAGGTAGTCAACGCATAGTCAATTACCGTCACAAGCTCTCTGACTTAAAAGTTCATTACCAGCACAGTTACCAGTACCAGCACGGGTACCAACAAAATTATTTGACTGCTTCAGCAGAGCTCATACATACAAAGCCGATAGAACTCACAGAACCTGTGGAGCTCTCAATAGAGCTGGTAGAGCTCCTAGATACAGTAGCGCTGGTAGAGTACCAAGACACAGTAGAACTCGTAGAGAAACAAGAGACAGTAGAGCTGGTAGAGCATAATGAGTCAGTTGAGCTCATAGAGCAACAAGAGTCGATAGAGCTGGTAGAGCACAAAGAGTCAGTAGAGCTCATAGAGCAACAAGAGTCGGTAGAGCTGGTAGACCCCTCACTAAAGGTCGCTCAACCATAGTACAAACTCACAGTTGTACCATGTCGAAACAACTTTGAACATTCAAAACATCAAACATCATCATCGATGAACACAGAAAATGAAGAAAGTTTACTCATACCAGTTATGTTCAACCATATCGAGTAGGCTAACGAGCAGCCTCGCGCACTATACAAGCACGCAGCCCTGCGCGACCAGTAGACGCGCAGTGTCACGCCTCACAGCGTGGCATGCGAGCGCGCAGCATCGCACCCTAGGCGAGCGCACAGCCATGCGCAACCAGGAGCGCGCAGCATCGCGCACCAGGTGGGCGCGCATCCCTGCGCAACCAGTGGACACTCAGTGTCACGCCTTAAGCGCGGCAGGCGAGTGCGCAGCAACGCACACTAGACAAGCGCACAGCCCTGCGCGACCAGCAGACGCGCAGTGACGCGCTTCACACACGCGGCATGCGGGCGCGCGACCAGAACGCCTCACACGTGGTGAGCGCCGAAGACGAAATTAACATAGAACACACAGAAAATTAAACTTAACGAGCAATTTAACTTCACAGAAACCCCTTAACGGTTTCATATTATCAGGACAGGTAGGTATGTAGACTCGTAATCGATCCACCCAAAACTTGACCGCAGGTAAAACGAAAACAAACTTTCTATCCATGAGAGCAGAAAAACAACTTCTCTAATCAAAATAGAATGCAACATTCCTGTCATCCAAATTACGTAACCTGGTTCGGTAATATTAAAGAAAATAACCTGTAAAACTCAAGTTAATTTTAACGTTTATCAGAACTATAAATATATTTGCTCGTCCATACCTGACCTCAACAATTTTTATTAAAATCGAGAAGGTATTCGCAAAATGTATTCACGTTAACTATTCAAAAACGCATTGATATCTCAGGAACACACAACCAACTTACTTTGAGACACTTTTTCTAGGTAACAAGTCATGTTAAATAAAACAATGAAATCGTAAAGTAGGTAGGTAACAATTTTTACGTATCGTAATTCAATTAAATTCCCAGATGTTGGCTTTTAGCTATCTTTACGTATGAAACTTTATGAATTTTAAATAACAACCCTCATTTTAAAAACAAAAAACTAAATTACGCAAAAACAATTTATCCGTACAGCATGTTTTAGCAAAACTCTTTATGACTCAAAATTCAGCAAACTTAGAGGTTTCAAGTTATGTATTCAAACTAAGGGTATGAATCACCTCTTTTTCACAAAAATATTTTTGTATCCGGTCGGTACCCACAAAGGTTCTACTTTTGAATAAGATGTTTCTGCTAGACACTTTATACTGTTCACAAACTAGCATTCAGGGCGGTTTAGGGACTCAAATGTATGCGTTATGCCAATAACAACCACTAAGCCAACACAGCTTTCTAATTTAGTGGGAAATTATCATAAAATGGAAATCGCGTAAATACAATTGCGGTCTAAACCTTTTCTTAACACAATTAACAGTAAATTCAGTAACATGAATTACCGTTCATTTACTTTGTGGCTACGCTTGGTGGGTATTACATCCTTTAGCAAATAAATTAAATGGTCTTACCGATGTCGCATATTACGTCATATCACCAGAGGCTCGATGGTGTCATCACCTCACCACCATTCCAGGCAAATGCCAGGCGTAACACGGGAAAGCGCGCAGCACTGCGGCTCCGAGGCACGCAGCAAGGCACGACAGCGTGTCGCGCAGACTGAATTGCCCTCGTGAACGCTGCCCAGAGCGCCCACGTGGCATGCACAGTTGCACACCCAAGCGCACTCGTGAGGCGCCTCAAGCACACGAGCTGTGCAACACCACAGCTCGGCCACACTCCGCGAGCCAGCGTTACCAATCACATGAAAACAAAAAACAACTTTAGCACACAAATAAACACTGCACATTACGCGAGTCACCCTTCGAGAGATATCTTGATTGGTCACGTGATCAACTTTAAGCACTTTAAATTTGGGTATGTTCCTTTTTGATTCATCTCGTATGTGGGCCTATTTAGCGGTCCTTTATCCCACTTCTGAATTTAGGAAACAGAAGTGGAGTAAAGTGAAACTAAGCAAATATAACAAACCACAATTTATTCTACTAAATGATTTTAACATATCACAATTAAAATAATCAAAAAGGAACACACTTAAATCTGAACACAATTATGACTCATTAAGAGTTTCACAATAACGCAGTTTACAGCTCGGAAGGTGACAAAAGAATGACCACGCGGTAATACAGAGAGCGCTTTTTATACACGTTCCTGCCCGCTTTTATAGGTTTTAGTCGGGTACCTACACTACTCACAATAATTTTGCTAACTATACTTATTAAGTAGTATTATAATAGGGTCTTATTAATTATTAGTAGTTATCTAATGAGGATTTCTCATGATACTTTATCGTACTGTAAAGCTTCGTCGTCTGAGGAATTACTGTTGGGGTCCAACAGCTTCCTCTCCTTGACTATTAATAAAGGTTTGGAGGGCCTTCTTAGCCAAGGCCCGTAGCAGACCACTCCTTTCATCATACCTTTCTCCCACGACTTCTTTATTATCATAATACGCCACGCTTCATTGCCGCTATATTGCTTTCCTTGGAGACCTAACTTACTTATAGGTAATAGCTACTTTTTAATCCACTACAAGTTCTACCAGTTGGCCCTTGACTGTGCGATCTCACCTGATGGTAAGTGATGATGCGGTCTAAGATGTTAGCGTAGCGGGCATACCTGTTAGGAGTATGACAGTTATATTAACACATACCCCTATTCGACTCCCACACGGCATCGTACCGGAACGCAAAAATAATTGGCGGCACGTTTTTGCCGGTAGAATGGTAGCTCGCCACGGCCGAAGCCACCCACCAGGCCAGACCAGGGAAAATTCTAATTATAAATTCCCAAATTGACCCTACCGTGGATCGAACCCGGGACCTTAAGTCAACAGCGCTCAACACTGCGTCACGGAAGTCGTCGCTTTACTTACTTCAACCTCGCTTACCAAACGCAATCGATATCTAGATACCTACGCTATTGCCAGCCTACATGTCTCTCAGAATACACTGTTTGTCAACTCGTTTAGCTAAGTAGCTTACCTCGAACTGCTAGTTCGTCGGAATACGCTCCGAGGCTGCATGCATGCAAAGTGCGTGCACGGAACACGGAACTAGAGCTCCCGTAGCTGCTTGTTTAAGATCATTTGAGATGCAGGTTTACATAATACTTCATACTGATATATCCTCATACATAATAAGCTTTTGTCCGCGGCTTCACTCGCGTTATGTTCGATTTTCATACAAATGTCATAGCCCTATTTTAGGGATTGAATTTTCAAAAATTCTTTCTTATAGGATGCCTACGTGATAATATATATCTATATGCCAAAGTTCAGCCCGATCCGTCCAGTGGTATAATCTGTGCGTTGATTGATAAGTCAGTTAGTCAGTTACCTTTTCCTCTTATATATTTTAGAAGACTAGATGACGCCATCAATCGCGTGGATTTCAAGAATATAGTTTCAAAAGAATCCCGTTATGACTCTTCAGTAAGGAAGGAACGACTGGGAACAGAGGTTCAGACTTAAAACCACTACTTTAGTCAAAAAAGGTCTACTAAAATAGAGTGACATGTTACATCTCAACCCAATCCCACGCGGACGAAGCCAAGAGCTGGAAACATATTAAAGAAACAAATGAACCTGCAAACATTGGATTTAATACAGATAGAAGAACACAGAAGTGCTCAACTGGGATCCGAATACTCTAAATATTTGAGCACAACATTGCAGCTCCGAATACTTCGCCCGCTGGAACAACGTTGCAACTTTTATTGGAAAACTTGGTCGAATTTACATGTCCCGGACATTATTAAACGCTTATAAAAGTTAAAAAGGCACCACAACTTCTTGCACCCGTTGCAAATTTATATCCGATACTAATTTTACTATTTCAAGTTATAATGGGTATTAATAGGGTCGAAACTTTAAATAATACGTACTTATTCCTTAAAGATAAATCTCTTTACAATTAATTTAAAGCGCCAGAAAGCTTCTCTTCCTTGTATTTTGGTAGTGTAGACTAAGGAAACCCTAAACTTAAATTTAAATTGTTATTTGTTAGTTGGGTATGTTTATTAAGTTTATATGTATATGATAGTGCCTAGTTTATTTTGTATACTTAGTTATCGTTCGTGAACAAATAAGGCTCCTCTCTCAGCACAAAGTGCTGGTTTTCAGGAGAAAAGCAGATCTATATCAATCAATCATTTATTCAATTTAGGTACACATATTGACGTCCATTACTTACATATATAACATGATGGTGACAATTAGTTACTGTATCTTAAAACTAAGCTACGAGGGCTCCAAACGCGCCCTGGTCTGAGAAGAGCCCACAACAAACTCAGCCGGGTTTTTTTTCTACTGTTGTCGTACTCCAAAAAATATAATAGAGTGTGAAAGTACGAAACTCAAGAGGATTGTAGTTAAAGTTAGTAATGTTGCATCGATACCTGCAGCCCGGGAGGCGGCCGAAGTTGAGAAGTGCTAACTGTAGCACTAACGTGCAGCGAAGTTAGTTAGTTTCGCTGCGCCATAGTAATTGCCTGTCAAATGTGCCACGCTTGCTACTTCCTTGTTCACTTCTCTGAATATAAATTATTGTTATCGAGTTAATTTGACTAATAAATAACTTTTTAATTAAACTACCTCATTACAAACAAAGATGGAATTAACTTAAAAAGACATAAGTAAGTTTAATTAAAAAAATATATTATGTCAAAGACAGCTGGGATATGTTAAGACTCCAATACCGCCGATAAAGAAAGCAGATTCTTTTGAAAAGAAACTCAGTGTACATATTTTCTAAAAGCAAAATCCTAAAGTGTATTGCATAAACATAAGATATTGAGTAGAGTACAAAATAATAATTAAGGTCTAGGGTAGAAATAATTGGAAAAAAATAACTCCTATTGTACGAGTAGGTCATAAGCTCCTGATTAACTAACTAAAATCCACATTTTTTTACAGTTAACATACAGTTTTTTTCTGTCACGGTCTTGGAAAAAATGAGAAATCCTTTTTTTCTATGCTTGCATGTTACATTGGATGTTGCGAGAAAAAAGTCAATAAATTAAATAAATTGTTATAGTAGGCAATATTTGTTAGAATTAACCATTATCGATTTAGAATAGAGTTTATAGCTTCTGCTTCTGATAGCACAGCCAGAAAAATTGTGATTCTTGAGTCATGGCGCAATCACAGCAAATTGTAATAATCATAGCAAATCATAATATCAACAAACCTAGAGCAAGATTTGATTAATTTTTAATCACATCGATACCAAATCTCTGATTGAAATATAAATGAGTTAGTTAATAAAAACAAATAATTATTATTATTTTCACGCTATAAACGCAAGCATCGTTATGTTACAATAAAAAGAACAAGATTATAAGTCGATGGATGGTAAACCGATAATATTAAGGACTAATAATAAATTGGTTCGATTCAGATTTTGTATTAGAAAAAGTAACATTTGTACGTTAAAAAAGCCGATTTAAGCCAGTACAAGTAAGTGCCATTAATCTCTAATACAATAATGTTACCGTAGTACCAAAATTGGAAATTAACTAATTATTATTTAATCTTCAAGTAAAGTTCAGTTGCTGGAATAAATTATCATCAAGTTAAAAAATAAAGCATTGGATGATGATGCCGTCTAGAACAAAATTTTTACAATCACTAGTTTCATTATAAACTGTTAATTCTTACCCGATGACTTCTACACCTGCAAAACCACAAAATAGTACCTTTATCTGGGGCCATACCACAGAATAGGTAATAGTGGCATACTGCCAAAGCCTAAATCCATATTGTTTCATTATTGTTGACTTTCGTGTTTTAGAATTATAATCCTTATTTTAGGAATGAATTAATGAATGAAATATTCTTTATTGTACACCAAAGACATACCTAACATAACTAATCAGAAACAATGTCAAGGTACGTGAAATTGAACTGTCATTTTGAGTAATAATGCTTGAGTATTGTTTTACGCGTTGGCAGTATGGCCCCTGAAACCTGCAATTAGCATTATATTGTAACTAAGAGGTGATTACTTCCAGGCAATTAAGTTGATTAGAAGTTATTAAAGACCATTTGATGACTATAGAAGTTATTAAAGACTAGCAGATGATATTACTAATTGTATTGCTTTTTCAAATTAACCATCATATTATATCAATACCAATTCATCCGTTGAGGCCAATGAATTTACGGGAAGCATGGAATCAGATTTCAACTAGGGCATCAAGAAATTTTCCAAAACGATTTCTACCTCTATGCGGAATCGATTCTTATGAAGATGTGAAGATCGGGTGTTTACCATATGACACTGTAAAAGAAACTTATACAAACAAGTTTCAAACTACACCGCTATTTCTGAATAACATTTATACATTTAGCACTTCTTCTGGATCATTCCACCTTTGTAATAAATTAGCTAGGTGTCGTTATATCTCTGGCCCTCCTCGAGGAGTTGTTCCCCACAATCAGCTGAAATAAATGATTTTTTACAAAAATATGGTTTGAATTTCTGCTCCACTGAAAAACCGGAATTGAGAATGATTTGATTATTAGATGATGCCCACGACTTTGTCCGCGTGGAGAATGTTTTTTTTTATTTCCGCGGGAACTCCTTAATTTTCCGGGATAGAAAGCCAATGTCCTTCCCCGGAATACAACCTACTTCCGGGATAGAAAGCCCTTACCGGAATACAACCGACCTTTGTACCAAATTTCATCAAAATTGGTTGAAAAGATGGGTCATAAAAGCGTAGCAGACAGACAGACAGACTGACAGACAGATACATATTTTTCGCATTTATAATATTAGTATGGATTTGATACGACAATAAACGTCTCTTTGTAACGTTATATCTGAGTTGTAACCACCATGGGATTTTTGGGCTCCAAAACCCAAGCTCCCAAATTATTCTATATCTAATAATAATAAAAATGTGAAAGTTTGTGAGCTTGAAAATTTTCAAATTTGTTTTTTTTTGTGAATTGACTCAAATAGTCATGCTGTTCATTACACTGACTTATCAGCGAAACTATTACCGAAGACACCAAAGAAATATGTTTGAACTAGCGAATGCCCGCGACTTCGTCTGCGTGGTTTGAGGTTTTTTGGTTCTCGCGGGAATCCTTTCATTTTTCGGGATAAAAAGTAGCCTATGTGCTATTCCAGACTATATTCTATCTCTGTGCCAAATTTCAGCCAGATCCGTTCAGCCGTTGCACCGTGATTGATTAACAAACATCCATAAATCCATACATCCATCCAAACTTTCGCATTTATAATATTAGATAAGCAAGAGTAAGATAGTCTATCACGTTAATTAGGTATATTGATGATTCACCTAAATCTAAAAGCTCTGTGCTAATATTTGTTCCTCTATCATAGTTCATATTCAGCCTTTCAGATGAATTAACATAATTATATGGCTATACAAGCATTGCATAAAAATAACAAAACAACCGTGTGGCAAATCATAACAGTAACAACCGTGTAGCGCTAGTTTTAATTGTTTTTTTAATCATAACACAATGTTAAATTTTTGAATTAAAGATAATTGAATAAATTAACAACACCATACTAGTTCTACAAAACAATAGGTACATTTATCTGAACTAAAACAAAAATCTGACATTATCAGGAAGAAGAATCACCAAGCAACCAAGTTTGGTATATTATGACAAGTTTGTAAGAACATTCAATACCAGCAGATGATATTAGTGAACGTGTGGATATTGCTATTTGCAATCAACCAACAGATTATAATATCAGTACCAATGTATCCGACGACACCAATGAACTTACGGGATCCATGGAATCACAAAACAATATGGAGATCACAAAATTTTCGAAAACGATTTCTAAATCTATGCGGAATCGATTCTTATGAAGACGCAGTGATTGGGTGCTTACCGTATGACACTATAAAAGACACTAATAGAAATAAGTTTAAAACTACACCGCTATTTCTGAAGAATATACTTTTGTATGGCCGTTCTTCTACTAAATTAATCCACCTTTGTAATAATTTAGCCAGGTGCCGTTTTGTATCTGGTACTCCTGAAGGAGTGGTGATTCCCGGGCCTGACTACTTTCCCATGTACTATTGAATTTGAAATGAGCTCGACACGTTGAAAATTTCCTGTTATCTGATTTTAACACACCGGCGGTAGCATATGCAGCGACATCCTTGCCAAATATTTGTAAACCAAGATATGTATGTTCCGAATAAAGATTTTTTCATTTCATTTTTCATTTATGTTTGGAAAAATAACTAATGTTAGTCCATATCCGGCTAACTTTTAGAAAAATGTTCTATTTTATTATTTTGGTCAATTAAGTTTAGAAGAAACAAAACTGAAGACTTGCAAAGTTTTAACATATTGTGATAATATGTATTTGAAAACCACAGAGGATGAATCAAGGAAATTATATGCACTGGGATCAGAGAAAAAAAATCAAAACATTGGCTCAAAAATTGAAACAGCACGTTTTATTTAATATTTTATTTCATTTCAATGTCGTTAGAGGTATAATAATTATCTAGATAATACTGATATAATTATCTAATCGTCAAAATTTCGTGAGACACACCTCGCTAGTGCATTACAGTTCATTCCTGGAACTTGTATGGTCGAAGTTTCCTGTGAAGAGTCAGCCGCATCAGTAGTAGTTATATCTGCTGGGTCTCCAATCGGCGCAACAGTGCTTGTGGTCTTAGCAATAGAAAATACCGCATATCCGAGCAATTCAACTAAGAAGGGCTGTAGATAAAAGTTATAGGCAATCACAAAATCACTATAAACAGTAGCTTTTCCTCTGGTGGGAAGGCTTAACATGGAGTGGAGATATTATTTATAGATTCAAAACTCATTTTAGTGACGACCTCCCTGGCGCAGTGTTGGGCGCTATTGTCTTAACGTGCGGAGGTCCCGGGTTCGATCCCCGGCAGGGTCGTTTTGGGAATTTATAATGTCTGAATTTTTTCTGATCTGGCCTGGTACGGCCTGGTTGGGGAGGCTTCAGCCGTGGCTAGTTAACACCCTACCGGCAAAGACGTGCTGCAAAGCATTTTAGCGTTCTGGTACGGTGCCGTGTACAAACCGATAAGGGTTTAATATCACTGCCGTACCCCTAACAAGTTAGCTTGCCACCATCTTATACTGCATCATCACTTACCATCAGGTGAGATCGCAGTGAAGGGCTTACTTGTAGTGGCATAAAAAATAAAATTTCAATTTCAATACCCACAAGCCTCGCTGTTGTCACGTCGCCCCGAAATACAACAGTAATTAGCAGCACATGTATCATATGCATTTTAGATTCCAGTCAAATTGCATTCTCCCTTTGAGGGCAGGTGCGGCTCTGGCTTCGTAATCGCGTCGAATAACGAGTAAAACTGCAATTACGTTGTTTATACTTCGCGCTATGCTTGGGAGAGCGCTGTTTGATATACAAATACCTATTATTTCTTTTAAAATTGCTGTTTTTGGGTCTCGCGTGCTGTGCATTGCAGGTTTTGACGTTGAATTATCATTAATGTTGAAAAGTTAACAGGAAAAATGCTTAATTTTCAAAAGGCTAAAAATAATGCTGAATTTGATACGGCTAAAACAATGTTTAATCAAGTAGGTAATATTAGGATAGTTGTATGCATACGTTTTTTCAATCCCAGTGAAAGAGAAGAAAAATCGTAGCCTGACGATTTTTTGTTACCTTTAAGTATCTGATTGATGTAATTAAAAATTAATGGCGAGTGTGTTAAAAAATCATTAATTAAATCTACTAAGGAACCAAAGTGGCTGGCGAGAAATCAAGCATAATCTATCTAATCTTTGCAAGAAGATTTTGTTGTTTTTAAGTCCAAGTTAAACCCAAGACGTTAGGTTGAAGAAGCATTGTAAAAATATGGCTTGGAACAAAGCTTTGATATAAATAATTATTCGAGTAGTAAAGCGCAATAAACAAAACATAATCCATAAAACGTAGTATCACTAACAATAAAGTGGCCCGGTGTCGTCAAATGATGCGAGTTGAGCCCGAGACGTTAGATTGAAGAAACATGATAAAAAGGTGGCTACTTAACAATACACTTGATATAAACTACTCTAGTAGTAAAGCGCAATAAACAAAACATAATCCATCAAGGGTAGTAACACTAACAATAAAGTGGCCCGGAGTCGTCAAATGTAGCGAGTTGACTCCGAGTTGTTGCGAAACTACCGAACAAAGCTATTCCCATGTGGCGCCGGTAACACTCAGTTCACGGTAGAAAAGCGGACCTACTTAAAGATCGTTGATAAAAACTGAATGAAGTCATGATTGTTTTGAACCACAGAACGCCCAGAAAACATTAAAATGTGTATATTAGCAGCATTTAACAATGATCAAATGCCAAAAATAATTCAGTATTCTATTAAAATGTGACAAGTTAATATCGATTTTTTTGTTTCGAGCAACTTTTGAGCTCAGTTTGTTGGTTAGGTGCAGTTGTCGCATTGGACAGATGTATCTAGGGTGATGCATCTAGTTTGTCTGGTCGATGTATGTATGTATGTATAATTGTCACCGTAAGATTGCAAAAACCGTTAGATTATAATCCAACTAGCGATATTGTAAACTGTCTACGGATTGTGAACCGTTCAATGTTCCGAGTGTAAATTTTTGAAATATTTATTGTATTTACGTTTTCTTGTCTCATTCTTGTAGGTTAGGTTAGGGTTCGACATAAATGATCAGGTAGTGCCCGGCCGCAGGACGGGTACTTAGGTTTTATCGGGTTAATATACCTAACAGATTACAATCTACCGAAAAATAATGCGTTAAATTTTAATCTGTCGACAGTTTACAATATCGCTGGTTAGATTACAATCCAACGGCCTTTGCAACCTTACGGTGACATATATACTTTAATGTTCACTACAAAAACAGACGAGAGGTACAGGAACAGGTAATTATAATACTATACAGGCGCATAGGTTATTGAACTAACTGATAAACTGAATATGAAATTAAGAAGGGCAGCTGTAAGTACTTAGTTATAAAAGTGGGACATGTAGCGCATGAATGCGAATTTGAAGGGCATCGCCCAAAATAGGAACCATTCTTGAAGTTGCAAAATTTTGGTGGAAATGGATAACAATCCTTAATAAAAGATTACTTGAAACGTTTCAGCTTGTTAACGTATCCTCACCCAATCCCTGAACAATAAATGAGTGGCAATTGCGAAGAGATTACCGTAATCGAGCTGGCTCGTGAGGGCCGCGGCGTGAGCAGGTCACGCTGAATTACTACAGAGATATATCTATCTTCTCAATTATACTTTTATAAATATTAGGTTACTATTAGGTTCTTCACAATACGAAGGGCATTTCGAATGATTGGTAGATTCACTAACTGACGATTTAAAAGCACTTCTAAAAGTTTATTTAGGTAAAATCATTTTTATTCCAGATATCGCAAGGCCAAGCCGATGGACATAGAGATTTGCAATCTGAAAGAAAAGACCCATGTCCAGCAATGGGCGTCTGTTAGGCGACAATCAATTTATTAGGAGCCTTATTACATAAAAATGACAGCTACAGTGTAACGATCACAATCGCCTCTGATTGGTTAACACTCTTCCGTTATTGGACAAAATCCATTGTCGCAGCAAGAATACCATAAATTCAGCCAATCACAACAATTGAGACTGTAACAATGAATGATACAGGTTTTGCATAAAATTAGTACTAACCTACTCCAAAAATTTACATAATATTTGGAACGTCAATAATATTTTATTGACGTTCCAAACATTATCCATACTAATATTATAAATGCGAAAGTGTGTCTGTCTGTCTGTCTATCTGTCTGTCTGTCTGTCTGTCTGTCTGCTACGCTTTCACGGCCCAACTACTCAATCGATTTTGATGAAATTTGGTACAGACATAGGTTACATCCCAGGGAAGGACATAGGCTACTTTTTATCCCGGAAAATTGAAGAGTTCCCGCGGGAATCACAAAAATGTATCTGTTCAACCGACTTTGATGAAATTTGGTACAAGGACAGGTTGTATCCCGGGGAAGGACATAGGCTACTTTTTATCCCGGAAAATTAAAGGGTTCCCGCGGGAATCAAAAAACATAAACCCACGCGGACGAAGTCGCGGGAATCATCTAGTGTAAATATATTAGGTATATAACAACGAAGACATTATAATAACAACGATGGATAATTATTTATGGAATTTGATAATTGTTTATTTTATCTTATTCTACTTAACTACTACTACGCTAAGCTACTATTAAGCTACGAGGGTTCCAAACGCTCTCTGGTCTGAGAAGAGTGGTCAGCCGGGTTTTTAGGGTTCCGTACCAAAATGGTAAAATGGAACCCTTATGGTGCGACTTTCTCCGTCTGTCTGTCCGTCTGTCCGTCCGTCAGTCCGTCCGTCACACTCGATTATTTCAGTAACTACCGAAGCTATCGACATGAAATTTGGAATAGTTGTGTATATTAGTGGCCCAAAGACACTGGAATTAAAAAAAATTGGAAATTATTTTTGTTCTTATTTAAAAAGGGGAGAAAATCTGAGGGTTGAAATTTAAAAGTGAGATAACCGTACTGTGTGGGGTATCATATGAAAGGGTTTACTTTGTACATTCTAAAACAGATTTTTAATTATTTTTAGTTATGATAGTTTTTGATTTATCGGGGAAAATGTCTAAAAAAATACCGTTCCCCTCCCCTTATCTCCGGAGTTTACCAATCGAAAAATTTAAAATAATTATGGTCAATAGGAATTTACGTATACTTTACAGGAAAACTATAGCCAATGCTCTAACTAGCATAGTTTTTTTGATATTAACAATAAACCTCTACAAACAAAGTTAGTCTTACGGTTCATTAACAAAGGTAATTATTTATTAATAATGGTACGGAACCCTTCGTGCGCGAGTCCGACTCGCACTTGCCCGGTTTTTTTTTATTATTTTATAGGAAGAATGGAAATTTTCGCGGCTCTTCAGATTACGTCCAAAAAACCTACGTTCAGTAACAATAAATATTGATTACGTACGAAACGCATACGGAAATGTGACGCGCTGTGGCGAATACGAACAAAGTGGACACTATCGTAAATAATGTGGTGGTAAAAAAATGTGGCTGTTTTATTTATTCTTCGTTATTCATACTTAGTTACTTTTTATTAACCGACTTCAAAAATAGGAGGTTATCAATTCGTTATGTATGTAAGTAATATTATTGGAACTGCAAAATTTTCACATAGTACTATAGATAATCTGTGAGGGCTTCCAAAACAAAAATTTACCAAATTTCATAGGTGTATGTATGAATATGCATATTTGTCCGCGGATTTCTCCGATATAGCCGATGCCCGGCCGATAATGTTCTCAAAGGTGTGCTCAAAGTTCTCAAAGGTCAATGTTCTCAAAGGTCTGCCGATTTGCACTTGGCCAGCGCGGTGGACTACGGCCAAACTCTTCTCATTTTGAGAGGAGATTCGTGCGTGGATGTGGGCAGGCGATAAGTCTAAGATGATTTAATTTAAAAAAGAAACAATATATCTTCCGTATAGTATATGAATCATGCATCAATCGTCAAGAGCAACAGATCGACATCATTTTTTGCATGGGTATAGTCCAGGACCTGGAAAGCTAAGTAGGCTACCTGGAGAGTGGCATTTTTATCACGGATTAGCTCTTTAAACTTTATAAAACTAGACAGGAAGAAAATGAAAAGCTAAATACAATCGCTGTTTATGTGACGCCGCCACAAAACCACAAAAGGCCGAAGTGGCATGTTGTCACTGAAAAAATAAGCAATTTCATAGAGCTGTACCCATGTCAGCGGACGGACGTTCCGACGGACAGATTAACGTCCTGAGCCCCGCGACGGACGATATGACGGACGGATGAAATTCCACGCTCATTCGCTGTATCAATACATGAGCTTAAGCTTGGGAGGGGGGGTCAGTATTATGGGACCTTGACGTCCTTTAAATAAGGATTATAATTCTTAAGCACGAATATTACATTATTCAAATATTACTGCTTTACGCGACGGTAGTATGCCCCTTGCATTCGGCGAACGTAAACTACCTGGCTGACCGACCTTCTAAACTCGTTAGCATGGTATCCTAGCACTAATCCATAATAATATTATAAATGCGAAAATGTTTCAGTCAGGTTTCCCATCTGTCTGCTACACTTTAACCTCTTTTCAACCGATTTTGATCAAATTTGGATCAAAATGTCTCTAGGAAGGACAAAGGCAACTTTACTTAGTCAATTTATCATCTTAATATACGAAAACATGTAAATCTGCTCTTGGTGCGGTTGTAAATTTAAAAAAAAAATAAGCAGAAAAAGAGACTATTTGAAAAATAATTTATAAGTTACAAAATAAAAGAATTGTTAACCAAAACGATCGGCTTCGGCTTCGATCCATTGATACCGTGTTAAGCGAACAAAAGGCTTGCACGGGAAATAAAAGCGAGACGTATTTTTTGTTTGTTTCTCTTTTTTTGCGTATTTTATTTTCCGTGGTTAAAACGATCGCGATTCCAATCTGCCTTTTAAAATTCCGTGCGGGTTTAACTTTACTGGCTTTAACTGAAAAAAGGTAAGTATAAAAGTTATAGCACAGAATAGGTAATAATAGTACGATGTAGTTATAGTTAAAAATTCAAAGTGTGTTTTGTGAACTTAATCTGCGTAAAAGCGCTGACTGCGGGCGATCATTTTCAAAGTTTAGCTCATTGTTTGAGTTAAGTTAAAGTCCATAAATTATAGCTTGATTTATTCTTCTTATTATATGTTATGGCTTTTATTTGCGCTATACCAGTACACTGCACTTTGCCAAGCGTGTGTGGGGTAGCTTGATTTAGCAAAGCTGTAGTTACATTAGTTTGACAGCTGTCATTGTAAAGAATATTTAAAAGCATAGAGTGATAGAGTTTAAAGCTAAGCTTTTGTTTTAATATGAGTAAAAAACATATTATGTAAAAAAACATATGTTATTGAAAAACATTGTAACTTGATAATATTGTAATTGTAGCCATCGACATATGAATGAATTTAACTAGTAATTATGAAAAAAGACATTGGAAATAAAAAATAATAAAATTGTTCGTTTTCTTCTCTTGACTTAAGTACATGACTTTTTTTGTGTCATTCCTTTTTAAATTAAAAATAAAAAAATTAGTAGCCAGCTTGCTTTAACATTCTCCCGGCCTTGGAAGTTTTTCTTCTAACATCTTCTAATATCACTACCTTTGAAAACGCTCGTCGAACGACCCCATTTGCAGTCCTGACGTCTGCCACTCTCGCGACTCCATCCCTTCCAGGAAATGTTTTGACAACTCTTCCCATCATCCATTTTAGTGGCGGCATATTGTCTTCTTTAAGAAGAACAAGGGTGTCTGGGGATAAGTCTTTATTTTTCGCCTTCCATTTGGTCCTTATTTGTAATTCAGAAATAAATTCTTTTGACCATCTCGTCCAAAAATGTTGGCGGAGCTGCTCTACTCTTTCCCAACGTGTCAGCCTATTTACGGGAACGTTTTTTACATCAGCGCATATAGGTGCGGTGAAAGGGCGACCAATCAAAAAATGTGCAGGGCTGAGTGGAAGTAGATCGTTAAGATCAGTGGACATAGGCGTCAACGGTCTAGAGTTCACTATGGCTTCAACTTGCGTTAACACAGTCGTGAACTCTTCAAACGTTAAATGCGCGTTACCTACTACGCGGCACAGGTGATGCTTACAAGTTTTCACTCCTGCTTCCCACAGACCACCAAAATGACTGGCATATGGCGGAATAAAGTGAAATTTGATATTTTGTGAAGAAGCGTAATCTTTTACCGCGTCTGAACAATTAGACAGAAATTTCCTAAAGTCGTTCATCAGACCTACAAAATTCTTTCCATTATCTGAATATATTTCCACGGGCTTACCGCGGCGCGAAATAAATCTTTTTAATGCGAGAAGGTACGCCTCAGATGAAAGGTCACTCACCAATTCCAAATGAAGGGCACGCGTAACAAAACATATAAACAAACAAATATATGATTTTATTAACTTTGCACCTCTACCTTTACGGTTCAATATGAACACTGGCCCCGCGTAATCTACTCCTGTTCTTAAAAAAGGATACCCTGGCATTAAGCGTTCTTTTGGTAAATTTCCCATAATGGGTGTCAAAGTTTTACCGCGTATGCGCGCACAAATGCAGCATCTATGAACGATCTTTTTAGCAAGATTACGACCACCAAGTGGCCACCATGATTCTCTTATCGTATATAAAAGAAGTTGTGGAGCAGCGTGCATTAGTCTTTTGTGCTCGTAACGAAAAAGTAGAACAGCAAAGTGATGTTTACATGATAAAAGAATTGGGTGCCTTTTGTCAAAACTAAACTGCGGAGAATATTCAATGCGTCCTCCAATTCTTAGTGTTTTATTTTTATCGATAAAAAGATTCATGCCCGAGAATTTTCGCGTTTTACTTAAATCTTTATCATTAATAATGCTATTATATTCAAGCGGAAAAGATTCACGCTGTGACAATCGAGCTAAAGTCTCAGCTGAGTCCTGCAGTTCAGTCACAGTAAGTACGCCACTACGTCGATCGTGTTTATTGCGGGTATTATTAATGAAGCGTAACATATAGGCTGCAGCACGTCTCATGCGATCAAACTGAGAGAATCGTGAAAATGGAAATAATGAGCCCTCTTCAGGCTGACTAATGAATATATTTACTTCTGTAGCTTTAACTTCGGGTAAGTCATGAATTTCTGGCAACGAATCCATGACTTCTGGTATTTTTGCGTCAACGTCAGCATACAGAAATTGCGGCCCGTTCTACCAAAGGTTACAAGAACTTAGCGTGTTTAAGTTTAGTCCACGTGAAACCAGATCTGCCGGATTTTCTTTTCCACTAACGTGGCGCCAGGGACTTTCGCCTGCTAGCTGATGAATTTCGGCGACGCGGTTCTGGACGTAAGTTTTTAATAAATTAGGAGACATATGTAACCAACCTAAAACAATGGTAGAATCGGTCCAAAAAATAGCCACATGAATACGACTACGGATTGATTGTACAATTTTCTTATATAATCTAGCCCCTATTAATGCGCCATTCAACTCTAATCTTGGAATTGTCGTAGGGGTTAAAGGAGCGACCCTTCCCTTTGAACATAACAACTGAACTTTAACAGTTGACTCACTATCAATAGATCGAATATATGCACAAGCGCCATAGGCCACTTGTGATGCATCTGTAAAAATGTGTAATTCCGTACGGACGGGATTTTCACACACAACATAGCGTGGTATTTTTAAACTCTTTAGAACTACAAGATTTTTTATGAATTCATTCCAAAGTCTACCTACATCGGCCGGGATTGGGTCATCCCAATCGACTTTTAATAACCACAATTTTTGTAGAATTATTTTTGCGATAATAATTGTGGGAGAAATCAACCCCAGAGGATCAAATATTTGAGAACTCTCTGATAAAATAATGCGTTTTGTAGGCTGATTCTCATGAGGTTCATAGCGCGTGTGGTAATGTAAATTATCTGACTTATTAAACCAGCCTAGTCCTAATGTTCTGTTATTCATATTTTCTCCTAAACATAACTCTTTTGAAGCGTTTATAGTATCCTCAGATTCAATAGTGTCGAAATTAAAAATCCATTTGCGTAAATTGAAACAACCAGATTTCAAAACCTTTGTGGTTTCTTGACAAATGTGCATTAAATTTTTCATATCATTGTCTCCGCGGATTAAATCATCTACATAGAAGTCCTCTCTAATTGTTCTTGCCACCTCAGGATCCTTACATTCTTGCGCTAACTGTTTCAAACATCTACAACTTAAGAAAGGTGCGGACGCTGTCCCATATGTCACTGTATTTAATTTATAAATTTGTATTGGATCACTGGGATTTTCGCGCCATAATATTAATTGTAAGTCACGTTGCTCGGGTACTAACAAAATATTTCGAAACATTTTCTCAATATCGGCACAAGCGACATATCTGCACTCCCTAAAACGCAATAATATCGAAATAAGATCTCCTTGAAGAGGTGGTCCAATGAGTTGCAAATCATTAAGTGATTTCCCACTCGAAGTAGCAGCGCTTGCGTCGAATACCACTCGTAACTTAGTAGTCGTACTGTGTTCACGGAAAACACCATGATGCGGCAGGAAATAATGAGGGGTTCCGTAGGACGAAACACGAGTCATATGACCCAAGCTCTCATATTCGTAAAGAAACTCAGAGTATAACTTTTTATAGGCGGGTACGCGTTGTAAACGCTTTTCTAATGCTAAAAAGCGTTGTTCCGCCCTTGAGAATGAATCGCCCAAAAGATCGGGTGATGATTTTAACGGCATACTAACAATAAACTGTCCCTCGTTATTGCGCGTCGTATTGCGAGCGAACAGTTCCTCGCAAGCACGCTCAGCATCAGTGCGCGTAGCTCGATCACGAGGCAGCTCTTCAATCTCCCAAAATAAGCGTAATTGACCACTTAAAGAGTCCATGTCAGAGGACTGTGTGAAATTACAATGCGTATATTTAGTTTGTCGCGTATTAAAAGTTATAGGTCCGGAAATAATCCAGCCTAATTTAGTATTTTGTAAGAAGGGCCCGTTATTTAAGCGCATTTTGCCCTCATCTAGCAGATCCCAGAACAAATCTGCACCTATGAGAAGGTCAACAGGTTCGCTATCGTAAAACTTAGGGTCTGCTAGCTCAATATTATGCGGAATTTGAAACTGATTGCGTATCATAGTAGCACTAGGCAGTGTTGACGTTATTTGCCGCAACACAATACAATTGACTTGAGCGCTAAACAAATCATTCGTCGACTTGAATTCTATATTACAAGTTTGCGTGCTTTTACTTATAGAATTCCCTACACCTTTTATTTGCTGAGTGGACTGTATCATAGTTGCGTTTAATTTTTTGCATAAAGGTTTACTGATAAAACACCGCTCACTGCCACTGTCTAGAATAGCACGTGCTTTGTGGTATATACCAAACTTATCGGCTACCTTTACATAAGCAGTAGACAGTAATACCGGGTTCATATTAGACACATGCTCATTTGATTGACCTAAAGATGTGCCTTTAGCGTGCAGTGTATGACATGCGTTAGATAGTTCAATTTTGTTATCAGCTGATGAAGACGGACAAACATTTGTTGATACAGACTCGCTTAATGTATGAAATGACGCCGTGGGTTTATTGTCATCTGGAGTATTCCTATGTACCAAAGAATTGTGTTTCTTAGAACAATGGCGGCATGGGCCAAATCTACAGTCAACAAGAGCATGTCCAAATCTAAGGCAGTTTTCACACAAGCCTTTTTCCTTAATAAATTTTAATTTATCCTGCAACGTTAAGTCTATAAATTTTTGACAGGAATATATTGAATGCTGCGCGTTACACATGATGCATGAAAAACCTTTTATGTTTCTGTAAGATGACTTGTCCGCAGGTTTATTTGTAGCGACATTACAATGTAGTTTAGAAAAGCTCTGTGTATTAGAATTTGATTTCTTATATTCTGCCTTAGGATTTGTACTTGCGTGTGGGCTACCCTTATTATGCGAGGAACTTAGAGTTTCTAAGACATCTGCCCTACTACGTAAACATTTTAATAAATCATCTGTCTTAACTAGTAAGTTCGCATCATCTTCATTATTTAACAAAAGAGAACTTTTATGTAGCTCCCATGCGCGTTCAGTTGTAGAATCTAATCTAGAAACTACCATATAATTCACTAAAGTATCCCAGGTCTCGGTGGGTTGTCCGAGTAATTTTAAAGCGCGAAGATTTTTCAATATACTGTCTATAAGCTGTCTTAATGAATTTGGCGACTCTTTAGCAATTGCAGGTATAGAAAATAACGATTTAACGTGGTTGTGCACAAGTAAGCGGCTATTGTTATACCTATTCATTAAAATCTCCCAAGCAATATTGTAGTTATCAGATGAAAATTCTAAAGCGTCGATAACTAACTGTGCGCTGCCCTGCAAAGAAGACTTTAAGTAGTGAAACTTTTGTATATCAGGAATATCTTTAGATTTATGTACTAATGATAAATAGGTATCACGGAATTCCAACCAATTATCATATGAACCGTTGAAGGTTGGCAAAGATATTGTAGGTAATTTAACAGATTTTACATTAGACGTAGTTGCTTTAATGTTTATGTTTTCATCCCCTAACTTGCATTTTGCTTGCGACAAAACACTGTAGTACTCAGACTCAAAGCTTTCCCTCATTTGGAGCTGTTGCTCTAAGTCTGCGTCGGGAATTAACGCATCTATTTTATTTTGTATATCGTTAAATTCTTGAAGCAAATTAGTCGCTGCTTGTACACGAAGCTTTATTTCCATTTGTAGTTGAGATGTCAATTCATCTTGTATTGAATATACCTTTTGTATATATTTTTTAAAATTGGTGAGTCGACCCTTCACCGTACCACGTCCTTTACATAGAGCCTTAAGCGCGTCGTCAGTCATTTTAGTGGTGTGTAATACAGCAAAGAGTACTTACAGTATAAGCGTGAGGAACAAACCCGACAACCCGACACAAATCCCGACTGGTACCCGTTCCACCAACACACTATATTAATGCGAAATGTGTAGTGTAAACGTTCCTTAAGCGCCTCGTATAATATTTGTTGCCGTCTTCTGCGCCGCCGTCGCCGATTTTCCCTTTTTTCGCTTAGGGCATCGAAGTATACATTAATAGCGTAGGATTTCTTCTATACCTCTAACTCATAGACTCATAGGTAATAATAGTCCTTTTAGATCCAGCTTCGTATGGACCAAAACTTATGTTATTGAAAAACATTGTAACTTGATAATATTGTAATTGTAGCCATCGACATATGAATGAATTTAACTAGTAATTATGAAAAAAGACATTGGAAATAAAAAATAATAAAATTGTTCGTTTTCTTCTCTTGACTTAAGTACATGACTTTTTTTGTGTCATTCCTTTTTAAATTAAAAATAAAAAAATTAGTAGCCAGCTTGCTTTAACACATAATATAATAAGAACTAAAATCCATAGACTGTACATCTGAAAATCTAGCTGCATTTTGAATGATGTTGTTTACGAATTTTTATGTGAATCTTGAACAAATACAGACAGCTATATTTTTTTTTAATACTTTGGTTTTTTTAAACAATGAGATAATGTTTCTTCTGTGAGTATTATTTGTGATTTCGTGTTAGTTATTATTATCTTATAGCTTCGAAATATTAAGGAGGTCCCTCCTTCATAACTGCCTGGTAAAGTAACCTAAAGCTAAAGCCACAAAAATGCCCTGACCCGCGGCGGAAAAATAATTTAAAAAAACCAAATTCCACGCAGACACAACACGGTATTACCTAGTATTTTAAGCACCCGTTAAAACTACTTGGGAGCATACTACCATCGGTTAAAGCCTTATTGTCTTTAATATTGTTGACGTTCGTGTTTTAAAATTATAATCCTAATTTTAACGACGTCAAAGTACGTCACGTAAAGCTGTCATTTTGAAGTAATACTGCTTTATACGATGATAGTAACCCCCCTGTCACAGTGTAGCAACATTAGTATTCCACCATCGTTTTATAACTTCAAAATACACAAAAGTTGACTAGGAACTCTCCGTATTTATGGATTTTCACACGAATAGCTTACAAAGTGGCAACTTTTAACAACTTCGCACACTAACCGAGCGCGCATGCGAGTAGCTAGCAGTGTGTATATCATGCGTTACTGTGTTCGCAGAGCGCAATCGACTTGCTTTCGAGTTACAATAAAACTTGCTTGCAGCGACGGGACGCGAATAATATCGTGTGCTGTAAGGTATAAACTTATCGCGGGTCTTATCTTCGTCTTCTTTATGAGACTTTTCTCATCCATTGTTGGACATATGCCTCCTCATGTGCACGCCACTCTTCCCGATGTTGGGCAAGCCTCCTCCATGTTTTCCCCGCAAGCTGGGTGATGTCGTCAGACCAACGAGCCCAGCGATTCTTAGTACCCCTTGTTCTGTTGGTGTCCTGGCTGCTGCCGTGCCCAGACCAAGCAGAACCGCTATCTATAAGGGTCTTATCTTAGACCAACGAATATAACGTAATCAACTTTCATTTGTGACTTCAGGTGCTTGTTCTTTAGATATAAAAGTTGTTTTTAATAGGAATAGTCTTCTTCTTCTCCACCGAGTAGTAATGGTCTGTGTTCTTCTCCATAACTGGTCTGGTCATGTATGCTCTATCTGAAATATTTAATTTTCTGGGATTAGTTGCAGGTCGCAAACTTTGTCACTAAGAAGTAAGAGTCTTCTTTTTTAAATTGAAAAGGTTTGGCCATAGTTCACCGCGCTGGCCAAGTACGAATTGGCGCACTTCACATACGTTTAAGAACTCCCATAGAGAACTCCCAGGCAAGCACGTTTCCTCACGATGTTTTTCTTCATCGTTATAGCAAGTGATATTCAATTTCTCAAAACCATAACTCCGAAAGTTATAGGTGCCCGGGGATCGAACCCTCCGACTACCTGAACAGGAGGCCGACAATCATAACCACTGGAATATCACTATTTTCGATCTGTCCCCTCGTCGGTGACAAAGGAACAGAACTTTTTATTCCTATCTGTCCCCTAAGAAAACAGCGGAGGCACAGACCGGAATTTATTAGTTCGTTCTGTCCCCCTGTTACCCTTTTATCGGAATTATTCCTTAATTATACGAAACATAAAGCGCATGACTTGCAGCACACAGCGCACACCCGAGCCCAAAGCGGGCGATGCAAGTGCAAGTTCGCGGCGAAGTTCCAGCTGCGAGGCACACCTACCTAATTGGGTAAGCATTGGAGGCGGTACCCAAATCAGAAATAGTGTGTGCACACGTGGCCTACGGTAATGTGCTTAGCTCATTACTTTCCCGTTTAGTATTGTTTCTGAACAAAAAATAAACTTTACAAAACGTTTGCTCGTAAAGATACTCTTACTTCACCGCTGTTAAAACTATAAAGTAGACTTTTCCACCCTAGGGCGATAAAATATTTTCGACTATTTTTACAATACCACCAAAAGCACAGCTGTTTACATGCCGAAATTCTCTTTTTTTTTATTGGAAGAAGCTTTATTACCTTTCGATACAGAGCCCAAATTCTTTACCGTAATATAAAAATTTTCATCTTTAAAAACACCTTTTAGTTCTCTATCGTCGCGTCTTTGTACAGTGTGAGTGGTGTGGGCGAATATTTACGTCTGGCTTCTTTTTAAAATTTATAGACTAAGCGCTTAGCTGCAAACAGACTTACTAGTAAGTAGTGATACAGCCTAGTGTGGAGCGTGCTTGCCTAGAAAATGCCTATTCACTCTTATGAGCTCTGCATCGCTTTGGATCACTGCCGATGGTCTTCGTAGCATAAAAATATTGCATTTATAAAAATTATATACCACATAACAATAGCTTTCGAATTGCAAGCTAATTTCAAAACAGTGCGGTGAATTAATTAAATTAATAGACACAATGCTGACAGGCGTGAAATATCACCCGCGCGATAATAAGCGCGAGCGAATAAGCCGCCAAAACCGCAACGAATATCTACATACACAAATAATGTATAGCTATAGATATATTGTGAGTATTACGTGAAAATATACACAGTATGTATGTATAGTGTACATGAGTAACGGTAGGCTCCCACGAGGCATGAAGATACGCGCGTTAACACCGCTACTAGATACGAGTAGTAAGCCGCGATAAAAAGAGCAAATGAACAGTCTGCTAAAACTAAAACGAATATCTACTTCACGGTTTTAGGCCCAACATGCTATCCAAATGCAATTTGGCAGATTCCATTACACCTTAGAGAAAAATACTTTGCATGCAGGTTTCCTAACGATATCTTCCTTTACGGTAAAAACGGGCGCAATTTAATAATTACTTCTAATATACTGACTTAAGAATTAGAACGGACCCCCGACTATGAATGAGCTAATGTTATATAAACCGTATAGGCTATCAAGGCGTCGATAAAACTCCCGCTGATGCCCGCGACTTTGTCCGCGTAGAATAACCTTGACTCCTCTTCAAAAAATCCTCCGGGAAATTAAGGAAACTCCTTCATTTTCCGAAGTAAAAAGTAGCGTACGTCACTTTAGGTTCTCAACTATATCTATACAAAAAAATCACGTCGATCCGTTGCTCTGTTGCTGCATAATTGAAGGACAAACCAACAAACCAAAAAAAACATACTTTCGCATTTATAATATTAGTATGATGATGAGGAAATACCGTTGTTCGCGCTTTCTCGCACCGTGAGCGGCTACCGTGTGAATGTGTTCATATAATAACTCATCACATAATTAGAACGATAAACTGAAACCGAGTCTACGTTCACCTTAGGAACTATGCACACTTGTCCTTTTATTATTTTACTTCATTAGCTACTGTTTATTTTAACAATCATGCAATTTGCGAGGTAACTAGCAGACGTCCGTTATCTCAGTTGATACCCCAGATACTGGTTTATATATTGTCTTTGCCCCAGATATCGAATCCAGAGCTTTCGTACGTTATCCCTATTATATTAAGTTTTTTTTTAGCAACAGTTCTACATCCAATGGACACTTATAGGCTCCTTACTTATCTAAACATATATTGTAAATTCTTTTTATGGACAAATAAATCACGAAGAATGGAAATAATAATTTTTATCCCGGAAAATCAAAGGATTTCCACGAGGAACTACTAAATTCATGCGCACGAAGCCGCGGCTTTTATCTAGTCTTTAGTAATACGGATCAAAATCAATCATAAAGATACCTATAGCATAGCTTGAGGCCAATTTCACCGATCTTGACAAACAAAGCTATACATATAATAAAAAATAGCCTAAATTAATCTTGTGATAACTGTAATAAGAAAGCCAGATAGGTATATTTTATCTCGGAAAAAACATTTATGTAACCCAATAATTATACCAAGAAAAAAGCTTTAAGGTGTCTCTTTCCTTGTTTTTTCGCACCGTATGTACATGCCTTAACACCTACTCATGCAAACCGATATGAATTTGCAAATGATATGATATTTGCAGGTGCGAGGCGTGGCCTCAAACAAAGTGCTAATATCCGGTATTCCGGCTTCCGGTGAATAAAAAACTACACTTACATAAATTGCTAATTCAAAGTAGGTATTTTCTAGGAATCTCGATGAGGGTTCTGGCTTTTTTCAGGTTGCGCCACACACGACAAGCGTTATCCTGGCATTTTTAACATTGAGTGTAGTGGAAATGCCATGCTAACTCATACCTTAAGGTGATTGTGTGGCACAATGCTGATAGTAAATGTGCTGAAAACCAGCGCTGGTATGGTGCATCTACAGTCTACACCATATCAGCATTAGTTCGGTAACCTTTTTGGGATTTTCTACGACACAGATTGGATTGTTAGTCTAAAATATTTTTCTGTTTTTTTAATTTGTTTGTTTTTTATCTGTGTTATTTCAAATTCCAAATAAATATTTATTTATTTTTGCTTTCTTCCCTTTTTTTAGGAAAGACTTTTATGCCAAATAGGCTAGCGCTACAATCAATGAAAGCCAATGAAAGATGACCCAAGAGTCACCGCAGCCTTTGTGGCTTTAGTAGTTCTTCATTATATAAGAATACGCATAGCTGTCTGTTTGAAAAAGGTAAACAAGCAGCTTCGCAGAATCGAGTAACACTTTGCATGGCCTATTGACGTTGTTACCGCGATTACACGATTATATTGTGATATGAGTGGCTCAAGAACGTACAGTACTTTAGTTCAACCGCAGATAGGATGAGAACCCACGATCTTTCAGTTACAGTTTATCTATTAAAGCAAGCAATGTACATAAGATAATGTTTCCATTGTTTGTGTATACCCAACGGTACTCCAATTACATAGGAATTACGAAGTTCTATTTACCATATTATACCTTAGAATACGTGCATCAAAATCCCTCTTTTGTGTCACGACACAGCGGGCGGTGTGGTGTGCGCAAAACACGCGATTTGCATCCCGATGTGTGTGTGATGCGCTCCTCGAATACGAACTCTGTCAAAACGGTGTCACTTACACCGAAGTGCATCTTTTTTTTATCCATTACAAGTTAGCCCTTGACTGCGATATCACCGGATGGTAAGTGCATTCTAAGATAGTAGCGGGCTAACCTGTTAGGGGCATGGCAGTTATTTCCAACCTATACCTCTATTCGGTTTCTACACAGAATAGTACCGGAACGCTAAATCGTTTGGCGGCGCGACTTTGCCGGTAGGGTGGTAACTAGCCACGGCCAAAGCCTTGCACCAGACCAGACCAGAGAAAATTCAGAAATTATAAGTTCCTAATTCTCTAGGGCCTTCCCAATAAGACCACAGAGCTCACCACTGCACACACGAGTTCGTGTAGCGACGGTTAGAATTTTTCAACTAAGAAATACTAGATTACTACAAGTAAAAACAAACATTACTTCATCGTGCGAGACTGGCTCCTGAGACTATCGGTCATAGAAGCGGTCGAAATGACCGGAGGTCAGAGCCCCATCAATAAAAGGTAGTTAGCGAATAGGAGTTCGCAACGTGTCGGTGTGAGATGCGGCCGTGCATCAAGTTTGCTCGCCGAGCTAATTAGTACAGTTGCTCAGTTCGTCAATCATGCAGCCAACGCGCGCACTCTAATTATTTAACTTCATTCCGCTCATTCCGCTTTGTACAAGGTGTACTGGTACACTCCTGCCGTCAACTTCGGGGCTCGCTTTAATTGGATCGCGACAATCTTGTTCTTACATGTACCAAGTTAATTTGTTACTGAGTCGGTGTTTTCAATTGATATTTCGGATTAGAGCTCAGAATACTTAATTCTCTGTTTTAAGAAAAGAGCAACTGCTGAGTTTCCTGTTCTCTTCTCAATGGAATCGGCCTTCTGAACCGGTGGTAGTCTTGTCGACTTATCATAAGTGGCACAAGTTGTCCTACGTGAAATAAGTAATCATTTCATTTCATTTTATATAAATAATTTCATTTCAGTACGCATTATTAAACCGACATCAGCTTAGAACAGATTCTGAAGTATCGGTCAATCTATGCTCAGACCGATCTGAGATTGACCGATACTAATATAATTGAGAACGTGTTCTTAACTGATGTCGGTTTATTAATAACTAGTGGTTCGCCCCGAACTGAGACCTCGCGGCGCCATCTATTGACATCATTGTGAAGTTCTGTTGTAAATAATAGGCTCATTAAAAATTAAATAATTTCGGTTCCATATAATATTTATATAATTTTAGTATTTGTTGTTCAAGTACAGGATATAATTCAAATAATTGAACAAGTTTCAGACTTAGCCTTTCAGAAAGTATTGCAATAGTTAACTTTGATCATTAGCGCCATCTATTGACACCATTGTGAAGTTCTGTTGTAAATACTAAGGCTCATTAAAAATTAAATAATTTCGTATCCATATAATATTTATCTAATTTTAGTATTTGTTGTTCAAGTACAGGATATAAGTCAAATAAGTGATCAAGTTTCAGGCTCAGCATTTCAGTAAATTTAGAGTTCTGAGGTCAACTTTGGACGTTAGAAAATCTCCACTTTGAGAACCCCCCATTTCGTCAATTATAAGGGAAAAATTTAAAAAAAAAAAATTTGGACTCTATTCCTAATCATCTTTAAAATGATATACCGCAACTCTATGTAACGCTATAAAAATATTTTTTCTTCGTATTCGCTTCTATGAGAGCCCCCTGAACTAAAGATTTTTATTACTTTTTAAGCCATATTCGGCGGGAGGCCATCGGTTTATATATAATATTTAAATTTGAAGTAATTACGTTCAGTAAATCAGAAGTTATAAGGCTCTGACAGACGGACGGACGGACGGACGGACGGACGGACGGACGGACGGACGGACGGAAAAGTGCAAATTCACTCAAGTAGACTCAGAGACCTTCGCTTCGCTTCGCATAAATACAGTGTACGTTTCCACCAGAGATGTGCTACGCCGCTAAGCTATGGATGTCTGTCTCATCTTGATACGAGTGCTTGATCTAACATCCAGCGCTCTAAGCTATTACAATCAAGCATTCTTATTGGTTGCTTTGACACAAATCCGTTACTTGGCAACGTTACGTCTAACTTGGCATTACGCCTTTCCAGGCAGTCGTACAGATTTCTTAAAGTTTTCTTTAGCTTATTATCTCAATTCAGACAAAATTCAGTAATGACAAAAGAACAGAAAAATACTATAGATAGAATAGAATATAATTAATTTATTTGTCTGAATATGTGTTACATTGATGGTTACAGTAGGTATGAAACGTCGCAGCATATCCAGTCAGGCAACCCTGACGTACACATTTTTGTGTAGTTAAGTATTTAAATAACATAGTACAAAGTATGATCTAGTTTTAGAATAACATTTCAAAGGAATTCCATCTTGAATAAATAAAAATGTCTTGAATAATTAATTATTACAAATAACATCAGGCTTTGTAGACCAAGTAACATTCAGATGATACTAATATTATAAATGCGAAAGTGTGTTTGTTTGTTGGTTTGTTGGTTTGTTCTTCAATCACGCTGCAACAGAGCAATGGATTGACGTGATTTTGATTTTGCGTGGGTATAGTTGAGGACCTGGACCTGGACCTAGGCTACTTTTTATCCCGGAAAATTAAGGAGTTCTCGTGGGAATTAAAAAACTTATTCCACGCGGACGAATTTGCGGGCATCAGCTAGTCATCTATTAATAAGAAAATGGGTTAAGGCAGCAAGTTTAAATTTTATAATACTAATATTTCAAAGAAGCTGTAGTAAAACAATGCTGGTATTAATTACACGTTTTACAACTTATATTTTATATACAATAGATTAGAAACAGTCTCTTGCTTTGTAACAATAATTAACTTTATACGTTGCTATGAGTAAAGGCAAGTTATAGTTAGTGTTCTGTGGTTAAGGTTACATTTTTTACTTCAATAACTAAACAACTACGTTTCAAAGGCTAACATTTCAAAGATGACTTAAAGTTTAATTCATTCGACATTATTAAGTACTTACCGAGATATAATATTAAATAAATAAAAATATTAATATCGAAGTACCTGTCTTTCAAGTTGCATATGCCCTGACGGGGTGACATGTCAATGATTATTGTACAAATGTTCATGTTAAATGCAAATAAATGAAAATGAATCTGAATCATTTTAAGAACATAGTTCATAGTTGAAATAAATAAAAATATTAATATCGAAGTACCTGTCATTCAAGTTGCATATGCCCTGACGGGGTGACATGTCAATAATTATTGTACAATTGTTCATGTTAAATGCAAATAAATCAAAATGAATCTGAATCATTTTAAGAACATAGTTCATAGTTGAAATAAATAAAAATATTAATATCGAAGTACCTGTCATTCAAGTTGCATATGCCCTGACGGGGTGACATGTCAATAATTATTGTACAATTGTTCATGTTAAATGCAAATAAATCAAAATGAATCTGAGTCATTTTAAGAACATAGTTCATAGTTGAAATAAATAAAAATATTAATATCGAAGTACCTGTCATTCAAGTTGCATATGCCCTGACGGGGTGACATGTCAATAATTATTGTACAATTGTTCATGTTAAATGCAAATAAATGAAAATGAATCTGAATCATTTTAAGAACATAGTTCTTTCTGGCGGGAAGACATTATTTCTAAGTTCTTTTAATCACTAATTATAACAAACTCCTTGAATAGTCAATCAATTAATTATTGTAAAAACACAGCAGCAAGTTCTATCAATATACCTATTCTCATGAATTAAAAGATTAATTTTGATACAACATTGGAGCAGAAACTATAGAAGTTCGACGTAAGCAGACCGCGGCGTCCGGCGTTAACTAAGTGGTCAAAACTTGGGAACTCCCCAGATCCCCACTGCGCTCGCCGATATTCATTAGAGATTGGTTCATAACTATCATCTTACATAAACCACTAACTGACTCGGCCCGGCTTCTTGTTCAAAAGCGCAAAGTTTAAGCAAAAGTTCTGCTAATCCAACGGAAATTGGGATGTCGCCTATGATAAAAGTAATCTTTTGATTATCAAATTTGATTTGATGATCAAATATTTATTTTCAAAATATATTTGAAAATTTATTTATTTATATTTGACTAGCTGTACGCCTCAGCTTCACACGGGTGCAATTCAGATTTGTAATTATATCTTGAAAAAAAAAAGTAAACAATTTACAGATGAGGTGTCTACATTCGTAATGTTACATAATTTCTATTATATTATAAGCACCCGTCGGTATCCGTTTGTTCCCCAGGTGGCAGGCGATTGCGACACGTAGGTATTCTCTCTGACTTGCAAGACGATTTTCATTTTCAAATGAAGATTCTTCAATAATTACGACGTAGTTTCACTGCCCTCGCCTGGGAACTATGTTTAGAAAGTTGAGACCTTAATCTTTCAGGCTTTTCGCAGTCTGTCTACAGCAGTTAGATATTAAAATGTTTAAAAAAATATTGGTAAGTTTATTGTTTGTCTTGACAAATATGAAATAAAAGTGTCTTGACAAATATGACATAAAAGACAGTCTGAATTAATAGACGAATAGAGGTTTAACGTAAAAAGTTAGGTGAATTTTTCCGACTTAATTCATATTATTGCAATTTTCGAAGGGATCTCTAATTTATTTTAAAATAAAATGTAGCCTATGTTACTCGCTGATAAAGTAGCGTTGTAGTGAAAGAATTTTTATAATCGGTTGAGTAGTTTTTGTGTTTATCCATTACAAACAAACAAACAAACAAACAAATTTTTCCTCTTTATAATATTAAGTTTAGATGTATGTATTGGAATCGTCGAGTTATAGATAAGAATATTGGTAATTACATTGATTTGCCAAGAAAATTTTCATATTTCATATTTTACAATAATTAAAATACAAAAAAAATCCGGAAAATCCTTGAGACCAAATTCCAGTGAATAAGTAATATCTCACCTGTCATGCTGGGTGTAAATTGTAGTCCCGTGGACTGTGGGACGGTCCCGGGCAGGCTTAGGCGATAATCCTAATATAAGGATGCGACGGCTTTCTGAAACAATATTGTTTCCTTGGTATTTACACTGTTTATTTATTTGATGACAGCTGATCCGGCGCGACTTCATTTAGGTAGAATTTATGAAAATAAAACTAAATCAGTTCCAATTTTGGCCACCGGGCCAGAATAGGGCATCAACTAGCACATAATATTTACTGCAGTCAGTAGCCACTGAATAATCGAAAATTTAACCCAGATTTAAACAGCACAGCGTTTCAGTTAGTTAGTTAGTTAGTAATTAACAAAGTGTAAGATAAGCTGAGCGCCAACAGGTCACATAACGCGGTCGACATGCAGCTAATTTCCCACCGGACCAATAAATTATTTTATACCAAATTTTCAGTGACTAATTGCGAGTAGGTATTTTATGCTTTGTCCCCAAAACTTTCAGCATAAAGTTTACTAACTGACTTTCTAAAAAGGAGGACGTTTGCTTTTCATTTAAAAAATTATAGTCATAGTATTAGTATCCATCCATCCATCAGCCTGTATGCATCCACTGCTGGACATAGTTTCGAGAGCGCGTATAGTAAAACAAAAATAAAATACAAATCATACTATTAAGATTATTACATATAAATGGGAAAGTGTGTTTGTTGATATTTTGTCCTTCAATCACGTTGCAACAGAGCAACGAATCAACGTGATTTCTGGATGGATAAAGTTGAGGACCTGCCCCCCGATTGCGTAAGAAAACCGTAATCATAAACGTTTGTCAAACGTTTAACTCGAACTATTTATACTAAATTCTACATCAATGATTTAAAGAGTTCATAGATGCCTACAGTCCGTACACGAGCTCCGAGGAATCGGGGTCTGAAGAAACGACGGCTGTACGCCACCCTCGATCGTCGCTCCATATCCAGCTCGCTCCCAGCACTAGTATCGAGCTTGACGCGTGTAATTTTGCGATAGCAGTATTCTTTTGTACTTTAAACAACTCTAGGTCATTACTTTAACATTCCATAGGATTCCTCGGAGCTCGCGCGCGGTCTATAGGTAGGAACATGCACATCTACATGTCAAAAAGCATGAACGAACTCTTTACACAGTTCGAGTAACACGTATCTTTCAAATGACTACGATTTACTTAAAGTCCCTCAAACTTATCTGACCCAGTGAAAAACAAAACTAAACAGGCATAATTTTTTTCAAATTTTTGCCAGCGTGTCATATAAGTTTGTGGGATTGTAGACAATTGGACCTCTGGAGAGTGACATAGGCTTATACCCCGGAAAATTAAGGATTTCCCGCGGGAATAAAAGAAACTATATTCGCGCGGACCAAAGATCAAGTCACGGGCATTATCTAGTTCAAGATAAAACAATGATAACAGCATCAGTAGGCGGCACTTGAACACAAAGGGGCACATTACAGTGTAGTGCGAGGCACGCTCCCCGTGTTAGTGTAACTCCTACACCTCGCATTATATTCCTACATCCACGAATTTGCGCCGCGCGCGTGACCTGCGAGACAAGCGTCTTAGAGCTGACACACACTGAGGTACTAAGTTTCTGTCTGGCTTCTCTCAGAATCCTACTTCTATAGGATAGGACTAATATTTTGAACTATCTGATGCCCGCGACTTCGTCCGCGTGATTTAAGTTTTTTTTATTCCCTCGGGAACTCCCTAATTTTCCGGGATAAAAAGTAGCCTATGTCCACTCTCCAGGTCCTTAACTATACCCATGCCAAAAATCACGTCGATCAGTTGCTCCGTTGCGGCGTAATTGTAGGACAAATCAACAAACAAACACACTTTCGCATTTATAATATTAGTATGAAGTATGATGAGAAATTTTGGATGGATGGATGTTTGAAACTCAATCACGCCAGAACGGCTGAACCGATCTGGATTTGGCACAGAGATAGACTATAACACATAGGAATAACACATAGGCTACTTTTAATCGCGGAAAGTTATAGAGATCCCGCGGGAACCAAAAAACCTCATTCCACGTGGACAAAGTCGTGGGCATCAGCAAGTATTATAATTATTATAAATTAAACTCAAACTCAAACTCAAATGATTTTTATTCAAATAGACTTTTTACTAGTACTTATGAATAGTCAAATGAATCTACTACAATCAAATAAAATCAAATGTGAAAGTTTGGATGTTTGTAAATTTGAATACCTATTGTTTGTTAGGTACTCCTTTACGCTGCAACGACTGAACCGACCTTTTTAAAATTTGAATAGCAACCCTGAATTAACACATATGCTTTTCTTTGTCCCGGAAAATTAACTAGTGTCCGTGGAAATTAAAAAAACTTATTACACGCGGACGAAGTCGCGGGCATCAGCTCTTAAACGGGGCCACAACCCTCAGCAATAAGAATAAGGTGCAGAGTAAGAGAATTGGCCTTTATTTCATCTTCTAATTTTTAGAGCTTGTGCGAACTGCCAAGGCTTTGTGTCTTAAAGGAGCAATTTTTTCATCGTTACGTGCGTAATCTCAGAACGTTGATTGTCTTGAGTTTTGTGTAACTCTTTCATTTCCCGGGATAAAACAGTAAGTAGCCTATGTGTTACCCAGACTTTAATCTATCTCTGTGCCAAATTTTAACCAGGTCCGTTCAGCCGTTCTTGCGTAATTGAGTATTACCATCCATCCATCCAAACTCTCGCATTTATAATTCTAGTAAAGATTGTAAGGAAGCTGACTCAAATTAATAAAACTCAGGTGTACTCTCTATCCTCTTACTCACAAAGTTTTTTGAGTAAGCTTACTAACACACGAGATCGGTCACGTGATAATGTGACCTCACTGGCGCAGTCTTAACGTGGGAGTCCCGGGTTCGATTCCTGGCAGGGTCAATTTGGGAATTTTTAATTTCTGAATTTTTGGCTTTGGCTGTGGCTAGTTACCGCCCTACCAGCAAAGACGTACCGCCAAGCGTTTTAGCGTTCCGGTGCGATGCCGTGTAGAAACCGATTAGGGGTATGGGATTAATATAACTGCCATACCCCTAACAGGTTAGCCCTACTAACTTAGCCTGCATCATCACTTACCATCAGGTGAGATCGCACTAAAGGGCTAACTTGAAGTGGAATAAAAAAGTCGACTTTAGTTACTAGGTGTTTAAAGTGAACATACTTTAAACTACCTAGTTACTTTACATGATTTTGTTTGAACAAAACTGTTCTCAGTCGAATACTTATAAAAGCGAAACAATAAAGGTAAAACATTACATTTCTTCAAAACAATATCATATTTCCACCTCCTGCAATTGTCATTTACGCGTTATTCTGATATACCTACAGCAAATCGAATAATGCGAAGGAGCACCAACTCGCACGGAATCCCGAGATAATGCTCGCGCTAACCACCGAAATATACTCGACTAGCTGATACCGTGCCTTTATCCGAGTGGAGTTTATAAATTATAATACAGTCGCTTGCCCATCTTATGGGATCCCTAAAAAATTACTTGTGTCAATTGTTGACAAACTAGAGAGAGTTTAACAGATGTGAATTTATCTGAACCAGTGTAAGCGTCGCTATATATTACAAATAAAATAACAAGTGAATATAATCAAAATTATTAAAAAAAATACGACTGCTCTGCCGTAGATACACATACATACACGAACCCTGAAAACATAACACTCCTTTTTTGGGCAGTCGTGTAATAAAAAATCCCCCTCGAATGGAAGAACGGCTACCACTGCTAGTACGTAACGATACCACAGTCACTAATTAATTACCTTTGGAATCCTATTAACATTTTTATTAAATGATATTTTTTGTGATTCACTGCTTATTGAACTATTGTGTTATATATTTTTGGAATCTTCTCATCATTTTCTAGATGATGATTATATAGTTAATCTTACTTTCGAATATTTTTTTTCAACTTTTGTGTTTAATGCGGAACCATGGTCACCCCATCAAATTTTTTTTAAATTTTACTAGCCTATGTCACCCGGAATAAGCTAGGGATTCTAACGAGTTTTCATTTATCAAAATCGGTTCAGGCGTATAGAAGTTATGGTGGAATATACAAACTCACATACATACTTACATACATGCATACATACATACATACATGAACCCTGAAAACAATATACTCCTTTTTTCAGGCAATCGTATAGAAACAATGACTTAACATATCGTATAACTTAAAATTAATTGATACAATTATTCAAAACATATTCGAATCAACAAGCATAAAAATTAGTTCCAATTTTGGCAACCGCGCACCGGGTCAGATTTTGTGGGACTGAATTAACGTTCGCTTTTCCATACATAAAATGTATGTGTCAGGATGTACACTTATTTATTATTATAAGTAAGAATCCTTTTTATACGACTGCCTTGTTTTCAGAGTTCATGTATGTATGTATGTATGTATGTATGTATGTATGTGAGTTTGTATATTCCACCATAACTTCTATACGCCTGAACCGATTTTGATAAATAAAGTATTGTTAGAATCCCTAGCTTATTCCGGGTGACATAGGCTAGTATAATTTAAAAAAAAAATGATGGGGTGACCATGGTACCGCATTAAAGACTAAAGTTGGAAAAAAAAAAATCGAAAATAAGATTAACTATATAATCATCATCTAGAAAATGATGAGTAGATTCCAAAAATATATAACACTATAGTTCAATATGCTGTGATTCACAAAAAATATCATTTTATAAAAATTTGCATAAGATTCCAAAGGTACAAGTAATTAATTACTGTGGTATCGTTACGCAGTAGCAGTGGTAGCCGTACTTCCATTCGAGGGGGATTTTTATTACACGACTGCCCAAAAAAGGAGTGTTATGTTTTCAGGATTCGTGTATGTATGTGTGTCTACGGCAGAGCAGTCGTATTTTTTAATAATTTTAATTATATTCACTTGTTTATAAAATAAACTGCAATTAAAATAATTAAGAACTAATTTCTTAAATCGGCAAAACCTCATGGTATTGCACTGTAGATGAGATAAAGTACCCGAGATGCTGACAACATTTGAATGGCCCTAAACGGACTCTTGCAGGAATAATAAATATTTCAGTTGTTGTATGTATGCTAATAAATATTATGATTTTGAAAACTATACCAGGATCCCAATCACGGCGATCATTCAGTCAATTAAGACAAATCACCTTAGCTGACAATTTCTGTGGGTAAAGGCAAGAAACAGAAAAACTTTCACCACTTATTATATTATAAAGCGTGGATTATTCGATGGTTCTGGTGAAACGGCGCAGGAAAAAGTCGGCAACAATAAACACGGTGTATTCAAATGAGGCGAGCTCCCGGGGGACGCGGGGCGAGGGGACGCGGGGCGCGGGCGGGGACAATGATAATATTACAAACTTATTTACCACTTGGCCACAAATCTAGCGGTAAAGGTGCTGTAATTCCATGACGTGAAATAGAATCATTAATTTAGTAAGGGCCTCGTAACAATAACATTGCATCGTATCATATCATACTTCTCATACTAATCTCATACTTCATACTAATATTATAAATGCGAAAGTCACTTTGTTTGTTGGTTTGTTGGTTTGTTGGTTTGTTGGTTTGTCCTTCAATCACGCCGCAACGGAGCAACGGATTGACGTGATTTTTGGCATGGGTATAGTTGAGGAACTGGAGAGTGACATAGGCTACTTTTTATCCCGGAAAATTAAGGAGTTCCCGCGGGAATAACAAAAAACTTAAACCACGCGGACGAAGTCGCGGGCATCAGCTAGTAAAATATAAACTAGATAATTTATACTTATATTAACTCGTTCTTCGACGTGATATTCAGAAGAAGATAGTTGCATTTTGTATGTCTGTCAAAATAGATAGGTAACATGGGAGCAATCCTTTTTATACAATAATAGACTCCCATCTCAATTGCCTTGTTTCAATTACTAAGGTATTTTTCTTTGTTCAAATAAAATTTCATAATAATCCATACTAATATTATGTATGGGAAAGTGTGTCTGCCTGTCTTTTTAACCGACTAGAAAGGTTGCATTAACCAAACCCAAATACCAAATTTATAGGAAAATATATTAGAATTAGGCTTTTTGTATTTCTTTTGTAATTAAGGATTTCAACAAGGATCGCGGGAACAAAAAAACTTAATCAACGCGGAAGAAGTCGCGAGACAAAGTCGCGAAGACTTGAGATAACTACCTAAATCATACTAGATGATAGTATGGTATAGGAAGTTATCTCATTTCTCGTGGCTCTACGCGCTAGGCAAGAAAATTCGTAAAAAATTGTGAGCGCGTATGCAACCTTGAATATTCACGGGGAAGGGTTGCCGGATCCGGCCGGAACGTGACATCTTACGACGTTTTCTCTCTCAGGGTTTCATGCGGCGTTCCTTTAAACGAAGACCAGCAACAGATGTATATCCTTTGAAGGTTTATATAAAAGCCTGCAATCTAATACCTAATAGTAAATATGTCTTAAATGTGGATAGGTCTCCCCGATATTTTTCATATCCATACTAATATTATAAATGCGAAAGTGTGTCCGTCGGTCTGTCTGTCCATCTGTCTGTCTGTAACATTTTGACGGCCCATCTGTTTAACCGATTTTGATATATGACCGACATAGAATTCATTTTATCCCGGAGAGTTAAAAAGTTTTCGGGGGAATCAAGAAACTTTAATATCCACGCGGGCTATGTCGCGCGCATCATCTAGTGTCAATCTTATAAGTTACTAGCGGCCCGTCCCGGCTTCGCACGGGTAGACATAAATAGGTACAGATATTTTTCATAATGGTGCACCCCCTTCTCCCGCACTGCCCCTCTCACGAAGAGTTAAGTTACTCGATGCGCTGCGTGGCGGCCGCCGCCGGCATGGTATTTTAATTTTAATTTCATGATATCTTTTGAATGGAATGTCCGATTTCAATAATTCAAAAAGTAATCATCAGGTATTGAGATAGTCTTGAATATTAAATTATTTATTTGGATAAAAATTTATAAATGGTATGGATAACACGGTCTGATTTTGATCGGCATTTCTATCTATTTGTTAAATGTAAAAAAGTAGTTATAGTTACGTAACTACAATAGTTAGACACATGGTCTCGCGAAGTTTTTTGTAGATATTGATATATTCTATAATATTGTCGATCATTTTTTTGTCCTATCATTAATACTCTTCGCAGCGTATGCGATGAAAGACATTTTCTGGCACTTTTTCTTACACCATCGGTTGGTTTTTATAGGAATTTCTAAAGATTTCTATAGTAATCTACTACTAAATATAGCCTATGTTACTCAGTGATAATGTAGCTTTCTAATGAAAAAAGAATTATTAAAATCGGTCCAGTACTTTTTGAGTTTATTCGTTACATACAAAAATACAAAAATACAAATCTTTCCTCTTTATAATATAATATATATATATAATATATAATATATAATATATAAATATATAATATATAATATATATATATAATATATATATATAATATATTATATATAGTGTAGAAGGACCTAGGTTTAGTACCCAGTTAAGAGATTGGTATTAATAACCCCTGAATAATTGTCTCTGATCTAGTATAATTAGGATGCTAGGTTGTTATGTCCGTAGTGCATTTTCGCCCTATGTGTGACACATCTAAAACAATTTTCCACATTGTTGCAATTATATATGTACCAGCCAATCATCAATACAGGCATCCTGGTACAAAGTAATAAACACTGATTTAATATTGCCCCGGGACTGCGCACGCTAACGCATTCCTCGCATGATTGCATCTATGCTAGTTTCGATAACCAATTCAAAGCCACAATAACTCGTGACGGATGACCCAAATATGCTGATGGTCTGTGCTACGATACTAAGTTTATATTATTAGCTGATACTCGCGACATCGTCCGCGTGGTTTAAGTTTTTATGATTCCTGCTGGAAACCCTTAATTTTCCAGTATACAAAGTAGCCTATGTGTTATTCCAGACTATAATCTATCTTTGTGCCAAATTTCATTCAGATCCGTGCAGCCGTTCTGGCGTGATTGAATAACAAACATCCATCCAATCCAATGAAAGCATTTTATTCAAGTTTTCTCCAAAAAAATGAATTGTCTTATAATCAAATGTGGCAGTTGTAGTTTCGATTCTGTTTCACATGGCATACATTTCTGGAAAATATTTCTTTCATGGCAGTGGATTCCAACAAATTATAATACAAAATAAATCTTTGTATTTCACGCAGCACTCATTTCACTCTCAAAATATATCGTAAGACTTAAGATGAGACGTATGCACCGTCCCCATTCAAAGAGAGAAAATGTCCAATAGATTTTTTGTCAAAGGGCCACCACGGACATAGTAGTTAGGTACTTACTTATTTACTGGATCTGTTTACAACGCTTGCCTGGATTAAATTTATTCCACTGCGTCCAGCTACAAAAGCGCCCATTTACTGGTAGGTATTGGCTTTGTGAGATTAATATCGATGGCCGTATTACTGAGTTTTATTCAACACAATAAAAGTTTATTTGATTTAAGAATATTAATTTACTTCCACTAAAGTAACCGACATTGATCAACGTGTGGCAATGAGCGGGGCACATAGTTTGAAGATCCGACAGGCGTTGGGGACTGAGGTCCCAGAGTACGTGAACGGTGACCTCATACGGAAAAGCGCAGCGTTGGCAGACCCCTACTTGGTGGACGGACGACATCAAACGAGTCGCAGGGAGCCGCTGGATCCAGGCGGTGCAAGACCGCGGAACGTGGACATCCTTGAAAGAGACCCATGTCTAGCAGTGGACGTCTATCGGTTGACAACGTTGACGATTCTCAAGACATATAATTAACTTCGTTACGTACAGCTTAGTCGCTTACAGGCGAAACATATCATATTATTTACCATTCAAATAGCAGTGTAAACGGAAACGCATGATATATCGCGCCGTGCATGCTGCATTGTAATAAATAAATAAATAAGAGTACAGATTCAAAACCAGAAATGTCACTAAAATTCAAAAAGTTTATTTGTGATGGCAATATTTTCATTTTCCCGCGTATTTTTATTTGGCATTATACAAAAAGCGTAAAAACGAGTATAGTCAGATGTATTACTCAAGTCTCAAAACTGTATACAGGAACAAAACAGGGAAGGTCCATAGTGTAACGGAACGTAAGAAGGAATGTCCAAGCTGTCAAAATACATAATTATGTCAACTTTGAGGATAGGTCGAGTGTTTATTTCTGTGGTTTATTTGGAGCGGAGCTGTGTATGATTTCGAAGAGATAGTTGATTTTTTGGTCTATCGTTAGTAAAATGAGTGATAGTGACGAAGAAAATAATCATTATTTAACTAACCACCTGGATAGCCGTATTAGGCATTTAGAAATATATTGTGATTCAGCAGGTGGACAGAATAAGAACTACATAGTAATAAGATTCATTCATTTTGTTGTCCATAAAATGAAACTTTTGGATTCCATCAAAATTACATATCCAATCCGAGGGCATTCATACTCAGAATGCGACAAAAATATGGGCCTTATCAATCTAAAAACCCACATGGAAGTTCCATACCAGTGGTATGATTTGCTGCGAGTTAGTCGCCAAAGACCCAAACCCTTTGAGGTGATTGAGGTAGGAAGAGGCGAACTAATCAGAAAAATTTCAGAATTTTTTCAAAATCAATATCTGAAAAAATGCTCATTTCCTGTGCAGTCCCAAAGAGAAGTAATGTGTGTAAGAGAACACCCTAGAGTTATTTTACACAGAAGTAATTATAATGGTATATGGGAGAAATCACCCATAGTGGCAAAAAAGGGAACTGGATCAGATCACATCAAATGAATTTGAATTGCCAGAATTTTCCTATCAATTTTGTTTACCCATTAGTGCAGAAAAGTACAAGGACTTAATGGATTTAAAAAGATTTTGTTCGGAGGGGGCTCAATCCTACTTTGAAGGCATTCCTCATGTATAATTAGTAAAAAAATTATTAAGTTGGACTTTCCTTGTATGGGACACCTTGGACATTACCAGTTTTTGCATGTTCCAAAAGTGAATTACTTTAATTTTTTAATTATTAAAAAATATATATTTTCATTTCAATATTTTATGTTCCTGAAAATAAGACTTTATAAGGTAAAATAAAGTTCCTATTAGCAGTTTATAATTTTAAGTGACACCTATGAATGTTTTTAACTTTGAAAAATTAAAATGTTAATTACTTAACTTTTTGTTTTTGTGACATCTCCTGTTCTGCCCCTGTACCCTTCGTATGCAAATGTCACGATGCCTCGCGACGCTCCTCAAGAGATTCAATTACCCTTGTTGAGTGTAGACCAGCTGCTCGCAGAGGCATCAGGAAATATTTTGTGCAAACAAATTAGGTTATAATAACTTGGTCGACAATTTTAATGATTGAGTTTGGCGTTATCCATCCTGATGAAGATGGAAATATTGATAGACATTTATTTTTTTAAGTACTGTTTTTAATTCGTAAAATATCCTGAATGATGTTGCGACTGAGTCTGAATAAAATAAGAAACCAAGAATGTCAAAAACCGAAATCCACGCGGGATTTATATAGATTTTTGACATTCCCTATCTCTACGCCCTATGTCTAGCCTATGTCCTTCCTCAGGATGCAACCTATCTTAGTACCTAACTTTGTCAAAAGCGGTTTAACACTTACGCCGAAAAAGCGTAGCCGACATGTCTGTCACACTTACACACTTTCACAATAATAGCATGAACACCTTTTTAAACAACAAAAATAATAAAGCGTATAGTAATAAATGAAAGACATAAAGAACATCTCTTTGCTTTTGTATTATTTTCATTGATTCAATTTCATGAATGAAACTTTTTTACAATACAAAAAAAGCGTTCAAATACGGTCTGTAAACTCTATACAACCTTGATTCAATAAGGTATAACGATACAGTACACGTATTTACATAGATAAAGTGCAGCTCGCATGAAACGCTCTGAGTCTATACAACTCTGAAGGACTTTAGAACCACTTGAAATTCTGAAAAGAAAATCGTCAAAGCTCTATATTGCCTTTGCCCGATCGGAGCCATTCAATTCGCGATTTCAATAATGATAGATAGAGAGATAGATAAATTCTTTATTGCCACACATAACAAAGAAATAACTTAAAAATAAACAAACACAGAAAATAGCACGTGTGCAAGGGCGGCCTTATCACTAAAAGTGATCTCCTCCAGACAACCCATTTCTAAAGGAACTTTAAAAAGGAGCGGGAAAGTACAACAATAATAATAACGTGCAATAATAATATACTACTCTACTATTATTGTAACATGAAATATGATGTCCAAAGGGCACACAATAATGGTAAATATCCCAATGATCTTTAAGTGTTGTGATTTTCCACACTATAAAACTCGTTCAGTAATTGCTAACAAACTATCCGTTCTAGGGTAGGATCTAGCCAAGACCATGATCATAAGTAATGAGAGAACGACCGAAGAGAGAGAATAATCTACTGTTGTTGTTGTTGTTTTAGTAATACTCATTTGAGAAGATAAAGTCAATATTCAAGAAAATAATTAAGCCCCTGCGATTAAGAAGAAAAATGATGGTGTCAGAGACGAGGTTATAAAAGCATGCGTGCGCTGCTGTCGGGGGCTCTCTTCCTTGGCATTCTTCGTTGCCTATCGTTCTTGTGTGATCTTATTTTCTTGTTGTAACATGTTTATTGTTGATGTGAAATAAATGCCAGAGGAGAGCTTTTCGTCTTTTTTCTTCAAGTATCGTCTAGAATTTTGTAAAAATACATTAATAAAAACATTAATCTGTTGCTCCGTTGCAGTGTTCATGAATGACAAACCGACCAACAAAAAAACCCATTAATAAATATTAATTAAAATTTTTAAAAATACCAAACAAATTAAAACGTATTTTACTCTTGAATCTAAAAAAGATCTGATTATCTTTAAACGGTTGAAGCAATTTTCTTGCATCATAGCCTTGCGTCAGGGGTTCCAAAGCAGTATAAAAAGAGTGACTTGGATGGAAGGGTAGAAACCATCCCGCTTATAAATTGGTAGTCCTAATGGCCACACACGGAAGACTTAAGCGCCGCGACGTATGAGCACATGTTTTATTCATGACGTATCTACTGTTTGCGCCTAAACGCCAGGAGGGGGCGGGGGTGAGCGCGCCAAATTAAATTGTTCATACAAACGTCATCCGCAAGGTAATCATTGTGGTAATACCCCTGTGACGCTGGGCCGGCCCTTGCCGCCAGGCCACGGGATGGCTTTTTTTTTTTTTTTTTATTTAATCCACTACAAGTTAGCCCTTGACTGCGATCTCACCTCATGGTAAGTGATGATGCAGACTAAGATGGTAGCGGGCTAACCTGTTAGGGGCATGGCTGTTATATTAAACCCATACCCCTATTCGGTTTCTAAACGGCATCGTACCGGAACGCTTAAATGCTTGGCGGCACGTCTTTGCCGGTAGGGTGGTAACTAGCCACGGCCGAAGCCTCCCACCAGGCCAGACCAGGGAAAATTCAGAAATTATAAATTCCCAAATTGACCCTGCCGGGGATCGAACCCGGGACCTCCGCACGTTAAGGCTACAGCGCTACACACTGCGCCACGAAGGTCGTCAAAGGCTTCGAGCTGTTTAGGATTATTGCTGTCTTTACTAAAAGAACCGATCGCAATGCAGTGAACACCTTCAGCAGAAACACCACACAAATACACCACCACTACATCCCATTAACGTTCCACAGCTGGGCACAGGCCTCCACTGTTATAAGAGAGAGGGAATTAGAGCTTAGACCCACCACGCTGCTCCAATGCGTGTTGACGAGCTTTAACGACTATTATCATGTTAGTGATAATAACCGGGACCGACGGCTTAACGTGCTATCCGAGGCATGGGGGTGAACCACCGACAACTTCCTAACTTCGGGCTAGTACTATAATAGTAATATATATAGTAATTATGGCCCGCCGACCCGGGACTCGAACCCAGGTCCTCGTCCAACTTATGTCATACTTTGTTATTTAGCAGTGGTAGCCGTAACTACTTCCACTTCGAGGGGGATTTTTTATTACAAGACTGCCCTAAAAAGGAGTGTTATGTTTTCAGGGTTCGTGTATGTAACTACCTCGTTGGTCTAGCGGTTAGCATAGTCGACTGCGGATCACGAGGTCCTGGGTTCGATTCCCGGTCGGGCTTGAAAGTCAGGTATTGGGTTTTTCAATTAAGAAATTCTCAGTGCCAGCCCGGAGTTGGAAGTTGGCGGCATTTCACCCCCGTGCCTCGGAGAGCACGTTAAGCCGTCGGTCCCGGTTATTATCACTAACATGATAATAGTCGTTAAAGCCCGCCAACCCGCATTGGAGCAGCGTGGAGGGTCTTAGCTCTAATTCCCTCTCTCCTATGAGAGTGGAGGCCTGTGCCCAGCAGTGGGACGTTAATAGACTGTAGTGGTGGTGGTGGTGGTGGTATGTATGTGTGTCTACGGCTGAGCAGTCGTATTTTTTAATAATTTTAATTATATTCACTTGTAGGAATTTTATTTTACACAGATTAGTGTTTATAGCATTGGGGTTTAGTATATAAGTTTACAGTAATAGTGTTAAGTCCTTAAGTTCTTTTTGTATTCTTATTATAGTCTGTATTATGTTTGTTTTCTGTGTATTGTAAATCCCAAATAAAGAGTTTATTTATTTATTTTACATAAAATAAAAAAGGGTTGACGTTTTACATTATTCAAGACATTTTCTTCCATCTAATAAGCACTATTTTCCTCATAACTTCATTAAAACTCAAACAAACATAAACGGTTCTTAATCTAGACGTGAAACAGCCATTTTAATGTATTTATAGCCCTACGTAGCATATAATTTGTCGTAGCACTCGTGCACCCAGCGTAGCTTAATGATACACTTCCGTAGCACCGTTTTGTTTAAATTATATTTACACGCTAGAGAGCAAAGTAGTTGTGTAATGCATAATAATTATTGCATAATCGCACTTTCTACCAGTTTCTCTTCGAATTTTTCTGAAAATAAATTCTGGGATAAACAACTCTATATTCAATTTGTTTTTTTGCCAACCGGTGGTTCATTAACGTTTTTTGTCGAAAAATGCCCGACTAAAATTCCAACTTATCCATACTAATATTATAAATGCGAAAGTGTGTCTGTCTGTCTGTCTGCTACGCTTTCACGGCCCAACTACTCAACCGATTTTGATGAAATTTGGTACAGAGACAGGTTACATCCCGGGGAAGGACATAGGCATACTTTTTATCCCGGAAAATTGAAGAGATCCCGCGGGAATCCAAAAACATCAATCCACGAGAACAATCTTGTAATATTTTAAATGCAAAAATGTGTCTGTCTGTCTGATGTCTATCAGCTACGCCCAATAATTGAATAGCCCATCTTTTCAACCGATTTTGATAAAATTGGGTAGGTTATTTCCCCGGGAAAGACAGACTATTTTATATCCCTGAAAATTAAGGCGTTCCGGAAAAAAAAAATTATCATCATGATATTTGTTTATAACAAATGCCACTCCCGATACTTGAAACGTTAAAATTGTTTTGGTATTTCATAAAATAGTACCTGCATGGTGTCACTTATGATAGGTCTTGATTTGACCCAACAAAGCAGATTCTCCTTAGAACACCCTGCAAGACACTCCTCATATAGTTAAAAACCTGGATTTGTCATCATCATAGCAACAATATGTTTCTCCATAATGGTGTGATTGAAGAACAAATCAACAAACGAACAATTTCATCACTGCATTTACAATATGGATACTGTTTAAGGTATAGGCGCCGTTTTATCTCTAGTGGCGAAAACTTTAATATTTCCACAACTCAATTATCACTCGCGAGGATTCGCTAATGAATGTCACAATATTGAAATTTATTGAATTGTCGAACTAAAAGTAGCGCCACAACAAAATGCAAATAATTCGGCGAACATTCCGCGCAAAATATTTTGATTACTGATCAGAATTCAGAATGCCAATTAGGGATTTTTTTAATCCTTAGAATCGTTGAATATTGAATGGCGGTCGGTTTTAAACATTGATAATATGTAAATAGGGGGTTTTATTATTTCTTTGGTGAATCTATGGTTGAAATTTATACATGAAAGCACAATAATATAGAGGATGGATGTATTAGATTCCAAAGGGATCGCAAATCGTAGGTTTAAATCTCTTTTTGAAAGTAACTCCCCCAATAATAAACTTCCTTTACCCTCTTCTCAAATACACTAGGGCTGGTGATGGACTCTCTTTGTAGAATGAGAAGGGTTTCAGCCATAGTCCACCACGCAGCCAAATGCTGATTGGCATACTTTTTGTGCACCTATAAGAATATAAAATACAGGCTATTTCATCCTAAAAAGTCTGTCTGTCTGTCAACTACCTTTTCCTTGGAAACGCGTTAAGGTATCAAGTTGAATATGTCAGCCAGTAGTTATTTCATAGCTGACTACATGACATCTTTCTTTTTATTTACTAAAAGACTTTAAGTATATTGTTGGTGGTACGGAACCCTTTGTGCGCAAGTCTAACTCGCACTACAGCGATTTTTATTTGTGATCCTATAAGATTCCCTTTTTCTTTTTGATGTATGGAACTCTACAAAACAAAGAGTTCCCATAGAATAATTAAAACTGAAATCCACCCGAATGAAATCGCGGGTGTATATGTAAGCTAGTATTCAATCATAATATATTTTAATTTAGAATCTCGTACTCGTATGCAAAATGTAATATTCTCATGCGGTAATCAAAACAAACTTCGCCGAAGCGGAAATCAAACCCGGAACCTCCAATTACCACGGGAATGGGTGCCAAGTAGGTCACACTCACAAAATCTAATATTCATAAGAAGTTATGATAATATTTTGAAGTGGTTGCCAGATTACTACCAAAATAGTGCTGGGATTATTACTAAATCTGAGTTGAATGTAATATTTTAACTGTATTATTTTTTATTAGTATTTTTTATCTACTACAACTGGATTCTGCCTCGTTGGTCTAATGGTTAGCATGTTTGACTGCGGCCGACGAGGTACCGGGTTCGAGTCCCGGGTCGGGCCAATAAAGTGTTGGGTTTTTCTGACTAGAAATCCTCAGTACTTGCCCGGAGTTAGGAAGTTGGCGGAGTTTCACCCCCGTGCCTCGGAGAGCACGTTAAGCCGTCGGTCCCGGTTATTATCAGTAACATGATAATAGTCGTTAAAATACGCCAACCCTCATTGGAGCAGCGTGGTGGGTCTAAGCTCTTATTCCCTCTGTCCTATGAGAGTGGAGACCTGTGCCCAGCAGTGGGACGTTAATGGGCTGTGTAGTGGTGCTGGTGGTGGATCCACTACAACTTAGCCCTTGACTGCAATTTCACCTGATGGTAAGTACTAAGTGATGATGCAGTAGAAGATGGTAGCGGGCTAACTGTTTAAGGGTATGGCACCCCTGATCGGTTTCTACACGGCATCGTACCGGAATGCTAAAACGCTTGGCGTCTTTGCCCATAGGGTGGTAACTAGCCACGGCTAGGGCCTCTCACCCCACCAAACCTAGAGAAAATTCATCAATAGTATAATAAACTCTAGTTACAAATGCTGTTTTACTACTTGAAAATCTAACAACTCTATTGGAACCATGCTAATAAAAGCGTACAGTCGACCCGTCAAAGGATTCCTGTTTTGTTTTTATTCTGTGTAACAACGACTTGCGCAAATGATTCATGATGCGGGCTCCATGGACCTTCAAGCACCAAAGTGTTTGCAAAACTTTTGGTACACAACCCTAGAGCCTTATAAACAGATATAGCATTGAATACCGCGGCTCATTTCTATGAGCATTTGCTCACAGCTTCCGAATAATTGAACCTCAAATAACCGCGATCCGGGGCCGTCTTCGTAGGCACGTTCCAATTGGAAAGTAATCCAACGCCAAACATTTGTATGTCTCAATCGCCGGCCCTATACCCCCATATAAAAACAAATAGGTGCCTCAGATACTACAACGTCCATTGCCTAATTTGTTCATAATTATTTCTTAATTAGCAGAGCCAGCAACCAATGGATGATGTATTTATAAAATGTATACAGAACATTTACAGTAATTGAGCTGGGAAATGTTTCCGAATTGCCTTCCCTCTACTACGACTTGAAACAATAAAGTCTCACGGACATTTCGACTTCCATTGCGTGTTTCGAATTTTTTTTTCGTTATCTCTCGAATAGTTACATTAGTGTATTTAAAATGTAGGAGGTAAACGTCTTATAACTGAACAATGGAATGTTTCAAAATGATCATGAAAGAGAACAGGGACCGATCATTTCGCGGCAAAATATGCAAATGTTAACATTTACTTTGAACGTTTAACGTAATTTTATATTCTCAACATTTACAAGTAACGCGAGTTTACTATTAATACTATAGTTTTCATAGTATACTAGCTTTTTTCCAGGCGGACGAAGTCACGTGCATCAGCTTGTATTGCATAATTATTATTGTTGAGCCAACAGGTTGCCCCAGCTTGCGATATCCATACTAATATTATAAATACGAAAGTGTGCCTGTCTATCTGCCTGTATGTCTGTCTGTCTGTCTGCAACGCTTTAACGACCCATCTTTTCAACCGATTTTGATGACATTTTGTATAGAGTTACAGTAAACAGAGTTTGCTTGTTATCTGTGTATTTTAAATCCCAAATAAAGATTTTATTTATTTATTTTATTTAATTAAAAGCTAGATAAAAGGAAGATGATAAATTAGCAGCGATAAGATCTAGCAAGCTGTGGCAACCAGCTGACTGGATCTATTGCCAAACAAACATTGTTAGAGATAGAACAACGTACAATTCGTACGTACGAGAGCACGCCCAGACGATGAAATTCAATGTTTTCCCTTCCAACATGAATCATTTATAAATGCAAATGGCCGCCGCTACAAGTACCCGCGATTATTCACGATCAGTTATCTGTGACGTATTGAAGCCGGGTCGCGCGTCACGATTTATTTAATTCGGTGCCCTATTGTTTGTTGTCAATAATACCTACATCCATTTTGAATCGTGAACCTGTGAAAGTGAAAATACATTTTTTCATCAATATTTCAACTCATCACTGGCCCACTACTGAGCACGAGTCTCCTCTGAGATACGCCATAGTCCAACACGCAGGCGAAGTGCGGATTGGCAAATTCACAACCATTTGAGAACATTGTGAAGAACTCTCGGGCATGCAGATTTCCTCACGTTTAAGTCACATGTAAGTCAAGATATTATGTAATATAATACAAGTTTGAAAGAGGACCCTAAGAATTATTAAAAAAAATAGTTTAATAAACTGTAAGTTATTTTTATTCAAAATTCAAAATAGATTGAAGCAGTCGCCGCATGCTAGACATCCGCCCGCCGCATCATTGCGCCCGACCTCGCCATTTTTATGGCTCACTCCTCGAAAAGTTTATCACAAATGTTTTTTGGCAAAAATATACACTATTGTGCTAAAAGATCCTAAGAATTACATAAAGAAAGAGTCTAAAAAACTGTTAAACTGAAGTGGATAAAGTTTCAGATAAAAGTTAGTTTTATTCAAAGTTCAAAGTAGCGTGGCGCGGTCGCCGCGCGCCAGACAGCTCGTCCCCGATATTTATTGCGCCCGACTCGGCCCGAACTCGCCATTTTTATGGCTCACTGCTCGAAGGATTAAATTTATGTTTACCACTACGTCCATATTTGTAATTGAAATAAAGTAGTGTGGCTAATGTAAATACTTGCGATTTACAAGAAAAATTTTAGTTTTCATTCTTCACATCTTTTATTTGGTGGCCAAAAACTGAAAATTATTTACATCATGCATGCATGCTACTTTTTATACGACTGCCTGAAAAAAGGAGTATATTGTTTTCAGGGTTCATGTATCTATATATGTATTTATGTATGTATGTATGTATGTATGTATGTATGTATGTATGTATGTATGTATGTATGTATGTATGTGTATGTATGTATGTATGTATGTATGTATTTATGTATGTATGTATGTATGTAAGTCAGGCGTATAAATATTCCACCATAACTTCTATACGCCTGAACCGATTTTGATAAATGGGGTATCGTTAGAATCCCTACCTTATTCCAACTGACATAGGCTAGTAAAGTTTTAAAAAAAATTGATGGGGGGACCATGGTCCCGCATTAGAGACAAAAGTTGAAAAAAATATTCCAAAATAAGATTAACTATATAATCATCATCTAGAAAATGATGAGTAGATTCCAAAAATATATAACACTATAGTTCAATATCCAGTGATTCACAGAAAAATATAATTTAATAAAAATGTGAATAAGATTCCAATGGTAATTAATTCAATAGGGGCTACGGCAGAGCAGTCGTATTTTTTAATAATTTTTTCACTGAAATAGAATGAGTTACTAAAATCCTACATCAATGATAATTTTTATTATATTCACTTGTATTGTATGCGCAGACGACAATCATGTTTAATGGAAAGCAATGGTCATGTTGGAGCATAATGGACTATTTATAGAAGATACATCTGATACATCTGTACTTTTTTTTAAACAGCAACTGCCGAGCTTCTTGCTGGTTCTTCTCGGTAGGAAAGGCAGTCCGATCCGTTAGATTGACTTGTCCACTCAAAAGCGATTGTAAACGTTTTTATGGTTCCGTACCTCAAAAGGAAAAAACGGAACCCTTATAGGATCACTTCGTTGTCCGTCCGTCTGTGTGTCAAGACCCTTTTTCTCAGGAACGCATGGAGGTATCAAGCTGAAATTCATATCACATACTCAGGTCTACGGTTCCTTGGAGCTGTGAAAAAATCCCGTGAACTCAGAATCTTGAAACTTGGTACGAAGCAACGTCTTATAGCACATATATAGGAAGAATTGCGAAAGACATAAATTTTTAGTTACATCACATAATAAAAATATTTTTATGCAAATTTTTGACACTCGCAAGGGAATCAAAACCTACAGGGTGCTTCCCGTGAAATCAGGATCTTGAAATTTGGTACGAAGCAACGTCTTATAGCACAGATAAAGGAAAAATTGCGAAAGGCATAAATTTTTAGTTACATCATATAGTAAAATATTTTTGATAATATGAAACTTACTACCCCTTTCCGCCTGAACGTGTAGAGGTATTAAATTGAAATTAAAATAGATAAGTGGAATAAAAATACTACAACTTTTACTTATATACCTAGAGGTTTGTACGGAACCCTCGGTGCGCGAGTCCGACTCGACCTTTTTTTTAAACTAAAATACATATTTGGAGTCTGTTATTTTTTTTGCAAACTACTATACAAATGACAAGCAGGCTACAAATGCATCTGAAATTCCTTTTTTTGACAGTATTATAAAAAAAATTTCTTGAAGCTTCAAAGCGTCATCGATAGCCGTACGTGAATAATCACAGGTCCTTGTACCGCCATTTGCATTTATAAATGATTCATGCGAGCTGTTGTCCGAGAAAACATCGAAATTGATCGCTCGAACCAAACATTGGCCCAGGAGAGGACGTGGCCCGGAATAGATACACTTAATCAGTGTTAATTAACTATCTGTTCAAACGCTAAACGCAAATATGTAGATATGTTAAAGACCTGGTATTACGATTTTCATACATTGTTCATGTTGTGTTGAAGGCGTTACTTTGCCAAATCCATGACATATCACGTATGATGACGGGGAGATGCAATTTTTAGGGCGGAAATACACTACGGACAGGGCAGTAGTCAAATATCAGCTCAAAGCGGCCATAGGAGGCAAAGCGGCCACTCTTAATTTTTCGGTTGTTTGAAATGATAATGCGACGTTGCAGTTTTGTCGCATAAGAAACCTCCCGCCCCGCGCCGGGCAGTCATTCGGTAGCGATAGGAACGATCGCGTGGCTACAGTGTCGAAAATATTATTTTTGCATGTTTTGTTAAAAAAATGCAAGGTAAGTTCATCCTGTTTTGATCATACCTCTTTATATTTAAATCCTTTTATAATACGTGTATTGTTTCTTATCTATTTGGCTTGAATTGTGCAAAATTTGCTCAAAATTAAATGTATAAAAGTGTGAAAAGCCGAATTTTTAAACAATATGGCCGAATAAGGCAAAGCGGCCCGGGCAAAGCGGCCAACTGACCGTTTTGCCCTTATTAAAAGATATTATGATAAGATAGGTAATGCTTAATTATTTTGTTTAGCTGGTGAACAATTATAAGAGAAAAACCAACCAGGGATCATGGGATGAAAATCTTATGGCACGGGCGATCAAAACGAAAAAATAACAAAAGGCTGTGTAACTTCCATATTATGTTTAAAATATACCATACTACCTACTTAGCTAAGGTTAAAGAAATTGTAAGACCTTATGATTCAAATAATGAGAATACTACCTAGTTTTTAGTTAGTAGAAACTCAGACTGAGAATAAAATGTTATTGTTAATGTAAGAGCAGTATTTGTCGATTGTTAAAAATATTCAAATTTTAATAAAAACTAAACCTGTGTTAAAGTTTCTAAAAATTTATGCTTAATAAAAGTTTGATGACTGAAGTTTTCAAGCAAAATAAGTTAATTTAAATTACTTTTAAGAATTATTATTATTAAAATAATGCTAATGTTCTAGTTAAATCTCAACTCGGACGGAGAAAATAGAAATTTGATTTTCATAATAGTATAAAAAAAAACATTGATATTTTAATTACATTGAGTTCGAGGTTATTTTTATAACTCTTTTAGTAAAATAATGATAATTACTCAATAAACTGTATCTGATTAAATTTAAAATTATTTAGAAACTGAGAACTAGAAACTGAACCGAACTAGAAATTGAGTATAAGACGGGTAAAATTAATATCAAATGTTTCTTTAATAAATAATGTTCTTTTATACTTTTTGGTCATTTTTATTTCGTCAAGAATGTTAAATTAAAAAAAAAAACAATTATACGCAGTAACGTTGGGGCTGGCCACGTTGCCCGTGGCCCCCTGGCCGCTTTAGGCGGCCGCTTGGGCAAAGCGGTTTTTTTACAAGTTGCCGTAATTAAGACATAATATGCTTATTATTTCAATTTTCTAGACCTTAAATTTCATAAATCATAAATTTAATAAATTTCTTTTCCATCAGTATAAAATTCTTGTGGAAAATAAATCGTTTGATAGGTTTTTTCTTTACTCAAAGTTAAGGTGGCCGTTTTGAGCTGACCTCCCCTAAACTTATTACAAGTGCTTTTGAATCGTCGAGATGAATCTACCACTGGTTCGGAATGCCATGGAACTGTTCAGCTGTTCTATGCCTTGTGAATCACGGTTCTGGTTGTGTAAGCTATAACCCCTCCTCGTTTCGCTAGGATATGGAACACCTTTCTTACTTCCGTTTTTCCATCCGCTTATAATATTTTTATCTTCAAATCAAGACTGAATAGGCATCTTTTAGGCAAGCGCGCTCCACCTTACGCTGCATCACCACTTGCAAGCAGGTCTGATTGCAGCCAAGCGCTAGCCTGTATGTTAAAAAAAAAACCGGCCAAGTGCGAGTCGGACTCGCGCACCGAGGGTTCCGTACAAACCTATGTTTTTTTTAAATATTTGAGTTGATTGAATGAAAGGTAAATTGCGGTTTACGATTTATGACGTATTAAAAAAAAAACTACTTACCAGATCTCGTTCAAACCAATTTTCGGTGGAAGTTTGCATGGTAATGTACATCATATATTTTTTTAGTTTTATCATTCTCTTATTTTAGAAGTTACAGGGGGGGGAGGCCCATTTTACCACTTTGGAAGTGTCTCTCGCGCAAACTATTAAGTTTAGAAAAAAATGATATTAGAAACCTCAATATCATTTTTGAAGACCTATCCATAGATACTCCACAAGTATGGGTTAGATGAAAAAAAAAATTTTTGAGTTTCAGTTCTAAGCATGGGGAACCCCCAAAATTTATTGTTTTTTTTCCATTTTTGTAAGAAAATCTTAATGCGGTTCACAGAATACATCTACTTACCAAGTTTCAACAGTATAGTTCTTATAGTTTCGGGAAAAAGTGGCTGTGACATACGGACGGACAGACAGACAGACAGACATGACGAATCTATAAGGGTTCCGTTTTTGCCAAATTTGGCTACGGAACCCTAATGAAGCTGTTCTCTGCCTTGTGGATCATGGATATGTAAGCTTATAGTTCAAGTTCAACGTTGCCAAAGCGGCTATTAGGAATAATTGCGGTTAATACATAGAACGTGCCTTGCGGGACGCCGGGCACGCATACATTAGCGCGCCCCGGGCGAACTTACATGTTTTATTACAACTCCATGAGGATGTGTCGAGACTACATCAGCGTCTCTTTCCACATATTATTACGTCACTAGCATGTATAACACGTTAGCTTTATAACCATTTAACACTTTTATATAAATTTCAGAGATACACAAAACATAATAAATATAATTACACAGAATTTTCGAAAAAAATTATAATGTGGGACGACTTTAAGCACCAGCTAAAGCTTTTTTTTTTATCCACTACAAGTTAGCCCTTGACTGCGATCTCACCTGATGGTAAGTGATGATGCAGTCTAAGATGGTAGCGGGCTAACCTGCTAGGGGCATGGCAGTTATATTAAACCCATACCCCTATTCGGTTTCTACACGGCATCGTACCGGAACGCTAAATCGCTTGGCGGCACGTCTTTGCCGGTAGGTTGGTAACTAGCCACGGCCGAAGCCTCCCACCAGGCCAGACCAGGGAAAATTCAGAAATTATAAATTCCCAAATTGACCCTGCCGGGGATCGAACCCGGGACCTCCGCACGTTAAGACAACAGCTTACACACTGCGCCACGCTTTAAAAAAAAACCGGCCAAGTGCGAGTCGGACTCGCGCACCGAGGGTTCCGTACTCAAGAAGTAGGTACTGAAGCAAAACAATCAGGCAAAAACCAATGTGTTTATTTGACGACGAGTACGAGGTTTACTGTTAATATCAAAAAAACTATGCTAGTTAGAGCATTGGCTATAGTTTTCCTGTAAAATATACATAAATTCCTATTGACCATAATTATTTCAGATTTTACGATTGGTAAACTCCGGAGATAAGGGGGGGAACGGTATTTTTTTAGACTTTTTCCTCGATAAATCAAAAACTATCATGACTAATAATAATTAAAAATCTGTTTTAGAATGTACAAAGTAAACCCTTTCATATGATACCCCACACAGTACAGTTATCTCACTTTTAAATTTCAACCCTCCGATTTTCCCCCCTTTTTAAATAAGAACAAAAATAATTTCCAATTTTTTTTAATTCCAGTGTCTTTGGGCCACTAATATACACAACTATTCCAAATTTATGTCGATAGCTTCGGTAGTTACTGAAATAATCGAGTGTGACGGACGGACAGACGGACAGACGGACAGACAGACGGAGAAAGTCGTACCATAAGAGTTCCATTTTACCATTTTGGTACGGAACCCTAAAAAAGCTAAAGCTTCTATGCTACACTTAATGACAAATTTACATGGAAGCAACCGGCCTCGCATCCAGTAGCCCACAAGTCAGTGCAATACTTGTAACGTAACGTAAATGTGTTGTGTATTGTTTATACATTTTGTAACATATTTCTTTTTATGAAAAGAGCTACTGCTGAGTTTCTCGTCGGCTCTTCCCAGTAGAATCAGTTTTCCGAACCGATGGTAGAGTCTTGACATATTATCATAAGTGACAAAAGTTGTCCTACGTGAAATAAATAAATCATTTCATTTCGTATCTGTGGGAAATCTCTTCTAGACCTGTCGCGCTAGCGTGTGCGACTCCAAATACTCGTAAAGTAAGGTACGCTTACTTCTTATCCGCCAGATAAAAATATTTGTCCGTAGTGTGTTCACGCTTGTAACGTAAAAGTTTCAACAAATTTTTCCAAGATACCAACCATAAATTGGTCAAATTTCGTGATTGCATACCCACAATATGCTAAAAGCCCGAAGGAAAACATATTTCAGTATTTGTTCGCTTATACCCAGAAGGTCTCAAGCCATTTCGGACAACGACACGTCTCGGGTATTTATTGCCGGCCGCTTTTACTGCTCTCTTCGGCAATAAGCTTATATTACGTTCGCCAAACGTCCATTATATTTAAGTTAAATGTTTATATTTCATAGTGAAATTTGTAATTTTTACCAATTAAATATTTACATGACTAGCTAGCGCTGAGTTGCACGAACAAATCCAAAAATTTTAGTAGAGATAAAACTAATTTTATCGCAATAATTTGATGAAATCTTTTGATTAAATTAGTTTAATCACCACTTAAATTATCAATACTAAGCGCCTTTGCAACCACTGTACCGAATTTCATCCAAATCGGTTGAACAAATGGGCCGTGAAAGCGTTGACAGACAGACGCACTTTCGCATTTATAATATTAGTATGCATATTAAAATTCTGTAGATAAATATTTTTTTTTTTTTTTGTGCAACTTAGGGTAAATAATTATGGTACGACTATGGCACGGAATGACTTTCCTTAAAAGTGGTTAACTTGACGATTTAAAATCACTTGTAAAATTTATTTGAATAAAAACCATTCGAATTTTGTTTCTTTTTAACAAGTCCTCCGCTCTAGGATCCCTGGGGGATGAATTTTCAAAAATATTTTCATTACCTACGTTCGGATTTCCCTTCCTTCCCTTTGGTTTTAATATTCACTTCCTTAAACAAAAACTTGTGAGAAATATATAGCAAGTAGGTATAATGAGCTCGATAGGTCTAGATCCTTTGAATTTATTAGAAAAAAGTTCAGAACTTATCTCAATGGGAGTACGAGTTTACATTGCAAATACCTACCTACTTCGTTCCCAAAGTTATCGAAGCCCGAGAGCGCGACGCGATAATGAACTCGTTGGCTGCCAACTTTGAGAGCATTTGGCTTTTGTTTGACGTCTGTGCTGTTCGTGTTGATGTTGGGAGTTAGACGCGGTTACACGGCGCCGGCTTTTGTGTGAACGTCGGTTAAGTCGGACTAACTTGGAACTTTGTATTAGGTAGGTACATTATTATGCATTTTTTTAACAACCAACCTCTTAAAAGGCATAAAAGGCTATAGCTATATAGACAGTCGTGGTATTTATTTATATAATAGGTTTACTAACAATCACTTACACATTACTAAAAATTAAAACCATCATATAAATGCAAGCTAAGTGATACTTATAAGTTATACACAGTATAGTTATACAAGTAATACACAGCATGGACTAAAACAAAAGCAACAACTATGAATATATAATAAATCCGAAGATAAATAATTAATGTTAATTAATTAACGTTAAAATAACAAAATTTGTGAGGATAATTTTAATAATATAGTATTGAGTCTAACTTCCTGTTTCTATAAGAATTAGCAGGAAACTCAAGAACTCCAGGATTTGCAGGTTTTGCACGATCTAGGAATAGGGGTATTTTATGGTATTTTAATCAGAATATATTATCTTATTCATAGTGCAATAATAAATAAACGCAATGAAACTACAACCATAATAATAAGAAGCTCAGTTGATTATTTCCCAGAGGTGTCGTTACATCCGAAATATCGCTCTAACTTTATATGGAAAAACTTGAGCCAACCCCAACAATATCTCACAACAGCTAATTGGCCTGAAAAACTTTTGTACAATCACCAAACAACGAGAAATATTCGGTTAATAAGCGAAATTTTAAGTAAGACAAAGTTTATTGCTAAGACAATCTACAATCTCACGTAATGTTAAGTGATGATGCAGTCTAAGATAGTAAGGGACTAACCTGCTGGGGGTATGGCAGTTATATTAAACTGGTTTTTACACGGCATCGTACCGGAACTTCCAACGGAAAATAACTAGTTCGCTATCTTTGGGGCTCCGCCATATTGAATTTAGAATGACGTCACTTAGCTAACCATGCATTGTCATCGAAACTTAACGTGTATTCAAAAATTCAGCTCAATCAACTCAGGATAGCTGTTTTTAAAATTAAGTTGCATAACCACAAACATCACAAGATAGATAAAAGCTTGTAAAAATTGGTCTACCAAGAGATCTTATTTTGTTGCTTTAAATGTTTTTTTTTTTACTAAAAAGGACAAAACATTTTGAGTTAGTGTATAGTGACTAGTGATAGTGTAGTGAAGTGCTGCCTAAAATAACACATTAACAAAGTGTCTATTCGCAACAAGAAAGACAAGAAAGATACGTCATTGGAAAATTTCTTAGTACATAAGTTAATTATAAGCTTAGGTTAGGTTAGGTTGATGTCCCGCGGAGAAGGGTCGATCAGACGACGCTGGTGGCTGGGTTGCGCGAATTCCCCGGTCCCTATTCAGCCAAGGCGTTGGGAGGAACACCGTGGGGTTTTAGTCGGTAAGAGTCCGACATAACCTTTGCATTTCCCCAGATGCAAAGGTATCCATGAGGATTTCCCCACGAAAAAAAAAAAGGCTATAACCTTATCACGCAATAAATTTAACTACTATAGTAGTTAAATTTATAGCGTGATAGGCTTGCGCTTGACGACAATTGTAATTTGTTTGTATGTAATTACCAAGGATGTTTTATTAATTATTATCATGACATAATTACAGAATAGTAACAACTATGACTTAATAATTAAATTTGGTAGCAGTACCTATGTCCATTTATTATGAGCGTTGTCCGAGCAAATTCTTAAAGTGGGGATAACTGCGACATTTGTATAAATAATGTCGGCGACACGCGGTCGCGGTTACGTCGCAATTTGCGCCCTTGCTGTAAATCAGCCCCTCGGAAGGGCTTAGTTCACTTAATGGCTGCGACAACACTATTTAACACCCCGCCTAATTATACTAAACTGCTTGTTATTATTTGTCATAAGTTTATTCTATGTTTAATTTGTAAAATAAAGCGGAAAGCGCAGTGTAGGTCTACCCCCTTGTAGGTGCACGGACGATCTCAAGACCATGTTCTTTAGAGATCCATGCAGGGGACGGACCGTCATCCCAGACGTATATAAGTGGCGCGTATAATATGTATTAGGTAAACGCGTTACCAATGTCCTACATAATATTCTTGGGTTTTTTCTTTAAACTAATTCCACAAGTCTCTCTCTGCGTCGTGCTCCTCATTGCTGAGGGTCGGGACCCCATTCCACGTATACCATAATGGCATGGGTTTTCATGGAATAGTAATACGGTGGGTTCCGAGGTCCTTCCGCTTGCGACTCGACAAAGAGTACTATTTCAACTCTGGGGTTACTAACGATTATTACCAGATGTTTGTGATAATAACCGGGACCGACGGCTTAACGTGCTCTCCGAGGCATGAAGTAAACGAAAAGGCCTAATTCGGACACCCAAATTCGGTCACCCATCCAGTTACCGACGGGGTCAACGTTGCAAGTAACAATCGCGATCGACTGATATGCATTGTTACAACTAGCTAGGCGACTCGTCTCTCAAAAAGTCAACAAGTTAACAATGTCAAAAGTATCCTTTCATTAAAAAACATAAGCCAAGCACTGACTTTTCAAATATTTAATTTACGATATTTTGTAAATGTTTTATAATAAATGTACTTTTAGAAATAATGTATTTGACCTAAATTGTAACAGTACTATGTATGTTCAAGTTTGTAAATGTTTTAACTTTACAAATGCTATTGAAAGTCTGAATAGGTCCCGAGGGCGAAATTCAGCGTGTAGTTAAAAGTCTCCGCTGAAAACAACCAAACAATTGCACCATAATATTTATTTGCTTACCTACTTACTTACAAATTATTATTTTTTTAACTGCAGCGAAGTGTTCATCTTAGTTACAGTAAAATTCAATTATTATTATTATAAGGTAGTCAACCGAATGACATAAAGCCAGTCAAGTGCGAGTCAGGCTCGCTCACAAAGGGTTCTGTACCACCATTTATTATATCTTCGAATTAAGCGACTCATATAATTATGATCGAACTCCACTTTTCAAGTTCATTTAATCACTAATTATTTTAGTAAATAACAAGAAAGATGTTATAACAACATATACATATTATGTTCATAACCCGGTCAATACTATATTACTTTAGCAGCGTGATTGAGAAGATAAACCAGCAAACTAACAAATAAACGCACTATTCTTAACGCATATATACTTAATATATGTAGGTATAGTAAGTAGGATGAATATAAAAGCAACCCCTGCGAATACATGGCAGGTCGGCTATCAAAATGTACAAAAGGTCAATGCAAATTCCTCTGCAACATCCTACACAAATAACCGTTAGATTTTATGTCACACGGCGCCGTTTTGTATCAATGGACCTTTTTAAATTCGAAAGGATTCAAAGCAACATGGGTGCCTAGGAAACGTATGCATAATATCTTATTAAAGATCATCGGGTCCGATTACTATAGGAATATTATGACTTGTAATGCTCTTCTTTTTAACTGTTTTTTTTATTCGACTACAAATTTGCGCTGGACTGGCGTAGCCTAACCTGTTAGGGGTATAGCAGTTACAATAAACCCATATCCCTAGTTAGTTTCTGCACGGCAACGTACCGTAACGCTAAATCGCTTGGCGACGCACCTTTGCCGGTAGGGTGGTAACTAGCCACGGTCAACGCGTCCCAGCATTTCTTTGAATGTTATAGCCTCTCAATTACATAATATTATTTACCATCAAATATTGTACAAGATTATTTTCAAATAAATGATTATTTATTTATGTCAAAAGCATTTTATTCAATGAAAATAAAACTTTATTTTTCGAAAATCAGCTTAGCAGAAACGGAGAATCAGCTTGGCCAAACTGACGCGAGAAAATCGAAGAGCTAAATATCGTGGTTACATAGGGTTTGAGTATTAAATTCTTTCAGATATCAAAATGAAATATTCAAAGAAGTCGCACGTCGCGATTCGTGTTTTCCAATTTCAGGTCTGAACGTTTCGTTGAACAGATTCAAATATTATGATCGCTGGGATTTGTGCGATTTGACGCTGCGGGTCGTGCTGCTGAATATTATTAAACCAATATCTAGACACATTCTAGACACTTTAAAGATAATCAAAAAAAGACAAGCCTTTTTGTACCTAAGTATATAAATGCAAATTTAAAATACATTATTGAAAAAATTTAAAATTCACATAAACTTTAACAAGTGCTTTTGAATCTAACACTAGTTCGGAATGCCATTCCTACCGAAAAAAGACAAGGTAAGTAAGCGGTTGGTATTTTACAAAAAAATCTCTTCTATTAATAATATTAAGCTAGCTTAAGGTCAACATACACACACACCCGTTGACTTAACTGTGTCAAGTTAAAAGTTAGGTTCGAAGTAGACTTTTAATTTAAAAGTTTCTTACTCAAAAAATTGTAACATTCCTGGTGAATGTCTTCTGCCAAAGCTGTCTGTACCTAAAAACAAAAATTTCCATGCCAAAAAAAGTTAAACGTAAATCAAAGATTTATGAACTCATCTTTCACAGAATTTAAAGCACAAACAGATCGGTAGGCTCAATGCGCACGTAAAGTAGGAAGGGATGATTCCGGTGGAGTATAAAAAAACAATAAAGGGAAGACGGTCGACCAGCCGTACCGCTGGATGGTATGTAAGATGATTTTCACACTTCAAGCGTTCCAGTTTGTGTACGCCCTGTGTAGCCCAGTATCTTGTTGGTTCTTCTTTTTAGGCATTCCAAACCAGTAGTAATTAACCGACTTCCAAAAAGGAGGAGGTTCTCAATTCGGCGCGTTTTTTTATTTAATGTATGTCGGTGCATATCTCCGTGGTTTCTAAACCGATTTGAACAATTTTTTTTTTCAATGGTTATAGGAAGCTCGCGAGGTGGTCCCATAAGAAAATCTGACTCCAAATCCTCAATCCTGATGCTGAAACTCCTCCAATAAAAATACAGAACTCCTTAAAAATAGCGATTTAGGATTTTTTTATGATGAATTAATATTGTAGGTGTCAACCCAAGTCCCAACTCCTCAACCCTGATGCTGCAGGGTACAGAACTCCTTAAACATAGTGATTTAGGATTTTTTTATGGTGAATAAATATTGTAGGTGTCAAGCAACGACTTCATACTTAAACCCAATTTCCAACTCCTCAACTCTGATGCTGCATGGTACTGCACTCCTAAGCCGTAGGAATTTAGAGTACACTAAACAGTTAAAAATTAATATTATTTCCAGAAAACCGACTTCCAAAGCCACTGTAAAGTAAAAAATAATTTTTGATGTTGAAGTCGGGCGAGTATAACAAAGATAGGCATAGTTGACGCGTCAGGCTCGACCGACTTCAACATAGTGTGTAGAAATCAAAATTATTTTTTACTTTACAGTGGCTTTGGAAGTCGGAAGAAGAAAAAGAATTTTTATTTTACTTGACTATTTAAAATAACAAAAAAAAATCTTATCTATTCTTATGTATATTGCAATTTCAATGAAATTAATGGGTGTAGTACAAGATCACTGTTTGAAGTTGATTCATGCACAAACATCTAGTATACAGTGTTGATAGTGCTAACTATTTTCGTCAACTGAAAACTAAAGCTGTACAATTTTACTACTAGCCTTCGCTTTAATCACCAAAATGAATGTAGCGTCATAGTATTTAAGTATTCTGTGTTAGCACTCTATTAATTAAAGCTACGGAGAGTATCAAAGGGTAAATACTAATTAACTCGGAAGAAAGGGTCCATACGGGATTAACTAAATCCATGCGGAAAGAGGTCGTGAATAAAGGGTATTAACACATAATAGGATCGTCCGTAATCCGTTAAACCAAAGTTAAAACGTCGGCAGTGTGAACCGCCCGCGCGACGTTCGACTCGGGCCGGTGAGTAATGGAGGCGCGTCGGCGGCTATCTAAATCGCGCGTTATAAATGACGCGATCAATTCTTGTTTACTCTCGAGGACCCTTATTGAATATACTCTAGCTTAAACTGCACTCAGAGGTTCATTTAAAAATTTGTACAAGATTTAGGGCTGATCGTTAAATAAATAAGATCGGATTCACTCTCGTTAAATTTGGTTTTTTTGATTAGAAAATTCCAAACCCCTATTTTACTCCCTTAGGATTTTCAAAAATCCTTTATAAGCGGATGACAACGTTTAAAACTTGTAACTAAATAACCTCAGTCCACGCGGAAGGAGTCACAGAAAAAAGTTAGAAATAAAAAAATGCTTATCCTAAGTAGCAATAATATCAAAACTCGTAAATCTGCCCGATTCATGATTGGCAGTTGAAATAACTCATATTTGCGCAACCAAGTTGTGTAATCGAAGTGTTTTGCCTGTCAATCAGAGACCAAGGGCTTTTCCATTAAAAGGCCCGACATTATCTACAATTTTGTTACCTGAAGTTCATAGAAAGTCAATAATATTATTAAGGCTAAAGTTCTTTTCACTTTCGCATTTATGATATTAGGCTACTACTAGTAATATTACAAATGCGAAAGTGTGTTTGATGATTTGTTGGTTTGTCCTTCAATCATGCCACAAAAGAGCAACATATCAACGTAATTTTTTGCATAGGTATAGTTGATTTACTGGAGAGTGACTTAGGTTACTTATTATCTTAAAAAATTAAGGAGTCCCCGTGGGTATTAAAAATAATTCCACGCGGACGAAGTCGCGGGCATCGGCTAGTCAAAAATAATTGGAGGTAGATGGATTCATTAATTTTGACTTTTAAATTCTAGCTAGGGTCCCAAACACTATAATGCACTATAACTAAGTAGTTTGTATAAAACTAGAATTTTGCCATTTAAAATTTGAGCGATTCTTAAAGTTAAACGATACTTATTTAAAGAAGGCGTAGTGACGAAAACTTGTGAGTTTGCATCAATGGAAGGCCCCTGTAGGGGTGACTTCGGAACTCGTGATAGCACTAAAGTTGCTGAAATGGTAACTTACTAAGTGGCCATAAACTAGTTTGCTCCGCTTCTATAACGTTTTGACACAATATTTCATGCATATTTCACTTTTCAGGTATCTTAGAGTTGCAAGTTGCTCGTCTATTACAATTTTGAAGACTCTAGTTAAGTGTTTGTAATGCTTTAGCGTACATAATACATATAGGCACATATAGGTAAGTATAACATAGGCAGATTGTGATACATTTACTTTTTTGCGTTTAGTTACATTGAATTAACTCGGATTTCAGTATTAAATAAAATCTATACTAATATTAAAAAATGCGAAAGTTTGGATGTATGTATGGATGGATGGATGTATGTTTGTTACTCAATCACGCCAGAACGGCTGAATAGATCTAGATGAAAGCACAAAGGGGAAAAACAGTTATACGATAAATAAAAACCCCTTCCAGTGCCCGCTGGACGTGCATTAGCATTTATATTGTCCTGTTGTACGCACACTGTAGCGGAGTTGTTTTGACACACCTCAGCCTGCCTTCACACTGCAGCACGTAGTTCCCAAGCATTCTGAGAGTACCCCTTCTGAGTTTATTGTTGTGTTTCTGAGTTGACCTGTGATCAATTATAGACATATTGAGTAGCAGTGGTGGTAGGAGATCAATACAAAATCTCCATACGCGTATCTATCGTGAATGAAACTAAAACTAAAACAACTAAAACTCAGAGCCGAATTTTGTGCTAAAAATACATACGAGAATTATAATTGGGGTGGGATATAATATTAGTAAATCAATGGATATTTATAATATTAAAAGATCCGTCAATCTTTTGAATAACTTTAGTCCGTTATTTCGAAGAATAAACAATGGTAGTCATAAGCACAAGCATAGGGCATACTAACTTGACAATATACACGTAATATAGAAAAAAGATCTTTAAAACAATGTCTTAGAACTCTAAGTGCTGATCGCACCAACTCCTAATCACCTTAAAACTAGAAATAAATTTAAAATTTTAATTTGATTGATTTTCTGAACAACATCTCAAAACATCAAAATTCCTAGCTTAAACATTGCTCGGATCTGGTGCAACCCGCTCTTATACCCTAGGTATATATTGGCGCACAGAAAATCAATGGACCAAATTGTATGCATAAATAAAATGATTGACATACTAAACACTACGATTAGGCAAAGTTGATCGTCCAAATTACAAATAATTTCCCATGTAGGTACCTTACCTTTGGTCTATATATTTGCGAATTATTGAATTAAATGCACACTTTATTGGACTCAGTCGTAAATGTGGATAAATTTTTTATACTTAGCCAACTCTACTCTACTCTTGACATTAATATTTAAGAATATGAATATTAAGAGTAATTTTTGTTAAGTAAGGGTTGGCCTTACTTGATAATTTTGAGATTTTTAAAGTAATTAAAATAAAATCTCTAAAAATTTCTACCTTTTTAGCATTTTTGAGTACCTACTAGTCTATTTACTACCTAGTCTAAAATATTAGTCGCACTATGAGACCAAGTATAATCTTGTGGCCCATAATACTAGCTTGTTTCATAACGCAATATGGCGCTACTACACGTCGTGTCAACAGCAGCTTTGCCATAGATTATTTTGAAAGTAAAAATGTTGTTTTTTTGTGCTATTTAGGATGTAGTACTCAATACGGTAAGTCATTTATAATTATTTGATTATATTTATTTTATAGATTATGGTAAGTATCTAGTAGAGTATAACAAGATATCCAAACAGATTCCAAAGCAAAGGAAAACACAAGTAAGTAGGTAAATAGGAAGAATTAAAATAAATCATACTCATCATTATACTTAGTACATCATAATCAAAAATATTGCAAATTTTGACTCTATGTTGGCTATAAAAAATGGTAAATAAAATAAAACAAATATCGCTTTTTTGTAATATAATTTCGTTCAAAAAATTTAAAAAAAAAACTGGAATCACCTCGGCCTCCATCCATTTGCCACAAACCTTTTTTTTCTAGAAAATATAGAGCTATCCCTACAGTTTATTCGTAAAGGAATCAGAGTTTCCACGATACGAATTAATAAGAGTACTTATAATAAGTTGGAAGTTAGTTTGCGTCAATGGAATGTTCCTGTCGGAGTGCTGTTAGACGGGACTTGCGACAGCGCCGAAGGTATTCTTGAAAAGGTAATACATCTGTGTTTTATTTATTTATTTAAGATTTATTCTACTGAAAGTAAGCTGCGATTATAGTCTTTTTTTTAAGTGTTGCCCTTTTATTCCGTTGCAGAGTTAGCGTGGCCAGACTATAACCTAGTGTGATAATCTTTGTGATAATGCAGTCTGTGATGATAGCTAACCAGTTATGGATATGGCAGTTACAGTTTAATAAACAATAATTTGATTTTGCGTCTTGGAAGAGTCTTGACATATCATAAGTGACCCAAGTTTTCCTACGTGAAATAAATAAATCATTTATTATTTCTCGTTTTAGGCATCAAGGGAGTCCCTATTTGACGCGATGCATATGTGGCTCATTCTAGAAAACTCCGCAGAACAAAACAATACTACAAAAATACGCATACGAGACATATTACACAGATCGAATTTGAGTGTTGACGCAGATGTTGTTATCGCTTCTGAAGAAGGTGACATCAACGCATTTCATTAGTGCTTAAAGTCTACTATAGAACAAGCTAATACCATTTTAAAAGGAGAAGTAAAACCTTATCCCTTGACTCCAACTTAACTGCCCATTAAAGCCACCGTTTGATTTTATTTCAGGCAATCGTTTCTTACTCACGGACGTATTTAACTTTGGAAAGATTCAGGGCAACAATTTGGAGACAAAAGATATAGGGGAATGGAATTCAGAAAGAGGTAATGATGTTAACAAATTGAATATTATGAAACCTTGCGAATGTTGGTTTGTCTTTCAATCATGACACAATGGACTAAAGGATTGACGTGATTATTATCCCGTGAAAAATCAAAGTTTCCCCGAAATTTTTGTAAATCTGATCCTCATTTTAGTTTAGTATTATTGAAATGAAACTTCTTTAGAATCATTGTGATTTGAAAATTCGATGAAACGATGAAACGACACTAAAAAGAGACAAACACATTCATAATAGGATTTAGCCTGCGAGAGAATGAGATAGAATACAAGTTGTATGTTCACGACCAATAGATGGCGCTGTACTATATTGAGTCGCGCTACTGCTCCATTTTGCTCAAGAGGATATATTTATCTCATTCTCTCGTAGGCTACTTTTCTGACGTTTCACTTCTGCCGTTTGTGAATTGCACACACACACACACTTTGTTTATGAAAAAAATTAACCTGTCTTAATATACAGTGAGAAATTCAAGCAGTTTCATAATTTCAGGTTTAAATGTTTCGGTGAATAGTTTCAAATATTACGAACGCTGGGATTTCAACAATTTGACACTACGAGCAATTACTGTAGTGAGTAATGAGTATCACTATTATAGACTAGTCACTAGACAATGTCTGCGACTTCGTCCGTGTGAATTATGTTTTTTTCATTCCCGCGGGAACTCCTTAATTTTCCGGGACAAAAGTAGCGTATGTACTTCCCCGGGATACAACCTATCCTTGTATCAAATTTCATCAAAATCGGTTAAACAGGTAAACCATGAAAGCACAGACAGACAAACTTTGGCATTTATAATATTAATATATGATAAGTTTTATTTCCTAGAGGTAATATTACGAGTATCTTACTCTGTGGTTTATTCCTAGTGTTCGGCGCCCGCGTCAATATGCGACGAAAAAGTGAGATGAAAAAGTGGGTAGTTTAAAAACTCACAGGAAAGGAATATCAAACACAGATTATATTGTAGATGTAGATTGTTTGTTACTCCATTATTTATTAACAGTATGGATAGTATGGAAGCGAAAGTGCGATTCTTTGTTAGTTTGTCCTCTAATCGCAGACACTGAGCAACAGATCAACTATATTTTTTTTAGGGTTCCGTACCCAAAGGGTAAAAACGGGACCCTATTACTAAGACTCCGCTGTCTGTCTGTCTGTCTCCAGGCTGTATCTCATAGACCGTGATAACTAGAAAGCTGAAATTTTCACAAATGATGTATTTCCGTTGCCGCTATAACAACAAATACTAAAAATTAAAAAAATATATATATTAAGGGGGGTTAAACGTTTAACACAATAAACGTGTTTTTTTCGTATTTTTTTGCTCAATATTAAAAACGGTAACAGTTAGACGGTTCAAATTTTCACAGAATATTAACTTGTATATTACCTTTCAAAATAAATAATTAAATATCAATAAAGTAAATATTAAAGGGGGGCTCCCATACAACAAACGTAATTTTTTGAAATTAACAGTAAATACACCTCTACAAACAAAGTTAGTTTTGCGGTTCATTAACAAAGGTAATTATACCTACTTCTTGAGTACGGAACCCTCGGTGCGCGAGTCCGACTCGCACTTGGCCGGTTTTTGTATAGTTAAAGACGTGAAAAGTGACAGGCTACTTCAACAAACGATTTATAACAACCTAAATCCACGTGGATGAATTTGTGAGAATCATTTAGTTGAATATAACTGCAACAAAGAGAAGTCAAAGTCAAAGCCAAAATATTATGTTTATTCAAGATTGTACACACCTACAAGTACATTGATGGTGATGGTCATTTTAACCACAGCGTCTAAAAACAAAAGCTACGAAAAATTAAGTACAGTAACAAAATAAACTGAGCAAATGGTTAAAACAAAATGTTTTTATTTGTAGATTTTGGACCGTCCCAAAGTGTTCAAGCCGGAAATGTTAGCGGATCCCGGTTATACCCCAGGAGTTTCTGTGATGACCAAAATTGTTACACAGCTACTATGGGTCCTTAAGGATAAGCATAACTTCCGGTATACATCAATCTGGATAACCCTGCATTTATTATCAATAACTTTATTTGAGCTTTAAATTATATATATATCTCACTCTATAATACATTTAACTTTGTTTCTAGCTTCAATTATACGATTGCTGGGAGGTGGATAGGATCACCAGTAAGGAACTCAACATTGGTAAGTCTTTAACTCTTTAAAAAGTTTAATGTCCTACTCAATGATCTTTCTTTCATCGTTCTGGTTAAGGGACATAAGGGATCCCGAGGACGGACACTTATTTTAATTGCGGAAAATCAATACATTTCATAGGAATTTTACGTAGACGAAGACACGTAGGAAGTCGCCATTATGTAGAAAAGGGTGTGCACAATATATGAGTGTCTCCTTGTTTGTTTGAGTGCTTTTGTTCACGGGTTTACTGCCAATCGGTTTTTTTACGCCTCTACAAGTTAGCCATAGCTTCAATCTCACCTGATGGTTAGTGATGAGGCAGACTAAGATAGTAGCAAGCTAACCTGTTAGGTATAATAACAATTATATTAAACCCATACCCTCAATCTACACGGTATCGTACCGGAACGCTAAATGTAGGGTGGTAACTGACCAGGGCTAACGCCTCCTACTAGGCCAGAAATTATAAATTCCCAAATTGATCCTGCTGGGGATCGAACCCGTGACCTCCCACTTATAAGACAACGCTCAACCACTGCGCCAGGGAGGTCGTCAAGTTTATTAGTACTTTGTCCTTCAACATTCTAAAAATCGTATTTAATTAGTTTGATATTGTTCCAGGCAGTAACTAATGCCCTGTACTGGGGTGAGCAGGACATTTCCTGCACATGCGCCAGGATCTTCACTCAGTGGCTGGATTGGGTGGACGTTTTTTTCCCACCTGCTACAACATTACAGTGAATAACATTTTTAAACGTGGTGCTCTAGATGATGCCCGCGATTTACTCCGCGTGGATCGAAGTTTTTCGGTCCGCAGAAACTCTTTAATTTTCCGGGATAAAAAGTAGCCTCTGTGCTATTCCAGACTGCAATCTATCGCTTAATATATCGCTGTCCCAATTTCATCCAGATCAGTTCAGCCGTTCTGGCGCGATTGAGTAATAAACATCCATCCATCCATCCAAACTTTCGCATTCATTATATTATAGATAACCCAAATTTGTGTGCTTACTATGTGTGTTACTGTGTGTTATAAAATAAGGAAAAAAAACAGATAAATGGTGGACAAGGAAGCACTTATCTCTATAAGAGATCTCTACCAGTAACCCTTGGCAGTGAGAAAGGCTTGTCTTTTTAGCGGTGTGATTTCCAAGTATAGTTTATAGATTATTATTGTAATATTGTTGTAATTTTTACTAAAATGAATTTAATCACAATAATTATATAATATGTGTACGCCGATGCGGCTAATATGCTGGACTCTATATAATAAAAAATATTCTATTGTACAGAACGAAATTCTATTACCTCATTTTGGACAAGGGTGTCGGGGATTATGAGAACCGCTTCTTAACCCCCCTCTCCCCGGGTGTGTGGTGGTGGACCATAGCCGCATGCGTGGCTTTCACCCTCATACTGGCCATCACCGCTGTTCTAGAAAAGAGAGAAGAGCCGGGGCTGTATGCCGCGTTCAGCGTGTTCGCTATCATCTGTCAGCAAGGTAACGGCATTCATCTGATGAACAGACGAATCGTTAATCATAAGTGAAGCAGGGACTGTAACTGCCTCGTTGGCCGCAGTCGCACATGCTAACCATGTTCGACTGCGGCCGACGAGGTCCCGCGTTCGAGTGCCAAGTCAGGACATAATTAAGTGTTGGGTTTCTGACTAGAAATTCTCAATAGTAGCCCGGAATTAGGAAGTTGGCTGTGTGCCTCCCGTGCCTCGGAGAGCAAGTTAATCTGTCGGTCCCGGTTATTATCACTAACATGATACTCGTAATAATCGTTAAAGCCAGCCCACCCGCATCGGAGCAACGTGGTGGGTCTAAGCTCTAATTCCCTCTCTTCTATGAGAGTAAAGGCATGTGCCCAGCAGTGGCTGACTGGCTGTAGTGGTGGAGGTGATGCAGATATCAGTCATCACAGTAGATGAAAGCTTAACCCGTTAGGTCAAAAACAGTAGAGTTGTCAAACTTATGTTGCTAATTTTGGCAGATGCCATTTGCATAGTACTGCTTCAGTCTGTCTCACTCTAGTACTTCACTATTGCTATACATCTCTAATCTGCAAAAAATATCATTAAATTAGACAAACCATACAGTAAAAACTCTGACTTGAATTTCTCAGACGAAAAAAAAGTCGGTACGCGCTCTTTTATATGAACAGACTACCGCAATAGGGCGAAACGTGTTTGAACAAATTACGCGGGTGTTTTGCAGACCTTTTTTCGTATACTAACCGTAGTGTAATATCGCCCTTATTTAAAAAAATAATGCCATCCTACCGAATATTTGCCATGGCGGCCACTCACCATATAAATCAGCCATCTGCACGGAACATGTTACACAAGTGTATGCGTTAACACAGATGCACTCGCAGACCGGAGAGAGCTCAGGTGCAAGACCTGCTTTACGTGCTCTCTGAGGCATGGAGGTGAAACACCGCCTCTGAGGAAGACAAAAAAACCCAAAACCTGATGGTCTGACACGGGAATCAAACCAGAAAACCAAGCCAATCGTTTTCCATACTTCAACATGCTTGCCACTGAAAATTTGTGGCACTTAAGTTTGCCAATTTTTGTTATTATTTTAGAATATTTGTCTGCTAAGAGTATCATGAGACTACCGTCATAAAGTAAATAACAAAGTCCAGCTCCCACTTTGTCAAACGTATCGGGAAGTTGTGCGTTTAACATCTTTAATAATTTGAACTTTGAAGAAACTTACAAAACAAGCTGGAGGAAGTCATTGACTTACATCAAAGTACTTTGAAATAACAAGTACCGGATGAGTTTACAAATCGGCTTTTGTGTTTCAGCCTATGAGGACGGAATTAGTTTGTTCGATGAAGTTTCTTCTAGTCAAGGTATGTTTTTACAATCGGTTTAGTAAAATTTTAATAATTTGTCAAGATTTATGTCTTGCAAATAAAACTTCTTATTATACTCTTAAATATTATACTCTGATTTGGACGACCTCCCTGGCGCATTGGTGAGCGCAGTTGACTTAACGTGGGAGGTCCCGGGTTCGATCCCTGGCAGGGTCAATTTGGGTATTTATAATTTCAGAATTTTCTCTAGTCTGGTCTAGTGCGAGGATTCAGCCGTGGCTAGTTACCACACTACCGGCAAAGACGTACTGCCAAGTGATTTAGCTGTACGATACCATGGGTATGGGTTTAATATAACTGCCATACATACCCCTAACAAGTTAACTTGCTACCATCGTAAACCATTTATCACCTGTTAAGATGGCAGTTAAGGGCTAACTTTGTTACAACCTATAGAAGTCCACTTCAGGACGAAGGCCGATTATTAATCACGTTAGCAAGAAAGGCATTTGTATGAAAGCTATACATAAATAAATAAATCCATCAAAGATTCCAGCGCCTAATTAATCAAATTGTTAATTATTATAGTTCTATTCAATATACGATGTTTGTGATATGGCGATAATAAAAAAAACCCGGCTGAGTTTGTTGTGGGTTCTTCTCAGACCAGGGCGCGATTGGAACCCTCGTAGCTTTAGTTTTAAGATCATGTTTTATAAATCTCTGACGTCAATAGGTGTACAGTGAACCAAAATTGATAACTAAATATTGATTGAAAATAATTAGCTTTTTATAGCCTTACTAGCTGATGCCAGCGACTCTGTCCGCTCGGATTGAGGTTTTTTGGTTACCGCAAGAACTCATAAACTTATCGGGATAAAAAGTAGCCCATGTTCTATTCCAGACTATTAGACCTATCTCTGTGCCAAGTTTTATCCAGATCCGTGCATCCGCTCTGGCGTGATTGAGTAACAAACATCCATCCATCCATACATAAAACCATCCATCCAAACTTTCGCATTTATTCAAATTTCAAAATGCTTTTTATTAAAATAAACTTTTACAAGTGCTTGTGAATCGTTAAGTGAAACTACCACTGGTTCGGAATGCCATTCCTACCAAGAGGAACCAGAAAGAAACTCGGAAATTATAATATTAAGTAAAGACTTTCCGCTAACCAAGATGTATACTTGAGTTCATCTTCCAGGCCGTCGCATGGTCCTGCTTGTGGTGGGTTTGATGAGCATGCTTTTATACAACTACTACACTAGCAGCGTGGTCTCCTGGCTCCTCAACGCGGCCGCTTCAACGCTGGCCGACATGGATGCCCTCATCAACACCGATCTAGAACTCGTGTTCGAGGATATTGGATACACGAGAGGTTGGCTGGACGTAAGTTGGTATCACGTACGAGCTGTGTTTTCAACCGACTTCAAAATAAGGAGGAGGTTCTCAATTCGACTGTATATATATTTTTTTTTTTTTTTTTTTTTTTTTTTTTTTTTTTTTTTTTTTTTTTTTTTTTTTTTTTTTTTGTTACCTCAGAACTTTTCACTGGGTGGACCGATTTGGATGATTCTTTTTTTATTTGAAAGGGCATACTTCCCATGTGGTCCCATATAAATTTTATCGAAATCGGTCAAGCGGTTTTTAAAATATCAACAATAAAATAAGTACTTTGTACTAGTTTGAAGTCGGTTGTTTAAAAATAATTTTTTTATAGATCAACACTGGTCACTGATCTAGAATTCATTTCATTTATTTTTAATTAAATAAATGAAATCATTTGACTTTTAAAAAAAGATTTTAAAGGAGTCATAATTTTAGATAGCAGAAACAGTCTACCTCTAACAGGCAGGCATACGATGTAGAACACTTAAGGTAATATGCAGTCTAAATATGGTACTGAAGATTAAAATAATTAGGAAGAACAGATTTTAGTTATTATTAAATGCCAAAATTATTCTAAAAGGCCTAATTAATTAGAACTTGCAATAAAAACCCAAAAGCACTCAGGGTTTTTTTTTTATTTTTGTATTTTTTTTAACATTTTTTAAATATTCGTCTTATTGTTAGCATTTTAACGTGCATGATAACAACAACGAGACAAACACATTTTGTTGAAGAACAAGAAACGTTTATGAGTAGGTAACGTTAATATATGTTAAATGTTTTGCAGAACCCAGGATTCTTCTACTACAGCGGCTACAAGAACACGAAAGAAGATATTCTGAGAACCAAGAAGGTGACAAACGCCAAGAGAACAACGCCGCTGCTGCAGCCGGCGCCCGTTGGAATCAATCTCATTCGATCTGGACGTAAGAACGCATCTTTTTTATTGAATACTTAACTTTATTATTCTCACAAGAAATCATTTCATTTTCAAATTAGCCATCTAGACGTAAAAATTAGTGTACAGAATATTACCAGTTAACGAGATTTAACGAGAGTAGCGCCATCTATTTTCAAATTTTGAACTAAACAAACATAAATTGCTCAAACATTGTCCAAGAGCCCGTAGCCTGAAAGGCATGCCCTAGCCGACTTTAATGCTTTAAGATATTCACCGGAGCACAAAGTTGCCCCGCGTCCCATCCGGCAAAGGAGGCAAGACCTTGAAGCCAGCCCCCGCTTGGCCTTCACGGGTCAAACGGAGAAGACCCTCAACGCAACACAAAGAAGCTCGATGCCCTGCTCCCAGTAGCTGGGAGATGGAGGATGGAACTTATTCAAAGACTAACAGCAAATCGGTTGCGATTAGTGTAATAGCTTATTAGAAGATAGATTTTTAACCACCAGCTTATGTCCGCGACTTCGTCCGCGCTACTTTTTATCCCGGAAAATTAAGGAGGTCCATCATAGGGAATTAAAAAAACTTATTCCACACAGGCAAAGCCGCGGGCATCAGCTAGTATATAATATTTTCAGAATACGCCTATCACACTGAACCGTACAACGCATACCAAGTGATATCCAAAACTTTTGAAGATAAAGAGTTATGCGAGCTGGGCTCCCTTCAGATGATGGCGCCAGCGTATGTGTACATCATGGCGCAGAAACGAAGCCCCTACAAACAGTTCTTTGTTTGGAGGTAAGTTTTACTATTCAAAATTCACTACTGTTCAGGTCATTTCTGCCTCGTACCTGCAAATTGTGGAACCAGCTTCCATCTTCTGTTTTCCCTCAAGATTATAATATGGGGCCCTTCAAAGGGCGGATAAACAAATATCTTAAAAGCCAGTAACGCATTGGCGGTTCCTCTGGTGCTGCAAATGTTCATGGGCGGCAGTAATCACTTACCATCAGGTGACCCGCCTGCTCGTTTGCTCGCTATACATTTAAAAAAACAAAAATCTGTAGATCTACCCCTACTACAAATGTACGGAGCTACGCGGTACGTAGCGGCAAATATTCTTTGTATGAGTTTGTATGAAGCTGGGCCCACTCAAGCGACGCGGCACGGAGATGCACTGTGACATTATTGCACAAAGAATACTTGCCGCTACGTGCCGCGCCGCGTTGCGCCTATGCAAAATATTAATTGTAACAAATCTTGTATTTGAGGGACGAGAGGCCTAGTTGTGAGTTGTGACAACGTATATCAATCAATTGCGATTGTTAAGCAACGTTGACCCAAGTCGGTAACTGGATGGGTGACCGAATTTGGAGGTTCAAATTTGGCCTTTCCATTTCCTCCGTGCCTCGGAGAGCACGTAAAACCTAAGAGCTTAATTACTCTCAGTAGAGTCGTATGCGGAACCCACCTCGTATAGTAGTATCCCAAGAAAAACTTCCATTATTTGATTAATGGAAAGGGGTCACACGACTTTCAGTAATGATGAATACGACGCAGAGAGAGACTGTTTTGTAAGTTAACTTAGGTAACTGCTATGAGCTTTGTACCTATACCATAATAGTTATTTGTTATACAAGAGTGAAAAGTTGTTTTTTAACTGCGTGCTCAATTTTGATGACCGAGCAAGCGAAGGATTCAAAAGAGCACGAGGTGTAAAATCTTTTCACTCGAGTGCAACACGTAACTTTTCATTCCACCTCAGCGAGGAAATGACATGACGTGAAAGAAAATGGTGCGCGCAAAGCAAATTAAAAAAGTAAACCAAGAAGGTTACGAGTGTGAGTTTTTAACAAATTAAAAAAGGTTGTATGGAAATTCGGCACCATAGAGGTAGAAGTAAGTAGGGTTTAATGATGTTTTGAATTCACAAACTTCAAAGACGAGTGATATTTACTAACGTGCACACGATGTTCTAAGTTCAATTTACTTAATCCTCAAGAGGATAATAACGGCTTTTGCATTCAGATATCGAAGATTTCAAAATACTCTTTCCGAGATGGTGGGATGAAAATAATCATTGTTGTTCCAGTCTTATGCGTCTGAACGAGCGCGGGCACATATCGGTGTCGCGCACACGGGCGGGCGGCCACACGCCCACGTGCTCTGGCCTGACGCCGCGCGCGCTGGCGCTGGGGCAGGCGGCGCCTGCCTTCGCTGTGCTCGCGCAGGTCGCGCTGCTCTCGCTGCTCATATTGGCGGCCGAAATTATTTATCACCGGTAAATAATTCATAGAGATTTTTACACTAGCTAATGCCCGCGACTCCGTCCGCGTGGTTTAAGATTTTTTGATTCCCGCGGGAACTCCTTAATTTTCCGGGATAAAAAGTAGCCTATGTCACTCTCCAGGTCCTCAACTATACCCATGCCAAAGATCACGTCAATCCGTTGCTCCGTTGCGGCTTGATTGAAGGACAAACCAACAAACCAATAAACCAACAAACCAACAAACCAATAATCGCACAAACACTTTCGCATTTATAATATTAGTATGAAGTATGATAATTAAGTAATATTATTATAGTAAGGAGAACAAACATAGTTAATAATGTCCTCCCGACCGAATTCCGGCCACAGCGGCCAATCTCCAGAGATATTAGTGATCTGCGCGGTAGATATTATAGTGCACAAGTATGTGCGCATACACAGTTGCACTCTCTATTCATTTACTCTCTTAGCCCAATGGGACGGAAAATTCGACACGACCGGAGAGATATCATGCGCAGGACCGACGGCTTTACGTGCTCTCCGAGGCACGGAGGTGAAACACCGCAAATTTCCTAACTCCGGGATAGTACTGAGAATTTCTAGTCAGAAAAACCCAACACTATTGTGGCCCGACCCGGGACTCGAACCCGGGACCTCGTCGCCGCAGTCAAACATGCTAACCACTAGACCAACGAGGCAGTCGCACTCGCAAGGCTGTCATCATAGAAGAGTGGAGACGGCACCAAAGGAGATAGATATTATGTCTACGGAGTCGGTTTTCATATCAACCCCGTAATAAACATAACAAACAACATCACAAAATTTAACTAGGTTAATAAGTTTCGGCAGTGTTGAGCAATTTCACAAGGCTCTTCCAGTATTTCTGAGTTTCCTTCAAATGTGATCTAAAATGATGTGATTAAATTATAATTGTTGTTTTATCTTGTACCTACAGCATCCAACGCAGAAAGGAGATCAGAATACTCAATGATGGCGCACGTAAGGAAAGACGCGGAAATTATTCTGACGGAGAGTGAAAAACAATAAAGGGAAAATGCTCGACGGGCCGCGTCGTAGAAAGGGGCTATCTAGCGGCTTTTCACATTGCAAACGTTTTAAAGCGTGTTAGCAAAGTAGGTTATTATTTAGATTTTATTTATAAGAATTAATATCATATCATATTATGCAAGAAATTCATCTAAGAGCGGAATAAATTATTGATGAAAAATACTTTTATATTTTGACGATATTAAAAAACGATTTCCAAGATAGTTATAATATCACAAGATCAATAAGTAATTTGTACTCAAAATCATATTCAAAATTTCAGGACATAACTCTACCGCTTATTAATATTCTTTTTTTGACTCCACTCTACTGTTTCTGAAAGCATGTTATCCTAAAAACTTTTTAATTTATTCAGCTCAGTGAGACGGTCAGAAAGTGAATGTTAGTGATTTAGAATAGAGTACTTGCTCAAACCAAAACTCACGTGAAACGTCGGCAGTGTGAACCGCCCGCGCGACGTTCGACTCGGGCCGGTGAGTAATGGATGCGCGTCGGCGGCTATCTAAATCGCGCGTTATAAATGACGCGATCAATTCTTGTTTACTCTCGACGACCCTTATTGAATATACTCTAGCTTAAACTGCACTCAGGCGTTTATCTCTTCAAGTGATTTTAAACAGCTAACGGAATAAAATTCTCCCTCTAAGTACATATTTTATACCTTGTGTTCCAATGCAAAAGTTGCTTGAATATTTTGGCTTGCCAAATGCAAACCGATCTGCCATTTTTATTTTTTCTAGAAATAGCCGCTGTACTGGTGACCTGACGCTTTAGAAGATTAAGTCTCATAAAATATTTGCCCGTTTTTTGGAAAGAAATAACGGAATGGTATGTAGGCCAGGCTCCATACAAAAATATTCAAACCCCCTTTTTACCCTCGACAAAGCGGAGACGGTATATGTGTTTGCCCTAAGAGGTTGTGTGTTTGTTTGTTTGTTTGTTTGTATGTTTGTTTGTATGTTTGTTTGTTTGTTTGTGCACTTTTTTGTTACCATTTTTCTCAAAAAGTACTGGGCCGATTGAGATGCGGTTTTTTGCATTAGATACGTATAGCTTGTGAGAAGGTTCTTAGATATATTTTAGGACCATAGACAACAAAGCTGAGCTGTAGTCTATGATCTTAATTTTTCAACCACTGTTACAATTTTTCACAAAAAGTACTGGGCCGATTGAGATGCGGTTTTTTGCATTAGATATGTTTAGCTTGTGAGAAGGTTCTTAGATATATTTTAGGACCATATACAACAAAGCTGAGTTGTAGTCTATGATTTTATTTTTTCAATATGTTACCATTTTTCACAAAAAGTACTGGGCCGATTGAGATGCGGTTTTTTGCATTAGATGTGTATAGCTTGTGAGAAGGTTCTTAAATATATTTTAGGACCATAGACAACAAAGCTGAGCTGTAGTCTATGATCTTAATTTTTCAACCACTGTTACCATTTTTCACAAAAAGTACTGGGCCGATTGAGATGCGGTTTATTGCATTTAGGACTTCGTGCAATTACAAAACAGGAAACTGGTACCAAAATTTTAAAAAATCAGCGCTATTTTGAAATTCTTTGTTAATTGACCGTTTTCGTTTTTTCGGTGTCGGGCGTGGCCAATGAAACTCCTATTGAGACTACCACTATTATATTCGAATAAGTATATTCTAGACGGGGAAGGAAACACAACTGAAATTTATTACTACGGGCTAACAGGATTGATTGGCAAACTACTACGATATGCTAGGGAAACTGGCGTTCGGCCACAAGGCGAGCGCGGACCTCCCGTCGCGACAGCGATTGGGTAGCGACTAGTTAATGATCTGAAGCCTCTAGGCGCGCGCGCATCGCGTGATCGTGACGTCACACGGGCCGGCTTCACAATAGGTAGATATTGACAGGCTGACGCATGCACCAGTGAGAGCGCGCGGCGCGCGGCATAGAAATAGGTAAGTATAATAGTTAAATTGTATGTCTGTATGTATGTATGTGTTTTATAAATATTATTACGTATATATTAAATATTAGGTAAGTATATAAATTATATTATAAGTGTGTAGCGTGTGTGAATGAGTGGATGAGTGGAGTGTCCCCACATCACTCCCCCCCGGAGGCCGTACTTACGGACGATAAAAATCCGGGAATTTGACTTGTCTACCGGACCTTGTTGTTCGAGGTATATCTGTGTCGCTATTCGTGACTTTGGGAGTGCGGCTAGCCTCTCTGCGTATAGTGACGTTAGGCGGATCGGTATTTAGTATATAGGCCGGTTTCAAGCGGTCTATAGAAACGGTCACCTCTTTGCCTTTTACCTTAACTTTAAATACCTTGTCGCCTCTTTCAATCACTTCATGCGGACCGGAGTATGCAGGATGGAATGTACTTCTCAACGCGTCTTCTCTGATGAATACGTGGCTGGAAGTAGCGAGATCCTTATAAACAAATGTTTTGTTTTTGCTATGGCGTGAAGCTGGGCAAGGTCGCAGTCGTTCGCAAAATGAACGCATTCTGGCAGTGAAGTCCGTAATGTCAGTTGTGGTATGAGTGTTTGTTTCAAAGAACTCACCTGGAAGTCGTAAAGGCTCTCCGTAGACGAGTTCTGCTGAGGAACACTGTAGGTCGGCTTTGAAGGCGCTCCGAATGCCTAATAGCACTAGTGGTAAGGATTCTGTCCAATTACTATCAGCGTGGCATGTGATAGCTGTTTTTAGCTGCCGATGGAATCTTTCCACTAGGCCATTGCAAGCGGGGTGGTAAGCCGTAGTTTGCCGGTGTTTGAATCCAGCGATCTTGGACAAGTAGCTGAATAATTCCGACTGGAACTGCCTACCTCGGTCCGTGATGATATCAGCCGGGCTGCCGTAACGGGCGATCCAGCCTGACAACAGTGCCTTGGCTACAGTTTCAGCAGTAATGTCTGCTATAGGGATGACTTCTGGCCATCTTGTGAAGTGGTCTACTGCTGTTAAGCAGTAGCGAAAACCGTTGGAGTAAGGCAGTGGTCCGATGAGGTCGATGTGCACGAAGGAAAACCTGGCTCGAGGTAATTCGTATGTGCCTAGAGGTGCTGACACATGGCGATGAACTTTGGAGCGCTGGCAGGATAAGCACGTGCGTGACCAGTCTCGACAGTCTTTCCTGATGGCGGGCCATACGAAACGCTGCGCTATGAGTTTAGCGGTGGCGTTTGCGCCAGGATGGCTCAGACCATGAAGGCTGTCGAAGACCTGCTTGCGTAGGGAAAGAGGAACGAAGGGTCTAGGTGTATCCGTACTTACGTCACAAAATAATTCGACGCCGCTGCTGGGATCCTTCAGTTTGACGAAGCGGAGAGAAGACTCGTCGCTAAGGAGCTGTGGGAGTTCGGTATCTTCCGATTGAGCTTCGGCTAGAGCTTCGAGCTCAACTGGATTTTGTACTTCGTCAACGCGAGACAGCGTATCTGCGACGACGTTGTTTTTACCAGATATGTGGCGGATGTCAGTGGTAAATTGGGATATAAAATCGAGGTGCCTATATTGACGGGGCGAGCAGTTAATTTTCCGAGTATGGAATGCGTAACATAAGGGTTTATGGTCAGTATAGACTACAAAGTGTCGCGCCTCAAGCATATGGCGGAAGTATTTAATACCTTCGTATATCGCGAGTAACTCGCGGTCGTAAGGCGAATACTTTTGTTGTGCAGGGCTGAGTTTCCGTGAGAAGAAAGCGAGGGGTTGCCATGAGTTGTCTTTGTACTGCTGCAGCACAGCACCCAATGCTAGGTCGGAAGCGTCTGTTACGAGGGCGAGTTTGGCTTCGCAATCGGGGTGTGCTAGCAATGCGGCAGTACAAAGACTATTTTTGGATTCCTCAAATGCTTTCAAGGCGTCGCCAGTGAGGTCTACCGGTTGGGAGGGCTTAGCCGAGCCGGACAACAGGGCGTTTAAGGGGCCTTGGATTTTTGCGGCATTAGGTATGAATCGCCTATAAAAATTTATCATACCTAGGAAACGCCTCAGTGATTTAATAGTCTTCGGCTTCGGGAATTCCTTTATTGCCTGGACTTTGGACTCTAGTGGCTTAGTACCTGCGGCTGAGATGTGATAACCTAGGAATTGAACCTCGGACGCTCCAAAAACACACTTCGAAGTATTAACTAGAACGCCAAATTTTTTCATTCTTTCGAATAGTAGTTCTAAATGTTTTTCGTGTTCTGTGGCATCCTTAGAAAATACTAAAAAGTCGTCTAGGTAACAATAACAGAAGTTGAGTCCACGAGTCATTTCATCAACGAATCTCTGAAAGGTCTGGCCTGCGTTTCGGAGCCCAAAGGTCATATAAGGAAATTCGTACAGTCCGAATGGTGTTGTGATCGCTGTTTTGGGGATATCTTCTTCAAACACTGGGATCTGGTTATAGGCCTTAACTAGGTCGATGGTCGAAAATACCGTACATCCGGAAATACCATGGGCGAAATCATGTATATGTTTTATAGGGTACTTATCTGGGATGGTGCGTGCGTTGAGCTGCCTGTAGTCCCCGCACGGCCGCCATCCATTATCTTTTTTAGGGGCTAAATGCAGGGGCGACGCCCAGGCGCTCTCAGATGGTCGTGCCGTCCCGTTGCTAAGCATCTGATCGAATTCTTGCTTCGCTATTTTCAATCTGTCCGGAGCTAGCCTGCGGGGAGAACATGATATGGGGGGGCCGGGTGTAGTGCGTATATAGTGTAATGTATTATGTGTAGTGATAGTAGGTGCGCCAGCCGGTCTAGTAATTACTGGATATTTAGCTAGAATGGAATGGTACCGTGTGTCGCCAGATGGAATTTTTACAGAATTAACATTATTAATATTCTTATCTATAAAAACAACAGTTGATAAAGATGTAGTATTATCAATAAGTCGCTTATTCTTAACATCTACAATTAGGTTATAATGACAAAGAAAATCTACACCAATAATAGCTCTAGTTACATCGGCTACAATGAAATTCCACGAAAAGTTCCGGCGTAAATTAAAGTCTAGATTTAAATGTACATACCCATAGGTTTCAATTACACTACCGTTTGCCGCGGTCAATTGGAACATGGACTTTGACCGTCGTTCACGAAACGCGGATCGCGGAAACACACACACATCACTTCCGGTATCCACTAAAAAGTCCACTTTTGTTTCTCGGTCGGTGATGAACAGGCGACCCGGTGAAGAGCAGTCGTCGGCCGCCATTACCGACTGCTCTGCTGGTTTTCCGGGAAGTCGCACGGCCTGGTGCATCTCGTCGCCTTCGATCCGAACCTTCTGTGGTACCAACACGTTGAATACCTAGCGGAGTTGGATCTGGAGCGGTTGCGGCGCTGGCTGGTGGAACGCTCTCTTCTTCTGGGCTGCCTATTCCGTCGGTTGAGTTGCATGGTTAGGTTTTTGACCGCCTCCTTTAATTCCGCTATCTCCAATGCCATGGACATGCTGCTGGTAGGTAAAGGTGCTGGGGCGGGAGTGGTGGCGGAGGTGCTGGCGGAAACTTGTGGCACCGGCGAGATAATATCGCAGACGCGATCAGCCAAGTCTGCTAAATCGTCAAGAGGTCCCGCTGGCTGGGATGCTATGAGAGTCCGGATGTTGGCAGGTAGCCTGTTACGCCAGATGCTCTTGATGAACTCGTCCGGGACAGAAGATCCAGCTAACCCTTTCAAGTGACGCAAAAATTGCGAAGGTTTCCGGCTGCCTAGCTCTTCGTGTTCGAGGAGCTGTTGTATCTTCCGATCCCGTGACGCAGTTAATCTCTTTATTAGCTCGTCCTTAAGTTTAGTGTATCGGTTGGTTTCCGGCGGCGATGTTATTATATCCTTAACTTCCTTTGAATACTGGCTATCCAGGTTACTCGTAATGTAATAAAATTTCGTGTTTTCCGACACGACTCCGGCGATCTCGAATTGACCTTCAATTTGTGCGAACCAAAGTTCGGGGTCATCCGGCCAGAAAGGAGGTATTCTAATCTTCATTCGCTCCGACGTGGCAGCAACAGAACGCCGAGCACGTTTTTTGCACGGTCGTACCGTTACGTGCTCGGGATCCTCGGATTTTATCGTGACATCGGTTTCGCTTCCACTGGTCATCTTGTTTTTTTTTTTTTTTTTTCGTCGGGGTCACCAGTATGGTAGTCGAGGTGTCGGGCGTGGCCAATGAAACTCCTATTGAGACTACCACTATTATATTCGAATAAGTATATTCTAGACGGGGAAGGAAACACAACTGAAATTTATTACTACGGGCTAACAGGATTGATTGGCAAACTACTACGATATGCTAGGGAAACTGGCGTTCGGCCACAAGGCGAGCGCGGACCTCCCGTCGCGACAGCGATTGGGTAGCGACTAGTTAATGATCTGAAGCCTCTAGGCGCGCGCGCATCGCGTGATCGTGACGTCACACGGGCCGGCTTCACAATAGGTAGATATTGACAGGCTGACGCATGCACCAGTGAGAGCGCGCGGCGCGCGGCATAGAAATAGGTAAGTATAATAGTTAAATTGTATGTCTGTATGTATGTATGTGTTTTATAAATATTATTACGTATATATTAAATATTAGGTAAGTATATAAATTATATTATAAGTGTGTAGCGTGTGTGAATGAGTGGATGAGTGGAGTGTCCCCACAAATCTATATTTAGGGCTCCCTGGGGTCACAAAACAGGAAACTGGTACCAAAATTTAAAAAAATCAGCGCCATTTTGAAATTCTTTGTTAATTGACCGATTTCGTTCAAAATCTATATTTAGGGCTCCCTGGGGTCACAAAACAGGAAACTGGTACCAAAATTTAAAAAAATCAGCGCCATTTTGAATTTCTTTGTTAATTGATCGATTTCGTTCAAAATCGATATTTAGGACTCCCTGGGGTTACAAAACAGGAAATTGTTACCAAACTTTATAAAATCAGCGCCATTTTGAAATTCTTTGTAAATTGACCGATTTCGTTCAAAATCTATATTTAGGGCTGGCTCCCTGGGGTCACAAAACAGAAAACTGGTACCAAAATTTAAAAAAATCAGCGCCATTTTGAAATTCTTTGTTAATTGATCGATTTCGTTCAAAATCGATATTTAGGACTCCCTGGGGTTACAAAACAGGAAACTGTTACCAAACTTTAAAAAATCAGCGCCATTTTGAAATTCTTTGTTAATTGACCGATTTCGTTCAAAATCTAAGTATATTTAGGGCTCCCTGGGGTCACAAAACAGGAAACTGGTACCAAAATTTTAAAAAATCAGCGCCATTTTGAAATTCTTTGTTAATTGACCGATTTCGTTTAAAATCTATATTAAGGGCTCCCTGGGGTCACAAAACAGGAAACTGGTACCAGAATTTTAAAAAATCAGCGCCATTTTGAAATTCTTTGTTAATTGACCGATTTCGTTCAAAATCTATATTTAGGGCTCTCTGGGGTCACAAAACAGGAAACTGGTACCAAATTTTAAAAAAATCAGCGCCATTTTGAATTTCTTTGTTAATTGATCGATTTCGTTCAAAATCGATATTTAGGACTCCCTAGGGTTACAAAACAGGAAAAGCTGTTACCAAACTTTATAAAATCAGCGCCATTTTGAAATTCTTTGTTAATTGACCGATTTCGTTCAAAATCTATATTTAGGGCTCCCTGGGGTCACAAAACAGGAAACTGGTACCAAAATTTAAAAAAATCAGCGCCATTTTGAAATTCTTTGTTAATTGATCGATTTCGTTCAAAATCGATATTTAGGACTCCCTGGGGTTACAAAACAGGAAACTGTTACCAAACTTTAAAAAATCAGCGCCGTTTTGAAATTCTTTGTTAATTGACCGATTTCGTTCAAAATCTATATTTAGGGCTCCCTGGGGTCACAAAACAGGAAACTGGTACCAAAATTTAAAAAAATCAGCGCCATTTTGAAATTCTGTGTTAATTGACCGATTTCGTTCAAAATCGATATTAAGGGCTCCTTGGGGTCACAAAACAGGAAACTGTTACGAAAATTTTAGAAAATCAGCGCCATTTTTATTTATTTTGTTATCACCATAGTAAATGAATTCAGTTTAGTACAGTAAAATCTGTACTACTTGTAAGTCTAACCACAACCCGTGAGCTGCTTTAGCAGCTCGCGCACAGGGCGAGATACTAGTTAGATATATATAGCTTGAGAGAAGGTTCTTAGATATATTTTAGGACCATAGACAACCAAGCTGAGCTGTAGTCTATGATTTTAATATTTCGATATGTTACCATTTTTTACAAAAAGTACTGGGCCGATTGAAATGCGGTTTTTTTCATTAGATGTGTATAGCTTGTGAGAAGGTTCTTAGATATATTTTAGGACCATAGACAACAAAGCTGAGCTGTAGTCTATGATTTTATTTTTTCAATATGTTACCATTCTTCTCAAAAACGACTGTGCTGATTTAGATGCGGGCTTTTTGTTTTAGATATATTTAGCTTGTACCTAGATGGTGCCCAGGGTATCATGATGGAGTCAGGAGGCGATCATGGGAACTCCTTAAATTCTCATCGTATACCTGTCGCGTTTGGACTCTTTTGATTTGTCGTGACAAGCGCGCCTCGGAAAGAAAAGGGTTTGGCCATAGTCCACCACACTGGTCAAAAAAAACTACTGAGCTGTCAAAGATGCAGTTTTGTGTTTTGGATATTATGTAATATATACGTTTGCTAAATTCTAATTGTTGTTTCAAAGTTATAAAGGTCAAAGTTATAATGGGGCTCTGCAGTTCGTCGTGGGTTTTTTTAAAATTTTTAATTTTATTACTTGTTATATTGAAACTTGTAACTCCAGTTTTTTTCAATATCGCTTGGCTGCAATCAGAGAAGTGGTGATACAGGCAGATAAGATGGAGCGCGCTTGCCTAGAAGATGCCCAGTTTCCGCTTTGTGTGACAGTCTAAACCTCACTAGCCATCAACCTGACCTTTCTGGGCACAGTCGTTTCTTTTATCCTTGTTTAGAAATTTGATTCGGTACATCTAATACATTTGGTGTACAATAATACATAGAAATAAAATACTTTTAAGAAGAAGTTTTCGCATTTCAAATATACAAGCGTACAACCTCAAAAACGTTTTATGTTGTATATAATTGTTAATTTAAGTATCTTATTATATACATATTATAAGTAAGGTATATTAATAAGGTACCTTGAGCAGGACACAGTGCTGTTATTTTAGATTAAATTTTAAGCAATTAAGTAGATAGTTATTTATTTAGTATTTATGTTAGACCTTAACGCGCCCGTCTGAGCACTGAAGCACTAATTGCCGTCGGCGGATGGAGATGAATGAGATTATGTAGAAACACGATTACTTGAACTCTGTAAAATGAAATTGTATTAAGTTGAATTTCAAAGAAAATGCCAGTAAACTTAAGACAGTTAACACGTCTTCAAAAATGGAACGTCAGAAGGATATTTATGGCGACGCGACGCGGCAACCGCGCGTCGCGTCCTCGCACCGACAAATGCATTTGCATGCAAATTGAAGTGTCAGCCGGTTATTTTATATTACTTAACCGAGCGAGCTCTATGTCTCTGTCATTGCCTTATTACACTTTTTAGGCGAAACGCGTTTCTCTTCCACGTTTTTTATTTAAGACAATCTATTTTGTTGCGTGTAACTCGATGTTTCTGTTAACTTTCGAATGTAATTTTGAGTATTTTTTGTTTGAGGTATTATAAATCAGCTGTTAGATTATTATAATTATTAGAAGATAGTTTCTATCTTGGGGGGTCTATTTTGGAATACTAATATAAAAATCAATAAATTATTACCTCTATGAAAAATCATGTCATCGCAAGACTACATGAACACATAGAATGTAGTAATGTACAAGAATGTACATGTTGGTAGCACGTTGTCCTAGGTGAGCGACAGAAGCGTCTCCACGTGACGCGACGCGATGCGATGCCATAGCAAACAGACGTGTCTACGCGACGTTGTCATTTTCTATGGCTTCGCATCGCGTCACGTCGCTTCTGTCGCCCATCTGGGAGTTGGGCCAACGGGTAAGTGAGCGACAAAGACAAACGCGGTAACGCGAAGCATGTCCTACGTTGTCACGTACTATATGTCTGTCTGTCATTTTCTACAGCGGCGTAACGCGTGGCATCGCGTAGCGTCGCGTGGCGTCACGTGGCGCCGCGTGGCGTCGCTCACCTAGGATGTCGCTCACCTAGGGTGAACGCCGTTTTTCTTGCGTGTGCGCCTTCAATATTAAAATTAATAATGTAGACTTCATAGTCCACCATAAATCCATGTGGTGTTGAATTACTTCGGTTTGCATAATATTGGAATTTGTAAAGCAAATTCATCAAAATATACTTACAAAAACTACCGTTGCATATTGCATACATTTGATCACGTTTATAGCGTTTGATATTATTATTCAAAAGCGATTTGTCGCCCGTATAATTTTGCATTGTAGAATGTTATAATTAAAATATGTTAATCACTTTGTGTTATATCGCTCCACGCTGCGCTTTGGGGCAATTTAGGTATTGTATTTCAATGAGGAGATTAATGTGTTTTTGTATTACCTTGAATCGAGAAAGTTAAAACGTATAACTGATGACATGTTTCTGAATCTGATAAAATCTTACGTCACACCACAGAATACGAATAAATAAACTCGCCGGCATATTTAGCGGAACATAAAAAAAGGTCCATAATTAAAAAAATATGGTTTTATTTTAAAATCTACTTACTATCTACACTTCTTTTGTTATTTAAAATTTCATTTGTTTTACTTAAAATGAGATCACATTAAGAAAAGATTTTGCGAGTAAATGCTATTTGTGAAAAATGGTACATTTTTGAACTTTTCATGTAACCGGGAAAAGTGAAATTTAATATTAAAATAAATATTTCAATATTAAATTTCACTTATATAATTGCATAAAATGTGATGTTCAGTTGTTTTCTTAATTTGAAAATATTTCTTTTTAAATTAAATGACGTATAAACCAGCCAGCAACCTTATATGATACTGATATCAAACCTTTTTTTTATGTTCCGCTAAATATGCCGGCGAGTGTAGATGGATTGATAAATTCTATATTGCCACACAAACATTAAGATATAAGTGCGCAAGGGAGATCTTATTACTAAAAGTGATTTCCTAATAATACTCGCAGTATCTTTCGGGTATAAATTAATAGACCACTATCATAAATATGAAAGTGAATAAATAACTTTTCTGAATTGTATGCGTTTTAAACAATGAAATATCATGTCCTTTAGAACGGCGAAGAAAACATTGTGAGAAGACCTGCATGCCCAAGAGTTCAAACTCAAATGTTTTTATATTTAAACTAGATGATGCCCGCGACTTCGTCCGCGTGAATTGATGTTTTTTTAAGATTTAAACTATCCTATCTCTCAAGTTGGATCGAACTGCACATGGTGTGCGAATTTTATTATAATCGGTTAAGTGGTTTAGGAGTCCATTGAGGACAAACATTGTGACACGAGATTTATATATATTAAGATAAACTTTTACAAGTGCTTCGGAATCTAAGTAAATCTAGAGTAAATCTACCACTGGTTCGGAATTCCACCTCTACAGAGTAAAACTAGCAAGAAAATTGGTGGTTGATGAATGATTGTTTAAATTACCAGTTTGTTTTTCAACAAAAATCTTACTCCTGCTAATATAATAAATGCGATTCGATGGATGGATATTTTTACTCAATCACGCCAGAACGGCTAAACGAAACTAGATGAAATTTGGCACAGAGTTAAATTATAGTCTGGAATAACATATAGGTGATTTTTCATCCCGGAAATTTAATGAGTTCCAGCGGGAATGAACACAACTTAAACCACGCGGACGAAGTCGCGGCTATCAGCTAGTAGAGCAATAAATGATACCGTGTTCACTCATATTATGTTTAAGCACTTGCGTATGTTACATTCCATCAAACAAACGACCTCCACGAGTCCGCGCCAACCCCGAACTGCCAAACGAACAGATTAATTAAAACTCTCTCGCATCCGAAACAGAAACACAATATTTTATTTGCGCATTTTATAGTTTAATGTTGGCGTGAAAATTTTAAAAGGGTGCGAATTTGTGTGTCTTCTTGAAGAGGGGGGAGTGGAGGAGGGGGGGTTTGTTCTCCTCTAAATTAATACCAGGTGTAAACTTTGTGTAAGTATATTATGCGTACAGCTTCGCTCACTCTGGTAAAGCGTAATTAGTGAGAGCACGGGAACTGCCAATTTAGGCTGCTATCTCGTCCAACCATAGATTGTAAATACGAAAGCGTGTCTGTCTGTCTTCAATCCTAGTAAATTTTATCCTCAGGTTTTATAATTATAATACAGTGCTTCCCACACTAGGAAAGTTTCTAAACTTATATATGTGTCACCGTAACATTGCAAAAACCGATATATTGTAATCTAACTAGCGAAATTGTAAACTGTCGACAGATTACAATTTAACGCATTATTTTTCGGTCGATTTTAATCAGTTAGGTATATTAACCCGATAAAACATATATGCCCGGGCTGATTATTTATGTCGAACCCTAACCTAACCTACAAGAAAGAAACAATATTTCAAAAATTGACACTCAGAACATTGAACGGTTCACAATATGGCGACAGTTTACAATTTCGCTAGTTAGATTACAATCTAACGATTTTTGCAATGTTACGGTGACATATGCATATCAAAAGACTGGATTAAAGATGCATAGGTATATCTCAAATTTCAGCACTGACGGTCAAAGGCGTTCCGCACGCGATTCCCAGAGAGACGCAGGTTCCGTAATTTTTGATATGTATTTAAGTAAGTTTATCCTCAGGTTCACATCGTTCGTGTTCGACGAGCCGTCGTACATGTAGCGGGAGCCAGCGCTGCTCTGAGGCAGGTAGGCGCGTTACGCGTTACGCCTAATTGCTGTTATTTTACATCCTCCGACACAACGCCATTCCGCTTATTAACTCCCTCCCGATTACCCTTCACTTCAACATCATTACGATGATTAAGGGCTTCTGATTAATTACCTACACTTGCGTATACCTGATATTATGTAACTACTTCTCGAAGGTATAGTCGGCGTGTCGCGAAGCTGAAGCGGCAATGGGCGGTGCACACAGTTCGAAGAACCGATTCACGGTGTGGTCCCAAAGTGCTAGAATGGTGACCTCGCACTGGCAAATGCAGCGTTGCCAGACCCCATACTTGGTGGGCATGGGACATCAAACGAGTCGCAAGGAGTCGTTGGATTTAGGTGGTGAACGCGGCATTTGGAAATTATTGCAAGATACCTATGTGGGCATCCGGTGGCAATGGAACCGGACGTATATCTACCACTATTATTCTATATCTATAATCTTATCATTACCTAATTCACCAATTTGACTTTCTAAAATCGATGCCATTATTTTGTAAAACAAATTAATTGATTAATTGAGCTGTTAAATTAATCTTCTTCTTGGTAGGAATGAGATTCCGAACCAGTGGTAGATTCACTCGACGATTCAAAAACACTTGTAAAGTTTATTTGAATAAAAAACATTTGAATTTGAATTTGTCCTACCAGTAGGATCACGAGGAATTGGTTGGAATCGGGTTTCATCGTGGTCCCACTAGCGTAGTCTTATCAATTTTGTCATTAATCTGTATGAGTAAAAGTAAATTCGTGATTGTCGAAGCCTAACTTGTAGTAGAATTAGAATGAAAAAAAAGAACCATATTTTTTTTATAATAAAAACGTCGCCTGATAAAGAGGATCACCTTAAGTGGAGAAAATAAAATGCTGATTTATGATAACCCGTTTGTGTAAGAAGCGGGCGTTCAGAACGCTATAAAAGGAACGGCCGGCGGCTCACGGCCCGCCATCCAACGATATTGCGAAACATCCCTTCTCACTACCGTCAACCCTGGCCAACCCTAATAAACTATAATATGAATACGGCCGCGGTATTACGATATTGTGTCGAATTATTCATCGTTCTTAATAGTTGTGTGAGTTTCATTACAAGCCTTCACGATGATCTTCTTGCGGTGTCAATGTCAGGGGCCCGATTTTCAAGTCCCGTACAGTATAGCTAAGAAAAACAGGTTAATATCAAGTCAAGCTATAAAAAGAACGGTCTGTCAATCTATACTAATCAAATCCATACTAATATTATAAATGCGAAAGTGTGGATGTCTGTCTCTCTGCCTGTCTGTTTGTCTGCTACGCTTTCACGGCCCATCTGTTCAACCGATTTTGATGAAATTTGGTACAGGGATGTATCCCGGAGAAGGACATAGGCTACTTTTTATCCCAGAAAATTTATGAGTTCCCGCGGGAATCAAAAAACTTAATCCACGCGGACGAAGTCGCTGGCATCATCTAGTAAATATTATAAATGCGAAAGTTTGGATTGATGGATGTATGGATGGATGTTTGTTACTCAATCACGCCCCAACGGCTAAACGGATCTAGATGAAATTTGGCGCAGACATAGATTATAGTCTGGAATAACACATAGGCTACTTTTTATCCCGGAAAATTTAAGAGTTCCCGCGGGAACCAAAAAAGCTTAATTCACGCGGACGAAGTCGCGGGCGTTCGCTAGTAATAAACTAAACGCGAAAGGTTGGATGGATGGATGGATGTTTGTTACTCAATCACGTCATAACAGTTGAACGGATCTGGATGAATTTTGGCACAGTGATAGATTATCGTCTGAAATGGCACATAGGCTACTTTTTATTCTTTCCGCGGGAACCAAAAACCTTAATCCACGCGAACGAAGTCGCGGGCGTCAGCTAGTTTATTTTTAAGCTCAAGTTTAAAAAGCTCTTAAGAAATGCTTCCGACTCAAAGCTGTTTGGAACGAAGCCAAACGACGCTCACTACTGGACTTTTAATGTTCTGTTTCACTGCAATTTACTTTGTTACTCTTTGACTATCACAGTATCAACCTTAGGGTAACTTTAGGCTACTTCATTAGACAAGATATTTTGGCTGGATTTCGTGTGCAACTAGATGATGCCTGCAACTTGGCCTGCGTGGATTAAGGTCTGTTGATCCCCGCGGTAACTCTTCAATTTAAATAAAATATTCAGATGATAAAAATCATTATATTATCATGAATGCGAAAGTGTATTTGTTTGTTGGTTTGTCATTCAATCACGCTGCTATACAAAGCAAATTATCTTCGTGATTTTTGCATGGGTATTGAGGACCTGTAGAGCGATATTGGCTTTTCATCCTGGGTAATTATGGAGTTCCCGCGGAATTTAAAATAACCACGCATGAAGTCGCGAGCATCAGCTAGTATACGATAAGGACCTTAAGCTATCTCCATTTCAAATATCAGTCAAATCGGTTCATTCGTTGTGGCTTCAAGGGGTATTAAGTATCAAACAATCTTACAAACAGCCAAAGTTTCACATTTAAAATATTAGTAGTAGTAGTAAATGAATTGTATCTATAAAAAAAAAATATATATACGCGCCGAATTGAGAACCTCCTCCTTTTTTGGAAGTCGGTTAAAAAGAAATAATATGGTACTCGCAACAAAAATAATAACAAGAAAATACTCGAATATTCCTAGAAAATAAAATAAAAGCTCTGTATTAGATAATGGAATTGATATTTCGCCATTTTGTCAAAGCTTCACATAAAGCTCATAATATTAAAAGGTTCTTAAAGTTGATCCTAATCCATTATATACTTAACATTATTAATTCTACGTCCCTCCATCGATACCGTCTTAGCGTCCTTTGACATTCAACATCATAATGTAGGGAGAAAAAAATCCTCATAAAGTATCCGATGATTAAATTGATAACAGAGCTTCTGGGACGGATTGGCCCAAACAAGTCTTATCAAACAAAACCTTTGGAGGACCTATGGAGGGCTTAGACGTGAACCCTTTCGGTGAAAGAGATCAATGAGTGCTGCTTGTGGCACAAGGTAAATGCGGAAGCGATTAAAAAATATTACTTACTACACAATTACACACAGAAAAATAATAAAAGAGCTCATAAATTATTGTCCCCCGGCTCTTCAGATTTTGCGACGTTTCTGTGGTTAAAATTGCTTAACTTTGATAATTTGAAAGGGCTTTATTTAAACGACCAAAGAAACTCTATAATTATGGTTAACGTAGTTTCCATCGGGTGGAGATGGTCGGAGAAATATTTAGCAGATCAATCAGATTTTATTGATAAATGACGTAATTTTTCATGTCAACTCATTTTAACCGACTTCCAAAAAACCGGCCAAGTGCGAGTCAGACTCGCGCACCGAGGGTTCCGTACAAACCTGTAGTAGGTAAGTTTTAAATTATTAAAAATATTTTAATTTTAAATATTTGAGTTGATTGAATGAAAGGTAAATTGCGGTTTACGATTTATGACGTATTAAAAAAAACTACTTACTAGATCTCGTTCAAACCAATTTTCGGTGGAAGTTTGCATGGTAATGTACATCATATATTTTTTTTAGTTTTATCATTCTCTTATTTTAGAAGTTACAGGGGGGGACACACATTTTACCAATTTGGAAGTGTCTCTCGCGCAAACTATTCAGTTTAGAAAAAAATTATATTGCAAACCTCAATATCATTTTTGAAGACCTATCCATAGATGTATGGGTACGATGAAAAAAAAATTTTTGAGTTTCAGTTCTAAGTATGGGGAACCCCCAAAATTTATTGTTTTTTTTCTATTTTAGTAAGAAAATCTTAATGCGGTTCACATAATACATCTACTTACCAAGTTTCAACAGTATAGTTCTTATAGTTTCGGAAAAAAGTGGCTGTGACATACGGACGGACAGACAGACAGACATGACGAATCTATAAGGGTTCCGTTTTTGCCAAATTTGGCTACGGAACCCTAAAAAGGAGGAGGGTCTCAATTCGGAGCGTATCTTTTTTTAACAGTTGATGTGCTAAGCACTCGCCCGTCCATAATTATTTGGTCTAGTAGAAAACGGGCATATTTTCGATAAGAATATCGACTACACATAAATTCTCTCGATTATACTCTACCACAGGTTCAGAAAGAAGATTGTACTGAGAAAATATAACTTAGCAACTATCCAAACGGGAAAACGTTTCAGTAAAATGCGTCAATTAATACTTTAAAAGTTGTGCGGTCTACATTTCGCTTCTAGCAGTTATATTTTCCTAAAGGATAATGCATTAATAGTGATCGCTGGTCACTTGTTACTTGGGCGGCCCTCGTCAGCGATCAGATACAGTGCGGCTCACAAATAAAACCCAAACAAAGTGCGAAGCTGAAGCTCGGGCCGCGCACCGCGACTCCGCACAACTTTTAATGTTGTGCGGTTAACATTTCGCACCGAAACCTGATTTATAACTTTGATTTATCGTCACCATAAGCGCTTTTGTTTGCTGTGTTCGGGTATCTGTTAGCAATTCAGATTTGCCGTGCAAATGGCTGCGGGCCTTCACCGGAGCTCCGTTACAATACAGATTTATATTTCAACTAGCTGACACGCCCTGACTTCGCATGAATTACGTACTAAAATTCTACATCGATGGCATGAAAATCTGAAAATTCTTTTTCACAGGATCTAGAAACGTAATTCATCATCAAAGTAGCTTTAGTTTTAAGATATGGTCGTTAATTATTATCACCATCACGTCTCAAGCTTTGTTTAATCAACCTTCGAAAAGTGTTTTCTTTCTCTATTTTCTTTTACAAATCATCATTTCAACCCATTGCCGGCTCACCATAACTGCGCATTAGTTTTCTCTCGGTATGAAAAGGGTTTTGGCTATAGTCCACCACGCTGCAGTGTGGATTAGCCGACTTCACACACCTTCAAGAACATTATGATTCATATGTGAAGAACTCTCGGGCATGCAAGTTTTCTCAAGATGTTTTCCGTCACCGTTTGAAGCAAGTGATATTTAATTTCTTAAAACGCACATAACTCCGAAAAGTTAGAGATACAGTGTGGAAAGCGTGGACGGGGATTGAACCCGCGACACCAAAAGAAAACTTAAATATGAAATCTCAAGTTTCTCAACACGGTTCATCGATATCGATATGTCAGTCCATCAGTCAGGATTAACTCCGAAATATAAATGTTTGCCCAAAGTTCGAACCTCCAACCATCTGAGTAAGAGCTCGAAGTCCGAACCACTAGCCTATCACCACTTTAACTATTATTCTATTTCTTCTTTATTATATTTCTTTGTAAAAAGAAAATAGAATAGAATATTTGCTGTAAAAATATTGATTCCTGAAGATATTCGCGTGTCCTCCCGAGCCAATATTGACATCCGCCGTTTATGGGCGATAAAACTTTTATATTTACTCGCTATTTTCAAACGCACACTGGAAATAATAAAAAATAAAGCAAACGATCTAGAAAGGTCAATATTAGACAAAAATGATTTTCCATTTTATTTAAAAAAAAATGTTTTTATTCGATCACAATATGTACTTTAAGAAACAATCAGATTAATTAATAAAATATAGCGACTGTGTGCGACCAAATACAGGTCTGCAGCTCAACATCATGCTACAGCAGGCTACAGCGCTGGTGCACAGTGGAAATCTAATAAATAAAAAAACCGGCCAAGTGCGAGTCGGACTCGCGCACCGAGGGTTCCGTACAAACCTGTAGTAAGTTTTAAATTAAATGTGTTTTTTAAATATTTGAGTTGATTGAATGAAAGGTAAATTGCGGTTTACGATTTATGACGTATTAAAAAATAACGACCAAAGATGTAAAACGGTAATAATTACCTTTGTTAATGAACCGCAAAACTAACTTTGTTTGTAGAGGTTTACTGTTAATATCAAAAAATTACTGCTAGTTAGAGCATTGGCTATAGTTTTTCTGTAAAATATACATAAATTCCTATTGACCATAATTATTTCAGATTTTTCGATTGGTAAACTCCGGAGATAAGGGGGGGGGGGTGGGGGGGGGACGGTATTTTTTTAGACTTTTTCCCCGATAAATCAAAAACTATCATGACTAAAAATAATTAAAAATCTGTTTTAGAATGTACAAAGTAAACCCTTTCATATGATACCCCACACAGTACAGTTATCCCACTTTTAAATTTCAACCCTCCGATTTTCCCCCCTTTTTAAATAAGAACAAAAATAATTTCCAATTTTTTTTAATTCCAGTGTCTTTGGGCCACTAATATACACAACTATTCCAAATTTCATGTCGATAGCTTTGGTAGTTACTGAAATAATCGAGTGTGACGGACGGACAGACGGACAGACGAACAGACAGACGGAGAAAGTCGCACCATAAGGGTTCCATTTTACCATTTTGGTACGGAACCCTAAAAACCTAATCATAAAGATCACCCCTGGATGCCCCTGGGCCAAAGGTACCCATTAAGCTTGCAGCATTACCACGCTGAATGGTGATTGATAACCTTTGGATCAGGTAGGATCCAGAGCGTGGGTCCGCTCCCTTAAACGACGGACGATTTCTCTGCTGCAAGCTTGATGAGTAAATATTATTTTAAAAATATTTTTTATATCTCGAGCGAATTCTTGGATTTTCTTTGAAAATAGCAATATTTTTACTTCTGTGATGCAATATCTTTTAATGACGACAAAATATAGATATACCTACGGACACACTTTCCATCCATTAATTATTATATCACTTTCTATACATCACTTTGTAACCATTTCTAAAATCCACAATTATTGATATAATTGTAAATGCATGTGTTTATTTTTTTTAAAAGCTGAAATTAAAAGCAAAATTCTGATTAAAATCTTGTAAATTAAGTTGCTTGGCTGTAATCAATTTCCAATTATCAGAATTACAAACTCGATATTCGCGAATACCTACGAACATAACTGGAACCCAACACCAGCAGGCGTATTCAATTAGCTATGAAAACTAAGACTAATACCAAATTAATTAGAGATTCTTTCGGCTGTTAATTAGTTTTGCGGTTTCGGCGGTGAAATTGTGTGGCGAAATGCTGAGGCGGTGAATTATAATTGGCGAAATTCACGGAAAATTCAATCTACCATTCAAAGTAGATTGTTTCATACCAGTACCAGTGGAACATTTTCACGACCTCATTATAATTTTTGTCTACGTGAATTATTTAATCATTAATCATAATACTGAATGCCTCGTTGGTCTAGTGGTTGGAATGTTCGATTGCGACCGACGTGGTCACGGGTTCGAGTCCCGTGTCGGGCCATAATTAAGTATTGGGTTTTTCTGACTACAAAATTCTCAGTACTAGCACAGGTACTAGCCCGGAGTTAGGAAGTTGGCGGTGTTTCACCCCCGTGCCTCAGAGAGCACGTTAAGCAGTCGGTTCCGGTTACTATCACGAATATGGTAATCCATACTATAATATTATAAATGCGAAAGTGTGTCTATCTGCCTATCTGTCTGTCTGTCTGCTACGCTTTCACGGCCCATCTGTTCAACCGATTTTGATGAAATTTGGTACAGGGATAGGTTGTATCCCAGGGAAGGACATAGGCTACTTTTTATCCCGGAAAATTCAAGAGCTCCCGCGGGAATCGAAAAGACTTGGTCCACGCGGACGAAGTCGTGGGAATTATCTAGTAGTAAATAAGCCCGCCAACCCGCATTGGAGCAGCGTAGTGGGTCTAAGCTCTAGTACCCTCTCTCCTATGAGAGTGAAAGCCAATCCATCTCAATCCACGAGGTCGCGGGTATCAGCTAGTAGGCTATAAAATAAGTTCACCATACACTGTATTTTATGAATAAGCATCCTTTAGGCCATCTTTTGCGTCGAACAAAATAAGCCCTTCAGTAAACATCCCTTGAGGGAAAGGTCAGTTTCGCTTACACGCTCCACCGCCTCCATATCGACGCCACGAGATTTAATCAGTTCCTTTCATACTGATTTATACTAAATCCGACTTTGTTACTTTGCCTAAATCACCTGATATCGCCCATCATACAAAGAGAGTAAGGGGAATCAAAATTGTGCCTATGTTTACGCACAGACTTGTCTATTATTAATTACTAGCTGATGCCCGCGACCACGTCCGCGTGGTTTGAGGTTTTTTGGTTCCCGCGGGAACTCTTTAATTTTCCGGGATAAAAAGTGGATGTACTACTCCAGACTATAATCTATCCCTGTGCCAAATTTCAGTCAGATCCGTTCAACCGTTGGGGCGTGATTGAGTAACAAACATCCATACATCCATCCAACCTTTCGCGTTTAGTTTATTACTAGCGTACGCCCGCGACTTCGTCCGCGTGAATTACGCTTTTTTGGTTCCCGCGGGAACTCTTAAATTTTCCGCTATGTCTGTGCCAAATTTCATCCAGATCCGTTTAGCCGTCGGGGCGTGATTGAGTAACAAACATCCATCCATCCATCCATACATCCAACCATACATCCATACATCCATCCAAACTTTCGCATTTATAATATTAGTAAGATCTGCGTTATTGACTAGTTTCCGTTGAGATTGTATATATGTATGTATACCTACTTAATAGAACTTTTTGCCGGCTCTTCTTAGTAGAAACTTTCCAATATGGATAGTAAAGGATATGGAAGTAAGAATACAGATTTTTTAAACAAACTACATGTAAGCCCTTGATGGCGATCTCACCTAATGGTAAGTCATAGTGCAGTCTAAGATATAGTCTAGGGCTAACCTATAAGAGGTATGGCAGTTATATTAAACCCATACCCCTAATCGGTGTCTACACGGCATAGTACCGGAACGCTAAATCGCTTGGCTCTACGTCTTTGCCATTAGGGTGGTAAATACAGACCAGACCTGAGAAAATTCAGATATTATTAATTCCCAAATTTAGGTACCTACCATGCCGGGCATTGAATCCAGGACCTCCCACTTATTTTTCAAACACAATGCGTCAGGGAGGTCGACAAAAGATTAAATAATAGTTATAGTCCCACAAACTTATCTGGCCCGGTGACAACGTCGCTAGTATTATTTATTAAAAACTAGCTGATGCCCGCGACTTCGTCTGCGTAGAATAAGTTTTTTTTAATTCCTACGGGAACTCCGCAATTTTCCGGGATAAAAAGTAGCCTAAGTCACTCTCCAGGTCCTCACCTATACCCATGCCAAAAATCACGTCGAGCCGTTGCTCCGTTGCGCCGTGATTGAAGGGCAAACTAACAAACCAATAAACCAACAATCCAACAAACAAACACACTTTCGCATTTATAATATTCACTACAGCTCATTAACGTCCCACTGGGCACAGGCCTCCACTCTCATAGGAGAGCGGGAATTAGAGCTTAGACCCACCACGCTGCTCCAATGGGGGCTGGCGGGCTTTAACGATTATTATCATGTTAGTGATAATAACCGGGACCGACGGCTTAACGTGCTCTCCGAGGCACGGGGGTGAATCACCGCCAACTTCCAACTCCGGGCTAGTACTGAAAATTTCTAGTCAGAAAAACCCAACACTTAACTATGGCCCGACCCGGAATTCGAACCCAGGGCCTCGTCGGCCGCAGTCAAACATGCTAACCACTAGACCAATGAGGCAGTTCAGGCAGGCAGATTTATAATATTAGTATGATCAAAACTAAACAAGCATTAAAATTGGTGGGGCTATACTTACTTCGGTATGGATACATTTATACCTTTTTCATCAGGTCATTCGAACCCGTACAAACTACTAGTGTTTCACGTTAACTACAAAAAGCACTGAAAGGGGAATAAAGCCGGCGTCCTCGGTGTAAGCATCTACTTATTTATGTACAAGCCTAAATGAAATAAATTATGTATTTTAAAGCCTCGTTCGCACCTCGCACCCCCGGGAAGGTCTCCATTTTAGCCTTGTTCATTTCACTACACACTTATCGGAATATTTTATAATATCCTACAAATAAAAGCTTTTACACATTTCTGCCTGAAGTTCTCACTTTTCAGTGGCAGTTTGTAATACCTATGTAATATTAGCAAATTAAATCTTACATATTTAACGAAGAATTTTACAAATATTATAGTAATAGTCTCAGTAGAATCCACTTTCCGAATCGGTGGTATTGACTACCTCAAGAGACATCTATATGTTCTATATAAAATAAATAGAATATTTTAAGTCGCTACATTTCGACACCGGCTAGGAAAAACTTTGTAGCGTTGGCAATTCGATCATTAAGAAAAAACTCAAAATTGGTAAAACACGTACAATGTTCTTGATTTGATGTTATAATAAACATAAATATAGTGTGGGAAAAGATAATCCAAAAGTAATCTACGTTAATCGTTAATTCACTACTTAGAAAGTTAACTTCGATAATCATTAAAGCCAATTTTTTTTAAAAATTAAAAGTTAACGTTCCAAAAGTTGTTGAAATTGACATGTTTGAGTGTTTTAATAAAGGTTTTAATCACAAAAAGTCCCCAAGCTCTGTGTGCCTCGCGGCAGAGGCCTCCTCTAGCTCTCTCCAGTGGCTGTGGTTCTGTGCGACCCTTCTTTTTTTTTTTTTTTTATCCACTACAAGTAAGCCCTTGACTGCGATCTCACCTGATGGTAAGTGACGATGCAGTCTAAGATGGTAGTGGGCTAACCTGTTAGGGGCATGGCAGTTATATTAAACCCATACCTCTATTCGGTTTCTACACGGCATCGTACCGGAACGCTTAATCGCTTGGCGGCACGTCTTTGCCGGTAGGGTGGTAACTTGCCACGGCCGAAGCCTCCCACCAGGCCAGACCAGGGAAAATTCAGAAATTATAAATTCCCAAATTTACCCTGCCGGGGATCGAACCCGGGACCTCCGCACGTTAAGACAACAGCATTACACACTGCGCCACGGAGGTCGTCAAAATAGACCAGCTGTCAGGTTCAGCTTGTCCTCCCAACGTCTCTGCAGCCGGCCCTTATTTCTCTTCCTATCTCGTGGGATCGCTCTGCTAAGGACTAAGTCCTTAGTTTTAGAATCAAAATAAATGACTTAATTTTAACTTTACAAAACACCGTAAATAGTGGCACTAGAAATGCAAGTGTTTTCAAAAATCTTCAGGACAATTTAAATAAGATGTATGTATAAGTAGCTATATTTTAATAAGGGCTTTTGGGACTCGAGAGTAAACAAGAATTGATCGCGTCTTTTATAACGCGCGATTTAGATAGCCGCCGACGCGCCTCCATTACTCACCGGCCCGAGTCGAACATCGCGCGGGCGGTTCACACTGCCGACGTTTCACGAGCGTTTTAGTTTTAACACTCACTTACTCACTTCATTGCCGACTCGCTACCGAATCTCCTCTCCGAATGAGAAGGGCTTGGCCAGTGGCATACTTCACAAATCTTATTATGAAAAACTTTCGGGAATGCAGATTTCCTCACGATATTTCCTTCACCGTCCAAACAGTAGGTAATATTTAATTTCTTAAAATGCACATATAGCTCTGAAAAGTTCTGAAAGTTCCGTTTTATATGCAAGATACAATCCATACACTATAATGATAATTCCCGACACTTGCATGGTGTAGCATAAATCCACTCTAATATCTCTTAAATTCATTTCATTATAAGTCGTTTACGGGCCTCACGCTTACTACTGCAATGCGAAAAGCCAAGGACAGGACGGAGTGGAGGGCTATCGTGTCGTGCGTCACGACCTTCAGAAATGAAGAATGCACCCGAGAAGAAGCAAAAAAAAGAAAACGCAATGCTGTCTCAATCTGAATCAGTGAAAACAGTTTTAATTGAAAGTCGCTTTAAAAACTCTTCTCGTCTGAACTAATCCTGGTCGTCCCTTCCCTTTACCCGGCCTGTCGAGCATTTTCCCTTTATTGTTTTTATGCTTGCCGGGATTCAAAGCCGTCACTTCGTCATGTGCTAGATTATTGACGGACGTGATTTTTTTAAGATTCGTTGACTTTTACCAACCCTTGACCTCAAAATGACCTCAAAATTATAGCAAGTGGGGTGGACTGATAAATAATTAATCGATTCGGACCTCATACACCTATTATGCTATAAATGGCATACTCCTAATATTAATAATTACTTATTACCTTTCTTGCCCTCCTTTCACATATTGTTTTGTTTTATCAGTATAAAAATCAATCAAATACGAAAAATAGTTTTTATTACGAAAAACAATAGGGTTTCTTCGGGATAGAGCATGTGAAAAGGTTTCCCGAAGTTATTCCACAACTCTCCAAATTAATTGCATCAAATATAATAGCTTACTAAAAAGTACCTAATAGTGACCCTTGCGAGGCCAGGTCGGGTCAATTACTAGTACGTAAACTAAAAAAATCCAGAATAGAAGAACGGAAGAAAACGTCATAAGATTCTGGCTTGTATCTCTGTCTAATAACTTATGGGAAATCTTCCGTCTGAGTTGAAAATAAGTAATTTCTAACCAAATTTCTAACCATACCAGCTTCAAATATTCTAAACTTCACAGCCTTTTCTTTAATTCTCCTCACGATACATATCTTATCTTCAATAGCCATTACATTTTCATTCAATATTCATTACATTTTAGCGCTTACATAGCCTAGAAATTGATTGATTAAAATATATTTTAATAAAATAAATTTTACTCTGACAAAATTTACATTTGAAGTTGAACTTGTTAATCATAAAGAATTTTGGTTTCTATATTGTGTACAAAAGACATTTTATTAAATTAAATATTATTGTTTAAATAGAATAGGCCTAGTTAGTGGTAATCTATAAAGTAGAGGTAATGTGTGTAAATTTCAATGATATTCCAGGGACGTAACTGGAGTTTTTTTTAATCCACTAAAAGATAGCCTTTGACTGCGATGTCACCTGATGGTAAGTGATGATGCAGTCTAAAATGGTAGCGGGATAACCTGTTAGGGGCGTGGCAGTTATACTAAAGCAGTCCTAATCGGTCTCTACACGGCATCATGCCGGATCGCTTAATTGCTTGGTGGCACGTCTTTGCCGGTAGGGTGGCAACTAGCCACGGTAGAAGCCTCCCAGGCCAAACCAGGAAAAAATTGAGAAATTATAAATTCTCAAATTGAACCTTCCGGGAATCGAACCCAGGAACTCCGCACGTTAAGACAACAGCGCTCTATACTGCGCCAGGGAGGTCGTCGAAATTCTAACTCTCGCTCTCAATCATCGTTACAGGCAGATCACAGGTTTGCCATTTGTAATACATATAACTGCCAACTGGCAGTTCCCCTTAAATCAAAAAAGTAGATAAGAATGCGCGGCAAAACCTAAATGCAAAAAAATATAAACCTTCAAGCTAAGGCATTAAAGTATTTGTATTTAAGACTCTTTGTCTTCGTAACAACGCGAGCATGCGGCAGCGAGGTGTCGGTGACGGTGTCGGTCACGGTGTCGGTGACGCAATCCACAAGTTTACCCCCTACCAAAAAGTACTCAACACGCCTAAAGAAGTTTTCACTTCAAAAATTAAGTATAGGTAAGTCCAAAAAATTTACAATGTTCGGTTAGGTAACCAAATAGATTGTCATTATTCTGTTGCAAATCTTGATTTGAAAGAGATTGTGATTAAAACACGTTTGCGCAATAAGCCTCGTCGCTGTCACACAGGCCGCCGCGCTGTAGGAAAAGTTTGTAACAGCCACTTTTTGCCCCAAGTGTTGGCAAGTATCTTGTTAACTGACTTACTTGGGCCCTTAACGGACGTTATTGAATGAAAACGACCCCCGGGTCAATTTCACCTCCCGCGGTATTGTCTTGGGTATTATGTCAGTTTACTTCCGTAAAAATTTGTTTTTTTTTATCAGTGATTTAGAATAATGACCATTTTCGTCAGGTGTCACAAAATCCAGTGAATAGGTAATTTTAGAGTTAGTCGCGGACTTGAAACACGTGTATGTGTTTGATTACTAAAGGTGTGCGAAGTCTGCTAATTCGCACTAGCCCAGCGTGATGGGCATTGACCACATACGTCTCATTCTAAAGGGAGATTCGTGGGCCGCCTTAGTGGGGCGGGTGACGAGTTGAAAAGATGATTAAAGTCAAATAGATGATACACTGCATCATCTAGGTAATAATAAGAACACGTTCTCAAGTATGGTTCAATCTATGGTAAAGACCGGTCGTAACAGACACTTGAGCACCTGTTCTTAGCTGACTTCGGTTTATTAATACGGGCCTCAAACTTAAGTACTTTCCTTACAAGGTATCGAATCATACACCCAGTCGTATAATCCTAGTAGGTAATCCTCAAAATAAACAAAATGAATTATAAATACAAACTTGCAAAAGCAAGCGCACCTATATTTTTGATTAAACTGCAGGCAATTTAAAGTTTTTCAATTCAATTACTCAATGCGAGGCTGTATTAGCGGTCGCTTGTTTGATGGCGGCATAAAAGGAAATGGCGCAAACGAGAGCCATAGCCAACTGAGCGCCACAGTGTACCTACTGCAATATCGCTACACGGCGGCCATCACACCGGAGCGTAACGTGTGAATTGTAGAGTTGATCGCATCACAAACTTGCGGTAGTTGACAGTGGGATACGATAAAATGGCGAAAACGAGAGCCAAAGCCAACTTAGTGTCACAGTGAACCTACTGTAGTATGGCTATACGGCCGCCGTCACACCGGAGCGTAACGTATGGATTGTAAAGTTGATCGCATCACAAACTTGCGGTACTTGATAGTGCATCCCATAAGATGGCGCAAACGAGAGCCGTAGCCAACCGAAAGCCATAGTGTACCTACTGCATTACCGCAACATGGTCACACGTCACACCGAAGCGTAACGTATGGATTGTAGGACAGATCGTATCGCAAATGTGTGGTTCAATTGATGGTAGCATAAAATAATCAACCCAGAATTACCACGTAAGCGAATTAGCGAGCGGTCACTAGAAAGTAGAAGGTAGGTAGTACATAAATAAAGTCAGCACACATTATAAATGAGTCACAAGCTTCGTTTATAGTTAAGTTTGAGAGTTTGACATGAAATTTTTAGAAACATTTCGCTGACTATCATAAAACTACGGAACTGGAATAAAAAAAGGAACCAAATTAGGGTTAACGGTGTAAATGGGATCCGGTGGTTTTGAAAGCAAACCCGGCGTTGTGTGCGTCGCAACAGGACAATATAAATGCTAATTCGCGTCCAGCGGTTCACGGAGCGGGCTTTTTTAACATTCTAAAGGTCTAGCCCCGCTTGAGATGCAGGGAGCGGCGCGGCACGTAGCGGCAAATATTATTTGTATGAGTTTGTACGGGACAGCATCGCACAGTGCATCTCGTGCCGCGTCGCTTAAGTGGGCCTAGCTCCATACAACCTCATACAAAGAATAATTGCTGCTACGTACCGTGCCGCGCCTCTATAGTGGGGCTAGACCTTTCGCGCGCTTTATTAACGCTCACCTCTGCGATTATCGCCGCTAACATTAGTTGGGACTTTAGGATATTATTGTGGAATCATGTCGATCCTTTGTTTATGTGTATGCTTTGAAATCGAGCTCAGAAATTGTGTGAAAGGACAAGTGTATTTTTTTCTGTCCTAAGTATGTTATAACAATAAAAAATACACAAAATCAATTGTCTGTGACTCTGCGCCATCTTTAACTTTTATTCCAAATGCATTTTACACATTCTGTTCATCATCAATATTTCAACCCTTTGCCGGCCCAAAACTGAGTACAAGATTGCAAGTCTCCGCTCAGAATGAGTAGGGTTTGGCATAGTCCACCAAGCTGGTCAAGTGCGGATTAGTAGGATTCACATTTGTGAACATTACGAAGAACTCTCGATGTTTTCCTTCACTGTTAAAGCAAGTGATATTTATGTAAGAAATGTTTTAAACAGGAGGCTGAACGTCTGATCCACTAGGATATCACTGCTTCTATTAGCCTATCCCTGATCATTCTTTTATGTACCTAAGCTAAATTCTTTTGGATCAGAAATGAAGAACTATGTAATTCTATATCCTAAACAACTTCAGCCAGATTCCAGACGCCTGAAACTAAACGATGTAAGTAAGCAATTGAAATCTGAATCTGTCTTTATTTGCGACACGTACATTCAGTGTGTCCTCGTACAACGGGGCCGCATGAATCATTTATAAATGCAAATGGCCGTCACAACTACCCGAGATTTTTCATGTTCGGCCATTGATGACGTATTGGAGCCGATTGCCTCACAATATTATTGTGTGGAAATATTATTGAAGTGTAAACTTCTTTAGGCGCGTTGAGCACTTTTTAGTAGGGGGTAAAAATGTGGAAACGCGTGACCGACACCTCGCGTTGTTACGAAAACAAAAGCTCTTAAATATAAATATAGTACATTCGTGATTAAACTTTAATGCCATAGTTTTAAGGTTTACATTGTAAATATTTTAAATATTTTTTTTAATTAAAAAAAAATTAAGATAAAAAGTAATCGTTTTCACTTCTATCTGCAGTCTGATTGCCAATTTTTTATATTGATCTATTGATGCAAAATAAAATTGGTGAACCGAATCTTAATAAGTTACCTATTAACTTTACGCGGCTTCTCTTCGGCTAAGTTCGATTTTGATTGGTAAATTTCAACCCCTATTTTTACCCTTTGGTGTTGAATTTCTAAAATCCTTTCGTATCGGATGCCTATGTCATGGGAGCTACTTATGTCATGTCGCTGTCAACGACGGCGATTCTTCGCTCAAAATTAGAATGGGGAGGGTAAAGTCCACCACACTGGCCTAATCCACGAGGTTTTAAGTAGTTTCGATGCAGTTATGCCGACAGCACAAAAACTGCTACAATACTTCAATTTTGCAGTCAGCGTGTAGTCCTAAATCAGTCCGATTGTCTAGACTCTAGACCCTCAAGCGTTAAGGTTTCCTGACGATGATTTTCATCGATATTTTCCAAGTTATATGTTTTAAGAGGTTAAAACGCACATTACTCAGAAACAAAGTGCGTCCCCGAGGAACGATCCACCGGCCACCTGAACAGGAAGCCGAACTCTTTACCACTTAATCACTGCTTCCCTCAGAAAATGATTTGGTCGTTACAATATTTCTTAATGTACGATGACTACATTATTGTGAAGTTGTAAACAATATTTTCCGAGATGAAACCGTAACGAAACAGAAAAAAAAGCAATCAAATACGTACCCGTGATTATACCATCCGAAATATCGTTCTAACTTATATTGAAAAACTTGCGGCAATCCCTACAATTTCTCAGCGTAATTGCCGAGAAAATATTTGAAAAACATTCAACCACACGCGCCGAAATACGGGCGTCGTCGACGCGTTCAAATTACTTACGAGAATACTAATTAGCCAGTACAAATTTTTTCGATATTATTTTTTTACTAAATGATACCTCTGACTTTGTCCACGGGGGTTTGTGTTATAAAAACTATTGTCTATTTGATTTTCCGGGCTTAAATGTAGCCCATCTCCGTAACCGAAATACAAGCTATACTTGTATATTGGTTAGATAAATTAACTCAAAAGCACTTGTAAAAGTTTTAATTAAAACACATTTGAATTTGTACATAATTTGACTGTTAAAAACAGAGAAAAAGTAACATACGAGTAAGTGTATGGTGCATAGAAGTATGAACTAAAAAAATAAACTGGCAACTTATTTATCATACAACTCAAATCTTATAGTCGAGAGGCTATGGTTGAGGGATTTTGCATGTAGGTCCTCTCTGTGAAGTAGGTACCTACTCGTACTTGGTAAGGATTTAAAGGAAATTCAACTTAATTTACAATAAACCTAAATCCACGAGGACGAAGTCGATAGAAATAGTTTTTTTTTCTTTACTTTACAGACGCTGAAATTGCTGAGATTTGAAAGCGGAGAAATTGCATGTCGGTTTTAGTTTATTAATATTGATTAAATATTACTTAAATTCCCACTTAGGATTTAAAAAAATCTATACTTCTATCAGCTAGTCTATATCTAATTATCTACAGTAATATTATAAATGCGAACATTTGGATGGATAAATGGATGGATGTTTCGTGAACGGCTGAACAGATCTGGATAAAAGGCACAGAAATAGATTATTTATAGTTTGGAATAGTCACAAAGGCTACTTTTTATCCCGGAAAATTAAAGAATTCCCGCGGGAACTAAAAAAACTCAATTAACGCGGAGGAAGTCGCGGGCATCACTCATCAAACTATTAACTTCTCTGTAATATGCATCAGCCTTAAGAAGGATATATCCAAGTTTAGAAGAAGATTATTACTGTTCCATTATTCAAAACTTGACTAGGTATCTATTGAAACTCTGCAGCTATAAACTTGGCATCTCTTGTCAGGTGGTATACACTGATATAAACTGGTATAAACTAGTATAAACCGGGATATAGGATATCCTTGAAGCCTCGCGAGTGAGTATCGGCTGCAACTTGGCGTCTGAAGGCTAAAACTCGCCCGAGAATTGGGTATTGATACCATTGTTCACTTAGATGTTTGCCTAGACGATAAAATAATTAATTGAATCCCTCGGCTTCGTCCGCGTGGATTAAGATTTTCTTATTCCCGCGGGAACCGTTTAATTTTCCGGAATAAGTAGCCTATGTCCGTCTCCGGGATTCAACCTATCTCTATACCAACTTTTCTTCAAATCGGTTGAAAGATCGGCTGTTAAAGCGTAGCAGACAGACAGACAGGCACACACTTTCGAATCTATAATATTAGTAAGGACACTTACGCTGTAACACTGCTAAGAGGAAACGATTAAGAAGAAGCTGCGATTTTTAAAAATCTACGCAATAAACTAATGACACTGTGAATACTTACATATATGTATAGTATGTTACATGGTAATGTACGAGGTGCGGTCGGCGGCTGTATATTCCCGACACGTCCCCGGGGAGGGCAGGTTTAATAAAACATGTAAACTTGGCCCGCACTAAGCGGTTAATGTATGCGTGCTTCGCGTTCCGCAGGGTAGGCTTGTAGGTACAATTTTATTTTATAAACACGGATAATCTCCTAACTCGATGGATCTGACTAAAGAAAGGGATTTAGGAACAGTCAAAAATTACGTTCTAAGAGAGCTTTTCTTCAGATAATATAAATTAATATCATAAAGTTAACAACTAGTGTAAAAACTAAAAACAAACCCAACGATCTTTACTATACATTTGCGATAGATAAAAGAACGAGGCAAAGAAAGTGTAAATTGTGAAGGAGTAAAATCGTGCTTATAGTGTTCATAACTAGGTAATGCCCGCAACTTCCTCCGCGTGGATTAAGGTTTGTTGATTACCGCAGAAACTCCTTAATTTTCCGGGATTAAAAATTTCATCAAAATGAGTTGAAAAGGTGGGCAGGTAAAGCGTAGCAGACAAACGGACAGACACACTTTCGCATTTATTATATTATGTATGGATTATTTTCTAAATTTCATGAGTTTAGCAGTAAAGGAACACAATATCATGAGAACAGATGTAGTCGTATGCCTAGATGGTAACTTCTTCTCTATCTCCTTGTAAACAAGTATATTGTTTCATTTTTTCGTTTCGTTGAATTTTCAAATCACAACGATTCTGAAGAAGTTTCAATTCAAAAAAGGTTACAACGTTTACTGAACAAGTGATAAAAATTGGGACAGAGATAGAAGTTTTATAGAAGAGTTTTATAGAAGTACTTTTTACTATCGTCGATTGAAACGCCTTATAATTCCTAGAAGAAACAAGTAGTTCACATTTCTCTGTATAAAATCATAAAGCAGCTTGAAAATGTTTTACACAACACCTCTACCCTTTAGATAAATCAAAAAAAAATCATAAAGGTAATCCCTTTGGGGCGACATAAAACACAAGGGGTGTAATATGACGTGAAACTATTACACGGTTCCGTATAATTAGTCGCGGCGTGAAACAGTGTTGGCGGAAGAGCCCCATTCGGGAACTAAGCCCTTCCGTAGGGCTGGCACTCGGGGGTGCAAATTGCGACGTGACCGCGGACCGGCCCGTGGTGCCGAGACACTATAATAAGAAGTGAAGCGGCTATTCTCCGTACAAGCCAATGCAACCTCTATGCGCCAATGGGTCAAGGATGTTCTCGATTATTTTTACGTATAAACTATCGTGAGTGACATTCATTATAACTATAAATATACTCGTATCACTGGTTACAACTCACTAGTTTTGTCGGAAAATTCCCGTTTAGTTTGGAGCCCGCCCGGCATTTTCCGATAAAACTAGTGATATATTTATAGCTATAATGTTTTTAGGCTGGTGTTTATTTTATCCAAAACAAAATAGCCCCAGACTGCGACACTCGGTAATGGATGATAATGTAGTCTAAGATGGTAGTGAGCTAGCCTGTTAGGGGCAAGGCAGTTATGTGAAACCCTCACCTCTAATAGGTTTCTACATAGCATTGTCAAAAGTGTGCAGTACTAGCACTCTTCTCAGCACATTGGCTACTAAGCTGGGCAGCCTTCTCTGGAAGTGGAGACCTAGCGAATTAAGCTTCTTGTTGCTTGGTTTTCCAATTTGTCCTATCTGTTACTTCACAGACATATCTTCAATGCCCCCGTTCGTTATACGAATTCCACATTTATCGTCGTTTAAGGATTGTGTTTAACGAAATAATGATTATTGCGACCATTCGGTATAGTGTCCGTATCGTATTCTTCTGCAAACAAAGGTCAAACTCTAAGGTAATTGATTACTGCATTCTTTTCATTATTTATCACTCTGGCAACTGATGTAAAATCTCACTTGGTGGTAAGTGATGATGTAACGGGCTTACCTGTTAGGACTTAAGGGTATGGCAGTTATGTTAAAACAGTCATCATTCAGCCACTTTCCGCCAACCCTTTATGTAGATACGACTTTCTAGCTCCAAAGACCAACAATTGACGCCCACTGCTAGATGAAGGTTATTCAATCTAATACAACCTTTTCGGGTTCTTGTTGCACCGCAGAAATAAAATTTCATCCTCACCATCTGGATGCCTGGTCTTCTTCAAGTTCAACCTCCCATTGTGCCAGGTCTTTTCTGCACCTACCTGCAAATTATGGAACCAGATTGCATATCTGTGTTCATGATTCTATAGTCTATGATGCCGTATATTTGCTGACCTTATATTATTTCTAAGTTTAGCTATAATTTTCGGCCACGATGCTGTGTTAAATGCGTTCCGCACGTCTACTACATAGAATTATAAAGGTCATAATTACAATGTGGGGCTCTTCAAAGGACGGATAAACAAATTGCTTAAAAACCGGCAACGCATTTGCGGTTCGTTTGGTGCTGCAAATGTTCATGGGTAACCATTTAACATCAGGTGACCTGCTCGCTCGTTTGCTCGTTATTTGTTTAATTATATACATAAAAAGGTCACAAGGTAAAGGAGGTTCAGCGGCTTCCAGCTACTCGCTACAAATCATCCGTCCACCTAGTGCATATCTTCGAAATAACCAACAAGTACCTTTGTAATCGGAAATTTTCCTATAATGCTTGAATTCCTTTATAAGATGCGCCATAGCGAGGAATGCAGCGACTCCGGGTCAGGGCGCAGCAATTCCCGGGATGCCAATACCGCTACCGACCAAGGTGTCATTGTAGTACTAGCTGCTACTTACTACTTAATTTATGAAGTTTCGAATAGGCAAAAAACTTTTCTATAGGTACTTAAAACTGTAACTGAACGATCTCTGTACGATTAGATTTTTGGTCGGTTTTACTCCATATCTCGGTCGCATCTGTGCCGTAGACTTTTAAGCATAATGTATTATACATAGGTAAATGCTGGAGTATATAAGGTTAGCTGAAGGGGTAACAAACATCAGAACTGTCACATAATATATTAGCAGAAAGAAATTTCAGATACTCGTATGTGATGGGTTCCAAACGATCTTTTCCTCCACGACTAAATACGAAAAAATGCAGGTGTCCCGGGTCTCGGCGTCGAAATACCCGGGAATCAGGTCTTGTTGTAGCCGCTAACGACTTAACGGCGACTGTAACTGCATAGCGATGCTGCGAATTCATGAGATGTAGTGTCTAATGAGCACTTCATCTTCATTAATACAACTAGGTGTTAAACTGTGTTTTATTGTATGAATATTGTATTTTAGTCGGAAAATGTATATATCAACATTAATACTTAATATTATAAATGCTAAAGTGTGTCTGTCTGCTGTTTTTTCACGTCTCATCTATTCGACCGATTTTAATGAAATTTGGTCATAAATAGATCGCATTCCAGTGAATAAATAGGCTTCTTTTTATACCAGAAAATCAAAGAGATTCCGGGGGACTTAAGACATCTCATGCCACGCGGACGGGTCGCAGGCATCGTCTAGTAAAACTAGAATTATCTTATTCAAGCCGGTTTTTAGGATAATGGGGAAATAATATATCTTGGTTTCTAAAAAAATATGAAAGTTGACTATTTATATTAAAAAGTTCTAAGGAACGTATTGATAAACTGACATTGACCTAAGCACAGGTTCTCAAGGATACCTGAGAACCTGTTCTTAGCTGATGCCGATTTATTAATAAAGGCCTAATGTTCAATTGGTTGCAAGCAAGTCTGATTGCAGCCAAGCGCTAGTCTAAACTCCTCTCTTGACTGCCTCGTTCGTCTGGTGGTTGGCATGTTCGACTACGGCCGATGAGGTCCCGGGTTCGAGTCCCGAGTCGGGCCATAATTGAGTATTGGGTTTTTCTGACTATAAATACTCAGTACTAGCCCGGAGTTAGGAAGTTGGCGGTGTTTCACCCCCGTACCTCGGAAAGCACGTTAAGCATTTCCCGTTCACGTTTAACAGTCGTTAAACCCGCCAACCCGCATTGGAGCAGCGTGGTGGTTCTAAGCTCTAATTCCCTCTCTCCTATGAGAGCGGAGGACTGTGCCTAGCAGTGGGACGTTAATGGGTTGTAGTGGTAGTGGCTAGTCTAAAAAAAAATTAATTTAGAGCATTTATTATAGGTACACTATCTTAGCGCCAATCGTTCTCAAAACTGAGTAAAACAATAATGTCACTGTAGAAACCGATACAATAGCCTGCGAAACATCAGTAAGAATAAACAGAGCTTGGTTAAACACCGAGGCACATTAGGTCGAAGTGACGATGTTCCACAGTTTCATTTCCAAGCAACTCAGAGTGTCTTCTTGTCCTGGCACGAATGATATGTCATGAACTAGAGTGTGCAATGTCGCGCAAATTGCAACCTGGTTAATTCCAAAGAGTAAAGCCGTGCTTTATTTCAAAACAGGCACTGAACCTGGTTTAACTCCGTCTGTCAATAAAAACCACTCAAAAGATAAGAGATAAGTACCCTTAACATTGCTTAATTTTTTTAAATATTGCAAAATGTCAACTTACATTGACAGGACAACAGACAATATGTCTTCAATCCAAGTAGTGGGGGTCTACCATCATCGTGCTTTCAGATTTACCGGTTTTACCAGTTCAAGGTCGTCATTTATACCACAAAATAGTATACCTTGTAACTAAATAAAATAAAATAAAATAAAAACTGTGTTTCAGGCTTTTTAAACCATTATCTGCCTCGTTGAGGTTTTGTTATTAATATCGATTACCCTAGATCTTCAACGGTCCCAATAGGTTACGTCTTTATGATTTAGTAGTTGCTGCCCACGCCTTCGCCCGCGTTTACTCAGGTTTTAAAAAACCCGGTGGAACTCTTGATTTTCCAGAATAAAAAGTAGTCTATTTAACCTAGTAGCTCTGTTATGATATGATTGAAATTTGAATTACCAAACCGACAAACAAAGTACACATTCGCATTCAAAATATAAGTACGGACTTGGGACACTATTTTGTCGCCTGTGGTTCGCTCCTCCAGAGACATCAGCTCAGTGGTCGGTGCAGGCTAAAGCGTATGCAAGCCGGAGTGGAGTCATTTGTTAGGATAAGCTGTTTGTCGCCGTGACGCGGAAAACTAGACTCTTACTCGGGGAATACTCGAGTCTAAGGCAACTGACTTGAATACCAACGAACGGTTTAGCGTCGCCGTGTTCGCGTTTTAATTTATACTCCGAAGTTAGTGTTGTAGTCAGATAGACGTCTGACACTCGGGTAGCTGATGGATTGTCCCTTCTATTTTTAATCAATTATTAATCTTCTTCTTCTTTTTATTATGTTTTACACTAATAATTACAAATCATTATGGCCTGACCAAGTAATCAAACCCGGGACCTCATCAGCCGCAGTCAAACATGCTAGCCACTAGACCAACGAGGCAGTTTCCCACTATACCATTTTATATAGGTAAAGCATCGGAACGTCTACAAATTGAGCTAGGAGCGAGGAAATTCCCCACATTCATCCTCTAAATGCGCCGTTTAATTCAGTGGGTACAGTTGGCCGCCCGCCACTGCGGCGCTAAATGATTGATTACCGGATACACTATTTGATTACCGGATGCACTATTTGATTCGGGATAGTGGAGGCTGGAGAGTGTACAAAAAATATTTACATATTTTATTTTTGACATGAACAACAATTATTTACTACTAGATGATGCCCGCGACTTCGTCCGCGTGATTCGATGTTTTTTGATTCCCGCGGGAACTCTTCAATTTTCCGGGATAAAAAGTAGCCTATGTCCTTCCCCGGGATGTAACCTATCTCTGTACCAAATTTCATCAAAATCGGTTGAGTAGTTGGGCCGTGAAAGCGTAGCAGACAGACAGACAGACAGACAGACAGACGGACAGACAGACAGACACACTTTCGCATTTATAATATTAGTATGGATATAGTATGATTTGTGGTATAAAAATATAGTTCTTATACTAGGTAGGTAGCAATTAAAATTTTTGTGTCCTGTTACATATTTTGTCCTATTAATAAAATTAATATATACATATACCTACCTATAAGAATTCAGAAAATATAACAATATTTAAATTACACATGAGAATAACAACCACTCTTATTAGAACAAAATTATAAGCCTTTATTTAATTAGAAAGTGTTTAGACTAATCCAAACAATAATATGCTTAATATTTTACAATATTCTTCAAATAAATAACCATCTAGGTGCTTAATAAGAGCAAAGTGCACTTCATAAATTTTCCCAAAACCGGGACATCCACAAATTATCAAGTCCGGCAATTCTACAGTCGAGCTATTTACCTGCTAAAACTGAACAAAATACTACACTAAATTAAAGCAAAGCGTAAAAACAAAACTTTTACAAGTCACATTTTAGCAGCAGCGTCCGCTTCTCATAAATTTCTCTCTTTTTATTCCGTTGAAAATCTTGTGTTTTAAGGTATTTAGCGAAAGCAACACATTGTGTAACAGGAAATATTTAAAGGCTCTTTTTTTGGATGGTTTAAAAAAGGATACTAAATAATCTGTTTTCGGACTAGACGTAATGTATAAACAAGTATAGCTAAACTGAAACGCGTAGAACGCGCTTTGCACACCGGATAGCACGCTGTTACCGCCGCTGTTAGTTACTAGTGAAAATCCAATGAATATGTAAACCTAACCTGAGTAATTTACTCTAATATATAATTAGGATACAAAAAAATTAACAAAGAAATGATAAATTAAGATAAAGCTATTACTAATTATATTTACAAAAAATACACGCCTTCCGAGTGATCGTTGATGGGCATGGTGCCCAAGACACTGGCGCTATTACCTCGTCGAATAGCAAGGCTGAGCCGTTGGGCTAAAATATGAGCGCCTTTGGTCGCCTATCCTTGGTCACCAGAGGCGTGGATCAGTTTAGGACACGACACACCTAAGTCCAAACTGCCGGCGAAAGTGTGTCGCTTACGTGTTTTGCTAAGAAGGTTCCTCTAGGAAAACTAGACTTTTGATATTTTCACCGAATCGGTGTAATCTATAGACTAACATTACTGTACTCTTCGGAGCCCGTGGTCTAAGATACAACTGTAACTAATGGTTGTACAAATTGCTAAACTAAACTGAAATGAACAGAGCTATCCGTATAGCTCCACGGGAAAGAACAGCGGTGGATTTATTTAGTCCTGTCAATTTAAATTAGTTTAGTGATCGTGTACAACAGAATTAACCGCAGTCTCTATTTTAACCCTAACTAGCTTATGCCCGCGACTTTCGTCCGCATGAACAAATTTCAAACCCCTATTTTACCCCCTTAGGGGTTGAATTTTCAAATATCCTTTCTTAATGGATGTCTACGTCATAGTAGCTATGTGTATGCCATATTTAAGCCCGATTCGTCAAGTGGTTTGAGCTGTGCGTTGATAGATCAGTCCGTCAGTCATCTTTTCCTTTTATATTTAGATCAAGACACGCGGTAGCGTGTCAAAGCCAAAGTTCAAAAAAGAAGGAAGAACTTAAAGAACTGGCGAGCAGCACCGTGTGTAATAATACACGAACCATTTGGAGCCACTTTTGACCCCCTCATAACTCAAAAACTATTTCACATAAACGTGTCAAATTTGACTCATATTTTGAGATTTTATTTGTCAAAAGCGTATACACGTGTAAGCATAAACAAGCTTATTACATCCGGCCTGTAAAGAAATATAAATCCTCCATATTTTTTTCAAGAAACGAGATAATACAGCAACGAAAACTTGGACAGCGCGAGACGTTTTCCTCCCTAAATTGTTATTATTGTATCAAATTAGAGTTAACGTCTAAAAAAGGGAACAACGTGGTTTTGAGTGACATTTCGTAATTTTGTATCTCACTGAACCCTCCGGTCTCGCGAACTGGGACGATTGTGAATGTTTTGAATGTTTAATTGGAATCGGGAAGACTAATATTATAGAGCAGTCAAGCCTACATTAGATTAGTGTAAGAGCAAATTGCTATTCTCATTTTGATATCAAGCATATTTTGCTAATGTAGAAGATAAGAAAACTACGGGTATAGGGTAGAGACTACCTACCTACCGAGGAAATGGTCTAGACTACCTCGCCCAAGAATCATATCAATATTAAATAATGCTAATATTATAAATGCGAAAGTGTGTTTGTTTGTTGGATTGTTCGTTTGTTCTTCAATCACAGCACGACAGAGCAACGCAGAGTCGTGTTTTTTTGCATGGATATAGTTGAGGAACTGGAGAGTGACATAGGCTAACATAACTTAACATATCCCAGAAAATTAAGGAGTTCCCGCGGGAATTATAAAAAACTTAAACCATACATTAACCATACCTTGCGAGTCATTTTGTCAACACTAATTGTGGTGTAAAAATTGATGTAATATAACTTAGCTACTTTTTCAACCGACTTCAAAAAAAGGAGGAGGTTCTCAATTCGACTGTATTTTTTTTTTCTTTTTTTTTTTATGTTTGTTACCTCAGGGAAAATCTATAAGACAGTCGTTAGGCCTGTCGCATTGTATGGTTCAGAATGTTGGGCGGTGAAAAGGACGGATGAAAGAAAAGTACATGCGACCGAAATGCGAATGTTGAGATGGATGTGTGGTGTGACTAGAATGGATAAGATTAGGAATGAATATATAAGAGGAAGTTTGAAAGTAGCGCCAGTGATAGAAAAGATGAGGAGTAATAGGCTAGCATGGTATGGGCATGTAATGCGGAGGGAAGAAAGGCATATTACGAGAAGAATGATAGATATGCATGTGGAAGGAAGAAAGAGTAGAGGAAGGCCAAAGAAAAGATGGATGGATTGTGTGAAAGAGGATATGCGTATAAAAGGGGTGAATGATAGGTTGACGGATAACAGAAGTGAGTGGAAGAAGAAAACATGTTGTGCCGACCCCACGTAGCGTGGGACAAGGGCAGGAGGAAGAAGAAGAAGACCTCAGAACTTTTGACTGGGTGGACCGATTTGGATGATTCTTTTTTTATTTCAAAGGGCATACTTCCCATGTGGTCCCATATAAATTTTATCGAAATCGGTCGAGCGGTTTTTAAAATATCAACAATAAAATAAGTACTTTGTATAGCGTGTGCTTGTTGTTGTAAAGTTGGCGCGGGAGTTTGAAGTCGGTTGTTTAAAAAGAATTTTTTATATTAACTTATAATCATGTTGAAGTGTGTGTAATTTCTTGTAGAATTTTTATGTAAATTCGTGTTAATTAGTCTGTTCTATTTTGGTTATTTTCTTTTTTGAATTTTGCAAGTCGGGTTTGTCGATTGTATTTATTTTTAACTGAGTTCAAAAAAAGGAGGAGGTTCTCAATTCGACTGTATGTTTTTTTTGTTACACGATCATTCTGCTAATTATGAATCAATTTTGATGATTCTTGTTTTGTTTGGTAGATTATTTATTTTTTAACTGAGTTCAAAAAAAGGAGGAGGTTCTCAATTCGACTGTATTTTTTTTTCTTTTTTTTTTATGTTTGTTACCTCAGGGAAAATCTATAAGACAGTCGTTAGGCCTGTCGCATTGTATGGTTCAGAATGTTGGGCGGTGAAAAGGACGGATGAAAGAAAAGTACATGCGACCGAAATGCGAATGTTGAGATGGATGTGTGGTGTGACTAGAATGGATAAGATTAGGAATGAATATATAAGAGGAAGTTTGAAAGTAGCGCCAGTGATAGAAAAGATGAGGAGTAATAGGCTAGCATGGTATGGGCATGTAATGCGGAGGGAAGAAAGGCATATTACGAGAAGAATGATAGATATGCATGTGGAAGGAAGAAAGAGTAGAGGAAGGCCAAAGAAAAGATGGATGGATTGTGTGAAAGAGGATATGCGTATAAAAGGGGTGAACGATAGGTTGACGGATAACAGAAGTGAGTGGAAGAAGAAAACATGTTGTGCCGACCCCACGTAGCGTGGGACAAGGGCAGGAGGAAGAAGAAGAAGAAGAAGAAGACCTCAGAACTTTTGACTGGGTGGACCGATTTGGATGATTCTTTTTTTATTTCAAAGGGCATACTTCCCATGTGGTCCCATATAAATTTTATCGAAATCGGTCGAGCGGTTTTTAAAATATCAACAATAAAATAAGTACTTTGTATAGCGTGTGCTTGTTGTTGTAAAGTTGGCGCGGGAGTTTGAAGTCGGTTGTTTAAAAAGAATTTTTTATATTAAATTATAATCATGTTGAAGTGTGTGTAATTTCTTGTAGAATTTTTATGTAAATTCGTGTTAATTAGTATGTTCTATTTTGGTTATTTTCTTTTTTGAATTTGTGCAAGTCGGGTTTGTCGATTGTATTTATTTTTTAACTGAGTTCAAAAAAAGGAGGAGGTTCTCAATTCAGAGGTGGTCCCATAGCAATTTTATCGAAATTGATTTAGCGCTTTTTGAGAAAATCAGCAAATTATATATACCGAGATAATGATTTTTATTTGGTAACTTATAGGTATAGGGTTGGAGTCGGTCTTGTTTTAGATGAAAGCGAATAATGATTACCCTAGTCCACTTTTAATGTTTTAAACTATAATATACCACAACAACTTTTTCTCAGCGAAGTCTATCTGCTCTTTTTTAATCTCAAAAGATTAAGCTGGCAAAGGTTTATCGTGCAAATATTAGCACAGGCGTAAAGCGATAACTCGCTTCATTATACAAGGCCGCGAACAATACAAAAAAAGGCGGATTTGAATTCGCATCGAGGCACCAATTACTTTTCCGCTTTGAAGGGGAAAAGGGAAACTTCCACAAAACAAACAACTTATTTTTGGGCAACACAAAGCATTCATGAATTTATAATGCGTTGGGAAATTAACTTTTTCCTCTCACTCGACGTCGGCGCAGAGGAGTTACTACAACCACTTAAAACAGTATTAATTGAAATGCCAGTTTTATACCACGTGTCTTAAAATAAGGTTCATAATTCTAAAATAAAGAACGTCAACAATATTAAAACAATACTGCTTTAAGCGATGGTAGTTATGCCCCCTGGATTGTCGACGGCAATATCGTGACACGCGGTCCTCGCTTTAGTCCGGCTTTTTTAATCAAACTTGCGGTTACTTAGTGGACAAAAACAGGCATTATGCTTTAAAAAATTATTCTATTCATTTAAATACGCTTGCATAATGCATATCTTTCTGGCTGTCTTTCACCCTTTCACAGTCTATTATTTGATCGCCCGATAAGAATTAAGTATAGTAAGTCTAAGAATATGAATAATTGCCAGATTCGTTAATATTAAAGTAGGCATAAGACTTTGTCTATTCAACAAAATATATAAAACAAGATGATTCCCGTGACTTTGTCCGCGTGAATTCTTTGATTTTCCGGGATAAAAAGTAGCCGGTCCTTCCCTGGGACTGTAACTGTCCCTATATCAAATTTCATCATAATAGTTTGAACACATGGGCTGTAAAATCGTAGCAGACAGACGGACAGACAGGATAGTACGAGAATTAAAATGACTAATTACGTACAGTTGCATACAAGATTTTATCTACGACAAGGACGTCTTTATAATTTTTTACTTTATAAATTAATAGGATAGTACGAGAATTAAAATGACTAATTACGTACAGTTGCATACAAGATTTTATCTACGACAAGGACGTCTTTATAATTTTTTACTTTATAAATTAATAAAAAAGTCAAATCAATCAAGTGCCAGAACCCAGAGCCGCTAAGCTATAGGTATCCTATTTATGAAGATAAATCCCCTCAACTGCGCCGACGCCTTTAGACTGTCGAACACGATACAGCTACGACTCTTAACGATACAGCTCCCATACAACGAACTGTATCGTTATGAGAAGCAAACACGAAAGAGGGTTCAATTCGATATAGTTGTCAAATTCGAAATTGGAACTTTTCGATGCTGGAGTAGATAAAAGAGATTTATTAAAACAATAGCCGTCAAAGCGTTACTGCGTATGACAGCGTATAGTTTAGTATAGTTGCTGCGACAAGTTGAAACCCGCGACAGGGTAAGCTGTCCACATGTCGGCAGCTGCGGCCGCGAGACGAGACAATGCTCTCAGCAAGTAATCGCCGCTTGTCCCAACTGTCGGCAACTGAGGCGGACAGCTTCTAGTCTTGTCATTCAGGACTTGCTTAGTATTGTTTTTACTGACAATGGATTACAACTGTACATGACAGAAACATACTGCCAACACCCGACCACTCGGTATCATGTCGGTATCAAAGAATCAAATAATCAAATAAATATTATAAATGCGAAAGTTTGGATGGATGGATGTATGGATGTTTGTTACTCAATCACGCGCCAACGGCTGAACGGATCGGGCTGAAATTGGGCACAGAGATAGAATATAGTCTGGAATAGCACATAGGCGGAAAATTAAGGAGTTCCCGCGGGAACCAAAAAACCTCAATCCACGCGGACGTAGTCGCGGGCATAAGCTAGTTCTATATAAGTAAAAACAGAAATGGTATCTACTATCTTTAATTCGAAGAAAGTGTACGCCACAGAACTACTCGTATTTATTAATAAAATATGTATAATCTTTTGTACCTATTCTAAAGCAGCTACTAAGACAGAATTTTCTCTAATAAGCAGATTCAGTTTTCCGTGTATTTCTCACAGAACAGACGTGTAAGTAGCGTGATCTGTATAAAATATAATTATTCAAAGATAATATTAAAATATCTTTGTTAGTTGAATGGTATTATAGATACATAAAAATATTATTATAATTATTTCAGTATTTGTTATCATAATACTATCATTGCTCCAAGAGTAGTAGTTTGAGCATGGTTTGAGCCCTGACATTTAGTGACACATATTATATTCTACATAGAATAAAGTATTTCATTTTAAGAACTGATAATTAATTAAGAGTAATCACGAACTGCCACGGCCCTGGCTCCACTGTGTAAATTCATCTCTATTCACATGTAGGTATGTATGCTTTCGTTATACTTCGAGTAACCAACAAGACAAATAGACACAGCAATGGCGTCGTAACCGCGCAAGGTATTTTATAAAACAAACGGGCCTCTTATGTTAATAAATGAAGTAATAACCCCGAAATAGAAAGAAAAATGTGTGAGTTGTGTGTGCGGCGCAGTGTGGAGGAGCTCGATTGCCGCACGTACGAGCTGGTGTCTGCGTTACGACGGGCATACACACGGGAGCTAGATAACTGCCACGACGTTGTTTAAAACTAGAATGCCCGCGGGAAAAAGTAACAGTATTTTTTTTCCAAAGGTGTTACTTTCCTACCTTCATGGTTTTTTTCCATCCCTGTACCTAACGTCAAATAAACGTTGTTACTATGTTTTAGTCCATTCTTTGTTTACTTTGTAATCACTATGGTGTGTGTGTATTATGAAAGTGATTATTACTTATGAATAAAAAAAATACAAATATAAAAATGAATCGGTTGAACAGATAGTCCATGGAAGTATAGCAGACAGACAAACAGTCAAGCTTTCATATTTATAATATCAATGTGGAATTTAAAAAAATTGAAAGTGGATTAGCTGATGGGCCTAGAATTTGCTCAGGTGACATTATTATACATGCATTTAAAACGGTATGCAAATACACATATTATTATATCACTATGTGCACCTGTGTGCCTACAAACTACCTCTTCTATATATCGAAATCAAAATTTCCATTTGTCAATTCTATATATATTCCACATTCATAATATTTTATCTATATTAAATTTTTCCTAGTAGCGTCGCATTAGAGAAATTACCTATTTACATACCCTGCGTCTTGTAAGGGTTCGTGTGTCAAATCAGCTGCCATGCAGTTATAAATTGTGCACGAGTGCGTCTTTCAACCACGCTTTCTTAACTTCTCTGCTATAAAATATCAAGACAGGGAAGAAATAATGAGATCCTATGAGAAGAGCACGAGTTAGTAGATACTTCATACGTCGTCACAGCGTTTGCGTGTCAACTGAGCGACCGTGTGTTTTGTGAGTGATTATAATAAGACATGTGTCGCTGCCAGCACAGAATACGTAATAGTACTACTGCCTGCGAGCGAAGCGCGGCCGCGGAGTCGTGGACCACTCCGCTTTATTAACTGCTCCACCAAACCGCTAGACAGGGCAATAAGAGAAAGATACATGACGCGAAGACAAGTAGTAGGTAGGTAGATCCGTCGTCACTTCGCGTTTGCGTGTCAACTGAGCGACCGTGTGTTTCGTGAGTGAGTAAATTATGACATTTGTCGCTGCCAGCGAGCGAAGCGCGGCGCTCGGAGTCGTCGACCACTCCGCCTTATTAACTGCTCTACCAAACCACTAGACACGGCAAACAGAGTGAGATACATGAGAAGAAGATGAATAGATGAATGAGCTTGGATGAATAAGCATCTTCTAGGCTATTGTGTCCCAGCTTAGTCTAAATCATTGCTAGCTTTCGGGATTTCGCTATAGTGCGAGTATATAACTATGAAGAATAATATACTAGACTAGCATTTGCATGCAATTTCGTTCGTGTGGACTACAGAAAATTCGTATTTATATTAATTTAATTGATGATTCTGAATGCAAAACTGGCAGGCTTATATACTATACCAAGACCCTGTTTTACCCCCTTATGCACACGTGCTTACTATTTACTTACTATTTACACTTAGTATTTTTTTAAGATTGACACTTTTTGTTAACTGCAAAGGCTAACTACTACTAAAAGGTAGATTACTAAACTAGTACTAAACCTTTTCGTACTTTAGTAACTAGTACTAAAAGGTAGATTTATAATCATCTATCCTACATCTTGCTGTATTAAATAAGCTCAACCATGTGAAGAAAATAAATATTTGGATTCGTGATATTCCAACATAAAACACAGCTAAACTCATAACTAGATATATTTGAGCATTGTAATTAAATTAAGGGATCACTAGTTCATAAACAGAAAATGATTAATAACCGAATGCCACTACAATTGTAAATCTATCACTCGAACATACCCTTTATGCCCTATCGCATAAACTTCAAATGGGCTCAGCATTGGTTTGAACTGCATATTTATGGGCAAGTGCACCGTTTAATTCAGCGGGTGGAAGCTGGCTGGTTGCCACGGAGGCTAATAATTGATTACTGGATACAGTAATCATTAATATTGCCTTTGTGTATCATTTTGGATGCGGTGATACCTTTTTTTTATCCACTACAAGTTAGCCCTTGACGGCGATCTCACCTGATGGTAAGTGATGATGCAGTGATTGTAGCGGGCTAACCTGTTAGTGGCAAGGCAGTTATATATGAATCCCATGCCCCTATCCTGTTTCTACACGGCATCGTACCAGAATGTTAAATCGCTTGGCGGCACATCTTTGCCGATAGGGTGGTAACTAGGCATGGCCGAGGGCTCCCACCAGTCCAGACCAGGGAAAGCTCAGAAATTATTAATTCCCAAATTGACCCTACCGGGGATCGAACCCGGGACCTCCGCAGCACTCAACTGCGACGACAGGTCGTCAAATTCCCATCAAACCTTCGGCCTCATATTCTTTGTCTCAACCAATGGACGTCCATAGCAAGACGAAGGTTCCCTGCATGGACAGAGCACAGTCTTGTGCCGCTTGCTTCCAGCGGCTCCTAGCTATTTGCTTGAAATCATCCCTCCACATATTGAGACCGCCAATAACCTTGGGACCCCAACGCCTATTGCCTTCGAACTATAATGTGCCCCGCCCATTGCCACTTCAGCTTACATACTCTTCGAGCTATTTCAGCAACTCTGGTTGAGACTACGGATCGCTTCATTTCTAAATAGATCACGCAGGGATACTCCAAGCATAGCCCTCTGAGTGACCCTGAGCCTTCTCATGAGGCCGATTGTAAGCGACCATGTTCCGAAAACCGAATTCCTTGCTGGTTCTTTATGGTAGGAATGGCATTCCGAACCAGCGGTAAAAATGATTTGAGTTTGAGTGTCAACGCGCACTGCTCGAAGGCTTTCGTCTCATATTCGGGGGTCCGGTATAATTGGAACCCAGGCGTTAAAACCTGTAACTTTTCGGAAGCCATTTTAATTGTTGAGTTATTATAAACAACAGACGTTTAAACTTTAAACTCAGCTATACTACTATTTGAAGTTTGTTCCAGTTAAGGACATCGACAGTTGAATGAGTACTGGCTGTCAGTAGCAACGCAGTGAAAGCATTGTCTTGTATTGAGAGTCTCTTTGCTTGGGAGATGTCGCCCTCGAGCCAGCAGCAGTCTGCGCCGAGTTTCACAAAATATGATTTTCAAGTTAAAAGATGAAAGACACTGTAAGGACACAACGTCGCGAAACGTTAGCTACTTACGCATCGAGGGTGACTTTACCGACACATACCTAGTAATGCGTGCTCTCGAATTTATAAAATTAACTAGCTGATGCCCGCGACTTCGTCCGCGTGGATTGAGGTTTTTTGGTTCCTACGTGTTAAAAGTAGGTAGCCTATTGTGTATTCCGGACTATAATCTCTGTGCCAGATTTCATCTAGATCCGTTCAACCGTTCTGCCGTTCTGACGTGATTGAGTAGCAAAAATCCATCGATCCAACCATTCAATCATCCAGTCATCCAAGCTTTCACATTTATAATATCAGTATAGATATAAAGTATCTCTCTTTTTGCATTTCATTCCTTATACCTATACAGCTGAATGATAAATGATAACAAAATTAATTTAAAGTAATTATATATTTCATAAAAGAGTTCCAATATAAATTGTTAAAATCTTAGTAAAATATTTAAAAAGAGCTTTGAAATAATTTTGAACAATATAAAATCATTTAAAACGTAAAATATAATGTGCTTTAAAGGTAGCTACCAAAGAAACAAAAAATGTAGTTAACTCAGATGAACTGTATTAAAATATCAGTTGGAAGGAGGTCACGGGGCGGGGTTGTTCTTCTAAAATGTAATTATTTTATTCGGCTCGTCAGAACATCTCTGCGTCCATTAAGTATTCAAAACATTCACAATTGCCTCGTCTGTGCCGGCCCGGGACAGCCTCACAGAAATACCGAATTACCAAAGCGTCACTCTAAAAAATATATATTTATGAAAATTAAGGCTAAGTTTTATACAAACTTTGAAATTGATATTCAAATTTACAAGATGACGCCCGCGACTTCATTCACGTGGATTTAGGTTTTCGAAAAAACAGATAGGAAAACTTTTCTTGGTGCAATGATAGTTTGAATTTTAGAGTCGGAAAGAATATAATCAGGCTGAATTTTGAGTAAAAACGAAATGTGTTTTAATTCTAACAAAGCCACAACGTATTTTCTTTTTTTTAATTGAAGATGACACAAAAACAAAGCGGTGATAGCACTGTTAGACAGCTGACCTTGTGTATGGGGTCGCGGTTTCGATCCCCGGGCACGCACCTCCAACATTTCGAAGTTATGTGCGTTTTAAGAAATTAAATATCAATTGCTTCGCACAGTGAAGGAAAACATCGTGAGTAAATCTGCAAGCCTGAGAGTTCTTCTTAATATTCTCAAAAGCGTGTGAAGTCTGCCAATACGCACTTGGCCAGCGTGGTGAACTATGGCTAGACCCTTCTCATTCGGAGAGGAGACTCGTGCTCATTTATGAGCTGGCAATGCGTTGATAAGATGAAGAAGAAGAAGACACCAAAAAATAATGGACTGATACCGTGAAAAATAAAGAATATAACAGCGCAGAAAAGTTGCTAATAACTGCTGGGGCAAGGAAAATATATTGACAACAGAGATAAACCAGAAAAGGAAATACCTTTATTTCTAGTTTGTGGACTCGAATATTTTCCCATGGCGAGAACTTTAAAACAATAACAGGGCCGAGATTACCGTTTGATTCCTGTTTGCTTTCGATTCCGCGCTGAGCAATCTATTTGTCGGCGCCGCGCGCTGCTGCAGACTGAAAAGCGATTTAATTTCTCCGTAAAATCCATTTGCCCAGCATCACAATATAGACACCTTATTTCCTGCAGAAGAAATTATAAAGCGGGGCTAAGACAGGGATATTTATTGGATGTTTGTGCCGCCGAGTCACTAAACTGGCGATATCTCTGCAATATAAATAAACTAGCTGATGCCCGCGACTTTATCTGCGTTGATTGAGTTTTCCGGGATAAAAGTCCTGTGTGTTATTTCAGACTATTATCTATATCTTTGCCTTTCATCCAGATCCGTTCAGCCGTTCTGGCGTGATAGAGTAATAAACATCCATCCATACATCAATCCGTCCAAATTTTCGCATTTATAATATTAGTATAGATTATTGCTATATTTTTTTGAAGTGTGATATAACACGAGAACTAATGTAAGAATGAACGGGCACACGTGCTCAAGTTTATACGTCAGTATTGTTTTTCTTAAAGTTTTATTGTCGCTAAGCCCAAATTTTGCAATATAAAATAGAACTACAGGATCTATGGAGACTTGAGTGAATGTTACTCAAAATATTATTATGGATACTAGATCAAATTTGACCACCCCGAGATATAATATTATACGTTGAAGCTAAGTGCAATCCTTTAGCACTTCGTAAGAGACTTTTGTTCGCCTTGGGCTAGTTATGTAATGTGTTATCGCCATATCACTAGATATGGCGATTTTTTCATGGCCCAAGTAAGTACATTTAACCTAGTCGATAATTCAATTTTGTGTCCTGTAACTTTTTGAAGCAAGGTTACTTTTTCTTTAAGTTTTTTGAGTGAGAGTGAAGGAACTTAGAGGGAGATTTCCCCCAGCTTTCAGAAGTCTATGAAGTCAGCCAATCTGTACATGGCTACCTGATGGACTACAGACTTAAGCACTTCTTATGCTGAGACGAGATTAAGAAGAGTAATGAGCCTTTAATGAGTGGAAATGAATTCAAGTTTATTTTATACCAGTACAAGTTAGCCCTTGACTGCAATCTCACCTGATGGTAAGTGATGATGCAGTCTAAGATAGTAGCGGGCTAGCCTTTTCGGGGTATGGCTGTAATATTAAACCCATACTTACCCCCGATCGGTTTGTACACGGCATCGTACCGGAACGTAACGGTTTTGTAAAACCGCTCATTTAATGTCCTCTAGCTCGAGATGGATCGCGCGCCACTGCCGGGCGGCGGGAATCCCGCATCTGTTAGCATTCAGATGGACATCTATTTACACAGCCTCTATTTGTACTTTCTTGTACTACTTCCAAGAAGAAGATAATTTATCACATCTTAAATTATATTTTACACTTTATTCGCATGGAATAAGTTTTTAATTCCCACTGGAACTCCTTAATTTCCCGGGATAAAAAGTAGCCTATGTCACTCTCCAGGTCCTCAACTATACCCATGCTAAAAATCACGTCAATCCGTTGCTCCGTTGCAGCGTGATTGAAGGACAAACCAACAAACCAACAAACCAACAAACAAAGTGACTTTCGCATTTATAATATTAGTTAAATTATATTTTACACTTTATTCGCATGGAATAAGTTTTTAATTCCCACTGGAACTCCTTAATTTCCCGGGATAAAAAGTAGCCTATGTCACTCTCCAGGTCCTCAAGTATACCTATGCCAAAAATCACGTTTATCCATTGCTCTGTTGGTGCGTGATTGAAGGACAATCCAACAAACAAACACATTTTTATAATATTACTAGCTGATGCCCGCGACTTCGTCCGCGTGGTTTAAGTTTTTTTGATTCCCGCGGGAACTCCTCAATTTTCCGGGATAAAAAGTAGCCTATGTCACTCTCCAGGTCCTCAACTATACCCATGCCAAAAATCACGTCAATCCGTTGCTCCGTTGCAGCGTGATTGAAGGACAAACCAACAAACCAACAAACCAACAAACCAACAAACCAACAAACAAAGTGACTTTCGCATTTATAATATTAGTATATGACTAGCTGATGCCCGCGACTCCGTCCGCGTGGAGGTATGAAAAATAGATGTTGGCCGATTGTCAGACCTACTCAATATGCTCACAAAATTTCATGAGAATCGGTCAAGCCGTTTCGGAGAAGTATGGGAACGAAAATTGTGACACGAGAATTTTATATATAAGATAGTGTGAAGTATTACTGCTCAAACGCTCAAGCGCCGTAAATATTCAGTCATTAGTAAGGACTGCCTCGTTGGTCTAGTCACTAGTGGTTAGCATAGTCGACTGCGGATCACGAGGTCCTGGGTTCGATTCCCGGTCGGGCATAAAAGTTAGGTATTGGGTTTTTCAATTAAGAAATTCTCAGTGCCAGCCCGGAGTTGGAAGTTGGCGGTGTTTCACCCCCGTGCCTCGGAGAGCACGTTAAGCCGTCGGTCCCGGTTATTATCACTAACATGATAATAGTCGTTAAAGTCCGCCAACCCGCATTGGAGCAGCGTGGTGGGCCTAAGCTCTAATTCCCGCTCTCCTATGAGAGTGGAGGCCTGTGCCCAGCAGTGGGACGTTAATAGGCTGTAGTGATGATGTGATGATGATGTTTCCCAAAAGTTGGTCCACGCCTGGTGACATAAGAGCTGGCGCTTATTTAGCCGGTAGCCCAACGGCTTAGCCTGGCAATTCAGTGTCTTGGGTACCATGCCCATGAACGATCATTTGGATGGTGTATATTTATTGAAAATATTATAAATGTTACAGATAATAACGCTTGACCATAACCACACCTGATGGGAAGTGATGATGCGGCCTAAGATGGCACGTGCTTGCCTAGAAGATGCCTATTCACTCTTGATTTAAAGATACCCGGATTTTAATTGGTCAGATTGTAGTTGGAAAGGTTATTGTTTGTAAATATTTGTATTGTTAACATGATTGCTTCTTTAACACGGATTAGAAATACCTTGTATGAAGTATGATATGATTCGCACAAGTATGGATATGCGTAACTGAATTAGCCCTAGTGCCTCATTACATAGTCAGTCGGTCCCTTGCGGCGACGCAGCGGGCCACAGTCTGCGCCACAGTACCACATATGTGGTTATTCCGTCTGTGTGACCGCATGTACCCACGCAGCGGTTGCGCACGACAAGGCAACGCTTTCAGGGCGTCTCCGAGCAACGCCGCAATTTGTCGACTATTATTATTGGTGCACCATTGTGGGGCCTAGAGACGTCATGGATGAAACAGGACGTCGGAACATTTCTGGTGTGAAATTTTCATTAACATTACAATATTTATGTGGATCTATCTATCTATGGATATGGAATCCATCTGAAATAAAAGTTAATTAATTTATTTTTTTAATATTAATGTTCTCCCGACCGAGAGATAGGCCACGGCGGCCAATCTCCAGAGATATCATATTATAGCACACACTTGTGCGCTATATCTTCCGCGCAGATGCACTCTCTGTTCCTTTATTCTCATAGCCCGATGGGACGGAAAATCCAACACGACCGAAGAAAGATCAGACGTAGAACGTGAGGCTTTACGTGCTCAAGCGTAACATTATATTTAAGTAGTAGATCACAGATCAAAACAAGATATGTAAATTCATGTAAAAATCATTATAAGCGTAGCGTCATCGTCTCAACTGATAAACGTCCTGCTGGATGAAAGCATGGGCTCCCACAGGACATGGTCTCGTGCGTTATATGTAGACCTTCGTTGCCCTCAGTGAAATAAACGATGTGATTATGGGTCAAGCAGATAAAATAGTTATTTGTTATACAAGAGTGAAAAGTTGTTTTTTAACCGCGTGCTCAATTTTGATGACCGAGCAAGCGAAGGATTCTAAAATTGAATCACGAGCGCAGCGAGTGGTTCAAAAATTAGAATCCTGAGCGTCAGCGAGGGAATCAAAAGAGCACGAGGTGAAAAATCTTTTCACTCGAGTGCAACACGTAACTTTTCATCCCACCTCAGCGAGGTAATGAAATACTTCTCGCGTGATTGTTGAGGGAGAAAGCTCATTTCCGCATTTTTAACAGTTTCAGTCAATCCTGTTGGCGTCAAATTAACTTCTTCGTCACTAGAATCACTCATTTTAGATTTTTCACTTATTTTCAATTTTCTTGTTTTTAATAGAAGGTTTTAATTTTAAACAATATGACGTGAAAGAAAATGGTGCGCGCAAAACAAATTAAAACCAAGAAGGTTACGAGTGTGAGTTTAAAAATAAAATAAAAACGGTTGTATGGAAATTCGGCACCATAGAGGTAGAAGTAAATAGGTTTTAATGATGTTTTGAATTCACAAACTTCATAGACGAGTGATATTTACTAACGTGCACACGATGTTCTAAATTCAATTTACTTTATCCTCAAGAGGATAATAACGGCTTTTGCATTCAGATATCGAAGATTAAAAATACTCTTTCCGAGATGGTGGGATGAAAATATAATTATAGACCTACAATTATGTCGTCTATATTACTACCTGTCAACATCGCAGCAGGGTCGCAGTGATACGAACCTCTACGACTACAGTGGATGGCGTCGAGTGCTCGACTAGCGGACAGTTAATTAAGCGGCTATTTTACAAATTGGGATTTTAAGAAAAACAACTTCGGTTAAACAGACACAATGTGTTAATAACGATTGAGAGTTTTCTGTTTTCCTTCTAAAATTTAAGCCGATGGGACTGACTTGAAAAATCGAAAATGGAGCTTTGCCTGATTATTTTGAAGACTTTTTCATTTACAAGAATCTCGTATCATACATTATAACAGATACATTTTGAGTTTAAATTTTATTGATAGTCACGGTTAAAGACGCTTTTGAATCCTCGAGAGAATATACCACTGGTTCAGAATGACATTCCTACCAAGAAGAACTAGCAAGAAATTCGGTGGTTGTTCTTTTTAAAAAAAAAAAATTAATTTCCAATCACATCAATATGTAGATACCATAATTCTACGCATTGCTGAAACGAGTCAAATCCATGCTCTTTATCATTTACATAATCTTTAACAGTGTATTAAGCTAAGGCGATGAATAGAACAACAGATGTTAATCCCAGACAAAAGTAATCCTTACTTCCTTACTAATATTATAAATGGGAAAGTGAGTTTGTTTGTATGTTTGTTCCGCTTTCACGCCGTAACTACTGAACCGATTGCTTTGAAATTTTGCAGACGTAAAGTTAGAAGTCCGGTTTAAATAATAGGGTACTTTTTATCCCGGAAAATTAAAGAGTTCCCGCGGGAACTAAAACTCCTCAATCCACGCGGACGAAGTCGCGGGTATCAGCTAGTATAATATAATACCGCTTCCCAACACTGCGCTAAGTCCATTGAAACTTGTCCCCAAGTTTCACTTGGCTCTTCAAAATGTACACTTGACTACATTTTGTTTTCCGAGATAAACACTAGATCTTTTCACGAAAAGCTTACCTGCACACCAAATATTTCCACTCTACTACAGAGAGGAGAACTTCATGTTATAAGACGTTAGTGTGGGTGGGATTTTACCTCCAAATAAAAAATATGATTCTATACTAGGTGATGCTCGCGGCTTCGAGTGAATTTATGTTATATGAATCCTACGGGAACCGTGCATTTTTTGTGAAAAACGTATCTGCAGTATATAGCGATGATTCACCCGGATATATACTTATAAAATATATCTTGCAATACCTCTTTCGGGCTGCAAGTGAACTGCCACGGAATGGAAAGCGAAGCTGGCTGGATTAAAACGATCCGCAAATAGAGTTATATGGTTATTAAAACCCTCCCCATAACTGTAACTATAACCTTCACATGATAGTAGTTAAAAAAGAATCTCTTATTTAGGACCATCTGGGACTCTTTAAATGGTTCAATGAGTAAATATTTTAAACTGCTTAAATCCTTATGTAGTCCTTATACATGTTAAATATACACTACCTAAAGTGTTGTGTATCGATGCCAGAGCGATCCCGTGACCCCAAACCGTCCCAGGCACCTGGCTGAGGCGGCACGGGCTCTATTAAATATTGAAAACCAATATCTTTGCCTGCCGTCCGTCCGTCGCAGGTGGACACAACTCTACGTAAGTACACAACGCCTTTTGTACACGATGCCAGCAGCTGCTGTCTGACAGTAGAAAAATATGTCGTGGCAACGTGACGATCACGCCATGTAAGTGTAAGACTGATTTATTTAGTGATATTTGTTGTTGTCAGCCTAGCCAATTGACTTGGTAAAAAAGAGCTGATAAACTAAATAATTGGTGAGACGAGATGAATCTTCTGAAGTAAGCTTTGGCTGTCATTCATTGTCAGTCATCATTACCATCATAGTGCTAAAACTAATGATTATGCACTGTTACTAACTGAATTATATCAGTATATAAACCGGAATCCTACATACCTTAGTGACAGGATTGTATGAGCAACTAGCCATGGCCAGAAACTCTAAACGATACTCAATGATCCATACATTATGAGTAAAACAACAAGCTCGAGCTTTGAGGAAAGTATAAAATACAAAAGAAAAAAACCGTTGTACTTAGGCTTTTAAGTACTCGAAAATAGCGTCCATAGAATGGGAATGGATAAGCGAGTTTACTTGAAGTCACCTCGCTCATCCAGGCCTCGTTACTCGCTCGTAAGCTCGCTCTGTATGAACAAGGTTTAAATGAAACTGACGCGGAATTTATGCCTTTTTCTATTGAGTTTTACTGTTGCGACGTTTGCCTTGCCTAGCTAAAGTTGCTGGTAGATTGATGGCTTGCTTGTTTATGTACCGGGAAAAAAGTTATACTTCGCAAACAAACCTCTTAACAAATTAAAGCGCTCTTAGCTCGTAGAGAAGGGGTTGTTTGAAACTAATTCCATTTCGATGATTGTGGAAGTACGTCTTATTTCAATAAAAAGTACTCCTTTTTTATCTATAACACTATAAGAAAGAAGCAGGCTAGTCTGCTAGAGGTATGGCAGTTATATTATATCCACACCTCTAATCGTACCGAAACGCTAAATCGCTTGGCGGCACGACTTTGCTGGCAAGGGGTTACTAGACAAGGCTGAAGCTTCCTACCAGAGCAAAGAAAGAAAATTTAGATCTATACTTATAATATTATAAATGCGAAAGTTTGGATGGATGGATGTATGGATAGATGTTTGTTACTCAATCACGCCAGAACGGCTTAACTGATCTGGATGTTTGACACAGAGATAGATTATAGCCTAAAATAACACATACATTTTATCCCGGAAAAAGTCGCGGGCATCAGCTAGTTATACTATATTCTCAAATGGGCCCAAGCGGTGATTGAACCCGTGACTTCCTTTTTGTAAGACACAACACTACAGGAGGTCATCAAAAGTCAAAACGATGTAACCGAATGACTGATCCAACTAAGTATCATAATTACTAATTACTGCTTTTTTGCAAACAGTATTTTTATGCCCTAGCGTTCATAATATAATAGTAAGCGTTTCGGCACACATTACTTACCTGCGGTACTTCCAGTCGGTGACCCTGTTAGGACGTGACAAGAAACACCACATTTCTGCTGACTGTGCGTACCTTTTGATGTGCCGACATTGATATATTTATATAGTATGTAAGCTTGTTTGTATAACCTGAATCGAAACTACTACGCATAGATTAAACTATGCCTAGGGAATGTCATTAATTTAGAGAGATCTTAGAAAGAATATTTTTTTTCCATTGTTGAGTTACTATGAGGTACTCAATACAACTGCGATCTAGACTAAGTTGGGATTATCAGATCGCTACAATTGCAATCGATGTGTTAGTCTGAATTTCAATATTAGACAGCGAGCAAAAGTCAAGTAGAATATGCAAGTTCATCTTCTTGTGAGAGAGCGTTAGCCTCTCAGCAATATTTACAATCGTTCAGACTGTAGCCTTTTCAAGATATAGACTGTTAAGTGTGTGATAAAGTCGGTTTAACCAGACTTTATTTACTTCCGTTTAACTTTCAATTTTTCAGATTATCACGTTTTTAGGTGCCTAACTGGTAACTAATTATTATAACCTAATCTAAGAAACCTTACAGCCAAGTATGAAATAAACCCGATCGAAAGAAGACGCCAGTTAGTGTATCACTTTACCCCTATAACGAACAGCCACATCGGCACTTAAGCACCGGGTCTCACCTCTTGTACGGCCTTCACAATACTTTCATTACGGCGGGTCCACGCGCCGCTAATTTCCCGCGCGGCCCATAAATTACGTGCACTTGCTACCTCCACCCCGACCGACCCCTTAAAAACCGCCCCCTACCCTCGCGTGGTCCGAACCACCGCCGCCGGCCAAAAAGTCGGCTAAACTTCAAAAATAATTTTGTAAATATGACTGAAAAACGTAAAATATTTTATTAATAAATAAAAAATTAATAAAAGAAGATTTTATGAGATATGAGTAAGATTATATTTTCAAATGCAATATAGGTTTTCCGAGATATCTTTTATAAAAAAGATGTAAGTATTAGAAAATGTTAAAAAAACTATTCACTTTTTGACATTATCATAACTAATTTGGAGGAGGAGGTTACGTTGCAGGAGTAAATGACTATATAATGATGAAGTACTAACACACTTTTTAACTACTGTAGGATATTGCTCTATTAAAGTTCAACGAACGCTCAAAATTGATCAAGCTTAACTTAGATGCGTTTTATTTTACTGGGTAAAATTTTTCTCTATAAAATTGTTCGAATGGTCTTTGTGCTCATGTTAAATGTTGAAACAACGTTTTCTATTCCGAACGCTGTGGCATGCATTCCTTGCTTTTACGACAATTCCGCATTATATCCCCCTGGGTGATGAGTTATGGTTATTGTTTTTAGATCTTTTGAAAGTATATTACTACATACCTACTACACTATTAGTACATAATTTATCACTATAATATTAAGGTTAAGGATACTGGTTACCCTGTAGTTAAGGCTTAGTAATCCTCCTATTCTTTAAAGAAATGTGCACTTATCAAGACATAGTGAAACAACCAGCATGCCTGAGGAATCTTCACTCTATCTGTCTATGTGCAAGAGTGGGTGAAGTCCCCCAATTTTCACTAGACCAGCGTGGTTTACCATAGCCTTAAACCACCTGATTCTGGGCCAGGGATGAATAATCTGACTTATCAATCTACTGATTTGCTACTGATTAATCAAAAAGTACCTCCTAAATCAAAAGTAGTGAAAAAAAGCATAAAAAATAGTTAACCATATTTTGGTTGAATAACATTTGCACCAATGGTTTATCTCAGATTTAGTGGATCGTGGTTAGAAATTAAAAGAATCATGGCTCGGAGAGTAAGGCGCCTGTGGTGTTGCGGCGGCGGTTTAGTGTTGTGTTGTGTTGTGTTGTGGCGGTTTATGAATTGTTTTCTATTGTGTCCGGTAAGTGCGCCATAAATATCGCTGCACCCTCGAGAGTTGGCAGCGTGAAGCTGATGCTGCTGTTTTATTGGTGAAGCAATAATATACAATGCTTGTAGGATGCTATGACACACTATGGATTTCACTTATAGTGTAACTTTAGCAGTAACTTTTCATAAGAAAACTTGCGAGTTTCTTGCTGAATCTTTTGACCAAATTAATCTAGTTAAGATTCTATTATGTAATGAAAATTTAACGAAGAACGAAGGTTTAAAAAATCGCTTGTTTCTTAATACATTTCCAACTGCAGAGGATTGCTATTAATGATCCTGCTTGCCTACTTCGAAGATTTAATATTGAAGCAAATAGTCTTTGTATCATACTGACGCACAATGTTCTTCGCGCAATACTTTCACATTTAAACTAACAACAAAGATATTGATCGTTATAGCTTTGCGCTGACTGTAAGACCGCAGCTCGCCTCCCCATCCGTCTCTGTCCAAACATCCCCAAGGTACCGTCCGATTCCCACAGCACAGAATCTAGAATACACCCTGATACAGTCCGTGTATTTAAAATGAAACACTTTATTGTCTATCTAAACTAATATAATAAATTCGAATGTTTGGATGTATGGATGGATGTTTGTTACTCAATCACGCCAGAATGGCTAAAATAGCTGAATCTAGATGAAATTTGGCACAAAGATAGATTATGATTTATAATCTATCTCTGTGCCACAACTGTGTTATGTCTGGAATAACACAGGCTACTTTTTATCCCAGAAAGTTAAAGATTTCCTGCAGCATCAGCTCGTATTTTTATAAATTACTTTAGTAAGAGTGTTTTAGTAATTACTTTAGTAAGTAGCGAGAAAAGAATGCATCTATCTGTAAATACCTATTGGTAAGTACTGTATTTAATTTTAGTTTGTTTTAATAAGGTTGCTATTAAATGGCGAATGTTGTACCATTACCTCGCCTGGCGATCACAAACACGCAAGCTCCGAAACAAACATTTTAATTAAACTTGCTGGATTCAATTTACACCGGCAGCGAATCGAAGAAAATTATTTATTTTGTGCACACACTAGATCTCTAAACTAAATATTCCTGTCATATTTTTAGTTAAAAATATCATCAACATCATTATCATTTCTACCCATTGCCGGCTCACTATTGAGCCTGAGTCCACCACGCTGGCCAAGTGCGGATTTGTAGACTTCAAACACTTTTGGAAAAATTTATGAAGAACTGTCGGACATACAGGTTTCTTCGTGATGTTTTCCTTCACCGAAAAAAGTGATATTATACTTTAACTACTTCCGAAAAACTAAAGGTGCGTGCCGTCGATCTCACGACTGCCCGAAAAGGAAGCTGGAAGTGGAAGTCTAAACGACTAAGCTATTACCGTTTATTGTTCCCAAAAGCACGCTCAAAAAAAATATCACTTTATTGAATGGAAATTGTTTTTTTTTTCAACTACACGTTAGCCCTTGACTGCGATCTCACCTGACGGTAAGTGATAAAGCAGTCTAAGATGGTAGCGGGCTAACCTGTTAGAGGCATGGCAGTTGTACCTATTAAAAACCCATGCCCCTATCGGTTTCTACACGGCATCGTACCGAAACGCTAAATCGCTAGCCACAGCTGAAGCCTTCCAGGCCAGACCAGGGAAAATTCAGAAATTATAAATTGACCCTGCCTGGGATCGAACCCGGGACCGCCGCACGTTAAGGCAACAGCGCTCAACACTGCGCCACGGAGGTTGTCACAACTGAGTTATGGCCGCTTTCTGTTCCCAAAAAAAAATATCACTTTTAAAATGAATGTAAATTGTATTATTGTTAAATTAATGCGCGTTATGTCATTATGTGCAATAACGGCATGTCGTTGAATCGGCACCGCGGCCGATATCGTGGAGGCTCATACAATGGCCTATTTGATTTCCTGATAAACTACACTTTATAGTGAAGCTGAACTGATCGAGTAAAAGTGAGGTTTTGTTAGGGCACCTCGCAACCTTCACCTTTAACTTTGTAAGCACTTTTTATCCGACAGATCGCATAGTGCTACTACTAGTAGTAGACCATAGCCTTTTCCTTCGACTTCGTCCGCGTGGAGTACACGAATTTAAAACCCCCATTTTATTTTTATCCCCTTAGACATTGATTTCCAAAATTCTTTCTTAGCGGATGTCTACGGATACTACATACGGATCCGAGTATATGGTCGCTAACTAAAATCCTGATAAGAAGGCTCAGGGTCACTCAGTGGACAATGAAAAGAGCTATGCTGCAAGTGTCCCTGCGTGATCAATTCAGAAGTAAGAGATCCGCAGGAGAACCAGAGTATTAGTAACCACATTTTAACGTTTAAACTATCGTGAGAGATATTCATTATAAATATATATAAAACCGGATACACGAACCCGTTCGGGGCCCTTATTCATGAGCCTGCTCGCACGACTCGGTCGCTGCTCGACCTAGTCGGGCATTTTTCCGACATAACACGTGAGTGTATCCGGTCTTATATATATATTTTACTAGCTGATGCCCGCGACTCCGCCCGCTTGGAGGTATGAAAATTAGTTATAAACCTAATCTCATACCTACTGAATATACATATGAAATTTCATCAAAATCGGTCAAGCAGTTTCGGAGGAGTATAAACACTAAAACTGTGACACAAGAATTTTATATATTAGATAGTAACCATCTGGGGACACGGGAGTGTCCCCGCCAAAGACGAGCCAAAGGAAACGGGGCACTACCTACCTTTTCTCGAAGCGTTTCGTCGAATTTTCGAACCGTCATAGCTTCGGTCCGAATGACGCTAGAAAGCTGAAATTTTCAGGATAAGATGGTGTTGGGGGACTTACCGAATATACCAAGTTTCAATTTTTTAGCATTTATAGTTTCAGTTTATTGATTACCTAAAATACGTCGATTTCGTACTCACTCACTGATGATCATCAACTGAAAAAAGGTACTTCCTGAAGTGCTAGAAGACTGAAATTTGGTATGTAGGCTAGAATTTGCATATAAACAACAGGAAAATTAAGAAATCTGAATATTTTCATCTCCAACCCCTCGTATAGGGGGTGCAAATCTGACAGCATTTCCTTGTATTTTAGAACAGTCATAACTTCGGTACGGAACATGGTAGAAAGCTGTAATTTTCAGGATAACATGTCGTTGACAGATTTATTAAACTTACCAAGTATCAATCATCTAGCATTCAGCTAAAAAAAATCAAAAAATCTAGGGCGCCTGCCAAAAATAAATGAAATCCCACCAAAAACATTTCATGTAAAATTGGTTGCCAAAGACTCACAAGTGCATAATGCTTTCACTGTTAAAAAGTTATGAGATCTCTAATTAGAGCCAAGCCCGAAGGTGAGCTCCTCTTTGTGCTGCGCATCATAACCCACGGAGTCTGTCTCAAGTTCAAAGTACATAGTTCTAAATGCTCTTTACTGTGTACCAAACTAATAATATTAAATAACATGTAAGTCTATATATAAAACTTGTCCCTAGAACCTCTACATCTTGGTAAAAAGGTACGGCTTGGTCGTTTTGTATATGTCGCCCTAACTATTCCTTAATGACTTAAATGTTATGTCAGGAAATGTTCGACGAATATTAAACGGCCAAGCCATACCTTTTTACCAAGATGTAGAGGTTCTAGGGACAAGTTTTATATATAGACTTACATATTGTTATTTAATATTATTAGTTTGGTACACAGTAAAGAGCATTTAGAACTATGTACTTTGAACTTGAGACAGACTCCGTGGGTTATGATGCGCAGCACAAAGAGGAGCTCACCTTCGGGCTTGGCTCTAATTAGAGATCTCATAACTTTTTAACAGTGAAAGCATTATGCACTTGTGAGTCTTTGGCAACCAATTTTACATGAAATGTTTTTGGTGGGATATTATTATCTCATCGAGTTGCGATGTTGAAGTGGTAATTGGAGGGTACATAATTGTAGTTCGGAGAAGATAGACGTTGTGCACCCAAGTTCCTTGGAAGGCAGCCCTGCACTGGAAAGGAATAGATATAGATAGATAAGCAGAGCATTTGTGTGTTTAAGATCAAACACACCATAACTTCAGCGTATGAAGTGTGTTAACGATACGGACATAAACCCCAACCTTTAGCGCACGCAGCGTATTTACGTCGCGTTTAAACGCACCAACGAAACATTACCTTTATATAATATTCCGCAATATTCCGCCTCGTTACCGCTTTAAACTTTTGTTCCGAACTCGACGAAATCATTACTGTTCGGGAATAAACTTTATATTTCTATCAAGTTACACAAGTACTTTTAAGCAAAAATATTTTAGAACTTTTGTTAATTTTTTTTTAGAAAGACCAGATTTGCTAACACAACAAAAGAGTTCGTTAGAATTAATATTTTAGGATTTTGGATATTATATTAATTTTCGGTTTATTTAATCCCTTTATTTATTGTCTTTAGAAAAATGATCAAAATTCCGCCACAATTTTATAGACCAAAGCGATAACCATTTTTCTAATTTACTTTTGAATGTTGTCTCTTTGATCTCGTCTGTAAAAAAAAAATTACTTGTGTGTTTAATAAAATAATGCGTGTTTATCTGAACATCGGCTGTTTGCGGGTGGTGTTTGCTTTTCATATGATTCGGAAATTAATTCCTCACAAGTGGATACGATGCGTGTAATAAATTGCGTTATCTTTACTTATGCTTGAATTAAACTTATAACATCGCGTAATATACAAGTAAATTTAATCCCACCAAAAACATTTAATGTAAAATTGGTTGCCAAGACTCACAAGTGCGTAATGCTTTCACTGTAAAAAGTTATGAGATCTCTATTAGAGCCAAGCCCGAAGTTGAGCTCCTCTTTGTGCTGCGCATCATAACCCACGAAGTCTGTCTCAAGTTCAAAGTATAAAGTTCTAAATGCTCTTTACTGTGTACCAAATTAATAATATTAAATAACATGTAACTCTATATATAAGCCCTGACCCTAGCAAGTCTACCTCTTGGTAAAAAGGTATGGCTTGGCCGTTTAATATTCGTCTAACTATTTCCTGACATAACATTTAAGTCCATAAGGAATAGTTAGGGCGACATACACGAAAGCTTTCTATAAGTAATATAATTTGTAAAATCGGTTGAGTGAGTTTTGAGATAATCCACCTAGTTTGTTAGACATAGATGATATGAGTAGGAACTTTAAACATTTGCTTTGAAAACTCGTAAATCGTAAATCCTAAATTATCATTTAAACGGAAAAATGACTTAACGAACCTAGATATGATTTTAAAAGACCTATCTAACGATACCCCACTTGCTATAGAGCCTATATATCGACTATTGATAGGCTGTAGAGCCTATCGACTTTCATTTATTAATTGGCTTCAAGTGGACGCCATTTTGTTTTTCTCAAATTTGGCCTCCGTAGTGACACTCGGAAGAATAAGATAAATCTAGTGGTGCAAGTATTATCAAAATCGGTTCAGACAAATTGTCTGTAGTGCGACACAATGGAATACACTAAAAATGAACCTTTGAAACCTCGTTAATCCTAAATTATCTTTAAAATGAGAAAATGATCAATGGAACCTAACTATGATTTTGCAAGACCTATTCATCGATATCCCACTTGCTATAGTTTAACGACTTTTATTTTTTAATTTGTTACATTATGGCTTCTAGAGGGCGCCATTTTGTTTTTTCTCTAGTTCGGCTTCCACAGTGACACTCTAATGATATACTCGGCATAAACTGGTCCAAGAATCATCAAAATTAGTCCACGCGTTAAGGCTGTAGCTGTCCTGCAAGGAACAAACAAACATATACAGACTGATGAACACATAACCCTGTGCGTTCCGCAGTCAGTTACGTATTTCAGGTGCCAATAAATCTGAAACCATAAATGCTAGATAATTGATACTTGGTAAGTTTTATAAGTCTGCCAACGGCATCTTATTCTGAAAATTTCAGCTTTCCAGCATCATCCAAACCGAAGCTATAACGGTCCGAAAGTACGAGGAAATGCTGTCAGATTTGCACCCCCCATACGAGGGGTTGGAGGGGGAAAGTTTCAGATTTCTTAATCAAGAATTAAGAAAAGGTAGGTAGTGCCCCATGTCTTTGGCTTCGCTCGTCTTGGCGGGGTCACTCCCGTGACCCCAGATATGTAATTTGCAAGAGGGCGAAACTCTTCAATGGGCAACAGTAAATCATATTAAGTCTTGTTGTAAAAATCATATTATCATACTTAATATTATGAATGCGAAAGTGTGTTTGTTTGTTGGTTTATTGATTTGTTGGTTTGTCCTTTAATCACGCCGCAACGGAGCAACGGATCGACGTAATTTTTGACATGGGTATAGCTGAGGACCTGGAGCACGATAGAGACTTTTTATCCCGTAAAATAAAGGAGTTCCCTCGGAAATGAAACTCGGATTCAAAACACGCGGACGAAGTTGCGGCTAGTAAATTGCAATAATTCAAAAATAAAGGTTTATTGACCACTTAAAACTCATTTTGCCCATACCTGGTTTTCCTCCATTAAAAAGGTACTTAATTTTGTTTATGTGCTATCTCTTGTGACCTTTGAAATTTACCTTCTTTACAACACAGCAGTATTCGGACGCATATGTTACAATAATAAAGATGTTCAAAGTCCAAAGGCTTTCACATATCGAAATAATCTAAAATTCTATAAAACCCTGCGCTTCGGTATCATGCAATGATCTGTGCACAATCCTGGAATAGGCGGGATTCGCGGGCTATCCGGAATTCCGGGATTTTACTGCTGCCGCTGCGGCTAACGAACGACAGTCACTGTATTGCATTCACCAAATCTCTAAGCGCCACGAATTCACGACGAAAATCTATCTATCTAAATTACTCCCTGTCTTGTCCTCATCCATTAGGCGACTTAACTGTTTAGTCTTTCTTTCGTTGCTGTATACCTACCTGAGGATCGTGGCCATGCGTGACCCCATAGCACGAAAAAGAGATAGATGATAAATAATAAATGATTTATTTATTTCACGTAGGACAACTTGTGCCATATAATATGATAAAGTCAATCTCTACCGGTTCAGAAATCTGTTCTACTGTTCTCAGTAGAACAGATTTCTGAGCAGTCAAGTAACTCAGCAGTTACAGCAATAGACGCTGGGGTCCCGAGGTAATGGCAATCTCCCAACGAAACGGAAACTGCAAGGTACAAAGATCTTCACATGGGAGGTAAATAAGCAAGTAAAAGTAAATTTAATTTCACTCCTGTTAAACTAGTATTTTACTTTTTTTTATAAAAAATAAGCTAATTTAATGTACACCTTTTGCAACAGAAAAGTGAAGCAGAAGACAGACAGCGTCGCCGGCGCCGCGACAATCGCGGAAATGCACGCAGCTACCCGCGACACAAAACACTGCCAGTACCCCTGACTCCCCCACACGCACCTACGAAACACTTCGGATATGACAAGTTATTTTTATATAATTCCCAAATTGACCCGAGGATCAAACCCGGTTCCTGATTAAAAAATAACAGCGCTCACCACGGCGCCAGGGAGGTCGTCAAAATATGAAGTGAATATAAACATAAGTCTTATATTGAGGCCATTAAAAAAAAATCGGGCGGGTCACCAATGAACATTGGCAGAACCAGAGAAACCGGAAACGCGTGACCGACTTCAAAAATAAATGAGTTTATCCGCTCCACGAATATAACCTTTTAGTTTTGAGAGAGCTCTGTTGGTGGAAGAGGACTTGTTGATGTGTATACTGTTTTATCGATGATAACCGCAAATCCATACAGACAAATTTGTTGGTGCACTTACCAAAAGCAGAATAAATTGTTTACGTTCCGTTGGAATTTCTCAACTCCCGTTCGAAATAGTAATCCAATTTTTATTCTATATAGTGCTTGGCTGCCATCAGATCTGCTAGCAAGTGATGATAGAAGATACCTATATCCCATCAAAAACATAAATGTAAAATGAGAGCCAAAATCCAAAATTGTGATATGTATATAATATATGCATTGGTTGTTGACTTCAGCGACAAAAGAAGTGAGATCTAAATGGGTGCCAAAGTTCAATGGTCAGTCCTGCAATTTATTTATAACAACATAAAATATTTTATAACAACTTAAAATATCATTTCTTCTTATAACTTAGGATAATAATATGTTGAAGACTAAGGCTTTGGCTTGGCTAGTTTCCATATACGAATTATTATTAAGTAGGTACCTAAAAGTACAGTTTCTACTAGCAAGCCAAATTTTCGGAAGAATAAAATAAGAACTTACAGCTTTACAACTTGCGAAGGCTATAATTCGTATATGAAAACTAGCCAAGCCAAAGCCTTAGTCTTCAACATATTATCCTAAGTTATAAGAAGAAATGATATTTTAAGTTGTTATAAAATATTTTATGTTGTTATAAATAAATTGCAGGACTGACCATTGAACTTTGGCACCCATTTAGATCTCACTTCTTTTGTCGCTGAAGTCAACAACCAATGCATATATTATATACATATCACAATTTTGGATTTTGGCTCTCATTTTACATTTATGTTTTTGATGGGATATCATTTCTTTTTGTACAGAAATTATTGAACACAATCTCAAACTCAAAACATATTTATTCAAAATAGGTACCTACAAAGTACACCTTCTGAACGTCATGCTTACAGAGCATAAGACGTGATGGTGATAACTAACTACGGTATCTTAAAACTAAAGCTACGAGGGTTCCAAACGTGCCCTGGTCTGAGAAGAGCCCGCAACAAACTCAACTGTGTTTGTTTTATTATCACCATCTCACAAATATTTAAAATTATATATACAATATAACAGTTACATAATCAGCCGCTGTAACAATTCATACCCATGCCTTGCTATCATTCAAATAATCCTTTACACTGTAATAGGACTTTTCTATTAGTTCATTGATTTATTCATCTTCATATTAAATAGGTAATCACTGTCGTTACATTATCAAGAAAGCTGCCGGTGCAACAATATCATTTCGATGGTGAGCCCACCCATGGTAACAACAGGTCTTAGCATCCTGTTTACACTCAGGTGACAATTTATGCACCTCAACGTAACATACCCAAATTGCAAACAATGGTCATCCATGGAATATAGCGCGAAGTCGGCGAGATCGAATCCATATTATAGTATAGCAAAAGTTTTTAGTGAAACATTGAAAACAAGCACGGTAAACAGTCGATATCACTAAAACCACTATAAACAATGATTAAAAATTGCAATGACTGACAACTTGAACTGACGACTTCAAATACGTTTCTTCTTCTTTTCTGTCAATGACGTTTCGTTGCACAAAATGCGTGAATACGAAGGTATTATGAAGTTATAAGAAGAAATGATATTTTAAGTTGTTATAAAATATTTTATGTTGTTATAAATAAATTGCAGGACTGACCATTGAACTTTGGCACCCATTTAGATCTCACTTCTTTTGTCGCTGAAGTCAACAACCAATGCATATATTATATACATATCACAATTTTGGATTTTGGCTCTCATTTTACATTTATGTTTTTGATGGGATATCATTTCTTTTTGTACAGAAATTATTGAACACAATCTCAAACTCAAAACATATTTATTCAAAATAGGTACCTACAAAGTACACCTTCTGAACGTCATGCTTACAGAGCATAAGACGTGATGGTGATAACTAACTACGGTATCTTAAAACTAAAGCTACGAGGGTTCCAAACGTGCCCTGGTCTGAGAAGAGCCCGCAACAAACTCAACTGTGTTTGTTTTATTATCACCATCTCACAAATATTTAAAATTATATATACAATATAACAGTTACATAATCAGCCGCTGTAACAATTCATACCCATGCCTTGCTATCATTCAAATAATCCTTTACACTGTAATAGGACTTTTCTATTAGTTCATTGATTTATTCATCTTCATATTAAATAGGTAATCACTGTCGTTACATTATCAAGAAAGCTGCCGGTGCAACAATATCATTTCGATGGTGAGCCCACCCATGGTAACAACAGGTCTTAGCATCCTGTTTACACTCAGGTGACAATTTATGCACCTCAACGTAACATACCCAAATTGCAAACAATGGTCATCCATGGAATATAGCGCGAAGTCGGCGAGATCGAATCCATATTATAGTATAGCAAAAGTTTTTAGTGAAACATTGAAAACAAGCACGGTAAACAGTCGATATCACTAAAACCACTATAAACAATGATTAAAAATTGCAATGACTGACAACTTGAACTGACGACTTCAAATACGTTTCTTCTTCTTTTCTGTCAATGACGTTTCGTTGCACAAAATGCGTGAATACGAAGGTAAGGTTTTAATGCAACTATATTATTATTCATTATTATTTACATTAAAATAATAATTATGTGTCATTTTCAATAGTTAACAACACAAAATAACGAATTTAAACAAAGACCTGCAGTATGATTTATGTAATAGGAGTTTTTTTTTTACTTAACAACTCTTGTTTTATTTAGTTGTGCATGCACTATGCGTAGAATGTAATGCAAGTTGCCGCAGGAAGTGGACGAGGGAGTTACTACCACCGCTTAAAGCAGTATTATTTCAAAGTAACGGTTGAATGTCACGTACTTTGACGTCCTTAAAATAATGATTATAACACTACAACATGAACGTCAACAATATTAAAATAATACGGCTTTAAGCGATGGTAGTATGCCCCGTGTCAGAGTTTTGATCTATCCGTAGGTAGATCATAAAAATGACGATTTTTGGACGTTTATATCTAAATAACCATTTGAGGTGTGCTTATGAAATTTGGAGCACATACGTATCTCGCGGGTCTCAATATATGAGCCAAATTTGACATGTTTAAGTGTAATAGTTTTTGAGTTATGAGGGGGTCAAAAGTGGCTCCAAATGGTTCGTGTAATATTACACACGGTGCTGCCAGTTCTTTCTTTTTTGAACTTTGGCTGGACACGCTTCCGCGTGTCTTGATTCACTTTTGATACAATTTCCCACGAGCAATAAAGTTTGATTGTGATTGTGAAAAATGCTATAAAAATAAATTGATTCTTGAACCTTCTACATAGGATTCCATCTGTGTTGATTTGAATTTTTTGAATTTTCAATAATTATTATTGTGTGTCATAATGACATACTCATGAGTTACTTAGAGTTTGCACTTTGTTAAGATAACAGTGGGAGTGAAAAGTGCAGGTGTTATGTGATCAGCGAAATCAACGTGTAAACGGTTTCAACGTTAAGTGTTAAGTGTGAGTAGGAAGTGTATTTTAATTAACACATTTTTAATATGCAAGGTTCACTAATCACTGTGTAAAAATTTATTTAAGACCACAAAATATGTTAATCATTTTACACCTGCACTTTTTACTTCACAAGTAAAACTCAAAAAACCTTACCTTACCTACTGTACCTTTGGTTAAGTGTACCTAATCCAGCCATAATAATGGGATTTCTCTTCAAAATAAATATTATTTTCAAATCAAATAGTATTGCGATGCCTTCTCCGCATCTTCACACCGCACTGCATTGCATAACAGAGATACATTCAAGCGGCTCATCTCGTGCGATGCACATTTGCACCTCGCCCTCGACGCGACCTCTTTGTGCCACCTTTTAGGTTATCACAACTTCTATTCTTATAAACGTACACCCTACAACACAAGCACTGACACAACCGATGCTTCAAACGAAACGATTTTAGATCTTATACAAATGAGACATAACATTGAAAATTGGATGAATAGCTTTAGTAAATTTGTTCTCGCGTAAATATTTCGTTGGCACGAAACATGGAGTCGAATTTCCGTAAAAATATTATACTGCTTTCTGATGCAGGTGCTTTACCTGCATGATCACTCGTTAAAGACGGCAATACAACAACACTTCTGAAGTTTGCTTTGTAGGATCCCCTTTCAGCTGATACGGGTTGGATTTGATATCTTTAAAAATACAGTTCACGAAGCAAACGATTTTACGAAGTCAGAGCGATATTGCGTTATTTCAATATATTATTATGCTCGTTCTCGATACAACGGAGCTTCTGTAATGTATTTCTTTTACGAAAACCCAGAACATTATTCCCGTATCTATTTATATACTAGTCTATCTTCGACCTAAATAAAGAATGCATTCCTTAACTCAAACTCAAATCTTTTTTATTCAAGTGGACTTAGACAAGTGATTTTGAATCGTCGAGTGAATCTACCACTGGTTTGGAATGCCATTCCTACTGAGGAGAACCAGCAAAAACTCGGTGGTTGCTCTTTTGAAAAAAAAAAATTACAAGTACATCAATGTAGATACATAATTATGCAACCGCTGTCCTTAGCATTGCTGGGGCGAGTCAAATCCATGCTCTTTTATCAATAATTACATAATCATCAAGTCATCAACAGTATAATAAGTTTTTTCAGTAACTCAAGTAATATTTCTAGACTGTTATAATCATGATTTATCTCAATTAAGTATTTACAACATGTACTAGATACGGACCTATGTGGGTTTGAGGGATTATTTAACGATTAAGGACAACATCGTGAAGAAATCTGCATGCCGATCATTTCAAGCTGGACTTATTTCAAATCCCGTAAACATAAGAAGTTCCCGCGGAAATACAAAAAACTTAATCCACGCAGACGGAGTCGCGGGCATCGTTTAGTTAATATTATTAGGTAAAGTATAGATTTTAATGTCTAGTTTTACCATTCTATAAATAATGTATAGTGCTAAGCTCACGGCGATTAAGCAAATCCATCGCAGCTCGCAATGAAAAAAGGCTTTAATCAACGTTGTTTCACATCTGCATAGAACTGGCTTATCGCTGCATATTTGCATCGCAGTAATTTAGACGCCGCTGCGGGCCGGAACGCCGTCCAACGCCTGAACAAACAAATTATTAAGCGTTATATTATAATAATATGTCCAGCTGTGGACATCCACCGGTTGACGACGACGACGAATCTGATGATTCGTCCGTGTGATTTAAGGTTTTTTGATTCCCGCGGGAACTCCTTAATTTTCCGTGATAAAATCTGTAGCCGGGTAGCCTATGTCACTCTCCAGGTCCTCAACTATACCCATACCAAAATTCACGTCTATCAGTTGCTCCGTAGCAGTGTGATTACGGTATGAGGACAAACCAATAAACCAACAAACCAACAAACAAACACTTTCGCATTCATAATATTTAATAATGAGTACAATGAATTATACTTTAAATACTCAATCCAAGAGGGACTACTTCTTATTCTATTTTCAACCGACCTCAAAAAAGGAGGAGGTTCTCAATTCGACTGTTTTTTTTTTTCTTATGTTTGTTACCTCAGAACTTTTGACTGGGGGGACCGATTTGGATGATTCTTTTTTTTATTTGAAAGAGCATACTTCCCATGTGGTCTCACATAAATTTTATCGAAATCGGTCGAGCGGTTTTTAAAATATCAACAATAAAATAAGTACTTTGTATAGCGTGTGCTTGTTGTTGTAAAGTTGGGGCGGGAGTTTGAAGTCGATTGTTTAAAAAGTATTTTTTATATTAAATTATACATATTGACCTACGTCTGCGCCCTTACGCGACAACGCGACGCCTTACGACGCGACGCCACGCAACTATCTTGAAGACCGACACTGCTTACGCGTTGTGTTGAAAAAGGTTATGTAACTCATATTTACCATTTGTCTGCCCAAATGCGTCTTCGGCTCAGCGTCAACATTTGTAAACACGCGCCCGGGAGCCTAGATCTTACGAACCATCATCATCATTAGCCTGTAGACGTCCACTGTTGGACATAGGCATTCCCTAATGAGCGCCATCACACCTAGTTCTCAGCCTTCCTCATCCAGCCACTTCCCGCCACCGTCTTACGAATACGACGCCAAAATCATCATCTTACTTACATCGTACTTCTACCATGACGTAAATCATCACTACAGCCTATTAACGTCCCACTGCTGGGCACAGGCCTCCACTCTCATAGGAGAGCGGGAATCAGAGCTTAGACCCACCACGCTGCTCCAATGCGGGTTGGCCGGCTTTAACGACTACTATCATGTTAGTGATAATAACCGGGACCGACGGCTTAACGTGCTCTCCGAGGCACGGGGGTGAAACACCGCCAACTTCCAACTCCGGGCTGGCACTGAGAATTTCTTAATTGAAAAACCCAATACCTAACTTTTATGCCCGACCGGGAATCGAATCCAGGACCTCGTGATCCGCAGTCGACTATGCTGACCACTAGACCAACGAGGCAGTCGTAAATATTATCATTAAATTCAAATTCCATTATTGCAGCGAGCTAGTCAACGTGGACGAGATAAAATAATGCTAAGAGCAAAACAGCATCTAACGCCTGAATAAACAAGCGATATAATGAATAGTTATATTATACAATCCAAGACAGAGATTGCTTCTTCTTAGTCTGTTTAATGAACACGATCTCGAGCACTCAGCTCGAGTCTCGAGCACAACACAGTAGGTACAAAGTATTAGATACAGCTTATTGGAATATAGTTTTGTCAGTTAACTTCATGTATATAATATTATGGAATAAACAAATGTTACATCTGTTACTATATCGACTGATAATTAATAATCGTTCGTAGTTAAATCGAAAGAATCGAAATGGTCTTGCTGCCGATTTTCCGAGTAACGTATAGGTAATGTACGAATAAACTTGATGTTTGGTGATGTTGTATACGAATTCTGGAAAAAAAACCAAATTTATTCCTTGGTTAAACATTATCCGGAGTTGGTTAAATCGGCACTTATTTGTATGCGAAAGAATCTGCTGTGTCACGACTTTCAGTGACGTAGAGATTGTTTTTTTTTTTTTTTTTTTTCGTACTATAAAGTTCCATTACAATATAATGGCAACTTTACTGTCAACTACCATCTAGCCTGTGGGCTAATAAGTAATATTATTCTAGCTTAAACTTCTACTTAAAATTAATTTATACGTCTAATTTACAGTCCAATAACTGTCCTTAGTTTATTCTAATATACTTAGTGTTCACTACGTTTATGTGACCTACTTAAGTAGCACCGGCACTAATTCACTACACGGCACTTATGCACTTTTTACACTAGTTCGAATGGTTTCATTCTTTTAAGTCTCCTTTTAATGTCCGTGTTATCTAAAAGCTTTACAGCCTCTAGATTCACATGATGACGAAGTCGATTTTGGTGAGCTTCTGCGTATTTTTGGATGATTCTGGTTACGTACTCCATCTTTAGGTCCCTGTGGAGATCGTGATTTCTTACGTACCAGGGTGCATTGGCTATTTCCCTGAGTACTTTGTTCTGGAATCTCTGAATCACTTGGATATTGCTCGGTTTAGTACAACCCCAGAGTTGTATACCGTACGTCCATACAGGCATCAGAACTTGTTTGTATAGCATTAATTTATTATGTATTGAAAGTGTTGAATGCCGTCCTAGCAGCCAATACATTTTTTTGTGGCGTAATTCTAACTCCTCGCGTTTCTTTTTAACGTGAGCTTTCCATCTAAGCTTTGTGTCTAGCGTCATACCTAAGTACTTCGCTGTATTTACGTAAGGAATAAGTTTCCCATTTAGGTAAATCGGATGATATTGTTGTAGCTTATTGGAAAAATCTATATGCATCGACTTCGACTCGTTGAGCTTTATTCGCCATTTTATAGTCCATTGATTAACTTTGTTTATTGCTACTTGAACTTTTTCCACTGCTTCTTCGTGACTTTTACCGGTTCCTAATATGGCGGTGTCATCAGCGAATGTTGCAATGGTATTGTTTTCTAGTACTGGAATATCACAGGTGTATAATAAGTACAGGACCGGACCTAAAACACTTCCTTGTGGTACACCAGCTTTGATTTTCTTAAGTTCAGAGTATGCTTCATCTTGACGAACTCTAAACCATCTATTCGAAATATATGATTCCAGAATATCTGCAAATGACCTCGGGAGCATGTTTCTGAGTTTATGAATCAGCCCTTCATGCCACACTTTATCGAAAGCTTGTGCTACATCTAGGAATACCGTAGAACATACTTTCTTGTCTTCTAGTGATTTCTCTATTATATCAGTTATTCTGTGAACTTGGTCGATTGTGGAGTGTTTTTCTCGGAATCCAAATTGGTGATTTGGTATTAGTTTTCTTTCTTCTAGTAAAGGTTTTAGTCTCTTAAGGAGCAGTTTTTCAAATAATTTAGAAATAACTGGTAATAAAGATATCGGTCTATATGATGTTGCGTCGTGGGGTGGTTTCCCTGGTTTTGCAATCATGATAACTTCTGCTACTTTCCACAGTTCAGGTACATGTCTGAGTCTAAATGATGCATTTATTAGATTGGTAAGTTTTACTAAAGCTTTCCGAGGCAAATTTGATAAGATTTCTCCGGTAATAAGATCGTATCCCGGAGATTTCTTTTTTCTTAAGTTGAATTTTATTTCATCGGACACCTCTCTTGGTGTTGTAAGTTTGATGTTTTGCAGATCGTCTTGCTCCTCTTCGTTCTCGCAGAGAACAATTGGATGACCCTCATTAGGTTGGAATATACCTTCCAAATGCTGTGCAAATCTATTAGCTTTTTGTACGTTATTGATAGCCCATTTTCCATTTAGTTCTTTAATGGGCGGTATATGTGTGATAGGTCTTTTAAGATTCCCTGTTGCTTTCCAAAGAGAATAGTCAGTATCTCTATCATTGGTCAAGTTTTTTAGGAAATCATTTAATTTATTTTCATTAAAGCTTTTGATTGCTTTCCGGATTGTTTTGGTGAGTTTGCTTAGTATCTTTTTGTCTTGTGGTGATCTAGAGACGTGCCACTTTTTTCTTTGTTTTCGTTTCATTCTAATTAGATCAATAATTTCCTTAGGGTAGGTGGTTCCCTTACTCCATTTTTTAATCGGTGGTGTATTGTTCCAGGCCGACCGTTGTATGTCCGTTATAAATTTGTCTAGTTCCATATCAAGTTGATCAGGATATTTCAAAGGGACCTTTAGGTTTATAAAACTGTCTAGCTCTATTTTAAAGCTCTCCCAGTCTGTATTCTTATTCACTAGAGTAAGTTTGGATTCTTTAAATACGATGTTATGCTTATTGATTATTAACAATATCGGTGAGTGGTCCGAATTCATGTCATATTTTCCTTCAATATCTAAGTATCTCGGGGAAATATTCTTAGTTATAAAGAAATCTATCAAGTCAGGAATTTTTTGAGGATCAGTAGGCCAGTAGGTCGGCATACCAGTACTAACTACGTCACACCTCCTTTCTTTGATTGCACTTAATAGTTCTTTTCCTTTTGTTGTAGTTAGTCTTGAACCCCAGAAGGTATTTTTGGCGTTAAAATCCCCGCCTATTATAAATCTGTGTCCATATTGTTCCAGAAATCTAACGTATTCAGGTTTTTTTATACAATATCGCGGTGGACAGTATAAAGAAACAATCGTAATTGGGTACCGTTCCGTTTTGATATTTACTGCTACTGCTTGGATTTCTAACTCTTCATATTTACTTTCTTCGTAGTGGTAGATATTATCTTTTATAATAATAGCACTTCCTCCTCTTGCTGAGTTACTGGGGTGTAGGGCATGGTACACTTTATATCCTTTGAATTTAATGTAAGATTCTTTTGTAAAATGTGTTTCAGATATCAAACATACGTCGATATTTTCGGTATTCAGGACTACTTGTAACTCATTTTGGTGTTGAAGTAGCCCATTAGAATTCCATGCCATTATCTTTAGTTCTTTATCCATTATTTTGTTCGAAAGATAGGTTTGTTATTGCTATTTTCCAGTTTTCGCAAGCGGTCGTCGAATGACGACATTAGTTTTAGAATCTCGTCTAATTTTTTTGTCGTAGAATCAGTTGTGTTGTTGTTCTTGGGTACGTTATTTGATGCAACCTGAGCATACGTTACCTTTTTATTAGAACTTTCTTGATCAGAAAGTCGGATATTAGATGGAATCTGCTTAACATTATTACTTGAATTAGACTGCTGGGTGTTTTGAGCGGATGTTTTTTTGCATGTCTTGTTTCTGATGGATTGCATTTCCTTGGCTACTATGCAGCCTCTATAATTAGCCGGATGAGCCTCCCCGCAGTGTACACATTTGGGTTTCTGCTCGGCTGGTTTTTTACATTCAACACTTAAATGTTTCCCAGTGCATTTGACACATCTTGGCTCTCTGGAGCAATATTTTTGGGTGTGTCCGTACGTTTGGCATCTTTTGCACTGCGGTATGAGCTTTGATGATCTCAGTGGATGTATTTCCACTTTGCATCCAAGAATAGAGGTGATTCCATAAATTTTGTTTATGTCTTCTCCCTTGTTAAAACTTAGCAGGAACATGTTTAGTGGCTCCTTATTTTTAAATCTCAGCTTGTTAACTGCATTTTCAATTTTTAGCCCCTTATTCTGTAGGTCTTCGATGATTCTTTCTGGCTTGCAGGTGTAGTGCAGCTTTTTGGCCATGACTTTAATGGGTCTCTCTTGCTTATTTTCGAAAGAGTGCCAGAGAAAATTCCCTGCTATTAATATTTTAGTAATTGATCTGTAGGAGTCCTCATTATTAGCATTTATTTTCACATTGTTACCATTTAACATTTTAATTCGAAAAGAATCTCCAGATTGACCTTCTGTTAATAAGTCATAGAATGACTGGTAATTTGTTACGCCGTCTACTATTATCGGCGGGGGTGGTGGAACTTTCTTCGTCTTTTCTTTACTATATGTCGTGGAGTCGTCATGCTGATGGGTCGATGGCTGCATAGGTGAGGTGTTCAATTTTCTTTTCTTCCTGCTTTTAGCCCTAATCCACTCTGTCTCTCTGGCTAGCTCCTCCTCATCAGTGTGATATTCCGTAGGTTGGGGTGAGCTAGCCTTGGTAGCAGTATTCTGGCTGGTATCCATAGAGTTCTGCTTGGATAGGAGTTTGACTTGATCTTGGAGCTCCAAAATTTGCTTTTCCAAGTTTGTAATAACGAGATGAAGTTTCTCATTTTCGGCCTTTTTTTCGGTGAAGGCTTTAAAAAGAATTTGCTCCGTTTCTGTATTTATTTTAATTTGTTTATCCATAGTTACCGTATATGAATAGTATATTTAATAATAAACCTGACGCGACGAAACGCGGAACTAGGTCATTATGCCACACGCACTCGACCGACGGCGGCCGGGACGCGGCGTCAGCAGATTACGCTGCTAGTATTGCGATTTAAGACACGATTGTTTTCGTTGAAAACTAAACACTGACTGATTGTGACACGTAGAGATTGTGACATAATAATATGTGAATTATATTTCGTGTTGCAACCGAAGACAATTCCTATAATATTACTTGCAGCAGTCCATGAAATGGTGCTATCTCTGTCACACATTCAGAGCTATAGTATCCTGAAAATTGCTGTCTCGCTCGTCCTACCCGATGCTGGCCTCCCCGCGCCTGCGCCATTTTGCGCTCATTACATGTTTTTGTGTTATCGAAGTCACACGGTTTATATAGGTATATTTATTGTTTTTAGGGTTCCGTACCAAAATGGTAAAATGGAACCCTTATGGTGCGACTTTCTCCGTCTGTCTGTCCGTCTGTCCGTCTGTCCGTCTGTCCGTCTGTCCGTCTGTCCGTCTGTCCGTCTGTCCGTCTGTCCGTCTGTCCGTCTGTCCGTCCGTCACACTCGATTATTTCAGTAACTACCCAAGCTATCGACATGAAATTTGGAATAGTTGTGTATATTAGTGGCCCAAAGACACTGGAATTTAAAAAAATTGGAAATTATTTTTGTTCTTATTTAAAAAGGGGGGAAAATCTGAGGGTTGAAATTTAAAAGTGAGATAACTGTACTGTGTGGGGTATCATATGAAAGGGTTTACTTTGTACATTCTAAAACAGATTTTTAATTATTTTTAGTTATTATAGTTTTTGATTTATCGGGGAAAATGTCTAAAAAAATACCGTTCCCCCCCCCTTATCTCCGGAGTTTACCAATCGAAAAATTTGAAATAATTATGGTCAATAGGAATTTACCTATATTTTACAGGAAAACTATAGCCAATGCTCTAACTAGCATAGTTTTTTTGATATTAACAATAAACCTCTACAAACAAAGTTAGTCTTGCGGTTCATTAACAAAGGTAATTATTTATTAATAATGGTACGGAACCCTTCGTGCGCGAGTCCGACTCGCACTTGCCCGGTTTTTTTTTTTTTTCGCGTTAAGAGTTTATTTATTATTAGTAATTATGGGAAAACGAAAGCGGCGTGATGACGATTACGACGATATATTGAGAAAGATTAGGAAAATCGCCAAAAGAAGTCGACGACGATACGAAAGGTCGTCAGTAGAATCAGAAAGTGATCACTATGAAGGTAAATTCATAAAATTTATTTTGTAATTAACTATAGAAATTTGTATACATAGGTTACATCTACCCTGTTTTTATGCTCAATTCTTCTCATATTTGAATAATGATTCAACAACGCAAATAATTAATAGGCGTATACCTACCTACCTACCTACACACAACTCCACGTAAATCGTGTAGAGGAGATAAATTACAATCGCTCCACTTGAACAGTGTAGAGGTCCGCTACTCCACGCGAGTCGTGTAGAGGATATCAAATCTCTTACTGTGCTAGACACATGATATTATGAACTCCACGCTAGTCGTGTAGTGGTTACTATCTTTCTTTCTGTGCTAGGCATATATAAACTCCACGCTAGTCGTGTAGAGGTTACTATCGTTCTTACTGTGCTAGGCATATATAAACTCCACGCTAGTCGTGTAGAGGAAACAAAGATATATACTTACTACAAGTATACAACATAGATATTACACAGTACCAGTAATTGCGAGTTCAATACATATATAGTTTATTGTCTGAGAATTTATAACTTATTTATAGGTGAGCATAGCTCTGATATATATTATGAGAACCTCGATGAGGCTGAAAACTTGACACCCGAGCCCTCCACGCCAGCCGCGACCCACGTGAGGCGCGCGTCACCCGCGGTATCCATAGATTGTACACCGCCAACGCAGGCCGGCCCACATGAACCACCAGTGGTAGACTCAGAAAATGTACTTGCGAAGCCCCCTGATGAGGAAAATGTACCGTCATTGGAACCTGAAATCTTAGACCTACTTGGCGAGGACCCCACAAGTCAAAAAAAATTCGGAGAGAAATTACACAAAGATATTGCATCCAGATGGACACATATTTTGACGAATGGATTGACTAAAGATATCCAGTTGGAGCTAGTTAAGCGTTATTTACCGCCCGAGAACTGCCCAAACATGAGAGTTCCAATACTAAATTTAGAAATTAAGGCAGCTCTTTTGGAGATCAATGTAAAGAAGGATTTATATAGTCAAAGCAAGCAAAACCAACTCTCCAGTAGTCTTGCTGCAATAGGGCAAGTTCTTAATTGGGCCTTGGCCTCTAAAAATGTCCCTCAAGAAATAATAAAAACCTTAAGTGACGCGGGCAGACTTATATGCGACAGCCATTACAGAGAGTCCCAGTCACGGCGGTTCGCCGCCCTAAATACCCTAAATAAAGACATTAGAGATACGGTCAAAAATACAAGAATCGACGAGCATCTTTTCGGTTCTGCCCTAGCGGATCATATAAAGTCTTCAAAAGCCATCATTAAGACCGGTTCGGAAATGAAGTCGATAGCTCAACGGCCTCCGTATAGAACAACTGCAGTAGCGACACAACCGCATCGGGGAACTTTAAACTATCGGGGGGCGCCGCCGCGAGTAGCAGCAGCGGCCGAGCCGCGGCTGCCCCCAGCACCCCGCCGGCCGCCGCGGGATCGTCGCCAGGAGGCACCGCGAGGCCGCCGCTCGACCGGCTACTCGCGCCAGCAGCACCACGCGAAGAGGCGCTATTAGTGGAACCACAGGTACCTATCGCGGGTCGATTATCGTACTTTTACAACCGATGGTGTGAATTCACTAACGATCACACTATTTTAAATTGGGTTCAAGGGTATAAAATACCTTTTAAATACGAACCCCTACAGACTATTGAACCTCAAAATAACGCTTGTAATGTTCAGTCTCAAGTTGAAATTATTGATGAATGTATCGTGGATCTATTACGTTCTAATTTCATATCATCTTGTGCCCCATGTGAAGGACAGTTCCTTTCACCCATTTTCACAGTTGCTAAACCGAACGGAAGCCATCGATTTATATTAAATTTAAAAGAGTTAAATAAATTTATAAATGTGGATCATTTCAAGATGGAGGACTATCACACTGCGCTAAATCTATTAAATAAAAATTACTTTATGTCTACAATAGATTTACAAGACGCGTACTTTCTAATTTCCGTAAATAAAGATGATCGTAAACGATTACGATTTAGGTGGAAGTCTCATTTATACGAATTTAACGTACTTCCGTTCGGAATATGCACTGCACCGTTTGTTTATACTAAATTGCTAAAACCTATCTTGGAATATCTACGTACATCAGGGTTACTATCAGTAAATTACCTAGATGATTTTTTATGTATCGATAAATCATATGACGAATGTCTAATTAATGTCAATACTACAAAACGCGTTTTAGAGTCACTAGGGTTCGTCATTAATTACAAGAAAAGTATGATGATACCAAGCACGAATTGCAAATTTTTAGGTTTTGTTTTTAGTACTACGGATATGACTATCACATTACCTGATGAAAAGAAACAGCGTATTAGGAATCGAACTATCAAGCTCATGCACATGAACAAATGTACAATTCGATACTTTGCCGAATTTATAGGACTTCTGACCTCCGCATGTCCTGCTGTCAGTTACGGCTGGATGTACACTAAATTGTTCGAACGGGAAAAGTTTCTAGCATTGAATTATTCGCAAAATTACAACAAACAAATGAGACTAGAAAAACATCTAAATCAAGACTTACTATGGTGGAGAGATAACATAATTACGTCATTTTCCTCAATTCGCAAAAATAATAATTATTCGTTAGAAATTTTTAGTGACGCGTCAATGACGGGCTGGGGTGTGACATGCGATGGTCAAAGTGCTAACGGTAACTGGACAGACACCGAAATGAGACTACATATAAACACGCTGGAGCTAACGGCCGCGTTTTATGGGTTAAAGATATTTACAACGAATTTAAGAGATTGCGATATTTTGTTAAGAATTGACAACACTACTGCAATATGTTATATAAATAGAATGGGTGGTGTGCAACATCCTCACCTAAATAAACTTGCAAGAAATATTTGGCAGTGGTGTGAGTCCAGAAACATCCATGTTTTTGCATCTTATATAAGATCTTGCGATAATGTTATAGCAGATCGAGAGTCCCGATTAGTTAACGTAGACACGGAGTGGGAAATCTCGGATCAGGTGTTCACACAAATTGTTAACACGCTCGGTAGGCCCGAATTTGACCTCTTTGCAAGTGCTCAAAACTACAAGTGCAGTAGATATGCGTCCTGGAAACTAGATCCATATTCGGAAGTAGTCGATGCGTTCACTTTTAGTTGGCAACATATTTACTTCTACGCTTTTCCTCCGTTCAGCCTAGTGACTAGAGTATTGGAAAAGATAGTTAACGACAGAGCCAAAGGTATTCTAGTGATACCCTACTGGCCATCACAGCCATGGTTCCCCTTGTGGTCCAGACTTGTTACATCTGAAAAGATATTTTTTGGCCCTGACAAATACTTGTTACATTCGCCTTTCAGAACCTACCATCCACTTCATGTGAGCCTTATCCTGGTGGCAGCCGAGTTATCCGGGAATCAATGATCAAGCGTGGCGTACCACAGGAGTCCTTGGATATTGTAATGAGTTCCATGGTGAGATGGTCACTCTAACCATTCCATAATTTTTTTGAAATCTTAAATAAATATCTCAGCACTCGTAAAATTTCGTCAGAATTTAAAAACAAGGGTTTATTTTTTGTTCGGAATACAAGAGCTTGTAAAATTCCGTAAACATCAGCTTAGGGTATAATTTTTTTAAAAGCAATAAACTATAGAATTAACGCAAACGAAACTAATAAAGCTTTCTAAATTATTATATTAAAACAAAGACTCAAACTCCGACGAGCCACTTCCAAAAAAAGGGCGAGACCCATAAAGTAATTTTTTCTTACACCCTTCGTAGAAATGTCTAGGTTGAGATGCTTAGCAGATGTTAATATGTTGGGAGAGCACGCACAAAAAAAATACCAGCGTCTTGAAAGACATACTGAGTTGGCGCGAAAAACTATCAGAGAAGGGCGTGGCAGACTTATCTGACAGCTCATTGGCTTAATTTCATCGAGCTTTGGTCCTTGACCAATGAATGACGTTTGAACGTATTACTGTGGCGTAATTTTTTCGATTGCAGGGAAACTGTCCGGGAGAAGGGGGTGCCGCGCGCGTTGACTGACGCGGGCGCATGGAATGGCATTCAGGCTCGAGTCTCCGCGAAGACTAGTAGTTTACTATACTAGACTTAATTTCAGTGATTGTTTTTCTATTTCGTGGGGTTTTATTAAATTACAATTTAACTATCATTCTCCACTCTTCAAGTGCAGAAATTGTATCTAGTAAAGCTTAGAGTAAAGTATTCCTACAAATTATAAATGTATTTGTAAGTGATTATGGGGAAAAATTTAATATTACTAGAAGGGTTTAATTGAAAATAGAATTGTAAATAAGTGAAGTGAGACCGGGTGGCGCTTCACGGTATTTGGTAATGTACATAATATTATTTAACTATTTTCGAGTAGTTTCACAGCTCTGAATAATATCTTAAATTAAATACTAAGGTTTAAACTGGTCAAAGCCTATTAAAGATGGATCCAGAGACAGCTTTAGAGATAATGCATAAGCTAGAAGCTGGGTATATACCAGTCTCTTCATTATAATCATTAACGTATGTCTGTTTATGCTAATATACAGACTTATATGTGTGTTCTGTAAATACAGAAGCCATAGTTACAGTCTAGATGAGACTAGAAACCCTACCTCGACTTTAACACCAATAGAATGTGGTTAAACAAATAGATATTATACAAACTGTGAAATCACTCGACACCTATTGTATAATTTAAACTGTTCATAACTATATAACGTGTGTCTTATTCTATAACGTGTGTCTTACCTTATTTCTTTTCTTTTCACGTTGTAAATATGTAAATAGCAATGAACCTAGGCATGTGTGTGTTAATTATTAAGTTGTATCTAGGTTAAATAGCCGAGAGGGGTTTTTCGTTTGGACATACCTTTTCCCCTCCATTTAGCATGGCTGTAGGAACGGAATGTCCGTTTGTGATATTAGGCTTCACCCGCTTAAGTCACAGGCTAAATAATAAACCAGTTTTTTTTTTTTGATTTCACTCTAATTGTCAGAGTAAAAGAATTAATTATTTACTCTAATAAAAGATTACTTTGATTCTTAAACCATTTTCTTTCATTACTATATTTAGAATTCATCCCCTAGAAGTTTCAAAAATGGAGATTCACCTAAGTTTGCCTTTATCAATCCCAATATAGTCTTAACAATGCCATTAATCCAGATCGTACATGTGTTGAGTTAAGTTGGGATTCTCCAATGTTGAGGCGTCTCATACTATTTAATCTAATCACGATTCTCATATCAGAATATTCAAGATAGGTAGATAACTTAATATAGCATTGATATGTATGCTAAATATATCCAGTTTATAATAGATTTATATGACTGAATCTTACTAAGATACTGAGGGATCACTGAAACGAACAGGTGTATAGTTGAGGTCAAATTAATGCAGTCTAATGGAACTTGAACATGATGAGTTCAATTACAACTCAACCTATAGAACTTTGACTTAGTTATGTTAATACACAGCAGTCTAAAGAGATTTGACTCTAATTAATTCAACATTTTAAGTTGATGGAATAAAATACAATTATAAAGCTTAGAAATAAATTATTGAGTAAATAGGATCACTAACTACCGTTAGCACCCTATTGTATTGTTCAACGCTACGGGTACCTACTAGCATCGAGCGCAGCTGAGGGATACCGACGAAAGTCCAGGTAGGTCCTTTATGAGTCTTTGTTTTACATAGATAGCTGCCTTAAGACTTAAGGAACAGATGGAGTGTAGTGCAGAGATTATGAGACACTGACGGTTGATTGGGAAATAAGATTTTTTTGAGCTCATAGCCCTAGGGCTAGACTAAGCGTACAAATGATACATGGTTCTGTGGCGCCCCGGCAGCGATATATCAGCTCAACCAATACATGTCATGTCTTTACAGTTACGACCTCCGACCTTGGTTTGGCCAAACCAAAACATAACTGAAACAAATATATAAATATAAATCCATGGTATTTGGGGCGGGCTATATGCCCAATCAAAAGAGGTTTCCGTCTAAATGACGCGGCGAGCCCACATATTCGCTTCGTAGCGTAAGGAGGTCTAACTAGCCCCGATAACACGGTTCAGGGCCGTTTTCACGGCGTAGGGTTCCCATGAGCTTAAGGGCATATCGGTCGGCTTGCGATGACCTCAAAGAAGGTAAATACATATATCAACTGATCTTTCACTCTAGCCAGAACGTCTAATTGTAATCTTTCATTTTATCTAGCTTTCCTCTTTGGAACTTCTCCTATAGAGAAGATAAGTAAATTCTGTAACCTATTGATATAAAATTCATGAGTAGAACCGCGGGAATCTGGTAGAGTGATCGAGATGTCTATATGTCCACAAACGGAATGTATCGGCAAAGTCGTAAAATAATAGAAATCTCCGTATACCCAAGTGTCTCAAATTTCTGTCTCTATGTATCCAAAATTCATTCATTATATCTAATCACAAATCACGAGCCAAGACGATCACGCACGTGCCATCACAGAATTTTGGTGCCGTGACCAGGATTCATAGAATCCTTATGATGTAGTAAGATTAGAATATAATCTTGAAAATTCCGAAAACCTGGGAATTTTGATGCCGAAGTGACCAGAGGTCTATGTACGTATTCGAAATAACGATATGACTAGATCTATATATAAAAAAAAATAAGAAAAAATAACACAACGTAGGAATAGTGATTAGGTATATTTGTAATGAATAGTATTTAGGTACATGAGAGAGGATCGTTATTAGGTATATGAGACGGAGATTAACAAAAAAAAAAAAATTATATATCTATAATAATAATAATTAATAGAACAAGAGAAGGAAAAGGTTAAGACACACTGTGCATGTTATTATTATGTTGTACATTTATTTTATGTATAGTGGGAGCAGAGCAGAAATAAGCAGTATGTTTTATACATGTACAATTTACAGGGACCACTAGGAGGAGCATTGCAGTGAACGAGATATTACTTTGCTTATTTCTTACAACTATTTCCTTTTGAACCCCGAAATTTATATAATCAGAGCACATTCCCCAAGTATAGATAACATCTGCTATCAGCATTGCATTATTTCATAGAATTCTTCTAGACATTTTACGAAGGTGTATTAAGCGAGTAGATTAAAGTTTTGACGTAATTTGGGCGGTAAATAGGTTAAAAGACGATTAGGAGGGTTAGGTAAGATGTCGACAGGTAGAAAGGGACGTAGTACAAAGAAGGTAGCAACGGAGCGACCAGATGTTAGTGTAGTAGGGACAAGCGAGCAAACGGGAACTTTAGGTAACACGACGTTAGAGTTGATTTTACAAAAAATCAGCGAATTCGAAGGAAAACTACAGCAGTTGAGTTCGAGAGTAAATCCGGTATCAAATGAAAATGCGAGTGTTGCGTCACACGAGTCGATCGGTTTAGTGAGTAATGAGAGTGACAGGGATGGTAGACAGGAAACTAGTCTTGTATCCGCGAGCTCTAGTGTAGCATCTTCTGAAGCTCGGAACATTTATGTGGTACAGCCTTCGGTTAGCAAGCCAAATTTCGATGGAAAACCATTCGCAAATCCTATTGCATTTTTAAAGCGATTAAAAAAGTATATAAGGGCGGTAAATGGATTTGATCGCGAGATTGACATAACGCTAGGATGCATTACGGGGCATGCTCGTCAAGTTATGGAGTTATACTCGAAAGATTGGACTACTTTCGCCGACTTTGAGGCCGATTTTAGGCGCACTTATTGGACTGAACAAATCCAGGAGTCAGTGCGGTATAGGTTGATTAATGCGGTATATACGAACAATTCAGGAATGACTATGTCTGAACATTTTGCCGAGCAGGTAGAATCAATGCAGTCGTTAACTATTGCGTTTAGCGAGCGTGATTTGGTAAACGCTATTATGCGACATTACGCGTTAGATATACAGCGTTTGTGGTTTACTAGGACTGAAGAAGTTAGTATTATGAGCGGAGCTAAGTTTCTAAGAAGTATAGAACAAAATATTGTTGAAAAGCCGAAAGGGGTTGCGAGAGATATAGCAGGTAGTAGTTTTAGAGGTAGACGGTATAACGGGTTACCGTTAGAGCGTCCTGTCGTTGCGACCATTACTTCTAATAGATGGAATAATAGAAGGAGTTCGAATAGAGGAAGGGGTTACCGTCAGAGTCAGTCAGGTTATAGGGCTAGTTCTAACAGGCCTGCATTGCCTGAAATTGAACGTGCAAAATCAGCAATCACTTTCGTAAAGGAGGGCCAAGGCTCTGCCTTGTCGAAGAATGTGGGGGAGGGACTGTGGTGCTCCGCTAGCTGGCCTTTTTGCTTCGCACCGGCCAGTGCATACGTCTGCGAGTTATGTACTGAAGTTCGAATATCGAATCGCTGATTGGCAGAAAGCAACGTCGAACGGCCGGAGGAGGATTCACTCTACAGACGCGAACAAGCGAGGTTGTCTAGCCTCGCTGTTGGGCCCACCGTTCTTTTACCATTTATCTATACAATGTATAGATAAATTGTATCTATACATTTATCCTAACTTGACTTATGAATTCAATAAGTCATTATTATAATATACTATCATGATAGTGATTAGCGAGTGTCTCATTTCAACGCCTACACTTAGGAAGTGAATCCTAACTAGGTGGTTGGTTGTAGAGCGAGGAAATCCAGTAACTCCCTACAGGACCATCAAAAAACTAGAGGTCCCCACACAAACGAGGTCAAATAAGTTAATTTTGTGTAGGACGGGGAATATAGAGATCTCAGAAAACGAACAGGCAGGCGTAGCTTATAATATCTTAATTAGAAACGGATGGAAACCAGGACAAAGTCTAGGAGTTAACGGAAAGGGTCTAAAGCGGACATTGAAAGGTGGCGTTAATACCGATAAAGATAGCTGTCAGTCGGAAATTATAGGTATAGGAATTTTACTGGAAAACCAGTTTAGCAACGTAGTAGAATGTAACGAGATAGGCATTGTGTGTGAGTTTTGTGCGAAGAGAAGGTTAAGCGTGTATACGATGTTTCACGAACTCGATGAGTCGATTGACGAAGAAACTGATTATTCCTTACCTAAGTTACCTGAAGTATGTGTGTGGTTGTATGGGAGAAATATGAATGCACTTATCGATACTGGAAGCCAGATTAGCGCGATAACTAGAGAATTGTATGATACTATTATTAGCGAAAACGGGTCCCTACCTGAGTTCGCTATCCCGGCGATTCAAATACAAGGAGCATTCGGATCACGAAGCGAGTGCGCAAACCGGTTGGTACTAATAGAGTTCCAGCTAGGTAGTACTTTAGTTGAGGCACCTGTATTAATTATGCGACGTTTACCTAGGTCGTTAATACTCGGATATTATTGGTTAGAACGCGTAAAGGGAGTAGTGAAGTGCGGTAGTGAACGGACATTAACAATTGAACATTTGGGGGTCAAGTCTTGCGTTAGGCTAAATTCAGATTGTAAGATCGAAAGGTTAGGGGGAGAGGCCAATGCTGCCACTATTAATTTAATATTAAGCCAGAATACTAGGTCGGTAGAACACAGTGTATCGAGTAAAGGATCGGGTGGCGAAGATAAAGGGAGATTTCAACTAGACGATTCAAACCTAAGTAATGAACAAAAGAGATTGTTATTACCGGTATTAGAAAAGCATTGTAAGGTATTTACGGACGAGTTAGGGTTGACCAGCAGGTATGAGCACGTTATTGAATTGGTAGACGAGGTACCTTTCGTAAAGCATAGCTATCCAGTACCGTTAGCATATAGGGAACAGGTTAAGAAGGAATTAGAGGAGCTAGAGAGATTAGGCGTGATCAGACAGGAGGCAACTCCGTATTGTAGCCCTCTCACGTTCACTAAGAAACGGGATGGGTCAATAAGGCTTTTGTTGGACGCGCGCGAACTTAATAAGAAAATGGTAGGAGACGCGGGATCACCACCACTCACATCTGAGATTTTACAATCCTTTCATGGAGTGAATTATATAAGTTTAATTGATTTGAATAATGCGTATTTTCAAATACCTTTGCATCAGGATTCTAGGAAGTATACAGGGTTCTCCTTTATGGGAAGGACTTATACTTATCAAGTATTGCCGCAAGGATTAAAGACATCTGTGGCGGGTTTTTCAAGAGCAATGGATTCTATATTAAAAGAAGTACGTGAGTTTTGCGTGAATTATCTAGATGACATTGTCATATTTACCACGGGCGACTTGAATTTACATTTGGAACATTTAAACCGAGTACTAGGCAGTTTAGAAACCGCAGGTTTGACAGGCAGACTAGGGAAGTGTCGTTTCTTATGTGTAGAGGTAAAACTGTTAGGACATATTGTAAATACTACAGGGGTACGTATGGATCCTGAACGGGTAGAGGCCATACTAGATTTCCCCATACCTCGAACAATAAAACAATTACGAGGATTTTTGGGATTAATAAATTATTTTAGGAGATTTATTTCAAAATATAGCGAAGAAGTTAGGCCACTTTGCGACTTGTTAAAACAAAATGCTAAATGGTCATGGACGCAGGTAGTAAACGATTGTTTTGAAAGGGTCAAGAAATTATTTTTAGACACAATACTTCTTGTACACCCTAACCCAAAAGAAACTTATTACTTACAAACTGATAGCAGTAATTTAGGAATTTCAGGATATGTTTATCAACTGAACGATGTAGGTGAAGAACAGATAATAGGATTTTGTAGTAAGGCATTGACAGAGACAGAGCGTAAATGGACAGTCACAGAACAGGAGCTGTGGGCAATCATCTTTAGTCTGTCAAAATTTGAAACATATTTGAGGGGTGCACGTTTAGTTATTAGGACTGATCATAAGAGTTTGGTATTCTTACAAACATGTAAATTATTGAGCGCACGAATGATACGTTGGGTACATTACATAGGTCGGTTCAATTATACAGTGGAACATGTAAAAGGGAAATTGAATACAGTAGCGGATGTATTATCCAGACATATAAAAGGTACAACCGATGTATTGACTAACAAGGCTACGGGGCCTGAGATGAATTTATTCAAAGCCTCATTAGGACGGGTAGTACAGGCGAAATGGAAAGAGATAGGTAGTTATCAAGAACGCGATGAGGTGGCTAGTGAAATAATTAGGCGTATGGAAATGACGGATACATCTGAATCAAGGTATTATACACTCAAGGAGGGGGTCCTTTATAGGGTTGGCGATAAGAAGGATACTTTGAGATTATATGTCCCCGAGGACTTGCAGAAGGATCTAATTATTAGTATACATGAGGAAATAGGTCATTTCGGACGATATAACGTTTATGCGTTAATGAAACGTCGTTACTATTTCTCGAATATGTCTCGCATAATAAATCAAATTGTGAGAGCTTGCGAGGTATGTCAGAAATCGAAGCACGCGTTAGAAACACACACAGGGCCGATTAAAACTGTGATAGCTAGAGAAATAGGAGAACGGGTCTTTTGTGATATTTATGGACCTTTACCAGCGGGACGATTTGGATACAAATATATATTTGTGATACAGGACGCTTATAGTAAGCTGATCAGGCTATATCTACTACGCGAGGCGAGTGGAAAAGCTACATTAACATGTGTAAAAAAGTTTCATAGTCAGGTTAAAGTTAAGACGCTATGTTCGGATAGAGGTGCTAATTTTACTTCGAGGATTTTCGAATCAGGGGTACGTCAATTAGGTATCGAATTGACACACACATCTGTTAGAAATCCGCGACCGAATTCAACAGAGAGAGTTAATAAAGAGTTAGGGAGGTTATTTATAACATATTGTGACAAATCTCATCGATCTTGGGTAGACTTATTAACGGACATAGAGGATTGTTATAATCAGGTAGTGCATACTACAACTGGTTATACTCCGAATGAAATAGTGTGGGGACAGCGGACTCTATTATCGACGGATTTCGATAAAGGCGTAGTGAATCAAACCGATATACAGCAGGAGACATTAGAGCAAATTAGGCAGCAGGCGAGACAAAACATAACTAAGGCGGCGGAAAGTAGAGAATCTCATTATAATAAAAATCATAAGTTAGTGCAATTCGAGATAGGAGATTTAGTGAAGCTAAAGACTTTTTCGAAATCAGATGCCGACAAAAGGTTAACAAAGAAATTCATGCGATTATATGAGGGACCTTACAAAATAGGAGCGGTTCCTTATAATAACGTATATACTTTAATTGACGCTCGTAATAACAAAGTCAAAGGGAATTACAATGCGATCCATCTGTTTCGTTATTATGGAGATATATAAAAGAATAGGTTTCCACCAGGGATTAATACTAACAAAAGGAAACGAGTGAAGTTACCGGTATCATCGAGAACAATAGAGAGGCCAGGTTAAGCGAACAAAGAGGGAATTAAATTAAATAGGCTATTGCGATGTTTAGAATATAATAGATGAGCGGAAGGACTTAGAACTAGCGGTAAAGTACAGGGGAGAAATAGATTTTCAAACGACTAGTAAAAAAATGCGGAGACATTTGTGAGACTAGGTGTATTAAAAATCTATTTGGGGGAGTGTGAGATGGTCACTCTAACCATTCCATAATTTTTTTGAAATCTTAAATAAATATCTCAGCACTCGTAAAATTTCGTCAGAATTTAAAAACAAGGGTTTATTTTTTGTTCGGAATACAAGAGCTTGTAAAATTCCGTAAACATCAGCTTAGGGTATAATTTTTTTAAAAGCAATAAACTATAGAATTAACGCAAACGAAACTAATAAAGCTTTCTAAATTATTATATTAAAACAAAGACTCAAACTCCGACGAGCCACTTCCAAAAAAAGGGCGAGACCCATAAAGTAATTTTTTCTTACACCCTTCGTAGAAATGTCTAGGTTGAGATGCTTAGCAGATGTTAATATGTTGGGAGAGCACGCACAAAAAAAATACCAGCGTCTTGAAAGACATACTGAGTTGGCGCGAAAAACTATCAGAGAAGGGCGTGGCAGACTTATCTGACAGCTCATTGGCTTAATTTCATCGAGCTTTGGTCCTTGACCAATGAATGACGTTTGAACGTATTACTGTGGCGTAATTTTTTCGATTGCAGGGAAACTGTCCGGGAGAAGGGGGTGCCGCGCGCGTTGACTGACGCGGGCGCATGGAATGGCATTCAGGCTCGAGTCTCCGCGAAGACTAGTAGTTTACTATACTAGACTTAATTTCAGTGATTGTTTTTCTATTTCGTGGGGTTTTATTAAATTACAATTTAATTATCATTCTCCACTCTTCAAGTGCAGAAATTGTATCTAGTAAAACTTAGAGTAAAGTATTCCTACAAATTATAAATGTATTTGTAAGTGATTATGGGGAAAAATTTAATATTACTAGAAGGGTTTAATTGAAAATAGAATTGTAAATAAGTGAAGTGAGACCGGGTGGCGCTTCACGGTATTTGGTAATGTACATAATATTATTTAACTATTTTCGAGTAGTTTCACAGCTCTGAATAATATCTTAAATTAAATACTAAGGTTTAAACTGGTCAAAGCCTATTAAAGATGGATCCAGAGACAGCTTTAGAGATAATGCATAAGCTAGAAGCTGGGTATATACCAGTCTCTTCATTATAATCATTAACGTATGTCTGTTTATGCTAATATACAGACTTATATGTGTGTTCTGTAAATACAGAAGCCATAGTTACAGTCTAGATGAGACTAGAAACCCTACCTCGACTTTAACACCAATAGAATGTGGTTAAACAAATAGATATTATACAAACTGTGAAATCACTCGACACCTATTGTATAATTTAAACTGTTCATAACTATATAACGTGTGTCTTATTCTATAACGTGTGTCTTACCTTATTTCTTTTCTTTTCACGTTGTAAATATGTAAATAGCAATGAACCTAGGCATGTGTGTGTTAATTATTAAGTTGTATCTAGGTTAAATAGCCGAGAGGGGTTTTTCGTTTGGACATACCTTTTCCCCTCCATTTAGCATGGCTGTAGGAACGGAATGTCCGTTTGTGATATTAGGCTTCACCCGCTTAAGTCACAGGCTAAATAATAAACCAGTTTTTTTTTTTTTTGATTTCACTCTAATTGTCAGAGTAAAAGAATTAATTATTTACTCTAATAAAAGATTACTTTGATTCTTAAACCATTTTCTTTCATTACTATATTTAGAATTCATCCCCTAGAAGTTTCAAAAATGGAGATTCACCTAAGTTTGCCTTTATCAATCCCAATATAGTCTTAACAATGCCATTAATCCAGATCGTACATGTGTTGAGTTAAGTTGGGATTCTCCAATGTTGAGGCGTCTCATACTATTTAATCTAATCACGATTCTCATATCAGAATATTCAAGATAGGTAGATAACTTAATATAGCATTGATATGTATGCTAAATATATCCAGTTTATAATAGATTTATATGACTGAATCTTACTAAGATACTGAGGGATCACTGAAACGAACAGGTGTATAGTTGAGGTCAAATTAATGCAGTCTAATGGAACTTGAACATGATGAGTTCAATTACAACTCAACCTATAGAACTTTGACTTAGTTATGTTAATACACAGCAGTCTAAAGAGATTTGACTCTAATTAATTCAACATTTTAAGTTGATGGAATAAAATACAATTATAAAGCTTAGAAATAAATTATTGAGTAAATAGGATCACTAACTACCGTTAGCACCCTATTGTATTGTTCAACGCTACGGGTACCTACTAGCATCGAGCGCAGCTGAGGGATACCGACGAAAGTCCAGGTAGGTCCTTTATGAGTCTTTGTTTTACATAGATAGCTGCCTTAAGACTTAAGGAACAGATGGAGTGTAGTGCAGAGATTATGAGACACTGACGGTTGATTGGGAAATAAGATTTTTTTGAGCTCATAGCCCTAGGGCTAGACTAAGCGTACAAATGATACATGGTTCTGTGGCGCCCCGGCAGCGATATATCAGCTCAACCAATACATGTCATGTCTTTACAGTTACGACCTCCGACCTTGGTTTGGCCAAACCAAAACATAACTGAAACAAATATATAAATATAAATCCATGGTATTTGGGGCGGGCTATATGCCCAATCAAAAGAGGTTTCCGTCTAAATGACGCGGCGAGCCCACATATTCGCTTCGTAGCGTAAGGAGGTCTAACTAGCCCCGATAACACGGTTCAGGGCCGTTTTCACGGCGTAGGGTTCCCATGAGCTTAAGGGCATATCGGTCGGCTTGCGATGACCTCAAAGAAGGTAAATACATATATCAACTGATCTTTCACTCTAGCCAGAACGTCTAATTGTAATCTTTCATTTTATCTAGCTTTCCTCTTTGGAACTTCTCCTATAGAGAAGATAAGTAAATTCTGTAACCTATTGATATAAAATTCATGAGTAGAACCGCGGGAATCTGGTAGAGTGATCGAGATGTCTATATGTCCACAAACGGAATGTATCGGCAAAGTCGTAAAATAATAGAAATCTCCGTATACCCAAGTGTCTCAAATTTCTGTCTCTATGTATCCAAAATTCATTCATTATATCTAATCACAAATCACGAGCCAAGACGATCACGCACGTGCCATCACAATGGCAACTAACACTTTAAATCAGTATAGCAGTTCTATTAAGTCTTGGTGGCTCTTTTGTAAAAATAATAACATTGATGTCTACGAACCTAGCATTGAGAAAGTAATATCTTTTTTAACAATAAAATTTAACGAAGGCGCTAGTTACAGTAGTCTTAATACACATAGATCAGCTTTATCGATTATTCTAGACAAGAACATTACATTAAATGATTGTGTAAATCGATTTCTTAAGGGCGCTTACCGACTTAGGCCCCCAAATCCTAAATATAGATCGACGTGGGACACAAATATAGTGTTGAACCACCTCTCTAAATTGTATCCCTATGAGGATACCTCGTTAGTTGATTTGTCCTATAAAGTTTGTACTCTTTTAGCTATCGCTTCTGCTCAAAGGATGCAGACCCTTAGTCTAATTAAATTAAAAAATGTGTCAATACAAAACGATTTAATTGTAATTAAGATTACCGATTTAATTAAGACATCAAAGCCTGGATCTTGCCAACCGCTCATCAGATTACCCTATATTCGCGAAAATCCTAGTATTTGTCCGGCGCTGGCCGTTCAAACATACATACAAAAAACAATAGCTCTGCGGCGAGACCACACTGAAGGACATCTTTTTATTGGAATACGGAAACCTCATAAAAAAGTTGGGTCTCAGACATTAGCGCACTGGGTAAAAAAGGTGTTACAAGCCAGTGGCATAGATATAAGTTGCTTCGGGGCGCACAGCACCCGCGCCGCGTCGACATCGGCCGCACACCGCGCCGGTGTTAATCTGGAGTCGGTTCGCAAGGCGGCAGGCTGGAGCGATCGCTCCAATGTATTTCTTAAGTACTATTGCAGAGAAATTGTAGAATCAATTAATAACAATGACTTTGTGAATGCCATATTTAACACGTTCTAAATGAGGTTAATTTCATTTATTTTATTAACATTCATGTTAAGAACACGATAAATGTTAATTTATCCTTAAAACAATTAATTGTGTATTGTATGTTGTAATCAATATTTTGTAGCAAACCAATCAACATTACATTGATTAATTACTAACTTTGATATTTTATTTTTGTTTTATTTTTCAGTCTAATATTACGATGCTCTAAACATCTGCAAGTAATATTATAGGAATTGTCTTCGGTTGCAACACGAAATATAATTAAGAATCAAACGAACTTACCTAGTGATGTTTGATTCCAATTATGTGAGTGTTGCAACCGAAGACAATTACGGCACCGCAACCCTCCCAACCCAAAAAAAAAAAAAAAAAAAAAAAAAAAAAAAAAAAAAAAAATAAACACAAAAATTATGACACTCTGAAATAATGAGCGCAAAATGGCGCAGGCGCGGGGAGGCCAGCATCGGGTAGGACGAGCGAGACAGCAATTTTCAGGATACTATAGCTCTGAATGTGTGACAGAGATAGCACCATTTCATGGACTGCTGCAAGTAATATTATAGGAATTGTCTTCGGTTGCAACACTCACATAATTGGAATCAAACATCACTAGGTAAGTTCGTTTGATTCTTAAATATACTCGTATTGTATTGTGTTCGCTGCGGCATTTTCTCATGTATTATCCTGATAAAGCAAAAAAATATAACATCGAACTTTTTCATTAACTTTATTTACTCCTTAAAAGATGACATAATTCATCGATACAAAAAATACTGTATCAAAAAAATGTTCCATCGTTTACTTTGTAAGAAAAATTCGAAATAATTTCCATCAATACAATGTTGTCCCTAATAAAACTCAGTGTATTGTGGGTAGCGGTATTGTGGGGAACGGTATTGTGGGGACCGCGGGTATTGGGGCATGATATCGGACCACAATGGGCCCCCGCAATAAATGAGCGCCTCCGGACGCGCGATCTCCATTAGCCGAATTACACGTGACATGTGCTCTCAGCGGTTATAAGGCGACAAATATTAACAACAACTTTATTTAAATGCAGGGCCGAGGGTCCATTGACAGTCTAACTAGCTTTGGCAAGTGCAAGTCACCTGCACTGTGCAATCATCATTACTCGGGCGATTCTACTATATGTGATGTAAATGTCACCGTAAGATTGTAAAAACCGTTAGATTATAATCTAACTCGTGAAATTGTAAACTGTCGAATGATTACAATATAACGGATTATTTTTCGGCAGATTGTAATCTGTTAGGTTTATTAACCCGATAGAACCTAACTACTTGATTGTTACAAAAAAGAGACAAGAAAACGTAAATACAATGAATATTTCAAAAGTTGACACTTAAAACATTGAACGGTTCACAATCTTTCAACTGTTTACAATCTATCGAAAAAAAAGCGTTAGATTACAATCTTACGGTTTTTACAATCTTACGGTGACATAAACACTCGCAGCAAGTTAATTTCTGGGGGTCATTTGCTTAAGCGTTATTTTACCCATAGCACCGAATATATAATAGTTCTAACGTACTCATAGTAAATATTATAAGTCTATGGTTCCACCATTTCTGATACGGGGGGTAGTAAAAAGGAAATCAGACGATGATCTGATGTTACTAAATTTGTGAATCACCAAAAGCATTTTTGGGTTTGACTGAGGTCCAAAATTTTCCTGGAAAACTAGTAAGAGGCAGATTAAACAAGTAAAAGCATATGTGTGACCTTTCCCGATATCCCTAAAACTGAAGAAGTCTGCGTAATTTCAGTGTTCTTGGCGCAGTTCCCCCGTCCGGCTAATAGATGGCGCACAATTAAACTGTAAATTGCCCCCCTTCCCCTTTCCCCCTTCACCTTTCCCCCTTCGACTTCCCCCCTTCCCCTCGCTGTCCCGCCGGTATTTATGCCGTCGTTAAGTCACCGCGGTGGATTTACTAGGACGGAAGAGCACCGGCGCATGGAAGATATCGGACTACATAGATTATGGAGAGTAGACATAATGATTACTAGAAAGCTGTTTTATAGACTGTCGGCTCTTTTGGATTGATTCGTTATAAAATACATGAGATATGTTGTATTTACTTACATGAGAAAATTAAATAAAATATGTATTTGTAGGCTCTTACTGGGTCCAGAAACTTGGTACTTTGTGTGTAAGTTATCCCTTAAATTTAAGGGGTTCCCGATTTAATGCTCAAGTACCTGGATGACCGATCTTTACTCGGTATTTTTTTTTGGTAAATCGTGTTTTTTGGAAAAATTATTAAAATAATAAATTATATTGTATTTTTTTAAATAAAATATTATATAAATATAATATATTATATTTAAAAAAAGTGAAAAAAATAATCTCTCGAACCGGAGTCTTCTGGTTTCGTTACTGAAAACATGGATAAAATGACATTTTCTAAAAATTAATCCTAGCTAGATCGATTTATCGCCCCCAAAACGGCATGCATACTAAATTTCATGAAAATCGTTGGAGCCGTTTCCGAGATTCAGGTTATATGTGTCACCGTAAAATTGTAAAAACCGTTAGATCATAATGTAACTCGCGATATTGTAAACTGTCGAAAGATTGTGAACCGTTCAATGTTCTAAGTGTCAATTTTTTAAACATTCATTGTATTTACGTTTTCTTGTCTCTTTTTGGTAGGTTAGGTTAGGGTTCGACACAAACAATCAGTTAAGTTTTATCGGGTTAATATACCTTACAGATTACAATCTACCTAAAAATAATGCGTTATATTGTAATCTTACGACAGTTTACAATATCGCGAGTTAGATTATAATCTAACGGTTTTTACAATCTTACGGTGACATATACATACAAGAATTGCTCGTTTATAGGTATTAGATAAAATTGTATTTTTTTCATCCCACTACAAGTTAGAATTTAGTTATTTTTTTCACATGCAACATAGCTTACACATTGAAAATTGCAGTAATAATTGCACTTCCTATGAACAGCTAATTTCATCTAAACATAATGCGATCCATTGTGGCGCCTGTGGTAGCGAGCTCCATAGCACCGATGTAGTTATTTGTATGGTGATTAATGTTAAATTGGAGTCCGGCCCGAGGGTGAATACCTACTGTAAAGCGAGTTAACGCGCGAATCCGCGGGGCGCAATAAAACTCCGATTGCGTATATGACGTCATACTTTAATTCTCTTCACACACCGCAAACGATATCTGCGGTGTGATCTATTCATTATATTTTGTATGTTTTAATTATAATTTACTAGATGATGCCCGCGACTTCGTCTGCGTGGTTTTATGTTTTGGTGGTCCTGTAGTACTTTTTGATTTTCCGGGACAAAAAGTAGTTATGTCTCAGATATAAATTTACAATTTCTGAATTTTCTCTGCTCTGGTCTGGTCTTTTTTTGGATTGTATTCTGTTTTCTGGTTTCTGCCGCAGGTACCTAGTTAGTACCGGCAAAGACGTGCGCTAAGCTATGTACTTACCTAGTGTTGCGGTATAATGCCGTATATAGAAACCGATTAGGGGTATGGGTTTACTTCATCTTCATTACTTTACTTCATCACTTGCATACCACCAGATCGCAGTCAAGGGCAACTTGTAGTGAATCCATATTATCCATACCTACTATATATCTTGCTAATATTATAAATGCGAAAGTTTGGATGGATGTATGTATGGATGTTTGTTACTCAATCACGCCCCAACAACTAAACGTTTCTGGCTGAAATTTGGCACAGAGATAGATTATAGTCTGGAATAGCACATTGGCTACTTTTAATCCCGGAAAATTAAAGAGTTCCCGCGGGAACCACAAAACCTCGATCCACGCGTACGAAGTCGCGGGCATCAGCTAGTAATATTATAAATACGAAAATGTGTCTGTCTGTCTGTCTGCTACGCTTTCACGGCTCAACCGTTCAACCGATTTTGATGAAATTTAGCACAGGTATAGATTGTATCCCGGGGAAGGACATAAGCTAATTTGTATCCCGGAAAATCAAGGATTTCCCCCAGGAATCAAAAAGATTATCCGTTTAACCGATTTTGATGAAATTCGGTATAGGTCAGGTTGTATCCCGGGGAAGGCCTCTTTTTATCCCTGAGAATTCAAGAGTTCCCGCGGGAATCAAAAACCCTTAATCCACGAGGACGGAGTCGCGGTCTTCATCTAGTAAAAAATAATTAAGCTTACAAGAGTGACCGTTATATTTAGTAGGTAAGTACTTGAAAACGAAACGAAGGAAAAATTTGACTCTGTATTACTATCTGCGGTATTTCCCGAGGCAAATACAGTAAAACTGCAGCCGTGTTGTCGCAGCGGGCGACATAAAGGAGATTTGCACCAACAGTCATAACACCCTAATCTGGCGGTTACTACCATCGCTTAAGGCAGTATTATTTCACAATGTCAGTTGTGTCACGTACCTTGACGTCCCTAAAATAAGGATTATAATACATGAGTGTCAACAATATTTAAAGTCAAAACAATACGGTTTTTAATCATGGTAGTACGCCTCCTGTACCCTTACCATAAAATTTTAAATCACACTGGCAGCGACACATATTCGAGCGTCGATGGACTTTGGTGTCAGAATAAAATGGAACCAACCGCTTTTGATTTAAAGTAGTCGTACAACCAATTTCAATTTCGCAACGTATCCGTTTGAAGTGTTAAACGTAGATGAATGGACGAACTTGAGCTCTAAAACAAGTTTTTTAAAGTTCAATTTACTTTAACGGCAAAGTGTTTAGACGTTCGAATACTCTCTTTGTAGGCATGATATAAAATCTTGTGGTAAGGGTACTGGCTCTAAGTGCGCTAATCCGCGTGTTGCACATGTGTGGTTGGTTTTATTAGTTTCCGGCATAAGGGCGAAATACATACATATAAGAGTCAAAAGTGACACACAAAACATCAAACTAAAAAAAAATCTATAATAGAGAGAATTAAGTACACATCATACAGTTTTATATGGAACGCGCATACTAGTGCATAGTAATAAAATGTCGTTCCCCTCCGAAGCAGACGTTGTGTTTTTCAACCGACTTCAAAAAAAGAGGAGGCTCTCAATTCGACTGTTTTTTTTTTTTTATGTTTGTTACCTCAGAACTTTTGACTGGGTGGACCGATTTGGATGATTCTTTTTTTATTTGAAAGGGCATACTTTCCAAGTGGTCCCATACAAATTTTATCGAAATCGGTCGAGCAGTTTTTAAAATATCAACAATAAAATAAGTACTTTGTATAGCGTGTGCTTGTTGTTGTAAACTTGGCGCGGGAGTTTGAAGTCGGTTGTTTAAAAATATTTTTTTATATTAAATTATCATTCAAAGAAGACATTTTGAAAATGTTGAACATATGGGTATTTACAGTATAACATTTTTTATTGCTTGCGGTAGTTTAGATTTAATAGAATCATATTGTCTTTTAAAAAGAAAATTCTGAAAATGTAAAGGGCATTCTATGGTCACGTCTGTCTGTCTGTTCATATGTCGTACGTTTTTTTAGGAAAAAAACCTACATGAAAAATACCTACTTCATATAATATAACATTTAAATTTTTTAAAAGTAGTCTATACTAAGATAAAGATTAAAAATTAGAAAGTAATAATTTGCGATACCACGCATTCCTTTTTAATGTTTTAAAAAAAAAATTGTGTGTGTCAGCTCCGACGCACGACTGGAGTTTACTCGTACTATCCTATTTTGATACTCGGCAAGCCTCGTATCAAAAAACAGCACTCGAATTAAAATGACCTTCATTACGATACATTTGCATAAATAGCTATATTGATATGTATAACAAAAACAGCAATATAAGTAAATTGACACTGATAGAAACAAACAAGCCCAATAACATATAGGTATAGTCGCCTTGCAGCATACACTATGTACGTCTCACTCTTACGTCACGACCAAATTAGAAAGGTGGTTACTTTTTTGGTGCGCACCATAGGTGCGCACCAAAAAAGTAACGAGGTCATTCATCAGTAGATTTTACCTCTCATATTTTTCTCATACCGGGCGCCTTATATATGAAAATCGAAACTTAAGGAGTAAACTCCAAAAATTTAAATTAAAAAGAGTCACATTAACAGCTGAACCGTTTTATTCCAATTTCACACATTTAGCGCTCGCATAGCAATAATAAAGCTAAACAGTAACATACACCCATAAATATAAAGTTAATATCAACACAAACATTTGTTAGGAACCACAAACGCCGCTAAATATGCGGCTTAGTGCATTCGCGCTCAGATTAGCTCGCAACGCGTGTTGTTGCAAATCTCTTTGTGGACTTTATTTCGCCTTCAATTAGAGAAAAATGTGCATAATATACCTATTTCAGCACAACGAATTTCTATTTTCAAATTGTCGCGTTAAAAATGCAAATGTAACACGACATAATTAATCTATACCACATTATTACTCTATGTTGCGTATTATCTCTATCCGTATTATTGTGGAATCTGTGGTTATTGTCTTAGTCGGTCGCCGCCATTTTTTTTTTCACAGATTCCACAATAACACTGATAATACGCAGCATAGAGTAATAATGTGGTATGGATTAATTATGTCGTGTTACACAAACAAAATGTATGTATCCCCTTCGTATCAAAGCAAATTGACGCGTCCTTAGGCTTCACCATCACAAGCTAGCTGAAGCGCTAGTCTGTGAAAAAAAATAATTGGCAGTCATAGGGACTGCCGATGGAAGTAAAAACAATTTTTTTTAAATAAAAATATAATCCTTAACAATAAGATATTAAAGTTTAATTTCGAATGTAGTATATTTATATTAAGGACCTTTTGTTTTCGTAACAACGCGAGCATGTCGCTGTTTGTGAGCATGTCGGCGAGGTGTCGGTGACGCGAATCCACAAGTTTACCCCCTAACAAAAAGTGCTCAACGCGCCTAAAGAAGTTTTCACTTCAAAACTTAGTCTGTGTAATTAAAAAAATATAACTACTGAACTTACGATTTTAACGTCATCGTTACATCAGAGCAACTATAACTGTAATTGCCTCGTAGGTCGTTGTTTTAACTGCCTCCTCGGCGGTCTAGTGGTTAGCATGTTCACTGCGGCTGACGAGGTCCCGGGTTCGAGTCCCGGGTCGGGCCATAACAAGTATTGGGTTTTTCTGACAAGAAATTCTCAGTACTACCCCGGAGTTAGGAAGTTGACAGTGTTTCACCCCATGCCTCGGAGAGCACGTTAAACCGTCGGTCTTGCGCCTGATCTCTCCCCGGTCGTGTCGGAATTCCGTCCCATCGGGCTATGAGTATAGTAACAGAGAGTGAACCTGTATACTATATGCGCACACACTTGTGCACTATATCTCCCGCGCAGATGGCTAATATTAGCTGGAGATAGGCCGTTGTGGCTAAAATTCGGTCGGGAGAGCATTACTAACTGTAATTATAAAGGGAATAATAAAAATATCCATACTAATTATAGGATAATACTAATAATATTATTATTATACATCGTACTTGTAGAGCATAGATTGTAGCTACTATATAAGACGCAGGGCGTATGGAGTAATGTAATGGTAATTAATTGGTACAACTGTTGAACAGATATGTATCAGATACGTGAGATAACAGCCGAACTCCGGCAACTGGCATTATCACAAACAACACTCGTTCCGATCCTGATTGCGTTAGGGGTGGGATCTTCACTCGAGTTAGGTTATCGATAACGGTTTTTATTTTTTAATTCTACTACAAGTAAATATCATTATCAAATGATAACTTATAAAATAATAGTGCATAGAATTAACAAAAGGCAAGTAAGGAGGAGTCCGCCGACGCTATGAGCTAACCTGGTATGGCAATAATAATATTAAACCCATACCTCTTTATGGGTTTCTACAAGACATCGTACTTACCGGAACGTTAAATCGCTTGACGGTACGTGTTTGCCGTTAGGGTAATAACTAGCCATGGCCAAAGCCACCCACCAGACCAGACTAGAAATAATTAAGAAATCATAAACACTCAAATTGCACCTGCCGGTTATCAAACCCTGAATCTACTACTTATAATACCAGAGCGCTCACTTCTGCGGCAGTGTGGTTGTCACTTATAGTTCTTAAATTTAAAGTAGCAAATCGCGTTCCTTAATGCGTTAAAATGCAGGGGACCATATGAACGGAATAAAATTAGCGTTAACGAAAGTTCTAAATTTGTTTTTACCTACTAAATAAATGTCGCTCGTCAATTTATCTATAGTTTTTAGCGATTGGTAAATAATATATCGACATATTATTATGTTCGCACAACACTAAACCAGCGAAGCCACTTTGGCGATATCGGCGTACCTACTCGCGTGGCTTACTTTTGTTTGTTTTAGATAATTATTACTTATCTAGAAACCATATTATTATCATCTGTGACTTGGTAGCAAAATTCTACGTATTTACTTGAATTTGAATACATTGTAGGTTGCAGCAAGCGAAGTTTTAGTTATTACCACACGTTTTAATGTAAGAGATTAAATTCTCTAAGGATTTTATACAAATAACAGGAACAATTTTGTATAAATATAACAGTGGCTCCATAATTTTATCTGATTATTCAAACATTTTTTGTCAAAAAATAGCACCTTTTTAGTTTTTGTCAATTAATAGGTATTTCAATAATCAAGTTTTTCTTACTATTTTATTTTATTTACTATTGAAATTTAGTACCTATAGAAGATATCCGCGAAACGCCGCGACATTGATCGCGTTGATTTAGGTACTTGGTTGTTCTGCACAGTGGGTACTTACTGGGTGCATAGTGTAGCATGGCATAGTTACTTTCATACAGATTTTTTTGTCTGTTGTGTGAGATTGAGGCAAAAATTTTAAGCTTCTTGTTCCTTGGTATCATGCATATCCGCATCATTAGCTATTAGAAATTAAAGACATAGACCGCTATGATTCCGCCCCATAGAGCTACAGCGACAAAACGTTCGTATTATTTTCACCGCAACGGGATGAAAACGCACCGCTTCCAATAACGCAACCAACGTCAATAATTAATTGAAAACGTTTTGGAGGCGCGCTGCGCTCATTCATTGCGTGCTTTATAATGATAGCTCGTGTCATTCGAAGAGCCGCGCCTTCAGTAGGGCTGCCACTTTTAAAATATATTGTTAAAATATAATACTTAATAAAATATTTGTTTCAGCGGCTATTATGTAATTGTTATAATTAAAAATCTAATTAAGTAATTTCCGGTATTTGTGAGATGGTGATAATAATAAAACCCCCAGCTGGGTTTGTTGTGGGCTCTTCTCAGACCAGGGCGCGTTTGGAACCCTCGTAGCTTTAGATTTAAGATACCGTGGTTAATTATCACCATCACGTCTTATACTTTGTAAGCATGACGTTCAGAATGTGTACTTTGTAGATATCTATTTTGAATAAATATGTTTTGAGTTTAATATACTAAGTAATTTAGGCCGTAGCTATTTTTTAAGTAGCAGTAATTAGCTACAGCCGCAGCCTTTGATCAGACCACCCCATTTACTATATTTTAGAAACTATAAATTTTCCATTTGCCTCTGACAGAAATCCTGGCAATTCCTTCCAAAAGATCCTTCAAGACACCGTGTCTACCGTTGCGGAATGGAACTTTGGAAGTTTTGGATAGAATCAGGCGTTACTTTGCGGAAGCTCATGATTTAGCAAGAAAAGAATACAATTACTTTGCTATAATCCGCCAGCATATATTGGCGGATTATAGCAAAATAATTGTATTCTTTCTTTCAAATGATAAACTACGTAACGTAACATTAACGTAGCGTTATGAAAGTACAATAAAATACAACCATGGATAATATATGCTGCGGCTTTATAGACTGTAATCAATAATCATCATTTGAACACATATTCTGCCAAATAAATAAATCATTCATTCTAATCCAAGCTAATAACTAATATCGAACAAATTTCATTTTCTTTTGTTTCTATATATTCTGAAATCTGAACTTAAATATATTTTTTATACAATTGTAGTTAAGTTACATTTTAGTTCACGCTTAAATTTCTAGACTCTACCAACAGGTTAATAGGACCGAGATGAAACCTTCATTAAACTAATCGGCCCAAGCACTATCAAAGTGATACGCTTTATTGCGGCTTGTCGCACTGATTGTGCTCGGGATATTATGACTTTTCAAAATCAATAATTCATGTTATCTATATTTTTGTCGTCACAAAAATGTATATTTCATTTGATTCTGAGCAGCCCTACAACGAACAACTACAAAATTAACCTATGATAAGTTAATTCCAACTTTATTTCAATGCAACAAGGTAGATTGTTACGTTGATATTTTTATTATCCTTTAATTAAACATAGATCGACCGATTAATATTCAAATGCGAGCCATTGAAAGTATTTCATGCTGCACTGCCATTCGATTAGCTAATCTGTAAATGGAAATTCAGGCATAGGAGGGAATAAAACATATAGCGGATAATGTATATTATTATAATTTGAGGCATAGTTGAAACGATTGGAAATACATTCATAAAAAATACCCTATTTTGCGTGAATATACAATATTATGAGCTACATGATGCCCACGACTTCGGGAACTCCTTAATTTTCTGGGATAAAAAGTATCCTATGTCTATTTTCATTTACAAAACGTAGAGAAGGATTAAGGCTGAATTTGTACAAATTCCAGAGGGGCGATGCCGAAGGCGATCGGTAGTAAAACTTGTTAGTATTTCTACGGAGCAGGAATGAAAAGTTTGATTGGTGCATAGCGTTCTCTTCTAGGAAACCAATACTCAAAAGGGTATTTAATATAACATGTCATGCCAAAATAGTAGAATTGATCATTTTATGAAATGATCAATTTTGCTTTCTTGGCACCCTAACTGCTCGGCTATATTTTATGAAATAGTCGAGGGGTTTGACGCTAGTTATTTATCCTATGTATGTTCAAAAGTCCTTAAACAAATCGTCATACCACCGAATAGGTAATAGTGGGTTGAACATTCACTGATATTGATGGTTATAAATAGTTGATTATTATGAGGAAACGCTCGACTATTGTATGAAATGATCAGTTCTACGATTTGAGCACGACAAAGATACAAGGTGGGATGTTTATAGAGTAGCGAAGGCTACTTTACATCTAGGATTCATAGAAGCGACTGTTGACACAGCTGCGAAGCGCGCGGTGCAGCCTCGGCGTCTTAATGACTATTCATTGCGAATGGAAACGAGCAACGATCAACCTCTCCCACTGAAATGCTAATTGTTTCATCATACCTAGGCACTGCAATAGACTTCTAGGAACTAAGCAAAGAAATATTAAAGTTGTGTTTCAAAGGAAAACGCAGTTCTTGTTTTTTCAATCCACTACAAGTTAGCCGTTGACTGTGATCTGAACTGGTGGTCAGTGAAACTGCAGTCTAAAATGGCAGCGGGCTAATCTATAACAGTTATATTAAACTCTTAGCCCTTTCCAATTTCTACCGTCGTGCCAGAACGATGGTAACTAGCCCCAGCCGAAGCCTCCCGCCAGACTAGAGACTCTTCGGAAATTATGAATGCTTTATACGAACACTGCACCAGGGAGAGAATTAAGAATTTATAATGTAAATCCAAGTACTAATATTTCCCAAATATTCAGTATTGGACGAAATGCAACATACGGCTATATGATGCCCACAAATCCGTCTGCATGGATTTAAGACATTCAACAGATCTCTTTGACTGTCTGGGATAAAAGTATCCAACCTGTCAGTGTACAGTCAAGTGGACAGATGGGCTGTGAAAACGTAACAGACAGACACAGATAGAAAGACAGACAAAATAGACACACTTTCGCATTTATAATAATATTTGTATGGATTTGTCCAAATAAATACTATGTTGATCTTCAAGTTAATCTAGACACTTTTCTAGGCAGCATTTTTATTCTAAGTACTACTCACCTAGGAAAACTAAGTACATCGACGGGAAAGAAAAAGTTCCCTCCCCACATTAGCAGTAAATATTCACCTACCCACATACGAGTGAAGTTCAGATTAAACGTAAACTCAGCAAACTTCCGCGTGTAAAAGTGTTACGAGCATGAACTCGCTGCTTAATTAACTAATGCTATACAAGCTTCAATATTTATTACTGGAATATGTTTATATCGTGGATAATCCATATTAATATTATAAATGCGAAAGTGTTTGTCTGTCTGTCGGCTCATCTTTTCAACTAATTCTCCAAGCAGTCACTGTTACTAACTGCTCATTCGATCATTCGTGTCACGACTTTTTGGACTTTCACTTGTGTCAGAGCGAACGCGCGTCGGACAGAACAGATAAGTCCGCGTTGTTAAAGAATGGCATTTTATCTTGTCGCGCTAGTATGTACAGGCCCATATGTACCTACTCGAACTTTTTATCCGCCCGATGAGTGTATCTGTTAAGTGTTTCTAATCTGACAGTGAAAGATACTTAGGTACCTACTCATAGTTTGATATGCAGGCACAGTTTGTAGTGGTCATGACTGCTTCAAGCAGCTCGTGGCTAACCTAACCTAATTTTATTCTCTACTGAAAGAACTACTTCTAAAGAAGCGTGGGAATGATACCTACAAATACAATTATAAAACTAAACTGACAGCTAATTCCCAGGGCATGTAAAGTATAATATACCATATGCTTTTTATGGGGTCAGAAACTCCCCACAGCCGTCCTACGGTTGAGCACAGTGCCCCGTAAACATAATATTATGTTTCCTGTTGTTTGCATGTGTACTTACGTTTTATTTGTATCCACTTGCATTTTACATCCGCCTAGAATAAATTGAGTGGAATTTATCCCCACTTAGCGCGTTACCCCCACTATCGCGGTAATACTGCTAAGTTTAAAAAGTCGCTACCAAAAGCAAAGTAACTTAATGATAGCACCTCTTTTAAAATTCATCGGTTTGCCTTCGTGGAATTCGCAAAGCAGGCACTCTCGCTTGCGATTGCTATTCAATATTTGATGATTTCTGCTTCATATTCGAAGGATTAATATTTTTTCTTTTTAAATCTATGAAATCTTTCTGTGTCATTTATTTCATTTTATTATATTTCAAAAGCAAACAAATAGCCCACATTAGTGGAAACTATAATAACAATAATTGTTTTGCCAAGTTTTGAAATAAACAAATGTGTTACTCCAAAGATCTACTCAGACATCGAACTATGAGTGCTAGACCCATGATCGGGTCATGATCGATTATTTGTAAAGTGTTTTGTATAAAGTAGATTTTAGACGTCGAGAGGAGTCAACAATCTTTCAACGCTATAGGTTCATATCATTGATACGCATTAATAAAGATGTCATATCCGGAGACAGATTTACACGTGCCTGCGCGAATAAAAATTAGTTTTGAAACCACAATTTTAAAAATACATGGCGTTACTGGCGAAGTGTGTAAAAAAAATTTATGAAAATTTCGTAATGTCACCGGTGCGGTAGAGAGAGGCAAAGTGAGCCGCATGCCGCAAGTGTCCAAACATTTGAATATTAATCCGCGACGCGAAATGGGATCAAAGGGCTTAGCTTAATCTGATCACACGCGGAAAGCAAGCCGCGCTGTTTTATAATATACAGGCTGGAGAACACTCGAGTTACGTGGGAAGGAAACATTAAAAAAACATCTTTGCTGTCGTACCTAAATAAATATATTTTATCATATAGTACTTACTCAAAATAAAGATATTTTTTTAAAAACCGTACCTTGATACTTGAGACGTAGCATGTAGGAATTCTCAATGACGCATCGTAGTGGGTCTACGACGTAGTACTATATTACTATATTACTATATTACTATATTATTTCAACTCCCTCTTTGAGCCAACTGCAATATTCTTCTAGTCCTGTATAACATGTATCCTTCAGTTCTATTTTATCAATCTAATTTGTCTACAATGCTTTTGTGTTGCTACCCAGATTCTGTTTACAAAATTTTAATTAAATTTTGTTAATATCAATCATGCAAGCTGGTGCAAAGTTAATCCAGATTCCACCTTTGTGCATATCAACCTAGTTTCGGCTCAAAAACCTGATCGAAGCACCGCCTGATTATGACTTACGTAGCAATAAACTTCAATAACTAATTAAAGTGACTAAAATAACTTAATTTATATTCTACTTTCAAAATAATCTTTTCATTTTTATAAGTTGTCCCCAAATCGAATTAAGTCCTGGGGCTCGTTGAAGCATTAGCTGCCAATATAGTTTAACAATCGGAAAAAAACTGATTTGAAACTTCGTGTAAATTATCCCCGACTAAACGAGTTGTGTTTTTCTTGTTAAGAAAACACATTTTAAAAACACTTCGGTAGTTAATTGAGCCGCGGACGTCCGACACTTCGCTCCAACTGAACAAGGCGACTATGCCGCATGACTTCTGCAGCACTCGTGCATTTTAAAAATATAATACGATGGCACCTAATTCTCTAAGGAAACAGGAACAGCAATTTGCTGTACTCACAGGACAGGTCAGGACAGGATATGTCATAAATAATCTCCACAGAAATTGAACAATAATCAAATAGAAAGTGTGTCTGTTTGTCTTCTACGCTATCACGGCCTATCTATTCAAACTATTTTTATAAAATTTGGTCCTGAGATAGGTTATGTCCAAGTAGATTCTACTACTTTATTTTATCCCGTGTAATAAATCCACGCACATAAAGTTGCGGTATTATCTACAAGATGTTATTATGTCAAAAATTATACAAAAATGTTAGAAATATGCTAAAAAATTTAAAAAACTAAGTAATACATGTTTTCAAGTAGTACCCCAAATTAAATGTCTCAAAAGAAACTCTTGTAAAGGAGTCGTAACGGCGGCAAGCGTCGGGTCAAGCGAATAAAGCGTTGCTAAGTGTGAATAAATCACGCTCAATGTATTCACTGTAGGGAGCTGGTGGGATGGCATATGTAGCTTGTAACTATACGTATCTTACTATTCAGTGGAAAATAGGTAATTATTTAAAAAAAAAAAAAAAAAAAAAAAAAAAAAAAAAAAAAAAAAAAAATATATATATATATATATATATATTATATTATAATAATAAAATAATAGTAAAGTAATATTAAAACGATAATAGAATGGTAGTATAGTATGGGTGTATATGGATGCGCGACTAAAGGCTTACGGGGAAGTTTCCCGTCGTTACGACCACTCGCCAAGGGTGGGTATGGCGGTGGTGTAGGAGGATTCAAGCATTCGCTATCGCAACGTTGTGTGTGCGTGTGGGGCGATACATATAATTAATATATTGAGCAGGTATATTTGCAATAGATCGTTTGAACGCACTGTGTTGTTGGATGCTGTCTAATGTGAGGACCCTTAGCGGACCTAGCTTGAGAGCATCCGACGAAATCTTATCTGCCTCTGGTGGATTTATATACATATCATAACTACAACATATTTACACGTATATTGCTAAAACAAATTATTATCGCAGGTCGAGTCGGGCTGTGGAGCGTAACGGTGTCTCGCTTCAGCGATGCCTCAGCACGGCTGGTTCTGTCTGGATGTCTACCTAGTTGGTCGTTCAGATGGGATTGGTTTGTTGTTGAAACAGAGAGCTTGCTTTCTGAGCGCAGTACAGTTCGAGTATACTTCTACGTTCCGCAAAACGTCTGGCTTTACCTTGCGATCTACTTATCTAAATTACGTACGTCGTTCGCAATACTCGAACGATAACTTACCATGGTTGGAAGGACGCTGTTTATTATTGCCGAAGGTTGGATTATGCGTACGTTGCGCCTGATATCTTACTACGTTTTGCAATACGCTTGATCAGCCTCGACACTTCAGAGTTTCATGGGGGGGCTGTTGACTTTTGGTATTCTTAGAGATGTATTAGTCCATGTATTGATGTGCCTCTAGGGGTACCAAGAGAGGGAAGAAGCCTACCGTTGGTGGCGGGGAGGAGCCAGCCAGCCATCATTTATTTTTTAGAAATATAAATGATGCCATACAAAGCATCTTCCTTTTCTTTGTTAAAGTTTATAAAAGGAAGGTGCTACCACTTGGGTTAGTTCGTAAATATCCCGAAGAGATTTATCTCTTCGCGATCACGTTACTTAATGCCTGTTTTAAGTTAACTGAATTACATCTAAAATCTGTATATAACTTAGTCGTTGGGTTGATTGAATTCGAGGCTTCCGAAACTCTAAAAGATCTTGGTTTATTATGGACACAGCAATGTTGTGAGGGTCTTACTGCTAGATGTATCACGTGCCATTTTAAAGAAATATTGAATATTATAAGTAGAGAGAGGTGTAGATGCTTAGGGACCCCGTCAGGTTGGTTACAAGCTACACTGAGCATACCATACACGCCCAATGCACGATTGTAACGTTGTCGAGTCAACGTCTCCTGAGGATGCTCCGGTGTCGCAGTGAAACGTACTTTGAGAGTAATCTGGAAGATTTGAGTGGTGTGGTTAGCTGACGGTGCATATTGCTGGCTTATTGGGCGGTGCATATCGCAAGCTGCGCGATGTATCATATAGATTTTAGCGGATTACAGCGAATTAAACTTTTTGTTCCTTGATCACTCTATCTACTTTATCTACCTTCGTGGTTTAAAGCAATGGATCTCCACAGAACACTGTCTGGTGCCGCTCTGGCTCCTAGCTACTTGCTCAAGATTGCTAACGCTGCCCTTTCGGGTACGAGGCCACTATTCGACCACCTTGGTATCCAAACGCCTATCTGTTCTCCGAAGTAGTCAGAGTCAAAGCTAGCAGCGCTGCACACTTTTTAAACATAATTTAAAATACGGACACTGTCCTGATGATGTTAATTAGTTACGGTATCTTAAAACTAAAGCTAAGATGGTTTAAAACGCGCACTGATCTTAGAAGCGCATTTCTTTCTTCCTACGATTAAACATTCTCAAATAGGATCTAGAATTTTCCCACACAAGTTATTTACGGTTCGGTTTAAAAGCGGAAGGTACTCGCAGTCGGTTTGCAACACACATTAACTTCGAGTAGTATTTCATGCTCTGCAACTTTGAGAATTTATAAAAGTTGTAAACTTTAAGAGCGGTGAAACTCCCTCACACAGTCTACACTACGCTCGGTAACGACTGGTGCACGTTACATTCACTGAATCTAGTAAATAAATCTATTCCAGCACTGGACTATTTTTTATTCCACTATAAGTTAGCCCTTGACTGCGAACTCACCTTGTTCGATCGCAGTCAACCGAACAAGGTGAGATCACCTTGTTTGTAGATCAGTCTAAGATGGAAGCGGCCTAACCTGTTAGGGGTATGGGTTTAATATAACTGCCATACCCCTAACAGGTTAGCTCGCTTCCATCTATGGTGTGGCAGTTATATTAAACCCATTCGCCTACTTGGTTTCTACACGGCAGCGTACCGGAATGCTAAATCACTTTGCGGGTAAGTCTTTGCTGGTACGGTGGTGAATAATTCGCTGTTCGCTGGTGTTGGGTCTTTCTGACAAGAAATTCTCAGTACTAGCTCGGGGCTAGGAAGTTGGCGGTGTCCCCATGCCTCGGAGCACACGTAAAGCCTTCGGTCCTGCGCCTGATCTCTCTCCGGTTGTGTCGGATTTTCCGTACCATCGGGCTATGATAGTAAAGGAACAGAGAGTTGCGCACACACTTGTGCACTGTAATATCTCCCGCGCAGATGGCTAATCTCTGTGGAGATTGGCCGCCTTGTCAGAAATTCGGTCGGGAGGACATTATTAAATAATTCGCTATTTGTAGCAACTTTAAAAGCAAGTTTACCCAACAATTAAAAAAGCACATTACCTTAAACACAATAAATTACCGTTGGTCGGAGTGTGGAAGCCGGCTGCGAGGAGAATTAAGTTGCAAGTTAAGTCAAGTTAGCCCGCCGCCGTAAAACTGCGCCGCGCCGGAAACGCAAATAGCTAACATTAACAAATTAAACTCTAACTTAGCGGAAATGCTTGTTGCCCATTGTATTGCATTGACTTTTGATTGTACTAGATGATGCCCGCGACCGCGTCCGCGTGGATCGTAATTTAATTTCCGAAGGAACTCCTTCATTTTCCGGGATAAAAATTGCAGCCTACATCCTTCCCGTTATGACCTACCCTTATAAAAAAAATCATCAAAATCAGGTGAAAGACGGGCCGTTAAAGCGTAGCAGACAGACAGACAGACACGCTTTCGCATTTGTAATATTAGTATGGAGTAATTTCTGAATTTTCTCTAGTCTCGTCTGGTGAGTGGCTTCGGCCGTACCTAGCTTTTTTGCAATTCGACTACAAGTTAGCCCTTGACTGCGATCTCACCTGATGGGAAATGATGATGCATCTTTTTTAATACATAAAATTTTCGTATCACAATGTTAGTTACCATACTCCTCGGAAACGGCTTGACCGATTTTAATGAAATTTAATATACATATTCAGTAGGTCTGAGATTCGGCTACTATCTATTTTTCATACCTCCACGTGGACGGAGTCACGAGCATTAGCTAGTACCTATATAAAATTTGACTTCAAAGGATAGGTACTATAGTTAGCAATTTAATAGAAATGTGTTAACATTTACTTACATTGGTGTAGCAGCAAGCAGCTAATGCGCTAATCCTACAGCTCAAGCGGCTTAGCATACAGCTTAACACACGTATTCACGCCACAGCTAGGCCGTTGAGCAGTAAAGCCGTAAGGACAATTTAATTGATTTAAGTATAATAAAAGTGTTTAAGTTAAAACATTTTTATCCTATTTTCGATGAAAAGGGATAATAATATGAGTTTTTTTTTTAAATTCTAATATTATCATCTTGGGAATTTTAAGTTATTATGTTCATTATTTCAGAAGTTTAGGCAGACAGTCAGACAAGCGAATTGTACCTAAATCCATCTTCAATATACTGAAAGACCTAATATAAAACACAAGGTGATGCCCGAGACTTCGTCCGCGTTTTTGTTCCCGATTCTTCAGAACTTCTCGATTTTCCAACGATAAAACGTAACCTTTGTCCTTTCCCGGGATGCAACCTATCTCTATACATAATTGAATTATTATCAAACTGAATTATTATCGAAATGCATCAAAACTACAGCAGGGATTTAACTCCGTTTTTGCTCGACGTTTCTAACACGAACCGCTGGGGTGTGGAACACCCTCCCAGCGCACGTGTTTCCTGCCACATATAATATAACTTAAGTACTTACCTTCAAGGCAAGTGTGAATCGGCATCTTCTAGGCGTTCCAACCTACACCTCATCATTGCATTGCACTAAGCATGATTGTCGTCAAGCGCAAGCCTATCACGCAATAAAACAGGTGAATATAATTAAAATTATTAAAAAATACGACTGCTCAGCCGCAAACACACATACATACACGAACCCTGAAAACATACTTACTGCATGTAAGAGGAACATTATTATTAGTATTATGTCCATTGAAACTCGGAGGTGGGCGGTGGCATCTGCAGCACAGTTTACACTATTGCGGTGCCACCGTTGCCAACTATTGTAAACCATTTATAATATTTTCCAAATAAAGATTTTAGATTTTTTTATAACACTCCTTTTTTGGGCAGTCGTGTAATAAAAAATCCCCCTCGAATGGAAGTACGGCTACCACTGCTACTAGGTAACGATACCACAGTCATTAATTATTACCTTTGGAATCTTATTCACATTTTTATTACATGATATTTTTTTGTGAATCACTGAATAGCGAACTATAGTATTACATATTTTTGGAATCTACTCATCATTTTCTAGATGATGATTATATAGTTAATCTTATTTATGAATATTTTTTTCAACTTTAGTCTTTAATGCGGAACCATGGTCACCCCACCCCATCCATTTTTTTTTAAATTTTACTAGCCTATGTCACCCGGAATAAGCTAGGGATTCTAACGATACCTCATTTGTCAAAATCGGTTCAGGCGTATAGAACTTATGGTGGAATATACAAACTCACATACATACATACATACATACATACATACATACATACATACATACATACATACATGAACCCTGAAAACAATATACTCCTTTGTCGCAGTCGTATAAAAAAGGGAATGTAAACAAACTGTAGTCGAAACTGTTTAGAGACGTCCCGCGGTTTCCAAAACAGATTAATCGGTTTTCGAACGACTCAATCGCGGCTTTTCAATTAACACGATTACAAAATTTACACCGACCTCCCCTTCCTTACCCTTAGCCTTTCACCCCCACTTCCGCCCTTCAGTAATTGATGTGCTTTACACTAAACTTTTGGTGAGAATCCTTTATTTATTACTTGCATCTCAGGTTGCGAGAAAGTTTGATTCAATTGATTTATTTTGCCGCAGGCAAATTAGGGGCAGATTATTTTGCTATAATATTTAATTAATTATTTTTATCACCCTATGATTGGTTATAACTATAAGTTTCAGCCTGCAATTAGTGATCGGGGATTCGAACAAGCACCTCTAACTGAGCAGAAATAATATTAAATGTTATTTTTGTTTATAACACTTGTTTTAATGGTGAAGAAAAAACAACGTGAGGAAACCTGCATGCCTGAGCTCTCCATAATTTTCTAGAAGGTGTGTGAAGTCTATGCCTCCGTAAGTGGCCAGCGCGATGGACTATGGACTATTTAGAAAGGAGACCCATACTCAGTAATAGCCGGTGGTATTCTTAGATAAATATGGTTTGGGTGCCTGCTGAACACATGATTATTATTCCATGAAAAGACTTTTATGTACGTGAATTTTCTTTAGTTTCTTCTTATGTATTATTTCTTTGTTTTAGTGTATGCAAAATAACTTATTTTGCTATCTATAAAGTAGGAATTAGGAAACCACTGTAAATTAATATTATGCTAACTCATCTAAACCAAGTTCCAAGTTTCAAGCAGCCTCCACAGTACACTAAATGCTGTTTGATGCTTATAGAACGGTTCAATAGCGGGATTTCAATGACTAAATTTAGACTCCCATTACCCCCTACTCCCCCCCCCTCCCCCCACTCCCCTTGCCGCGGTAATTGATGTGCTTCAACCGAAAGTTTTAGTGAGAATATTTAATTACCAGCTGCTCGTGGAAGTTAATCGAGAGATTATAATCGACTTTGCGACTCGGTGAGGCTGAGTGCCGATCGAGTTTGGACTTTTTCATGACGTTTCAATTAATTATCCTGCATTCAAGTAGTAAGTTACTTCACATACTCGTATGACGTATGAAAGCGGTGATAGCTTGCTGGTTTAGAATTCAGACGAATATGGCCGGGTCCGAGATTATTCAATCCAATATAAACACCTTTAACTTTTCAGATGTACAAGCACTTAGTTGATATTTTGCACTCAGCGTGGTAGACTATGGCCTAATACTTCTTATTCTAAGAGGAAACATGTACTCAGTAGTCAGCAGATGATGAATAGGTAAGTAGATTCTTATTAGATAGGTACAGTCATTTATAAAAACCCTCGACTCAGTCTAGATCAGTTTTTGATAAATACTTAGATTTTATTTTAAATCATTTTTACAGTTTTCAAATATTTAGCAGTCTTTTTTTTTCTGTTCCAGGACACGAATTTTGTACTGCGGGGTATTAACGATTGCTCTTCGATACATGAAGCACCCTGTATATTGTATCGACATGTGTATAATTCGCTGTCGGATATCAGCCCGATGCGGCACTTTCCTTTGTGTCGCTGCCAAGCGTGAGCCGATAACCGGCCCGATCACCCTGTATACGCGGCGGTGTTGCCGCAGATAACATTATTTGCGGCTTTTATGTATATTTGATACTCGTTCCACATTCCTCGATATAATAATAATAACATACACAAACTGGCTTGGTACATAAGTTTTCGTAAATAACAATATTTTGAAGGAAAATGTTCGAAGAAAATTTTTGATGAAATAAACTTAAAAACGCCCACCATCCCTGACTCCCAACGGGTGTTCGGGTGGCTCAAGTGGTAAAATAAGAAATCAGAAGATGCACAGGAGAACTAAATACCCAACTAATCTTAAGGAACCGCGAAGTTGGAATGAGAACAGTTTGGCCATAGCCTGCGCACGCTGGTGCAATGACTTCACACACCTTTAGGCTACGTTCGCACTGCGAAAAACATTCGCGCGAATTTCTCACGATTTATTTTTTCGCTTATGGACTTCACCAACTCCGTACAGCACAAAATACTTGCGCGAATATAGCTCACCGCACCGCGTGAAACTATATCAAACCAGAGATTTTATTTTCGCGCTAATTTTATGCGCAACTGCGTACACCTCCATATGATTTCTAGTGTTACAAAATTGCGAAACAATTTGGCGCGTATATTTTCCGATGTGCGAAAGTAGCCTTAAGAACATGAAAAATCTCTCGGGCGTGCAGGTTTTCCTTCACCGTTTTAGCAAGTGTTTAAGCAATATTAATTTGTTTAAAACGCGGAAAACTCAGAAAATTTGGAATTGCGTGTCCGAGGATCGAACTTCCGACCACCTGAACAGGAGGCTGAGCACCTAAACCGTAAGACTATTAATCGGTATTAGTCCGCTCTATGTCTATGGTAATAAAAAAAAGTGAGCTATTTTCATAACTTGTGAACCAAATGGATCACAAGTCACGATAGTATAGACACAGTAACAAGATAAAACGATCGAGAAACTAAGAAGCTAGCAATATTTATATTACAAAATATCGAGTTTCAAGTTTGAGAGTCAGACGGGGCTGGAGCGTCTCGCATGACATAGTATCGTCTATCGTCGACGGTAAACAGTTTATGCTAAACTGAATTGAATAAAATGTGGAGGCTTCGCGTGAGTTGTGGGGCGGAGTCTCCCGAACATGACTGTTGAACTACTCAGTACATGGAAATTTTCTTTTCTAAGCGCATGTACTTCAAGCGTTGGTCCAAGTAAAGTGATCCCTTCGATAATTTTCTTTCGTTCAAAAAGCGCACAGTTCTACCAACTTCCCTTTTGACTTTACCTTCGACTTTGACTTTGTTTCGTTAGCCCGCGCGACATCATGTCGCGAATAGTAATAAATATGGCCTATCGCTTGAATTTCGACCAAGATGGCCTATCTCCACAGAGATTAGAGATCAACGCGGGAGATTTTATACCACATCCCCTTAATCTCGTAATCCAATCAGATGACAAAAAATGGGATTCCGAAATAAAAGGGGACTTTGCTACTTCCTACAGCTACCGGAAAAGTAACCCTACGATTCGGAACTTTAAAACGGCTAAATAGATTTTAAGTCGTCAGTTTTTTTACGATGATGCCTACTCTGTTGAGGCTTGAGAGCTTGAGCAGATGAATTCAAGCCGGCTTAAGGTTGCCGTATGCAATAAAATACAAAAGCGAGTGAGCACACATATTTTACAACCTCGTATATACGGCCGCCGATAAATAAATAAAACACCACCGTCTGCAGGTATCACGCATTTTAACCGCTTTTTCTTGTAGCCTAAAAGAAAGTATACGAGTACAATATTCATCTATAAGTGTAGGTTTATATGCGTTTGTACATACTTAGATGATCGCTCACTAGTAAGGAGGCAATAGCCGCACGCACCGAACACATTACAATGTTAATGTTTCTATGAAAATTTTAATGACGTCTGCAGCACGTTTTAATAGAAATGAACCTGCCCACGCTATTCATTTGTGGTTAGCAACAGAATATAGGGTCTGTGAACCACGTGTGCTCGGACTGTATTTTTTATTAATATTAGCACCCAAACTGGTGGGTGTGATACAGAATACATCCACACAATTTCAAGGCAAGTTGAAAGTGAGACTGTTCAGTACCTGTTGGAAAAGACTGCCAACTTGATCTGACCCGCTTCGGCTTCTGTCAGGTAGACTTTCAAAATTCTTCTTAATAATTGAGACTTAACTATAACATATACCCCACGTTATGTGACTGTTTGAGGTTTGACTTTACCTCGTGTAGCTACCGACGTGTTAACTAAAGACCTTATTTAAGTTCAAAATTCCGTACTATATTTGCTTAATAAGTTTCTAACGTTGTAGGAAATAAAACAACTACCATACCATACATAAATTTATTGAATTTTCTGGTCTGAAAATTGCGCTGCGTTCGGCCCGTGCACCTGCCTAATGTGCGCTCACCCCGAGGCGCGGTTCGCAGCAGCACTCCGCGTGATTGCTACTCATATCTGATTTCTGAGACATGATAAAAAACGTATCATTCGCGGAACGAGACGCAAGACGCGAGTGATGGGGAGCGCGCGCAGTATTTTCATTTTATGGTGGATTTGAGGAGATGATCGGGATGTGGTGCGTTTATCATGAAACACATCGCGCGGAGGTTTCAGCTGAAATATTTAGTTAACTTCACTTGCACTTGAAGCAATAGGTATACCTACTTTAAATTACAGGTATAGGAGTATAAGTAGCATTATATTTTATCATAGAATACTTACAGCGAACAAATCCATACTAATATTATAAATGCGAAAGTGTCTATCTGTCTGTCTCTCTATCTATCTGTCTGCTACGCTTTCACAGCCCATCTGCTTACCCGATTTTGATGAAATTTGGTACAGGGATAGATTATCCGGGGAAGGACATAGGCTACTTTTTATCCCGGAAAATTAAAGAGTTCCCGCGGGAATCAAATAACCTTAGTCCACGAGGATGAAGTCGCGGGCATCATCTAGTAACTCATAACTTCAAACAACATTCTCTAATCTAAATAAATGTCGAGTTAAAAAAAGTGTCGCAAAAGTTTCAAACATTCGAATTTGTTAACGTTTTTCAAGCATTACAGGGATTGCCTAAATTAATACAAGGTGCGTGCGATTGCCGCGGGGCGGATGTCCCCTCGGCTCAGGAAATAGAAAAACTTTGCTCATTTGCAATGAGGATTATTTTACGGTTTCTCACCAACTTCCAACTATTACACTTGTTTGGTTATTCGTGTAAAATTACTTCATGAAAATGAACTTCTGTAAACAATCTTGATAAAAAATAATGAAGGACTATAATTAGGATTCACACTGAGTAAGCAATGCCGTACGCTAAAGTCCAAATTAACATGGTAAATCACAAACAAAAATAAATAAACGCCAAAAAAATAATAAGGAAAAAAGGTCTCTTTTTTTCCTTCAAAGAGTTTTTTTTCTTTGAGTCTGGTATTTTAGTTTGTGCTAGCGAATATACATAAATTGAAGGACGAGTGGCCTAGATGCGACAACGTAAATCAGTTGATTGCGAATGTTAAGCAACTTTGACCCAAGTTGGTAACTGGATGGATGACCGACTTTGAAGTCCTAATTTTAGCCTTTACATTCCCTCCGTAGTCCGTATCCCCGGGAAGCTTCTGGTATCGGTTATTATTTTCTGTTCTAGCGATTTATTGGTTCCTAAATTTCAAAATCATAAATGAAACTGGGAAGAATAATTACTCTCTCAGTATAATTAGCGGCGATATTTCCTCTAATTAGCGGTTCGTATTTGAAATTCATTAGTTCAACCTTCACTGCTGTTTGCCGACTGCGTCTGCACATCGCTGGGAAAAGTTGTAGTTTACTCTTTAACTTCTATTCAGAAATAGATTAGGTAGATTGCACTTGTTTGTAACCTGCAGGCCTCTCAGACACGAAACCACTGTGGCGCACATCTGAGGTTGCAGGTGCCCCAACACTGATATTCAGTGGCCGCCTTTATAAGTCGAACACATGTATTGGTCAATAGGTTTTTGAAAATATATTTTTCTATTATTTTTGAAAGAAATTGGTATTGAAACTGGATGATAGCAGTAAACCCCCAAGCGTTGAATAGAGGTTTAACGACCGATGTTTTTAGTTTATCGGGAAATACTCCAGATTCAGCGCATAAACTGTATATCTACTTCAAGAACTACGTAATAGTGAAAGGGCATAATTATTTGGAGTAAAAATTGAGGAGGAGGAGGAGGAAGTATTTAACTTCATTAATATAACAAAATATGCAGCTTATTTAATTTATTTTTAACTCTGTAATTAAGGCAAACGAAAATTTTCCCCAAATACATTAGCTGCTAAAATCCGTCACATTAAGGGTCTTACCCTTGGCCGACATCTAGGCGTAGCTGTCAGCCGCTGTCAATTGTTTCTATACACATACAACCACAGTCTACGCAGGCACACATAGAAGGATTCAGCCCCTACCACGGGAGCACACAATATGCGATCAACTATCTCACTATGGCACAAATAATATTATTTATTGATTGATAGCTAGATGATACTTACGGCTTTGTCTGCGTTCGTTAATTTTTTTTTATTTCTGCGGGAATTCCTCAATTTTTTGGGATAAAGGTAACTTATGTCCTTCCTCGGGATGTAACCTTACTCTATACCAACTTGGTTGAAATAATGGGCCGTTCAATTACACGTCTTTGGCATTTTTAATATCATAGTATGGATTGTAGAGGTGCTTCTTGATAATATACCAACCGGCTGATTCCTGCTAACTGATTTATAACTATGAATAGGTATAGGTATAGATAGGTGTTTATTTGATAAAGGTTGTATGCTTAGGTAGAAAAATAAATTAAATTAATAATGGCGCTTAGTATTAGTAGTAGTTCTGCATGAATAGTATAAAAACGGTGTAAGACAGCACCAGGAGATTCCATTTCCATCTGAGATGTGCGATGTAGATGAAGTGGTTTGAGAAGTAACTAGTCAGCTTCTGTGTTCCATACTTCAACTAGTATAATGTGTAATGTAGGGAACATTATGGACGTAAGTAAGCTGCGTGACTGTCATGCTGTCATTCCCTCTCTCGTAATAAATACTTAGAAGGACGTGTTTCCTTTCCTCATTATGTGAAAAACTTCGTTGCTTAGTTGAACCCCTTTCCCCTAGAGCTAAGCTATGAAAATCAACTGATGCTGGTGGGTTTGAGATAGGTATATCCGTAACAACTAACGTAGCATCAACTGATGATTTTCCTAATGTTGCATGGAAACTATCCACTAACAGCCCACTAAATCAGAGTAATACTTGATACATTATGTACCTATGTACATATATTTATGTAGCTCCCTATATATTGTGTATTATTTTCTAGGTACATTATTGCAATTTTTTTTCTTTTTATAAACTGCTGAGTTATTGTCATCTCTCCTCAGTAGAATCTCCTTTTCAAGCTGGGTAAAGTCCCGTTGATTCATCATAAATGACACAACTCATCCTAAAAAACCTATTTCCATTATTTATTTAGTTTTTGATATGAAACTTTTATAGCACTTTGAAATGGAAAATAAAACCGCAATTTATTACTACAATATAAAGTTTATTAGTATAAAGTACCTAATATAATTGATATAAATAAAAATTATCCTTGTCACATTTTGACAAACCGAAGTATTATGACAGCAAAAAAACGTTTATAATATCATGTAGGTACTGACTATGAGATAGCTGCACTTTTGGTAACTATCGCCAGGAAGGCTGATTCAGTATTAGGTGGGTGTAGGGCTCTCCACTGATGACGATAGTGAAGGTCTGCCTGCATGCAGATCAGCCTTTCACTAGATATGGCCGCTCAAACACGTACTATGGTTACCAAAAATGAACCATAACTAGGAAGGCTGATTCTTGTACAGTATTAAAGTATGCGCAGAACCTATGTAAACAGTATAAAAACTGACGCTATTCATCGGGCCGTTCACTAGATATCACCTCTCAAAGACGTGATAAACTTACAAACTATAAAGAATTTTTAGCAATCATTAGATCATATAACATAACGTATCGTCCGTCACGTTGATTGATATTAAATATTCTGAATAATTGCTGTTTTTTTCTTATTACACTTGTTTAATTATGCCAAATTTTGTTTTCCTATTTTATGTTAGTATTTGTATGTAGTATTTAAATATCTCCTTACTTTTCCGGTTTTCGATTGTATTTACAATTTAAGTATTCAAAATCACCTTTTAGATTGCCTGTGATATACTTTAAGCTATATCCATGAAACTTAGCATTTGGGCTTTCGGTTAAATATGAAGAAGGAAGTGTTTCACCTTTTTTGAAAATTCGCCTCCCAAAGGGGTGAAATAGGGGATGAAATTTGTATGAAAGTCCTTTATTTCTCAAGATATTTTTCATGTTATATCAATGAAACTTGGTTGGCTTTCGGTAAAATCATTGTATGTGAAATCTGCTTATCCGCGCTTTGCAAGCGTGTTGGACCAATACCCAAACACTTCTCATTCGTGTCCGTTGACCGGTGGGTTTTTATTTTATTTTATTTTTTATTTTTATTATCATAGGAAAATCAACAGCGATTCTTAACAATATTACTAAAACAACAAAAAAACAGGATTAACATAGCCAATTACAGATTTTCTCAAACACAAATAACAATTTATAACAATTTTTAACAATTTATGAGAGTGAGTTATAGTTACATACGAGTACAAAGCAAAACAATTTTAAGAAACAAAGTGTAACATATTTACATGTTAAATGACAAAAGTAGGTATAATATTTTAGATTGTGACTGTGAGTGTATGTATGTGTGCGTGTGTAAATGTTTGCCTGTATGCATGCGTGTGTGTGTGTGTGTGTGTGTGTGTGTGTGTGTGTGTGTGTGTGTGTGTGTGTGTGTGTGTGTGTGTGTGTGTGTGTGTGTGTGTATGGGTGTTTGTGTAGTGCGAATGTATAACTATTGGTGGAGTTGTGTAGCGTGTCGCTTGAAGGTATTTTTAGAGTGGCGGAAGAGGTCAATTTCCGAATAGGTTTTATTATAGGTACGAGTCATTCTAGTTATTGCGGAATTTTGGGAGTAGTTTTTCCTTTTGAATGCCACGTGGAGGAGTGAAGTATGCCGAGTCCGTTTAAGAGGTGCAGCTAAATTAATCTTGGACAAAAGGTACGGACTATCAATTTTACCGTTAATTAAATCATATAAAACTAACATATCAGCTATTTGACGCCGCTGCCCACAAGTTTGTAATTTATAGCGTTTACAATTATCCTTATAGTCAAGAGGCTCAGAGTAAGTACGAAAATTTAAATGTTTTATAAACTTGCGCTGTATCTTTTCTATTGCCTCTATAGGCTTTATGTAGCGAGGTGACCAAATGCTGCTGCAATATTCCAAATTACTACGCACGTATGCGGAGTACATTGTCTTTAGTGTATTAATATTCTTAAAGGGTTTACAAGATCTTAAAACAAAGCCCAGCATAGAGAAAGCCTTATTAGTGATTGCTTCAATATGAGGATTTAATAACATTTTACTATCGAGAATCACTCCTAAATCACGTACTTTATCAGTTTTGGAGATGGTTTGACCGTCGATGGAATAATCGAATTGTATCGGCCTTTTATTTCTTGTAAAAGTTATTGTCTGACATTTGCTGATATTGACCTGTATTCTGTTATTTTTATAATAGTGGGCAAGTCTATTTAGATCATCTTGTAACTTCTCACAGTCTTCTACACTATGGATTCCCATGAATATTTTAGTATCGTCCGCGTACATTAAAAACTTTGAATTAAAAAAACATTTGTTGATGTCATATAAGTATATATTATAGAATAAGGGACCCAAATGTGAGCCTTGCGGAACACCAGAGGGAATATCACAGAAATCGGACCGACAGCCACCAACGACAACAGCCTGAGAACGATTCGACAGGTAGGACTTAACCCATCTCAGAAGGTCTCCGTGGATGCCGAGGTATTTTAATTTTTTTAACAAGATGACGTGATCCACACGATCAAATGCTTTTTCAAAATCAGTATAGATCACGTCAACCTGAACCCCATTGTCCATTGAGGACAGGACATCTTCGGTGAATGTCATTAAGTTAGATAATGTGGATCGTCCTTTGACGAACCCATGCTGCTCAGGTGGAATTGCGTTTATCAAAATAGGATATAACGTATTGTAAATAATTTTTTCGAGCATTTTACCAAATACATTAAGAATAGAAACAGGACGATAATTTTCAACATGACTTTTCTTTCCCTTTTTAAAAATCGGGACAATGTGAGCTTCTTTCCACTTAGACGGAAAGAAACCTTCAGCTATTGATCTATTAAAAATAATATTAAGTGGTGTAATAAGAGCTCTGCTTGCATGGCTTATAAAGTAAGGCGAAATCATATCACTTCCAGAACTTTTAGATGTGTCAAGCATACCTATACTTTTTTTTATTTCATTGTGGTCAACTTTGAGGGAATGAATGTGTGACGTACTCGAGTGTGTTGGGGGAATGAGCTCTATAGAAGGATATTGATTAAGAGGTTGAGAAAAAACGTTGTAAAAGAAGTTATTAAATTGCGCCGCGTGCTCTTTGTTAGTGATAGATTCAACATTTTTGTAACCAAGTTTTCTAGGTAAGTTAGTAATGTTACGCTTTGATTTTGTAAATGACCAGAAACGCTTGGGCTCTTTTTTTAAACAGTGTTCAGTTAGTTCAGTGTATTTGTTATAGCATTCAGCTTCTACATCCCGTTCCCTCTTTCTTAACCTAGAAAATTCTTGGTAGTCCAACGGGTCTTGAAATTTTTTCCATCGGGCATGGACCTTGGACTTTTCTCGAATAGTTTTTATAAGAGATTTGCTATACCACTTTGGATAGACGTCGTTTTTTCTTGTAATCTGTAAGGGTACAAACTTAAAAATACTATCGTAAAGTTTCTCATAGAAGCAATCAACAGCGTCGTCCAAAGAACCTTCGTTAAGGCATGTGTCCCATGGAATTGTCATCAAATATTTCACTATGTCATCATAACTAGCTTTATGAAACTTAAGTTTTAGGTGCGGATCTGTTGTTAATGGTTTGGGAGATAAGATAGGTACATCAATTAATAAAACTGGGTGAAAATCATCTGGTTTTAGTAAAGGGGATAATGCGAGAGATAATTCTACAGTAAAATTAGAGAACACGAGATCCAATATGTTGTTATGTGAATTTTTAAAAAAAGATTGTTGTGTCATACCCATCATATTTAAATGTTGAATTAGTTGAATGCTTGCCTCCTGTACGGCTGTTTTATTCATAAAAGAAGGCCCATTTGCGGACCAATGTATGAATGGCATATTAAAATCACCTAAGATCATGAAGTAATCATTTTCAATTTTATTGTTGTGATGACAAATTGAAAGTAAAAGTTCTTCTAACAATTGCGATTGGTTGATAGTGTTCCCAGGTATGTATGTTGCAAGTATGTGAAGGTTTTTATTTGAGTGAAAAGAACGCGACGGAATACTTATTGATACAGCTTCCAATGCGCGACATGACGAGTTAATGTCCAGCACTGATGCATTTAAGCTTCGTTTTACGCATATCAGCACACCACCTCCAATTGCTTTGTTAGAAGCTGAGAGGTCCCTGTCATGTCTGAATACTTCGTATCTAAGGTCACAGAACTCCCCGTCCCCAATACTAGAGTTTAGCCAGGTCTCGGTTAATATTATTACGTCGAAATCATAAAGTAATATATTTCTGTAGAGATCATTAGTTTTTGTTCGTATACCACGAACATTCTGGTAGTAGATTTTTAATCCTACCTTATCCATTTTGAGCAATAATTAAGACAAATTAATATACTCCATAAAGAATAAGGATTACCATAAGAAAATACTTGACCATTAAAAAAAAGAAAGACAGAACATAAAATGTTGACAGGCATGGCTGGCAAAACGTAGATTAAGGAAAATTTTCTAATAAAAATAATTATGAATAAAGCGACTGATTTTTGTGTTAAGAATTGTGGACTCGGATCCCACTTTTGCTTGTGTAACGTTATGTAGACTTGTGTGATTGTGTGATTGTGGTGTGTGGGTGTGTAATTAGGTTGTAAATGTAATGGTGTCGAAATTTAAATATTTTCAGTGTTTCGAAAAAAATCAATTCAAAACTTTGTTACATAACCCACTGCGCAGTTTCGTACCACTGCGTTAGGATGATGTCTAGGTAGTTGCATTCCTTTCGCAAACGTCTACATACTTCGTCGTTTCCTCGCACTGGGCAGCGCAGCGTTGGCAGACCCCCTACTCGGTGGACGGACGACATCAAACGATTCGCTGTATCCAGGCAACGCAAGACCGCGGCAGGTGGAAATCCTTGCAAGAGACCTATGTCCAGCAGTAGACGTCTGGCGGTTGATGATGATGATGATGATGATGGTGAAATTATATACTAACTGATGCTCGAGACTTTGTCAGAGAATTATGCGAACTTATATCCTGCAGCTGTTTCAGAAAGAAACTAATGTCTACGATTCTTCTTCCTATTTTTATTTCCTGCTGCTCACATATGAAAACCTGAAAAAAAAACTACATAATTACTTGTAAAATTATGCAAAAATATTTGAAAATATTAATTACCTGATCGTCTTCAATGCTACTAATTTGGTCATGACTTTTAGTGGTTTTTAATGGTGGTTCTATGCTTGCAGTGAAATCACCTCTGAAACAGATTTTAGTTTATATAGTGGCATATAATATTGATCCGGGATCAATAAAATCTAAACATTGTATATTTTTTGGAAGTTTTAATTAGATGAATCTTTATTACTAGCAGTATCGATACAGATTCTAAAACATTTATTGGTCTATCTGTCTGTCAAACCTAAAAAAAATGTCACGGGCTGTCGTATAAAAATTAGATACCTTTTTCTCTTTCCAAATTCATTGTTAGTTTGAATTTCACTGAGAATAGCTCTGAAACAAAATAAATTAATAATTCTCTGGGTACATGAAACAATATTCTAAAGTACTTGTAAAAGTTTATTTGAATAAAAATCATTTGAATTTTGAATTTATTTTCATATAACCTGCATTGAAAATGCGAGTTTCAATGCCTGTTGAGCCACCCGAAACTAGTCAATTTCAGACGAATACGTCATTCAGCGGGTAGAAAAGGGCTGAAAGTGTTGGTTTTCTACCCGCTGAATGACGTAGCAGCCCTCCTCTCAATCCTAGACTATGAGATAGCTGCACTTTTGGTAAATATCGCCAGTAAGGCTGATTCAGTATTAGGTGGGTGTAGAGCTCTCCTCTAAGACGATAGTGAAGATCTGCCCGCATGCGGATGGGGCTCTGACTACTTATCGCCGTTCAAAGACGTGTTATGGTTACCAAAAATGAACAATAACTAGGAAGGCTGATTCTAGTATAGTATTAAAGTATGCGTAGTACCTATGTAAACAGTATAAAAACTGACGCTATTCATCGGGCCGTTCACTAGACATGGCCGCTCAAAGATGTGTTAGCCTTCCTAGTCATTGTTAATTTTAGGCAACCATAAGACGTCTTTGAGAGGCGATAAGTAGTCAGACCCCATCAGCATGCGGGCAGTCCTTCACTATCGTCATAAGAGGAGAGCCTACACCTACCTAATACTGAATCAGCCTTCCTGGCGATAGTTACCAATAGTGCAGCTAGTTTGAAATAAATAAAAGGTACCTACTCTTTTATTTATTTCAAACCTTTATAATTGTAATCTTACCCATCAACTAAACCGACAGATATAATTTGGAAACAACAACAAAAAATGAGGTTTTTTGGTTCCCTTAATTTTCCGGGATAAAAAGTAGCTGTTTTATTAAGTAGTAAGTAGTATGTGTTATTCCAGACTATAATCTATCTCTGTGCCAAATTTCATCCAGATCCGTTCAGCCGTTCAGGCGTGAAAGAGTAACAAACATACATACATACATGCATACATCCACTCATCCATACTCACAAGCTTTCGCGTTTATAATATTAGTAAGGATAAGGATTTATACCTAGTTTTGTAATTTACCTACCTTTTAGTTATTTTTGCCGAATGCTTTTTACCTTGCTGTTCAGAGCTCTCCAATTTATATTCTATAACTTGATCATCGTTTAGAATTTCAAAGCTGCAATACGTAAATAACCAAAATGTTTAGATAGGAAAGATGAATGTCTTTTGTTGGTATAGTCTACTGATTATAAATTAATATTTTTTTACTAGTGTACAGACTATGGTGAGAGTAGGTACATGAAATGGTATAACTCTGATGCGATGATAATTAGCGGAAAAGTGTTGTAGGTACAATGAAATGAAAATTTAGTTGATTTGTATTGAGAAACGAATAATTGCATTTTGCAATAAAGCGCGAAACTTGTACAGAAATTATGTAGGTAACTAATGCATTTATTTGCTTCTTCTCTGCAATCTGCATGTGATATTATGTGGAAGTGATATGGGATGACAGCTTTCAAGATTTCAGGAAATAAGAGTATACTTTTTGTTTGTTTTTTTCCAATGCAACGGCTTATTTTCTTTTTTATAATAGGCAGACCTTCTTTTATGTTTTCCCATCTGCAAAAATAATGAATCACAATAAATCATTCTAGATCATGTCTAGATAATTTAAAAAATACATAGACTGATGAACTTTGCTGAGCTTTGATAAAAGCCTCAGGTATGTTTACGTCATTATGTCAAAAAATTAAAGTGTCGGTACATGGGTTTTACTGGCGTTGCACTCTCCATTATATTATGCGCTGGCTGTAAAAGTACGTGGTGACGTGTCTGTAAAAGGTTTACTTCAACAAACGTCAAATTTGAAATCACACAATGATACAAACCCAACAATCAGCGCAACAATACGAAAATCACCGCGGCCGACGCCATATTAATTTTTTTTTGAAGGGATCTTTTATTTCAAATATTACAAATAATCACACTGACTATTACTGTAGGTAACTAATAAAACAAATTATACTTACTTTTTTACAATAGTCACACACTGCAGAAGTAAATTGTTTTTGTACTCGACAGAAAGCAAGATTATCACTTCAGATCAGACGAAGCTATTTTGACAGCCTACGTGCGACTGAAAACTGCGAAGCAAGTTCTGCGCGTTCAGTAAAATATTGGATGAAGCTAGGCGGCGTGCGCACGTTTCTTTGTTTTATACAAAACAATAGAGAGGATTGGAAAAATTGTGTCTTTATGAGGACTTTTGTTTTGTTTAAGTTATGTTTCATTCTATCTATCTATATAGGTAGGTACTTATGATAAATCTTTGGAGTAATGTTTATTATGTATACAGACCCCAAAAATATTTATATAGAACTAGATGATTCCCGCGACTTCGTCTGCGTGGATTCATTTTTGGATTCCCGCGGGAACTCTTCAATTTTCCGGGATAAAAAGTAGCCTATGTCCTTCCCCGGGATACAACCTATCTTGTACCAAATTTCATCAAAATCGTTTGAACAGATACATTTTTTTGATTCCCGCGGGAACTCTTCAATTTTCCGGGATGAAAAGTAGCCTATGTCCTTCCTTGGGATGTAACCTATCTCTGTACCAAATTTCATCAAAATCGGTTGAACAGATACATTTTTTTGATTCCCGCGGGAACTCTTCAATTTTCAGGGATAAAAAGTACCCTATGTATTGTTCCAGACTATAATCTATCCCTGTGTCAAATTTCATCCAGATCGGTTCAGCCGTTCTGGCGTGACTAATTACCTAACAAAAATTCAAATTCAAAATCATTTGAATTTGAATTTCAATCCATCCATCCATCCATACATCCATCCAAAGTTTCGCATTTATAATATTAAGTATAGATAAGTAGGTACCTACACAGTACACCTGAACGTCACGTTTACAAAGTATAAGACGTGATGGACAACGGTATCAAAGCTACGAGGGTTCCAAACGCGCCCTGTAGGTATCATACACCTTTACACTGTAATAGGACTTTTCCATAGTTGACGTTTTACAAAAACTTTGAACTTGTTGGCATCTCAAATATTTCTTTTGGGAGTTATTATAAAAACGCATACTGTTACCGACAAATGAATACCTAACTAATTTTACAGAGTCTAGAAGCACTAAAAATTCATATATTTTCATGAATGGTTACTTTTTTTCATTCTTGATTTATTGATGTTTTTATGCACTTTTTTTTTTAAATCCACTACAAGTTAGCCCTTGACTGCGATCTCACCTGATGGTAAGTGATGATGCAGTCTAAGATGGTAGCGGGCTGACCTGTTAGGGGCATGACAGTTATATTAAACCCATACCCCTATTCGGTTTCTACACTTCATTGGTACCGGAACGCTAAATCGCTTGGCGGTACGTCTTTGCCGGTAGGGTGGTAACTAGCCACGGCCGAAGCCTCCCACCAGGCCAGACCAGGGAAATTCAGAAATTATAAATTTACAAACCCTGCCGGGGATCGAACCCGGGACCTCCGCACGTTAAGGCTGCGCAAAGCACTGCGCCGCACGGAGGTCGTCAGACCTACTACACACATATTATACTAAATCCATAATATCCATAATCCATACTAATATTATAAACGTAAAAGTGTGTCTGTTGGTTGCTTGTTTGTTTGGTTGTATGCTTTCACGACTCATCCGTTCAACCGATTTTGATGAAATTTGGTACAGGAGTAGGTTGTATTCCGGGGACGGACATAGGTTATATTTTTATCCCGGAAAATGAGAGTTTCTGCGGAAATCAAAAACCTTAATCCACGCGGACGAAGTCGCTAGCATCATTCAGTCCATACTAATATTATAAATGCGAAAGTGTGTCTGTCTGTCTGTCTGCTACGCTTTCACGGCCCATCTGTTCAACCGATTTTGATGTAATTTGGTACAGGGATAGGTTATAGTCTGGAATAACACATAGGGTACCCGGGGAAGGATAAAGGGTACTTTTTATCCTGGAAAATTAAAGAGTTCCTGCGGGAATCAAAAATCCACGCGGACGAAGTCGCGGGCATCATCCAGTTTTCAATTATGTATTGGTCGTGGACCGTCATAATTTCAACTTCTTTGAATTTATTTTTGTATATGGCACGAACAGCCCTTTTCTGCGAGACCAAAACAGAATGAACATCAGCATTAGGTACCCCATAGACCCGAAATTGATATTTCGCCAGTTTCCCCCTTCGGACGACTGTTATAAAAGAAAAAAATCTACTTAGACTGAGCTATAAGAACCAAAATACCCATTCAAAGTTAGTTTTAGTGGAGTTCGTGCACAAAACAGGCAAAATAAGACAGAGAATAAAATACCGTTTTGGCTCAGTGAATAATAAAATAACCACCAATTAAATTTTCAAAATAAATATTTTATATACAGAAATCGTCCAGTTACATTTTTTTTATACGTATAAATATCGATGATTAGTTTTGTTCAATGGTAGTGGATGCATTGACGTTTGTGTACGGATACTATCAGTGACAAACGTCAGTTCAGGAGCAACGGGACGCAACCTCACGCCTTGAGAGCCCGCAGGCGTATGGGAAATGACTGCCGTATTTCATGAATATATAACGAAATTTTGTGATGCGCGCGCCCGTACTAAATTTGTATGAAAAATTCGTGCTGTAAAAATGAGGGATGTTTGGAACCAGATTGTAAAAAAACTATAAGTTTTATTGAAAATATTATTTATTTAAAGTGTTTTTTGATCTTTTAAGATCAATTTAAAATAACTTTTGTCTAAATGATGTCTCAAATTAAATCACAATAGTCGGAACGCGATAAGACCTTTTTTGAGATTTCCATGAATTTCCCAATAATTTTCTGCCGTTACTATACGATTTTTTGACCACTTTTTTTAATTACATCATACTATATCTCAATGAGTAGCGAATGGTATTTATTCGATAATGAAATTTTAATTTTTGCTATACTAAAATGTCGGAACAGAAAAGGATGTTTCCCCCTATTACAGTACATCCGTCCTTAAAGCGCTAACTTATACCTAAATTTATTTCAACCACACGTACAAGTTTGGTATTAGAAGTTGTTACGAAAATTTTATACTCAGATATCAACATTGTTGCGCGAGTACAACATACAAAGTGTATATGGAGTACATCGTAGCTTGCGGCGCCTCGCCACATGACCATGACTAACGATCCATACAGAGTGAAAATTACATACTTACAAAATACCGCCGCTGTAGATATACTCGGTTGAGTGCTAACTGCTTGAGCTCTCGGGGGGGTTACTACCATCGCTTAAAGCAGTATTATTTCAAAATTACAGCTTTATGTCATGCACCTTGTCGTCCCTAAAATAAGGATTATAATTCTAAAATACGAACCTCAACAATATTGAAATGATACGGCTTTAAGCGATGGTAGTATTCCCCCAGTCCCACCGATGATCACCAGAGAATTCACAGAGAACGACGACATAATTGGAGGGCAAACGACGTGGCTGAAGGTCGAATATTGATAAAGAGTGAATAATATGTTGGGCGACCTATGTCATTTTACTATTCTAGTGTAACTTAGGTTTGGCCAAGTTGGTAAGGTTCATTGTTTTAAGCGATTATTAACATATTCTTAGCTTAATGTATGTAATACAAGGCACTATAATTAATTCTTGCTATAATATATTACTTTTAAACACATATTACACAAAATTATGAACATTACACATTTTAAACGCTTTTTGTTCATAAGCGAAGATTTTCGATTTAATTATTTTTATTTGCTATGTATTGGATCAGCAAATTAAAAAAATCTATTCTTTTTTAATTTCTTCCTAAAATTTTCAACTGCCACATTTCCCCAAGCAGACACTAACCCTATCAAACTAACTATAAATTGACGTCGCTGCGTCGCTTCCACTCTGTAGGGGTTTTTACTCATTTGCCTAACTTTGAAAGAGGTCTCGTAGAACATCACACCGAAAAGTTGTCCGCTCAGGGCGCTCCGCCGTTACCCTTTGTGAAGTATTTGTTTACCCCCATCCCCCACCCTAGCCCGGGTGCGATAATTACCGAACGTATGAAACATCTTATATGCACATATTTTAGGGTGAAGTATTTTCGAGCGGACATGCAAAGGCTGTAATGTTGCATACATAATTTAATAACCTTTATGAAACCAGAAAGATTTCTACGTTCTTACCGAACCTATTGAATTTTTACCAATATATTTTTTGAAATGGTCAAGTATATCTTCGGAATATAACATGAAAATAATAATAATTTTATTCATAATAGATGCTACGAGACATGCTACGATCTACGACACGTAGCAATAGGGACGATGACAACTCAATCAAATCAGCAACTCTTTATCAAACTTAAAAACGCGCTTTTAGTATGAAATACATAGTTGTGATGTCACCAAAGTTTTTTTCTGTAATCTATAGTTAAAATGTTAAAATAGTTATCAAATTTAAAACTAACCGAGGGTCTTTTGGCTGACCCTCTATTTAATCATCAGTAAAAAATATATAAAATTTCGATTATGTTTCAATGATATAAAAGAGTACATTTAGGTATAATAATTTAGACTAGAACACTGATTTCCCTGAAATACAAATATGCAGGCGGATTATTATTTGGTGGGCAAAGTTAAATGTAACAGGCAACTATGCGGAGACGGCTATTAAAAACTCCCAACTCTAATTTCCATAGTCGTAGTCACGAGTAAGTTGGCGTGCTCATCCGGGCACGGCGGACCCGTACTAATGTTACAAATGCTAAAGTTTGTTGGCTTATCTTTATGTCGTTGGTCCTTCAATCAGGCCGCATCAGAGGATCGAAGTGATTATTTTTGCATGGGTCAGTTGACCTGATGAAATTACATAGACTGTTAATTTTATCTCGGTAAATCAAATACTATAGCAAATGGGCTGGATCGAATCCGAAGTAAGCAAATTAAAAAAATAATTCAGCTCCCTAGAAGTTTTGGTCACAAGAATTCTTTCAAGCGGCTTCGAGTTACCTAGTCCTAATTCTGATAAAAAATTAGCTTATAGGAAAAATGTTAGGTATAGTTGGACGCTTTTCAGAGCCTCATCGATCCGCCCGTCCGGTGCATCCGCTGAGATATAGCCGGCTTGCGGGATAAACGTGGTTCGCTGCGGTGGCAAATCAAATAGTTGCCAACTGATCCCTTCCTAGGCAGCCGTTCCATTGGGGATATGCTGAGGTGACGTACTAAGCCCGACTAAATCAGGACAGCTTGGTTGATAGTTCTTTGACCCTTTCGTTGGTCTTTTATTAGATAAGTGGCCGAATTATCCAAAAAAAAAACGCTATAATTTGAGTGCGTAAAACGTATTAGATACTTGAACTGGTTAAGCAGTTTATATAATCCATCAGGTGAGATCGCAGTCAAGGGCTAACTTGTAGTGGATAAAATTAAATTTAAAAAAATGATTTTCGACATGCAAGCAGCAATGGACTCCATAAATATATCAATTCTCTGTTTGCACAACACTTACGATTTTCTTACACAATCGGGGGTTAGGATAATATCCTGATTGATATTAGCACCTATAGATAGTATAGATGATTGTTATTTCTTAGATTGGAGTGACAAAATTATACAGTTTTGAAGTTATATGTATTATGTATGTATATAATACTGTTAAATGTATTATGTACCGAAGGGGATCACAATGTTTGTTTGCTTAAAGATTTACGTGCTAGGATCTCCTTTACGTTCCGATGCCGACCGCAGCGTGTGGCGAGCCGCCGGGCGTTGGTGCCGGGCGTTGGGTGCCGAGCGTTTGGCGGCAAAGCCGGGAATATACGGCCACACCTCGACAGGCGGCGTAAATAAAACGCTGCCCCGGCATATTGACGAGACACGCTCCATACAGGGCAATAAATACAGATACATGAACAATTTATTTCAACAATACTCGCTGACCAACCCGGCTTCACTTGGGTGAAATTTTTGCAAATCCCTTGGATTAGTAGACGTCTTCTTCCAATAGTGTTATCTCGTATAGGTAACAACCTCTGATGCCAACCTGTTAAATCTGCACATTGAATCTAATATGACATAATGAGGTAGCTACTTTCCTACTTTAGAATTCTGCCAAGTAACATCAAAATGTATTTCATTATACCTACTAGGTATGTAAATAGCCTACCTACTTACATTGGCTTCAATGCAATCACACGCATTCTGCTGAATGCACTCTTGATTCATTAACATAACAGTCGTCGCCTACCAATACCATATTATTGATATCGTATTTAACGGTGGATTATGTCAGAGAAGACGTATAGGAAAGACGGGTTTCGTTTTTCTTTTTAAATCGGCAGAGCCACTGACCCTTAGCCTAGGTCACCGACTCTGCTGTCACTATCTACAGTAGGTACTAGAACTGATATCACAAGCAAATGCTATCCAAATGAGGCACTGAAGTTAATTATCGAAAAGCAAAACTAGATTAATATTCATAACGGACTCCCGCGATGACTGATCTTGATAAAATGACCACCGCAAATTAATGCAGACACGTCACAAAGTGTAACCGAAGTTTACAATTATAATTTAATATAAAAAATTCTTTTTAAACAACCGATTTCAAACTCCCGCGCCAACTTTACAACAACAAGCACACGCTATACAAAGTACTTATTTTATTGTTGATATTTTAAAAACCACTCAACCGATTTCGATAAAATTTATATGGGACCACTTGGGAAGTATGCCCTTTCAAATAAATAAAGAATCATCCAAATCGGTCCGGTCAAAAGTTCTGAGGTAACAAACATTAAAAAAAAAAAAATTGCTTTAATCACTGGAATTAATAGTTGTACTCTAGTCTATAACTGGCATTTGCCATCACTGAATGTATATGCTACCTACAATATATACTTATACTATCAAACAGACATAGTGTATTAACATTGATTGTGTAGGTACAGTTTGACTAATGCTCGGCACTCAATAGGCAGGTGTCGGGTTGAGGTAAGCACGACAGTGGTACGACAGCAACTGTACTCCGACTGATAGTGGAGATTAGCAAGTCTTTAGCGTGCATTATAGATACGACAAAGTACTCGAACGCCACTTAGCATTTGCGAACACAAAATGTTTGGTAATATTCCACGTCTAAGTAGATAACATAATTACTATGATGGCTTATGATACTGTGCAATTAAAATATGAATAACTATTGCCTTTGAAATGTACTCGTAAGTAGACTTGCTACTGAACTTCGATAGATTCGGCCTTATCGATTAATGTAGACAACATTATAAAGGGAAATTCGTTTTCTAGGTCCAACGGCATGGGCTCAGTGATTGAGCCACGACTTCTCCCTTTACATTTTAAAGAACAAGGATGATATTTTGAGTTTTTTTTATCAGTAATATATTTTTCATCCCACCATCTCGGAAAGAGTACTTTTAATCTTCGATATCTGAATGCAAAAGCCGTTATTATCCTCTTGAGGATAAAGTAATTGAATTTAGAACATCGTGTGCACGTTAGTAAATATCACTCGTCTATGAAGTTTGTGAATTCAAAACATCATTAATAGTAGATTATTCACCAAGGGGGTAATGCGATGTATTATGTCACGGGCGCCGGGATAAATCCCAAGCGGAACGAGGGATTTTAGAGTAACTCCCGAGCGTAGCGAGGGTGTTGCATCTAGAATCCTGAGAGTAGCGCGGGAATTAGGGGCGCCCAAGATTAATACAGCATTACCCCTACGGTGAATACTCTACTTTTCACACCTCGCGATACAACCACTTCTTTCAGCTAGCGTGGCCTACTCGATTTGACAAACAAATGTCGTCAGTGCGAATCTAGTGGGCCACGGCTTCGGTTTTCGAAAATTGAGTTGGCCGCGCCTGCTGAGAACACATTCTGTTTACCGAAATTACTTAATGTGCAACTTATACCTATAAGTTGCACATTTAATTTTTTTAAGTTTATTCTAAACTATTTTATTTATGTAACCTACGGAAGGAAGTGATTTCCGCGATACAGGGAATCCTAGTGCGGAAATCACTGTTCTACTTACTGTTGTAATCACTTCTGTACTTGTGATCTTTATCTGAATAAATCTTATCTTTATCTTATCTTTAATATAATAGATCCATACTAAAATGATAAATGCGAAAGTGTTTCTGTCTGTCTACCTACTACGCTTTCACGGCCCATATTTTCAACCGATTTTGATGAAATTTGGTATAGAGGTAGATTATATCACGGGGAAGGACATAGGCTTTTATCCCGGAAAATTAAAGAGTTCCCGCGGGAATCAAAAAACCTTAAACCTTAATCGCGGGCATCATCTAGTACCTAATTAATAATCGTTACCTACTTACTCTTCTTCGAGTCGCACCTATCCGAAGGACCCAGGAATCCATCGCATTATTAATCCAAGAAAACTCCTACCATTATGTGTTTAATTGAAAAGGGTCACGACCCTCAGCAATGAGGATACTACGCAGAAGGATAGGGACGGTAATCCCACACAACCGAGGAGAGATCACTCGGGCCCAAAGGTTTCGTAGGTACGTATGCTCTCAAAACAGCATACCATGACCCCAAGTGTAAGGTCAATCGGTTATATTCAAGCATTCAAACCATTTCTAACTAATGCATACGATACACACCGCCCATGTACCTATATGCGTGTATAGAGTATAGACACAATTGTATGCACAGCCTCCTCGGGCGCTCTGAGCAAACGGAGATAGTTGCAGGCTCACGCTAGGTACACTAACGAGATGCTATCTGAAGATAGCTCTACCCAGGTAGGCTTATATTACCTAATGCCAACTACAATATCAGGTAGATATAAACTAAGAGCGAAAACAGAACACACTACGGATGAAAATGATATCACACTTGTTATCATTTTCATCCGTAATGTGTTCTGTCCACTGGCAAAAAGTCCGCGTCATTAGTTTTAGGGTTCCGTAGTCAACAAGGAACCCTTATAGTTTCGCCATTTCTGTCTGTCCGCGGCTTAGCTTAGAGACTCTTAAGTAAGAACTAGAAAGCTGTAATTTGGCATGGGTATACATGTCAATCACGCCGACAAAATGGTAAAATAAAATTTTGACAAACAGGACTATTTAATCAGATTTCCTTGCCTTTTTCGCAGCGCTGGTAAACGGGCGCGAGCGGTATGGTATGCTAGACCGTCGGGCAAAAGACAGTGTTTTATACACCTACGGACATGACTCAGGGCAGGCCTTAGGCTCGGTATCCACCAGAGCGGAGATGGCCACAAATGTGTTTAGCGGACCAATCAGATTATTGATACATGACGATTCATGACGTGAAACTCATCACGTCATTCATTAGATGATCCGATTGGTCCACTAAACATATGTCCAGACTTCTCCGCTCTGGTGGACACTTCTCCACTATACGCCTCTTCGTACATCTCTGGTGGAAACGCAACCACCCATTTGATAAACTCACTACAACTAGTAGACATTCGTGTAGGTACTAGACTGCTCTACATGGAGAGATATACATATTATGCAGATATATATACATGTGCCAACTAACAGCTTACAATAGAATTATTACCTACATTAGCTATACGTCCTTTGACTTTTGAACGAATGAAACTAATTAGCCGCGCCGGGAGTGCTAAGTGGGTGCACTCCCTTATCCGGGGACGTTTCCAATGGGGGTCATTTTTATTGCCGCTTCCCTCCCGCGGGGAATAGAAACTTATTCAATTTAGCTGGGAACTTAGCAAGATAATAGAATTACTTTGATATCTTTCGTTACTTAGCTCGTCCTTAAAATTTCTGTTCTTTTACCGGACCCTTAAGGAAGAACGCTAACAGTCGGCGTCGAGTAGAGAAGGTTTTTGCTAATAAACTCTGTTATTAACATATTATGATTGAAATTGACCTCCATTCTATAACACTGGGGTCGTGCGATCCGTCTTAGCACTAGTCATAGCTTTTTATTCAAAGTAGGTAGATAGACATGTAATTGTACACTTTTTGAACCTCAACAAAATACGAGTTGTGATGGTGACAGTTAACTACTTCTTAAAACTAAAGCTACGACAGCTTACACATCCCATAGATTTCGAGTATCGTTATACCTACAAGTAAATTCTCAAGTCTATCGGGGACATGCGAGGATGCATGGAGGTCTTGTGAACAATCCACCACTAGGCCCGGACTAAGGATTTCTCTAGCTTAGCTTTTTATCGTTAAATGTCACAATAATATCTTGCTTCAAAGGGTTGGTTTAAATAAAACGTCAAATTTATAAATCAAATCGATTTATTCAAGTAAATAATTGAACATTTTGATATATTTCAACGTGATAAATATTTGAATCTTAAGTTACACATCTGAATATATAAGCATTTATACATCATACTGAACCATCGCCCGACCTCATCCGTTTACAAAAATATATAAACATCAAAATTTATTGCGACTATACTACTATTAGATACTATATTTTCATAATATGCCGCATAGTATATTTATCTCTTTCTCATGTAGGTAAAAGTTAAACGTGTCAAAGAGAGACATCAAATCGAATAGGTTTAATGCGATCTCTTGCACGCTTTTTGATATAACTACTTTTAATAACTAACAGGTAATACGTATTTCTATTACACATTTGAGCAAATAATATTATATTTTTTAATATATAATAATGTATATAAAATTACTGAAACAATTCATACACACCTAGATAGGTATAAGCTTTTCGATGTACTAAGTAAAACCATATTTTCGCAAGACCCGATAAAATATTATGAATAAATTGATCAAGAAGGAATGTGACTTCCACAAAAACGATAGGTACCCTACTCTATATTTAAAATTATAGGAATCAGCTAAGATAATGCATCTTTTGAAGATAATGAAACAGTTTGTTTTGGTAATTACTATGCACAAAGTATAAAGCCCAATTGCATTCTTTAGATTGCTACAGTTGTTAGTTGGACAGCCTATTAACGTCCCACTGCTGGGCACAGGCCTCCACTCTCATAGGAGAGAGGGAATTAGAACTTAGACCCACCACGCTGCTCCAATGCGGGTTGGCGGGCTTTAACGACTATTATCATGTTAGTGATAATAACCGGGACCGACGGCTTAACGTGCTCTCCGAGGCACGGGGGTGAAACACCGCCAACTTCCAACTCCGGGCTGGCACTGAGAATTTCTTAATTGAAAAACCCAATACCTAACAATTTTTATGCCCGACCGGGAATCGAACCCAGGACCTCGTGATCCGCAGTCGACTAAGCTAACCGCTAGACCAACGAGGCAGTAATCAACGAGGAGATTGCTACAGAAATGATAACAATACAAAAAGTACCAGCGAGGTGTAACGCGTTCACCTATCTCTGGAATAAGTTGCAGACAACGTATTGATACAAAAAAGAAAATATTTGTATCATGTAGATTCAAATTATTCCAGTAAAAAAGTGAACGCGGAACTCGCAAGTCTATACAATTATATTATGCAGGAACCAAAGTGGGGACGCCAAAATTACGATTTTCATATTCATCAAAATTTTCATCATACATAATTCTATACATCATTTTGTTTCTAGCTACCATAAAGCTGTCGAGTATCACCTTCCGCAAATATCGGCTAAAATTAGACAACACCCAAGATTAAATACACCTTGACCCTAAAGAAGGTCACATATGCCTCTTGAAGCTGACTTAAAACTAACAATATTCCTATTATTTTATCTATCTAAAGAATAAAAAGGTATAATTCAATCAAATATAACGGTGCGTTTACATATTCGCGCGAGAGCTGGACAAGTGGCCGGAATGCAAACATTCGTCAACTTCTTACTAGCAACCGCCGCGCCGCAGCGTAGTAGCGAGATTAGCCCGCTACCATCGTAGACTGCATCATCACTTACCATCAGATGAGATCGCAGTCAAGGGCTAACTTGTAGTGGATAAAAAAAGAGAGATTGTGCGCGACATATCGATAGCACGAGGCGAACCGCGATCGCGAATATGTATATGCACGGTAAAGTGTACATTTAACTCTGAACGTATATTAATATTAAGTAAATGACGAAAGTGTCACAAAGCTCGTAGTCAACCCATGAATTTCATTGTCCATTTATTAAAACATACAATTTTGTGGAATCAAACAATAAAAGCTTTAAGAGTAAAGACTACAGTGTTACTTCCTCAAAAAACTATGATTCAATAAGAGAAATTATAACAATATGTTTTTTGTTTCTTTACGAATTAAAAAAACTGAATTGGTACTAATATTAGTACCAATAAATAAAGTGAAAAGACTGTTATTGGCGAATAATAAAATGCTACTCCTACCCTACTAGTACAATACTGGACGTATGCCTTTCCTTGCACCATGCTCCAGTCACAAAAATTCACTACTCGATACATTATCTGTAATAACAATATAATATAATAATAATATTATATATTATTTATCAATTATAAATATTATATTCATATTTTAGCAATTTTTTACATAGACCGTATCATTTAGTTTCTAGAGCCACCGTACGCCGCAACTTATTCCTAAGCTCAAGAGGAAGATGCTTCAAGCGATTCGTTTCAAAAATGTAACAAACCATACTGATATTTAGCTACATAATATTTTACTCCCATATTTGTGAAAATGTCCTCCGTACATTTCTTTCGAGTCCCTTTGTAACTTTGTAACATTTCTGATAAATGACAACAATTTCTGATGATGACAATTATTATTACCCTCTAGCCTTAAACGCAACGCACACCTATTGAGCCGCGGCATCTTTCTTATGAACAACTGGAAGTGAACTTCATTATTAGGGCGGTTCTTTTGATTTCGGATAACCAACTAAAAAAAATTGTTTAGAGGCGTCGTCGGCCCCTTACGTTTCGGTATACCAACTAAAAAAAACTGTTTAGAGGCGTCGTCGGCCCCTTCCTTATTATACTTTAAAAATAAGTAGCATTTACAAAAAATATTATTATGTTATACATTTACATACATATGTGGATATTTAATTTGAAAATAGTACTAACTGGGCAACGTACAAATCGCGACGTTTGTCAAAATAATTTGATCAAATATAATTGATCTAATTCCAATAGCAATAGTCTCCAAATATGAGAACAATTTTGTTTCGGTTACGAGTGCGTTGCGTTATAAATCTAGTCAAAATAAGAATAGTACGATATAACATTTTATCACATTTTCATACATAATAATTATTGTTATATTCAAATGCTATGATCTAAGTATTAAGTTTTTCCTTATTATTAAGTTTTATTTAAAACCGATCGCCTATTCAACAAATTCATATCGCTATAAGCGATTTATTTGTAAATTTTCAAAAATCGTTTTTGGCACATGCTGATATTATACTTTTCATACTTTACATTCACGGTTATCGTAACGGCCGAATACTAAAATATCAAATGAAATGTTAAGATTTTTTTTTTGTCGTTTACCGTATTACCGTTCATAATAAACAGCATAAAACACGTTAATTAAACATTAAGGTTCCCTTTTAATTTCAAGACATTTTCAGTACTCGGCAGTTGATTTAACAACAATAAGTAACTCACCGCCAGCAACGAATTTTCAACTAATGCTTAGAATGATAGCTGATTCCCGCGACTTTACTCGAGTTGCTTTAATTTTTTTTCAGAATCTGAGTGGTCTCACAGCTTTTCTTACCGTTGATATACCACACATGCTGGAGTTGTATGTTTATATTTATTGGAAAATGGACAGTATACCCTGGCTCCTGCACGGTAAAAATTTCGTTGCGTGCGGTAGGTTCCGCGTGACAAATGCGTAACTACCTTTACGATATAATTTAATGATAAAATTCAAAGAGAAAATAATTATGTGTCATCTGTTTACAAAAATCTGCGATGCGCGTCAGTTATTAACAAGTCAACAGATAATATTAAACAAGTTTAGGTAAACTAACCAACGTACGCGACGCGTAACTGAGGTGCGTGTAAGAATTACCGATCAAATGTATGTACGATACCCTAAACGGATGAGAATGGATACATGAAATTGAGCTCTAATTCAATGATGTTATGGTTTATTTTATTTTGACGCCGAACTTTGACGATTTGATCGGCAATTCTTACACAATCGCACCTCAGATTATTTAATCAGTTGCAGTCATATTGATGATATTACAACCTTCCATCAGACTTGTCAGTACACTGGTACGTCAAACTATACGTAACTACGTATTGGACACCGTTGACTTCAACACACTAATAAATATAATTAATGACGGTTTATCTTCTTTCTTCATGAAGACCAACCAGTCTAGTTCAAAATCAGAAGTACAGGTTCTAGGTACAATCAATCACTACTAGAGTCAACCCTCGGTTGTCACATTGACAACCGACCGTTTTGATCTTTGACTGGCCAATTTTCGATCAATTGTAGGTAATACAACTCAGACTGTTAAAAGTTTACTAGCTCGCTGCATCAACCAAATTAAGTTTGATTTTGATTGGTAAATTTCAAACCGCTACGTAAGATTTGTCAAAAATCCTTTCTTAGCGGATGCGGGATGCATAACATCTTAATAGCTATCTGTGTATCAAATTTAGCCCGATCCGTCCAGTGGTTTGAGCTGGGCGATAACAGATCTGTCAGTCAGTCGCCCTTTATATATTTACAAAGATAAGTATGATAACAAAAGGTCCCGTGTCAATTTTATTTTTTTTTAAATTTGGGTGTAACTTTTAAGCTTTTTTTTTAATACATGACGGAAAATTTTGGACCATTTTCAATGAACAATTTGATCTTTGGCTTTTGATACATTTCATAGTTGATAAATATCCGCAGCTCAATGGCTTCACTGTGTGGACACATAATATATGAATGAAATTGTAGCTCTAAATCTGGTGTCTATCCCCTCAGTTAGTATTATGTAAGGTAGAGAAATATATTTAGTGCTATAATTTCAGTTCAGTTTAGTTTAGAGGTTGTATACTGAACTACACACACTATCTCCCATCTATCACCGTTCACGTTATTAGCACAAACCCCTTCCAACGATTCACATTTCAAAACTACATCAACTAGTATCTCCTTTTAGCACCATTCAATCTTATTTCTTACATTTTCATCTAGAACCATAGTGTAGCATAATTCAAGTAAATACCTTGAAAAAATGGTATAATTTTGTTTGTGCGTTTCTAATTCGCCCTAATACAGGCTGATATCGACATTAATATGTATAAATACGATATTTTGGTTACATATTATCTGACTACAACTTAACTTTCTTAGTTTAGTTAAGGTATAGTTTTTTAAACATCATTTAAATTGGTTCAATGTAAGATATTATATCGTATATGTATTAATGAGTAATGGTTATTTACAATGAGTTTACAATTATGGAGTAGGTAAATATTGTCGGACGTCAGTATATGTAATAAGGGTAAGAAGAATGAAAGTATTAAATGTTAACATGGTAATTGGAATGCAATGAAAATGATTATGATACAGGAAGAAATAAGAAAATACACACAATCTCATCAGCTAAAACTCGTTCTGTTATGTATATAAAAATTATATAAATGATGAAAGTATTTCTGAAGTTTATAATCAATTAGTTTTAAAAGTAAAACCATGTCGATGAAATGTGTCACATGTAAGAACAATGAACAATGTGCTTGTAAATGTACTATCGCATAGTAAAATGGAAGAATGAATTTTTTTCATTGAAGTTGTACGTAAACGTCGTAATATAATTGAGGTTACAGTTCTGTATATTAATAATGGCCCGGGGAGCTCGCTGTACACTAATGCTGAGATCTATAGAGCGTACTTTGACTTGCCTCAGACTTTACTTAGAGTTAAAACGAGACGGACTTATGTGAGTAACATACATCTGTCTCGGTTTAACCATGTCTTAAGTCTAAGCAAAGTCAAAGGTCGCTCTATAGATCTCACACTAAGACTACATTTTCGCACTGCGAAAAACATTCAACAAAATCGCAAGAACAAAATTCGCGAGAATGTTTTTCGCAGTGGGAACGTACCCTCCTTAGGGTCGTTCATGTGAATAGGGGGTAGTTCACCGGTTGTGCGTGGGTCAGTGCGGCGGCGGCGGCGGCGCGGGGCGCACGCGCGCGGCGCGCGGAGGCGGAGGCGCGTCGCGCGGCGGCCGCGCTAGTGAGTATGTCTCCGGCTGGAAGGTGGGCGGGCACTGCAGGTGCGAATACTGCTCCGAGCGACTGCTCTCCTGACACAGACACACAAACAAAATAATCTTAAACCCGCCTTTACTCAAGTATAAAAATCCATTAAAAGTATGCTCGTCATAAAAGCTTATTATACCTACTGTTGAAAATTATGTAAATAATAAAAGAGCATGGATTTGACTCGCTCCAGCAGCGCTTAGGACTGCGGTAACTTTTATATCTACACATTGTTGTAATTGTATTTTTGTAAAAAAAGAGCAACCACCGATTTTGTTGCTGGTTCTTTTTAGGAATGCTATTCCGAACCAGTGGTCACTCGACGATTCAAAAGCACTTTTAATAAGTGTATTTGAATAAAAAGATATGAGTTTTGAGTTTTGTGAAGCTTGGCTTCCTGTGATTCAATCTGATTATTAAATAGGTCTTCCAGAATACCTATAATTCACATTCTCGGTTAGTGTTAAGAGTGATAACCATTTAAACCGATAGTTTAAAGAAAAAAACGTATGTTGAAAGATGACGTCACAACTATCTATTTAATGCAAACTTTCATACTAGAAGCGCTTTTTTAAGTTTGATAAAGAGTTGTTCATATGATAGAGCTGTCATCGTCCCTATTGTGAGTTACGTAATATTGGTTAGCTGAAATTCTGCTAAAATTCAGAGGTCTCCGCACCATAGTTATAGCGGCTAGACCATTACCTCGCTGAGTTGTCGCGCGATGTCGCGCCGCGCGCCGCCGAACATGAGACGCAGACGCGATACGCCCACAGAGCCCGCGCCGCCGCCGCCGCTCGCGCCGCTGCCCCAACTGACATATATAATTCATAATTTTTATTTTGCCTAATTGTGGGTAAGTAATAACAGTTGTTTTCTTATAATTAGTCCCGTTCACAATTTACTGCCAGTGGCAGTGTGCAAAAATATACATGTACCGCCATATAGATAATGTTATTTTTTTAATCAATTATTCATAATATATATACAAAAACTAAACAGTCATATAAATCAGTTCCAATTTTGGCCACCGGGCCATAAGTTAGTGGGACTGTATAATATTATATGTGTCGAGCGTGCTGCCATCGGCAAATGAACTGGTGCTGTTTGTATTCTCTCCATCGACCTCAATTTACAGATTATTTTACTAACGCCATCTAGTCTGAAAAGCGGGACAGGGACAGGGTTATATAGGTGAGGGGCATGCACCAGAAGTCGGACGCCCAACTTTTTTCTATGAAAAGGCCCCTCTAGTACCTACAATCTACATATTATATTATGATTATCTCACCTGTCGCTGGCGGCGTGCGCGGGCGGCGCGTGCGCAGAGCCGGAGTGCACCTGTGACACATGACACACAACCTTTGATGCAAACTCTATTGGCTACTTTGACTGCAAAACTTTTTTGAAAACGTCAAAAGGCGCGCTTACGCTTAGTACGGGATTGCGTATGAAATACTTGTGACGTCATCAAAAGTCGACGCACTTTTTTACTTTAATCGATAGTTTAAAGTGGTTACTGGGGGGACGTGGATATTACGCCTTTTGGCTGGTTCTCTATTTTATAATTATCAAATAGTTAATCATTTATTTTTGGCCTATGCAATATCCCAATGGGGATGATGCCTATGTCAAAAATAAACAATTTCTTACTGATTATAAAATAAAGGGTCTTCCAAAGAACCTTAAATTCACATCCTCGATAAATTCCAAGTTTGATAACCAATTTAAACCATGGAATAAAAGGGTTAGCTGAGAAGAATACAACAAATAAAATGACTTCACACTAAATTCATTTGTTGTTTTGAAAACGTTTTTAATGATTTAGGACCTATTAGAAAGTAGACTTTGAATGTGATATGCGATGTGATAGTGAAAATACGATAGAGAAAATTAAATAAAATGTATGTCACCTTGTCCGCTCTCCGCAGCGAGGCGCGCCACGCTTCGATGCGGTTATCCCTCTGTTCTCTCTGCTCTCTCTGCTCCCGCTGCTCTCTCTCTTCTCTCTCCTCGTCCTGCTTATCTTCGGGATACACTATTTTCTCGTACCTAAGAAAGAAAGAAAGAAATGATTTATTTATATGAATATGTGAAATTGAGATGTTTGTTTATGAATTAGGAAGCCGCATCATATCCAGTCAGCCATATACAAAGTTATATCTCCGCTAATTCATCTAAACAAACGTAACGCTTCCACGGCCCATTTCTTCAATCGATTTTAATGAAATTTTGTACAGACTAAGGTTGTCCTGGAAGGATACAGGCTACTTTTTGTCCCGGAAAATGAAGGGAGTCCCGCGGGAATTAAAAAAATAAAACGCCTCAGCTAGTCTTCACATAAAATCTGTATGGTGTACATTAGACAGTAGCAATGACTATTGAATCGATAAATATAGAGATATTTTTCATATGAACACTGGGCATCAAATTACCGTATGTTTCACGTCAGTCACAGAAGTAAAATTAGTAACAAAACCCATAATTTGTAAGATGGCGGACTGCGACTCACTTCGAGCTCCCTTGACATAAGTACTTTTTACATTATGAATAAGTGAGCAAACGCCGGGATCGCCTGATTTTTAGCCACATCCTAGCAATTCTAATTAGAAACGACGTGGAAGCAAATTGCTTCTAATACTTCATTAGAATACGTTGGTGACGTTGTGACTATGTCTATTTCGTAATACAGAGATACTGTGAGCTAACTCACCCGTCCTTGCCCTTGACGGAGATCGGTTTGCCACCCTCGCGGGGGGCGACGGGCGGGGCGCGGGGCGCGGGCGCGGGCGGCAGCCCCCGGGCCTGCAGCTCCAGCACCGGCAGGGGCAAATCCCCGGCTGACACCTATACACAATATTCATCAGTCACTATTCACAAAATTCAAGCTTTTTATTTAAATAAACTTTTATCACCAAGTGAATCTACCACTGGTTTGGAATGCCGTTCCTACCGAGAAGAACCAGAAAGAAACTCTTTGGTGGATGCTCTTTCTAAATCATTCATTTACAATTACTACATCCATGTGTACACAAGTAACCGCTGTCCTTAACATTGCTGGAGCGATCTTATCAAATCCATGCTCCTCTACCATTTACATAATTTTCAACAGTATAATAAGCTTTTTTCAGGAGCATACTTTTAATAGATGTCTTAAATTTGTGTATAGGCAAGTTTAAAATAGGTTGTTGAATTTGGTTATAGAAAAGAATCAGTTGAGATCGCAGTCAAGGGCTAACTTGTAGAGGATAAAAAATATTAGAAAAGAATGCCTCGAATCTTACATCACCCGGACGTGGTATCAATCTACGGCCTTGGGGGCGTACGGACTAATCTAGTCCAACCAACCGACCTCCCATTCGTTCCAACGTCATCCTGAGCTGAGGTCCGAGCCTCACAGGAGGCGTCCTTAGGAAGATGTTGCCCCCAGGACGTCTTCGAGCCCTAGGGCTCATTTCTCGGCGACGCCTAGCGCTGATAACCCTCCCGGTGATGCTATAGCGGCCAGTAGGGCCTACTCAGCATATTCAATCAGAAAAAAAACTATTCACAGTCCAACCGATCGTCCTGGGGTTCTCCCCAAAGAATAACAAGGGCTAATGCTACAGCCTGCCACACTGACCGAGTGCGCAGATTTCACACTCATTATTAAGGAATGCTGACTGCCTCGTTGGTCTAGTGGTTAGCATAGTCGACTGCGGACAGAATTACTATACAACATCTGTCAAAACATCAATTTTAATCCTAGGTTAAACGTAACGCGGAGTTGGTGAAATTGACACTATACTGTTCAATGTTTTACCCATTTTTATGTCCACGCTAAATATAAATATAAATAGGCGTTTTATTTTATAGGTATTTTCTAGGCAAGCGCGTTCCAACCTAGACCTCATCATTGCTTTGCACTAAGCATGATTGTCATCAAGCACAAGCCTATCTCACAATTAAAAAAAGGGCACTTGCGAGTTCAGATAAATGTATACTGGCTTGCCAGTAAATTATTGGGCTCACTCAAAGTCATATTAATTATATTTTTTTGTGATTGTGTTTTATCTGTTGGCAAGCCATTAAATAAATTAAAAATAAGAAAAAAAACTTAGAGAACATTATGGGAACAGGCACGGAAGTTTCCTAACGATTTTTTATCGTCTTTATCTAAACCTGGCATTGAAATAAGTGTAGTACCTCTCCATATATGACGTCGGGCACGATCTTGTCGAGCCTCTTCTGCAGCTCCTTGGCGGCCATCTTGTCCCCCATGTGGTCTCGCTCTATCCCCATCAGCACGCGGTTTGTGTACACCTGCTGTCTCTCTTCCTCCTGCTTCTTCAGCATGAACTCCTCCAGAGTCACGAAGCCTATGAAGTTGTCCGGCTTGTGGACTTTGGGCTTTGGCACCTGAAAGTTACAAAAAAATTTAAGGTTGTCTGTTGTGTCGCTTTACGGACGATAGTTTTACGTGATAACTAGAAGTTCTCTCGCGCGCTCGCGTGGCGGCGTTCCAGTAGCAGAACTATTCGAACTGCTAGCTCTGACGTCACGCGATCGTGCCTCTCTATCGTTTGTTCCGCACTCTCACTTGCACGCTCAGGCTCAGGCGTAACGTGACACTTTTTCGCGCGTGCAGCCGGTGTTCATCGATTTATAAGATGTTATCACGTCAATATTAATTACTAGATGATGACCCTGACATTTTCTCCAGGTATAATGAAGAAAAGGATAGCAGTGGGTGGGTGCCAAATACAGACTTCATCTGTAGATTAGCGCACTGAATAAAGGAAATGTTAAACGGCCGACTGTGACTCTCTAAATAACTTCTAAAGAAAAGGTGTATGACTGATTTATCAACGCACAGCTCAAAATCAAACTGGACAGGTCGGTCTGAAAGGCATACAGATAGAAATTAAGACGAAGGCTTCCTTGAAGTAAGGATTTTCGAAAATTCAAACCCCGAAAAGGTAAAGAAGGGGTTTGGAATTTACCGATCGAAACTGCGTATTCAAAGCTATTTGACAATATAAACGTACACTATAATGTTTAAAGGCAAAGAGTAAACGCGTGTCACCTGTATGGCTGGCTTGGTGACAAAGTCGCTCTTCTCGAAGTCCAGCAGGTTGGGGTTGGAGGCGTGGATGTAGTTGATGGGCTTCGGCTTAGGCTGCGGCGCCTGTGGGGGCGTCGGCTCGGGCGGCACGCGCCGGTAGCTGCGGTAGTGCTCCGTCGGCACCGGCACGCCCGACTGCTTGCTCTGCGACACAGCAAATGCACTCTTACACCGCTGGTAATAAATGCCATTTCCAATATACATAAGGTCATGCTTTTTGCTGTTGCTATTTTCCGATTTATTGGGAGACCAGGGTCGCCTTCTTCTTACGAATTAATGCACTGAAGCGGTACTAGAAAGTAATGTTAGGAGCGTAATGAAACGTGTTCCGGACGAACAAATATCCACTGTCGAAGTACTCGACATTAAGCAGCGTCTAACCTCTATTGCATTCTTCAAACTTGCACTAATACTTTATCGGTCACGTATTTACGCTTGATAGTGTCCAAGGAACTACAGGCGAAGGTGGTATTTTTTTTTTCTCTGTGGTAATATGTAATCACTGGCAACTTTTAACAGATGTGTTCATCGATATTTCGCTAAGGTGGTAAATTTTCGATGGCCGGTGAAACAACCTCGGTAAAACCGTGATAAGTTCGTTGCTCCCCCGTTAATCTATCTCCGGACACATCTATCCGATTATAACAGTGAGTGAATCAAAACTGCACCTGTTTTGTGCACTAAATCTTGTGTATTATTCCCTGTGGTGGCCGAAACTCGATCAGAACAATAATTTTACCTTACTCCCCTTGGCGTCTTCTTTGGGCCTCGCTCGGGAGAAGAACCGCAGATACTTCCTGTCGAGACTTGTAGCGGCCTGGCTCACATTCTCCTGTGACTCACTCCGACTCGCGCGGTGCGTCAGCTTCTTCAGCGAACCAAACTTAGACTTGTCCTTGTCCCTCTCCCTCTCGCGCTCCCTTTCCTTCTCGCTTCTCTTCTCTGAGCTCTCGGTGTCAGATTCCGTTTCTGAGTAGTCCGTTTCCGAGAACTGTTTCGAGAGCTCCATCTAGAAGTGAACAACATATTGTAAATGAGTGACCTAAGATCTTGAAGACTTACGAAGCTCAAAAAACTATTGATGGAGGACATAGCTTCAAGAACCGATCGACGCTAGCGACCTACAATGTGCAGCAGTGTTTGTTTTTGAAGTTTGTTTTACACACAAGGTGTAATTTAGGACGAAAGAAGGTGTATTTTAGAATGAACGCGGCACCTCATTGGCTGCGCAGCGGAGTGAGCCAAAAAAGTTAAATGAAGTCCCAGGATATCACGCCATATATTATTTATGGTTTGCCTGCAGCAGGGGTCTTCTCCCCGCAGGAAGCTGGGATACGGGCTTCGAGGCCTGGCCTCATTACCCGGGCGGGGCGCGGGGTAACATTGTACCCCGGTGATTGTCTTTAAGCCGTGTGTCAGCTAGGGCATGCCTTGAAGGCTACGGGCCGCTCGGCCTGTTGTCGTCTCCGGTGTTGGGTCCGCACATGTTTTGCCTAGCTACTTGCGGAGACCGACCACACTATATACCAAGACAGATGCACTTCACCTCGCTATCTCTTACAAGATAGTAACTCACCGAAGAGACAGATGGCCACTTCACCTCGCTTACAATAATTCACCGAAGAGACAGATGGCAGCACTTCACCTAACTCACAAGATAGTATGTTCTCACCAAAGACAGCACTTCACCTCGCTTACAAGGTAGTAAATCACCGAAGAGACAGATGGCAGCACTTCACCTCGCTTACAAGACAGTAACTCACCGAAGAGACAGATGGGAGCACTTCACCTCACTCACAAGAAAGTAACTTACCGAAGTCACAGATAGCAGCACTTTACCTCGAAGAGACAGATGGCAGCATTTCACCTCACTCACAAGATAGTAACTCACCGAAGTCACAGATGTCAGCACGTCATCTCGCTCACAAGGTAGTAACTCACCGAAGACACAGAGGGCAGCAGCGTGGCGCGGTGTATGAGCTGTATCCACGCCAGCATGGCTTCCCTGGTGTCGCACGCGAAGTAGAACGCCGTCCCGGTGTGGTACACTTTGAACGCGTGCGTGCGCGACTTCACCTCCCCCGCGGCGCAAACCGTGAAGCCTTCCAAGTAGATCATACAGTCCGCGCGGTTGCACTGCTCAAACAAATTCGGCTAATGAGGCCCAGTCTTTAGTACACGATCAAAAATATGAACAAATTATACACGCTGAAATTTTTATGGTCGTTTTCCCGCAGCGGTATCGTTTCATTTTGATAGTACAATCGATTTATTAAAACACAAATATAGAATCAAAAAATGGTTATTCAACATAAAACTAATAGGGCACGTGAATATTACGACTTTTAGGAGATCCTCTATTTAATAACACCAAAAAAAAATTTTACTAGTAGTCAATTTATACCCAATTCAGTTGCAAAATTTGACCTAAACAAACCCACAAACATGGCGAGCTAAATAAGAGCGTGCAACAAATAAGTACCTCAGGTGAGCGGTACGCGTACAGCGTATTGTACGCGAGCAGCAGATGCCGCTGCGCCCAGCGCGGGGCGGCGGCGCTGCGCGCGCGCACGCGCTGCCACACGCGGCCCGCCGCGCCGCGCGCCGCCAGCGAGCGCGCCGGAACACAGCGCCTCTCTGCGGGCGGGTGGCGGCACGCTTAACCACTGTCCTTGGTGAGCAACAGAAGCGACGCGACGCCATACAAAACTGACGTATCTCCGCGACATCGTCCGTCATTTTCTATGGTGTCGCGTCGCTTCTGTCGCTCACCTGGGACAACGGGTCACCTAAGACAACGGATGAGCGACACACGCGGCGCCGAGACGCGAAGCGACAGTATGAAGAGTCATTGACCCTACATGTGGCCTACGTTGTCGAGTAGATATGTCTGTCATTTCCTATAGCGTTACGTGGCGTCACTTCTGTCGCTCACCCAGGACCACGAGTTACAGTCTGTCCGCGTTAGAAGAGAGAGACAATGGTCCCAGTTTTAACATTTTTCTTGCAATTTTCTTGCAAACCAAAACGTTAATATTTTGCCAATCAGCTAAATGATAGCCATGATAGATTCACTTGACAATTCATTCAGCGCTTGTGAAAGTTCATTTGAATAAAATATATTTAAATTTCATGGATTTGTCTCGGTAGAAAGGTAGAAGGTAGAAATGTCATTCCCAACCAGTGGTTCTGGATGACATTTCTACCGAGGAGAAGGTAAAAAGGTAGAAAGGTAGAAGGTAGAAATGTCATTCCCAACCAGTGGTTCTGAATGACATTTCTACCGAGAAGTGAATCCAGTGGACAGCACTTGTCAAAGTCTACTTGAATAAAACATATTTGAGTATGACCCCAGGCCAAAATGGTAAGGCAACTCAATCTTTTTTTTTTTTTTGAAAATCCTCATGGACATGCAGTCCGGACCGGATAGTGCCGGATGCAAAAGGCAACTCACTGGCGAGCATGGAGTTCTTCTTCTTGAGACTCCTGGACTTGGAGGAGGGGAAGATGCCCCTCATGCCGCCGGCCGTGGGCGAGAAGCCGCCGGCTTTGGGCGGCGCGTCCAGCGCGTGCTGATGGTCACTGGAGGCGCCTATCACTATGTCGTCCCGCCTCGCTCGGGCTTCGCTGGCGGGCGGCTCGGGCTCGCCGTTGAGGGCCGGCATCTGGCGCGGCTCGGCACACACCAGCATTATGTCGCTCTTGCTGATGCTGCGCGGCGATAACGACATCTGGATTGAAGATCACTTTCTTTTACTAATTTTTATCATAGTGTTTCTCATATTAGGGAAGTTTCTAAACTGTTCTTAAAGCGCAAAACACACAGGGAACGGGCGCAAGTCGGGCGCGGGCCGGGTCGGGTGCGCGGCGGGTTGGATTCCTCGTATTATTATGCACGACATCACACAGCGTCACCCGCCACGCACCCGACTCGTGGCCGCGTTCTTTGTGATGTCATCCATATAAATACAAGGAATTATCCCCACTGCGCACCCGACCCGGCCCACGCCCGTTCCCTGTGTATTTTGCCCTTAATAATAATCTTTATTTCAAGCAACTGGGGCTCAACTTGTTAGTATTACAATTGACTTAAAAACTAATGTTAGTAATTATTATAGATTATTAAAGCATATATATATATTTATCATAACTGTGGCCTCACCAGCACCTGAATAAGGTGTTCAAGCATCGGTGAGTCCATCTTCCTCGCAAACATATTCAGGATGCCTTAATGTGCTTAAATACATAACAAAAATTGCGGAACCGGTAAGAGAACCTGCGTCTATCTGGAAATCGCGCTCGGAACGCTTTTCACTTACCCGTCACTTACCGAAATTTGAGATATGTATCTTTTCAATCCAGTCCCGTTAATACCATCTAGTAGCGATATGATATTGAAACTATTTTCAAAAGCCCACAGTTTCTTTTAAATGCCGACAGATAGTCCTCGCTCGTCAGATATCATGTCACCTTATGATTCAAATTGACCGTTTTCTTATGGGCAAATCTTTCAAAAATACCCTACTTGTACCAATTTCTTACATATACGAGTACAACAAAATAAATATCTGAAAGACAACGGCCTCGCAGGCTCTTCTAACCTGCGCGGTATCAGCCCGGTGCGACTTGGCGGGAGATAGGTCCCTGGGCTCGTGTCTCGGCCGGAGCGCGGATATCGGTTCCCAGGTACTTTGCAGCACGCTGCGGGGCGAGGGCAGGCGCGAAGGGAGCGGCTCCCATAGCTCGCGCGACACCTACGGTGCGAGGTGAAATGAATGAATGAATGAATGAATATACTTTATTGTACACCACAAAGAAAAATAAACAATAATAAACTTAGCTAGAAATCATAGTAAAACAGCACATTACACTATGACGGCAGAGCTATTTTTACAACTGACCACCAAAACGAGGATTCGTGTATGAACGTATGTATGTGAGTATCTTTACTCCACCATAACTTATGAATGCCTGAACCGAATTGGATGTATGGACTGTGGGGTATCGTTATAGATTCCCAACATCATCCTTGAATGACGCTGGCTATAATTTGAGCGGTCGTGTTTTTATAGCTTGTTTACCAAGGGAAATTTGAAAAACTAAGCCAATAACTCACCGGTACCGGAACATCTCCGTGCGGGTAACACTCTTTCGCGGGTAACGCCTCCCGGTACGGCGGCTCGCGGCTGAATGACTCCCGGGTGGCGTGACTAGGGGGCAACATCTCCCGCGGAGGGGGGGCTGGCTCGCGGGGCGGCGGCCGCGGGGGAGGGGGCGGCGGCGTCGAAGGGGGAGGGAAACGCTCCGTTATACGCGGCCTGATGTACCTGCCAGGAGGACACGGGTATAGTATGTACTTGTGACCCTCGATTGTGTACGAAATTCAGAATCTTTTATGTGTTTATCAAACTGGTACTATGATCTGTTCAAGAAGTTCATAGATACATACATATCAAAAAGCATGTATGAACAGTTCGAGAAATACGTTACATGATTATGATTTAAATGAGCATGATTTTCTTTATTGGCCCTTCAGTCGGTTGAAAACATGTGTAGTGGGTACCCAGCCGTATGATACTGAAACGATAATTTCGCCACAGCCGAAAACGCACTTACAGAATTAGATTTTTTTTAATAATTTACGAAAGTTTGCAAAACCTGGCATAAGTTGATATAAACTCTACGGAGATTTGAACACATTGTGAACAACTCTCGAGTATGCAGGTTTCCTCACAATGTTTCCCTCCACCATTAAATAAATAGATATTTAATTTCATAAAACGCACGTAACTTCGAGAAGTTAGAGGTGCGTGCATTGGGATAGAATCCCCTACCACCCCTAATGGAAGCCGGGCGTTATCACCGTTATTCACTTTTCTGACAAGAAAACACAAATGAACTGTACTCAAATCCATATACTTTTCCATCGGTGGTTTGTGACTGATAACTGACTAATATTATAAATGCGAAAGTTAGGATGGATAGCTAAGTCAATATATTTATCAATCAATATATTATTATTAACTCAACATATTTAAACTATTCTTAAATACATATCAAAAGTATCTTTGGGAATCGCGCCGGAACGCCTTGGACCGCTAGGCCACGGTTCAATTACCCGTCAGTGCCGAAATTTGAGATATGAATCTATTTAATCCAGCCCACGCGTCTGTTAATGTCTTCTAGTAGCGATATATTGCTTTGAAACTAGTTTCAAAGCAAAATAGTAGGTATTTAAGAATAGTTTAGAAACTTCCTTAAATGTGATGCCACCCGGAAATTAGTTCACAGTTAAATATATCCGGCCTGTCGAATACTACATGCCGGTGATAAAGAAAATAGGACGAAATGTGAAAGAAATTCAGGAAATTTTTGAAGCAAAAAAAGCTCTAAACTGATTCTAATGTTGAACAACCAATGTTAAAACAACGAATGTCTAACACAGATATAAATCTTAAATCTGAATCGCATACAAAATCCCAAACACAAGAGCGCTCCATCTCTCGGCACGTTTATGCGTTACCAAGTCGAGCGTTGTTACGTTCGACCCGTACAAAACGATCTGGTTTTTGAAAGTTCCTGTAAAAAACGCTACGTAACAGTGAGAAACACTATAATAAAAATGATAAAATCAACACATGTACTCAACATGTGAACTAACTTGAGAGTAACGGGCAGCTGGTCGTCGCTACTCGTGCTATCCTCGCCCGAAGCCTTCGTTGCCCGCTCCGCCCCCTCACTCTCAACATTCACCGTATCACTCAGCACCGCGTTCACAGTCTCCACAATCTCCAGCTTGGCATCCTCATCGATCAACTTGATATCTTGATCGCTGAAAATGTCGGGTCTCTCTTCGTCGGCCACCTGTAATATTAAAATTATTGATTGGCAAAAACCTTTTAGATATAATATACAATATAGTTATTAGTATTAGTAAATACAATTAGTAAATAACAAGAAATATGTGACAATCAGCTGTGAATTATCTGGTTTTACACACACTAAGTACTTAACCACGGCGGCGGGGCATACGGCAGCATGGGCCTTATTTTTTAATGAGGTTTCGTTCGTTCTTTAATTTTCCGGAATAAAAAGTAGCCTATGTGCTATTCCAGACTATAATCTTTCTCTGTGCCAAATTTCATCCAGATTCATTCAGCCGTTCGGGTGTGATTGAGTAACAAACATCTATCCAACCATCCAAAGTTTCGCATTTTTTATATTAATTGGAAAAACTATTTTTCTTCTTCTTTACGTGCCATGTGCTATCGGAGGTTGGCAACCAACGACCTCAATTTACATAGACGGGCCCTGTCAAACAAAGAATGTGGGCGTATTTTTAGCTATCAACGCCATCTAGTCTGAAAAGCGGGAACTTGCTTGCAGCATCTTGAATGAAAGCTTGAAAACGTATGACTCGGTCATAGATAATATAGGTCACAGCCGTAAGGCCAGTTAGTAAAAAAAAAAATATACAGTTTGCTGTGGAAATTAAATGATTGCGTAATGGATAGGAATATTAAACGTTTTTTTGGAAATGTATAATTGTGAATTGAAACACTTACCTTAAAATAAAAATTGTACAGTGCCAAACTAAGACCTTAAATGTTAACTTAATAATAACAAATTATCTACACGAGCGACCGTGACAGCGCTACGATGGGGACAAAGACAGGTTAGGAACGCGCTCTCAAAGTCGGACGCCCGACTTTTATCTATGAAAGGGCCCATCTAGTACCTACATATATATCGATGTTGGCAACCATTAGGGCTATGTGCACCTCGGACGCTGCTGCCCGGAATAGCGATCGGGTACTCTTCCCGTTTCATTGGCGTAAATTCTTAAGCCAAGATGTTCTTCTACGGCCAGGTGGTCTTTTGCTGGCTATTTTCCCCTGAATTACTATTAACACATTATCATTTAAAGTTAACTTTAAGTTCCACTACACACCTGCCTCCGGCTGCGCTGCTGTAAAATGGCTTCCTCTATTTGCGAGCTGGACTTCTTGAACTCCAGTATCTGCCCGGCTTTCTCCAGGTGTGGTAGCGTGGGGCTCTCGTTGACCGGTGTGGTGGGGGACTCGGGTATGGTCTGCGCGGCGAGGCTGCCCGGTTCACAGCTGGGCTCGAAGTCGTATGCGGGCGTGGAGTGACTCTTGTCGAGTTTGCCGCGACAAGTGGGCGCGGGCGGTTGCGCTTGCGCCGATGTGTCGGAGTGAGCGGGCGCGCGCGGGACGCCCAAGCACGTGCGCGGCCGCGGGGATAGCTGCAGGCCCGTGCTGTACGACACTGCCTGCACACACGAAACAACACTGCTTACTCAAACTCAAAGTATATTTATTCATACCAAATTTGAATAAATATACTTTGAGTCCGTCTGACCGTCTGACCGTCAAGTACGATAAAAATAATTATGTCCCCCAACCAAATTTCCATCGGCAGGCAATCTCCATATCTTTATGGAGATTGGCCGCCGTTCGTCGTTGAATTATAGGCCGCTGGAATCGTTGGATTATAGTGCACAAGTGTGAACTACATAAATTCCAAACCCCTTATAGATTATATTTTCAAAAATCTTTTCTTAGCGGATAACTACGTCATAATAGCTATATGTATGCCCAGGGCAGTCTTTAACCTATTGGAGATCCTGGGCGCATCAGGATAATGGGGCCCCTTTGACTTAGACAGAGGATGAGGTTGTTAAAACTGTCATAATGAGTAAATAAGCAATATTCTAAATCTATTCCTTTATCTACTCCTTAAAAAACTTGAAGATTAATTTAAAATCTTATTTACTTACTATTTAGGTATATTTTGAACATTATATAAGTGTATAGTTATCGGTAATTAATATCTATCGGTTAGTGACCTGGCAGGAACTAGGGGACCCCCATCGATCGCGGGACCCTGGGCACTTGCCCAGAGTGCCCAGTGGGAAAGAGGGGCCTGTGTATGCCAAATTTCAGCCCGATCTGCCCTGTGCTTTGAGCTGTGCGTTGATAGATCAGTCAGTCAGTCAAAAAGAAATATGAACGTTCTACCTTGTCGCGTCGGTAGAGCGCGGCGTCGTCGGTTTCAGCGCCGCCGCCGAGCGCCCAGCGCTGCTGCTGCAGCTCCTGCCAGAACTGGAACATACGCTTTACAGTAAATTTATGCTTTGTCTGATAGCGATGATGCATGTGTCTTTATTAAACTTTACTCGACCTTGGTTTCTGAATTGAGAATTTCATGTTGAGTCTGTCTCAAAGACTACTTAAGGAATAATAAAGCAAATTTTTGTTTCTGAATTGATATTGTCTAAGGTCTGAGAGTTGGAACTTGCTGTTTTTGCTTGAATGCTTAATTCAGAAATCGGCCCAATATCAATTCAGAAACAAAAATTTGCTTAATTAGTCCTTAAGTAGTCTTTGAGACAGACTCGACATGAAATTGTCAAGTCAGAATCCGGCCGTTACATTATTTGTGAATATTGGACGTTAGAAATCATAACTGGTCAAAACAATATCTCTATAGCTACGAGTAAAACCGCACCAACGTATTGATCACCGATATTTAAAAACTAGAAGATGCCTGCGAAGTAGATGCCGACTTATTTTTCGAAGTTTCTTTGATTCCCACGGGAATCCCTTAATTTACCGGAGCCTCTGTCCTTCCCCGGAATGCAACTTCTATACCAAATTTCATCCAAATTGGTTTAAAAGATGGGCCGTGAAAGCGCAGCAGACATACACACTTTCGCCTTTATAATATAAGTATGGATAAATACAGCAATAGCAGCAAGTAATATTAACCAGGAACTGTAGATGGTGGCGATCATAATAGATCAGCAACGGTCAAAGTGATACCGGGTCTCTACACAGAGCCCTGCATAGCCACATCCCCAAGAAGAAAGAAGATTGATAATAATCCGTACTAATATTATGAATGCGAAAGTGTGTCGGTCTGTCTATCTGTCTGTCTGTCTGCTCCACGGCCCACCTGTTCCACCGATTTTGATGAAATTTGGTACAGGGATAGGTTGTATCTCGGGGAAGGATATAGGCTACTTTTTATAGTTCCCGCGAGAATTGAAAACTTAATCCACGCGGACGAAGTCGCGGGCATCACCTAGTAAATAATAATAATGTCCTCCCGACCGAATTTCGGCCACAGCAGCCTATCTCCAGAGAGATTAGCCATCTGCGAGGGAGATATTACAGTGCACCAGTGTGTAAACAGGTGCACACTCTGTTCTTTTACTCTCGTTGCCCGATGGGACGGAAAATCCGACACAACTGGAGAGAGATCAGGCGCAGGACCGACGGCTTAACGTACTCTCCGAGGCACAGGGGTGAAACACCGCCAACATCGTAACTCCAGGCTAGTACTGAGAATTTCATGTCAGAAAAACCCAATACTTGTAACGGCCCGACCCGGGGACTCGAGCCCGGGACCTCGTCTGTTGCAGTTGAACATGCTAACTACTAAACTAAAGAGGCAGGAGAGAAGGATAAACGCAGCCACCCACCTGTTGAACGGTTATTGGCGCTCGCTTCGCTGGCGGACTACCGCCGCTCACGGAGTGACGCCGCGCGCGCAGCCGCGTAGGCTTGGGCGGGTACATCCTGTACAACGAAACAACCTGCCTTCACAAACTCATTGAAACATCGTATTACCAGGTAAAAGATTACTTAAATGACAAGAAAGCTTGGCAATAATTTGCTCTAACGGCTGTGATAGTTTTTTATTTTAAGACGATTTAATCTTGCGTGTTTCGTCGGAATATGTTCAACTAGTTCGGGACTTGCCCGGGCGCCTTTTTCATGAGCCTATTTGTGTGACATAGCGGCCAAATACTGACTGCGCGCAGCCTGACGTTGCGCCCGTTGCGAGGGGGGTTGAGGTGGGGGGGAGATGTCCGAAATATTCGGGCGTATTCTGACAAAACAATACTGGTTCAGATTATGTATAACGGCCATCAAGTCGGCTCGGCCGCAAACATGGCCGGCGTCGCCCCAGCGCTTACCGCGTAGTGTCGAGGTGCAGCGTGGGCGAGGCGGGCGGGGACAGGGGCTCGCTCCCGTCCGAGGACGAGGCGGGGCTCTCGGCCCTCTCGGCCTCCGCCGTCGCCTCCGCCTCCACTATCTTCTCGACCGGAGTCTCGGCGCGAGGGATGTCTAGCTCGTATCTGAAATTGTTGACAAAAATACTGCATTTATGACCAACTGAACTGTGGCGGTCTTCGCAGTCCGCACATAATCCAATAGATGGCACTACTAGTAGCGCACGAAGAACACGAAGAGCCAAAGCCACGATTACGAAATTTTCTCTGAATTACGCTACATATATGTCACCGTAAGATTGTAAAAACCGTAAGATTGTAATCTAACGCTTTTTTTTCGATAGATTGTAAACAGTCGAAAGATTGTGAACCGTTCAATGTTTTAAGTGTCAATTTTTGAAATATTCATTGTATTTACGTTTTCTTGTCTCTTTCTTGTAGGTTAGGTTAGACTTAAATAACCATTATGTAGAACGAAAATATTAGGTTCTATCAGGTTAATAAACCTAACAGATTACAATCTACCGAAAAATAATCCGTTATATTGTAATCATTCGACAGTTTACAATTTCGCGAGTTAGATTATTATAATCTAACGGTTTTTACAATCTTACTGTGACATATATTTACGACGTCCAAAGATGATCGGTCGGACCAGTGGTCCCCGAGCACAACACCCGCTCGGAGGATGGCCACCCTTTGATACGGTCGAGCCATATCACCTGCTACCGTACAGAACAATTCCCACTAGAACTCCTGAATGTTCGGAAAAAAGGAACCTACGGGCTGTGGAAACATAAGAAACAAGCTCACATATGCATTTATATACTACACTACAGTAGTTTAATATTTATTTCATTTTCTAATGTGCAGGCACACTGTACCTGTGCAGGCGGAGATGCGGCAGCCTCAGCCGGAGCGGCGGCGTGGGCAGCGCGGGCAGAGCCCTGGCGCCGCGCCGCCGCAGCCGCAGCTGCAGCTCGCCCGTGGCGCGCGCGGCCTGCACGCACGCGCGCTCCACCGCCTCGCCGAGCCAGCCCACCACGCACGCGCCGCCCACCTGCCGCGCAGTGGATGCTGTACACCGAGCAACGAGACGACTCCCGCGCCAATAGCGTACAGGTCAACTAAGATAACATGGCGAGCCCCTCCAACACTCGCGACGCACGTGTCTGTGCTCAGACGGCCGTCAAACAAAAATAAATCCAAGGACTTGTTGCTCGACAAGCGGCGCGACTAAACACATTGATACAGTAATTTGGAGAGGCGCTCCATGTTGTCATAGTTAATTGTTATGTGGAATCTTTGTAACCAAACCATAACCATATATTATGTATATTATAAATAAGTGATAAAAAAATAACATTATTTACAACTGTTGTTACACACAACTAAAAATGATTAACTAAAAGTTAAAAATTATGAGTGAATTATGAATGAATAAATCTCCTGTATATATGGTTGTGTAAGAATAAATTTGTAATATATTTTGAGTTTGAATTTAAGTCTAAGTAAAAAGTTGGACTTAAGTGAAACAGATGGACAGTGATTTGACTTAGGTACGTTATTTAATTTCACTTAATAGACTAAGAGATAGCTGCACTTTTGGTAACTATCGCCAGGAAGGCTGATTCAGTAATAGGTGGGTTTAGGGGTCTCCACTGATGACGGATAGTGAAGGTCTGCCCGCATGCTGATAGGTCTTTCACTAGATATAGCCGCTCAAAGACGTGTTATGGTTATCAAAAATGAACCATAACTAGGGTGGTTGATTCTTGTATAGTACTATTGTATGCGCAGTACCTATGTAAATGTTCAAAATAACATATATCACCGTTTAGATCGCCGGTGATAATACTAAAAATCGTAAATAAAAATCTAAAACAGGAAAATGAATAGTAAGGAAATATTTAAATACTACACACAAATATTAACATAAAATAGGATAACTAAATTTGGCATAATTAAACAAGTGTAATAAGAGTAGGATAGCAAATAATGGTACGCCTCCGTAATATTTATTAGCAATCAACGTGACTAATAATTTCTAATAATTATTTTAAGTTTTTAAGTTTATCACGTCTTTGAGAGGTGATATCTAGTGATTCGCCCATCCAAATGCGGGCAGACCTTCACTATCCTCATCAGTGGAGAGCCTACGACCCACCAAATACCAAGTCATCCTTTCTAGCGATAGTTACCAAAAGTGCAGCAAAACTATCTTCTATAATATAATTACTTAATATTGAAGTCAATAAGTGAGAGTGAACGGCTCGCGTCAGACTCACCTGCACAATCTCGTCTGCCTCGTGCACCAGCCCGGAGGCGTGCGCCGGAGACGCGAAACGGATGTCGGCGAGCTGGTGGTGTCCGCAGAACGACGGCACCACCTCGAAGCCCAGCGGCCGCGCGCCCTGGCGCAGCGACACCGCGCCCAGCGACGCCGGCTGAAGGATCATAGGGTCCGACACGTCCTGGAAGCATATTATAAGCTGCTTTGAAACCATCTTTCGTGAAGGTTTTCAATAGTTTTCTGCCACTGCAGCAGATTTTCTTAGCATCAGCTTTTATAAAGTCAAAGAATGGTTATTCACCTTCTTATTCACCGTATGTGTACCTACACTACACAGTACACTTTTTGAACGTCAAGTATACAAAGTATAAGACATGATGGTATAATTCATGACAGTTCCCTAATATATTATAGGAGATAGCTGCACTTTTGGTAACTATCGCTAGAAAGGCTGATTCAGTATTAGGTGGGTAATACGCTCTCCACTGATGACGATAGTGAAAGTTTGCCCGCATGCTGATGGGCCTTAAAAGACTACCTGTTGATTACCTTTACTGCCTAGCCCAATTCATCATCTCAACCCATTACTGTTCCCTACTGAGCAAGAGCTTCCTCTCTCAGAATGAGGAGGTTATGGCCACAGTCTACCCACCTGTATGATATAGTCCGCGACAGCCGCCACGGCCGCCGCCGCGGCCGCCACGGCCCGCGCCGGTTGTTCTGCGAACCGGTCGCGCTGAGCGCACGTGGCCGCCTCTAGGGACAGCTTCAGCAGGGCTGCCTTGCGCTCCGCCAGGGGAGAACCCGAGCATAGTGGCCATCTGACAAGCAAAATGGTAATTATTTGACACAAGTCACAATATACAGCCAAAATTTGATTGTGAGTATGAAATTTTAGGTCTACATCAACCTAGGGAAATTCGACACCCCACTATAATCAACAGCCTGAAGTCGTTCGGCCTCATGACATTTGACTGTTGACCAAATTAGTGTTGCACAGTGACATAGTTTGAAGAATAGAGGTAGGGGTCCTATAGGTGCCGAATGGCGACCTTGGACTAATATGGACAGATGCCTTGAGAGGGAAAAAGTTTTAGCATCCATCCATATCATTTAAATCATATGACTTACAGTCAATGGCGAGCTGCTAATGAAAATTGATTTATTTATTTAATGTAGGACAACTTGTGTCGCTTATGATTTAAGAAGACTTTACCACCGGTTTGGAAAGCTGATTTGTAGTGCTCTCACCTATCCAGCCAGCACACGAGCGGTTTGACCGCGTGCACGGTCCGCGCCACGTCCGCCAGCAGCTGGGTCTCGAGGCGCGCGTCGGCGTGGTGCTGCAGCGCCCGCGCCAGCGACGCTCTACCACCGGTTTGGAAAGCTGATTTTTAGTGCTCTCACCTATCCAGCCAGCACACGAGCGGTTTGACCGCGTGCACGGTCCGCGCCACGTCCGCCAGCAGCTGGGTCTCGAGGCGCGCGTCGGCGTGGTGCTGCAGCGCCCGCGCCAGCGACGCGGCCGCTGTTGACACCCGTACTGCAAGCTGCTGCACACACTCCCGGGACAACTCATAGTGCTGGAACACACACATTAGCAACATGATTTTACTCAGAACACACAATTCGCACACTATAATAGTTTATTGCAACTGAAATAGGGATGATGATTCGCTCCTAGTATGGAAGTTTGTATGAAATACATAGTTGTGAACAATTAATACAATGTCCCAATGGAACATAGTATTAATACTTATTGAGGAAATCTTTGACAAAAACCAACCATAGCATTGTATGTTTGCATCATCTTGGTAAAAGTTACCCAAGGATACCAAAGCTCAATAAATCAATCCATTTAAACAACATATTACACAATTATTGTAATATAAAGAAGTCCACGCATGTGTTGTGATAGAATAGGAGCACTTATAAACTAACTAGCTGATGCCCGCAACGTTTGTCTGCGTGTAATAAGTTTTTTGAATTCCCACAGGAACTCCTCAATTTTCCGGGATAAAAAGTAGCCTATGTCACTATCCAGGTCTTCGAATATAACCATGCAAAAAATCACATCGATCTGTTGCTCCGTTGCACCATGATTGAAGGACAAACCAACATACCAACACACTTTCGCATTTATAATATTAGTATGATTCCACCCAAAATGTACATGTACATTCATAAATAAACGAATTGAATTTAGTTGAAGTTCAAAGTTTTGCAATTTTAGCATTAGGTACCAGCAATGGCCCATGACTTTGCTTATCCCCTCAAGCGCCCGAGCATCAGAACTCGCGATGACCTTTGACTGCCCCGCCCCTCGCAAGGCCTCCCGCTATTTCATACCTCCTACCAGATTTTCAACTATTTCTACGAATATTATTGTTATAACTTGTATAAATGATATATTTTTAGAAACTAGATGAAATTTCCTACCTGACTATATTTATTTTATGTCTAAAAATTATATTCAATAAAAACAATCCTGGATGAAACATGAGAGTTTCGTTTTTTTTCCCATTTTATTACTTTAAAACCTCTATAAAAAACAAAATTGTACACTTACATGCTTCAACTTACATTATTTGCCAAGTTCGATACCTGGTCTACATGAATTAGTAACAGAAAGAAATCGTACACTGTTAAAACTAAAAATAATCAACATAACTTAGCACCCACTGAATGGACACAAAAAGGTTCAACAAAAAAAACGACCCCTACTTGACGTTCGTTCGCTCTTTGATAACGCTACATCTATGTTACATCTGGTAATAATTTATGTGTTTATTAGCAGTTCAAGTTACTAACTAACAAAAAACAAGCACTGTATTTGTTTAAAATGAATATTTGGAGAGTACAAGATCTCAACAAAAAGCCCTATTGTCTGAATACAAAGAATAGTATCCTACCAAAATAGCTATATCTTTAAAACTACTTGTCCGATTCAGTTTTTTTTTATTGTTCCAAAAACTACATTAAATGGTCTTTCTAATACAAATAAAACAATTTATTTTTATAAAGGTTTTTAATGTTTATTTAGGACATGAAAAAGTACAACTTTGCCATACAAAACGTAGGCAAAGGTAGGCTAAGTATGGATACGCCATTTGGTGACTTTTTTTTGGTGCCACTACAGACCTACAATTTTTATAAAAGATTAAAAATATGCTTATTTTAATAAAGTAACAGGTTTCTTGACCAAAATATATACAGAAAAATTAAAATAAAAAAAGAAATTTTTAATTTAAAAAATTACATAAGAAAGAAAATTGTAACCTAACATACACTCAAAAAAAAGTTACAAATTCAAGTTGAGGCTCTTATCAAAAAATATACAGATTGTATTAAAATACAAAGAAAATGTAATTAAAAAAAAATTACAATGAGAAAACAATTGTGACCTAACTTGCTAGGTACGCTCAAAAACAGTTACAAATTCAACTTGAGGGACTTATGGAAAAATATACAAAAAATTATTAAAAAACCTTACGTATCGGCCCTGACAGCGACCGGTTGGTCTTCTATTGTTGACCTGAAAAAGAATATGAAAATGGATGAATCCAACAAGGAAACTAAAAAGGATAATTTATAAAGATATGAGTATATCGTGATGAGTATACAATGATTTAACAAAAAACAATTCGTTGAATTATTATTCTAAAAAAAACTATACCTCTGCGGTACCTCATCCCCCGCACCTCGGGAACCCCCCCGTCCTCTTCCCCTTGCACCCCCTCGAGCCCCTACCCCCTCGAGCCCCCTCCTCCCTTCCCCCCTCCTCGAGCCCCTGCTCCCTCGAACCCCTGCCCCTGCCCCCCCCCCTCGAGCCCCTATCTCCTCGAGCCCCTGCCCCGTCTCCCCTCCGCGAGCCCCTGCCACCCCTTTCTTGAATATCTCTGCCACTCATTCTGTCAAATAGAATAATAATTAACAAAAGAAATAATGTGTCGAATAGAGAACCTCTTCTTCTTTGAAGTCGATTTAAACATAAGAGTTACATAAAATAGGTCATAGAAAAAAACATCAAAATCGGTCCATTAGTATCCGAGAAAATCGTAACAAACCAACATACATACATAAATTATGTATGTCGAATACAGAACCAACTTTTTGAAGTCGGTTAAAATAAAATAAGTTAAAAATAAAATAAATGGTTAAATCACTATTTAAAAATTAAATTAAATCGGCTAACAAAACAACATCAAAATCGGTCCATTTGTATCCGACAAAATCGTAACAAACAAACAAACATACATACAAACAAACATACTTAATATTATGTACTTACGGGTCGAATATAGAACTTACTTTTTGAAGTCGGTTAAAATAAATAAATCTGTTAAAAACATAAACGTTAGACGAAACACAAAATAAAATAAAAATTACAAAACAAAAAGCACCATGAAAAAACAGTCCATTCCATACTAAGCGATCCGCGCCAAAATCCCGGCGCAAAAATGGCGACACGGTAGCGCCCCGTGTCGCCAGGCGGCATTCACAGTATTACGTACCGAAAATTTTCAATTTTTATTTTTATTTAACTATTTCCTGAATGTTTTATATTGTAAATTGATAATATATGATATTGGTCCTTCAATAATAACAGAATTTCACTAGAAAATGATATAAATAATATAAATACAAAAAGACAAAATCACTGTAACCGTTTAGTATTTGGACTAGCCCACTTTTAAAGCTCAAAATATGAATAAAAATGACTAAATACGCAACAAACCTATAATAGTACAATACTATAATTAGTTAATTATTCATTTTACTTACTTTTCTGCCGTTTCTGAAGTAATATAATAACTAATATCGCCCACAACGCACAACCAGTTCGGAGCGACTAACAAATGAACGTTCCAGAGACTTTGACTCGATCGTAGAAATAATTGCTAGATGATTTTAAGTGTTAGTATCAAACATATAGCTAGCCTGTTTCTTCCGAGCAATATTAGCGAGGTAGGAAAGAGATGCATACAGTTGTTTTCACAACAGACCGATAAATATTGGCGCCGACGTTCGGTGTCGTCGTGCGACGGTGGGCGCCCTAGTGTTCGTCTCGAGTGGTGTCGCAGAGCGATACCGGGCGCTCGAGAGGTTATGTGGTATTTCTAAAAATTGGGCCACATTCCTTGTCTACATTTAAAGAGGAAAATTGCAGCTTTCTACATTCAAGGATTTGGGCTAGGCATAGATAAGTCAGCCAGTTAGTGAGCTAGGTCTAATAGGCATGATGACAGTAACCAAGAATCAACGAAATTATGAATTTATCTAATAAAATGGGATTCATGAATTTTAAAAAACGTATTTATTTTCCTATTTCGAGTGAGATTGCTATTAATTTTGATAAAATAAAACTATAAAATACAGCAATCCGCCATATTGCATAAAACACAAAGAAGCGAATGACGTCACAATTGTTTGTTTTCGAGCTTTGACAATCACACTATTGCTTACTGCACACTGCACAGAGTACATTGGTAAAAACAATAGTGACGTCACAAACCACGCCATGACACCGCCGAACGTTTTGGCGTGAATTTTAAAATTTAAATTTCAAATGCCAATTTTATGTACCAAACTTTATTTTTCTGCTGAAATAAGATATTTCTTTGAAATAGTAGATACTTCCGAACATAATCTGACCATTTTTCAAAATCAGTCATCATGCCTATTGAGTCAACCAGTGAGTGACTGAAGACTTTTCATATTACTGCATAATATAGTCATAGCACATTAGAAGTGTACACTGAAAACTTTGAAATGATTTTAGCCCAGTGTGAATTGATCTTCTGGTGCATCTTATAACAAATTCAAATAACACACATTTGCAAGCTGCAGCATGTAAATTAAACTAGTGTTTAACATGTAACAGCAAAGTATAAGAAGTCATACTAATAAATAAGAAATGTTAGTCACACTTGAATGAGCAGTCATATAACAACAAATGTACCTATCACATACAATCTATATAGGATGTGTTAGATAATACAGTTACAGAATATGTTGCTCTGATATATAAGAAGCAATTAGGTAATAAGTACTCACGAAGTTCCGTAAGTGTTCGACTGCCTCCAATATCAGTTCCTGGTGTCCTATAATGTTTATTCCAAGGTATTCAAGGTCGTCACACCGTAGGGTTAGCAATTTCGCTCCATTCAAACCCTTGTCCTTTAGCTGCGGCACATACTGGGCCACCTTGGGCCCCAATCCTGGAACAGAACACCGCCGCTTAGCCTGTGAGTCACCACAGCCGACACAACCCAAACTCCACTACTCTCAGATCTACCTAACATCCACTCCGCGACTTGGTCTGGAGTCCATTCTGGAATATTTAAACTGCCCATGGTGCTATCTTGGCCTACTTATTTTCATCACTTCACTGTTCATTGTTTTTAGTCAACAAAATATTTTTCTTTCACCGAACTGAACAATTTGCTTGTTTATAATCATAAAATGTCACTGTCAACGTCAAATAAATAGTGTTGCCAGTAGCAGATAGTCAAATATAACATGAGATAGCTCATTATGTAGGTAACATTTTCACGAGAAAAGTAACATTACCTTAAATTATGTGGAAAACGAAACTATAATAGACTTAATATGGTACTTTATTACACAAAAATTTAAAAAAAATCTGTCCCATTAGTTATACTTCGAAAGAATCGAAATAATTGTTGAATGAATAAATTAACTGCTGATCCTGCCGATTTAATATTATTAGTTGTTGGATTTTTCTTTATCCTCTCTAAGCAAAATTGTTTTTTCTATTTACTCAAGGACTCGTTCACTCTTCTGTCGGTAATAATAACGGCAGTATTTGGATTCTGCTACATGATTTTACATATATGCAAATATAAAATGTTCGTAACGTTTGTCACTTGAAATTAAAATAGTGGTGGTAATTTACAATTTAATGTAAAATAACACATAAAAATTTAATCTTTAGAATCCATTGCATTACTTATCTTACTAATATTATAAATGCGACAGTTTGGATGGATGTATGGATGTTTGTTACTCAATCACGCCCCAACAGCTTAACGGATCTGGCTGAAATTTGGCACAGAGATCTAGAATAGCACATAGGCTACTTTTTATCCCGGAAAATTAAAGAGTTCCCGCGGGAACCACAAAACCTCGATAATTCAGCCAATCACAACAATTGATACTGTAACAATGATTGATGCAGGTTTTACACGTAACACAATCGCCCTACAGATGTTATTTGTCTCTGGTCTGCTGCAGTCAACTGTCAATAACTCAGAAGGACTAGAATCCAGAGCCGTTAAACCAGTTAATTTTATTAAAAACTGTCAATAAATCATAGACTAACTATTGAAATAATTATTGGCTTTACGGCTCTGGGCTCCAGCTCTGACCACATAATATGATCTAGAAGATAATAAGCTTATAAAGTTTAGAACAAAGGTTTAAAACTTATCTGACCCGGTCAAAATAATTGGAACTCATTTTATGCCTGTTTTTTTTAACCGACTTCTAAAAAAGGAAGTTCTCATTATTTTATTTTTAAAATAGACTAGCGACGCTGTCACCGAAAGGTCACGACACGTCACCGATCAGATAAGTTTGACGGACTATACATTTTTTTTGATATTGCAATAATTCCCAAAGGCCAAATTCCACGGGATCAACATGCAACGCATTCTCTGAGGCATCTTCAATAAAAAACCAGAGCTAAATTAAAACTTTTTCAGAACTAGTCAACTAGTACATACTAGATCATAGATGGCGCTAAGAGATGGCTAAGAGCCACTTTATATTAAAACTAGCAGATACCCGCGACTTCGTCCGCGTGAACCAAGTTTTTTAAATTCCCACGGAAACTCCCTGATTTTTCGGGTTAATATATTGCCTATGACACTTGTGGCGTTACCTCCTTGCTAGCTGGCAACGCACACAAGCTTCGCATTCGGAACTTGCTTTTGGAACGTTTTTGGATTCGGAACATCTTGCGCGCGAGAGCTGCGCTGTAGCAACAGACGACACATCATTCTATTGCTGGACGTCCAGCGCAACGCTTCCTTTGATATTATATTTCTGTTGTACAGTTCTACATAATCTATTGTATCTTATTAATATTATACTTGTAAACGTGGACCAAGTCTATTATTTCCACATCACATAGGTGGGCATGAGCACTCTATATTGGTGACCCCGACGTGATCTACAACCGCCGCCGACGTGATCTACTACCGCCGCCGCCGACGTGATCTACAGCCGCCGCCGCAAAACCACCTATACACTCACAAATAATGTGTCTTTCTATTGGTACCAGAATTTTAAAAATCGGTTCAGTAGATCCAGAGATTACCCCCTACCTTCTACAACGTCACAAACTCACAATTCACAATCTCACAAACTGTAACAGTACTCTTTATTGACCGAGCGAAGCGAAGGTCTCTGAGTCTACTTGAGTGAATTTGCACTTGTCCGTCCGTCCGTCTGTCAGAGCCATAAAACTTCTGAATTACTGAACGTAAATACTTCAAATTTAAATATTTTAAATATAAACCGATGGCCTCCAGCCGAAAATGGCTTAAAAAGTAATAAAAATCTTTATTTCAGGGGGGCTCTCATAGAAGCGAATATGAAGAAAAAATATTTTTATAGCGTTACATAGGGTTGCGGTGTATCATTTTAAAGATAATTAGGAATAGAGTCCAAAAATATATTTTTTTAAATTTTTCCCCTAAAATTGACGAAATGGGGGGCTTTCAAAGTGGAGATTTTCTAATGTCCAAAGTTGACCTCAGAACTCTAAATTTTCTGAAATGCTGAGCCTGAAACCTGATCAATTATTTGAATTATATCCTGTAATTGAACAACAAATACTAAAATTAGATAAATATTGTATGGAAACGAAATTATTTAATTTTTAATGAGCCTTAGTATTTACAACAAAACTTCACAATGATGTCAATAGATGGCGCCGCGAGGTCTCAGTTCGATGCGAACCACTAAATAGTAATATTAGTACCTATAGACATAGATTAATTATAATTATATATTGTCTTTGGTATAGATCATAGATCTCGAGGGTCAAGCAGATGTATCAGTCTGTCTCGGTCATTTTGTATGGCATAACCGGCGCCATCCCTTTCTAACAAAACTGAATTCTAATTGGTTGAATGAATTTTAAACCAGCCAATAAGAAAGCAACCATTTTTTTTTATCTGCCAATAAGAAGCCAGGCCAGCCAGCTAATATGAAAATAAAAAACATGGCGTTCAAAGCAAAGCAATTTTTCTGTTGCGAGAATTGTAATCATATTATAATAAGTTACTTGTCTCTGATTGTAATTTTTGTGGGAGAATTTCAAAGTTGCAAAAGAGTGATTTTATTTTGATTCTATTTTGTTTTATTTTAGATATGTATACCTAGTATGTTATATGCTTGGTATTCTGCTGCAATATGATCTTACATACTTACGAGTTTTACTGTTAAAATTTTCAAGTGCTGAAATACTTAATTTATCCACGATGAAGCGGTATTGTGTTCCTGGGTGTTAAAACACCTTCAATTTACGCATGGTACAGTTTACAAATGAATCTAGGTGAAAGGTGTGGTTAACTGGATCTCCATTTCTCCGCAAATATCCTTAGGTAAGTCCATTTAAAATGTTAGGATGAAGGAAAAAAAGAAGTTCACATTCTTTGTTGGATCATCTTGGTTAAAATCATTAAACATCAGACGCAATCACCTTGCTTGAACTTGCAAAACAAACCTATGTGAAGTTCATTTTTAGAAGTATTTCATATACAATCAGGTAAGGAGGAGTTCGAAATCAGATCCTATCAGTCTCCTCGCTTGCAATAAATAAGCCATTGATGTAGAATTTTAGTACCCATTCTATTTCGATGCACTAAACAGTCTGATCCATCTAAGAATGATCAAGTCCCACATTACAAAGTCTTCTCAAAAAGAGGTAATTCTGTACCTGATTGTAACTATAAGACTTTTGTTGCCCCTACAAATGAGTCCAATGTGTGATGTGAGAGTTCTAAAATAAGTACAAATACTACTGAACCTGATTGTAACAACAAGACTGTTGTACCTACAAACGAGCAAGTCCTATGTGAGGCTATAAGTAATGAAAATACTGAACCTGATTTATTAGAGCCAACTGCGACTCGACTGAGCCCTATTCCATCTTATTCCATGCCTTCTGATATTGCTGCTTTACAGAGCACTCCGGTACATGTAAAATCACATTCTAGACGTCATAAGACATGTGTTAAGTCAGATTTAGTTCCCAGAGTTCGGTTAGGTGAAAATGAGACCTCTCGTAAGCAAAAGCTACGTGTGGGGAATCAAATGTTAAAAATGAAGTTGAGGAATATGACTCTGAGATATAATAAATTAAAATCAAAGTCACTCTCATGGTCTTCTAAAGTAAAACTGTTCATTTAAAAGTATCCTCTTCTGAGTAATTTTGGAAAAATATTATTGGACTCACAATTAAGATTAACTGGTGTAAAAGTAAAAGGTTCGAGATACACAGATGATGAAAAAGTTTTTGCAGTTTCTTTATATAAATTGAGCCCAAAATGTTACAGATTCTTACAAAAACACGGGTTACAGTTACCAAGTAAAACTACTATAGGCTCTATGTTAAGTGACATCCCATTGAGACCAGGTATTAATGAATTTATATTTCAACACTTGGCAGATGCAGCTAAGAACCAAAATTCAATGGGGTTGCAGTGTGTATTGATGTTTGATGAAATGGCAATCAATAAAAATTTGTTTTTTAATTTTCATACTGGGGTCATTGAAGGTTTTGAAGATCTAGGAGGTGGTGAACGCACTAGTAATGTTGCTGACAAAGCTTTAGTTTTTATGTTGCGTGGTATTTTTTCATCTTGGAAAATACCAATAGCTTTTTATTTTGTTCGTGATGGAGTAAAAACTTTAAAATTGAAAAATAATCTTAAAAGAGATAATTGTAGCAATGTTTAAAACAGGATTTATATTGAGATGTACAGTATCAGATCAAGGCTCGGCCAATGTTGCTGCAATAAATTCATTAATAGCTGCCACACGGGAAGACATACTTCGTAATGTCAACGGAGATCCAAATATCTTTCATTATAAGATTGACAAGAAATATAAGTTATACCATATGTATGATGTTCCACATCTACTCAAATGTTTTCGCAATAATTTCCAGAAAAAACCCTGCTGATTGGAACTAAGCGTGCTGAGTGGAAGTTCATTGTCGACCCGTATGCTTCAGATGGTGCAAGGGGCCGTGCAAGAACTACCAAATTGACAGACAAACATATTAATCCAAGTTCTTATGACAAGATGAAGGCAAGTATATTTAAAATCCATACTAATATTATAAATCTGCTTTCACGGGTCATCTGTTTAACTGATTTTGATGAAATTTGGTACATAGGTAGGTTGTCCTGGGGCAAGACATTGGCTACTTTTTATCCCTGAAAATGAAAGAATTCCCACAGTTCGAATGAAAAACATTAATCCACGTGGATATGATCTAATATAATAATAAATCCAGTATAATATAATTAATAGAATTTTTCAATGTTGCTGCATCAAATCCATACTAATATTATTAATGCGAAAGTGTGTCTGTCTGTCTGTCTGTCTGCTTGCTACGCTTTCACGGCCCATCTGTTCAACCGATTTTGATGAAATTTGGTACAGGGATAGGTTATATCCCGGGGAAGGACATAGGCTACTTGAAAAAACTTGGTCCACGCAGAAGAAGTCGCGGGAATCATCTAGTTAATAATAAATTGAATATTAGTTGTGTACCATGTGGGCCAAGCGTAGGTCTAACAAACCTAGACTTCACAAACCTTCACAAACCTAGGCTATCGCTACTTTCAATATTGATATTTCTGCTTTTTTTTTCAATTTTAATCAAATTGCAACTTTCTACTTTACAGGTCAAATTAGCTGCGCAAGTCTTCAGCAGAACGGTGTCCACTGCCTTGACGATGAAGATGACGGCATATGAAGATCTGCAAATAGTTCATAATTATTGTGTTCCAGATAATTGCTTGACATTGATAATGGCTTTTTCACAGCAGAGGTTATCTTATTCATAAACGATTTGTTTGACAGCTTGAACTGTTCTGGCCATACTAGAAGTGAATTATGTAATTCTTTGTCCTTAAATTCAACTCATTTAGAGTTTTGGAATAACGCATTGAAGAAATTACAATCAATGAAATTTGACGCTACAGACTCTAGAGAAAGTAACCCGATCTCGTTACGAAATTTCATTCATGATATAAAAACTGTTAAGCATCTTTGGGCAGATTTAATAAAAATTCTAGGTGTTAAATTCTTAAGTCTGAACCAGGATCCTCTGGATTTTTTTTTCTCTCAAATAAGAGGTCAGGGTGGTGCTAGCACACATCCTGACTGTCATAATTTTGTTTCATTGTTCAAAACATTGTTAATCAATAATATAACGACTGGACAATCTTTGTATGCAATTGCACCGCCGATAATGATAAGATGCTGGGTACTTTTAGTCGTTTAATTAATAGACCAAAATTAGACATTCAGTATAACAACTTTACTTCTGATGTTGTAAAGTTGTTATACATTTTGTGAAAATTTTAATTTCATTGAAAATTTTATTCCTTCAGAAAACGTTTTCCAAACTCAAGCTGTGTCTTATATTGCTGGTGCAATTTGCAAACATTTATTTCCAAAGCTTAATTGTGGTGATTGTCAGAATTGTAAAAGTACACTATTGTCCAATGAAATTGAACCATTTCATTCTTTGATATAATTGAAAGAATATGACTCAAGTAATAAGAAGTTATATTACCCATCCAATAATCTCTTGTCTCTGGTTTGGCATAGTATATTATATAATTGAACAAACATTGCCAAAAATTTGTAAAGTTTTCATTTACACGGATTTAATCAATAAAATTGAATGTTTATATACATCTTTTTTAACATGCCATGAGCATAAATCAGATTTTTTGAAAGCCTTTTGGCTATTTGTGATTAGAATGCAAGTTAGCTTCAATAGACGAATGCACAATGTAGATTCTAGACAAAAAGGAATGGAAATGGAAGATATGCTAAGGACAAAAGTAACTAAGGGCGCTAGCTAGATAACTGCACGATGCCAAAGTCATTGATATCCGTATACTATTTAAGTGTGTTTGTATGTTTGTCAATTTACTGTTTTGGAACTGTCCGCGTGGATTAAGGTTTTTAGATTCCCGTGGGAACTCCTTAAACAAGCCTACCTATGTCCTTCTTTAGCGTACAAACTATCCTTATGCCTAATTTCATAAAAATCGGTTGAATAGGGCCGTGAAAGCGTAGCAGACCGACAGACAGACAGACAGACACACTTTCGCATTTATAATATTAATATCGATTACTATCTTTAGCTGTCAACGTTGCCGTTTCCATTCTCAATAGTGTTGAAATAATATTTCTTGTTGATCAAGTTGCTCTACTGTAGAAACCAAGTTTTTTATAAAACTGTTTGATGTAAATTTTGCATGCTTAAAGTATTTATGCACATATTATTGATTTGGACAATTTTTTTATGATATAGGTAGTTGGTTGCTACAGATTTTATGTGAAATTCTTCTATTGTTATTGTTTTTAACTTTCTAATACTTAGCTTGCAATGTTGTAGTATCACATTTTTATCATAACTGAAACAGGTCTGTAATTTATTTTATTGTAGGTAATTGATTGTACATAGTAGATTGTATTTGAGGTAATGGTTTCAACAATTTTCATGTTCTTAATTTTGTTGGTTTCTGTGCTAGAAAGCAAAGCTCCTGAACCGCTTAGATGTTTTTTTTTTTCAGATTAAATTTTATGCATTACCTTCGTTGATTACCTATCACCTCGAAGCTTAACAGGTTATGAGAGGGTACATTAGGCGTACATTATTTTCAAAATTGTTAAAACTTTCCCCTTGTTCACAGTCGAGGTCTTGATAAGAATGAATAGATCTTGATATTATAATGGCTATTTATGTAATCACTTTCATCATTGCTTTATTTAGAATTTAAAATCGTCATAAGGCTGTGAAGAAGTTAACTGTGTTTTGTAGTAACAGAACAGAATTGTTAGAAATCTAATCAGCGACTGCAGTTGGTACAAAATTTCAGTGTTAACAAAGAATAAAATTCAAAATATTACTCTTTGATATCGCTGAAATTTTGTATATTATAATATACTAGAGGTCGCCCGCGACTTCTTCCGCGTACAATTGTTCATTTCTTATGAGATAATGAAATTTTCCCGCTGCAAACAGCCAATATATAGACGCTTTTTAATATAGCTTATGCAGGTTTTTAATTGTTTAAAACTGATAACTTAAATGCTGATTTTCATGTCTATACTTCAAAGTCATTAAATTTGTATGTAACCTTTCACCCCCATTTCACCCCTTTTGGGGTGGATTTTCGTAAAATTGCTTTTACAGGTTATTATTATTTAAAGCTATTAAACTAAATCCTGATTTTCAAGTCTCTAACTTCAGAAACAGGACTTTCATACAAACTTACAACCCCCATTTCACCCTCTGTGGGGTAGATTTTCCTAAAATTGCTTATACAGTTTATTATAACTTAAAACTAATAACCTAAATCCAGATTTTCAAGCCTCTTACTTCAAAAACTTGGAACCCTTATGTAAGCTTCCAACCCCCATTTCACCCCTATTGGGGTACGTTTTCGTAAAATTGCTTATACAGGTTTTTATTATTTATAACTATTAACTTAATTGCCTATTTTCAAGTCTCTAACTTCAAAAACAAAGGACTTTCATACAAACTTCCAATCCCTATTTTGGTGGATTTTCTCAAAACCCTTTCTTAGCTGGCGTCTACACCATAGAAGGAATCTACCTTCCAAATTTCAAGTCTGTACGCTTTATAGTTCCTGAGATATCGTGATTAGTCAGTGAGTGAGTGAGTGGTATTTCGCTTTTATATAAAGACTAGCTGATACCCGCGACTTCGTCCGCGTGGATTGAGGAGTTTTAGTTCCCGCGGGAACTCTTTAATTTTCCGGGATAAAAAGTACCCTATTATTTAATCCGGACTTCTAACTTTACGTCTGCAAAATTTCAAAGCAATCGGTTCAGTAGTTACGGCGTGAAAGCGGAACAAACATACAAACAAACTCACTTTCCCATTTATAATATTAGTAAGGATAGTAAGGATTATTATTGAAGTGAAACTTCTTTATAATCGTTGCGATTTGTAAATTCGATGAAACGAAAAAGCGACACTAAAAAGAGACAAACATATTCATTATGGGATTTAGCTTGCTGAGATAATGGGATTTTGATGCTCTGATAGGCAACTTTTATGAAGTTTCACTTCTGCCGTGTGAATTGTACACATACGGTTTTTTTAATGAGGAGTGGCTATGTATTTTGTAATAAAAATTTAAAAAATAAAAGCTGTTGAGTTTTTTGCTGGTTCTTCTCAGTAGACTGCTTTCCGAACCGGTGGTAAATTATTGAAATAAAATTCTTATAAATATCCCGATTTTGTTTTATTTTTCCATTAAATCTATTTTTATGGCTGCCAGTAAATATAAAAACCGGTAATTAGCAAAAATCGGTAAAAAAAACCGGTACGTATCGATTAAAATATTGCTGTCAAAATTATACCGTTTTTCTAAATTATCGATTCGAACCCAGAGCCGCACCAGAAAAAATTTGTTACTACATCCGTTTCCGATCTCCCCACCACTCTAGATTTGTTCTATATGTACATAGTATTAGAAAGAGGTCACGTCGGGGAGACGCATTATATAATGAGAGAAAGCGGGACACAAGATAAATTAACAATGGTCAAAATTATATATATTCCTTGCCTCCCCCAACGTCTGCGCTTCATTTTAGTAAGCTATCTTTAATGTATGGACTTGACCGTCTTCTTTTTTTTCTGGTCGGTGATCATAGATTAATTATAAAATTGTCTTTGGTATAGATGAATAAAGTGTTATTAACCGACTTCCAAAAAAGGAGGAGGTTCTCGATTCGGCGCGTATATTTTTTTTTATATTTTATAGTCGAGATTGGAGCCATAGTAGGTTTAACCACAGTTCATACCTTACTCTATGCCACAGTATTACGATACATATCGTAAAACTGAAATCTCCCTGGTAAGTACTGGTCAAAGGAGGAGCACCCCAAACTATGAATCCGAATATGCAGTTGATGTACTTATCTAGATTATGAGAGGTCGTCTTATTTAAAAATGAACGCTCCTGCATCATGCAGATGTACCTACTTAGGTACGGATCTTAACTTGTAGGTAGGCAAATACCTAACTAATGACCTATAAAGCACAGAAGGAAGCCTAATCTCTGATTGTAATTTTTTTTAATTCCCCCACAAGTTAACCCTTGTAGCGTCATGTCTTTGCCAGAATGGTGGTAACTAGCCACGGCCGAAGCCTTCCACCAGACCCAGACCAGATACCTATATTACTTACAGAAATTTTAAATTCCCAAATTGACCCTGCTGCTAATCGAAACCGGGTCCTTCTGGTGGAAGGACCCGGTTTCGATTAGCAGCAGGACCAGACCCGGACCAGAACGCTGCGCCATGGAAGTTGTCAGAAGACCATAAAAAGATAAATATCTACTTACTGATTCAGTCTGATTGCAAATAAATAAATATGAAGTTCTTACACGACTTAGCTACATAGGTAACACGATGACCCTAAAATCTATTTACTTATCTATTATACCTAATCATCATCGATTGCCGTTAAGCCTACCTCACAAATTCCGGCAATCGAATCATTACCTGAGGTACAGTACCCGGCGCAGCGGTCGCATTAAGCCCCTCGTCTCCACCACTAATTAGACACGTATCATCTGCCGTCCGTACGTCCGCGGCCACCCACGATCACACACTAGATTCCTTTAGTTTTTTACACCCTAATTAAGCTAATTTATCGAGACAATAAGAAAAATTAAAAGCGCGGGCGGTTGGTGGCTTTATGAGTGGTATTAAATCGTCCAGTTTAAAGCTACCGCGCTACCCCGCACATTTGATGCTCCAATAAATATGGGAGATTATCCGATAAAAGACATGGGTAACTCGAGAAGGCAAAGAAAGCCTATGTCAAACGTTGACTCGTCGGGCCGTTACCCGTTACTAGAATGTGTCGCGATAACAGAGGTGCCGAGCCCTCAGGTGCTTACGATTAAATGTGTATTTTATGGCACAGAAGCAGTCGGCAGGTATGTGGATGGAGGCAGTAAACGGAGTTCTGAATGGGCATCCGCGTGGGCCGTTTATTGCCGGCCGGCACCCGCCACGGATTCTTACTCGATTATCTAAATACGAACAGATTATCGGTATCTAGGTATGCGGGTTTTCGTCACCTCCGCGCCATCGGGTCTCGCGACTTAAATATTTTGGTATACTTACTTATTTACTAATTAGCATGCTAAAATGCTCACTGCAATTCGAGAATCTAGTAATTCCGAGTTTTATCACAGCTAATAATTAACGGGGAGGTTCACTCAGGTTTACCTACTCAAATCCCCTTTGGAGCACAATAATAGAAATTGTTGTAATTTTTCAGGAGGACGAAGTTAATACGTCATTGTCCTTATTGACCATTATGTCGTGCTGGCTTGGCTAACGCATCGCGATTGGAAGTCTAGGTATGTGATGCTCAGAATATTTTTAATGGCTAGAGCGCTTGAAATCCCAGAATCCCTTACGTTAGCGGTTAGCACCCAGCATAGCTATTGACTACCGCCCAGATCCAAATAGGTAAGTATTGAAAACTTTTTTAATTGAGATGTTCAAATTAGCCCTTGACAGATAGGTAGATGAAATGTCTCACCTGTTAGTAAGTGATGTTGCAATTTAGTTTAAGATGGATGCGGGATAACTTGGAAGTTGGATGATCATATTCCCGTACTCAGTGGGTATGATAGTTATTCCACTATTTTCGGTATTTTGGTATAGGCATTCTGCATCTTACCCTTTAATTTTAATCTTACGGAAACGCGGCTCCAATGAATTCATATATTATCTAAGCGCGGCTCTACCGGTAGGGCAGTAACTGCTAAGTAGCCAAAGCCGAAGCTTCCTAAAAGACCATACGAATGATAATAGGTAATTGATTCACTTAATAAATATAAATCACCGAGTTATCAATGCCGGAAATCGAATCCGGGACCTCCCGCTGATGAGACCGCATGGCTTACCACTGCGCCAGGGAGGTTGTCGAAAACTGTTAATGTTTCAACGTAATTTTTGTCCTCGAATATTTTTTTTTGTCTTTACGACTAGGGTCAGTCTATCGCGTCTCCACCGCTACCTGTCTCCGGCTAGTGGGTAGTAGATATATATTATAGGTAGGTATAATAAAGGGACAGAACTGTAAATTATCGGTATCTCGCCCCGATCGCTGTAAACGACGCCGGTAAATTAACTTCGATGTCTCGATGATGTCATGTTATAAAACGTCTTTAGTTTTTAATTTATGTGTCTAAAACTAAATGTGTTTCTTTTGCTTTTGTTTGTTATTAATGTATTATGTAGTTTGGTAGTTTAATATTCTATATTTCATTCCTAGTAGACCTGATCACGGTCGTTTTATGAATATGTAGTATGTAGGTACCTACCTACAATCTACATACTACATATTCATATAACTACCTACCTATCTACTAACTACAAACTGGCAGACTAGACGTTTTAGTAATTGCTAGATTATGCCCGCGACTTCGTCCGCGTGGACTACACCAACCCCTAGGTATTTTAGGTACCTTAGGAGATGAATTTTCAAAAATCCTTTTTTAGCAAATGTCTACGTCATGCTGCCTGCATGCCTTCAGCCTAATGATAATCCGTCCAGTGGTTTGAGCTGTGCGATAATAAATTATTCGGTCCGGTTAGGTATATCCTATTTAGAAGATTATGATTTATGAGTAAAGAAAGTAGTCGCTTACTTAAGAATAATTTAAGATACTTACCTAATAATTCTGTAAGTTTGTATAATATAATAGTACTGACGTACAGAAGTCTCACTCCTTTGATGTTGAATACTTGCCGACGTTTTAATAGCCTACATAATTATTATTAAAAAGATAAATCACGCACGCAAGCTAAATTAAACTTTATCGCCGCGCGCGAGTGTCCGTATTGCTTTGCATCTTTTCCCTTTCCTACGTCACGGACGACATTGCGAGCTTGTCTAGGGCTGTCAGCAAACAGTACAACAATACAGTAGGTTTTTCGAATTGGTAAGTAAGGTACCTACTCTGACTATGATCGACTGTGGTTACTGTGTGTCGCTACACAGTGAGTTCTTCACTACGCACGCAACTTGCAAGGTCATTCGTCGCGGCGAAGCAGTGCGGCGAAACATAATATTTCGCTCGGAGAGGTAGGTACACTTCGATCACGGAAATATATAAATATATATTCCGTGCCCTTACCTTAAATCGGCAAGGTGTAATAAGAATTAGGGAGTAAGGGCCTAACTAGGGCGAGCGTATTCCCTGCGACTCGTTTGTACTTCCTACAGCTCGTGCCTCGATTCAAAAAAATTACTTGAAAAGAGGCTCATTTAAGTTTGACATGAATTGTACCTGTTCCGTGATAGAAGTACTATTAACTACTTATTATTGTATTGACTACTTGCTGACTTGCTTGCTAGCTTTAATAGCCTAAATAATGATTATTAAATAGATAAAACACGCAAGCAAGCTAAATTAAACATTATCGTCGCGCGTTAAACAAAGATTTATCCTACAAATAATTATTAATATGCTAAACACTTAACTTAAACTATTAAACAAATATTTTCAAAAAACTATTTACGAAAACAGCGTTAAATTCACTAGCACGTCGCTCGGTTATAACGCGCCAGCCCCGACTGCGTAAGCATTCCGGGAATGAGCGCGATCGTCGGTATTTTCGTCGCGCAAGTACCAAGAGTGACACAGGCCTGGCTTAAGTAGGAAAGTAGGTATAAGTACCTATACAAAAAACTTAGATAGCTTTAGAAACTTCAGTGCCAGTTAGACCCCAGAATACGTGAATTAGAAAAAGAGTAGGTAAATTCGTAAAATAAAGGATACCAGATAGGTTGGACTTGGTACCTACTACCTAGGTAGGTATAATCATTTAGGTAACTACCTACCTACCTACTCTCTATTTACTCACCTCTATAACGATAGGTAGAGTCCACCGAGTTCCATGCTGAATTCAAGACGGTCCTAATACCTAACAGCTCAGACAGCTCAGAGTAGTTACCACTGGAAATTACTTTTCTTGATTTCCAAAGACTTAATCATAACAGGTTTATACCTATCCTAATAACTCTTTCGGCTTTCCTCCACATTGCATTTATTACAGTCACTCTAGAGCAGTAATTCCCAAAGTGGTCCAGGTGGACCCCCAGGGGTCCACGGGAGACTCGACGGGGGTCTACGTTGGCGTGACAGAAAAATGGGGGTCCACAATTCGTAAGCGGGGGTCCACGAAAATTTATCTGGTTTCGATAGTGAAGAACTAAAATGTTGGCTTGACTTCACCTATCAATGTAGGCAGATAATATTTTAAGAAGCTCAGCGACTGTTACTTGTAAAAACTTGTAATATTCCATAATCAGTAGGTACAACGTGTCGAGACTTGCAAAGCGCCGCCGCGGCCGCCCGCCTTATACTCAAAGCCGCCCGCCGACGCGCCGTCCGCAACGCTTGTTCAGACGTGCAAAGGGACCAAATACGACTTGTGGGTGGAGAATGTGATATTACAAGAGGAGCTAGTCGAGCTTAGCACTAATGAGGAGCTGAAGGTGAAATTTAAAAGAGGGTATCAAACATTTTGGCTGCAGGCAGAAATACCCGAAAAATATCCTGGACTGTGGGGAATTGCGAGAAAGGTTTTGATAGCGTTTCCCTCGTCGTATCTTGTCGAAAAAAGTTTTAGTGCCGTAACAAACCTTTTAACAAAAAAAAGGAGCAGATTGAATATCACAGAACGGGGAGATTTGCGGTTATTCCTAACAAAACTAAAGCCAAATATTGATAATTTGATGTCAATACATCAAGTACATCCCTCCCATTAAGTTACGTTACCTACGTTATTAATGTTTGATTTTGATTGTAGGTACAATTATATTTTGATTTACTATACTTATTTAATATAATATTGTAAAATATGATAACAATAATAATAATTAATAGTTACTTACATAGTATTTGAATAAATACAACACAAGAAAATATACTATTTTTTTATTTTTACCACTCCGAGTTTTCTAAATAAAATAAGTGAGAATTGATTGGTTTTTGTGCTGTGTACTCACAGCACAAAAACCAATGTCCAACCGATGTCAAAAATGTAAGTTTGAGATGGAATCACTTCTTTTTGAATGGTCAACTTTACTTTTGACATCCACTCACAGCACAATCAATTAATTAATTTACCAATCAATTCTCTTTTTTTTTCAAATAATGTTTTTTTCGTGGTTGGAACTCACTCGCAACGCCAATTTTCATAATTTATCTTCACTTTTTTTGTCGACTGGAAATATGATAGAAATTTAGCTGCAGGGGGTCCACCGGAACCAGCAAACTTTTGAAAGGGGTCTATGAGCAAAAAAAGTTTGGGAACCTCTGCTCTAGAGAAAAGGATAAAATGCCAACCGTCATTCATCCTAATAGCAAATGGATATGTTATAGGTAGGTATGTAGTAGATAGTAGGTACCTATATTGTTTTGAACTTCAATGTGAATGATTAAAAGCTACGAGGTTTCCAAACGCGCCGGTCTGAGAACCCATAAACTCTCTATAAAACCATAGTACAAAACAATAAATTCAGTTGAGATTTTCTTTTTCTAATTACTCCAAGTGTTAATCACTATTCAAACGAAAAAAGTTTCATTCAAATAGAAATATGTTTATTTCGTACCACTTTTGACTTTATTACTATAACCTCAGATTCATACACAACATACAATAGGTAGGTACATGAGACACTGGCCTTCTTGTCTATTTCAGTGGTCATTTGTCATGCATTAATTCATTCGTCCAGCCCATTGTCAGCATATACCTAGCCAGCACTGTTATATATTCTGTGACATAGCGCCCACATAGCCGGCAGTCCCGGCATAACCCGGCGTTGACACACGCTATGACACGCCGCATGATGTATAACACGCGGATGACGGCATCACTCATACAACACTGTGTAGGCACTTCGGCAGCAATAACAGGTACATATTACGTTTATGTTCTGGCCGCATTAACTAACTCTTAGCTTCCACAGATAGGTACACATTACACACAGCCCATCAGCTCCAATTTCATACTGGTAGCGGAAATAAATGGGTTAACTGGCTATGTATATCACTCAGACTCTTGTTAACGGTTAACTAGAGTCTGAGTGATACACATTACGCGTTCAGCGTAGTAGGACTGAATTCTTCTGAAAGCGGAACAGCAATGAAGAGACCCAACATGATGCTTTCAACCCCACAAACATCCTACATACCTACGTCGTACGTCGTACGTCGTAGTAGGTAAATTTTACAACAGCATACAGCGGTGCATTCTCAACTGGAAGCAGGAAACCTCATCCAGGACGCTACCGCCACCTACCCTGCGTGATAATTCAATCAATATTTTTTTATAATTTAGGTATAATATTAATTATACAAGAGTAGTCTCCTGCAATGAGAAAAATTTTGCTGCCGTACCTTCATAGTCTCCTTCAAAAGCGTTTCCTTTCAAAAGGGACGACTTTTCCTTACTGGCTACCATTGATGTATAATTTCAATGCTGGCTACCTACGGAATTATAGTACGGGACTAATAAACATTGACCCTAAAAAAAAATGTAAAGCTGACTTTTGGCACAAGTGTTCCTTGGGGTCTGGGAAGTACCTCTTAAAAATTCCCCCCCCCCCCCCTAGGCCGCGGGCGTTCCCCCCCCCCACCCCCCCAAACGTCTCCCCAAGAGCAGTTTTTTGTAATTTTCTCAAAAAATATTAGTGCTAGAAAAAAACTTTCTATGGCGAAAATTATCTTCATTAAATTATCTACAAAATAATATCATAGTTTATTTCGATAAGACTAATAGTTTCGGAGATATGTTAGCCCTTTGTGCATGAAAAGAAAATAATTTGCATGTATGGCTTTTTGTAATGTAGTTTCTTGTGATTTCCATAAAAACTGACAGAGCTACAAAAAAATGTTGTCTGAAGCAAAATGAAAGGCTATAAAATTAGCTATATAAAATGATATGTAGTTTATTTTGATAAGAGTAATAGTTTTCGTGATATGCCTGCCTATTGTGTAAGATAAAGAAAATAATATGCAAATACCGTGTACGTTGTTTTTAATTTTCGAAAAAAAAAATAACAGAGTTAGGAAAAACTCATTGAAGCAATAAGAAACATAGTTAAATTACATACAAAATAGTATTTAGTTCATTTTGATAGCACTAATAATTTCGGAAATATACCTGTCATAGTTAACATGAAAGCAATATTTTTCAAAATTTTATATGTTTTATGTAATTTCTAGAAAACTATTACAGCTATGCAAAAAACTTCTAGAAACAAAAATTAACATCATTTAACCACTTATTTAAAAAAAATAGTTTATAAATATAGGACTAATAATTTCGAATATATATCCATGTATAGTTTACGAAAAAAAATAAAAACATTGCTAGAATCCTATGTTATTTGCAATTTCCACAAAAACTATTAGAGCTGGAAAAAATCCTCGGAAAAATAATTCATTTCACTAAATTACCCACAAAAAAGTCTTATGGTGAATTTAGATTGGACCAATAGTTCGAGAAATATGGCAACCTATATTCCAAGTTTTTTTTTGTTTTTCCAACAACCGTGGTTATATTTTTGAATTTTCACAGAAACTAATAGAACTAGGAAAAAAAACATTAGGAGCAAAAATGAACTTCATTAAATTATCTTCAAAATAGTTTTTAGTTTATTTTGATAGAACTAATAGTTTCGGAAATATGGCTGCCTAACAGAATAAAAAACCTAAACCTTTGTAAAATCCGTAAATGTTTATTGTAATTTCAAGAAAAAGTATTACAGTTAGGAAAAAAGCTGTCAGGACTTAGTACAAAGATTATTAATTTACCTACAAAATAATGTTGAGTTTATTTTGATAGGACAAATAGTTTTCGAAATATACCTTGCTGTTGTGTAAGAACCGGTGGTAGTCATGTCACTCACTACAGCCCATTAACGTCCCACGGCTGGGCACAGGCCTCCACTCTCATAGGAGAGCGGGAATTAGAGCTTAGACCCACCACGCTGCTCCAATGCGAGTTGGCGGGCTTTAACGACCATTATCATGTTAGTGATAATAACCGGGACCGACGGCTTAACGTGCTCTCCGAGGCACGGGGGTGAAACACCGCCAACTTCCAACTCCGGGCTGGCACTGAGAATTTCTTAATTGAAAAACCCAATACCTAACTTTTATGCCCGACCGGGAATCGAACCCAGGACCTCGTGATCCGCAGTCGACTATGCTAACCACTAGACCAACGAGGCAGTTATGTAGACATGTAGACTTAGCATAATACTACATAATAAATAGAAATCAAATATCAAATCAAATCAAATAAATATTATTATTTATATATATATACATATATATATATATAAGCACTTATAATATAAATATTATAAGTGCGAAAGTTTGGATGGATGTCTGGATGGATGTATGGATGTATGGATGTTTGTTACTCAATCACGCCCCAACGTCTGAACGGATCTGGCTGAAATTTGGCACAGAGATAGATTATAGTCTAGAATAGCACATAGGCTACTTTTTATCCCGGAAAATTAAAGAGTTCCCGCGGGAACCAAAAAAACCTCAATTGTTACTCAATCACGCCAGAACGGCTGAAGGGATCTGGATGTTGGCACAGAGATAGATTATAGTCTGGAATAGCACATAGGCTACTTTTTATCTCGGAAAATTGAAGAGTTCCCGCGGGAATCAAACAAATGTATCTGTTCAACTGATTTTGATAAAATTTGGTACAGGGATAGGTTGTATCCCGGGGAAGGACGTAGGCTACTTTTTATCCCGGAAAATTAAGGAGTTCCCGCGGGAACCAAAAAACCTCAAACCACGCGGACGAAGTCGCGGGCATTCGCTAGTTAACCCATAAATGTAACATATTTTTATAACATCCCCTCCTCCCACAACCCCCCTCCCCCCTCCCATAATCCCCCTCCACATCCCACAGCCCCCCTCCCACCCTCCACAACCCCTTGCCCTCCATCACCAACCACCCTCTCGTCCCTCCCACAACCCCCTCCCCCCTCCCAAAACCCCCCTCCTCCCATTATTTACGAAGTGTGGTGTTGTTTTGTAGATAGATAGATAAAGATATCATGATTATTACTATTAGTTTATTGTATTATAGCATCGATGATTTTCAAATAAAATGTCATGCACATTTTCGATCGTAATATTTCCGAAAGTATTAGGTCTATTGAAATGAAATAAAAAGATTTTGTAGACGATTGTATGAACTTTCATTTTGTTTTTGTGGTTTTTTTCCTAGCTCCTATACTTTTCGTGTAAATCACAAGAAAATTAATAAATTTTTCAAAAAAAAAAAAATACGCAAAATAAGCTGGCATATTTCCAAAACTATTTGTTCTATCATAATGATTTAAATGACATTTGGCAGATTATTTAATGTAAAAAATTTTCGTCATAGATGGTTTTTTTCTAGCACTACTATTTTTTGAGAAAATTACAAAAAACTGCGGTTGGGGAGACGTTTGGGGGAGTGGGGGGGCACGCCCGCGGCCCAGGGGGGGGGGGGGGGTGTTGGGTTTAAGATGTACTTCTCAGACCCCAAGGAACACTTGTGCCAAAAATCAGCTTTACATTTTTTATTTTAGGGTTCCCATACAAAGCTTACATAAGTAGCCTGAGCTAATAGGAAAACTGCCGAAATTCGAATCGAATTCAGGGAAGAAAAGTTCTTTCTTTTGGAAGGACACAAGCTTTTGGAAGAAAAAAATAGTAGGAACGGCTGGAAAATTCTCTCCGTGGATTGTGGAAACTAATTAGGTGTGAGATAAATATACCTATTATTATTATACTGTTGCAAAGCGTCGGCAGACGACTTGTCTACACATTTAGACGACTGTCGTCTATCATATTATTATTATTACATGAGGAGGCCATAACGCGGCAGTATCTCGTACTTATCAGCAGTTATCTGTGGCGGCGTGATTTACCGCCGTGCGCGCGCTAATTGACGGAGTTATGGCCCGACGTACGCTTGCCCGTCATATTTATGCGCTCGTGGCCTAATTGCCGCGTATTTACGGCCTGTGCCTATCGGGTTGCGCGGGACAAATATTTCGACTAGCTCGTAAACTTGTAAAGATAACTGAGGAATGGGACACAGCTATTTTAAAGGCGCTTTTATTATTTTTAAACGATGCCGATGGTTAATAAATACAGTATATTAGATAGGTTAGTACTTAGGTAAGCTAGGCCTGTGCGACTGCAGACTTCGCTTTTGAATACGTAGGTACTCGATTGAGTACCTAACTGTGTAGATCTAAGTAACTAGGTATGCGAAAAAATTTATAACCATTAATTAAGGACATGCAATCTAACGAATGCCTTTAAGTACCTATGTGTATGTCACCGTACGATAAGATTGCAAAAACCGTTAGATTGTAATCTAACTAGCGAAATTGTAAACTGTCGACTGATTGTGAACCGTTCAATGTTCTGAGTGTCAATTTTTGAAATAGGTATTCACTCTTCATTGTATTTACGTTTTCTTGTCTCTTTCTTGTAGGTTAAGGACGCATTTCCGAAATGGATAGGTATGAAATCGCACTACTACACATGGTTAATTCCCACGCATACACATGCACGGATAAGCTGCGAGGTCATTGATCTAAAATTCTACATCAATGCGTTGAATCAACTTATATCATAACTTCGATATATTATTATTTATTGGTGACGAGTTTAGGCTCGTTTTGTTAGTTATAATGAGATCTTAGCGCAAGACTTGGTAAAATGACCTGAAGGTACACTTCGATGACCACTACTGGAACTCCTAGACGCGTAGAGCTAGGTGTATCGAATTTGGACTCAATTTGTTAGTTATGATGAGATCTTACCTCAAGACTTGGTGGAGTGACCTGAAGGTACACTTCGACGACCACTACTGGAACTCCTAGACGCGTAAAGCTAGGTGTTTCGAATTTGGGCTCGTTTTGTTAGTTATGATGAGATCTTACCACAGAACTTGGTGGAGTGACCTGAAGGTATACTTCGACATCCACTACTGGAACTCCTAGACGCGTAGACCTAGGTGTATCAAATTTGGGCTCGTTTTGTTAGTTATGATGAGATCTTACCACACAACTTGGTAGAGTGACCTGAAGGTATACTTCGACATCTACTACTGGAACTCCTAGACGCGTAGAGCTAAGTGTATCGAATTTGGACTCAATTTGTTAGTTATGATGAGATCTTACCACAGTACTTGGTGGAGTGACCTGAAGGTATACTTCGACATCTACTACTGGAACTCCTAGACGCGTAGACCTAGGTGTATCAAATTTGGGCTCGTTTTGTTAGTTATGATGAGATCTTACCACAGAACTTGGTAGAGTGACCTGAAGGTATACTTCGACATCTACTACTGGAACTCCTAGACGCGTAGAGCTAAGTGTATCGAATTTGGACTCAATTTGTTAGTTATGATGAGATCTTACCACAGAACTTGGTGGAGTGACCTGAAGGTATACTTGGACATCCACTACTGGAACTCCTAGACGCGTAGACCTAGGTGTATCAAATTTGGGCTCGTTTTGTTAGTTATGATGAGATCTTACCACAGAACTTGGTAGAGTGACCTGAAGGTATACTTTGACATCTACTACTGGAACTCCTAGACGCGTAGAGCTAAGTATATCGAATTTGGACTCTATTTGTTAGTTATGATGAGATCTTACCACAGAACTTGGTGGAGTGACCTGAAGGTATACTTCGACATCCACTACTGGAACTCCTAGACGCGTAGACCTAGGTGTATCAAATTTGGGCTCGTTTTGTTAGTTATGATGAGATCTTACCACAGAACTTGGTAGAGTGACCTGAAGGTATACTTCGACACCCACTACTGGAACTTCTAGATGCGTGGAGCTAGGTGTATCAAATTTGGGCTCGTTTTGTTAGTTATGATGAGATCTTACCACAGAACTTGGTAGAGTGACCTGAAGGTATACTTCGACATCCACTACTGGAACTTTTAGACGCGTAGAGCTAGGTAAATCAAATTTGGGCTCGTTTTGTTAGTTATGATGAGATCTTACCACAGAACTTGGTGGAGTGACCTGAAGGTATACTTCGACATTCACTACTGGAACTCCTAGATGCGTAGAGCTAGGTGTATCGAATTTGGGCTGGTTTTGTTAGTTATGATGAGATCTTACCACAAAACTTGGTGGAGCGACCTGAAGGTATACTTCGACATTCACTACTGGAACTCCTAGACGCGTAGAGCTAAGTGTATCGAATTTGGACTCAATTAGTTAGTTAGGATGAGATTTTACCACAGAACTTGGTGGAGTGACCTGAAGGTATACTTCGACATCCACTACTGGAACTCCTAGACGCGTATAGCTAGGTGTATCGAATTTGAGCTCGTTTTGTTAGTTATAATGAGACCTTACCACATAACTTGGTGGAGTGACCTGAAGGTTTACTTCGACATCCACTACTGGAACTCCTAGACGCGTAGAGCTAGGTGTATCGAATTTGAGCTCGTTTTGTTAGTTATAATGAGATCTTACCACATAACTTGGTGGAGTGACCTGAAGGTTTACTTCGACATCCACTACTGGAACTCCTAGACGCGTAGAGCTAGGTGTATCAAATTTGGGCTCGTTTTGTTAGTTATGATGAGATCTACCACAGAACTTGGTAGAGTGACCTGAAGGTATACTTCGACACCCACTACTGGAACTTCTAGATGCGTGGAGCTAGGTGTATCCAATTTGGGCTCGTTTTGTTAGTTATGATGCGATCTTACCACAGAACTTGGTAGAGTGACCTGAAGGTATACTTCGACATCCACTACTGGAACTTCTAGACGCGTAGAGCTAGGTAAATCAAATTTGGGCACGTTTTGTTAGTTATGATGAGATCTTACCACAGAACTTGGTGGAGTGACCTGAAGGTATACTTCGACATTCACCACTGGAACTCCTAGACGCGTAGAGCTAGGTGTATCGAATTTGGGCTGGTTTTGTTAGTTATGATGAGATCTTACCACAAAACTTGGTGGAGCGACCTGAAGGTATACTTCGACATTCACTACTGGAACTCCTAGACGCGTAGAGCTAAGTGTATCGAATTTGGACTCAATTTGTTAGTTAGGATGAGATCTTACCACAGAACTTGGTGGAGTGACCTGAAGGTATACTTCGACATCCACTACTGGAACTTCTAGACGCGTAGAGCTAGGTAAATCAAATTTGGGCACGTTTTGTTAGTTATGATGAGATCTTACCACAGAACTTGGTGGAGTGACCTGAAGGTATACTTCGACATTCACCACTGGAACTCCTAGACGCGTAGAGCTAGGTGTATCGAATTTGGGCTGGTTTTGTTAGTTATGATGAGATCTTACCACAAAACTTGGTGGAGCGACCTGAAGGTATACTTCGACATTCACTACTGGAACTCCTAGACGCGTAGAGCTAAGTGTATCGAATTTGGACTCAATTTGTTAGTTAGGATGAGATCTTACCACAGAACTTGGTGGAGTGACCTAAAGGTATACTTCGACATCCACTACTGGAACTCCTAGACGCGTAGAGCTAGGTGTATCGAATTTGAGCTCGTTTTGTTAGTTATAATGAGATCTTACCACATAACTTGGTGGAGTGACCTGAAGGTTTACTTCGACATCCACTACTGGAACTCCTAGACGCGTAGAGCTAGGTGTATCAAATTTGGGCTCGTTTTGTTAGTTATGATGAGATCTTACCACAAAACTTGGTGGAGTGACCTGAAAGTATACCTCGACATCCACTACTGTAATTCCTAGACGCGTAGAGCTAGGTGTATCGAATTTGGGCTCGTTTTGTTAGTTATAATGAGATCTTACCACAGAACTTGGTAGAGTGACCTGAAGGTATACTTCGACATCCACTACTGGAACTTCTAGACGCGTGGAGCTTTGTCGAAGTAATGTGTAATGTCGAAGTATACCTTCAGGTCGCTCCACCAAGTTCTGTGGTAAGATCTCATCATAACTAACAAAACGAGCTCAAATTCGATACACCTAACTCTACGCGTCAAGGAGTTCCAGTAGTGGATGTCGAAGTATACCTTCAGGTCACTCCACCAAGTTCTGTGGTAAGATCTCATCATAACTAACAAAATGAGCCCAAATTCGATTTATCTAGCTCTACGCGTCTAGGAGTTCCAGTAGTGGATGTCGAAGTATACCTTCAGGTCACTCCACCAAGTTTTGTGGTAAGATCTCATCATAACTAACAAAACGAGCCCAAATTCGATTTACCTAGCTCTACGCGTCTAGGAGTTCCAGTAGTGGATGTCGAAGTATACCTTCAGGTCACTCCACCAAGTTTTGTGGTAAGATCTCATCATAACTAACAAAACCAGCCCAAATTCGATACACCTAGCTCTACGCGTCTAGGAGTTCCAGTAGTGAATGTCGAAGTATACCTTCAGGTCGCTCCACCAAGTTTTGTGGTAAGATCTCATCATAACTAACAAAACGAGCCCAAATTCGATTTACCTAGCTCTACGCATCTAGGAGTTCCAGTAGTGGATGTCGAAGTATACCTTCAGGTCACTCCACCAAGTTTTGTGGTAAGATCTCATCATAACTAACAAAACCAGCCCAAATTCGATACACCTAGCTCTACGCGTCTAGGAGTTCCAGTAGTGAATGTCGAAGTATACCTTCAGGTCGCTCCACCAAGTTTTGTGGTAAGATCTCATCATAACTAACAAAACCAGCCCAAATTCGATACACCTAGCTCTACGCGTCTAGGAGTTCCAGTAGTGAATGTCGAAGTATACCTTCAGGTCACTCCACCAAGTTTTGTGGTAAGATCTCATCATAACTAACAAAACCAGCCCAAATTCGATACACCTAGCTCTACGCGTCTAGGAGTTCCAGTAGTGAATGTCGAAGTATACCTTCAGGTCGCTCCACCAAGTTTTGTGGTAAGATCTCATCATAACTAACAAAACCAGCCCAAATTCGATACACCTAGCTCTACGCGTCTAGGAGTTCCAGTAGTGAATGTCGAAGTATACCTTCAGGTCGCTCCACCAAGTTTTGTGGTAAGATCTCATCATAACTAACAAAACGAGCCCAAATTCGATTTACCTAGCTCTACGCATCTAGGAGTTCCAGTAGTGGATGTCGAAGTATACCTTCAGGTCACTCCACCAAGTTTTGTGGTAAGATCTCATCATAACTAACAAAACCAGCCCAAATTCGATACACCTAGCTCTACGCGTCTAGGAGTTCCAGTAGTGAATGTCGAAGTATACCTTCAGGTCGCTCCACCAAGTTTTGTGGTAAGATCTCATCATAACTAACAAAACGAGCCCAAATTCGATTTACCTAGCTCTACGCATCTAGGAGTTCCAGTAGTGGATGTCGAAGTATACCTTCAGATCACTCCACCAAGTTTTGTGGTAAGATCTCATCATAACTAACAAAACCAGCCCAAATTCGATACACCTAGCTCTACGCGTCTAGGAGTTCCAGTAGTGAATGTCGAAGTATACCTTCAGGTCGCTCCACCAAGTTTTGTGGTAAGATCTCATCATAACTAACAAAACGAGCCCAAATTCGATTTACCTAGCTCTACGCATCTAGGAGTTCCAGTAGTGGATGTCGAAGTATACCTTCAGGTCACTCCACCAAGTTTTGTGATAAGATCTCATCATAACTAACAAAACGAGCTCAAATTCGATACACCTAGCTCTACGCGTCTAGGAGTTCCAGTAGTGGATGTCGAAGTATACCTTCAGGTCACTCCACCAAGTTCTGTGGTAAGATCTCATCATAACTAACAAAACGAGCCCAAATTCGATTTACCTAGCTCTACGCATCTAGGAGTTCCAGTAGTGGATGTCGAAGTATACCTTCAGGTCACTCCACCAAGTTTTGTGGTAAGATCTCATCATAACTAACAAAACCAGCCCAAATTCGATACACCTAGCTCTACGCGTCTAGGAGTTCCAGTAGTGAATGTCGAAGTATACCTTCAGGTCGCTCCACCAAGTATTGTGGTAAGATCTCATCATAACTAACAAAACCAGCCCAAATTCGATACACCTAGCTCTACGCGTCTAGGAGTTCCAGTAGTGAATGTCGAAGTATACCTTCAGATCACTCCACCAAGTTTTGTGGTAAGATCTCATCATAACTAACAAAACGAGCCCAAATTTGATTTACCTAGCTTTACGCGTCTAGAAGTTCCAGTAGTGGATGTCGAAGTATACCTTCAGGTCACTCCACCAAGTTCTGTGGTAAGATCTCATCATAACTAGCAAAACGAGCCCAAATTCGATTTACCTAGCTCTACGCATCTAGGAGTTCCAGTAGTGGATGTCGAAGTATACCTTCAGGTCGCTCCACCAAGTTCTGTGGTAAGATCTCATCATAACTAACAAAACGAGCTCAAATTCGATACACCTAGCTCTACGCGTCTAGGAGTTCCAGTAGTGGATGTCGAAGTATACCTTCAGGTCACTCCACCAAGTTCTGTGGTAAGATCTCATCATAACTAACAAAACGAGCCCAAATTCGATTTACCTAGCTCTACGCATCTATGAGTTCCAGTAGTGGATGTCGAAGTATACCTTCAGGTCACTCCACCAAGTTTTGTGGTAAGATCTCATCATAACTAACAAAACCAGCCCAAATTCGATACACCTAGCTCTACGCGTCTAGGAGTTCCAGTAGTGAATGTCGAAGTATACCTTCAGGTCGCTCCACCAAGTTTTGTGGTAAGATCTCATCATAACTAACAAAACGAGCCCAAATTCGATTTACCTAGCTCTACGCGTCTAGTAGTTCCAGTAGTGGATGTCGAAGTATACCTTCTGGTCACTCCGCCAAGTTCTGTGGTAAGATTTCATCATAACTAACAAAACGAGCTCAAATTCGATACACCTAGCTCTACGCGTCTAGGAGTTCCAGTAGTGGATGTCGAAGTATACCTTCAGGTCACTCCACCAAGTTTTGAGGTAAGATCTCATCATAACTAACAAATTGAGTCCAAATTCGATACACCTAGCTCTACGCGTCTAGAAGTTCCAGTAGAAGTCGTCGAAGTATACTTTCAGGTCACTACCACGCTCGGGGAATAGAGACTCTACAATAAATTTCTAAATGCTAGCAAATAATAAAATTGTATTGTGTTGGTAGTAGGTACCATATCTTACCTTTTCAAAATATCAGCACAGGTGATAACTATAAATATAACTTTGGTTCGCTGAACTAGGTACTCTAGGTAGGTATTTCGTGTATGTACAGCGATCTTTTCGACACCAGCGACTGCTCGCAACCGACGCAGTGTCCACTCCCGACGGCGGTCAAACGCAGACTAATTGATAATTTGAAATCAAACCAGAGACCCAGTAAAATCAAAATAACCCTTATGTTCACTCTGTTAAGATTTACAAAATATGTGAAAAAAATACAAGCAATTTTTATTTTATTTCGTTTACTATTTGTCCTATTTATAATATTTTTATTACCAAAATTTGTAGGTGAACATATCTACTAATAGATGGTATTTTTTTATGACAAAAAAAGGGCATATTTACAGTAAAAAATGTACCTAAAGTCACCCCTAAATCGTCAATTTTGAGTGAAGAGGTGAGGGAAAATCATTTTTATAGTATTAAAAATAAAGATTTTTACAATGTTATTACCAACAATTGGAGATATAGGATCAATCTTTGTATAGCAATTTTTAGTTCTATCCTATTTTGCTTGACTTAGTCACAAAATGTACTGAAAACTTCAATATTTTAAGGGATTTGCAAATGCGTTCTTAAGGTTCGACATAAATAACCTGCAGGCCGGGCACTTAGGTTTTATCGGGTTAATATACCTACCTAACGGAATACAATCTACCGAAAAATAATGCGTTAAATAATAAATTGTAATCTGTCGACAGTTTACAATATCGCTAGTCAGATTACAATCTAACGGTTTTTGCAATCTTACGGTGACGTATACAATGAATAGTTACATAGGTACCTACTACCTACTCCGTAATCCGTATAGGTAATATTATAATGACCGCGCTCCAAGTCCAATCCTAGATGAGAGAATAAAGCGATATACCTACCTACTTTAGGTATAAGGAGATCTTAGGAAAGTAGATTTATCCTTTAGGTATACTTAGGTAATTACCTATTTAGTACTTAAGTACTTGTATGTAAAATGTATTACCTACTACTAGGCACTAATTTTAATTGCTGCGGGACTTCTTTCGTGACATGGACAATACTAAAGTCCCTACTTCCCATTGGATAGTCATAAGCACCCATTATAGTACCTAAAGCCTCCACAATTTGCACCCACACGAGACATGATCAGCGCATGATCAGCGGCTGTAGGTACCTACCTACATTAAGGTAGCTGTGTGTGTGTGTCTATTGTAGGTGTAAGTAGTCTGTAGGTGTGTGTGTCGAGGGCGTGTCGCGGCGAGATGAAAGGGCCCCGCCTGCGCGCGCGCAGCTCTATTGTTCCAGCTTCCCGCTTGCCGGCCGAGAGGCGCGAACCTGATCAAATGATACCCACACCACACCCTATTTGCTTTTTATTCTGACTGCATACCTATTTAGTATTTACCTGATAAGTACCTACTGAAGAAAATCAAACGCAAATGTAGATAGCCGTACGTCGACTCTCTGTCTCTCTCTCTTCGCAACGTATTCCTCACTGTCGAGGGTCGGGACCACTTTCCTTTACCGTCTCAGTTCTCACAATGGTGACGTTTTGTTGAGATGAATTATTTTATTTCTAAAAGTATCTACCTAACATGGCTCAGCCCCCCAATTATGTAAGAATTGTCGATCAAATCGTCTAAGTTCGGCTTATCGGCATCTTATAAGGATACCCTAAGCGTATAAGAATGGATACACGAAATTGAGCTCTAATTCAATGATGTTATGGTTTATTTTACTTTGAAGCCGAACTTTGACGATTTGATCGGCAATCCTTACATGATTGCACCTCTGGAAAAGAAAAATACCAAGTTTATTACGCCAGCTTTCACTTACCATTTACCAACCTGGCTCCACGTTGCTTTACCAGTTTCGACTGTAGGAAGTATGCGCCGTCACAATGAGGCCACACATCTTCGGTCTTGGTTTCTAACGTGCCTAAGAGTCAGGAAAAATGTCTTGCGCTAATTATTTAAAAAATTTGGAAGGTCTCTACTTAGTAGATAAAAATAACGAAATTACTTTTGGATACGTTAACTACCCAAATTAAAATAGGTAGGTACCTATTTTAATTTGGGTAATTAACGTATCCTACATTGGTACGAGTCCAAACTTTCACATTAACAATTGAAATAACACACCTATTGACATAACAAGCCACAATCCGCGTTTCCCCCAAAGGCCGGGGATTTCGTGAATGATTTCATTTCCACTGGCAACACTGAGCAATGCGACAATGGCGTTTGTTTCTTTGTGCTCATTGTCTGCAATCCGCCATTGTGTCGCGAGTCGCGGTGAAACCGCGGGACACGCGGCGATATCGGCTTGTTTAGGAATCTCATTTATTTTCAGCTTTTGTCTTAATGACTCGTTAATCCGTCGACAGCTTGCTCACTGAGAACTGAGACAATCTAAAAGAATTTAGCTTCGATTATTTAAATTTCGATTATAATATCGACAAATTAAATTAATTAAGTTATTTTTATAAGCCAACGATTGTAAAAAATATTAATATTTTATTTATATACCTAGGTAGGTACTCGTACCTACTTAAAATCATTTATTTCAACTGTAATCATTATTTCTATTTGTCATTAGGTATACCTATCTCATGAAACAGGAAGTAATATCTGTCAATTTGACTCGTTTCATGACATTCGATTTAATCTTCGGGTACGGACGCGATTTTGAAAATAGTTAAAATTAGTTAGTATAAATACGAGTGTTTTGACTATGGTAATTCAGTTTCCTGCTGGCAGACTAAATAGTGTAGAAGCAATCACGTGCATCGGCAAACATCCCCGACGCACTGCACTATCTAGGCAGACCCATCAGCATCTTGAATGCATTATTATACTGAACGTGACGCAGGGCACTGTACTATTTTTGCGTGTAGCCGATCCACTGGCTGCTCGTGTAGAAAGAAGTGCAGTAAGCTCTGAAGAGCGTTACTTTAACAGAGGCGTAACAACGAGCAAACCTGCAAGCGATCATGTTCGCCCTAACAGACAATGCCCTGCGCTCTTTCTCTACATCCGAATCATCTTTTAGGTCAAAGGATACCTCATGACCAAGATATTTAAACTCAAAACAGTTGCGGGCAAGGATTTTCTTTTGGCCTAAAAGACCATACATTCGCTTTTTTTGACGTTGTACCTAAGTCAAGCCGTGACTGTGAGCATAATTATTTTCACATGGTTGTAACAGTTTCGCTAAGCCACAAGCAGATGCACTCAGCAACACCATGTCGTCTGCGTAACTGATGTTGTTGACCCATACCTACTCCATCAATATGACATCCGATACGAGTGGTACCTACTGAGCGCCTCCAACAGCCTACCTACCTACTTAAACACCTACTTCATAATCATAATCCAGATGATGTGCGCATTAGAATATTACCGCTTATTATAGGCTGCTCACAGACGAGGTGGTCTGACAAACTAAGAGAGAAACCGTGCAAATTCTTTAGCATAGTAAGAATGGCTACCAACAGAAGTGGGTGGATACAAATTATCCATAAGAGGTTTGGGTATATATATTACCTATAGGTACTTTCCCTGGATGCAACTTATGTCGCAATACCATTATTGCGTCGAATTGTATATTTTATAAAATAGATGGCTCGTGAAAAAGTAACAGACAGACAAACACACTTTCGTCATGAAGTAAGTAAGTGTTGTATAAAATCTGTGTTTTCACATTTAGGTAAGTATAAGTTTGTTCATTGATAGGTGTGATAGGACATGTCATAATCAAATTTTTGATAATTTTCATCATAATAATCAAAATTTGTGATAATTTTCTTCATATTTTCTCTCGGAATGTATCTACCTAAGTATTCCTTTATTTTATTACTAGCTGATACCCGCGACTTCGTCCGCGTGGATTGAGGAGTTTTACTTCCCGCGGGAACTCTTTAATTTTCCGGGATAAAAAGTACCTACCCTATTATTTAATCCGGACTTCTAACTTTACGTCTGCAAAATTTCAAAGCAATCGGTTCAGTAGTTACGGCGTGAAAGCGGAACAAACATACCTACAAACAAACTCACTTTCCCATTTATAATATTAGTAAGGATATACTTAGGTACATCGTCAATGATTTAAAAAAAATAGAAGTCTAACACAAGAGTAGGTACACAAGTATATCAATTTATTTAAGTACCTATCTAAGAAGGGACTGAAAGTCCCTCGGTGAACTCCCGTAAAAATAAGACACGCAAGATTTATCCGTAAAGGGTTCCGTACATAATTAACGGAGAGGACCCGGATTGCGGCAATTCGCCGCACCTAGGGTGACATTGCTTCACCATGTTCATTTTATAAATGTGTCTTTTTTATTTGAGTTTTAAATTCGCTAGACGGTAAGTATTATAGTACCTACCAACTCCCTTCATAACAATGGATTTTTGCAATTTCTACCCTATTGCAATGCTCGTAGGTTGTACCTACCTTATACTTATTTAGTGAGTTTTTACCTAAAATTCAAACAGTAAGCAAATTAATGAATAAGTCGATAAACTACATAAGTTAAAGTTTTTTTTATCAGTGTAATTAAAGCTACCTTACCTTCTTCTTCTTCTTCTTCTCTCCCTGGGCTTTTCCGCACTTAAGCAAAGCTGCCCGTTGTGCGTGAGACCTCTGGTGCGACTCCCCGCCGGTTCATTCCAGCCAGCCGAGCTCACTCCAGAATCCAAGCAGGCCGCCCAGGTCGGCGAGGACTTCCGGGAGTGTTGCTGGGGAGCCAATGTATGCTTCTCGTTGAGTGGATACAGCACTACACTCAAGTAGTACGTGTCTTGGTGTCTCCTCGCTCTCCATGCAGGCTCTGCACAGAGGGCTGTCGGTTATACCTAGAACATATAAGTGTTTGTTAAGTGGACAGTGTCCTGTTATCATGCCTACAGCCGTTCTGAGTTTAGCTCTGTTTAAATTCAGTAGTTTCTTTGTTAGGCGTTGGTTTGGGCTGGGTATAGCCTCTTTTGTTTGTCTGCAAATGGTGGTGTTTGCCCATAATTCGGCATGTGTACCTACTGTTTGTTGTTTTAACCAAGTCTTGTACTCACTGAATGGTATTGGGACGATCGGTTCAGGTCCCATTACCTTCAGGTTTGAGGCTCGTCGAGCAAGTTCGTCGGCTGCGTCATTGCCTGTGTTACCGCTGTGACCTTTTACCCAGCTGAGTGATACCCTGTTTGTTTTTGTTAGTGTTTGTAGTGTGTTGTGGCAATCCAAAACGAGCTTTGATGAAGTCGTGCTTTTGGCTAATGCTCGCAGGATTGCCTGACTGTCACTAAGAATGTTAATATGAAAGTTTGTTACCTGTCTGTCGGCCATAGCCATGGCCGCCGCAGTAATGCCGACGCACTCCGCTTGAAAAACAGAGTTATTCTTACCGAGCGCGCGAGCGATATGTATGTTTAGTTCGGGACAGTGCACTCCTGCCCCAGTGCCGTGGTTGGTTTTTGACCCGTCTGTGAAAACATCTATCGTGTCTATAGTAGTTTTGTGTGTTTCGGTCTCTGAGATGTTGATCTCATAATCTTTCTCGATTATGTGTTCCTTCTGTGTCTTGTCACAGATCCATCCTAACATTGGACACTTCATGTTTTCACCTGACAGTATCCGGGTATGTGTTGTGTTTATATCTCTCCACAGCCCATAAGTCTTAATCCTTAGCGCTGCGAGGGTAGCTTCTTCTTTTATGTGAAGATGTAGGGGAGGGATTCCCAGTATTACCTCTAAGGCATCTGTTGGAGTGGTGTTCATGCAGCTAGTAATCGCTAGGCATGCTTGTCTTTGGAATTTTTGTAGTTCCTGTTGGGTTGTCGTTTGAAGCGTTCTAGGCCACCATACTAGTGTCGCGTATGTTAATGAGCTTCTTACCACTGTCAGATATAGCCAAAGCATTATCTTTGGTTTTAGACCCCAGGTTTTCCCGATCATGCGTTTGCATTGATTTAGGATTATTGTTGTTTTTTGTATTTTCGTGTCTATATGTTTCTTCCAGTTAAGCTTGTTATCTAGAGTTACCCCCAGATATTTAACTTCTGTTGATAGTGTTAGATTTGTACCAAAGAGTGTTGGCATTCTTGGTACATCTGGTTTTCTTTTGTTTGTGAACAGTACTAGTTCGGTCTTTTTTGGGTTCACTGTTAGTTCATTTTCTTTGCACCATTTCTCTATGAGTCTCAGTGCATCTTGCATAATCGCACAAAGTGTGTTTTCGTGTTTGCCACCTATCAGAATCGTTATGTCATCTGCATAACCTATGGTGTAGAAACCGTTATTGTTCATTTTTGTTATCAAGTTGTCAACTACCAGGTTCCACAGGATTGGAGATAGCACTCCTCCTTGTGGGCACCCTTTGGCTACTATGCCTTTTGTTATACCGTTAATGTCTAGTTGGATGACCCTTTTTTCAAGTAGGGTTCCTATCCATTGCCTTAGGGTTTTGGGTACTTCGTATCGTTGTAAAGCATTGTCAATGCTCTTAAAAGTGGTTTTGTCGAAAGCTCCTTCAATGTCTATGAAGGCTCCTAGTGTTGATAGTTTGTTATCTAGGTCGTGCTCTATCTTCGTTACCACGTTGTGGAGAGCCGTCTCTGTTGACTTGCCGGTGCTGTATGCATGTTGGTTTCGGTGTATTGGTATAGTTCTTAGGGCTCCATCTCTAAGGAATCGGTCTCCGAGTCTTTCCAGCGTTTTCAGCAAGAATGATGTCAGGCTGATAGGTCTGAAAGCCTTCGGTTCGGTATAATCATTCCTACCTGGTTTGGGCAGGAATACCACTTTCACTTCTCTCCACGAGATTGGTATGTATTTAAAGGCTATACAGGCTCGAAAAATCTGAACTAGCCGCGGTGTTATCTCCGTAGCCCCCCACTGCAAGAGGGCGGGGAAGATTTGATCTGTTCCTGCTGATTTGAAGGGGTGGAACGTGTCTATGGCCCACCGTACCTTCTCATGCGTGACTATCCTGTTAGCTATTTCCCAGTCTGCTTCTGAGGGTGTATCCTGTGGATCATCCGCCCAGTCTGGGTTGTCTACTATTCTGCTGCCTGGGAAGTGTGTTTGTATGAGTGTTTCACTGACCTCTTTGTCGTCTTTGGTGTTACTACCATCAGTTTTCTTCAAAGTGCCAAGTGTGCGATTGTTGTCGTCGGCTAGAATTTTCCTAATTCTAGTCGCTGTGTCGTATGATTCTATGTTAGTGCAGAATCCTTGCCATGACTTGTCGTCTTTGCTTCGTACAAGTTTCTTGTATTGCGATCTTGATTGCTACCTTACCTTTTCCTATGTAAGTACTTAATATGTTATTTCAGTTTTGTGACAAATATAGAGTACTAGCTAATGCCCGCGACTACGTCCGCGTGGATTGAGGTTTTTTAGTGCCCGCGGGAACTCCTTAGTTTTCCGGGATAAAAAGTGGCCTATTGTTATTCCAGACTATAATCTATCTCTGTGCCAAATTTCATCCAGATCCGTTCAGCCGTTCGGGCGTGATTGAGTAACAAACATCCATCCATACATCCATACATCCATCCATCCAAACTTTTCCATTTATAATATTTATTTGATAATAGGAGTAACCTTTTAGTAGATTGTACTATTACCTAGGTACCTATTCTGTGCGTTTAGCTGCTCAAAATTTTCTTGCTTAAGACTTGAATTGTAGTCACCCTAGCCATGAAAAACAATTGCAAGTCTGTTAATTAAATATTTTCATTAAAGTGAAGGTTCCTCTTCCCTTAGGAACTCGTAGAGTCAAGTTGTTGAATCAAGAGGGCAATATAAACCTACTCCTTTATAAATAGGTAATAAAAATATATCTGAAACATTAGCTCCTGATGAAATCTGCAGTGTTTTATCTACCTACGAAAATCTACAGAGCTACGTTCTTATATGTTTACAAAACTAAAATTACAAGTTACTTAATTGCAGCTAGTCAAAACTTGTAGCCTTTATGTAAGTAGGTAACTTACCCAAGATTTTAATCATTTACTATTTAATTACCTATTTTACATGACGTGATTTTAATTTTTTACGCCTGCAGTGTTATTGAAATAACAACAAGGTACAGCCACTATAATTAATGAAATATAATCTACATATTTAACAACCGAATTCTAAGTATTAAGTATACGTACCTGCTACAACAACTTTTTTTCTTAGGTATATAGTTAAAAGCCTCAAAAGTACCTACGTATTCTTCAAAGTTGTCTTGAAAGTCTTAATTATTCTTTCCTCCAAAGTAAGTCAACACCCGAGGGCGGGCGGCGCGGCGGCGCATTGGGCGGCGGGCTGGGGCGGGGGCGTGCGGCTCCTAATTATCATACGAGTGGAGTTCCAACACTCTTGGCGCAACTTGGTGGAACTTGATCACGTCAAACTTCGCTAATGGAGCGCGGATTACCGTACGCGCACTTCATATCCGCGGCGAGGCTCTTACAAGAAAATTGCCTAATTCTAAAGTTAGTGAAGTCTCAGTAGCACCAGTAGCACAACGGTTTAATAGCTCGCTGAAATTCGAGTAATCCTAGGCTCTATCTCCCTAGTTGAACTATGATCACTGAATACTTAATAGGATTAGGTACCTATTACCGATACTTTTAGATAAGCATGGTTTATGTGTGGCACAATTTGGAAATCAATTTTTTTTCTTTGTTTTCTTTCTACTTACCTCATTTTTCTTAGTAAGTGTAGCAGAGCAGGTATTATATCTCTAGTAGGCAAATCAACATACGTAGCAGCATATTAGAAGTGGTATCTATCATGGTGCCTTCTGCCTGTACTTATCTGCATGCAGTACAAAATAATTTTGATTTCTACCCACTATGTTGAAGTCGGGCGAGTCTGATGCGTCTACTTGCCTTATCCTTGTTATACCCAACTGACTTCAACATAGTGGGTAGAAAACAAAATTATTTCGTACTTTACAGTGGCGTTGGAAGTCGGTTTTTTGGAAATAATTTTTATAGCCATTAACGTAGAATCCCAACTGTGTTCCGACATGTCAGTAACTATATAACTAGTCAATAGTGGCTGTGGTTATAATAGGGTCATAATTCTTTCCGTCAAAGTCGGTACTTCTACAACCTAAACTATGTATTTACCTAGTCCTAAAGTACTTAAATAGTTATAGGAAGTGTGTTTATAGAAGTGCGAGATAATGAGCAATTCGTCTAAGTTATTAAACCATACTAAACCTGACACCAGTTTCCATTAGAGCAGGAAAATTTGCTTCCCTGTTCGACTTTATAAGGCATTTTAATGTGGGCATGCTATGCGGCGCTCACGTGTCAGATTTACTAGTATTTTACTGCTGCTATAAAACTCAATAAAATATGGAAGCTTGTTCCAAAACATATAAGCTAAATTCACAAGTAGGCGAGTAAAAGTTAAAGTGCGTGCCAACCCGTAACATACCGTAACCGAAGTTTTGTAAAGCGAAAAGTACAAGATTAATGGTACCAAGTTGCCCCTTATCGAAATTGCGTCGCAAGAATGTGCCTACACAGTAGGTACATACCTACCCAGTACCCACACGCCTGGCTGTCCCGCCGTACGCTCGTAAACTTCCGAACTGCTCCACAATCAATCATATTTTACGGCGAGGCTTGCTCCACGAGGTCACGCTGTTTGTGGCCGAATGCCTAGATAAGGGCCGGACGTTACATGTAAATTGTAAAGCTATGTGCTATTTTGATGTACAATACCTGTTAAACTTGTCGTAAAATTGCTGCTCCACGTAGCCTTTATCCTAATCTACATTATTGCCTAGAAACACATTCTGTTCGGTTTTAAATGCATTCTCCAGCTGACATACCTACCTATCAACATACATTTTTCTCACGACTTCGTCCGCGAAGGATTAAGTTTCCGGGACGAGAAGCTTGCTACTTTTGTATATCTTCTATAGGTATACTATATGCCTTCCCCTGAATGCAATATAGCTCTGTAGTACCAACCCACTAGGGTCTAAGACTAAATCGTTAGAACAGAATGGAGCGTAAAAGCGTAGCTAACAGACAGACATACACACTTTCGAATTTATTGACCGAGCGAAGCGAAGGTCTCTGAGTCCACTTGAGTGAATTTGCACTTGTCCGTCCGTCCGTCCGTCCGTCTGTCAGAGCCTTATAACTTCTGAATTACTGAACGTAATTACTTCAATTTTAAATATTATATATAAAAACCGATGGCCTCCAGCCGAATATGGCTTAAAAAGTAATAAAAATTCTTAATTTCAGGGGGGCTCTCATAGAAGAGAATATGAAGAAAAAATATTTTTATAGCGTTACATAGAGTTGCGGTATAACATTTAAAAGATAATTAGGAATAGAGTCCAAAAATATATATTTTTTTAAATTTTCCCCTAAAATTTACGAAATGGGGAGCTTTCAAAGTGGAGATTTTCTAACGTCCAAAGTTGACCTCAGAAGTCTAAATTTTCTGAAATGCTGAGCCTGAAACTTGATCAATTATTTGAATTATATCCAGCACTTGAACAACAAATACTAAAATTAGATAAATATTATATGGAAACGAAATTATTTAATTTTTAATGAGCCTTAGTATTTACAACAGAACTTCACAATTATGTCAATAGATGGCGCCGCGAGGTCTCAATTTGGTGCGAAACACCTAGTTGTATGGATTATTTGAGATGTCTTATTACAAAATTAGTTCTTCGTCGCGGACAGTTGGTTATACTGTATAACCAACTGTCCGAGAAGAAGAACTAACTATGTATGTATAACTTATACATACTTATGATCAGTTATGCATGATTAAGGCGCGACGATGTCATCAGCGGCAGACGGACAGACGGACAGAGGGCCGGTGTCGACAGCGCACCTACGATTGCCATGCATTATGCATACCTCGGACACGCGCCTCCACAAGGGTTACCAGATAACAGGAATTCTACTCATGTGGCCGGAATTACTTTCCTCGATAAAACTGTGAAATGCTTCTAGAAAATTAAACAGAACCTAGTAACGCTTTCTTTTCCTCCTGAAAAAAAGTAACACTTTCTAACCACTGAGTTCTAGCCACTCATCCCTACCGTAGGGATACCCCCTAGGGGGGATACGTTGGTAGGGACTAGTGGAACAGGCCATATATATAGGTGCGTCCAAGAATAAATAAAATCTTTATTTGGAGTTTAAAATACACAGAAACATACAAAATTACAAGATGCAGAAAAAACTTTTGGACTAAAATCTATTACCTACTATAGACTTTTAGACTAAACCCTGATGCTATAAATACCTCTTCTTTTATTTTTGCTTTTGGTTAGAGTTGTGTAAAGAAAGCTGAACAGCGCTTTGAATTGTTTAAACACAAACTGTAAAGGTACTTATTGAGAACGACGGGCCGGCCGGCGCGGCTGTCGTCGGCTCTTTCTAGCAGGTAGTAGGTAGCTCGTAGGTCATCAATGGCCAAGTAATGGATTTGGCGCGTTCAGTATTACTGATCTGCATTGATCCATCAAGAATCTATCTATAGCTTACAGTGTCCTTTCCTTCCTTAAGTTTCAGAAGCAGAGCTTATCGCACGGTTTTTCATCACACAATCTTCACCTTCACTTCTTTTCCTAAAAAGGCTTTTTTAAAGAGCTTTATGATTGAGTTTTTTACAGGCGATTGTTTATTTTGTACTGTTTTGCAGCCCTGAGCGCTCGCCGCGCAAAAAGCGCCGGAAACTGACCACCGTGCGATGAGATGCACCCTACTTACCGCCAACTTTTGACGTATTTCCGACATTTCTGCCGGTTTCTGCGTACCTACATCAGATACCCTTAAACCGTCCATATGCTTTGACAAAAGCTGTCCTATATAGAGATTTCACATTCGTGTTAAAAGTCCTACTCCTCATTCAGTCTTAAGTAGATAGGTAGGGTAGGTTATAGAACGCCCTTCCGGCGTCCCTGATTCTGACACGTAAAGTCCCCAAGAACATTCAAGGTAAGTAAGAGCGAATAGGTTATAACTTAGGTAAAGTTATCTTCTAGGCAAGGGACCTCCAAAAAGTGTAGTCCATCGCAAGCGCAAGCTTATCTTCGAAATTTATATTAAAAGGAAAAGGTGACTGACTGACTGATCTATCAACGCACAGCTCAAACCACTGGACGGATCAGGCTGAAATTTGGCATACCGATACCTATTATTATCTACATAGGAAATAATTTTTGGAAATTCAATCCCTAAGGGGGTAAAATAGGGGTTTGAAATTTGTTTAGTCGCGGTCTAAAGCTAGTCAGTAGATGGTCAATCCTCATGGTGTGGTTTCAGGTTTTAGGTCTTCTTGCAAGAAAACCTTGAAGAATTTTTATAAATGTCCATGTAACCAAGTATCCATTTAGGTATGACACTGCTCAGTCCACTGTCCACTAATAAGGGTCAGTTCTTTGAGCGGGTCAAGCGATCCGATAAGAGCACAGCTGGCACGGCATTGTGTGCTAATGTGCAGTGTGTGTGTGTGTGTGTGTGAGTATGTGTGTATGTGCAGCGACACCGACACAAACCCACGACACTTGCTACATTGATTCCGGCAATCAGCCGCGATAAAAAAGCCCGTCTTGTCCCATTGTCCGCCAGCGACGGCCGCGGCAAATTACCCCTTTGTTAGTGAGACTGATTCTAAGAAGCATCTGTGAGTATTTCAACTGGGAATCAAATGTCGTTCGGTTTCATGGCAAGCTTTTCCGCGAAACAAATGAATAGGTATCTAGTTTTTATTTTGATTACTTTGTGTAATTAGGAGTTAGACAAAGCCTGCGCCTTCCCAATCATAGCCAGTTAGGTATGAAGATCGCCCCGCTCCGAAAAGCGAAGGAATCCCTATCATCATACGTGACACATCCTTCCATTGCAAATATGTAATTGTTTAGACCGTGAGCTCGTGAGTCATGCCCGGGTCATCACCAGAACCCAGTTGTTATCAAGCCCTGCACTATTAGCATTGATGTAGAATTTTAGTACCTATAGTAAGCACTGATTCTTGTTACACGTGCTCAAGAAGCTACCTTAAAATATTACAAGTATTTCCACTTGGCTAAGCCTATCTCATTCTCATGCTTCAAAACAAATTCAATGCTTTCTTTCAATGTATCGTGCACTGCTACCTATCACTGATTTGAGTAATTGAGTGCCATTACAGTGACTTTTAAAGAGCCCGGAAGCAATAGAAGCGACTTAGGTCTATCGGCTATGAATCTGTAAATTAGGTTCCCTAATTCCCTATCGCCTTGTTTTCTAATCTTAGCGCTTGACTGGTCTTGGTCTCGATTTATGAAAGGGTTCGCTGAGCGCTGTATTGATTTCAAAAGACTTCATTGGCAAATACCTTATTAGCACTTATGTCTAAATTCTAACAGCCAACAGATTCATCTCGTATATTAGTACACAGGGCTAATCTTCATTTCGCCTTAGTCATAGGTATTATAGGTACCTACCTAACCATTGATAATGTTACCAACGTAATACGCGTAACATCATGAAGATATTATTGGTATGTGTAGGTACTTGTCAGGGTTTGTGTTCAGTGAATGCAGGAATGGTAGCCAACACGGCTGCGCCCTGAGTACTTAGGTATAATGAGGTGAATGACCCCGTTATCAGAGTGATGTTTAGCAGATGTGCTGGCTGAGGCGTGAGGAGCGCGGGGGGCGGACTCCATTTAAAAACAATAGAGTTCCGGTCGGTGCGCGGGCGGCAGCGGGCAGACCTGGCGGCGCCACCTGCGCGAAATGTCCACGACACACTCGCCAAGCTGTTGACAGCCATCGACGAACAATTGCCGCGCGTAGCCCGAGAGGTGACACACAATAATTTAATATAACAAGTAATAAAATTAAAATTTTTAAAAAAAACCCACGACGAACTGCAGAGCTCCATTATACCTTTGACATTTATAACTATGAAACAACAATTAGGGTGCAAACACGAAACTAGCGACGGCGGGGCGACGGCGGTAGCGGGGCGACGGCGACGGAATCAAATGTATGGCTTTGTATGGGACCGGGCACGAAACGAGCGATGGCAGGGCGGGGCGATGGAGCGATGCACGAGCGATGGCAGGGCGACGGGTGACGTAAAAGTGACGGGAACAAACTAAGGGAAAAGTACCCATAGTCGTCAGGTTCTGAACTTAGCTGACTTTGCAGCTTTGCCAGTTTGCTGTAGTGAATTTAAAGCAAAACAAATAACTTTCAAATTCATATATTTCTTTAAATATAATTTTAGAATTAATTAATTACAATAATGTTATTAAATCTTTAAAAAATCCGAAAATGAGTGATTTATCCAGATTATATCGTTAATATGTCCCAGAACTCGACATTTTTTAACAATAATTTAAACTCTATTGCCTATTATCAAGCTAATTTATTTCAATTGCCTATTAAGTTAGTTTTAATTGCATATATTCCAGATTTCAAAAATGTATTTATCGAGAACATTACAATTAAACTTACCACAAGCAAGCTAGCCTAACCGAATTAGTATATAAATCATGCCCGCGTGATATAGTGTTAAGAATTCTGGCTGCATTTCCGCATTGGACAGCCAGGCTGATCCGTTGCGCAATAAATGAGCCAGCCCTTCTATCGTCCAGATATACCTCATCTTCACCGGATGAGCCAATTAAACGCAGTGAAAGTGGGAGGCTTCGGCCGTGGCTAGTTACCACCCTACCGGCACAGACGTACCGCCAAACGATTTAGCGTTCCGGTACGATGCCGTGTAGAAACTGAATAGGGGTATGGGTTTAATATACATAACTGCCATACCCCTAACAGGTTAGCCAGCTACCATCTTAGACTGCATCATCACTTACCATCAGGTGAGATCGCGGCCAAGGGCTATGGATATTTTTAAAAAAGTATATTATTTCGTAAGAAAATTAACTTGACAGTTTTATCGAATAATCAGACTTACCAAAGTAGCCACAGATCTTTTAAAACTTACTTTGAATACCTGGCATGCAGGACTACAATTCAGTACCTAAACATGGCAAAAAGCACAAGAATTCCAAAACGCAAACATTCATTGCTTTTTTTCTCCAATACCATTATGGTTTTGGAAAACTAAATGTTTTCATACTAATTATGGAAAATATTACCAAAAATACGTTGCCATAAAAAAATTTGGTTTAGTGTTTAGTAGAAATAAGTACTTAGCTGATTATTTTTTACAATCTGACGGGTATCGGAACACTGTCGACATTGCCAGCGCTTACCTTAGTTTTTTTTCGCCGCTTGCTCGAGTACTAGTGTTGTATTTTTATTTATTAATAATCATCGATAATTATCATCGATATATAATATGTAGGTACTAGATGGATCCTTTTATATAAAAATATGTTTCGGTATCGGTTCCTCACCTGTCGTAGTCCACTCCATGACGCTGGCACTTCACACCTCGTGTAATTATTTTAAATTATCACATAAAAAGTGGTCTACGAATTAGTTTGGTGGTGTATAGGTAATTTTTATTTCGAGATGTGTTTTCAATTTACAATTATAAAATTCATAAGCCACTTTATTTAATTTTAATAATAATATCTCTCTACTAATCTTTGACCATATCATACGTTTTTAATGTGTCATATAGCGCTTATGTAGCAAGTAAGTTCCCGCATTTCAGACTAGATGGTGTTAGTAAATTAACTAGACTTTTCTCCGTTTGACATGGCCCGTGACATAGACCATAATTAATTTACATGAAATTAGGTCGTTGAATAAAGCCATAAAACAAAGTATAGCGATGCGCACGAAACAGACGAGGGCGGACTCACAATGTTTGTTGCCACTCTACCTAGTGAGTGAGTCAGAAACCGTACAAAATTTGATCTTTTTATTTGAATTCAAAAAATATTGGTTGATAATAATTATACACTAGTAAAAGAAACAAAAAATAAGTCAAATATCATATTGGTACTCAACATGAATTCATTTATATTAAAAAAATTAAAAAAGTATCGATATGAGTGGGTATCTATGCTTCGATGGCTTTGGAACATCCCTACACGAGCGGGCACTGACAGGCCGCCTGTTTCGTGCCCACCCTTCACGCCGCTAGCGGATCGCTCCACATCGCATCGCCCCGCTACCGCCGTCGCCCCGCCGCCGCTAGTTTCGTGCCCGCAGCCTTAGAACTTAGCAAACGTATATATATTACATAATATCTAAAACACAAAACTGCATCTTTGACAGCTCATGGCCAAACCCTTCTCTTTCCGAGGCGCGCTTGTCACGACAAATCAAAAGATATTTGAAAACTGATTTTTTTTAATTTTGGTACCAGTTTCCTGTTTTGTGACCCCAGGGAGCCCTAAATATATATTTTGAACGAAATCGGTCAATTAACAAAGAATTTCAAAATGGCGCTGATTTTTTAAAATTTTGGCACCAGTTGCCTGTTTTGTGACCCCACGGGCCACGAAGTCCTAAATATCGATTTTGAACGAAATCGGTCAATTAACAAAGAATTTCAAAATGGCGCTGTTTTTTTAAAGTTTAGTAACAGTTTCCTGTTTTGTAACCCCAGGGAGTCCTAAATATCGATTTTGAACGAAATCGATCAATTAACAAAGAATTTCAAAATGGCGCTGATTTTTTTACATTTGGTACCAGTTTCCTGTTTTGTAATCGCACGAAGTCCTAAATGCAATAAACCGCATCTCAATCGGCCCAGTACTTTTTGTGAAAAATGGTAACATATTGAAAATATAAAATCATAGACTACAGCTCAGCTTTTTTGTCTATGGTCCTAAAATATGTCTAAGAACCTTCTCACAAGCTAAACATATCTAATGCAAAAAACCGCATCTCAATCAGCCCAGTACTTTTTGTGAAAAATTTTAACATATAGAAAAATTAAAATCATAGACTACAGCTCAGCTTAGTTGTCTATGGTCCTAAAATATGTCTAAGAACCTTCTCTCAAGCTATATATATCTAATGCAATAAACCGCATCTCAATAGGCCCAGTACTTTTTGTGAAAAATGGTAACAGTGGTTGAAAAATTAAGATCATAGACTACAGCTCAGCTTTGTTGTCTATGGTCCTAAAATATATCTAAGAACCTTTTCACAAGCTATACACATCTAATGCAAAAAACCGCATCTCAATCGGCCCAGTAGTTTTTGTGAAAAATAGTAACATGTTGAAATATTAAAATCATAGACTACAGCTCAGCTTGGTTGTCTATGGTCCTAAAATATATCTAAGAACCTTCTCACAAGCTATACGTATCTAATGCAAAAAACCGCATCTCAATCAGCCCAGTACTTTTTGAGAAAAATGGTAACAAAAAAGTGCACAAACAAGCAAACAAACAAACAAACAAACAAACAAACAAACAAACAAACAAACAAACAAACAAACAAACAAACAAACAAACAAACAAACAAACAAACAAACAAACAAACAAACAAACAAACAAACAAACAAACAAACAAACAAACAAACAAACAAACAAACAAACAAACAAACAAACAAACAAACAAACAAACAAACAAACAAACAAACAAACAAACAAACAAACAAACAAACAAACAAACAAACAAACAAACAAACAAACAAACAAACAAACAAACAAACAAACAAACAAACAAACAAACAAACAAACAAACAAACAAACAAACAAACAAACAAACAAACAAACAAACAAACAAACAAACAAACAAACAAACAAACAAACAAACAAACAAACAAACAAACAAACAAACAAACAAACAAACAAACAAACAAACAAACAAACAAACAAACAAACAAACAAACAAACAAACAAACAAACAAACAAACAAACAAACAAACAAACAAACAAACAAACAAACAAACAAACAAACAAACAAACAAACAAACAAACAAACAAACAAACAAACAAACAAACAAACAAACAAACAAACAAACAAACAAACAAACAAACAAACAAACAAACAAACAAACAAACAAACAAACAAACAAACAAACAAACAAACAAACAAACAAACAAACAAACAAACAAACAAACAAACAAACAAACAAACAAACAAACAAACAAACAAACAAACAAACAAACAAACAAACAAACAAACAAACAAACAAACAAACAAACAAACAAACAAACAAACAAACAAACAAACAAACAAACAAACAAACAAACAAACAAACAAACAAACAAACAAACAAACAAACAAACAAACAAACAAACAAACAAACAAACAAACAAACAAACAAACAAACAAACAAACAAACAAACAAACAAACAAACAAACAAACAAACAAACAAACAAACAAACAAACAAACAAACAAACAAACAAACAAACAAACAAACAAACAAACAAACAAACAAACAAACAAACAAACAAACAAACAAACAAACAAACAAACAAACAAACAAACAAACAAACAAACAAACAAACAAACAAACAAACAAACAAACAAACAAACAAACAAACAAACAAACAAACAAACAAACAAACAAACAAACAAACAAACAAACAAACAAACAAACAAACAAACAAACAAACAAACAAACAAACAAACAAACAAACAAACAAACAAACAAACAAACAAACAAACAAACAAACAAACAAACAAACAAACAAACAAACAAACAAACAAACAAACAAACAAACAAACAAACAAACAAACAAACAAACAAACAAACAAACAAACAAACAAACAAACAAACAAACAAACAAACAAACAAACATACAAACAAACAAACACACAACCTCTTAAGGCAAACACATATACCGTCTCCGCTTCGTCGAGGGTAAAAAATACTTTTGAAACAACCGACTTCAAACTCCCGCGCCAACTTTACAATCAACAAGCACACGCTATACAAAGTATTTATATTGTTGATATTTTAAAAACCGCTCGACCGATTTCGATAAAATTTATATGGGACCACATGGGAAGTATGCTCTTTCAAATAAAAAAAGAATCATCCAAATCGGCCCACCCAGTCAAAAGTTCTGAGGTAACAAACATAAGAAAAAAAAAAAATACAGTCGAATTGAGAACCTCCTCCTTTTTTTGAAGTCGGTTGAAAACTTGCTGTTGAGCAAGCAATTTGTACCTAGTATGTGACCCACAGCACTTGACACCCTTATATTGTAAATCATTCTAATATTATCAATGCGAAAGTGTGTTTGTTTGTTGGTTTGCTGGTTTATTGGTTTGTTGGTTTGTTGGTTTGTCCATCAATCACGCCGCAACGGAGCAACGGATCGACGTCATTTTGGCATGGGTATAGTTGAGGACCTGGAGAGTGACATAGGCTACTTTTTATCCCGGAATTAAGGAGTTCCCAAGGGAATTAAAAAAAACTTAAACCGCGCGGACGAAGTCGCGGGCATCAGCTAGTGCACCATAATTAAGAGTTCAGACTTTCAGAGCATTTAAAGCACGCACACTCATCAACAACTGTTTAATTTTGGCCTCCCTACATTACAAGTTGAAAAAACCGGCCAAGTGCGAGTCGGACTCGCGCACCGAGGGTTCCGTACATACCTGTAGTATGTTCTAAATTAAATGTTTTTTTAAAATATTTGAGTTGATTGAATGAAAGGTAAATTGCGGTTTACGATTTATGACGTATTAAAAAAAAACTACTTACTAGATCTCGTTCAAACCAATTTTCGGTGGAAGTTTGCATGGTAATGTACAACATATATTTTTTTTAGTTTTATCATTCTCTTATTTTAGAAGTTAGTTCTCGTATTTAAGAAGTTATTCTTAGTTTAGGGGGGGGGGGGGGACACATTTTAAGACAGACATGACGAATCTATAAGGGCTCCGTTTTTTTTCAAATTTGGCTACGGAACCCTAAAAAAGGCTTTTCGCAATGTCGTCTAAGCTTGGCTGCTAAGCAAGTACCTGAGTCTATGGTTTATCCACGATAGCCTTCGTTATTAGGTTATTCGTCATATCATAAAGTCAGCCTTTGATAGGTAATAGAGTACAAATTCATGAAAAGCAAATTCTCTGTAGGCAAGTAACCCCTGATGCTTACTAATCTTTTAAAGAGCTTTACGCGCACCGTCTCTCGGCCGAGTGCGACTTCAAAGACGTACCTATAGATAACTTATTCCCCATGTGGAATGGTGGAATGTATCGTTCGGGGCTCGCTTGTAATTGTAAATCATATCATTTTTGCACAAACAGGTTTTCGGACTCGGTTGTTATTTTGTCAATTTACGTTTGGAAAAATACGATTTAGGCACATCTGTTCGTAAATTATGGTCCTAAATCTACGAAATTTTTACCTAGATATTGAAAGAATAAAAATATGCTTTATAAACTGCAATAACCTAGTGTTTTCTCAAGAAGGACAGACTTCGTTTGACGTCACGATTGCTACTATATCAATCACTATAGTGAAACATTAGGTTTTAGCTTACCTACGTAGTACCTACTACGAAAGCTTTCCCTACCGAGAAGATATAACAACCAGAAAGTATTATTGGATTTAGTATTCCTAGTTTCACTGCAGCCACACTCAGCTCCTGCTGTATTTTGGCCACAATGACTAAGGCCTGCCTAGTAGGTACTCCCTAGTAATCTGGAATCTGAACAACAATGATCTTTTATATAGGTACCTACTAGCTGGTGCTGGTGGATTGAGGATTTTTGGTTCCCGCGGAAACTCTTTGATTTTCCGGGATAAAAAGTAGCCTATGTGCTATTCCAGACTATAATCTATCTCTGTGCCAAATTTCAGCCAGATCCGTTCAGCCGTTGGGGCGTGATTGAGTAACAGAGTAACAAACATCCATACATCCATCCATCCATACATCCATACATCCATCCAAACTTTCGCATAGGGTCAACACGTCAGTTCGCCGACCACCCCCCGTTCACGACCGTTTTTCCGAAAACAACCAATAACAGTTGTAACACAGAGGTAGTATAGCCTATAGAGTGCGTGCTTGTAACCAAGAACAGTAGGCACCGGTAGGAACATAGCATCGTTCCGTCAGCAAGCTCTTTAGTCAAAGGAACGCTAGCGCTGAGAGCGCCCATCGCGAACTCGGGACCGAAATTCCGTTTTTAAACTGGAAAAAATGGTTAAATGTGGCATAGAAACATGCAAACATGATACTCGTTATCATAATAAACATAATTCCAACATCACATTTCACCGGTTAGTCATATTTTTTAAACTTTCATGTAAAATAGAAATACGTGTCGCGGGGGTGATACAGACGTGGGACGCAAGGTAACATAATACCGCCCGCACCGCCCCGCAACCCCGCTACGATAGCCGACTGTTCACCGAATCGAATAGTGATGTGATACATTCGACTCGGGCGCCGGCACAGATATCGCCACAGAGTACTTTGTTTAAAGATATCGCTGTTCCCTGGGATCACAACAGAGAAAATTGTTAACAAAATTTAAAAAAAGTTAGCGCCATAGGTTTTGAAATTTGTTATTGCTGATCCGATTTCGTTCAAATTACGATTCAATTTCGATTTAGGGTTCCATGAGATCATAAATTTTAAAAGTCAGCGCCAGATTGAAATTCTTTGTTAGTTGGGATTTTTTTTTTCAAAATCGATATATTTTGGGTTTCCCTGAGATCACAAAAGAGGAAAATGTACAAAGACAGCGCCATATTCAATTTTTTTGTTATTAGGCCGATTTCATTCAAAATCGATATTTGGGTTTCCCTGATATCTTAAAAGAGGTAACTGTTACCAAAATTAAAAAAGGCCAGTGCCATATTGAAATTCTTTGTTATTGGGCCGATTTAGTTCAAAATCGATATATGGGGTTCCCTGAGATCACAAAATAGGTATCTGTTACCAAAATTAAAAAAGGCCAGCGCCATATTGAAATTTTTTGTTATTGGGCCGATTTCGTTCAAAATCGATATTTAGGGTTCCCTGAGATCACAAAAGAGGTATCTGTTACCAAAATTAAAAAAGGCCAGCGCCATATTGAATTTTTTTGTTATTGGGCCGATTTCATTCAAAATCGATATTTAGGGTTCCCTGAGATCACAAAAGAGGTATCTGTTATCAAAATTGAAAAAGGCCAGCGCCATATTTAAATTCTTTGTTATTGGGCCGATTTCGTTCAAAATCGATATTTAGGGTTCCCTGAGATCACAAAAGAGGTATCTGTTATCAAAATTGAAAAAGGCCAGCGCCATATTTAAATTCTTTGTTATTGGGCCGATTTCGTTCAAAATCGATATAAAGAGTTCCCTGAGATCACAAAAGAGGTATCTATTACCAAAATTAAAAAAGGCCAGCCGTATTGAAATTTTTTTTTGTTACTCAAATTATGATCAGAAACTAAAGATACATATTATAGTTGTAATTTTATTAAGTGTTATCTGTTGATTAGATGCGTAAGACTGGTTATTAATTTCATAAAATATAATTTTTTGTTACTCAAATTATGATCAGAAACTAAAGATAAATATTATAGCTGTAATTTTGTTAAGTGTTGCCTGTTGATTAGGTGCGTAAGACTGGTTATTAATTTCAAACAATTTAATTTTTTGAAACATAATTATTATGGACAGAAACTAAAGATAAATATTAACGTACGTTATGAAAGAATTTATTTTCGATATTTTTATAGTAAAAGAATCAAAGAATCAAACTTATACTTTTATTTTATAATTGCACATTAAAACACAGGTTTGTACCTTTTCTTACATATTTTATGCATTCGATATACATCGGATATACATCAATCCATACTAATATTATAAATACGAATGTGTCTGTCTGTCAGTTACGCCCAACTACTTAAGCGATTTTGATTAAATTTGATACCGAGACAGGTTATATACCGGGGAAGGACATCCCGGAAAAATGAAGAGTTCCCGCGGGAATAAAAAATCAATCCACGCGAACGAAGTCGCGGGCTTCAGACGAACGGACAGACAGAAAGACACACTTTCGCATTTATAATATTAGTATGGATATACGATCGATCATTAAAAAACATATCGGCTTAATCGGCGTGGAATAAGTTTTTTTAATTCCCACGGAACCGCTTTAATTTTCCGGGATAAATATCACTCTCCACGTCCTCAACTATACCCATGCAAATAATCACGTCTTGCGTTGCTCTATTGAGGCGTGATTGAACAGACCAACAAACAAACACACTTTCACAATATTAGTATGATAGGGTACAAACAAACACAAACAATAGGTACCGTACCGTTCAGATGTATTTTATCGACTTCGCACTTGCAGCGCACTATTGCCCATCCCTATTTTTTACATATCTATAAATATTAGTAGCTATAGTTCACTTGCCTACGCCGCGCACAAGGAGTGCGGTGCGATAGTAGTACTCTTTACCTTATACTACCTCTATGAGTTGTAATATTAACGCAACGATCACTCTTTTTTCTTGAAAATCATGCTCTATCTATCCCTTACTCTCAGGTCAAATTTGGCCAACCTAATATATTTCAGTATAACTCTGTGAGCCGATGAATCTGAGCCGGAGCACACACATTGATTTTGGAGCAAAATGCTAGGAAAAAAAATAGTGAGGAGGCCAAACTTAAACCGTGGGTAAAACATGTTTTATTAAAGTTATTGCATACATTTTGTGCTTAAGGCGTCAGAATATTATTAAATTATAATTTAGAATCCATATTATGTCCATAAAATGCTTATTTATTTAAATAAATGGTGGTCGCTAATAGGCTGACTAAAATTGAGCTTCCTTCCTTTTACGACCCATGGTCGTAAACTAGCGGTTTGTAACGAATCATTTTTGAGCTTTTCTAACTTGCCGCATAATATTAGCGTAAATTTTATTGTTTCTTGACATCCTATTATGTATGGTTTATTTAAACGTCAGTTTGCGACCGGCAAAATAAAGAGAAAACCGAAAAATCTAAACGTATTTTGATGATGTAAAACAACGTGGTCGGCAACGGATCATTTCTCGACCATCGATGTAATTACATACAAAAGTAATAAAAAATACAATATTTTTGTGGTCGTATACGGACTAGATAACGACCATGTGGTTATTTGCATTAGTTTGACTACATAGTAGTGGTCGTATACTGATTAGCTAGCGACCATGAAGACGGTTTTAAATTTTTGTCTATATTTTGGCGGTTGAGTATTGACTACTACTTTATTTTATTTTACTTTTTACTTTTTAAAATAATCTGGTAGGGTGATATGAGCACCAATTATTTTTTATATGATTCCAGAAAACTGGACTGAGTAGCAGGAGTTTGTGGACCAACTACTTCAGGCTACTAACTAAACTCAGCTAAAAATTATCGAATATCTGTACAGTACTATGTTAGACTTAGAGCTTTCGTCCTCGATTTGTAACTGCAATTTTCAAGAAGCCTTGGTGTACTCAGTTTATTCTAGATTAGGATTTGTTTGGATACAAAATGTGTCAATAATCTTTGACACATTTTGTATTTAATCCAAAGTGTCTCGTTTAAGAGACATAATCCACACTTTCAGAATCCATTTCTGATTACCGTATATTTTCAGATTATGCTTCAGCGATCAAACTCATATCAGTTGATCGAAGCAAGTGTCTTGCATTTGCCGGTATGTTTGTTATAACAATAATTTTCCTCTTGGATTTCTAAAATTCGCTTAAAGTGCCTGTCTATAAACTGAAAAACTGGCTTTGTTATGATATAATTTTTAGTTAAATAACCATTGAAATTATCGTTAATGGATTCATAAAATACGTTACTCTTCATCCAATCGCATTTTGTAAGTCCAGATAGATAAATTAACTCTTTATTGCACACACTTAAAAACAATAACAATAAACAAAAGGTTAAAAGATAAGATCAAGGGTGAGATAAGAAAAGGGTGAGCAATCTCTTCCAGACAACCTTTGGGGAGAGGAGATGATCAAACAAGAGCGTGGGATAGTGCAACAATTAAACATTTAAATATATATAGTAATAATAGTAGCATAAATATCCCTCTATTTGGCCCGAATAGACCAAATAGAGGGATAATAAATAGATAGGACCAAAGTGAATTAATTGCAACCTAAATGTTTATACAAGCGACTTCTGAAGATAGAGAGACTGTCGTATATCCGCTGGAAGACTGTTCCACAATAATACGGATTTACGGGTGAAAGATTTACCATAATATCCTGTGCGACTGGCAGGAATGTGCAAGCGATTATCCGTACATGACCTTAGGTGTTGTAGTTCGTTGTTAGAGCCAAGGAAGGAGAAACACTGTTTGAGGTAAGATGGTAAGAAGGAGTATGAGGATTGTATAGAATAGAGTAGAGGAGTGTCAGCATGTGCAGATTGCGACAGAGTCTGATTGGGAGCCACTTCAACCTTACGCAACCCGTAGATAAATCTTATGCATAGGTTTTGAAGATGCTCGAGCTTATTCAGCTGTTCTTCGGTTAGATCGGGGTAGGACGAGTCAGCATAGTCTAGAAGTGGTAAAAGAAGAGAGTTAGCTTAAAAAATGGAATTGGTTTTAACTGGAAGAAAGTTTTTCAGCGTCTCAGGCCGCCAATTGACGCAAACAACTTCCAGCTAACCTCAGCGATTTGCGGGACCCAGGATAAAGAACTGTCGATATAAATGCCAAGGTTTTTGACCAAAGAGCTAATTTCCAGGGTAGTTGGGCCGAGGCGGATGGGAGGTAAATTGCTTCGTATGATCTTGTCAAGCTGCTTGGAGCCACCTAATAGAGCTACTTAAGATTTTTTTGGGTTAACAGACAGTCCGTAGGATTCGCTCCAATTAGATTAGATTGGATTCTTAGGAGTCCAGGTACATATAATTAAGACAATTTATCATCCATTGCTTCAGGGGTTCTTACCTCTAGTAATATTCCTTAAGCCAGACTCCCTAAAGCCATCGTTGATAATATGCGAGAATCATGGGTACTTGAACGTTTAGAAATTCGATGGATGAAGAGCGAAGTCTTTTATGAATATGTAAGCAATGCTTTCAATGATTGGGTAATCAAAAATGTTATAAAAAAGCCCGTAAACCTATTCATAGATGGTTACAAGTCTCACATGACTTACTCTCTGATACTCTAAGTGAGTTAGATTAGGAATGGTTAACCAGCTATAAAACCCAATATCATTCAGCTAGCTGACGTCATGCAACTAAAGCAAAAGCTGGAAAGCACAGTTAAGAACTGGCAGTCTCGTACCGAAAATATAAACAAAACTGTTTCAAAATATATTTTTTGTAGAAATTCTAGTTCAAATAAAAACACAGTGCGGGGCCAGAGATTTTGATGCAGCTTCGAAGTTTAATATCTCCTTGTTAAAACCTAAATATTGACATTGACAGCATTGCCCACAAGCCCCTGCTTAATCACATTCCGGCTCGAAATTTGATATTTTGACAATTTAACTAATTAGGACCGATGCTACAATTAATATCTTACACACCAAATGAGATGTCTTTTGATGAGTGCCAAATGACAAAAGCGAAACTTAGACTAAGCTACTAAGTGCAATTTCCACAAGCATGAAGAAATAATATTTTTAGAAAAGGGATAAAGAAAATTTAGAATTGGAAGAACACGAAAGCAGTAATTAAAAGCAAAGGAAAAACAGGAAAGCAAAAGAAAAAGAGAAGAGATGTAGAAAAAGAAGACTAATCAAAAAAGAAAAAGAGAAGAAATGTAGGAAAAGAAGACTAATCAAGAAAAAAATTTAAGCATGCAAGTTATGTGAATAATATTCTATGTTCGTTAGAAAATATATCACTTTTTTGCTATTTTTTATAATGAATATTGACTAATAAATCATAGAAAAAATAAATAAACGTGTTTTTAGAACAATTAATTGTTATTTTTATTTTCGACCTTATCGTAATATATCAAGAGATCGTTTTTCAGTGGCTGTTGAATGGTCGTAAACTGACTACAGTGTGGTCGTAAAATAACGAAAGCTGGTCGTAAACTGAAAAAAACGCACTTTTTGACAAATCGGCATATTGCATAAAATAGGGAAATAGAAATATTTAAATCATACGGTAATTATGTTCCTTCGTGTTTCTTTCATGCATATAAATTGTTATTTCGTCAAAAAAGGTAAATTTCAAAGAGCTGTGTAACTTTAAAGACGGCAAGTCGACTAACTGGTCGTCAACTGACGTGTTGACCCTATATAATAATATTATAGTGAGATGTGCAGTAGACAGAGTTAAAGCCAAAAGTTATAAAGAACGCAATGGGAAGGATGTAGGGTTACCTATCAACATATTAGTTACCTGCAAAGTTAACATAACATTTCATACGACCAAGAGGGAAAAAAATATATAACACTGAACATTATTTGTGCCTATACGTGTAACAGACAAGTAAATAGAAACTATAAGGCATGTCTCTCCAATTAAATCTCACTTGCCGTAATCTTCTAACAAAGGAGAGAGTTTTGTTCAGTGGTGGGATATAAATGGGAGGTTGCTTACATTAAATAGGTATACCTAACAACGAACAATAGCATTCACGCCTACAGCATCATAAATCTGAGTTATCATCATATACGTCGCCGCGTCGACACGGCTGTTACGATTTTAATGTAATTTATGCAGCTAGGCCTTTGTTCGCTAATTAATTACCCCTAATTACCCGGGCGCGGATTTCAATTACTCACAGTTTTAATGTGAACTCGAATGCATACCGATGCTTATCTGCATACCTACTGTTTGAGGAATTTTCATAAATGTAGGTGCATACCTACTCTTTGTGTTATTTTTATCACCGTACACGGTGTTAAATATTATCATAACAAAGTTAATTTAAGCCTTGGTAACTAAAAGGTAAGAGGGCATGAGGTTGTAGATAGTTACAAATTATTTGAAGTCACAATAAAATGGATGGATGCAACCTGTCCCTAAGTATATACCTAACAATAATTTCGTCCAAATTATCTTAACAGATGGACAATTTGAACACGTAGGAGAAAAACTGACGCATACACTAGTATGTAGGTAGGTATACTAATATTATACTGAAATGCGAAAGTTTGGATGGATGTAGGTATGTTATACTCAATCACGCCAGAACGGATCTGGATGAAATTTGGCACATAGCATAGATAGATTATAGCCTGGAATAATACGTCATAGGCTCTTTTTATCCCGGAAAATTAAAGAGTTCCTGCGGATACCAAAAAACCTCAATCCACGCGGACGAAGTCGCGGGCATCAGATAGTTGGTAATATTAGTAGTATAGGTTGTAGTATAGTTGATAATATTAATAGTATACCTATGGATGAGCGGTGATAACCTAATTGTTTAGACGTCCGGCTTCCTATTCGGGTCTAATTTGTATGTTCAAATGTGTCTAAAGTGTGCCAGCCTGCACTTGGCCAGCGTGGTAGGCGGTGGCCAAACCACACATGAAACAAACCTTTTCATTTTTCAGAGCTGAAGACCCGTGCTCAGTAGGTACTAGGTAGGAAGCCGGCATTGGGCCAAATTTAACCAAAATCTAGGTTTGAGCCTATTCATATATTTATTTTAAATATTGTTGCCTAGGGCCTAAGCTATCATGGAAAGGCTTATCATGGAAAATTTAGTTTTCCATTAAAATAAACAGCTACAAACAGCTTAAACTGTATAGGTATGCTACGAGTAAACATGGATCGTACGCAATTACTAAACATGCAGGAAAACCAAGCGATCAATGCGGAAAGGTAATGTCAAGATTTCTAAGAGAACACAGATATATTGTCGACCCCCCGCCGCTCGAGTCAACCACTAACCAACCCCTACCAGTACCTACCTACCTCGCCGGTATTGTTCATGATGGCGGTTACAGCAAATTGTGGGCTCTTTGGGCGATTGCACAATGGCGCACGAGCTACGCGCCCTCGATACGCTATCCGGAAAACTCACCGACGCGCAAAAAGTTCACCAAAACTTTTCAGAGTTCAGAGGAAAGTTTACCAGCTCGCAATTCGTCGAAAGAATATTTTTATAATTATTTTCAGAGGTTACTTTGTATTGGCGGATTTCCCACTATACAAATAAGTAAACATTAAATATATACGCAAATGAGTCGCCTACTACTCATGCGGCCTGAGTAAATTAGTTTCCATGACCCGCCGACTCGCATTGGAGCAGCGTAGTGGGTCTAAGATCTAATTCCCACTCTCCTATGAGAGTACAATATCATTGATTTAAGTAAGAAATTAGTCAATAGATGACTATTTAAAATGAAACATGAAACCCACATAGCAATTTTATAATATATGACACGCAGACACGTTAAATCTTTTGGACCCTGTGGTCTAATGCTTTGGCACTTAGCACTCTTGTGTACTTGTATAGCTTATCCCACGAGAGGAGAGGGTTGGTTGTTGTATCGCATATCATGGCCCTTTGATGAGCGCCGCCGCGCCGGTTCTCGCCAATCATTATGAAGTATCATGGACGGATCAATTTCACAGCTCTGCGCACTCCCCCCGGGCTCCTCGCCCCCACCCCGCGCTCGCCCGGTACACGCCCAGCCACCCTCAACCCCCTCGTGCCATAACCGAGACCACAGAATAAATAAACTCATCAGCATGAGCATTACACGAAACCATATTGGGGAGTAGTTTCAGAAAGTTACTCAATAACTTCAAGAGTTTCAATCCTCAATTTTGTACGTTTACTCGCAGCTTCTGTACTACCTTCACACTTTTTTAGTGTACCTAAACCTCATAGCTGTATGATTTGCATTGTATTAGCATTATACCTACCTATCTGAGTGGCTAGGTACAGTTTCGGTTTCAAAATCCCGGAGGAATTCTTCGATTTCTCGGTAGGTCCGTAGGTATAAAAAGTAGCCTGAGAGGTAATAGGTATGTACCTACTAATGTCTCTCTCCAAGTACTCAACTAAGCCCATGCAAAAAATCGATTTTTATAATCATACTAATAGGTAGGTACCTAATATAAATGCGAAAGTAAGTTTGTTTGTTGGTTTGTCCTTCAATCACGCCGCAACGGAGCAACGGATCGGCGTGATTTTTGGCACGGTTATAGTTGAGGACCTGGAGAGTGACATAGGCTTTTTATCCCGGAAAATTAAGGAGTTCCCGCGGGAATCAAAAAAACTTAAACCACGCGGACGGAGTCGCGAGCATCAGCTAGTATTTAATTATTAATCAATACCTGCTAAAACAAGAATTCAGATAGGTACACCTACCTATACCTACCCCCACCTACCTACCCCACCACCTACCTGCCCCATATACCCTAGGTAGGTAGAAGCAGTGTAGGTATCAGGGCAGTTTGCGGAGCCGGTCCTCTGGATTCTTGTCGCCCTCTATTCAAAAATTTGAAAATTCTCTCGTTGCCATGCTTGTACATTTATGAGATAAGCATATTCGTTCGAAAATATATGTCTGATTTCTACACAAAAAAGGCCAGGTAAAATTTAACTCAAGGTACCCAAACAGACTCATAATACCCGCATCTAAAACTGCAAATTTCAGCAGAAATTGCTTTAGTATGTCTGTTAAAATATATAACAAATTGCCTAATTAATTGAAGGATTTACCATTCAATGCTTTTTAAAGAAGACTGCATCAATGGTTAATAAATAAGTGTTTCTATTGTCACGACGAATTTTTAATGCAAATTAATTTATTATATTACATTTTTTTCTAATATATTTGACATTTTATTTTATTTTTATTTTATTGTCAATTTTATAATTTTTGAAAAGACATATGTAAATTCTAATAAGTAATGATAAATTAATGTAATTGGTATTGTGAGATCTGGCATATTTACTAATTTATACGATTGTAATCTATTATAGGTACTTGGACTAACTCAATGTTGTCTAGAAATAATTGTATAAATTTTGCATTATGTTAATAACTTAATGATTCATAAATTGTATTTCCTAGTTACTTTGTAAATTTGCATGTCAGCAATGACGAAACATGTTTGTTCTTTTTATTAGTTTGTCATCTTAATTTTACAATGTTTTTTGCAAATAAATGAATTGAATTGAATTGAATTGTACCTACCTATTAGGTACAGATAACCACGTAGGTAGGTAGGTACATAATATAAAACATATAGTACCGTATTTTGAAATTAGTCAACAAAATAAGAAGTGCCCTACAATTACACTGTTCAGCTAGACTGTGCCATGTACGCAACAATGTGGCAATAGGCAGGTAGGTATGTCTCTCAGAGGCAGGTACCTATGTAGTATCATAATTATGTACGGCGGTAGGTACCTGCCCGCCCGCGGCCCCGTCGGGAGCGAGTTCACTCAATTTGCGCTGTTAATATAGCGTTCAATTTTTCACAGCTATCGAACAATTCCGCGCAACCAGAAACCACGCTAAACAAGAGCTCCCTTGGCTTTCCGCTGACTCTATGAATATATGACTTTTTGATGTAGAATTGTTTCGACATGGAAACACATTGCCAAAAGTGTGAAAATCAGATATCTACTGTATCTACTGATATCAACCTTATTCCTCATAAATAAGTAGGTAAACAATTCGTAAAAATAGGTATTGCTACTCATTCTGTAGTTGTTTATAGTTTAGTTTAGATAATAATTGGCCATAACCTACCCTAAACTAAAATGATAGGTCTTAAATACTACCAATATATTATTATTATTTCTATAATGGATGATGCCCGTGACTTCGTTGGCGTGAATTAAAGTTTTTAATTCCCGCGGGAACGCTTAATTTTCCGGAATAAAAAGTAGCCTATGTCATTCCTCGGGATACAAGACAACCTACTTATCCCAAATTTGATCAATATCGGCCGTGAAAGCATAGTAGACAGACAAACAGACACACTTTCGCACTTATAATATTCTTATGGATATGCATTATGTAGGGACTAGATGGGCCCTTTATAAATTCATAGAAAAAAATTGGGCGTCTGACCTGTGGAACGCGCTCCACACCTGTATAACCCTGTCCTTGTCCCCGCCATAGCGCTGTCCCGCTCGATGGCGTTTCCGCGTTAGTAAAATAGGTCCACATTCTTTGTTTGACAGTGCCCGTTTATGTAAATTGAGGTCGTTGTTGGATATGCATTAATCTGAGGCCAATATCCAAGAACATCAATGCTGATTGCTACCATCATTTCACAATGGGCCCTTCGAAAAGAACAGCGCTAGATTTTGGTTTGTCTACGGTTGTAGAGCTACGCACAAAACAATAATACCTACTATTTAAGCAGATTCCTTGTTCTGTAGGGCTACGGATCGACGTGATTTTTGTATGAGTATAGTTTGGAACCTGCCCCTCAATTATGTAAGAATTGTCGATCAAATCGTCAAAGTTCGGCTTCAAAGTAAAATAAACTATAAGAGCATTGAATTAGAGCTCAATTTCGTGTATCCATTCTCATACGTTTAGGTATGTACGATAACCTAAACGGAACGAAATTGAGCTATCATGGTTTATTTTACTTTGAAGCCGAACTTTGACGATTTGATCGTCAATTCTTACATAATCGTGACTCTGGAGAATTATGCAACATTGCCGGCCTGTTTCAGAAGATTCTGCCATCGTTAGCTATCACTAGCTGATGCCCGCGACTTCGTACGCGTGGATTGAGGTTTTTTGGTTTCCGCGGGAACTCTTTAATTTTCCGGGATAAATCTATACTCTATCCAGACTATAATCTATCTCTGTGCCAAATTTCAGCCAGATCCGTTAAGCTGTTGGGGCGTGATTGAGTAACAAACATCCATACATCCATCCATCCAAACTTTCGCATTTATAATATTAGTAAGATTTTGTGTGTCTTATAACTTTTCATACCAAACCGAACTTTTACAATCAACAACTAGTAATAATAATTACCAATTAAGTACTTACTTACCTCAGTAGGTACCTATCTACAATCAAAGACATCAACATCGATAATTGGGTCCCTTTTGTAATTAATAATTATTGAGCATTTTATATTGAATTTATAATATTAGTAAGATTTTGTGTGTCTTATAACTTTTCATACCAAACCGAACTTTTACAATCAACAACTAAGTAATAATAATTACCAATTAAGTACTTATACTTACCTCAGTTGGTACCTATCTACAATCAAAGACATCAACATCGATAATTGGGTCCCTTTTGTAATTAATAATTATTGAGCATTTTATATTGAACTTGCTAGGCCTTAAATGAATGTACCATACATTCATTTAACTAATGAAACTTGAGAAACTAGACTGTAGTCACTTATTTCCTAGGTGTTGCATTATTTATCATACGTCCTAGCTTCGTTTCTAGCTAGATGCGGCGAACCGGTCTGCGAGAGGAAAAAAACGGATTATTTTAATTTGTAATCATTGATCATGGCAGATTAAAAATGCATGAGCTAGCTAAACCTATAGCTAGCGATACGAGCAGCCCGTGGATAATATTATGAAAGGTTTTCTGGTAATACCTCGTAAATCGTAACAAAGTTGCAAATGTCCGTGGAAAGAACTATACAACCAGTTTGACAGCCCGCAGAGTGCACAACAGTAAAGCACAGTCTGTTTAGAGATCAAGTTAGATAGAAATAATCTATGAACGCTGCTTTCTTACACTGATTTTCCATACCCACTGCTAAGAATAGCTATAAGTAGATAGATCTAGGTTTATCTTCAATAAATACCTACAGCTTGCTACTTAGGTACAAAAAGGTCCCAACTCCATGCAATAGATTTATGTTTGCAATAGATTTTATCAATGTTTTTAGGGTTCCGTACCTCACAAGGAAAAAACGGAACCCTATAAGGGACCACTTTGTTGTCCGTCCGTCTGTGTCAAGACCCTTTTTCTCAGGAACGCATGGAGGTATCAAGCTGAAATTCATATCAAATACTCAGGTCTACTGTTCCTTGGGGCTGTGAAAAAAAGAAACTTGTAAGCCAACGCAATCAAAAGATACAGTCGTTTATGCTGCAAATTTTCGACACTCGCAAGGGAATCAAAACGCACAGGGTACTTCCCGTGAACTCAGAATCTTGAAATTTGGTACGAAGCAATGTCTTATAGCACAGATAAAGGAAAAATTGCGAAAAGCTTAAATTTTAGATACATCATTTATAATAAAAATATTTTTATGTAAATTTTCGACACTCGCAAGGGAATCAAAACCTACAGGGTACTTCCCGTGAACTCAGAATCTTGAAATTTGGTACGAAGCAACGTCTTATAGCACAGATAGAGGAAAAATTGCGAAGAGCATAAATTTTTAGTTACAACATATACTTAATAAAAATATTTTTAATAATTTTAAACTTACTAATGATATGGATTTCATTTAGCAATAAAAATATAGTAACCATACCATTTTACTCATATACCTACGTTACTATCTAGGTCTGTATGGAACCCTCGGTGCGCGGGTCTGACTCGCACTTGGCCGGTTTTTTTTAAATATCGCCACCATTAATAAATGCTATAATATATAATATAGGTAATATTTAGATACTAACGCTGAGTTGCACGAAACAATTTTATAAATTTAAGTGTTGATTAAACTAATTTAATGACAAGACTTCATACAATTCTTGCGATTATATAAGTTTAACTGCCGCTTAAATTTTTGAATTTGTTTCGTGCAACTCAGCGTTAGTATTACAAAATAAGCAGTCATTTTCTTTAATAGCGAGATGATTTGAAAATCCTCCAAGAAAAACTAGTACCATCCAGTATATCATGCAACCTATCTCTTTTCATGTAGGTAGGTTGGAAGAGATCACTCGTAGTGATAAGGCAACCTTTACACCATCATAAGTTGAGTTAACAAGTGTCACCTATATCTGTTTGTGTGTAATGGATGGATTTTAGGGTTTCGTACCCAAAGGGTAAAAACGGGACCCTATTACTAAGACTCCGCTGTCTGTCTGTCTGTCTGTCTGTCTGTCTGTCTCCAGGCTGTATCTCATAGACCGTGATAGCTAGAAAGCTGAAATTTTCACAAATGATGTATTTCCGTTGCCGCTATAACAACAAATACTAAAAATTAAAAAAATATATATATTAAGGGGGGGTCCCCATACAATAAACGTGTTTTTTTCGTATTTTTCTGCTCAATATTAAAAACGGTAACAGGTAGACGGTTCAAATTTTCACAGAATATTAACTTGTATATTACCTTGCAAAATAAATAATTAATAAATATCAATAAAGTAAATATTAAAGGGGGGCTCCCATACAACAAACGTAATTTTTTGATATTAACAGTAAACCTCTACAAACAAAGTTACTTTTGCGGTTCATTAACAAAGGTAATTATACCTACTTCTTGAGTACGGAACCCTCGGTGCGCGAGTCCGACTCGCACTTGGCCGGTTTTTTTAAACTAGCTGTTTAGGGTTTACAAATTATAGGTACTTACCTAGGTATATTAAGAAGAATTTTATTATTATAGGTTTTAAACTCAAACTCATATAGGTAGGTATATTTTTCTCAAATTAACTTATTAAAAGTGCTTTTGAATCGTCGAGTTAATCTATCTAACATACTAGGCTTGACATATTATATCTACCTATTGAAAGTTGAATATTCATAAGAGTGCGCCAGAAGGTACATAAATCGTATCATGTGTGGTATAAAATCAAGAGCAGTCAGGGGCAATAAGCTCATATAAGGCGTTTTGTGTATGAGTTACCGGTAGCGGAGCTGCCAGGACAGGAGCTGGTGGGAGGAAGCACGAGGGAGCTATTCAGTATGCACTAAGGCACAAGCGTTAAGAATCGGAGCGTGAATCACACGCTACTAAGTAACAGATTACGAAAGTTTTCATTTGTCACAGGTGTTTGAAGTCTGCACTTGGTCAGAATGGTGGACTACCTATAGCGAAACCCCTCTCATTGCAAGGGCAACAATCTGATTGTTGATCGATGACGCGATAATTTTATCGAGCCGAGAATCTGATTGGTCTGCTTGGCACATCTCCACTCCGCTTCAATGGACAGGCAACCTAACAGGAGAATCGTGCTTAGTGAGCCGATGATTCATTGACTTACCAATACCTTAGACGCACCATCGAAGCGCAAAAAACGGCACGGTCAAACTGTTCATAAATAGATAATATGAACAGTTCTCACCTCAGTCGCGCATGAGTACACCAAGCGACAACATGCCGTTTTGCTCTGTAAAAAAGTGCAAAAACAATCCGAAAGATGCGAAAAAAACGATGGAGTATCATATTTTAGGTTAGGAAATACTTTATATACATTTACTTTACGGTATACTAGCGAAATAATCACACAATCTTACCTAAATTAATTATTTTGTCATCATAATTACAATATTTCAAATGAGCAGCTATCGCATTCACACGCTTACGGGCCAATAGAGAACGCGATAGAGGCGCGTCTTAGCGAAATGGATACAAAAAATATGGAGTAGTTAATTTTTTATTTTTCTTATATTGAAGTTGTAAACTGGTACAATTAAAGTGCCCATTTTTTTTAATAAATTAATATGGGTATATTTAAAATTGGTAAGTAGTGTAAAAACCGTGTCGAATTCCTTAGATAAGAAATAATTCTTTCAAAAACGATATCTGGCAGTTATGATAATCATCATAGAAAAAGAAACCGTTGTCAATCTCTTAAAGAACGATGCCATATTTTTTTTTCTATTGAACAATTTTTTTTTATCGATTTTTGGGTAACTATATCGCAAACTTTAAAAATATTGCAGTTTCTTGTAATAATATTAATTTAAAAATAATATTAATTTATTTACAATATCCGATGCCCACACTTGAACACAATTTCACCATGTACAGTTCGCGCGCTAGTTGAATGCAGAATAAATATATGTGTCACCATACATTTACTCTGCATTCAACTCGCGCGCGAACTTTATATGATTTGAGCAAGGCCATTATTGAAAAATATATAGACGTATATGTATGTCTACACTATATGTAGACATTAAACATTGAAAAAAAGCATACTTCTAAAAGACAGGTTTATAAGTTAGGTACTCGTAGTTAAATATATTTCAAGGTACTTTTATTCATTTTTTGTCACTAGTTTTTGTATTTATTAAGAACTAGACTAGATTCTCCCTAATTTTCCGGGATAAAACGTAGCCTATATCCTTCCCCAGGATATAAACTACATACCAAATTTCAGCAAAATCAGTTGAAATGATGGGATAGCGTAGCAGACAGACAGACAGATCTTCGAAATCGGTGTACATTTTTTTTATACGCACCGTATTTAGAACCTCCTCCTTTATTGAAAGTCGGTTAAAAAAGTAGCCTATATCCTTCTCCGGGATGTAATCTATCCCTATACCATATTTCATTAAAATTGGTTGAAAAGATGGGCCGTTAAAGGGTAGCAGACAAACAGACAGACAGACAAACACACTTTCGCATTTATAATATTAGTATTGTCGTGATCGTGTGTTCGACTGGCAACATTTATTTATTATTTATAGAATGGCAATACTGATTTCATGTTGGTATTGCACTATTAATGAATTCAGAGTTGGTAGAGGGTAGGCGAAAAAGACATTGTGTATAAATACGGGCGTCATTCTGTAAACAGAGGGTTGAATATCGCTCGCCATCAGAGGTGCACGCCTGTGCTGTGTACATTCTTATATATCATAATATATACAGTGTTATACTTTTGTGTATAGAGTGAGTTGAGACGTGGTGTTGGAAAGTAAAGTGTGTGTGAGATGATAGCTGAAATGCCAGTAAGTCCTTTGTTGTATCGTTCCAATTTATTATTTATTTATTATTTAATCTCTGATGCATTTTAAGAGTAATCTTTAACACATGTGTTAGTGTGCTATTTCAGGATTTCTATAAGGTACATTGTGGGTAGCGAAGTTGTTCGCTACTACCCAAAAATATGCCCGTTCTATGCCCACGTGTAGTTTTATGAACTTCCAAATAAAGACCCGTAGTTAGTCAATCGGTCTTAGGTTGTATCTAGTCATGGAATATATAGACCTTAACGGGAATTCGTGACAACTTCAGAAGTGAAAATGAACCCAAGAAAACAATATTTTTTTAACACGAGAAAAATATTGTTCACTAAGTAGTTATATTGTGACACAATTCTCTGTGTCGTACCTTCAAAACTTTTAAACAAAGAGTATTCCATTTACTAAGTTCAAAAGAGATTGACTACTTTAATCAAAGTTAGCATGTACTTGAGATCCATTCTTGCTATGCTATAAAGATAACGTGCAGCAAAGAACTTTTGGATATTGCTAAATCTGTTTTGACACCTATTGTGTGGGTACATTGAATAACATTAGTTCTGGGTGAACTCTTAGATTTGCTATTTTGGCTATAATATTATGTTGTATTCCATTTGAGTAGAGGTTAAATCGAGTGTTTGGTAATGATCTCGTGCGATAATAATTGACATTGTATCAAGGCAATTAATATTTGAATTACATTTATATTTCGTATTTAGTTACCCACAAATTGGAAAAGAGTTTGCTGTAAACTTTAATATTACGTCATCACGACGTTAAGACTGTGAAGTCTCATCTGAATGAATTGCCAACTCAAACCAGCTTGGCGACTGGCTTCCATCGAGGAGGATGATCCCCGAATTACGATTTTGTAAGCAGTTTGCTTTAGTGTCGAAGTAATTCTGATTCTAAGGTATTTAGTTTAGATAAAACACATCGATAGAAATTTCAGTGAATTGAGTTTTGAATATAGTGTCCATAGTATTTATTTATGATAGATGATGTAAAAATGTCATGTCCTGGACATGAGTCCAAGAAATTTTGTGTTATTTAGCTATAATCAACAAATAAAGCGTCAAGCGAGAATTTCGCCAGTATGAGAGTTGACATACTGGAATAAATTTCACTAGCACCGGCCGTCTGAGCAGCCATTTTAGATGATTAAATGCGATACCATACAGCTTGGTTATTACTACTGGTTAACCTGAGGTACTCCTAGAGATATGAAATAGGTAAATAATTATCAGTTCTAATTAACTCAAGTATTTGTGAATTATTCTCTGGACCATTACTTTGGATGAACGTTACCTAAAGTTTTATTTAGTGTAAATGTAGTTAAATGATTATTGAATTTAAAAGCAGCCTCGTGCCTTCAGACTAGTGTACTGAACGAGATTGTAGTTTTTTTTACGCACTGTTTAAGTTTCGAATTTTGATTTTACAAGGTTATTAATTTTTAATTTAGTTTTTAATTTGAAATTTCTATTAACCAGGCATAGATTAGATTACTGGTTATTCACGAAGAGAATTCATGGAGTGAATAATAGTAATAAAAAAAAAAAGAGAAGTGAATATGTCAAATAAGATACCCTCATGTCAATACTAGGATGCAAAGCAATTTATCGAACTCTGATTAGTTTCATGTGTGATTTATAAGAAATACGATAAAAGTATGATTTAGTTTTAAATTCTCGATATAAAAGTATACTTACCTACTGGTATACTTATTTTATGTGATCTAGATAGTTTAGTCTGGTAGTACTAGACTCGATCAAAACAGGTGTCTTAGGAATTTGTAGTGTTTAAAAAGTAATTTGTTTTGAGTGGCAGGGCAACTATTTATATTAGTGCCGCGAGTGAACTTACATTAGTGAAGTACATTGGCCAGACATGTAATTTATGATAAGTTTATTTAAGCACTTGCTTAAAATCATTTGCCCTTTTATTAGTGATCTGTTCGATGGTAGTTGTACCTATGCTGAAAGAATAATAGTGGTTTTACTGACCAAGTCCATTTGCAACTCTTAATATGTGCTATTATCACAGCATATGTATTTTAGTACTGTATTGTATATCAGCTATTGATATCATTATCATTTGTAGTTTTAAAAAAAAAAGGGGAACTTCTTTCTATCGCATTACAGGTTGATTGACATCGGGGGTTCCGCTTTCATGTACGGAAGCCTTAGTGTCTCTTGACAGATTTATCAGTGATTGAGGTTAATAATGAAGGATTTTGGAAGAATACAAGATAGAGACGTTAGAATATCTTAGATTTCAAGTTGAAATTGACGATTTTGCGTAGCTGGTATTGTGGGAGTAAGAATAAAGATATTGAATGATGGTCAGAGAGCTCGTATACGTTTGGAGTAGTCATGAGTGTGTCTACTCACTATTATAGAGTGGCCAAGTGTGTCGATATTTTAAGGTGGCCATGTGAGTCACCATTTTAGAATGACTATGTATGTCATTTGGGCCATGTGAGTCCATAGAATGTAACCAAGTGTGTTACTAGAGTGGAACAAGTGTTTCCATAAGTTGTGACCTAGGTGGCCATGTGAGTCACCATTTTAGAATGACTATGTATGTCATTTGGGCCATGTGAGTCCATAGAATGTAACCAAGTGTGTTACTAGAGTGGAACAAGTGTTTCCATAAGTTGTGACCTAATGAGCCGGTAGGTTGTGAACAAGTGTGTTACTGTTTTTGACAGTATGTTATCTAACAGTTCGTGAAAGATCTAATGTATTTTATTTACTTAATTTTACGTACATATCATACTAAAGGGATGTACATAATGAAAGCAAGTTTTCTAGTCCAGAATTATTAGCTGCTTTAGTAGATTACTGTACAAGTAACTCGTTCTATCTAGAACTACCATGGCATTTTATTCATTTTTCATAGTTCCTGTGTGCCTTTAAATGTTTTTGATCAGGGAAAGTTCTACATTTTTAAATTTTGAATGATTTTAGTTAGATTTCGGTTATTTTAAACGACTAAGATCAATTTTTACAAGTAGTATAACTGTACCTAATGGTACAGCCGCAAAAATTGATTGTATTTGTATGGACTTTAAAATGGATTAATTAGTGATCCCGATGTAAGGCGACCGATCCTCGACGTGTTTCGGATGTATATAATCTGAATGCGCCGAAATACGAATGAATTATAGTTATTTCAAAAAAAAACTATGATGATCAAACGAACTTGCAAATTGAAATTAGATCGATATTATATGAGTACGCTTCATTTGAAGATATACAACAACATAGTTATTATATGTACACTATTTATAATAACGTACCAGATCGATGTCGATGTGGTTTAGGAAATGCATGCATGCATTTAATAGCCTTATTGTCATTGGTTCAACTTATCAGTTGGTCACTCACCCATTCGTTATATTTGAAAGATTTGTGTTTCTCAAATATATGACTCACTTGTAGACTATGCTTAGTAGTTTAAAAAGTTAACAAGCAAGGAATGCATAAAGCAAATTGAAACAAAGGTTCCAAGTTTGTTGTTGTTAATAGATCTTTCACTCGTTTGTTTACACTATTTTATGGCTTTCAACATAATGCGGTCCGATGTTCGGAATGCGTTAAGAATTAAATACGGAAGGATATATACTTCAGCTTGTAACGGTGAAGGTTGTAGTAATTTTGAAATTCTAGATATCGCAAAAATAATAATTCCAAAAATAGTTCAAACGTGTTTCGTCAATACTAATTAGCATTCCAGTGATTCAGTTTGACCAAGTTAGTTCATTAAATGTTAAATTGAATTTAATAAAAAGATTAAAATTTTTGGAACATTTACTAATCAAAAAGAAAGATAAATAAATAAATATAAGGGCTGAACATTTGAGGCTCGAAGTTAAGAAGCTTGCTAGAAACTACAGTCACGACACGAGAAGCCCGTTTAATAAAGTAATAAAATTGTAAAAATGCGCCATTCTCGAAGTCACATTGGGTTTTCTTTCTATACATATATTTATCTGAGTGATTTGAAATAATGAACTGGATGATAAAATTTAACAGACTATTATTTGAATTGAAAATGAAATCGCGCAATTAATTATCTTTTGCCGTCCAAAATCTCGAGAGTATAATATGATGTAAAAATTATATTTTCTAGAGAGTGACTAGTGCGTGCTTGCTTACTCTAATTTTATCTCCATATTGTTTTTCTCAAATTTATTGAATAATGTCGTGTGATGCACGGGCGTTGTGGATCCGCAAGCTCGTGACGAAGGTATACCGTCACCTAGCGGCTCCGGCCTACAACCGTCAGTTAATTTGTAAATACTTACTTTAATTATTAAAAGACGCAGAAAAGTAAAGCAAAAAGTATTAAAAAGCAGAATGAATAAAACACTCAGTATATATACTATATTATGTTACTGACGTAATATATTATAACTTGGTGTAACGTTTTTATTTATAATTGGTTTGATTTTTGTTCATATGTTGAGGTAATGATTCTGAAAAAAAAAAGACAAAAGAGGTTTTGAGTATTAAATTCAAATTTCTGAATTTGGGGTTTTCATCTAGTTTTTTTTATTATTTAGTTTTGTATCAAGCTTTGGATTTACAGCAAAATTTGAATTTTGTATTTTAATTTGAAATTGCTATTGAGTAAAGTTAATTTAAAATAATTATATGATAGCGATTTAGTATTGTACAATAATTGCAAGCCGATTCTACTTCAATTCATACAAAAGTTTTGCATTTCAAAGAAGCCTTTGATGAAGAGTTAGATTTAGTTTTGGACTAAGGTTTAGTTTTGGACTTTTTGTTTGGTTTTCAATGATGATTGTAGTCAAAGTTCAGGTATTTGACCCAGTTCAAAGCATTGGGTAAGATTCCAAGTATTTCACAAGTTAAAGATTGTCTTGGACAACATAACCTGAACTGATTCGGTTGAATTTTGTGGTGCTGTCTCTTTTTGATGGGTTTATTCAGAGGTTAACACGGAAAGGAAAGGTTAGGAAAAGAAGGGAATAAACTAAAACAACTTGTGTTTTGAGGCGTGTTTAATAGAATTGAACTCTATTTGTTAAAATTTTTGAATAAGCTACAAAAAATTTCATTTCATTTATTAAAAACGTTGACTGTTACATAGTTAAAGATTTTAAAATAGTAATAATTTAACATAGTGGGAACAGTCTACCGCCAACAGGTATACGATGTCAGGAATTTAGAGCAGATAATTTAACATAGACTTAATTTGATTCAAACGATTAGTAAAGATTAGTTAATGGTACAGCAGATCCAACTGAATTGAAGAATTGATAGATTAGTAATCCTGATTAATGTTTGCATTGGATGCAGTTGTAGATTTTATTGTGAACTCTGGGGTAGTGTGTGATACTTATTTCTTGTCAAGTCCTAAAATTTTAATAAAATCAGCTTTCCTTTACGTTCTGATAAATTTTTCGATTTCAATAAAGTTTTTTAAAAAAAGCAGGCATGACACGTCATGTATGACACATGATAGGTGGAGCTCAGGATGATGGACCTGTTGGTATGTTACAGATTGTAATCAGGGTTTAGATATTTACTTAGCTTTAGATTCAGCGTCAGATGCTTGTAAGGTATAAATAACTGAAACGGTATAAGAAATAAAATAAATATTGGGTATTTTATTAAATTTGAATTCAGTTTTAGACTTTTGCTTACGGTATATGTAACATACTGTTTAGATTATGTTTTAGACTGTAACTGTTCCAGACTTTGATTAAGTTTCAGATTCGATTTTTATTCAGCTTTAGATAATTAATCCTTTATTTGCCTAACTTTATTCTACATGAGTTTTAGATTTAAATTGCGATATTTTTATTTCTGTTGTGAAATTTCGACTCAGCGATATCAATCAGTTTAATTGCACTTCACACACACTTCACAAATCTCAAGATCAAAAGCTCGATAGTTTTGGATTTCAGATCGGTTTGAGGTTTTAAGTTTGATATTACTAAATTGAAAAAATGTAGGTTTCCTTTTTGTTATCCTTTTTAATTCTCCCGAATGTCGTGATTTACTAAAACTAAATGTCATCGTGCAAGTATGAATGGATGAAGATGTTTTGTTGTACACTACAGATTGTTGCAAGGAGTGAAGCGAACTAAGCTTAGCAAAGCAAATGTTTGGTGGTTGTGCACCGGGAGGTTGCACAATGTCGGATGGCCGAATGTCGTGATCGTGTGTTCGACTGGCAACATTTATTTATTATTTATAGAATGGCAATACTGATTTCATGTTGGTATTGCACTATTAATGAATTCAGAGTTGGTAGAGGGTAGGCGAAAAAGACATTGTGTATAAATACGGGCGTCATTCTGTAAACAGAGGGTTGAATATCGCTCGCCATCAGAGGTGCACGCCTGTGCTGTGTACATTCTTATATATCATAATATATACAGTGTTATACTTTTGTGTATAGAGTGAGTTGAGACGTAGTGTTGGAAAGTAAAGTGTGTGCGAGATGATAGCTGAAATGCCAGTAAGTCCTTTGTTGTATCGTTCCAATTTATTATTTATTTATTATTTAATCTCTGATGCATTTTAAGAGTAATCTTTAACACATGTGTTAGTGTGCTATTTCAGGATTTCTATAAGGTACATTGTGGGTAGCGAAGTTGTTCGCTACTACCCAAAAATATGCCCGTTCTATGCCCACGTGTAGTTTTATGAACTTCCAAATAAAGATCCGTAGTTAGTCAATCGGTCTTAGGTTGTATCTAGTCATGGAATATATAGACCTTAACGGGAATTCGTGACAGTATGGAATTCAATTCGTGAATTTCGTGAGAGGGATTCGAACCCGCGACATGTTACTACTTAATGAAATTTTTATCCTGCCAAGAAGTAACTGTGTTATATTTAGATAAAACACGTAAATAAAATATTTAATACATAATAACACATAAACACACAAATACATATAAAGATAATTTTCATAAAATCATCATCACCAATAAAGTATTAAAAAAAATAAAAATATCAAATACAAATTTGTCGACTCCTATATCACTTTACTTCGGAACACAGAAAGTCTTCCGCTGATTCATTGCAAAATGTCGTATGTGTCGAACTTTTATTACAAGATTTAACCCTAAGTATGAATCTATATGGTTGGTTTTTGTGAACCGTTTGGTGTCTCAGTCTGTATTATATATAGCTGCGATTGTATAAGCGATTGTGGACGCTTTTTGAGTATTATTTTGTAGGTAATGTTGTATCCTTAGTTGGTAAATCGATGCGATGATTGCTTGAATTGACCATCATAAAACCTTGGCTCAGGTAAAGCACGGCCCTGTTATAGCCGGCAGGTCTCGGAGTATCGGCGTAGTGAGTAGGTCCGTCGGACTCGCTCCCGATATGGGCACGCTATGCGACCGCTTCACGCTACCATACTGCCCACGCCGGTACTACACGCGGCTACTGGGGCCAATTGTGGTGTACACACACACTATACCTACGCTAAACTATTCATGACACGATTGATCGTATTGCTATCTAACATTTCTTCTATCGATCAATCAAAAAAAATTGTGAGTCATAGGGACTGCCGATACAAGTGAAAACTAAATTCATTCAATTTTACTTGTGAAGTTAAACACTTAATGTTGCACAATACGTCACGAGTATGTCGGTTACGCGAACCCATAAGATTTTCCTCTACCAAAAAGTGCTCAACGCGGCTAAAGAAGTTTTCACTTCAAAATTCCAAGTTGGGGTAGGTACATATTATACTTTAAAAAAATAGATGTAAGTATAACGTGACTGCGATCTCACCTGATGGTAAGTGATGATGCAGTCTGGGATGGTAGTGGGCTAACCTGTTAGGGGTATGGCAGATATACTAAACCCATCCCCTAATCGGTTTCTACACGGCATCGTACCGGAACGCTAAATCACTTGGTGGTAGGCACCAGGCCAGACCAGAGAAAATTCAGAAATTATAAATTCCCAAATTAACCTTGCCGGGGATCGAACCCGGGACCTCCCACGTTAAGGCAACAGCGCAACCGCAAACGCTCTACCAGACTGACAGGACTGGATTCGCCAGTTGACGAAATTATATTTTTTCACAATTTCAGCTTGCCATTTAAGGACCTTCCCGAAATTCGTCGCCAGCTCTTGGACTATTATAAAACTTATACAATGCTCACCAGTTTGCCAGAGAGGTGTATTGAAATTAATGCAATGCTTCTCAATATTCATATTGTAGTGTGCAATCGCGCTTTTTGTGCCCTGCTATGTGATTCTCTAAGGTAACGTTGCAGTCAAGGTCAATCTATGCTAGCATCGATGCGGTCTGCGATGTAACATCGGAGAGATCGACCTTGACTGCAACGGTTGTAAATTTTATTTTACCTTAGAGAATCACCCAGCTGTTGTCGGTTTGTTGTTTTGCGAGAGTCACAAAACAACAAACCGACAAAGTCACGGCACCGAGTAAGGTACCCAGATAGAGCAAGAATTTGTTCCTAGAATAAGTCAGATCTCACAAGCCATATGAATTATTTATCAATTGTTGTTGTAAGTAGGTATAGGTATTATATTCTATGGGAATCAAATAGGCTGTTGACATTAAATTATTATGTACCTAACTACCTACTGCCGCAGCTGTTACATCATTTCTCGACTACCTAGGATATAGGTAAATGCGAAAGTTTGGATGAATGGATGGATGTATGGATGTTTGTTACTCAATCACGCCAGAACGGCTAAACGGATCTGGATTAAATTTGGCACAGACATAGATTATAATCTAGACTCTAGAGTAACACTCAGGAGAGTTCCAGCGGGAATCGAAGTCTAATCCATTCTACGACATTTCATAACTCTACTGTAGACTGTAGTAATGTTTTCATATTCAATATTCAGTAAAGTAGACATAATTATCGTCGTGAGTTAAAGTGTTTATTATTGTTTTATTACCTTTTTGAAAAAGATAAAACAGTTATTTGTATCACCTACAAACCTACGTGCAAGCTCGTAAAACCACAAGCTTGTTAAACACTCGTAAAAGGAGCCTTCCGTTCTTTAAGATTAGTATTCTGTATTACCTAATGGTATTTTAATAGTGCACAGACTCGCACAGACCATTGTGTGTGCCGCTGCCGAATAGCCAGTGGCAGTACCTACAGGCTTACTGTCGAACATTCAGTGGAATCGACGATCAAAACTAAGTCGATGGAAAACCGTGTTCCTTATTCGGTTATTTCATTCGTATACCTACATACTACATAATCATTTGGGTTGGAATAGTTTCCCACACTAACGGCCGGTTTCTGAATTGAGAATTTCATGTTGAGTCTGAGAGTTTGAGAAACAAATTTTTGTTTCTGAATTGATATTGGGCCGGTTCTGAATTAAGTAGGTATTCAAGCAAAAACAGCAAGCTCCAACTCTCAAACCTTCCTCCTCTCAAACCTTCAATCTGCAGGCCTATAGTGGGAGATATATTTTACACTAGCTTATGCCCGCGACTGCGTCCGCGTGGATTGAGGTTTTTTGGTTCCCGCGGGAACTCCTTAATTTTCCGGGATAAAAAGTAGCCTATGTATTCCAGACTATATTCTATCTCTGTGCCAAATTTCAGTCAGATCCGTTCAGCCGTTGGCGCGTGATTGAGTAACAAACATCCATACATCCATACATCCATCCATCCAAACTTTCGCATTTATAATACCTATTTATTTGATTGATTGATGACAGCCTGTAAATTGGAGTTTTCAGGGTTCATGTATGTATGTACCTATGTGAGTTTCTTAATTCTTAATTCCACCGTAACTTCTAAATGCCTGAACAGATTTGATGTAGGTACGGGGTATGGTTTGAATCCTTACATACTCCCGAGTGACTTGGCAATTTTTTTTTTTTAATATCCATTAAGGCAGGGCTGTCGTGTTTTTTTATATTTTTTAATTTTGTTCACTTGTTTACATATTCGATCGCGTTACAGATAACTACCATAATATAATAATAATATTTTTTTATTAATATTATGTTTCAGTACACCCCTCCCGCTTTCTTTTAAAAGTTTCCTCTGCCCTAAGGTTGCCTGGAAGAGATCCCTGTTTAAGCGATAAGGCCGCCTGTTGTGCCGTATCCATTAATATGTTTGTTTTTTTCATTTAATTTCTTTGTGTACAATAAAGTATATTTTACTTTTACTTTACCATTTGTATGGAAATGTATGGAATTGATTAAAGCGCCAGCGCCCAGCTACCAACTGTCACCAAGCAAATCGTCGCGATCGAATAGGTACATAAAATAACTGCCACTAATCCCCCAGATTTCTGAAACTTGGCACAGAGTAGAATCTCGATTATCCGAACATCGATTATCCGAATATCCGATTATCCGGACTCATTCTTCACGGCTCTAATTACCGACTTAGAAATTATTTGACGTAATAATTTGCCTAAATGACAAATTTTTCTTAAACCTTTCTATAATAAGAAAGTTGTTAAAATTTAATTATTGTTTGATTTCACTTTAAAATCGATTATCCGGATAATCGATTATACGGAATACCCCTGGTTTTATTTGATTCGGATAATCGAGACTACTCTATGCCAGGTTTCAGAAATCTGGGGGATTTGTACTGTACTTACATTAATTTTCACATCGACATCATTATTATTAATCTCGTAGGTACTAGAAGCAATAGGTATAAAACATGGGACCCATACAAAATTAACGTGTTAAGTTAAGATATTAACTTTGTATGAGTCCCATCATTATCCTTCCTAGACGTAGCTTGCGTATACGTTAATGTGCACCTTGTCTCAAATCCCAAAATAATTATCGATATTTTAAAATATTTGATCCAAATTCATAATTCAGTTGACCTCGAATGTAAATCGGAACCGCTCTCAACCATACAGCCTCGGTCGGGAGGACGATATGGCAGCGAGCGACGCAAAAAGTGGTCGCAGAGTGGTCCCTCAGTGAAGCGCGCCGGCAAAAACCCCGCTCTGCGACTATACGCAGAACAATTCCAAGGCTCCTCGACTACTCGCTCACTGCCCCTAGTAATATTATGTTTAATTGTTGCGGATGAGTTTTTGCTGGTACAGGTAATTAAGATAAAGGAATATAATTAATGTTAGGTGTGGAGACTCGTGGAGCGAAGCTGGTGACAACCGTGAAACTTTGCGCACTCACCGAAGCTTGAAGTCTTATTTTAATTCATTTTTGGATATATAATAATAATAACTACCAGGCTCGGAAATTATTCTATAATTGGTCTAAGATCCCGCGATACAACTACCTCCCTCCGCCCATCTGATAACCACTTTAACCAGACGGGAGATTTTTTAATGAATCAGGGTAGAGTAAGTAAGTACATCAAAGAGCATGCCTCGAATACCTTGCCTAGTTTGATCTGTTAAGGCTACCTTAAAAAGTAAGAATAACCGATTTTTCTTTCGAATTCTACACCCATCTGATAACCGAAATCCATGCCAATCGAGAGCAAGGACGTAGAATTCATTTGTAAGTAAGTAGCCGTTTGTTGGGCGACACCGAGTTGGTTATATGGTCTGTGTTGGGCGATAATGCAGACATATGGACAACTAGTTAAAGCTCCATCCAAGTAATTTGTTTATTCACACCAACAACTTCCATACACTATAATTATGACAAAATATTTCTAAATTTTCCCGTACGGTTGTCCATTACAGGTGTGACAATACTAAGTTCTACTTACCAACATGCACTAGTTGACAATATTGTTACGATCCTATAATTTACTGACTAGTTAACAAAGGAGATCAGCAGGGCGACCGCGTATCTTTTGCATCAATCATTGATATATCGCAATCACCTCTGATTGGTTAACACTCTTCTACTATTGGACGAACTCCATTGACGCAGCAAGAATACCATAAATTCAGCCAATCGGAGGTGATTGCGATGTATCAATGATCGATGCAAAAGTTACGCGGCCGCCCTGCAGTATTCCTGCATAACTAACTTGTAAGAATATAATTATGTAGGTAAGAGCATAAAAATCCTATTGGTAGTAGGATATTGGATAGTATACAAACCTGACCATATTAATTATTTTCCTAATCATATTATCCTCCAAGGTGGACCGTGGATAGTGGAACAGTTTTACTCCTGCAGCATCGCGTCGCGCGTCGGTCGCGATCGCTGCGTTCTATTCGCGGCTCCATACATCACCTTCCGTCGATGCATCAACTGCTTACACTTTATTTTGGAATGACAGGAGATTTAGTGCCCACTGCCCCCATTCAACAGGAAACGTATTGTCTTACTTTTTGTCGTTGCTGTAATAAGATTAACGCGTTGCTTTAATTTTATACAACTTAAAAAAACATTGACGGCCATTCTTTTGAATTCATTTACCTACATAAATAACTGTTTCTTCCGGGTCGTCTAACATGATATCTATACAAGCTAGGTAGGTAATTAGGTATAGATAGCACTGAATAGTTAAATCACGTCTCATAATAAGTATAGGTACCTAGTCTACCTACCAACTACCAAAACCTTTCGTTCATATTCCCTTTATCTTGGCTCGGTCTACAACTTGTGACGCACCGGAAGTTGTGCCCAAGTAGAAGTACTTAGTGCTTAAGTATGGCGAAGGCTGTCAATCAATATTATTTTATTTATTCAAATTAGGTACACTTATTTATTGACTTCCCATATACTTACCTATAAAATATGATGGTGATAATTAGCACGAGAAGCTACGAGGGTTCCAAACGCGCCCCGGTCTCAAAAGAGCCCACAAGTCACAACAAACTCGGCCGGGGAACATTCACGGTGACTTGCTAACCACTTATCCAAGTAATGTAGTAAATCCTACCCGTAAGTTAGGTACCTACCTACTACCTACCTACTTACATATTATCATGTTTGATACCTCAGATGGTTAGATTGGCACGTGGGTGCAATTTATAATTAGGGAGGTATGCGTATTGGGAAGTTGTAAATGAATCGCAAGAGGAACTGATCAAGCTGTAAATCAATCATCAAGCGAGCAGCGGGCGGGCCCGGCAGCGCCCGGCAGTCGTCACACCGCGCTATATTTGCCCGGCGCTCAATGGACGCCGCCGGGCCGCGCCGGGCACTGTCCGGGCCGGGCACGTCACCCCGCGTGTCGGGTGCCAGTTACGCCGCATAACTTATTACCATTGATTAGCTAGTGCAACTGTACGTCCAGCTAATAGATCAATCGTGCCGATAAGGAAACTGCATATCAGTGCCCAAGCCAACGGTTTTAAATAGCTTTGCCCATAATTATAGGATTTATTGAATACACTCATGGCGCATAGTAGGCACCTACCTAGGATATATATTATTAAGTACAGCCTAGCAAGAGATGCTCACCTTCCTACTCAATCTTGTATACTTACGTCATATAGGTAGGTACTTATACTTAGGTATCACTTACTCGACGTTTATCAGATTTTTTGCCTCCGACGAATTAACCACTCATTTTTCATTTATGTACATTCTCATTACTTAGTAGAACCCTGAACTACTCAAGTAGGTATCTAATGATTTGACACTATAAACTGCAATAGCCCTGGTTAACCCACCAACTAGATATTATGTATACCTACCTAACAACCTATACGCTATAGTATTATAACTGTTTATAATAAACCTATTTTATGCTATTCTCCTGCTTCCTTTCTGTCTCGAGCTAGGCACTTAATTACCTAAATGAGCTTCGTCAATTTTTATTGAAAAACAATCTTGAGTTTCCTGCTAATTTGATGAAAATAATTTATGTGGAAAACAAAAACATGTTAGCCGTGCAAGTCTATCTTGAAATTGCCTTGAAATATTTAGATACTAGATGATTCCCGCGACTTCGTCGTTTTTTTGATGCCCGCGGGAACTCTTGAATTTTCCGAGATAAAAAGTAGCCTATATCCTTCCTCGGGATACAACCTATCCCTGTACAAAATTTCATCAAAATCGGTTGATTAGATGGGCCGTGAAAGCGTAGCAGACAGACAGACAGACAGACAGACACACTTTCGCATTTATAATATTAGTATGGATTTAGATATTTATTGCAGATTGAGAACTTTTGGTGATTGTAGCCGATTTTCTGCTATGACGAGTTTCAACAGCCTGTCGTCCACCTCTGCTAGCTATAACAGCCATAGTCCAGTGTAGTGTTCAGTGCCTACAACCTAAAGGAAATAAATGATTAGGAAAGTATTTTAGTACTTGTAAAATATAATCGTTGAAGAGTAGTAAATAAACGGGCGGCGAACTTGGAATGAGTTAAAAGTAATTACCGTCGCGGCCATCATGTCACTCCGGCCTCCGCTCGACACTGCCGCGCTTCCTCACTACTAACATAACAGCTAGACCCGCTGTCCGTCCATCTATACTCTATATTATTATAAACTAGCTGATGCCCGCGACTCCGTCCGCGTGGTTTATTTTTTTTTGATTCCCGCAGGAACTCCGTAATTTTCCGGGATAAAAAGTAGCCTATGTGTGCCTATGTCACTCTCCGGTCCTCAACTAAAAACATGCCAAAAATCACGTCGATCCGTTGCTCCGTTGCGGCGTGATTGAAGAAAAAACCAACAAACAAGCTGACTTTCGCATTTATATATTAGTTATTAGTTTATATATTAGTATTTATATTAGTGTGACTAGCTGATGCCCGCGACTTCGTCTGCGTGGCTCTTCATCTTCTTCGTCAGCCAGATCCGTTCAGCCGTTCTGGCATGATTGAGTAACAAACATCCAACTATCCTTCCATCCATGCGGATTCCCGCTGTCCCTCGCGGCGAACGGACGTGTCTCGCGAGTGCTCCGTTTGGAAAATTCATTTTCGGTGGTTTTCCTACGAGTTTCCCAGTTTTCTTTGCCTATATAGTTGTGTTAAGTGTAGTGCTAAATACTGTGAAGAAAATTTGAGTGAAATATTGGTTATTTCGTACTATTTGTGGACTTTTAAATCTGAGAAAGGACTCCATTAGTTAAGCTGTTATTTTTAGGTTTTTCCTATGGGAAATACCGAGGATCGGGACCTCACTATTTAGTGCTTAGTGTTATAGTGCCTTGCGCCTGGAGACAGGACGCTCTCATAGTTTTAGTCCTTAAGTTAGGCAAACATAACCTACAGACCGCGTGCTCTTCACACACGTGGTTTTATAGGTTATGTTTTAGGTTAGCGCCCTCTTGCGAACTCCATTCGCAGCTCGTTGCAAGTGGCGACAGTGACAGTGACGCTTCTTCCTAGTGGTGTACACGGTGTGTGATAGGTGTCGTGCTACTGACACCTGTCAAAGTCAATGCCATATAGACAGCGACTTTGGCGGTGACATTGACATCGACATCGACATCGACATTGACATTGAAATTGACGTTGCAATTGTCAGTGACATTTCATAGTGACAAGCGCAATTGCGTGTCATAGTGATTGTGATCGTGAATGCATCTGTGCCAATCATCATCACTTTGGAACTTAATTTATTTTTACTTTTTAATGTTTTATGATTAGTTTTTGTTTTTATTGTTAGTGGTAGACTTTTTGTTAGAATAGTAGTTAGTAGAGTAGGGTAACATGGACGAAGAGGAGGCCCCCGCCTCCTCCCCCTTCGCCCCGCGCTCGTCTCTGGCGCGCACGCCGCCGACGGGTTTAGCTGCGCCACATGCATCACGGTTGCAAGACGAGGAAATGGCGCTGACGCCGCCGGTGCCGAGTCGCCCATCATCGAGGCCGCCGCGGCCGCCGCCGCCGACGCCGACGCCGACGCCTTCTGGACTGAAGCGGCCGCTGACGTCGCCCGAGGAGCGCCGCCCGGTGGAAATCGTGCGACTGTGCCGACCCGTACCCCCGGATCCGTCGCCGGCACAGCCGGCGAAACCCACACCGCCAAGCCGCCCGAGGACACCGGAAGCGGGCCCCATTCAGCGGGACCCGCCAACGGACTCCGAGGAGGACTGCGAGCCTTCCTTGGCGAAGGCTACAAATATAGAGCTGCTAGACCGGGTAAACAAGGATTTGGCCTCAATCATGGCAGCTGCAACGGGACCAGTATCACGGCTGAACAAGGACAGCATGAACGCAATCAGCCTAGGAGTGCAAGACACGCTTGCGGTGGTCGCGGCCCTCAGCTTGCGGTTGTGTGAGATGGAGGCAGAGTTGGGCCGTGCAAACGCCAGGTGCGCGGACATGGAGAAGGAGGTCCTGCTCTCCAGGTCGGCCGGGGTTCGCGCCGAGCAGCCAGCCGCCGGTGCAGCCCTATCGACGCGCGCATCTTATTCGTCCGCCCTCAAGTTACCCAGGAACGCGGAGCCTATGGCAATTCCTCCTGCGCGCGGCCCTGTCCTCGCCTTTTACCCTGCGGAGGATCAAGTGGAGAAGCTCAAGACCGCAGACGATACCAAAGCAGAGCTGAAACGGACTGTGGACCCGCGCGCACTGGATGTCCAGGTGGAAAAGGTGCGGAAGGTGGGGAACGCTGGGGTGGTTGTCCAAACCACCTCTCCTGGTGCTGCAGATCGGCTGAAGAAGGCCGTGCCGCCCACCCTCAGGGTGTCGGAGCCGCGCAAGATATCGCCGCGAATATGTCTTCGCGATATTGATGGGAACCCCACAACGGAGGACTTCCTGGCCGACCTCCAGGACCAGGACCTGAGAGATAGTCCGTGGAAGCTGGAGAAGCTGAGGGCCGAATGTAAGGTATTTAAGATGACGGGAAGGCAGCACAACACGACGACAATGGTGTTGGAGTGCTCCCCGGCCCTTAGGGAGCACTTGTTGGGTAAGGACCGCATTTACATACGCTGGCAGGCTACAGAGGCATGCGACTTCGTCCGGGTCACCTGCTGCAACAAGTGTCAGACATTTGGGCACCCGGAGAAGTATTGTAAGGCAAAGGAGGTAGTGTGTGGTAAGTGTGGAGAAACCGGGCACAAGAAGGAATCGTGCAAAGCCGAGAAGGCTCGGTGCGCCACGTGCTACCGCTTCAAGCGTGAGTCGGAGTCGCACAGCACGAATGCTCGGTCCTGCCCTGCCCGACAGTACGCAGAACAGAGGGCCGTCGCCACAACTAACTATGGCTGCCCCTAGGGGGCCTCAGCCGATTCGAGTCGGACAGCTGAACCTCGGCGGCGCCGCAGTCGCGACGAACGAGCTGCCATCGCTTGCCCGGGCCCTGGGTCTGGACATTGTTCTTGTCCAAGAACAATACTATCAGACTCCGCCCGGCCTCATCCAGCATGACGACTCTGCCAAGGCAGGGCTCCTCGTGGTGTCCCCGAACGTCTCCGTGGTGGCATTGGGCCATCTCTCAACATCTCACTGCTTCGTGGCGGCGGTCAGCAAGGGTGGAGCAGAAGTCGTTGTTGTGTCTGCCTATTTTCAATATTCGGATCATATCGACCCGCATCTCCACCAGCTGGAGAGAGTGCTGGACTCCCTCGGAGGCAAGGGTATAGTAGTTGGAGTAGACGCAAACGCGCACTCGCCCATGTGGCACAGCGAGCCCCGCCACTACACCGGCCGGGGACAGGAGGCGGACCACAGAAGGAGATCCGTAGAGGAATTTATAACAGCAAGAAGGCTTGCCTTAGTTAACGTCTGCGGCCAACCAGCGACATTCAGTGGCCCCAATGGCGAATCTAACATCGACCTGACCATTACGACCAGGAGCATCAAGGCCACGGAATGGCGAGTGCGCGACGGAGCATCGTCCAGCGACCACCGCCTCATCACCTACTCCATTGCCTGTGATTGCGTGCGTCGAGCTGTAGAGTGCGCCGAGCTTGTCGACGGTGGACCGCCGAGGTTTCGGGAGAATGGAGTGGACTGGACCCGATTCCAATCGACGATCAGTGCGAGAGTGGGGCTCCTGGACGGGCGGAAGAACGCTTCCACTCTGGCCAGTGAGCTCACGGATGTTGTGGTGCGGACTGCGTATGAGTGCTTGGGTGTGCGTGGAAGGAGCCGGGACACCGGCTACGAGTGGTCGAACTCGAGGCTGGATGCTATGCGCAAGAAGGTTAGCAGCCTTCGCTGTGCATGGCAGAGCACCAGGAGGATGGGTGGCGACAGGGAAGAGAGAGCTAGAGACGCATTTCATGCAGAGCGCAGGAGGTACCGGCAGCTAATGGTGGAGACGCAGAACAGCTACTACCTCCGGGAGGCTGAGTCGGGGAACGTCGACCCTTATGGTCAGGCGTATCAGGTTGCTTGCGGGAGGTACCGTCCCCCAGCCAATGTCATCAACGGCATCAAGTATGCTGACGGCCACTCGGAGAGTGTCGGCGAGGCCGTGGACAACCTGTTGCATGCCCTCTGTCCGGATGACGATCTGTCTAAGGACACGGCGTACCACAGGGAGGTCCGGTTAGCGGCCTCTGTCATCCCGACTGGCTGTGACGCGCCTCCACTTAGTCGGGACCGTCTGCAGGCCATAGTTAGGTCCTTGCCTAACACGGCCCCGGGAATCGACGGAATTACGGCGAGAATGGTCAAGCGCGTGTGGGCTGCGGCCTCCGCGGAGCTTGTTTGGGTGTACGGTAAGTGTGTCGTGGAGGGAGTTTTCCCGGACGTTTGGAAGGACGGCAGACTTATCGTGCTACCCAAGGGGAACGACAAGCCGCTGACTGACCCCAAGGCGTATCGCCCGATCACGCTCCTCCCTGTATTTGGCAAAATTTTAGAACGCGTCCTACTTCAGTGTGCGCCCCAGATCGCGATGGGGATCTCTCCCTGTCAGCATGGGTTCACTCCGGGCAGATCGACCGTCACGGCACTGAGCGAGATCCTTAGCACAGCGAAAAATACCGAAACGAACTATGTGCAGGCGATCTTTCTGGACATTTCCGGCGCATTCGACAACGCCTGGTGGCCCATGATTATGCTGAAGGCCAAGCGGGGCGGATGCCCGCCTAACATCTACCGCATGCTAGCTAACTATTTCAGCAGACGCAGAGTAGGCATGTTCGTGGGAGACCAGGTGCGGTGGAAGGTGTCGACAATGGGTTGCCCGCAGGGGTCGGTGCTGGGTCCCACTCTGTGGAACGTCCTGCTCGATGACTTGCTTCGGTTGCCGCTCCCGGGTGGGGTTAAAGTTGTAGCGTACGCGGACGACGTCACGGTGCTGATCGAGGCGGCCTCGAGGCGGAAGATCGAAACGGCTGCGGCCGAGGCGATCTCCCTCTTTGAGGGCTGGGCCCAAAGGAACCGCCTCTCCTTCGCCCCTGCGAAGTCGCAGATGGTGACTCTCAGAGGCAGGCTCCAGCGGGCTCCGGTCATTAAACTCGGTGGTGCGTCGATCCGGGCCGTGCAGTCGGCCGTCGTACTGGGCGTAACAATCGATTCAAGTTTGTCCTTCGCCGAGCATGCGAGATCGATCGGGGAACGAGCCGCTAATTGCTTTGGAAAGATGTCGCGAGTGTCGACCTCTTCCTGGGGCATTCGATATCCAGCGCTGCGAATCCTCTATTACGGCACCTATGTAGCATCGGTCACGTACGCTGCGGCGTGTTGGGCCGAGAGGGCGTCGCTCTATGTCGTGCGGACGTCGTTGGTCCGGTCCCAGAGGCCAGCTTTGATCCTCTTGACCAAGGCGTATCGATCGAACAGTGCCGCGGCCCTCGCTGTCCTGGCGGGGGTGTTGCCGGCGGACCTGGAAGTGATCCGTGCTGCCCGGGTAGATGCGGCGCGCAAGACCGCGGCCAAGGGTGAGTTGAGCAGGCGTAAGCGCGAAATTGGGTCGGAAATTGTGGCAGAATGGCAGGAGCGTTGGGCGAGCGAAACGAAAGGGAGTGAGTTGCGTCGGTTCTTCCCGGACGTGGCTGGTCGGCTCAGGGCAACCTGGGTCGCACCAGACTATGAGACCTCGCAGGTTCTGACAGGCCACGGGTGCTTCAACAAGCGCCTGCATGACATGTGTCTCGTCGTGAGTGGGGAATGCATGTGCGGACAGGCGGAGGAAGACCTCCACCATGTCCTATGGGAATGTGAGATGTACGAGGACCTCCGGTGCGCCCTGCTGGACGGGGTTGTTCGGGAGGAGGAGGGCCCAGTCTATTATCAGGATCTCGTCGCTTCGGGGGTAAACTTCGGCAAGCTGCGGGAGTTCGCGCACCACTGGCACAAGAGGCGGAACAGCTTGGCACCGTGATCGCGGACCGTTAGGTGGTGAGAGGATCCGGACCGCAGGGAACGCGGGGATCTGCGTTTTTGTGAACGTCTGCCCCAGAAAGGGGAGAAAGACAAAAAGGGACAAGGAAAGAGATAAAGAATTTGTAGGGAGTCAAGAAAGCGCCCCGGGAAAACGCCAAGAGCAAGTACCGAACGGGCGCTCTCCCGCGATTCGGCCCATATAACCGCGAGGTTGGTGGGGCCATGGGAGGTGGTGGGTTGTCCCTATTCTTCCATCCAAATTTTCGCATTTATAATATTTGTATACCTACCTAGATGCGAAAGTTTAGATGGATGTTTGTTACTCAATCACTGCAGAACAGTTGATTGGATCTGAATAAAATTTGCCACAGAGATAGATTATAGTCTGCAATAACATGGGAATAACAAATAGGCTCTATCTCGGAAAATTAAAGAGTTCCCGCGGGAACCAAATACCCTCATCCAAGCGTACAAAGATAACGCATCAGCTAGTTCTTGCACACCTACTTCAATACTCTTATTGTACTAAAAGGTTAACGAAAACGGTCCATACCAGAGATGAAACGGATAGTAGTTTCGCCAGATACCGGATACCGGATATCCGGCTAGCTACGAAGCCGGAGGGCCGAATATCCGGCCCGTGGTCGTAGCAGGTTGTGACAAGTTTAGTGCCGCACAGGTACAGCGAAAGCGATCGGATGAATTCGGGCGATTTCGGGTGTCATTGTGAGTGATCGTGGCCGGCGGCATGAGTGATTAATTGCATACCTAGCGAAAATTTTGTTGTTACTTGCTGAGTAAAGTGCGTGATTTGAGTATAGGTAATTTAAGACAAAATAATAAAAAAATAAAGCTTTTTGGAAGAGAACGTCATTGTGAGATTCTGTAACTTTTCAGTTATAAATAAAAGACATCATAATTTTAACCCGTTTTCTAATTATTTACCTCACAAAAACTTATGTTTTAAAGTTGATTTTAGGAAATTTTCGTAGTTTTTGAACATCTGGTCGGATATTGAGTTACTATCCGGTATCCGGCCGAATAGTAAATTTACGCCGGATAGGCCGGATACCGGATAGTTACCGGATATCCGTTTCATCTCTAGTCCATACATTTGAACGATACGATGCCACAGACAGCCAGGCCATTCTATCAAACTTGTAACAACCCCTTTCTTTTACGTTGGGAGTAAACTAGGTACCTATATACTTACTTATTGTAGAGCAAGCGGTTAAGCCGAACCTAGTAGAGCATGGGCAGGCGACATGCTACCTATACCTACACCAAATGACCAGATGCGTATCCCCTCGGTCAATTAATAGCTTCGACTTCGAGCATGGGCGCACCGGTGGAAATTATATCCACTGAAACGAGAACATGTTATCCTGAGATTTGAGAATATAAGTTAGGAGTACGTGTCCGTGTACCTTATCCCCGACCGACCGTCCGAACAGGGCTACAGATTGGGGATATGGGTTCAATATAACTGCCATACCCATAACAGGTTAGCCCGCTATCATCTTAGACTGCATCATTACTTACCGCCAGGTGAGATTGCAGTCAAGGGCTATCTTGAAGTAGCGTGAAAAAAAAACACACACTAAACCACTAGGCTATCACAGCACCCTATCTCCGTTACAGCACAGAATATACATAATAGTTGCATAACATGAAATAATGATTTTTGTATTCGTAAAATATACGGACTGATACCTACTCAAATTATACTTACTTAATAATTTACATATAAAATATGCCCTAGTCCGCGACTCGGCGAGAGAAGCCGCGTGCGCGCCCAGTATTGCACGCGGTATGCGCTGGCGCGCGGCGTGACATATTGATGCATGGCTGACGGAGCTCATTGTCACCGCGCACGCAGAAATAGACGCACCGCAATGTATAGCGGAATACCTAGCTTGCCGATACCCGTAACCCGCTACAGGCCGAAATCAAATGCTGAACCTAACCGAGTACCTACGATTGCTAAATACTTGCGACTTCATAATCATTCATCTATTTTTCCAGAATATGGTACATGCAACATATGCAGTTATGCACATAGATTTTAGAATTAAGATTTGGTATCCACTATCCACATTTCCTGCCAAGTTTGGCGTGCAAATTTTTTTTATGATTCATCTAAAAAATTAAAACATTTTGGAAGCATGGAAATATTCAGATTCATTATAACGTTCAGTTAAACCCTATATTGTATATATACGCCTATTCTGCCTGTATTAATTAGACTCTGCGCGTCGTCACCAGGGTAAATTCCTTGAATTCAATCCATTTACCAACGTAGGCTTGTATAAAGCTCTCACGAACTTACCTACCAAAAACAATACCTAACAAAATTACAAGCAAACAAAGCAGCACTATCTTTTGGGCATGAAAATCCGGTCAAGTTATATCATAATCATCGTGACACCGGATTTTTTTTTTAAATCTCAAAGCAATGCTCGGGTATTTAATGTTTATGTAACTGAGCTTTTGAACTGAAAGTTTCTCAGTAATGGAGAACACCAACAAACAATTACCTTACGTCTATTACTAGAAACAATGTTATGTTATGTTAGAAAAGAAACGTAGAGATTCTACGATCATGATCAAAATCACACACAAGGTTTTACAGTAAAAACAATAATTAACTTTATCAAAGAGATACCTAAGTACCTCCTTTAGTTGTTAAAGAAAAAATAAATAAAATAGATAGCATGAACCGTGCGTAAATTGAAAAGACAAGTAGGTAGCAGCAGAACGAGATGCAGGCATTTAATTTGAGAGAGGAATGTAATAATGCCGGGCTGCAGCTACCGGCGGCGCGCGGCGGACGACTCCAGCACAAAAAGCCATTAAAATAGTTAACTGACCCTCTCGGCCTCCTTTCATTACAACCCTCCTGCCATTTTCTCTTTGAACACATCCTCCATATATTTTCGAGTAGGTAAACCTGCCTAGTAAATGCCAGTCAGTGATATATTATCGGTTTTTAGGGTTCCGTAGCCAAATTTGGCAAAAACGGAACCCTTATAGATTCGTCATGTCTGTCTGTCTGTCTGTCTGTCTGTCTGTCCGTCCGTATGTCACAGCCACTTTTTTCCGAAAATATAAGAGCTATACTGTTGAAACTTGGTAAGTAGATGTATTCTGTAAACCGCATTAAGATTTTCTTACAAAAATAGAAAAAAAACAATAAATTTTGGGGGTTCCCCATACTTAGAACTGAAACTCCGAATATTTTTTTTCATCTAACCCATAGGTGTGGTGGGGTATCTATGGATAGGTCTTTAAAAATGATATTGAGGTTTGTATTATCATTTTTTTCTAAACTGAATAGTTTGCGCGAGAGACACTTCCAAAGTAGTAAAAAGTGTGCCCCCCCCCCCCCCGTAACTTCTAAAATAAGAGAATGATAAAACTAAAAAAAATATATGTTGTACATTACCATGCAAACTTCCACCGAAAATTGGTTTGAACGAGATCTAGTAAGTAGTTTTTTTTTTAATACGTCATAAATCGTAAACCGCAATTTAGCTTTCATTCAATCAACTCAAATATTTAAAAAAAACATTTAATTTAAAACTTACTACAGGTTTGTACGGAACCCTCGGTGCGCGAGTCCGACTCGCACTTGGCCGGGTTTTTGTTCAGTATCAGTAGATATCTATTGAAGAGTACTTAGTACTTATACCTACAATTATTTCAAAAGGCGAATTTTCGGTGTCTGCTTACTGCTCGCTTTTAAGTTTTAAGCTGTAGTAGGTACCTATTTTCCTTCTACATATTATATTTTCCCAGATTAGCTCTGAATCATTTTGATTTTAACACAATAAGTTCCGAGAATAACCAGCGCCAGTGAAAATAGTCCTACATATTACAATATTTAGATAAATGTGGTCGAATCAAGCTTTGTCGTGTTTGTAGCCGCGATACTGTATCCGTTGAGGGACAGATTTATGGAGTTCGCCAGTTGATGGCGAATCATGACGGCCCTTCGAGGAACCGGCGACTGCCTCTCGGAATACGGCTATGAGGAAACATCTACTTGATATCACAAATCAAACGTATAGATTAGCTTTACGGTGGTACTGTTACCAATTGCAGCTATCATAAATCATCTTATTATACAAGCTTTGTGTTACCAACATTAGAGATGACTTATGACAGTCTAACTATCTATAAGAATAGTATAGGTCAAAAGCTTGAAGCTAAGTAGGTACTAGCTGGCAGTAAGCGATCGCCGTAAAGTAAGTGATATGTAAAATAAGTATAAAGTAGGTATGCTTAATATGGAATGCCATCACATAAAATGCTCAACAATTCCATATTAGGACACCATTCAAAATTAAGTACACACCACATTCTGTATTTGGTTACTTTCCCCGACTATTCGCACTTGAGGTGTAAGAATTGTACTTTTATTTTTATTTTTTAGTTGAATTCTAATTGCACTTAGTGCAAAAGATATGCTATTCAGTAATTTAATTGTAAATTGACGCAAAACAAAATTATGCGTCTAAATGTATAAATTTAATGTTTTTACCGCGTCCTCCCCTTCAAAACACAAAGTATAATATTATAGGCTATCGGTGACAGCGCGGGAACGGGTCAGCTTATGAAAATTCATACATAGCAATGTGACAGCAATTAGACCGATCCACGGCCGGCATGTTTATTGAACAGGCATTTATCATAAAGTTATTATATCAAACTAGCGCGGTACAAGTCTATGGCATTTAATAACTACTACTAGTGACCCAGCCACCCAGCTTATTGCTAAAAATAAAAGTCAATTCAACGGAATCAACATGTCTAGGTATACCTAGCTGTGCTAAGGCCGTTCTCTAACATCCACGAGTCGTAAAGTAGAGTCGGATAGGTATATACTCGTGTGGTAGAATCATCAAGTGATTACGCTGCTCGATAAGTAAACATGGAATCTACAAATCTTTTTTCATTGTATAATGCCAAGTAATGTGACATCCGTCAGGCTCTAGTATTACCTACATAATACCTACGGATAGGTAATCTAATCGGTAGTGGTACGTAAGGTACATGAGTGAAAAAGCGGAAAAACGGTTTCGATCCGAATTTAGCTATTCAGATTCATAATAACGTTCAGTTGAAGCTGTTTACAAAATAAACCTGATTGTAAATGTAATACTTAAGTATAAAAAATGAGAGGCTTGCTGATTTGGAAGGTACATTGATAATATTGCAACAGCATTTATATATTCTAAGGCTGTACTCATAGCAACGCCACAGGCAACGCATTCACTTCGCGAAATGCCTGATGTCTAATTCTAAGTATAAAATATTGCAAAGTCCCTAACCTAACTAACTAACCTAACCTAACCTTAACCTATCATACACAACACAAGTATTCGGAGGTAATTTACATTCCGCTTGTAAAGTTTTGGCAACACAAAACAACTACATACTCGCCGAGTGTATTCCGACTTGTTCAGTAGGCTTGATATAAAAATGAGCAAATGGACGAGGGAAAAACAAAACAGACGGATAGCTGAGGCGCGCTCGGCAGTTCGGTATCGAATGCCTCAATAGTTGGGCGGCGCGGTGCGGCGCGGCGCAGTGACAAACGATATCGAGGTATGCAGCGGTTCCGGGAACTGCGGCCGGGAACGTGTTCCGCGAGGCTCCGGCCTGACGAGTTCCCACGACTTTCGATGTCTACGTCTATACCTACGTACCTATACCTATTACATGGACAGTCTCCTTACTGATTGCATAGAGATAATTAATTAATTAAGTATTATTAGGTAGGTATATCAGTTTTGGAATAAGCACAGTTTTCGTTAATGCACATAAAAATCCTTACTAATATTATAAATGGGAACGTGAGTTTGTTTGTATGTTTGTTCCGCTTTCACGCCGTAACTACTGAACCGATTGCTTTGAAATTTTGCAGACGTAAAGTTAGAAGTCCGGATTAAATAATAGGGTACTTTTTATCCCGGAAAATTAAAGAGTTCCCGCGGGAACTAAAACTCCTCAATCCACGCGGACGAAGTCGCGGGTATCAGCTAGTAGAAAATAATTAGGTACTTCGTGGTTTCAACCGTGGTTCAATAGTTCTCACAAGAAAAGCGGTAAAGTAATATTATTTTTCTGGACCAATCTATTCCCACCACGCCGCCGTGCGAAAAGATGACGCCACTGAATCTCCTATCTATCAATCGGTTTCAAACAAAATAGCCACCTAGCCAAACAAATACATAGGAAATATATTATTGAGGACGTCATAACACCTTCTGTATTGGCGACTGGCGTGGAAGGTCCTGCAGTGAGCACTGAGCAGTAGCTACAAGCCCCTGAAAGCTTAGGGCAAGTGATCTTATATTATGTTTTGTTACAGCCCGATTCAAACTTTTTTTTAATTTATAGGCTACGCTTGGCTGCAATCAGACTTGTTTGCAAGTGGTGATGCAGCCTAAGGTGGACTTATCTCAGAAGTGGCTGACTCAGTGCCAGGTACATACGCTGCAGCCGGCGATACATCATCGCAGATCGCTGCTACCACCGAGTAGTAAACCTATATGGTCTGTGGCTGCTACAGATGATGTGAATGTTGCCCGCTTCGTCACAATTTCGACAATTAAACTCATTCATCGCGGGTAAGTATAGTGGTTAGTGAACACGAGACACGCGCATCTCATTCCGCTTGCTGCATTCCTGGCGCTCCCAGCGCATCCCAGCATCCCGGTATTCGATCACGTTTTCTTATTATTTCACTTTTTTATATAACGCAGATGTGAGTAGGGAAGTAAAGCAAGTGTTCAGCTAATAGGTATGCAATCATGCAATGCAATGAGGCCAATTCTGTATAAACAATCTAGTTCTGTCCCTTTCCGCAGGGAATATAATGAAAGGGTTAGCAATATTTTTAATGCTGTCATTTTAGTTTAGTTTAGAGATTGTGTACAACGGAATATTAGCCGCAATGTATCCAGTGTTAGACATGGATCCGTTTCATGTAGCGCCTACCATGGCAGGCACCTACTCAAGGTATAGTGATGTTAAGAACAGTGATGGAAGCATTGATTAGGTATAAGTTATAACATCAAGGGATGGAAGCAACATCCTTGTGATTCCATTTCCATCGTTAATTGACCATAAACCTTTTTTCAAACAGACTTTTTAATACTTACCGTGTTAAATGCTTGAAAGAATCTTACTTCTTACTATCTTACTAATATTATAAATGCGAAAGTTTGGATGGATGTATGGTTGTAGTGATGTTATGTTTGTTACTCAATCACGCCCCAACGGCTGAACGGATCTGGCTGTAATTTGGTACAGAAATAGATTACAGTCTGGAATAGCACATCTAGACTTTTTATCCCGGAAAATTAGAGAGTTCCTTTGGGAACCAAAAAACCTCAAGCCACGCGTACGAAGTCGCGGGCATTCGCTAGTATTTTGATAAAGCAACCTGCACGAAAGATATAGGTCATCATCATATAAACCCATTGCCAGCTCACTCCTGAGCACGAGTCTCCTTTCGGAATGAGAAGGATTTTGGCCATAGTCCACCACGCTGGATAAATGCGGATTGGCATTGAATTTAGATTTTAGATGAAGAACTCTCGGTTATGCAGGTTACAGCACGATATAGTCGGAGTTTAAGTCAATTTATATTGGTAAGAAGTCTGTTACTGAAAGTCTGTATGATTGTATCTCCAAGCACAGAATAGGTACCTATCTAATAGTGGCGTTTGACGAATCAAGTTGTAAACATCGCAGTGCGATGATCGCACTAAGGACAGGACACCCTCTCAGCTCGGGTTTCCAAAAGGTCACATGAAATCCAACTAATCGCTTTAGTGCATCTATAGTGTCGAGTGGGTACACACTACAGGCAGGGTACGGCGCGAGGGATGTGTAATGAATTTGGGAACAATGACAATAAATGGGCCGAATGTCTCCATAGCGAGGCTGAGGGGAGCGCGGGCCGGAGAGGCATCAAAGCAAATATGCGGCGGAGGGTTGTCGCCGCGGAAAAACTAATAAAAGAGGATATTATACCTACGACACACCGCGCGCCGCCGCCCGACCCGCGACCCGCGACATAGCTATTCCACGCATGTCGCTCGCTCCACTTCTTCAGCATTATAATATATGTATTATAGGGCTGCTAGCACTTGGGAACTTTGGAGAGTACCTAAGTAGGTATATTATATTTTAAAGTCTAGCAAAGTTGAAGTAGCAGTGTATTACCACCCAAGGGATGCAAATAAAATTTATTAATAGTTTTGTACAAGTTTAATGTTTAAACTAAAAAACCAAATAAAACTATCTTTAAGTATCTTTATAAAATACAATTCGTTTTCGTAAATTACTATAGTTGTACTTATACATTTTCGATACAAAGGTACAAAGGTACAAAGGTAGGTAAGGTTGGACCAACCCCAAAACTTTAATATTAATTGTGTTAAAAAAATACACAAGTCTGAGTACATTAATTAATTCGTAGTTGATAACCCTGTTTCGGTGTTAAGTCGTGACTCGTGGAAGTCTTTTTGAAACCGTATTTTGCGATTCGAATATTGTAGAAATCCGAAGCTACTTACACGTCTATTTGAGCTTTAAGCCCCCTTTAAGTACTTGCCTACCTACCTCTAAACTTAGTTTTCTTATTAAATTATAATAAAGCAATAGGTCGTATCAAAATTATTATTTAAAAAAATATAAGATTAAAGGAATGGCATACCAACACGGATGACATACAAAAATGATTCCCGACGTGTGGGGGAGAGTGGGGCGAGATAGAGTCGAGAGTCACTAAGCGCGCTGCGCCGGGTGAGACTCGGCACAAGCACCGTGCAGAATTAAAAATCAAATAATGTCGTGTGTAACGAATTAGCGGCGACCCCGACCTCCACTGGCAATTTGAGGGGAAGCGCACTTGTTTAATTTATCACTCACAATCAAATAAATAACGCTTGAGGAGAATATTGTTCGGTGATGCTGTTCAACAAGTGTACAATATTGATAGAAATATTTTTTTTAAAGTTCATATCGCTGAGTGTTACGAGTATATGCCTGAATGACACTACAGCAGAAATATTTCACCATCACCTATTAGGGCTTACTTTAGGTACGTACTCTACAACTTTTGGCATCACTGTTATCAATCAATCAATCAGCTGGATCATTTAAACCATGAGCCCTAAGAACTTGTACTAAGTTTGCCTCAGATTAACAAATTAGCTGCTAGGGAGGGAAAACCTTTCTATCAAAGACGTGTGATGTTATCTGCTAAAAAGGCGTGGAATTGTCCAATGACGTCGTTTTACGGTCAATACAATGACAAAGGTATTTTTTATTCTAGTTTGAACCTTTTACAAATATAAATGCATATACGTACACTTTAAAAAACAATATATTAAAAGTTGAGCTATTTCGTTGTAAGCAAATTTTAATTTGGCAATAATCGAATCTGAAGGGCACCCCGCGCGCCGCCCTGCAGGTGGTCGCATCAATAGACCTCTCAGTAATTGATAGCGGAACAAGTGCAGGGGTCAATCGAATATGTTGTAATGAAAACTTTAATATGAGCTGCACAGACGGGACCGATTTCCTTCTCCGACCCCACATTAAAACTTTCAATAGTTAGGACGGCCGATGTGATATGCGGATGCCTGCGTGAACTTTAACAAGTGGCGTGGTGCTAAGATATAGCATTATATTAATATCTTTGTTTATAATTTAAAGAGGTTGGACTACATATGTTTATTTTGTGTACCATGTACATAATCCAACCTAAGTCCCAATATGAGAAAAGGTAACTTTTTTGCGTCTTGTTGCTCCCGTAAATAACAATGTGGTGCGGGAGACAATATCACCAATTACGATATTATTAAGTTGGTACGTAGTGAGTTGGCGAAGGGAGTTGGTCTTGTGTGTGACGTAAACTTTAATAAAACTACTATGCACGTGTTCCGGCAGGCCTCCCCTCGCTGCGCGCGCGCCGCTGTATCGCCGGCTTTATGAGCTACGCACAATTTATTGAGAGCAATTTCGCATGTCATAAAACAGATTAATATTGTCCCGGCGTCGGACCACTCACCCTACACTTGGTACTTGCTACTTTCCACTTGGCTCCGATCTATTTTGAGAATTGAAATAAGCATGTTAAATTCAATACTTCTACGCTTCTTTCTCTGTTGCTCTTATCAGATATAAGAAAACAATAATAAAAATAAATTAAAATGATCTTCAATTGAGTTTGGTGCCCCAAACGCTCGTAGTTATAAGAATGGGCTGAAATTATTACGTCACTTTGGACCACTATGTAAAACTTAAAACAATGCCTGGCTCTTGCTTAGTTATATTACTTACTCGTATCATATTAAACGTAACTAATAGGAAAAAATATTTTGATCTTAGCTTAGCTAAGTAATCCTAGCAGATGAACCAAGTACTTTAGTTTGTTTATCATTAGAATTAATAAAATCCACTTGTCAGGCGTCCCTAGATCACAGTGGAGCAAACCTCCGCAGCGGATTTATTAAATGGCTAGTAAGGACGTGTACAATATGTAGGACATCTTTAGATCTCGCGTGAGCGACTCGCACGAGCGACTCGCGCCAGTGTACTCGACTGATTCGAGACGCTCGACACGTGGCGGACAATTAATCAGTTTTCCACTCCTTTTAAGCTGTGTCTGGTTCAATTAGCTATTTGGTTTTTGACGATGACTCTCTATATTTCCACTGTTTAATTTGTTAAGTAATTGTAAAAGTGAAAAGGTACCTACAAATTGTATGAAGGCTCTAATCTTACACGCCTGAAAAATAATATACCAATGCACTAATATAACTTCTAATAGCTAGAATAAAAAGTTAGATAGAACTGGAAAGTACAGTTTTGTATGTTTAGGGAAAGCTTCTGATACTTTACTAAGATTTTTTTTTAATAATCAATAAAAATTTATTTAAGTAGGTAGTCAGACTTGAATACTCCTCAGTCTAAGCAAAGCTGTACTTTTGCTCACAAAATATTATGTTCTGAAAAATAATGGAAAGGATTAGAGAATAGAGGAATAGAAAAACGCAGCTAGGCTTCGGACCAAAGCTGACAAAATAAAAAACATTTCATTATTAACAGAAAAGTATGTATGGCATGCTCTATAGTCTATATCATTAGCATTTCCAAAATAAAAAATAAATAAGTAAAATAGGTATAGGTATAAGGTATCATTAGGATGAATAAAACTGTTTATTCCCGCTGTAAGTCGATTATGAAGACAATAAATAAGGCTCGTGAGCCGCGAGGCGCGTCGGCTCGGCGGAGCGTGAAATAGCTGCGCCGATTGCTCTAATGAAAAGCCTTTATTGCGTCGCCGTACTGCGCCTCGCGGCCCGACCCTCCCCGCCCTTAAGGAGCCTTCACACATTCCGAGACGTGACACGGGCGTGCTCTGAGCAGCTATTCGTCATCATCATTATTATCATCAATAATTACCTATCATCGGCCCACCACTGAACATTAATTATGCAAAAATCGTTCGTTATTGACTAAATCCGTGCACTTTTGGAAGTTAACATCTAAAGGGAATCACTCGCCATCCCAGCATTTTTTTCTGTTTTCTTTTTCACATGCTACAACGACTTTAATTATTATGTTCGTCGACAATGTACACACACTATTTACTGCTGTCGTTGCACAACCAGACGAAGGTATGCGATAAAATGACGAAGCTAAATGTGGCACTGGCGACCCGAAGACCTTTACTAGTAGGTGTTTAGCTATACCAGCTTAAAGTATAGTAACCACTTATACAGTCATTATAATTTTATATAACTGACTTATATACATTTTGAATTATATTATATCCAATTCTGTGATGCTACGTTGACCGGTAAGGGGCGCTGCACTGGTCGGTTCTGTGTAAACAGTACGTCTCCCGCGTCCTCTCGTAATGTCGTTCGCGGATTTTCCTTCGCGTTTCCATTTCACTGAGTTGCTATTGCTGCAATATTTTGTTGTTTATATGCTGGTCGAGCCCTTTCTGCTGTATACACGTATTCCATTTTTCGTGAGTATTAGGCATGATTTTGTCTTTCTGATGTTAATTTTTTTAGCCCTCCTCGTTGCGGTTGGATTGGTATCATAGTCTGGTCCAGAAAATCAACAAAATGAAAATTTTCTGTTAATTTTCTTTTTGTCTTTTTTACAAATGGTTTTTTTTGTAAGGTCCGGCCGCAAATTTTCGGCCGTTATTTTTCCGTTCGGAAAAAATAAGGATAATGTGCGCCTTGTTGAATATTTTGTATGTACTTACCTAACCAGAGCATTCAGGTTTCCGAATCTGAATTCCTGATCTGGAAACCTAATTCGGAAACCGAACGTTTGCGGCCGACCAACACTTTTTCCGTGGTCGGCATCTAGGTTCTGCGCTTAAAATTCAAACTGTTATGTGTTTTAGGAACACTTTAACATATTGATATTAATTGATACCCACATAGGTAGGTAACTACTTAGGTAGGTATATTGTATTTACAATAATCTAAGTATAAGATATTACGCGATGAACAGCTCTTGTGTTTCTTATTTTATTTGAGATCTTTTTCATAATGCAACAAATTGCTACATTTACGAGTAAATCTATTAGTTATCACTCAAGTCGATAAGTCCATCAACTTAGGTTATAAGTACTTCTATACCTAACGCCCTAAATTTCCCGCCTTTTTAAGTTCATTCTAATTTCAAACAAAGAATGGACGGTAAGTACTGTTTTATCTTTAAATAGTTTAATCTGCTCTCCATGCATGACCCCTACTGCCAATAGCTCCATAGAAAATCAAAAACACCTTTAAATGCCTAGGTAGGTAATAGGTATAACCTTTGTGGCCAGAGATGAGTATGAAAATTGAAACAGGTTAATTTTCCAAAGAGGTAAATTCTTAAATAACATCCAACTCCTTAAGTCTTTATCAAATATAAAGAGCCCCTTCTCATAACTCGCTGCTCGGCAGAGTGGAGTGGAGTGGAGCGGAGCGGAGCGAGCGTTACCCAACAATTTGCAGTTCAAAAGAACTCCCCGCGAATTCTTCAAATATTTTCATTATCAATTTCACCCTTACAATTTGATTACACGCTAGAAGGGTTACCCTAGCTCCCTCTATCAAAGGACAGACCCTGTTCTGTTTAATTGTATATTTATTCTTTATGGAGTTCGTAATAATATCAGTCACAATTTTATTGGTTTTTTTATGATAATCTAAATTAGGTACCTAATCGTAGGCATCTAGAAGCTTTAACGCAGAGAGCCTTACCGCCGAAATCTTAAAAAAGCGCTGGACGCATATTTATTGTAAACTAGCTGGCCCGCATCTTCGTCCGCGTGGATTGTTTTTTTTGGTTCCCGCGGGGACTCTAATTTTCCAAAAAGTAGCCTATGTGTTATTCCAGGTTATAATCCATCTCTGTGTCAAATTTCGCCCAGATTCGTTCTGCCGTTCTGGTGTGATTGAGTAACAAACATCCATCCTTCCAAACTTTCGCATTTAGAATCAGAGAGATGTTCTTTCTTTTAACTTGTATGTTTTTGCGGCAAGGCAGCATATTTTCATCTAGATACCTACCTACCATCGAGGGCATGAGATAACCTTATCAAGTCCTTATCCTGTTTTCATAGCATCCTGCGATGGGAGCCCTACACCTAATGTTAAGAGACAAGGGTTGAGGAGGAGCGTGACGCAGGGCTGAAGGATGTATAGCTGAGGGGCGAGGGCGGGGGGTAGGAGGGAGGGTTGAGCTCGTAATCGATGCTAATGGGTGTGCACACACCCGCACCCGGCGGCTCTGTGCACACAATATTGTGACGAGAGATTCCACGGAAAAGAGAATGGGGGTATCTACATCCGAAGCGAAGGCGGGTCCTGGCATGTTGATATTGGACACCATAGTTAACTAGGTATAGTAAGACGTAGCAATAATAGTAGATTGTATTACAAGGGAGCAAAATAATATTTTTACGGCGAGGGCGCTTTTTGAATCCAGAGCGAAGTGAGGGATTATTTAGTATAATCCTGAACGTAGAGAGGGATTCAAAGTACGTCGCCCGAACCAAAAAAAATTGCGCAAAAGTGATACACTCTACTTTTCATCACCCTCTATGAGAAAATAAAACTACAAATCCATCAGACATCCTCTTCAGATACCTACGCTATTCATTTGAAATATGTGTCCAGTTTTACGTCGTTATTAGAACTGACTGTTGATTTTAGCATTGAGTAGGTAGGTACTCCAAAGAGTGGAAGGTTGTTTAGTTTTGGCTAAGTAGTGGAAGTAGGCCAAAACACAGATTCTGAAAAATTCTTGGCGCCTCTTGAATTTTTCCATTCAATAAAATTACCATAGGGTTCATATATTTCTCCCTGGATTTTGCAAGTAATAGATTACATTTCTTGCGTCAGTTCTAAGTAATACTTTCAGGAGTTAATTCTATACTTTCACTGTCACTTGAAGAAGTCATTTATCAAAATAAAACCATGAATTTATAACAATCCGTGAAAACGCGGCCTGTTGTTCGCGCATTTTTCGCGCAAAGCCGACGGCGCAACTATGGGCCGTCGTACCAGTCAGTCTCTTTTCAAACAATATTTGCGTTCGATTTTAGCGCTGAACACTAAGATTTTCCAAATTCAAAAAGTGCGCGGAAAAGATAATTGCGGCGCACTTTTTGAAATAAAGAGGATTAAAAACTCATTTCTGCCCGCTAAAAGTTCCAGAAAACTCCACCTTTGGGTGCACTTAAAGGCGAACCAAGTCGTCCTTTTCGAATAGATGGGATGAAAAAACATTTCCAGTGTGATATATCACACTGTAAAACTATCACTGTGCCTAGTAGAGCGGTAGAACTTTTCCAATGTGAATAAAAATTTAGAAGTCAAACATTCCCTACGTTATAATTAGGTACTTACCTACCTATCAATACGTCTGAAAGTGGTGGTGCATATGAACATTTTATTAACCTTGTCTTACCACAGGTAACGGAAACAAGGGTAACTTACCTATCTTACTTACTGAAGTTATTGTTTTCCTTTCTCAATATGATGCAACTTATTGTGTCTGCATAGAGTTTATTATATAGTCAAACGCTTGCTCAGGTTCTAAATTGTCCAAACTATCGTAAAATTCGTTGTACTGGATCTGGCCTACTTTTTTTTATTAATTTATAGGCTAGCGCTTGGCTGCAATCAGACTTACTGTAAGTAGTAAATAGTAATGCAGCCTAAGATGGAGGGTGTTTAACTAGAAGATGTTTAAATTCACTCTTGATTTGAAGATATTGTAAGCGGATGGAAAAACGGAAGACAAGGGTGTTCCATATACTAGCTGAACTTTTTAGGGTTCCGTAGCCAAATTTGGCAAAAACGGAACCCTTATAGATTCGTCATGTCTGTCTGTCTGTCTGTCTGTCTGTCTGTCTGTCCGTCCGTATGTCACAGCCACTTTTTTCCGAAACTATAAGAGCTATACTGTTGAAACTTGGTAAGTAGATGTATTTTGTAAACCGCATTAAGATTTTCTTACAAAAATAGAAAAAAAATAATAAATTTTGGGGGTTCCCCATACTTAGAACTGAAACTCAAAAATTTTTTTTTCATCTAACCCATAGGTGGGGTATCTATGGATAGGTCTTCAAAAATGATATTGAGGTTTGTAATATCATTTTTTTCTAAACTGAATAGTTTGCGCGAGAGACACTTCCAAAGTGGTAAAATGTGTGTCCCCCCCCTGTAACTTCTAAAATAAGAGAATGATAAAACTAAAAAAAATATATGTTGTACATTACCATGCAAACTTCCACCGAAAATTGGTTTGAACGAGATCTAGTAAGTAGTTTTTTTTTTAATACGTCATAAATCGTAAACCGCAATTTACCTTTCATTAAATCAACTCAAATATAAAAAAAAAAACATTTAATTTAAAACTTACTCCAGGTTTGTACGGAACCCTCGGTGCGCGAGTCCGACTCGCACTTGGCCGGTTTTTTTTTTTATTGAAAATAATACAATAGAACTTAATGCTAGCTAGATATTTTGTCGGGTACACCTAAGTTCAACCCTCCCTCAAAATGGCTGTCAGTAGGTACCTACCGCGCATGTTGTCGTGAGCACTAGCGACTAGCGAGTACCTAGCGCGTGACATCGGCAAGTGATCCGCAGTTTAATTCCATAAATACACAATTAATTATAATTGATAGTAATCCGACCGGCGAGGGATCAGCGCGACACGCTGCCGCGTTTATTACCTATTCATGGTCATTCGGCGGCGCAATATTGGCGACGGCCCGCGAGGATCACTTCTATTTGGGTTCAACATCGATTTACCATAAGTCAATGGGGTTCAATTAATGTGCTTATTGAATTACTACTTGTAATTTGGTCCATGGTTTCGTACTGTATTTAATATTGTAATAATTATGTTTTGAAACTTGTTTTTAACTTAAAAATCTTCAAGAACTTCAAGTAGCTAAGTACGCCTACTATAGGTACATTGCCGTTAGTTCAGAATTCAAATTAGGTATAAGTTTACGGTTTGCCAATCCACACTTGGCCAGCGTGGTGGACTAAGGCCAAACCCTTCTCATTTCGAGAGGAGTCTCGTGCTCAGTAGTGAGCTGGCAATGGGTTGGTGTGATGATGATACGGACTAAAACAAGAAAAGCCCAGTAGTACCTATCTTTCTCTTTAGAAAAGGCAAGTTACACATTACAAGTACTTAAGGTACTTACGAAATAGGCAACTATTATTTCACTACTACCTTCTACTACCTACTATTGCTTACGATAAAACTTTGCATAATCAACTCCAACCAGTTTTATGTACCTAACTCAAGCCACCGATGCAATAACCGTTAGCTGCCATAGCCTGAAGCAGGCTTCCCAACCAGCAGGACACCGGCTGGCTTGTGGCTACGTGTTGTTGCGCAGGCGCAGGCAATGAGTCGCGCCGGTGATTCCGGCGGAGTGGTGACAGGGGATGACGGACGTCGCCCGGGGACGCCCCGCCGCGCGCCGCGCTCGCTCCGATAGCTGCGAGCGCCTAGATGCGTATCGCAGCCTCCGACATCAATCTTCATGTCGAACCTTAACCCCCCCTCCTCCCCGTGACCTCACCCCGCCCGCAGTGACACCTCATCGTTTGTCAATCTCGCCGTAAAAAATGATCCTCTCGATGCGACGTCAAAGCCTTCGCTAATTCACTATCCTCATTGCGGTGAACTGCCTCTAGTACCCTATCTGATGAGCTCCAACTGATGCTAGATAGCTTTGTTATAATATTATTATCTTGCACGTTTATTTGTAGCGGTGCACCGTGCAATAGATAGGTATATTATGTCAGGCCTAGAAAATCGGTCTTGAAATGAATAACATCTTTCGTAACTCTGTAAATGTGTAGGTATATTGGATGAAAATTGGATGACCATTTTGACCTTAGTGAAATACCGGAAGCATGGAAGGGCGAAGAATCTGCAAAACGAGGTCGAGGTGAACCGTGAAATAACTACTGATTGCAAAAAAAAGCACAGCTAATGCTAGTTGATGTTAAATTCAAATAGTTTTATTCACATAAACTTGAATCAAACCGCTGAGTGGTCAAGGGAATCTACCAATTATTCTGGTTCAACTATTCTGGTTTGGAATAACATCAAACGTGATCACATCTAAATGAAGCGTTGTAAGTACATACTATAAGTTGTAGGTAAACGGCGCAGGGAACCATCTATTAGGTTTTATTCATAGTGAACCAAACCCTATGAATAAAACCTAAAAGGGTTCTCTGCACCGTTTACCTACTTAGATTTTACTCTTAGGCTTTATTCATAGTGCATACCATAACTGTCCGTAATCAGACGGCTTTCAAGACACAGTTAATACAGTAGTAACGGCAAATTAAACAAGGAATGTCCTCTCTCGCCGCAGCGAGGTGACTGGTTCAGAGCGTCGCATCGGGCGCATGCAAATGAGCACAATCAGATGCTGTAACCGCTCCATTCGCGAGGAGGCGGACCTGCGGCCTAATTGAGAGCAAGGGCGACACAATGCCTCCGCGAATCACCTTGCGAAGCGTTGTTTTGTCGCAATTTGCTCAACCGTCCCCTCGCTCTGGATTGTGTATCGCTTCATTTCGTGCGAATTCGTTACCGATCGCCCGAAGGTCGCGACCACATACTACTCGGTGGTCGCGACAGTTCTCACGCAAATCCAGAATCCTAAAAATGCGGGGTTAGCTTTCGCGATCCGTTCCCACCGCGTACTGTGTGCTGTGTAGAGCTGATCCGGGGCGTGTGGTGGGGAGGGGGGAGAGGGACGAGATGCGCCGCGATAAGGTCGATAAATTTAATTAAAAGCAGTGTCGCGGTGTCGGGGTTACGGGCGGGCAAATTAGTTTGGTCCGGAGCTGAGCTCGCATTAATTGAGTGGCGGCCGGTGTCGGCGGCGACTCAAAGCTCTCGCTCGAGGGACGCTTCCCGCACTCGCAAAAACTACAGCGAGCTTTGTCGGCCGCCGCCGCCTTCAACGAGTTGGCGTAGACACGGCCGGGCCTGTTGGCGAATTCTTTCTCTATAAACATATTCTTTCTGAGCTATTTGAAAGTTTATCATATTATCATATAAATCCTTGCTCGTACGAGTATCTATTTAGGAAAAATTTCGATTTGCTTCAGTTCATCCCACTGATTAAGTAAATAAGGTACCAAATACCTTATTTATCTATTCAGTGGTTCATCATAGACCTACCTATCCCAATTCCCATATAATATGTATGATAAGTTTCATGAAATACCTAACTGAAACCTTTAGTTTATAGGCAATTGTTGCTTTTATTGAAACCTATATTTGATTATAGTTATTTGACCTAAAACCTTTAATAATTAGACCTCCCCTCTTTGTAATATTGTTAAGGTAAGACCGGAAACGGAATTCGGAAACTTGAGTTGACTACCTACCTACCTATAGTATGTAGGCGGATAGGTAGTTTGTGGAAAACGTAACACTTATTTACAGTAAAATGTTAAGCGTCCTTGCTTGACCACTTCGGTAGAGTTCTGATTCATCATTTTAATCGACGTACAAGACCCAACTCGAATTTCGAGCTTTTTCATTTCACTCCGAAGCTTTGAAAACTCATAACGTGTCCGATTCTCTCCTAATCGTGCTATTAAACAAGCATTAAGTACACTTATTAAACAAAACGTGTTGTCGCGTCGTTCGTAAATCGTAACGTATAGAGTCACATAGTAATAGATTAGTCAGCGTCAGGCGCGGCGGCGGCCCGGCTCCCCGCGGCGCCCGGCGGCGACGCTGGATGCTGCGCCCGACTAGATGTACATTGGGATAACTTTTTTCAGCCTGCACTTTTTAATGCTAAATTAAAACAACATGACCTTTCTAGAACCAGTGTCTTTCAATCAATCAATATTTATCTATTAAATTTAGGTACAGGTACCTTGTACTAGTTATTATTCTGTGGTACAGGGGATAACTGATAAATGATAATCAATTACGGTACCTATCTTAAAATAAAAGCTACGAGGGTTCCAAACGCGCCCTGGTTTGAGAAGAGGCCACGACAAACTCAGCCGAGGTTTTTATTATCACCATCCCACAAAACTATATTTATTAACAAATAGAAATAGATTAATAATAAGCCGCTGGAACAATTCATTTCTATGCTTTTTTTGTCATTTAAATAATCATTTACATTGTAATAGACAACATTTCTTATATTTTTGGTATTTGGTGAGGTAGATATGGAGTCACTAGCGAGATATTTACCTAGTCATTGTCAAAGAGATTAAAGTGAAATTAAGTAACATGAAGCATCGTCAGAAGAGTGTTATCGAAGGAGAGTCGATATTCAGCGATAAGTCAGCGCGAGGAGAAGAATTTCTCTCTCTTTGCAATTATGTTTAAAAGGTGTAAAATGTCATAGCTCTCTACTCATTTTTGAAGATCGTAACCGCTTTCCATAAATACTAGTCACATACCTACTTAATGAGAGGGATTTTCTTTCAATCCAGCATGCAAAGAATGGTGGTTCTGAGCTCTACATCCCTCGACCTAGTATAGGTAGGCCTTTGCACTTGACTGCTGCAATTCACAAGAGCAAAACTTCTTACTACACTGTCTTTTAATGTTGAAGATGCAAATTCTTGTCTGAGGTAGCTGTAGAATTTAGCTAGGTAGGTACAATAAAGATTAAGAATATGTCAATTATTGTCAACACCTCGCCGCGGCGTTACTCCCTGGGTAATAAGGCATGATTCACACAGCGGCCACGTGGAGTGGACACAAGGACGCATTGTCTGTGTCCACCAGCCTGGCTGATATTATATGACGTCGATTGTGCCGCCATATTCGCTGCATTCGCCGCGAGATCTGGCGGGGACGCTGGGATGGCATTAAAAACTTCAATCCTGACAGGATTGAAGTTTTTAATGCCATCCCAACGTTGTTTGAGAATCCATATCCATATTAATATTATAAATGCGAAAGTGTGTCTGTCTGTCTGTCTGCTACGCTTTCACGGCCCATCCGTTCAACCGATTTTGATGAAATTTGGTACAGGGATAGGTTGTGTCCCGGGGAAGGACATAAGCTACTGTTTATCCCGGAAAATTCAAAGGTTCCCGCGGGAATCAAGAAAATTTATCTGTTCAACCGATTTTAATGAAATTTGGTACAGGGTTAGGTTGTATCCGGGAAGGACATAGGCTATTATTTATCCCGGAAAATTCTAGAGTTCCCGCGGGAATCGAAAAAACTTGGTCCACGCGGACGAAGTCGCGGGAATCATCTAGTAATAAATATAATATTCTGAAAAAATACCGCAAATAGTTATTATACCTTCTCAATCCTAGTGAAAAATAAGGATACCATTAAAGACGCAGGTTTTGATTTAACTAATTGTTTTTGATATTAAAACCTTACAACCTATGTAGATAATAGGCATGATGACTGATTTTGAAAAATGGTCAGATTATGTTCGGAAGTATCTACTATTTCGAAGAAATATCTTATTTCAGCAGAAAAATAAAGTTTGGTACATAAAATTGGCATTTGAAATTTAAATTTTAAAATTCACGCCAAAACGTTCGGCGGTGTCATGGCGTCGTTTGTGACGTCACTATTGTTTTTACCAATGTACTCTGTGCAGTGTGCAGTAAGCAATAGTGTGATTGTCAAAGCTCGAAAACAAACAATTGTGACGTCATTCGCTTCTTTGTGTTTTATGCAATATGGCGGATTGTTGTATTTTATAGTTTTATTTTATCAAAATTAATAGCAATCTCACTCGAAATAGGAAAATAAATACGTTTTTTAAAATTCATGAATCCCATTTTATTAGATAAATTCATAATTTCGTTGATTCTTGGTTACTGTCATCATGCCTATTATACCTAGGTTAACATCGACCTGTCAGCCGGCCCATGCTATCAATGTTGAAATCAAAGATTGCAGTAGATTCAAATTCTTGGATACCTCACGCAGACCACCTGAGGATCTTACTTTAATCCTGTAGTGCTTCTGCTTCATTACAATTTTATATGTGAAGTTTCATGTTACAAACCCTCTGTTTTGGTCAAGCACCTCCCCAAAGGTGCCCACAAGATCTTGGCGCAGTTCGACCGGTGCAGCAAAGAATGCGCTATTCTGCAGGCTATTGTAATTCTTATGCCCATCGCTTTTGGGGTGAGAATGGCCCGGGGGCGGGAGTGATATGTTTATTAGGGGTACGGGGCAGATGTCGCGCTGGTCCACTTCCCCATATCTGGGATATCTGAATAGATAGCTCTCTAATGTTATTGGGAGTTTTTTGCGGTCGAGGAATCCCCAGCGGGCGACGTGCTACGACACACTGCCTGGTGAGTGGTGGGACTACTGCCACGAATCCGTTAAATCATTAATATGTTATTAAAAATAATGATGATGTCCTCCCGACCGAACCGAACCGAACTGTCGGCCACGGCGGTCAACTTCCACAGAGATTAGCCATCTGCACGGGAGATATTATAGCATTAGCAGGTACACTTTTAGGTCAAAGTGTGCGCAAACAGGTGCACTCTCTTTTCCCTTAGCCTCATCATCTGATGAAAGTAAGAGCAAAGAGAGTGCTCGGTGCACCTATTCGATCTATTAATGAAAAGAAAGAAACAAAAATAGAGAATCTGTTTCATTGCGCAAAACAAAAAACAAGTAGGTACCTATTACCGCTGTAAGTATCATAATTCATCCTAGATTTTTATCTCAGTTTGTAGATTTAAACACGATTAAACCATTTGATAAGACCAAAAAATATGTAATAAACGATGCTATTGAAATATCAGTGAAAGACCTACAACCTATTTTAAATACTTATCGTGTAAGTGTTTTAGAAAGCAATTTGCAGTATTTTCTAGAATACGACCTAATATATTTCACCAAAGTAGTCTTGATCTTTTTCTTTAGCAGACACCGCAAGCTAGGTAGAGATATAGGTACCTAGGGAACCCACATCTCTATTCTCTACTGAATGCTGATTGCTGCGACTCTATTTTTCCCGCTCCGGACGCCGCGTCTCGGCAGTCGGCCCATTACAAATTCCTCATCGATTCCGATATCGATGTAGTATTTCTCGTGTCCGACAACAGCCGGCTATGAATAGCTTATCGATAAATATTACCTAAATACTTGCATCTAATGCCGTCATTAATCTCGACCAACATTCGGTCGAATATTTACCTGCCGCTAATTAGTGCTGGCGCGCCACTGTGGGAACCGAGCGCACAAATACCTCTTTTAAATGTAAAATAATCAGTTATCTCGAGGTATTTACAAAAAACTATCAGATTTAGCATGATATTTACAGTGTCAGCATTTTTGTAGGCGCTACGTTACATAATATAATACGAAATGGATAGGTAGTTTAGCATTAGAGTTTGGTTGCAGTGATCTGAGCACTGCATCCGTATCATAACAGAATAACGGTATAAAAACCCGCACTCGCATTATGTGCTACTGTTTATGTGAGCTAATGAAACTGATCGATCGCTTGTAAAAAACCTCTCGTCACATGTCTAATTGCTACAAGACACGGATCTACCATTTCAGAGTAAATGCCTAACAAAAAGTGACTATTAAAATTGCTGTTTTGCTAAATTAATCTCATTAGTGGGATCGGTTATATTATATGGCATGGAAATATGTATTTATGAGTAGCAATTCAGCTTCGTAAGGAGGCAGCTAAATACTAAATACCTAAGTATGTGTTCACTGTTCACGTCATGTGCAGTAGGAAGTAGGTACAATACTTACATAGGCATCGTGGACTTGTAAAAGTGGATTTTCTTCCAAGGGTTTTCCTGTAAAGGGAAACTTTACAGAAAATATCACTAAGTAAACATGAAAAATATATAAATAATTACTGTTTTTGAAGTGAAAACTTCTTTAGGCGCGTTGAGCACTTTTTGGTAGGGGGTAAAAATGAGGAATACGCGAGATCGACACCGTTCTTCTTAAGACAAAAGGTCTTAAGCATAATAATATAGTACATTCGTAATGACACGGGACACTTTAATACCTTAGTTTTAAGGTTTATATTTGAAATATTTTTATTACTTTTTTTATTAGAAAAAAAAAATTCGTTTGTACTTCTATCGGCAGTCCCTATGACTGCCAATTTTTTCATAGTATTTTACAATTCATAGATTTTAGAAGAACAGGGATTTGGTAACTATTAATTTCTTTCTTTCTTTGGTAGGTACCTACCTAATACCTGTGCCAATACGTGATACCTAATAATAGGTACTAGGTATACACAATTAATCTTGATTTTGATAATTTTGTTGATCTTTAATTATTATTCACCTAAGTAGTGTCAGTGTTTTGCAAACAAGACAAACTTGCACCAAACTAATATGGTGCAAGTTTGTCTTGCACCAAATTCATTGAGTGATGCTGTTACTTTTAAATATTGTTTACTTTGCCATTTTAATGCCAACCTAGGGTACGTTGGACGGATTGAACAATCCATGGATCCTTCGATAGATAGGTAAGTATAAATGAATTAGTTGAATTTTGATACCATTACTTGGCATGATAGAAGTAATTCAAAGAAACCTCCACCTGCCATCGTGCGGTGTCAGGTCTGAGGCGTCAGCTGAAGCAGGCTCCGTTGGTCGCGACGGGAGGCTCCGCGGCGGAAGTAAATTAAGTCTCTATCGCAGGACATCGGGGTTCGGTGGACGACGGGAGCCGAGCGCTGCGAGCGGTAAATAATGACGTTTGATATAATTGATTAATACAGGCGCGGGCGATGCTATCGCGCGCGCCGGTGACTCGCTAATTAATTTAAATGAGTAGGATCTATTGTCGTACCGGCACGACAGAGCGCCGGGTCACGGCACGCATGGGCCCGAGAGTTCGCTTGATTTATTTGATATCGATCACATATCGAATGCTATGAGTAGCGAGTACTGTGACAGGCAATCTTGATTCGAGGGCCTTACCTCTCTGTATCTTAGGTTTGTTGTCCCGTAGAAATCTATCTATCTTTAGGTAGACCACCTAACTAAATACTTTCTCATACTTTAATACATTATGTAGTACCTAATTACCTACCCATGTATAGTTTATTTCTTTTCATTTAAATGCCTATTGTACGCGAATTTAATCTCTCTTTCACAGCCTCCTCTCATCAGCCTCTTATGGGTAGGTCTCTACATGCCTAGTCTACCTCTAGTAGACGGCCGTTTGCTGTGAATAACTAGGCATACATCTCTGCCTCGTTGACCTATATAGTGGCATAGGCGGTAGATATTTGCAAGGCCTGCGTTGCCCGAGCAACTGCACGAGATTTCGTCAGTGTGAAAGAGATAAGAAATATTCAGTGGAGTGAACGCCATAGATATCGGCGCGATATTGTACTACGCAAAGCCGCAACTGTATAGTGGTTAGCATGTTCGAAGCATGGACGTTTCAAATGCGGATATTGAGATCCTGTGTTCAATTCTCGGATCTGGCCACAAGTGTCGGGCCGGACCTTTTACACGGGGTCGCGGGTTCGATCCCCGGGCACACCTCTCTTCGACTTAATCAAAAATAATTTGCTTTAATCGACGAAGGAAACCATCGCGAGGAAACCTGCATGCCCAAAATTTCTTCGTAACGTTCTCGAAATTATGTAAAGTCTGCCAAGTGAGTGCCGGCAATGGGTTGAACTTGGGATGATGACGAGAAATACTTTTAGAGAAACGATTTAACCAATAACCATACGTCTTACTGTATATTATCTAAATTCTAAGGGTTCAAGTGAACCAACATTAAATATTCTAGTAACGGCGTTAACGTATCAATAATGTTCGGTCGATGTAGAGTGAGTCTATGATTGCGGTCTGCCGCCGCTGCGGAGGTACAAACCCTTTATTGAATATTGATGTAAGATCGGTTCGCTGATAGCATCGCGGAGGCTGCGCGCTGGCCCCTGGGGCTGGCGGCGCTCCCTGCCCACAATAACTCACCATTACGGCGATAGACGCTACTGACAGGACAGGAGAAAACGTTAGCGTCAGTAAAGCCAGAAAAATTTCGTAATTTTCAGTAAAAGTCGTTTTTTCCCGGGTTAGTGAATGATCGATCAGCTCAGTTCAGTTTTTTTAACTAGATGATGCCTAATGCGACTTCGCCATTTTAATTAGGAGTACTTTAGTTATGTTTGTTCAGCAAGATAGCAATTTTTTTGCGAGTGACTATATTTTGAACCCCGCCGCGCGAGCGGTCTAGAGCGATTCTAAGACTTAATTGTTACAGTAACTGAATGAGCAAAACTTACTTTTGCTCACTTGTTTTGCCTTTGCTGCTTGCAAAGGTGCCCTTTTTGATCTAGTGAGGTGAAACAGTTTTTTTAATCTCGTAGGAACTCTCTGATTTTCTGGAATAAAAAATAGCCTGACACTCTCCGGGTTACGAACTAATATCTATTATTTCCTCTGTACTCCAATGACCTCTTTTTCTTCTAAGATCATTGCTGTACTCCGTCCCCAACTTTGCCCATGCAAAAGTCAGGTCGACCGGTGCTCTATTGCGGCGTGATGGAAGGACAAATGAGAAAAGCAGACTTTCGCATTTATAATATTAGCACTTTGATAAATGAGTCTGCTCTTTACATTATTGTTCCTACCAACATAATAAAGTCGAATTGATATTTTTTATAGTCAAACATCTTCGCTGTGGAATTCAATTATCATAATGAAATATGATATAGATAATGTTATGTAGCTAAGCAGTTATCAATCAATTTAATATTATGCATTTATGTAGGCTAATATGCGACTCGTATAGGTACTTGATAGAAAAACTGTGATTGATCAAAAATAAACACATTATTTCTAATGTAAAGCGAGCACAGTCTTGGTTTTTTTTTGTGGCGACGCTCGTCGGTTTTTCGCATAAAACGACTACCGCGGCCTCACCTCGCTCCGTGCAATAAAACTTTATACGATCATGTAAAGCACTTCTAATTAAATGATTAAAGTAATAAAATGGTCATTTTTGACATTGTACCGACCTGCCGTGCGGTAATTTCACTGTCTTATTGCTTTTTAATAGGTACTTTTAATGTAACTTTTAAACTCCTTATCACGGAGTACATATGGAATTTGAATCTCTTTATTGTGTGAAGTGTTATCATTTTATGATATTTAAGAACATGGGTATTAAATTAAATCATACTTAATATTATAATCTGTAATTATCGGTACCTAAAGCAGAGCACTTAGAAAACCGTAAGAAATTATTAACGATAGCACTTATTCATTAATTCCTGAAATTGGCTGAATTTACTTGCATTCATTTGAAAGGAATCGATTTACTTGCAATAATAATTTAAAGTATAAAAGAATGGTATAGTCATAGTAGATAGTGGTATAGTAAAGGTTTTAACTTTTATGTGAGTAGGGTAGTGTGGGGTGACAATGTACAGTATACAGTTACTTACAGTGCGCGGTAATGCAAATGCAGCAGAGGCACAGCACAGCCGGGTGTCGCGGGGAGGCGCGGGCGCGTCGGTATCGCCGCGTGATTCACACTAATTTTTCAGCCGCGGCTAATTAATTAGGCTAATTTATTGCGCGGAGCCGGACCCAGCCCGCTCCCCCCTGCGCCATTGTACCACTTCTAATTAGTGCTCAGAGGAATTTTGATTGGTGACCGTTAAAACGCTATAAACTAAGGAATGCCCGAATTGTTCTAACTTAAATAATATACCGTGTTATTATTATTTATAATAATTAGTGCTGCGGAATGGCCCGCTCGCTACCATTACGATATTTCGTTTGAAATTATTGCGTCCTCAAAAACTAGTGCTTAAGTAGTTAAATTTATTTTTATGTTCAGTTAATATCTCCGAGTTCAGTTTGTCCGACACGTTATTACACTTAATTCCACCCACGCGGTGTATGCGAACGTTTTAGTTTTTGAAAGGCGATTACCAACTTTCCTATCGCTCCCGGCGTCGCTCCCGGCGCGGCTGGCGACACAGAGCGACAGTTTAGGATCATCGCGTTATCTTATCGAAGACATTAAAGCCTTTTGAATGTCCACCGATATTGCCGTCCTCGTTAAAGCAAACTAACTCTTATCGGGATGCAGGAGAGCTCACCGATGCGGCGAACAGTATATCTCGAGGAGGCTAATCGGCCGGGAGCTAATTAAGCCGAGGGCCACCTGTCTTCGAGGCCTCGCTACCGAACGCTCGATCGTTTCCTCGAACTTTATGACGCGCTCCCACACCTACCTGCTGTTTTTTCATCAGCGTTCGAATAATTGTGGCTGGTTAACGATAATCAGCAGTTTTAACTTCGAACACCCACCGTCCAAACGGTCTTCCGTTGTTCACAGTCGTTTAGACATTTCTATGCGCTGTATCTGATAACAAAATGTCACAGACACTACAAAAAATCCATTGAAGGATTAAGACGAATGGATGCATAAGACATGTAGATGGAAAAGGTCATAAGTTTTGCTCGCTCGGCTCGTTTTTGAGTCATAAAATACACGCCGCGGTAATGCTGGTCTCGGAACCCATCAGGCAGTAAATCGCGTCGCGCGGAGTGCAGGCCGCTGTTTATATTAATTGGCGATAATTGTCCGCGCCGCTCGTAAGTCACCGCGCGCAAGATGGCTGCGCGGCCGCGGCGGATGCGGTAATTGCTTTCGAGGAATCGCCGCCCTCCGCCCTCCGCCACGGCCCGCCGCGACCGCCGCATACAGATTGCGGCCTCCGCAAAAACACCACCGCAATTAGATCGCCAGAACCTCCCACCGCAAGCAAACCCTAGCGGCTCCCTGTAGCGCCGCCCCACCTCCACCTGCCCACTGCCGGCCTGTAGCCTCAGCAGAAGATTACTTCGAGGTACACTGCGGGGTATCCATTTCATACGAGTGCGGGCAAGAATGTCCCCTCGTTACCGGCCACCGGGTCCAGGCGCTCAGCCCCGGAGTCCGGCCGGAATACACGTCACATTACATTCTGGTACAGACTTTCAAACATTACCTATATTGATGTCCTTATTTGGCTCCGAAGCATCTTAAACGATATTATAGGATGAGGCTCGTAAGCTGTGTCAATTTTAATATGAAGCAAAAGAAAAGACGGATCTGAATAGACGCGAGGCGCGGTGAATTTGTTTAATTAATTGAGCTGATGGAAATGCTGAGATATGCGCACAATGTGCACGGCCGTGCAGCGGTGCCGCAGACACCAGACACAGACTGGTAGAGTATCGTAGTGGACGCGGTCGCGAGGCTGCGCTGACGCGGGAATGTGTCACATCGCTGACATGCCGCGAGCCGGCGCTCTTTGTGCATTCGCATTTAGTACCAACGAGTACTTGAAAAAGCTGCAGTATCTTCATATTCAATTTATGGAATTTTAATCAAGAATCAGATCGATTTCTGTGCTAGTAAACCATGTACCTACTAACATCTTGAGTTACATTAGTTGTTACGTATTAAGATTTTTTAAATATCTTTTTCGAAGAGCGAAACACTGCATTTAGATAAACAGACTAGACGTTATAAACCAGATAGGCATTAGGTATACGATGCTATGAGCATACTAATGAGTAGATCTTCGTTCAACGACGGCAAATATAAATTCTAAGAAGAAGAAATACTAAGTACTCTGTCGACGTATCGGGCAGTACGTAATCATCATCGCAACAATGTATCGTATCTACTGGCGCTTATTAGTAACCTGGTGTTGCGTCACGTCACTTGGTGCGCGCTGGTGGTGGTGGTGGTTCGCAGAAGCGGCCGCCTCTCGCAGCCGCCACGCCTCGCCTCTTCGCGGAAGGCGCTAATTATGACAACTCGTATTGCTGTCAACAGGCGTTTGTACAACATTCGCCATCATGTACTTGAGTAATAATATGCTCCCTGTCTAGATACCTACGTAGGCTAGGAACAGGCAACCTACCATTTAGCAGTTTTTCACGGACTGTGTTTGAGTTGTATCTTCTAACTAGGTAATTCGGTATTACAACATGATATATTTAGTCCCAAAGCCAAACGATTTGTATAGAATATACCTACCTATCTGGTCATGCATTCAGATCAGTATGAAATCACAATAAAAATAAATTCTTGCTATTTGCTAAGAATCAAGATAACAGATTTCGTGCAAGAAATTGACTCGGAGTGATAATATTGGTAGATAAATACCTAGATATAGTTTCGCTTTGTCAGCTGATCGGTATAATAATATCCTCATTAGAATGATTACTGTGGTTGCCATTCAACTGAATGCCGTACTGGCAGCGTCGCGGCGCGCGGCGCGCTTGGAATTCGATAGCATTGTTCAGTGTTCTGAACTCACTACACATCACGAGTAAGTAGATAACTCACAATAGCAGGCAGGAGGTATGCAATAGTTGTACCTAATGTGTCACGGTAATAATTTGACGCTAAACACGCTCGTTTGGCGCTCGCTATTGAGCGAAGCCGCAGTGTAGACAGCTACCTATATGAATTCTTCTCATTCCTCTGCCACCGCCCCCCCTCCTTCCCCCAAACCCGCATTGTGCCCTTCTGCGCCAAGAACTAATAATAAATCATCAGATCATAAGAATGATATAAAATTAACGATAGATACAATTTACAAATATGAACTGGATCACTAAAACAACTAAGTAAAACTATACCAAGTCTGATTACTGTACCTAAGTATATCTTGCATTTATTTTAGTGTTTTTATTATTTGAATCTGTTCTATAACAAGATCAAAGTGTTCAGTATGGAAATCATTACATAATCTGTTTATTTGTCCATGCGGGCATTACACCAAGAATTCTAGAGATTAAATTTTCAGTACATACCTACCTAAGTGTAAATGCTTGGGTGAAATTTCAAATTATCTTCTTAGTGATATAATATAGAATTAAAGACTCTAGCTTGACTAAAATATCACTTTAACACGGCCCATCTTTTCAACCGATTTTGATGAAATTCGGTACGCTGACGAAGTGGTGGGCGTCAATCGTCATCTACTCGTAGTCCAGTAATATTTAAAATGATTCCTCTTTCTTCAATACCTTCAACAAATTTAAAAAATTGTTTAAATTTAGGCTTCGAGCATTAAGATATATAACTTCTCTATTTGGAGGTATTCTTTTCTAGTGTATAAACTCGTTCGCATTCACCCGCAAAGCTGTGCGCAAAGCGCAGTCCTACTTACCACGTACGACACCACCGCGCAAGATTTCTCAAATCGCGCAATTAATGGGTAGTGTACATAAAGTGGCCAAACTAAGTTCTAATCATATTTAAGCACAAGAAATATAAATCTTTTATGAGATAGGTATAATAAAAACTATTTTATATAGGTAGGTAATTATACTGTGTTGTATTGTTTTTATGTAAATGTCACCGTAAGATTGAAAAAACCGTAAGATGTAATCTAACGCTTTTTTTTCGATAGATTGTAAACAGTCGAAAGATTGTGAACCGTTCAATGTTTTAAGTGTCAATTTTTGAAATATTCATTGTATTTACGTTTTCTTGTGTTTTTCTTGTAGGTTAGGTTAGGGTTCGACATAAATAATCAAGTAGTGCCCGGCCGCAGGCAGGGAAGTAGGTTCTATCGGGTTAATAAACCTAACAGATTACAATCTACCGAAAAATAATCCGTTATATTGTACCTAATCATTCGACAGTTTACAATTTCGCGAGGTAGATTATAATCTAACGGTTTTTACAATCTTACGGTGACATAAACAAGAGTAGGTTGTAAAGTATTATTAGCATACTCTCACAGGTAATGTACCCAATTATTTACATAGCGATTGTACCTTAGATATTATCTACTACCTATCTATAATATACATAATTATAATTAGTGTGCAGGCAGGTAGGTAGGTACTTTGCCTTGTTAGCTGAACTATAGCAGGTAGGTAGACGCTTACCTACCTGTAGATAGGTCAATTTCCCACAGGGTTATAATTTCCCAGAGCTTGGAAGCTTCGCATGCATAAATCTCTCGCAGTGACGTCACGCGGACTTGGTGAGTTGGGCGGTGCTGGCCCCGCCCACCCGCGCGCACTAGTGTGCGTAACTCAGTAGCACACACACACCTGTAGAGCATAGACCAGAACAATATTGAAGTACAGAGTAGGTAGTAGGTACCTATGTGAAGAGACTACAATATATATTCCGTATAACGTCCTTGGGGATCTTTTTGACTAACTCTTTCTGACTTGTGAGCTCCAAATTTCAGCAGCTATTTTTTATGTAATATATCCAGGTTAAAAAGTAGCCTATGTGTTATTCCAGACTATAATCTATCTCTGTGCCTAATTTCATCCAGATCCGTTCAGCTGTTCTGGCGTGATTGAGTAAGAAACATGCATTTGAGGTTTTTGGTTCCCGCGGGAACTCTTTAATTTTCCGGGATAAAATCTATACATTATTCCAGACTATAATATATCCCTGTGCCAAATATCATCCAGATCCGTTCAGCCGTTCTGGCGTGAAAGATTAACAAACATCCATACATCCATACTTACAAACTTTTGCGTGTAAGTTATTTTGACATGTCTAGGTGGCTATAAAACTAAATCTAAGCCTAAATAACAACGTACCTACCTATAGTTAGTTAAAATTCTAGTTCAGCGAATTTTTCTCAGCGCTTAAATAATAAATCAAAACAAGGCCCCTATTCTCTATATGGATTATGGATTGTGGACTAACGAATTGCGACAATACCGGGAACGTATCAGTACCAAATGCCAATTTGAAAGCTGTTGCATATTATGATTATGAATGCGCGCAAAGCTGGGGGCTGTAATGAGTAGCCGCGATAACGCCCCGATGCTATGGAGATGCGGCTTGTTGCGTGCAGCACAGCATAGATAACAGTACTGAGTGACCTACAGCCCACACCACACCTAGCAGCTATCTAATTCTAGACCACCTAGAAACTAGGAATACCTAATGCTGAGGGCGCCGGCGCGTCGACAGCCACGATACTTGCAGTTCCACGATATGCGTGTAGTGTAACTACTTAGGCAGCCCAGGCAATAATTATCTTATGATATGTTTTATGCCAAAGATAAAGCTAGGACGTTCTGTCCGCGAAATAACGAAGGAATTGTGATACGAGTGAAAAACTCGAAAACGTGGAAAGCGCTGGGCCCAGACGCAACACTTACGCGCGTTTCTCCAAAACGATTAAAACTGCGGTTCGTTATTTGTACTTGGTAAAACGAAGACAGGAAAAAAGGAAAAGGAACACAAGCGATGAGCTAGGTTTTCCGTCGGTTTTCCTACGTTTCTAAACTAAAACTACAACGTGGAAGGTCGGACCGTAGCAGGTAGGAACCTATAGCCCATAAGACCCAAGGAAGATTTGACATTAGAGAGGTCATTTTTACCGAACGGAGCACAGAGCCTAACGTGGTGAATCTATCTTCTAATCTATCCAAAGATTAAGGTACCTACTTAGATAAAATACATGAATGAATGAATAGAGCTTTACCTATTTAATTCCATACAAAGTGCATTGATATTGCACAGGGTTACATGAGTAGGTACTTAGATATATTTACAGATTTTCTTACGATGTTTTCCTGCAGTATTTTCACAATCACTAACCTAGGTACCTAAGTAAAGTTTAAGTAAAAGTGCATCGAACGATGGACAGAGTAATCGTCACGAAGTAACGATAATTCATTTAAGTAAGTATCAGGTGGCTATACGGTAAAAAAATAATAAACATCCTACGTGATACGGTAAATATAAGTTTGTGTTAAAATTATTCTGTAAGTACCTGCGTGGTCAAATGTGGAGTTCCATCTAAGAAGGAACAGAGCAATCTCAATACAGTACCTAGTGAAAACTGAAAATCCATCGGCAGGACGTATCCATTGCCTGCGTAAATAATCTTTTTTAATTCCACTTCAAGTTACCCCTTGACTGCGATCTCACCTGATAGTAAGTGATGATGCAGTCTAAGATGGTAGCGGGCTAACCTGTTAGAGGTATGTTACTCGTAGTTATATTAAACCCAAACCCCTAATCGGTTTCTACACGGCATCGTGCCGGAGCGCTAAATCTCTTGGAGGCACGTCTTTGCCGGTAGGGTGGTAACTAGCCACGGCCTCCCACCAGGCCAGACCAGAGAAAATTCAGATATTATAAATTCCCAAATTTACCCTGCCGGGAATCGATCCCTGCACCTCCGTACGTTAAGACAACAGCGCTCAAGTTCAACACTGCGCCATTGAGGTCGTCGATACGTTTCCACACGTATGCATCAAAGCGCGCTGGGCCACAGATGAAAATAATATTAATAGTAACTTGTGCGCCTGTGTATGGGCGTCATTACTCACGGCCATCACTCTTGCCCCCTGCTCGCTACACGTGCTCACGCCTCACGTGCTAGTGCCATTTGTCCTCCACATTTCACCAGACTACGGTGATCTATGCCGAGAGTAAGTACTATAGCTATGTTTGTAAACATTTCTCCTCTACCACAGAATAGGTAATAGTACATCTGTAGTATTGATCTAGGTGTCTACTCTCTATCTCTAGCTAGGTACCTGTACATATTGAACCCATGTGGATTGTGAGTAATATAAGCTGTAAGTTTATTATGTCCTCGTTCTTCTGTTCCTATGTTGGGACAGCAATCCAACGACGAGCGAGCAAATGAAAACATTGTTGAAATTAATGATGATAAGTAGGTGCATCATCCATTCCAGAGATAGGATGTACCTACTTACCTAGTTTGCAGAAAATATAATCACCGCCAAGAAAATTGCATAATAATAGGAAATAGTTCAATCAATCGTTTATTTGCTTGAAACATTATTTGCTTATTAGAATGACGCAGTCGGATGACTCGCGATAGCCCTGCAGTGCGGCGAGGAGTGTGGATGCGCGGTGCGGCGGCGGTGCGCCGGTGGCACTGGCCCGGAGCCGTGTCTCAATCAGCAGTCAGCACAATAATTAACTACCGATCTTGCGTTATTACCTATCTATGTGTAAGTACCTACTGTAGGTAGGTACTTGTTACAATGTAGCACGGACAACGATCAGTTGTCGGAATAAATCCGCCCTATAGTTTGCATCAGGGAGACCAAACGCTCTAAAATATGTTTAGGACATAAAGATAATAAATAATAATCATTCATTTGAAAACGTGAATTACATCACACAATATGTAATGTGGTCTATCCGATTTCCGGTAGAGGATAGGAGTACTTTTCTAAACTGAATGATTTTAAGTTTTTTCTAAATACGAATGATTGGGTAAAACCAAGGTATTTGCAATAGTGGTGTGCAAACTGGCAGTGGGCTGACCATACCATGACCATAAGGTTGTCGATGGATGATGATTCAACCAATATTAAACCTCAGTTGCCTATAAAAAAATGTATATACCTACCTACCTACTTCCGACTCCCCGTGGTTCCCAGAGAGCTACAATATACGTAATTATGAGAAGGTTGAGCTTGGTAAAAACGGGAAGAGTCCTCGATAGCACGTCCAGTGTGGACTGCGGCCACTTGTCGCGGTTGCATTACAATAAACATCTCGACACGGTTTAGCGTCGCGCTACATACTTGTTTTGTTTTAGATTAATTTAACCGCGCGCGATGCAACAGGAACACTCGAGCTAACAAGAGGAAGTGAAACCGGGCGGGGGAGTGGGGCGAGGGCAGGGGGGGTCATAAATACATCACTGGAGATACATCGCTCCTGGAACCGCCCGCTCCGAAGTTGCAGACTGGAGTCGCAAGTCGCCACACGGTGTTGTGATTTCGCTAGATGAAGAGATGAAGGGAATTTTATTTGCGTGTAAGTAGTTAGATAGGTAGTAGAAACTTAGGTACCTCAAAATTACTTCAACCAAGTACCTACCTACCTATACCTGAGGCAACATATTATTATCCTTGGACAAAAAGGCCAAATTGGGCAAGACTTTTCGTAACAATAAATTTCTTCTCAGAAAAAAGAAAACATCGTAAGGCGGCGAAAACGCAAGGAAAACAGACCGCAAGTGGTGTAAATCTATAGGTACTTATTTATTACTTATCCTTTTCGAAAACATCGACGATCGAGATCCATAATAATTAGGTATTGTAGATAGGATTAATATCGCAAGATCTTAGTCAAAGTTTCCTCCCGAGGTCATCGGGCATCATGCCTGCCTGCTGGGTGGACACCCGCACTACGAATATAGACTCGCTAATTAATAATTATATTAAGTAGGTACCTATTTTAAAGGTTCTAACAAGGGAGTATAATTAAAATTATTAAAAAATACGACTGCTCTGCCGTAGACACACATCTATGCACGAACCCTGAAAACATAACACTCCTTTTTTGGGCAGTCTTGTAATAAAAAATCCCCCTCGAATGGAAGTACGGCTACAACTTGCAACGTAATGATACCACAGTCAATAATCACCTTTGGAATCTTATTCACAATACTTTTTTGTGAATCACTGGATATTGAACTATAGTCACAGAATAATATAATAGTACTGACTATAGTGTTAATATATTTTTGGAATCTACTCGTCATTTTCTAGATGGTGATTATATAGTTAATCTTATTTTCGAATATTTTTATTTCAACTTTAGTCTTTAATGCGGAACCATGGTCACCCCATCAATTTTTTTTTAAATTTTACTAGCCTAAGTCACCCGGAATAAGCTAGGGTTTCTAACGATACCTCATTTATCAAAATCGGTTCAGGCGTATAGAGGTTATAGTGGAATATACAAACTCACATACATACATACATACATACATACATGAACCCTGAAAACAATATCCTACTCCTTTTTTCAGGCAGTCGTATAAAAAATCTAAAGGAAAATGAAGCAATGTGTTTTTACCCGACTGCGGAACGCACAGGGTTATGTGTTCATCAGTCTATATAAGTTTGTATATTCCTTGCAGGACAGCTACAGCCTAAACGCGTGGACCGATTTTGATGATTCTTGCACCAGTTTGTGCCGAATATATCATTAGAGTGTCACTGTGGAAGCCAAATTTGAGAAAAAACAAAATGGCGCCGTCTAGAAGCCATAATGTAACAAATTAAAAAATAATAGTCGATGGACTATCGCAAGTGGGGTATCGATGAAAAGGTTTTGCAAAATCATAGTTAGATTTCTTTGATCATTTTCTCATTTTCTCATTTTAACGATCATTTAGGATTTACGAGGTTTCAAAGGTTGTATTCCTTTGTGTCACATTACAGAAAAAACGGCTGAACCGATTTTGATAGTAATTGCACTAATAGATTTGTTTTAGTCTTCCGAGTGTCACAACGGAGGCCGAATTTGAGAAAAACAAAATGGCGTCGACTAGAAGCCAATAAATAAATGAAAGTCGATAGGCTATAAGCAAGTGGGGTATCGTTAGATAGGTCTTTTAAAATCACACCTAGGTTCCTTAAACCATTTATCCGTTTAAATGATAATTTAGGATTTACGAGGTTTCAAAGGAAATGTTTAAAGTTCGTACTCAAATCATCTATATCTATCAAACTAGGTGGATTATCTCAAAAACCACTCAACCGATTTTAAAACTTATAGGTCACTTAAAGAAAGCTACGTTAACAAGTAAAATATAGGCTATATTTTAACGTTCCTCTCATAACACATGAACACTGTAGGCAATGCACGAGTAGAGTAAGTAGGGTATCAGTAGGTAGTAGATAGGTAGGAACCTAGGTACGTAATATCCTACTTACTGCTAGGAATGCAATGTGTGCAATATTTTCATTGACTAGTGTTAAAAGTTTTAAATTATGGGCATGTGCGTGCGCAAAAAATAAGATGAGCCATCATTATATCGATCGATAGATACCTACCTATTATACCTATAGGTGCATAGTGCATACCTACCTAGTTACCTGATATTACTACCTAGGTAACGACTGAGCAGTAAGCACAGCCAAATTAATTAAGACAATAATGTCGTAACTTGCAGATGGATATTCAAAATCAAAATAAAAATCAAATGTTTTTTTATTCAAATAAACTTTTACAAGTACCTACTTTTGAATCGTCAAGTGAATCTACCACTGGTTCGGAATGCCATTCCTACCGAGAAGAACCAGCAAGAAACTCGGTGGTTGCTCTTTTTAAATAATTCATTTACAATAATTATTATATTAATGTGTACATAAGTAACCGCTGTCCACTCCTTAGCATTGCTGGAGCGATCAAATCCATGCTCCTCTATCATTGACATAATCTTCAACAGTTAAGCTTTTTTTAGAAGCATACATTTAATGGATTTCTTAAATTTGTGTAGGTACCTATAGGCAAGTTAAAAATAGGTTGTGGAATTTTGTTATAGAAAATAATTACTTATATAGCAACGTGAATAGCAAAATGTGTGATCCATGTTAGCTGTTTAGTTGTTTCTATAATGTTATGATTCTCATTATATAGGTTTAATAAAACGTTTATTTTTATTAATTTCAATTAACCATAATTATTTATCTTTGTTATTATTTATTATAAAGACTATTTAACAGAAAGTATAAAGAGTATTATAATGTACCTAACTATTATTTATTTTATTTTCGTATATTCTTTTAAAATTTATATGTATTTCAATAATTTCAATAATATAATATATGTGTTAGTATAAGTGCAATAGACTGTAATTGAGCTGTATTTAAGCGATTTAGTAGTAGTTTTTATTTTTATTGTGGGTTCGTGGCGTCACCTGCAACAAGGTCCCGGCTGAAAATCAGCGCTGTATGGTTTTTATATTGCTCTTGTGCATATTCAAATCATGCAGCATTTTGCTGAGCTGGAGCCTTTTTTCGGGTTATGCCACACATGACTCCTGTTATCCCGGCGCTTCTGTCACCTAAGCAGTTTAGCTCATTTCTGATGGTGGTGATGATGGAGGCGCCGGGGTAGCATACCCTTGAGGTAAGCAAATGTGTGGCAAAACTGGAAAATAAATGTTTTTTCTTTCTTTCTTTCTTTCTATTTCGTAGCATAATTTAATTAGTCCTAGGTATTTAGAAAGTAGAAACTATGAATCGTCGAGATAGATTCCAGTTGGTGTCGCGCCAACAAGCCGCCAACAAGCCACCGCGACATCAAAGCGACAAAACTCGCTGTCGTGTCGCCATAAACCACTACTAGCTTATTAATAAACAATAAACAACACCTAATGCGTGTATCCAGAGCTTGTCTCATCCTCGCGCTATCCGGCGGTGTGCGTAGACCACTGGACAGTGACAAACTATTGTTTAATCTGTTGCTATTCCGAGCTGCGTTTATGTTGGGTGTTGGAGTTATACTTAAATACATAAGTAATAAATGATGAAAACATACTTACCTACTACAGCTCAAAGCAATATTATTAAGTAGGTACTTACCTATTATATGCTAATGGGTATCTTATATGCTATAGAGGTACATAATATACTCTTTCTCGATTTATAACACCGATTGTCCTACTTATACTTACTAATCTGTAATATGGTAAGGCGAGCTAACAAAGACTCACATACCGGAAGCAAATCTCCAAACATGCGGACAATTTGTGAAATGTTCAGTGCAATTTACAAATGATTGCGTGAGGAGCGAGCAAGCGGGCGGCGATTGACGACCGCGTCACAAATACTCTACAGGATAACCAAATCTGTTCAATTGTTCTCCTGAGATTAAGCGACGCGGCGCAGCGCGCGGCGCGGGGCGGCGGCACATTCCGCGCGGGATTTATTGACGCCGCGGCCGCCGCCGACCGATTTAGTTCGGATTAAAACAAAGGTAAATGTCGCCGCGTATTTTTAGTGCCGCACTAATGCGTCGCCCCGCTCGCCCCCTCTTCCCCCCTCGCGCTCCGCTATTGTAAAACCGCCGTTATCCACTAATAAAAGCGCCCTAAATCACCCTCATTAATGCCCCAGAGAATGACGACTGCCGCGTTACGACCGACTAGACACCACTGTTTGTTTTGGAACCATCGACCGACCCCGGTTATTGCCGTGTACCAAATACCTAAATTAGCGATGAAATCATATCGATATCGGTTAAGCTATGCGTCGTGATGACAAACAGCGGACGGCTGCGATACGCGCGGCATCTTCAGCCGCACAAATCGCCCGCTCAATTCGCAAAAAGCTGTCCCGCGTCGCCGCTCCGTCTGCCGCCTCCACGCGCCCGCCACATCGCCTCGACCAAAGTTACCCGGCGAGCCTTTATTTCCTCTCACCCAAACGCGAAAATCACTCAAGCCCAACTGGACATAGGGCGTTGTGAATCCCAATCTCTTGACCTTTCTTACTCGCCATTTTGTTTTTGTTTGCGGCCATCTCTTACTTTAATGGAGCGGTATGCCGAAGCACGGTTTATTTTGAGTGTCCACCGGCGAAACATTTCCATTCGTTTTGCCGTGAGGGATAGTTTCCTCCCGAGATGGAGATAACACGTCGCGACTGATATTCATTTCAATTCCAATATTACTCGACTGACATAATAAAATGAATGTAATAAATATGTACGGAATGCTGACGCGGCGTCGCGCGACTGGTTTTCGCCGATCGTCAAATATTTGTCGCGCGCCGGTCACTCCCGGCTCGCACCGGCTGCCATTGATTGCTCGTTACAGTTGCATTATTCACATTTCTAACACTTTTTCCAAATTATTGGATTCATTATTTTTTGTGAAAACAGACTGGCATCTACGTGCTACATTATACTAGGTTGTACGGCATATATTATATCACATACTCGTGTGCCAACTGCCAATACTCTTCTATCTACTCGTAGCAGAGCGAACCCGGAACGATACGTCAATGTAGCTATGTCAACTGCAGTTTTGGGTGTGCAACGTGCAACTGTGGTGCAACTCTGCAATGCGCTTAGGTACTATAGCTAGGTATCTTTTCCAACATATACTTACCTTGGATGAAAGATATATTATATACCTACCTACCTATTAATTATCGCAAGTAGTTATGTACGTATCAACTTCTACCTACAATTTGAAGGAAAATAAAAGAGCTCGGGTCATGGACGACCATGGGTCCATGGGTCCATGGGGACCTATGGGTCGGGTGGTTCATTGTGAACCAATAAGTATATTTTAGTGACGCACTGTTGCATGCCGTGAAGATCAAATCAAAATTTTATTACCTATTCTATGAGTCTATGACTACTAAGATGCGATGAGAACCCAATAAGTAGGTAAGTAGATACCGCAAAACGTATCATGAGAAACAAATTTTAAAGCCGAATTCACAAATAAAATACCGGCAGCTAGTGAGGATGAGCTGAAACACCGCGGTCCGCGGCCATCCATCCATGAACCGTACATACAACAGGAATTATCTCAAAAAATGATCATAGCTCGGCGTATCGACAAAGCCGCAACGGAACACTTTTTACGTCGCTACTTACATGTGCAGTGAAAAGCAGGCGGCTAATGTAAAGTGAAGCCGGAATTAGCCGCTTAGCGAATGCTGGTCGCAATTAGCGGAATACATATCGCGCGTTTGTCGCTCGAGTGCGCGTGCGTGCGCCGGAGTCCCCCACCGCCGCCACATCACTCCGCGCCGCTCGCGGTGAACCATGCACGAGCCTCAATAGTTAACATGCTTCCACATAATTGTAAGTAATACCTAAGAATGAAAATCCATGAATTATGAATACTTATTATCGCAGAGATTTCCGAGAAATAGCACTCACAAATTCGGAAGCAAGCTTACCCAACTAGGTTGTTCTGCCTAAAGTATGTACCTACCCCTACATTAAGTAGGTAGAACAGAACAGGACAAAATTCAATGAAGGAACTAGAAGTTTAATTCGCTATGTCGTATTATGTGGTACAGTGTGTATCCCGCACTTATAGCCCGCGATATTTACCGCACCACAGAAATCTTTCAAACTGCTCATAACGTACATTTCACTCCGCTACCGGAGCATCTTCAGGAGATTTTGACTCGACAATGCACGATTGCAGGATAAAATTCGACAAGTGTATTTCATACAGTATCAAACACACCTGAGTTTCTAATCGGTTCTTAAAACTGCCCTTCTTGTGCTCGATTTCACCAGCAATGCCCAAGTTTCAGCGACCATGCCTAATCCCAGTTGATGACAGTTATCTATTGTATTCTGTCACCTATTGGTCTTAGGTTACTCTAAAATGGACATCAAAGTTTATAAGACTAATCCTCTATTTCTTCTTAGGACCGCTTACAATAGAACCGGACTCATTCTTCACGGCTCTAATTACCGACTTAATAGAAATTATTTGACGTAATGATTTGTCTAAATGACGTAGGTAGGTATGTAAAACCCTTTCTATAATAAGAAAGTTGTTAAAATTGTTTGATTTGACTTTAAAATCGATTATCCGGATAATCGATTATACGGAATACCCCTGGTTTTATTTCATTCGGATAATCGAGATTCTACTGTATTTTGAGGAGCCCGGTGCTCAGTAGGTACTGGTTCCGAAAGTTAGTAGCATTTCATCTATGGTATTGGGCTGGAGATGAGTTGAAATGATGATGAGTGGTGTCATGATCCCCAGGTATCTACAATAATAAATATTATAACCTATCTACCTGAACCACACCTGCGACCTCCTACGGAGCCTACCTCGTTAAGAGGTTGTAGGTGTGGTGGTAAGTTTGTAGTTATAACCTCCCTAAGGTAGAGAACAGCATTGTCCCCGGTAGAGATAGAGAGTGAAGAGGATTGAAAGAAAAGAAGCATTTATTTACTAGTTCCGCCACACATTACCTTACCTCAAGGATAGGTGTGTTTATGCCTCGGCGTTTCCACCACCAACAATAATAACACTGAGCTAAACCGCCCAAGTGACTGAAGAGCCGGGACTACATAATTGGATTTCTTCTTTCGTTTCTTAATCGTTAACACAATGAATGGACGACGAACTGAGTACGTATTGGCTATAACCATAAACAGCCAACTGTTGGGTCAATTAGTAAAGTGTCAGCGATCATCGCTCTCGGCTCGTCTATTTCCGGCGGTTGATTGTCGACGGGAGCTGTTAGCGCGCGTTTATTTAGTGGATGCCTCCGGAGCCGCCTGAGCCGGGTTAAGCCGTTAATCGCCGCACGGCAGCAGCGGCAGATGTCGCGCTCGGGTACTGCAGCTTCAAACAAAATGCGTGGCAGCAGCGTTTCCACTCCAGCGCAACTTCGTAGCTACATTGCGCACTGTAGTATGACGTGTTTCATACAGTTTATTTCAATACAAATCGTAGTCTTTCACGCGCATTCTGTCTTACTGGCCAAGCAGACAAAGCTTAGTTATTTAGATTGTAAAGTAACGCTAAGCTAAGAACTTTGCAGCCACATAGCGGCTGCAATATATAGCGTCGAGTGTTGTCACCCAAATCTTGTTCAGATGTATAAATACGCACCGATCTAATTACACGCTTGTGCACATTACACCTTGGCTTTATCTATAGAAAGAAGACGTTCTTTCTATAGATAAAGCCAAGGTTGACGGTGACAGCTCTTAGGGTGCCTTTCCACTAGAAAATGTGCTAAGTTGCTGTGTTTACGTTTGTATGTGTTTACGTTTGTATCCATCAATAACTGGCGTTATGTAACTGGCGATAACTTTTGCTATCGCCATGCGTCGTGTTCGTCTCCGCCCCGGGCGCGAGCGGACGTGCTGGCGCGCTCAGCCCCTGGATTAGCGCAAGAGGCGACTCCTCGTGTCCCGCGGCGATGCTGCATTGTGTTCAAACATCATTACTATCTGCCAAACAACATTTAACTTTTCAACCCTCCACAACTAATCGGTGTCAGCTTTTAACCCCGTACAAAACATGTAGAAACATTGGCTGTTTTATCATGTACTTAAGTAAAATGAGAAACCAAGGGATATACACAACATGTGAACACATAATTATATTATCTACTTTTGCTTTTGTCGTCCTGAAGTAACGTAAGAAACCAGCTACTTACGTGTACCTACCTAATCCTTGAAAAGTTGACAATAATTGACGAGAACGAAACGAGAAAACAATTCGTCAACCCTGACTACAATATTGCTTGTTAAATAAACAAATAGTTAAATTACATTAAAATTACCACAATTACAACCAAAAAGATTTAATTATTTTGATAATAATTTTCCACCAACTGACCTGTAGAGTCGTTCGTAGAGCTTCGTCTACGAATACGTAGCAAGGACAAATACAAAATAAGAGCTACGAAAAATATAAAAATACAAATTCTAATTTAGGAAAATAAACTGGAAGTAGGATACCTATAGCGATATGAGTCGAGACGCGTTTTGTGTTAAGTTTTTTGTTACTTTAGCTACGTTCTATATGTCCTTGTATTAATAAGTAATAACACTATATCGTAACAATGTAGCAAGTGTAATTATTAGTTCTAATATAGCTCCCTACAACCTCGTCGACTCCGGCTGTATCTAGTAAATTCCGAAGTAGAATTAGTAGCATTGGTACCTGTTAGGCATTTCAAATGCGTACTACAAGGCCTCAAGGCCCCTCGCCTCCTCCTACCCTCCCGCACCTCTTCACTACACTATTTACTACCTAAATCGTTTACGCATTTGTTAAATATCTACCTACCAAGTTCCTACATGGAAAAATATGTGATTTAGCTTGCATCCACGTTACATAAGTACCTATAACAAAGCGAAAGTGTGTCTACTTAAAATACGAGTATGTTTGTTGTAATCTGTACGTCCGCGTCTTTAACATGAAGTATTTTTAACAGCCCATCTTTAGGCAAGTAGGTATATCATCCGAAACTGATTTTGTCGCAATTTGGGCGGACGGACTTAAGTACTAAGTATGTAGGTATACCAGATACCTACGCCAATCCATACAATCTGAGATTACCCATGGGATGATACACGCAGGCGAAGTCGCGGATACATATTGGTACACGAAGGACGTGGACTACGTAAGGCTACTTTTTATCCCGGGATATTAAGGAGTTGCAAGATTTGAACAAAAAAAGATTTATGCATTTTAGGTAGATACCTAAACCTAATTAAAATCATACCTACAGCTATGTGTAGTGTACCAAGGTGCTGTTTGTGCCATTCAACTGTGTAAAAACTGTTATTGCCACTGTATGTACACAGCAGGTATGTTTAGTTTAGGTACTCGTGTACACAGAATTCTTGCTAAAGCTACGTGGAGGTAGGTCTAGGACCTAGGTATAGATAGATAGGTATTGTCCCATAACATGGCGACGTATTATTAGTACATGGCTCCACACGCTGGTAATTAAGAACCTAGGTACTAGGTGGGTGTCCTAACCAGAACTACGCAGTTATGTAGTTAATACATAGGCGTAATGCTACATAAGAAATAGTCCGCCTTAACCGACTAATTATATGGTTGGTATTTTGGCTCCCTGTCACACGACTTGAGCACCTATTAGCGTACGAATAGAGTCGCAAACGCCGCAGAGGTATAGCGCAACGATGAGGTAACGATTTGCCTTCAATGGCTCAGCGCCAGCCTTCGTAGGCACTAGCTTTGATATTAAGAATTGTACACACGAATCACACAAGGCATTAGTCGAAGTTTAAGAATGGCGAGATAATGACAGTGTATGTAGCCCAGTAATTAAGGTACCTAATGAGAAACAATAACCAATACCTTAGTTGTCGTGGAATATAGTACCAATAGTACCTACAGTCTGTTGTAGGAACTTGAGTTCTGTGAATACAAGAAATTTTATTTAGGTACTATTTATCATTATTTTCATGTTAAAACATTCCTTTACTCCTAAAACTGCGCGTGTATGGATTTGACCCTACGAATTACGATTAGGTTACATCGTAGGCTACAATCTTAAGTGTTAAGGTCTAGCCAAAGTGTTCAAACCCAGGTGGGATTCGAAAGGCTTTTCATCAGCATTCCACGTAGAATTACTCAGTACCTACCTTTCTAAAAGCGCTTTTTAGATGCCAAAGCCGCGAGAGAGACTCGCACAGCGCACCTGCTATATTGTGATTCTCTGAGGTAAAATAAAATTTACAACCGTTGCAGTCAAGGTCGATCAAGAATCACACCAGTCAGTCAGCAACTAAATCTGTACCTATCCAAAACCAATTTTCTCAGTCCGTACCAGTCTGGCTTTCGAACAGGGCATAGTACTACTACGGCTCTTATTAAGGTATGCGATGATCTTCGTGCCAATATGGATCGCAAATTGGTTTCTGTCATTGCGTTGCTAGACTTTAGCAATGCGTTTAATACTGTGGACTTTGAGCTACTCCTGTCTGTCCTAGAATCCCTTAATATTTCTTGTAATAGTATCTCTTGGTTCTCCAGTTATTTGTGCGACCGCCAGCAGTGTGTGAAGCTTAACAATAAATTCTCCTCCATCACCTCACTCACGGCTGGTGTCCCACAAGGTGGTGTCCTCTCTCCTCTCCTTTTTGCGATCTTTATAAATACTGTCACTCAACTCCTCTCCTCTTCTTTTCACTTATATGCTGATGACCTACAAGTTTACGTTGCTGCTCCTGCCCATGACATTAATGTGGCCATTCAAAGATTGAATAATGAATTAGACAAGATCTGCGTATGGAGTAAATCTCACGGTCTCAGCATTAACGCTAATAAATCCCAGGTAGCTGTAATAGGTAGTACCAGTCAACTAGCTAAACTGAACTTCAACGCTTTGCCTCCCATCCGAGTAGATGCGACCAACTTACCATTTAGTCCTACCGTCAAAAACCTTGGTATTCTCATTGATAGCTCACTCTCATGGGTCCCCCAGTTAGCTGAGGTGAGCCGTAAAATATTTGCCACAATTGGGTCGTTAAAGCGTTGGAAAAACCTACTACCTATCAAAACTAAGACTGCATTAGCTAATTCCCTTCTTCTCCCCTTACTTGACTATGCTGACTGTTGTTACCCTGACTTAACAGAAAACAGCTCAATAAGCTGGAGCGGCTACAAAACCTCTGCATTAGGTTCATTTTTGGCCTTCGCAAGTTCGACCATATTTCCAGCTATCGCGCCCAGCTTAAGTGGCTCCCGATTAGGCAGCGGCGCAACATACATGTTCTGACTCTTCTTTACTCAATTCTTTATAATCCCTCTACTCCCTCTTACCTCAAGGAACGTTTCATTTTCCTCGGTGCTGATAATCCGTCGGGTCACTATCTTAGGTCTCGCTTTGATAATCGCCTTAAATTTCCTACACATTTTACTAAATTCTATGGTAATTCTTTTACCATCAAGGCTGTCGTATTGTGGAACTCCCTACCATTTGAGATTCGCCATTCTAAATCGCTCCCTATATTTAAAGATCGTCTGAATAAGCATTACCTTTCTATACAATCCTAGTCAACATTAGTTTATCTCAACCACTTATGCATATATTTTTATTACTATCGTGTACCATATTTATGTTTATTCAAAATATATTGTAAGTATTTATGGATATGTATTTATATATATATATATATGTATGTGTGTATATATACATATTGAGTATAGTATTGAGTTTACTTATTTATAGTATCTTACCTAGTAGGTATATATTTTATTGACTATTAATTAGTATTATATCTAATGTGTTTAAGTTTTACTTGCACTATCCTGTTATCTTTACTTTTTCCTCTCTAGCCAAGGGTTGCCTGGTAGAGATTGCTTGCAGCAATAAGGCCGCCTTGTGTGCGAGTTGATACATCACATAATAGGTAATAAGTAGTAGGTACTAAATAATATGTCAAGAGTATGTGTCAACATCGTTATCTCATTCTCACCTTAGTGGCGATATGTGCACTGCGCTTAGTAACTAACTATAGTGCGCGCCGCAATATAACATCCGGCGCGCCGGCCCCGCCCCGCGCACCAGCCTGCCGGCGCCGCACAGCCTCCGCTGACCGCTACACTCGCTCACAAGCTGCAGCATGCTATGAGCTACTGATTGTGCAACTATGAGATAGTAACAACGCCTTGTCTTTTATACCGATCCAAAAACCCAATTAGGAATATCATATTATTATAATGTTAAATATGGGAGGCAAGCACTACACGTGTCAACGCTGTTGCCTGAGCCGCTAATGATCTCTCACTTCCTGTTCCTACGGAAGGTTGAGTCGTGCTGTAACATGGGTTGTACCTACATAGGTTGTATAACTGTTGTTCTTGTCACCATTCCCTTCCGGGGTGGCACCTGTGAGGCTGTGACCCAGGGATGACGTGTCAGTAAGAGGTAGACGTACCTACTTATCTAATTAAGTAAGAACATAGTTAGGGTAGGTATTTAAGGCTAAGGCTAAGGCTTACATAGTAAGGTTACTATTTCCACAAGGTTCACTTTGCCTATGAGGTAGGTAGGAAAAATAACGAAGAGAATTTGATTGTTATGTGTTAGGTACTTACCCATATCACAGAATAGATAACAATACGATGTTCCCCTTATATCGGTAGGTATCCTTATTCAGTTTAGTATGTTTAAACCAAAGACAATATATAATTGGTTTATAATTAATCTATGGTTTAAACCAACACGCAATTAGCATACCCAATAAAGTGTAATGATAAAAATGTTCGGGAATGAAAAGCGGCTCTTGATATGTACCTAAGTAGTTCTTATTACCTATATTAGGATGTTTTGTGAGATGGTGATCATAAGAAAAACCCGACTGCGTTTGTTGTGGACTCCCGACTCTTTTCAGACCAGTGCGTTTGGAACCCTCGTAGCTTTAGGTAAAGTCCGACCAGCTTATCTGGCCCGGTGGCCAAAATTATGATATTCTTGCTGCGTCAATGGTTTTCGTCCAATAGTGGAAGAGTGAGGTGATCAATCCACCAGAGGTGATTGCGATATATAAAATGATTGATTCAAAAGATACGCGGTCGCCCTGCGGGTCAGATAAGTTTGAAGGACTGTAGTAGGTTTAAGTATTTTGATTGACGTTCGAAATTGTAGTGATAGATACCTATATACCATAAACGTCTTTCGACTTTTATTTTGACAACGTAGTCCGACAAACTTATCTGACCCGGTGTCAGCGTCGCTAGTATCTATGAAAGCTAAAACCACAGTATTGGTAATAAACAAAAAATAAACAGGCTTAAAAATTAGTTCCAATGTTGGCCACCGGGTCAGATAAGTTTGTGAGACTGTACGTGTTCGGTGTTACGTGAAACTTTGACATGAAATGCAACGTTTATTTCATGTACCTACTTAGGAAAACAGTTTGTAGTATAAGATATTATGTCAGAATAGAATAGAATTAAATGCCACGACAATAAATAGATAGGTAGGTGCTCCTACTTATTTAATTTTTATACGACTGCCTGAAAAAAGGAGTATTACCTACCTATTGTTCTGACTCGACTACGTACAGATCGTTGCTCCAAATCATCAAGTAAGTATAGGTACTCATCCAAAGTGGTCTGTGCTCCAAATAGGTACACACTATCTGCCTACCTACTGAGGGCTGATATAAAAAGCTGCGCGAGACAACAACGCGCGGTGCCGTGATTTATCACTGGGAAAGAGATCTGTCTTATTAAATAGCTGTTCCTTAATGAGATCTCACTTAATTACATCGGATGCCGGAACCGCGCGGCTGCGGCGCACGTGTGACGCGCCCGGCTCGCGACAAGCCAAAATATGTCCTAGCTTGTTGCAACAGACTCCGAATTGCAGTGACGCGATGTATCAGAAGGCTATTAGTGCGGTGGGAAGTGCGGCGGTCACGCTCTGTCGCCGCTAACGGTTTGTTTGTTTGTCTGATGCCGCGCGGGTCGGTCTACTCTCACAGCCGCCGCTAATGAACGCGATTGCGCGTTAACTATTAGCGCGGGCGGGCGGGGCACCCTGCACATCTGCAGTCTGCACACGTCTTTAGCATCACCGCCTAAGAACATCATACCGAAAACCTAAAATCGCAATATAGGTATGTACCTACGTTAGTCGTAAGTAGTACCGCTATAAGCGGCAATGCAGCCAATGCAGCGTCAAATCAACGCGTGTAGTGTGTACCTACATGGGTCATGGACCAATGACATAAGACGTGTGTGACTACGTGTTTCCTGCTACTTATAACTTAAGTACCTTCAAGGCAAGAGTGAATAAGCATCTTCTAGGCAAGCGCGTTCCAACCTAGACCTCATCATTGCTTTGCACTAAGCATGATTGTCGTTATGCGCAAGCCTATCACGCAATAATAAAAAATTAAAAAAAAGTTTTCTATTTGTGGGAAATCGAATGAACATTAAAGTAGACATCCAGCTGGACTCGCTTTGGAGGTCGGCCTACTAAATGACAAGCACATTTCCACTAGGTATTGAAGATAAACGTGGTGAATCGAGATGTTATCTCTAAGTATTAGATTCTACCTACCTTATGATTTACACTTGACAGGTCTATCCTTTAAATTTAAAAGGTGAGGACTGAGGAGTAGGTTGGTAAATAGGTTAGAAATCTATTCAAAAACTTGCTTAGTCTCAGACCATTGTTTAAATAGATACTCGGTAGTAGGTATCTACTAGACTAGTTATTATTCTGTGGTACTAGTTACTACATAACTACTAATTGATAATACCTATATCGTGCAACGCGCCTGGGTCCATCTCTACAAAGCTCTAGCTAGAGTCTAGACAGATAAAAAGACAGATAGGTACCTAGCTAACCGCCTAGTTACCACTCTACATACCTCAGGACTCAGGTTTTACCATCAACTACTTAGTTAGGTAGGTACTACCTAGACGTTATAGGTAGGCTCTAGTTCCTTTACCTACCACGCGCAGACCACTGCACACCCACGTTAGATTGACCAGCAAAAACCTACCATCGAAAAATAAACATTGCTTGTTATACGTAAATTCTCAAATGCATCTCGCTTAGTGCCGTATTATTTTAAAATGACATTATTGTCTCACGAAGGTAAACGTCCCTAAAATAAGAATTACGAGTAGGTAAGAAGGTATAATTATTCTGAAACACGAACGTCAACAATATTAAAACAATACTGATTTATGCGATGGTAGTGTGCCTCCTGTTAACTTCAAGTTGATTCCGTGACGGAAATATTTCCGTATCATGTGCACAATCCAACTCGCGGGACATTATCCGTGTGTTACGCAATCTGCATCTGCGGCCGCCGCCGAGGGCGCGCTCAACCCATCGGAAACTAAAGTACTCTCACTCGGACGCGAGCTAATTACTTACACTGAGATAATATAGCGGTGTGATACTGTGGTGATACTGCGCGGCGTAAGTGGCGCCGTCCATTAGCATAAATAAGCGACGACAAATTCACGTCGCGACGCTGTTTGTTTTACGATTTATTTGTTTCCCGGGAATGTGTCCCAAAACGCGGGTAAGTGGTGTTAGATGCGGCGCTACTGTGAGATGAGGTGCGGTCGCGGTTACAAATAGTCGTCCGCTAATGGTGCTATTTGCGTGCGCCCGACCGTGGGTAGACCAGCCGGTGTCGAGCTATACTTGAGATATCATGGCTCAAGGTGGACCTATCACCTATCCTACCACCTATCATCAACAGCAAATATGCATCCACTTTAGGATATAGGTCTCAACTCTCAACGGATAGGCAACTTTGGAAAAAAAGCGCCAATTGGCATTTGACATACGATCGATGCCAAATTTTACAGCAGACCGTATGCCATCGGTTCAGCTCTTGTACCTACTGACGGAGTAGGTCTATCGGTATTGAAGTGGATAATAATATGTACCTACTAGCGTACATTATACCTCTATTGTCTATAGGTAGATCGAAACATAAATAATCCACTAGGTATTAATTTACAGGGTTGCCAACTTGTCAGTCGATTATGCTGTCTACTCGAGTGTCTCGGAGAGCACTCGGTACAACCCTAACATCAGTTATTACTTTTACTTGTCTAACTCACAGTCACATCTGAGCTTTCTTCAATTCATTTATTTTTAAATAGGTACTTTATGTCCAATATTGTTCACTCTAATCGATCAGCACTTTTTACAAAACTTTTACTTAGGTACCTACTAACCTTAAAATTAGAAATTGTGTTTGTTTGTTATTTAGGTAACTAATCACGCCGCAACAAAGCAACGTCATGATTTTTGGCCTCGGTTTAGTTGAGTTCAAGAGTGACATAGACTATACATTGTATCCCAGAAAATGAACAGCTAATTTCTTCGGGATATTGTCAAGCTAAATCCACGTGGACGAGGTCGGGAGCATCGTCCTCTTCCAGCAGTCGTAAGAGTTGCTAGACACTATACTGGTCCACATATTTTGTATGGTAGCATGGATGCTGTATTAATGAAAAAGGTACCTACTTATCCCGAATGTGTTCGGGTAACGGTGGTCGCCACCGCCGCGTCAGAGCTCACAACTCTGACAACAGCGGCATATCTATTGTTGTTTGTTTATTTCCGTCTCTCCACGGTGAACTGCCCCCGCAGCAGCCCCGCTGCCGTGACGTGATTAACGCCGCACTAGTGATACGACCCGACGCGCCGCCGGCGACAGCTGCGCCTCTATATCTCTTAAGTGTTGACTTGAGACCAATCCTAAATAAACATTGTATCGGCGTTTCCCACTAATTAGTTTATATCTAATGACTTGGTACCTAATGCAGGCTAAAGTAATCATCAATTTGCTATCCCTAGTGTAATGGGAACAGAGTAATTTTATTTACCCGTGGTCGGTGGTCCTATCAATGGGTAAAAATAGGTAATGGGGCCACATGTCAACGCTCACTTTTTATCAAAAACCTATTAATTAATTAGGAATGATCCTAGCATTCCTAGCTAATAAAACTAACTATTGTTCTTTAATCTATATACCTTTAATCTGGATGACCTTTTCTTAATCTTGATGGCTCGTAACAGTTACACATACCTACCTAGTTAAGGCAAGGTACGATAAGTTCTAGTCTATTCTAAAATAAACGAAATTTTTGATGAGTGTGTACCCGTAAAAAACCAACTTTCTAAAAATAACAGATATAGGTATTTACCCGGTTTGGTACAGTTTTGCATTGATAAAAGACATAGAAAAGAAATACATGTTACACAAACAATACAAAAAAAGTAAGTCGCCAAGCGACTATGAAAAGTTCGCGCAGGTCAGAGCGATAGTGAAGTCTGAGACGGCGATCGCGCATGACCTATACCAAGATCGCGTGCAGAGCCACTTGGCGAAGGATCCGCAAGCATTCTGGAGCTATATGAGGGCAAAGAAAGGTAACTCGAACCAATATAGATTAATTAAGGACGGACGAGTACTGACAGAACAAGAGTGCGCAGATGAATTCGCTAGATTCTTTCACTCGGTGTAGGTATAACCCGGAGCCGGCCAAGCTGAGTGTATCGGCGGCGGACGCGGCGGGTGGCACGGGCGCGGCGCGTGTTGAGCGGGACCCTATCGCCAGAGTCTGTAGCTCGTGCGCTCGCGCGACTGCCGCCGAAGCGTTCAGTGGGACCGGATGGAATACCACCTTTCATCGTCAAGGATTGCCGCATGGTTTTGGCGGACCCGTTATGTCATGTATATAACACCTGCATTGCGACCGCAACGTTTCCTGATCGTTGGAAGCTCACTCGAGTGGTACCGGTACCTAAAGGACGTGGAGGTCCAGATCCCAGTGACTACAGGCCCGTAGCAGTTCTATGCACTCCGGCGAAAGTGTTAGAGTCCGCCATACATAGTTGTTTGTATGATCTGGTTGGTGCTCAGTTGTCTGACGCGCAGCACGGATTCCGTCCTGGGCGCGGAACAACTGGGAACTTGCTGCATCTTATGACGCGATTGGTGCCAGCGGTAGATGCCGGGATGCAGGTAGATGTAGCCTACTTCGATTTCAGGAAGGCGTTCGACACGGTCGACAACGATATCCTGCTCGCGAAACTAGCCCGCGTGGGCTGTACGCCAAAGACGCTGGCTTTCTTTGCCAGCTACTTGCGGGATAGGCGTCAGTATGTCGACTGCGGCGGACAACGGTCTGAGCCCTACTTTACAAGATCAGGTGTCAGTCAAGGTAGTAACTTAGGACCCCTCCAATTTATCGTAATGGTAAACGACTTACCTGAGGTGATTACTGAGTCGACGTGCCTGTTGTTTGCTGACGACCTGAAGTTAGTTAGGGAAGTGGGCGACATTACAGATCATGATAGACTTCAGAGGGACATTGACGCGGTCAGCAATTGGAGTCAACAGAATAAACTTTATTTTAATGTCTCCAAATGTTCCGTGCTGACGTTCAGCCGTGCGCGCGCCCCACGCCACCATCAGTACCAGCTTGAGGGACAGGCGCTACGGCGCGTCACTGAAGTTAGGGATCTTGGTGTCCATTTCAACGCAGACCTGAATTTCCGGCAACACATAATGCAGGCTTGCAAGAAAGCATACCGGAATTTAGGTTTTGTGTTACGGCAAGCCAACACATTCACAAACACCAAGGCATTGCGAGCTTTATACGAAGCTTTGGTGAAAAGTCAATTGGAATGCAACGCGGTCGTCTGGTCACCGAGCCAAAATAAATATAAGGTAACGTTAGAACGCATTCAAAATAAATTTTTAAGATTTTTGTACCTAAAGTTGTATGGGGTGTATCCGGGCTATCCTTTGCTATATCCCACTTTGTTTGTTATGGGCATGGTGGGATATAGCAAACTGGAACTGAGAAGAGAAGTGTCCCTGGCTACTTATTTATTTAAGGTACTAAGGGGGAAGGTTCATAACCCCGCTATCTTGCAGGAGTTACGATTGTGCGTGCCGAACGATAGCTTTTCGCGCAGGCGTAGGCTACCGCTGCTGGCGCAACCGTGCGCTCGCACGTGCTTGTTGCAGAGAGCGCCACTGGTACGTGCGACTCGCACGCTCAACGCAGTGGCTGAACATAAGGACCTGTTCAGCTGCTCACTGAGCGAGTTCACAAAAGCCTCATTTGTATTAAGTTAGTTAGGTTTTAAGTAGGTATGATATTGTAGTTAATTAAGTATATTTTTATAATTCGTTTATTTCAATTGTAAATAATGTAAGGCTTATTCTATCGCATTAGGTGACCTGTAAGGATAGAATTAAGTTGGGTGAAATAAATAAATAAATAAATAAAAAGTTGTACCTAACTGTTAGGTACTTACAAGTCATCCCATCTGTGGCTAGATGTTACTTCAAAGAGTTCCCTATGATTTTCATAATCCTAATGCATATTTATTTGCTGATTGTACGTTAGGTCTTAGGTAGGTACCTACATAAGAAGTTCTTACAATAAAGTTACCTATCTTATACCTAGTTATATTAAGTTATAGTTTCTTCTTCCAAAAGGAAAATTTTTTCCTTCACCGATTATTTACCAAATCGTTTACTTATAACTAGATATGACATTTCTATCAAAATTGAGACCGATCGGGCTCGCATCAGTGCCGGGCGGCGCAGGGGCCATACTGCCATCATCGTTTAAAAACACTTAACTACTACTCGAATTGACAGTTTGATGTCACGTAGGCCTTGAAGTTTTTAAAATAAGGATTTACTTAATAATTCTAAAACACGAATTCACAATAATGAAACATTAATGGAATCTTACAACTTGCTTCTCTTGCTTGGCCCTACGCATGGCCACGTGCTACAATGAAATAGTAATTGCCAATTCTGCTGTTGGTGATACGTATTAAACATTGGTAATATTATGTTGGTTTAAAGCTGTAGATGCCTGCCTAAAATATTTTAACAATTTGAGGCGATAAATGTTTATAGCGCAGGCTAACCGCTACTAGAGTGACTGTAAACATATATTTTACTTAATGTTTATCTGCATTCATTAAATACTAGATAGGAGTCTAAATAGGTGAGGTAGAATGAAACGCGTGTGTGAACTTTACATGTAATATTTATTGAGCCCGCTCTTGAAGCTATTCACAATAATAATATACTGTACATACAATGTAAGGGCTGTGCTCCACAAGCGGCGCGCCGCTATAGCGAGCGATACAATTATTCCGATGATTACATTTTCTTACCTTGACAGTTTGAGTACTTTGAGTGTGAGTTTTTAAGAAAATAAATTATACTTCCACGATAATTTGTACGGAAAGATAAAATACCATTTTGAATGGACTGATTCATACAATAAAAAATATTTCCTACAAAACTTGCACTAAAGCCTCAGTATTCAGTAAGGTCCGGAGAAGCCAACTTGTTCGTGTACAAACAACAGGCCCAGCACAATCAGTGCGACAATGCTGAGATGTGTAAAACTAAGATGTGATCAAACTGTTAGAGATGTGTCGCACTGATTGAGTTTGGGCGTCAGGTAAACAAACAACGGGCGACTAGTTCAATATTATCATCATCGTATTGTGTTTGCCTGATCTGTCGCTAAGACACGACTGCGCGGCAGGACCTACGGAGCCTGATATCGGTATGTAGCACTAAAAGATCCCGCGGATCACAGAACAGTTCTCTTATTCTATTCAGGATATAGTTACGGTACTCGAGTCGAAATACCTAGCAATAGTTACTGCATCATTGTGTACCGACAAATCAGGATGCCTGTATCAACATTTCACAGAAAGTTTAGTTTGCACTGAGCTCTGCAGGAGCCCTGCGAGCGGAATGCATCGGCCTCGTGACAACACGCGGCAGTTGCTACAGCTGCGCCGATGAGGGTCGGGCGTCCCACAACGCCTAACACACTGAGCCTCGAACGTAAGTTTACTGGGAGACTAACCACTCGAGATAATAATAATATTAATTCATGTCATCGCATTAGTGAGGCAAGGTTTTCATCAGGCTTTTGCATTGCTTTGTCGATGTAAAAGTATATTATGTAAGCCCACTTATCATTTTAGGCATATTTTAGGTAATAGATTTATATCGTCTATGTCGGCTTTTGTGATTTCTAATATTATTTTGTTAAATAGAAACTATTTAAATTAAAACTCCTTTAAGGTGTCAGACTTCTAACGCCATCTAGTGAGTGTTCTATGAAGTCACTGTTTTATAGTTTTTTTTAAGTCATGTTACTTGATGATGAATAATTAGTACTCGCCTGTTGCTATCGTTCAGCTTTATTTAAATGATTGTTCTATTATTTTATAAATATCCTGTATTAAATATTATTAAAGTTTGTCATTAGGAATATTCTATTAAAATCGTGAACTGTATTTGATTTTGGCGCCAACAAGTTACTGATTAACAAATATGTGAATATCGACAAATTAGAGGCAAGAGATCGGCTTTTGTTTTTTTTGATGGCAATGTAGTGGTTATCGTGTGGCTCGAGGAAGTGTAAAAACTAAAAATATAGAAAATGTTATTGTATTGCTGGTTTTTACTTAAAGTTCCTATTATCCTGAAGCTGTGGCTACAATTATAATATAACTCGTAGGTATGCCGCACTCGTTGTGGTTGGGCTGTAAAACAGACGGTTCAGATATGTATGCCTGCTCTTGTACAAGTAGAGAAATGAAGGAAAATAAAATACTAGATCAGTTTTAATTGATCAAATCTACGAATTCGTCGTAATTTTAGTGGAAAAATTATTTAATCATTCCAAGTTATGCAACACTAAACATGAGTGGGTGACAATGGCGGATTCATATTTATTGACATTTCAAAAAAAAAGCATGTTATTTTGACAGTGACTGTCAGAAATGACATTTGATACATTTCGCGCCTACTGCCCTCGCTATGGCTGAAGGTTGCCATCTTGGAAACGAATCGAAAACTTGAAATAGATTTTTATTTTTTTCTCGTTATTTACTTTACTGTTCTAAATTATTATATTTTTAATACAATCTATGTATTTTCCTCTATTCATGATAGAGTGCCTAAAATGAACCTTTTCCTTTACAGCAAGTTTCTCCCTTAAAAACTTACGCTAGGGCTCTGATACAAACGTAGCTAATATTATGACATAGAATATTGCACATTTAGATACACATTGATGCTATACAGATACTAAGTAGGAGTAGAAGTGCACAGCAATATATACCTGAAGCGATTTTTCCAAACATATGCCAGCTCTGGACCAAAACTGCGATGGAGCATTCATTTCATTGAAATCTGTTTGGAAGAATCGGTCAACACTTATAACAGTATTAATTTTATGCTGAAATGGGCAGGTAGCACCTATCTAGAAGCTATCGACAATTTAATTCCTGAGGGAGCGCCTTAAACTATAATAATTTCATTTAATAGGTAGGTACGTATAGTCTGTTCCAATAGAGATGGGCTTGGTCGAATGACAGATGAGATTACGTGATCAGACGTTAAAGAAGTTGAAAAAATAGTTCATCTCTATTTGAACAGACTTTATACGACGTACACAGTAATATAATTCATACAAATAATAATACTTCAGGAAAACATACTTTTGCATCTTTTAATTATTTATCTCTTACATGGGCATTGGAATTATGTACATATTGCAACATTACTATACCTATGAGTTCATAATGTAAAAAATGTACACTACCTACCTTACAATGCAATAAGGTGCTTAATTCCTTTTGTAAAAAGTCTGAGAGCCCGGCCTCAGGTCTGTGGGAGCATCAGTGTCCACAGATATAATCTATTCCCTACATAATTACAATATCTAATTTAACTATATTTACAACTCTTATACCTAGCTAAGTAGCTACATACATACACAGGGAGACATATCTCTATTATATTATACGACTAGCAAACCCGGCGAACTCCGTTTCGCCACCAGATGGCTTTCCCGCTATAAAGATTTTCCCGCTTTTCTGTTGAAATTTTTCCTGAATTTTCTTTGCTATAAACCTAACGGAGCCCGAGACCTTTCCAACGAATGCAAAACCGTGGAAATCGGTTCGTGCGTTCTGGAGTTATAGCGTCAGGAAGGAAAACCCGACTTATTTTTATATAGTAGATATACGGTATGTATTTACATATACTTGCTCTATTAATGTCTAGCTACTAACTCTTACGCTAACGAGAGGTACACACGTGCGCGACCCGACACAACGTCCACCAGCTGACAACGACTCCAACTGAATTAATTATCACAGACAATTTCTACGTAACATACGGACACCAGCTGTCACCGCGTCTGATCTGTATCTAATGCAGAGTCGAACCTCGATTGTAACGTATAATTTTCAATATAATTGGTAAGTAGGTATGGTATGTGTGCACACAGACCAGTTATATAATGTGTGCATTTTTTACCCTTGGATAAATTGCATTCAGAGCCTTTCTATTCTATCAGACATGAGTAACAAAGTGTAACGCGAGATATATGTGTAGGGTATTTAAGCCAACCGCTTCATCTCATAGGTACTTAGATTAGCTCATAGAAACGTTTTCCACCACAGTTGAGAATTGAGATGAGCTATGAAAATGACGCGATCTTGTTGGTGGGATTGGGACACCATTCCCGCTCTGTATACTCGTCCAGCTCGGTGGAAAGGCAGCCTCAGAGCGGATGGCGGCTCCCACGGCGGCGGCTAGCGGTCGGCTCCTGGGAACCGCGTGATTGCCGCGCGCCGCAAAAACGCTAATAGCTGCGAGCCGTAGCCGAGGGCCCGACACGGCTCGCTGCCCCCACATAGATAACCTATAGCTGCACATATAATAAATTGCGTGACTTTCCCCACTTACATACAAATGTCAAATGAGTTATGAATACGCCTTTGTTGGCGCCGCCGCGCGGGAGCGAGCTCATCCGCGCGGGCTTGTCTCAGATCATAATTGCTGCGGCCGCTACACACGGCACCGACCACCACTCCGACCGCGCCTCCGCGCCTGGTTGATTGGTCGTTCAGGCAGTTCAGGGTGAGTTGGGTTAGTACAATGTAAAACGGAACAGCAACTTCCTCACACCCCGCAAGATGACCGAATCCACCACATTGTTATCCCAAAAAAACTCTTACCATTATTATTTTTAATTGAAAGGGGTCACACCCTCAGTAATGAGGAATACGACGAAGTAAAGAAGAGAGAGAAACAACCAATAAAAATTTAAAGGAAGTTACAAAACTTAAGAAATACTTCTAGGTTTCTTGACAAAACAAAACACAACAGAAATAGTATGCTCTTCCTGAGATAAATTGCAAAATGTGTGCAAAAGATGTATCAAAAAAAATACCTACTATCGAACAAAAATTCACCAATCGTGTTTTTAAATCACGCCATCCAAGATAAAAAGTTCGAAGTATAATTTCTCCAAAAAATACCTTTTTTTTACAACTTTCACAAAAAGTGAGGTAAATTTAACGATTTCAAACTATAAACATATTACACACTTAAAAAGGCAGTTATATTCAGATTTTGGCAAGTCTAGTGAGGAGTTGGTCGCGTGTGTAGGTGCTCATTACAGCAGGTATACCTACACCTACTCGTACCAGTGAGGCGCGACTGCGGCTGACGAACGACTCACTTCAAACAAAGGAACTAACTTCGCTACAAACATTTACTTTCTGGTTATAACTTATAAGTAATTATACTTGTAGCTCATGCGTCGTGAACAAGTCGTTAAAGTGAATTACGGCGCTGTCACGATAAGGGAACAGTCTGTTAAATATTACTGGAAATATCTTAATTCATATTATTCAAAACGCTTTCAAGTTCAAGTACGACTAAAAAAATTTAGTGGTGCCTCTAGATAGTAGATACAGAAAAGTGAAATTGGCAATTGGTACAGTACCACAGACAGAAGTGAGACTGTCACACGTCTGGCGTCACGTCGGTTATGAGACAGCGGTCTCACAAACGAAAAAAAACAATTCGCCGCGACGATGTAGGTGTACAACACAGAATAAAAAAAAGCCTAATGCGAAAATCTATTTCGAGTGTAATAAAATGACATTTAAAAAATCATAGAAACGCGATCGCATCGTATCGCTCTGTTAGTGTGGGCCAAGCTCAAGGAATATTTTGTCTTGGTACGTGTAAGGTGTTTCTTCATTTAATTATATTTTGTCTGATAAATAGGCATATCTATCTAGTAAACACAATACAGACGCTATCTACAGCAATCAGTCGCTTAATCATTACTTAGTACGGTTTCAAATACTAATATAGTCTGTGCTGTGATAACCACAGATCACGGAAGTGGTGACAACTAAAACAGTAGGCAATACAATTGGTTATATACTCGTACATAGTAGGTACTTATCTCGCGCGTTCGTCACGTCGCGCCACGTGATCTCCTAAGCTCTAAGAGCTTGTCCAGGAGGAGCGTATTCGCCGCGAAACGTTTCGCGCGAATGCATTCGCGCGTTAACGAGAAACTAGGCGCCAATACATCGCGCCCACAAGCATCGCGCGAATTCAAAATACGCGCGTAAATCGCGTGCACTACGCCAGACTCTCGACTCGCGCGTAATGTGCGCGAGTCGAGATACTAGGGACGCCTTGTTGCGCCCAGTTAACGCGCGATCTCCAGAGCGAATGCACGTATCCAGGGAAATGGAGCGACAAAATTTTGATACGGAATTGTTTATAGATGAAATAGAAAAACGACCGGCGATATGGGATTTGGAATCACCCGATTATGCCAACAGAATTCTGTGTCATACTATGTGTCATTCTATCATTAAGAATTGGATGTACTAAATACAATCTATTTTCCGTTAATCCTCCGTTTTTGTCTTTTCCAGCGACGGTAAGCTAACCACAACGTGACCGTTCAACTCCATTTTTCGTACTGACTAAATCCGTCCCCAAATGCTCGCGCGTAGGTACGCTGGGCAAAACGGTCGCTCGTGATACGCACGAGAGAATCGCAGCGAATACGCTCCTTCTGGACAAGCTCTAACTACTCAGTTCAACTTCAATGTCACGTTTGACGTTTGTAGGATCACTGTTACTTGTCACTTGTTAGGTACAGGAGAGAAGCTAACTAGTGTGTCTGTAGCGGAACTATCACAGGTAAAGTCAACACTCGACGACAAACACTTGCAGTACGCATGTCCGGTGTGGGCACGTGTCCTATGTGGACGCGTGTCCGGTGTGGGCGCGTGTACGGTGTGGGCGCGTGTCCGGTGCGGGCGCTCAGAACCAGTACAGGTCCTTGGACGTGTCCTGCACCTGCGCCTCCAGACCTGCAGACAACACACACAACATTTAGTGTGAGATCTATAGAGCGTACTTTGACTTTGCTTAGACTTAAGACATGGTTAAAACGAAACAGATTTATGTTACACAGGTAAGTCCATCTCGTTTTAACTTTAAGTGTGAGATCTATAGAGCGAACTTTGACTTTGCTTAGACTTAGGACATGGTTAAAACGAGACAGATTTATGTTACTCACACAGGTAAGTCCATCTTATTTTAACTCTAAGTAAAGTCTGACCCAAGTCAAAGTACGCTCTATAGATCTCAGCATTAGACCGTCACAATGTACCTACCTATATGATGTACGAACCTTTAACCCACAATGCCTACCTAGTTAGGTATTAATGCTACAAGTCACAAGTGGAGCATGATGAGAATAACACTCGAGGCTCAAACTTTAGTACCTACTACGTTTCGGATACCCACCAATTAATTAATGCAAGTAAAGTACCTAGGTAGGTACGTAGTGGGAAAAGAGTTTTTTAAGAGAGTTTTCAAAGAGTGACGGAGCTCGGCGCGCGCTCGGCTCTTGAGACGCTGAGGACTGAGGTCAGATCTACGCCGCGAGATAACGATACTCACTGATTGTTATAAACGACGCTGTCGGCCGCTGAGTGCGCTCGCTGCTCGCTTCTCAGCTGCACTACCTACAGACAAACCTCCACTAGTACCTAGCCACTTGCTCGGATAATGCCTCATTATTCAAAAACAAAACCTTTCTATGCCCACGTAAATAGTAACCTCGAACTAGTTACTTGTTTCCACTGACTTCACTGGCAAAATTCAGCAGGTACCTACCTATTGCGTAATATAATAATATTACAAACATCCATCCATACATCCATCCATCCGAACTTTCGCATTAATAATATCTATTAACCCGGTTTAAGCGAAAAACCACTAAATAACTAACTGAATGACCAATCAGGAAATCAGAAACTATACCTAAACCTTGCAAACTTGAAATTTGAAGGTGTAGGTACCTACATTCCTTGAACGACACATTGTCTACTATTCTACATCTACTAAGAAATTATTTACCCCTGGGGTGTATTAATGAGGGTTGGGAGTTTATATGGAAGTCCTAGATTTTTTAAATTGGGCTCTATTATTATTATGTTAGAGCCTGAAAATTTAGATAAAGTTCTTGAATTATAAAAATTCTGTATTTAACGTGATCCTTTTTACCCGACTGCGGAACGCACAGGGTTATGTGTTCATCAGTCTATATATGTATTTTTGTTCCTTGCAGGACAGCTACAGCCTAAACGCGTGGACCGATTTTGATGATTCTTGCACCAGTTTATGCCGAGTATATCAGTAGAGTATCACTGTGGAAGCCGAATTTGAGAAAAAACAAAATGGCGCCCTCTAGAAACCATAATGTAACAAATTAAAAAATTAAAGTCGATAGACTATGGCAAGTGGGGTATCGATGAATAGGTCTTGCAAAATCATAGTTAGGTTTCCTTGATCATTTTCTCATTTTATCGATCATTTAGGATTTACGAGGTTTCAAAGGTTCATTTTTAGTGTATTCCTTTGTGTCGCACTACAGACAAAACGGCTGAACCGATTTTGATAATACTTGCACCACTAGATTTATCTTAATCTTCTGAGTGTCATAACGGAAGCCGAATTTGAGAAAAAACAAAATGGCGGCCTCTAGAAGCCATTATGTAACAAATTAAAAAATTAAAGTCGATAGACTATGCCAAGTGGGGTATCGATGAATATAGGTCTTGCAAAATCATAGTTAGGTTCCCTTGACCATTTTCTCATTTTAACGATTATTTAGGATTTACGAGGTTTCAAAGGTACATTTTTGTGTATTCCTTTGTGTCGCACTACAGACAAAACGGCTGAACCGATTTTGATAATACTTGCACCACTAGATTTATCTTAATCTTGTGAATAAGCGAAGCCGAGCTCGGAGGCCGAATTTGAGAAAAACAAAATGGCGTCCACTAGAAGACAATTAATAAATAAAAGTCGATTGGCTCTTAGCCTATCAATAGTCGATAGGCTCTATAGCAAGTGGGGTATCGTTAGATAGGTCTTTTAAAATCACACCTAGGTTCCTTAAACCATTTTTCCGTTTAAATGATAATTTAGGATTTACGAGGTTTCAAAGGAAATGTTTAAAGTTCCTACTCATATCATCTAGGTATGTCTAACAAACTAGGTGGATTATCTCAAAAACCACTCAACCGATTTTAAAAATTATATTACTTATAGAAAGCTACATTATTAACAAGTAAAATAGGCTATATTTTATTTCCAAAAAAATTAGAGATCCTTACGAAAATTGCAATAATGTGAGTTAAGTCGGAAAAAACGATCTCATCTGAGAGCTTACGTGGCGTGCGCTGCCTAAATCGATAAAGTTACACGACAACAATGTATGGTGGAAACGTTCCTTTCAAATAGTTCTAAAAAAAAGTCCGCGATTGCATATAGGTACTATCTTTTAAGGTGACTCACAATAACCATTTTTATGATTTTCAAATTTGGTCACTGCTTTACTTGCGAAGGTGTTTTACCAACATAGTTTTAATCGTTAATTACTTATTACAATAAATATCTTACTCATCTCAAGTATTTAATTTAGACAAAAATTGTCCTTTACACCATTCAATTTAGATGAATATCTTATAAGATATAGGTAGAAATACAGTAACCTCATCAGAAAATGACGCGGACCACAGCGGATAGGTAAAGGGTGAAGGTGGGGCGTACTCTCACAATATAATAAATATTACAGTAGTATAGTAACATATCATTGTATACCTAAGCTTAATGTGACGAAATAACAAGTCTCAAAAAACTTGATGATTTTTACTCCTTCAATCGATCAATCAATAAATTCATCAATGCCACATGCAGCGCATATTCGACTAACATAACTTCCGACTAACATTTTTAATGTCTATTAAAATATTAGTTCCGAGTCCACATATTTATAAACTAAATACTAAATAAATAAATACGTCCACTACGTACTAAATACGTACAATTTGTTTTTTTGAAAATACTTAAAAATAAGTACCTACTTTTTTTGCATTGTCTACGGGCATTTTCGTAAGTGGCCGACGTTCATTGCCGAGGTCTCGTGACGTCGATGCGATAGGACTCTCGAAAATTAATAAGCACATTTTTAGGAAAAATAGCAGATTTACGAACTTTACCAAATTAACATTAGCATTATAACATATGCTGATGATGGTTATGGTGATCACTCGTCATTACGAATAAATTAATCCGATGCTCATTACTACTTCTCATACAGAATACTTATTAGTACCTTTGGTGCTACCACAGAATAGGTAATAGGTGCTACTTCGGGCAGATAAAACGTCGCCTGTTTCCGATAAATACTTAACAAAAAAAATTGAAATAAAAAAGTAATTTATAAAAAACAAAAAACCCGACTGCTTGGATACCAAAAAGTATAAAACAAGACATGAATTGAAGTATTTCATTATTATCAATTTAAATCGTATAATATTCATAAAATTTATCAAGGCGCAGTCGCACGCCCTAAAGCTAAACTTAACGTGCGACTGCGCCTTGATAAATTTTATTAATATTATACGATTTAAATTGATAATAATGAAATACTTCAATTCATGTCTTGTTTTATACTTTTTGGTATCCAAGCAGTCGGGTTTTTTGTTTTTTATAAATTACTTTTTTATTTGAAAATGACCCCTAGAGTGTAAAATAGGGTAAGTATAAAAGTGTGTACCTACCTATAGAAATTTTTCTTCCTACTGTATTGTTATAATTTCTTGCAAGTACCTACCTACTTAAGTAAGTTGTTTCAGTGCTTGTGCTTAGAAATACTTTTACAAATTAATTTACCTCTAAAGAAAGGTCGATTTTTAAATAGGTAAAGACCTATTATATAATAAAGTTGACTTTGGAACGTTTTATGAAAGTTCAGTCGTGATGATTTCCCTAGGGTTTTGTACCAAAATGGTAAAAAAATAAAATAGAGCTAAGAGTAGGTATTGAGGAAGTACTTACTACTTACCTACCTACCTACTTACAAATTATTTATGTCTTGAATATCTGCGAACAACGCGACGAAGCGACAACTGAACACTGTCTGGTTTACTAGCCTAGGTGGTAGACGGCTTAGAAGTCTCTTCTCGTTGATAATATAAAGAGGCAATTCACGAGACGGCTAAGTAGGTAGCTTCTCGTAGATATAAAGTGGAAATTCACGAGTAACAAGCAACCTTCTGATAGCCTATAGCCAGGAGATGAGCAGCCACAATACAGGCTAGGTACTCATAATATAATGAAACTATGAGCAGCGCGGCCCTTTGCGGCTGGCGCGGCGGCCGGCGGCCGACGGGCAGTTTATTGACAGAGCGCGTGATTGAGAGCCTCCGCCCGCCTGCCTCGCGCCCCACGCCCCGCCCGCCCCGCGACGCAGCGGTCAGCGCGCCGCCATTGGAGGGCGCGGCGCCCCGCCCTCACGCCCCTGCCTGCCCGGTACCCGCGCGGCCGACGGAAAACTTTGCCCCTTGATAACCCGGATTATTTATCTTTGTATATTTTAATTATCTTTATTTATTTTTTCTTCTTTCATAGTACCTACTCAACTAAATTTTAATATCGTCCAGTCCATTTGTCTGACAGTAAATTTCTGAATAATAATAATAATTCATTTAGGATAGGTAGGTACCTACCAACTGAACATGAGAAATGAGAGCCGGACAAAATTGGTTGAGGTACAATAATATATTATAATACCTAGTTCATTTACTCGTAGGAAGGTGCTCTTACTTCAACGCTATTAAAACTGTGAAGAAACTTTTCCCATCCTTGGTGCTTAGACGTCACCGAGTTTAGATGCTAAAAAAGGAAATTTTATTGCACAGTAGGTAGGTAGGTACCTAATAATTAGCGCAAAACAGTGCAGTAATATTAATTTTCGGTCAGCATACAAACAAACTGCTGTGTCACCACTCACCATCATCTCTGACAAGATACCTAGGTCGGACTAGGTAGGTATAGTCATAGAATATTAAAAACCGTTTCTTTCTAACTACCTACATGACATGAATTTACTATGACTCTAGCTGACAGGTAGATATAGGTAGGTTAGGCCTAATTCTTTACTACAAGTGCCTGCCAAGCCTAGTCTCACATGGCATCGCAGCTAGCTGAGCGCTACATGTGTAAAATAACGATTTCCCCACGAGTACGCCCGCCCCTGCCCCGCGCGGTGTGGGCAGGGGCAGGGGACACCCTCCGTTTGACATATGACAGCGCGGCGAGCCTCCCCCAACGTGTCCGCACTCACGAATCACGCATTGTTTGCCCCCGCGTCGTCGCCAAACATACGGCACCTACCTCTACCAGCCATCGACACACTCTACCAACTCTGCCGGACTGGTGAGGGTTCCGCGACTACCTATTATCAACCGACTTCAAAAAAAGGAGGAGGTTCTCAATTCGACTGTTTTTTTTTTCATGTTTGTTATGCCTATTAAACTGGCGACAGCTGTGCTGGAGGCATGTTGTAGGTATTGATAGATGATAGATAATATCTAGGTACCTTGTTATTTTTTATTTATATGTAGATTGAGTTTGTTAATTAAAATAATTACCTACTGATCCTACAGGTACCGCTGCGGGTTTAATATCAATTGACAAATGTTTATACAAGCACTCACAAATATAAATAACATAAATTGTATACTTACTGAAGAATAAAATAATAAGTCGTTTTACGCACTCCGAGTCTGATCGCACTTGGCTGGTTAAATTTCCATTCGGAAGTTCAAACTTATCGGATACCTATTAATAGATAATCATTTATTTGCTGATTGTCGGTACCTAGTTAGGTACATAACTTTTTTTATCTAAAACAAAGTTTTCTGTGCCTACCGTTTATTATTAAAGGATGCAGAACTAACTTATGACAAAATAATGTGTTGCTTAGAATATGTCGTGAGTAGGTACAATAACCTCTTCAAAGCTGCTAAAATTACCACGGATTCTCATTCCCTCTCTTTACAGCTTTACAAAAGGATGCTGCATCTGTTCATTGATGCAGTATCATAGACTTATAATTTATCTTAGCTGATTGTTTTTTTTTTGAAGTTTTTTAAGTTTAACGCTATTTGTTAACTGGTAACCCCGCACTTGCGTGATCATATAAATGCAAGCCGGCTTGCCAGTACACTCAAAAATGTTTTCTATGTGTTTTGTTATCTTATGTTGTCATTGTGTATTTATTACCTGTTGGCAAACCATTAAATAAAATAAAAAAATAAATAAAAAATAAGTAACAAGTTGTTACAATAATAATAATGTACCTAGTTCCGAGCCACAATTTGCCAATCATAATATTATGGCGTGCAAGTTATTACAGATAGGTACCTACAATACAATTATTATACAACACAATACAATTATTCCTACAACACTTATAAAATATTATTTTGATGGGAATAAATTCATGCATTCTACTATTAATTATTATTCTATTAACAATCTTCCTCGATTTAGATTTCATTATTATTATCACGCAATGTCTAAATATTTACTAATAATATGTCCAATTAATATTTAAAAAAGAAAAGAAATAAAATAAATTGTGAAGCTGATCGTCAAATTATGAAAAAAAAAAAAAACAAATAAAATAAACATTACTGAACCTAAAATAATAAAATATTATTAGGTAAGTATATTACCTACTGCCTCAAGTAATCGTTAACAGAATAAAATTGGTATTGGTTAAATTGGTTGGGTTTGCAAATACGTCCTTTAATAATTGAATAATAATAATCAGTTATCTGTCGGCGCATCAGCTACCTATTCATTCATTGGTTACCTTTTCATCATCACAGATAGGTAGATCACTCGAGAGATTTTTATAAAACTTGACGCGAAGAACTAAATGACAGACCACTTTTTATCGGGAGGAAACATCTTAGTCCCACGGGAAAAAAGAAAAGTTTTCGAGATAGTCTCGGTAGGCAGTACCTAAGTACAGGTAGTGGAGGTGCCTATAGGGAGGAAGGAAGAAGCGTCAACAAACCGACAAGCGGAATTATAATATTCTGTGATAGAATTATCTACCGGCACTCGGGGAAAACCGACTGAACGTTTAAATTATTCAGGAGCCTCAACCCCCCCCCTTCAGATTCAGGTAAATGGCATAGCCATTAGCCGTCCCGAGGCGGCGGCGTCCGGCATCAATCAAGCGTCGCGGGGTCGCGGGGGGAGTACAGGGGGAGGTGCGGGGGGATGCAGGGGGTCGACGGTGAAGAATTTAATTTGGCGGCCGCCCCCTCGGCGCAAATTAATTTTAATCGCCGTCATTAGAGGGCAGCGGCCGTCGCTTTCAAGTCGCCGCCGTTTTTGCGCGGCGGCGAGTAATCGCCTGCTGCCGTCTGCCGCCAACTGACTGCGTGCTGTCAGGCCAGTGACGACGCGTGACGGATCACAAACACTAGGCAGGTAGGCTAGATAGATACAACCGGCGACAGTGGGTACTACGGTAGACCACTTTTCCCCGCGCCTGTAGTTCTGTACCCAGACCTACTCTGTATCAGTCTGTATCTAGGTACACATGTAATCCACTACAGCCTATTAACGTCCCACTGCTGGGCACAGGCCTCCACTCTCATAGGAGAGAGGGAATTACAGCTTAGACTTAGACACATGTAATTAGGGTTGCCACCCGTACTTTATAATAAAGTATTGTACGTTATTTCTGGTAATTGTACTCTATACTTTAAGAGAACAATAAAGTACGCGAAAATACTTTATTTCGCATGATTTGATTTGTCTGGGATTACAAAAAGCAAGTAATAAAACTAGGTCTATTGAAGCTAGCCCCATATGGATACAATAAAAGGTGCAAAACGTCTTCATTTGTTGCTGAACAGGAACACTTCCGAGAGTGATGTAGCCTAGTCTCTTGCAAACTTTATTTCGGGCTTCCTGAGCATCTTCAGACAATTGCCCTAGAGGCAAAACTGCATAATTCTCTATTATTTTAGCACCATTTATAAGTATTTTATGGACTGACGACGGCAAAAGCTACATAAGCAGCAATATTTTTAACATGCCTGTGGTTAAATAATAACCACAAAAATCGGGTCACAGGACGATATATTTTTAAATTTACAAGTGAATATTAAATTTAAATTGAATTTATACCATAAAAAATTTAACACAAAATAAAAGTAGGCACTTAATTTTACCAAAAAATGACCGAAATAAGAAGAAACGTAATTTTTAAAGAAATTTTTTTTTCTTTCCTCGTTGGACATTCGCGTTGGAAATGGCGCGCCTAAGACGTAGATTTTTTTGTTTCCTTGTAAAAAGGAATATTTAAGGAATCTAAAAGAATGATTAACTTAACACCGGTAGCTTTCAGCAACAAAGAAACCTCCAGTTGAAACATAAAAAGATGGAAAATTGCCTTATGTCACTTAAAAATTTACAAAAATATACACAATATTTATTTTTAAAAAATCGTAAGTTATTTGTAAAGTGGCGATTCGAAGTAATCTAAAAATATATAACACTCAAATACTTTCTTCTAAAATTTAAAAGTAGGTAATCTTAAGTTAAACTTTTAATATCGGCTATTTGGTTGGATGTAAATCGCATTGATTATTATTTATCGCATATGTTTGAGAGTAAGTTTTTATATACCTAGAAGTAAAATATTTTTATTTTTTTACATTATTTAGAAAATTCTTATTATCTGAGAAAATTAAATCATGGAAAAAGTTTTGTAATTACAAAATTTCTTTAAAACTATTTATGAGACTGTTCATACCGTTTCATCGTGCGACGGAACAGAATAATAAACGATTGCAGAAGTATTTAAAAGTAAATGGGAAATCACATTTACATGAACATGGTGATTGGTTAAATAATGATCCACTAAAATAAACAAAGGATCTCTGAATCCGATAAAAACTAATTACTTTTTTACTTTAACTTAAATATAGACTGCAAAGATGCTGGCAATTATTGCTTAGCAGTGATATTAATTTGATGAAACTTGCAAAAAACAATAAAAATACGTTTTTAAACATAATAAAGAAAAATAAATTGTACTTTATTTTGACACTATGTACTTTTTTTTCTTACGTATAAATAACCTATGTACTTTAATTGCCAAAAAAAAAGGTGGCAACCCTACATGTAATCATAGAATGTAATGCATCTCTGAATCCAATACGCAAGGTAGGTAGGTATTCCCTAAATATGAACCTTATTCTGCCTGGCGGCAACCTGTAAGTAGTAGGTAGCTATTTGATGGGAAATGTTGAGTGCATACTTAGTGTAGATACACATTAGACAGCCAATAGCCAATAGCAATGATGTAGCGACTAGCGGACAAGCTTTTTAAGTTTTTACCCACGTCGGAACGGAGACGGTATAGTTAATATAGGTAGGTAGGTATATGCGTTTGCCCTAAGAGGTTGTGCGTTTGTTTCTGCACTTTTTTGTTACCAATTTCCTGGAAAACTACTGGACCTTCTAAGAACCTTCTCAGAAGTTATGGAGATATCCATAGCTTCTGATAAGGTTCTTAGATATATTTTAGTCCACCAAGCTGCGCTGCAATCGTAATTTTTTAATATCTTACAATGTTTCTGAAAAAGTACCTACTGGGCTGATTAAGATGTGGTTTTTTGCATTAGATATGTATATTTTAAGGTCAAAGTCCACCAAGATGCGTTACAATCGTGATTTTTATTATTTTTATTACACCTATTAGCATTTTTCTGAAAACTACTGTGCTGATTAAGTAATACTACTGAGTAGGAGTCTCCTCCCGAAATGAGAAGGGTTCAGCCATAGTCCACTACGCTGGCCTTCCGATCGTACCTAATTACTATTTTTCTGAAAAACTACTGGGCCGACAGCGATACTATTTTTGGTTTTAGATATGCATACCTACTTCTGAGTAGTTCTAATTAGGTAGTTATTGTTTTAAATGATGATGATGATGAAGTAATTTAAAAAATGCGTGTATGTTTGATGTATCATTCTCCACTAACCGTTACAATAATAACAACATCCCAAGCACGAAGGTACTCGTATTTAATAGAACAAGCCGAGTCGTAGAGCTACTGCTTCTCCCAAGAATAATAATTTTTGCACAAGACATTCTGCAGTCAAAGTAGGTACTTAATTGGTGAATAATATCTATCTACTAAAGGAGGAATTAGCATATACCTACTTACGTATCTACGGGAATAGATTAGGTCTACCGCAGGTCTGCGCGGTTTGTGAGTCTGACACAACGTAGCTTCTGATCCTCCGAACATTTACAATGCCTATCTGCAGACTGTTGAGCAAACGGTTATTTGGTGTGGGTTTCCTAGATCCCACGCGTGGGAAGAGGCTACACTCTACAGGCGCCGCCTCTCGGTCGCGAGATGAGTTTTGCGGCGCGGCGCTCGCAGATAGAGTAGAGAGTATTATCGTCAAAAGGCGCCGCCGCAAATTATTCTAATCAGCGAGCGTCGATCGAGCGCGGCGGCATTCGCAACTCGCAGCTCTTCACGGTGACGACCAAAAGATGCGGGGTACAGTTCTTTGTGCTGATAAAAATCATATCATACTAATTGTTGGGGCTTCAAGCCAGCCCAGCGATGCAGACCTAGGTCCCTAATTCGGGCCCATGGGAAACCAAGCGACCCCGGTTCGCTGGGTTCTGTGCCAGTCGGACAGATCTGTATTAGGGGTCTGTGGCAGCCGTCAAGCTGACATGTCAATAAATCAGCTGTTCCGATTATAATTCTAATTTTTAATTAGATTTAGTTTAAAATACGGCTAAGTTCTGCTGTAAAATAGTATAAGTAAAAGTGTTAATTGTAATAAATATAAAGTTACTTCTCCATCATCATCGGAACATAAACTTCGAGGCTGAGACAAATGTACCTGTCGGATGGCGACCGGCGTGAATCATGATTCATAAATCAACGACAAAATCCCGGGGAGTATTGCTTTTATTTCTTTAAAGCCATTACTAATTAGTTTAATTATTACCGCACACTAATAGGTATATTTCTCAAATCTACTCCTTACACGCTACTCGTACTTTCTCGACAATTTCGAGAAACGTCCATCCTCACATTCGGGCAAAGTCTTTACTCACTTTGCTTGACTTATTAGTGGAAGTAAAGCTGGAGAAAAACCAGGATTGCCTCAGACAAATCCAACACTACACATGACAATATAATTCTTAACAAAGAAACAAATAGGTTCAACATTAGCAGTGAATAAGTCAGACAAAGTTTTGTGTAAAAAATTAGTGCCTAAATATCTTGTAACCTACCTACTTACATACCAAATTATAACTAGCTTATCTTCCTTGTCTTGTCTATTTTATCTGATTCTTTTTGTATCCCTCCCTCTGTCTGTTCTGTAAACTCTCAATTTCCCTTCTCTGACATATAATATTGGTGTGTTTCAGGTGTAGGCATTGTAAAATGGCTCCAACCGTGCAAACCAGACGGGCAGCAGCTTTAGAGGAGCAACAGAAACTTAAAAATGCCCTACAGGAAATTAAATCGCTGAAACAATTAAACACACAGCTCCTGAAGGAACAAGAGGACAGTGAAGTTGAAATGAGAGTAATCATTACAAAGAATACACAGTTGAAGGCTGAACTGGCTAGCCTGCACAGCGCCCATACTCTTGTGCTAGAGGAGCGAGACCAACTTCAGGTGGCAGTCGGCTCATTCAATCAATGCATTCAGACCTATGAAGAGGCCTTGGGACGAATCTCTTTTTTGGAGGATGAATTGAGCAGATCACATAAAATAATTGATGACCTTCAGTCACAAATAGAAAGTTGCGAAAAGCAACAAAACAACAAACTGTATGATGAACTGCTTGCTTCATCTTCATCGGCACCGGTCGTGACCATTGATCTCACCTGTGACAGTCCTTGTGCCCATAATAAGAAACATAAAAATCTCAATATTTGCCTAAATAGTCACAGAAAAATAAAAAAATATATAAAAATTGGCAAGTTTATTACAAAAACCAAAAAATTAATTAAATCACAAAAGGCAAGTGCTCAAAACATTAGACTGAGAAAAGAGCGGTTAGACTTATTAAATAAGCTGAACATAACTTGTTCCTCATTGCAAGAAATGAGAGAGCAATATGAATCTAACATTCATAGCCTAAACAATGAGATATTAAAGTTGGAAAGTTCATTAAGAACTATTACTTCCCAGTATGAACTGTCACAGAAACAGATCAGTGAACACATTCTGGCTGCCGATGAGCTCTTAACCATAGGTAATTATAATATTGAACGATTAGACTCTCTAGTGAATAAATGTCAGTGTTCAAATAAGGTTCCTTTAGTTGTCTCAGCGGAAAATCAATGTACTGATTTCAAAAATTCCTGTAAGTGTAATAATGTACTAATGTGTCCCTCCCCACAGCGAAAAACATTTGTAATCTCAGACGGGTTTGGAAAAGACCTTGGTTATTTGCTAAAAAGTGAACTACACCAACAGGTCCTTAACATATGTAACCCGGGGGCCCCCTATGAGTACATAATTGAAAATATTAAAGGCTGTTGTTTAGATAAATACAGCACAGTAGTATTGTTAGTAGGTGACAGTCGGCAAATAACCAAAAAAGAAATACTCAGAAGTTTTGCATACCTACAAAGTGTACAAAAAGATTCTGAATGTAAATTTATACTTTGTGCGTTTCCATACTCATGCTCTTTGACCTCAGCACAAAATAGGTATGTTTATAAACTTAACATGCTTTTACATAATTTAAGCTATGGTCATAGAGACCATTTCCATGTACTAGACACAAATAAGTTTGTTAAGCGATTTACTCTGACAAAAGGTACTATGTATCTGCCACATAGATATAAGAAACAAATAGCTACATTAGTAGCTTGTAATATACAAGACCCAGCTATTTTTAGCTTGGATGCAACTGTGAATGGTACATGTTGTACCCATAATATTGATTTATCTAGTAATATTAGTACCAATCCCAGTATTTTGGAATTGGATACAAGTTATCATGAAAAATTAAATACAAATTGTACAAATTGTACTAATATTTATGTTAACACTGACTCAAGCTGTGCTGGTGGTACTACCAAGTCAGTAAATAACTCAAGCTACAGTAGTAGTACTACCAGGAACACTGCTTGTTTAAACTAGGCAGCAAGACAACGGAGAAGCTCTGTAAAATTAACATTGTACATCAAAACATACAGAGTCTCTCCGGCAAAGAATTAGAAATAGAATTATTTGTGGAAAAATGCAACACACATATCTTGTGTTTCACTGAGCACTGGCTTAAGAGTGAACAATTGCCAATAACCAGGATACATAACTTTACAATGTCAAGTGCGTTCTCTAGAAAATCTGCTATTCATGGTGGATCATTAATCCTGGTCCATAAAGACATTAAAAGTAAAGAACGAAAAGACATAGTGGGTCTATCTGTTGAACGCATTGCGGAACTGTCTTGTGTGGAGCTGGAGCGTTTTATTGTAGTCTGTGTTTACCGGCCCCCCTCAGGTGATCTCACCCATTTTGAGGATATAATGGAAGATGTGTTAAAGCGATTGTGCGTGTCCACTAAGAAGATTATAGTATGCGGCGATTTTAATGTAAATATTTTAATGGAAAATGCTTTTACTGGTAGGTTGCTAAACTTATTTAAATGTTTTAACATGAAACATGCTTTTAGTGAACCTACTCGGATAACAGAAACTTCAGCCACTTGCTTAGACAATATTTTTTACAGTGGCGATATAATTTTGGAAAAAGCTGTTATAAACAAGCTAAGGTCGGATCATTGCGGGCAACAGATAACTGTTTTAAGTAGTGCCAATAAAAGAAAACAAATCATCAAGTGTAGACCAATAACTAAAAATAAATTGACGCGGTTTAAAGATCAAATTTCCGCCAAACTTCCTGCAATCACCTATAAAAAGGGTCACCCAGACCGCACCTATACTAGTCTCTTCAAGACAATAGACAATGAATTTAATAAGGTATTCAATTTGAAGCAAATAGAAAAAAGTGAGAAATTAAAGTTCAGTGATTGGGCTACTGTAGGCATTTACAAAAGTAGGGACAAGTTGTACGAGTTGAATGATGAAAAACAATACAACCAGTCTCCCAGTTTTGTTGAACGCGTGAAAACTTACTCAAAGACTTTCAAAAATGTTTGTATTCATGCTAAGGCACTACATATTAAAGAGAGAATTGTGAAGTCGGATAACAAAATAAAAACCACTTGGAACATAGTAAATGACGAGTCTGGTAAAACTAAATCTCGTGATGTCAACTACGAGATTGTTATTGATAATAATAAAATAACGTCTGATAAAGAGGTTGCAAAAACCTTCGAAAAGTTTTTCCAGGATGTTCCTATTTTGTTGACCGACTCTCTAAACTCCTCACCCACCGCAGCTCAGAGTATATTAAGGGAAAATGTAAAAGAGTGCAATGTTTCTTTTGAATTTAAACACATCACTGCTATAGATATTATAAAAAACTTTAAGTTATTAAAATTAAAAAATACTGGTGACCTATGGGGTATGTCTGTGAAAGTCATATCAAACATAATAAGCGACATTGCCCCTTACTTAGCTGTAATTTTTAACGAATGTGTAGATTTAGGCACCTTCCCGAGTTTAATGAAACATGGTAAACTCATTCCTTTATTTAAGTCAGGAAATAAAAACGATCTTAATAATTACAGACCTATTTCAATTTTACCAACTCTCAGTAAGGTTTTTGAAAAAATTATATTGAGCCAATTATTAAATCACTTTAACACAAACAGCTTACTGCATCCCGAGCAGTACGGCTTCACTAAGGGTCGTAATACAACTGATGCGGGTGCAAAACTATTAAAACATATATACGATGCCTGGGAGCGTTCACAGAATGCTATTGGTATCTTCTGTGATCTGTCTAAGGCATTTGATTGTGTTGAGCACAAAACTTTATTGCTGAAATTAAGCCACTATGGCATGAGAAATGTTGCACTCGATCTCATTGCTTCCTATCTAAATGATAGAACTCAGAGGGTATGCGTAAACCACGTGAAGTCAGAGGGCTCAACTGCATTAATGGGTGTCCCACAAGGCTCGATCTTGGGTCCATTTCTATTTTTGGTGTATATAAATGACTTACCATACCATGTCAATAATGTCTGTGACATCGTATTGTTTGCTGACGACACATCACTTATTTTTAAAGTGGATAGAAGTAAGGACAATTTTGACGATGTAAACAATGCAATATCACACGTATCACACTGGTTTACTATCAATAATTTATTATTGAATGCTAAGAAAACCAAGTGCTTAGAGTTTGTTCTACCTAATGTAAAGAATATTAACAAAACTATAATGATAAATGGAGAAACACTAAAAATGGAGAACACCACAGTTTTTTTGGGGGTGACCTTGGACAACAAGCTTCAATGGGGCGCTCATATAGATACACTAGCGGGAAAACTTAGCTCGGCTGCCTTTGCTGTTAGGAAAATAAGACAGTTTACCGATATTGAAACGGCTAGGCTTGTCTACTTTTCTTACTTCCACAGTGTTATGTCGTATGGCATTTTATTGTGGGGCAGAGCCGCTGATATCCAATCAATTTTTATATTGCAGAAAAGAGCCATTCGTTCTATTTATAAACTCGGATCACGCGAATCACTTCGTGAAAAATTTAAAGAGATTGGTGTTCTTACGGTGCCTTCACAATATATATACAATAATATAGTCTTTGTTAGGCAGAACATTAATAATTATAAACAAATATCTGATACTCACAATCTATGTACTAGAAACCGCCATAAGCTAGTAACAGCGTCATATCGTGTGCGTAAGGTGCAGAAATCCTTTGTGGGGTCGAGTGTACGTTTTTATAACATGGTTCCAAAAGAGTTTATAGATTTGCCATTACATAAATTTAAGGACTGTGTCAAACAGCATTTGTTAAGTCGAGCTTATTATACTATCGACGATTTTACTAACGACAAAGTTGCATGGAAGCAACCGGCCTCGAATCCAGTGACCCACAAGTCGGTGTAATACTTGTAACGTTGCGTATGTATTGTATTGCTTAAATATTGTAACCTCTTTCTTTTTTTGAGAAAAGAGCAACTGCTGAGTTTCTTGCCGGCTCTTCTCAGTAGAACCAGCTTTCCGAACCGGTGGTAGAGTCTTGACGTATCATAAGTGACACAAGTTGTCCTATGTGAAATAAATAAATCATTTATCATTTATCATTTATCAGTGTATTATGTATACATTATTTACCCTTTATATGTTGATATTGCTAATTACAAGGTTTGATATTGCTTGTCTGCATTGCGATTGTGACTGTATATGAATTTGTTGTCTTGAATTAATTGCTTATTATTAATTGGATTTGTAAATTTAACCACTACCTTTGGTTTTGTCCCCTACTAGTTGCAAATTAAAAACTTGTTTTTAATTATTGAACGGTAATCATTGATTACACAGTGTTTTCAGTCACATATATAGTTGCTCACCTATCTTTGCCTGTCTTTGCAATTGTTTAAAAACTTGAATTTGTAACTTCTAACTTATGCTTAAGATTATACTACAATTACTATAATTACATATTATTGTTGTTTGTCTCGGGTTAACTATACACATAACTTGTTTTTTGTTTTTACATGTATGTCTGTCTGTATTTGAAGGTTAACCCCTGATAATTTGATAATTTTCATGTAGGTAAGTTTAACTTGCTTTTAATTGTAGTTCTTATTCTTGTTTATTTTTAATTCTTTACTTTGATTTATTGCAGAAATCAACAGTGTAACAACCTAACATATAAATTCATTGTTTACAATAGAATTTGAACATTGTTATTTGTTTGTTGTTTGTCGCTGTTTTGTGTGTTGTTATACTGTTGTTGTTTTGTTGTGAATTCACACAGCTGGCTAATTGTTAGTTAGGGTTGCCACCTCAATCCAGCCTAAATTGTAAGTGTGAATCATAAAGTAATTTATTTAATTGCAAATTGCAATACCTATTGCGTACAAGATGTCAGCTCATAAAAGGCTCGTTGGCTTGATACAAGCTGAACTCCGATGGGCGGCTACAGCTCGTACCTTGATAGGCCGTGAGGACAGAGCATCCGCACTGCTCAAGCGATGTGAACAGGTGCCGACCAGACAGGCAATTGTCGAGGAAGCGCTTAGGGACCTAGTGGTTTTGGAACCGCCCGAGGAACTGCTCCAGTCCGCTCAGCGAGACTATGAGCAGTTCTTTGAACTAACGGACGGCCTTGTGGAGGAAAGCTCTAAGCTTAAGAAGGAGGCGAGACTAAGCTCTCTTCTCGAGTCTCCTTTGAGACCTTCGACTCAACCTGCGCTACTAGGTAGGTTACCCACTATAGACCTACCTAAATTTTCGGGCAATTTGAGTGAGTGGTTAGGTTTCCTCGGCCTCTTTGATAGTCTGGTGCATGCTAGGAAGGATCTGTCTCCCTGCCAGAAACTGAGCTACCTACTGTCCTCCTTGCAGGGAGAGGCTCTGAGTGTGGTCTGCCACCTGGACCTCTCCGAGGAGAGCTATACTACCGCCCGGGAACTACTCACCCGGCGGTATGCCAACGTGCGCCGATTAGCGGACACGCACGTGGCGCAAATTTTGTCTCTGCCACGTGTCTCAGGGGTTGCTCGTTTGAGGGAATCTTTGTTAAACCCGTTGATTGTAGCATGTAATGCACTTAGGCGACTAGAGCTCCCGGTGGACCAGTGGTCTTTTCTGTTGCTGCATATAGTGTTGTCCCGCCTACCTCCCGAATTAAAATTGCGGTTTGAACAGAGGTATGGTGGGGACGGTGCCAGCTATCTGCCCCCCTTTTCAGATTTGCTAAAGTTCCTCGAGGAGGAGTGCCGGCAGGCTGACAACTCTGGTGTTGCTGGTCCTTCAAGGACCTCAGAGCAACCTGCCCAGCCGAGGAAGGGAAGGGGTCAGATTGGCAGCCCTGGTAAGGGGGCCTCTGAGCGAAGGCCAATGCCAGTCTACAGGGGGCTTGCTGCCACTGAGGCCACCCCCTGTAAATATTGCAAGCGTCCGGGCCACAGGGTACCTTCTTGTCCCCAGTTCCTGGACAAGACGATTAACCACCGGAGGGGCATCGCCAGGGACCGCCACTGGTGCTATAGTTGCCTGGAAGCTCACCTGCAGCGAGACTGCCCACATCAGCAGCCATGCCCTATTTGTAAGGGCAACCACCTGGCGATCTTGTGTGCCAACCAAAATGGCGTTGGCCGCCAGGTGGGGGAGAGCACCCCCCGCACGGGCGGGGGTGCTTATGTTAATCGCTCCCCTGCTAGTCTGCGTCGCTCTCCTGCACCGTGTCAGGTGCCCCGGTGTGTCCGGGCTTCGCCCCCACCCGGGGGGGCTTCACCCCCCCGCGGGGGGATTTCGACCCCCCTGCGACAATTTGATGCAGGATTTGCTGCCGCCACGGCGACGGGCCGTCCTACTCGCTACTCACCCCCGCTTCACGAGTGGCCGCGACTAGAGCGCCGCCCACCTCGTATGGGTCGCCAACCTCACTACGGTGTGCCGGCCTCTGCCCGCTTGACTAGGCCTGTGCTTCCGCCGCGGGATGGCGCGTGGATTTACCCAAATGGAGGTCCGTCTCCTCCGCCTCTGGAGGTTCCGCATGAATCTCGATTCGAGATTCCCCGGTTCGAGGACCGGTTTGATGAAGGCGACCAATGCTAGGTGGTCGCCGCCCTAGCCCCCACCACAGCCACATCTCCTGAGAATCTTAATCTTCAGCAGTCCGTCTGTCAGACCGTTCTTTTGCCGACTGTCTCAGTGAAGGTGTACAACCCGAAAGGTGAATGTTTGATAGTTCGTGCCCTCTTGGATTCGGGTTCACAGCGCTGTATTGCTTCTTCTTATTTGGTGGGTAAGCTAGGGCTCCCTTGGAGTCCTCATGCGGTTCGGATGATAGGTATCGGTGGTGCCGAGCCCTCGACTCCTAAGGGTGAAGCGGAGTTGATGTTTGGCCCAATTAAGGGCGATCTCCGCGTCTTGGTCAAGGTGTCAGTCCTTGACGATATCTTGGGTCCTCTACCACAGGAAAGAATCGCTGATGTTGCGGTTTCCTGTACGGCAGGTCTGACCCCTGCCGACCCTCACTGGACTGAACCTGGTCCCATGGATCTTTTGTTGGGTTCTGATGTCCTAGGCCTGATCTTGTCAGGAGGAATTAGGGTCCTGCAGAAAGATGGACTTTGCGCCATCTCCACTATATTTGGTCATAGCTTTCTTGGACCCGTTTTGTGGTCTTCAGACCCACCGGTGCTAGACCAATTGCAGGCAGCCGGCTTAACGTTGTCGGATGTAGTCCAGCGTTTTTGGGAAGTCGAGGAGCCGCCACACGCCGCACCGGTTAATCCTCTTGACCTTGGATGAGAGTTGTTCTATCAAAATAACACAGGCCGCCGTACTGACGGGCGCTTCGTAACTCGCTTGCCCTTCCTCGCCTCTCGCCCCCTTCTTGGTCATTCACGGGCCTTAGCTGAGAAGAGGCTCTTGTCTATGGAACGGCGCATGCGGCGCGACCCTACCTTCCGCACCAAGTATATTGAATTTATGCGCGAGTACGAAGACCTTGGACACATGTCACCATCCAATTTTGATTGGCGTTCGCACGAGCACTACTTCCTACCCCACCATGCTGTCTTGAAGACCCCTGGGGGTAAGATTCGAGTGGTATTTGACGGCTCCGCGGCTACGTCTAACGGGGTGACTTTGAACCAGTGTCTGCACGCTGGCCCTAAGTTGATCAAGGATATCTCCGACATCCTCACGCATTTCCGCCGTCACCAAATTGTCTTTGTTGCTGACATCAAGATGATGTTCAGACAGTCGGTGGTACATCGCGATGATCGGAGGTATCAGCTGATTTTGTGGCGCGAGAGTCCTAATGAGCCGATACGGGTCTTTGAATTGAACACAACGACCTATGGACTCCGGTCAAGCCCCTATATTACTATTAGGACCTTGTTGGAATTGGCTAACCGCGAGCGGCTGAATTATCCTCGTGCATCAGCCACCTTGGAATCGTCAGTCTATATGGACGACATCTGCACAGGAGCTTCTAGTGTTGAAGAAGCTTTGACCCTGCGTGACGAATTGATTGCAATACTGAAGTCCGGAGGTTATGAATTGCGAAAGTGGCTATCCAACTCCCCTCACGTTTTGAAGGATCTCCCGGGAGAGGATCAGCAGGACCCTCATATTTTTGAAAACCTTGAAAATCCTAATTTGTTGACGGTCCTTGGAATACAGTACCAGCCCGTCCAGGATGTCTTCACCTACCGGGTTAAATTGAACCCACCTCCTAAGGTCTGGACTAAGCGCTCCGTCTTGTCTACGGTTGCCCGCACATTTGATCCAAACGGGTGGATCACTCCCGTAATATTTTTGGCCAAATGCTTCCTTCAGAAGCTTTGGATTGCTGAAGTCGGTTGGGACGATCCTCTCCAAGGGAAATTATTGAAGGAGTGGCACTCCCTTGTGTCTGCACTTCCGGACGTCAACCGAATTGCGATGCCTCGACGCTTCCTACCACCAGGAAGGTGCCACGCCAGTCTCCATGGATTTTGTGACGCCTCCGAACGAGGCTATGCTGCCGTGGTATATATGCGGACTGTCGATGCCACCGGTGAGGTCGCGACACATCTTGTCTTGGCAAAGAGCAAGGTGGCCCCTATTCGGTCACGCTTGACGATCCCTAAATTAGAATTGTCTGGCGCTGCTCTTTTGGTGCGCCTTCAATTCAATTCAATTCAATTCAATATCATTTATTCAATATAGGTACACTGTAGGTACACTTATTGACGTTAAAAATTACTTACTTAAAAAAAACACGATGGTGATAATCGGTTACGGTTTCTTAAAACTAAAGCTACGAGGGTTCCAAACGCGCCCTGGTCTGAGAAGAGCCCACAACAAACTCAGCCGGGGTTTTTTTTTTTTCATTATCACCATCTCACAAATAATCTTAACTAAGGAACTATCCTTCTTAACCATGTCCGTTCATCTTTGGCATCCGTGGTCGAACTGACCGACGGTGTACGCTTGGACGGACAGTGAAATTGTCCTATGTTGGCTCCGAGCCGCCCCTCACAACTTGGAGGTCTTTATCGCGAATCGGGTGTCCCAAATTCAGTGCTCTGAAACTCCGTTGATTTGGAGACACGTACCCGGAGAATTGAACCCGGCCGATTGCGCCTCTCGCGGTCTCGAAGCCTCTTCACTTGTCAACCACCCCCTTTGGTGGGGCCCAAGTTGGTTAACGCAACCTGAGTCGACTTGGCCTCAGAATCGGTTCTCCGCTCCGGAAGTTTTGCCGGGCTTAAGAGTCGGAGTCGTGAAGGATAGACCGATCCCAGACTCCAACTTCCTCTTGGAACGATACAGTTCCCTTGATAAACTCATTGGTGTTACCGGTTGGCTTAGACGTTTCATCCATAATGGAAGGAACCCAGGTAATAAAAATTTGAATCCTGTCTTGTCGCCTCTTGAACGTCGAGAAGCCCGGACACATTGGGTGCGTGTGGTTCAGGCAGAACATTTTGCGTCCGTGATTGACACCATAAAAGGAGGCTTAGCTTTGAAAGGCCCGCTTGCTCGCTTAAGCCCCTTTTTGGACGAGGACGGATTGTTACGCGTTGGCGGACGCCTTAGGAATTCTGAGTTGCCCTATGGTGCTCGTCGCCCTTTGCTGCTCCCTAAGGACGGCACCTTTGTTAAATTGCTGGTGACCTCTTATCACCTGAAAAATGCCCATGCTGGTTGCAATGCCCTCTCGGCTATTTTACAGCGTGAGTTTTGGATTTTGGCAGGGAGACGCACAATCCGGAGCGTCATTTTCAAATGCATCCCTTGCTACCGTTTGAAGGCCCCTACTGCGCAGCCGATGATGGGTGACTTGCCCCCCGACCGCGTCATGGCCACTCGACCTTTTGCCGGAGTTGGCACTGATTTTGCAGGCCCTTTCGCCATCAAGAGCTCTAACCTCCGCAACGCCCGGTCACTCAAGGCCTATCTGTGCGTCTTTGTTTGTCTCTCTACTAAAGCGGTCCATTTGGAACTCGTGAGTGCCTTAAGCACTGAGGCCTTTGTGGCCACGCTAAGTAGATTTGTCTCCCGTCGAGGATTGCCTGACCTGGTTCGCACCGATTGCGGTACTAATTATAAGGGTACCGATAGATATTTAAGAGAAATTGTTGAATTTTTGTCTAGTAATAAGATTAGTATAAGTACTGCAATGTCCAAGATGGGGATAACCTGGAAGTTTGACCCTCCAGCTTGCCCCCACTGGGGTGGGATCTTCGAAGCTGTCGTCAAGGTCGCCAAGACACATCTCCGACGCGTTATAGGAGAAACTATCTTGACCTTCGAAGAACTCGCCACTGTGTTTTGTAAAATTGAGGCCATACTCAATTCTCGGCCACTCTGCCCCCTCTCGTCTGACCCAAACGACCTGGAGGTCTTAACTCCCGGCCACTTCTTGATTGGTCAGCCCCTTAACGCCTTGCCCGAATACCCCTTCAGGGACGCGAAAACCTCACGTTTGTCTCGGTTTGAACTGTTGCAGCAAATGACTCAGAGCTTTTGGCATCGTTGGTCACTCGAGTATTTGCACCTTTTGCAGCAACGTGTTAAGTGGGCTGACAAATCCGATCCCCCTAAGGTTGGTGATCTTGTATTGGTAAAGGAATCTAATTTGCTACCTTTGTATTGGCGTCGTGGACGCATTGTTAAGTTAATGTACGGGTCTGATGGGGTTCCCAGAGTCGCCGAGGTAATGGTCGGAGATTCGGTCTTGCACCGAGCCGTTTGCACCTTGTCACGTCTCCCCATCTGTTAGTGAGTGGACGTAAATCCTTGCGTCCACGGGCGGGGGATTGTTCGCGCCACCTATGTATTAGTTGTCTGTGGTCGCTGTGACAGATGGAATACTTTGTGAACGTAGCTAGCTTGCCGCGCTTTTTGATAAAACCTTTGGTTTGACAGTTCGAGACAGAGTTCAGATTGGTTTTTGCTAGCGGCCGCGCCTCGAATTGTTGATTGTAAAAATAAGCTTTTCTTTGTAATCCGTATTGTTAGAACCTCGCTATAGCTTAAGGTTCCCGCGAGAAATTAGCTTCTAGTTATTTCGGTACTAAATAAAGCCTTACTTGCGGTACTGAGTGGCATTGATAGTTGTGTGGCCACGTTGACACCTGCCGGCTGCAAACTGTGTATAATTCCGTAAATAGTTAACCTAAGCAGCTTTTGGACGAACTTTGAGTGCGGTGCTGTGTGAGTTGTGATTGACGGTTTTGAAGCCAGAAGCCACAGGCCGAAAAGCAATACCTTCTCATTCCTGACCTTTCCTAACCTTTAACCTACATTCTTCCTTATCTAAGATTCAGTAGGCATTTGGACTCCGTAAGTACGTAGTATAGTTTTCATTATTGTCTTACCACCTAAGTTTACCCCTAATACAGATCTGTCCGACTGGCACAGAACCCAGCGAACCGGGGTCGCCTGGTTTCCCATGGGCCCGAATTAGGGACCTAGGTCTGCATCGCTGGGCTGGCTTGAAGCCCCAACACTAATATTGTAATGGAACTTAATAGTAAGAAAAAAAAAATTACTAATATTATAAATGCGAAAGTGTGTTTGTTTGTTGGTTTATTGGTTTGTCCTTCAATCACGCCGCAACGGAGCAACAGATTGACGTGATTTTAAGCATGGGTGTAATTGAGGACCTGGAGAGGGACATAGGCTTTTTATCCCGGAAAATTAAGGAGTTCCATACTCGGGAATCAAAAAATCTTAAACCACGCGTACGAAGGCGCGGGCATCAGCTAGTTATCTGTATTTGATTGAGATTATGGTAATGATAATGATATTAATTGATTAATATTGACGAGTAAGATAGATTTATGCTGCCTTTACCGCACTGTCATGTCCTAGCCAAGGGCGTAGCCAGGATTTTATATAGAGGGGGGCAGATAAAGAAAATACTACACTATATTTTTTTATTATCACACTATACTACTATACTCTATCTCTATTAGTAGTGGAGGTCGGAAGTGAGGGAAAAAATTAAAAACACAATATATAATATAACAATCACAATAATAACTTGACCAGTAGGTAATCGACGCGGTTCTTCACAAAATTTGTTTAAAACTTCTCTCAAAATCTATTCTTTTTTTTCTTTGACAATTTTCCTGTGTACGCTTAACATGCATAGCCCGTTTAAACGGTTTTCGGCCATCGTAGACCTCAGCCACGTTTTGACACATCGCAGGGTAGAAAGTACTTGTTGTACACAGTTGTGCCAATGAAATAAGGATGGCTTTTTTAGTTGCTGGGAAGAAAGTGTCTGCCTCCTTTAATCATCATCATCATCACTACAGCCTATTAACGTCCCACTGCTGGGCACAGGCCTCCACTCTCATAGGAGAGCGGGAATTAGAGCTTAGACCCACCACGCTGCTCCAATGCGGGTTGGCGGGCTTTAACGACTATTATCATGTTAGTGATAATAACCGGGACCGACGGCTTAACGTGCTCTCCGAGGCACGGGGGTGAAACACCGCCAACTTCCAACTCCGGGCTGGCACTGAGTTATTGAAAAACCCAATACCTAACTTTTATGCCCGACCGGGAATCGAACCCAGGAACTCGTGATCCGCAGTCGACTATGCTAACCACTAGACCAACGAGGCAGTTTTCTAGATCTTCTCTTTCCATTCCTTTATCCTTCCATAGTTTGTACCATAAGTCTACTTCATGTTCAAAAAGAGGAAGATCATAGTATTGATAGAAATCTTCCGATTTTTCTTTAAAATCAATCAGCGACATATTTAGCATTGAACTGGGATGTATAGACATTAGGCTAAAAGCAGGTAAATGTTCATTAGAAAAACGCTGTTCGAGTGCGGATATCAGCGATTCTAAATAAGGAATGATAACTGACCGCTTCCAAAAATTGCATACACTCTCAGCTGGGTGATTGGACCGATGTTGTTGGTGACATGCAACACGCGGGATTTGCAAATCAGTGCCAATGGCAGTTGCAGTTCTAATTGAAACGTCTAAACTATTCTCTCTCTGTCTGCGTAGCTGCGATGATCTTTAATAACGGAAATAATTCTCCTAATATGATTCACGCATGTGTAGGGGGGGGGCAGCCCCCCCCCCCCCCCGGGGGGGTAGGTCTGACTAGGTATGATGGTGTTCTGTAAGGCTGGGTATCCACTATGTTCGCGAACCTCTATGCTCCGCGCTCCTGCAACTGCTCCGCATAGTGGATACGTTCGCGCTCCTGGAGCGTGCAACAGTGCGCGCTCCGCGCTCAGCGCTCCAATCGGTGGCGGTTTTTGCGCGAACGCAAAGGGGTGCTCGTTCTGTTCGAAGCCGCGAGCTAATGCGGTTGCAGATGCGCGGAACACAGTTAGTTCGCGAACATAGTGGATACCCAGCCTAACACGCAGTGTCCCGGACACGGACGTTTCCTATAATATTTTAATCCCCTCCGTTCAGCGCTCTATGCGAACAAATTGCCGACTCGAGACAAACACCTAGTATACATGACGCTGATTATTAGCGAGTTGTAAGATAACAATTTTATTAATCGTACAAAGAATTATAGACGGCGGGCGCAAATTACAGACGCGCACCTAAATCATCATAATTAAAATATCCGCGGCCCGCGCACCAGGAATGTGTTTGAGAGTTTGAAGCTGAACGCGAGGTGAACCCTGCCCTCCTCCCTGTGCTGCCTACCTAGTATGTAATGTTATTTATTGTGTTGTTTGATCGCGCGGCCGCGGCTTTGATTCGGCGCGGCCGCGGAAGAATGCGATCAGTCAATGGCAATAGAATTAATGAGGACAGCCATAAAACAACGCTAGCCGCTGCCGGGAGCTGCGCCGCGCTGCGTAGACGTTTTTGTCGCACCTATCGCCGTATTTCCATCTACACTAAAAGGGGCCCGTCGAACAAAAACAAACTATCAACTTTCTTGATCCGACGACGTAAACTATGACTAATGAAAGGGAAACATTTGACTTCAAATTAATATCTATTTCAATTAAAGATCCCATTCGAGGCTGATTTATACTGTTTACTTTGCTATAAAAGACAAGAGGATTTTATTTCGGAAATAAATGTTTTGGAAAGTTCCTAGTTTATGTCTGACTATTAACCACTGGCAGAGAATAGCTATTATTTACCTATGCTAGGTAGTATACTAGTGCAGTAAATATAGCGCCGAGAGTTCAATTTTCAATTATTGTATTGGGTAAGTATACTTACTTACCTACAACATTTTACAATAGGTACATATTACATTCAAGTATGCAAAAACAGTAAAACATCTCCATCCAACAAATCCATCTCTATTCTCTATGCTATAAAACAACAAAAGCGCCCAAATTTCCAAGAAGTAGGTAGGTATTGAAAATGTGTCAGCGGGATTTAGTAGATGTATAAGAAACGCTTATTGTACTAACTAGGTAAGTATGTACTTGATACCTACCATAAATTGTTACTTCGACAAAGATGACAGCATCGAAACAGCTGATGTTTTTATGGCGGCCATTATATTGCCGCACTAGTGCAAAAATCAATACCTATAACGGCACAGCTTTGAAGCCTGTGCGATAATATGTCAATCACCTAAGAGTGAGAAAGGTCTATACTCTATAGTCTATACTTTATAGTTAAAGTAGCGGTGGAGTAAGAGCAAGTTTCCAAGCATCACGTAAGTGTGGTGCACTGACCTGGCGGCGCAGGGTAGGAGTAGGGCGAGCAGGCGGCGGGGTCGAGGTGCGTGGCGGGGTGCGCGTGCGCGTGCGCGTGGTGAGCGTGGTGAGCGTGCGCGGCGTGGTGCGCGGCGCCCCACTCGACGGGCTTGTACTGCGCGTGCAGCGAGCCTCGGCCCAGCAGTAGCCCGCCGTAGCCCGCTGCCGCCATGTTGTGGTGCGCCGCCGCCGCGTGGTACTCGGCTGCGTGCCGGTGCGCCGCGTGCCCGTACCTGCGCACACGTCACACGTCACACACACTGCGCTACACAGCTACACACCAGTACGCTTACTCTGAGTTTTTACATTGCAAATTCGATTGAGCGTTCGATCACATGCGTCACAGTAAAATGAACCTTATATACATTACTTTAGAGCTCAATTTCCTGTATGCATTCAAAGCCAGCGCTCCAAACGATACCTTTCGGAATTAAAATTGGTTGAATTGAATTTGTCTTTAAATCAAGAGCTTTTGGGTCAATTTACTTTGATCGAACGCTCAATACGATCAATCGAATTTGCAATAGAATTAATGAGGACAGGACATGTAAAAACTCAGAGTAAGCTTACAGTACACGGTACACACTCACCCCGCGTAGTGCTGATGCCAGGGGTCGTAGTCGTAGAGGTCGAGGCCGGCGCAGGCGGGCGCCGCCGCCGCCGCCGCGTTGAAGAACGACGCGGGCAGGTTGCGCGAAGACATCGGCACGCCCTCTGTACAGAGGAAACAACACTACACTGTGACAGCGTGACTCGCCTCACCCTCGCGAGCGTGGAATTTGCAGTGTAAAACCTCTCTTAGTGCAAGTTTACGTTATAATACTACTCTAGGTTATGTTATACTTTTTATTGTGTTGATCAAAAAAATTTGCTTTTGCACAAATCTCCTAAATAGGTACGTCATCAAAATGTTGCATTCGATCTCATATTGCCTCTTAGCTTAAGGCGCTCTTAGTTCACGAGATCAAATTACAGACGCACGAGGGTGAATTCTAGCAAGTGCATATCGCTAAAAATTTAATTTTCTTGTAAAATGATTAGAACAAATTACACTGCTGTGAAAAACTCCGTTTTACCGATTTTACACTAGGTATGACATAATATTATCATGTTAGTGATAATAATTTAACCGACCGACGGCTTAACGTGCTCTCCGAGGCACGGGGGTGTAACACCGCCAGCTTCCTAACTCCGCGCCGGGCCAGTACTGAGAACTTCTAGTCAGAAAAACCCAATACTTAATATTATGGCCCGACCCGGGACTCGAACCCAGGACCTCATCGGCCGCAGTCGAATAGGTATGTCAACCACTAGACCAACGAGGCAGTTAACATTATAATAGTCGTTAAAGCCCTCCAACCCGCATTGCAGCAGCGTGGTGGGTCTAAGCTCCCTCTTTCCTATGAGAGTGGAGGCCTGTGCCCAGCAGTGGGACGTTAATGGGCTGTAGTGGTCGTGGTGGCAGGTGGATGACATATTATAAGATAGCTTCAATGGGACTCCCATATTCTCGGCTGTTTTTGCTTTTTGGAAATTAAGACAGTTCACCGATATTGAAACGGCTGGGCTTGTCTACTTTGCCTATTTCTACGGTGCCCTGTGGACACCAGTAGGTACGTAGAGCAGGCCCAGTAGGTAGTAGAGCAACTGATAATATTCTTATAATTTTTATATTGCAGAAAAGAGCCACGAAAATATGTTGTATAGTCTTTATTGGGCAAAACATTAATCTTTATCAGCAAATAATAAGTGATACACAAAATCGTTACACCAACTAGAAACCGCCATAGGCTAGTAACCGCGCCATGTTCGTATCCGAAATTAATTATGGGGTCGAGTTTACGCAAAAGAGTTCTTTGATTTGCCATTGCTGCATACCTGCATTTAAAGGCTTAGTAGAACAGCATTAATAATAGTCTAGGTTTCATACTATCGAATATCGATGAACTTCCGAATGAAAAAGCATTGCATGGAAGCAATCGGCTTCGCAGTTGCTTTTTAAAAAAAGAGCAAAGCAACTGCTAAGTTTCTTGCCGGCTCTTCTCAGTAGAATCTACATTACGAACCGGTGATAGAGTCCTCACTCAGTCTTGAGTTATCATAAGGGACACAAAACTGGCTTACATGAAATAAATATATTCATTTAGTAGTCAACTACTACTTACTGAGTAAATACATAAATAGTCCTACTACTACTGAGTAAATAGTCAAAAGTCAATTGTTGACTAAGTATTGACACAGCGGAAAAGAATCTCGGGATACGTCCGACTACGGGTGGAGCGCAACGCTGCGGGAAAGGTCGTCGAACTCATGAACAAGCCCGCGCAATCAGCAATGAATAATGAATAGCATAGAAGGAATTGCTCGGCCGCGGTCCGCGTCGCATAACGGCGGTGGCTGGCGGCCGGCCAGCAGCCACGGCGGCACTGAGGCGGTAAATTAGCGCGCGACATTCCCGCCCCGCCACACTCAAACTATCATGATGTCAACTCATCCCGACTGCCCACTCACGGCATCGGTCACGCCGTGCCGCGGCGTGCTGGGTTATCTTCGATCCGGTCCCAGGGGCCAGTATTGATCCTCTCGACTGAGGCGTAGTAGCGATCGAACAGTGGCCGCCCTCGCTGTCTCGGCGGGGGTGAGTGATCCGTGCTGCCGGGGAACTGCGGCGCGCAACACCGTGGCCACAGGTCAGTTGAGCAGGCGAAGGCGCTAAATTGGGTCGGCTATTGTGACGGAATGGCAGGAGTGATGCGCGAGTGAGACGAAAGGGATTGAGCTACACCGGTTCGCACCGGACTATGAGGCCTCGCAGGTCCTGACAGGCTACGGCTGCTTCAACGAGCGCCTGCATGAGATGTGTCTCATCGCAAGTGGTGAGTGCATGTACGGACAGGCAAGGGAGACCTCCACCCATACCACCGAGGCTTGTGTGGCCACGGGAGGCGGAGGGCTGTCCCCACTAACCACACCACTACTGTAATATGGAACATGATTTCAGATCAGAAATGAGCAACAGGCGTTCTGCTTTCATAATGAATCTTATGAAAAACCTAATTAAAAATCTCAAACACATCAATTAGATAGTTAAGGTCTAAGGAGGTAGGCAATCTTGTGTATTTTTGTCATGGCAAGATACCTATACCTACAGCACGAACGCACATTGATAGGTTCCATCCCGAACTATCCAAATGACCCGTTCACTGCACTAGTTAGTCGTTCGGCTTAGCTAGTCCTAGCTTATCTTGAGGTTTGAATAAAATGGATCTAATGAGAAATCAATTCTTGTGAAAGGCTCAGTGTGTCGGCGAGCGGGGCGAGCTGAACAAAGGAGCCAAAGGTAAATTAAGAGCAAAACACCGCGCCAGCTCCGCGCGGGAATGGCGGCGGCGACGCGCTCGTTAACAAATAAAACGAGACGGCCGCTATTAGGTACACAACGAGTTGACACCATAAAGAGAGATAACAGATCAAAGGCTCCAGCATCCCCGCCCACAATAAAAGGAGATTGTTCTCGGAATGCGGCCCGTGGGAGCTGGGAGCGAGCCGCGCGAGAGCCGCGGACCGTTCCCTTCGCGACAGCTTCACGCTCTGCAATACACACGGGAAAGTTTCGTGCGATATTGTCTGATGCACATCTAGGTACGGTCATTTCAGCGCCTGCCTAAAGTAGAGTCTAGTATAGTTAGTGGAGGCAACAATCGTTGTACTACCATCCCTAAATTCTAACTGGTGTTAATTGTAACACAGGAATTATACGAGTACTTAGTAAGTATATATGCTAAACCTAAATTTTTTACACGTATGGCTGTAGCTTCGTGACAATGTAATGGATCAAACATTTTATTTACCTTTCACACGCTTTTAATCGTAGTAAGTAACAACTATCAACATGAACTTTGCAATTACTATGAGATCTAATACAACGACATGGTATCTTTAACTACCATTAAGCTGGAACCATGCTGGTAGGTAGGTACTACGACACGTCAGAGACACCGAGTGTATGGTCTGTGGTCAGAGATGAGGAGAATAGGTAGGTACTCAATGACAGAAGTCCAACCGTATGCATAGGTAGGTATTAATTATTGTAACATTCAAGGAACTGGGATCGTCTTTTCTATCTTTTATGATGCGCTAGAATAGAATAGAATCGATGTTTAAAGATATTATTTTAAGATCCATCTGCACTTATTAGGCCAATGGCCTATTGCGTTTATAAACGGTAAATTTTTAGTAAAAGCATAGATTAATTATAAATTTATATATTGTCTTTGGTAAAAGTAAGTTGGTGACTGTACCACCGGGACCGGGCTAGAATAGCTCTCAGAGAAGGCATATTATTAAAGGTAGGCATACGAGCAAAATGTTAATGCTTGCATAAGTCGTTACTATATCTTGGCGTAAAAACTGTAAAATGATTTGCTATGAGTGGTAAAATACCAGAAATCATTCTTGTTCCAAATAGGAAACCAGAACACTGCTCGAGCAGAAAGTAGGTCCCTACAGGTAGGTATAATGGTAGGTTATTCCTGGCGCTTTTCGGCTAACGCCAGGGACCGCTCAAATTCCAAGTCGCTTCCACTTCTGTTGCGTTGCATCGATCCATAGCATCCTCTCTTCGAAAATCAATTATAGGGGCATTTGCTAATACGAACAAATAGTGCACGGCCGGCCTCGAGCGGCTCGAACTCCAACGCAAAGGCGACTTCAATTCAGCCTGCGACACTCCTCACGCCGAGGCTACCAGCCTACCACCGTACAACGATCCGCGGGTGTGCCAGGCTGCGCTGCCCTGGAGCAAGGGCTCGACGCTCCTGTGTAGGGCCGGGCTCGCAGATACCATCGTGTTTGGTCGTTGACTCCCTCCGCTTAGCCCGGGCTGCGGCGATCTATGACTTGACATCGCGCACTCTGCACGCAGATATCCGAGATATGATTCGCAATTCTTTTAACGGGCTCGTCATCTACGTAGCGTCGATCGTATCGTAGATATAATAATAGGTATTATACCTAATTGGGAGAGTGCGGTCGGCGCGCAGTCAAAGGCCGCGGAGTGCAGTAGCTATGCTGTTTTTGCCGCGCGGCTCCTTTCGCCGACGTTTAAGTAATGGTCGCTCGTTTTTCCGGGCTGACTGCCTGACCGCGGAGCTATGGCTCGACTCCCGACTCCGGCTTGCCGCGGATCCACAGTTCGACCCAGTTTTTGGTGCGAGCCTGTTGCCCCGGGCCCCCCTCCTATCCGCGGGAGAACCGGTCCGCGTTGCGTCACCGGCGATCTTTATTCCCTATCGTGTGACGTGTCGGCATTCGGCAAATGCCATTCATGTCCGATCCGTCCTCGAGTCGCGGAGCTCTGATAAACATCTCTCGCGTTTATACTATGGATGTAATAAATGCTATCAAAATACATTCCACGAATTGAAACAATCGAGGCGATTAGGTGAGGTAACGAAGCGGTAACAATGGCCGGGCAAATGGAGCGGGTTCATCGAGAGCGGCCGCAGGATGTGGTGTGGGGGCGGGGGGAGGGGGGAGGGAGGCTCTACTCCGCAATTAAGCGCGTTTAATGAAGGCGCGAGTGATGTATCTAGCGGGCTGGTTCGCGTCGCGGCTGTTCCGCGAAGCGCGTGGTGAGTTTTTGTGTGCGGACGGTTCGCGGTATATAATGTGCGGCAGTCGTTAGCGCGCTGATTGCGGCGGAAGCGCGCCCGGCTCCGGGAACCATAGCCAACTGCTGCAGCGAGTATATGAAACCACATCAATCACCGCGCATCGAAATGCGCTCGTCGTATCGTGGCCGGGAAAAACAGACGCGGCCGATGCGCCCTACCCGCCCTTACACTGAGCGTGGAAACACTCGCCTTGCGTTAATGAGATACCCCATTGTCAATGAAAGATTAGGAACTAGGTACATAACCATAATATTAAAAGCTCTTTGCTAGTCTTTTTAGGTACTTACATCAAAAAGAACAAGGAATTCTATCTGATAGATAAATATCAAAATACCTACCTATGCGTTCCCTAAGTTCCAGGCATGGTTCCAGGTTCCAAAGATGTTAATTCATACATTTTTAAATTATACCATAGGCAAAGGTTTTTTTTTAAATTTTGATTCTAGCTTTTTGACTACACAATTATCTGTGAGACGGTTTCTACGGTCTACGGTGAGAACCATAGATAATACACTATATACTAGGTGAGAACAGTGGAATTCAATCACGCGTTGAGTACCGGAATGAAGCTGACAGATGAAGTAGGTATCTACCAGTTCCCGAAATAACAATAACTTACGAGTTATTATAACAATTAATTCACGTCGCCGCGACTCAACTGCTTTTATTAAAACTAGTATAAACGTTTACTTATATGGATATAAATTGTTTACTTCATAATGTTTGTTTACTATGCATAATGCATCAGATCAATCAACGGGGCATGCGAATATGACATTTATATGGCCAGTAATTTAAATGAGAATGTTGGTTGTCTGACTAGGAGTAGAGCCACAGTATCAGGGGTAAAGTTTCCATAACCCTGGAAAGAGGACAACAACGTGCAACCTCGCGTATCATAGAAACAAGAAATCCATACTAGGGTAGGTATAACATTAAATCCAAAAGTAATTGTATGAAAGGCACAAAGATAGGTTCCATGCCGAAGGAGGATATACCTATAAGGCTAGATAGATATTTTAAAAAATAACTATACTAGACCCACGCGGACCAAAGACATACAAACAATACTCGGTGACGCGGACCAAGCACGTAGCTATAATTATGTATTCTTTTAATTAATATAGGTAATGTTGAAATTTATTTATGGGTATCATAACTAAGAATATCTTTCGGAATCAAAATACCTATGAAAGCATTGATGTAGAATTTTAGTATTAATAGTCATTCTATTTCAATGTATGAAAGCGATATGACGCTGATCCCGTTTTTGACAGTTCTAGTAGGTGCTTATGTCGCTTGTGTGTACATCACTTAAATCTCATACGATCTCTTATTTTGATTTAAAATACCTGCCGACCTTTTACACCTAGAAAGCTGAAATTTTGCATACTTTCCCATAGAATATTGTAAATGTGGTGCGCAAACTGGGGAATTGATCATTTCATTAAATACTTGAGCATTTCGTGAAACAGTGTTGTGGACCTTATCAATGAATGAAAATCGTTTGACGATATTAAACATCTAAATATGTACATGACCATCTATTATACACGACATGGTGAAACTGTATTACTCATTTCATAAAATAGCTAACATTATTCACTTTGTTTAGGTACCTACACATTTCTATGCGTTTTACCATGGCGGCTATAATAAGGTGTTAACTGACAATACAAAAATTTGAATATACCTATTACGATAGTCAATGTAAGAGGGTAGGTATTTACCTATCTTAAGTTTTTCAGGAGTGAAGGGGTTCATGACCTGAGTTCCATTGATCGAATGGCATATTTTCTGCAAAATCAAACAACGTGCAACGTTTGGATATGTCACCGTAAAATTGTAAAAACCGTTAGATTATAATCTAACTAGCGAGATTGTAAACTGTCGAAAGATTACAATTTAATGCATTATTCTTCGGTAGATTGTAATCTGTTAGGTCCTATATTACCCCTATAAAACCTAATTAATTATTTATGTTGAACCCTAACCTAACCTACAAGAAAGAGCCAAGAAAACGTAAATACAATGAATATTTCAAAAATTTACACTCAGAACATTAACGGTTAACAATCTGTCGACAGTTTACAATCTATCGAGATAAAAAGCGTTAGATTGCAATCTTATGGTTTTTACAATTTTACGGTGACAGATACGAGTACTGAGTAGGGACAAATAAGTTTACCCCACAGTGACATACGCTAGGTATGTAGTATGTACGTACTGCATAGTGCATAGCGAAGGAAGGACACCACAGGGGCCTAGCTCTTTCAATATCGGTGAGTGAAGTTGTTCTATGAACAAACTTAGTGTCTCAGAGTAACTAGTGTCGCATCGGGTACCTTTGGGCTTGTCGAGCGCGAGCGCGCGCGCGAAGTGCTCGTCGACGACGGCGGCCACGTCGCCCGAGTAGTGTGTGAACACGACGCAGTTGGCGCTGACGTACTGCGCGCGCCCTCCAGAGCCGCCGCCGCCGCCGCCGCCGCCGCACGAGCCCTCCGACTCGGACGAGGCGGCGCTGGCGCGGCCGTGTGCCGACACGTCCTCCTCCTTGGTGCGCAGGCGCGCCGCGTGCGCGTGCGCGTGCGCGTGCGCCAGGTGCGCGTGCGGCGGCGAGCCCGGCGACTGCGCGCCCGACGACGAGCCCGACGCGCCCGACAGCGCCGAGCCCGCACCGCCGTACTCCGCGCCCGCATTGCCCGATGCCTGCACGTTCAGCTGCCGGACACAACCCTGCGTTACAGCCAGCTACACACACACACACACACACACACACACACACACACACACACACACACACACAGTACATCGATGGGCAACACCTATAAAATATCTAGATTCATAATAATAATAAATGACGTTATTTAAACCGTTGTAGTATTTAACGCCATATTATGTCGCACAAAGATCGTAGAATTAATCATTTCATAAAATAATAGAGGATGTCGACGCCGTGAAATAGTGCGTTTTTCGATTTGTCTCATAAAATAATAGAGGATGTCGACGTCGTGAAATAGTGCGTTTTTCGATTTGTCTAAGAACGTTTGACATTAATGTGCATAATATGTCACCGTAAGATTGTGAAAACCGTTAGATTGCAATCTATCTATCGAAATTGTAAACTGTCGAAAGATTATAATTTAACGCATTATTTTTCGGTAGATTGTTATCTGTTATATTAACCCGAGCGAACCTAAGTGCCCACTGGACACACTGATTATTTATGTCGAACACTAACCTAACCTAGGTACTAAAAAGAGACAAAAAAACGTAAATACAATGAATTCAAAAATCAATGAAACAATCTATCGAGACAAAAAGCGTTAGATTGCAATCTAACGATTTTCACAATCTTACGGTGACACATACTACACTCTAGAGGTGAGGCAGATAAGACTACGTGAAGTCGGGTTGTTCATATTCGGTTTTGAGACAGATCCACATTTTTGAATTATACGATCAATAAAACTATATTATACGTTATACCGCCGCCATGATGAAAGCATAAATACTGCGCCATCAGCGTCGCTAGTGGTCAAATGTCAATCATGTAACAATTTTATGGTAATACTAGCTGATGCCCGCGACTTCGTACGCGTGGATCGAGGTTTTGTTGTTCCCGCGGGAATTCTTGAATTTTCCGGGATAAAAAGCCGGGTAGCCTATGTGTTAGTCCAGACTATAATCTATCTCTGTGCCAAATTTCAGCCAGATCCGTTCAGCCGTTGGGGCGTGATTGAGTAACAAACATCCATCCAGACATCAATCCAAACTTTCGCATTTATAATATTTATTTGATTTGATTATTTGATTGATTGATGATTATTTGGTAATATGATTATAACTTTACAATGTTTCACTACATTCTCATGAATTAATAGTCGTGTGTTTGGATGTTAATATTGTCAAACAATTATTACATTCATTGATATTATGTGGTCAAGCCACAATTATTCCATGATAGGTATATCATGGAATAATCAACAAACAGTGTAATATTTCATGAAACGTCGCCTCTTCTACGATATGCGCTCGAAATATACATTCTACTAGTCTAAGATCCCGATATACGACGACCTTCACCGAGCTGGTTAATGGATAAAACCTAATTTTTATTTTTATTTATTAACTAGCGAACACCCGCGGCTTCGTCTGCGTGGTTTGAGTTTTTTGGTTCCCGCGGGAACTCCTTAATTTTCCGGGATAAAAAGTAGCATATGTGCTATTCCAGACTATAATCTATCTCTGTGCCAAATTTCAGCTAGATCCGTTCAGCCGTTGAGGCGTGATTGAGTAACAAACATCCATACATCCATCCAAACTTTCGCATTTATAATATTTAATAATAATAGATAAATACGCCTTAAATAGGTTGCCTATCAAAATCCGGTCCAGACTATTTTTTAATTAATTAATTTTATTAGGTATTTTTTTCAAAAGTTTATTGTAGCCAATGCTATACCATCGCGTTTGTTAAAAAATTACCTATATTTTGATATAAATATAACTCAAGCGGTTCCGATCCGTTAAGTTAGTAAGGTACCTGATAAGTTGGCAAGTTACCATAGTACATAGGTAACTTCACGGTAGGTAGGTTTCATCCATTAACCAGCTCGGTGAAGGTCGTCGTATATCGGGATCTTAGGCTATACGCTATAAGCCCACATCACAGAATACTAGCAGCTATTATAATAGGTATGGCTATTTGCATAGTTTATTGTTTTGTGGTGTTCCTTATTTTCACACTAAATAATTCGTTAATTGTAACTAAGTATTCTGTACCTATCTAACGAGAGGAGACGAAGAATCTGCACAAGATTCATCAATAACCTTAGCAATAAGACCGCCTTTGCACCCTTTTGCACTAACGTTTTTCCTTTTTAGGGTTCCGTACCTAAAAAGTTAAACTTAACCCTTATAGGATCACTTTGTTGTCCGTCTGTCAAGACCCTTTTTCTCTGGAACGCATGGAAGTACCAATCTGAAATTCATATCAAATATTCAGGTCTACTGTTAGAAAAAATCAAACTTCTAAGCCAACGCAATCAAAAATTTTCGACAATCGCAAGGGAATCAAAACGTACAGGGTACTTCCCGTGAACTCAGAATCTTGAAATTTGATACGAAGCAACGTCTTATAGCGCAGATAAAGGAAAAATTGCGAAAAGCATAAAGGAAAAGGTTCAAATACATTGATTGTATTAAAAATATAATAATTTAGAACAGTAGGTACAGTAAATAACGAGAAAAAAATAAAAATGTGAGTATTTCAAGTTCTCGATACGTTTCCAAGATGGCAACCTTCAGCCATATAGAAGGCAGTAGGCGTGAAATGAATCAAATGTCATTTCTGCCGGTCACTGTCAAAATAATGTTTTTCTTTTGAAAACGTCAAAAAATATGAATCCGCCATTCTTACCCACTCATGTTTAGTGTTGCTCTTGGAAAGATTTAATAATTTCGCCACTGAAATTACGACGAATTCGTAGATTTGACCAATTAAAACTGGTCTAGTATTTTATTTTCCTTCATTTCTGTACTTGTACAAGACCAGGCCTATGCCCCATACAAATCTGAACCGTCTCTTTTTTAGTTACATCATATTATAATAAAAATATTTTTAATAATTTTAAGCTTACTAGTGTTATGGATTTCATTTAGCAATAAAAATACCATAACTTTTACTTATATAAGTACCTACAGGTTTGTACGCAAGTCGGAACCCTCGATGCGCGAGTCTGACTCGCTCTTGGCCGGTTTATGTTTATTGTTTCTGTTTGAATGCGTGTAACAAAGAGTTTTATCTATCCTATGTAACCTCGCCTCCCACAATCAACTAACATCTAGTTGTTGGCTTAGTTTCTAGGTCTAAGGTTATATCTCCTTGCAATAGATGCTCTTAATTTTTATAATAGCTACTAAAATAATATTATGCCTTTAATAAAAATTAAGTGCCCTATCAAAACGTACGCTGGACCCTAATAAAGGACAATTTGTACAAAATTATGATATTTCCTTCACATAAAGATCATTAATTACTACAATAAAAGGGCATACTCGTGTGCTTAATATGTAGGCATGCAGTAATCAGTCAAACCTACATATTGATTTGATTGCAGGCTCAACATTGTATATGTAGCGTTGAACTAGGATAATAATATAATCAAGTAAATAATATTATGTTCCTTGGATATGTCACCGTAAGATTGTGAAAACCGTTAGATTGTAATCTACCTATCTAGCGAGATTGTAAACTGTCAAAAGATTACAATTTATCGCAATATTTTTCGGTAGATTGTAATCAGTTAGGTATATTAATCCGACGGAACCTGAAGATTTATGTCTAGCCCTAACCTAACCTACAAGAAAGTGACAAGAAAACGTAAATACATTGAATATTTAAAATTTGACACTCAGAACATTGAACGGTTCATAATCTGTCGATAGTTTACAATATATCGAGATAAAAAGCGATAGATTGCAATCTGACGGTTTTTGCAATTTTACGGTGACAGATATAATACTTAGCGCAGACTGCGATTAATAATATAGCTATGTCCACACTGTGCCTTTTCATCTTCGACTTTCGTCGTCATCTTTCTATTCAGCTTTCGTTTGACACATTCATTAATTGAATGCGTCAACGAACGCGAGTCGCGACGCTCATTTTGGTTCTGTCAGTGTTGAAAACATGAGCGACGAGAACATTTTACTTGGTGGAATATGTGCGGCTTACTTAGTCTTAAGAAAATCCAGAAAAAAAAGAATAAAGCGAAAGTTTTGGATACGAAGCTATTATAATAATTAGGGTTCCGTACCAAAATGGTAAAATGGAACCCTTATGGTGCGACTTTCTCCGTCTGTCTGTCCGTCTGTCCGTCCGTCACACTCGATTATTTCAGTAACTACCGAAGCTATCGACATGAAATTTGGAATAGTTGTGTATATTAGTGGCCCAAAGACACTGAAATTAAAAAAAATTGGAAATTATTTTTGTTCTTATTTAAAAAGGAGGGAAAATCGGTGGGTTGAAATTTAAAAGTGAGATAACTGTACTGTGTGGGGTATCATATGAAAGGGTTTACTTTGTACATTCTAAAACAGATTTTTAATTATTTTTAGTCATGATAGTTTTTGATTTATCGGGGAAAAAGTCTAAAAAAATACCGTTCCCCCCCCCCTTATCTCCGGAGTTTACCAATCGAAAAATCTGAAATAATTATGGTCAATAGGAATTTATGTATATTTTACAGGAAAACTATAGCCAATGCTCTAACTAGCATAGTTTTTTTGATATTAACAGTAAACCTCGTACTCGTCGTCAAATAAACATATTGGTTTTTGCCTGATTGTTTTGCTTCAGTACCTACTTCTTGAGTACGGAACCCTCGGTGCGCGAGTCCGACTCGCACTTGGCCGGTTTTTTTTTTTTAACAGCATCGATGTCCATGTTATATTTCGTTGCCAAAACTTGTAATCCATCGTTTCTCTTTATTTTATTTGTGTAATAAAGCTTATTATTTTGATCCCAAAGTTGTGGAAAGCTTCTGTAATCTTCAATAAACTTCAAAGTAATATTTTTTTCTTCGTCCGCCATCTTGTTGTTGAACGCTTTGTGGCACAGAAATCCACCAGACGCGGGATATGTGTTCCGCAGCGCGCGCTGTGCTTTCAACTGTCAATAACGCATGCGTCAAGGGCTTGCCTCACGTGCGCTGTTGACTGCGCTGTGACGCATGCCCTTGATGAACGAAAAAAGGCACAGTGTGGACATAGCTTATGAGCGATACGCGGTATTCCGCGGCCGCGGCGTCGGGCTAGACGGACACACTATCAGCACATCATCATCATCATCACTACAGCCTATTAACGTCCCACTGCTGGGCACAGGCCTCCACTCTCATAGGAGAGCGGGAATTAGAGCTTAGACCCACCACGCTGCTCCAATGCGGGTTGGCGGGCAGCACAATCCATGCTAATTGCTGTTAATATACTATTAGAGTTGCCAACCGTACTATTGTATATAGTATTATACTGTATTTCGGGTCTGCGTACTATATACTGTTGAAGAAGCACATAGTACGCAAAAATACTATATTTATAAAAATGAGCTTTTGATTTACATTAATTAAAAAATTCAATGTGATAAAGCTGATGACACTTTTAATTTTCGACAAAAAATTGTAAAATAATGCGAGAAGTGCAAATAAATATAGTTTTTATAAAAATAAATAGGTAAGTGCCGTGCCACCTTTGTCTCGTTCGTAGTAATTTTCGTCTACTTTTGCGTTTTCCATAAAATACATTTTTTTTGAAGTGTACCTACTATATTTTTTATAGCTTAGACTGAAAAATACTATAAGTATTTCGCTGAAGAAATGTTGGCAACCCTAGATACTATTAACACAGCTATTAATGCGAAATAGGGTATTACGTCTTCTGAGAGATTCTCTATTTAATAATCCACCACCACCACCACTACAGGGCTTTAATGGGCTGTAGCCCATTAAAGTCCCACTGCTGGGCACAGGCCTCCACTCTCATAGGAGAGAAAGAATTAGAGCTTAGACCCACCACACTACTCCAAAGCGGGTTGGCGGGCTTTAACGACTATTATTATGTTAGCGTGCTCTGCGAGGCACGGGGGTGAAACCGCCAAACACCGCCAACTTCCTAACTCCGGGCTAGTAGGTACTGAGAATTTCTAATCGGAAAAACCCAATACTTAATTTTGTTGTTTTGTCGATGTTGGGTCGATCTTCATCACGCCGCAGCCCGCATCGGATACAAGTGATTTTTTGCATGGATATGCTTAGTTAAAGGCATGGAGAGTGACATCTAAGACTAATTTTAACCCGGAAAGTCAAATAGTTCCCACGGTAATATACGACTAAGATTTTTATAATAAGTAGGTACCTACTACTAAAAGATTACATTTTGTAATATGTACATTCTTTCATTGCGTTCCGCAAAACCAGTGTGTTTTTCCGTGTTCAGTAAAACGTGGCCACTGCCAGGCGCCAGGCGGCCTCATCCACAAATTCAAAGTACCTAGCAAAGCAGCGAGCTTTACAAATTACATTATACAGCGAGTTTCACTGAGCGTGAAGATCCCCAGAAAGAAGGAGTTTCCCCACCAAAAACCATAGAGGAGATGGCAGCTACATTTCCATAGCGAGTCGTCTGTGGTCTCTCCGTGCACGCTGACTCGCAGCATGAGCTGAGTTAAGTACCAACTTGTTTTAGCTTATCTCTGGCTGAGTGGCGTACCAAATCTCTCACGCGAGACTCATTGGGAGGCGCATTTTAATGAACTCGTCCAGTGAGTAGGTACACTACCAATTCAACGGGCCGTGTCCTCATACTCGTCTGCAGTCTGCACTGCCGCTCGCAATATAACTACCTACCTATAGTTATGCGGAGTCAATGAGGGCCGGTCTGTTAGTCACGTGACACGTCACAACTATACTGCTGAACACAGACCGTACGAGACCACACTTTCCTCCTTTATTTTGCTCCTACTAGTATTTGTTAGGTAGGGGTAGGTATTTAGCTGAAAACTGTGTTGTGTTGTAATCGTCTCGCCGATATGGCGGCGGCTGCGGCTCTGTGCGGCACTGATATCGATCGCTTACAGCTTATCAGCACCAGCCCCACCTAACTACAATCAGATCTAAATCTTATGCCAGGTCGGTACTTTATTAAGTAAGTACCTATCTGGGGGGTTACTATGAGTTCTTATAGCAGGACAGATATTGAACTGCACTTCGAGGCACTGAACTGGTAGGCAGACGCTGCATTGAACCATGTGCTGCAGTTCAATTTCTGTCCTAGTAACCCCCTAGTGCCTCGTGAAAATGGGCCTTAATCCGCCTATAATATAGGACATTTTCTTGCCAGTTGAATACAATCAAATACCTACTTAGAAGCAATAAATTACCTACTTGCATTGTCTAAACACCGCGTACTTAACATTGGTATTTGCTATAACTACCTATAGGGGAAATCCCCATTCTATACTGTCATTACCATTAATGTAAACAGCACATTACACATAAGTACAATAATCTCAGTAATAATTTTATCTACTCCAGCATCGAAAAGTTCCAATTTCGAATTTGACAACTATATCGAATTGAACCCTCTTTCGTGTTTGCTTCTCATAACGATACAGTTCGTTGTATGGGAGCTGTATCGATAAGAGTCGTAGCTGTATCGATATGGTTATCTTCATAAATAGGATACCTATAGCTTAGCGGCTCTGGGTTCTGGCACTTTTGGTTTTTATTAATTTATAAAGTAAAAAATTATAAAGACGTCCTTGTCGTAGATAAAATCTTGTATGCAACTGTACGTAATTAGTCATTTTAATTCTCGTACTATCCTATTTTGATACTCGGCAAGCCTCGTATCAAAAAACAGCACTCGAATTAAAATGACCCTCATTACGATACAGTTGCATAAATAACTATTAAGATTGTCTTGCAAACAGATTGACCATTTCATGATTATAGGCATAGTGTATCTAGCTTGACCATATCAATGAATCAAAATATTTAGTTTGACGATAGGTATAAAGATCTAAACGCACGACTACCTCTTTCATGATATTTCTAGATTATTTCATGATTATGGTAAATTTTGTATAACATAACTAAAATGACAAATCTGTCCCTTTCCACATGAAGTGAATAGGTATTTATAATAATAGTAAATTAGTATGGATAGTAATATTATGTAGTATGTACCTATCTATAGCTATTAGCTTATAAGAAAGTGAGTAGGTATGCTATGCTATCCACCGCGAGCTACAAAATGCTACAATTAACACGTATCTACATTCTTGTGAATATTTTCCAGTCGATACACAGTAGGCTGACAGTAGGCACTAGGTACATAATAGATATTATGTTATAGGAAGCACGGTCGTGAAAACCATAAATGGATATACCTACTAAGCATTGTTCGATTGGCCTTTTTTTGCTCCTGCTACAGGCAGGTGATGACGAAACGAGGGAAACTAGAAGCACAGAATACATACCTAATAGTACCTACCTTACATACTATGGAGGTAACTACATATCAGTAAAATAAAAGATTCTTACGCGATAGATAGGCATAATATCATAATAACGTAGTTATAAATAAAGGTACTTAGCAAGAGTATAGGAAAAAGAAAGACCTAAATACTAAAACCCCGACACATATTTTTGTCAGAGCAGATTCAAATGTTAGCATTAGCAGCTAAGTAGGTACTGAATTACTGATTAGCCACTGAACACTGAACAGTGAACACTCTGCTACCTTTGAATTGACTAATTCAAATATCAGAATTTCTATCTAGTCTATTTTTTGTGAACCATTGATTAGGTAGGTACCTATTCACAATAATATAATGTATAGGTAGATAACTAGATACCGAATTGTTAAATAATAATTAATTTAACAGTGCAAAAGACGATTTGGCTAACGTATGTTGTTATAGTTAGGCTATACCCGTTTAAAGTAGGAATGGATACGTGAAAGTAAAATATTCAATCGAGAGCGATAAAGATCGTAGCGCGAGATGCAGAGATAAATGCCGCGCCACTCGGCACCTTGCTGGAGCCCGCGGGTACATCTACATAGTACATAAGTACCTACTATACAACACAAATTATATACTATAATTATAGTATATATACCACAAATTATATACTATAATTATATTATTATATAAGAGCTTTTGTCCGCGGTTACCCTCATTTTGGGCTTGATTTTCACACAAATGTATGTTAGTCTTCTATTTTACTCCGGTTGAATTTCCAAAAATCCTTTCTTAGGTGGTAGAGTTACCTGACTATAGTTATCTGGATTCGTTTTGAAATGCCCTGTGTTATGTTAAGGGTATGACTAAGACCGATGTGATAAACACTAATACATTCAATAAAATACGTAATATATTTAGTAATTTGCGGAACCCTAATGAATGAGCTGCTCAACTGGTTAGAAGATCGATCAGTCTGTTGCCGATAGTTCCAGTCGACTATTACCTACAATTCCCAGTAGAGCAGTGATATATGGAGAGAGAAAAACCCGCGGGTTGAGTAGGCGCGGTGGAGTGCGCGCGGCAAAAACTGACACCACACGCATTAGTATGGGAGGGACACAGCTGCCCGACGCGAGCTTGGAGCTCTGGACGATAACAATACCTAGCCAGGGCTCGGTGCCGATGCGATGAGCCGGCCAAACTGCCAAACCCCTAACAGCCTCGGTCTAACTGCATGCTAAATACAAAAGTTAAAAAAAATTGCCAAGTTCCGATGGTTTCGTAGCTTGGAAAGAAATAAAAGACCTAAGAAGTTTATATTTACCACAATAAAACACCAAGTTATTGTAAAACGCTAACGTATTGAAAAATCCTATTAGGTACCTACATTGCACCTAAAGGATTACATAAATGACAAGGAAGCTTGGCAGTAATTTGCTCTGATGGCTCTGATAATTCCTTAGTTTAAGATAGGTATGGTGATAATGAAAAAACCCTGCTGAGTTTGTTGTGGGCTCTTCTCAGACCAGGGCACGTTTATGGAAGTGGAACCCTCGTAGCTTTAGTTTTAAGATACGGTAATCTACATCTCGTTTTGTACTTATTTGACGACGTACCGTACCTTATTTGAATAAATAGTTAATAAACATAGGATTGAATTGATACTTGAATTTCCGATTGATGTTCGCATCAATTAATTGATTTCTAGTTTTATAAAATACCTAAGACTTCGAGAAACCGTGATCGGTTTGTTTTCGAGCTGCGGAACACTAAAACATTAACAAACAAATCACCATCATTCATTAGCTGCTTAGCGTCCAGCTTGCAGCCGTCAGCCGTCAGCCGTCAGCTGACCGCGGGCAGGCGGCGGCGCGCGGTGTCGAGTGACACGCCATAACAACGCGCCGGTGCCTCTTTATTGCTTTTATTATGAGTTTACTTTACCTACTGACTAGAGAAAAGAGGGCACACCTTCACCGTTTCTCGATTTCTAACCCTGATAACATCTAATCACATTGATTATTGAATTGCACAAGATATTACTTAATGGAAGTTAGATAACAGTAACCTATACCTACCCGTTTTGTGAAAGTTTAAGTTAAATAATAATCTGCATCCCCAGGTAAATACATAGTTATTATGAGGCAATAGGTATTAATAAGTAGCTACGAGTATGTGCTTATTATTTTTTAAATCGTCGAATCAATCATTTCATTAAGTAGTCGTGAAATGAAATGTGACACTTGTTGTTAATCATATCAAAGGAGACGATCCAGATTGTATGGGCGGTGCCACCGTGGGTCTTGTACCAGTAGTGAAAAGAAAGAAAATAAAATATTAAACTTTCATTGTTTCAATCCACGAAGCTTTCCACGATTAGCAACACTTAACATGAGTAGGTGACAATGGCGGATTCATATTATTGACGTCTTCTGTCAAGTGTCAAATATTTTAGAAGAAAATAACACAGTGACTCACGTCACTGTCAGAAATGACATTTGCAGGGGTCGAAACAGATTTCGACGTCAAAAATACTGACTTACTGACCAAAATTTTCAAAAATACTGACCAAATACTGACCTTTGTTCAAGTTCTGCTTACCCTAATTACACGACCTCCCAAAAAAAGGAATGTAATGTTTTTAGGTTTCAAGTATTATTGTATGTATGCGACTTAACTTTCTTTTCGGGGTAATCTGTGATTCCACCATAACTTCTGAACGACTGAAGACATTTTAACACATCGTAAAAATCGGGATATCATCAGAATCCATCCGAATCTGCTAAATAATTTTTTTTAAAGTAGTTTTACCACAGGGTTTTCGTGTTTTTTTAATTTTTAATTTACTTAATATTATTATTTGGCTTTAATATAATACGGCTCTTTATAGGTAGTTCAATTCACGAAGACTCGCCCGCCCCACTCCTTTACAACCACTCGTTTCATGCGATTCGGAATGTGTTAAAAAACCGGCCAAGTGCGAGTCAGACTCGCGCAACGAGGGTTCCATACTGCAAGAGAAGTGATGAAACTTTAAAATAATCACTTTTGTTCATTGAACTACAACATACAGTTACTTGTAATAACGAACAGCAAACGTAACTTTGTTTTTAGAGGTTTATCCTACTAATCCTACTAATATTATAAATGCGAAAGTTTGTGTATGTGTGTGTGTGTGTGTGTGTATGTTTGTTACTCCTTCACGCCGCAACTACTGGACTGATTTGGCTGAAATTTGGAACATAGGTAGCTTATAGCCCGGATTAAAACATAGGCTACTTTTTATCCCGGAAAAAAATATAGTTCCCGTGGGATACTCAAAAAACCCAAATTTCTACAGCAATCTATAGCTACATCTATAGGTAGATTGTATAGTAAAGCTAAAGGAAACTTCCTTGAAAGCATGTGTAAAGATTGGAACAGGGAACTACAGTATTGAGGATACTATAGTATTGCTACGGGATGAACTACAGGTGAGGATAGTAGCAAATAGCAGCTCAGGGAATCCGGGGTCGCATACCCGTACACTCATTCATAGTTACCGGACAAGCAACTAATCTAAGTGCCCCCTGGATAATACCGTATTGGATATAAGGAAATCATATGTGCAAAAGATATCAAGAACTGCTAATAGCCGTGATTGCGAATGTCAATTTTCCCTCGGTAGTATTGGTTCTTGGTCACACTTGACCGAAGTTTGTGTTCGAAAATTTATGTTTATATAATATAAGTGCGGAAAGTTTGTCTTTGCTGAGCAAAGATTGCTCTGGAAACGCTATGTGAATGTGAGCGATTTTTTCTCTTCCTCTCTTCTTTAGGATTCGATGTGCTAAAATACTGACTTTACTGACCTTTTTTTCAAAATACTGACTTTTACTGACCAACGTCAAAAATACTGACTTTTACTGACTTTACTGACTTGTTTCGACCCCTGCATTTGACACATTTCGCGCCTACTGCCTTCTCTATGGCTGAAGGGCGCCATCTTGGAAACATATCGAAAATCTTGAAATAGAGTTTTATTTTTTACAAATCATCTAGTTTACAATTCTAATTTATTTAATTTTTAATAAAATCTATGTATTTTCCTATATTCATGATAAACGAGACTACGTCCCAAATTAACCTTTTCTGTAAATGAATGAAAATAGTTTGAAGATAAAAACATCTAGATACTGGACTAAGTATTTCAAGATATGGACAAACATTGTATAATCCTAATGGAGACGTTTCACGTGTGGTGGAGTAGTGCGGTGAGGGTGGGGGGTGTACTCACTCGGTCGTACTGGAAGTGCGGCGCGTGGTGGAAGGAGCGCGCGGCGCCGCGGCCGTACAGGTAGGGGTAGTAGGCGCCGTACATCACCTCGGGGCAGCTCACCGCCATGCCGCCCGCCGCCGCGCGCGCGCCATCGCACCGCCCGCTCTGCCGACAACGACACGCACGCTGTACACTATACACACGTAGACCAAACCATGTAACGCGCAAGCACCGAAAGGCGGCCGCGCACTTCACCTATGCACATTTGAATTCGCGCATTAAAGATAATAATGTAGGTATGTATGTACTTTATTGTACACCACAAAAGCAACATGTTACAAACAAGAAAACAACAATATGTTGGTACAATAAGGCGGTCTTATCGCTAATTAGCGATCTCTTCCAGACAACCTTAACGCGAGGGAGAAAATGAAAAAGAGGATAAAGGGATGTGGTGCAAAAATAATAATAAACTTAAATACTAATAGCTAAATAAACTAACCATATATACTTAACATATTACCTATGATAAACTAATATATATGTCATCGTCAGATTGCAAAAACCGTTAGATTGTAATCTAACAAGCGATATTGTAAACAGTCGACAGATTGTGAACCGTTCAATGTTCCGATTGTCAATTTTTGAAATATTCATTGTATTTACGTTTTATTCTCTTTCTTGCAGGTTAGGTTAGGGTTCGACATAAATAATTTCTCGGGTAACTACAAGATTACAATCTATCGAAAAATAATGCGTTAAATTGTAATCTGTCGACAGTTTACAATATCGCTAGTTAGATTACAATCCAACGGCCTTTGCAATCTTACGGTGACATACAAAATAATAATAATAGACATACCTCTATAAACTAAATAGACATACCAATAAATATATAGATGAATATAAGAAAGAAAACAATTAATATTTCGCTCGCTACTAACGATAGAGAGAGGTAATCATTTTTAACGTGAATTTAAAACTTATTATGGGTTTTAGCACTAGTGGCTCTGAGTGCGAATGAACTTTGGAAATGTTTGGTCCGATGCGTAGGCAGTACCTCAAGAAAAGGTAATTGTTATTATCAAGAAGTAAACCTTTTTATTGAGTCCAAGACAAAACAAACGGCAATTTTGTTTGTCTTTTTAAACCGATTACTACTTTATTTTGAGTTATGTTTCCTAACCATGAAAATTAGCTCGGCATCGGACGTCTTAGGCGGCCTAAGTTGTCCGATACCGAGCTAATTTTCATGGTACCCTAAGACTTATGGGGTAGGTAATACGGAAAAGTACAGCGCAGGGCACGGTGCATTTAGCATTTCAACCAAGGATTACTTTCGCGAGAAATACCTACTTATATTTAGCGTCAAATGCTTAATTTTTAATGAGATAATTAAGTTCTAGATGATGCCCGCGACTTCGTCCGCGTGGATTAAGGTTTTTTGATTCCCGCGGGAACTCTTTAATTTTCCGGGATGAAAAGTAGCTTATGTCCTTCCCCTGGATACAAACTATCCCTACACCAAATTTCATCAAAATCGGTTGAACAGATGGGCCGCGAAAGCGTGACAGACAGACAGGCAGACAGACAGACAGACAGACACACTTGCGCATTTATAATATTAGTATGGATAAATCCTATTTATAAGTACCTATATTTTGGGTGGAAAGTTTACAGATTTTTTAATGTATTTTGTGAAAATTACAAGCTACAAAAAGTGTGCCAAGCCTGTGTGTAGGACTACCGTCTACCAAGTACAATTAATTAATATCCTGACAAATTGTTTATACCTACTTACGGGTTCCTATACTATATATTTCCTAAACGTCGAACCGCGCCACCACAGCCTTGGTGATCCGTAAGCAAGACGACATACGGACGTAATACAACACACACACACGCGCACACGCACACACACACACACACACACACACACACACACACACACACACACACACACACACACGCGCGCGCACACACACAAACACACGCGCGCGCGCGCGCACACACACAATACACATCAACTTTTACGAATAAATTATGTCATTATTATTAGGTAAGTTACCTATTTGCTTATTTTGGAAGTTGTTTCATTCCGAAACTCGGATTACACGTACGTAAATAAATTTGCGACCATAAATGGATCGACTTAGGTAGCACTATGAGCTTTTTTTGTAGCCGGACACCATGAAACTTCTCACAATCACAAATCGAAATACATATTTTCATTTTAATTTTCTCAACAAAACGCAAACCGTTAATACACACGAACATTTCATTTTGAATTGTGACATCAAACAATGCTCAATCATGGTCGCCCGTGTTTCGGTTCTTGTAATCCACAGATTAAAAAAAAAACTTAAATTTATTAATTAATTTATTTTTCAATCTAACATAAGTACTTATTTCATATTTCGTCGTTACAGTTGTGCAGTAGCCAATTATTTTAATAAAATCTCTGTAGGTATTTTCCTCTATTCATGATTAAGTTTACAAGACTACAACCGATATGAACCTTCTCCTTTACTTAATTAAGTAGCGATTTAAGTAAATGGACTTTCTTTGACCGAAAAACCGTCTAGTACCTACCTACCTACCTAACGATCTCGGAATTGAATTGAATAAAAGCCTTATTCTATCCGCGACTATTTTTACCCGATAGTGATATGTATTTTATTTATTAAATTACATAAACTAGTAAGTAAGTAGTTATAATTATCATCCGATTCGAAAAACATGCATGTACATTTTGTACAGTAAAATACTCAAGTTACAATTACTTACCTGCTTAAGTTCAATTAAATTCCAATTTAAAAGATCTAAGTACAAACAAATAATCTAAAACATTCAAATTTCACGATTGAAGTAACTTTATAAGGATAAATTATCCGAAAGACCCCTTTCTTAATTAAAATTAAGTACCTAAGTAACGTAATTAAATACGCGTATTATAAGAGATGCTTGCAACTTGTTTAAATAATAGTTTTACACGGTTGATCTTGAATAATTAAAAGAAATCGGAAGCATTGCGAATCGTAAAATTTTAGCGCGTGATTTGTACTTCTTATAATAGGTATGTACCTGTAGCCTGTAATAATCATATGTACTCGTATACCTATGTGTATACCTGGAGCCCTGACCACCGGCTGCTTGAGCACAGAGGCTTGAGGCCCCGCGGCGAGGGGAAGTTTTGTAGGATTATTTTTAAATATGTTTTGTAAGTACTCTTTTTATATATTTATGTAAAAAATCACAGATTACGCATTCTCCGCAAGAATCGGAGCAGTGAAAATGAAAACAAAAATTTACGAAAAATAACACATTACAAGTTGAGAAATAAGAATTTTTAATGAGAGGTACTCCCCTAAAATAAAACAAGGCATCTTTTAACACCATCGTTACAAGCTTATTACGGATTACCCATACAATTTTTTTTTGGGTTTCTTGCCTATTCATCAAACACCTCAGTCCTCACATTGAAAAAACACGGATTCCGTGCATCAAGGCAAATACTGCCTTCTTTTGAACAAGGAAATAATAACGCCTATCAGGGCGCAAACCCGTGCGCGATTGGAAGACTCGTGCCTCGAATCGAGCACGAGTTTTAAAGGAAGTTAGCGTAACAAACCCGTGCGGCTTTCGAGGAAGTTCTTACTTCTATTGAACTCGCAAACGGAAATACGCGAACGGTCAATAATCACTCCAGCTTTTGAGAATTCTTAAAAAAAAAATCTAAAAATTTTGGTTGCTAAATTTTTCAAAAATTTACTAAAGATTCAAAAAATTTAGTAACTAATTTTTAAAATTCCAACTCGAATACACTTCTCGCCTGAATCCGCATCTTTTAACACAGTTGCCGTGACGATGGGTCAATAATCATTGAATTAGCTACATCACTTTTTATATACGGAAATACGCGTTTTTCTACCATTCACAATACAGGTCACAATTATTAACCGATTTTCAAAAAACATTCGCCATTTTGTAGCTATACTAATACCCCAGGAGCTTTTTTCAGTGTATACTCTTTTTTTATTTTATTTTTGTAATAACATTAAAATCTAAATTAAAACTAAATTAAAGTCCTAAATTAAATTTTCTTAAGTTGGTTTTTTTTCCGAAATATTTGCAATTTAGAAAAAAAAACACCCCCCAAAAAATCCGATTTTTTTTCATTTAAAAAAATTCCAAAAAAAGTTACCAGCCGATTTTCAAAATTCGAACGCTCACACGTGTTTCGATAAATTTCTCAACTCTTGGTAGTTGGTACTATTCCCATCTCGATCTTGCCAAAATCCTTGGAGCTATGGCCAAAAATACGTCTCAGGCGATTTGCATCTGATTACCATTTTCAATGGTAAAAGTGTTTACAAATAAATTTATAAAAATCAGTATACAATTATATGTACCTATAGCAGTTTTATCATGTAGTACGGCGATTGGAGATAGGTCGCTGATCGGTGCCCTTGTAAACGACTTGAGGATGAAAATTTTAAACAAATTTTGTCCCCCGGGATCTCATAAACAAATACACATAAAAAGCTGTTACATGAGTTAACGAATCATAAATCGATCTAAGTAGTTTCCGTGAAAATTGCGAATAAACATGTAACATACCTACCTGTGTAGGACATACCTAATATACGAGTCGAACACCAAACGACCTTTTTAATAATCAACAACAATAGGGATGATGACTAGGCAGTAGGCACTCAAATCAGTAGTTCTTTATCACGCGCTTCTATAGTATCATGGAAGTTTGTATAAAATACTTACTTAGTTTTGACTTGTGACGTCACAAAATTTCAACGCACTTTTTTTCTTTTAAAATGGAAACTAACCGAGGTTGTAAATTTTAGGTATTTTTCAAGACCCTCTGTTTAATAATAATCAGTAAGAATTTATAATTATTAGGTACTAGCGGTCCGCCCCAGCTACGCACGGGTTCAATTCAGATTTGTAATTTTATCGTGAAAAAAAAAAACAAAGTAAACAATTTACAGATGAGGGTTACATTGTTGATGTTACAAATTTACTATACTGTACTATAAGTACCCGTCGGTATCCATTTTTAATCCCCAAGTGGCACGCGATTGCGACTCTGACTTGCAAGAGGATATTCATTTTCAAATAAAGATTCTCCAATACGACGTATTTTCACTGCCCTCGCCTGGGAACTATGTTTAGAAAGTTGAGACCTTGATCTTTTAGGCTTTTCGCAGTCTGTCTACAGCATAGATATTAAAGTATTAAAAAAAATGTAGTTTTCTTGTATTTATTATGTTTGTCTTGACAAATATGACGTAAAAGACAGTCTGAATTAATAGACGAAATATAGAGGTTTAACGTAAAAAGTTGAATTTTTCCGACTTAATTCACATTATTGCAATTTTCGAAGGGATCTCTAATTTATTTTAAAATAAAATGTAGCATATGTTACTCGTTGATAAAGTAGCTTTCTCTATGTGAAAGAATTTTTAAAATCGGTTGAGTAGTTTTTGAGTTTATCCATTACAAACAAACAAACAAACGAATTTTTCCTCTTTATAATAATATATTATGTATAATATTATATTATATATAATATAGTTTAGATAATTTATTTATTTCTCAAATTACATCGGAGCCTTAAAAACTATACCTAGAACGATAACAACTGCGTTCTTTTGAAACCGTGTTGCAGAATTGCAAACGCCCCCCTCCAGATTTCAATTTCATGAGAATTAGGTAGGTATATTAATAGTATATACTATAGGAATAATTAATGTAAAGGTGTTAAAATTTAAATAATTAATTTCTGACTTTTAAAGTGTAGGTACTTGTATGTAAGTAGGTACGTTGAATTTTAATACTTAACTGATTATAGACTTCATGTCTTTCTGAATGCACCGGTTCGAAAAGCAGATTCTGCTGCTAAGTAAATAAGACCCGGCAACAAAATCTTGACACTTGCTCTTTCTAAAGCAGACTGTTACAAACTAACTAAGTAAAAGAGTGTAATAACGCGTTAACTTTGTAAATTATCCAATCTTTCAATAGGGATTGAGTAAGTACCTACCATGTTTATTAGGAGCTAACAATGTACCTAGCGTTCTAGTTGGTAACTACCTACCTATCACCGAGGTCCTAGCTAGTAGCTACTAACACCACAGAATAATATAATAGTACTGACAACACTGAGCCCGAAAGGTTAGAGACGGCAGGGGATCGAACCCCTGTTGCCCTGGACATCGAAATAGCCGTAATGTAACTTAACTAGGCCTATCACCATTTACATAGAAGCCTATACATAGTTATTAACTTCATGTTATGACGACCTCCTTGATGCGTTCCGGGCTGGTTCGATCCCCGGCAAGGCAATTTTAAATAATTTCTGGATTTTCTCAGGCCTGGTCTGGTGGGAGGCATCGGTTGTGGCTAGTTACCACCTCCAGCAAAAACGTGCACCCAAGCGATTCGCTAGTGCATTTGTAGTGAATGTTAAAATAACTGCCTTAAAAAATTAATGTCAAAGATATTATAATTAACCTAGTTATTAGTTGATTAATATAGGTTCCCGGGTACTTAACTAGGTACATATAACACATTCAGCTAAATGCTAATAACATTATAGGTAGGTAAGTGTGTCTGTCTGTCTGCTATGCTTTCACGGCCCATCTGTTTTACAGCCGATTTTGACGAAAGCCAACTACGGAGATAGGTTGCATCCAGGACAGAGGCTTTTTATCCCGGAAATTCAAAGAGTCCTCACGGGATAGTGTGTTACCTAGCCACTAGCGTCCGCCTGCGGCCGCACGTACCTACCTACGTACCTACGAGTACCACGAGAATTTCAGAATATGTTTGCCCTAAGAGGTTGTGCGTTTATTTGTGTGTGCTCTTTTTTGGTTATTCATCTAGGTACTTATGATTTGCCTGGAAACCTACTGAACCGATTATAATGCAGTTTTTTGTATTAGATATGTCATAGCTTCTGAGAAAGGGTCTTAGATACGTTATACAGCCATAGTCCACCAAGTTGCGCTGCAATCGTGATTTATATTTTTAATATGTTGCCATTTTTTCAGAAAAAGTAGCTACTAGGCCGATTTAGATGCGGTGTTTTGCATGAGTTGTATGGCTTCTGAGAAGGAGATAGGTATATTTTAAGGCCATATAGTCCACCACGCTGTGCTGCACTCGTGGTTTTGTTTTTACTCATCATTTCAACACAATGCCGGCTCACTAATATACTGAGCACAATTCTTCTCTCGGAATGAGAAGGGTTTGGCAATACTCCACCACATTGGTCAAAAAGGGGGCGTTTCTGGTCTGGGTAGGTATTCACTAATTTACACCTTTCTCCTACTGGTTCGTAAGAGTGGTGATAGAAAACGCCGCGCGCCGTCGCGTTCGGGAATAATAAATAATACCTATAGATATTATAACCATAAGGCGCCTAGAGTTCTGCGTTCCGCGCTCATTGTGAGCGACCTGTTTAGCCCGTAGTAAAAGTAATAACATTGACCGCCATGGTGATGTGCATGTCACCGTAAGATTGTAAAACAGTACGATTGTAATCTAACGCTTTATTTTTCGATAGATTGTAAACAGTCGAAAGATTGTGAACCGTTCAATGTTTTAAGTGTCAATTTTTGAAATATTCATTGTATTTACGTTTTCTTGTCTCTTTCTTGTAGGTTAGGTTAGGGTTCGACATAAATGGCCGGGCACTTAGGTTCTATCGGGTTAATAAACCTAACAGATTACAATCTACCGAAAAATAATGCGTTACCTATATTGTAATCATTCGACAGTTTACAATTTCGCGAGTTAGATTATAATCTAACGGTTTTTACAATCTTACGGTGACATGCACACTGCACAGCAACTGAGGCATACCTTAACCTATGTCCACTCGCCTACCTGCTAGGCTATCTGTTGTGATCGGCAGGACCGCGGGTGCGACGGCAGCCGACACCGCGGGCTCTGCCGCAGTCAGCTCGCCACTCGGCGCGGTTCACTCAACAATCAGACGATGGTGTCACTGTTAAGGTGGTCGGTACACAAGCACGGTCACTGTCACAGGTAAACACTGCGGGTCACCGGCGGTCACACAGCGCGTGCTCGCGTCGCGCCAGGAATGCGTCCGAGGCGGCGCGCCGAGCGGTACTGACGCGCCGCGCCGCCGCTCGCCGCCCGCCCGCCGCTGCCATTGGCCGCCCCGCCCACCGCTCCCGCCCGGCCGCGCCCACCACTCGCCACGCGACAGTCGACACCACTCGCGGGGACAAGGGCCGAGCTCGCGCACGGTAAGCAATGTCCGCTAGCTCGAGGGACCTGAAATGCAATATACCTACACTATGCCTTTTGATTTTTAAATAGGTAGGTAACTAAATAGAAGAAAATTCATTTATTAAATTTGGTTACATAAATATCCATCTATAGATAAAATAGGTAGGTAGGTACCTATAATGTAGTTGTAGCTCTAATTTTAATTCTTACATCTTTATTTAATTTTAATTTTATATTATGGGTAGGTATCTGCCTGAAATAAATCGATTTTATTATTTATTTATTTATAGATAAGTACAGTACCTACCTACTTATTGAGTTAATTAATTTGGTCCGTGTGTAAGAACTTACTCAGTACCTACCTACTGATGTTAATGTATTGGATCTCCATGGCGCAGTGGTGAGCGCTAGGTTATAACTTATAAGCGAGAGGTCTCGAGTTCGATCCTCTTCATGGCAAATTAGGAATTTAGGTATTTACCACACTACCGGCGTAGACGTGCCGACTGCCGACTGCCGCCAAGTCATTTAGCGTTCCGACAGGTTCATAGTAGGTAGTAGTAAAACCCCTATTACACCGCACTTTCCACAGGGACCCTTCGCCTGATCAGTGTAGTGTACCTAATAAACCTCAGGGTGGAAGGGTCCCGATCTGCCTAGCGACCTTTGCGCCCTGCAGTCAGGGTAATGTAATAAGTAACAACATTCAGTCGTCACACGACCAGCGTAGGTAGGTACTGTTCAGTAACTTTGTGTTTCCGGCTCGCGCGAGCATTTTGACAATATTATGTCGTGTCCAAAAGAAAAATAATTTTGATGAATGTGATTGAGATTTACAAAGACATGCCTCATCTATGGAAAAAAGAACATACAGATTACATGAATAAAGATATAATAGCTGAGGGATTTTGTATTTTACTAGATGATGCCTGCGACTTCGTGCGCGTGAAATGATTTTTTTTGGTTCCCGCGCGTGAACTCTAGTTTTCAAGGTTAAAAGTGATGAAATGTATATTTTAATGAATGACTAGCTGATGCCCGCGACTTCGTCCGCGTGGTAGAGGTGTCAAATAATTAATATAGCCGTGAAATATATTTAATACTAGCTGATGCCCGCAACTTCGTCCGCTTGGATTGACGTGTGTTATTCCAGACCAAAGACAATATATAAACCATATGTTCCAGACTATACCTAATCTGATGTTTGACAGTTACGAAACCCATGAACATTTTGTATGGGAAAATCAATGGAAAATGTTTCTTTTATTTTATTTTTTCGTCAATTGTCCAATGTTTTTAATAGTTATTCTGCTATTAGGGACGGAAACAAATAGGTACCTACAACAAATCAAAAACCATGAAAATCGGTCCAGCCTTTCGATAGCATGGGTGCCTATAGTGAACGATAATTAATAACATGAAGATACACGTACGACTCTCTTGACGTTCTCGTTCAGACTGATTTAGGGCCCGATAGCCAGTGCAGGTACCTAGGTACATCATCATCATCATCACTACAGCCTATTAACGTCCCACTGCTGGGCACAGGCCTCCACTCTCATAGGAGAGCGGGAATTAGAGCTTAGACCCACCACGCTGCTCCAATGCGGGTTGGCGGGCTAGGTACATACCTACTTTTAAAGTTTTATGGAACTGGATGACGCAAAATCCTCCCTTTTCGAGCGAGACGCTCGCCCGCACGTTTTAAGCTTTTAGGGAAATAAGTACATACCTAGGTACCTATGTTATACTCTTGGAAATGTGCCAGGGCTCTGTGTCAGTGAGGGCGTGATTGAGTAACAAACATCCATCCATAGGTACTTACTTACATCCATCCATCCAAACTTTCGCATTTATAATATTTATTTGATTTGATGTCTTAGTTGAAAGTGGAAACCCAATTGTTTTTTTTTCGAGATTAGAACCTTTTTCAATTTCTGATAGGTAGGTACCTACTTAACATACCTAGGTACAGTATCTATTAATGTTTGGGACTTGAGTTGAAGACTGAAGTGCAAGCGCCTAATAAAATAGTAGGTAGGTACCTACTACCTACATGTAGTAGGTATAGCAGCAACTTTTTTGACGACCTCCGTGGCGCAGTGTGTAGCGCTGTTGCCTTAACGTGCGGAGGTCCCGGGTTCGATCCCCGGCAGGGTCAGTTTGGGAATTTATAATTTCTGATTTTTCCCTGGTCTGGCCTGGTGGGAGGCTTCGGCCGTGGCTAGTTACCACCCTACCGGCAAAGACCTGCCGCCAAGCGATTGAGCGTTCCGGTGCCGTGTAGAAACCGAATAGGGGTATGGGTTTAATAGGTATAACTGCCATGCCCCTAACAGGTTAGCCCGCTGCCATCTTAGACTGCATCATCACGTACTAGAGATGCGCCGAATGTTCGGCCGAATATTCGTATTCGGTACATTCGGCATATTTTTTCATGTTCGTATTCGGCCGAATATTCGGTTGATTTGCCGAATAATTACCGAATTTCGAAAAACCCTTTCTTAGGGAGTACCTAGTACCTACTCTTCACAAAGAACACCAGCCAGCTAAGACCAGCGGTTTAGGCTGTGCGTTGATATATAAGTCGGGGCTTAGAATTTTATATAAATAGGTACTTTATGCACACAAGAAATAATAATACAAAGTTAACTATAACTAGGTATGCAAAGGCGGCCTTATTGCTTACTGAGCAATCTCTACCAGGCAACATTTGGAGGATAGAACAAGATGTGTAGGGTCACAGCCTCCTTTACTTTACAAGCCATGCTGTGAGACAGCTGGCAACGTCGCTCGTGAACCGACTCACGACGTCTATTTTGACTATTTGCAAAGAGGTGGTCTGTCACTCCCTACAGATTCCGTTAAATTTGTAAGGTATCTTTTAAATATGCACTGTTTAATTTTATTAAGAATTCCTCTTTATAATATTAGTTTAGATGGCTAAAAACTATTTTCAAAATTGAATGATGCCCGAGGAATTTTAGCAGCACTAAAGATTTTAAGCCTACAATCTCATGTTTCATACAATTGTCATGTTTTATTGATATAGAAACCATTATTCTGAAATATTTCAAAAAGTCTATCTAATATGCTATCTAATGAAAATAATTTTCCAAAAAAATTGAACATTTCACAGACTGACAGACTTAATAGAAATAACATAAGCTTAATGTTTTTTTAACTTACTTAAATGGATTTTGTCCATATAATAATTTAGGTAGGTACTTACCTATAATATCTAGCTAGTTGGGTAAGTTGTACTAATTTTATGATTTTTTGTTTTTTTTAACCACTACAAGTTAGCCCTTGACTGCGATCTCACCTGATGGTAAGTGAAGATGCAGTCTAAGATGGTAGCGGGCTAACCTGTTAGGGGCATGGCAGTTATATTAAACCCAATACCCCTATTATACATGGAACCTTTTAAAAGTAGGTAGGCATGTAACTATGTACCTACTTTTATATTTATTTATAGAATATTATAAATACGACACTGTGTTTGTTTGTTGGTTTGTCTTTCATTCACGCCGCAACAAAGCAATGGATCGACGTGATTATTTCATGGGCATAATGTCTGAAGACCTGGACATCCCGGAAAACTAAGGAGTTCCGGTTGGAAAATAAAATAACTTAGGTAGGTATTCCACTTATAACAATTCGCGGGCGACAGCTAGTAAAGATAATATACATTGCAAAATAAATTAAGCTTTAATCTAATTCATATCTATTCATCAATCCATCCATCAGCCTGCATTCGTCCACTGCTGGACATAGGCATTTGGGGAGCGTTGTAAGTCATTTAATTCATATTTTTTTTATTTTAAAGAAATAAGTACTGAACCTTCAAAGTTACATGCAAGTTATATTTTTAAAAGTAAACGATATTCTTTGGGCCATAAGACGTATTCTACAGCCTTATCTTCAATAAAATTATGGGGTAGAAGGTACCTTGGTACCATTCCTAGTAACTGACGATTTTATGTACTTATAATGTACTTATTTTTTACATATTATCACTAGATACAACCCGTAGAGAAGACTTGCGCTAGTACAAATTGCTGCTAAAGTTAAAACAATAGGTTCACGCAACTCCTAATTGCGATGTTGCCAAACTTAACAACATGGCTTGTAAAGTAAAGGAGGCTGTGGTAGGGTAGTATGGCACAATAGAATACATTATTATTATTAGAAGGTTATCAAATAATATAAAACATGCAATGTATTCAGTAGGGCTGACAAAGGTATTAATTTGAATAAAATTAATAAATTTAACCTGGTTAAATCTCTTAGAAGCTGGCTAGCACCTAAGGGCTAGGATACAACTGAAAATATTTTTAAAATATAAAAATAGCATTGCGTGCAATTACACATGCACTAACCCATACACGCCCACACATACACACACACGCACACATACATACATACACAGACACTCAGTTTTTCACACATAAATAAGAAATTAGTTAAGAATTTAGTTTTTAGTAAATTAAATTAAATTAAATCTAAAACGTCATCGAGACCACCGCAGCGAGGCATTGTACCCAAGTTTTTAGTTATATTTTCACATGTATCACTGGAAGGAACTACCCTCTGCAGGTTATCCTAGCGTAGAGGGTAGGGACCGCTATTTAATCATGTCACTCTTTTATGAAAATAAATATTATTCTTATTATACCAGACATATTATATATTTATACATTACATATAAATAAAATATATATTATACATAAACATACATAAATAGTAGATACATAATGCATACATAAATTACACATATTATTTAAATAATATTACATAAGCATAGTAACGCATTACGATAGAAATATAATTAAGTTATTATGACACAACTTGATTATGGAAATATTCTTTGAGACTATTTATTTATTTATTTATATATTGCATAGACTAGATAGATCTACAAAAAAAATGAACTAACAACTTTTTTTTAACTTCTAATCTACTCATGTTTTTGAAGTAGGTACATTTTCAAAATTTTACCCTAAGTAAGAACCTATTAGTGGTTGATGTTTAGATCTTGCCTCCAATCCGGATGACTTCACTTCATTTACACAAACTGTTTGTATACAGTTTATCACTAAGATAGGATGCTAATGCAATGAGGCTGAGTGTAGTCTTTAATTCAGTAGTGGCTCAATTTGACTAAGCGATATTGATTAGGTCAGGAATCTATGATTCATTAAAAATTAGAGCAAGATATGGCGCAATTACCACAACAGGGGTATAGCTTTCATATAGCTGCTGTACCCCTAACAAGTAAGTCCGCTACCATCTTAGACTGCATCATAAAACCAAACCTTTTTCTTTGAAAAATAAACTAAATTTATGTTTGAGTAAATTATATACATTTATTTATTAGGTACATCTTAAAAAATTGCGAAAATACAAATTTGTGAGCACACTGATTGAAACACACACTGTTCATATAAAACTGTGATGCAATCCAATCTATATAGATCCTACAGATACAATTCTCTAGAACCACTGGTTCAGGCTGTGCAACCTCTGCGGTACTAGTGTAGTCTTAAAATGGTTCGCCTAATGTTTTCAGTGAGTTTGTATCACAACTCGGTGTGTCAAATGTATCAAAGTTTAGGCACATGTTATCGTTCACAGGTTGAGGTGCAGCGGCGCCATCACAGCGGTCAGAAGCGGTCGGGGTGCGCCTTGATCTCGGCGGCGAGCGCGCGCTCTAGCAGCGGCGCCGTGAAACGGTCCAAGCCGTCGCCCGTGCACACGTGCGCCGGGCGGCGCAGCGCAGCCGCCAGCCGGCGTGCCAGCCCCAGCGCCGTACCCGCGCCCAGCAGCGGCGTGGCCAGCGCGCCCGCACCCGGTGCCGGCACGCCTAGCGCGGCGCCCGCCAGCCGCGCCGCGCGCCCGCCCGCCCACAGCAGCAGCGAGCGCTCCATGCGCAGCACGGCCACGCGGCACACCAGCGACCCGCTCCACACCTCGAACTCGTGCACGCGCCACGAGCTCGCGCGGTACGTGACGCGCCGCTTCGTAGTCAGCGTGCGCGGCGAACTGCCCGCCACCGGCTCTCTCATCGCCACCGCCAAATGTTTCACTTCACTGAATTAAAACCATTTCATTTAATTACATTGTATTTATCATGTATTTCGTTTAAGTGATAAATACAATGATATGAATATGATATGATGATATGTAACCCGTTAGGGTTATAGTATTCTATGTGCATGTGTATACAATTCGTAGATATTCGTTTATAGATTTTGCACAGTTTTTGAATCACAAAGACTTTTTTTATTTTTTTACATAAAGTGAATTGACAATTTCTGCTGGTTAAATTGTCTCTGATTTCTGTAGCCAAAGAGTATAATAATATGTAGCACAGGCCACAGAGTACTTTGTATAAATAAAGAAACCGTAGACCACGAGTTTGACATGACTTGTGACGGTGACCAGCAGGGCGACCGCGTATCTTTTGCATCAATCATTGATACATCGCAATCACCTCTGATTGGTTTACACTCTTCCAATATTGGACGAAATCTATTGACGCAGCATAAATTCAGCCAATCGGAGGTGATTGCGATGTATCAATGATTGATGCAAAAGATACGCGGTCGCCCGTCGGTGACAATAACTGACATTTGACCACAAACCATGCATTTAACATTGTATTGTACTTTTGCAGCGGAGGGTAGAGTAGAGGAGTGTTATCTCCAGCGTTGCCAGTGCGGAACTTTTGTTCCGATTTGGGAACTTTTGAGTCATTGGCGGAACTTTGTCGGAACCTTGACTCTTTCGGAACTTTTGAGCATTTTAAAATGGCTTGCAATAAGCGCGTCGCTAGAGATTATTATACGCTACGTCAAGAGTGCAGGTCAAAGAATCAACTAAAAATCACCATAAATGCTTTGATATGGCTTTGATTCAGGGCTATTTTACCAACAAACGTTAATTGTCTCTGGTTAACTGGTCTGTGGAACAGGTAAATTATCAATTTTATTCTTTTTTTTCTGTCTCAAAGCATGGCGGAACTTTTCGGAACTTTTTAGGTGCGAAATCGGAACAAATTGAAATCAGCTGCCGGCAACACTGGTTATCTCCTTGTTATCTCTGTATGTAAAAAGTGTCCGTCGAAATGCATTAAATTGGGGGCGCCAAATATTATTAGAGTAGGTTTGAGAAATAAACAAGGAAAGAAAACATTCATCATTATTTTGTACAACGTGAGTTGTTGAAATTTTTAATAAAAAATTATATTAAATTTTTAACTCTGCATACTTCACTTCACCAGCGCCATTGTGATTTGTGGGAGTTTTTTGAACTGTTATTAATGATAGCAACCACTGGACACTTTTTCAACTTTTCTCCCCTAAGAGATGACACTCCTTCCTTCTACACTCCATATGGAGTACGAATGTGTAATTCTTGCATCAATCATTATAATATTATCACCGCATCAATAAAGGTTTTGGGCGTTTTGGCCAAAGGTTTTGGCCTATCGCATCATTGAGACGGCCGACTGCGCTTATCGGATCGCTAGAGACAACAATAGTAGATCTATATTTAAATATAAAATCCAAATCCTGACTGACTGACTTATATATCAATGCACAGCCTAAACCGCTGGTGTTAGAAACTTGACATTTCGACAGCTGTAGGTTCCTTTTGTGACGTGGGCGCTCACTAAGGAAGGATTTTTCAATTTTCCATCCCTAAGGGGGTGAAATAGGGGTTTAAAGTTTGTATGAAAGTCCTTCATTTCTAAAGTTATACCATGAAACTTGGTATATCAGCTACCGGTAAAAAATTAAGAAATACGTGTTTCACAGTTTCTGAAAATTCTACCCTCGAAAGGGTGAAATAGGGGATGAAAGTTTGTATGAGAGTACTTCATTTCTCAAGATATTTCTGAAGGTATATTAACGAAACTAGGTATTTTGGCTAAAGGTAAAAAATAAAGAAGTACCTACAGGTGTCACAGTTTATCAAAATTTCACCCACTCTTGAAAGTATTAGAACTGACGCAAGAAATGTGATGAAAAATAATAACGTTAATCTATTAATTATTTACTTGGAGTACCTACTCAATGCTAAAATCAACAGTCAGTTCTAATAACGACGTAAAACTGGACACAAATTCGAAATTAATAGCGTATCTGAAGAGGATGTCTGATGGATTTGTAGTTTTATTTTCTCATAGAGGGTGATGAAAAGTAGAGTGTATCATTCGGGTGCAAATTTTTTTGGCTCGGGCGACGTACTTTGAATCCCTCGCTACGTTCAGGATTCTACTTTGAATCCTTCGCTACGTTCAGGATTCTACTAAAGAATCCCTCGCTAGGCTCGGGATTCTACTCTAGAATCCCTCACTTCGCTCTGGATAGGGCGCTGTAAAAATATTATTTTGCTCCCGTAGAATACAATCTACTGTTTGACATTGCAGTAATTTTTTTTGTATCGATCATAGAGTAAATAGCACAGCAAAGTAGCATAGCATATCTCTTTCTCTGTCTACGGTATGGACATTGCTGAAAATCTAGACATGCGGTAGCGCTTGAATTTATTTATAGGATTTTATATATCTCCTATAGGTATATAAAATCAAAGCGGTTGCGTGTCATGCCAAGTTCCAAGAAAAAAGCATAAAGAACTTGCGTCGCAGGTTCTGCGCTTCTCATGACAAACATTTCCGTGTAAGACTTTGTTGGTTGTTGCATACAATATCTATGGAATTTTAAATCTATTTTATCTACTCCAGCATCGAAAAGTTCCAATTTCGAATTTGACAACTATATTGAATTGAACCCTCTTTCGTGTTTGCTTCTCATAACGATACAGTTCGTTGTATGGGAGCTGTATCGTTATGAGTCGTAGCCGTATCGATATGGTTATCTTCATAAATAGGATACCTAAAGCTTAGCGGCTCTGGGTTCTGGCACTTTTGGTTTTTATTATTTTATAAAGTAAAAAATTATAAAGACGTCCTTGGCGTAGATAAAATCTTGTATGCAACTGTACTTTTAGTCATTTTAATTCTCGTACTATCCTATTTTGATACTCGGCAAGCCTCGTATCAAAAAACAGCATTCGATTTAAAATGACCCTCATTACGATACAGTTGCATAAATAGCTATTAGGTGTCAGTATTATGTCAATTGTCAGTATGATGTCAAAACTCAAAAGTCGAAGTCGACGTAATGTTCTAATTCTATCCAATCATATCTAGACATTTGTATTTTCTGTTTTCCTATTTGCTCGATTGCTGTCGTGGATAGTTCTGATAAGTGGAAATTTATATTTCATAATAGTTTCAACCAATAAAAAATAATCATTTTCTGCAATCTTTTCCCTGAATCGTCTATGAAAGGAATCGAGAGGACTTTTTTTTGGCAAACTTTCTGTATTTCTGTTGTCGCATAGTCGAGGCGTAAATTTTTAACGGCGTCGTAAGCCGGTGTTTAGTGTATTGTGGGATATTAATTAAAAATAGATTAAAAGTGAATTAAAAATGAAGCGTTATTTCTTGCTAGGGGTAGGCGTCCTACTGCTCGCAGGTGAGGCTCACTGTAACTTTTTATTTGAGAACGAACAATGTCCACGTTGCTTCAGGCCGATATTTTGAATTAAACTCATACGGCGTACCCATCTTGTAATCTTGAAAAGCAATCGGATTCAATAGGTACTTTATAAAGTTGTATTGCATGGACACGAGTATTGTGGCGCATTATCATTTCGCGGTCAATACAGACTACCGTTTGTTATATTTTGTTCTTTATTCTAAGCAATGAATCTAAGGTTATATATTGAGTATTCCTAGTTTAAAACCTTGCTAACTGTAAGTAAATGTAAGTATGTGAATTCGATGGCTGGTTGTAAGTGTAGTGGACAGCTTGGCTCGGCGGCGACTGTACGTGTCGGTTTGTTTGTTGTCAGGATGGTGCAGCGCGCAGGAGGGCGCGCCCAGCGTGCAGGAGGTGACGGTGGACGCGGACCTTGGGGCCTCGCGCGAGGGCTCGCGCACTGGTGAGACTCGATTCCTACTTCCATAATCCATAGTCCAAAAAGTTTACCTACTCATTTATATAGTTACACATAAAGCTACAAGTTTCTAATACTGATAAATAGATAAGATAATAGGATAGAAACAGCATCAATACTGAATCTTTTGTTCTAGTTCAAAACTCTCACAATTCAAATAGAATTTATGTACAAATCTAATGGGCACATTAGAGATAAAGGTGGAGGATTAACTATAAATTGGCTGCTTTATCATTATCACTGTATCAGTTTGGAATTGTAATATAATCCAAGTCATATATTTTAATACTTACAAGCCTTACATTTGTGAGGGTCAGATTGAATTTTAAATAAAAATCGATACAACCTTCAGCTTACAATAACAGAGCAGGAAAATTAAATACATAATTTAAGTCACTATCAATAACTTGTTTATTGAGCCAGCAAGTCAGTCAAATGAACATAATTCACAGAACATAAAATACAGTCAACAGACATGTTCTGAAATATTTTGTTAAAAATCCTTTTGAAATAGATTGAGATCTTCACTGATATTTTATTAACCAACTTCCAAAAAAGGAGGAGGTTCTCAATTTGGGGCATTTGTTTTTTTTCTTTTTCTTTATTCATAACCTAGCCTGGTTAGTCTGCATCTCATTCTGTTGCACACTGGTGGTATGCCCCGGTGCAGTGCTAGCGCCGCTGCAGGCCGTTGTCAGTGGCCAGCACTCGCAGGCGCTCCTTGAGCCAGGGTGAGTCTTGGATGTGGTGGCGCAGCCGCGGGTCGCGCCGCGCTGCCGCCTCCAGCTCCGCGCCGCGCTGCCACCACCAGCCGTACCTGCCAGACATAGCTTATATACCACCATACCTTCTGTCATGTGGCCGCTGCCATTTGACAACATGCTATTATCATCAATTATTATTATTGTGTTGTGCAAAATTTAAGACACATAATACAACTGTATGACTATGGGGCAGGTGACAGATGATCATGATGTATTTAAAATAAGTAGTAGACACAGTTGCATAATAAGCGTTATTAAGAATCTAGTGCGTTTAAAAACCGAGCAAACCAGTTTTTTCATAGTATTTCCTTATGTGGATTTTCATTCATTATTTAATACACACTATATGAACTACTCTACAACTGCAACAGGATGAAACACACACTTTCTAATATTGCTAGATCTGTGTCAATGCCACAAACATATTATGGTTTAAACAGATTTTTGTAAAACCTCCATACAACATTAGTAGATTGAACATGCCTGTGTGAGGGGCAGGCGAGTTAAGAACAGTGAGCATGTGTATAGTGTCCTATCCTGTATCCACTAAGTAGCGTTGTGATATACAATATCCTGTCTCAATCTCCAATTGGCCTCACCCTTTCTATACTTTAAGTTATGTTCTATACATTAAGTATACAGCCAATTTAGCATTTTATCGAGCTTTTTGTACGTTATTGTCCTTCCCTGTATATGTATTTGGTGTGTATAGTGCGGTTGTCGCGTATGATCGGTTGCGGTGTCGTACTCGTGCGAGGCGGTGAGCGGCGCGGGGTGCTTTTCGCGCGGGCCCTCGCGGAACATGGCGCGCACTCGCTGCAGCGCCGCGTCCTCCGCGTCCGCGCCCGCACCCGCGCACCGCGCGTCGCACGCCCAGCGCACCACGCTCGCTGACACAAATACAATTGATTACATACTGATAAGTTATTGACATAGTAGGTGATGCCCGCGACCACCGGGATCTTTCCGGGATGAAAAGTAATCTATGTCAGTCTCCAAAGTGCGAAGAAATTCCTCCAAAAATCAAATTAGGTAAAAAAGATGATCCGTGAAATTGTTTTCAAGCTGTGAAAAACTGGATTCCTTCTATTGGATAGTTGTAAGTGGCGGTGGGGCGGTGGTCGCGACAGAGGCGGACTCACGCAGGCCTCTCGGCTTGACGGCGGACACGTTGGAGCGGCCCGGCTCGTGCTGCGTCGCAAACCGCAGCTTGAACGAGTGCGCGTGAAGCCGCGCCGACGCCGCTCCGCCCGCCGACGAGCCGCCGCCGCCCGCGCCCTCGCCGCCGCCCGAGCTCGCCGCCGCGGACATGGCGCGCGTGTAGTCGACTTCTGTGACGACTGCAGTGCTCTGCGTCTGGCGACCGACGCGTGCGGGAAAGGCGACGCTATCGATCACACGACACGTGTCATAGCAACTAAAATAACGTGCATATTATAAACTACCTAAATTCCGGACGCGAGACACGAAGAATTTCGTGCAATGAACTGTTATTACCTGTCTCTGTCACTCTCGCGTAAATATAATGCGTCTCGTCGTCTCGGAATTTATATTTTGGCCATGGCCATCTAATTTCACCAGTTCGCTAAGGGCCCGCAAGGTATTGAGCATTCTCTTTCAGGACCACGCCACTATGGTTGATAGTTTTTGAGAGCTTTTAAACTGTCACATTCATGACGTTTCTTATTTATCGTAAAGGATTATCTTCGAGCTTTAGGCAAGTTGCAGTCAGTTAATCGACGTGAAGTTTTGTATGAGTATCGATAAAGACTCGGAGAATAGACATTTAAGGGTCAACACAACGTCTTCTCCCGGACAGTTTCCCGCTAGATGGCGTTGTTAGGGCTTTTGACAGGTTTTTGATATTTTCGCAAAGTTCCTATGCACTGATTTTAAAACTGATTACACTTGCGCCAGTATATCAATGCGTATTATTTTATCACATCATTAGTTTAATTTAAAACGGAGCCATTTAGTCAAATAGTCCACTAATAAAAATCTGTCATATCGATTACTGTATATACGCAACCCCCACGCACACACTGACATCATGATTGCTATCCAAGTTCTGTGGTTCTAACATAAACTACGAAATGTTTACTATAAAATTGAACTAGATGGCATTTAAACAAAAACTGCCTAGTTTTGCTTAGTATTTTTTTTATTTAATTCGGATACAAGATAAACTTTGCTTTGACTGCAATCTCACATGGTTGATGGTGCCACCATGTGAGATGGTCGTAATTGATGATGCAGTCTAAGATAGAAGCGGACTAACCTAGTAGGGATAATATGGCAGTTTTTATTAAACCCATACTTTATACCCCTTTGGTTACTACATGGCATCGTACCGGAACGCTAATCGCTTGGCGGCACGGCTTTGCCGGTAGGGTGTCTTTGCTGGGGACGGGTGACAATAATGCGGCTAGGGTTGCCAACTTTTTTTGGAAAACAAGCTACTTCAAACTTCAATATACTTACTGAAAACGAACAATTGCCCAAATCTTGAAAACTATCGAAACTATTATAATAGTCAATAGTCAATAGTCAATATCATTTATTCAATATAGGTACACTGTAGGTACACTTATTGACGTTAAAAATTACTTACTTTAAAAAAACATGATGGTGATAATCGGTTACGGTATCTTAAAACTAAAGCTACGAGGGTTCCAAACGCGCCCTGGTATAAGAAGAGCTCACAACAAACTCAAATGAAACTTGCACTGTTATCTAAGTTGAATTAAATGTAAGCCAGTAAAAAACGATTGGTCGCATATTTTCGGAGAAATGCATGGACAAACATTATGTTTGGAAGCCCTAATAGATTGTCATTTATGTGAATATTTTGAAGTTCCAATAATATTACACACGGAATATTATGCGTGTCGAATTGATAACCTCTTTTTGAAGTCAGTTAAAAATATTATTTTTTTTCTTCAAAAGTTGTGAAAATATAGTAGTTCCAGTACCATGGTTTTTTCCGGGATAAAAAGTTTCATAACAAATTTCAGCCAAATCGGTTCAATAGTAGTGGCGTAATTAAGCAACAAGTACTCATTAATGCGATTTAATTCGTAACTATCATTTCGGACAGAGTGCCGGCTTATAATTAAATTTTCGAGAGACCAAGAACCGGGTATGGGTGGCAAGTGGCAACCCTACTGATGCGGCGTGATTTACGCGCAAGAGCGAAATAAGAAATTATCACCGCGATATTATAGACCAAGAGGAAACGAAATGTTTTTATACGACTGCCTGAAAAAAGGAGTATATTGTATTCAGGGTTCACGTAGGTATGTATGTATGTATGTATGTATGTATGTATGTATGTATGTATGTATGTATGTATGTATGTATGTATGTATGTATGTATGTATGTATGTATGTGAGTTTGTATATTCCACCATAACTTCTATACGCCTGAACCGATTTTGATAAATGCGGTATCGTTAGAATTCCTAGCTTATTCCGGGTGACATAGGCTAGTAAAATTTTAAAAATAAATGATGGGGTGACCATGGTCCCGCATTAAAGACTAAAATTGTTTTTTTTTTCGATAATAAGATTAACTATATGATCATCATCTAGAAATTGATGAGTAGATTCCAAAAATATATAACACTATAGTTGGGGCGTATTTTTTAACGTGTTAACTACATGATTTAAAATCGATGATTTTTTTTTACCATGTTTGTTATTTTATTGATAGATTTGTGTTTCCTACTTATTTATCTTTATGAGAAATAGCACTGATTATAAATATTATGTTAAATTATAGTAAAAATAATCATTTTAAAATGAATCGACGGAGAATTATTCCATTCAGAAACAGAACTTTATCTCACAAATGTACTTAAAAAAACCATTTTAAATAAGATTCACAGAAGTTTTTATTAGACTTACCAATCATGCCAATCAGAAAAATGGGACGGAAAATATAAAATAATAGAAACACTATCAAAATTTGATAATTTTAGTTCTTTTGACTAACCTAATGACAATATAACACAATAATGACAAATTAATGTCATATTTTTCTATATTTCTTCTGAAATAGACAATCTTTTATGTTTTTGTTTTTGCGAGTTACGATAAAAAATATCTATTTCAATATAACATAACATACTTATATAAATGATAAATGGCCAATATTATAAGCATAAATGCAATATTTTTGAGAGGACAGTTTGTCAGTGGAACCTTGACAATTACTCAAAGGAAAAGTAAGGGCACTGATCACAATGTTAAGTGAATTATCACACTTTCTTACCATAAAATTATAATAGTCGTAGTAGGTACTTTTGGGTATTTTAAACTCTTTATTCTTTAATTTGTACTTAAAATATGTAAAATGACATCTAAAAAATATAAGTGCAACTTCCAACCAATTTATAGTATGTAAAATCACATTGTATGAATGATTGAGTAACAGTATATAAATGTATAAATGATTGATATCCATTGAGTAATAATTTGTACCATTAACTGACAATTTCGAAAGAGTTACTCAAAGGACCGTAACGAATTCACGGCAGCAATATTTTGTTGCATATGTATTTCAAGAATTTACGACCTTTACTAGAAAACAATACTACATTCAAGTAAAATATGAAGAAAACTATGTTAAAAATGATGTATGAAATACATTAATTCAGTATTTACCTTCAAATGCCGCTTCTACTCAACGGATTGGTTATGACATAGCCGTCTCTATCCCCTGTGGAGATAGAGACGGCTATGAGATAGAGACGGCTATGGTTATGAGCATTAACTCAAAATTGACTCCTTAGGCGCCGATTGCAGGAAGACTGATTATTTAAATACCATGGTAGTAGTCTTACAGCAGTTAGTAATGTTGAAAGCAACTAATAAAATCTTCTGCAATAGTAGTAATTTTATAATTTCTGAGCAAAATAGCGCATGTTAATGGAAATTCTACATAGAGCCTTGAGACTTTTATTAATCAATTTAATTATATAAATTTATAATTTGTCAATTATACTCCATAACTCAGCCAAATTTGAACCGATTTACACAATTCGTTCTTTATTAGAAAGATTGTACTACTATTAAGTAAATTTTATGAAGACCTGACGAATAGTTCGGAGATGAAGTCCGGACGGATAACAGCCAATCAATACAAAATTAGGTTTTTAACCATTAAGTAAAGACACTAGGTACAAGTGCGAATCTGGGGTGGGTCACCTATTAATATTATTATAGAATAAAAATATGTGAGTATGGAAAAGTGACAAATTGCACATTTGTTAGTTTGTATTTCAATCGCGTCGCAACGAAGCAACGGATCAGCGTGATTGTTTTCACGGCACGTATATATTAAAAAATATGAAGAATAAGGTAGGCTTTTTTATCCCAGTAAATCAAAGACTTCCAACGGCATGTTTAAAAATTTAAATCCACACGGACGAAGTTGCTGGTATCAGCTAGTCTGTAATATCAGAATAGGTACATTTTATATTGAATTAGAATTAGAATTAGAATTTTTATTTTGCAAGAATATTGATTCAATTTGGCAAAGAAATAAAAGTTTCTGGTAAAAATATTGACTAACCAGTAAAATCATTCTGCAATCAGATTTTGATGGGTACTCAAATTAGCATTTTACGACTCATACCGAAGTTGAAGGATGATTTGATTAATTATCACCATCACATCTTATACTTTGTAAAATAGACGGTCAAAAAGTACTTTGCAGGTACCAATTTGAAGATATATGGTTTGACTTTGACTTTAATATCAAAATCGGTTGAAAAGATGGGCAGTTAAAGCGTGACAGACAGACAGACAGACACATTTTCTTATATATAATATTACTTAATATGGATGTACTTAAATACCTATTTACTCACTTGCAATAAATCTTCTCTAGTCTCAAATTCAGATACAATGACATTATTGCCATCGTAAACCCTTGTTAGCGATACAAGAATATAATAAAATACAAGAATATGCTTTACAATTAATTCAGTTTGTCAAAGAAATAGATAATATAAAGTTTGTTAACATCAGTTTACCAGTTATTTCACTCCAATCTATACATTTTTCATTCTTCTGTACAATACTTTTTAACTTCTGTATTTTTGGATTGGTAAACTTCGGGGATAAGCAAGTTCGACCGACTCGCACTTGGCCGTACACACACATTTCGTAATAAAAAATGTTGATGGATGGAATACATAGTTGAGGAATTCAGCTGGAAGACGATATTTTTTACACATTTTAAGTTCAAATTAATGTGTTGAGCAAGTTTCATGCCAGAAGCTAGGAGATTTTTTATGAATTTTCTGCAGGAATCGCAACCCTATTACGACCATATTAGACATAATAATAATGAATAATGTCCTCCCGACCGAATTTCGGCCACGGCGGCCAATCTCCTGAGAGATTAGCCATCTGCGCGGGAGATATTATGTTGCACAAGTGTGTGCGCAACCACAGGTGCACTCCGAGGCACAGGAGTGAAACACCGCCAACTTCCTAACTCCGGGTTAGTACTGAGAATTTCTTGTCCGAAAACCCCAATACTTGTTGTGACCCGACCTGGGACTCGAACCCGGGACCTCGTCGGCCGTAGTCGAACATGCTAACCACTACACCAACGAGGCAGTCATATATACTTATTAGACATAGGTACGGTACATATTGCATACATAACTCATGCAGATATTCAAAAAATAAAAACAGGAGGAAATGACCCGAAATTTGTGCCGCTGCCTCCCGGACTATAGAGGCCGCTTCGGCTAGCGATGCGCAATTTTGAATTCCATTCTAATTAGGTATCAAAATCAGTAGGTAACCAACTTGAATAATGCTCCACTACCTAATTTGACTCGATTACCACCCACATAGTTAGTAGTTACTAGTTAGTACTAACGAATAAAACTCCATTTTGAAATTGAGTCCTAATAATTGCAGATTTATAAGGTTATATTTAAAAAAATACCTACAAATAAAAAGTTTCAATTAATTTAAACCTTATGAAACCATTTGACATTTTTGAAATTCAGTCTTATGAGTTATAATATAAGGTTGTCATTCCGATCGTACAACTGAAACCATAAGTTGCCCACAAATGTCTACATCAGCAGTTGTAGATTATTCGAATACCTAGCTATATTCGCAGTCGCGGATCGTACCACAGTTAGTATTGGTAGATAGTAGATACCAATACTGTGGTACTAGCTTCAGCCTTCGGCCGGCAGCGCGGGCAACTATAGGTATACTCGTGTGGCGCGGGCGGCGGCCGGCGCTTCTTTCGCGCGGCGTTGTCTTGTGTAGGTACCTACACCTACTTCTTGTTAGGTACTTAACCGGCTGCGAGGCGATTGTTTTTATCACACAATGCAAAAAAAGTATTGGTAAATCATACTAATATTATAAATGTGAAAGTGTGTTTGTTTGTTGGTTTGTCCTTCAATCACGCCGCAACGGAGCAACGGATTGACGTGATTTTTGGCATGGGCATAGTTGAGGGCCTGGAGAGTGACACGGGCTTACTTTTTATCCTGGAAAAATAAGGAGTTCCCGCGGGAATAACAAAAAACTCAAACCACGCGGACGAAGTCGCGGGCATCAGCTAGTAAGTAAATAATTATAAACTTAGATGAAAATATCAAATATTAAAATGGTTGTTTGGATATTTTTTATATATATTTTTATTCACGACACAATAATTAGGTAGGTACCTACATACTACTTAGGTACTGAACCGATTTGGCTGGAATTTGAAATAGAGACAGCTTTTACTCTGGATTAACATAATTATAAAGTATAGGCCATTTTTATCCCGGACAAATTAACAGTTCCCGGGGGATAGGTAGGTATGTAAGTACTAAAAAACTAAAATCCACGCGGGTAAACAGTAGGTCTATAGGTAAGCATAGGTATCATACTTTTAATATTACAAGGGGGAAAGTAAGTTTGTTCGTTACTCTTTCACGCAAAAACTACTGAACCGATTTGGCTGAAATTTGGAATGGAGATTAGCTTATAGCCTGACTTAGAACTTAGGCTACATTATTCACGCGGGCGAAGCCCTGGGCAAAAGCTAGTATGTATATACCTAAATTATAATCATACTTCATAGGTACCTACCAATATTATAAATGCGATACTGTGTTTGTTTGTTGGTTTGTTGGTTTGTCCTTCAATCAAGCCGCAACAGAGGTACGGATCGAGCTTAAGGTTATTTTTTGCATGGGAATAGTTGAGGACCTGGAGTTACATAGGCGCATTGGAATATTTACGTTTCCTATATTATGTTGCCAAATGTCTTGTTTATTTGGTTCATTTTGAACTCTACAAATCCTAAGTAGGTAAATAATCGCAATACACAATCCACGCAGGAACTACCGTCTACCTCCCTGCATGTGTCCCCGTGGTGCTAAACGAGCGAAATAAGCGTTCTTTTTATAGAAACGCATAATAAACTGTATGTAAACGCCATACAATTAAATAAATCCACAATGCTCGTGCTTAGCTAGGGGAATACACGAGCGCGTGCGACGACCTAATATTTAATTTATGAATCTCACTCGTTCGTGTAAATTTCCACAATTCTCGTGCTTAGATATGAACCTTCATTCAACTTCCCTTATCCTATAAAATTTTATAGCATGTAACAGCGAAGTACTTTTTACAGTATAATGATAGATGGCGCTCAAATATATTTTTTTGACGCATTATTTAGGCGACACGGCGACATCTTTTAAGACGAATGTAAACCTCACACCTCACACATGCGTAAATCTGACACTTTTTGAATGCCGATTATAAATTATAAATAATGTAAATATTTGCCTGACATGAAACTTGCGTCTGTAAAATGCCCTAAAGAAATCATAAAACAAATTAAAAAAATTAAAAAATGTATATTCTTCAAGAATAATCGAACAGAAAAATGTATGAAAGTCGACCTATGCATGTGCGCCTTAATGACATAGGTTACTTTTTATCACAAAAATTGAAGTCTCACAAAAGTTTAGATTATGTCACGGACATGATCTGGTTTAACTTGGACAGCCTAGGCTAGAGTGTATGTATAGAGCTAGAGTATCGGCTTTGGCGTCAGTGGCGTCAGTCAGCACTCAGCAGGGGGTGGACGGGTGTTGCTTGCAGACGCGGAGGCGGTGCTGCGCGAGGAGGAGGCGATCTCTCCGGACGGGCTGAGCGTGGCGCAGCAGCGCGAGCTGCGCGACAAGGCGCAGAACTACACCTTCCAGACCGAGGTTAACCGCATGATGAAGCTCATCATCAACTCGCTCTACCGCAACAAGGAGGTACGTGTGCCGCGTCGCCCGGGGTCCTACTGTAGCGACACCACACCGCTCTCACTCGCGCCTCGCTTCGTCCGCAGATCTTCCTGCGTGAGCTGATCTCCAACGGGTCGGACGCGCTTGACAAGATCCGGCTGCTGTCGCTCACTGACAGCGACGTGCTGGCCGCCAACCCCGACCTCAGCATCCGCATCAAGGCGGACCCGGAGCGGCGGCTGCTGCACATCATAGACTCGGGCGTGGGCATGACGCGCGCAGACCTGGTCAACAACCTGGGCACCATCGCCAAGTCGGGCACCGCCGACTTCCTCTCCAAGATGCAGGACTCGGCGGCCGGCGGCGCGCAGGAGATGAACGACATGATCGGCCAGTTCGGCGTCGGCTTCTACTCGGCCTTCCTCGTGGCAGACCGCGTCACCGTCGTGTCCAAGCACAACGACGACAAACAGCACGTGTGGGACTCGGACGCCAGCTCGTTCAGCGTGGCCGAGGACCCGCGCGGCGACACGCTCAAGCGCGGCACGCACATCACGTGAGTATGCCGTCCTATCGGTGTCGTGTGACACGTCACAGCGTACGCGCTAACCCCACACCCTCGCCCGCAGGCTGCACCTGAAGGAGGAGGCGGCCGACTACCTGCAGCCGGACACGATCCGCGCGCTCGTCAAGAAGTACTCGCAGTTCATTAACTTCCCCATCTACCTGTGGGCGTCGCGCACCGAGACCGTCGAGGAGCCGGACGCGGACGCCGAGCCGGACGCGGACGCGGATGCCGACGCCGACGACGACGCCAAGGTGGAGGACGCGGCCGACGAGAAGAAGGAGCCGAAGCGCACGGAGAAGACGGTGTGGGAGTGGCAGGTGATGAATGACAACAAGCCGCTGTGGACGCGCAAGCCGGCCGACGTGAGCGAGGACGAGTACGCAGAGTTCTACCGCAGCCTCACCAAGGACACGGCGGCGCCGCTCGCGCATGCGCACTTCGTGGCCGAGGGCGAGGTGACGTTCCGCGCGCTGCTGTTCGTGCCGCGCGCGCAGCCCGCCGACTCGTTCAACCGCTACGGCGCCAAGACCGACCACATCAAGCTGTACGTGCGCCGCGTGTTCATCACGGACGAGTTCAACGACCTGATGCCCAACTACCTGGCGTTCATCCAGGGCATCGTGGACTCGGACGACCTGCCGCTGAACGTGAGCCGCGAGACGCTGCAGCAGCACAAGCTCATCAAGATCATCAAGAAGAAGCTGGTGCGCAAGGCGCTGGACATGCTGAAGCGCATCCCCGACGCGGAATACGAGCTGTTCTGGAAGGAGTACTCCACGAACGTGAAGCTGGGCGTGATCGAAGACCCGTCCAACCGCTCGCGGCTCGCCAAGCTGCTGCGCTTCCAGTCGTCGCGAGGCACCGAACTCACCTTCCTCGCCGACTACGTGGCGCGCATGAAGCCCAAGCAGACGCACATCTACTACATCGCGGGCGTGAGCCGCGCAGAGGTGAGTGCCGTGTGTGCTGCGTGTGTCGTGTGCCGTGCGTGACGCCGCCTGTACTCACCCCGCCTGTACGTGCGCAGGTGGAGAAGTCGCCGTTCGCGGAGCGGCTGGTGGCGGCGGGCTACGAGGTGCTGTACCTGACGGAGGCGGTGGACGAGTACTGCCTGTCCGCGCTGCCCGAGTACGACGGCAAGAAGTTCCAGAACATCGCCAAGGAGATCTTCGACCTGGATGAGAGTGAGTCGCACAAACAACACACAATACACACAACAAACCAACTCCCTCTCTCAGTTGAGAAAATCAGTGCAGTGTCTATAAAGTATACTAATATTTTGCTTGGCTGTTTGGACTGCTAAAATGCAAGCAAAGTTCAGACATTCTATATATAGTTATATAGTTTGATTTTTACATTTTATGAGCACCATTTGCACCAATTTTGAATTATTTAAAATTCGTGACTGTGAGTCATCATATTATATGTTTTCCAAATTAGACTAATAATTGAAACAAAAAAGCTCTGAAGATAGATATCCAATATAAAACTAAATGCAGACCATTTAATCAGCAATACATTTTACTTTCTCAGGTAAATAATTACTTTGAGTGTTTTGGGCTATTACAGCACTGAATATCAGTTGTTTTTTATTTAGTTAGTAGTTAGTTTTTTCGACATCCATGACGTTTCGTATTTTTTCTGTACAAAATCCATTGAGCTGTAAGCAAAAAAAAGTTCCATACAAATGTTCTAGACAGCCTCGCAAAAAAGGTAATTTTTTTGGCCATCTTTTTGTCACCAGTTCAGCATTGGCCAAAGGAACATTGTTTGTTTCTGGACCATACCTCCCTGATCTTCAGCAGTTTATGAGAACCTCTGGGGTACCCTAGTTCTACAATTTTTTTTTCTGTTCTTACTAATGTTATTTTATTTGTTTTTTGAAAACACACAGTAATAACATTCAATAGGTAATACTAATGTATAACACTTAAACTGTAACAGTTTTCAATACATTTTTTGCACATTTTGTGGCCAATTCTGTGTGACACAATCTCTAAACTAAATGACAGCTTTAAATCTAGTTCTGTCCTTTTCCACAGAGTTGGCAATATTTTTAATACTGTCATTTGAGTTTCGATTAGAGATTGTGCACTACAGAGTACAGAAGCGGCCTGGTCCACGAGTCTTAGCCTCATTGTATCAACATTTTGACAAATGAATAGCTTATAAATGCAAAAGTTGGTGAGGATGGTAGATGGATGGATGTTTGTTACTCTTTCACACAGTAAGTAAGCGAATCTTCACTGTATTTTCAATAGATGGCGCACTATACTTTATTCATGGAGGCGAGATAGTATGCAAAACATCGTCTCGTTAGTGATCAGTTACAACATTGTCATATCAATAGGACTCTATCCCTATGTTATTGTACGTAATTTTGAGTCATTTTGCGTAATCGCTGTGCAGGCGAGGAGCAGCGCGCGCGGCTGGAGGCACAGCGCGCTGAGTTTGAGCCGCTTACCAAGTGGCTGGGGCAGGTGCTGGGCGAGTGGGTGACTCGCGCGGCCGTGTCGCGGCGGCTGGCGCGCTCGCCCGCCGCGCTCGCCGCCACGCCGTTCGGCTGGACCGGCAACATGGAGCGGCTGGCGCTCTCCAACGCGCACCAGAAAGCGGACGACGCGCAGCGCCGCCACCAGCTCGCGCAGAAAAAGCTGCTCGAGATTAACCCGCGCCACCCCGTCGTGCGCGAGCTGTTGCGCCGCGTGCGCGACGACCCCGACGACGCGCTCGCGCGCGACGCGGCGCGAACGCTGTACCGCACCGCCGCGCTGCGCTCCGGCTACCTGCTGCAGGACGCCCACGCCACAGACTTTGCGCTCAGCGTCGAGGGCATGCTGCAGCGCGCGCTCGGCCTGCCGCCTGACGCGCAGGTTGAGCCCGAGCCCGAGGACGACGCCGCGCCCGACGGGGACGACGAGGAGGCGGCCGAGGAGCCGCACGAGGAGCTGTGAGCGCGCGGGACGGGGGAAGGGAGCCCGATACATTGAGACTGCGATTTATTTTTTACTACACTTTACCGGCGAGTTCGCGCGTACCGGTACGACTCGTGCCAATAAATTGTAACAAACCAATAGTACTTAGTCATTCAATCTCACTCACGTCAGCAGTTGGAATTGTATGAGCGCTTACGAAATACGCTTCTAATACACACTACAATATTATGGAATGCTTCAGTTTTCCCTCCCGCTCCTAATTTAAATCATAATAATTCATTCAAATCGTAATTTAATAAGCATCTTCCAGATCTGCTCGCAGAGTGCAGACGATGGCACTGACCCATAAATATAAAAAAATGGCAGTTATAGGGACTGCCGATAGAAGTGAAAACCAATGTTACAATTATTTTTTTAATAAAAAAAATTAAATATTAAAAAAAAAAAAAATTAAAATATAAACCTTAAAACTAAGGCATTAAAGTTTAATTACGAATGTAGTATATTTATATTTAAGACCTTTTGTCTTCGTAACAACGCAAGCATTGTCGGTGACGATAACGCGAATCCACAAGTTTACCCCCTACCAAAAAATGCTCAACGCGGCTAAAGAAGTTTTCACTTCAAAAATACCACATACACACTTAAAACGTGAATGAGAGAGAAAGATTAACTCAATATAACGCCTCCATTTTCTCTGTTTCTTTATTGCTACGAGTTGTAAATTTTAGTGTAAATAAACTTTAATATTTATTTAACTGTGATTTCATTTAATCAGCACAATCCTATACATGCACGTCGTTGCGATGTTCCCAGCCTCTTCCGTCGATCATTGACACAGAGCACATTGATGGTCTCATGAGACTACGCCTGTCCATCTGTCAAAACCTTATTATATACTTCCCAATTGATCATTAGCACACACCAACGGGAAACTTTGTGAATAGGTATCAAACAATTATATTGCCGTCGCGCTGCTCCTCGGATAGAGTCCCATAACACCCGATAGGGACAACTGCAGTCTGCAGCTTGGACCGATTATACCACAGAACACAAGATAATAATTATACTCCTTGTGGAGATTATACCTATGAAAAACTGTCGAACTCTTACTCTCGTATGCTCCTGTTTTCTCCTCCAAAACACCCGTTTTTTAATGTTTTTTTGTTCAAGATTAATTTAAGAAGGACTCTGGCTATGTTGTCATAGCAAATCATAGGGACATGGCACGTACGCATATGAATTTTATGGTGCAAAAATATTTTCTCTATTGTAATTATCCATGGAGAAAACAGATAAATACGATTGTATGGGGAAACCGCGGACGCATTGTGAGACAATCTGAAAAGATAGATTTACGCTATCGCGGACTTTAACCCGAACTTTTTGAGAGGAACTATTCTACTAAACATTGTTTTCGTGTAATTTCTCTTTACGCAGCGCACGCCACGAAAGCTCTCAGATGAGACTATTTTTAATTTTCGTAGGGACATCTTATTTTTTTAAAAATAAAATAGCCTATGTTACTCGCTGATAAAGTAGCCCACTATAGGTGAAAGAATTTTTAAAATCGGTTGAGTAGTTTTTTAGTTTATCCATTACAAACAAACATTTCATTCTTTCCTCTTTATAATATTAGTTTAGATACCAACTGATGCCTGCGACTTCGTCTTCGTGCAGACAGACACACTTTTCCATTTATAATATTAGTGTGGATATATAATCCATATCCATGCCTGTCTGTCTGCTACGCTTTCACGGCCCATCTGTTCACAGTTCAACCGATTTTGATGAAATTTGGTACAGGGATAGGTTGTATCCCGGGGAAGGACGTAGGCTTTTTATCCTGGAAAATTCAAGTTCCCGCGGGAATCAAAAATTTTTATCCACGCGGACGAAGTCGCGGGCATCATCTATTACTATAATAAAAAGTTTAGACTTGTACTGAGGCAGCAATCTCCTACAATCATTGCTACTTGCCGCAATAGGTAGATACCAGTAGTGCATCAGTAGTGTCAAAATTCAAAATACTTTATAATCAAATAAACTTTTACAAGTGCGTTTGAATCGTTAAGTGAATCTACCACTGGTTCGGAATGCCATGCTGAGTATTTACAGGAGTATACTCTGTCGCGTCAAGGAATAGCCTAACACTCATCAAAATAAAAACTAGTTAGTCAATTGTTGATATAAATAATATATTAAAATATAAAAATTTGCTAAATAAATCTGCCACATTTCGTATATTTATATACCAGTTAATAGTACTAATAAATGTGTTTATAGTCTACTTTGACTACACTATTTATTCTAGAATAATACTGTATTAATATGTTACAACTAGCAACTGTTAACTGATTTGGGTTTTTAGTCTAGGCAATAAAGCTAGTGGACCCCAATAATAATTCCTCAGGCGACGAAACTTTACAGTATGATAAAGTATCATGAGTTAAACATATTTTATAAAATATCCAACAAAAAATCATAAAGGAGGAGTTAGGGTTTTTCATGCTATACCTAATTGTTAAAGCAGGAAGGCACATTATTGCGTAAACGCAGTTTGATAATAAAATCGGTTAAATATCGATGTTCTGCATGATTATTCCGTTTGATATTTAGGTTTTGAGTGTAAATATACTACTTACTATTATTTCAGAAAGAAATCAATAAAATATTCAGTCATAAATATTAAGTTTTAGGTATAAATGCTTAACTTCCAGATGGATTTTTTGTAGGATATTTTTGTTTAAGTATTGGTACATACCATACTACAACCCTGCTAAGTATCAACAACTGAGGATTTAATGCGGGGGTCTCCATACAACAAACTGCCCCATTGCCTAGACTATTTTTCGTAAAGCTCAAATCAGTTGACAGTTGCTATTTGTGCTATACAGGAACAATTGAATCATACTAATATTATAAATGCGAAAGTCAGTTTGTTTGTTGGTTTGTCCTCCAATTACGCCGCAACGGAGCAACGGATTGACGTGATTTTTGGCATGGGTATAGTTGAGGACCTGGAGAGTGACATAGGAAAATTAAGGAGTTCCCGCGGGAATCAAAAAAACCACGCGGACGAAGTCGCGGGCATCAGCTAGTTACTAATATTTTACCTAGTATCCCAGCAGACTAGGAGGAGGACTCAATAATCTTTTGATTGAGGATGGCAAGTTTATTAGGTTCCACCACTTGAGTCAGGAATACATATTAAATTAATTATTACATTACAATAATTATTAGATTCCAAGGATATAAATAAATTAAACTAATAATAAGCTTGCGCTCTGATGAATACCTACTACATAAGGCTGCTCCAGTCAAATGAAGGCGATGATTACAGAGCAAACGAGCGCGGTTGCGCCACCAGCCGACCGCATCCACTGGCAAATCATAATAATATGAACTTTGAATGTTGAATGGATAATTCAATTTCCTTTATTGGATTGTACAATGTGCTCTGCAGTGCTTTGATTTGCTTTAGCTGGTATAAATCGTCTGTATGTGGTCGACGGAATCTGAACACATCCACCAGGATGAGCTCAGATAGACAGCGCACAGAGTGGACGCAGTCAGTTTATGCGGCATAACATGTATTAGTCACCGTAAAATTGTAAAAACCGTTAGATTATAATCTAACTCGCGAGATTGTGAACTGTCAAAAGATTAGAATTTAACGCGTTATTTTTCGGTAGATTGTAATCTGTTCAGTATGTTAACCCGATAGAACCTAAGTGCCCGGCCTGCACCGGGCACTACCTGATTATTTATGTTGAACCAATGAATATTTCAAAAATTGACACTCAGAACATTGAACGGTTCACAATCTTTCGACAGTTTACAATCTATCGAGATAAAAAGCGTTAGATTACAATATAACGGCTTTTACAATTTTACGGTGACATATACATGCTACATTCCGCCAATTGGCTGCCAGACTCGCCAGTCGGTGAAAGTCGTTCCTAATGGCAGCATTTTTTCAGTAGTTTCAAAATCGACACCAGATGGAGGTACTGTGGCGCTGTGTGTGTATTTGGAAAGCTCTATTGGGTATCAATTTATTAGGAACGGTGTGATTATTCTCTCGATTTCTAACTCAAAATAATGCTCTCTTTATGTTGTACCACAATGCTCTTCTTAATCAACAAGTCATTGTTTTCCTGGTGATATTAATGGTAGAAAGTAAATACTAGGTTAACTTGAAAAAAAAAAAACCAGTTTATTTGAAAAATTACATTTGACTTTACAAGTCTTCACACACTACCAAATGATGCGTCTGGGTGTTTAGCTATTACCCACTATCATGTTTACTTCACCAACCAGTAAAAAACTATTTAAATTTTTGGTGATGAAAGTATTGTCGATTTCCTTGAAGTGTTTTTTCGGATTTCAGAATTTGGTCATAGTTAACTACTTACTATAAACAATCTAAATAATCATAACAAAGCATTTGTCTACCTTAACCCTAGTTATAAGGTGGTCAGAGTGGGTTACTCCTTATAACCCACTCTGACACCGGAGCATCTTCTGGATGATGTTGACTCAACAATTTAATTTTAAAAATTTATTTTTAATTTATCATACAATTGTAAAATTAATTAAACTTGAAAACTTCACAATCGTGCATTGTCGAGTCAATATTTGACAGTGAGGTGTACCTACAACTACAACGGTGCCACCAAGTGGGATCAATAGCAAAAAATGCTGCCATTGGCATGAATCTATGTGGACTGTATACCAGTTACAATTGGTCTACATGGGAAGCAGCGGCCGACGCGGCTCGGGCGGTTCGGGCGGGTGGTCTCGTGCGAGGCGCGCGCGATTGTAGGCCAGCACGCCGAGCAGCGCCAGCGCCATGCCGGCCAGGTTGAGCGGCGGCGCGGGGTTGCGCAGCAGCAGCAGCGACGCGGCAACGACGCACGCGCGCTTGGCGGCGGACGCCACCGCGTAGCCAAGCGCCGAGATGCGCGCCAGCACACTGAACGCGGCCAGTGCCTGCAGCCACGCTAGTGCGCCGTCCGCCGCCAGCAGCGCGGCCGCGCGCGCTCCCACGCCGCCGCGCAGCGCGCCGCCCTCCGCCCACAGCCACGCCGGCAGCAGCGGCAGCAGAGCCAGCGCGCTCAGCAGCTGCAGCAGCCGCAGCGGGTGCAGCGCCAGGCGCCGCAGCGCGCGCTTGCTGCCCAGGTGCTGCAGGCTCAGCAGCGCGGCCGCCGCCAGCGCCGCGCCCAGCCCCAGCGCGTCGAACTGCAGCTCCGTCAGCGACGCCACGCCCACACCCAATGCGATCAGCAACAGCGCGCCCGCCACGCCGCGCGACACGCGCTCGCCCAGCAGCAGCCACGCCAGCAGCGCCGTCCACAGCGGCGTCGTCGCCTTCACTGCAAACACACAATGTCGGTCAGACTGTGGCGCCGCTGTACCTAGCCGCCAGGCGCGAGGCTGACCGGACGGACACTGACCGGTGTGCGCGTACGAGACGGGCACCTTCCACAGCGAGACCTGCGTGCAGGCGGTGGTGAGGAACTTGGCGGCGCCCAGCGGCAGCAGCAGGCGCAGCAGCTCGGCGCGCGCCGGCGCCGCGCCGCGCACGCCGCACGCAGCCAGCGCGGGCGCGCTCAGCAGCGCCGTGGCCGCTAGCTGCGCGGCCGCCACGGTGAGCGGCAGCGGCAGCTCGGTGAGAAGCAGCTTGCCCACCACGTTGCTGGCGGCGCTCAGCGCGTACCACGCCGCGCACAGCAGCGCCACGCGCACGCTCTCGCTCCGCGACCCCATCCCGAACCGACAGCAGCTATCTACCGCACCACACTCGACTCATTCCCGATCGCTTGTATCGACTAGTTCACTTTAATATTCTCTACTCGAGTCATCGAGAAGAAAGTATATTACATAGTACTGAAAAGTGATAACTAGCATTACCTACCTACTTACCTACATCAAAAATTAACTAAAACTTAAAACTGTGCCAATTGGCAATTGTACGAATCACAAAGTACATTATTTATTTCAAAGAGGATATAATCACTACGTTTATTTATTTTTGTATCTACGAATTTTTTTTGCGAGTTACGCGTAACGCGACGTGACAAATTTTGACCAGAGACAAGTAAATTAAATTTTGACATCACTTGATGTTACTTGTCTCTGATCACTTGATGTTGACCACAGAATAGTATACGTACTAGTTACTACGTTGACAGTTGACAGCATTGACCATAGACATTTGTTTGTGCTTTTTTTATGTAACTGGCTTAACGGCTCTGGATTCTAGTCCTTCTGAGTTTTGTTTGTGCGTAGACCAATGATTAAAGAATTATGAGGAACCACAGACATAATAAAAGGAACTGTAATCGCCCTATAGCTTGAACGTGCGTGTAGACAGAGAAAGCTATATAGACGGGTCGTCACCGTACACAGTATGCGAAAGCGATAGTTTATCATAACTACACGTACTAGTATATCTATATAATAACCCTTATTGCCATCCACAAATTTTATCATATTTTGTAGGAAAACACTAACATCACGTCAATCATGCACTAAAATCATTTTAAACTGTCCCAATTTTTTACATTTTTTTACTACAAGTGAAAACAAGAAAAGATAATGAAATTCAAATTGATTGTATTTTTATCAATATGTTTCGCTTTTTATTATACAACAATTCAATTCACTTCCGGAGCGGACACCCATAAAATAAGTTAAGTGCGTGTTGGCACTGTCCACTTGAATCCACTTAGGGAAATAATACAAATTAAATGCAGATTAATCTAGTTTAATTTATGAATATAATGATCTTATAGGTACAGAATATATATATATATATATATATATATAACGTCTCATTCTCACTTTCATAATTATTATTCTTTTAGTATCATGTCCACATCGTATACTCCGTCCACGAGTTGAGTGGATAAACAAGTAATAATTAATAAAAAACAGCGCCATGCTTAAAACTTGTATTGATCAATAACTGACATAAAACAATCAAGTGTTGTTATGATACAAAAGCTTCATCGTAAGGGTGGTACCATCATTGGATAGCCATTATTATAATTAATCTTACGAATTGGCATCGCCGTATTTTTATTTTAAATCTTACAAATCACAGGTTAGTATAAACTGCATTAATCAATAAGTGAACAAAACGTATAAATTTGTGAATGCGTATGTATGCAGCGTTGGTATTGAATTTTCATACAGATATGTCATGTTCTGTGTCTTGCGAAAGCACTGCTGCTCAAAATGCCTAGAACACCTGCTTGTATATTTGTTTGGCTCCCACCTCTTTCGTCCTGTCGACTCTATTCATAATTGTCACGTATGGATTTGTCTTGAATCCTGAAAATTAACAAGTGTAGTTACGGGTGTTTAACTACTTAAATGACTTTCATTAAAATATGTATCCTAAATTGGTAAATGAATAAAATTTCTTATTACGTATATAGATTGACACTTTTTTTCCCTTTATTTTGGGTTCTAAACTTGGGTAAATATGATAATACAGCTGGCATCCCCACAACGCGAGTAATAATAATAACGCGAGTCACCCGACTAATATCAGGAAACATACAAAAATGGAACCTGGCATCATTTTACTTACCTTCTTAAGGTTATTTATTATTTTATTATAAATTATTAGTATTTTATAATGATTAGTATTTTTTTTATAAATAATGCTATTATTTTGCAGGCTGGGGTAGGGTAGGTTGGTCAGTTGTCTTCTTTTTCTGGTCGGTGCATTTAATGTACTCTGTGGCAGAGACAAGTAACATATATAGGATAACTCTAGTCTGTGGTCAGTTGCTTTTTTTTCTGGTCGGTGGTCAGTTGTCAAAAAAAGAAAGTTGATATATTTGCAAATACCTAGGTACCATTAAATTTTTTACTGTACCTATTTCCTGATTCCTGTAACTTTATGATAGAAATTAGTATCAATACACTGGCAGTTTTGTTTTAGAAAACGAAGTATATATTATAGCAGTGATCAAATTACAGTGAACATTATTTTCTATTTACGTATAAACCACTGCGAAAGTTTACAAGTCGAACATCGAAGTGGTCCCAAGAAACTTTTATAAGATTATTATATTATCTGAAGCAGCGAGTCAGGTAAGTGCCGAGCCGCTCGTACAGGGCGCCCGTGTCATGTCCTGCGATAGGTCGCCACTGGCCGGGGCCAGGCAGTTGGCACGTTCCATCCGTTGCAGAGTGGTGACTCGCATTAGATTGTGACCGTTATCTGCGCAAGACCAAGATAATTTTGTACATGTGATATCTTTTTCTTGCCTACTTTATTATCCTCCGATGTGGCTTCATAACTGGCATCGTGGGCGTGGCTACACTGTTAAAATTTTACTGTTATAAAACATTGTCAAAATAGTCAATGATTTAAATTTTTTTTAATATAGGTAATAAACAATAGACCTGTTAATGTTAGTTTCTTGATTTGCAGATACATTTATATGACAGGAAACTGTTACTGGCACAATGTGTACTCAATTAATAAATTGATAAACTCATTAGACATCAGTGAACAGGCAAGGTAATGTGGCCACTTACAGAGAAGCTCATGCTTGTATAGATCAAGGTAAAATTGCTTTGGTGTTAAATAAAACGGCTCAGCTATAGTATACTGCCCGCTGAGTTGGACGTTCATATTTTTTTTACAGAAAGACCTTGATGTGTTAAGCCTTGCACTAAAATATTTTACTCCGAATTCTAATACTTTTCGAGATATAATTTTTTGAAAATTGCAAATTTTCACCACTTTTGACTATTTCTTACGACATTTGCCATAGATTACAGACTCATTGACGTTTAGTTGGCGTGGTAAAGTTTCGTTTTACGTATTTTAATCCGTTCCAAACATAAAAAGTATTACAAATAATCATATAATATGGGTACCGATTATTGGAAAAACGAAACGCGTGCATTGGCGCCAAAATTCAAATCTATGAGTCATCGTTTTACGCGTATTTCAGTTAAAAGGTTAAAAAAAAGGGTTTAAAGGGTATAGGTTTAATTATTTAACTAAAAAGGTATAAAGGTAGGTTATTATATGTATATTTAGGTACTTAAGCATATGATACACAAAACCGAATCGGCACACCCCGACTCCACGCAGTCTTGTCTGCCCTACCCCTAGAGTGTTTTTTTTAAGCGCGTAGCCAGAAGTTCGCGTAGGAGGTCCTGAATGAAGCGAGCCTACGAGGCCGAGTGGAGCGAAGGGGGGAGGAGGCGAGCGAAGCGAGCCGGCGACCTCCGCAGCGAAACGAAGGTCGAGTAGGCGAAGCTTCATTCAGGGGCGACGAAGCGAGTCTTCTGGCGTAGCCCATTCTAATTAAGAAATTAACCTTTTCCACTACCTAAAACAAAAGGTAAGGTAGTTTAAAGTTGGTATAATTACTTAAAAGGTATAAAAGTAAATCCTAACCTCAAAATTTTAAAATATTAATATCTCGGAAACTACTAAAATTCGGAACGTCTTACTTGGAGGGGGGGTATATCCCCTCCCCCCCCCCCCCCTCCCCCCCTCCCCCAACCCCTTCCCCCTCCGCCGCGGGCTGTATACTATAGCCCAACCAATAAAACAGTACATAATATCTGGAGCGCCGGTAAAAATATAGACGTCCGGTACTTGCGTACGGGGGTGGGAAGGGGAGGGGGAGGAGGGGGAGGGGGAGGAGGGGGAGGGGTAGAGGGGGTAGCCTACCCATTTCCCCCCCGCGGAAATGAATAGTTTTCCAGTATTGATTTTTTTTTGTAAAATCATAACCTCAAATTTTTTGGAAAGATTTTTGTATAAGGAGATCCCCCACCATATGGCGGAGGCCCGGTCGACGGAGCCCCGCTTAGCCGGGCTCCTTATTCTGGGACGTAAACAAAGGAAATAACCACAGAAGAGGATGGCGGGGTCTGAAAGACCATCATCGCCATCCTCTTCTTAACCTAAACTATCCGAGTCGGAGTGCCCCCAAGTCCCGAGCTCGCTTCGCTCGCTCTTGCAAAGGCCTTAAAACCCCTTAAGTAATAGTGCCAAGGTTAAACGTAAAAGCAATCAAAAGAGTCCAAAAACAAAGCAAAAGTCGTCGAGAAAAGAGGAAAAACACGGCACTAAACACAACAGAGAACATTCGCGTGACCACTAGAGATTATAGAGAAACGGCAGGGCGACCGCGTAACTTTTGCGTCAATCATTGATACATCGCAATCACCTCTGGTTAACACTCTTCCACTATTGGAGGAAAACCATTGACGCAGCAAGAATACCATAAATTCAGCCAATCGGAGGTGATTGCGATGTATCAATGATTGATGCAGAAGTTACGCGGTCGCCCTGCGGATTACGGAATGACGATTGACATTTGATATTGACGGACGACGGATGTCCACAAAATGGCCGTCAACAACGTTCCGTTTCACACTATTTAGTCATTTTTGACATCTAACCATATAGATACTATGGCCAATTGACATACTTCCGTTCCTTTTTATGCAATTTTTAGTAAAATTAATTTTTATCGTAATTAATTCAAAACGTATTTGCGGCATCCAAAAATAGTGTAAAACGTTCAAGTTTAACCCTGGCAAGGCGCTTAAACTGAAAACATAATTAAAATCAAGTACCGGACGTCTATAGCCAACCCGGAGCGCCTACTGCAAACTATGTTTTTAAGATCTAGTAATTTCAGTTGTAGGGCATTGGTTAAAATTTTGAAGTAATTATGTTCATAAATTCAGAAGCTTTGACAAACAGATTTTTAAGCAGAAGCAAAGACAGCTTCATACTGTCAATAAGGATCAGCTCTTAGGTCCGGTCTCCACCAGAGCGGAGATGTGCGGAGATGTCTAAAGCGGAGACGAGAGGAGATGTTTTTCAGCTAGGGTGTATCCACCGAAGCTGTGTGGAGATGCGTACTGGCTAGATCGGAGCAGAGATATGTGCGGGGTAGAGCGGAGATGTCTGCTAGGTAGAGCGGGACTGAGTGGCATGCGCAGAGTGTTGGATGTCAAGTTGACGCACAGTTTAGCACTATCTGACACAAAAGGCAGGCGTCTCGGTCATGTCACTATTACAAAAACTGTATCTTCTTTTACTTGAAGAGGAAGAACTAGAGTCTAAAGAAGCAGAATTGATAGCACTAGATCACCTAAACAAAAGAACACATCGATTTTGGAGAAGCAGTCATTTGAAGTACCATACCGTTCATGGAGAATTTTTTACTATCTTATCTCTTTTAATGAGTAAGACGACAGTTTTACCAGCTTCTACAGAGTACCAAGGAATATTTTCTATGAACTACATAATTTGATTGAACCTTATATAATTAAGCAAGATACTAATTATAATAGATCTGTCTGCACCCAAGAGCGGCTAGCTGTATGTATGAAGCGCGTGCGCGGTACCAGCGAAATAGCGAGAGTAGTGAGGACTGAGTGGCGCCGCTCACAGCACGTCGCTCACATCTCCGCTGCGCGCTGCTCACATCTCTCGTCTCCACTGCGCGCCGCCGCCAGCTTGCGAGCCACAGCTCACATCTCCGCATCAGTCGCGCCATACAAATTTGATACATCTCTGCTCCATGGTATCCACTGAAGCTGAGCAGAGACGAGATGTCGAAATAACAAAATTCTATTGGTTGTTTAAATGACATCTCCTCTCATCTCGTCTCCTCTCCGCTCTGGTGGAGACCGGGCCTTACTATAAAAAGTCCATGTGTCTGTCTGTAAATATAAATGCTATTGACATGAAAGGACATTGGTGATTTTAAAGATCCAGTAATCAACAAATGTTTGTCAATCTTTATAATTTGGGTCTAAAAAAGACTAAGTAACCACCTCATTCAGTTGCAAATTAAATGGGTTTTTCTGTAAGTACAAAAAAAGCTTTTCATCAAAAAGGAATAAATGTGTTTTTTCTTGTCCATACTAATATTATAAATGCGAAAGTGTGTCTGTCTGTCTGTCTATCTGTCTGTCTGTCTGTCTGTCTGCTACGCTTTCACGGCCCATCTGTTCAAACGATTTTAATGAATTGGTATAGAGATAGTTTGTATCCAGGGGAAGGACATAGGCTACTTTTTATCCCGGAAAATTCAAGAGTTCCCGCGGGAATTAAAAAACCTTAATACACGCGGACGAAGTCGCGGGAATCATCTAGTTTCTTATAAATAAAAACAAATAATGATTCTATAAAAAGCTTTTAAGATAGATTTTAGCTGTTTTTGAGATAGCGCCTTGACAAAACATGTCTTCCAAAAGTGACTTTGAAAGCCCCCCATTTTGTCAACTTTTGAAGCAAAAATATTTTTGTACCCTGTTCATTGTGAGTTGTAAATTGAGCTTTTGTAACAAGCTTATGTAAAGCCATAAAAAAAAAAATCGCCATTCGATTCTATGAGCGCCCCCCCTCAGATAAAGTGTTTTAAAACTAAGCAATTTTTGGCTTGAGACTATCAGTTTACATATTGTTTAAAGAAGGAATCATGTTCACAAACTTAGAAGATAAATGGCTCTGACTTATGGAAGGATGGACAGGATAAATTCACTAATGTAAACTTGGAGACTTTGCTTCGCTCGGTTAAAGAAAGGTTATCTTTTATGAGAATACTAGTTGATGCTTGCGACTTTGTCCGTGTGGTTTAAGTTGTTTTGTTTGTGGTTTTAATTTTCCGGGATAAAAAGTAGCCCATTTCACTCTCCAGGTCCTCAACTATACCCATACCAAAAATCACGTCGATCCGTTGTTCTGTTGGGGCGTGATTGAAGGACAAACCAGCAAACCAACACACTTTCGCATTTATAATATTAGTATGATATTCCTCTTTTTTACACACTGAAAGAACAAAATGTTGCTTCAAATTATCCAACCGATTAGTCTCTTCAAATGAAATATGTTGGAAAGCAGGCCTTTCTTCTCATTGCTCTTTGAAATAGTTCTAAATGGCTTATTAGTAGGGCACCAGAGACTCTGGGTGATCTTAAGGCAATGCTCAATTATCTCAGCACAGTTTCCCAACATGTGGGCCTTAAAATTAACACGAGTAAGACGAAAATCATGTAATGCTTATGTTACGCTCTATCCAGTAATCGTCGAGAGTTCTGTACTCGAAACTGTAGACGAGTATATTATATATGCCTGTAAGAGGCCTATGTCTAGCAGTGGACGTCTATCGCTTGAGGATGATGATTATGATCAGTAGGGGAGTCCAAGAGGGGATTTTGGGATTTACTGAAGTGTGGTAGATTAAAATAAAGTGGGGTCGGTATCTCGTACGTTCATCGTAATATATAATCCGTGTGTATAGGGGCGCGTCCGCGTGCGGGTCGCGCGGGCGGGGGATGGTGCGATGGCCGGGCGGCGCGTGACGCGCAAGTGGGAGGTGTTCGCGGGGCGCAACCGCTTCTGGTGCGACGGGCGGCTGATGACGGCGCCGCAGCCCGGCGTGTTCCTGCTGACACTGGCGCTCATCTGCGGCACCGTGGCGCTGCACTTCGCGTTCGACGCGCCCTTCCTGGCGGCGCGCGTGTCGGGCGCGCTGCCCGCCGCCGGCGCGGCGCTGGCGGCGCTCACATTGGCGGCGCTGTTGCGCACGGCGCTCAGCGACCCGGGCATCATCCCGCGCGCGGCCGCGCCCGAGGCGGAGGCGGAGGCGGAGGCACCGCGGCCGCCGCCGCGCGCGCGCGAGGTTCTGGTGCGCGGCGCGCCGGTGCGGCTCAAGTACTGCTTCACGTGCAAGATGTTCCGGCCGCCGCGCGCCTCGCACTGCTCGCTGTGCGACAACTGCGTGGAGCGCTTCGACCACCACTGCCCGTGGGTGGGCAACTGCGTGGGCCGGCGCAACTACCGCGCCTTCTACCTGTTCGTGGTGTCGCTCGCCTTCCTCGCCGTGTGGGTGCTGGCGTGCGCCGCTGCGCACCTGGCGCTGCTGGCGCGCGCCGCCGGGCTGGGCGCCGCGCTGCGCGCCAGCCCCGCATCCGCGCTGGCCGCCGCCGTCTGCTTCCTGGCCGTGTGGTCGGTGCTGGGGCTGGCCGGCTTCCACACCTACCTCGCCTCCACCGACCAGACCACCAACGAGGACATCAAGGGCGCGTTCTCGGCGCGGCGCGGCGCGGCGGGCGCGCACCGCGGCAACCCGTACTCGCGCGGCAACGCGTGCGCCAACTGCTGGCACGTGCTGTGCGGCCCGCTGCAGCCCAGCCTCATCGACCGGTGAGCGACACACACATTCATATTGAACCGAGACGCGTGAATTATGTGTGCGAAAACATTATTTAAGTGACGATAATTAATATAATCACTAAAAATATGTGAAATGCACTGCTAGAAGAGGGCAATAATTAATCTGAGCTAGCAATGAAAATTTATAGAATAAATACTAAAATGCTATTACATACTTATACTTTCATACTATGGTAGTAACTATAATTTACCAGTTTAAGGTTTAATTCATGAAGTTCTTCAAAAATATATTTTTTATAAGATGTAAACATTAGATGATCAGACTTATATTCTGTTTTATGCATATCAGCCATCAGCCGTGGCACATGATATATTCACTAATTCAAAAGCAAAAATAATATTTAATCTACCTACTTGTTCATCTACTAACTAGTGGTTCGCCCCGAACTGAGACCTCGCTGTATCCATAAAACGAATAAACTTTTACAGAGCCCCATCTATTGACATAATTGTGAAGTTCTGTTAAACTGACTGAATGCTGAAGCCCATTAAAAATTAAACAATTTCGTTTCCATATAATATTTATCTCTTAACATTAGCGCCATCTATTGACACCATTGTGAGGTTCTGTTAAAAATACTAAATCTCATTAAAAATTAAATAATTTCGTTTCCTTATAATATTTATCTAATTTTAGTATTTGTTGTTCAAGTACAGGATATAATTCAAATAATTGATCTAGTTTCAGTCTTAGCCTTTCAGAAAATTGAGAGTTCTGAGGTCAACTTTTAACGTTAGAAAATCACCACTTTGAAAGCCCCCCATTTCGTCAATTTTAGGGGAAAAATTTAAACAAAAATATTTTTAGACTCTATTCCTAATTATCTTTAAAATGATATACCACAACCATATGTAACGCTATAAAAAATATTTTACTTCGCATTCGCTTCTATGAGAGCCCCCCTGAAATAAAGATTTTTATAACTGTTTAAGCCATATTTGGCGGGAGGCCATCGGTTTACATATTATATTTATATTTGAAGTAATTACGTTCAGTAATTCAGAAGTTATAAGGCTCTGACAGACAAACGGATAGGGTTGCTAACATTTCATAAGCGAAATATAGTATTTTTCGGACTAAGCTATAAAAAAATATTGTACACTTCACAAAAATAGTATTTTATGGAATATTTTTGCGTACTATGTGCTTCTTCAACAGTATATAGTATGCAGACCCGAAATACAGTACAATACCAATAATAATAGTCTTATAGTATGGTTGGCAACCCTAGGACGGACAAGTGTAAATTCACTCAAGTAGACTCAGAGACCTTCGCTTCGCTCGGTCAATTATCAATCTACGAAATTGTGGTGTAACCTACGTTAGCTTCTTGTTTAAGTCGATAAATGAATAAAATAAAAAGCAATAATTGTGGTGTCGCAGGCGCGGCCTGGTGGTGGGTGACCCGCGCGACGAGCTGCCGCCGCGCTTCGCCCAAGCGCTGTGCGTGCAGCCGCAGCCTCAGCCGCATCCGCATCCGCAGCCTCAGCCGCAGCCTCAGCCGCCGCCGCTCGGCTCGGGGCCCGCGCTGCACGCCTACATGAACCACAGCCTCGACCTCGACCCCGTGCCGCTGCACGGTGAGCGCATGCCAGCATGCGCGCGCGCGCGCGCACGCACGCACACACACACACACACACACACACACACACACACACACACACACACACACACACACACACACACACACACACACACACCCGCACGCACGCACGCACGCACGCACGCACGCACGCACGCACGCACGCACGCACGCACGCACGCACGCACGCACGCACGCACGCACGCACGCACACACACACACACACACACACCGCAGCCGCAGCTCACGTTGCTCTTGGACTTAGGTAGCGCCGCCGTATAGAGAGCTCGACACCTACATATAGTGTTAATCGACTTAATGGCCCTACACGCAGGTATGCCCATGGCGTCGAAGGCTTTCTTGTTGCTTGCATTCAATCAAAGAGGGAGATTATATTCCTATCCTCCTGTATAATGTATATGTCACCGTAAGATTGCAAAGGCCGTTGGATTGTAATCTAACTAGCGATATTGTAAACTATCGACAGACAAGAAAACGTAAATACAATGAATATTTTCAAAATTTACACTCGGAACATTGAACGGTTCACAACCTGTCGACAGTTTACAATATCGCTAGTTGGATTACAATCTAACGGTTTTTGCAATCTTTCGGTGACATATTATACCTTAAAGTGTGAAAGTGATCCACGTTGCTGTAGCCTTTACGAAACACGGCCTGTCGGGAGGCTGAAATTCATCGAGCTTTCGGGTAAGAATAATTGCGAGGATAGCTTATAGATATCGCTCAGAAAGTGTTATTTAGGTTTTAATTAGGCTCTTGTATGCCTTGAAAAAAAAAACTTTCTCACCTTGTATGTCGTGTATTGTTGAGGAGAGAGTGATCAGATCACTTAGAGATTCCCCGTCTGTCGCCTGCCAAACAAATCTGCCCCATCAAATTTAGTGTCTCGCTAGAGATCTCCAACGAAGAACTTTCTTTTGCAAGTTATTTGCCTTCTATACCACGAATGGTACTCACGAAATCGCCTCATTCCTGATCAACTCGACTTCCAACCGAATCGGTTTCTCAGTTCTGATTGGAACTTCCTTGAGGTTATACTGGGTTGGTTTAGCTTTGAACGGAGAGTAGGCCTCGTCAGACGACGACTCCGCAGTTGGAAGCACTTCGAGAGGATCTGTTGGCTGTTGAGGTCCTTGGACAGGTCGATAAAATAAAAGAGAGCCCTTGAAGAAGTATCGTATTTTTAATTGACTATTTAGACTTCTTATTATATCTTCGAATGAAGCGACTCATATTAAATTATGATAGAACTTCACTTTGTAAGTTCGTTTAATCACTAATTAACTAACACAAATACGGATACCGAGGGTTGACCCGATCGAGTCGGTCGACAAAAGGAAGAGGGCGAAGGCTGGGTTGTCGAAGACGAGTACTCTATAAATAATAAAGTATTGAGCACAGTGCACATTGTCGAATTACATTTCAACAAAACCTCTTACACCTGCTAATCACAAAAACGTTCTTGAATTAAACTGCCACCGATAGGTACAAATAACACGTGGTTCAATAAGTCCCGAGACTAAGTACTAAAACAAGGTTTTTTTAATAAAATTATTTTTTATTCATCAACGTAGTCACCTCCAAGAGCGATACAGTCCCTCCAACGATTTTCTAACTTTTCTATCCCATGTGTGTAGAACGATTTGTCTTTGGCTTCAAAATAAGCCTCCGTTGTTGTGATAACTTCACTATTTGAGTCAAATTTCTTACCCTGGAGCATTTTTTTGAGATCTGCAAACAGCCAGTAATCGCTGGGGGCCAAGTCTGGCGAATAAGGGGGATGAGGAAGCAATTCAAAGCCCAATTCATTAATTTTGGCCATCGTTCTTACAGACTTGTGACAAGGCGCGTTGTCCTGGTGAAACACCACTTTCTTTTTGTTCATTTGAGGCCGTTTATCCGCAATTTCGTACTATAATCGCTCCAATAAGCACATGTAATAGTCACTATTTATATTTTGCCCCTTTTCAAGGTAGTCGATGAAAAGTATTCCACGCGCATCCCAAAATATAGACGCCATAACCTTACCGGCCGATTTCTGAGTCTTTGGCCGCTTCGGGCGGCTTTCACCAGCCGCTCTCCACTCCGCTGACTGCCGATTGGATTCCGGAGTAAAATGGTGTATCCATGTTTCATCCATTGTCACATACCGACGTAAAAATCCTTTTTATTACGATTCATCAGCGCCAAACATCGCTCTGAATCATTGATACGTTGTTCCTTTTGATCAGTTGTAAGCAAACGCGGCACCCACTTGGAAAAAAGCTTTTTCATGGTCAAATGTTTATGTAAAATAGTGAAAACACTACCAGCTGAAATCTTCACTATCTCGGCTATTTCGCGCACTTTTATCTTTTGATCTTCCATTACGATTTTGAGGACTTGGTTAATATTTTGTTGAGTCACTGCTTCATTTGGACGACCTGAGCGTTCCCCATCTTTTGTCCATGCGACCGCGTTTGAAGTCGGCATACCACCGACAAATGGTTGCTTTAGAGGGAGCTGATCCCGCATAACATTTTATAAGCCATTGCTGTGCTTCAACGGTATTTTTTCCCATTAAAAAACAATGTTTTATCAACACGCGAAACTCGTTTTTTTCCATTGGTTCGAAACTACAAGCATAGCGTCACTTAAATGTCTGCAAAATCAATATTTTAATGTTCCATTTTTCCAAAATGTTACACATATCTTTTATTGAAGGCTAGTACTTTTTAAAAATCAAAAGATTTTTTAATATATATTTTCAATTTTCAAGTTAGTCTCGGGACTTATTGAACGATCTAGTATTTGCCATATTGATAATACCAATTCAACTAAAATCGTTTATATTGAATACTAGCTGATGCCCGCGACTTCGTCCGCGTGGTTTAAGTTTTTTGTTAATTTTCCGGGATAAAAAGTAGCTTATGTCACTCTCCAGGTCCTCAACTATACCCATGCCAAAAATCACATCAATCCGCTGCTCCGTTGCGGCCTGATTGAAGGACAAACCAACAAACCAACAAACAAAGTGACTTTCGCATTTATAATATTAGTATGATGTGTGTGTATGGTCACCACTCGTGTCTCGCCCCGCAGAGGTGTGCCTGTCGGCGCGCTCGGCGGGAGCGGAGGCGGAAGCGGGCGCGGGCGCGGGCGCGGCGGTGGCGGCGCGCGGCGCGCTGTCGGCGTCGCGCCTGCGCCTGCTGCACGACACGACAATGATCGACGCGGCGCTCGACCTGGACGACCTGCCGCCGCCGCTGCCGCACGCCGCCGCGCGCGCGTTGTGACGCGCCGCCGCACCGCACCACTGTATATACCGACTGCGACTACCCCGATACCTATACAATAAACATTTTTGCCAATAAACCATTAATTGTTTTACATATTTTCTTTCGCCTCGTCTCGCCTATGCCCCTGCCTGCCGTGCCCTCCGATCCTCGTAGAGATACCATAGTGACATATTATATCATCACGTTAAAAATTTTAAAAGCGCACATTATGGAACATGTAAGAAGTTACTTTTAATATCTAGATTTAGGGATCCTTCGTACGTGAATCGTGGAATCAGAATGGCGGTCAACGACCTGACATATAGCCACAACAAACTTTATTTTATGAATACTTGCATTACACCTCTGGCCTTAATTGGGAATAACTAAGCGTACCTTAAAACTAAATACAAATAGATACTACAATAGACCAAGTAGTATAACATGGTAAGTGGGTACTTAAAACTAAGCGCACCTTAAAACAACTTATGTGCAACCAAAACGTTCTACCTTCTTGCGCAATCTTTTGGGACGATCTATGGCCTCAGACACACCGTGGAGGAGTATGTCCGAACGCTCGCGCGGCGCATGTTTGCGCGCGCGGACAACGGGACGTACGAGCACCTCCACGGGATCGCCCCGCTGACCACCCGACCGCCGACCGGGCGTCCACTGCCCCGAGAGCTCCTGCGATCGCCATCACCTGCGCGGCACGCAGGCGATCGTAGCGACGACGACGACGCGACAAACACTGGCTATGACACTGACTCCGCGCGCAGCGGCGATTACATCGGTCGCAGCGCGGAGCCCACCGGACTTGACTTCAGCTCTGCGCGCGGCGACCATATCGCATGCAGCGCGGAGCTCATCGATATTGACATCATCTCGGCGCGCGACGGTGACCCTCTCGCCCGCGGCGCCGAGATAATCGGATTTGACACGGGTCCCACGCGCGAAGGTGATGACGTCACCCGCAGCGAGGACCCAACTCCGGAGTTGACAACTTGCCCAGAGGCCTGTAGCCTACAAGGCAGGCCCTAGCCGATTCACGGCTAGAAGACATTTACCGGGGTACAAAATTACCCCGCGCCCCGCCCGGGTAAGGAGGCCATGCCTCGAGGCCCGTACCCCCGCTTGGCCCTAACGGGCCAATCGGAGAAGACCCGCGCTGCTAGCCTCAGACACTTGAGGTGGAGATGACGGGATCGATACAGCAGTTGAGCTTTCACTTACCGGTGGCTCCATCTGTTTATTATGTTCCATGTCGCGATCCTGCGATGTATTAGACCCAGTCATCTCCGTCTCTACATTTTCTGAGCTCGGTTCCAACATTGCATCCTCACCCTCTACCTTTTCCTCAACCTCGTTTTCTGTTGGACAAGTAACACCAGACAACCGAGCTCTCCGTCATATTTGATCCATATGCCGAGTTACAAGTCGACCATTATCGCCCCCTATACTGTGAATATACGTGACCCTAATCAATCGGTGATAACGCCTTTAGTCCATTTGTCCTTCTTTCCATAGTCACGCACCCACACGGAATCACCACAGTCCTGCAAATCGCGTGTCCCACCTCTAGCGTTTTGTACCTACTTGCCGTTGCTGCGCCGCGTGCACCGTGTTCTCCAGGCCGCGCTCACCCCTCAGCAAGTCCAAACGCGACCGGAGCGCACGCTGCTGCAGCAACATAGCTGGAGTCTCACCAGTTGTCACATGTACCGCGTTCCTGTACGCTAGTAAAAATGTTTGTATAGCCGCTTCTACATCCGCGTTATCTCTGATCGCCTTTTTTATCGCTCTCTTACAAAGTTTTACCGCGTTCTCGGCCGCACCATTGGACTGCGGATGGTATACCGGGGCAAAGGACTGACGAATGCCGTTTTTAATCAGGAATTCCTTGAGTTCGTTGCTAGAAAAAGGAGGTCCCCGATCTGAGCATAATTCGACCGGTAGCCCAAAGCGAGCAAATGTTTTTCTTAAAACCTAGATTACACTTGAAGCATTGGTACGAGACATCTCGAAAAGCTCAAACCATTTCGAACTTGAGTCTATCAGAACGAGATATGTTTTACCCTGGTATGGCCCTAGGAATTCGACGTGAATGCGTGACCACGGTGTTGTGTGGTGGGGCCCGCGGTGGCTTCATAACTTTGGACCGTCTCCTCAACTTCGGCATCAATGTTCGGCCACCAAACGAAACTTCTCGCGATACCCTTCGATTTAACGATTCCCAAATGACCACTAATGTATCACTTTGAGAACTGTCGGGCGGAGCACACTCGGTATCACCATTCGATAACCCCACATTAATACAGCCGTACTCTATATACATTTCTTTGCGCCGTATGAAATAAGGTTTAAGATCGTCTTCCGGGCATGTCGACGGCCAGCCTCTTTTTACATACGCATAAACCCTATTTAAAATTTTGTCCTTTACTGTTTCCTTTTTAACATTCTCGTTAGTGTTGCGGCACCCTTCTGGGACCACAACTTATAGGACTGGATGAGTGCTAAAAATCAAAGACGTTTCACTATCCAAAATATATTATTCACTTATTACAACTTTTAACGCCGGTGTTACACGTTTGGCGGATATGTTAGCACTGCCCGTCGGTCGCGCGCAGGCGACTATACGTAGTGTCATCCTGTGCTTCGTAAGCACCTTGTATCCCCACAATATTCCCCCCTTTTTCAAAAAAAAATGGATGTTACATACATTTTTTTTTTTGAAAAAATTACATCAAAAAACGGTTCATCGTAAAAATAATTAATCGCAAGTTAGAGTACATTCAAAATACAATAATACGTCTATGTTAACATAATGTAACATGATACATTTGTTTTGACACGAATCTCGGTCGAGCTCCATTTAATTGTCATAACGATTACAAAATAAAATACGCTAACGCAACAAAGATCAGTAGGTACGAACACTGGAATTACCAAAACAAAATGCAATTAGGTAGAAAGGTAAATGTAACAAAAAGCTATATGTATATAGTTATAAGGTAAAATAAATGTATATAAAAAATTTAAAAATAAAATGTATAATAATAAATAATAACTTTATACCTTATCGTTTTATTCAACGAGTTCCTATATTTAGGTTAACACTACTTTCGGGGTAGTTGGCGCCTGTCCCGGAGGTGGTACGCCTTCCACCTTAATAACTGGGATTGTATTGACATTGGTATCAACTTGTTTCTTTAACCAACGTTTGAGATGTCTTCTGCATCGCATTCTAAATCCATAGCAGACGACGATTACCATTAGAACCACAATGATAATTAAAAGAATTTCAAATTCATTGAACTTGTTATCTTTGTCAGTTACAGCTTGAGTTATCACTACATTTTTCTCCTTCCCCTGTTGGTTGCCCATCATTAATTGATGCACTAAACAATCAATGTTGTTAACTTTATGAGAAAAGAAGTATAAACTTCGATAAATACTGCAGGACAGTTCGTAATATAATGTAAATTCTAACTACCTGATGGAATATAAATCATCGATAATTACCTAACCTAATCGATAAAAAGTAGGTTAAATAACATAAAATATGATTGAGTTAAAAAAAAAATTAATATATATTAAGAGAAAATATGCATACCTAATACTAATTATGTATATCGCAATGGCAATTTGCTTGTTCTGCCACTCCGCGTTACTTTGCATTGCATTGGAGGCAAAACAATAGGGTTGTCACTGACCAAGACTTTGTTTTTCTTATTATGTTGTAAAAAATTATTTGGAGCTGAATTATTAACAGGAGTACTTTCTTCCAAGATGTAAGCAGGTTTCAACCGATCAATTGAAATATAAGCTTGACGCTCTGGTAATTGGATCTTGTATACTTTTTCACGCCTACTTATGACCTTATATGGGCCATCATAAGGAGGTAGTAAAGGTTTGCGGACTGCATCGTTCCTAACGAAAACTTTATCACACGTGAGTAAATCCTGGTGTACGAAAAATTTTCGTGAGTCCTTATTCTCTCTGCTAACTGGTTTCAAACTCCTAATAATTGATTGTAGCTTGTTCACGTAACTCTCGCTATCTAAGCTAAAATCTTTACTCTTTTCATAAAATTCACATGGCAATCGTATATTAGTACCATATACCATTTCTGCACTACTAACATTTGTGTCAACCCTAACTGCGGCTCTAAGTCCTAACAATACAGTAGGTAATTCCTCTACCCATGATTTTGAAGTTAATAATCGTGCAGACAATGCCGACTTTAAAGACCTATGCCATCTTTCTACAGTACCATTGCTTTGTGGGTGATAAGCAGTAGTACGTAACTTCTTTATACCTAAAAGCAACATGAGGTGTGAAAATAGGTTACTTTGAAAATTTTTAGCTTGGTCACTTGTTAATCGAAGCGGCGACCCAAAACGAGTTATCCAACCTTCGTAAAATACTTTTGCGACTACTTCAGCTGTCATTTCTTTAATTGGGAAAATTTCCGGCCACCGTGTAAACCGATCTATCATTGTCACGCAATATTTATAACCGTCGGCCGATGTGCTAAGAGGACCTATTATGTCTATGTGAACATGCTCAAACCGACCCGCTGTCTCGTAAGTACCTAAATCCGAGACAGTATGCCGTTGAATCTTAGCACGTTGACAAGCGACGCATGTCTTAGCCCACCTACGTATGTCTTTATTCATTCCCACCCAGAAGTATCTATCACCAACCATTTTATTAGTGGTGCGTATACCCGGGTGACTTAGGTTGTGAATAGCGTTAAAAGCGATGCGTCTGAAACTTTCCGGTAGGTATGGTCGTGCCCTACTTGTTGACGTTTCGCAATCAATGTAATACTCAGTACCTGGCAACATGATACTCGTGAATTGCATATTGCGCTTCAACTCGTGCAACTCCGGGTCATCACTTTGCGCACGTGCAAGTTCTGCGAAATCTATAGACGTGGGACACATTATCTCCTCTACCCGGGATAAAGTATCAGCAACGACGTTATCATTCCCGCTAATATGGCGTATGTCCGTCGTGAATTCGCTAATAAACATGATCTGTCTAGCCCTTCTAGGTAATTCTTTTTCACATCCCATTTTGCTGAATGCAAAAGTGAGCGGTTTGTGATCGGTGTACACAATTAAATCACGACCTTCTACTAAGTACCTAAAGTGAGCTATTGCCGAATATACAGCTAAAAGCTCCCTATCATACGTACTATATTTCTTTTGCGCTTCCGATAATTTCTTCGAATAATAAGCAATAGGCTTCCATACATTACCTTCCTTTTGTTGAAGCACAGCGCCTAGACATGAATCTGACGCGTCCGTCATAAGCGCTATAGGTTTGTCAGCTGCTGGATGCGACAGGGTTGCAGCTTGGCTTAGATTCTGCTTGCACTGCTCGAATTGAGCAATTGCGGCGTCCGTCCACGAAATTTTCGATTTATCATTTTTCTTGGTATTTATCAAGTAGCGATCCAGCTCAGACTGCTGCTTAGCTGCCCCTGGTATGTGAGGTCTATAAAAATTTAACATACCTAGAAATCTTCTGAGTTGGTCTCGTGTAGCTGGCCTCGGAAACTCGACGATGGCTTTGACCTTCTCGTCGAGTGGACGTATGCCCTCTGTCGACACTTCATGACCTAAAAACTCTAGTTTTGTTTGTTCGAAACAGCACTTTGAAATATTAATAGTAATACCGAATTTTTCCAACCTATTAAATACTTCCTCCAGGTGTTTCCTATGCTCCTGGATATTATCACTAGCAATAATTATATCGTCAATATATACGAATAAATAATGTAAATCTGGAAAAACACTATGACACATAAAACGTTGAAAACTTTGTGCTGCGTTTCGCAACCCAAATGGCATGCGAGGAAATTCAAACAAACCGAAAGGTGTTATTACGGCTGTTTTTTCAATATCACTTTCGTTAACGGGTATACAATTATATGCTCTAATTATGTCTAATCGAGAATATACCTTTTTTCCTGCAAGCAAGTAAGTAAAATCACGTAACCTAGGAACGGGATATTTATCAGGCTTAGTGACTGCATTTAATCGCCTATAATCCCCACAAGGCCTTATCTGGCCGTTCTTTTTAGGAACTATATGCAAAGGACTTGCCCAAGCGCTCTTACTGGGCCTGCAAATTCCCATGTCACACATTACCTTAAATTCCGCCTTAGCTTTACTATACTTATCCGGAGGTAGGGGTCGCGCCCGGCAGTGAACCGGTGGACCATCTGTTTCTATAAAATGACATACACTATGTTTAGGAACCTCCTTAAATGATACTGGTTTTGTAAGTTCCGGATACTTTGATAACAAGTCGTAATGAGGATGATTACAATCAACAGTTTTAATAGAACTTTCCTCAAACTCTGAAATGCATGCTAAAACATTAAGATTTGTTACCTGATCCATTAACTTACGTGCCTTAATATCAACTAAAAGTCCATAGTAACTTAAAAAGTCTGCACCTAAAATGGGTTGTCTTACGTCTGCAATGATAAAGTTCCATCGGTAAGGTCGACGTAATCCTAAATCTAACACCATACACTTAACACCATAAGTTTTGATCTCAGTTCCGTTCGCGGCAAACAACTTATAGTCAGAACATTTAGTAAAACATTTGTTGGACACTGGAACCACTGATACATTCGCGCCGGTATCAACTAGAAACTTAAGCCTAGAACTCACGTCCGTGACACAAAGACGGTAATTCTTCAATGGGTCACAACCTCCCGTCGCTGATTGGACCGCATTTAGTTTCCCTGTTCCGTATTATCTTTCCAGTTGCATGGTTTTACACATCGGTTTGCATTTTTCCGGAAACGATAGTGGAAATAGCACAACCAATTTGGATCCGACTTCCTCCTGCTGGTGCTCGAGCTGCGCGGCCTTGAAAATGCTCTCGATGGAGTTCTCGGGCGACGTTGAAATTTTCCGGGTTTTCTTTGGAAATTTTCCAGTCTACTCATCCGATCACTTAATTTGCTAATTTCTGCAATAATATTCGGAGAGTCGCCGTTACCTTGTACTGCAGCTACGCCCTGAATGGGACGCGCGTTTTCCGTGACTTTGTCCGCTAAAAGTGCCAGACTTCCTAAATCCTTTGTCTCCGTCACCGCCAGAATCCCTCTAACCCAAGTCGGCAAATGGTTTTGCCAAAGTATGGCTAGGGTCTCGTCGGAAACCTTCCCTGTTGCGAGTTCTTGCATTCGTCGTAGCAATTGGGAGGGTTTCTGCTCTCCTAATTCCATTTCACTTATTAACTTTTGGACCTTCCGAACCTCCGATTCTTCATAAATTACCAAAAGTCGCGCTTTCAATGCCTCATACCGGCCTTTTTCTGGCGGGTTTACTAGGAGGTCAGTTACTTGCTGGATTGCGTCCTTACCCAATTTTGAGATTATAAATTGGAATTTGGCCTCATCCGACATTTTCTGCGGATGGAGGACGGCCTCTGCCTGAATAAACCAGTGTCTTGGTAGGTCTTTCCAGAATTCCGGAATGCGGGCGGCCACCGACACGCCAGACGGTTCTGATTTTTCTTCCGCCATTTTTTTTTTGTTTTCCAAGTCCCGTTTTGTCCAATTCACCGTGTTTTTCAGTGTTCGGGGTCACCAATTGTTGCGGCACCCTTCTGGGACCACAACTTATAGGACTGGATGAGTGCTAAAAATCAAAGACGTTTCACTATCCAAAATATATTATTCACTTATTACAACTTTTAACGCCGGTGTTACACGTTTGGCGGATATGTTAGCACTGCCCGTCGGTCGCGCGCAGGCGACTATACGTAGTGTCATCCTGTGCTTCGTAAGCACCTTGTATCCCCACATTAGTAATCGTTAAAAATTCCTGTACAAAATTAGCATACTGCATCCATCGATATGTCGTGTAGATAAATTGATATTCTTAGGTTAACATCTACAGTCTTATTAGGTAGTTTGGCACTGTACAATTTTTATTTTAAGGTAAGTGTTTCAAGTCACAATTATACATTTCCAAAAAAACGTTATTTAATCTTCCTATTTATTATTTTTATCCATTACGCAATCATTTAATTTCCGCGGCAAACTGTATGATATTTTTTTTTTACTAACTGGCCTTACGGCTTCTATGGCTATGGCCTATATTATCTATGACCGAGTCATACGTTTTCAAGCTTTCATTCAAGATGTTGCAAGCAAGTTCCCGCTTTTCACAGTAGATGGCGTTGATTGCGTTGCTAAAAATACGCCCACATTCTTTGTTTGATAGCGCCCGTCTATGTAAATTGAGGTCGTTGACTGCATCCTTGCTAGGAGACGAGGGTAGCCGTGATAAACTGTCGGCGCAATTTTTACTCGACGCCACATATTCAATGTCATAATAATTGTACCCCGCTAACAATACTGCCCACCGTTGCAGCCGCGAGGCCGCCATAATTAGAATGCCCACTTTTTTGCCAAATATATGTGTTAACGGTTTGTGATCAGTTCGTAACAGAAACTTCCTCCCATAGATAATACACTATATACTAGCTTCCTCCCATATAAATACTGATGGTATTTCCGTAACCCGAACACGATCGCGAGCGCCTCCCTATCTGCGAATAGGCTCGCTCGGCAGCGGTGAGCGAGCGCGACGCGTACGCTACAGGCCGCTCGCCCGCCGTCGTCACGTGGGACAACACCGCGCCCACGCCCACGCTGCTGGCGTCCGCCGTCAGTGGCCGTCAGCACCAGCGGCAATAGTGTATTATCTATGACCAGCGGGCAGCGGTAGTTCCATCGAATAACGCATCAACACCTCGCTACAACTCAATAGGTCCTTTAAGGTGTGTTTAATGTTTTTGAAAAATTACTGATGAGCTTATTGAACTTTAACGTCAACGAAAACTTTTATAAGTAATATTATGATACAAATTGTAAAGAGTTTATGGATCATTTGACCCGAAAAATTCTGCTTTGTTCATTCTGAAGTAGTTAGTGATGGAATTTTTCCTCTTCACTCTTTAGTTCTATAACAAGACGATGAAATTCACATTTGTTCTGTCTCCCTCTGTCAATAGGGTGAACCCAGTAGCTTCTTTTCTTTTTTTTGTTCTAAAGAAGTTTCATTGCTAAGAGAAATTGCAGGTCTTCATCAAAATCATTATCCGAATCCGAAGAAAACATTATGTACGTTGAAACGCTGCAAAGGTTCGATCTATACTGTTCAGAAATAATGCCAGAGTACGCCACGACACGACAGATTAATGTGCACACTCACCGTCACGACAGTAGGCACCACGACACGCCATGACACGTAAATATGTCCCTGCCTTAACACATCCTCTCTATATACCTAATCAAAGATTTATGTGTGGTCTGTGGTTCTAACTTCTATGGTTATCCATAGAACCACAGACCCATATAACATTAATTGGCATAAACACAGACCATCAGCATCAGTGCTGCCATAATATTCTTTAATTTATTACCATTCTGTTAGAGATTATTAGATAAAAAAAAAACTTCTTTTTTGGTCGGTCATCATCGGTCATTCATCGGTTGGGCGACCGCGTAACTTTTGCATCAATCATTGATACATCGCAATCAACTCCGATTGGTTGAATTTATGCTATTCTTGCTGCGTCAATGGATTTCGTCCAATAGTGGAAGAGTGTTAACCAATCAGAGGTGATTGCGATGTATCAATGATTGATGCAAAAGATACGCGGTCGCCCTGCGCCGGTATTTGGTGGGCAGGAGTATAAAATAAGTGTTCTGTGGCGGTGGGTGCACAGACACAGAGTACCTACTTTTTATGTGGGTGATTTCCTTGGACGAAGTGATTTCAGTCATTAGACCAAGCCATAGAACAATTTAACCTCTCTGTCTACGGAATTATATCTCTCTCTGTCTACGGAAGAGTAGACTCATTAGGTACTCATATTTTACTAATTTGACATTTCAGTCTTCAGATTTGAAACATGTTGGAAAACGAAAAATCTATTCCGATTTCCGGTCGGTTTAACCTGTTTTTCTGGTCGGTGCTCATTTATTTATATAATAATTTTAAATTCAACCTTTGATAGACAAACTTAAAACTTAAAAGTACTTGGCGACTGGTGTGAGGTGTCCACTGTCCGGTGACCGGTGTCCGTCGATGCAAGCCGGCAGCCGCCATATCATAAATATAAAATTCTCGTGTCACAATTTTCGTTCCCATACTCCTCCGAAACGGCTTGACCGATTCCCATGAATTTTTGTGAGCATATTGAGTAGGTCTGAGAATCGGCTACTATCTATTTTTCATACCTCCACGCGGACGGAGTCGCGGGCATCAGCTAGTTATGTATAAATAGGATGTAAAACTTTTATCAGCAATTTTTTATAGCTGATAAAGTTTTACATCCTACTCTATGCGAGCCGCCGTACCTAATAAGAAATATTGAAGATGCATGTTAGCAGCATTATCTAAACTGAAACTGTCAACTGAATTAAGAATCTCTTCGCTTAAGTTATTACTTTTCAGAAGTAATTATGCCGGTTTTTTGCCATGACAAATCCTAAATTGCATCACTTCAATGACTTCAACACATTGTTGTTGCCGGCTCACTGCTGAGCGAGTCTTCTCAAAATGAGAAGAGTTTGGCCACAGTCCACCACGCTGACCAAGTGCAGATTCTGCTATTCTGCCTCAGACACTGAGAAAATTATGGAGAATACTCGGGCGTGCAGGTTTCCTCACGATGTTTTCCTTCACTGTTTAAAGCAAGTGATAATTTTAAAGTAATTGCTAAAAACCCACATGCTGAAAACTGACAATATGCCCAGGAATTGAACTCTGATAGGACCTCCTGGTCTTATCACTTTTTTAGTGATCTAAAAGTTGATGATTTCTAGGTAGGTTAGTAAGTTTTATGGTTTTGATTGAAGATTTTGATAAGTTTGTTTTCCTCTGTTTGGTTGCAGATTTGGCGTGATCTGCGATACGATGTGCGCAGGGAGGCAGCTCGTAGAGACAAGAGCGTATGCACTGCCTGCTACTGATGGACAGAAAAACTGGACACATCAAAGGTATGTGCTATGTACCTAGCTACAATAAAGTATGCATACGAAATTATAGTAGGAGAGTATGAGAATGGTGACTATAGAGCTAGACTATATTATGTCTTATTCAATTAGAATCAAATCTTACTTATTCATATAAACTTTTACAAGTGCTTTTGAATCAATATATGAATGCGCCACTAGTTTGCAATGCCATTGCTAGAAGAACTAGCATGAAACTCGACTTTCTTTAGAAAAGTTTACTTAGCTAATAATAAAATCAAATATAAGTATACATAACTGCAGTGCCATGCATAGCTGGAGTAAATCGTGCTGGATTCAGAGGACAAATTGTCTTGAGAATATTGTAATCATTTGAGAGCTTATAAGTTAAAATGCATTCGAATTGTATAAGGATGCTTATGGTTGATGATTCATGCTGTTTCACACGCAGGCATCTATGAACTCTTTTAACAGTTCGACTTATACGTTTGACAAATGTTTACAATTATGATTTTCTTACACAATTGGGGGGCATCACATTATTTTATACACAATCTTATAAATAGGTACTTATATTATTATCAAATAATCAATTTCTTTTTAATTATCAATCGGTATACCATGAACTGTATGATTTTCAATATAGAACTATTTTTGGATAAAGCCTTACGAAAATATATATTTATAGCCTCCATTGAATTTTGAACTTTCAATTTAAAGTATATTTGTGACGCACTTTCTCAATTTACAATCATAATTAAATAAATATTAAGAAATGAATAAGCTGGAAATAATGAGTGAAATAAGTGCCGAAAATTGTAATTTAAACCACTATCATTGTCGTCGTGTTAACCTATAGACGTCCACTGCTGGCCGAAGGCCTCCTGCATGAATCTCCACAGAGCACGGTCTTGTGCCTCTTGTTTCCAGCGGCTCCCAGCTACACGCTTGAGAGGTGGATGGACATTCACCTAGTGGGGGGTCGTCCAACGCTGCGCTTCCCGGTGCGAGGCCGCCATTCAAGCACTTTGGGATCCCAACGCCTATCGGTTCTACGAACTATGTGCCGCGCCCCGCCCATTTCCACTTAAGCTTGGCAACTCTTCGAGCTATGTCGGTTACTCTGGTTCGGCTACGCATCTCCTTATTTCTGACGCATTTCATTTGATCACGCAGGGATACTCCAAGCATAGCTCTCTCCATCGCCCGCTGAGTGACCCTGAGCCTTCTTATCCGGCCCATAGTTAGCGACCATATTTCGGAACCGTAAGTCATCACTGGCAACACGCACTGTTCGAAAACTTTCGTCTTCAGGCACTGAGGAATTTTGGACGAGCAGATGTCGTGGTTTCCCAAACGCTGCCCAGCCGAGTTGGATTCGGCGGTTGACCTCTTTCTCGAAACTGGACCTACCTATCTGGACTGTATGTCCCAAGTATCTTGTACTCATCAATAATTTCGAGTGCAGTGTTCTCAACTAACACTGGGTGGGGCTGAACGTGTGCATTAGACATGATCTTTGTCTAGCTTAAATTCATTTTTAGGCTCAGCTGTTGAGAAAGTCTGCTGAGGTCGTTAAGGGTTAATTCATCATCATTCTGAAAGATTGGAGACTTTTTTATGTGATCTGGAATCTTTGGGACTCTGATTTACTTGGTATTATGATTTTCCAGGGGAAAACAAAACTTCAGTTGTGGATGGTAACAGCAGTTCTGATGATGACGGCATCAAAGCTGCAGAGCTTCCCAGTTTCCGGAACACCATGAGTAACCGAAATATTGTAGACATGGTGAGTAGGCTTTACTGCTCGTTTTTATGATTCCACTAGTAGTCCTTGGCTGAAATTACAGTCTAAGATTGTAATGCGCTAACAGCAGGGTGTCAGATGGCGCAGTGTATAGCTCTGTTATGTTAACGTGCGGATTCCCCGGGTTCGATCCCCAGCAGGGTCAATTTAGGGAATTGTAATTTCTGAATTTTCCCTGGTCTGGTCTGGTGGGAGGCTTCGGCCGTAGCTAGTTACCACCCTACCGGCAAAGATGTGCCGCCAAGCGATTTAGCATTCCCGTACGATGTCGTGTAGAAACCGAATAGGGGTATGGGTTTAATATAACTGCCATGCCCCTAACAGGTTAGCCCGCTACCATCTTAGACTAGATTAACCAATGTTTTAGTTTGCTACCATCCAGTCCCGGATCTTAAATTTTTTCGAGGCAGGGCATTACTGAAAAATGCCTTTATCATTATCACTAGCTGATGCCCGCGACTTAGTCCGCGTGGATTGCGGTATTTTGGTTCCCGCGGGAACTCTTTTTCCCGGATAAAAAGCACCCTATGTGATATTCCAGACTATAATCTCTGTGCAAAATTTCATCCAGATCTATCCATCCATCCATCCATTCTTTCACATTTATAATATTAGTACATAATGAGTTTAGATTTGATTTAAATGCACAAAAATAAATAATTTAATGCTTAGGGATATCTTTTTATTTTGTTCTATGTACTCAAATGAAATAATTGTAATGTATTGGGTCTAAAATAATGATATCTGTATTATAATGACAATTAGTTAATTTTTGGTAGTACGTAAATGAATAATTTATATATATAAAAATCAATTGCTGTTCGTTTGTCTCGCTAAAACTCGAGAACGGCTGGACTGATTTAGCTGATTTTGGTTTTGAAATGTTTGTCGTAGTCCACGGAAGGTTTAAACGGTGAGAAAATATGGAAAAATTGCGAGGATAATAGGGCAGGACAACGTCTGCCGGGCCCACTAGTTACTGTAGTAAATTTATGTCTATCTTATATGTTGCACATCAAAATGTGCAATCTGTAGGTGCCTTCATATTATAACTTTTAGATAAGACGTTTAATTTAACACAGTTTATGCAATAAATGAAATGAAATTAAATGACTGTATACACACAGGCACACAAATACGTAACATTAGTATGGTCTGTGGGTCTCCCCAATCTCTTTGCATCGTATTCCTCATTACTGAGGGTCGTGACCCCTTTCCATTTATCACATAACTAGCTGATGCCCGCGACTACGTCCGCGTGGATTGAGGTTCTTTGGTTCCCGCGGGAACTCCTTAGTTTTCCGGGATAAAAAGTAGCCTATGTGTTATTCCAGACTATAATCTAGCTCTGTGCCAAATTTCATCCAGATCCGTTTAGCCTTTCAGGTGTGATTGAGTAACAAACATCCATCCATACATACATCCATCCATCCATCCATCCATCCATCCATCCATCCATCCATCCATCCATCCATCCATCCATCCATCCATCCATCCAATCATCCATCCATCAACTTTCGCATTTATAATATTTATTTAATAGTATCAAGTAATAGTAGGAGTTTTCTTGGGATAATAATGCGGTGGTCCCACGTCCTTCCACATAATATGACTCAACTAAGAGCACTATTTCATCTCTTAGGTTACTAACGATTATTATCAGATGTTAGTGATAACCACCAGGACCGACGGCTTAACGTGCTCTCCGAGGCACGTAGGAGACGAAAAGCCCAATTTTTTACTTGGGTTAACGTTGCTTAACAATCGCAATCGACTGATATGCGTTGTCACAACTAGCCCAATCGTCCCTCACCAATCTATGTTACATCAAATCTACTTATAGTACACCTACCAGCTCATGATAAAAAACAATGATCTATGGATCTATGGAAGGCGTCACAATCCTCAAAAGTACCAAACAAAGAGATGTTATGTATAAATTGCTGTTTTTCTTTTGTTTCAGGTTGTATTTACCAACATCTTCCAGTAAATGTTAGACTAAGAATTCAAGTATGTCACAAGCGGGACAGTATGATGAAGAAGAAGAATTCGAGTTTGTTACAAGCGGGACACAGTATGATGAAGAAGAAGAATTCGAGTTTGTTACAAGCGGGACACAGTATGATGATGAAGAATTCGAGTTTGTTACAAGTGGGACACAGTATGATGAAGAAGAAGAATTCGAGTTTGTTACAAGCGGGACACAGTATGATGATGAAGAATTCGAGTTTGTTACAAGCGGGACACAGTATGACGATGAAGAATTCGAGTTTGTTACAAGCGGGACACAGTATGATGAAGAAGAAGAATTCGAGTTTGTTACAAGCGGGACACAGTATGATGATGAAGAATTCGAGTTTGTTACAAGCGGGACACAGTATGATGATGAAGAATTCGAGTTTATTACAAGCGGGACACAGTATGATGAAGAAGAATTCGAGTTTGTTACAAGCGGGACACAGTATGATGAAGAAGAATTAGAGAATGTTACAAGCGGGACAGAGTATGATGAAGAACAATTCGAGTATGTTACAAGCGGGTGGGAAGAATAATCCTAGAATGAAAAAGCGGATTCAATTGAAATAATAATGTAATTATTCTCATGGAGAAAATTGCTTTTGTAAGTTTTAAATTTATCTAAAACTCTTGAAATAACGGACTTCTCTTATTAAGCCCCCCTTGCTCTCTTTCTCTCTCTGCCGTTCTCTTTCTGATTAAGTAATGGCATAAGAAGCTAAGATGTAGAGTATATGGTAATAGGGCAATATGGTACAGCCAGTAGTATTGTCTCATTGGATATACTTCCATCTTCTGTGGTCCTTCAATAATCCTTATAATATGGGGCTCTTCAAAGGGCGGATTTAAAAAAATATCTCAAAAGCCGGCAACGCATTGGCGGTCCTCTAGTGCTGCTAATGTTCATAGGCGGCGGTAATCACTTACCATCAGGTGACCCGCCTGCTTGTTTGCTCGCTGTATATAAAAAAATAAAAATCATCGATATATTGTAGGTACTAGATGGACTCTTTCAAAGAAAAAAAGTTGGGCGTCCGTATGTCCTTGTCCCCGTCATAGTGGTGTCCCGCTTTTCAGACTAGATGGCGTTAGTAAAATAAGTCCTCATTCTTTGTTTGACAGGGCCCCGTCTATGTAAATTGAAGTCGTTGATAAAAATACTTTTTAAGTTTAGTGGCAACTCTTCTGTACGGCAGTTGGTCTTTGGGAGTCGTATATATAGCGTAATTCAGAGAAAACTTCGTTATCGCGATTCAGTCTCTTCTTGTTCTTCGTACGCTACTAGTAGCCATCTATCGGCTTATAAATTGAATTTAAATATAAAATATACACTTTTTTTTAATTCGTATGGAATTTAAAAAAGTTATGTTTTGTCCTCTTGATGACGTCAATCCTATAAAAAAGTTACGTCATCAAGAGGACAAAAACAACAACACTAAGAAAAGAAAAAACAACAAACAAAGACAAAACAAGAGTAAAGACTAAATTATATAACTAAAAACGCTGTTGATTACATACAAATAAACAAAATAAAATTAAAAAAATTGGCTTGCCGTTAGAAGTGAAAACCAATATTTAAATATTGGTTTTCACTTCTAACGGCAATCCAATTAATTAGAAAAAAATAATAGTTTAAACTATTATTTTTTTCTAATTAAAAAAACAATATATATGATAATAATAAAAATATAATATAACAATAAATATGATATAATATAATAATAAAAATATTTCAAATATAATTCTTAAAACGAAGGCATTAAAGTTTAATTACGAATGCACTATAATACATAAGACCCTTTGTCTTAAGAAGAACGGTGTCGGTCTCGCGTATTCTACGAGTAAACGAGCTGTAACGATGGTGAGCCTGTCAGTAATCTTCCATTGCTTTTGTCTTATGGTTTCTCTTGCCGTCTCTGTTTTTGGTTTCAGCGAGTCGATTAAATGAATTTTGTTTTTGTTGTGTAATCTGTCGCGGTTGTTTTTTTCATGATAATTTGTAGGAATGATGTAAGGGATAGATGCCAAATAAAACACTGTTTTGGTGTTTTTTTTTTTATTCCACTACAAGTTAGCACTTGACTGCGATCTCACCTGATGGTAAGTGATGATGCAGTCTAAGATGGTAGCGGGCTAACCTGTTAGGGGCATGGCAGTTAATGGGTTCCTACACGGCATCGTATCGGAACGCTAAATCACTTGGCGGCACGTCTTTGCCGGTAGGGTGGTAATTAGCCACGGCCGAAGCCTCCCATATACTACACCCGTTCACTAATTCTGTTATAATTCAGGCTTAGGGGAATGTTTGCATACTTATGTAGTCTTCCTCGTAAAAAAATCTGCTAGAGCGGCGACATTAAAGTTAATAAAAAAAGAGTGTGTGTGCATTTCACACACGGCAGAAGTAACTTCAGAAAAGTAGCCTACGAGAGTACGAGATAAATATAACTTGTATTCTATCTCGTTCTCTCGCAGGCTAGCTAAATCATGAATATTTTTGTCTCGTTTTAGTGTCGCTTTTTCGTTTCGTGTTTCGTTTCGTTTTTCGTTTTATCTACCAGAGGCGGATAAAAAAAAATTAACAAATCAGACTTTTTACTGCTACATTTAAAAACAATCAAATAGAAAATTACAAAAATGGAACGCTTTGTTCATCCTTTGTTCATACTTGTACCGTGGCGACAAAATGCGTTTCATCGAATTTTCAAATCACAACGATACTAAAGAAGTTTCACTTCAAAAAGTGTGTGTATACAATTCATACACAGCTGAAGTGAAACTTCAGAAAAGTATGCAAGTAATGCACTCCGGTTCCACATCCCGCACCAATCATTAATAATCCAATTATTAATGATCATTATCGTCGTGATCGTCCAGGCTTTTTGCCTCATGCCTTCAAATCCAAGGTGGATTGATTATATTGATGATGGAATTGTATTGATTATAGTGGCAGAATTCTCCTGCTTTTTCACTATTCTTTCCGATTTTTGGAGGGGTCAAACGAGAGGTTAACAATACCAATCTGAGGCGGATTAAATGTAGAGAGCGCCCTAGGCAAGCACCTCATGAGCGCCCCCTAGCAGCCATATCATAAAGTTTACTAACTTCGAAAGCACGAGGCATCGTCTCATTGCATAGCTGGTAGCTACCAGTTGGTGTTTGCTATAGTTGGTGATTATACTATCTGGGACGAGTGAAGAACATCATTTGACACTTTGCTAAATAAAAGAAGAGGCGGTTTCGGTCACTCCAAATAATATTAGTAGGAATAATTAGGAAGCCAGGGTTATATTTAGGTATAATACTTGATAACTAAAAAAAAATGATTTATTATGAATTATTTATTTCAAAATTGTTGATAAACACGTTCAATGACAACTGTAAAAAAATCTACATTTTTGTCTTGCGAAATTGTCAATGACATCGTCATAGTTTAAAGAGAGCTATAAGTTTGATTCAAAGTTAAGTATTGCTAGCGAATTTAATCTCTTATCTGTCATGTTTGAGCGAAGATAATTTTTCACTCTCTTTAGACAGGAAAAACTCCGCTTACCACTGCAATGGGGAGGGACACTGCCATGAATTCATTTTAATGTCTAAATGTTGTGCATTCCGTTTTCCTGCTGATGATGAATGAAGAAGACTATGGTACAAAGCCTTGCGCCAATAAAATTGGAAACCCAGTTCATCGGCTAGGTTATGTAGCGCTCACTTTAGACCTGTCGATTATTATGGCAAGAGCACATACACTGGTTTTTTTCCCAGATTCAATTAAAATAGGACGCCTAATTACCTCAAGTACGCAAATGAACCTGACAGTTACCAGCGAGGGTGGCGCCATCTGAGATTAGCTTTGCCTATCCTACCCATTGCTGACTGCTGTCGATACACATATTCTTAAGGCTCTGTCAATGTTCGGGTAAATTGTTTCAAGTTCTTTATTTCTAAGAACCTGTAAAATCGCGTTGGTTGTTCGTGGCAGTTTTCCGTCTCGAGCTATCGTTGTTAAATAAGAATGTAGATGGATACATTCATCACCAAAGCACTTTTCCAAATCACCAGAATACATCGTCACTATCATACTTGCCCTATTTTGAACTTCTGTGCTGAAATTGATCAAAATACCTACTTAAAAACGAATAAAAATTGCCGTACGCTTCTCGACTCTTTTGAAGTTCAACCACAAGTCTATCTATAATTACTAGAAATAATGTCACTCTGAATGTTTGCCGACCAGTTAATGAAGGGGTAACATTTTCGGCAGATTCATCTGCTGTAAGCTTTCTCTTCCGTATCCTCTTTGTGTCCTTCTCTTATATTCTTTGACTAATGAGAGTTCCCATGCTTGCTGTTCATGATCATTAAAATTTTCCCTTTCTGCAGAAATTATGTGAATTAGACTGTCATACAATTGAATAACTGTAAGTACAAATGTCAATATCAGCTGACTGTAATTTTTTGTTGAATGAATGAAATGCTCTTTATTGTACACATAACATAAATAACAATAAACAAAAATACAAGTCGGTACAATAGGCATGATGACAGTAACCAAGAATCAATGAAATTATGAATTTATCTAATGATATAGGATTCATGAATTATAAAAAACGTATTTATTTTCCTATTTTGAGTGAGATTGCTATTTATTTTGATAAAATAAAACTATAAAATACAGCAATCCGCCATATTGCATAAAACACAAACAAGCGAATGACGTCACAATTGTTTGTTTTCGAGCTTTGAAAATCACACTATTGCTTGCTGCACACTGCACAGAGTACATTGGTAATAACAATAGTGACGTCACAACGACGCCATGACACCGCCGAACGTTTTGGCGTGAATTTTAAAATTTAAATTTCAAATGCTAATATTATCTACCAAACTTTATTTTTCTGCTGAAATAAGATATTTTTTCGAAATAGTAGATACTTCCGAACATAATCTGACAATTTTTCAAAATCAGTCATCATGCCTATTGAATAACTGTACAAATGTCAATATCAGCTGACTGTAATTTTTTGTTGAATTAATGAAATGCTCTTTAATGTACACATAACATAAATAACAATAAACAAAAAACAAAAATAGAAGTCGGTACAATTGGCGGCCATGATATATATATCTGGCACGCAGGATGTGGATGAAAATGAATAGGGCGATTAAATCCTTATATTTAATTTTATATATTCTGAGTTACATTAACTAACTAAATCTAAAAGGTAAAAACTACTGCATTCCTCTAAAACGAGTATATAATATCTCATTCCCGTTCCCACATCGCGATTCATTCGGATTACACCGCGTCAGCAGCGGTGGCTGCGTCGTGTTTCCGTGAGAAACGGTACAGAGCTGGCTCACTTAGCGTTAGCCGGCGACTTCGCCTGCGTAATACCTTCCCCATCAGCTTGGCGCTTATGGAAGACCTTGGTCGTAAATTGCGCCGGGAGGTCATCGGATGAATTTCGGGAACTCTAAATTTCGGCTGCGTTTCTGGTATGCAATGTTTGTGTGCGATTTATTCTTCGATAAACTATGTATTATAATTATGCTCAGTGCGCAGGGTCCCACCAATATGGCGTATATGGGTATGGTTGTGTGATATATGATTCCATAATCCGAACTTGGAGGCAGAATGATGGGTGCCTGAGAGGACCTTTGCATTTGCATCATGTAAGTGGTTCAATTTAATGGATTTCAATTCATAATGCGCAGATAATGATTCTCCTTTAGGTAAATCCATAACATGTAGCGCTTGGCCTTTAATGCGATTATTTCTGTTGGAAATCATGAATTCTGGCAATTTCAAAAAAGAATTTTGTGGAATCACGGTAATAATAAGTCGCTAGCTGCATGGGCGTACCCAGCATTTACTTAAGGGTGGGGCAAAAGTAAGGAAACTCGACAAATAATAGAAATTTAAAATATTTTTTATTTATATCCTTATTTCAACAATAACCTGCGAGGATTCTGGCCAAATCTGTTTAAAATTTCGATTTCAAACTTATATTGTGCTTCTAAAACCCTCTTCCTATGCACACTCATCATGCAGAGGCCGACAAGTCGATTTTCTGTCATAGTTGACCGTAACCAAGTTTTCACTCTGCGTAAAGTGCTGAAGGACCTTTCGATAGTGCACGTTGTGCAGGGCTGTGCGAGTGAAATATGAAGCGCCTGTTTTATGGCTGGATAAAACAGCTGTGTAAGAAAACTAGCGCAACCAATTCCATTTCCTTCAGTTCGCTCTGTGCCATATTTTTTTGTTCCCACATATTATACCACAGTTCTGCTTCACCAAGAAAACTACTTAAATTATAATAACTACAAAAAGGTTCTGTTTTTTTAATAAAATCTTGATATGACATTTGAAGCATTATGTGAGGGTGCAATGTAAGCAGTGAGTACGCAGGTAAATTGTCCTCGGAAAAACGTTGCTCTAGAGACAAAATTAAAGAACCAAGGTAGGGAATCCTTAATGATCTCTTCCAAAACTCGCTAGGAGTCTGTGCCGGAGGATTGGCACGATGTGTCTGCCGATTTGTAATCCGTGGCATTCTCAAATCTGTTTCAAGATCGTCAGCGATTGACTCTGCTTCGGCTATCAAACTTTCGCTTTGAACATCGGCAGTTTCACGGTGTTTTCTCAAGGTGTCCGTTATTATTTTTATATGGTTTGCACACTGAAGCAAATCTATACTTTTCGACTGCAGAGCATTCACTATCGGTTGCAACTGTGCAGAATATTTTGCTATGAGGCAAACACTAACAATGAATTCAGAATTTGTAGCTGCGCAATGTAACTGAAAAGCAGATTTTCTGGTTGCATTGTTACCGTCTTTTGACAGTGTTGAAAGGGCTTTCACCACCTGGACATAGTGCTCCTTAAAAATGGCAATACTTTCATATTTCTGAGCCCAACGGGTTTCACAGATCATTGGTATATTTGGTACGTATTTTCGACGAAGGCCCGATTCTCGAAAAAATTTAATTATTTCTTTTATTGTAGTAACTGTATTTCGTATTACTGCTATTTGGTTAAGGTCATGCACAACTAAGTTCAATTTGTGACTAGCACAGTGAAAAAACAGTGCTTTTTGATATTTTTTATATTTTTCTCGTAAAATTTTCTGAACACCACCATCCTTGCCTGACATAGTTCAGCATCCTTGCCCTACGCACTTTTCTGGATCCAGACCCGTGTTTACAAAGAAGTTGTCGATAGCAGAGCCTATAGATTTTGCATCCATAGCAGACAATTAGAACCTAGAATTTCTTCACGAACCACCATCTTTTCTTCATCAAAAAATCTGACACCAATGGAAAGTTGCTCTTTTCCAGACACATCCCGCAGATACATCTTAGCCCGCTACCATCTTAGACTGCATCATCACTTAACATCAGGTGAGATCGCAGTCAAGGGCTAACTTGTAGTGGTTAAAAAAAAAGGAAAAAAGGTCATCCCATTGAAATATGAAATGTTTCTTGTGCGGATATATCACGTTCCGCACAAACTTTAAAAAAAAACTGTAAGACTTCTTTCGCTTGGCGTTTTCACTATGATTTTCTAAAACTAAAGAATAAATTTCTTCCAAAGCTTTAGATTTTGGTTCTGATTTGCTAGCGTATTTAGCAATGTAACTTAAAATTGCTGTTGTTGACACAATACACGGCATATCCGTGTTTGCTCGCCAATGTTCATAAACATAACGACTCTATTAAAGGACCATTACGGGTGGATTTAAAAGTCCACTCTTCATTTTCTTTCAATAGTTAATTACAGTCGCGTAATGGAAACTGAAATTTAAATTTACACTCCTATACTTTTGTTATGTTATTTTTCCTCATACACTGTTTGCCATGACGGGTGTGTCGCTGACAACAATTTATGAGGTTTTCATAATCCTCTTGATGATCAACTATGTCTGAATATTGCTGTTGACAAGGATGAATTATTGGCGCAGGTTTGTTAATGTTAGGATTTATGGTTGTAACTAAATTGTCAAAGAAGTTTGCAACGCCTTGTCTGTCGTTTTCTGCGGTTTTTTTTAAGCTGGTTACTCGTTCATATAAGATTCCATACTCTGATCATTTGATTATTGTGAAAACGCGTCCACTGCAATCCAGTCCAGAAAACAATCCAGCACAGAAACAGGACCCTTGGGCCTGCTTGACGGATGATATCTTTAACGTCGTCTGGGGTCAATGCTGATAAGGCCTGGATGTTGATCGCCTGCTCTGCATTTAACTATGTAGGCTTTAAAATCAACCATGCTCCTTGTTAAAATCTATGGTATAAATCATATAGGTAATGCTAACAAGTTGCTTGTCAACATGAACTTATTATTTGATTGAATAAAGTGAAGTAGTAAAATCAAAGTAAGCTTAAATGATCTAACAAAGGCTGTACAATTAGTGCTCATTTGTCGAAATAAATAAAATGAATTTGCTCTGGCGACTATGCTATCTTGTTTATAGTAAATAATAATTCCAAACATTTTAATGCCAACTAAGAGAAAGTGCATCTTAGTTAGTCTTCATTTTTTCCAGTGTACTAGCGACACTGTCACCGGGTCAGATAAGTTTGTGGGACTCTAATACTCGTAACCATCAATTACCTTAAACTACCTCTATGCCATCAATACTCTCGTCAGAGCTCTGTTTTCTACTAGGAAGCCTATCCATAGATACTATTTTTTGGTTTTATAAATACATTGTGGTCAAGTCTGCTTATCAAAATCTCTAAACTTAACTAAAATACCAGCTCTAAATCAAGTGCTGCCCCTTTCCGCAGCGAGTATTCTGAAAGAGATAGCAATATAAATAGAGCTGTCAATTTAGTTTAAATTAGATATGGTGCACAAACTGAATTATCCTGAATATATGGATCGCTTCATCAAAGGATTCCGTATCATTAATGAATGTTTATATCGTTGTAGATACGTGATTAATTAAAAGTTGCAATTTCACCCGAGATCGTTCCGATGGTGACTTTTTAGTACAGCCTGACTTGACAATTTGCTCGAACAAAACATTTCTGCTCCACGTTTCTGATACGAACCGCTAGGATGTGGAATGCCCTTCCATTGCGTGTGTACGGTCCACAGTCCAACCGTACAATTTGCTCCATCAGCACTAACTTACTTTTCATAATACATTAGATTTAACAATATATCAGTACGCAAAACATCATCGCGACCATCTTTGAACAATTTAAACATATCAATTAAATCTTTGAACATTTAGACAGATCAATAAAATTTTTGAACAATTAAATACAAGTAAGACTCAACAAAAATATTAGGTCCTTGCATATGAAATTGTCGTTTTTTATGGGAGGAACATAAAGTACGTTTTTTTAAAAATCTTATATATAAAACTCTCGTGTCACAATTTTCGTTCCCATACTCCTCCGAAACGGCTTGACCGATTTTCATGAAATTTGATATGCATATTCAGTACGTCTGAGAATCGGCTACTATCTATTTTTCATACCTCCACGCGGACGGAGTCGCGGGCATCAGCTAGTATAATATATTTATTTAATCAAAGTATGTACCATTGCTATCTTTGCACTTTTGCCATCTCATAGGTAGTTAATTGATCCCTTTACTAAAAATACCATTCGGACGAGAATCAATAAAATCTTTTAAGGCGCTTTGGACTGCCCCATCGGAGTTGATTTTTTCCCTTGCAAGAAGTTATCCAAATGTCGAAAAAAATGGTAATCTGTAGGAGCAAGGTCCGGGGAGTACGGGGGATGTCTTAGACATTCCAATTGAAGCTCCTCTAATTTGATAGCCGTCTGTTGTGCAGTGGTTGGTCTAGCGTTGTCCTGAAGCAGCAGTGGGCCTAGAGCGATTGACCAGCCTCGGTTGTTTAGCAGCTAGCTTTTCCATCATGGTTTCCAGTTGCTGACAATAGACATCCGCCGTAGTCGTCTGGCCAGATTTAAGAAAGCTTTAGTGAACAACACCGGCGCTAGTCCACCAAACGCTCAGGAATTTTGACGACCTCCGTGTTGCAGTGTGTAGCGCTGTTGCCTAAACGTGCGGAGGTCCCGGGTTCGATCCCCGGCAGGGTCAATTTGGGAATTTATAATTTCTGAATTTTCCTTGGTCTGGCCTGGTGGGAGGCTTCGGCCGTGGCTAGTTACCACCCTACCGGCAAAGACGTGCCGCCAAGCGATTTAGCGTTCCGATACGATGCCGTGTAGAAACCGAATAGGGGTATGGGTTTAATATAACTGCCGTGCCCCTAACAGGTTAGCCCGCTACCATCTTAGACTGCATCATCACTTACCAGCAGGTGAGATCGCAGTCAAGGGCTAACTTGTAGTGGATTAAAAAAAAAAAAAAAAATTTTTTTTGAGTCAATTTTCGCTTGGGGAAGGATTTGGCTGGTTCGCCAGGGTTCAGCCATTACGATGAGCGTTTCCGATTATCTTAGAGGATCCACTTTTCATCACAGGTAATAATTCGATTTAAAATCCCTTCACTATTGTGCCGGTTGAGTAATGTAACGCAGCAGTCGACTCGCGTTTGTCGGTTTGCTGCACTCAATTCATGAGGTACTCACCTTTCAAGCTTTTTTATCTTCCCAGTTTGCTTTAAGTGGATTAGTGGATTATTAGTGGAGTTTTATCACTAACACCGCAGCTTGCAGCTAGCTCGGATGTGGTTTGCTATGTATCCGTTTCCACAATAGACTTCATTTCTTCATTATCAACTTTGGTCTCCGGCCCGTTTGAACCAAAAACGCACTGTGTTTTCTTTTGCGACACCGCCGCCGTACACATCATTAATCCTTCGAGCCTTTTCTGCACCACTGGTGCCATGATGGAACTCGTTCTCGTAAATAACGCGTTTCCATTTTGTAAACAGTGACGTAAAGAAAAAAGACGTGGCACTTGTAGACTGCCGCGGTAAAGCTATTGCATAGCATTTTTTATCAACTTATGTAATTATAATTATTTATTTATTTTATTTATGCAGTATTTTTTTTCCTTTGTTTTTCAATGATATTAATTCAAGTTACACTTTTTGAGCGTGGTGACCGATAAGAAAACGAATTTTTTTCTTTTATTAAATAAATGAGAAGTTAATATTGTTCAAAATATTTTTATTATCTTACAATACATGTAGGTTATTCAGGAATATTTATCATTGAAACTATAGGTTTATGGTAACTGAAATAAGATACATAAGTTTGAGACTTGATATCTTCTAAATATCTGGAAAATACATCAATACAAAACTAAAAAGTATCATCGGGGGGTGTTAGGTTATTTTCGTTACGGAATTTCTGGATTCAAAATCTTTGGTATTTTGCATGCTATCGATTTCCCAGTGTAATATGTCGATTGCTGTCCGAGATTGTACAAGATTGTACAGCGAGATTGTACAAGGACTTAATTGCGTCCTCAAATTCCCACTTCTCTTGAATTTGATCGATCTTGCTGTCGGCCATTATTGTAAATGCTTTATAGTTGCTGGATTGCTTGCGAAGCATTTCTTCTATCTTGATGAAATCCGTATTCACACGCGGCGGAAAATTGTAGTACAAGGACTTAATTGCGTCCTCAAATTCCCACTTCTCTTGAATTTGATCGATCTTGCTGTCGGCCATTATTGTAAATGCTTTATAGTTGCTGGATTGCTTGCGAAGCATTTCTTCTATCTTGATGAAATCCGTATTCACACGCGGCGGAAAATTGTACTGCTGCGCGTTCGGATTGGTTGGAGTTTCCTGTCCCTGAGATGACGGGCCCACGTATGATGGTGAATTTTGCTGATCGTCCAATGGGCGTCGGCACTCTGACCCGACCGCTCTCGAGTCAAATGGGACATGAGAAAGTCTCTCGTGCTACGATAAAAGTTCTTCGTTAACTCATACTTTTTATCCGTAAAGTAAACGTGAGATTGATCTTCCGAGTTACTTAAGATCACATGATTAAATTCGGACCAATAGGTATCAAGTTTCTCAATCCTTCCCCATAACATCTCTGGCGACTTACGGTTAGGGCTAACTTTCTTGAAGTTCACCAGGAGTTCATTGCTTGCATGAGTTCAAATTGCCTCTCTGGTTTGCACAAATTTCTATTTCTTGAGGACAATTAATGTATTTTTTTCACAGAGTTCATACCAAAAGATCAGTGCTTCAATCAAAGTGTTAGGTGTTTTTCCTAAATTTATTTTTATTAAATGTTGTACTCTTTAAACTTAAAGTTTCAGGATCCCATGTTTGTCTTCCTTTGTTCAATATATCAAAATTACTAACTCGTTTTCAAATATCCAATAATTTCTTCAGCGCATTCAATTATTATAGCTTTAAAATTCTGAACCAAAAACAAATTGAGCAAACTATTGAGGGATTGAAGTTTCCTGTTATACCTTCTTTTAGGAAATTCTTTATTTCAGGGATCTGTACATCAATTATTTCGTGATCATTAATTGAAGTTTTAGACTCTTCTTAAGGGTTGGAATTGTATTCATAGGTTCTAATAGCGGATGCTCGCGACTTCGTTCGCGTGGTATGAGTTTGTTTTCCCAGAGGCACTCCTTAATTTTCCGGGATAAAAAGCCACTCTCCAGTTCCTTAACTACCCGTGCAAAATACCCGTTGCTCTCTTGCGGCGTGCAATTCTCTATTTGACCCCTTTGGGGGTAGAATTTTCAAAAACTGTGAAACACATATTTCTTTGTTTTAACCGGTAGCTCACATACCACTACAACTTGAAAAACGACACGACTTCCATGCAAAGTTTCAACCCCTATATTACCCCTTTGGGGGTGAAATTTTGAAAAACTGTGATACACTTTATTTTTTACCGAAAGCCAAAATACCAAGTTCCATTGATAGAGCTTGAAAAATATCTTGAGAAATGAACGACCTACATGCTAAGTTTCATAGCTATAACTTGAGACATGAAGGACTTTCATTCAAATTTTCAACTCCTATTTTGCCCGTTTGGGGGTAAAATTTTGAAAAACTATGACACATTTACTTCTTTATTTTTTACCGAAAGGCAAAATAGGGTAGACCGAGGCGAATCGGATCAGTTTGATTTTGAGGTTAAAAAAAATCAAGTTTTAAATAAGATACGTTATATTTATTAATTGAATCACAATCAGTCTTTATTATAGTTTAACTTAAGACATTATAATATAGGTATTTTTTAAACTTCTTTGTAGGAAACAATAACTTAAACATTTGGAAATATCCGATTCGCCCCAAATTCGGGGGCTAATCGGATCAAACAAATATCAATCACAAATTCAATAAATTCTCATATTAAAAATAAAATAATCATTGGTAATACTTCCTACTAATCAACGTTTTTCTTATGAGATCAATTATTATGCAAATCACAAGTGTACGGTCCTTTAGCACCTTCTCTATCAGTGCACTTCTCATGACACCATTCTTCACAAACGATGCACTGTATCCAATCCTCCGTTGGTGGATGTACAAACCTTTCAGAGCAATAAATGCAGTGCCAGTCTCTAGAAGGAGCACTTCTCTTCACTTTTAGTTTGTTCTTCTTCTTTGCTATATTTTTCTTAGTCCCGCCTTTTCCTTTTTCTTCAGAGATTGTCTTTTCTATTTCTTTTTTATTCCTCTTTGCCTCTTTTTTAAGAAGATTATTGTTCTTATTCTGTGGAGATGTTAAATGAAAGATTGGGTTGGTCAATGTTCTTGGCTTTTTGGTTACAGTTGGACTCTTTATCGGAGACGGAATGATTTGTTTGAGGGCGTTTCCAACAACAAAACTGCAAGACGGCTCACTATTCTGTTCTGACTGTGTATTGTCAAAGTGTCCTTCACTTGTTGACACGCTGGGTGTGCTAACTTGTTGAGCACTTGTTGAAGGCAGTTCTGGGTTAATGGCTTCAAGTGTATCGAAATAATCCAGAGTGTTTACAATGAACTTATGATCTGGTATGAACTTATGATCTGGTGGAATATATTGTCCGGCTGCATTCATGCAGGCTAATACGGTGACATTTTCACCACGCTCTACACTCGTCATGCTAACCACATCCCTTGACCCTTTCTCTGCAATAATATGGGGTGGGCGGTTGTTCAGTGGAATTCCAGTTTCGTCAACGTTGTACACACATTTAGGTTTTCCTCTAAAGTTATTATCATCAATCACCTTTTCTAATGTTTTGAAAAATTCTGTGACTTTTTCCTTTTTCATACCATTTATTCTTGCTTTCGACAATCCCTCTGGCTTGCGAATATTTATGTGTGAGTTTCTTTTCATAAATCGGTGGAACCAATCTTCTCCAGCCATACCGGAGTCAATTTTGAAATTATGTTTTATGTTTTGACTTTGGACATATTGGAAAGCATATTTACGAAAATTTTTTGGGGTTATACCGAAACCGCGACTTGCCAAATGTAATAATCGATCAGCAAACTTCTTTTCAGCACTATTTGTTGGCCATCTCGGTGGTTGACTTCTCCTCTAGACAAAGTTACTCTTCTCTGCAAGCTTGTATACGGCACATTATATTTCTCAGCGGCCTGACGTATAGTAATTTGTTTTAACAATACTTTATTGGCTGCTTCTTGCATATTGTCTTGTAACCACTGACCCTGACCAGTCTTCCTTACGTACGTCCTAACCATCTAGAACAATAAAAGAATGAATATAACTAACTAACCGAGGTTTTATTTACTGATCCAATTCGCCCCGAAAGTCATGATCCGAATCGCCCCATATTAACGGTAATAATTTTATTTTTTTTAACAAAATATCCGTCACATTACCAAATGATTTCTCGTAATAAGATTCATGCCTCTTGCGATGGTTCAATAATCGAAACAATTGAACAACATTTTGGCATCAAACAGTCGAAAATTGTAATTACGTATCTTAGATTATGGCGCGAAAACTGCGGTCACCACACGTCGTCGTCACGGGCGAGCGTCGCCGGCACTGAAGTGCGAGCGGGAATGCAATACTATAAATGGGAATAGATGCAAGGGGAACGGAGGAAGCGATGAGCATCTATGGCTGCGTTCATTTACGTGCGGTTTTTTATATATTTAAATTTTTATACGACTGCCTGAAAAAAGGAGTATATTGTTTTCAGGGTTCATGTATGTATGTATGTATGTATGTATGTATGTATGTGAGTTTGTATATTCCACCATAACTTCTATACGCCTGAACCAATTTCGATAAATGAGGTATCGTTAGAATTCTTAGCTTATTCCGGGTGACATAGGCTAGTCAAATTTAAAAAAAAATTGATGGGGTGACCATGGTCCCGCATTAAAGACTAAAGATGATTTATTTTTTTCGAAAATAAGATTAACTATTTAATCATCATCCAGAAAATGATGAGTAGATTCCAAAAATATATAACACTATACTTCAATATCCAGTGATTCCCAAAAAAATATCATTTAATAAAAATGTGAATGAGATCGTTACGTAGTAGATACTTACGGGCTACGGCAGAGCAGTCGTATTTTTTAATAATTTTAATTATATTCACTTGTACATAATTCGGTCTGATTCGCCCCGTGATCCGATTCGCCTCGGTCTACCCTACCAAGTTTCGTTGATATAACTTGAGAAATGAAGGACTTTCATCCCCTCTTTCACCCTTTTGGGAGTCGAATTTTCAAAACTGGTGGAATACGTACTTTTTCATATTTAAACGAAAGCCCAAATGCTGTTTCATTGCTATACCTTGAGAAATGAACTACTTTCATATAAAATTTCAACCCTTATTTTACCCCATTGAGAGTGGAATCGTGAAAAAATTGTGACGCATGTACTTCTTTATTTTTTCCCAAAGCCAAAATACTAAGTTTCATGGCTATAACTTGAGAAATAAAGGACTATCATACAATTTTCAACCCCTATTTTAACCCTTTGGGGATGGAATTTTGAAGAAATGTGACAAACTTACTTCTTTATTTTTTTTTGAAAGCCAAAATACCAAGTTTCGTTGATCTAACTTGAGAAATGAAGAACTTCCATACAAAATTTCGCCCTCTATTTCACCCCTTCGGGGGTAGAATTTTCAAGAACTATGAGATACGTATTTCTTCATTTTTCACCGGTAGCTCATGTACCAAGTTTCATGGATATAACTTGAGAAATGACGGACATTCATACAAACTATTATCCCCTATTTCACCCCCTTAGGGGTGGAATTTCATAAAATCGTTTCTTAGTGGGTGCCTACGTCACAAAAGGAATCTACTGTCAAAATTTCAAGTTTCTAACCCCAGCGGTTTAGGCTGTGCGTTGATATATAAGTCAGTCAGTCAGGACTTTGAATTTTATATATATAGATGAGATGAGATGAAATGAGATGAGATTAACTGTGGCTGCAATATAAGGAGCTGGACTCCCGTAACCATATGGACTATGGTGTTGGGTTCGTGTATAAATATGTTCCGCTCATCATGAGCAACCCGTTTGTCACGTCAGGATTTATATAAGATTTATTTATTGTTAAATCCTTTTATTTTATCATCGCCAGTGTTCGAAAGTATGCATGCTACCAAGCTAACCAGTTTGTTTGGATACTACGAACTGTTAGATAACAATACTATCTAATTTATTCACTTTATAAAGTTCATAACTAATACACACAAGTACACTTATGCTTGTTCTTTATAAATATACTTTAACCACTTATATACTTGGACTTATACTGTTGCGCGGAACCCTAGTGAAGGGTTGTTTGAGCCGGAGTCTCAATTCCTAGTCAATTACTGAAAGAAAGCAGGCAGGCCGAAACCGGGTCCGTAGCTGGGCAGCAATTTGACTAAAGAATTATAACTGAAGGGATTTAGAAAAATGCATCGAATTTATAGGCCCATATTGCTGACTGACAATTTATTATTGATGTCAACTCGGAAATAGTAATTCAGCAATATATGGCCAATATTTAGGGTTGTAACAGAACGCCCAATGTCACTGAAGCAGCCTAGACATACCTATCTACCCAAGACATACCGTTACGCTGCCTTCTCTGTCATCCTGGTTTTAGAACGACATTCTAAAGCAATACCCAGACGTCCTACACTACATACAGTCGTCCTCTCACGACGTCACGTAAGATGCGTTAATGCCTAATGGACAATTTCTTAGTACACAAGATAAATTATAAGTTTAGGTTAAAATAAAACGACTCATTAGCCAATTAGCTAGTTTAGATCGTAGTTACATGAGTACCTCGCTGGTACTGAATAATTATAGGAAAACAAAGTGTGTAAAGTAGCGTACGAGATAATGAAATAAATAGAACTTGTATTCTATCTCATTCTCTCGCAGACTAAATCCTATTATTAATATGTTTGTCTCTTTTTGGTGTCGCTTTTTTGTTTCGTTTTTCGTTTTATCAACCAGAGACGGATAAAAATAAAACAATTAACAAATCAGACTTTCTACTACTACAACTTTACTACAATCAAACAAAAAATTACAAAAAAAATCTTTTCAAAAAACCGACTTTCAAAGCCACGTAAAGTAAAAAATAATTTTGATTTCTACACACTATGTTGAAGTCGGGCGAGCCTGACGCGTCAACTTTGCCTATCTTTGTTATACCTACTCGCCCGACTTCAACATAGTGTGTAGAAATCAAAATTATTTTTTACTTTACAGTGGCTTTGAAAGTCGGTTTTTTAAAAAGAATTTTTATTTTTAACTTTTTAGTGTACCTACTCTTAATCCAGTACTCTGCAGCATCAGAGTTGAGGAGTTGGGACTTGGGTTTAAGTATAAAGTCGTTGCTTGACACCTACAATATGAATTCACCATAAAATCGCTATTTTTAAGGAGTTCTGTTCTGCAGCATCAGGGTTGAGGATTTGGAGTCAGAGTCAGTTATGGGACTTTGTGAGATTCCTCTAACCAATGAAAAAAAAATTTTTCAAATCGGTTTAGAAACCACGGAGATATGCACCGACATAGATTAAAAAAAAAAAGATACGCGCCGAATTGACAACCTCCTCCTTTTTTGGAAGTCGGTTAAAAAAAGATACGCGCCGAATTGAGAACCTCCTCCTTTTTTGGAAGTCGGTTAAAAATGGAACGCATTGTATACACGTTCGTCCGGTGGCGCCACCTGTACCGTGGCAACAACAATCACAACGATTCTAAAGATGTTTCACTTCAAAAAAATTGTGGAGGGATCCACGTTTAAAGGTTCTGGGCTGATATTTATAATTTTTTTAGTCAATTAAATTGAAATAACATACTCATTGAAACCATTAGTTTTATTTGACTCAAATGACAAGGCATGAATCTCTCACTTCTTTTCGGTAGTAAATGTAGTAAAACCCATAAAAGAACAATAGATATTGTTCTTTTATATGACGGTAAATATTTTAAATACTTGAAAAAGTGTTAATACACATTTCAATGAGTTTCTATAATATCATAATATCAGATGCTTCTCTACATTCTACAACGCGCTTTCTTTGCACAATAAAACTACACACTGATTAATACTCGTAAATAGAAATATTTATTTTACTCCGAAACACATGATGGTAAGAATTATAAATATTTCACAAATTAAATACGAATGTTAAAAATCCACCTCAGCGCCATCTAGCCTGCGAGACCTGTAACAGAGTAATATGATAAGTTTTAGAAACCACTCCTACATACAGCAGATGTTTATGATGACGATTTTCGGATTTATTCCTATTTTTTTTCCTTGTATGGATCTTGCTTACTTGCCAAAGAGCAACGGCAAACTTCCATACATGAGGAATTCCATATTGAGAAAAAAATGTGTGTACACGTGTGAAAAAAAAAATTATTAGCGTCGAATACGAAGCTCTCAGAAGCAAGATGTTTTTTTTAATGAACCTAGAAAATAAAGATATTTCGTTTTAAAGTTTTATATGTTATGTGGTAATGTCACTTCTAAAAATGACACCGGAAGAAAGCCGCAATAACAGAGACGGATGACACCCATAGACCAGTAAAACATTTAGCACAACCGCAGACAATCAGCATCAGTGCTGCCATAATATTCTTTCAATTATTGCCATCTGTTAGAGTTTATAAATAATGTATGCAAGAAAATGCACTTAAATAATATAAAATACACTTTTAAAAAATCCTATTATTTATACAAACATTAATCAGGCGAAATAATTACAGTTTAAAAAAAAAAAAAAAAAATCTACCAATTTAGATTTATTCTAGCTACTTGGTAGATTATACATAGAATGGTAACACTAAACTGAGAAACGGGAACTAGATAATCAAAAAAGATTCCCTAAATATTTTATTTTTTTGCCAAGGTTCAAATAATTGAGGTGAATACTTGTTAAAATATAAAAAAAATAAGCAAATTCCTTTCGTCTTTACCTTACTTGTGTACAAACAGATTTAGTAAATGACTAATTATGACTTATGAATACTCATTTCGTCATTGCAAGATAATGATTCTAGGTCAACGGGAAATACCTGTGATATGCGGCATAAACGGCCGTATCTTTTGATTGCGTTGACTTAGAAGCTTGATTTTTTTTACAGCTCCAAGGGACCGTAAACCTAAGTTATTGATCTTAATTTCAACTTGATACCAACACGCGTTCCCGAAAAAAAATCCTTTTTCCTCTTCAGTAAAAATATTTGGTGCTCGTTACTATGTCAAAGCCTGCGAGGAGCAAAAACAATTCTTACGACAATACCTAAAGATATCAGAGCAAGGCGAATCTGATGTTACTTTAACAATCTGTCAAATATAATACATATTACTATCTATAACTGCCTCGTTGTTCTAACGGTTAGCATGTTCGACTGCGGCCGACGAGGTCCCGGGTCATGAATTAAGTATTAGGGTTTTCTGACTAGAAATTTTCAGTACTTGCCCTGAGTTAGAAAGGTGGCGTTGTTTCAGCCCCCCGCCTCGGAGAGCACGTTAAGCCGTTGGTTCCGGTTACTTTCACTAACATGATAACAGGCGTTAAGAGGTAATGCCTCGTATTCTCCTGTTTCCTCCTCCAAAACTGAACTGATTTTAATATTTTTTTCTAGAATAATTTAAGAAGGACTCAAACATAGGGTATGTCGGTATGTTTTTCTTTTTTTGATTATATTTGTTTGTGGGATGTCGGATGATGACGCAAAAACTGTGTCATTTTTGCCATTTTTTAAAGGTTCCTTAAGGGTGTAAGCTCTAATTCCCTCTCTCGTAGGTGAGTGGAGGCCTGTGCCCAGCAGTAGGACGTTAATGGGGTGTAGTCACCTGCGGCCCCGCCAGTGAGCAGCGTGGCGACCTCACTGAGCGCGGTGAGGCGGTCGAGCGTGTGCTCCAGGTGGCTCAGGAACAGGCTCGAGATCAGCGACGAGTTGCTCACTCCGCTGCGACAGATTATAACACGCTCATATTAACATACTTGAAAATAACGCTTCCGACTCGTAGTCAAATACCTAAATAAAGTCTTTATTTGGGATTTAAACACTAAGACCCACTTGCGTAACACCCCTAAATCGTGTTTAAAACCGTCCTAAACGCATTTATACGGTTAAATACAATTAGCATCTTGCACAACGTAAATTTTTCTACGAGTAAGTACAATTAGCATTTAGCGAACTGCCAAATTTAAACATCCCAGAATGGCTATTTAGCGGCGCTAAACGTATTTTAAGCTGTTGTCATCAGAGATAACTGACAAGATAATTGTCATTTGTGTTATGAATTGAGAATAACAAAATACAAATATAGAAATTTATTGCGCTGTAAAACGTAAAAGACGATTTTGGCGAATATTATTGAGCACAAAACGGATTTCTTTGAACTATATTCTGACGAAGAAATTGTAGAATTTATAAGTAGACCTCGACAACTCAATAAAAGGGATGTTTGCACTTTGATTTTTTATTCGGTGACAACCAATATGACGTATTTCGTTTTGAAAAATAAAATTACGTTTCATTTCATGCGTAGTTGTAATGCAAACACAATTTCCTGTCAATTCATCACAAAAGGCGTGAAATGGAACGCAATTACTGCTTTACCGACTCGCTAAACAGATTTAGTTAAATGACATCCAAAAGAGCCTCGTGCAAGACGATAATAAATGCGATTAAGATAAACATGTTTAGTGGTGCCTAAAAAGGAAGTGGAGAAGCTAGGAAAACCACTCGACCTACGTTTCGTCACGGAGATCGCCTGCTCGCTTCGCTCGGCCAGCTCCCCCCTTCGCTCCACTCGGCCTCGTAGGCTCGCTTCATTTAGGACCTCCTTCGCCAGCTTCTGGCTATGCGCTTTACAAAAACACTCCGGAGGTAGGACAAACAAGACTGCGTGGAGTCTGAGTGCTCAGATTTCGACCCAAGAATGTCAACTTTTTATATCGGGCTACGCGAGAAGACTCTTACAGTATTTATCAAACAATTCATTTTATCAAAAAAGAAATATGCTTTACGTTGTTTTATTAAATAACACGATTTATAAATATATTTTATGAAATGATAATTTGTCTGTTAATTGTTTTGTCAAGTGAATTATTTGTAGGACCAAAAGTTTTATAACGATTAATATATGATTCATAATTTTGGGAAACGTTGTTTGTGAAATGAAAATTTGTTATTTGTTTTTTGCCAAATGATTGGTCATCCTACCATGTCGCCAAGGGCCTAACATTCGGCCCTTAGCGAATGTATGAGTTGAAAGATACACGTCACACTATAGGCGATGACGTCACTACCAAGTTATTAAACACGCGTGATTCAAAAATCAAATGAATGAGATTGACAACTTTTTCGCTGGGGAAGGCTTCGCCGGCGAATTAATCGTGGGCAAACTTACCGTTACTATGTCGCATTCGCGACAACTCCCTCAGTTGGTCAGACAACCTAGTTTACCAGTTTCGACACGTATGTATGTAATATTATTGGAACTGCAAGATATTCACATATGATAATAATCTATTGACGTATCCAAAATCTATCGTCTAGTGGAAATATTATAAGAATCTGTCATATGGGTGTGTTTCGCACCCATTTTGGTGGGCTTGGTGGAAAAGTAGCAACTAAAACTACTTACGGCAGTTGACAGTCGATACTGGAACTTATCTAGAAGGAAAGCAAACAAGAAATAATTAATCATAAAAATTCTTTCCAAAAAACCGACTTCCAAAGCCACTGTAAAGTAAAAAATAATTTTGATTTCTACACACTATGTTGAAGTCGGGCGAACCTGACGCGTCAACTATGCCTATCTTTGTTATACTCGCCCGACTTCAACATAGTGTGTACAAATCAAAATTATTTTTTACTTTACAGTGGCTTTGGAAGTCGGTTTTTTGGAAAGAATTTTTATTTTTAACTTTTTAGTGTACTCTAAATCCCTACGGCTTAGGAGTGCAGTACCATGCAGCATCAGAGTTGAGGAGTTGGAAATTGGGTTTAAGTATGAAGTCGTTGCTTGACACCTACAATATTAATTCACCATAAAAAAATCCTAAACCACTATGTTTAAGGAGTTCTGTACCCTGCAGCATCAGGGTTGAGGAGTTGGGACTTGGGTTTAAGTATGAAGTCGTTGCTTGACACCTACAATATTAATTCATCATAAAAAAATCTTAAATCGTTATTTTTAAGGAGTTCTGTACCCTACATCATCAGGGTTGAGGAGTTGGGACTCAGGGTTGAGGAATTGGGACTCAGAGTTCTATATGAATTCACCATCAAAACTCCTAACTCCCTAGTTTTGAGACGTAGGTACACCTACAGCATCAGGATTGAGGATTTGGAGTCAGATTTTTTTATGGGACCACCTCGTGAGCTTCCTCTAACCAATGTAAAAAAAAATTTTCAAATCGGTTTAGAAACCACGGAGATATGCACCGACATACATTAAAAAAAAAAAAAAAAAAGATACGCGCCGAATTGAGAACCTCCTCCTTTTTTGGAAGTCGGTTAAAAAGAAATAAAGAAAGGATGTTACAAATACAAAATACAAATACAAATGATTTTATTTTGCTTAATGTAAGTTCAAATACAAAGAAGCAGAGTTAGAAGCAGTTTCATCTTTTTTTTTATCCACTACAAGTTAGCCGTTGACTGTGATGCCACCTGATGGTAAGTGATGATGCAGTCTAAGATGGTAGCGGGCTAACCTGTTAGGGGCATGGCAGTTATTTTAAACCCATACCTTTAATCGGTTTCTACACCGCATCGCACCGGAACGCTAAATCGCTTGGCGGCACGTCTTTGCCAGTAGGGTGGTATCTAGCCACGGCCGAAGCCTTCGCCAGGCCAGATCAGGGATAATTCAGAAATAATAAGAAAATCCCAAATTGACCCTGCCGGGGATCGAATCCGGGGCCTCCGCAAGTTAAGACAACGGCGCTCAGCACTGCGCCAGGGAGGTCGTTGAAGTTACTATTTTGAAGTAAGATTAAGTTTCCTTACCAATAAAATCAAAAAGGTGATCACAGGCAAGCGGGAGAGAGTGCGCCACGTCATATTGAAACTGGATTTCCTTCTTGTATGATAAATATCAAGACCGTTCGATCGTTTTATACACATACAGTTCATACAAATGTAAATTATCAGCGTGTATGGAAAATGGCTCCTTGTGTTTTCTATCAATTCGGAATTAGCATTCGAATGTAGCGTTTGGCCCTTGAGCTAGATTTTGTCATGTATTGACAATTGAAGAAGGCTGATCAGGTCCGCTGATTTGTCTTATGAAAAGTTCTCACTATAACTTATATTTCTACTAGATGATTCCCGCGACTTCGTCCGCGTGGATTTATGTTTTTTGATTCCCGCGGGAACTCTTTAATTTTCCGGGATAAAAAGTAGCCTATGTCCTTCCCCGGGATACAACCTGTCCTTTTACTAAATTTCATCAAAATCGGTTGAACAGATACATTTTTTTGATTCCCGCGGAAACTCTTTAATTTTCCGGGATAAAAAGTAGCCTATGTCCTTCCCCGGGATACAACCTGTCCTTTTACCAAATTTCATCAAAATCGGTTGAACAGATACATTTTTTTGATTCCCGCGGGAACTCTTCAATTTTCCGGGATAAAAAGTAGCCTATGTCCTTCCCTGGGATATAACCTATCTCTGTACCAAATTTCATCAAAATCGGTTGAGTAGTTGGGCCGTGAAAGCGTAGCAGACAGACAGACAGACAGACAGACAGACAGACACACTTTCGCATTTATAATATTAGTATGGAAGTATGGATTTTAATGTTAAAACTATTGTGAGCGATATTAATTTATATGTAAGCTATAATGAGTTTAAAAAAAAACTAAGAAATTATGAAATGAAACGCGGTTTTGCTTGGTTCTTTTAATTTATAATAATATTTTAAATACTTATTATAATTTTTATCAAACGTGGCTGTAGTCGGAGAGAGGAAAAGAGAGGAGTATAAAACATAGAAGTCTATGGATGCGTTCCTTTTATCCAATACCCTCCACTGAAGGCAGACCCATTGTCTTGGTGAATCCTAGGTGCTTAGGTCGGTACAGGCCCTTGGTGAGGACATCAGCTACCATGTCCTTGTACTCTTGTAAGTTATTGAGACTTGCTTATTCGTCACCCTTCTCTTATAAAGTGGTAGCGGACTTCTATAAAACTTCTAGCATGGAATGTATTCCCTGAAATACAAATAGCACTTTTGACTTTGATTATCACAAAAAAATGGAGGTAGGTTAGTTATACCCACGTTATACCTGACAGATGTGGCCAAAAATCAGTTTCCAACTGTGTCAACCAGATAATGTGTCTAATGACATGTATTCAGCTTCTGTACTAGATAGAGCTATAGTTGGCTGATTCTTAGAACACCAACTTATTGAATATTGCCATCATTTTTGATTATAATATGGGGCTCTTCAAAGGGCGGATAATTAATGATTAAACGAACTTACCGATTAAGGGTCGAAGTACTGAAACATTGTTTTCTGTTCCGACGTTTTAGGATAGGAAAAATGAAAATTTCATTACTAAATTAATACCATTTGCTACTCAGTTAAATGAAGTATGACGTAATTAAAAAAAGTGGTCATAAAATCGTATAGTAACTGCAGAAAATTATCGAGAAATTCATGGAAAACTCAAAAAAGGCGTTATCGCGTTCCGACTATTGTGATTTAATCTGAAACAAAAGTTATTTCAAATTAATCATTAAAGATCAAGGAACACTTTAATTAAACAATATTTTCAATACAACTTAAAGTTTTTGTACAATCTGGTTCCAAAGATCCCTCCCTCATACGAATTTTTCATACAAATTTACACTGGCTCGTCCAAATGTCAAAACTTATAGCCTGTGGTAAGTATCTTTTGGTAAGTATAATTATATCTCCTTACTATTAATTTCCATGTTTCAGATTTATGTTAGTATTATCACAGGTGGTCTAAGAGGTGATATACGTAAATTAAAATACTTGTAACTTAAATGGGAGATATTTAAACACTACACATTATCACATCAAAGCGGCGACACTTGAGCTATTTTTTACCCATGACGGAACGGACGGTATATAATATTATTATGTGTTTGCCCTAAGAGGTTGTGCGATTGTTTGTTTGTTTGTGTACTTTTTAGTTACCATTTTCCTGGAAAACTACTGGACCGATTAGTATGCAGTTTTTTGCAATAGATATGCATAACTTCTGTCAAGGTTCTTGAATATGTTTTAATTTTTCAATATGTTTCCATTTTTCTGAAAAAGTACAGGGCTCATTGAGATGCGGTGTTTTGCATTAGATATGTATAGCTTGTGAAAAAGTTCTTTAGATTTACATATATTTTAAGTTATCGTGCTATCGTGCGCGCTGCTATCGTGTTTTTTTATTATGTTACCTTTTTTATGGAAAACTACTTTGCTGATTTAGATGCGGTTTAAAAAAAAATATATGTTTAGCTTCTGAGAAGGTTCTTAGATATGTTTTAGGGCCATAGTCCACCAAGCTGTGCTGCAATCGTGATTTGGTAGGTGGTCGAACTCCTTCTCATCGTAAACCCGTCGTGTTTGGACTCTTTTGATTTGCCTTGACAAGCAAGGTCACAGGAACTCCATTTCTTTTTTATCCATTATATTTTATACCCAACACGCTGGTCAATAAAACTACTGAACCGACAAAGATGCAGTTTTGTGTTCATAAAACTACTTCTGCGAAGATCTAATTGTTGTTACAAAGTTATAAGGTCACAAATTATAATGGAGCGCTGCAGTTCGTCGTGGGTTTTTTTTAAATTTTAATTTTATTACTTGACGTAAGTACTACTTGACGTACTTAACGACGTATTATTTCTTTGAGAGGCAATATCTAGTAAACGGCCCGATGAATAGAGTAAATTTTTATACTGGTTACTTAGGTACAGCGCATACTTTAATACTATACTAGAATAAGCCTTCCTAGTTATTGGTCATTTTTGGTAACAATAACTCGTCTTTGAGCGGCGATAAGTAGTCAGGTCCCCAGCCGCTTGCAGGCAGACCATCACAAATTCCACCAGACGATAGTTACTGTTGTGAATGATACGAGCACTTGATGAGAGCTGACATTTATTATTACTGAAATATATAACAATATTATATAAAATTCACATCATCTTTCCCTTTTATTTTTTAATGTAAGTATATTATGAGTACATCTAGTTTTATTATAATTTTATAATTGGCTTAGTTATGTAATTATATTTAAACAATACCTACGTATCTAATCTTAATTTATTTTCACTGAAATACCAACATAACAATATTATATGAAAATCACATCAGCAGCTATCTCCTAGCCTATATATTTTTTGAAAGCTTGCCCCCTTAATAAAAACGATTTAATAAAAAAATTGTGAGAGGGAGAGGGTGAAATCTAAGCGGTTTTCCTAGCTTCTCCACTTCCCTTTTTAGGTACCACTCCCACTCATGCAAGAGCGAGCGAAGCGAGCTCGGGACTGGCGGCACTCCGACTTGGATAGTTTAGGTGACGAAGAGGATGGCGGGGTCTGAAAGACCCCACCATCCTCTTCGTGGTTATTTCCTTTTAATACCACCCAGAAATAAGGAGCCGTCGACCGAGCCTTGGAGGGGGTGAGAGGAAGAGGGTGAAGTCTAAGAAACTTTCCTAGCGTCTCCACTTCCTCCCCCCTACTCCCCCTCCCCCTCTAAAGTATTATTTAAGCCATTATTACGATAAAAATAACTTCATAATAAAAAAAATCAAATCTTTAAAAAATTATTTCTCGAAAACTATTGAGTTCCAAAATTTTTCCCTTGGAGGGAGGGTTCCCCCCTCCCCCCTCCCTCCCCTCCCCTTCCCTCCCCCCTCCGCCGCGTCCAGTATACTAAAGCCCAACCCTATAAAATTTTTGCCGCTCCAACTGACTTCTAAAATAAGATATACATTTAATTTTTTTTTTAAATAAGGAATAATATTTTCTGAGTAAAATTGGTAGGTATGTAACTATGTACTTATATTAAGTACCTAACGGACACGAAGACAGTCGAAGCGGCAGCGGCAGGCGTGAGGCGACACGAGTGAGAAAGCGGCTGCTGCCGCCGCAGCCTTACTTTTTTTTCTGTACCAAATTTTTTATTTGGGTCAATTTTGCCGCCCCCCCTTATTTTGCCGCCCTAAGCTTCAGCTTTTTCAGCTTCTATGGTAAATCCGGCACTGATTACACTCCATGATGCAGACATTTTGATACAATTCAAATTGGTTTGAATCAAAGCAAAGAATATGAGTTCTGTGAATCTAACTGCACTTTGTATATCGTGATTAGTGTTGCCACCTTTTTTTTTGGCGATTAAAGTACACGAGGTTATTATACGTAAGAAAAAAGTACATAGTGTCAAAATAAAGTACAATTTATTTTTCTTTATTATTGTCTAAAACATATTTTTTATTGCTTTTCGCAAGTTTTATCAAACTAGCTGATGCCCGCGACTACGTCCGCGTGGATTGAGGTTTTTTGGTTCCCGCGGGAACTCCTTAGTTTTCCGGGATAAAAAGTAGCCTATGTGTTATTCCAGACTATAATCTATCTCTGTGCCAAATTCCATCTAGATACATTCAGCCGGTCGAGCGTGATTGAGTAACAAACATCCATACATCCATCCAAACTTTCTTATTTATAATTTTTTTTTGATTATTATCACTGCTAAACAATTGCCAGCATCTTTACAGTCTATATTTAAGTTTAAGTAAATAAGTAATAAGTTTTTTATCAGATTCAAAGACGCTCTGCTTTGTTTTGTGGATCATTATTTATCACCATGTTTGATTTCCCATTGACTTTTATAGTTCTGCAATCGTTTATTTTTCTGTTCCGTCGCACTATTGGATGAAACGGTATGAACAGTCTCATAAATAGTTTTAACGAATTTTATAATTCCAAAGCTTTTTCCATGGTTTAATATTCTCAGTTATTAAGACATTTATAAATAATGTCAAAAAATAATAGTAGATTATACACCAAGGGGATAAAGCACTGTTTTATGTCACGGGCTCTACATTGAATCCTGAACGTAACGAAGGACTCCAAATTTAACTCCCGAGCGCAATTAAGATTGAGTCCTGAGTGCAGTGAGGGATTCAAGCGCCCAAGAAAAAAACTGCTTTATCCCGGTGGTGTATACTCTACTTTATACTTCTACCATAACAGTAAAACAAACTGTAACGGTTAGATATTTATTGCAAATCATAGTAAGTAGGATACATAGGTCTAGTAAATAATAAAAAGAAAAGACAAATTAAAAGTGAATGTTCACGTTCGATAGAGTCACAAAATTAAAGAGTGATATTAGGTGCACTGTATTTATTGAAATTAGTAGTTACTTGTGACGCTGTTATGTTAGTTGGTATTTCTTCCTCCACTTTTGGGTTTGCTGTTGACGGCGGCACTACATTGATTTGACATTTTGATGTCGATGGCTGGGGTATTTGGAGCTGCAGTAGTGGCGTCCAAGGATCTACAACAGAAGCTGCAGAAGTCTTTGTAGGAACATTTTCACACAAACGAGCGCTGATTTTCCTCTTGTTTTCCAAAGAATCTTCTAAGTACCCTTTGGCAACGGTACTAGATTTCCATCCACCGTGTCTCTTAATTACGGTCAAATCTGCACCTGCGTCGGCCAAAAGAGTAGCAGAAGTTCGGCGAAAACAATGACCTGTGTAGAGATTGATGTCCGGCAAACTCAAAAAAGCTGCGATTGCCTTAGGGGTGCTACTAATTTTATTTTTACCCATTGGCTGCCGGGTACACTTTCCATTTCTGTACTGGATTAAAAAACCGATTTGTATTCATTCCAGTTGGTCGAAGTGATTGGTATTTTTCTACAGTTTTTACATGGTCTTCGCGCACAACGAACGATCTCTCTCTTTTAGTTTTGGTGTCTGACAATTTAACCAAAAGCAGTGTATCAGAATGCTTTTTCATATTATCAGTGTTCAAGTTTACTAATTCGTTACAGCGACAAGCACCATTTATTCCCAAAATTAATATCACCTGAAACAAAAACGATGGAATATTAGGTAGAGGTTTGATTATAGTTAACAAGGTAGCATAAGAAATAGATTTAGCTAAGTACATTTTTAGTAGGTAGATACAATGTGTTAGTAGGTAGGTAATAGTAGTAAGGTAAGGTAGGTACTCACTTTTATAGCAAGAAATTGATCATCAGGGCCTTGCTCCAGAAAAGATTGTATGTTTTCGGCGCTCAGAACTTTTGACTTTTTTGCTTGATAATTAGAAGATTGTTTCTTTAAAAATGCTATGAGTCTTGTGTATTTCTTGATAGAAATATTGTGTTTTACATCGATGCTTTCAGCATTGAAAAAATGCTCCACAGGCTGGATGATTTCTTGGTTTTTGTTAATTCTTCGAAATAACAGAGGAGCACTGGTTCAGAGATACTTTTTACGCCTTTATGATTTCTCCATTGTATGAAATTTTCATATGTTTTTAAGTAAATCTGCTTTGATTTATCCGGCAATAATTCACCAACAATTCTTTCCGCGTCGAGTTTCATTGTTTGCTCGTATTCGCTTTCGTCTGAGTCACTAAATGATGACATTTTGCAATATTTAGGACCACTTTTTATTGAATTTGTAACAATTTGTAACAAAATACGTAGATAGATTGTAGATGTGGAATAATTTGTCATTTATTTTTATTTCGCGCGTTGGCGCCGCTGCTTTGATATTCAAACTTTTTGCTTTTCATGCTGCCAGTGTTTATGCAGGTACACATACTCCTTGGTTTAAAAACTTTTATGTCAAATGGTACGATCGTTTGGTCGACCAGTCTGGAGCCTAGACTCTGTTGTGCATATTTACAGTATGGGGTTGGTCAACTAGTTGGGCGATCGATCGACTAGATTACGGCCCTTAGGGCATGAAGACTGACTTTAGACCCGCAAAAGTATGATTAAAACAGTAGTAAAGGTATGGTAGAAGCATAAAAATATTTTTCTTCTAAGTAGGTATATAAAATTACTCTCAAACATATGCGATGAATAATAAAAAACGTGCGATATTTACATCCAACCAAATAGCCGATAATGAAAGTTTAACTTTTAAATTTTACAAGAAAGTATTTCAGTGTAATATATTTTTAAATTGCTTAGAATCTCCACTTCACAAATACGTACGATTTTATTAAAATAAATATTGTGGTGTATATTTTTGTAAATTTTTAAGTGTCAAGGAAATTTTCCATCTTTATATGTTTCAACTGGAGGTTTCTTTGTTGCTGAAAGCTGCCAGTGTTGAGTTAATCACTCTTTTAGATTCCTATCCTATTCCTAGTTCCTATTCCTAGAACTATTTCCTTCATACAAGGAAACAAAAAATCTACGTCGTAGGCGTGCCATTTTGATCTAGAAGCAAAAATGGCCAACGAGGGAAGAGAAAAAAAATCTATAAAAATTACGTTTCTTCTTATTTCTTGTCGATTAAGGTAATTTTTTTTTGGTAAAATTAAGTACTTTTTATTTTGTATTAAATTTTTTATGGTATAAACGTAAATTAAAGTTAATCTTCACTTGTAAATTTGAAAATGTATGGTCCCGTGACTCGATTTTTGTGGTTATTATGTTAACCACAGGTATGTTAAAAATACTCAGTACATAGATAAGTACTTTTTGACGTCATCAGTCCATAAAATACTTATAAATGGTGCTAAAATAATAGAGCACTAAGCAGTTTTGCCTCTAGGGCAATTGTCTGAACTCTGAAGACGCTGAAGCCCGAAATAAAGATTGAAAGAGATATAGGCTACATCACGCTCGGAAGTGTTCCTGTTCAGCAACAAATATAGACGTTTTATTGTATACATGTAATCCATATGAGGTTAGCTTCAATAGACCTAGTTTTATTACTTGCTTTTTGTAATCCCAGAGAAATCAAATCATGCGAAATAAAGTATTTTCGCGTACTTTATAGTTCTCATAAAGTAAAGAGTATAATTACCAGAAATAATGTACAATACTTTATTATAACGTACGGGTGGCAACCCTAATCGTGATTGATAAGAAGTAACTTATGCAATGATTTCGAGAACTTTATATTTCCCATCTTGCTACCGGGTGCTATCGATATCGTAGATCGCCTTATTGCCCAAAGACATGTTCACGTCTCCGTGCAGGGTCTCAGACGTTGATTGCTATACTACGTGGTTTTTTTTGGATTCTTGGTGTAAGAAGAGTAGTTAAAAGAGTTGTTCATTGTGATTTTCAAAAAAAAAAACCTTAAGTAGGGCTTAAAAACCATACAACATCTTAATAATTAATTAATCTTACGTAGGGCTTTCTTGTACAGTCGTAACAGAGCCCCAGCCTCCTCTGATAGAGGCTGGGCAGATAACATCTGCCACTTATGCATTTCGAGTCTCAGAAGCCTTTTCAGAAGGCGTTTTCTTTTTCATGAATTTTGCAAATCTTACATTTTCATCATCTGCGGACTGGGCTAGCCGCATTATTGGAGCAGTGTGGTGGCTCTTAACTCCAATTACCTCTCTCCTATGACAGTGGAGGTCTGTGCCCAGCAGTGGGACGTTAATGGGCTGTAGTGGTGGGGACTGGGCTAGCCGGCATAAACTATGTAGTAAAGCCGCTATGTCATATGTAACATAACAGACACCTGTATGTTCTACATGTTTTAAATAAATTGAGTTTGAGTAAATAATAAAATAACAAGAACCTTAAAAAAAATGTATTTAATATTCAAATAATCAACGGCAGTGGTATTTCAATTATTCAACGATTACATTTCTATGTTATACAGGATAAGTACGTATTTTGTTAGATTGTTTTTATTGAGTTACGATAAATGTTAAACCATGGATAGTAAATAAAAAAAACAGCTTTTAGGCACAGGATGAGTTGTGTCTTGACGTGAGGCGTTCTTTTCAGTATTGTAGTTTAGACCTGTGAACAAAATTTAAATGTTAATTCAATGATGGACTAACTTCCAAAATACTAAGAATTTGTTTGGTAGCGGTAACGCTTAATTTAAAGGACATATGGTCTTGTTGGGGGTCCATAATCCATATTTAGGCGAATTTAGGGGCCAACTACAAGTGAAGATAGGTAAGGCCAATTCGCCTGGTGGGAGGCTCCAGCCGTGGCTAGTTACCACCCTACCGGCATTAGTAGGATTAGGCGTATGGGGTTTAATATAACTGCCATACCCCTAACAGGTTAGCCCGCTACCATCTTAGACTGTATCATCACTTACTATCAGGTGGGATTCCAGTCAAGGGCTAACTTGTAGTGACGTAAAAAAAAACAGCTCAGACCACCGGACGGATCGGGCTGAAGTTTTGCAGACAGATGGCTATTTGAAAATTCAATTCCTAAGGGGTTTATGTATGAAAATGGAACCTAACGTGAGCGAAATCGCGAGCAAAAGGTAGTCCTCTCCCCAAAGGTTGTTTGAAAGAGTTTGCTTTAGCAATAAGACCGCCTTTGCACGATTCTGTTTTATCTTTTAACCTTTTTGTTTATTGTCTTTGTTCCAAGTGTGTGCAATAAAGAGTTGTATCCATCGATATAATAATATATGAAGGTACTAATGGGCCCTTTCATAAAAAAAGTTGGGCATCCGACTTATACGACATGCAGGTATCACCTGTATAACCCTGTCCTTGTCCCCGTCATAGCGCTGTCCCGCTTTTCAGACTAGATGGCGTTAGTAAAATAGGTCCACATTCTTTGTTTGACAGGGCCCGTCTATGTAAATTGAGGTCGTTGGTTTTATCTATCTATAATCTATATCTAGTTTGGAATGATAGTCTAGTGTCACGTGTAGGTACGTACCCCTCCAGCGAACAGGCCGGCGAGGTCCGCGATGGCATTCAGCTTGTCGATGCAGCGCTCGATCTTGTTGACGATAAGAGCTCCCACCAGCGACGTGGTGGGCCTGCGGGCGACACAATGCTTAGCTTGCTACTCGTCTCATACAACAAACAAGCTGGTTTTCCCTGCGTCGTACTCCTAGAGCAAGATCCCTGTCAGACACTCTTAAATTATAAAACAACAGGGTGTCTGACAGGGGGTTGCAATGTGTCTGGCAATGGACAACGTGGTTTCTAATATTATTCCAAAGAAAAATATAAAAAACGGAGCTTAACTTTAACGAATTTGAGGTGCCACCTTTTCTCTACCTGATACTTTCCAAAGCAGCCGCGATCCAAACTTCAATAGTCGGGGGTCGTTTATACCTCTATTAGAGACATACATAGAAGATCTTTCAGCTTTAATAAAATAACGAAGTCTATCTTCTGATCGTCGCGGGATCTTGGACCATCCCCATTGCTGAGGGGCGTGACCCTTTCCCATTAATTCATAAATCAATTTATTTTACTAGAAGTTGTCATGTTTATTGTTTACCTATTTCTGAAGCTAAGTATAATATTAAACAATTATTGAACTTGATATCTTAAAAACATAAATGTCAAATTAAAACTATGCAATAAGTACATTAAAATGCAAATTTAATCTAAATATTTAACTGACTCTAAAATAGATTTAAAACAAATCCTTATATACTTACCTAAGTACTAACAAAAAATAAAAATAAAACCCTAATCCAAAAGAACAGGTTGCCCCTGGGCCAAAGATACCAATCAAACTTGCACCATTGCCACGCTGAATGGCGACGAATAACCTTTGAACCAGGTAGGAACCAGAAATAAATAAATTGTGTAAAATTGTTCTCTCTCTCTGCGTAGTATTCGTCATTACTGAGGGTCGTGACCCCTTTCCATTAATCATATTATGGTAGCAGGTTTCTTGCGATAATAATGCGGTGGGTTCCTACGTCCTTACGCATACGACTCGACTAAGCGTTAACTTAAGTGTTTATAACGATTATTATCATATATCAGTGATAATAACCGGGACCGACGGCTTAACGTATTCTCCGAGGCACGGAGGAAACGAAAACGCCAAATTTGAACTTCCGAATTCACCCATCCAGTTACCGACTTGGGTCAACGTTGCTTAACAATCGCAATCGACTGATATGCGTTGTTGCAACTAGGCCACTCGTAACGAGCAGTACTGAAGCGATAATTAAAAATTAAGCTTTTTACGGATTGCGGAAAAAATGTTAAAACGCACAGTAGGAGTCGGCAGGTTTCAAATTTTACATTTTGAACCTCAGTTTCCTGCATCTTATTATTATTATTAGTGGTTTTGTCAACGATGTATAGTTTTGTGCAGCTTTCGCTTCAAGATACATATCATTAGTTTAGAGTAAGTGTATTGTGCTTACGCGTTTCAGTACTTACACATCTTGGCATTGGATACTGGCAATAAGCTGAAAATAAAAATAAAAGTTAGAATTCATTTAGTTCTTATGTCCGGTTCGAACCGCAAATGGTCCAAAGTTTCCCACCATTTGCTTTTAAAAATTAATAATTTAAAAAATATAGCTAGAACTTACGTTATGATTTCGATTAAAAAATGAATTTGTATATGCAAATAAATCAAATGCTAGTTACATATCCATAACTCTTACCATAAGTAGAATTGGCACTAAGATGTAAAGGCGAGGAATTGTTGACACTGCACGATACGACCACGACATGTTAACGGTGCAAGTTTTCATCCGTGACTGACGACTTTTCGAGCAACGTGGTTTATATATTGGGATTGGTTTGGATTTTTATTTCATCCGCTATGATTAGCAGAAATGTGAGTAGATATTGTCTGTTTGAACCATTGGTTTTATGATGCCAATCGATTTCGTTTAATTGGATCATGTCCGAACAAAAACTACTGCTTCTCAACGGGCACTAAATCTATATAGACTGACAAACTTATCTGATCCGGTGACAGCGTCGCAATTTTTTTTTTTTTTAAATATTCATAGCGAGCAAACGAGCAGGCGGGTCACCTGATGGTAAGTGATTACCGCTGCCCATGAACATTTGCAGCACCAGAGGAACCGCCGATGCGTTGCTGGCTTTTGAGATATTTGTTTATCCGCCCTTTGAAAAGCCCCATATTATAATCATGAGGCAACACAGAAGATGGAAGCTGGTTCCACAATTTGCGGGTTCGTGGCAGAAATGACCTGGAATAACGGGTGGTGGAAGAGGACCAGGCATCCAGGTGGTGAGGATTAAATTTGTTTCTGCGACGTAGGGTGCGACTGGAGAACACGGAAGGTGGTATTAGATTGAATAACTCCTCAGAGCACTCCCCATTGTAGAGACGATAGAACACACAAAGAGAACTAATGTCTCTTCGGTGCTCTAGGGACTCCAGCGTGCAGGTAATTTTGGATTATGAAGAATAAAATAAAAATCAAATCTAAGCAGGCATAAAAATCAGTCCCAATTTTGGCCACCGGGCCAGATAAGTTTGTGGGACTATAAAGAATAAGAACATATAAGAATTGATCGCGACCTTTTGATACAATAAAGCAATTGTATCAAAAGATGCGAATTATGCATTTTTTTAATATGAATAAAATATAAGTAGGTATACTTAGATATTACTTTTTATCGATAGATATAACGTGAAATTGTATAGCCTGTACGTTTCTCAAAAATGTCTATGGAGTTTGTTCGTCTATCTCAACTTGTCTCTGGTTGGGTCCATTTCCTACTTCTTGAGTAGGAAGCTTGGGCTTGAGTTTTGCGTCGAAGTAGTTATATAAATATCAATCTTATTTCTTCTTTTAATTGGTATTTGCCGCCTTCTACGTTTAAACATCCAAGCCTAACCAATCTCTTTATTGCTCTTCCTCTTTTCCGATGCGACTCCTTTTTTTTAAGCCCTCTATTGATTAAATTGTTGAGTGATCTTGTAGTGAAAGTTTTATTTTTGTTAATTTTTAGAATTGTCGAAAGTACTAATGCTTCTGTATTATATACCGAAATAATCCCCATTTTGATAATTTTTGAAGAAAAAAAAATATTACTTACTGAAAATTTCTATTTAGCTGTCTTTTTGGCTAGTATTTCTAAACACAATAATATTATAGTACCTATCACGTAAAATGCATAAAGTCACGAGCAGATATTAGTTTTGCATATTATATTCATTTTCAATGCAACTAATAGCGATCTTAAATTATTGAATCATGATGTTATTTCTCAAAATTGCCTTGCTCTAGTTTTCATTCTCTCGGTATCATTTTGTCTCATGAGCGAAGCGAATCTATGCTAATGTATATTGTTTGGCGAATCCTCAAACCTTACATAGTATTATTTTCATACTAAAGAATAAATGGCGAAGCATGTATTCGATATATATTTGGTCAGGGTTTTCATCTCGTTTTATTGATTTTACGTAAATTATTTCGTCTGTTACTTCAATCCACAAAAGCAATATTAATATTTTTTAATTCTGATTTAAGCATGGTCATATGAAGAATTTACAGCTCCCTCACATAAACATCCGTAATAATTTTTTAGACCTTTTATATGCCTTATTGCATCCCGAGCTCAGCGATCCAAGTGTTGGGACACTTGTGTCCCTGAACCCGGTAGGCACCCATATAATATGGCAGCATCTTTGCTCATATAGCAGTCAGATATGACACTGTGCGATATCGTTTCGCATTCGTCACGCACCCTCAGATCACCCTCCGAGGGTGGGGTGAGGCCCAAGGGGTGGAAAGTGCGTTGATTGTCAGTGGCTGCTCACGCCCGGTAGCCAGTAGTCAGTAGTGGCGCGTCGTTCGCAGCGCGCGGACGTGTGTAGTGCTCGTGAGTTACCCTCCCTATCCGTATTACGGTGAGTATTATGACATGCGGGATTTTCCTTAACCAGTGGCCGAATTGGATCGATCCAATCCAATCGGTATAAGAAAGAATTCTTGTTTGTGTTGTCGTTTTTATTGATGGACGTTCTCGGCTGGACATATGTGTTTTGCAAGAATTGCACAGAAATCGGTCTTGTGTTTTTAGCTGCTCCCTTGAGATCGTTTATCTATCCTTGTGTACAATAATTTTCGTGTTATTGCCAATACCCAGTTCCCTTAGTTCAGATCATAATATCAATTTGATAATCCTTTCAGTTCAGCTGAAACTCTGTCACAATTTGTCCAGTAACACCAGTTGTTATCAACGCAATAAAGCGTTATTGCTCCGGTGCTCAGGAATGTTTAAGAGATCAAATGAATTTAATTTTAATTAAAAAACATGATTCTGAAAGAGTTCTTAGATATGTCATTTGCATAAATTTAAAAACATATTTGTGTTAATGTAAAATTGCATAAATTATTTATTTAATTAATAACATTTATTGAAACAATACAATAGAACTTAAAGCTAACTAGCCTTATCTAATAACTATATATATCATGCCCGTGTGGAATGGTGAGTAAGAATGCTGGCTGCATTTCCGCGCTGGACAGCCAGGCTGATCCTTTGCGCAAAAATTGAGCCAGCCCTTCTGTCACCATATGAGGTAATCAACCGCTGTGAAATATCTCGCATATTATTTTATTGTGAAGTCGCATCGAGGATAATGTTATATAATTGATGATTTCCTTAGTGATAAAGTTGCATTAAAGATCGGCAACCTATGTAGTATAATTTACTTGTAATATAACGCATGCATATCTGCATGATATTGTTATATTTTTCTTTTTTCAACCGACTTCAGAAAAAGTAGGAGGTTCTCAATTCGACTGTATTTTTTTTAAAAATGTTTATTACCTCAGAACTTTTGACTGGGTGGACCGATTTGGATGATTATTTTTTTATTTGAAAGGGCATGCTTCCCAAGTGGTCCCATATAAATTTTATCGAAATCGGTCGAGCGGTTTTCAAAATATCAACAATAAAATAAGTACTTTGTATAGCGTGTGCTTGTTGTTGTAAAGTTGGCGCGGGAGTTTGAAGTCGGTTGTTTAAAAAGAATTTAAATGCGCCGAATTGACACCCTCTTTGGAAGTCGGTTAAAAAGAGCAGATACTGAGTTCCAGTTTTCTCAGTTAAATCTTTTTTCCGAAAATCGGTAGCGTACCGTATCATAAGTGAACAGTCCTAAATAAAATAACACATTTCATTTCAATATGAAATATTGAGAGTGCGTTTCTTGTCTACTTTGTTACGTATAATATCATTATACCCATCACCGGCTCGTTACTAGGTATGAGTCTCCTCTCAGAATGTTTAGGTCATAGTCCACCACGCTGACCCAGTGCGGATTCGCAGACTTCACACACCTTTGAGAACATTGTATGCGAAAGTTTTAATGGATGGATGGATGGATATTTGTTACTCAATCACGCCAGAACGGCTGAACGGATCTGGATGAAATTTGGCACAGAGATAGATTAATTATAGCCTGGAATAACACAGGCTACTTTTTATCCCGGTAAATTAAAGAGTTCCCGCGGGAACTAAAAAACCTCAATTCACGCGGATGAAGTCGCGGGATCAGCTAGTTATTGATATAATGTGTTGCAATTATCAGAAATTGTCATTTTGTTAATACTATAATTGGAGTCCAGCGAAAAAACTAGCGGTTGAAGAGCGGAAAAACGCGTGCGGAGAGTGTAATGAATTCTGCATGAATATCTATCTTTTATACCTACTTCTTAGTATATGTATATATAAAAGGAAAGGAAAGTTCAAAGCTTGTATGGCGTAGACATCTGCTAAGAAAGGATTTTTGGAAATTCAACTCCTAAGGGGTAAAATAGTTACTATTTGCCTCTCAAAGACGTAATACGTCATTAAGTACGTCGAGTAGTACGTCAAGTAATAAAATTAAAATTAAAAAAAAACCCACGACGAACTGCAGCGCTCCATTGTAATTTGTGACCTTATAACTTTGTAACAACAATTAGATCTTCGCAGAAGTAGTTTTATCAACACAAAACTGCATCTTTGTCGGCTCAGTAGTTTTTTTGACCAGCGTGTTGGACTATAGCCAAATGGTAATGAGTAGAGGTGTCAAATTGTGTTAAACTTTAATATTCTGATAAATAAATGTTAAAATATATCAGTTCAAAAAATACGTTATAAAATATAATGGATAAAAAACTGGAGTTCCTGTGACCACAGCATCTAGGTTAGCGCTTGTCAAGACAAATCAAAAGAGTCCAAACACGACGGGTTTACGATGAGAAGGAGTTCCTATGACCACCTACCAAATCACGATTGCAGCACAGCTTGGTGGACTATGGCCCTAAAACATATCTAAGAACCTTCTCAGAAGCTATACATTTTTTTTAAAACCGCATCTAAATCAGCGAAGTAGTTTTCCAGAAAAAAGGTAACATAATAAAAAAACACGATAGCAGCGCGCACGATAGCACGATAACTTAAAATATATGTAAATCTAAAGAACTTTTTCACAAGCTATACATATCTAATGCAAAACACCGCATCTCAATGAGCCCAGTACTTTTTCAGAAAAATGGAAACATATTGAAAAATAAAAATCAAGATTGCAGCTCAGCTTAGTGGACTATGACCCTAAAACATATTCAAGAACCTTGACAGAAGTTATGCATATCTATTGCAAAAAACTGCATACTAATCGGTCCAGTAGTTTTCCAGGAAAATGGTAACTAAAAAGTACACAAACAAACAAACAATCGCACAACCTCTTAGGGCAAACACATAATAATATATACCGTCCGTTCCGTCATGGGTAAAAAATAGCTCAAGTGTCGCCACTTTGATGTGATAATGTGTAGTATATAAATATCTCCCATTTAAGTTATTTAAATTTTTAAGTATTCAAAATAACTCGTATATCACCTCATAGACCATCTGTGATAATACTAACATAAATCTGAAACATGGAAATTAATAGTAAGGAGATATAATTATAGTTATCAAAAGATAGTTACCACAAATACAGTTATCTCTTAGGATATAAGTTTTGACATTTGGGTTGGACGAGCCAGTGTAAATTTGTATGAAAAATTCGTATGAGGGATCTTTGGAACCATATTGTACAAAAACTTTAAGTTGTAATGAAAATATTGTTTAATTAAAGTGTTCCTTGATCTTTAATGATTAATTTGAAATAACTTTTGTTTAAATAAGGTCTCAGATTAAATCGCAATAGTCGGAACGCGATAACGCTTTTTTTGAGATTTCCATGAATTTCCCGATAATTTTCTGCAATAATTTGGTAATGAAATTTTCATTTTTCCTATCCTAAAACGTCGGAACAGAAAACAATGTTTCAGTACTTGGGCTCTTAACTAAAAATAAACGAGGAAACGCCTCTCATATTAGGAAAACCTGCAGCCATCTTGGACTCCTCATCGCTTACCATTAGGTAAGATCGCGATCAAGGGCTAACTTTTAGTGGAATAAGAGAAATTATCTTTATCAATTTGGGAGTAATTTAGTGGAGTAAACTGTAGTTATAAGATCTTGTCAAGTAGTTACTAGTTGTAATCAAATAGCTAGGCAGCTGAGCGCGGCGTTCGGAGGCCAGCTCCCCGAAATAATTGGATTTGGAAACCCCGCTTAGCTGATCGATACATAACCTTACGTTTATGTTGTAACAGTCAATGCTGACACGAACTGAAATATAAAGGATATAGAGTAACGCTACGTTCGCACTTGTGAATAAAAATCGCACGAAAATAAAATTGCTAGTTTGACATACGAGTAATGTCACGCAGATACTGTACGGAGTTGTACGACGCTCACCGTATTCGCAGTGTGAAGTAGGTGATCTGTACGCGGAAAATAAATTGCGAGCTAATATTCGCATAACGTACGAAGCCTTAGCATCAAACGCGCCGCATCGAATCGCGTGGAATCGCATGCGCCCAACGGAGAGAATGCGCTGCAATGTGAGCGCATGCCGTCAGATGCCGCAGCATGCTTCATGCGTGGCTTCGCTCACTTTAGGTTCGATTGTCATACAAATTTCAAACCCCCTTAGGGGTTGAATTTTCAAAAGTTCAGCCAGTCAGTCAGTCAGTCACCTTTTCCTTTTATATGTTTAGATTATTTTTACTTGTATGAAGATCCGAATGAAGCGGTTCGCCCGCCAGCCCGACTCCCCGCGGGCGACAAATACCTCGGCAAAAATTCGCGCAATAACAAGTCGGGACATTTGTACTGATGTCGGGAATTCATTTTATTGTTCCCTGACACATTCCTCGCGTCGCCTCGCCTCGCGCTGGCGAGATTGGAAATAGAGGTTTTATCTATATGATTAATACCTATTATTTTGGTATAGTCATAGACATAGGATTGGCCAACCTTTAATCATTTGGAGGAAAACTCTGGTTCCGCACAGCCCAAAATAAGAAAGAGTGGAAGGAGAAGAGGAGGCCTTTGCCCAGCAGTAGGATCGTAAAAGAAACGTACTAAATTAAATAATACTAAGTACAGGCTTATATAAATAAATAAATACCTATTATAAATGCAAAAGTTTGGATGGATGCATATTTGTTACTCAATCACGCCGGAACGGCTGAACGACCTCCCTTGCGCAATGTAGAGCGCTGTTGTTTTAACGTGGGAGGTCCCGGGTTCGATTCGCGGCAGGGTCTATTTGGGAGTTTATTTCTGAATTTTCTCTGGTCTGGTCGATGCCGTGTAGAAGCCGACTAGGGGGTATGGGTTTAATATAACTGCCAATCTCGTTAAATAGCCCGCTACTATCTTAGTCTGCATCGTCACTTATGTCAGGTGAAATCGCAGTCAAGGCCTAACTTGCAGTGGAAAAAAAACGAAATCGGATGAAATTCGGCACAGCGATCGATTAAAGATTGGAATAACATGTAGGCTGCTTTTTATACCGGAAAATTAAAAGGTTCTCACGGGGACTGAAAAATCTCAATTCACGCGGATGAGGTCTCGGGCATCAGATTATTATATTTTACCTTTTCATATAATGCTCGGTCTATGGAAACTTCTAGACCAAAAGCGATCGCCGTAGGACACTTCGGCTTGCACGACATACCTACTACGACATACAAGTCAGCTCTTGACAGTCTAGGCTGCTAGGGAGATCTGTTAGAGGTATTTATTATTTTTATTTTATGTTCCAAAAGAGTTTCTGGATTAGCCATTGCATAAAAGACTGTGAAACAGCATTGAAGCAGTCGGTTGTTATCGAGTCGTGGTTCTACTCCGCCGGCAGTCGCGATTGATGTGCGGCCGCTCGAGGCGCCCCGGGAGTCATTCCCCGTTATCTAAATGGTGTGGTTCGCTCGACGGCTCTTCAGACATCTTCTGAATGTACTAAAGTAGAACCTGCTTTACTGCGCGTGGCCCGAAACGCACTTGGCCGATCTTCTTGTTTAAGTATATTGTTCAGTAATTAACAGAAAATTCAAAGGTCGTTCGTGGGAATGAGCATTGTATAACAAAATTCCACAACCTATTTTAAATTTGCCTTTACACAAGTTTAAGAAATCCATTAAAAGTAAGGAAAAATTCACAGATTTCGCAGTCCCCGCAAGATTCGGAGCATTGAAAATGAATACAAAAATTTAGGAAAAAAAATTTATTTTATTTGGAAATAACACATTAACATTAATTTATCTCATTACTTCCTTAAAATAACACAACTACATTTACTTACAAGTCTAATTATTATAACATACGAATGTATAACACTGCACTACACAGAGAATAACATTTTCTTTCCTTTTACAATCTAAGTGAAATTCATCGGGCGCCTTCTTTTGGCGGATTCATTCTCACTTTCTCGACTGGCATCATCGTCGACTGGTCGTTATCGTCACTATCCTTAACGGCAAGATCGAATTAAAAAAAAAATATTATTCTTGCATTTCGATTGCAAGAACTGCGTGTCCGGACACTGGACATCTATGTTGTATATCTATATATCTATGTTGCAACTCGCCAGGAATCGGCAAATAGCTCAAAACGTCCATAGTCATCTCCAAAGATGGTTCGCGTTATCTTAAATCCACCGACAGAATTACCGCCGCATGAATGTACATCGGGTTCAATAATAATTTCTTCCGACTTGTCTTCTTACAGGAGACACCATCAGCCCCGAAAGTAGCACACCGGCACATTCACATTAGTCCAACTGTTGGTGATTCTGAAAAAAAAAAAACCTTTTTCCAAAATATTTCAAAAATGTATTAACCGATTTTCTAAATTACAACTCGAATGCACTTCTCGTCTAAGCCCGCATCTTTTATCACCATTGCGAGCGGTCAATAAACATAGAAGCTAGAACACTTTTTTATAAGAAAATACCCGTTTTTCTACAACTGACCACCTATTATTAACCGATTTTCAAAAAAAATCGCCATTTTGTAGTTAAACTAATACCCCGTTTTTTCATCTTTTCTTAAGTCGGGTTTGGTTTTCCGAAATATTTACAATTTAGTAAAAAAACCCCGACTTTTTTCAATTTTTCAAATTTCCAAAAAAAACGTCGAAAAATTTCCAAAACCAGCCAATTTTCAAAATTCAAACGCTCACACGTGTCTCGAAAAATTCCTCAACTTTTGGTACCATTCCCATCTCGATCCTCCCAAAATCCTCGAGTTATGGCCAAAAATACGTCTCAGCTCGTTAAAAAGCTTATTTAAAAAGCTTATTTAACTATTGAAGATTATGTTAATGATGAAAGAGCATAGATTTGACTCGCTTCATGAATGCTTAGGACTGCAGTTACTTATCACACATCGTATCTACACATCGATCATCGATGTAAATTTAAATGTATTTTTTGAAAAGAGCAACCACCGAGTTTCTTGCTGGTTTTTATCGGTAGGAACGGTATTCTGAACCAGTGGTAGATTCACTCGACGATTTTTGTCAGTCAACTTGAGTAAAACAGGTTTGAATATGAGTTTGAATGAGTAGGGAACTGTGAACTAGTTGTATCCGGTGCCGCAGTCGCGGGGGCCGTCGTATAAGGGCGGTGACATCAAAGGCCCGCAGCGCTCGAGTGGCACTAGCGTCGCCGGTCGCGAGCTCCTCACAGTCGTCAGATGACACTCAGCGGGGAATGTTGTTCTACCCGCACTCCGGCTCAACAGACGTGTTGTTTTAACTTATTTTTTAAAAGCTTTTGCCCGCGGCTTCGCACACGTTAGGTCTGATTTTCAAACTTTCAAAGCCTATTTATTAAAAAAAAAAACCCCTCTTAGGTGGTTAATCCTATCTTAGCGGATGCCCACGTCATTATTAGCTATCTGTATGCCTAATTTCAGCCCGATCTGTCCAGTGGTTTGAGCTGTGCGTTGATAGATCAGTCAGTCACCTTTTCCTTTTATATTATATTGAGACAAATTAGCCCTTGACTGCGATCTCACCTAGTAAGGGATGATGCAGTCTTATAAGATGGCAGCCAACGACCTCAATTTACATAGACGGGCCCTGTCAAACAAAGAATGTGGACCTAATTTACTAACGCCAACTAGTCAGAAAAGCGGGGACAAGGACAGGGCTATGCAGGTGTGGAGCGCGCTCTACAGGTCGGACGCCCAATTTTTTTCTATGAAAGGGCCCATCTAGTACCTACATATACATATATATCGATAATGGCAGCGGGCTAACCTGTTAGCCCGCGATATATATCATCGCTGTCGTGCGGGTGTGGCAGTTATATTATACCAAGCATCGTTCCGAAACGCTACGTGGTAACTGGTAGTAGGTACGTCTTCGCCGACAGAATGGTAGCCTAGCCACGGCCGAAGCCTCCCACCGAACACTTACGCTTAGAGAAAACATGCATATTATCTTCATAACATAGTGTTAAAGGCAGTTCAAACAACGCCACGTGGCCGAGCTATTACGCTTGTTGACACCCTCGTGCGTAAAACGCTTTTAATCAAACGTTGATTTATTCATCTTGACACCGCAGTCACACGCTGGTCTCTACGATTAGGGGAGCGAGTGATAAATGAATGACAACTCTATGGTAGTGGTATTATAGTATAGTTAGTGGAAATTATAAAAAATTGTAAGGGGATTGAATTTCCGAGAATCCTGAAACGCGTATTTCGTAATTTTTAACTGTAAATCTAAATGTTAGTTTTTAGGTATAATATCTTCAAGCTTGAATGGGTAAATGGTGGTAAGTGTTAATGTAGTTCTAAAAACGCTTTGGCAATTTTAGTATATCTTTAACTTAATAAACTATTGATAATTTCTTAATGATAAAATTGCATGGAAGAAATTGGCTTCGCATTCAACGGCCCAGAAGTTAGTGCAATTCTTGTTGCATTACGGACAACATACATACATAATATCTATGTATTGTGTATTAGCTACTTATTGTAAAATTAATTTTCTTTTCAAAAAGAGCAACTGTTGAGTTTCTTGCCTTCTCTTCTCAGTAGAAACGTTTTCCGAACCGGTGGTACGAGAAGAGTCATGACATTTAACTAGTGGCACAAGTTGTTACCTACCTGACTGTTCGGGCGTCACGCTGAAATTCGGGTAGTTTCTTTAATCTAAAATTATATTAATATTAATAATTTTAATAAATCTAGTAAAACAAACACACAAAAACTCAAAAAAAACTTTTTTGGGTTCTGCATCGATAGGAGAAACTAAGCTTCGTAAAATGAAAAAAAAAATGTACAGAAATCGACCAGTTACAGTTTTATTATAAGTATAGGTTTTGAGTTTGATTGATCTACTAAAATTCCCGTTCCCCAAACCCCATTTCACCCATATCCACATATATTCCGTGCACACATGTAAAGTATAAATTCGATAGAAAGTTCTCGACTTTCCATTGCTCAGGAAGTACTCTAAATGCTTCCTGTCTTCGTACAATATCCCTTCCTCTCCACATAACTCTTTTCAAGCGAAAAACGACTCAAACCTAAACGCGTTATAGTACAATTTCCATCTATATCTGTGTATTTATTTCTGAACTAGTAGATGATGCCCGCGACTTAGTCCGCGTGGATTGATGTTTTTTGATTCCCGCGGGAACTCTTCAATTTTCCGGGATAAAAAGTAGCCTACGTCCTTACCCGGGATACAAGATATTCCTGTGCCAAATTTCATCACAATCGGTTGAACAGATACATTTTTTTGATTCCCGCGGGAACTCTTCAATTTTCCGGGATAAAAGTAGCCTATGTACTTCCCCGGGATGTAACCTATCTCTGTACCAAATTTCATCAAAATCGGTTGAGTAGTTAAGCCGTGAAAGCGTAGCAGACAGACACACTTTCGCATTTATAATATTAAGTATGGATATAAAATGAATGAATGTTTCTGCAAATAAAGAATTTTGAATTTGAGCAAAATATTTAATTGCTGCGCTATACTATAAAATATTGTACTTTGATTGGCCCAATTCTAAAAGCCAAACGTAATCCTTGGAGAGCTTAAAACGTATAACATTGTACCAATACCTATTCTGTGGTATGACTTGAACAGTTGGAGTTGATACATTGCTCTATGACGTGCAGGCATCTTAGATGAACTGCTTAAACAAAGGTGCGATTATGTAACTTATGTTCATGGATGGATATTAAATACGATAGTCATAGATCGTATAATATAGCAAATTCCGATCACGTAAAACTGTCCTTGAAATTAACACCTAAACGTATAAAAACGTATCATGAAAATACTTAACAAAACGCAATTACGATGAGTGAAACGTAATTGTAAATTCAATATTTATATTTTAATATTAGTGGGCCCGGCAGACGTTGTCTTGCCCTGAACCTAGAACCCGATTGCAGCGCCCCCAACCGGATCCAATTATGAATATAAACCAGCCATGGACCCACTCAAACACACACAAAAAATTCCATCTTAATCGGCCCAGCCGTTCTCGAGTTTTAGCGAGACAAACGAACAGCAATTGATTTTTATATAATATATAGATTTATTATTATTATTTTAATTACGTCACACACGAAAATAATGTAGTTTTACGAGCTAACATAACAATTTTATCATAAAAATGATTTTTCATTATTTAAAACGAAAAAATGGAAACGTACGTATTTGAACCACTTAATATTGTAAAGTCGTTGCGATTACTGAACATCTATACTCTATACTAATTTTAATTATAAACTAGCTGATGTCCGCGACTTCCTCGGCGTGAATTGAGGTTTTTCGGTTCCCGCGGGAACTCTTTAATATTCCGGAATAAAAAGTAACCAATGTGTTATCTATCACTGTGCCAAATTTCATCCAGATCCGTTCAGCCGTTATGGCGTGATTGAGTAACAAACATCCATACATCCATCCAAACTTTTGCATTTATAATGTTAGTAAGTATAGAAAGACCCGAATGCACGCAGACGAAGACACTGTCATCAGCTAGTTATAAGTGTACGGGAGCAGGACGTGATATGGCTCGACCGTAACATAATTTAATATAAAAAATTATTTTTAAACAACCGACTTCAAACTCCCGCGCCAACTTTACAACAACAAGCACACGCTATACAAAGTACCTATTTTATTGTTGATATTTTAAAAACCGCTCGACCGATTTCGATAAAATTTATATGGGACCACATGGGAAGTATGCCCTTTCAAATAAACAAAGAATCATCCAAATCGGTTCACCCAGTCATAAGTTCTGAGGTAACAAACATAAAAAAAAAACGAATTGAGAACCTCCTCCTTTTTTTGAAGTCGGTTGAAAAGATGATCATCCTCCGAGCGGGTGTTGTGCTCGGGAACCACTGGTCCGACAGTACATCTTTGAAGGTCGTATATATAGCGTAATTCAGAGAACACTTCGTAATCGTGAGTTGGGCTCTTCGTGGTCGCGTGCATCGTACTAGTAATGCCATCTATTGGATTATGTGCGGACAACGAAGTTCCACTGAGCTCAAACATGATTCGCAAGTTTCCAGGGAGCTGGGTACCTTGACCAAGACGTCAGCAGCAGGGCAATGTATTCTGATACTATAATTGAAGTAAATACCTGAAATCCATCAATCCACAATATAGATTTCGCATTCAACGGATTTTAAACATTGCTTGTTGGCTATTTTCGTCGTCGTCGTCAACCGGTAGGCGTCCACTGCGGGACATAGGTCTCCTGAAGGGTCCTCCACAAGCCACGGTCTTGCGTCGCCTGGATTCAGCGACTCCCTGTGACTCGCTTGATGTCGTCCGTCCACCGTGTAGGGGTTCTGCCGACGCTACGCCTTCCAGTGCGGGGTCGCCATTCCAACACCTTGGGACCCCAACGTCCATCGGTTCTCCGAACTATGTGCCCCGCCCATTGCCACTTAAGCTTCGCAACTCTTCGAGCTGTATCGGTGACTCCGGTACTTCTACAGATCTCTTCATTTCTGATTTGATCCCGTAGAGATACTCCTAACAAATCCCTCTCCATCGCCCGCTGAGTGACCCTGAGCCTTCTCATCAGGCCCATAGTCAGTATCGACTGCCCAAAAAAGGAGTGTAATGTTTTCAGGATTGATGTATGTATGTATGTATGTGATTTTCTTTATTCCACCATAACAGCTTAATGCCTGAAAATATTTGGATGTATGGGGTATCGTTAGAATCCTTAGCATCCTCCCGAGTGACACTGGCTATAAAATTTTAGAAAAAGAAGGCATGGCGATCGCCATGCCTTCTTTTTCTAAAATTTTATAGCAGTAGATCTACTGTCGTTATGCTCACTTGTTAAGTATGGAGCCCTGGTCCCCCCCGACTGAAGTATGGTCCTCGCCCGCAGATGCAGCGGCCCTGCAGATGAGCCCCGCTCCCCGCCCCCCGCCGTTTCCGCCCGCCCCCGCCCCGCGCCATGCCGCCCAGCGCCGCCCTCGCTGCGCTCGCGCTCTTCGCAGCCACACTCACTGGTAAGTGGTATAATAAATAAATAAAATAAATAAATAAATAATTAAATAAATCTTTATTTGAGTTGCTACTGGAAATAACACGATGAGTTAAGGCCATCGAAACTACATAGTTGGAGGAGTCGAAATATGTCTGGAAAATTGCCAAAATAACTGTTTTTTTCCCTAACCTATGTATGTAAGCTAGGTATATCTGTACCTAATTTTATCCAAATCGGTTGAAAAGATGGACCGTTAAAGCGTAGCAGACAGACAGACAGACGGACAGACAGCCACACTTTCACATTTATAATATTAGTATGGATTTTAAAATGCAGAAAATTCGCAACACGGAGGCCGGGCTACGAATCATTTAAAAAAAAAAATGCTGAAGTCTGGACCTGTAACTCATCACGGCTTCTGACCTACTTCACAAACAAAGAGATAGGACGTAACAGATCGACGGACACACGGAAAACAAAACAAAGCAATTACTCACACTACACATATTATATTATACTCCGACAACAGTTATATGAGCGTCATCTCGCAGTTTTTGTAAGTCGTGGACTCCAAATATTTATCTTTACTTATGTTGAATGCACATCTATACGCATCGTACGCTCTGTAAACCAGAGGCGTTTTTAGTCCACGTCCAAATCTCCATCGTTAAGTTTGACTAATATCAGCAATAAGAAATGTGAGGTTTAGTCATAAATGCATAGCTGATGCCCGCGACTTTGTCCTAGGTTTGTTTGAGGTTTTTTGGTTCCCGCGGGAACTTCTTAATTTTCCGAGACAAAAAGTAGCCTATGTGTTATTCCAGACTATTATCTATCTCTGTGCCAAATTTCATCCAGATCCGTTCAGCCGTTCTGGGGTGATTGAGTAACAAACATCCATCCATAAATCACAACTTTTGCATTTATAATATTACTTAGTTATTATTAAAGAAGCAACCGCTGTGTGTCTTGCTTGCTCTATGTATAGCATTCCGAGCACATCTTGTAAAAGTTTATTTAAAATAAAAAATATTGTAATTTGAATTAGAGCAGCAGTTGACGTAACATAGGCGTAACTTTGCGGAAGTCATGATATAAACACCGGAAGCATGCTGGATACCTTCGGTGCGTGTTATGAGCGAACTGTGTAACAAAGTAGCGTCTACAACACAACCCCTACACTATCCCCCCTCGCGCTGAGAAGCCGGTAGCGATCTGTCAACGCGACGTCCGCTTCAATCATCCGACTTCCATGTCGAGCCTCTGTTACATTGGCATGAGCGGAGCGAGTGATTGTTTAACAGCTTGGACAAATTAACCACGGGACGCGTGATATCGGCCATGTTCGCCTTACCCCTCTAGCCGTGAACTATGGCAGTTTCGCCATTAATTAATTATCATAGTGATCAACTTTTTCAAACACTAATCTCAATAATTGGACAGAAAAATTACGAGGCATTCTCCGCTCGCCAAACTCCAAAGTTAGTCAAACGTGGTTTGATACATTTATCTTACGTTTCCTATCCCGTGTTTATTTCATCCAAGTTTTACAGCTTGACTTACGAGCTTGGTAAACCAGACATTGAATATATTTTAGAAGTAATTTTAATAGTTGTCAACATTGACTTTGGTAAATTGATGGTTGCCAACCGAAAGACCACTACTATATAGGTCTCTTGGAGAAACTTCTCAACTCGTATTTGTCAGAATTTTGTTTAAGATTTATTTGAAGTTTTTGAAATTAAATAGGATTGTTATTTTTTTAATGATGTGAGTTTGATATTTGTCTCATTCGATGTACGATTATCTCACTCGATTCGATCTGTGGATAAATTCGCATCAATAGGAGTGTTTTGACATGTGCAATTCAGTCTCTCTCTCTAAGACTCACACAATTATTGAATTCGGTGTTTAGATCGTGATTACAATAGGAATTGCGTCCTGATGAAATATTTAATGTCGTAAGGATTTAATAGTTAACTAATTTTTGACGACCTCCGTGGCGCAGTGTTGGGCGCTGTAATCTTAACGTGCGGAGGTCCCGGGTTCGATTCCCAGCAGGGCCAATTTGGGAATTTATAATTTCTGAATTTTCCCTGGTCTGGCCTGGTGGAAGGCTTCGGCCGTGGCTAGTTACCACCCTACCGGCAAAGACGTGCCGCTTAGCGATTTAGCGTTCCGGTACAATGCCGTGTAGAAACCGAATACGGGTATGGGTTTAATTAACTGCCATACCCCTAACAGGTTAGCCTGCTACCATCTTAGACTGCATCATCACTTACCATCAGGTGAGATCGCAGTCAAGGGCTAACTTGTAGTGGATTAAAAAAAAACGATTAATTCTCTCGAGAAGCCTCTACACGGGGAACTCTTTGCTAGCATAAGCTGACTTCTGAAAGTGTGCTTATGTCTTTACTTTAATCTACCATCTACCTAGCGGAGGTTCTTCCAACGCTGTGTGACACCTATATAGCACCTGGACCCCACATTCTACGTGTATACCTAGGTTTTGTGATATGCGTACAGTCTCATAACTTCACTTCCTTCGCGACTCTACAACTATGAGATACATAGTTGTAGAGTCGCGAAGGAAGTGGCAATGAGTTATGAGACTGTACGCATATCACAAAACCTATAGATTGTGGGGTCCTAAGGTGCTATATAGCTGCACACAGCGTTGGAAGACCCCCACTAGGTAGATGGCAGATTAAAGTTAAGACATAAGCACACATTCAGATGTCAGCTTATGCTAGCAAAGAAATTCCCGTGTAGAGGCTTCTCGAGAGAATTAATTGTTTTTTTTATCCACTACAAGTTAGCCCTTGACCTGATGGAAGTGATGATGCAGCGCAGAAATGGAAGGAACCGTTCGTCTAATGGGCGCCTAACATTATAATAATATAATTCATCAACTGGCAGTCTTTTGTCTAGCAATGTAATAAACTCTCTTGTGCTGTAGTAATTTCAAACTGGAGTTTCACCAAGTAAGTAAATTACGAATTTCGCTCATTGTTTGCAATTTCAATAGTAAACTCCTCGAGGATTCCTTTGTAATGTCTCTCAGTTTTAACTGATAACTGCAATTAACTGGCAACAATATTATTCAGTTGTAATTATAATGTCAGGAGAAATATACACTTTTATAAAACTTACGAAAGCACAAAATTACAGAGAGTTACACGCAGGAAAAAAAATGGTTGTACCCTACCTACGTATAACCCAATAACATTAGCGCAAATAATAAACTTCCTAATTTTATTACAGACAAGATCAAAGAGACAACATTTAAAAGGAAATTAAAAGAATAGCTATCCAAAAATGTTTGAATAGAAGTGAAACTTCAGAAAAGTAGCCTACGAGATAATGAGATAAATAAAACATTGTCTATTTTTGGTGTCGCTTTTTCTTTTCACCTTTCTTAAGAAGTTTCACTTCAAAAACGGGTTGATATAATTCAAAATGGGAATGTCGCAATTTCAACAGTACTTACTTGTATGGAAAGTTAGTTAGTTAAATCACCAGAGAGTGGAGATGCTCTGCGGTATAATCTAACTGCATTAAACTACCAGGGGAGCATAGTTCTAAAGAGCCCCGCTCTAAGATATCAAGTGCTCCTGTTCGCATCGAATTAACATATTACATGATTTACCGCTCTCTATATTATATTTGCCTGGTGCATTTGCTACGGGAAGTAGGTATTTTAATGACTATTCAAATAGAATAAATACAACTACTACTTTTAAGATCTTTTAACTATCCAATAGTCAAACGATTTTAATAAATAAATGAATAAACCATTCCTTCATAAAAAGTAACCGACTGTTTTATTCTTGAATTCATTTATATCTTGTATCTCTTCTACTTTCCACTGCCCTCATCCCATTTCGTTTTGATTCAATTCAATTGTTGTTTATTAAAATAAAGTGTTAAAACTTGAGAAGTACTTTTGAATCGTCGAGTGAGACTACTGCTGGTTCGAAATGACATTGGAACATGGCAATAGAGACAAAAGTTCATTTAAACTACGATCACCTTTACCTATTGCAGAAAAAAGCACAAGTTATGTTAAAGTCTACAGTTGACATAAACTATTGCCCTGTTTTCAATCCATCCCTAATATTTTAAATTCGAAAGTGTGTTCGTCTGTCGTGTTTTACTGTATATTATCTGTTCAATCTGTTTTTTTTCAACCCTTTTTGTACAATATGTCTTACAAGCTGATGCCCGCCATTTGGTCCGCGTGGATTGAGGTTTTTTGGAACTCTTCTCCAGGTTAAATAGTAGCCTATGTGTTATTCTAGACAATAATATATCTATATATCCACTATTCATACAAAATGTATTTAAGAGATTAATACATTAAATTCAAATAGATATTCGAGAGAAAACCAAACGGGGGAATTGTTTCAGCGCAACCCGAATTAAGCTCAGATTACGGCAAATAGAACAATACAAAGCCAAATCCCTGCACGCAATTTAAGTATCATTGTACTTGGTATTAAGGGATGTTTTCGGGTGCATTTGTGCGGTTTAATGGGTGACTGTATTGTGATTTATCAGCTTCATTTACATTGAGGGAAAATAGCGGGAATTGAGATTTTTTCCGACAGTAACATAGAAAACGGGGTACGTCAATATTTTGGTGAGGGTGTGCCAAATAATAATATGGATGATGAAAACTCAATCAAATCAACTCCTTAACACACTTAAAAACGTGCTTCTAGTTTGTGTGAAATACATAATTTTGACGTTATCAAATGCACACTTTTTTCCTTTTAAAGTGGTTGTCAAACTTTAAACTAACCGAGGATGTGAATTTTAGGTCATTTGGAAAACTCAATCACGCCAGAATCTCTGAACGGGTTGTCACTTCAGGAACAGCCTCACGTCGTAATCGTTTGAGCTCAGTAGTGTTAAAGATGTTCGAAGTTCGAACGCTGAATATACCGAGCCCGATCTGCCAGGTTTTGTTCCGTGACAGTTAAAGTCGGCTCAAGCAACAGGAACTCGCGGTACATTGCCGCTCGGTAGCCAGTTCGTCCGGTTTCCCCTCCTGTCGCCCTGTAGTACGCACGCATGACATTCTCGTTCATAAGAGAAGTCCATTTCATGCGGCGTACACCACCAGCGGCGGGCGCCGAAGATGGGGTCCTGGTGGACCCCGTCGGCGCCAAGCCCTGTGGTGGGGATGATGGAATTGTCGACCGGCCCGATGGTAGTGGCGGTCGACTGATGTGGCTGGCGGCCCGCATGCTCTCACGTCCAGCGCCAGCCCCAGACGCTCCCTGGCGCCCCCCAGGCAGCGACCCTATGTGCGCATTCTCAGTATGTTCCATCATCATAAAAAGAGGGGTGGGGTGAGTGGTAGTTACATCACTCGGTGTCCACTCAGGTCCCCGGATCCCTTCGCCTCTTACGATACAACCACGGGATAGAAAGGGGTGGCAACATTCTCCTCTGCCGTTGCCACACGGCGGTTATTATTATAATATTATTAGTATCGGTATTAATTTAGCTCTCATTACGCTTACAAATGTATTATTATTATATTATTATTGTTATATATCATACTCTCACGCCCGCATACAAAATAAATACATATATGACCAAAAGAATTATAATGAACTTACGTAAATAAATAGATATGAATAAACTTACATACACAAATACACAAATAAATAGATATGTAGCGGGCGGAGGATTACACCCCGGCAGGGGAGACCAGACGGCCGGGGGTCAGGGTGACAGGTTGAGAAACCGGCGGACTATCCTAGCCGAGTCTAGCAACACCGCTTTTTGCATCCTGGCTGCGAGCGAACTGCCGCGGAACCCCAGCCTCCTCAGATGGTGAGCGAGGCTGACTGGGATTAACCCATTCGCAGATATAACGATTGGGATGGTTTCAGTGGACTCCACATGCCACATGGCGGAAACCTCGTGAGCCAGATCGAGATACTTTCGTTTTTTCTCCGTCTCAGCTCTCACAAGGTTCTCGTCATATGGAATGGTGATGTCCACCAAAAACACCCGCGACTGTGCCCGGTCCAACAGCACGATGTCAGGCTTATTCGCTAGAATAGTCCTGTCCGTGATGATGGACCGGTCCCAATAGAGCCGGACTCCGTCACGCTCGAGTACAGGCACCGGCGTGTACTTGTAGTACGGCACCCTCTCATCCAGGAGACCGTACTTCAGAGCAAGCTCCTGGTGAAGGATTTTGGCCGCTTGGTTGTGTCTGTGCAGATACTCAGTGTTAGCAAGCGCCGAACATCCCGATAGCACATGTCTGAGTGACTCACCGGGATGGCGACAGGCTCGACAGATGTCGTGAGTGCCATCCTTCAGAATGTACTTTCGGTAGTTCTGCGTCTTAACCACCTGATCCTGTATCGCACAGACAAAACCTTCGGTTTCCCCAAAGAGGTCACCGAAGCGCAGCCATTGCACGGACGCTTTTTTATCGACATGCGGCTCATTAAGAGCTTTAAAAAAGCGTCCGTGCAACTCCTTTTCCATCCATACGGTCTCCCGGTCAGAGGTGCTAAGTACCACCGGCGCCTGCCACTCGATTTTGGCTAAGGATAGGGGAGTAAGTCCTTTATCACATTCTATGACGGCCCTATGCATGGGCGACTCCCTCTTCGTCTCGAAGTATGTTCTGAGATTGGCTATCCCCCGGTTATGCATGGTCTTGACGCTTAATACGCCTCGACCACCACATTTCCGGGGGATATACAATCTCATCACAGACGACTTTGGGTGATGCATGCGATAGAGAGTCATAGTCGTGCGGACTTTTCTATCCAGGGCGTCAAGTTCGGTCTGAGTCCATCTGAGTACGCCAAAGGTGTACATGAGAACGGGCATAACCCAGCCGTTATAGGCTCGAACCTTATTGGCGCCTGACAAAAAGCTTTTACAGATTTTTGTCAGACGGCCAAAGAAGGCCTCGCAAACAGACTGTTTCATGTCCGCCTCATTCACTCCTATCGATTGCGACATATCCAGATACCGGTATGATTCAGCTTCGGAGAGGGTCCTAATGTTCGATGGCTCGAGATTAACCTCAGCCGAGTGAGTAACCTGCCCCCTCACCACATGCAAGACCGCACACTTGTCCAGCCCAAGCTCCATCCTGATAGAATTGCTGAACTCAGTGGTGATATTCAGCAATTCTTGCAGGTGGGCAGCATTGGGTGCCAGCAATTTGAGGTCATCCATGTAGAAAAGGTGAGGCACTCTTGTCCCTCCCCTCCGAAACTGAAAGCCCGTCCCCGAACTCTTCAGTAGTGAGCTGAGTGGGTTCAGAGACAGGCAAAACCAAAGTGGGCTCAGACAGTCACCCTGGAAGATCCCGCGCCGTATCCTTATCCGGTCATCGGCAGCCGCCAACCGCTCACCCTGGAGACAAAGGATCGTACTCCATTGCCCCATGCATTCCCCGAGGAAGTCTCGAACTGTACCATCGACTTTGTACAGTTCAAGGACCCTCAAGAGCCATGAATGGGGCACCGAGTCGAATGCCTTTTTATAATCAATCCAGGCGGCGGAGAAGTTCCGGCGGTTGCGTTTGACCAATTGCCCCGCAACGGAGTCGATGAGAAGGAGCTCCTTAGTACCACGGCTACCCCCCCGACATCCGTTCTGAGCCTCAGACATGATGTTATTTTCGTCTACATGACGAGATATCTTGAGGCTGAGAACGGATGTTAGTGTCTTATAGATGGTCGTAAGACACGTAATGGGGCGGTACTTTGCCGGATCAGCGGCATCCGTAGACTTTGGAGCTAGGTGAGTGATCCCAGTAGTGAAAAGGTTCGGGAGCATCCTCTGCTCGAGAGCTTCTTGGAATTGTCGAGCCAAAGTTGCATGGCAAACCGAGAAACCCTTAAGCCAGTAGTGATGCAGCCCGTCGGGACCCGGACTTTTCCAGTTCGGGGCCCGCCTTACTGCACCAGCTACATCCTCCGTAGAGATGGCTACCGGGTTCATCGGTTCAATTACGGCACACGCTTCCTCTATCGCCGCAATCCAAGGGCCCTCTTCATGCTCAACCTCTCGCGACCACACACTCCGCCAGAAAGCAACGAGGTCTGCCGGGCTCGGCCGTTGAGAGGTAGAGCAGACTGCTGGACACTCCAATCTTTTGTAGAACCTTTTCTGATCACTCGAGAAGAGACGATTTTGCTGAAAGCGCTCGACTCTTTCCGAGTATCGTCGTATGCGGTTCCCCCATGCAGCGATTTTCTGCTTCAGGTCGTCGATGCGCTCCGTTAACTTTTGGGTTATGTCGGGCTGGTCCAACCTAACCCCAAGCCCGTTGAAGGCAATTCTAACGGAGCGCACAATCCTTGGCCTGGTATTGCCCGACCTGAAGCTTTGCAGCCTGCCAATGAGGCCTCTGGCAAGGTTGATACGGCGTTCTATTCTCTTCTTCCAGGCCGGTTCCACGTTGCGTCTTGCAACAGCAGCGCATCCCGGGCCCGGGGTCTTGGCTCCGATAAATCGGTGCACGGCTAAAGCCGCACCGAAGAGAATAGAAGCCGTATCATCCAAGCCAGTGCTGCTCACTAGATGTTGGGGCAGCATTTGGTTGATGGCCTCAATGACATCCCGCGTCGCTACATTCAGCGTGAGGCGGGAGAGCCGCGGACGATTCTCTAGAGGAGCGTTCCGAATTTCAGAAATCGCCTCTTCTAGGATCCTTCCCATCCGCTCTAAATCAAGGGAAACTGTTTCCTCGGCGCTTTCCTCAACAGGCAAATCGTGGGAGGGGGTAACTATCTCCTCGTGGTTAGGTACCGCTGGAGAGACGATTTGCTCTGTTGTTGGAGCTGTCGCCTCGGGAACAGCCTCACGTCGTAACCGTTCGAGCTCGGTAGCGTTAAAGATATTCGAACGCTGAATATACCGAGCCCGATCTGCCAGGTTTTGCTCCGTGACAGTTAGAGTCGGCTCAAGCAGCAGGAACTCACGGTACATTGCCGCTCGATAGCCAGTCCGTCCGGTTTCCCCCCCTGTCGCCCTGTAGTACGCACGCATGACATTCTCGTTCATTTCAGATGTCCATCTCATGCGGCGTACACCACCAGTAGCGGGCCCCGAAGATTGGGTCCTAGGGGATCCTATCGGGGCCAAGCCCTCTGATGGGGATGATGGATTGGTCGACCGACCCGATGGTAGTGGCGGTCGACGGGTGTGGCTGGCGGTCCGCATGCTGTCACGTCCAGCGCCAGCCCCAGACGCGCCCTGGCGCCCCCCAGGCAGCGGCCCTATGTGCGCATTCTCATAACTTGTTTCCATCATCAATAAAGGGGGGGGGGGGGGGGGGGTGAGTGGTGGTTACATCACTCGGGGTCCACTCAGGTCCCCGAGGAGGCTGTTTTGACGGCCAGCTAACCAGCTTTCGGGGAACAGAATAAGATAGTAAAAGGTTCCCCGAATCCCTTAGCCGCCTCTTACGGTCACCCACGGGATAGGAAGGGGTGGCACTATTCTATTCTGCCGGTGCCACACGGCGGCATTAATTATAATAATATTGCGGCGGCAATATTATTATTATTATTAATCATAATCCCTTACCATGAGATTGCAGTCAAGGGCTAATTTGTAGTGAATAAAATAAAACATATATCTAAACAGCCAACAAGAATACCAATACAATCGTCCCAATCGCCATTTGCATTCGAAAAACAACCTCGACCGGGTCTCGAGCAATCTCCAGAAAGTCCTCAAATACATCCCCTATACCCCTCTATCGTATTTTATTATCGGATATCGCGTCCTCGTGCGCGTACAAACAAACTGCGACTCTATTCCCAGGGTATTTGATTTGGATTTCGATCGCAGCGAACAATATCGCCTAATCCGCACAATCAACAGAATTCTATGCCCTCGAGTTAGGGCTGCCACAATCGGAATTAATATTGACCCTTGTGGTCATAAATCTGTTCGGTTGCCCGATGTAGGAGGTTCCGTTGGAATTGGGAGGAACACATTTGTGGATGGAATGAAGCGATATTATCTTCTTTGTTTGTAAACTGTTTTCGAACGTTAAAAATAAATAAATATAATCTATACTTATATATTATTCTCTTCTTCTCTTACTATACTTACTATAATATTATAAATGTGGAAATTTGTATGGATGGATGTATTGGATGATTATATTACAATCTCACTCAAAACCAGACACTACAAATTGTAATAAGTAGAGTAGGTATATAAGGCCCACTTGCGCAAAACCGCTATATTAAGTGTAAAACTTTTTGTATCTGTCCTTTTCATGTCAACCCCGGAATAAACATCAAAAAGTGACTGCCTCACAAAGTTTAACTAAACCAGTTTAGTCAGTGTTGTGTAAGCGGCCCTTAGAGGTTTAAAAATCAAGTATTCATTCCGTCTTCTGCTTATACTGCATCCATACTCACCAGGATGGATCGATGTTGCAATCTAGGGCAAAAATATCACGAAATTTAAAGCTTTAGTGGCTATGTGTTAACTGGTAGCCCTACACACTCTTCGCCATAGAATAAAATAAATGTGGCAGATACGTATTGTTGAATATCTCTAATGCCATCTTATGAATGTTGACTAAATTCACGTTCGCTTCCTCCCCCCTCCCCACAGAGCCCGGGGGAGCGGAGCGGAGAGGAGTGGGGGATGGCTTCTCTTATCGCTAACACTTAACTGTAATTGTGTCGCATAATCTCTACGCTTTACTGATTTTCAGGTGAGACACTGAATGCGATTTTAGCATCAGTAGCATGTTTTGTTATAACTTATATGTAAGTATGGGATTTTTTTGGTACTAGTTATCAACTTAGTTATGGGTTACTAGTACTACTTCTAGTCATAGGTTAGATGATGCCGTGATTCAGGTTTTTGAACCCGTGGGAACTTACAGATTTTCCGGGTTAAAAAGCAGCCTATATTCTTCCTCGGGATGCAACCTATTTCTATAAAATATTTTGCCAATATCGGTTGAACAGAAGTGCCTTAAAAAGTGCCTTTATGCCTCGTATCCCTGGGCGCAGCTTTGCTTTTCGGATGACGACTCTAACACCTGTGCTGAAGCCGAGGCCGACGTTATACTCCAGGGTATGGAATGTTACATTCCCAACTCATTAATACCCATTGGAGAACGTGCTAAGAAGTGGTTCAATGGGATGTGCAATAAGGCTAATCGCCAAAAGCATAGTTCCTACCAATCTTGGTCTTCAGCACAAAGTAATAAAGATCCTAACGCAGTTAATCTGAAGAAAAGCTATAATGCTGCCTCCAGATCATATAAAAATGCCATTGCCAGGGCAAAGTTCCTGCACATTGACAGAATTGGGCACAGACTTGCCGCATTGCCTTCTGGCACCCGTGCATTCTGGTCCCTTGCCAAAGCCATACAGGGCAACTTCTGCCGCTGAACCTTTCCACCTCTACGAAAGCCGGACGATACGCTGGCCCACACCGCCAAGGAGAAAGCAGATATCTTAGGCTCTCTCTTCGCTGGTAACTCGACACTTGATGATGGAGGGAGAACACCACCATCCATCCCGCGGTGTCAAAGTTCGCTCAGTGACATTCGCTTCACTCAGAGCGCTGTGCGTAAAACGCTCCTTTCTCTCGACGTCAACAAGGCGAGCGGGCCTGACGGTATCCCTGCCGTAGTGCTTAAAATGTGTGCTCCCGAGTTGACTCCGGTATTAACGCGTCTGTTTCGGCGGTCTTACTCCTCCGGCACTGTTCCGTCTTCATGGAAGACTGCCTTAGTCCACCCTATTCCAAAGAAGGGTGATCATTCAGACCCATCGAACTACAGGCCTATCGCGATAACCTCCCTGCTCTCTAAAGTTATGGAGCATATAATTAACACCCAAATGCTTCAGTACCTGGAAGAGCACCAGCTGATTAGTGATCGTCAGTATGGCTTTCGCCACGGTCGATCAGCTGGTGATCTCCTAGCTTACCTTACTCACCGCTGGGCGGAGGCAATCGAAAGCAAGGGAGAAGCTTTGGCAGTCAGCCTGGACATTGCAAAGGCTTTCGACCGGGTTTGGCATAAGGCACTTCTGTCCAAATTGCCTTCCTACGGACTTCCCGAGAATCTGTGCGATTGGATCGCCAGTTTTTTGAACGGGCGCAGCATCAAAGTCGTAGTTGACGGTTTTTGCTCTGAATTGAAGCCCATCAATGCTGGCGTTCCGCAAGGATCTGTGCTTTCACCCACGCTGTTCATACTGCATATTAATGACATGTTACAAAATAACAATGTTCATTGCTACGCGGACGACAGTACGGGCGATGCCTTATATAAAGGTCGTGCTCAGCTTTCTCGCGCTCAGCTGGAGGAGTGTAGAAATACGCTTGTGTCGAACATAGAGTCTTGTCTCGACCAAGTATCACAGTGGGGCTCACAAAATATTGTGCACTTCAACCCCACCAAGACACAAGTATGCGCGTTTTCGGCAAAAAAGACCCCCTTTAACACCTCTATACTCTTCCAGAACACTCCCCTGACTCCATCTAACAGCATTGGGATCCTCGGTGTTAGTATATCGAACGAAGTCCAGTTCCGCGAACATCTGGAAGGTAAAGCCAAACTAGCCTCCAAAAAACTCGGGGTGCTCAACAGAGCAAAAAGATACTTTGCGCCTAAGCATAGGCTTCTGCTGTATAAAGCGCAAGTTCGGCCCCACATGGAGTACTGCTCTCACCTCTGGGCCGGAGCACCCCAGTACCAGCTCCTTCCATTTGACCGGATTCAAAGGCGGGCAGTTCGACTCGTAGATAATCCCAATATTACTTGCATGCTGGAGTCCCTAGAGCACCGAAGAGACGTTAGTTCTCTTTGTGTGTTCTATCGTCTCTACAATGGGGAGTGTTCTGAGGAGCTATTCAATCTAATACCACCTTCCGTGTTCTCCAGTCGTACCCTACGTCGCAGAAACAAATTCCATCCTCACCACCTGGATGCCTGGCCCTCTTCCACCACCCGTTATTCCAGGTCATTTCTGCCACGTACCCGCAAATTGTGGAACCAGCTTCCATCGTCTGTGTTCCCTCATGATTATAATATGGGGCTCTTCAAAGGGAGGATAAACAAATTTCTCAAAAGCCAGCAACGCATTGGCGGTTCCTCTGGTGCTGCAAATGTTCATGGGCGGCGGTAATCACTTACCATCAGGTGACCCGCCTGCTCGTTTGCTAGCTATACATAAAAAAAAAAAAAAAAAACCCCGTAAATTCGCATCACTTACAGAGAGCACTATTAAAACAAAAGAGAATGCTCTATTTTGATAAACTCCTTGGTCTCTGCAGGATACCCTGTCGCAGGATGGAGCCATTACTTGCAGCGTTGTCTGTGAAATACGCTCAGCGATTCCGGGCATTGATCGCGACAACATACTGCGAATATTTTGTTTATTTTTGAAAATTAAAACCTACCTAAGGAGGTAAAATGGGGCACTAAAATTTGTACGAATAACGTGAGCGAATCTGTGGGCAAATGCTAGTTTTATTTAATTAGTATTAAGGGAAAATAAACCAGGTTGTGTTTCTCTGAAAACCAAAGAAGTATTTAGGGAAAATAAACCAGATTGTGTTTCTCTTGAAAACCAATGATTTATTTCAGTAAGTACCTACATACTTACAACAACACAAATTTACCTACATTAATTGCCTATTTAATTTCAAATGTTTTAACTCATCTGAAAACCAAAGAAAACAACATTAATTTGATGTACTTAATTTACTGTCTTTATGAATCTACGTAAATTATTACTTAACACAAAAATGTTTATTCGGGAAGAAAAAAACCTTATTTCAATGTCATCTGTCACTTGTCATCATGACATTTGGTAACAAAGACTACAGTGACACAGACTGACTAAAAAGATACAGACTAATAACAATTTTGAAGTGGGTTTCCTTATATAATTTAGGGCTACAGAAATACCTATAAGTAAATACGAAGAAAAAGAAGATTTAAGTACAGTAAAGCACCACTTAAACCCACATAAAAACACGGCGGATAATGGGATACACTCGTAGTATGAAAAGAAGCTATTGCGTTTATTTTTAATACGACTCGAGTCGCTCTCAGTGTAATGAGTTTTAGAAGAGGGGAGCTAAGTCTAACCGCTTAGCGGTGCTGCGACCCTGGTACGCTTCACTTTATAGCTTTGATGATTGTATGAAAAAACTTCGTCGACTTTCCGGCCTAGAAGGTTTCAGTTTAGTTTTAAGATACCGTAACTATTATCACCATCATGTTTTATAAGTAACTAGAGGTTGCCCGCGACTTCGTCCGCGTACAATTATTGATTTCCTATGAGATAATGTAATTTTCCCGCTGCAAACAGCCTATCTATAGAGGCTTTATATAGTTTATGCAGGTTTTTTTGCTGATTTTCATGTCTATACTTCAAAGTCATAAAATTTGTATGTAGCCTTTCACCTCCATTTCACCCCTTTTGGGGTGGATGTTCGTAAAATTGCTTATACAGGTTATTATTATTTAAAGCTAATAACCTAAATCCCGATTTTCAAGTCTCTTACTGCAAAAAATTTGAACCCTTATGCAAGCTTCCAACCCCCGTTTCACCCCTATTGGGGTACATTTTCGTAAAATTGCTCATACAGGTTTTTATTATTTATAACTAATAACTTAATTACCAATTTTCATGCGTCTAACTTCAACAACAAAGGACTTTCATACAAACTTCCAACCCCTATTTTAACCCCTTAGGGGTGGATTTTCTCAAAACCCGTTCTTAGCTGGCGTCTACACCGTAGAAGGAATCTACCTTCCAAATTTCAAGTCTGTACGCTTTATAGTTCCTGAGATATCGTGATTAGTCAGTGAGTGAGTGAGTGAGTGAGTGGTATTTCGCTTTTATATATATAAGAAGATAGATAGATAGAAGAAGATAGATAGATTGACGTCAATATGTGTACATAAGTTGAATAAAATAAATATATGATTGATTGATTGATTGGGTATTTGACAAATAGTCAAATCAGCAGCTTCTTTTCAAACGTCAAGACGCGGCCTAAGTATGGGATTTATATGAAATTCTGAACTGTGACGTCATTAAAGTTCGACGCACTTTTTTACTTTAATCGATTGTTTAAAATGGTTATTCGAATGTTACGACTTTTGGGAGATCCTTTATTTAATAATCACTAAAAAAATATTTATTCGAATAGTAGTCAAATACTGCCAATTGTCTAAGCAAATCGTAATCATTTGACAGCTTTAAACGTATTACTCTAACTGTTTATGGAGTTCAAATAATATGCTTTTTGACGTGCAGGCATCTGTGAACGCCTTAAACAGAGGTGTAATCATGTAAGGATTGCCGATCAAATCGTATAAGTTCGGCTTCAACGTAAAATAAACCATAAAACATTGAATTAGAGGTCAATTTCGTGTATCCATTCTTATACGTTTAGGCTATCGTACATACCTAAACGTATGAGAATGGATACACGAAATTGAGCTCTGATTTAATGCTGTTATGGTTTATTTTACTTTGAAGCCGAACTTATACGATTTGATCGACAATTTTTACATGATTGGGGGGCAGGTTGGATTATCCGTTTGACAAACGATTACGATCACGATTTCCTTACACCGTAATGTTGTGACAACGCATATCAGTCGATTGCGATTGTTAAGCAAAGTTGACCCATTTCGGTAACTGTTGCGATTGTTAAGCAAAGTTGACCCATTTCGGTAACTGGATGGGTGACTGTGAAGTCCGAATTTGGCCTTTTCGTTTCCTCCGTGCCACGGAGAGCACGTTAAGCTGTTGCACGTTAAGCTCCCGGTTATTCTCACTAACATCTGATAATAGTTGTTAGTAAACTAGAGGTGAAATAGTAGGTACCTACTATTAGTCGAGTCGTTTAGGGAACGACCTAAATCCACCGCATTATAAATAATCCCAAGAAAACCTTACCTTAATATTATACAAAATAATAACATAATAATATTATAAATGCGGAAGTGTGTTTGTTTATTGGTTTGTCCTTCAATCACGCCGCAACAAAGCAACGGATCGACGTGATTTTTTGCATTTGTGTAGTTGAGGACCTGGGAAAGTGAAATAGGCTGTTAGGCTTGATGGGAGTTTAATACTTATTCCAAGCGGACGAAGTCGCGGGCATCAGCTAGTTGCATCTATACTAATATTATAAAGAGGTAAAGTTTGTGAATTTGTGTCGTAGGGGGTAATTTCTGGATCTACTGAACCGATTTTGAAAATTCTCGTACCAATAGAAAGCCACATTATTATTCTGATTCCACGCGGACGAAGTCGCGGGCATCAGCTAGTTGCATATAAGATTTAAAAAATGCTACCATAAAGTTTCCGTGTTTCACCGCAGAATCTTAAAAATGGATTAAACATTATCCTCTTCCATTAACTTGTCCAGACCTTAAAGTTATTGTAATGGTACTCGCGAAGCTATCTCCCAGCTTCAAAGTATCAAGATGAACTGTTTAATATATTCATGGCTCAAGACTAACCGGTCGCCGCTCCCCCGATATTAAACTTGTAATTATTCATTATTGGTTATTGCCTCTTTCTTGCTTCTTTTCTTTCCTTTCTTGCCTTTCGTTCGCCTTTGAATAAATAATATCTCTTCGGGTGAATTCAGATTTCAATTCTTTGTTTTTTTATTAGCGTTGATATTAAAACTTGCGGATGTTTTTTTGTATATTTTTTTTATGCTCGCACAAATAAGCTTTTGTGTGGTGATTTTTATTAGGGTTCCGTAGGCAAATTTGGCAAAAACGGAACTTATAGATTCGTCATGTCTGTCTGTCTGTCTGTCCGTCCGTATGTCACAGCCACTTTTTTCCGAAATTATAAGAACTATACTGTTGAAACTTGGTAAGTAGATGTATTCTGTGCACCGCATTAAGATTTTCTTACAAAAATAGAAAAAAAAAACAATAAATTTTGGGGGTTCCCCATACTTAGAACTGAAAAAATTTTTTTTTCATCTAACCCATACGTGTGGAGTATCTATGGATAGGTCTTCAAAAATGATATTGAGGTTTCTAATATCATTTTTTTCTAAACTGAATAGTTTGCGCGAGAGACACTTCCAAAGTGGTAAAAATGTGTGTCCCCCCCCCCCCCTGTAACTTCTAAAATAAGAGAATGATAAAACTAAAAAAAATATATGATGTACCTTACCATGCAAACTTCCACCGAAAATTGGTTTGAACGAGATCTAGTAAGTAGTTTTTTTAATAATTTAAAACTTACTACATGTTTGTACGGAACCCTCGGTGCGCGAGTCCGACTCGCACTTGGCCGGTTTTTTTAAAATTGCAATTTTGATAAATGTTTTTATTATTAGGTACTATAATACAAAACTTATGAACTGACTGATCAATGAACTCTCTCTTGAAATTACTAAATTGAAATTATTACAATAAAACTTATTGCTAAAATTAAAAGCTAGCCTAACTTAATTACTATACAAATCATGTCGGCGTGGAATGGTGGTAAGAATGCTGGCTGGATTTGGACAGCCAGGCTGATTCTTTGCGCAAAAAATGAGCCAGCTCTTCGGTCATCAGGTGAGAAAATGATAGCTGAATTTGGACAGCCAGCCGTCCACCTAGTGGGGGTCGTTCCACGCTGCGCTTCCCGGTGCGAGGCCGCCATTCGAGCACTATGGGACCCCGACGGCTAATTTGTCCACCACCACAACTTCCACTATAACAGCCCATTAACGTCCCACTGCTGGGCACAGGCCTCCACTCTCATAGGAGAGAGGGAATTAGAGCTTAGACCCACCACGCTGCTCCAATGCGGGTTGGCGGGCTTTAACGACTATTATCATGAAAGTGATAATAACCGGGACTGACGGCTTAACGTGCTCTCCGAGGCACGGGAATGAAACACCGCCAACTTCCTAACTCCGGGCTAGTACTGAGAATTTCGAGTCAGAAAAACCCAATAGGAAGGTACTTAATTATGGCCCGACTCGGGACTCGAACCCGGGACCTCGTCGGCTGCAGTCGAACATGCTAAACACTAAACCAACGAGGCAGTTTTAGAAAGCAGGTCTAATTTGTACCAGATAAAAATATTATCCGCAAAGTTTGAGTGGTCTCGTATCCGGGCTAGAAGGGTTTATACAACCTTAATGGATGTTTCAGAGCATCGGAAGTTAATTAATGCAACGATAACAAAGCCTTCGCCGGAATTCATTAGCATAATCAATTCAACTTTGTTACCGGCAACTTGCAACTTGCGAATAGTGAATTAATAAATATTAATTGCAATTTTAAGTGCTTTTTAAATTCTTAACTTTGTTACATTCTACATACTCGTATTATATTTGTAGTTAATGCTATTTCTATAGTTATTTATTTAATATTATAAATGCGAAAGTTCGGATGAACGGATGGATGTTTGTTACTCAATTACGCCAGAACGGCTGAACGGATCTGGATGAAATTTGGCACAGATATAGATTATAGTCTGGAATAGCACATAGGCTTCTTTTTATCCCGGAAAAGTAAAGTTCCCGCGGGAACCGAAAAACTTCAATTCACTCGGACGAAGTCGCGGGCATCAGCTAGTAAATTATAAAATTATGTGGAATCTATCATAGGTATGATTCTCTGTCAATTTCGTAATAACATTACGCAAGCACTTACAAAATAATTATCGGTAATTTAAGCTAAGTAAGCTTTCTCAAAGAAACTCGTAAAAATATTAGACGAAGTCATTAAAATTTCCTCAAAGTAGATCGCAAAACTGATTAGTGTGCCGACCACAAAGACTTTGCACAAGATATTACGGGATCTACTTCAAAATGTGTATTAATTGGACTTTTTTTCGCCGATTCGTTTCCGCGCGATTGAATGACAAACCGACACACTTTTGTATGAATATTTGATGCCCGCGACTTCGTCCGCGTGGATTGAGGTTTTTCGGTTCCCGCGGGAATTCTTTAATTTATCGGGATAAAAAGTAGCTTATAGATAGATGATGATCCAGACTATAATCTATCTCTGTGGTGAATTTCATACAGATCCGTTCAGCCGTTCTGGCGAGATTGAGTTACAAACATCCATCCATACAAACTTTCTAATTTCTTCTTTAGGTCACATCTATACTAATACTAGCTGATGCCCGCGACTACGTCCGCGTGGATTGAGGATTTTGGTTCCCGCGGGAACTCCTTAGTTTTCCGGGATAAAAAGTAGCCTATGTGTTATTCCAGACTATAATCTATCTCTGTGCCAAATTTCATCCAGATCCGTTCAGCCATTGCGGCGTGATTGAGTAACAAACATCCATCCATACATCCATCCACACATCCATCCATATTCCATCCATACATCCATCCATACATCCATCCATCCAAACTTTCGCATTTATAATATTTATTTGATTATTCCAGTATAAATTACAAATTTAAAACAACCCCCGACATAATATGGAAGTAACAGATTAAGAAAAAAGCTGATGACCTTCCGACGGATGATCAGATTTTCATGAAACATGGCTAAGAACACTCGGGATAAAATTATCTATGACACAAAAAAACTAAACGAAAATCGGTACATCCGTTTGGGCGCTACAATACCACGGACAGATACACAAACAGACACGTTAAACTTATAACACCCCTCTCTTTTTGCGTCGGGGGTTAAAAATATGCAAAAGTTTGGATGGATGAATGGATGAATGGATGATTGGATGTTTGCTATTCCAGAACGGCTGAACGGATCTGTATGGATTTTGGCACAGAGTTAGATTATAGTCTGGAATATCTAGCACATAGACTACTTTATATATGGGAAAATTAAGATCTCGCGGGAACCAAAAAACCTCAATCCACGCGGACGAAGTCGCGGGCATCAGCTAGTAATTTTATATGTATTACTAGTGTTTCGCTCTGTGCGCGAGCTGCTAAAGCAGCTCGCGTAACCTATTTCACTATCTTCGGGTAACTGCTACGCGAGAATGATCAGTGCCTTTTGTAATATATTTAAATAGGTAATTTACAACGGCAGTAGCTGTGGACACTTCGACATTAATTTGACAGTAAGGCGGCTTTGCGCGAGGATGGCTCACGGGGTGTGATGTAGCAGAAAAATTAAAATAGCACAACAGCTAATTAAAGATAAGTAAATTCAAGGTGCTCTTTTTATTTCTATAAGTAGGATAGGCATTAGATACTTGGAAACTACCTAAGTTATGTGTGGTGACCGAGGTGGTGTGACGCACATTCAAACACCTTATTTATTACTTAGTTAAACAAAATATATACCATATTTTGTTTAGTGGCTAGACACGTTTTAAGTTTTACCTTAGGTATGAAGTGGCATATAGAAACCTATGAGTAAAATTATGCGAATTACCATTTCCATGGGAAAATTGCAATAAAAGCTGTTTTGGAATTAATTCCCACCACGGTGATGGGAAAAGATAATTATGGCTAATTAAGTGTCATGAAAATAGGTAGGCACCTACTACCTAGGTAATTTCACTGCCGAGGGTAATCATAACTATATATCTTTATGTAGTTACCTACATAAAATAAAATTGTAACAGGTCCAATTCTGTACATTGATGATATTTTGAATTTTCTTTTTGGAGGGAACTCGTTTATGTAACTATACTGATGCCATAACTGTATTTTTTCATTATTGTCTGTCTGTCTGTCTGCTTGTATTTTGGCCGCGCATCACGCCTAAACTATACTGAATGATTTCAAATGAAACTTAGCATGATTGGAGCTTGTACCTTTGAACGTAGGTACGGCTCATCTTAAGCTGGCGTGAGCAATGGATAGGCCTATTGTCAAAGTCGGAGTACTTCTCCAGAGAAGTCAGATTTTAACACACGATCATTATACACGGTATGGATGTCCAAAATAACTTAAGCCTAGGTCGAATATACAATGATTTTTCACATGGGTATAGTTGAGGACCTGGAGAATGACTTTTATCCCGGAACAATAAGGAGTTCCTGTGGGAATTAAAAACTTATTACACGCAGATGAAGTCGCAGCCATCAGTATAGATGTAAGTATAGGTAAATTAAAGAGCTGTATAGTATGATTATTCAAAATTTTTAAATAATGAAAAATATAAGCAGGGCCAATTTTATCGACAATAATAGCCCACGATACATTTTTCCTAAACACTGCTGCACCTCTGGTATGTTGATAGGCGGGTAAGCACCGAGTAGTAAGCGGGTAAGTATGTTAGTAGGCGGGTATGTTGGTGAACGGGTAGGTTGGTAGACGGGTATGTTCGCAGGCGGGTATGTTGGTAGACGGGTATGTCGGTAGGCGGATATGTTGACCAGCGGGTATGATGGTAGGAGGGTAGGCTGGCAGGCGGGTATATTGGTAGGCGGGGGTGTTGGTAGTTTTATGGCAATACCCTGGATGTGCTGTTCATCCGTCTCAATAATATACTACTAATATAATACTACAAAATACTCAATCATCAACTCGTTCCATATTTTTGCTCTCTTTATTTCTCTTCTTTCTTTGTTTATGTTTTTTTTCTTTTTTTCTTTCTTTTTGTCTTAAAGTTAAGCCGTAGGTACGTTCAATTCTTTCTTTCTTGAAGATAAGCCGTACGTTCAAAGGTTCCTGTAAATTTCGGGATTCAAGTTAATTGGGCCTAATACTGAAAGAAAGAAATAAAGAAAGAACCATTGTTGCGACAAATGCTAACGCAAAGCTAACACTAATGGCGCTGATTTTTTAAAATTTTGGTATCAGTTTCCTGTTTTGTAATCCTAGGGAGCCCTAAATATTGTTTTGGAACGAAATCGGTTAATTAACAAATTATTTCAAAATAGCGCTGATTTTTTTTAAATTTTGGTACCAGTTTCCTGTTTTGTGTGATCTTCAGATATCGATTTTGAATGAAGAATTTCAAAATGGCACTGTTTTTTTTTTAATTTTGGTAAAAGTTTCCTATTTTGTAACCCCAGGGAGTCCTAAATATCGATTTTGAACGAAATCGGTCAATTAACAAAGAATTTCAAAATGGCGCTGATTTTTAAAATTTTGGTAACAGTTTCCTGGGAAGTCTTGCATAGTTCTACACTAATTGTAGTCTCTTCAATATTCGCCATATATTTTCTATGGAAAATAAATTCCGCCATCTTGAATTTTTTTCCTGTTCATCAAGTAGACAAAAGTTAAAAGACAAAAACAAAAGGATGCAAAAGCGGTCTTATTGCTAAAGCAATCTCTTCCAGACAACCTTTGGGGAGAGGAGATTATCAAACAAGAGCGCGGGATAGTGCAACATCTAAACACAAATATATGTAATATATATACATACATGCATACATACAAAGATACATAAAGACATAAATAAATACAAAGTGAATTAACTGCTTCCTGATAATAAACAAGCGACTTCTGAAGATAGAGAGTGACATAAACTGTCGTATATTCTCTGGAAGGCTGTTCCACAATAATACGGATTTACGGGTGAAGGATTTATCATAATATCCTGTGCGACTGGCAGGAATGTGCAAGCGATTATCCGTACATGACCTTAGGTCTTGTCGTTCGTTGTTAGAGCCAAGGAAGGAGAAACGCTGTTTGAGGTAAGAAGGAGTCTGAGGATTGTAAAGAATAGAGTAGAGGAGTGTCAGCATGTGCAGATTGCGACGGAGTCTGATTGGGAGCCACTTCCAACCCGAAGTTAAATCTTATGCATAAGTTTTGAAGACTCGAGCTTATTCAGCTTATAGTTGTTTGTGGATGTGAGGTTACCTACCGGTAAATGTCCAAACGTCCTCTGAAGATGGTAGGCGATTCAAGTAAACACTCACACTTTCAAAACATAACTATATTGTCAATATGAACTATATACTACAATTATCAATAACAACAATTTCGCGATCACTTAATAAAATAATATTAAGGAAGGTAAGTTAGCGGAGCTCGGCTCGAACGCAACGTCACAGAGTGTCGGACCATACTCTGAACCTCGCGCCGGTTGCACGCCATCGCTAGCAAACGCGGCGCGCGGTGCTAACTTCATATGACTTGAAGACAAAGGCTTACGTAGGCATCGAGACTAACTTGCGTTTCGCCGGCTCGGTCGGTAAGTACGTTGTTGTATGTATGAATGCGTGTTATGTTTATGTTTGTAAGTAAGAATGTAGAATGTATGTTAAATAATACTTATATATTTTATATTTATGTAGATTTTAAGTTATAGATTAAGTTTATATGTTAAGTTTTAGTGATAAGTTTTATATAAGTTTTTAAATAAGTTTTAGTTTTAATTTCAGTGCAGGATATAGGATCCTACACCACCCCCCTCCAGAGCCCGTCAAGGGCGATAATAATTTGGAAAATTAACTTGACGGCCAGAGCGAGTTTGATAACCTTTAAGGTTACATTTTTCTGGCTCATCATCGGTTTCAGTTGGAGTGGAGTCTAATTTATTGGTTAATAAATAGGCTGGTTTCAGCCTGTCTACGGAAACCGTGACTTCCTTACCATTAACCAATAAATTGAAAACTTTCTCGTTGCGAGATAGCACTTTGTACGGGCCTGTGTAGGCAGGTTGCAATGAACCACGCGATGCGTCTTCTCTTATGAAAACGTGATCTGTGGTTGCTAGGTCTTTAAAAACGAAAACTTTATTCCTGCCGTGGCGTGAAGCTGGCACAGGCCGTAACTTCTCAGCAAACGACCGTAGACGAGCCGTAAAATCGGTTACGTCTGTTGTACCGTCTTCTGAGGGGTGGAAAAATTCACCCGGCAGCCTCAGAGGTTCGCCGTATAACAGCTCGGCCGAAGAAGCTTGCAGATCTTCCTTAAAGGCACTTCTTATTCCCAAAAGTACCCAAGGAAGAGACTCTGTCCACTTGTTATTAGAGTGACAAACAATGGACGCTTTGAGTTGCCTGTGGAAGCGCTCGACCAAGCCGTTACCAGACGGGTGGTACGCTGTTGTCCTTTTGTGCTCAAATCCAGCTATCCTAGACAGATAGCTGAACAGAGCGGACTCAAATTGCCTGCCCCGGTCAGTGACTATGGTCTCTGGGCTGCCGTAGCGCGCTATCCATCCTGACAGCAATGCCTTTGCTACTGTTTCGGCTGTAATGTCCGCTATTGGTATGACTTCCGCCCATCTGGTAAAACGGTCTACGGCTGTCAAACAATAACGGTAGCCTTCTGAAGACGGTAACGGCCCCACGATATCTATATGGATATTTTTAAATCGTGCGCGGGGCAAGTTGTACGAACCTAAAGGTGCAGACACATGTCGGCTTATTTTTGCGCGTTGGCAAGACAGACATGATTGTGCCCACGACCTGCAATCTCTCCTAATGCCCGGCCAGACAAAGCGTTCTGCTATTAATTTAGCAGTCGCGCTGATGCCTGGATGGCTAAGAGAGTGTAGGCTCTCAAAAACTTGTCTCCTTAGCTGCTTAGGTACAAATGGCCTGGGAGTCGGTGTACTGACGTCACAGTATACAAATGACTGGCTTCCAGGTAAGTTTGTCCTTTGTAATCGCAGGGAAGACTTTTCTTTCAGGTAATGTGCTAATTCCGGATCCGAAGCTTGACATTTTGCTAGAGATTCTAGACTGACTGGAGCATGAAGTCCATCCACTCGAGATAAGGTGTCGGCTACGACATTATCCTTGCCGGAAATATGCCTTATGTCGGTGGTGAATTGTGCTATGAAGTCTAGGTGTCTATACTGTCTAGGCGAACAGTTTGTTTTCCGCTCGTGAAAAGCAAAACTTATTGGCTTATGATCAGTATAGATCACGAAATGTCGAGCCTCTAGCATGTGTCTGAAATATTTAATCGCTTCGTAGATAGCGAGAAGTTCTCTATCATACGGAGAATATTTCTGCTGTGAAGGAATTAGCTTTTTCGAAAAGAAACCCAAAGGTTCCCAATCGTTACCTTTTCGTTGTTGCAGGACTGCTCCAATAGCCACATCCGAGGCATCTGTCACCAGTGCGAGCTCAGCCTGGTAGTCGGGATGTGCTAGCAATACTGCATTAGCTAGGCTATCTTTGCAGTCTTGAAAAGCTTGAAGTGCATCCCCTGTCAGATTGATAGGTTGAGAACCCTTAGCTGCACCAACTAGCAACGCATGCAAAGGGGCCTGCGTTTGGGCTGCTTTAGGCAAAAACCGCCTATAAAAATTCAGCATGCCCAAAAACCTTCGAAGCTGACGGATATCTTTGGGCTGTGGAAAATCCTTGATTGCCTGCACTTTTGTATCAAGTGGCTTTGTGCCGTTTTCGGAGATATGGTGTCCTAAAAATTTGACTTCCGGGACACCAAAGACACATTTAGATGTATTGATGAGCATACCATAGTCCCTTAATCTGCCAAAAATCTGGCGAAGATGTTCTTCGTGCTCGACTTGATTTCGGCTGAAAATTAAGAAGTCGTCCAGATAGCAGTAGCAGAAGTCGAGTCCCCGGGTCATCTCGTCTACGAATCGCTGGAATGTTTGGGCAGCGTTACGGAGACCGAATGTCATAAACGGGAACTCGTACAACCCGAAGGGCGTAGTTATCGCGGTCTTCGGGATGTCCTCGGGACTGACAGGTATCTGATTATAGGCCTTTACGAGGTCTATTGTACTAAATATTTTACAGCCAGCTATGCTGTGGGCAAAATCGTGAATGTGCCTTATCGGATACCTGTCAGGGATCGTCCTGGCATTCAGCCTCCGGTAATCACCGCAAGGGCGCCAACCGTTGTTTTTGTTGGGAGCCAGGTGTAGAGGGGATGACCAGGGGCTCTCCGAAGGTCTAGCCGTTCCGATCTGCAACATCGTCTGAAACTCCTGCTGCGCGATTTTTAATTTATCAGGCGCTAAGCGCCTCGGCTGGCAAGAAACAGGAGGGCCAGGTGTCGTGCGGATGTGGTGTACCGTGCTGTGTGGGATAATGCGTAACGTACCTGCCGGACGAGTGACTTCCGGAAATTCTTCTAGAATTTTATGATACGTGGATTGACCAGTTATAACCTTAACAGAAGAATTACAATTATTAGGTTGGGCTATTGACGCAGTCGTTCTTACATTAGTAGTACTATCAATTAAACATTGATTTTTACAATCTACCACTAACTTATAAAATACGAGAAAGTCAACACCGATAATTGGTCTGGTCACATCGGCGACTATGAAACGCCACACAAAATCACGACGCAGTCCGAGGTCTAATTTAAAGTTCACGTATCCGTAAGTTTCTATGGAGGAACCGTTGGCTGCACTTAACTGATAATTCGCTGGCTTAAAACTACCTATGAGCAAGGACCGAGGGAAGACGCAGAGGTCGCTGCCAGTATCTACCAGAAACTGAATCTTCGTCGTGCGGTCCGTGACAAATAGGCGACCCACAGCAGGGGAAGGGCAATCGTTAGTCGCCGTTAGCGACTGCCCTTGCTGTTTTCCGTCACCTTGAAGTCACAAGGCCGGACGCATTTAAAAGCCTTGCTACCAAATTTGTTATGATAGTAACATACAGGATATTTCCGGTAGCTGGACTGGGAGCGACCTCGCGAGCGGCTACGCTGTGATTGTCTATTACGCGGACGGGACCTATCACTACACTTTGAGGTCAACACTTCAATTTTCTTCCGCAGCTCGGCTACTTCTCTCCGCAGGTCATCGGTGCTGGTAGTTCGCACTGCCGCCGCGTGAACTTGTAACCCCGGGGCTGCTATATCCATTATTCGGTCCGCTACCTCGGCTTGCTCCTCAAGGGTTGCTGACGTCTGTGCGGCCAAGACAGTCTGGACGTTTAGTGGAAGTCTGCTGATCCAAATTGTATGTAAATATTCATCCGGAAACTCTGCGCCAGCTAAATCTCTCAGGTGTCGGAAGAATTGTGAGGGCTTCCGGTCGCCAAGTTCTTCGTGGCGGAGCAGTTGCTTGATTTTCGTTACCCGAGAAGCCGACAACCTGTTTACCAGCTCGGTTTTAAGCTTATCATACTTGTTTGTAGCCGGTGGATTGATCATAACGTCTTTTATCTCCTTTGCGTATTGGTGGTCCAAGTGTCCCATAACGTAATAAAATTTTGTGGTATCACTAGTTATATTCGCCAGTGCGAATTGACCTTCTAATTGGGCGAACCATATTTCTGGTTCGTCTGGGTAGAAAGGAGGCACTTTTATTCCGACTTTGAAAAGTTCCGGTGGTCCTTCCGTCGTAACGCGTTTTTCGTTCACATTTTGTTGACTTCCTCCGGCTTCCTCGCGATCGCGTTCGCCAAATCCAAACATGATTAATGGTATCTCTTGATGTGCGTGCGTGTTCTTCTGGATGACCTAGTAAAAGGTCAACCAATTCAAAGGTCACCAGTATGGTTCGGGGTCACCAGTATAGTTGTTTGTGGATGTGAGGTTACCTACCGGTAAATGTCCAAACGTCCTCTGAAGATGGTAGGCGATTCAAGTAAACACTCACACTTTCAAAACATAACTATATTGTCAATATGAACTATATACTACAATTATCAATAACAACAATTTCGCGATCACTTAATAAAATAATATTAAGGAAGGTAAGTTAGCGGAGCTCGGCTCGAACGCAACGTCACAGAGTGTCGGACCATACTCTGAACCTCGCGCCGGTTGCACGCCATCGCTAGCAAACGCGGCGCGCGGTGCTAACTTCATATGACTTGAAGACAAAGGCTTACGTAGGCATCGAGACTAACTTGCGTTTCGCCGGCTCGGTCGGTAAGTACGTTGTTGTATGTATGAATGCGTGTTATGTTTATGTTTGTAAGTAAGAATGTAGAATGTATGTTAAATAATACTTATATATTTTATATTTATGTAGATTTTAAGTTATAGATTAAGTTTATATGTTAAGTTTTAGTGATAAGTTTTATATAAGTTTTTAAATAAGTTTTAGTTTTAATTTCAGTGCAGGATATAGGATCCTACAAGCTGTTCTTCGGTTAGATCAGGGTAGGACGATTCAGCATAGTCTAGAAGTGGTTAAAGAAGAGAGTTAGCTAAAGAAATTTTGGTTTTAATTGGAAGGAAGTTTTTCCAGCGTCTCAGGCCACCAAACACCTTCCGGCTAACCTCAGCGATTTGCGGGACCTGTCGATATAATTAAATGCCAAAGTATTTGACCGAGGGGCTAATGTCCACGGTAGTTGAGCCTAGGCGGATGGGAGGTAAATTGCTTCCGATGATCTTGTCAAGCTGCTTGGAGCCATCCAATAAACCTACTTGAGATTTTTGTGGGTTAACAGACAATCCATAGGATTCGCTCCAAGTGCTAATTTGGTTCAAATCTCGGTTGAGGTTTTCTATGGCGATGTGGATGTCATGGACAGGTGCAGCTGTACACTTGAAGATCATCAGCATAGAGGTGATAGGAAGAGGAGAGAAGATAAGTGACAGTGTTAATATAAATTGCGAAAACGTGGGTAGCGGACGTTACCTTGCGGCACGCCAGCAGTAATGGGGCTATAAGAGGAAAATTTCATATCGGTTTTAACACCTGTAGTAGTAGACCTTTAGGTCCTGATCATCTTTTGCCAAGAAACCACTCTTCCATCTTTTATACTTTCTGAGATAGACACCAAACAAATTTGTATGGCAGCCATCTTAAATCCGCCATTTTGATTTTTTTTTAGCTCATTGTCTATTGGATGAAGTTCCGAATGACATTTGGTCGAGCACCTATCTTCAATGCTTCGATCGGTTCATTTCGGCAAATCCTTGTTTATCCGAAATGTCATAATTTTTCCCTACTCCCATCCCGCACCCGAACATATTATCTCCTATACATGAACCACCCCGTTTCGGATCTGTGGCATCGCGGTTCGGGGTCGAAAAAGCAAAAATTTGAAAACACTACAGCTCGGCCGCCATCTTCTTTTTTAAATTTTTTCTACTTTTTCTATTGATCGTTTACTAATTTCTTCAATCATTGCTAGTTGTAACGAAATCGGTTGGAAAACAAAAGAGTTGCAATCACGTCGTCCGCCATCTTGTTTTTCCGAAATGTCATAATTTTTCCCTACTCCCATCCCGCACCCTAACAAATCTCATACATCATTGTATCGTTTTCGGTCTCTTTGCGGGTATGTTGGTAGTTTTATGTTTGTTTTTTTTTAAACCCCTCTCACACCCCCTCTTTCTTTAATACCCTTGCTCTTCACGCGTCTCCGAAATCCTCTATCATCAATTCGCTTCACATTTTTGCTCACAAAGATTCGTTAGAATGAGAGTCTTTTAAATAAAACAAAGTTTGAAAAGGAACCATAAGTACCCAGTCTTTTACAGTTCCTAAACGCCATATAATTTGGTTTGAAAAAAAAAAACCGCCATCTTGAATTTTTTGTCATTTCGCTAAATAGACCCACTCGTCCTGATCATCTCTTGCCACTTGCTTCCATTTCTTATACTCTCCGAGATAGACACTGACGAAATTTGTATGGCGGCCATCTTGAATCAACCATTTTGGAGGTTTTTTTTAAACTCACCGCCAATTAGATTCGAGCATCCCCCACTTATTCAATACCTTGGCCGTGATCTTTATCCGACTCCGAAATCCTCAATCATCAGCTGTCTCCATATTTTTCTTCAAGTTATATTTTCTGACTTCTATACGAAGCCATGAGTGAAAAAAAATTTCATACAAAATTTTACAGGAGGAAATTTTTGGGGAAAATCTCGAAAACTACCCCAAATGTGGCAGCACTGTTTAGCTATCTCGATACTGCCAGTCGAGTTACACAATCGATCCATACATGTCAACTTTCCCAAATGTTAAATCGTGATCGAAATTTACAAAAACACAAAAAGAATACAAAATGGCCGCCACCTCGTTTCACAGAAACATTTTACTTAGTTTCATAATTTTCCCGTGAACTACAGGATATACCGCTCCTGATGACGTTTCAATTTTTCATCTCGCTCGCACCCAGCCGAAATGATTGCTCCTGAAAAGAGACCATGTCGAAAAGCACTTTTTCTTTGATAAATTCCAGTATTGCCAGACCTCGGCGACGAAAATACCCAAATGTCATTCTTACAAGTAGGACACGTGGTTGCTCGTACTCGAACTTTGCAAAAAATACGTGTTTCGATTTTTTTATTTTTGGGGTAAATCTTGAAAATTTCCCGAGAAATGGGGTAATTTTTTTTCGCCAATCCATACCTCGCGTTAGTACACGCAATCGCCCCGAAGAAGTCGAAACGCTCCGATGTTGCCAACTATGAGAAATTTGAATTTTAAAATGGCGTTTTTTCGTACCTCAAACAGAACGGCAGCCACGACAGCCGCCATCTTGAATTTTTAAAAACCACTCCCATTCTGTCAAAATACAGGATAATTGTAGGCGAAAAAAGAAAAAAATATTATGCTCGACCACGCCGTTTCGGATCTGTGGCGCCGCGGTTCGGGGTCCAAAAATCAAAAATTTTAAAACACTACAGCTCGGCCGCCATCTTGTTTTTCCAATTTTTTCCACTTTTTCTATTGATCGTTTTCTAATTTCTTCAATCGTTGAGAGTTGTAACAAAATCGGTTGGAGAACAAAACAGTTGCAAGAATCACGTCGGCCGCCATCTTGTTTTTCCGAAATGTCATAATTTTTCTTTACTCAAATCCCGCACTCGAACACATCTCTCGTACATCATTGTATTGTTTTCTGTCTCTTTCCGTTTCAAAATCTTGCATAGTTCTGCACTTGTAGTCTCTTCAATATTCGCCATATATTTTTATGAAACAAAAAATTCCGCCATCTTGAATTTTTTTCCAGTTCATCAAGTAGACCTTCAGGTCCTGATCATCTTTTGCCAAGAAACCGCTCATCCATCTTTTATACTATCTGAGATAAACACCAAATAAATTTGTATGGCAGCCATCTTAAATCCGCCATTTTGAATTTTTTTTTTGCTCATTGTCTATTGGATGAAGTTTCAAATGACATTTGGTAGAGCATCCCCCACCTATCTTCAATACCTTGGCCGTGCTCTTTACTCGTCTCCGAAATCCTCTATCATCAGCTGTCTCCATATTTTTCTTCAAGTTATATTTTCTGACTTCTATACGAAGCCATCAGTGAAAAAAAAATTTTTCATACAAAATTTTACAGGAGGAAGTTTTTGGGGAAAATCTCGAAAACTACCCCAAATGTGGCAACACTGTTTAGATATCTCGATACTACCGGTCGAGCTACACAATCGATCCATACATTTCAACTTTCCCAAATGTTGCCAACTGCCTCAAAATCGTGAACGAAATTTTCAAAAACACAAAAAGAATACAAAATGGCCGCCACCTCGTTTCACATAAACATTTTACTTAGTTTCATAATTTTCCCGTAAACTACAGGATATACCGCTCCTGATGACGTTTCAATTTTTCATCTCGCTCGCACCCAGCCGAAATGATTGCTCCTGAAAAGAGACCATGTCGAAAATCACTTTTTCTTTGATAAATTCCAGTGTTGCCAGACCTCGGCGACGAAAATACCCAAATGTCATTCGTACAAGTGGGACACGTGGTTGCTCGTACTCGAACTTTGCAAAAAATACGTATTTCGATTTTTTTATTTTTGGGGTAAATCTTGAAAACTTCCCGAGAAATGGGGTAATTTTTTTCCCCAATCCATACCTCGAGTCAGTACACACAATCGCCCCCTAGAAGTCGAAACGATCCGACGTTGCCAACTGTGAGAAATTTGAATTTTAAAATTGCGTTTTTTCGTACCTCAAACAGAACGGCAGCCACGACAGCCGCCATCTTGAATTTTTGAAAACCACTCCCATTCTGCCAAAATACAGGATAATTGTAGGCGAAAAAAGAAAAGAATATTATGCTCGACCACGCCGTTTCGGATCTGTGGCGCCGCGGTTCGGGGTCGAAAAATCAAAAATTTCAAAACACTACAGCTCGGCCGCCATCTTGTTTTTCCAACTTTTTCCACTTTTTCTGTAGATCGTTTACTAATTTCTTCAATAGTTGCGAGTTTTAACGAAATCGGTTGGAAAACAGAAGAGTTGCGAGAATCACGTCGGCCGCCATCTTGTTTTCCGAAATGTCAATAGTTTTTCCTTTCCCTCATCCCGCACCCGAACACATCTCCCGTACATCATTGTATCGTTTTCTGTCTCTTTCTAGGAGAAACAATTCTGTCAATGAGTGAGTGGTAATTGAGCTATATATAGTATAATTACTGTACGCTTACTCTGAGTTTTAACATATGCATGCAAATACGATTGATCGACCATCGCCTTCGAATACCACGCCAAGCGTCAAAGTAAAATGGACCCAAAAGCTCTTGCTTTAAAGCCATAAATTCAGCGTTTGGAGCGCTGGCTGTGAATAAATACACAAAATAATTAAATGAGCTCTAAACCAATCCAGTTAAGGTTCACTTTAATTTGACGCTTGGCGTGGTGAGATCTCACGTTGGTCAAATTGTATTTGCAATGTTAAAACTTAGAGTAAGCGTACTGTTGTATGCAACACCCCGCGTGTCGGCCAGAACAAAGATTAATCGACGCAGAAACGCCGTTGAGCATATTTTACTTGCTTAAGAAAAGCAATATTCTTTGTTTTTCATTTACTTAACGTTATCTCTTAGATAGAGTAACGAATATAAATACATAGTTGTGATAGTCCAATAGTTAAGACTCTGGTCTCTCCGGCAAGGCGTGAGTTCGATCCCTGGCCACACGCTCCTTACTTTTCATTCGAGTTAGGTGCATAAAAATTCACATGTTTTATTCTTATAAAAGACAAGTGCTTTTGAATCGTTGAGTGAATCTACCACTGGTACGGAATACCATTCTTACCGAGAAGAGCCAGCAAAGTAACTCGGCGGTTGCTCTTTGCGTTGCTCACAATCATATAACTATAGTACATTACATCGCGAGACCGGGAAGTACGCGTTTTCTGGTCGAGTGTTAGTGTTAGACGATATACGAGACCAGAAATGCTGTCCCGGTCGAGGTGTGTATAGTGCTTTACTAAAAAATGAAACAAGTGACTTTTCTTTGGATTTCGGCGGAAGCAAATTATTTTTAGCTAATTGGGCCTCCGCTCTCAGAAAAGGAGGCGTACAATCTAAAGCCATAATATCCTCACTCGAACTCATTTTTTCGTCACTTTTAAATAATAAATTATAACGATTAGGTATGTAGTTAATTCCCGCCTTTCAATATTATAAAGATAAAAAATAAATATTATACTTTTAATTAATTTTTGCGCTGTGACGCCTGTGAGTGCTGAACGCGTAATACGGTAGAGTTCCAAAAAAACATTTAGGCCAAAGAACAATATAACAAGTTACAAGATATTCAGGAAGAAAGGTTCCAAATTCAAACTTATGATATGTAATGAAAATACATATATTCTTTACTGGCCTAGGCCGAGAAGTTTAACTTTCGAACTCATTTACAGGGTATGAAATGTGCACATTTCATATCATTTTTTAGAAAATATTATAAATGCGAAAGTGTGCAGTGTGAGCAATGGATCGACGTGATTTTTGACGTGATAGTTGAGGACCTGGAGAGTGACATAGGCTACTTTCCCGGAAAATTGAAGAGTTCCCGCGGGAATAAAACAAAACTTAAACACGTGGACGAACTCGCGGGCATCAGCTAGTGTGAGAATAAATAGTTTTTCTTTCTTTCTTTCTCTTTTGACAAAAATAATAAACTAGCCGATGCTCGCGACTTCGTCCGCGTGAGTTGAGGTATTTTGGTTCCCGTGGGAACGCTTTTATTTTCCGGGTTAAAAGTAGCCGAAGTATGTGTTATTCCAGCATCTATCCCTGTACCTAATTTCATCCAGATCCGTTCAGCCGTTCTGGCGTGATTGAGTAACAAACATCCATCCATCCAAACATTCAGATTTATACAATTTCGTTCCGAACCAGTGGTAGATTCACTCGACGATTCAAAAGCACTTGTAAAAGTTTATTTGAAAAAAAAAATATTTTGAATATTTTTTTGTATTCGGGAGGTATAAGAATTTGACAGACGAACGGCGAAAAGTGTCCAATCTACCCAAGTAGACTGAGAGAATAGTGAGTTCGCTTCGCTCGGCCGGTAAAGGAGCAGCTCATAAACAAATCCCCAATAATTCGCTCGCAATCAGACCGCTCGGGCTCTGGCGTGGTAATCCCTCGCCGCTGATGATTACCGCTGCGCTTTGAGCCGCGTAGCGCGGAATACTTACTGCACTGATTCCCGGGGATTCCCCGCCGGCGTATTACCGTTTGCGTGTTCAATAGGAGGCAGTACTGGCTCGTAACCCGCACAGGTTTGTTTCGCTAACTTCCTTTCCAAACTCGTGCTCAACTCAAGGCATTACTCGCTTTGATACGCGTTACGTAATATGTCAGTATTAAACAGTAGCTGACCCTTCACGTGGCCAACGTAGTCACGTACACACATCTGCCATTTTCTATGGCGTCGTATCGCGTTGCGTCGCTTCTGTCGCTCACCTAGGACAACGGGTTAGCGTTTCGGTACATTGCCGTGTTGAAACCGATTAGGAGTAGGGTTTAATATAAATGCCGTACCCTTAACAGGTTAGCCCTAAAGTCTACAAGTCTATCGGATAGAGTAAAGCTTGTAGCAATATGGACTAGCAGTCCAAAATTGTCATGTAATCTCACACTATGTTTGTAGTTTGTACAAATCAAATATTAAATGTCCTATTAAATTGTTCAGTATAAATTATAAATAGCAACACACACATGGCGCGCAACTCATACTTAGTGAGAATGTAATTATTGTAATATTTTGTAAAGTAAAAAAGGATGGCGCAAAATAAATTACGACAGGAATAAAATAGTAGGGTAGGGGTAGCGTAAGTAGTTCATTAAATAAAATAAGTAAAAAAAAAACAGGTTAGCCGGCTACCATCTTGGACTGCGACATCACATACCGATCGCATTCAAGGGCTAAGTTGTAATGGAATTAAAAAAAATAGCGTTTCTCTTGACTATTCAAACTCAAACTCATAACATCTTTCAAAATAGGTACCTACAAAGTACAACTTCTGAAGTTGAACCACATGCTTACAAAGTATAAGTGATAGAAGAGAATATATACGTGATGATGACTAAGTAGGTACGAGGGTTTCAAACGCGCCCTGCAGGCCGAGCATGGGAGGGGACAAAAATCTTATCCCCCGATTATATCCACAGACAAGAGATAAAATTATGCTAGAGCATCGCAACAGGGGTAAGGAGAAGTATATCCCTGTTTGACTTGTGCATAGGACGTGGGTTTAAGTTTATTTTCATACCATTAAATTAAAAAAAAGATGTCTCGAGCCTACTGGGACATCTTATCCTTTCCCCGTGGATAAAATCTCCCCGCCCATGCTCGGCCTACTGGTCTGAGAAGAGTCCACAACAAACTCAGACAGGTTTTTTTTTAAATTATCACCTCTTGTCCTCTATTACCCTGTATTCACAAGTAGCAACTCGGCAACAAAGGTTAAAAGTGGAATAATGTAGAACAGCAACAGTCTCTGTTCTCGCTACATTAATTAGTTTCCGATGCACTTGCGAGTTGCACTTTTGTAACACTTTGAACACTTTTAAAGGCTCCCTCATTTCCTTGAGAGCGCTGTTATGAAAATGGAAATTTAATTAGTTTATGAATATTATGAAAGCAGGGAAAGAGCTTTGCTGATCAAATCAGCCCCCCGATTGTTTATGGAAATCATAATCGTAATATCGTTTGTCAAACGTATAATCCGACCTGTTTAAGGCGTTCACAGATGCCTGCACGTCAAAAAGCATGTATGAACTACTTAAACATTTCGAGTAATACGTTTTAACGCTGTACGCTCCCGCAGGCCGTGCCCGGGCCCGGGTACAGCGGCCCGGTCCCGCCGCCGCCGGTGGGTGCGCACCGCGTGGTGCTGGCGCGCGCTCGCCCTACCTGTACCTGCGCGATCTGTTGTATATAGACACCTATATAGCATACATTAACGCATGTACGCTCCCGCAGGCCGTGCCCGGGCCCGGGTACAGCGGCCCGGTCCCGCCGCCGCCGGTGGGCGCGCACCGCGTGGTGCTGGCGCGCGCTCGCCCTACCTGTACCTGCGCGATCTGTTGTATATAGACACCTATATAGCATACATTAACGCATGTACGCTCCCGCAGGCCGTGCCCGGGCCCGGGTACAGCGGCCCGGTCCCGCCGCCGCCGGTGGGCGCGCACCGCGTGGTGCTGGCGCGCGCTCGCCCTACCTGTACCTGCGCGATCTGTTGTATATAGACACCTATATAGCATACATTAACGCATGTACGCTCCCGCAGGCCATGCCCGGGCCCGGGTACAGCGGCCCGGTCCCGCCGCCGCCGGTGGGCGCGCACCGCGTGGTGCTGGCGCGCGCTCGCCCTACCTGTACCTGCGCGATCTGTTGTATATATGGCACTTACAAATACGTTATGATTAGGTACGTTTTACTAAGACCTCAGAAATGAGGAGATCACATTAAGTAACTACGATTTGTACGATTTGTTAATCCATACTTAAAATTATAAACTAGATGATGCCCGTGACTTCGCCAGCGTGGATAAAGTTTCCAGCTGATTAACATTCCCGCGGGTACTCCTTAATTTACGGGACATAAGTAGCCTATATCCCTCCCTGGGATACAAACTATCCCTGTACCAAATTTCATCAAAACAGTTAAACGGATAGACCGTGAAAGCGTAGCAGACAGACAGACACACTTTCGCAGTTTTAATATTAGTATGTATGTGAAAGTGTGTCTGTCTATCTGCTACGTTTTAACGGCTCATGTTTTCAACCGATTTTGTTGAAATTTGGTAAAAGGTTGTCATACCGCCCCCCTTCCGGGGTTTGACATTTTTGTCCCGCAGGGCGACCGCGTAACTTTTGCATCAATCATTGATGCATCGCAATAACCGCCGATTGGCTGAATTTAAAGTATTCTTGCTGCGTCAATGGATTTCGTCCAATAGTGGAAGACTGTTAACCAATCAGAATTCAGAGGTGATTGCGATGCATCAATGATTAATGCAAAAGTTACGCGGTCGCCCTGCTGGTAAGGAACCAAAAAAACATCAATTGACGCGGACGAAGTCGCAAGCGTCAGCTAGTGATGAATGCGATGACAGACTGGTATATTGGAAATCGGTAATGAAGGTACTCGATTTCCTTATTTATTTTAACCCTAATACACTCATAATAACCGGGACCGACGGCTTAACGTGCTCTCCGAGGCACGGGGGTGAAACACCGCCAACTTCCAACTCCGGGCTGGCACTGAGAATTTCTTAATTGAAAATCCCAATACCTAACAACTTTTATGCTCGACCGGGAATCGAACCCAGGACCTCGGGGTCCGCAGTCGACTATGCTAACCGCTAGACAACGAGGCAGACCAACGGAGAGTATTACTATTATCTTTCATGAATTTATTGGGTTGGAGATCCCATTTAGGATTTCAACGCGCAATTTTACTGTTGTACATCAGTATTTAGTGCGTAATTTATTCGTATGAAACATACAAACCTTAAAAAAGCTTTTTATACTGTTGAAGATTTTGTACACGATAAAAGAGCGTGGATTTGACTCGCTCCAGCTGTGTTTGGGACTGCAGTTAAATACTTGTATCCTAATAATGACTGTTTTGATTGAAAAGAGCAACCACCGAGTTTCTTGCGGGCTCTTCCCGGTATAAATGACATTCCGAACCAGTGGTAGACGACGACGATTCAAAGCACTTGTAAAAGTCTACTTGAATAAAGAAAGGTTGAAGTTTGAAAAGTAATAATCTTATATATATAAAATTCTCGTGTCACAATTTGCGTTCCCATACTCCTCCGAAACGGCTTGACCGATTCTCATGAAATTTTGTGAGCATATTGAGTAGGTCTGAGAATCGGCCAACTCAATCAAATCACCTTTTCATACCTCCACGCGGACGGAGTCGCGGGCATCAGCTTGTAGTTAATATATTTTAATCTAATTATATCTACACATTAAAAAAACTTGTTTAATATAAAAAAATATTTTTAAACAACCGACTTCAAACTCCCGCGCCAACTTTAAAACAACAAGCACACGCTATACAAAGTACTTATTTTATTGTTGATATTTTAAAAACCGCTCGATCGATTTCGATAAAGTTTATATGGGACCACATGGGAAGTATGCCCTTTCAAATAAAAAAAGAATCATCCAAATCGGTCCGCCCAGTCAAAAGTTCTGAGGTAACAAACATAAAAAAAAAAACAGTCGAATTGAGAACCTCCTCCTTTTTTGAAGTCGGTTGAAAATGACTGATCTATTAATCTATTCTATAAACGGTAGGTAGATGTAAATGTGCTATATTATTAGTTTACGAGTTAGATATTATTAGCTCAGTAGATGTTAGATGCAACTCCCATGTACACTTAGGTAATCCAAGTCCAGTTTCATTGCTATATAGTACAGTAAAGTCCCACAGTAACAGTACATTTTATGAGATGCAGTAGAGACGGCGGCAATAAAGCGCTGCAGCGCTGTAGAGCGCTTAACGACCGCGCTCCGAGCAATTACAGCGGCCTCGTTGCGACCACTGACCATTGAGTGAACTGAGACAATGCTTTAACATTGTTTACAGTACAAACATTGCTTCTGTTAATGTTAGTATTCTGATATAAATTGTCAATTATCTTGTAGCGGTTTTCGCAGTACGCACATATGCCGATAGATGGCAGCGCACGAGGTACTATTCCGAATGAACGGGAACGAACCTACTAGGATTGCATACAGGTCTCAAAAATCCTCTTAAGACGCTCATGACGCTTTACAAGCGTATTTCCGTGATATTGAACATCTATTTTCTTCTTCAAATGACATCACATAATTTTGAAAAAAAATGTAATGCAATACTTAGATTCATGCTCTTCAATTGTGTGGAGGCCTTTTTATAATTTTTTGATTATTTAGATTAATACAAGCAATTATAAAATAAATAACTTCGCACATGATTGTCTATTAACTTTATTACCTGAGGACCCACGAAAGTGAAACTTACATAAAAATAAAGAGAATATTTATAAGGTAAAAACTCAGCAGTGATTTTTTTAATTTTTGGCGATTTTCCACGAAAATTCACATATTTCGGCCAAATAATGCTAGCGGGTGTTGCGCGGGCGACGGGCGGTAGATGGCAGATGCCTTTCAGACGGGGAGGACGTATCCATTTTTCCCGCCAAAACGCTCTCGCGCCAACACGGCAGACGTAAATGAAATATTGAAAAAGTAGTGAATTCTAATAATTACTGAATGAATGATAATGGAAGATTTTTTCCATATCTTAGCACTGCTGGACAATATATTAAAACTGGTACATATTTTATTTTCCTTGTGTATTTTTCGTTTCTTTTTTTAAATTGTGCTAAATCAAACAACGCCATCTATTGTGAGATGGGGAACCATATGGGTTTATTCCTGCAGCAGAACTATTTTTAACAATGCCTAAAATAAAACAACACACAAACAAGGTAATTAAAAATATGAATATCGCGTAAGTATCTAGTAAGTACCCATATTTTTTTTACTAGCTAAATTATGAATATACCCAAGTTCAAATCAATACATAATTCTATACACGGGAACACGTAGGCTAATAGTCTGGCCAGTATTACCTAAGTACCTAATGAAAATTTCTTGTCAAAAAAAAGGAAAAAAAGGGTAAAAAAGGCACATAAAGGTAACCAAATCAGTTTTTAAGCCCGAACCAGGAATTGAACCCAGAACTACGCCATCCTCAGTCCAACATGCTAACTAATACACCAACGAAAATCAACCGATCTAGGTAGGTACGTACCTAGTTTGTGTTCAGACATATTTTATAACTTATTTTAGAAACATCTTTCATTTACGAGCTGATAAATTATAATAATGAAAAATGTCCTCCCGACCGAATTTCGGCCACGGCGGCCTATCTCCAGAGAGATAAGCCATCTGCGCGGGAGATATTATAGTGCACAAGTGTGTGCGCATACACAGGTGCACTCTCTGTTCTTACTCTCATAGCCCGATGGGACGGAAAATCCGACACGACCGGAGAGAGATCAGGCGCAGGACTGACGGCTTTACGTGCTCTCCGAGGCACGGGGGTGAAACACCGCCAACTTCCTTACTCCGGGCTAGTACTGAGAATTTCTTGTCAGAAAACCCCAATACTTGCTACGGCCCGACCCGGGAATCGAACCCGGGACCTCGTCGGCCGCTGTCGAACATGCGAACCACTAGACCAACGAGGCAGTCAAATCATAGTAAGGTAGGTAGGCAGTCTGATAAATCATAGTAAGTTAGTAATAGGTATACCTACGTGTAAAAATCTTGAACTGAGTGACTGATGTACCTATCAACGCAAAGCATATGGAAGGGCTGGGTGGGGTGAAAGAATAGCTAATAGGTCAGCTACCTATTAGCTATTCTTTGCTATTACCTAGCTACCTAAATAATGTACATACTTACCTACTAAAGAAACATTTTTGTTTTTTTATTTATTTTACTTATCCAATCTAGGTATATATTATATCATACTAATGTGTGTTTGTTTGTTGGTTTATTGGTTTGTTCGTTTGACCTTCAATCACGGCGCAACGGAGCAACGGATCGACGTGATTTTTGGCATGGGTATACCTAGTTGAAGACCTGGAGAGTGACATAGGCTTTTTATCCCGGAAAATTAAGTAGGTAGTTCCTGCGTAAATAAAAAAATACTTAGACCACGCGGACGAAGTCGCGGGCATCAGATAGTATCTTATAAATAAAATCGTTCAACAATCACTTACTTACCTACTACTTACTTACTAACGGCTACCTAAATATGGAGAAGTACCTACATGTTTCATCACTTTTGAAAATTCGACCCCCAAACGGGTGAAATAAGGGATGAAAGTTTGTATGAGTCTCAAGATATTTTTTAAGTTTTATCAACGAAACTTGTACTTATTTTGGTCTTCAATAAAAAATAAAGAAGTACGTGTGTCACAGTTATACCTACAAAATTTCATCCCCAAAGGGGTAAAATAGGGGTTGAAACTTTGTATGACAGACTGTCATTTTTAGGGTTCCGTAGCCAAATTTGGCAAAAACGGAACCCTTATAGATTCGTCATGTCTGTCTGTCTGTCTGTCTGTCTGTCTGTCTGTCTGTCTGTCTGTCTGTCTGTCTGTCCGTCAGTATGTCACAGCCACTTTTATCCGAAACTATAAGAGCTATACTGTTGAAACTTGGTAAGTAGATGTATTCTGTAAACCGCATTAAGATTTTCTTACAAAAATAGAAAAAAAACAATAAATTTTGGTGGTCCCCATACTTAGAACTGAAACTCAAAATTTTTTTTTTCATCTAACCCATAGGTGTGGGGTATCTATGGATAGGTCTTCAAAAATGATATTGAGGTTTGTAATATCATTTCTTTCTAAACTGAATAGTTTGCGCGAGAGACACTTCCAAAGTGGTAAAATGTGTGTCCCCCCCCCCCGTAACTTCTAAAATAAGAGAATGATAAAACTAAAAAAAATATATGTTGTACATTACCATGCAAACTTCCCCCGAAAATTGGTTTGAACGAGATCTAGTAAGTAGTTTTTTTTTAATACGTCATAAATCGAAAACCGCAATTTATCTTTCATTCAATCAACTCAAATATTTAAAAAAACATTTAATTTAAAACTTACTACAGGTTTGTACGGAACCCTCGGTGCGCGAGTCCGACTCGCACTTGGCCGGTTTTTTCAAGTTAAAGCCATGAAAATAAGTATTTGGAATTTTGGTGATTACGTATTGAAGAAATACGTGGTTCACAGTTTTTGAAAATTTTATCCCCAAGGACGATAAATAGATAGTTTGTCCTTCAATCACGCCGCAACAGATAAACGTGATTTTTTGCATGGGTATAGTTCTGCCGTCAGTTGACTTATACATTTTGCCAATTTTGAGTTATATATACTATGTGAAAGAGCAAATTTTTCTCTATCGAACAGTCTGGGTCACATTTTTTTATAGTATCTTTGATAGTCTTTGAGATCTGGAGACCCCGAACACGGCTAACTACATCATTTTCGCGATTTTCCGATACTTAAATACGTTTATGTGACTTTTCGACAGTAGAATACGGCTTTGCGTTTGTAACCGTCTATTTCAAGTTTATATTTCAGGTACTTTGAATTTCTAAAAAACGGTTACATCAAATTACGACAGTATAAGGCCGATAAATAAGTTTATAAGTACGTAATTTAGTGATTTGTACTAAAAAAGTTGTAATGGCATTTACGAAAACTAAGTGACAGTTTTCTTCAAATACTTATCTACAACACAGTAAGGCACACTAAGCTCACTTATTATCGGAAAGCTAATGTGACATTGAAAATTGTACGTGTCTAAAAGGCAGTGAGCGTTTTTTAGTTGTCATATTTTTTGTTAATAAGTGTTTAAAATATACTATACTGCCGTCCGTTTACTTAAAGGCCGTTAAGTGAAAAACCAAATTTTGAGTTATGGCCAAAAAACATGAAAATTAAAGTTTCTAGAGTTTTATTAGACGTACAGCTATATTTTATATACCAAATTATTTGTTTTCTTTTAAGCTTTCATTTGAATGAATGAGTGCTAAGGTAAATAATATAGTTTTAAATAACGTTTTTGTGTTTAAGCCATGTTTATCTATCCCTTGATGCGACCTCTTAAAATACTAAAAAACAACTGGCTGAAGCGCAATCGTATTATAGAGTGGTAATGGAATCGTAATTGTTGATACATATACCTTGTGTCACAGTTTTATGCAAATTTTTTAGCTTAAAAGCCGTTAAATCGCTTAGTCGTCTTTTAAAACATGTGAAAATCGACGGCTGGTATTTTAAAAAAACCGTTATGAGACGAAAACTGTTTATTTCATTGTGTAGGGCTACTAATACAAAACAGATTTCTTATCAAAAATAAGGTCTTTGAATAAACCACGCACACTAGCTGTCTTTTAGCTAGGCAATAACTGGTACTTTCATAAAGCTCTAAATTAAAATTAACAACTAAATGCCAAGTTTAGATATATTTGTCAAACTTTTAATGCTTATAAATCGAGTGATAGTTAGGGAATTAAAATAAAACAATTATTTTCATTTATATTCAAATAACCAAATTGCAATAATCATTAAAAAAGTAGTAAATATACCTTTGTGGCCCATTACATAATATTTAGACACTCTCGCCACGGTACAGGTTGGTGAAGTTTCGTATCTGCGCTACGTTGGTGTGCACTGTCCACTGACGAATTTCGTGAATAAACTATGAATACATTAAAATGTAATATCGTGATAGAGAACTACTAGTGTACGTTCAAAATAAAATATCGGAAATGTAGATGAAGAAATCTAAAAAGAATATGTACATCAGCGTTCACGAGCAGTAAAATTAGCAAGTCCAATTTCCACTATTTGATTCTCTGCCATCGGGGCAGCGGAAAAATTTGAGGAAGGGTAGTAGAAAATATGAAAGGTGTCTTCCAAACAATGGATCCTAATATAATTCCAGTGTTTGTAGCACGGGTTCTTGAAAAACTATCTCTTATTTTGTTTGATCATCTTACCGCACAAAAATGCTAAAAGATCTTACAAAAATAAGTTCAGAAGTTGTAGCAATTACAATCTCAAGAGTGACAATACAGATGTTTGATGAATGGCGATCTGATATACGTAATCTGAAGTACGCTGTTACAGGTCATCTTGCTTGGCCGTTGAACTATTGTGGTCCAATGTTAGCCTGACAGAACCACTTGTCATATTTGAAACTCCCCATTTCGTGTTTTCATAGCCGATGGTTGGATTTTAAAATGGAGAAAGCGTACTTCAGATTACGTATATCAGATTGCCATTTATCAGACAGCTGTATTTTCACATATAAGATTGTAATTGCTGCACCTTTTGAACTTAATTTTGTGAAATGTTTTAGCAGTTTTGTGTAGTCAAAATGATCAAACAAAATAGGAGTCAGTTTTTCAAAAACCCGTGCTAGAAACACTGGAGCTACATCGGGATCCATTGTTTTAAAGACACCTTTCATCTTTCCTACTACCTTTTCTTAAAATATTCCGCTGCCCCGTTGGCAGAGAACCAAATAGTGGAAATTTTACTTGCTGATTTCACTAGGTACTCGTGAACGCTGATATACATATTCTTTTAAGTGTTTCTTGATCTACATTACCGATACTTTATTTTGAACGTACACTAGTAGTTCGCTATTACGATATTACACTTTAATGTATTCAAAGTTTATTCGCAAAATGCGTCAGCGCACATGCAGTTACAAAACACCACAGACCTGTATCGCGAGAGTAGCTATCTAATTAAGTTATGGGCCACAAAGGTCTATTGACTAGTTTTTTGTGATTGTTGCATTTGAATATAAATGGTAAATAAATTAAAAAGCATTAAAAGTTTGGCAACTATATTTAAATTTGGCACTCAGTTGTTCATTTTAATTTAGAGCTATATGATAGGACCAGTTAGTCAAGTCAAGTCAAGTCAAATAATTTTTATTCAATTTAGGTAGGTATACTACACCTGTTGACTTCCAGTTGTTTATAAATAAAATATAATGGTGATAATCAGTAACGGTATCTTAAAACTAAAGCTACGAGGGTTCCAAACGCACCCTGGTCTGAGAAGAGCCCACAACAAACTCAGTTGTTTTTTTTTTCATTATCACCATTTTACAAATCATCTTAACTAAGGAACTATCTGAGCCACTAGATCAAATCATTGCCAAGCTTCCTTGTCATTTAAGTAATCCTTTACATGGTAATACGATTTTTTAATCAGTTTACGTCCTACATTAACTTTGAACTTATTCAGAGACATTTTCAACATGTATTCTGGGAGCTTATTGTAGAAGCGGACACTATTTCCAACAAATGAATTGCTAGTTTTACTAAGCCTAGAAGCAGGCATTACAAGTTTATTTTTATTTCTAGTATTGACATTATGACAATCACTTTTCTTCTTGAATTTATCAATGTATTTATGCACGTATACTAAATTTTCAAATATGTATTGGTTGTGCGCTGTCATAATATTGATTTCTTTAAATTTATCTCTGTTGACTTATTTGGCTCTCTTGGTCCCATATTATATGGCTCGAACAGCCCTCAGCACAAAAACATAATTAATATAAGCAGCATTACCCCATAATAATATACCATACGACATAATGTAGTGAAAGTAAGCAAAATAAACTAATCTCGCCGTTTCTATGTCTGTCAACTGGCGAATCTTTCACATAATTCTTGGCGATAAGTCATTTATGTGATTGCCTCATTGGAGTTTAGCATCTAACGTTATTCCCAGAAAAACAGCGGTATCCACTAAATCTAATTCCTCATGATCAAGTTGTACAGTGGTTTTTACCTGTTTGACATTAGGTAATTTAAATTTGATACACTTTGTCTTTTTCCCATTGAGGAGTAGGTTATTAGCTTCAAACCACTGTACCACTATTATATATTATTGACTAAAAGACAGCTATTGTGCATGGTTTATTAAAAAACCATATTTTGATAAGAAATCTGTTTATATTAGTATAGTATAGTTGTAGTATTAGTAGCTCTAAACAATGAAATAAACCTTTTTTGTCTAACAACTGTGTTTTTTAAATGCCAGACGTCGATTTTCCAAGGTTTACTGTTTTAAAAGAACGCTAAACGATTTAACGGCTATTAAGCATAAAAAATGCATAATTTGTGACACAAGGTAAATGTGTCAACAGTTACGATTCTATTACTACTCCATTATTACGGCTGCGCTTCAGCTAGCTGTTTTTTAGTATTTTTAACCGACTTCCAAAAAAGGAGGAGGTTCTCAATTCGGCGCGTATTTTTTTAATGCATGTTACCGCATATCTCCGTGGTTTCCAAACCGATTTGAAATTTTTTCAGTGGTTAGAGGAAGCTTGCGAGGTGGTCCCATAAAAAATTCTTAAGCCTGATGCTGACTCCAAATCCTTAACCCTGATGCTGTAGGTATACCTACGACTCAAAACTAGGGAGTTAGGAAGTTTTGACGGTGAATTCATATAGTAGGTATCAAGTGACGTGTAGGTAGTACGATTCAACTCTGAGTCCCAACTCCTCAACCCTGATGCTGCAGGGTACAGAACTCCTTAAAAATAGCGATTTAGGATATTTTATGGTGAATTAATATTGTAGGTGTCAAGCAACGACTTCATAATTAAACCCAAGTCCCAACTCCTCAATTCTGATGCTGCAGGGTACTGCACTCCTAAGCCGTGGGGATTAAGAGTACACTAAAAAGTTAAAAATAAAAATTCTTTCCAAAAAACCGACTTCCAAAGCCACTGTATAGTAAAAAATAATTTTGATTTCTACACACTATGTTGAATTTGGGCGAGTATAACAAAGATAGGCAAAGCTGACGCGTCAGGCTCGCCCGACTTCAACATACCTAGTGTGTAGAAAGCAAAATTATTTTTTACTTTACAGTGGCTTTGGAAGTCGTTTTTGGAAATAATTTTTATAAGAGATCGCATCAAGGAATAGATAAACATGGCTAAAACACAAAAACTACATTATTTATCTTAGCACTCATTCAGACTCATAAAATGAAAGCTTAAAAGTAAACAAATAATACCCCAGATAAGTACCAATTTCAAAAATCAGTACCTACGATAACAAATACCAAATGGCGCTGACTTCTTTAAAATTTTAGTAACAGTTTCGTCTTTTGTGATACCAGAGAACCCCAAATATCGATTTTGAACGAAATCGGTACGATAACAAAGAATTTCAAACTGGCGCTAATTAGAGAACTCTAAAAATAAGTAATGACTATTCAAAAACACTCGAGTCCGTACTTGAGAACCTCCGACTTGAACCCCTCTGTGATCCAAACCCTGTGACGAGAAACCTTTACCTACGTAGAGACTCGATGCAGCGACGCGAGATGGCGCGTAGATGACCTCAGTTATGTGAAAATAGCATTCGGTCATTGCCACAGGCGGCGGTAAAAATTATTGGACATGAAGCGAGGGGGGGAAGGGAAGTCGAACGCTCAAGGCCATTGGCAGCTTGGAGCGCCTTAAGGATTAAAATTGGGGTTTAACCAATCAAAATCAAACTTGACGCCACGGAAAACGGGTAGGTACTCATACTAATATTGTAAATGCTAATGTGTGTTTGTTTGTTGGATTATTGGTTTATTATTCAATCACGCCGCAACAGAGCAACGGGTTGATGTGATTTTTTTCTTGGGTATAGTTGAGGACCTGGAGAATGTCCCTAACATAGGCTATTTTTTGTCCCGTTATGAGGAGTTCCTGTGGGAATTTAAAAAAAAACTTTTCACGCGGATGAGGCCCGGGCATCGGCTAGTATAATATAAGATGGTATCGAGAACCTGAAAGCTTTGAAACTTAAAGCAATCCCCGCCCTGAATCACGCGACACCTTGTTAAATGTAGCAGTAAGACTAAGACGCCGGGCGGTTCATTACACGGGAACCTAAGTCTTCGCAGCGCCTGATCCCTTTGCGGCGAACTTAATTACTGTACCTATAACTTATAGCTTTTAGGGACTTACTTTGAGGGACGAGTGGCCTAGTTGTGACATCGCAAATCAATCGATTGCGAATGTTAAGCAACGTTGACCCAAGTCGGTAACTGGATGGATAACTGAATTAGGACGTCTGAATTTAGCCTTTTCGTTTCCTCCGTGCCTCGCAGAGTAGGTACGTCGGTCCCGGTAATTATCACTAACATCTGATAATAATAATCGTTACAAAAACTTAAGATTTTTAATACTCAGTAGAGTCGTATGCGGAAGGACGTGGGAAGGTTTTTCATTATCATACTAATATTATGAATGCGACGTGATTTTTGGCATGGGCATAGTTGAGGACCTGCAGAGTGACATAGGGTACTTTTGATCCCGGAAAATTATGGAGTTTCAGCGGGACTCCGTGATTGAGTTACAAACATCCATCCTTGAAACATCCATCTAAACTTACGCATTGAAGTACATATTGATTATTCCTTCCAATCTAGTTCTGAGGATTTAATCGGTTTCATTATTGTTACCTTTCGTGTTTTGGAATTATAATCCTTATTTTAGGGACGTCAAGGTACGTGACATCAAACTGTTATTCAGAGTAATATTGTTGCTGTATTGTTGTAAGCGTTGGCAGTACGACTACTGTGTCTATATGTCACCGTAAGATTGCAAAAACCGTTAGATTGTAATCTAACGCTTTTTATCTCGTTAGATTGTAAACTTTCGAAAGATTGTGAACCATTCAATGTTCTGAGTGTAAATTTTTGAAATATTCTGCGGCCGGGCACTTAGGTTCTATATTCTATCGGGTTAATATACCTAACAGATTACAATCTACCGAAAAATAATAATGCGTTATATTGTAATCTTTCGACAGTTTACAATTTAGCGAGTTAGATTATTAATCTAACGGTTTTTACAATCTTACGGTGACATATACAAGCTATGTGTTGCACGGAGGCCTCGCGTGCTTTCAGGTGTGGTGTGGAAGCACAAAGGGGTAATTAGTGCTCAGTGAGAAATTGTCTCGGTGCCGATTAATGCCACAAAGCCAGCCACTGGCTACTGTAATTGCTTATCTATACTCATAACTAGGGGTCACTCGCGACTTCGTCGGCGTACAATAATTTTCTGATTTCCTATGAGATTATGAAATTTTCCCGCTGCAAAAAGGTTTTCTGTATAGGCTTATGCAGGTTTTTATTATTTAAAACTAATAACCTAAATGCTGATTTTCATGTCTTGAAAAATCACTGATACTTCAAAATCATAAAACTTTTATGGAACCTTTATAATATGAGTACTAGATAAATACTAACAAGTAGTTTGTCTATAACACTAACATTATAAAAGCTATTGAGTATTGACCCTATTAGGGTTGCTACTAATTGCTAATTAATGTGATAGTAAAGTTACACGAGACGTGACACGCAATAGGGGACGTGCAAACACAATAACGATCCAGTGTCCGTCGTTATAATAACGTATAGGGGCATACTACCATCGCTCAAAGCAATATTGAAGTAAAACTTCTTTACGTACGCTTGAGTTGGGGAGTAAACTGGTGAACGCGTGACGAGAGCGTTACGAAAAGTGCGAACGGAAGTTGAGAGGGAGATGTAAGTTAGTGAAGATAGAAAGAGTGAAAGTTACGTTTCGTATATTACTGTAGGGGCAAGAGAGAGAGAGGTGCGAGCACACATTTTCTTTCTCTCTTCCTCTCATAGCCAGCCAGTTACTAAGTTTTACTTCACCGTGACAACGTCTTATAATTCGATATAGCCGGCTGCACGCACAAAAAAGATGACGTATGCGGCGTTACCTCGCTCTGAGGCGTTCCATGTAAGGCTTGAAGTGCAAGCGAGAGCGCGGAACGAGCGACAAAGAGGCACAATCGGCCTTTGCGTTCGGCAGCGTTCGACATCCGTCTCTCTCCTACTTGAGTAAGCGATGCGTCTGCGTTGTCACGTTCAACTATCGTCAGTAAACCGACTTTACAGACAACCAATTTTTTATTTTAAAATGTCACTTTTATGTCTTGTACGGTCTTGACGTCTCTAAAATAGGGGTTAAATCTCTGAAGCATAATGTCTTATATTTTTAAACAATACTGTTTTAAGAGACGATAGTATGCCCCTTGAGATCAAATAGATAGATACGTGTACTGGAAGCGATCGTGGCTTCTGACAGTATTTCACGAACACACAATGAGTGTCGAGTAAACAAGGGACGTAGACCTAAGATTACGATACAAGGGAATACATATTATAGGTAATAATTATATTGGGGCTATAATTACTATGATATTGTGGCCAATTCTCTATAACACAATCTCTAAAATGACACCTCAAAATCTTGTTCTGTCCCTTTCTACAAAGAGTATTAAGAAAGGATTAGCAATATTTATTAAGTATACCTTTGTAATAACTTTACTTTACAGTTAAGATGAAATAAATATTTTCATTTTCATTTTCATTTTTAATGCAGTCATTTTAGTTTAGTTGAGAGATTGTGTACTACAGAATCAGCCCCACCACTACCACCACCACTACAGCCCATTAACTTCCCACTGCTGGGCACAGGCCTCCACTCTCATGAGAGAGAGGGAATAAGAGCTTAGACCCACCACGCTGCTCCAATGCGGGTTGGCGGGCTTTAACGACTATTATCATGTTAGTGATAATAACCGGGACCGACGGTTTAACGTGCTCTCCGAGGCACGGGGGTGAAACACCGCCAACATCCTAACTCCGGGCTAGTACTGAGAATTTCTAGTTAGAAAAACCCAAATACTTAATTATGGCCCGACCCGGGACTCGAACCCAGGACCTCGTCGGCCGCAGTCGGACATGCTAACCACTAGTGACTAGACCAACGAGGCAGTCAGAATCAGCCCCAATATTATGAAATTGTATTTGATTCAACATCCATTAAAAGTATGCTACTGCAAAAAGCAAATTTTTCTGTTGAAGATTTTGTTGAAATGCGTTGATTTGACTCGCTCCAGATATGCTTAGAAAAATTCGGAGTTATGTACGTTTTTAACTTTTAAGCAACCCATACTAATATTCTAAATGCAAAAGTAGGTGTGTCTGTTTGCTACGTTTTCACGGCCCACCTTTTCAACCGATTTTGATGAAATTTGGTATATAGATAAACCTATAACCTTTCCGGGGAAGGACAGGCATTTTTTATCACGGAAAATTATAGAGTTACCGCGGGAACCGAAAAACCCGTGACGTCATCATCAACGCACTTTTTTTTCTTTAATCGATAGCTTGAAATGTAAAGATGTAAATTTTAGGTCTTTTGGAAGACTCTCTCTTTAATATACAGTAAGAAATAATTATTTTTGACACTGGCATCATCCCTATTCAACAAAACATCCCTACACGTGAATTTAACCTGATTAACAAGTAACTCAGGATTTGTTAAAATATATTTACAGCTCGCATCCGACATTCGAATTCAAACCCTAAAGTTAACCCACATAAGAGCAAAACTCCAGTAGTAGTTTTAATTTTTATATTTATTACAGCAGTGGCAAGTTAAAATAAACTTTAAATCTAACGAGGGCAAAGTTCAAAATTCAATGGCCCCTACATTTTTCTATGTTCTGTCAATGGCACTTGACACATACAAGTTAAATTGAAGCCTAAACTTGAGACGATAAAGTTGAAATTCTTCTAGATGTATTCGCGAGGTTCGCTGCAAAATATAGTGCAATTGAAACGACGAACGGAAGTCATCTTTCTTTCCACAATGGAAACAAACAAGGCAGTATTTTTCCAAAACTTTTGAATTTCGAACGGAATTTACTTCGACGTCAAATAACTTTGAGATCTATTCCCGAGGAGGGGAAGCACTCAATTTTCTGTAATATATTTCGGTTTTTGATCTCTCTCTATAAATTAGGAAACTTTGCATCAAAGTTATTCATTACTTGAGTTTGACGACCTCCCCGGCTTCGAGTGGCGAGCGCTGTGCTGTGTTTTATAAATAAACTAGCTGATGTCCGCGACTTCATCCACGTGGATTGAGATTTTGCAAATCGCCTGAGACGTATTTTTGGCAATACTCCGAGGATTTTGGGAGGATCGAGATGGAAATAGTACCAAGAGTTGTGAGCGTTTGAATTTTGAAAATCGGCTGGTAACTTTTTTTGGAATTTTGAAAAATGTAAAAAGGTCGGGTGTTTTGGGGAGTGTTTGTTTACAAGTTGTAAATATTAGAGAAAAAAACTGACTTAAGAAAAAATTAAAAAAAGGGTCCTGGGGTATTCGTTTAACTACAAAATGGCGAAAAAATTTGAAAATCGGTTTATAATTGTGACCTGTATGGTGGTCCCTTTAGATTTGGAATTGTAGAAAAACGGGTTTTTCCGTATATAAAAAGTGATGTAGCTTCTACAGCTCCTCTTGGGCTATGAGATATTATGGTGCGCGCAGATGCATAATCTCGCTGGAGATGGGTCGTAGTGGCCAAAATTCGGTCGGGAGGACATTTTATTATTATCATGTTTTCGCTCTTAGAAATATTTTTCATTGCAGTTGGTGAAAATTATGCAAAAGAGGGTACGCAATTTGGGCGTTTTCGGTCAAAAAGCGGCCAATGAATTTAGCCATCGCCCGTCCGCGGCGCAAATTATCTCTTTACGTATTCACGGCGGTACCAGGGGTGCATAGCAAGCAGGAGCTGCGGGAAAGAGTGTAATTATTGAGGAACATCCGCTTGCTTTACCACAGATTTACACTGCGCGCTGGGTTTTTTTTCGCCTTTTGGTTACAGATGATTACATATTCTGTACTTCTGTGAGCAAATACGGTAAATTGTTGTTTTTGTAGTCAAATAAATCAATTATTCGTCTATCTATCTATCTATTTTTGAAGTAAAACTTCTTTAGCATCGTTGTAATTTGAAAATTCCGTGAAACAAAAAAGCGACACTAAAAAGAGACAAATATCTTCGTAATAGGATTTAGCCTGCGAGAGAATGAGATAAAATACAAATTATATTTATCTAATTATTTCATAGGCTTTTCATTTAAAGTTTCACTTCTGCCGTGCGTGAATTGCACACAACCACACACACACTATTTTTGTTTCTAGACACAGTTCTTTTATTTTACTCCACTACAAGTTAGCCCTTGAATGCAACCTCACCTGGTGATCTAAGATGGTAGCGGGCTGATCTGTATGGCAGTTGTTAGTATGGTATGGCAAGTATGGCACTTATGATTACGGTCATACACTTAATCTGTTTTTTAATTTTTAATTCTTCTACAAGTTAGCCCTTGACTCTGATCTCAAGTAATGGTTAGTGATGATGCAGTATAAGATGCTAGTGGACCTGTTAGGGGTATGGCACTAATCATCTCTTTATGACAAAAGCCTCCAAAAAATTAAAGATAATAAAAATAAAAAAACTCTTTATGTACGGTACCAGGGGTGCATAGCAAGCAGGAGCTGTGGCCGATAACGTAATTATTGAGGAACATCCGCTTTACACCGCGGTATTACATACAAAACCGGCCTAGTGCGAGTCGGACTCGCGCACCGAGGGTTCCGTACAAACCTGTAGGTATATACGTAAAAGTTATGGTATTTTAATTCCACTTATCTATTTTAATTTCAATTTAATACGTCTACGCATTCATGCGGAAAGGGGTAGTAAGTTTAAAATTATTAAAAATATTTTTATTATATGATGTAACTAAAAATGTATGCTTTTCGCAATTTTTCCTTACTACGTAGGAACTTACGTACGTAACGTACTAAATTTCAAGATTCTGAGTTCACGGGAAGTACCCTGTAGGTTTTGATTCCCTTGCGAGTATCGAAAATTTGCATAAAAATATTTTTATTATATGATGTAACTAAAAATTTATGCTTTTCGCAATTTTTCCTTTATCTGTGCCATAAGACGTTGCTTCGTACAAAATTTCAAGATTCTGAGTTCACGGGAAGTACCCTGTAGGTTTTGATTCCCTTGCGAGTGTCGAAAATTTGACATAAACGGCTGTATCTTTTGATTGCGTTGACTTTGAAGTTAGATTTTTTCACTATATTTGATATGTTTGATTATATTTGATATGAACTTCAGCTTGATACCTCCCATGCGTTCCTGAGAAAAAGGGTCTTGACACACAGACGGACGGACAACAAAGTGATCCTATGAGGATTCCGTGTTTTCTTTTTGAGGTGCGGAACCCTAAAAAATGATAATACGGCTTGTGTTGTCTATATTCACCTTGGAGATAGGTAATTTGGAAGATTTGTATGGTGTGGTGGTGTGGCGGTGCGAATTGCTGGCTTACTGAGTGAATATCAAAAGCTACACGTGCAAGATACACACTGTACCACATAGATTTACCTGCTGTGGCGAATTATAACGACTTAACTTCAAGTTCCTTCATTATCATGGGACTTCCGCAACGTAACGCCTGATATCCAACAAAAGAATAACATTAAATACATAATTTGGTTCAATTTTTTGTGACGAATGTTTTTCCCGTTTATGTAAATACGACGGGGGAAATAAGCTCACGGCGGGTGTATAAAATGTTTTAATATTAAACAGCCCACCGCAACACTAACGATGGTAAAACAACTTTGGGTTGACTATTGTTTGTTTAGGGTGTTTTAGAACTTGAAAGGCGTTGGTGCCAGAGACCAAACAATCTATCTTATGTAAGAGACAATCCAGAAGTAGGTATTTATGAGACACTTTTAATATATTTGTACTCTTATTTGGAACTTGTACGAGTAAATGGTTAAACGTGCAGAGGTTCCACGAGAGATTTAATGTAATTAGATAATAGTTGGCAAAACTTAAAGATAATATTCATTTGATCTGGCCACGATTGCTATCGTTAAGCTCTAAATCAAAAGGCGATCTAAACACAAAAGTATTCAATAATCGCTGAGTCTGCCGGCAGGAGACTGATTTACTATCGTTAAGCACTCGTATTTATACAACTAATTTCAATATGGCGTCCGTACTCGCCGATTAAATTCAATGACATGAAACTAGTCAAATTGACAGATATTATACTTCCTGTGTCCTGTACATAGGCTACTATGTACATATTTATTCTTTTTATTTATTTTTTTTCATTACTTTTTATTCCGAAAAACTAGACGGATTAGACTATTCACACGGGATTTGTCAAATACCTAAAGCCACAAGTCCCGGGCATCATCTTATTTATAATATTACTAGCTGATGCCCGCGACTACGTCCGCGTGCATTGAGGTTTTCCGGAATAAAAAGTAGCCTATGTGTTATTCCAGACTATAATCTATCTCTGTGCCAAATTTCATCCAAATCTGTTCAGCCGTTCGGGCGTGATTGAGTAACAAACATCCATCCATCCATACATCCATCCAAACTATCGCATTTATAATATTAGTATAGAAGTAGTTACGGATTCTCCATACGCCTCTGTTCAAGTATAAATAACTATCAATCGTTTGGCGGCTCAGCGAGGCGAGTCGGGGGGAAGGGCGGAGGGTGGGAAGGGGGAGGTCTCTTTCACGATGATCCCCTCTTTATGGTGCCTTAACTCGATTGATCCTCGTAAAACGGGGATATGTATTGCCGTAGCACCGCGTAGCGTCGCGTAGCAGTGGCGTAGCTTATATTGGATACTGTATTTTTTATTGTTATCTGTAAGTAAATAATAGTATTGTTTCGGAAGTCTAAATATAACCCACATAATAAAAAACCACAGGCCGTATCGGGCTGAAATTTGGCATTATAGTTATTATGTCCTAGGAATCTGCTAAGAAAGACATTAGAAAGAAATACTAACCCTTATGGAGGTAAAATGGAGTTTTAGTCCACTCGGACGAAGTTTCGAGCCAAAGCTAGCCTCTAACAAAGGCGAGTCAAATGTAAACAATATACATAAATTGTACACAGTTTGTTGCGGAGTGCAACGGATCTGATTCATTTGTATCGTTGTTGAATTTGTTACGCAAATGTTTAAAATTGATTTACTGCGATCACTCCACAGTCTACCTACAGAGTCAATCATCATCATCATCGTTTCAACCCATTGTCATCTCACTACTGAGCACAAGTCTCATATCGAAACGTGTTTCGTGTTTTTTTCTTAGTTTTTTTTTTTAAATAGTCAAGTCCGAGTCACCAGATGATGTCTTCGCGTGGATTAAAAAAAATTTGGTCTATAAATTTGTTGGTTTTAAAAATCTTTAATTAAACAAAAATTAAAGGTGAAATAATTCTGATTTTTCGATATAAAAGTACCTACTTGTGTCACTCTCCAGGGTCCTCATGTAATTCGTACGATGAGCCGTTGCGCTGTTGCGGTATGATTGAAGGACAAACCGAAAAACATAATATTATACACTTTCGCATTAATAATATTAGCGCGGGTACAAAACGTACTCTCCTGGATTAAAAAGGTAAAGGTAATACGAAATCCCTATTTGGGGATCCTTGTAATAACAAATAATGCCTGTTTGATGTAAATTCATGTAAGTCCCCGAAAGGGCTTCAGCAAAATAAACGTTTTTATTTATATAGCTACCCACCTATCCCTTATTACGAATGTTTTAAAAAACAATTTAGTCTGATTCAATTTCGCAATTATAGTCCCACAACTGCCTCTTTGGTCTAGTGGTTAGCATGTTCGACTGCGTTCGACGAGGTCCCGGGTTCGAGTCCCGGGTCGCGCCATACTTAAGTATTGGGTTTTTCTAACTACAAATTCTCAGTATCAACCTGGAGTTAGGAAGTTGATGGTGTTTCACCCCCGTGCCTCGGAGAGCACGTTAAGCCATCAGTCCCGGTCATTATCACTAATAACCGTGCGACATGATAATAGTCGTCAAAGCCCGCCAATCCGCATTGGAACAACGTGGTGGGTGTAAGCTCTTATTCCTACTCTCCTTTGAGAGTGGAGGCCTGTGCCCAGCAGTGTTCTGTAGTGGTAGTCCCACAAATCTATCTGACCCGGTGGCCAAAATTAGAACAAATTTTTACTTATGCTTAAGTATGGTTTTAGTTTTTATTATATTTTTCATAGCTACTAGCGACGCTGTCACCGGCAGGGCGACCGCGTATCTTTTGCATCAATCATTGATACATCGCAATCACCTCCGATTGGTTAATACTCTTCCACTATTGGACGAAATCCATTGGCGCAGCAAGAATACCATAAATTCAGCCAATCGGAGGTGATTGCGATGTATCAATGATTGATGCAAACGATACGCGGTCGCCCTGCTGGTCAGATAAGTTTGTCGGATAGTTTTAGTTACTAGCCTATCGGATATATTTAGTCTACTACAAGTTAGCCCTTGACTGCGATCTCGCCTGACGGTAAGTAATGATGTTGTTTAAAATAGAAGTGGGCTAACCTGTTTGTGATATGGCAGTTATTCTCCTGATCAGTTTCTATACGGCATCGTACTGGAACGTTAAATCGCTTGGCAGTTGGCATTGTCGGTAAGGTGGTAACTAGCCACCAGACCAGACCGGAGAACAGCAGCGCTCAACACTGCGCCAGGGAGGTCTTCAAAAAAACGGTCGTCGTTTAAACTCTTGTTTGTTTTCAATTTGGTTTTTTATTACTGCTTTAATCGCTTGTATTTGTCTTTGCCAAATGGAATCTTTTGAGGCTCGCATAGACAAAGATAATGATGTGTCAAGGCATTACGTAATGCCTGGAGAAAATTTTAGTAATTTAAAAACTGATTGAATAACTTTTCGCTTAAATAATCCATGAAATTGTGGCGGCCAATCATATCATATTATACTAACACAAGATGATGCCCGTGACTTCGTCCGCGTGGATTCCGTTTTTTGATTCCCGCGGGAACTCCTTAATTTTCTGGGATAAAAAGTAGCTTATGTGCTAGTTAGTCCAGATTTTAATCTATCTCTGTGCCAAATTTCATGCAGATCCGTTCAGCCGTTCTGGCGTGATTGAGTAACAAACATCTATCCATCCATCCATCCAAACTTTCGCATTAATAATATTAGTATGGAGTATGGATGCAATAAAAAAGCTATTCTAGAACAAAGCCTTTGGTCTCGAGTCTTCACGGGATCTCCGATAAAATTCTGGAAGCACACTTAGTCACAATGCCCTATACATAGAATTACCTTTAAAAATTAAGCATACAACGACATAATAGGTCGTATCATCAAACAAAAAGCAAGCAATAATGACCTCTATCACAAACAATGAAAGTCGTTAGCGACACAAACGTGTACAATGCAGAGCAAAATGAGCTTTATGTCAACAGCAATAAAGGTGCTGTGAATGATGCGGTTGGACCGCAAATTGGCGGTACTTGGGAGGCTGACGCTAATGTCCGGCGATTACAGGAGTCCATGGAATTTTGCCGCAAGTTATTGGAGCGTACTTTTTTTAAGACGCTTAAAAGTTATGGAGGGAATGGTAACAGATATTTTTTTTAAACTTTGTAGTTAAATCCACCAAGTGAGATCGCAATCAAAGGATAACTTTTAGTAGAATAAATCTATACTTAATATTATAAATGCGAAAGTTTGGATGGATGGATTTTTGTTACTCAATCACGCCAGAACGACGGATCTAGATTAAATTTAGAACAGAGATAGATTATACATCGAACATCATACACAACATAAAAATATGATATTTATTTATTTACTAGCTGATACCCGCGACTTCGTCCGCGTGGATTGAGGTTTTAATGGTTCCCGGGGGAACTTTTTGATCCAGGATAAAAAGTAGCCTGTGTGTTATTCAGACTGCAATCTACCTGTGTGCCAAATTTCATACAGATCTGTTCAGCCGTTCTGGCGTAATACCGTAACAAACGTCCATCTATCCAAACTTTCGCATTTATAATAATAGCTGACTTTGTCTGCGTGGATTGAGGTTTTTTTGTTCCTGCGGGAACTCCTTAATTTTCCGGGATAAAAAGTAGCCTATGTAATATTTCAGACTATAATCTATCTCTGTGCCTTCAGCCGTTCTGGCGTGATACAGTAACAAACATCCATCCATGCATCCAAACTTTCGCATTTATAATATTAGTATAAATTTAAAAACATGTTCGTAAACAGTAATAGAAATATTACTATAACAACTTCAACAGTGATCAAACCCTCAACAATAAATCAAACGAGCAATCAACAAGAATAAGCAATAATCCCAATTAAACGCAATAATATACCGCGCTAGTATTGACTGGAATAATTCAAGCGAAAATGAGCTCTATCTCAAACGCAATAAAGGGGCTGGAAATGATTAGGTGGGACCGCAAATTGTCGCTAGGAACGCTGAAGCTAATGCGCGGCAGTTGGTGTAAGTGGTGTTCCGTACAACTTTAGTGCAACTTATTGAAGCAGAAGTTTTGAATTCTGTAGTAGTTTCCGATTTAAATCTGCATTGTATTTCGAAAATGTTACAGATGTCTATATTTTCTTATTTATCTATCAATCTTAATTTCGTTCTTAATTTATATTTACTGACTAATTTTTGAAAATTTGTGAAGGTCTTTGTGAATTTGTGGCGGGATTAGAGGCAGCGCGGAGAGTCAATTGCAATTGGTAAGCAATGTTGACCTAAATTCGTAACTGGATGGGTGACCGAATTTGGAAGTCTGAATTTGGCCTTTTCGTTCCCTCCGTGACTCGGAGAGTACGTTAAGCCGTCGGTGCGAGTTATTATCACTAATATCAGCTGATAATAATCATTGGTAACCTGAAATAGTAGGTACTCTTAGTCAAGTCGTATGCGGCAGGACCTGGGACTCCACCGCATTATTATCCCAAGAAAACCCATTACGTGATTAATGGAAAGGAATCACGACCCTCAGCAAAATAGGAATACGACGCAGAGAGACCCTTTACTATATAGACGAGGAGTAAGGTCGGAATTTCGAAACCCTCACGGAAGCAAAGCTGCGAGAGTTCGCTGGCAGAAGATATAAATAAAAAGCACGAATGAAAATAACGCAAAAGCGAAAATGTCGACGTTAAATTCAGTTTCCCACCGACTGAGATCTTTCTTAGGAAAAATATAAGTTTCCAAGTTGTATTTCGAGACATTTTAAAGCCAAAACCGCAAAGTTTCGCGATTTGCACTTCTCTTTCGCACTACAAACTAACCGCAACTTTGAAGTTCGGAAGTTTCTTTGCAACAAACGTGATATGTTTTTATTTAAAGTTTTTTATTTAATCAAATAGGTTTTACTATTGTTAAGTTTTGTATTTGCGAATAGTAACGCCTGTTTCTATCCAACATTTATCCATTATAGTCGATCAGTTAAGTGAAACAGGATTTTTATTTATTGAAGTGAAACTTCTTTAGCACCGCTGTGATTTGAAAATTCGATGAAACGAAAAGCGACACCAAAAAGAGACAAACATGTTCATAATAGGATTTAGCCTGCGAGAGAATGAGATAGAATACAAATTACATTTATCTCGTTTCTCGTAGGCTACTTTTCTGAAGTTTCACTTCTGCCGTGTGTGAATTGCACACACACACTTTATTTCCTATTATTGAGTACCAGCGAGGTACTCATGTAACTACGATCTATCCTAGCTAATTGGCTAATTAGTAGTTTTATTTTAACCTAAACTTATAATTTATCTTATGTACTAAGAAATTGTCCACTCGTGACGTCGTGGGAGGACGACTGTGGCGTAAGACATCTGGGTATTGCTTAAGAATGTCGTTCTAACAGCAGGCACCACCTTCTGCCGTGTGTGAATTTCACAAACACATTTATTTATTTATTAATAGAATATAAAAAACTTAACTTTTTATTTTAACCTCCAGTTAAGATAAAACCTAAAAACAAACAAAAAACGTAAACTGCCGCCAACTAGGAGAAGCTCATTAATATTGAACCGAACGTCTCAAAGAGCCCTCGTAGCCTGAGCGTCTCTCAGTAAATAAGGGCTCTCTGTAAATATGATGACTTTTTGCTGTCGGATTTACACGTTTAATTAAGTGTACTTTTCTTAAAAAATTATTCTGAAATATTAAATGACAATGAAATGATTTATTTCACGAAAACGAACAACTTGTGCCACTTATGATGTGTCAAGAATTTACTGCACCGGTTCGGAAAAAAACAACTGCTGAGTTTCTTGCCGGTTCTTCTCGGTAGGAATGGCATTCCAACTGTATATTAATTCGGCTATTCAAAAGCACTTTTCAAAGTCAAGTTGAATATAAAAGATTTGAATTTGTATTTAAGCTATTCGTATCAGAAACGTAGAGCCAAACCGTTTCCCGAAATCATAAAGGATTTGTCCTATCCTAATGTGGGTAGTCTTATTTTATATCGTGATCGAGAATCAAGAAGAATAATAAAAAAAAACTACATTGAACCGTCAGTTACTTTAAAGAAGTAAAACTAAGTATTAGCCGTCAGAAAAGGCCCAGAAGTCGATACGGTTGAACGTCGGTGGAATGTTAAGAGAGCGTTCCCGTTTAATCCCTTGAATTCCTCTGGACCGGATCCGTGGAACTTTCGCGAATAACGTTGAGAATGTTGGAAAATCTTGGCACGATTCCTGCGGATCTCCTCTTTTCCTATTGAGGACTAGTGAACTTTTGTTCACAGTTTATACTAGTTACTACTACTCAGTAGAATTTCTTTCCCAAACTAGTGGTAGAGTCACATTTCACAAGTGGCACAAGTTGTCTTAGTACGTGAAATAAATCGATACATTTCATTACATGTAGTAGCACTTGACGCGGAGAAATTTCCGAAAAATCTTTGGGGGTGGAATTCATTTCCATCAAAATCTGAAACATTTGTCTTTATTATACCCATTACGAAACGGAAATAGTATATAATATATTATTTGCCCTAAGAGGTTGTGCATTTGTTTGTGTGTTTGTGTGTGCACTCTTTGTTAACATTTCCTGGAAAACTAGTGAACCGATTTATTCACTTGTTTTATTTTACGGTTATAGTTCACTAACCTGTGCTGCATTCTTGATTTTTGGTTTTTTAAATGTTACCTTGTTTTTTAATGGATTTAACTTGAAAAATTACAGAAATACAAACTCTTTCGAACTAGCTTTCAGTCTTTAAGCATATATTATGTCTTAAAGTAGTGATTTACCTATATTCCACCATATTATTATACCTGTTATATTTTTAAGTAAGTATTTCAGATTATTTTAATTTTTAGCTCAGTTTAATGCCGGCTCTTTACAGTAGAATCACCATTCTGAACCGGTGTGGTAGAGTCTTGACTTATCATAGTGGCACAAGGTCCTACGACACACCTCATCCTAAATAAATCCAAACTATCCATACCAATATTATAAATGCGAAAGTGTGTCTGTCTGTCTGTCTGCTACGCTCACTCGGCCCAACTATTCAACCGATTTTGATGAAATTTGGTACAGAGATAGGTTACATCCCGGAGAAGGATGTAGAATACTTTTTATCCCGGAAAATTGAAGAGTTCCCGCGGGAATCCAAAAACATCAATCCACGCGGACGAAGTCGCGGGCATCATCTAGTAATTTATAATTTATCTATCTAGCTAGTTTCGACTACCTTAAATCTGGGAATTATTTTCAGAAAACTGAAATTTCATAAAGTGCTACAAGAATTGAGGGATTTGTGCACAAATGGTGTCATATCAACAAGCAGGTTAAAAATATACAAACAAAAAAAAAACAAGTCGGTTTAGAAACCACGGAGATATGCGCCGAATTTAGAGACCTCCTCCTTTTTTGGAAGTCGGTTATAAAATAGTTCCAATTTTGGCCACCGGGTCAAATTTGTGGGTTTAAGTATATTTTATTATTATTATTTATTTATTTATCGATACATTACAAAATTACATTAACAGTGTTACAAATAAACATGAACACACATACATGTACAACATATGTAAGTATGTTTGTATTTTTTACTGCCTCGTTGATCTAGTGGTTAGCATGTTCGATTGTGGCCGACGAGGTCCCGGGTTTGAGGCCCGGGTCGGGCCAAAGCAAGTAAGTACTTGTTGGGTTTTTCTGACAAGAAATTCTCAGTACTTGGACTGACTTGGAGTAGGAAATGGGCGGTGTTTCACCCGCGTGCCTTGGAGAACAGCGTCTGTGAAATATAGCTATATCTATATCGTCTGTCTTATATACTACTAGCGAAACTATTGCGACACAATATGTTACGGTCAACTTCAGACGTGACTAAATGATTGGCGCCCGTTATACTTACCAAGTTGTGGGTGGGTGTGCAGTAATGAAGCTTGGCAATGATTTGCTCTAATGGCTCTGATAGTCCCTTAGTTAAGATGATTTGTGAAATGGTGATAATGAAAAAAAGAAAAACCCCGCTGAGTTTGTTGTGGGCTCTTCTCATATCAGGGCGCGTTTGGAATCCTCGTAGCTCTAGTTTTAAGATACCGTTACTGAATATCAAATCATTATATTTTATAAAAAACTGGACGTCAATAAGTGTAGTGTACCTACCTAAATTGAATAAACATTATATGACTAATACTATGACTAGGCAATAATTGACCCGTGTGTTAAACCTCGGCTCTAAATTAGTTGGCAGATTTTGGCGCCAACAGTTGGCGGCGAACTTAACCGCGAGTTAGCGCACGAAGTCGAGTTAACTAACAGTCAACCGCCAGCTAAGTATACAGCTATGTTGCTGCTCACTAGAACACATCATGCATTTTTAATCAACCTTTTAGAGTTGGAGTGATTTGAGTTGGAAGAGTTTTCGGGAAATTGATTGAATCAAAATACGTGTATCACAGAACACTATAGTTAATACTACAGAATACTACATCTAGCATAGGCAAAAAAAATAGTCTGGAATAATATATAGGCTACTTTACCCCGGAAAATTAAGAAGTTTCCGCGGGAACAAAAAACCTGAATTCACGCTGACGAAGTCGCGGGCATCAGCTAGTATACTTAATATAGTACTATATTCTGAAGCTATAAGTAGAGTGTATACAATATAATCAGGGCGTCACTCAGGATGTGCTTGTTGTCGTATCAAACTCAATTCCGCCGCCCGCGGTGCCCCGTGCTCAAAGTTCAAAGTGTGAACGGAAATCGAGTTTGTGCGCTGAGTTGCCGGCGACATTCCAGAACCTGCTTATGCGGACTACCGTCAAAGCGAGATAATGAACTGAAGGCTGGGCCCAGAATAGGGATGATGACAACTCAATCAAATCAGCAACTCTTTATTATCAAACTTAAAAGTTAAAAACGCGCTTACTTAGTATGGAAGTTGTATGAAATTCACAATAGAGACGTCATCAAATTTCAACGCACTTTTTTTCTTTAATCAATATTTTAAAATGGATATCAAACTTAAAACTAACCGAGGATGTAAATTTTAGGTCTTTTGGAAGACCCTCTATTTGATAATCAGTTTGAAATAATTTATTTTTGATATAATTGTGTGCATCATCCCTATTGTGATCTGAGAAATTATGCGCTACACAAATGCTGGAGTTTTTGAAGTGAAACTTCTTTAGAATCGTGGTGATTTGAAAATTCGATGAAACGAAAAAGCGACACCAAAAAATTATAAGTAACCTTCACAATTGCAATGGCCAGAAAATCGTACTCATTTACTCATTTATTTGAAAAAAAAAGGTACTCATGGCAGAGCAACGAAAATTGCTTTTTATTTCGCCAATCCGAAATATTAATATACTTACATAATAATATAACTTATTTGTTAGCGAAGCGAAGTAGTGGGCACCTGCTAGTCGATAATAGAAGAATGAGTATATTGTCATACGTCAATCGTCATACTGCATTAAGATGTTATCTTTTCATTAGTATACTAATCCTAACGCCAAAGTGTTTCCGGTCTTAGCTACAAAGGGGGTACTTCTTATAAATAATTCCACGTCTTCAGGATTAAGGGGTTCCAAAGAGACTTTTATACGTTGCAGGATGCGGAGCGGAGGGGCAGGGGGGGGGGGAGGCTTGCGAGCTCGGAGCTATCCTATTCGACGTAGCTTAGGGCTGCCATAGACTACAGACTTTATAACCCACTAGATGATGCCCGCGACGTCGTCCGCGTGCAATAAGTTTTTTCGATTCCCGCGGGAACTCCTTAGTTTTCCGGGATAACAAGTCGCTTATGTTATTCCCGGGTATACAACCTATCCCGGTGGGCCGTGAAAGCGTAGCAGACAGACAGACAGACACTTTTTCGCATTTATAATATAAGTATGGATTATGATGGAATATTTGGATGGATATGGATGTTAAACTTTTTTCACTAGTCGAACCGCCCCGTCAGCTTCGCACGGGGGGTTTGTACCTATGTAATATAAATATAGTGGAAAATCTACCTTTTATTAAGTTAGTAGATGATGCCCGAGATTTCGACAGCGTGGATTAAGTTTTATCATTTCTGCGGGAACACTTTGATTTTCCGGGATACAAAGTAGACTATGTCCTTCCCCGGGATACACCCTATTCTGTACTAAATCTCATCAAATTCGGTTGAAAAGATGGGCCGTTAAAAACGTAACAAATAGACAGACATACGCGTTTATACTATTACATTATTTTCGCTGTATACTCAAGATACTCTTCAATTCGTAGTTTTAGCAGGCATTAGTGGACTCGTCGAGCGATTACCGGACCGCTGCGTGCCAATTGCGTGTCACGTGGAGTAATGCGTGTGAGTGTGTGTGTGTAACAGTCAACTTAAATATGTATTTGTATATGAAAACAAGAAGGCGAATTTGTTTTAACTCAAAGATTTAAAAGTCGTGGAACAAAAAAAAGGTAGCCGTAAGCTAGAGGTTATTAATAGTAGATTATTCACCACGGGGGTAATGCGATGTATTATGTCACGGGCGCCGGGATAAATCCCAAGCGGAACGAGGGATTCTAGAGTAACTCCCGAGCGTAGCGAGGGTGTTGCATCTAGAATCCTGAGAGTAGCGCGGGAATTAGGGGCGCCCAAGATTAATACAGCATTACCCCTACGGTGAATACTCTACTTTTCACACCTCGCGATACAACCACTTCTTTCAGCTGGCGTGGCCTACTCGATTTGACAAACAAATGTCGTCAGTGCGAATCTAGTGGGCCACGGCTTCGGTTTTCGAAAATCGAGTTGGCCGCGCCTGCTGAGAACACATTCTGTTTACCGAAATTAGACTTTAGGTATATAGCAATAGGAATTATGAATAAAACCTCTTTGGAATGAATAGAATTTCCTTCAGATCTTGCTTCAGATGCGCGATAATTCTAAATTCAAATCACATTATAACCCTAGGGAATAATGGATTTCAGTACAACATTATAACCCTAGGGATTTAATGTCTTACTTTAACCTTAGATAACAGGCCATGTAATTGGGCGTTGTTGAGCGAGTGGTGTGAAAAGTATTTTTCAATTCACCCTGTAGGTATAAGTTTGTCATTTTGTATGGAGCCGTATCGCGTCGCGTCGCTTTCGCCGCTCATCTAACGCGGGTAACTGATTAATTAAGGCAAAGGAGCTTTGTTAAGGCTCTAAACATAAAATCATGCTCGTATTTTACGATCGTCTTCACCGTACACTCGCCTCATCCGAGCCTCTTTATAGAGTACCGTCGTTTGATGACTTAAACTAATTTGTGAAATCCCGCGCGAAATTAACGCTTATTGGGACCCCTACTAGGGTTAACAGGAATTTATGAACCCTCAAATTCAAAAGGAAATCTATGCCCGCAGCCGAAAATATAACATTCAAACGACATACTTTATATGCACAAGGGGAAGAGCAAATAGGCGTAACCCGCCATTATTGGTGGATATGTCAGCGTGAAATTATTAATACCTTTAGATTATAATCTAACGGTTTCTATATCGCGAGATTGTAAACTGTCGAAAGGTTGTGAACCGTAACATACTGCTTACAATTAAACGCATTTTTTTTCGGTAGATTGTACTTAATCTATTAGGTATATTAACCCGATAGAACCTAAGTGAATATTTTGGCTAACCCTAACCTAACCTACAAGAAAGAGACAACAAAACGTAAATACAATAAAAATTTCAAAAATTTATACTCAGAACATTGAACGGTTTAGTTAGACCGTGAAACCGTTAGATTATAATCTAACTATTTTTAATTTTACGGTGACAGATACAATAAAAGATTTAAAATGACGTCGAAGTGAATACTAGAAGCTAGTATAATATATTTTTCGCTGTCTTAGTTGAATGTTGGAACTCTTCTCGAATTAGTTTTTTATTCATATACCTACAACTCAAACAATCACAGAAACTATTTTCCCTTTCCACCAAATATTCCACTTGGCAACAAAACTTTTCAAAACTAAAAACTAATTACCGTGTTTGTCGGCAGGCTTCCTCCCTGTTCGCTCCGAGAGGAGTAGCTCCGAACGCACCCCCCTCGACGCGGCCGAGCTCCTCCGAGACGCACCCCTCTACCCCCTTCTGCGTGACACCCCTAGAACTGCTGACAACCCTGGCACTTTCAACGAAGGAAACGACAAAACAAGCAATCTAAGTCCTCTAAGCCCTAATTCCAAAGACTTTCAGCCATTCTTCGATACAAACGATTTTGATGAAGATTCCATTGACAATACAGACGTTAACGAAGTTACTGGTGTTAATTATGAAGAAACTGAAACTGGCATTGAAGATACCAGCATACTAGTTACGCCAGACGAAACAGTTCTTGAAAACCTTAACAAGGGTAAAACCACAGGTTCTAATGAAGCTTTTCCTAAAGATTCTAGTTTGAATGATAAACTTACTTTAAATACACATGAAATCACAGAACCCGTTGAGGCATTAGAAGACGCTAGTATTAAAGTTATAGATTTTAGCAAAGAAAATTTATTCGAAACGGATGTAATAAGTAAAAGCAATATAAACCCCGAAGATTACAACGATTTACAAAATGTACCTCAAATTTTAGAATCTAGTGAATCTGAACAAAATAAAGAATCCGTCAGTAGTGAAACTACGAATGGATTATTTGAAAATGATGATTTTAATTCAGAAAGAGCTTTTATAGTAGCCCCAGGGTCGAATGTGGATGAATTGAATAAAATTTTGATGGCGGAAGAAGCAAAAGTGGATTCTGAGAATAAGAGATTTAGCTATGAATCGAATACAGATAATGTGACTAAAGCATCTTTGGATGTAGATGATTTAAGTGAGGCGTATGTTACTGAAGAGGATTTAGATCGAAAGAAAAGAAGCAGTACGGAGTGGGATAAGCCATCAAAGGTATTTTTTTATTTTTTTATTCCACTACAAGTTAGCCCTTTACTGCAATCATTACATGTTTTATTTATTACATACAAATTTTCGTATGTTCAGGAGTTCCTCCGTTTATATAACAATATTTTTCTATAATCTACCTATAACACCAATAATCTTACCCGTTAGTAAGTGATGATGCAGTCTGAGGTGAAAGCGGGCTAATCTGTTAGGGGTATGGCTCCAACAATACATCGTACCGGAACACTAAACGGCTGTAGCCCGCTTCCAAAAGCTGAATTATATTGAATAGAAGCAGGCGTTACTTTGCTTTGGAAGTCCATGATAATGAATGAACTAGAAGTTTAATTCGATATAATACGTCACAGTAGGCAAATCATATTCACCGCCCAGTAAGCCAGCAATTCGCAGCGTCACAAAACTACATCACATAAATCTTCCTGAGTATTCTCAACGTACGTTTCAATCCGATACCGGAAAATCTTCAGGAGATGTTGACTCGACAATGCTACAACAATGACAATGCAAGATGCATTGTTATAATCTCAATTTATGTGATTGGCGATTTTATGATACTCTTGTCTTACAATGGATTTTGGCCAATAGCTAAAGTGTGCATGGGTGATTGCGATCGTTACATTGTGGCAATAATTTTACCGTAACAGGGCATCTGAATTTTAATCCTAACGAGCAAGAAATTAGATGATGACATTTGAAAAAGTTGCTCATTTACAAACTGTGTTTAAAGACTTTTGAAGTCGCTGGAAAATGTCTGAAATAAAACTTGGAAATTGCGAATCACGCTACACCGTTCAAGGGAGATGAATGTGGCTCTGAATAGCCTTGAGCTGATGCTTGTCGGGATTCAACACGGTTGAGATATCATACTTAATATTATAAATTCGAAAGTGAGTCTGTCTGCTACGCTTTCATGAGCCACCGATTTTGATGATTGGTACAGAGATAGGTTGAGTTTCCGTGTCGTAAAATCGTAATCTACGCAGGCGAAAATGCAGGCATCATCTAGTACCTAGCACTAGTAGTATTCTAGGACTGTTTAACTCATGGGTATTTCGTGCGAAGCCGGAGCGGGCGGGTATTCTTATATAGCGCTATTCTCAGAAAACTTCGATATCGCGATACAGGCTTGTGGTTGTCTTAAGTTTTCAGTCGATTATCTGTGACGTAGATACTATTAGAGCCATCTAGTTTACACAGTGTTAACTACAGACTGAAGATAGACTTATTTCGCAGTCACGCCGCGTCAAAACCGGTGACACAATCCTCAACATCCGGGGCGCAGTTCGGGACGCTATAGGCGACGCGGGCGCAGCGCCTGGCATGAGGGCTTCCTCCAGGGTGGACGCCTTCGTTATCAGACCATCCCCCGTAATGAGGGACGAGCCGAGGGAACAGATGATGGAGGCCAGGAAGGAACAAGTGGCACCGCTTCAGGTAACTTTGTTTTTGAAGTGAAACTTCTTTAGAATCATTGTCATTTGAAAATTCGATGAAACAAAAAAGTTACACTAAAAAGAGACAAACATATTCATAATAGGATAGGAGGAAGACAAGTTAAATTTATCTCACTATCTCGTAGGCTACTTTGCTGAAGTTTCACTTCTGCCATGAGTGAATTGCACACTCACACTTTTCATTTCTTTGACTAGAGTTTATCTTCTGCTGGGATCTATAGAGCGTGCTAACTAACTTAACGCACGTGCCAGCGTGTGTAACTTTGCTAAGGCTTTACTATGAGTTAAAACGAGATGGACTTATGCGACTGATATAAATCTGTCTCATTTTAATTGTGTCCTAAGTCTGAGCAAAGTAAAAGTAAGCTCTATAGATCTCACACTTAGAGTTCACTGGCAGTTAGGGGCAGTGGTCTAAGGGACTATGGTCTGTCTAATTTAAGATGATAATATTGTCAGATGCCATTTGCATAGTACTTCTTCGTACTACTTCAGTCTGTTTTACTCTTGTACTTCAGTCTGTGTCACTATTGCTATGCACCTCTGATCTATCAAAATTCTCATCCTAATACAAAGCACGCGGCCGTGATACCAAAGAGAAGAAATGGAATGAAATATTTATTTCATGTAGGACACTTATGATATGTCACGGCTCTCCACCGGTTCGGAAGACCTCTAAGTTTTTGACTTTTCATGAAAAATGTCAAAAATGCTATAAGTGTTCCCCCTATTCTCCGACGTATGCAAAGCGAAAAATCCATACTAATATTAAAAATGCGAAAGTGTGTCTGTCTGTCTGCTACGCTTTCACGGCCCGGATAGTTTGTATCCCGGGGAAGGACATAGGCCGGAAAATTATCCCGGAAAATTAAAGAACTCTCGCGATAATCAAAAAACCTTAATCCACGCGGGTGAAGTCGCAGGCATCATCTAATCTGAAATATCTTCAACTAGCACAGTTTTTCAGAAATCAGCCTAAAACAATATCGGTATTCTGTATCTGTTAACTTTTAACTCAATCCCAATCTTAAGAAAATCAATGTCGAGAAAACAAATAGGTTTTCTTCTTTGTGATGAAATTCATATTATAATATGACAAAGGAAATTAATAATTTCGACTTGCTCTATGGTTACTTTTGTATGGATTCCTGTTTACCAACATGTATTCAAATACACACAGTATTTACAATAGAAATGTTCGAAATCTCTACATTTGAACAACTGAACAATTGGTTCCGCCAACACAACGTCTTGGAAAACGCGCAGACCGCAAAAGCGACTAGAGTAGACGGGGCATAATTAAACCTGCCGTGTCTATACATTTGTAGACCGCGTGCACAATATTGTTTACAGTTTAGCTAACCTACAGTCACTCAATCAGTAAAGCGATAAAGTCAATAATCATACTAATATTATAAATGCGAAAGTGTGTTTGTGTGTTGGTTTGTCCTTCAATCACGCCGCAACGCAGCAACGGATCGACGTGATTATTGGCATGGGTATAGTTGCGAGAGTGACATAAGCTACTTTTTATCCCGATAAATTAAGGAGCTCCCGCGGGAAACAAAAAAAAAATTAACAGCTAGTCAGTAAATAAATTACTTTTGATTTGACTTTGAAAGCTGAGATAGCCTTAGGCCTCTTTTCCATTACACGGTTTCTCGCCGTGAAAATCTACGGTTAATTCGCCGCGTGTAGGCACGGTCGTCAGTGTGGTATGGATCACTATATGAGCTTGTCGACATGCACGGTGGCGCCAAGGCACGGCGCCGCGGCCGCGTGCGCCGTGACTGCCCCTCGGCGCGCCGCGTCTACGCACGGCGTGATTTTCACCAGTGTTGTATGGCAGTCTATCGGGGTGTGTCGACGGTGCCGGACGTACGCACGGATTCGTGACCGCTTATATACGCTGTTTCGCGATTTTATTATAAAATGAACATAAATCAAGAATTATTAATTACGTTGATTCAAGAAAGGCCTGTAATATGGGATAAGACCATCGACGATTATAAAAATAAGCGGCTTAAATATGATTCCTGGAAAGAAATATTTATTCATTTCCAGCCCACATTTGAAGATTTAAGTGGTGATGAGAAAAACAAGTTTGGTAAGTTACAGATATTTAATTATTAACTTTTTACTTATGCATAGTTGTTTTGATAGGAGAGGCGACCTTCGTTAGATACAAAATATTGTGCAAATCTGTTGCGAACTTCATTAGCCGCCAAACTTCCGCGAACTGCATTCGTGATAGGTAACTGGATTAGTTCCGATTCTGAATCAAGGGTGGACTCATTTTCACTCGCATTGTGAAACTGAAAGTTTTCCTGCTTATGTATAAAATTTTGCAAAACACAACATGTTTTCACAATATCAACTGCCAAATCGATGGACACATTCATTGGCCGGTGAAAAATTCGCCATTTATTGGATAAAATGCCAAACGCACATTCAACAAATCTTCGCGCTCTTGTGAGTCTGTAGTTAAATGTACGTTTTAATTGATCAAGCTGATGACCACCAAATGGACGAAGCAAGTGATAATGCAAAGCAAAGGCTTCGTCCGCAACGAACACATATGGCAAATCGTAGTCAATTCCAGGCAAACGTGTTGCATCGGGTAGATTTAATCCGTTGTTTGTTAAATTTTTCCAAAATGGGGTCTCTTTAAACACACTGGAATCACACTCCTTTCCGTAGGCGCCAACGTCAACAAATATAAAGTTGTAATCGCTATCTACTACTGCCATCAAAACTATAGAAAAAAAATGTTTGTAATTTAAAAACATCGAGCCACTATCAATTGGCTTAATAAGTCTGATGTGTTTTCCATCGACCGCTCCTAAGCACAGCGGGAAGTTGGAAGATTCTTGAAATTTGCTTGCAATGTGTAGCCAGTCTTCTTTAGATGGCATTTTCATATATTCTTTATACAGTTCTAACCAAATGTAGTGGCATACTTCACGTACGATGCAACTTATGGTTTTTATTCCAATTCTATAGCTGTAGTATAGGTCAGTAAAGGTATCTCCTGTTGCTAGATACCTGAAATATAAAACAAAACGGTTCAGGTTCAAATACTAAAACCCCATTTTAGGTCGGGGTCGATTCAGTTTAGGTCGGGGGTTTTCATAAATTTTGAATTTAATAATTATTATTTATTTATTTTCAGGGCAAATGGTGATGAAGAAGTGGACCAATATGAAAGATAGCTGGATAAAATATGACAAAAAAATTAATGAATGTAAGTCTGGTTCTTCAGCAAAAAAAATAAGAAAATATATGTTCTATGATGAAATGATGTTCCTAAAAAAAAATGTTGAGCATCGCAAGACCGATTCTAACATGACTGAACATGTTCATGATTCTAGCCTCAGTAATGAAAATTTTGATAGTGCAGTCCCGAATCAATCAAGCTCGGGATACACTGAACGGAGTGAGACGCAAAGGGCTAAAAAAAAAAGAAAAAATGAACTAAGTGAAGTTGACATTAGGTTTATGAAGTTTATGGATTCAGCAGAACGAGATGAGAAAAAGAAAAGCCGTAGTATGAACTTTTTTATGGGAATCGCTGATACAGTTGACAAGTTCAGTGATGAAAATATGATAGACTTTCAGTTTCAAGTAATTTCAATAATTAAAAATATTCAACAAAGACAGTGTACTCAGTATATACCTACATCAAGAAACCAATGGGATCAAGGCCATCAAGGATATTTAAGTGGTACAGCATCCTCAAATGCGCAATCGTCAACATATGGATATTCTACAGCTGCTAGATCGAGCTATGGAATAAGTCGTCCACAGACGTCTTCTCATGATTTTGGACACGGTTCTGGTTTAGAGCCAATCCACTACCGACCCGAATCACAATTATCTGTACATAGTGTAAATGCGGAAAGTATCTCGGCAGATTCTCAAGTTTCTATTGAAGACGAATTCGATTTTAGTACCGCACTTGAGTAGCATTTTCAGCGTAGTGTATTTTTTGATTTACTTGTTCTTAAATTAATAATTATTAAAATTCAATTACATGTAATAATTTTGTTTGTGTGCAATAAACAATTTTAAACTAAAATATGTCATTTAATTTTGTACCTACTTACCTCAGAGTTACAGCCAATCTTTCTGCGGGCGATATACTCTCTCGCATAAAAGTATCTTGATGTTTTAGTTCCTGGGATAATTTTTGGAGCAAGTTGTCGAATGTAGTTTTCTGCATTCTAAAATAATTGTAAAACTTGTCTTCATCTTCTCTCAATTGATTCTTGACAAGTGTATGAAACGCGCCATATTCCTCCCTTTTTTCTAAAATCGGATGTATCCAAAACCTTACTTCCCTTTTTTTTTCTATTTTCTTTTTCCTATATATGTAATAAGCAACTATAATCTTTTTTTTCGTAAGAAAATTCATGACGCAGCACGTCCTACACAGCCCGAGTAAAAAGCGCTACTAGCCAGTACTTACCAATGTCTCGCGCGGTGATTTTGCCGTATCATGTACAAGCTAGCACGTTTTTTCAACCGTACGGCTTACACACCGTACGTTTGAACAACCGTGTAATGGAAAAGAGGCCTTATGGTTTAAACGCCCGGCGTGCTATTCAGGTGGTCGGTGGTTCGATCCCCGGGCACGCACCTCTAACTTTTCGGAGTTATGTGCGTTTTAAGAAATTAATTTATATCACTTGCATTCTGTAACGATGATGGAAAACATCATAACGAAATCTGCATGTCCGAGAGCTTTTCATAATGTTCTCAAAGGTGTGTGAAGTATGCCAATCTGCTTTCGGCTAGCGTGGTGGACTATGGACAAACTCTCTCTTTCTGAGATGGGACATGTGCTCCGATTAGTGGGCAAAGCAGGCGATGGGTTGAAGTGACAATTCTAAAAGCTGGACGGTTAATGGTTCCAGCCCTACTATTCTCTAACTTCGTTGGGACAAAGGAAAACCCCTGACATATATACATATTTTTTATCCATTGAAGGTTTTATATTATGAAAACGTTATATTTATTTCATAAGGTGTGTGCGTAAGGTGCAGAAATCCTTTGTGGGGTCGAGTGTACGTTTTTATAACATGGTTCCAAAAGAGTTTATAGATTTGCCATTACATAAATTTAAGGACTGTGTCAAGCAGCATTTGTTAAGTCGAGCTTATTATACTATCGACGATTTTATTAACGACAAAGTTGCATGGAAGCAACCGGCCTCGAATCCAGTGACCCACAAGTCGGTGTAATACTTGTAACGTTGCGTATGTATTGTATTGCTTAAATATTGTAACCTCTTTCTTTTTTTGAGAAAAGAGCAACTGCTGAGTTTCTTGCCGGCTCTTCTCAGTAGAACCAGCTTTCCGAACCGGTGGTAGAGTCTTGACGTATCATAAGTGACACAAGTTGTCCTATGTGAAATAAATAAATCATTTATCATTTATCATTTATCATTTATCATAGAAAATCTTCAATAGTGATAGAGAATAGGGCTGCAGTTCTATGCAGTTGCTTATTTTCAGCCGCTGATCGTATGATTTTAGAAGCTGGGATCTTACTGAAACCAAGATTATAAGTAATGTAGGGAGTGAGAGAACTGTATGATCGTTAAACAGCGTTAAGTATTTACCAACGAAAATACGATATAATTTGGCCGCGTAAGAAGAAGCCCCGCATTAAAATATAATGTTGCGTAACAGCCTTCTTTTGAAGCGCTCCTTTAGGCCACCCAGGGCTGCCACTTTCTTAATTATTATTTGTTATATAACTACGTCGTTTAATTGACTTCAACTTGACTCTTGTTCCTCTGTCAACTTTTTATCATCGACAAGGTCTGCACCCTTACGCAGTCGAAATTCCGCGGGCTCGTACGAAGTGATTTGCTTCCTCGTTCCTAATTCGAACCGCTAGGATATGGAATGCCCTTCCGGCTTCCGTTTTCCACTCCTCTTTTAACCTTCAAAACAAAGAGTGAATAGGCATTTTCTAGGCCAGTGCGCTCCACCTCACCAAGCAAGTCTGAATGCAGTCAGTCCAGCGTTAGTCTATAAATTAAAAAAAAAACTCAATGAAAGACCATTAAAGAATTCTCGGGTTTCATCACGATATTTTCCTTACCGTTGTATCCCGGGATAGGACATTTTACATTTTATCCTGGAAAATCAAAGAGTGATTTTTCAAAAACCTAAATCCACGCGGACGAAGACATCCTCTAATTTTTGATAATCATTATTTCTCAGTAAAGGTCTGCTTTACAGAGAAAATATAATACCTGTATGAAAAATGTTCGTTCGTCGTTTTTCGGTTAAAAATAATAATAATAAGCACGGACCTCATTAACTTGTTAGTGAGTTGGCAGCCCTGCGGCACGCGCGTGACGTCATTATTATTGTATAAAACGTTGACAACGCGACCGCGGCTCAGGGCTGCCACCGGGGAGATTCGAGCCGGTTGTTGGTCACAAAGCGATTTTTATGAGCGTATATTTTTATACAGATTCATTTAAGTATTCTCTTTGGAATTTTAAAACAAACTAGCTGATGCTCGTCGGCGTGGATTTTGAGGTTTTTTTGGTTCCCACGGGAACTCTTTAATTTTCCGCGATAAAAATTAGCCTATGGGTTATTCCAGGCTGTAACATAATATCTCATCCAGATCCGTTCAGCCGTTCCGGCGTGATTGAGTTACAAACATCCATACATCCAAACTTTCGCATTTATAATGTTCAACAATAAACCGAGGAAAAATACCTCTCAGCTGCCAATAACATCCAGTTAATATTGTCTGTACCATACATTTCAAAATAAATATTTACTTTACATCAATTTAAAACAATAAAGTGTGCACGTAAAGTAGTTTACGAGAGAATGAGATAAATATAACTTGTATTCTATCTCATTCTCTCATTCTAAATCCTATATATGTGTTTCTCATTTTGGTGTCGCTTCTTTGTTTCGTTGAATTTTCAAATCACAACGATTCTAAAGAAGTTTCACTTCAATAATACATAATAACATTTCGTTGTCTGATTGTCGTGTATGTGTGTGCAGCCTGTGAAGCAAGAGAAGGAGCTTCTGGTAGAGCCGCACGCGCACGCTCGCCTCGCTTGCGACCTGAACAACGTCACTGACCTGCGCTGGTACAAGGACAGCGAGGTGAGCGCACTTTTGTATTTCATCCATCTATATATGTAAGCGACAATCCAGAAGTAGGTATTAATAAAAACACTTAATAGATTTGTACTTCCATTTGAACTTGCACGAGTAAATAGTTAAACGTGTAGAGGTTCTAAGAGAGATTAAATGTAATTAGATAAGAGTTGGCAAACTTAAAAACGATGTACATTTGATCCGGAAACGATTGCTATCGTTAAGCTCTAAATCAAGGCGATCTAAACACAAAAGTATTCAATAATCGCTGAGTCTGCCGGCAGGAGACTGATTTACTATCGTTAAACACTCGTATTTATACCAACCATTTCAACATGGCGTCCATAATGACATAAAACTAGTCAAATTGACAGTAATTATACTTCCTGTTTCTTGAGATATAATGACAAATAGAAATAATGCTGACATATATATGTAGGTACTAGATGGAAAAGAACGAGTGTGCTTTAGACCACACGACTGAAGTAAAACTTAGTAACTGGCTATGAGAGAAAGAGAAAGAAAATGTGTGCTCGCACCTCTCTCTCTTGCCCCTACACTATATACGGAACCCCTGTTTTTTTTTTTAAATTTAGTATCAAAAAGTCTAAATAAAATATGAAAAAAACAGATACATAGTGGACAAGATAGCACTTATCTCTATAAGTGCCTTCTATCTATCTATCTCTACCAGTGACCCTTGGCAGTGAGAAAGGTTGTGGAGGAAGAATAGGGAAAACAAGGTATGAGATAGAATGAAACGAGATATTATATGATAAACTTACATAAACACACAAATATACATACTAAAGACAAATATATACATAAATTAATATATAAATAAATATAATGTGTATTTAAAGCGGGTACCTACATACCACGATAATTATGACGATTTTGTTGCGACCAAGCTGCATGGATCGCAGCGTAGTTTGTAGGGACTAGTGGAACAGGCCATAGTAACACAGGCTTGTGTAATGTGTTACTTTGCGAAAATCCATGACCAAGGAATAAGCCCACCCTCCCGGCTTCTGAACATGTGGGAAAAACTAACAATATACACCACATAACAAAAATCGATAACCGCATAGTTCCTTTGGGGCTTAAAATATTATGTAATATATAAAGACAACAATTTGTGGACAATTTTGTCACATAAAACCTTAATAAAATGGCTCTTGGTTAAGTTATTTATAGAGTAACGTCGAGCGATATAATTAGCATTCCACCCGAGTGGTGTACCGGTAAGAGGTGATTAATATGTAAAGCAAACCCTGGAGACGCGGCATTTCGTGCGAAACTGGAAGCGCCTTACCACGTCTCCTGATTATAATATTGGAAACTTTTAACCAAAATAATATTATAAATGACTAGATGTTGCCCGCGGCTATGGATTTAAGTAAGTATTGAATAGAAGCAGGCGTCACTTTGCCGAAGTTCACCATAATGAAGGAAATAGAAGTTTAATTCGCTATAATCTGCGACAATAAGTAAATCTATGTGGTACAGTGCACTTATAGCCCGCAATATTCACCACCACTACTCTCAACGTACGTTTCACTCCTACACCGGAGCATCTTCAGGAGATATTGACTCGACAATGCACGATTGTAAAGCACAACATAACCTTAAAACTCAAAGAACTTTGTAATCGAGCATTGTCAAAAAACGTAGTGATTACATCCTCTTTGCATTGTCGAGTAAACATATGAATGCTCCTGTGTCGGAGTGAAACGTACGTTGAGAGTTGTTTGGAAGATTTCTGTGGTGTGGTGATTTAGCTATGGTCGCGGATTATAGCGAATTAACTAAACTTCTAGTTCCTTCATTAGGATTTAAGTGCTTATTGGAAATCCCGTCCCGTAGGAATTCTGATTTCTTGGTTTTGGGTATTTGCCAACTAGTGAAACCAGCAACGTTTTTCCAAACGTCAAAACGCGTGCTTACATCGCGCTTCTCCGGAATACGAGCTATGTTTTCGCCAAACTTCATTATAATCATTCTGGAACTGCAGACTTGAAGGCTGCTTTCTTCCTCCAGTTACTTACCAGAGGCCCAATTGTCTAATCAAATCGTAATCATTTGACAGCTTAAAACGTAATACTCGAACTGTTTATGGAGTTCTTACATGCTTATTGACGTGCAAGCATCTATGAACTCCTTAATAAGGTCGAATTATCTGTTTGACAACCATTACGATTTCCTTACTTACACAATCGGGGAGCAGGTCAATTTGAACCATGAGTTCTTGATGTTTTTACTTTATAGGCCTATTACACTGCACTTTTCACAGGGCCCTGGCGTCGCTCATTACACAGCAATAAGGATCAAATTAGGGACCATTTCTCCCTAAATCTTATTACACTACGCTGATTCAGGTGTAAGGGTCCCTGTGAAAAGTGCAGTGTAATAGGCCTATTACGCCTCTATTTCCTCTCTGATGTACTTTGATGTGATGATCTTTTGTACCCATGTAGCAAGTCAACCTCCCCTCGTCACCCGGCGGCGGGGAGTCAGCGTGGCGGGAGGGGGATGCTGTGGAGATCCCGCGCGCGTCTCGCGGCCACGCGGCGCGCTGGAGATGCGCCGGCCGCGACCGCGCCGGACGCACTGTCACCGGCGAACCAACGCGATTGCTTATATACGGTGAGCAGATGTACTATCATATCCAGATGCTAAACTGACAGTTGGCATTATATCCTTTTCTTTCGTCTTACTGTAATCATAATAAGAAAGAGATCAACCATTTTTATTATCATAACTAGCTGATGCGCGCGTCCGCGTGGGTTGAGGTTTTTTTGGTTCCCGCGGGAACTCCCGAGTTTTCCGGGATAAAAAGTAGCCTATGTGTTATTTCAGACTATAATCTATCTCTGTGCTTAATTTCATCCAGATCCGTTCAGCAGTTCTGGCGTGATTGAGTAACAAACATCCACCACACATAATGAGTATATTGTCAACAGAGCCAATCCGCTCGGTGTATCTGGCTGTGGATGGCAGACGGCTGGACGCCGGCAACACCTGGGTGCCCGTCCTGGACAAGACCGTGCTCGAAGTGCGCTGCGTTGCTGAAGGTAAGCAGTATTATCTCCCTTCCGCATTCACATCCCTCCCTACGATCGATTTGACGTTTTTTTTATTATTATTCAGTACAACTTAGCCCTTGACTGCGATCTCACCTGATGGCGCAGTGACGATGTCCCTGGCGCAGTGTTGAGCGCTGTTGTCTTGATGTGGTAGGTCCCGGGTTCGATTCCCGGTAGGGTCAATTTGGGAATTAATAATTTCTCAATTTTCCCTGGTCTGGTGGCAAAATCGTGCCTCCAAGCGATTTAGCATTCCGGTACGATGTCTTGTAGAAAGTTAATTATAACTGCCATGCCATCCATCCTAGACTGCGTCATTTACGATGATGGTCAGTCAGGTGGTAGCGGATGAAAAAAAACCGGCCAAGTGCGAGTCGGACTCGCGCACCGAGGGTTCCGTACAAACCTGTGTATAGTATAAGTAAAAGTTATAGTATTTTTATTCCAATTATCTATTTTAATTTCAATTTAATACCTCTACGCGTTCAGGCGGAAAGGGGTAGTACTAAGTTTAAAATAATTAAAAAACTAACTAAAAATTTATGTTTTTGCAATTCTTCCTATATCTGTGCTATAAGACGTTGCTTCGTACCAAATTTCAAGATTCTGAGTTCACGTGAAGTACCCTGTAGGTTCCCTTGCGAGTGTCGAAAATTTGCAGCATAAACGGCTGTATCTTTTGATTGCGTTGGCTTTGAAGTTTGATTGTTTCACACCTCCAAGGGACAGTAGTTTGTTACAGCTTAAAGGTATTACAGACCTGAGTATTTAATATGAATTTCAATTTTATACCTCTACGCGTTCACGAGGAAAGGGATAGTAAGTTTAAAATTATTAAAATTATTTTTATTATATGATGTTAATAAAAATTTATGATTTTCGCAATTCTTCCTATATCTGTGCTATAAGACATTGCTTCGTACCAAGTTTCAAGATTCTGAGTTCACGGGAAGTACCCTGTAGGTTTTGATTCCCTTGCGAGTGTCGAAAATTTGCAGCATAAACGGCTGTATCTTTTGATTGCGTTGGCTTTGAAGTTTGATTGTTTCACACCTCCAAGGGACAGTAGTTTGTTACAGCTTAAAGGTATTACAGACCTGAGTATTTAATATGAATTTCAATTTTATACCTCTACGCGTTCACGAGGAAAGGGATAGTAAGTTTAAAATTATTAAAATTATTTTTATTATATGATGTTAATAAAAATTTATGATTTTCGCAATTCTTCCTATATCTGTGCTATAAGACATTGCTTCGTACCAAGTTTCAAGATTCTGAGTTCACGGGAAGTACCCTGTAGGTTTTGATTCCCTTGCGAGTGTCGAAAATTGCATAAAATATTTTTATTATATGATGTAGCTAAAAATTTATGTTTTTGGCAATTCTTCCTATATCTGTGCTACAAGACGTTGCTCCGTACCAAGTTTCAAAATTCTGAGTTCACGGGAAGTACCCTGTAGGTTTTGATTCCCTTGCGAGTGCAAGAAAATTCGAAAATTTGCAGCATAAACGGCTGTATCTTTTGATTGCGTTGGCTTAGAAGCTTGTTTTTTTCACAGCTCCAAGGAATCGTAGAACTGAGTATGTGATATGAATTTCAGCTTGATACCTTCATGCGTTCCCGAGAAAAAGGGTCTTGACACACAGACGGACGGACAACGAAGTGGTCCTATAAGGGTTCCGTTTTTTCCTTTTGAGGTACGGAACCCTAAAAAGAACTATTCGATCTGGCCCCTCCGTCAACTTTTTATTATCGAATCGCAAGACATCCACAAAGTCTGCACTCTTACGCAGTCGAAATTCCACGGACACGTAGGAAGCGATTGGCTTCCTCGTTCCTAATTTGAACCGCTAGCATATGGAATACCCTTCCCGCTTCCGTATTCCCCTCCTCTATTAATATACGTACCTTCAAATCAAGAGTGAATAGGCGTCTTCTAGGCAAGCGCGCTCTTAAGCTGTATCACCACTTAGCCAAGCGGTAGCTAGCTAGCTATTTAAAAAAAAGTCTTTGTTACTGCAGAAATGGCTTGCGGTTGACAAGTGTACTGGTACAACATCTTTAATTTATAACCATCGACTTTCATTATTCTTTAGCAAAATGAAAAGTATTGTATGAAAGTGTTAAAAGGTGGGATTGGGCACTCTTATTTTTTTCACATCTAGTATCCTAAAGAAAAAGCACTTTTCACACGAATAAAAAATTAGATATCTCATCTCATCTCATATAATATTATATGTCACCGTAAGATTGTAAAAACCGTTAGATTATAATCTAACTCGCGAAATTGTAAACTGTCGAATGATTACAATATAACGGATTATTTTTCAGTAGTTTGTAATCTGTTAGGTTTATTAACCCGATAGCTGCGGTCGGCCTGCGGCCGGGCACTACTTGATTGTTTATGTCGAACCTTAACCTAACCTACAAGAAAGAGACAAGAAAACGTAAATACAATGAATATTTCAAAAATTGACACTCGGAACATTGAACGGTTCACAATCCGTCGACAGTTTACAATATCGCTAGTTGGATTATAATCTAACGGTTTTTGCAATCTTACGGTGACATATATTATATATCTATATATATAAAATTCAAAGTCCTGACTCACTGACTGACTGACTGACTGACTGACTGACTGACTTATATATCAACGCACAGCCTAAATCGCTAGGGTTAGAGACTTGAAATTTTGACAGTAGCTTCCTTTTGTGACGTAGGCGCTCAATAAGGAAGGATTTTTCAAAATTCAACCCCTAAGGGGGTGAAATAGGGGATGAATGTCCTTCATTTATCAAGATATTTTTCAAGTTATAACAACGAAACTTGGTATTTTGGCTTTCGGTATAATAAAAAGAAGTACGTGTCTAACAGTTTTTCAAAATTCTACCCCCAAACGGGTAAAATAGGAGTTGTAAGTTGGTGGTAAGGCCGGCGTTTTTCAAGTTAAAGCCATGAAACTTGATATTTGGGCTACCGGTTAAAATTATGAAATACATAATTCACAGTTTTTAAAAATTCTATCCCAAAGGACGTTAAATAGTCCTTCAATCATGCCGCAACAGAGCAACGGAACGACGTGTATTTTTCCATGGGTTCTTTCCGGAAAATTAAGGAATGCCTATGAAAATTAAAAAACTTATGCCACGCGAACGAAGTCGCGGGTGTCCGCTAGTATATATATAAAATCGTTAACCGCTGGGGTTAGAAACTTGAAATTTTTTCAGTAGGTTCCTTTTGTGACGTTCACAGTGAACGTGAGTGTGAGGCGCTCACTAAGGAAGGATTTTTCAAAATTCCTCCCCTAAGGGGGTGAAATAAGGGGTGAAAGTTTGTATGAAAGTCCGTCATTTCACAAGTTATATCCATAAAACTTGGTACACGAACTACCGGTTGAAAATAAAGAAATACGTAAGTTTTTAAAAATTCTACCCCCGAAGGGGTGAAATAGGGGATGAGAGTTTGCATGAAAGTCCTTCATTTCTCAAGATATACTCAAGTTATATGAACCAAACTTGGTATTTTGGCTTTCGTTAAGAAATAAAGAACTATGTGTGTCAACGTTTTTCAGAATTCAACCCCCTAAAGTGGTAAAATAGGGGTTGAAAATTTGTATGAAAGCTATGAAACTTGGTAAATGAGCTGCGAGTTGAAAATTAAGAAATACGTATTTCACAGTTTTTAAAATTCGACCCCCAAAGGGATGATATAGGGGATGAAAGTTGGTATGAAAGGCCTTCACTTCTCATGATATTTTACAAGTTATATCTACAAAACTTGGTGTATTGGCTAACTGTAAAAAATAAGTACGTGTGTCACAGTTTTCCAAAATTCCACCCTCGAAGGGGTAAAATAGGGGTTGAAAGTTTGTATGAAAGTCCTTCATTTTTCAAGGTACGCACGTGAAAGTATTTGGGCTTCTGGCTTAAAATAAAGAAATACGTGTTTCACAGTTTTTAAAAATTGTATCCCCAAGAACGTTAAATAGAGAGTTCGTCCTCCAATCACGCCGCAATAGAGCAACGGATCAACGTGATTTTTTGCATGGGTATAGTTGAGAACTTGAAGAGTGATATAGGCTATATAGGCTTTTTATCCCGGAGCAAATCCCGCGTGGCAAGGAAACTTATGCCACGCGGACGAAGTCGCAGGTATCCGCTAGTCGTAAATAATTTATAAAGTATTCATAAAATTCAACACAAAAGTTCCTGAGTATAACTTGAGAGTAGCTTATATCTTGAGAGTAAAAATGAACTGGAAACCCCATTTTTACCATCAAAACGTTGCAATCTGGGTTGCATTTCCGAAAGCCGAAAGATCTCGAAGCTTCAACCCTAATGGCGCGTAATGGTGTATTCTGAAAGCCCTTCCACCGAGGACTGTAGACTCTTTAGCGAGTATTCGAGCTCGAACCAAGCTATTCAGCTACTGTATGATCGGAGAGAAATTGAGCGAAATACTTATCGATCAAATTTTTTTTTTTTTAAATTCCATGTTAGCCCTTGACTGCGATCTCACTTAATGGTAAGTGATGATTCAGTCTAAGATGGTAGCGGGCTGACCTGTTAGGGGCATGGCAGTTATATTAAACCCATACACCTATTCGGTTTCTACATGGCATCGTACCGGAACGCTAAATCGCTTAGCTGCACTTCTTAGCCGGTAAGGTCGTACCTAGCCACGGCCGAAGTCTCCCACCAGGCCAGACCAGGGAATATTAAGAAATTATAAATTCCCAAAATGGCCCTGCCGGGATCGAACCCGGGACCTCCGCAAGTTAAAACAACAGCGCTCCTCACAGCGCTGGAATTCTAAGTTGCCACTTCTGCTGCCAATTCGGATTTGAGGATTGAAACTTGCAACCGAAATAAACTTTAATAATAGAATGCTGAAATATTTTGATATCTGCAAAATAAATTGAACAATAATAATTTCGATTAGTTTACGAAAATGCACTTATTTTTAACCGATGTGAACAAAACAATCACTTTTATATACTTACTACATAGATGTTGTCCGCGACTTCTTCCGCGTGGATTAAGGTTTTTTGATTCTGTCGGGAATTCTTGAATTACAAAATCAAGTTACGCATGCTGCAAGCAGAAAAGATGCATTTTTCGAGCTAGAGAGGTGAAATAATTAAATAAATAAATAAATATAAATAAATTCTCCATTGAAAAAATTAGAAACGTACAATTATTTACCAATTTTACACATGAATCCATCTCATCTAATTAATAATGATTCTTTCTAATAATAATTATTTTAATAATAAATATTAATTACTTACTACTACTATTAAATTGGCTGACTAGAGTCCTACAATTCTGTGTTTAGCTGTACGATCTCTTATATTATACTAGTGGGAGATAAAAACTAATTCCTGTTTTTTTTTCGTACAGGTGGAGTGCCTCCCCCCGAGTTGTCATGGGAACTGCTCGCCTTGGAGCCTGCGCTGGACTACAGACCCTATTTGAGGATTCATCCAACTAATTATTCTATCGGTAGGAAATAAAATTGTAGATTTATTAAAAGATGCTGTATTTACTAATCTTATACTATAAGGCCGAATTACCATAATAAGCTATTTTTTTGTTTCTTTGTGATTTTGTATTTATAATTATATAAGAAATATTTTTTCTTAAAATAATTTACCGGCAGCTGTCTTATTAACTAAGATGGAAAGACTTATATCAAACAGTATTAGTAGGATATTCTTGCCGGTTCTTCTCAATATAACTTCTTTCCGAACCGGTGGTAGAGTCATGACATATCATAAGTGACACAAAGTTTTCCCCCATGAAATAAACATTTCTTTTCCTTGCACGGTCTATTCTATTTCGGGGATATTGTCGTGAAGTCCATGATAATCAAGAAACAAGAAGCTAAAGTCAATCGTGGCTTTTTGAGCGGTGAATATCGCACTCGACAATGTACGATCGCAAAGTCAATCGTGCATTTTCTAGTCAACATCTCCTGAAGATGCTCCGGTGTCGGAGTGAAACGTACGTTGAGAGTAATTGGGAAGATTTGTGTGGTGTGGTAAATATCGCAAGATACACACTGTACCACATAGATTTGTCAGCTGTGGCGGATTATTGCAAGATAAGCTTATTGTTCCTTGGTTTTGGTTAATTTCGTAGTAGTTTCGGGAGCGTATGGCAATAGAAACATCCTCCGAGCCGTTGTCATGTTCGGGGATCCCAGCTGGGATCACTGTTGTAGGTTGAAAGTTCTATAAATAGAACAATTCCGAAAGAACTTCGTTATCGCGATTTTGGCGGCGGCACGCGATTGGCTAACGCGGCCGCGTCGTGTGTACGTCATCCATGTGGGTATGTGTGCCCTACAACATCGAAGTTTCAGAAGGGCTGGAATCCAGAGCCGTAAAACCAGCTAATAAAAAAGTATCTCTGCGCAGAAGGCATGTGGTCGTCGCGCGTGGTGGTGACGGCGGCGCGCGAGCTGCATAACGCGACGCTGCAGTGCGAGGCGCGGCAGCGGCGCCCCGCCCCGTCCGCCCCCGCCCCCGCCCCGCCCGCCCCGACAGACGCGCTCACCGCCAAGCTCGAGATACACGTCACATGTGAGTGATCATCATCTCACCCGTCCACCCGCCGCTGGACACGGGCAGGCTTGGAATATATTATATTATACTTTCTAGCATGCAGGTTTCCTCATAATATTTTGCTTAGCTAAACTTTCAACAGGTTACGAAAAAATGACTATATGTTTATGAGAAATATTAAAAAACTAGTGGGGCCTGGCAGACTTTGTCCTGCCCTGAACCTCGAACCCGATTGCAGCCCCGATTGGACACGATAGGGGGAGCCCCTATCGTGTCCAACTCTGAATATAAACCATGTTAACCATCCCGGGGTCCAAACCAACACAACAAAAAAAGAATTAACGAAATTGGTCAAGCCGTTCACGCGTGATGCCGTGACCAAGGGATTCATTTTTACAAAAATGCTAGAAAAATGCTATTATGACATCAAGGAATATTTTAATTGACTTGTTTATTTTGTTTGTTTTTATTTCGACTTTTCATTTATTATTATTTTACTATATTATTAACTCATGTTTGACATTGCTTTAGTACCTAATATTATTTTGCTTAAACATTGTACTTACTAATAATTTTATTTTATTCCAAAATCGCTAAATACAGTACCACAAGTATAAGTTGGCGGTGGCGTTTTGAGGAACTAAATCAACCATCTTGTAAATTCATTTTGACACTTGAAAGTTCATGTTGACCTTGTTGCGTACTTATATTTTGTAAAATACTTAGCAGCAATCATGCCAAAAGTGATAAAAAGTAGTGCTTGAGAAATAGTTCTAAAAGTGCATTCGTTTTGTGCACAAGAATGTGAGAGAAATAAAGTAATTATACCACTAAAATCCATAAATGGGGGAGTGGCGGAATGACTGATAAGTGTTGTCAACTTCATGTAAAAATTTACCTTACCTAATTTAACCATCAGGCACCAGCAGGGCGACCGCGTATCTTTTGCATCAATCATTGATACATCGCAATCACCTCTAATTGGTTAACACTCTTCCACTATCCTAGACGAAATCCATTGACGCAGCAAGAATACCATAAATTCAGCCAATTAGAGGTGTTTGCGATGTATCAATAATTGATTCAAAAGATACGAGGTTGGATGAATATCGTAATGACGACACTGAATTAGTGAATTTTAAATAATTTAAAATTAACTAATTCAGTGTCGTCATTAAAATTTTTAATGTCTTGATAGTGACAGTGAAACATCATCTGACAGCAATTCTTCGAAATTTGAAGATGTAGAAGATCACTTTTGATTACGCTTATTCAAAATGTGAATAACAAAAATCCATCATCAATCCTAATAAACAAAATTGTTTTATTGCATCTCCTAACATCCCTATGCTGTAGGTACTAGAAACTGATCATATACAAGTAGTAGATGTATTATATTCATTTTAATGAGTTTATATACAATAAAAAAAACAAGGATGTATTTAATGTAAGTATAGGTAGGTACTACCTACCTCCCCTTGAATTATTCAAAAAATCTTTCTGCTAATCCAATCCTGAAACTAACTGAACTTTATATTTTGATTTATGGTACTATAGAAAAGTACTGAGCAATAATTAAAACAAAATGAAAGACAACATTATCATTTAAACTAAGAATTCGCAATGAATATATTTTTTCCCAAATTAAGGGTCATGTTCTATACAATGGCAACACTGATGTTAAGCACAGTAGCGCACAGCCGTGCCAAGTTATAATTGTCGCACTGTACCTACCTGCAAATAGCACACTATTAATTAATTTAGTTGAATGTTCTGGCCTCTATTTGACATTCCTAACCATCAAATATTATTGTACAACATTATTTGCAAATAAATTATTAGTTATTTTATTTATTTATAGCCAAGTGATATTTAGATGCGCGATGATTTCTACCTTGACACGGCCAAGGCTCGTCTATGTTACGGCCCGTACACGGCATACGCTTCAGACGTGTAAGACCCGTCCCTGTTCATAATTCATATTTTTTATTTTGCCAAATTGTGGGTAAAAACAGTTGTTTTCTTATAATTAGTCCCGTTCACAATTTACTGCTAATGGCAGTGTGCAAAATATACATGTACAGCATAGATAATGTTATTTTTTTATCAATTATTTATAATTGTATATCCAACATAATTCCCATAAGTCCAACAATTTTTAAAATATGTCAATGTCAATTAGTAAAAAATTGGCAGTCGTAGGGACTGCCGATAGAAGTGAAATCGAATATTTAATTTTTTTATCTAATTTAAAAAAACAAATAAATATATAATAATAATAAAAATATTTGAAATATAAACCTTAAAACTAAGCTATTAAAGTTTAATTACGAAGGTACTATATTTATACTTAAGACCTTTTGTATTAAGAAGAACGGTGTCGGTCTCGCGTATTCCACATTTTTACCCCCTACCAAAAAGTGCTTAATGCGCCTAAAGAAGTTTTCACTTCGATAATTCTCACATCAGCTATTATAGGTATGACACCTTTCGTAGATCCGCCGTCGTTCGTGATCTCCCGCTGGCCGGGCTTCGGCGTGACTCTGGTCGCGGGCTGGGCGGCGGCGCTGCGCTGTGACGTGGACGCCAACCCGCCCGCGCGCGCCTCCTGGGTCCGCGACACCGAACAAGGCACCAGGTCAGTACCACCCGCCACCCGCCACTACAGCCCATTGACGTGCCACTGCTGGGCCCAGGCCTACAATCGCATCTCTCTCTGCGTCGTATTCTATTGTGTGAAGCCTGCCAATCTGCACTTTGCCAGTGTGGTGGACAGTGGCTAAACCCTTTTCGTTCTGAGTAGAAGCTCGTGACTACTCTGCAGTGAGCCGGCAATGGGTTGAAGTGATGATGATGTCACTTTCCGCGTCTTATTCCTCATTACTGAAGGTCGTGACCCCATTCCTTTAATCACACAATGGTAAGAGTTTTCTTGGGATATTAATACGGTGGGTTCCCACGTCCTTCCGCATACGACTCCCACTAACAGTATTTAAACTCTTAGGTTTGTTACGATTATTATCATATCAGATGCTAGTAATAATAACCGGGGCCGACGGCTTAACGTGCTCTCCGAGGCACGGAGGAAACGAAAAGGCCAAATCTGAACCTCCAAATTTGGCCACCTATCTTGTTACCGACTTGGGTCAACGTTGATTAACAAACATAATCAACTGATATGCGTTGTCACAACTATGCCATTCGTTCCTCAACACTCTCATACGAGAGAGGGAATTAGAGCTTACACCCATCACACTGCTCTGGGTTGGCGGGCTTTAACGACTATTGTCATTTTAGTGATAATACCACCTTCCGTGTTCTCCAGTCGCACCCTTCGTCGCAGAAACAAATTTCATCCTCACCACCTGGATGGCCTGGTCTTCTTCCACCTCCCGATATTCTAGGTCATTTCTGCCACGTACCTGCAAATTATGGAATCAGCTTCCATCTTCTGTGTCCCCTATTGATTATAATATGGGATAAACAAATATCTCAAAAGCCAGCAGCGCATTGGCGGCTCCTCTGGTGCTGCAAATGTTCATAGGCGGCGGTAATCACTTACCATCAGGTGAACCGCCTGCTCGTTTTCTCGCTATATATATATTTAAAAAAAAAGACGTGTGGCACTCGGAGACTGCCGCGGTAAAGCTATTGCATATCATTTTTTATCAACTTATGTAATTATAATTATTTATTTATTTTATTTATGCAGTATTTTTTTCCTTTGTTTTTCTTTGATATTAATTCAAGTTACTAAAAGTTCAAAGTTCAAAGTACAAGTCATTAAAAGTTCTGCTATTCATCGATAGATGGCAAAACTAAAAAGTATCACCGCCACAGATCACTCAGTCCCTGGGGACAGATAGGACAGTGCAAAAGTTGACGGTTAGTTCCGGTGCATTCGCAAAGCGCTAGTGTTGCAAGAAGTGTTGGGACATAATTTATCTGGGTGGGTATTTTTTTTGGTAAATCAATTTAAATTAAATTAAAATTTAATACAAATAAAAATAATAATAATCGAAAAAATAAATAAAAATAATAATAATCGAAAAAAAAAATACAATCGGACTGGAGACACTGGATTCGAACCGGGGTCTTTTGGTATCGTGACCGCCCATTTCTCACCTGAGCTACTTTAACCTCGTCGATGACGGTGAAATTTACCTTCGTATTCTAATCAAAGTGTTAGGTTTATCAAGAAAAGAATACAATTATTTTGCTATAATCCGCCAACAGAAAAATATTCTGTATGGTCAAGCATGCAGTTACAAGAGAAGCACCGTTTACCTTCCCAACCAAGCAAGAAAGCTAAGTTCCCAAGCAAGCAATGCCACCACCACTCACATGCACCACCACACAAGACTTTTATACTATTCTCGACGCACGTTTCGCCGCGACACCGGAGCATCTTCAGGAGATGTCGACCTTACAATGCAAGATTGTCTAGTGACGTTCGTGTCAACTGGGACATTGTTCACCAATGTCCCAGTTAACGAAACCCTAAACATCTTAACCGATTTATTAAAAAATAATCATATAAACGCTAACGAAATAACAGAGTTAATAGAATTAACCAAAATTTGCATGAAACAAAACTATTTCAAATTCAATGACCAATTTTATCAGCAAAAAGACGGTTTAGCTATGGGCTCACCTCTAAGTCCTCTAATGGCTGATATATTCATGGATGATTTTGAAAACAAACATATTGTCAAAAATAATAATATTCTGTATTACTACAGATATGTAGATGATATAATTATATGTTGGACTGGGACAGACAGACAACTTGACATATTTATCAAAAATCTTAACAAAATACACCCTAAAATTGAATTCAAATCAGAATTAGAACAAGATAACTCTATAAACTTCCTTGATCTAACTATAACTCGTGCTAATGCTAAACATCAGTTTGGAATTTTCCGAAAACCCACATATACAGACACAACCATACCCGCTTCATCCTGCCATCCTTGGCAGCATAAACTCGCAGCGTTCCACAGCTATGTGCATAGGTTGCTGTCTATTCCACTCACGAAAGAAAACTATTTAAAAGAATTAAAAGTTATTTACCATATGGCCAGGCAAATGGGAACAACACTAATATTGTTGATAATATAATAAAAAAACAACATTTGATGCAGATCAAAAAGGACCTATATTCATCATCACCTGATAAAATAAAAATCCAAATCCAGTCTAACTTATTTCGGGCCAGCTTCGGAGCGTATTGCTAAGACACTTAAAGCACATGATATACATGTTGCATTTAGGACCAATAATACACTTAAAAATATTTGTAACGGTAAAGATAAAATAAACAACAAACAAAAATCGGGCATTTATAAACTCGAATGTTCAGAATGCAATGCCACATATATTGGTCAAACAGGTCGTAAATTTGATACACGCTACAAAGAACATATGGCCGCGGTTAGGAACAACCAACCCCAAAAGTCACATTTTGCTAAACATCTTCTAGATAGTGGACACAAATTATCTTCCAACCATTCATATAAAATCTTACACACTTGCGATAAAGGTATTTGACTGAGCATGTTGGAACAATTAGAAATAATAAAACATAATAATAATAATCAATTTAAATTACTTAATGAACAAGTTAATGTTTCAAATTCACCACTGCTTCGATTTTTTGGAGGGGGTAGGTTTCCCGGGGGTAATGGGCGGGGCAATAGTGGTGGGGGTTTAAAACACGGTATATAACACCGCGCATTTGACACGAACGTCACTAGACAATCTTGCATTGTAAGGTCGACATCTCCTGAAGATGCTCCGGTGTCGGGGCGAAACGTGCGTCGAGAATAGTATAAAAGTTTTGTGTGGTGGTGCATGTGAGTGGTGGTGGCATTGCTTGCTTGGGAACTTAGCTTTCTTGCTTGGTTGGGAAGGTAAACGGTGCTTCTCTTGTAACTGCATGCTTGACCATACAGAATTTTTTTCTGTTGGCGGATTATAGCAAAATAATTGTATTCTTTTCTTGCTAAATCATGAACTTCCGCAAAGTAACGCCTGATTCTATCCAATATGTTAGGTTTATTTTCGTTACGGAATTTCTGGATTCGGTCTCCACGCTCAAGGCCCGCGATAGAAGCTATGCAATAGCTTAAAAACCGGGACCGACGGCTTGACATGCTCTTCGAGGCACGGGGGTGACTCACCGCCAACTTCCAACTCCTAGTACTGACAATTTGTAGTCAGAAAAACCCAATACTTAATTATGGCCCGACCCGGGACTCGAACCCGGGACCTCGTCGGCCGCAGTCGAACATGCTAACCCTAGACCAACGAAGCAGTCATCTACAATATAAATATATATTAAGCCGTCGAGGCAACAATAATAAACAGAAATTCTTATCATTACAATAAATAATTTAGCAAGCAATTTATTCGAGCAAAATTATTAATCCTACTAAAATTTCGAGACTCAGCATTTCACAATCTACCTCGGACTGAGTTTAAACTTTTAAAAGTTACAACTTTTGCGATGTTTCGTTTTATTTCTTGTGAAAATTCGTGATTACGGAATTAAGTTTAATTAGCTGGGAGCTGTAGACGCCCAAATTACGGCGAAAATTGCAACTTTGGGGAATAATAACTTGAAGACTTGGGAAGCTTGTAATAAATATTGTTCTACAAGGAGATTTTGATACTCGAAAGAAAGAAAAAGCAGTTTTAGAATCACAGTTAGGTATCGAAATGAATTCCTAGAAACGTTCTTCTATCTAAACCATCCGTTCCTAATCAGGATCAGATTTGATTGGATGTAACACAGATTTCCGTAATGTACTTTTAATTTTTTTTTATGAGTTATGGCTTGTGCTAGTGGGCAAATAAATACGAAGTAAAAATTTTAAATCGTAAGGCGCTTTATATTCATCAAAAACTATGTGACGTGTAGTTTAATGCCAAGCTAATTTTTTCGTGCTTTTTTCACTCTCGGCTGCCAGGTTGTTATCTAAGTTTACTATGTTTTGGTAAGCAGTTGACAAGGTTTTGGGGTCGATTTCCAGGTCGGTCCAAAACAATATCCAATAATCCAGATGTTTTCCTATAGTTAAATACAAATTGGATCTTAATTAAGGCTCGACCTCAATAGCGAGATATCTTCTGATCTTCGATTAGATTTGGTGTCTGGGGATCGATGGTTATCATGTTCCAAACAACACAAATGGTAAATAAGGTCGTTAGTGCTTATATTTTAGAATATCCATAGTTTTACCATTGAAAATGTTTATCAGTTGCAAATCGCCTGAGACGTATTTTTGGCCATAGCTCCGAGGATTTTGGTAGGATCGAGATAGGAATAGTACCAAGAGTTGAGGAATTTATCGAGACACGTGTGAGCGTTTGAATTTTGAAAATCGGCTGGTAACTAAAAAAATAAAAAAGGCGGGTTTTTAGGCGGATTTGTTTACTAAATTGCAAATATTTCGGAAAAAACCGACTTTAGAAAATAAGGGTCCTAGGGTATTCGTTTAGCTACAAAAAGGTTTTTTTTAAATGAAAATTGGTTAATAATTGTGACCTGTAAGGTGGTCCCTTTAGATTTGCAATTGTAGAAAAACGGGTATTGCCGTATTTAAAAAACCGGCCAAGTGCGAGTCGGACTCGCGCACCGAGGGTTCCGTACAAACTGTGACGTGGTAGGCCGTTTACGATGTGGTGGCCGGCCCTTGGAGCTATGAAAAAATCAAGCTTCTAAGCCAACGCAATCAAAAGATACAGCCGTTTATGCTGCAAATTTAGCATACATTTTTAGTTACATCATATAATAAAAATATTTTTAATAATTTCAAAGTAAGTTTTAAACTTTTATAAATTATTAAAAATATTTTATTAAATGATGAAACTAAAGATTTATGCTTTTCACAATACATAATTCCTATATCTGTGCTTTATAGCGTTGCTTCATACCAAATTTCAAGATTCTGAGTTTATGGGAAGTACCCTGTAGGTTTTGATTCCCTTGCGAGTGTCGAAAATTTGCAGCATAAACGGCTGTATCTTTTGATTGCGTTGGCTTAGAAGCTTGATTTTTTCACAGCTCCAAGGGACCGTAGACCTGAGTATTTGATATGAATTTCAGCTCCATGCGTTCCTGAGAAAAAAGGTCTTGACACACAGACGGACGGACAACAAAGTGATCCTATAAGGGTTCCGTTTTTTTCTTTTGATGTACGCAACCCTAAAAAGTGATGTAGCTTCTATGATTATTGACCGATCGTCATGGTAATGGTGTTAAAAGATGCGGATGTAGGAGAGAAGTGCATTCGATTTGGAATTTTGAAAATCTGTTAGTAAATTGTGTATGCATTTTCAATGCTCCGATTCTTGCGGGGTGATTTTTTTATTCGCCTCATGCTAGCTGCGTAATCATTGCTAAAAGGGGAAGACCCACATGCGAAATGCTTGACTAGAGCCTCTCTTCCAGTTTACCAACTCCCCTGGAGGTGGGCGATGAGGACGGAGCCGCCCTGGGCTCGGCCACGGTGCGCTGGGCGCGGCTGCGCGAGAGCTACGGCGGCTGGTACAGGTGCCTCACGCGCTGGATGGATATCGAGTACTCCTCTATCGGCTACTACCTCAACGTGGGTACGTGCCGTTACTCCGCAGAGCACGTGCCGCCCTGGGCTCGTCCACGCTGAGTCAATCGCAACTTTTACAATACAATATCGCAAGTATTGCAAGTCAATCGTCATCATTTCAACCTATTGTACTCACTACTGATAGCAGACCCGTGTGGTTTTCTAACTTGTATCTAAATGAGAAGGTCTGTCATGCCACGATGGCCAAGTACGGATTGACTAATTTCACACACTCTTGCGAACATTATTGAAGATTCTCAGGCTGGTAGGTTTTCTCACTACGAGTATGTTTCCCTTCACCGTTAAATCATTTGTTGAATAGCCTTCAATAATTGCATATAACTACGAAAAAGCAGAGGTGCGCGCTGGGACTCCAACCCTGACCTGACGCCAATGAATGAACAACTAGGTTATGACTCATTTACCAATAATTAATTAATACCTAAATGAAGGGACCCTAGATTGAGCCCTGAAGGGCACCCGTGAAGGCAAATAATTAATCTTGCGACTAAATCAAGGACAGGGTGGAGTGCGCCGACTTCTGTTTAAACGATATTTAGGTAATCGGCTGATTATTCTTCAACACCGTTTAAAAAACCGTTTAAATATTTATTTCACGACGTTATTTTGAACGACGATCATTAAACCAGGCGCTTGTGTATTACTAGCATGAGTTCTCATAAGAGTGATTGACAAAAAATTATACAATAATATTGTTACACCTGAAAGAGTGATATCTAAACCATATAGAGATTAAACTTAAATAAAAATAAATAAATAAATATAATTCATTAACAGCATCCAATCATCACCCACAAACAGCGCCGGAGTCTGACGCGGAGGAACAGGAGCCTGATCACCAGAAAGTGGAAGTGCCACTCGGGGGGAACGTTCAGTTGAACTGCCCTAAAGGTAGGACAAACACCAACTAAGGATATGTTTGACTTTTAATATCAAAGATAGGTATAACAAAAGTAAACAAATTGATCCCGAGAACCCTTCAATCTATGTCTGTATGTAATACAGATGTCAGTACAGACGTTTTAAAAGCACTTGCAAAAGTCTACTTGAATAAAAAAGATTTTAGTTTGAGTTTGAATATTAATTACTGCTCGGGTTTTAAAGCTGAAAACTAAGTATGCGGTAATACGCTTATGAGTTGGAAAAGTCGACTTTATTGTATTGTACTGGAATGCATTGCAAACTTTTTGATGTATGTGTGTGGTGTGGTGCAGGCAGCGTCGGATGCTGGTGGCGGCGCGTGGTGGGCAACGCATCGGACTCGTGGGCGCCCGCCGGCTCACACCACGCGCACGGCGTGCTCGGTACGTGCCGTTCATTACTGATATCTCTCTCTTTCCTCATTACTGAGGGTCATGACCCCTTTCTATTAATTACATTATCGTAGGAATTTTCTTTGGAAAATAATGCGGTGGGTTCTCACGTCCTTCCGCATATTACTGATATCACTTAGGTAAGTAATAGTACTTACAAGTCGATGCCGTCTTGTAACTTCGTCCGCGTGGTTTAAGTTTTTTTTGATTCACGTAAGAATTCCTTAAGTATTATTTAGCTTATGTCACTCTCCATGTCCTCAAATATATCCATGCCAAAAATCACATCCATCCGTCGCTCACGCTGCGGCGTGATTGAAGGGCAACCCAACAAACTAACACACTTTCGCATTTACAGTATTAGTATGATGCTGACTTGCTATCCCGAGTTAAGGCGCTGTCAAAGCATGAAATCCAAATACAAATCAAGAGTTTGGCTCTCTTCACCCCATGGAGAGAAGGGGACACAGGTCCGTCATCCGTCACGTTCCTATCAACGGCACGGAACTGGTACGGTTCGAACGGTGGTGAAACTGAACAGGTGTTCTAGGAAAAGACGAAATAAATTAGAATAAAATACGCATTTCCTTTTTAAAAAACTTATCACAGAGGTTCGCTCGAACTCGAGCATAGAAGGCTCTGTACCACCATTTTAGTAAACATTTTAGTAATAAACTGCTTATCGGTGTTTTATTGGATATAGTTTGGAGAGTGTTCTCAGGAACTTTTCAACCTTGTTCCTCCGTCACCGTTCTACCACAGAACAGCAAGAAAACGTCAGCGTTGGCATCTTTATGACCCAAGGACCTTTTTGTTATGACCTTACAGACGTCCAGTCTGCTGGAACGAATCGGTTCTGCTCTACGTTTCTGATTCGAAAAGCCAGGATGTGGCTTTTCAAATCAGAATACCCTTCCAGCGCATGTATCCCCTTCCACGTATAACTTATGTACCTTCAAGGCAAGAGTGAATTGGCATCTTCTAGGCAAGCGCGCTCCAACCTAGACCTCATCATCGCTTTGAATTAGGCATGATTGTCGTCAAGCGCACGCCTATTGTATGTAAAAAAAAATAACAAGAACCAAGACCGTGAAAGCGTAGCAGATAGACAAACGGACAAACAGACACATTTAAAATATAAGTATGGATATTGAAACAGGTATAAAGGAAGCAATGTACGAGGAAGGTGGTGAATACCGCTGCGTGGGCGCTCGAGCGCCGGACCTCAAGCGGCTCCGGGAGCTCAAACGAGTCACGCTGAGGGTCACAGGTAACATTTAACTTTACCTTTAGAGTAAGTTAACTTTTGTGTTTAATATATTCCTTGTATTGTGTTAGTTTACCATATTTTCTTGTTCTTCTTGATCTTGTAGTGATAATATTTTTCAAATGTTAAGAGTCGAGTTTCTACCAATTGTGACTCAATGTATTTTTTTATTCCAGATCTTCTTTGTCAAGTGACAGAATATATTCATTGACAAGGACATAGCAACGTAATGTTTTTTCAAATGTTAAGAGTCGAGTATCAACCAATTCTGGCTCAATGTGTTTTAACTCCAACTTTTCACAGCCCTCTAAATGCAGCTCATGCAAGTCTAGGTGGAATAAAGCGCAACTTAATATAACGCTCATAGAGTCCTCTAGGAGGAATAAAAAGTACCTAGCAGTGCCGTCTGCTAACAACACTGCAACATTTTGCGCTGCCCTTGGCTTGATTTAGCATAACAGTGAGCTCTCTAACCGCTCTAAAATTATGGTAGGTACGACGTATAATTTAATATGTGTTTTAAAATCATTTCAACTAAACCGGCTTACTAAAGAGTAAAAGTCTCAAGTAATGTGAAGGGTTTGGAAATGAGCACGAGTCTTCCTTCGGAATGAGAAGGTTTTGGCCATAGTCCACAATTCTGGCCAAGTGCGAATTCACACACATGGTTGTGGTGTTTTCTCGACAGGCAGAAGTCTGTCGGGGTACGGGGCTCGAGGTCGAGCCTCCTTGCTCCAGCAGACTACCTGGATTGTCTATTTCAGCCATTTATTCTGGGCTGAGGTCGCGCCTGGTCGGCATAGGCCTTGAGGATATTCTTCACACATTTTCGAAAACTCTAATTCGTCTGTAGGTAGTGCGACAGCGACCGCAGTGAGCGCGGAGCTGACGCCGAACGGTTGGCGGCTGGAGTGCGGCGCGTGCGGACGCGCGCTGCGCGTGCTGTGGCTACGTGACGGCCGCGCCACGCCCGCCGCGCTCACGCCCGGCCTCGCGCAACACTGCTGGCGCGCGATACTGCTTGTGCCGGAGCCGGACGAGGTCAGTACCGCTGCTGTGGTGTGCTGTGGCTACACAGCGGCCGCGCCACGCCCGCCGTGTTCGCACCCAGCCTCGCGCAACACTGCTGGCGCGCGATACTGCTGGTGCCGTAGGTTAATTTTATACCCCGGTGATTCTTCTTCGTCTTCTTTGTATCCGTGGATTATTTTCCGAACTTGGACGCAGGCGACCGCTGTGTGTGAAATCGCTGGTGCAACTTCCCGCTGGATCACTCCAGCCAGCCGAGCTCACTCCAGAATCCAAGCAGGCCACCCAGGGTTGAAGTGAAAACTTCTTTAGGCGCGTTGAGCACTTTTTGGTAGGTACTTTTAAAAAATGTGGAACGCGTGACTGACACCGTTCTTCTTAAGGCAAAAGGTCTTAAAAGAAGTATAAATATAGAACTTCCGTAATTAAACTTTAATGCCACTAAGCCATTAAAGTTTACCTTAAAACTATCAAGGTTTATATTTTTAATAATTTTTTTTAATCAGAAAAAAAAATCGTTTTCACTTCTATCTGCAGTTCATATGACTGCCAATTTTTTAATTTATTTCTTTGTCAGGTGTGGTGTATAGCGGTGTCGTCAAGCGGGGGCGCCGTGGCAGTGTTCCCCACCCGCACCGCGCCCGCCTCCCTCTCCCCCGCGCGACACGCCGTCCGCGCGCTACACGCTAACACCGAACAGGTACGAGCCACACTTGTCACACTGTTCATTGGAGTTGCAACAGTTTTTACTTTGGTTTAAATAATATCATTGTTTGTTTGGTTGGTGGGTTTCCGCTGCGAGTTATCTGACGTTTTATTTATGTTTAAGCTTAAGTATAAGGTATATTTTTAACAGACTTCATTATCATCCATTCAATCTATATGACTGCTAATCTTACACACATGGTTGAGCGGCAGGATTTTATGTCGTGTTTTTCACTTCTATTTATTGATTACTTGTACGTTTAGACTATTTATTACTGTTATCTTTACAATATAATTTGTCTATTTTTATTGTGCGAGCTAAGTTTATTTTTGTTTGAATTATTTCGAGTTTTTTAATTTAATGCAATGCTCAATTTAAGACTAGTGAAGTAGCAATAAATACAATATGTTTTGAATGGAAATTGAGACTCGCGGTGGGTTTTTTTTAAAACCTTTCGTAAACAAGCGCTGCAATCGACTGCTCTTGTAGAAAAATTGACGTAAAAATGACTGAACGAAACATAACATTATGGGCAGTGTTATGTTTGTATTTATTTTTGTAATTTATAAAAATAAATTTACGAAATTAAACATAACTTATCTCTATATGTTTAGACACTTCAAAGTATTATAAGAAAGTGTTTGCATGTATGTTAGATTATTAAATCAATTTTAGGGCCGATTTCTTTGAGTAAAAGAAAAAATTTGAGTGTTGCATTGACTTACTATAAAAACTGATTGTAAAAAACGACTCAACTCAAAATGTCCTATTTAACTTACCTGAATGACTTAGAGTTAAATAATATAATTAATTGTGACATCAAAAATTAATAAAACAATGTTATACTTATAGCTTAAAAGACTTAACTCAAAATAACTTGAAACATTAACCGTAAGAAATCGGTCATAAAAGCAATTGTATTTCTCTTAACCATACCAAAGATTTATTTTAAGCCTATTCTAACTATACTATGTTAAGTTAAGGCCCTTATGCTCTTAGTGAAACACATTAATGGTATTTACTAAGCTCTTCGTCCTGTATAGAATTGTAATAGTAGTTTCATACCTACTGTAATAATAGCCTTTTGGTTTAGGCCTCAAAGATTTAATTCACAGTACCTACTCCTTCTAAGCCCCTCTATTTAGGGTACTTTTGCGAAAACTAATAGGCAGTAAACATTGCAAATTATCTTAAGATTTTTTTATATATTTTGAAAAGTTTGTTTTTTATATTATTCAATATGGAACACAATTTCTTCAAAATAAATGTTTGTGTATTTTCTATAACGTTGAGTCTTGGGTGAAACTGAACACAACGAACTTTACCTAGTATAAAATATTTCTGGACCTTTTTCGCTGGTATATGGATTTATTTAATTGTTCAAGTACATAATTAATAATTATGCTGATTCTTGTCTTCTCGTGTGTAAAGGTCACTGCCTTGACGGGTTAAATTTATAACTATTTACTCTTAGGATTATATGCCAAAAAGCCGTGGCCAGGGTAGAAATAAAGTAGGTACTGTGTCGAGGGCTAAACCTACATGCACTATCACTAGTAGATGAAAATAATGTGTGTTGTATTTCTAGCATTTCTAGGTACTGTAGCGATCCTATAATGTTAATTTGTTACGTATTTAGCGTCCTAACTATGAAACTCTCGCCGTCTCGGATGCCGGGCACGTTCGTTGCAATGACGTTCAGTTGGCTTTGCGTGTCGAGGAAATTAAATTATGTTTTGGACATTATCCTTTGACAAAACAATTTTTTGTATTTGTACAATTGAAATTGTTATGTCGTATTCACTTTATTTAGTTCTTGTTGTTGAGTATATTTTTTTTGAGTATTTTATTTACACCTATTACTGAAAGTTTCCTTCTTATAGACCGAGCCATGTAAGAGAAAAAGCCTTTATTCTTCATGACTTTGGAATAATTTTTTTTCGAGAAAGTTCGTCCAATCATGTTTTCCTTTGATTCGATACTTGAATATTTATAATGAACTATAATATACATTAATTCCAAATGTTTTCTTTCCACGCGTTACAAACTTATATCGTTTTTCGAATCGACGAAAACGGAGACTACGGCGTTAATAAGTTATTTTTTAAATATTTTTGAAACTAAATAGTTTTAGTAAATTACGAAACATGTATTGCAACGAACGTCCTGTCTATTCTATTATCTTATAATATACTCTATGAATAGTTTCCCATTTCATATTAGGTTCTCTTGCATTGTTACGTTAGTTTTAGTGACTGTTCGAAACAGGAAAGCAATGTGCCAAATTGTTGATATTTGTAATAAAAAGATTTTTCTTATATTGATGACGGACAAAATTTTGGATTTAAATATATTTTTTTGGATTATTATTTGAATAAAGTTTATCGACACAGTATGCCATATTTGCAACTCTATGGAATGACACAGAACTATTGACTTAAACATATATTAGGCTAATTTTAAGTATCTATGAGTCTATCACTAATTTATATTGTTGCTATCATATTCTTTTTTTTTTAAATCAGTTATTTCGATTTAATTTTTGCATCAGGTAGATTATTCTGTCTTTCCAAAATTTTCGTGTAGTAAAACATTGTCAGTTCTTGTCTATAAAAGCGTCAATTTTGAAGTCGTTATAAATGTGTTGTAGTGAAATAGGAGTTTGTATGGAAATTGACAAATTGAATTTGTATTTCGTCATACTGTGTCAATTCACTTTGCAAATGTATGGATTACAAAAAACGTGAACACCAATACAAATATTGAAATTAGAATTTATAAGTGATAATATAATATGTATTTGGTAGGATTTAAGGGATAACTTCTAAAAATTTCCAGTTTACTCATATCTGCCGGTGGATACTCCGTCCGGAATTTTGCATATAAAATGGTTAAATTGAGAAATTTCTAGAAGAGTTGACGCCGTACCGGCATATATCTACATTATATTTTATATAGATGTCAAATTCATAATTATAACTAATCTTATACATTGCGGCATAGACGTACTAATCTATTAGAATTGACATGAAAAAGAAGTAATGCCTCAAAGAGTAATAATTGCATCAATTGGATTGCGTAGCTAGGAGCTCTATATTAAAGTGAGTATTTGGACAAAAGTAAAATTCCCTGCAAAGCACTTTTTATCAAATATCTTTCAAGATTAATATTAAACTTCTAACAATTACTACACAAATTTGCATGAGATCACTCAAGCCGCCTCTTGTAGATTGGTACATCTTGCTCAATGCTTAATAAATTGTGTATCATAGCTTAAAAAATGGAAATCATGTAAATTTCGATGTCAATTTTAGATGTCCGCATAGAGCGGACGCGTTTTTGTATGGAGTAACATTTGCTACCACAATTTTTGCAGCAATCTTAAGTATAGCGTGAGGCTTTCGTCCTGTGAAAGCGATCCGATGCGGAGCGATGCGACATTTTGCAAAGAGCTCATACTAAAAGGACTTCCTGTCCCACGCATATGAATGTTAGTGGAAGAAACAACACTTAGTGAGTTTTTAATTGGTTTATCTTTTATTATTATAAACTAAAATACTTTTCACATCGCTTTGTATCTTCGCATCTGATCGTTTGCACAAAACGTAAATGTAATTGTAAGGAAAAGAAACGTTTTTATCAGATGTTTGATGTTGAATTGTTGTTCGGTGGTTAGTTTGATTAGATTGTGTTGTCTCTCTCTGTATCTGTATGTCTCTCTTCAATACTTCGTAGCTCAACTGTGCCGCTCTGTAGAGAGCGTGTTGTATTTTCTTTCTGATTAGGTGTTTCGGCTACTGGAGAACTGTATGGCTAAAGATCAATATCTCAATTTCGAATAAACTAGAAGTTTTACATCTAATTTTATAAATGCAATAACTCTATGGTAAAGCAAAAATGGTGCATCAACATTTAAGGCACTCTTTGACTAACGCTTGTTAGGGCCATTTTTAAAGGTTAAATGTGTCCGACAAAATATGGTAAGCCTTAATAATATTAGATAAAATCGCTAAAACACTTAGCCTAGTGTTTCTCCAGTAGTCTTTTAACCTCAAGAATATAACCATCGTTGATGTTGTAAAGGATTGTGATATTTCCGAGAGGCGCGGGGCTCAATCTGTGTACGATGTTACCAAAAAGAGATATTTAACTAAAAGCTGGATAGTTTAGTTAAGTTAGATTGTAGTGAGATGTATTTTTGTACCGTCTCGATGATGTTGGGGTCAATTGACGTTGATTTATAAAAAATGTTAAACAAGGTTTTAAAAAATACGGACTAGCTATTTTTTATGGCATGTCTAAATGTTTACTAGATCTGTAATTGTAGTAACTATTTTCCATAAGCTCAAGGGCTAATACAAATTCAAATGAATATACTTAATTTAGTGTTTAAAAGCCCCTTTTTTTCGATATCAAAATCTCATAATTAGATTCGTATTAGTTATTATATTTTCACTTGAGCCAAAAAAATACATATCTTTGAACTATATTTTTAATAATTACACGTTTAAAAACAAAATTAAAAAAAAACGTATAATAATTATACTTTTTTTGGTAGTAGCTTGTTCGTATTTTTCTGTATCACCTTGTATGATGGAACAAACAAATACAAAGATGTTTTATCGAAGTACCTGGATATGGAGTATGATCCGTCCACCGGAGCTGGTAATAGTTAGTAAGGAGCTACGTAGGTCCCTTCCTGTCCACAGCCTTGTCGATTCTGTAATGCCTCGATTGGGAACTATTTTTGACGAGCTCCATTGCGCAGTGGTGAGCAATGTGGTCATATAAGTGGGAGATCTCGGGTTCAATCCCCGGTAGGGTCAATTTGAGAATTTAATAATATGGGTTTTTTTTCTGGTCTAGTCTGGTACGGTCTTAGAGCCATATTGTTGACTTTCGTGTTTTAGAATTATAATCATTATTCTAGGAACTTGCTTTAAGCGTTGGCAGTATGGCCCCTGATCTGGTGGGAGGCTTCGGCCGTGGCTAGTTACTACCCAATCGAGAAACACTTTGAATCCCGAATGAACCGAGGCATTACATAGACAAACACTTCTATAGCTCGCGATAGATAGACGGAATCTATAGATAGATTTTGGAATTGGCTTCAAAGTTAACTTTTCTGCATCTGGGCCCTTTGTTGTTTCATTTAAATGACAAATCCTATTAGATAAACTCAAATGTCGTGTCCGTAATGGGTTTTCTCCTTAATGGCCGTGCTATAAGCCCTTTGCAGACTTTCTAGAAGAAAGACTTTCGGGGAAAAATGGCTAAAACAACTAGTATTTTTCCTTGACATTTTTCTCTATAAAAAATTACCTACAGTAAAAATATGTCTAAAATGTCGGTAATTTTATTGTCAAGACTTGGATCGGCCATATTTGTCAAAAGTATACTGACACTTTCACAATCATTGAAAATTTTTAAAAGTAGGTAAGTATCTTTGAAAATGTTAGAAAATGCTCTCCAAAGGGCGCTTAAGATATTAGTTCTTAAAAGTCGGCAACGCATTGGCGGTTCCTCTGGTACTTTGGTTTTTTCAGATAAGGAAAATTCAGCATAGCACGGTCAGAACACGCATTAGGTTTAAGGTCCCAGAGCCTGTTAGAATCTCCCCCTCCCCTCTTCCCCACTTAGTGGCAGCGCCCGCCCCCCGCGCCTCTATAAAATTGTGTATACTTGTAACCATATAGACGGTATTTGTATCAGTTACTCTCGGCCTATGTAGTGCAAGGGACGCCGATGGGTTTACATTTGTAACTAATACATTTAAAAAAAATACTAATTGTTAAAAAGAAAGAAATGAAGCTTTATTTACGCGTTCAAATACAAAAACACTCATCAGTATTCGTAAATGTGAAAGCAATTGGAAAGTAATTTATCAAAAAGTGTCAATTTTTTTTTTTCATGTACTAGTTACGAAAAAATCTTACGGTTATCTCTTGGATTATAAATATATTGTAATTGTTGGTAACTAGGCTTTATTCTATGTGAGCGACAAACGCGGCAGCGCGACAATATCAACAGTAGCTGGGCCCGTCACGTGGCCTACGTTGTCACGTAGATTTTGTCATTTTCTATGGAGTTGTATCGCTTTCGTCGCTCACCTAGGAGTAAGTTAGGAATCGTTTAGCCCCCAGCAGTTATCTAACTAGGCCAAGAGCTGATTGTTCATGATTAAATCACGAAGAAAAGTTACGGATGATAAGACCTATCTCCAATACGGACGAATTTCCGATCGGAACACTTGCGATGCGTTATTTCTATTAATTATTGTTACCTTTAACAATCATCATGGGCAACTCTGGCTAAAATTTTATATCCGGAAAAATGCGGAATTCTGCGAAATGTACCTCGTGTTTCTCAATTATAATACTTATTTTAGGGACGTCGAAGTTTGTCATATGAAATTACAATTTTGAAATAATGGTAGTAAGCCCACTGAAAATGAATCCGACAATTTTATCGCCCAGCAATAAATAAAAGCAATAAAATAATGCTGCATATACCTACCTATGCACGCTATATTCCGGCAATTGCTTGATCGGAATATTCGCACGGGATTGAGATTGGAATAGGTAATGTGATAAATCGTGCCGTTTGAGAGCCGTAACACGGACAATCCAAGGTCGTATGTCATGTAATATCTCTTGGACTCCTTTAGGACGTAAATTAAACCGTAATTCTATTACCGTATAAACCGTATTCAAATAAGACTATTTTTACAACGGGCATCGATGTTTCACTACCATACTTGTACTAAATTTAGTGGCGTTTACGTAAATGTACGAAGCGCTCAAACTAAGAATAGGATGATAAGAAAATCTTTAAAATACTGCCAAAAAACATAATCTCATGTGTACTTTCTGTAATTAAACAATATTGAATTTTAAAAATGTTTTTTGTTGTACAAAAATAAAAAAGTATTTGCTCTATGAAAAAAGTTCTTTTATTTTTGGCGAATATTTTTTGTACTTGGTGGTTTTGGTTTTCTGAAAAGTAATAAGGACAAAAGTTTTTCAGTATTAGTGAACAGAAGTTAAAGAGGATAGGTTTTTTAAAATTAAACATTTAAACCATGTTTAAACATGAGATGGGTGATATTGAAGTGACGTTTAAGACAAGGGACAAGAAGACAAGTTATAGTCCGTCCTATTCTTATTTTGAATTATTTATGTAACAATGGTAGTTACGGAGCTCGAACGAGACCGTGCACGGCACGTACACGGCACGTTTTGTCACCAATCATCCGTATTCATATATATCGTACTAGCGTCCATTTTTCGATACATACAGTGTCGTATCGGTGCCAAGATATTATAGATCATAATAATTAATATTAACACATAATATTATATATTTACATTTTATTATTAATAATTATATTATATACATTTATCGTTTACTTTGTATAGCCATGTATTCATTGCAATGTTTACGGATGACTCCTGTACCGGATAAAATAAATGATACCAAAATAATGCTGGCTTTATTTATTACTTCATTTTACCTCGTCCTTTCTCTCTCTGCGTCCCATTCCTCATAGCTGAGGGTCGTAGCCCGCCAACCCGCATTGGAGCAGCGTGGTGGGTCTGAGCTCTGATTCCCGCTCTCCTATGAGAGTGGAGGCCTGTGCCCAGCAGTGGGACGTTAATAGGCTGTAGTGGTGGTGGTGGTGGTGGAGGGTCGTAACCCTATTCCATTAATCATATAATGGCAGGGGTTTTCTTAGGATAATAATGCGGTGGGTTCCCAGGTCCTTCCGCATGCGACTCGGCTAAGAGTAAATGAAAATAAAATGAAAATAGACTTTATTGGTACACAATATATGTAGGTATACTACTAAGTTTCTCTTAGCTTTGTTAAGGCTAGTAGGCAAATACCTACACAATTGCTTAACAATTCGATTAAGTACAGTTCAATTTAGCAATTTAGCGAATCACTCTAAAGTTAGATAACCTATTAATCGTAAGCTTTGATCAATATTGACTGAATAAATTAGTTGCGGGGATTTCGCTTACCTATACCAATACTAGATGACGCCCGCGACTTTGTCCGCGTGTTTTTTTTTAAATTCCCGCGGGAACTGCTTAATTGTCCGGGATTTATAGTAGCCTATGTCCTTGCACGGCATGTAACCTACCTCCATAGTCCATACCAATTTTCATCAAAATTATTCTGGAAAACGAACGAGTTCCATGGGATCACAAAAACCTAAATCAACGCAGACGAAGTTGCGGGCATCATCTAGTAACTGACTAACATATTATGGACAAACGACATACATACGAAAATCACTGGCACAAATAATTGTAATTAAATTACATCGTCATTGGACTCTAGTAGAAACTTCAAGCTTTCTCGAGCTCTTCTCAGACGGGCCCGTTTGGAACCCTCGTAGCTTTAGTATAAGATACCGTATTGGATTATCACCATCATGTTTTATATGTTTCGGATGTCAATCTAAGTGTACCTAAATTGAATAAATAAAGATTGATTGATAAGATTTTAGTGATTTTTCTACACGCCTAGCATTTTTTAGTAGGTAAGTCTGGAGCAACTGCACAGTCAGTTTCAAACTCAATCCCTTGTTGTCCGCAATCGAACATGCTAACCACTGTACCGAAGAGGCACTTTATAGTCTGGTTGAATCTCGAGTGGTGACGTCACAGCAATTCGATTAAAGCCCAATTTAGCAATTCGGCGAGTCACTCTAAAGTTAGCCAACTTCATATTCGCATGCTGTGATCAATATTGACTTAATAACTTAGTTTTCGAGGCTTTAGAGTAAGACATACACTATTCTTAGTATTCTAAGTATTAGAATTTACTGAGGGGCCATACTGCCTACCTACGCATTGTAGACTTTCGTGTTTTACAATTATAATCCTTATTTTAGGAACGTCAAGGTATGTGACATCAAACTGACAATACATTAAGTATTTTTTTTTTAAAATTTATTTAATTTATGAAATGCACAAAAAAAATACAAAATTTTGTTTCTCGCCAAACTACACATGTAGTTTGTTGGCGAGTTCGCTTTAAGCGTTGGCAGTATGGCTCCTGATCTGGTTAAGTTAAGACATGCACTTAATTCTATATTAGTTTTTAATCTGGTCTGGTCTGGTGGGAGGTTTCGGTCGGTGGCTATTCACCACTCTACCGGTAAAGATGTGCTTCCAAGCGATTTGCGTACTAATTAGAGGTATGGGTTTAATATAGCCATACTTATAACAGGTTAGCCTGCTACCATCTTAGACTGCATCATCACTTACCACAGTAAAATATAATTAAAACTTTAAATAAATGTTACCAAGTGTAATACACCCATCACAATAACATGTAGGTATTCGTGACTCAACTATTCTGGCGTGCTCTTTAATTTCGCTTTCCGCAATTTATAACGTTGTTTTGCACCCCTCACCACCCCGTATCACCCCCCTACCTCCCCTTATCACCCCCCATCACCCCCTCGCTAGGTGCACGCTAACATACGATCTGGCCGCGATCCAGAAAGAGTCACAATCTATTTAACTTTTGTTTAATTTCCACTGTCCAGAGCTTTTGTTATATTAACTGGAAATTCGCTAGGTTACGGCTGCGACTTTGTCTGTAGTTCATTGGTCTATCGTATTCATTTTTATTGCTTACTAATGGTCGCTCGCGACTTCGCCCACGTACAGTTTCTGATTTCCTATGATAATATGGATTCTCCCGTTGCGAAAGGCCTATATAATTATAGAGGCTATACACAGCTTATGCAGGTTTTTATTATTCAAAACTAATAACCTAAATGCAGATTTTCATGACTTAACTTCAAAAACATAGGACTCTCATACAAACGTCCAATCCCCATCTCACCCCCTCAGGCGTGAATTTTAGCGTGTATAGCTTGCACATGCAGCTTGCAATATTCACCGCCCAATAAGCCACAATAGTTCCATAATTCGCATCGTCACAACACCATACCTGTCTCACTCACTTCTGGCCCCCGATCGTCAAAAAGATAATCCAACCTGTTAAAGGAGTTAATCGATGCCTATAATCAAACAGCATTTATGAACTCCTTAAACAGTTCGAGTAATACGTTTTAAGCTGTCAAATGATTACGATTTGTGGGCCTCTGATTTGATCACGTGGAGATACTCTTAGCACAACCCTCCCCATAAATAACTTCTACCACTTTTCCTTCTACTCAACCACCTCAATTATAGACGGGCCCTGTCAAACAAAGAATGTGGACTTATTTTACCAACGCCATCTGGTCTGAAAAGCGGGACAGCGCTATGGCGGGGACAAGGACAGGCTTATTCAGGTGAGGGGCACGCCCTACAAGTCGGACACCCAACTTTTTTCTATGAAAGCGCCCATCTAGTACCTAATATATCGATGCTTCTACTACTTTTACTTCTACTATAAATTTTTAAGAGCACCGTCAATTATACCAGGCGGCCATAAATCCAAGGCAATGGAGAGCCGATCGAATTATCCTAAAGAGCCACAATTAGCTGCAACCGAAGGACGATAACGGTTTTGGAGATTAATGTACTGGAGAGAGATTGTAGGCGGCCGTTTGTCAAACGGACTTTCTTTCCCACTGGGCCGTACGGTTAGATTAAACTGTCTACACGCTAAACGCAGTGTTGAGCGCTATTGCTTTAACGTAGGAGGACCCGGGTTCGATTTCCGGCAGGGTCATTTTGAATGATTTGCTTATTTTTCCCTCCTACAACAAAAAAAGGTAGGTATTTGGGAATTTATATTTTCTGAATCTGGTCTGGTCTGGTGGGAGGCTTCAGCCGTGGCTAGTTACCACCCTATCGGCAAAGATGTACCGCCAAGTGATTTAGCGTTCCGGTACGATGCCGTGTAGAAACCGACTAGGGGTAATATAAATAACTTAAAATACTATAACACCTGGCACCTGGTGGTAAGATAATGTTGCGGTCTAAGATGGTAGCGGGCTAACCTGTTAGGGGTATGGCAGTTATATTAAACCTATACCTACCCTAATCGGTTTTCACACAGCTTCGTACAGGAACGCATAATCGCTTGGCAACACACCTTTGTCTGAAGGGTGGTAACTAGCCACGGCCGAATCTTCCAGGGAAAATCCTCAATTAATAATTTCCAAATTGACCCTGCCGGGGATCGAACCCCGGCTTACTCTCATAAAACGCTCATCACTGTGCCAGGACGTGAAAAACTTGAATTGAATTTGAATGAAATTCATACTTTCATATTATTTTCATATTATTATAAACGCGAAAGTGTGTCGGTCTGTCTGCTATGCTTTCACGGCCCATATTTTTAACCGATTTAATGAAATTTTGTGTAGAGGTAAGTTATATCCTGGGAAGGACATAAGCTAACTTTTTATCCCTGGAAATTAAGGGATTACCTAATCCACGCGGAAGGTTGTATTACGGGGAAGAACGTAGACAGGGCTCTTTAATCTTTTTATTCCGGAAAATCAAAAAGTTCTCACGGGAAATAAAGCAAAACGTTAATCCAAAATTCGCGGGCATTATCTAGCAGATTATATTTTTAACTAACTTATGATAAATGATAAATGATTTATTTATTTCACGTAGGACAACTTGTGTCACACATGATACGTCAATACTCTACCACCGGTTCGGAAAGCTGTTCTACCGGCAAGAAACTCAGCAGTTACTCTTTTCATAAAAAGATAACGTTACAATAAGTAAACAATACAATACATACGTTACGTTACAAGTATTATGACTTGTGGGTCACTGGATGCGAGGCCGGTTAATTCCATGCAACTTTGTCATTAAGAAAATCATCGATAGTGTAATAACCTCGACTTAACAGATGCTGTTTAACACAGTCTTTAAATTTATGCAATGGCAATTCCAGAAACTCTTTGGGAACCATGTTATAAAAGCGTACACTCGACCCCACAAAAGATTTCTGCACCTTGCGCACACGATATGACGCTGTTACTAGCTTATGGCGGTTTCTAGTACATCGATTGTGAGTATCACCTTACTTTTAAACTTATCAAACTAACTACACAATTTTCACAAATTTCCCGTCCACTTTTCTCGTAAAATCCCGAAATCAAGGGAACAAACAGTAACTCAAATTAATCCGTATGTTCATCTCCTTATCACTAAAGCGTGATATATTGCACGCAACGGTTACTACTATAACCATAACGAATAACAACCTTATTTTTAAGAGCATACAGTTCAATTTCCAATAGCATTGAAATATAAAATCAATACATACCCCCAAAAACAAGATAATGGAAATTAAACTTAGTAGTATAAGCAATAAAGTCGAAATTTTATTGTGTTGAAATAAAACTGAGAAGCGCTTAGACAGCAGTGTCCTTCTGATATAAAAACTCATTTCTCTGAAACTATATTGTGGTGATGAAAAGATTATCTTTTTTTAACCGATTCTGGAAGGGCTTATATTATTTTAGAAGTTATTTTCTGTCTGTTCGTTTATTTGTTCGACCGAAATTCAATAGACTCGATATTTGTAGGTTTATTTTTCATCCATAACTATCTGTTTCTTATTATTATTTCTGTTTTTACATTCGCCCTTCCGAGTGTGAAAAGCAAGAGTGAAAAGGCATTTAGTAGGCAAGCGCGCTATAAAAATAAATAAATGAAATATAAAATTTTGGTGAAATAAACTTTTACAAGTGCTTTTGAGTAGTCGAGTCGAGTTTTTTAACTGACTTCATGTTGGATCTTTAGCCTAAAATTATGATAAAAATCGCAATTAGTATTGTACTTCTACTATTTTCCAATGCTCTAAAATCTATATTTTTTAAAGTTTTTATCAGTTTTTTTAATATGCAGGTAATTTATACCTAATTGAAATTGCTAAAAGTATTATGACGTGAATGTTTTGTTCTAAAAACTCTATTTGTATAAAGCTATTTAATAAGTAATTTGATTTTTTTCTTTCACCATTTCTTTCCCGATACACTACTTACACTATTTTTTGTATCCTTATTTCTTACTACACGATGCTCGCTATGTCGTCCGTTTCCGCGGGAACTCTTTAATTTTCCTGATTTTTTCTCATATCCTTCCCTGTGATGTAACCTACCTCTATGTCAAATTTCATCAAAATCGGTTGAAAACAAGGGCCGTGAAAGTGTAGCAGACAGACAGACCCACTTTCGCATTTATAATATTTATTATAGTATGGATTCTTCTCATAGTTTTGGGCCCATAAGCGAATGAGCCTTGAAAATTTAACAGACAGACCGATTTTCGTATATAAAATACTAGCTAATGCTCGCGACTTCGTCCACGTGGATTGAGGATTTTGGCTCCCGCGGGAACTATGTGTTATTCCAGACTATAATCTATCTCTGTGCCAAATTTCATCCAGATCGGTTCAGCCGTTCTGGCGCGATTGAGTAACAAACATCTATCCATCCATCCAAACTTTCGCATTTATAATATTAGTAGGTACCTACTTATAGATTGCCATGGATACGCATTCCAATTCTATATTCCTTAATATTTTCCGATACAGAAGATAAAAAAGCCGTTCGGGTAAGCGCATGAAAATCATAATCGCTCGCTTTTCCCCGAGCGGGGGAATTTGTAACTTCGTTCGATATAACGTGTGCTCTCGACAAACGATGTATCGCTACTTGTTCATATTTTTTTCTTTGACAAGTTTGGAATTGAATACGACTTCTTTATGGGTTCTGCCTTCCTAGTAGGTACCTACTTGTGGCACCCAGGATCCATACTTCCATACTAATATTATAAATGCGAAAGTTTGTATATGGATGGACAGATGTTTGTTTCTCAATCACGCTAGAATGGCTGAACAGATCTGGATGAAATTTGGGTCAGAGATAGATTATACCTAGTCTGGAATATCACATAGGCTATATGATAATAAAATAAAATAAATAAAAAATAAAAAAAAATAAAAATAAAAAAAGCCATTTATTCACCATATCTTACTTAAAACTAAATTACAGTATTTTGTGATAATTACTTATTTTACTTAAATAACAAAGTGTGACATTACAATGATTGGTAGTCTATTAGTACTAAATCTACAAGATATGGGCCCCTTCTCGGGTAAAGGCCTCCCCCATCCTCTTCCACCTCTCCCTATCTTTTCCTAGTCTCACCCAATTTATTCCTGCTGTTTTAATGATGTCATCAGCCCACCGTTTGTATGGCCTTCCAACAACCCTTTTGCCTTCTGGTCCTTTCCATTTTGTGGTTTGGATCGTCCATCTTTTATCTGAGTATCGTGATATGTGTCCTGCCCATTGCCATTTCAATGCCAGAGCTTGTTTTAATGCGTCAGTTACTTTTGTTTGTTGTCGTATTCTGTCACTTCTTACTTTATGTATTTTTCTTATTTTAAGTATGCTCCTTTCTATTGCTCTTTGAGTAGTCCTCACCCTTTGCTTGACTTTATTTGTGAGTACCCAAGTTTGGCATCCGTAGAGTAGACATGGTAGGAGACAAGAATCAATCACTGTTTTCTTCAAGTATAAGCTATATTTTCCTTTTAGAATCTCTTTAAGTGCCCAAAATTTTTTCCATGTTAAATTAATTCTTCTTTCAATTTCTTCTTCGTTTCCTGACTTCATGAATGATACTTGTTTTCCTAAATAGATATAACTGTCTACGTAATCTATGTTGTTCCCGTTTAGGGCAATTGGTATTTTGTGGCTGTTGGTCATTATTTTTGTTTTTGTTCCATTCATTTCCAAGCCGATTTTTGAGCTTTCTCTATCTAATGAGTGAACCATCTCTTCGAGTTCCTTAGATGTCTCCGCTAATAAGACAATATCGTCTGCGAATTTAAGATGGTTAAGATATGAATCAAAAATCTTGATGCCTTTTCGTGTCCAGTTTAAATTACGAAATATGTTTTCTAGCACCGCGATGAAGATTTTTGGTGACAGAGGGTCACCTTGTCTGACTCCTCTTCCTATTATGATTGGGTTGCCCCTTGTTTCAAGTTTTACTGTGCTGGTGCTATTTTCGTATATGTTTTTTAAGATGTTGATGTATTTTTGTTCTACGTTAGCTAGTTTCAGTGCTGTCCAGATTGATTTATGACTTATACTGTCAAAAGCTTTGCTATAGTCAATAAAGCATAGATACAGAGGTCTGTTAAACTCCTTGTACTTTTCGATCACCTGTTCTAACGTCTGGATGTGATCAGTGGTGCTGAAACCTGACCGGAAGCCTGCCTGTTCTATTGTTTGGAATTCGTCGACTTTCGGATTTATTCTTTTTAATATTACAGATGCGAAAAGTTTGTATATACTAGCTAATAAACTGATTGGCCTGTAATTACCGATGTCCAGTGGGTTACCCTTTTTATATAGCAATATTATATCCGATGTGCACCATTGTGACGGTACTGTTTCTGTATCCAGTACCATGTTGAATAGGCGGGTTAAATGGTTCAGTAAGACAGGTGCACCTAGTTTGATTATTTCATTAGGTATACCATCGGGTCCAGGTGATTTTTCAGCCTTCAGTTGTTTTATTTGTTTCGTATATTTCTATTTCATCTATTGGTTTAATTAAGTTGGAGGAATTTTTAAGGTTCGGTGTTTCATCCATATTATCTGTTCCTCTTTTTTTATACAGCTCCGTATAGAACTTCGTTGCGTGGTCTATAACATCCTTCCTCGTTTTTGTTTCTTCCGTTTGCTGTTTTAGTTTATGTATCCATGTTTTGTGAAGCGTTAACTTTTTAAAAGCTTTTTTAGTACTTCTGATATTTTTAAGGTTAGTAGTTATGATACTTCTTCTATGTTTACTATAATCATCACGAATTGACTTGTTAGTTTTTTTAAATAATTCACTCAGTTCTTGTCTAATATTTCTATCTTTGTTTTTTGTTTGAATCAATTCAGTTCGTTTTTTTTATAAGATGTTCAGTGGTTGTGCTAAATATTTTATGCCCTTTCGTTTGAGTGTTGTTATTAATTTTCAAACTACTTTTGATGGCTTCCTCCATTAAGTTGTAGTAAATTTGGACATTTTTTGATAACATTCTGTCTCCAATTTCTAATTTAAGATGGTTTGTAAATTTTTTAATTTCATCTTCTGTTTTCGGTATTTTTGGTTGGATTTTGAAGGCTTTCCTACTCTTTTTTGGTTGGTTTAACAAAAATGTTGCTCTTAATAGTCTATGATCGGAGGCAAACCTTATGTTGTTTATTACTTCGATGTTAGTTATTAATTTAGGGTTATTCGACATTATGAAATCAATTTCATTCTTTGTCTTTTGGTCGGGTGATATCCAAGTCCATTTCCTACTTTTTCTCTTCTTAGGCTATATGATATACTACATATATTAATTATTATCTCAGAAAATTAAGGACTTCCAGGGGAATCAAAAAAAAAATTAAGCAGACGGACGAAGTCGCCTACAACAGTTTCTCATTAAAATCATTTAGATTAGAAAAAACTCATGACAAAAACATTACGAAACGACAGCTTTCGAAAAATATAGAAATAAGGAAAAATACGTAAAAAAGTGAAATGATAAGAAACGTAAGAGGCTTCTACGTAAAATATGACGTAAATTACGACCCGCGCTACGGAATGTACGTAATCCTATAAGTTATATCCGGAAAATTTTATCCCGAACATTTCTTTTCCGATATCTCAGTATTTCTTTCAGGACGAGAGGAATAAGTTTATACGACTTTCCTGACTTTATGGAGTGATCGCTAGCTGATTTCCCCCCGGCTTTCATCATCATCATCGACCTGGATGGGTGACCGAATTTGATCATTTCGTATCCTCCATGGAAGATCCAATTTTGATAAAATTTGGTACGAAGATAGGTTGCATCTCGGGAAAGGACATATGCTATTTTATATATAGGCAAATCTCGTAGAAATTCACATATCTAAGGCAAATCTTTCTTTGCCAGTAAAATGTAATAAAATGTTGATCAATTTATAGTTTTTCCAAGAACGGCCCTACAAAATTGCTTGTCTCAGAATAAGCCTCCGTAAAATTGAAATAACGTCGCAGAACCGATAAATGCCTCGTAAAACTGACGTCAAATCATAACTTTACGATATCATATCATAAAAAATATTTGGGAAAGTAATTTAGGTATGGAATTAATTTGCTCTTTTTTCGGTCAATTTTTTTTTTGAAAAATAGAGCAAATACACACCTAACCGTACGTTGTCATTAAAACCGGTTGAAAAGATGGGCCGTTAAAGCGTAGAAGACAGACAGACATACTTTAGAATTTATAATATTAATAATAATAATAATATTTCGGCCACGGCGGTTTGTCTCCAGCTAGATTAGCCACCTGTATATGCGCACAAGTTTGTGCGCATATACAGGTGCACTCTCTGTTCCTTTACTTTTATAGCCCGACAAAACGGAAAATCCGACACGACCGGAGAGAGATCAGGCGCAGAACTGACGCGAGGGCTTAACGTGCTCTCCGAGGCACGGGGGTGAAACACCGGCAACTTCCTAACTCCGGCCTAGTACTGAGAATTTCTTGTCAGAAAAACACAATACTTGTTATGGACCCGACCCGGGACTTGGACCCGGGACCTCGTCGGCCGCAGTCGAACATGCTAACCACGCAACGTGACGGCAAGGCTTCGTCAAAAGCGCTTAATATATAAAATTAGCATAAAGCACAAAAGACAACCCAAACTTTTATATTGCTAATGATAATGGGCGGAAATTAATGTACCGAAGAGATTGCTGAGAGGGAGCTAATTTAATGCGGAAGAGGGAAAAGAGGGCATGTGCTTTATAACAGCTGAAAAACAAAGTTTCCTGCAAGTCTTCATTACTAATTTCGATGACATTCTTAATCTCACACTTGGGGTGTGCGGGCATCAACTAGTCCATACTACCTTTATATTATACTAGTAGGGCGCGTGGGTGCGTGGCCCGCTAAAGCGGACCACGTAGTAGACCGCGTGGCCTACTGTCTACTTACTTGCTCTCCTTCTATCCTAGGGTTTACTGCCTACGTGTTCTGAAGTAAACAGCACACTGCTATGCTAGCGAGCACAGTGGAAGCGCCAGCTACCAAGCGTCCGACAGACGTAAAAAAAAACTCATAAGAAAACAAAAAACAGAGACCCGCCTAAGAATCTAAAAGGGCCTTTAAGTGTAAAAAAAACTTTCCAGACATGCATACAGTGTTGAATTAAAAACACAAAGTAACCTTCCTTAGCTGATTAATATTATCAATATCATACCGCTGACGATCGGGTACCTTTGGGTGCCATTGAACTTCGCCATCTTGGCTTTCCTAACGGCAAACCGACAATTCTTCCATACAGAACAAATCTTGTAAAAAAAACCATATCAAAGTCATGCATATTTCTTACTTCCACTCTTCCATCTAGCACTTTCTGAAATAGACACCTATGAAATTTTGGCCGTGCTCCTCACCCATCTTTTAAACCCTCGATCATCATCGCTCTCCATAAGTATATTTTTTTCTCCGAAAATTTATGGAGAGTTCTTCTTTAAAAACAAAATTTGAAAAGGAACCGCATCAAAGTCTCGCATAGTTCAACCCTAAATTGTAGCCTCTTCAATATTCGCCATACATTTTCTGTGGAAAAATAAATTCCGCCATCTTGAATTTTTTTCCTGTTCATCAAGTAGACCTTCATATCCTGATCATCTTTTGCCAAGAAACCACTCCTCCAACTCTTATACTCTCCGAGATAGACACCGACGAAATTTGTATGGCGGCATCTTAAATCCGCCATTTTGAAATTTTTTTCAGCTCACTGTCAATTGGATGAAGTTTCGAGTGACATTTGGTCGAGCACCCCCCACCTATCTTCAATACCCTGGCTGTGCTCTTCATCCGTCTTCGAAATCCTCAATCATCAGCTCTCTCCGTATTTTTCCTCTGAATGAATTTTTGTCTTCTATACGAAACGATGAGTAAAAAAAAATTTTTTCATACAAAATTTTACAGGAGAGGTGATCAATGAGTGAGTCAATCAGCACGAGCAGCTATATATATATTAAAACGCCAAACTTTGTATGTATGGATGTTTGTTACTCAATCACGCCAGAACGGTTGAACGGATCCGGATGAAATTTGGCACAGAGATAGATTACAGTCTGGAATAACACATAGGATATGCTAGGCTTTTTATCCCGAAAAATAAAAGAGTTCCCGCGGAAACCAACAAACCTCAAATGCATGTTTGTTACTCAATCACGCCAGAACGGCTGAACGGATCTGGATGAAATTTGGCACAGATATAGATTATAGTCTGAAATAACACATAGGATATGCTAGGCTTATTATCCCGGAAAATTGTAGAGATCCCGCGGGAACCAAAAAACCTCAATCCACGCGGGCGAAGTCGCGGGCATCAACTAGTTTATAATATACTACTTAGTATGGGCTAAGCACATGTGTGGATATGAAAGTTATGACCAGCCCCCCTAGCCACGTTTTGTGTCTATTCTCTTTTAATAATCGTTAACGAAACGTTTAGCGAAAGCGATTAAAAACGGTAACCATAGATTATTTACTTTTTTTGTCCGCTAAAGCGTTAACGATTAATAAGAAAGAGAATAGACAAGAAACTTATATACTTATAACTTGGTTAGAGGGGCTGGACCATGTATATTCCACTATACAGTAGCAAAAGTTGGAATAACAAAGTTTAAGTTATCCAAAGTTGCTGATCTTCACAAAGCACTGTGTCTTGCAGCTACGGAACCGTGCACTGTGGGGTTCCTTATGCAATTACAAGACCAGGATTGTGTTATATTGTTTGAAATTATAATTAGGTAGGTTGAAGAAGTTTTAAGCGGTTATAGACTAGTGGTTGAAACATTCGACCCCTATTCGGGTAGTTAAGGATTATGTTGACATCCATACTAATATTGTAAATGCGAAAGATCAGAGTTTGAGTTTTAGTCTGTGGTCTCGTCGAACTACTGGTAGGAAAGAAGTATGGTACCTACCATCCACTACAGCCCATTAACGTCCCATTGCTGGGCACAGGGCTCCACTCTCATAGGACAGAGGGAATTAGAGCTTAGACCCACCACGCTGCTGCAATGCGAGTTGGCGGGCTTTACAGCTATTATCATGTTAGTGATAATAACCGGGACCGACGGCTTAACATGCTCTCCGAGGCACGGGGGTGAAACAACGCTAACTTCCTAACTCCGGGCTAGTAGGTACTTAGAATTTCTTGTCACAAAAACCCAATACCCGACCGTGACTCTAACCCGGGCCCTCGTCAGCCGCAGTCGAACATGCTAACCACGTCTAGACCAACGAGGCTGAGGTATGTTACCTATGTTTGTATATTTAGGTATGTGGTGGAACACGTGACGCGAGGAAGCAAGATGAATCGTCGCGACTTACAAATTGCCTCAGACTTCTGACTCGACTTCTAATGTATTTCATGAGCCAAATTCGGAAACTTTTGATAAATTTGTAAAATCCATACTTATTAATATTATAAATGCGGAAGTGTGTCTGTCTGCCTGTCTACTACGCTTTCACGGCCCATCTGTTTAACCGATTTTGATGAAATTTTATACAGGGGTAGATTGCGTCCCGGGAAAGGACATAGGCTATTTTTTATCCCGGAAAATTAAAGAATTCCCGCGGGAATCAAAAAACTTTCATCCACGCAAATGAATTCGTGGGAATCATCTAGTAGGATAATAGTAGATAGATAAGATTTCATATTTTCCTTTTATTTTGGTAGGTTAGGTTACCTACTGACCCAATTCAATGCTGTCAAAAAATCCACGGTAAGTATTTCAGGTGTTTCCTGTATCAACGGGGAATAAAAGTGAAATTCATCAACAAAGTGCTCACACCAGAGGGCGCTGAAATCGAGAACACGTATATTTATACTCATAACAGTTATGAGATGATGTTGGGGAGGAAACACGACGGGAAACATACTTGGATTGATTTCGCAGAATCATGAGAAAAATACGACTGGCAGGTATACCTAACTCACATAACATTATGAGGTTTCGCTTGTACTTCTCATTCGACTCGACGATTTTTTTGTATAAATACTTTAATAAAAATTGGTCATGCTATAAACTGGGCAGGTGGCATCAAGCCAAAAAGATCATCACGACCTAAATATACCGATAAAATGCATTATAACAGTACATATTGTGGTGAGTGCAAATATAAAGTCGATGCCCGCGACTTCGTCCGCGTGGATTAAGGTTTTTTGAACTCTTGAATTTTCCGGGATAAAAAGAGGCTTACGTCTTTCCCCGGGAAACAACCTGTCCCTGAGCCAAATTTATATAATTTTTTTTGATTCCCGCGGGAACTCTTGAATTTTCCGGGATAAAAAGTAGCCTTTGTCTTTCTTCGGGTTACAACCTATCCCTGTATCAAATTTCAGCAAAATCGGTTGAACAGATGGGCTGTGAAAGCGTAGCAGACAGACAGACACACTTCCGCATTTATAATATTTATTTATAAGTCGCGGGAATCATCTTGTTGGAAATAAAAGCGCTTCAAAACTGTAATAAAATATACAAGAATCCTAAAATTATGGCTCAATAACATGAAAAGCTTCTTACATCGTCACGTCTGTTAGAGGTAGTTAGGCTGTTCCTACTATGTAAAATTATTACTATTTAGTATTTTAAGATCTCCAACTATGGAATAGTCAAACGATTTTAATAAATGGAAATGAAATGAAAATAAATACGGCGCGTCGTCCACAAGACATTTGTACGGCGTGTTCTGAAACTTCATCCTTGTTCCATGTTAAACTCCAACCGACGCGCGACGACGCAGGGCTCATGAAAAATGGATCACGACGCAACTTGGGACGCACTTTGTAAGTTTTCGCGGCAATCTATCTTGAGCCTGACATCCCTCTGTATTTATTAGGGTTCCGTTTACAAGAGGCTGTACAAACATATGTTCAAGATTCTATTCATATTTTTTATTCAGAATTTTATGTTTATATAACATATTTTATTGATATTTATATTTATTAGGATGACCAAGAAATTGATACATTAAAAAAAAAACTTAAAAACTAAATACTAATTACACACATTGTTAAATGTACAATCTATGACAGGTGTCACAACATGCGCCTTAAATATGACTAAAAGTAAAAAAATAAAAAGCTTACACTGCATTGATGTAGAATTTTAGTATTACTGTGTATCATTGAAATTCTATTTCAATGATACACAGGAATAAAATCAAAAATGCGTAAAATAAAAACAAAAATTGCAAAAATTACAAAAATTCAAGAAAATTATAGAAAAATCCATACTTCCATACTAATATTATAAATGCGAAAGTGTGTCTGTCTGTCTGTCTGCTACGCTTTCACGGCCCAACTGTTCAACCGATTTTGATGAAATTTGGTACAGGGATAGCCGATAGGTTGCATCCCGGGGAAGGACATAGGCTAATCCCGGAAAATTTATGAGTTACCGCAGGAATAAAAAAAATTATCTCTTCAACCGATTTTGATGAAATTTGGTATAAGGATAGTGTAATACCCGGGGAAGGACATAGGCTACTTTTTATCCCGGAAAATTAAGGAGTTCCTGCGGGAATTATAAAATTTTGATCAACGCGGACGAAGTCGCGGGCATTATCTAGTTAGATATAAAATTTTAATGAGATAAAATAAAGTTAAAATTACTAATTCTACTTAACTACGTATTCTACTAATTGTAAAAATTTTAGGGATAACTGGCTTAGTTGTGACAACGCATACCAATCGATTGCGAAGGTTAAGCAACGTTGATCCATGTCGGTAACTGGATGGGTGACCGAATTGGAGGTTCAAATTTGGCCTTTTCGTTTCTTCCGTGCCTCGGAGAGCACGTTAAGCCGTCGGTCCCTGTTATTATCACTAACATCTGATAATAATCGTTACAAAAACCTAAAAGTTTAAATACCTACTCTTAGTACTACCGCATTATTATCCCAAGAAAACTCCTATTAAACTCCTATTAAACAATATTTGATTAATGAAAATGTTAGAAATATGTTATTTGTCTATGCTCTACCTCAGACTCTTTGACATAAGACACTATTGACATTGACAAGCCTCCTGTCAATCTTATATTTATTATTCCTTAATTGACCGTCTTGTGTGTTTGTGCCGTCTCCATATTTAATATTTAAATATATGATGTAATAGATTATTTTATCAAGATATAACAATTTAATCCTTTGACGCTGATGTCTGTATATTTGTTTCGTGAAGAAATAAAACGACATAATAGTATCTCACACTTTTATTTCGATTCTCTTCTGTGAAGACACGTGGAATCCACTGCTGCAACCGACACTCTGTCTAACAGGTTACAAGACCCAGAAATTCGCAGAAGGACAAACGGATTTGTTGTGAGTACTAATTATAATCACGATGTCTCAATCAGCGTCATCAAATATGGGCGGCAACAATGGTGTGACTAACATAACCCAAATCGAAAGACTTGAGGGCCTATCCAACTACATTAACTGGAAATTTGCTGTAAAAATGGTATTGGTCTTGGAAGGTCTCTGGAATTGCGTGGAGGGCACTGATACAGATGTTGTTCGTGATGGTAAAGCATTGGCTAGAATTTGCCTCAGTTTACAACCGGCTTTATACCAATATGTAAGGGGCTGCAAAACAGCAAAAGAAGCATGGCAAAGGTTAGCTGACAGTTTTGAGGACAAAGGCTTGTATCGACGTGTACTCCTTCTACGCCAGTTACATCGCGTGGAGTATAGCCATTTTCCAACAATGTCAGATTACATTGATGGTGTTATGCGCTTGGTCCAGCAACTCGCTGATATTGGCAAAAACATTGATGATGCTGAAGTGGCAGAAATCATATTATCAGGATTGCCTCAAGAATATGACATTATAGTCTCAAGCTTAGAAACAGCATGTTTAACCAATACTCTCACAAGCGAGATTGTCAGAATGAGGTTATTACAGGAAGACCACAGACGCAGTACTGATTCCAATTCAGCGGCTTATGTAGCAAACAAGATGAAGAAGAATACCAGCTGTTCTTATTGCAAAAAGGTGGGGCACAGTGCAAAGCGTTGCTAGAAGAGAAGAGATCAAGAAGATAAGAATGCAAAAGAGGACCGCACTATGTTTGCCTCAGCATTCTCAGCAACTGTAGCAGCTTCTAATGAGTTTATAATGGACTCTGGTGCATCGTGCCACATGGTTAAGGACGAGAAGCTGGTCATGCATGCCAGGGATAGGTGCTGTAGTATTTTTGTGGCAAACGGCCAAAATATGTGCAGTAAGTCTGTTGGTGATGTTTCACTTTCTTCATCTGTTAAGCTGAAAAATGTTTTGTATGTACCTAGTCTTTCTAATAATTTAATTTCAGTTAGTCAAATTACTGATAATGGTTATGTTGTCATATTTACCAAAGATGGGTGTACAGTTTATGATAAAGCTAAAATTACTGGCAACCAATTATTCTATGCAAGTAAAATAAATGGAATTTACAAGTATAAGTCTAAGCAAGGTAGGTTCTTACCCCCAGAGTATTCCATTCCCCTTCGGTGTATGCAGGGGACAGAGATTGCTCACAGTGCTGCCGATGTGTCATCAAGTTTGTGGCACAAACGGCTAGGCCATCTGAATTTTGCAGGTATGCGTATACTTAAGGATTCGGATCAATGTTCAGGTGTAGTCTTTCAGAAGGAAGACAGCTGCCTGAGCAGCTGCACTTCTTGCCTGTCAGGCAAGATGCATGAGGCATCTTTTCCTCGGGCAAGTGTGAGGCAAGCTGCTTCTCCCTTGGAGTTGGTCCACTCCGATGTCGCAGGGCCGTTGCAAGTCAGGTCGTGGGGCGGAGCCCGCTTCTTGTTGACATTTACTGACGACTATACGAGGAAGACCTTCGGATACCTCATGAAGTCTAAGAACGAAGTAAGTTCCCACTTTATTACTTTTAAGAATATGGTTGAGAAACAAACTGGTTTGCCTATTAAGATACTCCGTAAGTACAGATAATGGCACGGAATATTGTAATAATGACCTTACTAGCTACCTTAAGAAGGAAGGTATTGTACACCAAACCTCAGTGCCTTACTGCCCCCAGCAGAATGGGGTGGCAGAGCGTGTCAATAGGACATTGTTTGAGAAGGTACGCGCTATGCTGCAGGAATCTGGTTTGTCTAATCGCTTTTGGGGGGAAGCTGTCATGACAGCAATTTATTTAAAAAATAGATGCCCTACCACCGCGTTATCAAGCGGTATTCCTGAGTGTGTTTGGACTGGATCTTCTGTAGATCTCAGTCATTTGCGCGTCTTTGGCTGTGTAGCTTATTCTCATATTCCTAAACAAAAACGACGAAAGATCGATGCCAAGGCTAAACCTTATATTTTTGTAGGTTATGGTGAGAATTGTAAGGGATATAGGCTTAGTGACCCATCTGATCCTCGCATTGTCATTTATTCAAGGAATGTTTCCTTTATTGAAAGCGAGTTTCATGTAAACCACACACAGGGAGTTGAATTGGGGAATCAAAATAATTCAATTTTATATCACAATTTAAATTCTAATGATACTGGTATTTTTAATAATAATGAGTCAAATAATTTAATTAATAATGACATTCCAAATTTATTAGAATTAAATGAGAATAACTGTGATATTAATGATAAGATTAGTGATAGGTCTAATGGTTCCTCTGATGTTTCAGATGCTGACTTAACGCCACCTGCGTGGTCCCCGCTATCTGACCAGTACTGTATTGGCCAAGGCAGCTCTTCCGGTGAAGGTGATGAAGTCTTTTCTCTGCCGGAACCGGAGTTTGTATGTCAAGGAGGAGAGCCGACTACATTGGAAAGTACTACCGATGCGTCTAGCTCACAGCGCCCTGTACGTAGTACCAGAGGTAAATTGCCAGAGAAATTTTCTCTTTACGACCTATCTACTATGTTGGCTGAGGCTAGTTCACTGGACGATCCTACTTCCTACGAGGAGGCCATGTGTTCACCAGACAAAGAAGAATGGTGTAAGGCTATGAAATGTGAGTATGATGCTCTTATTAAAAATCATGTATGGGAGTTAGTGGATCCACCAAAGCAAGGTAACATTATTAAATGCAAATGGGTTTTCAAGAGAAAATTTGATGCCGCGGGTGCATTTAATAAGTTTAAAGCTAGACTGGTTGCTCGTGGTTTTAGCCAAAAACAGGGAATAGATTACTCTGATACTTATTCTCCTGTAGTTAGGCATTCTACATTAAGAATTTTGTTTTCTCTTGCAACAGAGCTCGATTTGCTATGTAATCATATAGATGTTACTACAGCATTTTTACATAGTGAATTAGAAGAAACAATTTTCATGGAACAGCCAAAAGGTTTTAATAACCACCATAATAACAAAGTTTGTATGCTAAAGAAAAGCATATACGGCTTGAAACAAGCAAGCCGTGTATGGAATTCTAAAATATATAAGGTATTATGTGCAAATGGATATGAGCAGAGCAAATGCGAGCCCTGTATTTATATAAAAAGGTCTGTTAAAGAGTTTGTCATAATAGCTCTATATGTTGATGATTTTTATGTATTCCATAACAATTGTATAGACAATGTTTTATCATTATTACTAAAACATTTTGAAATTCAACATATAGGAGAACTTAAGCATTGCTTAGGTATAAATGTAACTAGGCAAAAGGACCTTTTAATTTTAGATCAGTCAGACTATATCAAACGTCTATTGGCTAAGTTTAAAATGAGTGAGTGTAAGCCTGTAACTACACCACTAGCTGTAAATTCCAAATTTGATAAGTCAGATGACGAATGTTTAGATGAAGATATCTATAAGTATAGACAGCTGTTAGGTTCTTTAATGTACTTATCCGTCTGTACTAGACCTGACATATCATATGCTTGTAGTCAACTTAGCCAATATAGTACATGCTTTGATATGGATCATTGGCGTGCTGCTAAACGTGTGTTAAGATATTTAGCAGGGACAGTAAATTATGGCCTTTATTTCTGTAAAGGAAATAATTTAAATGTAAGTGCCTATGCAGATGCAGATTGGGCCAATGATCTATGTGATCGCAAATCTTATACAGGTTTTGTCATTAAAATGGGTGGCAACGTTGTTAACTGGGAATCTAGAAAGCAACGTTGCATAGCTTTGTCTAGTACGGAAGCTGAGTATTTGGCAATCAGCGATGTGTGCAAAGATATCTGTTTTGTTAGAAGTTTCTTGTCAGAACTTGTTGACAAAACTTTGGATGTTGTAGTATACAATGACAGCCAGAGTGCTCAGAAATTGTTACTGGTAAAGGAATACTCACACAAAAGAACAAAACATATAGATTTGCGCTACCACTTTGTTAAAGACCTTGTACAAAAAGGTTTAATAAATGTAAAGTATTTACCAACAGACAAAATGGTAGCAGATGTGTTAACAAAACCATTGAGTAGTGTTAAACATAATAATTGTGTATCTGATTTGAATCTAATGTGTATTAACTAGCTGTTATGTGCATGTTTTTGATAGGGCTTTGCAGTTTTATATAAGTGTGTTTATTTCTCTGTATATATGTTATCTGCTCATCATGTTAGATATAGCCGTCTCTTAGTGGTAGAGTTGACTTTAGCTGATGTAGAGCATAAGGAGGAGTGTTAGAAATATGTTATTTGTCTATGCTCTACCTCAGACTCTTTGACATAAGACACTATTGACATTGACAAGCCTCCTGTCAATCTTATATTTATTATTCCTTAATTGACCGTCTTGTGTGTTTGTGCCGTCTCCATACCTATTTAATATTTAAATATATGATGTAATAGATTATTTTATCAAGATATAACAATTTAATCCTTTGACGCTGATGTCTGTATATTTGTTTCGTGAAGAAATAAAACGACATAATAGTATCTCACACTTTTATTTCGATTCTCTTCTGTGAAGACACGTGGAATCCACTGCTGCAACCGACACTCTGTCTAACAGAAAAGGGGTCACCAACCTCATTAATAAGGAATACGACGCAGAGAGAGAACTAAGTATACTTAAAAGGTTAAAAGAAGGATAAAAACAAATGAGACAGAACCCTCTGTGTTCGCACGACACTCGCACCTGACCGATTCTGATGACAAATGTGGTAAACGACAAGGAACTATTTGCAAAAGGTTTCCAACATAAATATGAGTACTGAACTTTTCCTCTACACCATTACTTCTAGTGAACTTTGATTTCAAATTCTATATAACACTGAAGAATTGAAATACCTAGGTACTAATATTATTATTAATGCGAAAGTGTGTCTGTCTGTCTGTTTATCCGCCTGCTACGTTTTCCACGGTCCATCTTTCCAATAGATTTTGATGAAATTTGATACAGACATAGGTTGCATCCCGGGGAAGCACTCAGGTTGGATCTAGTTTTTTTTTATTATATTTCGATGACTTCAGTATGTAATAGGACCTAAGCGAAGATAGAAGAGTGAAGTGGTGATAGCCTAGTGGTTAAGACGCCCGACCTCCTGTACAGGGTCATGGTTTCGATCCCCGGGCACGCACCTACAACTCTTCGAAGATAATATGTGCGTTTAAAAAAAATCGCTTCCAATGGTGAAGGAAAACATGGTGAAACGAAACGTGCACTCTTTATAATGTTCTCGAAGGTTTGTGAAGTCTAATCCGCACTTGGCCACCGTGGTGGATTATGGCCCAACCCTTCTCATTCTAAGAGGAGAATTGTGCTCAGTAGAGAGCCGGCAATGGGTTGATAAGAGAGAGAGAGAGTAATAAGACCACTTTATGCGATAAGATGGAAGTTAGATAATTTAATTAAAGAAAAGACAAAGACACTGTACTGCATCTGTGATCTTGACCACAAAAATGCCTTTTCCATCTGTGTGTAATTTGTAACAAGATTTCGAATTCGCTCGATATGTTTTACGAACGCTCCTCCACAGATAAAAGATATAAGATAAAAGATATAGGATAAAAGATAAAAGTAATAAAGCGACCCGATGTCAGCACCGGGTAACTTTGACCACTGCTCGGCTCTGGTACAAGTTATAAGCGGCGCGGGGTCTGTTGTCTGCCCTACCAATGCCGGATGAAAACTAAAGTAATAAAGTACAGCAATTCAGAATCAAGAAACGATCAAACTCGACGAAACTTGAACGAAAAGATCAAAATACTACCGCTTTACTAGCCCCTCTTTTAATTATAAAAGAGAACTGCTAAGTTTCTTGCCGCTTCTTCTCAAGTTTTGAATCTTTCCGAACCGATCGTAGAATCAAAACATGATTGTCCTAAATTTGATGAATAAATTGAGTAGATTTCAAAACAAATTTACAAATTCTACTCTAGCAAATTATCGTTACATAACATTATAACATGTGTGAAGATGTGAATTGCAATTTCAATATAGGCTACAATTATTTATTTAAAAAATTCAAATAGGTTTAATTGGAATTAAGGTTTTGCTGGCATCATCAGTATTTATTCATAATAATAATAGCTATTAATAAAATCGTTAGGCACAGCGACGAGTAACAACTCAATCGTAATGAACTATTCTGATGAACTGTACTAGTATCTGGATTTTACATATAGGTAGGTTTTCGCAATAATTAAGGCCCTGTGTAGCGTAAAAGCAGTTTTTAAAAGCAGTGTATCCATGAAACGGTGACATTATGTATGTTTGTAAAAATAATTTGCTGTTTTCAAGACCTTTAAGCAGCCATTGGCGCATCTCAAAACACAATTTAAAAAATCTCTGCATTGATATTTATTTTAAACATACCTTTTAGTTTACATTTTAAAGCAATTTTTCTCCTTATTGAAACTAATAATTTGCTCTAGAAATATAATATAAAATTTACATTTCTAAAACAAACACATTGTCGGATTAATTTGTAAATTTGTAATGATTTCTTGCATTTTTTGCGGTACCCCCGCGCGTCTTTATTTTGATCTCGTGAGCTCACAGCGCTTTACACAAAATGTACAAAAAAAAGATTCATATTTAGAAAATCCAAGAGAAACTGGATTGCTTCAGGTAATTTTGAATATAAAATAATATTGTAACAAGAAATATAATATTCTGACATTATGTTAATTACTCTAGGAAAAATTGTATTGGAATGCAAAATAAATGAATATGAATATGAATATGAATATGAGTATGAAAAATCGTACAGCTTACATTGTATAAATATGACTGAAATGTGCCAAATGTTGAGAAATGAAAATCTTTTGAACAAAAAACGGAACGTACAACAGAATTGTTGTGACTGGTAAAGACGTATCAAAAAAGGGGAAAATTTCGAGTTTCCACATTATTGTGTCGCCGCGGAGCAGGTAGCTCACCCGCGCGCTCTTATGAATGGCTAACTTTAACAATAGCTGCTCGATGGCGCACGTCATAAGCGGAGCGATTTTACAGACTTTTCTGTTTTAAGTTTGTGTCCCAGAAAGTGTACCAAGTGTCAGGTGATCCAAACGCTGGCGCTAACTTTAAAAGCTCCAGTGTATTGTGCACCAATCCCATTAAATGACCGGTTAGGCAGTGTATATTTTTGTAGCGACAATAGCGTCAGATCGTCGCATTTTAGAGTACTAATAGGACACATTAGTGGAAATACGAGGAAACGCCCGTAAAAAAGAGTGAAACGAATTAAGTTGAGCAAAATTAATATGAAAGGGAGTCCAAACATAATGCTTACAGTAAAATGTTATAAAATGTGTAAATGAAATTAAGAGCGTAAAATTCAACGTATGGCGTAGGTAATTTGAAATGAAATGCACCAAAGGACAAATATAATGTATAGTGTCGAAGTTCGTGTCTTTACCAATCGTATATAAGTTCCCTGTTCCGTGCAACAAAAGAAGTCGGTTGATGGGAAATATTATGTACAGTTTTAATCTAAGACAGCTCTCGAAGAATTGCTCCCGTGTTGTACGTGGGATGACACGCGCAAGGTGTTTTCATCGTACATATTATACTTATATTATAAATGCGGTAGTTTGGATGGCTGATCAATGTCAGTTACTCAATCAGAACGACTATAGGGATCTGGATAAAATTTGGCACAGATATAGATTATAGTCTGCAATAACGCATAGGCTACTTTTCATACCGGAAAATTAGAGTTTTTTTTTATTTTATCCACTACAAGTTAGCCCTTGACTGCGATCTCACCTGATGGTAAGTGATGATGCAGTCTAAGATGGTAGTGGGCTAAACTGTTAGGGGCATGGCAGTTATAGTTTCTTTAGTTTCTTTATTAGTTGCAATTCCATAGTTACATTATTTCTTAATTAACATATCATATTCATTAGTAAATAAGGCATGCTATGGATACCCAGTTTGGGTGTGGCAACAGAACAATACATGGTGGTAGTTAGTTGTTCGTGTTGTTCTTTTTTTACTTGAAGTGCTTGTTTTGATAGAAATTCGGAGATATAAAATCCAGAGTTTTTAAAGTATGTGGCGTGTTTTATTATATATTTTGTCATTCGTTTACTTATTAGTTCAATGACTAGTGGTCGTCTATATCTTGATTTTCCGACGAAATATGCGTCTTCGATGTAGCCTTCGAGGTCGATGTTGAGGACGTTATAAAATATATTTAAAATCTGGTCGTGGAGGTCTTGTTCGTCACGGCGTTGGCAATTTGTAAGTCTGTATAAAACAATTTTTTTTGTGTTATCTACGGTCACTTCAGTATTTTTTGGTAAATTCTTGTTTTCGAGATTTTTTATTTGAGCTTGTAGTTTTGTGTTCTCTTTCTATAGGTAGTCTATTTTGGTAGTTAGGTCATTTATATTTTCTTTTATTGTAGTTTGGTCGGTAAGTAGGAGTTGCATATTTTTAGTGAAGTCAAGTTTTATTTTTGATAAGGCTTTGTTTACTTCACTTAGCAGATTATTTGTTATTTCTGTTATGATGTCTTGTTTAATTTTGGCAAATTCAGTGTCTAACAATCTGCTGAACTTGTCCAATATTACAGAATCTTCGGAAGTACTTGCATTTTCGTGAAGGTCGTCGATCTGTATATCCATATCGGTCGGGTCCATAGCTTGGCTTATTACCGGCGTGTTGTCATTTATTCTTCTACGACGAGTTACATTTGTAGTTGGACAATTTATTTTAGCCGTTTGTTGTGTTTTTGGGTCCATTTTTATTAGATGTTTCAGTAAGAGGGAGCGAGATAGACGGTCTTTGTGTTCGTTCCTAACTGTCGGTTTTTGGTAATTGGCCAATCAGCTGCGCTGATTTGGCCGGGTCGTCGACCGTTATGGCGGGTTGAACCTTTGCAATTTTTTTTGATAGACTTAGCACAAGATTTCTGGTTGATTTTGGAAGAGTTTGGTCACTTTGTCACTGTCTTTTCACTTCAGACTATATCATATATACAGTATGATTTAATAGGTTTTCTCAGTTAACTTTCTCTATAAATAATTTTACGAATTTATTTTAGCAGAACGTATGTCACTCGTGTCACGATCGGATCCCCACTCTCTTTCATATTAAACCCATACCCCTATTCGGTTTCTACACGGCATCGTACCGGAACGATAAATCGCTTGGCGAAGGCAAATTTTAGAGTTTAATTAAATTTTACAATTCAATTCAATTCAATTCAATATCATTTATTCAATATAGGTACACTGTAGGTACACTTATTGACGTTAAAAATTACTTACTTAAAAAAACACGATGGTGATAATCGGTTACGGTTTCTTAAAACTATAGCTACGAGGGTTCCAAACGCGCCCTGGTCTGAGAAGAGCCCACAACAAACTCAGCCGGGGTTTTTTTTTTTCACTATCACCATCTCACAAATAATCTTAACTAAGGAACTATCAGAGCCATTAGAGCAAATTATTGCCAAGCTTCCTTGTCATTCAAGTAATCCTTCACATGGTAATAAGATTTTTCAATGAGTTTACGTTTTACATTAACTTTGAACTTATTAAGAGACATCTTCAACATGCCTTCTGGGAGCTTATTGTAGAAGCGGACACTGCTTCCCACAAACGAATTGCTAGTTTTACAAAGCCTAGAAGCAGGCATTACAAGTTTATTTTTATTTCTAGTATTGACATTATGACAATCACTTTTCTTCTTGAATTTATCAATGTGTTTATGCACGTATACTAAATTTTCAAATATATATTGGTTGTGCACTGTCATAATATTGATTTCTTTAAATTTATCTCTTAGTGACTCTCGTGGTCCCATATTATATATGGCTCGAACAGCCCTTTTCTGCAGTACAAAAACAGAATTAATATCAGCAGCATTACCCCATAATAATATACCATATGACATAATGCTGTGAAAGTAACCAAAATAAACTAATCTCGCCGTTTCTATATCTGTCAACTGGCGGATCTTTTTAACCGCGTATGCAGCAGAACTAAGTCTGTTCGATAAGTCATCTATATGATGGCCCCATTGGAGTTTAGCATCTAACGTTATTCCGAGAAAAACAGCGGTATCCACTAAATCTAATTCCTCATGATCAAGCTGTACAGTGGTTTTTACCTGTTTGACATTAGGTAATGTAAATTTGATACACTTTGTCTTTTTACCATTGAGTAGTAGGTTATTAGCTTCAAACCACTGTACCACTTTAGTGAGAGAATTGTTTACTTCGTCAAGAGTAGTTTCGTAACGATTTATTTTAAACAAAAGTGATGTATCATCAGCAAACAATACTATCCCATGATTATCCTTGGCAAGGTAAGGAAGATCGTTAATATAAATGAGGAATAGAAAAGGCCCTAAAATTGAACCTTGTGGAACCCCCATTTTTACAATCGATCCGGAAGACCGCTTTCCATTGACGTCTACCTTTTGCATCCTATTTTTTAAGTAGGAATTCATCATATCCAGTGCTACACCCCTAATTCCATAATGGTGCAGTTTTTTGACTAATGTTTCGTGATCAATCAAAAGCCTTGGATAAATCACAGAAAACGCCAAGTGCATCACGTGATTCCTCCCAGGCTTCGAATATATTTTGAATTAACTCAACACCAGCATCGATTGTTGAGCGACCCCGTGTAAATCCAAACTGTTTACTATGTAATAAGTCATTATTACAAAAATGTTTAAGCAATTGAATTAATATTAATTTTTCAAATATTTTACTAAAAGTGGGTAGTACAGATATAGGTCTAAAGTTAGCGGGGTCATTGGTACTACCTGATTTGAATAGAGGAATTATTTTACTGTGCTTCATTAAGTCAGGAAACTCACCACAATCAATACAATTATTAAATATTAAAGCTAACTCGGGTGCAACGATATCAATCAATGATTTTACAACGTTAACGGAAATGCCCCACAAATCATTTGTCTTCTTATTGTTAATTAATTTGAAAGCTATAATAATGTCAGAGCAGTTAACGTGACAGAATTTGAAAACGTTATTACATTCAGCCACGTTATCCTCCAGTAAAGTAAGAGCGGCATTTGGTGAGGAGTTCAACGATTCTGTGGTAGAAACAGGAATATCCGTAAAGAAGCCTTCAAAAACAGAAGCAACTTCGGAGTCCGAAGTTACAGGTGTATTACCGACATTAAGTTTAAATTCACAATTTTTTCGTGTTGCTCTTCCTGTTTCTTCATTCACTATGTTCCAAGTAGTTTTGATTACATTGGAGCTATTTTTTATCTTAGTTTGAATATGTTTTGATTTAGCCACAATGCAATCTCTTTTAAATTTCTTGGAAAACAGTTGAACATGCTGCTTGAACTCATCACTAGTATCATACTGTCGCTCCGCATACAATTCATATAATTTATGCCTACTTCTGTGTAATTCATTTGTTGCCCAGTCGTTAAAAACGTTTGCATCAGTAGTTAAGACCGTTCTACTGGTGAATATTGATTTGAATATTTCACTGAAAGTATTAAAGAATATGTTATACATTTCATTAGGACTCAACCCATTTGGTAAAAAAGGGAGTTCCTCTGTAAGACTTGTTCTTATTTTTTCAATATTACTACTAACTTTAAACAACGATCGCTACAAGTCCATGCCTTGTACCCTTCGAGTTTCTAGAGCTTGTACCACACCGGCGTATAAGTTCCACGCAACAAAAGAAGTACCTAGGTTTATTTCGTTCGGAGTTCGGACAATCGGGGCGCTGCTTAGTGCGGCGTTCAGCCACCTAATGCTGTTAGCAGTTCTCTATCCGATATATACGTACAGTCGCGGTCAGGTAATGTTTACCACCATAAGGTTCATAATCGGGTATTTGACTACTACTACTCGTAATATCCACGGCTCCTGTTAGTTTTATGTTGAATAACCATTTAAAACTATCGATTAAAGTAAAAAAGTGCGTCGAACTTTGATGACGTCACAATTCAAAATTTCATACAAAATCCCATACTAAGCACGCGTTTTATCGTTTGGAAAAAAGTTGCTGATTTAGGTAACTAGTTGTCAAATACCCAATTGCATGCATATGTCACCGTAAGATTGCAAAAACCGTTGGATTGTAATCTAACTAGCGAAATTGTAAACTGTCAACAGATTGTGAACCGTTGTTGTTCTGAGTGTCAAGTTTTGAAATATTAATTGTATTTAAGTTTTCTTGTCTCTTTCTTGTAGGTTAGGTTAGGGTTCGACATAAATAATCAGGGAGTGCCCGGCCTTATTGGGTTAATATACCTAACAGATAACAATCTACTGAAAAATAATGCGGTAAATTGTAATCTGTCGACAGTTTACAATTTCACTAACTAAGATTACAATCTAACGGTTTTTGCAATCTTACGGTGACACATACATACTGTGGCAGGAGGTCGATATGTGGTTTGATTAGGCTTAGATCATAGATTTTTAATATGTATCGGTGTCAAGACAACTAGTATATATAGGATTGATGTAAAAAGTGAAAAAACCTTTTTTAATCATACTAATATTATAAATGCAACAGATCAACGAAATGACGTGATTTTTTGCATGGGCATAGTTGAGGACAAACATATTCATAATAGGATTTAGCCTGCGAGAGAATGATATATATACGAATAGAATACAAGATATAAAATACCTACCAGTTATATTTATTTCATTCTTTCGTAGGCTACTTTTCTGAAGTTTCACTTCTGCCGTGTGTAAATTGCACACCCACACTGTTTTTTTAAAAACTGGTAAACATTTTCAGACCACGACCGTACCTACCTAGGAACTTCTACATAGATGTACAGTGAAGTACGTTGTCTTGTTAAAAACTTCAACTTGTAGTGTACCATTTAAACTTGGGAAGTTACCTTCAAATAGTATTAGTTGCAATAGGACACTAGATTGTGTGGTTTTGTTTAACTTTGAACAAACACATCGTAACAAAACAAGCAGCCATATGAGTTATCGATAATATTCTCAACGATGTGCTAAGTATGGTAGTACTTACCTACTTGGCCAGCGTGGTAGACTATGGCCTACTTATACCCTTGTCATACTTAGAAGCCGTGCTCCTTAGAAGTCCGGCAATCGGCTAAAATGGTGATGGTAAAGGATAAATCGATATAATTACTTATGGCTTTGTAATAATTATATTTTCTCATATATTGCCTCATTATTTAAAAAAAAACAATGCGTACATTTGGCTCTCTTCAGGCCTCTGACATTCATATTATTATCATTGCCTCTACAGCACAAGATTTTGCTTTATTGCCGGCCTGGGCAGTAATGTACTATTAACATCTAGAAAGACCTGACACAAATAATCAATCAAGGTATTTATGTCAAGTATAGAATAGGGTCCCACAAACTTATCTGACCGGTGACAGGGTCGCTAGTTTCTATGAAAAATTAAATAATAACAAAACATCAAGCATTAAAATCAGTTCCAATTTTGGCCTGGGTTAGTTAAGTTTGTGGGACTAAAGCGAGCAAGAAATGTTTAGTATTTTAATGAGAAAAGTTCATCTAGCTCTGTCTATCTCTATCGTCTTAGCTGCTTATTCACAGTCAGCGTAGTCGCGTTTAACATTGTCAGTTTTAATGCAGTTGTACGCGAAAAGCTGCATTGTGTCAAACTCCTTTAATTTATAACATCCTTGTATTTGTTTGTATGAAACACGTACCAACAAATACTAATAATACAAATGAAAGTTTGTATGTGAGATTGTTTGTTACTCTTTCATGCAAAAACTCGACACAAAGATTTGGACAGATTTGGCTGAAATTTGGAGTGGAGATATATTATACCCTGGCTTAATACTACTATTATACTACTATTATACAGGCTACTTTTTATCGCGGAAAATTGAAGAGTTTCCGCGGGAGCCAAAAAACCTCAATCCACGCGGACGAAGTCGCGGGCATCAGCGAGGTAGTTATCTGTATAAAAATGTTGAGTACACAAGAATAAACTTTCCCGATAGTAATGAATCCAATTTGAAAACTCCTTTATTACCGCACCAAAGTTACTAAAAATACATTTATGGTAATTTTCTCTCTATAAAACGAATAATTTATAAAATACAGAAGCAGTCAGTAACAATTTAATTTTTTTTGTTAGCGCACACTTGCGACATTTCTGTCGACAAAAAATCGGGTTGGCTCGCTTCTATCTTAGAGTGCTCACATAATACCAAGTAAGATCGCAGCCAAGGGGCCAATAAACGTCGCGCCACAACAACTGAACCGATTTGACTGAAACTTGGAATGGAGATAGCGTAAGCACTTTATCTAGTTTAAGCAAATTTTTTTGTCACGCCAACCACATTATGTACCACGTGACGTCACAAAAACCCATATGCTCTTTCTACCATTAAAGATCGTCGGCATCAAACTCATTTTTGGGAGATTTTACGGTCTTTAACTGCTCTATCCTATTTAAAAGGTGGAAGAGTCAACTCAAGAGAGACCCCTGGGGGGTAAATAATACTGCTTTAAGGGTATGTTTAAAAGATGATATTATTGTTTCAGTAAATACTGAATCATCCCTGGAGGCATAATCCTCACGGGCATCCTATAAGTCTGAGATATATTAAAATACTATAATACTCCTATGAAAAACGGTAGTATGCCCCCTGTAAGTTCTACATGTAACAAAATAAAATGGAACTTCCAACAATTATAGCGACAAAAATACGCAAAAAGACTTAAGACAAAAAGTTGTAAAACAAAAAATCGCTAACTTGTGTCTACTCTAATAGTAGATTTAAAAAATACTGTAAAGCTTTGCAATGCGATCAAATTTTATTTTTATTTTATCCCTTTCACAGCTCTGTACCGACCCAAAATAGTGTAAAACTATTATTTTATGACACAGATCTCTGAAATATTTTCATAGAGGATAGGTAAAGATTTCTTTTTGTAGCTTTTTCTGGGAGAAGGGGAAGATTTAAACGGATCATATCATGGATCTTTTTGGGGTTTTTGTAAGTTCTTTTTATTCCCAAGGGAACTCCGGGATTGATTTTCCGGGATAAAAATAGCCTATGTCACTCTCCAGGTCCTCAACTAAACACCCATGCAAAAAATCCGTCGATCCGTTGCCATATTGCGGCATGGTTGAAGGACAAACTTACAACCAAACACATTTACGCATTTTTAATATTAGTATGAAGTGAAAAAATAGATTTTTTCAGTTTATAGATGTTTGTTACTCGATCACGGTACAATAACTGAGCCGTTTTTGCTGAAATTTGAAATGGAGATAGCTATTGTGATCTAGGAATCCGCTAAGAAAGGATTTTTGAAAATTGAACCCCTAAGAGGCTTTGAAATTTGTTTAAAAATCTAATCTAACGTGAGCGACGCCGCGGGCAAAAGCTAGTAGTGAATAATATCTTTGCATGAATTAAATTGACAGTTTCCGGCGGTATCTCTGCTATTTAGTAACGAAATGCAAATTCTGCGTGCTCTGAAGTGAACGGGGACAGAGAATGAATTGTTAACGAACGAATTATGTTACGAAGCTGCTTTTGAATGAAATGAATGATTTACTTATTTCTTTAGCTCTGATAGTTAATTTCAACTCTGAAGTTTATTTTTAACTAAGTACTCGTAGCTGGTGCCCGCGACTTGGTCCGCGTGGAATTAGTTTCTTTAATTTCCACGGGAAGTCCTTAATTTTCCGGGATAAAAAGTAGCCTATGTGTTATTCCAGACTATAATCTATCTCTGTGCCAAATTTCATCCAGATCCGTTCATCCGTTCTGACGTGAAAGAGTAACAAACATCCATACATCCATACTCACAAACGTTCACGTTTATAATATTAGTAAGGAATAATTAAAGCTTGTTTTTGTAGATTGTTTCGATTCGATTTTTCGATTCAATCTATGCCTATAAAACCGATCTTTATCATAGATTGACCGATACTTCATGGTATAAGTTTAAGCTCTTACTTCTATTTCCTTTATTTTTCCAGCTATGCTCAACTCATAAACGCTTTTCCAAATCAGTTGAACTTTTTGAGCTTCAAATTGTACGCAACAAAGGAAAATCTCAAAAAACACCACGCATTAGCTGTAGCCCTTATTACATATAAAATAAAGCCTACAATAAAGTAGCATGATCTAAACAATTGATCAAAACTTTCAAGCTAAATAAAACTTTATTTTTACGTGGTTAAGATTCAAACTAGTATGGTTATAATCTATTTTGTAGATGCCAGTTGTTATTTAAATATGAGCTTTAATTCGTGAATTATAAGGTATAAATTACAATGAATAATAGGCAGTATAACCCAGGGTTGGCGATAAAGCCAGGGATACTGTGGTCGCACGAACAATAGTGTATTGTTTTCGTATAGGGTTGCCACCAAACGGGTTTTTATGAAAATATGTAAAATGTAGTTGGTGGTATTAAATAGGATTTCCTTCAGGGCTTAGGGTTTTTACAATGCAGGTATAAATGTATTTATGAACTCTTGAATGAATGAATTAACTAGGCAACCCTAGATCGTTATATTCACTAACCATAATATAAGAAAGTATGTTACTTTGTTGCACATAAAGCATTTCTTATTAAAATAAACTTATTTCTCAAAACCACTAATCGCTTGGCTCTTTGCTGTAAAATTCAGAAATTATAAATTCCCAATTATAAATATACATAACACCGGATACACTCACGTTTTTCATGTCGGAAAAGTGCCCGACCAGTTTCGAACCCTCTTCATGAGCTTATTGGGGCCGGCCCTAATTCATGAGCCTGTTCGCGCGACGCGGTCGCTGCTCGACTGCGGTTCGCATGTCGTGCAGCTCTCTGCGATGGTTGGGGTGGATGGGTTAAAAAACGTGAGTGTATCCGGTGTTATGCATATTTATAATGAATATCTCTCACGCTAGTTTAAACGTTAAAATAAAATCCCAAATTGATTCTGCCGGAAATCGAACCCGAGAACTGCCAGTATAAGACCACAGCGCTCACCTCTGCGCCAGGGAGGTCGTCAAAGGCTCGGAAGACGCTGGAACCCAGAGCTGTTAAGCCAGTTAAAAAAAAAGCGTGTGTGTCTGCCGTGTGTGAATGGCTTCAGAAATTCTCTTGCAGGCTAAATCTCTTATTGGTGTCGCATTTTCGTTTAGTTTTTTGTTTCATCAAATTTTCAAATCACACCGATTCTAATGAAGTTTCACTTCAAAAAGGAGGTCGTCACATGACGGCATGGCAGAAAACGCCTGCAATAACGAGCGTTGGAAGAAAATGAGGCAACCAGGTGGTGGGGATGAAATTTGCATAGCTTATTGTTATTTTTTGTCAAAGTTGTCAACCCTAACAATCCCGAATGAGCGGACTCACTTATTCGCGATACTTTTGTTGCTGTTTTTGTATCTACCGTTAATCGCTTGACGTCTTTATATTCCCTTCTATCCCACAAACAATTATCACTCTTATTTCTAAGTAACTCAAGCATCAAATTCCTTTGAAAAAGTGATACCTGAAGGCTTTATGTTTTTTAGTCTACTTCAATGAAAGTTAAGCGTAATTTGTATAAACATAAGGTTCTAAATTATGTGTCGAGATGTCAAGGGTTGAAAATTTTGATTAAGTGAAAACTGGAGTGGTGCGTAACAATGATTTTTTGTGAATTAAGCGACGAATAATTTTTGTTTGGAATTTTTGTTAAAGTTAACGAGGGTACAGACCGTTTGTTGAGAAAATCCCAACTATGTGGACTTATTGGACTGGCTCATTGGGGCAAGGGATCAGGAGGCTAAATTGTCTATGCAAGTCGTAACCATGTGACAGCTTAAAACGTATTACTCGAACGGTTTAAGAAGTTCATACATGCTTTTTGACGTGCAGGCATCTATGAACTCCTTAAACAGGTCGAATTTGACGTTTGACAAACGATTACGATTACGATTTCCTTACACAATCGGGGGGAAGGCCTGTTTTAGTAGGTATAACACTAGCTGATGCCCGCTACTTCGTCCGCGTGGATTGAGGTTTTTAGGTTCCCGCGGAACTCTTTAATTTCGCAGCATAATAAGTAGCCTAGGTATGTGTTATTCTCGGGATACAACCAATCCCTGCACTAAATTTCATCAAAATCGGTTGAACAGATGGGCCATAAAAGCGTAGCAGACCGACACACTTTCACATTTATAATATTAGTATGGATACAATCGATAGATTTGTCTTTTATTGATAGTATAGCAAACTATTGGCTATCGATGCTAATAATAGTATCGATATTCGACAGTATATCGATACTTTATGCTATTGGGTGCAACACTACACATTTGAAGTACCTACATATACCTATTACAGCAGAATCTAGTGTAAAATGAGGCCGTAGCCCCGTAGGTTATTTGGTTATTCATAAAAATGTGTCATGCCGGGTGAACGCTACACACGGCAGGTGGGAGGCACGTTTTAGATTAAGCCACGCGCTACATGTGACACCATGAGGCTTTAATATCATGGACTGTAAGGTAACGAAGGAATTTGGCCTTTTCGTCTCCTCCGTGCCTTGGAAAGCACGTAAGGCTGTCGGTCCCGGTTATCATCACTAACATATGATAATAATCGTTCAAAAGAGTTCAAATAGTAGTTAGGTAGTCGAGTCGTATGCGGAAATACCTGGGAACCCACCGCATTATTATCCCAAAAAACCCCTGCCATTATGTGATTAATGGATTGCGGTTAGGACCCTCAGCTATTAGGAATACGACGCAGAGAGAGAGAGAGTAATTTGTAAGTTCATGTTTAAGCTCTCTTGAAATGTTTTAAATCAACTCCCTAAAAACCAAGATGTCGGCTCATAATTTAAACCCATTGGCTCACTACTGAGCACGAGTTTACTCTCGGAATGAGAAGGGTTAAGCCATATTCTACCACGCTGGCCAAGGGCGGATAGGAAAAACTTCACACACCTTCGAGAACGTTACGAAGAACAGGGATGATGCCTATATCAATAACTAGCTAATGCCCGCGACTTCGTCCGCGTGCGGTTGAGGTTTTTCGGTTCCCGGTAACCGCTAGGCTTTCATCGCTTATTAAACATATTATACACCGCTTATGATACATTTTTATACCCTTTAAAAAGTAGGAATATCCTCCTCACAACACGGCGCCCCTACTGGCCGGTAGCAAGCAGGCCAACAGCGTAATCTATAATGTGACGCGACGTCTACGTGTCTCACACACAACACACGGTGCTGCCAGATACAGGGGCACAGGATTGAAACACCTAAGAAAACGGAGACTCAGTAGATAGAACGATTTTTTTCATATAACCTGCATTGAAAGTGTGAGTTTCAATGCCTGTTGAACCACCCAAAACTAGTCAATTTCACACGAATGCGACGGTTGCCGGACAGAAACCGAACGTTTTCTGCATACTACACCTATGTGAGTCTTCCAGTTGAAGTGCCTATCTATATGTAACCCCAAATATTTATACTTTTCTACAAACTTCTTCAACTGTTGGCAGCTACACTGGTTCTTATTTATATGTAGACAGTCATAGCTATGTCCCAGTATCTCTATGTCCTTATATTTAATAGCTTTTGCTTTTGTCTGTTACTGTCATAGCCCGATGGGACGGAAAACCCGACACGACTGGAAAGAGATCAGGCGCAGGACCAACGGCTTTACGTGCTCTCCGAGGCACGGGGGTGAAACACCGCCAACCCCTAACTCCGGGCTAGTACTGAGATTTTTTTGTTCGAAAAACACAATACTTGTTATGGCCCGACTCGGGACTCGACCCGGGACCTCGGGACCCGGGACCTCGGGACCCGGGACCTCGTCGGCCGCAGCCGAACATGCTAATTTCTAGACCAATGATGCACTGACCACTCGATATAGCCAGACTTTTGTTCTGAGACTTACATATCAAAGTAAAGGGCTAACTTGTAGTGGATAAAATTAGTGGCTTTGCGCCAGTAGGGTAAGCAGTGTCTTTCCGCCTGTATGAGCTGCTATAATCAGATTCAATAGCCCTGCCTCTATAATGTTAGTTATTCGCGTCACATTATCAAAGCGGAATTTACCGCTGCCAGGGGACCGAGAGCGAATTATAGTATTTTACAATGAACTCAATTTACTGCTGATTGCAGTCTCGATTAGATAATCTGTATTTGCACGATTGCAAAAGGATTATGGATTTAATCTATACTATAATATTAAATTAATATAAAGCATTTGGTTTTGCACTCAGTAGTACTACTTTGCATACTTGTTATATTTGTTACATTCTGTATACTTAGTTGAGTAAATTATAAAGGCTTATTTATTTAGTACAATATAATAAATGCGAAAGTTTGGATGTATGGATGGATGTTTGTCACTCAATCACGGCTGAACAGATCTGTATGAAATTTTGCACAGTGATAAATTATATAGTCTGTAGGCTACTTTTTATAGCGTTTATTGTTTCTCAGATCAGGGCGCGTTACGAACCCTACAAGACCAGCCCTCTAATTTCTAAATCAAATCAACAAAATGAAAGCGACAGGTATTAAAAATTTTATAACCATCGAAGGTTTGCCATGAAATAAAAATAAATCCATTTCATAGCAAACCATCAATCGATTGTGACTTTTATTTTTTGTTAGCCACGGATTTAAGGAATACCTTGGGGGGCTGACCTATCATAGCTTTAGTTTTATAATACCGTTATTACTTGTAATTATGACCATGATTTATTTATATTTTATTGACGTTGAAAAAAATTAAGAACAGTTTCGTTTGTATAGAGAACTTTGAATTGGATTAAAATTTAAATGAATGACCTTATCTAACATCTAAATATAACACTAACTATATAATAAATTTAAAACAAATCCTTATATACCTATTAAAAAAACTAAACCCCTAATCAAAAAGACCACCCCTGGTTGGCCCAAATTTAAATATAATTAAATTTGTCACGAATAATTTTACCAGTCGGTTCCAATTTTGCTCTGCCAAAAAGAACAGCTCTATGTTTTAGTAACTAAAATATCTTGCTCCTAATGCATCTCTAAATTAACGAAATCAAAGTTACCCACCCTCACTCCGAGCTGTTTACTTAATACTTCCTCTCGAAGAAAACAAACGTTTATTTTGCTTCCTAATCATGGGATTGGAGTTCGTACTTTAACTAGTTTACATCCGAAATAGCCAGAACTAAGCTCGCGTGGCCAAATTAGTTCGCTAGTGTCACTGTAATTTTTGTACTTTGCAGGACTCTTTGGGGTTTGGAGTTGTCAAAATTCTAAATTCAAATCTTTTTTTATTCAAGTTTACTTTGACAAGTGCTTTTGAAAAGTCGAGTGAATCTACTGTTGGTTCGGAATGCCATTCCTACCGAGAAGAATTAGCAATAAACTTGGTGGTTGCTCTTTTGAAAAAAATAATTTGCAATTTCATCAATGTGTAGATAAGCACTAAGCTTAGCTTAAGCGATAAGCTTAATATTGCTGGAGCTGTCTCTTTATCAAACTTAAAACGCGCTCCTAGTATGGAAGTTTGTATGAAATACATAGTTGTGACGTCATCAAATTTGACTTTTTAAATTGTTTATTAACTAACAGGAGACGTGGATATCACGCCTTTTGAGAGATCCTCCATTTAATAGGTACCTTATAACTAAAAAAGAATTTATTTGGCACAGTTAGCTGATGCCCGCGACTTCGTCCACGTGGTTTAAGTTTTTTTGTTATTCCCGCGGGAACTCCTTAATTTTATGGGATAAAAAGTAACTTATGTCACACTTCAGGTCCTCAACTATACCCATGCCAAAAATCACGTCGATCCGTTGCTCCGTTGCGGCATGAATGAGAGGCAACCCAATAAACCAACAAACAAACACACTTTCGCATTTATTATATTAAGTATGATGTAGTTAATTATCCAATTGACCCTGCCGGGGATCGAAACCATTTTACCCACTCCCACTTTGAATACAACAGCGCTCACCACTGCGCCAGGAGGTCGTCAGAATCAAACCTAAGACTCCGTCGTCCACAGTCGCACGTGCTAACCACTAGACCAACGAGGCTACAAAATGTGTGGTTACCCTGTAGAGGGTCTGCGGAATCACGAAAATTAGCATAGGCCTGGAAAGGGGGAAATTTCCCAAATCCAATATACACGCGTGAATAAATAAAAACTTCGCACAAGTTTTCACCCTTTGTCACGGGGAGTACACGACCTTGCGTTGAAATCGATTAAAAAAAACAAAATTCAGAAGTTTTTTATTCAAATAGACTTTATACAAGTGCTTATGAATAGTCGAATGAATCTATCACTGGTTCGGCTGGATTGACTGAAGTTATGGTAATCTTGCTGCGAACACAGACAAACAGACAATTCACATTTATATAATATTATGTCGAAAGAGAAGGGTTCAGCCATAATCCACCTCGCTGACCAAGTGCGGGTCCGGACCTCCGAGAACATTATGAAGAACTCTTGGCAGGTTTCCTCGTGATCGCTATAGCAAGTGATGTTTGATTGCTTTTCAAACGTACAGTAATTCAAAAAAGTTACAAGTGCGTGCCCAGGAATCGAACCCCAGATGTTTTCCTTCGCCTTTAATGTCAAAGCAAGTGATATTTAATAGAGCTTGAAATTTCAAATAGTTAAAAATGCATCAGCAGGATTTGAAACCCTGAAATATGAGGCTGGAGTGTTAACTGGTAACCACTGCGCTATCACCACTTTCCTCTATAAAGTCCTCCCGAGTTCCCGACCGAATTTTGGTCACAGTGGCCAATCCAAGATGTGTGCGCAAGCACAGCTACACTATCTATTCCCTCACTTTCACAGCCCGATGGGACGGAAAATCCGACACGGAGAGAGATCAGGTGCAGTACCGACGGCTTTACGTGCTTTCAGAGGCAAGGGGGTGAAACACTTTTCCAACTCCGGGTTAGTACCTACTCCGCGCTAGTACTTACTGAGAATTTTTTGACAGGAAAACCCAATACTTAGATAATATTGGCCTTACCTGGGAATCGAAGGCGGGAGCTCGTCATCTGCAATCGAAAGAGCTCCTGCTAACCACTAGACCAACGAGGCATACATCTATCTATTGTGACATGGAATAATGAATACCTATAGCATGATGTGATTCGTCTCATCAAAGCCTGATTCATCTCACGGAGCGACGTCGGTATTGGGCACGTAGATCGATGAATCTTCGTGACCTATATCTATTGAGTTACACGTCTAGCTGAGATGACGTTCCCATGACTTTCTCGTCAACAAAATGTCATGAAGCTTGACTTAATATGACGTATTCAACTTTTGTATAATCCCACAAACTTATCTGGCCCGGTGGCCAAATTGGAAGTAATTTTTAAGACTGTTAGTTTTTATTTTTACTTTTTTTTTCATTGATACTAGCGACGCTTTGACCGGGTCAGATAAGTTTGTAGGATTTAGATATATTTATGGTGACTAAATCAAATTAATATTATAAATGCGAAAGTTTGGATGGATGGATGTATGGATGGATGTTTGTTACTCAATCACGCCCCAACGGCTGATCGGATCTGGCTGAAATTTGGCACAGAGATAGATTATAGTCTGGAATAGCACATAGGCTACTTTTTATCCCGGAAAATTACCGCGGGAACCAAAAAACCTCAAACCACGCAGACGAAGTCGCGTGCATTCGCTAGTAAACAAATAAAAAGACAAGCCTTACTAGACGACAAAATACAAATGTTCTAATTTTCCTGTTTTTCCAATAAATAATTCAAAATTAATGAAAATGTGCATTGATTAGACTAGTTACTTATTGTTCTCAAGGTATCCTGGATCTGTAATATTCCAACTTGCCCCCTGCCTAAGGCAAATAAATCAACATAAATGAAAATGTGCATTTATAAATCCTGTTCTTTGCGTACTGAACTAAAGATATTGCAATTGGATATCCTAGCTTACTAAAAGTATACTCAATATACCTAACCGTGAATAAGAAACACTGAATAATGAACTCAGATCAACGAATAACTGATTTGGGAGTTTGGCAAAGGTGAAAGTTGTCTATAGCTTCTCCCCGCGGTAAGAAGCCGTGTTACTATTCATCTAGATCTCCATGAGACCGGCTGCTGGGAACAGGTTGCTTAGGCTGAGATTGATATAAAGCCAGGCTGATTGATTGAATGGATTCAGATACTGAAATGATCCTTGGAAATTGCTTAGGTACCGTGCCTCGTAGAACTCTCTCTCTCTCTTTTCAACCCATTGCAGGACCACTGCTGAGCAAGAGAATCATCTACGAATGACAAGGATTTTTCCCTAGTCCACCACGCTGTCCAAGTGCGGATTAGCAACTTCACCTTCGAAACATATGAACGAAAATCCACTTGGTCTATGCCTACTTAGTTGCAGAATCCATACTAATATTATAAATGGGAAAGTTTGGATGGATGGATTGATGTACGGATGGATGAATGTTTGTTACTCAATCACGCCAGGACGGATCTGGCTGAAATTTGGCACAACGATAGATTATAGTCTGGATTAGCACATAGGCTTTTTATCTCGGATAAATTAAGGAGTTCCCGCGGGAACCATAAAACCACAATCCACGCGGACAAAGTCGCGGGCATCAGCTAGTTAAAAAATATATAATGTATATGTCACCTTAAGATTGTAAAAACCGTAAGATTGTAATCTAACGCTTTTTTCCGATAGATTGTAAACAGTCGAAAGATTGTGAACCGTTCAATGTTTAAGTGTCAATTTTTGAAATATTCATTGTAGTTACGTTTTCTTGTCTCTTTCTTGTAGGTTAGGTTAGGGTTCAACATAAATAATTAATGCGGCCGGGCACTTCTATTAGGTTCTATCGGGTTAAATAAACCTAACAGATTACAATCTACCGAAAAATAATCCGTTATATTGTAATCATTCGACAGTTTACAATTTCGCGAGTTAGATTATAATCTAACGGTTTTTACAATCTTACGGTGACTTAAACAAGTTACCCGTTGTCCTGGATGAGCGACGAAAGCGACGCGTCACGCGACGACTCCATAGAAAATGGCAAACTTATCTACGTAGGCCACGTGAAAGGTCAGCTACTGTGTGATACTGTCGTGTCGCGTAATATCGAGTCGCGTTGTCGCGTTTGTCGCTCACGCAGGACGACGGGTGTCTTTGAAACGAACAGAAAGTTCGAATAGGGATAATGACAACTCAATCAAATCAGCAACTCTTTATCAAACTTAAAAACGCACTTCTAGTATGGACGTTGTATGAAATTCGCAATAGTAACGTCATCAAATTACAACGCACTTTTTCATAAAATGGTTATCAACCTTAAAACTAACCGAGGATGTGAGTTTTAGGTCTTTTGGAAGACCCTCTATTTAATAATCAGTTGCAAATAATTTATTTTTGATAAAGGCATCATCCCTATTGTAAACGCTATAGTAAACGCCTATTACACTGCTAAGTAAAAATAGCTACCTTACTACTGCCTACTTCACTTGTGAAGACAACTGGGTTAGGGTTGGCAATTTTATTTCAATATTTCTAGTCACAATAAAAAGGTGGCCAAGTGCAGATTGGCTTTGGATTGAATTTATTAGCACCATTCCGACTTTTATTTTATTGATGTTTAAAAAGTATACAACTCTACCTATATAATTTGAATAATAAGACTTTTGATTTGATATAATAAGTGTCACAGAAGACTTGAATGCGAGTTTTTTTGTCATATTGTTAGAATTTGTGTACCACACTAATATTTTGACCAAACAAAAAAATATGATTAAGAGGATTCGGTAAACATAATTATTGAGTAAGTACCAAAACCTTTTTGACGTCTGCCCAAAAAAAGTAGTGTTATATTTTCAGGGTTGTATGTTTGTATGTAAGTATTCCACCATAACTTCTTAATGTACGAACAGATTTGGATGCATAGCTTAGCTATACATTTTATGGAAAAATTTGATATGTCAGGTTGGCTGCCTCGTTGGTCTAGCAGTTAGCATGGTTGACTGCGGATCACGAGGTTTGATTTTGATTTTGTATTTGATTTGATTTGGGTTTGATTCCCGGTCGGGCATAAAAATTGTTAGGTTTTTCTGACTAGAAATTCTCAGTACCAGCCCGAAGTTAGTTGGCGTCGTGTCACCTCCCTTGCTCGGAGATCACGTTAAGCCGTCGGTCCTGGTTATTATCACTAACATGATAATAGTCGTTAAAGCCAGCAAACCCGCATTGCAGCAGCGTGGTGGTTCTAAGCTTCCCTCTCTCCTATGGGAGTGGAGGCCTATGCCCAGCAGTGGGACGTAAAGGGGCTGTAGTGGAAATATGTGAGGGTAGTCGTGTTTTTTGTTTTTAATTATGTTCATTTGTTACCTCGTCGTGGCAGCCCTGTGACGGGTTCGCGAAGTGCGTACTAGGCTGCGTACTTGTGTGTGACAGATGGATTGTTCGGTAATTGCTGCGCAGCAAATAAGGGTACGGGCGATAGAGACACCAGACCTGCTGTATGGGGTCGCGGATTCGATCCCCGGGCACGCACCACTTCGGAGTTATGTTTGTTTTAAGAGGCATCTAAGAACATTCTGAAACAAATAATAATTGGCCTTTATAAGGCAAACCAGGAATCGAATCCGCGACCCCGTATGTCGGGTGTCTCAACTCTCAACCACTAAGCAATCACCGCTTCAATGGCGACCATCAGTCTTTAATGAAAAAGTTTTAGAGTTTTATTTACATGATGTTAGGCCTAATAAAACAGAGTCCAGGATATTAGCCTTATCGGCGAACAATTATTAAAAATAGGCAATTGTGATTAAATTAATTTTAGCTAAAATTACAACTTTAATATTTGGTGCAACAAGAATCTTTAAATTATTAGGAAATCACACAGCTAAAAGGACATTATTGGAAATTAGTAAGTACACAGATTTAGGATTTATATCTTTTAGATTATACCTATTATGTACTCACATTGAATAAATCAGAATAAAATTTAAACCACCAAAACCATATTTCAAACTGTATCAATTTGAGCCCAATATTTTTATTTATTTAAGAAGTAAGTATTTTCAACTGAATTTATGTCACGCATAATTTCACCCGCAAGAGATGTAAAAAACCACGTCACGCGGGCGCAAGTTTATTTATTTTCAATGGAACCCTAATTACTTTGCCAGTGAGAGTGACGCTAAAAAAATATATCTGCCTGCTACATAATTTATTAATTAGGGTTCTGTTACTATTAAAACAAGATACCGTGATTAATATAAGTTTATTTTATTTATTGAGGCCAAAACAGTATGCAAAATATTTAAATTTAAAATAGCTTACAAAACACTTATACAAGCGAAAAAGTCACAGGAAAATAAAAGTACAGATAGCAAAAACAAACGCCACTAACACACGTCTATTAAAGAAAAACCAGCCAAGTGCGAGTCGGAATCGCGCACCGAGGGTTCCGTACAAACCTGTAAGTTTTTAATTAAATGGTTTTTTTAAATATTTGAGTTGATTGAATGAAAGGTAAATTGCGGTTTACGATTTATGACGTATTAAAAAAAAACTACTTACTAGATCTCGTTCAAACCAATTTTCGGTGGAAGTTTGCATGGTAATGTACATCATATATTTTTTTTAGTTTTATCATTCTCTTATTTTAGAAGTTACAGGGGTGGGGACACACATTTTACCACTTTGGAAGTGTCTCTCGCGCAATCTATTCAGTTTAGAAAAAAATGATATTGCAAACCTCAATATCATTTTTGAAGACCTATCCATAGATACGTATGGGTTAGATGAAAAAAAAATTTTTGAGTTTCAGTTCTAAGTATGGGGAACCCCCAAAATTTATTGTTTTTTTTCTATTTTTGTAAGAAAATCTTAATGCGGTTCACAGAATACATCTACTTACCAAGTTTCAACAATATAGTTCTTATAGTTTCGGAAAAAAGTGGCTGTGACATACGGACGGACAGACAGACAGACAGACATGACGAATCTATAAGGGTTCCGTTTTTGCCAAATTTGGCTACGGAACCCTAAAAACTACTCGGTATTTAAAAATAACAGATTAACATCGAGACTATTTTACATATATTTTGTTCGGGAGAAAAGTTCTTTTTTTTTAATTCTGACCATTTTAACGTGAGTTTTTAACGACCTCCCTGGCGCAATGCTGAGCGCCGTTATCTTATAAATGGAAGTTCCCGCCTTCTATGCCCGGCAGGGTCAATTTGAAGATTTTAAAATTACTGAATTTTCTCTGTTCTGGTCTGGTGGGAGACTTCGGCTGTGGCTAGTTACCACCAAGCTGGAAAGACGTGGCACCAAGCGTCTACTTAAGCGTTCAGGTACGATGCCTTGTTGAAACTTGAAACCGATATGGGTTTAATATAACTACCATACCCGTAACATATTTGTTCTGATCATTCAATGGAATCCAGCAAAACCAGCGCCCATTTCATCAGATCAGTGAGTCTACATGACTTAGATCTGAAAAGTTAACACTAAAGGTACGCGCACATTACGGCGGGGACAAAGCGGCGTGGAGCGGGGGCGCATTGCATATGCATACTTCTCACACAGCGGGTAGGATCTAACGTTTTTAGCTCGTAATTAAATCTATGAGCGATCTAAATAGACGTATTAATAAATGATAGCTAAACGAAGTACCTACTCTTTTTTGTAATTTATTATTTGACAACAAATGTAAAAAAAAATTTTGATGGTTATGTGATGAATTATGACTTTGTCAGTAGATTGGTAACTAGCCACGACCGAAGCCTCACCAGACAAAAACCAAGTCATCAAAAAAGTCATGTAACTTCGAATCAATACATCCTATCTAGTTACCCTCTCCCCCCGGCTCCCCCTGGTCCCTCTCCTACTCTCCCCCCTTATATTCGTCTGTAATTAAATCACGCGTTCATCTGAATCATCGGGATTAGATTCCGTTCCATTTGCCTCTGTAGTTTCGAAATTACGGAATCAATTATTTTAATTATTTGTATTAACGCACTAGCCGATGCTTGCGACTTCGTTCGCGTGTTTATTTTTTTATTCCCCGCGGGAAGTCCTTAATTTTCCGGCATAAAAAGTAGCCTATGTGTTAATCCAGACTATAATATATCTGTGTCAAATTTCATCCAGATTCGTTCAGCCGTTCTGGCGTGATTGAGTTACAAACATCCATCGATCCATCCAAACTTTCACATTTATAATATAAGTATACGATTAGATGTATTTTATTTGTATTGATATAGATAAAGATCTGCAGACTTGGAGAGAGACATTAATTATGCCCAAAAAAATAAATAATTCCAGCGGTTTTCAACACGCAAAAAAAGTCATAGAGACATCATCTAGTAATGGTTGTAATTAAATCAGAGTGTCCGAGATCAGTGGGTGAGGGTCAGGGTGTGAGGTGGGTGTGAATGGTGAAAAGGGTGCGCGATACGAATGCGAATGACGTTTATTGGACCACTACGGGGCTAGTATAATAATTAGGACGTGCACCCTTTTCCTTAGAATGTCTCTTCTTCTGAATATATAGAAGGGAAAGGTGACTGACTGATCTATCAACGCACAGCTGAAACCACTAGACGGATCAGACTGAAAGATATACAGATGTAGTAGGTACTGTATTTTCGAAGTATTTGTATCTACACCGCAGGATAAGATAATCGACTGTAAACTAATAAGTTACATACCAGCCTAAATCACGATAAATAAATAAATAATTAAATAATAATTTATTCATGAGAATGTAGGTGATATAAAGTTGACATAATTAGAGTTTGAGTGCCTTAAACATTCTACCAATTTATGGTGTATGAATATTTGGTATAAATCGTCAAAGTTGTATTACAATTTAAAAAATTAGTCAATTAAATTAATAGAAAGTCAAACAGAATTACAATTAAAAGCTAACGAAAATAATATAAAATAATCGATGATATCGTTATCGAAGTTATAGCTGATAATATATAATAGCTGAGAATAGCGCTATATGTAGACCGTTCAAACTTACAACGGTCGGACCAGAAAGATCCCCGGGCACAACACCAGCCCGGAGGAAGATCTTCCTTTTGGTGCGGACGAGTAGGTACATACCACTCACTCATCCCACACAGATAACTATTATGACCTAGGCATTCGTTAAGAAAGAATTGTCTTGACTTTGAAATCATATTTTTTGAAATCCCTCCAATTATGGTCACAGAGTCGGCTATACAACGACCTTCTGTTAACCAGATGAATTTTAATCCGATCCGTGCAGTTACCTATGGACTATGGTAAATTGGTAAATTACCATAGTCCATAGGTAGGTAACTTCACGGATCTGTTAACCGCTTGAGTTAATATATCAAAATAGTAGGTATAAGTTGTATAAGGTAATTGTATAACAAACGCGATAGTATAGCATTGTTTACAATAAACTTGTAAAAATAAATAAAAAAGTTCAAAATAGCCTGGTCAAGATTTTGGCAATATAAATAATAGATTAATACGCCTATTTTAGGCGTATTTATCTATTATTAAATATAAATAAAAAGTAGATTTCATCTGGTTAACAGATCGCTGAAGGTCGTTGTATAGCCGGCTCTTAGACCATTAAGTCAGTTTTGCAGCGCGTCACAGCGATGGTGGGACGACATAATCCGTCAGTCAGTCAGTCAGCTTAATTGATGTTAATCGCTTTACGAGGCGACGTCATTTGCATTTAGGACGATGGCGGCGCGCCCGTAATCGCATTACATTTTCGCTTGTAACCGAATCATCTCATTGTGCTTATTATATTATAAATTATTACTAGCTTAGGCCTGCGATTTCGTCCGCGTGGATTAAGTTTCTTCAATTCCCACGAGAACTCCTTAATTTTCCGGGACAAAAAGTAGCCTATGTCACCCTCCAGGTCCTCAACTATACCCATGCCAAAACTGACGTCAATCCATTGCTCCGTTGCGGCTTGATTGAAGGACAAACCAACAAACAAACACACTTTCGCATATATTATATTAAGTATTAAGTATGATTACTAGATGATGCCCGCTACTTCGTACGCGTGGACTTTTTTTTACTGTTCCGTTCCTCAAGAGGAAAAAGGGGACCCTTATAGGATCTCTTTGTTGTCCGTCTGTCTGTCTGTTTGTCTGTCTGTCAGGAACGCGTGGAGATATCAAGTTGAAATTATTATTAACTAGATGATGCCCGCGAAGGAAGTTACTCATGTGTGTTATATACTAATCCCTTTCTATATAAAAGTACGTAATATTACGACACTGAAAAATCATTAAAATCGGTTCGTTCGTTTCCGAGAATATCGTTAATATACATACACCCATACTTACATAGGGGTTATTTTTTTCCCCGTATTATATATATACAGGGGTCGTATACCATTGATGTAGAATTTTAGTTCGAATACAGAACATCCTTTTTGAAGTCTTTTTTTTTTAAGCACTACAAGTTAGCCCTTGATTGCGATCTCACCTGATGGTAAGTGAAGATGCTGTCTAAGATGGTAGCGGGCTAACCTGTTAGGGGCATGGCTGTTATATTAAACCCATATCCCTATTCGGTTTCTACACGGCATCGTACCGGAACGCTAAATCGCTTGGCGGCACGTCTTTGCCGGTAGGGTGGTAACCAGCCACGGTCGAAGCCTCCCACCAGGCCAGACCAGGGAAAATTAAGAAATTATAAATTCCCAAATTGACCTCCCGGGACCTCCGCACGTTAAGACAACAAAGCTACACACTGCGCCACGGAGGTCGTCAAAAAAAAGTCTATTTAAAATAAGCCTCATCTAAGGCTCCGCCATAAAAGCCCTCAAAATCCCTGGTACTCACTCGCCCTAGCGCTCGCGCCAGTAACTCGACCCAGTGAGAGCCACTTGACACTGTAACGATGTGTTACGCCGTGCGTAATGGGACTTTTCGCTTTCTGACACTTTACTTTTAGGTAGAGAAAATTCTTTTATCTACTCCAGCATCGAAAAGTTCCAATTTCGAATTTGACAACTATATCGAATTGAACCCTCTTTCGTGTTTGCTTCTCATAACGATACAGTTCGTTGTATGGGAGCTGTATCGTTATGAGTCGTAGCTGTATCGATATGGTTATCTTCATAAATAGGATACCTATAGCTTAGCGGCTCTGGGTTCTGGCACTTGATTGATTTGACTTTTTTATTAATTTATAAAGTAAAAAATTATAAAGACGTCCTTGTCGTAGATAAAATCTTGTATGCAACTGTACGTAATTAGTCATTTTAATTCTCGTACTATCCTATTTTGATACTCGGCAAGCCTCGTATCAAAAAACAGCACTCGAATTAAAATGACCCTCATTACGATACAGTTGCATAAATAGCTATTTTGATCCCTTATTAACTAAAGTTACTATTCCACATCTTATTTATAACTAGCTTTTGCCCGCAGCTTCGCTAACGTGAAGTTCAACTTTTATACAAAGTTTACACCTCTATTTAAGCCCCTTTAGGTTGGATTTACAAGAATCCCTTCACAGCGTATACCTACGTCATATTATTAGCCATCTGCAATGCCAAATTTCAGCCCGAATCGTTGAGTGGCTTAAGCTGCGTGTTGATAAATCAGTCAGTCAGTCAGTCAATTAGTTAGTCACCTTTCCCTTTTATATATTTAGTTATCTAGGTAACAAATATAATTTTTTAGCTGAGTTAACAAGATTTCTAGCAGAAAGTCTACAAAAGATTCGTTCCAGAATTTTTTATAATCGCGCCTTAGATTTTTTTCCATAGATATAGTAATAAAGAGTCCACTGAAATAATGATAAATGTCCATTTTACAGTTTTGAGATAGTTAAAATGAAAAAGCTAGAAGTTTAATTCGCTATAATCCGCCACAGAAGGATGCTGCCTTTACAATGCACGATTGTAAAGGCAACATATCCTGAAGATGCTCCGGTATCGGAGTGAAACGTGTGGTGAATGTCGCGGGCATCAGGTTCGAGATACGCAGTGTACCACATAGATTTGCCTTCTGTGGCGAATTATAGCGAATTAAACTTATAGTTTTTTCTTTGTTATGGACTTCCGCAAAGTAACGCCTGCTTCTATCTAATATTCGAGATAATTGCATTCTTTTTAATTTTATAAATGGTTAAAGAAAGTCCGATCAAATGATATCTATGAAAATTATATTCATTTTTGGTAAAATCACAAATATATTATATTATCTAACAAACAAGTTAGGTTTGATCATAATAAAACAACGAATACTTACTTCTATTATTTTATCAGTGGACCTGAAGAGTGATGTATTTAGGTCAGGAGTAGGTTCTTCTCGGTATGAATGAATTCCGAACTAGTGGTAGATTCACTGGACGATTCAAAAGCACGTGTAAAAGTTTATTTGAATAAAAACATTTGAAATTTTGAATGTTGAATTTAGATAACTTTTTATCATGGAAAATCAAAGATTTCCCACGGTATTTCCATAACATCTAAATCCATACGGGCGAAGTAAGAATCGTCTATTTTTAATAACTTCTAAGTACTTACTTAACTGATATTGTGATAAGAAAAGAACGGCCGGGTTATGTAGCCTTGTTTAGATTCCTATAGTGTAAGTATTTTATTTAAGATAGGGACTTGAACTATAATTTCAGCAAATCCCAACAATAGGAATGATGACAACTCAATCAAATCAGCAACTCTTTATCAAACTTAAAAACGCGCTTCTAGCACAGAATAGGGAAGAAGTTCGACCCTATTATACTATGTACTTATTTCAAACAAACTTCCATACTAGAAGTAGTATGGAAGTATGTATGAAATAAGTACATAATTGTGACGGACGTCATAAAATTTCAAAGCCCTTTTTTTCTTTAATTATTCTATAGATTAAAATGGTTATCAAACTTAAAATTAACCGAGGATATGAATTTTAGGGCTTTTGGGAGACCCTCTATTTTAATAATCAGTGAGAAATAATTTATTTAGGCATTATCTCTATTTTCACTCATAGCATTGTACCTATTGTGTGACAATGTGTATGTATTTGGTAAGGAAAAAATGCCATTTCATCCAAAACACCAACAATTTTTGGTATTCAAACGCCACAACACACATTTAAGGGCGCCCTTCAAAATAAACCATCTACCCCCATCGCAATAAAAGTAAAAAATAACGAACACTACGTCCAAAGCGAAAGATACAGCCTACCCTCGAAAATAACACATTTGACCCATAATGTGCAAACAAAAATAAATCTTATATTCTTAAAATTAAAGTAGATATTTCTTGGAAAAAAAATCAGACATGTTACATTTAGTTTCGAAAATTTTGTATCTTCTTAAATCCGATATACGAAGCTTTTGATACCCGAAGGCGTCTATTGCCTTTCAAGCGATTAACACCTAACTTGAAACTGATACAATAAAATTTCAACCTTATTTTTGCAAGAATAGAGTCAATTTTGGTTTTGCAAGAAAACATGAGTTATGGTTTTCTGGTTTTAAAAATACATATATGAAATCCTTCGTGTTACAATGTGGGATGATGATATGGTGAAATAGACTTTAACAGTTTGTTTTAGGGTTGAGTTTTGTTTGTTTAAGTGTATTTTAGTTTTTAGTTCCATCGTAAAATTGGGATAAATCAATGATAGTTATTGCGATTGGAAATTGCTTGTCGGTATCGATGATAATCGGCGGAAAAGTTTACTTACTTTTAGTTGAAATATTGTTATAATTTTCCCCCTCCCTTTTACAAAAGAGGTGTTAGGTTCGATTTCCGGTTGGTTTAACCTAGCGACGACCTCACTGACGCAGTGGTGAGCGCTGTGGTCTAATAAGTAGGTTCGATCCCTGGTAGGGTCGATTTGGGAATTAATAATTTCTGAATTTTCTCTGATCTGCTCTGGTGGGAGGCTTCGGCTGTGGCTAGTTACCGCAGCCTACCGGCAAAGATGTGTTTAGCGATTTAGTGATGCCATGTAGACTGGACACCGATTAGGGATATGGGTTTAGTTTAATTGCCATTCCCCTAACAGGCTAGCCCGCTACCATTTTAGACTGCAACATCTCTTACCACCAGGTGAGATCCAGGAATTAGAATCCCGTTTTATCCTGTCGCGGTCTGTGCAGGTTCATATAAAAGTGTACGCGCATATGTTTTATTCGTCAGTCTTACCATCCGTAATGTGTTTTCTTTCGCCCTTTTGATAATGTTCGTAGCAACCAGCTACGACTATTGCTACACATACGTAGCGCTACGCAGATGCTACGACGAATGATTACGAGCTACGAAAAAATGCAAACTTAAAACTAGGGTTGTAACGGAACCTCGCCTCCGCCTCTGTAAGCGCGGAATTTTCGCAAGAAATCGTACCTCCGCTTCCGCATCCGCCTCCGCAGTTTTTTTGCGGAGTTGTAACGGAGGTTTATTTACGTTGACTTACAGTGCGAGAGGTACAAATTGAAGCAGGTGACATCAGTTGCACCATTACAACAAGCAAAAAGGTAAAAGCCCTTAGAAGAATCCTTAATAAAAATCAGATGTGGGATTCACGGCATCCTAAAACACAGAAAATTGACGATGTGATCAGAGAAGTCCACCTCCGCCTCCGCCTCCCTTAACCTCCGCATCCGCGGAGGTAAATCCCCTTCACCTCCGCATCCGTTTCTGCTTCCGCTTAGGACGCCTACGTTACAACCCTACTACAAACTAACAAAAAACAAGGCTAAATCGTATTAAAGATTGTAAAAGTACTGAAGATGAGGAACTGGTAAAGCTCGTGTCAGAATACGTATAAGCCAGGGTTCTGTAGACATGCCGTCATCGATGTCGTTAATGATTTATTTCACGTAGGATAACTTGAGTCACTTATGGTAAGTTTTTTACGACCTCCGTGGCGCAGTGTTGAGCGCTGTTGTCTTAACGTCGGAGGTCCCGGGTTCGATCCCGGCAGGGTCAATTTAAGAATTTATAATTTCTGAATTTTTCCTGGTCTGGCCATAAGGTAGGCTTCGGCCGTGGCTAGCTACCACCCTATCAGCAAAGACGTGCCGCCAACCGAATTAGTGTGCCGGTACGATGTCGTGTAGAAACCGAATAGGGGTATGGGTTTAATATAACTGCCATGCCCCTAACAGGTTGGCCCGCCACTATCTTAGACTGCATCTATCACTTACCATCAAGGTGAGATCGCAGTCAAAGGCTAACTTATAGTGGATAAAAAAAACTAAAGACTACCACCGGTTCGGAAACAGATTCTACTAAGAAGAGCCGGCAAGAAACTCAGCACTTTTCATAAAAAGAAAACTTTTACCATATGTCAATAATATACAATTCATACTTTACGTAACAAGTATTACACTGACTTGTGGGTCACTGGATGCGAAGCCGGTTGCTTCCATGCAACTTTGTTATTGAGAAAATCAGCTGTTTTTGTTGTGAAAGGAAGTTGTAGATTTACTCGACGATTCAAGAGCACTTTTAAGTTTATTTGAGTAAAAAAAGGTTAATTTTGAGTTAATTGGAATGAGCGTCGTCGTTCAATCGATGGACGTCCACAAGTGGGCAAAAGGTCTCTTGCATGGATCTCCACAGAACACGGTCTTGTGCCGCTTGCTTCCAGCGGCTCCCAGTTACATGCTTGAGATCGTAGCAGTATTTTTTAGCGTTATCCGTCCACCTAGTATTTTTACTGACTGCCTCGTTAGACAAGGTCCCGGGTTCAAGTCCCGGGTCGGGCCATAATTAAGTATTGCGTTTTTCTAACAAGCAATGCTCAGTACTAGCTTGGAGTTAGGATTTTAGCAGGTTTTCACCTCCGTGGCTCAGAGAGCACGTAAAGCCGTTAGTCCTGCGCCTGATCTCTCTCCGGTTGCGTCGGATTATCCGTCACATCGGGCTTTGAGAATAAAGGAAATGAAAGTGCACCAGTGTATGTGCACACGCTTATGCTCTATAATATTATCTCCCGCGCAGATGGCTAATCTCCCTGGAAATTGGCCGCCGTGGCCGAAATTCAGTCGAGAGGACATTATAATTATTTTACTGTGGATTCCTTAAAATATAATTATTCATGTAATAAACTTCAGCATCCGATATGATCCCGCGGTGACGGGATTCCAATAAAACTCACTTGGAAATTCATTAAAAATATCACCGAATTCTGAATTTCATTAACATTATTACTTAGATATTAACTTATGCGTAACATCTGCTGACGCGGGGCCACGGCTTTGGCGCACAAGCGGTTAAGTTTATTTTTAATTCCACTACAAGTTAGCGCTCAAATGAATAAATAATTTATTTATTTCATGTAAGACAACTTGTGTCACTTATGATACGTGACTCTACCACCGATCCGAAAAAATGATCTACTGAGAAGAGCCGGCAAGAAACTCAGCAGTTGCTCTTTTCTTAAAAAAGAAAAAGGTTACAATAAGTAAACAATACAAAACCTACATTTCGTTACAAGTATTACACTGATTAGTGGGTTAACTTTGACTTTAACTTCACCAGTATTTGCTTAAATCAGTTACCGCCAGCATATTATACTGTCTTACCTGTTGTTCTACCGGTTTGCTATAAAAAAAAAATTGCAATCTTACCCATTTAAGGTTTGCTATGCAACCTTAAATGGGTAAGAAATATATGTCAGCCCGGGGTAAGAAAATTTATGGGGAGTAAAATCAAACTTCCTCCGTTACGTTATGTTTATACTACCATGGTAACACTTGTTTATGTTTCCATGGTAACACTTTTCGTTCGCAAGGAGTAACCTCCAGTCGTGCGACGGAGCTGACACACACAATTTTTTTTGCTAGCCACTGAGTAAGAGAATACGAGGCCCTGATCACGTTTGCAACAAAGCCATGGCCTATCGTAACATCTGTTATACAGAAAAAGATGTCAGAGACGACCCGTCCGGGTTCGAACCCGCGACCGCTGCGGAATAATAACGAGCAACTATCTGAAATTCTGATTTGCATTCACTAAGCCGGGGCTAGGGGCTGCTATTTGAGTATAGTTCTTGTGTTTCATGTACATTGCTGTTTAGATTATTAGACTTGTGTATTCTATCATAAACACACAAGGGAGTGGCAAGTGGCCTAGTTGCGACAACGCATATCAGTCGATTTCGATTGTTAAGCAACGTTGACCCAAGTCGGTAACTGGATGGGTGACTGAATTTCTTAGTACGAATTTGGCCTTTTCGTTTCTTCCGTGCCTCGGAGAGCACGTTAAGCCGTCGATCCCGGTTAGTATCACTAACATCTTTGCAATAACATCATCACAATGACAATCTTTGTTATGGACTTCCGGATTCCATTTTCCCCACCGCTTTTATTATCTGGCATTTTCGGATCAAGAGTGATTATGCATCTTCTAGGCAAGTGCTCTCTACCTTAGGCTGCATCACCACTTTCTAACAGGTCTGAGCATGTCCGAATCGTCTAAGCAAATCGTAATCATTTGACAGCTTAAAACGTATTACTCTAACTGATGAAAGAGTTCATACATGCTTTTTGGCGTGTAGGCATCTACAGGTCAGTTTGACAAACGATTACGATAACTATTTTCTTACACAATCGGGGGATTGATTGCAGCTAAGCGCTAGTCTATAAAAATTTTATTTTTAAACTAGCGGATGCCTGCGACTTCGCCTGCGTGGTTTGAGGTTTTTTGGTTTCCGCGGGAACTCTTTAATTTTCCGGGATAAAAATAGCCCCTGTGCTAGCCTATGTGCTATTCCAGACTACAATCTATCTCTGTGCCAAATTTAAATCAGATCCGTTCAGCCGTTGGGGCGTGATTGAGTAACAAACATCCATAAATCCATACATCCAACTTTCGCATTTATAATATTAGTAAGTAAGAAGTAAGATAAACAGCAATGTACTAGCAAGTGTTTGGAACAGTTTTGTGTCTCGCAACTGTTTCGGTCGCTGGCGCTAGTTTAGGATTCAGTGGCGACAGTAGTTTAGAATTCGTGTAAAGTTTTTTGAAATAACACTAGTTTCGGAATTAGATCCAGTTTGCATTGCAATTGGCGTCAAGCTTGGACGCTGTCACGTTTGTATGTTTTTATCATCTACAAGTAAGCCCGTGACTGCGATCTCACCTGATGTTAAGTGATGATGCAGTCTAAGATGGTAGCGGGCTAATCTGTTAGGGGTATGGCAGTTGTATTTAACCCATAGGTACCCCTATTGGGTTTCTACACGGCATCGTACCGGAACGCTAAATCGCTTGGTGGCACGTCTTTGCCGGTAGGGTGGTAACTAGCCACGGCCGAAGGTAGGCCAGACCAGGGAAAATTTTGAAATTGTAAATTCCCAAATTGAGCCTGCCGGGGATCGAATCCGGGACATCCCACGTTAAGACAACAGCGCTCAACACTGCGGAAGCTCTTCGTAATGATTTCAAAGGAGTGTGAAGTCTGCCAATCCAAACTTTGTCAGCGTAGTGGACTGTGGCCATACTCGTACTAAGTAGTGTTAATACTCAGTAGTATTAATGAGTAAATTCGGTCTGGAGGACAATATTACATGCATTGGATTTTATCATGAACTAGTGAACCCGGCAGACTTTGTCCTGCCCTGAGCCTCGAACCCGATTGCAGCACAACAAAAAATGAATTAGCGAAATTGATCCAGCCGTTCAGGCGTGATGCCGTGACCAAGGGAAATAGGGATTCATTTCTACTATATATAAGAGATTTATTGAAATTTCACAATTTGGTATGGTAGGTATACTTATCAAATAAGTACTTTACTCTTTGAAACGTCAAAACGCGCACTTAGTAGGTATGGGTATGGGATACTGTATCAAATAATTGCTTACTTATGCCATTCTTAAAAAGCGACGAACTCTTTTACTTATCGATAGTTTGAAATGGTAATCAAACATGAAACTAACAGGAGACTTGGATATACCGGCATTTTGGAGATCCTTTTTAGTTAAAAGTCACTAAATAATTTGTTTTGATGTAGGCAACATCCTATTTAATAGTACATTATTATACAAGTGTGTAATGTTGGTGATTACCTCTGAGGCGCCACTGAGACCCGAGCCGTTAGGTAAACGTCTTAAGATAGCCGAGGACGGTAATCATCAATACACACGTATATCATACAACGTTTTTTAGCACACTTGTTAGGAAATAATGCTAAAAAATCATTTTATTAAGTAGATAAAATTAAAAAAAAACTCTATAATTCACTTGTGAATAATAGCAATGAAAAAGTCATTCATTATGTGCCTAATTGCGATGAAATTAGAGCCACTTTATGAGCAAGTGTGTTGAAAAGGATATTTATGGGTGAATTTCCCAACAGCAAAATTTATGCGGCATGGATGAAATCGGTAGTGCAGAACGTTACTATACAGTTCTAATATTTTTTTCTAGGTAGAAGAGGTAGTTACCTATATGCGTAGCAATAAATATTTCTTGATTAAGCTTTCAGTTTTTTTAAAAAAAATAGTTAAGCTCCGAATTTTTCATTTCGGTGGCTGTCACTGCAATATGTTTCTGTGTAATTTTCCTCATAAAACAAAAAATATAAGTCACTAAGGTTTATGGCTACCTTTATTTTAATCATGAATAGTGATAGCATAATTCCATAGTATTTTTTTAATAATATCTACCCAGTTTAATAACAGGAGAGTAAAAATGCATGTGTCCCAGAAATTTCTTTAATTTCGGTGACAAAAAGTTTATCAAGTATATTTTTGCTTAAAACAACTCTAGCTCCCCCCGCGTGAGCTTAAAACTTACGCATTAGTGGCCTCTAGGTGTTGATCGTGGGAGGACGTGCGCCACTTGCCTGCGTGTTCCCGCAAAAAACGAAAGTATGTCACATCGGTGACATGGAACACATTTCTTTTCATTTCCGTGTATAGGTATAACTTTTCTTGCAATAAGTTAGTAAACTTATTTGAGTATTCATGAATGGGCTAATGGTACTACGTTTATTTGTGTAGTATTCCTTACATCCTATATTAAATAGTTTTCTCGTAATACTAATTCTTTTCCTTGATTTTAATTTCGGTGTTTTCATTTCGGTTGATTCGGTGGCCTAAACTGGCCACCGAAATGACAAAATACTCACCGAAATGATAAAAATTCTCATTTCGGTGAGTTTTTATCATTTCGGCGTATAATTGTTTCATTTCGGTGGATCTTTTTATCATTTCGGTTGATTATTATTTCATTTCGGTGAAAATCCAAGCTAGGAGGTGAATATTTCACAATCTTTGAATCATCATCATCATCATCATCATCATCAGCCGACAGACGTCCACTGCTGGACATAGGCCTCTTGCAAGGATTTCCACACGCTGTGATCTTGCGCCGCCTGGATCCAGCGGCTCCCTGCGACTCGCCTGATCTGCCAACGCTGCGCTTCCCAGTGCGAGGTCGCCATTCCAGCACTTTGGGGAGCAGCATTGCTCTCTCCATCGCCCGTTGAGTGACCCTGAGCTTTCTTATGAGGCCCATAGTTAGCGACCAGTCTCGCATCCATAGGTTATCACTGGCAAAACGCACTGTTCGAAGACTTTGGTCTTCAAGCACTGAGGAATCTTGGACGAGAAGATATCTCGAAGCTTCCCGAACGCTGCCCAGCCGAGTTGGATTCGGCAGCCCACCTCTTTCTTGAAATTGGACCTACCTAACTGGACCGTATGTCCCAGGTATATAAACCCGTCTACAATTTCGAGTGCAGAGCTCTCGACGATTACTGGGTGGAGCGGAACATGAGCATTAGACATGATTTTTTGTCTTACTCATGTCCATTTTAAGGCCCGCCTGTTGTGAAACTCTACTGAGGTCATTGAGCATTGTATTAAGGTCTTCCAGAGTCTTGGCCATGATGACTATATCATCGGCAAACCGAAGGTGAGTGATGTACTTGCTATTGACGTTGATGCCAAATCCGTTCCAATCCAGAAGCTTAAAGACGTCTTCCAACGCGGTGGTGAAGAGTTTCGGGGAGATTACATCCCCTTGTCGCACTCCCTGCTGCATTTGGATTGGCCTCGTAGTCTGGTCCTGTATACGAACTGACATTGTGGCGTTTTCGTACAAACACTTCAGCACTTGGATATACCGGTAATCTATCCGGAATCTCTGCAGCGACCTTAATACAGCCCAAGTTTCCACCAAATCGAAGGCTTTCTCATAGTCCACAAACGCTAAGCATAGTGGCCGGTTATACTCTTCCGTCTTCTGTATAATCTGCCGCAGTGTGTGAAATATGAATGTGGTCTATGGTACTAAAGCCTTTTCAGACTACGGCTTGTTCGGGAGGCTGGAAGTCGTCGAACCTTCGAGCGAGACGATCCGTAATGACTCTCGAGAAAACTTATAGACATGGCTCAGCAGTGAGATGGGTCTATAATTCTTCATCAACGTATTGTCACCCTTTTTGAAGAACAGAACCACCACGCTCCTGTGCCATGCCTGTGGCGTTATGCTCTCGTGAATGACGGAATTAAACAATCGCTGAAGGACCTTAAGTATCGGTTTTCCACCCGCTTTCAGGAGTTCTGCTGTGATTTCATCCTCACCTGGGGCCTTGTTGTTTTTAAGTTGCTTGAGAGCCATACTAATCTCGTAAAGGCTGACGTCCAGGTTATCTTCGGTATAGTGTCGGGTCAATTTGGCTCTGGGATTTCTAGCCAAATCGTCAACAGGCGTTGTGGTGTATCACTGTCCATAGAACTTCTCCACCTCTCCCAAGATCTCGGGTTTGGAAGAAATGAGACTACCATCATCAGTTAAGTCGCGTCAGCTGGCTCTGTCCGATAGACAGATCTCTTGTGAATACTTTGGAGCCCTTGTTACGCTCGATGGTACTTTTGATGTATTCGATGTTAAAATTTCGCAAGTCATGCGTTTGCGCTTTACAAATCTGCCTATTAATCTGCCGGTAGGCCGACGCGTCCGTTGTAGACTGTAGTCCCATCTCTGCTCTCTCATCCATGAGCTTGAGAGTGTGGTCTGAAAACTTTTTGGTTCTTTTCGAACGGTGGGTCTTAAAGAACTTTGACCGTATCGTCTGGACAGTTTCCACCATCTTTGAATACATTTTTCTAATGTGTTTCCATGGCCTGTACTTTTGTGCGATTTATTGTAAATTTCACCCTGAAATTTCGCAGAATATCTAGGTAACTAGACTAATATTATTAATCAGGCTTGATAATAATAAATATACCAAACTTTTTAAAGATGCTAAGACATGCAGCAATTTAGGTAAAGTGTAAGGTCGAGTTAGGTAAGTCTTTGCTCAGTAGGAAGTAATATTTAAAAGCCTGCTTGTATTCGTTTTCGGTGGATTTTAATTTCGGTGGATAGGTTTTTTCATTTCGGTGGCTAGTTTTTTCATATCGGTGAACGAATTTTTCATTTCAGTGGTATCACAAATTCAAACACGATTTCTCATTAGTTTATTAGGTATATTTTGATGGCATTAAATAAGAGCATGAAGAATATCAAGACGTACAATAAACTACTGTTTAAATTTGAGAAAACTTTATAATACGAAAGTTCACCGAAATGAAACAAAAAAACGCCTTTGTTGAAATTGACCATTATATTACATTCAACATTTAGTGGATGTAGTTCTACATTTGTACAGCAATCCCCATATAAACAAACATATAATAAACATAATAAACATACTATAAGGAGTGCCAAGTACTGCCAGTGTACTTAGCTACATATGGCATAGAAGTATCGTGTAATCTACTTCCAGAAATAATTAAACTAGTGCCTGTCAGTGATACCCATATGTTCTTCATAAAGCATATTTTAGTAGTTATTTGCCAATCCGAGCGCACTATCGTAAAATTAGCAAGATCGACGAGATGTCAAAGTGGAATAAAAAAAACATTGGATTTATCATGGATTCATACATATTCATACGAATCTTACAAATAATGTGTGAGCAAAGAATCTTCGTCCCCGGTTAGAATCAATCCGAGCGCACTATCGTCAAATGGACATAATTTATGTGAATCCCTCAGATAAATCACACGCATTCACCGTTGCTTCACGCAATCATACCGACGCCCTAACGTGCTTATTCTGAATTATTTTATACTAGATGATTCCCGCGACTTCGTCCGCGTGGACCAAGTTTTTTCGATTCCCGCGGGACCTCTTGAATTTTCCGGGATAAAAAGTAGCCTATGTCCTTCCCCGGGATACAACCTATCCCTGTACCAAATTTCATCAAAATCAGTTGAACAGATGGACCGTGAAAGCGTAGCAGACAGACAGACAGACAGACAGACTGACACACTTTCGCATTTATAATATTAGTATTAGTATGGATATCCAAGGATTAATACTTCATACTAATATTATAAATGCGAAAGTGTGTTTGTAAGTTGGTTTGTTGGTGTGTCGGTTTGTCCTTCAATCACGCCGCAATGGATTAACGGATCGACGTGATTTTTGGCATGGGTATAGTGAAGGACCTGGAGAGAGATAGGCTAATAGGCTATTCCGTCGGGAATCAAAAAACTTAAACCACGCGGACGAAGTCGCGGACATCAGCTAGTTAAACATAATCAACATTATTTTCTTTAGGTAGAAATTGAAATTTATTTATTTGTTACAAATGTAGCATAAGATCAAAATGTAATACAAGATGTTTATACTTAAAATTAGCACCGCATAGTCAGTCAGCTAAACCTAATCATTCTAATAACTTAATACTTAATATATAACTGATCTTGGTTGTTTAAAAAAAATCTAAAAAAAAACGATAAATATACCTCGAAACGACATCGCTTTTCGCGTGCAGACGCGTCCAGAGTAGCCCCTCGCACTATAACAAAGGGGCGCAAGACTCGGCCCGGTCAGATAAACGAGATTTACGCCCACAAGTTTTTCCGAAAAACTTTGCAAATTTCAAGTTTCCTTATCCCTGGGGTATCTTCGCGCGAGGCGGATTTGGTGTGGTCCAGTTACGAGGTTCTGTAGCCCTTTTATAGAAAAAAGGTTCTGTGATAGGATAAAATCTTTAAAAAGGTAGTCTTAAGCAGTTTATCAATTAAACGTTGGGCGGCTTCAAGCAGCCGTTGTATCATCCCAAAACACAATTTAAACAACTTCGTTGTATTAAAAAAAATTCAAACATATCATAGATCACCTTTCGAAACGTGCTTACCTAGAAGTTTCGTATTCACTTTGCCTTGAAGGTGCTTTTAAACCAGGAAACGAAAAGAAAGAAAAATTGGTGAAAATAGGGCAGGGCAGGAGTATTTGGCAGCTAGTGTAACCGATAGCAGTGATTTAACACCTAGTCCTAAGGCACCTAGCCCGATTGTGGTGACACACGGACATCTAAGTATTTGACTAGTTAAATAACTGCCTCGTGATTAGCATGTTCGACTGCGGTTGACGTGGTCCGAGGTTCAAGTCCCGGGTTGGGCCATAGTTATTAAGTACTAGATGATACCAGCGACTTCGTCCGCGTTGTATTATAAATGCGAAAGTGTCAGTCTGTCTGTCTTCTACGCTTTCACGGCCCAACTTCTCAACCTAATTCGATGAAACTTGGTACAGAAATAGTTTATATCCCGGAAAATTAAATAGTTCCCGCGGGAACCATAAAACCTCAACCCACGCGGATGAATAGTCGCGGGCATCAGCTAGTAACTATGTACCTCAGGCTGTATCACCACTTCTAGCAAGCAGGTCTGATTGCAGGCAAGCGCTAGCCTAAATATAAAATAACTTTTCATCGCTCATGCTCTAAAAAGGTGTAAAGGCTTAGCGTAGGCGGACTAAAGTTAGACTAGCATTTAGAGTCTAGGGATTAAAGTATGTTTTTTTAATAAATAATAAGTAATTGCCGTAATATCCTCTTTACGGTATGCGTGATATGATGATCCTCACTTGGTTATCCAAAATTTTTAGTCTATGGTTACTATCAACAGCCAAAAACTTTATGTCACTTAATTGAATATCAATGTTACCCATCGTATTCTACCCGTAAAATCAAAGATCCTACCACACAGACATAATAAACTTCCTTTTATAAATCTGTGTCCTACCATTATTCCTTCTTGATAACGATACGGAGAAAAATAAAGTTGGTAATGCCACGAAATCATAGATTTTTTTGTTTTAATTATTAGGTACATTTATTTAAATGGATGCTTTATGGATGATAATAATTAATCCATTTCAAAACACAATCCATAATACAAGGTGAAAGCAGTTAAAGTGAATATGACTATTTATTTGGTAATATCATGAAGTAAAAATCTTACTCCTAATATGAAAATATAACAGAAAGGCAAATAAATAATTAAATATCGTTATTTATTTTATTTTCTCGCAATCGAAGTGAAAAGTAGAGTGTTTACCACGGGACTAAAAGCCATTCTACTCGTTTTTATAGCATCCTTCGCTACGCTCGGGAAGCTAAACACCTCGTATGAAATGGCTCATTTTAGTCCCTTGATGTACAATCTACTATTATTTTCGCGAACCGATGAGTATTATTGGTAAAATGCTCTAGTTGTGATTATTATTAATAGTGAGGAATGCGCCGAGACGTCCGTATGTGGCGCGCGGGTAAGTCACGTATTCCTGTTTGATAAGGCAACTTTATTAGGAAGCCAGTTTATACGTGCCCCGTGCCCCGTGTTTACGCGCTGTCGCTGTCTGATGGAGTTTACGTCACTGTTTATGCTGCTGACTTCTACTGACATGTTTGTTTGATTCAATTAATACGAAAACTCAAGAGGGAATATTCCTACAGTTTTTTCGTAACAAAAATCCTTGAAATCTATACTTGTATATTAATTATCACACTTAATATAATAAAGGCGAAAGTTTGTGTGTATGTTTGTTACTCCTTCACGCCGCAACTACTGAACCGATTTGGCTGAAATTTGGAACATAGATAGCTTATAACCCGGATTAAAACATAGGCTACTTTTTCTCCCGGAAAATTGAAGAGTTCCCGTGGGAATCAAGAGAATGTATCTGTTCAACCGATTTTGATGAAATTTGGTACAGAGATAGGTTACATCCCGGGGAAGGACATAGGCTACTTTTTTCCCCGGAAAATTGAAGAGTTCCCGCGGGAATCAAAAGAATGTATCTGTTCAACCGATTTTGATGAAATTTGGTACAGAGATAGGTTACATCCCGGGGATGGCTACTTTTTATCCCGGAAAATTGAAGAGTTCCCGTGGGAATCAAAAGAATGTATCTGTTCAACCAATTTTGATGAAATTTGGTACAGAGATAGGTTACATCCCGGGGAAGGACATAGGCTATTTTTTATCCCGGAAAATTCAAGAGTTCCCGCGGGAATCGAAAATACTTGGTCCACGCGGACGAAGTCGCGGGAATCAGCTAGTTAATATTATAAATTAGAAAGTTAGGATGGATAGAAGGTATATCATACTAATATTATAAATGCGAAAGTGTGTTTGTTTGTTGGTTTTTCCTTCAATCACGCGGCAACGGATCGACGTGATTTTTGGCATGGGTATAGTTGAGGACCTGGAGAGTGACATAGGTTACTTTTTATCCCGGAAAATTAAGGAGTTCCCGGGGGAATTAAAAAAAAAATAAACCACGCGGATGAAGTCGCGGGCATCAGCTAGTTTGTTACATTTTAATCACGCCGGAACGTCTGAACGGATATGCCCCCCGATTGCGTAAGGAAATATTTACCTATCGTAATCGTTTGACTAACGTTTAATTCGACCTGTTTAAGGAGTTCATAGACGCCTGCACGTCAAAAAGCATTTAGAAACTCCTTAAACCAGTTAACACATTTTAAGCTATCAAAAGACTGGATGAAATCTGGCACAGAGATAAATAATAGTCTGGAACAATTCATAGGCTACCTTTTATCCCGAAAACCTCAATTCACGCGGAAGAAGTCGCGGGCATCAGCTAGTAATATAATAAAAATAAAAATCGGGCACTATCGATACGAAAGCATGAAAATACTAGCTTCAGTAGCAGAAAAGTGTTTTCGCATTTCTCGGATACGTCCACCCCAATATCTGGCGCCGCTCTACAGTAAACAATACACGGCTGATGCCAAGTTTTATGTTTTACGCCGACCTTATGTTTCGTGAAGTGAAAACAGAAAACTGCAATCGGTGCTTTGTGATTCGCACTCAGGGATCCCGTGCCAAGTGGTGAGGATACGGCACTAAGGTTACTTATGCCAGCTTGCAGAGACGCCGGGTTACGTTTAACCCAGGAATTTAATAACAGGAATAAAATTACAGTAGTTTTACACGCATGATGTCAAAGCAGCAGCTAGCAGCTTTGACGACCTCCGTGGCGCAGTGTGTAGCGCTGTTGCCTTAACGTGCAGAGGTCCCGGGTTCGATCCCCGGCAGGGTCAATTTAGGAATTTATAATTTCTGAATTTTCCCTGGTCTTGCCTGCTGGGAGGCTTCGGCCGTGGCTAGTTACCACCCTACCGGCAAAGACGTGCCGCCAAGAGATTTAGCGTTCCGGTACGATGCCGTGTAGAAACCGAATATGGGTATGTATGGGTTTAATATAACTGCCATGCCCCTAACAGGTTAGCCCGCTACCATCTTAGACTGCATAATCACTTACCATCAGGTGAGATCGCAGTCAAGGGCTAACTTGTAGTGGATAAAAAAAACTCTGGATTAAAAGGATAACCCGGCATTTCTGCGACATTTTTAATAATGGATATGTCACCGTAAGATTGCAAAGGCCGGTGGATTGTAATCTAACTAGCGATATTGTAAACTGTCGACAGATTACAATTTAACGCATTATTATTCGGTAGATTGTAATCTGTTAGGTATAACTATTAACCCGATAAAACCTAAGTGCACTACCTGATCATTTATGTCGAACCCTAACCTAATCAACAAGAAAGGGACAAGAAAACGTAAATACAATGAATATTTCAAAAATTGACACTCGGAACATTGAACGGTTCACAATCTGCCCACAGTTTACAATATCGCTAGTTGGATTACAATCTAACGGTTTTTGCAATCTTACGGTGACAGATAGAAGCAGGCGTCAACTCGCGGAAGTCAATGTTATCGCTATAATCGGCCAAAGCAGACAAATCTGTATGGTACAACGTGAAAAAAAGTCTTCCAAATCATTCCCAACGTTCGTTTCACTCTGACGCCGGAATTTTCTCTGATCAGCGCCCCGATTGTGTAAGGAAATTGTAATCACGTTCGTTTGTCAACGTATAACTCGACCTGTTTAAGGAGTTCATAGACGTCTGCACGTCAAAAAGCATGTATGAACTTCTTAAACAGTTCGAGTAATACGTTTTAAGCTGTCACATGATTACGATTTGCTTAGACAATTGGGCCTCTGGTCTGTTTGGAAGCTTCGGCCGTGGCTGGTTACCACTCTATCGGCAAAGACGTACCGCAAAGCGATTTACCGGAAGAGTAGAAACCGATAGGGGTTTAATATAACTGCCGTGCCCCTAAAAAGTTAGTTAGGTGAGATCGCAGTCAAGGGCTAACTTTTAGTGGAATAAAAAAATATGTTTTCAAGCCATGTTATCGCTTTAATTCCACCCAGCGCAAACAACTAATTGCTAATTACTAGGCGCCGGAAAATTCGCTAATTATGAAAGTAAAAAATATTCCAACTGAAATAGGCTCGGGCTTGAGTTATGATGTTATTACGGGGCCTTAATTGTGATGGAAACGATCGCGCTTCTATTGAGACTTAATAGGCTTGAGAAAATATGCTTTCAGAATCATATTTTACGAGGAATCTGCCTTCAGAAATAAGAGGCTTTAATTTTTGTAATGCCCTTTTGAAATAAAATATTAGGTACTAGAATTTTTTTCCAATATAAAAATAATAAAGTCATTATTACTGAAAATTTTACATTGCTTAGCAACTACTAGCTGATACCCACGACTTTGTCGGCGTTTTCCGGGATAAAAAGTACCCTATGTTACAGGTCCTTGACTATACCCATGCAAAGATCATGTCGATCCGTTGCTACGTTGCGGAGTGATTGAAGGACAAACCAACAAACAAATACACTTTCGCATTTATAATATTAAGTATGATGATATGATTAAATAAAACAACGTGACCGTGATAATCAGTTAAGGTATCTTAAAACTAAAGATACCTTAACTGATTATCACTATTCTGTCTGTTTTATAAATTATGTTTCCCTGTTATTAAAATAAAAATAAATGACAATAATAAGACTCAAAAATGGATAACACGTGGTTTAAGAATCGGCTGCAAAACTAAAAGACATTTACGATTTCAGTATTATAAAAGTAAAAAAAATAAATTATATAAAGATACCTACAATAAATATTCTAAAATCCTGAGAAAATGTATATATGAATCACAAAAACTTACGAATGCTAGAAAGATCTCAAAAAGTAAAAATAAGTGCAAAACTTCCTGGGATATAGTGAAAAATGAGACGTGCAATTCAAAAGGTAATAATTTTATTGATAGTATTAAATATGAAAACACAGTAATTGATGATCCAATGAAGATAGCTTGTATTTTTAACAATTATTTTATTAAATTGACTAATAAAAACAGCGACATGTCTAATAACAATAAAATAAAAAATTGTTCTAGTAATAGTTTGCATTCCATGTACGTAAAACCAGTCACGCCTGATGAAGTGATAAAAGAAATCACATCTCTCAATAACACTGCGTCAGTGGGATACGATGAAATTTGTACCAAAGTGGTTAAAGCGTGCAAAACTTATATAACTCCAGTGCTCACACACTTGATCAATCTGTCTTTTGAGACCGGCTCATTCCCTGAGATCTTAAAGCGATCAATTATTAAACCACTACATAAAAAAGGGGACCGTAAGGATATGACAAATTATCGGCCCATAACACTTATACCCATTTTCTCAAAAATATTTGAAAAATGCATGCTTAAAAGATTATTGGGATACTGTCAAAGGTATGGAATCATCAAAGAAGAGCAGTTCGGATTCCAAAAAGACAAATCTACAACACTAGCTATTTATACACTATTAGAAATCGTTCTTCGTAGCACTGACTCAAAGAAAACCACTACGGGACTATTCTTAGACCTCTCCAAGGCATTTGATTTTGTAAAACACGAAGTACTAATCGGTAAAATGGAAAGTATAGGTATAAGAGGTCCAGTCTTAAAGTGGTTCGCAGATTATCTTCTAGATCGCTCCCAATCCGTGATGATAAATAAAAAAATTGGAAATGAAGTTGTATCCTTTCAATCTGATTATATAATTAATCGATATGGTGTTCCACAAGGCAGTATCCTTGGCCCAATATTATTTATTATTTATATAAATGACATAACAAAAGTTACTGACCACAGATGTGTTCTATTTGCGGATGACATTTCCATAATTCTGACATCAAATAAAAATAATACATCAATACATGAATCTGACATCAATAACACTTTGAATAATATTATAAAATGGCTTGACATGAATAATCTACAAACTAATTTGACTAAAACGTACTATATGCAATTTTATGACAAGAACCCTCCTACCCTAAATATTTCCTATAATAATCAAAAAATAATTCCTACGTCTGACATAAAATTTTTAGGACTAAACATGGATTTTAAATTGACATGGAAGACTCACATAGATATAGTGTGTGAAAAAATAAATAGATTCTGCTTTGTACTGAGGCGTCTTAAAAAAGTAGTTGATTTCAAAACTGTACTTTCAGTGTATCACGCTTATGTTGTGTCGGTTCTCAGATATGGAGTGATCTTTTGGGGCAATGGCACTGATGTTAATAGGGCTTTCATTGCCCAAAAAAAATGTGTTCGGGCTATGTGTGGTGCTGCCCCTCTAGACAGCTGTCGACCATTATTTAAAAAATTAAAATTACTGCCGCTTCCTTGTTTATACATATTCGAAATCTGTTGTTTTGTTAAAAAACATAAGACTATGTTTACAGTTGCAAGCAATACATATTATACTCATATTCGTAGTTCTAGAAACACAGATCGTTTGATTTTAAATCACATTCCAAAAACTCAGTATTTCTCAAAAAACTGTGTTATGATGAGTATAAAAATATTTAACAAAATCCCCAGCAGTGTCAAGTTATTACCGTTAAAAAGATTTAAAACCAAGTTATTCCAATGGCTTAACATGCATAACTTTTATGACCTGAAAGAATTTTTCGAATTTAAATAAATTTAATACAAATATATGACATTCACAATATTATCGTAAAAATTATATGCATAAATTTAATTCTTATAAGGCTAAGACAAAATAATTTAAATATTTTTTATTGTATTGTTATATTGATTTTCTATCGTTTGAATGTAAGTATTAGTTAATCATTAATGTGGGCTTACAATTAATCTATTATGTAACCTTGAAAATTGTACACCGGCTACGGTAGAACATGCAGAACCTACTATGTATTTAATGTAACATCTGTAATATGTAACTATATGTATTATAATGTACCATGTTCTTGACAATAAATGAATTATGAATTATGAATTATGAATTATGAATTATGAATTATGAAAGCTAAGAGGGTTCCAAACGCGCCCTGGCCTGAGAAGAGCCCACAACAAACTCAACCGGGGTTTTTTACGTATCACCATCTCATCTTAAACTAAGGAACTATCAGAGCCTTTAGAGCAAATTATTGTCAAGCTTCCTTGTTATGTATATTTACACATACTTCCTGAGATGGAGGAACACATTTTATCCTGTCGCCTAATGTGTGCGCTCCCATATAAAAGCCAACACGTGGTGAATTCTAAGAAAAGTAGATACAGTAATTTATAAATAATCGAAAATATCCAACGACCTCAATTTACATAGACGTGCCCTGTGAAATACAGAATGTGGACTTATTTCACTAACGCCATCTAGTCTGAAAAGCGGGACAGCGCTATGGCGGGGCAAGGAAGGCTTATACAGATGATAGGCATGCCCTACAAGTCGGACGCTCAACTTTTTTCTATGAGTGGGCCTATCTAGTACCATCATATATGTATATCGATGAAAATATCAGATTAGAAGTTCTTTAAAAGCAAAATCTGCGAATCAGATTTAACTTCGGGCCATAATAAATCGGGAATTAATTTCGGGATCCAATAGATCGGTCATCAAACGCAGATTTCTTCTCGCGCTGTCACCCCGTCCTGTCATCCCCCGTGCCGTCATCCCCCGCGCCGTCATCCCGCTCGATATTTCACGAGGAGCCTGACATTGACAGGTGAGGGTGTCGGTGATAAGTTATAGAACTATTAGATGATGCCCGCGGCTTTGTCTGTGTGGAAAAAGGTTTTTTGATTTCCTCTCTTAATTTTTCGACATACTGTAGGTATGTTAACTTAACTATACTTAATATTATAAATGCGACAGTTTGGATGGATGTATGGATGTTTGTTACTTAATCACGCCAGAACGGCTGAACGGATCTAGATGCAATTTGGCACAGAGATAGATTATAGCGTGGAATACTACATAGGCTACTTTTATCCCGGAAAATTAAAGAGTTTCCGCATGAACCAAAAAAAACCTTAATCCACGCGGACGAAGTCGCGGGAAAACGCTAGTCTTACGAGTAGTATTATAAGGTTAAGGATCTTTAGCAAAGCGTGCGTTTACCACAAAGACGAAGTCACGGGGAAAGGTAAAGTGTTCTCTTAAGAATTATACGTACCTAAGCATGAAATTTTCTACGTAGGTAGGTAAAATAATTATTCCCTTAGTTTAACTTTAGTTAACAGTAAATTGCTCGGCTAATATTTAATTTGAACACGTAACTTAATTTCATGTCTCACGTATCTCGGCTTAGAACTTAAACATTTGATGCTGAATTTAGTTTTCACAAGTTTCACCGGCTTCTGTGTGCTCTGAATTGTCATTGACTAAGGACGGAAACACATTGGGGACAAAAAAATTGTGTGGCGGACAAAAATCTGCGTGAGTCACTTTTACGTACCCAGAGTAAGTAAGTAAGTAAGTAAGTAAGTAAGTAAAAACACATTATTACACACAAACAAATAACAGAACAAACAAATGTCGTGATCGTGTGTTCGACTGGCAACATTTATTTATTATTTATAGAATGGCAATACTGATTTCATGTTGGTATTGCACTATTAATGAATTCAGAGTTGGTAGAGGGTAGGCGAAAAAGACATTGTGTATAAATACGGGCGTCATTCTGTAAACAGGAAGTTGAGTATCGCTCGCCATCAGAGGTGCACGCCTGTGCTGTGTACATTCTTATATATCATAATATATACAGTGTTATACTTTTGTGTATAGAGTGAGTTGAGACGTGGCGTTGGAAAGTAAAGTGTGTGCGAGATGATAGCCGAAATGCCAGTAAGTCCTTTGTTGTATCGTTCCAATTTATTACTTATTTATTATTTAATCTCTGATGCATTTTAAGAGTAATCTTTAACACATGTGTTAGTGTGCTATTTCAGGATTTCTATAAGGTACATTGTGGGTAGCGAAGTTGTTCGCTACTACCCAAAAATATGCCCGTTCTATGCCCACGTGTAGTTTTATGAACTTCCAAATAAAGATCCGTAGTTAGTCAATCGGTCTTAGGTTGTATCTAGTCATGGAATATATAGACCTTAACGGGAATTCGTGACAACTTCAGAAGTGAAAATGAACCCAAGAAAACAATATTTTTTTAACACGAGAAAAATATTGTTCACTAAGTAGTTATATTGTGACACAATTCTCTGTGTCGTACCTTCAAAACTTTTAAACAAAGAGTATTCCGTTTACTAAGTTCAAAAGAGATTGACTACTTTAATCAAAGTTAGCATGTACCTACTTGAGATCCATTCTTGCTATGCTATAAAGATAACGTGCAGCAAAGAACTTTTGGATATTGCTAAATCTGTTTTGACACCTATTGTGTGGGTACATTGAATAACATTAGTTCTGGGTGAACTCTTAGATTTGCTATTTTGGCTATAATATTATGTTGTATTCCATTTGAGTAGAGGTTAAATCGAGTGTTTGGTAATGATCTCGTGCGATAATAATTGACATTGTATCAAGGCAATTAATATTTGAATTACATTTATATTTCGTATTTAGTTACCCACAAATTGGAAAAGAGTTTGCTGTAAACTTTAATATTACGTCATCACGACGTTAAGACTGTGAAGTCTCATCTGAATGAATTGCTAACTCAAACCAGCTTGGCGACTGGCTTCCATCGAGGAGGATGATCCCCGAATTACGATTTTGTAAGCAGTAAGCAGCAGTGTCGAAGTAATTCTGATTCTAAGGTATTTAGTTTAGATAAAACACATCGATAGAAATTTCAGTGAATTGAGTTTTGAATATAGTATCCATAGTATTTATTTATGATAGATGATGTAAAAATGACATGTCCTGGACATGAGTCCAAGAAATTTTGTGTTATTTAGCTATAATCAACAAATAAAGCGTCAAGCGAGAATTTCGCCAGTATGAGAGTTGACATACTGGAATAAATTTCACTAGCACCGGCCGTCTGAGCAGCCATTTTAGATGATTAAATGCGATACCATACAGCTTGGTTATTACTACTGGTTAACCTGAGGTACTCCTAGAGATATGAAATAGGTAAATAATTATCAGTTCTAATTAACTCAAGTATTTGTGAATTATTCTCTGGACCATTACTTTGGATGAACGTTACCTAAAGTTTTATTTAGTGTAAATGTAGTTAAATGATTATTGAATTTAAAAGCAGCCTCGTGCCTTCAGACTAGTGTACTGAATGAGATTGTATTTTTTTTACGCCCTGTTTAAGTTTCGAATTTTGATTTTACAAGGATTTTAATTTTTAATTTAGTTTTTAATTTGAAATTTCTATTAACCAGGCATAGATTAGATTACTGGTTATTCACGAAGAGAATTCATGGAGTGAATAATAGTAATTAAAAAAAAAGAGAAGTGAATATGTCAAATAAGATACCCTCATGTCAATACTAGGATGCAAAACAATTTATCGAACTCTGATTAGTTTCATTTGTGATTTATAAGAAATACGATAAAAGTATGATTTAGTTTTAAATTCTCGATATAAAAGTATACTTACTGGTATACTTATTTTATGTGATCTAGATAGTTTAGTCTGGTAGTACTAGACTCGACCAAAACAGGTGTCTTAGGAATTTGTAGTGTTTAAAAAGTAATTTTTTTGAGTGGCAGGGCAACTATTTATATTAGTGCCGCGAGTGAACTTAAATTACATTAGTGAAGTACATTGGCCAGACATGTAATTTATGATAAGTTTATTTAAGCACTTGCTTAAAATCATTTGCCCTTTTATTAGTGATTTGTTCGATGGTAGTTGTACCTATGCTGAAAGAATAATAGTGGTTTTACTGACCAAGTCCATTTGCAACTCTTAATATGTGCTATTATCACAGCATATGTATTTTAGTACTGTATTATATATCAGCTATTGATATCATTATCATTTGTAGTTTAAGAAAAAGGGGAACCTCTTTCTATCGCATTACAGGTTGATTGACATCAGGGGTTCCGCTTTCATGTACGGAAGCCTTAGTGTCTCTTGACAGATTTATCAGTGATTGAGGTTAATAATGAAGGATTTTGGAAGAATACAAGATAGAGACGTTAGAATATCTTAGATTTCAAGTTGAAATTGACGATTTTGCGTAGCTGGTATTGTGGGAGTAAGAATAAAGATATTGAATGATGGTCAGAGAGCTCGTATACGTTTGGAGTAGTCATGAGTGTGTCTACTCACTATTATAGAGTAACCAAGTGTGTTACTAGAGTGGAACAAGTGTTTCCATAAGTTGTGACCTAGGTGGCCATGTGAGTCACCATTTTAGAATGACTATGTATGTCATTTGGGCCATGTGAGTCCATAGAATGTAACCAAGTGTGTTACTAGAGTGGAACAAGTGTTTCCATAAGTTGTGACCTAATGAGCCGGTAGGTTGTGAACAAGTGTGTTACTGTTTTTGACAGTATGTTATCTAACTTTTCGTGAAAGATCTAATGTATTTTATTTACTTAATTTTACGTACATATCAAACTAAAGGGATGTACATAATGAAAGCAAGTTTTCTAGTCCAGAATTATTAGCTGCTTTAGTAGATTACTGTACAAGTGACTCGTTCTATCTAGAACTACCATGGCATTTTATTCATTTTTCATAGTTCCTGTGTGCCTTTAAATGTTTTTGATCAGGGGAAGTTCTACATTTTTAAATTTTGAATGATTTTAGATAGATTTCGGTTATTTTAAACGACTAAGATCAATTTTTACAAGTAGTATAACTGTACCTAATGGTACACCCGCAAAAATTGATTGTATTTGTATGGACTTTAAAATGGATTAAGTAGTGATCCCGATGTAAGGCGACCGATCCTCAACGTGTTTCGGATGTATATAATCTGAATGCGCCGAAATACGAATGAATTATAGTTATTTCAAAAAAAAAACTATGATGATCAAACGAACTTGCAAATTGAAATTAGATCGATATTATATGAGTACGCTTCATTTGAAGATATACAACAACATAGTTATTATATGTACACTATTTATAATAACGTACCAGATCGATGTCGATGTGGTTTAGGAAATGATGCATTTAATAGCCTTATTGTCATTGGTTCAACTTATCAGTTGGTCACTCACCCATTCGTTATATTTGAAAGGTTTGTGTTTCTCAAATATATGACTCACTTGTAGACTATGCTTAGTAGTTTAAAAAGTTAACAAGCAAGGAATGCATAAAGTAAATTGAAACAAAGGTTCCAAGTTTGTTGTTGTTAATAGATCTTTCACTCGTTTGTTTACACTATTTTATGGCTTTCAACATAATGCGGTCCGATGTTCGGAATGCGTTAAGAATTAAATACGGAAGGATATATACTTCAGCTTGTAACGGTGAAGGTTGTAGTAATTTTGAAATTCTAGATATCGCAAAAATAATAATTCCAAAAATAGTTCAAACGTGTTTCGCCAATACTAATTAGCATTCCAGTGATTCAGTTTGACCAAGTTAGTTCATTAAATGTTAAATTGAATTTAATAAAAAGATTAAAATTTTTGGAACATTTACTAATCACAAAGAAAGATAAATAAATAAATATAAGGGCTGAACATTTGAGGCTCGAAGTTAAGTAGCTTGCTAGAAACTACAGTCACGACACGAGAAGCCCGTTCAATAAAGTAATAAAATTGTAAAAATGCGCCATTCTCGAAGTCACATTGGGTTTTCTTTCTATATATTTATCTGAGTGATTTGAAATAATGAACTGGATGATAAAATTTAACAGACTATTATTTGAATTGAAAATGAAATCGCGCAATTAATTATCTTTTGCCGTCCAAAATCTCGAGACTATAATATGATGTAAAAATTATATTTTCTAGAGAGTGACTAGTGCGTGCTTGCTTACTCTAATTTTATCTCCATATTGTTTTTCTCAAATTTATTGAATAATGTCGTGTGATGCACGGGCGTTGTGGATCCGCAAGCTCGTGACGAAGGTATACCCTCACCTAGCGGCTCCGGCCTACAACCGTCAGTTAATTTGTAAATACTTACTTTAATTATTAAGAGACGCAGAAAAGTAAAGCAAAAAGTATTAAAAAGCAGAATGAATAAAACACTCAGTATATATACTATATTATGTTACTGACGTAATATATTATAACTTGGTGTAACGTTTTTATTTATAATTGGTTTGATTTTTGTTCATATGTTGAGGTAATGATTCTGAAAAAAAAAGACAAAAGAGGTTTTGAGTATTAAATTCAAATTTCTGAATTTGGGGTTTTCATCTAGTTTTTTTTATTATTTAGTTTTGTATCAAGCTTTGGATTTACAGCAAAATTTGAATTTTGTATTTTAATTTGAAATTGCTATTGAGTAAAGTTAATTTAAAATAATTATATGATAGCGATTTAGTATTGTACAATAATTGCAAGCCGATTCTACTTCAATTCATACAAAAGTTTTGCATTTCAAAGAAGCCTTTGATGAAGAGTTAGATTTAGTTTTGGACTAAGGTTTAGTTTTGGACTTTTTGTTTGGTTTTCAATGATGATTGTAGCCAAAGTTTAGGTATTTGACCCAGTTCAAAGCATTGGGTAAGATTCTAAGTATTTCACAAGTTAAAGATTGTCTTGGACAACATAACCTGAACTGATTCGGTTGAATTTTGTGGTGCTGTCTCTTTTTGATGGGTTTATTCAGAGGTTAACACGGAAAGGAAAGGTTAGGAAAAGAAGGGAATAAACTAAAACAACTTGTGTTTTGAGGCGTGTTTAATAGAATTGAACTCTATTTGTTAAAATTTTTGAATAAGCTACGAAAAATTTCATTTCATTTATTAAAAACGTTGACTGTTACATAGTTAAAGATTTTAAAATAGTAATAATTTAACATAGTGGGAACAGTCTACCGCCAACAGGTATACGATGTCAGGAATTTAGAGCAGATAATTTAACATAGACTTAATTTGATTCAAACGATAAGTAAAGATTAGTTAATGGTACAGCAGATCCAACTGAATTGAAGAATTGATAGATTAGTAATCCTGATTAATGTTTGCATTGGATGCGGTTGTAGATTTTATTGTGAACTCTGGGGTAGTGTGTGATACTTATTTCTTGTCAAGTCCTAAAATTTTAATAAAATCAGCTTTCCTTTACGTTCTGATAAATTTTTCGATTTCAATAAAGTTTTTAAAAAAAAAGCAGGCATGACACGTCATGTATGACACATGATAGGTGGAGCTCAGGATGATGGACCTGTTGGTCTGTTACAGATTGTAATCAGGGTTTAGATATTTACTTAGCTTTAGATTCAGCGTCAGATGCTTGTAAGGTATAAATGACTGAAACGGTATAAGAAATAAAATAAATATTGGGTATTTTATTAAATTTGAATTCAGTTTTAGACTTTTGCTTACGGTATATGTAACATACTGTTTAGATTATGTTTTAGACTGTAACTGTTCCAGACTTGACTAAGTTTCAGATTAGATTTTTATTCAGCTTTAGATAATTAATCCTTTATTTGCCTAACTTTATTCTATATGAGTTTTAGATTTAAATTGCGATATTTTTATTTCTGTTGTGAAATTTCGACTCAGCGATATCAATCAGTTTAATTGCACTTCACACACACTTCACAAATCTCAAGATCAAAAGCTCGATAGTTTTGGATTTCAGATCGGTTTGAGGTTTTAAGTTTGATATTACTAAATTGAAAAAATGTAGGTTTCCTTTTTGTTATCCTTTTTAATTCTCCCGAATGTCGTGATTTACTAAAACTAAATGTCATCGTGCAAGTATGAATGGATGAAGATGTTTTGTTGTACACTACAGATTGTTGCAAGGAGTGAAGCGAACTAAGCTTAGCAAAGCAAATGTTTGATGGTTGTGCACCGGGAGGTTGCACAATGTCGGATGGCCGAATGTCGTGATCGTGTGTTCGACTGGCAACATTTATTTATTATTTATAGAATGGCAATACTGATTTCATGTTGGTATTGCACTATTAATGAATTCAGAGTTGGTAGAGGGTAGGCGAAAAAGACATTGTGTATAAATACGGGCGTCATTCTGTAAACAGGAAGTTGAGTATCGCTCGCCATCAGAGGTGCACGCCTGTGCTGTGTACATTCTTATATATCATAATATATACAGTGTTATACTTTTGTGTATAGAGTGAGTTGAGACGTGGCGTTGGAAAGTAAAGTGTGTGCGAGATGATAGCCGAAATGCCAGTAAGTCCTTTGTTGTATCGTTCCAATTTATTACTTATTTATTATTTAATCTCTGATGCATTTTAAGAGTAATCTTTAACACATGTGTTAGTGTGCTATTTCAGGATTTCTATAAGGTACATTGTGGGTAGCTAGTTGTTCGCTACTACCCAAAAATATGCCCGTTCTATGCCCACGTGTAGTTTTATGAACTTCCAAATAAAGATCCGTAGTTAGTCAATCGGTCTTAGGTTGTATCTAGTCATGGAATATATAGACCTTAACGGGAATTCGTGACACAAGTAACACGAATCGTGAAAAAATTTACAACTTGTTACGATTAAAAGGCGGCCTTATCACTGCGAGTGATCTCTTCCAGGTAATAGGTATTTTATATGGTGCTGCACATGCTACACATGACTTAAAAAAATCGGATTCGAGTTTTTTTAGATTTTTTGCATTTTCTGAGAAAATTTAGTAAGGTACATGTATATTTTTTTTACACCATCAGAAAGTAGATATTTCAACGAACAAAAAGCCCAACGACTTCTTGAAAAAGCAGATATTTTCACGCGAGAATTTTCGATTCAAAATTCCGGGTGCTTTTTAGATATTTAGTCAAAATAAGGTTAAAATAATAAATATTATAAATAAAAAAATACAGCGTGTTTGGGACATAAGAAGGTAAGTTTTCACCAAATTTCGTTTCCTTTTTGTTATATTCTCTTTCTTTTCCAATGGGTTTTATTCTACTATGGTTTTTTTTGGTTTCAAAAATTATCGACCCTGGTCTTTAAAGCACACTCGGTTTTTTTCCTTCTTTCTTTTCAGCCAAATGGATTCTCAAGGAATTCATTAGCTTTGGCCAATAAAACTTAAATTTGCTCTTCTTATCGCGGAGATGCCGCGGGCTCGCTGCCAGACGCCAGTCTCTACATTAGGGTAAGCGCACACTATGGCGGGCCTCATACGCGAAGCGCCGGCCGCGCCCTTAGTCTAGTGATAAAAGTAAAAGTTTTTCGGCTACATATTTCAAGGGTGTCATAGTTCAAACTCAAACTTATATTTTTTTATTCAAATAAACTTATTACAAGTGCTTTTGATTCGTCGAGTGAATCTACCACTGGTTCGGAATGTCATTCCTACTGAGAATAACCAACAATAGACTCAGTGGTTGCTCTTTTTAAATAATTCATTTACAATTATTATATCAATGTGTACTTAAGTAACCGCTATCCTTAGCATTGCTGGAGCGAGTCGAAAATCCATGTTTTAAGTTTTAAGTCTGGGCCGCTAACTTGCCCCGCGATTTTGTAAGAAAATCGTAATCGTGGACGTTTGTCAAACGTATTATTCGACCGGTTTAAGCGAGTTCATAGATGCCTGCACGTCAAAAAGCATGGATCATGTATGAACTCCTTAAACTGTTCGAGTAATACATTTATGCCTCTCAAAAAATAACGATTTCCTTAGAGTAGACAATTGGGCCTCTGGTCCACTCTATGTGACGTTCGCATATTGCACTGTGGCGTTGGGCCCACTCCGCCGCTGTGGCTCGCCACAGTGATCACTTACATTAATTACTATATCCCGGCTGCAAGCGTCTCTGATGCGATACAAATTGGATAATAATCATCCCTAACTGATGTTTAGTGGATGGTTTAACATTCATAGATAACAAGGAACCATAGAGTTTATTTGTTTACTCTACTACTTATTTATCCATACTGATATTATAAATGCGAAAGTGTGCCTATCTGCCTGGCTATACGCTTTTACGGCTTATCTATCCATCCGATTTTGATTGAATTTTGTACACAAATAGTTTACATCCCGGGGAAGTACATAAAAAAAAAATTCCCGGAAAATCAAAGTTTCCATGGGATTTTTCAAATACTTGAATCTACGAGGACAAAGTCGCGGGCATCATCTACTAATGCTATATTTTTCACTTACAATTTGAAATGAAAACCTTTTTTCGGCTTATTTTCAAGAAGTTGGTAAGAAAATTTTGATCGACTACCTACCGAAAAGTGCGATACTCTAATCATTGTATAACAATATGTCTTTAATATTATAAACCTTGCGCCTTAAAATGTGTGTTGGGAGTCGCAGGGTAAAGGCACCAGTTGTCGAGCTAGCGCGCTGTCACTTGTAGTGTTTGTACACACGAGTAGATATGCGAAGAGTCTGTGTACACATGTGTAGTGTAGACGGTACTAAGGATTTCGTGTTAACAAATATTATTTCTTTTACAAAACGAGATGTATGAAATAAAAAAACTGGGCAATTCCGTGGTAGACACTCAGAACTCGCTGCGTTACGGTATTCAGCCGTGGCTAGTTACCACACTGGGGCCATACCTGCTGCTTACAGCAATACTTAAGCAATATTACTCAAAATGACAGTTTGATTTCACGTACCTTGACGTTCCTAAATTAATAAGGATTACAATTATTCCAAAACACGAAAGTCAACAATTATGAAACAATATGACTAAGCGTTGGCAGTATGACCCACGGCAGAAGTACCGTGTAGAAACCGATTAGGGGTAACGTACCTACTATTACCTATTCCGTGGTAGGATTTAATATAACTGCCAAACCCCAAACAGGTAAGCCCGCTACCATCTTAGACTGCATCACCTATCACCCAGGTGGGATCGTAGTCAAGGGCTGACTTGCAGAGCAAAAAAAGTCGAGTGTGCTCTTTCATTCATTCACTTTATTTCACTCGTAAGCTTCTAGTTTTCATACAATGAACATATTTAGTTAATAAATCTGGAATTTGATACAGGTAGGTAACCTGTATCAAATTCCAGATTTATTAAATTAAAACAAAGTTACTTTTCAATAGAATACTCAATGTGCATTACGAATTTAATTTAATTTTGTCGGACACTGTAGGGTTGCAAATCATCCAGTTTTAAAATTCATTTCATGTTGCGTGTATGTATTTGTATCCTAACTGCCTCTTTGGTCTAGTGGTTAGCATGTTCGACTGCGGCCGACGAGGTCCCGGGTTCAAGTCCCGGGTCGGGCCATAAAAGTGTTGTGTTAGGTTAGGTTTCTTACAAGAAATTCTCAGCACTAGCGGTCGAGTCGGATTTTCCGTTCCATCGGGTTACGAGAGTAAAGGAACAGAGAGTGCACCTGTGTATGCGCACACACTTGTGCACTATAATATCTCCCGCGCGGATGGTTAATCTCTCTGGAGACAGGCCGCCGTGGCCGAAATTCGGTCGGGAGGACATTATTATTTGTATCCAACATAACATACTTAAATAATGATTTTAATGAAAAGTCCTTCATAAGAATCCACAAAAAATACTCAAGCATTTTCAAAGTGAAGTATAACAATAAGATTAGTTTGTAGTCAGTTATTTCTGTTTATGGTCACCTTTTACTGATGAGATTATTGTAAGTTCACATTTAAGTGAACCTTTGTTCTTCTTTAAGAAATAAGTATCTCTGAACCTAATGATTGTCATCTTTCCTTCGTGTGTACTTTAGAACTAGATAAAGTCCGCGACTTCGTGCGCGTTAAGTTTTTTTTTGATTTCCGGGAGAACTCATTAATTTTCTGGGATAAAAAGACTTCCCCGGGATATTATAACCTATCCCTGCACAAAATTTCAACAAGAACGGTTGAACAGATGGGCCGTGAAAGCGTAGCAGACAGACAAACACACTTTCTCATTTATAATATTAGTACGGAAGTATGGATTTTAAGGTTTTATTTGCATAGCTCGATCTTTTATTATTCATTCATATTATCTACCGAATGCTCCGGTGTTGATGTGAAACGTACGCTGAGAGTGCTATGGTAGACTAGCGAATGCCCGCGACCTCGTCTGCGTGGTTTGAGGTTTTTTTTGTTCCCGCGGGAACTCCTTATTTTTCCGGGATAAAAAGGATTTGATTGATGGATGTATGGATGGATGTTTGTGATGCACGCCGCAGCGGCTGAAGGGATCTGGATGAAATTTGGCACAGAGATAGATTATAGTCTAGAATAGCACATAGGCTACTTTTTATCCCGGAAAATTAAGGAGTTCCCGCGGGAACCAAAAAACCTCAATCCACGCGGACCTAGTCGCGGGCATCAGCTAGTACATCCATACATCCATCCAAACTTTCGCATTTATAATATTAAGTAAGATAGTAAGATTTAGATCCGTTCGATTTAGAATCCACGCTCATCATAAAATAGTGTAACAAAATAGTCAAGCCTTTTTCTTTTTTGTGTGGAGATAAAGCTGTGACCGCCAGCCCTAGCCACTTACATACAATCCATACAATTGCGCGTCGTTTAATTTTTAATGGACGCGACCAGCGTGTAATTAGCCGTCGCTTTCCGCGCATATTTCATGACAATTAATCATTTGTTCCATTGTAATTTAACAACCCTCCTAGTTCAGTTGTTACATGGTCTTGCAAGTGGGTGGTCTCTGGTTCGATCCCCGGTAGGGTCATAAATCATAAACATTTATTTGCTGACTACATGATTCCCGCGACTTCGTCCGCGTGGATAAAGATTTTTTGATTCCCGCGGGAACTCTTTAATTTTCCGGGATAAAAAGTAGCCTATGTAAGGACATAAAATTGTAAATTTGGTACAAGGGTAAATTTACACACACACACACTTTCGCATTTATAATAATATTAGTATGGATTACAATTTTTGATAGCAGTTTTAGAATAGTCAAACAATCCTCATCGATCCAGAAATCATTATTATCACGTAATGTCGAAATATTTACTAAGTACTAGATGATGCCCGCGACTTCGTCCGCGTGGATTTAGTTTTTTGTTTCCTGCGGGAACTCCTTAATTTTCCTTAGCCCATGTCCTTCCCCGGGATGTAACTTACCCCTATGCCAAATTTCAGCAAAATCGGTTGAAAAGATAGGCCGGGAAAGCGTAGCAGACAGACAGACACACTTTCGCATTTATAATATTATTATGGATTATGTAAAATTAATATTTTAAAAAGAAAAGAAAAGAATAAAAATGCTGTTTGTCAAATTAGTAGATTAAGGGTTGGTCTTACGGAGCGAGACCAATCCTAAATCTATGATTAATACATTCTGAATTTTCTCTGGTCAGATCTGGTTGCAGGCTTCGGCCGTGACTAATTACCACTCAATCGGCTCTTCTCAGTTGAATCGCCTTTCCGAACCGGTGGTAGAGTCTTGACGCATCATAAGTGACACAAGTTGTCCTACGTGAAATAAATAAATCATTTCATTTCAAACATACATACATACAAACATATAGACTGCTAAACACATAACTCTTCCAGTTGGCTTTACAGAGTCGGGTAAAATCGGGCAAGATAATCAAATTCGATCGCAAAGCTACCCTCTTTTGGATGTTTAAATCGAGTTTAAAATGAAATACCAACGGGAGCGGAACGGTCTGGTATTGACATTACGCCATTTTCCCTTATCTGTGGGGGCGGACGCGTTTACACTGAGACATGACCAAAAAGATCCGTTTTATCTCGAGATATAAAAGGACAAACTGACAAAAATCTAAGTAGGTGGGTCTTGTGGAAAATGCGGTAAATCAGCAGGAGTCCACGTAACAGCAAAATATTCAATCACGTGAGAGCAACACCAGCAATATTGGAATGAAGTCTACACAATACATCCTACCTCTTTGGAAGGAACAGAATTTTCTTCGGATGCAGGATCTTTCTAAATTCCTTGAGATGTCTGTGCTAAATTCAAATCACATTACGACCCAGTAGGGGTAATGGATTTCAGTGCAACGTCAACCCCGATAAGGCCGGCCAAACACGGACTACTCGAGCCAACGAGCGAGACAGTGATCAACATACACGCAGTCATAGTCAACAGCTTGAAGCTACCATTGATAACTGCTGCCAACCGCCCGAAGCAGTCGCAACTGCAGGAGCGGCTCCATGTACGAGTATGTACGTAGAAAACTGTAGTTGCAATCGCAGCATGAAGCAGTCCATCCTGACTGCTTGTATGGATGAATGGAGGGATGTTTTTACTCAATCACACCAGAACGGCTGAACGGATCTGGATGAAATCGGCACAAACTCAAACTCACAATTTTTTATTCAAATAAACTTATTACAACTGCTGAAAATCGTCGCGTGAATCTGCCACTGGTTCGAAATGCCATTCCTACCGACAAGAACCAGCAAGAAAAGAAAATACGGTGGTTGCTCTTTTAATAAAACTATTTAGGTACAATTACATCAATTCGTAGATACATAGTAAGATACATACACATAGATAGAATATAAGTCTGGAATAACACATACGCTACTTTTTATCCCGGAAAACTAAAGAGTTCCCGCGGAAACCAAAATACCACAATCCACGCGGCCGCAGTCGCGGGCATCCACCACCACCACCACCACTACAGCCCATTAACGTCCCACTGCTGGGCACAGGCCTCCACTCTCGTAGGAGAGAGGGAATTAGAGCTTAGACCCACCACGCTGCTCCATTGCGGGTTGGCGGGCTGCTAGTTATAAATAAGAAACAAATAGAGGTGATAAAATTCTGTTTCATCTTAGGTATTGAAAGGTACGTGGTATATAGTATGTACGTATAAAGGCACTCGTCGACAACGCCCTTGGGACCCTCCGTCACACACCATCTGCTCCTAACGTTCTGTTTACGACGACTTGATAATACCGACGACATTCCGAATCGGTTTCTTATTGCGCCGAAAAATAATACCAACGACGAAATTCCCGAAAAGCTACTTGGAATGTAGATGAAATATTCTGTTGAAAATCTGTTTGCCTCAGCTGTGAAGAATGAAAAAGATTCTATAGTGACTGTTGGGAGAAATACAAATAAATCCATGCTTCCATATATTTCATCCATACTAAGATTAAAAATGCTATAGCAGTATATTGATATCCATATACATAATTTCGTTTCACGGTCACACGTACTAAGTATGTTAGTTTATGATATAGGTAGATTATTTAACATAGTAATTACAATTTGACAACAAAAAATTAAAACTAAAAACTAAAAACCTAATCTAAAAGACCGCTACCAGTGGGCAGCGTGCCCAGAATGCTGGCAGCATTGCCGCGTTGGATTGCTATGCTCACTCGCTGAGCGAAATATATACCAGCACTCTGGTCACGTGTTGCCTCGACCAGGCGCGCAGAAAGTTCCTTAAAGATTCTGCGCGCCCCAGCCCCCCAAGGCCCTAGCGTCTCGACCCCAAAAGGCGCAAACATATAGCCACTATCCAGTGTGCTATATTTACGCACCTTGAGGCCCTCCGCTGATTCCGCCGCCGCACCAGCCCTAACGGTAGTGCCTGGAAGGTGGGAAGGAGCCAAGGTGTCTACACATGTGGCATCCCACACCAAGGGCCGCCCCAAACTCCAAGGAACCAGGGTCATACCATCTATAGCATGTCTGTCTGCAATGCTATCGGTTTTATATTTTTATTCCAATTTTACAAAATTGTTCTTATAAGTAGATACATAATGTCAATAGATATAGTTCGTATTGCAATATTAAAACCCCGATGGGACACATCAAATCATTGTAGAGAGACGGATGCTTTATTTATCTTCAAAAAAGACATTTTATCTATTAGAATTTTTGTGTATTTTTTTTTTAAATAGGGCTGCAATCAGACTTGCTTGCAAGTGGTGATGCAGCTTATAGTGGAGCGCGCTTGTCTAGAAGATGCCTATTCACTCTTGATTTGAAGGTACATAAATTAAAAGAGGAGGGGAAAACGGAAGCCATTCCATTTACAAAGATTTTATTCATGTGGACTGGAATTTTGTTGTAAATTTGTATTGTCTGTCTGCAATGCTTTCGGTTTTATATTTTTATTCCAATTTTACAAAATTGTTCTTATAAGTAGATACATAATGTCAATAGATATAGTTCGTATTGCAATATTAAAACCCCGATGGGACACATCAAATCATTGTAGAGAGACGGATGCTTTATTTATCTTCAAAAAAGACATTTTATCTATTAGAATTTTTGTGTATTTTTTTTTAAATAGGGCTGCAATCAGACTTGCTTGCAAGTGGTGATGCAGCTTATAGTGGAGCGCGCTTGTCTAGAAGATGCCTATTCACTCTTGATTTGAAGGTACATAAATTAAAAGAGGAGGGGAAAACGTGAGCCATTCCATTTACAAAGATTTTATTCATGTGGACTGGAATTTTGTTGTAAATTTGTAGGTACACACATCTGGTTAGAACCGGCACTATGGATACTTAGGTTGGAACTGGGAATAATCATATTATTATTTCGTGTGGGTCGTAGTTTGTAACGTCGCGGTATTTTAGATTCGGTTACTTATTTTTATTCCCACTACTAACTAATTAGATCTCCAGTCTCCACCTATGAAACTGCCTCTTTGTAGGAAATAATATTCACGAGCAGCATATAAAAAAAAAGCTTTCATATAAAAGTTAATATCAAAAGTCGGAGTAAGCAGAAAACGTCATAATAAGGAAAATATACAGCAACTCTTCCCCGGTGCTAACTTGACGGAGCCATAAAAACGTGGATGTCCACTCGTATGGGTGATAAACGACATGTCAGGAACACGCGGCGGGTGGAATAAGTAAGGTAGATGTGACAACGTTGTGCCTTTAATGCCTACTATTATGATTCCTCACAGAGTCACTTTCTTACTCTTCAAAGATTGGGTTACTGAGCTAACGAAGTAAGGCGGATCTTGGTATCCAACACTAGTTAAATCAAATGTAGATTGAAAATGTGGATGTCCACTCGTATGGGTGATAAACGACATGTCAGGAACACGCGGCGGGTGGAATAAGTACCTAAGGTAGATGTGACGACTCGTCGCGACTTTGCGCCTTTAATGCCTACTATTATGATTCCTCACAGAGTCACTTTTTCACTCCTCAGTGATTGAACTCGCTCATTGGTTGAACTCATTAGTCACTAAGCTAACGAAGTTAGGAGGATCTTGGTTTCCGATCTAATGTAGTATTAAAACGGAAACGCGTCTTGCTATCCACTTATTTATACTTTAATTTAGCAATTCACACCAACACGGCAGTCGCCGCCATTTTTTACACAGTCCTCTATCCTAGATTAGTGTTGCCAGCCTAGCGTCCACAACCGCAGATACCTCATCCTCCTCCTCCATATCCAAATATCCTCTGAACGCATATTAACTTTCAGCCTAACAGTAGATTAAAAAATATAGATGTCCACTCGTATGGGTGATAAATGACATGTCAGCGACACGCGACGGGTGGAATACGTATAGTGCAAATACGATTCCTCTCAGATGGTTTCTTCGCTGGCTCAATAAAGAAAGAGGATCTTGGTTTCCACATGGAATTAATAAGTACTAACTACAACGTAATGTTTCTTTATTCTAGGGGTTTCTGACACTACTTAAATTAAACATCTTATTATAGCTTTCCATATCCTAGCGTTTCAAATTAAAAACGAGGGAGCAATTATCCGTGGAATTTCGGCTAGGTCGTTCGATTGGTCGATGCGTAGGTACTTGGTTTTGGTTTCGCCTGTCTGTTCCTCCCGCTTAGTCTATTGCGATAGGTCGTGTTATGTGCCTCATAAATCTATAAATATAATAAAGCGCCGCGTCTGCGCCTCATAAAACTATATCGCCGCATATATTCCCATTCACTTATTAAAACCCTCGCCTGAACTTTTTGAAAGGGTCTCGGGTTGAGACCAGGCCAATAATTTTTATGGGGTTTGAGTTGTATTAAGTTCAATTTTCATACAATTGTCACCCCCTCAGGGATTCAATTTTCAATCAGTTTGCCTAATTTCAGCCCGACCCGTTCAGTGGTTTGAGCTGTGCGTTGATAGATTAGTCATCACATTTTCATTTTTTACTATTACTAGCTGATGCCCGCGACTTCGTGCGCGTGGTTTACACGTTTTTTCGATTCCCGTGGGAACTCCTTAATTTTCCGGGATTAAAAGTAGCCTAAGTGACTCTTCAGGACCTCAACTATACCCATGCCAAAAATCACGTCGATCCGTTGCTCCGTTGCGGCGTGATTGAAGAACAAACCAACAAAAAAATAAACCAACAAACAAACACACTTTCGCATTTTTCATATTAAGTATAGTGATTTGGATAACACAAGTTGTCCTACATGAAATAAAATATTTCATTTCATTTCAAATCGTAGCAGACAGACGACAGACAGCCAGACTTACAGACAGACACACTTTCGTGTACATAATATTTTAATAGCTATGGATTTATTTAGCTGAAAGCGAATAGTTTGAATCGTTTTAAAAATGCTAAACGATTTGAAAAGAACGAGGGGAAAAACAGGGTTGATTGCTCCCTCCACGGGGTAAAAGGAAAACGTGAATTACGTATATTTTCCTGTTCGCATTTACCTCGTTGGTCTAGTGGTGAGCATGTTCGACTGCGGCTGGCGAGGGTTCGATTCCCGGGTCGGACCATATTATAAAGTACCAATTAAGTATTGGGTTTTCGAACCTTATTGCTTTTTTGACAATAAAGTTTCAGTAGGTACCCACCCGGACTTGGAAGTTGGCGGTGCTTAACCCCCGTGCCTCGGAGAGCACGTAAAGACGTCCGTCCTGCGGCTGATATGTCTCCGGTTGTGTCGGATTTTCCGTCCCATCTGGCTATGAGAGTAATGGAATAGAGAGTACATCTGTGTTAAGGACACACACTTATGCACTAATCTCTCGCACAAATAGCTAATTTCAGTGGAAAAAGGAAATTTGATCCTGAAAAATCTGCATTTCCCTGAAATTTTAAAACTCAAATTATCGTGGGCGAAGTCGCGGGCATCATCTAGTTTAACAAAACCCACAAGTACTAACTAGTCTAAAACTCAAAGCCCAACAATTGATCACGCGTGAAATGAAGCAAATCACCCCCAGCCCTTATCGCAGGGGGGTAGAGTCGCTAATCGCTCACCAACCGCACCCCCAGGCAGGGGGTCCATAATTCAATTCCCACGAGTGAATGTGATTACGGCAGATACGGTGGCTTCGACGAAATGCCGTCTGCACTGATCCACTGGCATAATTGACTCGAGATACACCCTTATTTTGGGATAATAGCGTAATGGTTTAGATGCCCAGCTTCCTGTTCGGGTGGTACGGATTCGTTCCCCGGGCTTTATACTAACTGATGCCTGATGAAGGGTTTTCAACTAGCTGAGCCAGCGACTTCGTCCGCGTGGATTGAGGTTTTTTGGTTCCCGCTGGAACTCTTTAATTTTCCGGTATAGAAAGTAGCCTATGTACTATTCCAGACTATAATCTATTTATCTCTGTGCCAAATTTCATTCAGATCCGGTCAGCCGTTCTGGCCTTATTGGGTAACAAACATCCAACCATCCATCCAAACTTTCGTATTTATATTATTAAGTATAGATTAATATAAAATGCCAAGACAGTCAAACAAACCAAACCACAGAAATAAAATGCAGAAGAACTTATATTAAAATTGTATCCAGACAATTTTTGTAGATTAAATCATTGTTTGAAAATTACTTAGGAAAAATATGGAAAAAGCCTCATTATCGATACAATTATAAAAAAAATATGCGATCTGCATGATAGCAAACAAGAGGCCGCCATAAGCTCGTGACATCGCTCCGCCTCAAGAAGGTCCGAAGGTCGTTCGTGGGAATGAGCATTCTATTTTATAACAAAATTCCACAACCTATCTTAAACTTGCCTTTACACAAGTTTAAGATGTCCATTAAAAGTATGCTTCTGAAAAAAGCTTATTACTGTTGAAGATTACGTAAATGACATAGGAGCATGGATTTGACTCGCTCCAGCAATGCTAAGGACAGCTGTTACTTTTGTAGCTACAAATTAATGAAATTGTAAATTATTTTTTTCAAAAGAGCAACCGCCGTGTTTCTTGCTGGTAGGAATGGCATTCCGAACCAGTGGTAGATTCACTCGACGATTCAAAAGTACTTAAACATTTGAATTTTGAATTTTAGAGGCAAGCCGGCTGAAAAATTAAAAACCTGTAACACGGTTTCTGAGACTCCCCTATGAGGAAAGTTTCCACCACATAAAACGATTGGCATAAGCGTTTTACTGCTTATGGAAAACATGTAGAATAGTAGGTATAGCGTGCGAGCATGGGGGAATAAAAACGTGCAGGTCGCATCCCCATGGACTCTTCTAGAATATGGGGTAAGGACAAATAAACTTGTAGCTTTAACATACGACTTCGCATTAGAATTAGGTTACTAGGCACTTGTTAGGTGACTATATTTTTTTGCTAGCAGTTATTTTTGTTAGCTAGCACTATATATGGGTCAACATATATAGTATATGAAATTTTAGTGTATTTATTGCGAAGCTTTTTTTTCTGATGACTGCTTCCGAGCACGCCCACAACACACCTTTTTACACCTTCCAAAGGTCGACTGGGAGATAAGGCTCCTATTGTATAGTACTACTAACTTATCTGACCCGGTGACAGCGTCGCCACTATCACAATTATTAGTGTTGCTAAGAAAACAAAGTTCCAATTTAGGCCACCGGGCCAGATAAGTTGGTGGGACTACTATAGCAGCTAGTTCTGTCCCCCGATTGTATAAGGAAATCGTAATCGTAATCGTTTGTCAAACGTTTAATTCGACCTGTATAGAGGAGTTCATAGATGCCTGCACGTCAAAAAGCATGGATGAACTCCTTGGACAGTTCGAGTACTTAATACGTTAATGACATTGAAATAATAGGTACTAAATTCTACATCAATGGTTAATGATTACGGTTTCTTTAGATAATAGAGCCTCTGGTTGTGAATAAAGTTTAAAAAAACTTCTTGTCCCTTGGTTAACGTCTAACTTTAATCGTCCCTCGTTATGAAGTCGGGATCAATTAAACGGGACCCCTTGATGCCCGGGACATAATAAATACAACTCTCCTCATAATTTGAGAGGGACTCACTTTTAAACTTTCTGCACTCGACTTTGATGGTGCTAGGAGGACGAGGGTAGCCGGATCAAATGAGAATTAAATTCACGCTTATTAATCTTATAAGATGTAACTAAGGTATAGATAAAACTAAACTACACTTATAAACTACAATTAAATTATTTTTTATTTGATTTGATTAGGGAGTTCCCCCGAGAATCAAAAAACTTAATAAAATTAAAACTTACAATCTAACGGTTTTTGCAATCTTACGGTGACATTTATATAAGTTATCTGGGATAAAAGATAGCTGTGACCTTTCCCGGGATGTAGCCTACCCCTATACCAAATTTCATCAAAATCGGTTGAAAAGATCGGTTAAAGCGTAGCAGACAGACAGACAGACACACTTTTGAATTTAAGGTATTAGTATAGAAGTATGGATGCGAAAGTTTGGATGGATGTTTGTTACTCAATCACGCCAGAATGGCTCAACGGATTTGGATGTAATTTGGCACAAAGATAATAACACATAAACGAAATAACCTCAATTCACACGGATGAAGTAGCGTAAGTATCATAATAATTATAGTTTATTAATATTATTATATGAAATAGGGAGTCCCTGTTTCATTAAATATTCTGGCAGCGTTGTGTATCATTAAAATGGTAATACATTTTCACTTCGTACATAAAGATACCGACAATAGTAAGTTATGTTAACATTAAAATTAACGAACGCTTAACTAAATACACGCAACTGTAACATTGTTTACCCGAACAATTTGTCACGTTGTGTTTAAACAGCTGTTTAATAAATTGAACCAAAAACAACATTAAATTACGCCTGTTGGTTTGTTCAGAGCAATATTTTGTAACTGCAGAATTGCATTTATAGATATTATTATAAAAATAACGTCTTTTTCAACTGAGCAAGCTTTTAAGAACTAAGTACTGTAGAATAGTCAGTAATATTTTATACCTAGATAAACGTTTCTAATTTATACCTTTCTATATAATGTTTCTCTAGGTATAAAATATATATATATTATATATTTTATACCTAGAGAAACATTTTCTAATTCCAAATTTCATACAAATCATTGGAATCTGTCATGTATATGTCACCGTAAGATTGCAAAAACCGTTAAATTGTAATCCAACTAGCGATATTGATAACTGTCGACGGATTGTGAACCGTTCAATGTTCCGAGTGTCAATTTTTGAAATATTCATTGTATTTACGTTTTCTTGTCTCTTTCTTGTAGGTTAGGTTAGGGTTCGACATAAATTATCACGTACTTATATATAACACTTAGGTTTTATCGGGTTAATATATCTAACAGATTAAAATCTATGGAAAAATAATGCGTTAAATTGTGATCTGTCGACAGCTTACAATATCGCTAGTTAGATTACAATCCAACGGCCTTTGCAATCTTACGGTGACATACCTCTAGTTAGCGCTTCCAAGAAACCAATAAATCATACAAAATAATCTCTTCGGACGAATCCTCGTATAATTATGATCGAACTTCACTTACAGGTAAGTTCGTTTAATCATTAAATATACAAGGATTTCTCACTTGTGTAATAATATAAGTTCTTAGTTATTATAAAAGCAATAAGTTATTATATAATAATAATTTGATGATTAGTTATATGTATTATATATTATACCTAATTACCTACCTCTAATCTCTATGTATATATTACATGATTTTCTTAATGGCTAAGTTGCATGGCTTCACATCCAGCAACCCACAAGTCAGTGTAATACTTGTTACGTAGCGTATGCATTGTAATTTGTATATTATTCATTACAAAGTGTAACATTTTTCTTTCTATGAAACGAGCAACCGCTAAGTTTCTTGCCGCCTCTTCTCAGTAGAATCAGTTTTCCGAACCGATGGTAAAGTCTTGACTTATCATAAGTGGCACAAGTTGTCCTACGTGAAATAAATAAATCATTTCATTTTACAAAATCACAAGTACATAACAAAACATTGAGTATTCTGTAAAGTGTAGCGAAATATGTAGATTACTTTAATCCATACGCATTAACTAACACAAATTGTAACAAATATTCAAACAACTTCGCACCAACATTAATACAGACGAACTTTTAGGCAAAAGCAATTATGAATTCCCACGAACATAACCAAATCCAAATTAACAACGTAATAATAGGACCGAACTGAAAATAACATTAAATAACGCCTAGCATTTGTACAGAGCAATAATTTGCAACCGCAAATTTAACTCGAATTAAAGGGCGGGCGCTCTGATTCAACCGTTTTTTAGGTCCCACGTCCCAACCTAAATTAATAGGCTTTAGAGAGTCGATTTTGATTATCATTCTCGTATTATGTGTGACCTTTTTGTGTTTGATAATGACCGCTTTTTCCCCTTCTCGTTACATGTTACGCAGCATAACTTTTTTATTTAGCAAATTAAATACCTCTTAAAAGTCCTAGAAGCATTTTTACTTACCAAATAAAGGTAATCTTGACAATTATAATAGTATTATCTTTCGTAAGTCATAATTATAAATTGCCGTTAGTAAGCAGGTACTCATACTTACAAAATAACTTTTTATTGCTGTTGTAACTCTATAAACTAAAACTGTATTTATTTATTACGTGACATAGGACATCAGGTGTCGCCTATGTTACGTTATGTTTTGACTCCACCACCGCGCCGGTTCGGAGTTCTACTGAGATAAGCCGACAAAAACTCAGCAGTTGATGCTATCTTTGATTTAGGTACTTCTAGCTGCTTGTCGTAGCTTTGCCGTGCTTATTTCTCTGAAGTTCTGAACTGAATACCATGCTTTCCGCCTTGAAACTAATCAATACTTTGTTTAAAAGGTTATCGGATGTAAAATAAACAGCCAAAAGAAAACCTCTTTATATTGATCACCCTTCCAATAACTTCGGTCATTCAAATCGGTCGGTCGGTCGGAATAATCATTCAAATAACATTCACTGTGACAAAAAGGCTACAACATGAAATCCACAATCGCAATAACAAATCTAGGAAAGAGAAATAAAGTTTAATAAACGCCTGGCATTTTGTTCAGAGCAATATTTCGTTACCGCAGAATTGTGCTCTAATTAAAGCCCAGGCGTTTCGCTGATTAAACACCGGTTTTTATGTTGCTCCAGTGAATTAAGGCATGCCGGGAGTTTTTTTGATGTGCAATTCGTGGAATTACAAGCTTTTACGTTTATTTTGTTGTGATAGCAGAGTTTTAGACGGCATCCTGGGAGTTTTTATTGAGGGACGAGTGGCCTAGTTGTGACAACGCATATTATATCAATCGATTGCGATTATGTAATGTACCTATTAAGCAACGTTGACCCAAGTCGGTAATTGGATGGGTGACCGAATTTGGAAGTTCAAATTTGGTCTTTTCGTTTCTTCCCTGTCCCGGAGAGCAGGTTAAGCCGTCGGTTCCGGTTATTACCACTAATGTATGTTAATAATAATGGTAGCAAAATCTAAAGTCGTATGCAGACGTGGGAATCCAGTCGCCGCATTTATCCCAAGAAAACTCTACCATTACTTGATTATATGAAAGGAGTCAGGACCCTCAGTAATGAGGAATACGCCGCAGAGAGAGAGAGAGAGAGAGAGAGAGGAGTTTTTGGGACCCAGGGGTCCAATGAAACACTGTCAGCTCCGTTATTGTAGTAGTTTTACTTACTAATACCTTGTAATCATTTCACAGTCACTTAAGTCGAGTGATCAGTGAGCCCACACAGCCCAGCAAAGTCAAAATTAGTCAGATACTTTTTCGTCGTTTTGCTGCTTAGTTGTCTGGGACTGCGTTGGGAAACAGACGCAGTCGCCACAAGTTCGAATTCCTTGCACTCACTTTAAATTACTCAATACTCAATTGTATAACACGTACGACATAAAATTAGGGTCTCTCATGTTAGGTACGTCATGTTTTGACTCTACCACCGGTTCGGAAAACAGGTTCTACTGTGAAGAGCCGGCAAGAATCTCAGCAGTTGCTCTTTTTAAAAAACAAGTATACAAAAGTAGGTATTGTATACGTATAGTATACAGTAGTGTAAAATATTACCTGGACCCAAAGTTGATTGCTTCCATAAAACTTTGTCACTAACTCGTCAATTGTATAATAGCCCTCGACTCAACAAGTGTTCCTTTAGGGCTTTTTGGAGTTATGTGCGTTCAAAGAAATGAAATATCATTATTTAATTGGTGATTAAACTAATTTAATCACAGTGTCAAGAACTCAAGACTTCATATCCCAAAAATAACAGTTTACTCTACACAAATTTTTCGATTTGTTTCGTGCAATTCAGCGTTAAAGCCTTAGGCAGTGACTTTAATAGATACTTAGTGTACGTTTTTCTGTCTCCGTCTTCTAAAACTATTACTAACTTAGTGCTTTACGATTTTAGTTCAGTAAGATCTAGAAACTTGTTAGCTTCTATTAACGCATTAGAGGTCAAATGAAAAGTACAAGTATTATTTTGGAACAAACTTTATTTATGTGTTAAAATAAGAACAAAGAAACATAAAATCATAGAAAAAATTAAAAAATAATAATTTTCAGGAAATTACAGGGGTGTACTCAAATGAGTAGGTACACTGACAGCCTAAGTATTAAAAAAATTGAAACATCGTTTTTTAGGCACTTCTTAAATTGCCAGCGAACTCTTGAATGGCAAAAGACACCGCAACTATTTTTCAATTTTGGTGGGATATTGTCCAATTCCATCTTGAGACTGTCCTGTAACCACTAATGCAGACTGGCGCGATTTTCTTTTTTCACGTTGGCGTTGATAATATCGTGAAATATGACGGCGGAACATGAGTTGATCCAAGGGAGCATCATTAGTTATTGCATGCAAACGCCAGGAGTCAGCAATAACCTTTTCCAACATTAATTTATGTATATAATATCCAACAACAATTTTTACCATGAATAACAATTCTATACACCAAGATAGACTGATCCAGTTCATCAGTTATTCAAAATATCTTCATCAAAGAGTTTTCAAATGTTTGTACAGGGTTTAGGCCCCTTGGTTCTTCACGAGTGGCATTTGTCTTATCACAGATTTCGGAAGTACATTGGGAAGTTGAGGTTGGGATTGATCGACGGGTAACATCTTGACTTCTATCTTTTCGCCGCCAGTGGTTCATCGTCACTATCATCACAACCTTCCTCACGATTCATGATTCTCAATAGTAGGCACGCCATTCGGTATGAATGATGACGACATATCCTCCTTGGACGCTTCTTCTTCATCAGTAAATGCACTTGGATCATGTGGAATGATAACCATATCAAAATTATCATCGTCACTATCATATATAATAACATCAATCGCTTCCTAAAGTCTTTTGTAGCTGTTTTGAACCAAAAATTGTTGTTTGCTCATTATTAGGAATCCGAAGAAATAAAAGTTATTTTACTTATGTATGTTGTCACTGTACTCAATCAAGTACAGCAATATTTATAAGGCTATAGTTTCGGTGTAATTATAGCTATTTGATTATGTTGTTGTTTATAACATACGCTGACATGTATTGTACGAAAATTAAATGTGAAAATCAATTATTACACCGTAATTATTATATTATTTCCTAAAGAATTCACTTACCTGCACAGATCTCCCGTAACACGACTTCAATTTTGATATTTTATTCAATTTATAAATCACATTACCCACATAATATTTATCTATAGCTTTGAACAGTATTGTAATGATATAAGCTAACAAGAAAACTACCGTCAATTGTTTGAAATATAAAATCCACACTTAGTTATATATGACTGTACTCAATTGAGTACGGTGACCTCTAATGGGTTACCTATGGATGGATCAATTTTACATTCATCAAAGCATCATCAAAGTATAGTCCATCTGTTAACAGGTGATACCTACCTAAATTTACCAAGGTTTGGAATTCTTAAGTACCTACGTAGTACGTACCTAACGAGTTAAATCCTTTTCTTTAAAAAATCCTGTATTTAAATTTAAATGTTTTGTTTTTCTTGTTTAAAATGACCTCATAGATCGCTTTGGAATCGATCGAGCGAGTCCTATGTTGTTTTGATCTTTGACCTTCAAATTTGATGGTAAACATTACGTAATAGCTAAATAATACGTAAAAAAACAAGAATGTTAACATACCTACTTAGGTACATCTTATGACGATGTTGACCCAGGCATTAATATTCAAAAAATATATTAGTTAGGTTAGGTAATAGATAGATACTACAGCTGCAGCGTAAACTAGCGGTCGCCCGCGACTTCGTCCGCGTAAAATTTCTAATTGAAAATTTTCCAGCTGCAAGAGGCCTGAGTATACTGAGTATAAATTGAGGCTTATAGCTTATAGTTACAGGTTTTTATTATTTAACCTAAATATGGCGACTTTCATGTCTGTAACTTCAAAAACACAGAACTTACATGCAACTTTCCAAACCCCATTTCATCCCCTTAGTCGTGAATTTTCTCCAAACCGTTTCTAAGCAATCGAAACAAAATCAAAAAAAAAAAAATTTATTCAAATAAACTTTCACAAATGCTTTTGAATCGTCAAATCATCTTGTAAACCGATTTGATGAAATTTGGTACTTACAGAGCTACTTTTTATTCCAGAAAATTAAGGCCTTCTTGCGGGTATCAAGAAGACTTTAAACACGCGTACTAAAGTCTCGAACATCTTATACTATAATGATTAATTTATAGTAAATGAGTAAATCGATAAATCCGACCTTTAAAAATACATTTTTCTGAATCCTTACATGTCTGCTCTCGTCCAGAGTCTCCAGTCTGCGCCGGCCCACGTCACAGTTCGCACATACCTCCCTCTTTAATTGCATTCCACCCTCCCCCTCCCCCCTCCCCCCGTCAGTCCAATAGGATGGGACACTCAAAAACACTCGAATTAAACGCTATCCATCACTCTGTGTCTTTCTGGAATGTATTGGTATGGGTTACCAATTTTCTCTATGGCCCAGTTACTCAGTGGTTGAAAATCGAAGATTCTAGCTTCAAATCACGCTATAAGGGTGAAAAGTCACTGACATGACTGGACAAAACGTTCACGAAAGTTAGTTGCGGGCTAACCTTTTCGGGGTATGGCAGTCATATTATATTAAAACCTTTATAGGTTTCTTCACGGCATCACATCGGAACGCATTCGTTTGGCGGTACCTACGTCTTTGCCGGTAGAGTGGTAACTAGCCAAAGAAAGAAAAGAAAGAAAGAAAGAAAATGTTTTTATTTGATCACAATCTAAGACTAGTCTAAGAAACTATCAAATCTATATATATAAAATTCAAAGTCCTGACTGACTGAGTGACTGACTGACTTGACTGAGTGACTGACTGACTTATATATCAACGCACAGCCTAATAAACCGCTGTTTAAAATTAAAACTCAAAATTCAAATGTTTTTTATTCAAATAAACTTTTTGTGTGACCAAATACAGGTCTCCACTCTCTAGCTCAGCATCATGTTACAGCAGGCTGCAGCGCTGGTTTTCAAAGGAAACCTAAGCCGAAGCCTCCCACCAGACCAGACCAGGCAGACCAGAAAAGTCAGAAATTAGTCAGACCCTGCCTGGAATCATGGAAGACCAGACTAGAGAAAAATCAGTCTCAGACCCCACCACGAATCGAACCCGGGACCTCCCGATTCTTAGACCACAGCGCTCGCCACTGCGCCACGAGGTTCTTAATGCTTTAGAATATTTTACTGCCCATACTGCCAACGCTTAAAGCAATATTACAGCATATATTATTACAGTCAAAATGACAGTTTGATGTCACTTGACCTCCGTGGCCCAGTGTGACCAGAGCAGAAAATCCATAATAATATTATAAATGCGAAAGTGTGTTGTGTCTGTCTGTCTGTCTGTCTACTACGCTTTCACGGATAATATTTCAGCTATACAACTTGGTAGAGAAAACGAAGCGCTACTGCTTTTTTTTTGGGTGCCACGCCAGATGCATTGTGTAAAGAGATACTAGAAATAAAATGTCCCCAATCTGCCATTGGAAAGGATCCTGAGGAAGCCGTAAAGCAAAATAAAACAAAATAAAATAAAATAAAATGTGGAAAGCAGTAAACCAATCAATGACACAAAATAAGAGCTATGGTATTACCAAATTAGGGCCAGTTACACATAACTCAAAAACCCAGATGTTTATTTGCCGTGTGGACTGGCCCTGAGCATAATCTAAAAATCGAAGTAATTGAAAGAGATTCATATTTTTGAAAAAAAAAATCATGGAAGTTAAATTATTATAATTATTTAGTCCAGAAATTTTGGATTCCTGAAAAGCTAGATCTATGCCTCTCAGAGACAATATTTTATGATAAAAATATTTATATAAGTATACTATATAAGATTATTTAAAACTCAGCCCTTGACTGCTTTCTCACCTAATGCTAAGTGATGATGCAGCCTAAGACGGTAGCGGGCTAACCCGTTAGGGGTGTCATATCCCTAATCCGTTATAACCCATAACCCTTATCGGTTTCTACACGATATCGTACTGGAATGCTCACTCCTTTGGCGGCTCATCTTTGCAGATAGGGTGATATATAACTACGGCCGAAGCCTTCAACTAGACAATACCAGACAAGATTTGGAAATTGCAAATTCCGGAAATAACCTTGCAGTGGTCAATTTTTGAATTGTAAATAGGGTTAGGTTTTATTTATATATTTTAACTAATCATGATTACAATTTACTTTGTACTTTATCATAAACTGCATAAGGTATGTTTTGCAAAGACATATTTTAATACAATAAAATGGTAACATTTACATTACCTGATACCTGCGAGGGTCCGCGTGTTTGTGATATTATTTATGACCAATCCTCTGCACGTGCTAACTAACTACACCTGCGTAATACACAATACCAATCGCTTATCTGTGTTGTTTTCAGAATAACAATGGTGTTTTCGAGACAAACTAATTACTCTGATGACCCATGTAGTAAAACTTGGTCAATAATCGTGTACCTCAATTGTTAGCAACAGTCAGATAGCCGTATAGGTTTTAAAAGAAATCATCAATTTTAATGATAAGTAAATAAACGAAAAACTTGTAGGTGTATCTAGTTTTTAGTGTTACATTATGATACCCATGTGTAAATATATTTTATAAAAGTTTATGTACGCCAAATAAACATTTATCAAAAGGGAAAATAATATTTAAGTGATAACTAAGATTATACAATTTTATTAATATAGTGAAAATATTACGAACTTGACTACACAACATGACAAAGTATCAAAGTATCTTTATCGGCCTATGCCGTCTTTGTGTGAGTGCAGCTAACGGTCTTACTGTGCGCTATACCTACAGATTCCAAAATTGGCCGAGCGCGCAATTAGGCGGGCGAGAATACGGACCCTTAACGTACGAAGGTCCCGGGTTCGATCCCCGGCAGGGTCAATTTGGGAATTTATAATTTCTGACTTTTCCCTGGTCTGGCCTGGTGGGAGGCTTCGGCCGTGGCTAGTTACCACCCTACCGGCAAAGACGTGCTGCCAAGCGATTTAGCGTTCCGGTACGATGCCGTGTAGAAACCGAATAGGGGTATGGGTTTAATATAACTGACATGCCCCTAACAGGTCAGCCCGCTACCATCTTAGACTGCATCTTCACTTACCATCAGGTGAGATCGCAGTCAAGGGCTAACTTGTAGTGGATTTAAAAAAAAAAAAACTTACCTTGACGTTCCTAAAACAAGGATTATAAATTATTCTAAATCACGAAAGTCAACAATATTTAAACAACATGTATGGCCCCTGTGCGCTGAGTCTGAATAAAAGCTGCAACACGTGAGTCAAAAACAACAAAAATCACCCATTTTTAAGCCACAAAGCAAAAATTTTCTGCGAAAAACAAAAATATCCACATCAAACGCTGCACGTTGCACCCGATCACTACGGGGCTAAAAACAAAAAAAAAACAAAAACGTGAAAACGAAGCTTAGAAACACTGCGGTCGTTTTGTCAAAACTAACCCAAAAATGTAATCCGCAGTCGGAACTGGGAAACTTTCTGTTACATACAGTGGTGTTTATGTTCGACGACACGACACCGATACGATGTAAACCATTAGATTAGGAAAACCAAAAACAATAATATACTTTTTTATCTTTATTTTAAGAGCTTGGTCGCTTAGGCGGCTACGACGCTCTGTTTAGGCCACAACAAACTTATTATTTTATTATCTACTAGCTACTGCATATGTATATAAACGTATCAAATTTTAACTAAATGAGATTCTAATTGTCCTAAAACCATATTAATTCCGCCAGTGGATTTTAAAATACTAAAATAATTGAACACCCTGCGTCTTACGACCTCATTCCGGACATATATATTCCATTAAAATATGGAAGACACCAATGGATTTGGCAACAGGCAGCTTTACCTTTTTACGTCCATTTGCTGAACTTATTCGTTCATTCATTCATTATATGGACGAGGTACAATATGGATCTCTTCCAAGACATCAAAGAGTTTCCACCGAATTAAAATACCTAATCCAAGTTAACGAAGTCGCGGGCATCATCTAGTAGTATGTGTATAATGTGTGTTTCTGTCTGTCCGCTTGTATATATTGGGGCTGGTTGATGAATTTAGCTCAACTTCTCTAACTATTGTAGCAGTGAAATGTTATAAGCTTCATTGGGATGCTACAAGACATTGTATCAATAGCGATTTTCACTGAAGCTATTTTCGTCTTGAAAGCACAAAATTTGAAGCTATATTCCAGAGATAAATTGAATCTCCAGTAGAGAACAGCTACTTGTTCGCTGTTAGAAAATATACGCATTCACAAGAAATCGACATCGTATCGTACAGTAAAATGGTATCTAATAGATCAAAGAGGCAATTTATGGCACAATAGCCTTTATTGCCTGAGCATTAAGAGCCAAAAACGTATAAATCTGTGAGCGAGAGGCCGCTGCATGTGACAAACGTGTCCGGATGAAGTAACTTCCAACAGAACATTAAGGCTATACGACACATTTTATGGGAAGAAATACATAACAATATTACTTATACCTATTCAGATTTTTTCGGCAGAGTATTTTACTTACTTGATTTTTGTCAGTGTTGTTACTTCCTCACTACCCCTAAACACATTACTACATTTTTTTTAATTCCACTACAACGATCTAATCTGATAGTAAATAATGATGTTGCCTAAGATGGTAGCGGGCTAACCTGTTATATTAAACCTAGGTGTATGGCAGTTATATTAAACCTATAACCCTAGTCGGTTTCTACACGGCATCTTACCGCTAAATCGCTTGGCGGTTCTTTACTGGTAAGATGGTAACTAGTCACGGCCGAAGCCTACCACCAGACCAAACCAGAGAAAACCTAAGGGAATTATGTTGGATATATATTATTACTAGTGGTTCGCCCCGAACTGAGACCTCGCGGTATCCATACGATAGTTTTGACTAAAACATATTGTTACAGTTAATTTTTAACATTAGACGCAAAAGAGCTAAAGAGTTATTCTTTTGGGTACTCCTACTTTTTTACATTGAGTGCTACATACTGCCTCGTTAGTCTAGCGGTTAGCATAGTCGACTGAGGATCACGAGGTCCTGGGTTCGATTCCCGATCGGGCCAAAAATTGTTAGGTACTGGGATTTTCAGTTAATAAATTCTCAGTGCCATCCCGGAGTTAGAAGTTGGCGGTGAGTCATCCCCGTACCTCGGAGAGCACGTAAAGCCGTCGGTCCCGGCTATTATCACTAACATGATAATACCTAGTCGTTAAAGCCAGCCAACCCGCATTGGAGCAGCGTGGTGGGTCTAAGCTCTAATTCCCTCTCTCCTATGAGAGTGAAGGCCTGTGCCCAGCAGTGGGACGTTAATGGGCTGTAGTGGTGGTGGTAGTGGCTGCACACTGGCCGGAATTATATCGTACATACCTAATTGCACCACAGATAAACTTTGATACATTAGACAGAACGCCATCTATTGATATCATTGTGAAGTTCTGTTAAAAATATTGAAGCTCATTATAAATTAAATAATTTCGTTTCCTTATAATATTTATCTAATTTTAGTATTTGTTGTTCATGTACAGGATATAATTCAAGTAATTGATCAAGTTTCAGGCTCAGCCTTTCAGAAAATTTAGAGTTCTGAGGTCAACTTTGGACGTTAGAAAATCTTCACTTTGAAAGCCCCCCATTTCGCCAATTTTAGGGAAAAAATAAAAATAAAATTTTTTTTGGACTCTATTCCTAATTATCTTTAAAATGATTTACCGTAACCTTATGTAACGCGATAAAAAATATTTTACTTCGCATTCGCTTCTATGAGAGCCCCCCTGAAATAAAGATTTTTATAAATTTTAAAGCGATATTCGGCTAGAGGCCATCGGTTTACATATTATATTTAAATTTGAAGTAATAACGTTCAGTAATTCAGAAGTTATAAGGCTCTGACAAACGGACGGACGGACGGACGGACGGACAAGTGCAAATTCACTCAAGTAGACTCAGAGACCTTCGCTTCGCTCGGTCAATTAATAATTGATAAAAAGATACATTATTTAAGGCTACATGTAGTATATTTTTGCACACTGCTACTGGCAGTAAATTGTGAACGGGACTAATTATAAGAAAACAACTGTTGTTACCGACAATTTGGCAAAATAAAAATTATGAATATGAAAAATGAAAAATCCTTTATTTCAAGAACTCTATCAAACTTGTAGTATTTTTCATTCATTAACGTAAATTGTAATTGCATTAATTTAATTATTTCAAGCTTCAAAGATTCTTAGTAAAGGATTTTAGAGTACAAAATTTTGATTTTTGAGTGCTTCGAGTGCGAAATTAATACACGTAAACCGTCGGAAGTATAGACCCACAAACTTATCTGACCCGGTGGCCAAAATTGGAAGTAATTTTTATGCCTGTTTAGCTTTTGTTTTTATTTTATTTTCATACTAGATGATGCCCGCGACTTCGTCCGCGTGGTTTAAGTTTTTTTGAATCCCGCAGGAACTCCATTATTTTCCGGGATAAAAATTAGCCTATGTCACTCTCCAGGTCCTCAACTATACCCATGCCAAAAATCACGTCGATCCGTTGCTCCGTTGCGGCGTGATTGAAGGACAAACCGACAAACCAACAAACCAACAACCCAACAAACCAACAAACAAACTGACTTTCGCATTTATAATATTAAATACTAGCTGATGCCCGCGACTTCGTCCGCGTGGTTTTTTTTATTCCCACGGGAACTCCTCAATTTTCCGGAATAAAAAGTAGCCTATGTCACTCTCCAGGTCTTCAACTATACCCATGCCAAAAATCACGTCAATCCGTTGCTCCGTTGCGGCGTGATTGGAGGACAAACCAACAAACCAACAAACAAACTGACTTTCGCATTTATAATATTAGTATGAAGTATGATGATTAGTATGATAAACTAGCGACGCTGTCAAACTATATATTTTCACGAAAACCATCGGTCCTGCGCCTGTTATTTATTTATTTGGGGATGTGATTTGAGTATAATCATACTTACATACATACTTCGTCCGCGTGTATTAAATTTTTTTATTTCCCCGGGAACTCCTTATTTTTTTTTCCATAAAAAGTAGTAGCGTCTCGGGGATTGACATACTTCCCCGAGGCACTGTATGTACCACATTTTATTAAAATTGGTTGAACGCATAGGCCGTGAGAGCATAGTAGACAGACAAACAGACACGCTTTTGCACTTATAATATTAGTATGGAGATGGGTAATATAAATTCTCATATCCATACTAATATTATAAATGCGAAAGTGTTTCTGTCTGTTTGTCCATCTGTCTGTCTGCTACGCTTTTCCGGCCCATCTTTTCAAACGATTTTGATGAAATTTGGTACACAGGTAGTTAGCATCCCGGGGAATCAAAAATCTTAATCCACGCGGACGAAGTCGCGGGCATCGTCTAGTATTTAATTATATCGACCAATTGCTTAGTAATAATACCTATATAGTTCATTCATACTTAACTTGCGGTTCCAAATTACGTCCATCGTGGCATTGCGGTGACAGTTTCCTGGAAACCGATATTTCTTTAGGTAGTAAACTGTAATTAGACAAATATTGACTAAATTTTAGTCACACCTAACACAAATATGTATTAGTCATTTTAGTGCATTTTTAGTGAAATTCATTAGAATTTTCATTCAGAATTAGATGGGTTAGTCAGTTTAGTAAGATAAACAGTAGCCTGTAATACTCCCCAGGTCCTCAACTATATCTATATATAATTAGACTATTTTTGCTATATATATATTAGGAAAAAATCACGTCGACCTGTTGCTCTGTTGCAGCGTGATTGAAGGACAAACAAATAAACTAAGAAACAAACCCACCACTACAGCCCATTAACGTCCCACTGCTGGGCACAGGCCTCCACTCTCATAGGAGAGAGGGAATTAGAGCTTAGACCCACCAAACTGCTCCAATGCGGGTTGGCGGGCTTTAACGACTATTATCATGTTAGTGATAAATGATAATAACCGGGACCGACGGCTTAACGTGCTCCTGCTCTCCGAGGCACGGGGGTGAAATACCACCAACTTCCTAACTCCGGGCTAGTACTGAGAATTTCTAGTCAGAAAAACCCAACACTTATGACGGGCCGACCCGGGGCTCGAACCCGAGAGCTCATCAGCCGCAGTCAAACATGCTAACCACTAGACCAACGAGGCAGTTAAAACAAAGACACTTTCGCATTTATACCTAATATGTATGTATAGATACTACGTATCTCGAGTTGGGTTTAGTTTGGGCATATTTTGCAAATGACTAAAATCATTACAGTAAAATCATCAGTAATGGCTAAAGTCATTTTGATTTAGGTATATTTTATCTTAATGACACACGTAGTAATTTACTCAAGATGGATGTGCGACTTTTGCGCAATTAAAGTGCTCGTTAAAGTGACCGTTAACGCTTAATTACTAAAAATTTGATAGTATGGGAAATTTCTTGCAATGGATGGATTTCTGAATTCTGAGTTCAAAGAACTAGTGTTGAAAGTTGATTTAACTTTTGTCAGTACGAAAAATCTAAACTATTATCTAGTAGCTGCTGATGCCCGCGACTTCGTTCACGTGGATTGGGGCTTTTCGGGGCTAAGTAGGTAGGGATGTGTTAATACAAAGTATTTATTAAGCCCCGCGCATCCTTAACACTTAAATAAAATTAGTACAATCATATCACCTCTTTGAACGGCGATAAGTTATCAGTTTCCCAGCAGCATGCAGGCAGACTGTCAGTTTTCCCATCAGTGGAGAGCCGTACACCCACTAAATACTGAATCAGCCTTCCTAGCGATAGTAACCAAAAGTACAGCTATCTCTTAGGCTATTATTCCGGACTATAATCTATCTCTGTACCAAATTTCATCCAGATCCTTTGAACCGTTCCAGGGCGTGATTGAGTATCGAATTTTGAAACTTTTTTGAAAATCTAGCGAAAGTTTACATTTGAGAGCGTTTTAAACGCACTCCAGACAGTTAAAAAATATCTGACGGACAGAAACTCCGCATGATTCACTTCTATATATGGAGCGCGCACTAGTCAAATGTTTTGGGAGCTTTTGCTCTACTATTTTATCCCAGCAGGCTTAGCGCATGCGTAGGTACAACGAAATGTCTCGCGACGAGAGACAGAGATATTGTCGTTGCCGGCTTTTTCGTTTACCCTAACATGCACAAAATCCGGTATATTTACAAACATTTCGGCATGTACCTACCTTAGGGTTGGGTAGAAAAAAGTGGATAAGAAATATTACTTTTATCTCTACTTTTGACGTAACAGTAACCATGTTACTAGTAGCTTCGGTAGACAAATAGAGATAACGGCGAGACTTAATTTTACTCGTTGTGCGCATGCTACCCCTACAGATCCTGTCCTAGGCCTCACAATGTGGCTATGCCTTACAGCGACGCGTCGGCGACACGGATGCGACGCGACGGCGCGTGCTGCAAGCGGACGCGGGCGACTAAAACCACGCTCAAACACATTCTGAAAACTGAATAGGCATACTAAACTGCTATAATGAATTGTTCTGTCGACTGAATTTCGGCCATCCTCCACAGAGATCAGCCATCTGTACACGCGTACTACAGTGTATACGCAAACACAGGTGCACGTTACCTACCTTTAACTTATTTATAGCCCAGCTCTCTATTATCTACCTTCTCACTCTTTGTCAAAGGCCAATGTGACGGAGAATCCGACACGACCGGAGCCCAGGCGCAGGGCTGCCGCAGGGCACGGCAGGCGGTACGGTTGTGGAACACCGCCAACTTTCTGACAAGTTCTTGTCAGGAAAACCCAATACTTAAGTATGGGCCGACCCGGGAAAAGACCCGAGAAACGCTATCCGCAGTCGAAAATGCTAACCACTGGACCAACACAGCAATTAAACTGCCATTCTTTCCTGACGAAAACACGGCGCCAAATTTACGTCGGAGGGAAACGACGTTTTGTCCTAGCACCTAGGGCGCGCGCTCCATGTTGAAGTGAATGGCACGAATGTTTCGATATGTTGTTTGGTGATTGGTCCCTAGTGCGTTTAATTATACCTATTCACATTGTATTTTGTACGAAAAGTTCGTACAGAACACAGTATGAGTAGGTATAATTCTTCATAGACCAGAGACAATTTACAAATAATAAATTACCAAATTACCCTTGCCGGGGTTCAAACCTGGGATCGCCATCTTAATGCAAGTGAGCGCTCACCACTGCGCCAGGGAGGTCGTCAAAGTGTCTACTTGTAGTTTAAATCTTGATATAACAATATAATTAATATATTCTCTTGATTTTCATTGTATAAATAAAATATTCTACATGTTTCGAGTTTTTGCACAATAGCTTTTCAAAATGATTCTGAAAACAGCAAAAACTGTCCGTTACGTAAAAAAGTTTAACAAAAGCGTCATTTTACCGCCCCATTCATGCGCGACTATTCGAAAAATTGGTAAAAACTCCGAATTTATGCTTTTAATACTCTTTTGAACAATCCGGATGAAGCTGGCCCAATTATACGACTCGCATTTATGCATATGCATGCGGACAACTGCTATAGCACTATGAGCTTTATGTTGAATGTGTAAGGGCGGCTTTTGAGTGGAGAAATTCGGTTTAAGTTTTCAGACATTCTATCCTATCTGTTCTTGTTTCTTTCGCTGAAAATTGTTGATATAAAAAACCCACAGATATGCATTGCTGAGAGCAATTAAATTTCATGCAAAATTATGCTTTTCACGTACACATACAAGTACCTACCTAATTATTTTCAGACACTATTATATGGAAACCAAACAATGATAAAGTTTTTCTTTAGTAAAAAACGCATGTGATGAATCGTAACGCTCCAACGATATTAAGGCTGCCTATCCACCTAAGAAGTGTTTGGTTTAGCTCATTAAATACCTATTAGCTCTAGTGGACAATTTTAATCTATTCTATGAAAATAATAGCCATTTTAGTGTAATTTACACAAGTTTTTCACGCCAACATCCGTATCCTTACACAATAACATTGTCATACGCTAATAGATGGCCATACAAAATGCAATACATAAGCAATATTTCACCAAAAAAACAGTTGATGTCATGTACCTTAAAGTTCCTAAAATAAGGATTATAATTCTAGAACACGTGAAGTTCATTAAGTTCAAGTCAACAATAATGAAACAATATGGCTTTAAGCTTTGGCAGTGGCCCCAGGGAAGTATATGAAGGAATCAGGACCAAGTGATAGCTGATCTGAATCGCGCTATCGAAGTTTCCATCTAGAGTACTATGTATTACGCGAATCAATGGTTGAACCACTAACCTGGAGGAAGGTAACTTCCACAATAATAACAACAACAATAACAATACATTATATTGTATGTATGTATTGAATACAATAACAACAATACAACACAACAATAGGATGCTACGGTAAAAAAAAATCATTTTAGGTATCCTGCTCCCTTCCATATAGACTACAGACATCCTCAATACGGACATTGGCCATTTTTTTAGGGTTCCGTACCTCAAAAGGAAAAAACGGAACCCTTATAGGATCACTTTGTTGTCCGTCCGTCTGTGTGTCAAGACCCTTTTTCTCAGGAATGCATGGAGGTATGAAGCTAAAATTCATATCAAATATTCAAGTCTACTGTCCCTTGGAGCTGTGAAAAAATCAAACGTCTAAGCCAACGCAATCAAAAGATACAGCAGTTTAAATGCTGCTAATTTTCGACACTCGCAAGGGAATGCGTCTCTCTGGGAATCGCGCCCTGAGGCGCGTTAGACGCAGGCAGGCAGTAAGTTTGGTTTAAAAATGTTTAATTTTTTTTTATTATAATATTATGATGTAACAAAAAATGAATGCTTTTCGCAATTATTCATATATCTGTGCTTTATGGCGTTGCTTCGTACCAAATTTCAAGATACTGAGTTCACGGGACCTAACCTGTAGGTTTTGATTCCCTTGCGAGTGTCGAAAATTAGCAGCATAAACGGCTGTATCTTTTGATTGCGTTGGCTTAGAAGCTTGATTTTTTCACAGCTCCAAGGGCCGGCCACCACATCGTAGACGGCCTACCACGTCACAGTTTGTACGGAACCTTCGGTGCGCGAGTTCGACTCGCACTTGGCCGGTTTTTTTATTCAATTACAACAGTTTCATCGATACAGGTTTACAATACATACACCACATTTTACCATGATTTTATGTGTGTATCTTAAAGGTGTCTCATATCAACGGTGTAAACTAGAGTGAAATTCTTTTAATGTTTTCATTGGTACAAAGTTGTACTATCTTCTAGTTAGGCTGCGAGCGCTGGTCGGCTTTATTTCCAAAAATTAAGCCCTTTTTAATCACAAACCGTGCGTTTTAGACACGCTCAACCATGGTTCCGTAGCTTGGAAATAAACATTTATGAAAAGCAGAAATTAACAACTGTTAGAAGATAGAACAGTTATGAATCTCTTCAAGAGATAATTAGTCTTTGTGCATGTTCTTTTGATGTTTATATTTTATTTTTTAAGTTTACTACAGAATAAAAATGAATTTATGAATAACGGTGTAAGACGACCACCAGCTCGCTGGTCCGATGAACTAAAGAAGGTGGCGGGAAGCGGGTGGATGAGGAAGGCGGAGGACCGTGTTTGATGGCGCGCTCTCGAAAACGCCTATGTCCAGCTGTGGAAGCATACGGGCTGATGGATGGATGGATGGATGGATGATGAATAACTACTAAGATGATGCTCGCGACTTCGTCCGCGTGGAATACGGCGTCTTCATAATTCCCACGGGAGTCAGGAACTCCTTAATACTCCGGGATAAAAAGTAGCCTATGTTCACCGTGTAGGGCACAGCCTACTTTTAAAAATCAGCGAGATCCCATCGCATTATTCAAAAAATGACAAATAAGCTTAATAACTGCGCAGATGAAGTATAAATATAATGTGCAAATAAATCCCTTTTATTTAATATCCCACATGATCTAGTACCTAAGTAGTAACGTCTCTTGAAAATTTAAAGCCCTTAGACCCCTTTTAGTATTGTATCTAAGTAATAATGATATTTTTGAAATCTTTTAATTGTAGTTACTGAAATATATGCAGATGTAACTGACGGACAGAAATTGTAGCATTGCATAAGGGTTCCTTTTTACAATTTCATTACGGAACCCTATAAAAAAACCTGCACAAAGGTCATCGAACTATCTCAATAGATTCCTACACTCTCAGGGAGTCTATCTAATTGCCTAGCTAGTTAGGATCAAAAAGGATTCATTACCTACAGATTTTCAGATAAATTCCTCCCAAAAGAGGGTAGTAATAAAATAAATCAGGCAACTCGATGAGGAGCCGCCCCTTCGCCCTCAGGTCGTTAGGATTGGGAAATTAGGAACAGTAAGTTATCCCTTCGGAAAATCCCAGAAAAGTATAGGGAAAATGGAGAACTCCATCGGCTATTTGCGATAGGAAGTTTTGTTGGGTGAACAGTTAAATAAATAAATAAATAAAAACTTTTATTGCAGGCAACTGTCAACCCATATTTTGTTAATAACAATCACTTATCCAATGTTAGTAAAAAAAACCAAAATACTTTTATACTGCTACATACACCCGCTCGGAAAGTACCTTCTTACTTTTTTCAAAACGAGGTAGAAAGTACGTTGCTACAAACCAAATATGCAGGCGGAAAGAATGTATGAAAATCCATTGCTGTTTATTTTTATAAGGTTCATGAGATACAGCTCGCTGACAGACAGACAGACGAGCAGCGGAGGCTGAGTAATAGGGTCCCGTTGGCACGTTTTAGGTACGGTACAACCCTAAAAATCCTTTTTTACTTCTCGCATTATTACAACTGCCAAAAATATCTATAAAATCGGATTCAAAGTTACTTTGAGAAAACGAAACGTCTTTCGCGCCAAATTCTCGTCTCACGAAATGGCCGACAGTAAAAAGCAAATGGCGGATGACGAAGAGGCGCCATTTTATATAACAAGGTTGAAAGAATGGCGCTTAGATTCCACAGACAAGAGGAAAATATAGACTAGACACGGTTTCGATGATACGTTTTGTTCATTTTGTATATTAGAGCCTTGTGAAATGGTGTCTATGTTGCATTATCAATTATCATCCATACTGCACATGCGAAAGTGTGTTGTCTTTTTATGTCCCTTCTGTTGAACCGATTTTCATGAAATCATTATTTAATTTAATGAAATCTGATGTTTTATCATTAATTTTAATTTGAATATAAATGTAATAATTAAGATAGTTAGAAGTTAAAGATAATGTAACGTATTTTAATTTTAATTATTGTAACTTTATTTATCTGTAATTTTATGTAAGTACTTGCTGTGCCCTAACAGGGTTTATAATGCAAATAAATGAATATGAACATGTGAACATAAAAATAGCGCGCACAAATTAGAGATTTGTACCTATCTAAGAACGGCGCGTTGTTGTAATTGTTTTTTTTTTAAATTGGCTTCATGGCTCTATGTTCTAGTTCTTAACTCTCAGCCTGAACTATTCAGCCTTTACTCTTTTGATTAATAAAACCTAAAACAATTTTAATTAATTATATTTAAATACAATTTTTTATTTTATGAATTAATTTAATCAATTCACATGTAAATGTCATTATTTTTTAGGTTTTCTACATACAAAGTCAATATCATTATGAACCTTCTTGCAAGAAAACTTTTTATTTAGAAGTAACGTGGACAAAAATTTTAAAAAAAACTGCAAATTTATTGCACGCGGGCAGTTAATTTAACTTACAAGCCCTGTTTACTGCCTCTGTAAGTGCATTTTTCGAGCAAGTGTATTGAAAAATAATATTGCTTTGAACCCTCCTGGCTTCACGTTACAATAACGTTTGATCGCCATAGCTCCGTCTACGCTTCTCCTGTGTTAGTCTCCGCAGGAATCATTGCCCTGTCAGAGTTCCCAAGTTATTTGTTTCCCTTCCCTTGAATCGGTAACAGATATTTGAAACTGAGAACTTTCTAAGTTATTTTGGTAAAGTTAATTTGAAGCTTTCCACGTATTGGATGTATATTGTAATTATATAAGAATAAACAAGAGGCTTGATTAAAGCAAAAACTGACAATAACAAACACATTTTCGCATATAATGAAGATTCTACCAGCGAGAGAGAATTGAGAAATAGGCTGAGCAGTGAGCACATTTTTATTCTGTTGTATAATAACACTCTGTATAATAATGCTGAATATATTTACCACAGACCATACAACCAATTGACTGAGCATAGCGGGCCGCCTCACCAGCCAAACGTTAGCAGCATGAGTGCTAACGCTACGTTTTGTGCCTATAGTCGCCCTCAGTCCGTATTCGACAGTGTTCGGGAATTTATCGAGAAAAAAAACGAAAAATATGCCTTTTTGCAGCATTAAATGGCGTGGAAAGAGAAGCAATACCTCCAGCTAGGCAAAGGATGGGATAGCATTTCATAGTAATATTAAATAAAAATCATTAATACGCAAAAAAATAATGTCTTTCAGTTTTTCTTTGTCTTTCACATGTAGTTCTACATATCTCCGTCTCTTCCACGCATTGCCCAGTGTAGCCTGTGCAACTATCGATAAGTTATATCGATAGTTTAATGCCAATAAATTAATTTATTAAGTAAAAATTTATATCCATACTTACTAATATTATAAATGTGAAAGTGTGTCTGTCTGTCTGTCTGCTACGCTTTCACGGCCCATCTGTTCAACCGATTTTGATGAAATTTGGTACAGGAATAGGTTGTATCCCGGGGAAGGCTATTTTTTATCTCGGGAAATTCAAGAGTTCCCGCGGGAATCGAAAAAACTTGGTCCACGCGGACGAAGTCGCGGGAATCATCTAGTATTGTACAATAATGCAAAAAAGAAGCACCTAAGAAATAATTTCAAGATTAAAAAGTGTCAGTATAATGTTGATCATAAATTAAAACCATCCATCCATCTGCATTAAAGTTAAGACTAACGGCTGTGTCCAAATGCGCTTTATTGAAAAACTAGATGATTCCCGCGACTTCGTCCGCGTGGTTTAGGATTTTTTGATTCCCGCGGGAACTCTTTAATTTTCTGGGATAAAAGCATATGTCCTTCTTCGGGATATAACCTACCCTGTACCAAATTTCGTAAAAATCGGACATTATAGAAGAAGAATATACCTAACTGATATTAATCCATACTATAATATTATAAATGCGAAAGTGTGTCTGTCTGTTACGCTACTGATGAAATTTGGTACAGGGATAGGTTGCATCCCGGGAAGGACATAGGCTACTTTTTATCCTGGAAAATTAAAGATTTTCCGCGGGAATAAAAAAACTTATTCCACGAAGTCGCGGGCATCAGCTAGTGCATAATATTCTCGAAGGTGTGTGAAATCTGCCAATCCAAACTTGGTAAGCGTGGTGGACTATGACCACACCCTTCTCATTCCGAGAGTGGGCTCGTGCTCAGTAGTGAGCCGGCAATGATGCTGATAATGATGAAATACACCGAGTAGTAAACCTATTGAGAGCTAATAGCCACATTTTCGCTTTGAAACACATCTAACCACTTTCAGGTGGGGGACGAGGTAATAATAGCATTTCTCATTGGCTGACTCAAGGTCAACTTTACACAGTTAAAAGTACAAAGTATATGTTACCGCGGCACTTGGGCTGCCCGCTGCGCGACAAAAATGTATCGATAAAAATTACCAGTAGGTACCTATTGGAAAATCAATACAAATAATTGTATTCAAACAGCAATATACAACCATACAAATATATATATATGTATGATTATGCCTCGTTGGTCTAGTGGTTAGCATAGTCGACTGCGGATCACGAGATCCTGGGTTCGATTCCCGGTCGGGCATAAAAGTTAGGTATTGGGTTTTTCAATTAAGAAATTCTCAGTGCCAGCCCGGAGTTGGAAGTTGGCGGTGTTTCACCCCCGTGCCTCGGAGAGCACGTTAAGCCGTCGGTCCCGGTTATTATCACTAACATGATAATAGTCGTTAAAGCCCGCCAACCCGCATTGGAGCAGCGTGGTGGGTCTAAGCTCTAATTCCCGCTCTCCTATGAGAGTGGAGGCCTGTGCCCAGCAGTGGGACGATAATAGGCTGTAGCGATGATGATGATGATGTTTGATTATGCATAATTATCTGATACTTATATATTTTTTTTTAATTGCCCAAGTTCTATACTAAAGAACTTAAGTTTTCAACAACAACTTTTAATCAAATAAATAAGAAACCTGTTCTTCTACTTCAGAATTGTTCGGAATTTAATGAAATATAAGTTTTTACTCAATAAATTAATTTATTGGCATTCAAGTGGTCTAAGGTTATCGATATAATTTATCGATAGTTGCACGGGCTACACTGGGCTATGCGTGGAAGAGACGAAGATATTATGTAGAACTACATGTGAAAGACAAAGAAATACTGAAAGACATCAACGGGTTCCTTTTCATTTTTGTAAATATTTTTATTTCTTTGCGTATTGATGATTTTTATTTATTATTACAAAACTACACTTACTTATGAAATGTTATCCCATCCTTTACATAGCTGGAGGTATTGCTTCTCTTTCCACGTCATTTAATGCTACAGAGAGGCCTAATTTTCGTTTTATACTAGATCAATTCCCGAGCACTGTCGAATACGGACTGAGGGCGACTATAGGCACAAAACGTAGCGTTAGCAGTCATACTGCTAACGTTTGGCTGGTGAGGGGGCACGCTATGCTCAGTCAATTGGTTGTATGGTCTGTGATGAAATAAGAGGATCCCAGCTATATCAGCCTCATTACGTAAAAATGATTGCTATAAGGTAGGTACAATTTTAATCACCTGTCATTGATTGATCTTTTGTTTATAATTCCATGCCTCGCATGACTGCCACGTTTGTATACTGGTTAGCATGTTCGACTGCGGCCAACGAGGTCCCGGATTCGAGTACCGGGTCGGTCGGGCAATAATTTAGTATTGGGGTTTTCTGACTAGAAATTCTAAGTAGCTCGGAGTTAGGAAGTTGACGGTGTTTCGTCCCCGTGCCTCGGAGAGCACGTTAAACCGTCGGTCCCGGTTATTATCACTAACATGATAATAGCCGATAAAGCCCGCCAAAGCCGCATTCGAGCAGCGTGGTGAGTCTAAGCTCTAATTCCCTCTCTCCTATGAGAGTGGAGGCTTGTGCCCAGTGGGACGTTAATGGGCTGTAGTGGTAGTGGTAATTATACCATAAACTCAACCAAGACATTGTAACAAACAATGATTAACGCTGGTTCTACATAATAAACCTATAAAATTCCCCCATCAATTCGATGGTTCCCAACGCGCCACGGTAAGTGAAGAAGATTATATCAAAGACTGTTTTTAAATCAACACCTCGATTGCAATATATAAAACAGATAGCTTTGTGCTTGCAGGTATAGCAATCAAAAATGTGTTAAGGAAAATGGAATCGATGACCATGACTTGCTACTTAGGTAGTTAAATACCTATCCACCTGCGGTAATACCCCCATAGGTACAATGAGTCCCGGGTAGGGTAGGTAAGCCCGCGACGCATAGGTAGGTATTTACAGATCTCAAGGGAACTCTATGATATATTCTATAATTATCTACTCGTAATAAGGCTTTGTCCTGAGTGACTTGCAGACAACCTACAGCCCAAACTGCTGAACGTATAGAGATTTGAAATTTTGATAGCATACTCCTTGAGCACCCTAGAGGTGTACTAAAGAAGAAGGTTAATTATGTGGTTCAAGTTATATCCATGAAACTTGGTATTTCTGCTTTCGGTGAAAAATGGAGAATTTTATATTTTTCACAATTTAAAATAGTTTTTTTAAAATTTTCTTTTTTTAAGAATCAATTCCACGTGGACGAAGTCGCGGGCAAACGCTAGTTCTGGTATATAAAAAGAAGCCTAGGTATCTTTCTATTCCGGAAAATAAAGTTCAATTGTAGGCTTTCCGCGAGATGAATTCGTAGGCTCTAGTATTATTATAAATGCGAAAGTGTGTCTGTCTGTTTGTCTGTTATTTTTTCAAGGCCCATCTGTATAATCAATTTTGACAAAGTATTTTATCCCGGAGAATACGAGAAAATTTATGTTTTCTTTTTTTATATCCACTACAAGTTAGCCATTGACTGCGATCCCACCTGATTGTACCTGAGTGATGATGCAGCCTAAGATGGCAGCGGGCTACAGCAAATAAATCACACCCATACTTCCAATCGATTTATAATCGGCGTCATAGCGGAACACTAAATCGCTTGGAATACCGGCACGTTTTTATTGCCTGTAAAAAAACCTTGATATAGTCCATCAAACTTATCTTACTGACCCGATGACAGTGTCGCTATGCTATCTATTAAAAATAAAATCAAAATAAAAACTTAAAAAGCATAAAAAGTTGTTCCAATCTTGGCACAGGGCCAGCAGGGCGACCGCGTATCTTTTGCATCAATCATTGATACATCGCAATCACCTCCGATTTGCTGAATTTATGGTATTCTTGCTGCGTCAATAGATTTCGTCCAATAGTGGAAGAGTGTTAACCAATCAGAGGTGATTGCGATGTATCAATGATTGATGCAAAAGATACGCGGTCGCCCTGCTGATATGTTTGTGGAACTATACAGCTCTTTAACCATGGTCATATTATGGCGGCACGTCCTTGCCTGTAAATAACCTTAATAAACGTGGACGAAGTCGCGGGCATTTAGCCGTCATCTACTTAGTAATGAAGTATACCCTACCTTGAAATATCTTACTCCCAGGCAATCACGTTCCAAGTTATTAAGTAAAATACGTACAACAAGTTAGAAAAGCAATTATTTCCCAGCATGAGTCACTGAGCATCCAACTCGATGGTGACTAAACTAAAAACAAAATACTTGCATGTATGTTAGTACAACCTTTGTTTAACATTGATGTATGAATCATTATGTTATTACGCGACTGCCCAAAAAGAGGAGTGTAATGTTTGCAGGGTTCAAGTACAGTCGCGGTCTGAAAATGTTTACCAGTTTTCAAATTAGATTAAGGTCTAGAACCTAAGCAAGGTATTTATTTCGTTTTAAAGTTATAAAACGTTTTCAAACATCGAATTCAACAAAAAGAGTATTAATGACTTTTTTTTAACTAAAATTCATATCCTAATTTCAAGTTTGATCGCATTTATTAAAGCGATATTTACTAAAAATATTGAAAGAGGTTTTTCACATCTATCCTATGATAGGATAGATGTGAAAAACCTCTCTTTTTCAGTAGGTGCCTAACGTGACAAGTAGATAGGATTCCTATCTACTTGTCACGTTAGGCACCTACTGAAAAAGTTAATAAAATCCATGATCTATGCCTAATCAAACCACATAACAACCTTCTGACACAGATGGGTCCATGCCATGAACCTTAAGGTGGTAAACATTTTCTGACCGCGACTGTATGTATCCATGTTTGTATGTAGATATACATGTGAGTTTCTTTATTCCACCATAACTTCTAAATCTATGATCAGATTTGGATGTACCTACTACCTAGAATTTTTACATCCTCCCGAGTGACACTAGTTGTAATTTTTTTGGAAAAAGGTTAATCTAATCATATCCATACTAATATTATGAATGAAAAAGTGTGTCTGTCTGTCTGTACGTCTGTTACGCTTTCACGGCCCATCAGTTCAACCGATTTTCATGAAATTTGGTACAGGGTTACTTAGGTTGTATCCCGGGACTCGAACCTGGGACCTCGTCGGCCGCAGTCAAACATGCTAACCACGAGACCAACACAACGAGGCAGTTGGTCGTAGCATGGATGTATTAAAATAAACCGCATTAGTTAAAATAGCTATTTATGCAACTGTATCGTAATGAGGGTAATTTTAATTCGAGTGCTGTTTTTTGATACGAGGCTTGCCGAGTATCAAAATAGGATAGTACGAGAATTAAAATGACTAATTACGTACAGTTGCATACAAGATTTTATCTACGACAAGGACGTCTTTATAATTTTTTACTTTATAAATTAATAAAAACCAAAAGTGCCAGAACCCAGAGCCGCTAAGCTATAGGTATCCTATTTATGAAGATAACCATATCGATACAGCTACGACTCATAACGATACAGCTCCCATACAACGAACTGTATCGTTATGAGAAGCAAACACGAAAGAGGGTTCAATTCGATATAGTTGTCAAATTCGAAATTGGAACTTTTCGATGCTGGAGTAGATAAAAAACTTAATAGAGAACTCGAATAAGTATAATTTCAGTAGTTCAAGTAGGTATCTCTACTTTAATCCGCAGTCACGTGCCGCCACTTGCGCTCGGAGTTTTTTCAAAAAGGGTCAAGCCTCACATGGTAACGAGACAATTAGTGCGGAGAGGACGTCGCAATTACTTGATTTTATTACACTCTCTCGCCGATAATTGAATCTTCTCACTAACATACACGGCGCGGGCACGCTGATGAGCGGAGCGGTAGCGATTTTCATTTAAAAGACGCTTTTAATAGAGATACGCTCTACTAAAAGCGTCGTTCTCTACTAAAAAGTAGTAGTAGTAGTAAAGTCGTCAGGGTATCCGTATATAGAAGAGATTTTCTGAGATGATGCTTCCTACTTCTGGCTGTCTTTTAATCCCGTGAAAGTGGTTTGGGTTTTCGTGATAAAACGCGAATCTATGCCCCTTTATTGTACCTTGGTTACCATCGAGTTCAATACTCAATAATTTATTTATTCCGTGTAGGACATACAAGTGTCTCATAAGTTACGTCGTATTTTGACTCTACCAAAATATCCTGCAAAGTAACGCCTGCTTGTATCCAACATCCCTGCAATTAGTTTAATGTCGTTTATTAATCCATAAAGGAGGTTCACACTTCGGCGAATATGTTTCAACATAGGGGTCTAATACCACTACTCTTACCAATCCACTTCAGTAAAACATTTTTTAAATAAATAATAATTTATTCTTAATTATTATTTAAACATCCTTTCGTCCGCTGTCGCTTATACAATAAAACGGACCCCAATAATTAGATCTTGCCAATTAAAATTGAATCTTACTTCTTAAATAATAAGGACTATTCATTGTCAGCACCTGCAGGCCAAGGTTCAATACCCGGTTTAAAACGAAGCTTGATTAGAGGTTTACAAGGGTCAAGTTGTTTTATTACAATTTAAGTTCATATTATCAATGAAATAAGAACTATAATTGTTTGGATTTGCAATTGTGTTGAATTTATGGAGCCCTAAATTAATGATATTAATCGCAGTTTAGCAATTATTCTGACGGCAGAAGCTCTGCCATCGGATTTGCTTGGGTTTAATTTGGATCCTTACTGATTATTAAATAGAGGGTCTTCCAAAAGACCTAAAATTCACATCATCGGTTAGTTTTAAGTTTGATAACCATTTTAAACTATCCCTATAGAGGATCGAAATTTGATGACGTCACAACTATGTTTTTCATACAAACTTCCATACTAGAAGCACGTTTTCAAGTTTGATAAAGAGTTGCTGATTTGATTGAGCTGTCATCATCCCTATTGTGGCAAGTGATACTTAATAAAACTTACAAAATTAAAAATGACTTAAAACGCACAAATAGTTCCGAAACCTTATCCACATAAAAGGCTATTTACCAAACTATTTACATTGTTAATATGAATATAATTCAAACTAATTACTTACACATTACATAAATCACATAAGCATTGTTACAAAATATCCGTATTATGTATGAGTCACATCCTAACTATTAAATTACTAGCTGATGCCCGCGACTACGTCCGCGTGAATTGAGGTTTTTTGGTTCCCGCGGGAACTCCTTAGTTTTCCGGGATAAAAAGTATTCTATGTGTTATTCCAGACTATAATCTATCTCTATGCCAAATTTCATCCACATCCGTTCAGTCGTTCGGGCGTGATTGAGTAACAAACATCCATCCATACATCCATACATCCATACATCCATACATCCATCCATCCAAGCTTTCGCATTTATAATATTTATTTGATTGATATTTGATTGATATTTGATGATTTGATTTGATATTTGAAGTTGCTGAGTTTCTTGCCGGCTCTTCTCAGTAGAAACAGCTTTCCGAACCGTTGGTAGTAGTGACACAAGTGTTCCTACATGAAATAAATAAATCATTTATCATTTGATTGATTTGATTTTAATACGAATGTAAGTTTATTTGTTTCTTTGAAACGCTTTCACAGCCCATATACCTATTTTCAACGGATTTTGATGAAATCTAGTAAAGATTTAGGTTGTGTCCTGGAGAAGGGCATAGGTTACTTTTTACCCCGGAATATTAGAGAGTTTCCGCGGGAATTAATAAACACTTAAACCATTTGGACGAAGTCGCGGGCATTATCTGGTCATACATACGAGTAAATATACAATTCAAATTTAATCAAAAACACTTAAGGCATTGTTACAAAAAATCCTTAAGTATAATGAGTCACATATAATTTTAAATTGAAAAAGATTCGCAGAGATAATTATAAACGGGATTTCTTCAATAATTTACCTTTTTATCATAAAATAATCGTTCGTCATACAGCATACTTGGTTGCATATGAACAATCGTTCTCACAGTTATATGTGGTTATATGTTATTGTACGTTTCCTAGATTTTTGCCGCATTATGACAGGTTATTTGTCTTTAGGTATTTGTAGGTATACTAGACGCTGGTTTTCAAAATTCATACGTCTACCTATTATAGAATAAGTAGAGTTTGGCCATAGTCCCATAGGTTGCGGATGTACCTGGGAACTCACCGCATTATTATCCCAAGAAAACCCCTGCCATTATGTGATTAAGGGAATGGGGTCACGATCGCTATTAATGAGTAATACTGTGGAGGCCATAGTCCACTACACTGACCACGTGGGGATTGGCAGCTTCATACATCTTTGAATTCCTTCTCATTCTTAGAATAAACTCAATCAGCCGGCAAAGAGTTGAATATAATATGGTAATGATGATAATATTGCGAGACATACCTATTCGAATAGTCAAGGCCTATCCTTGGCTGTTTGTTGAGATTGTCTTTGTAAACGTTGGCGCAATCTAAAAGAGGCATCCAGCAGTGGGCACATATTGGCTGATCTGATGATGATAATGATGAGATATACTCATAAGTCATAAGTCATAAATAGGTATCTATTCAATTTAGGTAGGTGCACTACACTTATTGACGTTCAGCTTTACATAAAAATATGATGGTGATAATTTGTTACGGTATCTTAAAACTAAAGCTACCTAGGTATATCACAACTAGCCGATTCCCGCGACTGCGTCTGCTTGGATTGAGGTTATTTAGTTCCCGCGGGAACTTTTTAATTTTCCGGGATAAAAAGTAGCCTATTCGTTATTCCAGACCATAATCTATATCTGTGCCAAATTTTATCTAGATCCGTTACGTAGTTCCGGCGTGATTGAGTAGCAAACATCAATTTGAGGTTTTTTTGGTTCCCGCGGGAACTCTTTAATTTCCGGGATAAATAGAAGCATATTATGTGTCATTCCAAGCCTCTATAATAATCTATCTCTGTGCCGAATTTCATCCAGATCCGTTCAGCCGTACTGGCATGAAATAGTAACAAATATCCATACATCCATGCATACTTTTGCGTTTATAATATTAGGATAGGATAAGGATAAAGATGCATAAAGGTAGGATGTGTATGATTAATGAGGTAACAAGTAACAACCAGCCAAGTACCTAATTTGAATTTAAATATTATGTCGCCCATTGTACATTAGTGTCAAGGTGTAACGTCGCATGACAAGTCGATGCCATTACGTTGACCGACTTCCGAATATGCGAGTTCTTTTGTTCGGCATAACAGGGATAATTTGTGGTTGTTTTTAAAGCTATACAAAGAAGTACAAAGGATCGTCATGTACGCCAGTCGCCATCTTATACTGTAGGTACGTTGCTAAAAAATAAAGCTTATGTAGGTATTATACTGTTGAAGCTTATGTAAATTATGATAAAAGAGCATGGATTTGACTCGCTCCAGCGATGCTAAGGACAGCTGTTACAGTAACAGTATCTACACTTTGATGAATTGTAAATTAAATTTTTCAAAAGAGCAGCAATCGAGTTTCTTGCTGGTTCTTCTCGGAAGGAATGGAATCCGTACCAGTGGTAGATTAACTCGACTATTGAAAAGCACTTTTCAAAGTCTACTTGAATAAAAAACATTTGAATTATGAATTTTAGCAACGTACCTACAGTTTGGATTTTGCCTCGTTGGTTGAGTGGTTAGCAATTTGACGAGGTCCCGGGCCATAACAAGTATTGGGGTCTGACAAGAAATTCTCAGTACTAGCCCGGAGTTAGGAAGTTGGCGGTGTTCCACCCCCGTGCCTCGGAGAGCACGTAAAGCCGTCGGTCCTGCGCCTGATCTCTCTGCGGTAGTGTCAGATTTTCCGTCCCATCGGGCTATAAGAGTAAAGGAAGAGAGTGCACCTGTGTTTGCGCACACACTTGTGCACTATAATATTATCTCCTGCGCAGATCTAATCTCTCTGGAGATTAGATTTGCGCGGCCGGCGCGGTCGTGAGGACATCATTTACATTGAATATTTTTTTAAATTTAATAAGAGGAAACTTTGATATCGATTCAGAGAGAACAAATTTTATTTGTCTGTCTGTTTCCGCATCACGCCAAAACTAGTGGGCGGATTTGAATGCCATTGGAAACACTTAGGGCCGCTTGCACAAGGACATTAGTTAAACTGATTTAGTTAAATTTTGTAATGCTGTCCCTTTTTAGCAAATGCATTACAATAAATTAGTTGCAAAAAAGGTACAGGGTACAGCATTAAAATACTTTACTAAATCAATTTAAGATTCCTTGTGCTAGTGGGCCTTACAGCTTATACTCTAATTTTGCATACAGGCTACTAACTCTTTTAGAAACAACTAGCTGATGCCCACGACTTCGTCCGCGTGGATTAAGGTTTTTTTTCCGCGGGAACTCTTTAATTTTCCGGGATAAACTGTGCCTGTAGACTGTGTGTTAGACTATAGTTAATCTATCTCTGTACCAAATTTCATCCAGATCCGTTCAGCCGTTCTGGCGTGATTGAGTAACAAATATACATCCATCCATCCAAACTTTCGCATTTATAATATTAGTATAGATAGAAATACCTATAGCGGACTAAAAGTTTAAAACTAAAATGGCACTTCAAGTGACGACAAAACTTGTTTCAGTTAAATTATACGAGTACCAAAACTGCAATTAAAATAATAACTAACTAACCAACTTGGGTCTCAGTTCTCGAAAGTTACTTTATTATTAAAATATTTTGCTTCAGTTTCAGTAACAACAAAGAATAAACTTTTCATAAAACTGTTTAAGCACTAGCTACTGATTAAGGTTTTTTTAATCCCGAGAGAATTGTTTGATATTTTGGATATAAAAAGTAGCCTAAATTAAACTGCAGGTTTTCATTCAGGTATCCATTCAAAAGATTACTAAAACCCACAAACAGTCCTGCTTCCGTGTTTTTTGTCCACTACAAGTTATCCCTTGACTGCGATCTCACCCATGCAGTCTAGCAATCATGGTAGCGGGATAACCTGTTAGGGGCATGGCAGCTATATTAAACTGTGTTATGTACTTATATTAAACTGTGCTTAAGTGTGTCCGTCTGTCTGCCCATCTTTCACGGCCCATCTTTTAACACACTTTGATGAAATCTGGTATCTAAGAGGTAGGTTACATCCCGGGGAAGGGCATATTCTACTTCGAAGTCGCGTGCATCATCTAGTTTCATATAATATAGCTCCAATACTAAGCTCGAATTTTAGACGTTTAATAATAAGAGTTGCTAAAAACCGGCCAAGTGCGAGTCGGACTCGCGCACCGAGGGTTCCGTACAAACCTGTAGTAAGTTTAAAATTATTAAAAATATTTTTATTTTAAATATTTGAGTTGATTGAATGAAAGGTAAATTGCAGTTTACGATTTATGACGTACTAGCTTATGCCCGCGACTACGTCCGCGTGGATTGAAGTTTTTTGGTTCCCGCGGGAACGCCTTAATTTTCCGGGATAAAAAGTAGCCTATGTGCTATTCCAGACTATATTCTATCTCTGTGCCAAATTTCAGCCAACTGATTGAGTAACAAACATCCATACATCCATACATCCATCCATCCATCCATCCAAACTTTCGCATTTATAATATTTATTATTATTATTATATTATATTATTTGATTAAAAAAAAACTACTTACTAGATCTCGTTCAAACCAATTTTCGGTGGAAGTTTGCATGGTAATGTACATCATATATTTTTTTTAGTTTTATCATACTCTTATTTTAGAAGTTACAGGGGGGGGGGGGGGGGTGGGGGGTACACATTTTACCACTTTGGAAATGTCTCTCGTGCAAACTATTCAGTTTACAAAAAAATGATATTACATACCTCAATATCATTTTTGAAGACCTATCCATAGCTAACCCACACGTATGGATTAGATGAAAAAAAAATTTTTGAGTTTCAGTTCTAAGTATGGGGAACCCCCAAAATTTATTGTTTTTTTTCTATTTTTGTAAGAAAATCTTAATGCGGTTCACAGAATACATCTACTTACCAAGTTTCATCAGTATAGTTCTTATAGTTTCGGGAAAAAGTGGCTGTGACATACGGACGGACAGACAGACAGACATGACGAATCTATAAGGGTTCCGTTTTTGCCAATTTTGGCTACGGAACCCTAAAAAGCTACAACTCTTTATTGTTGACTCTACTGTTTTAGTTAAAGTAGTAAATTTATGCGCTCCGTTAGACCAATCCTTCACTTTACATAGTACCAAATGATGTGTGCAATCGACAGTAGAACTCCTTGACCCAGCGAGATCTTATCTCCGCTTCGGTAGTATTAGAGGTTTGAAGGTTGCTTCATACTCGCTATTTGGTACGTACACTTCCAAAATATAATGGAGGAATGTTGAGTGCGTTTCCTACATTGCGCAAAGAGTTACTTTTACCGCAGCGAGCTTTTATTAGTAGCTCGTTCACGTAACTATAACTTTTAAAGATATTTTAAAAGTTGTTTTAAAAAACTAAAATAAACACACACACACACAAAACAAACACTGTTTTTAACACTCTTTACCAACTTTCTTTAACTAGCTGGTGCTCGAGACTTGGCATCAATTGTCCGCATGGATTGAGGTTTTTTTGTTCCCGTAGGAACTCTTTAATTTTCCGGGATGAAAAGTAGCCTATTGTGTTATTCCAGACTATAATATTATATACCTGTGCCAAATTTCATCCAGATCCGTTCAGCCGTTCCGGCGTGGTTGAGTAACAAACATCCATCCATCCATCCATCCATCCATAGGTACGTCCGTCCATCCATCTATCCATGAAAACTTTCGCAATTATAATATTATTAGTATAGAAGTACAGATTCACAAGTACAAATTTCATTTTCCTAAGCTACCCATATAACCCGCATTGGAGCAACGTGGTGGGTCTAAGCTCTAATTCCCTCTTTCCTATGAGTGTGGAGGCCAGTGCTCAGCTGCAGTGGGACGGTAATGAATGTTGTTGTGGTGGTGGTGGTGGTGGTGGAAGCTACCTGTATACCTACTTACTTAGCTTCCGTAATGTACGAGTAATATAGCTACTATGTACCTCTACAACTTGCCTGCCTACCTCTATTAGGTATATAATGTTATGTATTATTTTACATAGTATAAGTACGTTTAATTGCATCTACGGGTAGGCATGTAGGTATGATAATGACACGACTGCTGGAAATTCAAGGTCACTGCACTATCGATGTTTATGCACGATCGGCAAATAGGTAACATCGACATAATCCCATAATACGTGAACTGCACACTACAGAAAATCGGACCAGAGTCATCTGTCTGTAAAGTTATTTTTAAATTGCGTAATAGGCTTACGCTTGTCGACAATCATGCTTAATGCAAACAATGATGAGGTCTAGGTTGCAACGCGCTTGCCTAGAAGATGCCTATTCACTCTTGCCTTGAAGGTACTTAAGTTATAAGTGGCAGGAAGCGCAAAACGTCACTGGGAGGGTGTTCCACACCCTAGCGGTTCTTATCAGAAACGTCAAGCAAAAACGTTTCGTGCGAGCAGATTGGACGTCAACCACATAAGGGTGCCAACGCTCACGTGTAAACCACCTAAGTACCTTCAAGGCAGGAGTGAATAGGCATCTTCTAGGCAAGCGCGCTCCAACCTAGACCTCATCATTGCTTTGTTTGAGCATGATTGTCGTCAAGCACACGCCTATTCTTTGATTTAAAAAAAATAACCTTTTTCTCGGGAACGCGTGGAGGTATCAAATTGAAAAATAATCAGGTCTAAAAAGCTGTAAAAAAAATCAAGCTTCTAAGCCATCGCAATCAAAAGATACGGCCGTTATATTTTGCAAATTTTGACATTAATCAATAAATCAAAACCTATAGGGTACTTCCCGTTGACCTTGAATCATGAAAGGCAAGAAGCAAGGTCTCACAGCACAAGTATAGGAAAAAATCCGAAAATCGATAGTTAGGGTTCCGTACCTATTTATAGGGTGTCGAATTGTTTGTCAGGCGCTACCAGTTTAGCGCCATAAATGAGCCAGTTATTTCAGAGCCGATTACGTGTTGTTATGACATCTTTCTGGTTATTTACTAAAATAATTTATATATGTATAGAGTGGTGGTACAGGACCCTTTGTGCGCGAGTCGGACTCGCACTTGACCGTTTTTCATATTAAATCATAACTGTAGCTTTAGTAGGGCAGGAAACGAACCGATGATGGTTGTAGTTACGATGATATGTTGTTTGTATGTATGATAAGGCTACCTACTTAATCCCGGAAAATTAAAGAGTGCCCACGGGAACCAAAAGACCTAACCACGTAGAGACTAGAGACTATGTAGAAATAAATACTAAAATACTAAAATGTTACTAATTGCAATGCCCTGACGGAGCCTCATGTAATTTTGATTAATGTAAGTAATACGTAAATACGTACCTACGTAATACGTAAATAGTTACTTATGTACGTAAATTCGCGTCGCTAGTATCTATGAAAAATAAAATAAATACAAAAACTAAACAGGCTTAAAAATTAGTTCCAATTTTGGCCACCGGGTCAGATAAGTTTGTGGGACTATACATGAATGGAATGACGGACGAAGTCACGGGCATTTGATGAAAAGACATTATGTATTCAGGGTATAATAAAATTGCAATTCTATATGCTTCTGTGTTCAATGAATCATCCATTGGCAATTTCAAATGTAGGTAATGATCCAATGAGTCATTCCAAGCATGTTTCTAGTAGGTATGGCACGGCGAAGAAAGTTGTGTTGAAACATAAACCTGATTATTTTCTCACTTCATATCCGGCAACTTGTTATTATAGGATTTATACCTGACTAGAAGGCTAGATTTTTTTTGGAATCTAGAAATTACCATGAACCTGCTCATATAAATTGCGTTGAGAACTAGTCAAATCAGCAACCTTTTTTCAAACATCAAAATGTACATAAGTTTTGTTTCAACTCAGTATGGAATTTTGTATGAAATACTTGCTTATGAAGTCACTAAATTCAACGCACTTTAATTCTTTCATCGATAGTTTAAAATGGGTATGAAACATAAAATTAACAGAGCTTTGGGCTGATCCTTCCAAATAATTACTAGACTACTTTTTGTCCCGGAAAATTGCAGATTACCCGCAGGAACCAAAAAAACCTCAATCCACGCGGACGAAGTCGCGGGCATCACCGAGTTGGAGCTAATTTTCATGCCTGTTTATTTTATTTTTCATAGATACTAGCGATGCTTTCGCCGGGTCAGATAGTCGTTTTGTCGGTTTGTCGGACTGTATGTATGTGTACTGTATGTTGTTCCCTTTGTGTCGTAACGCCGAACGTGTGAGATACAAGTCACAACACACTCGCCGTGTTTATCAGCCCGCCTTTGCCAAACGACATAACTATGAATGTGGGTCAGCACGCGGAATAAGAACTTTGCTAGATGTGATATCAGGTATAGTCTATGAGGAGCCTTAACCCAACTAACTCTAATAAATTTTAAAATTTTTTTTAGTACGTACCTGATTTAATATTGATACTCAATTTATCTCGTAGATATAGCGTACTTTGAAAGTCAAAGAACGCTCTATAGATTTGAATTTTGACATTTGAGATTTCTTAAGAGACTAAGAAATCCTCTAAGAAAACTCTAAGAGACCTCTATGAAAGCTTAGACCTAAGATACGGTTAAAACGAGACTGGCCCCCGATTGCGTAAGGAAATTGTAATCATAATCGTTCGTCAAACGGATGCATGTGCGCATGTGCATGCATGCACATAGCGCGATGCGTGTAAGCATACATGTATGTATGAACTCCGAGTAATACGTTTTGAGTTGTCAAATGATTACGATTTGCTTAGACAATTGGGCCTTTGATTATCCCTTTCATAATACCGCTGGTTTTCTTGCCAATCCTTCTCAGTAGAACTGCTTTCCGAACCGGTGGTAGAGCCCTGACATAATATCTTATGTGAGAGTCTTATGTGTACCTACATAAAATAAATATTTTATTTCAATACCACGGTTAAAACTCCTTGCGGAAAAGGACGGGGCTAGGTTTGTCAATTTATAATATTTTAGAGATTGTGTACAACGGTATAAGACACTTTTCTTACTTTTCTCTTCCTACGTTATTTTGACACTTCGAACTAAATCTGGTAGTAAGACACATTGCATCGTGTCACATTCAGTTTCTCTACATCCACGCTTTGTCCATTTAAGATTCCGCAGTGACCCGCACAGTTAAACCTCTAGGTTTTTACTCTTTTTACTCGTTTTTATGTGTTTATTTAGTCCTCTTTCTTGTGTACTCAACTAGTTGCCTCCGCTCCTCTTTTTATATACCCTCCCATCCCCCTACTTGCTTGTTATTTACCCGGAAAATTGGGGTTTGTTGCGGTGAAACATATTTTTAAATAAAATCTAGATAAAGGTTAAGCGTGATCACACACTAGGACCGGATAGGACGGACGGAAAACGAAGTTTGCCCTGTCGCCTAGTGTGCGCACTCCATATCGTCGTCGTCAACCAACAGACGTCCACTGCTGGATATAGGTCTCTTGCAAGGATTTCCACACTCCGCGGTCTTGCACCGCCTGGATCCAGTGGCTCCCTGCGACTCGTCTGATGTCGTCCGTCCACCGAGTGGGGGTCTGCCAACGCTGTGTCACCATTCCAGCACTTTGGGACCTCAACGTCTGTCGCTTCTTGGAACTATTTGCCCCGGCCATTGTCACGTCTTCGAAACACGTCGAACTATGTCGGTTATATTAAGTTCCTTTACACTCCATGGGTACAAATGTGAGTAGAAATTTGGGGGCAAACTATATACCTATATAAGTTTCGTATTCAGATGGAACGATTTTGATAAAATAAGTCTTTATTAGCTTCATATCAGACAAGATGATGCCCACGAAAAGGTAATAGACAGCCATCTACTGACAGATGGGCAGACAGGCAGACACAATTTCGCATTTATGATATTAGGTAGTATGGACAATGATTTTTGCACTTCAAAGTCAATTCATGAGGTATTCGATAAATGATAATAATGATAAATGATATTTGTAAGTAGCAAATGAGGTGTTATCATTTATAGAATACTAGGTGATGCCCGCGACTTCGTCCGCGTGGACAAAGTTTTTTGATTCCCGCGGGAACTCTATGATTTTCCGGGATAAGCCTTCCCGGAGATACCACCTATCCCTATACCAAATTTCATCTAAATCGGTTGGACAAATGAGCCGTGAAAGCGTAACAGACAGACAGACAGACAAATAGACAGACAGGCAGACACACTTTCGCATTTATAATATTAGTATGGATATAGAACGGGAATCGAACCCGGAACCAGGAAGCGAGCATAAGGAATTTTGGATAGGTCAACCGGCCTCTTGAGTTTGAACTGGATAAAATAAACTGCTTTTTAATCAAATTAATCAGTAAATAATTTTTAGCTAAATTACTTTACTTATTTGAAAAGGTGAAATTATGATTCTTTATTTTAAGAAATTTACTTTAATTTGAATAAAAAAGGTTTTTAAATCATTATAATAAATAAAACAATTATTATTGAGATTCTATAAAATTTATTACTCTCTTACTGATACTAACAATATTTAGAACGACTTAAGACTAGTTTTGACTTAATATTATTTTTTAAATATCAGATTATTATTATCGTATAATAATAACTTATGAATATAATATAAATCAGTGATGTGATTATAATATTCTAATCTATTCCATGGATCGATTATAATATCATGTTATTTCTTGCATGCAAAAAAAGAGTTTCATTTATTATCATAATGTTTATTTAATTATTCAGGTAAATGAATGCGTTACATTTGTACACATTTCTTTGGCATGTGAATAACAGTTACATAATATTATTTTACAGAATTCTATTTGTAAAATGGCGTTACAAAAAAGGACGGAAATTATTTCTATCACTTATATAATAAACTATTTAGGTATTTAAATTATATTATAGACGGATAAAAATCGGAAATATAATGTTGTACTTCTAGTTTAAGAAAAGGTTAAGTATATAATAAATAGAATTTTTAAACTCTAAATGTCTTAAATATATGTTTTATATGTAAGGCAGTTTTGCTTATTTTAATATTCTTTCAATTAAACATTGATTTGATACATATTTTTAATCTTCTTTGCAATAAATTACTTACACGCAACGTTAAGACAATAATTCGAAAGGCACCCAAAATACAACAGATGGCACGGTACGTATTTCGCAAATCTATTAAAATTTAAAAACACCTGGTTGGCCTACTTTTTTAAATGTCGAAATCGTGTGTCGTAAGCGCCACCTATGCCATCGATAGTCCTCTTAGAAGACCTTACGCAAACTATTGCGACATACGATACAGTAAACAAACATGTCTCTACATATTAAGTAAGCTACTATGTCTGTTTGTTCAATTTTGTGCCACATGAGAAAAATATAAAGTTTAATTTAACTGTATAATATACTTACATAATATAATAATTTTATATACTATACACTACACGCCTTAAAAATTTTCAACTCAATATCGTTTAGGTAAATGAAAGTATAAGATAGAGTGTAGGGTTATACTTAAGATATAAAAAATCATATGAAAATATAAAATGTCATTAAAAAAGAGTATTTCATATAATTTATATAGCGATATTAGAAATAGATGTAAACGGAAACTTACAACGTATCTTTCCGTACGTAAAGTAGGTATAAAACACAACAGCGAAAATTGAAGCTACCTACCTCAGACAGAGCCATGGTTCACGCATAGGTCAAATTGGTTAAAAGTGAAATCGAATTAGGAGCTTACACCTAATAGAGTCGAGGTCAAATTTTTCTCATAGTACTAAAGTACCTACTACAACCTTAAGGTTGTAACCATTCAAACTTACGCAACGATCCTCAGCAAAACAACAAAACATGTGATGGGGGAAGGAGGGGGGAATGTTTCGAGGTCATGAGACATTCTACAATTGAGTTACAAGTGATTCAGTTAGTTCAGGTAATGATTCACGGGCTAAGGAGGAAATTAATGATTAAGACGATGCTAGGCGTTAAGTAGAAAGATCTTTGACCTGGGTGTGGCGAATGCGATAGCTGCCAAAATTACAAAGCAATCTGTCAAGTCATGAATTAAACTCGTCCGAAATAAAGTCATCAAAAATCTGTCAAGTCAATCATAATTAAAATGAAAATACTGAATTTTTATAGTTATCCAAACAAATACTTAATTGTAATAGCTTAGAAAAAATAAGATTCATTAAAACTTAGACATACATTGTAAAAAAAATGAGATATTAATCCCCCTAAAATATAACAGCAAAATATACATGCGTAAAATATAATAATAATATAAATATAATAAAATTAAAAAATTCAGACCTAATCAAAAAAAAAAGTGACACGAATGGTAACTTATTTATTAATTTCATAGAAAAATGGAATATTCTGGAATGTTCTGAAATTAAACTTAATTATAAAAAAGAATAAAATTTCCCAAATTTCCTTCTGAAAAGGAAACGAATTTTATCCCCAAAATACAATTAATGCCATGAAAAAGTAGAAAACTTTCTAAGGACTATGAAAATCATTCAGGCTTCGACTTCGTGTCGTGGCGGGAATATCGCTGTAACCTACACATTAGGGCATAATAACTCATATTGCTTTAAACTTAAAATTGATATCTGAATGCGCGTGTGTAGGCTCTTTTTACATACGTAAATCGGTGGTAACGTTTGGCTAAAGATAAAAATAAAGCACCATATTGATTGTAAGTCGACTGAAAATCGAAAAACAATTCTACTACTCCCAAAGAAAAAAAAACTAATAGTCATTTGTGATTGTTGTTAAGCAACTAATAATTGTTTTGCAATTATAAATTATTAATAATGCTAAGTTAAATGGCGCTTGAGGTCCGCCATATTGAATTAATAATGACGTCACTTAACAACGTGTATTATAATTGTAATTCCTTGCATAATGGTAAACAACTTTATAAAACACTCAATATAGTATTTCATTCTAAACTTAAAGCGCTGATGTATAAAAAAACACAGTAATTCCAAAGGAATGTTAGAAAATGGGAGAGTTCGCACACTGAGCACTGTCGCAATAGATTCAAATGAATGAGACTCAAACATAAACCATTCAACCGTTGAGTCGACCTTACAATCGATTGTTCAATAGTACTATACTAAACTATTGCAAAATGCCACACAATATGCGTCTAACATGATCTGAACAAACAAACTTTATTTTTGTTCAATGACAATTTAGCGTTTAGCTGCAATCACACTGGTAATGGTGCATTCTTAGATGGAAACGCGCTAACTTTAGCTGGCAGTTTATCCAAAGCAAACATGTTATTGTTACCTTTATCTTAAAACTAGCACTCAGTTTCGCCCTCTTTCCTCTCCGTTATATAATGTTCCACTTCCCTTAAAGAATTGAAGAGTTTCCAAGCGAGGATCACACCAGTTATTTCAAGCAGAGATATAAGTAACGAAGCACCAGCAACAGAAGAACTGATAATCTTCGTGTAAACCGCCGCAACTTTAGCACATCCTAATCTCTCATTCGCTTCTTTATCAGTAAAGTCACAGGTTGCTCTGTAATAGCTGTCCAAACAACAAGTAAGAGGTAGATCGTTTCTCCAGCTTCTATAATCTCGAGCATCATTAGCACCGCAGCATCTTAGTTTCCTTTCAATTCTTCCAAAAGATTTAAAAACATCCGGGTTGGATTGAGAGTTGTAGTATCCATCGTATACAGTATCCTTGATGAATTTGTCAGTGTCTTCTCCATCGACGAAAACGAAGATCAATGTAGCAGCTAGCAGTTGTCCAATAATAATTAGAATCATGAAAAGTCCGTAAACTCCTAAGAGTCCTCTGCTCTCCCTATTGGCACCACAATATCCACAGAAAGCTACCATAATCACAAACAATCCGAGAAGTATAAACAGCCATGGCGCAACTTGAGGCCAGTAAATTCTATAATCCAGTAAATAGTGGTTACTGTTTCTCAACGCGACGAATTCGGAAAGTTGCACGAAAAACCAGATTCCTGTAGCCGCTGTCACTAACCCGAACATCGCGTATATTATGTTCATAACATACAGAACACCCTTGATCATGTCTTCTTTCGCCATTTTTTTTTCGCGTTTCAAATTATCGACCGGCGTGAATGATCGTTGACGATAGAGTGAGAAGCGTTGCGTGGGGGCGAGTAGTTTTATAAACTCGCGAGCAACTCGCTTCGGACCTCAAGATGTAGTGGTTTTACACCTCACGACACGATAACAATTGGCCATATATTTGCATAGTGAGAGGCCGGTGACTCAGATATGTATTTCTTGATTACAGTCAATTATTTATTCTGGGCTACATTAACGACTTCCTGTTGTTTTAACAGATAATATGACACATTTTTTGGTTTTCAACGGAAATTCTTCGCAGATTTTTGTTAGTAACTTACAGATTAACGTGTGTTATAAATATGTCATGTTTTTTGTTCTCAAGAAATAGATACATGTCACATGCCTAGGTTTGTTTTCTCTTTTAGTCATTCCATTACATTCCGTTTTGAGATACATTTATGACAATGGTACAGAAAGTCTAGCAAGTTAAAAATATAGTAATTTATATACAGAGTATACAGTGTAGATAACACTATGGTGTTATAGAAATGACACAATCTGTATTTATCTCCAATAAATTTTGCCAATTACTTCATATACAGTTTTTATATTTCCTAACTCTATCTCTCTCTCTATCTCTATCAGTTAAACAGCTTCATAAACAAGCAAATATAAAAATAAAGTTTAAAACCAATCGTTTAAAACTAAGTTTCGCTTTTCTGTCGTGTCGTATCGTCGCAGTCATATTCAAGTCAATGTCGAGTCGCATCCGTCTCACATAGTGCCGAATCCTCGCCTACGTGATTTAACTAACATACAACCAAGCCAGTTATACGACATACTTCTTCTACGCTGATGCCATCGCTACGATGGTAACATTACGTAAAAACACAAAACAGACATTCTTGTAGGTACCTTCCTACTTTTGCTTTCGGCGGCCTTCAAGACCAATCACTTTCCTCGATGGTCCATTGGTACTATCAAACTGTGTACCTTTACTACGAGCTATTTGTACCTAAAGTAGGTAGTAGTTAAACAGGTTTTGCCTGATATAATGGCACCTGATAGTAGATAGTCTGACATGGAATGCGCTAACCTAGATAAAATAGCGAGCTTATTTTATTATTATTTGGCTTGTTAAGTTACTGAATAAAGCTTTTCTAGTAAAAAGTAGTAACACATTACGGCAGAATTTTTTGGCCAGATTTATAAATAAAGTTTATTAAAATCCCAATTTGACTCAACGAATATCGTCGATTTCATTCAAGAATGACTATTCATTTTATTACTATCTCAAAAATCAATTAAGAAACTGCAATCCTAAAAACAGTTAGAAATAATTATTAAATGATTAGAGTTTTGCTAATAGCAAATGTAATTTTAACTCAATTAAAAGCGTTGATATGACAATGAAAGATAGTCGATAGATTTGTAAATTATAATTATTTTGAACTCAAAATGCATCATCAACAAAAAAATATACATAATTCTAATACAGATTTATATAAATAATTATTGATAGTGTTAACTTAAATCCATTAAATATAAAATTATATTGCTAAAATAACATTAAAGCTGATACCGTTTCGAGTTTTTTAGGTTTGAAATGTGACTTTTTAAGAGATTTTATATTGGACGCAAAATCAATTAAAAATAATCGGAATGGAAAAAGTAGTATAGGAATGTATACTATGCAAATTCTATACTATATCCATTCAAAGAGTAATAACCAAGAACACCGAAGAATTCAAATAGGTAACAAAAACAGAATATATGTATATGAAAAAGTAAAAACAAACTAAGAATTTTCAACACGTTCTCAACATGTAGCACGTATTGACAATATTATGTATACTGTAGAGTGTAGACTCTGTCGCTAAATATGAAACACAAATAATTTTTTTAGCAAAGAAGTCTATTATTTATCGCCATCTAACGATTTCAAAAAATCTTGGTATATAAATAATCTCAGAAGTACAAAAAAATATTCCCCATTTTTACTTCACAAACGAACACAGGACTCTTCTTAAAATACTAAAATTAACCGATTATATTATAGGTACAGTCTATACAACTTAATTTTAAAATTAATAAATAAATTATTTTGTAGAAAATTATTATCAGTTATTTATTTTTAAATTATTCTATAATTTCAAGTTCGCATTCATTTGATATAATTTTATTGAAATTACGACTCCAAGATTTTTATTTAAAATTTCGCAAAATATGTGAAAATTGTTTTAATATTAGAAAGATAGCAGCAAATATTACCTACTATCTTTCCAATATGGTGACAATAACTTTTTATTGTGCCTTAGTGTAACAACTTTTCAGATATCTGAGTAAAAGAAGCTAGAAAATGCTATTTTACACTGTTAACTTGTACAAGAGTACAAACTATTTACTTATGTTTGTGCGGAAATCTTGTTTCATCGATGTAGCAATGCATGGCTAATATCGAGCCAAAAAGCTATAGACTTGCACCTTATTTGTAAACTCCAAGAACATTATTATTAACTCTCTCTGTAATAAAGAGTTTAACGACACCAATCTACAACTGAAGGTTTTGCTATTATGTTTATCACCTAACATTAAAATTTAACATAAAGTTAACGAGGCTGCGTTTGAACCGCGTGGCCTAGTTTTGATAATTTTACATACTTTACTTAGTCACGGTGGTTAACGATTACTTATCGAATAATATTGAGAACACTTATTTATCTTTTCAGTAAATTTCATTCTTAAAGCCAACGATCTAAAGATTTTGCTTGGTTCTGCGTTCACTGTAAGTTGATGCGATGATTTTGTTCTGTATTCACACATCATCAATTACTCTTATGCGACACAATAGTAGTTGATGATCAAGTAAGCAATTTTCGAATAATGGACTTAATTGAACGTAGAACCGAGTAACTTTAGAACTTTAGAACGTTGGCAGTGAAATACACACCAAAATCTTACAAACAAATAATACTACTACCTAACTCTAGATTTATGCATATTAATTTACATTAAAATTATAGTTATCGTAACAAAATATTTATATTCAAGGTTTGCAACATTAAAAATGTCAAAAGTTGCTGAAATAAGGTGCATATTATTTTAAATGTCAAACGTTTTATATCTATACGTGTAGATACACGTTATTAAAATGCAACGCCACGTGTAAAAAACTCAATGGAAGTTGCCATTGTTGTGTTCACTTGGACAGGAAAAAACAATCACATTATTAGTGTCATGAAATATCTTATATATTCTTAGCAATGTACTATATAAATCTACTTATATATATACAATACTGATTCCAACTTCGAACGACTAGAGACCAGAAAATTCCATTCACAACACAAAACGTGTTTCTATGTTGATGTTATTGAATCTGAACTCATAATAAGTGTAAAGTATTACTTTGTTGATTCGATTTTCTTAGTATTCATTCTAAAAATCCAAACCTTTGATAATTTAACTAACATTCTACACTGAATTAATTTAAACAATTCAAAACAGTGGAAAATCTTTTTTATATTTCAAAATTTTAATATTTTGAATTGCATTTCAAGTAATATAACCTGTATGTAAATAAAAGTTTATGTAACGTGGCTGTTAAATAACGTGTATCCACACTTAACATAACATTTCGCAATTTCTTATTTTCGCGTCGTGTTAGCGACATGTAAGGTTTACTGGAAACATTTTCTCGACGTATTCGCTTTGAAATATTACGCAGTTACTCGTTTTCTTTGAATAAGAAAGGTAGAACTCGCGTTTTTATGCCGTCTCAAAATTTGTTTAGCTTTAGTGCGGATATTTATCTTTTCTCACCAACGAAATCAGAAAAACAATAATAATTAGAATTAAACTATGTACTTACTTACTTTAAAGTTGTGATTGGTCTACTACCAGATACCATTTTATAAAATCTACCATGTTCAATATTAAAATTATAAAACGAATGAATTTCATCCATGAAATAATATGATCTTTGATCTAATTCCATTTGAATAATCTTAATACAGATTACTGTAGGTACATTATACATTACATTAGTCATCTTATAATTACTTAAATACGTAAAAACAAAGTTGTACCCAAACCTTTGTTATGCTTAGTCAAACTTTTCGGCGACTCATAAAAGTTGTTAACCTTTCGTAAGTATGCCGTGACAGCCATAGCCTTAACTTATATAATAACTTAAGTTTCAACACATACGTTGCTCAACTCAATCTGAAGTTATTAATAAATAAGTAGCACAAAAGAACTCTAGTAAGTTAAGCGAATGCGTAGTTTTCCATACGATTTTCATATTAACCTAATTGATAAGGTTAATTCTTAGTATTGTATTTCCATAAAATAAGTTAATATACCATAACTAAATCGACATTAATTTTTATGCTAAATGTTTAGTCTTAGTCTTTGGATCAAAATAATGCATAGCGTGAAATAAGAACCGACTTCAATAAACAAATTTATTTTCAAAGACGTAACTTTGACGCTAAGAATTAACCTTATGTACTACTAGGTAAAGACAACTATGACGTAATAGCTAAGTATATAGGTATACCTAGGTGACGAATCACGTAGCAAATTAACTATATTCGGTCTCAGTCGTTAGAAAAGGAAAGAGCTATGTACGATATCGCTCTATCTCCTTCCTTCTACATAAATTAGTAGCTTCCCCTCGGGTAGCTGTATGACAAAGGGTTTCACAAGTGAGTGCATTTTCAATCATAATTAACGATTGTATTATTGAAATTGCAACCGTATTTCGAAACATAAAACTTTTCATCGAAATTGTTTATTTTTAAATTAAATTTAAAAATAGAATTTCGTGAAATTTACTTTAAAATTCAAACGTGAAATGTAAATTGTTTTTCAAAATACATTGCAAATTATGAAAATGTAAACAAAATGCGTTCTCACCTCTTAAGTTAACCAAGGTTAACTTACCACGACCACACAATTAATATAAAAACACTTGCAGGTAAAAAATGCCCTCAAAATTTACAATAAAACTTTTTTGCTTTCCGATTCATGCGTGGGCGGTGGTCGGTTTCTGATCTTCAGACTCCTATACATAGCCACAGCGAATACAACAGCTATTATACCAATCAAGGCTGTGAAAATGGCGGCACCGGACAAGACCTTGATTACAATTCTCGCGTATTGAGCAGCTACTGTCGAGCATCCATGTCTTTCATTCGCCAATTTGTTTGTGAACGCGCAATCAATGGAATAAGGGTCCAACCAACCGCGGTAAAACACATCACAGCACGACATTGGGAAATCAGACTTCCAATTCTTGTAATCCCTTGGGCTATCAGCTCCACAACAATGTAGTTTCCTCTCAATTACTCCAAAAGCCGCCGCGACATCATTGTCATTCTTCGATTGGAAATACACATCCCAAACGGTGTCTTTAACAAAATCATCCGTGGCTTTATTGTCAGCGAAAACTAACGCAATCACTGCGGCTGCGATTAATAAAACAATAACAATGCCCATAGCTGTTACATACATTGTTAGTAATCCCTTGCTCTTCTTCTTGGCACTGGTGAATCCGCAGACTGAACAACCGATGATAAGGACGGCAACTATGAAGAACAGCCATGGTATCGCTTGGGGCCAATACACAGTGTAATCCAGTAAGTAATGGTTGCTATTCCTTAGAACCGTGAAATCGTGAACTTGACAGAAGAACCAGATGGACGCCGCGGCGATAGCGAGACCGAATATCAAGAAAACTGTGTTCAAAATATAGAGCACCACTCGAGAGATACTGAGCGAAGACATTTTGAAATGTTTGAAGGTTACAAACAGTTATACACCCGCGCGCGCGTTCCGTTCAACGGTAACCAATTGAATGGCGTTGAGGCGATGCGTTGTATTTATAAAACCTTACTTCCTAGCCTGATGAGTCATAAGGATCAATGGAATAGTTAAATTAATGACGTCTTCTTGTTCGTCTTTGTGGTCATTTTAGATAATTTCTGATGAGCTCCTTGCAGTGTGTCGTTCTAGTAATAATTATTTCCACTAAGTTTCCGTTTGATTAAAGTTAACTAAAAACTTATGTTGCTTCATCCATTTTGGATTAAAAAATTAGCGACCTAAAACTGTTAATTATAAGTAGATTGAGATTTAAAATAATTTTATCATTTAATGTAGACTTCATTTAAAAAGATTAGGTAGATAGCCTTTAAACAGTGCGTCAATTCTGTGACTAAATGAAAAACATATATTTCATTTAGTTTCAGAATTTATTAATAAAATTTTAAAAATCTGCATTTAAAAGTGTCAATATTACATGGAATTATATATCAATTTATTTAAATTATTTGCAGTACATATTATGTTACAATAATATTTTATTATACATTTGAAGTTAGAAAGTAAGTCTTTGCTAAGTAAAAATATTATTTTGTAATTTCTCTGTTGAATTTACTTTGACCTCTTGGGAAATGTATTCATCATGTGTACATAAATCTATAAATAATTAAATAAAAAATAATTATTACTACAAAAGGGACCAGGAAGGACTTTAAGTCCTAACGTATCTAGTACCTACTTACTTAAATGGATCAAGATTTTACTTATTAGGACAGTTCTTTATATAGCAATCGAGGCCGGTCTGCCAGTCTGCCTTTCAAGTGACTAACTTAGACCCACTAAGTTGTAGGTTTAACAGAAATGAGAATATCATTCAACTGAGATGGTGATAATAAAAACAACCCGGCTGAGTATGTTGTGGGCTTTTCTCAGACCAGGGCGCGTTTGGAACCCTCGTAGCTACCTACCGTAATTGATAATAATCACCATCTTAAACTAATTACTACATAATATTATAAATGCGAAAGTGTGTTTGTTTGTTGGTTTATTGGCTTGTTGGTTTGTTTATTTGTTGGTTTGTCCTTCAATCACGCCGCAACGGATTTACGTGATTTTTGGCATGGGTATAGTTGAGGACCTGGAGAGTTTTTATCCCGGAAAAGATAGATAGATAGATGAAAGTTACGGAGTTCCCGCGGAAATAAAAAAAAACTTAAACCACGCGGATGGAGTCGCGGGCGGGAAGTTAATAAGTGTACAGTATACATGCATTTATTAAATAAATATTAAAATTTAAAAATTGGAAATTAAACTGGTAGAAGAGAACTTTTCCCTTCTTCCACCATACCTACAGCATTTCCACCAAACAATGGGAGGCTGCGCGATGACGTCACAGCATATTACTGCGAAGGATCACTCAATGTCAAGGACACATGAGTCGCAGGCTCCACAGCGTCACGTCACACGTCTTCGCAACGATAAAGACGTTAGTTGTCCTTAATTGGATGTGACTCACCAAAACGGGTACATCGGGTTGATAACAGAGCGGTATACGCAAATTGGTGTGTCTCAGAAGTCATTATGACGATTCTAGTACTAGTTAGCCCTTTGTTGCGATCTCAGTCTAAGGTGGCAGCGGGATAACCTGCAGCCCTATAATATACTCTTAAATGCTGTTAGAGGGGAAAGCCACTGACATATTTTTTTTATCCATTGAAAGTTTGCTATGAAAATGTTATTTTTATTTCATAGCAAACCTTCAATGGTTAATAAATATTTTTATGTTAGTGGCTTTCATGTATTGATAGCCACTGAGTTAGAGAATATGGGGGGTTATGACTTATACCCCTTTACAGTGGCTTTGGAAGTCGGTTTTTTGGAAAGAATTTTTATCGAATAAGCACACAACAAACTCAGCCGGGTAGGAACTAGGTAAGTAGGTATCCTATGTAACATAGTGTAATATTCTGAAGATAGTGATTATATAGTCACATCCATACTAATATTATAAATGTGAAAGTGTGTCTGTCTGTCTGTCTGTCTGTCTGTCTGTCTGTCTGCTACGCTTTCACGGCCCAACTACTCAACCGATTTTGATGAAATTTAGTACAGAGATAGGTAACATCCCGGGGAAGGACATAGGCTACTTTTTATCCCGGAAAATTGAGGAGTTCCCGCGGGAATCAAAAAAATGTATCTGTTAAACCGATTTTGATGAAATTTGGTACAGGGATAGGTTGTATCCCGGGAAAGGACATAGACTACTTTTTATCCCGGAAAATTAAAGAGTTCCCGCGGGAATCATAAATCTTAATCTTCGCGGACGAAGTCGCGGGAATCATCTAGTAGTTATATATATTTTACTATATTATCACTATCTCTCAAATATTGTTACATAAACTTTATTCGTAACTGTTAATTCGTACCACAGGTCGTTCCGTTGTAAAAATCACAGATTTGACAGTCCCCGCAAGAATCGGAGCATTGAAAATGAATACAAAAATTTACGAAAAAGCACTTCTCGCCTGCATCCGCATCTTTTAACACCATTACTATGACGATCGGTCAAAAATCATAGAAGCTACTACATCACTTTTTAAATACGGAAATAGAAATACCCGTTTTTTCTACAATTCCAAATGTAAAGGGACAGGTCACAATTATTAACCGATTTTCATAATTTTTTCGCCATTTTGTAGCTAAACTAATACCCTAAAACCGTTTTTTTCATTTATTCTTACAACTAGATGATGCCCGCGACTTCGTCCGCGTGGATTGATGTTTTTTGATTCCCGCGGGAACTTCAATTTTCCGGGATAAAAAGTAGCCTATGTCCTTCCCCGGGATACAACCTATCCCTGTACCAAATTTCATCAAAATCGGTTGAGCAGATAGATTTTTTTGATTCCCGCGGGAACTCTTCAATTTTCCGGGATAAAAAGTAGCCTATGTACTTCCCCGGGATGTAACCTATCTCTGTACCAATCAAGATCGGTTGAGTAGTTGGGCCGTGAAAGCGTAGCAGACAGACACACTTAGTATGGATTTAGTAAATAAACACTCCCAAAAAACTCGCCCTATTTAACATTTTTCAAAATTCAAAAAAAAGTTACCAGCTGATTTTCAAAACTCAAATGTCTCGATAAATTCCTCAACTCTTGGTACTATTTCCATCTCGATCCTCTCAAAATCCTCGGAGCTATGGCCTAAAATAGGTCTCAGGCGATTTGCATCTGATAACCATTTTCAATGGTAATAAAAAAGGCTTTATCGCAAGTTTTAATTTCAACCCTAGTAATAGAGTTTCCACAGTCACAATATAATCACATTTAAACTAAGACAGCAACAATATCTTGAGGACTTCCCTGGCGCAGTGGTGACAAGTGGAAGATCCCGGGTTTGATTCCCGGCAGAGAAAACTTTGGGAATGAATTATATTTTTTTAAATATTGTTTATATACTGACTGTTGTGACTTTGGGAGGCTTCGGCTGTGGCTAGTGGCCGTGAACGTGCACCTGATCTAGTAACCGCATTTTATAATACCTACTTTAATTAATGGTCATCGGAAGATTTATTAAAAAAAACAAAATGTTTCCTTCCTGTTACACATAAGCAACGTAGGGACTGAAAAAACAACAAAAACAAATGTAATAATGGTGAAACTTTGCCATGATTTTTCATAATAATATGCTGCATCTGTCACGTAGGTAATAAGTCACTATAGAATAGGTGAATAAACGTGAGTAGGGAGTAGGTAGGTACATAATGGGAAGGTAGGTGCTACATAGTACATGTACATACGTTAAGGCTATGTAATCTGCACATGTTTTGGGTTATAACTTAGAACCAATCCTATCATTTTATACTCTCCTGAAATGATAAAGTCATTTTCTATTTTGTGTACCACTACCAAATCTTCTATAGGTAGGTATATATAAAAATCAATTGCTGTTCGTTTGTCTCGCTAAAACTCGAGAACGACAGGGCCGATTTAGCTGGTTTTGGTTTTGAAATGTTTGTCGTAGTCCAGGGAAGGTGTCCAGGGCACTGTGAGAAAATATGGAAAAATTGCGAAGAAGATAGGGCAGGACAACGTCTGCCGGGCCCACTAGTAAACAATAAATAATCGTATACACTTGTACATACGTAGTACAGATTATGTATGCAGAATACAGTAAATGAAAAATAAAATAAAAACAATCTAAAGATGCTAACAATTTCGGCTACCGGGCCAGATAAGTTTGTGGGACTAGGTATACGTAGTACCACAAAATGAGTAGATATGTGTGTATTAGTGTGAGTATGCAAAGTGTGAGGACTAAGCTCTCACGGTTTGTATACGCACTAAGCATCCTTAAGGCGAATACAAACTATGAAACAGCGCTGTCAGCATACTATGCATAATATGCCTACTCGTGGCTTCGGTATGGAATAATCCTATGGGGTCAGAGCCCCGACGTAGGAAACCTGTTTATATCTTCAAAAAAATGCATACGAGTGCTTGTAAATATTAAGCAACGCGATAGCTGTAGGCCACACTTTATTAATAAAAAAATTCTCACCTTACCCTCCATTTACATAATGGAGATGGCTCTGTTTGTAAGGAAACATATACACCTATACAAAACTTTCGTAAGCACAAAAATTCAAAGAGATACACGCAAGAACAAAAAACTGGTTGAACCCTGCTTCAACCAAATAACATTAGCCCAAAAAAGTCCATATTTTAGATCCGTAGTATCCGTAGTAGTAGTAGTATGTTATAATATAATAATATTATCACAGACGAGATCAAAGAGACAAAATTTAAAAGTAAATTAAAAGAATGGCTAATCCAAAAATGTTATTATAGCATAAAAGATTTTTTAAATGAATAGACCTCAATAATATGATCAATTAAATTAAATTAAATATAAAAATATGTTAATTAATATCTGAAATTTTGTTATTACTATATTATTAAGTAATATATTTTGTGCAAATATAAATTAATATGTAAAAAGATAAATAAATAGATATTAGATATTTATGTATAAATATATATAGGTAATTATAATTATGTTATCATGTAGCAACGCCCTGACAGGGCCTCATGTCCATGCATGCTAATAGCTAATTGTATTATGTAATAATAATTAATGTATTAGTAAGTAAGACATGAAAGCTATTAATAAATAAATGACTAAATGACTATTATATGTATATTCCGTGGTAGGTAGTAGGTACTTAGTATACCTACGACCTACTTAATAGGTATGTGATTTTATACGACTGCCCAAAAACCATTTATTTATTTATTTAATTTATTTAATTAGTACGGACAAGCCAATTACACTAATTAATAAAAATTACACAGCACAACTTACAATTAATAACAGCAATAATTACTTAAAAATTAAAATCATACAAATTTGTTAAAAAATTACATAACACGAATGAAAATTAATAACAATAATACTTATTTAAAAATTAAAATTATAATAATTAAAATTTTTATAATAATATAATAATAAAAATAATAACCTTAACAATTATTTAAGAGAGCTGCATGGTTTGTGAGTTGTAACCTTCGCAAAACTTCAAGCACCTACTCACAACCATGCTCCATTGGTCTGCAAATATATCACAGGCGGGAGACTCGGCCAACAACGTATTCAGTGCGGTCAGTGTGCGCGGCATTGGGGATCTAGCCCGTGACACAGTGCGGCAAGGCCGGACAGCAAAGAATCGGCGACAGCGGCACTGACGTAGTTGGGTGTAATTATTAGGTGCCCATATGCGGCACACCTTGTCATGAAGCTCCAGGCAGTCTATCTTTCCTGTAAGAATTTTACACATAGTGACGAGTTGGTCACACGCTCGCCGGGTTTCCATCCAGTGCATTAAATCCACCATAACCATAACCATATTTTTTTAAATTTTGTTTAAATATCTCTTGCTGAAAATTAGTGTGTGACACCACTTTAGTTGAAAATTAAAGATTAGGAATCCTTTGTTGGAAGCCCATAGGCCACTATTCTACGAACCTCATTTTCATTGAACAAAAATCTATTAAAACCGATCCAATTTTCCAGCTCGATTCTTCCGTAGCAAATAAAAAGAGATAAAATCTCAACACGCCCGCTTCCGGAAAATATGAATCACACCAACCACTACTCTGTTTACTATAAAAGCGTAAACGTAAAGTAACAACCACAAAATATTCCTTCAAGTTCCTGCATTCATTCATAGAATTCTGCTTCAATCAATGCATACGAAAATGTACCCAATGTTATAAACATAGAGTCTTAATTACCAAAAATGTGTGATTATAAATCTGGTCTAACGCCATCCACTTCAAAATAAACCCTAACTTTATTGAAATAAAGTATAAATTATGGCTTATGGGTATTATTATGGCATGTATTATATGTATTAGAAAATTATAAAATGTTGCATTTTTAAAAGAACTTGAAGAGTGAAGACAAATTAATATGAATCCTATTATTTACATAATTAAGTCTTAATTACCTTAACAACCATATACTGTAAACATTGAACCAAAACGTACATAGGAAGATTTTGATTAAATAATTGTACTACCTAGGTATACTATGATGACGCGTCGGCGTTGTATAATATGTTTTGTGATTTGTCCTATGATAGAACATTATGAGTCATAGCATTTCATGGTAAAGGCTAAATTTTACGGGGAACGGGGCTTGTAAGGTCATAATAATTAATTAAATGTGGTACGTCATCGAATCACGCAACATCGGGTTCCGAGTTCGATTTCCGGTGTGTCCGGTCTTATCTAGACTAGACAGGCTGCCTTTTAGTAGGGGAGCCCATGATAATATCCTTTCACCGCTGAGGGGAGTGTCAGGTTTTTTTTCAAATCATCATCAGATTAAGAAAAGTCCTCGAGATAATCAGCAGATTTTGGTTCAACTCGTTGAAGCTGAACCGCTCGAGTATTTCAAAATGACAATTCTTTTTGCATTTTCAAAAAAGCCGCAGTGACTTTGCGTTACGTCAGAATCGTCAGTCCTTTGGGTCCGCTGACGCGCTCGTTTATTTTTTTACCAATTTTGTATACCCTTCCCGTCCGTACATCCGATTACAGACATACATGGGGCGTCATACGCTATCAATATCTGACACGCTCAAGTAAATCCAAAAATCTCCTCTTGAGCTCCCCTACTATTAGGATGCCAGGCTACCGTATCAAGGTTACCCTTGCTTTAACCATGAATACCTTTCTGCTACATCGTCGCGGTTGCCAAGCGATAGACATCCACAGCTGGACATAGATCTCTTGTATGGATTACACCCCCTCCCTCCCTTTGACGTTCCTTCCATTGACAACCTCCCTGACTCAGCGTTGAGCGCTGTTGCCTTAACGTGGAAGGTCCCGGGTTCGATCCCCGGCAGAGTCAATCTGGGTATATATTTTTTCTGGTCTGGCCTGGTGGGAGGATTCGGCCGTGGCTAGTTACCACCCTAGCGGCAACGACGCCAAGCGATTTAGTGTTCCGGTACGGAGCCATGTAGAAGACGATTAGGGGTGTGTATGTGTTTAATATTATAACTGCCATACCCTTAACAGGTTAGCCCGCTACCATCTTAAAACTACTTCATCACTTACCATCAGGTGAGATCGCAGTCAAAGGCTAACTTGTAGTTGATAAAAAAACACACGCCGAATAGCATTTTCGTGCGATTTCACAGTAATTATACCAACCAACCAATAAGCTAAGCACCGCCGCAAGGCATCGAGAAGGTCTGCAGTCTGCACCTTTACGCATTGGAAACTAGCTGAGGCCCGCGACTTCATCCGCAAGGAATAAGTTTTATTTATTCCCACCGAAACTGCTCAATTTTCCGGGATAAAAGTAGCTATGTCACTCCAGATCCTCATACCCATGCAAAATATAACATCGATCCGTGGCTCTGTTGCAGCTTGATTGAAAGACAAACCAATAAACCAACAAACAAACACACTTTCGCATTTATAATATTAAGTATGATAGTATGACAACCAGTAGGTGACTTCTAAACTTAATTAACAAGTTTTAAAGTTAAATTCGTCACCGATGATATCATTAGGCAAGCATACTATGTTATGACTATACATTCCACTATGCTATGGGACAAACAGGTTTGGGTGTTTACCTTGTAAATCATCGAAGTGCAAGAGTTATAAGAAACTACTTAGATGATGATGAAATACCACGACTTCGGCCGTGTGGATTTAGGTTTTTTAAAACTAATAACCTAAATGCGGATTTTCATGTCTATACTTAAAAATAATAGAACTTATAATGTAAGGGGCCGTAGATCTAACTAAGTATTTTACGAATAAACAAATTTCAATTTGAAACCTCCACGCGTTTCCGTGAAAAAGGTGGTTGACAGAAAGACAGACGCACAGAGAAGTGATCCTATAAAGGTTCCTTTTTCCTCTTGAGGTACGGAACCCTAAAAATAACGTAGGAGTACTTTAGATCTAAAAATAAATCTAGAAATTAGTATCTCGATCGTTTACCACAGTGAAGGCAACCGCAGCTGGATCATCTGCCAATCGTGGTCAAGGGCGACCTCGTTAATGCCCAGTTGTGTTGTTGTTACGACAATTTGCAATTACTACCTATTACTATAAACTATAGTGAACTCAAGTGGTTTATTGGTTCCGCAACCAACGTTTGGTTGTGCTTTACAAATCAGGAGACCTTCATTTTTATACGACTGCCTGAAAAAAGGAGTAGGTTTATTGTTTTCAGGGTTCATGTATGTATGCATGTATGTATGTATGTGAGTTTGTATATTCCACCATAACTTCTATACGCCTGAACCGACTTTGATAAATGAGGTATCGTTAGAATCCCTAGCTTATTCCGAGTGACATAGGCAAGGAATTTTTTAAAAAAAATTGATGAGGTGACCATGGTCCCGCATTAAAGACCAAAGTTGAAAAAAAATATTCGAAAATAAGATAAACTATATTATAATCATCTAGAAAATGATGAGTAAATTCCAAAAATATATAACACTCTAGTTCAATATATATCCAGAGATTCACAAAAAAATATCATTTAATAAAAATGTGAATAAGATTCCAAAGGTAATTAATGACTGTGGTATCGTTAGGTACGTAGTAGCAGTGGTAGCCGTACTTCCATTCGAGGGGGATTTTTTACTACACGACTGTCTAAAGAAGAAGAAGAAGAAGAAGTGTTATGTTTTCAGAGTTCGTGTATATATTATGTGTGTCTACGGCGGAGCAGTCGTATATTTTTTAATAATTTTAATTATATTCACTTGTTAATCCACTTACAATAAAATTATAGCAATATGGATGACGCCTACGAGTATGTCAAAAATAAATTATTTCTTACTGATTTATTCAATAGAGGGTCTTTCAAAAGACGGTAAGTTTTAAGTTTAATATGGTTATAATTAATGAGTTCTTCATAAGTTTCTCAAATATATAATACTAGATGGTGCCCGCGACTTCGTCCGCGTGGATTGACGTTTTTTGATTCCCGCGGGAACTCTTCAATTTTCCGGGATAAAAAGTAGCCTTTTTCTTTCCCCGGGATACAACCGGTTCATGTACCAAATTTCATCAAAATCGATTGAACAGATAATTTTTTTTAATTCCCGCGGGAACTCTTCAATTTTCCGGGATAAAAAGTAGCCTATGTCCTTCCTCGGGATGTAACCTATCTCTGTACCAAATTTCATCAAAATCGGTTGAGTAATTGGGCCGTGAAAGCGTAGCAGACAGACAGACAGACAGACAGACACACTTTCGCATTTATAATATTATTAGTATGGATTTAGTCTACCGCCAGCATGGTGGATTATGGCCAAACCCTTACCTCAACCACTAGACTAGACTATAACCGCTATACCTAAGTACCTTTATTGTTCACAGACATGATTTACATAATATCGATTACCTTATGTTTTGATTACCCTAGTTAGTAAGCACCTACATTTGAGGCTTGCGTGCTCACATCCCCACGAGAATAACCCTTCATATTATTACCCCCTACCCCCTTGTTCCCTATCTTTTTAATCGCAATTACGTAAAAGGGTGGATACGCGAGGGGAAAACCGAAAAATGTTCGGCCAATTTTTTTGTTGATCAATATACTTAATACTCCCTGGTGACTTTCCCTAATACACGTCTACTTAAAGTACAGCTTTTAATAGGTATATTTTTTTTTCAAAACCATAATATTATGTATTGTAATACGCGTAGAATAAGTTTTTAAATTCCCTCTGGAAGTCCTTAGTTTTCCGGGAAAAATAGCCTATGTCACTCTCTCCACTGTCATACTAATCAAATCAAATCAATCAATCAATCAAATAAATATTATAAATGCGAAAGTTTGGATGGATGGATGTGTGGATGGATGTATGGATGGATGTATGGATGGATGTTTGTTACTCAATCACGCCCCAACGGCTGAACGGATCTGGATGAAATTTGGCACAGAAATAGATTATTGTCTGGAATAGCACATAGGCTACTTTTTATCCCGGAAAATTAAAGAGTTCCCGCGGGAATCAAGAAAACCTCAATCCACGCGTACGAAGTCGCGGGCATCAGCTAGTATTTTATAAATGCAAAAGTGTTTGTTTATTGGTTTGTCCTTCAATCAAACTGCAACAAAGCAACGAATCGACGGTATTTTTTTCATGGGTATTGTTGAGGACCAGGAGATTGATATACCTATGTTCCTTTTTATCCTGGAAAGATAACGAGTTCTCGCGGGAATTAAAAAACTTGTTCCATTATATTATACTACAGATATAGATTGCATCCCGGGGAAGGACATAGGCTTAATTTTATCCCGGAAAATTAAAGTATCCATTGGGAATCAAAAACCCTTAATCTACGCGGAGGAAGTCGCGGACTTTATCTAGCTATATGTTTAAAAGGCATTCAATTCAATTTCATTGTTTACTGATTTACCCACTTCCTTTAGAGGAACAATAATATGTGTCGCACGCGGCTGGAATGTGACCGTTTGTCTGTTACATTGTGTCGGGTAAAGCTGCTAGACTGACGGACTGCGATGGCGCGGTGTGAATACAATATGTCGATCTTTATTCCCAGGGTATCACTATAATCTCCTGTCTGTGTTTTTCACTACCACTACCACTGCAGCCCATTAACGTCCCACTGTTGGGCACGGGCCTCCACTCTCATAGGAGAGAGGGAATTAGAGCTTAGACCCACCACGCTGCTCCAATGCGGGTTAACGGGCTTTAACGACTATTATCATGTCAGTGATAATAACCGGGACCGACGGCTTAACGTGCTCTCCGAGGCACGGGGGTGAAACACCGCCAACTGCCTGACTAACTGGCTAGTACTGAGAATTTCTAGTCAGAAAAACCCAACACTTAACCGACCCGGGAATCGAACCCGGGACCTCGTCGGCCACAGTCAAACATGCTAACCACTAGACCAACGAGGCAGTTCTCAGTCTGTGTTTAAATGTCTTGAAAAGAAAATAAACTTTTATTTTCAAACTAGCTGATGCCCGCGGCTTCATCCAGGTTCCCGCGGGAACTCTTTAATTTTCCGGCCTAGCCTATGTGTTATTCCAGACTATAACCTATCTCTGTGTCGAATTTCAGCCGTCGAGGCGTAATTGAGTAACAAACATCCATCCATTCATCCATCAATCCATCCAAACTTTCATATTTATATTTATAATCTAGTATAGAATTAGATTGTACCACTTTTAAACAAGCAATTACCTACCTACTGTCACAGAATAATAACTTGCTACTGTGAGGCTCAATGTATCTGTCACCGTAACATTGTAAAAACAGTAAGATTATAATCTAACTCGCGATATTGTAAACTGTCGAAAGATTGTGAACCGTTCAATGTTCTAAGTGTAAATTTTTGAAATATTCATTGTATTTACGTTTTCTTGTCTCTTTCTGGTAAGTTAGGTTAGGGTTCGACATAAATGATCAGAATGTCATTTAAGTTAGGTTTTATCGGGTTAATAAACCTAACAGATTACAATTTACCGAAAAATAATGCGTTATATTGTAATCTTTCGACAGTTTACAATATCGCGAGTTAGATTATAATAACGGTTTTTACAATCTTACGGTGACATATCGATCTCGTAGTCTATAATGGGCATTATCTGTTAATCTACGGCCTTCATGGTCTACGTTGGCAATACTGGTCTATAGTACTCTGTAATGGAGTTTGTATGAATTCCTGAATAAAATGGATAACCAGTGTTTCCTTATAAAAGTACCTAAAGAGTTAGTTCACCTCAACGATCTAAACAAGATCTAGAATCTAAACAACAACGAAGAGGTACGATGTATCATGTTTTCCTTCAACGTTTGAAGAAAGCGATATTTAATTTCTTAAAACGCATATAAAAGTTGGAGTTGCGAATGCCCGGGGATCGAACCCACGACCCCCGTACGCCGACCGGGTCGGATGTAAACCACTAGAGTGCTATTCTCTGCTACAGTTTAATCAGTGTGTGATGACCCAATCCACATCAAGGTCGTATCATAGAGATCTCTACACAATCAACCCAGCGCCGGGGTAACCCATATAAATCATCATAAATCCCCGAGATTAACACTCCCCGGCTAGAGTGCGACCCTACAGTAGATTACATTGAGCACTGGGTTAATTCAGTAGAGTGCGCCCTCTGGGGCGAAAAACTGTATAGCCCGAATTAAGGCTGAATTTACAATAGTACGCTCCACTTTAACAACTCAATTAAAGTATCCCTGTTTAGATTGAATTTCAGCTTAATTTTGTTTTGAAAATTAAGTAAGATTGTTATTTTTAACCGAGTTCTAAAAAGGTTCTCAATTTAGCGAGAACAGATTTATTTAACGTAACAAAATAAATTACAAAATTACAATTTACTATTAGATACAAATTAAATTCTACCGTTTGCTAATTAAATATTGATTAAGTAGTTAATCAATTAAATGTATGTAATGTAAAAAAAAAAAACTTAACATTTATGTTAGGGAAATTCATTTTTAAAACTGTTATAAATTAATCAAAAATTAAAAATGTAAACAACAAAATTTAGTGTAGGAGTAGTTCTGTGTGTAAGGGTAAGGAATAATAAAAGCTTATTCTTTTTATATATTATATATCTTTATAATTATTATATCACAATAGTATAAACGTTAAAATAATAAAAGCTATTTCATTTTATTTGTTTTTACTAAAATTTAGGAAAAAGACCACCAATTTGGTTACGCTGATACATATAATATATTCGATACTAAATACTAATAGGTACTGACTGCCTCGTTGGTCTAGTGGTTAGCATAGTCGACTGCGGATCACGAGGTCCTGGGTTCGATTCCCGGTCGGGCATAAAAGTTAGGTATTGGGTTTTTCAATTAAGAAATTCTCACTGCCAGCCCGGAGTTGGAAGTTGGCGGTGTTTCACCCCCGTGCCTCGGAGAGCACGTTAAGCCGTCGGTCCCGGTTATTATCACTAACGTGATAATAATCGTTAAAGCCCGCCAACCCGCATTGGAGCAGCGTGGTGGGTCTAAGCTCTAATTCCCGCTCTCCTATGAGAGTGGAGGCCTTTGCCCAGCAGTGGGACGTTAATAGGCTGTAGTGATTGTAGTGACTTACTATAAATCTCTAGGATTCATTGGCGAGTGTCAAAATATGCGACATAATGTATCTTTTGATTGTGTTGACTTAGAATCTTGATTATTTAACAGCTCCAAGATAGGTACTAAAATTCTACATCAATGGTTCCAAGGGACCGTAGACCCAAGGATTTGATATTAATTTCGACTTGATACCTCCACGAGTTTTAGAGACAAAAGGTATTTGATAGACAGTCAGACGGACAACGAAGTGTTCCTTTTTCCCTCTTGAGGTACGGAACCCTAAAAATGTTTAGCCTTGAGTACCTATATTGTTTACGCCGGAATTACCTGCAGTTCTAACACTGGACACTCTAAATTCTCTAGTCAGAATATATATAAGATAGATGATGATTAACACTTAGAGCATCTATTGGAACTGTGAGAACTTGCAAATAAGGCGCTTATATTATGAAATACCTACCTATTATTAATATTATGACAACTGATATATCGCCTGTCGCTTCCGCGTAACAGCAACACATTATAATCATGAGTCACCCTTGCTAAATGCGCGAGCATGTTGTAGTAAACATAATATAGTACTTTAGTTTCTCCTGAACGAGTCCAGACTAAACGGGTATTCTAAGTTCTATTACGAGTAGGAGTACCTAATGTCTGGTAAGACATGCCGATAATTGATTTAGCATATTCAAACATAAATCAAACATAAATCTTTTTTATTCAAATAAACTTTATTCCGGTGGTTGTGGACACTCCGAACCAGTGGTAGATTTACTCGACGATCCGAAAGCACTTGTAAAAGTTTATTTGAATAAAATACACTTGAGTTTGAGTTTGTGAAACCGATTAGGGGTACTTATATATTTAATATAACTGAAATACGCCAAACAGGTTAGTCCCCTATCATCCTCGACTGCATCATGATTTACCACCAGGTGAGATCTCAGTCAAGGGCTAACTTGTAGTGGGACAAAAATCTGGGTTTAACCAGGGGTTAAAACCGCAGGGTAATTATTATCTACCACCGGAAATAGCAAAGTAACTTATTAAGAAAAACCATGATCTCTCTCGGTAGAAAAAAAATTATTGACTTCTATGAACCGTGAATCATCTTATACAATGCTAATAAGAATTTTGAATCATGTCGTCTATGAGACGAAACCATGGTACATTTTATCTTAAAGGTACCTCTACCTACCTATTACAGTACTATTATATATTCTGTGCTATTACGTCTAAAGTTCGATTTTCCTTAACTAGAAAAAAGGTAAACAAGTAGGTAGGACACTCATGATATTATAAGGACAAACAAGTGAATATAATTAAATTTATTAAAAAATACGACTGCTCTGCCGTAGACACACATACATACACGAACCCTGAAACATAACACTCCTTTTTTGGGCAGTCGTGTAATAAAGAACCCCCCTCGAAGTACGGACTGCTACTACGTAACGATACCACAGTCATTATTTACCTTTGGCAACATAGTCACATTTTTATTAAATGATGTTTTTTGTGGATCACTGGATATTGAATTGTTATATATTTTTGGAATCCACTCAGTGTTTTCTAGATGATGATTATATAGTTAATCTTATTTTCGATTTTTTTTTTCAACTTCGTCTTTAATGCGGAACCATGGTCACTCTATCAATTTTTTTTTAATTTTACTAGCCTATGTCACCCGAAATAAGCTAGGGATCCTAACGATACCTCATTTATCAAAATCGGTTCAGGCGTATAGAAGTTATGATGGAATATACAAACTCACATACATACATACATACATACATACATACATACATACATACATACATACATACATACATACATACATACATACATACATACATACATACATACATGAACCCTGAAAACAATTTACTCCTTTTTTCAGGCAGTCGTTTAACAAGGTGACTTCTCGATGTACCTAACGCGTAACAGACGCTTTGCACAGCGGATATGGATCCGTTGCTCCGTTGAGGCGTGATTGAAGGACAAACCAACAGACCAATAAACCAACAAACCAACAAACAAACACACTTTCGTATTTATAATATTAGTATGATTGTGCTCATGGCAGTTGGCACTATTTGACATGCATGCAAGGGTGTACCCCGTGAATGAAACAATATTGGTTTATAATAGGAAAGTAATGTACCTAATAATGACCATAATTTAACCCACGACTTGATAACAATACTGAAGATAGACCAACTTTCCTGATGGGACGAAAAATAGTAGGGCGCGCGTTCGTGGCTTGAAGTATCTATAGCCCGCTACCACAAATGAAAACAAGAAAATATACTTTTTAGACGGCTGAATGATTTACCCCCAGGTGAAATCGCAGCTAACCTGTATCTAGTGGAATAAAATAGAAGCTTTGGAACGTGATTCCCAGCTGAGAACGCAGCGGAGCGTAGACTCGGCGAACGTAAACAATGGTGCACAATATGTTTATAATTTCACGCGGCTATAGTTTTTATGTATGGAAGGCGTGTTATTCTGTGACTCAGTGCACGTGCCAAAGTCAACGCAATGTAGAGACACTTGAAGAGACATCAGCGTACGTTTGGTCGATACGAATGCCTAGCATTACATACTAATTTTATATTTATTTTATTTATTTGACACACCATAGATTTTGTAATAAGTGATAGGTACTCACAATCGATTTACTAGAAACCGCCATAGGCTAGTAACAGCGTCATATCGTGTGCACAAGGTACAGAAATTCTTTGTAGGGTCGAGTGTACGCTTTAATAACATGGTTCCAAAAGAGTTTCTGGATTTGCCATTGAATAAATTTAAAGGCTGTTGAACAGCATTTGTATAGTCGAGGTTATTATACTATCGATGATTTTCTTAATGACAAAGTTGCATGGAAGCAACCGGCCTCGCATCCAGTAGCCCCTCTCGACTCAATAGTTTAAAAAAATATAAACTTTAGTTGGAAGATAGCCACATCTAGTTAGTAGGTTTTACATGCATGTTTTAGCGGTTAAACCTCGTGTTGCGTGGTCGAAATATCAAGTCGATGATTAAGTATGATTCAGCCAATATAAAGGGAAACTAATGTCTCAGCTACTGTACTATACTGTACTGGCACCTGCTTGACTCAGATTTGCGCTTCCTGATTTGGACGACTTCAATTTATTTAATATGAGTAACTATGCGACAGTTTTTTTTTTCTCAGCATCTACAAGTATGTTTGCAATCCAAGTAGAATAATATATATATAATATATATCTCTCTTTCTCTCTCTCTGCGTCGTATTCCTTATTACTGAGGGTCGTGAATGCACCCGTGTATGCACGTTCGTGCACTATAATATCTCCCGCACAGATGGTTAATCTCTGTGGAGATTGGCCACCGTGGCCGAAATTCGGTCGGGAGGACATTATTAGTACCTACTTGTAATAAAAAAAACTTGTTACAGTCTAGGACTCTAGTGATGAGATCTATAAAGCGTAGTACTTTGACATGGCTCAGATTTTACTTAGAGTTAAAACGAGATGGACTTATGTGAGTAACATAAATCTGTCTCGTTATAACCATGAAGTCCTCAAAGCAAAGTCAAAGTTCGCTCTATAGATCTCACACTAGGTGTAATAATAGGGGATTTCCAGGTGTTTTCAAAAGTACCTAAACGCGAGACAATCGCCGGAAATTTGAAGATTCACAGATTAATTTTCACTGCACAGTTTTTATAAAATGTCGTTAACATTGTATAGTATAGTATGAAAATCCTTTGTTTTAAACAAAGGATTTTCATACTATACTATACAATTAAGTACATCGATAGATATTCCATAAAATAACTTTATAATTGCGATGATGAGTCCGTCTGACCGTCTGCCAATAACCGTTTCACAATTTAATTTGGTAATTGGAGAAGTTTCATGATGTTGTGAATATCATATTTAGCACAACGGAAGTAAAATATAGATTAAAAATAATAAATCAGTGTTTTTTTTAAATCCATCAATTAATGACTGAGAAATGACGATTTAAAAGTTTAATTATTTAATGTACACCGATTGCTGTATCTTACTGGAATGAGAAATTTTGTGAGTGAGTTTTAATACCTAGCCGAGATTTAATATTTCAAAATTATCTTCACACACAAATTAAGTGCTTTTAATTCAATTAAGTCACGTTAAGTCTATGTATATCTTTTATTCGGCTTTATAAAGTCGGTGGATAGGGAATTATGACGTCACGTCTCCCGTCTTGCAAGTGCAACTTTAAAGTTCCATAACTTTTTCATTTGTTGAGATATTTTAATGATTCTTTCATATTTTTGTTTTATTTTGTCTTAATTTTCATAATAAATCTATCTTCTATATATATAAAAATGAATCCTTATTTCCCTTGGTCACGGCATCACGCGTGAACGGCTGGACCAATTTCGCTAATTCTTTTTTGTTTTATAGGTGAGGACCTGGAGAGTGACATAGGCTACTTTTTATCCCGGAAAATTAAGGAGTTCCCGCGGGAATAACAAAAAACTTAAACCACGCGGACGAAGTCGCGCTCGCGGGCATCATCTAGTAATAATAAAAAAACCGGGCAAGTGCGAGTCGGACTCGCGCACGAAGGGTTCCGTACCATTATTAATAAATAATTACCTTTGTTAATGAACCGCAAGACTAACTTTGTTTGTAGAGGTTTATTGTTAATATAAAAAAAACTATGCTAGTTAGAGCATTGGCTATAGTTTTCCTGTAAAATATACGTAAATTCCTATTGACCATAATTATTTCAAATTTTTCGATTGGTAAACTCCGGAGATAAGGGGGGGGAACGGTATTTTTTTAGACATTTTCCCCGATAAATCAAAAACTATCATAACTAAAAATAATTAAAAATCTGTTTTAGAATGTACAAAGTAAACCCTTTCATATGATACCCCACACAGTACAGTTATCTCACTTTTAAATTTCAACCCTCAGATTTTCCCCCCTTTTTAAATAAGAACAAAAATAATTTCCAATTTTTTTTTTATTCCAGTGTCTTTGGGCCACTAATATACACAACTATTCAAAATTTCATGTCGATAGCTTCGGTAGTTACTGAAATAATCGAGTGTGACGGACGGACAGACGGACAGACGGACAGACGGACAGACGGACAGACGGACAGACGGACAGACGGACAGACAGACGGAGAAAGTCGCACCATAAGGGTTCCATTTTACCATTTTGGTACGGAACCCTAATTACCATTTTGGTACGGAACCTAAAAATGGTAAACTTCTCCATTAAAACTGATTTAAAACACATTAAAAATATCATCTAAGCTAAGCTAACTGCAAAGAGGTAACTGCCAGCCCTCCGGTCACCTGTGGACTCTGTAAGATGAGAAGATAGATCCTTAAAAAAGGAATAAGGATCTAGCATCTTCTCCCCACGACACAAGGATTTCAGCACCAAAAGGCAATTATTTTTTATAAGTAATTTCATACTTGAGCCTGAGCTCTTTTTGCAATGACACAATTGTACCCAATTTTGTTTTATTTACTGATAACCAAATATAACTGATAACCCATATCAATTATGTTGATAGTAATTTTCGTGATCTAATTATCATACTTGATTGTGAATTAGTTTTATGTATCGTTTTGCGAGTGATCGGTGTTAAACATGTGTAAGTTTATCTTTAAGCTACCTACTCTACATTATTTTCACCAGCTTTTATGGTGGATTTGGGTTCCAGGAAAACCCCATAGAAACCCTTTCGGTGAGCGCTGTCTTATAAACGGTAGGTGCCGGGTCCGATAAATCCCAAATTGCCGACAAACTGCCAAACTGCCGGGAACGGCAGTGTCAATTTGGGATGTATAAATCCTGATATTTTTTTGGCCTGGACTGGTGGTGGCTTCAGCCGTGGGTAGCAGGCGGTACCCAGTACAACTGCCGAGTAGAAACTGATTAGGGGTAGGTACCCATGGGTTTAATCCGAATCCAACACGGCTGGGCAGCGTTCGGGGAGCTTCGAGATGTCTTCTCGTCCAAGATTCCTCAGTGCCTGAAGACCAAAGTCTTCGAACAGTGCGTGTTGCCAATGATGACATACGGTTGCGACTTGCGAGACTTGGTCGCTAACTATGGGCCTCATAAGAAAGCTCAGGGTCACTCAGCGGCGATGGAGAGAGCAATGCTCGGGGCTACTTTGCGCGATCAAATCAGGAATGAGGAGATCCCGAGATCCCGAGAAGTAACCGACATTGCTCGACGAGTTGCGAAGCTGAAGTGGCAATGGGCGGGGCACATAGTTAGAAGAACCGATAAACGCTGGGGTCCCAATGTGCTGGAGTGGCGACCACGCACGGGTGTCTGCCAACGCTGCGCTTCCGCGCAGCGTTGTGAGACCCCCTACTTGGTGGACGGACGACATCAGGCGAGTCGCAAGGAGCCGCTGCATCAAGGCGGCGCAAGACCGCGGCGTGTGGAAATCCTCGCAAGAGGCCTATGTCCAGCAGTGGACGTCTATCGATTGAGGATGATGATGATGATGATGGGTTTAATATAATGTGCCGTACCCCTAACAGATTAGCCCGCTACTATCTTAGACTGCATCATCCATACTAATATTATAAATGCGAAGTGTGTCTGTCTGTCTGTCTGTCTGCTACGCTTTCACGGCCCATCTATTCAACCGATTTTGATGAAATTTGGTACAGGGATAGGTTGTATCCCGGGGAAGGACAAAGATTACTTTTTATCCCGGAAAATTTAAAGGTTCCCGCGGGAATCAAAAAAATTATCTGTTCAACCGATTTTAATGAAATTTGGTACAGGGGTAGGTTGTATCCCGGGCTACTTTTTATCCCGGAAAATGCAAGAGTTCCCGCGGGAATCGAAAAAACTTGTTCCACGCGGACGATGTCGCGGGAATCATCTAGTTACTACTTACTAATAATAAAATTATACCTACCAACTAGTAAGATCGCAGTCAACGGCTAACTTTCTGCTTGCGGACTGCCTTTACAGTGTCATACTCCAGGGTCCGGTGTTTCAGAATACATCTGAATCTACCTTTCAGCATACCTATGCATCTTTCCACACAATTTTGTGCTTTTATGTGGCGAGCAGTATAAAGTGCCTCCTGGCACAGAGGTAGTATAAGGTATACTACCTCTATGCTCTTGGCCACCATCTGCTACATGCAAAATTGATGTAAGCAACCAAGGTTCTGATGGATAACCAGAGTCTCCTGAAACAAGAAAAAGTACAAAACATTATAATATCTAATACTTGTATAAATTATCGAATTATTGGTATATTGTTTTCAGGGTTCATGTATGTATGTATGTATGTATTTATGTATGTATGTATGTGAGTTTGTTTATTCCACCATAACTTCTGTACGCCTTAACCGATTTTGATAAATGAGGTATCGTTAGAATCCCTAGCTTATTCCGGGTGACATAGGCTAGTAGAAAATAAAAAAAATTGATGGGGTGACCATGGACCCGCATTAAAGACTAAAGTTGTTTTTTTTTTCGAAAATAAGATTAATTATATAATTATCATCTAGAAAATGATGAGTAGATTCCAAAAATATATAACACCATAGATCAATATCCAGTGATTCCCAAAAAAATATAATTTTATAAAAAAGATTCCATAGGTAATTAATGAGTGTGGTATCGTTACGTAGTAGATACTTAGATAGTTACGGGCTACGGCAGAGCAGTCGTATTTATTAATAATTTTACATCTCTCATATTCGGTAAGTAGGTCCTTATTATCCCCAAATGGGGCTTGTAGGTGACCAATTAGCGCTCTAGGGTAATAATGTAGCTAGAAAAGCCCTAGGGCGGTAAGTAATTAAAAAAAAACTCTTCACTCTTTCAAAAAGTTCGCGTACATCTAACCATCATACTGGCCCCAATGACAAAAGAGGTCGCTTCGCTATTCAGCCTTGTCTTCGTATGAGTATAATCATCAATTTTAAATATCGAACGGCGAAGCTCAATTTCGTTCTTGAAAAAAAAAATTTAAAAAAAAGATGAAAAAAGGCGGTAAAAGAAAACTTTTACTTTAAATATTGTTTGCTTTTGGGATTTTTTTATAATTACGTGCTAATTAGGAAAAAAACATGAGTTCTGCAAGTGATGAAGATTCCTGCACTCCCGATTCAATGAAAATGGAAGCTGAAGCAGCAATTAACAATATTTTGCCTGTTCTAAAGAGAGATTTGAAAACTTACGACGAGTTCATGAAGTGGCGAAAAGAAAAACGAGTAAAGTCTTTATCTGAGACTGTATTCTTAACATACTTTAGTGAGCTATCAAAAAAGCTGCAGCCATCTAGTTTGTGGTGCATTTATTCAATGTTAAAAGCAACTATGAGTACTAAACACGACATCAATATCAAGAACTTTTCAAAATTATCATCTTTTCTAAAAAGACAATCAGCTGGGCACAAAAGCAAAAAGTCAAAGATTTTTACAGCGCAAGACGTGAAAACATTCATAAATGAAGCCCCTGATGACATATGGTACGTAAAATAACAAATCTCATAATGATAATACTTCATCATTTATCTTTTAAATTCTTACAATCCTATAAAACATACTTATTTTTATATTTCGCTTGTTTTAGATGGTTCTTATCTTCTGTATAACTGGCGCATGCCGAGGTATTGAATTGACAAATATAACAATAGAGAACAGAACAACAGGGTCAGTTGTTAGTATTAAACTACCGAACACAAAAACTAAAATTGACCGAACATTTGTAGTTCCTCAAGAATTCTTTGAATTCGTACAAAAATACAGAAATCTTCGTCCTGAAAATGTAAATACCAACCGATTTTTTTGAAGTACCACCAAGGCAAGTGCCACAAACAAGTTATTGGAAAAAATACCATCAGAAGTATGCCGAAGCAAATCGCAAGTTATTTAAAGTTAGCAAATCCGGAATTGTACACAGGTCATTGCTTCCGGAGAACATCGTCTACACTTTTAGCCGATGCTGGGGCTAACTTAACCACTATAAAAAGGCACGGTGGGTGGAAATCCAGCAAGGTGGCTGAAGGTTACATTGAAGATTCAATACAAAATAAAAGTAAAATTACCAACCAAATAACGAAAACTATTCAACTTTCAAAAAATGAAACATCTTTCTCAAGAGATGATCCGCAACCATCAACTTCTGCTGAGGAAAGCTTCATCCCGTTAGATTTTGTCCATGACCAACAATTATATCACAATCTCAAACTATTAACATACCCAAAAAACACCTGTCCCTAAAATTTGAAAATTGTTCTCATTTCACTATAAATTTTAACTAATAAAATGTTTTATTCTTGTAATGCCGGTTTTTTTCTACTTACCTCACAATCGAGATGTAAAGCAGAGTAGTTAGCTCGGGTGTAAGCATCAATTGCACCCTCGAACTATAGGCGCCCTCGCACGGGCTGCAATTGATGCCTTACAGCCCTTGGCTACTAATCTACTATTTATTATATTCACTTGTATGGAAGTCAGTTAAAAAGAGATCGGCCGTCGTTTGAGGGAAAGGGGCTGCGACCCACGTTCTGAGGCCCAATAGTCTAACTCTAAACCAATCTTATTCATTTGACAGCTCATAACGTATATCTCGAACTTTTTAAGGAGTACATACATGATGGGTAACTTTGTCCCAGGGGCAACCAGGGGTGGTATTTTTGATTAGGGTTTTATTTTTATTTTTGTTAGTAGGTATACAAGGATTTGTTTTAAATTTATTTTATAGTTACTTTAATATTTAGATTTTAGCATTCGAATTTCTTTATTTTGAATCAATATACTTTGACTTTGCAGGGTGGTGTATCCTTATCTTGCCTGCAGTTCTTGCCTTCCGGGACATCGAACCCCCACCCCCTACCCCCGCGACCCGCAGCACCCCTGTCGAGGGCTGGTTGAATGTCAGACTAAACCACTTCGACGCCTCCAACACAGACACTTTTCAAATGGTAAATCATGGTATATAAACATCCATACTTACTAGTAATACTACGTGTTACGTGTTTCCTACCACGTATAACTTAGGTACCTTCAAGGCAAGAGTGAATAGGCATCTTCTAGGCAAGCGCTCTGCAACCTAGACCTCATCATTGCTTTGCAGTTTGCACTAAGCATGATTTTCGTCAAGCGCAAGCCTATCTCGCAATAAAAAAGACGTACCATAGATACTTACTAATATTATATCAATCAATCGATTAGGTAGGTACACTTTTTGACGTCCTAGTACTTATAAAACATGATGGTGATAATCAGCTACGGTATCTTAAAACTAAAACTACGAGGGTTTCATACGCGAGCTGTAGTATGACTCCGAGTTTTTACATTGCAAATTCAATTGATCGACGTGAGAGCTCACCACGCCAAGTGTAAGCGAGTAATTTCATATCATGAGTTTGTCAATCGGGCACGTTTTGTCAAAGTGAGTAAACATTGTTAGAAAATCGTATGACAAAACGATTGCAACAATTGTCTCTCTCATACATTCGCAAAAAAGTGAGACAGATATATGCTCAGAGTAAGGTTACTGCAGGGCGACCGCGTAACTTTTGCATCAATCATTGATACATCGCAATCACCTCTGATTGGTTAACACTCTTCCACTATTGGACGAAATCCATTGACGCAGCAAGAATACCATAAATTCAGCCAATCGGAGGTGATTGCGATGTATCAATGATTGATGCAAAAGATACGCGGTCGCCCTGCAGAAGAGCCCACAACAAACTCAACGGTTTTTTTTATTTATTTATCACCAGCTCACAAATCATCTTAAACTAAGGAACTATCAAGTGTAACTACTATAAATACGAAAGTGTGTCCGTCTGTCTGTCTGCTACGCTTTCACGGCCCATCTGTTGAACCACCATTGATGAAATTTGGTTCAAGGTTAGGACCAGAAAATATCAAATTTCCTACATTTCCTAGTTTCGAGAAGTTTCGAATTTATCAACGATGTTTTTTATTTATTCCACTACAAGTTAGCCCTTGACTGCGATCTCACCGGATGGTTAGTGGGTTAGTGATGATGCAGGCTAAGAAGGTAGCGCGCTAATTCATGACAGCATCGTATCGGAACACTAAATCTTTTGGCGGCACGTCTTTGCCGGTATGGTGTTAACTAGCCACGGCCGAAGCCTTCCACCAGACCAGACCAGAGAAAATTCAGAAATTATAAATTTCCAAATTGACCCTGCCGAGAATCGAACCCGGGACCTCCCACGTTAAGACAACAGCGCTCAAAACTGCGTCAAGAAGCTGAGTTACATTGATATATCAAGTTCTTATTATAATGATTACTCAGGTAATTAATTATAAATAGCCTTAATTATGAGCACAATAATTATACTCACGTAATGATGGCGTCCCACCAGTAATTATGCCACATCATTGTTATATCAGACTAGTCATTCAGGTATTCTGTACTAAGTAGTTAGTATTTATATTGCTGAGAACCCATACTATTATTATAAACTAGATGATGCCAGCATCTTCGTTTCGTGGATTAAGTTTTCTTAACTGTCGCGTTAAATTAAAAAAAACTTAATCCACGAAGACGAAGAAATAATTGTTTTCCGTGTTTCCTTCCCCGGAATGTTGCCTACCTCTGTCATAGTCAACAGAAATATTTCCCAACTCAGTGCTCTATACCAAATTTTATCAAAATCGGTTTAAACGATGGACCGTTAAAGGGTAGCAGACAGACAGACACACTTTTGCATTTGAGTACCTAGGTATGGATTTGAAGCGGTGATAGTGATAGCCTAGTGGTTAAGGCATCCTCCTTGCGGGTTTGATCCCCGTGCACCCACCTCCAACTTTTCAAAGTTAGCAATTAAATATCACTTGCTTCAAACGGTGGAGGAAAACATAATATAATAGCGCGGAAACCTACACGCCCTAGAGTTATTCATAATATTCTCGAAGGTGTGTGAAGTATGCCAATCCGTACTTGGCCAGCGTGGTGGACGCCAAATCCTTCTCAAATCATGTTCCGAGAGAAGTGTCGTGCTCAGTAGTAAGCCGGTAATCTCGTAAGATGATGAAGAGATGAATTTATTACTCATTTATTGTAAATAATAGCTGATGCCCGCGACTTCGTCCACTTGGATTGAGGTTTTTAGTTCCCGCGGGAACCCTTTAATTTTCCGGGATAAAAAGTAGCCTGTGTATTATTCCAGGCAATAATCTATCTTTATGCCAAATTTCATCCAGATCCATTCAGTCGTTCTACCGTGATTGAGTAACAAACATCCATCCATCCATACATCCATCCATCCAAACTTTCGCATTTATAATATTAACAATATTGACAATTAGCAATATTATAAAGGCGATGCGAATGTGAAATTAAATTACTAATCTGGTATAGATTTTTCTTTTTATGAAAAGAGCAACTGCTGAGTGCTGAGTTTCTTGTCGGCTCTTTGTCGAAGGTGGTAAAGTCTTGGCGACTTATCATAAGTGGCACAAGTTGTCCTACGTGATAAATAAATCATTTCATTTCATTTGTTTAAAGAGATACATCTACAACGGCGAGTTTGCGAATTCCACCAACATAGTGATATTCGTGGGAGGAGAGTGGGCCATCTCCAGTGGCTGGGTGACTGGCGGACTGGCGCATGAACTGGCGGACAGTACTGGCGCGGGGCTCTTCTACACCGAGCACCGATACTACGGGCTCACTAGACCTACCAAGTAAGACTTTTTAGATAATCAGCAACTTTTTTTTAAACGCGTGCTTCGTATAGGATCTTTTATGAAATATTGAATAGTGACGTCATCAAAGTTCGACGCAATTTTTGCTTAAAACTAAGAGTGGACGTGGATATTTAGGTACGTCTTTTGGCAGGTCCTCTATTTAATAATCACAAAAAATTATTTATTTGAATATTTGTCAAATACCCAATTACCTATGTTATATTTTTGGTACTTTGCTAGGACGTTGAAAACGACGTTTACCTAGGTTTGTAACTGGATGGGTAACCCACGTTATAGGTATGAATTTAGACTATGTATTTCTTCCGTGAAGCGTTAATACCACTACGGACCATTAACGTCCCACAGCTGGGCACAGACCTCCACTCTCATAGGAGAGAGGGAATTTGAGCTTAGACCCACCACGCTGCTCCAATTCGAGTTGGCGGCAGTAGCCTTGTGAGCCGAGCCTTGTGTGGTATCAAGCCACCGCCGAATCCTCCAAAAAAACACAAAATTTAGAAATATTTCCTCCATATTTAACGCATCAAGTGGATCGTATTCGTATGTATACTAATTTTATAAGTACGAGTAAATGCGAAAGTTTGGATGGATGTTTGTTACTCAATCACGCCAGAACGGCTGAACGGATCTGGATGAAATTTGGCACAGAGATAATCTATAGATAAGAGATAGATTATATAGTCTGGAATAACACATAGGCTACTTTTTATCTCGGAAAATTAAAGAGGTCCCGCGCGAACCAAAAAAAACCTCAATGCACGCGGACGAAGTCGCGGCCATTACAGCTAGTATGATAAATGTGAATTAGTTGCAATGACGTTAACTGCAAGTTTCTTGCTGGTTCTGCTCGGTAGGAACACCACTATTCCAAACCGGCGGTAGATTCATTCGACTATTCATAAGCACTTGTAAAAAGTCTATTTGAATAAAAAAACTTTAGAATTTTGAATTTGAATTCAGACCAACCTATGCATTGTTATTGTGTATATTAAACACGAACAGCCATTAGATGTAGACTTCCGATACCAATTCCCGTGCGTCGTTATCAGTGCACGAGCAAAGTCGCGCGCTTTACATAGCTGTAATACATGTCGGTATTGGTTGGTATTCGATTGTATTGCAAACTATTTCCTGACCGCCTGTTACACCGATGTGTAGGGAATTATATTATAAATGCGAAAGTGTGTTTGTTTGTCCTTCAATCACGCCGCAACAGAGCTACGGATCGTTGTGATTTTACGCATGGATATAGTTCAGATCTTGGAGAGTGACATATGCTAGGCTTCACCGTAAAATCATTAAGGGCGAATCCCACGCTATGACGCGCCTCGCGGCAGATCGCGCTATACTGCGTTGGTACTTTATATGAGCAAATCTACGCGCGGAGAGGCTATGCGTATTTTGTATAAATTTCACCGTAAGTTTGCAAAAACTGTAAATTGGGAAATTGTAAACTGTCGATAGATAACAATGTACCGAGTTGCCGCGGGAAAAACTTATTCCAGGCGAAGACGCTAGTGATAATATTATAATATCCTTATAAATTATTAATTTATGAATGATTTAACATCCATCCGAAAATTTCAGCTGTACCTACGCCATAAAACCACATTTCAGGAGGTCATCAAATCAAAGGTGTCATTTACACCTTTGATTTACCCAACTGCTTAGCCTGGATCATGATGTCATCTTTCGAGATGCTATTTTATCTTAAAATATTGAAAACATAAGTCGTTGAATTTGTCCTTATAAATGACAATTTTAGAACCAAATCTATTCAGAAATCACTAATATCAAACATTTTGAGTCTAATGAGTGATGATTTCTGACCTCCTCATTTGTCTATTTTAAATATATTTTTTAACAAAAAGGTATCGTTGTTCGGAGACATATTTGGGAAACCTAATTCTAGCTCATCTTTTAATGCTAGGTTTCCTTAGGTACAGTATCCATTTCTTACTCCTACTCTTTCGATCATGATAAACACTTGGGCATACCAACAGATCTCTTTGTTATCCTTCAATGTTATAGCAAGTACCTATTTAATTACTTAAAACGTATATTTAACTCAGAAAAGTTAGAAGAGAGTGCCACATAAGTAGAATCGAAGACCCATATACCTGAAGACTAAGCCTGATGTCTAAACCATGCTATTACCGCTCTTTTACGCTAAGTTGCACGAAACATATTCAAAAATTTAAGAGGAGATTAAACTAATTTAACTGCAATAATTAATATGAAGTCTCGTGATTAAATTAGTTCAACCAATGGTACTTCAATTTTTTTTCTTCCACTCTGTGTTAGACTGTAAAAAGTAACCTTACTTAAAATAATTAATAAACCAATTAAAGAAAACGAATTGAAAAAAAAACATGCTAAAATTTTAATAACAAGGAAAAAATTAAGACTTAAGTACCAGACTGGAAATAATAAATAACAAACAGACACGACGGTGTCATGTAAACGTTCAAATTTATTGCGACTTAAGTCTCGAGCCCAGACAAGGAAGCGTTAATTCCCGGGCGGCACAGATTAAACAAAGGCTGGATGTCATCCCGCGGGAGATGTAGCGAACGTCCAGACTCCAGACATCCCAGGAGACTGTGAAATAAGACGGTTTGTTTTTAGAGGTCACGCTTACTAGGTTATGTTACTGAGTATCTGGTTTGTTTAACTTATAATTTTAATTATTTTTTAATCCACTGGCTGTTCTATCAACGCACTCAAACCACTGGACGGATCGAGCTGAAATTTGGCAAATTGGATGACGTAGGCATCCGCTAAGAAAGGATTTTTGAAATTGATACCCTGAGGGGGTAAAATAGGGCTTTGAAATTTTAACGTGAGCGAAGCCGCGGGCAAACGCTAGTAGTATTTTAAATGCAAAAGTGTCTATCTGACAGTCTGTTACGCTTTAACGGTCCGATCTTTTCACCCGATTTTGATGAAATTTGGTATCTAGAGATTTTACATCCCGCGGAACGACGTTGGTTACTTTTTATTTTTTAACCCGGAAAATTAAGGAGTTCCGTCGGGAATTAAAAAGCCTAATCGACGCGCACGAAGTTGCGGGCATCATCTAGTTATAAATACATTTTATTTCGTATAATTTGTCAGGTGGAGTCAGCCGTGGCTTGTTACCACCCGGTTAAGAAGTGCCACCAAGGTGAATTAATGAATGAAATAATCTTTATTGTACACCAATACAATACACAATAGAAATAAAGCTACGGTACAATTGGAGGCCTTATCGCTTTAAAGCGATCTCTACCAGGCAACCATAAACTTACGGATTAAGAAAGTGAGAAAAATTCAAGGGTGTACGTTATTTTAAAAGTAAATAGATAAAATAGTTCTAAAAGGTGATTAAGCGTTCCGATACGATACCGTGTAGAAACCACACACATAAAAGGTTAGCCCGCTACCATCTTAGACTGCACCATTACTTACTATCCTAGGTAATCGTAATACCGCAGTCAAGGGTAAAATAAAGGATAAAATAGGGTATAGGTAAATAGTGTATCAAAGTCTAACTTGTAGCGGAATAAAACACAACGTTAAATATAGCGTGTGAATTTTTAATACAAAGGCTAACAAGACCAGTTCAATAGAAGACTTTTACTGTTTGTAGTTTCACACAATATAATCTAAGAAGTTACGCGAAACCGTCGTGTGAACTTGTATATTTGGGAGAAAATGCAATTTATTTAAAGAAATTGTGCTGGTGAGATTTTTGTTAGCTTATTGTTTAATTGTAATAGTAGTTTAGCCGTCGTCGATGCCTTGTCGAGTCGAGTGGTCGGAGGTTCAATCCTTTCATGTCATTTCATTTATTCAAATCTGACCTTCTTCTTGTCTTGTTTGACTGTTGTTTATTTGTATTAAAAATAAACATTTGATTTTGATTTGATTTGATTTGTTCTTCTCGGTAGGAATAGCATTCCGAACCAGTGGTAGATTCACTCGAAGGTTCGAAAGCACTTTTAATAAGTTTATTTGAATAAAAAGAATGAGTTTGAGTTTTGGCCGAAGCCCCCCACCAGACCAGACCAGAGAAAATTCAGAAATTAGAGACCGGTAAAGCGCAGCAGACAGACAAACACACTTTCGCATTTATAATTTGCATGGATTGTGTAAGATGATACACTGCGGTGTGAGAGGCGGCCACGCCCCTTGCAGCGCGTTAATTAGTCGCTTCTGATTCCGCCGCGCAATGCCATTTGATACGGGACCCGCGAGCGCAGCGAGCTTAACGAGCGTTTTATGCTAAAGAACCACTTTTCATACTAATAGCTGATAATTGTTGTAATCAGATTCAGATAGAATTACTAGGCAATGACGCTTATCTGAATACTAGATGATGCTCTCGACTTCGTCCGCTCATGGATTCAGGCTTTTGAAAAACTCCGTGGGAACGCTTTAAAAGACACTTATGTCACTAATTGACAGATTATGTATAGTTAATACCATATATACTTATATTTATACAATTGAAATTCTCAGTACTCAATAGGAAGTCGTAGGTGAGTCACCTCCATGGAGGCTCCATGCCTCGGAGAGCACGTAAACCTGTCGGTCCTGCACCTGACCTCTCCCCGGTCGTATCGGATTTTCCGTATCTTTGATCTCGTTGACTTTCCGGGACAAAAAGAAGCCTATGTCCCCGTCCCCGGGACCCTGTCTCTACCAATCCCCCATTCCCTATCTCTCTAGTCTGTACCAAATTTCGTCAAAATCGATTGTTTAATCGATTACGATTAATTAGAATACAGACGACCTTTGAAAGCGTGGCAGACAGACAGACGGCCAGACAGACACACTTTCGCACTTATCATATTAGTAATGGATGAAGTGAATTAGCATAGATTTCCCGCGGCGCCATGGAACACGTCCAGCGCTGGAGGTGCCAATAACTCCCCATTACTGCACCCTACATTATTACGGGTAATGGTCACCATGAACTATAGCGTTAGCTATGCACGGACCACATTACTGATACGAACTGTATGGCAGGACTCGAACACAGCCGAATTCTGTCTGCACGCTGCTAATCGACGCAGTTTTATAGAAAACTAGATGATGCTCGCGACTTCGTCCGCGTGAATTGAGGTTTTTTGGTTCCCGCGGAAACTTTTTAATTTTCCATCTCTCTTTAATTATTTCTAATTTTCTTACTCTAACTCTTTAATTCAGAGTTAATCTCCATTCCAAATTTCAACCAAATCCGTTCAGTATTTTTTGCGTGAAAGAGTAACAATCATACACACAAACCAATTTTCGCCTGTAGAAAAATGGTGTGATAAAAATTATATAGGTGGCGAATTATTGCGATTCGATTCAGTTCGGCAAGTGTAGTGGACAGTAGACACCAACCTTTCGCCGCCGCCAGCAGAGCACGCGACGTCTCTCGTCTTTTAATAATTGGCTAAGTGATGATTGGCAGGCTTTAAATACGACAATCTGTCTGCTACGCATTAACAGTCCATTTTTTTCAACCGATTTTCGTCGAATTTAGTATACAGATCGTTTGATCCCGTGGAAGGCTAATATTTATCCCGGAAAATCAATGAGTTCGCGCGGGAATAAAAATAACTTAACACGCTGTGAGCTCACGAGATGAAAAACACAGGCGCGCGGGGGTGAAATCGAGCAAGCGCATGTCGCAAAAAATGCATGAAATCATTTGTAAAAAAATTAATATTTACTTTTCAATACAAATGAATCCGACAATGTGTTTGATTTAGAAATATGAATTTTATCTTATATTTCTAGAGCTAATTATTGGTTTCAATAAGGAGAAAAATTGCTTTAAAAGGTCAATTAAGAGGTATGTTTAAAATAAATTTCTATGCAGAGATTTTTTTTAAATTGTGTTTTAAGATGCGTCAATGGCTGCTCAAAGGTCTTGAAAACAGCAAATTATTTTTACTAGCACACATTATGTCACCGTTAGATTGTAATCTAACGCTTTTTATCTCGTTAGATTGTAAACTGTCGAAAGATTGTGAACCGTTCAATGTTCTGAGTGTCAATTTTTGAAATATTCATTGTATTTACGTTTTCTTGTCTCTTTCTTGTAGGTTAGGTTAGGGTTCGACATAAATAATAAGGTAGTGCCGGGTAAGTTCTATCGGGTTAATATATCTAACAGATTACAATCTACCGAAAAATAATGCGTTATATTGTAATCTTTCGACAGTTTACAATTTTGCGAGTTATATTATAACCTAACGATTTTTACAAACTTACGGTGACAGATACACTGCTCTTAAAAAGTAAAAACCCCCTTTTACGCTACACAGGGCCTAACGCGGTAGAAGTTGCAGGAATCATCTAGTATCTAATAATATTATGGATAGTGAATTTACTGACCTTCAATTGTTTGCTGTCGAATCCGTTCGCTTGAAGCGAATGTTCGCTCGCAAGAATGTTTTAGCGAAATTGTAATGTGGTCCGCGTTGAGGCCTCTTACCTGGCGACAGGCCAGCTATGTGAGGTCGTAAATCATAACCTTCAATGACGTATAGTTTGCCAACGCGTTGCCAAACGTGGCGGTCGGGTTGAAAGGGAAATGCATCATTTTACGAGTTCACTAGAAAAGAGTCACTTTTGTACAGGCTAGTTTTGAACCCATTTAGGGTTCAAAACTAGCGTTTAGGTATTGGATAGCAGGCGTTACTTTGCGGAAGTCCATGATAATGAAGGATATAGAAGTTTAATTCGCTATAATCCACGACAATAGGTATATGTATACATAAGTCTATGTATATAGCCCGCGATAAGTATTCACCACACCACGGAAATCTTCCAAACTAACGTACCTACGTTTCACTCCGACACCGGAATATCTTCAGGAGATGTTGACTCGACAATGCACGGTTGTAAATCACTATATTGTAAGTAATTATATTGATGACAATTATATAGTGACTAGATGATTCCCGCGACTTCGTCCGCGTGGACCAAGTTTTTTCGATTCCCGCGGGAACTCTTGAATTTTCCGGGATAAAAAGTAGCCTATGTCCTTCCCCGGGATACAACCTACCCCTGTACCTACCAAATTTCATTAAAACCGGTTGAACAGATAAATTTTTTGATTCCCGCGGGAACCTTTGAATTTTCCGGGATAAAAAGTAGCCTATGTCCTTCCCCGGGATACAACCTATCCCTGTACCAAATTTCATCAAAATCGGTTGAACAGAGGGGCCGTGAAAGCGTAGCAGACAGACAGACAGACAGACACACTTTCGCAGTTATAATATTAAGCATGTAAATATGGATTGAATATGCAACGTTTGAAAAAAGACACTTCTAATTACTTAATAGTAAGTAACTAAGTACTCAATTGTTGTTTACCAAAGATCTGTGTATTACAAAATCTAGACCCCATGAGGTCAGAGTGACATCCCGCTTATATCGGATTTCCTAATCCGCGAGAGCGTCATTTCGTCTCATCGTCTCAATGATGCTTAACGAGATGTGATCTGGGTATACATGAGGCTGGGCGTCCATAGCAATTGATAGCAGGGTTGAACCGTAGGAAAAATACTAGACTAGCAGGTCCGCCCCGGCTTCCCACGGAGGTGGTATATTATGTATTACTTACCCGCGACTTTATCACGTAGAAACACTTGGATTTTCCGGGATAAAAACTAGCACATGTCCTTCCACTGTGTAGTTCATTTCTAGGGCAGGTGGAAAAACAGACTATGGTTTGGAACTTTGTAAAGATTAAAAGTAATAGGTATACCTAAGTATAATATGTATATCTACTTATAATTTTCCCAAAGTACAATTTAATAATGATTATTATAACAATACTTTTAAGAACTATCTTATTCTTAGTACAATATGAGAAAAAAAGCAAATAAACCTACTATAGGTCCTACTAATAGGTCCTAAATAAAATAAACTGTTTTGCTTTCCTAATTTTCATATTTTATTGTCAAATTATATAGAACATAATACTTTGGTGTCTATGAACGAAATTCCGTCTCTCCAAAAACGCTATCGAAGATTTGGTTAAGTTCTATCATAGGTTCTATGTTAGCTTGGCCATACAACCTGTTGGAGATCAATAAAAACTCAATGAATTTTAAATCACTTTGTATTTCTTCACTTTAATTAAATATTTCAATTAGGTACAAAAACGTTAAATAAGAGAACGCTTGGAAGGTAAACGTCAGGCGAACCGCGAACGAGATCAAAGAGAATTACAGAGCTCCAAAGAGTAAGTAGGTATATAGATAGTATATTTATGTTATAAGCTGTCAAATTAGGATCGAGTGCACAAGATCTATGCATAGATTCTATTGTTTATGGGTAATCACGAATCCGGAGCTGTGTCCACACACACAGATTAATTGATTATGCGTTTGATCGCTTACAGAGACAAGTAACATGATCGCATACACAACCCACAGACACAACCCTAATGTAGCGAAGGTTAATTGGCGGTTGTCCGAATAACCCGCGGTCAAAGGATGATATGACTTCACCTCGTGTTGTCATGGAAAACCCGAAAACTGCGACCATTACACTTAATCGGTTTAAAGCCTTGCAGCTACCATAACTCCTACATAAATGAAATGAAAAATAATAGCTAGGCCTGTAATGAACTATGTCTTCACAATCTATACTAATATTATAAAGTGTGTCTGCTTGACTGCTACGCTATAACGGTCCATCTTTTCAACAGAATTTGTAAAAATTTGCTAAAGAGAATAGGTTGCATCCCAAGGAAGGGCGTAGGCTAGTTTTAATTTCCGAAAAAAAGGAGTTCTCGCGGGAATCAAAAAATTAAAAACTCAATCAAATTCAACCAGTATTTTCAGCGTGATGCCGTGATAGACAAACAGATTAAAACAAATATTTTGAGCGATGTATCGGTAATTTAGCAACTGCTCTCTGAGTCGAAAAGATACTGTAAATTTAATGTGTCTTCGTTCCGGACACATTCCATTTAATAAATTTGGGTATAGGTACCTAAGGAAGAAAGTTTCATCAGCTAATTGTCCTGACTGCGACAGGCCTGAAGACGTACACCATTTTATTATTGGAATGTGTCCGTAACGAGCCCGAGAGATATGAGATTTTAACTATATTTCCCTCACTGTGGCAGACTGGCGGATGTAACAGTGCCCTGGCCCAGCCTCTTTCAGAGGAGGCTAGGGCTCTGTTACGGCTATACAAGAAAGCCTTACGAAAGATTTAGGTTGGTATTATAGGATTTTGTGTGGAATTTTTGAAGCCCTACGGAGTGGCGTATTCCAGGAACAAACTCCAAAAATTAAGATATAAAAAAAGTCTTCCTTCAATTTTTATTAACATTTTGGTACAAAACATATATCGTAAAATATTACGATAAATATTTTATTTATTTCACAAAGGTCAACTTGTGCCACTTATGATAACTCCACCACCGGTTCGGAAAGGTGTTTTACTGAGAAGAGTCGGCAAGAAACTCAGCAGTGGCTCTTTTCATAAAAAGAAAAAATATTACAATGATTATTGTAAACAATACACAACACATAAATTTGTACGTTATGTAACAAGTATTAGATACACTGACTTGTGGGTCACTGGATGCGAGGCCGGTTGCTTCCATGCAACTTTGTCATTAAGAATACCGTCAATAGTACAATAACATCGACTTAACAAATGCTGTTTAACAGTCTTTTTTTATGCAATGGCAAATCCAGAAACTCTTTTTGAACTCAACTTTATAAACGTACTGAAAACGTCCGGTTACGGTTTGAATATTTGTACTCTAAAATAACATGATTGGTATGAATTCAAGTGGAACCGGTACAGCGGATCTTCGCTACCTGAACGTGGACCAGGCACTGGGCGACTTGGCGCAGTTCATACACCATGTCCGGAGTGATGACTTCGAGAATGGAAGATACAGGTAGGGATCTCTTTAAGCCTCGTATTCAAGGAACAAATGTCAGGCGACGTCGCTCGACATTTGTCCCTTGAACGACGAACGAACCACGAAAATAATGGAAGAAAAGATGACTTGCCGTGCGACGATGGGCGAAGTCGAGCGACGTCTCTTCTTTTCTTCTCTGGACTTTTCCGCACTTGAACGCAGGCGTCCGCTCTGTGTCATACGTCAGTCAGTAGAGCGACGTTGCCCGACTTCTCTAGATACACGAGTCGCGGGACATTTAAATTATCTCGGTGATTACGAGGCTTAAAAGTCATTACTTCTTTGAATTTTGAAGCCGCGATAAAAATGTATTTCCAACCGAATTTCGACCACGGAGGCCAATCTAGACAGAGATTAAGACATCTGCACACGTTAGCATTCCCTTACTCTCATATACCCCGATGAGACAGCGGCGTCACGGGTAACTGGGGCAATACGGGGCGTATCCTCAAGCGGGTACAAAATTCGGTTAATAGCACAAAATTAGATGCAGTTTTAATATTGTTGTTTTAACATTGTTGACGTTCGTGTTGTAGGATTATAATCCTTATTTTTGGGATGACGAGGTATATGTAACATTAAACTGTCATTTTGAAGTAATACATTGTCGGTCAGGAACGGCAGCGTGGCGCTGGTGGGGTGCTCTTACGCGGGCAGCGTGGCCACGTGGATGCGGCTCGCCTACCCGCACCTCGTCAGCGTGGCTCTCTCCGACAGCGGCCCCCTGCATGCCCAAGAGGACTTCCCCGGTCTGTTAATTAACAGATTCTTCATTATTCTCATACTTGCTCGGAAATTGCATCATTACTTACCTATATTAGTATATTAATAAAAAAATAATACGTACATTGGTCCTTATCTGGCCGCTAATCACAGTCAGGTTTTAGCGTGAGTTAAGGTAAATCAACACCATCTATCAACGATGTAGAAAATCTTTCTTAACAGATTCTAATTATTGTTTTACTAAAAAAAATTGTCTCCTCGCAAATTAGAGAAAAGTACTATACAAGTCTCGGCTGAAATAGCAATTTACGGCCTCGTTTACTTAAAAAAAAAGCCTGAGCACAGATGAACTAATAGTTCCCATATCCATAAACGGTAATTAGGTCAAACGCTAGCTTATTCGTTTAATGAAACCAAATTTGGCGTGTTACAGAAAACTGCAGGCTATTATGAGAGAACTTATTTTAGGATTTCTCTGTGTGATAAAATCAGAAATGAGGAGATCCATAGAAGAACTGAAGTGACCGACATAGCTCTATGGGTTAGGAAGCTGAAGTTACGAAGTAACTGTTGCATCTGTGGCTGATGTGGGTAGGTACTTTGAACGTTTGGGTGGGGGTGCGAAGAACTGTCGGGGTCCCAGGATGCTGGAAATGTTTTAAAATGTCGTGAGGATACCTGTATTCTGTACATGACGTATTCCTGGTAATATCACATATCTTTGACATGTATTGTGTAACTTTGCTAATTTTGAATTCCCCTCTGGCCACTTCTCATTCGGAGAAGAGACCCGTGCTTACTAATGGGCTGGTGATAAGTTAGTGTTAGATGATGATTGGTATTTCGAACCATTGTTAGATTCAGTCAAAGAACTTTTAAAAGTTTTAAAAAACTTTTAAAAACGGCAAGGCTTCCTCCAGCTCTCTCCAGTGCTTGTGATTCTGTGCCACCCTTCTCCAGAATGGACCAGTTGTCAGCTTCAGTTCGTCCTCCCAACGTCTTTGCTGCCAGCCCATATTTCATTTCCCCTCCCGTGGGTACTACAGTGACACTAGGTTACTCCATTTTCCTTGGGGTTCTCGGAGCATGTAACCAGTTCACCTCCACATCAGCTGATCCATCCTTTTTAGACCTCAGTTCTCTCTCTGATCTCTGAGCTCCTGTTTCTGTCCCTTTTCCTTAATCCAACCATACTGCATTCCATCGCCCTCTGACATCTCTCAAAATTGCCCCTATGGGCCCCAAAAAATGTAGGTTAAATGTTTATTTGAAGAACAAAGAGTTGAGATTTAAGATTTTTTTAAATCATGATGATGGGGTGATGACCGATGAGCTATCGTTATATTTTCCAGAATACCTAGAAGTGATATCGGAAGCGCTTCGCTCGCAGGGAAGCGACGCGTGCGTGGCGAGCATTGAAGAAGCTATGAGGAATATAGCCGGCTTGCTGACCACACCCGCCGGGGCGCAGAGGTTTGCACAGTTGTTTAAGTAAGTGTTTACTGATTTGTAGGTATTTATAGAATACTAGCTAATGCCCGCGATTTCATCCGCGTGGAGTATTTTTTTTTTTAATTCCCATGGGAACTCCGACCACGTATAGGAAACCGGGTCTAAATATTCTGCACTAGCTGATGCCCGCGACTTCGTCCGCGTGGTTTAAGTTTTTTGTTATTCCCGCGGGAACTCCTTAATTTTCCGGGATAAAAAGTAGCCTATGTCACTCTCCAGGTCCTCACCTATACAACAAAAAAGAATTAGCGAAATTGGTCCAGCCGTACACGCGTGATGCCGTGACCAAGGGAAATAGGGATTCATTTTTATATATAGAGATTTAATAAAAACTAGATGATGCCCGCGACTTCGTCTGCGTGGATTGAGGGCTTTTGATTACTAGGTACCGGAACTGTCTGATTTTCCGAAATAAATAGCCTTTGTCCTTTCCTGGGATGTAACCTATCGCTGTAGCAAACTTCATCAAAATCGGTTCATCAGGTGCTCCGTGAAAGCCTAGCAGACAGACAGACAGCCAGACGGACAGACAGACATATACCTACACACTGTCGCATTTTTAATATTAGTACGGACTATGGATTAATAACTCGGCGAATGCAGGGCCGGTGGCGCTGCATTCGCCGAGTGAACACCTCGGTCCCGTATTAAATTGTGTAAAAAATATTTATAATTTACTTTTTACCGTTCCTAGTTGTGAAATAAGTGCCCAATAGTCCAATAATTAAGTGAGAGTGTTTGTCAAGAGATCTTTGCGATAATAAATCCAAAAATAGTGATAATTTAAATAGAACAACATCATCTTTATGAACACATTCTATCGATCATAAAACTTTATAAACAATATAAATTCAGTGACTATGCAATGAAAATATAAGTGATACAACAAATCAACTGAAAATTTACTGATATTAAAACATTATAAAATTTTCGTTTTAACAAAAATCGTCGTGTTATTCAAAAGTGTATATAGTGAACAGCTGAGTGACGGTAGCAATGACATTGACCGGTTCTCAGGAGCAACGGCCGCAAAGTTAATCATAGAACAAGTATATGATAACTAAATTCGCATCTACGCTTCAAGGAGCCGATGGCCTGATCGGTGTAACGTCGGATAACGATGTCGCAAGACGCAAGCGCGCCCATCGGTTGAATCCTCACCTGCGAAACTCGGATTGCTTGTTTTCGTTTATTTTTTCTTTTTATTTTTTCTTTTTATTTTTTCCTATCAATTATATTTATTTATTTAATTATAATTTTAAAAAAAATATATATACTTATATATATTTCATAAAAAACAAACAAAAAGGACTTAATTTGTCACGGAAAAGAAAAACTACTGCCTAAAATTTTAAACTACAATATAAATCGCTTGTTATGGACACTTGCAAACCAAAAGACTTGTCGGTGGTACCACTACTCAATAGACAGATAATTATTAATTCCGTTTGTGATCTTATAAACCTGTGAACCTTATAATTCTAACTGAATATCAACATGGAAATGGAAAACCTACAAGCTTTTTTCAACCAAATGAAAATAGAAATGGCGAACCAGACGAAAGACATTATTTCGCAAATTGATGACAAATTAGCACCCTTCACACAGGAAATAGAGAAATTGAAACTTGAGAACCAAAATTTAAAGGAAAAAGTCGCCAACCTAGAAAGATGCAAAAGAGCAAACAATATTATTATATATGGGCTTAAAGAAGATGAACAGTCTGTGATTGAATTATTGGAAACTACAAAGGAAAAGATAAAAACAGATTTAAATATTTCCCTCGACAGTAGGGATATAGATACAATCCGCAGAATTGGAAAGGCAGACAATAAGAATGGAAAAGCTAGACCAGTAATGATATCATTAGTTAATGGTTGGAAGAAAAACGAAATATTGAGAAATAAAAAGAATTTAAAAGAAATTCACGCTACGGAAGACTTTCCCAAAGAGGTGCTTGACAAGAGGAAGGAACTCCAGTCAAAACTCATAGAAGAGAAAAAAAAGGGAAATTATGCAGTCATTAAGTACGATAGATTAGTCGTTAGAGAAGGAGGCCCTAGTAAAGATAAGCGCAAAAGATCCTCAACAATATCACCAGAAGCCACAGCCCAACCTCGTAAACATCATGTTACATCGAAGACTAACAGAACCAATGCATTTGACTTAATGAGAGGAAGAAGCAACTCTTTTTCCACAGCGGCCCCTTCATCGCAACAGAAATTATAGGATACAACTATCAGCCACCGGATTCAGAATCCAGAAAACAAAAAACTAGATATACATATTAGTCAAAACCAAACATTCCCCAAGCCGACTGGTCCTCGTGGGGAATTAGACCAAAACCCTCCACCTAGGAAAATTTTAAAGACAAAAGAAAACAATAAAAAAACTCTCAAAATCTGTACATTTAACGTGAGATCTCTGTCGTCCGTCGAAAGATATCTTCAACTATCTTACGCCCTTGAAAATGTCAATTTTGATATTATAGGACTCTCGGAAGTAAAGAGGATGGGATGTAATATCGAAGAATATAAGGATAACATTTTATGTTACATCGGCCAAACCAAAGGATTACACGGGGTAGGATTCTTAGTCAAGAAAAAATATAAACGCAACATATATAACTTTGTAGGAATTTCAGAGAGGGTTGCCCTACTCCAGCTGAAACTTGAAGAATTTAGTATTACACTGATTCAGGCATATGCACCAATAGAACGATCCAGCGAAAGCGATATCCAAAATTTCTATAATGATCTTATAAAAGCACATTCATTAGCCGACAACAAAGTGATAGTAATGGGTGACCTCAATGCAAGAATAGGACACCCTAAAAGTGGAGAAAGTCTAGTAATGGGCGATTACGGATTTGGAGAGCGTAATGAAAGAGGAACACGACTCATAGACTTTGCTTTGGAACACAAACTGTCAATTATGAACACATTTTTTAAGAAAAAAGAAAATAGGAGATGGACCTGGATATCGCCCGTTCAAAAAAGCAAGAACGAAATCGATTTCATAATGACAAATAGCCCAAACCTTATAACTAATATTGAAGTTCTAAACAAAATCAGCTTTCCATCCGACCATAGACTACTCAGAGCAACTGTAAAACTAAATCAGGCTAAAAAGAGCAGGAAATCCTTCAGAGCACAACCCAAAATCCCAAAAACGGACGAAGAAATTGCAAATTACATTCAGAAACTAAAATCAACTATTGAGGAAAAAACATTGCCAACAAATATTCAAATGTACTACAACCTACTGGAAAAAGCATAAAAGAAAGTTTAATAATAAAAAAGCAGACCCAAAGTAGAGGGCACAAAATACTTAGTATAAACACAAAACAACTTATTAAAAAACGTACAGAACTAATTTTAGAGAGAAACAAGAATAAAGATAAGAAAAAAGAGCTAAGTAAATTATTTAAACAAACTAATAGATCCATTCGGAAAGACTATAGTAAATATAGACAACAAATAATAACAACAAATATAAAGAAATTTAGAAGCACTAAAAGAGCGTTTAAGCAATTAAACTTCCACAAAACATGGATCCAAAAACTTAAAAAACATGGAGAAGAAACAAAAACAAGGACAGATATTACAGACCATGCAACAAACTTTTATAAGGAACTCTACAAAAAGAGAGAAAGCCATATAGATATTGAAAAACCCCCACACGAAGCCTTTGAACCAACTTCGATCAAAAAAATATACAAACTAGAAATTTATGAACATTTAAAACAGCTCAAAGGCGAAAAATCACCCGGCCTAGATGGTATAACCCATGAAGCTCTAAAACTAGGTGCCCCTGTACTACTCACTCACTTAACAAAACTGTTTAATATGGTATTCGACACAGAAAATGTACCAAAACAATGGTGTATATCAGATATAATACTGCTCTATAAAAAAGGGAACCCGCTAGAAATAGGAAACTACAGACCGATCAGTTTGCTGCCAAGCATATATAAACTCTTTGCATCAATAATATTAAAAAGGATATCTCTAAAAATTGATGACTCCCAACCAATTGAGCAGGCAGGCTTCCGCGCAGGCTTCAGTACAACTGATCACATACACACATTAGAACAAGTAATAGAGAAGTACAAGGAGTTCAATAAACCTCTTTACTTGGGCTTCATTGACTATAGTAAAGCTTTCGACAGCATTAGTCATTTATCTATCTGGGAAGCACTCAAATTGTGTAAAGTAGAGCAAAAATATATAAACATATTGAGAAACATATACGGAAATAGCATGAGCTCGGTAAAACTAGAGACTAGAGGAGAACCATTTAGAATAGAAAGGGGAGTCAGGCAAGGCGACCCACTATCGCCAAAACTATTTATCGCTGTGCTAGAAAATATATTTAATAAGCTAAACTGGTCACAGAAAGGCATTAGGATAGGTGGTCGCTACCTAAGTCATCTCAAATTCGCAGATGATATTGTCTTGCTAGCTGAAACACCTAAAGAATAAGAAGATCAGATACAATCTCTCGTCCAAGTAAGTTCCAAAATAGGCTTAGAAATGAACGCGACAAAAACTAAGGTAATGACCAATAGCAATCAAACACCTATTGTTATAAATGGAAACATAATTGATTATGTTGACAATTACGTATATTTAGGTAAACAAGTATCTTTCACCAAGTCCAGTAACGAAGAAGAAATAGAAAGAAGAATAAATATTACGTGGAAAAAATTCTGGGCACTAAAAGAAATTTTAAAAGGAAATTACAGTTCAATCTTCAAGAAAATAGTGATAGATACTTGCCTCCTTCCTTGTCTACTTTATGGTTGTCAAACCTGGGTATTCACAAACAAAGCGAAACACAGGATCACAGAGTACATTGGTAACATAATGCACAGGATAAGATCAACCCAAAGAGCAATGGAAAGGAGTATGCTGAAAATAAGAAAAATACAAAAAATTTCAAGCGCCATTATTAGGAAAAAAACAAACTTGACAGACGCACTGAGTCAAGCTCTTTCACTAAAATGGCAATGGGCTGGACACATCTCACGCTATTCCGATAATAGATGGACCATACAGACCACACAATGGAGAGGACCATCAGGAAAAAGGGAGGTCGGTAGGCCAAACAAACGGTGGACTGATGAGATAATCCAAGCTGCAGGGAAAGACTGGATGAATGTGGGCAAAGACAGAGTAAAGTGGAAGAGGTTGGGGGAGGCCTATACCCGTAAAGGGGCTCATATCTAAATTTAAAAAAAAAAAAAAAAAACTAAAGGAAATTGTATAGCTTACTCATCTAACAACATTTATACATTCACGTGGATATGAGAATAAAAAGGCTTTTTATTTATTTATTTATTTATTTATGGATTAATCTTACATTATATCAAAAATTTTCAGCACGTGTGGTCCTCTGGACGCGTCTTCCCCGCTGGACCTCGCGACGTTCTACTGGTTCGGAATAACTGAGACCTTCGCCTACTTGGTGCAGTACGCGACGCCGGGCGACATACCTAGTGCTTGTGGCCGGCTAACTAACACCACAATCAGTAAGTTACATTTATAATTGAAAATCCTTTTTTTTTTATTTGAGTACCTCAAGCTAATCCTGGCTAACCTGTTATGGGTATTACAGTTATATTTAAGCCCATACTCAACCTAATCGGTTTCTACTAGCCACAGATGGTAACTACTAACCAGCCACGGCCGAAGCCCGACAGATATGACCAAAGAAAATTTAGAAATTATAAATTTCCAAAAAGGGCCCTGAGATCGAGCCTGGGACCTCCCGTTTATAAGCCAACAGCGCGGTACCACTGCACCATGGAGGTCGTCAGAAACATTTATTGAGGGCAAATTCACGGAACTTACATCTAATCTCATTCTCTCGCAGGCCTATCCCATAGGGATAGGAATAGGAATAGTCCTATTGGCTATTCCAATTATGAATATGTTTGTCTCTTTTGGTGTCGTTTCGTTTTTCAAATCAAATCAAATCAAATCATTTATTTGCATAGATTGCGTATAGCGTAACGTTTTCGTTCATTGAATTTTCAATCACAACAATTCTAAATGTTAAATGATAAATGATAAATGATAAATGATTAATGATTAATGATTAATGATAAATGATAAATGATAAATGATTTATTTATTTCATGTAGCACCACTTGTGTCACTTTTGATACGGTAAAGACTCTACAACCGGTTCGGAAAGCTGTTTCTACTGAGAAGAGCCGGCAAGAAACTCAGCAGTTGCTCTTTTCTTAAAAAAGAAAAAGGTTACAATATTATGTAAACAATACAACACATACATCAAGTATTACACTGACTTGTGGATCAAGCTGGATGCAAAGCCGGTTGCTTCCATGCAACTTTGTCAGTCAGAAAATCATCGATGGTGTAATAACCTCGACTTAACAAATGCTGTTTAATACAGTCTTTAAATTTATGTAATGGTAAATCTATAAATTCTTTGGGAAACATGTTATAAAAGCGTACACTCGACCCCACAAAGGATTTCTGCACCTTACGTACACGATATGACGCTGTTACTAGCTTATGGCGGTTAAAGAAGTTTCACTTCAAAAATTGTTAGCTGCAAGTACTTAAATGTATCTACGTTCTACTTTCAGGCTCAGACCCCGTGGAACGCCTAGCCTCCTGGATAGCGTCGCAGCCGTGGACTCAGCCGTGCATCGAATCCCGGTACTCCGCGCAAGTGGCCGCCCACTCCAACACCAGCTATGACTCACCGCAGGCTACCAGTGAGTGATATTATGGATGGATTACAGCTCTGTGACGTAAAAAGCCTCGTTGGTCTATAGTAGCTGCCTCGTTTGTCTACTGTGTTAGCATGCGCGACTGCGTCCCGGGTTTGAGTCCCGGATCGGGCCATAATTAAGTATTGAGTTCTACCTAGAGATTATCAGTACTAACCCGGAGTTAGGAAGTTGGCGGTGTTTCACTTCCGTGCCTCGGAGAGCACGTTAAGCAGTCGGTCCCGGTTATTATAACTAACATGATAATAGTCGTTAAAGCCCGCCAATCCGCATTGGAGCAGCGTGGTAGCTCAAAGCTCAAATTCCCTCTCACCTATGAGAGTGGAGGCCTGTGCCCAGCGGTGGGATGTTAATGGTATGTAGTGGTGGTGGTGTGAAATTAAATTAACACAAATAAATTGAATGGTTTTCTCGTACTGCAGTGCGCCTGTGGACGTACCAGACGTGTGTTGAGTACGGCTGGTATCAAACCACCACCAGTCCCCGGCAGCCGTTCCTGTCCACTGTGCCACTGGAGTATTTCCATCAGATGTGCACGGATTTCTTCCCTGATCTGTGAGTATTCCATACAATCCATGACTAATATTATAGTTGTGAAAGTATCATTTTTGATGGAATTTACTAAGTTCCAGATTACATGCAGGGGAAAGAAATAGGCGACTTAATAACCCGGAAAATCCCGGTTGCTCCACTACTGATAAGAGCTTTCCTCTCAGAATGAGAAGGGCTCAGTCCACCACGATGGCCGAGTGTGGACTGTCACGCCGAAAAATCCGCTCGAAGTCTTTAAGCTTAGCGATAAGAGTGGCGGGCGATAAGTACCTAATTATTATTAAAGGAACTATTATACATTCTGATGTTTGTGAAAAACAACTGTGGCGCCCTCAAGCAGATTTTAATTTACCTGGTCATTCTTTGCCTAATTACTTACATCATAAATTTTGCAACTTACTTATTATCCGTGCTTCGGAGAACACGTAAAGCCGTTGGTCCTGCGCCTGATCTCTCTCCGGTAATGTTGCATTATCCGTTCCGTCGGGCTATTAGAGTAAAGGAACAGAGAGTGCACCTGCGTTTGCGCACACACTAGTTATAGTACACTATAATGTCTCCCGCGCAGATGGATAATCTCTCTGGAGATTGGCCGCCGTGGCCGAAATTCAGTCAGAAGGGCATAACATTAATAAGTACTTAATTACGATAATTTATTTCCAGTTTCGACACAGCCCTCCTGCGCTCAGGCATAGCGCGTACGAACAAACTGTTCGCGGGTCTGACCCACTTGCCCGACCACGTGGTATCCGTGTCGGGGGGCCACGACCCCTGGGCCCCCATGGCGCCCAACCAAACGCACGCGACGGCCCTGGCCCCCGTGTTTGTGGTACCCGGCGTGTCGCACTGCAGAGCTATTAGGTGAGCTTGGGTTACTATGTTAATTATCTATAATAATACTAGCTGACCCGGCAAACGTTGTTTTGCCATATAAATTATTTCTAGGAAAATGCTAGGGGTGGACAACCCTTATCACTTAGGGGTATGAAAAATAAATAGTAGCCGATTCTCAGACGTACTGAATATGCATATTAAATTTCATAAAAATCGGTCAAGCCGTTTCGGAGGAGTATGGTAACTAACATTGTGACACGAGAATTTTATTTAAATAGAGAGAGATTATAAACTTATATTACTCGTTCACGCAAAAACTACTGAGGCACATAGATAGATTATAGTCTAGGATCTAGGATATCACAATAGGCTACTTTTTATCCCGGAAAATCAAAGAGTTCCCGCGGGAACCAAATAAAACTCAATCCATCGCTAATGAAGTCGCGGGCGTCGGCTAGTATAAAAACTAAAACTAAAGAGGCATAAAAATTTGTTCAAATTTTGGTTAGCGGGCCAGATAAGTTGGACAGACTATAGATACTTACGTCACTTTAGAGTAGGTAGGTAAAAAAATTTATACCTATGCTAATGCTACATACAAATTTTTGAGTGGTTCAATTCTCGGCTCAGGTAAACATCAATCCATGTTTGAATGCTGATATTCTTATAAATTTTTAAAAACAAAAGACAGTTTCTTCAATGTACCTACTTTCCATCCGTCTCCCGTTTTTTCCACCCCGTATAATAGTCAAATTCTTCTTCTTCTCAGGCCCACAAACGACAGCGAGACGGAAGAACTGGAGAACACCAAACGGAGAATCCTGCAGCGCATGGTATACGTGATGACGGGCGCCACCAAGGCTGGCGCCGGCAGTATCGTCCTATCACCCGTTTTAGTTGTGTTTGCGGCCTTTTATTTAGTTTAGTGATAAGTACTTCGATTAAGTACTTAAATATTTAAAAAACACACACACACACTGTCAGTTTTTGTATTTTTTAAGTATTTTAACATTGTTCATAATATTAAGGATTTAAAATTAAAATAAAATCATGTAAATTTTAAAATCTTGTTACTGAATGATAAGGAAACGCGGAATCTCCTGACACAGATATTTAATTATACCTAAAAGGAGGTTCCAGCCCCAATGCGATTGAATTGTAGTGTGTTTGTGAAATAAATCATTTATTTATTTATTTCTAGCTGATGCCCACGACTTCGTACGCGTGGATCGAGGTTTTGTGGTTCCCGCGGGAACTCTTTAATTTTCCGGGATTAAAAGTAGCCTATGTGCTATTCCAGACTATAATCTATCTCTGTGCCAAATTTCAGCCAGATCCATTAAGCTGTTGCGGCGTGATTGAGTAACAAACATCCATACATCCATCCATACATATCCATCCAAACTTTCGCATTTATAATATTAGTAAGATTTACTTCGAAAACCGCCACATTATTAGTTAAGTTAATGTGGCCAATTCTGTTTATCACAATCTAACTAAAATGACACCTTTAAATCTAGGTAGTCCTGTCCCTTTCTGCAGAGAGTAATAAGAAAGGTTAGCAATATTTTTAATGCTGTCATTTTAGTTTAGTTCAGAGATTGTGTCAGAACAGAATCAGCCCCATTATTTACCAAGTTAAAAAAAGCATCGGCCAAGTGCGAGTCGGACTCACGCACCGAGGGTTCCGTACTCAAGAAGTAGGTATAATTATCTTTGTTAATGAACGGCAAAACTAACTTTGTTTGTAGAGGTTTACTGTTAATATCTAAAAATTACGTTTGTTGTATGGGAGCCCCCCTTTAATATTTACTTTATTGATATTTAATTATTTATTTTGAAAGTTAATATACAAGTTAATATTCTGTGAAAATTTGAACCGTCTACCTGTTACCGTTTTTAATATTGAGCAAAAAAATACGAAAAAAACACGTTTATTGTATGGGGACCCCCCTTAATATATACATTTTTTTAATTTTTAGTATTTGTTGTTATAGCGGCAACGGAAATACATCATTTGTGAAAATTTCAGCTTTCTAGCTATCACGGTCTATGAGATACAGCCTGGAGACAGACAGACAGACAGACAGACAGACAGACAGACAGACAGACAGACAGACAGACAGCGGAGTCTTAGTAATAGGGTCCCGTTTTTACCCTTTGGGTACGGAACCCTAAAAATTATCTCTCCTCCGTCGTATCGCTCTTGTCAGAGCGGTCGTGGTCGTCACTTTGGCGTTGTGGCACGCCTAACGATCCGTCTCCACTCTTCCCTGACAGCAGCCTTGCGAGTACATTCGTGTAAAAAATACTACCGGTGGCCAAAATTGGAACTAATTTTTATGCCTGTTTATTTATGTTCTTATTTTATTTATCATAGATAGTAGCGACGTTGTCACGGGTCAGGTAAGTTAGTCGAACCAATAGAACTCTTCAAAATAAACCAAATCACTACGCAAATTAAACACTTAAAAACTTTTTATTATTTCGTCATACTTATTTAAACGTCTTTGTGGAGTAATCCTATACCTGTACATACTAGTACCAGACGATGAAAAAATGTTTATTACCATAAATCAACATGTAAATTTTTCTTATGACCAAAGGTACCCACACTAGGTAATCCTGTATCAAGGAGGTTATCAAATTGGTAAATGGTAAATGACCGCAACAATGATTGCTACGCGGACGACAGTACGGGCGATGCCTTATATAAAGGTCGTGCTCAGCTTTCTCGCGCTCAGCTGGAGGAGTGTAGAAATACGCTTGTGTCGAACATATCACAGTCAACAGTGGGGCTCACAAAATATTGTGCACTTCAACCCCACCAAGACACAAGTATGCGCGTTTTCGGCAAAAAAGACCCCCTTTAACACCTCTATACTCTTCCAGAACACTCCCCTGACCCCATCTAACAGCATTGGGATCCTCGGTGTTAGTATATCGAACGAAGTCCAGTTCCGCGAACATCTGGAAGGTAAAGCCAAATTATTAGCCAATTTGCGCCTAAGCATAGGCTTCTGCTGTATAAAGCGCAAGTTCGGCCCCACATGGAGTACTGCTCTCACCTCTGGGCCGGAGCACCCCAGTACCAGCTCCTTCCATTTGACCGGATTCAAAGGCGGGCAGTTCGACTCGTAGATAATCCCAATATTACTTGCTTGCTGGAGTCCCTAGAGCACCGAAGAGACGTTAGTTCTCTTTGTGTGTTCTATCGTCTCTACAATGGGGAGTGTTCTGAGGAGTTATTCAATCTAGTACCACCTTCCGTGTTCTCCAGTCGTACCCTACGTCGCAGAAACAAATTCCATCCTCACCACCTGGATGCCTGGCCCTCTTCCACCACCCGTTATTCCAGGTCATTTCTGCCACGTACCCGCAAATTGTGGAACCAGCTTCCATCGTCTGTGTTCCCTCATGATTATAATATGGGGCTCTTCAAAGGGAGGATAAACAAATTTCTCAAAAGCCAGCAACGCATTGGCGGTTCCTCTGGTGCTGCAAATGTTCATGGGCGGCGGTAATCACTTACCATCAGGTGACCCGCCTGCTCGTTTGCTAGCTATACATATAAAAAGAAAAAAAAAACTTTTTTCGGGTGGATTAAGGCTTCATATATACGAAGCCGGAGCCGCACCAGCTTCATGTAAATGAAGCCTTAGGTTTTGAAAATCCAGTGGGTACTATTATATTTTCCGAAATAAGTATTGTCTTTCAACAGTATGTAACCCATCTCTTCCAAATTACGTCAAATTCGGTTGAAAAGAATTAAACGTCGCATTGGTTGAACAGACGGGCCGTGAAGGCGTTTACCACAGCTTCTCAATATGGCCACTTCCTGTTATGGCCATTTCCCGGGATGGCCACTTCCCGACATGACCACTTCCCGGTATTAATTATGGATTCTTACTTCATCCCTGGTGGTAATTGTTAACGGAAGGTTAATTCGAATAAAAGAGTAGTGGTATCTTTGTAACGGTTTTATTGATACAAATATCTATTTGTTACATTTCATTCTGTCGTACGGAAGCTAGAAAGCGACTGAGTGTATCCAATAGCAATTATATAGTATATATTATAACAATATATTCTTTTTAATGATTTGGGGCATATGAAGTTATAGTTATATGTAAGTACTACATTATATTTTTCAAAGAGCTTACATGAATTTAATAAACATGCTTACAAAATATACATATTTGAATAGGTATACTACACAGTAAAAAAATTATCCGGTTTTAATTTAATAATTGTATTCAATGTTAACCAATTAATTGGATTATTAATTGAACCGCTATTGAATTAATAATCGCTTCATACACCCCATTAAATACATACCACAATTAAATAACCGGTTACATAGTAATAATAATAATTTAACATTTCTGTTCTACATTCAAGAGGAAGGATCCATAAAATCCTGTAAATATGCCTATATATTACAATAAATCGCATTGCAAAAGGTCTTGCTATAACATCACAATATAATATTACATGTATACTTGGATGGGTTGTTTTGGTCTAAGTTCTAGCCTACGATACGAAATATATAGAAATATATACGTATTCTTTACGGTAAATGACATTCATTAGGGGGTCTAGAAGATATTTAACGGAAGTTAACCAATAAATGGATTTTTTTAACCAAATTGATCAATAAAGTGATTAAAGTTGATTAAAATTAGTTTGTATTTTGGATAAAAACATTATAGAAAAATAAATAACCATTAAATTCGCTTATTTTGTCATGTCAAATTCAAACTCGTGTAATTTTAAAAGTAACTTCAAAGCAAAGTCATGTAACAGTTTGTTAAATAAAAATTTATCAATTAATTGGTGAATTTTTAAGTGTAATTATTGAAGTTTTTATTTAATGGATTAATTTGTAATGAATAAACAAAATACGGTAATTGTATTTTAGAAGTATTTTTATACAAAAAAGACCCCTCGGGAGATGGTTATTCGCTATGGTTAATGGTTATAGTATATTTTTCAAAAAACACAGCTACAATGGCAATGTCTAGTAGTCTAAAAATACATAATGCTTAGGTACAATCATTTCTAATGTATACATTTTATATACAAAGCTGTATAATATATATTTTTTACATACAATAATATTTACTAACGTATTTTCAATACGTATCTACGGGAATAGTTCAATTCCTATAACAGTTAGATATTAATACATATATATAAAATGGTATACATTCGGAAAAGTTAGTTTAAAAATCGATCACCCATCCATTTCGTAGCAACAATCAATGTTGCTTGACCTGTCAAAAAGTGTATAAATTAAACAGCTCGTGTAACTTACACACGTCAAATAATATGGCATTTGCAAGGTACTACAGTTATCTGGGCACTCGGTGTGGTGTGGTGATCTAAAGATCATTTATTATTACGTTATGGATCATCTAAATCTTAACTATAATATATCGACATTTATGTGTTTTGTACAACGCGCGGAATTTAAGTGAGCCCATACATATTTTTGTCATATTTTAATTTCAAAAAAGTTCTGTCAAAAATAATATAGTTAATAATTATTTGTTCATGATTTCAAATTTAAAATTAAGAAAATCCGAGCAAATATTAATGTATTCAAAAATAATGTTCATCATCTGTGCTAGAAAAATACAAAAACAAATGATATTAAAAATAAAAAAAATATGATTTAGAAAATAGTAAAGATTTTTCTTATAATATATGGGCCACTTTTTACAATAGCAAAATTGATACATATAATAATTATTACAATAGAGAAACAAAGCAACTTTTTATGTATAAATATTGTCAAAATAATACTTTTTCCAAAATCTGATGTCCCCCTAATCCGACATGTTAAAATATAGAATTATTTACAATTAAATTATATAATATATTGTTATGCAAAATATGTTTTTACAGAAGCGATCACATAATTTTTAATCGTACGTATGGAATAATAAATTTAACTAAAAATAACTTTTACTTTTAATACTTACTAACAAATAATTAATATTACTTTACAAAAAAAAATGACAAGGTAACGGATGATGATTACAAATTACAAAATATACACAGTATTAGTAACTTTATACGATTCGATGAAACAACACAAAAAAAGCTAAATCGATTTTGATATAACTTTTCGCGAAAATATGGGTCGATTTTTTTAGAAAAAATGCGCGTTTTTCGTCAAGTTTTGCTATTCGAATGACGTCATAAAGGTCGCGATGTCCCAGTGGCGCGGTTCCGCCGGCCGGTCTTGCATTCGATTTAAGACTATAGCCATATTGTGGTCGCATCAACCCCCGTTACTCGGCTGGTCCTGTTAACAAAAAATTGAGTTAATACTTAGTTTAAAAAAAGTTTAGCAACGCGTTTTACTAACAGCAGGGACTTTTAATGTGCATAGGACTCGTTAAAACAAACCAGAGTTTCTTGCTGGATCTTCTCGGTAGCAACTCTTTTATTTATCAAACTTAAAAACGCGCTTCTAGTATGGAAGTTGTATGAAATTCACAGTTGTGACGTCATCAAATTTCAACGCACTTTTTTTCTTTAATCTATATTTTAAAATGGTTATCAAACTTAAAACTAACCGAGGATGTGAATTATTCCAATATTCCAAAGGTATATTGGAAGACCTTCTATTTAATAATCAGTTAGAAAAAAAATATTTTGGATATATGCATCATCCCTATTGATAGAACAGTAAATTAGAATAGACGGTTTCGGCAAAATGGTACTTAAAACCAAAATTATGAGAATAATTTTCCCGAAGCTGTCGTATTTTATGACTTACAGCAGTACTGAACCGCTTACCTGTATTGACGGGTCCACGGCTTTGGGGAAGATCTCCTCTGTCATTTGGTAATCTGAATGCAAACAATGAAGATTATTACTGTTTTGGACTGAATTACTTGAAACATAGTTTTTCTAATTATTCCGCCCCCTTTGGATCCCGGCTAAGAATTTCTTCCGATTTTACTTTATATACACCAGCAGTAACATTTTGGATTTTAAAATGTATACGATCTAATAAGGGGTCATCCATAAAGTATGTCACTCGTTAAGGGGGGAGAGGGGTCGACGACGCGTGACAAGGGGTGGGAGGGGTCCTAAGTTGCGTGACGTCACATTTCAAAATCTTCTACATTTATACATCTAACCCTCCTACATAAAATGCCGAACTATTAACGAAAAACTTAAAAATATTTCCAACTCTATCTGTATCTGTAAGGATTAAATTGTTTTGTTGGCGAGTTTTCTATATGTAAAATTGCAAGATATGTGACGTCACACTAGGAAGGAGGGATCTCACAAATGTGACCAATAGGCATGATGACAGTAACCAACAATCAATGAAATTATGAATTTCTCTAATGAAATAGGATTCATAAATTATAAAAAACGTATTTATTTTACTATTTCGAGTGAGATTGCTATTTATTTCCATAAAATAAAACTATAAAATACAGCAATCCGCCATATTGCATAAAACACAAAGAAGCGAATGACGTCACAATTGTTTGTTTTCGAGCTTTGACAATCACACTATTGCTTACTGCACACTGCACAGAGTACATTGATAAAAACAATAGTGACGTCACAAACGACGCCATGACACCGCCGAACGTTTTGGCGTGAATTTTAAAATTTAAATTTCTAATGCCAATTTTATCTACCAAACTTTATTTTTCTGCTGAAAAAAGATATTTTTTCGAAATAGTAGATACTTCCGAACATAATCTGACCATTTTTCAAAATCAGTCATCATGCCTATTGTGACAAGGACGGGGGAGGGGTCAAAAAATCACGAAATCAGTTTGAAGTACTTTATGGATGACCCATGATGATGATGTAAGCAGTGTCCCAATAAAACCATGGAAATGACACGCCAAATATCTTCATAGGAATTCATCTTGGCTGGTATGGCCGTGCGGGCAATGAATTAAACCGATTCATGTTTTTTCGAACACGAATAGTATTGATCCTCTAATTTCGTAATAAACCATTAGTAATTAATAAACCCGCGTCTATAGATTCACTCAAAATTGACTTCAAACAACTCAGATTAAAATTTTGGATAGCGATTCGTCGGAGATATGGTGCGCTGGTCCTTTTTCAATTCACTAGCACTGCCATCAATCGCTACCATAGACGCGACGCTCCGCCACAGTGACTTGACAGCGACACTTTATTATAGACTAATAACCATCGATATATATGTAGGTACTAGATGGGCCCTTTCAAAGAAAAATTGGGCATCCGACTTGCAGAGCACGCTCCTAACCTGTGTAGCCCTGTCCTTGTCCCCGCGATAGCGCTGTCCGCTCTTCAGACTAGATGGCGTTACTAAAATAGGTCCACATTCTTTCTTTGACAGGGCCCGTCTGTGTAAATTGAGGTCGTTGCTACATGTCAATGCGTCATATTATTGCATACAGTACGCTGAGACATGTGTATAGAACAGTATGGGATTGGGTGGTATAGGATCAACGTACCGCGCCGATGCCTCAGCGAGTCAACACGCTCCCGCAGCGTGGCGACTTCGGCCCTGAGGCCGCGCCTCTCGGTCTCCAGCGCCGGTACAGCCGCTAACATGGAGGCCAGAGCCGCCTGGATGCCGCACACACCACCCACCAGCCGGCTTGCTAACCGTGCCGCGCTCGCTTCGCTCGCGGAGCCCTCTGCGGTACGCAACAAGCATTAGTGTTATAAATATATATAGTTCGATTATATATAGTTCTTGCAACTCCCGGTTACGTTGGCTCATGCTTGTGTTATAGTCCTATCTGCATACATTTGAAGACTACACGGGAAAGGAATGTCAGTAAAATCCTAATTTGTGTTAACACTGCCATCTCATAGCATTTGAGTATACCTTTCACCCTGCCTATAAGGTATTATCAATAACCGACGCGGTCAGCGGCTATGAAGGTCTAATTATGACTTTACCTTCTTATATTTCGAAGAAAATTATATTTTAGCCATATAATTATACAGTTAATATTGAAGGTTCTTTAATTAGAGACTTTTAAACCTAAGATTCCACTTTATTCAAGGTTATCCTTATTTGACAATCGTTTTTTTCCCGTGTGGTCTTCATTTGTATACGTGTAAATGTCTGCGTGCACGTGATAGCGCGTACGTATGAACGCTCCGAGAGGCACGCACACTTACGCAATGCGCACATGCACAACTACAAGTAAAGTTCACGCACGCTCGTGAATTGCAAGAACTACGCTAGAAGCGGGTTCAATATATCATTTTTAAAAGTATTTGCTTAATGATTTAACACTTTTGATCATGTAGTATTAGAAATTGGAAATGATTAAATGTAAGAACTTCAGAATAAACTCATATGAAAACAATGACAGTCAGGTTAGTCAACCTTACAACGAATAAATGTGAACAGACTACATAACACGTTGTGTTGCTGTTGTCATAACATGAGCGACAAACGCGTGGAGCAGTGGTGGAAACTGGTGCAGTGTTGCGCGCTGTTGTCTTAACGTGAGAGGTCCCGGGTTCGATTTCCGGCAGAGTCAATTTGGGAATTTATAATTTCTGCATTTTCCCTGGTCTGACTGGCAGGAGGCTTCGGCCGTGGCTAGTTACCACCCTACCAGCAAAGACGTATCAAAAACCGATTAGGGATAAGGGTTTATTACAACTTCCATACCCCTAACAGGTTACCCCGCTACCATCTCAGACAGCATCATCACAAACCATCAGTTGAGTTCGCAGTCAAGGGCTAACTTGTAGTGGAATTTAAAAAAAAATGGCAGTCATAGGGACCGCCGACAGCATTGAAAACGAATATTTTAAAAAATATTTCAAATATAAACCATAAAATTAAGGCATTAAAGTTTAATTACGAATGTACTATATTTATACTTAAGACCTTTTGCCTTGAGAAGAACGGTGTCGGTCGGTCGCCTGTTCCACATTTTTACCCCCTACCAAAAAGTGTTCAACGCGCCTAAAGAAGTTTTCACTTCAAAAAATAGCTCACGACTTACCTAACACGGCGTCGATTTGAGGTTCGTTGGCCGACAGATCGGACAACAGATGGTAGGACTCGTCTGCCTCCGCGCTCCCCTCCAATTTGTCCCGCACGCTGTCTTGCCTGTCCGTGTCTTCTACGGCCCTGTTACGGTCCTCGGTCGGTTGCTCGGTCGACTCTGTCATTGAGAATACAATTTGTTTTATTAGCTGACCTAACACCTGACCTAAATATGACACTGAGCGTCGAGTGGCCTAGTTGCGACAACGCAAATGAATCGATTGCGATTGTTAAGCAACGTTGACCCAATTTGGTAACTGGATGGGTGACCGAATTTGGAGGTTCAAAATTGACCTTTTCGTTTCTTTCGTGCCTCGGAGAGCACGTTAAGCCGTCTGTCGCGGTAATTATCACTAACATCTGATAAAAATCGTTACAAAAACTTAAGAAATTTAATACTCTTAGTCGATTTGGATGCGGAAGGACGTGGGAACCCACCGCATTATTATCCCAAGAAAACTCCTACTATTGTGTGATTAATGGAAAGGATTCACGACCTTCAGCTATGAGGAACACGACGCAGAGAGAGAATACAAGTACACACCAAAATACAGAAAGTACTCAAAATCTACTAACTTAATTGACATCTAAAATGTGTCGTGCGAACGAAAGGGTCCGAAATCAACTATCTGTTAGGGCCTGTATGATCAGAGTTTGATCCTAGTTGTGGTGTCTTGAAGAGATAAATGAAAGGTTGGCCACAGAGGAAAACGAAGAAGCTCAAGGGCCATACTGCCAACGTTTGAAGCCATATTGTTTCATTATAGTTGACTTTCGTGTTTTAGAATTGGGTATTTGACAAATAGACAAATCAGCAACTTTTTTTCTAACGTCAAAACGCGTCCTAAGTATGGGATTTATATGAAATTCTGAAATGTGACGTCATTAAAGTGCCACGCACTTTTTCAATGGTTATTCAACATAAAACTATCTGAGGACGTGAATATAACGACTTTTGGGAGATCGTCTATTTAATAATCACTAAAATATAATTTATTGGAATTCTCAAATACCCAATAATAATCTTTATTTTGGGAACGTCAAGGTACGTGACATCAAAATGCCATTTTAAGTTATATTGCTCTGTAACTGTAGCGCCATTAAGGTATACGAAAGAACAGTCTGTTAATTAAAAAAAAATCTCACCGTCTTGTCTGTGCCTCGTCCTTCGGCACGAGTCGCACCGGCCGCTGCGAGCCGCCACCGCGCTCGCTTCGCTTAGCGCGAGTGCCCCGCTCAGAGCCTCCGTCAGCTGGTTAGCTGCGAACACCAAGCCCATACTATAGTGACGATTAAGAAAGATAATAGACACGAGACATAATATGTAATGTACAGTGTGTGCATTTATATTATTATAGATAACACATACATACATGTGACAGCCACCTCCGGCGCTCGATTAGACAAAGTTAACCATAAGATCATAGTAATAAGGACGTAATTAAGCTAAATTAATGTGTTAGCTAGACTTAAGTCCTTTTGGTCGACCAAAATATATAATGTGCCCCTAAGTTAAGAGAACAGTCCCGATTAGAGAGCTTGTGAGCAAAGACGTTGTTTTATTAAAATCCTGAATTATTTAACCCCTTCTATGATTGCTTTTTGTAACACATACATGTAAGTGTGTGTTAACTATAATAATATAAAGGCACACACTGCACAGTAACTTGGCTAGGGGGGCTGAACTAAATCACTGACCACGCCCGCGTGACCCGATATGACAAAGGCTATCTCGTGTAAGCTTAATTCCAGAAGTGGGCGAATAATTTAAATTACTTTAAAATATATTTGTACTCTCTTTAATACTTGCACGAGCGAATGGTTACAACGTGTAGCGGTTTCACGAGAGATTTAATGTAAAAGGTTAATTATTATAAAAACTTGGTTAAACATAAAGAAAATATTCATTCGATCCGGACACGATTGCTATCGTTAAGCTCAAAGTCAAATTGCACATAAACACAAAAGTATTCAAAAATCACTGAGGAGCAAAAGGCAAAAGTAGAAATAGAGTACTCACCCTGCGCCTGCGCAGCCAACAGCAGCTGGTGTAGGTCGGGAGCGCTCTCGCCGTCGCTCGGCGGCAGCCCGCCACAAATGTCTGCGCGAAAATAATAACATATTTAAATATTACAATGAAAACTACTGATTACTAGCTCAAATGCTTTGGTGTATTATTCGAAACTCGTATGCAAAGTCCATTTTATCCGTCAGATCGGAAAAAGTTGTCAACATTCGAACAACATTGTTAAATTGCCTCAATTAGTGACAGAACGGTTCATTTTTTTACACAACGGAAGTAAATATCGTATTACGAACTAAATAATAATAAAAAAAATGAGAGTAGCAACTCACCGACTTGCCCCATAGTATCAGCTACGGCCAGCTCGGCGAGATGAGTGAAGCTGTGCGGCGGCACTCCCAGCAATTCCGCCACCACGGCGCTCTTGGCGCGCAACGCACGGCTTATGGCCTCGTCCAAGCGACGCAGACGCTCTGCACACACGAACAGACACACACATTGATTTGATTACGTAAATGACAAGGGAGCATGGATTCGATCGCTCCAGCAATGCTAAGGACAGCGGTTACATAAGTATCTACAAATTAATGAAATTTTCCAATAATTTACTGAAAATATGGTACCTATTGTAATTAATCATATTGTAATTAAAATTAAAGTACCCCTGAGAAGCTGCTCAAACGTAGACTGTTTGTGTCCAGTTGCTTCCACTTCTCCGTCATACAAAACCACGTATTTCTGTGACGGTGTGCCGTGTCGGTAACAAAAAGTGTCTACGTTTGCGCAACGCCTAAATTATCTTTAGTGGAGCCCGAACACACTAAACTAGTAAAAATGTTTGAATGCCTATCCTGTTGGCCACATTGGTGCGAGAACATTAGAAAATCTCAGAAGACCAGGTAGTTCAAGCTAAATTACACTTCATTAGTATGTCACCTTGGTGCGACAACGTTAGAGAATCTCACAAGACCAGGTAGTTAGTTCAAGCTAAATTACACTTTATTAGTATGTCACCTTGGTGCGAGAACGCCCTGAGCGCGGTGTGCACGGCGGAGGGCGGGGGCGACACGCGCACGGCGCCGCTCGGCTCCAGCGCGGGCGCCGCGTCGCCGCCGTGCGTACTGATGCGCCCCACTGACGGACGCGATTGTCTGCCGGAAACGAACACACGTTACTGATTAGTCTGTGGACAGACTATACGCAGCGGACCTACAGTGATTGGATTTCAGCTGCTCTCCCCCACAATAAAATGCCGTACGACATAACACTGTGGAAGTAATCAAAGTAGACAAGACTAGCAGTTTCAATATCGGTAAACTGTCTAATTTTCCTGACAGCAAAAGCAGCCGAGCTAAGTTTTCGCGCTAATGTCTCTATATGAGCGCCCCATTGCAGCTTATTATCCAAGGCTACCCCCAAAAAAACTGTGGAGTTCTGCATTTTTAGTGCTTCTCCATTTATCATTAGATAGAACAAACTCTAAACACTTGGTTTTCTTAGCATTCAATAACAAATTATTGACAGTAAACCAGTGTTGATACGTGTGATATTGCATTGTTTACATCGTCAAAATTGTCCTCGCTTCTATCCAGTTTAAAAATAAGTGATGTGTCGTCAGCAAACAATACAATATCACAGACACTGTTGACATGGTATGATTAATCATTTATATACACCAAAAATAGAAAAGGACCCAAGATCGAGTCTTGTGGGTTTTTTTTTTTTAAATTTACAGTTGTTATCTCCGACGGAGGACGGGGGTCTTTTTTGTCATATGTTGTTATTAAGCAAGTTATTTAATGAGTATCTTATTTCGAGTCTTGTGGGTTTAATATAACTGCCACACTCGAAACAGTTAATAACCATCTTAGACTGGTTTTTACTTATCACCAGGTGATATCGCAGTCAAGGGCTTACAGTGGAATAGAACAATGTGCTGAGGACGGTGCTGAGGAGGCCTCGACACTGCAGCGCGTCGGTAATGTTCGCGGACGCTCGCGCGGATGATTTCTACGCGATCCTGCGCTAGCGTGCCGCGTCTATGATCAGGCTAGTGAGCAGCACAAACACCCTCCTCAGCACATTGGCTACAAAGCTGGACAGCCCTCTCTGGAGGTGTTGGAATGGTGCACACTTAGTCTAAGATTCCGATATACGACGACCTTCACCGAGCTGGTTAATGGATGAAACCCACTTTTTATTTTTATTTAATAATAGATAAATACGCCTAAAATAGGTTGCCTATCAAAATCCGGTCCAGACTATTTTTAAATTCATTAATTTTAATAAAAACCTTTTTTTTGAAAAGTTTATTGTAGCCAATGCTATACCATCGCGTTTGTTATAAAATTACCTATATTTTGATATATAACTCAAGCGGTTACGATCCATTAAGTTACCTAAGGACTATATGGTAAGTTGGTAAGGTACCATAGTCCATAGGTAACTTCACGGATCTGTTAACCGCTTGCGTTATACATCAAAATATAGGTAATTTTATAACACACGCGATGGTAAAGCATTGGCTACAATAAACTTTTCAAAAAAAAATAATGAAATTTAATTAATTAGGTTTCATTAACCAGCTCGGTGAAGGTCGTCGTATATAGGATCTCAGACTAACTGGTGCAGGGGCTCTGTAGATGTGCCGAGGCTTAAGCGTAGGTAAGGTTAGAAATGGATTAAAGATAAAATAATATAGTGTCAAACTCACTTGATCTTCTCTTCGTCATTTTCCTCCTTGTCCACGGACGCGCACCTCACGTCTCTGTCACTCTCGTCCTCTCTGTCGAGCGAGTGTCTGTCCCGCTCGCTCTTGTCACGCTCCAGCGACGTTCCGTCCTGCTCGCTCTCGCACGCCTCCGGCTGCTCCACGCTCGAAGTCGTCGACTTCTCAGACGCGTCCGATGGATTCCGAGATACGTTTATACCTGCATTTAAAAAGTATAATAGTATAGTGAAATTTAACCAAAAAATCCCGTCAGGTGCGAGTCAGACTTGCGCACAAAGGGTACCGAACCACAACACAATATAAATTATTTCAGTAAATAACAAGAAAGAAGTATAACACCACGTAATCAGCTATGAAATGACTGACTGGTAAGGCCTGACAAACAATTCAACAATGAGTAAGGAAGCCTAACTATCGATTTTCGGATTTTTTCCTATGCTTGTGCTGTGAGAATTGCTTCTTGCCAAATTTCATGATTATAGGTCACCGAGAAGTACCCTACAGGTTTTGATTTAATGGCGAGTGTCAAAACATGGAAAATATGCGGCAAAAAGGTCCGTATCTTTTGATTGCGTTCACTTAGAAGCTCGATTTTTTTATAGCTCCAAGGGATCATATACCTAAGTATTACATATTAATTTCAATGTTAATCTCCATGCATTCCCGAGAAAAAGGTGATTGACAGACAGACAGATAGACAGACGGACAACGAAGGGATTCGATCAGGGTTCCTATTTTCCTCTTGAGGCACGGAACCCTAAAAGCACCTTTAGCTGGAAGTTATTGTCTAAAAACACACGTGATGAAGTGTGTGTGTGTGTATGTGTGTAAACGTGGGTTAAGCTCACCTGAATCATCGGTGGACCTGGTGTGGTGGTGCGAGGGCGTGATATTGGGCTTGGTCTCCGCGAGCCGCGCCAGCGGAGCCTCTTGTATGTGCTTGACCCAGCTGTTGGCGAACATTGACGCACAAAATAGAATACAATACAAAATAACTAAAGCCGTATAGTGAATTATCCAAAGTAGTAAAATGTATTAGTTGAGATAATTAGATTGTATTTAAAGTTTGATTAAAGATTACGACACCGGTTTGCAGTTTTGCACTGCATCACACAATATTAACGAATTAAAATAAATACTTTATCGCACACCAAATAGTTACAGATTTATTTATTTATTTTTTAATTTAGAAAAAAATTGGCAGTCATAAGGATTGCCGATAGAAGTGAAAACGTTTTTTTTTAATTTACTAAAAAAAAAAATATTTCAAATATAAACCTTAAAACTAAGGCATTAAAGTTTAATTACGAATTTACTTTATTATTATACTTAAGACCCCTTTGTCTTAAGAAGAACGGTGTCGATATCGTGTATTCCAAATTTTTACCCCCTACCAAAAAGAAGCCTACAGAAGCTTAAAGAATACGAAGAAGAGAGTACGCCTAAAGAAGTTTTCACTTAAAAACATTTAATTCAAAAAAAAGTCAAATAGGTATATACCTTAAAACTCAGGCATTAAAGTGTATTTACGAATGTACAATATTTATATTTAAGACCTTTTGTCTTCGTAACAACGCGAAGTGTCAATCACGACTCACGGTGGTGTCGGCCACTTGTGGTGTCGGTCACGGTATCGGTCACGCGTATCCACATTTATACCCCCTACCAAAAAATTAACCAACTCACGTAAGGTACTCGTTGGCGGTGCCTGCGGACAGCTCGTGCATCTGTATGCCGTTGATATTCATCAGGAAAAACGTGTTGCGCACCGCCGCGTTCGGCCGGAACAGAACCTTGTCCCTGAGGGCCAAAAGGCACTGTTACAAACACTTGGTTCATTTTATAATCATTTCTAATAATGTATCATTGTAAATCCAAGATGGTTGCCGCCACAAAATGGCTGATTAAATATTTTTGGAGTTTACCTCTTTTATAGAAATCTTAGAATATTAGTAGTTTTTTTATTAGAATCGATTTTCATGCATAAGTCCGGGGTATGAAAATGTATGGGGAGTAAAATAAAAATTTATCCGTTACGTTATTGACTTTATGTTTCCATGACTAAGTATGTAATGTATTTTGATAAATATAAATTATATAATTAATATAAATAAATTTATCAAGCATGCTTACAGTAATATAAAAAATGCGTTCATTTACCTTCATTTACTAATCTATATATTTTATAAGTAATATAATCGTTCGTAAAGAGTAAACTCCAGTCGTGCGTCGGAGTTGACACATACAATTTTTTTTTCACAACCCCCTCAATATGGGTATCAAATGACTTGACTAGTAGAAATGCAGCACAATATGAAAAAAAGTTCAAATCAAATATGGCCGCCAACAAAATGAGCAGTGTATTTACCACTTAATGAGCGGCGACAGCAGCGCTGCGTGGCTGGGCTGCGCGAGCGGCCGCAGCACGAACTTGTCGCCCTCGCGCTGCAGCAGCACCAGGCTGTCCTCTAGCATCAGCGCCTGTGAAACACGAACCTTAATATTAATGCAAGACCGTAAACTTAATTGCAAATTTATCAAATCAAATCAAATCAAATATAAATGTTTTATTCAATATAGGTAGATATACTACACTTATTGACGTCCACTTATTTATAAAATATAATGGTGATAATCAGTAAGGGTATCTTAAAACTAAATTTACGAGGGTTCCAAACGCGCCCTGGTCTGAGAAGAGCCCACAACAAACTCAGCCGGTTTTTAAAAAAAATTAGTATCACCATTTCACAAATCATTTATTATTCTTAACATATAAGATTAGAAGAAGACATGGTAATAAGATTTTTTATTGAGTTTACGTTTTACATTAACTTTGAACTTATTTAGAGTCATCTTCAACATGTCTTCTGGGAGCTTATTGTAGAAGGTATTTTTTTTGCATGCGTGGTTCGATATAAACTAAAAACAAACTTAATTGGTCAGACATAAAGTTCCTTTTACGGTATAGTACGCTACTGACCAGCACGCTGATCTTCTTGGTGTCGGTCCTCAGCGCGAGCTCGCCCTCGTGGCGCAGCGCGTGTGTCGTCAGGTCCAGCCGCCGCAGCTCCTCGAACTCAGCGCCGCCGCCCGCCACGCCACCCGGGATACGCACTTCCAGCTTGCTCTGGATTGAGCGCAACCTGCGACAATGATAAATGATAAATCTATCTATACTGCTATACTAATACTATAAATGCGTAAGTTTGGATGTATGGATGGATGGATCTGGATGATATTTGGCACAGAGATAGATTATGGTCTGGAATAACCAATGGGCTACTTTTGGAACGAAGTTCCTTATGGGACGATGCGGAGGGGTACCCTAGCTGGCAAAAAACGTCCGTAACGAAAATAGTAAGATTTTTATGTATAGTGTATTCGAAATTAAACCTTAACACTAAAGAATTAAAGTTTCATTTTGAATGTTGTATATTTAAGACCTTTTGTCTTCGTAACAACGCGAGCATGTCGGCGACATGCTCGCGTGGTTTTTCTTTTTACCTCAACTAGAACGTGAAATTATTATTTATGTATTATGGAACTTCGTTCCTATCTGGTGCCCAACGATATCACACGATTTTTTTACTCCGGAAGATTAAAGAGTTCCGCGCGCGGGAACCGAAAAACCTATCCACTGACTGACTGACTGATCTATCAACGCACAGCTCAAACCACTGGACGAATCGTGTTGAAATTTGGCGTACAGATAGATATTATGACGTAGAAATCCGCTAGGAAACATGTTTAGAAACTTTCGGAAAACTTTTTAAATTTGCAAATTGTTGATTGAATTCGATATTTTGCCGAAATATGTATATGGAATATGGGACGGCCCATAACCTTAAGAAATTAAAGTCTGAACACCACCACAACCATCACTACAAACTACATATTAACGTCCCACTGCCGGGCACAGGCCTCCACTCGAGAGAGGAAATTAGAGCTTAGACCCACCACGCTGCTCCAATACGGGTTGGCGGGCTTTAACGACTATTATCGTGTTAGTCCTGATCAACAATAGTTATTTGTATATAACAAGTAATTATTGTTGGTCATTTTTATTATTATTATATACAATATTTCGCCAAAATATCTAATTCAATCAACAATTAAAGAAGCTATTATTATAAATATCAAACGGACGGAGTACATTTGCACGGACACGGAACGGAAGATAGCGAGAAAGAGAGAGAAAGTAGCGCCACAGACGGCAGCTCCAGGCGTTAACCACAGACGGCAGCTCCAGGCGTTAATTTTTTTTTTAAATTATTGAGCCTATGATGCAAAGCTTTACATTATATTCTGTCAACAAATACCGCAGGTTTTTTTTTGAATATTTTAATACGTCTCTGTGACAACGGTAACAAGTTTCTATAACTTTACCAAACTTTACAACTATATCGACTTGTTCGTTCTCACGCGCGTCCTAGCTCGGTACAGTTGGTACAGTGGCTTACCGGTGCTCGTTCTCCGCGGTGCGTATGGCCGTGTCCACACTGTGGAGCACTTCCTTGGCCACATTGAGCGCCTTCTTCAGCTGAGTGACGTCGTCAACACTATCGACCTCCTCGTTCTCACACACGTCCTCTACTACTGTCTTCAGTATGCCCTCGAGGAGGAGCTGGTATTTGGTTAGCCTGGAACAAGACGAGAACAATACGGATAATGTCTATGTCAAAAATAAACTATTTCTTACTGATTATTTAATAGAGGGTTTTCCAAATTACCTAAAATTCTCATACTCGATTAGTTTTGAGTTTGATAACCATTTTGAACTATATGATAATATGATTGTCTGCAGGTACCTTTGCCACACGCAAGCCAGTAAATCCCTGAGCTGCAGACGGCCGCACCTGGGCAGCTGCTCCCGCCCCGCCAGGAACTGGTGCAGCTCCTTGTTCTTGCGCCGCCTCTCGCGCAGCGCGTCCAGAGCCATGCGCTGGCCTCGGCAGAACTTGGATAGGCAGGACGCGTAGCCTGAGTCGCCGAGCTGTACAAATGATTAATGAAACACGTTTAAATTTAGCAGTACTTCTAAAGAAGTTTCACTTCAAAAAGCGGAGACGCAAACATCAACTCACGGTGTTCAGCATGGCATCAGCCACGGGTCGGATGTGCACCACGTGGTCCACAGCCTCGCTCCTCACACTCCTCAGCTCCGCGTAGAGTCGCGTGTGCCTCTCCCTCACTCCCGGGAGGTTGGGGAACAGAGCTCGCAACTCCTCGGCAGGCAGGAGAGCGGGCTGCCTCTCCAGCGGCTTGAGGAAGTCCACGCCGAGCACTTTGAGCCAGCGCACGTGCGAACCCTCGGAGACTATCAGCTCTGTCGAACGAGACATTCAGTTTTTAAGTTCCTTAACTTAGTAGTCTAAATGTGTAGAAGGAATTGACAGATCTATCAACGCTTAGCTCAAATCACATGACGGATCGGTCAGGGCGGGTAACGTTAAACCTTGTAAGGTACACGTCCACGAAATAGTACTTTTCTCAAATAATGCGCGGAAATTAAAACTAAGTAGTACCTAGACAGAATTAGTTAAAGTTTAAAATTATGTTGTAAAATTATATTAATTATTTAACTTTCTTGGCGAGTTCGCCGAAATAAGCCAAAAAAACTTTTTCGGATAAGGATTTCGATTTTCTTTCATTCTTCCATTGAACAAAATTTTCATAGGTTTTCAAATATTTTCTTTCGATTTTGGCGGTAACAAGTTTTCTATTACGGCTCTTGCCGCTTCTTGAGTTTCCGGTGGCGTTAAAGTCTGTTCATCACACTCATTGTCTTTCACTTGAACTCATTTTGTCAAATACATTTGAAAATCAATGACAAACAACGAACAACAATAATTTTTCCCGCGTTAAAGTGTTTATTTGTATTCTTTTCAATAAACAGCTTTCTATTTGCAAGCTAGTTCGAAATTTAAATAAAACCTTTGATAAGTTACCTCCTTGAATGCCAAGTTTCGAAGTAAAAGATCGTTCCATTTTTAAATTACACGACAGCTGTCGTGTAATTTAAAAATCATAGTAAATTCATATCTAGATATGAATTTACTATGTAATTTATTTGGCCGCTAAACCACATCAGATATGGATTTTCATACATCTTTAGCCGGCCGCTGCTCGCATGTATTTGGCCAGTACTGCAACTTCGATTTATCTCGAAGAAGGTTTTCAAAATAATGGTCAAATTTCCAAGTATGTTTGAGAAATAAATTTTTACTGTGTCGTCACGTTTTAAATGGACGTCAACGGTAAAATCGACATCGACATCCACGATAACGTGACGTCCAGAATAAAAAAAAAACACACATCGAAGCACCTTGAGACCACAAAGGTGCTCCGTAAGCAATAGGGATGGTGCCTATGTCAAAAATAAATTTCTTCTTACTGGTAATTAAATAGATGGTCTTTTAAAATACCTTAAATTCACATCTGTTTGTTTTTAGTTTGATAACCATTTTAAACTGTCGAATAAAGAAAAAAAAGTGCGTTGAAATTTGATGCCGTCACAACTATGTATTTCATGCAAACTTCCACACTAGAAGAGCGTTTATTAAGTTTGATAAAGAGTCGCTGATTTGATTGAGTTGTCATCATCCCTATTAGCCAAAGCCTAAACTTCTGCAACTCAACCGAGCCAAACTCAGGATAGTTGCAGGTATGATAACAGGACACTGCCCTCTAAACAAACACCTATTTATTCTGGGTATCACCGACAGCCCTCTATGCAGAGCCTGCATGGAGAGCGACGAGACACCAAAACACGTTCTGCTCGAGTGTAGCGGTGCTTCCACCCAACGAGATGCCTACATTGACTCCCCAGCAACACTACCGGAAGTCCTCGCCGACCTGGGCGGCCTGCTTGGATTCTGGAGTGAACTCGGCTGGCTGGAGTGATCCAGCGGGGAGTCGCACCAGCGGTTTCACGCACAGCGGACGCCTACGTTCCAGGTTCGGAAAATAATCCCAGGACACAAAGAAGAAGAAGAAGAAGCCATAGCCTAGTGATGCTGGTCGGTGTTTCGCTCACCGTGTATGACCTCCTGGCGCTTGCGCACGCGCGCGCACAGCACGATGGAGTCGCGTACGTGCGGCGGCAGGCTGTCCGACCACTGCGCCGCCAGCGGCTCCTCCTCTTCAGACCAGTCCGACTGCGACGCTGCGGGCGGAAACACATTCATATACACTCCCTCGTAACTGCCTCGTTGGTCTGGTTAGCATGTTCGACTGTGGCCGACGATGGCCCGGTTTCGAGTCCCCGGGTCGGGACATAATTAAGTGTTGGGTTTTTCAGACTAGAAATTCTCAGCACTAGCCCGGAGTTAGGAAGTTGGCGGTGTTTAAACTCCGTGCATCGAAGAGCACAAGATAACGATTTTTTGATGGATAACCAAACTCTCCCCAAACGTTGTCTGGAAGAGATTGCTTTAGCAATAAGACCGCCTTTGCACCCTTCTGTCTTATCTTTTAACCTTTTGTTTTTAAGTGTGTGCAATAAAGATGTCATCTATCTATTTATCAAAGAGTAAAAATTATTGATAGATTGATGAAGTATAGTACGTCAAACTTATTTGGCCCGGTGGCTAAAATTGGGACTATTTTTTTATTTTATTTTTAACCAGATGACGCCCGCGATGCGATCTACCTCTGTACCAAATTTCATCAAAATCGGTTTAAAAGATGGGCCGGGAAAGCGTAGCAAACAGACAGATAGAGAGACACACTTTCGCATTTATAATATTAATATGGATATGTACTAGCGACGCTGTCACCGGGTCAGATAAATTTGACGAACTATCAACTGCTAAAACCAGGAAAATTAAGTATGAAATAATATGAAAATCTTCCTAAGTAAGTTAAGAGCATTTTCATTTCTTACCCTGCTGGTCGGCGGCGACGGTGTTGCTCTCGTTGCTCCTGGACGATAAGCTGGAACTGCTCGAGCTGCCCGAGGGGGCGGTGGGCGCGCCCGGCTCCAGGTCACTGGAAACAAGACAGGGCACAAGTTAAAACATACAATCATAGAATAGAGGTTAAACGATAACAGCACCAGTTTTTGAAGTGAAACTTCTTTAGAATCGTTGTGATTTAAAAATTCGATGAAACGAAAAAGCGACACTAAAAAGAGAAAAACATATTCATACCCCTAGTCGGTTTCTACACGGCATTGTACCAGAACGCTAAACTGCTAGGCGGTATGTCTTTACAGGTAGAGTGGTAACTAGCCACGGCCGAAGCTTCCCACCAGGAATGTGACATGATACCGAAAGCGGGGTTTCCACCGCGAGCAGGGCGAACTCCGTACGGACTGTTTAACTCGCCGAGGAAAACTATACACGAGTACTTTCAACAACAAAGAGTTCACGAAAAGTATCAAAATGAGCTCGCTCATTGAGGCAACTATCACATTTTTTATTAGAGGAAATAAACCTATTTGGTCTGCACAGAGTCCGTTCCGCTTAGCCATTTCCCGCTCATTGACCCTTTGCAGTGGAAACTAGGCTTAACCTTTCTTTTAGATCCCGTAGAAACTTAAAATTTTCGAGATAAAAAGTAGCCTATGTCTTCTTAAATCTCTGTAGGAACAAATTGAGTTGAACAGATGGGCCGTATAAATTTCGCTAATGGCCAATATCCAATATAGCAAAACGAATAAAATTAATTCAGCCGATTGAGCTCGTAGCAATGATTGAAGCTTTTCCACAATCAACCAGCGCGACGGTAGTGTTACTCAATGAACAGAAGCGCACTCAATGTTGCCAATAAAACAATAACAATGCGAACTGTTCAAAGGTCGGAGGAAACCCGATTCATAACATCTGAAGGAAGTTGTAAAAGTCTAAAACGAGCCGCCCGCGCGCGCTGCAACTGTGGGAGAATGAATTGATGAAGTTATATCAAAGTTCAAACTTCAGAGCCACGTGGTCGTGTGACAAATCACATCAACATAGGCCCTCCCCGTATTACGCAAACTGTATAGTTGCAATCAGGAGTATTGTGATTAGATGAAGCCATACAAATATTATTATAGTAAACTAGATGAAATTGATCAATATTAATTTGCTGTTACCCAATGCGGAGTTCCGCCCGCTACCTCCGAACTATTTCATCCCCTATCCCGAAGGAACCTTGTTTTTCGAGATAAAATAGATTAACCCAGAATCGTAGGTAGGTAAAAGTATACAGGTTGCATTCAAATCCGTCCAGTAGTTTCAGCGTGAAGCCCGAACAGATAGATAGACAAAAATTCCAAAAATAATTGTTTTGGGCTCTGTATCGATATTAAAGCTTCGAATTAAAATTTTCAAAAATATTCAATCAACAGAAATCTTCCCGTTACAGTTTTATAATAAGTATAGATTGGGAAGTGTGTCGATCTGTCTGTTAACTTTTCACAGCTTAGCAACTGATATTTGGCATTGAGATAGATACTTTATAGATACTCGTAGTTACTTTGAAAAAAACTGTAAATTTAGTAAAATTAATTATAAATTGTTTATAAATTGTCTAAAGCGAATCAGCACCACTTTTAACATCTAATTTGAACAGTTATGAAGCTTTCTAGAAATCCATTAGTTCAAGTGTCACGTTCAACATGATGCCATTACACGTAAATACCTCGTCCAGTTTGCTAGCCGCGCGAATGTAATGCACAATTTTCCATGGAAAGCTTTATGTTCTAATGAAAGTGGAAATAGGTCAGAACTAGCGATATTCAAATATCTTTACTCTAACAATATCAAGCTGTTTCGACGTAGGAGTTATACGAGTATGTATTAAAAGTTCCAATAATTGCTTTAAATTAATATATGACGTTTTTTTTTCAAATAAACATTTACAGGTGTTTTACTTCTATCGACAAGTAAGTTCGGCCATGCCATTTTTCAAAGAAGAACCAGCAAGAAACTCGGCGGATGCTCTTTTAAAAAAATATAATCTTCAACAGTACAATAAACTTTTATCAGGAACATACTTTTAATGGATTTTTTAAAACTTGTGTTAAGACACGTCTACAATGAACTGTGAATACTTTATTATAAAAGAGAGTACGCCCATTTTCGCGAGCGACTGTGGGCTTTCTTGAGGCGGAGCGATGGAGTCGCGAGCCTATTGCGGATTTTAGTTGGACTATCGGCAAAACGGACACAAAAACACAAGAGTAAATAAAATAGGCTCTCACAGCTTTTTGTTTGCAAATTTTGTATGTTTAAATAACTGACCCACATAGACACATTTTTTTATGCAAAGTATTTTCGTCAAGACTAAATTCATCCATCTAAGTTATTCTAGTTGTCGGATCACGATTGTTTTTACTTTTTAATTCCCTAAAAGTGTCAACGGTTTTGTAGACGTGCGCTTTTATCGAGTTATCACCCAAACATAACTGAACAGACAATTAGTTATGATAAGTAACTATTATCTGCTCCACAAATATTTCTATACAGATGAGAAAAAAAAGATAAAAAAAAATTTAAGTCCCTTATTACGAAAGAAGAAACAATGAGTCTGAATAAGTTTGACCCGCTCAGGGTCGATTGACAGAATTTCGCTTCGATTCGTTGCCAATGTGAATTGGAACTTGGAATGAATTTTCAATAATCCTTTCTTAGTTCTTCACCTATGTCAGTCAGTCAGTGTTTGAATTTTATAAGCAAAATCAAAACTGTCTTTGTCTAAATGTATGTCGCAAAGTAAGATACCTTTCAGACAAAGTCCGTCGTGCCAAAACGCCAACGGTGGGCGGCTGGCTTCCCGCTGGCAAGGACACATTCCTGGAAACACGCGGTGGCGCTTGCGCAGCCATTTTCACTTCGTACCAGTACGATTCACTTTCACTCGTACCAGTACGATTCACTTTACCTCGTACCAGTACGATTCACTTACTATGCACTTTACATTCTTTGCACTTGTCACTTGTGTTTATATTTTATGTCACTTTACTTGCGCAATTTCATTCGCAGCCTATGATACTCTATTTAGAAATGTATAGGTTTTCATCAAAAAAGTCTAAATTGTAAAGAAAGTCTAGGTGTAAACTTTACGGTTCCTCACTCATCTTTCTACTATCGTACCGCAAGACATCGTCAAGGTCTAAATCTGTGGTTAGTCGAATTTCACGGTCACGTACGAAGCTTTTTGCTTTCCTACTAAGATATGGCTAGAAAACAAAGCCTTTTATTTTCGCCTTCAATATGTTAGAGGTTAAGCAGGTAAAAACTATAGACCTAGTTTAATAACTGAAATCTAAAAACTCCTTGGATATGCTTAAAATTCAATAACGACGGAGACGCAAAGAAAAACGCGGCGGTAGAGTATTGGCATATCATAAGCGGCACAAGTTGTCCCGTATGAAATAAACATTTCATTCCATTTCAAAGTTGTTATAAAAGAAATATCGGTTATATAGTATCAGTGAGCAGCAAGTACCTACCTATACAATACAAAGTAGCGCGAAAAGCGATTGCTACTGAAATACTTTTAATGAGAGCAATAAATCGCGAGCAAAATCTCCCGACGCGTGTTCCCGAATGTAAATTGTCTGCGTAATTACTGAAAAATGCTGAAATTTTACATCTGTATGTACCATGACGACCCTCCCTGGCGCAGTGGTCAGCCTGTATAAGTGGGAGATCCCGGGTTCGATCCCCAGGTAAGGTTGATTTGCGAATTCATAATTTTTGAATTTTCTTTACAGTGTAACTAGTGGTTCGCCCCGAACAGAGACAAACGAATAAACTTTTATAGAGCGGCATCTGTTGACATCATTGTGTAGTTCTGTTTAAAATACTGAAGCTCAGTAAAAATTAAATAATTTCGTTTCCTTATAATATTTTTCTAATTTTAGTATTTGTTGTTCAAGTACAGGATATAATTCAAATAATTGAACAAGTTTTAGACAGCCTTTCAGAAAATATTGTAATAGTTAACTTTGAACATTAGCGCCATCTATTGACATCATTGTGAGGTTCAGTTAAAAATACTAAACCTCATTAAAAAATAACGACATCAGGCCTAGGGGCTCGTAGCCTTCAAGGCAGGCCCTAGCCGACGAAACTGGCTACAAGAAAATCACCGGGGTACAACGTTACCCCGCGCCCCGCCTGGGTAATGAGGCCAGGCCTCGAAGCCCGTACCCCCGCTTGGAGAGGACCCCTGCTGCTGACCTCATTAAAAATTAAATAATTTCGTTTCCTTATAATATTTTTCTAATTTTAGTATTTGTTGTTCAAGTACAGGATATAACTGAAATAATTGATCAAGTTTCAGGCTCGGTGAAGTCAGATGAAGTCTCAGTGGCACTGGTCAGTGGGCAAGCAATACTTGTTGTAGGGACGATGAAGAGATCTAAGAGTCGGTCTATTATGATTGAGACGACGATGATAAGCTAATTTAAATTTACAAAATCGACAGAAACGCATTCCACGACAAAATCTTATCTATTAGTAGTATCCAAATACATTAAAATGAATTCTAATTAATTGAACGTACCTAAGAACAATTCCAGCAGCAATTAGTAAGGTAATTAATTTTCTTAATAACAGTTAACGTCAGTAACGAGTATCACTGTTTTTTTATCTTTGCATGGAGAAAAACAATTGCTAATTATCTAATTAAGAGATGTTATAGTATAATCTCGTCACTAGGAACAAAAATAAAGGTCAGATAACAAATCTCTTATATTTAGTGAGTTCACCTAACTATAACAATACTATATTATATGCGAAAGTGTGTCTGTCTGTCTGCTACGCTTTCACGATGCATCATTTGAACTGAATTTATCGAAATTTGGTTCCAATTACCATTATTAAATAGGTTGCATTCTAGGGAATGGCATAAGTTACTTTTTATTCCGAAAAATCAAAGAGATGACGGCTTTTCAAACCTGAATCAACGCGGACAAACTCGCGGGCATTATCTAGCACAATCATTAGAAAGATCCAAATAAAGAAATCTCAGTGAAAACCCGGATGAGTTTGCTGTGGGCTCTTCTCAGATGGATATACGCAGCCGTTACTTTGCGGAAGTCCATGATCACCAAGGAACAAGAAGCTTAATTCGATATAATCCGCCGAAACAGACCAATCTTCTCAGAGCATGGCACGTTTGGAACCATCGTAGATTTAGTTTTAAGATACCGTATAATTTAAATCATCATCATCATATAATTTAAATCATCATCACATCTTACACTTGTATTATTGACTTAGAAAAAGTGAACAATGTACCAAATTTTAATAAAATATATTACGACTAGCTGATGCCCGCGACTTTGTACGCGTGGCATTAGATTTTTTTAATTCCCACGGGAAGTCCTCAATTTTCCGGGATAAAAAGTATTTTCCGGGATAAAAAGTAAAATATACCTATGCAAAAATCACGTCGATCCGTTGCTCTGTTGCAGCGTGATTGAAGGACGAACCAACAGATAAAACACTTTCGCATTTATAATATTAGTATGATTCTGATTCAAAATCCATCGGCACTATGATGCCAAATAGAAAAACACACATTTTTTGCCGTTGGGGGTCAAAAATTGAAATTGACATAATTATGTTTTAAATTAAATAACCGCACATTAACGTAATCACTTCTAAACTACGATTCTTTTCACACGTCTGCACCTCACGGTATGCTCCAGTCAACTGAGGAGTGCGCTGGTATGATGGTATGGCACAGTACATAAAGACATACATTTCACAGGCATCAACGTAGGGACACACCTAACATCGAGACCAACCCTCGATGGCTTATTAGGGTTATATGGGTGTCATTTCGTTCGTACTTATTCAGTGCACAGTTTTACGATTTGCTTGATACCTAAGTGACTACGTCATACTGTGTCGGTCGAAATAGCCCCCCTTGGTGCAGCCGTTCGGAGTTCCTTTACTAGCAAGATGTAGAAGGTTCGATTAATCTTAATTTATTATTATTATACTTTTTAATTATACCACCATAACAAGTGGAAATAGAAAAAAAACACTTTTGTATGAAACTTATAAAGGACGGCCTTTTCTAAGAAAACCTTAGAAATAGGAGCTAAATAAGGAAAAATACCTTAACTTTAATAGGCAATTTTTTTTAATTCCACTATAAGTAAGCCCTTGGCCTAGCCTTAAGCGTTTAAGCTGTCGTTAATGATATTCATTATGAACATGAATATAAAGGAACCTGAACGGGGTCCTTAATAATATGTTTTTTAGTTTTTACGTATTTGCCTACCAGTATGTATGTTGTAATCGGACTCAGTGAGGTGAGAAGAATGGGAGATCAGATAGAGGAGTATGACGAATTTCTTCTCTACTACAAAGGGGAAACAAAGGGAAGAAACGGTGTGGGTTTTTTAATAAAGAAGCACTTAAAGCACTGTATTGAGGAAATAATTGGAATTTCTGAAAGAATTGCAGTTCTAAACATAAAATTACCTTCCTTTAAGGGCAAGTGGACTATCATTCAGATTTATTCACCAACAGAACAGGCAAAAAAGGAGGAAATAGAAACATTCTACCATCAAATAACAACCACAATAAATGAATATGGATCCAAAAATTTGATATTAATGGGCGATTTCAATGCCCAAATAGGAGGTTGTCTCCAGAGTGAAAAGAATATAATAGGACCATACACAACTGGTAAAAGAAACAGAAATGGTGAAAAAATGGTAAATCTTTGTCTTGAAAACAACCTTACAATCCTAAACAGTGTATTTAAAAAGAGGAAAAACAAAATATGGACCTGGTGTTCTCCTGACAGCAAACACAAGAATCAAATAGACTTCATTCTCTCAAATAAGTGCAAGGTATTTGACGATTGTGGCGTGATATGCAATTTAAATTTCAATACAAACCACCGAATGGTAAGAGCTAAGCTCAGAATAAATCCACGCAAAAACTCCAGAAAACATATAAAAATCGTTCAGCGCCCCACAAAAGAAACTCTACCACAAATAAACACAAACTTAAAACATCAACTTAGAAATTATAACACTGAAACTGAACGATTCAGTCTCCAAGAGAAGTACGACTATTTACAAAACATAATCAATAAGGTATTGACTGGGAAAAGAGACAAAACGGAAAAGGAAAGCAAAATATCAGATCACATCTCTAGGCTACAGGAAGAAAGAGCACGACTCATAAATATACATAATAAAACCAAAGCTATCAGACAGGAAATCACAAGTATGTCGAAGCAATAGAGAACCCAGATGAGGAAAGAACGCATAAATCAGCGACAAAAACTATTCGAAGAAAATGTTATCAGAACTGGAGGTATTAAAAAAGCGATAAAAAGTTTAACGAACAAAAAAGACTGGATCCCAAAAATTAAAAGTAAAACAGGAGTACTTAACACCAAAAGACTGGATATCATTAACATAGCTACCGATTTTTACAAGGAACTATACTCGAAGCAAACAGAAACAAATAGCATAACGATCGAAGACAAAACTGAAGTTGCACCAATACTCGAAAGGGAGGTAGAGAAAGCAATTAAAAATGCAAAAAATAGACAAAGCCCCAGGGTCTGATAATATTACCAATGAATTTCTGATTGGAGCACGAAGTACATTAATTCCAACCCTCACCTCGATATTTAACGAAGTACTGACATCTGAAAAAGTCCCCACTCAGTGGACGACATCCACTATAGTAGTATTAATACATAAAAAAGGTGACAGAACCGATGTGGGAAACTACCGACCGATAAGCCTGATGTCTAATTTGTATAAAACATTTGCTAAAGTTCTTCTAAGCCGCATAGAAAAAGTTTTGGATGAAAACCAGCCTAGAGAACAAGCAGGATTTAGAAGCAAATATTCAGTTGTCGACCACGTTCACGTTGTCAAACAGGTGCTGGAAAAATATGAGGAATATGGTCTGCCTTTTTACTGCTGCTTTGTGGACTATTACAAGGCCTTTGACTCTTTGGAACACGACAAAATATGGAACGCATTAAAAAAGCAAGGCGTAGAAGGTAAATATATCAGAATAATAAAGAATATTTACACTGGAAGCACAGCAACAGTAAAATTGGAAAGAGAAGGGGAAAGAATAAACATAGAACGAGGTGTACGTCAAGGAGACCCGCTGTCGCCTAAGCTTTTTACCGCAGTGTTAGAAGAAGTATTCAGACAAATAGAGTGGAAGTACCATGGTCTTAAAATAAACGGAGAATATTTAACAAATTTAAGTATCGCCGATGATATTATTCTCATTGCTAAGACTTCACAAGAAATTAACGAAATGCTAGCAGACCTAGACTACCATAGTACGAAAGTCGGTTTAAAAATGAACATACTCAAAACTAAAGTCATGACAAATAAAAAGGAAGAAACAATTACAGTAAATAATAATAAAATTGAGTATGTGAATGAATATATGTACCTTGGCCAACTGATCACAACAATGAAAATAACAACCAAAGAAATAGACATAAGAATAGGGAACGCCTGGAAACAATATTGGTCATTCAAGGAAATAATGAAAGATCCCAAAATGAGTGCAATAGTGAAAGGAAAACTGTTTAACACCTGTATCCTCCCCATACTAACATACGGGTGCCAAACATGGGCAGTCACCAAGTCTCATTTATCTAAACTCCTAACCTGCCAGCGAAGCATGGAAAGAAGCATGTTGGGTAAGCGTAAATTGGACAAAACACCTCATGCCAACATAAGGAAAGTTACTCGAACCCAAGATGTAACGCTTAAGGTAAGGCTGCTTAAAGAAATAGACATAAGAATAGGGAACGCCTGGAAACAATATTGATCATTCAAGGAAATAATGAAAGATCCCAAAATGAGTGCAATAGTAAAAGGAAAACTGTTTAACACCTGTATCCTCCCCATACTAACATACGGGTGACAAACATGGGCACTCACCAAGTCTCATTTATCTAAACTCCGAACCTGCCAGCGAAGCATGGAAAGAAGCATGTTGGGTAAGCGTAAATTGGACAAAACACCTCATGCCAACATAAGGAAAGTTACTCGAACCCAAGATGTAACGCTTAAGGTAAAGCTGCTTAAATGGCGATGGGCTGGCCACACCATACGGGGTGAGGATAAATGGAGCAAAGCGGTCACTGTTTGGTACCCTAGAGAGGGAAAGAGAAGGAAGGGGCGACAAAACAAGAGATGGCAAGACGAAATTGAGGCTATAGCAGGAAGAACATGGACGAGACGAGCAGCTAATAGGAATCATTGGAAAGGATTGGAGGAGGCTTTTGCCAAAGGGCACACGGACTAGTAAATATAACCAGGGAATAGAATAAACAATTAGTGTTCAAAATATTTTATATTGTCCGATACAAGCTTATAAATAAAAAATAAAAATGTATGTTATTGCATACTTGAACGATTTGTTGGTTTGTCCTTTAATCAAGCCGTTACCCTATTATTTGCACAATGAATATAGTTAAAAACCTGGAGAGTGACGTAGGTGTCCCAGAAACGTATACCAAAAAATGAAACCGTTCCCACGGGATTTTTGAAAAACCTAAATCCACGCAGGTGAACTTAGGCATCATTTAATACTTACGTAATAGTTGATGCCCGCGACTTCGTCAGCATGGATTGATGTTTTTTGTTTCCCGTGGGAACTCTTTAATTTTCCGGAATAAAAATAGCCTATGTGTTATTCCAGACCTATCTATCTCTGTGCCAAATTTCATCCCGATTCACTCAGCCGTTCGGGCGTGATTAAACAACAAACAGCAATCCATCCAAACATTCATCCAAGCTTTCGCATTCAGGCTTATATTATAAATGCGAAAGTGTATCTGTCTGTTTGTCTGCCACGCATTCACGGCCCATCTGTTTAACCGATTTTGATAAAATTTGGTAAAGGGACAGGTTGTATCCTGGGGAAGGACATAGGCTACTTTTTATCCCGAAAAATTTCCCGCGGGAATCAAAAACTTAATCCACGCGGACGAAGTCGCGGGCATCATCTAGTTTTTAATATTAGGAATAGATAGATTACGTAAAAACATCAGAGTTGGAATGTAATGTATGGGTATACGCCACTCCTCGCAAGGCACACGCCATAGATTATGCCACGCCGTACGTCTTGGTCACCGGTCCCACATGTTTGCCGCAAACACATCAACACATCAAGCAGCACCGCACCCTGCGATATGCAGTGCGTCGTGGTCGTGGGTGTGACGTCAATCGGTCATGACAGCGATAAAGCATACGAGGTAATCATACTCGCAACTCTGTCTATTTATATCTAGCTTTTTTTTTTGAAGTGAAAACTTCTTTAGGCGCGTTGAGCACTTTTTGGTAGGAGGTAAAAATGTGGAATGGCCGAAACTGTTCTTCTTAAGACAAAAGGTCTTAAGTATAAATATAGTACACTAGCGGTCCACCCCGGCTTCGCCCGTGGTACATATATAGCCTATAGCACTCAGGGATCACGTACATATCCAACGGTGAAAGAATTTTTGAAATCGGTCCAGTAGTTCCTGAAATTAGCGCGTTCAAACAAACAAACTCTTCAGTTTTATAATATTAGTAAAGTATAGATTCGTAATTAAATTTTAATGTCTTAGGTTTATATTTTAAATATTTTTATTATTTATTATTTTCACTTCTATCGGCAGTCCCTATGGCTGCCATTTTTTTAAAATTCATAGACAAGCGCCTGGCTGCAATTATACTTTCCAGCAAGTGGCGATGTAGTAGATGTAAATGGAGCGCGCTTTCTTAGAAGATGCCTCTTCATTTTTGATTTGAATATTATACCAATATTAAAAGCGAAGAGGAAAACGGAAGCCGAAAGGGCATTTATTGCCGGCTAACTATAATATTGAGCAATCAATAAATATTTATTTTTTCAATAACATAAAAAACTTGATGGTGATAATCAGTAACGGTATCTTAAACGCGCCCTGGTCTGAGAAATGTCCACAATAAACATAATAAGAAGGGTTCGGCTATAGTCCATATCGTTGGCCAAGTGCGGATTGGCAGACGCCACACACCTTTGAGAACATTATGAACAGGTCTTAGGCATGCACGTTTCCACGCTATGTTTTCCTTCACCGTTAAAGCAAGTGATATTTAATTTCTTAAAACGCACGTAACTCCGAAAAGGTACTCAGATATGCATGCCCGGGGATCAAACCACCGACCTTCCGAACAGGAAGTTTGATAGGAAGGCTGTTTAAATTACCAGGGCCTAGGCTAATTACTGTTCCATAATATTTATTTTTTGATGTTGGTTAAAATGTAGGAAGCAATAAAAAGTAAAAGTTGTGCACAAATTAGGTACAATATCGAAAGGAAACCTTATAAACAAAACGGGGGTGTCTTATTCCAATATAACCTTAATCTTCGACATAGCGTATACCTAAAAGGGTTAAAAGGCTTATATACAAACACCTGAACATGCTAGTTGAGAAATTATAATTGAATACAATTGAATTATCTCTATCTGAAATAAGCACACTACTTTTTTGTTTGGAGAGTTGAAGACTAGTAGTGGTGGACTATGGCCTTCTTATTCGGAGAGGAAACTCGTGCTAAGCAGTGAACCCGGAATGTGCGAACATAATCTGTATTACGTACTAAAGGAGAAACTGACTGACTGACTAATTTCAACGTACAGTTCAAACCATCTGTTTTTTTGAGTTTGTTTACAAGTTTTCTTTACATAATATTAAAAAGTTGCTAACTAAGAAATATTTTTCAGTAATTCCAAAAAAAATCTAGGTACTAAGAAACATATTTTTTCCCAGTAGCAAGACGAAACTTTTCGTTCAGAAATATATCGAAAGTTATACAATGTCACGTCATTGGCAAGAAAAAAAATCTCGAAATTTTAATGATCTGATGACACTTATTCGTAACGCGCAAAGTACTTCCGGCGGAGATATTTACGTCTAGAGGCGAATAAATATTGAGTGAATGAATACGGTTTTTCTTTCATTCGTAATAGTGACGATGTCGTCTAAGATTTTAGTGGGCTAACCTGTTGTCCTATGTGAGCGACAGAAGCGTCGCCACGCGACGCGACGTGATACGACGCCATAGAAAATGAGAGACGTATCTACGCGACAACGTAGGCCACGTAAATGGTCAGCTACTGTTTGATACAGTCGCGTCGCGTTGCCGCGTTAAACACTCACCTAGGACAACGGTTGAGCGACAGAAGCGACGCGATATGACGCTTTAGAAAATGACAAATGCGATAACGTAGTGAAAGGTCAGCTACTGTTCGATACTGTCGCGTCGCGTCGTATAGAGTCGCAGTGTCGCGTTTGTCGCTTACGTAGGACAACGGGTAAGAGGTAAGGCATGGCAGCCCAAACCCCTTATCAGTACCAGTCTCTACACACGGTATCGTACCGGAACTTACTGATATATTAGAAGCGATTCAACTTCCAAACTTAATAAGATAAAATATGATTGTATTTTGAAATTAATAGTAACAGTATGTGCTAAATTTCAAAAGGACGAATCGGGCTTAAATTTGGCATGCAGGTAAGTATTATGACGTAAAAATCCACTAAGAAAGGATATTTGAAAATTGATCTCCCATAGGGGGGTAAAATTGGGGATTGAACTTTGCGTAGTCCGTGCAGACGAAGTTATAATCATAGTTATAAACGTGCATAAGGTAGTCAGACGTAAGGCCAGACAACATCCATTCCGCCGATGCATACAAACAAACCCAAAGGTGTCCCGTACGTATGCGGCACAGTTTCGACACGGGGTCGTAAATAGGCCGCCAGTGGGTCAGGGGCGACCCGGAGCGTCCAGCCGCGGTGACTCACGCCGACCAGCTGACTGCGGTTCACATACCGTGGCAGTATTTGGGTGCCATCAGATGTGCGAGGTCAATGCTATGCTACGAAACTATGTGTCTATTTCCATCAAACCTTGATCAAAACCAAAAAGATGTACTATGAAGATGCACTAACCACAAAGAGAGCTAAGCGATATTTGGTTGCTGGGCAAGGTGAGTGGAAAATACTCCATACTTCCCAGATAGCTACACTATCCGAGCATCATGAGTTCGGGTCATTAGCTCGTTTGCTACATTTAACCCCATTCCACGAGAGCTAAGCTATGAAAACGCATCCTTATACTGAAACAGTATGCAAACCGCTCAGAATGGTATGGGTCTTTTTGAACGAATTCGTATTCCACCCAATAACCATTTTTTTAAATTCCTCTCGAAAGAATCCGAGGCTGTTCAGCTAGTACTTTGAGTGAAAACCCCAGCCTATACCTATAGACAGGTAGAACCTAGCAACAACATTGGCTAATGCCTAATGGCTAGTACTCAAACAGGCAGCACATCCAAAGATAACGCATATCATTGATTGAGTGAGCAGTGATGAAAAACAGCCGAAATACTGTGCGGGAAATCCGCGCGTAACCCTGGGAAAACGCAGTAAATCAAACTTTACTTATAATCGACTCATGGTCAGAATGCTTTGATGCTATACAAACATCGCAGATTTGGTTCCTGGTATGATAAAAAGTGGTAAGACTCAGAATGAAGATAATAATCAGAATGAAGATTTTCATAACAAAATGTAACACTAAAACATGTCTCCTCTCCGAATGGTTTAGGCCATAGTCTACCTCGCTGATTGGCTGCACTTGGTGCCAATCGTCTGATTGGCCTACAACCCAGGAAACCTACAATATGTCTATGTAGGTCACGTCCTCACGTTTTCTTCATCGGTAAGGCAGGTGATATTTATTTAAAACGCACAAAACACCGTAAGGTTAGAGGACATTTTCTTCCCTAATAGTGCCCGGAGATCGAACCCAGGACACACCAGTATGAGGCCGAAATCTTACACTACTGAGGCCTAAAAACCACTAGGCTATCACAACTAGACAGATTAATGATTTACGGAAACTTACAGTTGAATTTACAGAGACGGAAATATCTATTACTCTAATTTGTTATGATGCGTCTCTACGTCATTGAACGCCCACGATCATTAATTTTCTTAGTAATTATTCATTAATCAGAAAAATACTTGGAAACCCGGAAAATTCCCAAGAATTAAAGAACAACATATATAAAACAATTTTTATACAATCGTCTTACATCAATCCCTCAAATTACATCACTTGAGCGAGTTCTTAAAGTTTTCCAATCGCTCGGATACAAACGAAATACATAAGCATAAATCCGCTATCAATAAAAACGCAGACGGCAGAAATAAAAATACAAACAGGAATACGCCGTTTATCGAACATGTAAGTAGCGTGGAAAACATGATATCTCGTCATATCGTGAAAAAACCGATGCCGCTCTGTAAAAATAAGTGATGAGAGACGGCTTTAAAAGTGTTGATTGATTTGATTGGAATTGCTGATAATTCTAGCCGGATTCTAACAAAGTTTTTATACATCGAAATCTTAACCTGTTTCCCTGACATTAACACAAATAATTTTCTGAATATGAAACTAATTAATCCGCAAACCCCACTTCAGACGCACTGCCTTGGAAGCTGGATGTCATCAGCACAATTTTCAGAATTCTGATCCGGGAGCGCGGCGGGGAGGTCTATATACTTGTATTTATTTTACAAGACTTACGTCAAGTGACGTTAACTCTGTAATAAATAAAATTCTATCGCAGCCCAAGTCTTGAGAGTAACAGGAGATAGGGTTTGTAAAAGATGCAAATGAAACGGAAACTAATTTGATAAAAACTCAAACTAAGTTTTATTTATTTAGACATACCGGCTACAAATATTGCTATGGCTAAAGCTTTGAACGACACAATTAAACAATGAACATAATGTGAAATGAATGTAGACTTCTATACTATAATATTATATACTAGCAAATGCCCGCGACTTTTTCTGCGTGGATTGAGCGTTTTCGGTTCTCGTGGGAACTCTTTAATTTTCCGGGATGAAAAGTGGCCTATGTGTTTTTCCAGACTAAATCTCTGTGCCAAATTTCATCCAGATCCGTTCAGCCGTTGGGGCGTGATTGAGTAACAAACATCCATCCATCAAATCAAATCAAATAAATATTATAAATGCGAAAGTTTGGATGGATGGATGTATGGATGGATGTTTTTAGGGTTCCGTAGCCAAATTTGGCAAAAACGGAACCCTTATAGATACGTCATGTCTGTCTGTCTGTCCGTCCGTGTGTCACAGCCACTTTTTTCCGAAACTATAAGAACTATAGTGTTGAAACTTGGTAAGTAGATGTATTCTGTGAACCGCATTAAGATTTTCTTACAAAAATAGAAAAAAAACAATAAATTTTGGGGGTTCCCCATACTTAGAACTGAAACTCAAAAATTTTTCATCTAACCCATACGTGTGGGGTATCTATGGATAGGTCTTCAAAAATGATATTGATGTTTGTAATATCATTGTTTTCTAAACTGAATAGTTTGCGCGAGAGACACTTCCAAAGTGGTAAAATGTGTGTCCCCCCCCCTGTAACTTCTAAAATAAGAGAATGATAAAACTAAAAAAAATATATGATGTACATTACCATGCAACCTTCCCCCGAAAATTGGTTTCAACGAGATCTAGTAAGTAGTTTTTTTTTAAACCGTCATAAATCGTAAACCGCAATTTATCTTTCATTCAATCAACTCAAATATTTAAAATAAAAATATTTTTTAATAATTTAAAACTTACTACAGGTTTGTACGGAACCCTCGGTGCGCGAGTCCGACTCGCACTTGGCCGGTTTTTTACTCAATCACGCCCGAACGGCTGAACGGATCTGGATGAAATTTGGCACAGAGATAGATTATAGTCTAGAATAACACATAGGCTACTTATTATCCTGGAAAACAAAGCATTTCCCGCGGGAAACAAAAAACCTCAAACCACGCGGACGTAGTCGCGGGCATCAGCTAGTACATCCATACATCCATCCATTCAAACTTTCGCATTTATAATATTAGTAAGATAAGATATAAGTAAGTATTAAGTATAGAAGTAAGATCATTTTTAAACCTACAACCTTTGAATCTTATTAACTTCCGTATAATACTAAATTTAATAAATTTTGAACAAAAGAAACACGAAACGCTACCTCGCATGACTTGACCTAACCATCCGAATCGCTGGCGTTTAGCCAGACATTTACGAGAATCGCGACAAAATGCAGTCAGATAATTATTATAAGAAATGCAATTCGATGTCATAATATAATATCGAAAATATAATTACCATCTTACGCATCTTCCGATTTTAAAATTAGCCATTCTGGATTGTGATTTCAACAAGTGTAATAAAAACACTTCAAGATTATATGTACAAACTTGCCTTTACACAAGTTAATGAAATTCATTAAAAGTATGCTCCTGAAAAGACCTTATGATACTGTTGAAGATTATGTAAATTTTAAAAGAGCCATGGATTTGACTCGCGCCCGCAATATGTATCTAGTATCTACACATTGATGTAATTGTATTTTTTTTTAAAGGTCAACCGAGTTTCTTGCTGGTTCTTTTCGGTATGAATGAAATTCCGAGCTAGTGGTAGATTCACTCGACGATTCAAAAGCACTAGTATAAGATTATTTGCATAAAAAACATTTGAGTTTGAGTTACATATGTTTTTGGTGCACGATTTACACAAAAAAAGTAATGCGCAAGTGTGTCTTATTGCCTGTCTGTCTGTTACTTTGTCATGACAAACGCTGACCGATAAGGACACAATTTGGCACGAGTACAAGTTACATTTCTGTTTTGGCGGTTCTTTTGTTTTCATCCAGAAATATAAAAATTTACTAGGCTCCCGTACCTTTTTTTATGCACTACAAGTTAGCCCTTGATTGCGATCTCACTTGATGGTAAGTGATGATGCAGTCTAAGATGGTAGCGGGCTCATCTGTTCGGGACATGGCAGTTATATTAAACCCATACTCCTATTCGGTTTCTACAAGGCATCGTACCGGCACGCTTAATTGCTAGGCGGCACGTCTTTGTCGGTAGGTTGGTAACTAGCCACAGCTGAAGCCTCGCATGATAAATAGGAAAATGTTTTTGTTTGCCGGTATCTCCTTCATTCAAGCCGCAAGAGAGCAACGGATCGACGTGATTTTTTGTATGTGTATAATCAAGAGTCGAAATCAGGAGAGTAACATAGGCTTATTAATGTTCGGAAAAACTAAGGAGTTCCCAGTTTCCCCCGTGATTTTTTTAAATAATCTAAATCCACGTGGACAAAGCGGGCATAACCTAGAAGTAGATATCATCATCATCATCGTTCAAAAATAAGTTTGACGGTCATCATGCGAAAATCTTCTCTATTTTGAGCCGCATCTTTTAGCCTTGGATAGCTAAGCCCTGTCCACCCCTTTATATCGTCCATCCACTTGCGCCTTTGGCGACCTGGAGCCTTCCTTCCTTCCAAAACTAGTCTTGGAAGGAAGTAAATATAATGGCTGTCTTATGTTCTAATGTTTATGGTGGTTTTATAGAACACAGCTTGTACCGGTATAATTTTAGCAAAAAAAGCCCATTGTTTTCCCATAGACTAGCTACTTAATAGCTATACAGATCCATACACCATAAACCGTGCCGCATAATGCGCGCCGCAAACTGCAGTATCAGCTACCCCCCCTACACCCCTTGTGCCGCCGGAAATCGGCTGTCTGGGGTGTCGGCGAGCAAACCGTTTTGTGTTGCGGCTACATTGTGATATTGTTGCCTGCTCACCAAGTTTGTAGACATCGCATTGTCTGTGTGTTGTATATGTCACCGTAAGATTGCAAATTGTAATCTGTCGACAGTTTACAATATCGCTAGTTGGATTACAATCTAACGGTTTTTGCAATCTTACGGTGACATATACACCTCGTCTCTCGTTTTGACCACCTCCCTGGCGCAGTGGTGAACGTTGTGCTCTTTAAGTGGGAGGTCTCGGGTTCGAACCCCAGCAGGGTCAATTTGGGAATTTATTATTTCTGAAATTTCTATGGTCTGATCTACCGGCAAATACGTAACGAAAATTATTTTAGTGCACAAGTGTGCCCTTACTCTCATAGCCCGTAAGGACGGAAAATCCGACACGATCGGAGAGAGATCCAGCGCAAAACCGACGACTACGTGCTCGTACGAGGTGAAACGCCGTAGTTTTCCCAAGTACTGAGTATTTCTTGTCAGATGACAGATCCAATAATGGCCCGACCTGGGAATCGAATCTAGGGCTTCGTCATCCGCAATCGATCATTAGACCAATGAGACATTTTCAATAGACATTGGACTTGTCTCGTGCAAGCACTCGGTTTTGTTTACGTTATATGTTTTGACACGAAGTCACGATCGCCTATTGTACATTGTACTATAGCATTATAGTACAACTGAATGCAGCATGATGTAGGTATACAATACTATGAGTGTAAAAGCAAACGCAGAGGATAGAGATCGATGTAACTTGTAAGATTCAGAAACTGTTTTCTAGAAGTGAATACATTAATATGTGTGAAACATCCTTATGTATTTCAAATTCTCTTCGTGAGTTACAATTGAGAGAATTTAAAAGCGATTATAAATTCTCTTATAAATTAATAAAACCTTACAAGAAGTATAGAACCATCGGTTTGCTCGCGTCGAGTTTCTGAAAAAAAATTTTTTTTTAGATTTTACGTTACAGAGAAAACCTACAAACTATAAAATCTCGAGTAGACCCAGTTGACATGATAGTCTGTTAGTTTATATATTACTTATTTATCGATTGGTATTTACAAATATTATAAGTGTCTGTCTGTCTGTTACTTATACTTACCTGCTTACTGCCCACCTTTTCCACCGATTTTCGCGAAATTTGTTAGATACACAGATGTAGATTGCATCCTAAAGATGGATTTACTTTCATCCCTGAACACCAAAGATATCTTTCGAGGTTTTCAAAATAGCTAAATTCACGCGGACGGAGTCGCGGGCACTATCGAGTTCCTGTCTCCATATAGGAACTAGAAAATTGAACACTATGCAAGTTTGTTTACTATTCCGAGATTTATCTGATCTATTATATTATCGTTACGTAAATTAACCCAACCGAACACCGAACCTGCAACTCTTACTTGCAAATGAAACATTCAAACCGCTACACCGGAGGGGACGTCGTCAGTAATATATCATACCAAATCATTGCATTAATCAAGCACCTACTACCGAATACCCGGGAAGGTTATATATGACTTCAGCGTCAATGACCAAAAAAACAACGCCAAAAAAAAACTACCAAAATAGTATAAACACTGCAATAACACTGATACACTCAAAATATAATAAACACACTACTATATTATTAATACGAATGAGAATTTGTTATATTTAGCCAAAAAGACGTTGGCACGTACGTCCCCGATCGCGTCTGAAACAAGACTGAAGTGAATTCTGAAACTGAATTACTGAAAACCGATGCCTGGTACATATTGCCATCGCTGAAAACAATATTACTCCAAATTACAGTTTGATTTCACGTACCTTGACGATCCTAAAATAAGGATTATTATTCTAAAGCACGAAAGTCAACAATAATGTAAGAATATGGCCCCTGAAACCATTCTCTATGCCTGAAACTCATATCCAGTGCGCTACTGAATACCATTGAGATACCTGAATACTAGAACGGCTGTGAGAACATTCAGATCATATTTTACATATTATCATAGTTTGAGCACTGAGTTTCATATTCTTTACTAACTACTTGGCACTGAAGTACTAACATACATTTCTGAAAATTTTTGGATCTCATGTTCTCGGTTGGTCAAAGATTATTTAAAGCTATTCCTTATATGTAATACCATACTAATATTATAAATGCGAAAGTGTGTTTGTTTGTTGGTTTGTCCTTCTATCACGCCGTAACGGAGCAACGGATCAACGTGATTTTTAGCATAGGTATAGTTGAAGACTTGGAGGCTACTTGGAGGAGGAGGGAGGAGGACATAGGCTACTTTTTATCCCGGAAAATTAAGGGGTTCCCGCGGCAATAAAAAAACTTAATCCACGAAGAGGACTTGTATCACTTTTGATAAGTCAGGAGTCTCTACCACCGGTTCGGAAAAATGATAATCGATAGCATTCAATAAACATACTAAGTTTATGATATCGTTAGAAGTTACTGAAATATGCCAGTTTGTCAGACAGACAGACGATGTGACGTAGACATAGTCGCACAACAAGCTAGGGGTTTAAACTATTTTGGTACGGAATTCTCAAAAGAAATACATCCTAGGTCATTTCTAAGGGTTTAACTAAATTAGTTACTTTGTAGTCAACTACAAATAAATCCCACAGGAATGCAATGTGTATTATTGAAATATTTACTTTATTTAAAATCAAATGAGACCTAATTTTGGTCGTCATCGTACAAACTAATTTGCTTTCATTTATGTAAAAATCGTCTTTATTATGATAATTATGGTCTTTTAATGGATTTTTAATTTTAAATGCATTTCAAACAATTATCGACTATAATTCTGCTGGCACGATTTTATAACGTATGATCTAGGCAATTCAGTTGAAATTACAATGTGTTATAAGTTTTAGTTATGACGTTCTAATGTCTAGGTCAGTTCATGTGGATAGGAGAAAATATCAAGTCCCGGCCATACTTAGTGAATCTATTTCTGTTGTTAAGGAATGCAAGGAATCCTGCGGTTTATTTTGAAACTAAACGTTAGTAGTTACAATTTGAAAATAGGTACCGATTGCCTGTAGTAACTTAATGATGGAATTTAAATGCAGAGGTAAAACAGAGCACAGTACCTACTGACTTCCAAAAGTAAAATTAAAACTCGAAATTAATTTATGCAAACTGGGTTACGTTGGACACTTTTGAACGTGAATATTACTTGTTTGTAATTTTATAAAATACTGGCTAATACCCGCGAGTTCGTCCGCGTGGAATATATTTTTTTAAATTCCTAGCATAATTGTGCCTAAATCACTCCAGGTCTTCAACTATAAAAAAACAGGTCGATCCGTTGCTCTGTAGCGGTAGGATTGAAGGACAAACCAACAAACAAACAAACACCCTTTCGCATTTAGAATATTAGTATGAAGTATGTTTTATACAGACAGACATATACACAGTCGCAGTTATAATATTAGACTTAATTTTGTTTAAAAAAACTATGTGGTAGGAATATTTAATTTTTTTAAACAGTTTGTATCATGTCACCGTGTCACGCGATAAGTGTCACAAAGTAGGTAATAATTTGTAACCACTAGTAGTGGATGGGTTTCGGAAATGATGATAATAACAAATAGATTACCGAAAGCAAATGTACGGCATATTGAAAATTATCACTATGTTGCGCCATACTGGTTAAAAACATGCGAACATTCGTTGACAAGTAATTTACCTACGTTATAATATTATGTACCTCAATCATCACCACATCATCACTACAGCCTATTAACGTCCCACTGTTGGGCACAGGCCTCCACTCTCATAGGAGAGCGGGAATTAGAGCTTAGACTCACCACGCTGCTCCAATGCTGGTTGGCAGGCTTTAACGATTATTATCATGTTAGTGATAATAACCGGGACCGACGGCTTAACGTGCTCTACGAGGCACGGGGGTGAAACACCACCAACTTCCAACTCCGGGCTGTACCTCAATATTATTATATATTACGACTTGGGACGCCTGTGGCGTGCATACTCCTTAGACGCTGGCTGGTCATAACTTCGAAGTCTATTTTTCAAATGTTCAAAATTCGAGGCATGCGCAGAACAACTGCGCTGTAAAGAAGATGGCCATTACTACACAAGCCATAATACGATAAGCATCTAGTAGTGATTTTAGCAACTCCTCTGCTTTGTATTTTTATATACCTGATATTCAGATTAAACATACCTGTTAAAACATCAGGTTTAAACTTAAAAGTTTTATTTTTTATTTAACGCCACTACAAGTTAGCCCTTGACTGCAATCTCACCTGATGGTAAGTGATGATGCAGTCTAAGATGGTAGCGGGCTAACCTGTTAGTGGTATGGCAGTTATATTAAACCCACACCCCTATAGTCGGTTTCTACACGGCATCGTACCGGAACGCTAAATCGCTTGGCGGTACGTCTTTGCCGGTAGGGTGAGTAGTAGGTATATCATATCATGTCGAAAAAATTTTAGTGCTAGCAAAAGTCCAATATTTAATAAAATAATTAACATTATTTCATAAATACTGTATCCTAATTCCTAATTCCGGAACATAAGCCTACTTCAAACAAATGCAGTCCAAAACCGCACTTTGTTTAGGTTCCTAAATAAAGTGGATGGTATTTTTTTGGTTAAGACATAATATATCTACCGTTTTAGCGTTACGCTGCGTCACACAAATCGACATACGACTCACGAATAACAACCTCAGACGAGTTGAAAACTAGTCGGATAAACTCCGATAAAAACCTGAGCCCTCAATCCACTAGGATACACTTTTTGGATCCACCGGTGGAGTTAAGCCGTTACGTGAGACATTTTAAACGCAAAAAAATATTTAAATACTTACTGATTGGGATGCGCAGTGAGCCGGTTCGGGTCTGACGCGTTGCGATGCTTGCCGCGGCGCGGCGCGTCTCGCTCGCGACAGCTCTCGGCGCGGTTTACTCCGCGCGCGCCCGTACTCGCGCCTTTCAAACTGGTGTGGAAACAGCATTATATTGTATGATATTATATGAAAAAAATATTAAAACTAACAATATTTATCATGTTCTTTGAAACCATTTGTCTTATAGGTAGGCACTTATCTGTTACTAGATGATGACCGCGACTTCGTCCGCGTGGATTAAGTTTTTGTATTCCCGCGGGAACTCCTAAATTCTCCGGGATAAAAAGTAGCCTATGTCCTTCCCCAGGATACAAACTATTCCTATATACAAATTTCACCCAAATCGGTTGATGGGCCATGAATGCGTAGCAGACAGACAGACAGGCAGACAGACGGACTTTGGACATGCGGACAGACTGACAGACGACACACTTTCGCATTTATAATATTAGTATGGATTATGTCAAATGTTTCTGTCTATTCTGGCAGCCTGATACGCTTGCAAGGCGCATCTATTCAACCGATCTTGACCAAATTTGGTACAAAGATAGCTTGCATCCCGGGAAAGGCAAGAATTATATGTCAAAGCATACTATTAATGCCTTCTGTTTGGAAGGGAACTGTGAAACTTTTCTAACCATGACAACCCAATAAAATATGAGGGTAAATGGTAAAATTATTTATATGCATATTTTATTATACATATAAGATATGGGTTGAAAGTGGGTTAACTGTTGAAGCTTGCAAACTTAATTGGCACAACGCCATCTAGCTTGCAGTAGCTTTACTTCTCCATCTTAGAAACACACCCCTGCACCCGAAACTTTACTATGACTACAATACAACTAACGCCATCTATCGCAAGGCTCGGGAACTTACTTAGTTTCCTTCTCCGGCTCCTTGGCGGTGGCGTCGCTAGTGTCGACGTCCACGTCCGGCGCGGCAGTCTCGTCGGTTGAGCCTTCTCTTCTTGAATCTCCTGTGGAACAAACAGAGATGTTTCTGATAAGAATACAGTTTTGGAAACGAAAATAATATCGTCTTGATAAATAATTTATTGACCATAGCAGTGAGCATTGTGGTATTATATGTGGGAGGCCCGGGTTCGATCATTGCTAAGACGGGTGCCGTGCGTGCCTGTTATTAGAACCCTTGCCCCCACGGCCACGGACAGGAGACCGAATTCGGACCAAAGGATCTTAAAAGAATTACCGATTTTAATTAAGTTATAAAAATCAGTATATGTCTACTAATTAACTTGTCGCATGGCGTATATAAATAATTAAATACACACATAAATAATATAATGTGGCGGATCCGTTGATGATCTCACTGTTACGCCGCTCGCTAGAATCATCTGCTGTATACAATAGTAGGTACCTATAGTTACAACTGCATAGCATTCGTGCTTAGCACGATGCCTAATTAGTGCTAGAGAAATGCCAGCTTAATCCATACTAATCCATAGATATAATAGTATTGACTGTATGCTACATTTGCACGGGTCATCTGTTCAACAAATTTTGTAACAATGCATCTCGGGGAAGGTGATAGAGTTTCTACGTTTAACCACAGAAATCAGAATACTAAATAGCTGCTTTAACTATTTGCTTCTCTGGAATGCAAAATATTTCCATATTTCCATACTTATATTATAAATGTAACTGCCTCGTTGGTCTAGTGGTTAGCATTGTCGACTGCGGATCACGAGGTCCTGGGTTCGATTCCCGGTCGGGCTGGTTGTTGGGTATTGGGTTTTTCAATTAAGAAATTCTCAGTGCTAGCCCGGAGTTGGAAGTTGGCGGTGTTTCACCCCCGTGCCTCGGAGAGCACGTTAAGCCGTCGGTCCCGGTTATTATCACTAACATGATAATAGTCGTTAAAGCCCGCCAACCCGCATTGGAGCAGCGTGGTGGGTCTATGCTCTAATTCCCGCTCTCCTATGAGAGTGGAGGCCTGTGCCCAGCAGTGGGACGTTAATAGGCTGTAGTGATGATGATGATTATAAATGCGAAAGCGTCTCTGTCTGTCTGCCTATCTGCTACGCTGTCACGGCCCGTCTCCTCAACCGATTTTGATGAAATTTTGTACAGGGCTAGGTTGTATCCCGAGGAAGGACAAAGGCTACTTTATCCGCGGGAATAAAAAAAATCTTAATCCACTATAAGTCGCGGGCATCATCTAGTATCTCCATCAGGGTGTACTAAATATCTTCAAAATCGGATGGACTTTAAAAAAATAACAGAGAGGAGAGACACATTCCTATTTATAATATTAATATGGATTCTATGAAGAAGCCAAGAAGCCAAGAAGCCAGAAAGCAGGCATTAAGCTAGTTTATTTTAATTTCTACTTAGTATTAGGGTTCCGTACCTCAAAAGGAAATAACGGAACCCTTATAGGATCACTTTGTTGTCCGTCCGTCTGTGTGTCAAGACCCTTTTTCTCAGGAACACATGGAGGTATAAGCTGAAATTCATATCAAATACTCAGGTCTACTGTCCCTTGTAGCTGTGAAAAAAAACAAACTTCTAAGCCAACGCAATCAAAAAATACAGCCCTTTATGCTACAAATTTTCGACACTCGCAAGAGAATCAAAACCTACAGGGTACTTTCCGTGAACTCAGAATCTTGAAATTTCGTACGAAGCAACGTCTTATAGCATAGATAAAGGAAAAATTGCGAAAAGCATAAATTTTTAGTTACATCATATAATAAAAATATTTTTTATAATTTAGCAATAAAGATAACCTACAGGTTTGTACGGAACCCTCGGTGCGCGAGTCCAACTCGCACTTGGCCGGTTCTTATTTAGATTATTACTACAATATCAATCAGTCAGTCAGTCAAAGCATTTAACTGGTGTCATGACTGCATACTGCATAGATTACACGTCTTGTGGATCGCCGTCTAGCCTACCGAGAAGCTCATAATAAATTCAAAGTTCATTCAATAATGGTTTAGCAACTTGCACACAAATTACGATGCATGACTCGAACACTTAATTGTTGTTGCGTTGAAACGCTCGCATACCATCGGTGTTGCAAGTGTTTGACACATTGACAGGCTAAGTTTCTAGTCTAGTGTTTAAATTAGGTTGGGCATCCTGAAATGTATTCGATTTCATTTTATAAATACGGCAGTGCTGCCAGTTAAATTAAAAAAATAAACGTTTCTAAACTTATCATAAAACACTTAAACATCAAATTGGGTATTCGACAACCAGTGAAATCAGTAACTTTTTTTTTCAAACGTCATAACGCGCGCTTTGTATGGGATGTTGTATGATTTACTGATCAGTGACGTCACCAAATTTTAGGCACTCTTTTACTTCAATCGATAGTTTAAAATTGTTTTAGAACATAGTCATCAAAAATGCAATTTATTTGAATAGTTGTTAAATACCCAATTAATTATTTCAATTTGCACTTCTAGGTAGCCGTTGACTGCGATCATACCCGAATAGTTAGTGATGATGTGGTCTAAGATAGTACCGGGCTAAACTGGTAAGGGTTTGGCAGTCTTACATGGTAGTGGTAGTGGTAGATTAAATTCAAACTTGGCATAAGTTTGAGTTTAATCTATAACAGAAAAGATTACTTTTTAGGGTTCCGTACCAAAATGGTAAAATGGAACCCTTATGGTGCGACTTTCTCCGTCTGTCTGTCCGTCTGTCCGTCCGTCACACTCGATTATTTCAGTAACTACCGAAGCTATCGACATGAAATTTGGAATAGTTGTGTATATTAGTGGCCCAAAGACACTGGAATTAAAAAAAATTGGAAATTATTTTTGTTCTTATTTAAAAAGGGGGGAAAATCTGATCGTTGAAATTTAAAAGTGAGATAACTGTACTGTGTGGGGTATCATATGAAAGGGTTTACTTTGTACATTCTAAAACCGATTTTTAATTATTTTTAGTTATGATAGTTTTTGATTTATCGTGGAAAATGTCTAAAAAAATACCGTTCCCTCCCCCCCCCCTTATCTCCGGAGTTTACCAATCGAAAAATTTGAAATAATTATGGTCATTAGGAATTTACGTATATTTTACAGGAAAAGTATAGCCAATGCTCTAATTAGCATAGTTTTTTTGATATTAACAATAAACCTCTACAAACAAAGTTAGTCTTGCGGTTCATTAACAAAGGTAATTACTTATTAATAATGGTACGGAACCCTTCGTGCGCGAGTCCGACTCGCACTTGCCCGGTTTTTTTTTTTAATTTTCGCGTAACGATTCTATTCCTATGAAATCTCCACGCATTTTCATTCCTTCCTAATCCCGAGTAAAATTTATTTTCGGTTAGGCCGGGCGCCGCATTCTACGGAATCGGCCACAGTTGTATGAAGCGGTTCTGCTAATCGTCTCGTACAACGTAAACAACTATTAAATCGTAGGAACAACTACTAAACCAATGAGCTTGTATTGTAAATACACTAGTTGTTCTCAAATATTTAGGCCATGTACCTATGTTATTATTATTTTAACAAATAAACTAGGTATGTAAAGCAGTAACACTTATGCTTAAACGCCACCGCGCCGGAAGAAGTTTCGAAATTGACCTTTGAAAGCAGTTGAGTTTTTGACATTGAATATTTTCAAGTAAATCACCACTTATTTTGATAACCATTTTGAAGTTATTGTGCCAAAGTAAACACGCGTCGAATTTCGATGACGACACAAGCAAGTATGTATTTCATACAACATTCAATACAAAGCGCGCGTTTAGACGTTTGAAAAAGTTGCTGATTTCAAGTAATCCAATTTAATTTATTGGATAATTTGTCAAGTATCCAATTATAGTCCGTCAAACTTATCTGACCAGCAGGGGGACTGCGTATCTTTTGCATCAATCATTGATACATCGCAATCACCTCTGATTGGTTAACACTCTTCCACTATTGGACGAAATCCATTGACGCAGCAAGAATACCATAAATTCAGCCAATCGGAGGTGATTGCGATGTATCAATGATTGATGCAAAAGATACGCGGTCGCCCTGCCGGTGTCAGCGTCGCTACTTTATATGAAAAATAAAATTAAAAACAAAAACTAAACAGGCATAAAAAATAGTCCCAATTTTGGCCACCGGGTCAGGTAAGTTTGTGACTGTACCTATGGGCAGGGGCTACGACCCTCAGCAATGAGAAATACGACGCAGAAGCTCTAATAAGTGCGGAATTCGTGTCACCGGAGCCTATTAAGGTCAAGTTAGCTTTAATCATACGTGTATCGAGGCGGGCGTCTTCAGAAGCGTATTGAAGAGAGTGGTTGTCAACTTGTCAGACTGTAACTCTGTATGGACGACCGGTCGCTGCCAGTTTTCCTTCTCAGAAGCGCCAAGTAATTAATATTTTTAAGCTGAGTCTCCACAGTATCTAGCATTGAAAATTTACTAGCTGATGCCCGCCACTTCGTCCGCGTGTATTGAGGTTTTTTGGTTCCCGCGGAAACTCTACAATTTGAAGGGATAAAAAGTAGCCTATGTGTTATTCCAGACTATACTCTATCTCTGTGCCAAATTGCATCCAAATCCGTTTAGACGCTCTGGCGTGTTTGAGTAATCACGCCAGAACGGTTGAACGGATCCATCATAATATAATATTAGTAGTATAGATAGTATAAATAGACTGGCCGCAAACAAACATGCTGGCAAGAGGTGATGCAGCCGGATGTGGAGCGGGGTTGGCTAAATGCCTTAAATTCACTCTAGAGCCTTGACTCGAAGGTACTATGTTATAAGTGTAAAGGAAAACGGAAGCCGGAAAGGCATTGCATAGAAACGGGGCGAATCTCTCCGTAGTCCATACATGTCCGTGGAATGTCGAATCCAGGACTTCCCACTAAAAGTCTCAATTGCAACAAGTAATACCTACTACAAACCCAGCCAATGCAACAACTGCGATAGTGGCAATATGACAATCGCTATCAGAGTGGGTGCCAAGCTTTATGGTAAGATCACACCAGCGGACACCATACTGGTGACTTACCAGACATATATGGACTCAGGGGGGACTACTTTCTTCGAAGGAAAGTGTGCAGACTGCGTACCGACTGAGTGCTATTTTTAGACACTGTAATTACTGTAGTAATGAGATTTTTTTTATTGTGATACCACGGCGTAAGTTTAAATTATCCTAAGATTTGATCGACGCCCATACAAATTGCAGACCACAAGCTAACCTTTGCATACCTACAAGCCGTATACTATTTTGTGCCAGATGCTAGAATGATTAAATTTTGTATTGAAAATTCTGCCAGCTTGTAGATACGCTCCCCTGTCACCCCGTAACGTTGCTCTGTCTACACTTTAGACAGAGCAGAGACTCTAGGTCAGACGTCTGCGTCAGATGACTGGCAGGAAAGAACGTATCTCCTTATACTGTAGTAGGAGTTATTAGTAGGTACTGAGAATTTCTTGTCAGAAAAACCCAATACTCATCCATACTTGATATTATAAATGAGAAAGTAGGTCTGTCTGTCTGCTACGCTTTCACGGCCCATCTGAATCCAACCCAGGGCCTCGTAATCCGCAGTTGAATATGCTAACCGCTGGACCAACGAGACAGTTACTGACCTAAGGACTCTTATAACCAGACCTCGTGTACTGATCTCGGTTTTTGCCAACATTGTCAAGCCACGAGATGAATCACGCGCCAGTAGTCTGTGACGTCACCCCGCCCCGGTCACTCACCCCGACCCCGACTGGCCCGGGGGCTTTGGGAATTTGGCGATACCGGACTGTTTGGACTTCGATATAATCATGCATTTTCGAAGGTATTCAAATGTACTTAACTTGGATGTTTATGCTACTAATATTATAAATGTGACAGTTTGGACGTTTGTAAGATATGCACTGCAGCGTATGTTTGGATGTTCACGCTACAACGACAGAACCGATTTGGCTATGGAGATTATACCCTTGAATTAACGTATGGGCATTTTATCCCGGAAAATAAAAGACAAGTTAGCCCTTGACTGCAATATCACCTGATGGTAAATGATGATACAGTCTAAGATGGTAGGTATGGCATATTAAACCTATACCTCCAATCGATTTCTACACGGCATCGTACCGGAACGCTAGAACGCTTGGCGGCACGTCTTGCCGGTAATAATAACCATAAGCTACGACCGAAGCCTCCCACCAAGCCAGACAAGAGAAAAATCAGAAATTATAAATTCCCGAATCGAACCTGCCGGCGATCGAACCCGGGACCTCCCACTTGTAAGACCACTGTGCCAGGGAAGTCGTAGTCGCGGACATGATCTAAAAACACGGGATAGTAGTCTCACGAGTCAGTAGGTGTTGTAAAAGAAACTTCCTGACAACATTCAGTAGGTATCCTCAAGTCGATTACATTTAAGAAAGCTTACAATGTAATCGCGACAATACAAGTTCATTGCACCCGACGGACTCGTAAACATCTGTTTATGCTGAAGTGATAATAAATCGGCCGTTTAAAGTGCAATGGAAACACGCAATACGCCCGTGGATTTATCGCTGATACGACCTGATTGAGGTGCTTTTGGTTTTAGCGAGGTTTGTGGGTTAACTGTACCTACCTAATTTGCTTATGTATTTTTACACGGGTTCATGTATGTTCCACTACTACTTCTTAAGCCAGCCATACACGGACTGCTCGAGCTCTAGCCTGTGATCAACATACACGAACCGCTCTTGCAGTCGTATTAAACAGCTTGAAGCTGTTATTGATAACTGCTGCCAACCGCCCGAAGCAGTCGCAACTGCTCGAGCGGTTCCATGTATGTATGTACGTAGAAGACTGTAGTTCACTATGCAGTCGCAACTTGGGCGTATATGATTATAGTCTCTCAAGTCTCACTATCTAAAAACAAGTGACTAATAATGAATATCGCGACAATAATCTAATACTGGCATCAAAAATAATGATCGTTGATCGCCCAGCCGAATTCGGCGGCCGGGAATCGAACCGAAACAATAGCGCACAAGGATACGGCTATTAATACGCACTTCCCGGAGAGGTGCGCGCGCGCATGCCAATGCGCCGGTGACTGTATACAGTGCACCTTCCGGCCTCAGTTAAATGGTCGCATTCTCATAACCATTTATAATAAGTTCAGAATAGCCACAATCTATCAATCATAAATGCATTTTTAGATAAGTATAATCCTCTCTCATATTATAATACTTACATATTTTACCATTATTATTATTTATTATTATTGTTGTATGTATAATTATTATAATAAGTATATTATTATTTCAGTTTATCTTTTTCATACTCTGTTTACTTTATCTAGATAGTTTTTTAAGCTTCGTTACGTTACACTAACCGATTTTGAATTACCTAACATCTTCTTTGTAAGTATTTTATTTTTATAGTAATTCGTCCGAAACTTGTGGATCCACGGAAGACCAGCGCTGTGCCTGTGCTCGAACCACAGTCATAGCAAAATGCTGAGTGGAGTCCATTTTGGGATCACACAACTCACATTTCTGACTCAAACGCTTTTTCTTTCTTTCTTTCTTTCTTTCTTTCATTGCTGAGGATTGTGAGTCGTGACCCCTTTTCATTAATAATATTGGAATGCCACGGGTTTTCTTGGGGTAGTTATGCGATGGATCCCCATGTTCCGTCGCATAACAACTAATCATAAACTAAGAGTATTTCAACTCTTAGGTTTGTTATGATTATTATCAGATACAAGATGGTATCCGCGACTTCATCCGCATTTTATACGTTTTTTATTCCCTTAATTTTCCGGAATAAAAAGTCTGTACTTGACAGGGGATACAAGCTGTCTCTATACCAAATTTCTTCAAAATCGGTTGAAAAGTTGGGCCGCTAAAGCGTAGTAGACAGAGACACTTTCGCATTTATAATATTAGTATTGAAGTATCAAGTATGGATTAGTAGTAATAACCGTGACCGACGCGACGGCTTAACGTGCTCTCTGAGGCACGCGAGAAACGAAAAGACAAAAATTCGTACTTCCAAATTCGCTCACACATCCAGTTATCGACCAAATTTTGCAGTGAAAAATTAACAGACACTCTTTCGCATTTATATAACATACTAGATGATGCCCGCGACTTCGTCCGCGTGAATTGATGTTTTTAAGATTTAAACTATCCTATCTCTCAAGTTGGATCGAACTGCACATGGTGTGCGAATTTCATTATAATCGGTTAAGTGGTTTAGGAGTCCATTGAGGACAAACATTGTGACACGAGATTTATATATATTAAGATTAGAATGGAATATTGCTAAAGTACCTATGTCCGTCAAGGAAAAAAAAACAAACAAAACCGGCCAAGTGCGAGTCGGACTCGCGCACCGAGGGTTCCGTACTCAAGAAGTAGGTATAATTACCTTTGTTAATGAACCGCAAAACTAACTTTGTTTGTAGAGGTTTACTGTTAATATCAAAAAATTACGTTTGTTGTATGGGAGCCCCCCTTTAATATTTATTTTATTGATATTTAATTATTTATTTTGAAAGGTAATATACAAGTTAATATTCTGTGAAAATTTGAACCGTCTACCTGTTACCGTTTTTAATATTGAGCAAAAAAATACGAAAAAATCACGTTTATTGTATGGGGACCCCCCTTAATATATATATTTTTGTAATTTTTAGTATTTGTTGTTATAGCGGCAACGGAAATACATCATTTGTGAAAATTTCAGCTTTCTAGCTATCACGGTCTATGAGATACAGCCTGGAGACAGACAGACAGACAGACAGACAGACAGACAGACAGACAGACAGACAGACAGCGGAGTCTTAGTAATAGGGTCCCGTTTTTACCCTTTGGGTACGGAACCCTAAAAAGAATCTACTACATTCAGGGAAACCCGACCTATATTTTTTAGTTTTCACGCAATTTTGCACTCTCCGCTCTCACTAGACAGAGTCTATTTTCAGTAATTCAGCGATTATGATCCAGAGAGCCGAGTAGGTAGTAGGTAAGTGACCTAATAATGCTGGCCAACGTCCAGTTATCAAACGTTCCTCTATTATACCCGCTGATAACGCATGAATGAAGTTCACAATCGTTAAATTATGATGAAGATGAGATGTTAGGTATACGAGTATGTAGAGACAAGACCAGTCACATTAACTTAATGCACTTTTACAGTGTATTGCCAAAATTTACTTTATGCCAATTGAATCCAAAAATATTTAACTAAATAATGTACTTATAATGTGTAATGTAAATATAATATTGGTATAGAGTGAATAGAAATCTTCTAGGCAAACGCGCTCCACCTTAAGGCTGCATCACTACTTCCAGCAAGTCTGTTCGCAGCCAAGCTCTGGTCTATATTTTTTTTTTAAATGTAATTTACTAAACTTTTGGAAGTTGAAAATAGTAAGCTAAAAATTACTAAAAATTTCCCGAGCAACCATAAATCATACTTCCGTTTCCCAGGAACGAAAAAAGATCATGAAAAACGCAACCGTATGAATCTGTAGTCAACGCTGACCGAAGTAGCGGGCAAAAGCTGTAGAATGAGGAGGATTTTGACGACCTCTGTGGCGTAGTGTTAAATTAAATTAAATTTTGGAATCTCTGAATTTTCCCTGGTCTGGCCTAGTAGGAGGCCTACTAGTAGGCCTAGTAGGAGGCTTCGGTACGATGCCGTGTAGAAACCGACCAGGGATATGGGTTTAACATAACTGCTATGCCCCTAACAGGTTAGCTCGCTACCATCTTAGACTGCATCATTACTTACCATCAGGTGATATCGCAGTCAAAGGATATCTTGTAGTGGATAATAATTTAAAAAAAATTTATTTAAATATATAAATCTGCCACTTCTGTGAAACCCGCCTTAAAAATGTAAATATTTTACCACCTAGTTCACCCAGTGACCGCAGTCCAAAACAAAATAGTAGCAACTAGGAATAAATAAACAATTTAGCTCGCCAGTCGACACATTCGTACACATCAATCGGCATTTTATCGATTTCGGCGGACGCATTTTATTTATTTTTCAAAGTCGATAGTTACGTCTGACTTCACGGCCAAAGAATTCGGAATGTTTAGTTAGTTTCGCAAAACACCTAAAAAAAGCTTTTTTAATTATTACAATACTGTGTTCTTTATTCCACTACTAGCTGATGCCCGCGACTTCGTACGCGTGGATCGAGGTTTTTGTGGTTCCCGCGGGAACTCTTTAATTTTCCGGGATTAAAAGTAGCCAATGTGCTATTCCAGACTATAATTTATCTCTGTGCCAAATTTCAGCCAGATCCGTTAAGCTGTTGCGGCGTGATTGAGTAACAAACATCCATACATCCATCCATCCATACATCCATCCAAACTTTCGCATTTATAATATTAGTAAGAAGTAAGATAAGATAATATAAGTTAGCCCTTGACTGCGGTTTCACATGATCCTAGCAGTATGTGATGATGCGGTTTAAGATGGTAGCGGGCTAACCGGATAGAAGTACAGCGGTCATATTAAAGCCATACCCGCAAATCGGTTTCTAAGCGGCATCGTACACGCTAAATCGTTTCAGGCATAGCCATAGAGCTACCTCTATGTTTGCAGGTCTTTGCCATAAGGGTAGTAACTAGCCACGGCCGAAGCCTCCTACCAGACCAGACCACACACAATATTAAAAATTATAAATACCCAGGCCAGAATTTTCCCAAAAAAACCTAACCTAGACCGACGTTTATTATTTAAATAAACTTTTACAAGTGCTTTTGAATATCTACTACTAGTCTCTACTAGTTAATCGGAGAGGAATCAAAACAGACAAAAAGGAGAAATAACAGCATATTAATATAGTTTCGCGTATTTATCGTCGTTTTATCGATGTCTACAGACTTTTAGTGTCCATCGCCTGTCTGGTTTCACGGCCAAAGAATTCCGAATGTTTAATGGCTGCATCGTTTAACATTTAACCACGGTCGTGTGTGGCGGTCATGTTATTATGTTATAGTTCTGTTAGGGTTGCCTGTTGTCGTCCAACAACTAAGTACTAAACTAAACCGCGAAATCCATGCGTACCGGAATCAGCAAACGAAAATTTCTCCTTTTGAAAAAGAAAACGCTTATACATAGTAGGAGAAAATCATTAATAACGTCAGAAAATTTCCTACTGTGTAAGAGAGGCAACGATGCGTCCCTAAGCCTATGCGTTTTAAAATACATCTGCGTAACTACATAATCTTGAACACACAGTTTACACACACACAAATAATTTAAATGTATAAAATTGACAACCCTTAAAAAATCAATGTATTAAACGTTGCATGCTCATATAGTTTTACCATTAAATCGTAAACGTTATCTTTGAAACAATGTTATTTTACGAGTTCTAAATTTTTCACTCAAATTGTAACAAAAAACTTAACACAAAATTATTAGTGAGCCACGACTTTTTTTAAGCTAGTAACTAGGTATATGTCAGCCCTTGACTGCGGTCTCGCCCACAGGTAAGAGATGATGCAGTCTAAGATGGTAGCGGATGGTAAGATGGTATAGGAGTAATATTAAACCGATAGCCCTGATCGGTTTCCACGTGGCATCGCGCCGGCCATCATCTAAATCTCAATCCAGTGAAATCTAAGGCCAGTCTAAATCGCTCAGGGTGGTAACAACAGAAAAAGGGACCTACTTATAAACGAAGCATGCTTCCCGCCGGAGCAAAACAAAGACAATTTAGGAATTTTGAAATGTCGAAATTGCCCCCAAAAACGATATTCACCGTGTAGCATAGTTTGAATTCTGCGATTATAACATGGTGCCAAAAGAGTTCTTAGATTTGCTGACTGAGACTGTGTAAAACTGCATTTGTTAAGCGGAAGCTATTATACTAGAATTTCTTAATGACAAAGTTGCACGGAAGAAATTGGCTTCGCATTCGGGAGCCCACAATAAAGTGTTATTACATCAGGTATGTATTGTGTATTAGCTACATATTGTAACATTCTTTTTTCTTTTAAAACAAAGGCAACAGCTGAGTTTCTTGCCGGATCTTCTCAGTAGAATCTGCTTTCTGAACCGGTGGTCGAGTCATGACATTTCATAAGTGGCACAAGTTGTTCCGCGTGAAATAAATAAATCATTTCATTTGATGTGGTATAGCTGGACTGGGGCCGTTGGTCATAGATGTAGTAAGATACTCAATATCGATATTTGTATTCGAAACAATCATACCTACCATAGTTAGGTACTGGTAATTCCAGTAGCTTGGATCCATAACATCGTGATGGATAGATGGCTAAATATTAATAGCGAAATGATTTAAATACGCTCAGTGACTCGTACGTGACAAGTAACGGTATTCGATCGACTTTTTGCCACTGATATGATCTTAACACCTATTTAGATTGGAGATATTCGGTTACAGATTGTGTGGGAGAAAGTACCTACAAGATAATCTTATTTACCTAAATGTGTGTCAAAACATAAAAGCGGCAAGTAAGTACAAGACAGCAACACGCGGCGTTTCTAACTTGCAGGACACAATTCTGCCGCGCGCTATTATATCCATACTAATCTTATAAATGTGAAAGTGTGTATGTCTGTCTGCTACATTTCGTCAACTCAGTTGAACGGTTGGCTCGTAAAAACGATAAACACACAGATAAACGCACAGGCACACAATTTTTAATTTCTATATTTAATTGGTTCAGTTGGTTCTATGATAATATGTAGTTATTGTCGATATTTCAAGAATTTTCATAATTGTTCACCTATTTATCGAATAAATTAATACCGTGATTATTTTTAAGTAATGCACGCCAAGACAATGGTAATACACTTGTCTTTTTATCTATCATACCACCTTTGTAATGCTACAACTTGTATCATGCAATAAATAATTTCTGATTCTGATTCTGACACACTTTCCTACAGTTTTATAGTTTTAGTACTTACATGGATACCGTGATTTCGGCATAACAACCTAAGCACGATTCGACACAGGTCCATACAACCATTTACCATACAATCGGCTACGGCGACCCCGCCAGCCCTGAGGCGACAAGGCGAGCGGGCTACCAGCTATAAGGTCACCCGTCAGCATTTGATAAATACAAATCGATGTGTGCTTTGGTAGCTGCCTTGTAAATTAAAGCTTCCATTATTTACGATTACTTGGAAAAGCTGTTTCTTTTTGTTTGACATGTTCAGGGTTGAATTCGTTATCACTTGAGAAGATGTCTGATTTTGAAAGGCCAAGGCATCATATGATAATACTCGTACGAGTATGTATGTAATATAGCGACATTCAATTCTAGATTTTGCAATTTCAAGTGGCAATACAATACTAAGAAGCAATTTTCCAATTGCCTCTTAGTATTGTAAAGATTGAAAATTGGATTTTTTTAAAATATTTATCAATCGAAATCTCAATCAATTTAGCAGTCTTCACTAGGAAAATAGTGATAATATTTTATATAATATTCTTTCAAATAATAGATTGCAAGAATAACGATAATATCAAAATTTTAAATCACGATCGCTTGCCTAGGTATACAAAGAAAATCAGCTACACCGATATAACAACTAAGGTTACGTTAAAGCTTTAGCATTTACTAAATTGTATATACAATAACTACTGTAGAAATCACTTATGCTTTAAATAAATGTCATAACTCGTAAGATTTTTTCAAACCTGTAAGTAAATAAAGTTCATAAAATACAGAATTGAGCAAGAAACTCACCTCGGGATCCGCTGAACAGCCAAGAGTTCTGTTTGAAGGCATCCGAATGTTTCTTCTTGACCAACGGAGTTGATTGGTCCACTATGCTAGCTTGTCTACTTCTACTAGTTAAAGGAGTCTTGATGCTCTTCTTTTTCCCCTTCTTTAGCGTCCCACTGTGGGACTTTCTTAATGTATTGACCTTTAAACTTTGGCTCTTCCCTCTAACTTTACTCTTACTTCTAGAAGTTTGTCTGCTCAATCTTCTTCTATGCTCTCCTATAACTTTAGGAGGAGGCATGTCTTCGTCCGAATCAGTTTCGACGGGAGGTTTAGGTTGAGTCGCAGATGCAAATCTTTTTTCTTCTTCCAAAAAGAATTTCGTATGGTTTAATATCTCACTGGCATTTATTATTCCGTCTACCACTTCAACTACCGCTTCAACAGCTTTCATCGAAGTTGGAGTTTTCTTCCTTCTCAAGAAATTCAAAGCACTAACCGAGGAGCCTTTACTGCTTTTCCGTTTGGGATTATCAGTTGTACTGTTCTTTCTACTTTCACTGACTTTGTCGTCCTTTTTACTATTCTTTCTCAACTGATCTAGCTTCATAGTTGAACCGTGAATAGAGTCTCTATCTTCTTCACTCCAAAGGCTTTCTCTTGATTTTTTCTTGTCACAATTTTTGTCTCTGTGATCAAATAGTTCGTCTCCTAAACATTTTACTATTTCTAGTGGATAGGATAGTGACATAGTTTTTCTATGACCTTTCTTTCTCGTTAGATCTCCTTCTTCGTCAGTGATAGCTAGTTTAAGAGACTCTTTGCTCATGGTAGGTGTCTTGCCGAGTCTTGGTAACGCGTCATCGCTAGCAGAGATGGCGTCACTTTGACAGTCTGCAGATTCGTAGAGTGATTCGTCGCTTTCATCTCGTCGTTCTAGGGGATTATTTTACATTATATTAAATAACTTATCGGATATTAAGGTTTCCTTGCGATATAATTTTGTATTGGAAAAAAAGCAAAGTATGATATAAGCACCATATCGTTGACAATTTTATGAAAGGATTGTATAAAGAAATAATTAAGGTTAAAAATGTGTCACAAGAGTTATTTAATGTGCATTGATAGACATTTCTTACTAAGTATAGACACACTCCTGTTAATTAAACAAATAGAGTTGATGTTAAGATAAGAACTCTAGAACGGATAATTTAAGAGAAGCCTTGCAAATGAGTGTGGCATTAAGAGCGTATAAGAAAAAGTGGTACAATAGTCGTCTGGATAATAACTATCTGAATGATTTATCGACATTCACAGGTTGTTATTGATGACGAATATGAGAAGACAAGGAGCAGGAATCTTAGCAAAAACATAATCGTATATGCTCTAACTGTAATAAACTTTTTTTATTCAAGTTATCAAAATACCTTTAGCTTTGAGTCAACAATATTGGCCAAATATTTGGAATCCTATTGGAGTAACTAAATCAGAACGTCATCACTGATTTGAATTTTGAACATACAGAAAACACGAGAGTCGATGGAAGTGTGAGAAAAGCGTACTTTAGGGGTACAACGTCCAAAAGCTAACAAAATATTTTATCAATCTTATTCAGTCATTTATCGTATTGAAATTCGATACCGACCAAGAACTTAGTGATAGGTAATCGCTTGTCACTGTATATTTGCTATTGATTTAGTAAGCACTACAATATTTTTGTCACTCACAGAAAATAAACACGATTTTGAGATATCTTGAAGAGCTATTTATACTTAATTTCCATACAATATAAAGATTAACTGCAAATGTAAGATGTGAAAAATATTTATGACGAACTTTCTAGATCTCAACAATAGTAAACGGATCAGTAATGGGAAAATTCACGAGCAGATTAGGTAAATAAAGTTCGTTATAAAAAAATACATTTTTATAAATCGTTTTAACATTGACTTTACAGCTTTGCATATAACTATACAAAACTTTATAGTATTTATTTCTTACAGTGATAAAGCTGCCACTTGTACCATACTGATTTCTAGCCGGCTTATTCAAGTAAAGAATTTGTTTTCTGAACATTTTGTAGGTAGTTCCCTATTGCTAATTTAAAATTTTGAATAAAATAACGTTTCTACCAATTGATAGTATCCATCTGATTGTATGCCTTCGATTTAACTTACCTTCTAAATCTAATCATTACATTTTTTATAACCTAACAATCAAATGTTCTAAATTCAAAATGATAACATCTTCCAGAAACAGCTATCCATTAATATAATGAAACAGCCGTAAATGTTTCTTTCCAACACATAAATAACATTTTATATCGGCTCAGGGTTTCAGGACACCGGCCTCTAAGGACCTCGCCCAAGGGGATGGTCAGGTAAATTAGGTTAATGTTCTCTTTTTGCATGTTATTAGGACACGCGATTCTATGTCACGATTCCTATTCTTCTAGCTATTAAGAACTTTACTATTATTTCTTGGCATAGCTAGAAATAAGAACACAAAATTTGAAGAAACGATCATTGTTCTGTTCACAAGGTATTGGAATGGTAATGCTTCTATGTACCTACTCAAATTAGAAGTTAGCTTTGCTTTAAAGAAGTTTTTCTCACAGACAAATAAAAGTACAAAGCTTACAAATGTGCCGTTTGACCGAAAGACAACTAGAAACATCCGTTATGAAAGGATTTTTCGAAAACGTACTCCTGATGGGATAAAACTGTGGTGGGAAACAAATGAAAAATTATAGACCACACTGCAGAAAGAATAATACTTGGGCGATATTAGATCGAAAGTAATAAAACCAACAGAAGGTTACGAAACTTTTATAGCGTAGCCGTAGGATTAGTATAGGTGGGATTATCGGACTTCCGTTACACTCCTATGCAAACGATATACAGATTTCTTAACCGCTTTAAGGCATTATCTTATCAACTGAAACTGGATTACGTCTAACATAAACACTTTATAAGAGATGAAACTGATAACATTTCAGGTGTTATGCAGGTCTGCTAAACTTTCACGGCCCATCTGTTCAACCGATTTTGATGAAATTACATCCCGATGGAAGCCATAGGCTACTTTTTATGCCGGAAAATTAGGGAGTTTCTCGTGGGAGTCAAATACCTTAATACACGTGGACGAAGTCGCGGGCCTCATCTAGTATATAATAATTGATATGAATGAATAGTTAAAATTATACAAAAAATGGAAAAGCGGACACACTAGATGATTAGACTAAAACCAGAACTAAGGCATCCAGGTTAGTTACGAAAACCATCGATAAAATTGGAACATCCCCACAAAAAAAAAAACAGGAAATGTAGAAGAAACTTTCATTTAAACTAAAACAAAACGATAAACGAATTATCGAAATACAAAACGACACTACAATTAAATATGCAGTCAACAAGAATTTTGGTTCCTCAAACGTACAAACAAAACCAAACACACACGAGTACGACCAAATACAAGGAAACAAAGTAAAGTAAAACAATTCATCAGCACAAGACGACAACGCTAAAAATAGTTGCTATCGCGAATCGGGGCCGCATTGACCTGTTGACATTGCAGAGATTCGCAATACCTACATTGTTTACAGTAAGCATCTTAAACTATACCTCAACGGAAATATGTATCGTTTCATTGTTTTCATGAGCATATATCTCAAAGGCAGAAGATTTTAATTGATTTGAAGATGGCCATCCTGCGATACTAATTCATTCTGTTACACCTATTGTATGTGTATTGTTTATACAATAAAGATAAATGCCACAAAAAGCTTAATTAGTGCTACTTTAGTACAAAAAATTTCGTCATCATTAAAACACAAATTGGACTTTATGGAATAATTACTAAATAAGGGAAAATTACATTAAAATACTCAATTAAAAGTTTGAAAAATGTAGTTTTCTTCATTAATATCTTAAAATACCAACGATATGTGCTTTTGATTGATATATCGTAACGGCTACGAAACCTCTAAAATTATATCGACAATATGTATATAGACTCATTCAAGTTAAGCAAATAAGTTTAACTTGAATGAATGAAAAGGTGCAACGCATACCTGAAGAGTGGCGAAGCGGCTCAGCGTCATTCTTGGTAACAACTCGAAAACTAAGCTTTTATACTATGGTATGACGGCGGCATGCCTTGTCTGCCTTAGTTCATCAGTTTGCTATCAAAAAAGACGTTGCGTCTCTGCTCCGCACCTCCATAGGTATGCGTCAGATCTTTATACCAACATGTTCATACATACCAAGCGACGCTTTCATATCAAGTATATCGGAGTATCTCCGTTTCTCTTTATCGCTATCAGCCGAGGTTTCTCTCTCGCTCGACTCTCGCGTCGGTTTGAGGATAACCGGCTTTTTTCTCCTCAACTTGTTGACCACTCCGTCAACTTTGTCAACCTTTTCTGGGACCTTGGGGTCCCGTTTGAACCACATCATGCCTACCATAGGCACTTCGACACGCCTTTCGGCCCCTTATTTCAACTGTCGAGTTGAGTCACCAACTCAACCTACACAAGTCCTTATAACAGCAATGTCACAACACTTTTTGCCAACCATCGATCGGTTGACGATTGAAGCACTTCTCCTCTGCACTGTTTTCAACGGTTTGGTTTCAAAAAAGTATTTATTTTGATTATCCACATCACAAAATACTGAGGTCACTATTCTTTAATTGTGTCACTTTTTCACTACTACGGTGCATTTTTAACAAAATATTAGTTTTTGGAATCCAACATACAGTTTCAGAGCTGTAAATCGATATTTTTACAATGACACTCTTGGCAGGTACGTTATTAGAAGGTATTAATAAAGTCAGTACAAATACTTATTATACGTTAACAAGTGAATATAATTAAAATTATTTATTAATAAATACGACTGCTCTGCCATAGCCCGTAACTATCTAGTACGTAAAGATACCACAGTCATTAATTACCTATGGAATCTATTTTCACATTTTTATTAAATGATATTTTTTGGGAATCACTGGATATCTAACTATAGTGTTATATATTTTTGGAATCTACTCATCATTTTCTAGATGATGATTATATAGTTAATCTTATTCTAGAAAAAAAAAACTTTAGTCTTTAATGCGGGACCATGGTCATCCCATCAATTTTTTTTTAAATTTTACTAGCCTATGTCACCCGGAATAAGCTAGGGATTCTAACGATACGTCGTTTATCAAATCGGTTCAGGCGTATAAAAGTTGTGGTGGAATATACAAACTCACATACATACATACATATCAGGCAGTCGTATAAAAAATATAACAATGAGGACCAATTAAAGTGCACATAACTGCTAGTATAGTAATAGTTAGTACTATTACATATTCTGTGGTAATAGAAGCAATATGTAGACAAAGTCTACATGCGCGGACGCATAAAGACAAGCAATCTATTTATAACCTCGAATTGTCGCTCTGTGAGTACCTAGGTACTCACCCGATCTAAATTTAGCTTTCAGTTTGTATTTATATCAAGACTTATCTCATTCAACGTGTGGCATTGCCAGATACTTTGACTATGTATGGGATTAGAAAATTACTGCCATACCCCCAAAGATAAAAAAGATTGCATACCTTTAACAGACTATTCAACCACTACAGCCCATTATAAATGTCCTACTGCTGGGCACAGGCCTCCACTCTCGTAGGAGAGAGGGAATTAGAGCTTAAACCAACCACGCTGCTCCAATTCGGGTTGGCGGGCTACCCAACGCTACCATCAAATGCATCATCACCGGGTGTGTTCGTAGTTAAGACCTAACGAGTAGTAGCATAATAGCTATTTATGCAACTGTATCGTAATGAGGGTAATTTTAATTCGAGTGCTGTTTTTTGATACGAGGCTTGCCGAGTATCAAAATAGGATAGTACGAGAATTAAAATGACTAATTACGTACAGTCGCATACAAGATTTTATCTACGACAAGGACGTCTTTATAATTTTTTACTTTATAAATTAATAAAAACCAAAAGTGCCAGAACCCAGAGCCGCTAAGCTATAGGTATCCTATTTATGAAGATAACCATATCGATACAGCTACGACTCATAACGATACAGCTCCCATACAACGAACTGTATCGTTATGAGAAGCAAACACGAAAGAGGGTTCAATTCGATATAGTTGTAAAATTCGAAATTGGAACTTTTCGATGCTGGAGTAGATAAAAATCATTGCAATTATAACAGCCTCGTCTAGTCTAGTGGCCAGAGTAACTAGAGACGTAGTATAAAAAGTAATCGGCTTTTCCTGTCAAGTAAGTTTCACCCCCGTGCCTCAGAGAACACGAGAAGTCATTCCCGCGCCTGATCTCTCATTTACTCTCCATTGGAATTGAATTACGAGAGTGAGGGAATAGATAATGCATTTAAAATTTGCGAACCCTATAATATCTCATGCTTGGCTGGTCTCCCTTGAGATTGGCCACCGTAGCCGAAATTCGGTCAGGAGGACAGTTAATAGCATTATGATAATACAAATTGTATAGATATATGTTGATCATTTGGAGGTCCGTTATACCAAAGATATACGAGTACTTATGTATATATTTTTTTAGAAAATGTTAAAATTATGCAAAGCTTAGTCTAGCTTGAAGTTGATAGTAAACTAATAATAACCGCATTTTTCTCAGTGGCTTTTTATTGTGGTGGCTAACTATTTAAAAAAAAAACATAAGTAAGTTATGAATTATGAAAATGAAATAAGTCCAAAAAATAGCGTTTCGTTATGATGCTGGGTCGAAACAGATCAGGGTATTTGTTGAATTAAAACTACCATAGCCATTTCATGTTGGTCCACTTCCACGTGGGGTCGCATATCTGTCTATTGGACGCTCGACGAAATGCTCGAAGTTAAGTTCTTAGTTCTAACTAAGCCCAGCAGGAGCATGATGAACCTTTAAAGCTGGCAGGTCAAACGGAAGCCGGAAACACATTCCATATTCTAGCCGCGTATTTAAAACTAGGAAGAAAACCGTTTAATACTCATTCAATACGCTCGCAGTGATTTGCTTCACCCTGACATTGATATTTCTCACGACACTCTGACTAGCTTTAGAAAGAAACTTTATTTGATGAAATAAGTAAATAACTGATCCTAATATATCCTAATTTTTTTTATTTGTTGATTTAATTTTAAATTGAATTGTATCGTATAGTATCTGCTTATTAATGTAGTTCTATAATATTTTATCCCTCTATTCCTACCCCTCATTTAATTATTGTTAAATCCCTCCGGGAATTGAAAAACTTATTCCACGCGGACGAAGTCGCGGGCATTAGCTAGTTGTTGTGAAGGGTTCGGCCATCGTGCACCACGCTAGCAAGTGCATATTAGCAAACTTCACACACCTTTGAGTACATTACAAACAAAAAAAATTACGTAAGGAATAATTTTCGCTCAGAAACAGTTTAAGCAAAGAAAATCTGTTGAAATCTTAGTTGAAACGCCTAAATTTCTCAGTAGGAGAGTCAGTGATACGAAAATGGGGCCTAAATATAATAAGCCGTGACCTATGGGTCAAGTAGGTGGCAGGCGCGAGTCTAGAGGACAATCAGGACATGCGCGGGCGCATGCGGAAACGCAGCCTCCGCACTTCCTTCACATTGGTTCTGAATTAATCAGTGGGTTTACAACCATAGCTTACAGCAGTATTATTTTAATATTGTCGACGCTCTAGTTACAGAATTAAAATTGTTATTTAAAACTACAATTTTAAAATAATACTGCTTGCCATGTTAAAGTCCACAGAATGTACTCCGCCTCGCTTATCTATGCGTGTGGCGAAATTCCGAACAGACGACAATCATTATGACTGGTATTTTTGTACCAGATCTCTAAATTAAACTTAACGGACAGGTCTAAAACCTTGTGCTGTCCCTTTCCCCGAGGCACATTATGACAGAGATAGCAATGTATTTAGAGCTTAGAGAGTTAAGAGATTGTGTACAGAACAGATGAAGCCACAATATTATGTGCTTTAGCCTTAGTTTTTTTTTTCTAAAAAAAACAACATTCACTAACGACGCTGTAAATTTCAAAAGCATTTAAGCCACGACTGAAGGATTCACTCCTGGCAAGAGGGTAGACTTTATATAAAAGGGAAATCATAATCACGTTTACCAGACCGCGAGGGAGTGAAAACTAGGGGGGTAGATAAGGTGAAGAGGGGTTGAAACAAGCGGGGAAAGGGTAGATTCAGCAGTGTCATTGTACGCGTAATACGAGAGGGTTTTTACGAGGTAGTGAATACGGAAATTCGATTTTATAGTTTATAGAAACATGTGAGGGGTCAAGCAACTGTTTGATACTGCCAATACAATATTTATTTACTTATTCAATTTAGGTACTCTGTACTCTTACTGACGTCCAAAACTTATAAACCATGATGGTGATAATCAATAATGGTATCTTAAAACTAAAGCTACGAGGGTTCGAAACGCGCCTTGTGCTGAGAAGAGCCCATTACAAACTCATTAGAACTATAAGTATCCTCATATCATTAGATTAATTAGCCGCTGGAACAATTCATTCCCATGCTTTTTAGGGTTCCGTACCAAAATGGTAAAACGGAACCCTTATGGTGCGACTTTCTCCGTCTGTCTGTCCGTCTGTCCGTCTGTCCGTCCGTCAGACTCGATTATTTTAGTAACTACCGAAGCTATCGACATGAAATTTGGAATAGTTGTGTATATTAGTGGCCCAAAGACACTGGAATTAAAAAAAATTAGAAATTATTTTTGTTCTTATTTAAAAAGGGGGGGAATCTGAGGGTTGAAATTTAAAAGTGAGATAACTGTACTGTGTGGGGTATCATATGAAAGGGTTTACTTTGTACATTCTAAAACAGATTTTTAATTATTTTTAGTTATGATAGTTTTTGATTTATCGGGGAAAATGTCTAAAAAAATACCGTTCCCCCCCTTATCTCCGGAGTTTACCAATCGAAAAATTTGAAATAATTATGGTCAATAGGAATTTACGTATATTTTATAGGAAAACTATAGCCAATGCTCTAACTAGCATAGTTTTTTTGATATTAACAATAAACCTCTACAAACAAAGTTAGTCTTGCGGTTCATTAACAAAGGTAATTATTTATTAATAATGGTACGGAACCCTTCGTGCGCGAGTCCGACTCGCACTTGCCCGGTTTTTAATTAAATAATCCTTTACATTGCAATAGGATTTTTCAATTAGTTTGCGTTCAACAAAAAAAAAGTGTGTGTGCAATTCACAAACGGCAGAAGTGAAACTTTAGAAAAGTAGCCTACGAGAGAATGAGATAAATATAACATTCTCTCGCAGGCTACATCCTATTTATGAATATTATGTTTCTCTCTTTTTGGTGTCGCTTTTTCGTTTCGTTGAATTTTCAAATCACAACGATTCCAAAGAAGTTTCACTTCAAAAACTTTGAACTTGTCGCTGACAGGGCTTCCAAAAATAGCAACATTTAAACTTAATTATGACAGACCTTAAAAAAAACAATTCAGTTAATAAATGAATATAAATCAGCATCATAAAATAATTCAGTTAATAAAAGAGATTTCGCCACACCTTGGTCACTACGACATTTTACACTCAAAAAAGTGTATTTTTAGTATTTACTTCTATAAAAGTCCCCCGCTTGGTGTAAGTTATGAATAATAACGATTTTAATTAACGTTAAGTGCACTTTAGTAACACTTATACGGTAATAAGACTCTTAAGCCGAGCGTGACAATTATAAGAATCATTTTTTTGGAATGATTTCATACCATTTATAGTACAATGGGAAATTTTATTGTTTCGAGATATTAATGTTGTTTTTCTTTAATTAAGGCGGCAACTCGATGCTTGATGATAACCACCACAACCTTTTCACTTGACTCATTAATTCTGTTGAATTTAACGAACCCTTTGAAGATCAGTTTTCACCTTTCATCAGAGGTTCAAAGTGAAAAGAATTTTCGTCAAAGAGTGTTTAGGTTTTAACTAATATTTTAGCAACGCAGATCATGTTTCCAGAATATTAACGTCTCAATTATAATTGTATCAATTAAACATTTAATTTTACCTGCATTTCTTGAATAAAATCAACATACATACATTCATTCATATTTTCATAACCGCAACTTTGTCCGCGTGGATTGAGGATTTTCTGTTCTCGCAGGAACTCTTTAATTTTCCGGGATAAAAAGTAGCCTGTGTTATTTACACTATCCATACTATCCATACTTAATATTATAAATGCGAAAGTGTGTCTGTCTGTCTGTCTGTCCGTCCGTCTGTCTGTCTGTCTGCTACGCTTTCACGGCCTAACTACTCAACCGATTTTGATAAAATTTGGTACAGAGATAGGTTACGTCCCGGGGAAGGACATAGGCTACTTTTTATCCCGGAAAATTGTAGAGTTCCCGCGGGAATCAAAAAATGTATCTGTTCAACCGATTTTGATGAAATTTGTACAGGGATAGGTTGCATCCCGCGGAAGGACTTATGCTATTTTCATCCCGGAAAATTGAAGAGTTCCCGCGGGAATCAAAAAACATCAATCCACGCGGACGAAGTCGCGGGCATCATCTTGTAATCTATAAGTCAAATTTCATCCAAATATCCATCCATCCATCCAAACTATAGATTGAAACTACTTCGTGACATTTTTGTTAAATACCGTGTAATAGTCATCACTGAAAGGATTTTCGGATTTGAATTTTAAACATAAAAAACTTTCTTTCTTGTATTGGTTCAATCTTCAGTTATGGTATTTTTTAATTTTCTTTGATTAATTGGGGGTCATCTAACTTTGTTTATCGATTATTTCTATTTTTATACGTGGACAAACGAAAGTATCAATCGAGTCGCCGCGCCGTTAACTGGTGGGCGCAGATAATTTAACATATGGAGTAACTAGCTGGATTTTCTCGGCAGGTATGGCATTCCTAACCAGTGGTAGATCCAGTTTAAGAAATAAAGTTTATTTAAAACCTTTTTGATTTTATTGTTTTTTAACATTTCATCGTAGTTTGTGGGAACTCGGAATGCCTACTCGATATAAGCCCAGCAGTGGAACCCATCGTTGAGACGAACAATAAGCGTCATTAGAACATATAACAATTTTTTGTTCCAATCGTTAAGCTAAGAGTGAGAAAATAATATGAAGTCATAATTTCGAAATCATCAACATGACATCACTCGTCCGATGCCCGTGTATACATTAATACGGTAATTTATGTTACAATGGCGATGATAATACTGAGAAATCGCACTTGGTCGCTTAGAGGAAAATCAAAAACCTCATAAAAGTCATAAGAAGAAGCGAGATTGCGATAACAAACAAACCTCGCATTTGCTCGTTACTTTCGCATTTATAATATTATTATGATTATGATTGACATTTAACAGTAAACGACAACGAAGTAGTTATTTATGCAATAATATACTCATTCTAAAGCGAATATAATTTTTCCATACCATTATTCTTCAAAAAAATGATTTATTAGATATATTTGACTGGTCTGCTTTAAGATATTTTCTCCAACAATTTTGTCTCCAAAGCCAGACTGCAGAAGAAATGGAAGGGGAAGATCCAAGAATTGAGGCCGAACTGGTACACAAAAGCTTTGCAATTGAAAAAAAAAGTTATTGACTAGCGCCTTCTGTAACCTTGGATGAAACAAACGATTAACATAAAGCTGGATTATATGTAAAACTGTTCCAAGGTAGGTTACATCTTGGAACACAAATCATGAATTAAGAGTTTATTCTGTGTTCTCCCTCAAATAAATTATCGAAACTGACTAACTACGGAAACGCATCCTGCGCGTGGAACTCCCTGCGGAAGTTGCTGATGACGTTGCTTTAATTTGGCCCGACTTTTGTCGTCTGCGCACCGAAATAGGAATAAACGAAGGGCGACACATTGGTGCTGTTCTCAATATTAAAACTGGTGATGATTAAAACTTCCATCTTAATGATTTACAGCTGGCTGAACCAAAGTGTAGAGAAGATTAGAAAAACAACCTTTTAGCACAGATAAAATAATAGATTTTAGTTTTTTAGACGTATTGATATTTGATAACGAAAAAATTAAAATGTGGTCCAAAACAGAACTCGAAGGGCAAACCCAATGGCAAAACAATGTGCTTTGATTGAAACCAATTTTTTTTTGTAAAGCTGCACGGTGCCAAAAAAACGTGAAAGAGTCGCATCTTTATATTAATACTAGCTAATGCCCGCGACTTCGTACGCGTGGATCGAGGTTTTGTGGATCCCGCGGGAACTCTTTAATTTTCCGGGATAAAAAGTAACCTATGTGTTAGTCCAGACTATAATCTATCTCGGTGCCAAATTTCATCCAGATCCGTTCAGCCGTTCTGGCGTGATTGAGTAACAAACATCTATTTGAGGTTTTTTGGTTCCCGCGGGAACTCCTTAATTTTCCGGGATAAAAAGCCTATGTGCTATTCCAGACTATATTCTATCTCTGTGCCAAATTTCAGCCAGATCCGTTAAACCGTTGGGGCGTGATTGAGTAACAAACATCCATACATCCATACATACATACATCCATATATCCATCCAAACTTTCGCTTTTATAATATTTATTTGATTGATAATCGTCGTTTAAGGACCGTCGAAATGTATTACAGTAAGGAATACGTCGACACGCGTTACGATTTAGGTACGTGTCGAGTACGTGACAATATGCGGGTTGACAGGCTATTTCTGTGAATCGAGGGGGAATTCGTGTCGATACGTTTGGTGATCGAGTGGAACGACCGAAATACGAGATCTGTTAATGGGAGCCTGATGGGAGATTTTGTACTATACGATCGCGTTAAAGTTAACCACGATTTGTATGGAATTGTCAAGTGCTTAATGACTGATGACAGAAGACGCTTGTTTGATTCCGCAGAAAAAATGAAAATTCCTATTTTTGTGTTTAATTACATATTCTCCCTCTCTATATAAATTGTTTATAACTGCACCACGTCAAACATCAGGAAATCCTTATCCTTATCCTTACTTCCTTACTACCTTACCTTTGTTCCGCTTTCACGCCGTAACTACTGAACCGATTTGGCTGAAATTTGGAACATAGATAGCTTATAACCTGGATTAAAACATAGGCTACTTTTTATCCCGGAAAATTAAGGAGTTCCCGCGGGAACCAAAAAACCTAAATCCACGCGGACGTAGTCGCGGGCATAAGCTAGTATACAATATCTTTCTCGCTATGTTTTCACTTTTCAATAAGACTATTTTGAAGACTAATAGTAGGTATTATTGTCCTCCATGTCCCGACAGAATTTCTCACTCAATTTCCTCACTCTAGTCTCTAATAGCCTAATGGGACTGAATATCCGACACGACCTGAGAGAGATCAGGCGCAGGACCGGTCGTTTGTTAACTGTGAATGAAGGCTAACAGTAACTACGTACAGTATGACATAATTATAGGCAAATAGTATCATACATACTGAATAATTCAAAACTGTCTACATAACAAACACGGCAAGAGATGTCTGCAAGTAAGGAAAAACCTTGCTTTACTCTCAAATTATGATGTCATCTCAAATGTTCATAACAATTTATCATGGTTCGGTCCAGGCCGACGCGAGGCCACTACCTAGGTTCAATGATGATTTAATGTTATATGTATATATAATGTTATTTTTATTAATATCCGGAATCGCAACTTTAATAACGAAAAGCTAGAAGCCCTTAAGGCTTAATTTAACGAGTAACTACTATGATTAAACTAAAAATACTAAAGTAAAAATTAATGTACTAGTATGATAAAACTAAAAACACAAAAGTAAAAATTTTAAATTAAACTCTACTTAGAATGTCTTAATTAGTGATAGAGATCTCAACCATCCCATCGACGGGACATCGGGATATTGGAACAAATATAAACAAAGACCATAAAACCACAAAAAAAAATTATGAAACCAAAAACTTCGCATTTGCTCGTTACTGCAGATTTCAAACCTCAAACTGCAGCCAGTCAGCTTCATTCGGTTCAATATAATATCTACCCAAACGGTGGCAAACAAATTGGCATTCTACCAAAATTACCTATGTCCATCAAACCAAAAAAAAATATGTATTGTGCCAAGTCTTATCAATGATGAAATGATCATATAATATTAAATTTTACATTTCTAAACATAACGGATTCTTAAATAAAAACAAAAAAAAAAAAAACATACATAACCAACAAGAGGAATCATTATTTACTTAGATTCATTTAATTACATATAGGTACTTATCTAACATAAATTTCTACCACACTAGTAAAATAAATCACATAAATTACAAAATAAATAACCTAATTAACCTTAATTATACATATCTAAGCCTACTATAATGATATTTATTAAAATAAAATCCAAGCCATCCACTAAGTTACTTGTAAAAACAAAAATATACTTTTATTATACTGCCTAATGCCAACTACGCTCAATATGCAATGCTCGTGTCTCTTCTTGGTGGGATGCGCATAGATCTATGTACCGACCGCATAATGTTTACGCGCCGCTTACTGACCGCACCAATAATAAAGGGTAGGCACACAAATTACATTGATATTTTTGTACAATATTGGAGTTCTGTGAGTTTTTGTGCTGAAAGGATTTTATAAATATAGTGTTATATGTGTTAAATAGACGAAACAGGTTGTACTTCATAAGCCTCGAGCCCCGCGGTAATAAGGAATGATATCCTAAACACAGGTATCTAGTTAGGAGTCAGACCTACCACCCACGCAAATGGCCAAATTATGATGTAAGTCCAACTTTAATGTTCTATTTAATGTAACTGTTATTTGTGTTCGTGGTTTATTGTTATTTATCTAGTTTTATTATAAATAAAATGAGTTAAAAAAAAAAAAAAAAAAAAATGATTTTTTTCGTTGCATCATTAATTATTTTCGGGTAGACCGCGGCAATTTTTTGTGTAGAGCAATAAACTGAGTTTTCATTAGAAAATCAAAATATTTTCGCGATACCATGTTTATTAGTAAAGCTGTAAGACTCGAGTTTATAACTATGATGAATGTATTGGTAGAGCGGCACCATGGCACAGTTCAAACGGTCTTTTACTATCAACACTAATAGCCAACAAAGACCACATGGCTCACCCGTATTCGAACGACCTTGCACGCACTCGAAATAATTGTAACCGCTGCGTACAGAACACAACAGAGGCAAACCAATTGTATGCCCATGAAAATAAAGTCTACAATCAAGTAACACTTACAGTCTTCCGTAATACAACATCAGAGGAGAACATACAAATCAAACACAGAAATTAAAATCTTAAATACAAGACAATAAAGAATAAATTGGAGAAGATAACATTCTTGGTGCCGATAAGAATTCTGAAATAGAAACATTAGAAACTAATGTAATAGATATAGATAGTGGATGTATTTAAAATATTAATAAATAGTAAAAGTTTATTGAATGAGGAGGGCTATAAAATCCAGGCAGTCAAAATATTTCATCTCGTAAGCATATACAAAGTCGAAAAATGCGAAACTGTGTTATAAAATTAAATAAATTAGATGATTAATGTTGAAAAAATAAAATGTCGATTAGTTGTAAAATACAGATGCAGCGTCGTTCGAACAAAAACGTGTGATCATTGTTGGTGGCACAGCAATTTGATATATTTACATAGCGGGAATAAAACTAGAGAATGAGACTAACACCTTTAAGACAGTAAGCCGAGACCTAGCTAAACGAAGAGAACGTGGACTTATAGAAAAAGATGAGGTAGATTCAAATAATAGTGGTTTCCAAGGTTACAATAATTAAGTTATAAATATACCAAAAAATGTAGAAAATTCTAAACGTTAAAACCCGATAAAACAGGAAGTATTTTAATAACCTGGTTGGGAACAGACAGGTGGTTTCACGGCGAAGAGACAGCGACAGGTGGTCGGCTTGTTTTTATCAAACTTTATGCTATATGGGGTACTATGAATGTATCTGAGAAAGTGATAGTTAAATTCGTATCATCATTGTCAGCCTGTAAACCACCAATGTTGGACGTAGGTATTACGTAATGAGCGTCAGCACACTACCAGCTACCTTTTCCATCCAGTGGGCCATCCAACGGCGCCCCAAAAGGAAAGTGTATGATTTTAGCAGTCTATGTATGTATTTATGTAATATGTATGTTTGTATTTATGTAGTGCAACACACATAAAATAACATTATAGTAAGCTTACATAATAAAACCCGAAACCTAACGAAAACATGAATACGTAACTCATTCATGATGTATGTACGATATCAGATATCATACTCTATTGTGACATGAACAATGATAAAAAAAAATTGCAGTTTTAGATGGGAAGTACGAAACACTGTGGAGGATACGACACATTAATGAGGTCAACCATTTTATTGGAGGGATGGCGTAACACGTGCATGAAGCGACGCTGATACGAATACCAAGTACTAACACAATTGTATTCCATACATAGATACATGGGAGGAAATTGATAAATACTTCATCATCATCATCAAGTCATCAAACAATCACCAGACCATAACCCTCTACGGGTCTCCTCAGAATGATGAGAAAAGCCTATAAAATTGTTTTTTTGCTTGTTTGATGTTCAAAAAATATTTATATCTACCGAAATATTTTTTATCAGACCATTTTCAAAGGCTATTTAGATTTGGTTTTTTTTTTTGGGAATGGCAATTTGCTTCTAAACGCAATATTACTTGAACTGTCTTAGAAAACACTGGAAAAAATATTTAAATTACAATCATAATATAATCCGTATATCAAGTTAAATGTAATTATCATCACTCATAACATTAAGGCAAAGTCGCATTAGTAGAGTGACGTTAGTTTAAGGGAAAAACTTGTCGTGACCTAAGTTAGCGACTAATTGACCGTAGACGCGGTGCAATTTATCTTCAATAAGGAAGGACAACGTCACAACTCACAACATGGGAGTTCATAGAACCAAAATACGTTATTTACTACAAAGTTATCTGAATAAATTCAATTGAAACAAGCCATCTTGAAAATGTCCAGGGATAGAAATAAAGGAGGGTTGAAACTTTAGTTTTTCTTGAAAAGTTTGTGTGAATTTTTTTTAATAAACCAATCTTTCGACGAGGGCTACTGTCCCGCCAAACTAAACAATTGCATAAATAAGACCCATTCTTAAGAAAGGCGGGAAGTTTGTGTGAAAAAGCTTGAACGGGAATGAAGTAGTTACCTTTATTCGTAACCCAAAAACAACATCATCATCATCTCAACTCACCACCGTTCCACTATTGAGCACGAGTCTCCTGTCAGAATGAGAAGGGTTTGGCGATAAACTACTACTACCAAGTGCGGAATAGCAGACATACAACCCTAAAACAACAAAGTGGAAATAGTATATCCCAAGTGAAAGAGCAGTGCAATTTATCTCCAACAAGGAAGCTAGATATTAAACAGCCCCTGAAGATCATGGCGTCTAGACGGTGAATTAGTTATATCGCTTTACTGCAGACCAGCGCTCGGAGCTACCTTACATTATATACTTAATCGTTTTTTTTCTGTCTTATCGTGCGATCAGTCGCTGGACTATGAGCAGATTTATTGTAGGATAGGTTGACGATCAGAGGCAACTTCCCCAGTGCGAAGCACTCTATGTCTCGGCTTTATATCGTCTAGGATATGCCTTCTCTATTTAATCGTTTCTAAAGAAAAAAATCACTCCGCTTGAAGTTGTGTGCAAGCAACTATGCATCAAGCAGCCAACGAGATAGTGTAATATGTGTTTTTACCAGTTTTTAGGACAAAGAGACTGATTTTCTACGAGGGTGGAGTTAAAACAAGACGTATGAGCGATACAATTATATCCTTCATGAATTGCTTGAGTTAGCAATTCATGAAGTTGAGTTCGAGTTTGGATGCGATGAAATAAAACCCTAAAGAAATTACGGCGGCGACCGGTATATTCAGAAGAGTATCTGTCATACCAGGAGCAGCGAAGAATACTATTACTACGCTACTCTACAAAGAACCCCCCGACTGGAAGTGGAATTTGATCGAGCTGGATGGATGAATACAGTAATGCCTAAATGGATTTTTGTAAAACCTCGAATTTAGACTCTTGAGAGAATTTAGTGCGTTTTAACGATTAGGTGTAGCGTGTTTTTTAGTTTTTTAACATCATGATATTAATTGTTTACTTAGAATTTAGATAGATCTACAACATAATATCAGCATTACGCTGAGTTTAATTCCCTTTTTTGGACTCTCTATGACACAAATTTCAGTTTTTAGTCTATAAGTAAGTCTTGTAATTTTGTCTGTTTTCTGTTTTATTTAAAATCCCAAATAAACATTTTATTTATTTTCATATGATTTGTTGTCAGGCGAAGGAAACTCTTGCACCAATAAGTAGGCTCGTCAGAATTACAATAAAAAGCCTATACTTAGCCCTGACGGCTATTAATTAAACCAATTCATACATTCCCGCGAATCGTTTGACACAGACAATTCCAATGAGTCAGTTTGCCGTTGAACGGAACTGTTAGGTTCAGAATTACCTAACCTATTATTTATGACTCGACACTCAACTGATCGTTTAAACATAGTACCTAGACATATTTATTAACAAGAGAAAATTTCTGCCAACAACTGTCTGCTACGCTTTCACGGCCCATCTGTTCAGCCGATTTTGATGAAATTTGGAACAGAGAAATATTGTATCCCGGAGAAGGACGTAGGTTACTTTTCCTACCGGAAAATCAAAGAGTTCCCACGGGAATCAGAAAAGCTTAATCCACGCGGACGAAGTCGTGGGCATCGTCTAGCTAGAAATATTTTCGCCGACTTTATCTCTCTGTGCCAAATTTCATCCAAATCCATTCAGCGGTTCTGGCGTGATTGAGTAACAAACATCCATACATCCATCCAAACTTTCGCATTTTTATTGGTATAGAGGTATAGATATCAAAAGTGCCTGGTCCTGGAATGGAGTTATTTATAAGTCCCGCCTGTTCACTGTGTGTTCGCATAAAATCTGCCTCCCATAGCGTCCCACTACGTGCACGTTTAGTGTAATTATAAAATTAGCACATTTGATGGCATGTGTTGCGCCGCCGTGGGGTGACCTCATCTCAGAAGGAGCCTGTGACACATCACGCCGAATTAGATACGATGCTGCCAAACATACTCGATGTTATTGTTCTAGACCCAGATATAGACACGTTTTTGGGAAGAATTACTAAATTTTTACGACCTCCCTGGCGCAGTATTCAGCGCTGTTGTTTTAAAGTGCGGAGGTCCCGGGTTAGATTTCCGGCAGGGTCAATTTGGGAATTTAAGTATAATTTCTGAATTTTCTCTGGTTTGGTCTGGTAGGTGGCTTTGGCCGTGGCTAGTTACCACCCTACCGGCAAATACGTAGCGCCAAGCGTTCCTGCACGATTCTGTAGAAACCGATTAGGGGTATGGGTTTATTATGACTAACTGCCCCCCTAACATGTTAGCCCGCTACCATCTTAGACTGCATCATCACTTACCACCAGGTGAGATCGAAGTCAAGGTTTCACTTGTAGTGTATTAAAAAAACCGTAATACTGGTGGTATCAGTCAACCGTCAAAAACAAACTGAAATACAAATGAAGTATAGTTACCTATAGGGAATGCAATCCCGACTCGAGATCGTAAAATCGAGATCCCTCGGGATTAGAAATGTCAATCCCGCGGGATCCCGAAATTTTCGGGATCTCGTTTAGTTGAAAAAAAAAATCTCATTACTGAACTGAATACGATGAAAACTGCTTGTTTGTGATAGTGACTAGTGAGGTTAATTAAAACAAAATATTATTTCAAAGAAAACAAAAGCTTTTATTCTTTCATATTACTAACTAAATAATTAACATGAACATAATCAAAACAAAAGTAGGTATAGTATTTATAATCAATCAATCTCGAACGGGATCTCGTCATGTTATGCTTCGGGATTGATCCCGAAAAATTACACGGGATCTCGCGAGATCGGGATCCCGCGAGATCGGGATTGCATTCCCTAGACTTACCTATCATATCAATAAGACAAGGAAACTTAAAGGTCAGTTGTCTCTTAGTTTCCAGATTATCTTTGAAAGGACAATTAACATTTCTTACGTGATAACAAAGTACTATAATTAATCCGAGGAGGTACTACACACATGGAGGTATAAAATGCAAGAAAACAAAGCACGTGCAGAGCTAAGACGGGGAATTAAAATTATTGTATAAGTCATTATATTATTATCTCTACTTTTGAAGTCCACTAGTTTATATCAAAACATTTTTTTTATTCCACTACAAGTTAGCCCTTGACTGCGATCTCACCTGATTGTAAGTGATGATGCAGTCTAAGATAGTAGCGGGCTGACCCGTTAAGGGTCACTCACTACAGCCTATTAACGTCCCACTGCTGGGCACAGGCCTCCACTCTCATAGGAGAGCGGGAATTAGAGCTTAGACCCACCACGCTGCTCCAATGCGGGTTGGCGGGCTTTAACGACTATTATCATGGCAGTGATAATAACCGGGACCGACGGCTTAACGCGCTCTCCGAGGCACGGGGGTGAAACACCGCCAATTTCCAACTCCGCCAGTTTCTACATGACAGCGTAAGTCGTAACGGAAGGCCAAATCGCTTGGCGGTACGTCATTGCCGGTAGGGTGGTAACTAGCCACGGCCGAACTCCGAAGCCTCCTACCAGGCCAGACCAGAAAAAAACAAAAACATATAATTCCCGAATTGATCCTACCATGGATCGAACCCGGGACCTCCCACTTATAAGACCACAGCGCTCACCACTACGCCAGGAGGGTCTTCAAGACAATATCAACTGTTCACTACTATTATGTATTCTATGACAAACATAATTAAGTAAGTATGTAGTCGTTTTATTTAAATCCGTTAGCCACCATCACTACAGCCCATTAACGTCCCACAGCTGGACACAGGCCTCCACTCTCATGGGAGAGAGATAATTAGAGCTTACACCCATCACGCTGCTCCAATGCGGGTTGGCGGGCTTTAACGACTATTATCATGGCAGTGATAATAACCGTGACCGATGGCTTAGCGTGCTTTCCGAGGCACGGAGATGAAACACCGCCAACTTCCTAACTCCGGGCTAGTACTGAGAATTTCTAGTCAAAAAACCCAATACTTAATTCGTCGCTTTTCCTACGAAAGGACCTATCTGACACTTTTGACGTAACTGCACTAAATACATCATAATAATGTACTTTTGATTCTCTGTCGATCTGTCTTATCGACTTTTTCATATCTTTTACCGTTTACTGGCTAGGACAATCGGTAAGTATGGCGTATATGCTCATTTGCGAAAAGGAAATCATACTAAGTGGCGTATTTTATACTTAGGGCTATTAGAAAGATTTTTATTTAGTGATCAGCTAAATAAAAATCTATCAACTATGACGTAACTGAAAATACGTCATTTAGTGTGAACTAGACTATATTGAATAAAAATGGGGTTTTCACTTACGTCTGAATTTTGATTGCGACGGAATACCTTAGACATTAACTAATAGAGTTAAAAATTTATGTAAATTGGTGACAAAAAATGTATAAAACCTTGGGCAGTAAAAAAATCCAAAATAGTACGAATCCAAAAACTTTCAGTCAAAAAATGATTTAAAACTATCCTAATTATTATTATATATAAAGAAATAAAAAACAAAGTATTTTGAATTAAATGTGATTTAATTATTCAGTAAAAAATACAGTCGTATCTCCTAGGTAATTAATTTTTCAGAAAAACAAAGTTCTTATGAAGTGGCGTAACTGTTTTAAATATTTTTACCTAAATGAATACGCACATTTAAATAAGACAATTCCTACTTGCAAAAAGGCCTTGATTCACAAATTATAAGAATATTTTTTTAATTTTAATATAGCTTTATTTGAGCAAGCTGTGGACAATATAGTTGAGCACGAAACCGAAAAACGCTTGCCCTGAACAATTAACTCGATGTCAGTTAGGTCCTTTCGTAGGAAAAGCGACGAATTATGGCCCGACCCGGGACTCGAACCCGGGACCTCGTCGGCCGCAGTCGAATATGCTAACCACTAGACCAACGAGGCAAGATCGAAGCTGTTAGCAGCCCATTGATACTGTCGCGACCGCACCCGCATTTTAACTCGAACAAATATTAAAAATCACCATTGAGGTATAATGTACTTCAATGAAAATCACATAATAAATCTCGCAAAACACCTCGTTTAGCCGTGCGCTCGGTAATCAAAGTATTAATTAACATTTTAAGTATTTCCGCGTTCGTCGCTTTAGTTCACTTCGTTCAGACGTTTTTGTTGAGGATGTGGTGACTCAGATGCTGCTCTGGCGCATTTTAACTTAAATATTTCGGATATTTTTAATCAGTTTTACCTACATTCGGTGGTAATTTCTTAGAAAACTTAATTTGGGCATTACAGCAGAAATTTATTATTTTTTTAAGGAAAATCTTTTATAAAAAAATGATTTAAGACCTATGCCTAGAAAAGTTTTAGGCCCATGCAATTGTAATAAGCACTCATTAAAATTAAAAGATATGGGATCTTAAACATACTATTATTAAAAATATTTTCTGTATGTATGGCATATTTTGTCTGTATGTATGGCTGCTACGTTTTTACGGTCTTCAACCGATTCTGATAAAACAGAAATCATTCGAATCCTGGGGAACGGCATAGGTTAACATTTATCGTGGAAAATCTTATTTCACTAAGTAAAGCGAAACTAATCAGACTTTCACAATTAAATTTAAAGATCTATTTTTGTAAGAAGTAACGTACAGAGCAACAAAAAAGCAACCAACGTAAAACAATAGTCTAAAGACAAACATATGGCACCAGTTCAAACTACAAAGTACTAGGAGTACAGAAACCCGTGGGAGTTAACGATAACTCAATTCCATGAAACTGTTAGTTAGTAGGTGGGATATAGTTACGCGACCAAGGGTAAACAGTCCAGCTGACAAAAACCAGCAACTGATTGTAGTTAGGCGATAAAACAACCAATAAATAAACTATTCAACATGCCTTTCACAATACGACGCTCACTTTTACGCGTTACGTTGGAAAAATATATGGCCATAAATATATAAGCACCACATATATTTTGCGTCATAACCAAATTAAAATAGTATAATAGGGGTTCAGATAAATGATACAGTAAGAGGCAGAACAACTTTTTCGTATTTTCAGAACCATGGAATAGAACTCCTCAACTGATGTTTGTGAGATGGTGATAATTAAAAATAAAAAACCCGGCTGAGTTTGATGAGGGCTCGTCTCAGACCAGGGCGTGTTTGGAACCCTCGTAGCTTTAGTTTAAAGATACCGTTGTTAATTATCACCATGATGTAATAAACTTTGTGTACTTGACGTTTATTAAGTTTACTGTGTAAATACCAACTTTATATATTTTGACTTGCCTAACAACAACATACATACCTACACAAGTAATGTAACCAACTAGTAAAATATTTATTAAATAAAACAAATCAAAATTATTGTTATCGCGAAAAACTACAGAAATAAACTTACTTATCGTGACCACAGTACATCAATCACTGATAAAATAAAAACAATGCACAATCGAACCAAGTAGACAATCCTTTCGTCTAAGTGATTCCCCACGCCGTATCCCAAGGTAACGGGGTTTTATCATAGTGTAACCCTGCTTAATGGAATACTCTCATTATCCCGACGGTGACTTATCTATCACTTATAGTTATACCATTGTTCACTGGATTCCTTCTATTTGAATAACGTCTCGTCGTTGTTAAGTATTAAAAAACCTGATTGTGTAAGAAAAGCGTAATCGCTTGTCAAACTTATAATTCGACCTGTTGAAGGGGTTCATAGATGCCTGCACGTCAAGCGTATATGAACTCCTTAAACAGTTCGAGTAATACGTTTTAAGCTGTCAAATAATTACGATTTGCTTAGACAATTGGGCCTCTGGTCGGGTGTTTATTTTAGTATCACTCATAGATTTAGAATTGGTCTCTGCTGAATTCTAAATAACTGAGAATCTTTAATCTATGGTAACATATGCTCCCGAACGAATATGAGCAATGGCGGCCAATCTCTAGAAAGATTAGCTATCTGAGCGGGAGATATTGTAGTCCAGTGTGTGCATAAATACAGGTGCACTCTGTGTTCCCTTACTCTCATAGCTCGAAGGGATAGGTAATCCGACACGAATGGAGAAAGATATCTCTCCGATCATGTCGGTATTAAAAACAGCGCTCAGTTCTATAGTAACTTTGGGCCTACCTACTAAGGTACCTACTAAGAACGTCAAGTCACGAAACCACAATAATTATGGCTCGAACCGGAAATCGAACCCAGGACCTCGTCCTGAGCAGTCGAACATGCTAACCACTAGACAAACAAGGCAGTTTACATATTACGACTACTGCTATCAAACACTATCTTGATTTCTCATTCATCAATCAAGCATTTTAGCTGCAATAAAGGTCTGGCCCCACTATAGAGGCGCAGGCACGCAGCGCGGCGCGGCACGTTGCGTCAACTATTCTTTGTATGAGTTTGTATGGACCTGGGCCCACCAATTATTGAGTGACTAACTCAAAGCAGCCATACTACAATTCTATAAGTTCCCGTATAACCGCAAAAGCAAAAAAAAAACGAATTCACGTCACGCGTCGTTCAGTATAATCGGAAAGTTTAAACAAAGTATGAGATCATGCCAAGGCAACGTCATAACGTCATATTGTCCAATGAACTGGCGCGTCTTGTGTCTTCAGCTATTGTTATGATAATGGACACATTATTAGATGGAAATGAGCGCCAAACTTCACAGCAAAATCGAATTATAGGACATCCCAACGTGGGGCCATACTGCCAATCGCTTAAAGCCATATTGTTTCATTATTGTTGACTTTTGAGTTTAAGAATTATAATATTTATTTTAGGAATATCAAGGAACGTGTCATCAAACTGCCATTTTGTGTAGTTCCTATTGCTTGAAGCGTTCGCAGTATTGCCTCTGACAACGTCCAATTGTCTGAGCAAATCGTAATTATTTGACAGCTTAAACATTTGACGTATTACTTGAACTGTTTAAAGCAGAGATGCACAGACCGCGGCCCGCGGGCCGCATGCGGCCCGCCGGTCGAATACTGGTGGCCCGCCGACAGCAAAAATAATACTCTCGTACATTCGAAAAATATTGAATTCTATTCCAGAATAAAACCAAAAAAAATATGTTCGAAAAGTAATTTGAATCTCGCGCGCGCGCTCTTAAGTGCGCTTATCGGTGCGACGTGCATGCGTCGGTAACAGCGGTCGGTAATGTTCGTGCTGATCTCGGTTAAATTCGTTTTCTTGAGGAAGCGCCGCGGCCGGCGCGGCGGCGCGTTATCCGCGGGTTATATTGTTAGAGCAAGCGAGATAGCAATAGTCCCGAATTCCCGATTGCTCGCGTAGGTAGATACACGAAGCTTCCAGAGTCGGTTTCGAGATTTCTCCAGACAGTTTTCGACTCTATACGCGCGGTATAAAAGCCACGCTAACCGCAGCGACCGACAGTTCGGTTTTAATTTGAGTGAAGTGTCAATAGTTCTAGTGTAGATTTTAACTCGACTAGCCGGTGTATAATTGTGTTGTGAAATCGTAAGTAAAACTCTGTTATTAATAAGTGTTTCCCTACCTATTTAATCAATTATTTTTGGTAATTTAAAAAAGGATGGGTAATTTAAGTAGGTACTGTAATTGTTTTTAGGTGCTGTGTTAATCCTAGCCAGGATTAGAACGCAACATGGACAAGCCAGGACCTAGTAATAAACGTAAGGTTAAAGATGAAAATCGGCAGTTTCAAGAAATTTGGACCGAGAAATACTTTTTTGTATGGTCACATAACAAAGTCGTTTGTTTAATTTGCAAAAATTCTGTTGCGATTGCAAAGGAATATAATGTTAAAAGGCACTATGAAACGCAGCATCCTACTTTTACCAAGTTTACAGGCGAATTAAGAAAGCAAAAAATGTTGTCTTTAAAACGGGAACTTATTGGTCAGCAAGCTATGTTTACAAAACCTATTCAAGATTCAGAAACAGCTACAGAAGTTAGTTATGAAATTTCTCGAATGATAGCAAAGCGAAGTCGCCCCTTCAATGATGGGGATTTTGTAAAAGAATGCATAGAAATTGCCGCTAAGAAAATGTGCCCAGAAGCAGCAAAAAAGTTTGAGAAAATTCAACTGAATCGTATGACTATCCAAAGACGAATTATGTCTTTGTCAGGTAATATTGCGGAACAATTAAATGAAAAAACTAATATCATTGAATTTTTTTCATTAGCACTCGACGAATCCACTGATATTAGTTCCACAGCTCAACTTCTCATATTCATACGAGGTGTTACTCAAGATTTTGAAGTCTTAGAAGAGTTATTAGGAATGTGTTCATTGAAAGGTCAAACCAGAGGAGTTGATATACTCAATGTACTTTTGGATGAGTGTTCAAAAACTAATTTGGACTTATCAAAATTATCGGGAGTTGCGACTGACGGTGCTCCTTCGATGATTGGTGTCAATTCTGGGCTAGTTACTTTGCTGAAAAAGCATCTGCAAGAAAAAAACATAAACGCTGAAGATCTCATGCAGTTTCACTGCATTATACACCAAGAAGCCCTCTGTTCTAAAAAAATTGAATTTCAAAATGTCATGAAAGTGGTAGTTTCGACTGTAAATTTCATAAAATCACGAGGACTCAATCACAGGCAATTCAAACAATTCCTTGATGACATCGAAAGCGAATATGGAGATTTACTGTATTATACAGAAGTAAGGTGGCTAAGTCGTGGATTGACACTGGAACGATTTCTAAATTTAATAGAAGAAATTGGAATATTTCTGGCGGACAAGCAAAGGGATGTCCCGGAACTTAAAAATCCTGATTGGTTGTGTGATTTGGCTTTTTTAGTTGACATTACAAATCATTTGAATGTCTTGAACACACGGCTTCAAGGCAAAAATCAACTGATATCCCAGCTCTACGCTCATGTATCATCCTTTCAATGCAAGCTGACACTTTTCAGATCGCAATTGAATTCTGGAAATTACAATCATTTTCCGAATTATAAGAAAATGGCTGAAAAATTCAACAAAACTGCGATTAATTTCAGTTATGTAGAAAAGCTAGATATTTTGATTCAATCTTTTCAAGACAGATTTTCGGAGTTTAAAAAATTGAAACCTCTGTTGGACATATTCAGCAATCCTTTCACGATTTCAGTTGAAAATGCGCCAGAGTCAATGCAGTTAGAAATTATCGACATTCAAAACGACCAAGATTTACGCAACAAATTCAACGAAGGAGACTTGCTGAACTTTTACCGCTGCATTGATAAAAATACGTACAAAGAGTTGCGTATAAACGCTCTGAAATGTGCCAGCTTATTTGGTTCTACCTATATATGTGAACAAACCTTTTCAATACTAAATAATAATAAAACAAAAAATCGAAACCGCCTTGCAAATGAAAGTTTGGAAGCAGTTTTACGTGTTGCTACAAGTAAATTTGAGCCAAATATAAAAAAGATTGTAAGCACTATGCAGTGCCACGCTTCAAATTAATAAATTCTTTTTCAATTTTAATACATATTTATCAATTCTTTATTGTCTTTAATTACCTATACTTCTGGCGGCCCGCCATTAGTTCATAATTTGCCCGAGTGGCCCCTAGTCTTAATAAGTCTGTGCATCCCTGGTTTAAAGAGTTGTAGAGAGAGAATACATGCTTCAAGGAGCTTCCTTGCTGCATTGCAAGGAGTTCATAGATGCCTGCACCTTAAACAGTTCGAATTATCCGTTTGGCAAACGATTACGGTTTCCTTACACAATCGAGGAGCAGAATCTAATCTAAATATATAAAAGGAGAAGATGATTAGATAGATTTTCTATATAGTATATACTAAGCGTAGATGGGGTATCCCATACAGAATGGATTTTCAGAGAATACGCCTAGCCAACGTGAAAAACAGTCACTCGCCAACCAAAGTTGGAGCTAGAAATCGGCAGGTCTATAATAACTTTAGTTCTATTTACACACATGCCAACTTCTCATAGACTCGTTCTGTCATTGAACTGCTTCCTAAACCAATTGAAAAAGTAAATCAAGGCAAAAATAACAGATTTGTACGTCACAGGTGGAAATAGATGCCAATCAAGCCAAGCTAATCACAGATAATCTATTTAGTAATAAGGTAAGATCATTTTGGAAAAAACAACATCCTTCCGCTCAAAGCGACTGATTCTAACTCAATGCAAAACTAAACTGATAGATTTCAACGTCACAGGTAGTAAAGGCTGTTTTATTAGCCCTATTACGTTTTAAATACCTATTTTTTTGTTTTTTAAAGACAATTCAAATGTTAAACATATCAAAGAAAGAAAATTTTATTTCTGATAATATTTTGCACTAAAACAACAACATAATAATTATTATTCAGGGACAAGGCGAAAAACCATACCAAATGCAACAAAATCCTAGACTAGGATATAGGAAATCGTAAATATTCGAACAAGATGTTTTAATACATTTATGTAGTTTTTTTCCTCATTCCTCAAAAGACATTATCAACAGTATCACAAAGATTTGAAACGCTTTCGAGAATCTTTCAATGATCACTATTCATACTCCATTATCGACCAAAAGCTGTTTACGATGCACTCAGAGCTACTTTGTATGCCATTCTCGCGATCGCGGAAAATACGACATCTGCAATTTTAATGCAATCGTTTGAATGAAGAAGTATATCACTGTTTTTATTGGCTCTCAAATTACCTTCATATTTCTTTTAAATTTATTCCCAGGACAATATTTTTATTGCATTTGTAAATGATGGTCGCGACATGTTCGGCGTGGATTAAGGTTTTACAAAAATCATGGATAATCTTTGATTAAAAATGATTTGATCTTTGATTAATTGGATAAAAAACATCCTAAAGTCTCTGTTATTAAACTTGCCTCCGAACCTATCACCGGCAAACTATTGAGGACTGGCCTCCTCTTATAATACTTAATAAGGGATTAGGACTAGGTCATAGTACCTACACCTCGCTTTACAAGTGCAGATTTGAAACTTTACAGACCTTTGATAACATTATGAAGCTCGCAGGCATTCAGGTTTCCTCAAGATGTTAACGTTCACCGTTAAAGCGAGAAAGAAAGTGATATTTAATTGCTTTTAACACTCCGAAATGTTAGAGTAACATGGGATTCGAATCAAGAAACCCCCGAATAGGTGACTGAAGTCTTAACTACTAGACTACATGTGCTATCGTCATGTAGACGCGTTGAGTTACATAGATGTAATTAGTACCGTAGAATATGTAAATATTACAACTCAGTTAAACATTACACGTCATATTTTACATAACACGCTTCTAGTTTTACCAGAAAGGGTTACTAATGTCTTAATAGGTATTGGAACACATAATTATGCAAATATGGGAGAAACAATGCAAGAATCGTACCTATTTCTTTTATCGTATTGAAGTTTTGTAATACCTTTTGCGCGTCAGGTACGATTTAAGTTGTTAGACGAGAATACCTACTAATAGTAGAAGTATGACAATAAAACTGTTTAATATGCATGACAAACGATAAAGGGATATAGGAAGACCAGAGAAGAGTAATTAATTGGTATGGTTGCAGTCAAGCAGAACCCACGCAGATTTGGATACGGATTAAAAAATAAGAAGAAACTATGAAGCAAGTCAGCCGCTTTGCATATACCTACTCGTGCTGTTAACGCTTTAATACATGCTATTATATATATCCCTACAATATTACAATCACTAGCTAATGCCCGCGACTTTGTACGCGTGGATCGAGGTTTTGTGGATCCCGCGGGAACTCTATAATTTTCCGGGATAAAAAGTAGCCTATGTGTTAGTCCAGACTATAATCTCTGTGCCAAGTTTCATCCAGATCTGTTCAGCCGTTGGGGTGTGATTGAGTAACAAACATCCATCCATACATCCATCCATCCATACATCCATCCATCCAAACTTTCGCATTTATAATATTTATTTGATTATTCAGCTTGTAAAGTCCGTCGTGCGTTGCATGCGTGCAAGGCTTTAGTAAAACATATTGTGTGGTAATTGTAAGTAGATAGATCTATGTATTAGTTTTCTGATAACCTTGGCGATAGTTAAGTAGACACAAGACTATACTTGGACAATTTGTATTAATAGGAGCTCATTCCATTCTTTGATTTATATTTTGCACCCCAGTAGCCAAGTTACAAAAGGTGTAAAACAAAACAACTTTAAACTAGATAATACACAGGTATCTGTTCCTTAAATTTCAAAATGCTCCTTGGCGTTGGCTCCATAGAAACAATAGACTTCTTCATGTAACATGCGAAAGTTAAAAAGGTTTTGCTAACAAACGAATTTCAAGGTAGTGGAGAGTTAACGAAATATTACAGTTCTGGACACGCAGAGAATGTGACGTTCACCTATAAGGCATTGAGGCAATTTAAATGTTTTTAGTATAATATGCTATCGAAAAAGCACATCTATTATAATGTCGAAGATTATGCAAATGCTTGAAGGTGCAGAACACATATTTTGTACTTACACATAATAATTACTAAGCAATCCATATCCATACTAATATTATAAATGCGAAAGTGTGTCTGTCTGTCTGTCCGTCTGTCTGTCTGTCTGTCTGTCTGCTACGCTTTCACGGCCCAACTACTCAACCGATTTTGATGAAATTTGGTACAGGGAGAGGTTGTACCCCGGGGAAGGACATAGGTTGCTTTTTATCCCGGAAAATTGAAGAGTTCCCGCGGGAATAAAAAAAAACAATCCACGCGGACGAAGTCGCGGGTATCATCTAGTATTGTATAAAGAGCGACCGCAGAGTTTCTTACTGATGTCGCCATATGAAAGGCAGTTAGTTTCATATGATTAAATTTAAATAAATAAATGATTTTAAATAAGTAAATTGAATTTGAATTGATCTTGCAAGTTCAAAAAACTGCGTACCACTGTCTCACAGTCTCTAGAACTCTAGTAGACTCAATGTTGATAACAATAGATCAGAAACAATAAGCAGATATATCCAACATCTGTTCGTGCTATTGTTTTTATATGTAAACAAAACTTCAAGGCGTTATCTTTACCTGGGATAGTGACAACTATTCTTTGAGCCAAATTGAAGTGTCTATATCTTTCCATCCTTCTCAAACATTGTGCATTCATCACTGCCAAGTTTCCTGTCAAGTTTTGTGAACAACATAATGGCATTTTAACTGAATCGAAGGCTCCAGAAGCATCACCTCTCTTAGATAACAACCCCAAAACAGAAACTATTATTTTTCAAAATCTGGTAACAATGTACACTTTTTTAAAGAGAACTAGGTGAGTTAATATCAGTGAGATAAATAATGATAATAAATTAATGTCAACTTAAAACTAAGGCTACGAGGGTTCCAATTACACCTTGTTCCGGGTCTTAGCTCCTTAGGTCCGCGTGCAGAAACACCGGGTTATCCTTTTAACTCAGAGTGAGCTGCTACTTTAACTGAATTCGTATAAAACTTGTATTAAACAAAGTATTCGAATAAAATTTATCCCTGGGTTAAACGTAACCCGGTGTCTCAGCGAGCAGGCCTTATAGCCTAACCGTCTTCTAGGAGGCTATTATTTTTAGTGTTACCACCAAGCGAAGCAATACTTTTAGATATGACAACTTTAACGAAATCAACACAAACGTAAAGCATCGTTTCCTCATTGTTTTTCCCCTTAAACATACCAAAGGCAACAACAATAAAATTGCAATATTATAAAGTTACCAAGTAAATGCGAGTAGGACTACTTTCCGTATTGTATAAATAATAATAAAATCGTGTAAAACAGAGCGACAAAACAAAGTTATTGCACTTGAGGCAAGCCTTTGACGTACGAACCGTACTGAATTCCGTGAACGAACCGTTTCCGAGGAACAAAAGGAGCTAGGACATCCGATAACGTAACTGCCAAGTGTATCACTCAAAACACTCTCACTTACACTTCACTTGACCACACAAACAACAACGGGATCCAGGAAAACCGTAAAAAAACTTTTTTAGTAAAACATGGATTTTTTTAACACAGCGAAAATCGCGTCCATCGCACGCAAAGCTTAAAGCGGGACTGACCCACAAGTGTTGAATATAAACAAGTGGGAAAGAGAAGGCGACTACGTGCACCTGTGCACTTAAAACTGAATGATGTGCTAGAACGGGACGGCGATAAAACATAACAAACAATAGAGCGGGAGATGAATATTGAGGATACTTGCTGAAGTATAATGACCGATTGATATTAAAAACGCTTCAAGCTTTAATGAATTCCGGCTTTAACTTGATTTGTATAGAGTTTCTTTTTAATTGATAACCGAACATTGCTGCGGAAGCTTAATAGTTAAATGATTTTCAACTGTATGTGAATAGACATAAAGTTGATTTGTGTTTGGAGTAAGATTTGTTTTAAGCTTCTAAGGTAACGCGAGATAAAGTTTATTGTCAGGGTCAACATATGGCGAAAAAGCACGTCTGTTGGCCAAACTCCATACCGGCTAAACAATATTATGGCGGTTTAATTTCGATAGAATTCAACGGGAATGATTATTCAAATTAAGTTTAGCCGATCTCAGCTGATATGTGGTAATCAAGGAAGGCGTTATAGTTTGAATATTACTGGGACAAATAATTCATAAAAAGTTAAATTTTTATTTAGACAAAATAATAGCTTGTAGAATTTGGAATGAAGCTTGTTGGATTTGGGTTCTCACGAAATCATTCTTCTTCAACATATCTATAAAGCATTCAAATCTGTTTCACATGAAACTTGTATGTAATAGTGAAGACCGAAATGAATATAGGTAAGATATAAAGTAAAATAAAGTCTGATGTTATTGAAAATATGGATACCTAAACAATTATCCAAGATAACCATAGAACAAAAAGCTAAATTCGCTATAAATATAATAAGCTGATTTGTTCTTAATTCGAACGCCAAAACATGTAATGCCCCTTCCGGCTTCCATTTTCCCCTCCACTTTTTTAATATATATTCCTTCAAATCAAAACCGAATAGGCATCTTTCAGATAAGCGCGATCCACCTTAGGCTATCACCACTTGCAAGCAGGTCTGATTGCAGCCAAGCGCCTATAAATTAAAAAAAAATTATAGGTAACCAAACCAAACAGAAATCAAACATAGGATCTAAACTAAAATGTAAATTTGCATTCCAGTCCGCCTGGCAGCATCGCGGGTCACTGGTTCAACGAAACGGGTTTGCTCACTTTAGGTCAAATGATAATAATATTGACTGTGAAATCTGGGTCTAGGAATTCTCAATAAGTACTAAACAATTCAGGCGTCGATTTTTGTATTTTCCATAATTCTATTAAGTACTTAGTTTCAAGGTATTTTCAAGTTAGGTACAAGTTGTACAGATGAATAAGCAATGGGAATTTAACAACGTTCTCTCCATAATGTTTCCGAAGGTTTTTGGCTAACGTGGTGGTATAAGCCCTTCTCATTCTGAGAAAAGAACCGTGCTCATTGACTTGGGCTGACGTTGGGTGGAGATGACAATAATCATGATCTTTTGGGTATTCGTCCGCGTGGATTGAGTAGATGTTTAAAATCCCTGGGGTTATCTTTAACATTGCGGTATAAAAAGTAGCGGAAAAGTAGCAAAAATTCACGTCAATCGTGATTGCAGGACAAATCAACAAACACGTCACATTTATAATGAAAGTAAGGAAGTACGAATACGGAGCAGGAACGAGTTCGCAAATAGTTACATCAAAGGCAATAACAGCAAGAAGCGCGAGGGACCGAGGTATATGCATATTATGTACATATTCAGACTTCAATCGCACGGTTTCAAAGAAGTAAGTTATTGTGAAGATATCATCTCGCCGGTCGGCATACTTTCCCAGCATCTCGGTTTCGTGATTGTTTTGTAAACATTCAATTAAACCATGAGAGCGGAATTTTCACTTGGGCATACGACATTCTAAGGCTGTCTTGCCATAACAGATATGAGAGGTGATAACAGAGGTTGCGTATAGAACTATAGACGGGACAAATCGGTGATGAGTCTTCTTTTTCTTTTGGGTCAGAGCTCAAAAGTAGACCGGAGAAAATGGCTGGATTCCTGTACTTTTGTTTTCCGAGGGTCCTCAGACAAAATCCTCAAGATAAAGCCATGACCCATTTACTGCTCCCGTCAATGGGTAGAAAAAAAATATCACCGTATTGTATCGTTTATAGCCTTTCAATGCAAGCCCCAAGTTTCTTGCATTGGAATTTCGTTGGAGACTACGTTTTCGGCTACGAAATCATATTTTGAGCTGTTTAAAAGCAGGGGCGGCTTTGGCGGTCATAGATAAAAATATAACAGACCTTGTTTGGCAAGGAATGAAAAATATTTACAGATCTTGTTCTACGAACAAGTCTCTAATTTCGTGATTCGTCCAATCTATTTATCCTATACCCCTACAGATGATGCCAAAAAGCAAGCACTGGGGGGTTACTACAATCGCTCAAAGCAGTATTATTTCAAAATAACAGTCGTAACTGTTACATGTACCTTGACGTCCCTTGGGTGTGGAACACCCTCCCAGTGCACGTGTTTACTGCCACGTATAACTTAAGTGCCTTCAAGGCAACAATGAAACTGAATAGGCATCTTCTAGGCAAGCGCGTTCCAACTTAGAACTCATCATTGCTTTGCACTAAGCATGATCGTCAAGAGCGAGCGTATCTCACAATAAAAAAAAATATAAACCTTAAAACTAAGCCATTATAGTTTAATTACGAATGTAGTATATTTACATTTAAGACCTTTTGTCTTCGTAACAACTGTTCGCGAGCATGTCGGAGCGAGGTGTCGGTGTCGTTGTCGGTGACGCGAATCCACAAGTTTAACCCCTACCAAAAAGTGCTCAAAGCGGCTAAGAAGTCACTTCAAAAATTAAATTAAGATAAGAATATTAGAAAGCCTGCTTTAAGAGATGGTAGTATGCCTCATGGAAGCAAACAAGAAAATGTTCCTTTGAAGTATTTGGCAGAGTAACAGAACAACAACCTGCTTGGAATGTACGAAAAGTTTCGTCCTCATTCATGGCAAGTAGGTAATGTTTGTTTGCCCGCTTGTCTATTCCCGTGAGGCGGTGAGTTTCGCGGGAACCCGTCACCCGGGAGCGCTGTAAGGCGTCTGCGGGTAAACAGCGCGGCGTCGCGTCGGCAAGTTCAAGAGCTTCGGCTATTTGTAGGTAACGCTGACGCGGAACGCTGCGATGTCGCACTTAAGGCCCGGTCAGTTCGTAAAATTCTTAAAAAGCAGGTTTCTAAAGCAGTTTATTTAGTTACCCGTAACAGTGGCATATGTATGATTGAGAAAAATATATGATGTTTTTAACAAAATAATTAAAAGCAGTTTTTTTCCCAATATAATTTCCCGTTAAATTTACTCTACAAACATGAAATTGAAATTCTAAATCATATCAATAATTGTTGCTTTAATTTTTCTAATGACGAAAAGGTTTCGTACCGGAACGCCAAATCGCCTAGCGGGACGTCTTAGCCGTTAGGGTGGTAATTAGCCACGGCCTAAGCTTCCAGACCAGACAAAATTGAAAATCTATATAATACCAAACTGACCCTAGCGGGGATCGGACCCGGGACCTCCCGCTTATAAGACAAAAGCGCTCACCACTGCGTCGTCAAATTTAATCAATTAATGCCAGTTAATGAAAAACCGTATTGATATATTTACTATTTAGCATAATGAATGGTATTTATTTATGCTGTGCCATTGCCAATAAGCCGCTAGAGTACAACTTCTCAAAGTCAATTCTTCGTAAACGAGCGATGACGTCAATCGATTCTCATTTCTCACCGACACCTTCCCAATACCTATACGAAGTGCTTACTGGTCAGGCTAAAACCTGGTTTAAAATTTAAACACAGTTTTCCTGTAACCTTATAATTATTTAGTTTTTTACTGAGAATGAACAAATTCAGGTTCTGTCTTATATGAATCCCTGACTAACTTCTTGTATATTTTGAAGTGAAACTTCTTTAGAAACGTTGTGATTTGAAAATTCGATGAAACGAAAAAGCGACACCAAAAAGAGACAAACATACATAGGATTAAGCCTGCGAGTGAATGAGATAATATACAAGTTATATTTATCTCATTTACTCGTAGGCTCCTTTTCTGAAGTTTCACTTCTGCCGTGTGTGAATTGCACACACTTTTTTTTATTTATGCCGATGACGATGCCTATTCATTCTTGATTTGAAGATACCTTTACTTGATTTTAAGAGAAGGAAGGTAAAACGGAACCCGGAAGGGCATTCCATATCCTAGCGGTTTCGAACTGAAACGAGGAAGCAAATCGCTTCGTAAGAATCCGTGGAATTTCGACTATATACGGATGCATACCCTAACAATGGCTTCGATTTTCATACAAACTTCAACCACTTTTTTACCCCCTTAGGGGTTGCATTTTAAAAAAACTTTCTTAGCGGTCAGCGCCTACGTCATACGCTATCAGCTGTAGGCCAAATATCAGCCCGCTGCGTACTGATATAGCGGTGCGTTGATAAATCAGTCAGTCAGTCCGCTGTGAAAGGATTAATTGACTAAGGGGTAAAGTAGGGGTTTGTTTACCAATCAAAATCGAACTTAACGTGAGCGAAGCCGCAGGCAAAAGCTAGTCTAAATATATTTAAAGGAAAAGGTGACTAACTACCTACCTATTCCTTTAGCTGTAGGTACGCTGATAGATCCGTCAGTCGACTGACTGACGGATCTAACATCTATCAACGCACAGCTACGAGACGGTTTGGGCTGGCACGCATTATGACGTAGACATCCGCTAAGAAAGGATTTTTGAAAATCCAACTCCTATAAGGGGGTAAAATAGGGGTTTGGAATTTGTGTTGAAGTCGCGGGCATTACCTTGTTTTTCTGTACGATAGAAAATTTAAAATTGTAATGTGTACCAAATAGGGTCTCACCTTAGGGCCGTATCGTAGCAGTGCGCCTACAAAGTTCCATGACATCATCATTTTGCCGTTTTCCTGCCGTCACCCTTGCAAATGTATGACAGAGACACATTGTCCAATCAATGTTGTTGCTATTGTTGCTGTCTGTTTGTTTCAACACAATACATTGAAGATTCATCTGCAACCATACACGGTTTATGCAGACACTAGATGACGCCTGCGACTCTGTCCGCGTTAAAACAAACAAGGTATTTTGATTCTCGCGGGAATTCTTTAAGGATTAAAAAGTAGCCTTTGTTCTTATCCGGGTTGCAATCTATCTTTGTATATCTAATTTAATTAAAATCAGTTAAACAAATCAGGCTGTGAAAGCGTAGCAGATAGACACACTTTCGCATTTATAATATTAGTATGGATAGGTGCATACCACATATACAGTTCAGTGACAATCTATTTAATATAATAAAGGACTCATGTTAAAAAAGCCGTGATGGCCTAATGATTAATACGCCCAGCTTACTATTCGGGTGGCCGGGGGTTCCCCAAAGTATTGAATTAATCTAAATTTTGAATGAAGTCGCGTGCATTATTTTGTTTTCCATATTTAAAACAGCTGACGTGATCCACTAACGTAGACATGTTCTTACATCACACACAGCAACAAAAAGCCGTATAAAAAGGCGACATTTTTCACATAACGTCTAGAATAGCATGCTATTCTGCGTAAACGCAATTATGCTCGCAGATGGCATGACGTGTGTACTATGCGTCCTTGTAATAGAAGCCTAGGCTATTGAGAATATAAAAGACTAGGAAACCTAGGGCAGCACGTGGTCTACGCATGATATAGGCTAGGCATTCTGTTTAGAAAAACATTGATTGCGTTTATGCACCTATATAAGATTATTATTTGTAGTGCATCTACAGTAGATATTAAATTTATACAACCTATACTGTTTATACTTGACTTGCTTTTGCCCGCGGCTTCAGTCTAAGTCACATGAAGTTAGATTTTGATTGGTAAATTTCAAATCTCTATTTTACCTCTATAGGGGTTGAATTTTCAAAAATACTTTCTTAGCGCATATCTACGTCACAAACGATCCGACTAGTTTACCTACAAAACTATGTATACCTATTTAGATTAAGATAACTTATTAGAAGGAAATAACGTATTTTCTAATGGTAGGTACTGTGAGTATTTATTCAAGACTAGATGATGCCCGCGACTTCGTCCGCGTGGATTAAGTTTGTTGATTCCCAGGGGAACATGTCCTTCCCCGGGATGTAATCTACCCCTATAGCAAATGTCATGAATATCGGTTGAAAATATGGGCCGTTAAAGCATAGCAAACAGACAGACAGACAGACACACTTTCGCATTTATAATATTTATAAATATATTTTTGGAACCATCCTATTGAAATGAAATGAAATGATGTATTTCACGTAGGACCACTACCAGCCCATTAACGTCCCACTGCTGGGCACAGGCCTCCACTCTCATAGGAGAGAGGGAATTAGAGCTTGGACCCACCACGCTGCTTCAATGCGGGTTGGCGGGCTTTAATGACTATTATCATGTTAGTGATAATAACCGGGACCGACGGCTTAACGTGCTCTCCGAGGCACGGGGGTGAAACACCGCCAACTTCCTAACTCCAGGCTAGTGCTGAGAATTTCTAGTCAGAAAAACCCAACACTTATTATGGCCCGACCCGGGACTCGAACCCGGGACCTCGTCAGCCGCAGTCAAACATGCTAACCACTAGACCAACGAGGCAGTCTGTCACGTAGGACACTGTCACTTATATGTCAAAACCCTACCGCCTTGCTTTTCAAAGCATAAACTGTAACTCTCTCGCTACAGTAGGATATAAATCAGCTGACCCGGTTATCACCGAGTCCCGACGAGTCGCCGGTTCACATCCCGGTTAGACCATGATTTATTTATCGCGCATTGAATTTATTCGCAGAATGTGGGCCATGGGAAACTGATAGGGAGCTCAAGATGCGCCGTCTATCCGGGTAGCATCGTCTGCCTACTTTTTCGTTTTAGTTTTACGATTGCGGGCTTAGGGGTTTTTACAAGGTAAGCTCATGTAAATAAATGCTCGTGCTTGTTTGCTTGCATAAGGTCTATTATTAGCTAGAAAAGTTCTGAACGAATTTTTAATTTGCGCAGATTAAATGTGTAAGAAGACAGGTTAAAGCGTACGCTTTAGAAGCGTAAGAACGCTGAAGAAGAAGATAGGTACCTACTGAAACGTGTTTTTTTACAATAATTTACGAATGCGAAAGCAATCTGATCTGTTCTTCTTGACGGTTATTCTCAGTTTTGCTGTGGAACATGCACGATATAAGCACATTTGGTTTTAAAAAGGGAACGTATTGAACAATAAACAGAACACTTCTGTACGTCTGTCCGCCACATCAATTTTATAGAGACTATAAAAGCAATTAATTGAAGGAAAATTACATAAAAATACATAACATAATTATTTATTAGTCACATCAACACTGCATTTAATTATACATTTGTATTAAAATAACGTATTCATTCAAAACAATTATACATATTCTATAATTCCTAGAAACAAAATAATTGCATTTACCTATTCCAGATTGCTTTGAGTCAGTCATTAACCTGAATTAAATTCTGAGCAAGGCCTAAATGAATCTACCACATTTTGGAACAGAAGTAGACTCACATGACGATGCGAAGGTGCTTCAAGTTTGTTGGAATAATAGTTTTATTTAGAACAGATATAAGATTAGGGAGGTATGCTAAATCTGTTTAATACCTACAATGATAATATATTACTTAGGTATTTAGAGTTTTGTATGTATTAAATACCGAGCAGCTGAATCCCTTATCTCTGAATCGGCAGTCTCGTGACCGCAGCAGGTGCAAAACAGGTACCGAAATAATATAATGAGTTTAAAGCAATGAGTAGAATTAAAAATTCAAAAAACTCCCTATACATTACAACGAATTCAAAATGTCTGATAAGCAGCGGAAAGAGCTGATAAGCTGCTGGGCAGACTTTCTTCAAACATAGCTAATTACCATCCCGGAAAAACCATATGAGGCTGGATTAAACAGCCTCCGAACGAATGAGCTTTGAAAAAGCAAATAAATATCACTTTTTAGGGTTCCGTACCTCAAAAGGAAAAAACGGAAACCCTATAGGATCACTGTGTTGTCCGTCTGTCTATCTGTCAAGACCCTTCTTCTCAGGAACGCATGGAGGTATCAAACTGAAATTCATATCAAATACTCAGGTCTGGAGCTTTTAAATTTTTATGCCTGTTTAGTTTTTGTTTTTATTAATTTTCAATATACACCAGCTACGCTGTCACTGAGTCAAGTATTACGTCTCGCTTTTTTTTAAATATTGTGAACATCCCAAATCCCGCCGCACGTGCCTGCGCGGGGGTGCGGGGGTGCGCGGCGGTGCGCGGCGGGTGCGGAAACAGGTGCGTTGGGATGCGGCCGGCAGATGGCGCACGGATTGACAGCTGCGTCGATATAGCGAGCCGCACGACCCTAATATGTTGACTGCTATATATATATATATATATATGTTTTGGGTTTACTTCTTTTGCTTTTATGTTTTTTCGTAACAATGTTGCAACGCATATTAGTGCACCCGAGAGTAAACTCAGCTTTCGCTGTGCCACTCAGACCTTATTGTAGCTGTTAAAATTATTAATTACTAATGTAACTACTAATACTATGAGAGGGTGTGCGACAGAGACTGACGCTTTTCTGTGACATCAAATATTTCCAGCCGTGGGCCCGCATTTTATCCAAACGAACTTAAGTTGGCCGCGGTGGTCAATCTCCAAAGAGATTAACAACCTGCGCGGGAGGTATTGAGTGCACAAGTGTGTGTGCAAACAAAGGTGCACTCTCTGTTCCTTTACTCGCATAGCCCGATGGGACGGAAAATCCGACACGACCGGAGAGTGATCAGGCGCAGGACCGACGGCTTTACGTGCTCTCCGCGGTGAATCACCGCCAACTTCCTAACTCCGGGCTAGTACTGAGAATTTCTAGTCAGAAATACCCAATACTTAATTATGGCCCGATGTCTCGAACCCGAGATCTCGTCGGCCGCAGTCGAACACGCTAACCTCTAGACCTACGAGGCAGTTTTAATCAAATCTATCAATCGTTCTAATAATACAAGTGCAGCGACCTTATCGCGTGCTAGACAGCAAGGGGCTAATGTACCAAAGGTCAATACTTTCCCATCCAGTGACGTCAGAGCACAGGTGGTACCCTGCCTGCTATCGATTTACAAGTTTAATTGTCTTAGTTAAATATTTATGGTTAGTATAAAAGGTTGTGTTGATAATTTAAAGTGATTTGATAATGAGGAACGAATGGCCTAGCTGTGACAACGCATATCAGTTGATTGCGATTGTTAAGCAACGTTGACCCAAGTCGGTAACTTGATGGATAACCGATTTTGGAGGTCAAATTTGGCCTTTTCGTTTCCTCCGTGCCTCGGAGAGCACGTTAAGCTCCGACGGCTTAACGTGCTCTCCGAGGCACGGAGTCCCGGTTATTATCACTAATATCTGAAAATAATATCTAAGAGTTTAAATACTCTTAGTCGAGTCGTATGCGGAAGGACGTGATTGGGAACCCACCGCATTAATATCCCAAGAAAACTCCTACCATTATGTGATTAATGGAATGGGGGTCACGACCCTCAGTATTATGAGGAATACGACGCATAGAGAGAGAAAAAGTTCACACAAATTAAGCTGCTTTATAGCTTTTTGGCGCAGTAGTGAGCGCTGTGCTATAATAATAATTCATATCCTTAATCGCAGCTCATGTCTGGTGGAAGGATGCTTCGACAGTGGCTAGTTAACAAATAATAATAAATACCTAGTTAATAATTATTGCATCGAAAGTCAAAATAATATATTGAAAACCAGCTTTGATGATGAAAGTTAGTCCTGTTTAAATATTTATTTATTTTTCTTAAGTTTAATGCATTGAAATTCATTAAAAAGTCTTTAAATTAATAATAACACGAACCGCGCAAATATAAAGCTAATGAAAGCTCTCCTACTCGAATAAATCAATCTAACGCCATCTATCGACGAGTAGTAGTACTGCATCTCCAAAAGCTCCCAACTACGCAGTTCACGGTACTGCGCACAGATGGCGCTATTTATGAAACGCCTTCTTTCTGGGATTTCTTTGGCCGTTAAGTAGTTTTATTAGTATCAAATATAATATCGTTTTCATCTTACTTACCTTAGAACTTGCACGGATAGAGAATCAGGGAGTATCATCAGCTTACCTGCAACAAAAATATGAAATTAAAGATTTTGAATAGAAACACATAATTGGTATTAAAATAAAATCACGTTAGACTGTGATCTAACTTGCTGGTACTGGTAAGTGATTGTGCAGTCTTAGATGGAAGTGAGTTAACTTGGAATGGTTTTATCAATTTTAATTTGTTTCAACCTTAGCTCGGTTAGGTGCTACATAACCTATTGCTCTATTTAATAATCGATAAGAAATAATTTATTTTAGACATAGGCATGATTCCTGTTTCGAATTTGGATGGTATGTCAACGACATAGGGATGGAAAGTTGGAAGGTCCTTCGGCGTCTTGTGTTGCGATGTTGAAATGGTCATATTCTTAACATGTCAACATACCTAAATTAACAGTACGTCGGAATCGGTTGCGAGCCCTCATGCTTGCGGTCTTCGCTAGAAAAAATACCATCAGCCATTACAGCAGTACTCTTCGCTATTTCAATACACGCATCTACCACACCATTTTTTAAAGATTTTTATGACAAGAATACAAGAATACAGACTTGTCCTTGGCGACAATTATGCCTTACTAAGACTAGAAATAACCTATTCACTCTTATACATAACAGAAAAAAATATAAAAGAGTATGGATTTGTCACGCTCCAGCATTGCTTAGGACTGCGGTTATTTTTTTCAAAGGAGCCACCACCGAGTTTCTTGCTGGTTCTTCTCGGTAGGAATGGCATTCCGAACCAATGCACAGTGGTAGATCCACTTGACGATTCAAAAGCACTTGTGAAAGTTTATTTGAATAAAAAACATTTAAGTTTGAGTCTGACAGAAAGATGAATAAAGTTCAATAGTAAAATTTAGGTATAAGGTTGTGTGGAAGCAGTCGTCTGCATTCAGCGTTTCACGAGGTGTTAACATTAACTAAGCTTAACTTGTTAATAAATCTACTTATTGTAACATTTTGAATATTGAAAAGAGCAAATGCTGAGTTCATAACCGGTACTTCTCAGGAGGTAGAATTTACTTTCCGGACCGGTGGTAGAATCAAAACAAGACGTATGCCCTACGTAAAATAAACGAGTTTTTGAGTTAATTTTTTAAAAATAAACTAAATACATGCCAGCGCTGGTCAAGTTACAGCCCATGAACGTCACACTGATGGGTAAGGGTCCCCAGGCGGGAGGAAAAGCAGTTTAGACCCACCGCGCTGCTATAATTTCGTCCTACACTAGCCGATCTGCCCTGGCTTGACTCGGGTGAGATTTCTGAACATTCCCTTGGCTTCACGATATAGAGAACAATATTTTCATTCAAATTGTATTTTAAATTTTATATCCATACAAAAAATTTCGCTCCGCTTTGCATGGATAATTATAATATAGATTTTAAGTTTTCCGAAATACATGTGAATAGGCATGATGACAGTAACCAAGAATCAATGAAATTATGAATTTATCTAATGAAATAGGATTCATCTTACTAATATTATAAATGCGAAAGTTGGAATGGATGTATGGATGTTTGTTACTCAATCACGCCCCAACAGCTTAACGGATCTGGCTGAAATTTGGCACAGAGATAGATTATAGTCTGGAATAGTACATAGGCTACTTTTAGTCCCGGAAAATTAAAGAGTTCCCGCGGGAACAACAAAACCTCGATCCATCCATCAGCTAGTATTGCATAAAAGAAAAAGAAGCGAATGACGTCACAATTTTTTGTTTTTGAGCTTTGACCATCACACTATATATCGCTTACTGCACACTGCACAGAGTAGGTACATTGGTAAAAACAATAGTGACGTCACAAACGACGCCATGACACCGCTGAACGTTTTGGCGTAAATTTTAAAACTTAAATTTCAAATGCCAATTTTATCTACCAATATTAATTTTTCTGCTGAAATAAGATATTTTTTCGAAATAGTAGATACTTCCGAACATAATCTGACCATTTTTCAAAATCAATCAACATGCCTATTGTGAATTTGTGATCAATTATTCAGCTTTAGGAAAATCTCTTCATTTAATTAACAGGTATAAATGAAATGCTATCCATTTCACACTATTTCGTAGAAAAATAATAGTTTATATTCTCTTAAAATAGTTTAGTTCGAGATTGGACTTAGACTTTAGGTATAATATTTCAATTTTGTTTTTATCTCTAAATTGCTCTTAATTTGGCGCGAAAGTTTATTTTTGAATATGCATTTTTCTTGACTGAAATGTACTTTGATGCAAAAATTCCTCCCCAGGAATTGTTTCAAAACATGCTTTCTAGTACGGATCAATTTCAACGCGTTCAGAACACTACGTCATTCCGTTCCTACATTTAAATTATTAAAAAATAACTTTAGTACTTCAATTAGCAACTACACGAAGTAGAGCACAATTCAGTCGAACCATATGATGAACGAGACTCAACTGTTGGAGTTGTGAGTTGAGAAGCCTCCATCAACTAGTTCGTCCATTGTCCCATCAACTGTTGGGTTGAAACACTAAGGGCTTAGAAAAACCTACCTCTATTCCAGCCCTTTGAATGGATACTTGAATAGTTCCTGCAACCTTTTGTTTGAGTTTAATTAACAAACCATTTGAAAGAGATGTCAGATATAAATAGGACTAAATCCAATTATAACTCTCGGCGCTCGCCTGATCTTCAACATAAGATCTCATATCTCAGCGGTTAAGGGTTTCAGAAATTTAGTCATAGGTTCAAAGTCAATCCGTTATTCTTAGGTAATAAAATAAAAATAGCCTTTATATCCAAAAACATGTCTGAGTTTTCTGTAGGTTATTTTTGTATATATTTCAGTTATTATTAAGTAGATATTAGCATCAAATGTAAAATATCAGTTTATAGATAAAACGAAAAACATGCGATTAAATAAACATTAGATTATACATTTTAAGTCATTATTAATACATAATAATTTCCATATTTTCAAAAGGTTCTTATACATATTATGAGTGTTACCTCCACAGTTAGGTGAAGGGGAGAAAAACGAGGAATTAATATTAGATTTTTATGAATTGTTTAAAGTCCGGTAGAAGTTAAAAATGGAGTTTTGGAAAGGTTAATAATGCCTAGGAGTGTTTACCTTTTATCTTATACTAGTGGGCTCGGCAGACTTTGTCCTGCCCTGAACCTCGAACCCGATTGCAGCGCCCCCTATCGGGTCCAATTGTGTATATAAACCATCCCGGGGTCCAAACAATCACAACAAAAAAAGAATTAGCGAAATTGGTCCAGCCATTCACGCATGATGCCGTGACAAGGGAAATAGGGATTCATGTTTATATATATATATATATAAATATAAAGATATGTATATATATATATATATATATAATATAAGATACGTATTTTTGACATTTTCTCCGCCCAGAAAATAACTAACAATCAAATATTTAAGAACCTCTTATGCACCAATTATACGTATTGAACCGTCGTAGCTGACTGATTGATATTTCCAATAACAACATAAACCATCGGTTTAGCAACTTTAACAAGTAAGGATTTTCCTAAATTCTACCTAACTGAGAAGAGTCAGTGTAGCAAATTATGACGTAGTTTAGTTTATTGCATGGTTTAAACTAATAATTGAGATGTTACATAAAGATGGATACCTGCCAAATAATGGCGTGTATAACTTACAGTAGGTATAGATACAAGAAATATTCATAATATCAATACAGAGAGATATTTACTACCGATTATTTAGATAGATATTTCAAACACAGCACCTCTTTCCTAACATAATAACTATGTCGTCGTTCAGACGTAGGTACGTCAGAGCCATTCGCTTGGCGCTAAATGCTTGGCGCGCGCCACAACAAAAGCTTTTAATGAAAGCGACGGGCGAGAGCAGACATCCAGGCCTCGCTGCTTTGATGACATATTCAATACACTGGGCTACCTACTGACCGGTAATATTATGATCATATTATCACTAACAATATGAGATTGGATATACATTGATATACTGCATATTATGTATTTCCAATGTCAGGTCTAGGTTTTTTTTTTATCCATTACAAGTTAGCCCTTGACTGCGATCTCACCTGATGGTAAGTGATGATGCAGTCTAAGATGGTAGCGGGCTAACCTGTTAGGGGCATGGCAGTTATATTAAACCCATACCCCTATTCGGTTTCTACACGGCATCGTACCGGAACGCTAAATCGCTTGGCGGCACGTCTTTGCCGGTAGGGTGGTAACTAGCCACGGCCGAAGCCTTCCACCAGGCCTGACCAGGGAAAATTCAGAAATTATAAATTCCCAAATTGACCCTGCCGGGGATCGAACCCGGAACCTCCGCACGTTAAGGCAACAGCGCTACACACTGTGCCACGGAGGTCGTCAAACGGTCGTCAGGTAAGGCTAAAAATTTCAATGTAATTCATCATCATCATCATCATCATCACTACAGCCTATTAACGTCCCACTGCTGGGCACAGGCCTCCACTCTCATATGAGAGTGGGAATTAGAGCTTAGACCCACCACGCTGCTCCAATGCGGGTTGGCGGGCTTTAACGGCAATTATCATGTTAGTGCTAATAACCGGGACCGACGGCTTAACGTGCTCTCCGAGGCACGGGGGGGGGGGGGGGGCTCACCGCCAACTTTCCACTCCGGGCTGGCACTGAGAATTTCTTAATTGAAAAACCCAATACCTAACTTTTATGCCCGACCGGAAATCGAACCCAGGACCTCGTGATCCGCAGTCGAATATGCTAACCACTAGACCAACGAGGCAGACAATGTACTTAGTACAATTTAATCTATACTTCCATTGTGTATTGGCCTTTGATACTTTTAAGCAACTATTCGACCCGAACGGGCTCTGCACGGATTGATTAAAAATCTACTGTTTATCAATCAAAACATGGATACCCCAGTAGGTACAGATAAAAAGCTTCCTCCAGGTGAAAATTTCTAGAAATGTCTAATGTACAGAAATTGTCCTGTTACAGTTTTAGTATAAGACGGTAAGATTAACGAAGCTAGGTATATTAATATAAGGTTCTTATCTGAAATTCCTCCAAAGATCCATCCACCCACAGATGTTCCAGTAGGTACATACAAGTTATCAGTTTCTTCCTGGTAACCCCGCACCGACTTGCTTCTCATCAATGGCACCTCATACTTTAGAGCGCGTTTCGCCATACACCGATTGTTAGCGTTAGGGAATCGTGTTTACATCAATTCATCTGCCTTCTGACTGACTCGGTGTACGCATTAACACGGTAATCTATACGGTTCTTCCGATTACGAAAATAAAACAAATACCTATTACTCAGTGCATCCAGCGTTTTCCAGCAATTAAACTATCATCAACATTTCATCCCATCACCGGTCCATTAGCAGCGGTCTCCTCTCGGAAAGCTTTTTTTTTATCCCGTGGGAACTTTCTGATCATCCGGGATGAGAAATAGCCAAATAACAATACGGAATGGCACTTTAAGGAAGTGACTGACTGATCTATCAATGCACAGTTCAAACCACGGGATGGAGCGGGCTGAAATTTGGTAAACTGATAGCTTATAATATGACGTTGTTTGTAATTGGTATGAAAATCGGATTTATTGTGAGCGAAGCTGCGGGTAAAAAATATTATAAGCCTGTAGAGTGTAGGTATTCTCATCTACTTCTCATCCTTTCACTCTTGGCAAAATGGTCGTAGTTATGAGATGTCTTGCGACTTCCCTGCAGCGACTTCCGCAGTTGGCAGCATTATTATTATTAAAATATTTAAAAAAAAGTTGGCAGCATCGCGTGAACACTCGGAGACTGACATATTTGCAGTGGAACTGATCAAGTCCACCTAGTTGAGGAACGACGTGAACATATTACCATCCATTTGATCTTGTATTACGAGGTGATGGTACCATAAAATGAGGTTCCAAAGAACTTAATCATGCAGCAGTTGTACAAGAACGCCTTTGAGTTATTTTTAGTCCTTTGTAATCTAGTATTTAGTATGAAAGTATGGATATAGATAACTACGCAAACGATGAAGCGTAGGCGCTCTTACGTTCGGTCACTCGTGACTGCAGAAGCAATAGACCAACAGCTAAACAGATATTGTAAAGTGTAAACATTATCGGTTTCCACAATGATGTATGGCTCAATGCAACTGCAGTCGAGATAGGTGTAAATGGAGTCCACCCACTGGTTATTCTACACGTTGCGAATATAAATGTCAATTCAATTATTTATTAGTACGCGTGCATAGGCTCTAGTTATTATATCAAGAAAACTCCGACCATCATTTGATTATTGGAAAGGGGTCACGACCCTCAGTAATGAGTAATATGACGCAGAAAGAGAGAGAGACATAGGCTCTAGTGATCTACACGTTTGCATGTTTTGCCTCTGGGTTGTGTACATTTTAAATGATTTGATCATTTTTGAGAGTCTTCTTGATTTATTGTTGGGATAGACCTTAGACAATTCAAATGAGCCCGTTAAAGTCTGTTCGAATGAGATATATTATGGGTTTGATGGTTTTGAAAATAACTTGGACGATACCGCCAAACAAAACGCAGACAGTTGGCCATTCAAAGAGAAATACAGTGCAATGCGAACGCGGGCTAATCTAGCTCCTGTCCATACATAAATCTTGTTTAATAGCAAAGAACACAGATCAAAACAGAACTCAGTTCAAGGGTATACTAGATAATGCCCGCAACTTCGTCCGCAGCTTTGTTTAGAGATAGTTGATTGTGTGGAGCTTCTTAAAATATCGAGTAAAACGAGGATCCTAACCCGTTGTTAACAAAACAAACAACTGTTGTTGTCGTTGTTCTGTTAGCGACATAAGCTACGTCACCCGACGCGACAAAGTACGCGACAACTTAGGCCACGTGAGGGGTCAGCTACTGTTTGATACTGTTGATACTGTCGCATCGCATCGCGTTGTCGTGTTTGTCGCTCACGTAGAACAACGGGTCAGTGATCTAACAAGAACTCCACCCATGGCGTTGGTGTTTGAATACCTGTTTGTAGTTTGTCAGCCGTGAGACTGCGCAGAAGCCGCTTGATGCTCCTGCGCCGGCGCACGCCGCAGCCGTCGTCCGGGGAACTCATACCACCACCATTTTATGCCACCATTAAATTCTCTGTTACACTTATACTTCACTTATACAGTCACTGGAGTCACTAGGTTTACACTTTTGGGTGGCAATATTACAATAAGCCTTTACATTTTATTTGTCCTAACATAGTCAAATGGTCCACGATATGATGCTAAATAAATCAATTCAGTTTTATTATATTATTCAGATTAAGGACCGAACAAATAAGTAATGAAATTATCATATTTCAAGCTAATTTTTAAATAAATAAATAATGGAGGTTCATAAGTAACACAAGAAAAATAAAATCTAAGGCATGTTTACAATAGGTATTATTGATTGGTAACCTGTTAAAATCCTGGTAAGGATTTCTCAATTTCTCTGTATATAATCACGTAATGATAACATCTGGCCACGGAATCCGCCCGACCGAATTTCTGCCACGGCGGCCAATCTCCAAAGAGATCTGCCACCTGTGCGGGAGATATAGCGCACAAGGGTGTGAGCAAACACAGGTGAAATCGCCAACATGTAATTAACTACTCTCATAGTAGTTTAGGCAAATTACTCTACTTAGTAGGGTTTCGATAGATCGTCAATTTCAGAGTGATATCAAGCTTTTAGCGCTAAACAGCATCAATTTCCAGCTAACCAGTGCACTATCGAGTGTTTATTGCGATATATTTGTACGACTCACATGTTTTGGCGTGCTATAGTGTGCGTTATTTCGCGTAGGTAATGGCGGTAAATCGCCTTTCAGATAGACGTTTCGATAGATCCATTAATGTATTGCTATTTATTTACTGGAAGAATGGTCAAGGATTTGGTGGAAGTCTCGGCAACAAAAACCTTTGTGGACTTGACTTCTAACATGACTTGACTTGACGAAACTGTAGTCAACAAGGAACCCTTATACTCGTAGTTTCACCATGTCCAGTCTAACTGTGTCTGTCTTTCCATGGCTTAAATCTAGTGTTGTCGCTTTCCACAGGGAATATTATGAAAGGAATAGCAATGAAATCAGCGCTTTCATTTTAGTATAGATATTGTTTACAACTGAATTGGCCAACTTGCCAGATATCATCTCTGTAACGCCATTTAGTATTCTGTGATCTATATAATTTTATACTCCATTATTATTTTACAAAATAAGGGGTGATTACCGTAAATCTCGGACTGCCTCGTTGGTCTAGTGGTTAGCATAGTCGACTGCGGATCACGAGGTCCTGGGTTCGATTCCCGGTCGGGCATAAAAGTTAGGTATTGGGTTTTTCAATTAAGAAATTCTCAGTGCCAGCCCGGAGTTGGAAGTTGGCGGTGTTTCACCCCCGTGCCTCGGAGAGCACGTTAAGCCGTCGGTCCCGGTTATTATCACTAACATGATAGTAGTCGTTAAAGCCCGCCAACCCGCATTGGAGCAGCGTGGTGGGTCTAAGCTCTAATTCCCGCTCTCCTATGAGAGTGGAGGCCTGTGCCCAGCAGTGGGACGTTAATAGGCTGTAGTGATGATGATGTGGACCGTAAATCGGTTCACGGCTGACGCGCACGCTCGTCCCTGTTACGACATTTTAGGAGCTACCCCTCCCTATACCTGCCCCATACCGTGAAATATCATTGGGTTTCGGACCTAATTGCTGCAGCCTTTATCGGTGATAAGTTTACATTTTAACAAGCTATTTTGGGGACTAATGATAATGAGACTTATTGAAATACTATATGATGCACGCGACTCCATCCGCGTGGATTTAGGTTAAAATATCCCGGAGGAACTTTTTGATTTTCCGGGGAAAAAGTATCCTATGTATCTCTATAGTTGCAGACCTGGAGGTCTGCAACTATATCCAAACAAAAAAAAGTGTGACCTACAACTAGATCTTTTGAGTTTTGATAGTTCAACATACGTTCTAGTTCTAACCTCAATTTGAAGTAGAACAGCCTAGAGTCCGTCAAACTTATCTGACAGCGTTGCTAGTATCTATTGAAAATAAAATAATATAAACAAAAAATTTACAGACATAAAAATTAGTTCCAATTTTGGCCACCGGGTCAGATAAGTCCGCACTATATCCAAGCTCGTGAACTTTTGAGTATTGACGATTCTTATACTTTGTAACAGTCAATTTGAAGTAGGGTATATTTTGGAGAATGCTAGCAAAGTAATGATTGGGAGAATCGTTAAACGCCTGTAAAATTAATAGCAGTTTTACGATATGAAAACACACACAAACTAGAGAATAGCGTCGATAAAAAAGACGATTTACGATTCGCGGGCCGTCATTATCTCTTTAATGTTGCATCTTTTAATCTGATAATAACTTTATCAGTTAAATTGTCTTCTACATTGACCGGCCCGCTGGACTGACGAATTTTTTGAGTTTATCTCCTTTAGAATCGATTTTCATATATAGGCCCGGGGTAAGAAAAATGGGGAGTAAAATGAAACTTTCTCCGTTACGTTACGTTATATTTATGTTTGCATGGTAACACTTGTTTATGTTTCCATGGTAACACTTTTCGTTCGTAAGGAGCAAAGTCCAGTCGTGCGTCGGAGCTGACACCCACAATTTTTCAATTTTTTTTCCGCGTCTTTCATGAGGCGTCTCAGGGTGCTAAGACGTATAGGGATGCAACTGAGACGTCTTGAAGCTAAAGCTAAAAGATGCTGAAAGCCACTGTTATATTATATTTTTATCCATTAAAGGTTTGTTATGAAATGTTATTTTTATTTACATAGAAAACCTTCAATGGGTAAAAAAATATATGTCAGTAACTTTAATTTATTTATAGCCACTGAGTAAGAGAATAGAGGGACTGAAAGGGAGTATGTAAGTCTAATTAAACCTATGCACGTTTTTGACTGTGTGACTGAGCTCTGTGGTCTTGCTCGGAGGTATCGGGTTAGATCACCGGCTAAGGCAATTAAGGTACTTATAATATCTAAGTTGTCTCATGGACTGGTCAGGGGGGTTACTATCGGATTACAATTAGGTGCTATCAACGCTTAGAGCAATATTTTTTTAATTTTGTTGAGGTTTAGGGAATATAATCCTTATTTTAGAGCTTTCAAGGTACGTCATATAAATCTGACATTTTTAAGGTTCCGTACCAAAATGGTAAAATGGAACCCTTATGGTGCGACTTTCTCCGTCTGTCTGTCCGTCTGTCCGTCCGTCACACTCGATTATTTCAGTAACTACCGAAGCTATCGACCTGAAATTTTGAATAGTTGTGTATATTAGTGGCCCAAAGACACTGGAATTAAAAAAAATTGGAAATTATTTTTGTTCTTATTTAAAAAGGGGGGAAAATTTGAGGGTTGAAATTTAAAAGTGAGATAACTGTACTGTGTGGGGTATCATATGAAAGGGTTTCCTTTGTACATTCTAAAACAGATTTTTAATTATTTTTAGTTATGATAGTTTTTGATTTATCGGGGAAAATGTCTAAAAAAATACCGTTCCCCCCCCCTTATCTCCGGAGTTTACCAATCGCAAAATTTGAAATAACTATGGTCAATAGGAATTTACGTATATTTTACAGGAAAACTATAGCCAATGCTCTAACTAGCATAGTTTTTTTGATATTAACAATAAACCTCTACAAACAAAGTTAGTCTTGCGGTTCATTAACAAAGGTAATTATTTATTAATAATGGTACGGAACCCTTCGTGCGCGAGTCCGACTCGCACTTGCCCGGTTTTTTAGATTTAGTATGCCACCTGGTGGGAGGCTACTAAACAGGATGTCTGTCATCGTGTTGATGATTGTCAGTCAAGAGTCAGGGCTGTCGGGGCAACAGCACGCAATGTCAAAGTCAAAGAGACGCGCGGCTGCTATGAATACCTACGGGCACAAATATTTACGCAATGTTATAACGGGGACGCGATTATGGAATCCAGTCGTAAAATACCGGAGTACTCTCGACGGCAAATTTGTTTTAGTTTTTTGATGTGAAAATATTGACAGCTTAGCTAATAACCGCGATTTCGTCCGCGCGGATTTAGTTTCAAAATCCCTAGGAACTGTTTGTACTTCCCGGGATAAAAGATGTCACTTTCCAGGTCCAGCAGCTTATACCCAGTAGTGCGTCTCGCTGGTCTCCCAAAACTGGCAAAATATCTAACGTATAGATTTTTCTTACTGAGTATCCATACTAATATTATAAATGCGAAAGTGTGTCTTTCTGTCTATCTGCTACGCTTTTACGGTCCATGTTTTCAACTAATTGTGTGGTCCTTCCCTTCAACCTATTTCACAAACCTAAATTCGAGAATGAAGTCAGAAATTAATAAATGAATAGTCCCAAACAACTTGTTTCAAGGCTTAACATTGAACTTTTCAGCGCGATCGAACTATTCCATTATTTACAGTGGAAAAGTCAGTTAACTGCTAGGAGGTACGCATCATACAGACGTTTGTAAACACGTGTAAGCAAAAGCGTGCAAGTTTATAAGCGATTCGGGATATCGCGTCGATCGGGAGTGATGTAATGCATGCATACAATTCAGAGGTAAATAAAATATTCGAATTCGCTAACAGTTCACTCCTCGATTGTACACAGTAGGGCTGCCACTTGCAATATTTTGCTTTAGAATGCACCTTCAGCATTTCTGTGAAGGCGAGTAATATTTTCTTAAAAGCCACTGAACTTCGAAAAGTTTTATAATGAGTGCTTAGGATTCAAAAACAGACCTCACGAATAGGAGCCTGAAGTCTTAGTCACATCAACACAACATTATAATAATTATTTTATAAATAATAGGTATAAATTAAGGAATTTAAAAGCCCCCAAGTCCCAACACATTGAAATTAACTCTCAATCATAAAACGGCTGAACAGATTTTCTTGAAACATGGCTAACTCTCTATTAAGTCACCATTGAAACCAAAATCATCTAAATCTAAATCGGTTCATCCGTTTGGGAGCTTCGATGCCACAGATAGGTATTTATTGGAAGATAGGCTTACGCTTGACGACAATCATGTTTAGTGCAAACCAATGATGTGGTCTAGGTTTGAACGCGTTTGCCTAGAATTAGATGCCTATTCACGCTTGCCTTGCCTTGCCACACAGATACTCGTACGTATACGTAAAACTTATAACACCCCTCTGTTTGCGACGGGAGTTAAAAATAAATTGAAGACTTTACGTCCAGACTTTCGGGCGGTTAGGGATGATTCGGACATCGGAGATCAGTGAACTTTAGGACACTTCGTAGCGGCCTAAAGGTGGCAACCCTAGCGACAGCACGCTGGCCAGATGGCTGGAAGCGCGCCAAGCAATCGGAATGTTTTCTTCGCGATATTTTATTGTTGCGCTTCTATCAACAACGACTCAACAGTGGACTAGTGTAAAGGCACCGTAAGTTCATAAAATCTGGACTCCATACCGCTATGAAGTACGAACGTAATAATATAAAACATACCTCATGCCAAATACACTATTGCTATCAAATAGATTGTAGGCCGCGGGTTAACGATAATGGGGATCTGTTCAATTTTTTTTTACATTTAGTCCAAAAATATAACAGAAATATACATGGAAAGATTTTTGAATCAGAAATGCTATTTACCACGTATTGGAAAGTAGAAAGTAGAGTGCATCATCAGCGCTTGATTACGGGTCTCCTCTAGGAATGAAAATGGTTCAGGCCATAGTCCACCACGCTGGCATTTAGGATTAGCAGAGTTCAATTTGAGAAAATTACGTAGAACTCTTAGGCATGCAGGTTTCCCCACGATGATTTTCATCACCGTTAAAGCAAATTATATTTAACTAGGTGTTGTCCGCGACTTCGTCCGCGTGGATTAAGTTTATTTATTCGCACGGGAATTCCTCAATTTACCGGGTTAAATGATAAATGATTTATTTATTTCAGGACAACTTGTGTCACTTATGATACGTCAAGACTCTGCCACCGGTTCGGAAAGATGTTCCTACTGAGAAGAACCGGCAAGAAACTCGGCATTTGCTCATTTCTTAAAACCAGAAATGTTACAATAATTAAACAAATCCAACACATATGTTACTTTACAAGTATAACATTGACTTGTGGGATACTGGCCAGTTGCTTCCATGCATGGTCAAAAAGTAGCCCATGCCCAGGTATAACAGGCTCTCAAGTCTTGTATAGATTGGCCAATACTTGAGAACGTGTTCTTAGATGGAGAGTATGGAGGTGCGTAACACAGCCTTGACCGCCTGGAATCGGGCAGAAGCAAACAAACGATATCGATTCCTGTCCCACTAATTCCACTGTTCGACCTTTATTTGTGTTTCACTCTATATTGTAATTTGTAATCCCCTAGGAACTCTTTCATTTATTAAGATAAAAAGCTTATGTAAATGAAAGCCTTCCCTGGGAGGCCTATCGCTGTACCTGATTTCCTCAAAATTGGCACATATAGCCTGGATTCACAGTTTTTGAAAATTCTGTACCCAAGGACGTTAAAATATACTAGAGAGTTTGTCCTTCAATCACACCACAACAGAGCCACGTGATTTTTGCGTGGGTATAGTTGAGGACCTGGAGAGTGACAAAGACTTTTTTTGACACTTTTTATCCCGGAAAATTATAGAGTTCCCGGGGGAACCAAAAAACCTGAAGCCACGCGGACGAAGTCGCGGACACCAGCGAGTACTAATATTAAAATTAGAAAGTGTGTCTGCTACGCATTCACGGTGCATCTATTAAATAGAGTTTGACGAAGTTTAGTACATTAGCTTCTTTCTATCCCGGAAATTAAAAATACCTTAAAACGACACGGACGATCTCGCATAGCATTATTTAAATTAGAATCAAACGTTGTTTGGATGGCTACCCTTAAACTAAAAAAACCGGCTAAGTGCGAGTCGGACTCGCGTACCGAGGGTTCCGTACAAACCTGTAGTAAGTTTTAAATTATTAAAAATATTTTTATTATATGATGTAACTAAAAATTCATGCGTAAATTGCGGTTTACGATTTATGACGTATTAAAAAAAAACTACTGACTAGATCTCGTTCAAACCAATTTTCGGTGGAAGTCATGGTAATGTACATCATATATTTTTTTTAGTTTCTTTTATCATCCTCTTATTTTAGAAGTTACAGGGACACACACACACACACACACACACACACATTTTACCACTTTGGAAGTGTCTCTCGCGCAAACTATTCAGTTTAGAAAAAAATTATATTACAAACCTCAATATCATTTTTGAAGACCTATCCATAGATACCCCACACGTATGGGTTAGATGAAAAAAAATTTTTGAGTTTCAGTTCTAAGTATGGGGAACCCCCAAAATTTTTTTTTTTTTTGTAAGAAAATCTTAATGCGGTTCACAGAATACATCTACTTACCAAGTTTCAACAGTACAGTTCTTATAGTTTCGGAAAAAAGTGGCTGTGACATACGGACGGACAGACAGACAGACATGACGAATCTATAAGGGTTCCGTTTTTGCCAAATTGGCTACGGAACCCTAAAAACTAAATCCAGCTCGCATATCCCACGGGGCAACCCATATTTCATTATAATTTCAACACGGTCTAGACGTCACCTGACCCCATGCAATACACACAAAATTATTATGCATGTGAGTACGTCCGTACCGTATGGGGACGCCCGGAAAACGATCGACCCATTGGTTTGAAAATTTCCGATAAAGTAGAGTGATCGCGGGTATTATCTGTTTTTAGGTATTTTAAGTGAAATTCTAATCACTTTGAATGACAATATCTTGTCAACGAAAAGTCTTCGTGGGAGGCTTCGACCGTGGCTAGTTACACTACTGGGAAAGACGTGTTCCGGTACGATGCCGTGTAGAAACCGACTAGGGTTATGGGTTCAATATAACTGCCATACTCGTGTATGGTGAGTGTCTTGTCTTAGACTGCATCGTCACTTACCATCACGTGAAATTGCAGTCAAGGCAAGTCAAATGAAATTTTGCACATGATCTCCTATATAACGTGAAGGAAAGCTTTTAGATATAGCCTTGCGGGCATTCGTTATTCTATCCCAATCCTAACTAATATTACAAATGCGAATGTTAATTTGTTTGTTACGCTTTCTTTGCGCGATCAAATCAGAAATGAGGAGATCCGCAGAAGAACTAAAGTAACCGACATTGCTCGACGTGTTGCAAAGCTGAAGTGGCAATGGGCGGGGCACATAGGTAGAAGAACCGATAGACGTTGGGGTCCCAAAGTGCTGGAGTGGCGACCATGCACGGGAAAGCGCAGCGTTGGCAGACCCCCCCACTCGCTGGACAGACGACATCAAGAAAGTCGCAGGGAGCCGCTGGATCCAGGCGGCGCAAGACCGAGGCGTGTGGAAATCCTTGCAAGAGGCCTATGTCCAGCAGTGGACGTCTATCGAGGATGATGATGATGATGATGATGCTTTCACGGTCCACTATTTCAAGCGATTTTGATGAAATGTAGTACAGATATAGTTAAAGTCAGAAAATTAAGGAGTTCTCGCGGGAATAAGAAAAGCTTAATTAAACCACGCAGACGAAGTTGCGGACATCAGCCATTAAATTAAAAAAAAAACCGGCCAAGTGCGAGTCGGACTCGCGCACCGAGGGTTCCGTACAAACCTGTAGTAAGTTTTAAATTATTAAAAATATTTTTATTATATGATGTAACTAAAAATTCATGCTTTTCGCAATTTTTCCTTTAACTATGCTATAAGACGTTGCTTCGTACCAAATTTATCTCATTTGAGTTGATTCAATGAAAGGTAAATTGCGGTTTACGATTTATGACGTATTAAAAAAAACTACTTACTAGATCTTGTTCAAACCAATTTTCGGTGGAAGTTCGCATGGTAATGTACAACATATATTTTTTTTAGTTTTATCATTCTCTTATTTTAGAAGTTACAGGGGGGGGACACTCATTTTACTACTTTGGAAGTGTCTCTCGCGCAAACTATTCAGTTTAGAAAAAAATGATATTACAAACCTCAATATCATTTTTGAAGACCTATCCATAGACACATATGGGTTAGATGAAAAAAAAATTTTGAGTTTCAGTTCTAATTAAAATTTGATGTTTTTTTTCTATTTTTGTAAGAAAATCTTAATGCGGTTCACAGAATACATCTACTTACCAAGTTTCAACAGTATAGTTCTTATAGTTTCGGAAAAAAGTGGCTGTGACATACGGACGGACACACAGACAGACAGACAGACATGACGAATCTATTTGGCTACGGAACCCTAAAAATGTGCGTTATTTTTTTTACTTCAAAAATCTTTTACCTAGCAACTTGTAGAAGAAACGGATAAATTAGTCAAAATAAAATTGCTATAAAATATTGTAGGACATCAAACCGCAATCGCCGGATGGACTGGTGCCAACTGAGTCAGCGGGGAGTCAGGGCTACCCTCTGACTCATCGGTGACAACGCTTCTAATTCAGTAGCATTCCCTTCACTCAGTATAACTAGTACCTTTTACAGTATTATTATACCACAGCGAAGTATATTATACTAGATGATGCCCGCGTGGATTAAGTTTTTTGATTCCTGTCCTTCTCCCCAGGATACAACCTATCCCTGTACCAAATTTTGTCAAAACCGGTTTAAAAGATGGGCCATGAAAGCGTAGCAGACAGACAGACACACACGCATTTATAATATTATTATGGATTTATTTTAAGCTGCATAATTCACAGATTTCGTACACAAACAGTAGAGTTGTGTAGTTGCATCACAAACGTGCAACAAGCGTTCACCGGACAGAGGCTGAGCCCGAAATAGTACTGTTTGTGGATCGATGTCCAACCGGAACCGCCTTCTATTGCCGGCGCAGACGACTAGCCCTTTGAACTAGCGATAGCAACAAACGTTTAACACAGCCAAGCGATTTAGCGTTTCGGTACGATGCCGCGTAAAAACCGATTACGGGTATATGCGTTTACCTAATATAACTACAATCAGATGAGATCGCAGTTAGAAGCTAACTTGCAGTGGAATAAATAAATAAGCCAGTGGTGGAGCTAAATCTGTCGTACACAGTATGGAGGGTAGAGTAGAAGGAGTGTTATCTCTGTATATAAAAAGTGTCCGTCGAAATGCATTAAATTGTGGGCGCCACCTATCATCAGGGTAAATTTAAAAGGAAGCGCCGAATATTATTAGAGTAGGTTTGAGAAATAAACAAGGAAAGAAAACATTCATGATTATTTTGCACAACGTAAGTTGTTGTAAATAACTACTTTAGTCGACATTAACAATAAAATTATATTAAATTTTTTAACTCGGCATACTTCACTTCATCAACAATTGCTACATTCATACCATACCCTATGTCTACACCAGCGCCATTGTGGGAGTTTTTTGAACTGTTATTTATAGCAACCACTGGACACTTTTTCAACTTTTCTCCCATAAGAGATAACACTCCTTCTACTCAACCCTCCATAGTACACAGTCTCTTAACTAAAATGACACCCCTATCCCTTATCAACCGACTTCAAAAAAGGAGGAGGTTCTCAATTCGACTGTATTTTTTTTTTTTTTTTATGTTTGTTACCTCAGAACTTTTGACTGAGTGGACCGATTTGGATGATTCTTTTTTTTATTTGAAAGAGCATACTTCCCATGTGGTCCCATATAAATTTTATCGAAATCGGTCGAACTGTTTTTAAAATATCAACAATAAAATAAGTAATTTGTATAGCGTGTGCTTGTTGTTGTAAACTTGGCGCGGGAGTTTGAAGTCGGTTGTTTAAAAAGTATTTTTTATATTAAATTATTTATCTCTTAGATATTGTTATCACACAACTCAATGTATTCACAATACTCCCTACGGAAAGGGGCAGCGAAATATGTAGAGTTGTCACCCTAGATTAGAGATTTTGTATAAATGAATAGGTATGATTACAACTCAATCAATCAATATTTATTTATTCAATTTTTATCAAACTTAAAAACGCGCCTCCAGTATGGAAGTTTGAATGAAATACATACTCGTAGTTGTGACTTTGACGTCATCAAATTTCGACACAGTTTTTTTTTTCTCTAAGCGATAGTTTAAAATGATTATCAAACTTAAAAGAAACAGAAGATCATATACCGAGAAGATAGATAAAACTCTTTATTGCATATTAAAAAGGTATAAAGATAATACAGAAGGGTGCACAGGCGGTCTTACTGCTAACACAAACTCTTCCAGACAACCTTTGGGGTTTGTTTTTGCTGATGGTACCGTACCGTGCAGCGGTAGGGACACACGTGGGCATATTTATTTCCACTGCATCGCTCCGTATCGGTCGTCGACTAGCCATTTGTACATACAGACATACATTCGCCTATTACTGTATGAACTCAGTAATTTATTAGTCTGAATGGGAGATTTAATGGTTTAGAATTAAAACTGTATGAGTTTTAAACGTAATTACATATTAATCTCTACTTATATCCATTCTAATATTATAAATGCGAAATTGTCTGTCTATCTTGTTACGCTTTCACGGCCCATCTCTTAAACCGATTTTGATGAATTTGGTATAGAGGTAGGTAAACATCCCAGCGAAGGACAATAGCTACTATTTTTATCCCGGAAAATTGAAGAGTTCTCGCGAGAATCAAAAAACGCAGTCATCGTCTAGTGTTATATGTATATTATGCGAAAGTGTCTGTCTGTTACACGGCCCATCTGTTTAGCCGATGTGCCGTTTGTTACAGTGGATAGCTTGCATACCGATAGGCTTTCATCCCAGAAAATAGTTCATCATAGAGTTTTAAAAGTTAAATCAACACTTATAGAGATTATAGATTTAAATACATTAAATGTAATTTATTACACCAGAACTACCAATTAAGGTTGAATGTTGACGTCACATCGGTGCCGCACTTGGCCAGCGCGTTGGACTATGGCCTATGCCCCTCTCGTTCTGAGAGAATACCCTTGCTGAGGTAGTGAGCAGGCGATGATGGGCCAAGATTATGACCATGTTTGTAATAAATCTTTTATCACTGGTTGTTAACTGTAATTTGGAATATAACTCATTTACTGGATCTTGTATTGTAATCACTTGACCAAGTCTAATTCTGAATTCATTGCCGGTCACAGTTTGTTAAATATTACGACAGTCTTCAAGGAAATGCGTAGCTATTGTATTTCCATAGAGAATAGAAAACACGCCTCCTTTCGATAAACTTGCGTAATGTTTTTGCTGTGTTAAATTTTTAAATTAAAATTGAACCGACCAAGAGCGTTTCAGAATGCGCATAAGTACGCATAGGTACGCATAAGTAGTAGGTACTTACATAATTTGAGATCATACTCTAATATTATTATTAATGCGAAAGTGTGTTTGTTTGTTGGTTTATTCTTCAATCACGCCGGAACGGAGTAACGGAGCGTCGTGATTTTTGGCTTGGGTATAGTTGAGGACCTGGAAAGTGGCACAGGCTTTTTATCCCGGTAAATTAAGGAGTTCCCGCGGGAATAACAAAAAATTTAAACCACGCGGTGAAGTCGCGGACATCAGCTGGTAAGTTATACATTTAAGTAAAAAATATATAAAGAGAATAGTCCTGATTCACTCACTGAATCACTCATCAATTCCAAACCTTTGGGCCTAAAAAGCTGAAATTTTGCATTGTTTCTCTTTATAATGTAGTTACATCTTATTATATAAATAAAAATGAATGTTGCTAAGCGCATAACTCGAGAACGGCTCGACCAATTCGGCATATTTTTTTTTTGATGTTAACTTCCACGGAATGTTTTTATATAAAAAAAAATTAAAGTTCCCGCGGGAATTAAAAAACCTCAAATGGATGTTTGGTACTCAATCACACCCGAACGGCTGAACGGATCTGATGAAATTTGGCACAGAGATAGATTACAGTCTGGAAAAACAGATTCTTCAGCTACTTTTATCCCGGAAAATTGAAGAGTTCCCGCGAGAATTAAAAAATCTCAATCCACGAGGACGAAGTCGCGGGCATCAGCTAGTAGGGAATAAGGATGACCTCCCTGGCGCAGTGTTGAGCGCTGTAGTTTTAATAAGTAGGAGGTTCGTATACCCGGCAAAGTCAATTTCGGAATTTATTATTTCTGTTTTTTTAATAATTTCTGTTTCGAAATTCCGCTAGTAATACATATTATGAAGAATACATATATAACAAACACAATACATGCAATGCAATACCGCGCACTACGATAGAACATTGGAATCGGAATGCGCAACTAATCAATTGTATTTTTCATCGCTGAAAATGCAAAAGTGTGCGACAGTTGGTCTGTTCGTAACATCAAAGGCCAAGGCTAAACGGCTAAAGCGATAGATTTTTGGCACAGATATTGCATTCTAAAGAGACGGAAATAGGTAACTTTTTTCGAGGGAAAATATCATAAAGGAAGCGGAATAAAGAAACTTATAAAAATATTGTACCTGAATTTCACGCAAAGAAAATCGGATGTAACTTTAAGGTGTTTTTCCACCAAGAGTTGTGCTACGTTGCTAAGCTACGGATGTGTGTCAAACCCAGCAATAGGAGCGATTGATCTCATGTCTTTTTTTTTGTCACTAACCTATATTTTCTGTTTGTCACAACACAGTTTTATACCAACGCAATTGTTTCCGTTCTTTAGTTTTAAGTATCTATGCTTATGTGAAAATAAATATCATTATATCAAGCTCGATCTAAGCTCTGAAATCAAGCAGTGGCGTGCAGTTGATAGAAGCAAAGAGCACTTCATACCCAAATAGAAACACATCAATGGTTATTTTCATCAAAACAGTTAGTAAATAGGTATTCTGACTTAATGCCTATCCTAGCTTCAAAATCTGTGCACGCCACTGAAATCAAGCGCTCTATTTTAACCACTACGGCGTGAGTTTTATAGGATTAGAGCAGGGATTTGACTCGCTCCAGCTATGCTTAGGACTACAGTTACTTGTATGCTTATAATGACTGTAATTTTGATTGAAAGGAGCAACCACCGAGTTTCTTGCGGGCTCTTTTCGGCAGGGGTAGGAATGGCATTCCCAACCAGCGGTAGATTCACTCGACGATTCAAAAGCACTTTAAAAAGTTTATTTGAATATAACATTACATTTTATTACATTTCTCGTGACTCGTTGGAAACGCACCTTAGGCTGTAAAGGCTACGAAGCCGGCGAAATCTAGTAAAAAATAATTGTTATTGCGGTAACAGAAAAGACGAAGTCTCGTCGTTTTCGGTATATCGACATAATTTCAGGAATGTCAAGGGATCTACTCGGTCCCCTGTCGCCCGACGCCACCAGTCCTCTGTCCCCTACAGTCAATATTAATTTATGGATTCCACTACCAGGGGACTTTGCGAATAACATTTTACGATCAGCAATCACTGAAACACAAAGCCCTGCAAAAGTGCTGAGGCATACATAACCATTGGGATACAAGTTCGAACTTTGCTGTAGTCAAGTAGTCTTGTCTAAAGTCGGGTATTAATAATTTGTGACTGCAAAAGGACGAGAACGTGAGGAGATTTCAGATTTTACGTAGTAGACTATTCAGAACATGTCTAAGGCTACATTCGCGCGAATTTTGTTCGATTTATATTTCGCGTACAGATTTAATTTGTATCAATCCAACGATTTTATTTTTTTGCGCGAAGTTTATTCGCAAGTGCGAACGTAGCCTTACTGAAAAGTCAGTGAAAAAAAAACGATGATAGTCTAGTGGTTAAAACTTGAACTTTGTATTTGGCGAGTCCCGGACTCGAATCGAAATAATAACATCTAGTGGACTGTGGAACAGATCAGCTATGTATATTTATACATTATTATCCGCTACATAATCTGTTAAAAACGCACAAGAGTTAAAATTGCGTGCCCGGGTATCGAACCCCCCGACCACCGGAAAGGAGGCTAGGCGTAAACCACTAGGCTATTACCGCTCGACCTTGGCATTCAGGGCTGACGCAGCCAACCCTTATCGCGCACTAACGGTAATTGCCACTTACACACGTGCTGTGATGGAACTAGTGTTTACCTAAAATACCTACAGAATTAGTTTTCACTCCCACACTGATTTAAAATCATTTCCAGCTTTCAGGGAGTTGGAAATGGAAACGGAGAGCTTTATTTTCCCGGTGCATTTGTAAAATGCTGATGTTATTTTTTTTTATTCCACTACAAGATAGTCCTTGACTGTAATCTCCCTGATGTTATATTATTATGTGATGTTATAATGCAGTCTAAACCTGTAAGGAGTATGGTATATAAATTGTACAATGTTTCTTGAAAATAAACGATTGATTAAAACCACATAATTATATACCTACTGGTTATTATTGCCTGTAAAGGGTGGAAACTAGCCACAGCCGAAGCCTTCTACCAGACAAACTTACTGGGGTATTAGATATACTTATTTATTTTGAAGCAATAAACACTTTATTTTAATTTCAGAATTAAAATCAGTATGTCACGGTGTACATTATGCATAATTACAGTAAAGATAGAGATACCTATTAGTGGAATTTTTAAAACCAACGCGGTGTGCGTTGGTTTTGGGGGTGAGAAAATTTTGTCAGTAGGTCCCTTTTATGAGGTCAGCACTCAGCACCCAGCACCATCTTAGGATGGATTTTTGGAAATTTCACTCCTAAAAAGGTGTTTAATAAGGGATTATATCCATGAAACACTTAGGGCTTTCAGTTACAAATGTTTATCACGATTTATGGAAATTCCTCTTCCAAGGGATTCTCAGATATTCTTTCCGAACAAAGGAGACCCGGTCAGCTAGTAATAAAATTATTCGAAGGTCAAGCCTGCTTAAATATGGTCAAACAGCGCTGATATCGGGACAGCTCATAATAATAATAGTGTACTCGTATAGTCCAGTAACCCACTATCACTGGGATGTTGCTATCGCATCCTGTCGATACGTGTGTATGTATGTACAGACATTTCTCCTAAACGCCGCGCAAATCATCTGCAAGGACGCTAATGAGGGATTGATAAAGAGATGCCCACGACTTCGTCCGCGTGGATTTTGGTATTTAAAATATTTTATTTTATTTTGTTCAGAAAACTTACAGCTACAACAAAAATTGACAGATCAATAAAGAATAAGTATAACGCCAATTACAAGTATCTGTAGGAACTCTTCTATTTTCCGAGATAAAGTAGCCTAGCCCCACCCTCCAGATTTAAACACGTCAAACCGTTGCTCTATTGTGGCGTGATAAAAGTACAAAAAAACACACTATCGCATTCATAATAATCTGACCCGGTGACAGCGTCGCCAGTATCTATGATTTTTTTTTATTTTTTTATTTTATATTTATCCACTACAAGTTAGCCCTTGGCTGCGATCTCACCTGAAGATAAGTGACGATGCAGTCGAAGATGGTAGGGGCATGGCAATAAAATAAAAACATAAACTAACAAGGCATAAAAATTCGTTCCAATTTTGGACACCGGGTCAGCTTAGTTTGGCGGACTGGTAGCTTCATAATAAAAATGTCATAGATAGATATTAAAATATAATCACATGTTATATTATATTTAATTGACACTTATAACTGCAGGTTTAAGAAGAGTGGCCATCTTTGATATTTTACGAAAAGTTTCACTAAGTACATATTCCAGTAAACTGTCAACCTTACATTTTAGGTTATTTTCCAAAAAGTTACTCTTCGAAGATTATCCTGTCAGCCCAACAACATGTCATGCAGGAAACTAAGCTTTACTGACATTAAGACCAGTAGCAAAAGTTTTCCAAAGTCCCCTAAAAGCTGAGCTGTCGCTTCAGTCAGTAATCGCCTTACGCCGTGACGTAATGTGTACCTACATCCCAAACATCGAGATATAAGGAGAAATTCTCAGGTGAAACTGCCCAGGTTGGGTTAGTAAACTAGCGAATTAATTTATATAGTTCGCTTCTTCGCAAACCGCAAACCTTTGTAAAATAAAAACTTTTGAAGACAAGCTTTGTACTTAGATATTTATATTTACAACTTAAATTCTGCTAAAAAAATTTTGTTCCACTTTCCCTACAAACTCTTATCAGAAATACTCATAGATATCAAGTTAATACAATTCGATTTTGTAGAGCGAGTGATTATATTGCACTTACTTAGCGTTTGTTCTCGGTAAAAATAAAACTAAGCGATTATGAAGAATAATTATTTAATTTAAGTACAAAGGAACCTTCCCCAAAAATATTTCAAAACAAACTTTTTAAACAACTTGTTTATTCTAAACAAGAACTTTAAAATATTAAAAAAACAAATCAATCTTCGGTTCTATTGCGCTTCTACCAAAGATGTTTTAATTTAATTGGCAATGTAGAAAACTTACGCGTGCTTACTCTTAACCTAATCCAGGTGCTATTACGTTTATTTCTTTTACTCTTATGAGTAACAGTCACTTAAGAGAAAAGGATAGAATGCATATTGATAGCATCACTTAATAACACCTGGATATGATATAAGGGTACAACAGTTTGTTCAAATGCATCAACTCGCATGTCTCTTAGCCCTACAGGCAAGGCTACCCTTCGTAGGGCAGGTACGCCCTTGGGCGCTCCCAAACGGAACTCTCCCGTCACTCCCACGTCGTTACACGTACACAGAAACACTTCACTATACAAACTCGTGAAGACAAGAAAAATTATTCGGTAGTGACGTTCCAAAATTTTCCAACACGGAAAAATACTTAGTAGTTCGAGCAGACGGATTTTGAAACGCGACGGGTTTCATAGCCCGATGGGACGGAAAGTCCGACACGACCGGAGAGAATTCAGGCGTATGACCGACGTTTTACGTGCTCTTCGAGGCACGGGGGTGAAATACCGCCAACTTCCTAACTCCGAGCTAGTACTCTAGCTAGTAGTAATTTCTTATCAGAAAAACCCAATACTTAATTATAGCCCTACCCGAATCCGGATTCGAACCCGGAACCTCGTCAGACGCAGTCGAACATGCTAATCACTAACTAACTATAGGCAGTACCTACATACAAAGTAGTATACTTGTAAAGGTCGAATCGCTTATATAAGAATACCTTATAATCTTACCTTACTATGGGGTCCCAGGTGGATCAAAAATATATTAAAATCAAAATTAGAGCACGGACCTCTTTGATCCGTGCGGCTGAACGTTTTAGCTGTGCGACTCGAATGAAATACGTGACTCTATCACATTTTAATATGTTCCAGGAAAAATTCTAAGGCCGTCGCGAACCCACTAGCACTAGGTATAACAAGGGTTAGGCTAAAATCCACCAAGCTGGATGGATCTACTGCGTGGATTGGACTTAAAATAAAGGATAAAGTTATATAAGCCTGCAGGTGATTTGAACCCCAGACCACTCGAATAGGCCTAATTCTTACCCTGGGCTTACACGCTTAGTAAACGAGTTTAATTGGCTATGATAACTTATTTCTATAGAGCCTAAAGTTAGACATTTGCATTCAGTAGTGATAATTTTTTTACGTATTCGATCATGACAACGTTAACTACCATTTATATGAAAATTAGTTTTAGGTTTTGGTCCCCGCGGGAACTCTTTAATTTTTCTAAAATGAAGCCTATGTGCTATTCCAGAGTATAATCTATATGTGTGCCCAATTTCATCCAAATCCGTTCAGCCGTTCTGGCTTGATTGAGTTACAAACATCCATCCATCCAAACTTTCGCATTTATAATATTAGTAAGAAAGTATGTAGTTTATTCTACTTATTAGTAAGATAGTAAGTAAAGTATAGATTGATCGAGCGCCAACTGTCAAGCGCTTGACAATTCCATACAAAACGTAGGATTTGTATGGAATTGTCGCGATCCAATGGGAAGAAAATCTCCCAGTAGGCACTACACAGTGTTTTAAAAGAAAAGCAAGGAAGCGAGTGTCAACGCTCATACGAGAAAACAAAACAACCAAAAATTATACCTAACTTGTAAAGACAAGTCGCGCGCGGTCATTAGGGACTTCGGCCTTCAATGTCAGTGTCGAGTCAATACAACGACACTTCTAAATACAACGCTCCTTTCTTTACTAACAAGAACAACCGCCCACGCGACAGTATTCTTTCTTTGACGACCTCCCTGGCGCAGTGGTAAGCGCTGCTGTCTTATAAGCTGGAGGTCACGAGTTCGATGCCCGACAGGGTCATATTGGGAATTAATTTCTGAATTTCCTCTGGTCTTGTCTGGTGAGAGGCTTTAGCCGTGGCTAGTTACCACCCTACCGGCCAAGACGTTCCGGCACGATGCCGTGTTGAATTCGATTATGCGTATAGTATGAATATAATCGCCGCGACTGCCTCGTTGGTCTAGTGGTTAGCATAGTCGACTGCGGATCATCGAGGTCCTGGGTTCGATTCCCGGTCGGGCATAAAAGTTAGGTATTGGGTTTTTCAATTAAGAAATTCTCAGTGCCCGCCCGGAGTTGGAATTTGGCGGTGTTGCACCCCCGTGCCTCGGAGAGCACGTTTAGCCGTCGGTCCCGGTTATTATCACTAACATGATAATAATCGTTAAAGCCCGCCAACCCGCATTGGAGCAGCGTGGTGGGTCTAAGCTCTAATTCCCGCTCTCCTATGAGAGTGGAGGCCTGTGCCCAGCAGTGGGACGTTAATAGGCTGTGATGATGATGATGATGATGAATATAATCGCCATACCCCTAATAGCCTGGTACCATCTTAGACTGCATGATCACTTACTCTACCAACAGGTGAGATCGCAATCAAGGGCAAGCTCGTAGTACCACCACCACCAATTGTATTCTATTTTGCATGTTAACATTAGCTAATAATAATAAATTGCAAAAAAGCACCTACGTAATAGGGAAGGCACTAGCTCCCATAACACAGTTTTAACTTTTTTGGAAGATAGAGGCCAAATTATTACTGTGAACCTATGTAATTTTTTCAAATTTTTTAACTAAGTACGTGTAATTTAATGAACGTCAATAAATAATAAATTGTTGAATTAACCTCAAATGGGAAAGTGATAGTGACTAAGATAACATATTACGTGATAAGTAACTCTGTACGTAGCTTACAGTAAATTTGAAATCCATCCAATTACCAACTTGGGCCAATGTTACTTACTGTTAGAACTACGCCGCACGTCCTTAATTTAAAAAAATGGAGATTAAAAAAAACGGAGTAGAATTAGCATAACTCAAGTAATTAGTTTACGAAGAAATAGTCTAGAATAGTGAACCTCCTTATTAACTTTAAGCCAGTTATAAACACGACTGTGGTATTGAGACGGAATGCCTTAATCTTGTTTGCAGTCGCAACGTCATCTCTACTACGGCACTAAAAAGCCATAAAAATATATCTAAGAAGAAGAACGTCATTCCTTCAGCATTTCATAAAGCATATACTTGCCGTATATTAAAAAAAACACAATATCACAGCAACAATAATACATCCATTTCACTAAAACTACTTAAAAATACTTGTCTATAGCAAATGAATCTCGTCATTTTTTTTTTCAAAAGAAACACTTTTCAAAACGTCACTTTCTTTAAGGAAATCATTAATTATTAATACTACAATTTGTTTTGTTTGGAGCTAAGGATCCTTTCAGTAAACATAATTTTTCTGAAACTAATAGGCAGCAAAGAACACTACTTTTTCACCCTTTAAGCAATGTCCCTTTTTTTAGGAACTAACCGAGAATCCTCTATTTCAAATATTGCAAAACGCTACAACTTTAACGGACTTGTGACTGTAAACGTAAGCTTATACTCAGAAAAGTACATTTTCGAAAGAAATAATTTTCCCAGTTTACGTAAACCAGTTCTTTCACCGGCTATCTATCTATCTATCGTCAAACGCGTGCGACCGGCGCGGCACGCGGGAAGCTACTCGATAGCTTTCAGTCGCTGAAACTTTGCCGCGTTACGCTGAATACTCCCCCTCTGTAGGGGAGCGTTTGATTATCACTGCACTGAGATTTATTCACTCGGTTACGGAATGATAAGGGTTTCGGATTGATTGCATTCATTGTGGATCAATCCGATGTCAGAGGATTCGATGATGTCCGCGACTTCGTCCGGATTGAGGTATTTCGATTCCCACGGGAACTCCTTAAACTGCCCTGTTGGTCTAGTGGTGAGCATGTTCAACTGCGGCCGACGAGGTCCCTGGTTCGAGTCCCGGGTCGGGCCATAATTATCTAAGTATTGGGTTTTTCTGACAAGAAGCCCGTGTCTCGGAGAGGTTATTATCACTAGCATGATAATGGTCGTTAAAGCCCGCCAACCCGTATTGGAGCAGCGTGTTGGTTCTAAGCTCTAATTCCCTCTCTCCTATGAGAATGGAGGCCTGTGCCCAGCACGCGCGGCTGTAGTTGGGCTGTAGTGGTGGGAACTCCATAATTTTACGATTTGACGATTCAAAACTTCTCTAAATTCACTTTTAAAAGTTTATTTAAATTACAATTATTTGGATTTTGATTATTTGCACAGCAAATAATAAATAATTTTATAATCCAAATAATTTTAGCAAATTTTGCTGTAGTAATTAGACTGCTAACTGAAATAAAACGGAGTGGGTCCTCATTCTTATGCAATTTAAAAAAACCGGCCAAGTGCGAGTCGAACTCGCGCACCGAGGGTTCCGTACAAACATGTAGTAAGTTTTAAATTATTAAAAAAACTACTTACTAGATCTCGTTCAAACCAATTTTCGGTGGAAGTTTGCATGGTAATGTACATCATATATTTTTTTTAGTTTTAACATTCTCTTATTTTAGAAGTTACAGGGGGGGGGGGGACACATTTTACCACTTTGGAAGTGTCTCTTGTGCAAACTATTCAGTTTAGAAAAAAATGATATTACAAACCTCAATATCATTTTTGAAGACCTATCCATAGATACCCCACACGTATGGATTAGATGAAAAAAAAAATTTTGAGTTTCAGTTCTAAGTATGGGGAACCCCCAAAATTTTTTGTTTTTTTTCTATTTTTGTAAGAAAATCTTAATGCGGTTCACAGAATACATCTACTTACCAAGTTTCAACAGTATAGTTCTTATAGTTTCGGAAAAAAGTGGCTGTGACATACGGACGGACAGACAGACAGACAGACAGACAGACAGACAGACAGACAGACAGACAGACATGACGAATCTATAAGGGTTCCGTTTTTGCCAAATTTGGCTACGGAACCTTAAAAACTAACATAGTGTTAAACAAAGCAATGAGTGGACCGACATTCCTACTCTCAACTATTAAACGAACGCAAAATAACTTGCGAGGGCGCGTCACTCCCGCTTGCAGCCGAGAGTAGGGTTGGCACCCTTGGAAATAATTATTTTAGCTATTTTTTATTCGTATTCAAGCAAATCAATATAAAGCAAACAAAAACAATTTTTTTTTTTTTTCTACAAGTTAGCCCTTGACTGCGATCTCACCTGATGGTAAGTGATGATGCAGTCTAAGATGGTAACGGGCTAACCTGTTAGGGGCATGGCAGTTATACTAAACCCATACCCCTATTCGGTTTCTACACGGCATCGTACCGGAACGCTTAAACGCTTGGCGGCACGTCTTTGCCGGTAGGGTGGTAACTAGCCACGGCCGAAGCCTCCCACCAGGCCAGACCAGGGAAAATTCAGAAATTATAAATTCCCAAATTGACCCTGCCGGGGATCAAACCCGGGACCTCCGCACGTTAAGGCAACAGCGCTACACACTGCGCCACGGAGGTCGTCGTATATGTATAATAAATTTAAAATTCAAATGTTTTTTATTTTTTACCACTGGTTCGGAATGCCATTCCTACCGAGAAGAACCATATTCATTTATAAGGCATTCCCTGAAATCTCATTGCTGGTGAGTGATGATGTAGTCTAAGATGGAAGCAGGCTAATTTGGAAGGGGAATGGCAGTTTTCGTTATACCCGTACAGGTGTGACTTGTGAGTAAGCGTTTGCTGCTCACAGACAATAGGTACGCTCAGTGCAGTCAGTTCTCACTATAATATATTGTGCTAGTTACAGCACTACTCGCCGCGTTCATAGATTGTCTACGTAACTACAGCGAAGCGAAAAATGCAGTTTGAGTTGACACTGGCGCTCACAGTCGGCCCGCTAATAGGCGGTGGCTGACAAAACTTTAGGTGTAATAAATCCATGAGTAAATAATTTTACAAATGCAAAAAAAAATGTTTCAACGTTTGTAAAATTTTCACGGCCTATTCCAGTTTACCTATATTGACAGCATTTAGTACAAGAATAGCTTGAGCATCCTAAGGACGATCACTTTTTTCCAGAAAGTTTCAGAATTCTTATGCAGGGCTTTTGAATAAACCGAAATCTTGGACAAAGTCACGGGCATCCTAATTATTACTACATTAATTATCCTAATTATTATTATTACTACAGTAAATAATAATTAGGTAATACAGTGAAATCTTGCCTACACACTTACTTACTACATACGAAAAAATAAATCAGAGTATTGTGTTTCTAACTAGAAAACACTTGTTCTTCAAGTTGACAACCCTAGCGAACAATTAAAAACCTATTTATAAGCATAATATCGTAGTAATGAGAAAGCATTAGAAAATAGATCTCACGGCGCGGGCAATAAGGCTGGTAATTGTATACAGATAACTCAATTTCGATGTATTTTCTAACAAAAGTAAAGCGGAATTGAGGGCAAAATCCGTACTTTCGTACAATTAGGTCTTTACCTATGACATTGCCTTTCTTCAGTACTGGTCATTTCAAATAAAAAAAAGTTTGTAATGGCTCTGTATTCTAAATTCAAATTAATTTTGTTTTAAAACCATGACATTCTTTTTACAAACTCAATATTTTGTTTTTTGATTAGCGTTGTATTTCATTACATTTCAACATTTTTCGTCATAATGGATACTTTAAAAATTCGTGTAATTATGGAATATGAGTTCCGTCGTGGCACCAACGCGACACAAACGGCACGTATCATCAAAAACGTTTACGGAGAGAACTGTACAAACGAACGCACAACCCGTTATTGGTTTTCCCGGTTCCGTTCTGGAAATTTTGACTTGAAAAATGAAGCTCATGGTCGTCCGGAGACTTTGGTCAACAATAATGAATTAAAGGCGATTGTGGAAGCTAAAGAAACTCAATCTACAGCTGAGCTAGCAGCAGCTTTTGATGTAAGCATCAAAACAATATTGATCCGTTTGCGACAAATTGGCAAGGTAAAAAAGCTTGATAGATGGGTGCCCCACGACCTTAACGATCGCGAGCGCAACTACGCGTCGAGACCTGCCTTGCGCTGCTCAACAGACAAAGAAATGAAGGAATTTTGAAACGAATTGTTACGTGCGACGAAAAATGGATTCTGTTCGACAATCGAAAGCGCTCAGCAAGTTGGTTAGATCCTGGTTCAGCACCAAAGCAATGCCCTAAACCAAAAATAACGCCTAAAAAGGTGATGGTCACTGTTTGGTGGTCTAGTGCGGGTGTGATTCAACACAGCTTTTTACAAACTGCTCACTGCGACTGCCCAAAAAAGGAGTGTTATGTTTTCAGGGTTCGTGTATGTATGTGTGTCTACGGCAGAGCAGTCGTATTTTTTAATAATTTTAATTACATTCACTTGTTGTAAGTTTTCTCGTGAAATATTTTATGTAATTATTAATCATATCAAAAATACTTATTTGAGAGCTATATTTTTGAACTCTCTTACACATTTTCAAACTCCTTAAAAACGTGTACAAACTACAAGAGTTCTCATAAAGCTTTTTATATCACATTTTAATACTGCCCTAAGAGCAGTTTTAGCATTAAATTCGTGGCAACCAAATGTTGGAACGACATTCCTCCACCATACAGGGATATAAACCAAGACGACGTAGTAACGATAAAACGCTGTTTTTATGCGACATAAGCTTGTGCATATTTTATTAATGTATATGTCACCGTAAGATAGCAACAAACCGTTAGATTGTAATCCAACTAGCGATATTGTAAACTGTCGACGACATTGTGAACCGTTCTATGGTCCGAGTGTCAATTTTTAAAATATTCATTGTATTTACGTTTTCTTGTCGTGGTTAGATGTAACGTGGTTAGGGTAGGGTTCGACATAAATGAGCAGGTAGTGCCCGGCCGCAGGCCGGGCACTTATGTTTTATCGGGTTAATATATCTAACAGATTACAATCTAACGAAAAATAATGCGTTAAATTGTAATCTGTTGATAGTTTACAATATCGCTAGTTAGATTACAATCCAACGGCCTTTGCAATCTTACGGTGACATATACAAGCTCCAAACAGAGCGACCGTAATATAGAAGGATCTACAGAATTAATACTCTTTTATAAACTCTATATTCTCTACCAGATATGATGGAAGTTACAAGCGGAGAGCAAAACAGGAACCGAAAGGTCATTTCGTATTCTAGTGTTTCTAATTAGAAACGAGGAAGCAAATCGCTTCGTATAGCAATCGGACAAGTATCCGTAGAATTTCGACATTACGTATGGGTGACGATGACGATTCTTGAAGTAAAAAAGTAACGGAGGAACCAGTGCGCAAAGTTCTTGATTCTTTACGTTCCGTTTTTACATCAACCACCACGTATAATACCAAAGGGGCTCTTACTCCACGTTTTACTCCAAAGACCAAACACGTATAATATTCGAGCTAATCCAAAAATAAATTAAGTGATGGTATTTTTACTATGAATAAAGTGGGATCACTTACCTTGGAATGCGGTAGGCGTCAATGTGTGGTCCCACGGCGGATCGTCTTCCATTTTACGAAAACTCCGTTCCACTGAAACAAGACAAATAATTTCAAAAATGTTTTGGACAAGGATCTTTATAACAAAAAACAAATGAAAATGTCACTTTTATTGCGTTGTAACACGTGGTTCAATAAGTCCCGAGACTAAGTACTAAAACAAGGTTTTTTTTATAAAATAATTTTTTATTCATCCACGTAGTCTCCTCCAAGAGCGATAAAGTCCCTCAAACGCTTTTCTAACTTTTCTATCCCATGTGTGTAGAACGATTTGTCTTTGGCTTCAAAATAAGCCTCCGTTGCTGTGATAACTTCACTATTTGAGTCAAATTTCTTACCCTGGAGCATTTTTTTGAGATCATCATTCATTCATTGTCACATACCGACGTAAAAAATCCTTTTTATTACGATTCATCAGCGCCAAACATCGCTCTGAATCATTGATACGTTGTTCCTTTTGATCAGTTGTAAGCAAACGCGGCACCCACTTGGAAAAAAGCTTTTTCATGGCCAAATGTTTATGTAAAATAGTGAAAACACTACCAGCTGAAATCTTCACTATCTCGGCTATCTCGCGCACTTTTATCTTCCGATCTTCCATTACGATTTTGAGGACTTGGTTAATATTTTGTTGAGTTACTGCTTCATTTGGACGACCTGAGCGTTCCCCATCTTTTGTGTCCATGCGACCGCGTTTGAAGTCGGCATACCACCGACAAATGGTTGCTTTAGAGGGAGCTGATCCCGCATAACATTTTATAAGCCATTGCTGTGCTTCAACGGTATTTTTCCCCATTGTTGTTTTATCAACACGCGAAACTCGTTTTTTTCCATTGTATCGAAACTACAAGTGTAGCATCACTTAAAGGTCTGCAAAATCAATATTTAAATGTTCCATTTTTAAAAATGTTACACATATATTTTATTGAAGGCCAGTTCTTTTTAAAAATCAAAAGTTTTTAATATATACGCCATTTCCAAGTTAGTCTCGGGACTTATTGAACGATCTAGTATCTCCTCACTGCTACGGTTCGTGGCCTCTTGTTATTAGTCAAATAATGGGAGGGGTTTTGTTGGGATAATAATGCGTTGGGATCCTATAGGTTCACAACCAATAAAACATCTTAAAGACAATAAAATTATTAACTTGTAAACGTATTAAATTAGGTTCCACAAAAAGTACAGCCCTACAATCTTATCTGACCCGGTGACAGCGTCGCTAGTTTATATTAAAAATAAAATAAAAACAACACCTACAACAGACAGGCATAAAAATTAGTTCCAATTTAGGCCACCGGGCCAGATAAGTTTGGTGGGACTATAACAGCATCACAAAATATTCCTAAATCAGTTTGGGGCAAAAAAGTGACAAAAACTAGTGCTATTAGAATGCTATCATAAGCGGTGATAGCTTAGTGGTAAATACTTCGACCTCTTAGCTGGAGGCCGGCAGGATGGTTACATAACTCGCGACAGGCTTGCGACAGGCGTAAATCTCACGATCGCTGCTGTCAAACGGCACTTTTGTATTACGACGTATCAGCGGCTACAGAGCAGACAGCAGTCGAGCTCCAGTTTACCCTCTAGCGGACAATCTATGAACTAAAAACTGCATTCGTGTCCTTGTCGTACCAGCAAATTGGCATTATCTAAGCTTCCTTGACAGCAATACGACAACGACAGCCGAGCAAAATGAAACGTCAAACAGCAACAACCTCTGCACCTGTTGCAAAGTGATTGTTGGGTAATTGTCGAGTGCGTTTACTGTGGTTTTTTATTTATTTAACCTCAAGCAATTTGAATAATTCAGTTCCTAAAACAGTAAATCTATCTACATGAAAAACCAACATCTTTGAAGGTAAGATAGTTTCATTAAATCTCTATTATGTAGTGCCAAATATTTATAATATTAAATTACCAAAATTACACTAAATAAAAAAACCGCGCACCGAGGGTTCCGTACAAACCTGTAATAAGTTTTAAATTAAATGTTTTTTTTAAAAATTTGAGTTGATTGAATGAAAGGTAAATTGCGATTTACGATTAATGACGTATTAAAAAAAAACTACTTACTTGATCTCGTTCAAACCAATTTTCGGTGGTAGTTTGCATGGTAATGTACAACATATATTTTTTTTAGTTTTATCATTCTCTTATTTTAGAAGTTACGGGGGGGGGGGGGACACACATTTTACCACTTTGGAAGTGTCTCTCGCGCAAACTATTCAGTTTAGAAAAAAATGATATTACAAACCTCAATATCATTTTTGAAGACCTATCCATAGATACTACCTATGGGTTAGATGGAAAAAAAATTTTTGAGTTTCAGTTCTAAGTATGGGGAACCCCAAAATTTATTGTTTTTTTTCTATTTTTGTAAGAAAATCTTAATGCGGTTTACAGAATACATCTACTTACCAAGTTTCAACATTATAGCTCTTATAGTTTCGGAAAAAAGTGGCTGTGACATACGGACGGACACCCTTACTTAAATTGTTTATTTTATTTTAATAGGTAGTTTCGAAGAATGGCACGCGCTTTTCTACTTTTTCGAATTGTTTGTACTGAACTATAATTGATTTTTAACTTACTGTCGTAGAGAGTAGATAGTACATAATAGTTTAGCCATAACAATGTACTCTGTGGTTTAGCCTATAATCAGTCGAACCCTTCACTCTTTGAATTCAACCACAGACAAGGAACATACTCAAGGAACGTACCAAAGATGACGATAAAGGGTTTAGATATAGCTGCTTATATTGTTATCATCTATTGCTGTCCTGTCGCGAGTGGCGCTAGTGTCGATAGCAAAAGTGCATGAAAAGTGCATGAAAAGTGCATGAAAAGTGCATGAAAAGTTCATTCTGCGACAGGCGAGCAATAGACGTGCGAACGGCTTGCGTAATACGAATTCTAGTGACATTTTGCGACCGATCACGTAGTGTTTGCTGTCGCATTGCTACTGCTGTCGCTACTGCAACATTTTACGTAATCAGCCGGCGGGGGTATGATTCAACAAATGAAAAAATACTTACTGTTGAGAAAATTCGCGGTGCCCGATGACTTCCTCGATTTCTTGTCACTCGAGTCTAAACCTATCAACAATACAATTTTAATTAATTTTCTTATTAATTTTTTTTTTTAACAAGCTTTCATCGTGCCATGTTGAATTTAGCGTGACGTCATTTTACTGTTCATGTTTTTCTCAGCAAACCCTTTTAATTGGTACCCATATTAATGGGGTATATAAAAACTAACTAGTCCGCCATCTTTGGGATTCCGCCATATTGGATTCAGAATGACGTCACTTAGTTAACCATGCATCGTCATCCAAACTAATCGCGTTTGTAAAATGTCAGCTCAATCGGTTGGGGATAGCGGTTCTAAAATTCATTTTTAAGATTTGACCTAAACAAACTTGATTTATTATTCAAATAAACTTTAAAAAGTGCTTTAGAATCAAGAGTGAATCCACCAGTGGTTCGGAATGGCAGTCCTACCGAGAAGAACCAGAAGGAAATTCAGTGATTGCTCTTTTGAAAAAAATAATTTAAAATTAGTACTAATGTTCTGATCTAATGCTGCCCGTTTCCGTTGGAAGTATGCATAAAGGAAAAACAATAAAATAAAGATGTCATTTGAGATTAGTTAACACAATGTGTACAACAGAATGGCCTCAATTTAATACACCTCAATGTACATAAGTATCCTCAAGTACATAGGTAAATATGCCCTCAATGTACATAAGTAACCGCAGTCCTAAGCATTACTGGAGTGAGTCAAATTCATACTGTTTTATCATTTACATTAGCTGATGCCAGCGACTACGTCCGCGTGGATTGAGGTTTTCCTTTAATTTTCCGGTATAAAAAGTAGCCTATCTGTAATTCCAGACTATAATCTATCGCTGTGCAAAATTTCGTCTAGATCACATCCATCCATCCATACATCCATCGAAACTTTCGCATTTATAATATTAGTATAGAAGTATAGATAATATTCAACAGTGTTGTAAGCTTTTTTTTCTTGGTTGTTGCGACTCACCGGCGGGCTGGTTGGGGTGTATTCTCTCCATAAATCTGGATATCCGGTTGTTGTGGTGCTCACCATCCAGACAGCAGCCCTCGTCCACTGCGCGTGCGCACTGCCGGTGGACGCGAAGCTTGCAGTCTGCGGATACACGTAAGCCGCAATAGGTATGATGACAACTCAATCAAATCACCAACTCTTTAATCTTTATCACACCTAAAAACGCGCTTCTAGTATGAAAGTTTGTATGTACATAGTTGTGATGTCGTCAAATTACAACGCTTTTTTAGGGTTCCGTACCTCAAGAGGAAAAAACGGGTCTCAAAAGGAAAAATCGGAACCCTTATAGGATCACTTCGTTGTCTGTCCGTCTGTGTGTCAAGACCTTTTTTCTCAGGAACGCATGGAGGTATCAAGCTGAAATTCATATCAAATACTCAGGTCTACTGTCCCTTGGAGCTGTAAAAAAATCAAACTTCTAAGCCAACACAATCAAAAGATACAGCCGTTTATCCTGCAATTTTTGACACTCGCAAGGGAATCAAAACCTACAGGGTACTTCCCGTGAACTCAGAATCTTGAAATTTTGTACGAAGCAACGTCTTATAGCACAGAAAAAGGAAAAATTGCGAAAAGCATAAATTTTTAGTTACATCATATAATAAAAATATTTTTAATAATTTTAAACTTACTACCCCTTTCCGCATGAACGCGTAGAGGTATTAAATTGAAATTAAAATAGATTAGTGGAATAAAAATACTATAACTTTTACTTATATACCTACAGGTTTGTACGGAACCCTCGGTACGCGAGTCCGACTCGCACTTGGCCGGTTTTTTTATTTCTTTAATTGATAGTTCAAAATGGTTACCAAACTTAAAACTAACCGAGGATGTGAATTTTAGGCCTGTAATTATTGTATGATGAGTTCGCGTCCTACAAATAGGTACTTAGACAATAGACGTACTATACAATCTATTTTTTCACGTCTTGTGATATATTTCACGATCATTTTATATTTACTTTATTTTATAATGCGCCACAAAGAGCCACAAGATGCACTATAGCACAATTTGGCTAACGGTTGACTTGTTTTAGAAAAGGTGTGTTAATTGAATTTCTTGTATGATAATTAATTGACCGATATTATTATTTAGCGTCTAATCATTTTCTGAAATTAATGGAACAGCGTTTTATATCAAGTCGTTTTTGAGATAGCACCCGAGACAAAATTGGTCTAAAATAGCCACTTTGGTAGCCCCCTCTAGTAAAAAATTTATTTTATTTTGGTATTTCAGTTGAAGACAGCTATTCGAGGGTATCCCCACAAGTCTAGGCCAAGCTAAAAAAAATTACTTCTCGTTTCCTTCTACAAGAGCCCTGTTCAAATAAGTAATTTCATAATTTTTTATGTACTTTTTATTATAGTGTTTCTCACGCTAGGGAAGTTTCTAAACTATTTTTAAATCCAGATTCCCAGAGAGATGGATGAGATAATTGCTGTTAATTGGCTGGTGTGTCAGCGTTACCTGCGCAGACGTACGCCTGCGGCGCGAGCCCCTCTATAACGAGGTCGCAGTGATGACAGTGGTTGACTGACGTCAGCTCCTGTAACTGCAGGTGATGACCGCGCACCACGAACTGAAACAACACAACACAAACTGTTACCACCACCACCAATACAGTCCATTAAAGTCCCACTGCTGGGCACAGGCCTCCAGGCTCTAATTCCCTCTCTCCTCATAGGAGAGAGGGAATCAGAGCTTAGACCCACCACGCTGCTCCAATGCAGGCGAGCTTCAACGACTATTATCATGTTAGTGACAATAACCGGGACCGTCGGCTTAACGTGCTCTCCGAGGCACAGGAGTGGAACACCGCCAACTTCCTAACTCCGGGCAAGTACTGAGAATTTCTTGTCAGAAAAACCCAACAATTAGGTTATTAGGGCCCGACCCGCGACTCGAACCCGGGACCTCGTCGGCCGCAGTCGAACATGATGACCACTAGACCAACGAGGCAAACTGTTACAGCTGTTTTATATCACCACAGTTACAGGTTATACAGATCGCATAGTGCTGGAATAGCGACCTCGCACTGGGAATACAGACCCCCTACTCGGTGGACGGACGACATCAGACGAGTCGCAGTGTAGAAATCCTTGCAAGAGACCATGTCCAGCAGTGGACGTCTGTCGATTGATGATAATGATGACGATCTCACAACGAACGGAATACACCTTGAGAATTTGTTCTTGGCTGATATCGGTTTATTAATAAAAATAAAGTACTCCTGACCGAATTTCGGCTACGGCGGCCTATCTCCAGAGAGATTAGCCATCTGCGCGGGGTGCACATACACACAGGTGCACTCTCTGTTCCTTTATTCTCATAGCTCGATGGGACGGAAAATCCGACACAACCGGTGAGAGGTTAGGCGCAGGACCAACGGCTTAACGTGCTCTCCGAGGCACGGTGGTGAAACACCGCTAACTTCCCAACTCCGGGCTAGTTCTGAGAATTTGTTGTCAGAAAAACCCAATACTTGTAATGGCCCGACCCGGGACCTCGTCGGCCGCAGTCGAACATGCTAACTACTAGACCAACGAGGCAGTTGTCGGTTTGTTAATACGGGCCATACACTCATCCGCCGCCGGCGCCACATCACTGATGCTGAGATCTATAGAGCGTACTTTGACTTGGCTCAGACTTTACTTAAACGAGATGTTACTTTTAGAGTTGAACGAGATGGACTTATGTAAGTTACATAAATCTGAGTCTAAGGCGCGGGATTTATACGAGAGCCGCAGCGGCGGCGCGGCGCGTGGCGTGGCCTTGAAAGTATGAAAGCGGCGTCCGCGCCTCGCCTTTTCTGTATACGCGGCGTCTCGCCGCTTGCATACATTTTGTATGAAATAGATAGAAACGGCGGCGCCCGCTCGCCACAACCGCGCCACTCGCCACACCCGTCGCCTCTTCTATATGTCCTGCGCCTAAGCAAAGTCAAAATTCGCTCTATAGACCTCACACTGATACTCACTGGCTGAGGGTTCTGTTTGGCGATCTGCTTGAGCCGCTGCTTGTACGGCTTGTCGCGTTGTAGGAAGGCTGCGCGCGCGCCGCCCGCCGCCGACGCCACCGACGACGGCCTGCGAACAACACCGGGGAAGCTATAGGACGTGTGACACGTGTGAAACAAGCGGAAATCTATACTAATATCTATACTAAAAGTTTTGTTGGATGGATGGATGTTTGCTACTCAATCACGCCACAACGGCTGAACGGATCTCGATGAAATTTGGGCACAGAGACAGATTATAGTCTGGAATAACACACGGTTCCCGCAGAAATCGATAAACCAAAATCCACGCGGACGAAATCGCGGGCATCAGCTAGTAGTAGATTTGGCGCGTCAGTTTCACATCTTTAAGATTACAATAAGTTTACATACATTTAGTCAAGTTAGTAGCAACTATACTTTACTTTACTTTGCTTTATCTTTGTGTTTTGTGTAGCAATAAAGAATAATTCATCTACATATGCTATCTATTGTAGGGGATTTTAAGATACACCTAATCGAAATTGGGGACGAGTGGCCTAGTTGTAAGTATTGCATTTGTTTTAAGTAAAGTTGACCCAAGTCGGTAACTGAATGGGTGACCTAATTTGGAGGTCCAAATATTATGGCCTTTTTGTTTCCCCCGTGCCTCGGAGAACACGTTAAGCCGTCGGTCCCGGTCATTATCACTAACATCTGATAATAATCGTTACAAAAACCTTACGAGTTTAATACCCTTAGTCGGGTCGCATGCGAGAGGACGTGGAAACCCTCCGCATTATTATCCCAAGAAAACTCAGCTACCATCATGTGATTAATGAAAAGTAATCACGACCCTTAGTAATGAGGAATACGACGCGAAGGGAGAATCGAATGGTTGAGTATGCCAACGGTGTATAATCAGTGCAGAATAAACCACAGGTATAGAAAAAAATATCGTGTTTTAAAATATTCTTACTTCTTCTTCTTAGTCTTCGGCGACTGCCACCACTTTCTTCTGATTTCCTTCGCTTCCAATTCACTCAATTTGAACATAACATTTACCATAATTAAACTTCACTCCAACTCACTTTATATTAAACTAAGGATATTAAATACATACATGATACATATAGAACGTTATTTCCTTGTTCAATTTAGTAACTATATTAGTGTGACTCAATAGGAAAACTTGTTAATAAGCGAGATAAATTAAATTTCAATTGGTCTAAAGCCGAATTGTTTTAATTGAATTTCATGTTTGCTTTAGGACAGACCAGAAATTCGCTAATATTTATATTCATAACTAGCTGATGCCCGCGACTTCGTCTGCGTGGTTTAAGTTTTTTTTAATCCCCCCGGGAACTCCTTAATTTTCCGGGATAAAAAGTAGCCTATGTCACTCTCCAGGTCCTCAACTAGACCCATGCCAAAAATCACGTTGATCCGTTGCTCCGTTGCGGCGTGATTGAAGGACAAACCAACAAACCAACAAACAAACACACTTTCGCATTTATAATATTAGTATGATACACGTAGTAACTAGAATGTTTGTAACGTACAGTTGTATGTATTTTGCATGGAAATGCAGAATGCAAAATCTTACTCTAATCTAACTTAATATTTTTAATGAGAAAGTTTGGATGTATTTTTCTTTTGGATTTTACTCCTTCACGCCGCAATCTAATGAACCAATAACTAAAAATGTTGTTTTTGTGATTGAAAATTGAAAAGATCCCGCGGGGAAAAACCCTTATCCACACAGACGACTGGGCATCTTAGCTAGTTACAAATAAAATCGTCATTCTAATATATTTGTCAACGGTTTAGGTTTGACCAAGCTCTCTCTGCATTCCCGGGAATTCACAACGCACCATCGTTTCGGCTTTAATAACATGTCTATGAAATCAACTATTGACTCGTAAAATTGATTTTAAATTGAACAATGTAATATAATTTTTACACACTGTCTTTGACAGTTTCTATTGTATATGACGTCACCGTAAGATTGCAAAAACCGTTAGATTGTAATCCAACTAGGGATATTGTAAACTGTCGACAGATTGTGAACCGTTCAATGTCCCGAGTGTTAATTTTTGAAATATTCATTGCATTTACGTTTTCTTGTCTCTTTCTTGTAGGTTAGGTTAGGGTTCGACATAAATAATCAGGTAGTGCCCGGCCACAGGCCGGGCACTTAGGTTTTATCGGGTTAATCTAACAGATTACAATCTACCGAAAAATAATGCGTTAAATTGTTATCTGTCGAAAGCTTACAATATCGCTAATTAGATTGCAATCCAACGGCCTTTGCAATCTTACGGTGACATATACAACTGTTATTACCTACAATTTTGCAAAATAAATCATTTATTGTTTATGATTTAAAAACTTAATCTTATTATATCACATAATGCAACATCTATACAATATACTTATCAGGAATCACTAGACTTTCATTCAAACCACAACTCTCTGACAATCGCTTGATACGATCAACTGATCACTTTCGCAAATCATTTTAACGTACACAATCAAATAATTGACCTAAAATGTACACGACAGACACCTAGAAACACGAAAAACCAATAAGATTCCTTATTTTTGTTCTAAGTATTATATCAACCGTCAACCGATCGCTAACCGTTTTAATAGACTGACAAACAACGATCGACTTGTAACTGTACATACTTTTATTTTTACCCGCATTACATGCTATATCATGTGAATAGGCCCTATTACGGAAAGGCTGTATCAATCATTGTTACAATCTCAATCGTTGTGATTGGCTGAATTTATGGTATTCTGTCTGCGATAGTGGATTTTGGTCAATAGGGAAGAGTGTTAGTCAATCTTGGGCGTTTTTACGTAAAAAAATTGCTATTGTTAACGATTGCCTCTGATGGGTTTCTACAGGGGTAATTATGATTGTTTTGTAGGTAATTGAATTTGTATCGTGCAACTAATACTTAGTCGAGTCGTAGGTCCTGGGAACCCACCGCATTATTATCCCGAGAAAACCCCTGCCATTGAATAACTAGCTGATACTTGCGACTTTTTCCGCGTGGGATAAGTTTTTTCAATTCCCATGGGAACTCCTTAATTTTATACGGGATAAAAAGTAGCCTGTGTCATTCTCCAAATCACGTCGATCCGTTGCTCTGTTGCGACGTGATTGATTGAAGGGCAAACCAACGAACTAACACACTTTCGCATTTATAATATTAGCATGATATTACAGTCTCAACCAGTAATAGGGCTGTAACCTTAACTTACTGACGATTGTTCGAGTTATGATTCACACAGAACTATTTCAGATAATACAAACAATAAATGCATTGTAGGTATTCTTAATTTATTATTAGCTTAGGGCTTAGACTATTTTAAACTTTCGTACTAATAATGAATTCTTTATTTTGATCTATATAAATAAATATCATGGAAGTCTGTCTGTGATTTCGAAATAACTGGCTTTATTAATTACCTAAATAAATTTTTGACAACCTCCGTGGCGCAGGGGTTCGATCCCCGGCAGGGTCAGTTTGGGAATTTATAATTTCTGAATTTTCCCTGGTTTGGCCTGGTGGGAGGCTTCGGCCGCCCTACCGGCAATGACGTGCCGCCAAGCGATTTATCGTTCCGGTACGATGCCGTGTAGAAACCGAATAGAGGTATGGGTTTAATATAACTTCCATGCCCCTAACAGGTTAGCCCGCTACCATCTTAGACTGCATCATCACTTATCATCAGGTGAGATCGCAGTCAAGGGCCTACTTGTAGTGGATAAAAAAAATACAATAACTACATTTTCGTTATTAGCTCGATAACAAAACCACTGTACGTTTTATACAGGCTATATTGTTTCAAAACGATTTTGACCGGAATTTCACAGGCATTTTTACCGGGAACAAAAAAGGTTTCCAACAGAACGTGTGGAATATTAGAAACTGTAGGAGAAAAGTAGGGCGAAATTTCTACTCTTTTCTATTTTATATTTTAAAAATAGACTAAAAGAAATAGTACATTACTATATACTGCACAGACCGGAAATTTGAGACCAGAGCTATTCACGGCTGAGTAATATTGGAAGGTTAAATAATATTAATATAGATATAGTTATTATTATACTAATATTATTATTAGTAATATTACTATAAGTAATATTGCGCGAACATTTCCAACCTGACGGCGAAGTACCAGGGGAGTATTTATTCATTTATACCAACAACTTCCATACATTATACTTATGACAAAATATTCCTAACATCTCCCGTATGGTTGTCTCTTACAGGCGTGACAATACTAAGTTCTACCTACTTACTTATCATCACTTCTTGACAATAATAATATTATTATGATCCTATTTTTACGGACTAGTTAACAAAGGAAATCAGTATACTTACTTAGTAACTAATTTAATAAAATAAATAAAATAAAAATCTTTATATGTTCACAGAAAAAAAAGTACAAATTCCTTAATTTACCCTGGAATAAAGCTAGTGGACCCCAAAAATAATTCCTGAGGCGACGAAACTTTACAGTATGATAAATTATCATGCGTTCAACGTATAATTATTATAAATATCCAATAAAAAATCAGAAAGGAAGCAAGGTTTTTTATGCTATACTCAATTGTTAAAGCTGGAAGGTACATTATCGCGTAAGCGCAGTTTAGGTTTGATAATAAACTCGGTTTAAATATCGATGTTCTGGATAATTATTTCGTTTGATATTTCGGTTTTGATTGTAAATATACTACCTATTATTGATTTTAAGCTTATTTCGTGGTTTAACGACATATTTTAATGTATATAACGGGTACACCTACCTATTATTATTTTAAAAATAAATCGAGAAAATATTCAGTCATAAATATTAAGTTGTAGATATAAAAACCAAATTTCCACTTTCACAATTGGATAAGTTTTTGTTCATACCATACTACAACCCTGCCAAGTTTCAACGACTGAGGAATTAATGCGGGGGTCTCCATACAACGAAGCGTCCCTTTAGTCTACCGCCCCATTGGGCCCTAGACTAAAGGGGTTAATATTATAGGGATAGCTGCACTTTTGGTAACTATCGCTAGAAAGGGAAATAGTTACCAAAAGTGCAGCTATCTCTAAGTCTATAAGAACAAAGAAGTGTATTTCAGTTCCACTGACCGGCAATGCAAGCAGAGCGCGGCGGCCACTAGCGCGGCGACGAGCGCGTTGTGAGCCTCAGGCGAGGACGCGCCGCCGCAGCCGCCGCAGCCGGAGCTCACCACGGCGCTGAGCCGCTGGCACATCAGACGCTCCACCACCACCAGCTCCTGGGGAGGGAATGGGCTACTGGTGCTAAGAAGTTCATACAACTGCTAAACTTGCCAAGTTACATAATATTATGTTCTCTTACTATAATCGTTAACACTTTAGCGAAGAGAAAAAAATAAGTTGAATACTTAAATCATAAATACAATCTGAAACAGGAAAATTAATAGTAAGGAGATATTTAAATACTACACACAAATACTAACATAAAATAGGAAAACTAAATTTGGGATAAGTAATTAAACAAGTGTTTTTCTATATTTTTTTTTTTGAACAATAAATAAATTAAAAAATAGGCCAGCAATTAATTTTACGGCTTTATAATATTTAATAGCAAATCAACGTGACAGCAACTCATATTATATACAAGGAGTGTACTATCTAATAATAGCTAATAATTATTTATAGTTTGTAAGTTTTTAAGTCTTTGAGAGGTGATATCTAGTGAATGGCCCGATGTTTTTATAGTTTATACATAGGTACTGTGCACACTTTAATACTGTACAAGAATCAGCCTTTCTAGTTATGGTTCATTTTTGGTAAGCGAAGGTCTGTCCGCATGCGGATGAGCCTTTCACTAGATATGGCCGCTCATAGACGTATAACACGTCCATGAGCGGCCATAGCCATAGTGAAAGGCTCATCCGCATGCGGACAGACCTTCGCTATCGTCATCAGTGGAGAACCCTACACCTACCTAATACTGAATCAGCCTTCCTGGCGATAGTTACCAAAAGTGCAGCTATCTCTTAGTCTATTTGGTCTGCTATCTAAAGTGTATTTAGATTGAATTGAGCTAATTTGTAAACAAATATGGCGGTACTGATCACGTGACCTTATTTTGACATGACCCCTAATGATGGGACTATTGCTGAATTAAATGAGGAATGAACTATTGAACGATTACTGAACGAATTATCTCCAATGCAAAGAATACTCGTATTTTATATAGGAGAAACGGTACTGTTATTGGATACAAGCTCGCTCTGTGACCGTAAGCATCGACGTTCAGAATCGAAAACGTAATCGAATTATTTGAATCACGTTATTTTATTATATTAAATTTACGTATATTTTTATATGAAAATTATTCTAATAAGTCGTAAATTCTGAAGTAATCAATAACAAGAAAATTATTACAAAGTTTTTACAGGGGAGCTGTTAATATGTTTTGGCTGACCCGGTATTTAGAAGGTATCGAGATGGTGTGAAATAATAGGGGAAGCGCCTTTTATGACTTATTATGACTTTAATTGTATATCTAAAATAAAAAAAATGAATATAATGTATAAATAAACATGTTTTTACGGCAATTTCACAATTTTTTATTTTTATAAATAAATGTTTACATATATTTTTGAAATCTAACTTAAAATTGAAATTCTTCGAATGAGCTGTCCGAACCCTCGCTTTCATCTGTCACATTGATTCTAAATTCTTGAGTGGTTTCCGTGGTATGGTCTATTATTCCGTCAAGCCGCATCATAATATTATTTTCTTCTTTTATTATATGCTCAATGCATTTTCGCCAAGAGTCTGCGCTTATGTTTCTTATCCCATCGGTGACTAATTCTTTGAGCTCAGCCATTTTAAAACTTTTATTATTTTTTCCTACATATGATTTAAGCTGAGCCCATATTAACTCGATGGCATTCAGTTCACAATGATAAGGCGGAAGGCGTAAAACTGTTATATTTTTTGTGGCTGCCATCTCGTCAATAACTTTATTTTTAAAATGATCTTTATTAAAATTTGTTATTAGTATGGCTTTTGTGTCGCTTTCTTGATATGCGAATCCATTTTGTTGCAGCCACGTTATTATATCAGCCTTCCGCCAACTCATATTTGGAACACGATCTACCAATCTTGAGTGGTATGGTGCGTTATCTAAAACAATTACCGAACCTTCGATCAGCTCCAGTATTTTTGCGAACCTGTGAAAAAGAAGACAATTTAATATAATAATTATATAATCCGTACTTTTATAAAGTAATGATAACTATATTTCGAAACATGTAAAGTATTTTGGATTCATGACAATTTAATTCATAAATCATTGGTTTGCGGCGTGAAGGAGTAACAAACAAACACCCACACCTTACACACACACAAACTTTCGCCTTTATAATATTACTAAGATTTATAACTAAGTTCTCATAATCATATTGTAATTTACTGAAAAAATAGTTACCTTGCTAAAATATATTTAGTAATATCGAAGTCCGAGATGAATAGCAGGTAGTCGTCAGTCCAAATAATAACACAATCCAAATCACAAAGCAAAAACAAAATGCGTTAGGAAAGCCGAGTCGTTGAAATAAAAACCACAAGAGAGCACCCGTGACGTACAGCATGAAGCGAAGTTACGAACCGAATGAGCACAGCGCGTGGAGTTTTAGTTAGTTACAATTCGCTGAATACACACAATCTATCTCTCTCTGTCGCACACTTTACAATTATTTTCCAGCGTCTCGATTCCTACCGGGCTTGCCTATAACCCTATTTAACGATTTAAATATATATTTTTTTACTTTTAATTTAATTTCATAGTAACAAACCATTCTTAATTAATTGAACCATTGTTCCTAAAGAAATCTCATAGTCGGATATCAATTTTGAATAAAATATTAGGTACAATAACAAATTAGTTATTAATGGCGATCTCTTTTTGCGATTTGAATGAATAGTTTCATTCAGTAACACAGAAGTTGAAAATGGTGGGCACTTTTAGGAACGAAGATTTCCTTTTTCAGGATTACCACAACAGATATCGATTTTGAAAAATCTTTCATTAATAAAAAAGATCAAAATGGCGGTCAATTGTTAAGATTTATACAATTTTTTTTTGTATTTGTTATATAGTAAAACAGGAAATGTATAAATATTTTTTTATATAACTACATTATTTAAGTATCGTAAAAATATTTTTATTCATACCTATATATTATTTATGTATAAATATGTATTTTAATTTCGTTGTACAATCATTAAAGTCATAAGAGAGCTTTAAAGTCCAATAACTGTACCGTTTCCCTGTACCATATCGGTACCGACTAAATATTGGGTCAGTCAAAACATCAACGGCCCAATAAAAACTTTGAAATAATATTGTTGTTATTTATTACTTTAGTATTTACGACTTAATAAGATAATTTTGAAATGAAAAACATTCGTATACGTTATATAATAAAATAACGTGATTTACAGAATTCGATTACAATGTTTTCGATTCTGAACGAATTATATCGATGTTTACGGTCACTGACTCAGTATTAGTCATTCGTTTTTAGTCTGTGGTTGCGATGTCGTATCTGATATCTGAGCAACACTAAAAATCCAAGTAATACGAAACGTCAAAACAAAAATTGTACTTTAATCTGTGGGACTTTATTTGTGTTTTCATTCAGTTTTTATAAAAAATATTGTATAAATACTGGATAAATGGAAGAAATAATACACTGCATGTTTACGTTAGATGTTGTTTGTGGACTACAAGCAGTTTGTGTGTGTTTTCAATTTTGTGAAAAGTGTTTACAAACTTACGCGTTAGCAAAAAGGTTCGTTTGTTTACAAATTAGCTCAATTCAATCTAAATACACTGTAGCTTACTGTGCTTGTTACAGTGCGTGTAAAATGGTTGAAAGTAGGTGTAAACAAGATTTCGCATCTCTCGAGCACAGCATCCTTTTGACCGTACAGCGTCCCCAAACCCACTTAACCTTTTACTTAAAACTCGGTGACGGCTGAGTTGTTCGCTAGTTCGTATTCGAGCTCTCTATGCTTTTTCTGTGTTTATTACTGTGGGTGTAAAGTGGGTGAAAGTGGGTGTAAGCAGGATTTTTATGGGGATCATTACCTGCGCCTTATCAACGTCGCATCTCTCATGCACAGCATCCTATGGGCCATAGAACATCCCCAACCCCACTTGATTTTTAATTTGGCAGTCACTGAATTATTCGCTAGTTCGGTTTGGTCTGCCGTCAAGCTTTCTGTGCTTGTTACGGTGGGTTTAAAATGGGTGCAAATTGGTTTAAGCATGATTTTTAAGGGGATCATTACCTGGGCCTTATCAACGTCGCATCTCTCGAGCACAGCGTCCTCTGGACCGTAGAGCGTCCCCAGGCCCACTTGTCGTTTAACTTGGAACTCGCTGAGTTGTCTCGCTAGCTCGTCTTTGGCCTGCCGTCGAGCTTTCCGAAACACATTCCGTAGTAGTTCTTCTTTGTCGTATTCTGCGACAGGAAATCAAAATTCAATTTAAAGTCGACTGTTCTGAAGTCAAAGTTAAAGTCAAAGTGTATTTATTCAAAATTGTTACCTACATGTTATGAACATCGATCTGACAAAATATAAGACGTGATGGTGATAATTAACAACGATATCTCAAAAGAGTCCACAAAAACTCAGCTAGGTTTTTGTTTTATTATCACCATCTCACAAAATAACTTAAATTATTCATTAGATCTACAATACTTATGAATTAAATTCTCAATTATTAACTGAATTAATAAATATCAAAAACGTGATACTACAATAACTGTTCACACTCACCATTGACTAAGACATGTTCGATTTCATTCGCCATATTTTCATCGACGCCATTTAATTGTAATACCTGAAACAAAGTTACCATCAATTCTTACTGATATTCATGCTAATTTCATAAATACGAAAGTGTGTTTGTCTGTCTGCTTTGATTTTTGATAAAATTTTGTACAGAGATAGGTAGCATCCCTGGAACAGAAACGTGCTACTTATAATCCCAATTAATTTGAAAATTCCCGCAGGAATCGAAAAACCTCTTATCCACACGGACGATGTCGTGGGCATCATTTGATAATATACATATTCATAGAACATAAAGTTGTGGAGGAATCTGAGGGCAACCTCCCTTACATTCCTTCACATTCTCAGTAATGAGGTGGCATAGCCCTCAGGTCAACTCGGGCTGTAATCTGTTTGATGAAACAAGTTATAAAAAGTTTAGTGGGAATATATATTTTCTGAATTTTCCCTGGTCTGGCCTGGTTCGTCGGCCGTGGCTAGTTACCACCCTAACGGCAAAGACGTGCCGCTAAGCGATTTAGCGTTCCGGTACGATGCCCTGTAGAAACCGAGGGGTATGGGTATAATATAACTGCCGCCCCTAATAGGTTAGCCCGCTACCATCTTAGACTGCATTGTCACTCACAGTCAAGGGCTAACTTGTAGTGGATAAAAATCATGCTAATATTATAAATGCGAAAGTGTGTTTATTTGTTGGTTTGTCCTTTAATCACGCCGTAACAGAGCAACCAATCGACGTGATTTTTGGCATGGACATAGTTGAGAACCTAGAGAGTAACATAGGCATTCATCCCGGAAAATTAAGGAGTTCCCGCGGGAATCAAAAACTTAAACTACGCATACGAACTCGCAGGCATCAGTTTGTCAACACTCACCGCGTTGGGCATGAGGAATGTGGACTGTATCTCGTAGGCCCAGCGCCGCAGCGTGTGTGACGTCACGCCCGCCGCCGAGCGGTACGCGTCCGTCAGAACGAGGAGAAGACTTGCGCACGCGCATCTGCGACCAACACGCACACACATACACTTGTGTTAAAAGTATCCTCCTTTAAAAAGCTTATTTGGAAAAAGTGACTGACTGACTGATTGATCTATCAACGCACAGCTCAAACCACTGGACGGATCGGGCTGAAATTTGGCATACAGATAGTTTCTGTGACGTAGGCATCCGCTAAGAAAGGTTTTTGGAAAATTCAACCCGTAAGGGGGTAAAATATGTGTTTGAAATTTGTATGAAAATCGAACCTAACGCTAGCGAAGCCGCGGGCAAAAGCTAGTAATTTTTATAGAATGAGAGATGAAGATTATGTAAAAGATGAAACCAGCCTACCATCTTGGACTGCATCAACAATTACTACTAAAGGATAACTGTAGAGTTTCCTGCCGGTTCATCTTAGTAGAATCTGTTTTCCGAACCGATGCACGACGATAGACCTGACATATTATGTGGCACAAGTCCAATATGAAATAAATATTTCATTTCATTTTATTAAGTACTAGAGCTAACTTTTCGTAAAGAAAACTACAATTGTTTACTAATTACTGTAACACTGTCAGAATTGAAACATTGTAGATTGTTCTAGCCCGGGGTTAAGAAGTTGGCGGTGTTTCACCCCCGTGACTCAGAGAGCACGTAAAGCAGCCGGTCCTGCGCCTTATCTCTCTCCGGTCGTGTCGAATTTTCCGTCCCATGGTCTGAGAGTAAAGAAACAGAGAGTGCACCTGCGTACCACCTTCGCACACATCGTCCTTGCATCTTGCTAATCTCTCTGGAGATAGGCCGCCGTGACCGTAATTCGGTCGGGAGGACATTATTATTAGTGTAACATTGTATTTACCTCCGTTCCCCTAACAGCCAGTTGATGAGCACAGCAGTTCTCGCTTTGGACTCTCGCACTGAGCGCAGATTCGAGAACAGTCCCGAATATGTGGAGTTATCCTGGAAATTGTCAAAATGTTAGTTTGCTGTCTTCAATTCTTCACATGAGATCGCTAAAATACCCACAAGTTTTTTGCAATTTTTTGGAGTATGATCTTTGTATTAATTTTCTTGAAATCTAATTTTATTAAGTAAGTAACTGGCTAACCTTTCCGAAATACCTTACAAAGCAACCCTGGCAATTTGACAGCAACAACCCTACAACAACAACCCTGTCAGAGTATGCATGGAGAGCGACGAGACACCAAAACACGTGCTGCTCGAGTGCAGCGGTGTTTCCACCCAACGAGAAGCCTACATTGGCTCCCCAGCAACACTACCGGAAGTCCTCGCTGACCTGGGTGGCCTGCTCGGATTCTGGAGTGAGCTCGGCTGGCTGGAGTGATCCAGCGGAGAGTCGCACCAGCGGTTTCACGCACAGCGGACGCGTACGTTCAAGTGCGGAAAATAACCCCAGGACATGAAGAAGAAGAAGAAGAACCCTGGCAATTTTGAGCTGTATGTAACTTCTATGTATGAGATAAAGTACACACAAATAGTCGTTTCAATCTTATTCTAAACGCAGTGTCAACTTTGACCAGCTTGGCTGGTTTCCATCGAGAGGGCTGATCCCAAAAAGATAATCCTTCATCTCTAGATGCATTAATGGAAAGGAGACACGACCATCTACAGTAAGGATACGATGCAGAGACCAGAGATAGATATTATAAAAAAACGTTCTTACTGAAGCGGGTGAGTCATCTTCTTCCATTGATATTATAGCTCTCTGTGGGTCTGCACACGGCTGAAAGAATTAAAATGTACTGTTTTATAGATTATACTTACTTATTTACTATGGCTAATTCTGTTGTATACAATCTCTATACAAAATTAAAATGACAGCACTAATTGTGTTGTATATTATAAATAAAAATGAATTGCTGTTCATTAGTCTCGCAAAAACACAGAAATGGCTTGACCGATTTTGATGGAATTTTTTGGATACTTGTGTGGACCCCAGGATGGTTTATATTCGCAGTTGGAACCGGTAGGGGGCGCTGCAACCGGGTTTCACGTTCAAGGCAGGACAACGTCTGCCGGGCCCACTAGTATGTTATGATAAATTCCTGTCAGTTTTTTTTAGTTTGAGATTGTGTAGAACATAAATAGCCACATTGAATGTTTCGTCCATGAGGATTTATTTTTAAAATAATTAACGTAGGAATCAAAGATAAAGAAACTTTTTGATTTTCCGGGATAAAAAATTGACCATTACGTGAAATCGCAGTCAAGGGCTAACTTCTAGTAAACAAAAAAAAAGATTATATAAAAAAAAGTCATTTGACTGTGACTTTGATTTAGACTTTGACCAGCTCATACAACATGTTATGTTAACTACATAGTGTTAATCTAGCTTTATAAGTTGTCAATGTATAGTGTCTATGGTCAGTGGCGTGCACATGTTTTGAAGCTAGGGTAGGCATTAGATAATCAGAATACCACTACTTAACTGCTTGATGAAAAAAGAGCATTAACGGAATTTCTATTTGGGTAAGCAGTGCTGTTATGCTTCTATGAACTGCACGTCACTGTCTATGGTCATCTATAATGTCTATGATAACGCTATTGTATGTGTCTTGTTCTCTGAATAAAGAAAATGCAATGCAACAGACCTGCGCTCTCATCGCGGGGTGTGCGGGGTGCGGGTAGGGCGGCGGCGGGGTGCCGGGGGGCGGCGTGCCGCGAGACCACGCCTCCTTCTCCCCCGACTGTGACACGCAACTCTGATCTGTAACACAACCACGTAAAGTCTAAAATTACATCAGCATTTTTTTAAAATTTATAGACTGATGCCCGTTTTCGGTTGGATCGTTTTTGTTTGGAGCCTGGCAGACGTGACGTCCACCATTTTAATTTTTTCCCGTTTATCTTTTTGGCAAATCTTTTTTTGGGACAGTTCTACTGAGGGCAAATCTTTCTGCCATCGTCATAGACGCCGCCACCTCTCTAGGTCTGTCATTTGTCTATGCTCTGACATTGACCTTATCTCGGCGCGCACGCAAAACTATACTACCGTAGGTACCGTACCGTACTATTTTGTACCGAGAATAAAAACTAAAGGTTCCTTGTGTTTAAATATTACACACAACTTTTCTGGTTATTTTTCCTATATCATTTTCATATGTCTATCTAAATTCGGCCATCACTTTTAGACTAATTAGAAAGAAGAACCTGCAATGATAGAGAACCAGCACGGTTTTATTAAAAAGAGGTCAACTATGTCTAATTTGGCACTTTTTGTTGATGATTTATCAGAAGCTCTAGACAAAACAGATCAGGTAGATTGTGTTTATACTGACCTAGCCAAAGCATTTGATGTAGTTGACCACAACATTTTGTTAGATAAACTTGCAAAATACGGTATTAGCGGAAGTTTAATAAGTTGGTTGGAATCATATTTAATAAATCGCGATATGAATGTTGTCATAGGAGGGTATCAATCGAATCCATTTATTGCGACTTCAGGGGTACCACAGGGCTCCATTCTTGACCCAGCGTTATTTGGAATATTCATAAACGACATAGCCGAATGTTTTTTGTATTGTCAGTTCCATCTTTATGCGGATGATCTTAAATTGTATCGTAAAAATAATAATATTAACGATGCCATAAATATGCAACAGGATATAAATAGACTTACTGCGTGGTGTAATAATAATAATTTAAAATTAAATCACTTAAAATGTTTTAGTATTACCTTTAGTAGAAAAGTAAATAATATTATCTTCAAGTATAACATAGATGGCAACATTTTAGAAAGCGTCAACCAAATAAATGATCTTGGGATCATATTAGATCATAAATTGAGTTTTATACCACATACAGACACGGTTATCCAAAAATCTCTTCAATTATTAGGTTTTATAATTAGAAGTATGCGAGAATTTAAAAAGTCATCTACCAGATTAACGCTTTTTAACTCGCTGATACGAATACTGTTCTGTTGTATGGAATCCATATTATATTTAATTGATGATTTTTATAATGACATAGTAAATATACTACAAACCGGCGCTAAAAACAGCGCATCTATTCCAAATGGTGCACTGAAGCCTAAGAAAATTCTAGGATGGAACTACCACGTCCGAGAATTTCATCAAAATGCAAAAATGTATTATAGATGGTGGACTTGTAATGGTAAGCCCAGTACTGGTGAACTTTATACAGACATGATAGAAAGTCGAAGAGCGTTTAAAAACAAACTGAAGTGGTGTCAAAATAACGAGGAAAAAATTAAATTAGACATATTAACAATGCACAGGACTGAAAAAAACTTTATAAAATTTTGGCGTAGTACTAACTCATTAAAATACAAAACGAGCGTACCTGTGTCCGTGGAAGGCGTAAGCGATCGGAGAAAAATTGCCGAATTATTTTCACACCACTTCAGAGTCAATCCCTTGCCGGCTCGTGCTACGTGTATGCCTAGTATGCTAATAGGAGAAGTAAAGAACAATGTTTTCCTTACTGCTGATGACGTGGCTGCAGTAGTATAATATAATATGAAAAGGGGAAAATCTCCTGGACCTGACGGTTTGAGTATTGAACATGTTTTGTATGCTGGTGAGTTATTATATGGGAAGTTAGCCTCCCTTTACAATGCATGTATTAACTTTTGCTACCTACCAGAACAGCTTATGAAGACAGTGGTAGTTCCAATTCCAAAGAATAAAACAGGTGACCTTTCCAGTCTTAAAAATTACAGACCGATTTCACTAGGCACTGTGTTAGGAAAAATACTGGAAAGGTTAATTCACCCAAGCCTAGCAGGAAGTTTAAAACTGAATGACGCACAGTTTGGTTTCCGTCCTGGTCTTTCAACGGATTCAGCGATTTTCAGCTTAAAAGCAACCGTTAACCATTATATAAACAGGGGTACATCGGTCCACGCGTGCTTCCTGGATTTGAGTCGTGCGTTCGACCTCGTAAATTATAATTTACTGTGGGAGAAATTGCACGCCTCTAACGTCCCTTCAAAAACGGTGAATCTGTTGAGATACTGGTATGGAAACCAGACTAATTGTGTAAGATGGGGCGACGCGACTTCTAGCGAATACAAGCTAGAATGCGGTGTTCGTCAAGGAGGTTTGACCTCTCCTGACCTCTTCAGCCTCTACGTAGATGGCCTGATTGCAGAGCTGAGAAGCACTAACGTCGGTTGCCATTTAGGGTCTACCTGCATGAACAATTTTAGTTACGCAGATGATATGGTCCTTCTCAGCCCTTCAATCAGGGGCCTTCGTAAACTGGTTGCCATCTGCGAGCGTTATGCTACAGAGCATGGCTTAAAATATAACGTAAAAAAGACAGTTACGATGGTGTTCCGTTCAGGCAGAGGTCCGGAGAGGATCCCGGGGGGTTTTCTTGATGGAAATCATCTAGAGAGGGTTGAACGATTTAGATACCTTGGCCATATACTTACTGAGGATCTCGTTGACGATGAAGACATAGAGAGGGAACGTCGTGCTCTGTCTGTGAGATGCAACATGCTCGCACGCAGATTTGCAAAGTGCAGTGACGAAGTAAAGCTGACATTGTTTAGAGCATATTGCTTATGCTTCTATACGTGTCAGCTTTGGGTCAAGTTTACCAGGCGTGCTTTCAACAACATTAGGGTACAATACAATAACGCCTATCGTATCCTGATGAAGTTGCCACGGTACTGCAGCGCGTCGGGCATGTTTGCTAAAGCAAGAGTACCGGATTTCTTTGCGATCATTAGATCACGAATCGCTTCTTTTTGGAGTCGTTTGCGTGCTTCCGACAACGAGATCCTCAGTACGTTGGCAGAGGATCTGAGTTGTTCCATCTCCAAACACTGGCTGTCAGTGCACCAGGATGCGAATAAAAAATAGACCAATAGCATGCATCGTCATGTTTTCATTTTTAAATATGTGTAAGACTACGTATGGATTGTACGTATGATGTTTATATTTTCTGCATTTTTATTTTATTTCTTATTTAGTTGTAAGTCTTTTTATAATTGGAATTTTATTGTACTGGGTTTTTACCTTTAAATAAAGATTATTATTATTATTATTATTATTACCAAGTGCATAAAGATAGGATAGAAAGAGTTCAAAGGAAATTTCTGCGGCACGTAGCCTATAAAGATAAAGAATTAAAGGACATGAATTGCTACAATGATTTCTTAAAACGTTATAAAATGCTTTCCTTATCCAACCGTAGAGAACTGATGGATCTTTGTTTTTTACACAAGGTTATAAATGGGGATATTGACTGTCCAAATTTATTACATAGGGTAAGATTGGCAGTACCAAAGCAGAATGCGAGGTCTTTCATAAAGAGCAAGCAAACCTTTAAGCCTAGAATCACGAAGAGTAACCTTGGCAGGGCTGCTCCTGTTAATAGAATAGTCATAGCATATAATAATATATTCAAAAAAGCACATTTAGATATATTTCAAAATTCCGCGTCGCTTTTTAAATCAAAAATTAAAAAACACCTAGGGAATTAGTTACTTTTACTATCCGATGTTTAATTTTTATATTATCTAAATTATAGTTTAAATATTAAAAAAATTTTGGCCTGTTTATTTTTTCTGTTTGATGTAATTTTTTGTATTCTTTGTTTTTTTTTTTTTAAATTAATCTAAGTACTTAAAACTTTTTTCGCAGTTTGAGTTAGCCTGCAAGTGTGTAATCAATGATAGTCATAAGATTAAATAACTAAGTTGTAATAGAATAAGGCAAAAGATCATTGTATTACCGTTGGCTTCCTATTAAATAAATAAATAAATAAATAAATAAGAATATTACATTGAGTCAATGTGGCTAATTCTGTAGTATGATGTCTTAACTAAATTAAAACAGGTCTTAACTAATCCCATTGGATTACTTAAGACCTGTTTTAATTTACACAAAGTACCTAGTACGAAAGAGTTAGCAATAAAATACATGCTTTCATTTTTGGTCAGAGATTGTGTACATCAGAATTAGCCACATTATCCAAACTTTTTACACGACGAAGTCGCAGGCATCATCTATTATTTTATTCTTATAAAATTAAAATGGAAATATGAGCCCTAATTTTTTTATAGTACAAAATATACTCACTTCTTGGTAACTCATGGTCCAAATGTTCTGGGGAAGACTGGCTCCGTACATGAAGCACTGGCACGCCGCTCCGATTGTCCGTCTGTGCATACACAATATAACATTCATTATTATTATATATTTAATCTTTTAAATGATTATGGCGGACGTTCATTTTAAAAGACATCCATTTTGATTTTCATTCATGGCAATACTATGGGTAAGGACTAGTTTCTATGAATTTGAAATTTTTTGATAAAAACAAACATTTTGTTGTTAGTTACTAATATAACAGGTTGGGATTGTTTATGGAAATTATATTAACTAGCGGATGCCCGCGACTTCGTCTGCGTGGTTTGCGGTTTTTTGGTTCACGCGGGAAGTCTTTAATTTTTCGGGATAAAAAGTAGTATATTTGCTATTCCAGACTATAATCTATCTCTGTGCCAAATTTCAGCCAGATCCGTTCAGCCGTTGGGGCGTGATTGAGTAACAAACGTCCATTCAAACTTTCGCATTTATAATATTAGTAAGATAGGCAATCAAGACAAACACAAAGAAATATTTAATACTTATAGAAAATTCTAGACAAACATAAATGTAAAAAAATTTAATTTATTATTTTTATTCTTTGTTAGCAAAGTTACTAAGCACTAGAAAAGTGATTACGAGATCTATAAAATTTTTAGCTAAATTAAAATTAAGCTTTAGCGCAAAAATATCAAATGAAAAGTGATTCTAATGAGTGATGAGAGAAAAAAAACACAAAACATCGAAGCCAAAATTTCTAAAAATATTTTTTTTTTTTTAATTAAAAAGATATTTGAAGAAACTTGTTAATTTGAACTAAATAGAATAGGTTTACTGATTGGGCCCAAAAGTATTTTTTTAAAATAGGGATTTTATGCTTTCAAAAATATCTAGTTATCCCTTAAAAGATAGGTTCTACTTCTACATCAGTTAATTTCGTCAATAATTATTAGTGATTGATCGAACAGCTAGTACAGCAAATATTTGTTCTGCAAACATCAGCCTCAGATGACAGGTGAAGCATTAACACCAGTGACCCAATTGTCTAATCAAATCATTCATCATCAATCATTTGCCAGCTTAAAACGTATTACTCGAACTGTTTAAGGAGTTCATACATGCTTTTTGACGTGCAGGCCTCTATGAACTCCAAACAGGTCGAATTGTCCGTTTGACAAACGATTACGATTTCATTATGCAATATGGAGATGTGGGGGGCTGAGGGGAAATGTGGAGGGCTGAATGGAGATGTGGGGGCCAGAAGTTTGGCGAACCAATCTGATTATTATCGATTTATGATCAATAATCTGATTGGCCCACTAAACACATCTCTGGTGGATACCAGGCCTTACTGTGGGAAAGGAGATGGCAAATGAAACCTATAACCTAATAGACACTATATTATAATCATGCCATTATTTTTCATTTAATCAAGGCTCAATCACCAAACTTAAACTAACCTGCAATGGAGGCGGAGGCACGTTAACCAACGGATAGTTCATTTGCAACGCGATCGAATTTGGTTGAGGTCCCTCCAACTCCCCGTCCAACGAATGGGATGACCTTCTGAATTTCTCTTCCCTATACGGCGGCATTGACTGGTGCATTGGATACGGCTTCTTGTAGTATTGTTTATGTGGGGATGAAGTACAGGGTTTCGGCATTGCGAGTGGATTCACAGGACTATTCGTGGGACTCATAGGTATTCTCTTCGGCGGTCGTTCTATGGACCTCGGTGGTAACGGCGGTGGGGGGCTGTTATCCAGACAAGTTGTGGGAACCATCGGCACTGTATTGTTGTGTACGTGGCGTCGTTTGTTGTTGGTCTCGTCTGAATTCTGTCGGACTAACGGCGTGGTTTCCTGCTTCTGCCTGGCTTGGCGCAGGTTCCGCAGACTCTGCCCTGTCAGGTTGCTAAGGGAGCGGGGTAGGCCGCTGAGGAACCCCGTGTTTTGGAGGCCGTCCTTTGCTCGGGTTAGTTTTGGCGTTGAAGGCGGTTGGACTGCTTCCGGCTAGAATGGGTGGGTTACGGTTTTTTTTTAGCTAGCGCCTTGGTATGAACGGAGATTTTTTCGTTACTCGATTTTTTTTTAAAGTAAATCTTTATGTCCTTTTAATTAAATCTTGATCAAAATTTAAAACATAATGTAAGAAATGAAAAACATTAATCAATACTGTGAAATACCTTAATGCCCTTTACAGCGAGGCGAAAATGAATCACTAACAATGATATTATACTCGTATGTACCTACATTATTTTTTTACATAATATTTACGATTGCAAAAATACTGTGAAAACGTTACAATATTGAACTTATCTGTTTCTATGCATTTTTGTCTAATTCTATGAAATATTTTGACATTTTTAAACAAATTTAAGGCACATTTCTTACACAATTTTTACACTCAAGAAATGTTGTCAAAAAAATTTGACGCTACCAAGAATTACCATGCAGACAAATCTTTTAATTAAAGTATTCAACCATTTATAAATGCTTGACGTCTTTTAGTAAAATAACAGAATAGTTTTATATAAAAAATTACTTTATGATGTTCGTCCATAGTGCCGGTCCATATATCCATAGGTTGTTATTACTAGCCTAACTTGAATCGTATACTTTTTTTTTGCATAGTACAAAACATTATAAAAATCACATATTATATGTACATCAGATCAGATAGAATCGAAATCTGAATATTTACATACAATCAATAGTTAAAAATTTACGCGAAAAATAACAATATGGACGCCACAATACATAATATAAAAAAAAACATGAAATAGTGACAAAAACAAACATGCATAGAAGCAGACAACTAGACAAAAAAACGGAAACACATTTTTTTTATTAACCATCCATTCCCAGCAATGGTTAGTAATCATTATTAATATTATTTAAGTAAGTTATATATTAATTAATGCATCGTGTAATATACACTGGTGTATAATATTATGATCTACGAATTTATTTTCGCCTTTCTTATGTATGGTTTAGACAAGTATATAATGAAAAGGCTTTTATCATACATCAATATATCCATGTACTTATTTAAATTTTTCGTAATTATAATATAAAAAAATTATATTATGATTCATGTGTGGATTTAGGATTTTTTTAAATCCCAAGAAAAATCTTGGATATGAAGACATCATCCTTCTTCAAGGTGTAAGCTATCTCTGTACCAAATTTAGTCGAAATCGGTTAAGCGAATGGGCAGTAGAAAGTTATTGACTGACCAACTTTCGCATTAGTATTAAAAGTATTAATTAAATGAATTAACCAGACAAAATATTCCTATCTAAACCACATGCCACATTGACGTCACACAAATGAAAATAAATCACAAAAATATGAAAATATGAATTAAAAAAACTAAATAATTGCTGCAACACATTGACGAATGCGCTTTGCAAAAGTGAGGCAATAAATCAAAAGTGAGCAATTACGACTCGATGTACACTGTACGTTATTTGAGGTAATGAAATGCGGGGGCATAATATTACCATCGGTTAAAGTAGTATTATTTTAATATTGTTGACGCTCTTGTCTCAGAATTATAGTCTTTATTTCAGGAAAGTCAAAGGTACGTCATATAAAACTGCCATTTTAAAATAATATGGCTTTAAGCGACCATATTAAACCCTCAGTATGAATCATTTAAAGTCTACATTCAGATTGAACATTGGTGGATTGATAATACGTATAATTTATTTTTCCTATTATAAGAGTTGAGTTGGTAAAGTTCGTCACAAAACGCATATGGTAGGGTTCCATAAACCCTAGTCGGGCTCTTTGATATGCTTATCGCTTACTTTACATATAAATCGCAAGTTTCTAGACTCAGTCAGTCATTTGTATGTATATAAGATTTAGAATCGTAAATTGCTCAATCATAAATCCGACCCAAATTCCAATCAATGTAAACTACATGTAACAACAGCTAATCAAATAAAACTAGTGCTTATGTTGATCAATATAAAGTACATATATTCACCTGTGAAGCGTTGATGGCGTCTATCTCATGCTGTAGCGTGGAGCAGCGTTGTTCGGCCGACTCTAGTTGTGCTTGCTTTCTTACATCTGGCACTTTTAGGAGTTCATCTGGAAAAGATATAGCATTTTCCTTAGTAAAATAATTCGGTGAGTTTGCTCTTGGAGCTTTTCTACATAGTACCCCCTTCTTCATTCTGTACCACAAGACGCCGGGAAAGTTCATCTCTTTCAGCCTCTACTTTTTTCGAATGGTCTTGGAAGTGGTCACGATTTCGGCCACCTATTCGAAGGGTTTGGGGTTCAAATTCTTTACTTTCAGTGTGCAGAGTCATCATCTCCTAAGGATGCTCCGGTATCGGAGTGAAACGTACGTTGCGAGTTTTTTAGAGGATTTGTGTGGTGTGGTGACTTGCTTATAAAGTCTAAGTGTGAGATCTATAGAGCGAACTTTGACTTTGCTTAGACTTAAGACATGGTTAAAACGAGACAGATTTATGTTACTCACATAAGTCCATCTCGTTTTAACTCTGAGTAAAGTCTGAGCCAAGTCAAAGTACGCTCTATAGAATCTCAGCATAAGTTGTATTTGTCAAAAGTTGAATAAAGTATCAACAATTAAATGTAACAACATTATATTAACATTTATCGTGTACCTCAGAGAGTACACTGATGTGTAGGTTTTAATTGCAACCAGCGATTGGTTGACGCATCTGTGCTAATCTATGATTCATATGCTTTCAAGCTATCACACTAGATGGCGCATATGGTGCAAGTAACCGCTGTCTAGGCTAGATGGCGTTAGTAAATTAAGTTCACATTCTATGTTTGACAGGGCCCGTCTATGTAAAGGTCGTTGACTTCCGCAAAGTAACGCCCGCTTCTGCCCAACGTTGACATGCACTTACTTCTGAGATCCCGGATGTACTTCTGTTCCTGTTCCAGCATCAATCGTACAGTGTGAGCTTTGGACACCTCCAACTGGCGCTGTTTCTCCGACTGAAACATAATGAAGACAACATTATCGCTCCATCTTACTAATATACACTGGCAGCAATAAAACAATGGTCCAGGCAAAAAGTTGTATTTTTCATTGCTGAGAGTCGTGACCCTTTCCATAAATCACATAATCGACCGAGCGAAGCGAAGGTCTCTGAGTCTACTTGAGTGAATTTGCACTTGTCCGTCCGTCCGTCCGTCCGTCCGTCCGTCTGTCAGAGCCTTAACCGATAAACCGATGGCCTCCAGCCGAATATGGCTTAAAGAGTAATAAAAATCTTTATTTCAGGGGGGCTCTCTCATAAAAGCGAATATGAACAAAAAATATTTTAATAGCGTTACATAGGGTTGCGGTATATCATTTTAAAGATAATTAGGAATAGAGTCCAAAAATATATTTTTAGAAATTTTTCCCCAAAAATTGACGAAATGGGGGTTCTCAAAGTGGAGATTTTCTAACGTCCAAAGTTGACCTCAGAACTCTAAATTTACTGAAATGCTGAGCCTGAAACTTGATCAATTATTTGAATTATATCCTGTATTTGAAAAACAAATACTAAAATTAGATAAATATTATATGGCAACGAAATTATTTAATTTTTAATGTGCCTTAGCATTTACAACAGAACTTCACAATGATGTCAATAGATGGCGCCGCGAGGTCTCAGTTCGGGGCGAACCACTAGTGGTAGGAGATTTTTTTGTGATAATGCGATAGGTTCCCGGGTCTATCCGCAATGTAGTAGTCTAGTCGCAATCTAGTCTAGTCACCTAGTGGTTAGCATGTTCGGATGCGGCCGACGAGGTCCCGGGTCGGGCCATAACAAGTATTGGATTTTTCTGACAAGAACTTCTCAGTACTAGTCCGGAGTTAGGAAGTTGGCGGTGCTTCACTCCCGTGCCTCGGAGAGGACGTCAAGTTGCCGGTGCTGCGCCTGATCTTTCTCCGGTCATGTCATATTTTCCATCCCATCGGGCTATGCGAGTAAAGGAACAGAGAATGCACCTGTGTATGCGCACACTCTCGTATAAACCATATTTTGTCCAGGATACTTGCGATATTGTGCTATTTGCTGATGATACGTCTTTAATTTTTAAAGTCGATAGAAATAAGGATGATTTTGACGACGTAAATAGTGCCATTTCTCAGGTCATTCACTGGTTTACTGTAAATAACTTACTTTTAAATGCAAAAAAAAACTAAGTGTGTTGAGTTCGCACTGCCCAATACCAAGAATACACGTAACATTAATCTAGTGGTAAATAATGATATGTTAAAAATAGAAGAGGCCACCGTGTTCTTGGGGGTGACCTTAGATGCTAAGCTTCAATGGGGCACCCATATATCAAATCTAGCTGGTAAACTCAGTTCTGCTGCTTACGCTGTCAGAAAGATTCGGCAGTTAACAGACGTTGAAACTGCAAAGATTATTTATTTATATTTTGCTTATTTTCATAGTATTATGTCTTACGGAATCTTGCCGTGGGGTAAAGCGGCAGATATTCAAAAAATATTTGTATTACAAAAAAGGGCAATACGTGCAATTTATAATTTAAAACCAAGTGAATCCCTTAGGGAGAAATTCAAGGAAATAGGTATTCTTACAGTAGCCTCGCAGTATATTTACAGTAATCTAATCTTTGTAAAACAGCACATTCAGAATTACAAAAGAATATGCGATCTGCACGATAGGCCAACTAGAAACCGTCATAGGCTCGTGACTCCATCGCTCCGCCTCAATAAAGTCCGAAGGTCGTTCGTGGGAGTGAGCATACTATTCTTTAACAAAATTCCTCAACCTATTATAAACTTGCCTTTACACAAGTTTAAGATAACCATTAAAAAATGCTCCTAAAAAAAGCTTATTATACTGTCGAAGATTATATTAATGATAAAGGCGCATGGATTTGACTCGCTCCAGCAATGCTCAGGACAGTGGTTACTTATGTATCTGTATATGTTGTATGTAGATTATTGTAAACATACCATATACTATTTTTTATTTTCAAAAGAGCAACCACCGAGTTTCTTGCTGGTTCTTCTCGGTAGGAACGGCATTCCGAACCAGTGGTAGATTCATTTGACAACTTGTAAAAAGTCTATTTGAATAAAAATAATTTGATTTTGATTTTGATTTTTGATAATAATCCATACAAATATTATAAATGCGAAAGTGTGTCTGTCTGTCTGCTACGCTTTCACGTCCCAACTACTCAACCGATTTTGATGAAATTTGCTACAGAGATAGGTTACATCCCGGGGAAGGACATAGGCTGCTTTTTATCCCGGAAAATTGAAGAGTTCCCGCGGGAACCAAAAAACATCAATCCACGCGGACGAAGACGCGGGCATCATCTAGTATAATATAATATCTCCCGCGCAGATGGCTAATCTCTCTGGATACAGCCCGTGGCCAAAATTCGGTCGGGAGGACATTATTTAAGAATTTTAAATAGTAACAGCTAACTAAAAATACAACACGCAGTAAAATCTAGTCTCAGTTGTATCTCTGTTGACACAGGTGCTGATATGGTGGACAACCATGTAATGTGTCTATACCGTTTACGAATAAGGGAATCTAGCGAAGGTAAATTAAAATCTTCTGAAGTAAAACTTGAAAACTGAAAACTACAGGTAAATTTGGAAGTCGAAAATCTTAATAACTAGATGATGCTCTCGACTTCAGGTTGGACAGATGAGTCGTGAAAGCGTATCAGATTGATAGATAGACAGACAGATAGAAATAAAGACAAACGGACACATACACTTTCACAAAACATCATTACTGTAGTTCTATACAATATGTGTTTAAATAATTCTCGAAAACTTAATTCTTTTTTTATTCCTTTACGCATTTTACACATTTCTTTGCATCTTATTTCTCATTACTGTGGTTCGTGACCCTTTTCCATTAATCACATAATAGGCCATTGATTATAACTCAAAAAACTGGTCAATAAGGAAGTAAGACGTTCACGGGGTTTTATTGCAGGAATCGTTCAATGGGTTATAAAAGAAGAAAAAACCGCCGAGTGCTATTAAATTAGAGGGTGGAAATTAAAGATAGGGGCGAATAAGCATCCCTTTTGGGTTTTCTAATATATCTCCTAAAATAAGCAAAATTTCGATATATTGTATATGAAACTTTTCATAGAGAATAGAATTTTCCATCGGAATAGTATTTTTTAAATATTGAAAAAAAAATACCATGCCAAAACAGTCGAAACAAACTTGGAAAAAAAGCCCAAATTTCGATTTTTTGAGTCTTTTTGCTTTTTCATCTGTCTCTTTGTTTTGGACTGAGAAAGGTATAGGCATTGCTTTAAATAAAAATAAGTAGACTAAATTTCCTTCAAAATGCGGGGTTAAAATTAAAATATCTTTTTGATTAAAAATTGACTGAGATATGGCCATTAGAACTTGGTTTTTGTCCGCGTGGATTGTGATTTTTTGGTTCCCGGAAGAATTCCTTAATTTTCCGGGATAAAAAGTTGCCTATGTGTTATTCCATAGTATAATCTATCTCTGTGCCAAATTTCATCATGATCCGTTCAGCCGATCTGACGTGATTTAGTAACAAACATCCATTTGAGGTTTTTTGGTTCCTGCGGGAACTCTTTAATTTTCTGGGATAAAAAGTAGCCTATGTACTATTCTAAACTATAATCTATCTCTGTGCCAAATTTCATCTAGATCTGTTCAGCCGTTCTGGCGTGATTGGGTAACAAACATCCATCCACCCATACATCCATCCATCCAAACTTTCGCATTTATAATATTAGTAAGTACCGATAAGAGTTTGTGAAGATTGTTTAAAGTATTGTTTGAATATTGATCATTGGTTCCAAACGTTTGTTGTAATTGTTATGTATTCCTACATAATGAATATGCGAACCTTGTTTAGTTGAGAAAAACAATAATCTTTTCAATAAAATGCGAACGAATACAATATTCGTACAAGAACGATGAAATTCGAAAAAAAAGTTCAGTTTCAAATGGCCATATCTCGGTCAATTTTTAATCAAAAAAATATTTCAGCCCCGCATTTTAAAGGAAATCTAGTTAACTTGTTTTTATCTAAAGCAATGCCTATACCTATCTCAGCCCAAAAAAAAAGAGACAGGCGAAAAAGCGAAAAAAACGAAATTCTGGCTTTTTTTCTCAAGTTTGTTTCGACTGTCTTGGCATGGGCGTTTTTATGTTCGCAGAATGAAAGGTAAGGGGTTGGAATAAAAAAACCAAATTATTTTTCCTTTTCAATATATTCACCTGCAAGACGGACACATTTTTCAGATCTTTCAATTTATTTATTTATACCCTCATAAAAAAATGTTTGTCTTTGTCCTCAAAATACGCTGAAACTGCCTCCTTAACTTCATCATCGGTGGTAAATTTTTTACCCCGCAGCTCTTTCTTCATTTTTGGAAAGAGGTAATAATCACTCGGGGCCAGGTCTGGGCTGTAGGGTGGGTGGTTCAAAATATCGAAGCCCACTTTAAGCAGGGCAGCCAACGCAACGCGGCTCTTGTGGACGGGCGCATTGTCGTGCAAAAGCAGCACACCTTTCGTCAATTTTCCCCGTCTTTTCTGTTTAATGGCTTCTTTTAGTCGCTCTAATATTGAAGCGTAGTATTCTCCGGTTATAGAAACACCTTTATCTTTATAATCGATCAATAATATTCCTTCTGAGTCCCAAAAGACCGTTGCCATGAGTTTCCCAGCTGACTGTGACACCTTAAACTTCTTGGGGGGGTGCTGTGCCCTTTTTATGCCACTGCATAGAGTCTTGTTTCGACTCAGGTTCATAATGATGAACCCAAGTTTCGTCTCCAGTAACAATTCGACTCAATACACCATCCTTGTCTTCATTGCAGAGGTCCAAAAATGCACGTGAACACTCTACGCGTTGTTGTTTTTGCGGCGGCGTGAGCATTCTCGGTACCCATCTTGCGCTGACCTTAGTCATGCCAAGATGATCGTGCAGGATTTTAAAATTGGTTGTATCGGATACTCCAACCATTTCTGCGAGTTGTTTCTTCTTTAGTCGAGCATCGTCGAGTACAAGTTTTTCGACTTTTTGGATAAGTTCTGGCGTGGTCACCTCGATGCTCCTGCCCGGCCTCGGGTCGTCTTCAAGGGATTCCCTTCTTTTTTAGGGTTCCGTACCCAAAGGGTAAAAACGGGACCCTATTACTAAGACTCCGCTGTCTGTCTGTCTGTCTGTCTGTCTCCAGGATGTATCTCATAGACCGTGATAGCTAGAAAGCTGAAATTTTCACAAATGATGTATTTCCGTTGCCGCTATAACAACAAATACTAAAAATTAAAAAAATATATATATTAAGGGGGGTCCCCATACAATAAACGTGTTTTTTTCGTATTTTTTTGCTCAATATTAAAAACGGTAACAGGTACACGGTTCAAATTTTCACAGAATATTAACTTGTATATTACCTTTCAAAATAAATAATTAAATATCAATAAAGTAAATATTAAAGGGGGGCTCCCATACAACAAACGTAATTTTTTGATATTAACAGTAAACCTCTACAAACAAAGTTAGTTTTGCGGTTCATTAAAAAAGGTAATTATACCTACTTCTTGAGTACGGAACCCTCGGTGCGCGAGTCCGACTCGCACTTGGCCGGTTTTAATTTAAACACACAGCTGTGCCACTTGTACACCATGGTTTTTCCTGGACAAGAGTCACCGTAAACCGATGACATCTCATCCATTATGGTCGCAACTGATTTTCCTTGCTTGGTAAGGAACTTTATAACGGCACGATATTCTATTTTTTACATATTTCACTTTTCACTCCTGATTATATTGCTTGGTTGGCGATAGCTCAAAGACTAATGGTCTAATAACAATGAAATCTCGTATTTATACTAATTATGAGTCACTAAACACGTAACGATCCTGAGCCTAATCACCCCCCTCCAACCCTCTCATTCCGCGAACTTAAAAACCCTCCCTCGTATTTTTTTTCAATATTTAAAAAATGCTATTCCAATGGTAAATTTGATTCTCTACAAAAAGTTTCTTATACAATATAATTATCGAAATTTTGCTTAGTTTAGGAGATATATTAGAAAACCCAAAAGGGATGCTTATTCGCCCCTATCTTTAATTTCATATTATTATATATTATATATAATAATATTATATATTTCATATTTCATCACCCTCTAATTTAATAGCACTCCGCGGTTTTTTCTTCTTTTATAACCCATTGAACGATTCCTGCAATAAAAACCCATGAACGTCTTAGTTCTTTTCTAAATGTTATAATCAATAGCTTATAATGGTAGGAGATTTCTTGGGATAATAATGCATATACTTAGGAAAAAAAAGACAGAGTATTTAAACTTTTAGGTTTTTGTAACGATTATTATCAGATGTTAGTGATAATAACCGGGACCGACGGCTTAACGTGCTCTCCGAAATACGGAACAAACGAAAAAGGCAAATTTGAACCTCCAAATGCGGTCACTCATCCAGTTACCGCCTTGGGTCAACGTTGCTGAACAATCGCAATCGAATGATATGCGTTATCGAAACTATGGCCTCGACTCTCTATTCTACACATAGGTACCTTATTTCGTATTTTGTCGGGTATACTCAGTTGGTTTATGTACTCACATTGACTGGGACGGGTCCGGTGATGGGCGTTTTGTGCCGCGAACTGTTCTGTTGGACTGTTAACACGGTGCTGGGATTGGCTGGAACACAAAATATAATCAAATGAAAATAGAAGAAGAACATAGACTCAATGTGAAAGGATTCTGATAATCCCCTAGAATCAAGGGATTCGAGAACTTGTGAGCTTACTAAGATCGCAGCATTATAATTTTTAAATTACAGTTTTATATGACGTACCATAAGGGGTCATCCATAAAGTACGTCACACGTTTAGGGGGGCCGGGGGTCAACGAAGTGTGACATTGTGGGACTAGGGGTGGGAGGGGCCCTAAGTTTCATGACGTCACATTTATAAATCTTATACATCTGTACTAAAATTCTACATCAATGCATCTAAGTGTTAAAATGCGAAATTTGAACTATTAACGAAAAACTTAAAAATATTTCCAAGTTTTGTAAATTTTTTCAAATGTTTCATTTGATGTTGATATATTTATAAAGGCGCAAATATGAAATTATTGAAAATTTCATTTCAATCATTTTTGCGCCTTTTGGTGTTGAAACCCTGGGGTCGTGGGGCGAAGATGCTAGATCCTTTTTAGGGTTCCGTAGCCAAATTTGGCAAAAACGGAACCCTTATAGATTCGTCATGTCTGTCTGTCTGTCCGTCCGTATGTCACAGCCACTTTTTTCCGAAACTATAAGAGCTATACTGTTGAAACTTGGTAAGTAGATGTATTCTGTAAACCGCATTAAGATTTTCTTACAAAAATAGAAAAAAAAACAATAAATTTTGGGGTTCCCCATACTTAGAACTGAAACTCAAAAATTTTTTTTTCATCTAACCCATAGGTGTGGGGTATCTATGGATAGGTCTTCAAAAATGATATTGAGGTTTGTAATATCATTTTTTTCTAAACTGAATAGTTTGCGCGAGAGACACTTCCAAAGTGGTAAAATGTGTGTCGTCCCCCCCGTAACTTCTAAAATAAGAGAATGATAAAACTAAAAAAAATATATGTTGTACATTACCATGCAAACTACCACCGAAAATTGGTTTGAACGAGATCAAGTAAGTAGTTTTTTTTTTAATACGTCATTAATCGTAAATCGCAATTTACCTTTCATTCAATCAACTCAAATTTTTAAAAAAAACATTTAATTTAAAACTTATTACAGGTTTGTACGGAACCCTCGGTGCGCGAGTCCGACTCGCACTTGGCCGGTTTTTTTAAGGATCTATCTTCTCGTCTCACAGAGTCCACTGGCGACCGGAGGGCTGGCAGTTACCGCCAACATATATGTTTGGCTATTCAGCGGGGTAACGCAGCCAGCGTTCTGGGCACACTGCCTCATTGCAGCGGGATAGATGATATTTTTAATGTATAGTTTTTAGTTTTTAATTTAGATTTTAATGTTTTTTTTCTTCTAGAATTCTTGTTGTTTATCGAATTAAATAAATGAGATAATTAACATTAAAAAAAATATAAAAATTATAAAAAAGAAATACTTACTTAAATGGAAATAAAACTAATTTCGGAAGAGCTGTTTTAAGTTAATACTTTCTAGATGCAAAATTGCAAGATATGTATGTAATGTCACAATAGGGGGGGGGGGGGGGGGGGGCCTCCCTCCCCCAAAATATGTGACTAACTGTGACAAGGACGGGTCAGAAATAAGACGTCCTAAAACTAGAATTTAATAAGCCTGCCTCGTTGGTCTAGCGGTTATCATGTTCGACTGCGGCCACAAGGTCCCAGGTTCGAGTCCCGGGTCGGGCCATAATTAAGTGTTGGGTTCTTCTGATTACAAATTCTCAATACTAGCCCAGAGTAAGGAAGATGGCGGTGTTTTTAGGGTTCCGTAGCCAAATTTGGCAAAAACGGAACCATTATAGATTCGTCATGTCTGTCTGTCTGTCTGTCCGTCCGTATCTCACAGCCACTTTTTCCGAAACTATAAGAACTATACTGTTGAAACTTGGTAAGTAGATGTATTCTGTGAACCGCATTAAGATTTTCTTACCAAAATAGAAAAAAAACAATAAATTTTGGGGGTTCCCCATACTTAGAACTGAAACTCAAAAATTTTTTTTTCATCTAACCCATACGTGTGGGGTATCTATGGAGAGGTCTTCAAAAATGATATTGAGGTTTGCAATATCATTTTTTTCTAAACTGAATAGTTTGCGCGAGAGACACTTCCAAAGTGGTAAAATGTGTGCCCCCCCCCCCCTGTAGCTTCTAAAATAAGAGAATGATAAAACTAAAAAAAAATATATGATGTACATTACCATGCAAACTTCCACCGAAAATTGGTTTGAACGAGATCTAGTGAGTAGTTTTTTTAATAATTTAAAACTTACTACATGCATTGTACGGAACCCTCGGTGCGCGAGTCCGACTCGCACTTGGCCGGTTTTTTAATTTATTACTAAGCCGTCGGTCCCGGTTATTACCATTAACATGATAATAGTCGTTAAAGCCCGCCAACCCGCATTGGAGTAGCGTGGTGGGTCTAAGCTCTAATTCCCTCTCTCCTATGAGAGTGGAGGCCTGTGCTCAGCAATGGGACGTTAATGGGCTGTAGTGGAAGGTGTGTCCAAACATAAAGCTGCACGGCTGCCGCGCGCTTTATACCTTCAAATCAAGAGTGAATAGGCCTCTTCTAGGCAAGCGTACTCCACCTTAGGCTGCATCAACCGCTTGCAAGCAAGTCTGATTGCAGCCTAGAAATATTAAAAAAAAAAAATGTTCGCAACGTTGTAAAAAAAAAGTGTGTCGGCTAGATCTGCAGCTTTATGTTTGGCTTTGGACACACCTTTTTAAGATAATTTCCCCAGCTAAAATGATACTGTTAATCACCATGGCTCACCTCTGATCATGTGCACGACCTGCTGATGCGTGTGCTGATGTACGGGCACGGAGTCCACCCTGAGGATGCGGTCCCCGGCGCGCAGGCCGGCGCGCCACGCGGCACCGTGCTCTTTGACCGATTGTACGTACACCGGGTTGTCGCCTGGAACCCGTTACACGTCTGCTATTAGTTCTACATGACAATCTAAACTAGACTAAAGTTGATCCCTGAAGGCTAATATACGGTATACCTTAAATGGTTCTTATATTATAGTTTTTATATAAATCATTCCATACAGAAAGACTAAGAAAAACACCAAAAGTTGTAACGACACTTTTTGCTATAGTTGTAAGCCGTGCGGCGTGCGCGTGTTTCTTCGAACTTCGCGCGTGAACTTCGTCCCTTATCAACTCTCAAGTTTTTTATTATTTTAAAAAAACATCACAATTACCCAATCTTATCACGTTACATCTTTTCACGACTATGTAATAATATAGAGAAACATTGCGTGAGTACCTACCTACCCAAGTCTAAACGTGAACGAAGTCGCGGGCATCATCTGCCTAGTATTTAATTAGTACTTAATAGGCCAGTCAATAAGCAAGTATATTATGTTTTTCTGTAGAACCAATAGTTTTCGAGCTAGACAAGTATAATGTAATGTAATAACACAAAAAAGCCAAAAATAAGATCTCTCGCCACCCCTGGGTTTGGCTTACCTCCAACTTCCTATAGTCGGGGGCTCAGTAACTATATTGACCCCCAACCCATCCCTGAAGGCAACAATTCTGCCGCTCTCCATGCTCTCTACCCCGTCTGATTCATTCATTGATTGGATTATAAGCATTAGTAGTTAGCACCTACGGATGTGGTCACGGGGGTCGTATTTCAATACTAATATAATTGTTCAGTGTTGTGATAGAGTAGAAATTAATTGTAATTTCGACAGTAACTTCAATTAGCATTATAAATAACACAACTGCCGACTGTCTAGCTAGCATGGATACGGACTGCCCAGGATCCGGCTTCTTACATGTGGGCTATTGCGCTGCTTGCGATATTTGCATGTTTACGAAACATCCTGATTTCTAATAGGTACCTACAGGTAATCGATGCAGTTTTATATCAATAATAATTTTACTAATATCAGTCGGCCGGTTTCTGAATTGAGAATTTCATGTTGAGTCTGTCTTTGACTAATTAAACAAATTTTTGTTTCTGAATTTATATTGGGCCGGTTTCTGAATTAAGCATTCAAGCAAAAACAGCAAGTTCCAACTCTCAAACCTTACACAATATATCAACCTTAAATCAGAAAATTGCTTAATTAGTTATTAAGTAGTCTTTAAGACAGACTCAACATGAAATTCTCAATTCAGAAACCGGCCGGCAGCCTCATGGGATAGGATATAGGTACTTTATAAACGCGAAAGTATGCAAGGATGGATGGATAGATCGTTACTCGTTACTCTATCACGCAATAACTACCTGAATGGATTTTTGTAAAGTTTCATCAAAATCCATCCAAATCTTATAACAATACAATATACATTACGAGTAGAACCCTACTAAGTACCTAATATCATAAAAGTAAAATGTTGTATGTTTGAAATGATGTTTGTTACTTCTTGGCGTCACAATAATGACTTCACCTACAGATTTGGCTGAAATTTGGAATGGGGTTAGCTTTATACCCTGAATAATTAACCCGGAAAATTAAAGAATTCCCGCAGGAACACCACCTAATGGAGAAGCCGCGGGTATCATCTGGTTCAAGTAATCGCATGATAGACCACCCACCTGACACCTTCATCCCATATCCGTGTTCGTCCCTCACGACAGTGACGGTGAGCAGCTCGTCGCCCGAGGGCGAGCCCGCCCCGCCCGCCCCGCCCGCCCCGCCCAGCATCACCTGCAACAAGCACACAAACAAACATCCCATCAGCTGCGGACTCATCATCATCATTAATTCTACAAATTGCCGGCTTAATACTACTCAATATTCAATACTCAACTTATTTATTACATACAGGTGTCTCTGTTACGCCATGTTTTGACTCTACCACCGGAAAGAGCTTCTACTGAGAAGAGCCGGCAAGAAACTCAGCAGTTGCTCTTTTTAACGCGCACTGCACACTCTCGGAATGAGTCTACCACGCATATACTGCCAACGCTTAAGGCCATATTGTTTCATTATTGTTGACTTTCGTGTTATATCAGTCAATCAATCAGTCAATATTTATTTACCCAATTTATGTACACTGTACACTTATTGGCGTCCGAAACTTATAAAACATGATGGTGATAATCAACATGGTATCCTAAAACTAAAGCTACGAGGGTTCCAAACCCGCCATGGTCTGAGAAGAGCCCGCAACAAACTCAGTCGGGCTTTGTGTTATTATCACCATCTAACAAACATCGTAAATTAAATAGAACTATAATTAACAATTAGATTAATTAGCCACTGGATCTAATCGTTCCCATGTTTTTTTATCAAACTACATAGACAACCTTCCACCTTTAATATTACTATAAATAAATAACTCTATGTACGAAACATTTACTTATGTAGGTACCTATCGAAAGGTTAAGGCGCTGTGAGCTCACGAGATGAAAAACACAGGCGCGCGGGGGTGAAATCGAGCAACCGCATGACGCAAAAAATGCAAGAAATCTATTGTAAAAAAATAAGTATTTACTTTTCAATACAAATGAATCCGACAATGTGTTTGATTTAGAAATATGAATTTTATCTTATATTTCTAGAGCAAATTATTAGTTTCAATAAGGAGAAAAATTGTTTTAAAAGGTAAATTAAGAGGTACGAGTATGTTTAAAATAAATTTCAATGCAGATATTTTTAAACTGTGTTTTGAGATGCGTCAATGGCTGCTTAAAAGTCTTGAAAACAGCAAATTATTTTTACAAGCATACATTATGTCACCGTTTGATGGATAGTGGATACACTGCTTTTAAAAACCCCCTTTGACGCTACACAGGTCCTTAAGTAAACGTTCCTAGCCACTGAAGCATGGTTTTATAATCCATACTACACTTACACTCTCTCCCTAAACTAGATATTATGTAAGAATATTTTTCTCAGTCTGTCTAGACAGGAGCCGCGTCGTAATATCCGGGGAGGAAACCCGCAATGCGGACCTATTGTACGAGTAAAGCTAAAAGCGCATTGTCAATATTACTTGATTCTGCGACAAAAATTCCGTTTATAAGAGCATCTTTAATTCGACAAAAAAGAAAAGACGAGTTTACTACTTTTGGACAGTATTTACTACTAATACTACTTTTAATCAAGCCATCGATTTTATAACATCTGATGTTGCGGGAGAGGACATTTTTCATCACAGAAACGAGTTGCAAGTCATATTTGAATTCTTCAATTTGCAATAAGGTAAGCAAGCAGTTTTATAACTTACGCTGAGTTGCACGACACAATTTCAAAATGTTAGTAGAGATTAAACCAATTTAATCGCAAGAATTGTGATGAAGTCTGGTGATTAAATTAGTATAATCAACACTTTTTTTTTAATTGGTGGGTGCAAATCAGCGTTAAACATACAGCCGGATAAATAGACGGATGGACGGACATCCATCACACCACCAGGGACATGCTGGGCACATGCCTTCACTCTCATAAGAGAGGGAGAATTAGAGCTTCGACCCACCACGCTGCTGCAATGCGGGCTTTAACGACTATTATCATGTTAGTGATAATAACCGGGACCGACGGCTTAAGTGCACTCCGAGGCACGGGGGTGAAACACCACCAACTTCCTAACTCCCGGCTAGTACTGAGAATCTCTAGTCAGAAAACCCCAACACTTAATTATGGCCCGACCCGGGACTCGAACCCGAACCTCGACGGCCGCAGTCGAACACGCTAACCACTGAGTTAGACCAATGAGGCAGTGAACGGACATAATCCAGTATTATCTATTTCTGCGTTATGTCGTGTCGATCAGTAGGTATGCAAGCCGCCTTAGCGTGTCGGCTGTCATAGTTCCCCTGTCCACCTCCACTCTCCAGCATGAGTGATGGTGGTCGCCGGTCGGTCTATTTCGGCGGCTAATTCGACGACGCACGAGATTCACAGATAACAAGGCGCTTTTGGCACATGCGCGCGAGGAATTTTGTCTATTTCACCTGTCGACACTACGAGTTCAGAATATTTTTTATTTGGGACGTTTTTAGTAGACAGATACCTATAAATCAATCTTCAAGCATCCTGTTGATTTCGCAAACATTACATAACAACGTTTCTATGTTATATGCATCATCATCATCACCTAAACCCATAGCTGCCACATCATTAAACAATGCTCTTCTATTGTAATAAGAAGGGTTAAGACCAATAATCAACCACGCTGGTCAAGCGCGGATTGGCAGTCCTCAGACACCTTTGGGAACATTAAGTATGGAGAGTTCTCCAGCATGAGGTTTCCCCACGAAAAATCCGTAACCGTTAAGACAAGTGTCAAAAATTGTTTGCGAGACATTTCACCGCGGTTGATTGCCTCATCTGGTGACAGAAGGACTGGCTCATTTTTTGTGCAAAAAATCAGCTTGGCTGTCCAGTGCGGAAATGCAGCCAGCATTCTTGCCACCATTCCACGCGGGCATGATTTATATAGTAATTAGGTTAGGCTAGCTACCTATATAGCTTTAAGTTCTATTGTATTGTTAGCGAATAATAAATAATGACATTTACACATGACACAACCCTTAATAACGCACATAACTCCTCCGAAAAGTCAGAAATGCTTGCCCTAATTCGAACCCCATAATCCCCAATAGTATGCCGAAGTCTCAACCACCAATCTATAATCCATATGAGATAAGTAATGTTCTAGAAATGTTTACACGCCCTTCTAATTATTCTATGCCCCATAGAAATAGCTAATGTAAGCAATCCATTATTATAATGACGTAAATCAGAAACGTGTTATCACTATAATCAGCTTATTGTCAATAAATTTGCCCTTGCTCTCGGACTGCACCGGACCAAGGAATGCACTTTGGTAAGTAGGTATGTTATAATAACATACCTAAGTACCTATAGCTTCAATAAATTAACTCTATTCTACTAAGCAGTTATCGCCTTATCGGCATTTAGGTAGCTGCTTCTCTTTACCGCTGTGTGTGTGTGCGTGTTTTCTTAGTATTTCTGTAAGGGCTGTGGTCTTAAAAGTGGGAGGTCTCGGGTTCGATATAATCTATACGAATATTATAAATGCGAAAGTTTAGAATGGATGGAAGGATGTTTGTTACTCAATCACGCCAGAACGGCTAAACGGATCTGCATGAAATTTGGCACAGAGATTTTAGTCTGCATAGGCTACTTTTTATCCCGGAAAATTAAGGAGTTCCCGCGGGAGTCGCGGGCATAATATTATATTGAAGCTATAAAGTATTTGAGTAAAAATCATCTGTTACATAAGTTATATATAAACTAGGTATTTGATGTAATTTGGGCACCGAGTACAGAGCAAAGGAAGTAGCGTCAATAAAACACACAGCAAAGAGAATATTTATATTCATGTGTTTTTACTCTGTACTATTCATGAGTATAAATAACCAGGTCGACGGCTGTAAAGGTTGGGACACATTCAACGTAGCGAGAATTGTTTAAATTATCGTTTGATTAAGGGCATTCAAACTTTTGCGAGTCAAAAAAGTTGTCTTTCCGAATCGCATACACGTATAGGTCATAACTCACAATCCCATATGTCTCATCATATTGTCCTTATCTAGCTATGTAGGTAATAGTCAAAACAATCTTTGGAGGCTTATGAGTTATGAATTTTTGTCTTTAAAATGATCGTTGCATCCAAACGGCTGGAGATTTTGTTTTGCATTCTAGGTTCCAACACCAAACAACTAAAGCTGCATCTTTGGTGCACTCGTACCCTCAGATATAAACTATGCGAGTGATCTTCAACGTTTATGTCATGCCAAGAGCGTCATCTTAATGATATCGCTATAGAAAAAGCTAAGTTATGTCCAGCAGCTGATATATATAGTGGCGTATGATGATAAAACAGTACTCCCTATATTATCATTGTACATCATATAAAACTGACATATCAACGCTGGGGCTAAATTAAACTTATTCAGCTTGATTGAGACTTTGTCCATACAAAGCTGATGTTCTGTATAGATCTCCATAATCTTCATTAAGTAGTTATGCATCTCCATAGAAAACTTCAGTTTTTAATTTTTATGGTTAAAAGCTAAATCGAGCTGAATACTAGTTGACTTTTTCAGGAAAGCAACCCAACGGACAATAAAGGCAGTGGAGCAAAATAGGTTTCCCTTCATAAAGGGTGGAGAGCTGAACTTAATATATATATATATACATATATATATAGGCTAAGCTAAACTTAGCAACCCCTAGATATATACTGATTTTACATGACAAGATTCCGCTTTGATGAGTTTCCTAAGCATAATTATCATCATAATTACATATTACTTAAGTATACTTATACCTACTAATAATTATGAATTACGAAAGTGTGTCTGTCTGTTTGTCGGCTACGCTACGGCCCAACTTGTGAGCCGATTTTGAAGAAATTTGATACGGATGTTGTTTGCATCCCGAGGACATAGGCTGCGAGCACTGCGAGTATTTTTTAAACTTCGCCGGTAGACCTTTAGAGATTACAAGTGGGAAACTTACCTCTTACACAATTTACAACTGTATAATTTACTACTGTATACTATAAAGTACTTATTTTATTTTTACATATTCAAATTACAAGATACACAAAATCCTCCAAACTTTTTATGGCCGTCCCAATAAAAAGTAACTACCAAAAATAGATTGACGTGCGTTGCTAGTTGCCCGTAGTTGCACGTTACACATCATGTTTAGTGCGCGGCGCCATAACGAGACAGTGCAGGTCCCAGTTGCGACATTCTACGGCGTGCCATAGATCAAGCATAGGCATCCGTTCAGAGCTGGAGCTAGCTACGTACAATAATGTCTCCGCGATAGAGGTACCATGACTCAAATTTTAGAAACAGGACATCGTCGATCTGAGGCCCAATGTCTAAGCAAATCGTAATCATTTGACAGCTTCAAACGTATTACTCGAACTGTTTATCATAATATATGCTGTTTGACGTGCAGGCATCTATGAACTCCTTAAACAGGTCGACTTAACCGTTTGACAAATGATTCCTTACACAATCGGGGAGGAGGCAATCGATATGACGACTGGTTACGGAAAAACTGTAGTTATCAATCATTATTAATTACAATCTCTTCTTCTCTTGCTCTTGGCTTTCTGTCACTAGTCAGTGCCAAACCAACATACTGCACGACGCACTTCGTCAGTGACAAGTAGCTTAAGGGAGGCAAAAAGGAAATTGGCTAGGAAAATTAATTGCAAAGGCGATTTGAATACTACTTAAGTACTAGTCAAATTAAGTACCAACTCTTAAATCTCTATCGAATATCAAAAACGCGCGCTTAGTATGACATAGAATATTAGCTATATAGAGTTGTAAAGAATACTGACAGAGTGAACGATGCTGACTTGTGAAGCTGTGACGTCACCAAAACCCGACACATTTTTTTTTTGACTTTAATCGATGGTACGAAGACCATCCGGTTCTGACCTTCCAAAGACAAGACCGGAGAGAGATCAGGCGCACGACTTTACGTTCTCTCCGACGTACTGGGGCGAAACACTGCCAACTTCCTAACTCCGAGCTAGTACTGAGAACCACTATTATTATGGCCCGACCCGGAAATGGAACCCAGGTCCTTGTCATCCGATGGCGAACCCGGCAGCTACTAGACAGTTAAGAAATAGACAAGTTTAACTAAAGCCATGGCACTAACAATCAGGATATGTCCGGAGAATACCCAACATTCGACAACCCTACCAAATGACCCTGCGTACAATCATTAAATCAATTATCCAACGAACTAGAAACGCAGTAACATTGGCAGCAGCGGTAATAAGTAAACAAACGTTTTCATAACCCGTAAGGTTACATTGCCAAGTTTGCATATTTACACGTTACGTCAAAAAATGAGTTGGCATAACGGCCTTGCGGTCTTCGGCTGCGGGGAAATAAAAAATATAACTGGTTAAAAATGTGTATGAGACATAAGCACGAAGTAGGGTTCCGTAATCCGTAGTCACGCAAATAAAGAAAACTCAAATTGAAATAATAGTTACTTAAGGCAGCGCGGCGCGGCGGGGTTAACCTCGGCCTGCACCCATAGACGGAATTTTTCCCCTGAATGTCACGGGAAAAATCCCCTACTATGTCGTTCCGTCTATGGGCGTAGGACCTAAGTTTCCCTCTCTCATTCGCACATCGTATGATCTTCAATGATTGAAGAAGTCTCAGTATACTTTTGACAAATGTGGCTAAATCAACTCATGGGATTATGATGGCATTGCCATTGACGGACACCATTGTCATTGATTGATGATTTAATACTCGCCTACGGGACCCTGAAAAGAGTGAAAACCCCACCAATCGCACGAGTCGTTGTCATTTCCATGCGATGAGTCACGGCGAGCGGATGTCTCTGTTGTTACAGGTTTGTCTGGTTATCGCGATGATAGCGCGCTATTATTTCAGTTTCTTTTGTGATCATTGTTTTTTTTTAATTAATTCAGAGCAAAACAGGTTCATTTGTTAACACAATGACGTTCTTATTTGTTAGTCTTAAATAAACACTGTTTACGTAACCATGTAATAACTAAAATGTCTTATCATTAAATGACTAAAATACTTAGTTTTTACTAGAAATCTAAATAAATAAACTTATTAATCCTAATTAAGTTGTAATTGAACTTACATAAGGTAAGTACATACTTACGTTTAAATAAACAAAATTACGTTAGTAAGTAATTTAATTTTTTTAGCAGCGAATACAAAAGCTGATGATGAAGCAAACGTCAATGTACAATCTTATGGTAATCCATCTACCACACAATCATTTGACTCAATAAAGTATCAACTTCGTGCACCCGGGTGATGTCATTAAAATCTACGCTAGTCTAACTAAATAATATTATAAAATATTGTATGTACATTTCAGCGTTAATATATTCGCCTTACTGCTATTAACATAAAGAACAGAAAAGCGATCGCTTGATAGATGATATTATTATATAGTTTAGTTGTAAATAATTTTAATGGGTGCCTGTGGTAATATTCAGCAGTTTTACTTTAGCCTTTAAACGTACAGTAAATGCAAATTGATTTTCCGTTGAGGCCTGAGAGTGATTTACATGAGGATAACGTTGCTAGAAATTTTCTTGAAGGGATTCCTTTTAAATATTATGATAAAATAAGATTATGTAAGTAAGTAGTAAGTATTACTTTAATGAAATTATATCAAAAAAAACCGGCCAAGTGCGAGTCGGACTCGCGCACCGAGGGTTCCGTACAAACCTGTAATAAGTTTTAAATTAAATGTTTTTTTTAAAAATTTGAGTTGATTGAATGAAAGGTAAATTGCGATTTACGATTAATGACGTATTAAAAAAAAACTACTTACTTGATCTCGTTCAAACCAATTTTCGGTGGTAGTTTGCATGGTAATGTACAACATATGTTTTTTTTTAGTTTTATCATTCTCTTATTTTAGAAGTTACGGGGGGGGGACACACATTTTACCACTTTGGAAGTGTCTCTCGCGCAAACTATTCAGTTTAGAAAAAAATGATATTACAAACCTCAATATCATTTTTGAAGACCTATCCATAGATACCCCACACCTATGGGTTAGATGAAAAAAAAATTTTTGAGTTTCAGTTCTAAGTATGGGGAACCCCAAAATTTCTTGTTTTTTTTCTATTTTTGTAAGAAAATCGTAATGCGGTTTACAGAATACATCTACTTACCAAGTTTCAACAGTATAGCTCTTATAGTTTCGGAAAAAAGTGGCTGTGACATACGGACGGACAGACAGACAGACAGACATGACGAATCTATAAGGGTTCCGTTTTTGCCAAATTTGGCTACGGAACCCTAAAAATAGCATCCAGTCTTCTTTAATAACACGTTACGAATATAAGTAGCTATTAAGTGAAAAGCACAAACCCGTTTTAAAAACTAAATATAGGATATGCACAGTGCACACTTATGATTTTCCTCATAACTGTTTAAAAGTGCAGGAACGAGCTCAAACCTTAAACCAATTACTGCTTTACATATATTATCATTTTATAAGGCTACAATTAAATTCAAAACACGGGTAAGGCGCGTCAGGCATCTCGCGCGTCCAGTTTTTTTTTGCAATGACCAAACCACCGAAGCCTCCACATTCCGTGGTGATCAACGATATAGGAATCTCATGTGGCGAGATCCAGCGGGATGAGGTATGACGTAAGGCATTTTATAATACCACATACCTACTCTCTTCATGTATTGATAGATAGGTTGTTCTTAATAGGTTGTTATTTAGAAGCCTAATTAAAGGGACGGGTTTTCTAGTTGCAACAACGCATATCAGTCGAATGCGATTGTTGAGCAACGTTGACCCAAGTCGGTAACTGGATGGGTGACCGAATTTGGCCTTCTCGTTTCCTCCTATTCTCGGAGAGCACGAAAGGCCGTCGGCCCGGATATTATCGTAAACATCTAATAATAATCTTTAGCAAGCTAAGAGTTGAAACACTACTCTTAGCAGAGTCTTATGGGGAAGGACCTGGGATCCCACCGCATTATTATCCCAAGAAATAATAAAGATATACGACGCAGAGAGAGAGAGAGAGAGAGAGAGAGAGAGAGAGAGAGAGAGAGAGAGAGAGAGAGAGAGAGAGAGATAGAGGTACTTGAATATTGGATTGAAGCAGGCGTCACTTTGCGGAAGTCCATGATAATGAAGAAACTTGAAATAATTTCATTCGCTATAATCCGCCACAGTACCTAGGTAAAATCTATGTGGTACAATGTGTATCTTGCCACACCATTCTTCCAAATTATTCAACGTACGTTTAACTCCGACACCGGAGCATCTTAAGGAGATGTTGACTCGACAATGTACGATTGTAACTGTCACTTTACCTACTGTGGCGGATTATAGCGAATTAAATTTCAAGTTTCTCCATTAAGAGGTACTTAATATTAATAAAATAGACCGTGACAAAACTGTGAATCTAATGGAGCCCTTAAGGGTTAAAGTTTCTCATAATATGTCAAGTAGCCACCTTCTTACTTACCTATTACAACACTGTTGCAAAACCCATAACCTTTATTAACATACGACGGCGATAAACCTTTCAAACTGTTCAACGAATTTCATTCCACAAATAACTACATGTATACTCATAAAAAATCGGCCAAGTGCGAGTCGGACTCGCGCACCGAGGGTTCCGCACTCAAGAAGTAGGTATAATTACCTTTGTTAATGAACCGCAAAACTAACTTTGTTTGTAGAGGTTTACTGTTAATATCAAAAAATTACGTTTGTTGTATGGGAGCCCCCCTTTAATATTTACTTTATTGATATTTAATTATTTATTTTGAAAGGTAATATACAAGTTAATATTCTGTGAAAATTTGAACCGTCTACCTGTTACCGTTTTTAATATTGAGCAAAAAAATACGAAAAAAACACGTTTATTGTATGGGGACCCCCCTTAATATATATATTTTTTTAATTTTTAGTATTTGTTGTTATAGCGGCAACGGAAATACATCGTTTGTGAAAATTTCAGCTTTCTAGCTATCACGGTCTATGAGATACAGCCTGGAGACAGACAGACAGACAGACAGACAGACAGACAGACAGACAGACAGACAGACAGACAGCGGAGTCTTAGTAATAGGGTCCCGTTTTTACCCTTTGGGTACGGAACCCTAAAAAGTAACACATAGACAAAACAATAGCGTCGTTAAGTGATTAATTATTATTAAGAGCGTGGTATTGAATAGTTGTTAAATATGGTTTTTGCGTTGAGGTTTTGGTCCGTGGGAAGTCTTTAATTTTCCGGGATAAAAAGTAGCCTATATGTTATTCCAGACTATAATCTATCTCTGTACCGAATTTCATCCAGATTAATGTGATTAGTAATTACACTTTAGCTGTTATTTTACCGTATTAATAGAGTTGCAGGTTTTTGGTTGTTTTCTCTGTGTTTGTTATAAATATTATTAGAAGTTTGTCATTGACTCAAACGATCTATCTATCTATACTTAAAATAAAACTGTAACAGGTCCAATTCTGTACATTGAAGATATTTTGAAAATTTTTTTTGGAGGGCACTCATTATTCGATACTGAAGTCAAATCTGTAATTTTTTTCATTTTTGTCTGTCTGTCTGTATCTTGGCCGCGCATCACGCCGAAACTACTGAATGAATTCAAGCGAAACTTGGCACGATTTGAGCCCATACTACGAGGTAGGACATAGGATACTTTTTATCCCGAAATTCTACCCCCGAAGGGGTGAAATAGGGGTTGAAAGTTTGTATGAAAGTCCTTAATTTCTCAAGTTATAGTCATGAAACTTGATAGGTATATGAGCTGCGGGTTGAAAATGAAAACATATGTGTTTCACAGTTTTTCAAAATTCCACCCCCGAAGGGGTGAAATAGGGGTTGAGAGTTTGTATGAAAATCCTTAATTTCTCAAGTTTTTATCCCGGAAAATTAAGGAGTTCCCGAGGGAATCAAAAAAACTTAAAACACGCGGACGGAGTCGCGGGCATCAGCTAGTACTTATAATAAAACTGTAACTGGAAAATTTCTGTACATTTAATATATTCTGGAAATTTTAATCGGAGTATGATTTACTATCGATACTGAGCCCAAAACAGATTTTTATTTAATTTTTGTCTGTCTGTCTGTCTGTATGGCCGCGCATCACGCGAAAACTACTGAACGGATTTAAATGAAATTTGGTATAGCGGTAACTGATACTCCGGGTCAATATATAGGATAGTTTTTGTCCCGATAGAAAAAAAGGTTCCTCCAGGATAGGGGTTTTTTGTTGATTTTACTCCATAACTCAGTCAAATCTGAACTGATTTGAATAAATCTTTCTTTATTAGAAGGTATATCATCAGTTAAGTTTTGCCCAATTTTGGTGTAGATTTGATAAATGTTATCAGAGATAGAGGACAAAACTCCTCAACAGATAAAAGCAATTCACTTGATTAGGACTTAATAATATCTTTTTGGTGGTTTTGAAGGAAACAAAATTAATTATAAAAAAATTGCGAGCAAGTGTCAACATCCGTCACATAATTTACTGTTTACATTGGTATTTCCATAATATTTCGATGCCATATGTTTGCCTGTGATAATATGTGCCTGTGATACTTAATTTCGTGTATTAAAAATGTCGTGACTCAATTATGCCTAACCGTTTCTTCTTCTGAGGAACTAATTATTTTATGTATGGTGAAACAGATAATTTGACAGTTCGAGAGAATTCTTGGTTCTGTGAGCGCGCTATATACTAACCGCTTGAAACGATCATGCATGTTGATCATGCATTTAAAAGTTGGAGTGCCTATAATTCTGCTGTGAAACCACCAAAAGTCCACCAAAATTATACAATGGCACCCAACTAAAAGTGACGACTCTACAGCGCAACGTTATTGTTGACAGGGTGCGGAGTCGGACAACGCGTCTTTATTCCTCGAATACCTTTAATCCTGTTTTAATGTTATAGTTCGGAGCAAGGCCTATTTTATTAACGCCACTGTATGCGCAAGAATAACGATCGCGAACGAATTCGCAGGTACAGCTTGACTTGATCTTTTAATATTATAAATGCGAAAGTGTGTCTGTCTTTCTGTTATCTTTTCATGTCTCCAACCACTATTATATATTTTGGCTCTATTTTTTAACGTTCGGCACAGATTTAGCTTTCGTCGTTCGTTGAGACAGGCATAGATAACCTATATTATATACTTGGGTTTATGAATTTCCGGAATAACAATTTAAAAATTGAATTTAATTAGATGAAATTAAATTATAATTAAAATGAATTTAAGTTCATTAAATAAGAAATTGTGGATGTATAGTTAAGTAAACATGAGCATCTGCTTTGTATCAAAAATTTTCTTATTGTGTTTATAATGTGCATATTGGTTAGCAGTTATCTTTAGCATCAATAAACTTCAAGTTTATGTAAATCTTAACTTATTTCTTAATGTCTTGGTGTAAATTATGTTAATAGTTAATTCGGTTATGCACAATCCTACTAATCTTACTTCTTACCATCTTACTAATAGTATAAATGCAAAAGTGTATTTGTTTGTTGGTTTGTAGGTTTGTTGGTTTGTCCCTTAATCACGCCGCAACAGAGTAACGGATTGACTTCATTATTTGCATAGTTGAGGACCTGGAGAATGACATAGGCTACTTTTTATCCCGGAAAATCAAAGAGTTCCTGAGGGATTTTAAAAACTAAATCCACGCGGACGAAGTCGCGAGCATCAGCTAGTGTTCTATAAGAGTCCAGCAGCCTGAATAAAATAAATCAATAAATAACTAAATCTGTCTCATAAATATGCCTAGTTCCGCAAACAGACGCATGAATCGTCAAGCATATTGAGTAGGTATACATAATAGGCATGATGACTGATTTTGAAAAATGGTCAGATTATGTTCGGAAGTATCTACTATTTCGAAAAAATATCTTATTTCAGCAGAAAATTAAAGTTTAGTAGATAAAATTAGCATTTGAAATTTAAATTTTAAAATTCACGCCAAAACGTTCGGCGGTGTCATGGCGTCGTTGTGACGTCACTATTGTTTTTACCAATGTACTCTGTGCAGTGTGCATTAAGCAATAGTGTGATTTTCAAAGCTCGAAAACAAACAATTGTGACGTCATTCGCTTCTTTGTGTTTTATGCAATATGGCGGATTGCTGTATTTTATAGTTTTATTTTATCAAAATAAATAGCAATCTCACTAGAAATAAAAAAACAAATACGTTTTTTATAATCCATGAATCCTATTTCATTAGATAAATTCATAATTTCATTGATTCTTCGTTACTGTCATCATGCGTATTATATGCAAGCCCTACATATTTCCTTCGACCCCAATACGGCACCACTGCGGCACTGACCAATATTGAACAATTTGTAGGGCATCGATTTATTGCTCCCTTTCACATGCTTTCTCACTCAACATACTGTCGACATATTTGGAATTTGGATGAATAAGTGCTCGCTTACTATCCATGCTAATTTATAAATATGCGAAAGTGTGTCTTTCTGTCTGCTACGCTCTAAGGTTGCATCTCGGGGAAGGACATACATAGCCAGCGTTATCATGGAATATCAAGAAAGACGTATTTATGGGATTTCCCAACCCACATTCGCAAAATATTATATTCCCACTAGCTGATGCCCGCGACTTCGTCCGCGTGGTTTAAGTTTTTTTGTTATTCCCGCGGGAACTCCTTAATTTTCCGGGATAAAAAGTATCCTATGTCACTCTCCAGGTCCTCAACTATACCCATACCAAAAATCACGTCAATCCGTTGCTCCGTTGCGGTGTGATTGAAGGACAAACCAACAAACAAACACACTTTCGCATTTATAAAATTAAGTATAATATCATAAAATAGGGCTCTAAATTCACTCGGACGAAATTTGGCATTTAATTTGTAAATAATAAAGACGATTATCAGCCTATGACTAAGACGTTGAACTGTACATTTTCACCATATTTGACAGCCAATCAACTTCATGCTGCAGTCAAACTACGGAAGGAACTACTGGTAAAGAAATGATACAAACAATTGCCATTTCATATGTAAATTGTATGATGTAACTTGTGGTCAGTATTTGGAACAGGATCTGATGTGTCGAACCTAAAATACCTCATTGCGATTTGCGTCGTTACCTCTTTCCATATTATAGAACTATTGTATGGCATAGTCCACAGACCATACAACCAGTTGACTGAGCATAGCGGGCCGCCTCACCAGCCAAACGTTAGCAGTATGACTGCTAACGCTAAGTTTTGTGCCTAAAGTCGCCCTCAGTCCGTATTCGACAGTGCTCGGGAATTGATCGAGAAAAAAGACGAAAAATATGCCTCTTTGCAGCATTAAATGGCGTGGAAAGAGAAGCAATACCTCCAGCTATGCAAAGGATGGGATAGCATTTCCTAATTAAGTGTAGTTAAGTAATAATAAATAAAAATCATTAATACGCATAAAAATAATGTCTTTCAGTTTTTCTTTGTCTTTCACATGTAGTTCTACATATCTCTGTCTCTTCCACGCATTGCCCAGTGTAACCTGTGCAACTATCGATAAGTTATATCGATATTTGAATGCCAATACATTAATTTATTTAGTAATTCCGAACAATTCTGAAGTAAAAGAGCAGGTTAAAGGTTTATTATTTATTTGATTGTTTACTACTAATATTAAAAAGTTTCTGTTGAAAACTTAAGTTCTTTAGTATACATACTAATCCATACTAATATTATAAACGCGAAAGTGTGTCTGTCTGTCTGCTACGCTTTCACGGCCCATCTGTTCAACCGATTTTGATGAAATTTGGTACAGGGATAAGTTGTATCCCGGGGAAGAACATAGGCTACTTTTTATCCCAGAAAATTCAAAGGTTCCCGCGGGAATCAAAAAATTTATCTGTTCAACCGATTTTAATGAAATTTGGTACAAGGGTAGGTTGTATCCCGGGAAATTCAAGAGTTCCCGCGGGAACCGAAAAAACTTGGTCCACGCGGATGAAGTCGCGGGAATCATCTAGTTTTTCAATAAAGCGCATTTGGATACAGCCGTCAGTTTTAACTTTAATGCAGATGGATGGATGGTTTTAATTTATGATCAACACTAGCTAATGCCCGCGACTTTATGATTCCCGCGGGAACTTTTTAATTTTCCGGGATAAAAGCCTGTGTCCTTCCCCGGGATAGAACCTACTCTGTACCAAATTTCGTAAAAATCGGACATTATAGAAGAAGAATAAACTGATATTACTCCATACTAATATTATTATTATTATTAATTAATTATCATCAAATAAATATTATAAATGCGAAAGTTTGGATGGATGGATGTATGGATGTATGGATGTTTGTTACTCAATCACGCGCCAACAGCTGAACGGATCTGGCTGAAATTTGGCACAGAGATAGGTTGTATCCCGGGGAAGGACATAGGCTTTTTATCCCGGAAAATTCAAGAGTTCGCGCGGGAATCAAAAATATTTATCTCTTCAGTCGACTTTGATGAAATTTGGTTTTTTGAAAGACGTGGCAGATCCTAGAACTCGATTGCAGCGCCCCCTAATGGGTTCAATTGTGAATATAAACCATTCCGGGTCCGACTAAAAGATACAAAAATTTCCATCAGAATCGGTCCAGCCGTTTTGAAGTGATGCGAGAATATACATGCGGCATTTAAAAAAAATTAAACATATAAATTATACATATCAGATAATCCGTACTAGGTAATATTTTAAACGTATGTAAGTATGGATGTATGGATGTTTGTTACTCTTTCACGCAAAAACTACTGAACGGATCTGGATGAAGTTTGTCACAGATATAGATTTTATTCTGGAATAACACAAAGGCTACTTTTTATCCCGGAAAATTAAAGAGTTTCCGCGAGAACCAAAAACCTTAATACACGCGGACGAAGTCGCGGGCATCCGCTAGTTATCTATAAGTATACATAATATGGTGGTATTTTGCTGTTTGAATAAAATGATTTGTATTGATTTTCCAATACTGGTAATATATATACCTATTAGACTTTATCGATATATTTTCTGTCGCGCAGCGGGCAGCCCAAGTGCCGCGGTAACATATATAACTGTGTATAGTTGATCTTGAGCCAGCCAATAAGAAATCCCATTATTACCCCGTCCCCCGCCAGAAAGTGGTGAGTTGTGTTTCAAAGCGAAAATTAGCCTATTAGCTCTCAATAGGTTTACTACTCGGTGGCATAGTCACTACTCACTAATTTTAAAAGATTTAAATGCTAGAATTAAGTACTTGGGCACGCAAATAACAAGAATAAATAAACAAATAAATTAAAGGTCATTGTCAAAAATGTACGGACCGAAAACTTTAAATTGAAAATTATTTATTCGATACGAACAAACTGTGCCGCCGGTAAATTCCTAGAAGGAGCGACATATCTCTACCTAAGTTACAACCCCAACCAAATCCATGATTTGGGGTTTGAAAAAATTTGAAAATTATTATCCGAAAAACGTTGAAATCGTCGCATAAAAGTTGTCTTGTGTGCTATGAACCTTGGAGATGGCCCAATCTTTGCCGTGTCAACGTGCTGTAACTGCAAACATGTCGCTAGATTTAGAAGTGCATTTCGTATGACTATGAGTCATTTAAGGAGCGTAGCGTAGGTACATACTGATAGTAGAGTGTAGACATGCCTCTCAATCCAGTGATGACTGCATTGCTTTAATTATAATCACGATCTTCGTTAAGTTTGAATATTGTAAGCTATATAGTATAGTTTGAATGTAGTTCTCGGCTGTGGTATTTACAAGTACTTATTTATGTAAGTAATTAGTTTTTAAACTACTTTAAGTAGGTAGTTAGTTAGTGAAGGTCATCGTGATCTCTAGATATTTTAAGGTAAATAAGATCGGGAATGGAACAAAGAAATAAAAACATTGGATAGCACCGATATTTTTTAACTATCACTTATCAAATAACGCACGTCTATCCCGCACAGTCTCTATAACGCAGTGAAGTCTACATTAATGATATCTGAATGATATTAGAATATCGCAATTGACCTAGATTGAGAACTATCCAGGTCTTAGTTTAAGTCCCTTTAAGCTCAAACATTCTAAAATGATGAGTAGGGATTGCCAGTAGATGGGGACAGTCGAGGCAGTAATCCCAGGGTCTTGTGGAACATACCTTACTCCTGTAGAAGCTTTATGCACGCTGGAGTCGAAAAGTAAGAAGAATTTAGTCACGCATGCTACAGTTTTGTAGTAAAAACTACACAAAATCTAAAACACTTTCGTTTTTCGATATCCAAACAGGAAACTTTCATGTGACAGATATATTGCATACTTAGAATCTTTTAAATAAATACTCTTCCGCAACTCAAAACACATTTAAGTAAATTACGTAAATTATAAAATCGTTTCATAATATTATTATAAACGGTGTATCATCACGTGTGTCATCACATCACAAAATAAATAGATATCATTCGTTGTGGAGATTTGAGCGGTTTCGCAGGAAGTGCTCAATTACTGGAGCAAAGAGTAAAGACCCGAATTAATAACTGCACGAATTTACAGACAGCTGAAAGGTATGTGCTCACTGGAGCGAAGAAATCAACGCCTCGATAAATCATATTATTCAGAGACTAGCTTCGCTTATATTCTACGTCATAATAAGTAGGTACCTATTTAATCAACATAATATATGTTGTCCTTGTGCATGTCCTTTCAATGTTTATGTTTTATTTTTAAGTTACTGGTACAGAATACATAAATAAATAAATAAATAAATATATGTATAATTAAAAATGTATCTTTTACTGACCTACGACTTTGATCGCGAAAGATTTGCTTTTACCCTTTGAAGAGATCCACCTGAGTCTCCGAAATATTTATCAGAATATCTTGACGACCATACGACCAACCGATAGCATAAACTGACAGCGTAATATTTTTATTTTTATGAAAAGAGCAACGGCTGAGTTTCGCTTTCCGAACCGGTGGTAGAGTCTTGACTTATCGAGTCGAGTAGTAGAAATTTAGTGCTATTTAAGTAATGAATATACCAATCCCATATCATTAAAACCTTCATCCAGCAGTGGACGTCTATAGGTTGAGACGACCGTTTAAACGTCATTAAAGGGGAGACGACCCCCAGCTATCAGGAATACGACGCGAGGGAGAGCGTTATTACAAATTTGAGGCGTCAATTTGTCTGCGAGGACTGTGGAATGGTTGCCCGTTTATAATGACTACCATTAATAACCATTTAACTAGTTTTTGAAAGGAAATTAGAAGTTTAATTCGCTATAATCCGCCACTGAAAGTAAATCTATCCATTATCGCCACTGCAATCGAGCATTGTCGAGTCAGCATCTCCTGAAGATGCTCCGGTGTCGGAGTGAAACGTACGTTGAGAATATTTTGGAAGATTTGTATGGTGTGGTGAATATCGCAAGATACATGTACATAGATTTGAAACTTACTGTAGCGGATTATAACGAAATTAAGTTCTACTTCTTTCATTATAATGGTCTTCCGCAAAATAACGCCTGCTTCTATCGCATATTTAACTAGTTACACACTACTGGTTCCACCTTCCAGCTGGTTCCGAATCGAGTACAATAGACAGGTGTTACGGTTTATTTGGACAGATGCTGGACAATTTGTGAAGCGGAAGACGCTCATTAAGTAGTTAAATCAACTGGTTAAGGTTCGTTGTATTTATTTTGAAAATTAAAGTTGTCAAAATCAAGTTGTTGAAATGAGAGATTATAAGAATATATTTTTAAGTAACTTGACGTTTGATTTCTATTTTAATAATTTAATATAAAAAATTCTTTTTACAAGCTTTTTATTAACTTCACCTGTATGTTTGTATGTAACCGACTCCTTTGGGCGCGATTTTGACCTACTTTAAACGGCCAGATTTTGTTCAAACGTTGTAGATTTATCGAGGACCGATGACAATACACTAATTTGATGAAATTATTCCATTTTACAATTTGCAAAATAAGATTTGTAAGGGTATGTCGGCCATGACGCGGATGCATGTAACCGACTCCTTTGGGCGCGATTTTGACCTACTTTAAACGGCCAGATTTTGTTCATACTTTGTAGATTTATCGAGGACCGATGACAATACACTAATTTGATAAAATTATTCCATTTTTCAATTTGCTAAATAAGATTTGTAAGGGTAGGTATCTCGGCCGTGACGCGGACCGGCAACGTCGCGACGAGATCACACCACCTATCACGCGGCAAGCGCGTGCGCCCCGCGCGACGCGTTTAATAATAGTACATAACCCGCACCCCTTTACACCCCAGAGCTCCACTAGGAGTTTAAGTGTTCTGTGCCCCAGAGAGTCCTCACGCATCCTTCTAAGGCGCTACACGTCAACCGGGACTCGAGACCGTTCTCGCGCGTACGCGATGTACTCATGTACCTTATTATTTAACTCGTGCTCATGTTCTATGTATAACTTATAGTCGTGTTTCAATTATAAACTGTTTGTGACGAGGTAAAGTGTTTTACTCGTGAGTAAGTAAAGTGACCTACGTCGCTACGACACGACGCACGACACGATGACGACGCGCAGCAAGACCCGAACGGTTTCGAAAAACGAGTCGGTAGCCAGTCCTGACGACCCGGAGCGCGAAGAGGAGCTCATCGGAAGCGCGACGCAGGAGTCGCCTTCCGCATACACGATGACGGAGAGCCAGTTTGCTGCGCTTCTCCGAGAAATCACGAGAGGGAACGCCGGCACGACGCCATCGAACGGGACGTTTGCAAAATGTTCGGCGCGCTTTGCGGGGGGTTTACCGCGCGACCTCGACGTGCTAGAAGCTTTCAAGTATATAAGGACTGCGCTAACGTCTCCGACGAACACGCTCTGCGCGGCCTGCCCATGCTCCTCACTGGCGAGGCAGCCGTCTGGTGGCAAGGTGTGAAGTCAACGACGACTACGTGGCCCGCCGCAATAGAATGTCTACGTGGCATGTTCGGCGCGCCGCGAGCACCGTACAAGATCTTCAGAGACGTCTTCGCCGCCGAGCAGCAGGAGAGCGAGTTTTCGCGCGGCTCTTTCCAAGCTCCCGTACGACCTCGACGACCGCATTCAAGTGGATAATATGTATTATGGACTGATATATAAACGAGTGCGTTAACGTCTAAAGCGAGAAGAATGCGTGAGTATTGAGGGGTTGTAAAATGATTCGATTAATAAGTTACACGTAGTAAGACTTGTCGATATCACTTGTTCGGCAATAAACTTATACCATTAAGTCTCACTGTATATATTGACAACTGAAAATAATTACAGTTACTTATAGTTATCACGGAATTAATAGTCGATTAGAACAAATAATAGTTTAAAATTAAAAAAACAAGCTATTATAAATAAACCAAACTAAAAAGTGGAAAATAAATAATAGTAAAAAAAAACTAAAAAACACGCTTTTTATAGAAAACCGAACTAAAAAAATAGAAAATATGTTTTAATAAATTTAAATTAAGAAGTGTTAAAAATTTCAATAAATATAAATAATAATAGTGTAAATAAAAAAAATTATTTTATTTAAAAAAAAGCGTAAAAATATTTATAACTATTGACACTATGCACCCCACGCTATTTTTTAAATAAAATAATATTTTTTTTTATTTACACTATTATTATTTATAGGTATTTATTGAAATTTTTAACACTATTCTTAATTTAAATTTATTAAAACTTATTTTCTATTTTTTTAGTTCGGCTTTCTATAAAAAGCGTGTTTTTTAGTTTTTTTAAACTATTATTTATTAAACAACCGACTTCAAACTCCCGCGCCAACTTTACAACAAGCACACGCTATACAAAGTACTTATTTTATTGTTGATATTTTAAAAACCGCTCGACCGATTTCGATAAAATTTATATGGGACCACTTGGGAAGTATGAAAAAAAAAACAGTCGAATTGAGAACCTCCTCCTTTTTTTGAAGTCGGTTGAAAAAGATTTCGCTAGCTGTGGTAACTAAAACCACCTAAATAATTAATTTGTGTATTTGTATATGTATTAATAAGTAATGTATAGTTTATGTACTTAGTATGTATTATAATATACAGTGTTGTTGCACTATCCCACTTCATTACGTTTGTTTCTATAATTAAAGGTTGTCTGGAGGAGATCACTTTCAGTGATAAGACCGCCTTTGCGCTGTTGTTATTTCTTTTTGCTTGTTAACTTTATTAATTCTTTTTAATGTTTTGTGTGGCAATAAAGCATTTATCTATCTACTAGCTTATGCCCGCGACTACGTCCGCGTGGATTGAGGTTTTTTGGTTCCCGCGGGAACTCCTTAATTTTCCGGGATAAAAAGTAGCCTATGTGCTATTCCAGACTATATACTATCTCTGTGCCAAATTTCAGCCAGATCCGTGCAGCCGTTGGCGCGTGATTGAGTAACAAACATCCATACATCCATACTTCCATCCATCCATCCATCCATCCAAACTTTCGCATTTATAATATTTATTTGATGACACATCGAAGACTCTTTTAGTCTTCGATGTGTCTACAAAGAAAAACGGAATCAAAACAGTAGTGTAGTGTCATCACTCAGTTATCAGACACCCTGTAAAGTGACTTGCTATTTTATTTAAAAAAAAAAACCGAATGCGCGAATTTCGTGAGTGGAACTCGAGCCTGCGACATCTTGCTTACGACGCGACGCGGCTACACTTTTCCGAGCGAAAAGTTTTCAAAATCTTCAAAACACTAACTACAATAATTAATTGATAATAATTATTGGTACTCTGTCTCACTCCATCTATACTAGAGGGAAAGAGAGTTAACGTCACGTACGATTTTTCCAGGCCAAGGGGTCTACTAGTTATCAACCCTAAAAGCAGTATTATTTTAAGTAATATTGTTGACTGCCTCGTTGGTCTAGTGACTGCCTCGTTTGTCTAGTGGTTAGCATTTTGACTGCGGCTGACGAGGTCCCGGGTTCGAGTCCCGGGTCGGGCCATAATAAGTGTTGGGTTTTTCTGACTAGAAATTCTCAGCACTAAGCCCGGAGTCAGGAAGTTGGCGGTGTTTCACCCCCGTGCCTCGGAGAGCACGTTAAGCCGTCGGTCCCGGTTATTATCACTAATGACTAACATGATAATAGTCGTTAAAGCCCGCCAACCCGTATTGGAGCAGCGTGGTGGGTCTAAGCTCTAATTCCCTCTCTCCTATGAGAGTGGAGGCCTGTGCCCAGCAGTGGGACGTTAATGGGCTGTAGTGGTGGTGGTGGTGGTTGACGGTCTTGTGTCAGAATTAATATTAACCTAGTTTGAAGGACTTCAAGGTACGTCATATAAATCTGACGTTTTAATACTTAATACTGCATTAAGCGATGGTAGTACGCCCCCAGGTCCTCGAGTTTCATGGTACCATAAAAACTATTTTATTAACACTTAATTCAGGCCTAAGTTATCAGCTTATTTGGATAATCTTGAAACGTGATTATATTAATATCAATCAAGCTCAAAGAGCTGTTACTGACATAAAATACCCAAGTACAGTAATGACCTCCCGCGTCACACATAGTCGCGACTCGCGAGTAAGTATAATAGGCATGAGGCATAATATCTAGAATGAAATGAAACGTCGTGACCCGTTTGTCACGGCTCACTTCTTGTTACGTATTGTATAAATGTGTTTGTGACGGTGTTACGTGCGTTTACACGTAAATTGAGTTTAGGTTTGCAACCTATATCATTGTTATACGTTGTGAAATGCTCATAACTAGACAAATGTTGGGCATCTTGAACGGCATTAATTTCCATTACAAGAATTTAGACCCTTTATCCCTGGTCAAGTGCAGACTTCACGAAAATTCAACCTCCCTAACCAGAGCAGGTGTCCACTTCCTACCATACCTAGTTGACTTAAACTATCAAATTATTATTATTGCACATTTCAAAGTTTATGTATATAAAAAGTAGATAAACTTAGGTATCTTTAAGTTGAATTCCTCTTTTGATAAGACTAATATTAAGCTTAATTTTAGAGATTTTGTTCCATAATGTCATCCTTCAGTTCACTGTCAGCCATTGATGTTTTTACCTTAGCTAACCATCACCTATTAGAAAGTGAGATAACAGTTTCGAAGCGCGGATCCCGCAAATAGGATCCCAAGTCTTAACAATATTGGATAACACCGCTTACCTATCACATATTACATAGTTACTTACATACTAATAATAATATTATTAAGTAAATGCGAAAGTGCTTCTGACTGACTGCTAGGCTTTCCCGGCATATCTGTTCAACCAATTTCGACGAAATTTGATACAGAGAAAGGTTGTATCCCGGGGAAGGGCACATTATGCTAAATTTCACCAAACAGTTTGACACGGGAGTATCCACAAGCCAAATGGCAAACTGACTGAGTCAGTTAGGCAGGCTTTATTTACACTGGCTAAGTTCTAACTGGAAACACGTCGCAAAAACCAGCCGGATTATGGACCTTCAAAAGCACCCGTCGCGTCGTCCTTGACTCAATAACTAAAATGTTGAAACTGCTTCAATTTCCAACACGCCAACGATTATAAATTCTTTATACTTTAACGGACAGAATGTAAACCTTCTAAGGGCCATAATTAATAAGTAATTATTAAGTTTTGTCCTCGTAATTACCTAATCATTTACCAGATGGTCGCTTAACTTTTTGCGTATATGATTGTGATCTCGTCAGAGCCTTCGTCGAGCCTCCAGGAGGGTAATATATACCCCCACAGGTGGGAAGGGCAGGCTAGTACAGGAGATACCTAGCTCCTGTGGAACTTAACAATAAATTTAGGAAGTCTCTGCTCAACCAAAGATCTCTTGTATGACAAATCGCATCGTGAGAGGTCAGTCAGGAGAGTCGCCTACTTAGATATGAAACTTGTTATGTTTGCCTAATGTAACAAATAGGTACTATATCAATAATAATTATTGTATTAAAGATTCTACTTTTACTTAACAACCACAAATTTAAATCTAACTATACTAAATACTCTGAGTAGGTATATGTGTCTTATTATTAGGTCCAGACTACAAACTCATATAGAACGCGAGGTCTTCGGGGCGAACCAGTAATTGTTACTTATTCGGTATTATAAATGCGAAATGAAATTAAGTTAATGTTAATTTCATGTAAGACAACTTGTGCCACTTATGATAGGTATGTCAGGACTCAGGACTCTACCACAGACTCTACCACCGGTTCGGAAAGCAAAAAGTAAGTCATGTCTGATATGTCTGTTACCTCACGGTCCATACTAAACACTAAACAGATTTTGGCGTGGGACAGTGCAGTGCTATCTTACAACTCCGAGATGATCATAGGCTATTTTGAGTTGGAGTTTTAACAAGGATTTTAAAAACCAAAATACACTCGGGCAAAGTCAGTCAACACCTTATAAACGGGTGTTATAATAAGCGCGCTTGGTGTTACCCTCGCATCTGCCACGTAACCAGTGAAACCTTATGAAGAATGCACTTCCATAATATTATATCTTTCGGTTTCGGTAAGTTGTAAGGGCTTCCAAGAAGAATGTCAGGTTTCAATTACATCGTCACGCCATTTTTATTGACTTCGTTTTAAAGAAAAGAGCATAAAATGGCAATAAAATAAAGTGCTAAAAGCTTTGAAATTACTATGCTCTCGTATTCGTCCGCTTGGATTTAGGTGACTATTCAAAAATCTCGAGGAAACGTAGTTTTCTGGTAGGTATAGAAAGTAGCTTAGGTCACTCTTCGACGCAGTGTTGACTCAAAAGTGCACAATAGGCATGATGACTGATTTTGAAAAATGGTCAGATTATGTTCGGAAGTATGTACTATTTCGAAAAAATATCTTATTTCAGCAGAAAAATAAGGTAATGGTAGATGAAATTGGCATTTTTTTTTTTAAATTCACGCCAAAACGCTCGGCGGTTTCATGGCGTCGTTTGTGACGTCACTATTGTTTTTACCAATGTACTCGGTGCAGTGTGCAGTAAACAATAGTGTGATTGTCAAAGCTCGAAAACAGTTGTTTGTTTGTAACGTCATTCGCTTCTTGGTGTTTAATCCATTATGGCATGATGGCGGATGGCTGTATTTTATAGTTTTATTTTATCAAAATAAATAGCAATCTCACTCGAAATAGAAAAATAAATACGTTTTTTATAATCCATGAATCCTATTTCATTAGATAAATTCATAATTTCGTTGATTCTTGGTTATTGTCATCATGCCTATTGTAATCAATGTGTATCCTTGAGGCAACATCTCCTGCGGATGCTTCGGCATCGGAGGGTATCGTAAGTAAGAGTAGAAGTTGGAAGATTTGTGTGGTGTGGTGGCGGTGCGTATTGTATTGCGCAATCCTCAATCCTTTCATGCATGTTTTGAAGGGGGAAATGAAATATATGACAACTAGATGATGCCCGCGACTTCGTCCGCGTGAATTGATGTTTTTTTAAGATTTAAACTATCCTATCTCTCAAGTTGGATCGAACTGCACATGGTGTGCGAATTTTATTATAATCGGTTAAGTGGTTTAGGAGTCCATTGAGGACAAACATTGTGACACGAGATTTATATATATTAAGATATCACTTAGTTAAAAAACAAATCAGAGCTGTCAGACTTGGTTAAAATCTAACCAAATATGTAGTTAAAGTAGTTAACTCAGTAAAATGTTTTTTTGTTGATCTATCAACAGTACACCTCTATCTATTAGTTAAGATAACTTTTCGGAAAGGCGAAGACGTAGCAGCTTGAGTTAAGATTACCACACACATAAACACATTCTGCACGGAATTGTGTAAAAGAAACATTGAATTCGTGTCGCATATCAATGCGATTTGGCAACAGAAGGAAACAAGGCCGCACAGATATCTAGCAGATACTAGCAACGTCGTCACGATTCGTCTTAAAAGGTTGTGTCGATACAATCTTTAAGGCCATGTAGTTTTATTGATAGCTGGATTAGCATGAAAAACTTAAAAAACCCACTAGCTATAAAGTTTATCAAGCAGTGATAGCCTAGTGGTTGAGAAGTTCGACCTACTATTAAGGTGGTCGGGGGTTCACCCTCGGGCGCGGCGCATTTCTTACATTTATGAGTGATGTGTGTTAAGCTATTGGTGAAGGAGAACATCGTTATACCCATAAAAAAACCAGACCACAGGCTCACTTACTGCACCTACAAAGTGCATACAAATTTTGTGCTGGATTTTGACATAACTACAGGTAACTACAGTAAAGAAAATGCATAAACTATTATAGCATAGCATCCTCTTAAACTATGCTTTTGTGACCTAATGATGCTTAATAGAATTGTCAATTAATGTGACCTTACGAACCGTTAAATACCTGTACCAACTAGTCGCAAAATTCACCATAATACGGATGCTGTAACAGAAATTACGTAAATGGATGACCGAGGACCAAGGACTGGCAATTGAACTAAATAACATAACCTATCGGCCCTTCGTAACTACTCTTTTGTAATGTTATCTGTCACACAAGATTAACATCAAACTTTTGACAGTTTACTCATGAAATTAAAAATAGGCTAACATAAAATTTGTGTCTCCTCCATCAAAGATATAAGATTGTCCTGACCGACTGATCTAAATTTTAATTTATTTTTACGACGTGGCCAGTGGACAAGCTTTAAAAAAAGATTTTCGAGAATTCCATCCCTAAATGAGTTAGATAGTTAGTGGACAAAAATTTGCATGAAGGCCGTCATCCTTTAATTTTTTGAAAATTGGGAACTGTTTGAGCCTTCGTTAAATGTTTCACGGATTTTTAGCAATTCCGTTTTGTTCAATTTTCAGAAATTGCAAACGCGGCTCCGCCCGAGGTTGTAGTTAGTTAAGTACCAGTACCACCCTAACGACAAAGCCTTACCGCCAAGCGATTAAGCGTTCCGGTACGATGTCGTGTAGAAACTGAGTACGGGTTTAATATATTGTATACATAACTGTTATACCCCTACCATGTTAGCCCGATACTACTTCGTCCAAGTCCCGATACCATCCTAAGAAAGTAGACTGCATCATTCATCAAAATATCATCACTGACAAATCTTAACGCAGGTAAGATCGCAATCAAGGGCTAACATGGCGTACTTAGTGGCTTGGTAGAATAAAACAAAGCGCGAGAATTTTAAATGGACACACCCAATCACAAACCATATTATAACAGTAGTAAAAGTAATAAATCTATTAACTAACTAGAAATGTGACACAGTATAAAAAACATTAGTTTCACATACTTAATATCGCTGTGTGTCCACCAATAAATCGATCCTATGATAAATGCGGCTTGCGTAAGATCAGTGAGTTCGAGACCGGTTTGGCACGAGGGTAACAAAATATTCCATTGGATTGTAGCTTTTATGACAAAGTTGATAAGGGTCAAGGATTTTATTGATATTATGCGGTGTTATGTACCGTTTCGAGATATGAGATATTTATTTACTGGTTGTAAGTAATGTTAATACGTAATGTTACTGAGACGAGATAAAAATGTTCAGAATGGTGTGACTGAAGTCTCGGAATGGAATAAGTGATTTAATTATTTAGTGATGAATGATGATGCAGTTGAAGATGGTAGCGGCACAGTTTAACGAAATACTAGCGGGCTAGCCTGTACGGGGTAGTTATATACCCCAATCGGTTTCTATAGTTTCTATAAATCGTATGGCACGTCTTTGCCGGTAAAATAGTTACCAGCCACAGCCGAAGCCGCTCACCCGAGCAAACCAGAGAAAATTCAGAAACTATAATTGCCCAAATTGACCCTGCAGGGGATCGAAACCGGGACCTCCTGTTTATAAGACAACAGCGCTAACCACTGCGCCAGGGAGGTCGTCCAAGAGGGAGATTCCGATTCGATTCCTTGTGTACGATAACGATGCGACTAACGCCACCTGCGCCGGAATCGTACTCCGCCAAGCTATCATCTGAAAGTTTAGTTATATTTTACTAGCTGATACCCGCGACTTCGTCCGCGTGGATTGAGGAGTTTTAGTTCCCGCGGGAACTCTTTAATTTTCCGGGATAAAAAGTACCCTATTATTTAATCCGGACTTCTAACTTTACGTCTGCAAAATTTCAAAGCAATCGGTTCAGTAGTTACGGCGTGAAAGCGGAACAAACATACAAACAAACTCACTTTCCCATTTATAATATTATATATATATATATATATATATATATATATATATATATATATATATATATATATATATATATATATATATATATATATATATATATATATATATAAGGAAAGGATAAGGATAGTAAGGATTGCGATACTGTTAGGTTCCCTAGAGGGTGGTCAATGCATTTGCGAGGTTTATGAACTAGTATAACAACGAGGTACCTATGTACATAATGAACGCGTTCGCAATGAGAATTAACGACTGCAACTAATTACAGACTCGGAGTAAACTGTAAAGTGTTAAAATTATGTGGAACTCGGGCAAGTAGGTATGCAAGAGCATTATAATTTACGGCGTAGTTTCTTATTTAACTACCACTGCCATGATTTCTTCACACTATTTAATTTTTATTGGTAAATAAAATGTTAATACTCAAGTAAATACGAGTAGCTATACACTTTTTTTTACTCGTATACGAGAGACAGGGTCCGCACTGCCATCGCTTAAATTCATATGTTTCATTATTGTTGACTTACGTGTTTTTAGAGCATAGATGTAAAATTTTAGTATGTTTTAGAGTTTTAATCCTTATGTTAGGAACGTCAAAGTATTGTACGTGAGATGAAACTGTCATTTTGAGTAATAATGCTTAAGTATTGCTTTAAGCCTTGGCATTATGGCCCCTGATCATAGAGGCTTTTTTGTTGCAGACTGCAGTAAGTAATATGTGTATATATATGCGTTTGCCGGTTCATCAAACCAAATACAAGCAATATTTTTTTAAACAATGAACTTGGGAATAACAACAGATTCTTAAAATAACGTTCATTAACTTTTGCACATCTGCGTGAGTTTATGTTCGTTTAAATACTAAAAATCCAGCGGGAACTCTTTTATTTTCCGGGATAAGAAAACCTATGTACGTCTGTTGAATCGTGAAAAGGTAACAGACAGACGAACTTTCGGCACTTCGCAGTTCGCAATATACAATTATTAGTATCAGCTTAGGAAGTTGCGATTCCACCTGACGCGGGTTATCTGGAGAAAGTTAAAAATTTAAAATACAATTTTTTTTCAAATAGCCTACCTAGGTCGGTACTCGGCCGTGTAGTCTATGTACTCTACGTATTCAATATATGTCACCGTAAGATTTAAAAACAGTTAGATTATAATCTAACTCGCGATATTGTAAACTGTCGAAAGATATAGGAATATGACGTATTCAAAATACATTCATTTCAGCTATTCACAGTTAGGTATTTAAATCATATGAATGTTACATAATATTAAAATCATACACACGCTTGGGTGGCTTTACTTTTCTTATTTTGTTATATTATACTCGTAAGTAATAAAAATAACAAAATAATTGTTATACGCTTATCACGTAACCGGAAAACTTGTAAATCAAACTGCGAATGAAGATATCAAAAGCATAAATAAACACGCAACCTGACGTGACGAAACGCTTTAGTAAACTTCGAGCGGCTGAGACTTTACGAAATAGATGTCTAGATTTTTTTAAGACACGCTACAAACACTCTAGCATTGATATTTTATGAACCGCCCTGGCTTCGCACAGGTGGGTTTGCGGTTTCACGAAAGAGATGTAGTTCAGATTCAGATTCATTTATTTGCATTTAACATGAACAATACAAAAATCGATATGTTACCCCGTTAGGGCATATGCAGTTGTGAGTGACAGTTACATAGTTAAGTAATTTTTTTTAGACTAGGTAAGTACATATTTTATTTTCATTCCCGACTAGTGGTGGAAGGAAGGATTACTTGCAATAGAGCTCCAGGTCACCAAAGACGCAAGTGGTTAGATGATAAATAATATAACGGGGTGGTCAGGGCTTAATAAAATAATAAGTAAGTACATAAGTTAATAAAAATATTTTATTTCGACAAACGAGGATTATAAATGCTTAGCTTGGTTACCCCAAAAGAGGCGACTTTAAAATAGAGAAGCGTTACACGTGATGACCACCCAATTTCGATTTGAGGTAGGCACACGATGATGATATATTATAATATTACCTATGACTCGGCTTGGCTTCGCACTTGGGTGGGTTATCCAATTCTGGCATGGGAAGTTGTTACACATAGGACGTGGCAATGAGGTGAATCCAAAAGTGGGAGGCTTTTGCTTGCGAATTGCGATAACATAGAGTTTGGACGCTCAACAAAAAGCGAGTTCAATAGATTATTGAAATTACTTACTTAATTTGTTTGTTGCTTTATCCTACAATCACGCCGCAACGGAGCAACGGATCGACATCGTTTTTGCACAGATATACTGAACTAGTTAAAGACCTGCAGATACTCGTAGGCTAGTTTTATTCCGGAAAATCAAAGAGTGACTTAGTACAGGATTTTTAAAAACGAAAGTAAACCCACGCGGATAAATTCACGGACACCGTATTCTAGTAATTTCAGAAGTCGTAAAAGTTGGCCCTGACTGCGCCAGGCATTTCGAAGTCATCGCCCGTGACAATTATATATTGGGAGCGATAGTTATATTTAATAATAATGTTCATATACATTGGAGTGAAGCCAAGGACATCCATATCAACGTTTTTCAACATACCGTCACTGCTAAATCAAGTACGGTACGTGAAGGCGTTGATAGCCTGTAGTAATACATAGTTAGGAATTCAGCCTTATATCCAGGGAGTCCGAAGTTCGAATCCCAGGCACGCATTTCGCATATTTCAAAGTTAGGAACTGTGTGTTTAAAATCCATACTATACTTTAATATTATAAATGCGAAAATGTGCCTGCTACGCTTTCACGGCCAATCTATTCAACCGATTTTGACGAAATTTGGTACAAAGGTAGGTTGCATCCCGGGGAAGGACATAGACTTTTTGGCTCAGGAAATTCAGAAGTTCGCCTGGAAATAAAAAAAATTAAACTACTTAAGTAAGCGGACAAAGTCGCGAGCATTACTCTAGTAAGTTATACGATTTAAACACGCCAGAAATTGTGCACGTATAAAAGAGTTTCGGGAACTTTAAAGCTTAACTATAACTTAGGGGAAACCCGGGCTCAGTAGTGGGCCGGCGCGAGGCGCTGGGAAGAGTTCACACGATGATGATTGATGATGATGATTTTAACATGATGGCCGAAAGTGAAGTCACGACAAAGGCTAAGGACCGTGTAGCGCGCGGTATGACTGGACTCAAATAGATTAACTACTTGTACGACCCATCTCACCTTGTACATACAATACATTACTTTGGAACAACATTAACCAATGCCATTTAGACATTTTATTTCTATTCTACTATTAACTATAGTTATCAAAGTCATGTTCTGATTTATCTACTTAACTAGAGCATTGAAAACACGAAACGTTTGATCGCATCGCCAAAACGGAAAGCGCAGAACCTAAATCGAATCGCAAGGCATTGATGGCCGCTGTTAAATTTAATGCATCGGCCATCCTTTGTAACTAGTTATAGTCGTTAACGTTTAGAAACACGTAAATTTACAAACGCCAAACGTCGACTACTTCCCTGGCGCAGTGGTGGGCGCTGTGGTCCCAGGTTCGATCCCCGGCAGAGACAAATCGGGAATTAATATTTTTAGTTACCACGTAGGAGTAGCAACTAGCCGATTAGCTAACTCCGTGGGTATCAAACTAATATGAAAGCCACTGAGCTTATCTAAATTAATAATATAAATGCGAATGTTTGGATAGATGGATGTTTGTTACTCAATCACCCAAGAACGGCTAAACAGATCTGAATGAAATTTGGCACAGACATAGATTATAGTCTGGAATAACACATAGGCTACTTTTATCCCGGAAAATTAAAGAGTTCCCGCGGAACCGAACCGGAAAACCTCAATCGACGCGGACATCAGCTATATTTGGCATATTCACATTAATTTATTGGCATTCAAGTAGTGTAAGGCTATCGATATAATTTATCGATAGTTACACGGGCTACACTGGGCTATGCGTGGAAGAGACGGAGATATGTAGAACTACATGTGAAAGACAAAGAAAAACTGAAAGACATCAACGGGTTCCTTTTCATTTTGGTAAATATTTTTATGTTTTTTATTTTTTTAAGTATTGATGATTTTCATTTATTATTACAAAACTACACTTACTTATGTAATGTTATCCCATCCTTTACATAGCTATTGCTTCTCTTTCCACGCCATTTAATGCTACAGAGAGGCCTATTTTTCGTTTTTTACTCGATCAATTTCCGAGCACGGTCGAATACGGACTGAGGGCGGCTATAGGCACAAAACGTAGCGTTAGTACTGATAGTGCTAACGTTTGGCTGGTGAGGGGGCACGCTATGCTCAGTCAATTGGTTGTATGGTCTGTGGGCATATTCTTTATCTAACTAACGAAGATTTACTATGAAATTCGGTGGCTTTCATTTTAGTGATGATCACTAAATTGGAGAATAACCCCCAGGGGTAGGGGTTTAAATCGTACTGATGTTCCCTTTTTATCTTTTGATGTTGTCACTCATCTTCTTTGCGCCTTTTCTCGTGTCTCGAGAGCCGTTAAAACAGACTGATCATATAATTTACATAATATGCACGTCTTATAAAGGGCGTCAAGCTAGCTTCTAGCTAAGGACCTAGGTATATAATATATACTATATACATTTTCTTGCAAATACTTGAACTTGGTAAAACCTACAGAGCTAGGTGCTCAAAATGGCGGGCAAGCATTAGCACCGAAGTGCCCCCTACGCCATTGAACGGGTGTCAGATTTCATACATCGCGGCGGCGTACGCGCTCGCGGGCCGAGACTGCGCGAACTACAGACCTGAGATTCCACTATACTAATATCGTATCATACTAATATTATCGAATCCAGTGACCCACAAGTCGGTGTAATACTTGTAACGTTGCGTATGTATTGTATTGCTTAAATATTGTAACCTCTTTCTTTTTTTGAGAAAAGAGCAAATGCTGAGTTTCTTGCTGGCTCTTCTCGGTAGAACCACCTTTCCGAACCGGTGGTAGAGTCTTGACGTATCATAAGTGACACAAGTTGTCCTATGTGAAATAAATAAATCATACTAATATTATAAATGCGAAAGTCACTTTGTTTGTTGGTTTGTTGGTTTGTCCTTCAATCACGCCGCAACGGAGCAACGGATTGACGTGATTTTTGGCATGGGTATAGTTGAGGACCTGGAGAGTGACATAGGCTACTTTTTATCCCGGAAAATTAAGGAGTTCCCGCGGGAATAACAAAAAACTTAAACCACGCGGACGAAGTCGCGGGCATCAGCTAGTCATTTATCATTTATGATTATTAATGACAAAGTGTGTTTGTTTGTTGGTTTATTGGTTTGTCCTTCAATCACGCCGCAACGCCGCCGGACGTGATTTTTGGCATGGGCATACCTAGCTGAGGACCTGCAGAGTGACATAGGATACTTTTTATCCCCGAAAATTAAGGAGTTATCGACTTATTCCACGCGGACGAAGTCACAGGCATTAGTTAGTAATAAATAGTTAAAATAATTATACGAAAGTTTGGATGGATGGATATTTGTTACTCAATCATGCTAGAACTGCAGAACGGATTTGGATGAAAGGATAGATTATAGACTGGAATAACACATAGGCTACTTTTTATCACGGAAAATAAAGCTCCCCTGGGAACCAAAAACCCTCAAATCGCGGGGACGAAGTCGCAGGCATTAGCTAGTTTTAGTTTAGTACGTTACCGTCTTAGTCTACATCGTAACTTACCACCAGGTCTACCAGATTACATAAGAAATATTGAAAAAGAATGATTTATAAAACACACTAAAAAACTATTTAATCAATATGTGTTACTACACTATCAATGATATTTTTAATGATACGGATAAGCACAAATAAAATCAGTCTCCCTACTACATCCAAACTGGGTATCCATAGCCTACCTTATCTATTATTTACTAAATGTTATATTATAAGGAATAAGTGTACCAATGGAATTGCAATAATTAATCATACTAATATTATAAATGCGAAAGTCACTTTGTTTGTTGGTTTTTCCTTCAATCACGCCGCAACGGAGCAACAGATTGACATGATTTTTGGCATGGGTATAGTTGAGGACCTGGAGAGTGACATAGGCTACTTTTTATCCCGGAAAATTAAGGAGTTCCCGCGGGAATAAAAAACTTAAACCACGCGGACGAAGTCGCGGGCATCAGCTAGTAAAGAATAAAGGAGAGACTTTTAGCGGAATAGAAAAAAAAGTTTGCCAAGTTTTAACTGTGTGCACTCGTCACACTTACATACATTATAATAGTAGTACGCATATAGTGTGAACAAGGCGTGAAGGGCATTCGTACGGAAGCACTGGTTTCTCTTAGGCTCGAGCCACACTACGCCCTAACACAATTAACTAGTTATCAAGTGAGATAACATGATAATTGCATTAACACATGTTAATGATGATAACACTATAGTAATAGCACAGAATATAACTGCCTCGTTGGTCTAGTGGTTAGCATGTTCGACTGCGGCCGACGAGGTTTAAGGTTCGAGGTCGGGCCAATGCAAATATTGGGATTTTCTGACAAGGAATTCTCAGCACTAGCCTGGAGTTAGGAAGTTGGCGGTGTTTCACCTGCGTGCCTCGGAGAGAAAACAAACTATCAACACTGGGTGTCTTCATCGACATAGAAGGAGCTTTCGATAAAACTACCTTTGAAAGCATAGACAAAGCCCTAAGTCGGTATAACACACCAGGGACCCTACGCCACTGGATAAGATCACTACTAGAACAAAGAGTTATACAGCTGGACATCAACGGAATCACAAGAGGTATAGTATCGAGAGGCTGCCCGCAAGGCGGTGTTCTGTCACCAATTCTATGGAACCTCGTAGTTGATGACCTGATAACAAAACTAAACAAGCAAGGGATCTAAACCATAGGCTACGCAGACGACCTCACCATCTTAAGTAATGGCAAACTGGAAAGCACGCTCTATGAGGTAATGCTGCGAGCATTGCGACTAATTGAGAAATGGTGTAATGAAAATGAACTAACTGTAAAACCAAAGAAGACAGAGATGGTTCTTTTCACCAACAAAAGAGTGACGGAACTAACTAAACCTCCAAAGCTATTCAACACAAGCCTTAAACTTTCCAATGAGGTCAAATACCTTGGAGTGACGCTAGACTGCAAACTCAGTTGCAAAAGGCACATAGAAGACAAAATTAAAAAATCTCTTATTATACTAAGTCAATGCAAACGCATGCTGGGAAAAAACTGGGGACTAAAGGCGAAGATAATGAAATGGCTTTACCTATCAGTAGTAAGAAGCTCACTGGCATACGCCGCTCCGATATGGTGGCCAAGAATACTTCTTACAACCACCCAGGAGCTACAAAAATTTCAGCGACAAGCATGCCTCGCCATCACAGGCTGCATGTGCACAACACCAAATACAGCACTTGAAATTATACTAGGGATCCCACCCCTACACTTACACATTAAAGAGGAAGCAACACTCGCGGCCCTCAGACTAAAAACCTCAGGTCTATGGAAAGATAATAACACAAAACACACCAAAATCCTAACACAGGGTTTTAATAAAGAACCACGACTGGAGTGGAAATGTGATAGAACGAGGAAACCAGAAACTACCAGATAAACCCAGAGATAAACAAGGATCCGAAACAGAACAGAGATGCAATAGAAATATACACTGACGGATCCAAAACCAAAACAGGCACCGGGGCTGGAACCTTCTGCCAGGAACTAAACATAAGAATAAGCCAGGCACTCGGTAAGGACAACTCCGTTTTCCAGGCTGAATGTGTGGGCATCACAACCGCGGCCATGGCAATGGTCAACAGACAGGTAACGAACTTCAAAATTAACATTAACTCAAATAAACTCAAAATAAATCAAATAAGCCAGGCCGTCCTCAAGGCCCTGGCCAGCTCCTCGACTACCTCCCAACTCATACAGGACTGTGACAAAGCCCTGGAAACATTCGCCGCTTCCAATGAAATCACCGTTCGGTGGATCAAAGGACACGACGGGGATCCAGGTAACGAAGTAGCTGACGCATTGGCACGTAAGGCCACGACACTGAAGGTAACAGGGCCCGAACCAATCGTGCCTATACCTTTCAGTGAGTATAAAACCTGGTTGCATGAACTAACACTCAAAGAGCATTCCCGACTATGGATGAATGCCACGGACTGCAGACAAACCAAGGAGGCATTCCCTAACATCGACAAACGCTTAACACACAAACTAACCCGCCTGGATAGAGGAAAACTCTGGAAGGTGGTGGGACTTATAACAGGGCACAGCCCATTAAACAAACACCTCTTTATAGGCGTCACCGACAGCCCTCTATGCAGAGCTTGCATGGAGACAGACGAAACGCCGACGCATGTGTTACTAGAATGCACAGGCGTCACAGACCAACGGTAGCGACACCTGGGATCCCCAACCTCGCTTCGAGAGGCCCTAGTTAACCTGGGCGGTCTTTTAGGCTTCTGGAGCGAGCTCGGTTGGCTGGAGTGAAAACTCCAGCTGCGAATGGAAACGCACGCACAACAGACCCTCTAACTGGCGTTTAAGTGCGGAAACCTGCCCAGCAGGAAGAAGAAGAAGAAGATGTGCTCTTGTGTACTATAATATCTCCCGCGCAGATGGCTAATCTCTCTGGAGATAGACCGCCGTGGCCGAAATTCGGTTGGGAGGACATTATTATTATAATAGCAGAGAATAGGTACTTCATATGGGTTTTAAATTTCAATTTCTCACAGATATAAGTTGTTCAATCCACAAAGACGCACCCCGCTCTTATAATAAATGGTGACAATGGTGACAATGGTGCCATTTAGTTAGCATACAGAACACTCTTGAAAGTAGTTTTCAAACAGGAAAGTACATAACAACCAAAAGCCACACAGCCTTATGGAGTAATGTATGTAGAGCAATTTCTCGATGAGATGAAAAATCCTGGAAAATCAAATAGTTCCCGCACACCCAAAAAACGCAATCCAGCAAAGTCGCTGGCATCAGCTAGTCAAGTCATAATTACAACATTCAATAATGCCAAGCAAATCTTTCTCATAAGATGAAAAACATAAGGTTTATTATAATAGAGAGGTAAAAAAAACAGGTTACTTAGCTAACTTAGATATCATAATTATTCATAATATCATATCAATGAACCATGATTCCACTTGCATGTGATAGAGTAAAGAAAATATTCAATTCAGTAAATAATTCAGTAAACAGGGTTTAGGGTAAAATTATGCATATATGTATAACTTACTAGCTGATGCCTGCAACTTTGTCCGCGTGGTTTAAGTTTCCCATGAAAACCAAAAAACTTCAAATCATGCGGACGAAGTTACGGGCATCAGCTAGTTTAATGTGTACATTATCTCTTGTTGATACAGCATATAATAACAGTGGTGACACTACTTAAATTATTCTAAAGTGAGAATTCTCTAATTTTCCAGGATGAAAAGTAGCCTATGTGTTATTTCAGACTATAATCTATCTCTGTGCCAAATTTCATCCAGATCCGTTCAGCCTTTCTGGAGTGATTGAGTAACAAACAGCCATCCAGCCAAACTTTCACATTTATAATATTAGTATAGAAGTACTTAAGTATAGACATAATGTTCGCACAAAATGATATGGTTTGATAATACTGTATAGTTTATGGCTCTTACAAGCCACTAGTCACATCTTTATGACACACACTGACCTAATCTACTTCCTTTGATAAAACCAACAATAAAACTATACCATTTAGGCTTCAGCATTCACTTGTACCAGACAAAACGTCGCCTACGGAAGTTCAGTGCAGTCTAAAGTTTATAATGTAAATAAAGTGTAAAGATTCCTAAAATACACAGAATGTGATGTCACTATTGAGATGCTGCGACGTCCTACGCGCCCTGGTGTCACGCTTAATCTTAGAGGGTCGGCCTATCTGACCCTCGACCTCCCAACCGCTCTATGATTCTAATATTTCGTAATAGGTCGCCAGTCGCCACCAAAACAATAATAATACTCGACACACTTTCCATACCCTAGGGAGTGACAAAACTTCACACATCGCTGCTATCGATACTTAACGTTTACTCACTCGCACTTGTTCGATAGCACAAAAACTTGCGAGACAAAAACTATTGTCAAAACTTTTGAAAATTATTTACACGCGTTGACAAGTAGTACTTGTACAAGTAGTAATATTAGTATTTTGCTTATTTACTTTAAAAGTTATCAGAACTTGGATATTATGATAAGTGATGGTAGTTGTACTAACCGTGGCCAAGCAAACATAAATCCAAAACAGACGGCAAAGTGATGATCTCCGTGAAAACAAGACACAAAACACTGCACAAAAACTGCTCTATTTTCACGTTATCACGATGTTAATACATAGATGAACATGACATGCACAAGCACGGGATAATGCGGGAAACACGATACTTGCACTTAAATGTTTATTTACAGTTATTACCGTTTCACAAAATGCATACTCTACGGAACGTCTATCGCAGTCTAGCGAGTTTCGGCCATTTTGTATTTTTGTAGGAATAAACACAGACTACGAAGTATCTAATAAATGTTTTCACAACAAAAGACAAGTTACCACAGATTATGTGATGATTTATCTATTCATTTATGATATATCTGATGATTTATATACTTCACTGACACGAGTTACTATCTAGATAAATATGTACAACCTGAAATTGAACCCACCGATTTTCTCTATCGCTCTATTTGTTTCATTCGGTTATTATTAAATGAAGCAAATCTATTTATTACTGGTGGGCGTTGCGACGACGAACCGTTTCTAAAAACCGTTCTCTGTTCTGCGACGGTGAAACCGTTTTGACGTCCTGGGTAAAACAGTTTCGTTGCACAAACCAGTCTTCGAATAACTTGATTGGGTTGGTGCGATTTTATACTGTACACCTAAGAAAACACAGTCGAGAATCAATTGATTCAACGAAACACGTCGTCGCGAACGTAGTCGTCCTCGTTCCACGTTCGTTCTCAAACCAGTTCTTACAATCAAAAGTGAACCTTATGACTATGATATACAGTCGATAATGAACTTACCTACGGTGTCGTTCGTGATGCGACGGTCAACGTCGCAACTCGTAACTGGTTTGAAGACTCGTCGTTGCAACTAGTTTGACGTTTTTACGTTGCACAAACTAGTCTTCGAATAACTTATTGTGATTTTTTATCTTACGCTTAAGAAAATACAGTCGAAAGTGAATTGATTCAACGAAACACGTCGTCGCGGACGTCGCGTTGTCCTCATCGTTTCACGTTCGTTCATTAACCAGTCCTTACAATAAAAAATGAACTTTTTGCCTATAATATACAGTCGATAATGTTTTACCGCAGAGTAGTCCTATGCTGTCGTTCGTGATGCGACGGTCAAATCCATGCAAACATAGATTTCACAGTCATTTACTTAAAGTGCGAATTCGCTTGGCATGAACAATGAATTGAGATTTTAAATTCCTGGAATACGAGCCGGTGAGCGCTTCGTCGCGTGGATATTATTTGTTTACATATTTTTTGTCAGTTGGTAGTACGCTCAAAGACAATGGCTTTGTTAAGTAATTTTTGTTGTTTGTAAATTTTAATTGAGTAATGTGCTTACGAGTGTTTTTATGTTGTAAATAGTTTTGTAAATCTTCAAGTGTACATGATTTTTAGGTGTTAGATTAGTGTAAATAATAATTTTTAACGTTAATAAAACACGAGTGAAATGTCAACGGCGCGAAAAAATTCTAGTGTGTTCTAGTGTGTAAATTGAAGTCAATCGATAAAAGGAATACATATAAATTAGTAAACGATTTCATAAATTTGAAATCGTTACCTTACACTTGTAAGAAACTCCACCGTTTCACTAAAAAAAACGCAAATATGTTTTGTTCTAAAGAACGGTTGTCGTCGGAACTGGTTTGAGGACGGCTTAAAAACCATCTTCAAACCAGTTGCAACGACAACCGTTTTTTGCAACCGTTTTCATCGTCGGGAAAACCGTTGCGTTTCGTCCGTCAAAAAAACGATAACGACCCACCACTACTATTTATCGCTATTCCGCTTCGATTAACACAAATTTGAGCTTTTGCTAGGCACTTGAAGCGGGATTTGCTTCAAGTATTATGCACTCCATCCTTTACATATAGCTTCGTGACGTATCCCTAGCTCGTTGATGACATAGTACAATGTACTATGTTGATGATAAGGGCTTGAACCCAGAGCCGTAAAGCTAGTTGGTGGGATCTGTGGATGCGTCGGACATGTTTTAAATAAACGTTTAACGTAGTGATTATATTCTCATTGTTTTAAATGCGCGCTGTTTAAAAAATGTAAAACGAGTTTACCGTGGTTTTACCCTTTTGGATAGCTCCCGCAAAAATGTTTTCCACTAAAAGAATATTTATACTTTTGCTGCTCCTAACTATAGTACGGAAAATTTATACCTTACAATACAAGATTTCATTCTAATACTCTGAGGTGGTTAGAACAAGATCATGCTTTATGAGGTATTCTTTCATTGTACAGGTCAAATTTCAAGTGATAAACAATAAAGAAAATTCATGGGATGAGAACTTAAAAACAGTAGTAAAGCAAGGTAATAATGACCTTATTGACCGATCTATTAAAATAAAAGACGTGCTTAATACAGGTAGTTATTTTATTGATAGCTATAATGTTGTTGTAGGTAAATTAGATTAGTAAGGAATCTCTATTAGAATGTTATTAAATATGATTATTAAAAACTTAATTTATATCAGAACAATTTGTTTGTGTGTTTGTTTCAGGTTTATCATCAGAATTTCCTCTTGATTTTGGCCAAGCATTAGATGACGCTACAAATGTATTTGGCAAAGTTGTGCGTAAAATGTTGGCAAAGAAACGTTTGCTAGGTTTCGATGCAAATAAATGGTACTGGTGACTTTGTTAATGACTACTTTTATTTCAAGTTACAAGTACTACCAAACCCATTAAAAATCATAATAAAGCAATGTTAAAAAAAATAACTAATCTCTATTGTAGAGTGACTTTCGCATTTTTAATATTAGTATGAAGTGATGGAAAGCCCTGTTTGCTTTTATGGGATAGAAAGCCTAAGTATGTTCTTCCCCGGGATGAAACAAACATGAAAACCTGTTGAACAGATGGGCAATGAAAATGAAGTCAGACAGACTTTTGTATCTGAATCCCAGCTAAGATCCCAGATCAAGAAAATTGTTATTCTTCAAAGACATATAATTAATGGCACTAAGAAAATTCCTTCCTGATGCTCTTCTTTTTCTTAGAGAGGAGGCTATAGGAGGCATACTATGTAAGGCTCCTGGAGACCCAGCGTTACTTAGACCATTCCCAATCTGTTGTGATCACCACCAATTCCTGATGTCAGACTTGAAGGAGTTAAGTTATGCAACACTGCTCACAGTGGGTTGTTGGTATTCTTGAAAATATAATAATGACAAGCTTATTTTTCTTGTTTCATTTCTATCAAAAATTCCTTGTTATGACATTTCTTCCCCTTTTTATGTCTAACCAAGGTCTGTTTACTTTTAAATTTTGTACAACACTCATTGCATTCAAACTGTAAATGTCTGTGGTAACTCTGAACATGGGTTGATCTCCGTGATGAAGACATAAAGGTAGCATCACACTCAACACATTTATATGGTTTTTCTCCAGTATGTAATCTTGTGTGGACAATAAGGCCCTCTTTCGAACTGAATTTAGATTTACATATAGTACAAAGGAAGTTTTTTACTTTGGTATGTTTTATTACATGCCTACTCAAATGACTCTTTGAAATAAATTTTTCATTACAGTAAATACACTCATGCACTTTGCCGTTCTCATGCATAAAACCAATGTGTACTTTCAACGATGATTTCTGACAAAACTTTTTATTACAAATGTCACAAGTGAACACGGCTTCTGTTCGAGTCTTTCTCTGTTTTTGACCACATATTTTCAAATTGAGGTGTAAGTTGTACGTCTTTTTGGTTTTATAAACACGCTTGCATTTTTCACAGGGAAAACTAATTTGGTGACTCAGTTCATGCTGCTTCAAAGAGTTAGAGTTAGTAAAACTTTTACCACACTCAGTGCATATTGCATCCATGTGAGATCTTAGTGTATGCTGAGTAACTAAACTCTCCGAGCCAAACAGTTTAGGACACTTTGGACATTTAACAGTTTTTGGAGCATGGAGCCTGTAATAATGATTGCTAAACTGAGTCATGGCAGTGAAAACTTTTAAACAAATTTTGCACTTTACACTTTTTCCATCTCTTTCACACATATTCACCACAGTCTTTCTTTTCTTTGCTTTTTTATGTTGTAACTGTTCATTCTCTAGTTTATGTGGTAAGAGTGTTTGTTCATGTTGTTTAGGTTCTGAGTAAATAGAAATGGATATTTCTTCTTTTGTTTCCTCTGACAAGATAGTTTCTAACCTTAGTTTTGCAGTTTCTATAGAATTAATGTTGCATTTTGTATCATACAAACTTTGGAACTTTGAATTTTCATTTAGCAAAAATATTGTCTTGAGCCATTCTATATTCTCCTTGGGAGTGCTTGATAACACATTTTCTAAACTATTCATCATATGAGAAAGATATTCACTACTTTCTTTGAGCATTTTTATGAACAAATAACTTGATAATACTGATTTAGCACATCTTAGGCATATGCAGGTAGTTAAAAAATCAGTGGAAACCTGAAAATAAAGAAGGGTAGGTAGTTAAAATTCAAATTGGTGTAAAAATATATAACTGCAAAACTCTTATCGAGCGAGGGAGGAGCGGCCTAGTTGTGACAACGCAAATCAGTTGATTGCGATTGTTAAGCAACGTTGTCCCAAGTTGGTAACTGGATAGGTGACCGAAATCCGAATCTGGCCTTTTCGTTTCCTCCGTGCCTCGGCGAGCACGTTGAGCCGACGGTCCCAGTAATTATCAATAACATCTGATAATAAATAATCTTTAGAAACCTAAGAGTTGAAGTAGTACTCTCAGTCGAGTCGTATGTGGAAGGACGCAGGAACCTTATGGGATTCCTTCTACCATTATGGGATTAATGGAAAAGGGTCACGACCCTCAGCAATGAGGAATCCGACGTAGAGAGAGATACTCCTAACAGATACCATATAACCATATCAGACTGCATCATCACTTACCACCAATCTCTACGATTTGGCGTCAGCATATTCATACATTTACTATTTAACAAGGTGAGAGTGCAGGTCAAGGGCTAACTTAAACAAAGTCCTCTTAAAACTTAAAGTGTAACTGAAAAAAACTGTATACTTACGCCCAGTATAAATTTTAAAATATCCGCAATACTTTTCTCATTTTCAAATTTTAAAATAACTTTGTCCGTAACAGACAAAGAATTTTTCAAGTCATCAATGCTAGTAAAGCATAAAGTACAGAAAACGCTTTCATTATTTAAAAGACATTGTATTAAGTTGTATAATTTAGACTTCATATTTACATTTTACAAACATACACAGTTTAGAGTTTACAAACATCGAAAAAAAGAAATTAGAAAACCGCAAGTCATTGCGTCAATCGCACACATGAAGTTAGGAAGATCGCACTGGTTAGAGATGAGGCGTATATACTAGAACAGGTACAGGGACTAGGTATTTATCGATACTAGGTCGCACCTGTTACCAACTTATAAAATACTCGATCCACCTAGTCCCAGAGAGGCTAGGTAGTACTTGTAGTCTGTGGTACTTAAAATGACGCGGCACCCGTGGCCCATTCGAAACGTGTCATTTGAATTTGAACCATATTTCGATCATAAATAACACGACGCGCACTCTTTTTACCTTGAAATATGGTTCAAATTATTACTATGGACACAAGAATTATTTAGGCAAACAGGAGTGCGTGTCGCGTTAGTTTTAATCTTATTGAAATATGGTTCAAATTCAAATGGCACTTTTCGACTTTCGAGCGGGCCGAGTGCAAAAATATACTGTCCTTTTTTTTACTATACGACTCCACAGTCTTTCTATCTTTGTCTGCCACTTGTCTTCTTTGTCACTAGTCGGGACTTTACCGAATACTAAATACTAAATAGTATCCACTAGTCTCTAGTTTTGTGATGTGACTAGTATCAAGAGTATCAAATAAGGTACGGACTCGTGCAAGCTGCGCTCGCCGTATTGATACCTACTCGACATCGTCGTAATCTGTTATGCGCATCGGACTTATTAATCGGTTTTCATAAAGTTTTGTAATGTGGTTAAGAACTTTGTGCGTAATGATTGTATTGTAGGCAGATATAAGATTAAAAAAATAAATCAAAAATAATAAAAAAATCTGAATACTCAGAAAACAAAGCAAACATACCAAAAAAAAAATACGAAAAAAAATGAAAAATGAATTGTAATCTTATAAATACGCCAACAATGTCGATAAATCTTCACGTTGACACTTGACAGTCCTAAGCCTGTGTAAAGTATGAAGGGAAGATTCCAATTCATTACTAGTGCGTACGTACGTATCTACACGTACTATGTACTTTATGGACTATACACGTACACGTACTTTACGTACTTTATGGACTAGGTGGAACAGGTATTTGGATCGAGTATTTCTACGGAATTGGACTAGGTGCACCTAGTACAAAATTTACCTAGTACGACTCATCTCTAGCACTGGTTAACTTGTCTCTGCTTATGAATAAAGAATAAGACGTAAGCAGTGTCAAATCATCAAATGTCAAAGTTGGCAGTTGACACTTGCACCAAAAGGTCCGATTTACATTGGTCTAAGGTTTAGTGGAGACGGTAAGTAATAAGTATAGTACAGTAGAAACTTCACTCCTTTTCTATTTCAAACTACATAGGATAGTTTCATAGGAATGCCTATTGTTCGTACGAACCTCCGAAGCAGCGACGCACGTTAGGTATAAGAACACTATTTTACACTACGAAACATGCACCGCGTGGATCACATTCAAGCCGTAATCTAAAAACTTGTATCAGAGCACTTTGGACCTTACGTGTCAAGGTAGTCGGTTACTTGTGTTATGTATATGTAATATGTTGTGGTACAGTAAAACTAGGGTTTCATATCCATACTATAATATTAGACTGCCTCGTTGGTCTAGTGGTTAGCATGTTCGACTGCGGCCGACGAGGTCCCGGGTTCGAGTCCCGGGTCGGGTCACAACAAGTATTGGGTTTTTCTGACAATAAATTCTCAGTACTAGCCCGGAGTTAGGAAGTTGGCGGTGTTTCACCCCCGTGCCTCGGAGAGCACGTTAAGCCGTCGGTCCTGCGCCTGATCTCTCACCGGTCGTGTCGGATTTTCCGTCCCATCGGGCTATGAGAGTAAAAGGAACAGAGAGTGCACCTGTGGATGCGCACACACTTGTGCACTATAATATCTCCCGCGCAGATGGCTAATCTCTCAGGAGATTGGCCGCCGTGGCCGAAATTCGGTCGGGAGGCCATAATACTAGCTGATGCCCGCGACTCCATTCGCGTGGACGTATGAAAAATAGATAGTAGCCGATTCTCAGACCTACTGAATATGCATATTAAAATAACTAATTAAATGACGATTGATCAGTTATCGACCGGAGATGAAAAATGATTAAATTACTAAAATAAAAAATAAGGGTTGATCGTAGAAGGGTGAAAATTAAGGATTGTATGTATTTTTGTATGTTGTATCATAAAAAATAAAAAATAAAAATTTTGTCTAAAAAGTAAAAAAATAAAAATTAGGGGTGGACTACCCTTAACATTTAGGGGGATGAAAAATAGATGTTGGCCGATTCTCAGACCTACTCAATATGCTCACAAAATTTCATGAGAATCGGTCAAGCCGTTTCGGAGGAGTATGGGAACGAAAATTGTGACACGAGAATTTTATATATAAGATTATAAATGCGGAAGTGTATTTGTATGTTTGCTACGCTTTAACGGTCCATATTTTAAACCGATTTTGATGTTATTTGATACAGAGATAAATTATTACATCTCGGGAAAGGACATAGGCTACTTTTTATCCTAGAAAATCAAAATATAAATCATATAGATCGGTTTAACAGATGGGTTTAACAGGGGGAGTGACTCGAGAAAGTATAATACTGCATAACAGATGGACAGACGCAATGCGTATTGATAATTATTAATATACTGTTCAGAAATTATTATGATTATAAGTACCTAAATGTAACTAAGAAATATATTTTCACCTGGAAAAATATTTGTCTATTTGAAATATATTAATAGCAATTATACAAGTATTTGCAAAATTATTATACTAAGTATTTGCAAGCATTGCAAAATTTTTGGTGCGTATGGTGAAATGCGGATCTATTTAACACAACCTACTCTATGTTTACCCTAAAATATTATTTTTTCACACGATATTTTGGCCAAACTATGAATAAATTTCGTGACGCTGCTCCTCAATCGTGCCGAAAATACGACACTTGACCAGGCTGCAGTCACTGTCCTGACCCTCACCTCTAGCGCTAGCCACTGTACTTGAACTCGCAAGGTCGCTAAACATTCTAAAGTGTATGTCGAGTTTTCACTGACATCCAGTCTCCGACCATTGACCTTTCATTTGACAGATATAGCACAGAATATCAATAGCGTAAAATAATAGCTTTTGTCTTTGTGGTCTATGGTAGCCAATTAAATAAGAAATATTTCTTGAAAAAATAATTATTTAGTAATTAGCAAAGAAGTAATATGATTTATTAGGTAATATTTAAAGTGTTTGGTACACAAAGTATAAAATTACTATTGGGACAAGATTTGCCTCTATGGTTACCTACTATTTTAGAAAATCCGAATTTTACATATTGTAGAAATATGGCGTCTTTTTGAGCAGATTTAGTGTTGTAATAAATTCTTGAACGAAAAGTTGTGAAAGCGCGCGTTCAATTTGATTGAATTTTGGAAGAGAAGTTCGCGGTATTCTAATTTTTCATTTTACGTTGACTCAAAATGTTGGAGGATCCTGATCTGAGTGTTATTGTATCTAATGTTATCAGTGAAAACCGGTACAGTCATTGCAGGTTATGCCTCAAAGTTATTCAAAACCACTACGTCCGTTTTGACGATGCGGTCTCTTTATATCCAGAAGAAGCTACTATTCAGCCTTTAGCTGAAATTCTTACTAAACTTCTGGGTGAAAATGTAAGTAATCAGTAATATCTCCTACCTTCAAAAGCCTGTTTATCCATACTAATATTATAAAAGCGAAAGTGTGTCTGCCTGTCTGTCCTTCTGTTTGTCTGCTACGCTTTCACGACTTACTTACCTGTTCAACAGATTTTGATGAAATTTGGTACAGGGATAGTTTGTATCCCGGGGAAGGACATAAGCTACTTTTTATCCCGGAAAATTAAGGAGTTCCCGCGGGAATTGAAAAAAATTAATCCACGCGGCTGAAGTCGCGGCCATAATCTAGATCATAATATGAGAAAGTAGTAAACTAGTTACAGTACTTGACAAAATCTAAAAGTTTGTTACTATGTTGCTTATCTTTTACTTTACATGCTAGAAATATGTATAAATAATGTACCAGATTTGACCCCACTTGCATGATCTTACAAAACACTTTTTACAGATTTGTGATGAAATCACTGGAATTGAAGCAGTGTGTCCAGACTGCGTTGACCACGCACTATCTGCAGCCCGTTTTATGGAAAAGTCTAAAAAATCAGTATATCTCATAAATCAAGTATTTGAAAACCTAACACATACTCTTAATGTTGATTTTGATGTAAGAGATAAAAACAAGACATTGTATTTATTAATTGAAAATGTGGAATCTAAAGCTCTGGTTGTAAAAAAGAATAGGGGAAAACAACATTTGAATACTATTAAACGTCCCTTCGAATGCCATCCGTGCCTTGAGTATTTTGATACTGTGTCTGACCTTAAAGCTCACAATTTAACTCGACATGATATTTTTACATGTACAATATGCCTGGAAACATTTGATAATGATTTGGATCTAATTAACCATGGGAGTCTCAACCATAAATTCAAATGTCCGGATTGTCCGCAGTACAGAAGCACACAGGAAGGACTACAAGATCATCAGAATATGATGCATTGTATCTACATATGCAAGGAATGTGGAAAAACCTGCCAAGGGCTAGACAAACTACAAATACATGAAGATAAGCATAGAGTTAAAAACGTTTGTCCAAAATGTGGAAAATCCTATACAACAAGAGAGTTTTATGAGAAACATGTTAAGTTATGTTTAGAGGACTTGATAGATCCTCACCCAATTAGGAGTACTATGGAAAAGTCATTTACATGTGTAAAATGCGATAAGGCCTACAGCACACCGGGAGGTCTACGAGTACACGAAAGATTTGCTCACGGAAATGCAAAACCACATGTGTGTAAAGTATGTAGCAAAGAATTTACTGCGCCCAGTTATTTGAAGGTCCATATGGTAAAACATACGGGTGAAAAGAACTTCAAATGTGAAATTTGTAGTGGTAAGTTTGTTTCTAAAGAGGCATTGTTATACCACACTCGACGTCACACTGGTGAGAAACCTTACAGTTGCAGAATATGTAATGAACGGTTTGTGAATGCGTCAGCTAGGGCTGAGCATATCAAGTTCAAACATGTAGGCCCTACGTTGATGTGTGAGATTTGTTCACGGAAGTTTGTTACCAGCCATTTCTTGAAGCAACACATAAGTAGGCATCATGATCCAACCAGCAAGTTGTATTATGGCAGGAATATGATACCACCAAACTTGCCTGTCGAGCAAAACATGAGAAGATTTGTTATTTCCACTGAGAACTGATTTTTTATAATTAAATTATTTGGTTAGTTTACAACGGAAGTGAGTAATGACAATAAGGGATAAATACATTTAATAAGAGCTAAGTTCCTGATACCGCTCTAGCCACCAAAATAAATCAGTTGTATCTAGGGTCTCCTAATGGGGCAGTGGTTCAACTAAAATACACTCGCCGGCATATTTAGCGGAACATAAAAAAAAGGCTTGATATCAGTATCATATAAGGTTGCTGGCTGGTTTATACTTCATTTAATTTAAAAAGAAATATTTCCAAATTAAGAAAACAACTGAACATCACATCTTATGCAATTGTTTTAATTTTATTCAAATACACCTTATCTGGAGCGAACTTTGAGTATTTCTTCCTTCTGAGTTTGATTTAAATTTTCATTGAAATACTGTTTTTTGTAAGTTTTTTTTGATCGCGTATCTTTCTGGAGTTGATGACTGAATTATTACGCCAACGGAGCTTAACGCTTAGCCCCAACGGAGATTGCCAGCGCACTCGAAATGCGAAGAAATGGTCAAACCTACAGAGTGATATCCAGAGATCTTCGTCGACCAGTTTCAACGATCCATCGCAGTATCCAACGGTTCAGGGAGACCGGTACTTATGTGAGAAGAGCAGGACAAGGCAGAAAAAGACGCACTTCGAGTAGGAATGATCGTTTCATTCGGCTTCGTGTACGCAGGAACCCCCGTTTGACGGCCGTCCAAGCCCGACATGAGTTAGAAGCAGTGCGGGGTGTAACCGTAAGTGAGCGTACGGTACGAAGATGGCTCGAAGAAGCTGGTTTGGGTTCATTTATGCCCGCCAAGGCTCCAAGGCTCAAGGTAAATCATCGTAGAAACAGGTTAACTTTTGCTCAGGAACATCGACTTTGGAACGCGTACCAATGGAGTAAGGTATTGTTTAGTGATGAGTGCAGAATTCTCTTAAATAAAATTGACGGTAGGCAAAGAATATACAGACGCAAAGGAGAATGATACATTCAGATAAATTTTGAAACTACAGTTGCATACGGTGGTGGATCAATAATGGTTTAGGCGGGCATTTGTTTGGGAGCTCGCACAGACTTGGTACTGCAGACCGCTATACTTTTTGGGGTGCTTAAAAATGGAATTCCAGAATATTTACGCAAGAAATTAATGTGGTTTGGTGATAAGTCAGCACGCATTACGCGGAACTCCTACCTCTTTTTGTCCACTCCACGGCATAAAACAGCAGCATTCAAGGGAAGTTTTAAATTTGCGGCCACTAAGTGCTGGAACGATCTACCGCCTCCGCTAAAAACGTCACAATCTTTTGGAACTTTTAAAACTAAATTAAAAACCTATTTACTTACGCAACAAAAAAATTTACCTTAAAATTAATTATTGTTATTACACTATAGCTTATCTTAGAAGTGGCTATCGTTTCAGCACTTATGCCGCATTTATTACAGTTTCTCCAATTAATTTTATTTACTCTTTTTATTTGCTTTTTATTTTATTTACTCTGTTATAATGTTAGTTCATTTTCTCTTTTTATTTTCTTGCTGCTTGTGCCAATCTGTATCTTTCATTTTAGATAATGTAATATTTAAACCAAACGCAATAATAATATTATAAGTTAACTATAAATATATTAGGTTATATATTACATTACACTCATAAATATTATATTCATAGTTCCGTCCGTGACTTCACTTAAAATATAGGTTTCCACTGAAAACCAGCGCTGCAGTCTGCTGCAGCATAATGCTGAGATGGAAACCTTTATTTGGTCATGTATCGCTATATTCTTAATATTAATTATAATTAGTCTAATGTGGTGATCAAATAAAAAAAACATTTTCTTTCTTTTCTTTCTTTCTTTCTATATCAGAGAAGTTTTAGAAGAAAATGTCGTACCGTTTGCCCCATATATCGGTGACGATTTTGTTTTTATGCAGGATAATGCTCGGCCGCATACCGCTCGGGTAACTCAAGCTTATCTTAATGATATGAATATCACTGTTATGGAGTGGCCGGCGAGATCACCGGATATGAACCCAATAGAGCACGTTTGGGACTTGCTGAAAAGAAAAGTTAAGTCCAGAATTCCAGCTCCTGCCAACGTGGGTGAACTGCGAATCGCCGTAGTTGAGGAATCGCGGAGACTATCCCAGGAGACTATCGATAACATCATGCTCAGTATGCCTAGACGGGTAGAAACTTTAATAAGAGCACGTGGAGAAAATACGCGATATTAATCACCATTTTTCTAATTTAATTAATTGTTATTTTAATATTAAATTTCACTTTTCCCGGTTACATGAAAAGTTCAAAAATGTACCATTTTTCACAAATAGCTTTTACTCGCAAAATCTGTTCTTAATGTGATCTCATTTTAAGTAAAACAAATGAAACTATAGACAACAAAAGAAGTGTAGTAAGTAGATTTTAAAATAAAACCCTTTTTTTTATGTTCCGCTAAATATGCCGGCGAGTTTAGCTGAACCACGGACACTATCATAGGTCTGCAGGGCGACCGTGTATCTTTTGCATTAACACTCTTCCACTATTGGACGAAATCCATAGACGCAGCAAGAATACCATAAATTCTGCCAATCGGAGGTGATTGCGATATATTATCAATGATTGATGCAAAAGTTACGCGGTCGCCCTGCTGTTGTCCAAGTTCCAACCATGGATGTAATAAGTACTTACGTACAAACAGGATTGCGCACTAAGGTTGGCGCGCAAGTTTGAAAGTTTTGCTTTGCATCATTATTCATTACTATTACTTTATTGTCATTGTTTTGTACGTTTTGTTATCTACTACATACCTACTCATCAAAAATGGTAATAATTAATACAAGGTACAACAGACATCACCACAGATCAAACGTCAAATAGTTATGGAACCGATAAACGGCGCATTTTGGTCAGTTAAGTTATACTAAGTTTAAGCGCAGGTGTTGTTCAGAAACGCATTTTCATGAGTTATCGGACCAATAGCGCTAATGAATAGATAAACCTTCGTTAAAAGTACCTCAGAAACCGGGCATATAAGACGCTAAAATCGAGCTCGTGCGAAATAGCGCTAAACAGGACTGCGTCCTCTTCTTTTAGAGTGACAACACGTTTTAGTGTTGTAAGACATTTGACGGTATAGGCGAGTTGGAGAGGATGAATTTTTTGTGACAACTGACTAAGAAACTTTTCAGGAATTTGTATTGATCTGTCCCCATAACAAGCGGGCAATATTATAGGTAAAAACTCGATTTTACATAAAAATAAAAGGCAGAAGAAAAGTTTGTAGATTTTAATTTTATCTCTATTTTCCGGTCTACTTGTTTGTTTGGTATAAAATCTGTTATATTAAAAGTAATTTCCTAAAGAGCTGCAGACTTGAAATTTTAAACATAGATTGTAAGACGTAAGTGAATGACAATGCAATGTTAATGCAATGGATTAACAAACAAACTACAATACAATATAAACAGTATAATAAAACAAACAAACATAAAACATTAATTTTAAATACAAGAAAGCGTTCTATCTCTTAGTTTGTATGGTTGTTTGTTTGTTCCTGGTTAAGAAGTTGCCTACACACACACGTCTACACATTACTAAATAAAATAGTTTTATGTAGTTTCTGACGCATTGTGGCCTTAGAGCCAATAAATTGCAAGGTTTTCATTTTTCCATAAGATCGTAATCGCATGTTTAAATATTTATTAGCAACGCACTTGATAATTTCTACCTCATGCCTATTTTCACATCTTATTGACAGAGGTGGATGAGGTGGAATAAAAATGTTATTTAATTTAGGGTAAAAATATTGCACAGCCATATTCACCAATTTATTTCTATACTTCTCTTGCCAGGCTTCGTGAGAAGTAGTAGTAAACAAGTTCTCAGCATATTTGACTACTTCAAATACAAATTTAGAGGCATATTTTAAACCACCTTTGTCCACAAAAGCAGTAAAAGAGGAGAATTTGCAAATGTCTATGATATAGTTATGATCCTGATGTAGTTTGACTAACAGAGCTGTTCGACAATGTTCGCAAGTTAATTTATCTAACATTTTATTTACTATATAGCCAGAAATGTAATACATAATATTGTTTTTAAAATCACTTGTTTTTTCTGCTTGCTTCATAAGATCATCTATATATTTTACAGCTTTATCATTCATACCACTTTGTGATTTACTAACAAAAACAGATTGCTCTTTTCGTTTTGAGCTCCTAAACTCAAGGATTGGTGTCATTTCATAATCTGAATCTGTGCAGTTCGCATTGACACTAGGTCTAATACTATTCCGAAACAACAATTTGTGCATAATATACTTAAATTGAAGTGCATTTGGATTGTCATTAGAACCTCCTCTAGCCCTAATACACGAGAACAACATCTCAAGGTGATCTTGAGAACATTTATGCGTCAGAAAATATGCATTTTTTTGCAGGAGGTCATCGGCCAAGCCGGCAAATTTATATCCTATCGACAATTAAGCCTAGGACTGGTGTCTTGCGCCTGTGAGTCAAAATTTCCTGTCCGGCTATTTTTAGTCGCGATAAATATTTTCTTGTTTCATTTAATACATTCATCCACACTTCTTTGTTTTCTTTGCGCATAGGAGATTTAAATCCAGTCCCATAAGGATTTTTTGAATTGAACAGATCGAAAATTCTGTCTAACATTCTTAAATATTCTACAGTGGCCTCACTACCAACAAAATCTGGATATCCGCTGTAATTCAAAAATTCTATGGCATTTGCAACAGAACTACTTAAAACCTGTACTGCTAATTTGACGTTCATTTTTTTTCCGAAAAAATTTAGTTACATGTGTTTTTGAAATTTTGTTTGCAAATTTGAGACCTATATCTTCTTGCACTTCGTGCAATCGTTTAACGAATATAAAATCAATATCACCACTATCTGAAGACATTGAAGTTTCAGCAAAAATACTTCGAGCTAAAATACAATGTACTTTGCTTGATTTGGTTGGGTGATCGAAATAAGTTTTCAAATTGGGAAATTTTAAAGAACAACCTAATATTTCTAAAGTATTTATATTAACAGCAGTTCCATCAGCTGTTAAAGATCGGACTACAATATTAATATCAGCTAACATACGTATTGCTGTGTCAATTAGCTTTTCCTGAACATTCGATGAAATTTTATCGACAAAAAAATAAGCGATAGGACATTTAAATTTATCTGTTAATGACACTATTTGAAACACCAATACCTCAGTCGCAAATTTTTCAGATTCATCTGGCAGTATACCACCAAAATCAATACATCCCCAGAATTTATCTGTAGTGGGATCACACACTTGTTCAGACTTGATATGCATGGAATCAAATATCAAAGCTACAGTCGCAATGTGGCTATTTTCTGAAACCTTAAGTTTAAGAAAATCCATCACTTCGCTCATAAATCCAACATTGCAATTGTGGGTTGCTAAAACTCTACGCAATGTTGCGGGATGAGGTAAAGAAATTTGTTTTCGTAACTCACCGATCTCCTTGAAAAGCTTGTCCATGTTGTCAGTCATTTGAGATTTTCGTACGCGGTTGCTACGTTTACGTCGCTGGCGCCGCGATCGTTTCCCTTTATTGTCTGAGGATGAACTCGAACTGCTACTGGACGAGCTGGTGCTGGAGTGGCTGCGGGCCCGTTTGCGAGCCGTTCAAATTGAACTCCGTTATATTATCCATTACTGGAATTCGCAGTATGTTAACAAAGGCAAAAATAAAAAATATATTTAGAAAAAATTTTGATGTCGGTATTATTTAGAAGCGACTTACACAACAACTGGGGCCACAGTTTATATGACTACCCACTCCTGTTGGATTTCGCTAAATAAATTCGATAATACATTACAATAAATGTTACACTTCACAAGTACGAAAAATAAAATGTTAAAAACTTACCTATTCAAGAAGTGATCCGAACGGACAAACCGTTTAAACTTAGTGATCACGTACTTAGAATAAGCTAAGTACTTACTGCGAATTATGCACAATAAGTGATTATCACAACAACAAAGAAAAGTACTTTGTAAGTACTTTTCTTATATAAGAACTACTTGCAATGCTTCGTATAGGATAGTTGCAAGGTGTTGACTCGACGGAAAACAGAACGCCAATGAGGCAATGATCGCGCTGGCCAATTTATGAAAACTTAGGGAGCGCGACACCGCTAGGTGACGCCACTGGACGGGATGCGACGACATTAAAAGTACCTACGAAAATTGACATGAAACCGACGGAAACGGAAATGCTACTCTCAATATAAAGCGTCCGGTAACGGTCAAGTTGTTTAATAAACTGTTAATTTTTATCGTTTCTATTACGGAAATTCTTTTTTTCATGAACTGTATAACGGTATACAACATTTTTCTAGCTTGTCTGCGTAGAATTTTTAAAACAAAAGTAACAAAGGATAACCTAAGTCAATAACGAACAGATGAAACAAAACATTCAATAACCACGGAAACTTAACAGAAAAATAACAATAAAAAACTAACGAAGCAATAATAAAACAACAACAAACCTTTAAGAGCGCGTCTGTACGTGGGCGACTGCGGGTGACGGGGAGCGCGCGCCGTATACCTCGCCGCCTCGTCCTACTACGTCCCGCTGATACCTTATTTTGTGTTCTGCGCATCGGCTCGCGTAGCTATGAGCCGCCATAAAGTTTGAATCGAACTATACAGAAATATATTTAGTTCCTTTATACGAATTTTATTTATGTTGGTTTTTAATGCCATATTATGTTACAGTGAAAGTGTGTTATTAGTTAAAACAAGTTAGCCTTAGTTAAAATCATTACAAATTAGTTTACATTGTTATTGACGGCTTTACATCAGAATCCTAATCTGACCTAATTACTACTCTAGTTTTTAAGTCTTCACTATTTATTCGTTAAAAAACCGAAGTTTTTTCTTTTAGATTGTACCTGAGGGTAAAAAAATACATGTACTGAGCAGTATTATCTTAAAGAAACCGCTACCTGATGCTACTCCTGGAACATCATCGGAACCACCACCTAAGAAAATGAAAGTGCAAGAAAGTGTATGCACACAGACGATGTCAGTGACGATTTCACCTCGAAAAAAGAAACTTCGTCGTAAAATTAAAAATTTAACGCAAAAATTGAAAAGACGCGATAAAAAAATATATAGTTTAAAATCTCTGCTTAGCATAATTGAAAAAAGATGTGATAATTATGATGAGGTCAAAAAGGTCGTTCAACATAATTTCGAAAATATTCACCTTATGTTTAATGATACAAAATCATATCGTGGTGTCAGATACAATGATGAAGTCAAGTCATTCGCATTGTCTTTGTACTATTATTCTGGTAAAGCTTATAAATTTTTGAGAAATCACATTTCTTTAACTCATCCCGCAACATTGCGTAGAGTTTTAGCAACCCACAATTGCAATGTTGGATTTATGAGCGAAGTGATGGATTTTCTTAAACAATATTTTCTACAAACGATATTTTTCATAATTAATTTTAAAAAAAACGGGGTTTTCTAAAATTATTATTTAAATGGAGTTTGATGTTATATTTTTTTCTCTTTCACGTGATGGCAGTTTGGTTCTGGTTCATTAACACTCAGAATAAAAAACCACCCTCCATACTGAACTGGGACATGTCATTTTTGACCTGCATCAAAACTCTTGACATAGATAATATTTTTTTATGCTTGCAATACGTCAGACAGAGACGCATTCCTATTTCAGAGCCTCTCGCTGGGCTCGTTTTCCCGTTTAGCAATATTGTATTAGAAATTAGACTTTAAGTCTAACCGATAGAAGTTATTTTTGCAGGGAATTGAATGTTAAGTGCATAATCTTGTTATTATAAAAAAATAAAAATCTTTGGTTCCAACTAGTTTGACAGAGTAGATGGACCACAGACCACTACTTCAATGGTTTTATGGTATTTCATCCAGAGTCCAGACAGTATTATCTACTGTGCTTTATATTTCTTTAGATATTTAAAAAACCAACTTTATTATTGTGTGCCCAACTGACAGGAATCAAAGACTGTTTGGGTGAAAACACTCAAAATGCACAGGAGAAAAGGTCCGTGTTTGTACTATAAGCTACAGTTTGTATTTAAATTATGAGGTTTATTTAATATGGTTGTGTATTTTAGGTGCCTGTTTAGTAGAGTAGAAGTAGGTATATTTTGAGTGCCTGTATGATAGAAAAGGATGAATAAATAAAATACTGTTAGTTTATTTTTGGTTTTGTTTTATTTGGCCGGTTATTAAAGGCCTGTTTTTCAATCTAAGAAAAGTTTGGATTTAAGACGACTATAAAGTAATTTCGAAGAGAAATAGAGAAGGGTACTTGGTGTAAGTTGCTTATTTTTTGCCGCCTTTTTTTCTCAAAGTTATATTGTTGCCATATATAAAGATTGACTTAATAAGTCGTGGTGATAGTTGCGTTTGTTTTTGAAGTGAAAACTAGCCGAGTTGAGCACTTTTTGGTAGGGGGTAAAATTGTGGATTCACGTCATCGACATACATGTCGCCGACATGCTCGCGTTGTTACCAAGACAAAAGGTCTTAAATATACTACATTCGAAATTAAACTTTAATGCCTTAGTGTCAAGGTTTCTAATTTTTGTTATTAAAAAAAATATTATATATTCGTTTTCACTTCTATCGGCAGTCCCTATGACTGCCAATTTTTTTCGTTTGACATATCCGACAGTTTAGGTCAGACAATCCTGTGTCGTTTTTGTTATTCGCCCATATTCGTACGAAATCGGAATTGGACAAAGTGCTAATTGTGCTCGTAGCTTACGAAAAAAGTGGTTTACATAAAGACGATGTTATATAGTTTAAAACATCGTCGTCATTGGGATCCTGGTTAACTTGTCTCTGATTGGGATGTACTATATCCCAATGACGACACCGAATTAGTGAATTTTAGGGTATGTTCCGAAATACACTGCGAGCACTGTAAGGTGTGACGTCAATTTAGTACACTGCGAAACCGTTCCTCTAAAGTTAGCTACACTGGTCACTGTTTAAAACGGAACGCAGTCAGCACTGAGAGCACCTTACCTCGAAAACGCCAGTACTCACAGTACAAAAATGGCGACGATTTATGACGTCATATATTTCCATATGATACTGCGGCACTATACTGTCACTCCATAGCGGAACGAATTTCTCCCCAGTAAGAGCACTGAACAGTGCTCTCAGTTTATATCGGAACATAGGGTTAATGTCTCGATAGTGACAGTGACACATCATCTGTTAACAATTCTTCGAAATTTGAAGATGTAGAAGATCACTTTTGATTACTCATATTCAAAATGTGAATAATAAAAATCCATCATCCATCCTAATAAACAAAATTGTTTTATTGCATCTCCTATTACAGCCCTATGCTGTAGGTACTAGAAACTGATCATATACAAGTAGTAGATGTATCATATTTATTATAGGTAATGAGTTTGTATACAATTAAAAAAAAACAAGGATGTATTTAATGTAGGTAGTTATACCTACTACCTACCTCCTCTTGAATTATTCAAAAAATCTTTTTGCTAATCTAATCCCGAAACTTACTGAACTTATGATTTATGGTACTTTTACTATGGAAAAATACTGAGCAATAATTAAAACAAAATGAAAGACAAAATGTACTAAGAATTCGCAATTTTTCCCAGTGTCATGTTCTATACAATGGCAACACTGATGCTGAGCACAGTGGCGCACAGCTGTGCCAAGTTATATACCATATCGCCATAGATAATACACTATATATCCGAGACATATCGCGCTGTACCTTGTAATTTGAAGTCAAGATCCCCATTTTATCGCTATCCCACTTCAAGTTTCGGGCAGAGAAGGGTTGGGAACCCAGAGCCGTAAAGCCAGATATTTAAAAAAAATGTAAGATTCGGAAGAATTTTCAATGCTTGTAAGAAGTCAAAAATCGTGAAGCAAAATATTTCGCGGCTCAGCTATAGTATACTGCCCAAAGACTACAGTGTATATACCGGAGATAGACTGGTAACTTTGGCTGCTAATTTGGCGATATTGCAAAGCGCCATCTAGTAGAGGAATATCGTACTAAACAGTTCAATGCCCCGTATATATAGCTATAGCTTCGTATACTTAGATACGTGATCGACTTACAAGCCCACCAAATTCAAATTTTATTTGGTTTTTCGCAAAGACCAAAACTGTAATTTGTGATGATAGTCTACAATAGCGAAAAAACAAATAAAATTTGTATTTGGCGGGGCCTGGTGTTTATTTTTAGAGATGATATCTGATGAATGATGATTGGTAAGCGGGAGATATGGAAGGTTATTGGTATCTCGACACGAATAATATCGAGATAACACCTAACGCCCGCCAAACATTACAATCATATAAAATAAAACAAATCTTTATTTAAACTTTTTTAATTTATTTTTCTTATAAAATATATCCGCATCTCTTTTAATCGGATCTTCACTATCAAAAACATGAGTTTTGCCATTTAGGACTGAATTCACCTCCTTACACCAGTTATTTATAAAGAATATGACAGTTTCTTTAATTAAATAGTCAACAACTTTGTTTTTGTGTTCATCACATGTGATAAAATTAAAATTAATATTAGATAGTAAAATTAAACCAATATATTTTTGAATGTTTTTTTTGTTGCTGCTTCTTTTTAATATTTCAATGACATTGCTTTCGATTTCGGCAAAGCAATTGAAAATTTTCCTTGTTGGATAGCATAGCCATCCCTTGTCATTGTATTCACTCATTCTGATATGTCTATGAAAAGCCTCTACATTTTTACATTTAAATGTCTCAATGCATGTTTGACAATTTTTAAAAACTTTTTTTTGCATTCTTGTAACGAGCCATCCACTACAATATGCTATTGCTGCACATCTCTCTACATCTGTCGGGGATTTGCTTTCAATAAGCATATTTGTGTTAATACTTTCAATGTTTAAATCATTAATGTCTAATTCTATATTTTCAGATTGTTCATCATTATTGTATGTATTGCAATTTATGAGATTTTTTAAATTTTTTAAACAAAAGTTTCCATCTTTTTCACAATTAGCCCCGACAGAATGAGGAGATGTTAAATTATTAACTAACAACGTTTTAAAAGCTCCTTGAAACCCATATGCATTGGGCATATTGTTAGCATGGCCTTGTGCTCTTATAGCTCCGAAAAAGTTCTCTAGGGGGTCTTGATTGAAATGTCTTAACAAAAGAGATGTTACATTGAGAGATTTCAAATGATTTACTAATAGCTGGAAACCTTCAATAGTCTTTATCCAACTGGAGATGGAAGGAACAGAGGCTTTCCTGCCATCCTTTGTAAGGAATTCCATAGACTTCAGAATGGGCAAACTTTTTCTCCATAACTGGTGATGAGGAGATTTAGGAGTTACAGCACTTCTATAAATTTTACCATTTCTTATTTTGCTGTAACTCCCATTTACAGAATCAAATAATTCATCCATAAATATTAATAAATCTGCTGTGTCCTTGTGCTCGCTGGAAAGTTGCCCACAATCTAAAAAGAAAAGAAGTACACATTTGAAACTCATAATATAAATGAATAGTGATCTATAAGTTATAAAGTGAAACAATATTTATCACACACATGTATCAAATTTCATCAAAATCAGTTCAGTAATTTCTCTAAAATTAAAACTTTCCCTTCATCCAATAATAAAGTTATTACAATTCAGCTTCAAGTTTCTGAGATATAAGTGGACAAATACAAATTCATACTTTATGAAAGACACACTTGTTTAGAAGCCAACAGACTAACATGTATATCAAAGAAAAAGAAAAACTTAAAGACTAATGTGTAATAAGGGTCTGGAATTCAAAACTCATTATATTATTAGCTTCCCTAAACTTGTTTTCAAATAATTATGCAGGTAGTTTTGGCTAACCAACTTTAGTCTAACTCTAAATGCAAGTTTTTTTTAAATACATTTTAGCCCCTTTTTTGTACATTGACTTTCATCCCATTGTACCTTGAATTGTCATTAAAATTAACTCTTCAATTCCCAGTGTCACTTGTAGGTGACAGAAGTTTAATATTTTTTTTCTACCATAAAGACATTTTATTTTTTAATTCCGCCACTATTGTAGCCAAGCCAATTAGTAGGACTTTCCGTTACTTTTTTCTGGTAACCACCCACCAAACGTCATTTGTCAAATTCATTCAGTTGTTTCGCGCGTGATTAGAGCATTCTGAGTTTGTGTCATTTCTTGCGATATAAAGTGAAATAAAAATGCCCAGACCGTAAGTATTGTTTTTTTCTCCTATTACATATAATAAATGAATAAATAAGCTATGATAAAAACGTATTTTGTGATAATAATAGCTTATAGTATCATTGCTACAACGTTGAGAATATGCCGTGTCACCTGAGAGTGACACTGGGCAATACAAGAACTCTACCTATTCTAAATGCATTCGAAGCAATAACAAGAATATTGTTTATGTTACGTTGAATATTTATGAATGGTCTTATCTCTATATGGTGTTGGTGTTTTAGAGCTTGTTTACGTTATTACAAGTTGACGCTAGATGAGATTGCCGAGGAGTTGCTGGCCGGGGATGACCCAGGCGATATTATTTTATTTCCTCCTGAAGATGGTGTGGTGACTGACGAAGACAGTGGGGATGAAAACGAAGCTAATATTCTTCATTTGCCTAGTCGTATGCTTCGATCTCAAGTAGAATTACAAAACAGGCCTTCTGTCTCTGGAGAAACCATTACTACTGCTAAAGTTTTTACGAGAGCAGAATGTTGGGGGTACTGGTACTGTTCGGGAAAACCGTCAAACCAAACTTGCCAAACTCAAAGGACATGAAAAAAGAGCCAAGAGGTAAGCTTTGTCATAAAGCTTCTAAAGAAATTATTGCTGCTAAGTGGCATGACAACAGCATTGTTACCATTGCATCTAACTGCCACGACCTGGATCCTATCACAAAAGTGGATCGGATTGGATTTGTAGATAAAAAGCGAACTAAAATTCAAGTGGACTGTCCAGCCGTTATCAAAATGTATAACAAGTACACGGGCGGGGTGGACCGTTTTGATGAAAACGTTGACTCCATGAGGGTAGATCTTCGTGGCAAAAAGTGGTGGTTTCCTCTGTTTGCTTTTGGCTTAGATGCAGCTTGCCAAAATGCATGGCTGATCAAAAGACAGCCAGAAAACAACTGGACTTACTGCGATTTCCGGCAAAATGTTGCAACTATCTATCTGCAAACAAATGGCAAGCCTTCCAACCCGCAATTCTGCATGTGGCGTTCCTATGCAGATAAGAGTGTCGATAGAGGTGGGGAGTGCCGGAAGTGCGAATGATCACTCACAAATCGACTGCTCTCAACGAAGATGCGGATTATGTCACCAACGCACTAGAAAAATGTGTGCCAAGTGCAATATCGGCTTACACCTAAAATGTTGGTACAGCTTTCATAAATAAGTGTATACTTATATATTATTTTTTCACATAAATAAATACTAATATAAAACCGTTTTATTTTTACGAAGAGAATAAGAAAAATCCTGTGTCCCTTAGAATCCTGTGTCCTTACACAATTCCCAGTGTCACCTGTAGGTGACACCCCCATAAAAAAAGGGGGGGTGGTTTATTTTTTCTTTTAATTTTTTTTTATCCTAACCAAATGTACGTATTCTATTTTAGTTAAAAAGAAAGGTAAAAATGTTAATAAGTTGGACATGGGAATTGAAGAGTTAAAACTATATTTTATCATGAAAAACATAAATACATAACAAACAGATTTCACTGCCATTTGACATATTTTCTCTATACCTCACGTGCTGGTGATGCCAAATGGTGTAATTTTTATTCATGATACCCCATTCCAATAATATTATATGTGGTTCAAATCAATAACCTTTTTTAAGTTGGTTATGATTAAAAAAAGTATAACCTCTCCCTCACATTGTTCAGAGCAGTAATTGAGATATTCTCTATGGAATTACTACATTTACTATTACAAGACCAAATAATAAATGGTAAAAGTAAATAAATAATATCAAGATGTGAAGAAAAATAAAAATTATGTACCTGCCATGTATCCAAGAGCAACACCAACTGTCTTGCTGAATACCTGAGTGCAGTTTTTCACCTTCATTTTGGGTATCAGTTTAGGTACTACATGTTGGGCTGTTAATTTAGGCACCAATCGAACTCCTTTATACCCTGGCTGCCTATGGTACATGTTTTCTACATGCTGCCATTTAGCAATTTTGTTCTGCCCATCTTGGGTAAACATCAAATTTTTACTTAGTAGATTATTTCTAATTCCTTTCATGAGATGGGGTGCATCATACAAAGGAAAAATTTTCTTTTTATTAACTTCAAAAAAGCCGCCGGTCCATTCTCTATTTTCCCTTAAATATTCAGCTTTAGTCTCATTTATGAGACTGCTAATAGCAGCTCGATTGGATGACCCCTGGTCACATACAGTGGCCACAACTTTTAAACCAGTGGCTTCTACTTCATTGATCACACATTTTAACTGAGCTTTTAGGCTCTCTGTTTTGGTAGAACCTCTACAAAAACTAAAATAAACAGGTTGCTTAAATTTTTTAACAACCCCTCTCACCATGAATACTAATGCATGATCAGAAATCTGTTTTTGTTTTTTCTCCCCATCATCCACCATGCCAATCATTTCATCATTTTTTCTACAATAAGTTAAGTTTGGAGAAATTGCCATTTCATCAAATATTATAGTGCAAAACTTATGATTTTCATTCATCTTAGCTACTGGTTGCTTTAATTCAGCAAATAATTCAATTGTTTTCCCAGGCTTCAAATGGATTTTTTGCAATAATTGCGAAAGTGTTTTTCTTTTTGGTAAAATACTGAACGTGCTTAAAAACCTGTAGGCTTTTGGACTACGCTTGTATAATGCGAGTGACAGAATTTTTTCTTTAATAGTGAAGCGTCTCCCTTTTGCTTTTTTTCCAAATTGAGTTACTTGCATGGCAAAAAATGTTTTAGTCTCTTCACTCATGTTTTGCATTAAAAGCTCAAATGCTTCATTCTTCTTCAATTTATAAGCAGCCTTCTTCTTGAAATGATCTTTTTGTTTTTGACATTTTTTTAATTTGTGTCTTATATCTGTTATTACTTTATGCAGTTCTTTCTCATCTTTCGTGAGAACTGTCTTCTTGACTGAAAGAAAAAAACAATATATTCAGTACAATCAATTAAACTGTCACGATACAGAATGTAAGTACAGTACAGAATTGAATTACTAAGTTTTGCATGTGCCTTTACCAATGTGGATTTTGGATTTTTACAAATGCCCCAAGAATTGCAAATTTTTTAGGATAAAGCCAGGTTAATCGAATCCAATCCATATAAGCTATCTCCATTCCAAATTTCAGCTTATCGGTTAAGTAGTTATAGCATGCAGCATGAAAGAGTAACAAACATGCAAACTTACAAAGTAATTACTTTATGTATTAATATTTTTAATAAGAAATTAAAATGTTTTTTAGTACTTATATCATTTAGGATTTTAATATACCTTTTAAACTGGACTTTGTGTTTGAAGGAAATGTAGACATGGCTCTTGATGTAGCAGGAACTTCTGTAAAAATTCCAAAAATAACATGTAAGATAATGTGTTTTAGACTATTAAACATTAGATTTGTATATTTAGTGATACAACAGAATGATAGTTACTAAGAATGCAAAACTTTTTTGTTTAGGGGATGATTTGATAAGTTCAAGTTCATTTTACTTTAAGAACTCCAATTGATTTAATATGTTACGTTCCCTCAAATATGGTTGAGCGAAACAATGGCTGCATCATGTGTCATGCTCGTGAACGGGTGCTGCAAACGGGAGCGGGGCTGCGTGTCTGCCAGTCTTGACGTGTATCGATTATTGTGCGTTTATTTGCAATTGTTCTATAAATATATGTTTATATCATCGATTGTTGGAAATATTCTATTCTAACAAGTTGCATAGGATAAATCGGCCTGGAATCCAGCTGCCCACAAGATATTATAAAAAAGTTATTAAAATGTAAATACATACCTACAACAATATGTATTGTAAAATGTGTAATTTTGAAAAGAGCAACTGCTGAGTTTCTTGCCAGTTCTTCTCAGCAGAATCCGCTTTCCGAACCGGTGGTAGAATCAGACTTGTCATAAGCGCCACAGGTTGGCCTACATGAAATAAATGATTTTGAATTTTTTTTATGATGAAATAACCATGTAAATCAAATGCAACATAATAATAATTTATTAAATATTATTTTTAAGCAACCAACTTCAAACTCCTCCGCCAGCTTTTCAACATTACAGACATGCTATACAAATAATTAAATTTTGTTCATATTTTAAAAACCACTTGACCAATTTTGATAAAATTTATGTGGGACCACCTGGGTAGTATGCCCTTTGAAACAAAAAAAGAATTTTTCTAATCGGTTCACACGTCTTTGAGTAATCGTGGTATCCTTGAGTGGTTGAGTAATGGAGTAATCTTTTTTTGAAGTTGGTTAATAAAACCAAATAAGTAAATATTTTCATGTATACCTTGAGCCACTTTAATTTCATTAGAGGTTGTTCTTCTTCTTCTTTCCTTTTGAGGTTTCAGTCCCTTGTGTCCTGTATCACTGCGACCGTTTCCGATCTATTGTGATATGATAGAGGTTGTTATGAAACTGGAGCTGGTATGAGGTTCTGAAACAGTCATTGCTTCAGCAGATGCGACATCTTCTGAAATAGATACAATATAAAGTGAATATTGAAGAAGAGTAAGAATTTTTATTATTTCTACAAATAAATTACTTGAAATAATAATTCACCTAAAAAACTACACAATATTACCACATAAGTCACACATCCACAGCACAGCAACGCAGATGAAAAAATTTTGCTACACAGTGGAAAAAAAGCTTTGAAACATACTTTTCATAAAAATGTTTAACCAACCTGGTAAACAGAGAGATGGGACAGCTAGTGAACACAACTTTGTTGGGTACAAGTAAACTTCTTCAAAATGTCTGCGACAAACTCTTCTGTTACTGTAAACATAATCTTGGTCCAATTCAGCTACATGTGTTCCAATCTTCTTTATCCAGAGTTTATATAAGTCAATGTTTCGATGTGGGTTGGGGAATCGGTGCAACGGAATCCCTAAAAAAATTGTAAGTTTAGTTTCTCTTTTCAAAAATCTATACTTAACCTGTGTGCTTTTGTTGGAAAGTAGACACTTATGTATCCAGTGATAAAAAGTCAGCCAACCCATCAACAGCTCACTACTGATTCCTCCGCGCAGGTCTCCACCATGCTGGCCCAATATGAATTGGCGGACTTCACACACCTTTGAGAAAATTATGTATCACATAACTCTCAGATGTGCAGGTTATCCTTCACCATTGAAGCAAGTGATATTTAATTGCATAAATGCACTTAACTCCGATAAGTCAGAGGATCGGGACCCGGGATCAACCTGTGACCCCCCCTTAAATAGGTGCCACAGTCCTAACCACTATTATGAAACAATGTAATTCACGATTTATATATTATGTAGTACTTGTTAGTTTATCTCAATGGCAAAATTCTCCTATAATTACATTGCTTCAAAAGGTAACCTAACAAGCATTTTCCGACCTATAAAATGAAAAGATCTGGCTCGGGTATTGAATAGCTTGCCCTCCATTTCCTCGCATATAATATTTTTTTAATACTTACCATCACCAGCAACAGTTGGACAGCCAGGCACACAACACACTTTTTGGGACATCTTAGAGAGATAGAGAGATCAGAGAATCCAAATCAGGTCGCAACGGAGTCCAGGGGGAATGCCAAGTTATCGTATATTGAAGAATACAGTAGTCCAAGAACAAGCCAAAGTAAAATACGTTAAAGAGGGAATCTTCAGTCCGAAAGTCGTAAATTGGTCGTAAAATTCAAGGCACACAAAACACTTCACAAAAACAAAAACCGCACAGAAAAACCAGAAAAACCGTTTGTAAACACAACTTTTGAAATTTTGAAATTAAAATGACATTAATTGTCAATAGACTTTTAGACCATAGACCTCTAACTCTAGGGTTTCGAAGCATATTTTATTTTAAATTAATTAAAAAAGTATAATTTTAAGACTTTTCCACTTTAATTAATTGAGATGCATTAAAAAAAAACAATCTTTTAATAAATTTTGTGAATTTGTGGTAATAAAATATTATTTTATATGTTAACACCACTAGATTTAAATTTTGAATATGTTAACACTGAGACATTGTTATGAAATTCAGCTCCTAGATGGCGCTATAATCTTTAAATTAGCTCCGAGTTCTAAGATAACATACCATGATACTGCCCGCGGAGTTGGACGTTCATATTTTTTTTACAGAAAGACCTTGAAGTGGTAAGCCATAAACTAAAATATTTTACTCCGAATTCTAATGCTTTTCGAGAATTAATTTTTTGAAGTTCGCAAATTTTCACCACTTTTCACTATTTTTGACGACATTTGCCATAGATTACAGACTCATTGACGTTTAGTTGACGTACTTAAATTTCGTTTTACGTATTTTAATCCGTTCCAAACATAAAAAGTTAACTTGTCTCTGAAAGTATTACAAAATGTTATTAATCGAGTAATAATCATAAATGTGTACCGATTATTGGAAAAACGGAACGCGTGCATTGGCGCCAGAATTCAAATCTATGAGTCATCGTTTTACGCGCATTTCAGTTTAAAGATTATAAGGTTAAAAAAACGTTTGTAGGTTTGATTATTTAACTATAAAGGTATAAAGGTAGGTTATTATTATATGTATATTTAGGTACTTGAGCATATGATACACAAAACCGAATCGGCACACCCCTACTCCACGCAGTCAGAGTGTTTTTTTTTAAGCGCGTAGCCAGAAGCTCGCGTATTCAGGGGCGACGAAGCGAGCTGCGAGTCTTCTGGCGTAGCCCATTCTAATTTAGAAACTAACCTTTTCCACTACCTAAAACAAAAGGTAAGGTAGTTTAAAGTAGGTATAATTAATTAAAAGGTATAAAAGTAAAACCTAACCTCAAAATTTAAAAAAATTAATATCTCGGAAACTACTAAAGTTCGGAACGTCTTACTAGGAGGGGGGGGGTATATCCCTCCCCCCCTTCCCCATCCCCTTCCCCCTCCGTTGCGGTCAGTATACTATAGCCCAACCTATTTCGCCAATGTCTCGCATTGTGGCGAAATATTTCCTAACCTTTGTCGTAGGTAGTCATTACATACTCCATACCTCCATAGTCTTAGTCATACTCTTTGCCCTGTGCACGAGTAGGAAGCGTGAAGTTTACGGTAGTTAGTAAGTACCGGTCAGAGACAAGTTGTACCGGTGGTACCAAAACAATTTAAACCGAAATCAAAAAAATAAATAAATAAACAGTGATGACCAATGAGTGAATTCCAACAGCAACAATAATATCTGCCTACTGCTGATTTAAAGTTTTTTTTGCCAATCTACCCTGAAAGGTATTTTCATATTAGTTTATATTATGGATGTATTAATATGATAAATAGGGTTTATTTTTTTACTGTGGAGTGTAATAATACCTTCCTACATAAAGGCAGTGAACCTGTTGTTCCGATATATTTGCTTTGACTATAGACTCGAAAAAATTACAACTTTTTTATGCTCTATAATAATCAATGATTACACTAACTAAAATAGGCTTATTCTTCACTGATAACTGTAGGCCTTGATGCAGACTAATGTGGAGAGAGCCTGCCAAGTTAGTTTTTCTTTACATTTTTATTATTTTTTTGTGGTGATGCAGCCTAAGGTGGAGCACATTTGCCTGGACAATAATGGTATATCTATCTAGGGAAATGGAAGCCAGAAGAGAATTCCATGTTGTATGTGTAATTGTGTACTTGTGTGCTTATAATATTATTTTGAGCATGCATACCTACATGATGTCTCATCGTCTGATGGTAAAGTGGTAAAATAGAGAATTATTATACCCACCTGATACTTACTTTAATTTCCAGATGGCTGTATACTTCCCTTTAACTCTACAAGGATCAAATCTACAGGAAAAACATCGTCATTTGAACTCCTTGGTCAATGAAGCATATAAGAATAATATCGCTTTGCAAGACATACTACAGCAACCAGAATCTTCACCTATTGATCGAATTTTTAAAATAGATCTCGCTTCCAAACTTAGAAATGTCGAATACATAATAGAAAATCTCAAAAATGATGATTTGTTGTATGTGAGTAGGGCACTGAAATGTCACTGGTTATTGGAATCTCAATATTGTGATTTAATAAGCCCTGGACATCTAGAAAACACTTTATATCCAGCAATGACTCAACCGGCTGTGAATAAAATGAAGCATTTGGTACAGCTACATCTAAAGGATAAAAAAAGATGTGAAGACTTCTACAATTACTACAGAGCTAACTGGGACTATGCATTTAATTTTTTCTGGCACTGTTCCAATGAATTTATTGCGAGTGAATTTCCGAATGTAATTGATAAATTGTCACACAAACAGTTGCAAATAGTTTTTGAAGTCTGTCCTTCTATATGCAAAGTTTACTTTGAGATTTTACCGAACAACATTACAGCACTCAAAAAATATGTGAACAATGCACAAAACTACTTCAATTGTATCAAAAGTGTATTGAAATATGATGGCAATGTATTTTTAGATATTGTTGAAAAATACTTTGATACAAGAGCATTTGAAGCGTTTGGCCCAGCCGTCACTGAGTATATTATGAAAAATTATAGAGATAGGTTTGATGCTAAAAGTGAATTATATGCAAACTATATTCTTCACATGAAAACTTTGGCATCTCACATGACAAGTGACCAGGGGAAAGAACTTGTAATGAAACTTGGGAGAGCAGAATATTTGGCCTATTGGTTTTCCTACCAAAAAGTTGAACCGTTAATAAAGCGGTTAAAAATGGAAGAAAGATCCGCATTTAAAAAGAAAGTCTTTGTTGAGAAGAACATTGATTGCAAAGTCAAAGACTGGCCTTATCCAACACCCAAAGCTTTGGTACTAGAAGTTGAGGAGGTAGCTCATGTATTTACAGATATACAACATGAGCCTTATGAATATGAGTATCACCCATATCTACGTAAACGTATGATAACGAAAAAATGTGCAAAGTATAGTAATTTTGCAGATGATTGTTGTGAAATTATGCCTATGGGAAAATCTCCTCTAGACCAACTGTTTAACAAATATCGTTTTAGCGGTTTCGAACAAACTTTTTACGAACTTAGCAAAGACTTACTAGCTGAGAGTACAATCCAGGGTCGTCTCAATATGATGCTGGTTCTTGTTAGCAAAAGTGGGGGCGTTCCCAACCAAGTGGAAAAATTCATGAAGCTCATGGTTGAGAGACACAGAAATGAACCCACTACCCTTCGAGCTGCTGTTGTAAGGTCTCTTGTGAAACGCAGTTCAGCCTGGCGTTTGCCTGAAAACGTCTGGTCTTTGATACTGCAATTTGGGGTAGACGTAGGTTTAGATGGAGCCGACACCGATCCAGTTTGCAGCGAAGGTCTTCACGCGGTCATCTTGCGCCACATTCTATCTGATACAGCAGTGTCACCTGCCTTACTTTCTGGCTTCCTTCGACAATTTACTACGTTCTCCGAATACAAACTCAATATTGAAGAGAAGAAATTAGTCGCGAAACGTTTACCTCAACTTATTTTATCTTCAAATGCAAATGCATTTTTGGACACACTTGTCGAATATAAAGTTAATATAAAAGATGTACCGAATGCTGAAGAAGCTCTTCTAAAAGCAGCAAAAGCTGATTCAGCATTAGTAGCTAGGTTATACAGAGCTAAAATATTACGTCGCGAACTCTTCCACGAAACTTTCGCTCTTGAACAGAATAATGCTGCATATATTAATGCATTGCGTCACGATTTAACACCATTACAGAATGGGAAGAGTTTTGCTGAATTGGTCACAAAAGGGCGTCCTAATCACGACAGATTTCTTAAATCTTTATATTTGTATTTTGGTGAACCAGGTGGCTTAGCAGAGAAGCACAGAGCTGCTTTAGAGGAGGCATTTATGTCAACGCCAAAACATTGGTTTGCCCATTCTTTATCCTCTCTTTTGACTAACGAGGAGTTGTTACAACGTATTTCGAAATTCGAATGTGAAAAACCGCAGTCAAAATCGCAACTTTTGATGTCTGCAGGGCTGAGGGCCAATGCTCATATGAGTAAACCACCGGTAGATGTTGATGCTTTGGACTGGAAGTGGGTTGGAGCAAAGGCGGTTGCCAATAAAGCTCTCATTTGTAGGCAAACTGATAAGGAACGTTATATAAAGAAGCTTTTAGAATGGCGTCGCACGGCGAGAATTGCAGTCCGTCTTTCTGATGAGACACCTTCTGCTGTCGACACTTACAATGCTTTCTGTAAATTACGACCTCTAGCCGCTTTAAAAGTAGGCTTTACAGTACATTTATCAAAAGACAACATCGAACCCTCTATTTGGGAAGCTCTAAAATCGATACTTCAAAACAAAGACTTATCTCAAAAGCAGAGGTTGTTGAAAAGAATATCTGATCCTACATCGATTTCGAAAAATGTTGCAGCCGATTACTGGGTTCAAATTTTTAATATTTTCGCGAAAATCGATGAAAGGCGAGCCATGCCTATGCTTTGTCGATTAGAAAACCTTCTGTCGTATGTTGATCAAAATTTTGTGAGAGGTGTGGTCAAAAAGTTAATAGAAGTCGCCGAATTTGATTCAAGCAACACAAAATGTTTGTACGTTAGGATCATTGCCAAACATCTTCTTTTATGTAAATCTGAAGACGAACAGAAAGAAGCAATAGAAAAAGTTTGTGAACCCTTTTTCGATGCAATAGAAGTTTCATTAAAGACGTCCAAAACTAAAAAGGATTTGATTAAACTGCTAAGTGAATTCATGTTCGCTTTGAAATACAGTAAAGTATTTTTTTCTGATCAGTATGTGAATTGTATGCCAGTATTTGAAGCGACACTAAAACGTATGCACAGACTTTTACCTATTGAAGAGAATTTCTGTAAATATGTAGAAATACATTTAACTATGCTTTATTACAAGACTATCAAGCAAGCCAAAAAACAAAAACCTGGTATTTTTGATGATCCCAAAAAAATAAAAGGAGCTATAGAAGTAGTTGGGAGAATTTTTGGAAAATACATTGGCCATGAAATTAAGGAGCTTGTAAACAAATATTTCAAGTCTATTGTCGATTTGTATAAAGAACCTTTGGAGGAATATTTGCGTGAATATTTCCATTTCAATGAAAGCAGACATTCTTTAGTTACTTTCATAGTCAAAGGTCTTCTGGAAGTTGGTTCCACGGAGGCGTATATTTTGGCGGAGTATGTCTTCTTCAGGGAACGCGCAATTTCTGAATCTCATTGCGAAGAAATCTTGAAAGTTTTGAAGGATTGTAAAGATGAAGAAGTCAAAGTATTCCTACATGCCGATGTTATCTCCGTGCCTTGCGCTTAATTTAGACTGCGTTGGTTTTCTTTACCAATAGTAATTTCGTTTTCGTAATGTCGCAGATAACTGCTATTTACTATGCTATTAACTGATATATCCATTTACGCCTTCATGCTCGCTGTTCAACGTTTTTAAAGTAGGTAATTCAACTGGAGGCTTTGTAACATTGTATACAAATACCTATAGTCCGTGGTAACTCAACTTTACACTAGAACAAATTTATTTGAGTATTCTAGTTTCTTAGTGAAGTTCTATTTTTTTACAAAATAACCATTTTAGCATTGTTTTTTAATATTATAGGTAGCTTTTTACTGATTTAGATTATTTAACCTTTATTTTACCTCAAGGCTCATTTTCATTGGTCGACATTTGGCATGAAATGAATGATTCGGAGTAACCTAAGAGGTCGTCATCAGCGCATTAAAATTGACGAGACTGTTTCGTCATGGTGTGATATGACGGCCGACGTACCTCAGGGTGGTGTGTTGTCTCCTTTACTGTTTGCTATATTCATTAATTCTATTACTCCATACATTTCTTCTCTCTACCACATGTATGCAGATGATATCCAAATTTATCGCTCTGCAGCCCTAGGTGATCTTGATGCTGCTGTTTTTGCCATTAATAACGATCTAGCTGCAGTTGCCGAATGGAGTAAGCAGTATGGGCTTCATATTAATCCAGCAAAATCACAGGTCATTTGCGAGGCCTATCCCCGGTCTGTTTTAATGGCTTTGTCATTCCATACTGTGATTCTCTTAAGGATCTTGGTATATTTTTAGATTCACAACTGTCCGAGTTGAGTAGGAGGACATTTGCAACGATTGCGCTCTGTTTTGCCAATCCCAACTAAAGTTATGCTGGCTCATTCTCTCCTTCTCTCTATTCTCGATTATGCTGACGCAAGCTATCTTAACTTGACTGAGGATAAACTTAACAAGCTTGAGCGACTCCAAAATCTTGCCACACGGTTCATATTTGGTTTGCGTAAATATGACCACATATCCGAATTTCGTCAAAAGCTCAAGTGGTTTCCTATTCGCCGTCGCCGAGATTTGCATGTACTTTCTCTTCTGTACTGTGTGCTATTTCACTTAAATACTCCTTCCTACCTCAAGGAGAAATTCAGTTTTCTTGGAGTGCAATCCGACTTAAGACCATGCCGAACTTTAACACTGAAAATTCCTCGTTCGCTGTGCAAGCTACTGAGGTTTGGAATGCACTTCCATTGACCATACGCCAGTCAAAATCACTAGACATTTTCAAAAATGCTGTAAAAAACTATTATCTTTCAAACCGAAGACATCTTTAAAAATTATATTAATTTTTAGGGTTCCGTACCAAAATGGTAAAATGGAACCCTTATGGTGCGACTTTCTCCGTCTGTCTGTCCGTCTGTCCGTCTGTCCGTCTGTCCGTCTGTCCGTCCGTCACACTCGATTATTTCAGTAACTACCGAAGCTATCGACATGAAATTTGGAATAATTGTGTATATTAGTGGCCCAAAGACACTGGAATTAAAAAAAATTGGAAATTATTTTTGTTCTTATTTAAAAAGGGGGGAAAATCTGAGGGTTGAAATTTAAAAATGAGATAACTGTACTGTGTGGGGTATCATATGAAAGGGTTTACTTTTTACATTCTAAAACAGATTTTTAATTATTTTTAGTTATGATAGTTTTTGATTTATCGGGGAAAATGTCTAAAAAAATACCGTTCCCCCCCCTTATCTCCGGATTTTACCAATCGAAATTTTTTAAATAATTATGGTCAATAGGAATTTACGTATATTTTACAGGAAAACTATAGCCAATGCTCTAACTAGCATAGTTTTTTTGATATTAACAATAAACCTCTACAAACAACGTTAGTCTTGCGGTTCATTAACAAAGGTAATTATTTATTAATAATGGTACGGAACCCTTCGTGCGCGAGTCCGACTCGCACTTGCCTGGTTTTTCTAATTTAAACTGAATTATAGTATACTATATATTAGTCTATTTCATATATATATATATATGTTTAATATTGTCTTATTAATGTTTATTATTGGTTTATGTATTAGTACTTATGTAGCTATTCGAATGTATGTATGTAATAGGATGACACCACCTGCAGTCTTTTTAGGGTTCCGTACCCAAAGGGTAAAAACGGGACCCTATTACTAAGACTCCGCTGTCTGTCTGTCTGTCTGTCTGTCTGTCTGTCTGTCTGTCTCCAGGCTGTATCTCATAGACCGTGATAGCTAGAAAGCTGAAATTTTCACAAATGATGTATTTCCGTTGCCGCTATAACAACAAATACTAAAAATTAAAAATATATATATATTAAGGGGGGTCCCCATACAATAAACGTGTTTTTTTCGTATTTTTTTGCTCAATATTAAAAACGGTAACAGGTAGACGGTTCAAATTTTCACAGAATATTAACTTGTATATTACCTTTCAAAATAAATAATTAAATATCAATAAAGTAAATATTAAAGGGGGGCTCCCATACAACAAACGTAATTTTTTGATATTAACAGTAAACCTCTACAAACAAAGTTAGTTTTGCGGTTCATTAACAAAGGTAATTATACCTACTTCTTGAGTACGGAACCCTCGGTGCGCGAGTCCGACTCGCACTTGGCCGATTTTTTCCTTTTTTTTTCCTATTCCTAAGGTTGCCTGGTAGAGATCGCTAGTAAGCAAAGACAATGTATTATAATTAATCTATGCTAGTAAGCGATAAGGCCGCCTTTTGTATCAGTCTGTTTTTCTTTTTTTCTTCTTTTGTTTTTTTTTTCTATGTTGGTACAAATAAAGAGTATATAATAATATAATAATGAAATTCACTCGAAATGCGTAAGATCGCATTTATTGATAACCACTTGTATGTGAAATGTGAATAGGCATCATCTAGGCATCATCATACTAATATTATAAATGCGAAAGTCACTTGGTTTGTTGGTTTGTTGGTTTGTCCTTCAATCACGCCGCAACGGAGCAACGGATTGACGTGATTTTTGGCATGGGTATAGTTGAGGACCTGGAGAGTGACATAGGCTACTTTTTATCCCTCCCTCCTATCTATACCTCAATGCCTAATGTATAATGTATTACTTCAGTACCTAAATATAACTTCAATGCTTGTAGGCGAGCGCGTTCCATCTTAGACCTTGTTATATAGGAGACTAGCTGATGCCCGCGACTTCGTCCGCGTGGTTTAAGTTTTTTGTTATTCCCGCGGGAACTCCTTAATTTTCCGGGATAAAAAGTAGCCTATGTCACTCTCCAGGTCCTCAACTATACCCATGCCAAAAATCACGTTAATCCGTTGCTCCGTTGCGGCGTGATTGAAGGACAAACCAACAAACCAACAAACAAAGTGACTTTCGCATTTATAATATTAGTATAAGTATGATGCGCAGTAGGAACCTATGTGAACAGGATAAAAACTGATGCTATTCACTGTCTGCAAGACATTACATCGTTAATTTCCTTGGCTATTATTCGTTTATCGACCAACAAAATTGAGCATGTTGTTTTATATGTTTTCTATGTAGTTACCATAATGTAAGATGACAGCTTTTTAATATTTTAAATCTGTATTTTTTATACTAATAAAGCTATACCTACTTATTAAACCAAAATCTTTATTTTTTCAACCTTATGGATTTTGCGTTCAAATCCGGTTAGAAGGAGCAAAGCTCGATTTGTTTGCTCGAAAACTGCTTCCTGATGTTCAGATGCCCTCAATCTAAGGATCAACTGATTGGATCCACCAGTGGATCGAATAGCACTCTATAGACAGTTTCAACCTTTATACTGCCTATTTTTAGAAGTACAGAACTTTTAAAAACTGATCAACATCGATATTTTTTTCTTACGATTTCAGTTCATAACTTTTTAACAGTGAGTGACCTTGTGAGTCTTGGCAACCAACTTTATAACGATGGAGGGCCCGTTAATTGACAATTCCTAGCGATTCTAGGAAAACTAAGAAAACATATACCTACCTAATAATTATTATTAGTTGGTTGCCAAGACACAAGTTCATTCACTGTTAAAAAGTTATGAACTGAAATCGTAAGAAAAAAATATCTAAGCAGTTCTGTCATGTGTTGATCAGTTTTTAAAATTTTCTGTACTTCTAAAAATAGGCCGTAATAAACGGTTAAAATTATCGCAATAATTTCGGAGCGGTAAGATCACCGACGTAAGCAGGACGTAAGATGCGTAGTGCTAAAGAATGTGTAGAGTCCAGCCACAAGTCCAGCACTCCAACTAGAGTCTAGTAGAGTTTAGACTCCAGAGACAAGTTGCTAGAATCTACTTATTAATCGCAATGTGGTGAATTCTAACTGGCCGTTTTACGAAGAAAACGGCGAATCTTTGTGGTACCTATCTGTGGGTATTTTGTTATGTTGTCACATATCGATTATCGACATTTGTCATAACTATGTAAAATTTTTAGCAGAATAAAGCCAAATTATATTATAAAGGTAATTGTTATTTCATAATAATTTATTCTGCTAAAATAAATGTATCTCAAGCTATAACGTTGTGCAAGTAATGCCCTAATTACGATTATGAATAAATATCTCCGACCAGTCGTGTTAGACCTCGACCCGACGTCACCAACTGCTGCTCAAGAATGGAATCACTGGCATTTTACATTCAAGAACTTCCTAGCAGCCAACAAAGATGGAGACAAGGACATTTCAGATAAGTTACAGACGCAACTGCTGCAACCATGTATCACCGAAGATTTTCCAATACATCAGCGAGAGTCAAAGTTATGAAACCGCTATAGAAACGCTCACTAACATTATCGTTAAACCGAAAAATGAGATCTATGCTCGGCACGTGCTCGCCACTAGGAAGCAACAATGCAACGAATGTGTAAATCAGTATCTACAACAACTACAACTGTTAAGTAAGGACTGTCAGTTTAAAAAGGTCGACGCTGAGAGTAATAAAAATAAAAAACCGGGCAAGTGCGAGTCGGACTCGCGCACGAAGGGTTCCGTACCATTATTAATAAATAATTACCTTTGTTAATGAACCGCAAGACTAACTTTGTTTGTAGAGGTTTATTGTTAACATCAAAAAAACTATGCTAGTTAGAGCATTGGCTATAGTTTTCCTGTAAAATATACGTAAATTCCTATTGACCATAATTATTTCAAATTTTTCGATTGGTAAACTCCGGAGATAAGGGGGGGGGAACGGTATTTTTTTAGACATTTTCCCCGATAAATCAAAAACTATCATAACTAAAAATAATTAAAAATCTGTTTTAGAATTTACAAAGTAAACCCTTTCATATGATACCCCACACAGTACAGTTATCTCACTTTTAAATTTCAACCCTCAGATTTTCCCCCCTTTTTAAATAAGAAAAAAAATAATTTCCAATTTTTTTTAATTCCAGTGTCTTTGGGCCACTAATATACACAACTATTCCAAATTTCATGTCGATAGCTTCGGTAGTTATTAAAATAATCGAGTGTGACGGACGGACAGACGGACAGACAGACGGAGAAAGTCGCACCATAAGGGTTCCATTTTACCATTTTGGTACGGAACCCTAATGAATATATCAGAGATGCGTTTATATCGGGTATCACTTCTGATAAGATCTGACAAAGGTTGCTAGAATGCTTGAAATTAGATTTAGATGAAGCCTTTAATCTAGCACAAACTATGGAGACAGCAGAAAAGAACGCTCAGTCTTATAAGTCGAACTATGATGCTGAACAATCCTCTTCTTTTGCAGTAGCACTACCAAAATCGAACAAAACTAATACAGACATGAGGAAATGTTTCTTTTGTGGAGAGAAAATTCATAAACGGTAAAATTGCACAGCACTGAATGCTAATTGCCAGATCTGTCATAAAAAAGGCCATTTCGCAAATGTTTGCAGAAGCCCAATGTCAACGCCGCCGCTACTAATGAACCTGCTGAAACTACTGAGAACAATTTGAATAGTCTTATCATCACTGCGGCAGCTCCTGCTAGTCTCAAGAAGTCTATAGTCACCATCAAAGTAAATGGTAGATATGCTAAAGCCCTAATTGACTCTGGAAGCTCAAAAAGTTTTATCAATCACGACTTCTTCACAAAATACTCGTTCACCAGAGAAAATACTAGAGAGTCTATAACTATGGCGCAAACAACACGTACTATTGATTGTGAAGGCCTATTCCGAGCAAGAATTACATTTGACGACAATATTTACGATCGAGCCCCGCTTCTCATACAAAAAACATCTTTGTGCTGACGTCATCATTGGACATGACATAGGTACTGGGGGAACACTCGAAATTAGAAATATCTTTCGGAGGACCTAGGAAGACATTACAAATCTGTAGCGTTCTCGCAGCTGATATCCCCTCAGTACCACTATTTCTAACCTATCTCCTAACTGCAAGCCTATAGCTATAAAATCACGCAAGTATACGAATGATGACTTGAAATTCATACAAGACGAAATAGACCAACTCTTGGCTGTTGGTGTTATTGAAGAGAGTAGATCTCCATGGCGCGCTCAAGTTCTAATTACAAAAAATGAAAATCACCGAAAGAGATTGGTTATAGGTAGATTACTCTCAAACTATCAACAAGTATACGGAATTGGATGCTTACCCACTACAATTCATTGCCCACTACCTAATAGGGAAAAGATGGTAAATGACATCTTTAAGTATGAAATCTTTTCAAAAATCGATTTAAAAAGTGCTTACCATCAAGTACCTACCAATTTTAGAAGCTGAAAAACTTTATGCATTTGAATTTTGAAGCTTGTGCTAAGTTATGCCAATTTACCAGAATTCCATTCGGAGTGACTAATGGAGTAAGTTGCTTTCAAAGAGTAATGGACTGGCTAATAACTAAAGAGAAACTGAGAGCACAGAGTACGGATATAGAGATAGGTAGCTAATACGGTATTAGTAATACCTAGGCATATCTCGATGACGTCACAATCTGCGGAAAAGACAAGGAGGAGCATGGCCGTAATCTGAAGAAATTCATGGATACTGTTATTAAATACATATAGGCTGACTGATATCAAAGATAAATCACAGTTTTCCATAGACACTATTAACATTCTCGGATATAGAATTTCAAAGAAGTCTATCACGCCAAATCTTTAATAAATCTATCTATCTTCTATACTTACTTAAAATAAAACTGTAACAGGTCCAATTCTGTACATTGAAGATATTTTGAAAATTTTTTTTGGAGGGCACTCATTATTCGGTACTGAAGCCAAATCTGTAATTTTTTTCATTTTTGTCTGTCTGTCTGTCTGTCTGTCTGCATCTTGGCCGCGCATCACGCCGAAACTACTGAATGAATTCAAACGAAACTTGGCACGATTTGAGCCCATACTTGAAACTACGAGGTAGGACATAGGATACTTTTTATTTCGAAATTCTACCCCGGAAGGGGTGAAATAGGGGTTGAAAGTTTGTATGAAAGTCCTTAATTTCTCAAGTTATAGCCATGAAACTTGATATATGAGCTGCGGGTTGAAAATTAAAACATATGTGTTTCACAGTTTTTCAAAATTCCACCCCCGAAGGGGTGAAATAGGGGTTAAGAGTTTGTATGAAAATCCTAAATTTCTCAAGTTATAGCCAAGAAACTTGGTACGTGGAGTACCGGTTAAAAATAAAGAAATACGTGTTTCACAGTTTTTCAAAAATCTACCCCCAAAGGGGTAAACTAGGGGTTGATATTTTGCATGAAAGTCCTTAATTTCTCAAGATATTCTCAAGTTATATAAACGAAACTTGGTATTTTGGCTTTCGTTAAAAAATAAAGAATTACATGTGTCACAGTTTTTCAGAATTCAACCCTTAAAGTGGTAAAATAGGGGTTGAAAATTTGTATGAAAGCTTTAGCCATGTAACTTGGTATATGAGCTGCTGGTTGAAAATGAAGAAACACATGTTTCACAGTTTTTAAAAATTCTACCCCCGAAGGGGTGAAATAGGGGTTAAGAGTTTGTATGAAAATCCTAAATTTCTCAAGTTATAGCCAAGAAACTTGGTACGTGGAGTACCGGTTAAAAATAAAGAAATACGTGTTTCACAGTTTTTCAAAATTCTACCCCCCAAGGGGCAAAATATGGGTTGAAAATTTGCATGAAAGTCCTTATTTTCTCAAGATATTCTCAAGTTATATAAACGAAACTTTGTATTCTGGCTTTCGTTGAAAAATAAAGAATTACATGTGTCACAGTTTTTCAGAACTCAACACTTAAAGTGGTAAAATAAGGGTTGCAAATTTGTATGAAAGCTCTAGCCATGAAACTTGGTATATGAGCTGCGAATTAAAAACTTAGAAATACTTATTTCACCGTTTTTGAAAATTCGACCCCAAAGGGGTGAAATAGGGGATGAAAGTTGGTATGAAAGGCCTTCATTTCTCAAGATATTTTACAAGTCATATCAACGAAACTTGGTATTTTGGCTAACGGTAAAAAACAAAGAAGTACGTGTTTCACAGTTTTTCAAAATTCCATCCCCGAAGGGGTGAAATAGGGGTTAAGAGTTTGTATGAAAATCCTAAATTTCTCAAGTTATAGCCAAGAAACTTGGTACGTGGAGTACCGTAAAATGCTGTAACATTACCTCTCAAATCCAACTTTACCTATTTTGAGCAATCATAAATATCTTTTAAAATACTTTATGTAGCAACATCTGATTATTGGTAGTTATTTAAATCCTTATCTGGCAACTCGAAAAAGTGGTCGCCATATTTATTTTCATTGAAACCGCTAAACAGTGGTCTGTCAAACGCAACAAGTGATAGCCGGCTTCGACGTTATGCGACAAACTTTTACAGTAAGTCCAAAATTACTTTTAAAATTGCTGAAGTGTTGATGTTAATATATTACTCGTAAGTTGTTCTTTAATTCTTAATATGTTTTGAATGTTTATTGTAAGAAACAAAATAGTTATAAATATTTTGGCAAAGTTGTCACACTAATTTCCGACTAATAAACATAACTTTACCTGACCTAGGGTTGTCACAACGTGGAATATTTACATAATTACCTACCTACCTAATGTTTTCAGTGTTTATGTACGAAATTGTGTTTTGTTCATAATTCTTATGTATAGTAACTTTTTAACGCCTTAATTACGAGGTTTAAGTGCTGAAACCTGCCCAATTGAGAAGAAGAAGAACGCCTTAAATTATTGAAATCTTAAGATTTAGTTACTAGAATCAAGTAACAGCTGATATTGATAATCGTGATTTCTTTCTTTTAGATTTAAAATGAGAAATAGAAGAAAGCCAGGCTCCAGACTGTACAAAGATTATGAGGTTAGTCTTCTGAATGTTGCTGTAGAGCTGGTGAAGAATAAAAACTTGACAAGTTACCAGGCAGAAAAGCAATTTGGGATCCCGCGGCGAACTATTGTCGGGTTCAATAAAACAAAATCCGGGTGGTTTGACGCTGATAGTTTCGAAGACTGGTTCGTTAATATTAACGAACCCTGGGCACAAAAAAACCAAGATCCAAAGGTGTTGATCGGAGATAATTTATCTTCACATTTGAACATAGACATAATCACTAAATGCCAGGAAAACAATATAAAATTTATATTTTTGCCCCCCAATTCTACCCATACTACTCAACCCTTAGATGTTGCTTTTTTTAGACCATTAAAGAGAGCTTGGTAATTTTAAGTTTAATTTCATTTTGTTATGTGTAATATTGATATTTTTTAATAGTACAAACAACCAACCGAAACAAATCCTTGTATTAAGTTTTCGCTTTTTTTTTACTAAGTAGGTAGGTAGATATTCAGTTTTCTTAATAAACATTAACATAAAAATGAGTCTTTTACTGCACTGTGTTTGTGACAACCCTATGCCATTTCAAAGAATGTATGAAACTACGAATAAAATCGAATACAACATTGCCTATCGTTGTATTCGATAGTATAAGCAAAAAGTGACTGCTTTGAGATTCTCATCCCCAAGCATTACTAATAAAGTTTAACTTCATGTGCAAGAATGGTGTATTTAGGTTGTTTAGACAGTCAAAAATCATGCAGGCAATGTTACAGTTTTTTGGCCAAACTTTGCCTATTGATAAAATGGATTATACTTAGACAGTTAAATAAATTGAATTATGTTCTAAGTACACTTTCGATGCCCAGTAAACTAAGCTTTATCCCCAACTAGACAAGGTTCAAAATGTGTCGTAATTTTTCAAAATACATGCATATTACTCCAAAAATAAGGCAAAGTTGCAGCATTTTACGGTACCGGTTAAAAATAAAGAAATACGTGTTTCACAGTTTTTCAAAATTCTACCCCCAAAGGGGTAAAATAGGGGTTGAAAGTTTGTACGAAAGTCCTTCATTTCTCAAGTTATAGCCATTAAACTTGGTATATGAGCTGCGAGTTGAAAATGAAGAAATATGTGTTTCACAGTTTTTCAAAATTCCACCCCCAAAGGGGTGAAATTGGGGATAAAAGTTTGTATGAAAGTCCTTCATTTCTCAAGTTATAGCCATGAAACTTGGTATTTGAGCTGCGAATTGAAAATAAAGAAGTACGTGTTTGACAGTTTTTCAAAATTCCAACCCCCAAGGGGTAAAATAGGGGTTGAAAGTTTGTATGAAAGTCCTTCATTTCTCAAGTTATAGCCATGAAACTTGGTATATGAGCTGCGAATTGAAAATGAAGAAATACGTGTTTCACAGTTTTTCAAAATTCTACCCCCAAAGGGGTGGAATAGAGGATAAAAGTTAGTATAAAAGGCCTTCATTTCTCAAGATATTTTAAACGAATATTGATATTTAGGCTTTCGGTAAAAAATAATGAAGTACGTATAGTCACAGTTTTTAACATTATCACCCTCGAAGGGGTAAAATAGGGGTCGGAAATTTGTATGAAAGTCCTTCATTTCCCAAGTTATAGCCATGAAACTTGGTATGTGAGCTACCGATTGAAAACAAAGAAATATGTGTTTCACAGTTTTTGAAAATTCTACCCCCAAAGGGGTGAAATAGAGAGTTGGTCCTTCAATCACGCCGCAACAGAGCAACGGGTATTTTGCACGGGTAGTTAAGGATCTGAAGAGTGGTATAGGCTACTTTTTATACCGGAAAATTAAGGAGTACCTGTGAGGAAAAAAACTTAAACCACGCGGACGAAGTCGCGGGCATCTGCGAGTATATTAATAAGGTAATTGTTATTTCTTAACACCTGAGTTGAATGCAGAGCTCAGGAATGTGCTAGTGCTGTGACCTTATTACTGACAGTCATATCGATAAATTATTACAAACACAAGCAGTAGTTGTATTATTTTAAAATATTTATTGAAACACAATAGTAAAGTCCAAAATTCTTAAGTAAAGAAAATAAAATCATTCGGACGAGTAGGAACGATTGTTTTAGTCAGATAAAAGTCTTCTATAGTTCTGTGAATTACACTACGATTAAAATCATCTTTTTACGAAGAACAATTATTCGTTCTTCGTAAGCTTCTTTTTGTATTACCTACCGTAAAATGCTGCAACTTTGCCTTATTTTTGGAGTAATATGCATGTATTTTGAAAAATCACGACACATTTTGAACTTTGTCTAGTTGGGGATAAAGCTTAGTTTACTGGGCATCGAAAGTGTACTTAGAACATAATTCAATTTATTTAACTATCTAAGTATAATCCATTTTATCAATAGGCAAAGTTAGGCCAAAAAACTGTAACATTGCCTGCATGATTTTTGACTGTCTAAACAACCTAAATACACCATTCTTGCACATGAAGTTAAACTTTATTAGTAATGCTTGGGGATGAGAATCTCAAAGCAGTCACTTTTTGCTTATACTATCGAATACAACGATAGGCAATGTTGTATTTGATTTTATTCGTAGTTTCATACATTCTTTGAAATGGCAAAGGGTTGTCACAAACACAGTGCAGTAAAAGACTCATTTTTATGTTAATGTTTACTTATTAAGAAAACTGAATATCTACCTACTTAGTAAAAAAAAGCGAAAACTTAATACAAGGATTTGTTTCGGTTGGTTGTTTGTACTATTAAAAAATATCAATTTACCCATAACAAAACGAAATTAAACTTAAAATTAATGTCATCGGCAGACATAAACTTTAATATAATAAATCAATATCAGGAACAAATATCTTTGTCAAAAAGCAATAGATAAACTAGGTACTTACTATTATTGCGCAAAGAGCTTTTTACATTCTTGATAATTATTCAGTAAGTAACTATTTATAAAAATAAAATCAATTTTACCTATTGGTAAATCTTTAGTAAACATTTCTCAAAAACTAAAACTTAAAATTATTTTCTTTATCAGCCTAAAAGTTTCATTAAATAATTAAAATAATAATCAACATCAGGTACAAATCATTATCAAAGACTACGCCAAATTATAATATCTTTCACATTCTTGGCCTGAGTTGCACCACCTAACTTTATCCATAACTTTAACAATAACCAAATACCAATGCCTTGACAGCGTCAAATGCAAATAAGCAAGATGGATTCTTGGATTTGACGCTGTCAAGTCATTGGTTATAGTTAGGCTATATGGTGCAAATCAGGCTATTTAATTAGTTAGTACTTTAATTGTAACATTTATTATTATCACTGCTTTTAGTTTGGTTTGATTTTTTCAGGCTTATATCTCGTATTAATAAATGTTTGACATTGGAATTTTGCAGTCAATATTACATTTTTAATATTTTGCACTAAATTCATTATCTTTACAACCGATTATTTTACCCACGTAATATTTGGCATTTTTGCCGCTCAAAAATTTAACCAAAAGATAATCTCCAATTCTTAGGTTATCATCACCTTCTTCCATTGAAATGTCCATTGAATTAATTTCTTCCAAATCGCTGCCGTGAAAGCTGTCTGTGTCGCTATTAGAGGGAATAAATGGACCATCGTCAAATTCATCATGTAAAGAATATGATGAAGATACTGAGGACCTGCTGGAATTTTGATCGTTTTGCGCATTTAATGAATTTAAAACTATATTAGAAAGTATTTTTATCTGTTTATGTTTTTGCGAAACTATATTATTTTTATCAAGAGGTGATTTATAAAACAATGAGCGGTTTTTAGAAATGCATAAGTTTTTGTCTACAGAGGTGCTAGTACCAGGGCGAATAGCGGAATTAACATTTACGTCTAAGTTCTCGTGGGATTTCGATGGTATATTATTAGAACTCAATCTAAAATCATCAGTACAAACAGATTCCCCTGGTTTTGTACATATTTTTTTATTACGCCGTTTTGTTGTTTTGCTAGTAGATGGTGACCTACTTTCCTTTAAAAAAGTTAAGACTGTTTCATCAAAGGTCGTTAGTGGTTCTCTGTTTTCTTTTTAATCTGGAAGTTTCATTAGGACTGCTTCTGGACGTAGGGGGTATATACCGGTTGTTTTGAACCCGTTTTTAATAATTGACTGTGAATTCATTTTTATTGTATCAATTAGTGATCGGAGTAATTCTGGGAATATTTGCTTGTTAAGAGAATTAGCTGATGGATGTCTGACTTTCCAATCTAGAAGAATATTCTTCCAAGCTCTCTTTAATGGTCTAAAAAAAGCAACATCTAAGGGTTGAGTAGTATGGGTAGAATTGGGGGGCAAAGATATAAATTTTATATTGTTTTCCTGGCATTTAGTGATTATGTCTATGTTCAAATGTGAAGATAAATTATCTCCGATCAACACCTTTGGGTCTTGGTTTTTTTGTGCACAGGGTAAAATAATATTTACGAACCAGTCTTCGAAACTATCAGCGTCAAACCACCCGGATTTTGTTTTATTGAACCTGGCACCAAGCGGTCCACCTTCACACCAATTTGTCCACAAATGTAAGGATTTATACACCACATACGGTGCAAAAAGTTCTCCTGACGCCGTGGCAGCGAACATAACAGAGATCGCAGTTTTCGAATGATTAAGAATTTTGTTTGGGTATTTGGTTCCTCTTTTAAAAATACATTTTTGGGACCCTGGGTCATCGGATAAATTAGTTTCATCGTAGTTTACGATGTTATGTGGTTCAATATTTGCAAGGCTTTTTTTTAGATTTTCAAAATACTCCTCGTACTCACTGTATGTTTTCGCGGCACGTGAAGATTTTATGTTTTGCGTAGATCTCAATGTTAATCTTTCACTATGGCGGCTCAAAAAATCACGTACCCATCTTTCACCTGATAATTTGTTGTCAAAAATCCCAGATTTGTTATTCATCACTAAATAGTTATGGACAATCATACGTAACTCAAGACGAGTTAGTGGAGAGCCATATTCTCCACAAAGTATTAGGGCATTTACTATTTTAATCTCGTCTTCTTCGCTTAGTCGAATGGGGCAACCAACTTTTTTCATGTGAAGTGATTTAACTTTATTGACAATAGTTCGCCGCGGGATCCCAAATTGCTTTTCTGCCTGGTAACTTGTCAAGTTTTTATTCTTCACCAGCTCTACAGCAACATTCAGAAGACTAACCTCATAATCTTTGTACCGTCTGGAGCCTGGCTTTCTTCTATTTCTCATTTTAAATCTAAAAGAAAGAAATCACGACTATCAATATCAGCTGTTACTTGATTCTAGTAACTAAATCTTAAGATTTCAATAATTTAAGGCGTTCTTCTTCTTCTCAATAATTATGAACAAAACACAATTTCGAATATAAACACTGAAAACATTAGGTAGGTAGGTAATTATGTAAATATTCCACGTTGTGACAACCCTAGGTCAGGTAAAGTTATGTTTAATAGTCGGAAATTAGTGTGACAACTTTGCCAAAATATTTATAACTAGGTATTTTGTTTCTTACAATAAACATTCAAAACATAATATTAAGAATTAAAGAACAACTTACGAGTAATATATTAACATCAACACTTCAGCAATTTTAAAAGTAATTTTGGACTTACTGTAAAAGTTTGTCGCGTAACGTGAGTCGAAGCCGGCTATCACTTGTTGCGTTTGACAGAGTGACAGACCACTGTTTAGCGGTTTCAATGAAAATAAATATGGCGACCACTTTTTCGAGTTGCCAGATAAGGATTTAAATAACTACCAATAATCAGATGTTGCTACATAAAGTATTTTAAAAGATATTTATGATTGCTCAAAATAGGTAAAGTTGGATTTGAGAGGTAATGTTACAGCATTTTACGGTACAGATAATGTTCGTTTCGACACTCGCAAGGGAATCAAAACCTACAGGGTACTTCCCGTGAACTCAGAATCTTGAAATTTGGTACGAAGCAACGTCTTATAGCACAGATAAAGGAAAAATTGCGAAAAGCATAAATTTTTAGTTACATCATATAATAAAAAAAAAAAATGCAAATTTTCGACACTCGCAAGGGAATCAAAACCTACAGGGTACTTCCTGTGAACTCAGAATCTTAAAATTAGGTACGAAACAACGTTTTATAGCACAGATACAGGAAAAATTGCGAAAAGCATAAATTTTTAGTTACATCATATAATAAAAAAAAAATTATGCAAATTTTCGACGCTCGCAAGGTAATCAAAACCTACAGGGTACTTCCCGTGAACTCAAAATCTTAAAATTAGGTACGAAGCAACGTCTTATAGCACAGATACAGGAAAAATTGCGAAAAGCATACATTTTTAGTTACATCATATAATAAAAATATTTTTAATAATTTTAAACTTACTGCCACTTTCCTCATGAACGCGTAGAGGTATTAAATTGAAAATCATATCAAACACTCAGGTCTGTAATACTTTTAAGCTGTAACAATTAACAAACTACTGTCCCTTGGAGTTGTGAAAAAAAATCAATCTTCTAAGCCAACGCAATCAAAAGATATACTTAGCCGTTTACGCTGCAAATTTTCGACACTCGCGAGGGTATCAAAACCTATAGGGTACTTCCCGTGAACTCAGAATCTTGAAATTTGGTACGAAGCAACGTCTTATAGCACAGATAAAGGAAAATTTGCGAAAAGCTTAAATTTTTAGTTACATCGTATAATAAAAATATTTTTAATAATTTTATATTTACTATTGTTATGGATTTCATTTAGCAATAAAAATACCACAACTTTTACTTAGTAATTACCTACAGGTTTGTACGGAACCCTCTGTGCGCGAGTCTGACTTGCACTTGGCCGGTTTTTTGTTACTAAACCTCTTAAATCAGTCATTTTTAAAACTTTACATGGAAAACAACTTGATTATTAAGCGACAAACAAGTACCTAACAAGCGTTCGATCAAAGAGTATGCATGTGTCAGCGTTTCCCTGGAAATGTCGACATAAACGGTTTCGATACGTTAGAGCTCGAAATTCGTCAATGAGATGATTTAAGAACTTTACATAGGAAGTAGGAATAGTAGGTAAACATTAGCGTTTCCTCCACTGTTAAATCGCGAAATCATATAAATAAATTGATCATTTCATGAAATAATCAAATAAGTATATCATTGAATGGTCATAGTTTTCATCAAGAATGATCACCCCATTAATCCATCCATACTTTTTATATTATAAATGCGAAAGTGTGTCTGTCTGTCTGTCTGTCTGTCTGCTACGCTTTCACGGCCCATGTGTTCAACCGATTTTGATGAAATTTGGTACAGGGATAGGTTGTATCCCGGGGAAGGACATAGGCTACTTTTTATCACGGAAAATTCAAAGGTTCCCGCGGGAATCAAAAAATTTATCTGTTCAACCGATTTTAATGATATTTGGTACAGGGGTGGGTTGTATCCCGGGGAAGGACATAGGCTATAGGTTGATTATATTATGATCGAACGTTACTAATGTTGGGTGTCCATAAAAAGTAAAATGGATGGGCTACACCAGAAGACTCGCTTCGTCACCCTTTCATTCAGCTTCACCTCGCTTCATTCAGGATCTCCTTCGCGAGCTTCTGGGTTCACACTTTACAAAACACTCTAGGGGTAGGGCAAACAAGACTACGTTGAGTCGGGTTATACTTATTCGGTTTTGGGACAGTCCACCTGCCACCATCACCACCGTCCACCACTGACGCCACTACCATCAACTCAACCTATTTTCTCAACTCTAACGAATGCTTGGCCGTTGGACAAAAATTCCCGTATTCCGTAATATCCGTATCCGTTTACTCCGTATTAGCTAGGAAATGTCAACTTACTACTGTAGTAAGTACTACTATAGTATGATTTCCAACTCTAACGGATTTGATACGTTAATGTTGACAATTGACATCACAGCGATAAAATCAATCAAAGGCGGTTTTAACAACGATAGTTGTCAAAGGCAGCACTTGAAAACACTATCCGCGGGGGTGAGGGCGGACGGGGGAGGGAGATGCTCCCGCCCGTCACCTCAGGCCCCGACTGCATAAAGTAAAGGACTGCATTCAACTTGGATGCGTACAATCATAGCCGTCTCTATTTCCTGTAGTATAACTATTATCTCCTGTAGCTACAGGAGATAGAGACGGTAGATACCTACTTGTCTGAAAGCTTGTCTGTGATCATAGATCATAGATTAAGGTAATACCTTTGATTTTATAATCAAAGGGTAATACCACGGTAATACCACAGACATAATAAAGAAAAGCAGACTTAACATAAATTTTACACCTACATAGACAAGTGTCCTTTTCCTTCCAAGCTTGTTGCAACACTGTGCAACACCAACGCACACATTGACAAATATTCAATGCGTGGCAACTGGCAGTCCGTTAAGACACTTATATGAGACATTTGGCGTTTGTTTACATTGTGTTGTCATAAATAGTTTGTGAAATTTAGAGGTTTAGTAGCCAATATTTATTGAAATAAAATGGTGAAGTGTTGTGTCACCCTGTGTTACAACGCTTCGTAAAGGAAAACCACAGAAATAACGTTCCATCGGTAAGTAAATTTCATGATATCATGTAGCTTTGAGTTTTTTTCGTTTATCGCATCATATCAAGGTTAAGATATCTAAATATTTATAGTTGTTAAGACGAAATATGTAGCCATGCTAATATTATAGCTATAATGTTATGGTTTTCTGTAGAAATACATGTTTTATGTTGAATAATCTTTTGTTGACATTTCGAGAACTTGAAAAAACTACAGGGCCGGACTTCACGACTCTTTTATTATAAGTTTATAACTTTCTTTTAATTTCAGGTTTCCAAAGGATGAATGCCTGAGAAACCTAATGGATGAAAAATATTAATAGAAAAGACTGACTGCCCAATTCATCAAGACGTGTTATATACTCTTAGCATATTACAGCTGATTTTATAGAACGTAGTGTGTTCCGTTCTCCTGGTGACATACCGACCATTTTCAAATAAAAGTTAGCCGCGGTAAGTAGGTTAGGTAGGTAGGGTCGTAACTAGCTACGGCCAAAGCCTCCCACCAGGACAGACCAGGGAAAATTCAGAAATTATAAATTCCCAAATTGACCCTACCTGGTTTAACTTTTACTCCACCAAATGTAAGTTTTTTTTGTCAGAGTTCCGTTGTCCAAATAAGAACCCTTATAGTTTTTCCATGTCCAAAGACAGCTGAGGTAAGAACAAAGTAGGTACAAATTTACTTACCTGATTTTTCATTTAGCTGATGAATTCAAGTAGGTACGGTATTTCTTTCCCTTAGAAGTATTTTTCCAACAGTTGATTTTAAATCGACATGCCCATGATTCAGTTTCCAAACTCTTTAATGATAAGCATGTGGTTTAAGGTTTATTTAGTTGCATTTTAGTTATTTTCTGTTTGAGATTGTTAAAAGCGTGCTGTAGAATAAAGATTAGTTTGTTGTTTTATTTTTACTTTAATCCATTTCTGGTTCCTTATAGTACATATACATTGTATCTCTTCTCGTTTAAAAATGGCATTCCGAATCAGTTGTATATTCACTTGGTGATTCTAAAGCACCAATTGTAAAGTTTATTTAAATAAAAAACATGTGCGTTTAACCTGTTGATTTTTTTTATTTAACCTCCTAACCTAATTTTTGGAATAATGATTCAATTCGATTGTTTTACAACATTTATTTGGCTTGCTGTCAAGAAATTAATGTCAGTAGGAACTTTGAGTTAAAAGCTGGCGGTATTTACACGATAACCGTTGGTACTGTTCTTTAAATAATATCCCCATCACGTGGTGGTGATTACTATTGCGGACCCAAGCCCGGAACACACGTCTAGCACAGGCCTCTATCCCATCGAGGCAGGCTTTAGCCAACTACAAATGGTTAAAAGGAAGGAGCGGATGCTGAGAAAGTATTTTTGAAAATCCATTCATTCCCTCGTAAAACAGGGATTTGAAATTTGTATGAAAATTGAATTTAACTTAAGCTAAGCTGCGGGCAAAAGCTATATGAAAGTACAATTTTAAATTTTGTTACTACATTGCAGTTGTGATCGCTTGTGATGAAAAAAGTCATAAAAGTACCTATAATTAATTTTAAAACCCTTACAAAATATAGCTTCCAAATGATAGGTAACGTTTAGGTCGTTTTTTTTCACACAACTTAACCCTACATATAATGTTAATTAATATTAATTATTATAATGTTTTATGCAGCAACAAGGTGTGGCCCTGAGTTTTGTCTATGTGTGAGTAATGTTTCCGTGTGTTTGAAATTGCCACGCAATTTTTTTCATTATATTGAATCTGCTTCCCTTTATAAATCTGTGGGTAATACACTGGCCATAGATTAAATATTAGGTATATGTATGAGGTGACGTAACATAGCAGAGACAACTACAAGTAACATTTAACTGATTCTAAAAATAGAACGAAAATCAATAGGCACTACAATTAACAATAATAATAATATTATTAAAACATTTAAAACTGCTAATACAAACAGTACAAATTCAAAAGCAACAATAACATTATCTACAGCTGAATTAAAAAGCCAAATCAAAAAATTTTGCCAATCTACACTGAAAGGTGAGTTATGATATTATTTTTATTCGGAAATTAGTGAGTTCTTCCAAAGAAATTTTAATATTTTAATAATACGGAGTTTATTTTACTGTACCTAAATGATGTACTTACCAACCTATTCATACTAATGTTTTGTGATTAATTTTACTCAACGTAAACTTTTATAGATCAAATTTAACTATTCTTGAAAGTTGAAAGCAAAACACTCAAAAGATAGACGTCAGTAAAAGATCTCTGTGTTACTTATATTCGTTGATAAATAATGTCTTGAAACTTTGATATAAAATCAAAGATTATGGATATGTATTCATTGCCAAAAGGTTATTTTGATATCTACAAGAAATTAAAATAAACATGTAGTTTGATACATCTTTACCAAACCATCCTGATCATTTTACATAGGATTGTTCATTCCAAAATAGATTCTCCCATTTTACTCACCCTGATCAATATCAATTATAACTTCCGATTAAGAAATCCTAAACCTCTTACCCTCAGTGTCCACAAAAATAATAATTAGGTACCTTCCTTTTACAATCCCATGTGCCACCTATACTATGATATGATCTTATCATAATCAACCATAATATCTATCGACATTTTCAATAAAAATTCAAACCTGTTAATAAAAGCAAATACTTACATAAACTTTTTCCGACATTATAATCAAGGAACTTGCAAGTTATTATTTTTGACATTATTTATATTTTAAAACATCACTTTAATTTTTAAATACTTATGTTAACTGTATTATTATCATTCCTATTTACTTAATGCACATATTTTACAATGTTGAATGTTGTGTACACAATATACATATTAGTGGTTGTTACTTGGATCCTGATCTGATGTTCTTATTTTTTGTCCATGTTTTGGTTGCAACCTGTTTTGTGTGTAAGTATATCTATCAGAGGAAATGGAAGCCATGTTGTTCGCATATTATCATCATCATCATCAGTCAATATGCATCCACTGTTGGACATAGGCCTCTTTAAGGTTGCACCCAATTTTGTTTGCATATATATAATAAAATTTTGACTATGAATACCTTTAAAATGTCTTGTTGTCTGATGGTAAAGTGGTAAAATTAAACTAACCTATCTGATACCTACTTTAATTTTCAGATGGCTGTGCACTTCCCTTTAACTCTACAAGGATCAAATCTACAGGAAAAACATCGTCATTTGAACTCCTTGGTCAATGAAGCACATAAGAAAAAAATTCCATTCCAAGGTATACTGCAACAACCAGAATATTCACCTATCGATCGAATTTTCAAAATAGATCTCGCTTCCAAGCTCAGAAATGTCGAATACATAATAGAAAATCTCAAAAATGATGATTTGTTGTATGTAAGTAGGGCACTGAAATGCCACTGGTTATTGGAGTCTCAATATTGTGATATAATAAGCCCTGGGCATGTAGAAAACACTTTATATCCAACAATGACTCAACCAGCTGTGAATAAAATGAAGCATTTCATACAGCTACATCTAAAAGATAAAAAAAGATGTGAAGACTTCTACAATTACTACAGAGCCAACTGGGACTATGCATTTAATTTTTTCTCTCACTGTTCCAATGAATTTATTGCGAGTGAATTTCCGAATGTAATTGATAAATTGTCACACAAACAGTTGAAAATAGTTTTTGGAGTCTGTCCTTCAATATGCAAAGTTTACTTTGAGATTTTACTGAACAACAATGCAGCACTCAAAAAATATGTGAACAATGCACAAAACTACTTCAATTGTATCAAAAGTGTATTGAAATATGATGGCAATGTATTTTTAGATATTATTGAAAAATACTTTGATACTAGCTCATTTGAAGCATTTGGCCCGGCCATTACTGAGTATATTATGAAAAATTATAGAGATAGGTTTGATGCTAAAAGCGAATTATATGCAACCCATATTCTTAACATTAAAACTTTGGCATCTCACATGACAAGTGACCAGGCTAAAGAACTTGTATTGAAACTTGCGAGAGCAGAATATTTGGACTATTGGTTTTCCTACCAAAAAGTTGAACCATTAATAAAGCGGTTAAAAATGGAAGAAAGATCCGCATTTAAAAAGAAAGTCTTTGTTGAGAAGAACATTGATTGTAAAGTCAAAGACTGGCCTTATCCAACACCCAAAGCGTTGGTACTAGAAATTGAGGAGGTACCTCATGTATTTACAGATATACAACATGAGCCTTACGAATATGAGTATCACCCATATCAATACTGCAGGATGGCACAATGTGCAAGGTATATGAATTGTTGTGTGCCTAAGGGAAAATCTCCTTTAGACCAATTGTTTAACAGATATCGTTTTAGCGGTTTCGAACAAACTTTTTACGAACTCAGCAAAAACTTACTAGCTGAGAGTACAATCCAGGGTCGTCTCAATATGATGCTAGTTCTTGTTAGCAAAAGTGGGGGCGTTCCCAACCAAGTGGAAAAATTCATGAAGCTCATGGTTGAGAGACACAGAAATGAACCCACTACCCTTCGAGCTGCTGTTGTAAGGTCTCTTGTGAAACGCAGTTCAGCCTGGCGTTTGCCTGAAAACGTCTGGTCTTTGATACTGCAATTTGGGGTAGACATAGGTGTGGATGGAGCCGACACCGATCCAATTTGCCGCGAAGGTCTTCACGCGGCCATCTTACGCCACATTCTATCTGATACAGCAGTGTCACCTGCCTTACTTTCTGGCTTCCTTCGCCAATTTACTACGTTCTCCGAATACAAACTCAATCTTGAAGAGAAGAAATTAGTCGCGAAATGTTTACCTCAACTTATATTATCTTCAAATGCAAATGCATTTTTGGACACACTTGTCGAATATAAAGTTAACATAAAAGATGTACCAAATGCTGAAGAAGCCCTTTTAAAAGCAGCTAAATCTGATTCAGCATTAGTAGCTAGGTTATACAGAGCTAAAATATTACGTCGCGAACTCTTCCACGAAACTTTCGCTCTTGAACAGAATAATGCTGCATATATTAATGCATTGCGTCACGATTTAACACCATTACAGAATGGGAAGAGTTTTGCTGAATTGGTCACAAAAGGGCGTCCTAATCACGACAGATATCTCAAATCTTTATATTTGTATTTTGGTGAACCAGGTGGCTTAGCAGAGAAGCACAGAGCTGCTTTAGAGGAGGCATTTATGTCAACGCCAAAACATTGGTTTGCCCATTCTTTATCCTCTCTTTTGACTAACGAGGAGTTGTTACAACGTATTTCGAAATTTGAATATGAAAAACCGCAGTCAAAATCGCAATTTTTGATGTCTGCAGGGCTGAGGGCCAATGCTCATATGAGTAAACCACCGGTAGATGTTGATGCTTTGGACTGGAAGTGGGTTGGAGCAAAGGCGGTTGCCAATAAAGCTCTCATTTGTAGGCAAACTGATAAGGAACGTTATATAAAGAAGCTTTTAGAATGGCGTCGCACGGCGAGAATTGCAGTCCGTCTTTCTGATGAGACATCTTCAGCTGTCGACACTTTTATTGCTTTCTGCCAATTACGACCTCTAGCCGCCTTAAAAGTAGGCTTTACATTATATTTATCAAAAGACAACATCGAACCCTCTGTTTGGGATGCTCTTAAATCGATAATTCAAAACAAAGACTTCTCTAAAAAGCAGACATTGTTGAAAAGAATATCTGATCCTAAATCGATTTCGAAATATGTTGCAGCTGATTACTGGGTTCAAATTTTTAATATCTTCGCGAAAATCGATGAAAGGCAAGCCATGCCTATGCTTTGTCGATTAGAAAACCTTCTGTATGATGTCGATCAAAATTTTGTGAGAGGTGTGGTCAAAAAGTTTATAGAAGTCGCAGAATTTGATTCAAGCAATACAAAATATTTGTACGTTAGGATCATTGCCAAACATCTTCTTTTATGTAAATCTGAAGACGAACAAAAAGAAGCAATACAAAAAGTTTGTGAACCCTTTTTCGATGCAATAGAAGTTTTATTAAAGACGTCCAAAACTAAAAAGGATTTGATTAAACTGCTAAGTGAATTCATGTTCGCTTTGAAATACAGTAAAGTATTTCTTTCTGATCAATATGTGAATTGTATGCCAGTATTTGAAGCGGCACTAAAACGTATGCACAGACTTTTACCTATTGAAGAGAATTTCAGTAAATATGTGAAAATACATTTAACTATGCTCTATTACAAGACTATCAAGCAAGCCGTAAAACAAAAACCTGGTATTTTTGATGATCCCAAAAAAATAAAAGAAGCTGTAGAAATAGTTGGCAGAATTTTTGGAAAGTACATTGGCCATGAAATCAAGGAGCTTGTAAACAAATATTTCAAGTCTATTGTCGACTTGTATAAAGAACCTTTGGAGGAATATTTGCGTGAATATTTCCATTCCAATAATAGCAGAAATACTTTAGTTACTTTCATAGTCAAAGGTCTTCTGGAAGTTGGTTCCACGGAGGCGTATATTTTGGCGGAGTATATCTTCTACAAAGAACACTCATACCATATTTCTGCACCTCATTGCAAAGAAATCTTGAAAGTTTTGGAGGATTGTAAAGATGAAGAAGTTAAAGTATTCCTACATGCCGATGTTATCTCCGTGCCTTGCGCTTAATTAAAACTGCCTTTGCTTTTATTAACCAATAGTATTCTCGTTTAAATGTCGCAGCTAACTGCTATTTACTATGGATATAATATCGATTTGCGCGTTCATGCTCGCTGTTCAACTTTTTAAGTTGATTCAACTGGAGGTTTTACAATATTGTATACAAATACCTATAGTACGTGGCACCACAACTTTACGCTAAAACAAAGTCTAAGTTATTTGTGTATTCTAGTTTGTAAGTGAAGTTCTATTTTTTTACAAAATAACCGTTTTACCGTTTTTATATTGTTGCCATTTGGTGCGTTGCTGCAGTTCCGCGATGTACTCTTTGTGCCATCTTGACCAGAAATGCTGTCTCATTTGCTCCAATCTTTCAAATCGGTTGAGTCGATTTTCTTTGATGTGCAACAAATCAGGCGTTGGCAGAGCTGTTAGAGATCGTCCAACCAAAAAGTGTCCAGGAGTCAGTGGAGTTAAGTCGTGTGGGTCGTTTGATAAGGGAGTTAGAGGGCGTGAGTTTAATATTGCTTCTATCTGTACGAGGACTGTATATAAGTCTTCAAAATCTAAGTGAGCGTTTCCAAGGACGCGATTTAAGTGTGATTTTAGTAATTTTACGCCTGATTCCCGCCCATATGGGGCGCATAGGCTGGTATGAAGTTGAACTCGATACCTTCATTAGACATATAATTGAGTCGGAATTACATTTGAGGAACTTATAAAGGTCATTACGAGCACCTACGAATTGAGTACCATTGTCTGAGAATAATTTTGATGGTTTAGAGCGTCTAGCAATGAAGCGTCGCAGTGCAGATAAGAACGAGTCCTTCGAGAGGTCTGTCACTAGCTCTAGGTGACAGCTTTTTGTGGTGAAGCAGACAAAGATTGCGATGTAAACTTTAATAGTTCTACAACCCCGTCCCTTTCTATTTAGTGCGATTATAGGACCGGCGTAGTCCATTCCAGACGTCTGGAAAGGGTAACCTGGTTGTAGGCGTTGCCTAGGCAAATTACCCATAACAGGAGTAGTTGATTGTGCCTTCATTCGAAAGCAACGATGGCACTTGTGTACTGTGCCTTTTGCTAAATTTCGACCTCCAAGTGGCCAGATTTGCTCTCGAATGGAAGCAAGTAAATGTTGTGGACCCGAGTGCATCAAACGTAAATGTTCATTTTGAAATATTAATTTAGTGAGTTGATGAGAAGATGTGAGCAAAATTGGATGTTTTTTGTCAAACGAGAAATTACCGTTTTTTATTCGACCACCTACTCTAAGCAAGCCGCTATCATCAACGAAAGGGCTTAATGACAGCAGTTTGTTCTTTGCTGGTAGCGGTTTGCCCGATGATATTGTGTGATATTCCGGGAAACATTCGAGTTGTGATAATTTTAGTAAAGTATTAAATGCTTGTTGTTTTTCAATTAAAGTTAGAGGACCCAATAGTCGATCGCCTTTAGGTTTACGACAATTATGAATAAAGCGCAAAATGTAGGCGCATGTGTTTTTGAGTTTTACGAAATTGGAAAAACGAGAAAACGGAAGTCGTTCGTTTGGCTCAGCAGATAATCCTACCGCTGAAACTACTTCTGGTAAATCTGACTCTGTATATTGAAACGTTCTGTTAGGCCAGCTGTTCTCATTATCTAGTAAAAAATTTGGTCCGTTAAGCCAAAATTTTAATTTGTTCGGCTGGTTACTGCCTACTCCTCTGCTTAGAAGATCCGCTGGATTAGAGGAAGTAGGCACGTGACGCCATGGATAATTCTTAGTCCTCTCTAATATGTCTGAGACTCTGTTCCGAACAAACTGTTTCAATTTATTGGGTTGCGTTTTTAACCAACTAAGGACGACTGAGGAGTCCGTCCATAGAAAACAATTGCTATAGGTTAAGCGTGTAGTTGCTAGCACTTTTTCGAGTAATTTTGCGGCAATTGAAGCACCACAAAGTTCAAGGCGCGGAATCGATGTCGGCTTTATAGGCGACACGCGTGTTTTAGAGCATAATAAATGCACGTAGACAGAGCCAGCCGTGTCAACTGATCGAACATAAATGCAAGCTCCATATGCATCTTTAGACGCGTCGGAGTTCTTCTCGATGTCTCCTGCCAATACGTATCGATGTTGTCGAAAACGAAGTAAAATTGAGAATAAATCGCTTTGAATGGTGGGTCCAATCATTTGTAAACCGTTCGATGACACTCCACTTGATGACGGAGCGCTCGCATTGAACACCACTCGTAGTTTTGTTGTAACGCTTTGTTCGCGCAAAACGCCATGATGTGGCATGAAATAAGAATTTGTGTGTAAATTGTTTATGTCACTTTCTGACATGTGACCTTAATTTTTGTATTCGTTCATAAAATCGATATACATTGTCTTTAATGTAGGTTGCTTTTGTAATCTCCTTTCTAGTGAAAGGAAACTTAATTTAGCGCGTTGAAATGAGTCTCCTAGAGTAGACTCATCGCCTTTCATCGGGATGCCTACAGAAAATCTTCCATCTGCATCTCGGGACATGTTTTGTTTGAAATGGTTCTCACAAAGATCATTGTTGTTGAAAGATGCATCCTTGTTAGAACTTTCTAGTTCTTCGATAGTCCAAAATTTAGCAAGTTGTTCTTGAATAGAATCAAATTGAGAAAAATTGCATGAGATTGCTTGTGTATTTGTCGTTCCAGTGGGCCCGGATATTATATACCCGAACTTAGTATTCTGAAGCACTGGAGAATTTTTGCCTAAGTAGATTTTGTTTGTGGATAGCAAGTCCCAGAAAATGTCTGTGCCTAACAGTAGGTCAATGCTAGACGGATTGTAGAATTCTGGATCTGCTAATTTTATTTCGGGGGGAATGTTGTATAAATTTGAGTTGAATGATTTTCTTAGAGATGAAGTTATTTCTGGTAACACTAGAAGAGAAACCTTTGTTTGAAATGAATTGAGCCTGGACTGTATTATTGCTTGACAACGTTTGTTTACTGTTGAAATTAAATTATTGATGCCGGAAACTTGAAATTTAATGTTATCAAATTTTAAATTTAATTTATTTAGAAGAGATTCAGAAATAAAGGATGCCTGACTGCCTGAATCTAAAATTGCCTTTGCTTCATGACATACATTGTTCGCGTCTAGAATTCTAATGATCGCAGTAGCTAAAAGTACTTGACTGGGTTGGCAATGTGATGAAGCCAGACTAATCGCAGCTGCAGGTGAAGTAGATGTGTCTGGGGTAGAATTGCTGTGCAAAAGTGAATTATGTTTAAGGGTACACTGGCGGCACGGGCCCAGCCGGCATAAGCGCTCGGTGTGACCTAATCTGAAGCAATTTCTACATAATTTGTTAGATTTTACAAACTGTTCGCGTTCTGAAACATTCATGCGTATGAATGAATCACATTTGTAAAGTGGATGCTCTCCTTGACACAATGGGCATTTAAAAATTCTAGGTGTAGGGTTTGTAACTGAAGCTAGGCTTTTGACATTTATAGACTTTGTTGTGGTAATAGATGTTGTTTCCGGCTTACTGTTACTGTTTTCAATAGTTTCTAATAAGTCAGCTTTGTTTTTTAAGAATTTTGTAAAAATTTCTAAGTTTATTTGTTTGTGGGTGGCCTTATGTTCCTCCCAATCTCGCAAAGTACGGTTGTCCAATTTTTGACAAATAATGAAAATTATTAAAGTATCCCAAGTCCCTGTTGGTTCGCCAAGAATTTGTAGCGCGCGTAAGTTTTTATTGTACATATCAATAAGAACACGTAAAGAAGTAGCAGATTCCTTTTTAATTGATTCATGATCAAAAATAGCCTTTATGTGGTTTTGTACTAATAGTCGTGTGTTGTCATACCGCTCGCATAGCGCATTCCAAGCTAAACAATAGTTAGACGCAGAAAATTCCAATGAACGAATGATCTGAGCAGCACTGCCCTCCAGTGACGCACGTAGGTAATGAAACTTCTGAATGCTACTAATGCTCGGGTTATCATGGATAAGTGATATAAAAGTGTCACGGAACTCAAGCCAGTTCCCATAATCGCCACTGTATTTGGGTATGTTTATTGTAGGTAGTTTCACTCCCCTAACAACACTCTTTGTCTGCTTCACTTTCACAACACTCTCCTGATCACTAGTGGACGAATCAGAACAAACCGAAGCATTATCACCACAGAGTACATTGAATATAGGGGTAGCCATAAGCCTAGATAATAACGAGAAAAATCTATATCATGTTTACTTTTGGGCGTATTGTACCATATTAAAATGAAGCAATAACCCTTCTACGTTTGTATGAAGAAAGCACTGTCTTGCGGAGCCTTAATTCAATTAAAAAAAACATTGTAATTTTTGCGCAACATTTTATTATAAATATAACTTATCCGAGATTAATTTATTAAATACATCGTTCGAGTAAAAGTAAAGGTTAAACCTACAATTCAAATGTACAGTATAGCACACGTCACGAAAGTTGGGAATGCGTGATACCTAAGCACGGTAATGATGCAGTCTAAGATGAAACAAGGCTAACTTGAAGTAGTATGGCTTTTAAATGCGTTGAATCTGGAAAAAATAATAATCTTTTTTTTTCAGACCCAACCAGAGTCTAGAGCCACGTAAAATGTTACAACTTTTGGACCAATGTGGATGGCGTATCTCGTCTTTGATTATGTATTTATATAAAATCAAAGTATGTATCTCGTTTTAGCAAAATACAATAACAGACCGACGTCAAGTAAAAAAATTAAGGTCTGTAAAACCTGAATTTTTTTTCTTGATACTTTTCAGTCGGTGATAATTGAACCCCGGTCGCTAGCTAATATCTATGTGCAGTTTATGGAGAAGCACTCTGTGTGACGTTTTTCTTAAAAAGAGCAAAAGCAAGCAAAAGAGCAACCACTGCGTTTCTTGTCGGCTCTTCTCAGTAGAATCTACTTTCCAACCGCGTAAAGTTTCGCCATAATCTAAAGGAAAAGGTGTCTGACTGACTGATCTATCAACGCACAGCTCAAACCACTGGACTTAACATTGGCATACTGATAGCTTTTATGACGTAAGCATCCGCTAAGAAAGGATTTTTGAAAGTTCAGGGGTAAAATAGAGCTTTAAAATTCGAATGAAAATCGACACTAAAAGTTCGAGCAAAAGCTAGTAATTATCATAATTCATATCTTAGGTTTTCCTACATTGAATTTTCATTTCATTACAATGCGTTAAATGAACAGAACAATGTTGTTCCAACTTTGGTGACGCGAGCTTTAGGAAACAGTATTATAGTACATTGCTCTACTTCTCTTTATTCAACGCTTCTATGAATTCTTCTAACTTCTCTTGCACTTGTCTTACGCGCTCTGCAAAAAAATAATTGACGTCAAAACAATATTTCTGATAATATTGTCTTTGCTTTAGTTTATAACCCATACAAGTCACACTATCAGATTAATATTACAAAGGCGAAAGTTTGTATGTGTGTGCATATGTTTGTTACTCTTTCACGCAAAAACTACTACACGGATTTGGCGGATCTGGCACAGAGATAGATTATAGCCTGGAACAGCATAGGCTACTTTTTATCCCGGAAAATAAAAGCTCCCGCGGGAACCAAAAAACCTCAATGCACGCGGACGAAGTCGCGGGCATCAGCTAGTTTTAAGTAAGAGTATTTCAATTAATTTATTTTGAGTTTTCGGGCGTGATTGGTAAACTTACTAAGCTCTTCTGCGAGTTCCACCCGTCTACCGGAAAGCAATTTCTTTTTCAGTTCTGGATCCGCTGACATCTGTAAAAAAATGATATTATATTTTATAGTTAAACCTATTTTTCTTGAAATATTAGTACAATGTATTCGATGGAGAGATAAAGATAAGAGGGGAGATGTTTTCCTTCGCAGAAGCAATGTTTTTCAAGTTTTTTAGACTATAAAGTAGACTCTTCCCACTCTTGGGCGGTAAAAATACCAGCGCACAGCTATTAGCCTACATTATTGCACGATTGCGGTAATATAATGGCCGTCGTACAAAACACTAGCTTTTTCAATGCCGCTATCTTTGTGGAAGTATTTAATAGTATCATGTAGTTAGAACGATAAATTTACGTGATAAAATTAAAAATGAAATGAAAAATGAATGCACTGACTGAATGACTGCATCATCACTTACCACCAGGTGAGATCGCAATCACGGGATAACTTATAGTAATAAAAATAGCTTCATTCCCTGCGCCGCTCATCATTGCTTCAGGGTCAAAAAAAAAAAAGATGGTAGCGGGCTAAAGTGTTACGGGTACGACAGTTATATTGCATCCATATCGGTTTCAATACGGCATCGTACCGGAACGCTAAATCGCTTGACGGTACGTCTTTGCCGGTAGGGTGGTACAGTCTCCAACTTAAGTTTTTTGAGTAACTGATGTCAACCCTAGCAGCTTAAAACCTTATGCCCGGGACCCCTACTTTGCCCACTTCCACAGTGTCATGTCGTACGGCATTTTATTGTGAGACAGAGCAGGTGATATCCAAACAATTTTTATATTGCAGAAAAGAGCCATTCGTTCTATTTATAAACTCGGATCACGCATATCACTTCGTGAAAAATTTAAAGAGATTGGTATACTTATGGTGCCTTCACAATACAATAATATAGTCTTTGTCAGGCGGAAGATTAATCTCTATAAGCAAATAAGTGATACGCACAATCGATGTACTAGAAACCGCCATAAGCTTGTAACAGCGTCATATTCTACGGCGCGGGATTCCGAACCGGTGGTAGATTCTTACGGCTTATCATAAGTGGCACAAGTTGTCCTACGCTTCCGTGCCTAAACATTTATGAATCTGCATTATTTGTGTTTAAAAACCTCAATTTATTTCTAAGTACATACTCGCAACCATACACAAGCAAACGATACAAAAATAACATTTCGTTGCCCCAACAAAGACTATGTCTCTTTAGTAAAAACTGTTATTGTATGGTCATAAAAATCTATAATAAATTACCAAATAAACTAAAACAACTCAATCTACCATCATTTAAAAAAGAACTTTTCGAGTATCTTTTAGATCATTGTTTTTATTCGATACAAGAATTCTTCAATTCTTAAAATAAGAATATTAATTCAATATTTAATAAAATATGTTTGTACCTAACTATTAACCTAATAACATCTTGTCTGTACCATATTTTACCAAATAAATATTTACTTTACTTTACTTTACGTGAAATAAATCATTTCATTTTCATTTTTCATTACTCGTAAGACCACAGCGCTCACCATTGAGCCAGAGAGGTAGTCAAACGGTGAGCGAAGCGAGCGCTAAAACAGTTTCAAATATTACCTCGTCGAGCACCTCCCTTAGGTCCCTGTCGAGCCTTGCAGCCTCTCTGTTGGCGATCTGCTGGCGGAGCGCGTTGGCGGTGGTGCGCAGCGCGGCCTGCACGCGCCAAAACATCACCACCTCACAGCAATCCTTCTGTTGACAATAAGATTGAAATAAAAGGTAAAAAAAGGCATAAATATACACACTTTCGCATATATAATATTTGTTTCATACTTCATACTACTATTATAAATGCGAAAGTGTGTTTGTTTGTTGGTTTGTCCTTCAATTACGCCGTAACGGTATTCCGTTACGGATCGACGTGATTTTTGCTATGGGTATAGTTGAGGACCTGGAGAGTTGTAAAAGTTTACTTGAACAATAAGCATTTGAGTTTGAGTTTGACGGTACAGAGAGAGGATGTATCCCGGGGGGAGACAGGCTACTTTTTATCCCGGAAAATTAAGGAGTTCTCGCGGGAATCAAAAAAATTTAAACCACGCGGACGAAGTCGCGGGCATCAGCTATGCCTTGTCATATGCACGTCTATGTCATAATTATTGACATGCAACCATCGACATAAAAAATGCTATACTCCAAAGACGCATATCGTTTTTTCCAATAGTGAAGCGACGTGCCATTTTATCCGATATTTCCTAACTCGTATACTCATCTTGTAATTACAAGTACGACTTTCCTTTTCAAAATAGTCACGGAGCTTCAACACTAGCTTTCTTGATAGTCTTTTAAGCACCATATCTTTGGCGATGGATAGTTTCTATGACCTGACGGATACATGTACATTTAGTGTACTGTTGTATATAAATCATTTATTTTAATACATACTTTAATATAATTAGTCATTTGAACGCTTGGGTTTGTTTATAAAACAAAAATAAATGTTGAGCAAAGATCAATGTGTCAAATCGATTAAAACTTCTTCATAAAGAAAGTAGATTGGTATCAAAAATCGAATCAGTAACGGGTCAGAACATCATTGACTCCATCTGCCAAAAGTAAAATAAATAATTGGACAGAGTTTAGTGGGTTATAACTTATAAACTATAGCAAAGACAATATTTGCAATTTTAATAGGCAATAGAACGTATGTAACGTTTGTAAGCAAATGTTATAAACTAGCTGATGCCCGCGTGGATTAAGGTTTTTTATTCCCACAGGGACTCTTGAATTTTCCGGAATAAAAAGTAGTATGTTGTATCCCGGGGAAGGACACTTTCGCATTTATAATATTAGTATGGATTGTTTTCGTGAGCAAATAAAAGTTTAATCCATCTATCTGACAACAGTAGTAACGCACCTCCTGTCCGTTCTGTTGGCTGTACAAGTAGAAGCTCTTCTTGCAGTCGCGCGCGCGCGCCTGCGCACGCTGGAGGAAGTTCCTGCACACAAATTTATATATAGTATGGTATTTTAAGAAAGAACTGCAGTTACTTGCATAATATTTTTGTCAGTTTCAAATAATTTAAGAAAAAGCAAATTAGGTACAGAATTTAATTGTAGCAAATTGTGTATCTGATAAATAATATTTATATTAAAGACCCAAAAAGCACTTATTGGGGCTGATTCTGTTGTGCACAATCTCTAAACTAAATTGTAACTATCTAATCTCTAAACTAAAAATCAAAGTTGTAGTTGAAATTTACAGTTTTCAATTAAAAAAAGCTTTCACAAATGGCAAAACAATAATTCATATAATGGCACGTTACCCTCACCTGAGGTATACGGGCCGCCACGTCTCGCGGATGTATTCGTTGTCCACTTCGACGCCGCGACGCCGCAAATTGTCACGCACCGCAACCACCTGTAAAATAACCGCGTGATTACCTTAGAGAGAAATTTAAGTAAATAGGTATTCTTACAGTAGCAACGCAAACAATATATTTCCAATCTAATGTAGCCTGTACTGTCCTACGGCTGCGCAAAGGCCGCCCTCCGATTTTTCCACATCTCCCTATTTTGTGTCTCTATGGGCCACTCAACTTGGAATTTGTCTAATTCATCACGCCATCGTAGCCTCGGCCTACACGCTGGCGTTGATTTTGGGAGGTCCAGATATATTTACAGCAATATATGTGGCAATAAATTTTCAGTAATATGATCTTCGGAACACACAATAGCACATTATATACGTCTTTATCCCGTCAATACGTCTTTGTAGGTAGGGTGGTAACTAGCCACGGCTAAAGCCTCCCACCAGATCAGAAAAGAGAATATTCCCAAATTGACCCCGCCGGGAATCGAACCCGGGGCCTCCCACGTCAAGACAACAGCGTTAAACACTGCGCCAGGGAGGTCATCGAAACATTGGTAAACATTTTTAGAGCGCGACCGTACGCTTAGTGTGAGACTTTATTATCATTATAATATTAATAATGTCCTCCCGACCGAATTTCGGCCACGGCGGCCTATCTCCAGAGAGATAAGCCATCTGCGCGGGAGATATTATAATGGACGAGCGTGTGCGCATACGCAGGTGCACTCTCTGTTCCTTTACTCTCATACCTCTCTCACTTTATTATCAACTAGCAGATGCCCGCAACTCCGTCCGCGTGAATTTTTTTTTTTTAAATTCCCACGGGAACTCTCTAATTATTCGGGTTAATATATAGCCCATGACCATTGACTTACCAATACCTTAGACGCACCATCGAAGCGCAAAAAACGGCACGGTCAAACTGTTCATAAATAGATAATATGAACAGTTCTCACCTCAGTCGCGCATGAGTACACCAAGCGACAACATGCCGCTTTGCTCCGTAAAAAAGTGCAAAAACAATCCGAAAGATGCGAAAAAAACGATGGAGTATCATATTTTAGGTTAGGAAATACTTTATATACATTTACTTTACGGTATACTAGCGAAATAATCACACAATCTTACCTAAATTAATTATTTTGTCATCATAATTACAATATTTCAAATGAGCAGCTATCGCATTCACACGCTTACGGGCCAATAGAGAACGCGATAGAGGCGCGTCTTAGCGAAATGGATACAAAAAATATGGAGTAGTTAATTTTTTATTTTTCTTATATTGAAGTTGTAAACTGGTACAATTAAAGTGCCCATTTTTTTTTATAAATTAATATGGGTATATTTAAAATTGGTAAGTAGTGTAAAAACCGTGTCGAATTCCTTAGATAAGAAATAATTCTTTCAAAATCGATATCTGGCAGTTATGATAATCATCATAGAAAAAGAAACCGTTGTCAATCTCTTAAAGAACGATGCCATTTTTTTTTTTCTATTGAACAATTTTTTTTTATCGATTTTTGGGTAACTATATCGCAAACTTTAAAAATATTGCAGTTTCTTGTAATAATATTAATTAAAAAATAATATTAATTTATTTACAATATCCGATGCCCACACTTGAACACAATTTCACCATGTACAGTTCGCGCGCTAGTTGAATGCAGAATAAATATATGTGTCACCATACATTTACTCTGCATTCAACTCGCGCGCGAACTTTATATGATTTGAGCAAGGCCATTATTGAAAAATATATAGACGTATATGTATGTCTACACTATATGTAGACATTAAACATTGAAAAAAAGCATACTTCTAAAAGACAGGTTTATAAGTTAGGTACTCGTAGTTAAATATATTTCAAGGTACTTTTATTCATTTTTTGTCACTAGTTTTTGTATTTATTAAGAACTAGACTAGATTCTCCCTAATTTTCCGGGATAAAACGTAGCCTATATCCTTCCCCAGGATATAAACTACATACCAAATTTCAGCAAAATCAGTTGAAATGATGGGATAGCGTAGCAGACAGACAGACAGATCTTCGAAATCGGTGTACATTTTTTTTATACGCACCGTATTTAGAACCTCCTCCTTTATTGAAAGTCGGTTAAAAAAGTAGCCTATATCCTTCTCCGGGATGTAATCTATCCCTATACCATATTTCATTAAAATTGGTTGAAAAGATGGGCCGTTAAAGGGTAGCAGACAAACAGACAGACAGACAAACACACTTTCGCATTTATAATATTAGTATGGAATTCAATTCGTGAATTTCGTGAGAGGGATTCGAACCCGCGACATGTTACTACTTAATGAAATTTTTATCCTGCCAAGAAGTAACTGTGTTATATTTAGATAAAATACGTAAATAAAATATTTAATACATAATAACACACAAATACATAAAGATAATTTTCATAAAATCATCATCACCAATAAAGTATTAAAAAAAATAAAAATATCAAATACAAATTTGTCGACTCCTATATCACTTTACTTCGGAACACAGAAAGTCTTCCGCTGATTCATTGCAAAATGTCGTATGTGTCGAACTTTTATTACAAGATTTAACCCTAAGTATGAATCTATATGGTTGGTTTTTGTGAACCGTTTGGTGTCTCAGTCTGTATTATATATAGCTGCGATTGTATAAGCGATTGTGGACGCTTTTTGAGTATTATTTTGTAGGTAATGTTGTATCCTTAGTTGGTAAATCGATGCCCATGACACTTACAAGTAATGTGGCTTTGTATTGGGGCCATAATTTTCAAAACCGGTTCGGTAGATTCAGAGATTACCCCCCACAACCTCAAAAACTTTACCTCTTAATAATATTAATATAGATATGATCACCTCGTCATAGGAAAGCGCGGGTCTACTGGAGCCCAGCTTCTCCAGCTCAGCTCGTACTTCCGCCCTCCTGCTCTGTTCCTCGCTGGTGTACTGCCACCGCAGCCACCGGTCCCGGAAACTGGGGCCTGACACCGACACCAATGACATTCAATCAATCAATCGTTTATTTGCTTGAAACATTATAAAATTGGAATAATGCCTGTATCAAAAAAAAATGGCAGCCATAGGGACTGCCGATAGAAGTGAAAACAAATATTTTATTTTTAATTATTTAATTATTTTTTGTAATTAAGAAAAGGAATAATAAACATATTTGAAATATAATCCTTAAAACCAAGGCGGTAAAGTTTAATTACGAATGTACTATATTTATATTTTTAAGACCTTTTGTCTTCGTAACAACGCGAGGTGTCGGTCACGGTTCCACAGCACTTATTAATATAAACCTTAAAACTAAGTCATTAAAGTTTAATAACGAATGTACTATATTTATAATTAATTAAGACCTTTTGTCTTAAGAAGAACGGTGTCGTGCTTTTCCACATTTTTACCCCCTACCAAATAGTACTCAACACGCCCAAAGAAGTTTTCACTTCAATAAATTACATATTTCTAATTGATTATTAAATAGAGGGTCTAAAAATTCACATCCTCGGTTAGTTTTAAGTTTGATAACCATTTTAAAATAAAGATTAAAGAAAAAAAGTGCGTTGAACGATTACGTCACAACTGTGAATTTCATACAACTTCAATACTAGAAATGCTTTTTGAGGTTTGATAAAGAGTTTCTGATTTGATTGAGTTGTCATCATCCCTGTTATGATGACAGTCCTAAAGAAGTCCAAACATGTTTTTTCGACAATGCTGACGTGCAAATTTAAGAATTAGGTACTTAATTAATACTTACAATATATAAATAATTAATATTCGTCATCATTACAAACACGTCGCCAACCTTATGTCACATATAAAGATCTCTTGATTAGAATTACTATAAAAACTATTTCAATATTTGATTTTGTAAAGTGACAAAGATTTTGATGAAATTTGGTATAGAGGTAGGTTACATCCCGGGCATATAAATACACCTTAAGTACAACATACAATTAAGTATAAAGTACACCTTCTGAAATTAACTTTAAAAAAATATAAGACGTGATGGTTATATTAGCCGGGATATTAGTTTTATCTCAAATATTAAGGAGTTCCCCTGAGAGTTAAATAATTTATCAACGCAGACGCATTCGCAGGACATTATCATCATCTAGCATAATATAAATTTAGCCAAGCCAATAAAAGTAATCCAGTATACATAGCCCCATGAACACATAGCCCTGTGCGTTCTGCAATAGATATTAAGACACTGTAATAGTAAAGAGTACACACTAAGACACCACAGAATAAAGACGTCTTCAGCGACAGCCTGGATCATTTTAATACGAACCAACCAAAAGGCTACATTACTTCAGTTCCGCAGTGGTGTAAAACCTCACCAGTGAGCGTCTTGAGGTCAGCCTCTACGGCGTGCAAGCGTTCCCGCAGCGCCGTGTCCATTAGCGAGACCGCCGCGTCCCACTCCGCGCGAGAACGCACGCAGCGGTCTTGTAGCGCGTTCACTTGCAATACGCGGAGCACCTACATAGGAAACAATAGCTGGTCTTTTTAACTGGCTCTACATTTTACAATTGCTTATTGTCCTTACTTCCATAGTCCGTTGGGGTCGATATTATTTCACTACTCTTTGATAAAAAGTAGAAATAGTGTGGGGCCTGAGAAGCTACCTTGTGCGACTCCATACGAGATGCCGATTATACATTCAGTAGACGTCTTAATATTTTCACGTTCCGTTCCCTCAACTCGCATTGGTGTATCTATATACCAATTACCAGCTCATACACGGAGTCTTTTTAATCTTTGATATAAGGTAGAAAATATAGTGTGGGGCATGAAAAGCTACTTTGTGCGACTCCATACGAGATTTTTGTGGGACTACACAAGATAAACTAATATACTCAAGTCCTGTACTCCCTCCTCCCACCGATGTCTCGACAAGGCTTCCTCCTCAGCGGTCGGCTCTTTGATATAAAGTAGAAACAGTGTGGGGCCTGAGAACCTTCCTCGTGGAACTCCAAAAAAGAAAGCAACAACTAGAAAGGCTTTAATATACTTACATCCCGTGTAAAGAGATAACACCACAAGGTTTCCTCCACAACGGCTTTCTTCACCGGAGTCGCTATTATGACTCAGTTCTTTGATATAAAGCAGAAATAGTGTGGGGCCTAATATACTGCCTTGTGGGAACTATAGATTCGAAAAAGGTGTCGATATACTCACGTCCTGTGCCCTTTCCTCCCACTGGTGTCTCGACAAGGCTTCCTCAACAGCGGCCTTCTTCACCGGTTCATACACGGGGTCCGTGTCTGCAGACCTCGTCAGCAGCTCATCAAACTCTTCCCTCAAGGCCTCGCGACCCGCTTCGATGGACTGCCGAGCTAGTTCGCTCTCCGCCCATTCGCGGAGCTTTATGTCCACTGCTGTGTTGAATTTATCTGTATGGGAGAATGAGAATTCAATCAATCAAAATTTTGTATTCTATGGCACACTATACACTATGAAGTTCAATAAAATAAGATTGATACATGATGGGTTCTTAACTTCTAAACGCGTGTTGTGTTCTTACTTTTGGTGCAAATACGTCAGTAGTCAGTACTTTTTTCTCGTGATTGTGAATAACATAGTCGTTGAGCGTATTCGAGCTTGATCGATTTTAGATTTGAGTATTTCTCGCGATATTAAATAACATAGACGTTGAGCGTATTCGAGCTCGGTCAATTTGAGATTTGAGTAAAATGGCCGACCTCCGACCCGTTTGTTATAATGTCAAAAAGTCTACGTAACGGACACGATATAAAGCTCACATTTCCGTTCTGCACTGTGAATTCAGTCGGAGTAGAGTCGGTGTCGAGTCTGTATGTACTAAAACCTTTATACCGCGTGATGGGAAGTAGGTGGATGAGGAACGCGGAATTCGAAAGGCCAATGTCCATAAATACAGGCTGTTAATGGATGGATGGGCAACACAAAACTAATTTGTATTAAACGTAATAAAATAATCCATTAAATATAAATCATAATAAATGAATATAATACACACAAATTATAACGAAAATCGCTTACGAAATTACGAAGTACTTACTATCAAATTACACAAACGCCATGAAATGAATTGAAATCAAAAGTTATGTGAAACAATGTACTAAATAAAATTTTTAAAAGTTTTAAAATACTACTTGGTAGGGAATGAAATTCTTACTGTATTCAAAATCGTAAGGGTCAAGCCATACTGTGGTCGCAGTAGTACCGTCCCCTTGTTTGTATTTTACTTGCTGAAGAGGATACGCTGGGAAACGGGAAAAAAGGGTTCATATAGGTAAGGAAGTAGAAAAGGAAAGGCATTAATTGATAATGACTGATCGAACATATGTGGTCATAAAAATTTCAGGAATAATCGAAGGCATTTTAAAGTATATCTGCTACAAGTATTTTGTAGTCCAGGTGTTGATTATGGTGCCATAATATGTAAGCCAGTTACTTTACAGCTGATTATGTGTTGTTTTGAAATCATTCTTGTTATTTACTTGAATAATTTAAAATGTGTGGTGGTACGGAACCCTTTGTGAGCGAGTCTGACTCGCACGTGACCGGGCTAACACTATTGTACACAATCTATGAACTACTCAATTGTCATTTTTGTATTTTTTCCTTATATATATTTTATATATATTAATTTATTTAAATATATTTTGTGAACGTATCTTATATGTTAATGGCACTAGTATCAATAAAGTCAGAAAATTCGTAGGGCAGAGCAATTAGTGCGAGCGCAGCGAGCGTTAAATGTTTTTCAACTCACCGACGTCATCGTGCGCCTGCGCAGCGGAGGGCAGGTAAATCCCGCTGAAGATCCTCTCAGCAGTGGAGGCCCACAGAGCGTTGTGCAGCCTCTGTTCCCACGCGGCGGCCGGGACAGCGGATAGCTCGGCCGACTGGTCCAGCAGTTCAGCTCGCGCGCGCTCGAATAGCTCGTCGCGGTCTAGCTCGCGTTGTCTGGAATACACAACGCATTACGAGTGAACTAGTGTCCGACTGAAGCCGAAGCCAATATCGGAGGTTTAATAACCCTCATATTCAGTCAGTTGATTGGCTAAAAGTGAACAAAATAATGTTTTTTAACCGACATACTAGTTGTATGGTCGGTAATCGGAACGGTCGGTCGCCTCACCTCGGGAACGTGTTCTTCCACTCGGTCTCGAGGTTGAACCGCATCGCCTTGAAGGCATCTGCCTGCTGTTCCACTGTGTCGCGCACCATCCGCCAGAAGCAATCTGCCACGCCCATAGCGAGGTTGCGCGTCGTCACCTGCGCCGCAGCCACCAGTCCCTCCCTGAGCAGAACACACGTTATTGGATACAAGCAGACTTTATATTGCGAAAGTCCATGACAATGAAGGAACTAGATGTTTAATTCGCTATAATCCGCCACAGTAGACAAATCTGTGTGGTAGAGTGTATCTTGCACTTGCAGCTTGCGATATTCACTTTTTTTTTTGTAATAGGTTTACGCTTTACGACAATCATGCTTATGGAAAAGCAACGATGAGGTCTATGTAAGAGCGCACTTGCCTACGAAATGCCTATTCACTCTTGCCTTGATGGTGCACTTATTGTTAGCTAAATCAAAGTGCCAGCGGAGGGGGAATTGCCCATACAAACGTAATACCAAAATAATTTGTAATTCGAGAATATTTCCACCATATTATGCGATTATTAAGATTGAACTTGTATTTATCTAGGTCCCTGGATAATTACTTTTTCAAAATACTTTCCCAAAATTAAATATAAGCACATTGCGTTTTGCATGTTTTTACGACATAAATGACATGTTTTCTCCTTATTTGTTTCATATTAAAACCAACGATATTTCACGTACTAATTGATCAGGAACATAGCCTATATTGTCAAATTACAGAATAACAACACGAAGTTCAAAACACAACAATTTTTCATTAATAATTTTTGGTATTCACGGAACAAGACTAAATGTATAGCAAATTCTGTATGCGCTCATATTGCTATCTCGCTTGCACGTGATCATGTGTCATCAGCCAAATAGAGATACCGGCAAATTTATATTTGCGGTTCAATTGAAGTTGCGAGCGGCGCGGACCGGCCTCTTAACGTTTCTTATAGTAGGGAAATCCCTACTAGGGATGATGACTATGTCAAAATTAAATTATTTCTTACTGATTAATTAAATAGAAAATCTTCTAAAAGTTTTAATATCCACGTCCCCTGTTAGTTTTAAGCTTGAAAACCATTTCTATCTAAACTATCGATTGAAGTAAAAAAGTGCGTCGAATTTTGACGACGTCACAATCCAGTATTCCATTAAATATCTCTTACTCAGCGCGCGTTTTGATGTTTGAAAAAAAAGTAGCTGATTTGACTAGTTGTAAAATACCCAATTGGCCTGATTGTCTCATACCGATAATTGAACTTACTTGGATCAGCCGCATTGGATCTAAGCTCTGATTCCCTCTCCTCTATGAGAGTAGAGGCCTGTGCCCAGCAGTGGGCTAGTGGGCTGTAGTAGTGGAACTTACTTGAACAGTTTGGAGGAGCGGAAGAATCTCTCCTCATATTCGCGTATGCTCTGTATGGAGTCATCTTTCCTGCTTCGACCAGTTACTACTGCATAGTAGCCGAGAGCCTTCATAGGGAATAGTTTTCCCTCCAAGATACGCCGTATCTGAAATAGATACAAGTACAAACTTATAACAAACAACTCTTCAATCACTAAACATTTTTAAAAACAAGCTTTCACACTCGGCTATATTGAATTTAGTGTAACTTCATTTCATTATCCTCCTCCATGATACGGGTATTTAATTGATAGCCCGTATCATGGAGGCGCATAAAGAATAACTCGTACGTCATCTTTGGGAGTCCGCCATATTGGATTTAGAATGACGTCACTTAACTGAACATGCTATATGAACATGCATGATAACAATTATCCAAACTAAACGTGTTCCTTTACAAAATTTCAGCTCAATCGTTTAGGGACAACTATTTTAAAATTCAGTTGCAAGATTTGACTTAACAAACATAAACATTGCAAGTTAAATAAAAGCTTGTTACAATGTTCGTTGATCGATACTAACCCATACTTAGTAGTTAGTACATCTACATACTTACTAATATCATAAATGGGAAAATGTGTTCTCATGCTCCATCAATGATCAACTTTAATGAAATTTGGTAGAGGTAGGTTACACACCGGGAAAGAGGCTTTTACTGTGTAAATTCGAAGATTTCCTGTGGGATTTTCCAAATACCTTTATCCAAGACGCAGTCACCGGAAACATTTATGATCTAGCATAAATAATTAATTTAAAAGTAACCCTGCTTGTTGTCTTTACAAGGCCTAACGACTCAACCAATTTTGACGTTTACATTCTTTAATTCCCACGAACTATTAGGATTTTCTAGAAGTGGAGCGAAGGAGTCACGAGCCTATTGCGATTTCTAGTTTACCCATCGTGCAGATCGCTGATTTTTTTGTAATTATGATATGAGAGTTGAAAAAAAAACTATTTTTGCAACAATCTCTCGTAAGCACTTACCCGATTAGGGTTGGCGAGGTTCTCTTCGGCGAGATCGACTTTGGTGAGCACGAATATAGTTCTTTTCCCCTGCGGGTCGCAAGACGCCACCAGATCCGTCACGTTACTTCTCTCCGCGTCCACAGAACCGTCCTACGGTATCAGAATAGAGTGTTTTCAATTCAATTCCAATGTTTTACAGGTGCTTTGAATCGTAAAGTGAATCTACCGCTAGTTCAGAATGCCATTCCTACCGATACGGGAAGAAGAAAAATCCAAGTGGAAAAAGGCGCAGGCATCGTCTATTAAGAAATCATTTACTTTTGATGGAGAAAATAACCTCAAATAGTGATGTGATAAAACCGACCTGTATACAGAGTATGATAGCGTTGGGATTATCCATATATTGTTTGGTCATCTGCTTGATCGCTTCCCGAGTGTCCGACGCCATGTCTACTGTCTGAGTCTGTTGGACATATATAATAATATTACGCCAGTTCATTCTAAAAAATCGGTTCTGAAAGGGAACACTCCAGCTACTCCATGTGGTAATGCAAAAGGAACTTTATGCTCTACAAATAAAGTTTGTTTTTAGTTAATTTTAAACCGTAGTAAGCTGCATAATATATTTTCTCCATGGTTGGCCAACAACAAATAGTACTCAATTCTATTGGTAGTTACGGTAAGCCAGAAGTAAGTGTTTAATTCTTTAAAATGCAATATACCACCACAATTTGATCGTGAGTGTGAATGCTGTATGACAAATTTTGGGGCGATGCCCAATCCAAGGAGAAGTTTCATGATGTTGTGAATATCATATTTAACACAACGGGAGTAAAATACAAGGTGTAAGGTAATTAGTATAACATACCCGCGGCTACCCATGTTAGATGGTGTATAGATATATTGGAAAAATGTCATAACACGTGTAGCTCATATCCTGGGGGAGTTATGTGGACTTCAAAATTTTAGCATAAATGTTGAGGTGGCATCCCTTAAAACAGCTGATTCAATATCAATGAACTGCGAACAATACGACGTATGTTAAGCCTCGTTGCCAGCGCGAGCGTTGCGATAAAATCCAGTCGCGATACTAAAGTAATCATTAATCGGCATGCAATTAAATTCTCAAAGCAAAAGCCCGGCTAGAACTTACGTATTGTTGTAAAAAAATGCCTGACTAGTATCGGACTTCGTAAGTCGAAGTCAGTCACTTATCTTTACTTTATGAGCCGCCTTTCCCTGTGATTAATTTCTCGACTTACTTCGTTTAAGTTTTGATCAATAATTAATTATTCTGTGTAGTTTGTTCTTTCAATTATTTGCGAATTGTAATGAATTGCCAAATTGCATAACGATACAATAATAATTATTATATTATCGTTTGCAGTACAGTACTGACTTTAGGTGTAGAAGGAACAAAGGGCTCCACAGGGTTGCCAAAATTTATTTTCCATAATTAACTAATTAATTTTGTATGGAAGTTTTTGATAATTAATTTTGACTTTTTAACTCTACCATAGTGTTTATAACGTTAAAATGGCATGGGTAGCCGCCGGTATGTTATACCATTTACCTTACACCTTGTATAGATTATAACTAATAAATCAGTGTTTTTTTAAAATCAATAAATGACTGAGAAATGACGATTTAAAAGTTTAATTTTTTAATGTACACCGATTGCTGTATCTTACTCGAGTGAGAAATTTTGTGAGTGAGTTTTAATATCTAGCCGAGAATATTTCAAAATTATCTTCACACACAAATTAAGTGCTTTTAATTCAATTAAGTCACGTTAAGTCCATTTATTTATTTTATTCGGCTTTATAGAGTCGGTTGATAGGGAATTATGACGTCACGTCTCCCGTCTTGCAAGCGCAACTTTAAAGTTCCATAACTTTTTCATTTGTTGAGATATATTAATGATCCTTTCATATTTTTGTCTTATTTCGTCTTAATTTTCATAATTAAAAAAAAGGTAAACTTCTCCATTCTTACGCATAATCTAATGCCACTAATACGCTATCTTTGTGTCGCCTAGTAATCGCCAATTCACTTGAAGTCAAAAATTCTACCTTTCGAAAATGCTTCACTCTAAACAGAGTTAAAATAAAAATAAAAAATAGAAATTTTGTATGCTTTTGAAAAGGCAAGTATGTTTTTTCCAGTAGAAAAGTCAAAATTTAAGAATTTCACCTTTTGAGATTGTTTAAAAATTTAAGACTTCTTTCTATAGCCGTGGACATTTAGTATGTTTGTTTCCTAATGACCCCCAGGCCCTAACCCATCCCTGAAGTCAAAAATTCTGCCCCCGTCCATGCTCTCTCTAATTAACTGACCTTCTGACAGTCTCTTGTCCCTCGCATCTCTCGCATGCTTTGTATGTGTTACGCATGCGCATCTTAACTTGTACATATACAAGCAGGATTATGTGTGTTGTACTTGCACGTGTAGTGTGAGTGTGAGTGTGTGTGTGTGTGTGTGTGTGTGTGTGTGTGTTGTGTTGTGTCGCACTCACGGATATGACGCCGGGCAAGTCGACGAGCACCATCCTGGGCAGGCCGGGGCCGCGGACCGACATCGAGATCACTTCTGTGGACACGGTGCGTCCGCCGCGCACGCTGTTGCGCATGCGCATCTCAACCTCCCTACACGCGGGAGTACACGTTTCGAGTTAGTTTTGTAGAAATAAAAACGCAATACCTAAGATTTTTGGTCCTTAACGGAAATCGATACTCTCGTATAACCAGGGCCCGTATTCTCTAACTCAGTGACTATCAAAAATGAAAGCCACTGACATATATGTAATATCCATTGAAGGTTTATTAAGAAATGTTACTTTTTATTTCATAGTAAACCTTCAATGGATATTACATATATGTCAGTGGCTTTCATTTTTTATAGTCACTGAGTTAGAGAATATGGGCCCAGGAGCATTTTGGACTTTTGGTTATTAAAAAAACTAGATTTTCAAGAGCAACAGAACGTCAAGCGAATAGATACACATAAAATTGTTTATTGTTGAAAACCATTGAAGGTTTATTAAGAAATGTTACTTTTTATTTCATAGTAAACCTTCAATGGATATTACATATATGTTAGTGGCTTTCATTTTTAGGGTTCCGTACCCAAAGGGTAAAAACGGGACCCTATTACTAAGACTCCGCTGTCTGTCTGTCTGTCTGTCTGTCTGTCTGTCTGTCTGTCTGTCTGTCTGTCTCCAGGCTGTATCTCATAGACCGTGATAGCTAGAAAGCTGAAATTTTCACAAATGATGTATTTCCGTTGCCGCTATAACAACAAATACTAAAAATTAAAAAAATATATATATTAAGGGGGGTCCCCATACAATAAACGTGTTTTTTTCGTATTTTTTTGCTCAATATTAAAAACGGTAACAGGTAGATGGTTCAAATTTTCACAGAATATTAACTTGTATATTACCTTTCAAAATAAATAATTAAATATCAATAAAGTAAATATTAAAGGGGGGCTCCCATACAACAAACGTAATTTTTTGATATTAACAGTAAACCTCTACAAACAAAGTTAGTTTTGCGGTTCATTAACAAAGGTAAGTATACCTACTTCTTGAGTACGGAACCCTCGGTGCGCGAGTCCGACTCGCACTTGGCCGATTTTTTATAGTCACTGAGTTAGAGAATATGGGCCCAGGAGCATTTTGGACTTTTGGTTATTAAAAAAACTAGATTTTCAAGAGCAACAGAACGTCAAGCGAATAGATACACATAAAATATTGTTGAAAACTATGATTAAGAAAATAGAATGACCAAAGATAATTTCTCAGCGATGACTAGTATTTAGGTTTAGTTTTTACTTTTTTAGGTTAAGTACTAACATAGGAAATAAGTTTGTATAACTAACAAAATATGAGCCATTGATGCTCAAAATAAAGATTTATTTATTATTATTAAAGTCAGTGGCTCAGGGAAATTTTGTGGAACAATCTCTCAAATGTTTAAACAATGAAGCAAAGTCTTTTGTGAGAAGTGAAGACAGTGTAAGGATGTTTTGAAACTCACTTTCTCAAGTCGGCGAGGTCAGATTCTTTGTTGAGGTCGAATTCTCGCGAGGAGTCCCTGAATTGAGCCACGTGGTACGGCCCCTCCGATAGTGTCACTTTTACTGGCGCCCTGGAAACAAATATGTATATGCCAATCATTCAGTCGTCTCTGAGCTAAGGTGCAAGTGCTTGTTCTCACACAAACTGTCGAAGGCAACGGGCATACTACACGCTAAATATGTTATTGCGACGCGTCTTGCGTTCAACTTCAGACGCGATTAAATTATTGGCCTCTACTAATCTATATTAATATTTTAAATGCGAAAGTTTTGATGGATGGATGTTTGTTACTCAATCACTCCAGAACGGCTGAACGGATCTGGCTCAAATTCATAACACATAAGGCTACTTTTTATCCCGTAAAATTGAAGAGTTCCTGCGGGAACAAAAAACCTCAGTCCACGCGTACGAGATCGCGGGCATCAGCTAGTAATAAATAGTTTAGCGGCCTAGCAAAGGGCAGAAAATTGATCAATTTAGTGTCTGTCTGTAGTCATAGGTTGGTATTATTGAAGTGAAAATTTCTTTAGCTGCGTTGAGCACTTTTTGGTAGGGGGTAAACTTGTGGATTCGTGTCACCGTTACCGTCATGCTCGCCTTGTTACGAAGACTTGAATATAAATATACTACATTCGTAATTAAACTGTAATGTCTTAGTTTTAAGGCTTATATTTTATTTTAAATTTAAAATACCTGAATAATATTAAAAAAATATTCGTTTTCATTCTATCGGCAGTCCCTATGACTGCCAATTTATTATTACGTACCTCGTGCACATCTCCCCGGCGCCCCGGGGGAATATCCGGGCCTGCGCTATCATCTCCAGCACGGAGGTCTTCCCGGCGGACTGGTCCCCCACCACCACGACTCGCGGCAGGCGCCCGGCCTCGCCCGCCTCCCAGCCCGCCAGCTCGTCCAGTACAGACGAGTACATGTCGATAAGCGAGCGCTGGAAACCACACACACTAATGTTAGGAAAAATATACACCTTTATAAAACTTTCGTAAGCACAAAGTTTCAAAGAGATGCAGGAAAAAAAACCGGCCAAGTGCGAGTCGGACTCGCGCACCGAGGGTTCCGTACAAACCTGTAGTAAGTTTTAAATTAAATGTTTTTTTTTTTAATATTTGAGTTGATTGAATGAAAGGTTGTATTATATTAGGTTTTAATTAACTACACGTCTATTGCGTCAAACCGTTTATTAGATACTGTTCTACATTATACTTCACATTGTATGTCACAACGTATTATTATAGTTACTTCACATCATACTTCACCTCCGGGGGTGAAAGAAAAAAAAATTAATACTTATTACACATTAAATTTCTTTGTTCTATTCTTATGAATAACATCAATCTTACCATTTCTATCTATCTTAACATTTACGCCTCTATCTTCTAAAACTTTAAAAGGACCCTCAAAAACACAATCTAATTTTCTAGCACATTCATTTTTAACTAAAATAAGGTCATTTTCGTTATAACATACAGGATTACATGATTTATCATATTTTTCCTTTCTTTTTTCCTTACAAGCTATCAAATTATTTCTAGCATCTCTTAAAGCTACTTGCAATTTATATTTTAAATCTAAACAATAGTTATCAGAATTATAAAGTGGTTCTACATCGCGATCTAAACTATTTGGCAAACGACATTGTTTACCGAATACAAGTTCGAATGGTGTGTATTCAGTCTGTGTGTTTACACAAGTATTATAACTAAAACACCAAAATGGTAACCAATGTGACCAAGAATAACACGAATTAGTACAATAAGTTCTTAGGAATGCACCTAAATGTTTATGAGCTATCTCAAGAGAACCAATCGATTGGTGGTGGTATGCAGTTGACGTTAACTTTTCTATTTCTAATAACTTACATACCTGTTCCATAACTCGCGAAAGAAACTCACTTCCCCTGTCTGTACCTATAGTTCTAGGAATACCGTAACGTAGAATAAAGTTAGATACAAAAGCTTTAGCTACAGTTACCGCTTCCTTGTTAGGTAACGGATATGCTTCTATATATTTAGTTAATTCGCACTGAAGAGTTAAAATATAACAATTTCCATACTCATCTTTGTCCAGTGGTCCAACTAGGTCGAGAAAGACTTTCTCGAACGCTGTCGACGCAGTTGTGGTTAAAGTCATAGGTTGTCTTGTATACTTACATTGTTTCATTTTCTGACACATCTCACATTTACCTATAAATTTTCGAATATCTATATCTAAATTAGGCCAATAATATTTCCTTTTAATATTGTTCGCCATTCTAGTCATTCCAGCATGTCCACTCGTGGGTAATAAATGATAGTTATTTAAAATAAATTGTTTTTCTTTCTCATCATAAATTCTCTCAATTCCTTTCAAAACACATATTCGGGGACCGGTCCAATCCTTCAAAGATTTTATTTCAGAACATAAACCTTTTATAAAATCATAATTTTTATCGTCTCTCACTATGCATAGTTCTTTTACTTTTATTTTTTCACATAACTCTTTTAGCTTAGTTGCAAATTCGGCTCGCGTAAAATGCAATCTAAAGCTAAGATTAACACATAACAACATTTTATTTGGTATATGAACAAAACATTCCTGTTCTTCTAATTCTACCTTGTCTTTTTTAAACTTTTTAATAACATCTTCTTCTACTAATCTCATTTCAATGGAATCAATCGGCTGTCTTAATAATTCCACCACTCGTGGTTGATCAGGCCACTTGTCAGTATCATTATTAAGCGCAGTTCGTTCTTTCTTACTATCCTCTTCTATCCTTCTCTTTTGTGCTCTAGTTGTTACAGCCAAGATTTCCTCATTCCTACCCTTCAACTCATCCGATGTTATACATACTCTTGACAATGCGTCTGCGATTACATTGTCTTTACCTTTCACGTATACTATCTTAAAATCATACTCTTCAAGTATCAAACGGTATTTTATTAACCTACTAGACGGATCCGTTACGCCAAACAAATAGACTAACGGTCTGTGGTCTGTCATTATTGTAAAAGTTCTTCCGAATAAATAAGGTCTGAAATACTTGACTGCCCAAACTATTGCTGTTAATTCCTTTTGTATTACTGGGTAATTTTTTTCGGCCTTATTCAATGGTCTGCTTGCATAAGCAACAGATTTCAAACCTTTATTACACAACACAGCTCCTACTGCTAAATCTGATGCGTCAGTTTGCAATATGAATTCATTTGTTTCGGAAAAATCCGGATATTGTAATATGGGAGGAGACATTAATGAAATTTTTAAGAAATTAAATGCATTTTGACACTCTGAAGTCCAAATAAAAGGTACATCTTTTTTTAGTAAATGATTTAAAGGCATAGTAATTGTTGCAAATGATGGCACGAATTTTCTATAGTAGTTGCAGAAAGCAACAAACCGTCTTACCTCATCTGAATTTTTAGGGACTGGAAATTTTTCTAAAACTTTAGTTTTTTCAGGGTCAGGCGAAACGCCATCAGCCGAAACTAAATGACCAAGATATAAAATTTCTTTCTTTAGGAATTGACACTTTATTGGATTCAACTTTAGGTTTACCTTCCTTAATCTTTCAAATACATCAATTAGGTTTTGATTATGGGCTGATAATGACCTTCCAAAAATTATTAGATCATCTAAGTAGATGAAACACTTTTCAAAATTTAATCCTGACATCGCTATTGACATAACTCTACTGAAAGCACTACAAGAAGTTTTAAGACCCATAGGTAAGCGTTTTAATTGGTAATGTCCGGTACTAGTTGAAAATGCAGTGTACTTCCTACTTTCAGGTGTTAGTTTTACTTGGTAATATCCTTGCTGTAGATCTAAATGAGTAAAATAAATCGAACCTGATAAGGAATCTAAAATGTCAGTAATGTTAGGCAACGGAAATTTATCATCTACTATATTCTCATTTAATTTCCGAAAATCAATAACCAAACGCCATTTTTGTGAACCCTCAGCCTTTTTAGGGACTAATAGTATTGGACTCGACCATTCACTAGTAGATTCCTCAATAATATCATCTTTAAGCATTCTTGTTATCTGTTTATTCACTTCTGACTTTAATGCTTGTGGTAATCTGTATGGCTTTGTGTAAATAGGATTAATATTATCTTTTAGCGTTATAGATTGTTCACAAATATTAGTAGTTTCCAATTTATCACCGGGCAAAAAGAAAACGTCTGAATATTTTGTACAAATCCTTTCAATAGACTCTTTTTCTTCTGTGTTTAAATGTTGTAACTCCAATAAAGGTAATAAAGTGTCAGCTCGGTTTGCACTACTATCATTTTGAGTAAATTTAAAAATATTAAAATCACTTAACAATTCTACGTCCAATACAAAATTATTTAGTCTGACCTCTTCATCGCGAGTATTTAAAATTTTAATAGGGACTTTATTCATTTTAGGTCGTACAATGGTACCAGCTAAAAATACATCTTTCTCTAACTCTCTCACGCTAACAAAACAATCTTCTATCACTTCCGTACTCAAATAAACATAATGAATAGATTCACTCCGAGGGGGGATTAATAGTGAATTACTGTAATCAGGTTTGTCAAAAATCGGTAATACGCAATATCTATCTTCCATTTTCAATGTTAGCAAATTTTTATTTAAAGCAATGTTTGCTTTATATTTAGTCATAAAGTCTACACCTAATAATCCATCGAAAACGACAGGTAAGTTTTTGAAACTATAAAATTTATGTTGAAAAATTTCATCCCTGGAAACACATAAGTCTAATACTACATAGCCAGTAGAGCAAACTTTTCCTCCAATTCCATTAACAACCAAATTATCGTAGGAAATTTCACACGACCTTGGAATTTCATTTTCTTTAATAACCGAAATGGATGCACCCGTGTCTATCATCAGTATGATCTTCTTACCATTAATGTAGAAATTGACAAACTTTGAATTACCTCTACAAGCAAAAATTATATTATTGGGTCCGAAAAAACTGATTGTTATCTCTCTCATCGTTCATCTGTTGTACTCTATCTGCTGTACGTGAGTTTGTTGGACTATTGTTGTTTTGTACCGCAAAAACATTATCCCTGTTGAAAAAATTACCACGCCTGTTATTATATCCGCGTTTATTATTGTATACAACATACTGACCTCGGCCACGAGGAGTATAATGAGATGGTCTGGAGTAGCCTTGGTATCTGTTCATTCTAGGGTTGTAATTATTCCGAAAATTACTCCTGTTATTGCTGTAGTAATTTTGATAACCACCCCGGCTGCTATTTTGTCCTCGAAATCTAGAAAAACGATTATTGTACCTACCTCTTGCTGGTGTCATCTTCATTACCTCTGCTGGTCCAGAAGTTGACGACGTAGGAGTTGACTCGTCCTTGGCCGCCTGGATCGCATCCTGCAGAGAGGTGTAGTTGCGAGCGGCGATTACTGTGCTTAATTTTTCACTCCTAAGCCCATCTGTAAATCTTTTTAATACCATTTTTTCATTTATTGGCTTGAGGACCGCGCATGCAGTTGCGTTGCCGTCAGCCTGTGAAATATTTAATTCTGTTAAGAGCTTTTCTAATTCTGACCCATATTCATCAATAGACCTAAACCCTTGGTTCAAGGATTGAATTCGACCTTGAATAGCGGTGAAATATTTTTTTGTTAATAGTTTGTTCCTAAAATCTTTAATCATATCGCTAACTGACGAATAAGTATTAGCTACTCGTAGTTTAGCGTTTTCCGATAATCTCCCTTTAAGCACAAATTTAATTAATAACTGTTGACCTTCATCACTAAGCATATCTGCATACATTTCCACCGCATCAATTAATCGCTTGGTAGTGTTTTCCTTATTATCTAAAATAGGTATTAACCCACACGCAATTTTCATATCAAAATCCATTTTTTCAGATTTTGTTTCTATATTAGGCAAAGTACACATTTGAGAAATTTCTGAGAATAGGGAACAAATTTTTTCATAAGTTTCAGTAATTAATTTGATTTCTTCCTGCTTCTTACTAAAACTTAACGTAGAAAACAATGTTTTACCTTCACTTAACAATATCTCGGCCTCTTGCAATTTATTTGATGCAACTAAACCTTTATACCTACTTTGACCTCTTTTTACAAGATACTTTCTAATTTCCAACAATTCTTCATATGTTTTAACTAAATTTTCGGCCATAATACTATGAACAAAACACTATAATTATAATACGGTGTCATATTTCATTCATTTCATTTTAATTTATTCTAACTTGAGGCACAGTCGTACAACGTACCGATAAAAATTTGCTGAGTTGCGTCTGGGCCGAGCGGAATTCTACGAACTATCCGGCTCATATCCTAGGTACTTAATTTAAGTATTAATATAATCTAACATAAGTAGTACTGGTACGTATAACATAACACTTTTTAACTAAAATATTCACTAAACACATTTAAAAAGGATATTCCTACTTGCGTATTCTAACTAAAATCCAAATTCAAAAAAAGTTATTGTCATGAAATAGGTATGTTAAACTCACTTCATCTTGAACGTAAAACAACACTTTAAATCACTTTATAATAAAACTCGTCGCTTTTAAATAATATCTCCATCTTCTCGAGGTTGGTCGCGCCTTCCGGACAGTCTATGACGCATTCTTCTCAGGAACTCAGTATTGACCCTTTCCTCTATCCATTTCTTATGTCGCTGCTTCAATTTTAGGTAGATTGTAACAAACAAAACTACAAATGCCAGCACTAATAATGTAGTCAGGAGGATGTTATTGAATTTTATATGATACTCATGGTCACCCTCATCCGCCGTATTACTGCCTCCAGATGAATTTTGCGCAATAATAACTTCCTTATCTTCAGTTTTTGAATATGTTTTCCCCATTTCCAGCACTTATATCTCGGCTTTATCGCCTCTGTCCATAGCATATCAACAAAATAAAAATAAAAATAATCGCTGAACTGATTATCGTAAAGTTCATCAGCCAGGCTTTAAAAAAACTGTCTATTTTTATTAGAATTTCAGGACTGGTTTCACTCATTTTTAAAACTTATATCTTTAATTGAGGCATCGAGGCACACAGGAATTCGCACCGTCCGCATCTAGCCGGCCGACATCCGACACCGCGGAACGCGCATGGCAAGGGTCGCCATGTATTATATTAGGTTTTAATTAACTACACGTCTATTGCGTCAAACCGTTTATTAGATACTGTTCTACATTATACTTCACATTGTATGTCACAACGTATTATTATAGTTACTTCACATCATACTTCAAGGTAAATTGCGGTTTACGATTTATGACGTATTAAAAAAAACTACTTACTAGATCTCGTTCAAACCAATTTTCGGTGGAAGTTTGCATGGTAATGTACAACATATATTTTTTTTTTAGTTTTATCATTCTCTTATTTTAGAAGTTACGGGGGGGGGGGGGGGGCACACATTTTACCACTTTGGAAGTGTCTCTCGCGCAAACTATTCAGTTTAGAAAAAAATGATATTACAAACCTCAATATCATTTTTGAAGACCTATCCATAGATACCCCACACCTATGGATTAGATGAAAAAAAAAATGTTGAGTTTCAGTTCTAAGTATGGGGACCCCCAAAATTTATTGTTTTTTTTTTCTATTTTTGTAAGAAAATCTTAATGTGGTTTACAGAATACATCTACTTACCAAGTTTCAACAGTATAGCTCTTATAGTTTCGGAAAAAAGTGGCTGTGACATACGGACGGACAGACAGAGAGACAGACAGACAGACAGACATGACGAATCTATAAGGGTTCCGTTTTTGCCAAATTTGGCTACGGAACCCTAAAAACTGGTTGAACCATACATCAACCAAATAACATTAGCGTAAAAAGTCCATATTTTAGATCCATAACAATTTGTAATAAACTATACTTTTTTTTAAAATATAATAAATGCGAAAGCTTGGATGGATGGATGTTTGTTACTCAATCACGCCAGAACGGCTGAACTGATCTGGCAGAAGTTTGGCACAGATTATAGTTTGTTTCGGTCTTTAATTTTCCATGATAAAAAGTAGCCTGTACTTTTTATCATGGAAAATTAAAGACTGAAACACCTCAATCCACTCGCGGTTCATTCATCATCTTTTCATCTTCATCTTCTTAGCGGGCGGTTGTCTCCCTTGCCTGAGCAGCATGTTCTGTTGGCGCAACTCTCTGTTCTCTTGCTCTGTGGATCTTCCTCTCTGTTCCAAGGGAGATGTATCGATACTAACCTTCATCTTCTTAGTGGGCGGTCATCTCCCTTGCCTGAGCATCATGTTCTGTCGGCGCAACTCTCTGTTCTCTTGCTCTGTGGATCTTCCTCTCTGTTCCAAGGGAGATGTATCGATACTAACCTTCATCTTCTTAGCAGGCGGTTATCTCCCTTGCCTGAGCAGCATGTTCTGTTGGCGCAACTCTCTGTTCTCTTACTCTGTGGATCTTCCTCTCTGTTCCAAGGGAGATGTATCGATACTAACCTTCATCTTCTTGGCGGGTGGTTGTCTCCCTTGCCTGAGCAGCATGTTCTGTTGGCGCAACTCTCTGTTCTCCTGCTCCAGGCGCTGCAGCTCGCGCTGGTACCGCGCTTGCAGCGCGAGCACTTCCTCTTGCAGACTGTGGATCCTCTTCTCTGTTCCAAAGGAGAGAATAATCATTGTTGTGGACCTCCCTGGCGCAGTGGTAAGCAAGCTGTGGTCTTATAGGAGGGAGGTCCCCCGCAAAGTAAGGGTGAGATTATGATTAAACGGTACTTAGTACCTTTCTAAAAACTGTCCATAAGGGTCTCACCAAACCTATCGACACAGAACAAAAACCTGCGAGTTTTATGTATACGGTATTAAAAGTGAAAACACGGAAAAACGCCGTTTTCGCGTCGGCCGAGGCAGGCGATTTCTTTTTCACTCATAATACTGCGTACATAAGCTTTTTCTAACCGGCTCAAGCCGGTTCCGCGTCAATAGATGTGGTGATCCTAATTATGATTTTGAAAGGTGTATGGATTCAAAATGATGTACTTACATGTTACAATTACTTGATAATTAATTAATGATGTATTTACATATTATGGATTCAAAATGATGTACATGTTACAATGGATTCGAAATGATGTACATGTAATAATATGGATTCAAAATGCTGTACATGTTACCATCAAAGGCGGCTCGCTCAAAGGAGCGCTGGTGCAGTGAACTCCCACAAAATTTAAAAAGATACATAGGTACTAGGTAGGTATAATAATCAAATAAACTTTGCTACAAACGTTATAAATATTTTTATATAAATCTATTCCCATTGTCATTTTAATCATGAATATCCATAAGTACCTACCTACTTTACTACTTATTTCATCAATCAACACAAATTTAATACATGGTATTTTTGTTAAGTGGAGCGCTTAGAACAACGCTCCTATAGACGAAAGTTTAGTACAACGTTCTTATTGAAATGTAATGAGAGTAAAAGAGAACATTCGATGCGAGCGGCGCGTGAGACAAAAGATTTGTATGAGACATTTGGTAAATATGGAGCGGCGCTCCTGGCACGAAGTACGCATTCGCGATATTACCCGACTAAATGACATGGCCTGTTGTCACGAAGAAAGTTAAAACTCGCGAGTATATTTTTTTTATTCGTATTATGCCGGTAAGATGTAAACAAAACACAAAATACGAAAGTAAATTTATTTTGATTTCTTCGCGAGTGCGTCGGATCATTGTACATTGGCTAGAAAATCTGTATTGTTGTTTTAAATAGTGTACATATTGTGTTGTGTATTTATGTGAAAAAGACTGTGATTTATGTAAATAGTGTAGGCGATTAAAATGGAACAATATAACGTAATGACCGCCGAATGGACTTCATTTACAAATAATTGGTAAGCATTTTCTTTTTTTTTTAGTGAACTCCCAATATGATCTTTCACGAGCCGCCTCTGGTTACCATAGGCCGCGGATTCTTCGGCGGGCGACCGGCTGGCGGCTGCAGCCGGCGCCGGCTTGCTCTGCAGGTTATTGACGATCTTTGGCGCTGGCTCTGTTGATGAAACCAAATCATTGGACAACTCACCTCCAAACAATAAGAAAATCTTTAACGTCTTGTCTTGCCTAATGTTATGGTCAGTTTTTATCCATACTATACTAATAGTAGTGGTTCGCCACGAACTGAGACCTGCGGCGCCATCTATTGACATCATTGTGAAGTTCTGTTGTAAATACTAAGGCTCATTAAAAATTAAATAATTTCGTTTCCCATACTCCTCCGAAACGGCTTGACCGATTCTCATGAAATTTTGTGAGCATATTGAGTAGGTCTGAGAATCGGCCAACATCTTTTTTTCATACCTCCACGCGGACGGAGTCGCGGGCATCAGCTAGTATTTATATATATTATAATAATATTTATCTAATTTTAGTATTTGTTGTTCAAGTACAGGATATAATTCAAATAATTGAAGTTTCAGGCTCAGCATTTCAGAAAATTTTGAGTTCTGAGGTCAACTTTGGACTTTAGAAAATCTCCACTTTGAAAGCAAGCAATTTCATCAATTTTAGGGGAAAATTAAAAAAATATATATTTTTGGACTCTATTCATTAATCCTTATTATCTTTAAAATGATATACCGCAACCCTATGTAACGCTATAAAAAATATTTTACTTCACATTCGCTTCTATGAGAGCCCCCCTGAAATAAAGATTTTTAGAACTTTTTAAGCCATATTCGGCTGGAGGCCATCAGTTTATATACATAATATTTAAATTTGAAGTAATTACGTTCAGTAATTCAGAAGTTATAAGGCTCTGACAGACGGAGGGACAGACGGACAAGTACAAATTCACTCAAGTAGACTCACAGATCTTCGCTTCGTTTGGTCAATTATAAATGCGAAAAAGTGTCTGTCTATCTCTACATTTTATGCCGGGAAATTTAATAATTTTAGAATATTTTCCCATGGGAAATGAATAATTTTCAGGGATAAAAAGTAGCCTATGTCCTTCCCTGGGATACAAGCTAAGGCTGTACCAAATGTCATAAAAATCGGTTGAACAGATAGGCCGTGAAAGCGTAGCAGATAGAGAGACAGACAGACGGACGGACAGACAGACATACTTTCGCATTTATAATATTAGGATAGTTCTTAAAACTTCTAACAAGTTAACACTGTAAAAATATGCTGTTTTACAGCCCTACACTAAGTAAGTAAATAAATAAATGGATGAACAAAACATGATTGTCAAAATACAACAGACTTAATACATTTACACATGATATTTAAACATGCGATATCCTACAATAATTATGAGTTCTTGTATTCTTGTAGTATAGGCATCACCTTTGTCGTGAAAAGATTAAAGACATTGGTGTGTTCAATGTGGTGTATCTGTCACCGTAAGATTGTAAAAACCGTTAGATTATAATCTAACTCGCGAAATTGTAAACTGTCGAATGATTACAATATAACGGACTATTTTTCGGTAGATTGTAATCTGTTAGGTTAATTAACCCGATAGAACCCAAACTACTACACTAATTGATGCACTACTTGATGTAATGAATATTTCTAAAATTGACACTTAAAACATTGAACGGTTCACAATCTTTCGACTGTTTACAATCTATCGAAAAAAAAAGCGTTAGATTACAATCTTACGGTTTTTACAATCTTACGGTGACATATCCACTATCGATGTATTCAGTGCAAGTTGTGTTGTTGCATGTCCTATCGTAAGAACAATGCTCTCATTACTATAATTAAGACGAATAGTGGGTTTAATGTAGTGTATCGACTATGAATAGTCAGTATGGCCAATTCTGTATAACACAATCTCTGAACTTAACTGAAATGACATAATTAAAGTATTGGGTTTTTCTGACTAGAAATTCTCAGTACTAGCTCGAAGTTAGGAAGTTGGCAGTGTTTCACCCCCATGCCTCCGAGAGCACGTTAATCCGTCGGTCCCGGTTATTATCACTAACATGAAAAGTAACAGTCGTCAAAGCCGCATTGGAGAAGCGTGGTGGGTGTAAGCTCTAATTACCTCTCTGCTATGAGAGTGCAGGCCTGTGCCCAGCAGTGGGACGTTAATGGGCTGTAGTGGTACAAAGAAATCAGCCTCAGTGTCTCTCACCCATGCTGCTGGAAGTGTTATTGACCGCGGCGGCCGCAACAGCATCCTCGTATCGCTGCGCCAACCATTCCCGCAACTCGGTCGCACGAGCAAGCCCCGCGTCTCGCAGCCGCGGATCTGAGGTCACCGACAGCGTCAGTGGGACCCCTAGCGGTACACATTTGCTGGTACACTAGTAGTGTTCGAACAAAGCTTCGGCTTCGGCCAAACCTTCGGCTTCGGCTAAAATGGGCCGAAGTTTTGGCCGAAGCCGAAGGTTTCTAGCAAGCACCGAAACTGAACTACATTTTTTTTTCATAATTTGCACTTCAAATATAAAAATTATGTTTCTCGCCAAACTACACACGTAGTTTGTTGGCGAGCAATATTGAATGCGCGTGTACGCACTGGAAAGTTGTGGCGCTAGCCGATTTATAGAAGTTGACTTCGCCTTCGCCCAGAAATTAGCATTTAGTCTTTGGCCCTGCCTCATTGATATAGTGGTGAGCATGTTCGACTGCGGGTGACCATACCGGTTCGGGGTGATTGGGTATCTAACTAGTCAAATTAGTAAAGTCTAAGGTAATTGTATGAAGTACTTGCTTGTGAACTCATCAAAATCACACTTGTATTTAGTTTAAATTATCTTTGACATAACAAACAACATCGAAATTTAGTATTGGGTTTTTTAACAAGAACTACTAGCTGGATTTAGTAAGTTGGCGTTGTTTTACCCCCGTGCCTTGGAGAGCAAGTAATCCCGTCAGTGCTGCGCCTCTCCAGATAGAAAATAAATGTGTAGACCCTGAATTCCTTTGAGGGTTCTTTATTTGAGCCTCATTGTAATTGATTAATTATTAGAGTTAAGACAAGATTTCAACTGTCAATGAGAAAATACTTTGCTGCTCTATGCTATACACAAATGACTATCATAGACATAATTATGTAGTAGGTACATACTGATAATACTCGATGTATTTCAAACTATATATTATTACTGAACTATAAACAAGGAACATACTTAGATGAAACACAAATAAGCTAGAAAATCGTTAAGGTACTTACCAATTTGTAGCTGATCTCCAATTTTATCCTTAGCAGAAATGAGGGTAGTTGTGAATTTGTCCCACTGATCATTATCTGGTAGCAGTTCATTGAGCCAGCCCATGTCAGGCAAACCATCTTTCCATTCCGCATATTTCTGTCCAAAGACAAAGAAAGCCTATAGACTACTACAGACTACCCATTTCAGTTGCACAAGAAAGGAATGGGAATTTATTCACAACGTGTGAAAGAATGACACAAAATTACATGACTTTTTGGCCATTATCGTGTGCCGCCTTATTAATTCAAGGCCACCTCGAAATCCGAGCTAAAAAAGCTCTACTATTTTTTTCCATTAGGTATATGAATCTGCCGCGACGCGTGACATTGTGTGACAAGGGGTGGGAGGTTAGTAGTAGGTGGGATTAAGTTTGTGATGTCACATTTCAAAATCTTATACATGTAAGTGTTAAAATGCTAAATTTGATCTATTAACGAAAAACTTAAAAATATTTCCAACTCTATCTGTATCTGTAAGGTTTAAATTGTTTTGTTGGCGAGTTTTCTAGACGTAAAATTGCAAGATTTGTGACATCACACTAGAGAGGGGAGGTCTCACAAATGTGACCAACTGTGACAAGAAGGGAAGGAGGGGTCACAAAATCACGAAATTACATAGTGTGACATACTTTATGGATGGCCCCTAAGGGGTTTGGGTTTACAAAACATAATATTTTAAGTCATGCCATACCATACAGCCTATCGCACAAGAGCAAACTTGTAGTGGAAAATAAAACACAAAGCTAGCACTTCTGGTAAGTAGTTTTTTTAACTCCACTACAAGTTAGCCTTTGACTGGGATCTCACCTGATGATATGTGATGGTGCCATCTAAGATGGTAGCGGGCTAACCTGTTAAGAGGTATGGCAGTTATGTTAATTAAATGCATACCCCTAAATAGTATCTACATGGCATTGTACCTGAACGCTAAATCGCTTGGCATTACGTCTTTGCCAGTAGGGTGGTAACTAGTTAATGGCTAAAAGTATGGATTTTAAGTCTGAATCACCTTGTTCAAAGTCATGCCCCCGCCAACAGCACCGCCTAGTATCAAGTAGCGTATCTTTAACATGCCCCTCACAGCCCTGGCTACTAGCATGCCATATTTTCTTCTTGGTACTTGGTATGGTGCTAGGGGCTTATGCAGGAGCAAGCTGCGGCCGGTGTATATTGAGAATGCTACTGCTCTCTTGTCTATGGGTGACCATGATGGTCTCTTCAGTGATGCTCTGCAATTAAATTAAAAAGGGCTTAAAAACTTTACTGCACCAAGGAAATAATATTGTTAAATTGTTTTTCTATCGCTTGACATATTTTAAAATTGCACTACTTATGTATTCATATTACAGAACACAGAAAATTCTGAGTTCACAAACTCAGAATTTTCTCCTCTTTCATTTGACATGCCACTCAATAAACTAGTCAAAAAATTAAAGAACCCAACTTATTTGGGTTTAAAATCCATCATATCGATTTTGTTACTACAAAATGTAGCCTATGTTACCTGGACCATAATAATGAATCAATTGGTGGAATGCTATAATGAAACATACATAAATACCTACATAAATACATACATAGACTGCTAAAATCATAACCTTCTTTTGCTTTCTTTTGGCTTTGCCAATTTTTAATTTTTCAGTTAATAGATGGGTAAAAATAAAAATAATTTGCTAAAATCGGTCACGGAAACTTTTTTATATGGCTAATAACAGACAAAATTAGTATGATGTGACAGATAAAAATGTTTTATAATATCAAGGCATTAGCTGGTTTTGGACAAAGTTAACATTTATGTAACCTTTAATGGATTTTGTAAATTGTTTAGCGCTTAAAAGAAATATTTTTACAATGAGTAGATATCCTTGGATTTTTAAAGGGCTGTATTGAGGTGGTCTATCTATTGGAAATTGCTTGAGTAAAATATTCATGGTCTTATTACCTCATGCGATGATTCAATATTCGTGACATTGTGCTGTTCTCTTCCCTTCTTTACAAATTAGGGTAATACAATACGAAGTTCTTCTTAAAACATAATAAGTACCTAACCATCGATGTTATTAACCAATAAAATATTCTATTTGCAGTACATAACCTATGCCGGCTTCTATTGTTAAATCATCACCAACAACCAATTAATTGCCGTAAATAAAATAATAATTGTAATATATTACACAATCAACTTTAAAATTAATAAAAGATCACTTCAATTCAATAGTTCATATTTTGAAAATTTGACAAATAAATGACGGACTGATTGCGGCTGCAAGATTAAAAAATTTCATTTTCTTTTGCGTTCCGTTTTTCGCTGCAAATGGCAAAAATGAAACCGCTTTTGTTTCTGGACCAAATTGTTTATTGAAAAAGTCTTGAATAATGTTATAATTTAAAGTTTATAGTAGCTTTGACAACTTAAGTAGCTTTGTTTTTATCACCTTATTGAATCTATGAAGATATAAAGTCATTTTTATTTTATTCCATTTTCCATTCCACAGTTCATGGCAAAAATTGAGGCAAAAATATTCAAGAAACTTGCATGACAAGTGGCAACACCATATTTGGTCAAACCGCAAACGTCAAAAACGTCAAAAATGTCCTGAGATTTGTTCTTCACTGCAGTGTTTTGTAAAAATTTACGTAAAAATAAATCGTTTGAACAGAGACCTCGCTTCTAATGTGACATGAGAAATATACCTATTTAATAGAATACATTCGTGATTTATGTGAATTTTACCAGTGAATAGTGATAAAATGACCTCTGCAGTTTATTAACATCCCATCGAAGAGCTTATATAGTGAGTAAAAACTGTGGCTTTTATCAAGGTTGGGTGGTATATAATCATCAATTAATGGAGCGGTCGCATATCCGACAAGGAAACGATGATATCACGGTCGGTTCTTTGAACTTTTACCCAAATCGACGTATTAAAATCATTAAGTTCGCGTAGGGCTTCATACGGTTTATTTTTAGCTCGTGAACTACGTAAAACTTGGACTGAGTATGTTTGCTTGCTCACGCTTGTTTACAAAGATACCCTTTATACTGAATGTTGTTTTAATTTGTTAGCCAAGCAAACATTTGATGGGTGTTAAAGGCCTGTATATACAGTGATATTCACTAGGTTCTTTGGTCTAAAGCCCAACTGCTGGGACTGCTGTAATTTACTGTTAGGCACTGTAATTTGCTGTTTATTACTGTGAGGTTTGAGCAGAAAAAGGTTTTCTTTTGAACCCTGAATTATGATCTATGTACTTACTCTAAGAAGGAACTTCTTAAAATGAGTTATGTTAGGTACATAACTCATTTTAAGAAGTGCTTAAATTTTTATATATAAAAAAAATTACAAGTCAGGTATTCACTTACACAAAGATAAGTAGGTAGCTAGGATGTTTTAATTTTGAAGAAAAACATTGTGAGGCAGCCTGCATGCTTGAAAGTTCTTCATAATGGAGAACTCACAATGCTGTAAATATATCATTTTTATACAATTGAGTTAAAATATAGATCAAATCAAATAAATCAGTCTATTTTTAAATCCATCCTAAATGACTTGGAAATTTATTAATTGCTCAGTCATTGATTTTTATAATTAACTAGCAGATGCCCGCGACTTCGTCTGCGTGGTTTAAGTTTTTTCCCCACAGGTACTTCTTAATTTTCCTCTATAAAAAGTAGTTTATGTCACTCTACAGGTCCTCAACTGTGTACTCATGCAAAAAATCAAGTTGATCCGTTGCTCTGTTGCGGCCTGATTGAAGGACATACTCTCTATTTAACATCCTGGGGGATAAAATGTTCAAAAACTGTGAATCACATATTTTTTCATTTCAAACCGAAATCCCAAATACCAAGTTGTAACTTGAAAAATGACAGATTTTCATACAAAGTTTCAACTCCTATTTTAATCCTATGGGGGTAAAATTTTGAAAAACTGTGACACACGTACTTCTTTATTTTTTACTGAAAGCCAAAATACCAAGTTTCGTTGATATTAACTTGAAAAATATCTTGAGAAATGCAGGACTTACATACAAAATTTCGTCCCCTATTTCACCCCTACGAGGGTAGAATTTTCAGAAACTGTGAAACATGTATTCCTTAATTATTTACCAGTAGCTGATATACCAAGTTTCATGGATATAACTTTAGAAATTACGGACTTTCATACGAACTTTCAACCCCTATTTCACTTTTGAAAAATCCTTAGTGAGCGCCTACGTCACAAAAGGAACCTACTGTCAAAATTTCAAGTTTCTTACGCCAGCGGTTTTGGTTGTGCTTTGATATAATAAGTCAGTCAGTCAGTCAGGACTTTGAATTTTATACACATAGATTATTAAAAAAATTGGGAAACTTTTACATTTATTCTGAAAGGAAAAATAAGGAGGAAGTCTCCCCTCAGAATAAATTATGGGGTCTTTTAGTTGGTGAGCAATACTTTGGAATTATGAGGATAAATTAACTGAGTTACATGTATGTATAGGTATAAGTTTGTTTGAAACAATGTTTTTTTTTTAGAAACAGGAAATAACACTTGTTATAAAGTCAATTTACTGCAGAGGTCAAAACACTTATTTATGAGCGATGCAAAATTGACCATGTGCTGTAAATAGGTATTACAAATATACAATATGTATCAATACATATTTGACTATTAATATGAACAAGAGTTTTCTCAAGAGAAAACTTCAATTCTGGCACATAATTTTTATAATTACTTAGTACGTACATAGTTCCTCAGTTTTGGCCTTGACAATGAATGACATATTTCTTATTTCAATAAATCTTTTTAATGAAAAGTTGGTTTACATTGTGGTCTTATTGATAACTTATATAGGTTGTGGAGCCAAATATCACCTTATGGCAAAATTAAAATGAAACATATTGAAAAGTATATGATGCCTGCAACTTCATCCGCGGGGATTAATATTTTTTGATTCCCGCCGGAACTATTTAATTCTCCGGGATAAAAAGTAGTCTATGTCCCTACCCTAGATACAAATTATCCCTATACCAAATTTCATCAAAATCAACTGAAGAGATAAGTTTTTGATTCCTGTGGGAACTCTTGAATTTTCTAGGATAAAAAGTAGCCTATGTTCTTTCCCAGGATACAACCTATCTCTGTACCAAATTTCATAAAAACCAGTTGAACATATGGGCCGTGAAAGCGCAAAACAAGCAATGAAATTTGGTACAAAGGTAGGTTGCCTACCTGGAAAGGACATAGGCTATCCCTGTGGGAATCAGAAAACTTTGATCTACGTTGACAAAGTTGCAGGCATCATCTAGTATGTAATTTATAAGTGTAGTTAATGCAAATTATATTCCTACCCATGAAAATTTATCATGTCTTGTGTACTGCGGATGTCAAAGGCCAGAGTATTCCTACAATCATTCTTTACATTTATCAAAAGATGAGGTCATGAAGTTATTTGCATACTTTTAATCAAATGTTTCAGTTTAGTTATTAAAATAGGTGCACCCATTACCAGAGTATCCTAAGGCTAGCAACATGTTCAATACATAGTATTCACTTTTGTACTCGTATGTCTCCTTTTGTATGTATGATTTGAATTAAAAATTATTCAAATAAGCTTTTACAATTTTTTTTGAATTGATGCTTCTTGCTACTTCTTCTCAGTGTGGATAGAATTCCGAACCAGTGGTAGATTCACTCAACTATATTATAAACTAGCTGATGCCCACAACTTCATCTTCTTTAGCTCTGAGTTTTAAGTAAGTAATTGAGTAACTATTGCAAGCTTTTGTATACTTAATTAATTAGAAGCTAATTAAGTAAACAAACTAACAATAACATATTTTTTCTGATTTATTTAAAATCTATAATTCCATGTGTAAAATGATAATACCAAACAAATTATTTTCAAATATAAACTGTATGCTTAAAAATAGACTTATCAAGTTGTGGTTCACAGCAAAGATTTCATAAAATAGACCTTATGCATGATATAAATAGTTCATAGATTTGATTGCAATAAAATGAGATGAGGTCATAAAATAGTATTAGGTATTTTAAGTGGGTGGAAGAATACTAAGCTGTTATGTTTGATCAGTTTATGCTGCACTAGCGGATGCCCGCGACTACGTCCGCGTGGATTCCGTAGGAACTCTTTAATTTTCTGAGATAAAAAGAAAGCCATATTGCAAGCACATGCTATTCCATACTATAATCTATCCCTGTGCCAAAATTTATACAGATCCGTTCAGCCGTTCTGGCGTGATTGAGTAACAAACTTCCATCCATCCATCCAAACTTTCGCATTTATAATATAGATAGACTATTCAATTACATAGCTAACACATCAGTTCCTGAACTTATTTTTATGAAATTTGGTACAGAGGTAGCTTGCAATCTGGCAGCATAAACATACAATTAGCTTTTCCCTGATAAACTAAAGTGTTCAATTAGGTTTTAAAAACTAATCTCGTTTTTGGCTTTCTAACTTAAAAAAGTAAAAACACTGGAAAGTGTAAGATAGTAAACGATTTCATTTAGACTAAAAGAATCTTATTTTACTCGTCTTTATTCTAGGAAACCCTAAAGTGTATTATTATGTATTTTAGAAAATAACGTTTATTAGTTACTAGTTATTAGTTGTATATGTTATCTGTGAGCTTCCGTTTACAGGAGTGGATGCGATAATGCGACGGCGGCGCAGATAATCGCGAGCGAACGGTTATTTATACATACTTAATAATTTTATGTAAGTTATCATGTTTACCTATATGTTTGATTTTAGCTATGTTTACGCGAAATGATCGGGAATTGATATATATATAAGGGCCAATGCAAACTGATTCCTTTAATGTATTCTACAACCTTAGAAATGCGAAAATTCAGGCACATTAGCCCCCTAAGCATTTTAAGTAGGTAACGTAAAGAACGAAATTACGAGGTCATCTTTTTCGAAAGGCGCTTTTTTACTAAATAAAAAAGCTTTCAAAATCAGACTTTGTATTTAAAGTTTTTTTTTTCTCTATTTCGGTTTTGAAATACTCAAGTTACTGGTGCATGCTTGTATCTCCTTGACTGCGGAAGCTTTCAACTCAAAGTTTAGTGCAGTTTATTGAAGCACCATTTATATAACTCGAGAGCAAAGCACGCTCTACCCTCGAGAGAGAGGCGCTATCTCTCTGACATGATGCATGACCACTGGGTCTTAATCATAAATGTAGTGGTTTCCTAATGCCAATATTGTAGAATCTTTTTCATTTGGCGCATCATAGTGACGAATAAAGGCGGAAATAGTCTGGGGCGCACATTGAGTTTCGTATGTTTTGCGCATGACTGAGCTATCGTTCCTGGCGTTAGTAAACATTTCTGATACACTACTAGACGGGGCAGCCCCATTAGGTAGGATACTATACTTTAGTGGTCGAATCGCCCCAGTTTTAAATTTATAATTACTAGTTAGCTGACCTGGCTGGCTGGCTTTGCGCTGCGCCTGATCGTCGCTCCATATCCAGCTCGCCGCTCGCGAGTAATTTTGCTATAGCAGTGTTATTTTGTACTACAGGCAACTCTAGATAATTACGTCAACGAACGACTCCTCGAAGCTCGCGCTCGCGGACTTTAGGTATGTCAGTCAGTATCCCTTTATATACTGAAATATTATTATATATTTATCTTTATTGGGTTTTTCTGACAAGAAATTCTCAGTACTAGCCCGCAGTAAGGAAGTGGGCGGTGTTTCACCCCCGTGCCTCGGAGAGCACGTAAAGCCGTCGGTCCTGCGCCTGATCTCTCTCCGGTCGTGTCGGATTTTCCGTCCCATCGGGCTATGAGGGTAAAGGGACAGAGACTGCACCTGTGTATGCGCGCACACTTGTGCACTATAATATCTTCCGCGCAGGTGGCGAATCTCTCTGGAGATAGGCCGCCGTGGTCGGGAGGACATTATTATACTGAAACAGATTTGATTGAATGATAGAATATTTACAACAGGACAGACAAGAATGCATCATGTGATGTCAACTTCTGGTCGCGTTGCTCGAATTCCGAGGGTTATCGACCTACATATGAGATACCGTAGTTAGTTAACTAGATCTAGATGCTGGTATAAATTAATTGGAGATAATTGAGTTTTCGGACTACAAACGCGGTGAATTTGTACATTGTGGACAAAACGGACTTCATTAAAATGCCAGTCTGAATTCTGTAACTATCGATCTAAAACTACCATGTTCTTGTACATTGTGTGCATAATTTAACTGCCGAACTTGATTTTGGTAAAATTAAGTAACTCTTTAACGCTGAGTTGCACGAAACAAATTCAAAAAGATAAGTAGAAATTAAAATTAACTAAATTAAAGAATTATATTATGAAGTCTCTTGATTAAATTAGTTTAATCGCCAATTTTTTTGTGTTTCGTGCAACTCAGCGAGAAGGACTTGAGAAAATTAAACCAAGGGCAGATTTTCTTTATTGTGTGGTGTGGTTGCATCTAACAGTTATGGGAAATACAAAACTAGGTGTCAAAGGTACGCAGTAACTAGCATATAAAACTTTTTGACTTCAACATCTCGACGCCCCACCCGAATAAAGGCGTAAGGTCCTCATTTCTGATTACTACATCGCGCGCTAAATGAATTTTGGGCTTTTTTAAGAGACACCACAAAACAGAACAGGGGTCATTGGTTTCATTATTGTTGACTTTCGTGTTTTAGAATTGAATGAATGAATGAATGAATGAATGAATGAATGAATGAATGAATGAATAGAGCTTTATTTGATTCCATACAAAGTTACAAATTAATAATAATAAAATTAGAATTATTTTAAAAAAGAATAATAATTATGATTAGTAAAAATTATAAAGTCAAATAAAAATTATTATTACATGTCCTTATAATGTTAATTAGAATTAGTGTTAGTATTTTGTATGGACCCCCTTCGGGTAAAAGCCTCCTCCAAGGATTTCCACTTGGCTCTGTCCCGAGCTGAAGCTAGCCATCTTCGACCTGCTATTGCCATTATTTCATCTGACCATCTGGCATTTGGCCTGCCTCTCGCTCTAGTGCCTCTTGGTCCTGGCCATTTCACTGTCCTTATGGTCCATCTATCGTCGATATATCTAGCCACGTGACCTGACCACTTCCATTTACTTTGTAACGAGAAGGTTAAGGCGTCGGTGACTTTTGTTTTCTTGCGGATGTCCACATTTTTCACCCTGTCTTTTAATTTTATGCCTAGGTAACTTCTTTCCATTCTTCTCTGGGTAGTCTGAATTTTGTTTCTGAGTTTGAGATCGAATGTCCAAGTTTGGCAACCGTATGTAAGGCATGGTAGTATTTCTGAATCCATAACTATTTTCTTAGTGGGCAGCGGGAGCTGTGATTTGAATATTTCTTTATGAGCCCAGTACTTATTCCAGGTGATTGCTATTCTGCGGTCTACTTCTTCAATATTTCTTTCTTTGTTAAAAGAGATCTGTTTGCCCAGGTAGATGTACTTCTCTACAAACTCGAGAGGGATGTTGTTTACCAATATGGGTGATTTATGGTGGTTAGTCATAACTTTCGTTTTATTTAGGTTCATTTCTAGTCCCACCTTGATACTGGCCTGATGTAGGTTATCTATCATGCTATTTAATTGTTGTGGATTTTCCGAAAACAGGATGATGTCGTCGGCAAACCTGAGGTGGCTTAGAAAATTCCCATTTATGTTGATGCCTTGCCTAGACCATGGTAAGGTTTCCATTATATGTTGTAGTACGGCTATGAACAATTTTGGAGAAATTGGGTCCCCTTGCCTCACGCCTCTCTTTATACAAATTTTTGTGCCTGTTCTGTCTAACTTGACTCTACTCGTACTGTTGGCATAGATGTTTCTCAAAATATTTATGTATTTTTCATTTATATTTTGTGTTTTCAATGCTTCCCAGATGCTCTCGTGTGAAATTGAATCGAAGGCTTTTTTGTAGTCAATGAAAGCTAAATATAATGGTCTGCGGAATTCTAAATATTTTTCTATTACCTGGTCTACTACTTGAATATGATCCACTGTGCTGAAGCAGCTTCTGAATCCAGCTTGCTCGATCGGTTGGTGCGCGTCAATGTCTGACGATATTCTTTCAAGCAGACAGGAAGCAAATAGTTTGTAGAGACACGGCATGAGGCTTATTGGGCGATAGTTCCCTATGTCCGCTGGGTCCCCTTTTTTATACAGTAAGATTATTTCAGATTCCGTCCATACGCGTGGCACATCCTCTTCATGCAATATTTTGTTCGATAGAAGCGTGATAGGTGTCAGTAGTAGAGTCCTTGCAAACTTGATGCATTCGTTAGTGATTCCGTCTGGGCCCGGGCTTTTTTCCGACTTTAGTTTCATAATTTGTTTCAGGATTTCGGGCTCTGTGAACCCTTGAATTGGGCAGGTATCCTTGCTTTGGATAACAACACTACTTGTTTGCGGTAATGAGTTTGGTTGGCTATATAGTTTTGTATAAAAGTCCGTAGCTATATTCATGATTTCCGTTCGGGATTTACATTTGGTAGAGCCGCGCTGAAGTGATAGAATCCAATTCCTTTGTCTATTTAACTCTTTATTTGCTTTTTTAGCTGATCTAGACTTTTCTAGGTGTCTTTGTATGGTGTTTATTCTGTAGGCATCGTAGCATCTCCTTATTTCTTTATTTGTAATTTTGTAGAGTTCCGTCAGCTTTTCTTTATCAGTCTTGTTTAGGTTTGGCTTATTTTGTAGGCTGCTTCTCTTTTTCATAAGCTCTAGTGTCTCATCTGACAAAATTTTGCGCCTATCTTTCCTTTTGATACTTTTTAAACTTTCAAATATAGAGTGCATGATTTTTTGGCAGTATTCATCAGCTTTATAATTTTCGTGAGTCGATATAAGTTCTGGTATATAGTTTTTTAGGTTTTCGACGTATATTTCCTGTTCTTTCGGCGTTTTTAACGATGTTGATGTATTAGAAAAATTTCGCCTGCTCTTTTTCCTTGATTTCAGATTTATTGTACCTCTCAGCAATCTATGGTCTGATCCAAAGGGGAATGATGACAGTACTTCATACTTAGAAAATAAGTGGGGTTTTGTAGTCATTATATAATCAATCTCATTTTTTGTATTTTTGTCTGGGGAAATCCACGTCCATCTGTTTTTGTTTTTTAACTGGAACATGGTATTAATAATTTTCAAATTGTATTCGAATGCGTATTGGATGAGTCTCTCTCCACGAATACTCCTTTTCCCATACCCATATTTGCCAGTAACTAAATGCTCATGCTTTTTGGGTAACCCGATCTGTGCATTGAAATCCCCCATAGAGATTATGTATTTTGTAGAGATAGAGTCATGGGCTTTCGCCAAGTCTTCATAGAAATTGACTATGTCTTCTTGGGATGAGCCTTCAGTAGGCGCATATGCCTGTATTATTGCAAAAAGTAAATTTTCCAGTTCAATTTCCAGAACACATACTCTCTCGGAAATTCCGGTGAATTTTTTGATATTTTCTTTATATTTTTTCTTGACTAGGAAGCCCACTCCGTAGCACCGTAGCTCCGTAGCACCTTTTGTATTGCCAAGGTAATACATGATGTAACCTTCATCTTCAATAATATTCTCACCTAGTCGGCGGACTTCACTCATACCTAATATGTCATGGTTAATGTTTTGTAGAGCTGCCTTTAGTTCGATAAGTTTTGTTGCTGACGATAGTGATTTGACATTGAAAGTACAAATATTCAAATTACTTTTCTTTACCGATTGTGTTTTCCTTGGAGGGTTTTGGTCGAACTCTCCCGCGGTGACCAGCCGTACTGGGAGATTAAAGTGAGGTAGAGGGTCCTTTTGTGGTTGCTATACTGCGTTGAGCTGTGTTGTCTTCGTTTGGCTTTGAGAGGAAGCTGTATGAGTGTAGTTTAGTTTTGGTTTATGTAGTATATAATCTTTCATGTTGGTTGCTTTATTTTTCTTAGATGGTTGTTTGTTACCATGTAGAGCTGTTTGAGCTGTTTGACTGCTAGAGTGAGAAGTCTCCGGGGATTCGGATAGGTTCCTCTTGTTCAATTGATTGCGATGAGTGTGTTTGTTCTTATTCAATACAATAAGTTTGTCGTATTTAATAAAAGCAGTATTACCTGCCTCTTTTTCTTTCTGCAGTTGACTTTGCAGCTCTTTGCGCTTGTTAAGAACTTCGATTGGGTAGTCTTCTTTTATGTAGTACGAGGTGTTCTGGAGACATTGCTTGTTTTTCTGAATTTTGATTTTAAATCCCATTGTAGAGAACGATATAACAACCGGTCTGACTTTCTCACCTTTCTTTCCCAGTCTCCTAACAGTTTCGATGCTGCTACTATCACATGAAATTTTGAAGTAAGTTTTTATTAAATTAATTATTGTTTCTTCTAAGTCGTGGTAAGATTTTTCTCGCTCTTCCACTCTGAACATGACTAGGTTCTTGCGTCTAATATGTCTTTCTAGGTAGTTTATTTTTGTGCTTTGTTCATGAATTTTTTTCTCCAAAATTTCGTTTTTTAATTCCAAGCTATTAAACTTCTCGTTAATATTGTTGTTTATTGTATTTTTTATATCTTCTTTCATCTCTAGCATGTCTTGTTTTTGTTGTTTTAGATCTTGTTGCATGTTTAATAACATATTTTTTATTTCTTCCATACTGTATTAGGATGTTCTAAGCGACCTCTATGGGTTGTGTTTGGAATGTTTTCGGTCAGGTATCGGCGCTCACTCGTGTAGGCCGGGCTTTCGGTATTTGTAGCGATGTCGATCGCTGACGCTAGATGGTGCTGTAATATCGGCAGGGTCCTTCTTAGATCTTGTTTTGACAGCCAAGTCACAACAAGGCTTGGCTGAGTGATTGTGATAAATACCAGTAGATGGCGTTGCGAAGTAGAATTAAGTTGGAGTTCGTTTTAGTTGATGAGTCATTAATTTGCACTTTTGAGGTTATTATGACTGTACTTTTCATAAATTTTTCTTTATGAGCACTTTTCACAGTTTTGTTCGAATTCAGTCTGTTAACATACAGGCACAACAATAGAATTTTGCACTGCGTATTTCTTATTTTTGTGTCCGAACCGTTTTGTATGTGACTTTTTCATAGATCTTATTTTGCACTTTTTCACAATTTTTACTGTTTATTAACTGTGTTCTATATATTGCCTGGGTGAGATTACGCACTATTTATAAAATTTAGGACTTTTTGCGTTTCTTTTAACACTTTATTATTTTTAAAGTTAATTTATTTACGAGTACGATGACAACAGTGGCACTGTCGCGCCCTCCTCGTTTTAGAATTATAATCCTTTATTTTAGGAACGTCGAGGTAGGATCAAACTGTAATTTTGAATAGGTAATATTGCTTTAAGCGTTGGCAGTACGGTCCCAGTGGTCCGTATGTGGCACATAGTCCCGAGACTATTGCTTGTAAAAATGAGCTGAACTACTCAATTTTGCTTCCAGAGCTCAACAAAATGGCGTCCGTCTGGAAGCGGTTGCAGCGCGTTAACAAACGCGCAGCCAAATTCCAGTACACCGCCTCCTACCATCGCATTGACGTCGAACTAACGCCCAAATGGTAAGGAGGTTCTTCTTTATACTATAGTTACGAGCTGATGCCCATGACTTCGTCCGTGTGTTTTAAGTTTTTTTGATTCCCGCGGGAACTACTTACTTAATTTTTCGGGATAAAAGTAGCCTATATCACTCTCCAGGTCCTTAACTATACCCATGCCAAGAATCACGTCGATCCGTTGCTCCGTTGCGGCGTGATTGAAGGACAAACCAACAAACTAACACACTTTCGCATTTACAATATTAGTATGATAGTATATAGTATGATGTACCTGTGTTGTGTTTTGTTGAGGGATGAGTGGCCTGGTTGCGACAACGATTCGAATGAACCCATGATCGAATTTGGCCTTTTCGTTTTCTCCGTGTCTCGGAGAGCACGTTAGGCCGTCGGTCCCGGCTATTATCATTAACATCGATGGGAACCCAACGCATTATTATCCCGAGAAAACCATGAGTTGGGGTAATAATGCGACCCTCAGCGATGAGGAAGACGACGCAAAAAGAGGAAACTCGAAAGAAAAAAAGAAAAAAGAAACACTTAACTATTGGATCAATTCGTTGTCCGTCTGTCAAGACCCTTTTTCTCAGAAACGCGTGGAGGTATCAAGTTTAAATTAATATCATCGGGTCAGATCCATTATATGCTACAAACCTCAATTTCACCGCAACGCGACAATATTGTAAATACCGATAGCTATCGAGAGACACGCCTCAGTCAGATAGGTACACTTTCATCATCACCATTTCAACCCATTATCCGGTTCACTAGTTATAACAGAGCACGTGTCTCCTCTCCGATTGAGAAGGGTTTGGCCATAGACCACCACGCTGGCCAAGTGGAGACTGCAAATTTACAGACCTCTCACACAATCTAGAACATAATTAAGTACTCTCGGGCATGCAGGTTTCCTCACGATGATAACCTTCACCGTTTGAAGCAAGTGATATTTAATTTCTTAAAACAAACAGTTCTCTGAATAAAAGTTGAAGGCGTGACCGGAGTTCGAACCCGCGACCCCGTTTAGTAGGTCGTGTGCCCAACTAAATCACTATGTTATCACCGCTTACGCAGTCCATGGTTTTAATTCCTGTGTCTATGATATTAATTAAAATTTTCGCCTCACTGGCATCTCGGGCTATGAAACTTCACGATTTTGTGCATTTTTTGCAGGAAACCCAACAAACTGAGCATTGTATGGACTCGCCGGTCGAGACGCGTCCTTACTGAGCCGTTAGAATGGGAACCTTCACTCAAAGACCCCTTAAAGTAAGTGCTCAATACACACTACATTAAAGGGTTATAGCTGGAGCCAATCATTTAGTCGCGTCTAAGTTGGCCGCAAGACGCGTCGCAATAGCATAATTTCTTGCTGGTTCTTCTCGGTAGGAATGGCATTCCGAACCAGTGGTAGATTCACTCGACAATTCAAAAGCACTTTTAGACGTTAATTTGAATAAAAAACATTTTAATTTGAATTTATATTAAGTATATTTTTTCTTTTGACTTTGTCTGAAGTGAATGCAGTGATCATTGTGTTTATTTATTTTTATACAATTTGGTCTTTTTTTCGCAGAGGGTCAGTAATATTCGCGGTGCCAGAGAACCAGACGGTCGCGGTGACTTTGTTTCGTGACGCCAGGACCAATGAACTCGAGGACAAAGACTGGACCTTCGTGTTAGAGGATGTAAGTTCATTATAAAAAAATATTCCACTTCTTAATTTTTCAGATTAAGGTTTGAGAAATTGTTTGGCTTTTTCATTTTACGTACCATTTTACAGTTCTTGCAAACGGTTCATATCATAATTATTGACATACACGTGGCTTCACTATTTCAGATTTTTTTCGATATTTGCTTTATAATTTGACTCCGATGCTACGATTAAATGCTAAAAAAGCACAGCCAAATTTTTGCTTATTAATATTGTCTTTAGAGTTAACGTTAGAAATGGGTCAAACGACGTGAGTTGATAGTTATTACCAGCATAAACATCATCAGATTGGGATGCCAATCAAATAAATATTATAAATGCGAAAGTTTGGATGGATGGATGTATGGATGGATATATGGATGGATGTTTGTTACTCAATCACGCCCCAACGGCTAAACGGATCTGGCTGAAATTTGGCACAGAGATAGATTATAGTCTGGAATAGCACAAAGGCTATATCCCGGAAAATTAAGGAGTTCCCGCGGGAACCAAAAAAACCTCAAACCACGCAGACGAAGTCGCGGGCATTCGCTAGTGTTATTTAAAAAAAACATAGTACACTATTAATGCCCGCTTGCAGAAATGCCGGGTTACTTTTAACCCAGGAATAAATTTGAAATTTTGGCAGAAGTTTTATATGAATTCTGTTAAAATAGCAGCTAACTCTGGGTTAAAAAGATAACTCGGCGTTTCTGCAAGCGGACCTTACTGATTCGAAATGGGGGCAGGTGACGTGAGTGTACCAGATGTGTGATACCAGTAATATTTTCACAGGTGTCACAAACAGGCAAGCGGCGTCGGTTAGCGGCGTGTGCAGTCAATCTGCGGCGTCACGCGTCACTCACGCCGGCTCAGCGCGCGTTGCGACTCACACTGGAACCTGTGTCGCGCAAACTGAAGGCGGCGAGACTACACCTCACACTACACTGTGTGTTACTGCGAGAGGGGCAGGCGACGTGAGTTGGTTATTACTTAGTAACTATTCACCAAGTGTCACAAAGCTCAGCGCGTGTTACGACTCACGCTGGAACCTGTGTCGCGCAAACTGAAGGCGGCGAGATCATACTTCACGCTACACTGTGTGTTGCTGCGAGAGGGGCAGGCGACGTGAGTTAGTTATTACTTCGTAACTATTCACCAGGTGACACAAGGATCTGAGCGCGTTGCGACTCACGCTGGAACCTGTGTCGCGCAAACTGAAGGTCTGAACTACACCTCTTATATATCACTTATAAATGATTTCATTTCATTATTATACTTATTGGTACGATGCAAAGTAGGAATGGGTTTTTAAATAGATAAGGCTTAGGCTTGGGTTTTTAATTGAGATAGGGGCTGACCCTTCCCCCCGTAACTTGTGAGAGGGGCAGGCGACGTGAGTTGGTTATTACTTAGTAACTATTCACCAAGTGTCACAAAGCTCAGCGCGTGTTACGACTCACGCTGGAACCTGTGTCGCGCAAACTGAAGGCGGCGAGCACACTTCACGCTACACTGTGTGTTGCTGCGAGAGGGGCAGGCGACGGGAGTTAGTTATTACTTCGTAACTATTCACCAGGTGACACAAGGATCTGAGCGCGTTGCGACTCACGCTGGAACCTGTGTCGCGCAAACTGAAGGTCTGAACTACACCTCTTATAAATCATTTCACTTCATTATTATACTTATTGGTAGGATGCAAAGTAGGAATGGGTTTTTAAATAGGTAAGGCTTAGGCTTGGGTTTTTAATTCAGATAGGGGCTGACTATTTGGTCTTTCCCGCTTCGCCCCGTAACTTGTGAGAGGGGCAGGCGACGTGAGTTTCCACATTTCAATAGATTTTAATTTTGATGTCCCCTTAATGTTTTCATGTTTATGTTACAGAGATGAAGACATGCAGTCGCTTGCGTCGTTGCTGTCGGTTAACAATAATTCAGACATCGCCGTGTTGGAAGACTTGGACGAGGACGACTATACACTCTCCGATAATTCCACTAGACAGGTAATTATTACTTTACTAGATGATGCCCGCGACTTGGTCGCAAGGATTAGGATTAGGTTCCGCCGAAACTCTTTTCATAGGCTAGTCAAATTCAAATCTTTTTTATTCAAGTGACTTTGAAAAGTGCTTTTGAATAGTCGAGTGAATCTACCACTGGTTCGAAATGCCAAATAGTAGTAGATTCACTTGTTTTTCTTTGTGGTACCACAAAATATAATAGCCTATGTCCTACCACAGTATGCAACCTATTACTTTACCAAATTTCGTCAAAATTGTATAGGTGAATGTGCCGTGAAAAGGAAGACACTGTTGCATTTATAATAATATATCAGTGTTTAACTTTTATGTGGCATTTTTCATTAATTTTGCCTGATATAGTGCCTAAACGCGCCCTGATCTACTAGGAAGAAGTCTGCAGCAAACTCGAACGGGTATACTTTTGACTATCATGCTTTTTTTAACCGTTTTCCCCTCCTCTTTTAATATAGGTATTAGGTACCTGAATAGGCATCTTCTAGGCAAGCGCGCTCCACCTTAGGCTGCATCACCACTTGCATGCAAGTCCGATTGCAGCCAAGCACTAGCCTATATATACCTATTTTAAAAAAACTCTCAATATCTTTGTCCCTGTGAGTATAAAATGCCAGGTCAAAAAAGTCCGTAACATTTTTGTGTTTTGATCTAAACTTGGTCCTCTTTACAGATGTTCGATCTTCGACAGCAAATGGAAGAAATGACGCAGAGTTTAACCAATAGCGATATAGCCGCCACCCCCAATAGCGTGCAAAGTCTTAACTTCGACAACTCTCGCACCCCCACTGCACCCATCACGCCTGAGTCCACCACGCCCACCACCCCAACACCCAAAAAGGAACCCCAAGCTCCCCAAAACGACTTCAGCGACCATAAAGAAGACTTCAAGGACTTAAAAATACATGAAACATCCATAACCCCAAAATCCAGACCAGAATATCTGAGCAATCTAACAAAACTAGCAATGAAAAGCGAACCGAATAACACCCCCAAATACACTTCAACCCCAAAAATAATTCCAAGTACGGAAGATAGTAAGGTAGATAACTTAAAATGGGGGGTGTTGAAGCCCAAGACGATAGCGAAAAGGAACCTTAAGCCGTTGGATTTGAAGTCGAATTTGAACAACATTAGTTTGGATACAAATGACAATGAGAAGGGAATTGATAATGATAAGACGCCGGTCGCGGATGTCGAGAAGTTTTTGTCTGTGAAGGGACTGGACAAGGATAAAACTCCGGTAGGTGGCTTTAAACTGTTTTATTTAGTTAAATTTGCTGTTTAGGTTGGGATATTCAGTTCAAAATCTTGCAACTCAATTTTAAAACAGTTATCCCAACCGATTGAGCTGAAATTTTGCATACACCTTTAGTTTGGATGAAAATACATAGTTTGGATGAAATTGCATAAGCATTATTAGCTAAGTGTATGGAGGGTAGAGTAAAGGAGTATTATCTCTGTATATAAAAAGTGTCCGTCGAAATGCACCGCATTGGGGGCGCCACATTAGCATCAAGGTAAATTTCAAAGGAAGCGCCAAATATATTATTAGAGTAGGTTTGAGAAATTAAGTGGCATCTAAATGCAAAATGGCGGACGCCCAACGATGGCAGAATATGGCATATGGCAACAATGCCATATTTTCTATACACCCCCATGATACAAGCATAATTAAAAGGGTTTGCTTAGAAAAATAAAATTACGTCACACTAAATTCAAAATGTTGGACAATGAAAGCTTGTTTTAAAAAATGTAAAAATGATTTAAGACGTATTTTATTCAACTACAAGCCCCTTGACTGCGATTTCACCTGGTGATAAGTTATAATGCATTCTAAGATGGTAGCGGGTAATCCTGACAGGGGAAAGACCTCAATTTACATAGACGGGCCCTGGGAAACAAAGAATGTGGACCTATTTTACTAACGCCATCTAGTCTGAAATGCGTGACAGCGCTATGGCGGGGACAAGGACGCTAAATTGCTTGGCGGCACGTCTTTGCCGGTTGGGTGGTAACTGCCAGACTAAACTGTGTTTGAAATCTTAGGTACAAGACCTACTGGAGTGGTGCAGCGGCGTGACGCGCGAGTACAGTTACTGTCGCGTCACTAACCTCACCACTAGCTTCCGGAATGGGCTCGCCTTCTGCGCTATTATACACCACTATAGGCCTGATCTCATGTGAGTTTACTGTCTCATATCATACTTCATCATCATCATTATTTATGTATATATATTTATGTCGTGCGTATGTATATTTGTGCGTTTATGTGAGTTTATGATATAATATCTCGTTTCATTCTATCTCATATTATCTTTTTGTACCTATTCTTCTTCTTCCTGTTCCTACTATGAAATTTTGTATGGCCTTATAGATTATCATTATGTGAATATTATGCAGTTCCAATAATCTTAATATAAACTGCCTCGTTGTTCGTTGGTTAGCATGTTCGACTGTGGCCGACGAGGTGCCGGGATTCGAGTCCCGGGTCGGGCCGTACCACGTATTGGGTTTATCTGACAAGAAATTCTCAGTACGTTAGTCAGCCGGAGTTAAGAAGTTGGCGGTGTTTCACCCCCGTGCCTCGGAGAGCACGTTAAGCCGTCGGTCCTGCACCTGATCTTCCTCCGGTCGTGTCGGATTTGCCATCCCATCGGGCTATGAGAGTTAAGTAACAGAAAGAGCACCTGTGTTTGCGCATACACTTGTGCACTATAATATCTCCCGCGCAGATGGCTAATTTCTCTTGAGATTGGTCGCCGTGGCCGAAATTCGGTCGGGAGGACATTATTAGTTACAAGCTGATGCCTGCAACTTCGTCTGGTTTAAGTTTTCTTGATTCCCGCAGGAACAATTTAATTTTTCTGGATAAAAAGTTGCCTATGTCACTCTCTAGGTCCTCAACTATACCAATACCAAAAATCACGTTGATCCGTTGCTCCGTTGCGGCGTGATTGAAGGACAATCCAACAAACAAACACACTTTCGCATTTATAATATTAAGTTTGATGGTGTTGCATACAAAAGCATCTGTCATATATAGCTATACACACAAATATGTTTGTCTGTGACACCACCCGGAATGGGTGTACAGCTCAGCCGTGACAAATGTATGCATGATGCCGGACGCTGATTTTTAGCTGTGACCCATGTGACGTCACGGCCAACGAACGTGTATATATCTGTTGCAGAGATTTCTCGGGCCTGCAAGCGGACGAGGCGGAAGTAAACGTTCGTACCGCGTTAGAGGCGAGCGCGCGGCTGGGAATTGCACAAGTTCTCACCGCCGCCGATGTTTGCAAGCCGCCCGCGCCCGACAAACTCGCGGTGAGCATCTATACTATCTATCTATATGTCACCGTAAGATTGCAAAAACCGTTAGATTATAATCCAACTAGCGATATTGTAAACTGTCGACGGATTGTGAACCGTTCAATGTTCCGAGTGTAATTTTTTTAAATATTCATTGTATTTACGTTTTCTAGTCTCTTTCTTGTAGGTTAGGTTAAGGTTCGACATAAGTGATCAGGTAGTGCCCGGCCGCAAGCCGGGCACTTAGGTTTTATCGGGTTATTATAACTAACAGATTACAATCTACCGAAAAATAATGCGTTAAATTGTAATCCGTCGACAGTTTACAATATCGCTAGTAAAATTACAATCCAACGGCTTTTGCAATCTTACGGTAACATATATATTCATATACCAAATTTCATCAAAATTGGTTGAACAGGTGGGCCGTGAAAGCGTAGCAGACAGACAGACAGACACATGTCAGAATGAGCCCTCAGTCTACTAGGATCCACTTTTGGAATCCACCAGTGGATCGAATAGCACTCTGGAGTCCACTAAGATACACCAATAGTCTAAGTGGATCCAGCCAGAATATTATTATTAGCAAATTATTCATCACTTAGCTGGGTCTTAAAGGATCGAAATGGACATTGAAGTGTTACAGGCTCCACTAAGAACAGTGGTGTATCACAGTGAACTCCCAGAATGCTATTCGATCCACCAGTAGAACCAGATGGTGGATCCTAATGAACTTGAAGTGTTTAAGGATCCACCCAGACCATTGGTGGATCCTAATGTGGTGGACATAAATATAAATTATGTATAGTCGGGTTATTAACAGTTTAATAACCCGACACCCTAATCTGTGCGTGTGGCAAAATTCAGAACTAGTAGAACTGAATATGTTTTTTGTATAATGTTATGTTGATTGTTTAATGTCGAATCTGTCGTGATCCTAAAACTCATGCAAGATAAGTTGATCGACTAGGGGCCATGGTGCCAACGCTTAAAGCAATGCTTAAGCAATATTATTCGAAACGAAGGGGTTATGACACGTACCTTGACGTTTCTAAAATCGTACTTTACTTCTTACTTCTTACTAATATTATAAATGCGATAGTTTGGATGGAAGGATGGATGTATGGATGTTTGTTACTCAATCACGCCCCAACGGCTGAACGGATCTGGCTAAAATTTGGCACAAAGATAGATTATAGTCTGGAATAGCACATAGGCTACTTTTTATCCCGGAAAATTAAAGAGTTCCCGCAGGAACCAAAAAACCTCAAACCACGCAGACGAAGTCGCGGGCATTCGCTAGTAAGGATTATAATTCTAAAACACGAAAGTCAACAATAATGAAACAATATGGCTTTAAGCGTTGGCAGTATGACCCTAGATTCTAAAACACGAATTAGTATATTGTGATACAAGGGTGGAAAGTAGGTTATTGCAAACGAGCTGTCATTAATAAGCCCGAGCCGAAGGTGAGGGTTTTTAATGTCACGAGTTTGCAATAACCTTCACACCCGTGTATCACACGACGTTTTTCAATACAGTTGTGGGAAATAGTACAAAAATATAATCATTTTATCACATAAAAAATAAAAAATTTCAGCAAATGGCGCGTATTTACACCTGGACATATTTTTTTTTTCAACGAAACTAGGCTACGGGTTCGTACCTACGCGTATACAGCCTATTCGATTTTTGTCAAATGTTGAAAATAATTAAATTAAAACTGGTAATTAAATATAATCAACAACCATTTAATAGTATATTGTGATACAAGGGTGGAAAGTAGGTTATTGCAAACGAGCTGTCATTAATAAGCCCGAGCCGAAGGTGAGGGTTTTTAATGTCACGAGTTTGCAATAACCTTCACACCCGTGTATCACACGACGTTTTTCAATACAGTTGTGGGAAATAGTAATAAACAAATCAAAGAATTACAAGTTTATTTCAACATGTAACATACGTACATAGTAATTAATTCTGAAAATTGAGAGTAAAGCTTGAGCAATTACTAAAATTCAGTGAAATTTGCTGCTGTGCACGGGTTGAAGATCGCTCAAATCATAAAGACTCAGTAGTTTTTTCAGTGGTATTTTTCTCGTAACATGTAGTTTCACTGAATTTTAGTTGCTGTGACTGCCGTTTCATGAAAGCTGATAATTTTAGGTAGCTTTGGAGATCTATGTCATTATTTGTTTTGAGAGTAGTTTTTAAGGAATAACTTGACCACAATGTAGATTGTAGATGGTTTATATTTTCCACTCAATTCATGAAAATAAGCTATCAAAATATTTTCTGAGAATGACTTAGTTTTTTTTATGTTTTCTCCATGAAATAAAATTATTGTAAGCCGTCATATATCTTTCTCGAGATTTTGGGGGCAAAATTCCATCTTGCGCAGTTTTCGCCTCAGATAAAATATCTGGTGTAGTTAATTCCATTTCATCATTAGTACTAGAACTCATATTAACAAAAATATAATCAATTTATCACATAAAAAATAAAAAATTTCAGCAAATGGCGCGTATTTACACCTGGACATATTTTTTTTTTCAACGAAACTAGGCTACGGATTCGTACTTACGCGTATACAGCCTATTCGATTTTTGTCAAATGATGAAAATAATTAAATTAAAACTGGTAATTAAATAATATAATCAACAACCATTTAAAAGAATTTTGGAAATTCAATGCTCAAACGTACGGATTCATTCATTTTTCCTCGTAAAAAGCCTATCCGATTATATTCTATGTATGAAAACTCCTTGTTACTAAACTTTTTTAATTGACTTGGAAAATTTAAAACTAAACTGCAAAAGTAAGTGTCGAGCTTGTAAAAGTAAGTCACGACCGTGTAAAAGTAAGTTGCCTATGCGAAAGATTCAATTTTCGAATCATAACTACAGCCTCTGAAAGTGCGCCATGTTTGACAACTGTATTGAAATAGTATATTGTGATACAAGGGTGGAAAGTAGGTTATTGCAAACGAGCTGTCATTAATAAGCCCGAGCCGAAGGTGAGGGTTTTTAATGTCACGAGTTTGCAATAACCTTCACACCCGTGTATCACACGACGTTTTTCAATACAGTTGTGGGAAATAGTAATAAACAAATCAAAGAATTACAAGTTTATTTCAACATACATACGTACATAGTAATTAATTCTGAAAATTGAGAGTAAAGCTTGAGCAATTAACAACTTTGTTAACAAATATTTATCGTCCGGCGCTTCATTTAGATATTTCTCCACGTCATCAGTTGTCAATACTTTTGATTTTTTGCCTATAAAACCGCAACTGCCGTTTCATGAAAGCTGATAATTTTAGGTAACTTTGGAGATCTATGTAATTATTTGTTTTGAGAGTAGTTTTTAACATGGAATAACTTGACCACAATGTAGATGGTTTATATTTTCCACTCAATTCATGAAAATAAGCTAACAAAACATTTTCTGAGAATGACTTAGTTTTTTTATGTTTTCTCCACAAATAAAATTATTGTAAGCCGTCATATATCTTTCTCGAGATTTTGGGGGAAAAATTTCATCTTGCGCAGTTTTCGCCTCAGATAAAATATCTGGTGGAGTTAATTCCATTTCATCATTAGAACTAGAACTCATATTAACAAAAATATAATCAATTTATCACATAAAAAATAAAAAAATTCAGCAAATGGTGCGTATTTACACCTGGACATATTTTTTTTCAACGAAACTAGGCTACGGGTTCGTACCTACGCGTATACAGCCTATTCGATTTTTGTCAAATGTTGAAAATAATTAAATTAAAACTGGTAATTAAATATAATCAACAACCATTTAAAATAATTTTGGAAATTCAATGCTAAAACGTACGGATTCATTCATTTTTCCTCGTAAAAAGCCTATCTGATTATATTGTATGTATGAAAACTCCTTGCTACTAAACTTTTTTAATTGACTTGGAAAATTTAAAACTAAACTGCAAAAGTAAGTGTCGAGCTTGTAAAAGTAAGTCACGACCGTGTAAAAGTAAGATGCCTATGCGAAAGATTCAATTTTCGAATCATAACTACAGCCTCTGAAAGTGCGCCATGTTTGACAACTGTATTGAAAAAGAATTTTTCAATACAGTTGAAAATATAATCAATTGATCACATAAAAAAATAAAAAAAATCAGCAAATGGCGCGTATTTACACCTGGACGCATATTGCATATTGGAAACATATTTTTCAATACAGTTGTCAAACATGGCGCACTTTCAGAGGCTGTAGTTATGATTCGAAAATTGAATCTTTCGCATAGGCATCTTACTATTACACGGTCGTGACTTACTTTTACAAGCTCGACACTTACTTTTGCAGTTTAGTTTTAAATTTTCCAAGTCAATTAAAAAAGTTTATTAGCAAGGAGTTTTCATACATAGAATATAATCGGATAGGCTTTTTACGAGGAAAAATGAATGAATCCGTACGTTTGAGCATTGAATTTTCAAAACTCTTTTAAATGGTTGTTGATTATATTTAATTACCAGTTTTAATTTAATTATTTTCAACATTTGCCAAAAATCGGATAGGCTGTATACGCGTAGGTACGAACCCGTAGCCTAGTTTCGTTGAAAAAAAAATATGTCCAGGTGTAAATACGCGCCATTTGCTGAATTTTATATGTGATAAATTGATTATATTTTTGTTAATATGAGTTCTAGTACTAATGATAAAATGGAATTAACTCCACCAGATATTTTATCTGAGGCGAAAACTGCGCAAGATGGAATTTTGCCCCCAAAATCTCGAGAAAGATATATGACGGCTTACAATAATTTTATTTCATGGAGAAAACATAAAAACACTAAGTCATTCTCAGAAAATGTTTTGTTAGCTTATTTTCATGAATGTGGTCAAGTTATTCCATGTTAAAAACTACTCTCAAAACAAATAATGACATAGATCTCCAAAGTTACCTAAAATTATCAGCTTTCATGAAACGGCAGTCACAGCAACTAAAATTCAGTGAAACTACATGTTTCGAGAAAAATACCACTGAAAAAACTACTGAGTCTATATGATTTGAGCGATCTTCAACCCGTGCACAGCAGCAAATTTCACTGTATTTTAGTAATTGCTCAAGCTTTACTCTCAATTTTCAGAATTAATTACTATGTACGTATGTATGTTGAAATAAACTTGTAATTCTTTGATTTGTTTATTACTATTTCCCACAACTGTATTGAAAAACGTCGTGTGATACACGGGTGTGAAGGTTATTGCAAACTCGTGACATTAAAAACCCTCACCTTCGGCTCGGGCTTATTAATGACAGCTCGTTTGCAATAACCTACTTTCCACCCTTGTATCACAATATACTATTGATGTGCATTTCAGTAATGAACTATTATTTTGTATTTGTAGTATTTTAAGAGTATGTTTCAGTTCCTGATTCGCACGTTTGTTTCCAGATAATGACGTATTTGTTTCAACTGCGGGCCTACTTCACGGGCAACGAACTGCAAGTGGAACAATTAGGCATGTATCCCATCGATATTAATATGTAAAGTGTTATGCGCCAATTAATTTAGAAGATTTAAAATCAATATTGGTATTGAGGGACGAGTGGCAACGCATATCAGTCGGTTGCGATTGTTAAGCAAACCAGACACAGATCTTTTCGTTTCCTCTGTGCCTCGGACAGCACGGTTACTATCACTAACATCTGAATCATCGTAACATCATAATCACTGTTAGAAACATAAGAGTTGAAATAGTACTCTTAATCGAGTCACATGCGGAAGAACCTGGGCACCTACCGCATTATAATCTCAAGAAAACCCCTGCCATTATGTGATTAATGGAAAGAGGTCACGACCCTCAGCAATGAGGAATACGACGCAAAGGGAGAGAAATAAAACGAGGAATGTTCTTGGCAGGTAACGATGAAACGGAGTCGTCTTACATGGTGGGTCGCCACGACACGGACGCTTCGATGCCCGCAGAACTGTTCAGCCGGGAAGTTAGTACTAGACGATCCAGGAACATGGCTGATAGGCCGAGACCTGTGTGAGTATATTGTCAGGTAACAATGAAACGGAGTCGTCTTACATGGTGGGTCTTCACTACACGGACGCGTCGATGCCGCCGTCGATATCAAAAAAGTAGAATCTTATGTGTTATTCCAGACTATAATCTATCTCTGTGCCAAATTTCAGCCAGATCCATTCAGCCGTTCTGGCGTGATCGAGAAACAAACATCCATTCATACATTCAATCTTTCGTCTTATTACACCTCTAGGCACACATTATACTATATTTGACTAGTTGTCACATACCTGACTACAAATTAAGACTTTGATTTCTTCAGGTCCCAAGGATCCCAGGATTCCCGCCAATCGCAGGAGCGTTCCCCGGACAAATCCCCAACGGCCATCAAAGATGTCCGGGACATGTATCTGCAGTCCAAGAGTATCCTGGGCAAGATGCTATCCCCGGCCAAGGAGCGGGAGAAACCTTCCGCCAAGTGGTTCACTGACCCGGGCAAAGTTAGCGAGGTAAGTTTACTATATAAATCACTGCCCCAATAATTTGATAATATAACTATTGAGTATTTGATAACTATTCAAATAAATTATTTTTTAGTGATTAATAAATAAAGGATCTCCCAAGAGTCGTAAAATCTACATCCCCTGTTAGGTTTATGTTCAATAACCATTTTAAACTATCGATGGAAGTAAAAAAGTGCGTCAAATTTTTGTGACGTCACTATTCAATATTTCATACATCATCCATTACTAAGTGCGCGTTTGGAAGTTTAAAAAAAGTTACTGATTTGACTTGTTGTCCAATACCCAATTACGATTGTTGTGATTTTTAACCGCCGCCGCAAAAAGAGGGGTGTTCTAAGGGTCGGTCCCGGTTATTATTGTCACCAACATTTGATAATAATCGTTAGAAACCTAAGAGTTGTCATAGTATTCTTAATCGAGTCGTATACGGAAGGACCTGGGAACCCACCGAATTATTATCGGGAGAAAGCCCCTGCATTTATGTGATAAATGGAAAGGGGTCACGACCCTCAACAATAAGGAACACAACGCAGGGAGGATAGATGTTTTCATCTGTAGCGAGGGTGTTTAAAGTTTCAATTCCTCGTTTCCTGCAGCCGATCCCTGCCCGGCCCGAGAAGCTGATGACGCGCAAAGAGTTCACCGACCCATTCGCGTCTGATGATGAGGAGGAACCTCCTCCACCAGCCAACACCAACACTAATACCAGCACCAACGACGTGCCCAATGGTGGTGAGTCTATCTCTTATCAACCCACTAGCTGATGACCGCGACTTCGACCGCGGGGATTGAGGTTCATTGGTTCCCGCGGGAAGTTTATTATTAAAATAAAAAGTATTAGATAAAAAGTTGCCCATGTGTTATTTCAGACTATAATCTATCAAAATGCCAAATTTCATCCAGATCCGTTCAGCCGTTCTAGCGTGATTGAGTAACAAACATCCATCCATCCACACATCCATCCATCCATACATCCATCCATCCATACAACCAACCATCCAAACTTTCACATTTATAATATTAGTATAGAAGTTCCTATAGATAAATTAAATATAAGTCTTAACTCATTTAAAAAACATCCATATATCGTCCTCCATATTGAATTTAGTGTGACGTCATTTTAATTTTCGTATTCTCAGCATACCCTTTTAATCGGGTCCGGGTTTATAGTGTGTAGAATGTATCATCTGTCTAGCTAACTGTTTATTTTCTTTTACCAGTTAAACCAGACCAAAAACTTATAATAGAACCGGCAACCACTGACCCGTTAACCGTCCAGCAACCGGAAACCGTAACCAATGGACAGATAACCGACAAACCGAAGCCAACCACACCGGAATTACCCAAACCAACACCGGTAAGCTGGTTACTGTACTGTAGGGGGTGGCTTTTTGTTGTGTTCCAGTTTTTAGTTATATTTTAGTTCTTAGAACATAGTTATTTTTATGATAGAAAAAATCTTTATATTTTATTCGATTTTTGTATGACTAGGTTCTTGGGTAACTTATTATGGCATGATAATCAATTATTAGTACTGTAGCGTTTACCCGCCGCGACTTCGTCCGCGTGGAATTTGGCTCTTAAAAAAAGGATTTATAAAAATTGTGACAAAAGTTCTTCACTTTTCACTGTAAGCACAAATACCAAGTTTCATGGATATAACTTCAACCGCATATTTAACCCCATCGATATATATATATGTAGGTACTAGATGGGCCCTTTCATAGAAAAACGCCGGGCGTCCGACTTGCTGAATACGTTCCACGTCTGTCATAAGCCTGTCTTTGTCCGTGTCGTAGCGCTGTCACGATCGCTCGTCGTGCAGATAATTTGTTATTATTAAGTTAACATCTAAAGTTTTTTTTTTAATTGTTCATGATTTATTTCTGAAAATTAAATAGGTACATTATTACCAATAACATAAAAAACGTTAAAAATATAAAAATTTAAGTTTAATTCGTTTGGCACTGTATAATTTCTATTTTAAGGTAAGTGTAGTTCAATTCACAATTATACAATTCCAAAAAAACGTTATTTAATCTTTCTATTTAATATTTTTATCCATTACGCAATCATTTAATTTCCGCGGCAAACTGTGTTTTTTTTCACTAACTGGCCTTACGGCTTCTATGGCTATGGCCTATATTATCTATGACCGAGTCATACGTTTTCATGCTTTCATTCAAGATGTTGCAAACAAGTTCCCGCTTTTCCGAATAGATGGCGTTGATGGCGTTGCTAAAAATACACCCACATTCTTTGTTGGGCCCGTCTATGTAAATTGAGGTCGTTGTTTAACCCCCTGTGGGGTGGAATTTCGAAAATCCGCGTCGTACGATATTCTCACATTCGCATTGTAATTTTTTAAGTAGAATTGCGAAAGTATCTATGTTCTTACGGGGTGTCTAATGACACCACAAGCCTTGTTTGAAATAGTCGTCGCACAAACTTAGCTGACCCGGTGACACTACCGCTAGTAGATATGAAAACTAAATTGAAAAAAACTTAACAGGCATAAAAATTAGTTCCAGTTTTGGCCACCGGGTCAGATAAGTTTTACGGACTGTATAAAGTAATTACAGGTTAAAAAGTAGTCAGTAAATTTTGAATTTTAAAATGCCAATGAATGGTTTTTTTCTTGGTCTGGACAATAAGAATAGTAGTATAGTTTTCTAGTTTTAATTAATAACAAAAAAAAATGTATTATCAATGAAGGAATACAATTACATTAATACAGTCTCCATTTCGTTTTACATTATTGTTCAACAGTTTTACCAAAGTTTTACAACTTCATTTCATGTAACATTTTCATTATTCTTTTTAAAACGAACTTCATTTCTTTCCATTCCCGATACGAATCATCGCTTTGAACGGTTTGTGTGTGCGCTTGACTGGTCGACGCGTAACGCTTGCTTCGATGTGATTGGTCGAATATCGCGCGCTTGCTGTTTGCTCGCTCCCGATTGGACAGCAATTGCTCTCACGTCATGACGAACTCAAAGAGAGAGCGAGACAGCTGCTCGAGGCTACGAAACGCGAGGCGAGGGAAAAGGACAAAAGCAAACGGCAGAACAGTAAAGAGAGTGAAGAGAAGAGTGAAATATGTAATGGTCTCAAAAATGGAGATATAGGAAGTCCTAAAAAGGTAGCGTGAGTAACCTATTTTCTGTAGAATTATCTTAGTTTTAATGGGTTTTTTGGAGACTTTTTTAGCTTGATTTTGAAGTCATTTAAGATATTTTTGAGTTTTAGAGGATATTTAGTAGAACCCTTATGAATCAGTTGAACTCACGTATTTTGCCTTCGTATTTCAAAATGGCATGACGAAGCGCGTCTAACAGCACGCAGTATGCGTGACGCTGCCAGGGACAGGTTCGAACATACACAGATGTATTCCGACAATATACGTGAGATCAAACGAGTTATATTTATGTTTATCATGACATTCAATTTGATTACGCAATTTAACTTACTTACAGTTTCAAGACACAATGTGGCTAATTGTGTTGTAAGCAATCTCTAAATTATACTGAATTGATAAGCCTTAATCTACAGTGTTGTTCTTTCCGCATGGAACATTATGAAAAGGACAGCAATAAAAAAAGGCTTGTCATTTTAATATATCATAAATTTAGCGTAAATCTAGTGTTGTCTCTTTCGGCATGGAGCATTATGAAAGGGGCAACAATAAAATAAGACGTATCGTTTTAGTTTCGTTTACGACAGAATTAGCAACATTATGTTAATTTTATCTTTGTATAAGCTTCAAATTTAAAAGAGGTATATTAAAACTTTTATTTTATTTTTATAAAGCAAATGACGGAAGAGGAAAGGCAGACGATGCTGCGAGAGAGAGCAAGAAAGCTGATAGCTGATGCAAGAGCGGGCATTGTCAGGTAAATAATGAAAACAAGTTATTATTACCTAATTAAAAACATTATTGCCTTGCCAAAAAGATGCCAAAGGCTCTTGTCAAGTGCAAACATTCCGAACCAGTTGTAGCTGCTCTCGACTCTAACTCTATCAAAAACTCATGTTTATAAACTTTAGAAAGTGCTTTAATCGTCGAGTGAATCTACCACTGGTTCGGAATGAGATTCACACCGATAAGAATCAGCAAGAAGCGACGATTCAAATACATTTGTAAAAGTTTATCAGAATATTTTGGAACGAAGTGTCTTTGGGACGATGCGGAGGGGTGCCATAGCCGGCAAAAAACGTCCGTAATGAAAATCCATGGAGTAAGTTTTTTTTACGAAGACAAAATGTCTTAAATATAAATATACTATATTCGAAATTAAACTTTAATGCTTTAGTGTTAAGGTTTTTGTTTTAAAGGTTTAATTTGTAGTTGTAGGTTTATGGTTTATTTTTTTTCATAAAAAAAAAAATATATATTCGTTTTGACTTCTATAGGCAGTCCCTATGACTGTGAATCTTTGTTTTATCGATAAAAATAAAAAACTACTTTACAAAATTAGCATTAAAGTTTAATTACGAATGTAGTATATTTATATCTAAGACCTTTTGTCTTCGTAACAACGCAAGCATGTCGATGACTCTGCGAATCCACATTTTTACCCCCTACCAAAAAGTGCTCAACGCGGCTACTGAACTTTTCACTTCACTTCACTTACATATTTTCTTTTTACCTCGATTAGAACTTGAAATTAATATTTATGTAATAAGGAACTTCGTTTCTATCTCGTGTCCCACGACACCACACTTTTTTTTAAATATGTTACCTTGTGTTTGACGCAGTCCTACGTCGCCACTGTCACCGTCTCGGACGCGCGGCACGCTCGAGATCATCACTAAACAATCCGTCATGGAGGAGCTCGCCGCAGGTATATTAGTTACTAGCTGATGCCCCCGACTTCGTCCGCGTGGATTGAGGTTTTTTTGGTTCCGACTACGAAAAAGTCTTTTCATCTTTTTGTGACTTAAATATGAAAGTTACTAGTTAGACATATGCTGTCGCTGACTTTTTCTCTAGAACTTAATCATATATCTCTGATCGTTAATTCAGCGTTCGTAAGAAACGTTTTCGTTCGACCGTTTTTTCTCCGATTTTGCAAATCTGACTACCACCACAAAGTCTTTACATTTTTCGGGTTAATAAAATATAGCCTATGACACTCACAAATAATGTGGCTTTCTATTGGTAACAGTATTTTCAAAATCGGTTCAGTAGATTCAGAGATTACCCCCTACAGTCTCACAAATTTAACCTCTTTATAATATTAGTATAGATTTATGCTGCAAGTGCAGCATGATGAAAATTACACTCAAGGCTGAAAGGTAAATAGCGCAGACAGTTTAATTTTCAGTGCGCTTGTGCGCTGTGCCCGTATCCATATAGCGTTTAACAATATAATATTTGCACAGATATATTATGTAGGTACTAGATGAGCCCTTTCATAGAAAAAAGTTGGGCGTTCGACTTGTCGTGCATGCCCCTCACCTGTATAAGCCTGTTTCAGATTATGGCGTTAAAATAAGTCCACATTCTTTGTTTGACAGGGCCCGTCTATGTAAATTGAGGTCGTTAAAATAGTTATAAAATAAAAAACCTCCTAGCTTTAGTTTCAAGATTACCATAAATTATCATCATCATGTTCATAATTAATTGTTGATATTATACTTGCGAAAGTGTCTTGTAAATCTGCTATGCTTTCACAATCCATATTTTCAACCCGGTAGGCTACTTTTTATCCCGGAAAATTAATTCCCGAGGGAATCAAGAAACCTTTCGGATGAAGTTGCGGGCATCATCTAGATTCTAGTTGAACAATATTTATTGACATTACAAAAGTGTACAGGACTCTCTCTCTCTGCGTCGTATTCCTCATGACTGAGGGTCGTGACCCCTTTCCATTAATCAAATAATGGCAGGAGTTTTCTTGGGATAATAAAGCGGTGGGTTCCCACGTTCTTCCGCATACGACTCGACTTACTCTTAGGTTTTTGTAACGATTATTAACAGATGTTAGTGATAATAACCGGGGCCGACGGCTTAACGTGCTCTCTGAGGCGCGGAGGACACGAAAAGGCCAAATTTGAACCTCCAAATTCGGCCACCCATCCAGCTACCGACTGGGGTCAACGTTGCAATGTTAAGCAACGAGGCCACTCGTCCCTCGGGACAGGACTATCATTTTCAAATATCTGAGCTTTGACTTTGATTATGTTTTTAACATTTTATAGCTGCTGGTGTGGACAGCTTTGAAGGCCTAGTGTCGAGGCCCGACTCCGCTCCTTCCAGCCCGGGCTCCAGAAAAAGTGCGCCCAGCCCGGATAGATCTGGTAAGGGACTGTGATAATTTTAACCGACTACAAAAAAATGAGGTTGGAACTGCTAAATATTCACATAATGATAATCTAGAAGGGCTTTTAAACAAATGTACAAAATTTCATAGGTGTATGTATGTTTGTCCAAGGATTTCTCCGAAACTGTTAATCGGATTATGACCATTCTTTCTTGGCTCACATTTACTACTAAAACTTGCCGCTTTGTTCCTCAAAGCGGAGATGCTTGACGCTATAGCTTTTTTAAAGTTCTTAATTCCCAAATTGACCCTGCCGGGGATCGAACCTGGGACCTCCGCACGTTAAGACAACAGCACTCAATACTGCGCCAGGGAGGTCGTCGACAGAATCAGCAGCACAAAAACATGTTTCCGAACCGGTGATAGAGTCTTAACGTATATCATAAGTGACACAAGTGGTCCTACATGAAATAAATAAATCATTTATCAAACTTGTAAACTGGCAACCCGTTATAAAAATGAATGAGAATGTTTTGCTTAAATTAACACGATTTTTTTTCCTACAAGCTGATCTTCAAGTGCCTCGCTGGTCATGTTCGACTGCGGCCGTCGAGGTCCCGGCTTCGAGTCCCGGGTTGGGCCTTAATGTAAAACATTGGGTTTTTCTGACTAGAAATTCTCAGCACTTTAATTAGTAAGTTGACGGTATTTCACCTCCGTGCCTCGGAGAGCACGTTAAGCCGTCGGTCCCGGTTATTATCACTAACATGACAATAGTCGTTAAAGCCCGCCAACCTTTATTGGAGCAGCGTGGTGGGTCTAAGCTCTAATTGCATCTCCCCTTGTGGAGGCCAGTGCCCAGCAGTGGGACGTTAATGGGCTGTGGTGGTGGATCTTTTTGACTTCTTTGGAGCAGTGAAGGTTAGTTGTATTATTTTGTCCTCCAGAACATGCAAGTGAGGACAGTAGGAGCGTTCGCAGCAACACTCCGCCATCACCCCAGCGGCTCGCTGCGCTCTCGGAGAGACTGTCGCCCGAACACTTCAATATGGAACACGTGAGCAGAACACACGTATATTGTACCACAAACAAGTGGCGTGCACAGGTTTTGAAGCTAGAGTAGGCATTAGTTAGTAAGAAAATCTATTTACTAGCTGTTTTGATGAAATATGAGCATGGACGTATTTCCATTTGGGTAAGCAAAGCTTTTATGCCTCTATGAACTGCACGCCACTGCCATAAACTTATCTGACCCAGTGACAGCGTCCCTAGAAGATATGAAAAATAAAATAAAATCAAAAACTAAACAGGCATAAATTAGTTCCAATTTTGGACATCGGGCCAGATAAGTTGGTGGGACTTATTACTTATTTATTTATTAGAACCAAACTTAACAAAATATCCTTCAGGCTAACTTTCTGTTATAAATAAGCACTTAAATAACTTTAAATAGGTACAGTTTATACAGGGTTAACTTATTAAATAATACTAGTTGTTGCCCGCGACTTCTTCCGCGTGGATTGAGGTGTTTTGGTTCCCGCGGGAACTGTTTAATTTTCCGGTATAAAAATAACTCACTAGTAGCAATGATTAATCTAATTTAATCACAAGACTTCATACATTCTAGCGATTAAATTAGTTTAATCTCTACTAAAATTTTGGGATTTGTTTCGTGCAACTCAGCGTTAGTGTTTAAAATTAGCCTTGTATAAGCTTTGACCTTGATATTTGTGTCGTATAGGCTGTGTGGCGCAAAAAGTCCCGCGGCAGTTAGTAGAATTTTCCATACAAAAATTGCTTAAATATACGACTAATATTGCCGCCTTTAGGGGACTTTTCGCGACTTGAACTCTAAATAGCGAGTAAACTTAAATTGACCCTGAATCATAGCTTTGGCCCTAATATACGTGATGTGGGAGGAACGGCCTTCCGAACCAGTGGCAGATTCACTTGACTATTCAAAAGCACTTGTCAAAAGTCTACTTGAAAAAAAAATGGCAGTCATAGGGACTGCCGATAGAAGTGGAAACGAATATTAATATTAATTAAAAAAAATTGACAGTCATAGGGACTGCCGATAGAAGTGAAAACGAATATTTAAAATAATTTAAAATAACAATACAGCACTTTTAAAATAATTTTAAAATATAAACCTTAAAACTTAGGCATTAAAGTTTAATTACGAATGTAATATTTATATTTAAGACCTTTTGTCTTCATAACAACGCGAGGTGTCAGTCACGGTTACACATCACTTTTAAATAAATATAAACCTTAAAACAAAGGAATTAAAGTTTAATTACGAACGTACTATATTATTTATACTTAAGACCTTTTGTCTTAAGAAAAGTGATGTCGCATGACCGACACCGTTCCACATTTTTACCCCCTACCAAAAAGTGCTCAACGAGGCTAAAGAAGTTTTCACTTCAAAATATTTTTTTGATTTGATTTGTGCGCAGGGTCGTGAAACAGGGTCTTACATAGCGAGTGAACTAGAGGCTTTAGAGAAGGAGCAGAGCGCAATCGACGAGAAGGCGGCAGCCCTGGAGAAACAGCTGAGGAGGGTCATGGACGCTGCAGATAACACGGAGGTAACGTTTTATTTTTATACTAAATATCTGGGTGACCGAGCTTTGCTTGATATATTTTTTTGGTCAATCGTGTTTTTTTGGAAATCATATTTAATTTTTTTTAAATAAAATATTTATTATATTTAAAAAAAAGGGGGAAAAAGTAATTGGACTGGAGGACATCTGGACTCGAACCGGGGTCTTCTGGTTTCGGGACCGAGTACCGACCTGTTTCCCACCTGACCTATAATAACCTGTGATTATAACCTTGTAGATGGTGGCGAAATTTATCTTCGTATTTATTCGTAGCATGTTTCATTGCCTGAAAACACTGATTAAACGACATTTTCTAAAAATGAATCCTAGCTAGATCGATTCGATTTATCGCCCGCCAAACCCCCTGCATACTAAATTTCATGAAAATCGTTCAAGCCGTTTCCGAGATTCAGATGATATATATACAATAATTGCTCGTTTAAAGGTATTAGATGTTTATTTCTGCCTCATACCTGCAAATTATGGAACCAGCTTCCATCTTATGTGTTCCTCATGATTGTAATATGGTGCTCTTCAAAGGACGGATAAACAAATATCTCAAAAGCCGGCAACGCATTGGCGGTTTCTCTGGCGCTGCAAATTTTATTGGGCGGTAGGGTAGACACTTGTGTTTGTTTAAAACAATTTGTATATAACAGAATTAGCCAAAATATTTTCTTTTAACGAATTATGTAACAAAATGCATAAAGAAATTCTGTATTGTTTTCAAACCTAAAAACCTAGGTACTTACAATTTGAATGGACCTGTCTTGCAAGTCGACTTGTTTACAATCTACATCGATTTATTGAGAAGCTATATCTTTTCGCTACTGTTAAAGTGACTACATTTTATTCAAACTAAATGTTACACCTTCGTAAATATTTGATCTTTGACATTTTCAGATAAAATGGCGTAACATATTCCTTGCATGTGTCCATATCCCACGTAATCCGGTACCAATCCTTGATTTTTCCTTATCTTCATTCTTATTGTATTGTAATATCTCTATCTATACAATATGTATATATATAATAATATATAAGAATCAATTGCTGTTCGCTATTGTACTTGTAATTGTCTCGCTAAAACTCAGAAACAACTTGACCGATTTAGATGATTTTTTTTTGTGCGGGTTTTAGTGGATCCAGGAATGGTTTATATTAACAGTTGGACTCGGCAGGGGGCGTTGCTATCGGGTTCTAGGCTCAGGCCAGGACAACGTCTGCCGGGCCCACTAGTAATCTATAAATGATCAATTGTAAATAGTATTTGAGCCTTGTTAGCAAGTTATTAGTTCTATTCATAAGCAGCCGTCAAATCATGAGTTTTGTATATAATTTCGGTTTGCGGCCCAATTGCTCTGTCGATAACAGCTGTAACATAGTAATCCTAGTATATTATAAATGTGAAAGTGTGTCTGTCTGTCGACCTGGTATACTTTTACGACCCCCTTCTCGTCCACCGATTTTATTGTAATTTGGTACAGGGATAGGTTGCAGCCCGAGAAAGCCCTCAGTTAAAATGCTGTTTTTTGATGTATTCATCAGCAAAGCGCCATAGTTTCTTGTCATTTACTAAAGGCAGGCTTTAGTGCATATCGGAAAGCACTAAACTTCTCCAAACAACGTGTCATTGGCGAAGCAAATTGTGCTGTCTTGGCACAAGTAAAAGCCAAAAACAAATAAAAGCCAAAAAACAAACTAAGAAAAAGAAGAATAAAATAAAAACAAAAAGTAAACAGGCATAAAAATTAGTTCCAATTTTGGTCAGATAAGTTTGTGTAGAGTATCTGATATGGTGGTCTTTGAAAGTATAATAAGTTTTCATTCATTTGATAAAGTTAGAAGAAACTTCCACATTCCAATCATTGTAGTGGATTAAAACAAGATTGAAAGTTTATTTTTATTTTATTTATTTATTTACTAGATGATGCTCGCGACTTCGTCCGGGTGGATTAAGGTTTTGATTCCCGCGGGAACTCTATAATTTTCCGGGATAAAAAGTAGCCTCCGTAGGTCCTTCCCCTGGACACAAACTATCCCAATACCAAATTTCATCAAAATCGGTTGAGTAGTTGGGCCGTGAAAGCGTAGCAGACAGGAACGGACAGATAGACAGACACACTTTCGCATTTATAATATTGATATGGATGGATTACACAACTTAAGTTGTGTAACTTAGTTTATTTTGTTTGGCAGGAAGAAGATCGTCTCATGTCGCAATGGTTTAACCTCGTGAATAAGAAAAATGCGTTACTAAGGAGACAGATGCAGCTCAACATTCTGTAAGTTTTCCATAACTACCCACACTTTCTGAACTACTGTACGGTTTTTGAAGTGCAACTTCTTAAGAATCTTGAAAATTCGATGAAAAGAAAAAGCGACACTAAGAAGAGACAAACATGATTCATAATAGGATTTAGCCTGCGAGAGAATGAGATGAAATACAAAGTTATTTTTATCTCATTCTCTCGTAGGCTACTTTTCTGAAGTTTCACTTCTGCCGTGTATCACACAAACCTTTTTTATGATGATGAAACAGTTATGATATTCATCTTTCTGTGCGTCGTATCTTCATTACTAAGGGTCGTTACCCCTTTCCATTTATCACATAATGGTAGGAGTTTTCTTGGGATAATAATGCGATGGGTTCCCACGTCCCTTCGCGTACGAATCGACTAAGAGTATTTAATAAACTCTTAGGTTTTTGTAACGATTATTATCAGATGTTAGTGATAATAACCGGGACCGACGGCTTAACGTGCTCTCCGAGGCACGGAGGGGACGAAAACGCCAAAGAAGGATGGCCAAATATGACCTGACCAAAAATGAAAGCGACCATTGATAAATACAATGGCAAAATATAGGTGATTAAAGGGGCATTTAAGTACAACCATTATATTTTTTTATTAAAGCCGGAATAAAAAATAAAATAATTGCAAAATACCATATCGGATCGTATTAATGTTTCTGATCACACCTTTAGATATATTCTTTAATCTGTGCACCATAATTCAACACTAGGTTTCGTTTCATCACGTAATCTAATGCAGTTATCTACAGTTTTTATCTTGTTTAATGTGTTTCATGTGTGAATAATTTTGTGTAACAGCAAAAATTATATGAAACGGATCGCAGACGTCAACGTCAAGTGACAGCTGTCATCAGCCAAAGAGTATCGTCAAAACTCAAATCAAATTCAAAATCTGAAATCACGAGGGTTGCCAGTCCTATAAACATCCTTTTCTATGGATGCACCATTGTTCTTAAAAACATCGATGCTTCTACGGCAAACATCGAAAATGAACTAACTAAAAACCAACATCGAAAAAGCAAAAATGGCTTATACTCCAAAATAAATGAAAGACATAATATACTGGAGTACCTACCTATTATGGTTGTTTTTGAATGATGGCGCCGGTGTCGTATTAAATCCTAACCTCAAAACCAAACATGAATTTACCAGCAAATTCCGGCTTTTAAAAAAAAAAAGAATCATTAGATTTAATACACTGCTATATTATCAATCGATCCCACCTTAGGTCATTTATGGTCGCGACACTTTACAATCAGGTCACAGTTTGTATGAAGCTGACCGACCTTCTTTGAACCTCCAACCTGTTGAGCAACGTTGCTCAACAGTCGCAATCGACTGATATGCGTTGTCACAACTAGGCCACTCGTCCCTCCTTTGATATTCATAACATGACTTTACTTTGAAAGCTTTTCTTTATTTATTCAGGGAACAAGAAGAGGATCTCAGTAGAAGATGTGAGCTCTTGGACAGAGAGTTGCGACTCTCTCTCGGAGTTGAAGAGTGGAGAAAGACTCCCGGGCAGAAGAGAAGAGAAAGACTGTTGTTACAGGCAAGTGCCCCTGGTCAACCATTGTCAGCTTTGATCTGTTCCATTTTTTTATTCCACTACAAGTTAGTTTTCGACTTCGATCTCACGTGGGGCCATACTGTGAACGCTTAAAGCCACATTGTTTCATTATTGTTGACTTTCGTGTTTTAGAAATATAATCCTTATTTTAGGAACTTCAATGTATGTGAAGTCAAACTGTTATTTTGAGTAATATTGCTTAATTATTGCTTTAAGCGTTGGCAGTAAGGCAAATGAAACTACAGTCTAAGACAAGACCGTAGCGGGCTAACCGCTAGCGGGCTAGCGTATTCATATGGCAGTTATATTAAATCTTCTAATTGGTTTCCACACCGTCTTTTCCGTTAGAATGGTGACTAGCCACGGCCGAAGACTCCTACCAGACCGGACCAGGGAAAATTCAGAAATAACTATTATTAATTTCCAAATTGATCTTGCCGGCGATCGAACCCGCGGCCTCCCACTCCCAAAACGCTCACTACTGTGCCAGAGTCATCGTAGTTGTTTGTGTATATTTGTTAAATATTTTCTTTATTATCTGTTTTAATTTTTATAAAATGTATGATTTTTTTTGGTTATTTTCTGTTTATATGAACAAAATTGAATTTGTGTGAAGGTTGTACATTGAATGTGTGTCTGTTTTCAGGAGTTGCTAGCAGCTGTGAACGAGAGAGATCGACTTGTGCAAGAGATGGACGAGCAGGAGAAAGCGTAAGCATTATTCTTACTAATATTAGTATTATAAATGCGAAAGTTTGGATGGATGTATGTATGGATGTTTGTTACTCAATCACGCCCCACCCGGCTGAACGGATCTGGTAGAAATTTGGCACAGAGATAGATTATAGCCTGGAATAGCAAATAGGCTACTTTTTATCCCGGAAAATGAAAGAGTACGAAGTCGCGGGCATCAGCTAGTATTAGTATATAGTAAACTAATATTAGTTATTTTAGTAGTAATAGTAGTAATTTACAATATTATAAACTAGCTGATGCCCACGACTTCGTGGGCGTGGATTGAGTTTTTTGGTTCCCACGGGAATCCATTAATTTTCCAGGATAAAAAGAAGCCTATAAGCCATCCATCCAAGCTTTCGCATTTATAATGGCAGTATGGATGGATGTTTGTAACTTTGTTACTCAATCACGCCAAAAAGGCTGAATGGATCTGTATAAAATTTGGCACATAGGTAAATTATAGTCTGGAATAATACATAGGCTTCTTTTTATCCCGGAAAATTAGAGTTCCCGCGGGAAGCGAAAAACGAAGTCGCGGGCATCAGCTAGTAATTAATGTGTACTTTTAATGTGTTATGATGATGAATGAAAAATACTGTTTTTTTTCCTTACAGGATAGCAGCAGACGACGAAATCCAACGTAACCTTTCAAATGTTGAAATTCAAAGGAAAAACAACTGTATCCTACAGTGAATAAGGATTAAAACCCTTCAACAACGCTTACTTAAACATATTACTATATAGGAATCAAACAAAACATCAATTTAACAAAACTCGCGATTCGACTATAGATATGAAAATGTACTGATAAAATTTTGATGTAATTTCGAGGGAAATAAGAAAGTCGTATTTTGAGATGGGACAGTATTACATTTCATTAGTTAGATGGAAAAATGCTTCTCAAAGTTTCTTATACACCACACGGGATCATAGACGAGAATCGAATTCATTCTTTTGAGACCAGTGAATACTGGCCCATCTCAAAACCCTATACATGCGCTGCTGCGGTCCATTAGACATTGAAATGTAGTTATTTATTAAAATTGCAATCTTTCTCGAACAACCGAGATTTAATTCCAATACAAAATGTCTCTAAAAATCATTCTCTTGAAATTATGACTGTTCTAATCCAAAATTGGATCTTTTAATTTATTTAAAAAAAAACAGTGCCAGACTATAGAAAAGATGAATGCAAATATATTTATTTATTTATTAGTTCGATGAAAACATTTTTGGAACTCCGCATGGCTTAAAATAATTTTATTAATCATTAGTTAAATTTTTATTAGTTCAAATAAAATTATTTTACTATATATTTTTTAACACAAACGTCGACATTACTGTTGTAATTCGAATAAAATACTCACAATATTTGTTTCCTATAAATAATAATATATCAATTAAATAAGTATTTAAAACTTAGGCCGTTTGCTGTATCACATAATAATATAATATTATCAAAGATAGTTGTTTGAAATATAAAAGTGTAAATTTTACATTAAAATTTTTTTATTTTGTACAAACTGCCGAATAATCAATATTTTAAATTTTTAATTAAAGTTTCGGTATAAGTGATCGTTTTATGGAAATTGACAGTAATAAAAAGTGAGCGTTTAATATTATTTGCCTATCAATATAGTTAATATATTTTGCGATATTTTATAATTTACAAATATAATGATTGTTGTATTACTTTTTTGTAGCTGTGTTAAGTTTAAATACATATTTCATTTTTTGTTAGGCTCAAGACACATTGCGGCAGAATTAGACAGAAAAATTACAACAAACTTTACAAAGTAAACTGAATTTTATCTCCATTGTAAAATTCGCAAAGTGTGGAGCATAACAAACTAGCGTTGGTAGCCTAGTGTTTGAAAAGTATAGCCTCCTATAACGGTGGTCGGGGATTCGATTCTCGAGCATGCACTTCTCACTTTTTTGAGTTAAGCGCGTTTTAAGCAATGAAGGAAAACATCGCGGTTTAACCTGCATACCTGAGGGTTCTTTATAAAATACTTATAGGCGTAGTCTGCTAATCTGCAATTGATGATGTTTATATGTTTTTTTTTTAACCACTACAAGTTAGCCCTTGACTGCGATCTCACCTGATAGCAAGTGAAGATGCTGTCTAAGATGGCAGCGGGCTAACCTGTTAGGGGCATGGCAGTTATATTAAAGCCATACCCCTATGCGGTTTCTACACGGCATCGTACCGGAACGCTAAATCGCTTGGCGGCACGTCTTTGCCGGTAGGGTGGTAACTAGCCACGGCCGAAGCCTCCCACCAGGCCAGACCAGAGAAAATTCAGAAATTATAAATTCCCAAATTGACCCTGCCGGGGATCGAACCCGGGACCTCCGTACGTTAAGACAACAGCGCTACACACTGCGCCACGGAGGTCGTCAAATTTGTGCTTTATGAGGTTGAGATAAGGTTCAGTTTGCTTTGCAACATTTTAGGATCGCGTCACATTACTTCGGGATGTTTCTCGCAATGTATCTTGAGCTAATAAGCTATGAGATCAAAATTGATAATTGGAAGTGTGGTACCAAATTTCAGCATGGAATATCTCAAAAATGTTTGCAGGTACCCAGCTTTGCTCTATTGTAATTTGTCTACGTAACCAAAGAAACTTTTCCTAAACTTCGATACTTTTTAAACTGACTTAATTTTTTTGTCGGATCCGATTGTCTGATCGTTTATCTACTGGTGAGTTTTTGTCTATATTTTTAATTGCGACTCTGTTTTTAATCAGTTTTAATAAAAAAAAATTTGAAGTACATTAGGTGACATAGCAAGCTGTAAAAAGAAAAATATTTAATTTTTTTTGAAGATCATTAGGTGACATAGCAAGGTAAAAAGAAAAATATTTAAAATACTTAAAGTGCATGGCACCATCGATGGTTATGATCAACTTTAAATTCAGTCAGAATTCTTACATTCATAATGGAAGAACCCTGATTTTTGGAACCCAAAGTGTTTTTATGTGGTCAAATATAACCAAACCATCGATTGCGCAATTAATCGTGAGTGTTTGGTCGTGCCTCGTTGGTCTAGTGGTTAGCATAGTCGGCTGCGGATCACGAGGTCCTGGGTTCGATTCCCGGTCGGGCATAAAAGTTAGGTATTGGGTTTTTCAATTAAGAAATTCTCAGTGCCAGACCGGAGTTGGAAGTTGGCGGTGTTTCACCCCCTTGCCTCGGAGAGCACGTTAAGCCGTCGGTCCCGGTTATTATCACTAACATGATAATAGTCGTTAAAGTCGCATTGGAGCAGCGTGGTGGGTCTAAGCTCTAATTCCCGCTCTCCTATGAGAGTGGAAACCTGTGCCCAGCAGTGCGCTGTCGTTTGTCTGCGCTGTTTTCTTTAACGGTCGGATCCGATAATATATGTGCGGCTGCCTTTATCCAATAACAAATTAAACATGAGTACAATGCCATAGATAACTTAATTTTTTTAATGTACAAATTAATATGTGTATAAGCAAACACATTACTGTGTTGTGGTGTGTTGGGACGCATTCTGACGTCACTATACGATACGACAACTGGAGCGTTCCAGAACGACGGACCGACTAGTGTGCGCAACTTAGTGTCCCTGGAACTAATAATAATGCTAATATTGCTATATGATTTTAGTTCCATAGACTGTTAGGCTGAGCTCTATAGAGCGTACTTTGACTTGGCTCAGACTTAATTTAGAGTTAAAACAAGATGGACTTATGTGAGTATACTGCCATCCCTTGAAGCCGTATTGTTTTATTATTGTTGACTTCCTTTTTTTTTGAATTATAATCCTCATTTTAGGAATGTCAAGGTCATCAAACTGTCATTTTGAGTAATATTGCTTTTAGCGTTGGCAGTATGGCTCCAGTTTACAATGACATAAAGCATCGATATGACATTAATACAGGTACAAATTCAAAATGACAAACATCACTAGCTCTGTGGTGATAATGTTAAATAATCCGATCAATGCTTCGGACATACGGCTAGTGCCATTTTATAAAGTGTTCCGATCGCGTTGAACGTCACACTACGACACGGTTATGTGCTTGCACCATTATTTTTATACGTACTATTAATAAAACGATATGTAAATATTAGTCATTTTTTCATTAGTTTTTAATTGAGTTTATATTTATTAATAACGGCTATGTTAGATAAATATTCTTGCCTTGAATGGCTGGCGCATTCAGAGTGGAGTGATAGATGAGTCTAATAACTACCTAAACTCAGATTTATGTACTGCGGCATATGGTTGAAATTAGTGTACAGAAAACAAAGCACGGATGACACTCCAGTATGCCTAAGTATAGTACGCGCGCGAGTTGAATGCAGAGCTTTTGTATGTCACCATACTTTAGCTCTGCATTCAACTCGCGCGCGTACTGTAAGTAAAGCTTAGTTCAAGTTGTTGTTGCCATGCGCCTGATGGTGTCAAATCAAACTCACTAAAACTAAACTACTAGTTAGTTTTCGCTATATTTTTCTGTTAAAATATCCTTTTTTTAGTCATGAGCTAATAGTTATATTTTGTAATTTTATTCATTATGTATTTGTAATTTCTACTTACAAAAAAAGTAAACTATATTGACTTGAAGTAATAACTGGGAAAAAAATTAATTAAACGGTTGAAAAAAAATAATACTTAAATCTTGTTATTATTTCACATCAATAATTATAAAAGGAAAATATTAAAACAATATTTTTTTAATGAAATAATTTCAATGAATTAGCTTTTACTTTTACATTGTACAGAAACCTGTTTGGCATAAAAACAGAAAATAATAATAAACTATTCAAAAGTATTATAAAGGTAACCTATTCCAAAAAAACTGCTTAAATGCAAGAAATGTCTATTAAAAATATAATAATAATTTATTTTTAGCACTTGTATTGTAAAATTATTTATTTATTTTGTCTGTGAATATAACCTACCCGTACTTATACTTAATTTCTTATTATATCCTACATTAAAAAGCTATCTGATCGTAATAGTTTTATTACATTCTGCTTAGCTGCTCTATAAAGTATGTACAAGCCTCATAAAAATCGGTTTAGTAATATCTTAATGAAATGATGTTTTAAAAAGTGAGAGGTGCTAAAACGTAACCATATGTGTACGTATTTATTGTGCAATTTTTTATTTTTTATTAAAATTAGATTTTAGTTTTTTATAAATGAATTCGAGTTTGTGTTTGTGAAATTAGATTGTTGCTGAAATTATATTATTGTATACCCGATTTTTTTAATGATCTCCCTGGCACAGTGTTGAGCGCGTACGGTGGTCCAGGATTCGATCCCTGTCAGGGTCAAATTTCAATTCCAAGGGAATTTATAATTTCTGAATCTGGCCTGGTGGGAGGCGTCGGCCATGGCTAGTTACCACCCTACCGACAAAGACGTGCCGCCAAGTGATTTAGCATTCTGGTATTTGTAAGTAATTATATTTTTTTCACAATATGTATTTTTTTTTCTAACTTCAGTTACGTAGTTTCTTAGGTTACTTTGTTAATTTTAACTGTGACGTCACTTTATTGCTGAAGGTTGGGACCCCTTCCGTTCATCAAATAATGGTAGGAGTTTTCTTAGGATGAAAATTCTTTACATGAGTTGCCTATTTTATTTATTAATAGTTGCAATATTTAGCGATATTCTCTATATTACATGAGTCTTTACTCTATATAGCTTGAAATAATCATCTATTTATTCAATTTATAGTAACTTTATTGACAATCTATTTTCAAGAATCGCTCGAATGCTTTATTGTAAATATTTTATTATATATTTTAGTTTTAAAAAGTTGCTTATTCGTTTGTTCGTAAAACTAAAACTGAATTGAATTGTAAGGACTAAATATTATATCGTGAGGATGATGAGGTTCCATGTATCACGGTGGAGGCTTTCCCAGGATTATAATGCGGAATCAGAGGCCCAATGGTCTAAGCAAATCGTCATCATTTGACATTTTAAAACGTATTACTCGAACTGTTTAAGGAGTTCATACATGATTTTTGACGTGCAGGCATCTGTAAACTCCATAGACAGGTCGAGTTATCTGTTTGACAAACGATTACGTTTTCCTTACACATTCGGGGTGCAGATCCATTAGTGTAAGAAATTAATTCATTCATACTGTACAATTTCCTAGATGTAGGTAATAGATGAGGTAGGTAACAATAAGATGTTTTCAATAGTAAAAATTATCAAGACCGAAGGCTGACTTTGTTAATGTTATAAATATACATACAACCGCATACACTTACCTACGTGTTATGCCGAAATGGTGCCCGACTTGTTTAGATCTAGGCAGTCGAACAGTCGAGCAGTTAACAGGCTCATGAATAAGGGCCCCGAACGGGTTCGAAACTAGTCGGGCACTTTTCCGACATGACACGTAAGTGTATCCGGTTGTATGTATATTTATAATGAATATCTCTCACGATAGTATAAACGTTAAAATTTGTTTGTTAATGACAAATTAGGGACTCAAAAGTCGGTCACCCATCAAGTTATATGTTGAATCAGTGTTGCTTAACCTGCGCAATCGGAAACAAAAAACATGCGCTGTCGCGACTAGACCGTGTCACGCATCACGCAGTTTGCGTCGCGTCGCGTAAATGTCTCATGAATAAGGGTTCGAAACTAGTCGGGTACACTCCGATACAAAACATAAATTAAACAGTGTTACGAGTATATTTGACCGAACGAAGCGAAGGTCTCTGAGAACGAAATTATTTAATTTTTAATGAGCCTTAGTATTTACAACAGAACTTCACAATGGTGTGTCAATAGATGGCGCTAATGGTCAAAGTTAACTATTACAATATTTTCTAAAAGGCTGAGTCTGAAACTTGTTCAATTATTTGAATTATATCCTGTACTTGAACAAGAAATACTAAAATTAGATAACTATTATATGGAAACGAAATTATTTAATTTTTAATGAGCCTTAGTATTTACAACAGAACTTCACAATGATGTCAATAGATGGCGCCGCGAGGTCTCAGTTCGGGGCGAACCACTAGTTATATTGAGTTTGAAGTTGAGACTAGTTGTGTCAACGCATATCAGTCGATTGTGATTGTTAATTTGACCTCAGTCGGTAACTGGACGGGTGACCGAATTTAGAGGTTCAAATTTGTCCATTTTGACACCTCCGTGCCTCGGAGACCACGTTAAGCCGGTTACTATCACTAACACCTGATAATAATCGTTACAAAAAGAAAGAGTTTAATACTCTTAGCCAAGTCATATGCGGAAGGACGTGGGTACCCACCGTATTATTATCCCAAGAAAACTCCTACCATTATGTGATTAATGGAAAGGGGCCACGACCTCAATAATGAGAAAGACGCCGCAAAGAGAGAGATTTTTATATTGACAGACCACTCTGAATAGTAATTTTAGTACTGGTAATTTCAGCCACTAGTTTTATGGTCAACCGAATTAGTACAATATAATTTTGTCATATCTCTGCCTAGAATCTAGATGCTAACATAATAAAGGTAAAATCAGCTTAGTAGTAATGGTGCGAAATCCTTCATAAAAACCCAAAAACGTTGTATAAAGCTCGTGTAGATAAAACGTGTTGTCCTTTTTTGACTTGTGTCATTTTTAATGAGTATGAGTAAGATAGTAGGTATTAGCTACTTATTTTTTGTATGAAAATTAAACTTTATCATGAAATACTTAGGCGCAAGGTATATCTATGGAATAGAGTGGAGCTGAGGTGAAAGCCACTTGTCTGAACTCAGCTTTAAATACATTGGAATATGGTTGAAATTTGTATAATGCAATTTAAGCGCGCGCATGTCAATCATTTATTTGAATTATGCCCTGCCATATTATTTCAACCGTATATCTAACCTATAGCCCGACAAACCGGTGACAGCGTCGCTAGTATACCTATGATCTATGAAAAAAAAACTAAACAGGCATAAAAAATAGTTCCAATTTTGGCCACGGATCAGATCAGTCCCATATATCTATCTATCTAATATAGCAGTAAAGAGTTAATTTTAAGTTTTTATCAAAAAGACGCCTCGCCTCGGTTTCCACTCAACTCTGCAAGTGCGTTGCGCCTTACACGTTATTTTAAGACTCGGGATCTCAGTTTTTTGTAAGTTTGATCAAACTGTAGGTTGCAATGATTGTTTGCATTTTCTATTTGTAGCTAGATGACAAAATAAACTGATATGATTTGAGTATAGCAAGGTCTACATTCTGGTAATTTGGTGGTTCTTTTATTGAAATAATTTGCCTTGAAGTGGTGTTAGCCTAGTGCTTATAGACTTGGACCCCCTATTGGTATACGGGTTTGGAGTTTTGGGCACTCGCTTCCAACTTTTTATGCAACTAAAGCCATTAAATATCACTTGCTTTATCTATGTAGAAAAACATCGTGAAATAGCTTGCATGCCTATGGCCATGCCGTGGTGGACTATGGCCTGAATCGTTCTGAGAGGAGATTCGTGCTCAGAATTGGCTATCTCCGTAGGTACAATCATCAACAGTTTAAAAATATTACTTTGTGTTTTCTGTTACATTAAATTGCCAGATATTGGATCTTGTTATATTCCGACAAACTTATCTGACCCGGCGACAGCTTCTCTAGTATAATATTAAAAATAAAATAAAAACAAAAACTAAACAGGCATATGTTCCAATTTTGGCCACCGGGTCAGATAAGTTTGTGGGGCTTTTTTAATTCTTGTAGTCTTCACGGTAGACGCTATGTCGCAATGTTTGTAACTTGTACACCCTGTATCCTATGATAATAATAATATTATCTATTTATTGTAACTCTAATCACCATCAGTAACGATTAACGAATAAAGTGACATTTGGGAATTTTCGCATTTTACTTTAAAATTTACCTTTTTTGTTGCAATAGCGTAGCGATTCAGGTATCTCTGAGTTTTTTTTTACAAATACTCAGTTTTGCGGTCATATTATCCACAAAAAAGTAAAGCAAGGGACAGAAATGATTGAATTGACCATAGAAGTAGAAAACATCGTTGGGATTGACATTTCGATAGTCGTTGCGATACTTATTTGATAGAAGCAACACTCGACGTCGCTGTCACCAATATTTAGTATCGACTGTCGATATATTGAATAAAGAAATCGGGCGTAAGAGTCAAGGTAATAGGTTATGATCACTTGGTCCACATTAAAAATTGGTGCACATGGGGCGTCTCGTACTTTAAAATGAAATACAATTTGAAACGTATTTTTTTTATTGATTAGTTCGTTGTTATAAGCAACTGTTAAGTATAGAGTATAATTTTAACTTAAATAATGAAAGGTACGTTAAAACTTAATACTTAAATAATAGTACCAATTTAAGTAACTTTGTTAAAAGCTAATGAATTGTACTGGAAGAACCCGGTTTAGACTAATTATATTTAAGTATCAATTAAATATTTCTTTGAGTAATATCAAAATTACGTAGATCAACGACGACGAGTTTAAATAGATGATTTGTTATTAATTAATAATAAATAATTATTTTACAATCACAGACTAAAATCAAAATGGACCGGAAACAAACAAGACATAAAAAAAACGCACTAAACAACACGCAATGTCATATCGATCTACCATTTTCTTTTACTTAGTGAGTGGTAAGGACGAATTTCAATCACAACACCATGGCATCAACGATTTTTTTGTTTCAAAATAATATAGCTTATGATCTTGCTAAATATTTAGATATTATTTTGGTCATATAAAAAATGTTAAAATGATTAAATATTAGTAAATTCCTAACTATTGTGTCATATAGAGGCAATTTATCATTTTTTCTTTGTCGTGGTCTTAATGTGACCGAAAAAAGACAAAATATACATCTACAATATTAAAAAAAGTACGTAATAATAATTGCTAAATTATTTATTTAGCGATAGAAAATAGGAAGCTACTAGACTTTTGTGCTTTTCATGCTGTAGATGTACATTTTATTGATACTTAATTAATAATAGGTACTTAATTTATTGTTATTCTTTAATATTATTGATAGAAGCACTTGAGGCTTAATTTCAATGTGGCAACACTAACAACAAAAAATATTTTATTACTTAAATCTTTTATTTTTCTTTCATATTTTTATGAACTGACATTCAGAGAAGTCCATACTCCATTGTATAATACTAACCTAAAAACATATCGAAATATAACGCATTTATTAGTCTAAGCCTAAAAAGATCTTCGACGTTTACTGCAAGAATTTAACTTATAACGATTTTAACTTTTACCTAGTTAGTTATGTATCTCATTCAATTATAAAGTATTCCCACCTCAAGTTTTAACAACCTTTATCTTAACTCGTGAGAAAATCAAAAAAATAATTTAATTAATTTGTCATATTAAATAAATAAAACAATATCATTGTAAATCAAAATACGGTAGCAAATATATATAGTAGGTACATTAAAGTCAGAGATGTCAGTGTTGCCACTTCTATACAAAAACTACAGATTAAAAAAAGACCTTTAAATAGGTCGGAAAACTTCGTATGGAAGTAAAAAACCCATGATATTACATGGCTGAAAAGTTCTGACCAGCAGAAATATAATACAGCTTTTTCATTTAGTAACTTCATGCAAATATTACTGGAATTTGCATTTCTACTAACTTTATATTTTAATAATTGAAAAATACTGTACAATAACAAGAATAAATTGCTCGTTTATTATTATTATTTTTATGTAAAAAAAAGTTAAATTGTATTAGGTTTATTTAATATTCCATCTAATTTTTATGTTTTTCATAACGACATAGTCAAATTGCTTTTAATTTTACCAATTCCGAATTTTTCTAAAATCTAGTATTAATTCTTAAATTTCCTTTACAATTACTGAAGTATCAAATATTTTTGTAATAGTTTCCAAGAGTAAGACCTTTTTTAAGGCACATTACAAATTGATCCAATCCAATATTATATAATATGAATGGGTAGTATTCCACTCATCAAACTTTGTCCAATGCTTTGATTTTATATAAAATCAAAGGTCCAATGTATTTGACGAAGACTCAAGTGTTAGGTACCTAACAATACCTAACGTAACGGAGTTTGATTTTACTCCCCATAAATTGTCATACGGGGCTTATATATTGCAAATCGATTCTAAGAGGTAAATTCCAAAATTCAACAAGATATTATTCTAAAATTTAAATATTTAACTGGCTTTACGGCTCTGGGTTCTAGTCTTTTTGAACCTAAAAAAACTTTGATCCATTTTGGGTTGCTAGCACATATTTTTCTGGAAATTTTGATCAAATCTAGATTGGGCAATGTTTGACTAATGGTATGAAAAAGGACGCGTTTTACAAACGTTGGGTCGCTAGGCCTTTGCGAAATATATGACAATTATTTGGCTTGTCATGTTTGGAGTCGTCTGCTACGCTCGAGTGTGGTTGTTGTTTGTTACGGGCGGTGCTTCGGCCTCCTCAGCGGCCGCCTCTGCTTTTAGTTTCTTATATTTACCTAGAATTCACAAAATATAATTAAAATTCCTGGATAAACTGACTTTAAAAATCAATTCATTCACTGTTCATTTTAGAACTATTTAACAGTTTTAGTTATACGCGTTATATAATATTATAAATGCGATAGTGTGTCTGTCTGTCTGTACGCTTTCACGGCCCAACTACTTAACCGATTTTGATGAAATTTGGTACAGAGATAGGTTACGTCCCGGGGAAGGACAAAGGCTACTTTTTATCCCAGAAAGAATTCCCGCGGGGCAAAAATCACGCGGGCGAAGACATGGACATCATCTAGTTTAAAGAATAATAATAAAAAAACTTTTACTCAGAATTTTTAAGGGTCGTAATTTAACAAAAGTTATCCAGTATTACGTACAGAGTGTCATAAGTATTTTTTATTAAGCCAGCGATGGATTGAAATGATGATATTATATCCAGGTCCAAATGGATGAAGGAACCTGGATGAGGGGGAATACTCACGGGAAGTCTTGACCATGATGTAGCCCCACCAGATGGACCAGCCCCAGCCCACGAGGCAGAACAGCACCGTGAACAGCTGTCCCACTCCCACTATCAGGTTGATGATGAAGGAACCTGGATGAGGGAGGAATATTCATATTCATATTCATTTATTTGCAGAAACATGTTTTTTTACAAAGGGTGGTAAACAGAGTAATGGAGACAATGTTTCGCCTTAATAGGCATGCTATGAACTATTAATATTTGTCTAGATAATAGATACTCCTTTTTGCTCAAACTTTTGGGGCAGTTACGTGCCAAGCTCAGTGATGCTAGCGGTTAGACGTCGGCCTCCTATTCCCGGGATTCAATCCCCAGGATTGTTTAATTACTCTGAAAAGCTTGCGGTGCGTGCCTGAGGCAGGCACGCACCGCAAGCTTTTCAGAGTAAAATACTTACCTATGTGCGTTTTAAGCAATAAAGTATCATTTTGAGGTAACGTGTATGATTGGGAGTCTCCATAGTGTTTTCGACAATCTAGTCGACGTAGTAGTAGATGAGCGGACTGTCAATCAACACTTTGCCAACTTGGTCGGTCGTAGGGAGTCCATCAAGTTGGCCAAGTGCTAACCCTTTTTAGTCTGAGAGAAGACATCATGTTCAGCAGCATAATGATATAATATGCTTTGAAGTTCAAGATCCAAAGTCCTATGTAAGTCGGGCTACGTTTAAGAAAGAATCAACATGCAAGGTCCCAAGTCTAGACTTCAACTTTGTCAAAGTTTTTCCTCAGTAGATAGTCCATAGTTAAAATATGCTATTTAAAGTAAGAGATAATAAAATTCAAAAAGCAAATAAGATCCTCCTACGATGATCCATTTGCTATACAATCTACGTAATGATAAAAAAAAACCAGGTCCAGATCAAAGAAATTGAAGAAAACGTAATAGAAAACAGCTTACCTATCCTGTGCTTAGCTCCATCGTGGACACCAAATCGTGGTATCCCAAAACAGAGGCAAAACATTCCGCTGAAGATTGTACCTGGAAATGTAAAATGAACAAACTGAGAAATCGCTTCGTATAGGAAAGGTACTCTATTGCTGGACTTCTAATGGGGCCCTAATGCAAGCTCCTGTCCCACTTATGTTTACAAATTAACCAAGTAAACTAATTCATGGTTCAATAATTAGAAACGTTTTTTAATGCTAGAGGAAGACGTCTAGGGGACTGCCCAAAGAGTTTTAATGGCCAATTATTTGATTCTACTAGGTACATGTAAGCCCTTTACTACGATTGAAGCGATGATGCAGTCTATGATGGCAGTGGGCTAACCTGGTAGGGGGTATGGCAGTTTAAACCACACCTCTAAACAGTTTCCAAACGGCACCAAGCCGGAACGTTTAATAGCTTGGCAGTACATTTATGCCGATTGGGTGGAAACTATAGTCGCGGCCCAAGCCTCCCACCAGATGATTAAATAGAGGAGAAGAAGTTAAGATAACAAAATCAATCCTTAGTCAAGCTCTAATGAAAAGAAAAGACCTGCGCATACGAGGTACTTACAATCCTCTGCGTACTTCTGTTGTCTGTCGAAAACTGATCACTCAATCTCTAGTCAAGCTCTTGTGAAAAGAAAAGACCTGCGCAGTCGAGGTACAGTTATCCGCGTATTTCTGTTGTCTGTCAAAAACTGATCACTTCAAACTGCAATGCATTTAACGTATCTACACAGTGTACGACGAAAACCTGTATTAAATAGAGACGTCTATCCTCCGCGGACACAGTCCCACGTCTGCGCGCAGGTCATAAGAGAAAGAAAGAAGAAGAGAATAGAGAAGAAGAGAAAGGGACTCACCCAGACCAGGGACAACAATGTTGCAGAGCAGACAGAAGTAGGCCAGCACGATTGGCAGGACGGGGATTGCGCCGCGCATCACGCTCGTGTGCTCGATGAGAGACGGGTCCAGCTTCTTGCGGGTATCCTGGAAAATTATAACAAGTTAATACTTATTATAATTACCTATTTTTGTATTGTTTATATTTTTAAGTATTACTGTACTTTATGTAAGTATTTTATAATATTATGTGCCTTGTTGCCTGAAATAAATGAATAATAATTATCATATCTGCGAATGGTTTAATCCCAGTCAGCCTCGCTCATCACCTGAGGAGACTGGGGTTCCGTGGCAGTTCGCTCGCAACCAGGATGTAGAAAGCGGTGTTGCTAGACTCGGCTAAGATAGTCCGCCGGTTTCTCAACCCCCGGCCGTCTGGTCTCCCCGGGATGTAGGTACCTAATCCTCCGCCCGGTAAAAATATGTATTTATGTTATGTTTAAGTAAGTTTATTTATTTATATGTATTTAAGTTTATTATATTTATTTTTGACCATATAGGTATTATTAGTATTTATTTCAAGTACACGGGCGTGAGAGTAAAATTTATAGAAACAATAATATACTATAGTGGTTCGCCCCGAACTGAGACCTCGCGGTATCCATAAAATAAATAAACTTTTACAGAGCGCCATCTATTGACATAGGTAATTGTGAAGTTCTGTTTAACTGACTGAATGCTGAAGCTCATTAAAAATTAAATAATTTCGTTTCCATATAATATTTATCTAATAGTAACTTTTAACATTAGCGCCATCTAAATAATTTCGTTTCCTTATAAATGTTTATCTAATTTTAAACAGATTTGTTGTATTTGTATTTGTTGTTCAAGTAGGTACCTACAGGATATAATTCAAATAATTGAACAAGTTTCAGACTCAGCTTTTCAGAAAATATTGTAATCAAGGGCGGATCCAGCTTTGGCGCCAGGGGGGGGGGTCACATAGTCGTGGTTAAGACACAAGAACTTATAATTTAATTTTGATAATAATAAATACAAGTATATTTAAATGACAAAATCAATTTTTCTTTTACGTCTTCTCCCGAAACGCGTTATCACTTCATCTACTTCAATGGGTACGTTTTTATGGACGTGGAGAAGTGCCAGTCCGGTTAGACGTTCTTCAACCATGGAAGCTCTTAGCCACGATTTGATTTTTCGTAACGTAGAGAACGATCTTTCCGCTGTCGCTACACTAACAGGTAGTGTAGCCTTAATACATAAAAATTTTCTTATATTAGGAAACATCTCAATATCGCAATTTAAAGATTCCCGCGGGAACTCTTCAATTTTCCGGGATAAAAAGTAGCCTACGTCCTTCCCCGGGACACAACCTATCTCTGTACCAAATTTTATCAAAATCAGTTGAACAGATACATTTGTTTGATTCCCGCGGGAACTCTTCAATTTTCCGGGATAAAAAGTAGCCTACGTCCTTCCCCGGGATACAACCTATCTCTGTACCAAATTTTATCAAAATCAGTTGAACAGATACATTTGTTTGATTCCCGCGGGAACTCTTCAATTTTCCGGTATAAAAAGTAGCATATGTGCTATTCCAGACTATAATCTATCTCTGTGCCAAATTTCAGCCAGATCCGTTCAGCTGTTGGGACGTGATTGAGTAACAAACATCCATACATCCATCCAGACATCCATCCAAACTTTCGCATTTATAATATTTATTTGATATTTGATTATTTGATTTGATTTGATATTTGATTTGATTAAATAATGAAAGTACTTAAATAAAATCTATAAAAAATCTATAAAATCAGTATGTTTAACAATTTTACTTAGTGGTTCACCTAGGACCTGGACCCAGCTCAGGGGGGGGTCATGACCCCCATGACCCCCCCCTGGATCCGCCCTTGATTGTAATAGTTAACTTTGAACATTAGCGCCATCTATTGACATCATTGTCAGGTTTAGTTAAAAATACTAAACCTCATTAAAAATTAAATAATTTCGTTTCCTTTTATCTAATTTTAGTATTTGTTGTTCAAGTACAGGATATACCTAATTCAAATAATTGATCAAGTTTCAGGCTCAGCCTTTCAGAAAATTGAGAGTTCTGAGGTCAACTTTGGACGTTAGAAAATCTCCACTTTGAAAACCCCCCATTTCGTCAATTTTAGGGGAAAAATTAAAAAAAAATAGCAAGAAAAGAATACAATTATTTTGCTATAATCCGCCAACAGTGTTGGCGGATTATAGCAAAATAATTGTATTCTTTTCTTGCTAAATCATGAACTTCCGCAAAGTAACGCCTGATTCCATTCAATATTTAAAAAAAAATATATTTTTTGGATGTATGTAACGCTATAAAAAATATTTTACTTCGCATTAGCTTCTATGAGAGCCCCCCTGAAATAAAGATTTTTTCACACCACTCGCTCAACAACGCCTTATTACATGGCCTGTTATCTAAGGTTAAAGTAAGACATTAAATCCCTAGGGTTATAATGTTGTACTGAAATCCATTATTCCCTAGGGTTATAATGTGATTTGAATTTAGAATCATCGCGCATCTGAAGCAAGATCTGAGGGAATTCTAATCTATCTCTTATTCTAATATAGAGGATCTAATTCTTATTGCTATATACATAAAGTCTAATTTCGGTAAACAGAATGTGTTCTCAGCAGGCGCGGCCAACTCGATTTTCGAAAACCGAAGCCGTGGCCCACTAGATTCGCACTGACGACATTTGTTTGTCAAATCGAGTAGGCCACGCTAGCTGAAAGAAGTGGTTGTATCGCGAGGTGTGAAAAGTAGAGTATTCACCGTAGGGGTAATGCTGTATTAATCTTGGGCGCCCCTAATTCCCGCGCTACTCTCAGGATTCTAGATGCAACACCCTCGCTACGGTCGGGAGTTACTCTAAAATCCCTCGTGCCGCTTGGGATTTATCCCGGCGCCCGTGACATAATACATCGCATTACCCCCGTGGTGAATAATCTACTATTATAACTTTTTAAGCCATATTCGGCTGGAGGCCATCGGTTTATATATGTCACCGTAAGATTGTCAAAACCGTTAGATTAATCTAACTAGCGAAATTGTAAACTGTCGAATGATTACAATATAATGGATTATTTTTCGGTAGATTGTAATCTGATAAGTTTATTAACCCGATAGAAGCCTGCGGCCGGGCACTACTTGATTATTTATGTCGAACCCTAACCTAACCTACAAGAAAGAGACAAGAAAACGTAAATACAATGAATTGTCACTTAAAACATTGAACGGTTCACAATCTTTCGACTGTTTACAATCTATCGAAAAAAAGCGTTAGATTACAATCTTACAGTTTTTACAATCTTACGGTGACATATATATAAAAATTTGAAGTAGGTAATTACGTTCAGTCATTCAGAAGTTATAGGGCTCTGACAGACGGACGGACGGACGGACGGACGGACGGACAAGTGCAAATTCACTCAAGTAGACTCATTCGCTTCGCTCGGTCAATTATTAGGTAAGTACTTATTGAGTTATTCAGTCAACGCGGACGAATTCGCGGGCAAAATCTAGTAATTTTATATGTATGAAACTGGAAACACAATAAATGGTTCTTTAATAGTATAATACGTAGGTACCTCGTCATCGTCATCGTCAAACAGTACACGAGACCGCTTCCGGCCATTAGAGACAATTATTTTTGGTTTCTTCACTGATGGTGAGACGTCGTCCAAGCTTTTTGCGGAAATTGACATTATTTCGGTATATTTTTACGCTATTATTAAATTAGTTTTTATATTAGGACTTGAGCTTTCTAATCACATATATCGGAGCTATGTTATAACATAGTGTTATATATGTTTAATTAGGTATACAGGTCTTAGGGAGGTACGAGTATGCAACGGTGGTATGTCATTCATCAAATTTTTTTGTCCATTAGGTATCTATGACCAAGATTTGATCAAATTGAACTGTTTAAGCGTCCCACACAGTAAATTATATCTAATATCGACGAGCTTATACGAGTAACGCGGAATCGATACTAAAGTTTATAGGGCAAATAAAACTGCTAATCATTTCGTTTAAATATCGATTTCGATAAGGTATTGTTAAAGTATGAATGGTGATATAAACGCAGAACTACGAACTCAATTCCATGGATGACTTTCAATAACACAGTTTCAAATATTAAAGTCAAAGTGTAACTAAACAATACATTTTTTCACGGCCAATAAATAAGTAGAGTGCATAGATGCTTTTTAAGTTTATTGTTTACCTAATTTTAAACTAATACTTAAGGATGTTGTTGATAAATCTATGATTGATAACAATAATTAAGGTATCTCAAAGTAAAACAAACTTGGCGGCGGCGTACGGTTCTGGCGGAGGTCGCGAGGATAGTATACGAGTATTAATTTTTGTAAAAAATATTTCGTCATCATCTCAACCCACTGCACACTATCTCAGAATGACAAGGGTTTCAGCCATAGTCTACCACGATTGGCTTCTAGTCCAGAATAACACATCAGTGTATTTTAATGGCGAAGCAAATAAAGGCGGTAGGTACATACTTAGTCATGAAGTTATGATTATGTAGCAATTTGGTGACCAAATTAAAAGTTAGAATAGTTAGTTCCGTATTCATTATCCAAGTTCGTGTATTAAAAATAGGAATACTGCTGTAGTGTTTTAAATACTTATACGTACAATGTAAATTAAAATAGTACTAACTGCCATATTTTATTTATAAAATGTCACTACCTCAGTAGATTTTATCGCTAAACAAACTATCTAACGTTAACATTTCACGCACGTATAATATATTACGAAGTTCTATTTTTAATAACTTATGGTAACTTAAGAATAGTTATTGAATTACCTACCTAAAATAATTAACTACCTACTATAAGTCGTTAATAGTCCTAGGTAAGCTCTCCAGCTATTGCGATGATATAACACCTATTGTCGAAGCGATGAAAGCGATGCAACGTAATACTATTCCATAGAGAATGGCAAACTTATCTACACGACAACGTAGGCCACAAGAAGATTCAAATACTGTTTGATACAGTCGCATCGCGTCGTATAGAGTCGTGTTGTCGCGTTTGTCGCTCACGTAAGACAAAGCCTAGCCAGTAGCCTCAAACAATCCATACTAATATTATAAATGCGAAAGTGTGTCTGTCTGCTACGCTTTAACGGCCTACCTTTTCAACCGATTTTGATGATTGAGATGGGTTGTACTTGTATACCGGGGAAGGACTTAATACGTACCTTATCTCGGAAAATTAAGTAGTTCCCTCCGGAATAAAAAATCTAATCCACGTGGACGAAGTCGCGGGCATCATCTAGTGAAGATATCACTTGCAAATAATATAGCCCGCCGACCCGAATTGTAGCAGCGTGGTGGGTGTAAGCTCTAATTCCATCTCTCATAAGAGAGTGGAGGCCTGTGCCCAGCCGTGGGACGTTAAAGGGCTGTAGTGGTACACAATAAAGGAACGAGCAGTGATCATAGGAGTTAGGACAAAGAGTGACCGGTAACTTTTCTTGGTGAGGTCACGCGAATGTCGAGCCTTTCGTGTGGAAAACTATGAAATGATTATACATTATAGAATATAGGTATACTTACTATGATTCGACCAGTAATTACGGGTGTTGATCTTTAATGACTTTAGTATATCGTATTTTTGTTTTTCCGCTTACCAGTGTGATTCTATTGGTTCATCTATTGAGTTTCAATAAGAAAACATTGCAAAAAAAATTGCAGTTAATTTATATTTTTGTAGCTACCTTCTCTTGGACGAATGTGGGACCCTCTCTTATATAATTTTTCATTAAAAAATATACTATTTTTTAATGACTAGCTCACTAAGTGGTTATGTGGGGGACTCACTCCAGAATACCCACAAAAAAACTAGTGGCTACTTATGTTAAAAAAATAGAGTAAAGAATGTCTCACCTCAGGAGGTAGTGTGGGAGAGAGACTCTTGTTCTTGGAGAAGAGACTGGTTCTTCTGCTGCCGGACTCCGCCAGTGTGGACTGTCGTCTACACGCGCCTCTGATCCATCGACATAGGCGGTTGTTGCAGCAGCTGAAGATAAATGAAACACTATCATATCACTATCTTCATCAAAATCAGAATAGGTATAGTGTATTCTTTTGAATGTCAATAATATAAAGTACTAGATGATGCCCGCGACTTCGTCCGCGTGGATCAATACTCCGGGATAAAATGTAGATTCTTCCCCGGGATACAATCTATTCCTGTAGCTGTACCCATCAAAATCGGCTGAACACATGGACCGTGAAAGCGTAGCAGATGGGCAGACAGACTGGCTATAGGCGTGATGATGATAATTAATTAGGTACGGTACCTATCTTATTACTAAGGCTACGAGGATTTCATACATAGGGTAAGTATTTCATACATAGGACTAAGAGGACCCCATAATTTTTCCTTACTTCACCACGTCTAACAGACAACGTCACAGAGTTACTTCAGTAGTTAGGTACTCACAGTCACAATGAGAATGGATTGTCGCTCAGTATGCTGTCTCGTCTCTCCGCTTCTCGCTTCTTCCCACAGCAGCCAGTCTCCTTCACCACGTCGGATGACGTCACGGGCGACGTCACCTCAGCATGCAGGGGTGGGTTATACTCACAACGAAGGTGGATTGTCGCTCAGGATGCTGTCTCGTCTCTCCGCTTCTCTCTTCTTCCCACAGCAGCCAGTCTCCTTCACCACGTCGGATGACGTCACGGGCGACGTCATCTCAGCGTGCAAGGGCGGCTCCGACACGTCGGCGACACGTTGACGACGACAACACGCACAGAGGACGTCGCGCAGTTTGCGTTTTCGTTTCGTTTCCGTTTCGAATTCTATTGTCGTGCCCTGTAGATAAATTAGAGATGTGTAGTTTATTTATTTATTATTTATATGGTACACAAAACAGGAAATAAATACATTTCAGGTAATAGAGTGATAGGATCGGTTAATAAGTTATTTACAAAACATGTGCACACATCGTGACTTATGCACAAAATATATAGGGTCAAGTGTCCAGCAATGAAACAGTGGTACACAATAAAACATTGTGATATTCTATAATTTAATATAAAAAATACTTTTTAAACAACCGACTTCAAACTCCCGCGCCAACTTTTATTGTTCATATTTTAAAAACCGCTCGACCGATTTCGATAAAATTTATATGGGACCACATGGGAAGTATGCTCTTTTAAATAAAAAAAGAATCATCCAAATCGGTCCACCCAGTCAAAACTTCTGAGGTAACAAACATAAAAAAAAAAAAAAAAAACAGTCGAATTGAGAACCTCCTCCTTTTCTTGAAGTCGGTTGAAAATGCTACGTTGTCACTCTTGTGGACCCCCCGCCCTATCCCACGGCACTTTCCATCGGAGCCACGTGGAAGATGACGTGTTTGCGGAGAATTTTTTGATTTTTTGGACAAAAAGTAATTATTTTCAGCATTCTTTATAGATTTTTCATTAAATTTTGGTTGAAATTTTCATAATTTTCATGATAACCTAGCATTAACCATATTTCGTAGATGATACGTGGAATAGATCATAAATGTTATAGCATTTCAAATTAGTGGAAAAAATTTCAAGTTTAGTAAAATAAACCTTAGGTAGTCAACAATGAAACAGTTGCATAATGGACACAATTAAACACTGTTTCGTTGCGTACCATAAAGAATCATATTATACTTCCTGTGAAAATGAATATTTTTTGTGGCTAGAATATTAAACCCTAAAAAGAAAGAAAGATTATCAGGTATTCAGGAAAAAATATGCTTCGAGCTATTCTAATGCACGGACAAGGAATATTCCTTGTTTTCCCGAGGACAATTAATAAGAAATGATAAGAATAGTCGCATATTTGGGGCAGGTGTTCGGGCACGACAGATACGAACTCCTACTAGGTACTCATCATGATGGAGGAAAAATGCTGTAAAAAGAGGCGTTGGTTGCAGTAGAAAGTCTAGGCTTTGCAACATACATATTCTGATACAGTGGGGCCCAAAATTCAAAAGTTTTGAGTAAAGTGGACCGGATCGTGAGTACCGCCGAATTATTTCGCTTCGCGAAGAACAGATGGGGATATAACAAGCTGACTGCCAACCTTTGTAAATCAGAGAGGCAACCGAAGATGAAGGAATTCATGACTTCATTGAAGGCTCATCCACGGACTGGAAAGCGTAAACCAAAATAAAGTGAAATTAGGAATAAAACCTTTTATGATTGAACTCAGAATTTTTTTGTACTACCTACTCAATAAATTTCAAAAAACGTGGGACAGAGAGTATGAATTTATTATATTTCAATGTTGAATTTGTGGTGTTTCATTGTGTACACCGTTGTGGACACAATGAAACATTTCCCGTTTTTTGGTTTTAAATTTTTTACTGATTGATTACACATTCATCAAAAAAACTATAAATGACATCCGATACCTAATAAAATTGAGACTTCTATCTGTAAAAACAAAAGGTTTATGAGACTTTGAATTTTTAGTGTTTCATTGTTGGACACTTGAAGACTAGTGAATGAATGAAGATGGAATGAAATAGATATCTTAGTTGATTAGATATCCCACCACAATTACTGGGCAATATATATGCTCTTTTGTCTGTCCTATATATACCTATTTACTTTTTAAACCTTGTATTTGAAAAGGTCCAATCGTTTATTATGTATCAAAAACTACCCATTCGATGGCCCACTAATGAGCACAGATCTTTTTTCTTTTAGAATTAGACCATAGTCCAAATTGGCAATTAGCGCAGACTTAACATATACCTATGAGAACATAGAACTCTCAGGCATACAGGTTCCACGATGTTCTTATTCACCGTTCGAAGCAAGATTGTAAAGGAGCATGACCAGGGAATGGAGATCGAACCCACGTCAGTATAGGAGGTCGCCAAGATCACCGCTTGGCAGACTCTTCTAGTATACTTAACATTTTCTTGTATCATATCAAAAGTGGATAGATAACACTTACTTTTCCCGCAGCAATTTCAACCTCTTCCTCAGTAACTTTCTTCTTAAAGCAATTCATTGTCTTCCAGAACTTCTTATTCTCCCCATCTCCTGCTACTCTCTCCTCCCTTACTGGTTCACTCTCCCTCTCTTCTTCTAAAGGTTGAGGCGATTTGATGCAGCACGGGCAGCACTTGGCCTTGCACTTGCCCATGAGTCGTGCACAGATGTTGGGTCTGGGTGGGGTCTGTGTTGGGTCCTGGTCGGACTGTGTCGGGGGCGATTTGTCTTTTGCTCTGTGCGCTCGCGGCGGAGGTTTAGGTGTGGTGCCTGTGCTTTGGGGGAATCTAGAAAAAAGTGGAAACGTATGTAACTAGTCGTTCGCCCCGAACTGAGACCTCGCGGTATCGCCATAACTGAAGCTCATTAAAAATTAAATAATTTCATTTCCTTATAATATTTATCTAATTTTAGTATTTGTTGTTCAAGTACAGGATATAATTTAAATAATTGATCTCAGGCTCAGCTTTCAGAAAATTAAAAGTTCTGAGGTCAACTTTGGACGTTAGAAAATCTCCACTTTGAAAGCCCCCCATTGCGTTAATTTAAGGGTAAAAATTTTAAAAAATATATTTTAGACTCTATTCCTAATTCTCTTTAAAATGATATATCGGAACCCTATGTTACGCTATAAAAAACATTTTACTTCGCGTTCATTTCTATTAGAATAAAGATTTGTATAACTTTTTAAGCCATATTCGGCTCGAGGCCATCGGTTTACATATTGTATTTAAATTTGAAGTAATTACGTATAGTAATTCAGAAGTTATGAGGCTCTGACAGACGGACGGACGGACGGACGGACAAGTGCAAATTCACTCAAGTAGACTCAGAGACCTTCGCTTCGCTCGGTCAATTGAATCATTTAAAGTAGGTAAATATAGATACTTGGGCTGAGTAATATATGACAGAAATTGCGATAGTCGCAATTGTTGTACCTAATCGGCATCACATCTGCACCCCGATTGTGTAAGGAAATCTTTAGTCGTTTGTCAAACGATTCGATTTACGGAGTTCATAGAGCCTTCACGTCATAAAGCAATGTATGAACTCCTAATAGTTAGAGTAATACGTTTCAAGCTGTCGAATGATTACGATTTGCTTAGACAATTGGGCCTCAGCATTTCTGCCTGGCTCGTTGGTCTAGTGGTAGCATAGTCGACTGCGGATCACGAAGTCCTGGGTTCGATTGCCGGTCGGGCATAAAAGTTAGGTATTGGGTTTTTCAATTAAGAAATTCTGAGTGCCAGCCCGGAGTTGGAAGTTGGCGGTGTTTCACCCCCGTGCCTCGGAGAGCACGTTAAGCCGTCGATCCCGGTTATTATCATTAACATGATAATAGTCGTTAAAGCCCGCCAACTCGCATTGGAGCAGCGTGGTGGGTCTAAGCTCTAATTCCCGCTCTCCTATGAGAGTGAAGGCCTGTGCCCAGCAGTGGGACGTTAATAGGCTGTAGTGATGTGATGATGATGATTTCTGCCTGGCTACAACATCCACAATCCTTACACTAGGGACCTGATAGGGCAAAAAGGTCTCCGTCAGTGGTTAGAGAGGAAGGACGTATCGTCGTGTCACACTAATGTGTGCGGTTCCATTTACCTACATATGCGTGGACTTTTGGTCCTCAAGACGGAACAGAGGCCTAATTACGAGGCAAATCGTAATCATTTGACAGCTTAAAACGTATTACTCGAACTGTTTAAGGAGTTCATGCATGCTTTTTGACGTGCAGGCATCTATGAACTCCTTAAACAGGTCGAATTATCAGTTTGAAAAACGATTACAATTTTCTTACACAATCGGAGGAAAATTAAGACAATCACAACAAGAAAGATTGTAAAGTGAATGTTAAGCACATGTGATAATTTGACAACTTGCGCCTTATCATTTTCGATATTATAGTACAATATGGTGTAGGTAATATAAAATACTTAGGTACTTAGGGTTAAATTGGTGTGTATACTTGTTAACTGATGAAAAAAACATTGTGGGTGATTTTAGGTTGGTTTTTATTTTTAGAAAAAGAAAGGATTATTTTAAAAAGTTTAGAAGCAGAGTACCTATGTAAGTAGGTATATTACTTAGATAAGTAGGTAGGTTCATTTGTGTTCATGTTTGTGTAAATAAAGATAAGTGTTCAAAATAAGCTTGTTTATAACATGCAATATGTCATACTTATAATACCTAATAGGGAATATGCATAAAATTTCAAATTTGTCTCAAATATTTTTTTCTAGATTCTTTATTGTCTTTACATTATACTTAAAAGGTATTTTTTTTATTTAGTTATTATTTAAACCCAGAAAATATTAAATAGAAAGTGAAAAATAAGGGAGGCAAATTCAAACTTGCAAAACGCGTCACCATTGGTCGAAACGAAATGTGACGTAAATTGTCACGTCAGTGGATTTATCGGCGTCGATATTCATACTATGGTAGTAGTGTTTGTGAGAAAAATTGTTTAAAACTGTATTCCTGTGTGATTACTTGTTTATATATATTTGTAGTCAATCTAGGACGATGACAGAAACTGGTTTTGTCAAAGCACAATCGGATAATCTACCGAAAATAGATGCATTTATGATGTCAGCATATTTTGCATCAAATCTCGATTTTACGAGCGCAGAGATTAAAGGAGTGAAAGCTGCAAGGTAATTATTATGTTACATGGTATATTTTAATCCCTTACATATATTTTAATGCATAAATATTTAAATAATACTTACAACTAAACATAACCTATACATAACCATTTATCATTAAAATTGTTCCTAAACTCCTAATTTACGGGAGTGTCCCCGCCGAGACGAGGTAAGCGAAGCGAAGCCTCGTAGCTTTAGTTTTAAGATACCGTAACCGATTATCACCATCATGTTTTCTATGTAATTTTTAACGTCAATAAGTGTACCTACAGTGTACCTATATTGAATAAATGATTGAGTATTGAGTACTTACGTTAAAATGATCTTCTCAACAAAATACAACCGATAATGGAGCTAGATTTTCCCTTCTCATCATCTTGCACCATTTTTCTCGTAATTTCGCATCGCGTGGAATACGAAAAAACACTTTATCGGGTGTACTAAGAGTAGTATTTTTGCACTTCGGTACCATACAATACTTGTAAGAAGGTTTTTTAACTTCTTCCATAATTTGTGTACTTAGCAATTAAAACTGAAAATAATAATTGGAGTAACTGAACTGAATCGCTATAGTAAACAAACACGGGACATAACCAATGACGTCATCAAAAGCGCGCGATTAATGGTGGCGTTTGAACGGCTCTTTATACTTAACTTTGAAACACCAATTAACGTAATTATTTGACTATTTTCAAACCTATTTATATTTTTTACTATGTTATAAAGATGTAAATGATTGATTTAGGAAATAAGAATAAATCATGCATATTCCCTATTACATGCACAATATTGAATCAATTTTTGTTACTTAAAAGTTTCTTTTACCTCAACAATTTAGATGGAGCCTCGAACCTACAATAAATAATGATAAATAACTTTAAATATCTGAGTAATTAAGAAGCAAACACACCTAAAATAGGGTTATTTAATTAGCAATATAAAACTATACGCATCCATACTGTATACAGTAAGTCAATGGTTCTCAAAGTTTATTTCCACGCTTGGCCGGAGGGCACTTGGGGCCGGGGGTTGTTTGTCGTGTAATATGTTTATTGTAATTTTGGCCTTTTCACAAATTTTGATGTGTCAAATCAATCGAATTTTAGTAACTATTACACTGGTTCGGACAAAGTTCGAAATACGTTTTTATCTCAAAAAACCGGTAAAGTAGAAGCTACTATTTTTAATTCCGACTTTTATGAAAACGTAAGTAAGTAGATACCTAATAATAGTAATAAGTAAGTAATAGTAGTAAACGTAAAATTGTAATTTATACACGTCTTTATCTACTGATAAAGAATAAGTTACTACTTATTCTCCTTACAAAACTGTAACCTAATACAACACAGAAATGTGTTTTCTTTAAATTTCGCCTACTTACCTTGAATAGCTAACACCCTATTGCACGCTATTGGTAAAAGTAGGTACTGAAGTAGGCAGAACATTAGTAAACGGAAATTATGATTAGATCGGGGTCAAATATAAATATGTGGGTTAAAATAATTAGACGGTTTAAATATTTGTTATTTTTTAATTATTGACCTAATTTCGACGATAGCAGCTTAGCAGAAAATCTGAATTCTGAGGGCAAGTAACCGCCGCTCGAACATAATATCTACGACGTATAATTCAATACCAACTTAATTCCATTCTAATAGAGGTGAAAATACATTGCAAGATAGAATTAACATTTGTATGTTGTTTGCAACTTTATTTGAATGGAATAAAGAATAAAGATACAATTTCAATTCTTTCATCATATGGCTAAATACTCCATACAAAATGAGTCTACCTTCTATGAAGCTGTCAAACTTAAATGTCTGACCATCAATTTACAAGCAACGAGTATGTAATCACTTCGTTATATTTAGAAGTGAGTTGTAACCAGCAAATGTCTGAAATGGGCAATGGCTAATACACAGTAGTACATAAAGACCGCTGGCTTTGTATACCAAATATCGTTGTCCACAAAACTACATTCGCGCGCCACATGTGGTACCAACGGCCACAGATTACACAGATGGGCATGCCTAGGGCGTACCTCTATGACAGATTCGTATCCGTTATAGAGGTATGTCCTCTATGTACTAATAAATGATAATATTTACCCTTCATCCGTGTACCGCTTTGGTAATAGTTCATTTGGTAAAATATACACTGTCCTATTTTCATTCATATTTTTATGTACACTATTTATATAATATTATTGAAGGCTATTCTTTCTTCTTTCTTTGTCTTATCAGAAAAGCAAGAATCACTGAATTCACAGCTAATTCGAGTTCCTTCAGGCTGTGTATTATTAAAATAGTCCTGATTGTAGGAGCAGTACTTTATTAATCCTCTGATATTGTTTATTTTTGAAGGCTTTATTTTATTAGTTATAAGATCTTTGCCTAGTTAAATAATTTTAAATTATATCACATTTCATAGGTTGCGGGATCTTTTAACCTGCATTCTGAGTCACAGTGAATTATTTTAAATGTCACTGTCAAAACGAATATTTGGCGCCATTTGTCAAGTGATTCACGTTTAGAACGACGCCATTCGCCGGCGACCGAGGTCGGACTACACGTAGCCGTAGCGTGAACTAATTCTTAAGGGTCGTTAGTATAGGGGTTGTATCGAGTGCTATGCGATCTGTTAACGCGAAGAAATTGTTTGAAACGCGAGCGTTTCTTGAATAGCCGTTTTAGGGTTCCGTTGAGAAATAAGTCTATACTATAATCTTATTAATGCGAAAGTTTGGATGGATGGATGAATTCGTTACTCAATCACGCCAAAACGGCTGAACGGATCTGGATGAAATTTATAGGATATATGTCAAATCAAAGAGGTCCAGCAGGAACTAAAAAACTTCAATCCACGCGGACGAAGTCGCGGCATCAGCTAGTTAGTCATAACTTGGGTGAAATAAATAAATCAATAAAACTTTGAGTTAAGCGGACGAAGTCGCGGGCATCATCTAGTAATCAATATGGTTGCCTAACAAGCTTAATAAACAATTATTTAATTAAGCCAAGCTATTTTTTAGAAGCTGTATTATACTTAACCGCATAATATACATACTAGGGTTGCCAAAATGAAATCGCTTAAGTAAAATACGCAACGGAAATTAAAAGTAATTCGGCCTAAATTTTGCTAAATTGCGTTATCTAACTTATCGATTGTCGATAGAACGTTGCTGTGAAAATTATTTGCAAGTTATCGATACAAAATTGGAGATTCCTTAAAAGCGTTGGCATAAGAGATGTTTTTTTAGAGTAACAATGTTTTGCAAAATGAACTCAACTTTGACAGGTGGACAAGTTTATCTAGTCAATATTTTTTGGTCATTTGGTAAATTGGCGCTCGGCCTAATTTAACACTTTATTCCTATAAGTAATCTTTATCATAGTATAATGTAGATCTCATGGCAATGTTACCAAGAGGGGGATTCTCTTTACATTATGTTTAGGTAATAAGAATAATTTAAAAAAAAAACTTTAGAAATTTCATGTGGGTCAACTTGTAGCTCTTACAGTAATTCAAGACTCTACGAATAGTTTAAAAAGCAGACTCTACCAGTTCTTCATTTTAAAATGCAGAATACATATCCTATATGCTCTTATAATCATATATGCTCGTAGCTTTAAGATACTGTGGCTAATTATCACCATCACGTCTTATATTTTTTAAACGTGACCTTCAGAAGGTAACTTTGTAGGTACCAATTTTGAATAAATGTACTTTGAGTTTGAGTTTTTATGTTAGTTATTACTTACAAATTATAACTTTAAAAGGCCAAGTCACCTAATGATTGCAAATGTGTCAATCGAAATAATTTTAATGGGCGATATTTTCACATCAAGTCTGAAGTTAGCTGATATAATTTATGTTCTAAAATCTATATTATAGCTCGATGACGTAAGCTAATGTTTTGTATAGGAATAATAGCAGCATTTTGCTTTATTAGGTAATTTGATTAAAAATGAAGGGCATTCAACTTGAGTCTGTAAACATGCTTTAAAGGTTATAATATTATCATGAATTCGTGAGTCATGTTATTTCTGAGGATTATTCAATTTGTAACAGGTATTTAGCTTGAAAATATTGAAGCACTGAATTAATATTAATAATAATTATTAATTAATATTAATTTGTAACAGTCTTATTAATTTGGCTAGCTATACAGTATTTATTTATTTACCGTTAAAAAAACCGGCTGAGTTTGTTGTGATTCTTCTGAGACCAGAGCGCGTACGGAACCCTCGTAGCGTTAGTTTTAGGATACCGTAATTGATTATCACTATCCTGTTTTATACTTATTGGACGTTCAAAATGTGTACAGTGTACCTAATTTGAATAAAAACAATAAACATTGACTAAGCTTGACTGTAAATTTCAGTTTTTACACTTTAAAAATGGCATTACTTTAAGACCTAGTCTCTAAATACCCTTAGTTATGATATGTATTGTTATACTTATTTTAAGTGACAACCCTGCTATAGTATGGTAATAGGGTTGGTGGTCACGCCATTCTCCGCTCGATACGATGACCGGTTGGTCCCTTGGTTGTAAATATTATTACTATAAGGACTATATTGCAAAAGCACCATATTGGCTAGATTTGCTCGAGTTCACTTCATAGTTTCCCAAAGTTATTTGCCCAGAGCTTATTGATATTGATAGGCTCAAATTCCCACTCATCCAATACAGGTGTTAAATTCTGTAAATTACTACTCCCACTTATATCTAGCCACATAATGCATCATACAAATAGATTTATGAATCCTCGAAGGTCTAAATAATGTGTCTCTTGTGTGAGCAAACCTTTAAACACATCCACCACTATCCACTACAGCCCATTAACGTCCCACTGCTGGGCACAGGCCTCCACTCTCGTAGGAGAGTGGGAATTAGAGCTTAGACCCAGCACGCTGCTCCAATGCGGGTTGGCGGGCTTTAACGACTATTATCATATTAGTGATAATAACCGGGACCGACGGCTTAACGTGCTCTCCGAGGCACGGGGGTGAAACACCTCCAACTTCCTAACTCCGGGCTAGACTGAGAATTTCTAGTCAGAAAAACTCAATACTTAATTATGGCCCGACCCGGGACTCGAACCCAGGACCTCGTCGGCCGCAGGCGAACCTGCTAACCACTAGACCAACGAGGCAGTCACAAAAACACATATAAAAACGGAACTAATTTATATACCTATCTCGGAAATAAATATGTCTTCTTTTTACTCTTAATAGAGTTTAAAAAAATTTATTGATCTCAGTCTAAGATAGAAAGCCAAGCATTTTTAATATAAACGCTAAAAGTGCACGTAGTGGACGTTGCCGTCAGGTACATATTTACTTAACAGTATTTTTAATTTATTTATTAATATCAATGAAATACATTTACATGGATTCTTAAGCATTATCGACTTAATGAAGGAAAAAGAAGTTTAATTTGCTATAATCCCCGACAAAAGGAAGATCTATGTGGTACAGTGATTTTGTATACCTATTTAATTTTTTTTTTGTACAGGTCCAAAATACGTTATACTAGCTTTATATTTATTTATCTTATCAGATTTTTGGAGGAATTCTGTGGTGTGGTAAGCAAATATAAAAAAAAATATATATATATGTATATATATACATATAATATTTTATAACATGTATTAATATTATTAAAAAAAAAGAAAAGAAAATACAAAATCACTGTACCACATAGATCTTCCTATTGTCGCGGATTATAGCAAATTCAACTTCTGTTTTCTTCATTATGATGGACTTCCGCAAAGTAACGCCTGCCTCTATCCAACATTATCGACTTGTCTCATACAAATATTATAATGTTGTACCTACACTATTCTAACTCTTTATCACTGAAGTTTAATTCACTTATTATTTTATATAATACAAGTTTTCCAGGGGCCATACTGCCAGCGCTTAAAGCAATACATAAGCAATATTATAAAAAACGCACGTACACGTACCTTAACGTTCCTAAAATAAGGATTATAATTATTAAACACGAAAGTCAATAATAATGCAACAATATGGCTTTAAGCGTTGGCAGTATGCCCCTGAACTATAGCCCCCACGCGTGATTAGCAACTAGCATTATACTTTGAGAGCCTATGTTCCAGACGTCAACGACGCAAACTCACTACAAAGTTCCGTAACGTAAATAATAAGTGAAACAAAGAAATAAGTCCAAAAGCACGATGTCTCACTATTGTAGTAATAAGGGTAACTGTAGTTCTAGATTTAGTTTTTATAAAAGAGCCCGGCAGACGTCCTGCCCTGGACCTAGAACTCGATTGCAGCGCCCCCTACCGGGTCAGATGATGTGAGAACATATATTTCGGGTGAAGTTGTAAGTAGATCTCATGTGTATCCTCCAAAGGCTAATTTTTATCCGGGAATCCCAGAGTTCACTAACCTAAATTAAAAATCTTTTCTTAGCGGAGGCCTACGACATTATAGCTATCTGTCCGCCAAAGTTCAGCCCTATCCCACGGAATATAATATAATAGAACAAACGTATCAACGTACCTGTCCATACAGTGGCTTGAGTTGTGCTTTAATAGATCAGTCAGTCCTTCAGTCAACTTTTCTTTTTATATATTTCCACCACCACTACTACAGCCCATCAACGTCCTCCTGCTTTGCACAGTCCTTCACTCTCAAGAGAGAGGGAATTAGAGCTTAGACCCACCATTCTACTCCAATGCGGGTTGGCGGGCTTTAACGACTATTATCATGTTATAATATACATAGTGATACCACAGTGATAATAACCGAGACCGACGGCTTAACGTGTTTTCCGAGGCACGCGGGTGAAACGCCTATTTCCTTAGCTCGGGGCTAGTACTGCTAGTACTGAAAATTTCTAGTCATTTAGATTTACTAAATGCAATCTGTAAAGCTTGTGCGTGCAGCTAGTAAATCTACGTATTATGATACAAGTACGTATGTAAAGTGTTCATATTGTGTCTTTAAACCTAAGTTGCAATTAGGTATTCATACTCGGACCTACATCAGTTAAGAGTTGTGTTATAAAAACGCACTTTTACCGACACTTTCCCATTTAACGCACAGTTAATAGCCGCGCTTATGCAAACCGCAGGCTGGTGCTATCAGAGAGTGAAAAGCGATGGAAATCAGCAGGGAAAACTTTCTAGCACCTATAATAAATAAGTAATCGCCTGGGGAATATGCGTATTGTTAGTGTGAAAGGAAAATTTAAATTGTTAACCGTTTAGATCTACCTATGTTTTTAACCTACCTATGTGTTTACCTATGTTAATAAGCACTTACTGCCGTATTTAGAGTCGCTTGATCATGGAAAAGGTGACTGAGTGACTGACTAATCTATCAACGCACAGCTCAAAGCACTGGACGGATCTTGCTGGAATTTGACTTAGGTACCAGTACAGATAGTTGTTATGAACTTATGACGTAACATCCGCTAAGAAAGGATTTTTGAAAATTGAACATTTTCAAACCCCCCCCCCCCCCCCTCAAATGAGTATATATAAGGAGTACCTCATGTAATGATTGAGCGACTCTACGCCTACGGCAGTTGCTATTTAAAATAGTCTAATATTTAGATGGCACTACTAGTAGCGCACGGAGAACTGGAAGAGCCTGCAACTCGAAGTTTTCTCTGAATTACGCTGTATATAGGTACGCGTTCCAAAGAAGAATTTTGAGCGTCAATAAAATCAATATGGGTTGCCCAAGTCAGGGTTTGTTAACTCAGGATCTGTTTTCATTTGTTAAATTAAATCATCGAGGTATTACTCATAAGAGTAGGTACCTACTGACATAATTGTGCAGAACACTTTCCTTTAATATTGGTGGACAAAATGTAATGATTACCGTAACGTTACTTTAACAAAAACTCATGCAATTTCAGCTCAGGGTCAGTCAGTATCAGAGGGTTAATCATTTACGGAACAGTTAAAATTAACAGAAACAGAACAGAAGAAAAGTTAAAGATTTTGATCACCAAAAAAGAAACTGGTTTGCAACTTGCGCAAGTTAGTATTTGCAAAGCCATAAGTTAATAAACTACTTACCCGCCATTGCTGTGCGATTTTTCCGATGCACTTCCGGTTGGTTTGAGTACCATCTCATCCCCGGGAGTTGACAAATTAGAACTCTGCACATCCACTTCCGGCCCACCCTGCACCAATGTCTCAGTCATTTTCTCAACTTCCGTTTTTATTTCCTTCTTCTTTTCACTCACAACTTTAACGACGGGCTCTATGATTTTTTTAACCTCTTCTTTTGCTTTATCGAGGATCTTCTCAGGTTCTTCTACAGGTGTTATGATGCTATCAACAATTTTAGTTGCTTCGGAACGTATTTTAGATGCCATTTCTTCCCCTTGCTTAGTAACTTCATCTTTTTTTTCTGTCACTATTTCTTCAAGATCATGTTGAGCTTCTTTTAGAGGTGATTTAGTCTTTTCAGACATAGTTTTAGCAGCGGTTTCTTTAGTGGCCGCCATAATATTTTCGGTAGAAATTTCAGGTTCTTTAAGTAGAGTATCTATTTTTTGTTTTACTCTCTCTACTTGAGGATTATTGTAGGGAGGTTGTAGAGGCCTGAGTCTTAAGTTATCTTCAGAGAAGATAGTCTTTTCAGTTTTTGGTTTAGGTTTCTTTTCTTCTTTTTCCTTCTCTTGGGCTGCTTCCTTTGTAACCTTATCCTCTTCTTTACCAACCAATGAATCTTTTGAGTTTAACTTCTCAAATATACCTTTTTCTCTAGCTTTTTCTAGAGCACTTGGGAGCTGATTAGTTACCGTAGTTACAACTTCCAATGGTTGTGAAGTAATAGCAGCAGTGGTCATAGACATGACATTTTTCTTTGTAAGTATCACCATATCACCGTTTTCATTTTTTGCTTTATCGTATTGTGTTTCGTTATCTTGTGTTGATACTTCGTCTCCAAAGTTTGCGTCTGCTGTAGTTACTGGTTCCTTTCCCTTGACTTGTACTTCTGCGTTTTTCTTAGTTGCATCAGTTTTTGTCACAGTTTTACCAGTTTTCTCAGTTTTCGATGTGATTTCGTTTAGTTTAGTCGTGGATTTCGATTTGACTGACAGCTCTTTCTTACTAACTTGTCTGTTCAATGGAGGCTTATCATTTAAATTCTTTGTACTTGGTACTCTAGTTAAATTTTTGACACTATTTGTCCGACTAACTGGTTTTCTTGGCTCTGTTTTACTTGCGATTGGAGGTTTTTGTGCTGTTTTGGTAACTGAAGGCTTAGTAACACCGTTGACAGGCTTAGTTGTTTTAGCTGCAGGCTTCCGTTTGTCAGGACTGGGGTCTCTACTAGTGGTTCTGCTAGTCTGTCTAGAATTTAATCTGGATGCAGCAGGAGTATTACCAGCAGTTTTCACTGACTTTTTTACTGTTGTAGTTGGTTTGGAATTAGTTTTTGCTGAGCCTGGTTTCAACTCATCAACTGGACTTTTGCTTGGCGTACCGACTATAGGTGACAGTCTTTTTGCATTTATTGACTTGTTTGAAGGAGGGGGTCCACTTCTGCCAGGTGATATCGGAGGTTTGCCTTTCACATTAGGTACAGAAACGTTTAACTGTTGACTACTTTGAGTAGTTCTTTTATCGTGCATTTGACTTCCTATTCTTATTGTTTCGTGTATACTGCTTGTACTATTTGACATATATTTTTGACTACTATTCAATGTTTTATTTGCTGACGGTCTAGACGTACTCCTTGTGGGTGAAACAGAATTTTGGCGTTTTGGTATTTTGGAATTTTTGGGAGAACCGTTACTTGATTGCGGTTGGGATTTCGAAAGCGACCATACTCTAGATCGATGTGCCACAGGCTTAGATATTGTTTCTTCTTTATTGAGAAATTCAGAGCTGTTTCTTGGAATATTCTCGAAGTGTAATATCGCTGATGGGGAATTCGATCGAGATCTTAAATTAATTCTACCTGGAGAGTTACTTCGTGAGTTAGTCCGAGAATTCGTACAACTTTTCAACACCCCCATTTCTCTCAATAGCGCTATCTCTTCTTCTCTTCTCTGTTTCTCCGCTTCTGCTTCATTCTTTTCTCTATTTAGCTCACTAAGTTCTCTAATTTCTTCCATGTTTTCTTTCAAAAAGTCTCTTGGAGGCCTGTGAACAGGTCCAGGGAGTGGTAATGTGGCAACTTGCGCCATGTTGTCGATCCTTGTCAAGGAGTTGGTTCTTCTTGGAGGTGAATTTGATCTGGAGTTGGCAGCTGAGGTTTTTGGTGTGTTGTGTCGTGAAGTTTCTTCTCTGAAGCCTCGACCTAAAAGCAAAACGATTGTTGTTTATATTGCTGTTCAATAATTTAAGATATTTGTAAATAGCATTTTATACGATTAACTATAGTGATAGATCTAATTTTGTATACTTTTTGGGTAAAAAAGTAGCGATTAACTGCTTATATTTTATTCACAAGAAATAGGACTAGCGTCTAAGCCCTAACTTGACCAATGTTTAAGATTTTTAACTAGCATAGTTATAATTAGAGGGAGAGAGACTTGTAGATAAAAAGAGATTGTGTGTGATGGCCGCCGCCGCGTAAACAAGTAAAGAGTTTGCTCTGTCGAATTTAATTACGTTTTAGTGATTTTTGTGTTCATATTGGTGTTAAATCAGGATAATTACACCCTACAATACTGTATTAACGTGAGTGCCATAACTAACTTACTGAACTGTTGGTTAAACTACTAAAATTATCAAAAATGTGTTTGTAACGAACTTATTATTACTGCGTCCCTGACCTGCGCAACGTGGCATGATTCTCGACGCTACGCACACATAGATATCGTGTACAAGCTTATTATTAATAAAACAGCGCTTGCATCGCTTTATCGCTACATCACGGGGAAGGAACTTTTTAAACAGCATTATCGTATTACATTTTTTTATTTTATTTTAAATATATTAATATTATATTAACATTGCATGATGTCGAATGTATTCGGTGTTTGTGCTGGGTGTCGGAACAAAATTACTAACAAAAATTACTTGAACTGTGCTTTCTGCAAGTTTCGTTACGACGTTGATTGTGCTAACGTTTCTGACAAACGCTTTCGCCAAATTAACACTGAAAATAAAAACTGGAAGTGCCCGACTTGTTCAGCGAATCAACCCAAAACGGATACCAAGAAAACCCCACTACGTTCGGGCGAACAATCACGTAAAGTTGTTGAATCCCAAAATTGCAGCATCAAAGAGGGTTCGCCGACTGACAACATAACCCACAGAAAGAAAACTATGCCTTCAAGCACTGATGAACAGCTTAACCTAAGCATGTCTATGTCACTTACTAAAGACGACGTTAGAGCAATATTCAGAGAGGAATTTAATTTCATGAGGTCAGAACTAGTGGCAGAGCTTCAGCAGACTATAAAACAAATGGTTAGAACTGAACTACAATCAATGAAAAACGATATATCTTCTCTGGAAAGTAGCGTCATTTTTCTGAACGAAAATTATGAAACCACAAAAACTGAAATCACCACCTACCGTGAATCACTTAATGAACTACAGAAAGAGAACACCAACTTGATTCATACAGTACAGGACTTAACCACAAGATTACATGTTATGGAACAGCACAACAGATCTAGTAATCTTGAGATCCAATGTGTACCCGAACACAAGAACGAGAATTTGATCGCGACAATTACCCAGCTATCAAAAGTAGTATCATGCGACTTAAAACAAAATGAGATTCACCATTGCACACGTGTGGCAAAAACAAACAAGGATGATAATAGACCACGCTCCATTGTAGTAAAACTTGCATCACCTAGACTTCGAGATACATTTCTGGCTAACACTATCAAATTCAACAAAGCTAATCCAAATGACAAACTCAATACTGGCCACATTGGAATGGGAGGCAACAAGACACCCATTTACGTTGCAGAACATTTGTCCCCTGCCAATAAAAAACTGCATGCGGCTGCCAGATTAATGTCTAAAGAAAAAGGCTACAAATTTGTATGGATTAAACAGGGACGAGTATTTATGCGTAAAGCAGAAAACACGGATTATATTTATGTAAAAAACCTGGACACTCTAAGCAAACTTCAATAATTGTATTTAATGAACTTTTCTATTATAACGTCATTATTTTGTATGTACCATTTCAAAATTCAACGGGTTAAATATATATTATCAAAATGTGAGAGGTCTTAGGACCAACCCTCACGATTTTTTATGCAGTGTATTAAGTTCTGAATACGACATCGTCATACTGACGGAAACCTGGTTAAATAAAAATATTAACAGCACCGAACTTTTCGATAACAGATATACCGTCTACAGACGAGATCGCGAAAACACAGGTTTCCATGCTAATAAAGAAGGAGGAGGAGTTCTTATAGCAGTTTCAAATAAATTAAACTCATCTCGTTTGAATTTCATTGAAAGTCAGTGCGAAGACCTTTATGTCAAAATAGAAATCTCCAATAGAATTTCTGTAACTTTCTGTGCAGTTTATCTCCCTCCTCCACATAAACGTAATATTTTAGAGCACTTTCTAGATAATTTTAACAAGGTTTCGGATGGTATCGATAATATATGTCTTGTTGGCGATTTCAATATGAGTTGTATTGAATGGTCAAATATTAATACAAACTACTACTCACCTACGATGTATAACAATTCTCCTTTTGGACAATTACTCATGGATTTTATCGCCCTTAACAATCTTAATCAATATAATAATATAACAAACAATAGAAACAAGGTTTTAGATTTGGTTTTAACCAATATAACAAATACTTGTGTAAAAGCAGCCTCTCATGAATTCGTCAATATTGATCCTCTTCACTTACCTATAGATATATCGTTAAATTTAGGTAACAATAAGTCATTAAAAATTAATAATGTTGCAATAAGACATAATTTTTATAAGGCAGATTATAATGCTATTTTAGCTGAACTAGATAAAATAAATTGGATTAGTGAATTTGATAAATATGAAAGTATAGATGAAATAGTTAATTCCTTTCTTGATATATTAAATAAAATAATAAATATACATGTACCTCAAACTAGAGTGTATAAAGGGAAATATCCCCCATGGTTCAGTAGATCTTTAATTAAAATCATAAAGGAAAAAAATAAAATCCTGCATAGATATAGAATTTACAAAAATCCACTAGATGAAATATCTCTAAGAATTCTAAGTAAAAGGTATAAAACTTTAACTGCTGACTGTTATCATAAATACATTAAAAAAATTGAAATAAATATCAGCAATAATCCGAAATATTTCTGGGCGTATCTTAAAAACAAACGTTCAAAAACTGCTCAATTTCCTCAAGTTATGTCCTTAAATGACACTAAAGCTTCCGAAGGATCAGACATATGTAATTTATTTGCATCATTTTTCTCTTCCACCTTCACTAGCTCCGCATCAAACAATTTTCATTCATATGACACCACCTTCACCAACACATTACCTAATATTTATATTTCACAAAAAACAGTTTTTAAACATTTGAAAAAGCTCGACATTAGCAAAGGCCCGGGGCCTGATGGTATACCACCATATTTTATTTCGAAGTGTTCATCATCGTTAAGTCTACCTTTATTCCTTATATTTAATAAATCCCTATCCAGTGGAATCTTCCCCACAGTTTGGAAGACCGCTAAAGTAGTACCAATATACAAAAGTGGAAAAGTTGAAGACGTGAGTAATTACAGACCAATCTCGATTCTATCGGCTTTTGCCAAAATATTCGAAGCTCTAATTTATCCAGTTTTAAAATATCACACCAAACATATCTTTATTAACGAACAACATGGCTTTATCAACTCTCGTTCCACGAATACCAACTTGGTCACTTACCATAATGAACTCGTCAATGGTGTAGACGCTGGTAAGCAAATCGACGCCGTATACATGGATTTTGCCAAAGCATTTGATAAAGTATGCCATGCGGTGCTTCTGAAAAAGTTAGAACTCTACGGAATAAGTGGTTCCATCCTCGATTGGTTTAGGTCATATCTACAGAGCAGAACTCAATACGTAGTAATAAAGGGTTTTAATTCTAACAGTTACACAGCAACTTCTGGAGTTCCCCAGGGTTCACATATTGGGCCCTGGTTATTTAATTTATTCATAAATGATATTTTGACAAGTATTAGCCATAGTAGCGCCTACCTATTTGCAGATGACCTCAAGCTAGCAAAAACCATTAAAAGCCATACTGATAGTGCATTACTCCAAGATGATCTAGATTCTGTAACAAACTGGTGTACTATAAATAACATGGCCTTAAATGCAAAAAAATGTAATTTTATAGTATTTTCCCGCAATCGAAATATCATTCAATCTCAATATCACATTAATGGCACAGCAATAGATAAATTGCAAGAATTGAGAGATCTGGGTATACTTTTTGATAGCAAACTCACTTTTATTCCACAAATTAATAACGCAGTTACCAAAGCTTCAAAAATGTTAGGATTTTTAATTCGTAATAGTAAAACTTTTCAACCTCGTACTAAAATTAAAATATATAATACTTACGTTAGAAGTATACTCGAATACTGTAGCGTTGTATGGTCGCCAAATTATTCTACTCATCAGTTGCGGATGGAACGCGTTCAAAAAAGGCTTTTGAGGCACCTTACATATTCATGTAAATTACAGAAACGACTTCCCACCTATAACGACAAACTGGAACATTTTAATATGACTAGTTTAGTCAATCGCAGAAAGATTTTAGATATGACCTTCCTTTATAAAATCCTCAGAAATAAAATTGACTGTCCACAACTCCTTCAAACAATTAATTTGAGAGTACCAATTAGATTTCCCAGACAAGCAACAGGCCTTTTACACCAACCTATAGCGAAAACCAATTTAAAGCAATTTTCTACCATATCTAGATTGACTAAAATTTACAATTCTATTAGTAAAGAGGTAGATGTCTTCCATGACACGCTGCCAAAGTTCAAAAAAGAAATATTAAGATTGTTAAGGTCGTCTTAATACTACAATTAGTATTAAGTAAAATAAGTATTTTTTTATTCTTTGAATAATTTTACTTATTTTTATTTCATCTTATTATAATTTAATTTCTAATTTTTCTATAATTTTTGTAATTTTTGCAATTTTTGCAATTTTTGCAATTTTTGTTTTTATTTTACGCTTTTTTGATTTTATCCCAGTGTAAGCTTTTTATTTTTTTACTTTCAGTCATTTATGGCGCATGATGTGACACCTGTCATAGATTGTACATTTAACAACGTGTGTAATTAGTATTTTAGTTTTTTATGTATTCCTTAATGTATCAATTTCTTGGTCGTCCTAATAAATAAATAAATAAATAAAGAGTAAGAGAGTCTGTTTTTTTTAAAGTCTTAGGAAACTCTGAAGTCAAAGTGCGCTCTATAGATCACAACCGACTTTCAAACTACGTGAAATTTCAAAAATCGACCCTACTGGGGTTAAAATCGGGACATCATAAGACTAAGTGTGAGATCTATAGGGCGAACTTTGTCTTTGCTTAGACTTAAGACATGGTTAAAACGAGGCAGATTTATGTTACTCACATAAGTCCATCTCGTTTTAATTCTAAGTAAAGTCTGAGCCAAGTACCTAAGTACGCTCAGCATGAGACTCATGAACCATAAGGGCACAGCAATCACCATGCGCCAGGGAGGGATAGCTCATATCTTGGAAACCTGACGCTCTAGAAGATTTTTTTCTTTTATAATACTTGCTTGTATTGATGCCAGCTATTGATTAATACAGGTTTTATGATTGTTCGTTATTTAAATAAAAAAAAGTGTGTGAAAAAGAGAATGAGATAAATATAACTTGTATTCTATCTCATTCCATTCTTTCGCAGGCTAAATCCTATTGTGAATATGTTTGTCTGTTTTTGATGTCGCTTTTTCGTTTCATAGAATTTTCAAATCACAACGATTCTAAAGAGGTTTCTCTTCAAAAATTACCGTTACCTTTAAAGGGTGAAACCCTCCCGGGTCGGATGTCGACGGGCAGGGAGTGCGGGGAGGCGGGGCGCGAGGGGCAGGGTTCCGCGATGATCGCGAACGACGACTCACGTTTCCGCTTCGACGTAGAGACCGCACTGGAAACAGACAGACAGACAGTTAGCTATGTAATTATATACCTAGTCAAAATATGTGTGTTACAGTCACAACTAGGTACAAAGGTTAAAACAACATTTAAGCTGTTTGTTTGAAGAAGTTTGACGACCTCCGTGGCGCAGTGTTGAGCGCTGTTGTCTCAACATGCAGAGGTTCGATCCCGGCAGGGTCTTTAAGAAATTTATAATTTCTGAATTTTCCCTGGTCTGGCCTAGTGGGAGGCTTTGACCGTTAGTTACCATACCGAACAAAGACGTGCCGCCAAGCGATTTAGCGTTCCGGTACGATGCCGCGTACAAACCGAATGGGTTTGGGTACCTATGGGTTTAATATAACTGTCATGCCTCTAACAGGTTAGCCCGCTACCATCTTAGACTGCATTATCACTTACCATCAGGTGAGATCGCAGTCAATAGCCCTTGACTGCGATCACACTTGCAATGGATAAAAAAATTAAAAAGTCAGTCAAAAGTTTGTCAAACTTTGGACTATGGAAGTCAAAATATACAGCCCAAAATCTAACTTTTATTAAGCTACTAGCTGATCCACGCGAACGAAGTCGCGGGGATCAGCTAGTAGCTTGATGTTTGGCTCAAGGCAATCCAGGCAATCCAGGCAATGTTTTTGTCAATTCCCACGGGTACTCCTCAATTTTCCGGGATAAAAAGTAGTCTATGTCACTTTCTAGGTTCTCGACTATACCCATGCAAAAAATTACGTCGACCCGTTGTTCCGTTGCGGCGTGATTGAAGGACAAACCAGCAAACAAACACACTTTCGCATTTATATTATATATTTAAACTATCAATATGATTTAAACAATGATAATTGCCTCGTTGGTCTAGTGGTTAGCATGTTTGACTGCGGCTGACGAGGTCCCGGGTTCGAGTCCCGGGTCGGGCCGTGATAAGTGTTGGGGTTTTCTGACTAGAAATTCTCAGTACTAGCCCGGAGTTAGGAAGTTGGTGGTGTTTCACCCCCGTGCCTCGAAGAGCACGTTAAGCCGTCGGTCCCGGTTATTATCACTAACATGATAATAGTCGTTAAAGCCCGCCAACCCGCATTGGAGCAGGGTGGTGTGTCTAAGCTCTAATTCCCTCTCTCCTATGAGAATGGAGGTCTGTGCCCAGCAGTGGGACGTAAATGGGCTGTAGTGGTGGTGTAAACAATGATCCCGATTGATCAGCAAAAGTTAGAGGCTGTTTACCTGTCACGTGTCATGCGGTTTAGTTTGACGTCATAATTAACACAATCAAAGTATTCCCCCGCTAGTTAACCTCATTTTTACGCCATGAAGTGCGTAAAACTACAGTTGACCTTCATTAGCGAAGGGTTCGCCAAGAGAGTTTCGAATTCATAGTTTTCGCTTTATCCTATACCTAATGTAAATTTTAAAAAAATTAGCTTCCTCCAAAAGTTCCTATCTATGTACCTACAGCCCATAAGCACGAAAACCAGTGACAAATTAAAGTAACGAATACGTTTAACCTACTTATTAAGAATACCAAAATAAAAGTACTCAGAAGGCACCGTCTGGGTACCTTCAAGAACCTCTGTAAAAAAATACCTTTCTAGACCCAAGGTTTTGAGCAAGCGAGCTTTGAATGAACGACTCGGGACTTTTCTTTTTATCCATACTAATATTATAAATGCGACAGTGTGTCTGTCTGTTGCTACGCTTTCACGACTCATCCGTTCAAACGATTTTGATGAAATTTGGTACAAGGGTAGGTTGTATCCCGAACAACCTATCCCTACTTTATATGCCGGAAAATTAAAGAGTTCCCGCGGGAATCAAAAAGTCCTAATCCACGCGAACGAAGTCGCGGGCATCATCTAGTTGGATATAACGTGATAACTAAGTTATAAGTATAGAGAAAGAGATTATATAATAATCTATTAAACCAGAAAACATGTTAAACAAGAACTTCTTGAAACTTGCTTTCTGGACATCTTCAGGTTAAAGAAGCTGAAATACTTGTCTCTAGAGTGATCTGAAATGAGTATCGGCCATACTTAGTTTTCGCAATGTTCCCTGCGTTTATGTTTATTAAAACTGAACTAGCACCATTTTGTTAAAAAAGTCAACGTCAAAAAAACGTCGGTCTAATTTCTCTATATTGTTGTTTTAAATTGTATACAAAACAGGTGATAACTATAACTGTAACATTTCAGGTAAGTAGTCGTTTCTAATTAAATCCAAAGTGCAAGTGCCTATCTATATCATCATTAATTAAGTACCACTCTGTATTTTTCGAACATTTCGAATGTTCGTTAGCAACTACAAAAATCGGCATTAGCTAAGCCCATTTTTTATAAACCACCCCTGAAATTAGAGCAGGCATTTTCAGTACAGCAAGGGCCGATTTTAGCCTTGAATGGCCGCTAAGCTACTGTGCACAAGAACAGAAATAGGTTAATTTTGTATATGAATAATACGGCAGTCGAGTCGACAGCGATTTTTCACGTGGCCTCAATTTAAGTCAAGAACAGCAACCTTGGCGTTCGAATTGTAATTTGTTGTTGAAAAATTGAAGCCCCGAGTCAATGTTTCGCGAAGAAAATTTACGCTAGCATTCTAGCTATAAAGCTACAATATACCTACAAACTAGCTGATGCCCGCGAACGCGTCCGCATGGATTGAGATTTTTTGTTTCCCGCGGGAACTTTAACTTTCCGGGATCCGTTCAGCCGCTGGGGCGTGATAGAGTAACAAACATCCATCCATCATCCATACAGATCCATACATCCATCCATCTAAACTTTCGCATTTATAATATTAGTACAAAAGTATAGAATATATATACAGTAGGTATACAATTCGTCCGTTTCTAATTTTTTTTATCCTTTTCAAATAAATAAATAAATAAATATTGGTATCTTCAAATCAAGAGTGATTAGGCATCTTCTTGGCAAGCGCGCTCCACCTTAGGCTGCATCACCACTTGCAAGCAAGTCTGATTGCAGCCAAGCGCTAGTCTATAGTTAAAAAAAAATAGATTAGTCAAGGTTCACAAAATAAGCGTTTTCCGAGTAAATGAATCTAATTGTTTACAAACAAACAGAGGCAGTTACCTAAAAGCATGGGTGGTTGCCGCACGGTACGCTACAATTTGTAGAAACCATAATAGTGTAGCAATTATTGTACGCAACTTTCGCCTCCTATCCTACGCACTGGTGCATACGCGTTAAGTTACAAGCGGTAGCGGGATCTATATCCAGTGTGTCTGTCTGTCTGCTACGCTTTCACGGCTCATGTGTTCAGCCGATTTTGATGAAATTTGGTATAGGGATAGTTTGTATTTCGGGGAAGGAAGGAAGGAAGGGAGGCTACTTTTTATCCCGGAAAATTAAAGAGTTCCTGCGGGAATCAAAAAACCTTAATCCACGCGGACGAAGTGCATCATCTAGTTCAAGATAAGTTCGAAGAGTTACCTACTAATAATTAAAAATACAAATCTGTAATGGACCCCATGTTGCAAATAAATGAATTTAGGTATTTATTGACAATAGTTTATTAACCACAAGTTACAGGAAATTAACTATAAAATAAAATTTTAAACTAATCCTTAAATATACCTACTAACAAAAGATAAAAATAAAAACCTAATCAAAAAGACCACCCCTGGTTGCCCCTGGACCAAAGGTACCCATCAAACTTGCAGCATTGCCACGCTGAATGACGATGGATAACCTTTGAACCAGGTAGGAACCAGAACGTGGGTCACAGCCCCTTTCCCTCAAACGACGGCCGATCTCTTTTATGAAAGTTTTTGCTTCCCCACCCCAGCATCCCATCGTGTCCACCGCCAGTGGAACAAATAAATATTGGCCCAAGAGTGGTGCATATTTGGCTCTCTTCCTCGTGGCAGCGGATTCTGCAGCGGCACCAGCTAACCGGGACGTACGGCTAAGGTGGCTTGGTGCCAAAGTACAGGCGCAAGTCGCGTCCCACAACAGGCATTTCCCTTTTTGCCAAGGGACAAGAGTCAAGCCATCTGGACGCTTACCGTCCGTGCGGCACAAACCAGGTGGTTCAATCGCGCAGGGCACGTTAGCCGAAATGAGTGCTCTACGGACGATATCGTTCAGGGCGTGATGACGTGGGAACCTACCTGAGCAACGACAGCAACTCAAAGCATGATGACCGTTAGCTTCCACCATGGAACCGCAAATGCATCGATGGGGTTCGCAAACATTACAGCCCAATCGGTAAGCAACTGCCACACGAAGAGAATCGCTGTCGAGGAGAGTGCCCAGGTTCGGTGAAGGTAAAGCCTGTAACCACGCACCAGACTCCGGCTTCGAAACAGCCCTTAGTCTTGCCAAATCAGCGCCCGCTGCATGGTCCACAAGATGTTTTAATGTGGCCTCTGAGGAAATGTTGTCCCACTGGTGCTGGACGTGTAAAGCCTGAGGAGTGGGCGTGCCCGGGTTGAGGGTCGACCAGGCCTCCAATGCATCGGAAACAAAGGGAATACGTACTGGATCACCATTAACAGATAGTATGCTAGCGACCAGTCTCATAACTCCATGCGCCGACGCAAGGAAGGACGGAAGGCTCAAATCCCGCACGCGCCTCACTCCCAGGCCCCCTAAACGGATAGGGAGGGCGGCCTGACTCCACTGGTAATCGTCTAAAGACACGTTGAGGATGGACTAAAGGTATTTATTTATATCTATACTTATATATAAAATTCAAAGTCCTGACTGACTGACTGTCTGACTGACTGACTGACTGACTTATATATCAACGCACAGCCTAAACCGCTGGTCCTAGAGACATGAAATTTGGAGAGTGTGCTTTTTGTAAAAAAATAAGGTATCCACTAAGAAAGGATTTTTCGAAATTCCACCCCCAAAGGGGTAAATTAGGGGTTGAAAGTTTGTATGAAAGTCCGTCGTTTTTCAAGTTATAGCCATGAAACTTGGTATTTGAGCTGCGAGTTAAAAATGAAGAAATACGTGATTCACAGTTTTTGAAATTTCGACCCCCAAAGGAGTGAAATAGGGCATGAAATTTGGTATGAAAGGCCTTCATTTCTCAAGATATTTTTCAAGTTATATCAACGAAACTTGATATATTGGCATTCAGTAAAAAATAAAGAAGTTCGTGTGTGACATTTTTTCAAAATTCCACCCCCAAAGGGGTAAAAAAGGAGTTGAAAGTTTGTATGAAAGTCATTCAAGTTAAAGCCATGATACTTGATATTTGGAATATTGAAGAAATAAGTGATTCACAGTTTTTGTAAATTTTATCTCCAAGGACGTTAAATATAGTTTGTCCTTCAGTCACGCTGCAACAGAGCAATGGATCAACGTGATTTTTTTCATGGGTACAACTTAAGAACTGGAAAGTGACATAGACTTTTTTTGTCCCGGACAACTATATACTAGCTGTTGCCCGCGACTTCGTCCGCGTTGAATAATTTTTTTTAATTCCCACGGGAACTCCTTAATTTTCCGGGGTAAAAAGTGGCCTATGTCACGATCCGGGTCCTCAACTATACCCATGCAAATAATCACGTCGTTCTGCTGCGACGTGATTGAAGGACAAACCCACAAACTAACACACTTTCGCATTTATAATGTTAGTAAGATATTAGTATGATAAGCATTTGAAAATTCATGTAGTCAAAAATTTTATAGAGATTATATTCTTTTACTAGCATACCCAACCTGGCCTCGCACGGGTGGCTTAAAAATCTACGTTTTATGAAAATACTAGTAGTTTTCGCCATTTTTCTGTATCAAAAACTTCGTTATTACAATAAAAATACGTTTAAAAGTCCTGTATTTTACTACCAATAACTGGCCCCATATTTTGTTTTGAGACTTAGTCAACTATTAAATTTATTTGATTTCTGCAATCATTAAAAATGCTAGGACGCGCGCGAGAGAGAGGGAAACTCAGGTTAGGTATCCCTCAGTAACAGATTCCCAATTTTTTGGGTTAGCCCGCCGCCGACTGTGTCCAAAACCATTTTGCTTTAGCCGCGCCTACTAATGTTATAGAAGGCGCGACTCTGAAATGTTATAGTAGACAATTATATCTTTGCCATATTAATTTGATAGTTGGTACCTACACATTACATGTGCCTCGGATATCACGTAAAGCCGTTGGTCCTGCACCTGATCTCTCTCCGGTCGTGTCGGATTTTACGTCCCATCGGGCTACTGAGAGTAAAGGAACAGAGAATGCGTATTGCAGGAACCTGTGTACACTCTTGTGCACTATAATATCTCCCGCGCAGATGGCTAGTCTCTCTGGAGATTGGCCGCCGTGGCCGAAATTCGGTCGGAAGGACCTTATTATTACATGACAGTATGTGCCTTGACCACTAGGATGGTAAGTAGGTGATTTACGTTCATTCATACATTGCTTGTATAATATGAGGTTGTAAGAACCACTTTTTGTGTGCAAACTTTAATGGACATATCAACGAGTTGAAGGTCTTATCTTGGATTCAAGTAAAGGGATATTGAACAAAATATGTAGGTAGGAGCTTAATGACTATCATCATACTTCATACTAATATTGTATTTATGCGAAAGTGTGTTTATTTGTTGGTTTGTCCTTCAATCACGCCGACACAAATGAGTTTCCCTGTTTAGGTGGTCGGGGGTTCGATCCTTGGGCATGCACTTTGGTTTGTTCTGAGTTACGTGCGTTTTAAAGCAATTAAATATCAGTCGCTGTCAACGGTGAGGGATATATACATCCTGAGAAAACCTGCACACTTATGAGTTTTTTTTAATGTTGATACTGTGTGTGAAATGAGCCATTATCCGCACTTGGTTAGCTTGGTGGACTTCTCATTCTGAGGGGAGGATCATGTTTAGAGTGGACCGGCTATAGGTTTATTAAATGATATAAAAAAATTAAGGAGGACCTGCGTCGCTTTGATATTTTTTTAACACAAGTTTTCTATTAAGTATAGTTTTTGACGACCTCCGTGGCGCAGTGTTGAGCACTGTTGCCTTAACGCGCGGAGAACTCGGATTCGATCCCCGGCAGGGTCAATTTGGGAATTTATAATTTCTGAATTTTCTCTGGTCTGGCCTGGTGGGAGGCTTCGGCCGTCGCTAGTTACCACCCTACTAACAAGAGGTACCGCCAAGCGATTTAGCGTTCCGATACGATGCCGTGTAGAAACCGTATAGGGGTATGGGTTTAATGTAACTGCCATGCCCCTAACAGGTTAGCCCGCTACCATCTTAGACTTAGGCATCATCACTTACCATCAGGTGAGATCGCAGTCAAGGGCTAACTTGTAGTGGATAAAAAAAGTTGGGAGTGGTAAGTGGAAAGCGTTATTTGATAGAGTATCTATCCACCCATCCGCTATACCTACTTAATTAATTTTTAGAACAATTTCAAAGTTAATAATAATGTGAACTTACCAAAATTTGAGCATCATTCGAAAGAAGACAACTCTGTCAAAAATCTAAAACTGAAGTAACATTAATCAAGTACCTAATTAACTTGTATAAGTTTGAGCTTGTGTTGGTCAATAGACATTTATTTATTTATTTAAGTTAATAATTAAATTATATTATTATAAAAAGTTCACAACCTCCGAAGGCTTTCGAGCTACTATTAGCCGTAGGTTGTTAGTTAAGTAAACGAGTACAAGGCGAGGAGTAACGCCCGCCATCTTCAAGTCATCTGCCTTCATCTACGGAACCTGTGACTAATTGTGGTCGTCCTACGCATCCCCACACCTGAGATCTATTGTTTTGCAGTTGCATAATCAGCGCATAATGTGCATGGCAATAATTGACATGGGTTTTCGACACCATCACCTACGGCTACACTACACCATAAGTGTACCTGCTAGTGTGTATCTACTAATCTATAGTCTTAATAATATAAATGCGAAAGTTTGGATGGATGGATGTTTGTTACTCAATCACGCCAGAACGGCTGAACAGATCTGTATAAAATTTGGCACAGAGATAGATTATACTTAGTAGTCTGGAATAACATATAGGCTATTTTTAATCCCGGAAAATTAAAAAGTCCCCGCGAGAACCAAAAAAACTCAATCCACGCGGACGAAGTCGCGGGCATCATCAGCTAGTAGGTACTCGTATATTCATACAACAGTGGGTCGACTCCCATACAAATGACAGACCCGGCTACAGTTCTAGCAACTAAAGCTACGGTATCTTTGAATATGAGATTTAGAGATACGTGAGAAACTACTTATTTGACAGAGTGAAAGAATTTCGTATTGAAAATTATGGATAAGCCCTTCTTATTTTGAGAGCAGTGTTCACCCTTGAGAATATTTTGAAGAACTCTTCTGCATGCAGGTTTCCTCGCGATGATATCCTTCACTTTTGAAGTAATTGATAATTAAAATAACTCTAATAAGTTCGAAATGCGTGCCCGGGCCGGGGATTGAATCCACGACCATCTGAACAAGAGGTCGAACGTTTTAACCACTAAACCGCTGGGTAGGTTATTAAAATGTTTATTATTAGTAAGCAATTGGTATTTAGAGGACTTCAACTATCAGTGAAATGATCGACGCCTACACAGCTGCACTGTGTTGTAAATTATATCTACACATTTATTTGTAATGTACAGACAGACATACTCGCTACGAGATTTTTACTAATTGAATCATACTAATATTATAAATGCGAAAGTGTGTTTGTTTGTCTGTTGGTTTGTCCTTCAATTACACCGCAACGGAGCAACGGATCGACGTGATTTTGGCATGGGTATAGTTTAGGTGGTTTAGGACCTGGAGAGTGACATAGGCATTTTATCCCGGAAAGTTAAGTAGTTCCCGTGGGAATTGAAAAAATCTTATTCCACGCGGACGAAGGCACGGGCATCAGCTAGTAAGAAATAACTTATTTTTGTAATAGGCATCATCGCTATGGTCAGGACTTTTCTTTTTACTGTATGAGATTACCTACTGGCTTCGAGATTACAAATAGGTAATTAAAATAATACCAAAGTAATTTCGTCAAAAAGTGCCTATAAATATATACTCATTAAATGCTCATTAGGTTAATAACAATTACGCAAATATCCAAACACAAATAACTACAAGTTATTTCTAAGTGAGTTGCATTTTGCGAATTACTTGAATTCCACCAAATTCGTTACATAGGTGTAATTAGGTACCCGGTCCACTCACACATAGCTCACGCTTTCTACGCTTATAATTATAATTGTTTTATTTCATACATAACCGAGAATCGCTTATCGCATTTTTGTTTTACAAAACCTTTACATCATTGCGTTGTGCAATTGTTATGTTGAGTTTCTTGCCGGCTCTTCTCAGTAGAATCCTGAGTTATAAACAAATTGAGTACCTATCGAGTATTTGAATGAGGTGAATCTCATTCCGAACCAGCATTAGACTCGACGCGACGATTCAAAAGCACTTGTAAAAGTGTATTTGAATAAAGAACATAGGTATATCAATATATCGATTGCGACCGTTAAGCAACGTTGACCCAAGTCGGTGACTGGGTGGGTGAATTTGGAGGTTCAAATTTGGCGATTTCGTTTCCTCCGTGCCTCGGAAAGCACGTTAAGCCGTCGGTCCCGGTTATAATTATCACTATAACATCTGATAATAATCGCTACAAAAACCTGAGTTTAAATACTCTTAGACGAGTCGTATGCGGATGGACATGGGAACCCACCGCATTATTATCCCAAGAAAACTCCTATGTGATTAATAGAAAGGGGTCACGACACTCAGCAATGAGGAATACGACGCAGAAAGAGAGTGAGAGACCCAAAGGGTGCCAACGGGACCGAGACGGAACTCTAATAGGCTTACAAGATAAAAGTCAAACCTTCCGAGATTACTTTGCGATCCATATCTCGTCAGCAGACAGACATAAATCACTATAATTCCTGGTGTATATCATTTTAATTGTCATAATAAGAGCGGCCGTGCAGCCGTGATGCTAGGTATTGTGGAAGTTCACCAACCGTGAGACGGTTTTTTGAACGATTTCTTTAAAAGATAGAGGTTTTTCACCACAAACTACAAGTAGATATTTTTATTCGTGCAAAGACTGTAATGTACTCGTACCTACAGTTTGACGACGTCCTTGGCGCAGTGTTGAGCGCTGTCTTATAAGTGGGAGGTCCCGGGTTCGTTCCCCGGCAGGGCCAATGATGGAATTTCTGGATTTTCTCTGGTCTGGTCTGGCAGGAGGCTTCGGACAGGATTAACGCCCTTTCGATGCGGCGTAATCAATAGTCAAGCGATTTAGCGTCCCGGTACGATGCCATATAGAAACCGATAAGGCCATAAGTGATGATGCAGTCAATATGGTAGCTGGCAAACCTGTTAGGTATGACAGTTATAACTAGCCACTGCCGAGACCTCCCTAGACCTCACTAAGCCAGACAAGAGAAAATTTAGCAAATATAAATTCCCAAATCGACCCTTCCGGAGATCGAACCCAGAACCTCTAAGTTATAAGATTAAAGCGCTCACCACTATGCCAGGGAAAAAACACACTTGTCAAAGTGAATAATATGCCCAAAATCGCTTACCCTTTCATAAACTCCCACTTCAACGTTTCGCAGATCAACACGTGGACACATGAACATCCTCGGCTCAGACACAACACACTGACCTTATTTATAAACATAGAATAACACAATTGATGTCCGTTGCATTAACAACTGAGAGCATGTTTCGACAACCTTTGCTATGTAGGGGTAATAAGAATTACCTACAGGAAAAGTCTGGGAAACCCATTATATTACACGAAAACTTAAGCCCTGAAAGGTGAACTGAAGATTATAGGTTATTTATTTCCTGTTTTTTTTCATTTAATTTATTTAAATTGTTATTGGAATCTATACAATAAAATCTACTAAGTACTATTTTAGTTTTTTGATTTTTTACTTTTGCTAAAAAAAACAAAATTTTTACAATAGACAAAAGTCTTCCATTTTCGTATCTTGATAAAAATTAAAATAAAATGTTTTTTTTAAAATCTCTATTTATTTTATTCAATATAACTACACTAGTAAAAGTTGCAGCCCGTTCAGGTTAAAAAACCCAATTTTTACTAAATTATTACAGCGAATTTTTTATTTTAAAATTTAGGGACACGCCTACGCCGTAATTTTTTTTTTTGTTATAAAATTCAAATTTAGTGCCGTAAAAAGATTTTTTAGAAATATTTGTTAAATTTATTTTCACTTTTGTTTAGGTAGGTACTTTTTCACTTTTATAAGCACCTCTTTAATTTTGTTTAAATATGAATTCACTAACGATTGCACTAAGTGAAAGGCTGAGATGTAATGAATGAAGACTATGAATATTTCATTGATGCTAGACACAAATACCTACTGCCTGCCCACGAGTAGGTACATGCCTGAACAATTAGTTTTATTACAATTAAGGCGACGCAGACATAGTTAAATATTTATAGATGGTCTTATGTTTATCTGAGATCAGGGCGATTTAGACTTATTTTTTTCTTGTTGGAAGTGAATGTAAAATAAAACCTCCGGATTAATGTTGCAATGATTATTTTAGAGTCAAAAGGTATTATTTTTGAAAATAGACTACACCTCTAACCTTTTGGATGCAATTATATTAAACTTAAGAAGACACAATTTTCGAAAAAGAAAACAATCGATGTAAACTTTCTATTATTTTAAATACTAGTGCCAAGCCCTAAATTAAGGTCTTAAAATACCTTAATATAAATTGGCTAACGACTAGGCATTTGCCCTAGGCAAGTTCCCTATGAGATTTATAAAAACCACGTTTATCGGCTGGTACCTAAGTTTAAGTTTGAAATGATTTATTTATTTCACGTAGGACAACTTGTGCCACTTATGAAATGTCATGATCCTACCACCGGTTCAGAAAGAAGATCTACTGCGGAGAACCGGCAAGAATCTGAGCAGTTGCTCTATTTTTAAACAGAACGTGACGTGTCACAATGTTACAATACATACGTAATGTAACAAGAATGGAGAAGTTAACATTTTTTTTTTAATTTATTATTAAAATTAAGACAAAATAAAACATAAATATGAAAGAATCATTAAATATCTCAACAAATGAAAAGGTTATGGAACTTTAAAGTTGCGCTTGCAAGACGGAAGACGTGACGTCATAATTCCCTATCAACCGACTTTATAAAGCCGAAAAAAAAAAATGGACTTAACGTGACTTAATTGAATTAAAAGCACTTAATTTGTGTGTGAAAATCTCGGCTAGGTATTAAAACTCACTCATAAAATTTCTCACTCCAGTAAGATACAGCAATCGGTGTATAATAATTAATTAAACTTTTAAATCGTCATCTCTCAGTCATTTATTGATGGATTTAAACAAAACACTGAGTTATTCGTTTTAATCTATATTTTACTTCCGTTGTGTTTAATATGATATTCACAACATCATGGAACTTCTCCATTACACTGTCTAGTGGACTGTCGAATGCGAAGCCAATTTCTTCTATGTAACTTTGTCATTAGGAAATTCATCAATAGTTTATTAGCATTGGCTTAATAAATGCTGCTTACACAGTCCTTAAATTTATGCAATGGCAAATCTAGGAACTCTTTTGATACGATGTTATAAAAGCGTACACTCGACCCCACAAAAGATTTCTGCTCCTTGCGCACACGATAGTATATAGTTAATGTATACTAGCTGATGCCTGCGACAACGTCCGCGTGGATTGAGGTTTTTTGGTTTCCGCGGGAACTCCTTAGTTTTGCGGGATAAAAAGTATGTTATTCCAGACTATAATCTATCTCTGGGCCAAATTTCATCCAGATCCGTTCAACCGTTCGGGTGTGATTGAGTAACAAACATCCATCCAAACTTTCGCATTTATAATATTTATTTGATTTGATTGATTATTTCATCGATATTTGATCACTTATTTGTTGATAATGATTAATGTTTTGCCAGACAAATACTATATTACAATAAATGTATTGCGAAGGCGCTGTAAGTATGCCAATCTCTATAAATTTTTCACGAAGGGATTCGCGTGATACGAGTTTATAAATAGAGTCGCCTTAAACCTGCGTGAAATTTATGTTATATTTCGTGGTTTTTTCTAGCCCACAAAGCAACATTGTATTACTATGTTGTAATTAAAAAAAACTTTGATAATATTAAATACAAACTAGCTGAACCAACCAGGCTTCGTTTGGCTCAAAAAGGATTTTTTCTAACCTATCGGAGCTGTAGTGCAATAATAGTTTTAGTTTTCGCCTCACTGACTGCTCTAAAATAACTCACTAAGTTTCACCATAGTCACGCCTGTCGTACACTATATGTATCTGCCTCGTTGGTCGACGAGGTCCCGGGTCCAATTCCCGGGTCAGGTCTAGGAAATGTCAACATTACCTAGTTAATGTGAGCACGAAAAAAATTCATCGAGCTCAAACGGATTCGGTACGTTAATGTTGACATTATAATAACTACTCCACCTATACAATTTTATGACAAAGAAACTCTCCGGAGTCAAGAAGAGGATGGTGTTTCATCCCTTTGCCTCGGAGAGCACGTGGTCGGTCCTGCGTCTGATCTCTCTCTGGTCGTGTCGGATTTTCCGGCTATGAGAGCAAGGAAATAGAGAAGGCATCTGTATCTTTCTAAACATATAAAAGAAGACACTGACTGTCTGACATATCAACGCACAGCCCAAACCGCTGGGTCTAGAGACTTCAAATTTGGCACACAGGTTCCTTATGAGGTCTAGGGGTGCACTAAGAAAGGATTTTTCAAAATTCCCCCCCTAAAGGGGTGAAACGGGGCTCCAAAGTTCGTATTTTACCAAGCTTCAATACTCCTTCACGCCGCAACTACTGAACCGATTTGGCTCAAATTTGGAATGGAGATAAATTGCATCTTGGGTTAACACATAAGCTACTTTTCATCCCGGGAAAATCCATGGTTCCCGTGGGATTAGTTAAAAACCGAAATTCACGCGGAAAAAAATCTTCACGCCGGAAGTACAAGACCGATTTAGCTGAAATTTGGAATGGACATAGATGATATCCTGGGTTAATAAAAAAGCTACTTTTCATCCCGGAAAAATCCATGGTTTTTGCGGGAAAACTGAAAAATTGATATTCACGCGTGAAAAATACTACTTTACGCTGCACTTACTGACCTGATATGACAGAAATTCGGAAAGGAGATAGATTTTATCCTGGATTGATACATAGGCTACTTTTCATCCCGGAAAATTTCATGGTATATCAAAGAAGATACTGACTCACGCTCTCACTGACATAATATCAACGCACAGCCCAAACCGCTGGGTCTAGAGACTTCAAATTTGGCACACAGGTTCCTTATGAGGTCTAGGGGTGCACTAAGAAAGGATTTTTCAAAATTCCCCCCCTAAAGGGGTGAAACGGGGCTCCAAAGTTCGTATTTTACCAAGCTTCAATACTCCTTCACGCCGCAACTACTGAACCGATTTGGCTCAAATTTGGAATGGAGATAAATTGCATCTTGGGTTAACACATAAGCTACTTTTCATCCCGGGAAAATCCATGGTTCCCGTGGGATTAGTTAAAAACCGAAATTCACGCGGAAAAAAATCTTCACGCCGGAAGTACAAGACCGATTTAGCTGAAATTTGGAATGGACATAGATGATATCCTGGGTTAATAAAAAAGCTACTTTTCATCCCGGAAAAATCCATGGTTTTTGCGGGAAAACTGAAAAATTGATATTCACGCGTGAAAAATACTACTTTACGCTGCACTTACTGACCTGATATGACTGAAATTCGGAAAGGAGATAGATTTTATCCTGGATTGATACATAGGCTACTTTTCATCCCAGAAAATTTCATGGTATATCAAAGAAGATACTGACTCACGCTCTCACTGACATATCAACGCACAGCCCAAACCCCTGGGTCTAGAGACTTCAAATTTGGCACACAGGTTCCTTATGAGGTCTAGGGGTGCACTAAGAAAGGATTTTTCTAAATTCCCCCCCCTAAAGGGGTGAAACGGGGCTCCAAAGTTCGTATTTTACCAAGCTTCAATACTCCTTCACGCCGCAACTACTGAACCGATTTGGCTCAAATTTGGAATGGAGATAAATTGTATCTTGGGTTAACACATAAGCTACTTTTCATCCCGGAAAAATCCATGGTTCCCGTGAGAATAGGGAAAACTAAAATTTACGCGGGCGAAGCCGCGGGTATCTGCTAGTATGAGTATATACACTATATGCAATAGGCATAATATCTCACGCGCAGACGGCTTATCTCTCTGGAGATTAGCCCTGGCCGAAATTAAGTTACTTGAGTAAGTACACTTTCTTGTTACAAAAGTTTAAGTTTTAAGTTTGTTTTCTTTTTTTATGTTTACAGCTTTGTTAGGTTTACAGTTAACAGTTTGGTAGGTTTATCTAGGCAAGCGCACTCTTAGGCTGCATCACCACTTGCAAGCAGGTCTGATTGCAGCCAAGCGCTAGCCTATAAGTATATGAAAAAAAAGTGTGTGTGCAATTTACACACGGCAGAAGTGAAATCACAGAATAGGTAATGGTGAAACTTCAGAAAAGTGGCTACTTTTCTGCGAGAGAATGCTAAATCCTAAATATGAATATGTTTGTATCTTTTTGGTGTCGCTTTTTCGTTTCGTTTATTCGTTTCATCGAATTTATAATCACAACGATTCTATAGAAGTTTCAATTCTAAAAAGTTTCGAGTTACATTATTTCTAGAGTAGTTTGGTAGGTACAAGGGAACAGATGTAAATAGAATTAAAACAAACGTAGGCTTAATTGTTTGTCGTGCAGTAATTGCTAATTCGCCGATGACTGGCACCGTCGAGTCAGACTCGCATTCCGGCTGCGGGTGCCGCATTCAGCGTTTAACTGCATGCGATATATACCATCCCGCACCCAAACCCTATCTTACCTACTATCTTACTAATATTATTATAAACACGTAAGTTTGTGAGGATATTGTATGGATGTATGGATGTTTGTTACTCTTTCACGCCAGAACGGCTGAACGGAACTGGCTGAAATTTGGCACAGAGATAACACAAATATAAGCATATATAGGCTACTTTTTATCCTGGAAAATTAAAGAATTCCCGCGGGAACCAAAAAACCTCAATAAACGCGGACGTAGTCGCGGGCATCAGCTAGTGTATTATAATGATAGCAGCTAGTGATCACATTTTATCTGTGTACCACCACCACCACCACCACCACTACAGCCTATTAACGTCCCACTGCTGGGCACAGGCCTCCACTCTCATAGGAGAGAGGGAATTAGAGCTCAGACCCACCAGTCACCACGCTGCTCCAATGCGGGGTTTAAACGACTATTATCATATTAGTGATAATAACCGGGATCGACGCGACGGCTTAACATGCTCTACGCGACACGGGGTGACTTCCTAACTCCGGGCTAGTAGGTACCACAGAATAGGGATAAGTACTTTGCTAGTATTGAGAGTTTCTAATCAGAAAAACCGGGCAAGTGCGAGTCGGACTCGCGCAAGAAGGGTTCCGTACCATTATTAATAAATAAATACTTTTGTTAATGAACCGCAAGACTAACTTTGTTTGTAGAGGTTTATTGTTAATATCAAAAAAACTATGCTAGTAAGAGCATTGGCTATAGTTTTCCTGTAAAATATACGTAAATTCCTATTGACCATAATTATTTCAAATTTTTCGATTGGTAAACTCCGGAGATAAGGGGGGGGGGGGGGGGAACGGTATTTTTTAGACATTTTCCCCGATAAATCAAAAACTATCATAACTAAAAATAATTAAAAATCTGTTTTAGAATGTACAAAGTAAACTCTTTCATATGATACCCCACACAGTACAGTTATCTCACTTTTAAATATCAACCCTCAGATTTTCCCCCCTTTTTAAATAAGAACAAAAATAATTTCTAATTTTTTTAATTCCAGTGTCTTTGGGCCACTAATATACACAACTATTCCAAATTTCATGTCGATAGCTTCGGTAGTTACTGAAATAATCGAGTGTGACGGACGGACAGACGGACAGACGGACAGACAGACGGAGAAAGTCGCACCATAAGGGTTCCATTTTACCATTTTGGTACGGAACCCTAAAAACCCAATACTTAATATTATGGCCCGACCCGTAACTCGAACCCGGGACCTCGTCGGCCACAGTCGAACGTGCTAACCACTACTTAGAGTGTAGGCCAACGAGGTAGGTTTTCTATCGATGTACATATTTATAAAAATAAAAATCCTCAATCCACGCGGACGAAGTCGCGGGCATCAGCTAGTAATTAATAAAATTACTTCAAATATGCTCTTTTCATATGCATGAGAACCCCACAGTGTGTGAGTCATGTAACCTTTTTAGTTTGGTGGTGGGCAGGTGTGGGCAGTGGTTGAATATTTAACACGGTGCATCTCTACATTTTGGCCTAAACCTGTGATTAATTAACTTAACACAATTACATAACAAATTAAATTACTCAGTAAATTACCCATTATTTTGTATCCCACGGCTGGGCTAATAATATAATAAACAAAAAAAAGGCAAAAGTTTGAATCTTGTCGGGTTAAATGCCGATTTCGATAATATTCGAAGCTACATAATATGTAGGTACCTAATTGTAGTACGATGAAGTACCTAGTAGTAGTAGAAGAGCGAACTCGAGGCGGACCAGTAATTGGTGGGAGTATATCTAGGTATTTAAATAATATATAAAAGGAAAAAGAGATTGGCTGACTAACTGATCTGTCAACGCAAAGCTCAAACCACTGGACGGATCAGGCTGTTTGGCATACAAATAGCTATTATGACGTAGACGTTTTTTCAACCCCTAAGAGGGTTTGAAATTTGTATGAAAATCGAACCTACGAGAGCGAAGCCGCGGGCAAAAGCTAAACATTTAACATAAACATTAAGTTTCAAGTAGTTTTAAAGAGTTGAATTAAACTGAATTAGGATCAATATAAGGCATACCTTGTAAGGCTGGGAAAAGGAGGTCGTTGACCTTGTGCCCACGCGTTACCATTTACCAACTTGACATAAAAGGGCAGTGAATTATATACTTTGTTAGAGTTTAGAAGTAGAAATTACGATTGTTCCCATCAATCTATACTAATCCATACTAGTATTATAAATGCGAAAGTGTGTCTGTCTGTCTATCTGTAATCTGCTACGCTTGCACGGCCCATCAGTTCAACCGATTTTGATGAAATTTGGTACAGGGATAGGTTGTATGCCGAGGAAGAACATAGGCTATTTTTTATTCCGGAAAATTAAGGAGTTCTTGCAGGAATTTAAATACTTAATCTACGCGGAGGAAGTCGCGGGCATCATCTATTAAAAATGCGAAAGTTTGGATGGATGGATGGATGATTGTTACTCAATCACGCCGGAATGGATGAATGTATCTGGATGAAATTTGGAACAAAGATAGACATAAATAACACATAGGCTACTTTTTATTCCAGAAAATTAAAGAGTTACCGCGGGGACCAAAAAACTTCATTCCGCGCGGACGAAGTCGCCGGCATCAGCTACTTATTCCATTAAAATATGAGGAATGCGAAGTGTCTGTCTGTCTGCTACGGTTTCACGGCCCATCTCTTCAGGATATTTTGACGAAATTCGGTATGCCGGGGAAGGACATCTAAGGCGACATTTTGTCCCGGAAAATAAGAGTTCCTGAGGGAACCAACAATCTTAACCCGCTTGGACGAAGTCGCGGGCGTCATTGTAGTTATTTTATGAAGGATATTAAAAATAAGAATGTATGTCTGTCTGCTACCCTTCCCAGTTCAATTGTCCAACGGATTTTGACGGCATTTGGTACAGACTACAGGCATTGGGTTAAGAGACTACTAGAGGTTGATGATGATTATGATGAACTGAAAATATGGGTACTAGTGTACTCATGCAAAGCCAGGGCGAGTCGGTAGTTTTAAGTTTACAATTGAAAAAAAATGTTAAAAAATACAGCCAAAATAAGGCCGTAAAGCGTAAATTGTGACCTTGTGAAGGTTAGTCCAACGACATTGTTTTTTTTAAGAAAAAAAAAAAGGTTTTTGCGTGTTGTTGGTTCTGGTTGGTTAGACGTTGCTTATTGTTTGGTGTTTCGTATGTTTTGAATGTAGTTGTAAATTTTCATGGAAAAACCGAAAGCCAAGACTTTTTAACTAGGCTTGGTTGGTTGCCGGAAAACTTTTAATATTCAATTTGTCTACGATTTTATAGAAATAAATTTTACTTAAAAATATATATTATTGTCTGGTCTGGTGGGAGGCTTCGGCCGTGGCTAGTTACCACCCTACCGGCAAAGACGTGCGCCAAGCGATAGCGTTCCGGTACTATGCCGTGTAGAAACCGATTAGGGTTATGGGTAAAATATTACTGACATGCCTCTAACAGGTTAGCCCGCTACTTACCTCTTAGACTGCGCCATTACTTATTATCAGGTGAGATCGCAGTCTAGGGCTAACTTGTAGTGGATAAAAAAAAACATAAATAAGGAGATCCGTAGTAACTGACATAGCTGGAAGAGTCACTAAGCTGATGCACGGAATAGGTAATAGTACGGTTGAAGTGGGGTTAGGCGGGACGACTACTTCGAAGAACCGATTGGGGTACGAAAGTGCTTGAATGGCGGGCTCACACCGGAAAGCATGGATGACCCCCCACTAGGTGAACGGGCGATCTCAATCGAATACAGTTTCCGTCACGTAAAAAGAACGCTGAGAGACAGTGGAGGGATGTGTCTGCGCACGAGTACAGTCGCGTCCTAACTACCTATCGTCCTCGTTGGTCTATTGGTTAGCATGTTCGACTGCAGCCAACAAGGTCCCGGGTTCCTGTGTATACGCACACATTTCTGCACTATAATATCTCCCGCGCAGATGGCTTATCTCTCTGGAGATAGACCGCCGTGGCTGAAACTCGGTCGAGAGGACATTAGATATTAGTTTTCGTCCTCTATAATATTACCTATTGTAGGTAAGCGTTATTTTTGACGGGACCTATTTACAAGACCGTATTCTGTGGAGATCCATGCAGGTCGAGACCTTCGTCCAGCAGTGGACGGACGTCTATCGGTTGAGCCGACGTCGGTTTCTCTATGTTTAAGTAATGCGGGATATTACTCGAAGGTAAACAATGGTTCTAATATCCATTCTTGTAGTATTATAAATTACTTTTCGCTACATTTCACGCTCTGTATAGTAAGACGTGGCGTAATGTCGTTTCTTACTCCACTACGCCATCAGATGACTGGCTTAGAATAGAATATAATGAATTTATTTGTCTGAATATGTGTTACAATGATGGTTACAGTATGAAAAGGCGCAGCATATCCAGTCAGGCAACCCTGACGTACAAATTTTGATGTAGATATTTAAATAACATAGGTAGTAAAAGTACCTACGTTCTAATATTGTAGGAACTTCATAGAAATTTCATCTTGAATAAATTACAAATAACGTCAGGCTTTGTAGATTAAGGAACAGTGAAATTACCTACTCTTACAATACAATACGTCTATAAGTACAATGAATGGCTATAATGTCAGGATATAATAATAAGTGAGTAGGTATGTAATTTTCCATGAATTAAAATGTCAAATTTACCAAATCTAGTCAATGGTGAAATTAATTATAATTATAGTTAGTGTTTATTAACTTGTTAGAGTTCCGTACCCAAAGGGTGCCAACGGAACCCAATATACTAAGCCTCCACAGTCCGTCCGTTCGCCCGTCAGTGAGCGGGCTGTATTTCAGGAACCGTGATTCCCAAAGAAATGACGTCACACAAAATACAATACGGCGGACTTATAAGCTTGTTTTTAAAAATATTTTTTAATGTTTTAGTATTAGTTAGCTATACTATTCATTCGTTTTGAAGATTGGATAGAATAAAACTTTAAATAACTCAACCGCACGATACCTCGTAGGTATCAAATTACAAGGTTACATTACAATCTTAGGAAGTCCATATTGTTGTAAGTAATAATTATAATAAAAAACAGAATAAGTACTTACAAAAAGATAGGAAATTATCTTCTTTAAGGACGTTTTTTGTATGCCGCGCTTCAGAAAACAGAAAACTGTATTATTTTAAATAACCATACTAATATTGTCCTCTACGACAAAGCCAAAAGGAAGGTGTTACTATATCTAGCAGTCTATGTAGGTATGTATAAATGTATGTATGCAAGCATTTCTGAATGTTCCTAAGATACTGATAAAGGGTAAGGGATAAAAAGTAGCCTATGTAACTCTCCAGATCCTCAACTATACCTATGCAAAAATTCATGTCGATCTGTTGTCCTGTTGCGGCGTGTTTAAAGGACAAACCAACAAACCGATAAACCAACAAACAAACACCCTTTCGCATTTATAATATTAGAATGAAGCATGACAGAGCATCATTGAATACCGTGCTAATAATTCCCTTGTCGATACAAAAGCACTTTCTAAAGTTTATGTGAAGAAAGAAATAACATTTTGAATTCGAATTTCAACAGGATTCGGTCGAGGCTAGGTTTTCGTGCAACGTTCTCTATTACGTGTTCCTGTAGGTGAGCGCCACAGACTCGTGTTTAGTGGGCCGCTGATGGGATGATGGTGATGGTGATAAAATGAGGTTAGGTTGGCTTATTTTAGGTTAGGTTTAAATTCTATTGTATTATTTAATTTTTAATGTAGGTATTCATTGTGTTAATTTGATATTTTTGTTATTAGGATTTAAAAAGTATTTAACTGCAAAATACTAAATCGAAAATTATATTATTTTAATAATTTATAAAAAACAAAAAACCCGACTGCTTGGATACCAAAAAATATAAAACAAGACATGAATTGAAGTATTTCATTATTATCAATTTAAATCGTATAATATTAATAAAATTTATCAAGGCGCAGTCGCACGTCCAATAGCTAACCTTAACGTGCGACTGCGCCTTAATAAATTTTATTAATATTATACGATTTAAATTGATAATAATGAAATACTTCAATTCATGTCTTGTTTTATATTTTTTGGTATCCAAGCAGTCGGGTTTTTTGTTTTTTATAAATTACTTTTTTATTTCAAACTTTTTTGTTAAGCATTTATCGTAAACAGGCGGCGTTTTATCTGCTCGAACTAGCACCTATTACCTATTCTGTGGTAGCACCAAAGGTACTAATAAGTATTTTGTATGAGAAGTAGTAATAAGCAGCGGATTAATTTATTCGTAATGACGAGCGGTGATCATCATAACCATCATCAAATTTGCATCTGTTATAATGCTAATATTAATTTAGTAAAGTTCGTAAATCTGCTATTTTTCCCAAAAATATTATGCTCATTAATTTTCGAGAGTCCTATCGCATCGACGTCACGAGACCTCGGCAATGAACGTCGGCCACTTACGAAATTGCCCGTAGACAATGAAAAAAAAGTAGGTACTTATTTTTAAATATTTTCAAAAACACAAATTGTACGTAGTGGACGTATTTATTTATTTAGTATTTAGTTTATAGCTAAGTGGACTCGGAACTAATATTTTAATAGACATTAAAAATGTTAGTCGGAAGTTATGTTAGTTGAATATGCGCTGCATGTGGCATTGATGAATTTATTGATTGATCGATTGAAGGAGTACAAAAAATCAAGTTTTTTTAGACTTAAGTTATGTCGTCACATTAAGCTTAGGTATTACAATGATGTGTTACTACCGTAATAATATGTGAGAGTACGCCCCACCTTCACCCTTACCTATCCGCTGCCGGCCGCGTCATTTTCTGTTGAAGGTTACTGTATTTCTACGAGATCTCATAAGATATTCATTTAAATTGAATGCTGTAAAGGACAATTTTTGTCTAAATTAAATACTTAAGATGAGTAAGATATTTATTTTGATAAGGAATTATCGATTAATACCATGTTGATAAAAACACCTTCGCAAGTAAAGCACTGTTTAGGCCAAATTGGAAAAACATAAAAATGGTTATTGTGAGCCAACCTTAAAAGATAGTTATATGCTATCGCGGACTTTTTTTTAGAACTTTTTGAGAGGAACGTTTCCACTGTACATTGTTGTCGTGTAATTTTAACGATTTAGGCAGCGCACGCCACGTAAGCTCTCAGATGAGATGATTTTTTCCGACTTAACTGACATTATTGCAATTTTCGTAAGGATCTCTAATTTGTTTGGAACTAAAATATAGCCTATTTTACTTGTTAATAATGTAGCTTTCTATAAGTGATAAAAGTTTTAAAATCCGTTGAGTGGTTTTTGAGATAATCCACTTAGTTTGATAGATATAGATGATATGAGTAGGAACTTTGAACATTTCCTTTGAAACCTCGTAAATCCTAAATTATCATTTACACGGAAAAATGGTTTGAGGAACCTAGGTGTGATTTTAAAAGACCTATCTAACGATACCCCACTTGCTTATAGCCTATAGATTTTCATTTATTAATTGGCTTCCAGTCGACGCCATTTTGTTTTTCTCAAATTCGGCCTCCGTTGTGACACTCGGAAGACTAAAACAAATCTATTAGTGCAATTACTATCAAAATCGGTTCAGCCGTTTTTTCTGTAATGTGACACAAAGGAATACAACCTTTGAAACCTCGTAAATCCTAAATGATCGTTAAAATGAGAAAATGATCAAGGAAACCTAACTATGATTTTGCAACACCTTTTCATCGATACCCCACTTGCCATAGTCCATCGACTTTTATTTTTTAATTTGTTACATTATGGCTTCTAGAGGGCGCCATTTCGTTTTTTCTCAAATTCGGCCTCCGTTGTGACACTCGGAAGACTAAAACAAATCTATTAGTGCAATTACTATCAAAATCGGTTCAGCCGTTTTTTCTATAATGTGTCACAAAGGAATGCAACCTTTGAAACCTCGTAAATCCTAAATGATCGTTAAAATGAGAAAATGGTCAAGGGCACCTAACTATGATTTTGCAAGACCTTTTCATCGATACCCCACTTGCCATAGTCCATCGACTTTTATTTTTTAATTTGTTACATTATGACTTCTAGAGGGCGCCATTTTGTTTTTTCTCAAATTTGGCTTCCACAGTGACACTCTAATGATACATTCGGCACAAACTGGTGCAAGAATCATCAAAATCGGTCCACGCGTTTAGGCTGTAGCTGCCCTGCAAGGAACATACAAACATATATAGACTGATGAACACATAACCCTGTGCGTTCCGCAGTCGGGTAAAAAAGTAGGTTATAAATATATGATTAAGATAAAACGGTAAAGGTTGCACACCACGCCGACTAAATAAGGCTTTACGCCCACTGAGACCACTCACCTTAAATTGGTTTTTAAAGTCTAACTACTTATTATTTTTTATTTAGGGTCCGCTTTCTTACTTTTAGAATATTACGTCATCCATTTATTCACAGAATACTAACTATTACTTGCTAATAGTATTAACTCCAAAAACATAGAGTTGCGTGCACAGGGATCGAACGCCCTACCACTCAAATTGGAAGCACTAAGCTATTGGATCGTCTGTGAATCTACCACTGGTTCGGAATATAATTCCTACCGAGAAGAGGCAGGAAGAAAATCGGCGGTTGCTCTTTTGAAAAATAATAAATTTTAATAAATTACTAAATGATGCCCGCGACTTCGTCCTGGTTCCCGCGGCAACTCGTTAATCTTCCAGGATAAAATGTATACTTATCCTCTGTTAATTCGGGGTAGATAATTCATAATATAAGCTATCTCCGTTCCGAATTTCAGCGAAATCGTTCAGCAGGGCGACCGCGTATCTTTTGCATCAATCATTGAAACATCGCAATCACCTCTGATTGGTTAACACTCTTCCACTATTGGACGAAATCCATTGACGCAGCAAGAATCCATAAATTCAGCCAATCGGAGTTGATTGCGATGTATCAATGATTGATGCAAAAGTTACGCGGTCGCCCTGCAGGTCGTTGTGGCGTGAAGTACTTAGTAACAAACGTACAAACCTACAAATTTACAAACATCAAAACTTTTTTAGCAACATTTATAGCAAGTATTAGTAAGATATGTAACTGCAAGTACAGTCCCAAACATTGCTGGAGCGAGTCAAATCCACGCTCTTTTATATCAATTAAGTAAGTTCTTTATAGTCTTCTAGCAGCTTCAAGCTTTTTTTCAGGACCCAACTTTGGCTTAAAAAAACTTAAAAAGGTTGGGTAAGTTTTACCTTTTTAAACTATTCTGAATTTCAAGTCTGCAGCTAATAGTTACTAAAATATGCAAAATGTGACCGGACAGACGTAGTCCTAGACCTATATCATACTTAATATTATAAATGCGAAAGTCAGTTTGTTTGTTGGTTTGTTGGTTTGTCCCTCAATCACGCCGCAACGGAGCAACGGATCGACGAGATTTTTGGCATGGTTATAGTTGAGGACCTGGAGAGTGACATAGGCTACTTTTTATTCCAGAAAATTGAGGAGTTCCCGCGGTAATCAAAAAAAACTTAAATCACGCGGGCGAAGTAAGTTATAAACCTACCTTTTAGGGCTAAATCAGGTTTAGTTTTAGGTTTTAAGTACTAACATCCATACTATTAATATAAATACGAAAGTGGGACTGTCTGTCTGTCTGCTACTCTTTCACGGCCCATCTTTTCAACCGATTTTGAGGTTTGGCAAAAAGGTAGAGTGTATCCCGGGAAACCAAATTTTATCCCGGAATATTAAGGATATCCTGCGGAAATTGAAAAAAAACTTAATTAACGCGGACGAAGTTGCAGGCATCATCTATTAGGAAATAAGGTTGTATGTTTTATTTATATATCTATAGGTTTTTGTTAGGTACGCAACCCTAGAAAACTACACTCGGGGCTCGAAATGGGACGATTGTCTGACAAGAATAATATCACTGTTCTCTAAAGGTCACCGGATTTGCAAGAAATTTCAAAACCACAAATTACTAATCGTAGGTACGGTACCTAATTATTTCAGATTCCAATCTTTATATCCGAATTTATAGCTAGTCGTTAATTACAAAAAAAATAGCTATTTTGTAACACGTATCTACTCGTAGTTTATTTTGTAAACAATATTCGAATTTACATAGAACCTTGCGATTTGTGTAAAAGTTGTGTAAATAAACGTGAGTTGGGCAAAAGAAGTAGGTAATTGTAACTATTAGTGGTGGTTTTAGATAGGTTTTTATTATTATTGTTACTTATTTCAAACTTTGGCAACATACTTTTGTAGTAGGTACTTATATAATCAAAATAGATTTTCTGTTTTGAATAAGATTACAACTTATTACGTTTGGTAATCTAGTTACTTCGCTTCTTTTAGCGTTAAACCACAGAATTTGTAATAGCACAGCCAGCAGTGGTTAAACTTGCATCCATACTATTATTATAAATGCAGTGTGTCTGTCTGTCTATCTGTCTGTCTGTTACGCTTTTACGGCTCATCCGTTCACCGAATATGATGAAATTTGGAACAGGGGTAGCTTGTATCTCGGGGAAGGACATAGGTTACTTTTTATCCCGGAAAATTAAAGAGTTCCCAATCACGCGGGAATCAAAATATCCTAATCCACGCGGACAAAGTCGCGGGCATTAGCTAGTATTATAATAATGTGATAGTTTGGATGCATAATAGGTAAGTCTGTATGTTTGAATGTTTGTTAGTTCCTTCACTATTTTGGGTGCAATTTTAAATGGAGATAGATAGGTACAATAAATTAACACAAAAGTTAGGCATATTATACACGGAAAATTAAAGATATCCCGCGTGAAATAAAAACCTTAATTCGCGCGGATGTCATATGCACGCGAAGTCGCGGGCTTCATCTAGTAGTTATACGTGTATTAGTCTTCGCGACTTTGTTCGCGTGGGTTTATTGTTCAAAGGATGGTAACGGGATTAATCACGTTACCGTCCTTTGATTTAGAAGATAAGTATCCTGTCAGGGATAAAAATTCCCTCTGAGGAAAACTGACTGAAAAATCACTTAAAATCGCTTGGCGGTAAGTAGGTACGTCTTTGCCGGATGGTAATTGGTAACTAGCTGTGCCCGAAGCCCCCAGACCAGAAAAAATTCAGAAATTATACATTCCCAAAATAGAGGGTCGGGAATCGAACCCGGGACCTCCCACGTTAAGACAACAGCGCTCAAAACGGCGCCAGGGAGGTCGTCTTGAAAAAAGTATTTCTTTAAAAAATAAGTGTCGATACTCACGGTACTTTGGCTTCAGCCCCTCGGTATCCCTTCACACTGTTCGCCGACAGCACTTTGAAAGCCTCCCCATCACTAGTCTTAGCACTTTTGTCCCTTTTCGCCGAACCCGGCGCACTTTTCACTTCGAAACTATCCGCTATAGTCCTCACTACACCCTTTTCGCCAACCCTAGTCGATAAATCGAAATATCGATCCTGCGCGTGTATCAAATGCGTTACAGTAAACGCGTCACTGGATTTCAAATCGATTTTTGGTCCGAATAAATCGGATCGGTCGAAGAATTCGTTGTTTTCAATGTCTTTGGACGGGGACACGTCTGCGCGCGCGTCTATCGTGATATCTAATGTCTTGTGAAGAGATCGGTCGGTTGCGAACGCGTACGGCGTATTCGCGAATTCTTCTTCGAAACTGTTGTATCTGCTCCGAAATAGCGACTGTGTTTCGCCATCGAAGTGTTCTTTTTCGTCGTATTTTCCGCCGAAAAGGTCGTAACTTCCGAAGCGGTTGTTGATTGTGTCGAACTTGGGATCGGTGGGCTGGTCTGTGGAGCCGACGGGGCTGCTGGAGGGGCTCATGTCGATGTGTAGTATCCCGTGCTCGTCTGTGTATTTCAGTTTTAGCGCCATTTTTCACATGTTTTCACCTGTACCTGTAATGAGAAATTACATGGTGAGTATGAATATACTTTATTGTACACCACAAATATACAAAATGAACATGTAACAAACGAAAAAACAGCAATAAGTAGGTACAATAAGGCGGTCTTATCGCTAAGTAGCGATCTCTTCCAGACGAGCTTAACGCTAGGAAGTATATACCTACTAGCGGTCGCCTGCGATTCTGATTACCTATGAGATTATAAAATTTTCCCGCTACAGAAAGCCTACCTAAAGAGGCTATACTAACTTCAAAAACATGAACTTTGATACAAACTTCCAAACCCCATTTCACCGCCATTGGGGTGGATTTTCGTAAAATTACTTAATATACAGATTGTTATTATTGAAAACTAATAATCTAAATTCCAATTTGCAAGTCTCTAACTTCAAAAACTTAGAACCGTCATGATATCAAAGGTGGTTTTATTTCAGCTTACAAGTCATTTTTGCTGTAAAATTTTTAGCCCGCTACCATCTTATACCATCAGGTGAGATCGCAGTCAAGGGCTTGTAGTGGATAAAAAAAATGCATTGTAATTTTGGGGAATGGTGGAGCTAACCTTTTTTTATAAGTAAGTAAGTTAAGTAGGTATAGTACAGTTTTAATTCAAATTTTATCAAAATTCGTGAGTAAGTTTTAATATAATATAACATGACAATTTGACAGAATTAATTTTATTTTTAAATTGTAAAGTACAATATTTTATTTTATTTTATTAATACCGCTCGAGTGGTCCTGGTCACCTTGACGGTCACGCGTTCGATTCCCTCGCACGCACCATTGGTTTTGCTGTAAAAAAAGTTAAGGACAATAAAGCTGTTAATGCTATTATTGTAGAAAAACCTTCCAGCTTTGTAATTTTTTATTATTGTTAAGGATACGGAAAGTTTTATCGTTTCTAGTGCGAATTATATTCATTAAAATATATGAATGTCGCCGTCAAATCGTAGAATCCGCCGTAAAACTTAAGTCATAACGGCTAGCCGTTATGTAATACGTCGGAGTTTGCAATCCGGCTGCGACATAAAAACTAATTTGATTGTTTCTTCAAGTAAATATTGTGATCGAATAAAAACGTTTCCTTTCTTTCTTTTTTTCTAAATGTCCCGACTGTCTATGACGAAAAAAGTGAATTATTGAAAACATCGTGGGGAAACCTGCGTGCCCGAGAGTTCTTCATAATGTTATCAAAGGTGTGTGAAGTCTGCCAATCTAATCTATGCCAGCGTGGTGGAATACGGCCAAACCCTGCTCATCGTGTGAGGAGACTCGTGTTCAGTAGTGACACAGAATAGGTAATAGTACAATGGTTGAAGTTTGACGACCTCCCTGGCGCAGCGGTGCGCTGTGGTCTTATAGTGGGAGGTCCCGGGTTCGAACCCCGGCAGAGTAAATTTTTTGATTAATATTATAAATGCGAATGTGTGTTTGTGTCTTAGTTTGTCATTCAATTACGTCGCAACAGAGTAGCAACAGAGTAGGATTGACGTGATTATTTGCATGGGTATAGTTGAGGACCTGGAGAGTGACATAGGCTTTTTATCCCGGAAAATTTTCCCCGGAATTTGCTACGGGAATTAATGCACGCGGACGAAATCGCGGGCATCAGCAAGTTTAGTGATAAAAAAAATCTCTAATTACACGACACAAATACCAAGAGTATGCTAGGACAAGGAACCCAGGCGTGAGGTGGGGTGCAAGTGCGAGCGGAGAGGCAGAATACTTTTAAGAGTAGGTTGGAATAATATTTAATTTGCACGATTGTTAGTACAGAGAAGGTATTAATGATTTTTTTCACCTCACCAGTTCAAAAAGAGCTCAAATTTAAAAACACTTTTTCTTACTGTGTGAGCAAATTCGACTTTTGTTTACTGGTTTAAAGCAGCTAAGGCAATCTTACAGCTAGGCTAAGGTACGACACATCGAAATACACAACATCGAAGCTCATAAGATCGAACGAAACCTTTCATTATAACGAAAGTATATGAGATCGATCCTTCATGACATCGAAAGCTTATGAAATCGACAGGTCCTGTTATAGATAGTGTTATTAAGTCTAGAAATGGAAATTAAGAAAATGAATTAAAACGAAATGAAATGAAAATAGCTTATTGTTGACTATTATGTAAATGGAAATCTACTAAAAATTAACAAAGTCTTCCCTTTCCAAACTTCATCAATATCGTTTGAAAAGATAGGCCATTATAGTGCAGCAGACAGACACACCGACAGAAAGACACGTTGTGCATTTATAATGGGTAAAATATTATATTTGCCGCTTACACTATAGCGCCAAGAATCCGCGACAATAATATAAGAATTCGTACACAAATTACTACGCGGTTAGTATTCCCACGTCACACAAAATGCGGGAATTTTTTCTGCTTCGAACAGAATAAATTATATTTGTAACGCGACAGTTTTGCATACGGCCTATTTAGCCAGGCTAATTAATGCTGTACTAACCCCCTAAGGCGCAGCGCACACCAGCAGTGCTATAATGTGATCATCGCAATCACCTTGGTCAACTCTTACAATTGGCTATTCTATGGCTAATCGGCAAATAATTAATACAAAAATATTTATCCCGGAAAATTCGGAAATTAAGGATTTACTAACTAGGTACCTACTTACATAATGGGCCGTCAACCCGCATTGGAGCAGTGTGGTGGGTCTAAGCTCTAATTCTCTCTCTCCTATGACAGTGGAGACCTGTACCACAGTATTGGTACGTGCCTGTACCCAGCAGTAGGACGTTAATGGGCTGTAATGGTAACTATATTATAATAATGTCCCCTCGACCGAATTTCGACTGGCCATCCCATTCCAAAACAAAAGACTTTGACAAGTGCTTTTGAATCCTGAATTTTGACCCAAGAATCGAACTCAGGACCTGTCATCTGCATTTGAACATGCTATACCTACGAGGCAGTTCATATAGCTATACTAATTTGTGTATAAACTGTGATAATGGGTTTAAGAGATAATAAGACTATATTCTATCAACGGCCGTTTAATCTGACATAATAATAGAGTTTTGGGTAAAGACTCGTGTAAATCAAGTGAACCGTAGTCCGCACGGCACAAGGTCGCGGTGTGTCCTTGCGGGCTATCGCGGGTTCGATCCCTGCCCCGACCCAAGGCTGGCCGACTGGTCAAAACTACTTCTTTATACTTTACTACTTTCAATTAAAGTTAACTAATACCTAGAGGTCCTACCAATGATGTTCTATATGTATAAAATTGGGCTTTACATTGAAAACAAGAGTTTTATAAAACATTGATTTTACAATTAATATAACTATAAACTAGTTTTTTCCCACTCTTGTAAAATATTACCGCACAGTACTAAAAATATTTTCGAACTAGTGCGGTAATATAATGGAAGCCATACCACAGAATAGGTAATACTTAATTACTTAATAGTACGATCATACGAAACATTAGTTGTACTTATATTTTTGATGTATTTCGCGTACCAAGTAGATAATAAGTAGGTATAGTTAGTAAATGCGAATAAATTAAATAATGATTTATTTAGCGTCTCAGAAGCAGATACATGTATTATTTAGTTTAAGTGAGTAAAAAAATATAGTATACATGATAGTAGTCGTTAAAGCCCGCCAACCCGCATTGGAGCAGCGTGGTGGGTCTAAGCTCTAATTCCCGCTCTCCTATGAGAGTGGAGGCCTGTGCCCAGCAGTGGGACGTTAATAGGCTGTAGTGATGATGATGATGAGTAAAAAAACTCTAAGATTGATATTATAAGAAACAGTGAACTAAAGTCTAATCAATAGAATAATGGCAGCGATTATACCATTGTCTGAATTACACCACCACAACGACTCCAATGCCAATGGACAAAAGATACGACTGTTCTTTTTATGGTATGACCATTACAGTACATCAGTACTATCATTGTATCTTCTCTGCCCATCGCCCACTTAAGACCACGGCTGGTCGATTACGGTAAAGCTGAATCAATCATTATTACAATCTCAATCTTACTTCTTACAATGTCTTATAAATGCGTAAATTTTGGATGGATGGATGTTTGTTACTCAATCACGCCAGAACGACTGAACAACAAAGGAGACGGTTCAGATTTGTATGGGGCGTAGGCCTAGTCTTGTACAAGTAGAGAAATGAAGGAAAATAAAATACTAGACCAGTTTTTACCGGCCAAATCTACGAATTCGTTGTAATTTCAGTGGTAATATTATTTATTCTTTCCAAGTTAAGGAACACTAAACATGAGTCGGTAACAATGGCGGATTCATATTTTTTGACGTTTTCCAATTCAATTCAATTCTTGGTTTATGGCTTGTGTTTGTACCAGATGGGTACACTAAACCTCGCCAATGACGTTTTCCAAAGAAAAACACGTTATTTTGACAGTAACTGTCAGAAATGACATTTGATACATTTCGCGCCTTCTCTATGGCTGAAGGTTGCCATCTTGGAAACGTATCGCAAACTTGAAATACATGTTTTATTTTTTTCTCGTTATTTACTTTACTGTTCTAAATTATTATATTTTTAATACAATATATGTATTTGCCTCTATTCATGGTAGAGTGTACAAGAGTAGGCCTAACATGAACCTTTTTCTTTGACGTAGATATAGATTATAGTCTGGAATAACACAGAGGCTACTATTTATTCCGGTTAAATCCATGCGAACGAAGTAATCTTCTAGCTTACGTTAAATTATACTCACGACAAAATACTTTTCCAATTTTTCTAATTTCTCGATATAAGACCGACAGAGTGATACGATGGTTTTCAAAACTACGCGTGTAAGAATGAATTAATTTATTTGTTTCGTTGTAACGCTCTGAATACCAAAATGTCGCAAGACGTTACGAAAAAACTACGTTACAATTTTGATCGAATCGAATGATAAGCTCATATTTTGAGTAATTTTTACGGTCATCAACTTCAATTTTATTATACAACTGCCCAAAAATGAGAGTTTTCAGGGTTCATGTATAGGTACATATTCGTACGGTCGCGGTCTGAAAATGTATAACAGTTTTCAAATTAGATTCTATAAAACACTGCGTGATAAGGCCTACAATTTTCAAACATCGAATTCAACAAAAATAGTAAGTACTAGCTGATGCCCGCGACTTCGTCCGCGTGGTTTAAGTTTTTTTGATTCCCGCGGGAACTCCCTAATTTTCCGTGATAAAAAGCCTATGTCACTCTCCAGGTCCTCAACTACACCCATGCCAAAAATCACGTCGATCCGTTGCTCCGTTGCGGCGTGATTGAAGGACAAACCAAGAAACAAACAAACTTTCGCATTTATAATATTAGTATGATTCATGACTTTTTTAATAATAAAATTCATTTCCTAATTTCAAGTTTGAAACATTAGCATCATCGCCTATAAAGTTAAATTCATTAAAGGTTTTTGTTGCCACATTTTCCATTTAATGAAAAAGTAAAAAGAATCAAACCACTTAACGACCTTCTGACACAGATGGGTCCATACAATTATGAACCTTAAGGTGGTAAACATTTTCTGACCGCGACTGTATGTACCGCGACTGTATGTATATGAGTTTCTTTATTCCACCATAGCTTCTAAATACCTACCTGAAAAGATTTAGATGTATCGGGTATCGTTGGAATCCTTAATACATTCCCGATTGACACTTGCTTTATCAATGTGGCGAGGCATATTATAGCCAGTGTCAATTTTTGATTGACTACCTACCTCGTTGGCCTCGTTAGTGGTTATCAAGTTAGACTGCGGCCGACGAGCTCCCGGGTTCGAATCTCGAGTCGGTCCATAACTAGCGTTGGGTTTTTCTGACAAGACATTCTCAGCACTAGCCCAGAGTTAGGAAGTTGGCGGTGTTTCACCGCCGTGCCTCGGAGAGCGCGTATAGCCTCCTGATCTCTCCGGTCGTGTCGGATTTTCCGTCCCATCGGGCTATAAGAGTAAAGATACAGAGAGTGCACCTGTGTATGCACAGCGTACACACACTTGTGCACTATAATATCTCCCGCGCAGATGGCTAGCTCTGTCGCCGTGGCCGAAATTAGGTTGGTTCGGACGACATTATTATTATAAGTTATAACTTTTGGAACGAAATTCCTTATCGCGCGTTACGAAAGGGGGCTAGAAAGAAAAAATTAAGAACAAAAGTTGTAACGACACTTTTTATGAAAAGATGATTTTGGTTGCTATGACTACTTGTGTTGTTGACTTCAAGTTGTTGAAAATTAAAAGGTGAAATAATTGTAAAGAATTATGTTTTCAATAGTTACTTAAGCTAGTTATTCCAATATTCAAGGGACACCCGGTGGAACGAAGTTCCTTTCGATTAATTAGTGAAGGAATTGTAATAAAATTTGCACAGAGGAACACGCGCACGCCGCACGGCTTACAACTATAGCAAAAAGTGTCGTTAAAACCTTGACACCTCTTTAGTTTTTTAATAATGTTCACGTCTTGTTCATGTCGGTTAAATGAGCAGGGGCGTAGACTCTCCCTGTTTCATGTCCCGTCACCATTGCGGTCTTTTCATTGAAAGTAAAACACAACTTTATGGTGCCCATATCTACTCTATAGGTATTAATATATTTCTAATTTCCCCATAATACTAACCAAGGCTAGACCACGGCCGTCGTTTCTTGTATTAAGTTGTAGACAAGTTGGAATTTGTTTTAAATAGTTAAACCGACTATTTGGGGGTGTTTAAATTAGTTTGAATTCCGTTTTGATAGTTGAAGTTAGATATAACGAATAGTGGAGAGTCTAGTTAAACTATAAAATTTATAATCACTACCATGCATCACGTTGTACTAATTACTTATTAGTTCCATGAGTAATAAAAACATTTACTTCAACCCCGCAAATTAAGTTTTTTTTTTAATCCCGTAGATATTTTTTTTCCAGGTTAAAAATGGGTTTAATAGAACTGCCATACCTCTAACAGGTTGGCCCGCTACCATCTTCGACTGCATCTTCACTTAGGTGATATCGCAGTCAAGGGTTGACTTACAGACTACACAGTGGACTTAAAAAAAACGAGCTTTTGATAAACCTTAATTTACGCGACCATAAAAAGGCACAATAAATACCTAGACAATATTTTATAGTTAGCTAAGTATTGTGCCTACTACAAATTCTATCTGGCATTTAGGCCTGTCAGTACTCAGTAGATAGAGTAGACAAGACAGACAAATGAATTGCACTCTACAGTATTACACGGGCACCATTAATCATGGCACATGATACTATAAGCGGTTTTCAGCATATCATGGTGTACCTACCTATACCTTCAATATGGCACACGCAAATTAATAGATTTTAAGACTCCGTAGTACCTAAAACATGTTAAAAATCCACACAGACGAAGTCGCGGGCATCAGCTAGTCTCCGCGATGCCCGCGTCTTCGTCCGCGTGGATTGAAGTTTTTTTTCCCCGCAGAATCTCTTCTTTTTTTTCGGGATAAAAAGTAGCCTATGTGTTATTCCAGACTATAATCTATCCCTGTGCCAAATTTCTTCTAGATCTGTTCAGCGGTTCTGGTGTGATTTAGTAACAAACCTCCATTTGAGGTTTTTTAGTTCCCACGGGAACTCTTTAATTTTCCGGGATAAAAAGTAGCCTATGTGTTATTCCAGACTATAATCTTTCCCAGTGCCAAATTTCATCCAGATCTGTTCAGCCGTTCTGGCGTGATAGAGTAACAAAAATCCATTCATTCATACATCCATACTTACAAACTTACGCGTTTATAATAAAGAAGTAAGATTAAAACTAAGATAAGATGGATATCTTATCATACTTCTTCCTTTTGTGGATTCACTCAGGAAGGAAGGAAACATTTTTTCTTTTAAATAAGACCATTTGCATCCAAACATTTTTTTTTTATCCACTATAAAGTTAACCCTTGACTGCGATCTCACCTGATGGTAAGTGATGATGCAGTCTAAGATGGTAGCGGGGTAACCTGTTAGGGGCATGGCAGTTAATTAAACCCATACCCCTATTCGGTTTCTATACGGCATCTACCGGAACGCTAAATCGCTTGGACGTCTTTGCCGGTAGGGTGGTAACTAGCCACGGCCGAAGTCTCCCACCAGGCACACAGTCTTAAAACAATTCAATAACTTCGGAAAGTTGCAGGTGCGTGCTCGGGGATCCGAAGGTCATTCGTGGGAATAAAATTACATTGTAGACTTGCCTTTACACAAGTTTAATAAGTCATTATAAAACTTACGTCCTTTAAAACTTATTATACTGTTGAAGATTATGTAGACGATAAAAGGGCATGGATTTGACTCGCTCCAGCTATGCTTGGGACTGTCGAACTACTTGTATCCTAAATCCTAACAATTACTGTAATTTTTTACTGTAAAATTGAAAAGATCAACCACTGGATTTCTTATTGGCTTTCTTCTCGGTAAGAATGCCATTCCGAACCAGTGGTAGATTCACTCGACGATTCAAAGTACTTGTAAAAGTTTATTTGAATAAAAAAATGACTTTATATTAATTATGTCCTATAGGTTATTTAAATAGTTCATTGGACCTTAGAAATATATTATGTCTTATAGGTTATTTTATTAGTTCATTGGTCCTTAGAACTACAGTGGAACCTACTGAATCATCGTGATTCATAGGTCATGAATGAATCAATCTTTTTCAGGACAATTGACATGACATGAGTATTTGACCTTAATTTGAGCCTTTTGGTACTATGGAAAATGTTAATTTTTCCATAACTTTCAGTGTGCCTGCTACGATTTAACGCCTTATCTTTTCAACCGATTTTGATGAAATTTGGTATAGGGATAGGTTGCATCTCGGGGAAGGACTAAGGCTACCTTCGGGAAATTCCCGATGGGTACCATTCCGGAAAATCAAATGTTTTTACTTGTTTAAGTAAGTAGGTATATCCTTTTGAAAAAGAGGCTTTACCTATTTACTTGGTGACACTCGGTAGGTATATTTGTAAAGCTTTTGGAGGTATTCAGGAAGCCACACGACGTTATAACTTGTGGCAGAGCGTCGGTTGCGATTGTAAAGCAACGTTGACCCATGTCGGATGGGTGACCGAATTTGGAAGGCTGAATTTGGCCTCTTTGTTAGAGCACGGTACCTCGTCGGGCCTGTTTAATGTCACTTTTATCTGTAATGATAGTGGAAGTAACTCTAAGTCAAGTTTTGGAAGGACCTGAGAACCCACCGAATTATTATGCCGAGAAAATATTATTCCCTACAATTAAGTGACTACCGGAAAGAGGCTGTGACGCTAAGCAATGAAGAATACGACGCAGAAAATGGAAGAAATACAAGAAAGTTTGATTCAGCAGAATTGTACCTACCTTTCAAGCAAGAGAAAAATATTATTTAAAAAAAAACATTAAAATACCAACCTTTAAGGACAAAATACACTGTAAAAAACACACAAACACAGTTTTAATAACAGACACAGTACAGAAAAACTAGTTACAGTTCACATTTTCGCCAATTCGAAGATTGCTTTTCGCCCGACGTCATTTCAATTTGATTTTGAAAATGTAGAAAACCACCGGCAAATTCGCGACCATGATTGATTTTTTGGCGCGAAAACAAATAACGGAAGCCATTTTTAATTGAAAACGTCAACTGGGGCAACGTCACAATTTATTTTCACTAAAAATCGGCCTATATTTTCGGACATAGAACATTTTTCAGCAGGCATTTTCGTCACATGTGGATTAATTAGTATAATATTTAATTTTTATTATTAAAAATCGTCATTTTACACAAGAAATATTAAATTTGACACAAAAAACTAGGTGTTTTGTTTATTTTGCAGCCATTTTGACACTTTTTAAAACTTTTCACACGTCTCTCTAGTTTTGGGAAATCGTCATTTATTCACGATTTTTTTGAGGGGATTTTTCCGAAATGGGTTGGCAATTTGTTTATTTTTGTTTTGCACTTAGTTACTAAGGCGACACGGTTTGCAAGAAGGCCTGTACACTACTGACCGTTATACGAAGAAAGGGGGTGGTAAGGGTGGTAAGCCGGGGTTGAAGTTAATGAAGGGGTGGAATAAATTGGCCCCTATTTTTAATTATGGCGAAGTGCGTTCGATTTTTGCGCCGAATTGGCGATTATGGTTGTTATCTAGTTTTTTTAGATTACTTAGCTTTTAAGGAAATTGTTAGGTGTGGTTTATATAAGTAGTATGTAGTGGCATAGCTAAAATTCGAAGACTTTCAAAGCCATGTTTCCTTGGCCATAAACTTAGGTTTTATGAATGGGATAGCACTTTGGTACAGCAAAACCTTATGAGTACCTAATGTTAAATATTTTTACTATCATCACTTACCATGATGATCGCAGTCAAGGGCTAACTTGTGGTGGAATAAAAAAAAATGTCCTCTCGACCGAATTTCGGCCACGGTATCCGATCTCCAGAGAGATTAGCCATCTACGCGGGAGATATTATAGGGCTCAGGTGTGTCCGCAAACACATGTGCACTCTCTGTTCCTTTACTCTCACAGCCCGATGGGACGGAAAATCCGACACGACCGGAGAGAAATCAGGCGCATGAACAACGGCTTTACGTGCTCCCCGAGGCACGAGGGTGAGACACCGCCAACTTCCTTACTCCAGACTAGTACTGAGAATTTCTTGTCAGAAAAACCCGCTGCTTCATTAAGGCCCGACCCGGGTATCGAACCCGAAACCTCGTTAGCCGCAGTCGCACATGCTAACCACTAGACCAACGAGACTCATCGAATGCCATTTTAATTTAAGATCCATTTCGATCTTCTACAGGTACCTAGGTAATGTCCTCCCGACCGAATTTCGGCCACGGCGGCCTATCTCCAGAGAGATTAGCCATCTGCGCGGGAGATATTATAGTGCACAAGTGGGTGCGCATACAAAGGTACACTTTCTGTTCCTTTACTCTCATAGCCCGATGGGACGGAAAATCCGACACGACCTTATTTAAGGCCTGCCCCGGGTATCGAACCCGAAACCTCGTTAACCGCAGTCGCACATGCTAACCACTAGACCAACGAGACTCATCGAATGCCATTTTAATTTAAGATCCATTTCGATCTTCTACAGGTACCTAGATACATAGAGGTGATCTAGGTAATCTCGTCTGATGTCCTAGGTTCCAGTTATATATTTTGCGTGACACGGGTAAGTTGTATTTTTTATGCAACTGTAAGTTAGCCCTTGACTACGATCTCACCCTGGTGGTAAATGATGAAAATCAATCAATATTTCTTTACTAGCTGATAACCGCGACTTCGTCCGCGTGGTTTGAGGTTTTTTGTTCCCGCGGGAACTCATTAATTCTCCGGGAAAATAGCCTGTTACCTACTCAAGATTATGAACTATCTCAGTGCCAAATTTCGTCCAGATCCGTTCCGCTATTCTGGCGTGATTGAGTAATAAACATCTATCCATCCAAACTTTCGCATTTATAATACTAGCTTATGCCCGCAATTTCGTCCGCGTGGATTAAGATTTTTTGAGTCCCGCGGGAACTCCTTAATTTTCCTGGATAAAAAGTAGCCTATGTCCTTCCCCAGGATACAACCTATCCCAGCACCAAATTTCATCAAAATCGGTTCGGCGTAGCAGAAATAAAGACACACTTTCGCATTTATAATATTAAGTATGGAAGTATGGATACAGTAGTGTTAGTTAGTATACTATTCTCTGGGGCGTGGACCCAAAATCGATTGCTAAGAAAATTGTAGACACCTCACTGCCCCAAATTAATAGAACATTCTGTATTATGAGGGTACTATACTTAAAGAGGGTGATATCATACAGTGACATCAAAACCTTTACAGATAAGGGATCTTACCCGTAACGAATACCTTTGTTGGAATTGAACTAAATAAAATGCGTCGACAAAGATGCCATGGAAACAGCTCTTTGTTTGTATGGCAGCCATTATATTACCGCTCTAGTGCGAAAATAAATTTACCGCACGGCTTTGTAGGCCAATAACTCCGTACTTTAATATTTTTATAGCCTTACGGGTCTCACAACATCTCATGACGTCAGAAAATAAAGCTTTATGTATATTGTACTAGCAGATGCCCGCGACTTCATTCGCGTGGATGAGATTATTAGGTTCCCGCGAGAACTCTAATTATCCGGGATAAAAAGTAGCCTATGCGTTATTCCAGACTATAATCTATCTCTGTGCTAAATTTCATCCAGATCCGTTCAACCGTTCTGGTGTGATTGAGTAACTAACAGCCATCCATCCATACAAATTTTCGCATTTATAGTATTAGTATAGATTCTTACTCTAAGCTTGCAGACCTCACAGAGTCGGACATAGGTTTTGTCTCGGAAAATTAAAAAGTTACCACAAGATTAAAAAATAAGAAAAATCTAATCCACTTCTTCGAAAGGTAGGTACTGGGTATTAAATAAAAATAAAATTTACTTTTCTAGATACAAACTTTATTTATAAGCACTAATTGTATGACATTCTCAATTAATACCTTATTATTAAATACAATATTAATAATTAATTATTATAATAATTTACCATAATGCATTAATGATATAATTAATCACAATAATTTGAACATGTTATATTATTTATACAATACAAGCGGACGAAGTAACTTAGTAATTTACAAATTTACAAAGGAAAATATTTTGTTGACAAAAGCTGCAGGATTTCAAGACAAAAATGAAGTACATAATATACTGATTACTCGATATATATTTTCGCTTTCGAAAACTACAATGACTTGTACTAGCGGTGCAGAAAAAGAAAGAAATATTAAGAAGAAGAAAACTAACTAACTTAAGAAAGTTTTAGTAAAAATATACTTACAGAACAAATTACTATCTATTTTATTATCTAGCGAAAACAAAAATATTATTATAATATCTCGAAATGCAATAAAACACAAATAGAAAATAAAATAAATTATAATGATTGTTTTATTTGCATATATAGTACCATAATACACCTTGAATATCGGAATAAATTATTATATACAGCATGTCTTTATTTTGATGAATTTAAAAATGTAAACTTAGCGCTTAACTTCGATCCCACCTGATGGTAAGTGAAGATGAAGTCTTAGATGAAATTGGGCTACGCTAGCATCGCGTACCAGAACGCTGAATTGTAAGAGGGTATGACTCTATTTCAAAACTTTTTCAAAATGGCGCCCTGTATATTTTTGGTCTAGATTTTTTCAGCATGTGGAATTCTGGTGGCATACTCTATACACAGTAGGATTTATTTATCCGTGGAATCCGAGATCTGGAATTCGATATTAATCACATGTTCTTCAAAACATGATTTTTCGAGCATTTTACTTTGCATTCCATATGGAATAATTCTGGTGTTAGATTAAATGCAAAGTAGGTTAGATTTTCCCGTGGAATCCAAGATCTGGAATTCAGTACTAATAATATCACATGTCTTTCAAAACATGTTTCAAAATGGCGCCTTCGTTATTCCTAGTCTGGTTTATTCCCGTGTCTAATGTGTTTGATGGAATCACTCTTGTATCGGATTCCATGGAAATCTGGGAGGAGTTTTCCATGGAATCCAGGTTCTGGAATAGCAGATTGCTGGAACTTGTTGAGGGATTTCGTCTGTGGCCGACTTCGAAGACTGGGTGTGGACCTGAAACAAAAAAAAATAATAATTATGCGTACGCGTTCCCATTTATTGAAAACTAGCGGATGCCCGCGACTTCGTTCGCGTGGCATAAGTTTTTTAACTCCCACAGACATTCCTTAAAATTCCGGAATAAAAAGAACCCATGCAAAAACACGTCGATCCGTTGCTCTGTTGCAGCGTGATTGAAGGACTATTTAACGTCCTTTGGGAAAGAATTTTCAAAAACTGTGAAATGTGTATTTCATAATTTAAACCCGTTGCCCAAACGTCAAGTTTCATGGCTATAACTTGAAAAACGCTGGCCTTTTACACCAACTTACAACCCCTATTTTACCCGTTTGGGGGTGGAATTTTGAAATACTGTGACACACGTACTTCTTTATATTATACCGAAAACCAAAATACCAAGTTTCATTGATACAACTTGAGAAATATCTTGAGTTATGAAGGGCTGTCATATAAATTTTCATCCCCTATTTCACCCCTTCGAGGGTAGAATTTTCAAAAACTGTGAAACACGTATTTCTTTATTTTTTACCGGTAGCTCATATATCAAGTTTCATGGATATAACTTGAGAGATGACGGACTTTCATACAAACTTTCAACCCCTATTTCACCAACTTAGGGGTGGAATTTTGAAAAATCCTTTCTTAGTACGCGCCTACGTCATAAAAGGAAGCTACTGTCAAAATTTCAAGTCTCTAACCCTAGCGGTTTAAGCTGTGCGTTGATATATAAGTCAGTCAGTCAGTCAGGACTTAGAATTTTATATATATAGATAAGTCAATGCAGACGTCCCAGGCGCAGTGGTGAGCACAGTCTTATAAGTGGGAGGTCCCGGGTTCGATCCCCGACATGGTCAATTTGGGAATTTGTCATTTCCAATAGTGTAGCTTTTTTTCGAGCTAGCGGGGGTCAACCTCCAACCCTGCAGCCCCATCGTATCGGGTAAAGTCAACCGGGGTTTTAACTTGTTTTCTTGTATTGGAATAAAAAAATAACGATCCCTCTCTTACCAAGTCCTCAAGCCAGCAAGGTTTTCAAGAGAAAGATCATTATTTTATTGTATTAACGTAATTTTTTTATCGTTTTTTTTTAAATAACTTTCTCATACCAATGGTAGAGCTTTTCCTCGAGCTAGCGGGGGTCGACCTCCCACCCTGCAGCCCCATCATATCGGGCAAAGCCGCGCGGGGTCGCGACTCGTTCTGGAGGAATTTCACGAACTCCGCAGCCAGGCTGTCGCCTGAGGGTCCAGACTTCACTAGACCTAGCTTCTCGCATTCTGTCTGATTGAAGTCTAGCACTGTTGAGAGGATACGAAGGATTTGTGTCCTGTAGAAGAGGATGAGAACATTTAAATTCAAACTCATATTTATTTTATCCTTTACTAAATAATGCTCGCGATTTCGTCCGCGTGGACTGAGGTTCTGTGCCTGTCACTCCAGACTATGATCTGATCTCTGTGCGAATAATACTAATATTATAAGTGCGAAAGTTTGTATGGATGGATGTATGAATGTTTGTTACTCAATCACGCCAGAACGGCTGAACGGATCTGGATGACATCATCAAACATCCATACACCCATACATACAAACTTTCGCGTTTATAATATAAGTAAGGATTATAGTCTCGAATAACACATAGGCTACTTTTACTCATACTTTTTATCACGAAACAAAAAACGTCAACCCACGCAGACGAAGTTGTGGGCATTAGCTAGTTTACCCATGTTAACTGATATATTGAACAGACTCTACATATAATCGCATCCATAGATTTAGGATTGCTCTCCGCTGCGCTCCTATATCGAGAGAGCAATCCTTAACTTATGATCCAACATCCCATTAACATCCAACTACTGGACACAGGCCTCCACTCTATTAGGAGAGAGGGTATTAGTGCTTAGACCCACGACGTTGCTTCAATGCGGGTTGGCGGCCTTTAACGACTACTATCATGTTAGTGACAACAACCGGGACCAACGGCTTAACGTGCTCTCCGAGGCACGGGGGTGAAACACCACGAACTTCCTAACTCCGGGCTAGTACTGAAAATTTCAAGTCAGAAAACCCCAAAACTCAATTATAGCCCGCCCTGGGACCTAGAACCTAGAACCCGGGACCTCGTCGGCCGCAGTCGAACATGTGAACCACTCCACCAACGAGGCAGTTAGTTAGAACCTATGATCGCAACCTTATAATCTCACCTATTCAGGTCGCTCCTACCAGCAGTTAGCACGTAGTTGACGACGAGGTTTTTGACCAGGTTCTTGTCAACTTTGTCCTGCTGGTTGGATATCGCGCTGTAGTACCTCTCCTCAGCTGCTGCTATCGTCGCTTGGAGACTTCGCACTGGGGAACCACCGAATGATCATGTTAATAATAAAACAAGCTATAATAATCCATACTAATATTATATAATGTGTCTGACTGTCTGCTTCGCTTTCCTCGCCCATCTTTCCAACCGATTTTGATAAAATTAGGTATAGACGCAGGTGGTATCCCGGAGACGGATATAGGCAATTTTTTATCCCGGAAAATTAACGAGTTCTCGCAGGAAAAAAATTAATCCACGCGGAAGACGACGGGATGATGTTGATGATGATTAAGTTAATTAAAAAAACATGACTTCTCTGACAAAGCATTTTTTAAATTCATAGCCAGTGTCACTCGGGATGATGTAAGGATTCTAACGATACCCCATAAACTTGAATCTGTTCGGGCATTTAGAAGTTATGGTGGATAGAAACTCACATACATACATGAACCCTGAAAACATTACATTCCTTTTTTTGGGCAGTCATGTAATTAGTGACCAACCGAAGGACAATTTCTGGCTGAAGCCGAACACGAAACCGATTAATCGACCAAACGAACTCTGAGAAATTCAGTTCAAGATTGTCTAAAAGTGAATAAAATAATGTTTTTTTAGTTTGTCTTGTCTCTGTTGTCTTTTTGAACTCGTCATAAATAATAACAATTTGAAAGGCTGTCAATCCTGTTATAATTACGCTTTCGCGCATTCGTAGCAGTTTGTTCAAGTTCGGCGCTTGTTACAAACCTTAAGCTTCGACCAAAACTAGTTTTATAACCTTTGACCGACTTGTGACAGCTACCAACGTTTTCTAAATCTACTTTTAAAAACAGTACTTAACTACAAAAATACATTCATACAAAAATCAATATAATTTTTACAAAAAAAAATATCATCAAAATATCTAAATCCACTCTTACCATGCGCAATCGACGAATCGCGTGCAATCATGATGACATTGCTCACACGATCTCAAAGTATTATTCAGCCACTGGGCAGGGAACGAACCACACTGACACTAGTCTGTGACACTCAAGTGACATACGTCACTGACAAGTACTACCCAAATACTATGAAGAAAAAACGTAGAATCATAACCAGCTTCTCGATTGTGTAAAGAAATGGTAATCGTTTGACAAACGGATAATCCGCTTTGTGGAGTCTCATAGATGCATGCACGTCAAAAAACATGTATGAACTCGAGTAATACGTTTTGAGCTGTCAAATGATTACGATTTGCGACGATTGGGCCTCTGATTCTATTAGGATAATAGAAATAGATTAATCTCTTTTCCTCGTATGATTACAGTCATTCAAGAGAAAAGGATAGATAACTATTTTCATAATAGCATCTGGATATGATATTGGGTTCGTCAAACATTGGTGAAAACTTGGCTTATATTTGGCATGTGTTTTGGACGATATAATGAAAAGTTATTGGTTCATAAAACATGGCTGACGATCAGTTCAGACTAAATAGAAAAATCGTCGCGCGTATGTCACTGTATAAAGAACTCTGCTTTGAATTTTTTACCTAAAGCCAATAGTGATACAGTTCTTTATTCAGTGACATCAAAAAATGCACGAGGATTTATCTATTTGGTTTGGACTGGTCCTAACTTAGAGAAATTGGTGTCAGAAAAAAAAATCAAACATCTTCTAAAATATTGTACTAGACCTTGTGAACAAGCCGCAAACTCAAAATGTTGTTGGATTGGACTGGATTTGAATTTGTACACAAAAACTAAACTAAATCTATTAATTATATTGCCATCCCTTTCATAATGTTCATTACAGAAAAGGATGGCACTAGATTCAGTGCTGCCAATTTAGTTGAGAAATCGTGTACGAGAGAATCAGGCCGTGTCCTATATCCGCGACAAACGCGACAACGCGACTCGATACGACGCGACAGTATCAAACAGTAGCTGAACGTTCACGTGGCCAACGTTGTCGCGTATATAAGTTTGTCATTTTCCATGGAATCGGATCGCGTTGCGTTGCGTCGTGTCGCTCATCTAGGACAACGGGTTAGACACAATGTTTAATCAAATACAAGCCAAGTTTCACATTGACCAATTCAAAGTTTGACCAAATGAAACCAATATGTAAACATGGGTAAGTAGATACTTGGCCAAAATTCGGCCAAATAGGTGTTCCATCAAGCGAAAGTGCAATCCGTTCCCATTTCTATATAATTCCACCAGTACCTGAAGTAATACTCAGAGACAATGCGGCATTGGTTTCTTCTATCTACTTCTTCTACTGGATGGGGGGAAAAAGAAAATTAATGCCTCAAAAACATGCGAATTCTATAATTTTTGTTTATTACATCGTTAGTGCTTTATGGTAGGATAAAACGCTGGGGAAAATTTACGTGACAGAAAAGCGCTGGTCTCTGTCTCTCTCCCTCCAGTTTTGATGGAGAGAGACGCGCGCTTAGTATGGGATGTTGTATGAAATACAGAACAGTGACGTCATCAAAATTCCACGCACTGTTTTACTTCAATCGATAGTTTGGTTTTCGAACATAAAACTAACAGGGGACGTGGATCTTAGGACTTTTGGGAGATCCTCTATTTAATAATCAGTAAAAAATAATTTATTTAATTATTTAATACTGTTAAACATTTTGAACTGTCGGATAGCAGCCCATTATGGCTCAGATAGAGATATATTAGACATTCGATTTCCACTATTTTTTGAATGAAAGCGTAAAGAATCCCTTAAGATAGCGTTCTTAAGGGATGTCCATTGGTTTTTTACAACACAGATATCCACTCTTTTATGCCAATATTATGAATGCGTTAGTGTGTCTGTCTGTCTAGTTGCTTTTCATGGAGAAGGTACAATATATATAAAGAATATATTATATAGAAGGCACAAGGGAAGATATTTGCCGCGCATACAAAATCGCATTCATCAGAAAGTTTTATTGTTTGTCGGAGCTTCTAACTCCCTATCTCGACATGTTTTTGAAGCAGAAAACACAAAAACAACAAAAAACATAAACAACAAATCACTGAAAACAACAAACAACGTGGGTGCAACAAATCTTGCAAGTGCAAACGAATAAACATTGTTTAAACAATGTACAACATACGACATTAAAAAAACCTTTTAGAAACTGCCAATATCAACTTTTTCATTTCCAAAATAATAAATAACAAATCCATATTTATTAATATTATTATAAATTCATAAGTACGTCTGTTAACCTTTTTGCGGTTTACGTATTTGGCAATTTCTATAAAAAAATAACATTCCTTAATGTCCTTTATGTACGTTGGCCTAACGCTTTCGGCCAACTGCCATATTACTGTAAATTTTATATACAAATTAAAGGATGAACTAGTGTAGCGTTTACACATAGGCTGAATGCGTTGGGTCAATGTTTATGGGTGCGTTTCCACCAGAGATGTGCTACATTGGTAAGCTACGGATATGTGTCCATCCCACCAATAGGAGGATAATGTAACATCAAAGTAAAGTAAAGTAGCCGAGCCTTTACGTGGCCTACGTTGTCACGTAGATACGTCTGCCATATTCTATGGAGTCGTATCTCATCGCGTCGCTTATCGCTCACCCAGGACAACGGGCTAGAAAATCAAGCGCTCCTGGGTTTGACACACATTAACTGTAGGTAGCTTAGCAACGTAGCACATCTCTGGTGGAACGTCACGCTATGAGGGGCTTAAGATTGTAAAAAAAAAAAAACAACAAAAAAAGACGTCACGATGGTGATACCAGATTCCTCGATCAAACCCCACATGGTAATCTGAGTCGAGCGCGGCACAGGCTGTCATGACAGTGACGGGTCATGCCAGTGACGGTGACACATTATGCCAGTCATAATGACTAGGTATGCCAGAGGGGTTACTGCCATCGCTTTTAGCAATATTATTTTAAAACGACAGTTTAATGTCACTTGACGTCCCTGAAATAAGGATTATAATCTTAAAACACCGACGTCAACAATATTAATACAATAAGGCTTTAAGTGATGGTAGTATGTACCCAGTGATAATGGCAGTTCAAACTGGACAGTGAGTGGCGGGTTATGCCAGTGAGTTGAAGGTCGTGTCAGTGACAGCTGCGCCGCGGCGTCAAAAAGTCTCACAGTTACCAAATGAGATTAGGCCGAAGCAGGTTTGAAGCTTGCTCCTTGAATGCTGCTTAAGCTTAACAAAACAGTCGTACTAAACAAGCTATAATTAATTAAAAAAAATAAAAAACACGACTGCCCTGCCAAAAAGATATTTGTTTCAATAAATTTATAGCCAATGTTACTCGGGATGATATAAGGCTTCTAACGATACCGTACATCCAAATCTGTTCAGACATTTAGAAGTTATGGTGGAATACAGAAACTCACATACATACCCTGAAAACATTACATATTACTCCTTTTTTTTGGACAGTCGTATTAAAAATACTGTAATAGTTTAGCTATCATACAGTGGTGCAATGGGATTGGTTTTCGAACGCTCTTCGATCCCGTTGTCATCAGTCATCTGTATGGTTTCTAAACTTTGACATTTAACCATACTTTACATAAGTAGGGGTATAAAAAAACTGCAAATAAAAAAAATGGTTGACAAATAGGCATTTATAATCCCATCCCACAAACTTATCCGACCTGGTGTCAGCGTCGCGTAGCTATAAAAAGTAAATAAAAACAAAACTAATCAGATATTAAAATTAGTTCCAATTTCGGCCCCCGGTCAGATAAGTTGGTGGGACTGTTAGTTAAAACGGCGATAGGTCATCAATTTGAACGTATATTAACAACAACAGAAAACAAAAACAAGTTGTTTCAAGCAATACTAAAAGTACCTGACTACTAAAGCTGATATCTGTCAGATTATTTATAGAACTCATGATAAAAATTATCAAATCAACTTTTAATGATGTGATTGGTCTGTTGGATACATCCGCTCCACTTCAGTGGACAGGTGACTTAACAACCGAGTACTGAAACGCCACGAAATCTTTAGAAAATGTATATTAACCTAAGGTATAATTTAGCAATAGCTATATATATAAAATTCAAAGTCCTGACTGACTGACTGACTTATATATCAACGTACAGCCTAGGGTTAGAAACTTGAAATTAAGACAGTAGGTTCCTTTTGTGACGTAGGCGCTCACTAAGGAAGGGTTTAGAAGGGACAAGAGTTATGCGATAGAAAGAGAAACTAAATCTGTAGTTAAATAAACAAATTCACTAGCAGCACTATGCGAGCTGAATTGCACTTTATTACGTGGAATCAAGAGTCGCTATTTAATTAAACGTCCTTGCCGAGTAATACTTCTGTACCTGAAAGGTACTATTACGTATTCTGTGGTAACATTAGGTGGCGTTTGAGTAAACGTGTTAACACTAAGACACACGTTCAAAGCAAGACTGTAACAACGTCAACAACACGACATAAAACTTACTCGTTTGAGCACGTGTGTCTGCTAACTACGGAGCAGTGCGGGGTCAGGCTTGATACCAACTGATAGCCTGGGGGTGACTCACCCCAGAATTACCAGCTGATATTTAGCCCAACTCCGTACTCTATGACTACTTTGTCATCATCATGGTTGATACTACTAAACTAATTTTCATAAAAATAGCATAGAAAAACTTTGGTCAAATAAAGTTTAAAAAAGATACTATACGTAATTATTATAATATTAATATGCGAAATGGTGTTATTTGACCACGGTTTACGGGAACAGTTCAAAAAATTCTCTCAAATATGCATTTATAATACAATGGTTATTAAAATGCATGCCAATTAAAATTAAATTAAATCAATATTTGTACACCACACTGGTAGAATACTAGGATCCTCTATTTTTTAAGAACATCTTTGTACCGTATTCGACAAATAAATAATTTGAAGTTTGAAGTTTGAAGTTTGAATGGTGCTAAATCTGTTGTAAACTCGACACGGAACACTCTCTAATCTAAACTTATTAAAAGTTTAACAATGCTTCTAACACGGTTACTTTTAACACATATTATTATTATTTGTCAAATAGTCAAATCAGGAAAATTTTTTTAAACGCCAAAACTCGTTCTAATTATGGGATTATATGAAATTCTAAAATGTGACGTCATTAAAGTTCGACACACTTTTTTGCTTTAATCGATTGTTTAAAATGTTTATTCAACATATCAGGGGACGTGGATATTACGACTTTTGGGAGATCCTCTATAATATTTTTTTTTTTCAAAAAATACCATATTTAAAATTTAAAAACCAAAAGCCAGTCTTAATCCTTGTCCTTGAAGTTTAGTTACGAGACTGTGCACAGCAGAATTTGTCGTAAGTATTTAATATAATAAGAAAACATACGTTACTTTGAAATATTATTTCGATTAAAAGTGGTCAAAAATGAACGATCCTTTGAGAAAAAAGATAAAATGGCGGAACGTCCAGGATGCCAAATATTTATAACCCATTTTCATTTTTAAATATCAAAAACAAGTAGCCGACTAAATAGAATTTTAAATAAAGTAACTTAAAAGGTAGTCTTGCTTCATTTCGGTGATCCTTAGACCAGGTTCACACCTACCTTGTTCCTTCAAATCGTTGATCTGTGCAGTCTTAGTCTCGACCTGGTCACCCAGTCTGGTCGCGGCTTGTAGCCCGGCTATCGACTCTTCCAGTTTGCCGTTCAGTCGGACTATTTCGTTTTGCAGCACTTCGTTTTGACGTTTGACGTCGTCCATTTTGTTTCTTATTTTCTCTGTTGCGTTGCAGATGTCTCTTTCTTTATCTGTAATGTGTGAAAAGCATATTTTATTAACTACTACATAATGACCGCGACTTCGTCCACGCGAATTTGTTTTATTTATCCGAGGGAACCCTTTTATTTTCTAGAATAAAAAGTGCTCATGTCCTTCTCAGAGATGTGAGTCCCAATTGTCTGCTTCATTTAACAGCTTAAAACGTATTACTCGAAGTATTTAAACAGTTCACACATGCTTTTTGACGAGCAGGCATCTGTGGACACCTTAAACAGGGCGGTTATCCGTTTGACAAACGATTACGATTGCGATTTCCTTTCACAATCGGGGGGCTGAATTACTGAATTTTGACAAAATCGGCATAAGGCATAAATTGAACTGACATACTAACATCCTTACATTAAAATATACATTTAAAAATTTATCTAGGCCTTCTTAATTTTGAAAAATGACGATATTTTTGAAATTCACACACCACATCCATTTTAAGAATTTGTTTAAAGAGCAACCTTTTATCTATCTATACTAATATGTATTATAAATGTGAAAGTTTAGATGCATGGATGGATGTTTGTTACTTAAGCACTCCAGAACGGCTGAACGGATCTGGATGAAATTTGGCACAGAGATAGACATAGACATAAAAAACGACATTGTTGAAGTCGATCTTAAAAAAAGTTTCAAATAAGAAGAGCTTACCTAACTGGAATTGTTCCAGCACAACCTGCAAGTTGGTGAGGGCAGCTTCGCTTCGGTTCTTCGCGTCCTCAGCTTCGCTCAGCTTCGCTTGCACTTCTTCGCGCTGCTTCTCCAGTAACCTGATTTGGTTCCGAAGCGTTTCGACTTCTTGATTTGCCCGGATGCTGTTGAGTTTTTAAAAAAAAACTTAGCTATCATGAGTAAGTAAGTAAAGTAGGTAAAAACACTTTCTTTCACACAAACAAATAACAGAACAGAGGTAACACGAATCGCGACAAAATTTACAATTTGTTACAGTGAAAAAAAAGAGTGATCACTTCCAGGCAAACCTATAAAAAGAGTATTAAAGCTAGTAAATCGGTGCATGTTCAGGTGTAAAGGGGAAAGTTGAAATACCTAAATTTGATAAAAGATTCAGAGACAAAAGAAGTACTTAACATTCAAAAGAATATTAAACTACTGGCTCATACAAAAATGATTTTAGAGTGTAAAAGATTTTTTGAGTGAATAATGCCTCAATAACTTGATCAGCGTACCTATGTTTAGCTAAATTAATAATTGTAATGGTGTCATTATTACCTATACCTAATACCTTGCGATATTCTATACACCACTCAAATCTTTCAAATTATTCTCAATGTACGTTTCACTCCGACACCGGAACATCTTCAGTAGATGTTTCAATCGAAATTGATTGATTGAATTGAGAATAATTTGGAAGATTTTTGGGCATACTGTACCACATGGATTTACTTACTGTGGCAGATTATAGCGAATTAAAGTTCTACTTCTTTCATTTTTATACAAGCTTCCATAGCAAAAACGCGTTTTCAAGTTTGATAAAGAGTTGCTGATTTGATTGAGTTGTCAGCATACAAATTGGGTATGTGACAACTAGTCAAATCAGCAATTTTTTTCAAACGCCAAAACCGCGTGCTTAGTATGGGATTATGTATTGTGACGTCATCAAAGTTCGACGCACTTTTTTATTTCAATCAATAGTTTAAAATGGTTATTCAACACAAAACTAGCAGGGGACTTGGATGTTACGACTTTTGGGAGATCCTCTATTTAATAATCACTAAAAATATTTTTTTGAAGTAAAAACTTCTTTAGGCGCGTTGAGCACTTTTGGTAGGGGGTAAAAATGTGAAATACGCGAGATCGACACCATTCTTCTTAAGACAAAAGGTCTTAAGTAGTACATTCAAAATAAAACTTTAACTTCTTAGTTTTAAGGTTTATATTAATAAGTGCTGTGTATATATGGGCGAAACCTCGCGTTGTTACGAATACAAAAGGTCTTACTTACAAATATAGTACATTCGTAATTAAACTTTAATGCTTTAGTTTTAAGGTTTATATTAGAAATATTTTTAATATTATAATAATTGTTATGTTTTTTTTTTAAATTAGAAAAAAATATTTGTTTTCACTTCTATCGACAGTCCCTACGACTGCCAATTTTTTTTTCACTATTAGCCAATTATACCTGTTGCTAGTATAGACAGTGCTGGTCTGCTTGGCGCGCTCCTCGACCTGGTGCAGCCGCGCCTGGCACTCGCCCAGCCTCTGCTCAGAAGCCATCAGATCCTGTGTGTAGTTCTCCTCCAGCTCCACGAGATGATGCCGCAGCCTCTCCAACTCCCGAGAGGAGTTCTGCTCTTGTTCTGACAACTGGAAACCATGAAGTCGTTTATTTATGTATCTCAAGAGGAAAAAAGGAACCTTTATAGGATCACTTCGTTGTCCGTCCGTCTGTCTGTCTGTCAATCTCCTTTTTATCGGGAACGCGTCAAGTTGAAATTAATATCAAATTCTTAGGTCTACGATCCCATTGGAGCTGTAAAAAGTCAAGCTTCTAAGTCAACGCAATCAAAATATACAGCCGTTTATGCCGCATATTTTGACACTCGCCAATAAAACAAAACCTTTACTACCCTTGAGCTAGAATAATAAAATTTGGCAAGAAGCAAGGTCTACCAGCACTAGTATTTAAAAAAACCGACCGTTACTTAGGGTTCCGTACTCATAGGATGTCGAATTGTTTGTTAGGCGCTACCAGTTTAGCGACATATACTCGTATGTAAGCCAATTATTTGCACAGTTATTTACGTATTGTTATGACATCTTTCTTGTTATTTACTAAAATAATTTATATTTTGTGGCGATACGGAACCCGTGGATAGTTCTTTTGTTAATGCTAACATTCGCAAAGAAGATTTTTGTGACAAAAATCTCGTACAAAAAAAAGCATTATGAAATTGAAAAATGGCTTCCAAACGAAAATGATATTTTATTACCAATTTAATTTTTAACAAATAATAGAGTTCCATTTTGATAGTTTTATTTTCTCAGTGAAATAAACACTACAATCCATACTAATATTATAAATGCGAAAGTGTGTCTGTCTGTCTGCCTGTCCGTCTGTCTGTCTGTCTGTCTGTCTGCTACGCTTTTTTCACGGCCTAACTACTCAACCGATTTAGATGAAATTTAGTACAGAGATAGGTTACATCCCGGAGAAGGACATGGGCTACTATTTATCCCGGAAAATTGAAGAGTTCCCGCGGGAATCAAAAAAATATATCTGTTCAAGCGATTTTGATGAAATTTGGTACAGGGATAGTTGTATCTTTGGGAAGGACATAGGCTACTTTTTATCCTGGAAAATTTAAGAGTTCCCGCGGGAATTAAAAAAAAATCAATCCACGCGGACGAAGTCGCGGGCATCATCTAGTAATTAATAAAATAAAGGTTAAATACATACCTGTACATTTTCCGCCGTCAAGTTTTTCACAGTCTCTAACTGTATTGTTAAACTCTTGTCCAGATCTTCACATCTCTTCGTTAAATTCGTAACTGATTCATTTGCATTCACTAATTCAGCTTTTAACCTTTCATGGTCACTGATATTTTGATTTAATGCCATTATTATTTCATCTTTCTCTTTAAGACTCAAACGTATTGTTTCACAGTTTGCGCAACTTTCAGAATTGTTCTTGATCAATAAATCTTTTTCATCAACTATCCTCTTAAATTCATTATTCTGTTCAAGTAAAACTTGATTTAATCTTTGTATCTCATTATGATATTGAATACTTTCATTATGTTTTAAATTGACCAAATTAATCAATTCGTTTTTTTCTAATGTCGCATTCTCTATCACAGTTTTTAACTCCTTACATGTATTTTCTAATAAAAATACTTTATGTTGCATTTCTGATAATTCATTTTCCTTTATATTTAAGACGTTTTGTAATTCTGTCCTTACCTTTTCTACGGCTTGTTTCTCTTCTAACAATTTAGCATACTCATCATTTGGCTGCGTTGTATTCTCTGACGCTTTAATTTTGTCTCTTATTTCTACCATGGATTGCTTTAATTCTTTTATTTCTTTATCTTTACTGTCTATTTGAGATTTACATACTGCATTAGATTTTTCTAATTCCTGCAGAAGATACGTCATTCTAGATATCTCCATATTTTTAATATTGATTTCGTCGTTAAGGCCATATATTTGTTTGTTAATTTCTTCCTTTTCTATATGTATTTTTCTTAATTCTTCTTGATTTTGGTTTGAACTAATATTAGTGCTGTTAAGTTTGAGTGTCAATTCGTCGACAGTTTTAACCAACCTTTCGATTTCTTGACTTTTTATTTGAACACTATTTTCAAGATCCGTTACATTTTGATGCAGGTTTTCAAGTTCGATTTTATTTTTATTTACTGTAACGTTCAGTTTATCAATAATGGAATCTTTTTCATTGAGGTCAGCTATGAGTTTCTCAAATTCTTCTTCTAGTTGTACAATTTTGCCATCTGTGGAAGACAGTTCAACTTCAACTTGCAATTTTTTCTCTAAAAGCTTTTTGTTTTCTTCTCTAAGACCTAAGAGCTCGTTATTAATGGCATCGTATTGATCAGCTTTTAACTTCAGTTGATTCATGATTTCTTGAAGTTCCGTCGCATTATGAGTGTCAATCAGACTTTTTTGTTTCAGCAAATCACGTTCTTTAATTAACTCTTGTTGTGCGTTCTGAAGTATTAAAATTTCGTTTGTCAAAGATTCAATTTTTTCTTTCAATGTTGAGTTTTCTTGCAGAACTTCATCTAGTTCAATTGCAATTTGCTTTTTTTCACTGGAAATTTTGTCGATGTCAGTCACAGACGAAATAACTGATTCTTTAGTTTCTTTTAAAGTAGTATTGTCAGCTTCAATTCTCCGGGTTATGTCATAAGCTTCAACAAGTTCATTTTCAAGATCTTTTAATTTGATGTCCAAATCTTGTTTATCTTTAATTGAATCATCCAACTTGTTTTCAAGATCATGTATCTTGCTATTTAAAGTTTTGTTTGTAGATTCTAATTCTTTATGCACCTCACACATTGATTGTTTATCTTGTTTTAAATCTTCGATTTGTTTAGTAAGTAATACTTTATCGTTTTCTATAATATGTATATCTATCAAAAGTTGTTCATTTTTAGAGTTAGCGGAATGTAGAAGTTTTTGTAAATTGTCTATTTTATCAACTGCTTCCTGTAATTTAACGTTATGTGTAACACTGGCATTGTTTTCTAGCTCATGTACTGCTTGTGTCTGAACTTTGCACATCTTCACCTCATTAAGCATTGAAGTATAGTTACGCTTCATTTCATTAAGGCTTTCTTGCAATACTTTTTTCTCATTTTGGACGTCTTTTAGTTCATTTTCTATCCTTTTAATTTCTGATTCAAAAGTTTTGTTCATTCTATTTGAGTCAGCCAGTTCCGTTTCTAATTTTGCAAGATTATCTTCATGAGTTTCTATTATCGGCTCCAATTTAGAAGTATTTTTTAAAGCAGCGATTTCAGAAATAAGGAAATCATTATTTTTCTTCATTTCTTCCAATTCACTTTCAAGGTGTTGTATATCAGATGTCAAATATTCATTTTCTGTAGTTAAATCGTCAACTTGAGCTTGTAAATGATCAATGCTCTGCTTTTTTTCTGAAAGTTTATGTTTGAGATCATCAACGTCTTTTTTAAATGAGTTTAAAGTTTTAAATACAGCTTCAAGTTTTTGCATAACAACATTTTCAGTTCCAGATGGCATTTCACCAACATAATCTACAGGCAAGTCAAAGTTTACGTATCTATTGTATAACTGCATTATTTTATCAGGTTTAATGACTTTATTTTCTGTTGCTTTTTGATGTTCACTATCTCGTTGAGCTAACTTTCGTTTTAATTCATTTATATCTCGTTTTAAAGTTTCTATTACACTTTTAGCGTTATCGTCTATATTTATTTCGTCTAGATGTACTTGGCAGGAATCGCGCCTGTGTTTCAAATCATTCAGTTCTTTTACCAACCGCTCGTACTTGTCTACTGGCACCATGTGTGTCACTTCGTTTTGTCTTGCAACCTCTATATCATGTTCTAATTTCGTAACTTGTTCTTGTAATTTGAAAACTTCCTCATGCAATTCTTGATTTTCTTCTTGAAATTTTTCAGCGTTTTCTCTTAACAAGCTATGTATCCTTTCTAAATTCTGGTACTTATGTTGTAAAGTATCGTAATCAGGATGCGCCGATTTAAGGCTTTCTATTTCTTGATCTCTTTCACCTATCTTTTGTAGTAATGCCTTTATTTGTCCAGAGTATTCGTCATTATTATTTTTTAAGTCTTGATGTTCTTGTTTGAGAACTTCAAAGTTTCTTTGCAGTTCTTTCTTAAGTGCTAGGAGTCTTTCCATGGCAACTTGATGTTGGTTGTCTAAGTCTTCTAGGCTGCATGTTAGGTTTTTGTTTTCTTGTCTCAGCCTATTTATTTCTTCTTCGTTATCAACTGCATGATCTATAATTTCTCTGTCTTTCAAGGCGGATAGTTCACTTTGCAAAGCTTGTATTTGCAACTTGTACTGTTTTTCGATTTCGTGATCACTTCTTGAAACTTGTGCAGGCGGGTCCCAGTACCAATTGGATTCCTCTTCTTTAAGCCCATTTTGTAGTGAGACTCTCTGTAAAGAAAGAAATGGTAAATTAAATTACATATGTTAAAAATACCTGTATACGTGTAGAACTTATCTCTCTTACTTAAAAGTAGTTTTGGTATTTGAATAATTAAAAAGTTGTACTTTTATCTAATGGGAATATAAATTACATACAAAGCATACATACATTATAATAATAATAGGTTAACGTGACTATATTATTTTGTAAGTAGCAAAATAGTTTTATTCTTTCAAGAACTCGGCTAACCCGTTATCCTAGGTGAGCTACAAACGCGGCAACGCGACGTTATGTGACGCGCGCGACAATATCAAAGAGTTGCTGATCCTTCACGTGGCCTACGTTATCGCGTAAATACGTCTGTACTCTGTCATTTTCTATGGCGTCGTATTTCGTCGCGTCGCTTCTATCGCTCATATAGGCCAAGCCCAACGGATCATTAAGAAGGCACATGGACAGTAATTTGTATAATAAAAAGGGCTTTTAAAAGTTTTTAAGGCTCTATTTGACATGAATATTTGACGGTACAGTAACAAACGCGAAAGAAGTCAGCAGTAACAGCTATAATAGGTACAATTATAAATGTAGGTACAGTGTACATATTGTCTTTGTAGATAGTGAGTACCTGTTTTTGTAGTATCGTGAAAAACTGGTGTTAAAACTACTGATAATGTTTAAAATTTAAATGGCTGATAAGTACAGTGAGGTGTGAAAAAAGACGCTAAATTTTACATAAAAATTGCGATGGCTAAAATATATTTTAACGGAGGTAAAAATATCTGGGGCCATACTGCCAACGCTTAAAGCCATATTACTCAAAACGACAGTTTGATGTCACGTACCTTGACGACATTAAAATAAGGATTATAATCACAGTTAAAATTTTAGAACACAATTAAAACTTTTAATAATGAATCTGATGACGCCTGTACTTTGTAATAACTCTATATCTATACGATATAACTGGCTAGCATTTATTTCATGAATTACTTCGCTTTCAATTGAAATAAACTTCTATTTTCTATCCCACAAGGTTGTAAATAGTACGACTGTATGCAAATTGTCCGTCTGTTTGTACGCGATACGTTATCTAGGTACGTTTTATAGCCTGACTCACGTTTGTCGCACATTTGTAACGCGTTACAGACGAACATAAATACATAAATATTACATATACACATACATGATATCGATTATCATATAAGTTTCCCTTTGCCAACTGATCGGTTTGGAATCCAACTGAAAAAATTGATACATGTAAAAGGCGGTTTGTCTTTTGAAAAAAAAAGTACAATAATAATAACTTATGTATAGATCATATGATACTAATATTATAAATGCGAAATTTTGGAGGGAAGGATAGATGGATGGCTTGATGGATGTTTATTAATCAATCACGCCAGAAAGACTGAACGGATCTAGATGAAATTAAGCACAGGGATAGATAATAGTCTGAAATAACACATTGGCTACTACTTTTCATCCCGGGAAATTAAAGATATCCCGCGAGCTCCAAAAATATGATAGAGTATAGATGATAGAGTAAAATAAGAAAATGTAATTTCAGATCTAACCCTACTCGTAATCGAATCCAGGACTTATTCTTTATGAGGTCAGCATTTGCACTATCACGGTTCAAAGTCACATTTACATTAAAACTTATAACATCTTTAATGTATGAAGACGGTTAAAAACAATAAAATGGCAGCATTAAACGTCTTGGCATTGATTACAATAATGTTAATATTTGCTAATTACGCACTGATGCAAATTATACGTGTACAGTCGGCGATAATTATGAACATAACTTTGCATAACTAATGGTAAAAAAGCTAGGACAGTGTCTAATCTTTAAGGAACGTACAAAATTAAAAAAAAACTACCTAACTGATGCCCGCGTGGATTGAGGTTTTTTAGTTCCCACGGGAACTCCTTAATTTTCCAGGATAAAAATTAGCCTACGTAATATTCCAGACTTCTATCTCTGTGCCAAATTTCATCCAGCCATTCTGGCGTAATTGAGTAACAAAACTTGAACCAAAACTTTCACATTTATTGCACGATAGATGATGCCTGCGACTTCGTCCGCGTTGATTAAGTTTTTTCAATACCCGCAGGAACTCCTTAATTTTCCAGGATAAAAGTCTTGCCTATGTCCTTCTCCGGGATACAACCTAATCCAAATTTAATCAAAATCGGTTGCAGATGGACCGTGAAAGCGTAGCAGAAAGACACACTTTCGCATTTTTAATATCAGTATGGATTTCATCGATTTTCTTTAGATAGTTTTCGTGCTAGATTTATGTATGTTTTTGTTTTTGAGGGGTTCCTTCCTCACCTTTCTAAATTCGCACGTCAAGGCATCGTCAAGGTTCTTAAGCATCAGTAATACGTGTCCGAGTGTACAATCGTAGTACAAGTTACATTTGTCCTTGTCGACTGTCGCTCACTCTTTGGAACCGAAGTTACCTTCACACTTTGCTGTGTTGCTAGGCTAACGTCACTTCAATCTATAGTCCGACAAACTTATCTGACCCGATGACATCGTCGCTAGTATACATATATGAAAAATAAAATAAAGACGAAAACTAAACAGCCATAAAAATTAATTCCAATTTTGGCCACCGGGTAAGATAAGTTTGTGGGACTATTTTGCCGGCTCACTACTGTGCCTACTCTCAGAATGAGAAGAGTTTGACTACAGTCCACCACGCTTTCCAAGTGTGGATTAGCAGACTTAACACACTTTTGAGAGGTTTTTTTTAAAGAACTCTCAGGCATGATGGTTTCCTCACGATTTTTTCTTTCACCGTATCCAAGCAAGATATATTTAATTTATTAAAACGCACATAACTTTGAAAAGGTGCGTGCCCGGGGATCAAACCCCCGACCAATCCAATAGTTTACACGCCCGTGTAACCCATTGTTATACCACGGCTTCAAGCTAACGTACGCACCTACTAGCATACTTCTTGTTCTTACTAAACCGCTTGTGATTTCACTCGCCAATTCCGAAAATCCCACCCTTATTCCTTGTGTCCATTATGAAGGGAAAGTCCATGCAAAATTTCAGCTTTCTAGGTCCAATGTCTGGGTGTTGCTAAGCCATTTAGTGAGTGAGTGAGAATTTTTCTTTTTATTGTATAAGATACAGCTCGGGCAACTAAGAACTTGGACTTGGCTTGCTCCTAAGTTGACAATTTCAAATAAGTATATATTTTGTAAAAAAAAAACTTTTAATAAACTTTTTAAGGATTTTTTATGTATGGATAATGGAAGGGATGCGATTTAAAAAAAGGATGTCGGTTCACTGGCTATTCTCAAAGTACCCAAACAATTGTGATATTAATATGACAGCAAAGTTAAAATTTTCCAAAATACAGTTAAAATAAAATTAATCGGTGAATGACAAAATTCGGTTTAAAAGTATAATATAATATTATCGTGTCGGTGTTTATTTTTGGTGACTAATTGTTCGATGTGACAATTTTTTTAAAATGAAAACGAGTTTTTTTTATTCATGTTTGAGTTACTGAAGCGTGAAGCAACGATAAGCCCGCTGGCAACAACTTGCTGGGTGGTTAAATTTAACTTCACTTTAATTGAAATAATGATTCGCCGTAATTAATCGAGCATGTATGAAAAGCAGAATGCCTCGTTGGTCTAGCGGTTAGCATAGTCGACTGCGGATCACGAGGTCCTGGGTTCGATTCGCGGTCGGACACTAAAAATTGTTAGGTATTGGGGTTTACAGTTAGCTAGCCTGGAGTGGGAAGTTGGCGGTGAGTCACCCCCGTGCCTCGGAGAGCACGTTAGTAAGCCGTCGGTCCCGGTTATTAACACTAACATGATAATAGTCGTTAAACGCCAAGCAAGCAAGCACGCCAACCCGCAATGCAGCAGCGTGGTGAGTCTAAGCTCTAATTCCCTCTTGCCTATGAGAGTGGAGGCCTGTGCGTATCAGTGGGACGTTAATGGGCTCTAGTGGTGTATGAAAAACCGTGACAGCTTAGTGGTAAAGTCAGAGGTCTTATCTGGGGATCCAGGGATTTATTTATTGCACTCCAAGTTAGCCCTTGACTGCATTCTCACCTGGTGGTAACTTGTCAGTGAAAAGCAGTCTAAGATGGTATCGGGCTAACCTGTTAGTGGTGTTAGCCTAATACCATCTTAGACTACATCATCGTTAATCTTGTAGTAGAATAATAAAAACCGGCCAAGTGCGAGTCGGACTCGCGCACCGAGGGTTCCGTACTCAAGAAGTAGGTATAATTACCTTTGTTAATGAACCGCAAAACTAACTTTGTTTGTAGAGGTTTACTGTTAATATCAAAAAATTACGTTTGTTGTATGGGAGCCCCCCTTTAATATTTACTTTATTGATATTTAATTATTTATTTTGAAAGGTAATATACAAGATAATATTCTGTGAAAATTTGAACCGTCTACCTGTTACCGTTTTTAATACTGAGCAAAAAAATACGAAAAAAACACGTTTATTGTATGGGGACCCCCCTTAATATATATATTTTTTTAATTTTTAGTATTTGTTGTTAAAGCGGCAACGGAAATACATCATTTGTGAAAATTTCAGCTTTCTAGCTATCACGGTCTATGAGATACAGCCTGGAGACAGACAGACAGACAAACAGACAGACAGACAGCGGAGTCTTAGTAATAGGGTCCCGTTTTTACCCTTTGGGTACGGAACCCTAAAAAATAAGTTAGTTCCAGGGGCCATACTGCCAACGCATAAAGCAATACTTAAGCAATATTACTCAAAATGACAGTTTCATGTCACGTTTCTTAACGTTCCTAAAATAAAGATTATAATTCTAAAACACGAAAGTCAAGAATAATGAAATAATATGGCTATAATCTTTGGCAGTATGGGAAAGGTAAACATTGGCCGAACAATATTACTTGAACTTAATGTTTAAATGTGGATTACTTTTCATCTAGCTCTATGCCTAGTAGTAGAGGTCCCATAAAGCAGTTCGTGCGTCAACAATAGCCTATAAAACGGCATATACCGACTGGCGGATCAAGGTTCACTTCCTGGTTTAGGCATTTACGTGGCAAGTGACCCCAATGTGCTTGTTTTCATTAAAAACCATTCGGATAACGCTGACATTCCCAGAGCTGTGGTCTTGTAAGTTTAACAACCTCCCTGGCGCACTTTAGAGCGCTGTTGTCTTAACGTGTGAGGTCCCGGGTTCGATCCCCGCGGGTCAATTTGGGATTTTATAATTTCTGAATTTTCTCTGGTCTGGTCTAGTGGGAGGCTTCGGCCTTGGCTAGTTACCACCCTACCGACAAAGGCGTACCGCCAAGCGATTGAGCGTTCCGGTACAATGCCGTGTAGAAACCGACTAGGGGTATGGGTTTAAGATAACTGTCATACCCATAACAGGATAGCCCGCTACCATCTTACACTGCATCGTCACTTACCATCAGGTGAGATCGCAGTCAAGGACTAACTTGTAAGTGGAATAAAAAAACACGTATCGCGGCCATAACGGTGTATTTGAACTGCGGAAGGTATGGGGTTATCTTATCTTTCCTTATCGGTGACCGCTTGGTAAACTGGGCTTAGCTCGCGACTGGGTGAAGCAATGGCCGCAAACACAGCTTTTACGGCCTTAGTTCATCTACGACTAGATAGTTTGACGACCTCCCTGGCTCGGTGTTGAGCGCTGTTGCAGTACTATTGGAAGACCTGGGTTCGATCCAGGGAGGGCCAATTTAGGAATTAATAATTTCTAAATTTTGTCTGATCTGGTCTAGTGGGAGGCTCAATCGATTGGCGGCACGACTTTACCGGTAGGCTGGTAAGTGGTAATGGTAACTAGTCACGGACGAAGCCTCCTATCAGACCAGACCAGAGAAAATTCTGAAAATTGACCTTGCCGGGGACCTTGTCAAACCCGCTTGACTTCTAGCTTATGACAACAGTGCTCACTACTGCGCCAGGGAGGTAATTATGCCACTACAAATTAGCCCTTGACTGCGATCTCACTTGATTAAAGTGATGATGCAGTCTAAGATGTTAGCGAGCTAACTTGTTAGGGGTATTACATTAAACGTCAAAATCAGGCGTCTCGTTTAGGTTGATCTGCGCTACCTTGGCCGGGTTCCCGCCGTCGCGTTTCTTCAAATCTCCATAATAATTTACAGCCACCGTTTTTCCGTTACGCAAGCGCATTGTCGAAGCGACTGTGTGTCAAATCGTTACTGTTTAAAACGGTTGTACAAATACCTTCCTTTTAAGTCTAAAACGTATGTACACGGCGTATTTTCTACGCGCAGACGAAACGCAAACCATACTTTAATACACAACCGTACCTACGTTTAATTCAACAAGGTCCCGACCGAGTACGATTCCCAGATCGGACCATATTTAAGCAATGGGGTTTTCTGACAAGAAATTCTCAGTAGGAGACAATATTTTCAAACTCAAATCTTTTTCATTCAAGTAGACTTTGACAAGTGATTTTGAATCCACGTCGAGTGAATCTACATTGTAGAGTTCGCAGGCCCTCTTTGGCATAGAAACTCTTTCAATACTAAAACATGGAAGAGACCGAGGCATTTTCCCGGAAATGGGATGGGAAGGTGTATAGCATTCCATTCCTCTCACAATCACAAATCGAAATATATTACTTAGTGTTAATTTTCTCAACAATACGCAAACATTAGTACACACGACGTTTTTTTTTTGAAATGTGACGTCACACGGTGCTTCTATCATGACTGCCCGCGTTTCGCTTCTTGTAATCCACAGATAAAAAATCTCAAATTTGTTTTGCAAAAATAAAATATTTACAATTTATTTTAATGCACACATATTGTATAATTATTGTTAACCTACAAGCTACCAAATCTAACATATTTCATATTTTATAGTTACAGCTATCAAGTAGCCAATTGCTAGTCTCACTATAACTAGGCTTATAATAATAATAATAAAAGTGTGTGCGTGCAATTCACACACGGCAGAATGAGATAAATATAACTTGTATTCTATCTAATTCTCTGGCAGGCTAAATCCTATTATGAATGTTTGTCTCTTTTTAGGTCGCTTTTTTGTTTCATCGAATTTTCAAATCACAACGATTCTAAAGAAGTTTAATTTTTTTCTTTTTTTTAAATACATAGGCTAGCGCTTGGTTGCAATCAGACTTGCTTCCAAGTGGTGATGCAGCCTAAGGTAGAGCGCGCTTGCCTAGAAGATGCCTATTCACTCTTGATTTGAAGGTCTATATTAAAAGAGGAGGGGAAAACCATACCAAAAGGGCATACCATATCCTAGCGGTACGAATTAGAAACGAAGAAGCAAAACGAAACTTCAAAAAGTATTCACTCGTACCTCAAAGTCCAAGTAGTGCCATGCGGAGCTACATATCTGCAGCATCTGGTACAGTCCAAAAATCACTCGGAAGGACTTCATCTTGCGTTGATGTTTAACGTGAAAAGTTCATCTTTGGTTTATTTTCAACATTATTTTTAACTGACCACGAAATATTCACTCATTTTTTAATTGATTTCAAGTATCTTGATTTATTTTACATATATTTTTTGTATCAGAGACATTATTAAGAAGTCTGGATAATTAATACTCTGATTCTCCCACGGATCTCTTATAATTTCTGATTTGATCTATAGTGACTGCGCTATAGAGATTACTCCAATTATTTATCGTTTACTATTACGCTCTATAAACTACCAATAATATGTATGTATTATAACATTTTAAATAATTTACTAGCTGATGCCCGCGACTTCGTCCGCGTGGTTTAAGCTTTTTTAATTCACGCGGGAACTAACATAGTTAATTTTCCGAGATTAAAAAAGTAGCCTATGTCACTCTTCAAGTCATTGACTTACCAATACCAATAATAATAGTTGGTAAATCAATGCTTCAAGTCTTCAATTATATCCCTATCAAAAATCGGGTCAATCCTTTGCTGCGTTGCGGCGTGATTGAAGGACAAACCAACAAACACCATTTCACATTTATAATATTAGTACGATAGTTCATGAGTCATGACTTATGACATACGGTCATTGCACGCGGGTTTCAGTTTCGAATGACACAGTTTATCTGAACGCATCGCTTGAAACCAGAACATCATTAAAATCATTATTCGATTGCTTGCTCATCATTTGAGTCCGCCATGTTTGAAATCCATACTAATATTACAAATGCGAAAGTGTGTCTGTTTGTCTGTCTGTCTGTCTGGCTCATTTGTTCAACTGATTATGATGAAATTTGGTACAGGGATAGGTTGTATCCCGGGGATAGATATAGGCTACTTTTTAACGCGGGTATCATCTAGGAGTTATAAATAACAATCTAATGACATAATATTTTATCGCAACACCCAGCTGATTCCAAAAAAAATACTAGAATAATTAAGTACTTTTTCGATTATTCGCTAATCATTCAAAATCTAAATGAATTATTAATAGTATTCAATGCTTTCACAAATTCTTTAATTACACGATTCATTATCTTTAATTAACTGTTTTTAATAACAATAGGTTCTTTTGGTATTTTAATTATAATTATTTTTATGTAAACTAGCTATCCTTTTAGACCTTATCCTTTTAGATAAGTTATTGTTATATATCCAAAAGTCTGAATGAAAACTATTGAAATGTTACCTACTGTACCTAAAAAATTCTTTGAAAATCACATTAATTGTTAAATGATTATTGTTAGTTTAAAGTTTAGTTCTATTTAGTTTTAAACCTTAATCGATGTTTAGATCACTAAGATCATATTTCTGTAATATTTCCTAAATCCTAATGTTACAGCACTATTCATATCACTATTATTATTTATATTAAAATATCATAATTCAACTTTAGTTATATTAATTGTTCATCTATGTATTTAGTTCTTTTTAGTTTTAGCTTTAACACTTGCACTACAGTTTTCAAAACGTCAAACACTGAACAATACACGGTCCTTCGGCGCACTGACCGCAGCTGTTCCCTTAGTGTAAGTTTGAACATCACGATAACGATTAAAGATTTCGAACATCAAAACACTTATGTCATAATATTGGTCTGAGTATTTTTGCTACCTTGCTCTAATTTCTGCTGACGTAAAGGAATCATTATGATTTTTCTAATCTGTAATAATTAAGAATTTAAATTACCCTAAGCTAATTCTAAGGAACTCCCGCTAGAGCGACAGTTTGAAATGTGTTCGTTTTGTGATGGGTGTTATAAAATTATGTCTGCTAATGTTGTTCATTTAATGCATAGACTATATTTTTATTATGATTAATTGAATCTAACTATTTTTGTCACATGTTAATTTCATTTTATAAAATTAGGTTTTTTGTACACCACACTGTGGAGGAATAGGAAATGTACACTATTTTACTAATAAAATTATTGAACGATTGAATCATCAGTGATGATCACGACTCTTAGCAATAAAGAATGCGACGTAGAGTCGGAAAAATCAATGTTACTTTGACGTTTCTCGAAATCTTCCAACGTTTTCGTCGTGAGAAGTCGTACTAAGCCTACTTTTAGCAAGGTGGGTTTAGTTTTCATAACACCAGCCTTTGTAAACCTAGTCGCATGTTGTGACTGGGCTAAGATGGAACTATTTAGGTACTTAATGTGAATAATAACTATTGTCTGGTTGATGTCGTAATGCGTATGACATATTAATCGTTTAATGTATTAGATGCTGGATGATGCCCGCGACTTCACCCGCTTGGATTAACGCATTTTCTTTTCCTGCATTTTCGAGGGAACTCTTTAATTTTCCGAGATAAATAGTTGTCCCTTCCCCGGGATGTATCATGTAACATACTTCCGTACCAAATTTCATCAAAATCGGTTGTGCTGATGAGCCGTGAAAGCGTAGCAGAAAGACAGACACATTTTCGCATTTATATATATAATACTAGCTAATGCCCGCGACTTCGTCTGCGTGGTTTGAGGTTTTTTGGTTCCCGCGGGCACTCTTTAATTTTCCGGGATAAAGAGTAGCCCAATGAATTCTTATACTATCTAAGGAGTAGCCTATGTGCTATTCCAGACTATAATATTTCTCTGTGCCTCAGTAGTTTTTGCGTGAAAGAGTAACAAACATCCATACGTCCATCCATCCATACATCCATACATCCATCCAAACCTTCGCATTTATAATATTAGTAAGATTAGTATAGATTTAATACCCTTTAGGGGTGGAAATTAAAAAAAACCATTCTAAATGAATTCCTACATCCGAAGGAGCCTTCAGTCTAAATTTCAAGTTTCTAACCCCAAAAGTGAAGCTAAGCTAAGCTAAGCTAGGTGTTGATAGATCAGTCAGTCAGGAATCAGAATAAGTATTTTTATGTGTATTATGTGGTGTATACAGATTTAAGTTAATCATATTAATTATGTTAATTATATAGGTATTAAGTATATCTGAAACCTTAGCCTAACCCTGAGAATTTCCACAAGGAGGTTCACTCGCACCCGGAATATAGCTATTATATAACAACACGCAGACAGATATTAAAGATAATTAATCAAATAGATTCAATTTCACATGACTTTGCGTCCTTCGCGGCTGCAATAGCGTAACGAGTCGCGTGCGAAGTAATTTACAATCTAAATACGACCTTAACATCAGAAATATAAAGTTTTAATTCCGATAATGAGAAGGTAATTGCGAATCTGGTTGCCAATCGGATTTAAGCTCAATCATCTTAAATATAGAGTGCAAGTTTAATTATTAATAACTTTAAGCAGATTGGTGTAAAATTAAATAAAGATTGTACGAATGCAGTTGTAATAAAGATTATTCTCATACGAGGTGTTCTTTCATTGTACGCCGAAGAAACAGTAAAAACTTCTAATGACATGTTTGAAGGACTTGTCGAAGCGAAACGACATAAGTCACATATACAAGTAAATGATACTAAATCTTACTAGAATGTAGATAAGGTTGATAATGAAAATCTTTGGGTTAATGATAAGACGTTTGCATGTGATTCATAGCCCGGTCCATTCACAGTGCATGGGCCAATGTCACTTTGTCGGTGGATGATTGACGCGCCGTTGTTTGTAAGAGGAGTATATGAAACGTGTACAACTTAAGGTATTTAGGGTTCCGTAGAAAAGTGGTAACAACTCTGTTTTACGTATTATAAGAAGAATAATATTTATTTTCATAAAAGAGTGTGACAAAATTAAATAGTGGTTCCTATCCTCTACGCTAGGATAAAGGGTAGTTCCTTCCAGTGATAAAGGATAATATTAAGTACTTGAAACTAATTACTTATTTACGCGGTGCGATTATGTAAACAGATGTGTCTATTTTTTTAAATGAAAACTTCTATAGCCACGTTAAGCACTTTTTGGTAGGGGGTAAGCTTGTGGATTCGCGTCACCGACATGCTTGCGAACAGCGACATGCTCGCGTAGTTACGAAGACAAAAGGTCTTAAATATAAGCCTGTTAGGGGTATGGCAGTTACTCGTATATTAATCCCATGCCCCGAACGGTTTCTACACGGCATTGTACCGGAACGCTACATCGCTTGGCGGTAAGTCTTTGCCGGTAGGGTGGTAACTAGCCACGGCCGAAGCCTCCCACCAGATTGATTCTGCCGGGGACTGAACCCGGGACCCCCGCACGTTAAGAAAACAACACTCTATCCTGCGTCAGGGAGGTCGTCAAACTGGTCGTTATGGTAACTGAGCCTAGACTTTTAGATGGCGCAAGTGTAGTGCGCTGTTATTAAAGTTGCTAATAAATATTAAAAATAAAATAAAAAACCGGCCAAGTGCGAGTCGGACTCGCGCACCGAGGGTTCCGTACAAACATGTAGTAAATTTTAAATTATTATAAAAACTACTTACTAGATTTCGTCCAAACCAATTTTCGGTGGAAGTTTGCATGGTAATGTACATCATATATTTTTTTTAGTCTTATCATTCTCTTATTTTAGAAGTTACAGGGGGGGGACACACATTTTACCACTTTGGAAGTGTCTCTCGCGCAAACTATTCAGTTTAGAAAAAAATGATACTACAAACCTCAATATCATTTTTGAAGACCTATCCATAGATACCCCACACGTATGGGTAAGATAAAAAAAAAATTTCGAGTTTCAGTTCTAAGTATGGAGAACCCCAAAATTTATTGTTATTTTTCTATTTTTGTAAGAAAATCTTTATGCGGTTCACAGAATACATCTACTTACCAAGTTTCAACAGTATAGTTCTTATAGTTTCGGAAAAAAGTGGCTGTGACATACGGACGGACAGACAGACAGACAGACAGACAGACAGACAGACAGACAGACAGACAGACAGACATGACGAATCTATAAGGGTTCCGTTTTTGCCAAATTTGGCTACGGAACCCTAAAAACAGACATAATAAAAATTAGTTCAAATTTTGGCCACTGGGCCAGATGAGTTTGTGAGACTGCAGTTGTACGCGTCTATGAACTGCTATAGTACCGATAGCGTGCGTAACGGAAAATTGTCAAGTCGGTCATGGCAAAGCGTTAAATGTTCACCGCGAATTACCACCGACCTTGGCGGGCGCCATCAAAACCCATGGATGCATAATGCATGGTGCAATTTGCGGACGCACGATAGATACGTTTTTATGCTGCATGAAAAACGTAAAATGGGTATTTCGTGGTTGTAATGTTTAATGGCTATGAAACTACTACTACAAAACTACTACTAGTACTATAAAACTAGACGCTTACCATATAATAAATGCAAAAGCATGCTTTTTTGTTGGTTTGTCATTCAATCACGACCCAACTCGCAATTTTTTTGCATGGTTATTGATAAAAGTCTCGAGATAGGTAGACTATAAAATCAAATAAATGAGTTCCCATCGAGAACAAGACCAGGGTTCGAGACCCGGGTTGGGCCTTAACAAGTATTGGGTTTTTCTGACTAAATTCTCAGTAGTAGCCCGGAGTTAGGAAGTTGGCGGTGTTTCACCCCCGTGCCTCGGAGAGCTCGTTAAGCCGTCGTTCTTGCGCCTGATCTCTCTCCGGTCGTGTCTGATTTTACGTCCCATCGGGCTATGAGAGCAAAGGAACAGAGAGCGCACCTGTGTATGCGCTAATACTTGTGCACTATATCTCCCGTGCAGATGGTTAATCTCTCCGAAGATAGGCCGCCGTAGCCGAAATTAGGTCGAGAGCACATTATTTCATCTATACTAATATTATAAATGCGAAAGTTTGGATGGATGGATGTATGGATGAATGGATGGACGGATGTTTGTTACTCAATCACGCCAGAAAGGCTGAACGGATCTGCATGAAATTTGGCACAGAGACAGATTATAGTTTGTAATAACACATAGGCTACTTTTTATCCCGGAAAATCAAAGAGTTCCCGCGGGAACCAAAAAACCTCAATCCACGCGGACGAAGTCGCGGGCATCAGCTAGTTATTACATAGTGACGCGGTGACGGTGGTTCCACCACGTCAATTCGATTGTATCACATCTGCATTATCAACATGTGGTCGCTATTCCCTATCTAGTGTCTAACTAACTGGAGGGACAGTCTAGACCTCAAACGCTAATGTTACAGGCCTACTGACCTGATCACTAACCGCATGCTTAAAAATGCAATGGTATTTCAGGGTTCCGTACTTATAACTATACTAGCTGATGCCCGCGACTTCAACCGCGTGGATTGAGATTTTTTGGGGGAACTCTTTAATTTTCCGAGATAAAGTAGCCTATGTATTATTCCAGACTTAAATCTATCTCTGTGCCACCATCCATCCATTTTTTCAGTAGGTAAATATAAGTTGAAATAATTAATCTGAGTTAAAATATTAGATTAATTATTTCAACTTATAAACAGTTTTTCTCGTGATTTTTCCTAGACTATTTTGATGTCACCAACATGCCACCAACTAAAATCGATGGCCAAAGCTATTATAATTATATTATATTATACTAGTTGGAACGTGTCAGTAGCTTATATGTTGGCACGTCTATACTCCAAAGCTGTTATTATGTAAGGTCCTTCCCTCATAACTTTGAAGGTGAAACTTAACTATGCCACGTAACTACAATCTATATTATCACAGCGTAAGTACCTAAATATTCATACAGTGAGTCGACGCCCATAGAGTCTCTAGATAGAGCCAAAACATGACGTAGCATAAGAGACACCGGTATTTCCTACACGAAATAAATAAATTGAGTAATGAGTATATCGGATAATAGATGGCGCTAATTCAACAGAGTTAAAACAAAGTGCAACAGTTCGAAAAGTTCGAAGTTTCGGGACTGCACTATAATATATTGAACTTCCAAAGTTCCAACGTGGCTGTCTAGGCGCCTCCATTGAACGACTGGTAGGCAATAGCCGATCTTCTTAGACTGTGATATTATGACGACCTACCTATTGCACATAGTATAGTTTGCGGTGCTGACAATGTAACATTGTGGTATTGAATAATGCCCCTTTTTACCCGACTTAAAAAAACGAGGACTTTTTACTACTGCAAGTGTGAAAACTGAACTGAAAGTGACTATTGAGTTACCAAGCCTTATTTTCAAACAAAAACGTGTAAACAAAACTCAAAGTTATCCCCATTTTCCAATTAATATACCTTTTCGTACTAATGCGAAAAGTATTAATTTCCTACTAGTAGAATGGTATATTAAGGAAGTAATAACTCCCTCCAATAAAACCCTAACACCAAATTAAACGTCAACTATGCGCCCGCGCAGCCTTTATCGTTCAACAAACTCTACCCTCTCTCACGTTCGTTTTATTATATACATGGTGATTATTTTAACGAACTTTTCTTACCGGCGTTTCTCTCAGTTAAATAGATGATTTGCGAACTGATGGTGGAGTCTTGACATATCAAGTAAGTCACAAGTTGGACTACATTTAATATTTTTTTAATTTGAATAATATTAGAAATGAGAAAGTATGTTTATCCGTCTGTCTGTTTCCGCTACGCTCTATTTTCATTTAATTCGATATTTTTGAATTTGATTGAGATATTTTTATCACGGAAATTTTAGGAGCTCCCGCGGAAACTTAACGCGAACGAAGTCGCGGGCCTCATCCATTTTTTTTAATAAATTGTATGTATTATTATTAGCATACTATGTTTGTTTTTGGTTTTGTTCTTTGTAAATTTGTCTGCAATAAATTTTCATGGCCTATCGACATAATATACTAATATACATATTTCGCACAGCCTGTATAGCATCGGTCTCTCGCAGCGACCATGTTGGCTCGGTTGCTAGGCAACGCATTTGTTTACACGGTGCGCCGGAGTTGAATGATCGATGGTGTATGCAAAAGTGGAGTATAAAATATTGTTATGGTTCTTACTTTAACGTCTAAGTGACTTGTTCAATATGTCGAATGCGAGATGGAATGGTATTTATTAGGTACTAGCTCACGAGCGCGAATTCGCCCGCGTTAAGGTGTTTTAATTTCCGTGGGAACACTTTATTATCAATCACTTTTATCGGTTCAGGGGGTCAACCAGTACTATCGCTTAGTAATACTATCATCATTTATTTGCAGTAATATTTCAAAATGACAGTTTTATGTCACGTACCTTGACATTTCTAAAATAAGGATTTTAATTCTAAAGCACGAACGTCAACAATATTAAAACATTACGGCTATATGCGATGGTAATGGGCCCCCAGTCATTGTGACGTGAAGGAGTAGGAACAAACATCCGACCATACAAACTTACAAAAATACAAACATACATTTGTGACTGACCGTCTGTCTGCTACACTTACACGACCCATCTGTTCAACAGATTTTCACCTTTGGTATCGGTAACATTCCAAGGTAGGACATAGGCTACTTTTTTTCGCGGAAAGTTCCCTCGCAAATCTACGTGAACGAATTCGCGGGCATCATCTAGTTTGATTGTTACTAGGATAGTAATACTTAGTATGGAATTACGGAGATTTAATATTTCATTTTATTCACTCTATGAACTTTAACCCTACATTATTGCATTTGTATGGGCCAAGTATGGATGTATGGTCAAATCACTTGACAAATTGTCGTCAACAAATGTCCAATACACATTTAAATGTCCGATTTTCTCATGGCATTTCTCAGTGTCTTGTCAGTTACATACAAACACATCATGTATTTCTAATGGTGTTGACTTAAATCGATTCGTTTGCTTCACACGGGTTCTTATTTCTATGGTAAGCATATTAGCATCTTAGAGATCTCATAAGAGCAACCACCGATTATATTACTGGTTCTTCTCGGTAGGAATGGCATTCCGAACCTGTGGTAGATACACTCGACGATTCAAAAGCACTTTTAGTGAGTTTATTTGAATAAAAAATATGAGTATATGAGTCTCGAGTTAGACAACATCGGGTCCTCAGATATGGTAATTTTAACTACCTACTGTACTAATTCAGAAACTAATAAAGCTTGGTTTTTGTAATACCAAAAATCGCAAATTAAAAAAAACAGACAGTCAGTTAATGCTGTTTCTCGTTTCACTGGATATTTAATAAGACTAATAAGTTAGCCCGTTTATTATAAACTTATTCATTATTTTATATTTCAGATAAACTTGACGGACTATAGCATAGACAAACGTCATACATTAAATTATAAAGCATTCACACTACAGTTAGGATTTGACTCCAAGAAATAAGATCAATATCGAAATATCCGAGCGCCGCCGACAAAAGGCTATCATTCGCAAACACGTTCGAAGAGTAAACACGAGTGGAAAAGGTATAAAAACAAAAAGGGCTGCGGCCACCCAGGCACCCGCATGGTTCGCACTACCGAACCCATCTCACGACGATACACTAAACAAACGCTGCATGCGAAATTTTTAGGGTTCCGCATCGAAATTTATAAAATTAACCCTTAACAACACGTCACTTGTCACGTCTGCTTATTTCAGTATTTGTTTTGAATTTATAGGCTAGCTCTTGTCTGCAATCTGACCTGCTGATCAAATCAGAAATGAGGAGATCCGTAGGAGAACCAGAGTAATCGACATAGCTCGAAGGGTCGCTAAGCTTAAGTGGCAATGGGCACTAGTTCTAAGAACCGACCGATTTTGGAGTTCTACTATGCTTGAATAGCAGCCTCGCACCGTAAAGTAAGTAAACGTAGCGTTGAGCAATCCCCTATTAGGTTGGCAGACAATCTCAAGGAAGATGATTGATAGATGGGAATCGCTGGAAGCAAGTGGCCCAGGACCGTCTCCTTTAGAAGCTGGAGACCTTCGTCCAGCAGTGGACGTATATCGTTTGAGACCAGCACGTAAAGAGGAACAAAATTAACACAACCATATCCTTCAGAAATCCATTCCATTCTAGACCAGAGTTCTATTCTGTGACTTGACCCTACGTAACCCGCAGCGTATTACCAAGTTAATGCCGTGTTATTGTGATTTAAATGAATTCAAATCGTACCCCGCCGTCGCAAGAAACACATACATCTAGAATATTCTGTACAGTGTGATGTAATCTTTCACTTTTGTTGTTTATCTGTGTACCATCGGTTTCTCATCTTTTGTGACGGTTACATAATTGCGGTAGGTCCGCAGTCCGTGTATATTTGTTGAGGATACGGGCGAATATGCAGGATTTCAAATTAGAGCTAATTTTAAAACATAGTTGTTTATGGCAAGATAAAACGTGGAGAGCAGCAGCGCTATTCACTAACTAAGTGGCTGTCAAAAAGTAAAAGCCAAAACTAAAAAAAAAACTGAATAATTTCAATTCGGGAAGACAATACTCAAGTAACTTTGTTTTTTTTTATTCTACTACAAGTTAGCCCTCGACTGCGATGTCACCTGATGGTAAGTGACGATGCAGTCTAAGATGGTAGCAGGCTAACCTGTTAATGGTATGGCAGTTATATTAAATCCAAACCCAGTCGGTTTCTAAACGGCATCGTAATTTGTAACTACAAATATCTAAATAGATGTACAGGTCACGAGGAGGCACATTCTAAAATTATCAAAAGCAGTTATAGAACAAAGAAGCCACCGAAAAATTACAATAGCCAACATGACACAGACAAAATACGGAAAGTGTTAGATGAATGAAGCGACTGGAATGTAGGGGAAGCTAAATAGAACGACTGTATGGATACGGTGACTCAGTACTGCCGTTTGATACATTGACTAGACGCTGACAGGCTAAAAGTTAGACAATAAGATGATGCCCGCGACTTCGTCCACGTGGAATAAAGTTTTTTGATTTGAGGGAACTCCATAATTTTCTGAAATAAAAATCAAAATTAAAATCAAAATCAAAGCGTAACAGACAGAAAAACACGTTTTCGCATTTGTATGGATTCGCGTATCAGTACGGATATGGATTTTTGACATAGGCAGCATCCCATTTTTCTTTTCAGAAAGTCTTTACCTACTGACCGGTTGGTACCGTGTGAATTTCATCATTTTGAGTGCAGCGGCCGCCAACTCGCATTGGAGCAGCGTGGTGGGTCTAGGCTCTAGTTCCCTCTCTCCTATGAGAGTGTTGTGCCTGTGCCCAGCAGTGGGACGTTAATGGGCTGTAGTGGTGGTGGTGGAGTGCAGAGGAGCCTTATTTGTTCACGAACGATAACGTAATAGGCAATAGATTTACTTACTTCTGTAAGCAAATCAATTGCCTATCTTCTTCGCTTCTTCGGCACTTCTGTCACCTAGGCAGTTTAGCTCATTGCTGTTGGTGGTATCGATGGAGGCACCGGGGTAGTATACCCGTGAGGTTAGGAAATGTGTGGCACAACTGGCAAATAAATGTTTTTTCTTTCTTTTCTTTTCAAATAAATTGTCGATTTCGTGGACAAATAAATTATCTATCTATATAACTATATGATGAATAGGTACTCCGGCCTTTTGGCTAGAGCTTCTGTTTTTTAGTTACCGTCTAATACTTTTACGTTTTTACCGGTCGAAAAGCAGTCTATTTGCTTTGAAATGCTCCTATTTTTTGTGTCACTTTTACGTGCCAGTTTTAAACGGGCGTTACTCGTTGTACGTGATCGGCATACGACGCCTCACGCCACTGATGGCTGGTGATGCGGGCTTTCCTAACACCTGGAGCCATACTATGATCGCTAAAAGCAGTATTGTTTTAATATTGTTGACATTCGTGTTTAAGAATAGGGATGATGTCTATGTCAAAAATAAATTATTTCTTACTAATTATTAAATATTTTAACCCTACAAACATTCAACTCCTCGGTTAGTTTTATGGTTGATAACCATTTTACACTATAGATTAAAGAAAAAAGTGCGTTGTAATTTGATGACGTCACACAACTATGTTTTTCATACTAACTTCCATACTAGACGCGCGTTTTTAAGTTTGCTAAAGAGTTGCTCATTTGATTAAGTTGTCATCATTCCTATAATCCTTATTTTAGGGATGTCAAGGTATGTGACCTAAAACTGTCGTTTTCAAATAACACTGCTTTAATCGATGGTAGCAAGTAGCAACCCCACAGACTGTTGAGCGTAGCGTTAGCTTTTAACCGACTATGCAACGCAAATGTGTGGTTATTAGGTGTTCGTTCGACCTTTCTGGCGCAGTGGTGAGCGCTGCCTGTGGTCTCAGGTGTGAGGTCCTGGGTTCGATCCCGGGGCAGGTTCGACTTGAGTACTTTCACAGCAAGAGTGAGTTGGCATTTTATAGGCAAGCGCGCTCCAACCTAGACCCGATCATTGCTTTTTGTAAGCGTTATTGCCAAGCGCAAGCGGCAAAAAAAACGTGCTTATATACGCGCCGAAAAAACGCTGATCTGGAATGCCCTTACCAGGTGAGAGTGTAATCCAGATTTTATATACAATGTACACATCTTATATATATCACTATAGGTACATATTTATGTACTAGATGAATGATGCGACTTCGTCCACGTGGATTAAGTTTTTACAATTCCGCGGGAACTCCTTAATTTTCCGGGATAAAAAGTATATGTCCTTCCCCGGGATACAAACTATCCCTGTGCCAAATTTCATCAAAATCGGTTGAACAGGTGGGCCGTGAAAGCGTAGCAGAGACAGACAGACAGACACACTTTCGCATTTATAATATTAGCATGGATATGGATAGTGGTTCAATCGAAACTGGTCGCAAGTGAAACCGCGTGTTTAACGACGACAACAAATTAACTAGATGCGGGTGAACTGTTAGCCTTAACAATGGTTTCTAGTATATTTAGATGGGAGATTGTGAATCTTTACATACGAGAATTGAATTTTAACGAGTGTTTTTTTTTTAGTTGAAAATAACTCATTCGATGTTATCTTAAGAACGGGAAATGAAAAAGTGAAATTGTTACTAGTTTTGTTTACATGTTCTCCGTGTTATTAAAATGTAAGAAAATAAGAATTTGACGACCTCCCTGGCGCAGTGTTGAGCGCTGTTGTGTTAACGTGCGAAGGTCCCGGGTTCGATCCCCGGCAATCTATTTGGGAATTTATAATTTCTAAATTTTTTCGCCAACTTCGGCCGTGGCTAGCTATCAACCTACCGGCAAAGTGATTTAGCTTTGCGGTATTACGCCTCCTGCCATGCCCCTAACAAGTTAGCCCGCTACTATCTTAGACTGCATCATCACTAACCATCAGGTGAGATCGCAGTCAAGGGCTAACTAGTAGTGTATATAAAAAAATAATGCAATGGTTTTTGGTGCAAATACATTATTGTTTATTACAGCGATAGCAATCTAGAGATACGTTCTTTTCAACCAGTCATCCGACAGCATTTTCGGTACAAAATTCAGTCAATTTAGCAGAAAATTGTATGCAGATCAGAGGTGTAGATATGCGAAGGTATATGTAGGTGTACTATGTAGCATAATATGAGCCTAGCCTAGAATATCGCAGCAAAAAATTCAGATCGCTCAGTAACCTAACACATCCTGTGTTGACACAACTGAGTCAATAACGACTGTCGTACGTTCTGGCTGTAGTCTGAAGTCTGAACAATGTACGGTGTTGTGTCACAATGATGAAACAAAGGTTTCAAATTTTTAATCAACCAGCCCTAAGAAGATAATTTTACTTGCCGAAGAGTTGCCGGTAAAAAATCCGGGTTAACTCACTTTTATATGTAGCTGCACACACTGCCGCGAAACGACGAAACGTCATTGTATTCTGCCGTTTTATCCTGTTTTGTGTGCTTGGTTTGACTCAAGCAGCCCTCAGAAGATTTATCTGTTACGAACCGGATTAACAATACAATGAAATATGAATTGCAGCTAAATAGTTCCGATCGCTCATTAATGCAACACATCCTGTGTTGACACAACTGAGTCAATAAAGACTCGTACGTTCTGTCTGTAACTAGTCTGTACAATGTACGGTACCGTGCCATGATGATTAACCAATGGTTTGATCAAGCAGCCCTAAGAAGATTTTACTGTAACGAACCGAAACAATAATACAATGAAATATGAATTGCAACCAAAAAGTACCGATCGCTCATTAACGTAACACTATCCTGTGTTGACACAACTGAGATAATAAGGACTCATCGTTCTTTTTTTTATCCACTACAAGTTAGCCCTTGACTGCGATATCACCTGATAGTTCTGTCGCTAGTCAGTTCAATGCACGGTGTCGTGTCACAATGATGAAACAAAGGTTTGAAATTTTGAATCAACCAGCCCTAAAAAAATAATTTTACTTGCCAAAGAGTTGCCGCCTGGAAAAATTCCAGGTTAACTAACTTTTTGACCGAGCGAAGCGAAGGTCTCTGGGTCTACTTGAGTGAATTTGCACTAGGCCGTCCGTCCGTCTGTCAGAGCCTTATAACTTCTGAATTACTGAACGTAATTACTTCAAATTCAAATATAATATGTAAACCGATGGCGTCCAGTCGAATATGGCTTATAAAGTAACAAAAATCTTTATTTCAGGGGGGCTCTCATAGAAGCCAATGCGAAGTAAAACATTTTTAAGCGTTACATAGGATTGCGGTAGGTAAGTATATCATTTTAAAGATAATTAGGAATATAGTCCAAAAATATTTTTTTTTTACTTTTTCCCCTAAAATTGACGAAATGGGGGGCTTTCAAAGTGGAGATTTTCTAACGTCCAAAGTTGACCTCAGAACTCTCAATTTTCTAAAAGGCTGAGCATGAAACTTGATCAATTATTTGAATTATATCCTGTACTTGAACAACAAATACTAAAATTAGACAAATATTATAAGGAAACGAATTAATTATTTATTTTTAATAAGCTTCAGTATTTTTAACAGAACTTCACAGTGATGTCAATAGATGGCGCTCTGTAAAAGTTTATTCGTTTTATGGATACCGCGAGGTCTCAGTTCGGGGCGAACCACTAGTATATGTAGCTGGACTCACTGCAGCGAAACGACAAAACGTCGTTACCTGCCGTTTTATCCTACCCGGTCCCTAGTGCGTTTTCCCACTTACGAGATTTAACAATCCCCACACAGCAAATCAAAATAGCAAATCGGAATGATTTGCAAGTAGCAATTTGTCAACGAAGATTGTTACAAACAATGAAAATGCGAAGAAAAAAACGATCGGAAATAACTTGGTCAATGCGTCTGTAAGCAGTTTTGGATTTGAATTTGACGATACAATATTTCATCGAAGCGACATTTCAAAGACTTGCCACAGACCGCGGTTTCACTCGCGTGGAAATATTAAAAAAATAGCAAATTTTTTACATTTCTTTTCTATTTGTCCCTGGCGTTACCAAGGGTGTAATCAACCTACGCCCCGCAAACTTTTATCGCCCGGGCTAGTTATTTAGATAGATAGATAAACTCTTTAATGCACACAGTAGCCCTCAATCAGTTGATAGCTGGTTGATAGGTATGCCATTTCTAAACCGTAGTAGTATATTTTTCCCCAGACATTCTTCATTCCCTATCGCTGACCCTAAAACGATCGTCTCGTAACTAGTTAGTCATCATTATTCAGTAGCTATTGAGTTCATTGGATTACTATAAATTTTTGAAGCAATATATATTTTTTCGTCATAGCGCGTTTGAAAAAAGCTGAAAGAAAAAATATTGGTCAACGTATCGTAAAGCAGTTTTGAGTTTTGAATATAAAATGGACACTTTGAAATTGTAATCGCATTTCCAAGTTGGCGTATTTAGCATATAATACGGGTCAGCCAGACCGACGTTTTTTGACCCCCGTATTGCGTCTGTGGCTATATTAAACTTTTAGGTATGGGTATACTCATACTCATATTTTTTTATTCAAATAAACTTATTAAAAGTGCTTTTGAATCGTCGCGTCAATCTACCACCACCACCCACCACCATTATAGCCCATTGCTGGGCACAGGCTTCCACTCTCATATTATGAGAGAGGGAATTAAAGCTTAGACCCACCGCGCTGCTCCAATGCGTGTTGACGGGCTTTAACAACTATTATCATGTTAGTGATAATGACCGGGACCGACGGCTTAACGTGCTCTCCGAGGCACGGGGCTGAAACACCGCCAACTTCCTAACTTCCGGCTAGTCTGAGAATTTCTAATCAGAAAAATCACTTAATTATGGCCCGACCCGGGACCTGGGACCTCGTAAGCCGCAGTCTAACATGGTTACCACTAGACCAATGAGGCAACAATCTACCACTGGTTCGAAATGCCATTTCTACCGAGAAGAACCAGCAAGAAACTAGGTGGTTGCTCTTTAAAAAAAAATATTTTCAATTAAGTACACCAATGTGTAAATAAGTAACCGCTGTTCTTTTGTAACCAACCTGACCGGGGTCCCTTACATCTACACCGCTCTCTACTTATAAAATTCAATATTTCTTTAAAGTGGCACGTAAAACATCTAGCAGTAAGACCTTCACAACATTGCTGTGTCCATAATAAACCAAGATCTTTTAGAGTTTCGGAGGCCTCGAATTCAATCAACCCAACGACTTAGTTATACACCGATTTAGATGTAATTCAGTTTACTTAAAACAGGCATTAATCAACGTGATCGCGAAGAGATAACTCTCTTCGGGATTCGGGAAAGAAAAGGAAGATGCTTTGAATGGCATCATTTATATTTCTAAAAAATAAATGAAGGCTGGCTAGCTCCACCCCGCCACCAACGGTAGGCTTCTTCCATCCCTTGGTACCCCAAGAGACATATTAATACATGGACTAATACATCTCTAAGAATACCAAAAGTCAACAGCTCTCTGGTTCAACAACAAACCAATCCCATCTTAACGTCCAACTAGGTAGACATCCAGACAGAACCAGCCGTGCTGAGGCATCGTCAAAACGAGACACCACACGCCCCACAGGCCCGACCCGACCTGCGATAATAATTGGTATAGTAATAAAAGTGTAAGTACCTATGTTGTAATTATGATATGTATATAATCTATCTAAATATATAAAAGAAGACACTGACTGACTGACTGACATATCAACGCACAGCCCAAACCGCTGGGTCTAGAGACTTCAAATTTGGCACACAGGTTCCTTATGAGGTCTAGGGGTGCACTAAGAAAGGATTTTTCAAAATTCCCCCCCTAAAGGGGTGAAACGGGGCTCCAAAGTTCGTATTTTACCAAGCTTCAATACTCCTTCACGCCGCAACTACTGAACCGATTTGGCTCAAATTTGGAATGGAGATAAATTGCATCTTGGGTTAACACATAAGCTACTTTTCATCCCGGGAAAATCCATGGTTCCCGTGGGATTAGTTAAAAACCGAAATTCACGCGGAAAAAAATCTTCACGCCGGAAGTACAAGACCGATTTAGCTGAAATTTGGAATGGACATAGATGATATCCTGGGTTAATAAAAAAGCTACTTTTCATCCCGGAAAAATCCATGGTTTTTGCGGGAAAACTGAAAAATTGATATTCACGCGTGAAAAATACTACTTTACGCGGCACTTACTGACCTGATATGACTGAAATTCGGAAAGGAGATAGATTTTATCCTGGATTGATACATAGGCTACTTTTCATCCCGGAAAATTTCATGGTATATCAAAGAAGATACTGACTCACGCTCTCACTGACATATCAACGCACAGCCCAAACCCCTGGGTCTAGAGACTTCAAATTTGGCACACAGGTTCCTTATGAGGTCCAGGGGTGCACTAAGAAAGGATTTTTCAAAATTCCCCCCCTAAAGGGGTGAAACGGGGCTCCAAAGTTCGTATTTTACCAAGCTTCAATACTCCTTCACGCCGCAACTACTGAACCGATTTGGCTCAAATTTGGAATGGAGATAAATTGCATCTTGGGTTAACACATAAGCTACTTTTCATCCCGGAAAAATCCATGGTTTCCGTGAGAATAGGGAAAACTAAAATTTACGCGGGCGAAGCCGCGGGTATCTGCTAGTCTACCATAGGCAGATAAAATATCGTCGGAGCTCTCAAGCCAGGTCCACGAAGCACGTAAAGCTAAGGGTCCCTCACATAAGACAGCATCCAACAACACAGTGCATTCAAAATGATTTATTGCAAGTATACACAAAATATTAATATTGTGTATCGCCACCCGTCTCGATATCAATCGCGTGCTCTCATTCACTACAGAAGCAAGGTAGTGTCGTCTCACAACGAATTAACGCACCAGATCGGCGAGCTACACCGATGCCTTTAAAACGTTAACAACGTGCTCGTTATTGTCGCATTTCGTCTTCGGCGAGCGGTCCAAACGTCGACAAACTCCTTTGTAAATTCCAAATCGCGCCTCATTAGATGATAATGTAGGTACATTATTATTCTATTATCGTTTTAATATTATTTTACTATTATTTTATTATTATAATTTTCTGAATAGTAGGATACGTATAGTTACACTTTACATTGCGGGAGCGAGTCATATCCATGATTTTTTAGCATTTACATAATCTTCAACAGTATAATAAGCTTTTTTCAGGAGCATACTTTTAATGGATTTCATAAATTTGTGTAAAAGCAAGTTTAAAACAGGTTGTGGAATTTTATTAAAGAATAGAATGCTCAAGTCCACGAATACCATCCATTACCACGAATGCCCTTCTGAATTCTGATTAATATAGTTAATCTGTACAACACGTCAGCTAGTACAACAATATACAGTAAAATAAGGTAATCTATCACTGAGCTGGAGTAAGGGATCAACAAACAAACATTCTAGGAAACCAGCGGTATCTTTGAACTCAACAAACAAATTCTAAAACATGCCTTATCACGTTGTTTTTAAGTCGTAAACTAATTGTTGACTGGTTTACACGTACATATATTTAAAACGTTCTAAACTGAACCTTAAGATTAGGTAATAAAGTCGTTAATTCAATACTGCAAATTATTGTACTGTATGTAACAGTTGAGTAAGCGGTGTAGTATGTCCGTATAATTCTCACACCTCAGGTTTTCGCTGTTTATGGGATTTCGTGGATTGCTTATATTCTTCTTTACCTAAATAGCCTAATAAGGCTAGTGACAAATTGGGCGGAATTTCGCGGGCGCGAAAACGCGCACGGAAAATTCGTTCGGCGTTTTATCCGCGAATCTCGGGAATTCTGTTTTCCTCACGATTTTTTCTTCCATATTTTTTTTTCTCTTTATTGAAGACTAGATGATGCCCGCCACTTCGTACGAAATAGGAAAAAAATTAGTTAGTAAAATTAGTAAGTTCTTCCCCGGGATGCAGCCTATCCATGTACCAAATTTCGTCACAATCGGTTGAAAAGATGGGCCGTGAAAGCGTAGCAGACAGACAGACACTTTCGCATTTATAACATTAATAAGTATGGATAATGGATAATGTTATGTTTTCCGATGTTTCCGAACCGGTGGTAGAGCCATGACATTTCATAAGTGGCACAAGCTGTCCTACGTGAAATAATTCATTTCATTTCATAAATAAAAATCACCATGTAACTTTTTATCGTACATATTTACCTACACGCATTTAATTGTAGTCACGACACAATTCATGAATACATAAAAGCAAACACTTAAAATTATCTACCCTTCTGTTACACCGTGACGTACAGATAAAATGGCGGTATCGCTGCGAAAAAAATGGCGAATGCAAATGACGGAACATTTGGCGGGAAACGGAATTGATAGTGACGCATGATTGAGTAGGTTAAACTTATTGATTAAACGTTAATTTATTGTTAGTGAAATTATTTTTTATGGTTGATTGGTTGGTGTAAGAACTGGTTTTGGTTTACTCAAATAAGAATACCTAAGACTTCTAATAAATTAAAAAAAAAACACATCCATACTAATCCCTATCCATATCCATACTAATATTATAAATGCGAAAGTGTGTGTCTGTCTGTCTGCTATGCTTTCACGTCCCATCTGTTCAACCGATTTTGAAGAAATTTGGTACAGGGATATGTTGTAACTTGTATCTCGGTGAAGGACATAGGCTACTTTTTATCCCGGAAAATTCAAGAGTTCCCGCGGGAATCGAAATAACTTGGTCCACGCGGACGAAGTCGCGGGAATCATCTAGTAATCAATACAAAAGTGTGTCGCTTTCACGGGCCCATCTGTTCAACCGATTTTGATGTAATTTGGTAGAGGAATAGGTTGTATTCCGGGAAAGCACATAGGCTACTTTTTATCACCGAAAATTCAAGAGTTCCCGCAGGAATCAAAAATCTTAATCCAAGCGGACGCGGACGGATAAATTAAAAAAAAAACATACTAATATTATAAATTCAAAAGTGTATCTACCTGCTTCGCTTTCACGGCCGTTCAACCGATTTTCAACCGACTTCAAAAAAAGGAGGAGGTTCTCAATTCGACTGCATTTTTTTTTAAATGTTTGTTACCTCAGAACTTTTGACTGGGTGGACCGATTTGGATGATTCTTTTTTTATTTGAAAGGGCATACTTCCCAAGTGGTCCCATATAAATTTTATCGAAATCGGTCGAGCGGTTTTTAAAATATCAACAATAAAATAAGTACTTTGTATACCGTGTGCTTGTTGTTGTAAAGTTGGCGCGGGAGTTTGAAGTCGGTTGTTTAAAAATATTTTTGTATATTAAATTATAGAGAAAAAAAAACTTTTCAAAGATGGAAAAAGTAAAAGAAATTATAGGGTATAGACTATAGTCACACTATAGTCTATACCCTGTGTCTATACCGTATGCGCTTTCAGAGATAACAGATAAAATATAACGGGTCACAGCACATTAGTTTCCCGCCTCTTTTACCGTCACCTCTTATCTATATTATCTGTGGTACGTGTAAACTCTATGCTCTATTTGTTCTTTCTAATTGCACTCGGAATTCGTGAAGCGTGAGCCGGCGAGTGATAATGGTTTGAAGTACTTTTTAAATGGCGCCGAGGTCGTAGTGATGGGCCATGTATGAGTTAAGTACCTATAGATAAAAATATACTAATTGAAAACTTGTATGAGTAAGATATTTAATACTTATAAACTTTCGATTGTCATGGGTAAGTTATGATTATACTTAGTCTAGTTTTCTTTAGAGTATAAAAAAAGTTAACAAATCGCAGAAGCCTTAGTTACGTAGCTTCGCTTCGTAACTATGAAGACATTAGACAATAAACTGGACAATCAAAATCAAAATCAAATATTTTATTCACAGTAGGTACCAAATTGTTTTGTACAATTTGTATGATTGAATGAAATCTATACCGACTATCGATGATAACAATGTCACTAACAATAGGTACATTACTAGCAGCACTCTTGCTATAAATAGGTTAAAATGGATAATTGACTGATTAAAGAATTAAATACAAACAATAGTGTTGGACAAGTAGCGTGAAACAGAGCAAGTAAAATGGGTGGATAATAAAAATAATAACTAGTTGACGGATGAAAGAAGCGAGTGAAAGACGAAGACACCGCATATCGTGGGATAGAGACAGGAAAAAGAAAAGTATTGAACAAGATCGATATCGACTATCGTCGATCACAATATCGAGTGTGGTACATCACTAGTGCCACTCTTGCGATAAATAGGTTCGAATCGTTAATTACATGCTGAATATGCATGAAGGTTTCACTTGCGATTGTTTAGTTTGACAAAGTTATACTTTAAAATATTACCACCACTTCACAGAATGGATAATACGTGTTTTACAGACATAGTACTACCTTTTACATACCATGTACAAATATACTATGTACATAGGTATATAATATAATTAAGTATTACCCAACAACTAACTGACTGTCTATAACCTTAGCTACTCCTATATAGGTAGTATAACTAAATCTTGCCCGCAGCTATGCTCTAGTTAAGTTAAATTTTCGTACAAAATTTCAACCCTATTATCCCTAAGTTATCCAAGGTGAGCGACAGAAGCGGCGCGACGCGATAACACGCACACACACAGAAAATGACAAACTTGTCTACGCGACAACGTAGGCCGCGTGAAAGGTCTTCCGTTATCCTAGGAACACGACGCGATACAACGCAACGCGACAGTATCAAACAGTAGCCGACCCTTCGCGTGGCTTACGTTGTCGCGTAGATACGTCTTTCATTTTCTATGGCGTCGTGTCGCGTCGTGTGACGTCGCTTCTATCGCTCACAGGACAAAGGTTCAGCTACTGTTTTATACTGTCGCGTCGCGTCGTATCGAGTCGCGGTGTCGCGTATGTCGGTCACGTAGGACAACGGATAAGGGGGATACCCCTTAGGGGTAACAGGGTCGAGGATATCCCTGAAGTAATACATAGACATACCCTCCTCCTGCATGCACTTAACCTCGTATCACTCATTAACTGGATTATAGTTATGAATTAGGATTTAATCTATACTTATATTATAAATGCAAAAGTGTGTCTGTCATCTTTTTTACCGATTTTGATAAAATTTGGTATAGAGATAGTTTGTATCCCGGGGAAGCACATAGGCTACTTTTATCTTGGAAAATGAAGGAGGAGGAGGAATAAAAACCCTAATCCACGGGCCAAGCCGCGGTCATCATTGTAGTATTTAAATAAAAATAATAATGCTGTTTGTTGGTAAGCCCATCATTTGAGAACGGCCGGTGTCTGGACCCATTAGGCTCACGGTTTTTTTTAAATGTTCTTGACGGTCCGAGGCAGAGTTTATTAGAGAAAGAAAAACTGGAAAGTTTCCTGGAAAATTGGGAAATTCGGGAAAACTGATAATTCTATGTGAATTGGTTGCCTGGCAGAGATCGCTTAAAAGCGATAAGGCCGCCAATTGTGCTAATTTGTATTTTCATTTTATTTTTGTTTATTGTTTCTGATTATTTATGGTGTGTACAATAAAGAGTATTCCATTCATTCATTCATTTCAATTCTATTGTATGGGATTTGGTATGAAGTATGAACTCGATGTATTGATATTTTGACATGACAACGTCTGTCGAGTCGAGTCAGTTAGTACAATAATAAAAATAAATGTAGATGGCTAGATAGAAAAAAAAAGTGGCTGTGATACACGGACGGACAGACAGACAGACAGACATGACGAATCTAAGGGTTCCGTTTTTGCCAAATTTGGCTACGGAACCCTAATAAATGGTAGATTCACTCGACGATTCAAAAGCACTTTTAATAAGTTTATTTCATTATAAAAACATGAGTTTATGAGTTTTGAGTTTTTGAAATTATGATTCTCATCGCCATCTTTTACCATAGATAATTATTAATTAAACGAGTCCCTCTTTTTTCACAAATCATAATATCTAGACAATGGTATTGCGTGTCTGCAAGCAGTTGAGCATAATTAATAATTCAATAGGAACCGCTCGCGAGGCTAGTTAATGAATAGTTTTGCCTGGTTTTGCCTTTTTCAATGCCAGTTTCGTCTTTTGTGATTATTATTATGGCTAGAATAAGGACTTTTTTAAAAAATATGTAGAGAGCAAACGAGCAGGCAACCTGATGTTAAGAGATTACCGCCGCCCATTATTTGCAGCGGAACCGCCAATGCGTTGCCGGCTTTTGAGATATTTGTTTATCCGCCTTTTGAAGAGCCACATATTATAATCATGAGGAAACACAGAAGATGGAAGCTGGTTCCATAATTTGAAAAATGATGATGATGATGAAAGAAACACATTTATGATTTTGATACATGATCTCTCTCTCTCTCACTACCTACCCTCAGTAATGAGGAATACGACGCCGAGTCTCTCTCGGCGTCGTATTCCTCATTACTGAGGGTCTTGACCCCTTTCCATTAATGACTCAAATAACATTAATTAATCAATTACTTAATTTAATTAATGGTAGGAGTTTTCTTGGGAAAATAATGCGGTGGGTTCCCACGTTCTTCCGCATACGACTCGACTAAGAGTAATAAACTCTTAGGTTTTGTAATGATTAATATCAGATGTCAGTGATAATAACCGGGATGTGCTCTCCGAGGCACGGAGGAAACGAAAAGGCCAAATTTGCACCACCAAATTCGGTCACCCATCCAGTTACCGACTTGGGTCAACGTTGTATAACAATCGCGATCGACTGATATGCGTTGTTACAACTAGGCCACTCGTCTCTAACAATGATAACGATAACTATAGCATTTATTTAGTTCATTTATTTTCATTTATTTTTTAAAAACATTACAATATTTTCTACTAACATTACTATTTTCTAGTTTTTGTATTACTAAGAGACTTATATTGACACGCTTGCATACCTGCTATGTTGTATCAGGTGCAATTATTTTAGGTACCTTACCTTAACTCTGACCAGCTGATCAAATTGTGACCAGCGTTGAAATATAAACCTTATTTATATGAACTGAGGGTGGTAAATAGCTTGATTTGTGAATGTAAGCCGTTGCTAAGGCCTGTGCAAATATCATTTCCATATTTCTTCGGGTCATAATATAGCCTTCTTAAGTCACACAAAAACGTCTTCTAAAGTTCTAAGTTCTAACGCTACAAAATATAAAACATGAAATTTTTAAAGACCTCTTATTGGTATTTGAAAATCTATATAATATATAAAATTCAAAGTCCTGACTGACTGACTGACTGACAGACTGACTGACTGACTGACTGACTTATATATCAACGCACAGCCTAAACCGCTGGAGTTAGAAAGTTGAAATTTTGACAGTAGGTTCCTTTTGTGACGTAGGCGCTCACTAAGAAAGGATTTTTCAAAATTCCACCCCTAAGGGGGTGAAATAGGGGTTAAAAGTTTGTATGAAAGTCCGTCATTTCTAAAGTTATATCCATGAAACTTGGGATATAAGCTACAGGTAAAAAATAAGAAAAACGTGGTTCACAGTTTTTGAAAATTCTACCCTGGAAGTCGCAGGCATCTGCTAGTTGAAACATATCTGGCCCGGTGGCCAAAATTGGAACTAATTTTTATGCCTGGTTAGTTTTTGTTTTTTTTTTATTTTATTTTTCATATTTACTAGCGAGGTATCACGGGGTTATACTAGTCAAATCAGCAACTCTTTATCAAAAGTCACAAAACTAGTAACTATGGGAGCTCGTATGAAATACCTACTTGCTTGAAACGTCGGCGAACTTTCTTACTTTTATCGATAGTTTAAAATGGTTATCAAACCAACTTAACTTTCTAGGGACCACTTACAAAATCCAACGACCTCAATTTACATAGACGGGCCCTGTCAAACAAAGAACTTATTGGACAGTGGACTTATTTTACTAACACCATCTAGTCTGAAAAGCGGGACAGCGCTATGGCGGGGACAAGGACAGGCTTATACAGGTGAGGGGCATACCCTACAAGTCGGACGCCTAACTTTTTGTATGAAAGGGCCCATCACCTACATACACATATATCGATGACAAAATCACTTAAAACTGCGCCAGGAGATTGTCAAATCTAGGTTCTAGACCTAGGTTAAAACTATTTAAAGTTAGAATTATGGACTTCACTGATACTTTATACAGAGATATACCTACGTAATAACTACTCGTAAAAGACAACAAAGAATTTTATTAAGCATTAAATATTAATAAAGCAACGCGATTCTCATAAAATGAAGGTTGTTAATATTACCTATTATATTATAAGTCGCTAAAATATTAGAAGAGAATGACCAAAAGTGGGCCATTCTTGCGTCTTAATGAAATTAACGGTAAAGCATTGGAAATATACTCAGGATTATATTAAAAAAACAATCATTAAGATATTAACTGGGAGTTTGGAGTAATCTGACTTTTAAGTTTTGAGGTGAAGTTGGGTAATTGTTAGGTATTATTTAGCCATTTAGCTTATAATAATATATTTATCGACATGCAGGTTTCCGAAATACGTTAGTAAATATTTATAATATAGATAATTATTTAATTTTTATCTTTAAAATGAAAATAATTGTTTGCGTAACAAGTTAATTTAGTTTACTTTGTACCATCTAGATGGCACCACTTGTACTCTAGCTCGCGGTAAAGCTAGCGTAGCGCCATCTAGGTGGCACAAAGCAAACTAAATTAACTTATACGCAAACAATTATTTTAATTAAAGCTAAGAATAAAATAAAATAATAACGTATTTCGGAACCCTGCATGTTGATAAATATATTATTATTAGCTAAATGGCTAAATAATACCTAAAAATTGCCAAACTTAACCTCAAAACTTAAAAGTCAGATTACTCCAAACTCCCAGTTAATATCTTAATGATTTTTTTATTATATAATCCTGAGTATATTTCCAATGTTTTACCGTTAATTTCATTAAGACGCAAGAATGGCCCAAATCTCATACAAAAATGGTCAAGATCCTTTGCACGGTGAACAAAAATATCGTGAGGAAACTTTAACCTACTTGCCTGAGACTGCTCCATAATGTTTTCGAAGGTGTGTGAAGTCTGCCAATTGGAATTATGAAAAATTAGGCCACACGTACTTCTTTATTTTTTACCGAAAGCCAAAATACCAAGTTTCGTTGATAGGTATAACTTGAAAAACATCTTGAGAAATGAAGGACTTTCAACAAACTTTCATCCCCTATTTCACCCCTTCGGGGATGAATTTTCGAAAACTGTGAAATACGTAAATCTTTATTTTTTACCGGTAGCTCACATACCAAGTTTCATGAATATAACTTGACAGATGACAGACTTTCATACAAACTTTGTGGTGGAATTTTGAAAAATCCTCCCTTAGCCTTCGTCACAAAAGGAACCTACTGTAAAAATTTCAGGTCTCTAACCCCAGCAGTTTAGGCTGTGCGTTGATTCCACCAGTCAGTCAGTCTTAACGATATAATAGATAATATTTCTGGTCCGAATAGCCTCCCTTGCGGCACACCGCGTCTGGGGCTAAGGCGACGACACGCTGCACTGTAAATACGAGTGTAGTTAAAATAACAATGCATATTTACACAGAGCTATCGCGCCTTGACACCATTGTACAGTGAGGCACACAGGTATAACCGCAGGCTCCATACTAAGTAATATTAGGTATATAAAATGAATTATTTCATGTAGGACAACTTGTGTCACCTAAATAATCCATACTGATATTATAAATGCGAGAGCGTGTCTGTCTGGCTGTCTGCTACGCTTTCATGGCCCATCTTTTCAACAGTTTTTGATTAAATTTGGTATAAAGATAATTTGCATCCCGGGGAATAGGCTTTTTATCTCGTAAAATTTAGGAGTTCCCGCGGAAATAGATACAAAAACTTAATCCGTGCGGACGAAGTCGCGGGAATCATCTAGTAATATAATATATAGTATTTAAATGTGTCTATCTGTGTCTGTATTATTTCGCAGCCTGATAAGACAATTTTGACAGATTATATCGAAGACTGATATACCTAGCCTACCCAGAGAAAAGAGTGTTCCCGGTGGAATTTAATAAACCAAATATTCACGCGAGCGAAGCCGCATGCGTTATCTAGCTGTAAGAATACCAATTTGGAATGCATTTTTCTCCTCTTCAATTCTAATACTGACGGCCAAAAAAAAGCTTAAGCCGGTGAATCTAGACGCGTGTTTGCACAGGAGTTCTTAAAAGCTATAACGTAGGTGAGCATCAAGAAATAAATTGCCTGGTCCCGGCTAAGAAGCAACTGCCTGATTGGTCTAGTGGTTAACATGTTCGACTGCGGCCGACGAGGTGCCGGGTTCGAGTTCTGGGTCGGGCCATAATTAAGTATTGGGTTTTTCTGACTAGAAATTCTCAGTAATAGCCCGGAGTTAGAGGGCTGACGGTGTTTCACCCCCGTGCCTCGGAGAGCACGTTAAGCCGTCGGTCCCGGCTATTATCACTGACATGATAATACTTAGTCGTGTAAGCTCGCCAACCCGCAGTGGAGAGGCGTGGTGTGTCTACGCTCGAATTTCCTCTCTACTATGAGAATGGAGGCCTGTGCCCAGCAGTGGGACGTTAAAGGGCTGTATTGGTGGTGGTGGGGGCTAAGGGCAAGGCTTCGGCCGAGGCTAGTTACCACCCTATCGTCAAAGACGTGCCGCCAAGCGATTAAGCGTTCCAGTACAATGTCGCGTAGAAAACGTATAGGTGTAATTGGTTTAATATAACGGCCATACCTCTAACAGGTAGGTAACCCGTTCCCATCAGAGACTGCATCATCACTTACGACTGGCAGTCAAGGGTTAACTAAAAGTGGGCTAAGTAAACGCCAAATAGTGAAGAAAATGATGTTGATAATTTGATTTATTTCACGTAGGGCAACTTGTGCCACTTACGAAATGTCATGACTCTACCACCGGTTCGGAAAGTCTCAGCTTAGCAGGAAAATCAGAAATGTCTTTATTTAGGACTTAGGTGGTTAAATAGGGAAGTTAAAAATTAAATGAAATGGGATAGATGAATGGAAGTTCTTCAATTTTTAAGTGAGGCTTGTGGAATTTAATGAACAAGCTTCAGTTTATAACCAAAGCAGAGGGTTGGATTTCCTGAAACCCAATTAAGGGCACAAAATACATAATAACTTTTAAGGGTTAGTATGTATTTTATAATAGAAAATTTCAAAAACAGCTTGGTCCTTCGTATAAAAGGAAAGTATTTTTTTAATTCAAAATAAACCCTTGTACCTTAATTAAGTAACTGAATAAGACTATCAAGGCTTACTTAAACGTGGCACTGGCAGGAGTCGTGACTCCCAAAAAACTTTTTTTTTCAGTTGAAATCTCACGTATTTCTTGAATAAAAATAAATGAAGAAAGACGTACTAATGTACCGTTAACATGATGTCACGACAAAGTAACTAAACAACGTGACTCAACCTAAAGTAGAATAATTGAAAAATAAACAACTAAATAAAAGAAAAAAAAATGAAAATCCCTGACTTAACCTGCGCAACCTCACACCGTTGCTAATCAAAGACAAACACACGCTAAAAAAGAACAATAATGGCGTACGCAAACAAAAATTGAAGAAGACTCACCAAGGAATTCTTGCGGATATCCTACACACGAAACCCGATAATCTTATTTGAACTGAACACAAAAAAAAGGTTTTAAGTATCGCATAGAGTTGATTGAGGACGCGTCCGCACTCCGTGACGTCTACGGGTCAACTGAGCGTTAAGGCGGCGCCTGCGCGCGTCGCGTAGATTTACACGCCTCCACCCACACATGGACGTTTTTAGCAGGTGTGCGTAGAGTACAGGACTACAAAATACAGAAGCCTTCATGGCATAGCTTCATGGGTTCATGAAAACGCAATGCGGCGGGCAAAGGTGCAAGGAGTTACCAAACTGAAAGTTAGTGTGAATTATGTTATGAATGTTGCGTACTTTTTCTCTGATCGGCTCCATTGAAGCCTTCTGAGCTTAAGTTTTTAACTAGATGATACGGGCATGACTTCGCAAGTTCGCATGTATGGTGTTAGTTTTTTTTAAGGATAGTAAAAGAAAGATAAAAAGAAGCCAAAGGTCAAATAAAAAGGTACCTAACAGACAAAAACAGGCCAATTTATACTATACCTACTTATCGATTTTCAACATTTCTTCAAATGCGTCTGTTTGTCTGTCTGTCTTTCTACGCTAACTTCTACATTATCACGGCCCGTCTTTGCAACCTATTTTGATGAAATTTGGTATAGAGATAGGTTGTATGATGTATCACGAGGATGGACATAGGCAGAATAAAAAAACCTCATCCACGCGGACGAAGTCGCAGGCATCGTCTAGTAGAAGTATTATTGTATAAAAAGAAAAGGTGACTGTCTGCTCAAATCACTGGATAAATCAGGCTGTAATTTAGCATACAGGTAGCTATTATAACGTGGGCATCTGTTAAGAAAGGATTTTTGAAAGAACTTAACATGAGAGAAGCCGCGCGCAAAAGCGAGTGTATTATAAAAATTAACACCGAAACGCACACAATGCATGACGATTTACATACCAAAATGTTTACATACTACACCCGTCCTAACCTTTACTCCCTCGTATAATTTAATAGGATTTTTATGGAGGAAACCCGATAATTTTATACAATTCACAAATGGTAATTGGTGCCCAGTCACTACCCTGGAAATAGGGGCAGGGTTACGACCTACTCCTGACTATGGTGTAGGTATATAAATTTGTCTGTTTTGGCGGATAATAGCGAACTAGATGATGCCTGGGACTTCGTCTGCGTGGATTGTGTTTTTAATTCCCGCGGATTTTAATTCTTTAATGCTCCGAGATAAAAAGCAGCTAAAGGAGTCGGTTCAGATTTATATGGGGCGTGGGACTGGTCTTTGTACAAGTAGTGAAAAGAAAGAAAATAAAACATCTAACCAGATTTGATTGTTTAAATCCACGAATTCGTCCTAATTTCAGTGGTGAAATTTTAAATCTTTCCATGATTAGCAACACTAAACATGAGTAAATAACAATGGCGGATTCATATTTTTGACGTTTTCTGTCAAGTGTCAAATATTATGAAATGTAAAAACTAACGTCGTCACTTTTCAGAAATTACATTTGACACATTTCGCGCCTACTGACTTCTCCATGGCTGAAGGCGCCATCTTGGAAGCATATCGGAAAAACTTCCTTAGTTATCTTACTTCTTACTAATATGTTTTATGAATGCGAAAGTTTGGATGGATGAATGTTTGTTACTCAATCACGCTAGAACGGCTGAGCGGATCTGAATTAAAATTTGCACAGAGATAGATTATAGTCTAGAATAAGTTCCAACGGGAATAAAAAACTTAATCTACGCGGACGAAGTCGCGGGCATCAACTAGTAAATTAATAATCTATCCATCGATCCAAACTTTCGCATTGGCGCAGGGTTCTACTTACGCCGCAGCTACTATACGAGCGTTGTCTGCGCGTATAAAATACACCATATGCATCTAAGGCTCTAACCCCGCTTGCAGAAGCGCCAGGTTATCCTTTTAACTCAGAGTTAGCTGCTACTTTGACAGAATTCGTATAAAACTTCTTTCAAAATTTAAAATGTTTGCCTGGGTTTAACTAGCCCGGCGTATCTGCAAGCGGGCTTTAATGTGTCAATGAAAATAAACTTATATATTATCTTTATTGTTGTTTAGTTTAGAGATTTGTATCATATCTATCAACCTTTGGGAAAAAACTAAATTACAGTTTAAAAAGTAAGAAATAAATAAAAAGCTTAAAAACTAAGTACATACCTCCACCACGTAGGCTAGGCGTCCACTAAACAAAGCCACCCATCTGTTATCTATCGCTTTTATAGTCCCTTATCAACCCCGTTTAGAGATCGATCAATACATTTATCTCCCTGCTAGTACGTTATAGCTACCGCTTTATGCTAACAGGCTTGTGGGTTGCATCACCATATTGTGGTGGACACGTAACCCTTAAATATGGCGTTAACGAACGTTGGTCAAAGAAAGAGTTGATTTCACCATTTGTACCCTGGAGTAACTAAATTAACAAATAATTGAGTTCTAACGTCTGTTAAATTTTAATGAACGGATTTTTTTCGTGATTTGGATTTTTTTTGCATGGAACAAAAAAAGCCCAGGAAGCAGTAGGTACAAACTGCCTTCATACAGATTCTGGAGTCCAGAACCCCAGAGTTATATCGCAAAGGTTTAAATGATCTTCCATTTAATATACTTAGATGTACTTCAATTTATTTTAATTAAATTACATGTACATAATTTAATTTGATTGTAATTTAATTATTTAATAAAATCATATAGTAGAAATGTATAGATAACGAATAGAAAAGAATGAATGTATTTGCCTCAATAGGATGTGTTACAGTATGAAAAGCCGCAGCATATCCAGTCAGGTAACCCTGACGTACGAGTTTTAATTTTACGAGGGTAGAAAACAAATAAATTTTAATCAACAAAAAAAACTTTATTTTTCGGTACGAAACGCTAATTTCATACTTTAACCCTTAATAGTACGACCTATCTACTTATCTATCTCTAGTATATCCTATATATACTACTGGTCTATTATAATATGTATAGTCAATATAGGATACTATATTGACTATATTAATATAGACCACCTTAAACATACGAAGATCCATTGATTTTATCGCCAACAAAAAATAAACAAATTATACAAAATCAGTGCCTTATGTTCAAATTCAAATGTTAACATGTAAATATATCGATATTAATCGCTGCATAAGTTTCTAACATTTCATTAACATAACATTTAAAATACATTAATATTTAGTGCTTCCTGAGACCCTTTTTTATGATCAAAAATAGGTATTTTGAACTTTGGAGGGCCACCGGTGTACAAGTTAAAATTTAAAGTCTCCAATTATTATGAACTAGCTTTTACCCGTGCCGTCGCTTACGTTAGACTCTATTTTTAACCCCCGACGCAAAATATTTACGAATAATACGCCGAATTAAAGTTTAACGTATGGTATCTGCATTGTCTTTATCTGTGTGTTTAACTATCTGTGTGTCAGAAGGGAACACAGAAGATGGAAGCTGGTTCCATAATAATTTTCAGTTTGGTTTGTATTGAAAGCTTATAAACTACATGACACACTTACCTCAGATTGCAATGTAATTTGTAATTCATCATTCAGTGTCTTCAATGCTGCAATCTGGAAAGACAAATATCTACTTAATACATAATGAAATTTAAGATTCTCCTAGATGAAGCCTAGCTACTTTTGCTGCGTGTTTTTTTTTAAATAAATAGGCTAGCGCTTGGCTGCAATCAGAGTTGCTTGCAAGTGGTGATGCAGCCTATAGGTACCTATATTAAAAGAGGAGGGGAAAACGTGGATTTCAAAATGAAACTTAAGATTCTCCTAGATGAAGCCTAGCTACTTTTGCTGCGTGTTTTTTTTCAAATAAATAGGCTAGCGCTTGGCTGCAATCAGAGTTGCTTGCAAGTGGTGATGCAGCCTATAGATACCTATATTAAAAGAGGTGGGGAAAACGTGGATTTAGGGTTTTCAAAATCTCGTGGGAACTCTTTGTCCTACCCCGGCAGCTGACAGAGAGACACACTTTTGCATTTTTAATATTAGTGTGAAATTGGCATTTGATAACTAGTCAGATCAGCAACTTTTATTGAAACATCAAAACACGCGCTCAGTATAAAATATTGAATTGTGACGTCGTCAAAGCTCAGCGCAATTTTTTTACACTGAGTTTTCTTTTAAACATGTAAGCGTAAATAAGTAATAAATAAACATACATACACAAGCCCTCTCAAATGAGAAGGGTTTAGGCCATAAACTAGCACACTGGCTAAGTGGATACGGATTGGCAGACTTTGAAAACTTTTTAGAGAACTCTAAGCATGCAGGCTTCTTTACGATGTTTTCCTTCACCGTTAAACATGTCAATTACCCCAAAAGGTTGTGTGCCCGGGATTTGAACCCCGGACCCCGCCGAGTGCACGATCGAATTCTTTAACCACGAGGCTGTCACCAGTTATTTTCATCAAATAAGGATTGCGAGTCGAGCAATCTACCTAACCTATTTTTCTTATCAGTTTAGGAGAATTAGTGCTATTTTCGGAGTAGGTACGTCACCTTTTGACCCACCACGGACTATTATACGTCAGGTTTAGAGTGTACAGGAAACGCTTAGTCTGATAATAGCTTTTGAATAAGCCATAGAGCAAGACTTGCGTCATCTATGCGCATATATTGGAGGTTGCCGAGACAGTAAAGGATTTTCTATCAAACCTAGTCAATGTAGTAACTGAAACTGAAAACTAATAGGGCATCGATCACAGAAAAAAAATCTGTTAGTTTTCAGTTTCAGAAGCAGTAAGGCATTTCGAATTGTTAGCCCTGTTACGTTAAATGCTACATCAATCATTGTTACAAATTACAATGTCAACCGATTTTTGTAGAGGTTTTAGGACTTGAAAGTGACGTCATTCTAAATCCAATTTGGCGGATTCCCAAAGGTGGTGGGGTGGGTAACCTATAACATGGGTATCAAATAAAAGGGTTTTCTGAGAAGAATACAAAAAATAAAATGATGTCACACTAAATTCAATATGGCGGACGATAAAAGCTCGTTTAAAAATGATTTTTAATGATTCAACGTTTAAGACTTATAAAGGCAAAGGTTGTCCTTTTCTACTGAACAATTTTTAACACCTCGTTGAGCCTTTTTCAGTGTTCTAATCTAAGTACAAGATTTTGAGGTTACTAAAGCGGTAAAAAACAATTTAAGTACAACCCTATCGACCACAGATACAATATCAAGAAGCCAACAAAGAAATGTAACAGAATTATGTGAATACATTCTTTGACCTATTGGCGGTTCGCATAAGCAATTACAAAGAATCCATTCCCAATTGAAAATTCAAAAGCCCGTGTCCACGTTTCATTCGATTTTTTATGATGATCGATTTTTTCAATGTTAAAATTAAGTTAACGTTTTTTTTTTTAAATAGGAAAGTATGATTGGAAACAGTCTACTTAAATCTTTAGAATAGACAAGAATATGTTTTATTTGCTGATCCAACACATAGTAAACATAAAATACAAAAAGTACCTTTAAAATCTAACTTAATTACTCATCGTCGAGCTTTAGAATGTGTCGTGCCAACAAAAGGGCCCTAACTCAGCTTAATGTTGTGCGTACAAATGTAACCACAACGCTGTTATTCTGTTAGGGCCAAAACGAGGGAAGTCTTAGGGAACATTAGTTTTAATTATTATTTTTAAAAGTTAGCCCATGACTGCGATTTCACCTGGTGATATGATAAGTGATGATGCAGTTTAAGAGGGCAGCGGTAGCGATAAGGTGGTAACTAGCCATGGCCGAAGCTTCCCACGGTCCCACCCCTCCAGACCAGCCCATAGAAAATTCACAAATTATAAATTCCCAAATTGACTCTACTGAGTACCGAATCCGGGTTTTCCCACTAATAAGTCCACAGTGCTAAACACTGCGCCAGGGAGGTTGTCAAATCATGCCCGCGACTTCTCCGAACGCGAATTTTCCGGGATAAAAAGTAGCCTATATCCTTCAGGGATGCAACCGATCTCTATTCCAAATTTCATCAAAATCGGTTGAAAAAATGGGCTGCTATAGCGTAGCAGACAGACAGACGCACTTTCGCATTTATAAATTACTTAGTGTGGAATATTATGGATATGGATAAGTATGGATTTTACCAAAAAAATAATCTACAATCGTAACAAAATATAACTATTAACTTTATATCTTATTATTACTGTTAGACTCGAAGTTCGAACATTGGCCTTTTACATAATGATCGATGATCCAAATCATCAGGTAGCTAGAAATTGGCGCCAATATTTTTAGCATAAATAATCGATTTAAGTACATTGAATACATTAAGGGATATGGATTGGCATCACAATTCACTGATTATAATCTTGAATGATATTGACAAATTGTGTAGACAAGAATTTGTAGAAGAGGACATTGTCCTAAATACAAAAGAAAAGAGGACGCATAATTAACATTATTTTAGTGTCAGTGAGACCATATGAGCAAACAAATCGGTAGGTAATAGGTATCGTCAGCTTTGTCAACCGATAGACGCCCACAGCTGGATAAAGGTCTCTTGCTAGGACTTCCCCAGGTATGTTAGGGAACACAACAAATTAGCCCGCTACCATCTTAGACTGCATCAACGCCGCAGTCTTGCGCCGCCTGGATCCAGCGCCTCCTTTAACCACTGAGTGGGGGGTCTGCCAACGCACCGCCTTCCAGCACTTTGGGACCCCCAACATCTATCGTTTCTCTATTTCTCGATCTACGTGCTCCAACCCACAATAGGGATGATGACAACTCAATCAAATCAACAACTCTTTATCAAACTTAAAAACGCACTTATAGTATGGAATTCACAGTTGTGATGTCATAAAATTTCAACGCACTTTTTTTCTTTAATCTATATTTTAAAACCCGGCCAAGTGCGAGTCGGACTCGCGCACCAATGGTTCCGCGCAAACCTGTAGTAAGTTTTAAATTATTAAAAATATTTTTATTTTAAATATTTGAGTTGATTGAATGAAAGGTAAATTGCGGTTTACGATTTACCTATGACGTATTAAAAAAAAGTAAATTATTTTTTGAGTTTCAGTTCTAAGTATGGGGAACCCCCAAAATTTATTGTTTTTTTTCTATTTTTGTAAGAAAATCTTAATGCGGTTCACAGAATACATCTACTTACCAAGTTTCAACAGTATAGTTCTTATAGTTTCGGAAAAAAGTGGCTGTGACATATGGACGGACAGACAGACAGACAGACAGACAGACAGACATGACGAATCTATAAGGGTTCCGTTTTTGCCAAATTTGGCTACGGAACCCTAAAAATGGTTATCAAACTTAAAACTACATGAGGATGTGAATTTTAGGTCTTTTGGAGGACCCTCTATTTAATAATCAGTTTGAAATAATTTATTTTTGATATACCTACGCATGATCCCTATTCCCACTAAGGAGCTCTAGACGAAGTCAATGGGGATTTCTGGAAGAAAATTTCACAAATCTTCATTGATATATCAATATCCCCATATTCAATGGGGAAAAGTGGAATAACCCCAAGCTAGACCATTGCCACTTCAGTTTGGCTTTAAATTGTCAGACCTTCAAGAACATTATGAAGAACCCTCAGACATGCAGGGTTCCTCACGATGTTTTCCCTCCCTTTTAATTTCTCAAAACCATACGCCTACAAAATTGAGTCGAGCATTTTATGGCGTCACTTATAGTGATATGTTGCAGGTTTTCAATCCCAAAGCTAATTCTGTTATCTGTCTGTTATCAGTCTGCAAACAGAGATACTCTATCTACCCTACGTACCAACGGCTATTCCAAACCAAAGGTGGTTCACTGGTAACTGTACAATATCTATCTACATCTAGGGATAACTGCCTCATTGACCCGGCTGAGTTTGTTGTGGGCTCTTCTCAGACCAGGGCTCGTTTGGAACCCTCGTAGCTTTAAGTTTTAAGATAAAGGTATCACCGTTACGTCTTATAATTTGTACAACCGACGTTCAAAAAGTGTACCTACTGTGTAGCTACCAATTTTGAGTGAATATACTTTGATTGACTTCATTGGTCTATTTCTAGTGCTTAGCATGCTCAATTGTGGGTGACGAGGTCCTAGGTACAATTCTTGTGTTGGACTATTGTTATATATTGGATTTAAAATATACTAGCCTTGGAGAGCACGTAAAGTTCGTAAAACGCCTGATCTCTCTCCCGTCGTGCTGAATTTCCGTTCTATTGGGCTATAAGCGTAAGGGAATAGAGAGTGCACCTGTGTTTGCGCACACACTTGTGAACTATAAAACCTCCCGCGCAGATGGGCGACTGCCCATCTGCGCGGCCCATCTCATCTGCCCATCTCTCTGGGGATTGGCCGCCGTGTTCGAAATTCATTCGGGGTGACATATTATTTACTTCTAGGGACATTCTCATATCGCTTACGGATAGTATACGTTGTCCTAGGAAGCGACAGAAGCGACGCCACGTGATGCGACGCCACCTAGTCATACTCACGGGTTAAAACACAAATGCCACGCAATGCGACGCTTCGGCAAAAGCGAGCTCGCGTCTACGCGTCTTTTTTATTGCGTCGCGCTCATAACACCTAAACAATCATTTGACGACCTCCCTGGAGCAGTGGTGAGAGCGGTGGTCTTAAAAGCGGATTCTTTAGCAGAAATACAGCTTTTTCAACATACCTCGGACAAGAAAAACGCATTTTTAGATGCAATAGCCTTGGTTTACCTTACATATACACTAGAAGCTGTGATAGCCTGGTGTTTAAGACATTTGGCAACCTATTTGGGGGTCTGGGGTTTAATCCTCCGACATGCACATCTAAGTTCTAACATTGATTTAAGTATGTAAGTAGATACATTTTAAGCAATTAAATATTCCTTGCTCCTCATGATTTTTGCCTTCACTGCAGGTTTCCTCACAATCGGGCTGATTCTGTAATGCACAATCTCTAAACTAAACAAAAATGACAGCATTAAAAATATTGATAACCCTTTCATAATACTCCCTGTGGAAAGGGACAGAACTAGATTTAAAGATGTCATTTTAGTTTAATTTAGCTACCTTCACTGTCAGTGTCCAGTGAGGAATCGTGAGGAAACTTTCATACCAAAAAGGTTTCTCATAACATTCTCGAAGGCAAGTCAAGTCTGCCAATCAGCATTTGACCAGAGTGGTGGACCACCATATGGCCACTAGACTTAGTACAGTACCGACAATGGGTTGAAATGATAATGATGATGATGACTTGTAACAGTATCTGTTTTTCCTTATGATATATTAATTACTTAAGTAATTGTTTAGATCATTTTATTTTGTCTTATGTTATCACTAGCGGATGTCCGCATCTTCGTTCGCATGGCATACATTTTTTATTTCCCACAGGCACTCCTTAATTTTCCGAGATAAAAGAACCCATGCAAAAAATCACGTCAATCCGTTGCGGCGTGATTGAATCATTGAAGGACAAGCTCTCTATTTAACGTCCTTTGGGATAGAATTTTCAAAAACTGTGAATTACATAATATTTCATAATTTTAAAACAACGGACTGTCAACTTCTATTTAACCTTGTGACACACATTCATTCTTCTTTATTTATTACAGATGGGATGATTTAAAAAATACCAAGTTTTGTTTATATTAATTGAAGAATATCTTGAGGAATGAAGGACTTTATAAAGGGGTAACCTTTGGGGGTAGAATTTTCAAAAACTGTGAAACACATATTTATAAATTTTTTACCGGTAGCTCATATCCCCACTACGGTTGCCAACATTTCTTCAGCGAAATATAGTATTTTTCAGACTAAGCTATAAAAAAATATACCTAGTACACTTAAAAAAAAAATAGTATTTTATGGAAAACGCAAAAAGCAGACGAATATTATTACGAACGAGACTAAGTAGACTTATTTTTTTTAATTAAAACTATATTTATGTGCACTTCTTGCATTTTTTATCAATTTTTTGTCTAAAAATAAAAGTGTCCTTTTTTCTTTATCACATTCAATTTTAAATTAATGTAAATCAAAAGCTTGTTTTTTAAAATATAGTATTTTTGTGTACTATGTTCTTCTTCAACAGTATATAGTATGCAGACCCAAAATACAGTACAATACTATATATTATAGTACGGTTGGCAACCCTAATCCCCACTTTCATGGATATAACTTGAGAAATGACGGACTTTCATACAAACTTTCAACTCCTATTTCACCCCCTTAGGTGTGGAATTTTGAAAAATCCTTCCTTAGTGAGTGCCTACGTCACAAAAAGGAGCTACTGTCAAAATTTCAAGTCTCTAACTCCAGCGGTTTAGGCTGTTATTTAATAACTTAATAACTATTGTAATTTGAAACCTATAAAACTCCAAGGAATTCATGAAAAAATAACTTAACATAACACCAATAAAAATATGTTTTTGAGGAAAATAGGAGGAAATTAAAAACAAGATAAACTAGATTCACATATGCGTATTTTAAGATTATGAATTCAGAACTGACTATATGTAGGTAGGACTTCGAACCACAATAGAATGGCTATTATGGTACACTAAAGTGGTAAAATTGGTGGTTACAGTGTCAGCCAATGTTATAAAATTGATTGATAATGAGAAAAACATAACCTTTATGTCAGCTGTCAAACCCAAATACTAGCTTTACGGCTTGTTTTTTTATAGAAAACTCACCTCAAGCTCTTGGTTATGACATTTTTCTTCAAGTTCTTTTACTGTAGATTCAGTTTTTGACGATTCTGCTTCAGTATCCTGCACGGAACCTTCGGATAACACTTCCGTAGCAAAATTCGTAATCTGCCCTTTCAGGCTGCTTAGACTTTGGTTCAGATTAAGCCAAGACATTTTTAACACAGAATTTAAGTCCACATATTACGGGCTAACGTTTAGCATCAAAATATTATTGAAATGCCGATGTAAACAGTAAATAATTCGCATTTGCCATTGACAGGACCTTGTCTAGTTGGCAAAAGTCAAAACATTCAATTTCACTTTTCAGAGAAACAAATTGCACGGCCACAGATTTACTACGCTTTTCTTAGTTTAGACTTAGAGTATAGAGTACGGAGTACCCATGGAGTCATAATAGCTATTTAAGCAACTGTATCGTAATGAGGGTCATTTTAATTCGAGTGCTGTTTTTTACGTAGTGTGTACGTACTGTGTTTGAGTAGGATAGTACGAGAATTAAAATGACTAATTACGTACAGTTGCATACAAGATTTTATCTACGACAAGGACGTCTTTATAATTTTTTACTTTATAAATTAATAAAAACCAAAAGTGCCAGAACCCAGAGCCGCTAAGCTATAGGTATCCTATTTATGAAGATAACCATATCGATACAGCTACGACTCATAACGATACAGCTCCCATACAACGAACTGTATCGTTATGAGAAGCAAACACGAAAGAGGGTTCAATTCGATATAGTTGTCAAATTCGAAATTGGAACTTTTCGATGCTGGAGTAGATAAAATCCATACTATTAATATAAATGCGAAAGTGTGTCTGCCTGATTGTCTGTCTGTTACACTTTCACGGCCCATCATTTCAATTTTCAACCGATTTTGATGAAATTTTGTATTGCATACCGAGGAAGGACATAGGCTACTTTTTATCCCGGAAAATTATGGAGTTCCCGCGGGAATAAAAAAACATTCATCTACGCGGACGAAGTTGCAGGAATTATCTTGTTTATTATAGGTAGATCGTAAAAGAAGGTAGATTGTCTCTGGTATAAAAAACTAGTATTTCCCATTATTTCAGTACTCTACTGATACAAAATTGCTTACTAAATCTATTTTATTTTATTCAATTTATTTACTTAAATTATTATTATCTCTGAGGTTTCTTTTGGTTTTAGTTTTTCTGAATTTTTAATCTATGTTTTAAACAACATGGCCACTTGTCTCTGGTTAGCTTGTCTCTGCAATTGACGTTGACGTTGGTCGTTGGCACCAGGCACTTAGCATTTTGCTCATGTCTCTGTTTTGCATCAGAGACAAGTTTTTGCATTTTCTGTTGCCTTGCTCGGAGCAAGTTAGGTACTCCTTGTAAGTTGTTGGAAATTGCGGCGGAATTGCCCTTGCTTGTGCCTTCGTGGTGCATTCTTGGCCTCGAGTCGAGTTGACACGCATTTTAATTTTTATGATTTTGGTGCATTCAAAAGACGAAGGAAGACTTGAACCAAACTTATTCATAAATTCTGTAAAATAACTTGTTTGTGACAGAGAAGATGAACCACAAGTACGCTAACAGTAAACCAATAAAATCTTACGCTAGACCAGCGAACAAAACGTATAAAATTGGCGCTCAAGTAAACAAGCAAGATGATATAGAAGTGCCTCTGACTACTCATGATGCTGTGAAGTATTTGCTGCAAGGGACTCTGAGGCTAAGAGTTTGTAGGTACTGTTTGAACGTCACGAGTAAATTGTCTGAATTCGATGAGATTCTGACTTTGGCGGTAAGCGGTGCGTTACACGAGGTTACTGTGCGAGATATAGTTGCCAGTTTTCATCCATATAAGGTATTTTTTTTAAATATTCATTCTTATGTCATTGGTATGATAATGTTGAGAGAGCTTGTCTTATGCTCCAGAATCATAATCCCAAGATAAATCTGCTGTCTCTACTGTTAAAGCTTATCAGACAGTCAGATACTTGTATAATGTTATCAAGTTGATGTTCACAACTCAATGAATTCCTTTTAATAATGCCTGAACTCTTTCATTTCACTTTTAAATTTTTGGGTTAAACAGTATCATTTCTCCAGGATGCAAGCTATATCTGTGTGAAATATCATCAATGTTGGTTCAGCTATAGTCAATAATCATAAAAAAATAATAGACATAAATAAATGAATAAATAATAATTTATTTCACAAAATTTTACATAGTAAGCCTTAGGTCTACAAAATGAATGGTCGGTCTCTGCGGCCTAATGTAGGATACCCTGTGGTTTAGGCTGCAGATACACTTTTGCATTTATAGAACTCTAGATGATGACACCGCAACTTTACTCCACCTTGATTAAGGTTGTTTTGGTTCCCTAGCTAATCTTCAATTTTCCAAGATAAAAAGTAGCCTAGTGTTAATTCAGGGTAAATGATATCTACTTTTTAGATTTCAGCCAAATTGGTTCAGTTGTGAGGTGAATGAGTTACAAACATCCAAATTAACAAAATTACAAACTCATTTGTAAGTTTACTTAATAGGATAGAAGAATGAATTATGGATGTCTCACTACTTAGCTTACTTATGTATATGCCACCGTAAGATTGCAAAAACCGTTTGATTGTAATCTAACTAGTGAAATTGTAAAATTTTGACAGATTGTGAAGCGTAAATTTTTGAAATAATTATTGTATTTACGTTTTCTTGTGGGTTAGGTTAGGGTTCGACATAAAAATCAGGTAGTGCCTTAGGTTTTATGAGGTTAATATACCTAACGAAACGTTCAACACAGCTGCTCATAGTGAGAAGACTGATCGCATGATATTGCACAGACAGTTTTTGCCATCTTACGGTGACATATATATTCCTTTAATAATCAACTTCCAAAATGTCCCCAATTTGGTGCATATTTTCTTAAATGAATATATTTTTAAACTCATTCCAGGTAGCAGAAGACCCAAACTTTCCAAATAAAATATGCAATGTATGTGTAAACAGAGCAATTAGTTGCTACTTATTCACACAACAATGTGACAGAGCTGAGAGAGCTTTACGTAACTGTTTTGATGATACATATGAAAAATTTGAAAAACTTGACCCGATAGAACCAGTCAAAAGAAGGGGCAAACGAAAACTAAATCCAAATCATAACGTTATTCATGCTGAATATGATAACGTTATTGGATATGCAGAACCTGTTATAAATATCGTTAACATAACTAGTAATTACACTGTCGAGCAAAGTAACGACAAAATGAGTGAACTTGAATGCCAAAAGTGCTGGCAAATCCTACCCAATGTAGAGTCGTTAATAAATCACGAGAATTCCCATCCAAAAAGCATGTGGTTCAGTTGCAGGCTGTGTGGCAAGTCATTTGTCAAGCGTTCCCACTTACGGAAACATATCAAAGAAATGCATAGATACGTCCAAGATATGGCTGAAGATGTTAAAATTGATGACTTCAAATGCAATGAATGTGGCACTACGAATAAAACTCTTGGAGAACATTTACAGCATATTGAGAAGCATAAATTCAAATCGTTGTTCAAATGTTTGGTTGAACGGAAGGTTGATTCTTTGTGTACAGTTTGCTTGGATAAGGGGTCTCGTTTGATGAGTTTGAAGGATGTAGTTCATCTTCACGGAGGATATACTGGGTCGACTGGTGCTAAGAGCATTGAGGATATTTTGACAGCTATGATTCCTGGAGTGAGTATATTTTTTTTATCAGTCATTTATCAGACATGGCTTTGCTCTGATATAATTTCCAAAAACCCTTTCTCTGAATTGAATGCCTCTGTTAAAGAGCTATTATGCATGATCACAAGATCTTTCTTTTTTGTATCCTCTACAATTTAGCCCTTACCACTTACCAGGTGGTATTAATTAAAGATGCTGTCTAAGATGGTAGCGGGCTAACCTGTTAGGAGTATGGCATTTATATTAAACCCATATGTCTAATGGATTTCTACATGGCATTATACTGGAACTCTGCTCAGTGGCACATCTTTGCCCATAGGATGGTAACTAGCTATGGCCAAAGCCTCCCACCAGACCAGGACAAAGACAATTCAGAAATTCTCAAATACCCCTGCTGCCTATCTAGCCCGGACCCCTCACTTTTAAGGCCACAGAGCTCACCATGGCCATTGCGCCAGGGTTGTAATTGTATAGGTAGTAATTATTGTGGACTGTGGAGTGGAGCTTTACCAGATTTCAAAATTATGACATAATATTGAGTTTTGTATAAAAAGTAATTTAAAATCTGAAGGAAATCACAATGACCTGCATTTAATTATTTGTACATAAGTGTGGTCATAGCAGCAGCATGGTGGGTCTAAGCTAAAGCTAAGCTCTCCTGTGAGAGTGGAGGCCTGTGCCCCGCAGTGGGATATTAATAGACTGTAGTGGTGGTGGCCATAGCTGTTGAGTTATTTGTATTCTGAATTTGTTTTCACGTTTTGCTGTGTCATCAACTCACCATAGTTAATTGTCTGCATTCACATACATGGCAATGTTCACATTTATAAGCCTTCAGTTATTCCTAAAATGCTCAGAACAGTTTTATTAATCAAATTGGTGTTAAAGACTGAATATGTTGGGTGTTTTAGCCAAACCAATACAAGTATGACGAATTATTGGTTCCGCACCAGGCTAAAATCCTACGACTGAAAAAGAGAAAATTGAATCATGAAGAAAAGGATTTGGTTTCTCAAGAAATTAACAAGAAGTTTGTCTTTGATGTGCCAGTTTTAGTGCAGAAAACTGATTTTGATTTCACAAGTTCCATTACATTCGCTTTTCAAAAACCTTTATTTCATAATCCTGTTAAAGATTCAAATGAACAAAAAGTTCTTAAATGTACCATAGATGTAAATGAATCTGATGATGATATTGGCAATGATTTATCAAATAAAATGTGTCTAGAAGAGGAACAAATTACTATAGCATCTGATGATGATATTGGCAATGATTTATCAAATATAATGTGCCTAGAAGAAGAAAATAATACTATAGCTATACCTGAATTAACACAAGATAAAACTTCTTGTAAGATATGTTGGATTTTTAAGGCTCAAAATTGTGACAATTGCCTTAACAACACATCAGCAGTTTTGAAAGAAGAGCCATATGATGAAGTTAAAATTGACATAAAAGATGACTGTAAATTTTGTTGGATTTTTGGAAATACAGTAAAATGTAATCATTGCAACAAACATGTTGATTGTAATGAAAAAATAAGTACTGATACTGCAGATATTGTAGTTAATAATTTCAAAAAAACAACAGATAAAATTATCATTGAAAAAGTTTCTACACCTGCTAAAGAACTAGAATTATGGAAGTGCAATGTTTGTTTAACAACTAATTCTAAAAATAGATTTATGTGCATTTGTTGTGACAGGCAAAATGTTTCCACAGATAATTCGATAACAATCTTTGGCAATGGAAATTCTTTCATGTCTGATGTAAGCAATGTTATAACTTCTGGCAATAATGATAATATTCATTTAGAAAGAAATGTTACAAATGAAACTACTAAACAAGCAGGTTTTATAACCAATGAAAACATAAAACTTGCTACAGAAAAAGAGGCAATTATAATACCAGGTATAAAAGAAGTGTTTGATGGTCCAGTAACTTGTACCAAGGAGAGAAGAGAAACACCTTTTGGCAACACAGAAAACTCTATTTTTCTGCCAGATGCTGAAGATAATATAAATAATAAGTTACAAGTAATCAATAAGGAAAACATGAAAATAAATTCTACCAATACAGAAAATAAACTTCTACCAGATAATGCAGAAGTAAGCGAGGATTCCAAAATGGATGTAGAAACCATACAATTTAATGAGAAAAACTTAAAATATTCCATGAACCCTAACTATAACACTGACTTTATAGAACATAATGCTCTGGACTCAAATATTGAAGATATGGATGTAGCTTTTTACAATAATCCACCATCAAACTCTACTGCAATTTTTTCTAGCTTAAAAACAGCACTTGATGAAAATACTTCCATGGGAACTAATCATAATATATTCCAACCCTTCACATTTAATATAGGAGCAGGTTCTAAGGATCGGAAAAATAGGCGCACCAAAAAAGCTTTAAGAAGAATTGCTACGACGTCTTACAAATAAGATAATTTTATAATGTAAGCTGATATTTGGAATAATTCTGTGATTAATAATCCATTTGCTAAAAAAGAAATAATATTTCGAAATGTTTACAAATTGTGTAGTATTCAACACACTTTCTACCCAATTTCACTAATAGTGTAATATGAAAATTTATGGGGAGTAAAATCAAACTTTCTCCGTTACGTTATTTGTTTCCATGGTAACACTTGTTTATATTTCCATGGTAACACTTGGTTATGTTTCCGTGGTAACACTTTTCGTTCGTGAGGAGTAAACTCCAGTCGTGCGTCGGAGCTGACACACATTTTTTTTTATTTGGCTTCAAATTACAATTTTTATTAAGCTTGTGTGCTTGAATTTTTGTTGAGTTCTGAACGAGAGGACAGGCGTTACTTCGCGGTGATTTGAGTTTTAAAAATCCAGGGGAACTGAATTGCGAACTATCTCTGTACATTTCTAAGTAATTGTTTGACAGACACACTCTTTCACGTTTATACGGATTTCTGTTTGTACGTATTCATTTTTCAGCGCGAAATAAATAACAAAATGGTGGGTCGTTCATTATGCCATCCGCCATACAAAAATGTTCAACCCCCATTTTCATCATTTAAATATATGTGACAAAATAAGTAAACAGTTATCAATACTTTCTGCGACAGCATAGTACATTCTTAATTATAATTTCTGTTATTGTAAATGGTACAATATATTAAAAATTATATTAATATTTTATTAATTAATATATTGTACCGATGCTTGTGCGCATGCTAAATCCGAAATCTTAGAGTATCTACTATCTATGTATTTATTACATTTTACACACCAACCTGTTCCGCTTTTTTACCATTTCTTTTAACCTCCATTTTGTTTTGTTGCAGATAAATCTTGACACGTCCACAGGAACAAAAATATGCGATAAATGCTACAATCACGCAATATCTTCCTACATTTTCACTGTCAAAATTCACCATGTTCGTAGTCGCTTAAATTCTTGTGTTAGTGGCATGCTAGATAGACTATGTAGTATAGATAATACTGATAAGAATCTTATAGTTGAAATATCACAGGATAGTATTTTACCAATGCTTAAATTAGATGAAATTAATGAATCAAAAGATGATATTGAGGATGATAAAACTCAAATTGATGTTTTAGAAGATGAATTTAGAATGCCTGAATCAGACAGCTCTGAAAGTGATATATCAAATGAATTCGATGATTTGCCTTTATTTAATGCTGCTAAAAATATAACTAAAACTTACACTAAAAAGAAGTTAATTAACGGTTATCAAAACGATTGTGAAGATACCATATTTAGAGATGTTTGTAGCGAATTCTTAACGTTTCGAAAGAAGTTTGAAACACCAAAATATACACCAAAGTATAGATATACATGTCCATTTTGCAATAAACATTTCATATCGGACTATTTCCTTAAGAAACATATTTTGAAACATGTACATAGAAAAGTTCAATGCAATATTTGCCTGAATAGCTTTAAATCGAAATTCTATCTTTTCGAGCATAAAAAAATGCACCATACTAGAGAAAATTCAAAAAAATTTATCACATGCCAGCTATGCGGTAGGGCGTTCATCTGTATTAATAAGATGAAATCACATCAAAAAAGTCACAAATTAAAAGAATGCCAACTGTGCGAAAAGTTATTCGTTTCCCAACAACATTACGACGTCCACATGCAAAGACACGCTGTCAAATTCAACGCCTACACGAACAAACATGTCCAAACGTGTAGTTTCTGCGAAAAGGCGTGCTCGAACGAAAACGAACTCTCTCTACACGTGAATAAGGTGCACCTTCAAATAAAACCTTACAGTTGTGATATGTGCGAAAAGCAATTTTACACTGAAACCAATCTGTCGAGCCATAAGAAGCTCCACAGTTTATTTTCGAAAGAAACCTGTGCTTTTTGTAGTAAAACTTTCAAATGTCGCAAAAGTTTAGTCATCCATGTCAGAAAGCATATAGGTATGAAGCCACATATTTGTCCTGTATGTAAACAGGCGTTTTATTCGGACTTTGGGTTGAAAAAACATATGAAGATCTTCCATGGGGGTATTTATTCTTGTAGGCTATGTAGAGCGGTGATGCCTAGTCAATTAGACCTGAAGTCACATATAAATCTTATGCATAGTTCTATGTAGCGTTTTCACTACAATTCTGAGCTGGTGTTACGCTCACCATTTGACTTGAAAAGGAGAATGCCGAATTTTGTATGAAATTTGGGCTGTTCTTGCGTCTTAACCAAATTAATGTTAAAACAATGGGTTTGATTCTGTTGTACACAATCTCTAAACTAAATTAAAATTTCAGCATTAAAAATATTGCTAATAGAGGCAGAACAAGATTTATAGCTGTCAATTTAGTTAAGAGATTGTCTTACACAGAATTGTCCACGTTGACTCCAATACTATGAAATGTACTAATTACCGGCCGTGCCGCCAAGCGAATTAATGTTTTCAGTACAGTGTTTTTTTAAAATCAACTCTTAGAACCCCATTAGCTAATGAGTAAAATTGATTGTATATATTATATTGTTCAAAAAAAGATTTTTTATAAACTAGTGGTTCGCCCCGAACTGAGACCTCGCGGTATCCATAAAACGAATAAACTTTTACAGAGCCCCATCTATTGACATCATTGTGAAGTTCTGTTAAACTGACTGAATGCTGAAGCCCATTAAAAATTAAACAATTTCGTTTCCATATAATATTTATCTCTTAACATTAGCGCCATCTATTGACATCATTGTGAGGTTCTGTTAAAAATAGTGAACATTAAATTATTTCGTTTCCTTATAATTTTATCTCATTTTAGTATTTGTTGTTCAAGTACAGGATATAATTCAAATAATTGAACAAGTTTCAGACTCAGCCTTTCAGAAAATATTGTAATAGTTAACTTTGACCATTAGCGCCATCTATTGACATCATTGTGAGGTTCTGTTAAAAATACTAAATCTCATTAAAAATTAAATAATTTCGTTTCCTTATAATATTTATCTAATTTTAGTATTTGTTGTTCAAGTACAGGATATAATTCAAATAATTGATCAAGTTTCAGTCTTAGCCTTTCAGAAAATTGAGAGTTCTGAGGTCAACTTTGGACGTTAGAAAATCACCACTTTGAAAGTCCCCCATTTCGTCAATTTTAAGGGAAAAATTTAAACAAAAATATTTTTAGACTCTATTCCTAATTATCTTTAAAATGATATACCGCAACCATATGTAACGCTATAAAAAATCTTTTACTTCGCATTCGCTTCTATGAGAGCCCCCCTGAAATAAAGATTTTTATAACTTTTTAAGCCATATTTGGCGGGAGGCCATCGGTTTACATATTATATTTATATTTGAAGTAATTACGTTCTGTAATTCAGAAGTTATAAGGCTCTGACAGACAAACGGATAGGGTTGCTAACATTTCTTAGCGAAATATAGTATTTTTCGGACTAAGCTATAAAAAAATATAGTACACTTCACAAAAATAGTATTTTATGGAATATTTTTGCGTACTATGTGCTTCTTCAACAGTATATAGTACGCAGACCCGAAATACAGTACAATACCAATAATAATAGTATTATAGTATGGTTGGCAACCCTAGGACGGACAAGTGCAAATTCACTCAAGTAGACTCAGAGACCTTCGCTTCGCTCGGTCAATAAATGGTTAAGACATTACAACAGCATGGTTTTCAGCATTCTCCCTTGAATAGTGAAAATCACCAATAATGTAAAATGAAGACATTATCACATAATAGGTTGTCATATCCATAATTTTTTATTTTTCTAGACCATATTGTGTTTTTCAGTTGTAAATAATATTCTTTTCTATACTAAGTAGGTTTACCTACTGCCTACCGGTTTCAGTAACTCCGAATAACGTTTAACCTATATGGTTTGTCTAATTTAGGATATAATTTTTGCAGATGCCATTTGCATAGTGCTGGTTCAGTCTGTCACACTCTTCACTATACACCTCTCATCTGTCAAAATCATCCTCCTAACGACAAACCCAAGGAATTTTAAAATTTTGACAGAATTCCTATAAACATCTATCAAAACATCAAAATTCCTAGGTTAAACGTTAATCGGAGTTGGTAAAAACGGCACTTAATGTGTTTTTTTATTAGTAAATGTATTCAGAACATTTATTTCAGTGTTTTATCTACCAAATTTATTTAAGATAAATAGATAAGTACAGTATAGGTATTATTTAAGAATTATTTAGTTTAATTGCTTAATTTATGTACCTATATGAAATAGACGCAAAATGATAATGTTAAACAAGTGGGCCCGGCAGACGTTGTCCTGCCCTGAACCTAGAACCCGATTGCGCAGTCAAACACACACAAAAAATTCCATCAGAATCGATCCAGCAGTTCTAAAGTGATGCGGTTACATACATTCGGCAATTGATTATTAAATTATTTATACATATAGATTCATTAGTATTCAAACAAGGCAAAGAGGTTTGAATATTTTAGTATGGAACCTAATTTTTGACGTGATAACGTTTTATAAATCGATAAACACCGGCTGAACACGAAAAAGTGTCACGTTCCGCCTGAGCCTGAGCGTGCGAGTGAGAGTGTGGAACAAACGATAGAGAGGCACGATCGCGTGTCGTAAGAGCTAGCAGTTCGAATAGTTCTGCTACTGGAAAGCCGTCAAATTTTGCAAATGCAAGTTTGCAGTTTGCAAATGTAAGTAAGCCACATAAAAACTTACAATGTAACTTTAATGTAAACATATAAGCCTTTGACCTGCCTTTATCTTTCAAAATTGTATGCACAATATTTATTTTATTAGATAATATTACAAAAATTTAACAACTAGTTATAAACAATATTAAATTATAATAAATATGCTATCTATACCTACATTTTGTTTCGTATTAATTTCGCGTTCCGGCACGATGCCGTGTAGAAACCGATTAGGGGTACAGGTTTAAATTTTAATATAAATACCGTACCTCTAACAGGTTAGCCCGCTATGGTTAGACAATAGACAGTCATCACTACCATTCACTTACCATTATGTAAGATCGCTTGTAGTCATCGAATTAAAATGAGTAGGTACCTACCTACTAATAAAATTCTACATCAATACTTGTAGTGGATAATATAAAAAAGAGGCTCAATGCCCACCAAAATAATTATTTAAAGCCTGAGTCGTGACGACTGACGTCATGACATTCTTGACCGTCCGCGTCAGCGAGAGATATTGATTATGGATAAAGGAGTCCTTTAAATTATACTAAGGCCTTCTCCTAATCCCCAATCCTAATCCTTCCTAGCCTAATCCTTTTAATCAATCACTATCATATTATATTATTCCTATCACTATCATATTATTCCTAGCCTAATCCTTTTATTCAATCACTATCATATTATATTCATCATATATATATGATGTCATATCTGTCAAGTTCTATGATCATATAATATGTCGCATTTGAACGGCGGCCTATGTCAGAAAAGTCGGGAAGCGCGTCTCATTTTTCTTTTTAAATCAGCAGAACCGCTGACCTTTAGTAGGTCACCGTCTCTGCTGTCACTTTCTACAGTAAGTACCTACTAGAACTGATATCACAAGCAGGTGCCATCCAAATGAGGCACTGAAGTTAATCATCGAAAAGCAGAACTAGAACTAGCATCCATGCCATGCCATGCATGCTATGCAAACATGCTATGCTATATGCTACATGCTATGCTATATGCTACATGCTATGCTATATGCTACATGCTACATGCTATGCTATATGCTACATGCTATGCTATACGCTATATGCTACATGCTATATGCTTAACGCTACGGCCTCCTTACCGGGTGGGGCGCGGGTTAACTTTGTACCCCGGTGAATGTCTTTTAGCTGTGTGGTAAGCGGTTGGCTAGAGCCTGACTTGAAGGCTGGACGAAAAACTTAACCCTTTACCGCATGGATTTTTAAATTGGCCCAAATTAATTTACGGCACTAAGTGGCCTAGTAGATGACCTAGAAAATTATGAAAAAAAATAAAAGACCCATAAATTTAGAGAAAAATAAAAAAACATGTAGTTCCATATTTGGAACATCATGCATTTAAGGGCTAATTGAATGCTGTTCCAAATTTGGGACTCCTATTTATTTATATATTTCAATATATAAATATATACATACATTTATTTTTATATTTGAATATATAATTAAATAGGAGCTGGATGCTGTTATATTATATATGTATTTAAAGAAAAGGAAATATTTATTATGAATACGTATTTCTTTGAATTAATGTTAAGTTACTAAAATAAATAAAACAATGTTTAATTTTAAAAACGTATTTTGTTTTTTACATTTACACTTAAGAAAAGTTATAAGTTTGTTCAAACTTATTGCACGTAAGAATAGAAGCAACCTTTTCTATATACCTATGTCCCTCCTCTCCAGTAGTGGCGTGTGGCTGGCAATTGAACTACAGACATGTAAATCATTATGCATACCTATAAATTTGCTTATATCATCTCTGGTTACAGAATTGGCTTTTTCAGGAGCTATTTGTTCAGCATACAGTTTGCTTTGATCATTTATCATGTTCAGAGCTTCTGTCGTAAAAAGAAGTTTAAAGAAACTCATGGGGGTTTCTAGATTTAATATTTCATCTGGTAGGTCCTCACATCCCAAAAATGCTATATCCTGTTTTTCGAAGTCGATAGACTTTTCAATCCATGTCAATTTAGGTTTTTTACGACCTTGGATGTTGATGGCTTATTTAAGTTATCAGTGGCCTCAGCTAGACAATTTTTATTTACGTAGACAGCTCCAAGTCCTAAATGTTCATAATTGTTACATTCGTCGTCTTCTTCATCGTCATCAGATTGTTCAATATCTCTTTTTGGTGGTAACATATAGTCGTCGTCATCAGAAAGGTCTTCATCTTCACTCCAGTCTGGAGGAACTATAACTTTATGTCCACGTGTTTTCATTGTATCTGATATAATTAAAAAATACTGACAATGTGGTTTTATGTTTACCAAATGCAGAAATATTCCAGGAATAAATAAATAAATAACACAGTAACGAGACTTTCACTAGGGAAATTAAATTACAAAATAGACAAAGATTCGCTATTTTAAAAAACACACAAATCGTCCTATTTTTGATATATAACTATGAAAGGATACTAAATTAAGAGCTTAAAAATGCGAATATTTTGCCAATGGAAGTACCATTTGCATGATGTTCCATATATGGATAGAAACGTTAATGCATACTGTTCCATATTTGCCCAAGCCTGAAACCTTTAGTGCATATTGTTCCATATCTGGAACGAGAATGAAGGCAAGTTTAAATTATGATGTGATTGAATTTACTAACATGATCAATCAGGATATAGTTATCTTTATACTGAAAACTAAAAACTCATTTGTTTGCACTTAAAACACGTAAAAAATCGTCTTGATAACTTACCGAACTCGCCTTCTATCCAAAACACCAGAATGACAGCATCTGTCATTGAAATATTCAACCAGAGACAAGCAAAAGGTACGCCATTGTTATTTTGCGTTCCGATAGTGTATCTAGCATATGTACATCACGTATAGTGATGTGTAGTGTACATCACGTAACACAGATATCATTTCGAGAATATTTTTGAATGATATTGTAGTGTTCCAATTAGGGAACGACATGCGGTAAAGGGTTAAATCATATTAATCTACTAGCTGATACCCGCGACTTCGTCCGCGTGGATTGAGGAGTTTTAGTTCCCGCGGGAACTCTTTAATTTTCCGGGATGAAAAGTAACCTATTATTTAATCCGGACTTCTAACTTTACGTCTGCAAAATTTCAAAGCAATCGGTTCAGTAGTTACGGCGTGAAAGCGGAACAAACATACAAACAAACTCACTTTCCCATTTATAATATTATATTATAATATAATATAATATTATAATATAATATAATATTATAATATAATATAATATACTAGCTGGTACCCGCGACTTCGTCCGCGTGGATTGAGGAGTTTTAGTTCCCGCGGGAACTCTTTAATTTTCCGGGATAAAAAGTACCCTATTATTTAATCCGGACTTCTAACTTTACGTCTGCAAAATTTCAAAGCAATCGGTTCAGTAGTTACGGCGTGAAAGCGGAACAAACATACAAACAAACTCACTTTCCCATTTATAATATTAGGAAGTAAGGATGAGAAATCCATAGGCAGCGCTACCTGAGGATTCTCACACTCAGTCGATTTCTCACTTTCGAAGTTTCGCTAGTCTGTAGTCGATGTGGGATAGCAATAAATGGGATTCGCTTCAAATATACTCGCCGGCATATTTAGCGGAACATAAAAAAAGGTTTGATATCAGTATCATGTAAGGTTGCTGGCTGGTTTATACGTCATTTAATTTAAAAAGAAATATTTTCAAATTAAGAAAACAACTGAACATCACATTTTATGCAATTGTTTTAATTTTATTCAAATACACCTTATATGGAGCGAACTTCGAGTATTTCTTCCTTCTGAGTTTGATTTAAAATTTCATTGAAATACTGTTTTTTGTTAGTTTTTTTTAAATCGCGTATCTTTCTGGAGTTGATGACTGAATTATGCCTGACTTAGCCCCAACGGAGATTGCCAGGGCACTCGAAATGCGAAGAAATGGTCAAACCTACAGAGTGATATCCAGAGATCTTCGTCGACCAGTTTCAACGATCCATCGCAGTATCCAACGGTTCAGGGAGACCGGTACTTATGTGGGAAGAGCAGGACAAGGCAGAAAAAGACGCACTTCGAGTAGGGATGATCGTTTCATTCGGCTTCGTGTACGTAGGAACCCCCGTTTGACGGCCGTCCAAGCCCGACATGAGTTAGAAGCAGTGCGGGGTGTAACCGTAAGTGAGCGTACGGTACGAAGAAGGCTCGAAGAAGCTGGTTTGGGTTCATTTGTGCCCGCCAAGGCTCCAAGGCTCGAGGTAAATCATCGTAGAAACAGGTTAACTTTTGCTCAGGAACATCGACTTTGGAACGCGGACCAATGGAGTAAGGTATTGTTTAGTGATTAGTGCAGAATTCTCTTAAATCAAATTGACGGCATGCAAAGAATATACAGACGCAAAGGAGAAAGATACATTCAGACAAATTTTGAAACTACAGTTGCATACGGTGGTGGATCAATAATGGTTGGGGCGGGCATTTGTTTGGGAGCTCGCACAGACTTGGTAGTGATTGACAGAGGGAGTCTGACTGCAGACCGCTATATCAGAGAAGTTTTAGAAGAAAATGCCGTACCGATTGCCCCATATATCGGTGACGATTTTGTTTTTATGCAGGATAATGCTCGGCCGCATACCGCTCAGGTAACTCAAGCTTATCTTAATGATATGAATATCACTGTTATGGAGTGGCCGGCGAGATCACCGGATATGAACCCAATAGAGCACGTTTGGGACTTGCTGAAAAGAAATGTTAAGTCCAGAATTCCAGCTCCTGCCAACGTGGGTGAACTGCGAATCGCCGTAGTTGAGGAATGGCGTAGACTATCCCAGGAGACCATCGATAACATCATTCTCAGTATGCCTAAACGGGTAGAAACTTTAATAAGAGCACGTGGAGGAAATACGCGATCTTAATCACCATTTTTCTAATTTAATTAATTGTTATTTTAATATTAAATTTCACTTTTCCCGGTTACATGAAAAGTTCAAAAATGTACCATTTTTCACAAATAGCCTTTTGTCGAAAAATCTGTTCTTAATGTGATCTCATTTTAAGTAAAACAAATGAAACTTTAAATAACAAAAGAAGTGTAGTAAGTGGATTTTAAAATAAAACCATATTTTTTTAATTATGGACCTTTTTTTTATGTTCCGCTAAATATCCCGGCGAGTTTAATAGTGACCGAGCGAAGCGAAGGTCTCTGAGTCTACTTGAGTGAATTTGCACTTGTCCGTCCTAGGGTCGCCAACCATACTATAATACTATTATTATTGGTATTGTACTGTATTTCGGGTCTGCGTACTATATACTGTTGAAGAAGCACATAGTACGCAAAAATATTCCATAAAATACTATTTTTGTGAAGTGTACTATATTTTTTTATAGCTTAGTCCGAAAAATACTATATTTCGCTAAGAAATGTTAGCAACCCTATCCGTTTGTCTGTCAGAGCCTTATAACTTCTGAATTACTGAACGTAATTACTTCAAATATAAATATAATATGTAAACCGATGGCCTCCCGCCAAATATGGCTTAAAAAGTTATAAAAATCTTTATTTCAGGGGGGCTCTCATAGAAGCGAATGCGAAGTAAAAGATTTTTTATAGCGTTACATATGGTTGCGGTATATCATTTTAAAGATAATTAGAAATAGAGTCTAAAAATATTTTTGTTTAAATTTTTCCCATAAAATTGACGAAATGGGGGACTTTCAAAGTGGTGATTTTCTAACGTCCAAAGTTGATCTCAGAACTCTCAATTTTCTGAAAGGCTAAGACTGAAACTTGATCAATTATTTGAATTATATCCTGTACTTGAACAACAAATACTAAAATTAGATAAATATTTTAAGGAAACGAAATTATATTTTAATTTTTAATGAGATTTAGTATTTTTAACAGAACCTCACAATGATGTCAATAGATGGCGCTAATGGTCAAAGTTAACTATTACAATATTTTCTGAAAGGCTGAGTCTGAAACTTGTTCAATTATTTGAATTATATCCTGTACTTGAACAACAAATACTAAAATGAGATAAAATTATAAGGAAACGAAATAATTTAATGTTCACTATTTTTAACAGAACCTCACAATGATGTCAATAGATGGCGCTAATGTTAAGAGATAAATATTATATGGAAACGAAATTGTTTAATTTTTAATGGGCTTCAGCATTCAGTCAGTTTAACAGAACTTCACAATGATGTCAATAGATGGGGCTCTGTAAAAGTTTATTCGTTTTATGGATACCGCGAGGTCTCAGTTCGGACTTCGGGGCGAACCACTAGTATATTTAGAGTGCGCAATCCATGTCGCCGGCCATGTGCATACTCATGGACATATTGTCTATGGTTTTTTTAGTCTGTGACAAAAATCCAGTAGGGCGACCGCGTATCTTTTGCATCAATCATTGAAACATCGCAATCACCTCTGATTGGATAACAGTCTTCCACTATTGGACGAAATCCATTGACGCAGCAAGAATACCATAAATTCAGCCAATCGAAGGTGATTGCGATGTATGCAATGATTGATGCAAAAGGCGGTCGCCCGGCTGCAGAAATTTCAAAAACTTGTCTCTGCTTCAAAAGTTCAAAAGTGTCAAAAGCAGTCAAATGTTTGTTTTTGTTGGTAAACAAAAACTCCCCAAAAACTGCAAAAAGTATTTTTATTAATTTAAGCTCTTTATAATTCTAATCTTTTTACAGAATGGACTTTACCCTAATAAACCTCTTAATAAACTCATTAAAGGGCGAGATGTGCTTTTTATGTTATACCAGATTTCAAAATTATGACATAATATTGAGTTTTGTATAAAAAGTAATTTAAAATCTGAAGGAAATCACAATGACCTGCATTTAATTATTTGTACATAAGTGTGGTCATAGCAGCAGCATGGTGGGTCTAAGCTAAAGCTAAGCTCTCCTGTGAGAGTGGAGGCCTGTGCCCCGCAGTGGGATATTAATAGACTGTAGTGGTGGTGGCCATAGCTGTTGAGTTATTTGTATTCTGAATTTGTTTTCACGTTTTGCTGTGTCATCAACTCACCATAGTTAATTGTCTGCATTCACATACATGGCAATGTTCACATTTATAAGCCTTCAGTTATTCCTAAAATGCTCAGAACAGTTTTATTAATCAAATTGGTGTTAAAGACTGAATATGTTGGGTGTTTTAGCCAAACCAATACAAGTATGACGAATTATTGGTTCCGCACCAGGCTAAAATCCTACGACTGAAAAAGAGAAAATTGAATCATGAAGAAAAGGATTTGGTTTCTCAAGAAATTAACAAGAAGTTTGTCTTTGATGTGCCAGTTTTAGTGCAGAAAACTGATTTTGATTTCACAAGTTCCATTACATTCGCTTTTCAAAAACCTTTATTTCATAATCCTGTTAAAGATTCAAATGAACAAAAAGTTCTTAAATGTACCATAGATGTAAATGAATCTGATGATGATATTGGCAATGATTTATCAAATAAAATGTGTCTAGAAGAGGAACAAATTACTATAGCATCTGATGATGATATTGGCAATGATTTATCAAATATAATGTGCCTAGAAGAAGAAAATAATACTATAGCTATACCTGAATTAACACAAGATAAAACTTCTTGTAAGATATGTTGGATTTTAAGGCTCAAAATTGTGACAATTGCCTTAACAACACATCAGCAGTTTTGAAAGAAGAGCCATATGATGAAGTTAAAATTGACATAAAAGATGACTGTAAATTTTGTTGGATTTTTGGAAATACAGTAAAATGTAATCATTGCAACAAACATGTCGATTGTAATGAAAAAATAAGTACTGATACTGCAGATATTGTAGTTAATAATTTCAAAAAAACAACAGATAAAATTATCATTGAAAAAGTTTCTACACCTGCTAAAGAACTAGAATTATGGAAGTGCAATGTTTGTTTAACAACTAATTCTAAAAATAGATTTATGTGCATTTGTTGTGACAGGCAAAATGTTTCCACAGATAATTCGATAACAATCTTTGGCAATGGAAATTCTTTCATGTCTGATGTAAGCAATGTTATAACTTCTGGCAATAATGATAATATTCATTTAGAAAGAAATGTTACAAATGAAACTACTAAACAAGCAGGTTTTATAACCAATGAAAACATAAAACTTGCTACAGAAAAAGAGGCAATTATAATACCAGGTATAAAAGAAGTGTTTGATGGTCCAGTAACTTGTACCAAGGAGAGAAGAGAAACACCTTTTGGCAACACAGAAAACTCTATTTTTCTGCCAGATGCTGAAGATAATATAAATAATAAGTTACAAGTAATCAATAAGGAAAACATGAAAATAAATTCTACCAATACAGAAAATAAACTTCTACCAGATAATGCAGAAGTAAGCGAGGATTCCAAAATGGATGTAGAAACCATACAATTTAATGAGAAAAACTTAAAATATTCCATGAACCCTAACTATAACACTGACTTTATAGAACATAATGCTCTGGACTCAAATATTGAAGATATGGATGTAGCTTTTTACAATAATCCACCATCAAACTCTACTGCAATTTTTTCTAGCTTAAAAACAGCACTTGATGAAAATACTTCCATGGGAACTAATCATAATATATTCCAACCCTTCACATTTAATATAGGAGCAGGTTCTAAGGATCGGAAAAATAGGCGCACCAAAAAAGCTTTAAGAAGAATTGCTACGACGTCTTACAAATAAGATAATTTTATAATGTAAGCTGATATTTGGAATAATTCTGTGATTAATAATCCATTTGCTAAAAAAGAAATAATATTTCGAAATGTTTACAAATTGTGTAGTATTCAACACACTTTCTACCCAATTTCACTAATAGTGTAATATGAAAATTTATGGGGAGTAAAATCAAACTTTCTCCGTTACGTTATTTGTTTCCATGGTAACACTTGTTTATATTTCCATGGTAACACTTGGTTATGTTTCCGTGGTAACACTTTTCGTTCGTGAGGAGTAAACTCCAGTCGTGCGTCGGAGCTGACACACATTTTTTTTTATTTGGCTTCAAATTACAATTTTTATTAAGCTTGTGTGCTTGAATTTTTGTTGAGTTCTGAACGAGAGGACAGGCGTTACTTCGCGGTGATTTGAGTTTTAAAAATCCAGGGGAACTGAATTGCGAACTATCTCTGTACATTTCTAAGTAATTGTTTGACAGACACACTCTTTCACGTTTATACGGATTTCTGTTTGTACGTATTCATTTTTCAGCGCGAAATAAATAACAAAATGGTGGGTCGTTCATTATGCCATCCGCCATACAAAAATGTTCAACCCCCATTTTCATCATTTAAATATATGTGACAAAATAAGTAAACAGTTATCAATACTTTCTGCGACAGCATAGTACATTCTTAATTATAATTTCTGTTATTGTAAATGGTACAATATATTAAAAATTATATTAATATTTTATTAATTAATATATTGTACCGATGCTTGTGCGCATGCTAAATCCGAAATCTTAGAGTATCTACTATCTATGTATTTATTACATTTTACACACCAACCTGTTCCGCTTTTTTACCATTTCTTTTAACCTCCATTTTGTTTTGTTGCAGATAAATCTTGACACGTCCACAGGAACAAAAATATGCGATAAATGCTACAATCACGCAATATCTTCCTACATTTTCACTGTCAAAATTCACCATGTTCGTAGTCGCTTAAATTCTTGTGTTAGTGGCATGCTAGATAGACTATGTAGTATAGATAATACTGATAAGAATCTTATAGTTGAAATATCACAGGATAGTATTTTACCAATGCTTAAATTAGATGAAATTAATGAATCAAAAGATGATATTGAGGATGATAAAACTCAAATTGATGTTTTAGAAGATGAATTTAGAATGCCTGAATCAGACAGCTCTGAAAGTGATATATCAAATGAATTCGATGATTTGCCTTTATTTAATGCTGCTAAAAATATAACTAAAACTTACACTAAAAAGAAGTTAATTAACGGTTATCAAAACGATTGTGAAGATACCATATTTAGAGATGTTTGTAGCGAATTCTTAACGTTTCGAAAGAAGTTTGAAACACCAAAATATACACCAAAGTATAGATATACATGTCCATTTTGCAATAAACATTTCATATCGGACTATTTCCTTAAGAAACATATTTTGAAACATGTACATAGAAAAGTTCAATGCAATATTTGCCTGAATAGCTTTAAATCGAAATTCTATCTTTTCGAGCATAAAAAAATGCACCATACTAGAGAAAATTCAAAAAAATTTATCACATGCCAGCTATGCGGTAGGGCGTTCATCTGTATTAATAAGATGAAATCACATCAAAAAAGTCACAAATTAAAAGAATGCCAACTGTGCGAAAAGTTATTCGTTTCCCAACAACATTACGACGTCCACATGCAAAGACACGCTGTCAAATTCAACGCCTACACGAACAAACATGTCCAAACGTGTAGTTTCTGCGAAAAGGCGTGCTCGAACGAAAACGAACTCTCTCTACACGTGAATAAGGTGCACCTTCAAATAAAACCTTACAGTTGTGATATGTGCGAAAAGCAATTTTACACTGAAACCAATCTGTCGAGCCATAAGAAGCTCCACAGTTTATTTTCGAAAGAAACCTGTGCTTTTTGTAGTAAAACTTTCAAATGTCGCAAAAGTTTAGTCATCCATGTCAGAAAGCATATAGGTATGAAGCCACATATTTGTCCTGTATGTAAACAGGCGTTTTATTCGGACTTTGGGTTGAAAAAACATATGAAGATCTTCCATGGGGGTATTTATTCTTGTAGGCTATGTAGAGCGGTGATGCCTAGTCAATTAGACCTGAAGTCACATATAAATCTTATGCATAGTTCTATGTAGCGTTTTCACTACAATTCTGAGCTGGTGTTACGCTCACCATTTGACTTGAAAAGGAGAATGCCGAATTTTGTATGAAATTTGGGCTGTTCTTGCGTCTTAACCAAATTAATGTTAAAACAATGGGTTTGATTCTGTTGTACACAATCTCTAAACTAAATTAAAATTTCAGCATTAAAAATATTGCTAATAGAGGCAGAACAAGATTTATAGCTGTCAATTTAGTTAAGAGATTGTCTTACACAGAATTGTCCACGTTGACTCCAATACTATGAAATGTACTAATTACCGGCCGTGCCGCCAAGCGAATTAATGTTTTCAGTACAGTGTTTTTTTAAAATCAACTCTTAGAACCCCATTAGCTAATGAGTAAAATTGATTGTATATATTATATTGTTCAAAAAAAGATTTTTTATAAACTAGTGGTTCGCCCCGAACTGAGACCTCGCGGTATCCATAAAACGAATAAACTTTTACAGAGCCCCATCTATTGACATCATTGTGAAGTTCTGTTAAACTGACTGAATGCTGAAGCCCATTAAAAATTAAACAATTTCGTTTCCATATAATATTTATCTCTTAACATTAGCGCCATCTATTGACATCATTGTGAGGTTCTGTTAAAAATAGTGAACATTAAATTATTTCGTTTCCTTATAATTTTATCTCATTTTAGTATTTGTTGTTCAAGTACAGGATATAATTCAAATAATTGAACAAGTTTCAGACTCAGCCTTTCAGAAAATATTGTAATAGTTAACTTTGACCATTAGCGCCATCTATTGACATCATTGTGAGGTTCTGTTAAAAATACTAAATCTCATTAAAAATTAAATAATTTCGTTTCCTTATAATATTTATCTAATTTTAGTATTTGTTGTTCAAGTACAGGATATAATTCAAATAATTGATCAAGTTTCAGTCTTAGCCTTTCAGAAAATTGAGAGTTCTGAGGTCAACTTTGGACGTTAGAAAATCACCACTTTGAAAGTCCCCCATTTCGTCAATTTTAAGGGAAAAATTTAAACAAAAATATTTTTAGACTCTATTCCTAATTATCTTTAAAATGATATACCGCAACCATATGTAACGCTATAAAAAATCTTTTACTTCGCATTCGCTTCTATGAGAGCCCCCCTGAAATAAAGATTTTTATAACTTTTTAAGCCATATTTGGCGGGAGGCCATCGGTTTACATATTATATTTATATTTGAAGTAATTACGTTCTGTAATTCAGAAGTTATAAGGCTCTGACAGACAAACGGATAGGGTTGCTAACATTTCTTAGCGAAATATAGTATTTTTCGGACTAAGCTATAAAAAAATATAGTACACTTCACAAAAATAGTATTTTATGGAATATTTTTGCGTACTATGTGCTTCTTCAACAGTATATAGTACGCAGACCCGAAATACAGTACAATACCAATAATAATAGTATTATAGTATGGTTGGCAACCCTAGGACGGACAAGTGCAAATTCACTCAAGTAGACTCAGAGACCTTCGCTTCGCTCGGTCAATAAATGGTTAAGACATTACAACAGCATGGTTTTCAGCATTCTCCCTTGAATAGTGAAAATCACCAATAATGTAAAATGAAGACATTATCACATAATAGGTTGTCATATCCATAATTTTTTATTTTTCTAGACCATATTGTGTTTTTCAGTTGTAAATAATATTCTTTTCTATACTAAGTAGGTTTACCTACTGCCTACCGGTTTCAGTAACTCCGAATAACGTTTAACCTATATGGTTTGTCTAATTTAGGATATAATTTTTGCAGATGCCATTTGCATAGTGCTGGTTCAGTCTGTCACACTCTTCACTATACACCTCTCATCTGTCAAAATCATCCTCCTAACGACAAACCCAAGGAATTTTAAAATTTTGACAGAATTCCTATAAACATCTATCAAAACATCAAAATTCCTAGGTTAAACGTTAATCGGAGTTGGTAAAAACGGCACTTAATGTGTTTTTTTATTAGTAAATGTATTCAGAACATTTATTTCAGTGTTTTATCTACCAAATTTATTTAAGATAAATAGATAAGTACAGTATAGGTATTATTTAAGAATTATTTAGTTTAATTGCATAATTTATGTACCTATATGAAATAGACGCAAAATGTTAATGTTAAACAAGTGGGCCCGGCAGACGTTGTCCTGCCCTGAACCTAGAACCCGATTGCGCAGTCAAACACACACAAAAAATTCCATCAGAATCGATCCAGCAGTTCTAAAGTGATGCGGTTACATACATTCGGCAATTGATTATTAAATTATTTATACATATAGATTCATTAGTATTCAAACAAGGCAAAGAGGTTTGAATATTTTAGTATGGAACCTAATTTTTGACGTGATAACGTTTTATAAATCGATAAACACCGGCTGAACACGAAAAAGTGTCACGTTCCGCCTGAGCCTGAGCGTGCGAGTGAGAGTGTGGAACAAACGATAGAGAGGCACGATCGCGTGTCGTAAGAGCTAGCAGTTCGAATAGTTCTGCTACTGGAAAGCCGTCAAATTTTGCAAATGCAAGTTTGCAGTTTGCAAATGTAAGTAAGCCACATAAAAACTTACAATGTAACTTTAATGTAAACATATAAGCCTTTGACCTGCCTTTATCTTTCAAAATTGTATGCACAATATTTATTTTATTAGATAATATTACAAAAATGTAACAACTAGTTATAAACAATATTAAATTATAATAAATATGCTATCTATACCTACATTTTGTTTCGTATTAATTTCGCGTTCCGGCACGATGCCGTGTAGAAACCGATTAGGGGTACAGGTTTAAATTTTAATATAAATACCGTACCTCTAACAGGTTAGCCCGCTATGGTTAGACAATAGACAGTCATCACTACCATTCACTTACCATTATGTAAGATCGCTTGTAGTCATCGAATTAAAATGAGTAGGTACCTACCTACTAATAAAATTCTACATCAATACTTGTAGTGGATAATATAAAAAAGAGGCTCAATGCCCACCAAAATAATTATTTAAAGCCTGAGTCGTGACGACTGACGTCATGACATTCTTGACCGTCCGCGTCAGCGAGAGATATTGATTATGGATAAAGGAGTCCTTTAAATTATACTAAGGCCTTCTCCTAATTCCCAATCCTAATCCTTCCTAGCCTAATCCTTTTAATCAATCACTATCATATTATATTATTCCTATCACTATCATATTATTCCTAGCCTAATCCTTTTATTCAATCACTATCATATTATATTCATCATATATATATGATGTCATATCTGTCAAGTTCTATGATCATATAATATGTCGCATTTGAACGGCGGCCTATGTCAGAAAAGTCGGGAAGCGCGTCTCATTTTTCTTTTTAAATCAGCAGAACCGCTGACCTTTAGTAGGGCACCGTCTCTGCTGTCACTTTCTACAGTAAGTACCTACTAGAACTGATATCACAAGCAGGTGCCATCCAAATGAGGCACTGAAGTTAATCATCGAAAAGCAGAACTAGAACTAGCATCCATGCCATGCCATGCATGCTATGCAAACATGCTATGCTATATGCTACATGCTATGCTATATGCTACATGCTATGCTATATGCTACATGCTACATGCTATGCTATATGCTACATGCTATGCTATACGCTATATGCTACATGCTATATGCTTAACGCTACGGCCTCCTTACCGGGTGGGGCGCGGGTTAACTTTGTACCCCGGTGAATGTCTTTTAGCTGTGTGGTAAGCGGTTGGCTAGAGCCTGACTTGAAGGCTGGACGAAAAACTTAACCCTTTACCGCATGGATTTTTAAATTGGCCCAAATTAATTTACGGCACTAAGTGGCCTAGTAGATGACCTAGAAAATTATGAAAAAAAATAAAAGACCCATAAATTTAGAGAAAAATAAAAAAACATGTAGTTCCATATTTGGAACATCATGCATTTAAGGGCTAATTGAATGCTGTTCCAAATTTGGGACTCCTATTTATTTATATATTTCAATATATAAATATATACATACATTTATTTTTATATTTGAATATATAATTAAATAGGAGCTGGATGCTGTTATATTATATATGTATTTAAAGAAAAGGAAATATTTATTATGAATACGTATTTCTTTGAATTAATGTTAAGTTACTAAAATAAATAAAACAATGTTTAATTTTAAAAACGTATTTTGTTTTTTACATTTACACTTAAGAAAAGTTATAAGTTTGTTCAAACTTATTGCACGTAAGAATAGAAGCAACCTTTTCTATATACCTATGTCCCTCCTCTCCAGTAGTGGCGTGTGGCTGGCAATTGAACTACAGACATGTAAATCATTATGCATACCTATAAATTTGCTTATATCATCTCTGGTTACAGAATTGGCTTTTTCAGGAGCTATTTGTTCAGCATACAGTTTGCTTTGATCATTTATCATGTTCAGAGCTTCTGTCGTAAAAAGAAGTTTAAAGAAACTCATGGGGGTTTCTAGATTTAATATTTCATCTGGTAGGTCCTCACATCCCAAAAATGCTATATCCTGTTTTTCGAAGTCGATAGACTTTTCAATCCATGTCAATTTAGGTTTTTTACGACCTTGGATGTTGATGGCTTATTTAAGTTATCAGTGGCCTCAGCTAGACAATTTTTATTTACGTAGACAGCTCCAAGTCCTAAATGTTCATAATTGTTACATTCGTCGTCTTCTTCATCGTCATCAGATTGTTCAATATCTCTTTTTGGTGGTAACATATAGTCGTCGTCATCAGAAAGGTCTTCATCTTCACTCCAGTCTGGAGGAACTATAACTTTATGTCCACGTGTTTTCATTGTATCTGATATAATTAAAAAATACTGACAATGTGGTTTTATGTTTACCAAATGCAGAAATATTCCAGGAATAAATAAATAAATAACACAGTAACGAGACTTTCACTAGGGAAATTAAATTACAAAATAGACAAAGATTCGCTATTTTAAAAAACACACAAATCGTCCTATTTTTGATATATAACTATGAAAGGATACTAAATTAAGAGCTTAAAAATGCGAATATTTTGCCAATGGAAGTACCATTTGCATGATGTTCCATATATGGATAGAAACGTTAATGCATACTGTTCCATATTTGCCCAAGCCTGAAACCTTTAGTGCATATTGTTCCATATCTGGAACGAGAATGAAGGCAAGTTTAAATTATGATGTGATTGAATTTACTAACATGATCAATCAGGATATAGTTATCTTTATACTGAAAACTAAAAACTCATTTGTTTGCACTTAAAACACGTAAAAAATCGTCTTGATAACTTACCGAACTCGCCTTCTATCCAAAACACCAGAATGACAGCATCTGTCATTGAAATATTCAACCAGAGACAAGCAAAAGGTACGCCATTGTTATTTTGCGTTCCGATAGTGTATCTAGCATATGTACATCACGTATAGTGATGTGTAGTGTACATCACGTAACACAGATATCATTTCGAGAATATTTTTGAATGATATTGTAGTGTTCCAATTAGGGAACGACATGCGGTAAAGGGTTAAATCATATTAATCTACTAGCTGATACCCGCGACTTCGTCCGCGTGGATTGAGGAGTTTTAGTTCCCGCGGGAACTCTTTAATTTTCCGGGATGAAAAGTAACCTATTATTTAATCCGGACTTCTAACTTTACGTCTGCAAAATTTCAAAGCAATCGGTTCAGTAGTTACGGCGTGAAAGCGGAACAAACATACAAACAAACTCACTTTCCCATTTATAATATTATATTATAATATAATATAATATTATAATATAATATAATATTATAATATAATATAATATACTAGCTGGTACCCGCGACTTCGTCCGCGTGGATTGAGGAGTTTTAGTTCCCGCGGGAACTCTTTAATTTTCCGGGATAAAAAGTACCCTATTATTTAATCCGGACTTCTAACTTTACGTCTGCAAAATTTCAAAGCAATCGGTTCAGTAGTTACGGCGTGAAAGCGGAACAAACATACAAACAAACTCACTTTCCCATTTATAATATTAGGAAGTAAGGATGAGAAATCCATAGGCAGCGCTACCTGAGGATTCTCACACTCAGTCGATTTCTCACTTTCGAAGTTTCGCTAGTCTGTAGTCGATGTGGGATAGCAATAAATGGGATTCGCTTCAAATATACTCGCCGGCATATTTAGCGGAACATAAAAAAAGGTTTGATATCAGTATCATGTAAGGTTGCTGGCTGGTTTATACGTCATTTAATTTAAAAAGAAATATTTTCAAATTAAGAAAACAACTGAACATCACATTTTATGCAATTGTTTTAATTTTATTCAAATACACCTTATATGGAGCGAACTTCGAGTATTTCTTCCTTCTGAGTTTGATTTAAAATTTCATTGAAATACTGTTTTTTGTTAGTTTTTTTTAAATCGCGTATCTTTCTGGAGTTGATGACTGAATTATGCCTGACTTAGCCCCAACGGAGATTGCCAGGGCACTCGAAATGCGAAGAAATGGTCAAACCTACAGAGTGATATCCAGAGATCTTCGTCGACCAGTTTCAACGATCCATCGCAGTATCCAACGGTTCAGGGAGACCGGTACTTATGTGGGAAGAGCAGGACAAGGCAGAAAAAGACGCACTTCGAGTAGGGATGATCGTTTCATTCGGCTTCGTGTACGTAGGAACCCCCGTTTGACGGCCGTCCAAGCCCGACATGAGTTAGAAGCAGTGCGGGGTGTAACCGTAAGTGAGCGTACGGTACGAAGAAGGCTCGAAGAAGCTGGTTTGGGTTCATTTGTGCCCGCCAAGGCTCCAAGGCTCGAGGTAAATCATCGTAGAAACAGGTTAACTTTTGCTCAGGAACATCGACTTTGGAACGCGGACCAATGGAGTAAGGTATTGTTTAGTGATTAGTGCAGAATTCTCTTAAATCAAATTGACGGCATGCAAAGAATATACAGACGCAAAGGAGAAAGATACATTCAGACAAATTTTGAAACTACAGTTGCATACGGTGGTGGATCAATAATGGTTGGGGCGGGCATTTGTTTGGGAGCTCGCACAGACTTGGTAGTGATTGACAGAGGGAGTCTGACTGCAGACCGCTATATCAGAGAAGTTTTAGAAGAAAATGCCGTACCGATTGCCCCATATATCGGTGACGATTTTGTTTTTATGCAGGATAATGCTCGGCCGCATACCGCTCAGGTAACTCAAGCTTATCTTAATGATATGAATATCACTGTTATGGAGTGGCCGGCGAGATCACCGGATATGAACCCAATAGAGCACGTTTGGGACTTGCTGAAAAGAAATGTTAAGTCCAGAATTCCAGCTCCTGCCAACGTGGGTGAACTGCGAATCGCCGTAGTTGAGGAATGGCGTAGACTATCCCAGGAGACCATCGATAACATCATTCTCAGTATGCCTAAACGGGTAGAAACTTTAATAAGAGCACGTGGAGGAAATACGCGATCTTAATCACCATTTTTCTAATTTAATTAATTGTTATTTTAATATTAAATTTCACTTTTCCCGGTTACATGAAAAGTTCAAAAATGTACCATTTTTCACAAATAGCCTTTTGTCGAAAAATCTGTTCTTAATGTGATCTCATTTTAAGTAAAACAAATGAAACTTTAAATAACAAAAGAAGTGTAGTAAGTGGATTTTAAAATAAAACCATATTTTTTTAATTATGGACCTTTTTTTTATGTTCCGCTAAATATCCCGGCGAGTTTAATAGTGACCGAGCGAAGCGAAGGTCTCTGAGTCTACTTGAGTGAATTTGCACTTGTCCGTCCTAGGGTCGCCAACCATACTATAATACTATTATTATTGGTATTGTACTGTATTTCGGGTCTGCGTACTATATACTGTTGAAGAAGCACATAGTACGCAAAAATATTCCATAAAATACTATTTTTGTGAAGTGTACTATATTTTTTTATAGCTTAGTCCGAAAAATACTATATTTCGCTAAGAAATGTTAGCAACCCTATCCGTTTGTCTGTCAGAGCCTTATAACTTCTGAATTACTGAACGTAATTACTTCAAATATAAATATAATATGTAAACCGATGGCCTCCCGCCAAATATGGCTTAAAAAGTTATAAAAATCTTTATTTCAGGGGGGCTCTCATAGAAGCGAATGCGAAGTAAAAGATTTTTTATAGCGTTACATATGGTTGCGGTATATCATTTTAAAGATAATTAGAAATAGAGTCTAAAAATATTTTTGTTTAAATTTTTCCCATAAAATTGACGAAATGGGGGACTTTCAAAGTGGTGATTTTCTAACGTCCAAAGTTGATCTCAGAACTCTCAATTTTCTGAAAGGCTAAGACTGAAACTTGATCAATTATTTGAATTATATCCTGTACTTGAACAACAAATACTAAAATTAGATAAATATTTTAAGGAAACGAAATTATATTTTAATTTTTAATGAGATTTAGTATTTTTAACAGAACCTCACAATGATGTCAATAGATGGCGCTAATGGTCAAAGTTAACTATTACAATATTTTCTGAAAGGCTGAGTCTGAAACTTGTTCAATTATTTGAATTATATCCTGTACTTGAACAACAAATACTAAAATGAGATAAAATTATAAGGAAACGAAATAATTTAATGTTCACTATTTTTAACAGAACCTCACAATGATGTCAATAGATGGCGCTAATGTTAAGAGATAAATATTATATGGAAACGAAATTGTTTAATTTTTAATGGGCTTCAGCATTCAGTCAGTTTAACAGAACTTCACAATGATGTCAATAGATGGGGCTCTGTAAAAGTTTATTCGTTTTATGGATACCGCGAGGTCTCAGTTCGGACTTCGGGGCGAACCACTAGTATATTTAGAGTGCGCAATCCATGTCGCCGGCCATGTGCATACTCATGGACATATTGTCTATGGTTTTTTTAGTCTGTGACAAAAATCCAGTAGGGCGACCGCGTATCTTTTGCATCAATCATTGATACATCGCAATCACCTCTGATTGGATAACAGTCTTCCACTATTGGACGAAATCCATTGACGCAGCAAGAATACCATAAATTCAGCCAATCGAAGGTGATTGCGATGTATGCAATGATTGATGCAAAAGGCGGTCGCCCGGCTGCAGAAATTTCAAAAACTTGTCTCTGCTTCAAAAGTTCAAAAGTGTCAAAAGCAGTCAAATGTTTGTTTTTGTTGGTAAACAAAAACTCCCCAAAAACTGCAAAAAGTATTTTTATTAATTTAAGCTCTTTATAATTCTAATCTTTTTACAGAATGGACTTTACCCTAATAAACCTCTTAATAAACTCATTAAAGGGCGAGATGTGCTTTTTATGTTATAAAGAAAGTGCGAATACGCAAAACATTCGCTCTATCATAGAAATAAAGAGCCAGCTTTTTGATGAAAACTTGAGTTTAGCTGATATGGTTAAAGCTTTATTTCCGAAATTCGTGAGTATTATTATTAACCTCTTCCATATCCGTATATCCATTCATAATATTTACTTTTTCTTACTTAGGACGTCCAATGTTGACCTTAGGCCTCAGGTATAAGTAGTAAATTTACTCTTCTTAGTTTGGACTTATTATAGTCCGCGTGGATGGAGGATTTTGGTATTAGTGGTACCTTTAATTTTCCGGGATAAAAAGTAGCTTATGTGTTATTCTAGACTATAATCTAACTCTACCCAATTTCATCCATATCCATTTAGCCGTTCTAGCGTGATTGAGTATCAAACATCCATCCATCCAAACTTTCGCATTTATAATATTAGTAACTAATAGGTACCTACAAGCTGATGCCCGTGACTTTATCCGAGTGGATTGAGGATTTTTGGTTGCTGCGGGAACTCTTTAATTACATGGGATAAAAAGTAGCCTATGTGCTAATCCAGACTATATTCTGTCTCTGTGTCAAATTTCTTGCAGTTCAGCCATTCTGGCATGATTGAGTTACAAAAATCCATCCATCCATCCAAACTTTCGCATTCAAAGTCAAAGTCAAAGTCAAATAATTTTTATTCAATTTAGGTAGCTATACTACACTTGTTGACGTCCAGTTATTTATAAATAAAATATAATGGTGATAATCAGTAACGGTATCTTAAAACTAAAGCTACGAGGGTTCCAAACGCACCCTGGTCTGAGAAGGGCCCACAACAAACTCAGCCGGGGTTTTTTTTTTTCATTATCATTTTATAATATTACTAGCTGATGCCCGCGACTTCGTACGCGTGGATTGAGTTTTTTTGGTTCCCGCGGGAACTCTTTCATTTTCCGGGATAAAAAGTAGCCTATGTGCTATTCCAGACTATAATCTCTGTGCCAAATTTCATCCAGATCCGTTCAGCCGTTGGGGCGTGATTGAGTAACAAACATCCATCCATACATCCATCCATACATCCATCCATACATCCATCCATTCAAACTTTTGCATTTATTATATGTATTTGATAACTATATTGTAAAAATTGTAAGAAACTTCATTTCAGAGTTGGATGTTTTACCACTGGTTCGAGATACTGCATACCTGCCTACCTTCTTTACCTACTTACCTTTTCTAGGAGCTGATGGTAACCAAATCGTGTGAAGACTGCACAGACCTGATCATCAAGATGTACCTCAAAATGCACAGAAATAGAGTCATGAAGACAATTATCAATAATATTATTGAAACTATTAACAAAGAAATTGATAAAAAAAATATTTCAAACTTTGGAAAGTTAGATATTAATGTTAATTTAACTAAAATTATGGATGTCAAGAAACACGAATTAAAAGCATCTGATAAATATAACTTTTCTAATACAACAGATGAAAATTATGATGAAATCATGACTAATAAGTTTGAAGAACAAAGTTTTGGTCAAGAAAATCAATGTCTGGATTGCTTTAAATTGTTTGACAGTTTTAAAAAATTACAAACACATGTAAAAAGTCATAAGCGCAGTCGGAAAAAAGTATATTACAGCTGTAATAATTGCAATTACAAAAGTCTATGCAAACAATCATTACAAGGGCATATAAATAAAAAACATTTGAAAATCAGACCGCATGTTTGTAATGTATGCTTCAAAGACTTTTACCATAGAAAAAATTTGGTTGAACATAATAAAAATCATTTAGAATTTAGGAATGAAGTTTGTGAGGTTTGCGGAGACAGGTTTATACATAAGAAGAATTTGCTGGAACATTTGAAGCTACATTCAGGTGAAAAACCGTACTGTTGTGAAGTTTGCAACAAAAGGTTTATAACATCTGGACGTAGACTGGAACGTATGAAGAGGTGTCATACAGAAAAGCTTGAATGTTGTCTACTGTGTAACAAAAAGTTTAGTTTAACTAAGGAATTGACTAGGCATATTAAGGCTGTTCATTCATAGTTCATTCATCGTTTTTTTTTATTCCTCTACAAGTTAGCCCTTGACTGCAATCTCGCCTGATGGTATGTGATGATGCAGTCTAAGATGGATGAAGATACCTCATGTTCATGTTCATGATCATAGTTCGTACTATCTCAAGAGTATTTATATATCAAATGTTTTCAATATATGTATTTTTTAATGTTATTATTACCTGTTTCTTCAACCATTCATCCGATCGAGTTGTTTACAGTTTTTTTTTTGGAACTTGCAAAATGGTTTAATAATTATAACATTTAACCATCAACATACCATGCTGGGCATTAGCTAATAAGTAATAAAATACAGAATACTTTTTATATAAAAGAGATTTATTTATAAAAAAGGTTAAGGTATAAACTTACAAAGGTGTATTTTTTCATTCTAATAAATATGTAGATAATATAGGTTGTTACATTATTTTGTATAACAAACATAACTATACAATAAATACACTTAAAGGCAGTGAGAATGAGTATTTTACAATTACTTAACAGTAACTTTATTAATAAAAAAATCTTAGAAATTAATTTGTTGTTATTTTTTTTGAAAATTCATAATATTATACAATATTATTGAACTAAACTTTTAGCCTTCCTTCGTTTGTGTCGTTCAATTATGAAGCATTAAAATAAAACTTTATTTTGAAATAATAGTCATATTTTTTTTAAAGAATTAAATCCTCAATATAATTAATGGTAACTTTAAACGTAGGAAAACTAGGTAGTACAGGTGCTGTTTAATTATAATTAAATAATATTCCTACTTTATTAACCAATTAAAATAACTTAAAAGTAGTTGTAGTATAGATGAACTCTTTTTACATAATGAATGAATCATGACAAATATGACAAAAGAGTAATAAATTCGAGTTTTTAAAGATTTTAAGACTGCTAGCGCCATCTATTCGTGAAAGGATCTTATATTTTTTACCTTTCACCGCCATCTATAGGTGAGAGGAAAAATATTGTACTATTAGCGCCATCTATCATCAAGCGAGCTTATTTTTTGACACCGCCATCTATTGGTGTATGGATTATCTATATGTTAAATAATTTTTACCGCTTTTTTCAGATTAAAAAGTAACGATTTATCCTAACTTCCTAAGTGGCGTTGTTGTTCATATTTTTTTATTCTAATAGCGGTAGCCCTCGGCTTGGTTTGGTGGGATGTAGGATTGTCCGGGTCCTGAGGGATAGCCACCTCCCTGTCTACTGGGCTGGTCGGGGTATCGCGCTTCGCCTTCGTAGATCACCTGAAAAAAAGCAAATTGTGAGATTAACCTACTAATTGTCAGGTATCATATCACATCCATAATCCATATTTCTCATAATAATTTTTTGTTTTTATGGGTCATTTCTTTTTGTTCTAAAACTAGATTAGTGAGTCTATACATTCAGCAACATAATTTATTATTACTAGCTGATGCCCGCTACTTCGTCCGCGTGGAATAAGTTTTTTTTATTCCCACGGGAACTTCTTAATTTTCCGGGATAAAAAGTAGCCTATGTCACTCTCCAGGTTCCTAACTATACCCGTGCCAAAAATAACGTCGATCCGTTGCTCCGTTGAGGCGTGATTGAAGGACAAACCAACAAACAAACACAACTATCGCATTTATAATAACAAGTATGATTGTATTATCTATGACCACAGGTATAACTGACGGTTTGAGAACTTCTTTCAAGCAGAGCGATCTATAAACTCAGCTTTGATATTTAGTTAAAGGATATTTCAGCATCTATCGAAAGTGCTGGTAGATGTAAATAAGCTTGTAGGCTAAAATATAGTTCCTCTACTCGCTACTAGGTGGCGTGGCTAGTTTAACACCTCGTTCGCACGGTTTTAATTATTTTAAAACCTTAAGTTATTCATACCTCAGCATTGAATCCGTTCTTCCAGTCAGCAGTATATCTGACGATTTGGGTGCGACCATCAGGCAGGGCGATCCTGTACTCTCCCCTTGTCACGTCACCGTCAGATTTGGCGTTGTGACTATAGTCGTTGCCGTCTTCATTGACCGCGTAGGCGAAGTCGAAGGGCATTCCAGGCTCGTGATGGTGGTGGTGGTCGTGGTTTTCGTCGTGGTGGTCGTTGTGGTGATGGTCATGCTAGAACGAGATAAAAGGAATATCATTATTATGTTAAGTTTCATTACAAACGTATCCAATCACAGGAAACTGTTCTAAAAGCTGTGTGAAGTCAATTCGCGAATGACCAGCGTGGTGGACTATTTCCAAACCCTTCTCATTCCGAGAGGAGACTTAGTGCCCAGTAATGAGATATCTGATTAAAATGCTCAGGCCACTAAGCGGGCGATGAAGAGCTGGCTAAGCTTGGGGTATCCCTACAAGATCAAATCAGAATGAGATCCGTAGGAAAACCATAGTACCACCATAGCTCGACGAGTTGGGAAGCTGAAGTGGCAATGAGCGGGTCACATACTTAGTTCGAAGAATCGATTGACGTTGGGGTCCCATCGTTCTGGAAAGTGTAGCGTAGGCAGAATACGAGCTACACAGCTACTTTATACTAATTTTTTGAATGCAAAAGTGTCTGTCTATCCATTTGTTTGTTACGTGTGAGGGAAGAGGGGTCTAGTCAGCTAGTATAAATATGTAAAAGGAAAAGGTAATTGTCTGACTGACTGATCTATCGACGCACAGCTCAAACCACTGGATGGATTGGGCTGAAATTTGGCATGCGGATAGCAACTATGACGTAAGCATTCGCTAAGAAAGTATTTTTGAAAAGGGTTTAAAAGTATGAAAATCGAACCTTACGTGAGTGAAACCGCGGGCAAAAGCTAGTTCTGTATAAAGAGGTAGATAATCTACTTAATAAAAATATACAATATTTTTTGTAGATATAGGGAAAAAATGCCGGATCAAATTATTATAAATGACCAAATTAGAACCTTTAAAAATAATTCAATCCTTCACAAAAGTATAATGAAACAAATCCAAAAAAATATTGTAGCCAAGAAAGTAAAGTGTGCATCGTAAAGTCGAATTCAATTCGCAAAATAATATTTTATGCGCGCTATGCTTAGGCAATTTTATCGTAGCATAAAATTGGATGCTCTCAGCGACCTTGTGCTTCGGTTTCACAACAATAGTGGGTATAATACCTACGTAGTACGGGAATGGGAACTATGTTGGACAATTGTATCGTTAAAAATGGATTTAAAACGCGGATGAAGGTTTTGCTTTATCTTTTGGTAATTTTATATACCATAATTAATGATTAAGCGAAGTTACCTGTAAGTGAAGTTCTATCATTAAATGAGTCGCTTCATTCGAAGATATAAATCATTTATAATCATTTGAGGCGTCAAATACTTATCCACTCGTAGCATCAGTCCATAAGAATGACTAAATTTTCTTTCTATGTTAATTGTTAGCCCAATTTATATTATTCTGGCCTTAGATAATATAGAATTCATTGATTCTGGCACCATGCCAGAATAATATTTGGGCCTACATAATATGCCACAAATGGACTTTACTTTACTTTACTACAGAAAGTTACTTTACTAATGTACGTACCTACCAATAGTTTGCAATTTGTATCTAAGGATGAGGTAAATGTCTGGGACAAAATTAATTAAATGCACTTTCATTTTCAGCTAAATATATCAAATATGTCGATGTACAAATGCATGCTTATAAAAACTAACGGTTAGTTTTATCGTCTATACCTATTTTTTTACCTATGTATGCAGTTTTAGCCGTAAAATAATATTTTTTAATTTTATGACGTAAATTACAGAAAGTCTGCGTAGGGATAAGTGTGAGTGTTCAATTAATTATTTTTAATGTAATGATGTAACTAATAAGTTATAGTAATTAAATTGAGTTCCAAACTCCGACTTATTTAAAAAAACCCCTTCCGCTATTCGATACTAGATGGCGCTAAAAGCGTATTACTTTTTAAATAAAATATCTAAGGATATTATTTTCAATAACAGGATATTTTATTTCTCTTTCCAGACCCTGGTTAGTATTTATAAAGCTTAATAATATTTTAGTAATCCCTATCACGGAAGCCATTTTGATTTTAGTGATCCGTAGGTAACAAAGGAATAAAATAATACCTATCACCTAGTCCGTCTTTCCGTCTTATTATTTTTAAATAATAAGAGCTGTAAAGTTTCTTGCCGGTTCTTTTCAGTAGAACCTGTATGCCCTACATTGTAATAAATATAAAGTAAAGTAAAGTAAAGTAAAATATACTTTATTGTACACAAAGAAATTAAATGAAAAAAAAAACAAACATATTAATGGAAACGGCACAACAGGCGGCCTTATCGCTTAAACAGCGATCTCTTCCAGGCAACCTTAGGGCAGAGGAAACTTTTAAAAGAAAGCGGGAGGGGTGTACTGAAACATAATATTAATAAATAAATATTGTATATATATAAACAATGTAAAAATATATATATAGGATAAATACACAGTATAGAAGTAAAGAAGTAATAGAAAATAGACGACAGATGAATATATAGATTATAATGATAGGTAATGTTGTTTCAATTTAGTTTTGAAGATAGGAAGAGATTGGGATAGCTTAATATCCAAAGGGAGAACGTTCCAAAGCCGTATAGCAGTTACTATAAAAGAATTTTGATAGAAGGAAGTTGAGTGACTAGGAGTACTTAATAAAAGATTATTTTGAGAACGAAGGGAAAAAGGGAAATATATTGAGTATTGAAAGCGTTTAGCAGTTAAAGGAACCTGCATATAAAAATGAGTAAAACAAAATCAGGGTAGGTGAACAGAAAAAGCCAAAAAAAATATTTGATTCCCTCGTTGAATAGGTATTTTAAAATCTAGATAGCGGTTATCTTGGTAAGTTTAAATGACGATTATTATCTACTACCGTTTATAAGAAAAAATTCTTTCCAAAAAACCGACTTCCAAAGCCACTGTAAAGTAAAAAATAATTTTGCGGGTATAACAAGGGCAAAGTTGACGCATCAGGCTCGCCCGACTTTTTTGGAAAGAATTTTTATTTTTAACTTTTTAGTGTCAGGGTTGAGGATTTGGAGTCAGAATTTTATTAGGGCCCACCTCGAGAGCTTCCTCTAACGACTGATAGAAAAAAAATCAAATCGGTTCAGAAACCACGGAGCAATACACCGCCATACATTAAAAAATAACGCCAACTAGCACGGCACATACTAGCAAGTGCCCGATTTTATTTTTTTAAATAGAATCTCTTCTAGTTCTTATTTCTCGATATAGATTTATTTAATCTTATTTAATTATTTTGAAATTATTTGTATTTCAGCATATGGAGAAAGATTATCAAGTTAGTATAAAAATTACTTGTTACGTAAAATTTAATAGATAGCACCTTCTATGACATAATATTATGATTTATGACGTCTACTTAAATCCCGCAGGACCTCTTATTTTCCCAGATAAAAAGTAGCCTATGTCAAACTTCAGGTCTTTAACTACATCCATGCAAAAAATCACCTCGATTCGTTGCTCAATTGCGGCGTGATTGAAGGACAAACAAACACACGCATTTGAAAAATTGGTAGGATTTTTTAAATATTCCGAAGCAGTGCAGTGGTAAAAGATTAGATATTAGAATAACGGATCCTTTGAATTTGAATTATTGAAGGATGCTTGTTCGATTTATTTTATAATCGAGTCTTAAAATATTTACTTAAATATATAAAAAAATCTTTTCAGGCATTGAAGATACCGGTTAGTATCTATCTGAGCACTTCTAGCTGATGCCCGCGACTTCGTCCGCGGGGAATACGTTTTTAAATTTCCACGGGAACATCTTACTTTTCCGGGATAAAAAGTAACCTATGTCAATCTCCAGGTCTTCAACTATGCCCATGTAAAAAATCGCGTCGACCCGTTGCTTTGTTGCGTGATTGAAGGACAAACAAACACACTTTCGCACTTACAATATTAGTATGATTTCTTTAAAGGACATTGCTTTTTATCATATTGCATTAGATTATGTTTTATGAGACATTGGTTGCGTGGAAAAGATAGCTATAGAGCTAAGCTAAGTACATACATGATCTTTGTGGTGTAGGTACAATAAAAGAGTTTTCACACCACTCGCACGACAAGGCCTTACCTATTACAAGACCTGGGCCCGTATTCTCTAACTCGGTGACTATCAAAAATGAAAGCCACTGACATATATGTAATATCCATTGAAGGTTTACTATGAAATGTTACTTTTTATTTCATAGTAAACCTCCAATGGATATTACATATATGTCAGCGGCTTTCATTTTTGATAGTCACTGAGTTAGAGAATACGGGCCCTGTTATCTAAAGGTAAAGTAAGTACGTCATTACATTATAAGGCTTAGTGGGGATGTAATGTTGTACTGAAATCCATAACCCCCATGGGGTGCAATTTGATTTGAATTTCTAAAGATCCCGCATTCCAAGAAAATTCTGTTCATTCCAAAATTCAAATCTGAGGTTCCAGTATTGCTTTCTCGCTTGATGTATGATGGCATCCCTCTCACATTTTGCTATCTCGCTTCGATGAGTGATGACATCCCTTTCACTCACCAGAGCACAAACCACAGTGTAAAGATTACTGAAAATTCCCTTCAAACGTTCTTTATTGTGGTGTTATTAAAATTGAATATTTATTTAATTTAAAATTAAGTACTTAAATTAAAATAGCTGCAGTAATTTAACTCCGGAATCTATAAAAATCGATGCTCAAAGTATAAACGATCATCAAACGATTTGCTCCCAGAAACTTCTGAAGAGAATTAATTGAAAGCCTACGAAGATTCCTCTAAATGGAAAGTGAAATTGCCTAATTTCAGAGGCCGTATATTGCTAGTATACTTTCAAGAACTATCATTATTTTAGCACTTTCAGTTATTGAAAATAGATATTATGTTATATATTGAATATTTTTTTTATTAGGCTTGATTTTATTGTCTCGCGAGGTGTGAAAATTAGAGTATTCAACGCAGGGGTAATGCTGTCTTCGTCTTGGGCGCCCCTAAACCCCGCGCTTCACTCAGGATTCTAGATGCAAAACCCTCGCTACGCTCGAGAGTTCCTCTACAATCCCTAGTTGCGCTTGGGGTTTATCCCGGCACTTGTGACGTAAGACATTGCATTACCACCATGTTGCATAATCTACTATTAAGTTTTCAGCCATAATTCATCAATGATGATGCAGTCTAAAATCAGTATCAGTATCAGTATTTAAACCTGGAGGCATTTACGGCCTTACCTACCCGTTATCCCAGGTGAGCGACGAAAGCGACGCGACACAGTGCGACGCGATAGGACTTCATAGAAAGACAAACTTATCTACGCGAAAATGTAGTCCACGTTAAGGGTCAGACTGTTTGATACTGTCGCGTTTATCGCTGACGTAGGACAGGGCTTTACGCTAATCAGCTTATGCAGTATCGTACTGGAACGCATACAGTTTGTCCAATGTCTCAGTACAATAGTCTCTGCTGAGAATTGAACCCGGAACTTCGCACCACAGCGGTCGAAGTGTCAATAAAACCACAGCGGTCCACTGTGCCAGAAAGGTTATCGTATAATATTATGCAGTTTTTGTCTACAGATTTGCATGGAGCGCTAAAAATGAGTAAGTCATTATAGACCCTGTGCCGGCTCACGAGCGCGAGTCTCCACTCGGAATGACCGGGTTTGGCCATAGTCCACCACGCTGGCCAAGCGCGGATTGGCATATTGGCAGACACCTTCGAGAACATTATGAAGAACTTCAGGATATACTGGTTTCCTCACGATGTTTTCCTTTACCGTTTGAAGCAAGTGATGTTTCGCACTAAACTCTAAAAAAAAGAAAGTTAGATGTGCGTGCCCGGGAATCGAAACCACGACGCGACTAGTTCTACAGTCTATACCACTATGTTACCACTACTTAACTACTATCACCATACTTCATACTTACCTACTTAATATTATAATTACTTAATATTATATTAAATCGGTTGAACAGATAGGTCGTGAAAGCGTAGCAGACAGACAGACTGTACGGTTGGACTGTGGACCGTACAAAGAATAAATAGGTATACTTGGACTATGACTTTAATAATGGCTGTTACAAAGCTACATAAAAACCTATCATGAAATGGATGCCTAACGGGATTTCTTCCAGGGGAACCTGAAATCACGGAGTTTTCTAATTTCAGAAGAAAAGGTATTAAATAATCTGAGAAGAAGAAGATTTGGTTAAGTAATTTAATATTTTGGAAGTAACAATAGGCTAGTTATGTGTCGCTGAAAATAACGTTTCAAAGTACACAACGAATTTTTTAAAGATTCGTGGGCCTATTAAAGAGCGTCTTTATTACGTAAAAACCGGTCAAATGCGAGTCAGAGTCGCGCACAAAGGGTTCCGCACCACCACAGAATATAAATTACTAGAGGTCGCCCGCGACTTCGTCCGCGTACAATTGTTGATTTCTTATGAGATAATGAAATTTTCCCGCTGCAAACAGCCTATCTATAGACGCTTTATAATATAGCTTATGCAGGTTTTTAATTATTTAAAACTGATAACTTAATTGCTGATTTTCATGTCTATACTTCAAAGTCATTAAATTTGTATGTAACCTTTCACCCCCATTTCACCCCTTTTGGGGTGGATTTTCGTAAAATTGCTTTTACAGGTTATTATTATTTAAAGCTATTAAACTAAATCCCGATTTTCAAGTCTCTAACTTCAGAAACATAGGACTTTCATACAAACTTACAACCCCCATTTCACCCTCTGTGGGGAAGATTTTCCTAAAATTGCTTATACAGTTTATTATAACTTAAAACTAATAACCTAAATCCCGATTTTCAAGTCTCTCACTTCAAAAACTTGGAACCCTTATGTAAGCTTCCAACCCCCATTTCACCCCTATTGGGGTACGTTTTCGTAAAATTTCTTATACAGGTTTTTATTATTTATGACTATTAACTTAATTGCCTATTTTCAAGTCTCTAACTTCAAAAACAAAGGACTTTCATACAAACTTCCAACCCCTATTTTAACCCTTTAGGGGTGGATTTTCTCAAAACCCTTTCTTAGCTGGCGTCTACACCATAGAAGGAATCTACTTTCCAAATTTCAAGTCTGTACGCTTTATAGTTCCTGAGATATCGTGATTAGTCAGTGAGTGAGTGAGTGGTATTTCGCTTTTATATATATATATAGAAGATTTTAGTAAATACCAAGAAAGATGTCATATTATTAACACGTATCAGCTGTAAAATAACTGGCTTGCTGTTTCATGTGGCGCTGTCGCACCGTCTGACATACAATTCGGCACCCTACGATTCTACGGAACCCTAATTAAACTAGCGGCACGCTATGATGGCCGGTTTGACGTTTGTCCGCTTAATTGATAACGAGTTCCGTATTAATTGATAACGACTTTGAAGGAAATAATTGTATTACTTTAATGACGATAGTGATGTGCAGAGATTCATAAATTTTATCGAATGTAGTTTTAGGTTTAGGACTCAAAATTTATTTATTAAACCGGGTGTCAAACCGGCCATCATAGCGTGCCGCTAGAATAATGATATTCGGATGTTTTCGTATACTTGTGTAGTGAGACCTTGCTTCTTGCCAAATTTCATGATTCTAGGTCAACGGGAAGTACCCTATAGGTTTTGATTTATTGGCGAGTGTCAAAATATGCCGCATAAACGGCCGTATCTTTTGATTGCGTTGACTTAGAAGCTTGATTTGTTTACTGAAAGGGACTAGGACCTTAGTATTTGATATTAATTTCAGCTTGATATCTCCACGCGTTCCCGACAAAAAGGGTGTTGACAGACAGACGGACAACGAAGTGATCCTATAAGGGTTCCTTTTTCCTCTTGAGGTACGGATCCCTAAAACTGATTGGCTACTCTTTCCCTATTGGAATTTAAGGTATTCACCAATACCATAAATTCAGCCAATCACATCATTTGAGATTGTAACAATGATTTACGCAGATTTTAGATAAATAGTAGGGCTAAGGTTTTTGTTAATATCTAACTTGAAAAAAAAATCATTGTTCAGGCGATAGATCTGCAGCGATCAGTGACGCAGAGAACAATAATGATAATACCATCACAGTATCCACCAGATGTACTACAGACGAACCTATCAAACGTGAGTAGTATTACGTCTTTTTTTAATTAAAGATTTACCAGCTATTTTTGCCTCGATTATAGTTTAAGCAAGTTAAATGTTACATACATAATGGTTTAAAGTAAACAAAAATTCAATAAGATTCTCTCTTTGCGTCGTATTCCTCATTACTGAGGATCGTGACCCCTTTGCATTAATCACATAATGGTAGGAGTTTCCTTGGGATAATAATGCAGTGGGTTCCCACGTCCTTACGCATACGACTCAACTAAAAGTATTAAACTATATTAGGTCTTATAATGATTATTATTAGATCTTAGTGATAATAACCGGGATCGACGGCTTATCGTGCTCTCCGAGGCACGGAGGACACGAAAGGGCCAAATTTGAACCTCCAAATTAAGCCACTCATCCAGTTACCGACTTGGGTCAACGTTGCTTAACAATCGCAATCGATTAATAAGCATTATGGCAATTAGACCACTCGTCCCTCAATAAGATTACAAAAATGATAATTAAATTAACAATTCCATAAATATGTCTGTATGGCTAAATAAGTACCATAAATGCTAAATACAGTTACATAAATTATCATACTGATATTATAAAATACGAAAGTGTGTTTGTTCGTTGGTTTGTCCTTCAATCCAAAAAACTTATTCCACGTGGACGAAGTCGCGGGCATGAGCTAGTAATATCATAGATCAAATATATATTTTTTGATTCATTTCAGTCGGTGGATATGTTCCTGCTAGCGGTAAGCGAATATTATTCAAAAATTTTAAACTCAAAGATTTCATTCATTCATTCATTTATTTGCACAGATTGAAGATTTAAAGTGTTAAAAAGTAAAACTTTTATTTTATTCAAATTAATTAATAAACTTATTAACATGCTATTAAATCGTCGAGTGAATCTACCACTTCTAGAACCAGCAAGAAGTGGTTGCTCTTTTGAAAGAATTCATTTACAATCACTTATTTTTTTTTGCTTTATTAAAGAAAATAATACAATAGAACTTAATGCTACCTAGCCTAACCTAATTAGTATATAAATCATGCCCGCGTGGAATGGTGGTAAGGTGGTCAAATCCATGCTCTTTTATCATTTACATAATCTTCGACAGTATAATAAGCTTTTAAAGCTTGTTAATGGATCAGGAGCATACTTTTAGGAGGATTTAAATATTTATGCGTATGGTAAACTAGTTGCGGTTTTAGTGCATACCTTACTGCATGATAATAATATTATGATAAAAAACCTTCAAAATTACAACCGCAATACTACTTACATTACTCACTCACATTATCTACTCACATTTTTAATTTTTTATATCACAACATAAGATCATCATATCATTCTTCTTCTTTTGATATATGAGATATAAGGTAACATTTTAACTGACTGTTCTTTAGTGTCCATAGGCTGGCCCAAACACTTTTTTAAATTATATAGGCTAGGCCCTAGGGCTTCGCTGCAATCAGACCTGCTTGCAAGTGGTGATGCAGCAGAATTAAAAAAAACTTAGGACCTAGAATGCTGATATTTTAAAATTCCCCGGAAGCAAAGTTACAGACGTTCACTAGTTATTATTAAATTAAAAGCAATTGTGTATTTTTTTTAAACCAGATTCAGAAGAAGAAGAGAAAGACAAAAAAGAAATTAAAACAACCATAAAGGTTCTAGGTCTGCACAACGAACCGAATGAGACAGGAAAGGAAATTGATGAAGATCCAGGCCAAGAAGATGAAATTAAGCCTCATAAAGAATGCAGTAAAGAAAATAAGGGTAAGGAAGCCGGAAATTATAGTAAGTATAGTAATTATAAGAAAGAGGATAAGGAAAAGGGAAAGACAAAGAATGAAACAGAGGAAGAATATAAGGATGGAGAAGAGTTTGAGAAAGAGGATAAAGATAAGAAAGAGAGAAAGGATGAGGATAAGAAAGAGGATAAAGAAAAGGTAAAGGGTAAGGATGAGGGAGAGGGAAATACAAAGAATGAAACAGAGGAAGAATATAAGGATGGAGAAGACCTTGAGAAAGAGAATGAAGAAAAGGGTAAGGATAAGGATGAGAAAGAGGGAAGGGATAAGGATGAGAAAGTCGGAGAGGCTAAGGATAAGAAAGAGAGTGAGGGTAAGGATGACAAAGAGGGAGAATATAAGGATGAAGAAGAGATTGGGGAAGAGGATGAAGAAAAGGGTAATAATAAGGACGAGAAAGAGAGGAGGGATAAGAATGGGAAAGAGGGAAAGGATAGGGTTAAGAAAGAGGAAAAGGATAAGGATAAGAAAGCGGGAAACGATGATAATGATTGGGAAGAGGATAAAGGTTGGGAACCGTATGCGGATAAGGAATCCGACGAAGGCTTTAAGGACTGGTCAGAGGATGAGGAATTTAAAGAGTGGGAGAATAAGAATAAAGGTGATATTTTATAGTTTTTGTACTACTACACTCTAGATTATGCTCGTGGCGTCATCAGCGTGGATAAAGGTATATTTGTAAATTCCGCGGGAAAATAGAATAGAAAAATAAATAATTCCCAAAAAAATAATATAACCCATGCCTGTCTGCGGGTTAAAAGTTACAACCTCTATCGAAATCGGTTTAGGACTGGCCGTAAAAAGGTAATACACACACTTCAGCATAATTTTATATATAATTTTACCAGCTGTTGCCCGCGACTTCGTCCGCATGGAACAAGTTTTCTTTTAATTCCCACGGGACACTTTTAATTTTCTGGGATAAAAAGTTGCCTATGTCACTCTCCAGGTTATCAACTATACCCATGCATAAAAACGATCCGATTGAAGGACAAACCAACAAACAAAATAATGTATAGATTGATGCTTTATCGATGTATTTACGAAGGTGTTTATCTTTAATTTTCAGGATTTCCACAGATACCGTTGAGTTTAGGTAATTAAACAGTTTCATATAATAGTAGTTTATGAAACGGTTGCTTAATAGGGGTTGTTTAAACATGTTTTTGAGTTTAAAAACCGAGCGCATCGAGGTGTTGATTGTGTAAGTGTATATAGTCCCACAAACTTATCCGATATATTAAAAAAAATAAAAAATAAACTAAACATGCATAAAAATAAGTTGCAATTTTGGCATCTGGGCCAGATAAGTTGGTGGGACTATAAGTTATACCACTTAAAGGTAAACCCACTTCCATCTTAGGGGCTAACTTGTCGTGGTACCTATAGTAAAATTAAAAAAAAACTCTTGTCTGATCGGTGGGAGGCTGTGGCCGTGGCTAGTTACCACCCTATGAACCTACCGATAAAGAAGTGCCACCAAGTAGAAACCGATTAGGGGTATGGGTTAAAAATTACTGCCGTACATAATTATGACAGGTTGGCCCGCTACCATCTTAGACTGCATCATCACTAACCACCAGTAGCCTAATTATGTAAGCCTGCATCAATCATTGTTACAGTTTCGATTTTTGTGATTGGCTGAATTTATGTTATTCTTACCTCAATGGATTTTGGCGAATAGAGGAAGAGTGTTAACCAATCAGAAGTGATTGCGATCGTTATACTGTACAGTCCGACAACCTTAGTCTGCTCTACCACAGGACAGCGAGAAACCGTGAGCGTGGCATCCTTATGTGGTTGACGTCCAATTTTCTCGCACGAAGCGTTTTTGCTCGACGTTTCTGATACGAACCGCTAGGGTGTGAAACACCCTCCCAGCGCACGTGTTTCCTACTACTTATAACTTAAGTACCTTCAAGGCAAGAGTGAATAGACATCTAGGCAAGCGCGTTCCAACCTAGACCTCATCATTGCTTTGCACTAAGCATGATTGTCGTCAAGCGAAGGCCTATCACCTAATAAAAAAAAAATCTTCTCTGACCCGGTGACAGCGTCGCTAGTATCTATGCAAAATAAAATAAAAACAAAAACTAAACAGGCATAAAAATTAGTTCCAATTTTGGCCACCGAGTCAGATAAGTTTGTGGGTTTGTACAACTGTCATTTTAGCAAAATACAGCCCCTGGTGGGATCGCAGTCAAGGGCTAACTTGTAGTGGAATAGAAAAGAGACTTCCTAAGCACGCAAAGTGTAACTTTATTTAGTAAAACTTTTATTTATGTTTGCAGAATTAACAAACACAAGAGTAACTAAGAAGTACGCATCACCCGAGCCTCGCGATGCCCCCGACCATTACATAGACGATATTTAATTATTTTTTTATTTATTGCCTTCTGGTGCAGCCCCGGCTTCGCACTGGTTATACAACAGTATGTATTAGTTTTTTCAGCGCGTGGCTCATGGTTGTGTTAAATTTCTATCTGTAGGTACTACTCTCTATACATTTGTAACTGCCTCGTTGGTCTATTGGTTGGCATGTTCCACTGCGGCCGACGAGGTTCCGGGTTCGAGTCCCGGGTCGGGTTTTTCAAACTAGAAATTCTCAATACTAGTCCGGAGTTAGGAAGTTGGCGTTAAATGCGCCTCCGTGCCTCAGAGAGCACGTTAAGCCGTTGGTCCCGGTTATAATCACTCACATGATAATAGTTGTTAAAGTCCAACAACCCGCATTGGAGCAGCATTGTGGGTCTAAGCTCTAATTCCCTCTCTCCTATGAAAGTGGAGCCCTGTGTCCAGTTGTGGACACAGGCCTCCACTGTGTGTGGTGTGTGTTAATGGGGTGTAGGGGTGGATACATTTGTATACGTGTAAATGTGTGAGTGTACGTGATAGTGGATACGATTGACCTCTCCGAGAGGCACGCACACTTACGCAATTTGCTTAACTACTAGTAGAGTTAACGCGCGCTCGTGAATTGCAAGAACTATACCTATCTATATGTTATGCATCTGCATGCTATCTGTATGCAGTATAGGTAGGGCTGAGGAGGTGGCCCATTGACCACGCAAGTATAAAAATAGTATTTATTACTTTAATTTGTAACTAATTGTATTAAGTTTAGTTATACTAAGTCTAGGAAATGTAAGTGTTGGTCAATAAACTTTCATTTATTTATTTTATTTAAGTATTTTTTTTATTTTATCTACTATACATAAAGTTTAAAATCTACCTTTTATTAAGCTACTAGCGAATGCCCGCGACTTCGTCTGCGTGGTTTGAGGTTTTTTTGTTCCCGCGGGAACTCCTTAATTTTCCGGGATAAAAAATAGCCTATGTGCTATTCCAGACTATAATCTATCTCTGTGCCAAATTTCAGCCAGATCCGTTCAGCCGTTGGGGCGTGATTGAGTAACAAACATCCATCCATACATCCATCCATCCATACATCCATCCATCCAAACTTTCGCATTTATAATATTTATTTGATTACAATGATCGCGATTGATTTGCTGTTACCCGTTAAGAAGTTCCGCCCACCATCTCTGAACTTCTTGTCTGATCTTCACGAAATTCACATGGGACTAACCTGACAGCATAAAATTGCTAAAAATCGGTATAGATTTGACCGAGTTATGGGGCAAAATCGACCAAAACTTTCATCCCCTTTCCCGAAGGAACTCTATTATTTTTCAGGATAAAAAAGTAGCCTATGTATTAACCCAGAGTGTTAAATATAAGTGTGCAATATTGCATTTTAATCCGCGTTTTTTTTAATGTATGTTACTGCATATCTCCGTGGTTTCTGAACCAATTTGAATTTTTTTTCTAAGTACTTATCTAAGCTGTATTGTGAAAAATTGAGTTACAAATAAATTATTTAGATTTATTTTAGGCGATTTATTAAAGTCCAGTTGATGCACGCGACTTCGTTAGCGTGGATTTCCGTTTTAAAAAAATGATATAAAACAGGCACAAAAAATAGTTCCAATTTTGGCCACCTGGGCCAGATAAGATAAGTTTGTGTGACTATTGGTTACACCCATATCAGTTGTGGGTTAAAATGTCATATGATGGTTTTACCCATTCATGTAGAATTTTAGTACCTGTTTTACCACAGAATAGGTTCTACCACAGAATAGAAAATAGGTTGTACTTACATCAGTGGGTGTTGGTGGTGGTGGTACGTAAGTGTTGGGCCTCGTTGGCTGCGGGGTCGTCCTTATCGGTGGGGGTGAAGGGGTCTGCAATATATTGTACAAAACATCACATTAAGTACTTTATAATTATATTAAAAAAAAGATCACTGAAAAGGTTAAGGAATCCTGCACGCTTTCTCTAATGTTCTCAAAGGTGTGCGAAGCTGCTAATCCGCACTCGGCCATCGGGGTACCTAGACTATGGCCAAACCCTTGTCATTCCGAAATGAATGACTTCAACAGTAACTTTATCATAATTATAGTGAACCAAAGACGAACGAAGGAAAATCAAAGACCCCCGACTCTCTCCGCATTGATGTAGTTCTTTTTTTGATTCGAGAGGAAACTGTGATTTTTTGGAATAAAAAGACGCCTTTTTCACTCTCCAGGTCTTCAAGTTTACATATACATTAACATTCCAATAATCTATTGCGGATTGAGGGATAAACAAAAAAACACACCATCGCATATTTTATTATACCTAATACATTGTGTTTTTTAACTGGGCACTGGGGCATTATGGAGAAATCCGTAACCATTAGAGATATATAGGCCAAGGAAACTCTTGAAAACCATTTTATTTAAGCCTACTTTTGCTGTCCTGATTTTTTTCTCCGATACAATTAAATGATCCTTACATAAATCGATTAACATTTAAAAAAAAATTAACCAAAATTGTTTTCACAAAAAGAAGACCTAATGGTTCCCAGTACTCAATTTATTTATTCCATGTTTGACATATAAGACGTCATGTTTTGACTCTACCACCGGTTCGGAAACCAAAGTAAGACTAAAGAAGTTTCTTAGGTATATATCTCCTATAGTTTCGGGTTTCCTTAAACTGCAGTCCTACTAAAAATACACTGTATCAAAATGAAGTATGGAATCGAATCCGGGACCATGATAATCTCTAGCCGTGCGCCAGGGAGGTCAAAAAAACGTATCAACAAAGACCTCACAATTTCTAACAACATAATCATCAATCCATACAATTGATTGTTGGCAAAAATACCTTTAATATACGGTAAAAACGCACCAATTGTCTTATACGACCATTATAAAACAATGTTTTAGTAAACAATGGGTTTTACAGCCTTGGATATACGACCATTCATACGTCGAAATTGTTTCAAAGGACTCACGATTTATTGACCCTGAATGTGGATTTGGGGTCTTATGTGAACTAAAAATATTAATCCATACTAATAGTATAGCTATTATAAATGCGAAAGTGTGTCTGAAGCGAAATGAAGGATTAACAAAAATTTAACAACGCGAACAAAATCGCGGGCATCATCCACTCCATACTAATATTATAAATGCGAAAGTGTGTCTGTCTGTCTGCTACGCTTTAACGACTTGTCTTTTCAACCGATTTTGATGAAATTTAAAAGAGGAAGGACTTAAGGCTACTTTTATCCTGGAAAATTAAGAGTTTCCGCAACGCGAAAGAATTCGCGGGGCTTCATCTAGTTAAAAATAAATACAACTTACCCTGGGAGGGAAGGGTATTTTGGGCACGTCGTAGTTGTACCCATTGCTGGGTGGTAGGTACTCATTGGCGGCTAGGGCTATGCTCAACACGGAGCTGGCGACTAAGCAGGACAGCCACATCTGAAAGGAGAACAGAAGAAATCTATCTATATTATTATAATCCATATCCATACTAATATTATAAATGCGAAAGTGTGTCTGTCTGTCTGTCCGTCTGTCTGTCTGTCTGTCTGTCTGTCTGTCTGCTACGCTTTCACGGCCCAACTACTCAACCGATTTTGATGAAATTTAGTACAGAGATAGATTACATCCCAGGGAAGGACATAGGCTACTTTTTATCCCGGAAAATCTAAGAGTTCCCGCGGGAATCAAAAAAACATATCTGTTCAACCGATTTTGTTGAAATTTTGTACAGGGATAGGTTTTATCCCGGGGAAGGACATAGGCTACTTTTTATCCCGGAAAATTGAAGGTTTCCCGCGGGAATCAAAAAACATCAATCCACGCGGATGAAGTCGCGGGCATCATCTAGTATATATATAAAAATGAATCCCTATTTCCCTTGTTCACGGCATCACGCGTGAATGGCTGGACCAATAACGCTAATTCTTTTTTTGTTGTTGTGATTGTTTGGACCCCGGGATGGCTTATATACACAATTGGACCCGATAGGGGGCGTTGCAATCGGGTTCGAGGTTTCAAAGTCAACAAAGTCTGTCGGGCCCACTAGTCTTACTAATATTATAAAAGCGAAAGTTTAGATGGATGTATGGATGGATGGATGTTTGTTACTCAATCACGCCCCAACGGCTGAATGGATCTGGCTGAAATTTGGCACAGAGATAGATTATAGTCTCCAATAGCACAAAGGCTACTTTTTATCCCGGAAAATGAAAGAGTTCCCGCGGGAACCAAAAAGCCTCAATCCACGCGTACGAAGTCGCGGGCATCAGCTAGTTGTTTATAAATAAAATTCTAAGTCTAAGATTTTATTAAGTAAATTTTTTATTATAATACAATTTTACGGTAGCAGATTCTTACGACTTATCTTAGGTGGCACAAGTTGTCCTACGAGAAATAAAGAATACATTTTCATTTTACAAGCTTAGATATTTTAGACCCTTTTAAAATTTTATTCAAGGTATTTGATACTAGATCATACTCGCGAGTTTGTCCGCGTTGATTTAACCTTTTCCCGGGATGCAAACTATCCCTGTACCAAATTTCATCAAAATCTGTTTAACAGATGGACCGTGAAAGCGTAGCAAATAGACAGACGGAAACGTCACTTTCGCATCTATACTATGTACCTACTATACTATTAATATTACAAATGCGAAAGTTTGGATAGATGGATGGATGGTTTGTTACTCAATCACGCTAGAACGGCTGAACGGATCTGGATGAAATTTAGCACAGAGATAGATTATAGTCTGGAATAACTATTGCTAAGAACAACAAACAACAAACATGGGCTACTTTTTATCCCAGAAAATTATTGAGTTCCCGCGGGAACCAAAAAACCTCAATCCACGCGGGTGAAGTCGCGGGAATCAGCTAGTTTTTTAGGGTTCCGTACCAAAATGGTAAAATGGAACCCTTATGGTGCGACTTTCTCCGTCTGTCTGTCCGTCTGTCCGTCTGTCCGTCCGTCACACTCGATTATTTCAGTAACTACCGAAGCTATCGACATGAAATTTGGAATAGTTGTGTATATTAGTGGCCCAAAGACACTGGAATTAAAAAAAAATGGAAATTATTTTTGTTCTTATTTAAAAAGGGGGGAAAATCTGAGGGTTGAAATTTAAAAGTGAGATAACTGTACTGTGTGGGGCATCATATGAAAGGGTTTACTTTGTACATTCTAAAACAGATTTTTAATTATTTTTAGTTATGATAGTTTTTGATTTATCGGGGAAAATGTCTAAAAAAATACCGTTCCCCCCCCCCTTATCTCCGGAGTTTACCAATCGAAAAATTTGAAATAATTATGGTCAATAGGAATTTACGTATATTTTACAGGAAAACTATAGCCAATCCTCTAACTAGCATAGTTTTTTTGATATTAACAATAAACCTCTACAAACAAAGTTAGTCTTGCGGTTCATTAACAAAGGTAATTATTTATTAATAATGGTACGGAACCCTTCGTGCGCGAGTCCGACTCGCACTTGCCCGGTTTTAATATTAGTATGGATATAGGCTTTAATAGCCCTATAGCTCTTTAGTAGGCACAGGATAAAAAAGTTCTTCGCTTGATGCATCCTATATTATATCTACATACAAAAATATGTACGGAGGAACGTACGACCTTGCACTATCGATCGTGCATTGTTCAATAGAATGCATTCAATGGAGCGATAGCAAATAAAGTGAACTTGATAATTTTATTATTAAGATTACTATTTTAAAAAGTTCAAGGGTTTTGGGTGTAACCACATTGAATTTGGGCTTATTGTTATAAAATGAAGTGGGTGTCTATTGCATTGATTTTATTTTATGTCGAAAATTGACAGTCAAAATGTCAAATCATAATTTTGCATTTATGCTAAAAGCGAAAACATAATAGGAACCGCATAGGGGCCATACTGCCATCGCTTAATGCCATATTGTTTCATTATTGCTGACTTTCGTGTTTCAGAATTATAATCCTTATTTAGGAACGTCAAAGTACGTGACAGCAAACTGTCAGTTTGAGTAATATTGATTAAGTATTGCTTTAAGCGTTGGCAGTATGGCCCCAGATACGTCTACGTCGGAGGAGAATGACGTATTGCTCTATCGCCTTTTTTTCCGAATTGAATATGCTGCGTAGGCCCTACCTGGGTTGGGTGAGCGCTAGGCGTCCGCGTCGCCAAGAAATGAGCTCTAGGGCTCAAAGAATTGGAGGCGGCAACGTTTTTCTAAATGCGCCTCCTGTGAGGCTTGGACCTCGCCTTAGGATGACGGTGGGACGAATGGGAGGTCGGTTTGCGTTGATAGACCACTAAGTCACCTTTTTCTTTCATATTATGCTAAATGATGACCGTGACCTCGTTAGCGTGGTTTAAGGTTTCGATTCCCGCGGAAACCCATTAATTTTCTGGGGTGGAATATAGCAGACATTATAGGCTAAGTATATCTTAATTCAGGGTTCTATCTCCATTCCAAATTTCAGCCAAATCGGTCTAGTCATTTACGCGAAGGTGTAACAAACATTAAAACTCAAATTCAAAGACGCGTCATATTATTATGCTATCGCTACATTTCCCAAGTATTGTATTCTGAGATCGTCGGGCGTTCTGTGTCGCGACTCCAAAGTTCCGAACCTACTGAATGGGAAAACGTAGACAAAAGAATTGTTTAAATACCTCACAATTATTATATTATGCGCATGCGCACATAATATGAGATACGAGTTAAGGTTTCGGCTGTTTGAAATATTCCACGCTTAAATATCGCAGATTATGTTTTTAAATAGAGGTGTCATGCCGGAGTTAATCCTATGGAGTAACAAATAGTATTTTTTTATTTTTTCAAAATACGCAAGCGCAAGCAAAAGCGCACACACACACAAATTATTTGTTAATATTTCGTCTAGTTAAAAACTACATACTTCTAATTATATTTACACAAATAAACGCTGTCCAAATGATCGTTAATGGGCATGGTGCCCGAAACACTGGCGCTAATTGTAATTACCTTGCTGAATAGTAAGGCTAAGCCGTTGGGCTAAAAGCGCCAGCTCTTAAGTCACCAGTAGCCTGACATTTATAACAAACAACAAACTTTACACTATGAAGTTTCGCTGTTGACCGCGTGGATTTGGGCTTTAAAATGCAAGGAAAGTTATTTGATTTATTAACATAAAAAGTAAGAATCATTCCCCGGAATGAATCATATAATATATCTGTACCAAATGTAGACACTACTTCACCTTTATGATATAAGTATGTTAGTATTGATGGATTAGTACGAATATTTTATTGTTACTATAGTAGCCAGTTAGATAAGTGTTTTAATAAGTGATTAAGCCGATTTTGCAGAACACACAGAGGGCATCACTACCTCTAGGAAAAAGCAACTCTATGGCGTCTCTATTCAAAATATTTATCGCAGAATAAAGTGTTTTAATTGAGATGTCACGGATGATTATGGAGTATAGTAATTATTATGGTATGTTTATTTTATAAACTAGTTTCGATCCGGAGACCTTTGTTTGATAAAAAATTTATTTTATTTAACGTAGCCTTCCTTTTTAGGGTTCCGTACCAAAATGGTAAAATGGAACCCTTATGGTGCGACTTTCTCCGTCTGTCTGTCCGTCTGTCCGTCTGTCCGTCCGTCACACTCGATTATTTCAGTAACTACCGAAGCTATCGACATGAAATTTGAAATAGTTGTGTATATTAGTGGCCCAAAGACACTGGAATTAAAAAAAATTGGAAATTATTTTTGTTCTTATTTAAAAAGGGGGGAAAATCGGAGGGTTGAAATTTAAAAGTGAGATAACTGTACTGTGTGGGGTATCATATGAAAGGGTTTACTTTGTACATTCTAAAACAGATTTTTAATTATTTTTAGTCATGATAGTTTTTGATTTTTCGGGGAAAAAGTCTTAAAAAAATACCGTTCCCCCCCCTTATCTCCGGAGTTTACCAATCGAAAAATCTGAAATAATTATGGTCAATAGGAATTTATGTATATTTTACAGGAAAACTATAGCCAATGCTCTAACTAGCATAGTTTATTTTGATATTAACAGTATACCTCGTACTCGTCGTCAAATAAACATATTGGTTTTTGCCTGATTGTTTTGCTTCAGTACCTACTTCTTGAGTACGGAACCCTCGGTGCGCGAGTCCGACTCGCACTTGGCCGGTTTTTTTGTGAGTAAGTTGCACTAAATTGGGGCCATACTGCCAATGCATCAAATAAATATTATAAATGCGAAAGTTTGGATGGATGGATGTATGGATGTATGGATGTTTGTTACTCATTACACCGAATTGACATAATAGTTTTATCCGAATGTTGGCTAAGTAAATCCCCACTTATTCCTCCCTTGGATGGATTCATTGCCCATGCATCATCTTTTAATAACCAAAACGAAGGAATAGTAGTTTACATTCGATCCGAGATCAATAACAATTACACAATAGAATCTACCGATATTATTGATGCAAACAGTCTAGTCATTAAATTCTCGAACTCTCTTGTTGTTGTGAGCATATACAGATCTCCATCCTATAAAAACCCCAAGCCGTTCATCAATAGCCTGGATTCATTGCTAAAGGTTTACAATTCTTTTAGGAATGTAATAATAGTTGGAGACCTAAACATCAACATATTGCCTGATAATCGTGATTCAATTGCTGACGACTATTTGAATATGCTCGCTGCACACGGAATGCTTCCCGCGCATAGTTTACCTACTAGACTCAAGAACTGTCTAGACCATATAATGTTTAAATCTACAAATCCTGTAACCACCTTGGTACTAGATTCATACATCACTGATCATGCACCCATTCTTTTTTATTGTGATGTTAAAATTAGAGCACAAGCATTTAAACATAAATCCCAGAAATTATAGACATCCAAGGCGTGGTTAATTGTCTGGAAAAAGCGGATTTCTCCCCCATCCTTAGTTCCTCAGATCCTGAAAAAGCTGCCAATTTACTCATTAATACCCTTTCAGACGCTATAAAGGTCAATAGTCGTACAGTAGTTATTCCAAATAAAAATAGAATCATTAAACCATGGATTACTCCTGGCCTCCTGAGATGCATTCGACATAGAGACAATCTATACAGAAAGTCAAAAAAACATAAAGATAATTAAAGTCATTTTCATGCGCTATCGTAATAACTGTAACAATCTCCTCAAAAAAGTAAAGCAAGAATATGAGCGGAATGAGTTTCAGAAGGCCAGAAGTAATCCTGGAAAAACTTGGGAATTAATCAAGAAAGTTGCTAATCTTAAACAAAAAGATCCGAGCCCGTCCGAGTTGCTGAATCTATGTACTCACCCAGTTGATTCTGCTGATGCAGTTAACGGCTTTTTCTCCAGTGTAGGTAAAAACCTTGCAGAAAATATAATTCTATCGCCTGCGGATCAAACCAAGATAGTCTATACTTCGAACCGTAATGGATTAAATGCCATGGCTTTACTGACAATTGAATCCACCGAAATAGAAGAAGCAATCTTTAACCTCAAAGAAAAATGCGCTGTGGGCTGGGATGGTATTCCTTCATCAGTTATTAAAGCTAGTGCACATATTCTTATCCCTATATTACAATATATATTCAATCTCAGCATATCTCTAGGCATCTTTCCCCGTGCTTTTAAAAGAGCAGTTGTGCATCCTATTTATAAAAATGGAGACAGAGGCAGTGTCACAAACTATAGGCCAATCTCTGTATTAACAACCCTTTCAAAGATATTTGAGAAAATTTTGAACAAGAAGCTTTTAAGTTACATCAATCACAATGATATATTATCAGAAAACCAGTTTGGATTCCGCAGTGGAAAGTCTACCGAAGATGCAGTATTAAAACTGTCCAATAACATTTTAAAAAATATTGATAACAAATTAAAATCTGTCGCAATTTTCCTTGACCTTTCCAAAGCTTTTGACACTGTCTCTGTCCCCAAGTTGCTAAATAAACTAGAGCAAATAGGTGTTAGAGGCCTGGCTTTTAACATATGTAAAAGTTATCTGACAGATCGTACACAATACGTTAAGATAAATAACTTCCAAAGTAAAGAGGCCCCAATTGAGTACGGTGTCCCTCAGGGTAGCGTCCTAGGACCTACTCTTTTTCTTATTTACATAAATGAGTTATGTGGCATGTCACTGCCTAACTGCAAGATTATCACCTACGCTGACGACACTGTACTTCTCATCCACGGAAAAAACTGGCTAGAAGCCAAAAATTTCTCCGAATCCACTTTAAGACTTGTCTTGAGATGGCTTAAACAGAATCTGCTCACCCTTAACGTTGCTAAAACTAAATTCATTACTTTTGCTTCTTCTTCACCATCCCAAGCGCCTTCCTCCTTCACAATCCGAGCACACAGCTGCCTTTATAATGACACTGTTAGTAGTTGTGATTGTCCCCTCTTGGAGCGTTCATTAAGCACCAAATATTTAGGTGTAATTATGGACGGTTCTATGACATGGAACCAACAGATCGATTCACTGGTGTCACGACTCAGGAAGCTCATCTTTGTTTTTAAGCGGCTGAGGAACGTGGTGGACTTGGGTTGCTTGAAAACTGTTTACTTTTCTCTGGCTCAATCGATTTTTACATACTGCATTACCTGTTGGGGTGGCTCAGGCATAACGTCTATGTTGAGACTTGAAAGGGCCCAGAGAATGGTGCTAAAGGTTATGTGTAATAAACCCATTTATTTTCCCACGGCTGAGCTTTATGCACATACGAAAGTCCTAACTGTGAGACAACTGTTTATTTTATGTACCATTTTGCGTAAACACCCACAACTTCACTACGATCCAAAAATTTACACAAAACGTAGACCTCACTCGGTGTGTACAATGCCCTCGACGCGGACAGCAATCTCGGGACGCCATTACCCTTTCTTAAGTTGTTTACTGTACAACAGAGTCAATAAATTGTTAAATATCTTCCCCCTCACAACATTTTCCTGTAAATCTAAGTGTTCCAAATGGCTTCAATCACTCTCCTACGAAGAGACAGAAAAACTTTCAATAATAGTTAAATAATTAGACTCATTCTTTTAGTACACAAACAAATATACGCACACAAACACACACACTCACTCACTCAACACACACTCACACACACACACACACACACACACACACACACACACACACAAAACTTAGTATAGTTATGCTTCCGTTTTAGGTTTTAGTTTTATTTTAAAAGATATCTGTACCTATTACTGTTTCGGAGGTGGGCGTTGACGGCTGAAACGCAGTTTATACTTTTTTAGCCGTCACCGTTCATAGAAATAAGATCAAATGTTGTAGTTTACAGAAAAAGTAAATAAATTTCATTTCAAATTTCATTTCATTTCAATCACGCGCCAACGGCTGCACGGATCTGGCTGAAAGGGGTTGTTTCAAATTTATATGGAGCCTGGGCCAGGTATTTGTACGATATTTTAAAATGTTCGGGGTCACAAAATAGTAACATTTTTTTCTTTATTTCTTACTAAAAAGTTCAATTTGCGAGGTACAATGCGAAATTATTTTGCAAAATAAAAGAGCAGCAACATGCGTCCATTTTGACATTGACGTATATTACACGTGTCATGATGACATTTGACATAAAAATAACATGAGAATTAACCTTAAAATATCCAACAGCAGTCAGCGAGTCGATCGAAAGATTTTATTTTACAAGTTGACGGAATAAATAATAATGAGAGGTTTATGTATTCTCGTTTATGTTGTCTTGACGTTTGACAATAGAAATGACATGTAACGTCATTACAAACATAGACAACAAAAAAGATGGATGCGCTGCGAGAGTTGCTATTCTACAAATGTACCTAATTAAATAGTTTATTTTTGTACCTCTTAATCACTGTAAAACTGCAAAAATGCATATTTTATTTTGTTTTCTATGATTTTATACTATTTTTTGGAATACTGTACAAGTACCTGGCCCAAGATGCAACAACCCCTTTGGCACAGAGATAGAATATAGTCTGGAATAGCACATAGGCTACTTTATATCTCAGAAAATTAAGGAGTTTCCGCGGGAACCAAAAAACCTCAAATGGATGTTTGTTACTCAATCACGCCAGAACGGCTGAACGGATCTGGATGAAATTTGGCACAGAGATAGATTATAGTCAGTAGTAGTAGTAGACATAGGCTACTTTTTATCCCGGAAAATGTAAGAGTTCCCGCGGGAACCAAAAAACCTCATACCACGCGTACGAAGTCGCGGGCATTAGCTAGTAAGCAATAATACTCAAAATTTACAGTTTGATGTTACGTTATTATTCTAAAACACGAAAGTCAAGAATAATGAAACAATATGGCTTTCAGTTTGGCCCCTGTTCTTCTTTTCTATTTTTTGTTTTGGAATGCTATTGAGAAACTCCAAAAAATCGATGGTTGCACTCTTAAAAATATTAGGTATATTAGGTGCTATATTAGGTATAAGCACATTTTTTATCGCTTTCTGTTATCTATCTATCTATAGAAATACTTCATTGCACACACAGGATAAATAATATCTTTCTTGCCTGCCTCGTTGGTCTAGTGATTAGCATACAGACCATACTCGGTGGATTAGCATGTTCGACTGCGGCTTACGAGATCCCGGGTCGGGCCATAATTTGTAATGTGTTTGTATTGGGTTGTATTATGTATTTCTGACAAGAAATTCTCAGTACTAGCCCGGAGTTAGGAAGTTGGCGGTGTTTCAACCACGCGCCTGATCTCTCTTCAATCCGGTATGAGAGCAAAGGAACAGAGAGTGCACCTGTGTTTGCGCACACACTTGTGCACCATAATATCTCCCGTGCAGATGGTTAATCTCTGGAGATTGACCGCTGTGGCTGAAACTCAGTCAGGGGGACATTATAATTTATTATTTCTTATATCTTTCCTAATCCTTCCTTAATACAATAAATCTAAAGTGAAGTTAACGTCTAAATAATTTTTTTTCGTCTTTCACACCCCTTTAAACGTATTACGTATATTTAAAACAAGTAAGTACGTTACTAATAACTACATAGGTACCTAATAAGAAAAGATTTTAAACTAGGTATAGTTTGTAAACATTGTCATCCATATTAATATTATAAATGTGAAAGTGTGTCTGTCTGCCTGCTACGCTTTCACAGCCCATTTATTCAACCAATTTTGATGCAATTAATAATACTGGTAAGTAATTTTTTTGATAAATACTGGTAAGTAACATCAAAAAAACCTCAATCAACGCGGACCATGTCGCGGGCATCAGCTTGTAAATATACAAAATAAATCGTTCCGTAATCTCGTAAAAAGTGCTAAGTTGTCATAATCGCCGTCCCACTATTCAAATATCTAGCTCATAAATAAGTCCTTATGCAAGTAGACACAGCGTTTACCCACTTTCGTACAAACAGACAGTGGGAATTTACATTATTATAAAACTGTTTCACGCCATGCTGTTTCTTGGACGGAATTACCTCACTGATATGAGCGGTCGCACACAGGCAGTTCGAGGTAAACACGTTCTGGCGCCTTTACTGCTGCAGCGTTGAGCGCATTTGCTTATTAGTGGGAGGTCCCGGATTTGGTCCCCGAGAGGATCAATTTGGTGATTCATAATTTCTGAATTTGCTCTGGTCTGATCTGGTGGGAAGCTTTGGCTGTGGCTAGTTACCATCCAACCGGCACGTACGTGCCGCCAGGCGATTTAGCACTCGGTTTCTCCATAACATCGTAATGTTATGGAGAAACCGATTAGGGGTACGGGTTTAATATAACTGCCGTACCTACCTTCCCCTCACAAATTAACCTACTACCATCTTAGTCTACATCAACACTTACCATTAGGTAAGATCACAGTTAAGGACTAACTCGTAATGAAATGAAATGAAAAAAAAATTGTCATTTTTCAAAAACTTGTAATGGAATTTAAAAAAAAGAGATGTTCCGTGGGTCAGTAATTTGCTTCAAACTGCCAGTGTGCGGCCGCGCTAAGAGAACGCCTAGATCGGAAATGTGTTACAAATATGTTTCACAGACTTAACAATGGATTTGGAAACGAAATGTTCTCTACATTGTTGATTTATCAAAGATATTTGACCGCAAAATTAGCCTAAGTACTTAAGTAATTTTAGTACTTAAGTAATTTCGTCCAAGAGCTGGCGCTTATTTAGTCCAACGGCTTAGCCTGGCAATTCAGAGAGGCAAAAGCGCCAGTGTCTTGGGTACCATGCCCATGAATGATCATTTGAACGGAGTATATTTTTTGTAAATATAAATGTTATAGATAAGATTTTTTATATTCTAATCATGATTGTTTGTAAATATTTTAATTATCATTGTTAATATTGATCGCTTCTTTAGTTAAGAACTAATTAGTTTAGAAATAAGTAATCTTTATTAAGTAATTTGAAAGAAAAACATTGATGGTAATGAATAATATAAAGTGGATTGAAACAATTAGGTTATAATGTTGCAGAGATGAGTCTAATTTCCGCACTTAGAGTCGCTTATTCACTACTCAAGGAACTCCTTAGTATATATGTAGGTAGATTTCAATACAAAATCTGGGATAGAAGCAAGCGTTATTTTGCGGAAGTCCATGATGATGAAGGAACAAGAAACTTTATTCGCTATAATCCGCCAAAGCAGAAAAATCTGTGTGATACAGCGCGCAGCTTGCGATATGCACCGCCACAAGTCACAACACAACACCACACCATACAAATCTACAAAATTACTCTCAACGTACGTTTCACTCGGACACCGGAGCATCCTCAAGAGATGACTGATTGACTCGACAATGCACAGTTATATAGTCAAACACTTTACAGTTTACAGTCTCGTAGGTACTTCTCGGTCCGCCCTAATGTCCGCCAGCCTTTAGGTCACGGTTTAGAAAAATAAGTTTTAGTAATTTATTGGTAAGTAAGCTGGGAAAAGTACCCAATCAAATCAAATCAAATCAAATCAAATCTTTTTATTCAAGTAGACTCTTAACAAGTACTTAGTCGAGTGATTCTACTACAACTGGTTCGCAAGAAACATGGTGGTTACTCACACCATTGCATCAAATGTGTAGATACTAAACTACGGCCGTTCAGAGAATGCGTTCCTGACACGTCGCGATTGAACTGACGACGTAACTTTGTAATGGCGTTGCAGTTATTGTACGATAAAAATATTATTGCTGGTTGTTTACCGTTTTAACAATTGATGAGCATTAAAACAACATTATTATATCAATAATCAATTAATGTTATAATTTTGTGCCAAACTGAGTGTCAAATAACTTGGGAAACAATATTTTTCTGATAGGTGTCAGGAACGCATTCTCTGAACGGCCGAACATTAAATACTTAAGTAACCACAGTCCTAAGTATTGCTGGAGCGAGTCAAATCCTGCTCTTTTTGTTTTATCATTTATATAATCTTTAACAATATAATAAGCTTCTTTCTAAATAACAATAGGTTAAATACGTTTATTTTAATTAATGGTTTATGAGCAAATAATTAAATACCAATCTAGATTTCTCAAAGCTAAGCGGGCATTTTGACATTTCGCGTCGCAAACCGCGGAATGCGCATCACGATTGTCGCAATCGCATTCCAGCAGGCGTGGCTCCTCACGATGCCTCAGTGAAATGTTACTTGAGCTATGATAATTGCTTTTATTTAATAAAGAAGGGTAAGTACCTAGTTTGCAACACTACACATTTGCATGGAGCGCTAAAAATGTCCTCCCGAATGAATTTCGGCCACGGCGGTCTATCTCCAGAGAGACAAGCCATCTGCGATGGGAGATTATATACACAAGTATATATGATTATATAGTACACAAGGGTGTGCAAATTCACAGGTTTCGTTCCTGTTCTCTGTTCCTTTACTCTCACAGCCCGATGTGACGGTAAATCTGACACGACCAGAGAGAGATCTGGCGCAGGACCGACGGCTTTACGTGCTCTCCGAGGCACGGGGGTGAAGGACCGCCAACTTCCTAACTCCGGACTAGTGCTGAGAATTTTTAAGCACTAGCGCTAAAAATAAGTACCTAAGCCACTATACGCCTACATCTATTACCGGCTCATTCGGAATGACAAGGGTTGGCCATAGTCCACCAGACGTGCCAAGTGCGGTTTGGCAGACGTCACACACCTTCAAGGACATTATGAGGTACTCTCGGGCATGTAGGTTTCCTCACCACGTTTTCCTTCGCCGTAAGGGCGTGTTTGGAACCCTAATAGCATTTGTTTTAAGTAATTATTGCAATAAGGTGCCAAATATTTGAATTTAAGAAATAAAAAATATCTGAATGGAATTTACCTAATAGTGTTTCATTGCTACCTAATCACCTATATATAGAATTTCATCTACATATTATGTATTAAAAATTAATAAGGTAAAAGATCCGTAAAAGATCCGTCATAAAAGTAACGGATACGGATACGGATCTTTTTTCTCCTGCGGATATCCGCGGATACGGATACGGATCTCCAGAACATCACTAGTATGGATGTTTGTTACTCTTTCACACCAGAATGGTTGAACGGATTAGGATGAAATTTGGCACGTAGATAGACTATCTGGAATAACATATAGGCTAGTTTTTATCCCGGAAAATTAAAGTGTTACCGCGGGAACCGAAAAACCTCAATCCACGCGGACGAAGTCGCGGGCATCAGCTAGTGTAGTATATTTATATTTAAGACCTTTTGTCTGCGTAACAACGCGAGCATGTTTTCACTTCAAAATCTTACGCATTTTCGTTACGGACGTTTTTTGCCGGGTAGGGTACCTACCCCTCCGCATCGTCCCATGAGGAACTTTATTCCCAAAAACTAAACAAGCATAAAAATTTGTTCTAATTTTGTCCTCCGGGTCAGATAAGTTTGTGGGACTGTATAAGTAGGTATAATGTCCATTTGAAAATCGTGACGATCCAACTTCCGGCTACAAAAGGAAACCTAGCCTGGGAAAAATCTAAAAGCAGGTTATATAAGCTATTTTGCGTGCGATAGTTTGTGTTCAGTTATGTAAGCGGGTATAAACAAAATGTAATGTCAGTCAGTTGGTGCAATTACGGTAATGATCAGTCATTGAGGCGGAATCGCCGGGGGACGTGACTCGTGAGTACGGTCAGAATGGAAATGTAGGTAGATAGAGGTTTTATGTTGTGGTGTCTTCTCGACAGGCTGAAGTCTGTCGGGGTACGGGCCTCGAGGTCGAGTCTCCTTGCCCGGGCGAGTCCTCACAGGTAGCAGACTGCCTGGATTGTCTATTTCAGCCCTTTTTTACTGGGCTGAGGTCGCCCGCTCAGCATCGGCGTTGGGGCAATTGGATAGGTCAGGGTTGTATTGTTGTCAGATCCGCAGGGCGACCGCGTATCTTTTGCATCAATCATTGATGCATCGCAATCAACTCTGATTGGTTAACACTCTTTCACTATTGGACAAAATCCATTGACGCAGCAAGAATACCATAAATTCAGCCAATCGGAGGTGATTGCGATGCATCAATGATTGATGCAAAAGATACGCGGTCGCCCTGCCGGTGAATGAGCTGTCATATCCAGTATTTGGGATGTCAAATCCGGTATTTCGGGTGACCTTAGCGATGCGTCGTCCTCTTCGTCGCGACTGATGTTAAAGTTGGTAGAGATTAGAGATGAGAGAGATTGATAGAGGATTTTTAGATTGTGGCGGTCTTCGCAGTCCGCACATAATGCAATAGAACGTGGCACTACTAGTAACGCACGAAGAACACGAAGAGCCTGAATCGCGATTACGAAGTTCTCTCTGAATTACGCAATTTATATATGACTTCCACAGATCAGTGGTAGGACCCGTGGTCCACAACACCGGCAGGCTGATTAGGTATCATGCAAACGATTCGCGATACCAAAAATTGTACAATATTTCAAATTCGTATTATGTATCGTCGATACCTATTACGAATTTGCGATTAGACAGCAAATATTGTACAATTTTTGCTATTTTTGCCATCGCGAATCGTTTGCTGATGCGTAATCAGCCTGCCGCTCGGAGGATGATCATGCTATTGTTACGGTCGAGCCATAATCACCTGCTCCCGTACAAGATTTTTTCGAAAAAATTTAATCCATACTACTATCGTGATCTGGCAATTGCGTTAAAAAGGTCTGTGACACCTGGGGCCTTACTACTAACGCTTAAAACCATATTGTTTCATTATTGTTGACTTTCGTGTTTTCGAATTATAAACCTTATTTTAGGATCGTCAAGGTACGTGACATCAAACTCTCATTTTGATTAACTAAGAGCTTAATTATTATTGTTTTCAATTGAGTGCGAAACAAAAAAAAACATACTAATGTTATAAATTTGTCAGTGTGTCTGTATATCTACTACCCGTGGCTACTTTTGATCCCGGAAAATTAAGGAGGTCCTGCAGAAAAAAAAACTAAATTCACGAGGACAGAGTAATAGTACCTACCTATTCTGTGGTCGCGGGCGTCATCTGGTATGAAATAAGACATCACTAAGGGCAATTATACCAAACCAAAAAACTAAATTTTTAAATCATCCAAGTATAGTTTTAACAATTATATCTGCCTACCATGATAGGTAGAGAAATATTAAAATCCAAATATGGTTTTAATAATTATAACCACAACCATGGCCTAAAAACAAATAAGTTTATATGGATATGGAATAATAGGTATTTAAGGAATACCAATTACATTATATGAGTATTTTTTTCTTTAGAACATAATATTAGGTATTTTTAACCAAACTAATGGCCTAGTGCTTACCTTTTTTCGACGAGTGACAACATATTTTAAAGCCTAACCAAATAGGCAAATAAAAAATAACTAAGTAGTAGCATCCAAAAAGCATACGTCAAACTCATAATAGGTTACAAATTATCGCTAAACTTGTTCACTAAATTATAACCAATTTTAAATAGAGTAGCAAAATCCATCCCATTTTAACTTTTAACATAATTTAGGTAGGCTTATAGCCCAATAGAACCTAAGTGGGCACAGGAAACATGACTATATGCAATCGTAATGTTACTTAGGTCACAGAATAATATAATAGTACTAACGTACTTAGGTTGTTTATGAATGTTTGAATCTAAACCTAACAGATTTCGGCAAATATAGTACTTTACAAACAAGATTTGGTGAACATTTACCAAATGTCTTCTAGCCCGATTCATCCAGTGGTTTGAGCTGTGCGTTGATAGATCACTCAGTCAGTCACCTTTTTTCTTTTATATATATTTAGAACTAGCTGATGCCCGCGGCTCCGTCTGCGTAGTTTAAGTTTTTTGATTCCCGCGGGAACTCCTTAATTTTCCTGGATAGTCAAAGTCAAATAACGTTCATTCAATTTAGGTAGGTATACTACCTATAAAAAGCCTATGTCATTCTCCAGGTCCTCAACTATAGGTACCCATGCCAAAAATCACGTCGATCCGTTGCTCCGTTGCGGCGTGATTGAAGGACAAACCAACAAACAAACACACTTTCGCATTTATAATATTAGTATGATATTACTGGAGTAGATTAAGATTTTTGATTCCCGAGGGAATTCCTTATATATCAGAATATAACGCAAAATTTGGTACAGATGTAGGATGTATCCCGAGAAAGGACGTAAGCTACTTTTAGCTCTTCTATCAAAGGGTTCCCACGAGATTTCCAAAAGCCGAACGAAGTCGCTGGCTTATAGCTAGTCAAAAATAAACCGGATTTAAATTTAAAAGGCTGAATGTTACCTCAGAATGTTGTTTAAACTTTATCATAAGGCATCCGAGGAAAGTTGTGAAAGGGTTAAAAGGTTTAAATAAAAATAAAAGTTAAGCAAAAACGAGAAATGACAATTTATGAGCACAAAGTTCGGAATAACCCAAGTAAAAAGATACCTATATTTTTTATCTTTATAAGACAGTAATAAAATATTTAAAAAGTACATAAATAAGGCCGCCGTTTTGGCTGTTTATTATAAATGAAAGTTTTCATTATATAAAAGTATTTTAAATGGAACGAACTTCTTCCTTTTACACTAAGTATGATATTAAAGTCATATAATAATACACTCGTTTTATTTTATGTTACATTGTCTATTACAAAATTTATCATTTTAATAATTATGAGCATACATTTTGAAATCATAGAGAGAGGAATAGGTACTTATTTTTTATTCAGAGAAGTAGTCTTTCAATTCTTGACTATATTCGTAAGCGGATGATGGCTGCGACTTCGTCCGCTTGGACAATTTTCTTTTTTGTACCCGCGACAACTCCTTAATTTTCCAGTATAAAAAGTTACCTATATCTTCTTACAGACTATAATCTATCTCTGCCAAATTTCGTAAAGATCCGTTCATCCATGCATCAATTTATACTAATATTATAAATGCGAAAGTGTGTCTGTCTGTCTGCTACGCTTTTACAGTCCAACTTCTCAACAGATTTTGATGAAATTGGTACAGGTTACATCCCGGGGAGGGGTCCGGCATAGGTCGGAAAATTGAAAAGTTCCTGCGTGAATAAAAATAACCCAACCTACGCGGACGAAGTCGCGGGCATCATCTAGTATCAATATATTTTATTCAATTAAACACTTATTGACGTTTAATACGTTCCATTTATCCAAACTTTCTCATAATAAAATAATATTAGTATAGAATATACAATACAAGATTTTTTTTGTTAGGCACGCTAGGAATAGTTGTTTTTACACGTATACGTACGTTAATCTATAAATAATGGGAGACTGTTCAGTAATAATCGTTATATTCATGTAGTCGCTTAGTATTATGATTATTTGTTCCTGGTCATTAGGTTGCCAAGAAAAGCTGAGTAGGTTTTTAGGTTAATATGTTGAAAAGAGTTTATAGAACGTAAGTTCTTTACTTACGGTAGGATTTAAAACGCCCACCTAGGATGGAAAAATCGTACGTGACGAAAAAGCGTTTAAATTTTTCTCCCTCCCTCTAGCATAGATGGGGACAGACAAAGTGTCTGTATCGATCCGTCCAGTGGTTTGTCAGTCAGTCACCTTTTCCTATTATATATTTAGACTAACCTAACGCCTATGCTGTGGTAGAATGTAGAAGGTAACCTCTATGCAAAATTTCAGCTTTCTATCTCCGAGGGTTTGGGCTGCGCGTTAATGAATCAGGAATTTTCTTTTCATAGATTAAGATTTAGAAAAATAGAAATATTATAAAGTGTGCAACTAATTTTATACTTAATAGAAAAGTTTTGCGCCATACTTTTGACACATAATTCAAGATGGCTGCAGTTCTCAGGCAAAGGCATGCAGCCATTCAGCCTACAACGTATAATTAAATAATCATTACTTTTTATATTACTAACGCAACGGATCTCTCACGGTGAATTAACTACCTATTTTTAAAACGGTTTATTTATTATAATTGACCTTTGGGCTTTGAAGCGATTATAATCTATGCTTTGTTTTTTTTTATTACTTCGTGAGCTATTTATGCGACATAATTATATAATTTTAATTAGGTAAGTAGAAATATTCGAATAATGGTAAAAAAAGTGTTTATAATAATGTAAGTAAGTCATTTTAACACAAAAAATTGCGAATATCAGTAGGTAAGAATATTATGTTGTAGTCAAAGATTGAGCGAAAAATATTTTGCATACAGTCTATAGGACTTTTTTTTAACTGGGTCACTCTATTAATGCCAAATCCATAAGACCTTTGTGTTATATTTAAGCATACAATATGAACTGCAACTCAAAATTGATTATATAACATTATCATAACCTAAATACCAATTATAATGTATAGAACAAAAACACGTGGGTCAAGGAGACGATGCGTGCAAGGTAGAACATCGTATAGCAAGTGCATTGTACCGGATTATACAATTATAACATAATATGCCCATTATTTTGGTAGTAATTAATTACTATCTCAGTCTTTAAAATAGGGATTAAATGTTAAATAATACAAAATAAAACATTTATTTTCAACTAGATGATTCCCGCGACTTTGTCCGCGTGGATTAGGATTTTTTGATTGTCGCGGGAACTCTTTAATTTTCCGAGATAAAAAGCGACCCTGGCTTTCTTACCAAAATAATAAAGGCATTCTGACGTGTACATCCGCTAAGAAAGGATTTTTGAAAATTCAACCTCTAAGGGGGTCAAATAGGCGGACAAAGACGAACAAAAGCTAGTCTCATACCAAATCGGTAATGTGCGTCCACTTTAATTCACTAGTAACGTAATCTGTGATAATTAACTTGTCACAACAGTCATCGTCCGATCTTTTAGAGATGATTTGTGCGCTGGTATTTGTTAATTAGTGTTTTTATTTATGTTGCGAAAAAGCAGAATGCTGCCATATTGCAACTGGATTTTTATTAGGTCTTCTTTATAATATAACAATCTTAAATACTACCTTATGGGGTTCTTTAGTAGGTACTATCTTCTTATCATACTTAAAATATCACCGAGTTTTTTGCTGGTTCTTCTCGGTAGGAATGTCATTACGAACCAGTGGTAGATTCACTCGACGATTCAAAAGCACAAACATTTTATTTGAATAAAAACCGATGGCTCAACGTGCTCTCCGAGGCACGGAGGAAACGAAGGCCAAATTCGAACTTCCGAATTCGGTCACCCATCCAGTTACCGACTTGGGTCAACGTTGTTTAACAATCACAATCGCGTTGTCGTAGTTAGGCCACTTGTCCCTCATTTGTGTGTAAATTTGCATCTTTTATACTAACATTATAAAGTATGCGAAAGTTTGGATGGATGGATTGTATGGATGTATGGATGGATGGATGTTTGTTACACGCCAGAACGGCTGAATGGGTCTGGATGAAATTTGGCTCACAGTTAGATAATAGTCTGGATTCTGGAATAACACATAGGCTACTTTTTATCCCGGAAAATTAAAGAGTTCAAAGTCGCGGGCATCAGCTAGTAATGAATAAAAGAAACAAGTAAAAAAATGTTTCGCATTTAACATGAGCATGGATATGAATATGGAAGTAGCATATTACATGTTGTAACAGCAGAGCAATAACATAGACCTTAAAAATAAGTGGCCCGTACCCAAAATTATCTCAAAATCTGCTCAATTACATGCCAACGCAGATGTATCTAAATTTAGGCGTTGCTACATAACATGGTAATGGTATGCCAGCTGATGCCCGCGACTTCATCCGCGTTGATTGAGGATTTTTTGTCTCCGCGGGAACTCTTTAGCTCTTTAGCCTATGTCCTTCCCTTCCCCTAGATACAAATTATCCCAATTCCAAATTTCATCAAAATCGGTTTAAGAGATATTTTTTTATGAATTCCGCGCGAACTCTTGGATTTTTCGGGATAAAAAAGTGCCTATGTCCTTTCCCAGGCTACATACAACCTAGCCCTGTACCAAATTTTATCGAAATCGATTGAACAGAATACAGATGGGCCGTGAAAGCGTAGCAGTCAGCCAGACAGACACACTTTCGTATTTATATTAAGTACTAGATGATGCCCGCGTTATCCCGCGGGAACTCTTCACTTTCCCGGGGTAAGTAGCATATGTACTTCCCTGGGATGTAACTTATCTCTATACCAAATTTCATCAAAATCGGTTGAGTAGTTAGGCCGTGAAAGCGTAGCAGACAGACACACTTTAGCATTTATAATATTATAAGTATGGAAAAGTATGGATATGGATTATTATGTAATACGGGTCAAGTACGGTCGCGGTCTGAAAATGTTTACCAGTTTTCAAATTAGATTCTTTAAAACACTGCGTGCATTAAGGTCTAAATTGCTTAAGCAAGGTAATTTTTACGTTACGAAGTTATCAAAAAATTTTCAAAAATCGAATTCAATAAAAAGAGTTTTTATAAAGTTGAAGTTAATAAAATTCATTTCCTAATTCCAAGTTTTACATATATTATAGAATCATCGTATTTGTTAAAGTGACATTAAAAACATAGATGTAAGATTGAGTTCAAACTTCGATCCCCGCAGCGCCAATTTAGGTTAACAATCGCTTAGTTTTCTCAGGAAAACTACCGAAAAAAAGTCTATTTTGTAATAGGGTTATGTACGAGGAATCAATTCTTCTTTCTTTAGACGTCATCCGTTTTTCTTTGGAGTGAAAATTATTTTCAAAAATATACAAATTTTGAAAATAACTTTCGCTCCACAAATTCACAAAAGTTAAATCCATCATAAAAATAAATAAATAAAATACAAATAAAAATTCCACCATAATTCAGTCTTAATTCAACAATAACGCTTAAAAATCACATTAACAAATCACAATACATTTCTTTGACAAAGGTACGAAATTATATCGTATAAAATATGAAGAAGCTGTGACTTTTTAATTCCGGTTGTGCTTATATTGATTGCGTGATAAAATAAAATATTATACAATGGAATCATACCTTTCTGCATGATGAGTTCATTTTTCAGCACTAAACCTGAAAGAGATAAAACATTTTAATATTTAGTTATTACTTTAAAAAAGTTTTTTGACATGCATGTACATTTATGTATATAACATCGTACATGAGCTACCTACCTAGGTATATTGTTTACTATAACCTTCCTGAAAGAACGTGAATTACGATAGTGAAAAAATCATTAAAATCGGTCCATTAGTTTTCGAGAAAATCGGTTACAATCAAAGATAAAAACATACGGGTCGAATACAGAACATCCGTTTTGAAGTCTGTTAAAATGCAATTATATTATGCAAAACTCTACATTTTACAGCAGAATGATAAAATCGATATTATGTAATAACTGCCACACTATTGTTACCGTCCTATCGATTAACATGCGGTCAAAAAGTTTGCTGTTTTCAATAAATCATTCAATTAATTATTATTGGCAGTCTATAAAACTATCAACATTCAATAAAAATCTATTGGGACGTTTTTAAGTGTTAAAGATTTCTATCTGTGGAACCTAATCTTATGGTTAAAATTATTGCGAATTTTTGTAATATTATTGATAACTTCTGTCCTACTTCTAGTGTTGAAAATATTATAAACTAGACCAGATGATGCCCGCGACTTCGTCCGCGTAGAGTAGGTATAGGTAGGTAGGTATATAAGTACGGAATTAATGTATTATAAAATAATAAATAAATAAAATCGTTTTATTTCAGGCAGGGACCCATAGTAAAAATTAAAATGACAAAATAATATAAAATAATATTTAAAAAAAAAAATTACAATAAGTAATAAAAATTAAAATTAGAGATACAATACAATCATTAAAGCTACACTATAATAATAATACCAAAAGGTATAATATTATGCATTAATTATAACCATCTTGTATCATCCCATATTCTCCCAAATAAAATGAAATCAATTTCAATGAAGTGTTTTCTAATTACAACGTATTTCAATTATAATATTCTACAGAGAAGAGCCGGCAAGAAACGTAGGTCTTTCTTCTTTTAGAGTCATGATTTTCTTTTAGGATTTTCAAAAACAAAACCTTCTTCCGTAGTAGATATGTATATGTTTTAGCCCTTAAAGCTTTCCTTTGTCGGGCAAAGGCAAAGGAACTTTTTACGAATTTCATGTTATCATTTATAGTTTAACAATAAAATGAAGAGCAAAGTGCACTTAATTCGACGCATGCGCCTTTAACTTTACGATAATTTGCTCGTAAACTTAATGCTCTTGCGAAAACGGCGATTTTCACGTTTTGGATTTAAAATTCCTTTGTTTCTAAATAACACTGCAGCTTATTTCCTTTTAATTTAAAATTGTTAAATTATAATTTGATTTAAAATGTCTGTTTAAATCAAGGTAAATACAAATACAAATGCTTTATTTTACAAAAGGTAAAATAAACAAGTAAACGTAAGTAAAAGTAACAAGAAAGTTAGAGTAATATTAAAACAGCATAATCTTATAGACTGTCATCATCAGTTCCAACCACGTGAGATTTCAGTTAAGGGCTAGCTTGTAGTGCAATAAAAAAAACTACGTCTCCACACGACGTTTTCTTTCACCAGTAAGTTCTAACCGTGAAAAGTATCTTAGTCTTAAAATACCACAACCCTAGTTCTACCCGCTGTTAAGTAGTGTAGTTACTGTTAGTTACATACGGTTGATATGCCAAACTCGTGATGCGCTGTCTGAGGAAGGTCGTATGTAGGCATGCAGCGTATAATCGCTCTAGGCTAGTCTGGGATCTAGACCTTACCTAGGTTTCGAATCGGAACGGTTTTCAATTAACTTTAGAGTTTCTCACATTATATTAACTTTAAACTTCCATCACAAAGAAAGACAATTCAAACCGACCTCCCAGCTAAATTCAATTCAAAGGTTTTAAAGGTATAGTTAATTATATAAACGGATGGATGGATGTTTGTTACTCAATCACGCCGGAACGGCTGAACGGATCTGCATGAGCACGCACTCAAACTCTCAAACTCATATTTTTTATTCAAATAAACGAATTAATATAATGCTTCGTCGAGTGGATCGACCACTGGTTCGGAAAGCCATTCCTACCGAGAAGAACCAGAAAGATGCTCGATGGTTGCTCTTTTTTACCCGACTGCGGAACGCACAGGGTTATGTGTTCATCAGTCTATATATGTTTGTATGTTCCTTGCAGGACAGCTACAGCCTAAACGCGTGAACCGATTTTTAAAATAACCTAGACCTCATCATTGCTTTTCATAAGCATGATTTTCGTAAAGCGCAAGCCTATCTTATTATAAAAATAAAGCTTTACACACGTAAGTAGCTCACGTAAGTTAGGTAGCATAGCAAAGAAAAATGAGTCTTACTATCGTGCATCGACGCATCGTGATTGACCTTGAACTTAAATGTCAAAGACCTTGCAAAAACAGCGGTTCTATTACAGAAAAATGATTGCTACAGAGTAAAGATCGCAATCGGCTGATTGGTTAAGGCTTTTCTTCTAGTAGCTACTGTTTGATCGTTTTGAGTCGCGGTGTCGCGTGTGTCCGATCACCTAGGATAACGGGTCAGCGAAGACAACCGCAGGCTGATTACGTATCGGCAAACGATTCGCGATAGCAAAAATTTTACAATATTTGCTGTCTAATCGCAAATTCATAATAGGTATCGACGATACATAAAATACGAATTTGCGATTAGACAGCAAATATTGTAAAATTTTTGCTATTGCAAATCGTTTGCATGATACGTAATAACCCTGCGGTTAATATCACTATCGCACAAACATAAAAAATGCAGCCAATCATTACAATAGGGACTGACGACGATGATAGATGTGACGAATTTGTTGAAATACCTAATAAAAATTAGATTCAAACGGAATTCCGCATTAAATTGATACAAAGCAAAGAATCGACCAATTAACATACCTATATAATTGTTATATTATTGAGCAATTTAAATGATCAATGTATGGAGTCACGATCCATATTTTAAAAATGCCTACATAATTGCTTCATTGTTGTCAGAAGTATGAATAACAATTTTATTTGTTTTGTTAGACGTATTTGGGCAAGAAAGCTTTCTTTTATTAGATACTATTGATTGCCTTCACTGATATAAATAAATAACATTGAAATATTTTATACTTCCACTAGCTTATTGCCTGTGGCTTCGCTCACGTTATTTTCCATTTTTATAGAAATTTTAAAGCCCTATTTTACTCTCTTAGGGGTTGACTTTTCAAAAATCCTTTCTTAGCGGATGCCTACATCATAATATTAATCTGTACAGCCCAATCTGTCAAGAGGTTTGAGTTCAAGTGCGTTGATAGATCAGTCAGTCAGTCAGTCACTTTTTCTTTCATAATAATACCAAATCCATACTTGTATTATAAATACGTATGTGTGTCTGTCTGTCTGTTTTCTACGCTTTTACGTGCCATTTGTTCAACCGATTTTGACGGGTACACAGATAGTTCGAGTTCAAGAACTCCATAGGAACTCTTTGATGTTCCGAGATTATATCCTTCCACTATCTCTGTATCAAATTTCTTTAAAATCGGTTGAAAAGATGGACCACTAAACCGTAGCAGGCAGACGAACAGACAGACAAACTTTCGCATTTAAGTATACCTAATTCTTAACTTAACTTCAAAGATTATGAATAAAACAAGGAATATTCGAAACACGTGGGAAATTTCATGCGAATTGTAATAATTTAACATAATATTATCACAATTAAATTACCACAGTCTAAGGAGGGTACGTTATTTCCTACCAGTCGTTCGACAGAGGCTTCTAAGTCTATATGTATTTCTAATTTCTATGCAGTTTCCTACCTCTCCCAATTAAACCTTTTTATTTAATTTTACAAGTGCTTTTGAATCGTCGAGTGAATCTACCACTGGTTCGGAATAACATTCCTAGGTGAGAGAACCGTACGTAGGTGTTATGCTATCATGATATCCTGGTCTGTCGTTTGTATGACGAAGGCTCGAGGTTCAGTAGATACCGTGATCCTTCAGTATTTACATAGTGCCGTGATATTTATGCATCACTAGATGACGCGACATCGTCCTCGTGGATTAAGTTTATTTAATTCCCGAGGGAACTCCTTAATTTACGGCAGGGATTCCCAAAGTGATCCCTTGGGGTCGATTTCGGTTTCCCAGGGGTCGACGATAAACGAAAACTGGTTTTGGGGGTCGACGAGGTCTAAAAATCGACCCCTATTTAATTAACACAAGGTCTTATTTGAAACTTTCAAGATACTGTATAAGTTTTGTTACGTGTACCAACTTGTTATAAGAATGACTAGTAATTTAGTAGGAAGTGCCATTGTTGTACTTTTAATTTTTTTTTCATCATCATACGTAATCGAAAAAGGCTTCAGTGGTTGGTTATATGGTTTTATGGTTATAACAATTTTGACAAAACAAAGACACCGTTTGAAAATCAACAAACGCGGAGATTAATAAGGCTGCAACTCCGGGTTAAAAAATAGCTCATGTCCTTCCCAGGGATACAACCTATCCCTGTACCAAGTTTCCGTTCAAACGTAGCTGACAGATACATTTTTGCATTATTATTTGTATCTGTCACCGTAAGATTGCAAAAACCGTTAGATTGTAATCCAACTAGCGATATTGTAAACTGTCGACGGATTGTGAACCGTTCAATGGTCCGAGTGTCAATTTTTTAAATATTCATTGTATTTGGCCGGGCACTTAGGTTGTATCGGGTTAATATATCTAACAGATTACAATCTAACGAAAAATAATGCGTTAAATTGTAATCAGTCGAAAGTTTACAATATCGCTAGTTAGATTACAATCCAACGGCCTTTGCAATCTTACGGTGACAGTGATCTAAGATGTTATCCATTGTATTGATGGATGTGTAAGGTATTTTGTCAACGGAATGTGATCTTTCAGTATTTATAATGCTGATGGACCACAGTAATTACTGAAAGTCTAGACTTCACCTAATGTCACAGTATGCAGTTTGGTCAGATTAACTATAGGTGGTCTCTACTGCGGTACCTCTAGTAGCCATAACTGTACTGTATGGTAGCAGGGTGATTTGTATGGGCGTCGACCCACTGTATGAATATATACTCGCGCTGTGATATTATTATTTATGCCAAGCTCTATCCTTAACGTCGGGTAAACAAAGAGTAATTCGCAAAGCATCTCGTTTCGCCATAGTCCCACGCTGTTACAGGCATACCTACATTTTGTTTGTTGAGACTATTGTGCGCCCGTATATCATACTAATATTTTAATGTGAAAGTGTGTTTGTTTGTTGGTTTGTTGGTTTGTCCTTCCATCACGCCGCTACGGAGCAACGGATCGACGTGATTTTTGGCATGGGTATATTTGAGGACCTGGAGAGTGACAAAGGATACTTTTTATCCCGGAAAATTAAGGAGTTCCCGTGGGAATTGAACTTATTCCACGCGGACGAAGTCGCGGGCATCAACTAGTTGGAAATGTAAGTACCTAACATCTATAGTTTTATATTGAAAAATTTTAGGATCTTTTCAATTAAAAAACGGCTTTTGATGACCAGGGTGCTTATAACCATCGTTAATAACCAACAGTATTATTTTAATATTAATGCCGCTCTTATTACTATAATGTATATTTTAGGGACGACATGGTGCGTCATCTACCTGTCATTTTAAAATAATACTACTTTAAACGATATGTACAATTATATAAAAAACTTTTTGCTTCCTTTTGAAGCTTTTTAATCGAATTGTTTACAGGGTAACAGGGTTTAATATCGATACAGAGCCCAAACTATTTAAAATATTGTCATACTTAAAGCAGTTATAGTTTGAGACGTTCGGGGGTTCGATTCTCATTCACGCACTTCTGCTTTTTCTGAGTTATGTGCGTTTTAAACATTTAAATATCGCAATAACGGTGAAGGAAAACCTCGTGAAGAAACCTGCTTGCCTGAGAGTTCTTCATAACGCTTTCAACAGTATGAGAAGTCTGCCAATCCACACTTGGCCAGCGTGGTGGACAATGGTCAAACCTTTCTCATTCCGAGAGGAGACTAGTGCTCAGTAGAGTTCAGAGCTCAGTGTTGTTAAAGATTGGTCAAATGCCCTATAATTATAGTGTTTCGTACGTCCATTAAAAATGATTCATTACAGTTTTGAAATCATAATGATTATGTTTAACTGAGGATTAGCGTTGCAGGTTGCTTAACTGTGGTTTAATCCGTTTTTTTGAACGCACGCGCCGTATGCGCGTTGATGTCTAACTTTGACAACGTGTTAGGGCTGATTTTCCAATCGCAATTTTTCACTCATCGGTATGTTTGTGTGTTCGTTAGTTTTGGGATTCCATTATGGATGGGGTAAATCGGGGGTATGTGTTTAGTTTATCTGCCATAAACCCTAATTAAATTTAGATCACCTACCACGCTAGACTGCATCGAATGTCTCGATGGTCTAGTCAAGTGGTTAGCATGTTTGACTATGGATGACGAGACCCTAGGTTCGATACCTGGGTCGATCGATTCTAAATTTGAAAGTAATCTATATATATAAAATTCAAAGTCCTGACTGACTTATACATATTTCCGAAATTCCACCCCCAAAGGGGTAAATTAGGGGTTGAAAGTTTGTATGAAAGTCCGTCGTTTTTCAAGTTATAGCCATGAAACTTGGTAGATGAGCTGCGGGTTAAAAATGAAGAAATACGTGTTTCACAGTTTTTGAAAATTCGACCCCCAGAGGGGTGAAATAGGGGATGAAAGTTTGTATGAAAGTCCTTCATTTCTCAAGATATTTTTCAAGTTTTTTCAACGAAGTTTGGTATTCTGGCTTTTGGTAAAAAATAAAGAATTATGTGTGTCACATTATTTCAAAATTCCACCCCCAAAGGGGTAAAATAGGGGTTGAAAGTTTGTATGAAAGTCATTCATTTTTCAAGTTATAGCCATGATACTTGATACTTGGAATATTGAAGACATAAGTGATTCACAGTTTTTGTAAATTTTATCCCCAAGGACGTTTAATAGAGTTTGTCCTTCAATCACGCTGCAACAGAGCAATGGATCAACGTGATTTTTTTCATGGGTATATTTGAAGACCTGGAGAATGACATAGGCTACTTTTTGTCCCGGAAAATTAATGATTGCCTGTGGGAATTTAAAAACTTATGCCACGCGAACGAAGTTGCAGGCAACTGCTAGTTTAAGTAATAAAATAGGTTTCAGGATTTTCGGAAAATTCCCTCGCCAAGGAGGTTAAACAGAGTTTGTATGAAAATCTGTTATTGATCGACTTATGTCCATGAAAATTGGCATGCAATTTTCATTTCAATTTCAATTCAACATATTTACATGAATCCCGATTATTTTTGGAAAACACTCAATTGATTTCCAATAATATTACCCAAGCAAAGCAGCGGGCATAATGAATAAGTAATTATAAGTAACTCTTGCAAAAATAATTATTTTTTCCAATTACACTTTTCAATCTCACAAATTTTCTTCCTTTCATTCATTCCGGCACATTTTTACATCCCACAAATCCTTTCTTTCACTAAACACTAAAGAAATTAAAAAAAAACTAATCACCTCTACACACGACTGGTCACTAAACACTAAACACTGGCACTGTACTGTCCTGTACACTGCGTCGGTATGATCGCGCGACTGTTGATGTGAAAGGGCGACGGATCTTTTATACTATACTCCAGATACTTTACAAGGATGTTCAGATGGGACAGCTTCCGGGGTATTTCGATCGCGTTTCTCACTAAAGAGGATCACGAAAATAGGTTTTTCCCGCTGTTCGAAAAACACTTAAAAGCTGGATTCTTAAAAAAAATTACGACCTCCTTGACGTAGTGTTGAGCACAGTTGTCTTTACGTAGGAGGTCCTGTGCGATCCGCGGCTGGGTCAGGGTGCAGATCCGTTCTGGCGTGATTTAGTAACAACCATCCATCCATCCATCCATCCATCCATCCATCCAAACTTTCGCATTTATAATATTAGTATAGGTAGTATAGATGAGACAGTGCATGTCTGACTGTCTATCTGTTACCCTTCCAGGCCTGTTTAACCGATTTTGACGAAATTTGGTGCATACAGTAGACTAAGTCCAAATACTAAAGGTTGTCTCGGAAAATTGAAGAGTTCCCAGTTCGAATTTCGCTTTAAATTTTAGCTAAAGAAAACTCAGAAAATCACAGCTTCATTTACTCATAATTGAATTCCTCATTGGTCGTCGCCTCGTAGGTCTAGCGGTTAGCATGGTCAACTGCGGATCACGGGGTCCTGGGTTCGATTCCCGATCGGGGATATATAAACATTATTAGGCATTGGGTTTTTCAGATAAGAAATTCTCAGTGCCAGCCCAGAGCTGGAAGTTGGCGGTGAGCCACCCCCGTGCCTCTGAGAGCACGTTAAGGCATCGTCTGTCCCGGTCATTTAGCACTAATTCATGATAACCCGCATTGGAGCAGCGTGGTGGGTCTAAGCTGTAATTCCCTCTCTCCTATGAGAGTGGAGGCCTGTGCCTAGCAGTGGGACGCTAATGAATGAATTCCTCATAACCGCATTCTGCATTTTATGATCGAGTTATTCACGGTATAAGTGGGTCATAAAATGGATTATTTTATGCACATTTTATTCAATCTATTATTTACTCGTGAAGCGGTAATAGTGTAGTGGTTTAGATACCCGGTTTACTAAGACCTATACGAAGTCGTGGGTTCGATCCCCAAGCACGCACCTCGAACTTTTGCGGTGTACTGAATTAAACATCACAGTATCACAAAATCTTGCGGATACCCGCTCTGCTGCTGCCCTGCTGCTCAAGAGTTCTTCATAATGTTCTCGAAGTTGTGTGGAGTTTGCCAATCCACATTTGGCCAGTTTGGTGGACTATGGCCAATCCTGTCTCATTCCGAGAAGAGAATCGTGTCTAGTAGTGATACGGCAAGGGGTTGAAATTATGATGATTATTACTATTTAGTATCTACTAGATGATGCCCGTAACTTCATCCGCGTTAAGTTTTGTTTATTCCCGCGATTACTCCTTAATATTTCGGGATAAAAAGCCTATTTTCTTCCCCGGGATGCAACCTATCTGTAAATATACAAATTATCAAAATTGGTTGAAATTAAGGGCCGTTCAAGCGTAGCAGATAGACAGACAGACATTGCGCATGTATAATTAGAATAGATTTACTCTTTACTAAAATTTAACTCTATGGACAAAGTCAGGGGTAATGAGTCGTTTAAATAATCATACTAAAAATGATTAAGTTTAAAGGCACGCTTAAAAGCATAATGCAATAAATATAATCCAGTATTAATTAAACGTAATTATTTATGCAGATAATTGTACGCATCCGACAATAAATGTTTAATATAATTATTAATAATAATATCATCTGTTATTATCTCCTTATTAATTGTGAATATTTTATTAGATATTTATCTGAATCATAAATAGATAGTTAGTTATTGGGTAGGGAGCAAAATCTAAATTTATCAAAGGAAAAGGTGACTGACTGATCTATCAACGCACAGCTCAAACCACTGGACGGATCAGGCTGAAATTTGGCATACAGATTTGGCATGAAAGGATTTTTTTTTAAATTAAAACCCTGAGGGGGTTTTAAAATTTGTGTAGTCCACGCGGACGAAGTCCGGCAAAAGCTTATAATATAAAAAGAAAAGATGAGTTGACTGATTGACTGAACACAGATCTATTAACGCACAGCTCAAACTACTGGCCGGATAGATAGCTATTATGACGTCGGTCACCAAGGTTTACTTCGACGTTGTGATATTTTACTGCTTTAATCGTACCTCACTCCGAAAAATTAAAGAGGTTATATTGATGCCAGGACCCACCGAATGGTGGCTAAGTTCTAAACCTGTAGGGCTAGGCTATCACCACAATCAATCAGTCAATCAATCAATCAAAATGTTTATTGACACTTTTTAAACGTAAGTATAAGACGTGATGGTGATAAATAATTACGGTGTCACTAAACTAAAGCTACGAGGGTTCCAAACGCGCGCTAATCTCAGCCGAGTTTTTTATATCTGCTCATGCGGTACTGGTAGACATTAATAACAAGCGGATACCCGCGACTTTGTCTGCGTGGATTGAGGTTTATTGGTTCCCGCGGGAACTCTTTAATTTTCCGGGATAAAAAGTAGCCTATGCGCCGTTCCAGACTTTAATCTAAATGCCAAATTTCAGGCAGATCCGTTTAGCCGTTGGGGCGTGATTGAGTAACAAACATCCATACATCCATCCATACATCCATACATCCATACATCCATACATCCATCCAAATTTTCGCATTTATAATATTAAGTAAGATAAGATAAGATTTTGCGCACCGAATCGGTCTGGCTTTTCAGCGCGGAAAGGTTACTGATCTCAAATTCTAATTTAAAATTTAGCAAGTGTTTTCTGAATTTGAATTTCTAATGCTCATCATATTGTGTGCATCATAGCAATTGTAATTAAAAACAGCTATTAATAATTCATCGTCTACTAATTTGCGCCCAAAAAATTACCAAATTGCTTAAATAGTAACGTAAGATTTAGTGAACAATTCTGTTTTATTGTAATGTTTAATGTTAGCCCTACGCCATGCGGATACGTTAATCTTAATGCGTGTTTAGCTAATCTGACCTTGTTTTAACTCAATTTTCTGGCGTTTATAATGGCGAAATAACACGTTTTGCTGTGTCGCGGGAGTCGGCGCTGGTTCTCATAAGAGTGCGCAAAGAGACTTTTCAGGGACTGTATACTTCAAGAAGAAAAAAAATTGTGTGTGTCAGCTCCGACGCACGACTGGAGTTTACTCATTACAAACGAAAACTGTTACCATGGAAACATAAACAAGTGTTACCATGGAAACATAGTAAATAAGGTAACGGAGACAGTTTGATTTTTCTCCCCATAAATTTTCACACCCCGGGTATATATGAAAATCGATTTTAAGGAGGTAAACTCCAAAAAGGAACCTCATAGGATCACTTTGTTTTCCGTCTGTCTGTCTGTCAACCACCTTTTTTTCGGGAACGTGTAGGAAGTATCAAGTCGAAATTTATATCTATCAAATCCTAAGTATTTCTACGGTCCCTTGAAGCTGTAAAAATTGAACACAATCTAAAGATACGGCCGTTTATGCCGCATATTTTGACACTCACCAATAAATCAAAACCTATAGGGTATTCCAACGACCTCAATTTACATAGACGGACCTTTCAAACAAAGAATGTGAACTTATTTTACTAACACCATCTAGTCTGAAAACTACACAGACAGCGCTATGGCGGGGACAAGGACAGGCTTATACAGGTGAGGGGCACGCCCTACAAGTTGGACGCCCAACTTTTTTCTATGAAAGAGACCATTTAGTACGAGTATTTCCCGTTGACCTATAGAATCATGGTTGTAGTGTAGTTGAAGTAGATTGTAGTGTATCTCTCTCTTTATATCTAGTCCAGTGGTTAGGTGAGTCGCTACGGGTCGATGAGGTCCCTGGTTCGAGCTAACAAAATTGTATTTTTTCTGTCAAGAAATTTGCAATAGCACCCTCGAGTTTGTTGTTCCTAATCATACTTCATCATACTAATATTATAAATGCGAAAGTCACTTTGTTTGTTGGTTTGTTGGTTTGTTGGTTTGTCCTTCAATCACGCCGCAACGGAGCAACGGATTGACGTGATTTTTGGCATGGGTATAGTTGAGGACCTGGAGAGTGACATAGGCTACTTTTTATCCCAGAAAGTTAAGGAGTTCCCGCGGGAATAACAAAAAACTTAAACCACGCGGACGAAGTCGCGGGCATCAGCTAGTAGAAAATAAAATTCTGACTCTCCGAGAGTTCTTCATAATGTTATCAAAATTTGAAGCCTGCCTATCCGCACTTGGCCAGCGTGGTGGACTATGGTCAAACCCTTCTCCTTCTGAGAGGACACTCGTGCTCAGTAGTGAGCCAGCAAATGAATTGTAATGATGAAATATTGAAATTACATAATGATGATATAATAAATAAGTGACCTTCCTATATTATAAGACCTTGATAGCACAGACGGATTTTCTGATACCTAGGATACCTATGTTTCGTGTGTTTTTGCCCGAACTAGGGTCTAGGATAAAATCATTATTTGTAGAATGGTGTATGCGATATAGACTCAGTATTAGGGCAGAACCATTGGTAAATTTACTTGACGACTAGCTGATGCCCGCGACTTCGTCCGCGTGGTTTAAGTTTTTTGTTATTCCCGCGGGAACTCCTTAATTTTCCGCGATAAAAAGTAGCCTATGTCACTCTCCAGGTCCTCAACTATACCCATGCCAAAACTCACGTCAATCCGTTGCTCCGTTGCGGCGTGATTGAAGGACAAACCAACAAACCAACAAACCAACAAACCAACAAACCAACAAACCAACAAACAAAGTGACTTTCGCATTTATAATATTAGTATGATGATTTAAAAGCACTGAGGCTGTCTTGCACAACACTGCCTAAACTGATTTAGATTTATATGATGCTGCCACTTTTTGTTAATTTTGATCCGTGCTTGACATGAAAAGGACAGGCATACAAAATTTAACTAAATCCCATTGTGTAAGTGAGCCTAAGTAAAAGTTTATTAGAATCATCATCATCGCGAGCCTTCTTCGAAGCGAAGTTCGATGGTCATCGCGCGAAAGGCTTCTATTTTTAAAGCCGCATTATATCCATTGAAGGTTTTCTATGTAAATCCATACTAATATTATAAATGCGAAAGTGTGTCTGTCTGTCTGTCTGTCTGCTACGCTTTCCTAGCCCAACCGATTTTGATGAAATTTGGTACAGGGATATGTTGTATCCCGGGGAAGGACATAGGCCACTTTTCGTCCCGTAAAATTCAAAGGTTCCCGCGGGAATCAAAAAATTTATCTGTTCAACTGATTTTAATGAAATTTGGTACAGGGATAGGTTGCATCCCGGGGAAGGACAAAGGCCACTTTTCGTCCCGGAAAATTCAAGCGTCCCCGCGGGAATCGAAAAAAATTGGTCCACGCGGACGAATTCGCGGGAATCATCTAGTAAATAATAGTAATTAGTTTTGGTTGTGTCTAGCATAAAGCCATCCTAATCGTTGACCGATAATAATATTAAATTAATATCACCAGCTATATGTCATCCATCACCATTACCACTTAAGAAGCACTTATGTTACTCGTATGTCATAATGGGACCAATATGTGAGAAGATGTTTACGCTTATTTTTACAGGACTGCCCATGAAAGGAGTGTAAAGTTTTCAGGGTTTATGTAGGTATATAAGTGAGTTTCTTTACTCCAGTATTGACGACCTCCCTGGCCCAGTGTTGAGCGTTAGGGACCGACGACGGCAACATCCCGGGTTCGATCCACGGCAGAGTCAATTTGGCAATTTATAATTTTTGAATTTTCTCTGGTTTGGCATGGTGGCTTCGGCCGTGGCTAGTTACCATCCTACCGGCAAAGACGGCCAAGCGATTTAGCGTTCCGGTACGATGCCGTGTAGTAAACCGATTAGGGGTATGGGTTTAATGGAAAAACCCAACTGCTGAGCTTCTTGCCGGCTCAGTGAAGCAACATTCAGAACCGGTGGTAGAGTCTTAACGTATCATTTAATATAACTGCCATACCTACCCCAAACAGGTTAGCCTGCTATCATATCTTAGACTGCATCATCACTTACCATCAAGTGAGATCGCAGACAAGGGCTAGTTTGTAGTGGATAAAAAAACCTGGAAAATTAAAAACTTTCCGCAGAAATCAAAAAATCTTACACGGTAACGAAGCCACGAGAATCATCTAGTTATTTAAAATAAAAATATTAAAATGGATGGGTATACTTTTCATGTACCTATAGCTTAACAATAGTTTAATTCATCAAACTGATGATTGACAGGCAAAGGTCGTGGGTTCGTTCCCAGGCGAGCTACTTGATAGGAAGGACGCAGCTTAGATGGAATGTCGTCCCAATTGTTCCAATATGACAGCGCCTCCTACACTTATTGTATTAAGTGATTACCGCCGCTCAGTAACATTTGTAGTACCAGAGAAACCGACAATCGACCACCACCACTACAGCCCATTAACGTCAACTGCTGGGCACTCCAATAGGAGAGAGAGAATTAGAGCTTAGACCCACCACGCTGCTTCAATGCGGGTTGGCGGGCTACCAGAAGTACCAATACAATATAATTTTCCCTCATGATAAATTCATCAACTTTTTCATGGGGCTCTTCAAAGGGCGGATTTAAACAAACTTTTTAAAAGCCGGCAACGCATTGGCGGTGCTGCAAATGTTCATGGGTAATCACTTTACATCAGGTGACCCGTCTGCTGGTTTGCTCGCTACATACTTATATTTTTAAAAAAAACATGCGGACGAAGTCGCGGGCATCATCGAGTAGTATATAAATAATTAGCATAATTGCTAAGTCGAGTGCGTATGTAAGTTATTGTAGCGTTACAAATGATGTACTTACTATAATGGCGAAGGTTAGGTACTTTATAGTGAATCAGTACATTCCAACGATAGTAATTGCGTAAAGGTTGTAGTGGGTGCATTGCATTGAGATCATAATGAATTGCTTGTTTGTAATCATCATTTATTCATCCTAATATCACTAACTAGCTGATGCCCGCGGATTTTTGATTCCCACGGACATTTTTGATTCCCACGGAAACTCCATCCGGGATACAAAGAAGCCTATATGTCACTCTCAAGGTCCTCAACTAGGCCAATGCAAAAAATCACGTCTAACCGTTGCTTCGTTGCAGCGTGATTGAAGGATAAACAAACACATTATTTTCAAAAATTCACATTATTTTATTATTTACTAGATGATTCCCGCGACTTCGTCCCCGTGGATTTATGTATTTTGATCCCCGCGGGAACTCTTCAATTTTCCGGGATAAAATGTAGCCTATATGTCCTTGCCCCGGATACAAACTGTCCTTGTACCAAATTTCATCAAAATCGGTTGAGTAGTTGGGCCGTGAAAGCGTAGCAGACAGACAGACAGACACACTTTCGCATTTATAATATTATAGTATGGATATATAAAATATATAAATATATATATAAACTAGCTGGTGCCCGCGACTCCGTCCGCGTGGAGGTATGAAAAATAGATAGTAGCCGATTCTCAGACCTACTGAATATGCATATTCATAAAAATCGGTCAAGCCGTTTCGGAGGATTTTGGTAACTAACATTGTGACACGAGAATTTTAATGAAAAATGATTAAATTACTAAAATGGCTATTAAAAAATAAGGGTTGATCGTAGAAGGGTGAAAATTTAGGATTGTATGTATTTTGGTATGTTGTATCATAAAACAATAAAAACTAAAAATTTTGTCTAAAAAATAAAAAATAAAAATTTAAGGGTGGACTACCCTTAACATTTAGGGGGATGAAAAATCCCCCTTAGCCGATTCTCAGACCTGCTCAATATGGTCACAAAATTTCATGAGAATTGGTCAAGCCGTTTCGGAGCAGTATGGGAACGAAAATTGTGACACGAGAATTTTATCTAAATAAATATATAGTATGGATTTATTTATGTCCAACAGTGGATGCACAATATTGATGATGATGAAAATTTAGATGGATGGATATTTGTTACTCAATCACGTCAGAACGGCTGATCTGATCGGGATGAAATTTGGCACAGAGATAGGTTATAGTCTGGAACAACACATAAGCTACTTTTATCCCGGAAATTTAAACCCGCCAGAACATAAACCTCAATCAACGCTGACGAATTCGCGAGCATCAGCGTAGTTACAAAAATATTTGCTTCTGAAGCTACCAGTAGACTAATGACTGTAAAACATTTCATGTGAAATGATTAGCACGAATAAAAATGTAATTAATTATTCATCAAAATTCTCACTATGTGAATAAACCGTAATTTATTGAGTTAATCATTAAATTATGATCACTATTCAATGAAGATCATTAATATGATCGCTGACGGATCATTAGAGGATGAATAGAAAAATTATGTGCATTACTCACATACGTTTGTACCAGCTGGTATATTGTAGGTAATAGGTATCATCTTGAAGGCTATAATAGGCTCTACGTTTTTGGCGTACCTAATAGCTATTATAACGTAGGCATCCGCTAAGAAAAGAATTTTGAAAATTCAACCCCTGAGGGCGTAAATCGGGGTTTGAAAATCGAATTTAACGTGAGTGAATCCGCGGGAAATACTCGTCTAAATATATAAAAGGAAAAGGTGATTGACTGACTGATCTATCAACGTACAGCTCAAGCCACTGGACGGATCGGGCTGAAATTATAACGTAGGCCTCCGCTATAAAAGGATTTTTGAAAATTCAATCCGTAAGGGAGTAAAATCGGAGTTTGGAAATTATTTGAAAATAGAATTTAACGTGAGCGAAGCCGTGAGAAATACTAGTATAAATATTTAAAAGGTAACTGAGGTGACTGATCAAACTCAAACCACTAGAGTAGACGAATCGAGTTGAAAAGAGACGGTTCAGATTTGTATGGGGCGTAGGCCTGGTCTTGTACAAGTAGAAAAAAGAAGGAAAATAAAATACTAGACCAGTTTTAATTGGTCAAATCTACGAATTCGTCGTAATTTCAGTGGCGAAATTATTTAATCTTTCCAAGCTAAGCAACACTAAACATGAGTGGGTAACAATGGTGGATTCATATTTTTTGACGTTTTCAAAAGAAAAACACGTTATTTTGACAGAGACTGTCAGAAATGACATTTGATACATTTCGCGCCTACTGCCTTCTCTATGGCTAAAGGTTGCCATCTTAGAAACGTATCGAAACTTGAAATACGTTTTTATTTTTTTCTCGTTATTTACTTTACTGTTCTAAATTATCATATTTTTAATACAGTCTAAGTATTTTCCTCTATTCATGGCGGTGTGTACAAGAGTAGGCCTAAAATGAACCTTTTCCTTTGGCATGCAGATATAGCTAAACTAGCGGCACGCTATGATGGCCGGTTTGACGTTTGTCCGCTTAATTGATAACGAGTTCCGTATTAATTGATAACGACTTTGAAGGAAATAATTGTATTACTTTAATGACGATAGTGATGTGCAGAGATTCATAAATTTTATCGAATGTAGTTTTAGGTTTAGGACTCAAAATTTATTTATTAAACCGGGTGTCAAACCGGCCATCATAGCGTGCCGCTAGAATAATATGACTTAGACATCCGCAAAGAAAGGATTTCTGAAAATAGGGGCTTGGAATTCGTGTAATTCACGCGGAAGAAGTCGTAGGCAAATGCTATTGAGTCATATAACTCAATAGCCTTCCAAAACTCTTCTACCATATGACGTCATAAAGTATCATGTTCGCATGTTTGTACAAGAGCTATTAATCTTACTATACTTGAATGCAATTATGACAAATGCAGTGGGTAGAGATTGTGCTGAGTTCTATTGTACTATACGACCAAAGAATTCTGCAAAAGCTACTAGAAATGGTAAACAAATTGTTTTTAATACCGGAAATGCATGTCGCACATTTTCAAGTATTTTTTCGACATCTATAATAGCTAATATAGTTCCTGCAACATTGTTTGCATGAATTTAGGTTATTTTATATTCTCGGGAGAATTGTAATTTTTTTGAGATAAAAGTAGCCCATCCGTCCCAGAGATGCAACCTAAATCGGCAACAGAGAATCAGACGAATAGGCAGACGGACAGACAAACACCCTTTCGTATTTACTACACTAATTATGGATGTGAAAGTGTGTCTCACCAGCTCTGACCTCTCAAAACTACGGTACTCCAAGGAACTGAGGGGTTTCTCGGACTTCCAAAGTAACAAAAATAAACTGTATAACTCTATACTAATAGGTCTATTTTTCAAGCATGCTTGAAACACGCACGCACAAATTATTCACTACACATCTTTTTTTTTGTTTTTTTTTTTTCATTAACTACAAGTTAGCCCTGCGATCTGTGCCCTGTGACTGCGATCACACCTGATGTGATGCAGTCTAAGATGGTAGCGGGCTAACCTGTTAGGGCAGTTATATTAAACCCATACCCCTAATCGGTTTCTACACGGCATCGTAACGGAACGTAGATCGCTTGACGGCACGGTTTTGCCGGTAGGGTGGTAACTAGCCACGGCCGAAGCCTCCCACCAGGCCAGACCAGGGAAAATTCAGAAATTATAAAATCCCAAATTAACCCTGCCGGGGATCGAACCCGTGATCTCCACACGTTAAGACAGGACGCCAGGTCGTCGAAAGATCTGTTGAAAATCTCATTCTCATTTATCATTTCCCCCGGCTGAGTTTGTTGTGGACTCTTCTCAGACCAGGGCGCGTTTGGAACCTCCGTAGTTTTAAGTTACCGTAGTTAATGATCACCATCATGTGTTATACTTTGAAAACATGACGTTCAGAAGGTGTACTTTGTAGGTACATATGTTTTGAATAAATATGTTTTGAGTTTGAGTTTTCCATATTATTATCTAATCTTAATTCTTTGTACACAATACACATCTTATTCTTAATGGAACTTTACTGCCCACGCGGTGTAAGAATTGAAGTCAACAATTATGGGTAGCCTTGATTTCAAGAAAATCATGTCGAAAGAGCAAAGGAATCCCAAATTGCCCGGTTTATATTTCATGCCACTCATCTGCTGAACTTTTATTTTACACTAGCTGATGCCCGCGACTTCGTACGCGTGGATCGAGGCTTTGTGGTACCCGTGTGAACTCTTTAATTTTCCGGGATTAAAAGTAGCCTATGTGCTATTCCAGACTATAATCTATCTCTGTGCCAAATTTCAGCCAGATCCGTTAAGCTGTTGGGGCGTGATTGAGTAACAAACATCCATACACATCCATCCATCCAAACTTTCGCATTTATAATAATTATTTATTTGATTTTATTCCACTACAAGTTAGCCCTTGACTGCTATATCACCTGGTGTTAAGCCGAAAATAATAAAAATTAAAATAATGTCCTCCCGACCGAATTTCGCACACGGCGGCCAATCTCCAGAGAGATTAGTCATCTGCGCGGGAGATATTATGGTGCACAAGTGTGTTCTCAAACACAGGTGCATTGTCTTTTCCTTTACTCTCATACCCCGATGGGAAGAAAAATCCGACACGATCGGAGAGAGATCAGGCGCCGTGCTCTCCGAGGCACGGGGGTGACACAGCGCCAACTTCCTCACTCCGGGCTATAATTTGTTGTCAGAAAACTCAATATTTATTATGGCCCGAACCGGAACTCGAACTTGCCGGCCACAGTCGAAGATGCTAACCACTAGACCAACGAGGCAGTTAGTTCACATTACATTGTAACAAACACATTTTATAGGCAAAGGTCAAATTGACTTGTAAAGGAAAACGATAAATCCAAGATAAATCCCGTAAATATCTGCTTAGTACCTACTTTGATTCAGAACGTCTCACATTCCTAGAGCTTCGACGCATTATGCTGTATATATAAATATATATATATATATATATAGCTATCTCATTTGCTAACATAGTTTAACTAACAACCGCACAGTTAGGTACATATCATATCAATGACTTTGGTACAATCATATTATATACTAATACTAGCTGATGCCCGCGACTACGTCTGCGTGGTTTGAGGTTTTTTGGTTCCCGCGGGAACTCATTTTCCGGGATAAAAAGTAGCCTATGTGCTATTCCAGACTATAATCTATCTGTGCGCGAAATTTCTGCCAGATCCGTTCAGCCGTTGGGGCGTGATTGAGTAACAAACATCCATAGGTACATCCATACATCCATCCATCCAAACTTTCGCATTTATAATATTTATAATGGATCGACGTGATTTTTTCCATGGGTATAGTTGAGGACCTGGAGAGTGACATAGGCTTTTTATCCCTGATAATTAAGGAGTTCCCGCGGGAATCAAAAAAACTTAAATCACGCGGACAAAGTCGCGGGCATCAGCTAGTAGAGGCATAAAAGCACTGCTTACCCAAATGGAAATACGTCACTGCTAATTTTTCACCATGACAGGTAAATAGGTATTCTGACTAACTATAATGCCTACCCTAGTGTAAACCATATGCAAGCTACTAAACTTCTTATCCAATACTCAGATGTAGGTATGAGTATGACTACTTAAATACGCAATTATACAATTATACGGATATTCATCGTATTGTATTTGAATAGCTAACAGTTCTAGGCAGTCATTTTTATTGACCTTTCGTCGAACTTCCGATTATTATCTTTATTCACTACTTAATGATCAAATTAAAATAATAATACGTGCAGTAGGTAGGTACTTTGCATTCTAGTCGAATCGTCATCCATGAGACACGTCTCTCTCTCTGCCTCGTATTCCTCATTGCTGAGGGTCGTGACCCCTTTCCATTAATCACATAAGAGCAGGGGATTTCTTGGGATAATAATGCAGTGGGTTCCCAGGTCCTTCCGCATACGACTCACCTATTAAGAGTACTATTTCAACTGTTAGGTTACTAACGATTATTATCAGATGCTAGTGATAATAACCGGGACGGAGGAGACGAAAAGGCCAAATTCGCACTACCGAATGCAGTCATCCATCCAGTTACAGACTTGGGTCAACGTTGCTTAACAATCGCAATCGACTGATAAGCGGCCACTCGTCGCTGATTATACCCCTATATTCAATCTATATTATTATTATCTTACTTCTTACTATATAATCCTTACTTAATATTATAAATGGGAAAGTGAGTTTGTTTGTATGTTTGTTCCGCTTTCACGCCGTAACTACTGAACCGATTTGGCTGAAAATTGGAACATAGATAGCTTATAACCTGGATTAAAACATAGGCTAGTTTTTATCCCGGAAAATTAAGGAGTTCCCGCGGGAACCAAAAAACCTAAATCCACGCGGACGTAGTCGCGGGCATCAGCTAGTATAATATAATAATAATATAATTATATAGTATAATATAATATTATAAATGCGAAAGTTTGGATGGATGGATGTATGGATGGATGTTTGTTACTCATTCACGCCCCAACGGCTGAACAGATCTGGATGAAATTTGGCACAGACACAGATTATAGCCTGGAATAGCACATAGGCTAGAAAGAATTCCCGCGGGAACCAAAAAACCTCAATCCACGCGTACGAAGTCGCGGGAATCAGCTAGTGTAGGTATATTATTACCTCGATGTTTGTTACTCTTTCACGCCAGAACGGCTGGACGGATCTGGACGAAATTTGGCTCAGAGACAGATTATATTCTGGAATAGCACATAGGCTACTTTTTATCCCGGAAAATTAAACAGTTCCCGCGGGAACCGAACAACCTCAATCTACGCGGACGAAGTCGGACAAACCAACCAAATAGGTACCAAGCCAACAAACCAATAAACAAACAAAGACACTTTCGCATTTATAATATTAGTAATGAATTATTACGTTCGGAATACCCGTTCCATGCATCTCATTCGATATTTGATGGTAATTCGATTTAAATTGCAAACCAATTTTGTTCTTGAGCTTATTGTTACCAAGATAGTTAAGTACCTATTATAAGTAATGTATAAAGTTTGTATCATTTGCTACATAAGAACAATTTTCGCTACTTAACGATTTTACACGAGTATCATTTTGAGTAGATATCAACTTCAAATTGCGGACCAATATGTGCAGGGTTCTTTTAAATATATAACTATTATTAGAATAAGGGCAACTTCTCTACATACTTTTTGAAGTTAAACTTCTTTAGAATCGTTGTTAATTTGAAAATTGAACGAAACGAAAAAATGAAACGAAAAAGCGACACCAAAAAGAGACAAACATATATAGGATTTAGCCTGCGAGAGAATGAGATAGAATACAAGTTACATTTATCTCATTATCTCGTAGGCTACGTTTCTGAAGCTTCACTTAGCTGCCGTTTATGAATTGCAGACACATACAGAGTATATAGCGAGCAAACGAGCAGATGGGTCACCTGATGTCAAGTGATTACCGCCGCCCATGAACATTCGCAGCACCAGAGGAACCGCCAATGCATTGCCGGCATAGGTATTTGTTTATCCACCCTTTGAACCCCCCAATAAGAACCCCATATTAAAATCATGAGGGAACACAGAAGATGGAAGCTGGATACTTGAATAAGAATTTAAGATACCTACATATAATATTGTAATTTATTAATTAACTCACAGCCACGTTTCTGAATCAAGATATTCTAGTGTTTGACATAAAAGGTCTTCAATATGCATCATTCGCGGACGACATGTTTATGTGTGTTTTGAAAGCCTACGTTAATAATAGGTAAATTTATATGTTATTATTAAATCAATATCATCATCTTTTAATAGGGATTTTATAAACTATCCCGTGACTTCGTCCAAGACGGTTTTAATAAAATTCTGTGGGAACTGCCTACACGTACTAATAACTATTTTGTGCTAGGCTAAAAATAATACAACCTAAGATAGTAAAACATCCCAATCCCATGCCAAAATGCATGCCCTAGAGTTCTTCATAAATGTTCTTGAAGGCGTGTGAAGTCTGTCCATCCGCACTTGGCCAGCGTGGTGGACTATGGCCAAACCTTTCTCATTCCGACAGGAGACTCGTGCTAAGAAGTGAGCCGGCAATGAGTTGAAATGATGAGTTATAAGTACAGTCGCGTTAGAAGACTGGATTACAGATGCATATCTCAAATTTCGGCACTGGTAGGTAAGTGAACTGTGGCCTAGAGGTCAAGGCGCTCAGGGCGCGATTTCCAGAGAGACGCAGGTTCAAATCCTGCCGGTTCCGCGAATTTTTGATATGCATGTTTAAGTAAGTTTAGAAACTATCCTCGTGTGTGAAGCACTGTAATAAAATTATAAAATTGAGTTATAAGTAATTACCTATAAACAAAACTTTTATAAACAAAACATTTAAAGTGTCACACAGTTGCGCCTGTGGTTGCGCTCATATTATATCGAGGTCGTTAACATAGAGCTAGATGATGAATAGACAGGCCACAAAAAACACAAAAAATCATCTCATATACTTAATTATCGAATACAAGGTCGCCACAAATGGTGATTGTTAAAGAAATGATAACAAATAAACAGGGACATACTACCATCGCTTAAGGTAGTATTATTTTAGTATTATTGACGTTCGTGTTTTAGAATTATAATCCTTATTTGAGGGACGTCAAGGTACGCGACATAAAACTCATTTTGAAGTAATACTGCTTGCGTAGGTAGTAACCCCCCTGCACTATATAATATGTAATTTGTGTAAGCATTTACACAACTTTATTACTTGGCCAGTTACGTCCATTACATTACGTCCATCAGATCAAATTCTTATGTATTTGTTTTTATTCGAATGGTATTTTGCAAGTACTTTTGATTCGTCGAGTAAATCTACCATTAGTTCGGAAAACCATTCCTACTGAGAAGGGTTTACCGGATTTTCTTTTGAGTTTAAAAAAAAAAAAAACTAGATGATGACCGCGATAAGGTTTTTTAATCCCGCGGGAACTCTTTAATTTTTCGGGATAAAAAGTAGCCTATGTCCTTCCCCGGGTAACAAACTGTCCCTATACTAAATTTCATTAAAATCGGTTGAACAGAGCCGTGAAAGCGTAGCAGACAGACAGACAAACACATTTTTGCATTTAATAATATTAGTATGGACTATGTTCTAAATAAGCTCTTGAGATCACTTTAGAAGTGAAAACTTAAAAATCTTGAAACTCAACCGATTTGGTACAATGATTGTATTGCTTCTTGTATCCCAGGCAAGGATAATTTTTATCCCAGAAAATCAAAAAGTAACACAGCATTTTCAAAAAACATAAATCCACGAGAAGTCACTGACGCCACTACAGCTCATTAACGTCCCTCTACTGGGCACAGGCCTCCACTCTCATAGGAGAGAGGGAGCTAGAGCTTAGACCCACCACGCTGCTCCAATGCGGGTTTTTTTTTTTTTTTTATCCACTACAAGTTAGCCCTTGACTGCGATCTCACCTGATGGTAAGTGATGATGCAGTCTAAGATGGTAGCGGGCTAACCTGTTAGGGGCATGGCGGTTATATTAAACCCATACCCCTATTCGGTTTCTACACGGCATCGTACCGGAACGCTAAATCGCTTGGCGGCACGTCTTTGCCGGTAGGGTGGTAACTAGCCACGGCCGAAGCCTCCCACCAGGCCAGACCAAGGAAAATTCAGAAATTGACCCAAATTGACCCTGCCGGGGATCGAACCCAGGACCTCCGCACGTTAAGGCAACAGCGCTACACACTACGCCACGGAGGTCGTCAAAAAAACGCGGTTGGCGGGCTTTAACGACTAGTCCATTATCATGTTAGTGATAATAACCGGGACCGACGACTTAACGTGCTCTCCGAGGCACGGGGGTGAAACACCACCAACTTCCTAACTCCGGGCTAGTACTGAGATTTTCTACTCAAACCTTGAATACTTAATTATGGCCCGACCCGGGACTCGAATCCAGGACCTCGTCGGCCGCAGTCGATCATGACCAACCAACGAGGCTTTTTTTTATCCACTAATTTATTAACTATTACCAAATCTGATCCAACCAACTACAGACCTGTGTCTATATTGCCCGTTTTTAGTAAAATATTTGAAAAAGTGCTGCTGACGCAATTAAGTGATCATTTTAACATCAACGGATTTCTACATAAACAACAATTTGGGTTCACGAAAGGCAGATCTACAACCCATGCTGGAGCTGATCTAATACAGAATATTTTGAAGGCCTGGGAAAAATCGCAAAATGCTATTGGCATCTTTTGTGATCTTTCAAAGGCCTTCGATTGCGTAGATCACGAAATACTTGTCCGAAAGCTGAGGTTCTATGGAGTTACTGATGAGGCCCTAAATCTAATTTCATCTTACTTAACTAATCGAAAAATGAGAGTGTGTGTCAATAAAGGAACATCTGAGGGAACAAAAATCAAATTAGGAGTACCGCAAGGATCAATTCTCGGTCCATTCTTGTTCCTAGTCTATATTAACGATCTTCCTAGTATGATAAAAGAACTAGCAGATATCGTATTATTTGCAGATGACACTTCTCTCGTGTTTAAAGTCAACAGGAAACACTCTGATTTGGGTCACCTTAATAAAACACTCACCAAGCTTTCGCAATGGTTTTCGGTCAATAACTTAGCATTAAATAGTAAAAAAACCAAATGTGTATATTTTGCCTCATCGAACTACCGTGGTGAAAGAAATGTTGAGATATTTCTCAACAACGAAAAATTAGATATCGTAGACGACGTTCTTTTCCTTGGCCTAACCATTGATTCTAGATTACAATGGGGTCCGCACATTAATAATCTGGCAAATAAACTAAGTTCAGCGGTATTTGCAATTCGCAAAATAAGGCAATTAACAGATGTGAAAACTGCTAAAATAGTATATTTTGCATACTTCCATAGCTTGATGTCTTATGGAATTTTGTTGTGGGGCTCGGCTGCTGATTGGAGAACTATTTTTATACTCCAAAAAAGAGCTATTCGCGCCATTTATACGATGAAGCCCAGAGATTCTCTCAGAAATATGTTTAAAGATATTGGCATTCTGACTATGCCTTCACTTTATATATTTGAGAATATTATGTACATTAGAAGACATCTAGCATCCTATAAGAAGAACTCTGACTCTCATCACTATAATACACGAAACAAACATAAGTTAACTGGGCAGGCATTCAGGTTGTCTAAAACAATTAAATCATTTATGGGCAGCTCGATACGCTTCTACAACAGAATTCCAAAGGATATAACCGATCTTTCTGATAGACAGTTTAAAAGTAAAATAAAAGAAATTTTAATTAAAAAAAGTTATTACAAGATAAATGATTACTTAGATGATAAAAAAGCATGGAAAATATAACACTGCACAAGCTGTTCTAGGTATAACATATACAAAATTATGTACTTCTGTACTTATTTTATTATATTGTATTGTATTGTAATAACATTAATTATTTTATGACATGAAAATTATGTACTTGAGTACCTTTTTTTTAATTCTAATATTATAACATTTTTATTTTGACATTTTATTATTAAATTATGACATTATGAAGATACGACATTGTAATTTGTAAATAACATTTAAATTTTGTATGACTAGGTACTTTAAGTAGCTTATTAATTTTTATGACATAATATCAATGTGAATTTGTATTAATATTGTAAGTATTGTACTATATCGATAAACTGACTTTCGTAAGCGCTTTATATAAGTCTATGCGAAGAAAATAAATAAATATAAATATAAATATAAATATATAAATACTATAAGTTAGCCTTTGACTGCGATCTCACCTGATGGTAAGTGATGATGCAGTCTAAGATGGTACCGGGCTAACCTATTGACATCCTTAGTTAAAGTTAGTAAGAAGCAAGTTTCCAAGTAATTTGTAACAAATTTTTCTGTCAACCGTACTTAGGATCGACTAGTCATTAGTCCATCCTGAACTTTGGGCGCAATATTAATCATGTTCCTCAGAACCAAACAAATTATCTTTGGACCGACGCTACGTCAAATTACTACCTAATACTGTTCCTTTTAGTGGGACAATGATTTATTATATTTATAAGTATATATTAGAGATATTCACTGCTACATTATAATAAGAATATTATCACTAAGTAAAATATTTACAAAAAATAAAAACTTATACTACCTTCGACGACTTCCCTGGCGCATTGTTGAGCGCTGTTGTCTTAACGAGTGAGGTCCCGGGATCGATCCCCGGCAGAGTCAATTTGGGATTTTATAATTTCTGATTTTCCCTGGTCTGGTCTTGTGGGAGGTTTTGGCCGTGGCAAAGACGTGCCGTCAAGCGATTTAGCGTTCCAGTGCGATGCCGTGTAGAAAGAAACCAATTAGGGTCTAGGTTAGGGTCCCTAATAGGTTAGCCCGCTACCACCTTAGACTGTATCATCACTTACCATGAGGTGAGACCGCAGTCAAAGTTAACTTCCAGTGGATTAAAAAAAAGCTCAAATCTACTACTCAATCAATACTCAATACTCAATTTATAATTTCTGAATTTTCTCTGGTCTGGCCTGGTGGGAGGCTTCGGCCGTGGCTAGTTACCGTCGAGCGACTTAGCGTTCCGGTACGATGCCGTGTAGAAACCGATTGGGTTTCCATTGGGTTGGAACCATCAGGCGAGATCGCAGTCAAGGGCCAAGTTGTAGTGTGTAAAAAGAAAACTCAGATATTATTCTACCTGTTACCAACCCGTGCGAAGCGAACCCATTACTTTCAATATGCGTACCTATTTACATGAAAAAAAAAACTGATTAATAGGTACCGTTCCGGGTTCAACATCCCAAGAAAGGTAATCTTAAGGCACATCCTAGGCATTCGTAGGTCACCCACCATACTTCAACTTCCTCGTGGACAAAAACTGGACGTTAACATGCAGGAAAGATGACCAGGGGGCATACTACCATCGGTTAAAGCAGTATTGCTTTAATATGTTGGATAGAAGCAGGCGTTACTTTGCGGAAGTCCATGACAATGAAGGAACTAGAAGTTGAATTCGCTGTATCCGCCACAGTAGGTAAATCGTTGTGGTACAGTGTGTATTTTGCACTTGTAGCTTGCGATATTCACCACACCACACACATCTTCCAAAATTATTCTCAACGTACGTTTCACTCCGGAGCATCAGGAGATGTTGACTCTGTATCACATAGATTTACCTACTGTGGCGGATTATCTAGTTCCTTCATGGTTTTAATATTGTTGACGTTCGTGTTGTTGAAGCATGTTCCTTATTTTAAGGACGTCAAGGTACGTGACATTAAACTGTCATTATGAAACAATACTGCTTTATGCGATGATAGTAACCCCCAAGGTGATGATTGTATGAATGTTTATTAGTTCATCGCTCGGTATCGCCATTTTGAAATGACCGGCTGCTCAATTTAATTTCCATTTTAGTTACTACTGTGTTTAAACTAATACTAGCTGATACCCGCGACTTCGTCCGCGTGGATTAAGTATTTCCCATTCCCGGAGGAACTCCTTATTACCGGAATAAAAGTGCCGGAATGTCCTACCCCGGGATGTAACCTACTCTTTCGTCTAAATTGTTTGAACAGATGGGCCGTAAAATCTAGTAAACATACAGACATACACACTTTCGCATTTACATTTTTAGTAAGGATTTCGATCAGTATTAGAGCACTGAATAAATCGTCCATTCCTTGACCATTACATTATGTAAGTAACTTAATAGTCTATTCTGATAAATCACTGGACTTTCTCACGCATTATCTAAAAACAAACTTGAACTGTATTGTCTCTTAGTTAAGATCTAGATTTGCTTAAAATCATTTAGATTGGCAGGTCAAGTGATAATGGTCACTAGGAAATGTATTGGTACCGATGTATTTAAGATAAGTTGACAAGACAATAGGGTAGAATTGCAACTTGTCGCACGACAAAAAGTTGCATAATTTTGTATAGAAAAACCTATTCAAAGAATTTAGCGATCAAAGACATTTATTAGCCCTATTCCCCTGAGGGTAGTGCGTTGTGTGGGTACTGACCCTTTCCATTTTATAGGGTTGATTTTTGAATAGCAATATTTTGTACAAAAAATAAAGATATTTAAATAGGTTGCTCTGAGACGGCATTACTCTAACAGACGCGCGGCCGCCGCGGTTGATCGGTTTATCTGTCTAGGTGTTTGTGTCTTTCGAAATGTTTTGCCTGAGGCGAAGGCTGCGGATTCCGTGCTACTGCCAAGCGCACGAATGTGTTTATTCTTTCGCAGTTGGTCTGACCAGCTAAGGGAGTCTAACTCGTCGAAATTTCATACTTTAGTGAGTATGGCTACCAACAGAAGCCAATGGAAGCAAATAATCCGTTCGAGGGTAGGATCTTGTTAAAGTAGGTTGAATAGATATTCTTTTTCTTCTACGTAGGTATTGAGATCAATACCTACTTAGAAGAAAAAGAATATGTCAATTTGTAAACAAACATTTATTGTTTTTATGGACTCGAATAAAATGTGTTTCATCATCAATCGTCTTATAGATTCTCCATTTATTAGTAACTCTGCTTATTGCTTTATCCTTTTCATTCTATTAGGTTATGGGCCCAGGACCACGAACTTCAGCAATGAAGGAACGACCGAAGAGAGAGAGAGTAACAAATTCCGTCAAAATCGTTGAATAAATGGGTCGTGAGCGAAGAAGATAGCTGATACACTTTCGCATTTGTACTATTAGCTTGACAAAATGCAAGATAAAGTCTTCAGTGTGTTTTGTATCCTTATTTGAGAAAGGATGGGTAATGGATGGGATTCGTTCGAATCGGTGGCATCGAAATTGCGCCCGACGGCCACTCGCTGTACTTAAGGTGTTGTTTTTATTAGATTCCTTGATGTAACCTTTACAAACATTTTGTTTTACGAGTTTTCTAAATTATTTAAATCTATAATGGACTAGCTGATGCCCGCGACTTCGTCCGCGTGGGTTGAGGTTTTTTGGTTCCCGCGGGAATAAACAATTTCCGGGATGAAGTAAGTAAATAGTTTCCAAAGTAGCCTATGTGCTATTCCAGACTATAATCTTTCTCTGTGCCAAATTTCATTCAGATCCGTTCAGCCGTTCTGGCATGATTGAGTAACAAACATCCAACATCCATACATCCATACATCCATCCATTCAAACTCTCACATTTATAATATTTATTTGATTTGATTTGATTTGACTAGATTACTAGACTAGATAATGCCCGCGACTTCGCGACCGCGTGGATGACGTTTTTTTGATTCCCGGGGGAACATTTTTTTTCCGGGATAAAAAGTAGCCTATGTCCTTCCCCGGGATGTAACCTACTGCTATACCAAATTTCATCAAAATCGGTTGAATAGATGGGCCGTCAAATCATAGCAGGCAGACAGACAGACACACTTTCGCATTTATAATATTAGTATGGAGCATGGATTTAAGTAAATAAGTAATAAGTACGCCGTATTGGAAAGACGGTACATTTAAATAGTTACTCATTGTGATAGTACATAAATATTATTATTTTAGTGTAAACATATTGTAGTACTGGTAAGTCAATTAAATAGATTTATTATAGAACAAGCGGATGCTCGCGACTTCGTTCGCGTGGTATAAGTTTGTTTTCCCACAGGCACTCCTTAATTTTCCGGGATAAAAAGCCTATAAGTACCACCCTCCAGGTCCTTAACTACCCGTGCAAAATACCCGTTGCTCTGTTGCGGCGTGATTGAAGGACCAATTCTCTATTTTACCCCTTTGGAGGTGGAATTTTGAAAAACTGTGAAACACCTATTGCTTTATTTTTAACCAGTAGCTCACATACCAAGTTTCTTGGCTATAACTTGAGAAATGAAGGACTTTCATACAAACTTACAACCCCTATTTTACCCCTTCGGGGGTGGAATTTTTAAAAACTGTGACACACGTACTTCTGTATTTATTACCGTAAGCCAAAATACAAAGATTGATTTAACTTGTAAAATATCTTGAGAAATAAAGGCCTTTCATACCAACTTTCATCCCCTATGTCATCCCTGGGGGGGTTGAATTTTCAAATACTGTGAAATACATATTTCTTAATTTTCAACTCGCAGCTCATATACCAAGTTTAATGGCTATAGCTTTCATACAAATTTTCAACCTCTATTTTACCACTTTAGGGGTTGAATTCTGAAAAACTGTGATACACTTTTTTAACGAAAGCCATAATACCAAGTTTCGCTTATAATATAACTTGAGAATATATTAGATTAGATAGATTAGATAGATAGATAACTGGTGCCTTAATTAATTAAACCTCATATTATAAATTTAGAACCATTCTTGTATTGAGTTAAGAATTCATAGATAATAAGATATACCTACATATAAATGACTTAAAAAAAAAACTTCTTTTCTTGGGCAAAACCTTCCACTAGCTCTAAGCTTTTAAACCTATTCGCCCCAACTTGAACAATACATTCTTTCAACGCATCCTGATACAGTTCTTGATCCGTCAGTTGCGACTTGCGGCGTTACAATAGCACCGACAAACACACATATCTTCGCCCCATTGTGTCTAAAACAATACCTCCTTTCTACGGCCTTGACTTGTCGTTCAAGATATTTAATGGCACATCCACATTATATACGGTTGTATTACGTGTTGCGATCGCAATACCAATTGTTATTGATAGTAATTATTTACTTCATTTAAAAAAAATAGGAAGTTGTTGAGTTTGTTCTCAGCTCTCTTAAGTAGAATCTGCTTCGCGAATTAATGGTAGAGTCCTTAATCATGCAGTGAAGATAAATTAATTAAAATCCTAACAAGTATAAATTACAAATTAAAAAAAACCCCCGACTAGAAAAAAGCTGATGACCTTCAGACGAATGAACAGATTTTCATGAAACATGGCTAAGAACACTCGGGATAAAATTATCTATGACACAAAAAATACTAAACGAAAATCAGTTCATCCGTTTGGGAGCTACGATACCCCAGACAGATACACAGATACACAGATACACAGACAGACACGTTAAACTTATAACACCCCTCTCTTTTTGCGTCGGGGGTTAAAAATAGCTAGCTTGACTAGCTTTTGCGGCACCTACGCTCACGTTAAGTTCGATTTCCATACAAATTTCAAACAAAGTATTACTGCCATACCCCTAACATGTTAGCCCGCTACCATCTTAGATTGCATCGTCACTTTCAATCAGGTGAGATCGTAGTAAAGGGCCAGCTTGTAATGGATAAAAAAAATAAAAAAAATGCAATCGCTATCCAAACACGTAATAGAGGCATTTTGAAATCTACCGTCTGTGAACTCTGAAGCTATCTCAACTAATAATTAAACGCAAGTGGTTTATTTGTGCAAAGCTATTTTGTAACGACACAAAACAAGAACAAATTATGGCCTGTTTCTAGAGTAAGTGGAAAAATTTGACCGGACAGACATAGTCAACATAAGGGTTGCAAAACTACCTTTTGAGTACACAACCCTAATATTATAAATTCGAAAGTGTGTTTGTTTGTTGGTTAGTTGGTATGTCCTTCAATCACACCGCAACAAAGCAACGGATTGACGTAATTGTTTGCGTGGGTATAGTTGAGGACCTGGAGCACTCTCCATCTTAATTTTCCGGGATAAAAAGTACCTACCCTATGCCACAGCATAGGGTACTTTTTATCCCGGAAAATTAAGGAGTTCCCGTGGCAGTTAAATTAAATTATTCCACGCGGACGAAGTCACGGGCATCAGTGGACAATAATTGGGTATTTGACAAAATTTCTAATTCGTCTTATAGGTGGCTAGCTAGCAAAATCGTACAAAGCCGAACCGCCATACAATTTTATAGCGTTCCGGTAAAATATCGCATACCCCCCCTTATTAGCTCCGATAATCCGATAAGGGGGGGGGATCTTCGTGTGATACCCGATCTCCTGGGGGAGAGAACGGGTTATGTAGGATTACTAACCACTAAACACCTTCGGTGGACATCCTCTGGGCATTATGGGAAGTCTCACAGAACATGCGCCGGTGGCCGCGATGCCCATTGGGCTCATCCTGGGTGATCTCTGATTGCATGCATCCATCAAGATGGTACGGCTTCTGCCACAACTAAGCAGCCTTCTTCCTAAGGGTCGCATATAGATGGAGAATGAGCGGCCAAAACAACCCCTACCATGTTAGCCCGCTACCATTTTAGACGGCATCATCGCAATCAAGGGCTAACTTGAAGTAGAATGTAAGTATATAAAAAAAGAATATGAAACCTGTACAGCACTTATATTGCGCAATCTAAACCTTTCATATTTTCGATTAGTAAAACCCAATGGATCTGAACCTTGGACCGTCTTATTAGGCGGCGTAATCACTGCACTTGGTTAAGTGGTAATTTGCTTTCTGAGTTATTAGGTCTATGGGTCAATGGCAAATTATGTTGTTTTTTTACTATGTAATAAGTAAAAACCCATCTATAGTACTAATATTAAAAATGCGTGAGTTTGGATGAATGGATGTTTGTTACTCAATCACGCCAAAACGGGTGAACGGATCTGAATGAAAGGCAGAAAGATAGATTATAGTCTAGAATAGCACATAGGCTACTTTTTACCCCGGAAGAATAAAAAGTTCCCGCGGGAAACAAAAGAACCCATCCACGCAGGCGAAGTCGCGGGCATCAGCTAGTAAATGCGAGCCTTTGTTGGTCTGTCAAACACACGCATTATAAATGTTAGTATGGAAGTATGGACTCTAACAGTGGATTGTAAGCCTGTTGTGGGAGGCTTCGGCTGTGGCTAGTTACCACCCTGCCGGCAAAGACAGCAAACCGTCCTGTTTCCTACAGACTATATCTTATGCTTGAGACTGTACAATAAGTCAATACAGTAATTTTAGAAAATACCTACCTATATTTCGCATTCTGACGACACCAATAATTGCTGTCAAGTATTTTGAAGAGTTGTAATGTTTCTCACATTTGTTTGATTCATCGATGATTATTTCACAGTGTTGCTATAAACTGTTTTTCAATTAGATACCTTGTAATTTACCCATGTAAATATGTAAACAGACTCATTGAAACTAACTAGCTCTGCACAGACGTGTTTCTGTCAGTGTATAGACAGACAGATAAACGATGTTAATTTGACGTTACGTGACGATCATTAAGTTTTCTTTTATTCCACTACAAGTTAGCCCTTGACTACGATTTCACCTGATGGTAAGTGATGATGCAGTCTAAGATGGTAGCGGGCTAACCTGTTATGGGTATGGCAGTTATATTAAACCCATACCCATACAAGGTTTCTACACGGCATCGTACCTAAACGCTATATGGCTTGGCGAAACATCTTTGCCGGTGGGGTGGTAACAAGCCACGGCCGAAGCCTCCCAACAAGCCAGACCAGAGAGAAAATTCGGAAAAATTATAAATTCCCAAAATGACCCTGCCCGGAATCGAGCCCAGGACCTCCCACGTTAAGACAACAGCGCTCAACACTGCGCCAGGGAGATCGTCAGAAATAATATTTTGAATATCTTCGCTTACTTACCTCACCACATTTTCCATAATGATTGATTTATGTAGTGTCTTTTAGTACAGGTAGGTAGTAAATTTCATACTATACTGTAATTAACTAAATAACACCATCTTTCAAGTTAAAACTGACGTCTTTCTAAAATTCTAATTACTACCATGCTATTACCAATAATAATAATACCTATTAAGGACACCAGTAGCCTTTAGGTCACACAACTCAAAATGCAACCAAACTAATTAATATCAGTCTGGCAGAATTTTCAATACGAAATCGAGTCATTACAGCACAAAATAATATGTACGGTGTACCTATGCAGCTTGGAGGTTTATACGAAGGCATTTATACGGAACGCTAAATAGCTTGCATTCATTTTTTCACTTATGACTACTTTGATTTTTACTAGTGAAGGTTTTATTTGCGGTAAGTACGGAAGTCACATTTTAAATTTTTCGTAGAATTCTTTCCCGTACAGGTACATCCTTTTCGGTTATTAAAATTCGTGTAAGAATGTACTCTACCTACATTAGGCATGTGAACCTGTACATAAGACCTCTTTGTTTAGAAATTGCACATAAAATTAAATAAATATGGCTGGAAATTTTAAATAATTGGTGAAATTAATGTCGAAGGTTGTAATTTATACAACTATCGTCGTCGTCGCCTCAACCTATAGATGTCCACTGGTGGGCTCCAGTATCCTGCATGGATCGCCACAGAACACGGTCTTTTTTTTTTATCTATATTTATTAAGGAGGGTTTGTTCTATATTGAGCATGACAACCTCATAGGAACAGTGCCGCTTGTTTCCAGCGGCTCCCAGCTGCAGCTTGAGATCGTCCGTCCACCTAGTGGGGGGTCGTCCAACGCTGCGCTTCCCGGTGCGAGGCTACCATTCAAACACCTTGGGAGTTGGGACCCCAACGCATATCGGTTTTACAAACTATGTGCCCCGCCCATTGCAACTTAAGCTTGGCGAATCTTCGAGCTACATCGGTTACTCTGGTTCGGCTACGGATCTCCTCATTTCTAATTTCATCACGTAGGGATACTCAAAGCATAGACTGTAAAACTAGGTATTTTAAAAATTTACAACTTTGTTACTGTTATTTTGTTACGATAATGTGTTCCTACGTATATTCTCCCATGTATACTTATATTATTATTATAAATTGTTAATGTTATTCTGTGTACTCACTACTCTCTGAGGTAGGCGTTAGTGGTTGCGCATCAGTTTATACTATTGCAACCATTAACGTTCTATATATTTAGTAGATATTTATGTATTAATATTTTTATGATGCGATGAAATTAAATAAATAAATAAATTTTACATTGCAACTTCTAAGCAATAGGCCCGCACCGAATCCGAACCGAATAATACAAATGAGTTGTTTGATATTTCACACCAAGGCCCGGCATATCACGGTGAGCGTAGGCGATGAGATGGCATAGACATTTTTGGATCATGTACCAACTATGGGTTTTTTGTGCCTTAGATACAAGGTTATTTATTTATTGTGGTAAATAATTTGCCATTGTAATTTCGCTGAGTCATCTTATGAGTTTTGTAATCTAAATCGTGAATCCTGACTTAGTTTAGGTACATTATTTACACGACTGCCCAAAAAAACCGGCCAAGTGCGAGTCGGACTCGCGCACCGAGGGTTCCGTACTCAAGAAGTAGGTATAATTACCTTTGTTAAAGAACCGCAAAACTAACTTTGTTTGTAGAGGTTTACTGTTAATATCAAAAAATTACATTTGTTGTATGGGAGCCCCCCTTTAATATTTACTTTATTGATATTTAATTATTTATTTTGAAAGGTAATATACAAGTTAATATTCTGTGAAAATTTGAACCGTCTACCTGTTACCGTTTTTAATATTGAGCAAAAAAATACGAAAAAAACACGTTTATTGTATGGGGACCCCCCTTAATATATATATATTTTTAATTTTTAGTATTTGTTGTTAAAGCGGCAATGGAAATACATCATTTGTGAAAATTTCAGCTTTCTAGCTATCACGGTTTATGAGATACAGCCTGGAGACAGACAGACAGACAGACGGCGGAGTCTTAGTAATAGGGTCCCGTTTTTACCCTTTGGGTACGGAACCCTAAAAACAAAAAAATGAGTGTAGTGTTTTCAGGGTTCGTGTATGTAATGTACTATGTATGTGAGTTTCTTCCACCATAACTTCTAAATCATTGAGCAGATTTGGATGTATGATGTATGGGGGGGGGGGGGTATCGTGAATCCTTACATCCTCCTGACTGGCTATAAATGTTACAATTCTTACATCTTTACATCTTCCCGAGTGACACCGGCTTTATTTGTTCTGAAAAATTCAATATGGCGGCTGTATGGCGCCATTTTCAAAATACAATGCTAATGCAGTCGTGTTTTTTTTAAATTATGTTTACTTGTTATATAAATACGCTAGCGACCGCCCGGGATCTCGCTCCCAAATTTTTTTCCGCTAAACATTGCTTGGATTCAAGATCTCGATTAGTAAACTTACATATACTTCTGGAGTTCTGGACTATTAAAAACTAGGTATCATGATCATCACATTCAAATTTCAATCCATTGCCAGCTCATTTCTGAGCACGAGTCTTCTCTCAGAATGAGAACTGTTCGGCCATAGTTCACCACGCTGGTCAAGTGCGAATTGGCAGGCTTCACACAACTGCGGGAACACTATGAAGAAGTCTCGGGCATAATGATGTTGTTAATGATCTTAATTTTGGTCTATTATGATAACTGAAGAATTTTAACCGGAATTTCAGCCAAAATTCTTTCCGATAAGCTTATAAAGTCAAAAGCACTTTTGACCGTTTTTGCAGTTAAAAGTAGGGTTGCCCGAATAAGAGTTTTGGCGGTAACATAGTAAATATAGGCCTAATCGAGGGATACAGGTGAAAAGTCACCACGATACATCAACTCAAGGCGACGCTCGCTCTATACTATGTTACTGGAACAACAGTGGAGTGGAGACGCCTTATATTGGACTTAATTAAGTTTTTATTATCCACTACGAGCCCTTGACAGTAAGTAATGGTGCAATCTAAGATATAACTGCCATACCTACCCAACAAGCACAAGTAGCATTATAAGATATCACTTTTGGTATAACTCGGAACTTTAGTAATTAATAAACAGTTAGAATGGTTCAACCGAGAACTTAGAGCTGCGCATTACGCTATGGTCTGTATAAGAGCATCATAAGAGTAGGAACGGATACTGTTGTTACGGGATCAGAGTTACAGCAGATGTAATAGGGGTATACCCCTAAGGCCCGCTTGCAGAAACGCCAGGTTAACCTTTTAACCCAGAGTTAGCTGCTACTTTGACAGAATTCGTATAAAACTTCTATAAATATTTCAAATTTATTCCTAGGTTATACGTAACCTGGCGTGTCTGCAAGCGGGTCTAACAGTTTAGCCCGCTCGCGCAAAAATTGGGATTGAAATATAATTTTGGGATGTTAATTTAGATTTTTCAATTAGGAGGAAAGGTACCCATTTACATCTATGGTATTTGTATGCACCAGTACAGCGTAGCGAGGGCATACACAGTTTGGGAGTGTGGTAAGAAATGTAGAGTTTTCCTCCCACGGCGGAAAACTTTGAATAAAGAATTATTGTATTTGTTTATAGTTAAGTTTTATACATTTTTATTATTAATTTCAATAACCAGCAGCAATATGTTATTATGCTATGTAATACTTAATTTTTTTAAGTTTAAGACCAAAATTTTGTACGCCTACTTATATACGGCATGAAATAGTGTTTCTATAATTTTAAAATGTACCAACTCAACTTACTTTAACCTATTTCAACAAATAAAATAAATTTTGAATTTCGTATTAATTATTATTGTTACCTATTTTCGCACATGAAATATGAAAAATAATAATTAAAATAACTTCGGCTCCATTCATTTCCTATTCCTAAAGCATGCGCTTCCATTCGACTGGTTAACATTTGACAAAGGTTAAGTTTATCGCGTATTAACCACATCTACACTTATGAGTCATATTACCTTTACAGTAAAGTTCAAATTCCAATAGCATCATAACTTAAATATGCTCTAGTATTAAATCGTATCTAATATTTAACTATGCTTTATTTTAAACAACATAAAGTTCAAATTGGTACAAAAAAAATATTGTAATATTTCACACGTCTATACTTTAATCTCGTGTTACTATTATTGGTTATTACAGTCATATTTAAGGATAATAATTCCAAAATTTGCAGAATTTACAATAATTCCCACGTAATTTTAAGTGGTGTCAATTTTGAAAGGACAATTCTAAGAAGACGAGGTAGGTATATAATGTATGGAAATGATTTTATTTGTATCTAATGGCCGTATTAAATTATTTATTCCGAATCGTGATGGCATGTGGATCCTTTTATACAGGTCACAGGTTCGAATTCGAGGTTTTTTTAAAATATAGTTACCGTACCTACAGATAAAAAGTAGCCTATGTCATTCTCCAGGTAGGTACTCAACAATACCCATGCTTAAAATCAGCTCGATCCGTTGCTCTGTTGCGACGTGATTGAAGGACAAACCAACGAATATAAACACTTTCGCATTTATATTACTACTAGATGATTCCCGCGACTTCGTCCGCGTGGATTAAGGTTTTTGATTCCCGCGGGAACTCTTAAATTTTTCGGGATAAAAAGTAGCCTATGTCCTTTCCCTGGATTCAAACTATCCCTATACCAAATTTCATCAAAATCGGTTGAATAGATAATTTTTTTGATTCCCGCGGGATATATTGAATTTTCCGGGATAAAAAGTAGCTTATGTCCTTCCCCGGGATACAACCAATCCCTGTACTAAATTTCATCAAAATCGGTTGAACAGATGGGCCGTGAAAGCATGGCAGACAGACAGACAGACACACTTTCGCATTTATAATATTAAGTATGGATATGGATTAGTATGATTTATTTCACGTAGGAATTGTGTCACTTATGAGAGACTTACAAGACACTTATCAAGACTCTACCACAGCGCCGGTTCGGAAAGCTGCCCTGCTGAGTAGAGCCGGCAATAAACTTAGCAGTTGCTCTTTTCATAAAATAAAGAAATGAAGATAGGTTTAACGATTTAGTAGTGTACCTACCAGATAAGTTTTTCTCAAGAAAGGTAAAGTATTGTTTTGCAATTATAATAAAAAGATCGCACTTAAAAGTCGCACTTTTACATTTAATTTTTTTTTTAATCTACAACAAGTGAGCCCTTGACTGCGATGGTGATGATGCAGTTTAAAGATAGGAGCGGGCTAAAATGTTATGGGTTTGGCAGTTATATTAAACCCATACTCCTAATTTATGTTTAACCGTAGTTTGGATAGATTCCCACAGTATCTCGGTCGGGAATCGAACCCAGCCCACCACTGTTCCAGAGAGGTTCTCAAAGAGGGTCATTTCATCAATAGAGATGATGCCTATGTCAAAAATAATTTATTTCTTCCTGATTATTAGATAGAGGTAAAATTCATATCCTCGGTTAGTTTTCACTTTGATAATCATTTTAAACTATTTAAGAAAAGAAGTGGGTGTCACAACTATTGTATTTCATACAACTTCCATACTACGAGTTGAAGCGCGTTTTAAAGTTTGATAAAGAGTTGCTGATTGAATTGAGTTGTCATCATCTCTATTCCTTTACCTCCAGGTAAGGGGTAAAAATCTGAGGGTTCAGTGGTTTTCAAATAAAAACACAGAAAGTACACAGTTTGTATCAAAACATTTTTATTTACGCTGATTCATATTTTTTTCATAATTTAATAATTGGCCTTCAATACAAAACCTCACGATTTTCTATGTCCAAAAATATTTAGTATACCCTTCATGTAAAAAAAAAAACAAAAAACTTATGAAATCGTACTATTAAATAAAAATTATTTCAATTTAAAAGTAAATACAATGAAATTAATTTAGAAAATATTGTTAGCACGTTAACGCAATGTTTTTTTTTTTTAAATTCAATAGGTAGTTAATAATTAATATTGTGCTAAGTATAGATTTAAAAATAATTAATTGATTCGATAGTTAAAACTATATACATTGTACATGCTTAGAAAATATGAAAACTATTTAAATGTAATCATATTAAAAAATAAACAGAATCTCTTATTTAAATAAGACAAAACACTCTTATTTAAATAAAACTAAAATTCAAAACGGTTATTGTACTTCTATCGCCATCTATTGGCGAGTAGATGGACAATAGACTGCCAATAGATGGCGTTAGTGTAGATTTCTGTTAAAATATATTTACATTTTAAAATTATTTATTGATAATTATGCGATGTTTACAAAAATAACCGAGTACAAATAAAATTAACAACAAAACGTCACAAATTAAATCTAAAACAATAAATAAATTAAGTACATAATTATTTGTTTTCTTAAAAAAATACCCTTCGTGAGCACAGCTTAGATCAATCTTAATAATATTCTAATAATAGTTTTTTTAAATTATATTTTATTATAGAGTAGGAACATCAAAATATCGTCGGCGGGTAACTCAGTTGGTCGATTTGCAGCAAGTTTCATTTTTAATCTGAAACAAAGGAAATGTGTTTTTATTATGGGTACGTACACGAAGTTGTGTTGTGTGTTGTCTTATTTCTCTCTTTCTGCGTCGTATTTCTCATTACTGAGGGTCGTGACCCTTTCCATTATTGAAATAATGGTAGGAGTTTTCTTGGGATAAACGGATCTGGATGAAATTTGGCACAGGGATAGATTATAGTCTGGAATAACACTGCTACTTTTTATCCAGGAAAATTAAAGAGTTCCCACGAACCAAAAACCCTCAATCCACGCGAACGAAGTCGCGGGCATCAGCTAGTAATAAATAAATATTGAAATGAATTAGTTCATGTGTTGTTTACCTGAGACCTACGTCCCACTAGCCCACTAGTGGGTACAGGAATGCCTCCATCGCATCTCTCCCGTACGCGTTCTTAACTGAGCACGTCCAGCCTCCCATATCGTCGAAAGTGATGCCCGAGATGTGGAGATCACCGGATGGCAACACCTGGAAAAAAACATCATCATTTGAGTCCATTTGTTGGAATTATTTTTAGTAAATAACAAGAAATATGTCAAAACAACACGTAATCAGCTGTGAAATAATATAACCTTTTATACTATACTATACTAATATTATAAATGCGAAAGTGTGTCTGTCTGTCTGCTACGCTTTCACGGCTCATCCGTTCAACGGATTTTGATGAAATTTGGTACAGGGGTAGGTTGTATGATGTATCCCGGGGAAGGACATGGGCTACTTTTTATCCCGGAAAATTAAGGAGTTCCCGCGGAAATTAAAAACACTTAATCCACGCGGACGAAGTCGCGGGTATCATCTAGTATGCAAATATGGTAAACTGGTAGCACACGTACTGGTAGCACCTGACAAACAATTCGACACCCTATGAGTACGGAACCCTAATTATAGATTTTGGAATTTTTTCTTATACTTGTGCTGTGAGACCTTGCTTCTTGCCCAATATTTTCATGATTCTATGTGTATTACACAACTACACAGTCAGTATCCCACTTCTGACACCGTGTATTATTCTTGTGTGTAGCCAGCGTAGGGTTTATTAAATATGTGAAATATTAGTGAAAACTAAGACGTTATAAAGGAAAGAGTTTAATTATATATTCTAATTTAAAGAGACTCGACTAGACATGGACAAGGTACAATAATGACAATGACATTCATAGACACTGACGTTTGACATAGCAATTGCCACAGACTGTATACTCTTAAGCATAACACTAGGTCAACGGGAAGTACCCTATAGGTTTTGATTTATTGGCGAGTGTCAAAATATGCCGCATAAACGGTCGTATCTTTTGATTGCGTTGACGAAGCTAGATTTTTTTACAGCTCCAAAGGATCGTGGACCTAAGTGATATGAATATCAATTTGATACCTCGACGCGTTCCCGAGAAATAGGTGGTCGACAGATAGACAAACAGCGAAGTGATCCTATAAGGATTTCTTTTTTCCTCCTGAGGTACGGAACCAGTGGCGTTCATAAAGTTCATAAAGGCGTAAAAGCACTGCCAACCCAAATGGATATGCGTCAATGCTCATTTTTCATCAAAACAATTAGTAATAGTATTTTGACTAACTAATGCCTATACCCTTCTTCACCTACCCTAGCTTCAAAACCTGTGCACGCCACCCTACGCCTAGCCTGTACGGAACCCAAAACAAATTTAATTCTCACCCTCAGTCTATTGCTGCCGTAGACAGCGTTCTCTTTGTTGTCCATCCACATGACCTGAGTCTTCGTGGGACTAGCTAGAACAGCTCGTTGTAAAACGCTGTGATAATCAGCCTCTAGTAACCGAAAGTTTGTTTTTATTTTATTTTTTAACATTTATTTCGACCATAAAGATCATAAAGTTTGTATGTAAGAACACACATATATTGCGCGATAGGTTCGCGCTTGACGACAATCATGCTTAGTGCAAAGCAACGATGAGGTCTAGGTTGGAGCGCGCTTGCCTTGAAGATGCCTATTCTCTCTTGCCTTGAAGGTACTAAGTTATACGTGACAGGAAACACGTGCGCGGGGAGGGTGTTCCACACCCTAGCGGTTCGTATCAGAAACGTCGAGCAAAAACGTTTCGTGCGAGCAGATTGGACGTCAACCACATAAGGGTGCCAACGCTGACGGTTTCTCGCTGTTCTGTGGTAGAATGTAACTAGTAAAGAATGAAAAACCGGCCAATTGCGAGTCGGACTCGCGCACCGAGGGTTCCGTACTCAAGAAGTAGGTATAATTACCTTTGTTAATGAACCGCAAAACTAACTTTGTTTGTAGAGGTTTACTGTTAATATCAAAAAATTACGTTTGTTGAATGGGAGCCCCCCTTTAATATTTACTTTATTGATATTTAATTATTTATTTTGAAAGGTAATATACAAGTTAATATTCTGTGAAAATTTGAACCGTCTACCTCTTACCGTTTTTAATATTGAGCAAAAAAATACGAAAAAAACACGTTTATTGTATGGGGACCCCCCTTAATATATATATATTTTTTAATTTTTAGTATTTGTTGTTATAGCGGCAACGGAAATACATCATTTGTGAAAATTTCAGCTTTCTAGCTATCACGGTTTATGAGATACAGCCTGGAGACAGACAGACAGACAGACAGACAGACAGACAGACAGACAGCGGTGTCTTAGTAATAGGGTCCCGTTTTTACCCTTTGGGTACGGAACCCTAAAAATAAATGGTTATTCCTCACCCTCAGTCTACTGCTGCCATAGACAATGTTCTCTTTGTTGTCCATCCACATGACCTGAGTTGTCGTGGGGCTGAATACCCGACACGGCAGAGTCACGCTGGTGCCCACCAGCTGGAACAGATCGTTGTAGAACGCCGTGATGATCGGCTTCGACGGCATTATCTGGTTGAGGAGTGAATCTGATTCGGAGCCTGGAAAAATAATCATCATAATCATAATCATAATATTTATTTGCTGATTGTAGATTACATAAAAAGTTTAAAAAAAAAGAAAAAGATCACAATTTTCCAATGAAGGTGGAAATTTGTAATCAACTGAGGTACAACTGAGATTGTCAATATAGTAAGTAAGTAATTAAAATGAATGTAACTCATGGTATTTTTGTGACTCAAAGAAATTTGTACGTCAAGGTGCAACTGACATAATACCTACGCGGTTCTAATTTTAAGCATGAACAATTTTTGTATCATCTTGTATTGACACAAATAAATAAATTTCAATTTCAATTAAAAAAAATAACAATAACTACGACTACAACAACTTCCTACTACTAATACTTGTTTATCTCAGTGGAGAATGGCATACCGTGGCCGAAATTCGGTCGAGTGGACATTTGTATTAATATTTTGAGAATCTGGTATTATGACAATCTAGTATTTTTTACATATTATTAAAAAAACTATTAATAAGTAGGTATATATACAAGAAATAAGTACACCCCGCGCCGTTTAAGTGATCGTTAATGGGCATGGTGCCCAAAACAATGGCGCTATTACCACGTTGAAGGGCAAGGCTAAGCCGTTGGGCTAAATAAGCGCCAGCTCTTGGGTCACCAGAGGCGTAGATCTAGTATTTTGAGAATTGGGTATTCTGAGAATCTGGTATTAATGTTTAAGACGGGGATTACTTACTCAAACTCAAACCATCTTTATTCAATATAGGTACCTACAAAGTACACCTTCTGAACGTCATATTTACAAGGAATAAGACTTGATGGTGATAATTAACTACGGTATCTTAAAACTAAAGCTAAGAGGGTTCCAAACGCGCCCTGGTCTGAGAAGAGCCCACAACAAACTCAGCCGGGTTAACTACTCGGTTGACTAGCCGGCTCAACTAACTCATAAGCAACTATAAATTACCTTCAACATAAATAGTGGTAGAAGCACTGTCCTCCCGCAGTCCAGAGCTGGCGACACAGGTGAACTCATCTCCGTTGGATGCTGCGCGGATCACGAACCTGCTGGTCAAGCGAGCCGGGCTGAACGGGGTGATGGAGAATATCTCGTTGGTGTCTTCTTCAAACTGGAATTTGAGGAGGAAGGAAGAATATGATGCGGTGTTTGAGTTCGTAATCCTTATCCTTATATATATATATTTATATTTGGCACGGAGACAGATTATAGTCTGGAATAACATGCCTACTTATTATCCCGGAAAATTAAAGAGTTCCCGCGGGAACCAAAAAACCTCAAATGTATGTTTATTACTCAATTACACCAGAATGGCAGAACGGATCTGGATGAAATTTGGCACAGAGATAGATTATAGTCTGGAATAACTCAAAGACTACTTTTTATAGCGTCAAATTGAAGAGATCCCGGCGGAACCAAAAAACCTCAATCCACGCGGACGACGTCGCGGGCATCAGCTAGTTTTTATAATAAGTTTTCACATGATTTGTTTGTATTTAAGTAACCAAAATACAATCAAGGTTGTATCAATTATTTGGAATTATCTAATTATTATAGTAATAATTAGGTTAGGCTAGCTTTAAGTTCTATTGTATTGTTTTCAATAAACAAGATAGGTATTTGGAAAATAATTCATTTGCTCGCTTCAGATGTAGTTCACATTAGGGGGCATACTACCTATTTATTATACTATTGCATATATCCGTAGGTACTGTTTTACTATTGTAGACGTTAGTGTTTTAGAATTATAATCTTCACATTTTAGGGACGCCAAAATATGTACGTGATTTAAAACTGTCAGTTTTATGTTTTTTAATAATACGTTCTGCTTGTAACTTGGAACCCCCCCCCAGTAATTCAAAACCTTTAACATTGCCTATAATATAGTCACTGTTGATTGTTCCATGATGATATATTTTATTTTTATATTTTTTTCCACGAAACTTTTTTGCTCGACGTTTCTGATACGAACCGCAAAGGCGTGGAAAACCCTCCCAGCGCACGTGTTTCCAGCCACGTATAACTTAGGTACCTTCAAGGCAAGAGTGAATAGGCATCTTCTAGGCAAGCGCGTTCCAACCTAGACCTCACCATGGCTTTGCACTAAGCATGATTGTCGTCAAGCGCAAGCCTATCTCTACTACAGCCCATTAACGTCCCACTGCTGGGCACAGACCTCCACTCTCATAGGAGAGAGGGAATTAGAGCTTAGACCCACCACGCTGCTCCAGCTTTAACGACTATTATCATGTTAGTGATAACAACCGGGACCGACGGCATAACGTGCTTTTTGAGGCACGGGGGTGAAACACCACCAACTTCCTCACTCGGGGCTAGTAGTCAGAATTTGTAGTCAGAAAAACCCAATGCTTAATCATAGCCCGACCCGGGACTCGAACCGGGACCTCGTCGTCCGCAGTCGAACATGACAACCACTAGACCAGCGAGGCAGTTAAGGAGCACAATAAAAAGAAGTAATAATAATAAGGTACTTACATCAGATACCGGCACCCCGTTCTTCAGCCATGCAGCAAACGGTGCCGGGTTGCCCATCATCTCGCATTCCAGTACCAGCGTAGTCCCGGGAACGAACCGGGCGCTCTCCGGCGGCGGAGCGGAGATCTTCACGTATTTACCGACTGTACGCCGCTTGGGGCTCGGGATGGGTGGTGGTATATCTGAAATAGGGACAAATCTTAATTCTTAACAAATTTTTATCCACTACAAGTTAGCCCTTGACTGCGATCTCACCTGATGGTAAGTGATGATGCGGACTAAATGGTATCGGGCTAACCTGTTAGGGGTATGGCAGTTATATTAAACCCATACACAGATAGTGTGGCCTGGCCGGGTGCCGGTCTCGAAAAATCCTCTTGTAAAATACTTCACGGCGTTTAAGGACCAATCGATGTGGGAGACTTGTGGACTGTATGCTTGAAAATAATATACAGAAACACGACTCGTGGCACAACAATTTAATTTACAGAGATACAATGAACACGTCTTAGCCCTGTGGCAGCTCTTGAGGTAAGAGAGACAGACAGACGTTCTATTTTTCATAATAAGTGACAGAGTGAATGAAGTGTGAACGATCTCTCCATCGACTAAAAATACATTTTATGTTGTGTTTCCAACACCCCTAATCGGTTTCTTCACGGCATCGTACCGGAACGCTTAATCGCTTGGCGGCACGTCTTTGCCGGTAGGGTGGCAAATAACCACGGCCGAAGCCTCCTACCAGGCCAGAACAGAGAAAATTCAGAAATTATAAATTCCCAAATTGACTCTGCCGGGGATCGAACCCGGGACCTCCCCTCCCACGTTAAGACACAGTGCAAAACACTGCGCCAAGGAGGTCGTCAAAAGAAGAAACCTCATTTTTAGCACGTTTATTAGCTTCACATGTAAAGTTATCAAACTCGATGTCTGCAGTTATGAAATACCGCGGCGTGTGGAAGTCTTACAAAAAACCTCGCGTCTAGCTGTGTTTTTTGACAGATATTTGCACGGCCAATTCTGCTATGAACTAAATTAAATTGATAGGTTTACATGAAACACGGACAAAATTTTACTAGTCTTATCTTACTCCTTTTACTAGTCTTACTATAGTCCGTTCACAGTTATTTTACCTCTCGCTGCTTTAAATCTCGAAGGTGAGCCGACAATGGGTTAAAAAGGCATACCTACTCGTGCGAATGGCGGGTCAAATAAATTAATTTTTCAAATATTCTATCACGAGGTTGATTTTTTCCGCGAAAAGCGCCATTATACTTTATAATTGTACTTACAATTCGTCTGGACGTTTGAAATTCAATAGCGGTATACCAGATGTCCAATTTATTCTGAATAATCTAAGTATCGCGTAGTTATTTTATTCATTTTATTTAGCAGTGCTTTGTTTTAAGGTGGCCGATTTTGCATTTATGACTATCGTGTTTATGTCACCGTAAAATTGCAAAAACCGTTAGATTGTAATCTAACGAGCGAAATTGTAAACTGTCGACAGATTACAATTTAACGCATTATTTTTCGGTAGATTGTAATCTTTTAGGTATATTAACTTGATAAAACCTAAGTGCCCTTTTTATACATAAATTACCTAGTTATTCATGTCGAAACCTAACCTAACCTACAAGAATGAGACAAGAAAACGTAAATACAACAAATAGGTATTTCAAAAATTTACACTCAGAACATTGAACGGTTCACAATCTGTCGGCAGTTTACAATTTCGCTAGTTAGATTACAATTTACAATCTAACGGTTTTTGCAATTTTACGGTGACATTTATATCAGCTGATGCCCGTGAATTTGTCTGCTTTGTTCAATTCTTTAATTAAAAATTCAAAATTGAATTCTTGAATTTTAAAACTAATCTCATTAAAACTCATTAATTTAAACTCTCATTTTTTACATTATATTATATATTGAATAATGCAAATACAAAGACAAATTAACAAGTAAGTTTAACAAACAGAATACAGTAAATGCAATTGAATTAAAATACCTACCTAATTAAAATAATATTATCAAAATTTTGTGCCCTAGGTAAGGTGCCCAAACTTTAAAATTAAATTAACTAAATAAACAAACTCATTTGTTTATTTAGTTAATTTAATTTTACAAAAATTTTGAAGCTAGCAACTTGTTTAGTAATTTTTAGAAAACCTATAATAAGTAGTTTAAGTATTTTGCACGCCATTGCATGGCTGATTGTAACATGCTCACCTTAAAACATAATAACATCGTACTAAGTACCTACTTACAATCATGAAAATAAATCAATATTTTCTTCTAAATATTCTATTCTATTCAAGTTTTTTTAAATTCTTAGGCTACTTTTTAAACTGGGAAGTCAAGACTTCTCTCAGGTAGTAAGAGTAGGTATCTATGACCTAGAACTAAAAGACCTCGCGGACGAAGTCAGCTAGAATTCCCTAAAAATTAAAATATTATCCAAAATAATATCTTAAATGCGAAAGTCTTTGTTTGTTGGTTTGTCCTTCAATCACGCCGCAACGGATCAACGTGATTTTTATACGACTGCCTGAAAAAAGGAGTAAATTGTTTTCAGGGTTGATGTATGTATGTATGTATGTGAGTTTGTATATTCCACCATAACTTCTATACGTCTGAACCGATTTTTATAAATGAGGTATCGTTAGAATCCCTAGCTTATTCCGGGTGACATAGGATAGTAGAATTAAAAAAAAATTGATGGGGTGACCATGGTCCCGCATTAAAGACTAAAGTTGAAAAAAAAAATTCGAAAATAAGATTAACCATATAATCATCATCTAGAAAATGATGAGTAGATTCCAAAAATATATAACACTATAGTTCAATATCCCGAGTGACACGGGCTATAAATTTTTGAAAAATTCAATACGGACTACGGTAGAGCAGTCGTATTTTTTTATAATTTTAATTATATTCACTTGTTTGCAGGGTATAGTTGAGGACCTGGAGAGTGACTTAGGTTACTTGCTATCCGGAAAACTAAGGAGTTCATTAGGGAATTAAAAATCTTATTCCACGAGGACGAAGTCACAAGCATCAACTAGTATTCTAATAAGTCTATTTTCTAAGTACTCAAAAATTTATAAATAGGATAAAGTTCAGTAACATACCATTTGGTATTAGTCTGTTGTCAAGTTCGAGTTTTGCCTGGTCTATATGAGCGTGGGCCGTTGAGCACTGTAGCGATACTAGCGCCGCGGCGGCGAGTAGCGGTACTAAGTTGATCATCTCTGCGTCCGATAGATGGCGATAGAGTGCTGAACAAAAATGAACCTGAAACAAAATTATTAACGTTGAAAAAATGGTTTTAAATGTTTTTTTTAGTAATAATACTTTAAATTAAACGTAATAATTAATTTTGTAACAAATGTTATGGTGATTAGTAACTATAACACTAAAAGTTTAATGATGTTCTTTCTGATTTTCTCCTAAAAAAAAGAAATATGGGAAACATAAACTTATTGTCCGTTACAGTTTACATACCGAATCGACTACCTAGCTCAGGAGAGAAACAATTCACAGGAGCTTATTAAGCTTTTGAAACCGATGGTTTGACCGAATGTGTTTTTTGGTCGAGGGCGGCCGAAGCCGAAGCCGAAGGTTCGGTCAGACAATAGTTTACGTTGTAAAAAAAAATATTTTACTTGGCGATGGTGAAATTATAGACCAATAGGAAATACACTAGTTTTTTTATCAACAAGTTAGCACTTGACTGCAATCTAACCTGATGGTAAGTGATCATGCAGTCTAACTCTAAGATGGTAGCGGGCTATGGTAACCCATACCCCTAATCGGTTTCTAAACGGCATCTTACTGGAACGCTAAATCGTTTGGCGGCACGTCTTTGCCGGGATAGGGTGGTAACTGCTAACTAGCCACGGCCGAATCCTGCCACCAGGCAAAATGTGTTCAAAATGTGCTCTAATTGACCGCTTTGTGTATCTCTGTGTATTTCATCGCGTTGAAATACCTACATACAATGAATACTACGTTTCTTTTGAAGGAATAAACCAATTAGAATGATGTTTGTTTAATTCGAAGGCGGGTTTAACTGGAATGGTTCAAAGGAAATCGCAGAAATCGTTCGATGATAAAGCAGTTCGTAGCGACGGGCGCCACCGCTGAGATGAAAATTTTGGTTAATACCCGATTACGGCAGTGACAAAAGGAAGGGTTGTGATTTTAGCAGTCTATGCATCTTTATTAATACTCGTATTGTAAATGCGAAAGTTGATGGATGGATGTATGGCTGAACGGATGTAGATGAAATTTGACACAGAGATAGATAGTCTGAAATAGCACATAGGCTACTTTTATCCCGGAAAATGAAAGAGTTCCCGCGGGAACCGAAAAACCTCAATCCACGCGGACGAAGTCGCGGGCATTAGCTAGTGTATGTTATATTATTGGATTATTTACAATCATCGTCGAGTCAACATCTCCTGAAGATGCTCCGGTGTCGAAGTGAAACGTACGTTGAGGAAAGTTTGGAGGATTTCTGTGATATCGCGGGCTATAGGTGCGGGATACACACTGTACCAACTACCACATAAGATTTTCCTATTGTCGCGAATTATAGCGAATAGCAGTTGCCCGCGACTTCGTTCGCGTAGCATAAGTTTTAAAATTCCCACAGGCACTCCCTAATTTTCGGGGACAAAAAGTAGCCTAGCTCTCCAGGTCTTCAACTATACCCAGGAAAAAATCACTTTGATCCTTTGCTCTGTTCCAGCGTGATTGAAGGACAAACTCTTAACGTCCTTGAGGATAAAATTTTCAAAAACTGTGAATCACTTATTCCTTCAATATTCCAAATATCAAGTATCATGGCTATACTTGAAAAATAAAGGACTTTCATACAAACTTTCAACCCCTATCTTACCCCTTTGGGGGTAGAATTTTGAAAAACTGTGACAAACATACTTCTTTATTTTTTACCGAAAGCCATAATATCAAGTTTCGTTGATATAGCTTGAAAAATATCTTCGGAAATGAAGGCCTTTCAAACCAACTTTCATCCCCTATTTCACCCCTTTGGGGATAAAATTTTCAAAAACTGTGAAACACGTATTTCTTAATTTTCAACTTGCAACTCATTTACCAATATTTATTTCTATAACTTGAAAAACGACGGACTTTCATACAAACTTTCAACCCATACTTTACCCCTTTAGGGATGGAATTTCGAAAAACGCCTTCTTAGTGAATACCTAGTCTTCACAAAGAACACACTCTCCAAATTTCATGTCTCTAGGACCAGCGGTTTAGGCTGTGCGTTGATATATAAGTCAGTCAGTCAGTCAGGACTTTGAAATATATATTCGTAGATTAAACTTCTAGTTCCTTCATAACGCCTGCTTCTATCCAATATATTAAATGATATACTTAGCTGTTGGTAATCCGAATAAACGAAAAAGAAGCGAAGCAGACAGACACACTTTCGTATTAGAATGGATAAAGCATGGATTTTATTAATATAGAAGTACGTTTAGAAAGATTTCACTTAAGTATAAGACTTGCTGTACATTCTCGAGCTTGTGCTGATTTTAGAATAACTTAACCTAGGAATTTTCGAATTTTGACTGAATATCTTTTTTCGTGGCTTTATTTATTTACGTATTTAGGTTAGGACCAGGGGACTTACTACCATCACTTGAATCAATAGTACTGTAAAATATCACATTATATAACGTACCTTGACGTCCTTAAAATAAGGATTATATCATCATACTAATATTATAAATGCGAAAGTCACTTTGTTTGTTGGTTTGTTGGTTTGTTGGTTTGTTGGTTTGTTGGTTTGTTGGTTTGTCCTTCAATCACGCTGCAACAGAGCAACGGATCGACGTGATTTTTGGCATGGGTATAGTTGAGTGACATAGGCTACTTTTTATCCCGGAAAATTGAGGAGTTCCCGCGGGAAACCAAAAAACTTATTCCACGCGTACGAAGTCGCGGGCATCAGCTAGTAAGGATTATATTTCTGAAACGAGAGCGTCAACAATATTCATGAAAATCATGAAAAATATTGGAATAATACTGCCAGCGTTTGTAGTAGAGAGTGACACAGGCTGCATTTAACCCGGAAAATCTTAGTGTTCGCAGATGAGGTCGCGAGTATCATTCTCTAGAGGATGGCCGCTACTTTGTCCGCGTACATTAAGTTTTTTATATCTAAGGGAACTCTTTAATTTCCCGGGATAGAAAGTAGCCTATGTCTATACCAAATCTGTATAACTATGTGTATCTTTATACCAAATTTAATCAAAATCGGTTAAAAAGATAGGCCGTTAAAGAGTAGCAGAAAGACAGACAGACACATTTTCGCACTTATAATATTAGTATGGATGTGACGATGCATGCTTACCACGGAGGGGAAAATATATTCTACCTTTGTAAGCGAATGAAAATTGCTTTTGGTCTAGCATGAATCGGTTGATACTGCAATATTTTGAACAAAGTAATGTATGACACAATTATTATGAAACTAGTAAGTAAGTTAGGTACTTATATTTTTGGACTATATAAGGAAATTTATTATCACTAACACCTGATAATAATCATTATAATCCTAAGAGTTGAATTCTACTACTATCTAGTACTATTAGTCGAATCGTATGCGGAAGAACCTGGGAACCCACCGCATTATTATCCCAAGAAAACCCCTACCATTATGTGATTAAGGGAAAGGGGCCATGACCCTCAGCAATAAGGAATACGAAGCAGAGATAGAAGGAAATAGTAAGTCCGTTTGAATGGTTCCATTTTTTAGACTGTATTTTATTGTTAACCAATAAAATCTAGTATTAAAATCATAGACAATCGACTTTTTTAATAACATTAAAAATAAAAAGAATTGCACAAAAAGTCCACAAGGTAGGTAAGTGTAGATACGTTATCTACTTTTTTTAAAAATACCTACTGAAACACGAGTTACGCTACTGAAAAAATTTACAAAAAACAGCTGTACATACCTTAACTGTAATCACTTATAATAACTTTTACTAAACTATAGCACTTAAAGAATTTTAACACTTATTTTATTGTATTTTTTACTCTATTACTGAACTAGTGCGATAATAAATAATTCTATCCTAGATGTGTTCGGGGATAAAGTTATCATAAGAATACGTTGGTTCGATGGATTTCATCCCTTTTTATACGTACTCAGGCGGTCGATCCACACTGGATGGTTTTTCATCATTGTTTTATCAGATAAGGAACTCAGAGCAACTATTTATTTATTAATTACTCGCTGATGCCCGCGACTTCTTCCACGTGGTTTAAGTCTTTTTTTCCGCGGGAACTCCTTAATTTTCCGGGATAAAAAGCGTCCTTCCTCAGGATATAACCTGCGTCTACACCAGATTTAAAGATTTACCTCAGAAAAGATGGGCCGTTAAAGCGTAGCAGACAGACAGACACACTTTCGCATTTATAATATATATAGTTAGTATAAATCCAAAAGTTTCAGTTTGTCTGTCTGCCATGCTTTCAATGACCATCTGTACCATTGATGTAGAATTTTAGTAATGATCTGTACAAAAGAAAATCAAATCAATCAAAATCAAAATACAAATCGAAGTCAATTTTTCCCAAAAACCTTAATCCACGCGGACTAAGTAAGTCAGAAGCTCTACTTATGTTATTTATAATATTAAATTAGATATCTTGGGTTCGATCCGCAGCAGAGTTAATTCAGGAATTTATAATTTCATATTTCGTTTTGATAAATTCTGTCAGATATTGGTTGACTTTTTTGTTTCCACTACAAATTCAAAGTCAAATTTTAAATTCAAATTCAATTAGGGCTAGACCAGAGATAATTCAGAAATTATAAATTCCATCCTAAATTGACCCTGCCGGGAATCGAACACAAGCTTTTAACTTGCAATGTGTGTGTGTTTGTTCAGGTCTAATCTTGCAACTGAATTTTAAAACAGTTATCCCCAACCTATAGGTAGGTATATACAGAAGCGACCTAAATTAAGACTTCGAAAAAGATGGCAGAAGAAGATCTGCAGAAGCTTGAAAAGCACCCTTCACGGAAGAAGGAGGCCAAGGATAGAGCCAGGTGGAGAGGTTTCTCTCCACCTGGCTCTATCCTCTCACTCTCACCTGGTGGAGGAGGCCAAGACCCACAAAGGGTTGTAGCGCCGAAGGAAGTAAGTACAAGTAAGTAGGTATCTCCAACCTATTAAGTTGGGCATAAAGTTTAGTTTGGATGACAATGCATTGTTAGTTAAGTGACGTCATTCTAAATCCAATATGGAGGACTCCCAAAGATGGCGGACCCAATTAAAAGGGGTACATGCTGAGGAGAATACGAAAATTACAATGACGTCACACTAAATTAGATATGCCGGACGACATATTATGGATGTTTTAAATTTTTTTTTTAAATGATTTAAGCCTATTTTTTCATCCTGAGAATTCTTCCTACTTCAATCACACCGCAAAGGAGCCACGGATCGACGTGATTTTTGGCATGGGTAAGTTTTTAAGGACCTGGAGAGTGACAGGCTAATCCCGGAAAATCAAGGAGTTCCCGTGGGAATAAAAAAAACTTAAACCACGCGTACGAAGTCGCGAGCATCAGCTAGTCGTTACATAAATCGAACTCAATATAGATACTTCTCAATATCGTACCATCAGTCAATGATTTAAAACCCATTCACTTTAAATCATACGAAACGAAAAAAAACGTATGAGTCACTGTATGGAATTCGTCCAACGGTTCAATGGAAGAATGAATGATGTAATAACGTGGGGACACTTGTAAAAGAGTACCTAGAAAGGAAAATTATAACGTTTCATTCAAAACCATCCATACAAATATACCTCATACTAGCATATCATACTAATATACTTATATATGCATATATACTAATATTATAAATGCGGAAGTGTGTTTTTTTTTTGGTCTGTCCTTCAACCACGCCACAAGTCGCAACGGAGCAACGGATCGACGTGATTTGTGGCATGTCGACGATCCGATGCTCCGTTGCGTCGTGATTGAAGGACAAACCAATAAACAAACACACTTTAGCATTTATAATATAAGTATGATTTTCTTTTTGTCGTCAGAGTTATATTTAAGAGAAAAATATGGCGAAATCAACTCAACAATTTTTCCTCGAAATTTTTCTCTATCTACTTAAGTAATCATATTCATACGTAAGAATACTTATATTACATTGATATCTATACTAATATTATAAATGCGATCTAAAATTTTCGTAATTTTATTGTCAATGACTTGGTTTGGCCACATATATCAAAAATAAAGTATGTTTGAGACTTCTAGAAACCAAAGCATCTTCAAGAAGAAAATTGAAAAAAGAAGTATCGTTGAAAATGTTAATGTGTGCGAGAGAGTGAAAGTTAGATTAGATCGCCACCTGCAGACGTTCATCGAATTTATGCCAATAGCCTAAATTCACGCAAACGAAGTCGCGGCGGCATCAATGTTATATTCGAGCGCAAGCTCAATTCGTCATAGGTACCTAACGAAAAAATGATGTCTTAATTTATTCGTAACTACGTCAGGCACGTGCGTTTGACGCGGAATTCCGAGAATTTTTTTGTCAACTGTCATCATAAAGCAAAATGGAAGCCCAACTTGCAACTGAGTTCCAACCTTATTTGTTAGATAATAGAGTTTCAAATTACTTAATGGTGGAACAAAAAGTGATTATTAGATTTTAGAAATGAAACGCGACGCGGATTTTTTCGTTAGGAATTTTGCAAGCCAAAATGTTCCGGAAGTTGTAGTGTCTTTGAGTCTCTTCTGAGAAGTTATTTGCGAGAAATATATAATACTAATAAGAAGAAAAACTGATTGATATATTCTACGAATAGAAGCCCTATTATGTAAAGATTTCATCAAAAATTGTTACAGTCTCAATCGTTATGATTGGCTGAATTCGCAAAAGCTAACTTTGTTCATAATCTTACTCATTTCATTAGAAAAAAACAGTTTTCCAGTGATTTTTTGATACCTAAAAATGCCATCATCATTTAGATATTACCTAAAATTAAAATTGCCGGGCAGGTCCATAAGCATCTTTCGTCAACGTAAAATGAAGAGTCGGAACTTTAAAGTAATACCTATATTCTCAACAGACAGTCATCGTTATAGCCCTTTAACGTCCCATTGCTGGGCAAAGGCCTCCACTCTCATAGGAGAGACGGAATTAGAGCTTAGACCCACCACGCTGCTCCAATGCGGGTTGGCGGGCTTTAACGACTATTATCATGACAGTGATAATAACCGGGACCGACAGCTTGACGTGCTCTCCGACTCTCCGAGGCACGGGGGTGACTTACCGGTTACTTTCAACTCCGGGCTGGCACTGAAAATTTCTTGACTGAAAACCCCAATTCCTAACAATTTTTATGCCCGACCGGGAATCGAACCCAGGACCTCGTAATCCGCAGTCGACTATGCTAACCATTGGACCAACGAGGCAGTTACAGAACAGACAGGCATAACTAAGTCGACACAATTAATTCAAAGGATTAATTCTTTCGTCAACGTAAAATGAAGAGTCGGAACTTTAAAGTAAGTAATACCTATATTCCCAACAGACAATAAGTCAACACAATTAATTCAAAGGATCCTATAACATGTTATTATTTTGTCTGCAATCGTATACCTACCAGACAGTACATGGCGGCAGCTGTCAGTCGGTTTACTTCTGAAAACTCTTGTTCGGGTTTTACCAGCGTGCAATTTTTGTAATTGTGACATTATTGCTGATATACCTACACAAATAAAAAATGCAATTGTGTCTGTCTGCCACGCATGGGCCAATCTTTTTTTTTTTATCTTTATTTATTTTTACAGGGCTTTTATACATTACTAGCTGATGCCCACGACTTCAGCCACGTGGATTGAGGTTTTTTGATTCCCGCGGGAACTCTTTAATTTTCCGGAACAAAAAGTAGCCTTATATGTGTTATTACAAACTATAATCTATCGCTGTGCCACGTGCTCTCCGAGGCACGGAGGAAACGAAAAGGCCAAATATGATCCTCCAAATTCGGTCACCCATCCAGCTACCGACTTGGGTCAAGGTTGCTTAACATTCGCAATCAACTGATATGCGTTGTCACAACTAAGCCACTCGTTCCTCCATATTCAATATTAGTATAGAATATAGAAGATTATTTATATTTCCGTTAGCAAATTCGCCTAATGTGGTACGCCGTACGACACTGATCTATAATGTAAAGCAAAACTGGGTGATAATCTGATTCGGATGAAAAAAAAAACGGTATAACTCGAATGTCAAGGACATTCTGAAAAAAATTCAAATACCTACAGTTCGCGCGCGAGTTGAATGCGGAGTAAAAGTGTGTGTCACCTCGCATTGAATGCAGAATACATTTATTCTGCATTCAACTCGCGCGCGAACTATACTTGTTCACTTTTGACGACCCCCTAGGCGCAGTGGTGAGCGCTGTGGTCTTATGAGTGGGAGTTAGTGGATTCCCAGCACTTAGTTCTGAGTTCTAAGTTCTTCAACTTACCTAAAATGCTGCTATGTGAATGGTTCAAACAAAAGTCAAAATCAAAATTTATAATTGAATACTTTTTGATTGACTCGTCAATCTATAGTCTATACTTATAGTAAGTACCTTAATATAATATTATAAATTCGAAAGTGTTGGTTTGCTGGTTTGTCCTTCAATCACGCCGCAACGGAGCAACGGATCGGCGGTATTTTTGGATTGGGTATGATTGAGGACCTGGAGAGTGAAATATTCTACTTTTTATCCAGGAAAATTAAGGGGTTCCCGCGGGAATTAAAAAATCTTAATCCACCCGGACGAAGTCACGGGCCGCATGTAGTAAAATATTTAAAAAAAAAATTACATTCGGTCACAAACAAAAATATGCTATTGTTCTAAAAGTTTAAAAGTCACGACTTATTTTGTACGAATGCTTTCAAAGTTTAATTTAATTGTTAATTTGGAAACTTATGTAAGAAGAAATTCATTTCTTTATACTATTACTAGCTGATGCCGCGACTTCGTCCGCGTGGTTTAAGTTTTTTGATTCCCGCGGGAACTCCTTAATTGCCGGGATGCAACCTAGCTCTATACCAAATATCATCAAAATCGGTTGAAAAGATGGGCCGTTAAAGCGTAGCAGACAGGCAAACAAACACACATTCGCATTTATAATATTAAGTATGGATATTTCAAAAATAATCCATGTTTTCTCGTTAAGATTATATAAACACTATAAATTTCATGATTTCATAAATCATTTAATATTATGTGTTATGTACAATGTACCACTACTACTACAGCCCTTTGCTGGGCACAGGCCTCCACTCTCATAGGAGAGAGCGAATTAGAGCTTAGACCCACCACGCTGCTCCAATGCGGGTTGACGGGCTTCAACGACTATTATCATGTTAGTGATAACAACCGGGACCGACGGCTTAACGTGCTCTCCGAGGCACGGGGGTGAAACCCCGCCAACTTCCTAACTCCGCTAGTGTTAAGAATTTCTAGTCAGATAAACCCAATATTTAAATACGGCCCGGCCCGGGAGTCGAACCCAACACCTCGTCGGCCGCAGCTGAACATGCTTACCACTAGACGACTTAAACCAACGACCAATGTACATTGAGGTATAATTTACTAGATGTGCAGAATATTAAAAGTACCCATAGATATGACACTTTAATCAGATACCAAATAGCGTTTTATTACCCCCCATAGTGTGGTTATTGGCTAAACAACCATTTATAAGCAACTCAAATGTATCTAATAGATCACCTCCCGTCGAGGCAACAGACAGCAATTACTGTCCATTTCCGTAATAATAAAAATAGCTTATCATCAAATTAAATATAATAATATATTTTTTTGGAAAATTAAATTAAATAAAAACTATGAAATACATTAAAATCTAAATTAAAACTAAACATTAAAAATATCATCTAATCCGCTGCAATGAGGCAGTGTGCCCAGGGCCCGTATTCTCTAACTCAGTGACTATCAAAAATGAAAGCCACTGACATATATGTAATATCCATTGAAGGTTTACTATGAAATGTTACTTTTTATTTCATAGTAAACCTCCAATGGATATTACATAACGGGCCCAGAACGCTGGCTGCGTTACCCCGCTGAATAGCCAAACTTATATGTTGGCCGAGGTAACTGCCAGCCCTCCGGTCACCAGTGAACTCTGTGAGACGAGAAGATAGTCAAAGTTCTAGGTCTAGTTAAATATTTTAATTATTGTAACCTAGCTGTTGCCCGCGACTTCGTCCGCGTGGATTGAGGTTTTTTGGTTCCCGCGGGAGTTAATTTTCCGAGATAAAAAGTAGCCTATGTGTTATTCCAGACTACAATCTATCCCTGTGCCAAATTTCATCCAGATTCGTTCAGCCATTCTGGCGTGCTTACTGAATCACTTATTCAGGCTTAAAAGAGGCTCAAATGCCGATTTTCAAGTCGCTAACTATAAAATCATAGGACTTTCATATAAATTTCCAACCCCATCTCACCCTCTGTGGGGTGGATTTTCGTAAAATTGCTTATACAGGTAATTATAATTTAAAACTAATAACCTAAGCCCCGATTTTCAAGTCTCTAACTTCAAAAACTTAGAACCTTCATGCATACTTCCAACCCCCATTTCACCTTCTTTGGGGTGGATTTTCATACGACTGCTCAGATTACACAGCTTATACAGATTTTTATTATTTAAAACAATAAATTAAATGCCAATTTCTGTCTCTAACTTCAAAAATATACAAACTAACAAACCCCAATTTTCTCAAAACCATTTCTTAGCTGCTGATGTCGACACTAAAGAAGAAATCTACCCTTCAGCTTTTACGCTTTCGTGGTTAGTCAGTGAATGAATTAGTGGTATTTCGCTTTTATATACTTGTATATAGAATATTTTTTAAACATATTAAACGTTTGATTAAATTAAACTAGTGGTTCGCCCCGAACTGAGACCTCGCGGCGCCATCTATTGACATCATTGTGAAGTTCTGTTGTAAATACTAAGGCTCATTAAAAATTAAATAATTTCGTTTCCATATAATATTTATCTAATTTTAGTATTTGTTGTTTAAGTACAGGATATAATTCAAATAATTGATCTAGTTTCAGGCTCAGCATTTCAGAAAATTTAGAGTTCTGAGGTCAACTTTGGACGTTAGAAAGTCTCCACTTTGAAGGCCCCCATTTCGTCAATTTTAGGGAAAAATTAAAAAAAATAATATATTTTTGGACTCTATTCCTAATTATCTTTAAAATGATATACCGCAACCCTATATGTAACGCTGTAAAAATATTTTTTCTTCATATTCGCTTCTATGAGAGCCCCCCTGAAATAAAGATTTTTATTACTTTTTAATCCATATTCGGCTGGAGGCCATCGGTTTATATGCATAATATTTAAATTTGAAGTAATTACGTTCAGTAATTCAGAAGTTATAAGGCTCTGACAGACGGACGGACGGACGGACGGACGGACGGACGGACGGACGGACGGACGGACGGACGGATGGATGGACGGACAAGTGCAAATTCACTCAAGTAGACTCAGGGACCTTCGCTTTGCTCGGTCAAAAATCGAACTTGAAAAATTGAGTATTTCATACAAAATCTCATACTAAGCGCGCATTTTGACGTTAAGAAAATAGAAAAGAAAATAGCCTTATTCCACAATGGTGACACAGACAAACATTTAACATACAATTGTACATAATAATATATTTGCGTGTAATACACCACCCAGAATGGGTGTACACTGTACAGCTCAGCTTTGTGGCCAGCATTACTGATTTGACTAGTAATACGGTCACTTGGTAGTTTTACCTGGAAAGTTTCTCGGTAGTTTTGAAAATTAGTGTATTTTATAGATTTCGACGTGCTCGTGCGCGTGACAACAACTCCTTTCCTAAAAGGAGTAATTGTCAAAAACTGTTTTTGGGCGCCATTTTTCCATTATGGCAGCGCGAGCGGAAAAGTGGAAATTTATAAAGAGCTCGTCGAAATCTAAAAAATACACCATTTTTCAAAACTCCCGAGAAACTTTCCAGGTAACCTCCTTTTTGAGCACCAAATTACTGGGTTATAGTTATCAAATACCCAATTAGTGTATTACTGGTTTGTGTCAGCGTCCTCGAGGTCCCTAAATACAGGATTTTCAGGCTTGCGTAGGTCGAAGATTAATGTAATAATTACAGCCTCAATATACCCCCAGTAAGTGGCAGAAAGGCTATATTTAGCCAGTTAATAAACTGATATTATCTCACTGATTGGCTAAAGATTATCCCTTAGCCAAATGTATAATATGAGTCATGATCAAACGTTGCTATGTTAGCTACGGAGGTTTCTGGGAACACGACGTTATTAACTAAGTACTTTCGTGAAACCTGAAATTCATCGAAAACCCAAAGTCTAATACAAAGGACTCTACTCCCACTACAGAGTAAAAAAAAAACTTTAAATTCGGCAAGTTTAAAAAAATATATCTAAGTACTAGAAGTTAGACCTTGACTGCGATCTCAACTGATAGTAAGTGATAATGCAGTCTAAGACTAATTTAATTTAATTTATTTGAACCTTTATTTGAATTACAAGTAGTAGGTAGGTATACAAGATGGTAGCGGGCTAACTTGTTAGGGGCATGGCAGATATATTAAACCCATACACCTAGTCGCTTTCATCATGGCATCGTACCGGAACGCAATATCGTTTGGCGGCAAGTATTTGCCGGTAGGGTGGTAACTAGTCCACGGACAAAGCCTCACACCAGGGCAGACCAGGGAAAATTCAGAAACTTAATCAACGCGGACGAAGTCGCGGGCATCATTTAGTCTTCATACTAATATTATGAATGCGAAAGCGTGTTTATTTGTTGGTTTATTGGTTTGTCCTGGAATCACGCCCCAACAAAGCAACGGGTCGACGTGATTTTTTGCATGAGTATACTTGAGGGCCTGGAGAGTGACATAGGCTACTATTTATCCCGGAATATTTTAATGAGTTTCCTAGGGAATTAAAAAAAACTTATTCCACGCGGACGAAGTCGCGTGCATCAGCTAGTATGAAATAAACAAATTGAGTATAGAGTATGAAAAGTGAACTTATCGAGAATAAAGCTGTGGCAATGTAGTTTTCTAGGTAGTCTTCAAAATTGATACGTTAGGCACCGCCTACACTATTAGGCGCTATTAACTATCATTTCGCTATCGATAAACGTCACTATTTCGATATTTCAATATCGATACACGTCTATCGACCTCGCCCCTAAGTAATGTACGAATGAGCTCTGTCGATTTATTTTACTGGGGTATATTATTAAATATAATATTTCAATGCGCTCCAAAGATAGTTTATTGTATAGTCCATCGAAATAGAAGATACTAAAATTCTACATCAATGGTAGGTATAGTCCCACAAGCTTGTCGCTCGCTTCACGCTTGTATGATCTATCTATACTAATGTTATAAAAATTCTTTCCAAAAAACCGACTTCCAACGCCACTGTAAAGTACAAAATAATTTTGATTTCTACCCACTATGTTGAAGTCGGGCGGGTATAACAAGGATAAGCAAAGTTGACGCATCAGACTCGCCCGACTTCAACATAGTGGGTAGAAATCAAAATTATTTTGTACTTTACAGTGGCGTTGGAAGTCGGTTTTTTGGAAAGAATTTTTATTTTTAACTTTTTAGTGTCAGGGTTGAGGATTTGGAGTCAAAATTTTTTATGGGACTACCTTGAGAGCTATTCCTCTAAGTCTAACGACTGATAGAAAAATTTCAAATCGGTTCAGAAACCACGGAGATATATGCACCGACTTACATTTAAAAAAAAAATGCGCCGAATTGAGAACCTCCTCCTTTTTGAAAGATGGATATTAAAGAGGTAAAGTTTGTGAGTTTGCGAGGTTGTAGGGGGTAATCCCTGGATCTAATGAACCGATTTTAATAATTCTGGTACCAATAGAAAGCACATTATTTGTGAAAGTCATAGGCGATATATTAACCCGAAAAATTAGGGAGTTCCCGTGGGAATTTAAAAAAAGTTACTGTTGCGGACGAAGTCGCGGTTATATGCTAGTATATTATACCAGAGAGAAGTAGCTTACTTGCAGAAAAACAAAAAGTTCAAGTTTCAAAAAGTTGACAAAATTATTTTGGATGTTGGATATGCGTGTTTATCTTTGATCATGATATCAATGGCAGGGTATATAATTAAATATAATATATCAGTATTAAATATTGCTTAATTTAAATACAAGATGTGGCCACCTGCTCTGGCACATTAAAATAGATCTCATTTATAAGCTACACTAGCATTCGCCCGCGACTTCGTCCGCGTGGATTAAGGTTACCTAAATAGGTAAGGTTACCTAATTAAATTACCTAATTTGGTCAAAATCGGTTCGACAGATGGCTCGTGAAAACGTAGCAAATAGACAGACAGAGGGTCACGCTTTCTCATATTTATTAACTAGATGATTCCCGCGACTTCGTCCGCGTGGACCAAGTTTTTTCGATTCCCGCGGGAGCTCTTGAATTTTCCGGGACAAAAAGTAGCCCATGTCCTTCCCCGGAATATAACTTACCTCTGTACCAAATTTCATTAAAATCGGTTGAACAAATACATTTTTTGATTCCCGCGGGAACCTTTGAATTTTCCGGGAATAAAAGTAGCCTATGTCCTTCCCCGGGATACAATCTATCCCTGTACCAAATTTCATCAATCGGTTGAACAGATGGGCCGTGAAAGCGTAGCAGACAGACAGACACACTTTCGAATTTATAACATTAGTATGGATATTAAAGTATGTTTATTACTAGATGCTGTTCGCGACTTCGCCTACTTGGATTAAGGTTTTTTTTTACCGCGGGAACTCTTTTATTTTCTGGGATAAGAAATATCTTAGTATGTACTTCTCTTTCTTTACCTAATTTTATCATAATCAGTTTGAACTCCTCCCTGGCGCAGTGTGCAGCGGCGGCTGTTGTCTTAATGTGCAGAGGTCCCGGGTTCGATCCCCGGTAGGGTCAATCCGGGAATTTTTGATTTCTGAATTTTTCCTGGTCTGGCCTGGTAGGAGGCTTCGGCCGTGGCCAGTGTCAGCTTTACGTTTAAAATTGAATTGAATTTTTTGAAAAGATAAAAGATTGACTATTTATTTATTAACGAAGGTTTAATTAAGTGGATATTTGACTCATTCGATGTATTTCACTCGGTTCGTTCTTTGGCGGGGATACGCCATATTGGAATTATTCACATAAATACCAATATTTTGACTTTGGTAAATCAGTCTCCTATCGGCAGACTCTTTTAGATCGCAATTTGATTTAGAGCTTAGCAGTAGCAACTGCAAGTCTGATCAAATGATTATTTTATTGTTGTTGTGATGCTTTGGCCAAGTTTTATACTTACCTAACTGTTTAGGTACATTGAATCTCTCGTGAAACCGCTACACGCTGTGACCATTCGCTCGTGGAAGTTTTAAAGAGAGTACAAACATATTTCAAAAGTAATTTTAATTATTTGCCCACTTCTGGAATTATGCTCACACCAGTTACCACCCTACCGGCAAAGACGTGCCGCCAAGCGATTTAGCGGTACGATGCCGGGTAGAAACCGAATAGGGGTTAGTATGGATTTAATATAACAAGTTAGTCCGCAACCATCTTTGACTGCATCATCACTTACCATCAGGTGAGATCGCAGTCAAGGGCTAACTTGTAGAGGATAAAAAAAGTTTAATATGGGTCGTAAAAGCGTAGCAGACAGACCGACATATTAATAACATTAGTAGGTATGGATTTCGCCTCGTGAATTCGTTAATTAAATTAATCTACCTAATATACCTACTTACCGGAAACACGTTCTCGGAATGAAATATGTCTTTCAGACTTTGCGTGATAAAAAAGAAAAACCCGGTCAAGTGCGAGCCAGACTCGCGCTCAAAGGGTTCTGTACTACCACACAATATAAATTGTTTTAGTAAATCAATAACAAGAAAGATGTAAATAACAACACCTAACATAGCGCCTGACAAACAATTCGACACCCTACGAGTACGGAACCTCTGTGCCAAATTTCATCCAGATCCGTTCGGTCATTCCGGCTTGATTGAGTAACTAACATCCATCCATTCCTACATTCATCAAAACTTTCGCATAATTTATAATATTTTTTAGTATTGACTAGCAAACCCGGCGAACTCCGTTTCGCCACCAGATGGCTTTCCCGCTAAACAGATTTTCCCGCTATTCTGTTGAAATTTTTCCTGAATTTTCTTTGCTATAAACCTCACGGAGCCCGAGACCTTTCCAACGAATGCAAAACCGTGGAAATCGGTTCGTGCGTTCTGGAGTTATAGCGTCAGGAAGGAAAACCCGACTTATTTTTATATAGTAGACTAGCAAACCCGGCGAACTCCGTTTCGCCACCAGATGGCTTTCCCGCTAAAAAGATTTTCCCGCTTTTCTGTTGAAATTTTTCCTGAATTTTCTTTGCTATAAACCTCACGGAGCCCGAGACCTTTCCAACGAATGCAAAACCGTGGAAATCGGTTCGTGCGTTCTGGAGTTATAGCGTCAGGAAGGAAAACCCGACTTATTTTTATATAGTAAGAAGATAAACAGCCGTATCTTTTGATTGCGTCGACAAAGAAACTTGATTTTTTAACAGTTAAAAGGGACTATAGACCTTAGTATTTGATATTCAATTTAACTTCAAAACTCCACACGTTCCTGAGAAAAAGGGAGTTGACAGACAGACAGACGGACAACTAAGTGATCCCATAAGGGTTCCTTTGTCCTCTTGAGGTACGTAACCCTAAACGAGTGGAACCACCGAGTAGTCTGTGAGTGGAACAGACCAAAATAACTACGCAATGAACTATACGTGTGCTATTTTTAGGGTTCCGTACCAAAATGGTAAAATGGAACCCTTATGGTGCGACTTTCTCCGTCTGTCTGTCCGTCTGTCCGTCTGTCCGTCTGTCCGTCCGTCACACTCGATTATTTCAGTAACTACCGAAGCTATCGACATGAAATTTGGAATAATTGTGTATATTAGTGGCCCAAAGACACTGGAATTAAAAAAAATTGGAAAATATTTTTGTTCTTATTTAAAAAGGGGGGAAAATCTGAGGGTTGAAATTTAAAAATGAGATAACTGTACTGTGTGGGGTATCATATGAAAGGGTTTACTTTTTACATTCTAAAACAGATTTTTAATTATTTTTAGTTATGATAGTTTTTGATTTATCGGGGAAAATGTCTAAAAAAATACCGTTCCCCCCCCCTTATCTCCGGATTTTACCAATCGAAAAATTTTAAATAATTATGGTCAATAGGAATTTACGTATATTTTACAGGAAAACTATAGCCAATGCTCTAACTAGCATAGTTTTTTTTATATTAACAATAAACCTCTACAAACAACGTTGGTCTTGCGGTTCATTAACAAAGGTAATTATTTATTAATAATGGTACGGAACCCTTCGTGCGCGAGTCCGACTCGCACTTGCCTGGTTTTTTTAATAGGTGTACGTGTTAGGTTAATCGCATATTATTGCGGGTCGTGGCGGAGTTTGTCGCATTGCATCGCATCGCAAAATGCGTACTTCGCTTCACTATAGTCATCCAGACTCTGCTATAATATTTAGGTAACATAATATATCTACACTTCTACATCTACACTAATATTATAAAGAGGAAAGATTTGTATTTTTGTATGTAACGAATAAACTCAAAAAGTACTGGACCGATTTTAATAATTCTTTTTTCATTAGAAAGCTACATTATCACTGAGTAACATAGGTTATATTTAGTACTAGATTACTATAGAAATCTTTAGAAATTCCTATTAAAACCAACCAAAGGTGTAAAAAAATTAGCCATAAAATGTCTTTCATCGCATACGCTGCGAAGAGTATTAATGATAGGACAAAAAAATGTTCGACAATATTATAGAATATATCAATATCTACAAAAATCTTCGCGAGACCATGTGTCTAACTATTGTAGTTACGTCACTATAACTACTTTTTTACATTTAACAAATTGATAGAAATTCCGATCAAAATCAGACCGTGTTATCCATACCATCCATTTATAAATTTTTATCCAAATAAATAATTTAATATTCAAGACTGTCTCAATACCTGATGATTACTTTTTGAATTATTGAAATCGGACATTCCATTCAAAAGATATCATGAAATTAAAATTAAAATACATGCCGGCGGCGGCCGCCACGCAGCGCATCGAGTAACTAACTCTTCGTGAGAGGGGCAGTGCGGGAGAAGGGGGTGCACCATTATGAAAAATATGTGTAGGTAACTATTTATGTCTACCCGTGCGAAGCCGGGACGGGCCGCTAGTGATGCTTACATTTTATCCAAATAACCGCTGGTATAGGCTGATTCAACTTAGGCCACTTTTACGTTTCCATGATATTTTTAAAAATCGAAATCAAAGGCGACTAAATCACGGCCAGAATCGAGTAAATTAAAGTTATATTTTAATATATTTTAACAATTTGCATTTATAATATTAGTATTTTAATCTTACTAATATTATAAATGCGAAAGTTTGGATGTATGGATGGATGTATGGATGGATAGATGTATGGATGTTTGTTACTCAATCATGCGCCAACGGCTGAACGGATCTGGCTGAAATTTGACACAGAGATAGATTGTAGTCTGGAATAACACATAGGCTACTTTTTATCCCGGAAAACTAAGGAGTTCCCGCGGGAACCAAAAAACCTCAATCCACGCGGACGTAGTCGCGGGCATCATCTTTTACACATTAAAGTAGCTGTACACTTCATTGAACCATTCCAAACTTGAAACAAAGTAGTGCACGCTGAGCCTAACAATTAGAGCTCGGCAAATAAATGACAAGCTGTGACGTCACGACACACCCACGACGAGCCCGCGCTAGTGCGGGCCGAGCTGTCGATGACGAGTAATGAATGAATGAAAAAAGGAACGAATGAATGAATCAAGGAATGAACTTCCTGAGAATGCTCCGGCGTCAATCAATCAATCAATATTTATTTATTCAATTTAGGTACACTGAACACTTATTGACGCCCGAAACTTATAAAACATGATGGCGATAATCAATTACGGTATCTTAAAACTAAAGCTACGGGAGTTCCAAACGCGCCCTAGTCTGAGAGGAGCCCACAATAACTCAGCCGGGTTTTTTTGTCAGAGTGAAACGTACGTTGAGAGTACTTTGGAAGATTTGTGTGGTGTGGTGTGGTGGCAGTGCGTATTGCTTACTGTATGTTGTTCTACATAATACTACAATGTACATAAACTTGTGTTCTGTTAATTATGTAATTTAAATTGATTGGTGGGTAGTGGGTACCTATGTTTATTTATCAAGGCACTAGCTGATGCCCGCGACTTCGTTCACGTGGATTGAGGTTTTGTGGTTCCCGCGGGAACTCTTTAATTTTCCGGGATAAAAAGTAGCCTATGTGCTATCAATCAATCAATCAATCAAATCATTTATTCAATATAGTGTAAGTGTAACTGAATATAGTGTAAGTGTAACAAACTGTAGGTACACTTATTGACGTTAAAAATTACTTACTTATAAAACGTGATGGTGATAATCGGTTACGGTATCATAAAACTAAAGCTACGAGGGTTCCAAACGCGCCCTGGTCTGAGAATAGCCCACAAGAAACTCAGCCGGGGTTTTTTTTTTTTATTATCACCATCTCACAAATCATCTTAATTAAGGAACTATCAGAGTCATTAGAGCAAATTATTGCCAAGCTTCCTTGTCGTTTAGGTAATCCTTTAAATGGTAATAAGATTTTTCAATGAGCTTACGTTTTACATTAACTTTGAACTTATTCAGAGACATTTTCAACATGTCTTCTGGGAGCTTATTGTAGAAGCGGACACTGTTTCCAACAAATGAATTGCTAATTTTACTAAGCCTAGACGCAGGCATTACAAGTTTATTTTTATTTCTAGTATTGATATTATGACAATCACTTTTCTTCTTGAATTCATCAATGTGTTTATGCACGTATACTAAATTTTCAAATATGTATTGGTTGTGCACTGTCATAATTTTGATTTCATTAAATTTATTTCTTAGTGACTCTCTTGGTCCCATATTATATATGGCTCGAACAGCCCTCTTCTGCAGCACAAAAACAGAATTAATATCAGCAGCATTACCCCATAATAATATACCATATTCCAGACTATAATATTCTCTACACTATAATATTACTATAATACGACTATTATATTCAGATTAATCTATTCCAGACTATAATCTATCTCCGTGCCAAATTTCAGCCAGATCCGTTCAGCCGTTGGGGCGTGATTGAGTAACAAACATCCATACATCCATCAATACATCCATCCATACATCCATCCAAACTCTCGCATTTATAATATATATTAGTAAGATTTACTGAGTGATCCATGTTACTACCTAAGCTATTACGATGTAGGTACAGTCCTTTAAACTAATCAGCCCCCCAATCATGTAAGATTTGTCGATCAAATCGTATAAGTTCGGTTTCAAAGTAAAATAATCCATAATAGCATTGAATTAGAGCTCAATTTCGTGTATCCATTCTCATACGTTTAAGGTATGTACGATACCCTAAACCTATAAGAATGGCTATACGAAATTGAGCTCTAATGCAATGCTGTTATGGTTTATTTTACTTTGAAACCGAACTTATACGATTTGATCGGCAATCCTTACATGATTGCACCTCTGACCCGGTGGCCAATATTGGAAGTAATAGTTTTTTTAAATTTTCTTTTTCATATCTACTAATGACTCTGTCACCGCCACCGGGTCAGATAAGTTATTGCCACTATACCTAAGCTAAAACATAATGTAAAATCCATAAAATAATATTATCAATGTGAAGGTGTGTCTGTCTGTTACACTTTTAAACCCAACTTCAACTTCAACAACACAAGTAGTCATAGCAACCAAAATCATCTTTTCAAAAAATATTTTTTTTACTTTCAACAACTTGAAGTCAACAACACAAGTAGTCATAGCAACCAAAGTGTTGGGTTTATTTTTCGTTACGGAATTTCTGGATTCGGTCTCCACGCTCAAGGCCCGCGATAGAAGCTATGCAATAGCTTAAAAATCCCTAGAATGAAAGTCATCAATATTAAAACAATATGGCTATAAGCGTTGGCAATAGGTAGGTATGGTCCCAGGAAATAGGTAAGGCGTCCACAAATTAAGGTAAGTATTCGATTTTTCACTAGAGTCTCAAAGGCTTATCTGCTAGTTTACTGCTACTTAAGTCATAAAATTCCACTGTGGAGCGAGGTAGGCATCATTAAAAAATTACAAAGCAATTTACAGCAGTGCTAGTGACCTATTACGGTAATTCTATAGCGGCATTCACCTTTAGTTGGCATTTTACCTTCAATTGCATTTCCTGTGATTTATTTATTAACTTAACTAAAAAAAGAAAGGTTACCTATCACCGCCATTTGTAATTATGTCATTATTAAAAAGTTGCATGCAAGCAATCGGCTTTAGGTACATTCACCTGCACACAAGGTAGAAGTAGAACATAACCTTGTACAACTATATATACATATCTACACTAATATTATAAAGAGGAAAGATTTGTATTTTTGTATTTTTGTATGTAACGAATAAACTCAAAAAGTACTGGACCGATTTTAATAATTCTTTTTTCATTAGAAAGCTACATTATCACTGAGTAACATAGGCTATATTTAGTACTAGATTACTATAGAAATCTTTAGAAATTCCTATTAAAACCAACCGAAGGTGTAAAAAAATTAGCCATAAAATGTCTTTCATCGCATACGCTGCGAAGAGTATTAATGAAAGGACAAAAAAATGTTCGACAATATTATAGAATATATCAATATCTACAAAAAACTTCGTGAGACCATGTGTCTAACTATTGTAGTTACGTCGCTATAACTACTTTTTTACATTTAACAAATTGATAGAAATGCCGATCAAAATCAGACCGTGTTATCCATACCATTTATAAATATTCATCCAAATTAATAATTTAATATTCAAGACTGTCTCAATACCTGATGATTACTTTTTGAATTATTGAAATCGGACATTCCATTCAAAAGATATCATGAAATTAAAATAAAAATACATGCCGGCGGCGGCCGCCACGCAGCGCATCGAGTAACTAACTCTTCGTGAGAGGGGCAGTGCGGGAGAAGGGGGTGCACCATTATGAAAAATATCTGTACCTATTTATGTCTACCCGTGCGAAGCCGGGACGGGCCGCTAGTAATATATAAAATTCAAAGACCTGACTGACTGACTGACTTAAATATCAACGCACAGCCTGAAGCGCTGGTTCGAGAGACATGAAATTTCGAGGGTGTGTTCTTTGTGAAGAGTACGTACCTATCCTCTAAGAAAGGATTTTTCGAAATTCTTACCTAACCTACCCCTAAAGGGGTAAAATAGGGGTTCGTATGAAATTCCATCGTTTTTCAAGTTACGAGTCCATGAAAGTTGGTAATTGATCTTCCGTTTTAAAAGTATGAAATACGTATTTCACAATTTTTGTAATTTCTATCCCCAAGGACGTTAAATAGAGAATTTGTCCTTCAATCACGCCGCAACAGAGCAACGGATTAACGTGATTTTTTGCATGGATATAGATGAGGACCTGGAGAGTGACATAGGCTTCTTTTTATCCCGGAAAATTAATGAGCGCCTGTGGGGATTAAAAACTTATACCACGCGAACGAAGTCGAGGGCGTTCGCTAGTTAAAAATATAATGTTAATTGTAAGTTGTAACATTATGCCTTTTTAGGGCTCCGTACCAAAATGGTAAAATGGAACCCTTATGGTGCGACTTTCCCCGTCTGTCTGTCCGTCTGTCCGTCTGTACGTCCGTCACACTCGATTATTTCAGTAACTACCGAAGCTATCGACATGAAATTTGGAATAGTTGTGTATATTAGTGGCCCAAAGACACTGGAATTAAAAAAAAACCGTGCAAGTGCGAGTCGGACTCGCGCACGAAGGTTTCCGTACCATTATTAATAAAATAATTAAAAATCTGTTTTAGAATGTACAAAGTAAACCCTTTCATATGATACCCCATACAGTACAGTTATCTCACTTTTAAATTTCAACCCTCAGATTTTCCCCCCTTTTTAAATAATAACAAAAATAATTTCCAATTTTTTTTAATTTCAGTGTCTTTGGGCCACTAATATACACAATTATTCCAAATTTCATGTCGATAGCTTCGGTAGTTACTGAAATAATCGAGTGTGACGGACGGACAGATGGACAGACGGACAGACGGACAGACGGACAGACAGACGGAGAAAGTCGCACCATAAGGGTTCCATTTTACCATTTTGGTACGGAACCCTAAAAAATTGGAAATTATTTTTGTTCTTATTTAAAAAGGGGGGAAAATCTGAGGGTTGAAATTTAAAAGTGAGATAACTGTACTGTGTGGGGTATCATATTAAAGGGTTTACTTTGTACATTCTAAAACAGATTTTTAATTATTTTTAGTTATGATGGTTTTTGATTTATCGGGGAAAACGTCTAAAAAAATACCGTTCCCCCCCCCTTATCTCCGGAGTTTACCAATCGAAAAATTTGAAATAATTATGGTCAACAGGAATTTACGTATATTTTACAGGAAAACTATAGCCAATGCTCTAACTAGCATAGTTTTTTTGATATTAACAATAAACCTCTACAAACAAAGTTAGTCTTGCAGTTCATTAACAAAGGTAATTATTTATTAATAATGGTACGGAACCCTTCGTGCGCGAGTCCGACTCGCACTTGCCCGGTTTTTTTATTATTGTAAGGGGACACAGCTGCCCAGTTTTTTTCCGACGAGTAGAATCTGCTCTGTATTTGATGTCTTGTAGAGTCTTTACATATTGATATTATCATAGATTTATGCACGAATGATACCTAGACTATTTTCTTAAACCCGCTATAATATATTTTTAGGATCAATGATTTTAAGTAACCCATAATTTATGTTTAAAGTTTTATAATATAGTTTGAGTTTTTTCATAATTTTAGGTAGACCGTACTTAAAGCTATTTTTGATACTAGAGGTACCTGCATACAATTATTATATGTATAATTACTATATACCATTATGTTATTATATGTAAGTTTTTATAACGATGGAACAGTTTTATTGTAGGTAATAGCAATTATGTTATATGTAACAATAATTAATTAAAGTCACGGAATTGACGTATCAAGGCCCTAAGGAAGTATTAAGGAAGCTGTACTTATAGAATTTATTTTATATATTGCTATATAGACAATTATTGGTATACGCCCTAAGTGAAAATTGCATGAAAAATTATTTAACTCAATGTAACTAAGTAATAAATATCAACTCTGATTGAACTCACAAGTACATTTTTAAAGATGACGAAAGAAATGTGATTTTTAATTTTAAAATTCACATCAACCAATTCCGAAACCAAAAGTTTAATATCGTAATAAAATATGAACTATACTTAAATCGAACAGAAAGCGCACGAAACTAATAAAATCCCAAAATGACGGCCATAAAAACAATATAAAAACTCTCGCGGATTGCAATTTAAATTTTTTAAATACATTTACTGTAACCTTAAAATAAAAATATGATAATAATAATATATACTCACCGAAACAAGTTAGCTTGAAGCTCTCTTGTCGGCACACACAAACGGTTTTGTAATTATAATAAAATGGATAAATGTAATATCGATTAAGTACTAACTCGCAATCGAATTGCAAAAATGCCGATCAATCGAAAATCGATAAGGCGTGGAACCGTGCTATGCCTACAGTACTGTCAATAATGTTGATATTACATTCTTTATAAAGCTATAAACTACTGATAAAATAGCTTCTCAGTCAGCTCATGACGCCGCATTCGACTTTGCGCGGCCGCGAATTAAAGACGTCTATTTATTTATACATCGAAGTTTAGATAAATATATTTTATCGATATCCCGAGTTTTTTGAGTATACGCGTCACTATTTTCGTTCCCGGCATCCCGCGTTCGATTTTCAAACTTACCGCCATCTTGTAAGTTTTTTTTGTTGTAAACTTTCGCGCGTTCTGTGTCAAATATACTCTGTGACCACGTGGTGCTTTTTAATACAAACTCTCTAAAACAAAATGTTAAATGTGTACAAAATACAATATTATTTGTATTTTGCCATAAAGTAAACTAACTAGGCGCATCGAGTTTGAAGGAGTTTTAATAATAGGTAAGTGGCTAAATGCGATGCTTTGTATCTAATTTCTGATTTACTCCATTGTAATAAGATTTGTTTTTAAATGTATCTACTCGTTTTATAAATGAAATTTTAGAATTTAGATAAGTGTTCATCTAAGTTAAAGATAACATTTAACTCAATTTATTTAGAAAAATAACGTAAGTCAATCGTTTTTTAGCACTTAAACCTTGTATTGTAAAACATTGTAATACTGGTACCTACCTAGTAAGAAATAATTTTATCCACGTGGTTTGAATTAATCAAACTATTTGATTTCATAATAGGTACGTACATACCTACAATGTAAGTAGCAATGGGTATATAGAGGTTTATATAAGGATGGCGCCAATTTTTTATAAAATATATATAAATATTAATTATACGTATAGTATACCTGTGGATACAGTTGCGGTGATATTATAGTGCAATAGTGTGTGCGCATACACACCTGTGTACATGCGCACACACTAGTGCACTATAATATCTCCCGCGCAGATGTCTAAGCTCTCTGGATATAGGCCGCCGTGGCCGAAATTCAGTCGGGAGAAGGACATCACCGCTCTAGGTAGTAGGTACTTATCTAAAGGTCATGCCACAATTTCTTTCCTCAATTAACGGCTAGTTGAAGGCGTGTCGCTGACAAGTGTAGCCTTGAACTCATTCCTACAGACAAACGGGCAACGACCTTTATCCATTTAGGCTACGGTTGTCACCACAGAAAAATATTTTCAGTCTCGTCGGACCTTATACCTTGTCTACATTATAAGGGACCATACTGCCAATGCACAGAGCAATACTTAATCAATATTACTCAAAATTACAGTTTGATGTCACGTACCTTGACGTTCATAAAATAAGGATTATAATTCTAAAACACGAAAGTCAACAATGATGGACCAAGATGGCTTTAAGCGTTGGCAGTATGGCCCAAGAACCCCGGTGAGTGCAAAAGTTATCAAAAAGTCAAAAAAGGTCTACTATCAAGCTTGGCTTAGATCATATCCATCGCTGGCTTACTAACACGAGTCTCCTTCAGAATGAGAAAGGTTCGGCCATAATCCACTACGCTGGCTTAGTAGATGGCGAGTAGATTTCACACACCATTGAGAACATAATGAAGAATTCTAGGGCATGCAGGTTTCCTCACGATGTTTTCCTTCACCTTTAGAGCGAGTGATATTTAATTTATTAAAAGGTACAAACTGAGAGGTGCGTGCCCGGGGATCGAACCCCTGACCACCTGAATAAGAGGTAAGCTTAGCCACTAGGTGATCAACTAAAGCACAAAATGCATTAAAAAAAATTATTTTCACTAAATCCCCCCAATATTTAGATTTTGGGGTGTTTCGTGTTTTGAAACCGAGCCATTCGATTGTATATAAAAAAAACCTATATTTTGCGGAAATGCTACCTGCATTTCCGCAATATATAGTGCTTAGGTTAGGCTGGCGAGTTTTAAGTTCTATTGTATTTATTGTTTTCAGTTAATGTCTTTAAAAAAACCTATGTATTTAATATTAAAATGTGAAAGCTGGTGACAGCCCTGAGCGCAATCACGGCCTTGCATAGGATTGGCTCGGTAAAGGCCCCACCCGACATGAGTTGTATCACGTATCCCTTCATTGTGTCCATTTTCACCCATGAGACACTACCGGCAAAGACTCAAGCAATAATATTACTCAAAATGACAGTTTGATGTCACGTACAATGATGAGATTTAACCAGTATAAATTACAAATTTAAAACAACCCCCGACATAATATGGAAGTAACAGATTAAGAAAAAAGCTGATGACCTTCCGACGGATGATCAGATTTTCATGAATCATGGCTAAAGATAAGAACACTCGGGATAAAATAAAAATATTTGAACTTACATAACTTAAGTGACGATAATAATTATAATAGGTTTAAAATATTATTTGTTAGTTTTTAGAGTGTACCTATTTTTTGTGTCGGGGGGTTTTTTAAATTTTGAATTTTACTTTTATTTTGTATTTTTTAAAGTAGGTATAATTGAAGTAATACAGTACCAAATTTCGTATCGATATGACACATGGAAGGCAGTCAGATCCCCTCATCAACTATTAAAGAGCTGATGATCTTCAAACGGCCGAACAGATTTTCATGAAACATGGCTAAGAACACTCGGGATAAAATCATCTATTACACAAACAAACTAAACGAAAATCGGTCCATCCGTTTGGGCTCTACGATACCACAGACAGATACACAAACAGACACGTTAAACTTATAACACCCCTCTCTTTTTGCGTCGGGGATTAAAAACATAAATCCACGCGTACGAAGTCGCGGGCAAACCTAGTCTAATAACTTCGACTATAAAGTATAAACCATCGATCTCTCCATGGAAATGACGGTTAATCGGTGATTGAGTAGAATGTATTGATACATTTTTACTGCTTTGATGAAAATCTGTTATGTTGCGCACATTGATATGAGAATGTCAAAGATACACAGTTCCTAAGAAATGTCTTTCAAAACCTACTTATACTCTAATGCTGATGAAAGCCGCCAAGCGCTTTTAAGTTTCTTCCGAATTAAGGGTATACTAATTATAAGACTGACTAAGACCATTTGTCTTTTAAGTAGGTACATTTAGCTTTAAATAAATAAGTCTCCATAAAATCTCTCCGTTTCGTGTTTTATGGGAGTAACATTCATGTTCCTCTGAAAATAGTCGCCTTAGATTGACTCTTAACCTTTTGTTTAGGTTGAGGTAGTTATCTTTTGTTTAGACCTAAAGTTAAGTATTACCCATTGTAGGTACCTACTCAAAAACACCTGTCTAAAAATGACAGTTACATTATAGGGCCGGACTCCGCCAAATCGGAAATGTGTGGAGAAGTCCCCAACGGAGACGAGAAGAGATGTTTTTCAGCTAGGGTGTATCCACCGAAGCTGTGCGGAGATGCGTACTGGCTAGACTGGAACGCAGATGTGTGCCGACTAGAGCGGAGATGTATGCTGGGTAGAGCGGGGAAAAATCCATTGACATTTGACGCAGCCAAAATACCATAAATTCAGCTAATCAAAACAATTGAGACTGTAACAATGATTGATGTAGGTATTACACAATCGCCCTGCAGTGTTTTTAACTACTACTAAACCTTGTCCAACGATTTATTTTACTCTTGGCACATGCACGTCTATGAAGTGTCATAATTATTGACAGGCAACCATCGACAAATAAAATGCAATACTCCATAGACGCATATCGTTTTTTCCAATAGTGAAGCTACGTGTCCTTTAATCCGATATTTCGTAACTCGTAAACTCATCTTATTTTACAAGTACTTACTACTTTTCTTTGAAAAATAGCCACGGAGCTTCAAGCTAGCTTTCTAGCTTTCTTGATAGTTTTTTAGACAACATACATCTTTGGCGATGGATGGTTGCTATGACCGGACGGATTCATGTACTTATATAAATGATTTATTTAAATACATACTTTAATATACTTAGTCATGTAAACGCTTGGGTATGTTTATAAATCAATAAAAAATGTTGAGCAAAGATAAATATAAATTTGTCAAATCGATTAAAACTTCTTCATAAAAAAAGTCGATTGTTATCAAAAATCGAATCAGTTACGCATAAGAGCATCATTGACTCCATCTGCCAAAAGTACAATAAATAATTGGACAGAGCATAATACTTACTTTAATAAACAAAGCCAAAGCTTGGCATGCTTCGTATCTTTGATAAGAACGTGTGTCAATGGTTACAAATTAAAATCCATGATTTGCAAAAAATTAACACCACTTCGAGCACGTGATCTGAATTTTAATTCTAACTGTATTTTATTTTTTGTTAAAGTAGATTTCCAATTCAAACGAAAAATATTATAAAATCTATTTTGAGTTGTGAAAATGTTTGTCTATCTTTCTATTGAAACATTTCTATTTAAAAATTCTCATTATTAGCCCGGAGTTCGGAAGTTGGCGGTGTTTCACCCCCGTGCACGTAAAGTCCTGGGTTCTGCGCCTGACCTTTCTCCGGTCGTGTCGGATTTTCCATTGGGCTATGAGTGTAAAGGAAGAGTGCGCCTGTGTTTAAGCACACACTTGTGTAGTTTAATATCTCCCGCGCAGATGGCTAATCTCTCTGGAGATTGGCCGCCGTAAGAACAAAGTTTAGGCTTTGGCTTTTTTATCATACTTCATATTAATATAATAAAGTGCTATTTCGTTTGCTGGTTTGTCCGTCAATCACGCCGCAACAGATCAAAGGATTGACGTGATTTTTTGCACTTCTGGATTAAGCCCAGGTCGACAAGGGGCTGTAGTACCGATGTTGATGAATGATGATGATAGCTATGTCGACTGAATTAGGCTATTTTTTTATACCAGAGAACGTAAGAATTAAAAAAAAAGCTATTCCATGTTGAAGCCGCGGGCCTCTGCTAGTTATAATATTATAGTTATTAAAAAAGAAACCTTTAAATTAACAAAACTTAAATGGGTAATAACCTACTTCTAATTTCACCAATGCGTAGTAAAAAATTGCACTCCAAGCAATTGCTGAAAGCGTATATCTAAGGTAGGTATTATTGCTAAAATGAGGCCGTAGTAAAATTCATATAATTTTAATTAATATGCATAAATAATATAGCGTGTCTAATTTTTTAAAGTTATGAATGAATGCCAACGTGTGCCAAATCCGCGATATTTCTTTAGATATTTTTTGAACTAGCTGTTGCCCGCGACTTTGTCCGAGTGGTGTAAGTTTTTGGAGTTTACCTCCTTAAGAATCGATTTTCATATACCTACTTATAAGACCGGGGTATGAAAATTTATCGGGAGTAAAAACAAACTTTCTCCGTTACGTTATTTACTTTATGTTTCCATGGTTACACTTGTTTATGTTTTCATGGTAACACTTATTTATGTTCCCATGGTAACGCTTTTCGTTCGTAAGGAGTAAACTCAGGCATGCGTCGGAGCTGACACACATATTTTTTTTATTCCCGCGGGAACTCCGTAATTTTCTGGGATCAGAAGACGGTTAAAACCATGTAACTTTCCAGGTCCTCAACTATAACCATGCCAAAAATCAAGTCGATGCATTGCTTTATTGCGGCGCGATTGAAGGACAACCAAGAAACCAACAAACAAACGCACTTTCGCATTTACGAAATTAGTATAGATGCACATACGTAAATGGTAAAGTATGTCACAGTTATGTCTTAGCTTAGTTTCTTGGAAACGCATACCACTGGAATATACCGACTAAGCGAAAAGATCATGTGATTTTCGACCGTGTTATGACCTGCGGATTTGCTTGTATGACGTTATTGAATACTTAGGTATCAACTTACTTACCTATTGCGTACCTACCTCAAGTCTGTGTCGGATTCCATATTACTGGAGTATTGACCCCTTTATAAACATCGATTTAGCTGTAGGTACTAGATGGGCCCTTTCATAGAAAAAAGTAGGGCGTCCGACTTGTGGTGCATGCCACTCACCTGTATAATAAGCATGTGCTTGTCCCCGCCATAGCGCTGTCCCGCTTACTAGATGGCGTTAGTAAAATAAGTCCCCATTCTTTGCTTGACAGGGCCCGTCTATGTGAATTGAGGTCGTTGTTTCTAAACATAATCGTAGACCATGATGTCCCAGAGGCCCGATTGTCTAAGCAAATCGTCATCATATGACAGCTTAAAACGTACCTATTACTCGAACTGTTTAAGGAGTTCATGCATGCTTTTCAAACGACTTCAAAAAAGGAGGATGTTCTCAATTAGACTGTATGTTTTTTTTTGTATGTATGTTACGCGATCATTCCGCCAATTATGAATCAATTTTGATGATTCTTTTTTCTGTTTGGTAGATCATCCTCAAGAGGTGGCCCCATATAAACTTTATCAAATTTGATTTAGCGCTTTTTGTGAAAATCAACAAAAAACAAAATATATACTCAGATAATTTTTTTTTTTTACTTTTTAGTTTAAGTTGGTACTTTTAGGTATAGTTTTGAAGTCGATTTTTGGTTTAGATGAAAGCGAATAATTAATTATTGACGTGCAGGCGTTTAAGAACTCCATAAACAGGTCGAATCCGCACTGGGCCAGCGTGGTGGACTCATTCTAAGAGGAAACACGTGCTCAGTAGTGAGCCGGCAACGGGAGTATAACCGGAAGCTGTGACTTTGCCGGCACTGAATCAGGTCGATATGATTTGAGACATTACTACCGGTGACCACTGGATAAAAGATTAGATCACAGCATAAGAATACATTTATACAGTGGGTCGACACCCATGTGGGAGGCTGTAGAACTTGCTGGGTGCTTGATGAGGTATATTATATCACAAAACACCTTTTGTGGCACTGTTGTCAGTTACACTGTAATTTTCAGACCAGACCAGAGAAAATTCACAAATTATAAATTCCCAAACTGACTCGCCGGGAATCGAACCCCGGACCTCCCACTATAAGATCACAGCGCTCGCCACTGCGCCGGGGAGGACGTCAATGTTGTATTGAAAATTCTGCCAGTTTCCTGCCACGCCCCTGTCACCCCGCAGCTTTGCCCTATATTAGACGCCTCAGTCGAACGACTGGTAGGAAAGAATGTATTTTCTTAGACTGTGATTAAATCGTGATTTTAACAGCTTAATTCTAGTACTAGCTGACCCGCCCCAGCTTTACTCGGGTAGAATCCATATTCGAGGCCCAATTGTCTAAGGAAATCATAACCATATGGCTGTTTAAGGAGTTCATACATGATTTTTCACTTGCGGGCATTTATGAATTCCATAGATAGGTCGATCTATTAACTCCTTAAAACTCAAAATTCAAATGTTTTTTATTCAAATAACCTTTTACAAATGCTTTTGAATCGTCGAGTGAATCTACCACTGTTTCGGAATGCCATTCCTACCGAGAAGAACCAGTAAGAAACTCGGCGGTTGCTCTTTTGAAAATATTAATTTACAATTTCATCAACACACAATAATTATCCGTTTGACAAACTTTTACGATTACGATTTCCTTATACAATCGGGGGGCAGATCACGAAGCTATAGGTAAAGAACAAAAGTAGAACTTATAATACCTCCTTATCTGCCCATTGCCGGCTCACTACTAAGACATAGTCTCCTCTCGGAATGAGAAGGGTATAGCCAATAGCCATAGACCACCGCGCTCTCGAAAACGCCTATCTCCTGTTAAATCCAGTGTTTGTGAAGTAAAAACTTTTTGTAGTTAGAACCTCCTTGAGAGTCGATTTTGTATTATAAGCCCGGGGGATGAAAATTTATGAGGAGTAATCAAACTTTCTCCGTTACGTTATTGACTTTATGTTTCCATCGTAACACTTGTTTTCATGACTATGTAATGTATTTTGATGAATATAAATTATATAATAATTAATATAAATAATAAGTACTAATCTATATATTTTATAATCATTCGTAAAGAGTAAACCCGGAGCTGACACACTCAATTTTTTTTATAAACTTTTTTGTTGTAGTACTTATCTAATGTGCTAAAATTGAGGCTAAGATAAAATTCTCCGCACGTGCGTATAATGTGATAATAATGGATAAGAAGATGCCGAAAATCGAGTTGGAACCAGATACTTAATCAGTTAAATTGAGCAATTTCAGTTCAAAAGTCCATCTTAAAAATGATAAACTATTAAAATGTTACAATGGTCGAAAAAGAAATCTAACTATATAATATTATACAAAAGCGAAATACCACTCACTAACTAATCACGATATATATCTCAGGAATTATAAAGCATACAAACTTGAAATTTGGAAGGTAGATTCCTTCTACGGTGTAGACATCAGCTAAAAAACAGTTCTGAGAATATCCACCTTTAAGGGGGTGAAATGGGGGGTGGAAGTTTGTATGAAAGTCCCTTGTTTTTGAAGATAGAGACATGGAAATGGGCAGTTAAGCCTATGCCGGTAGGGTGGTAACTAGCCCCGGCCGAAGCCTCCCACCAGGCCAGACCGGGGAAAATTCAGAAATTATAAATTCCCGAATTGACCCTACCGGGGATCGAACCCGGGACCTCCCTGCACGTTAACAAAACAACACTGCGCCATCAAACTACAACTAGATACGTCCACGCACTCCCGTGAAAAAGGGCGTTGACAGACTGACAGACAGACGGATAATGAAGTGATCCTTTGAGCCTTAAAAGTTTTTTTTTTAAATCCACTACAAGTTAGCCCTTGACTGCGATCTCACCTGATGGTAAGTGATGATGCAGTCTAAGATGGTAGCGGGCTAACTTGTTAGGGGCATGGCAGAGGATCCTTTTAACCTCAACAGGAAATCTTTTTTATCTTGAGGTAAGGAACCCTAAAAACCGGCCAAGTGCGAGTCGGACTCGCGCACCGAGGGTTCCGTACTCAAGAAGTAGGTATAATTACCTTTGTTAATGAACCGCAAAACTAACTTTGTTTGTAGAGGTTTACTGTTAATATCAAAAAATTACGTTTGTTGTATGGGAGCCCCCCTTTAATATTTACTTTATTGATATTTAGTTATTTATTTTGAAAGGTAATATACAAGTTAATATTCTGTGAAAATTTGAACCGTCTACCTGTTACCGTTTTTAATATTGAGCAAAAAAATACGAAAAAAAACACGTTTATTGTATGGGGACCCCCCTTAATATATATATTTTTTTAATTTTTAGTATTTGTTGTTATAGCGGCAACGGAAATACATCATTTGTGAAAATTTCAGCTTTCTAGCTATCACGGTCTATGAGATACAGCCTGGAGACAGACAGACAGACAGACAGACAGACAGACAGACAGACAGACAGACAGACAGACAGACAGACAGACAGACAGACAGACAGCGGAGTCTTAGTAATAGGGTCCCGTTTTTACCCTTTGGGTACGGAACCCTAAAAAGAAGCTATACAGCTACTTTTTACATGTATGGATTTGAACATGTAATAAGTATCAAATGAGATGATTTAAATTCATGTAACAGTAGATAATAAAAGAAGTCCGTCATCGAATGCGTATGTAATGTATGTCGGGGACATATATGACGTCATGATGACGCAACATTGAATCAATAGATCGCTATTGACGTGTCATCTCTGTGATAATAATTCATGTAGAAAGTGATACTGAATAATGATTACTAATCATCATCATTTAATCATTTCAACCCATTGTGGTATAGTCCTGATGTATCGTGAGACACTTTTAAAAATTACTGCAAAGCAAAGCCAAATTATTAAAGTGAAACTTATTTAGAATCGTTGTGATTTGAAAATTCAGCTAAACGAAAAAGCGACACCAAAAAGAGACAAACATATTCATAAGCAGGATTTAGCCTGATAGAATTATATTCATCTCATTCTCTCGTAGACTACTTTTCAGAAGATTCACTTCTGCCGTGTGTGAATTGCACACACACACACTTTTTTATTTATTGCCTTTAAAAAAATTAACAAATCAAAGACCTAAGACCTATAGACCAAAGCACTAGAATAAAACACAGGCTAGTGAGTAAGAGTTTAGTGAGTCGGTCAAAAAAATAGGAGCATCGTGGAAAAACTTTGCTAAAGTTTTGGCAACCTCTTTATCAGTTATTTTATTATTATAAATAACATTCTCGTCTTATCACTAGAGTTACTATTAACAATTTACTAAGAAAATATTAACTAGGTATATTTTGTTAATATTATCATCTAAATAGGTATAATATAAAAGGAAAAGGTGACTGACCGACTGAACTATCAACCCACACCTCAAACCACTGAGGAGATCGGGCTGAAATTTGGCATACAGGTAGCTATTATGACGTAGGCATTATTGAAAATTCAACCCCTAAGGGGGTTTGAAATTTGTACGAAAATCGAACCTTACGTGAGCGAAGCGACAGAGCTTGCCTAGAAAATGCCTATTGCCTATTGACTCCCGCCTTGAAGGTACCTAAGTTATACGTGGCAGGAAACACGTGCGCTGGCCGCTGGGAGGGTGTTCCACACCTGAGTGTCTTAGTGTGCGATCTATAGAACCTTGATTTTGCTTAGACTTAAGACATGGTTAAAACAAGACAGATTTATGTTACTCACATAATGGAAAATGTTATCTCGTTTTAACTCTAAGTAAAGTCTCAGCCAAGTCAAAGTACGCTCTATGGATCTCAGCATTATAGAGGGTGTTCATTGAATACATGTTTTCTTTCTTTCTTAGCGGTTCGTATCAGAAACGTCGAGGAAAAACGTTTAACGAGCTAGTTAATAATAAGATGGGAGCAGTTTTCCTTAACGCATATCGCTGTGATGTAACGCTTCAAAGTCCATCGAATGATCGCAAGCACTCCAATCTAGCGTCGCCATGCAGTCTCTTGGAGACCAGTTATTGCACACGCACAGAGGAAATCCGCCACAGAGAGTGATAATTATAAAACCTCCTTTTTTACCTACATCCTACTTTACCTACCTAATTTTTAACATGTTTTTATAAGCATCACCTTTTTTGAAGTAAAACTTCTTTACGCACGCTTGGCTTGGGGAGTAAGCTGGTGAATGCGTGACGAGAGCGTTTGAAAAGTGTGATCGGGCGAGGCGAACGGAAGATAAGAGGGAGATATAAGTAAGTGAAGATAGAAAGAGAGAGTTACGATTCGTATATATTACTGCAGGGGCAAGAGAGGAGGTGCGAGCACACATTTTTTGTCTCTTTCACTCATAGCCAGTTACTAAGTTTTACTTCAGTCGTGCGGTCAAAAGCACACTAGTTTTTTTCTGTCAACTATAAGTTCGCCCCTGAATGTAATCTCACCTGATGGTAAGTAATGACGCAGCCTTGAAGTTAGATGATAGCGGGCTAACTTGTTAGGGGCATGGCAGTTATATACCTACCCTAATCGGTTTCTACACAGCATCGTACCGGAACGTTAAATCGCTTTGCGAAACATCTTTGCCGGGTGGTAACTAGCCACGGCCCAAGCGTCCCACCAGGCCAGACCGGAGAAAATTCAGAAATTATATATTCCCTGTGGATAAAATCCGTGACCTCCCACTTTAAAGACCACAGTGCGCACCGCTGCTTCAAGCAGGTCATCAAAAGAAAAAATCTTCATTTTTAACACACTTTTATTAGCTTCACCTGTAACTTAGTAAGGAAAGTATGGCGACGGTATTACAAGACCGCGGCGTGTTGAAGTCCCTATACAAGAAGGTTTCTTGTAGGGACTTCCAGCATTGTTTTCTGACAGGAGCTGATGCTGTAGTGCACAATCTCTAAACTAAACTCAAATGACAGCATTAAAAATATTGCTAACCCTACAGAACAGGGACAGAACTAGATTAAAAAGCTGTCATTTTAGTTTGGTTTAGAGATTGAGTTATACAGAATTGGCCACAGTTTCTGAATGCAGTCGGAAAAGACCAAACTAAACAGTAATCCACGTTCCACTCACGTTCCCATGTATAATGAGTAACTATTACAGACCGTATCAAATATAGCGTTGCGAATTTCATTAAAATTCTTTTGCATTGACTTGTACGCCGAATTGATTTCAAGGCTTAAACTTATTTTATCTACTTAATGTAATAAGTATTTTATATTGATTAAAATATATATAGCTGCTCGTGCTGATTCACTCACTGATTGATCACCTCTCCTGTAAAATTTTGTATGAAAAATTTTTTTTTTACTCATCGTTTCGTATAGAAGACAAAAATTCATTCAGAGGAAAATTTTCGAGAGAGCTGATGATTGAGGATTTCGAAGACGGATGAGGAGCACAGCCAGGGTATTGAAGATAGGTGGGGGGTGCTCGACCAAATGTCACTCGAAACTTCATCCAATTGACAGTGAGCTGAAAAAAAATTCAAAATGGCGGATTTTAGATGGCCGCCATATAAATTTCATCGGTGTCTATCTCGGAGAGTATAAAAGACGGAAGAGTGGTTTCTTGGCAAAAGATGATCAAAACTTGAAGGTCTACTTGATGAACAGGAAAAAAATTCAAGATGGCGGAATTTATTTTTCCATAGAAAATGTATGGCGAATATTGAAGAGGCTATAATTATTAGTGTAGTACCGAGTACTATGCAAGACTTCGTTGCGGTTCCTTTTCAAAATTTGTTTTTAAAGAAGAACTCGCCATAATTATTCGGAGAAAAAAATATACTTATGGAGAGCGATGATGGTCGAGGGTTTGAAAGATGGGTGAGGAGCACGGCCAAAATTTCATTGTTGTCTATTTCAAAAAGTATACTAGATGGAAGAGTGGAAGTAGGAAATATGCATGGCTTTGATATGGTTTTTTTTACAAGATTTGTTTTGTATGGAAGAATTGTCGGTTTGCCGTTAGGAAAGCCAAGATGGAGAAGTTCAATGGATCGTCAGTGGTATGATATTGATATTAATCAACTAAGGAAGGTTTCTTTGTGTTTTTACTTCAACGGTCTCTTACACTGTATGCATGTCTGGAAAGTTTTTTTTACCTTTAACGGCCCTTTAGGATTCTTAGGGGGTCTCTGTTTTATGTTTTCTTATGATAATTTTTTTTACGTCTGTCTGCTGGCACGCTGGCGCTTCTACTGTGCTCGCTAGCATAGCAGTGTGTTGTTTACTTCAGAGCACGTAGGCAGTAAACACTAGGATAAAAGGAGAGCAAGTAAGTAGACAGTGGACCGCGCGGTCTACTACGCGGTCCGCTTTAGCGGGCCGCGCATCCACGCGACATACTAGTTAATATATATATAGCTGCTTGTGCTGATTCACTGATTGATCACCTCTCCTGTAAAATTTTGTATGAAAAATTTTTTTTTTACTTATCATTTCGTGTAGAAGACAAAAATTCATTCAGAGGAAAAATACGGAGAGAGCTGATGATTGAGGATTTCTAAGACGGATGAAGAGCACAGCCAGGGTATTGAAGATAGGTGGGGGGTGCTCGACCAAATGTCACTCGAAACTTCATCCAATTGACAGTAAGCTGAAAAAAAATTCAAAATGGCGGATTTAAGATGGCCGCCATACAAACTTCGCCGGTGTTTATCTCGGAGAGTATAAAAGATGGATGAATGGTTTCTCCGTAAAAGATGATCAAGACTTGAAGGTCTACTTGATGAACAGGAAAAAAATTCAAGATGGCGGAATTTATTTTTCCATAGAAAATGTATGGCGAATATTGAAGAGGCTACAATTTAGTGTTGAACTATGCAAGACTTTGCGCTTCCTTTTCAAAATTTGTTTGTAAAGAAGAACTCTCCTTTATTTTTCGGAGAAAAAAATATACTTATGATGAGCGATGATGATCGAGGGTTTGAGAGATGGATAGGTGTCTATTTCAGAAAGTATACTAGATGGAAGAGTGGAAGTAGGAAATATGCATGACTTTGATATGGTTTTTTTTACAAGATTTGTTCTGTATGGTAGAATTGTCGGTTTGCCGTTAGGAAAGCCAAGATGGCGAAGTTCAATGGCACCCAAAGGTACCCGATCGTCAGCGGTATGATATTGATATTAATCAACTAAGGAAGGTTTCTTTGTGTTTTTACTTCAACACTGTATGCATGTCTGGAAAGTTTTTTTTACACTTAAAGGCCCTTTTAGATTCTAGGGGGGTCTCTGTTTTTTGTTTTCTTCTGAGTTTTTTTTACGTCTGTCGGACGCTTGGTAGCTGGTGCTTCCACTGTGCTCGCTAGCATAGCAGTGTGTTGTTTACTTCAGAACACGTAGGCAGTAAACCCTAGGATAGAAGGAGAGCAAGTAAGTAGACAGTGGGCCACGCGGTCTACTACGTGGTCCGCTTTAGCGGGCCACGCACCCACGCGCCCTACTATATAGTTACCTATATACTTATAGGCACAGGATGGCTCTTGTCATGCTGATGGATAGGATCATTGCTGCAATTTAATAAGCCCAAATTATTAAATAGAACCACTAGTTATAAAACAATTATTATTACTTAAACAAAGAATTAGAATAGGGATGATGACTCAATTAAATCAGCAACTCATTATCAAACTTAAAAACGTGTTTCTAGTATGGAAGTGTTGTTGTAGTTGTGACGTCATCAAATTTCACACTTTTTTCTTTCATCTATAGTTTAAATGGTTATCAAAATTAAAACTAAACGAGGATGTCATGTACGTACCTATTTTGAAGACTCTCTATTTAATAAATAATCAGTAAGAAATAATTTATTTTTGACACAGGCATCCCTATTGCGCCCAGTTCACGTCATCCGTTGTTCTGTTGCGGCGTGAAGAACAAACCAACAAACTCACTTTCACATTTAGTAGGTACATTAGTCCTGTCTCTGTGGCGCACTACTCTGTGTGCGATCGGTAACTACACGCGACTCGGTGGTCCTACTGATTAGTGCAAATTGCTTTTATTGGCTGCTCATTGCGCACTAACTAACTGACATTGGTTAAGGGCGCAGGGGTGGTTTGCACTGTATCCAACCGGTTGAAGTATGAGTCACTTTGTTTTATTTTATTTTATTGGTAGGACATACCCGATAAAACATTACAGATTCCCAATACGTGTTATCAGGCTACCATATAACATAATATAAAATACTAAAAATACACATACTTACTTATCAAAAAAAGAGCACTAAAAATACAAAATACTAAGAAGTAAGAACACACTTCCTCTCACTGTTCACTAGCGTAGTGTTCAGCGCTGTTGCCTTAACGTGGGAGGTCTCGGGTTCGATTCCCCACAGGGTCAATTTGGGACTTATACATAACTAGAGGACGCCCGCGACTTCGTTCGCGAGGCTTAAGTTTTTTAATTCCCACAGGCACTCCTCATTTTTCCGGGATATAATAAATATATCACTCTCCAGGTCCTCATCTATACCCATGCAAAAAATAACGTTGAACTGTTGCTCTGTTGCGGCGTGATTGAAGGGCAAACTCTCTATTTAACGTATAATCTTTTATCCCCAAGTATGGGGATAAAAATTTCAAAAATTGTGAAACACGTAAGTATTTATTTTATTTTAAAACAGAAGCCCAAATACCAACTTTCATGGCTATGAATTGAAAAATGAAGGACTTTCATACACACTTTTAACCCCTATTTTACCACTTTAGGGGTAAAATTTTGAAAAACTGTGATACACATATTTCTTATTTTTTACCGAAAGCCAAAATACTTTATTTCGTTGATATAATATCTTGAAAAATTTCTTGAGAAATGAAGGCCTTTCATACCAACTTTCATCCCCGATTTCACCCCTTTGGGGGTCGAATTTTCAAAAACTGTGATACACGTTTTCTTCATTTTCAACACACACCTCATATACCAAGTTTCAAGGCTACAACTTGAAAAACGACGGACTTTCATACAAACTTTCAACCCCTATTTTACCCCTTTGGGGTTGGAATTTCGAAAAACCCTTTCTTAGAGAATACCTAGTCTTCACAAAGAACACACTCTCCAAATTTCATGTTTCTAGGATCAGCGGTTTAGGCTGTGGGTTGATATATATGTCAGTCAGTCAGGACTTTGAATTTTATATACCTAATAGATTATGGATTTCTGAATTCTATCTGGTCTGGTCTGGTGTCCCACCAGACCATGGTTAATACCACTCTACCGGCAAAGACGTGCCGCCAAGTGATTAAGCGTTCCGGTACGATGCCATGTAAAAACCGATAGGGGTACATATTATGTAACCGCCGTACCCCTAACAAGTTAGCCCGCTACCATTTTAGACTATCATCTATCATCACTTATCAGGTGATATCACAGACAAGGGCTAACTTGTAGTGAAATAAACAAGCAGTAAGTATTAATTAAAAAACTTCAAAGGCGCCATAATGTGTAAAATCGAGGTAAAATTCATTATATCGATTTTGTTCGTGTAAAATGTACCGGCTATGTCATCCGGAGGCTGGACCATACATAATAATAACGAATCGTTTGACACCTCATTCATCAAAATCGGCTCAGTACTTTAGGAACTACGGTGGAACATGTATAAATACAAATATACACACATAAATAGACTACTAAAATCATAACATTCCTTTTGGTTTTGCAGTAGTTGGGAATAAACTAAAAAAAATGTGTGTGTGCAATTCACACACGGAAGTAGTGAAACTCCAGAAAAGGAGCCTACGAGAGAATTAGATAGGTACATACCTATAACTTGTATTCTATCTCATTCCCTCGCAGGCTAAATCCTATTATAAATATGATTGTCTCTTTTTGGTGTCGCTTTTTCGTTTCATCTTATTTTCAAATCACGACTCTAAAGAAGTTTCACTTCAAAAAGAACGTATGTTCTTGAATTATTCTGAACGAAATCGTGATTTAGACTTGGATACCGTTCCACCTGTTTATATATCGCTTATCAATGACTGATAACGGACTCGGATGTATGTTAATTGTATTCAGTGATAAAGTGATAACACGCGGAGTTCGGACTTCGGACTTAGCTATTCTAGAATCCTTAGCTGGTAAGTAGCAGTATAAGTATTTAATAGAAGTAGGCGTTACTTTGCTGAAGTCCATGATAATCAAGGAACAAGAATACTAGGAATAATAATTAATTAATAAGATTTGTATTGAAAAAATAGTAGCCAGTCGTGTTTCTGTCACACAATCTATATATATAAAATTCAAAGTCCTGACTGACTGACTGACTTCTATAATATCAACGCACAGCCTAAACCGCTGGACCTAGAGAGAGATGAAATTTGGAGAGTGTGTTCTTTGTGAAGACTAGGTAGTAGGTACCCACTAAGAAAGGGTTTTTCGAAATTCCACCCCCAAAAGTGTAAAATAGGGGTTGAAAGTTTGTATGAAAGTCCGTCGTTTTTCAAGTTATAGCCATGAATTTTGGTATATAAGCTGCGGGTTGAAAATGAAGAAAGACGTGTTTCACAGTTTTTGGAAATTCGACCCCCAAAGGGGTGAAATAGGGGATGAAAGTTACTATGAAAGGCCTTCATTTCTCAAGATATTTTCCATGTTATATCAACGAAACTTGGTAAACATATCCATAATAGGATTTAGCCTGCGAGATAATGAGATAGAATACAAGTTATATTTATTTATTCTGAAGTTTCACTTCTGCCGTGTGTGAATTGCACAACACACAAAAAATTGCAAAAGGAACCCTTTTACACCATTGGTTGCCTGGATCGATCTATAGCGATAAGGCCGCTAAATTGTAGACTTACTTTGTTTTTAGCTAAGTTTATTATTTTATTGTTTTTTCTTGCGTTTATAATTTCCTTTGTGGTGTACAATAAAAGTGTTTATCTACTCCAGCATCGAAAAGTTCCAATTTCGAATTTGACAACTATATCGAATTGAACCCTCTTTCGTGTTTGCTTCTCATAACGATACAGTTCGTTGTATGGGAGCTGTATCGTTATGAGTCGTAGCTGTATCGATATGGTTATCTTCATAAATAGGATACCTATAGCTTAGCGGCTCTGGGTTCTGGCACTTTCCCAACCACAGAGTTCTTAGTATGTAGAGGAGCCATACCTACATCATGGCGGATGGTGGCACCCGTCATTGATGAAAATGTACATATTCACCCTAAGCCATAATAAAAAAAATTTGATTGATTTGACTTTTTTATTAATTTATAAAGTAAAAAATTATAAAGACGTCCTTGTCGTAGATAAAATCTTGTATGCAACTGTACGTAATTAGTCATTTTAATTCTCGTACTATCCTATTTTGATACTCGGCAAGCCTCGTATCAAAAAACAGCACTCGAATTAAAATGACCCTCATTACGATACAGTTGCATAAATAGCTATTCCATTCATTCATTATAGCTCCTTAAGAAATTAATCCTTAGACCGCAGTTTATCTAGTGACTGCATAACAGGGTCCACTGACGCAGATGTAAAGCGCTGTCCACGAATGCACTGACCCAGTTCCCCCGAGTTGCCATGCACTCGCGTGTACGTCAACGGGTTAATACATAGCTAATCCTATTGCACTTTCTATTGAATGTATTGCCTTCTAAGAGGCCGTAGCAGAATAAAAATGTGCAATGGGTTTTCCTCTTAACTTCGTATTGAAAACGATTCAATAAAACTAGCCTAGCTAGTCTAACCTAATTAGTAATTCCATGGGCATAATTTGTATTATGCCCGCGTGGAATGGTGGCTGCGTTTCCGCGCTGGACAGCCAGGCTGGTTCTTTGCGCAAAGATATTTTTGATATTATTTTGAAACAGACAAGAATTTAATAAAAATGATTTTGGCGTATCAATAATTAAGCTTTCTCTGATAAAAAAGAAGTATTTAATCTATAAGATTTAAATACAAAAATCGTCCAGTTACAATTTTATTTTAAGTATAATCGATGGGTTATGATTAGATAAGCGTGTAAAAAGTTTGCCCAAACGTGACATACCCACCTACGAATATTCCGAGTATAAAGCCTACCATGGTGCTTTTTAATGACTCGCCCAAAAAAAGGGCAAAAAGTTTTTACGTAAAAAATTACACTCATCACTTATTTCGTAAGTAAAAAATTACACGAAAAAAACGTGCACGGTAAAAAGGATTATCGCTTAGCAGAAACGTCGGAAATGACGTCATATTTCGTTACATCATCGGAGTTTGTTTTTTCTCTCTCGTTACGATGTCCCACACAGCAACGCATAGCTTTATTGAGAGGCGATATTGATAGCCTTCCCTTTTGCTAAATTACTGGACCACTCGGTCAAGAAAATTATGTGAAAGTGTAATTGATTTGACAATGTCTCGTTTTGTTCATAAGTTCTATGTTGTAGAGACGATTTAAGGGACTCTCGAATGACAATTTTCCACCCCAATGCCATTTCAACCAATAGTGAGAGAATATATTGGTCAATCAGATGTGACTGCGATCGTCACAATATATCTGTACGGTGGTAGGCCTGCAGGGGCGACGGTGTAGTAAAATTATTGCTATAGTAAGAAAAAAAAACTATTTCGACGGGTTCCGGGCTATTTGTATTAACCGACATTTTTGAAACTTTACACCAGAGCAGTTTAAAGTTTCGATTTTTAGAAAAAAAAAAATAACTTTAGCAAATCGCATTATTTCTTTAAAAAGAAGGATATTACTGTTTTTATAACATATTCCCCATAACTAGATTATATTTTTTTTCTAATATTCCTTTTTTTAACGAAGATAAATGTCGCTTAATACAAAATGACCCATATTTCACTTCTTTTTGTTCCAGGCTAATTGACTTAACCGCCTATGATTATTGTTTCTTATTTCAGGCTAAACGACTTAACCGCCTAGGCATGCAAATAATGGCTCTAAGCTAAGTGCTTTAATCAAATAGTTGGTCATATTTCAAACCTAAGCTAATTGATTTAAATACCATATCTTAAACTTAATAATGTATGGCTAATTAGTTTATGCGACTGTTTTTTTTAAATAAATTGTTTGTAATCATACTTGAATACTGAAGTTTACAGAAATTGGCGGTTAAAACATTGATAAATTAAAATGTACATACATAGGGTGTACCTACCTATCTTGTTAATAATTATGAAATGAGAAATAAAACACACATTATAAATTGTTTATAGATAAGTTATTTATTTAAAATGACAATCACCTAGGAACAGCAGTAACTTCTTAGCTTACCAAACTAAAGTTTTTATCACAATTGTATAGGAATCAGAAAAAAACAGAATTTTTATTACGTAGCCTACAGTCTTATTACCTGAAATAATTATTCTAATTCTTCTTCATTCCTAAACTTTAACATTTCTTCTCAGTCGTGCACTCTTGACAGAGTGGTCGTGGCTGGTGGGATGATACTGGTACACTCGTCATCGGTCTTCTTTAAATTGGGTCGCACCGCCTCCCGCGCGATGCTCCTCCACTTATCTCGATCGGTAGCATTGCGGGAGCACTCCACCACAGTTTTCTGGGTCACACTTTTTATTAGGTCTGTCCATCGAGTAGGTGAACGTCCTCTGGCTCGCTTTCCTTCCACATGACCTTGTACCACCAGGCGCTCAATTGACCCTTCATTTCTGGAGATGTGGCCAAAGAACTTCAGAATTCGCAATTGCACAGTCGACGATAACCTTTCTTTTATCTTAAGTTCTTTTAGGTTTGAGTTGTTAGTTCGAAAGGCTGTCCAGGGTATCTTTAAAAGGCGCCTCCAGCACCACATCGCCAAGGCATCAATTTTACGTCGGTCTTGTAGTCTAAGCGACCATGTTTCAGCTCCGGAGAGAAAGATTGGTAAAACCAGACACCTCATAAGCAGAACCTTGGTGGTTTTGGTGATCTTCCTGTTCTTCCAAATCTTATTGAGCTTCTTTACCGCAGACCTAGTTATGGCACATCGCCGACGGATTTTTAGTTCACAGCCCCCAGTATTAGAGATGGTAGAACCAAGATAGATGTAGGTTTGCACCACCTCGCAATTGGCGATATTTTGGATTTCTGGCCTATTATGATAAGCCCGATCTACTATCATCATCTTGGTCTTATCCCAGTTGATGGTTAGTCCAAACTCAAGACTAGTTGTCTCCAGACGCTCTAGTTAGTAAGTAGGTCTTCTATATCTTCTTTAGTTTGGGCAAGAAGCGTAGTATCGCATATCTGAGATTACACATCTTGCGTCCTCCAACAGATATACCTTTGTCCCAGTCTTCCAAAACAATCCGCATTGTGTTCAGTGTAAATGTTGAAAAGAAGCGGTGAGAGAATACACCCCTGTCGAATGCCAGCTTGAGTTTTAAAGGTTGACGATTCCAGTTCGTCCACTCGTACAGCTGCTGTACCATCCACGTAAAACCTCTGTACAAGATATATAAGATGCTGAGGTACACTCATTTGAGAAAGTATTTGCCAGAGTTTTAACCATTTAACCCTATCAAATGCTTTCCTGAAGTCCACAAAAAAAATGTATAGAGGGTTGTTAAACTCTCTAGCTTTCTCTATGATTTAGCGGCTAGTATTTGTTCTCGTGTACCTCTTCCTTTGACGAAACCAGCTTGTTCCAGTGCGATTTGGCGCGACAAGTAAGCTTGAAGTCTTGTATTTATGATGTGAAGCAGTACCTTACTCGCATGTGATATGAGAGAAATCAGTCTGTAGTTGTTGCATTTTTTTGTTGATCCCTTCTTATGTAATGGAATGAATAAGGAACGTGACCATTATGCCGACCAACGTCCAGTTTCAGTAAAATAGTCCAGTAAAATATTTACGAGCGTTTCTTTGGTTTTCATTTCTTTACTTATTTTCTTCTATATTTTTTTCTAACTTTCTCAGTAATCAAAATCAAAAACATCTCTCGTTAAATGTTGAAGTGACAACATCTAACATTTCATGTACAGAGCTAATGTATGGCTCGACACTGGGTATGAATTTGACAAAGAGGCTAAATGTATTAAACGACATTCTTGTATATTTACAAGGTAAAGCTAATTGTATTAAGCGACACTGGATAAGAATTTAACAAAGATGCTAATTGTATTAAGCGACATTTCTATATATTTATAAAGTCAGGCTAAATGCTTTAACGTACGTTGCCTGTAAATTGATGCTCCAGGAAAAAACGTTTAAACGACTGCCTGGTATTTGGTAGTCAGCTTAAGTACACAGTTCCTAAATTTGTCAATATTTTGTGTCGCTTCATACATTGCAGTCCAAAATGGGCCCAAAAATGCGGGTTGTATTAAGCGACAAAAAAGTGCTCCGATCGTCACCAAACCCAGCTCAAATGACGCAGAAAAATTCGCTGATTCCAAATATGTATAAAAGTCTATATCGCTCAGAGTGTCGCTTAATACAATTAGCCCGGAACCCGTCGATTTAATCTTTTTTCCCCCTAAAGTTAGTCCTTGACTGCGATCTCACCAAGTGGTAAGTGATGTTGCAGTTTAAGTTGGTACAGAGGTAACGTGTTAGGCCTGTGTCAGTTATATTGAACCTATACCATACCGGAACGCTAAATTGTTCGGTGGAACCTCTTTGCCAGTAATAAGTCATAGCCGAAGCTATGACCAGACCATTTTAATGATTGCTACAACGAAACGACTACAATCATCCCTGACTGGCAAAGTGATAAAGTTATCACTTTTGACCAAAAACCATTGTAGCAGCAAAAATATTCCATTATATGAAATTCCACCAATCACAACAATTCAGAGTGGCAATGGTTGATGCAGATATTTTTATTTCAGGACATCCAACAGTTTACAAACTACAATACATTAACAGGAAAAATATAGCTATATAATAGAGGTCAGAGGTTGCTACAGCTTGCAATATAATATTAAATTTCACTATCTCCCCGAAAAACACGAATAGTTTATTCGGAATACGGCTACAGGTCTTCTCTCACGAGTGTTACTCATCAGTTGCGATGTCCGGAGCAGTTTTTGAGCTGGCCGGCATCGGGTTACCGCAAAAAAAAGTAAAAAGAGGGTCAATATCAAGGTAATGGAATTATATTCGAGTCCTGGAATTCGGCCGGAGATTTTCCATACATACAAAAAACAATTACGTTCCTAAGGTACAGGAAGCTTAATTCGCTATAATCCGCTAAAACAGATAAATCTATGTGGTACAACGTGCATAATGCGATATATCCATTATTGCGTCGAATAAACTGAAATATTCTCTAGATAGATATTTGAATAAAATAATATGACTTCATTTCCTTGAAAATCTGCCTGAACCTAGATATCACCATGTAGGATAGGAGTGCCAATTTTCCAAAAAAAGTTAACATGGTCATTTCCTTTTAGAAGGTTTTATATAAAAAATATGTTTACAATTCAATTTTCAACTTTACCCTAATTCTCTTACGGGGTTCTTCAATTCTTGAATCTATTTTTCAGGGTCACTTCTAACATTCTCATCTCTGGAGCACGCACACAGCAAATGAATTAAAAATTCCTTAATTTTTTACGAATGAATGAAGGTACCATAAGTTTTATTCGGTATAATAATCTTAAAGATCTTTACAATCGTGCATTGTCGAGTCAACATCTCCTGAAGATGCCGTGCCGGGGTGAAACGTACGTTGAGAATAATTTGGAAGATTTGTGTGGTGTGGTGTTGTGCCGGTGCGAATTGCTGGTTTACTGGGCGGTGAATATTGCAAGCTGCAAGTGCAAGATACACACTGTACCACACAGATTTGGCTACTGTGGCAGATTATAGCGAAATAAACTTCTAGTTTCTTCATTATCATGGACTCCCGCAAAGCAACGCCTGCTTCTGTCCAATAATTTTATGAATTATTTGCTGCAAAGCAGACGACATACCTCCCAACATTGTATGTAAATACCAAAATATTCGAAAGGGGAAGGTCAAATCAGAACCAGTTTGAAGAGGCTTACGTCATGTTACACCACAGAACGTTTTTGGACTTTTTTTGCAAGAAATGAATTAACGCTCGAAAGAAATGCTTTTCAACGTTTTTTTTTTCACAGTCCAATGGTTTATGATTTATTTTAAATTGAAAATCGACTGTAAAGCTTTGGTTGAAGAACTCAGTTTAGAATAGTAAAGTATTAAAACTAAATCGCGTTGTTCCACTGTCCTAAAAGTTTAAATGTAATAAGTTTTAAGTTTGAATGGGTTCCGTGAATTATTAAAAAAAACTGACTTGAGATAAAATAGTATGAATTTTTGATCGAAATTTCATGTTTTTATAATTTGTTGTTGTTTATAATATGGGACTCTTCAAAAGGCGGATAAACATATATCTCAAAAGCCGGCAACGCGTTGGCGGTTCCTCTGTTGCTGCAAATGTTCATGGGCGGCGGTATTCACTTAACATCAGGTGACCCGCCTGCTCGTTTGCTCGCTATATATTATACTAGTATGGCGCGTGGATGCGCGGCCCGCTGAAGCGGATCGCGTACGGCATCGTACCGGAACGCTAAATCACTTGGCGGTAGGTACGTCTTTGCCGTGTAGAAACTGATTAGGGGTATGGGTTTAATATAACTGCCGTACCCCTAACAGGTTAGCCCGCTACCATCTTAGACTGCATCATCACTTAACATCAGATGAGATCGCAGTCAAGGGCTAACTTGTAGTGGAATTTAAAAAAAACCTATTAAATTTAATAGCCTTGACAATATGGTCAAATATTGTTTAGCATCTATTTTAAATATTAATTTGGAAGATCGAGTATGGATGCAAACGTCGCTTCCTGTGCGACTGGGGGGCCTGGGCATCAGATCTATCTCTGGTGCCGCTCTCCCCGCTTTCTTGTCCTCAGTCCATGGCACCCTAAATTTATCCCAAAAGATTCTTGCGTCCTCTCTAGATGATTTCGTCATTAATTTCATGGATGAGGCCAAGTACGCGTGGACACACGCCTGCCCAAACCGCGAATTCCCGATATCCCTCTCGTCACAACGGCAATGGGATGGGCCGATCTGCGAGCTAGCGCGGAAAAAGCTTATTGACACGTGCTCAAGCTCTGTAGATCGTGCCCGCCTTCTGGCCGTGGAGGACTGAGAATCCGGTCTGTGGCTGCAGGCCCTCCCGTCGCCCAACACAGGAACCTTAATTGACTCTTCCGCTTTTCGGATAGCTGCAGCGCTTCGCCTGGGCGCATCGTGCTGCGCTCCACACCGCTGCCATTGTGGCTCTGCCGTCAACCGACTCGGTCACCATGGTCTCTCCTGCGTCAGCAGCGCAGGGCGTATCCCCCGTCACGCCAGCCTGAATGATATAATCCGTCGGGCCTTTGCCACTGCCGGATATGCGGCTATTCTGGAGCCACTTGGGCTCATGCGAGACGATGGCAAGAGGCCCGATGGTATGACCCTGGTTCCTTGGAGTTTGGGGCGGCCCTTGGTGTGGGATGCCACATGTGTAGACACCTTGGCTCCTTCCCACCTTCCAGGCACTACCGTTAGGGCTGGTGCGGCGGCGGAATCAGCGGAGGGCCTCAAGGTGCGTAAATATAGCACACTGGGTAGTGGCTATATGTTTGCGCCTTTTGGGGTCGAGACGCTAGGGCCTTGGGGGGCTGGGGCGCGCAGAATCTATAAGGAACTTTCTGCGCGCCTGGTCGAGGCAACACGTGACCAGAGTGCTGGTATATATTTCGCTCAGCGAGTGAGCATAGCAATCCAAGGCGGCAATGCTGCCAGCATTCTGGGCAGGCTGCCCACTGGTAGCGGTCTTTTAGATTAGGTTTTTAGTTTTTAGTTTTAATTTTTTGTTGTCAAATTGTAATTACAATGTTGTAATAACAGAGTACCAATAAAAAAAACCTAATTCCCCAACCCAAACACCTATCTTTAATACCCTGCTCTTTAGCTAGCTCTTCACCCATTTTGCAAACCCTCGATCTCCATATGTTTTCTCCGAATCATTTGTCAGAATGACAGTACGAAGATACAAACTTTGAAAAGGTCTTGCATAATTTCCAAATCCTAGTCAACATTCGCCATACATTTTCTATGGAAAAATAAATTCCGGCATCTTGAATTTTTTTTCTGTTCATCAAGTAGACCTTCATGTCCTGATCATCTTTTGCCAAGAAACCACTCTTCCATCTTCTATACTCTCCGAGATAGACACCGACGAAATTTGTATGGCGGCCATCTTAAATCCGCCATTTTGAAATTTTTTTCAGCTCACTGTCAATTGGATGAAGTTTCGAATGACATTTGGTCGAGCACCCTCCACCTATCTTCATTACCCTGGCTGTGCTGTTCACCCGTCTTCGAAATCCTCAATCATCAGCTCTCTCCGTATTTTTCCTCTTCATGAATTTTTCCCCTCTATACGAAATGGTCAGTGAAAGAAATTTTTTTCATACAAAATTGTTCAGGAGAGGTGATCAATCAATGAATCAGCACGAGCAGCTATATACAAGGTGTAAGGTAATTAGTATAACATACCCGCGGCTACCCATGTTAGATGGTGTATAGATATATTGGAAAAATGTCATAAGACGTGTAGCTCATATCCTGGGGGAGTTATGTGGACTTTAAATTTTTTGCATAAATATTGAGGTGGCATCCCTTAAAACAGCTGATTCAATATCAATGAACTGCGAACAATACGACGTATGTTAAGCCTCGTTGCCAGCGCGAGCGTTGCCATAAAATCCAGTCGCGATACTAAAGTAATCTTTATTCGGCATGCAATTAAATTCTCAAAGCAAAAGCCCGGCTAGAACTTACGTATATTGTTGTAAAAAAAATGCCCGACTAGTATCGGACTTCGTAAGTCGAAGTCAGTCACTTATCCTTACTTTATGAGCCGCCTTTCCCTGTGATTAATTTCTCGACTTACTTCGTTTAAGTTTTGATCAATAATTGTGTAGTTTGTTCTTTCAATGATTTGCAAATTGTAATGAATTGCCAAATTGCATAACGATACGATAATAATTATTATATTATCGCTTGTAGTACAGTTCTGACTTTAGGTGTAGAACGAACAAAGGACTCCACAGGGTTGGCAAAATTTATTTTCCATAATTAACTAATTAATTTTGTATGGAAGTTTTTGATAATTAATTTTGACTTTTTAACTCTACCATAGTGTTTATAACGTCAAAATGGCATGGGTAGCCGCCGGTATGTTATACCATTTACCTTACACCTTGTATATATTAATACTTACTTAATAAAAGGTTTTTGTCAACCAATTCCAATTGGGGTAGCTATCCACTGCAAATGGGCAGTGAGCGGGAAATGGCTGAGTGGAACGAAATCGAAAAAATGGATTCAGGCCCTACGAGTGGGCTAAATATCTTAATTCTTTGATGTTTAAGTCAAAATAACTAAGTAACTTATCATTAAATCCATGAGGACAAAACATGTAACAGAAGATATTACAAAACGAGAAAATAAGACAAAATATTATCTTTGGGAAAATTTTCAGAAAAAACATTTACATGAAAAGAGCAACTGCTGAGTTTCTTGTCGGCACTTCTCAGTAGAATCAACTTTCTGAACCGGTGGCAGAGTCTTGATCTATAATCCATACTAATATTATAAATGCGAAAGTGTGTCTGTCTGTCTGTCCGTCTGTCTGTCTGTCTGTCTGCTACGCTTTCACGGCCCAACTACTCAACCGATTTTGATGAAATTTGGTACAGAGATAGGTTACATCCCGGGGAAGGACATAGGCTACATTTTATCCCGGAAAATTGAAGAGTTCCCATGGGAATCAAAAAAATGTATCTGTTCAACCGATTTTGATGAAATTTGGTACAGGGAGAGGTTGTACCCCGGGGAAGGACATAGGTTGCTTTTTAACCCGGAAAATTGAAGAGTTCCCGCGGGAATAAAAAAACAATCCACGCGGACGAAGTCGCGGGTATCATCTAGTAATTCATAAGTGACACAAGTTGTCCTACCTGAAATCCTTAATTTATACAACAAAGTCGAGTTTGTTCGAACACTAATAACTCTAGAACGGCTGGACGGATCTGGAATTCTGGACTTAATTTGGCACGGAGACATAATATTATTATAGTCTGGCAATAGCACATACCTAGGCTACTTTTTAATATCAAGTAGGTAAGTGTCAAAGGTTTCCATATCACGTTTAGGTATCTCTAACTTTTTAAAATCGCCAAAACGACTTTCTTCGGCACTTGTCCTTCGGAGCACACCTGCTGTCTCGTTTTTGCCGACTTTTTTGTCATCCGACATGTTTTTTTTAGAATTTACTCATTCGCTTTTTCTTGTAACAAAATAAAAGTTTGACGTCACACATTAATTTGTATTAGCATAGCCGTCTCTATTACAGGAGATAGAGACGGCTATGGCATTAGATATATCAATATAATATAATGTCAATCGATTCATACCTATATGGCATTCTTTTTTTTCGTTGGATAGAAGCAGGCGTAGTAAGTAGCCTGTTAAGCGGTAGCGGTATGGAAGTTTGTTTGAAATACATACTTGGTGAGTTGTGACGTCATCAAATTTCAAGTTGTGACGTCATCCCCATTGGATTGTTAAATTTGTTTACAAATTTTTCTTCAAAGAATATTTTCATTGTTAGAACTTAATTACTAAGACCTTAGCCAACAAGTAATTCTACCTAAATATAAGTAATTTAATAAAGTATGGACAATCTATTTATAACTTTAGGAAAATTTTGGTACAAATTTAGAAATTTGATTAAACTTTATAATTTCTGGTAAAGGGACTTTAGTCTATACAAATTAGATTCCCCAGTAAGACAAAGAATGGAATAACCAAGTATTTAAACAATACAGGGAACTTACAGAATAGCCTGAAGAGAAAATTGGTCTTTAATTGGTTAGCAACGAGGAGAGTAGTGAATAGTGATGTTCTGTGGTGCACTTTATATCGACAATCTTGTTTTAGAACGTTACTCCTCTATGGCAGGATAAAACGCAGGGAAAAATGGGCAGGGGACATACTGTCAACGCTTAAAGCAATACTTAAGCAATATTACTCAAAATGGCAGTTTGATGTCACGTACCTTGAAACATGAAAGTCAACAATAATGAAATTATATTATAGTTTTAATAGTTGGTAGTATGGCCCCAGGACACAAAAGCGTCAGTATTTGTCTTTGTCCTTAAGTTATAGATGAAGAGAGATTATGTAAGTTAGGTACTTTTGAACATTTTGAACTTTCGGATAATCCGATGATACACCATTTTTTATCCCAAGTCTAACCCCAAAAATATTTACTTTTTCTTCTTCGGTTCGATCGCTCCTTTCAGATCGTTTTAATTAAATCTGTTGAGGCGTGACAAATCGACCTTCATATTAAAATCTAAATTAAAAAATAAACATCAAAAATATTATTTAAGCTGATGCAATGAGGAAATGTGCCCAGAAAGCTGGCTGCGTTCTCTGAATAGCCATATTGCCTTTCATATTTAAATTTATTAGAAATGATACTTAATGATGAAATGATTAAATTTATTTTTATCTATGATTAATTTTAAGTAGTTTTTAAATTTATCAATAGCATGCAACAAAGCACATCACTAAAGATAATTCCGAAGCCCATAATAATCACTAGGTTTATTTTGTTTTCAAATTACTCTAGGACCATTACTCAAATTAAACTAACAATGTAACAACTTCAAACTGAAACTCAAAATATACTTTATGCAAATAACAATAGAGTACTAAATTGACAAGCTGGAAAAACACATAAATTTCTTAGAGCCTATTTAATTTAATGATTGACCCTACGGTTTTTTTTGAGAGCATAAAAATTTTGATGGTTTAATTATTTGGTACACCTTTTAAAATATTGAGTGATTGATGTCTTGCTTCAAGAAGTAGGTACTCAGAAACCAGGCATAAGTAACTCGAGATTTTATATTCAAACTAGCTGATGCCCGCGACCTCGTCCGCGTGAATTGATGTTTTTCGGTTTCCGCGGGAACTCTTTAACTTTCCGGGATATAAAGTAGCTTATGTGTTATTCCAGACTATAATCTATCTCTGTGCCAAATTTCATCTAGATACCTACGTTCTGTCATTTTGGCGTGATTGAGTAACAAACATCCATCCATCCGTCCATACATCCATCCATCCAAACTTTCGCATTTATAATATTATATAAGTATAAGTATAGATAAAATTTTACCAGTGCTTTTGAATCGTCGAGTGAATCTTTCACTGGTTCGGAATGACATTCCTACCGTGAAGAACCAGCAAGAAAAATTTATAACCAAAAGTAGGTTAACAAGATACCTAATGCCCGCGTAAAACGCAAACTAATTGAAAAATCCTAAATTACATCATTCTTAACATAGCAAATCCTGATTTGTGGTTTTTCCCTAAGTTGACCTATGTTGTTACTGTTAATTATTATGCTAAGACGCCAGATATCTTTTGAAGTGAAACTTCTTTAAAATCGTTGTGATTTGAAAATTCAACGAAACGAAAAAACTACACCAAAAAGAGACAAACATTCAGAAATAGGATTTAACCTGTACCTAACAGAATGAGATAGAATACAAGTTATATATTTATCTCATTCTCTCGTAGGCAACTTTTCTGAAGTTTCAATTCTGCGGTTCTGCCGTGAGTGAATTGCACACACACACTTTTTTTTAAAATTGTTTCTTTCGCTCGGGATGACCCCCAAGTCGGCTTAAAAACCCACCTAATGTGCAACACGTCTAACATCGTATGATCGTACGATGTTGTCGTAACAAATGATGCAATCTGATTTTAGCACGCCTCAGCATTCTTGTGTACACCTAGACGTAGGTAGGTAGGTACCTACTGCAATTCGATACATGCGGAAATATGTACAGTATACCAAACCATGCATATTTTAAACCATACAATTATTTTTTATTCCTCTACAAGTTAGCCCTTGACTGCGATCTCACCTGATGGATGCTCTCTAAGATGGTAGCAGGCTAACCTTAGGGGTATGGCAGTTATATTAAACCTATACCCCTAGTCGGTTTCTACACGGCATCGTACCGGAATGCTAAATCGCTTGGCGTTACGTCTTTGCCGGTAGGGTGGTAAGTTGGTAACTAGCCACGACCGAAGCCTCCCACCAGAGACCAGAGAAAATTAATTTAGAATAATCATACTAATATTATAAATGCGAAAGTGTGTTTGTTGGTTTATCCTTCAATCACGCCGTAACGGAGCAGCGGATCAACGTGATTTTTGGCACGGGTATAGACTATAGTAATTGAGGACCTGGAGAGTAACATAGGATACTTTTTATCCCGGAAAATTAAGGAGTTCCCGTGGGAATCAAAAAACTTAAACCACGCAGACGAAGTCGCAGGCATCAGCTAGTTAGTCATAATAATGAAGTTATATCCAAGTATTTCGATTAGGTAAGCAAGGATTATATAAAAATAAAAATCTGAGTTTCTTGCCGGCTCTTCTCATTAGAAATCTTTCCGAAACGGTGGTAGACTCAAAACATGACGTAACATAAGAGACACGTATGTCCTACATGTAATAATTAAATTGAGTTTTGATAAAATCAAAGTAAAGCTAATATTACCGGCCGAGTATCGTGTAATTTAAATGTCTAGACACGGCGTAAAAAACTCTTGGGTCCTTTTCGATGACAGGAAGGACATAATCGACATTGTGACGTAGGTGTGTAGGAAGTGGGCACATTCCAACGGGCGATCTATGAATGACCGACGGTGGCCATGCTTAACATATAAAAACCAGGACAAAATACCACAGTAAGCATATAACCTTATAGAGCCTACAGTGGAACGATGCCTACCAGAAATTGCAGACCCCAATTTTCTAAGCAAATCGTAATCATTTGACAGCTTAAAACGTATACAACTGGAACTGTTTAAGAAGTTCATACATGCTTTTTGACGTGCAGGCATCTATGACCTCCTTAAACAGGTGGAATTATCCGTTTGACAAACGATTACAATTTCCTAACACAAGCGGAGGACTGGCTCCATACCTCCATACCAATATTGTATATCGCTTAAAAAATGAGTAACTGCTGAGTTTCTTGCCGGTTCTTCTCAGTAGAACTTCTTTCTAAACCGGCGGTAGAGTTTCATAAAAGACAAAAGTTGTCCTATCGTGAAATAAATCATTTGATTTCACAGAATCCGTATATTGAATTCGAAATTCTGCCAACTTAAAAGTACCCTATCCCGTCACACCCTGCACCGTTGCTGTGTCTTGACGTCTCCGTAGGAAAGAAAGAAAGTAGAAAAGAAAGAACAAAGTACACACGGAGTAAAAACTCTTGGGTCTATTTCGACGGCAGGAAGGACGTAACCGACATATTGATTTGTGATGTAGGTGTGTAGGAAGCGACATTTCAACGGGCGATCTATGAATGACCGACGGTGGCCATGCATTATTATAAAATACCAAGGACAAAACCCATACTAATATCACTCCGTAAGTACAGACTACAGTGGGTCGATGCCCATACTAACTGCAGACGTATGAAGACCTACCTTACTAAGCTACCTTTAGCTAACACCTTAGCCTACTAACCTTAGGCTAACAGAACTTCGGCCACGATGGCCTATCTCCAGAGAGATTAGCCATCTGGGCGGGGGATATTATAGTGTACAAGTGTTGCATACACAGGTTCACTATCTGTTCCTTTACTTTCATAGCCCGATGGGACGGAAAATTCAACACGACCAGAAGAAAATCAGGCGCAGGACCGACGGCTTTACGTGCTCTCCGAGGCACACGACCGACTTTCTAACTCCGGGCTAGTGCTGAGAATTTCTTGTCAGAAAAACTAAACAGGCGTTATGGCCCGACTCAGGACTCGAATCCATGACCTCGTCCGCCGCAGTCGAACATGCTAACCACTAAACCAACGAGGCAGTCAGAACTATTTATATATTTTATAATGTCCAACTTTCACACTAGCCACTAGCCGGGTCTATTTGGATGGGTGTCGACCCACTGTACGAGAATATTATCTACTAGCCGCCTAGCGTATTATCTTAACCATGTTGTTGTTCGAACCAAAATAACTTTTATTCTATTATTTTCAATTGATCAATTCTTTTTAGATAAGTAGGTACATTATGTTATGTCTGGTTTACTACTAGATAATACTATCTTAAACGTTTTGTTTATTCAAATAAGTTTTATCTTAGAACTAGCAGACACTACTAGTTCCACTCAGGTGTAATGTCTGAAAATCTTTCTAAGATTATACTAAAATTAGAATTTATGAAGTGAAACTTCTTTAGAATCTTTGCGATTTGAATATTCAACGAAATTAAAAAGCGACACCAAAAAGAAACAAACATATTATATAGGATTTAGCCTGCGAGAGAATGAGAGAATACAAGTTATATATTTATCTCATTCTCTCGTAGGCTACTTTTCTGAAGTTTCACTTCTGCCGTATGTGAATTGCACATACACATTTTTTTATATCATAAATTACTAACAAGTAGATAACAACAGTTAGTACAGTTAGTGACAGTTACCCTACTAAGGTTACGATCTATACCCTATGATACATAGTAAATAGTAAATAGCCTATAAGTAAGGCTATTCATTATTTTAACCTGTACTTATACTATAAAATTATTATATATCTAAGAATTGGTCCATTGACTTATTTTAGTTTACGCGAAATTTAATTATAAGACATTTTGTTGTTGTTTGATTGTTTGTCCTTCAATCACGCCGCAATCGACGTTGATATATTGCATGGGTTTATTATGAGGACCTGGAAAGTGACATATGAATACAGGATGTGTTTTATTTCCGGTATCTCTATATAAATAAAAGTTTCGCCTGACCGTTCCAAAAAAAACAATGTAATTATTTAGTCGATGCTCGCGACTTCCGCGTGGATTGAGGTTTTTCGGTTCTCGCAGGATCACTTTAATATTCCGGGATAAAAATCTCTATGCCAAATTACATCCAGATCCGTTCAGCCGTTCTGGCGTGATCGAGTAACATCCATACATCCAAACTTTCGCATTTATAATATTAGTATAGAAAGGACGATAATAATTTATTGACAAAACGGACCTACCCTGAGGTCAATACATAATAATATTATGTATTATAGAAAATAGTATAATCATTATATTATGGCTGGCAGACTATGTGATAAAAATGTTGAATGTTTCTTTATAAACCTATTAAGATTAAACATATTTACATCCTTCAACAAAATTTAAGCGCAGTTTGTTGACTTTCGGCCGGTTTCTGAATTGAGAATTTCATGTTGAGTCTGTCTCAAAGACTACTTAAGGACTATTTGTTTCTGAATTGATATTGTGTAAGGTTTGAGAGATGGAGCTTACTGTTTTTGCTTGAATGCTTAATTCAGAAACCGGCCCAATATCAATTCAGACACAAATATTAGCTTTATTAGTCCTTAAGTAGTCTTTGAGACAGAAACTGGTAGTAGAATAAAGAGGCTTTTTATTTTATTTATTTTATAGTCTTTGAGACAGACTCAACATGAAATTCTAAATTCAGAAACCGGCCGTTTGTGGCATTGAATTTTTTAAAAGAACTACTGCTGAGTTTCTTACCGACTGTTCTCAGTTGAATCTCCTTTCCAAACCGGTGGTAGAGTCAAAATATGACGTTACATAAGAGACACCTGCATGTCCTACATGAAATAAATACATTGAGTACTGAGTATTGTGTTTAGTATAATATCATCGTACTTCATACTAATATTATAAATGCGAAAGTGTGTGTGTTTGTTAGTTTGTTGGTTTGTCTTTCAATTAAAGGACCTGCAGAGTGACAAAAGCTACTTTTTATCCCGGAAAATTAAGGAGTTCCCGGAGAATAACAAAAATTTAAAAATTTAAACCGCGCGGACGAAGGCGCGGGCATCATCTAGTATTTGAATAAAAATAATTCGAAATATGCATAACTAAGTAACCCAATATAACATTTATTTCATCAGTCTTTGTAATAAGTATATTTCATAACAATATCTCAATATCTATTATTATTTGCTATGCACACGCACACATAATATTCGTACCTGTAATAATATTTGGATTTTCCTCAATAAAATATTGAAATTGTTTTATCTAAGTACCTAGGTACATTTATTTGAATATTATCATAGTCGGGCTGTTATCATGAGACACCTTATAGCCTTTATGATAAAATCACGAGCCTACTTAGTGATATAGAGTCACTTAGTGGGTGATGGCGAAGGCTATACACATAGATAGCTATAAGGCTATACACATACTATATGTATAGCCTTAATAGAAATGTAGTCATATGTCCTTTCCTGGGATATAACCTACCTCTAAAGAATTGTTGAAAAGATGAGCCGTTAAGGCGTAGCAGACAAGCAGACACACAGACAGACACACTTTCGCATTTATAATATTAAGTATTAGTATGAAGTGTGGATACCTACTTAAGTATATGTACAGGTACCTTATGCTTTTAAATTGTCAAGTGAATTTATCATTGTTAAGGAATGCCATTCTTACCGTAAAGAGCCAGTAAGCTTTGTCAAAATATTAACCGGCAAAGACGTGCCGTCAAGCGATTTCCGCGTAGAAACTAGAGCTCACTACCATCTTAGACTACATCTTAACTTTCCACCAGGTGAGATCGCAGTCAACTGCTAATTTCTGGTAGAATTAAAAAAACGGGACTGTCCCGCTTACAACAAAGATGGTTGTCACCCTGCAAACAGGAAACACGTGGCAACAATACATGGTACGATCATTTTACATAGTAGTAAATTATGCTCGCCTCCTAACTACTGGAAGCAAACACTTATATTGACAACTTTGCACTCAATTTTTGCACAGACGTTCACTTTAGAACTTAGGCATGGAATAACAATAGAATAGTTTTTATAGAAAAATCTTTATTGGCAGCTGTAAACACAAAACAAATCAAAATTAAAGACTATACTAAGTTAAATGCATATTAGAAACTAGCTGATGCCCGCGACTTCGTCCGCGTGATTTAATTTTTTTCCCGCGGGAACTCCTTAATTTTCCGGGATAAAAGTAGCCTATGTCACTTTCCAGGACCTCAACTATACCCATGTCAAAAATCATGTCGATCGTTTGCTCCGTTGCGGCTTTATTGAAGGACAAACCAACAAACCAATAAACCAACAAACAAACACACTTTCGTATTTATAATATGTATTAGTATGATTGAAAGTTTGTACAGCAGTGCAACGCTACCAACAGGTGAGTCACTCGGCATGTGTCGGGGCTTCTGGCCTCTCAGACTTAAAACTGGCGATGCTGCCAGGTCTCGCGTCTGCGGGACCAGGTGTCCCAACGCTGACTTTCAGTGACCGCCTTTAGATGCGAAAGTCTTTAGATGCGCCTTTATATTAATTTTTTGGCAGAATATGATAATAATTAATGTTAGTACTAGCTGATGCCCGCGTTTTCGTCCGCGTGGATTGAGGTTTTTTGGTTCCCGCGGGAACTCTTTAATTTTCCGGGATAAAAAGTAGCGTGTTATACAGACTATAATCTATGTCTGTGCTAAATCCGGATCTTCAATCCATCCATCCATCCATCCATCCATCCATCCAAACTTCCTCATTTATAATATTAGTATAGAAGTATAGAAGTATAGATAAAAGAAAAATCTTCAGAGAAAACTGAATCAAAGATAGGTATTGTAAATACAAGTAAATTGTAAGTAATAATTTCAATGTAGGTATGACTAAGGCCTCGAGAAATACTGCCAAAGCTTAAGCTTTGGTTATTTTTCGAAATTCTAGTCTAGTCTAGCTAGTCTTGCAATAACAAGGTCTTGCAATAACTAGGGCTGCTGGAAGAAATCTCTTCAAGAGATAAGTTGTGCTTGAACATGTCCTTTACATTTTTTTGTTAGTTTTTAAGTTTGGTACTAAATAAATATATAAATTTAAAAAAAAAATGGCAGTCATAGGGACTGCCGATAGAAGTGAATTTTTTTTTTAATTAAAATTATTAAAATATAAACCTTAACACTAAGGCATTAAAGTTTAATTTCAAATGTAGTATATTTATATGTTCGCGAGCATGTCAGTCACGCGAGCATGTCGGTCACGGTCACGCGAATCTACATTTTTACCCCATACCAAAAAGTGCTCAACGCGCCTACAAAAGTTATACACTTTAATATAAATTACTAAAAACTGCTCAACGCGCCTAAAGAAGTTTTCACTTCAACAATAAACAACCGGGACTATCCCGCTTGCAGCAAAGGCAGTTGTCACCCTACAAACAGGAAACACGTGGAAGCATCGTACGATCATTCGACGTAGTAGTGAAATGTTCCCGCCCGCGCCTCGCCTCCTAACTGCGATGGGCAAACACTGGCATTGATAAGTTGATAACGCACAGGGGCGCGGTCGTTATCACTGTCCACGCTACGACTTGTAGGCTTGCGCTTGACGACAATCATGTTTGATACAAACTACAAAGCAATGATGAGGTCTAGGTTGGAGGCTGGAGCGCGCTTGCCTAGAAGATGACTTACATTCTCTCTTGCCTTGAAGGTACTTAGGAATTATAATAAGTAAGTATTTTTTGACGACCTCCGTGGCGCAGGGTTGAGGGCGCTGTTGTTGTTGTTGTTGTCTTAACGTGCGGAAGTCCCGGGTTCGATCCCCGGCAGGATTCGCCATTCGCAGTCGATCATGCTAAGAGGAATCAAAGAGGACCTGTCAAAAAACGTAATATCCACGTCGTCTGTTAATTGTTAACCGACTTCCAAAAAAGAGGTTCTCAATTCGGCGCGTTTTTTTTTTATGTATGTCGGTGCATATCTCCGTGGTTTCTGAACCGATTTGAATTTTTTTTCTATCAGTCGTTAGAGGAAGCTCTCGAGGTGTTCCCATAAAAAATTCTGACTCTGAATCCTCAACCCTGAAACTAAAAAATTAAAAATAAATATTCTTTCCAAAAAACCGACTTCCAACGCCACTGTAAAGTACAAAATAATTTTGATTTCTACCCACTATATTGAAGTCGAGCGTCGGGCGAGTCTGATGCGTCAACTTTGCTTATCCTTGTTATCCTTAAGCCCGACTTCAACATAGTGGGTAGAAATCAAAATTATTTTGTACTTTACAGTGGCGTTGGAAGACGGTTTTTGGAAAGAATTTTTATATGTTGACGTTCCATTTTAAATTATCGATTATATATAGTTAAAAAGTGCGTTGAATTTGATGACGTCACATTTCAGTATTTCAAAATCCTATACTGAGCGTGCGTTTTGAAGTTTGAAAAAAGTACCAGGATTCGACTAGTCTCGAATACCCAATATTACTCATAATGACAGTTTGATGTCACTTACCTTGACGTTCCTAAAATAAGGACTATAATTCTAAAACACAATAATGAAACAATATGGCTTTAAAGCGTTGGCAGTATGGCCCCTGACGAGGCGTTTAAGTAGGTACATTGTAAAGAGACGGTTCAAATTTGAATGGGGCGTGGGTCCGGTCCTTTTAAAAATAATTAGAGAAATGAAAGAAAAAAAATACTAGACCAGTTTTGATCGTTCAAATCTACGAATTCGTCATAATTTAGTGGTGAAATTATTTAATCTTTCAACGATAAGCAACACTAAACATGAGTGGGTAACAATGGCGGATTCATATTTTTTGACGTTTTCAAAAGAAAATCCCGTTATTTTGACAGTGACTGTCAGAAATGACATTTGAATTTTGATACATTCCACGCCTATTGCCTTCTCTATGGCTGAGTTGCCATCTTGGAAACGTATCGAAAGCTTGAAATACATTTTTATTTTTTATTCACGTTATTTACTTTATTATTCTAAATTATTATATTTTTAATACAATCTATGTATTTTCCTCTATTCATGGCAGAGTGTACAAAGAGTCCACCAAAAATGAACCTTCTTTTTTAATGAATACTAATTATTTTATTGTGGTAGTTAACGCTTAACAGCCCTGGTCATTAAGCGTGATTATCATAGTCAATATCGTGGCGTATGCTTGCCGTATATCCTTTCACGAACACGTGTATTACGCTACATAGATACCTACTACGTATCCAATATCATATCATATAATATTATACTAAATCTTTATGTCTACACCTACAGTATGTGCATAGAATGAACTATCTGTAGAATGTGAGGGACGAGTGGCCTAGTTGCGACAACGCATATCAGTCGATTGCGATCGTTAAGCCACGTTGACCCAAGTCGGTGACCGAATTCGGAAGTCCGAATTTGGCCTTTTCGTTTCCTGCGTGCCTCGGAGAGCACGTAAGACGTTGGTCCCCGGTTATTATCACTTTCCTCTGGTAATAATCGTTACAAAAACCTAAGAGTTTCAATACTCTTAGCCGATTTGTATGCGGGAGGACGTGGAAACCCATCGCATTATTATCCCAAGAAAACTCTTACCGTTATGTGATTAATGGTAAGGGGTCACGACGACGACCCTCAGAAATAAAGGAATACGACGCAGAGAGAGATAATGTACTATCTAAAGGTATAAAAAGACATGGTGACATGGCGGTAAAAGACTAGCGGTTTAGATATTGGATAGAAGCAGGCGTTACTTTGCGGAAGTCCATGATAATCGATGAACAAGAAGGTTGACCAATCTATGTGTTACAGCGTTATAGGTTGCAACTTGCACGTTGCGATATTGTCTGGCCTGGTGGGACGCTTCGGCCGTGGCTAGTTATCAGTTACCACTCTACCGGCAAAGACGTGCCGCCAAGCGATTTAGCTTTCAGGTACGATGCAGGTAGAAACCGATTAGAGGCATGGGTTTAATATATATTATAACTGCCATGCCCCTAACAGGTTAGCCCGTTACCATGTTAGACTGGATCATCACTTACCATCAGGTGAGATTATAGTCAAGGGCTAACTTGTAGTTGACAATAAAAATAAAAAATTGAATGAGGAAACCTGCATGCCCTGCATTCACGAAGTTTTGGCCGTATCTTGTAGCAAAAGTCCCACAAACTTATCGGTGGCCAAAATTGGAACAAAATTTTATGCTGGTTTAGTTTTTGTTTTTACCATTGAATTACCTACCATTGAAAATGGTTATCAGATGCAAATCGCCTGAGACGTATTTTTGGCCATAGCTCCTAGGATTTTGGGAGGATCGAGATGGGAATAGTACCAAAAGTTGAGGAATTTATCGAGACACGTGTGGTTGAGCGTTTGAATTTTGAAACTCGGCATGGTATTTTTTTTTCGAATTTTGAAAAATGTAAAAAAGTCGGGATTTTTGGGGGGTGTTTGTTTACTAAATTGTAAATATTTCGGAAAAACCCGACTTAAGAGAAAATGAAAAAAAAAGGTTCTAGGGTATTAGTTTACTTTAGCCTACAAAATAGCGAAAAATTCAGAAAAGTGACCTGGCCCCTTTAGATTTGGAATTGTAGAAAAACAAGTATTTCTATGATTAATGATTATTAATGACCGATCGTCATGGTAATGGTGCTAAAAGATGCGAATGCAGGCGAGAAGTACATTCGAGTTGGAATTTTTAAAATCGGTTTGTACATTTTGAAAACTCTACTAAACTAAGAGATAACGCGAGATTGTAGAAAGATAAGATTCACGTTGCCAAAATTATGTAACTATTATGGTAAAAGGTTGAGTTGTTATTTAGTACCCAAAATTTACAATAGCATAGATTAGCTAAGGGAGGAAAATAAGGTTAGTGTAGGAGTACTTAAGAAGAAGTTTACTCCTATACTGACTAATTAATTAATTGATTAATTACTTACTGTTTTTTATTTCTTCTCTTTTATTTGTATTGTTGGGTGGTGACCAAACTGGTGGGCCCAGTTTGGCGACATTTATATTTTCTAAAAAAAATTTGTATCCATTTGAATTAAATGATTTAACAAAAAAAACAACAATTTTGAAGAAGAGATTTTTATTTCAGTTTTTTTTTCGTAAATTTTTGTATTCATTTTCAATGCTCCGATTCTTGTGGGGACTGCGAAATCTGTGAAATTTATTTTATTTTTTGTATATGCTAGCGACCATTACCTCTATGCTAGCGACGCTGTCACCGGGTCAGATAAGTTCGTCGGAGTCAAAATGACTCACCGTCAAAGAGTAAACCAATATGCACTTACAAATTATCGCTTCACCAAAGTAAGACATAGGAAAAATCCTATGCAGGTGCTAACTGTCAATGTAAAGTAACCGATTTTCAACTCTATTAGCAATAGCAGTAGGGTCTAGATTGAATTGTGAGTGTCGCATGTTAATTGTCTTGTCGTCCGATCGTCTGTCCGTGCAGTGTGTCACGTAAACCAAAATAGAAAGCGTTTCCATTGTACCACACGACACGATATTTCGAGTTCAAGGTAATAATACCGGGACCGGGTACAACTATTTTTATGATAATACTGGCTGATGCCCGCGACTTCGTCTGCATGTATTGAGGATTTTTGGTTCTCGTGGTAAAGTAGCCAATGTGTTATTCCAGACTGTAATCTAACTCTGTGCCAAATTTCGTCCAGATCCATTCAGCTGTTCTGGCGTGATTGAGTAACAAACATCCATCCGTCCAAACTTTCGCAATTCTTAATATTAGTATAGATAATTAATTTTGATTTAAAAAATATTATTCTTTTACTTAACAACTGGAAGACCTACCTCTAGGTATTAAATTCGCCTTTGTACATTGTATTTTATGTGCAACTAGCGGCCCGTCCCGGCTTCGCACGGGTAGACATAAATAGGTAGAGATATTTTTCATAATGGTGCACCCCCTTCTCCCGCACTGCCCCTCTCACGAAGAGTTAGTTACTCGATGCTCGATGCGCTGCGTGGCGGCCGCCGCCGGCATGTATTTTTATTTTAATTTCATGATATCTTTTCAATGGAAAGTCCGATTTCAATAATTCAAAAAGTAATCATCAGGTATTGAGACAGTCTTGAATATTAAATTATTTATTTGGATAAAAATTTATAAATGGTATGGATAACACGGTCTGATTTTGATCGGCATTTCTATCAATTTGTTAAATGTAAAAAAGTAGTTATAGTGACGTAACTACAATAGTTAGACACATGGTCTCGCGAAGTTTTTTGTAGATATTGATATATTCTATAATATTGTTGAACATTTTTTTGTCCTATCATTAATACTCTTCGCAGCGTATGCGATGAAAGACATTTTATGGCTAATTTTTTTACACCTTCGGTTGGTTTTAATAGGAATTTCTAAAGATTTCTATAGTAATCTAGTACTAAATATAGCCTATGTTACTCAGTGATAATGTAGCTTTCTAATGAAAAAAGAATTATTAAAATCGGTCCAGTACTTTTTGAGTTTATTCGTTACATACAAAAATACAAAAATACAAATCTTTCCTCTTTATAATATTATTAGTGTAGATGTAGATAAAGACTTCAAAACCAAACATTTGACTTTGAGTTTAGAGGGCCAGCGATGGATAGCGATGATAATACCGTCCCGCGGTCGGATAAAAAAGTGAAAGTCTGTTGCCATGCGGCAATGGAAACGCGCGCCACTACGGGATCTAGGCCGTCAGTTTTTTTCATTCAATGTCGTTACTTATCCCCATTTTTTCGTTCAAACAGGTAAAAAAAACTATTCCATATCAGTTTCACTGGGCACGAGCATTTCCATTGGCGAGATTTTTTCAGTTTTAGGGTAACTTTTTTTAGTCATATGGTTCGATGGTGAAGAGATAGGCGTTTGAGAGAATGGTTTTGGGGAATTCTTCTTGGAACTTTTGAGGCCGTGACGCCCTATAGTTTTTAGAAGAAATTCCTTCCAACGGAATGTTACTTCACCACACCCCCGAATACACTTCATGACATACTCGTACCTAAGCTTTATCTTTGCGCCGTATTCCTCATTACTGAGGGTCGTGACTCGTTACCCCTTTCCATTAATCAATAATGGCAGGAGTTTTCTTGGGAAAATAATACGGTGGGTTCCCACGTCCTTCCGCATACGACTCGACTATAAGAGTATTTAAACTCTAGGTTTTTGTAACAATTATTATCAGATGTTAGTGTTAGTCACCGGGACCGCAGCGGCTTACCGTGCTCTCCGAGGCACGAAGGAAACGAAAAGGCCAAAGAACCTCCGAATTCGCTCACCCATCCAGTTACCGACTTTGGTCAACTTTGCTTACCAATAGCAATCGACTAATATTATGCGTTGTCACAACTAGGCCATACATACCTAAGCTACCTACTAGCTGCCAATTGAGGAATTTTTGACCATTAATTTAGACCGGTGAAAGCGGTGATAGCCTAGTGTTAAGGCACCCAACCTCCTGTACGAGGTCGCGGGTTCGATCCCCGGGCACGCACTTCCTACTTTTCACAGTTACGTGCGTTTTAAGAAATTAAAGATCACTTGCTTCAAACGGTGAAGGAAAACATCGTGAGGAAACCTGCACGCCCTAGAGTTCTTCATAATGTTCTCGAAGGTGTGTGAAGTGTGCCACTCCGCACTTGGCCAGCGTGGGGGACTATGGCTAAACCATAGACAGCATTTAAAAAAAATATTAGTGCTTACCTACTTAATAATATTTACTACCGTTATGACTATGAAATGCAAATAGTGGTTTCTAGAAACCCGACCTCCTATACCTGAGGGGTCGCGGGCTTGGTCCGGGGACACAACCCTAACTTTTAGGAGTAATGTGCGTTTTAAAAATTAAATATTACTTAGTGATACCCGCGAATTCGTCCGCGTGAATTGAGGTTTCTTGGTTACCGCGGGAACTCTTTAATTTTCCGGGATAAAAAGTAGCCTATGTGTTATTCCAGACTATAATTTATCGCTGTGCCAAATTTCATCAAGATCCGTTTAGCCGTTCTGGCGTGTTTAAGTAAGAAACATCTTTCAATCCATCCATACATGCATCCATCCAAACTTTCTCATTTATCATATTAGTATAGAGTTCTCTATGTTCTCAAAGGTGTGTGAAGTCTGCCAATCCACACTTGGACGTGGTGGACTATGGCCTAACTGTTCTCATCCTATAAGAGGAGACTCGTAGACTAGTGAGCAGGTGATGGGTTGGAATAATGAATACAAAACTGACTCTACGTTTCGTATACCATACATATGGAATACGGAATACTACGGAAGCGTGCAACCATTTAATAAATCAAAACATTGAATAAAATGTCGATTTGCATTGAAGACGGCCATAACTTTGCAGGAAAACATGAAAAAAATGCCTTTTTGATTTATTTATAGGTAGGTATGTTATGTCTAGCCTAAGGTAGGTCGGAACTTAGACAAAAACATCGAAAAAATACATTGTGAGTGAAATACAACTAAAGTTATTCAATGTTTTTGTGTAGTAATTTTTTCACAATATTTGTAGGCTGATTTGCTTTGGCGAGTTCCCACCATGTTTGCGTGGGTTTAATATAACTGCCGTAACCCTAACAGGTTAACCCGCTACCATCTCAGACTACATCATAATTCATTACTTATACAATCAGGTAAGATAGGATAGGATTTACCAAAATTCCATATACAAATTTTCAGGGAGTTAACTTAACAACCCAAACGAAAACAAACTATCATCCCCCTGATATTATGTGCGTTGATACGAGTATGTAGATCAGTTAGTCAGTTACAACTTACATGTCACGTATCGATCAACCGGCATTTCTGACGAATATACTCGAACAATGTAAGTCGTTTTTTAAGGTTTGAAATATGTATTATGGACAATTCCTGAATCCTGCAGGTATTTCTATCTAGGTCACGTATCTACGCAGCAAATTATTTAAATAGGTAGTAGGTGGATGTCCGCGACTTCGTCCGCGTGGGTTGAAGTTTTTGGTTACCGCGCTAACTCTTTTTTTTTTTTTTTTTTAAAACTAACTCTTTAATTTTCCGGGATAAAAAGTAGCCTATGTGTTATTCCAGACTATAATCTGTATCTGTGCCAAATTTCGTCCATCCATCCATCCAAACTTTCATACTTCTAAACTAATATTATAAAGAGGAAAGATTTGTTTGTTTGTTTGTTTGTAATGGATAAACTAAAAAACTACTGGACCGATTTTAAAAATTCTTTCACCTATAGAAAGCTACTTTATCAGCGAGTAACATTGTATTTAAAAATAAATTAAAGATCCCTTCGAAAATTGCAATAATGTGAATTAAGTCGGAAAAATTCACCTAATTTAACTTTTTACGTTGAACCTCTATTCGTCTATTAATTCAGACTGTCTTTTATGACATATTTGTCAAGACACTTTTATATCATATTAGTCAAGACAAACATAATAAATACAAGATAACTTACATTTTTTTAAACATTTTAATATGTAACTGTTGTGGATAGACTGCGAAATACCTAAAAGAGCCAGGTCTCAACTTAGTTGTTAGTTCTCAACATAGTTCCCAGGCGAGTGCAGCGAAAATACGTATATTGGAGAATCAAGTGCCAAGCGTTCACAGCGGTTTGCTGAACAAAATTTGAGAACGTATGGTGGAGTTGTTCGTCTCAGTGCCGACTGAACATTATTGGGTAGGTATGGACTATTTTGATCAAGTGCTACCCGTGCGAAGCCGGGGCGGACCGCTAGTATATTATAAATGCGAAATTGTGTTTATCTGTTACGCTTTCACGGCCCATCTTTTCAACCGATTTCGATTAAATTTGGTATAGAGTATAGACATAGGTTGCATCCTGGGAAAGGGCATTTAGATTTTATACCGGAATATTAAAGAGTTCCCGCGGGAACAAAAAAGTGTGTGTGCAATTCACACACGGCAGAAGTGAAACTTCAGAAAGTAGCCTACGAGATAATGAGATAAATATAACTTGCATTCTATCTCATTCTCTCTAAGGCCAAATCCTATCTATATGTTTGTTTCTTTTTGGTGTCACTCTTTCGTTTCATTGAATTTTCAAATCACAACGATTCAATAGAAGTTTCACTTCAAAAACCCTTATCCACGCAGACGAAGTCGCGAGCATCATCTAGTATTAAATAAGTATTAATTACAGATAAACAAATTGAGTAGGTATAGAGTATTTTAACTCCACCACAGTTGGGTAAGAAGGAATGTTGTTAAGGCACCCGATAGCTTCCTGAAGACCTATTAAAGGCTCCAGGTATACTAGTAATTCCGTACCGAATTAGAAAGTTATGCGGTATTATGAAAACATCCACATTAGAAACGTTTCAATTTGTAGGATTGTTTGTTTTTGGCGATGTCGAATAGTGATTCAGACGCTAGTATAATATTTCGATTCGAATTCAGATTCACAATTTTACATGATGTACCTACAATAATATTGTCCGCCATTTGTACCGATTTTTTTTTCTTATTTTTATTGTTTTTGCTTTTAAATGTATTTCTCCTGTTTTTTGGGGTACAGTAAAGAATATTTCATTCATTCATTCATTCATTCATTGTCATGCAATTTGAGTGACAGAATATTGGATTCAAACTAGGCACTCGCAACAAAAACGAACTTTGCAATCTTGTTGAACAAATAACAATTTTTTTGGGTTTTCTGTTTAGATCGTTTCAACCGCGTAACTCTCATACAAAGCGGTACTTTCCATAATCTAAACAGTATTGTGACCGCAGAACTCTTGATTTAGAATTACAAACTCAATAAAAACTTTACTTTCCTCAGTGTGGGACAGGGCTATGGAAGCAGCGGGTTTCCAAAATACTCAAAAAAAAACAGAAGTAGACTTTTTACAAGTGCTTTCGAATCGTCGAATGAATCTACCACTGGTTCGGAATGTCGTTCCTACTGAGAAGAACTAGCAAGAAACTCGGTGGTTGCTCATTTGAAAAAAAATATATTTACAATTACATTAATGTGAAGATAAAGTAACCGCAGTCCTAAGCATTGCTTTTTGTTATCCCCTATAAATTAGCCCTTACTGAGATCTCACCTAATGTAAGTAAAGATTCAGTCTAATATGGTAGCGGGCTAACTTGTTAGGGGTATGGCAGTTATATAAAAAACAACATTTGATGCGGATCAAAAAGGACCTATATTCATCATCACCTGATAAAATAAATAAATACAAATCCAGTCTAACTTATTTCGGGCTAGCGTCGGAGCGTATTGCTAAGACACTTAAAGCACATGATATACATGTTGCATTTAGGACCAATAATACACTTAAAAATATTTGTAACGGTAAAGATAAATTAAACAACAAACAAAAATCGGGCATTTATAAACTCGAATGTTCAGAATGCAATGCCACATATATTGGTCAAACAGGTCGTAAATTTGATACACGCTACAAAGAACATATGGCCGCGGTTAGGAACAACCAACCCCAAAAGACACATTTTGCTAAACATCTTCTAGATAGTGGGCACAAATTATCTTCCAACCATTCATTTGAAATCTTACACACTTGCGATAAAGGTATTCGACTGAGCATGTTGGAACAATTAGAAATAATAAAACATAATAATAATAATCAATTTAAATTACTTAATGAACAAGTTAATGTTTCAAATTCACCACTGCTTCGATTTTTTGGAGGGGGTAGGTTTCCCGGGGGTAATGGGCGGGGCAATAGTGGTGGGGGTTTAAAACACGGTATATAACACCGCGCATTTGACACGAACGTCACTGCAGCAATCACTGGCGCTACGCACCATCTCCGGAGCACCACGCTTCGTGCGGAATCAGGTCATCTCCAGGGACCTACGCATGGAGAGCCTCGACGACCACGTTCGCCGCCTGAGCACCTCTATGTTCACGCGCGCCGACGGAGCGCGATCCCAGCATCTGCAAGGTATCGCGCCATACCATCGACGACCGCCGGACGTAAGAGGACTGCCACGAGACCTGGTCTCATAACTGACATGATCGCTTCCTCGCCGCTGGCTGATGGGCGCCCGTCAGGACCTCACTGGCGGGCTCGACCTCGCTGAGCGGCGGGTGCAAGCCCACCCCGGACTTACCTCTCCGCCACAGTCCGCCGATCGCTCGCGATTTCACCGCGGGCTTGATCGCACTGTGGCGTGATACACAGATTTGACACCACGGATCAGTGGTCCTACCCAGTGCCCCGCCTGTAGTTGCAGGCGGCGTCGAAACCACTGCAGAGGGCCATCGCCCTGAACAGTTACCCCGAGACCCGATAGGGTCTGCGAGGACGACCAACGAGAACGTCACTAGACAATCTTGCATTGTAAGGTCAACATCTCCTGAAGATGCTCCGGTGTCGGGGCGAAACGTGCGTCGAGAATAGTATAAAAGTCTTGTGTGGTGGTGCATGTGAGTGGTGGTGGCATTGCTTGCTTGGGAACTTAGCTTTCTTGCTTGGTTGGGAAGGTAAACGGTGCTTCTCTTGTAACTGCATGCTTGACCATACAGAATTTTTTTCTGTTGGCGGATTATAGCAAAATAATTGTATTCTTTTCTTGTTAAACCTATACTCCTAATAACGGAACGTTATTTTGGCGATACGTCTTTGCTAGTAGAAGGATAAATAATTAGCCACAGTGTCCCATCAAACCGAAATTTAAATAATGAAAATTGTCTATGCAAGAGATTGAACCTTTACTTTTGAAAATTAGTATTAGGTATTTATTATATTGTATGACGCGACGGGTGGAGGGATGTAGGTAGATTATTAGAAAATCTAACAAGCCTACCGCATTAATCCCAAAAAAACTCAAGTAAAATCCTTCATATACTTGCAACTTTCATATCTGGAAATCCATAATATCTGGAATACCATAATACAGCTAATCGTAACAACAATTATTAGAAGAACTTTTCCTTTCAATTTATCACCATAACAACAAAATAGAAAAAGATTACTTCTTAATCTTAGCCGACTTTCATAAGAGTCGTTGAAATGATGACGTCCAGTGGGCTTAGCATGCGCAATACGAGATATTTCGCGACGAGAGAGAGATTTTGTCGTTGCCGGCTAATTTCTAGTTTACCGTAACATGCACAAAATCCGGTATAGTACGGAACGCTGTTGTCTTAGCGTGCGGAGGTCCCGGGTTCGATCCCCGGCAGGGTCGATTTGGGAATTTATAATTTCTGAATTTTCCCTGGTCTAGCCTGGCTGGCTTCGGCCGTGGCTAGTTACCACCCTTCCGGCAAAGACGTGCCGCCAAGCGATTTAGCGAGTTTGAATGAGTTTGAGTTTCATTGCTTTTATCTTTACTTTTGACGTAATGTATCATATGGGTAACCAATAACCATGTTATCTTCGGTAGACAATTAATAGAGATAGCGGGTAGACATAATTTTCCTCGTTGTGCGCATGCTAGCCCTACAAATCTCCCACGCGTCTCGTCTCTTACGTGGCCGCACACTCAATCAATTACTAATTCATGTAGGTATGCCTTGCCCCCGCAGACGTATCGCAGATCTTTCAACGCGCAAACTCTATTTTACCCAAAAACTAAAATATTTACAAAATCATGAACATTTATGTTTACACAATTTAACCAGAAAATACGCATGCCCCGTTGAAAGATATTGTAAACAAAACTAACAACTTGATTTAGTGATCAGATTAATTCACACGGGATGTTTATAATACTAAAATCCAGGTGAAAGAAGTCGCGGACATTTACAGTAGTACAAAATTAATTTAAATGATTTTTATTACTTTTATGTGGTTTTAGGTTCAATATATTTGCATATCAAATACTTATTAATTGTTTTCCTTATTTTTTGTAAATATAAATGTTATTGATTTTTTTGTAGTAGGTAAAATTTTTCGAAGTAATCTAAGAATCTAAGTAATCAGTGATTAAACGAACTTACAAAGTGAAGTTCTATCATAATTCTATGAGTCGCTGCATTCGACGATATAATAAAAAGTAAGTCCCTTATTTTTTAAGTAAACTTTATTAACATAAATTTTCCAATACAAGCGAATTAATTAATTTCAAAAACATGTAATCTTAACCTAAACCTCAAGACTTTTTTTTATTCATTAAAGTCACAACTACTAGTTTTTCATTTAAAAACGCATAACAAAAAAAAATAGTCCAGAAATATCAGAATTGAAACAAGAAAGAATTTAAAAAAAACTCTTTAAACTTAAACGGAAGCTTTGACGTGCTAAGGAAAGGTAAAAACCCACATTTTATCGTCTTTATTCAGTCTAGAAATAAAAATCTAGAATAAGTGCATCCGGGAATCTAGATTTTCTTTTTTTAATAAACAAGGTAAACACTTTGGAGAGGAGATTTTTATATTCCACTACAATTGTTAGCACTTGACTGCGATCACGCTCACATAGTCCACCACGCTGGCCAAGTGTGGATTGGCAGACTGAAGTCTGTGAACACTTCGAGAACATTATGTAGAACTCTCGCGATGTTTTATGATATTATTTTTCTAGACTATCCTAGACTAGACACAGAGTGTCTATCTAGACACTAGACTATCAACGCTTCCTTGAGATTTCCTAGAAAGGATATAAATACCTACTTAATAATAATTATTAGTAACTACATATTCGATCAATTTTCTGAACGATTTACTTCCTACAAGGAAAACGGGCTGTAGGCACGCTAAGAACGTCACGTAGTCACCTTTAGTACTTTACTTTCAAATTTTTATCAAATTATCTCCCTATATTATGATAACGCAAGAGGAAAACTCATACTCATATTTCTTTATTCAAATAAACTTATTAAAAGTGCTATTGGATCGTCGAGTGAATCTACCACTGGTTCGGAATACCATTCCTATCGAGAAGAACCAGCAAGAAACTCGGTGGTGTCTGTCTGGACATTTTTATCACGCTGCTTAATTTTCCAGAATTAAATCAGATTATACCTGTATATTTTAAAGATAACATCTTGAAATTTTTTAAAGATACTTTACCGTTGTGAAAAATACACGTGATTTTGGGTAGAGGGGATGTTAGTCTAAAAGGGGGTAAAACAGGGATTTGAAAGTAGTATGAAAATCAAAGCTGCGTGCAAAAGCTAGTCATTTGATAGGCATGATTGTCTAATTGAAACTAATAGGTTTATTTGGTAAAAGTTCTAAAACATTAGACAACAGACCGGCAGACAGGCAGACAACAGACAGATAGAGTCAGACAGATAGACACACCTTCGCATTGATAATATTAGTATGATTTCGCATAGAGATAGATAACATAATACCTACAGGAGAAAAAAAAATAGAAAATATAGGTACAGAAAATTCAGCACGATCTCAATTTAAAATTGACTATTTTTTCAAAAACACGTAACAACTAGGTTCATGGTAACAACGTGTTTTTGAAAAAAGTCTCCTTGACTTCACCGCTGATTCGGTAGTGCATAATAATGCTATAATAATGCGGTAATAATGTATAATAATCAACGACCTCAGTTTACATAGACGGGCCTTGTGAAACATAGAATATGGACTTATTTTACTAACGCCATCTAGTCTGAAAAGCGGAACAGCGCTATGCCCTACAAGTCGGACGCCCAACATTTTTCTTTGAAAGGGGCCATCTAGTACCTACATATTATAATATATCGATGGTTATAATGCGGTAATCTTATTATATATAAATCTCGTGTCACAATGTTTGTCCTCAATGGACTCCTAAACCACTTAACCGATTATAATAAAATTCGCACACCATGTGCAGTTCGATCCAACTTGAGAGATAGGATAGTTTAAATCTTAAAAAAACATCAATTCACGCGGACGAAGTCGCGGGCATCATCTAGTCCTTTATAATAATCTTCTTATTCAAATTCACACTGATACTGACCGACAAAGCACAGTTCCATTTCCGGCTCACAAATAGGCACGACTCTCTTCTTGAATGAGAAGGGTTTGGACATAGTCCACCACGCTGGACGATTGAGAGTTGGTTTAACTTCACGCATCTATGAGAATATAATAAAAAATCTACAAGCATTCATTAAAGTTTTCCTTAAATACACTCAAGCGCCTTTCAGGAGTTTTATAAGAATGCAAAACTGAACTTCTAGAACATTCATATACTTAGGTATATATTATAAATGTGAAAGTGTGTCTATCTGTCTTAGACATGTCTGCTGCGCTTTCAACCGATTTTAATGAAATATTTTGCACAGATAGGTTGTATTCTGGGGAGGCATATTATCTGTGAGATTTTTGTAAATTCACCCTCCTATAAATCTTAGTAGTAAGTAACTTAGTTTTTTTTATTTGTCCACATTCTGCTTTCACCCTCAATGATAAGCAGTTTCAACTCCAAGATCACGTCATTATTAATACGAGCAATCAATCAAAAGGTCAGCCACCCAATTCCACATCATTTTATTCAAACGAGAATCCCGATTTCCGAGGAATCGATTTTTACAGTGACATTCTGAATGACTGAATCGATTAATACCTCGTCGTCGATCTGAAATTCAATGACATTTCGAAATCGATTCAGGTCGCGCTTAGCACCTTTTTTTTAAATCCTCGTGTATGCGGAACCTTGAGGAATTCTTGGAACGGTTTTAAAAGTGGAGGAAAAACCGTCTACGCCCTGCATGTATCAGGAAAATTCATACTTTTATTATAAACTTTAAGATTAAGGATTACGGCTTTTAGATTTCCGCGGGAACTCGTTAATTTTCCGGGATATAAAGCCGGGTAGCAGACTGACAGACAAACTTTCGCATCTATAAGTTAGAATGCGAAACTGTGTCTGATTTTGATGAAATTTGGTAGTGAGATAGGTTGCATCCCGGTAAGGAAATAACTCTTTTTATCCTGGAAAATTAAAGAGTTCCTGAGGGAATTATATACCTTAACCACACGAATGAAGTTGCGGACATCATCTAGTGTTTCTATGAAAGGAAAATGTACTTAACTGCCCTTCCCAAGGCTTAAAGATTGTTATTTCTGTTTGCTTGATAACTTCTTTTTAATGTTTTGTGTGATTTTATAATCTTAAAGATTATTTTCAGTGATATGTCCTCAAAAGCGATGATAGCTTAGTGTTTCGTCCACTATTTGAGATTCGGTTCTCAATCATGCATCTGTTACTTTTCGAAGTTATTTGCGTTCTAAGCGAAAAAAAGAACCTACAAGTTTTAATGATAAAGGAAAACGTTGTAAGAAAACCTGCCTAACCTGCCTAATCTTGCCTAAAAGTTCTCGGATGTTTTGATTCTCGAAAGAAAGTTTGGATGGATGGATGTTTGTTACTCAATCACGCCAGAACAGCTGAATGGGTCTGGATGAAATTTGTTTTACCTACCATTGAAAATGGTTATCAGATGCAAATCGCCTGAGACGTATTTTTGGCCATAGCTACGTGGATTTTGGGAGGATCGAGATGGGAACGTACCAAGAGTTGAGGAATTTTTATTTATGAGTGTGAGCGTTTGAATTTTGAAAATCGGCTGGTTTTTTTATAATTTTGAAAAATCTAAAATAGTCGGGTTTTTTGGGGGTGTTTGTTTAATAAATTGTAAATATTTCGGAAAAAGAACCGACTTAAGAAAATATGAAAATAGGTCCTAGGGTATTTTGAAAATCGGTTAATTATTGTGACCTTTAGATTTGAAATTGTAAAAAAACGGGTATTTCCGTATATAAAAAGTGATGTAGCTTCTATGATTATTGACCGATCGTCGTGGTAATTAATGGTGTTAAAAGATGCCTTGTAAGTAATGTAGTTGTGTAGGGAAGTAAATCTCAATAAAAATTTCTTATATTCAACTTTTAATGTGTTATTCGAAATAAAATAAATTTTTATTCGTAAATTTTGTATTCATTTTCAATGCTCTGATTCTTGCGGGAACTGCGAAATCTGTTTTTTTTTCTCCCTAGTGTATTTCCTCACTTTTCGAGAGGCCGTCAAAATACTCTTAGGTGAGTAAATTGTAGAGTTTATTTACCTTTGCAAATATTCGGGCTTTCTACAGCTGCGCATCTTCATTGGGTTCGATATCGAATTTATTATAATGTGTTTATGATAATACACCTCGTTTCTGGGGCCATACTGCCAACGATTAAAGCCATATTGTTTCATTATTGTATGACTTTAGTGTTTTAGAATTATAATCCTTATTTTAGGAACGTCAAGGTACGTGACATCAAAGTGTAATTTTGAGTAATATTGTTTAAGTATTGCTTTATGCGTTGACAGTATGGCCCCTGGAAACGAATTGTATTACTTTTCTTTCAAACATCAATTTTTCTTTATCTGGGTTCACCCTTTCAATTTATTGCCGCCTCATTACTAGCCACGCGTCTCTCCTCACAGTGAGAAGGGTTTGACTATAGTCCACCACGCTGGCCGAGTGCGGATTGGCAGACTTCACACACATTTTGAAATAAATTTTTGCAATGATTTTATTTTATTTATTTCACGTAGGACAACTTGTGCCACTTATGAAATGTCAAGACTACCACCGGTTCGGAAATAAGGTTCTACTGGGAAGAACCGGCAAGAAACTCAACAGTTGCTCTTTTTTAAAAAGAATGTTACAATACAATACACCATACACCTGTCTTATGGGCTGCCGAATGCGAAGCCAATTTCTTCCATGCAACTTTATCATTAAGAAATTCATCAACAGTATAACAAAGACCACAGCGCTCACCACTGCGCCAGGGAAGTCGTAAAATTAGCGAAAAACAATCTATGGACAAAAAAATATTCCAATTATACAAAAACTTAACAATATTCAACGCTCAGTCGTGATGTGTGAACGTTCCTTAACAATGTTCAGTTAACAACTGCACTCGGAAGTGCAAAAGGATAAAAGCGATGCAACTTTGATCAACTCTGATAAATGATCAATTGATCAACAGTCGCGAATCGTTGCTTTCTGTTACTATGCTGGCATGTGGTCTTGTGGCTACGAGACACGCGATTATGCTGTAATACTGTGGTAATACCACGATATTAAGCGATGCAACGTTGATCAACTCTGATAAATGATCAATTGATTAACAGACGCGAATCGTTACTTTCTGTTACTATGCTGGCATGTGGTCTTGTGGCTACGAGACACGCGATTATGCTGTAATACTGTGGTAGTACCACGATATTAAGCGATGCAACGTTGATCAACTCTGATAAATGATCAATTGATTAACAGACGCGAATCGTTACTTTCTGTTACTATGCTGGCATGTGGTCGTGTGGCTACGAGACACGCGATTTTGCCGTCTCTCTCTCTCTGTGTCGTATTCCTCATTACTGAGGGTCGTGAACCCTTTCCATTAATAATGGTAGGAGTTTTCTTGGGCTTATAATGCAGTGGGTTCCCACGTCCTTCCGCATATGGTCGTGTGGCTACGAGACACGCGATTTTGCCGTCTCTCTCTCTCTGTGTCGTATTCCTCATTTCTGAGGGTCGTGAACCCTTTCCATTAATAATGGTAGGAGTTTTCTTGGGCTTATAATGCATTGGGTTCTCACGTCCTTCCGCATACGACTCGACTAAAAGTATTTAAACTCTTAGGTTTTTAACGATTATTTTCAGATGTTGGCGATAATAAATGGGACCAATAGTCAATAGTCAATAGTCAATAGTCAATAGTCAATAGTCAATAGTCAATAGTCAATAGTCAATATCGTTTATTCAATACTAGCTGATGCCCGCGACTTCGTCCGCGTGGTTTAAGTTTTTTGTTATTCCCGCGGGAACTCCTTAATTTTCCGAGATAAAAAGTAGCCTATGTCACTCTTCAGGTCCTCAACTATACTCATGCCAAAAATCACGTCAATCCGTTGCTCCGTTGCGGCGTGATTGAAGGACAAACCAACAAACAAAGTGACTTTTGCATTTATAATATTATAGTATGAAGTATGATATTATGATATGATAGGTACACTGTAGGTAGGTACACTTATTGACGTTAAAAATTACTTACTTAAAATAAAATAAAGATGATGGTGATAATCGGTTACGGTATCTTAAAACTAAATCTACGAGGGTTCCAAACGCGCCCTGGTCTTAGAAGAGTCCACAACAAACTCAGCCGGGGTTTTTTTTTTATTATCACCATCTCACAAATCATCTTAATTAAGCAACTATCAGAGCCATTAGAGCAAATTATTGCCAAGCTTCCTTGTCGTTTAGGTAATCCTTTACATGGTAATAAGATTTTTAAATGAGTTTACGTTTTACATTAACTTTGAACTTGTTCAAAGACATCTTCAACATGTCTTCTGGGAGCTTATTGTAGAAGCGGACACTGTTTCCAACAAATGAATTGCTAATTTTACTAAGCCTAGAAGCAGGCATTACAAGTTTATTTTTATTTCTAGTATTGACAATCACTTTTCTTTTTGAATTTATCAATGTGTTTATGCACGTATACTAAATTTTCAAATTTGTATTGCTTGTGCACTGTCATAATTTTGATTTCTTTAACCATGACCGATGGCTTAACGTGCTCTCCGAGGCACGGAGGAAACGAATCGGCCAAATTTAAACCACCAAATTCGGTCACCCATCCAGTTATCGACTTGAGTCAACGATGAAGTTGCTTAACATTCGCAATCGACTGATATGCGTTGTCACAACTAGGTCACTCGTCCCTCAATTTTGCCGTAATACCACGATAAAACTTTGATCAACTCTGATAAATGATCAATTGATCAACAGTCTTTATGAACGGTCGCGAATCATTGTTTTCTGTTACCATGCTGGCATGTGGTCTTGTGGCTACGAGACACGCGATTTTTTCAAACTCAAACTCCACAACACTCATGAAAAATCGCCAATCGCTTAATAGAACTTTATGGTACTATGCTGGTATCTATGTAGTATTGCGGCTACGAGACGTGCGATTTTACTGCTATTGTTAAGGGCCCAAAACTGTGCAATTAGGGATTATAAAATTAAAATATTATAAACGATATAGAAATATTATCCCTGGTTTCCTTGCGGGGTTCTTAAAGACGCAACATGGAAAAAAAATCTATACTATTATTATAAATGCGAAAATTTGGATGGATGTTTGTTACTCAATCACGCCAGAAGGCACAGAGACTGGAATAACACATAGGCTACTTTTAAACCCGCCTCAACAGAGCAATGGTTCGAGATGATTTTTTTGCATGGGTATATTGAGGACCTGGACGAAGACGTTTTTCCGATAAATAAAGAAAATTAAGGAGTTCCCATGGTAAGTAAGTGAAAAAAATATTTCACGGAGACTAAATCGCGGGCATCAGTTAGATTAAACATGAAAATTGTAATGTTTTTGTTACATCCTCAGCTCCTAATATCCTTGGTCTAAAATCAAGAAAGCTCGCGAAAGTTCGGAAATCGGACGTGACGTGGTCGATATACCAATTGCGCGGCGGGATCGACAGTCCTGTATATCTCCTAATTTCTTACCACTATATATCATATCAATAGCCGCATGCGAGTGATAGCCTAGTGGTTAAGATACCCGACCTCCGTACGGGGTCGCGGGTTCGATCCCCGGGCACGCACCTCCAACGTGTCGACGCTATGTGCGTTTAAGAAAATTAAATATCACTAGCTTCAAACGATAAAGGAAAATCGTGAGGAAAACTGGTGTGTGAAGCTGCCAATCCGCACTTGACCAGCGTGGTGGACTCGGGCCAAACCCTATTCCAAGAGGAAACTCGTGTTCAGTAGTAAGCCGGCAATGGGTTGCAAAGATGAGTAAGAACTAAGGTAAAATCTTATATACTCTGCTTTTGAAGATGTTTAAGGGTAATATAAGTTCATCTAGATCTAGTTCCCATAGAACATTTGGTTCCATAGATCATGTGTATCTAGTCCATAGTTAAACATAGTGTATTCTTAAAATATGGGTCTATTTAATAAACCACCTCATCACGAAAAGCTTTTACATTCAAAGACAAAGTGACGAAAACGATACGATCTTGTAAAAGTTTATTTGAATAATAAAAAAAGTGTGTAGGTATGTGCAATTCACACACAGCAGAAGTGAAACTTCAGAAAAGTAGCCTACGAGAGAATGAGATAAATATAACTTATATTCTATCTCATTATCTCTCTGTTGTCTCTTTTTGGTGCCGCTTTTTCGTTTCTACTAATTTTCAAATCACAACGATTGTAAAGAAGTATCACTTCAAAAAATGAATTTGAATTTGTATTGAATCTGCTCGAGCAATCCATACTACGAGAGAAAGTGCGTCTGACTGTATGTGTGTCTATTGATACTTTTGTATGGTTCAACTGCTGCACAGACTATTAGTAGATAGATTATAGATATAGATTATAGTCTGGAATAGCACATAGGCTACTTTTTATCCCGGCAAAATCAAAGAATTCCCGTGGGAACCAAAAACCTCAAACCACGCAGTCGAAGTCGCGAGCATTCGCTAGTATTTTAATACTTTAATCGCGTAAATCAATAAGTTACCGCGGAAATTTTATAAACCTTTACCGCCGAGGAAATTATTATAGGAATAAAAAGATAACAACCTGAATAGCATAAATATAATCCATTAAACCAGCCACCATACGCTTTATCGTGCAGCATGCAATCTATGGTATGTATATGTACTTACAGGGAGATTAGTGTTGCTTGGTTGGTTGGTAAATAAATTAAAAAAATGAAATATACATGTTAACATAAATAGTACCATAGCCCCCAGGGAACCAAGCAGCTAACAAAGGTTCAAGCCAACATTTTCCTGCATTTTAGAAGTGGCAGGGCGGGCGGTGTATTATCGCATGCTGCACATTGTATTTCTCGGTGTATAACATAGATTCTTTAGGCTGATTATAGCGAATCCATGAACTTCTTATTCCTTGGTTATCAGTTATATAACAAAATATTAATAAACTATAAACTATTTAAATTATTTGATTAACTCCGAAAGGATTGAGTTTTCATGCTGAAAGATAAGTACACCGGAAGCATAGGCGCAAAATTGATAAGATTAGATATATATCGATTTCTGCTTTACATAGATAAAACAAGATTCGCAGATGTAGATTCGCCAGACTTTTTTGCGCATATAAGTGATAAGTTTGTAATTTTTTATGGAGTCGTTTTGCATCGCGTTGCGTCGCGTCACTTCGTCTCTCACCTGGGACCACTGATAACGTTTCTGTTATCTGTACCTAGGACAACTGGTCACGTAGGACAATGTCTCAAGCAATGACAGCGACACGATGCAAAGCTGGATCTTTAGGCCCGTAGGTATTTAAAATTCCACATTAGGTAGTTACTCAAGTATCAGCCTTAAGCATAGATTTTCCGATGTGTCGACTTATTAATTAGAGCTTACTTCAGTATTTAAAAAATATTTATTTACAGCATACCTAATCATACAAATCTAGTTAATATTTTTTAAATATTAAACTAAATATATTCACTAGTTGTGGGACAGAAAATACTAGCAACGTCATCTATCGAAAGGGTAATGCAACTCTTAAAATACCTTGAGTTTCTTTTAACCGAATAAAATCAAAATTCAAATCCATTTTTTTAATTCAAATTAACATTTCATGATTTAAAGTGCTTTTAAATCATCAAATGATCATCACTGCTTCGGAATGTCATTCCTACTGAAAATAACCAGTATGAAACTCTGCGGTTGCTCTTCATAAAAAGTATAAAAATAATCAAAAATAAAGAATTTGAGTTACTAAATCTTTAATCGGTGGTTTGAATAAGGTATCTAATATCGTAAACTCACGATACGACATCACGACATGTCCTATCGCCCCCGTGTCGCAACTCCCCAGTGAAATGGCGTCCTATGCGTGCATTTTTCAATTTGGAATTCAAGAACTTCGACGCCTATATATATGCGGCAATACTTAGCACCACATTTAGTCCCGTCCAATGCTCCTGTAAGTGCGCGCCTAAATTAAAAAAGTGCGTCCGATTTTAGAACGAATTTATATTTTTTTTATTACGTTTAGAAACTTAGATACTGTGATTTTAAATCTCTTTTTTTTATCGAAACAAAAGTGCACGTTTTAGTTATTGAAGTGTTTTCTTTTTGTTATTTTTTATTGTATTTAACACAGTGTAGGTTTGTTTAAAAGAGGTTTTCGCGCGTGAAATAAATCCTTCACGGTTAAATTTAAAGGTAACTATACATATTTTTGCTGTTTTTATTTAACAAAACAATAATTATTTTAACGCTAAATAATATGTAATTTTCTTTGTTAGTATTATATTTAAATTACATAAATTAATGATAGACAAAGTAACAAATATTTTAATTATTATTAAACGTGGTATATTTAGTTTTATTAACTTTAATTACCTACATGTGATTTTTTTGTATGGTCATAGAGTATAGCAGTTTCAGTTTATAACGCGCAAGTTTATAAGTGTCCTATGCGCAAAGGTAAAAAAAAGATGACGCAATCCAAAGTTACTGTTACCTAGGCCCTTTATTTTTATCTCTATGGTTAAAACTCCTACGCGTTTTTACTATGAATTCTTTCGAATATATTTTTTGTGACTAAGTACCTATGTATTATTATAATTATTATGTTAGGCTCCTTTTTATATTTTTTTGTAGTTATCAGTCATTACAGAATAAGTTTAAGGCGTTTTGTGTTTAAGTAAATATAACAATCCTTCATTTACGAGTATACTTTAATAATTATGATAGGTGTTATTACTATGGCAGTAATATATTTTAATTTAACTATATAAAAACTTAATAATACTTATTCAAGTAGTTTGAGAACTTTGATACGTTTTTAGAAAGCTTAAACTTTTTTAGAGTTATAATAATGGGGACATATTATACTTAGGTAAGTACCTACCTTTTATTAGGGTTCCGTACCCAAAGGGTAAAAACGGGACCCTATTACTAAGACTCCGCTGTCTGTCTGTCTGTCTGTCTGTCTGTCTCCAGGCTGTATCTCATAGACCGTGATAGCTAGAAAGCTGAAATTTTCACAAATGATGTATTTCCGTTGCCGCTATAACAACAAATACTAAAAATTAAAAAAAAATATATATTAAGGGGGGTCCCCATACAATAAACGTGTTTTTTTCGTATTTTTTTGCTCAATATTAAAAACGGTAACAGGTAGACGGTTCAAATTTTCACAGAATATTAACTTGTATATTACCTTTCAAAATAAATAATTAAATATCAATAAAGTAAATATTAAAGGGGGGCTCCCATACAACAAACGTAATTTTTTGATATTAACAGTAAACCTCTACAAACAAAGTTAGTTTTGCGGTTCATTAACAAAGGTAATTATACCTACTTCTTGAGTACGGAACCCTCGGTGCGCGAGTCCGACTCGCACTTGGCCGGTTTTTACTGAACGTACCAATTGTTACAGATTATTATATTATGTAGTTAGAGAATACAGGTACCTATTTATTTAGTGCTAACAACACACGCATGCCTTATAGTTATAATAATATTATAAATTCTAAAGTTTGGATGAATGGATAAATGGATGGATGCATGTTGTTACTCAATCACGCTAGAATGGCTAAACGGATCTGAATGAAATTTGGCATCTTTTCAGCCGATTTTGATGAAATTTTGCACAGACACAGTGTGTGTTTCGGGAATATACCCACTAAGGGCCTATCCCTATATATTACTTAATCAAAGAGTTCTCACAGAACAGATCAAATATCGAATTCTACTGGAACGAAATAACTGGCATCATCTTACCTAATAGTTTCCATAAAACGTATAATAGCAAACCTCACCTAGGTATGTAATTTTCATCCCATCTATTCGAAAAGGACGACTTGGTTCGCCTTTAAGTGCACCCAAAGGTGGTGTTTTCTATAAGAAACTTTTAAGCGGGCAGGAATGAGCTTTTAATCCTCTTTATTTCAAAAAGTGCACCGCAATTATCTTTTCCGCGCACTTTTTGAATTTGGAACATCTTAGTGTTCAGCGCTAAAGAAATCGAACGCAAAAATATTGTTTGAATAGATACTGAATGGTACGACGGCCCATAGTCGTTTCCTTTTTTTTTAATAAAAAAAAAGGTGGTATGGTAATTTTATTGAATGGAGAAATGCAAGAGGCGCCAAGAATTGTTCAGAATCTGTGTTTTGGCCTACTTCCAATACTTAACCAAAACTAAACAACCTTCCACTCTTTGGAGTACCTACTCAATGCTAAAATCAACAGTCAGTTCTAATAACGACGTAAAACTAGACACATATTCGAAATTAATAGCGTATCTGAAGAGGATGTCTCATGGATTTGTAGTTTTATTTTCTCATAGAGGGTGATGAAAAGTAGAGTGTATTATTCGGGCGCAAAATATTTTTGCGCCCGAATAATACACGAATACTAAAGAATCCCTCACTTCGCTCTGAATTCAAAAAAGCGCCCTCGCCGTAAAAATATTATTTTGCTCCCTTATAATACAATCTACTATTTAATACGAGTCTTTTTGTCTGGCTGTTTTTCCTTGGTTTTTTCCGAGCTGAAAAATTCATTTTCAATTTCCGTATAATCAAAAAGTTCCAACGGGATTTTAAAACGTGAATCCACACGGACGAAGTCGCAGGCATCATCTTATATCATTACAAGTTTAACCGAATCATTAATTAAGTCATTAACTAGTCCATATTGGGCATTCCCTTAGGCTGGCAAGTAACCGGATTCCGGTTACTGGCGTTTACGAGTTATCTGTCGTGTAACCGGATTCCGGTTACAATTAGTATGGCGGAACGCGTCCTCCGCAGATGCGCACATTTTTGTTTGACGAAATTGAAAACTCAATCAAATCAGCAATTCTGTATAATGAACTTAAAAACGCCCTTGTAGTACCTAGGTATGGAAGTCGTATGGGATTCACAGTTGTGACGTCATCAAATTTCAACACTTTTTTCCTTTAATCTATATTTTAAAATGGTAATCAAACTTAAAACTAACCGAGGATGTGAATTTTAGGTACTTTGGAAGACTTTATTACTTACTTTATTTAATAATCAGTAAGAAATAATTTATTTTTGATATACCTAGGCATCATCCCTATTCTTTAACCGAAGCAGTCATACATTTCTGCTACTTCAGTACATTTGTATGAAAGGTTGCCCACTAGATCCGAATTTTCGGATTGGGATTCGGAAAAGGAATTCGGATCTACTCGTAGTACGAGATCCTTTGTAAGCAGATGCAAAGTTTTGTTTGACCACTACAAGTTAGCCCGTGACTGCAATCTCAGCTGATGGTAAGTGGTGATACAGTCTATGATGGTAGCGGGCTAGTTAGGGGCATCGCCTAGTTATATTAAACCCGTGCTCATATTCGGTTTCTACACGGCATCGTACCGGAACACTAAAATGCATGGCGGCACGCCTTTGTCGGTAGGGTGGTAACTAGCCACGGCTGAAGCCCCCACCAGGTCAGACAAGAGAAAATTCAGAAATTATAAATTCCCAAATTGACCCTGTCTGCTATCAAATCCGGAACCTCCCACAGTACATTTAACGAGGTGGCCTAGTTGCGACAACACATACCAGTCGATTGCTATTGAGCAACGTTGACCCAAGTCAGTAACTGGATGGGTGACCGAATTTGGTAGTCCGTTTGGTTTCGTTAAGCCGTCGGTCCCGGCTATTATCACCAACATATGATAATAATCGTTAGAAACCTAGGAGTTGAAATAGTACCTAAGTACTCTTAATCGAGACGTTAGGTATGCGAAAGGACCTGGGAACACACCGCATTTTTATCCCAAGAAAACCCCTACCATTATGTTATTAATGGAAAGGCGTCACGACCCTCAGCAATGAGGAATACGACGCAGAGAGAGACTACATTTAACAGTATTTTCTCATTGTTTCAGGATAACCGTCACCAAGAATCTCAGCCCGTACAAAGCATGTATTATTTAGTTCTCATCGTCGCCGCCGCGGCGCTGGCGGGCGCGGCCAATGTCAATAGACATATGAAACTGCTTGCCGAAATCGACAACCACATAGAATCTAACGGTGAGACCCTATGAAAATATTTTAATCTATAATAATTAATCCACCACTACAGCCCATTACGCCCTACTACAGGGCACAGGCCTCCACTCTCATTGAACTTAGCAGACAGGAGATTAGAGCTTAGGCCCACCACGCTGTTCCTATACGGTTTGGCGGGCTTTGACAACTTTATCATGTTAGTGATAATAACCGGGACTCACGAGAGGCACTCACCGGGAGGCATGGGGGTAAAACACCGTCAAATTCCAAATCCAGGCTGGCACTGAGAATTTCTTTATCAATTTTTATGCCCGGCCTGGAATCGAAATCGGACCTCGTGAATCGTGATCCGCAGTCAACAATGCTAAACTAGGCAGTTGGAGGCATAATAATCAATACTAGGTAGATAATATTATAAATGCGAAAGTGTGTCCGTCTGTCTGAACCAGAAAACCTTAATCCACGTGGACGAAGTCGCCGGCACCATCTAGTAAATAAATAAAGCTTTTATTATATTATATTTTATTGGTTTCCTGTTGTATTTATGCCTAACCGGTTCAATCCGGTTCCGCGTTGGTAGATCTGGTGAGACCCCAATACGCCTGTAGTTTGGTGAAATACTTATTTTCTATATTTGTGGGTACAAATTATATCAATAAATAAAAAGTATTTTTAATATTACATTATTTATTTATTTAATCAATCTATTTCCAGCAGTGCCAGCGCCATCATCAAAACGGTTCATAACATTAACACGGAGGCCCCCAGCGAGCATAGCACACAAACCGGGCACCACGCTAGAGCTGACCTGTGAAGCGATATCAGCACCCGCACCCTCAGTGCACTGGTTCAAGAACGACGCGCCTGTGTATGAGGTAAGAGCAGCATAGTGGTTCAATACATTGGCGTCACACCGGTTCAAACTTCGGCACCCAGACCTCAGCAGAGTGGTTCAAAGCGTTTCACAACACTAACAAACCGGGCACGATGTTAGAGCGGACTTGTGAAGCGATAGCGGCACCTGGGCCCTCCGTGCACTGGTTACAGAACGACGCGCCTGTTTATGAGGTAGGTGCAAAGTGGTTCATTACATTGATGTCAAAGCGGTTCATACTTCATTACAATAGCATCAAATCGGTTCATAACACTCACATAAAAGCGTTTTATAGCACTAACGCACACAAACCAGGCACGATATTTTAGAGCTGGCTTGTGAAGCGATAACGGCACCCGTACCCTCCGTGCACTGGTTCGAGAACGACGCGCTTGTGTAGGTATGGGCAGGTGCAGCAGAGTTATTCATTACATTGGCGTTAAAGCGGTTCATACTTCATAACACATGTCAAAGCGGTTCTTAACACTCCCATCAGAATAGCGCCTAACACTCACATAAAAGCGTTTGATAACACTAACGCACACACACCGGACAAGAAGCTAACTTGTGAAGCGATAGTAGCACCCGCGCTAGCATCCAAGCGATTCATAACACTGTCGTCAGAGTTTTATAACTTTTTTATCAAAGTGGTTCATTTTTTTACCTACATTTATAAAATAATAAACAAAGTTATGAAGTATGTTTTCGATGAAAAGTTGGCTTTCAACATGATCTCACAACGTGTACTAACAATGAAGTTTTAAATGGCAATAATTACCTATACCTCTCTCTTGATTTGTTTATTAATTTTATTATTCTTCCTTCCAGTACGACAAAGAGTCAAACGAGATGATAGACTCCAACCCGTCCTCTCTGGCGCGAGTCTCGTCCACGCTGCTCGTATCGCGGACGGACGGACCAGCGCAGTACACGTGCCTGGTTGTAGCCGGTCCGAGCACGGTTCGGGCTTCCACCATAGTCTACAGCACGGGTAAGACAAACTTTTTATTTATTTACTAGCTGATGCCCGTGACTTCGTCCGCGTGGATTGAGGTTATTTGGTTCATGCGGGAACTTTTTAATTTTCCGGGATAAAATCCTATGTGTTATATGCCTATAGCTGATGATAGCCTATGTGTTATTCCAGACTATAATCTATCTCTGTGCCAAATTTCATCCAGATCCGTTCTGCGCCGTTCTGGCGTGATTGAGTAACAAACATCCATACATCCATACTTTCGCGTTTATAATATTAGTAAGGAAGGGTAGTAAGGATAGGCTAGCGCTTGGCTGCTTTGAAGCCTGCTTGCAAGTGTTGATGCAGTACACTATATTTTAAACAAAAATATTACCAACGTGACTACCACAACTGCGGCCAAGCGATTTAGCGTTCCGGTACGTACCGAAATAATCTTTATACATAATATACATAATAGTCATATCCCAACCAGTTTAGCCCACTGCCATCTTAGACTGCATCAATTCTTGTACTACAAATGAAATTAAATAAATAAATGAATATTATAAAACATAATGAAATGATAATAATAACATAACAAAATGATAATAATATTTAGAGACTAAGTACCTTCTTTATAAATTTGCACGTCAGCAGTGACGAAACATGTTTGTTCTTTAATTATTTTGTCATCTTAATTGTACAATGTTTCTTGCAAATAAACGATTGATTGATTGATTGATTGATAATTTATCCAAAATACATGAAGCTTTATTCACTTGATAAACTGCTTAAAAATTATCTAGGCAAAGAAATTAATTTTAATTTAATTCTTTTAGCGGAAGCGAATTTCACGTTTCTTGTTCTATGGACTTAAAATAACCCCTGCTTCTAACCAACATTAAGTTATTTTTTCCTTGTACACTTTTGTTTTAATTAAATACTAAGCACCAACGGCTTTCTTATGCGAACAATTGTATATTGTCCAACTATTATACTTCTTTTTCGCATCCCATAAAATAACTTCATATATAAAAATATTACGCCTACAAAAAATCCGATAGCAAATACGCATACAAGGAAGTAAACAGGGTTTTATCGTTAAGGCGCATCATAAAACATTACTGCATAAGGCTATTATTACCATTATGGGATTCTTAACAAAGGATAACCTTGCTTGTTTGACCTACTTCCAAAATTTATTTAGTTAACTTAGCAGTATTTTTGGGGGTGAGCTTGGATAGTAAGCTTCAATGGGGCGCATATACCTAATATAGAGACACTGGCTGATGCCCGCGACTCCAAGGATTGAAGCTTTTTGGTTCCCGCGGTAACTCTTTAATTTTCCGGGATAAAAAGTAGCCTATGTGTTATTTCAGACTATAATCTATCTCTGCGCCAAATTTGATCCAGATCCGTTCAGCCGTTCTGGCGTAATTGAATATCAAACATTTACATTTATATTCACATTATCTCTTTTTGCATCGTTTTCCTCATTACTAAGTGTCGTGACCCCTTTCCATTAATCACAGAGTAGGAGATAGGAGTTTTCTAGAATAAATTAGCTAATAATAGGAAAAGAAAACTGGTTTTAAAGATGGCGGCATCGAAACAGCTGTGGTTCTGTATGGCGGCCATTAAATTACAGTACTAGTGAGAAAATTTATATTACCGCACTCATTTGTAGCCTAATAACTGTGCGGTAATATTTTTATCGCTCAAGGGAGGGAAAAGTCTACTTTATAGTTTTAATAGCGGTGAAGTAAGAGCCCTCCAACCCGCATTGGAGCAGCGCGATGGGTCTAACTCTAATCTCTAATTCCCTCTCTTGTATGACAGTGGAGGCCGGTGCCCAGCAGTGGGACGTTAATTTTCTGTAGTGGAAGTAAGAGCAACATTACGATCAAAAATGTATTGTAAATGATATAGTTTCTCTACTCACCAACAGATGGCAGTACGGACACCTCAGAGCGTTCCAAGCTGGTACCCCTGTCGCCTCGCATCCTGGTCTCATATAAGGTTTTCGTGGACACCATCGGCAATAGCGTCGTTTTGCCCTGTCGCGTCCGCGGGCACCCGCGACCCAACGTCACCTGGCGGACCAATGGACGCGACGTTACCAACGAGCCTAGAATGAAGGTAACGATTTATTCATGATGTTTTCCTTCGCTTGTTGTATTGACAAACAGTCTGATCAGCATCTTTAAATCTCAAACCAACCTGTATTGTATTCTAGTGCTTTGGTCTACAAAATGGTGGTGTAATCATACTAATATTATAAATGCGAAAGTGTGTTTGTTTGCTGGTTTGTTGGTTTATTGGTTTGTTGGTTTGTCCTTCAATCACGCCGCAGCGGAGTCACGGTTCGACGTGTTTTTTGGCATGGGTATAGTTGAGGACCTGGAGAGTGACATATGCTACTTTTTATCCCGGAAAATCAAAAAAAAGTTGCACAACGCGGACGAAGTCGCGGGCATCAGCTAGTTGTGGAATAAATGGTAGATTCTTGTGGCTGATCATAAGTGGCACAAGTTGTCCTACATGAAATAAATCATTTCCTTTTCATTTTAATATAGTTTATTTTTCTTACGACAATTAAAAAAAAAATTAATGTTCTCCTCTATCCCCAGGTGCTTCGTTCAGGCGAGCTAGTGATATCGCCGCTGCTGTGGAGCGACATGGGCGAGTTCACTTGCCGGGCGAGTAACTTGTTCGGTAGCGCGGAGATCAAGACGTTCGTGTATCCGGCTCGAGTGAGTATACCTTCTGTGCGCTTAAACCTTTGCTTAGACTAAGGCGCGGGACATACACGAGTATGTAGGTATGCAGACACAGCCTGGCCAGCGCTCCAAACGATACGTTTCTAAATTAACGATTTTAATTTAGAAACGTATCGTTTGGAGCGTTGTACTGATTTTTTTACTTTAAATAAAGAACTTTTGGGCCCATTTTAATTTGACTTTTAATGTTAAAAGTTAGACACGGTGACACATTTTGACTTGACACATTTTACTCTCAATGTAAAAACTTAGACACGTTGACACATTTTGACTTGACAGTTGACACATTTTACTTTGAATGTAAAAACTTAGACTACAGTGTTCCATTCAGGCTAGTGATATTTAGTCTATTAAATATTAAAGCTATTTTTTTTTCAAATAAGTACCCATTAAATATTTTTTATTTGTTCTTTTCAGCAGAGCGATACAGACGGATAGAGAAGGAGAAGAAGCATCGAGTAAACCAAGTTCCTGTTACTAGTTGCTAAGTTTGTAAGAGCGCTTCACACGCGACCAGAAACGCCGCGGTTAAAAGTTAACTATACTACTTAATATTAGGTATATTATTTTGTTTGAAAAACATCGGCTGGTCCGAATAAAACTATATCGTAAATTATTGCTATTACGTATTTTATGTATTATAATGTTTTATGCTTAAATTGTCAAAACTATGAATTTATTAAGCTAGGCACATTGTTAAGGGTGTTGACGAGAAGTTGGAAATTTTATGATTACTTTTAAATCCAAAATAGAAGTAAGAAATGAAAACGTCTACTACAGTAATTTTTTTAAATAATATGTAAAATGGGAACTTAGTGAGACACACCTACATATTACAATGTCATCTTCTCATTTGTCAAAATATACCAACATGTGTCAAACTCTAATAAAATCATTAGGTAAGAGTCCGAGTTATTTGACCCTGAATTATTTATTATTTATTCTAATTGAATTCTTAATCATTGTATAATATTATTATATTTTTATAATTAAGAATTTATGGCAAAATAGATTCACTTAATGCATTTACTTTTCCATAAATTCTTGAAATAATAGTGATTCTTGATTAAATAGTGGATACTATTATATATAAACTGTTTTTAGCTAACGAAACACGCCGCGATTTCACTGAACGTGTGAAAGCACTCTAACTGTACCGAGTCTGCCTATTTTTTATACTTTATTGTTGTATTAAATAAATAATTAAATTATAATAGAGACATCTAATAAGCTGCGGTATTATTTAAATAAATAAATAAAATATTAATAATAATAATTGTGATCTAATAAAATACTTACTGTAGACTGTGATTCAAATAGATATCGAAATAAAGAACTTTGAAACCAATGGCTTTTTATTTTAACTTTAATGTATAACTAGATTCTTGGTAGTTTTTTATTCCACTACAATTTAGCCCTTGAATGGGATCTCACCATGGTAAATGGTAATCTACCTACATATAAAATTCACAGTCTTACTGACTGACAATATCAACGCACAGCCTAAACCGCTAGGCTTAGAGACATGTTTGGAGGGTCTGTTCTTTGTGAAAAGTAGGTATCCACTGAGAAAGGGTTTTTCGAAATTCCACCCCCAAAAGGGTAAAATAGGGGTTGAAAGTTTATATGAGAGTCCGTCTTTTTTCAAGTGATAACCATGAAACTTGATATTTAGGCTTCCGGTTTAAAATTATGAAATACATATTTCATAGTTTTTGAAATTTTTGCCACCAAAGGCGTAGAATCGGGGACGAAAATTTGAATGAAAGCCCTTCATTTTTCAAAGTAAGTAGGTATTTTCCAATTTTTATCGACGAAGCTTGGTATTTTGGCTTTCGTTTAAAAATATCGAGGTACGTGTTTCATTTTTCACCCCCCAACGAGTTAATTATGGGTTGAAAGCTTGTATGAAAGTCGGTCATTTTTCAAGCTGTAGCCATGAAACTTGGTGTTTGGGATTTCGGTTTGAAATGAAGAAATATAGGTATGATTCACAGTTTTCCTGGCCGACCCGGGACTTGCACCCGGGACCTCGTCAGCCGCAGTCGATCATGCTAACCAATAGATCAACGAGGTCGTCGAAATAAGATAGGTAATAGGTATATTATTGGGAATGCTAATGCGCGCACGCTTCGCTGGCCAGTATCATTAGATATGAATTTAGAGCGCTGCGCCGATAGCTAATTCGTGCATTTGGAAAATTGCGTTGTGTAGGTGTTTTGGGTGTGGTGCAAGGCATAAGCACAGCGCAAGTATATGTCACCGTAAGATTGCAAAAACCGTTAGATTGTAATCCAACTAGCGATATTGTAAACTGTCGACGGATTGTGAACCGTTCAATGGTAGGAGTGTCAATTTTTGACATATTCATTGTATTTAGTTTTCTTGTCTCTTTCTTGTAGGTTAGGTTAGGGTTCGACATTAAATGACATTAGGTTTTATCGGGTTAACATATCTAACAGATTACAATCTAACGAAAAATAATGCGTTAAATTGTAATCTGTCGAAAGTTTACAATATCGCTAGTTAGATTACAATCCAACGGCCTTTGCAATCTTACGGTGACATATACATATAATTACGTGGTTCGGCGCACATACAAATGAAAGACCCGGCTACCATGACAGCTATTGTAGAATCTATAGCTACGATAAAGGTCAGGGTTGCGGTATGTTAGGTAGGTACATACCATCGATATATATGTAGGTACTAGATGGGTCCTTTCATAGAAAAAAATTGGGCGTTTGACCTGTAGAGCGCGCTTTACAACTGTCATAAGCCTGTCTTTGTCCCCGCCATAGCGCTGTCCTGCTTTTCGGACTAGTGGCGTTAGTAAAATAGGTTCACATTCTTTGTTCGACAAAGCCCGTCTATATGTAAATTAAGGTTGTTGGTATATACCTACCATTCATGCTATCGCAAAGGCAGAGGAGGTGGCCCATTGAACGCACTTGAGTATCTAGGTATACAGTTGATACATAGGTAAGATAAGTAATTAATTTGGTTAAATTTAAGTTGGTAATTTAAGTTAATCAACACTTTTTTATTTATTTTTAATCATAAGTTTGAGAGAGGTTTGAGAATTTTGTATTGAAAATTCTGCCAGTTTCCTCCGTCACGTCTTTGTCACCCCACAGCGTTGCTCTGAGTAGACGCCTCCGTCGAACGACTGGTAGGAAAGAACGTATCTCGAGATTGTGGGATAAGTAAATTTACCCGACGAAACACGGGTGCGGTAGCGGGTGCGGTGAAAGCGTGCTGAAAAGGGTGAAAATTGTACATGTAAACAAGCAAAAAGCCTAGTTTTTTTTTATACGTAACAATTTGAATTTAGGCATCTTTGTAATCATCATCATAATAAATTACCGAACAAAATCAAAGAACTCAATTTAATATACCATTATTTAAAAAAGGACTTTTCGAATATCTCTTGGAACATTGTTTATATTCGGTACATAAATTCTTTAAATAGGAATATATTAGTTCAATATTTGGACGTCGGTAACGATAAAATATGCTTGTACTTATTAATCTAATAACGTCTTGTACCACATTTTACTAAATATTTGAGTACCTACTTTACTTTGTTGAGAAGGGATTAAATTTTTATTAAATCGCTCATCTCTCATGTCTTGTGGCGCATAGAATATAATTAATCGCTATTCGCAGCGCACCGAGACACGTCACGACTCGATTGAGCAACCGACAACCGACCGACGGCCGTGTTATATGTGTATTATTATACATATTTACCGTATAGGTATATATTAGTATACAAATTTACCAGTGAAATGTGATACTCATTGTTACCAATTTTAAAATTTAAATGCAAAAAATTTTTTATTAAAATTCTAAATAAGGGGTCATCTTTAAAGTACGTCACAAGTTAAGTAGGGGGTCGACGAAGTGTGACATTGTGTGGTCCTAAGTTTCGTGACGTCACATTTCAAAATCTTATAAGTACCTACATCTAAGTATTAAAATGCCAAGTGCTGTTTTAATTTAATCATTTCTAGATGTAAAATTGCAAGATATGTATGTTACTTCACTTTAGGGACAAATGTGACCAACTGTGACAAGGACGGGGGTCCTTGGAAGGAAGGGTCAAAAAATCACGAAATTAGTGTGACGTACTTTATGGATGACCCCCAAGTATCTACAAATGCTTTTAAATCGTCGAGTGAATCTACTTATCTCAACACTGCTGGTTCGGAATGACATTTATAGTGAGAAGAGCCAGCAAGCTTTATATGGAGCTGAGCAGATCTGCGCGACACGGCCAAACGTGTTTCCGTTTTCGCACGACCGTTATGATCTGTCCTGTCCGTAGTGTTTTTCCCTTTACCACAATATTTTTGGACATCTTTGTTGATTAGATAAAAACATTGGATTAGGTCTCCACTCTCCACTAGATAGAAACTCAGCTCAGAAATATGTATTGCATTTCGGGAAAGGATTGCTCACTCAAACCCTGAAAATCATAGAGTTCCCACGGGACCACAAAAACCTAAAACCACGCGGACGAAGTCGCGGACATCATCTGAAGTAGACATACATATGTGTTTTTCCCCCGGGGATCGATCCCTTCACCACTGCGCTATGGAGGTCGCCATCGCCTCATTGCAGTGGAACTAAAATCTCAACCAATCATTAAGCTAAAAAAAGCTAAATAAAAAGCAAATTTAATGAAGAGCTAAATTGAGAAAAAGCTATCATCCATCGGACGGCTATCGGTAGAGCAGACCTTGCTCCGAATCGATCTAATCGATAAATCGGGCCGTCGTTACTGCATTGATTGTCATAACATGCGCGTGCGGTTACAACATTATAGTGACGGCCCTGCATGATATCGATACTCAAACTCAAACTAATATTTTTTTATTCAAATAAACTTATTAAATGTGCTTGTCAATCGTCGAGTGAATCTATCACTGGTTCTGAATGTCATGTTATTATGTGAGGATTGATATTTTATTTACGAAATGAAACGAGTATTTTTTATAAAACACAGATTTTTATTTGTAAACAGCATTGATCATTTATATATGAAATAACAAACTTTATATTATATATTATATAATATTATGAAACTCTCCTAAGTTTGAGTGGATGATGAGAGAGTCATCTCTAATTGGCCCGTCAGGGCCAAGCGGGGGTACGGGCCTTAAGAAGCATGGCCTCCTTTGGCTTGAGTGGGTCGACAATTCGACCCAGTAAGTGGCACTGCAATCGGGTTCCAGGTTGGACTGAACAACGTCTGCCGGGACCACTGGTTTTACATAAAAAATACCTACCTACCACTAAAAATATATTTATTCCAAGTTATCAAGGCGCCCAATATACAGGCGCTATTGCCTGGCTGAATAGGATAGATACAGCTTAATTTCTATCCAGTATCCGATTATTTCACCTATAAATGGCACTGTAAATTACTGCACCTTGCATTTTCACACTTCGGTGATGGTTTTGTTAATTGGGTCCAAGCACTGCAATTTATCGATATTTTGTTCGCACACGGCACACATCCCTTTATCGATTTTTATCTTTAATAATTATTATTGACCTTAAAGCTAATTACCAGTTATTGTTTGGGATGAATTAATTACACCTCTTCAAAATATTTCTATACTTGATAAGTTGATTGTATCACGTAATCCACATGATCTCATGATCTACTTTTAATAAGATCTGCTGAATGCTGATTGAATAAAATTAATATAACTTTGAGAGGTCAAATTTTTTTTATTTAAGTAAGTAAGTAGTTTATTTGTATTATCAATTACAAAAATCCTTAACAAGTCTGCCAATCCGCACTTAGCCAGCGTGGTGGACCCTTTCAACCCTTCTCATTCTGAGAGCAGACTCATGCTAACTAATCGTGAGCCGGCAATGTAATAATGATAATGATGAAAAATTAATTTATTCCTGACACAGGTAGGAAATATTGATTCCCTTATCTAGTGACAGAAGCATCAATTTTTGCGGAAAGCATCAGCCTGGCTTACCACTTACCAGTGCGGAAATATTGCAGTCAGCATTCTTGCCACCATTCCATGCGGGTTTTATTTTGTCTTATAGTCTACTAGATGATTCCCGCGACTTCGTTCGCGTGGATTAAGATTTTTTGATTCCCGCAGGAAATCTTTAACTTTCCATGGTAGCCTATGTCCTTCCCCGGGACACAATCTACCCCTATGCAAAATTTCATCAAAATCGGTTGAGCAGATGGGAAGGAAGCGTAGCAGACAGACAGACAGACGGACAGACAGACACACTTTCGCATTTATAATATTAGTATGGATATAGATTAGGCTAGTAGCGAGCTTAAGCTTTTGACGCAGTGTCGAGTGATATTGTCTTAACGTGGGAGGTCTCGGGTTCAATCCCCGGCAGGGTCAATTTGGAAATTCATAACTACTGAATTATCTCTGATCTAGCCTGATGGAAGGCTTCGGCCACGGCTAGTTAGCACCCTACCGGCAAAGACGTATCACCAAGCGATTGACCGTTCCGGGACGATGCCGTGTAGAAACCGATGGGCTTAATATAATTCCCTGCCCCCAACAGGTTAGTCCGCGGTAGACTGCATCATCACTTACCATCAGGTGAGATTGTACTCAAGGGCTAACTTGCAGTGGCGGAAAAAAAAGCTTTTTGTAGAAATAAAGATATATTTTTTAAGGGGAGATTGGCAGCTGTCAAGGGCTAACTCATAGTGGCGTAAAAAAAGCTTTTTTGTAGAAATAAACATTTAAAAAAAATATCCTTATTGTACGCAAACGAAGTTGCGGGCAACAGGTAGTATACCATAAGTGCATATTAGGGTAGGTAAGTAAGTGATAAATAAAGCTAGTCTGTAATATCAATCGAAGCCTATATCTGGAGCACGCCTCACTTCACCGCTTTAGGCTGTGCTTTAGATGATTACGATGCCGCCAAAAGCGAGTATGCTCTACTACCCCAGTCGTTTATTAATTAACCAGTGGGCCCGGCAGACGTTGTCCTGCCCTATCCTCCTCGCAATTTTTCCATATTTTCTCACCGTTCAAACCTTCCCTGGACTACGACAAACATTTAAAACCAAAATCAGCTAAATCGGCCCAGCCGTTCTCGAGTTTTAGCGGGACAAACGAACGGCAATTGATTTTTTTATATATTATATAGACTAGATGATTTGTCTCGATGACTTTTTTAAGTAAAACTTCTTTAGGGATGATTTTAGAGATTCATTATCATCAAAATCATCTCTACAACCCATTAACGTCCCCCAGCTGAGCATAGGCCTCCACTCTCATAGAAGAGAGGGAATTAGAGCTTAGACCCACCACACTGCTCCAATGCGGGTTTGCGTGCTTTAACGATTATTATCATGTTAGTGATAATAGCCGAAACCAATGGCTTAACGTGCTCTCCGAGGCACGGGGGTGACTCACCGCCAACTTCCAACTCTGGACTGGCACTGAGAATTTATTAACTAAAAAACCTAATATCCAACAATTTCTATGCCCGGCCGGGAATTAAACCAAGGATCTCGTGAATCACATATGACCATGCTAGCTGCTAGGCGGCTAGACCAACGAGGCAGTTAGTAGGTAACTCTGACTTTTTACGGACGGAAGTATGGTAACGTTCGCGTTACATCCGTCCGCATTACAAATGTCCAAAGAGAACAGCTGTTTTGACGTTGCCATCTTTTATTGAGGTTTTTAAAGTACCAAGTAGTACCATATAAAAACAAAAAGTTACAATCAGTCTATTTGGCATTTGTATTGCATGTTGTATATTTGTATTTATTTTGGTATTTTTAATAAACTCAACTAAGTTTTTCTGTACACCTGTAATATTATGACATAACTGAGAGACTCGTAAACCCAAGATGGTAGAAGTGAATGTGTGAGGTACTTAATGAAAGTATTGGTAGAGCATACCGATAGTCGCCTCACAGTTGGCAAGGTCCATCTCTCGCAAAAATCATCTCAGTGCGTTTAGGATGCAGCCTCTGTATCTATATATAGCCTCGATTGCAGATTCACCATCACTCGAATACCATCCTCCAAATTGATATCATCTGCTAAGTTTATGTCGATACCTAGATAAATAGTGCATTTTCATATTAAAAGGAGACGCAAGGATATATAGGACAGAATGAAGGTAAATTATTGATTTGTTAAGTTCAAGTAGGTAACTGATAAATGATTTATTTATTTCACATAGAACAACTTGTGTCACTTATGAAAAGTCAAGACTCAACCACCGGTTCGGAAAGAATATTCTACTGAGAAGAACCGACAAGAAACTCAGCAGTTGCTCTTTTTAGGGTTCCGTACCAAAATGGTAAAATGGAACCCTTATGGTGCGACTTTCTCCGTCTGTCTGTCCGTCCGTCACACTCGATTATTTCAGTAACTACCGAAGCTATCGACATGAAATTTGGAATAGTTGTGTATATTAGTGGCCCAAAGACACTGGAATTAAAAAAATTGGAAATTATTTTTGTTCTTATTTAAAAAGGGGGCAAAATCTGAGGGTTGAAATTTAAAAGTGAGATAACTGTACTGTGTGGAGTATCATATGAAAGGGTTTACTTTGTACATTCTAAAACAGATTTTTAATTATTTTTAGTTATGATAGTTTTTGATTTATCGGGGAAAATGTCTAAAAAAATACCGTTCCCCCCCTTATCTCCGGAGTTTACCAATCGAAAAATTTGAAATAATTATGGTCAATAGGAATTTATGTATATTTTACAGGAAAAGAATAGCCAATGCTCTAACTAGCATAGTTTTTTTGATATTAACAATAAACCTCTACAAACAAAGTTAGTCTTGCGGTTCATTAACAAAGGTAATTATTTATTAATAATGGTACGGAACCCTTCGTGCGCGAGTCCGACTCGCACTTGCCCGGTTTTTTTTTATAGAAAACGAATGAATTAACTTATAATATACTAGCTTTTGCCCGCGACTTCGTCCGCGTGGAGTACACAAGTTTCAAACTCCTATTATACCCGTTTAAGGGTTGAATTTTCAAAAATCCTTTCTTAGTAGATGTCTACGTCATTATAATAGCTAACTGCATGCCAAATTTCAGCCCATTCCGGGTAGTGGTTTGAGCTAAGCGTTGATAGATCAGTCAGTCAATCAGTCAGTCATCTTTTCCTTTTATAAGTATATTCAGATACCTGCTAAGTATCTTAGTATTTTAGACCTTTCACTACTAATTTTATTTGTTTTTCAGGGTTTCCTGCTGTGTCTCCTAGTCGTAGTTTCGACGTTAGCCGAACCTCCGCTAGACAACAGGTTATTATCATTTTTGTTTTTTCATCTATTATTGTCCTTTTTATTTCACGTTGCAACTCTAACATTTTCTCCAAGGTGCAAGCTATTACCAAAAATCGTCAAGATCGGTTCGGCTGTTGAGTGGCACGCACCCTTTTTCTTTTTGAGTTATGTGTTTAAGAAATAAAATACAAGCTTTGAAGGAAACCATCGTGAGGAGACCTGCCACGCCCGAGAGTTCTTCATAATGCTCTCAAAGGTTTGTGCAGTCGGCCAATTGGTAGACTATGGCCAAACCGTTCTCACTCTGAGAGTAGACTAATGTTCAGTAGTGAGCCGGCAATGGCTTGAAGCGTTGTGATATATGGATATTTATTTCCAGATATCTTCCTCCACAAACCTTCAATTCTTCCCCTTCGCAAGCATACGGTGCCCCGGGCTTCGGCGGCCAGAGGCAGTATAGTGCTGCATCCAGGTACGAAGTTACAGAAAGTTCTAGACTGTTGATAAATCACACTTTTTAAATGTTTATAGTTAATGTTCAACAATTGTCTATAAAAACTGATTCAGAAACGTAATCTACGTGTTTATGAAACAAACTAGCTAATGCCCGCGATATCGTCCGCGTGGAATAAGTTTTTTGAATTCCCACGGGAACTCCGGGAATTTATAATTCCGGATAAAAAGTAGCCTATGTTTTCCAGACTATATCTATCTCAGTACCAAATTTATTCAGCTAAACTTTTTATTTATTAGAGTAATATATTAGTATAGATACCGAAATATGATTCTGAAGCAGTTGAATTGTTGGGGTAAAAAGTATGTGTTAAATTATCGAATTTTGCTAAACAATTAATTTCATTCATTACTTACACAATTCTCTTTCAGAGCACGCCCTTCTTCAACCTACGGCGCCCCATCCAGATCTCAATCTCTCTCCAACCAATATATACCTCCCCGATCAAACCAGTACCAAGCGCCTTCTGCCGGTTACCAAGCTCCAAACTCCCAGTACCAAGCGCCGAACTCTCAGTACCAAGCACGCTCCTCCTTGAACCAAGCATCCCCCGTTTACCAAGCTCCTGTAAGCCGGTACCAAGCACCATCATCTCAATATGGTTTGCCGAACCAAGCTTCAGGATCAGCTGCTTCTTATGTCGCGCCTTCTCAAGAATATGGACTGCCTGGGCTTGGAACTGGAAGGCGTAAGTACCTATTCTTAATTATAGTTCTATTGTTAGGTATATACGATGTTTGTGCAATGGCGATAATAAAAAAAACCCGACTGAGTTTGTTGTGGGCTCTTCTCAGACCAGGGCACGTTTGGGACCCTCGTAGTATGAAGATGCCGTAATTGATTATCACCATGTTTACCATCATGTGTTCGGAGTGTCGGACGTCAATAAAATCGGATAAAAAGATAGCAAAAGTTGAAAATAACCGACATATTTTGCAAAAACATCGTCCGTGTTTCCACCTTCTCTAGAAATGGAAATGGATAACTTTTTTACAGAAGGCAGCCAAGGTTCACTCAGAGGGAATGAACTCAGCCAAAGCAGGCAGTATCTACCACCAGGTGGCAGAGGATACGATGACGGTTCCAACGAAGTGAGTTAAGCCACCACCACCACCACCACTACAGCCTATTAACGTCCCACTGCTGGGCACAGGCCTCCACTCTCATAGGAGAGAGGGAATTAGAGCTTAGACCCACCACGCTGCTCCAATGCAGGTTGGCGGGCTTTAACGACTATTATCATGTTTAGTGATAATAACCGGGACCGACGGCTTAACGTGCTCTCCGAGGCACGGGGGTGAAACACCGCCAAGTTAAGTGAGTTAAGCGTGAAATTATAATGTTTAGAACTCTTATTGACGGCAATAAACAACGGTCCGTTTTTAACATTGCATATTTAAGTTTAATTCGCTATAATCCGCCAAGCAGACAAATCTATGTGGTACAGCGTGTAGCTTGCGATGTTCACCGCTCAGTAATCATCCAAATAGGCATGATGACAGTAACCAAGAATCAATAAAATTATGAATTTATCTAATGAAATAGGATTCATGGATTAAGTATAAAAAGCGTGTTTATTTTTCTATTTCGAGTGAGATTGCTATTTAGTTTGATAAAATAAAACTATAAAATACAGCAATCCGCCATGATGGATTAAACATCAAGAAGCGAATGACGTCACAATTGTTTGTTTCCGAGCTTTGACAATCACACTATTGTTTACTAGACACAGCACAGAGTACAATAGTGACGTCACAAACGACGCCATGATACCGGTAAGCGTTTTGGCGTGAATTTTAAAATTTTAATTTCAAATGCCTGTTTTATGTACCAAACCTTATTTTTCTGCTGAAATAAGATATTTTTTCGAAATAGTAGATACTTACGTATTTTTCAAAATCAGTCATCATGGCTATTACTCTCAACGTATAGGTACAGAACGTTTCACTCTAACACCGGAGCATCTTCAGGAGATGTTAACTCGACAATGCACGACCTCAGAGACGTCTATTTGATTGACGCCAACTAACTAAGTAGATATAGAAAAGCCCGGGTCACAGCTGAAAATCGGCGCCCTGCATACGTGCAAATGAAAGTTTGATATAGGGCATTGCGCTGAGCTGTACAACCATTCTGGGCGGTGTCACAGACAAGCATAATATGATTGATTATGTCAATAAGATAAATTTTTCTTTGTGACTCTACTGATGAATATTTTCTTTCTTACTTTCCCAAGGCTTCGTTCGCGTTAAGGTTTTATGATTCTCACGGGAACTCTTTAATTTTCCGGGATAAAAATATCCTATCCTAGTAGCTAAAATATCCTAGTAGCCTATGCTTCTCTCCGCAACGTTGCTCTGTCGAAACGGCTCCGAACGACTGGTAGGACTTAGGAAATTAAACAATGTATCTCCCTAAACTGTGATTTAATATTGTTGTGTTTTTCAGGCACCCGCAAACTACAACTTCGAATACATGGTGTTAGACCAGAGTTCGGGCAATGATTTCGGTCATCGCGAGTCAAGGCAAGGAGACCGCGCGGAAGGAGTTTACTATGTGCTCTTGCCTGATGGCAGGAAACAGGTGGGTTTTAGTATTCGCTCTATTGCCTCACTCTCAAATTCATAATCCATCTTCAATAATTCTTGACAGATCGAGTTTTCGGATGACCTATGTACCTATGTGTCATGAAATTAGACCAGCCTAATCATCATTTGAGGGACGAGTGGCCCATGTTATGACAACGCATATCAGTCGGTTGCGACTGTTAAGCAACTTTGACCCAAGTCGGTAACTGGATTGGTGACCGAATTTGAATCTCCAAATTGATCACCAATCCATATTTGTCCTTTTCGTTTCCTTCGTGCCTCGGAGAGCACGTTAAACCGTCGGTTATTGTCACTAACATCTGATAATAATCGTTACAAAAACCTAAGAGTTTAAATACTTACTCTTAATCGAGTCGTATGCGTGTTGGAGCCCACCGCATTATTATCCCAAGAAAACTCCTACCATTATTTGATTAATGGAAAGGGGTCATGACCCTCAGTAATGAGGAATACGGCGCAGAGAGAAAGCATCATTTCAACCCATTGCTGACAACATAGATATCTTCGAATTTCCCTATAATAGATATGAACCTTCACTAAATGCTATCGATTCTACTTACTAAGAAACCAAGCAAATATTTAGGACTGCGTACATTTTAGGAGGTTTGTGTATAAGTTAGCAATTGAGTGACCAAAAATGGTGCGTTCTATTCCATTTTGAATGGGATCTGAGTATTTCAAATTGTGATATTCCGTATTTAGGATATAATGTACCTACAAGTTACGTTGACCTTCGACAGCCGATTCCGGCGTTTCTTCGGACTATGCTATAGGAAGATCTAGCACCAAATACTGACAGATACAAAGTAACGGGAAAGTCGTAAAAGGGACGAGGTCCCGGGTTCGAGTCCCGGATCGGACCATAACAAATGTTGGGAGTTTTAGTTGGCGGTGTTTAACCCCCGTGCCTCGGAGAGCATGTACAGCCGTCGCACGTCGGTTCTGCGCCTAATCTCTCTCCAGTCGTGTCGGATTTTCCGTCCCATCGGGCTGAGAGTAAGGGAACAGAGAGTGCAACTGTGTAGGTATGCGCACACACTTGTGCCCTATAATATCTCCCGCGCTATGCTCTCTGGAGATAGGCTGCCGCTGTGGCCGAAATTCAGTCGGGAGTACCGCGTTAGTTAATCATCATACTAATATTACAAATGCGAAAGTGTGTTTGTTTGTTGGTTTGTCCTTCAATCACGCCGCAACGGAGCAACGGATCGACGTGATTTTGGCATGGGTATAGTTGAGGACCTGGAGGGTGACATAGGCTACTTTTTATCCCGGAAAAATAAGGGATTCCCGTGGGAATCAAAAAACTTATTCCACGCAGACGAAGTCGCGGGCATCAGCTAGTTTCATATAAGAAAAAATTACAAATAGTTTTTCCTTTTTTGCAGACGGTACAATACGAAGCTGACGAAGACGGATACAAACCACGGATCTCCTATGAAGACACGGGACGCGGCGCAAGCGCAGGCTACGATAGAAACAGCCAGGCTTATAGCAACAACCAGTACGAAAATGGACCCTATTGATCAGAAAAAACGGCTTAAAATTGATTGTTTTTATATTATACTGCCATATTATAATTTATACCATGCATGGACGTAATAAATGCCTATTAGGTAAGTACATCTATGATGCACGATGGTCAACCGATGCATCTCTCACCGCTCTTCATAAAGAGACTCGATGTAAAGGGAATTTAAAAACAAGTTTAAAAATAAACATTGATGGCTTTTCCCTTTCCGGAAGTAGGTTAATAATTTGTAATTACCTACTTGCCTTATTAGGTATATCTCAAAATTATTGTTACTAGGTAATTTTTGTATTTTATTTAGGAACAATATATTATGTAGTATTTATTTCTAAGAAATAAATACCAACGACTTTGAAACTGATTTATGGATTTTGAATAGTATTTATTTTTAAATTAGACGAAACATTTGAAGTTTATTACACATTGTACTTTGCACTTATGCTCGAAGTTTATATTTTATTGCATGTTCTTAGTTTTTTTAAGGAATAAGGCCAGTAACACCAAATTTTTATCTTTTTCGTTTATATTATGTAACATTTTTCTTTGGTATATTGCAATGTGCAATTTAATATTTGTTATTGTAAATATCAATTAAGTATGCTTTTGTATAAAAAAAATAAAACATTCGAATGATTTAACAGTTTTTTTATTTTCTACTTTTACACTTACAGGCTAAAATTTTATTATTATTATTTTTAAATAATAATATTAGTGCTGATTCGGTTGTACACAATTTTTATGTCTAAAAAATTGTGCGTCTAATGTTTACATGCAGCGGAAGTCACTCTCAATGCGCCCGGGCATCTATTTTTGAAAAAGTCAGAAAAAGGTTTACTGTCATAGTAATAACCATGTATTATGATAATTAAAAAATTGTCCTATTGCCACAAGCAAACGAATAAATTTAAAAATTTGTCAGGATCCTACATCTCATATACGTCATAACATTACCTCGATAAAAGATGGCGATCTGGAAACGGAAGTTCTGTTTGGTGGTCAACATCTTAACTTGAAAAAAGTTTTAATGCCATAAGGCTCCTGTATGAAGACGGTGGTGTTATTTTTTAACGTGACATTTTAGTTTAGTGACTGTACAACAACAGAATCGGCACATTTATAGTATGAATTACAATTTCGTAATAATACATAATATTAATATTTACCTACATTTGACTAGAAAGTTGTATAATTACATAAGTATTCTAAGAATATTTACATGTGCCGCAGAAGTCTTCAAGCGCTCCCCATACAAAAGAAGTTTGATTCTAATTTGGATGTTATGGATTTCAGTTCATAATAATAGGGGTCTTTAAGACCCAATCATTATAAAATTCTTTATAATATGTATATGCATTAATAGCTTATGGTAAATTAGACCACTTTGTTTTTCAAAATCGCTAAACACAATCAATCTTTTATAATTATTTGGATTGAATACTGAATAGAAGCAGGCGTTACTTTGCGGAAGTCCATGACAATGAATGAACTAGAAGTTTAATTCGCTACAGTAGACAAATCTGTGGGGGGTACAGTGCGTGGTATTTGGATTGAGAATTTAACGTATAAAATATGTACAAACAAATAATATCATATTATGTCCTCAAAAGTATCCCATTCTTGTCAGCATACTTATTTTATTTATATTTTATTTTACTAACAATATACATATTATTATAAACAAATTATAACATGTTATTAAAAAGTGACGTGACTGATACGTACATCGATTATAAGTGTACACAACATTGACAAATATAACGCATGCAAACTATCAAGAGAATATTATAAAAACATTAAGTATAAAGTATTTACCTAAAAATAAACAATAAATATTAAAATTATATTTTGTAACAAATATATTCTTAACTAAAAATACTTTTTCATATAACCTGCATTGAAAATGCGACTTTCAATGCGAGTTGAGCCACCCGAAACTAGTCAATTTCAGACGAATACGTCATTCAGCGGGTAGAAAACCATCACTTTCTACCCTAGGGCAGAAAGTGATGGTTTTCTACCAGCTGAATGACGTCCGTCAGCATTCATTTCAATCCTGTCAGAGTATCTTTTATTTTAAACTTTTATAATTGTCATTTTAACCATCGACTAAACTGACAGATATCATATTTGTAAACAACAACCTGGCAACTAAAATAAATAAGTAATACAATTTTAATAAGCACTTTCAATGCGGGATAGATGAAAAATATAGTGTGTGCACACAATATACACTATTTGAATAGTAGTCATATACCCAATTGCTTCAAACGGACATAACACCGAAAAGTCACAGATGAGTGCCCGGGTTTCGACCCTCGGACCTTCCGAATAGGGAGTATTAACCACTAGTCTATAGCTTACAATAAACACAAAATAACACACTACATTATATAAAATACATTAAATAACAGCCTAATCATATTATAAAAAGGTTTGGCCTACATTTGGTATGCGACATATTTAATTCTGCTTTTGTGCATATAGATTTATCTCTTATACTATAAAATGTTTAGGTAATTACCTAGAAAATATTATTTACAAAGCCGAGAAAACAATTCCTTACCCTACCTATCGCCCTAGTAAAAAAAAACAGCTCATACTGTAATTGAATGATGACATGATAAATGACAAGCTGAAGCCCGCGATTTCGTCCGCGTGGTTTAAGTTTTTTTGATTCCCGCGGGAACTCTTTAATTTCCCGGGATAAAAAGTAGCCTATGTCGTTCCCCGGGATACAATCTACCCCTAATCGGTTGAGCAGACGGGCCGTGATAGCGTAGCTGACTGACAGACTAACACACTTTAGCATTTATAATATTAATATGGATCGAAAGTACTATAAAAGACCCATATCCGATGGAACTCTTTACACATTACATTACGTTAGTCAGTGACCGAAAACTACTGCACCGAATACGGTCAAACCGTAATGTGCTTACACTAGTGTTTTTTTACACTACTTTACGCACTAGTGTTTTTAGTTTATGTCATTTTTACACTACTTTCACAGAGTATTCTCAAGTCAGTCATTGCAATAACAGTACATGTTGAGAGACGGCAGCGATGCACTTATGCAGTGAGGCTCGTTGTTGTACCTGCAATTATAATCATCATTATAATCATCATCACCATCAATTCATCACCTGATCAGTTGATCAGTTGATCGAACTATACAGATATGGGTACAAAATGGGTTTTGAATGTACCAATAAATCGAACTTAACGTGAGCGAACCCGCGGGCAAAATCTAGTAATATATTTATTGCCGGTTCTTCTCGGTAGAATCAATTTTCCGAACCGGTGGTACATTCTTACTGTAGTTACCTTTAATTTTTAATATTTACTAGCGATGCTGTCACGTCAGATAAGTTAGTAGGTCTATAGTTGTACCAATTTTGAATAAACATACTTTGATTTGATTTGAAAGCCGGGTCAGCTAGTGTGTCACATAATTGATACTCACGCGTTAGTCCGGGATATGTCCCGGGTGTCGATGAGAAACTTGTCCTCTTTCACTTTGTACGTCATTGAGGCCTCATAGACTCCGTGACCGGGACCCACAGACAACTGGAACGAGAGAGTGCATTTTTGAAGTTAAACTTCTTTTTCATATAACCTGCATTGAAAGTGCGAGTTTCAATGCCTGTTATACGTCAATACGTCATTCAACGGTTTTCTACCCGCTAAATGACGTAGCAGCCCTCCTTTCAATTATGTCAGAGTACCTTTTGTTTATTTCAAACCTTTCGGTCGTTGTCAGTAGTGGTGGGCGGAGATTCCGGGCGGGCGAGACGGGGCGTAGTTGCGTGGATTGAATTATTAAAGGGTGTCCCATAAGTAAAGAGACAAAACTGAGTGTTCATATCGGCCAAGAAAAAGGTTTCACAAAAAAAAAATAACTGTTGCCATGGTAACCACCCGTAACAAATCTGTCAAATTCGCGTGGTTTTGCAAATATTGTCGATGTTTTTCTAACATGAAGCGAACCGAACGAGAATCGTTTGCAAAAAGAGTAATTCAGTACTATCTGAATAATGGGAAATCCGAGGCAGTTCGTCATTTTTCTCAAGAAGGGGCTATAAGAACAAGTATCTACAGGATAATTAAACGGTATGAAGACTCAGGAGAGACTGATTTTAAGAAGATTCCGGGAAGGCAACGTACCATAGCAACTGATCGAAACATAGATAAGGTAAAAAAGGTTTTTAAAGAAGCACCTTCAACATCTGTGAGGACTGCGGCGGACAAATTGAAAATATCTAAGTCAAGCATATCCAGAATTAAAGTTCAAGATCTGGGCATGAAGGCTTTTGTGAAATTGTCCGCTCCAAAGTACGTGAAAGACCAAGAAGTGCGTGCTAAGCGAGGTTGCCGTCGAGTTTACCAAAAAACTTTGAAAAAAATTCTCATAATTGATGATGAAACTTATGTACCGGTTGACCCCTCTGATATTCCTGGGAAGCAATATTTCCACGCTACCAGTCGTGGTGAGGTGGATTACAGCGAAAAAGTTAAAACAAAGTCTAAATTTTTCAAGAAGTATCTGGTTTGGCAAGCTATAGACGAAAACGGCAATGTTTCCGAACCATTTATCTGTACACGGTCTATGAACGCAAAAGTTTATCTTCGAGAGTGTATTATGAAGCGATTAATACCGTTTATAGACAAGTATTATCAGAGGGAAGACGTTGTATTCTGGCCGGATATGGCTTCGTGTCATTACGAGTCTGAAGTCACTCAATATTTGCAATCTATGGGCGTCGAATTCATATCGAAACAAAACAATGCTCCAAATGTTCCTCAAGCTCGAGGTATCGAAATGTTTTGGGCTCTGTTGTAAAAAGGAATACAAAAAGTATTCAGAAAAATCAAAAACGTTGACATCTTTCAAACAAAGATGGGCTAGATTGGCCAAACGGGTGGCAACAACTTCTGGAAAAGCAGACATGAGACGTGCAAGCATTAATTTGAGAAAAATCGGCTATAAAGGCATCGCAGGAGCAAATTTGATATAGATTGTATTTTTATTATTATTTTGTATAATTTATAATGACACACATAACAGTTGACATACAATTTTTCATTAAAAAAAATTTTCATTGACTTGTCTCTTTACTTCTGGGACACCCAAGTATCTATATAACATTACACAGATTGAAACTGAACGGGAGCAGGTAATATGGCTCGACCGTTAAAAAGATGATCATTCTCCGAGCGGGTGTTGTGGGGTCTTTGGAGGTCGTATATATAGCGTAATTCTGAGAAAACTTCGTAAGCGTGAGTTAGGCTCTTCGTGGTCGCGTGCATCGTACTACTAATGCCATCTATCGGATCATGTGCGGACTGCGAAGACCGCCACAAAACTAACCTTAACTTGATAGTTCTCAGTGAGCGGCGTCACCTGTCGGCCAAACTTGCCCACGTAGCCGTCCGCGTCCTTCGCGCCCACGAACGCCAACACGCCGGCGTTAGCCCGCTGTCACATAACCCACGATACTCACTAACCTTAACTTGATAGTTCTCAGTGAGCGGCGTCACCTGTCGGCCAAACTTGCCCACGTAGCCGTCCGCGTCCTTCGCGCCCACGAACGCCAACACGCCGGCGTTAGCCCGCTGTCACATTACCCACGATACTCACTAACCTTAACTTGATAGTTCTCAGTGAGCGGCGTCACCTGTCGGCCAAACTTGCCCACGTATCCGTCCGCGTCCTTCGCGCCCACGAACGCCAACACGCCGGCGTTAGCCCGCTGTCGCATTACCCACGATACTCACTAACCTTAACTTGATAGTTCTCAGTGAGCGGCGTCACCTGTCGGCCAAACTTGCCCACGTATCCGTCCGCGTCCTTCGCGCCCACGAACGCCAACACGCCGGCGTTAGCCCGCTGTCGCATTACCCACGCTATCGATTTTAGCGTACGGGGCACGCATTTCGACCTGTAAAAGAAATACAGCCATAATTAAACTTTCAATTAGAATAACTAAAGACTAAGATGAATCAGTCAGATGGACTACTTCTTAGTGTGTTCTTAGTATATAAGACTAGCTGATTCCCGCGACTTCGTCCGCGTGGATTAAGGTTTTTGGTGTTTGGTTGGTTTTGGTAGGTGTTTAAATAATAAAATATTTCAAACATAAACCTTAAAACTTAGGTATTAAAGTTTAATTACGAATGCACTATATTTATATTTAAGACCTTTTGTCTTCGTAACAACGCGAGGTGTCGGTCTCGATTCTACAGCACTTATCAATATAAACCTTAAAACTAAGGTACTAGTGGTGCGCCCCGAACTGAGACCTCGCGGCGCCATCTATTGTCATTGTGAAGTTCTGTTGTAAATACTAAGGCTCATTAAAAATTAAATAATTTCGTTTCCATATAATATTTATCTAATTTTAGTATTTGTTGTTAAGTACAGGATATAATTCAAATAATCAAGTTTCAGGCTCAGCATTTCAGAAAATTTTGAGTTCTGAAGTCAACTTTGGACGTTAGAAAATCTCCACTTTGAAAGCCCCCCATTTCGTCAATTTTAGAGTAAAAATTTTAAAAAATACATTTTTGGACTCTATTCCTAATTATCTTTAAAATGATATACCGCAACCATATGTAACGCTATAAAAATATTTTTTCTTCATATTCGCTTCTATGAGAGCCCCCCTGAAATAAAGATTTTTATTACTTTTTAAGCCATATTTGGCTAGAGGCCATCGGTTTATATATATAATATTTAAATTTGAAGTAATTACGTTCAGTAATTCAGAAGTTATAAGGCTCTGACAGACGGACGGACAAGTGCAAATTCACTCAAATAGACTCAGAGACCTTCGCTTCGCTCGATCAATTAAAGTTTAATTACGAATGTACTATTTGTACTTAAGACCTTTTGTCTTAAGAAGAATGGTGTCGGTCTCGCGTATTCCACATTTTTACCCCCTACCAAAAAGTGCTCAACGCGCCTAAAGAAGTTTTCACTTCAAAAAATCTTACCTGACAATTTCCGTGAGCGAGTTGATAAACTCGACCAACGCGTTGGCGGTTTTTTTGTACAACGGATCCGCGTCCGATACGTTCTCCCACGAAAGGCATGAACACCAGTGGGGTTCGATTCCCGCCTCGCTACACGACCTGTTCTTTGGTATCTGGAACAAAAGACTTGTTTTATATAAATAACTATTGGATAGAAGCATTGACTGCCGCGTAGGTCTAGTGGTTAGGTTAGGTTAGGTTAGACTTTTGGGTAGACGGACAACCTATTCTCTACGCTGTATGCGGATCCTCACCATTCCATTATTTAGATAACGGGACCAGTTTTCTAGGGGCTTTGCAAGTCGCTTTGTATCCTCAATTTTCTTCAAATATTTACTTACCAGTTATAACATAGTCGGAATGGCATGGGTGGGGTCATGACCCCTGCCATTAGTTACATGATAGTGGTAAAGGAGGGGAGGGGAGGGGGAGGGGGAGGGGAGGGGGGGGGAGATTATTGTGGCAGATGACCTGTGTTGATACTTACAGGTTCCAGCAAACTCAGTTCCCTGGTGAGATCGGCACCGCTGACTTTGTACTTGTTCCGGAACATTTCAAGTTGTAGCGCGCTTAGTAGTGTGGCGTATATATCGTGCGGAGTGGTCAATACTGCGGCGTTGCTCTGCAGGTTGTGTAGTGTTTGTGGGTTGGTTCTGACTAGACTGTTGGGTAGACGGACCGCCATCAGGGGTAAACGCTCTTCTAGTTTGCCCTGGAAGGTGTCGCGGACTTTAGCGTATCTGGGAACAATATATATCTATTAGTATCAATATATATCCGTATCCGTGGATCTTGACGCCAAATATCCGTATTCGGATCCGTATCCGCGGATAGCATTTTTAACGATCCGGTACATCTCTAATATGCATAAAATTATTATAAATGCAAAAGTTTGGATGGATAGATGTTTATTACTCAATCACGCCAGAAAGGCTGAACGGATTTGAATGAAATTTGGCACAGAGATCGATTATAGTCTGAAATAACACATAGGCTACTTAATCTGGCCCGGTGACAGCTTCACTAGTATCCAAAGACAATATATAAACCAGTATAAGACTGTTCACTTCATACATTCAATCAAAGCTCGCTAAATGCGCATTAAAGTCGCCGGTACCTTGTAGTTCTTCGCACAATCTGAGATGGCGTAACTGTGCAAGCTGTTTGTTAAAATTAGTTGAATGTAAATTTGCTATTTATCAAATTTTTGTATTTTGATAATTTTATATAAATAATTAATACAAATTGAACCAAGAAAATACGATATTTCACCGATTTTGCTATAATCATATTATAAAGAGCGAGCCTGGTAGCGCCATCTAACGATAGTATTAACCTAGAAAAAAATTTATAAGGGAGTTAGCAATCTATACTTGGTATTATAATTAATCTATGCTAGTATCTATCAAAAAAAATGAAAACTTAATAACATAATTTCTATCTAATCTTATAAATATACAACTTTTATAAAAAAAATATATTAAACCCATACCCCTAGTGTGTTTCTAAACGGCATCGTACCGGAACGCTAAATAGCTTGGCGGTATGTCTATGCCGGTAGGGTGGTAAGGGTAACTAGCCACAGCCGAAGCTTCCCACCAGACCAGACCAGAGAAAATTCAGAAATTATAAATTCCAAAACTCACCCTGCCGAGAATCGAACCCGGGTCCTCCCACGTTAAGGCAACAGCGCTCAACACTGCGCCAGGGAGGCCGTCAAATCTTTATTTTATTTTAGAGGTCTTAATTTTAATTTAGCTTTTCTCTAGGTAAAATGATTTTTTGGATTTCATTGTGCTATAAATAAGATAACCACCTTACCTTGGTCCATGGTCTCCCATAACGAACAGTAGGGTGTCCTCTTCCCTTTGTCGGTGAAAGTCCAACAAAAACTGTGCAAAGTCGTCGTCCGCCGTGGAGATCATGTTGAAATCGTCATGCGTTATGTCCGCTATAAAGGTGAAACAGAATCTGTTGCCGTCGAGGTGAAAGAACTGAAAACAAACAAAATAAAGATTTTTATGATATGATAATTATATAATATGATAATTATATATGGTATTTGTTAATTTATTTAAATATTGAAGTATTATAATGAGTATTTATTTTTATTTCTGTACCACCCCCCGTAGTCCTCTCCTTCATTTTCTCCCTAGCGCTAAGATTGTCTGGAAAAGATCGCTGCTTAGCGATAAGACCCCCTTATTGTACCTATATTTTAAGTTTCCTTGTACCTTGTTTCTTTGGGTTTTTGGTTCATTTACTTTGGGTTCATTTACAATAAAGTAAATGTAAACATACATACATGCGATACTACCCTTGAGATAGAACCCCAACCATCTTAATCACTAACACAAGTGTGACAAAGCTTTTGTTATGTGAACTTAAGTCAGATCTCACCCAATCTATAATATTGAGCATGTGTAAAGAAGGCTTAACAACCTTGTTTTAAGGCTCAATTTCATTCACACACACATCCAAGCAAATAAAGTTTCGAAATCGGTGGCTTTGAATTTTTGACTTCAAATCAAGGAAGTTAAAGTCCATTTCACTCTGTCAGGTCTCACCTGGTGAGTTATATTGAGCATGAGAAGGTACTGCGCTCAATAGCCAAAGGATATTTGATTTTGAATCAAACTCGTTAAAGTCTATTTTCCTCTGTTAAATCCCACCTGCTCTTTGATGTTGGGCATGAGCAGTACAGCATCCCGAAATCGGTAGCATTGAATTTTTGCCTTTAAATCAAAGTACTTAAAGTCCATTTTACTCTGTCAGATCTCACCTGGTCGTGGTCAGTAATAAAGTAATGAGCAGATACTCCATTCCGAAATCGGTAGCACTGAATGTTTGACTTTAAATCAAGGGGATTAAAGCCAATTTTACCCTGTTAGATCTCACGGTCAGTTCTATTGAGCATGAGAAGGTACTGCGCCACTGCAGTCCGAAATCCGTAGCATTGAATTTTTGACTTTAAATAAAAGCAGTTAAAGTCCATTTTACCTGGTCAGTAATATTGAGCATCAAGAGGTACTGCGGTCTATCACCGACGCAATATCTGGTCTTCTTATTGCCCCATTTCTTGCCATTGCTTGACTCCTCAAGATAGAATGCCCTCAAGTAATGATCCGCCGGTTGACGGTTGAAGCCGTTGAAACGGTACTGGAACGTGCCTATCCATGGCATGTCTTCGAAATACGCGGTGCGGTAACTGGAATCGATAACAAGTATTTTTTTTTTTTAAATGGTAACATATTGAAAAATATAAATCACGATTGCAGGGCAGCTTGGATCTAAGAAACTTCTCAGAAGTTATGCATATCTGGCAGGTGCAATTTAGGAATTTAGAATTTATAAATACAGGTCATAGATACTAGTATGATGTGTAATTGCGTTTTTGAATGTAATATGTGAATGGCGTTAACAATTTACTCAAATTGGGCGTAACTTTCACCTTTCATCACCTTTTAGACGTCAATTAATAAATGTTGAATTTAACAGCAAACAGTAAGGATGATGATAATTAAACAATTTGATATCTTAATACTTGAGCTACGAGGGTTCCAAACGCGCCCTAGATGTTGCGCACATCCAATAAAATGTTACTTTTGGTTCGATAAAACGCTTACCCATATTCCTTTAGCTTGTCAAATATAAACACCGAAGCATCCAACGTCCCTTTGTTTTTCATCCTCTTCCTTACATCTGGTAACTCCAATTCTGTCTGTCCGGTCAAAATAGGGAAAAGGGCGGCCGGGGTACCGTCCCCTACTATATTGTAGCTGAAAAACGTCACTGATGTCAACAATACAGATATTAAAAAGTATTGGTCTTGCACCTTGGAGTACCCCCAAAAATTTTTTTCAAATCCTAAATCCAGGCAGAAGAAGTCAGTATTTATACTAATATTATAAATTCATAAGTGTGTCTGTTTGTTTGCTATACTTTCACATCTACTATTCAATCGATTTTGACGATCTTAATTCAATATTTTTTTCAAATGAGCATCCACTGTGTTTTTAAGCTGGTTCTTCTCGGTAGGAAACAGTGGTAAATTCACTCTACGGTTCAAAACCACTTGTGAAAATTTATTTGAATAAAAAACATTTGAATTTGAGTTTAGAGGTAGTGATTGGAACCTCAGAAAGAATTCATCTATCTAATTTGAAAACTGGTAAACATTTGCAGACTGCGACTGTACTTGTATGGATATAGATTAGTATTATCAGTTTTATCAAAAACCAAACAAAGATTTCTAGGGACTTACCCGTTTAAAACCGTAGCACCCAACACTTCAGTGAGTATTTTATAACTTTTAGGCATTCGGCGTATGAAGCCGTTCTTGGCAGTTGAGTCGAACCCGATGATGAGGACGTTGATTGGTTCCGCAGGTTTGGTAGCCTTTGGTTTGACTGATGAGCGGAACCCTAATGTGTGGCCGAGCCATTTTGATGGGAAAACGCTAGAAAAAGTTTTTAAATTATGAGTATTAATTATTAACAAGGTAAAAAAAGGTTTAAAAAACTTTAACCCTACTACGGAAAATAATATTTTTAAGTTGTTTTTCTGTCGCTTGGTAACTTTTAAAATTGTACTATATTCATACTAGATGGTGCCCGCGACTTCGTCCGTGTGAACGCTTTAATTCGTAAATTTAAAAATTAATTATTTAGTGATTTATTGATTCCCGCGGGAACTCTTTAATTTTCCGGGATAAAAAGTAATGTCCTACCCCGGGATACAATCTACCCTTGTACCAAATTCCATCAAAACCAGTAGGACAGATGAGCCGTGAAAGCGTAGCAGACGCAGCAGCATGCCCCAACTTTTCAACCGATTTTGATGCAATTTGGTGCAAATATTTGCATCTCATGGAAGAATATATAGGCAAACTATCAACTTCTTATCCTGGAAAATATTAAAAAAACTTAATCCATGCGGATAAAAGATCTTTACCCGTCTAAATGTTTTCCCGTACACTTGACTTTCACGTGGTCACTTCTATTCAATTCATAAGTCCCGCTACCTTTTACTTCAACGGGCGGTCCTATAGTATATTTGGAGTCATTTTCATATAATATATCACTGTATGTACATACTATGTCTCTTGTATTGTTCAATATTTCTGGTACTACCCTGCATTTGGAATGCTGAAAAAAATACATCATGTCCTTTAATACAGCCATAGATAGTGTCCATGAGGGACGATTGGCCTAGTTATGACAACGCATATCAGTCGATTGGGCTTGTTAAGCAACGTTGACCCAAGCCGGTAACCGGATGGGTGACCGAATTTAGAAGTCCGAATTTGGCCTTTTCGTTTCCTCCGTACCTCGGAGAGCACGTTAAGCCGTCGGTCCCGGTTATTATCACTTACATCTGATAAATTATAATAATCGTTGGTACCTAACCTAAGAGTTGAAGTACCTACTCTTAGTCGAGTCGTATGCGGAAGGGCGTGGGAACCCACCCATTAGTTATTTATTCTTTAGCCCAAGAAAACCCCTGCTATTATGTGTTTAATGGAATGGGGTAACGACCCTCAGCAGAGAGGAATACGTTATACGACGCAGAGAGAGTTTGTGTCCCGGAGAAGGATATAGGCTACTTTTTATCTTAGAAAATTAAAAAGTTAATGCGGGAACAAAAAAATCTCAATCCACGCGGACTAAGTCGCAGACATCAGCTAGTATCTTCATAGTTTACTTACATAGCACCTAACCCAATCCTTTCCTTCGCACACGACTTTGGGCATTTCTTTGTCGAATTGCGCCACCTCTTTGGCGAAGGGGTCCAACTTTGGTATCTCGCATCCCGACCCCTTATCTTGCTTCAACGCCTGCTCTAGACGCTTTTCTATATACCTGTAGAGAAAGAAAAATAGTATTTTTTCTTAGTATAATAAAAGCTAAAATTTTATTTTTATTAGTATAAAAATTAAAAGTAGCATAGCGACGGCGAAGTGCCAACACCTCCTATCTGCCATTTTTAGTGAAATTTACTTTTTTATGTAATATTTTTAACAGTGAGTCTTTAGTTATCGAACTAACATCTCGATACGATACAGATAAGTAATTGATTAATCGGCAACAGCCGATGTCAAATAGTAGATTATTTATTAACCAAGGGGATAAAGCAGTGTCTTCTGTCGCGGGTAACGATTTAAATCGCGAGCGTAACAAAGAACTCGAGGTTTACTCCCGAGCGTAGCGAGGGTGTTAAAAACTTAAATCACGAGCGAAGCGAGGGATTTAAGACGAGTCCTGAGTGTAGCGAGGGATTTAAGTTCACACAAGACTAAGACAGCTTTATCACCGAGGAAAATACTCTACTTTTCGTACCATTTGCGAAAAAATTAACACAATAATAATATGAGATAAGCATTTATTAAAAATTAACTTATTTATAAAAATAAATTAAAATAAACTTAACGTTTATGTATTTGAAGAAAACAAAAACGCGGCAAATTCCTAGACTAATATTTTTTTGTCGGAAAAGCAATGGCATCAAGCCCATACGGCCTCGTCGGTTTTCCTAATTTTATTTAATAATCATAACTGCATAATAAATGCGTTCCTTTCTCAAAAATTCCTTCCTTTTTCAAAAAGATGTGTAATGCTTTATATACAAACTCAATGATGTAAACACAGATGTAGTTCAGTATAAATTTCGGTAAGTATTCCAAATTTAAATCACATTCTCCCCCTAAAGGATGAATGAAATTCAGTACAATTTTCTTTCCCTGTTTTTAACAGATTAAAAATGACTTTTGTTATGTTCGCTTTTTGTGGCATAGAATGTCACTTTTTTGAGCAAGTGGTACGAAAAAAATATTTTTTTTAGTGAATTCAAAAATACATTAAAAGCACTTTTGATAAGATTATTTGAATAAAGAAATACGAGTTAGAGTTATTAAGTTGAACGAACAAGGAAAAATAATTTATGAGGAAGTATTATTGAATAATACAGGATGTGATGGGATCGTTACTGGAAACGTAGTACCTAAACACAATCCTTATACAAAACTATTTTTTCCGTGTTTTTTAGGCATTCTTTGATAAGAATGCCTAACAAAATCACCACTAATCACCAACAGTTTCACTTGTCTCTCTGTCTGCTACGCTTTCACGGCTCACCTTTTGAACCGATTTGCATGAAACTCGGTACAGAGATAGGTTGCATCTCTGTTTGGTGCTATGTTTTATCCCGGAAAATTAAAGAGTTTCGCGACTCAAAAACTTAATCCACGCGGTCATCATCTAGTTTAAAACTATCTATAGCAAAATCATGCTAAAATACAACACAGCTTAACATTAATATTGTGCTTTTTATGCAAAACTATCTTTTAAATATATTTCAAATGGGCAAAATTCATTCAATTTAAGATAACTTGTGCCAGGCATTATTTAATCAAACGAAAAAACATTTTAAGAAAAAAATAGAGCTCAAATCATTTCAGCAATCAAAATCAAATCAAAGAAAAATCTTAAAATAAAAAGAAAAAACAATTGTCTACTTACTCAATCACTGATTCTCTGAAATAAAAAAAAACACCTTGTTAATAATTCGTTCATGCCAATTCCAAAAACATAATATGAACAAGAATACATATAAATGAAATATTTGATTAGACTTTTCCAATGTATGAGATAGATTTTAGAGGGTAGTTCGAGAACTTCTATCGAACATACGTGTTTTTACATCTCTCGTCTAAAATAAATAATTTTTATAGTAAATAGTTCTGTACGGCTAAACAAGTGGTGAAATTGAATTTAGCGTAGCAAAAATACAATAATTAAGTTGAGATCGTGTGTGGCAACGTTATTGTGTGCTAAAACGGGTGCCTATTTGCGCGCGCGTCGGTTCACCTACCAACCGTTGAGTAAAAGAATGTCAAAAATGAAGTGTCTTGCTTGTCCTAAGGAGTTGCACAAAGGTGAACTAATTAAATGCGTGGCCTGTAGCGGTACATATCATTTTCAGTGCTTAAACATGACGTCTGCATATTTTGTCGAACATTACTTAGACATAAAGAAAACATGGCGCTGTCCATCCTGCGAAAATGTCACCTCGAGGCGTAAAGGTACTGACACACCGGTGCGGCAGCAATTTGTTAGCCCTGACACGGCGCAGCTCGATATGTCCTGCGATGACGTGACTGCTCACGAAGCAAGCGCAGTCATCAGTGGGTCAACTCTCAAAAGAAGTGACGCAAACTCACAGGGAGTTATTTCTTATCAACAGTTCGCAGCTCTTCTGGATTCTAAGCTTGAATACATGAAAGCCTGTTTATCAAAGGATATACAAAATCAATTAAATAGTGCCCTTGATAAACTGAAGTCGGAATTCACGGCAACTACAGATTTTTTATCAGGTCAAATTTGTGATCTGAATAAGGAAGTTATAAGCTACAAAAATAAATATAAAGATCTGGAACAGGAAAACCTATCTCTGCAGAAGTCAATAAACCAGCTTCAAGTTGAGCTAAACGTCAGGGAGCAGACTAATTTGGTAAACGACGTTCAAATTACCGGCATACCGGAATGTGAAAATGAAGCCTTGACGCATATCGTTATCACTGTTGCGGCTAAGGTAGGAGTAAAACTTGATGAACAAGACATTGTTAGCTCGGTCCGTGTTGGCTCTAAGCGAGCCACCGCTGACTCGTCGGGTGCAACACAGTCCTTTCGTTCTCGTCCAATTGTCGTGCGACTCATGCGTCGCGTTACGCGTGACGAGCTTCTCAGGAAGGCGCGAGTGCGTCGCGGCTCAACCACCAGTGACCTTGGCCTTCCGTCGCATGAACCCAGACGTTTCTATATCAACGAAAGGCTCACTAAACTCAACAGACAGATTTTTGTTAAGGCGCGAGACGCCGCACGTACTGCGAGATGGAGATATGTTTGGACTAAAGAAGGCAGAGTTTATGCCAGGCGCTCTGAGTCCTCCGAAGTACACCTGCTGCAAACAGAAACGGATGTCGACATACTATTCCGTGGTGTTAATATATCTCACACTGATATTTAATCTAAATGTTTTCAAGTTCCGTTACTACAATAAATGTGTAGGATGCTTGTGCTTTGAATCATTTTTTGATTATTTTTCGAAAATTTTATTCGGTCGTATACCTATAACCTGGCTACCTATTCGTGAATACAGATATTATAAAAAATGTATGTTAATTATATCCGTAATGTTTTGTGATGTCAATTATTTTCTATATTGTAATGATTTTTATTTACCACAGACCAAATTTTTTCCATGTAAACACTTTAATTTTCTTAGTGCAATACAGGGTACTAGTAAATACAGTTCAATTGTAAGTATTTTAGTTGCGCTCCGTATTGTTTGGTTGTTTAAAGCGTTTTTTTGTGCTCTAATCTTATTTGATTGTCGTATAATTTGGTTAACTCGCCTGCTTTATTGTAAACAAAATATAGCAACTTGTAACAACATTGCAACTTTTTTTCGTTCTTGTGTACTTTTTCACACTTATTATTGTTTCTTGTTATTATGTTGCGTGCCAATGAAAAACCAGAGTGTGAAACGATTGAAGGTGACATCATTATTATTTGTTCACTCATCGGTACCTAATAATAAGGTTTTACATGGGTTAGCGATCAAAATGATGTTTAATTATTCAGTCATACCTACTTAAAGTTAAAAGGTAAGTCTAAATTTTTAAAATTAGGTTTATTTAATGCTGGGTCACTTGCTACTAACCACGATGAATTTGCAGTAGCATTAAATTCTAATTCTCCTGATATATTGGCTATAAATGAGACTTGGCTCAAAGCTGGCGAGGATGCGCGAGCGCCTGTTGTTGCGGGCTACAAGCTCATCCATCTACCACGTTCACCCACGGTTCGGTCTCGAGGGGGTGGTGTAGGGTTTTATGTTAGGCAAGGTATTAAAGTTCGTAAGTGCCCGCATCCGCCCGGACCAGATGAAGTTGAACAAATGTGGATATCGGTCAATTTAAATTTGCACAACATTCTTATTGGTACGGCTTACAGGCCGCCTTGGCTAGATGTGGACATATTTTTCGATGCACTTACGGAATCTATTTTGTCGTTCACCAAATTCGATGAAATTGTTGTGCTTGGAGATTTTAATATCAACCTTTTAAATATTGCCAGTAGTAGTTCTCGACAACTTAATAATTTTTTAACCTACACTAATCTTAAAAACTATGTTACAGAGCCAACTCACTTTACATCTCACAGTGAAACACTGATTGATATCGTTTGCGCTAACATTCCAATTATTAATCTCAAAATTAATCACAACCCCGAGCTAGGCGGTCATGCGATGATTTTTGCGGAGATCAAGATTAAAAAGCCTAAAATTCCACCCAAACGCGTAACGTACCGTCCTATAAAGGATATTAATGTGATAGAATTCAATAGAGACCTTGAGAGCATAAATTGGAATGCAATCACTAGTGACAATAGCATTGACAATATGGTGGATTCATTTAATAAATCAATTTTGGACCTTTTTAATAAGCACGCGCCTATCAAATCGTTTATTACTAAAGATCAATATAGCCCTTGGTTAACTAGTAACGTTCGTTATATTATGAAACTGCGAGATGAGGCACATGCAAAATATAAAGCGTTCAAGACCGATGATAATAAGAGCGTATACAAAGATTTAAAAAGTTTTTCCTACTTCAGCGCAATTTGTGAAAAGAAAGCCTATTTTGATCATCATATACATGCACACTTACGAAACTCAATTTATCTCTGGAAAAATTTGAAAACCCATGTGTTACCTAACTTTAAGAACTCTGGTGATTTACCAGAACAATTCGATAACCCCGACGCAATTAATGACCATTTCTTGAACATTCCCGGAAATGATGTAATTGACGAGTCATTACTAGCATACTTTGGGTCTCAAAAGTTTTCCAGGGATAGTAGTTTTCAAATCGAGCCTGTACATGAAAACGTTGTTGCTAAAATTATACTGGCAATTAAATCAAATGCACAAGGAATAGATAAAATTAACATGGACATGATTATTCTTACATTACCTACTACTCTTGCTGTTATCACAGCTATCGTCAACGAATCAATACTGTCTGCGAAATTTCCTTCACTCTGGAAGACAGCTTTAGTTTTACCCTTACCAAAAAATAACAACCCTGTGGATGTAAAAGATCTACGACCAATAAGTATACTTCCATACATTTCAAAGATCCTTGAAAAGGTAATCTACAACCAAGTCATAAAGTATTGTGAGACTCATAATATCTTACCTTACTTTCAATCGGGATTCAGGAAACATCGTAGTACATCTTCTGCTCTTTCAGACGTGATCGATAATATACTCACCTCTCAGGATTCCGGTAAGGGTACTTTTCTTGCGTTGTTGGACTTTTCCCGGGCATTTGACTCAATAAATATAAAACTACTGCTTGCTAAACTTTCTTACTATGGTTTTTCCTCAAATACAGTGCAATGGTTTTCTAGTTACCTTCAGGATAGGATGCAACAAGTAGTTATACGAAAAAATGATGGAAACGACTTGCTATCTTCGCTAAAGCCTGTTAATAGGGGCGTCCCACAGGGCTCGATTCTGGGACCCATGTTATTTATTCTGTATTCGGCTGACATAGTAAACTGCATTGAAAATTGTCAGTACCATCTTTACGCTGATGACCTCCAAATTTATATTCCTGTTGATCATCAAGACGTAAACAGTTCAGTTAACCAGATGAACAAAGTCCTTGGTAACATTTCACGGTGGTGTCAACAAAATGCTCTCATTCTGAATCCCCTTAAGTCTAAATTTATGGTCATGGGTACAAAGAAGCAAGTCAGTAAGATTCTTACACAGCAGCCAAAATTATGTATTGAGGGAGTAGAGATCGAGCACGTCAACGAAACGCGAAATCTTGGCCTGCGTATGGACGAAAACTTGCGCTTCGAAAACCATGTAGTTGATCTTGCCCGGAATTGTTTTTATCGATTAAAAGTTTTGTACAAAATTCGGCCTTATATTAATATAAATCTTAGAATTAAGCTCTGCGAGTCATTAATACTGTCAAAATTAAATTACTGCATTACAGTGTATGGCCCATGCCTATTAGGTAAATCCTGGCGATTAGTTCAACGAATACAGAATGCATGCGCGCGTTTTTGTTTCTCCATACCACCAAGATCTCGCGTAACACCATTTCTAAATCAAAATAATTTGCTCAACATGAAAAACAGGTATAATCTACTTTTAGGGACTTTACTTTTTGGCGTTATTAAATCCAAACAACCGGAGTACTTGTATAAAAAATTAGTATGGCGGAAGCCAAATTTCAGCCTTAGGACGACGGCGCCTCCACTTTCGATGCCACGCCATAGGTCTGCAGCATTTCGTGGTAGTTTTAGATACCTTGCCACGAAATGCTGGAATGACATTCCGCCACCGTTTCGCAACGCTGTTTCCAAGTTTGTTTTCAAAAAATTATATCGTTCATACTTACTCGAAACACAAAAGTCTATAGGCTAGTTCGTGGCAGTGAGGTCAATAAAAGTTATTAGGGTGGCTTTAACATATATATTTAGTAAAATTTTATAAAAATTACATTTAACAAAATATAAATAACTTAAGTTGATACTTGAATCTACATTGTTTTGTTGAAAATATTTGTGGGAAATAATTGTCCTAAATTAAAGGTATTAATAATGATGTCACTAACATCTGAACTTCCCTCGTTCTGGCCCTAACAGAATAACAGCGTTGTGGTTACATTTTGTACCCACAACATTCAGCTGAGTTCGGGCCCTTTCGTTGGCACGACACATTTTAGATGTATTTAAGTATTTTATGTTAGATTTTAAGTACTATCTGTGTATGATCTATGTTTACTATGTGTTGGGTCAACTAATAAAATAAATTCTATTCTATTCTATTCTATTCTATTTTCAAAAATACATCGATATTATAATCGAATAACACAGAAATTACAACAAATAACAAACAGAAATTACAACAAATAACAAAGAACATGAAATGAAAATAATTCAACGTGTTTGTGATAGCTGATAATACAAACAAAAAATAATAAGTGCTAATAAAAACATGCATTGCGTGTGTAGTGCAGTAAAAAAAGCAAGGACATACTACAAACTATGTTCAAGTACTAGTATCGTACAAAAAATATGTTCTCTGAACTTCGCGTTTGTATCGCATAACAAAAACAAGACGGGCCATATCAATACGAGTTTCCTTGAAGCTCGAGATCCGAAATAAGGAAGTCGGTGCGAAAACTAAAACCCATATTAATAATTAATATTTGATAACATTATGAAGAACTGTCGGGCACGCAGGTTTCCTCACGATGTTTTCCTTTACTGTTAAAGCAAGTGATATTTAATTTAACTCCGAAAAGTTAGAGATGTGTGCCCTGGCATATCCGAATATCAAGTAGTGATGCAGCCTAAGGTGAAGCGCGCTTGCCTAGAAGATGCCTATTCACTTTTGATTTGAATATACCAATATTATAAGCGGAGGGACCACTGAAAGCCGGAAGGGCGTTCCATATCATAGCGGGTCGAATTTGAAACAAGGACGTAAATTGCTTCGTATACGCGTTCGTGAAATTTCAACTATATACGTATGCAGATTGCAGACCCTGACGATTCCTTCGTAAAAAGGTGAAGGGGGAACAAGACCAAAAAGTTCTTGGGCACTCTCTCCGAAATATATCCTGTGGAATACAGACAGGTAACTTCGCATCGGTGTTCAAAGCTTTGGAGCTTAGAATTGACCGGCATTTCGTCACCGATGAGTCTTCTATAGAGCGACGATCCACCGAATCCAATGCATCGAGCTGGTACTTGGCACAGCCGTACCACAAATTGATACAGTACTCTATACACGACCGAACCTGAGCTTGATACAGGGTAAGAAACTCAAGCTGACAAGAAATAGATGGAAGAAGAATAAAAGACTAGTGCTATCTTATCTTTACCACAATGTTCGTTACAGAATAAGACACAGCACGGTTCAGAGGCCAAATTGTCTAAGCAAATCGTAATCATCTGACAGCTCGAACTGTTTAAGGAGTTCATACATGCATACACGACAAATATGTCTTGCAGGCATCTATGAACTCCTTAAACAGGTCGAATTATCCGTTTGACAAACGATTACGATATCTTTACGCAATCGGGGGACAGAATACAAATCACTACCCCTATAAAATATTACTAATCTTACCGATTACGAATAAACCATCTATTTTTTTGCGGACTGTTACTCTTAACAATAACTTCATAACTGAAATAAACCAATGGAAATAGTTATATTATTATTAGTCCAACAAGAGAGCAAAGTTCGTCTTTTTTGCGAGAGTTTGAATTCCGAGCAAACGAAGGATTCAATAACTGACACAAATTATTTATTTATTTATTTATAGTCTAGCGCTTGGCTGCAATCAGACTTGCTGGAAGTAGTGATGCAGCCTAAGATGGAGCGCGCTTGCCTAGAAGATGCTTATTAACTCTGGTTTTGAAGATACTAATATTATATATATGTTGTAGTAATATACGTCATAAATCATGAATCCGCCAATAATACTCATGTTTAGTGTTTCGTATCGAAGAAAGAATCACCATTAAAATAAAGCTGAATTCGTGAATTTGGAGTTTGGACCATCAAAACCAGTTCATTTTATTATTATTTCAGAGCTTTTATTCCTTTCTCTTACTAACGCATTTTTATGTATGAATAAGCAATAAATATTTTGTATGAGTATGGAATATGGATATGACACAGCATGGCCCAAAAACGTACCAAACATTAATCCATTCGTCAAAAACAGCCCAAAATTACCTTTTGTTAATATTAGTAGGTTGTGAAACTTCCTCAACCCTATCTTTGTTTGCAATTGCATGACGTGCAAGTGTAGTGCCAACCCTAGCGTTAGGTGCGACAAATCTAAAAGTGAACAACAAGCAAACTAGAAACTTAACGCTAGAATAAAGCTATTCTAAAATAAAAGTAGTGCGGTAAAGGAGTACAACAAGCTATAATTAATTTTAAAAAAAAACATGACTGCCCTGCCAAAAAAGTTTTTTTATATCGGGTAAGGATACCCGATACATCCAAATTTGTTCAGGCATTTAGAAGTTATTGTGGAATAAAGAAACTCACATACATACAATGAACCCTGAAAAGATTACACTCCTTTTTTTGGGCAGTCGTGTAATAACATTCGTGCATGTAATTTTTACTTTGCGTGACCAGTTACCATCCCACCGGCAAAGGCTTGCGTTTGACCCGTTGAAGTAGGTTGAGCGACGAAAGCGACGCGACGCAATGCGACGCGATACGAGTACAAAGAAAATGACAAAATTATCCACGAGGCACGCAGACAACTTCGCTCAAGGCTCAAGGCGTCGTATAGCGTCGCGTCGCTTCTGTCGCTCACCCGTTGTCCTAGACCTAGGTGAAGACAGAAACGACGCGACGCGTTACGACGCTATAGAAAATGACAACCTTGTCTAAGCGACAACGTAGACCACGTGAAGGGTCAGCTACTGTTTGATACTGTCGCGACAATGCGACAATGTGACTCGATATAACGCGACGCGACAGTATCAAACAGTATACCAACCTAGATCTTATCATTGCTTTGCACTAAGCATGATTGTCGTCAAACGCAAGCCTATCTCACAACAATAATTTAATAAAAAAACCTCCAAGAAGACTATACGTTGTCGCGTTGACTCTTCGGAGTCTGATCGCGTCGATTTCGTCGCTCACGCTAGGACAAAGCAACGAGCTAGCAAGAACGATGCCACTCGGCCATGTGCCGTCATAAGTCATAATGGTAAAAGTAAGCTACCTAGTTAAAATAATTTAAATTAAACTGCCTCGTTGGTCTAGTGATTAGCATGTTCAACTGTGGCCGCCGAGATCCCGGGTTCGAGACTCGAGGTCCCGGGTCAGACCGTCATTATAAGTATTGGGATTTTCTGACTAGAAATTCTCAGTACTAGCCCGGAGTTAGGAAGTTGGCGGTGTTTCACCCTCGTGCCTCGGAGAGCACGTTAAGCCGTTATTATCACTAATATGATAATAGTCGTCAACGCTCGCCAACCCGCATTGGAACAGCGTGGTGGGTCTAAACTCTAATTCCCACTCTCCTATAAGAATGGAGCTGTGCCCAGCAGTGCGACGTAAATGGTGGTTGAAACACAGTTTTCTCGTGATGTTTCCCAGTTTATTTTGATACTTATAACTAAAGTTTATGGTCGGACCTTGGTAAATCACATATTATCAGCTATAAATCAAAGTTTATCAATTTCACTATCTTTTATCACGTCATAAGTGCTAGATAAACTTAACATTAGGTGATGTCATTTAATCTATACTTACTAATATAATAAATGCGAAAGTGTGTCTGTCTGTCTGTCCGTCCGTCTGTCTGTCTGCTACGCTTTCACGGCCCATCTGTTCAACCGATTTTGATGAAATTTGGTACAGGGATAGTTTGTATCCCGGGGAAGGATCTCAATCCACGCGGACGAAGTCGCGGGATTCATCTAGTCTAGTGTACTAGATTAGATTACTAAATCTAATCAAGTATAATATTATAAATGCGAAAGCTTAAATGGATGGATGAATGTTTGTTACGCAATCACACCCGAACGGCTGAACGGATCTGGATGAAATTTAGACTATAGACTAGTCAGGAATAACACATAGGCTATTTTTTAACCCCGAAAATTAAAGAATTCCCGCGGGAATAAAAACATCCTGAATCCACGCGGGCGAAGCCGCGGGCATCAGCTAGACACTTATATCATTTAGGTTAAGATTTATGGCAAAACTGTACTTGAATGATAACTGATAACGATTGATAACAGTGTATCATAAATATAGGCACGCGTGTCCTACCAAAATATTTGCCAAAACTGTGTTCGATCGTACTGTGATTAAAAGGGGCGTTTCCTACAACTAAAACCACTCCTTCATTGGTCCAGACAGTATAATCCAGAGATTAGCAATGTACTTCTGATGAGGTCCCGGGTACCTTTCCCGGGTGAGGACATAATTAAGTATTGGGTTTTAGATTTTTTAGATTTTTTAGATTTTTAGATTTAGATTTATTCAGATAAAGATCACAAGTACAGAAGTGATTACAACAGTAAGTGGAACAGTGATTTCCGCACTAGGATTCCCTGTATCGCGGAAATCACTTCCTTCCGTAGGTAACATAAATATAAAAATAGTTTAGAATAAATTTAAAAAAATAAATATGCAACTTATACCTACATTAGTTGTGTGAGAGAGAGAGAGTGTGTGTGTGTGTGTGTGTGTGTGTGTGTTTGTGTGTGTGTTTGTGTGTGTGTGTGTGTGTGTGTGTGTGTGTGTGTGTGTGTGTGTGTAAGTGAGTGTGTGGTATGTATGTGTATGTGCGTGTATGTCTTTATGCATATGTGTTACTGTTATATATTTAGTTTTAGCATTTTTTCTGTGTCTTCATAATTGGATTTCATTAACCATTTATTAAGCGTTTTTTTACATTTGTACCGGGATATTTTCAAGATTTTGAGAGCTCTGTTAACTTTAGTGTAGAGAAATGGCCCAGCAAAATGGAAGAATTTACGTGCCGACTGTGTGCGCAATAAGGGGCACCTCCACCTCTGAAGGCGAGAGCGTGTGATCACTGTTGAGGCTGCTGACTTGTGGAATCTCAGCACAACAGATCTGACATATAGCTGTCTAACACGCAAATATCCACACTCTGAGTAGAGGCTATCTGTGGAATAACGGAATGGTTTTTTATAGGCAGTCTTTAGAACTGCACGTTGTGCGCGTTCTAGTTTCATTAAATAAGTTTTACCAGCTCCACCCCACGCAGGTAGGCAGTAATTTAGAGTTGATTCACAGAAGGATAAATAGACAAGCCTTATTACCTCTGGATTAGCCACATTCCTAAGCCTTTTAAATATGAACATAAATTTGCGTAGCCTACCACTCAGAGTGTGTATCTGCCTGTCCCACCGTAGGAATTCATCTAACACCACGCCTAAATATTTCAAGTCGCTAACCTGTTCAATTATAGGACACCCACAAGAATTATTGTTACTGAGGTAGTTTGGACAACTATGTAGTTTTATATTTAGTTTGTCTTTTGGGTCCGTTCTTCTAGAAATTTTAAAACTTATAAATTTTGTTTTACTAGTATTAATAGTAAGTAGATTGCTTCTGAGCCAAGAATACACCTCTTGTAGCCCCTGTTGACATAGGCGTTGTACTGAATCCCAGCTATCACTATTGAACACCACCGCGGTGTCATCTGCGAAAGTAAAGAACTGACCCTGATTGACATTAAGTGAGCACAAGTCATTTATATATGCTAAGAATAGAGTGGGACCCAGCACACTGCCTTGGGGCACTCCAAAATTAACCTCTGCTAGATCACTCGATAAATCACCGACAGTCACTTTTTGCATACGGCCTGTTAAGTATGATTGAAACCATTGTAGCGCAATACCACGTATACCCAGAGCCTCCAGTTTGTTTAACAAAATTTCCCTAGACAAAGTGTCAAACGCTTTCGCTAAGTCTAGAAAGACTCCAATACACTTGCTGCCTTGATCTAACTTCGCAGCCACAAAATCGGTAAGTTCCGTGACTGCATCTTCTGTGGATCTGCAGGCTCTAAACCCATACTGGTTTTCTGAGAGAAGATTATTTAATTCAAGATAATCTAGTAATCTTTTATTGACAACTTTTTCAATTATTTTGGATAGACAAGAGAGTAGGGAGATCGGCCTGTAATTTGACACAACTGTAGGATTCCCGTCTTTTAAAATGGGGCATATATTTGCAATTTTGAACTTAGTCGGGACGGTGCCCGTAGATAGACTAAGGTTACATAAAAAGGCAATCGGGCTAGCTAATACGAGTTTGCACTTCTTTAGGAGTTCATTTGAGATATTGTCTTCGCCAGCTGCTGACCTAGTTTTTAGGTTAGTTATTATTTTTAAGATTTCTATTTCGTCAGTAGGGGTAAAGAAGAACGAATGCTGACTATTGTTCCTATTAACCTGTGTTAAACAGTCTTTTGCTAGTTCAGTTTCGGTTTTACCGGAATTGATTAGTATATTTTTAGCAAGCTTTTCACCGATAGTAGAAAAATATTCGTTGGCCTCATTAAGTGTGCGTCTCGGTTGCGAACTACTGGTAATAAGTTGTTGGTTAGTTTTTTTTGTATTAAGGTTACAAATGTCTTTAAGAACATCCCAGGTCTCCTTGCTATTTCCTTTACTGTTCAATAATCTATTTCTGTCATATTCGTCTTTTAAGTTTTGTATAATATTATTACAAGTATTCCGGTATTTTTTGTAATCATCTGCCATAGTTTGGTCGTCTGGGTTTTTTCGTGCTGTAATATGGAGACGGTCACGCTTTTCCACACATTTAATAAGGCTTGCAGTCATCCATGGTTTGAGTATACAGTGCGAACGATTGACAGGTCGCAACTCTGTATTTTTAGTAACAGTCCTGTTCAATATATTAATCAATTCATCAGCAGCTGTATTAGCATTTGTGTGTTCATATAGTTTTGACCAGTCTGTAAGCTGAAGATCTTTTATTACTTGAGAGTAGTTGATTTTCTTTGAATAAGTGCGTTTAGGTAAAGTGATATCATTCTCATTTTTTATGGCAAATAGTACAGTGTCATGATCACTTATGTCCGATCTGCAGATAACTATAGAAATTGGAATTCGTGACTTTATTAACACATGGTCTAAGCAATTGGGGCCTCGTGTTGGAAATACGTGACCAGGGATGAAACCGTATTGAGCTGTTAAGTTTAAGTAATCATCTGACTTTATATCAGTTGAATCGGGTTTAATATCTATGTTAATGTCGCCCACAATGAAGCAACTTTCGCTTTTACAATTTTTTATAATTAGGTCTTCAAGTGAGTTAAGGAAATTATCAATATTTTTAAAAGACGGGGATCTGTAGATGCACATAATTGAAACTGCCTTGCCCAACTCTAGTAGTAAGCAGTTTGCATCAGAGAATGAGGGTTCTGTTATATTAATTTTGAGGCCATGTCGAAAATAGATTACAATGCCGTCGTTTTTATTTAAATATTGTTTGGAGTTATATTGTTCATAGTTGTTAATATGGAATACAGTATTGCTATCCATTAACCAACACTCAGTCAAAATAATTAAATCTGGCAAGAAGTCTAGTTTTTTGATGAAAACTGTCAAATAGTCCAAATTTTTGCGTATACTTCTAATATTCTGTGATAGAACTGTTATTTGTTGCCTAGTATCCCCTAGGTATTTGATACATAGCTCTGGCTCTGTAACGAATGTGCTGGACGCTGCGGATATATTATTATCTAAATCATTTATTAACGCTGTATTATTCACTTTAATCGGGAAAAAAGAAAGTAGCCAGTAACAAAGGAGCAGAAATTACAATGAGCAGAATTTATACAACAATTAAATGCCTGATATTGTATGTATACGTAACAAATACGCCATAAAGTTAGGTTTATTTTTACGAAGACAAAATAATCATATATAAGGTGTAATGTGTGTGAGTTTTTTGATGCATACTTCAGAAGTGTATTATGGTATATACAGTATGTAAAGTGTGTACAAGTGTGTGGGGTTTGAGTGTAAATTATGCGTATAATATTAGTAACTTGCATCTGGTACATTTTTAGGAAGTTGATATTACTAATCATGCTATACAAATCATGAATTAAGCCATTAATAACAATGGTAGGCAATACACAACCAGGTCGGAGATCTACAATAATTATCATATTATATTTTAACAAAAAAGTCACAGCGTTCGTCGCAAATACCTGTAATTCAACCGGACACGAGTATTTCTTTACATAAGTTTCTAGATGTAGGTAGTGCATAGCACAACATTGTCTTGACCGTTCTAAGGTATAGGTAGGTATAATCGCACTCAGTAGTCATGCATTGGTCGGTGGTTTGAACGATGACGCCGGAAAGCAGTCCAATTTTGACAACTGTTCCTCGGTCCTGATGAGAATATACGGTTCACCTTCCTTCCTCCTCATATAAACCTTGTCATTGGCGGTCCAGCAAAACTCGTAACCTTTCACCTTGGCGGCCTCCCGAGATAAATAAAATAACTTCTTCGTCCTTCCTGTGAGGCCGTCTGATACGTAAATCGGTCTAGTGTTCCCTGAAAGGCCAAGGTGGGCTGAGTTCAGTTGGGGACCCGTCTTATTCTTTCTGTACAATTTGATAGCATTAAGGAAGTCCGTTTTTTTGAGCGTATTAGAGAATTCGACGATTAGTGTCGAGTTAAGTTGGTGTCGCTTATTCGGTACACGATAAACATCCCGTAAATCGCATACGTCCAGTTCCATATTGAGGTGGCCAGAGAGTTTCTGGATCAGGGAAAATAATTCTCGTTTCGTTTCCGTTTTGCGCTTAGGGACACACCTCACTTCAACAAGTAATTTGACAGAGTTACGTTCTATAGAATCAATTTTATTTTGAAGTGAATTACATGTTTCCATCAATTGTTCTCGATCCTTTTCTAAAACCTTAATCTTAGTTTGCAAGTCTGATACTTGGTCAGATATAAAATCTAGAGACTTTTCAATATCCTTATTTGTGGACTTAATACAGTCGTTTTGAAGTTTTATCTCAGTAATATGCTTTTCGAGGGAGTCCATGCGCGAGTTTTGCTTGTCCATAAATGAACTAAGCAAATCCCTTATTTCGCTTTGAAATGAGCTAAAAACATCACCGGGCTGGTCATCGCTTAAGCGCTTCGTACGTTTCGGTCGGGCTTGTGATGTCTCAGATAACGAGGGTTTATTCGGAATGTCAGAGTCCGAAGCAAAATGAATTTTATTCTGTAGTAGCGAGGGTTCCATTTTGCGCGGCAAAACTTAGCACGTAGAATAGGTGAACAAGTAGGTAGTTTTCAGTTAAATGCAGTCGATGTGAAGGATTCGAGCGCCTTATTGCAGAATGACGTGCGAGTGGTGGGTGAGACGGCGATATAATATTGTTCCGGTCGCGTGATTGTACCAGGATAGCAGCAAGCGAAGTTACGTATTTAGCCGTGCAGTGTGTGTACTACACTTACATTCACAACTATGCAGTACTCGTAGTAACGTGTGTAGCTCCTTTGACCTTATGATCTCCTATTTTTTCACTCCGATTTTTGTTGTGTTTTTGGTAAAATTGATTTTAATTGCACATTTTAAATTCACATTGTTTGTTACACACGTCCACACTGGTTGGGGGTCCGGGTTTTTCTGACATTAAATTCTCAGTTCTAGCCAGGGAGTTAGGAAGTTGGCGGCCTACATTTTGCACTATAATATCTCACGCGCATATAATCTCAATTATTAATTCTTACTACGACGATGGATTTTGGCCAATAGCAGAAAAATGTTAACAAATCAGAGGTGATTGCAATTATTATTTTTTTAAACCACTAGGTACAAGTTATCCCTCGACTGCGATCTCACCTGATGGTAAGTGATGATGCAGTCTAAGATGGTAGCGGGATAACCTGTCAGGGGCATGGCGGTTATATTAAACCCATACCCCTAATCGGTTTTACACAGCATCGTACCGGATCTTACTTACACCACCACTCCTAACTCTGGGATAGTATTGAGAATTTCTTGCCATAAAGTTTTGACCCGAGAAATCGAACATGCTAATCACTAAACCATCGAAGCAGTTGCTTCGAACTAAACAAAATATTATGAGAAATGGTCAACACTTTTATCTAAAAATTAATAAACAGTGCTATTAAAAACATTGATAAAATATTGATAATACGTCGTATTTAAAGTCCACGTGTTACTTTTTGAAATGAATTGTTCCAGCTGCTAAAAATTTAATGGTTATAATTATAAATCTAATTAATTTACGATATTTGTGAGATGGTGATAATAAAAAAACCGGCGGAGTTTGTCGTGGGCTCTTCTCAGACCTTTTGACGCGTTTGGAACCCTCGTAGCTTTAGTTTTAAGATACCGTGGTTAATTATTATCACCATCACGTCTTATGCTTTGTAAACGTGACGTTCAGAAGGTGTAATGTGTAGGTAACTAATCTAAACTTAATATTATAAAGAGGAAAGATTTTGTTTGTTTGTTTGTTTGTTTGTTTGTTTGTAATGGATAAACTAAAATTTACTCGACCGATTTTAAAAATTCTTTCACCTATAGAAAGCTACTTCTTTATCAGCGAGTAACATAGGCTATATTTTTTTTTCAAAAAATTGGAGATCACTACGAAAATTGCAATAATAATTTGATTGTTTCAACTTCTTACGTTAAACCTCTATTCGTCTATTATTATTTTTATTATATTCAAATTCTGACTGACTATTATAGGTATCATATTTGTCAATTGTATGTCATAATAAATACAAGAGAACTTACTAACATTTTTTTAAATGTTGTAGACAGACTGCGAAATGCCTAAAAGGGCCAGGTCTCAACTTAGTTGTGTCACGAATTCCCGTTAAGGTCTATATATTCCATGACTAGATACAACCTAAGACCGATTAACTAACTACGGATCTTTATTTGGAAGTTCATAAAACTACACGTGGGCATAGAACGGGCATATTTTTGGGTAGCAGCGAACAACTTCGCTACCCACAATGTACCTTATAGAAATCCTGAAATAGCACACTAACACATGTGTTAAAGATTACTCTTAAAATGCATCAGAGATTAAATAATAAATAAATAATAAATTGGAACGATACAACAAAGGACTTACTGGCATTTCAGCTGTCATCTGGCACACACTTTACTTTCCAACACCACGTCTCAACTCACTCTATACACAAAAGTATAACACTGTATATATTATGATATATAAGAATGTACACAGCACAGGCGTGCACCTCTGATGGCGAGCGATACTCAACTTCCTGTTTACAGAATGACGCCCGTATTTATACACAATGTCTTTTTCGCCTACCCTCTACCAACTCTGAATTCATTAATAGTGCAATACCAACATGAAATCAGTATTGCCATTCTATAAATAATAAATAAATGTTGCCAGTCGAACACACGATCACGACATTCGGCCATCCGACATTGTGCAACCTCCCGGTGCACAACCACTAAACATTTGCTTTGCTAAGCTTAGTTCGCTTCACTCCTTGCAACAATCTGTAGTGTACAACAAAACATCTTCATCCATTCATACTTGCACGATGACATTTAGTTTTAGTAAATCACGACATTCGGGAGAATTAAAAAGGATAACAAAAAGGAAACCTACATTTTTTCAATTTAGTAATATCAAACTTAAAACCTCAAACCGATCTGAAATCCAAAACTATCGAGCTTTTGATCTTGAGATTTGTGAAGTGTGTGTGAAGTGCAATTAAACTGATTGATATCGCTGAGTCGAAATTTCACAACAGAAATAAAAATATCGCAATTTAAATCTAAAACTCATATAGAATAAAGTTAGGCAAATAAAGGATTAATTATCTAAAGCTGAATAAAAATCTAATCTGAAACTTAATCAAAGTCTGGAACAGTTACAGTCTAAAACATAATCTAAACAGTATGTTACATATACCGTAAGCAAAAGTCTAAAACTGAATTCAAATTTAATAAAATACCCAATATTTATTTTATTTCTTATACCGTTTCAGTTATTTATACCTTACAAGCATCTGACGCTGAATCTAAAGCTAAGTAAATATCTAAACCCTGATTACAATCTGTAACAGACCAACAGGTCCATCATCCTGAGCTCCACCTATCATGTGTCATACATGACGTGTCATGCCTGCTTTTTTTTAAAAACTTTATTGAAATCGAAAAATTTATCAGAACGTAAAGGAAAGCTGATTTTATTAAAATTTTAGGACTTGACAAGAAATAAGTATCACACACTACCCCAGAGTTCACAATAAAATCTACAACCGCATCCAATGCAAACATTAATCAGGATTACTAATCTATCAATTCTTCAATTCAGTTGGATCTGCTGTACCATTAACTAATCTTTACTAATCGTTTGAATCAAATTAAGTCTATGTTAAATTATCTGCTCTAAATTCCTGACATCGTATACCTGTTGGCGGGAGACTGTTCCCACTATGTTAAATTATTACTATTTTAAAATCTTTGACTATGTAACAGTCAACGTTTTTAATAAATGAAATGAAATTTTTCGCAGCTTATTCAAAAATTTTAACAAATAGAGTTCAATTCTATTAAACACGCCTCAAAACACAAGTTGTTTTAGTTTATTCCCTTCTTTTCCTAACCTTTCCTTTCCGTGTTAACCTCTGAATAAACCCATCAAAAAGAGGCAGCACCACAAAATTCAACCGAATCAGTTCAGGTTATGTTGTCCAAGACAATCTTTAACTTGTGAAATACTTAGAATCTTACCCAATGCTTTGAACTGGGTCAAATACCTGAACTTTGACTACAATCATCATTGAAAACCAAACAAAAAGTCCAAAACTAAACCTTAGTCCAAAACTAAATCTAACTCTTCATCAAAGGCTTCTTTGAAATGCAAAACTTTTGTATGAATTGAAGTAGAGTCGGCTTGCAATTATTGTACAATACTAAATCGCTATCATATAATTATTTTAAATTAACTTTACTCAATAGCAATTTCAAATTAAAATACAAAATTCAAATTTTGCTGTAAATCCAAAGCTTGATACAAAACTAAATAATAAAAAAAACTAGATGAAAACCCCAAATTCAGAAATTTGAATTTAATACTCAAAACCTCTTTTGTCTTTTTTTTTCAGAATCATTACCTCAACATATGAACAAAAATCAAACCAATTATAAATAAAAACGTTACACCAAGTTATAATATATTACGTCAGTAACATAATATAGTTTATCTACTCCAGCATCGAAAAGCTCCAATCTCGAACCTGACAACCATATCGAACCGAACCCTCCCTCGTGTTTGCCTCTCACAACGACACAGTTCGCTGTATGGGAGCCGCACCGCTACGAGTCGCAGCTGTATCGATATGGTCATCTTCACAAATAGGATACCCATAGCCCAGCGGCTCTGGGCTCTGGCACTTTTGGTTTCCATCAATTTATAAAGCAAAAAATTACAAAGACGTCCCCGTCGTAGACAAAATCCTGCATGCAACTGCACGCAACCAGTCATTCCAATTCTCGTACCATCCTATTCCGACACTCGGCAAGCCTCGCATCAAAAAACAGCACTCGAACCAAAATGACCCTCATTACGATACAGTTGCATAAATAGCTAATATATACTGAGTGTTTTATTCATTCTGCTTTTTAATACTTTTTGCTTTACTTTTCTGCGTCTTTTAATAATTAAAGTAAGTATTTACAAATTAACTGACGGTTGTAGGCCGGAGCCGCTAGGTGAGGGTATACCTTCGTCACGAGCTTGCGGATCCACAACGCCCGTGCATCACACGACATTATTCAATAAATTTGAGAAAAACAATATGGAGATAAAATTAGAGTAAGCAAGCACGCACTAGTCACTCTCTAGAAAATATAATTTTTACATCATATTATACTCTCGAGATTTTGGACGGCAAAAGATAATTAATTGCGCGATTTCATTTTCAATTCAAATAATAGTCTGTTAAATTTTATCATCCAGTTCATTATTTCAAATCACTCGGATAAATATATAGAAAGAAAACCCAATGTGACTTCGAGAATGGCGCATTTTTACACTTTTATTACTTTATTGAACGGGCTTCTCGTGTCGTGACTGTAGTTTCTAGCAAGCTACTTAACTTCGAGCCTCAAATGTTCAGCCCTTATATTTATTTATTTATCTTTCTTTGTGATTAGTAAATGTTCCAAAAATTTTAATCTTTTTATTAAATTCAATTTAACATTTAATGAACTAACTTGGTCAAACTGAATCACTGGAATGCTAATTAGTATTGACGAAACACGTTTGAACTATTTTTGGAATTATTATTTTTGCGATATCTAGAATTTCAAAATTACTACAACCTTCACCGTTACAAGCTGAAGTATATATCCTTCCGTATTTAATTCTTAACGCATTCCGAACATCGGACCGCATTATGTTGAAAGCCATAAAATAGTGTAAACAAACGAGTGAAAGATCTATTAACAACAACAAACTTGGAACCTTTGTTTCAATTTACTTTATGCATTCCTTGCTTGTTAACTTTTTAAACTACTAAGCATAGTCTACAAGTGAGTCATATATTTGAGAAACACAAATCTTTCAAATATAACGAATGGGTGAGTGACCAACTGATAAGTTGAACCAATGACAATAGGGCTATTAAATGCATCATTTCCTAAACCACATCGACATCGATCTGGTACGTTATTATAAATAGTGTACATATAATAACTATGTTGTTGTATATCTTCAAATGAAGCGTACTCATATAATATCGATCTAATTTCAATTTGCAAGTTCGTTTGATCATCATAGTTTTTTTTTGAAATAACTATAATTCATTCGTATTTCGGCGCATTCAGATTATATACATCCGAAACACGTCGAGGATCGGTCGCCTTACATCGGGATCACTAATTAATCCATTTTAAAGTCCATACAAATACAATCAATTTTTGCGGCTGTACCATTAGGTACAGTTATACTACTTGTAAAAATTGATCTTAGTCGTTTAAAATAACCGAAATCTATCTAAAATCATTCAAAATTTAAAATTGTAGAACTTCCCCTGATCAAAAACATTTAAAGGCACACAGGAACTATGAAAAATGAATAAAATGCCATGGTAGTTCTAGATAGAACGAGTTACTTGTACAGTAATCTACTAAAGCAGCTAATAATTCTGGACTAGAAAACTTGCTTTCATTATGTACATCCCTTTAGTTTGATATGTACGTAAAATTAAGTAAATAAAATACATTAGATCTTTCACGAACAGTTAGATAACATACTGTCAAAAACAGTAACACACTTGTTCACAACCTACCGGCTCATTAGGTCACAACTTATGGAAACACTTGTTCCACTCTAGTAACACACTTGGTTACATTCTATGGACTCACATGGCCCAAATGACACACATGGTCATTCTAAAATGGTGACTCACATGGCCACCTAGGTCACAACTTATGGAAACACTTGTTCCACTCTAGTAACACACTTGGTTACATTCTATGGACTCACATGGCCCAAATGACATACATAGTCATTCTAAAATGGTGACTCACATGGCCACCTAGGTCACAACTTATGGAAACACTTGTTCCACTCTAGTAACACACTTGGTTACATTCTATGGACTCACATAGCCCAAATGACATACATAGTCATTCTAAAATGGTGACTCACATGGCCACCTTAAAATATCGACACACTTGGCCACTCTATAATAGTGAGTAGACACACTCATGACTACTCCAAACGTATACGAGCTCTCTGACCATCATTCAATATCTTTATTCTTACTCCCACAATACCAGCTACGCAAAATCGTCAATTTCAACTTGAAATCTAAGATATTCTAAAGTCTCTATCTTGTATTCTTCCAAAATCCTTCATTATTAACCTCAATCACTGATAAATCTGTCAAGAGACACTAAGGCTTCCGTACATGAAAGCGGAACCCCTGATGTCAATCAACCTGTAATGCGATAGAAAGAGGTTCCCCTTTTTTTTTTAAACTACAAATGATAATGATATCAATAGCTGATATACAATAAAGTACTAAAATACATATGCTGTGATAATAGCACATATTAAGAGTTGCAAATGGACTTGGTCAGTAAAACCACTATTATTCTTTCAGCATAGGTACAACTACCATCGAACAAATCACTAATAAAAGGGCAAATGATTTTAAGCAAGTGCTTAAATAAACTTATCATAAATTACATGTCTGGCCAATATACTTCACTAATGTAATTTAAGTTCACTCGCGGCACTAATATAAATAGTTGCCCTGCCACTCAAAAAAATTACTTTTTAAACACTACAAATTCCTAAGACACCTGTTTTGATCGAGTCTAGTACTACCAGACTAAACTATCTAGATCACATAAAATAAGTATACCAGTAAGTATACTTTTATATCGAGAATTTAAAACTAAATCATACTTTTATCGTATTTCTTATAAATCACACATGAAACTAATCAGAGTTCGATAAATTGCTTTGCATCCTAGTATTGACATGAGGGTATCTTATTTGACATATTCACTTCTCTTTTTTTTTTTTTTTACTATTATTCACTCCATGAATTCTCTTCGTGAATAACCAGTAATCTAATCTATGCCTGGTTAATAGAAATTTCAAATTAAAAACTAAATTAAAAATTAAAAACCTTGTAAAATCAAAATTCGAAACTTAAACAGTGCGTAAAAAAAAACTACAATCTCATCCAGTACACTAGTCTGAAGGCACGAGGCTGCTTTTAAATTCAATAATCATTTAACTACATTTACACTAAATAAAACTTTAGGTAACGTTCATCCAAAGTAATGGTCCAGAGAATAATTCACAAATACTTGAGTTAATTAGAACTGATAATTATTTACCTATTTCATATCTCTAGGAGTACCTCAGGTTAACCAGTAGTAATAACCAAGCTGTATGGTATCGCATTTAATCATCTAAAATGGCTGCTCAGACGGCCGGTGCTAGTGAAATTTATTCCAGTATGTCAACTCTCATACTGGCGAAATTCTCGCTTGACGCTTTATTTGTTGATTATAGCTAAATAACACAAAATTTCTTGGACTCATGTCCAGGACATGACATTTTTACATCATCTATCATAAATAAATACTATGGACACTATATTCAAAACTCAATTCACTGAAATTTCTATCGATGTGTTTTATCTAAACTAAATACCTTAGAATCAGAATTACTTCGACACTAAAGTAAACTGCTTACAAAATCGTAATTCGGGGATCGTCCTCCTCGATGGAAGCCAGTCGCCAAGCTGGTTTGAGTTGGCAATTCATTCAGATGAGACTTCACAGTCTTAACGTCGTGATGACGTAATATTAAAGTTTACAGCAAACTCTTTTCCAATTTGTGGGTAACTAAATACGAAATATAAATGTAATTCAAATATTAATTGCCTTGATACAATGTCAATTATTATCGCACGAGATCATTACCAAACACTCGATTTAACCTCTACTCAAATGGAATACAACATAATATTATAGCCAAAATAGCAAATCTAAGAGTTCACCCAGAACTAATGTTATTCAATGTACCCACACAATAGGTGTCAAAACAGATTTAGCAATATCCAAAAGTTCTTTGCTGCACGTTATCTTTATAGCATAGCAAGAATGGATCTCAAGTACATGCTAACTTTGATTAAAGTAGTCAATCTCTTTTGAACTTAGTAAATGGAATACTCTTTGTTTAAAAGTTTTGAAGGTACGACACAGAGAATTGTGTCACAATATAACTACTTAGTGAACAATATTCTTCTCGTGTTAAAAAAATATTGTTTTCTTGGGTTCATTTTCACTTCTGAAGTTGTCACGAATTCCCGTTAAGGTCTATATATTCCATGACTAGATACAACCTAAGACCGATTAACTAACTACGGATCTTTATTTGGAAGTTCATAAAACTACACGTGGGCATAGAACGGGCATATTTTTGGGTAGCAGCGAACAACTTCGCTACCCACAATGTACCTTATAGAAATCCTGAAATAGCACACTAACACATGTGTTAAAGATTACTCTTAAAATGCATCAGAGATTAAATAATAAATAAATAATAAATTGGAACGATACAACAAAGGACTTACTGGCATTTCAGCTGTCATCTGGCACACACTTTACTTTCCAACACCACGTCTCAACTCACTCTATACACAAAAGTATAACACTGTATATATTATGATATATAAGAATGTACACAGCACAGGCGTGCACCTCTGATGGCGAGCGATACTCAACTTCCTGTTTACAGAATGACGCCCGTATTTATACACAATGTCTTTTTCGCCTACCCTCTACCAACTCTGAATTCATTAATAGTGCAATACCAACATGAAATCAGTATTGCCATTCTATAAATAATAAATAAATGTTGCCAGTCGAACACACGATCACGACAGTTGTTAGTTCTAAACATAGTTCCCAGGCGAACGCAGCGAAAATACGTCGTATTGGAGACTCAAGTGCCAAGAGTTCACAGCGGTTTGCTGAACAAAATTTGAGAACGTATGGTGGAGTTGTTCGTCTCAGTGCCGACTGACCACAGAGGTAGAATAGCCTATAGAGTGCGTGCTTCTAAGCAAGAACAGTAGGCACCGGTAGGATCATAGCATCGTTCCGTCAGCAAGCCCTTTAGCATAGATAATATACCCTTTAGTCAAAGGAACGCTAGCGCTGAGAGCGCCCATCGCGAACTCGGGACCGAAATTCCGTTTTTAAACTGGAAAAAATGGTTAAATGTGTCATAGAAACATGCAAACATGATACTCGTTATCATAATAAACATAATTCCAACATCACATTTCACCGGTCAGTCATATTTTTTAAACTTTCATGTAAAATAGAAAAACGTGTCGCGGGGGTGATACAGACGTGGGACGCAAGGTAACATAATACCGCCCGCACCGCCCCGCAACCCCGCTACGATAGCCGACTGTTCACCGAATCGAATAGTGATGTGATACATTCGACTCGGGCGCCGGCACAGATATCGGCGTTCCCTGGGATCACAACAGAGAAAATTGATAACAAAATTTAAAAAAGTGTTGATCCGATTTCGTTCAAATTACGATTCAATTTCGATTTAGGGTTCCATGAGATCATAAATTTTAAAAGTCAGCGCCAGATTGAAATTCTTTGTTAGTTGGGAAAATTTTCTTCAAAATCGATATATATTGGGGTTCCCTGAGATCACAAAAGCGGAAAATGTACAAAGACAGCGCCATATTCAATTTTTTTGTTATTAGGCCGATTTCGTTCAAAATCGATATTTGGGGTTCTCTGAAATCTTAAAAGAGGTAACTGTTACCAAAATTAAAAAAGGCCAGCGCCATATTGAAATTCTTTGTTATTGGGCCGATTTCGTTCAAAATCGATATATAGGGTTCCCTGAGATCACAAAAGAGGTATCTGTTACCAAAATTAAAAAAAGGCCAGCGCCATATTGATTTTTTTTTGTTATTGGGCCGATTTAGTTCAAAATCGATATTTAAGGTTCCCTGAGATCACAAAAGAGGTATCTGTCACCAAAATTGAAAAAGGCGAGCGCCATATTGAAATTCTTTGTTATTGGGCCGATTTCGTTCAAAATCGATATTTAGGGTTCCCTGAGATCACAAAAGAGGTATCTGTTACCAAAATTGCAAAAGGCTTGCTCCATAAATTCTTTGTTATTGGGCCGATTTCGTTCAAAATCGAAAAAAGAAGGGTTCCCGCGGGAATAAAAAAAACAATCCACGCGAACGAAGTCGCGGGCTTTAGACGAACGGACAGACAGAAAGACACACTTTCGCATTTATAATATTAGTATGGATATACGATCGATCATTAAAAAACATAATTATGGGCTTAATCCGCGTGGAATAAGTTTTTTTAATTCCCACGGAACCGCTTTAATTTTCCGGGATAAATATCACTCTCCACGTCCTCAACTATACCCATGCAAAAAATCGCGTCTTGCGTTGCTCTATTGAGGCGTGATTGAACAGACCAACAAACAAACACACTTTCATATTAACAATATTAGTATGATAGGGTACAAACAAACACAAACAATAGGTACCGTACCGTTCAGATGTATTTTATCGACTTCGCACTTGCAGCGCACTATTGCCCATCCCTATTTTTACCCGACTGCGGAACGCACAGGGTTATGTGTTCATCAGTCTATATATGTTTGTATGTTCCTTGCAAGACACCTACAGCCTAAACGCGTGGACCGATTTTGATGATTCTTGCACCAGTTTGTGCCGAATATATCATTAGAGTGTCACTGTGGAAGCCAAATTTCAGAAAAAACAAAATGGCGCCCTGTAGAAGCCATAATGCAACAAATTAAAAAATAAAAGTCGATGGACTATGGCAAGTGGGGTATCGATGAAAAGGTCTTGCAAAATCATAGTTAGGTTTCTTTGATCATTTTCTCATTTTAACGATCATTTAGGATTTACGAGGTTTCAAAAGTTGTATTCCTTTGTGACACATTACAGAAAAAATGGCTGAACCGATTTTGATAGTAATTGCTTTAATAGATTTGTTTTAGTCTTCCGAGTGTCACAACGGAGGCCGAATTTGAGAAAAACAAAATGGCGTCGACTAGAAGCCAAGTAATAAATGAAAGTCAATAGGCTATAAGCAAGTGGGGTATCGTTAGATAGGTCTTTTAAAATCACACCTAGGTTTCTTAAACCATTTTTCCGTTTAAATGATAATTTAGGATTTACGAGGTTTCAAAGGAAATGTTTAAAGTTCCCACTCATATCATCTATATCTATCAAACTAGGTGGATTATCTCAAAAACTACTCAACCGATTTTAAAACTTTTATCACTTGTAGAAAGCTACATTAGTAACAAGTAAAATAGGCTATATTTTATTTCCAAACAAATTAGAGATCCTTACGAAAATTGCAATAATGTTAGTAAAGTCGGAAAAAATCATCTCATCTGAGGGCTTACGTGGCGTGCGCTGCCTAAATCGTTAAAGTTACACGACAACAATGTATTGTGGAAACGTTCCTTTCAAAAAGTTCTAAAAAAAAGTCCGGGATAGCATATAACTATCTTTTAAGGTTGACTCACACTAACCATTTTTATGATTTTCAAATTTGGTCTAAACAGTGCTTTACTTGCGAAGGTGTTTTTACCAACATAGTATTAATGGTTAATTCCTTATCAAAATAAATATCTTACTCATCTCAAGTATTTAATTTAGACAAAAATTGTCCTTTACACCATTCAATTTAGATATCTTATGAGATATCGTAGAAATACCACTAATTAAGTAACCTTCAATAGAAAATGACGCGGCCGGCAGCGGTTAGGTAGGGGTGAAGGTGGGGCTCTCACATATTACGGTAGTAACATATCATAGTAATACCAAAGCCATAACAAGTCTCAATAAACTTGATAATTTTTACTTCTTCAATCGATCAATCAATAAATTCATCAATGCCACATGCAGCGCATTTTCGACTAACATAACTTCCGACTGTCATTTTTAATATCTATTAAAATATTGGTTCCGAGTCCACTTAGCTATAAACTAAATACTACATAAATAAATACTCCCACTACGTACTAAATACGTACAAATTGTGTTTTTGAAAATACTTAAAAATACGTTTTTGCATTGTTCATTGCCGAGGTCTCCTAACGTTGATGCGATAGGACTCTCGAAAATTAATGAGCTCATTTTTAGGAAAAATAGCAGATTTACAAACTTTACCAAATTAATATTAGCATTATAACATATGCAAATTCGATGATGGTTATGGTGATCACCGCTAGTCATTACGAATAAATTAATCCGCTGCTTATTACTACTTCTTTTACAAAATACTTATTAGTACCTTTGGTGCTACCACAGAATAGATAATAGACGCTACTTCGAGCAGATAAAACGTCGCCTGTTTACGGTAAGTGCTTAACTAAAAAGTTTGAAATAAAAAAGTAATTTAAAAAGAACAAAAAACCCGACTGCTTGGATACCAAAAAGTATAAAACAAGACATGAATTGAAGTATTTCATTATTATCAATTTAAATCGTATAATATTAATAAAATTTATCAAGGCACAGTCGCACGTCCAATAGCTAACCTTAACGTGTGACTGCGCCTTGATAAATTTTATTAATATTATTTTGATTTAGGGTTCCATGAGATCATAAATTTTAAAAGTCAGCGCCAGATTGAAATTCTTTGTTAGTTGGGAAAATTTTCTTTAAAATCGATATATTTTGGGGTTCCCTGAGATCACAAAAGCGGAAAATGTACAAAGACAGCGCCATATTCAATTTTTTTGTTATTAGGCCGATTTCGTTCAAAATCGATATTTGGGGTTCTCTGAAATCTTAAAAGAGGTAACTGTTACCAAAATTAAAAAAGGCCAGCGCCATATTGAAATTCTTTGTTATTGGGCCGATTTCGTTCAAAATCGATATATAGGGTTCCCTGAGATCACAAAAGAGGTATCTGTTACCAAAATTAAAAAAAGGCCAGCGCCATATTGATTTTTTTTTGTTATTGGGCCGATTTAGTTCAAAATCGATATTTAAGGTTCCCTGAGATCACAAAAGAGGTATCTGTCACCAAAATTGAAAAAGGCGAGCGCCATATTGAAATTCTTTGTTATTGGGCCGATTTCGTTCAAAATCGATATTTAGGGTTCCCTGAGATCACAAAAGAGGTATCTGTTACCAAAATTGCAAAAGGCTTGCTCCATAAATTCTTTGTTATTGGGCCGATTTCGTTCAAAATCGAAAAAAGAAGGGTTCCCGCGGGAATAAAAAAAACAATCCACGCGAACGAAGTCGCGGGCTTTAGACGAACGGACAGACAGAAAGACACACTTTCGCATTTATAATATTAGTATGGATATACGATCGATCATTAAAAAACATAATTATGGGCTTAATCCGCGTGGAATAAGTTTTTTTAATTCCCACGGAACCGCTTTAATTTTCCGGGATAAATATCACTCTCCACGTCCTCAACTATACCCATGCAAAAAATCGCGTCTTGCGTTGCTCTATTGAGGCGTGATTGAACAGACCAACAAACAAACACACTTTCATATTAACAATATTAGTATGATAGGGTACAAACAAACACAAACAATAGGTACCGTACCGTTCAGATGTATTTTATCGACTTCGCACTTGCAGCGCACTATTGCCCATCCCTATTTTTTACATATCTAAAAATATTAGTAGCTATAGTTCACTTGCCTACGCCGCGCACAAGGAGTGCGGTGCGATAGTAGTACTCTTTACCTTATACTACCTCTATGCGACTGACCATTATGGGTATGGACTATTTTGATCAAGTGCTACCCGTGCGAAGCCGGGGCGGACCGCTAGTATGTAATATAAATGAGAAAGTTTGGACTGATGTATGGATGGTTTGTTACTCAATCACGCCCGAAAGGCTGAACAGATTTGAATGAAATTTGGCAGAGATAGATTATTGACCGAACGAAGCGAAGGTCTCGGAGTCTACTTGAGTGAATTTGCACTTGTCCGTCAGTCCATTCGTCTGTCAGGCCTTATAACTTCTGAATTACTGAACGTAATTACTTAAAATTTAAATATAATATGTAAACTGATGGCCTCCAGCCGAATATGGCTTAAAAAGTTATAAAAATGTTTATTTCAGGGGGGCTCTCATAAAAGCGAATGCGAAGTAAAATATTTTTTATAGCGATACATAGGGTTGCGGTATATCATTTTAAAGATAATTCGGAATAGAGTCCAAAAATATTTTTTTTTTATTTTTTCCCTAAAGTTGACGAAATGGGGGGCTTTCAAAGTGGAGATTTTCTAACGTCCAAAGTTGACCTCAGAATTCAAAATTTTTTAAAAGGCTGAGTCTGAAACTTGATCAATTATTTGAATTATATCCTGTACTTGAACAACAAATACTAAAATTAGATAAATATTATATAATGGAAACGAAATTATTTAATTTTTAATGAGCTTCAGTATTTTTTACAGACCTTCACAATGATGTCAATAGATGGCGCTCTGTAAAAGTTTATTGGTTTTATGGATACCGCGAGGTCTCAGATCGGGGCGAACCACTAGTAGTCTGGAATAACACATATATTATGCTACTTTTTATCTCGGAAATTTCTCATATGGCCGGTAAGATGACGCGATCAGAACATTGATAAGACGTTAAAAATTTGAAAGAATAGATCCCTATTGTAACAGACTAAATTAGTCTCTAACTAGCTGATGCCGCGACTTCGTCCGCGTGGATTGAGGTTTTTTGGTTCCCGCGGGAACTCTTTTTGATATTTTCCGGGATAAAAAGTAGCCTATGTGTTATTCCAGACTATAATCTATCTCTGTGCCAAATTTCATCCAGATCCGTCCAGCCGTTCTGGTGTGATTGAGTATCAAACATCCATACATTCCATCCAATCTTTCGCATTTATAATATTAAGTATAGATAGTATAGAAGTATCCATCATTTCTGAATTTAGAATCAATGCACAAAAATCTAACTTCATATTCTAAACAATAGTTATAGTTTGACAAATTTAGGTTGATAATTTTGACAGATGAGAGGTGTATATAGCAATTGTGAAGGACTAGAGTGAGACAGACTGAAGCAGTATTATGCAAACGGCATCTGCCAAAATTATCATCTTAAATTTGCCAAACCTTATTACACATGCGATCTAAACGAAGCTCTGAGGAACGTGCTTCAAACTAAACTACTAGATAAAAATATAGCATGCAAAATCGGGTGCAAATATTAGTTAGACTAATTTGAAAAAAAATATTGGTGTACAACTACCAAATCCAAATGCTATTAGGATAATAAAAAATAGTCTATCCCTTTTCCTCTTATGATTACAGTCACTCGAGAGAAAAGGATAGAAGTCTAACATCTGGATATGATAGTATGTAGTACCTCCTTGTAACGTCCAAGTCGGGTTCCCTGTATGTACTGTTCATGGATATGTAGTAGAGTATGGTGAAAATTACTACAATGACGACAATCATCTGATTCCGCCGCGAACGATACCACCATTTTGTCATGCCGAGTGACATCTGTAACAAAATCAAATTACTGTAGGTATTTTATTGAAGTGGGCGGATCACACAATAGGGATGATGCCTGTGTCAAAAATAAATTCTTTCTTACTGATTATTAAATAGAGGCTTAAATTTACATCCTCGGTTAGTTTTAAGTTTGATAACCATTTTAAACTATAGATTAAAGATTAAAAGTGCGCTGAAATTTGATGATGTCAAAACTATGTAGGTATTACATACAAACTTCCATACTAGATGCGTGTTTTAGTTTAACAAAGTTTAACGAAGTTTAACAAAGAGTTGGTGATTTGATTGATTTTTCATCATCCCTATTCTCAATAATTTTGATGACCTGGCTAACGCAGTGGTGAGCACTGTGGTCTTATAGTGGTAGGTAAGGTTAGATTCCCAGCAGGGTCAATTTGGGAATTAATAATTTCTGAATTTTCTCTGGTCTGGTCTGGTGGGTGGTTTCGTTGGCTGGCTTAGTGGTAGGTGGCTTCGGCCGTAGTTAGTTACCGGCAAAGACGTACCGCTAAGCAATTAAGCGTTCTGGTACAATGACATGTAGAAACTGATTAGATGCATGGCTTTAATATTACTGCCATAAATAGGCTAGCCTGCTACAATCTTAGACTGCATCATCACTTACGCCATGGCAACCAAGCAACTATTCAAATATGTGTACCATATTTATGCATGTGGAGACAGAATTATAATAACAATGAATAACTAGTTAACGTCCTCTTGTTAACTATTTGAAGTGTCTATTTTCATGAAAATAGGTGTCATGGCTTTTCATGCACCTGTCAAGCACAAATGCATACAGTATCAATAGACGTGCATATGCCAATAGTAAAATAAATCGTTGGACAAGGCATACATAGTGAAACTCAGTATATTTAATTACCAATTTCACACTTGTTTGCAACTCAAATTAAAGTGTTTAAAAATGTTTTGGTAACTAATAATGGCTGCTTGATAGCTTAAAATAAATTAATTAAGTATTAAATTATAACCAGACCTGTCACAATGTTATGGCAAAGCCCTACTTTCGGATAGATAAGTCCTTGTATAGTTCTTGACCTTCTAAAAATGTGTCCAAATTAGTTAAGCTGTTTTGGAGATAAGTCCAGATTAAGCGACACTAGAAAAATATTATTTACTTCTTCTTCGACGAGACATAGCCATCCGCTGTGCATTGATATTTTTTACCTGTATATAACAGCCATGACTTCATCCACATGGATTACTTAAGGATTTTTGATCCCCTCTTTAATTCTGCAGGATAAAAAGTAGCCTGAGCTTCACCAGAATGCAACCTATCCCCGTATCAAGTTTCATCAAATTCAGTTAAACAGATGAGCTATGAAAAAATAGTATACTGACAGACACACTATCGCCTTTATAATATCAGTATGGATAATGGATTAAGTAATGTAAAACATAAAATGTAAAATGTAAACTCATTGAAAAATCTTATTACAATGTAAAGGATTACCTAAATGACACGGAAGCTTGGCAAATATTTGCTTCTGTTAGTTCTTTAGTTTAAGATGATTTGTGAGATGGCGATAATTAAAAAAAACTGGCTGTTTGTTGTCAGCTCTACTCTGACCAGGGCTCATTTGGAACGTTCATAGCTTTACTAAAGCTACGAGGGTTAAAAATCAATTAGTTGCTGTATCATAAAACTAAAGCTGCTTTAGTTTTAAAGATACAGCAACTGATTGATTAGGTAAATAAATATTGATTGATTCATAAATGTAAGTTCTAAAAGACACGAAAATTTTCCATTCAATAATACCTAAACTATCCATGTGTTGATTTTTCCTCCATTCACAACAAGACCAATAATTTATAGTCGTACATTTACTTTTAAAAGGAAAAACAGAGGTTCAGCTCAAAGCGCTTGCACTGGAATCAAATACTCGAACTCTATCAGACCCAAACCAAGACAAATATTTCAGAAATTCCACCGCACCTTATCCCAAGCGAGTTAGCCGGTTCTTAATAATTTCTTACCTTCATATAATATTTTATTTAGTTGATCAAACACCAAAATAAACACCACTGAATTTAAACCAATCTAATAAATGCAAATAATATTCAAGTATAAAAGCTACTTTTAAACTCCTTATGCTATGTAGGGCAAGAAAATTATAACTTTTCTAGCGAATTTTACTATTTTTTTCACGAAATCGTGAAAAATTGAAAAACAAATAATTGCTTGGCAAGCAGAGTTGGCAAGTTGACAGTTGACTAAAAACTAAAAAGTAAAATTATTCTTTCAATTTGATGCAGCATAGTGCAGTGCACTCTTGCTAGGGATGGGTTCGACTGGGATTTACAGCAGTTTGAAAACATCGATCTTAATCATTAAAATTCTACATCAATGATCTTAATATCGTAATCTAAATAATTAGATCTAATATCGTTAATGTATATACATGTAATTTATTTATTTAAATGTATTTACATTCAAATATTTTGACTTCATAAAGTCAATAGTTAACCAACAAAAAACACTTTCGCATTTATAATATACTAGATGTAGCTCTAATATGTTTATTAGATAGAACTATTTACTTATCCGGGATGAAACGGCCTGTCTTGCCTGGGAAACATCCTATCTGTGCATTAAGTTTCATCAAAATCGGTTGAATTTATATCTAAGACCTTTTGTCTTCGTAACAACGCGGTATCGGTGACGCGAATCCACAAGTTTACCCCCTACCAAAAAGTGCTCAACAAGGCTAAAGAAGTTTTCTCTTCAAAAATAATTACACCAATCTATTTACAATTATTCTTCCTCTTTTAATCTATTTTAACTATAGGCAATTACATCCGCTGACCAAGATAAAAATAACATCGAGTTTCCGTCGTCAGCTATTCGATTTTGGAGTCTTTATCGATTGGATTTCGATTTTGCAGTAATATAACTCGATTACTTTGATCTGTGCAAAGGAAAAGCTGAGATTGCAAATTGGCGGGAAATTTCAAAAAGAGTCGGGACTCTAGTATTTAGATTTTAGAGTAGGTAGCTAAATCTATGGTTTGGACTTTGGATGGATATATTATAATTATTTCCAAATTGATGAAATCTATACAAGTACCTACTAGGAAATCTGTGTAATTAAATTTATTTCACACATTTCCATCCGATTTTTGGTTACTTGCCTAAACAAGACTAGCACCTATTACCTATTCTGTGCTAGCACTACCTATAATAATATGGGACTTCTTTCGTGACGCGACGGAATCTTCAGCAGGCCGAGCGGGAGTTTTTTACGTGTAAGATAGTTAGTGAAAAATTTGAGAGAAGGAACACAGGTCCATCGTCCGTCACGTTCTGATGAAGAACACTGCAAAGTGTATGACGTAATCACTTTAGACAACGGCATGATAATATATACTCGTGTGGCATAGGACAACGGTTTTAGTACACTGGCGCGGCACGGGCGGAGGTGAAAATAAATAGGCATCTTCTAGGAAAGCGCGCTCCACCTTAGGCTGCATCACCACTTGCTAGCAAGTCTGCTCATTGCAGACAAGGGTAAGTAAAAAAAGTGCTACATTATAAAAAGTAGCAGAAAACACGATTTAAAAAAAAACAAGTACTTCTCGAAAAACCAGCGTAGGTAAATTCGAAAACAAATAATATATTATATTTAATGTTTAGTAAAAATTCACCTGGCAATGTATGTACTAAGTATGTACTTCTGTAATTTAGAATTTAGTGTTTTTTTTCGATTTAGTAAAATTGTACTTTTCAATGGGGAAAAACTTGCTATGAAAGGTGATTTAAGATGTTATGTTTGCATCTAATATACCTACTTTCATAAATGTTAAATTGAAATCGTTGTATGTTTGAATTTCTTTTAAGCAGCGAAGTTGTTTAAATTTTGATTCGGGATCAAGCATGGCTGCTTATAAATCTTGAAAACATAATTCTCAATCATACATACCTATTACATAATGCCAGTGCCACCGTTCAATAGATAAACTGCTTAAAAAACCTCATTTTTGACGATTTTACGCTATGATAGAGCCTTAACTACGATTCAAGATCTAGCCCCACTTGAGATACACGGAGCGACGCGGCACGTTGCGGAAAATATTATTTGTATGAGTTAGTATATAGCTCCATACAACCTCATACAAAGATTAAAAGTGCCGCGCCGCACCGTGCCTCTGTAGTGGGGCTAGACCTTTATATGGAATTGATTGAGCGCCAGTCTTAACCATTCCATTCAAATCGTATTAGGTAAAAAATCTCCAACTAAGCCCCTTGCTCTCTACCTGGATATAACTTATTAAAATTATAGTTCAAATGTACCGTTTATATTACCTACTTATTGATCAAGATAGCTGTAACTAAGTTGGACACAGAATAATATATGGGCTCAAGTTTTATCAATAAAATTAAGGTTTGTATACACGTTCGACGGCAAAGCGATATCCCTGGCGCAGTGGTGAGCGCTGTGATCTTATAGGCAGTCCAGGGTTCGATCCCGGCAGGGTCAATTTGAGAAGTAGGTAATAGACTATAGTTAATTTCTGAATTTTCTCTTGAGAGGCTTCGGCTGTGGCTAGGCTAGCTACCGGCAAAGACGTGCCGAAAAGCGATAGTATAAGCGTTCAAGTACGATGAAATGATAGAAATAGAAATGACCAATTATAGTCCACCGACTTAAAAATATCAGCATTCTAGCCGATGCCCGCGACTTCGTCCCCGTGGATTGAGGTTTTTCGGTTCCCGCGGGTACTCTTTAATTTTCCGGGATAAAAAGCCTATGTGTTATTCCAGACTGTAATCTATATCTGTGCCAAATTTGATCCAGATCCATTCAGCCGTTGGGGCGTGATTGAGTAACAAACATCCATCCATACATCCATCCATCCAAACTTTCGCATTTATAATATTTATTTGATTGATTGATTATTAGGTATGTCGGGAACCTACGGAACCCTACATTACGCGTGGCCCGACACGCATTTAACCGGTTTTTTGTGTAAATCTAGTTTTTTCTCTCTCCTCAACTATTTAGTACAACAATGAAGTAGTAACTTCTAAATCATAGCCGTCTCTATCTCCTGTAGAGATAGACTAAAGTGACTAAATAAATTCTATGCGCTGGGATTTCATATCAGTATGCCCTAAGCTTAACAATAAAACCATTGTATAAACACAAATAAGCTACAGGGGCCATACTGCCAACGTTAAAGCCATATTGTTTCATTGGTGTTGAATTTCATGTTTTAGAATTTTAATCCTTATTTTAGGAACGTCAAAGTATGTGACATCAAACTGTTATTGTGACTATAATAATGCTTAAGTATTGCTATAAGCGTTGGCAGTAGGTATGGTCCGGATAGCCGAGCGACTCGATGTGACTCGACAGTCGATTCATGTCCCAGTTATGTAACTTGAAGTAAGTAGTCAGTAGTTGTATACAGTGAACACGTGACGTGTGTTACGTAAACCAAAGCTAAATTTTAAGTAAAGTTATGTAAGTTATTAAGTTTACATTTGAGAGGTGCTTAGATTTGAGTGTTTTTATTAATAGTTTATTTGATAAAGGACAATTAGGATGCTCTTATATATATATCTTAGGAGAATACAGGAAATATTTTGTTGACCTTTGTGTTATTTCATGTTTTAATAGATGATGCCCGCGACTTCGTCCGCGTGTATTAAATTTTTTTAATTCACGCGGGAACTCCATAATTTTCCGTGATAAAAAGTAGTCTACGCCTTCCCCGGGATGTTACCTTTATACCAAATTTCATCAAAATCGGTTGAAAAGAGCTGACAGACATCCAGAATTACAGACAGACTGGCAGATAGACAGACCGACACACTTTTGCATGTAAGGAATTTTACTCATCCATGTTCATACTAAAACATGGATGAGTAAAACTCCTACTGATTAGGTACATATAGATTATAGGTACATAAGTAGTAAGTACCAACTACCATCCCAGATAAAAACTGCCTATAGGAATAAAGGTTTGTTTTACCTTGCAAAGAGCGTGGGGGTCTCAAAGACCTCTGCATTCCTGATCTCTTAATCCTGATAGATTAAGTTTCTACACTCGCTCTACGGTTAGGTACATAGACAAAAGATAACATAAACACTCAGAATACAGAACAATTCTGAGCATAAACACATTGGCGCAAGTACAACGCACTCGGCCGAAGGTTTCGGCTAGTTTTGGCGAACATCGCATAACTAGGTATATTATGGCCAGTCGCTATGTTTATCTAAATTTAGAAAAACATGTTTACACCATTTCCTACCTACACATGTTATCAGAGAGTTTAATTATATCCATACTGCGATTTAAAAAAGCGACAGACGGGCTAGTAGTGTGCTAGTAGTTATGGCCGAAGCCTCCCACCAGACCAGACCACGGAAAATTCAAAAAATATAAATTCACAAATTGACCCTGTCGGGGATCGAACCCGGGAATAGACTAAGCTTAAAAAACTAGCGACGGATGCGGATGAACTATTATTATTTATCTAACAGCTGACTAACTAATTAATACGAAAAAACTTTATTTCCAGATAAAATGAAGCATATGATAATATTTACAGCGGTGCTAGCCTTGACATCGGCCGATAAACATTGTCGCGGAGTTTACATAGATGACAAATATTATAACCTCAATATCATCAAAGAGGGAATCAGCCATATACACGATCTGGTAGTGAATAGAAACGATAACTCTGTGTACTTCACTTTTGAGGACGTTACAACACAGGTATAATATTCATTTCCTTTTTTATATACCAGCCTCCATCTTCAGTGTTACTGTTAACTCATGAATAGGGTCTCTTAAAAGGGCGGATTGGCGGTTCCTCTGGTGCTGCAAATGTTCATCGGTAATCACTTTACATCAGGTGACCCATCCTGCTCTTTTGCTCGCTATATATGTGCTATACATATACAAAAAAAATATAGCTACTATTGGGCCTAACAGACGTTGCCCTACTCTGATTCTAGAACAGATTGCAGCGCCACCTACCGGGTCCAATTTTGAATCTAAATCATCCCGGGGTCCGCTCAAACACAAAAAAACGTCATCAAAATCGGTCCATCGATTTCCGAGTTTTTGCGAGACTAACACACCGCAATTGATTTTTATTTAAACAGCTAGATCGATTCATTAAATGTAGGTAGGACTGTGAAATCGAATGGAGAAAAATGATGAAATCAGTTTTTATCTGGCCGTTTGTATGGAGTGAAATCGACCAAAACTCTGATTCCCTATCCCGAAGGAAACCTGAATCTGAAAAAGCATTCTAATATAATAAAAAACCTAGAGTATTAACATGCCATGTTGCATTCAAATTCATTTAATAGTTCGACAGACAGAGAAACAAAAATATAAATGTGAATTGGCGATAGATTGGGGGGTAGCGAACCATTACCATTACACACTTAGGAAATTTTAGTATTTATAAAAATAGCAAACATTAGGTAAAATAAAAATATAATTATTTATTTTTCAGCACAAAATTCCACAAACGCTCTTAGGTCAAATTGACATCGAGACTAAAGTAGCAAGGGTCATTGACGGCATAAGAAATGCTACAGCTATAGCAATGGACAATTTCAGTAACAAAATCTTCATAGGAGGTTCCGATGGCTTGTACAAAATCAACGAACGGAAAGTCCCAGAAAGGCTGCCAATACAAGACGACGTTATATCCATGCATTATAAAAACGGTTTATACTTTGTCAACAGAAGAAACGAAGCTTACAAGTTTGAAGATGGTTTTGCCTCTCCTATAAGGGAGTTAGAAGGCGTTAAAGTAGACAGATTAATAATGGATGGTGATAATAACATATTTTTCACTCGAGACAAAAAATTATTTAGAATTAAATTAGGCACGAGAGCGATAAACACTCACGAAGGTTATGTTGCTAATTTTATAGCTACAGATAATTTTTCTCGCGCCTACTTGTGTACGGATAAAGGGTTATACATTTACAATAAATACAAATTTGTGTTCGATAAGAAGGGTGATTTACCAAATCTGAAAGCTTTGTCGTTTCTTAAAATGAATGAGCCGATTTATGCTGTGGCCGATTATATTGTTAAACTTAGTCAAAGTTCTATTGGTTGTTTTGAAGATTGAACATTGGAATTAAGAAGTAGAGTAGGTATTGAACGCGCACGATTCAGTCATAGGCATAGATAATTACGTGATTCTTGATTTTTCTCCATATTTTAACTAAATTGATTTCTGACTTACACCGATTTCTAATTTCGCCTAATAGCAGTTTAAGTAAACTGGAAAAGTTACACCATTCTTAGTGTTACTTAATTATATAATAAATAATTGGAAACAGATGATTCGATTAAATAGTAAGTTGTTCTTAAAGTAATTCGAGTAGAATGGCATTTAGTCCCATCCTGAACACTTTACTTTTCACTTTGATTGCAAGAAAATAAAATAAATAACGCTTTTAATTATTTCTTTGCCATTTTGTTACATTTCCATATTAGGAGTACTAAGACCTTTATTTTTAATTGATGATTAAATAATTATTCACATTCATGTACCCTAGATGCTTTCACCTTGTATTACGTATTGGGCATCGAAATTCGAAATGCATTAATTAAACATCCATTTAGATAAATGTAATAATTAAAACAAAGATTCTATACATATTATAGAAATTTCGCAGCAATCCACAAAAAAAAACCAAAGGAATTTAAAAAAATACAGTAAGTACCAAAGACACCGTGCATCTAGTTGTCTAAGAGCTGTAGAATACGAGATACGATGGGTAACATTTTAACACGCTGACGCATACAAACATTAAAAAAAAGATTGTACCTACATATTCTAAAGCACATTTTTTACAAAAAAAAAAATGATATTGGTTGTCAATGTGAAAATCATCGCACATTTTTGTAAGTTAAGTTTAAAATAAAAAATTAAATAAAGCAACTTTTGTGGTTATAAGTGTATAACTTTTTATAAATTCAAAGAAAACAATGAAGATACAAAAGAAAATTATAAATATTATACTTTTTTCTTTGCAAAAGGTAGGTACTTAAGATTTTTTCCTTGCAAATATAACTAGTGTATACCAAATAAATATTGCGAATATATTATGTATGGTTTTCGTCTCTCTGATACGTTTTCACGATCTAGAAAAGAATAGGTAAGAATTTTTATCGTTTTTATCCCGGAAAATTAAAAATAAAATTCCGTATCTCCTTTTTTAGGGTTCCGTAGCCAAATTTGGCAAAAACGGAACCCTTATAGATTCGTCATGTCTGTCTGTCTGTCTGTCTGTCTGTCTGTCCGTCCGTATGTCACAGCCACTTTTTTCCGAAACTATAAGAGCTATACTGTTGAAACTTGGTAAGTAGATGTATTCTGTAAACCGCATTAAGATTTTCTTACAAAAATAGAAAAAAAATAATAAATTTTGGGGGTTCCCCATACTTAGAACTGAAACTCAAAAATTTTTTTTTTTCATCTAACCCATACGTGTGTATGGATAGGTCTTCAAAAATGATATTGAGGTTTGTAATATCATTTTTTTCTAAACTGAATAGTTTGCGCGAGAGACACATCCAAAGTGGTAAAATGTGTGTCCCCCCCCAAGTAACAATTCGTTGTCGTATAGAAGTCGTGACAACGTTTTTTGTTTACCTTTTAGTCCTAAAGAAAGGTTGTTTAAACGTTATTATAACGTTTACAAAACGCGAAAATGGCCCCAGTTATAAGACTATTTGTCGTTTAATCGTCACGTAAAGGTCGCGACGATGACCATTTACGTCGTTTAGACGTCCTGTAGACGTTGCAGAATAGAACGTTTTGATTATATATAGACGTTACGAGATAACTCTTAGATACATATTCATATTAATGTTGTGAAGTGACTATAAAACTAAAAATGTATGGTTACTTAGAAGGCAAGTAATGTAAAACTAATTCTATTAAAAATTAATTATTCTATGTTTGTATTATATTGCGTAGCGTTGATTTCGACTGGAAACTTAATTTTTACGAGAAAGTATCTATGAAAATACTATGAATATTTTAATGCCCCCCCCGTGATTTTGTGTTTTATGCATTATATTTAAATAATTTCAAATTATCTCTTCATTCAAAACTTCCAGCCATGATGTTTTAGTTAGTGTCCAACCTATAAACGACGTTAAAATAACTAGATGTCGTGTAAATGTTTTTGTGACGACCATTGAAAACGCCATGTTTTAGACACTATAGGACTTAATGTCTTGTAATAGTTATATTGCAGTCACAAGAAAACTACTTGGTTGTATAAAAGGCTTAACCATGACGACTAAAAAACAAAGTAATGTTAGTTATATAAATGTTATGAATTAACGTCTACACGACTTTCAGTCATATAAATATCATACGCCGACGTTTATACAATCATGAATGTAGTTTAAGGGTTGTGGCTGTTACCGTTACATAACGTCATATAATTTCGTTTTATAGACGTTTACTCGACTATTTATTATAACTTAATAGTCGCACGACTAAAAGGCCGAATCGATGACATCTATAGGACGTTATTGTTGTCTTATTACCATTATAAGACTACTACACAACATGACGTCGTATAACTCTAGATTTATACGACTTTTTTGGACTTTTTTGCTACTTGGGCCCCCCCCCCCCCCCCCCCCGTAACTTCTAAAATAAGAGAATGATAAAACTAAAAAAAATATATGTTGTACATTACCATGCAAACTTCCACCGAAAATTGGTTTGAACGAGATCTACTAAGTAGTTTTTTTTAATACGTCATAAATCGTAAACCGCAATTTACCTTTCATTCAATCAACTCAAATATTTAAAAAAAACATTTAATTTAAAACTTACTACAGGTTTGTACGGAACCCTCGGTGCGCGAGTCCGACTCGCACTTGGCCGGTTTTTTTCGTACTTCTTACGCATGGATTAAGGTTTTTTGGTTCCCGCGGGAACTCTAATTTTACGCGATAAAATATAGCTAATATATGTGTTATTCCAGACAATAATCTATCTCTGCCTTTCATCCAGATCCGTTCAGCCGTTCTGGCGTGATTGAGTTCTGGCGTGACAAACTTCCATCCATACATCTGCTTATCCATCCAAACTTTCGCATTTATAATATTAGTATAGATTAAGTATGGATGTTCCTTTTATTTTTAGAGCGCATCCGAAATTAAGGGATCCCTCGGCGGGTCAAAAATTAACCTCAAGTACGTTTCCACTATCACCATTGTGGTAGCCCTGACTTGCATGTACCTCTGGAGTTGGTACCGCTTGGATCTGATACTAAGGGAAGAGTCTACTGTTCCGTAAGTTAGTAGACTAGCCATGTGGTGTCGTTGGACACCCCGGTAGAATATAGCTTAAAGTCCTACAAACTTATCTGACCAGTGACCAGGGTGGCCAAAATTGGAACTTTTTATGCCTGTTTAGTTTTCGTTTTTATTTTATTTTTTATCATTCATATACCTACACTAATCGACGCTGTCACCGGGTCAGATAAGATCAGATCAGAGAAGAACCCGACAAGGGAAAACATAGAGTCCCAGTATATGTATTTGATGTTACTCCGTCATATCGATTTTGAACATGTAAAATTTAGCCTGTTACTCAGACTATAATAACGAATCTATTGACACATCATTCATCAAAATCGGCTCAGTAGTTTATGCAGTACGGTGAAATATGTATAACATAAATAGGTACAAACATACATACTAATGTTATAAATACGAAAGTGTGTCTGTCTGTCTGCTACTTAATTGCTGGAGTAAGTCAAATCTAATACTAGACTGTCCTATTTGGCCCGTGGCTATAATAGGTACTTTTGTTTTGGAACAGAATAAAAATCAACATTCAGCAATATTCGAACGAATCGAACGTGGGGTGCGTTTTTCCTGAAGTTGACCCATATTCGGCGGTAGCCCTGAAATACAACGTGGAATGGCCTAAAGTCGTCTGCGAGGGATACGATTGGGTTGAGTGTAACGTAAGTATGTTGTCAGCGTTTGCCCCGGGTCATAGAATAACATCTCTGGTGAAGAAATGGAACTCAATACTATATTACAAGGTTCCATGATAATTATTCAAATCATTCTTGATCCCTGGTGCAGTATTGAGCGCCGTAGTCTCCGGGTTCGACTTCGATCCCCGGCAGGGTCAATTTGGGAATTTATAGTTTCTGAATTTTCCCTGGTCTGACCTGGTGGGAGACTTCGGCCGTGACTAGTTACCACCCTGCCGCCAAGCGATTTGGCGTTCCGGTACGATACCGTGTAGAATCCGAATATGTTAATAAACCCATACGGCTGCCATGCCTCTAACAGGTTAGCCCGCTACCATCTTAGACTGCATCATCACTTACCATCAGGTGAGATTGCAACGATGGGCTAACTTGTGCTGGATAAAAAAAAAATTTTTGACGGAACATCTCGGAATTTTGGTCTCACTATGTCTGTGATTTTTTTGACCAAACTATTGGGAACTAGCTGATGCCCTCGATTTCGTCCGCGTGGTTTAAGTTTTTTGATTCCCCCCCCCCCTTAATTTTCCGGGATAAAAAGTAGCCTATGTCACTCTCCAGGTCCTCAACTACACCCATGCCAAAAATCACGTCGATCCGTTGCTCCGTTGCGGAGAGATTGAAGGACAAACCAACAAACAAACACACTTTCGCATTTATAATATTATTATAATTATTTTCTTAGCAAATCAGATATAGACCCACAGCTAGAGCAGATAGAGCTACAGTGTTCCTTTTCGTATTTTTTTAATATTAGTTCCTAGATCTATAGATTATCGAATATTACAGATGTCAGAATGTAGAGTAACCCAGCACATAGTGGACACGATGAAAAACATAGTATGCTACTATAAAGACATCATATATGTACACGACCATAAATATACAATATCTGATCCAGTTCAACTTGTTGATAATGAAGTGTATGTGTTGAATAGAAGCGACTCCTTCAAGGTCTCCTGCACTGGCTATGAAAAAAATGGGTAAGTACTTAAATACCACAGAATCTATACTGATAGTATAAATGCGAAAGTTTGGATGGATGGATACTCAATCACGCCAGAACGGCCCAACGGATCTGGATTAAATTTGGCACAGAGATAGTTTATAAAAATAAAATTAAATAAAAGAGAGATAGAGAGTCTGGAATAATCCTGGAAAATTAGAGTTCCTGCGGGAACCAAAAAACCTCAATACATGCGGACGAAGCCGCGCGCATTACGGCCGCTTTCTAAATTGAGTTTATCATGTTGAGTCTGTCTCAAAGACTACATAAGAACTAATTTAGCAAATTTTTGTTTCTGAATTGATATTGTGTAAGGTTTGAGAACTTGCTGTTTTTTCTTGAATGCATAATTCAGAAACCGGCCCAATATCAATTCAGAAACAAAAATTCGCTTAATTAGTCCTCTTTGAGACAGACTCAACATGAAATTCTCAATTCAGAAACCGGCCGTTTGCTAGTGAGATATATAAATCACCAAAATCTATACTAAATCGCTTGGCGGCACGTCTTGGCCGGTAGGGTAGTAACTAGCCACGGCCGAAACCTCGCATCATGGAAAGTCATTCACCAGGAAATAGGACGTCATGTTAGTTTTTTTTTAAATTCCACTAAAAGTTAGCCAAGGTATGGATTTAATATAACTGCCATGCCCCTAACAGGTTAGCCCGCTGCTACCATCTTAGACTGCATCATCACTCAGGTGAGATCGCCGTCAAGGGCTAAATTTTAGTGGTTTAAAAAAAAAAAAAAAGGCGGATATTAATTTCTTTTATCTCCTTTTTCCCGTATATCATACCATTTACCATATGGTATTGTTCTGGGTGGTATGCTGTCAATAAATGTTTTTCTTTCTTTCTTTCTATAGCTTTGGTCTGTTAGCATCAAGATGGCACGGCTACAAGGCCAGCATCCGTCCTGTAACACCGCTCCCATCTCCGAAGAGGAATGACAGTCTGAACATCCTCATTGTGGCGTTTGACTCTACAGCCCGCAGCGGGTTCATACGCAAAATGCCCAAAAGCTTTAACATGTTAACTGAGAAGTTGGATGCTGTAGTTTTAGAAGGGTAAGTGGTTTAAGGCTCGTATTAAAAACCGGCATCAGTTAAAAACACGTTCTCAAGTATCGGTCTCCCTCTCTGCGTCATATGCCTCATTAACGAGGGTCGTGACTCGTGACCCCGTGAGAGAGGGAATTAGAGCTTAGAACTACCACGCTGTTCAAATGCGGGTTGGTGGGCCTTAACAACTATTATCATGTTAGTGATAATGACCGGGACCTCTCGGCACTCTGTAACGTAGGCACGGGGGTGAACCGTGGAACACCGCCAACTTCCTAACTCCGGGCTAGTACTGAGAATTTCTAGTCAGAAAAAAAACGAGTGTGCTTTAGACCGTAACTGGCTATGAGAGAAAGAGAGAATGAAAATGTGTGCTCGCACCTCTCTCTCTTGCCCCTACAGTAATATACGAAACGTAACTCTCTCTCTTCCTATCTTCACTAACTTATATCTCCCTCTCATCTTGTGTCTCATCACACTTTTCGTAACGCTCTCGTCACGCATTCACCAGGCTACTCCCCAAATCAAGCGTGCGTAAAGAAGTTTTACTTCAAAATCCAACACTTAGTTACGCTCAGCAACCAACGACCTCAATTCACATAGATGGGCCCTGTCAAACACAGAATGTGGACCTAGTTTACTAACGCCATCTAGTCTGAAAAGCCGGACAGCGCTATGACGAACTCCGTGGCGCAGTGTGTAGCGCTGTTGTCTTAACGTGCGGTGGACCCGGGTTCGATCCCCGTCAGGGTCAATTTGGGAATTTATAATTTCTGAATTTTCCCTGGTCTGGCCTGGTGGGAGGCTTCGGCTGTGGCTAGTTACCACCCTACCGGCAAAGACGTGCCGCCAAGCGATTTAGCGTTCCGGTACGATGCCGTGTAGAAACCGATTAGGGGTATGGGTTTAACATAACTGCTTAACCCGCTACCATCCACAGAGTACATTGGTAATTGCTACCATCTTAGACTGCATCATCACTTACCATCAGGTGAGATCGCAGTCAAGGGCTAACTTGTAGTGGATTAAAAAAAAATTACGGGGACAAGGACAGGGCTATACAGGTTAGGAGCGTGCTCTAACGGTTGGAAGCCCAATTTTTTTCTATGAAAGGGCCCATCTAGTACCCTACATATATATCGATGTCTGCAACAAGCTATATAATTTTCAGTTACAACATAGTAGGCGACGGCACTCCAGACGCCTTGTTCCCCATTTTGTCGGGCAGAACGGAGCTACAGCACGACACGTATGCGAGGCAGAGGGTCTCCAAGAGTACCTACCTCGACCCTGAGCGGTTCATCTTTCATACTGCGAAGGAGGACGGGTAAGTTTTCCACTACAGCCCATATTAAGGTCGCCATGCTAGGCACGCTCATAGGAGAGAGGTAATAAGAGCATTGAGCCACCACGCTGCTCCAATGCCAGTTGACGGGCTTCGTTTTGAGAAGCGTGGTGGGCCTGCTGCCTGTGCCAGCTGTGAGACATTAATGGGTTGTAATAGCACACGAGTCTGTGGTAATAGTTCCTTGATTAACATGGACTTATCCAACCTAGTGAGTTCTCGCTTACCTATATTTAATCCTATAATGTGTTCCCCCTAGGTACCACACTGCGTACTACGAAGACATGCCCTGGATCGGTTCCTTCCAGTACCGCTACAACGGATTCAGCAAGCGCCCCGCCGACCACTACATTAGGTGTGGTAAATCCTTGTCTAGAATAGAATATAATACTTATAATAGTGTTATTAGGTATTCTCGTAAAACGATTGGTAATAATCTAAAAGATTGAACGTTAAACCGACTTCACCATACACTTAATAGTCCATACCTATCTTGAAAACTACTGAAATGATTTCGATGAAACTTGTACTGGTTCCTGAGTTGAAGTAACTGTAAGCTAATAAAAAAATAATACATACAAACATACATACACCTATGAAATCCATACTTATATTATAAATGCGAAAGTGTTCCTGTCTGTCTGTACATCTGTCTGTCTGCTACGCTTTCACTGCCCATCTGTTCAACCGATTTGGATCAAATTTAGTACAGGGATAGATTGTATCTCGGGGAAGGACATAGGCTATTTTATCCCGGAATATTAAGTAGGTTCCCGCGGGAATCGAAAAATCTTAACCATCGCGGAGGAAGTCGCAGGCATCATCTAGTTTATAATATTAGTATGATTTAGATTCAATAACAAAAACAAGTAGGTAGGTACTTGCTGCTTCGTACTTAGAACATATTGTAGGTGAAATTGCAGTCAAGGGCTGACGTATAATTGGGATACAAAACTTTAGGTCATTTTTCATGGAAGAGTCGAAGAACGGCGCAAAATGGTATCAGGGCGTGAAGGGAAGGTATTGCGTTGGAGACAAGCCCTCATTTTTGGTTCTCCTGGATTTGACCAGACAGGTATTATCGCTCACTAACTTCAACCCATTACCGGAATATTATGACGGGCGATTACGGAACCCTACGCTGCGCGTGGCCCGACGCTCACTTTGCCAGTTTAGATACAAATACAAAACTTTTTATCCGAGTATCTAACAAGTGACAAGTGCTTTTGAATAGTTGAATGAATTCAATCTACTACTGGTTCAGAATGCCATTCCTAGCGAGAAGAACCAGCAAGTGAAAGACTTAATTTACAATTACATCAATAAGTAGATACATACTCGTTGTCCTTAGTATTGCTAGAACGAGTCAATCCATTCTTTTTTATCATTTACACATTACATTTAAAGTTTGTACAGGGGTCATACTGCCAACGCTTAAAGCCATATACATTGTTTCATTGACTTTCGCGTTTTAGAATTATTATTTAATCCTTGTTTTGGAACGTCAAGGTAAGTGACATCAAACTGTCATTTTGAGTAACATTGCTTAAGTATTGCTTTATGAGTTGGCAGGATGGCCCCAGTTTTAGTACTCGTCGTGTCGCTCTTGTTAGAGCGCCCGTGGTCATCACTTTGGTCGTCAGGATTAGTACTGTTGATATACATAACTAGCTGATACCCACGAATTCGTCCGCGTACATCGAGATTTTTTTCCCCGCGGGAACTCTTCAGACAACTTTCTGGCGTAAACCATCCATACACATCCATCCGAACTTTTTCATTAAAAAATATATTAGTATAAATGAATTAAAAATATCTCTTCTTATCCCTAACGATGCTCTAATAAAATTCTGACATTTCACTCTTCCGTCATTCATTCCAGTTCATGAAAGTTCAAGGGAAGAAGTTCTGTTTCACATTCATAGCGGACATATCGCATGACGACTTCAATAGGATTGCCACGGCTGATGAGGACTTCGCTGGCTTCCTGCGTCATATCAAGGAGTCAGGATATTTGAAGGATACCATGGTCGTTGTTATGGGGGACCATGGACCTAGGTAAGATAAATGAAGCGCAGGCCACACCACGAGCTAAACTAACGCAAAACTTTGCCGCTTTTTTTTATCCACTACAAGTTTGCCTTTGACTGCGATCTTACCTGATGGTTAATGATGATGTAGTCTAAGATGGTAGCGGGCTAAACTGTTAGGGGCATGGCAGTTATATTAAACCCATACCCTTATTCGGTTTCTACACGGCATGGTACCTACCTGAACGCTAGCGTTGCGACCTATTGCTGGGCGGCACGTCTTTGCTTTTAGGGTGGTAACCAGCCACGGCCGAAGTCTCCTAGCCTGGAAAAATCGTACGTGGCCAAAAAGCGCCGATCTCTGTCTATCGCGTTCCAGTACCTTTAGATGGAGAGGGACAAATTACCTTTAAATTATATAATTACTAGATGATTCCCGCGACTTCGTCCGCATGGTTTTTTGACTCCCGTAGGTACTCTTTAATTTTCCGGGATAAAAAGTAGCCTATGTACTCCGGGATACAATCTACCCCTGTACCAAATTTCATTAAAATTGGTTGAGCAGATAGGCCGTGAAAGCGTAGCAGACAGACAGACAGACAGACACACTTTCGCATTTATAATATTATATACATATAGTATGAATTTTAGTTAGTCTCGAACATTTTGAACAAATCCAATTATGTCTCAGTAGCTCAGGCGGAAAAGAGCCGCGTCTTATGCAAGATATCGCAGGTTCGAATCCCACTCACGATATTCGCTTTTTTATAGATTCGGCCCTATGCGTGCAACCCCACAGGGCAAGCTAAATGAACGGCTACCATTCATGTCCATCATCCTACCAGAAAGGCTGAAAAGGTTGGCTTAGTTTTGTTATCTTGCAGCACCTCTTTTGTATGCCTACAGTGGATATTTTGATATTGGTTTTATTTCTTTACTGATTTCTGATTTCCTATGAGATTTTCCCGCTGCTAAAGGCCCGCTTATAGCGGCTATATAGCTTAAGCAGGTTTTTATTATTGAAAACTATTAACTTAAATGGCAATTTTCATATTTCTAACTTCAAAAGCATAGGACTATCATACAAACTTCCTTAACTTAAGGGGGTGAAATGGGGAAGAGGTAATTTCACCCCCTTAAGGTGAATTTTCTCAAAACCGTTTCTTAGCTGATGTCTACACTACAGAAGGAATCTACCTTCCAAAATTAAAGTTATGTAATCTATATATACCTGCAACTGAATTTTAAAACAGTTATGCCCAAACGACTGAAATTTTGCATACACGTTTAGTTTTAATGACAATTGCATGGTTTTAGCAAAGTGACGTCATTCGTAATTCAATATGGCGGACGCCCAAAGGTGGCAGACTAGTTATTTTTATGCAGCCCTATGTATCAATTAAAAGGGTTTGCTGAGAAGAATACGAAAAATAAAATGACGTCACACTAAATTAAATATGGCGGATGAAAAAAGCTTGTTTAAAAAAGGTGTTTCCGACGTTAGAGGCTTGTTTTTTTAATGATTTAATACTTATTTATTTAAGGGAGCGCCCAGACGCGTTAAACAACCTCAAAGCCAACGCTCGAGTGCTGACCACGCCCTTTGATATCCACACGACGCTGTTGGACGCGATGGCGTTGGGTCAACACGCCAGCGACTTTGTTGTGCCCAACGCTAGCTTGAAGAGAGGATTGAGCCTTTTAAAACCGGTAAGAATATGGAACCGAAGGAAAAAATAAATGAATGTAGAAACGTACCCTTTACCCTAAGTTTTAATTCGATTGATCGTATACGAACTCGATGATATTAGCGTCAAATTAAAATGAACATTAATTACTTTGATTTAGGGCTTTTGTTAAGTCGAGGTTATTATACTATCGATGATTTTATTGATTTTCTTAATGACAAAGTTGCAGTGAAGCAACCGGCCACGCATCCACTAAGTCCATCCATAAGTCAGTGTCGGACAGGATACACGGACAGCTTGAAGCAGTCAGGATGGACTGCTTCAAACTGCGACTGCATAGTGAACTACAGTCTTCTACGTACACACATACATGGTCCCGCTCGAGCAGTTGCGACTGCTTCGGGCTGTTGGCAGCAGTTATCAATGGTAGCTTCAAGCTGTTGACTATGACTGCAAGAGCGGTCCGTGTATGTTGATCACTGGCTAACTGCTCGAGCAGTCCGTGTATGGCCGGCCTTATACTTGTAACGTAACGTGTGTGTTATATTGTTTACTAATGGAACATTTTTTTTTATGAGAAGAGTAACTGCTGAATTTCTTGTCGGCTCTTCTCAGTAGTATTCCAAGCTTTCCAAACCGGTGGTAAAGTCTTGACGTAGCACAAGTGACACAAGTTGTCCAACGTGAAATAAATAAATCTTTTATCATTTTCCCAGATCCCCAGAACCCGTACATGCGAGGAGGCGGAAGTGACGCCCCACTGGTGTGTGTGTGTGAACACAGAGTCGCACTCAGTGGCGGTCACTGACCCCATGCACAGTCGCTCCGTGGATGCCCTAGTGCGGTTCATCAACAACATTACCCAAGAGATGAGGTAGGTATCCACCCCCCCCCCCCGCTCTATTATCAAATTACCATATAACTTCTAAACGCTAGCCTGTTAAGCCTGTTAATATAAGTTCTTTAAATACAAAGCGCCGGGCACCTGCAGGGCGACCGCGTAACTTTTGCATCAATCATTGATACATCGCAATCACCTCCGGTTGGCTGAATTTATGGTATTCTTGCTGCGTCAATGGATTTCGTCCAATAGTGGAATCAATGATTGATGCAAAAGTTACTCGGTCGCCCTGCCGGTCATAATATACCCAAAAGCAGGTGTTGGATTGGAACCCGCAAGGTCAAAGAGAACAGACTTGGCGGTGTACTTTGATGAGGCGAAAAAGAGCGGCCTTACGTGGCGCGAGCTAAAGCATAAGGCGTCCGACAGATCGGCTTGGAAAAGAGTAACTATAGTGCCTTCCCTCTGCCCCGAAGGACTTGATGATGATGAATATGACTTTAATTTTAAAGACGACTGAAGACTGTCTTAAACATATAGAATGTCAAGGGCGAACTAGTTGTTCTTCCGAGACGACCAATTAATGAAATGATTAATAACGGCAAAACCCTGAGCGAACTGCGTTCCTGTAACACAATGCTTTACAGTCTCAGAATCAATTCTATGAAATATCTAGATTTGTTTCATGGATAGGTACTTTAATACTGGGCAAAAATCAATTATGTGATTAATGGAAGGGTGGTCACGACCCTCAGCAATGGGGAATACTTAGAGAGGAAGAGAGAGAGAGAGCTTAAAAATAAATTAAAATAGTAGATTGTATTATAAGGGAGCAAAATAATATCTTTACGGCGAGGGCGCTTTTTTGAATCCAGAGCGAAGTGAGGGATTCTAGAGTAGAATCCCAAGCGTAGCGAGGTATTCTTTAGTAGAATCAGGAACGTAACGAGGGATTCAAAGTACGTCGTCCGAGCCCAAAAATATTTTGCGCCCGAATGATACACTCTACTTTTCATCACTCTCTATGAGAAAATAAAACTAAAAATCCATGATACATCCTCTTTGTGTCCAGTTTTACGTCGTTATTAGAACTGACTGTTGATTTTAGCATTGAGTAGGTAGGTACTCCAAAGAGTGGAAGGTTGTTTAGTTTTGGCTAAATACTGGAAGTAGGCCAAAATACAGATTCTGAACAATTCTTGGCGCCTCTTGCATTTCTCCATTCAATAAAATTACCTAAGGCTTTCATATATTACTCCCGGGATTTTGCAATGTAATAGATCACATTTCTTGCCTCAGTTCTAATACTTTCAGGAGTTAATTCTATACTTTCACTGTCATTTGAATAACTCATTTTTCAAAATAAAACCATGCATTTTTAACAATCCGTGAAAATTTACGAAAACGCGGCCTGTAGTTCGCGCATTTTTAATTTGGTTTCCTTTTTTTTAATTTAAAAAAAAAAACAAATTAAAGCCGGCGGCGCGACTATGGGTCGTCGTACCATTCAGTATTCAAACAATATTTGCGTTCGATTTCTTTAGCGCTGAACACTAAGATGTTCCAAATTCAAAAAGTGCGCGGAAAAGATGATTGCGGCGCACTTTTTGAAATAAAGAGGATTAAAAGCTCATTTCTGCCCGCTAAAAGTTCCTTATAGAAAACACCACCTTTGGGCGCACTTAAAGGCGAACCAAGTCGTCCTTTTCGAATAGATGGGATGAAAAGTATATTTTCATTTTTCAGATCATTATGCGCAGTCAGAAAGCTGACCAACACTCTGTGGGTGACGCGCCAGACGCCACACGCGTCCTCAGCTGGCAGCTCTTCACACGCCGTTTACTACCAAGCTTTGGTACTTATATCTGTCAGAGTAAAATTGTAAATACCGTTAGATTATAACCTATCTTCACAAGATTGTAAACTGTCGAAAAATTGTGAACCGTAAAATTTTGCTTACCATTTAACCCTCGTAGATTTAGTTTTACGATATCGTTAAGTACCTACTGATTATCACCATTATATTTTACTAGAGCTCGCCCGCGACTTCGTCCGCGTACAGTTGCTGATTTCCTATGAGATTATGAAATTTTCCCGCTGCAAACAGCGTATCTATAGAGGCTTTATATTATAGCTTATGCAGGTTTTTTAGTATTTAAAACTAATAACTTAAATGCTGATTTTCATGTCTACACTTACTTCAAGATCATAAAATTGTATGTAACCTTTCACCCCCGCTTCACCCCTTTTGGGTTGGATTTTCGTAAAATTGCTTATACAGGTTATTATTGTTTAAAGCTAATAACCTAAATCCCGATTTTCAAGTCTCTAACTTCAAAAACAAAGGACTTTCAAACAAACTTCCAACCCCCATTTCAACCCCTTAGGGGTGGATTTTCTCAAAACCCTTTCTTAGCTGGCGTCTACACCATAGAAGAAATCTACCTTCCAAAATTTAAGGCTGTACGCTTTATAGTTCCTGAGATATCGTGATTAGTCAGTAAGTCAGTGAATGAGTGGTATTTCGCTAACTTATCTAGGTATATAGATGAATAAGAGGACGTCAATAAGTGTAGTATATCTACCTAAATTGAATAAAACATTATTTGATTTGATTTGATTTGATTTGATTTAACGCATTATTTTTCGGTAGATCATAATCTATTACTATATATCGGGTTAATATAAGTATACTAACCCGATAGAACCTAATACGACTTATGCCTAATAATAATACTAGCACTACCTGTGTTTATGTCTATCCCTAACCTAACCTAAAAGATCAAGAAGATGAAGAACAAGAAAACGTAAATACAATAAATATTTCAAAAATGGACACTCAACACATTGAACGGTTCACATTTTTTCGACAGTTCACAATCTCGCGAAATAGATTATAATCTAACGGTATTTACAAGTTTACGGTGACATATCTACTCAATTCACAGTTCTAGAAACAGGAAGTTAATAATATTGTACCTACTTGTTGTAAATTCTGAAATTTTATCATTAATCTTTAATTAATTATTTATTTACTCCGTTCAGCCGTTCTGGCGTGATTGAGTAACAAACATCTATCCGTCCATCCAAACTTTCGCATTTGTAATATTAAAGTACCTATAGTTAAAGATAGTTATTTTCAACCGACTTCAAAAAAAGGAGGAGGTTCTCAATTCGACTGTATTTTTTTTTAAATGTTTGTTACCTCAGAACTTTTGACTGGGTGGACCGATTTGGATGATTCTTCTTTTTTATTTGAAAGGGCATACTTCCCAAGTGGTCTCATATAAATTTTATCGAAATCGGTCGAGCGGTTTTTAAAATATCAACAATAAAATAAGTACTTTGTATAGCGTGTGCTTGTTGTTGTAAAGTTGGCGCGGGAGTTTGAAGTCGGTTGTTTAAAAAGAATTTTCTATATTAAATTATTTCAGGTCATACTGAGCCCAGGTCGCGCGGCGTTTGAAGCCTCCCTACAATACGACGAAGGCCAAGATCGCTTTACCGTATCGGAGAAAGATATCTCTAGAATTTCTGCGTAAGTAGCAATAGTTTTGACTTAGTCCAAATTAAATGCAAGCTGAGGTAACAGTTGGTACATATAGTAGAATTTATAATGATTACACAACATTTTTTGAAGTTTCCAGTGCTACCAGATTTTTTGAAAAATAAATATATAGTCTTGGGGACAAAAGATTGACTCATTCATTATGTCACAACTGAACCACATCACATCAATATTACCATAAATAATGACATCATTATTTTACAATTTGACATTAGCTAATGTCAAAACGTGTTGTCTAATTAAAAAATTGAATATAGTGGGCCTGCTTGTCTATAGATTGACCGATTCGAAGTTCTGTAACAAAAATGATGCAACTTTTTAAAATATAAAAGATGATCGCCCGAACAGGGACTTGAACCCTGGACCCTTGGATTAAAAGTCCAATGCTCTACCGACTGAGCTATCCGGGCTACGAAAACATAATCGAAATTAATAAAAATTATTGTCATTTTAACTAACATGCCCCAATTTCTAAATTATAATATTCAGATAAAATTATGTAGCCCGGATAGCTCTGTCAAGTCCCTGTTCAAGTCCCTGTTCGGGCAGTATCGGCTTTTTTATGAAATTATCACCACGATATCGACTTTGTCTGTCAAAGAACTTTAAAGTCCCACTTGAGATTCACGGAGCGGCGCGGCACGTAGCGGCACTTATTCTTTGTATAAGTTTGTATGGAGCGGGGCGGCCCCGTACAAACTCATACAAATAATATTTGCCGTGCATCTCAAGTGGGACTTTAAAGTTCTTTGACAGACAAAGTTGATATCGTGGTGACAATTTCATAAAAAAGCGTAAAATATAGTACCTACGTAAAATATTATGTTGAAGCTTTATAACGTAAAATGTTGGTGGGTTGTAAAATCCGTGGCTGAGTTAGTAAATTGAATTGGCGATTTATTTTAAACAGCAGGACAAGTAATATAATAATTGGGTAATAAGTAGTTGGGTATTTGACAACTATTCAAAAATATGCTTATTCAATAGAGGATCTCCCAAAAGTCGTAATATCCAAGTCCCCTGTTAGTTGTATTTTGCATTAAAGTAACAAAGTGCGTCGAACTTTGACGACGTCACTGTTCAATATTTCATACGAAATCCCATATAACTAAGCACGCGTTTTGACGTTTGAAAAAAGTTGCTGAATTGAGTGGTTGTCAAATACCCAATTGTTGTTATTTACTTGACGCGTAGGTACCGTGGCCAAAAAAAGATTCTGCGGATTATAATTTCCCATTAAAGTTCTTATTTTTTCCCAGGTACGGCACAGAACCTGCGTGCGTGAGCGCAACAAAGCCGCATCTGAATAAATACTGCTACTGTATATAGTGAGGTCATACAGTGCGTACAGTTTGTTTAGTAGTTAATTAATACTTTAATGGTTATATGATTGTAGAATACACGTTCTTTATTGAAGAATAAAATATGGTAGAATAATTTAAGTTGTTTTATTTTAACACTCCGCTAGTCGCGCGTTCTACATAAATACCCGCGTTCTTTGTAGAACACGTATGCATTTCATATATAATAGTACATTGTAATTAAACTCATAGTATTATTCTACAACAAGCTGATGCCCACGACTTCGTCCGTCTGGTTAAAGTTATTTTGATTCCCGCGGGAACTCCTTAATTTTCCGAGGCAAAAAGCCTATCAACTATACATACCTATGCCAAAAATCACGTCGATCCATTGCTCCGTTGCGGCGTGATTGAAGGACAACAAACCAATAAACTAACAAACAAACTTACTTTCACAATTTATAATATTAGTATGATTAACTGATGAACACAGCGAGGTCACTGCAATCGGAAGCACCTTAGATGGAAGAAATTACAAAGATAGATGTCTACAATAGTAGAGCGCGCGGGCACTCGCGTGACATTTTATAGGTAGGTACCTAGGTACTTTTTATTTCTTCTTTAAATTATTTTAAAATAATATTAATATAATTGTTATAAATAATGGGACTGTATTTCCCAGAATAATGAGCTCATGGAGCGAATCATATATTTTGATCGCACTTCATGGCTTCAAGCAGAAAATGTAAAAAAAATTCAATGAAAGGAAAAGGAAAAACACTCCTGGGTCTAAACTCTAAATAATCTATCTCAGCGTGGTCTTGTCTGGTTTTAAAAAGTTGTTAGTTCGTTTAATAAAAGATTAAATTATGTTTGTAAAAATCATTTATTTCATACCTCTAAATTATTATCTAGTAAGTACTTATATTAAACTTATCAATTATATTAGACCTAATATGTAAAAACACCTTCAATAGATAGATGCAGTTCGGTAACTTTAACTTTATAGTTAACTTAATATATGTATATATATGTTCTTGTAATTCAGGATTGCGCATGGCTCATAGTTGTGTTAAGTCCTATCTGTTCACATTTTTATACGTGTAAGTGTGTGCGTGTACGTGATTGTGCTCCGAGAGGCACGCACACTTACGCAATGTGCATATCTACAAGTAACGTTCACGCGCGCTCGTGAATTGCAAGAACTATACCTATTATACATTTGTATAATAGGTATAGTTCATCCAGTATTTACTGGATGATGCCCGCGACTTCGTCTGCGTGGGTTTTAATTTGTTAATAAGACATAAGTTTTATTATGTACAGAAGTAGCACTTAGAGGTTCTTAGTATTTTTTAAATTTACTTATTATTTCAATGGTGACCGAAGTTTGCTTCGTTTGAAAAAAAACTTTTAAACATTAATGTTTCGTTTAAATAATACTGATTTCAAATTATTATTATTTATATTGGGGGCACGGCAGTGCTTCTGCCCAAGTCGAGTTTCCCCTCGCTTGTATAAGGAAATCGTAATCGTAATCGTTTGTCTAATGGATAATTCGACCCGTTTGAGGAGTTCATAGACGCCTGCACGTCAAATAGCATGTGGGACTCTTTCAGAGCGTTCTGGCAAGTCCCACATCAGAATCGGCGAAGAGTTTGATTAATTTGTTCATCGGTGACCTTCTTCGGACGTCGATTTATGATAAGTGATAGTTTTATTGTTTGTTTTAGTTATGTTAAGGTTATTTTTTGTTGAATGTATTTAAAATAATATTACGATGGGGTTGACGATTGACATGTTATATGTATATAATAAAAACCCCAAAAAAAAATAAAGAGCCTAAAAAACAGCATGTATGAGCTCCTGAAACAGTTTGAGCAATACGTTTTACGCTGTCAAAATATGATTACGATTTGCTTAGACAATTGGGCCTCCAACGTTTAACAGGAACTATTGATATCCGGGCGGTCCATAAGCTGTAGAAGGCTTGTAGCCCCCTTGGTTATCGAAACCGTTGAGCGATCCGGAAAACTGAGGCGGGTTGTAATTATAACCTGAAATAGAATAATTGAGAATTTAAAAACAAACAAACACCGACACGTTTAAATTTTTAATATCCGTTTACTACCTGATGCCCGCAACTTCGTCCCACGTGGACGAAGTTGATTAAAGGTTTTTTAGTACCCGCGGGACAACTTTAAATTTCCGCGATAAGAAGTCGCTTTTGTGTTACTCCAGACTATAATATATCTCTGTGCCAAATTTCATTTCGATCCGTTCTGCCGTTCTGGCGTGATTGAGTAACAAACATCCATCCATCATGTATCCATCCAAACTTTCGCTTTAATAATATTAGTAGGATAGATCCATACATTAATTATAACTAAGAACTTTAAAAATAGACAAGCAACCCATTTATGATTTTTAAAATATCTGTTTATTTTTAAGAGTTCTTTGTTGTACCTATTGTATCTGGCCTGGTGGCCAAAATTAACTACAACTAATTTGTACGCCTTATTTAATTTAAAATAGGGTCAGCTTGTTTGACGGACTAATAATGTGACTTACCCTGGTTATTATTTTCGGGGTACCTCGCCTCTCCTTCATATCTCACATTCGCGTGGAAACCAGTCTGCCAGTCCGCGTGATACGTTACTGTGAACATTAAAAATTAAAAATCTCAATTGCAGCGCAGCTTAGTCGACTATGGCTATAAAATATATCTAAAAACCTTCTCAGAAGCTATATATATATCCAATGCAAAAAACCGCATCATAATCGGTCATCGGTAAAAAGTGCACAAACGCAAAACTTCTCTGGGCAAATACCGTCTCCGTCTTTGAGTGGGTAAAAACAAAAAAAAATGGCAGTCATAGGGAGTGCCGATATAAGTGAAAACGATTTTTTTTTTAATTAAAATTGTTAAAATATAAACCTTAACTCTAAGGTATTAAAGTTCAATTTCGAATGTAGTATATTTATATTTAAGACCTTTTGTCTTCGTAACCACGTGAGCATGTCGCTGTTCGCGAGCATGTCGGTCACGGTTACGCGAATCTAGATTTTTACCCCCTCCCAAAAAGTGCTCAACGCGCCTAAAGAAGTGTTCACTTAAAAAATACGTACTGTAGCGACGCGACATGATGCCATAGACAATGCACAAACTTGTCTACGCGACAACGTATTGCGTAGGCTACGTTTGATACTGTCACATCGCGACATATCGAGTTGCGGTGTCGCGTTTGTCGCTCAGGGTTTGAAGCTGACTTTCATGGTTATAAAATGAGCATTGAGGTATTTCCTCTTGGGTAAGCAGTGCTTTTATGTTTCTATGAACTGCGCTACTTGTTACAAGCCTGCAATCGTGGTCTGAGGGTGAGGTCAAACGTACCAATCTGTAGTCTCCCATCAGGCAGCTGTACTCTGTACTCGCCGCGCACTACGTGACCATCCGACATCTCTCTCCGGTCGTAGTCATTGCCGGATTTCGCATCCTTCACCGAGTAGCCGAATTCGTAGGATTTTGGCTGAAAATATTCAATGTATTTTTTAAAGCTCCCATTGTTACCACTATACAATCTAAATTCAAAACAAAAAAATAATAATATATTTTTAGTTTTTAATAATTAAAAAATTATATATATTTTTAAATAAACTTTTGCACGTGCTTTTGAATCGTCGACTGAATCTACCGCTGCGCTGGTTCGGAATGCCATTCCTACCGAGAAGAGTCAGCCCGAAACTCGGCGATTGCTTCTTTTAAGAAAACGATATGTTTTCTCATACTTATTATAAATGCCAAAGTGTGTCTGTCTGTCTGCCACGCTTTCCCGGCCTATCTTTTCAACCAATTTTGACGAAATTTGGTACAGAGGTAGGATGCATTCTGGAAGATATAGGCTACTTTTAATCTCAGACAATTAAGGAGTTCCCGCGGAAATCAAAAAGCTTCTAGGGGGCACGGGCATCATCTAGTATGTATTACAATAATTAAGATGAACTACAAATAATAAACTACGTGTATCTAAAGAAAATACCTAAATCAAAATGAGGTGTACATAAGCTGTGGTTACAATACGGATCAAAGGCAATCGCCTTGGATGTCAAAACTAAAATATTTCTTACTGATTTTATTAAATAGAGGTCTTTCAAAAGACCTAAAATTCACATCCTCGCTTACTCTTAAGTTTGATATACATTCTAAACTGTAGATTAAAGAAATTTGATGACGTCACAACACAACTATGTATATCATACTAGAAGCGCGGAAAGTTTGGAGTTGCTGTTTAGATTGTCATCATCCTTTATTAAGGATAATTTCGCCATCAAAATATATAGGACGGCTGGCGACAATTTCTGCCAGGAATTGGAAATTCCAACGCCATGTGTTAATACTATAATAGTGAGAACTGAGACGTGTCTAACGAGCCTTATCCTTATTATCAAGTCGTTTGTAGCGTCCGAGCAAACTGTAATAAGGTCATTATCGGGCAGTAACCTAATACTCAATACTCTACACCGGTTTGGAAAGAAAATTCTACTGGGAAGAGCAGGCAAGAAACTCTGCACTTGCTCTTTTAAAAAATAACGGATATGGAACGCCCTTCCGGCTTCCGTTTTTCCATCCGCTCTCAACCCACGCGGATGAAGTCGCGGGCTTCAACTAGGTTTTAATATTTATTAGCAACTTTAAATGTGATAACAGCGACGCTGTCACCGGGCCAGATAAGTTTGTGGGATTACACGGACTATACATATTATGTACTACTAGTATGTAGTATCAGTATAATTAAGATGACTTGTACAAAATGACCTCTACGCTTGTTTATACCAATTTTCTCAACACACATCCGCGATGACAAATCATATATGAGTAACAAATCGAAAAATCCACTATTCACAAGACCAACCTTAGTGTAATGCGCATAGAGATCAAATTTAAATGCACAAACAATCTTATCAACTGCAGAAGTTAATTGGTTTTAACTTCAATGAGATATAAGATCAAAACATTTTACCCGTTGTAGTCAGTTTCATATGAAAAATACATATTTGAGGACGTTTCTTTATTTTAAAAAAATGTTACCCAAATTTAATATCGCAGTATTAATTGTAGTACTAATAGTTTGTGTGGACGCTAAAATACGTGTTTTTGTGACCGACACACCGATAGAAAAAATTGGAAGTAGATTATACAAGAAAGAACTTCTAACAGACAAGTTTATTGATCCTAAAGAACTAGCGTACGATTCAGCGAGCAGAAATCTATATTTCATGCACATGGACGATATAATACAGAATTCTGGAAGAGCTTACGTAAATATAATAACCAAAGATACAATGAAAATCAATGGAATAGCTAGGAATAAAGCAACAGCAGTGGATGATGAAAATGGAGACGTCTACTTCGGATCTGATAACGGACTTTATAAATACGATCCGTTGTTAGGAGACGCTATTAATATAGGACTTTACAATATGAATATATTAAAAATAGTAATCAGAAATAACGGAATGTACGTATTAGATGCTAACAATCACAAAATATACAAGATTTTCGATCACGGCTCCAAAGCAATCAGAGTTGGTAATATGAAAGCGGTATTGGAATTCGATGTTGATTATTATAAAAATATACATTATGTGTCGATGTGTGGTGTTTACTGTGCATTAAATGGTGATGAAATCGTGAAAAACAAGGATTTAACTGATGTATATCATTTCATAAGTGATGAATTTACCACTTTTGGTGTAACAGAAAACGGGTTGTATGAAATTGACTGTTTTAACGGCACAGCTAAGCATGTAGCTGATTTGAGTTTCTTTCCAAGAAGCATAATCTTCGGTGACTATGGTGATATATTTTATTCGGTTGACAACTCTATTTATAGGTTGAAACCTATTAGCTCTTATACGGTTTACAATGTAAGGAGGAAAGGTACGTGATTTTTATGTATCTAACTATTATATTGTAATTTTTGGTACTTCATTAAAATATTTTCCTACTTAAATTATTAAACTTCTTATGGTCAATGTTTTTTATTGTATTCCAAAAATATATTTAATCAAAACATTGTTGAAAGTACAGTTCGGAAGCGATTTATCTATGATACCTACCTACCTATTTTTTGTTAAGTACACGAATGTCGAATATCTACCTAGGTATGTTATTTACTAGTAAGAATTGACGTTCACATTAAATGATTTAAATAATATTTAGAAGGGCTGGAAGGGTTCTGTACAACATTCACAAATGCCAATAGAATAGTTAAGCTATCTGTGCGAAGGGGGTGTATTAAATTCAGAAATAATTGTTTTCCTTTTTTGTCAATAATTCCCAAATTCATCCTGCCGGGGATCGAACCCGGGACCTCCCACGTTAAGCCAACAGCGCTCAACACGTCAGGTCGCAATTTTTTTAAAGTGTAGTATCTATACTAGGTAAGTGAGATTCTTACCACTTCATTATCATTTCCATGGTGGTGATTATGACTGTGTTGATGGTTACTATTCTCGTACTGTCCCGCGCCAGTGAAGGAGTTCGGTGGTAAGTAGCTGCTGGGTAGGGCTAGGCCTGAAATTAAAAAAAAAGTGTTCATCCAGACTTCCATACTAATAACACAGTTTATAAGGAGATAGGTCTGTACGTTCTTTCCTAGACAGAGCAACGCTGAAGTGAAGGGTGACAGGGACGCGATGGAGGAAACCGGGGCCATACTGCCAACGCTTAAAGCAATACTTAAGCAATATTACTCAAAATGACAGTTTGATGTCACATACCTCGACTTTGCTAAAATAAGGATTATAATTCTAAAACACGGAAGTCATCAGTATTGAAACAATATGGTTTTAAGCGTTGGCATGTATGATCCCGGGCAGAATTTTAAATAAAAAAATCTTTTATCTAATGTCAAATTAGTATGCAGTTTCACCATATTAAATGTGTATTTCTGTCTCTTTCTGCGTGTCTGTCCAATAATCAAACAGTTTCCACAGGATTTTTCTAGACCAATACCACGCAGGCAAAATTTTATCCCGAATTTTTTACCACGCGGAAGAAATCGCGGCATGATCTAGTACGTACCAGTTTTAGGTGGTAGATAAGCGGTACTGGGCCTGTTGAAACCATTGGAATGGTGACTGTTTGCTCCGTAGTGGTAGCCCTGCACTGGAGGCTCCGAAGACACCAGCGACGCGAGGCTTAGGCATAGGCACAGAGACACGTGGAACATCTGAAATTGGTATATCATCTTTGTGTTATAAGTAACTAGCTGATGCCCGTGACTTAAAAAAACCGGCTGAGTTTGTTGTGGGCTCTTCTCAGGCCAGGGCGCGTTTGGAACCCTCGAAGCTCCCTTGACGACCTCCGTGGCGCAGTGTTGAATGCTGTTACCTTAACGTGCGGAGGTCCCGGGTTCGATCCCCGGCAGGGTTTGGTAATTTCTGAATTTTCCCTGGTCTGGCCTGGTGGGAGGCTTCAGCCCCGTGGCTAGTTACCACCCTTCCGGTAAAGACGTGCCGCCAATCGATTTAGCGTTCCGGAACGATGCCGTGTAGAAACCGAATAGGGGTATGGATTTAATATAACTGCCATGCCCCTAACAGGTTAGCCCGCTACCATCTCTAAAGACTGCATCATGACCTACCATCAGGTGAAATCGCAGTCAAGGGCTAACTTGTAGTGGATAAAAAAAAAAGCTTAAGTTTTAAGATACCGTACCGATTATCACCATCATGTTTTATAAGTAAGTAATGTTTAACGTCAATAAGTGTACCTACCTACAGTGTACTTATATTGAATAAATGATTTGATTGATTAATTGATTTATTTATTTTATGTTTTCGTCAATTTTCCAATGTTTTTAATAGTTATTCTGCTATTCGGGACGGAGACAAATGCAAACAAGTGAATATAATTAAAATTATTAAAAAATACGAACGCTCTGCCGTAGACACACATACATACATGAACCCTGAAAACATAACACTCCTTTTTTGTTCAGTCGTGTAATAAAAAATCCCCCTCGAATGGAATTACGGCTACCACTGCTACTACGTACCTAACGATACCACAGTCATTAATTACCTTTGGAATCTTATTCATATTTTTATTAAATGATATTTTTTTGTGAATCACTGGATATTGAACTATAGTGTTATATATTTTTAGAATTTACTCATAATTTTCTAGATGATGATTATATAGTTAATCTTATTTTCGAAATTTTTTTTTTAACTTTAGTCTTTAATGCAGCACCATGGTCACCCCATAATTTTTTTTTTAAATTTTACTAGCCTATGTCACCCGGAATAAGCTAGGGATTCTAACGATACCTCATTTATCAAAATCGGTTCAGGCGTATAGAAGTTATGGTGGAATATACAAACTCACATAAGTACATACATACATACATACATACATAGACAGATGGATCTATGATCTATGGTGAACGCGAGAAATGACGCGGACTGTATTAAAGTATTAAAGTGGTTATCCAGTGTTTGGACTTAATACAATATACTCCTTTTTTCAGGCAGTCGTATAAAAAAACATGAAAATCGGTACAGCCGTTCTAGAGCAACAACCTCAATTTACATAGACGGGCCCTGTCAAACAAAGAATGTGGGCGTATTTTTAGCAACGCCATCAACGCCATCTAGTCTGCAAAGCGGGAACTTGCTTGCAACATATCTTGATAAAAGCTTGAAAACGTATGACTCGGTCATAGATAAAAATATAGGTCATAGCCATAGAAGCCGTAAGTCCAGTTAGTAAAAAAATATATATCATACAGTTTGTCGCGGAAATTGAATGATTGCGTAATGGATAGAAATATTGAATATGAATAATAACGTTTTTTTGGAAATGTATAATTGTGACTTTTCAAGTCACAATTATACATTTCCAAAAAAACCACTTCCACTATAAGACTTTAGATGTTAACCTAAGAATAACAAATTATCTACGCGACGAGCGACCGTGACAGCGCTACGATGGGGACAAAGACAGGTTAGGAACGCGCTCTCAAAGTCGGTCGCCCGACCTTTTTCTACGAAAGGGCCCATCTTGTAAAATATGTACGATAATAATACTGGAAGTTGCTCGCGAGTTCTTCCACGTGGATTAAAGTTTTTTGATTCCCTGTGTTTATTTTTTATTTAGATATAGACTAGCGCTTGGCTGCAACAAGACTTACTGGTAAATGGTGATGCAGGCTAAGGTGGAGCGCGCTTACCTGGAAGATACCTATTCACTCCCGCGCAAACTCTTTAATTTTCCCGGATAAAATAAATTTTTTTGTCATATACCTTTGTAATAAAATCTTAAATATTTTCTATTTTATCGGCTTTTCTGTCAAATCAGGTTATAAGCTATCTCCATTAGTTAGAAGAAGAAGGAGTTACAAACACCTAGACTTACACATTTATGATATTATTAGGATTATAAATTAATCGAATGTTTGAAGGGATTAGGTAACTGTCTAAATACTAAATAATAAAATTGATAAAGTTGTTTTTTAGTTCCGTTCTGTAGTAGGTAAGTATACCTAAGTATATGACCAGTTTTTTGCCATCATCATCATCACTACAGCCTATTAACGTCCCACTGCTGGGCACAGGCCTCCACTCTCATAGGAGAGCGGGAATTAGAGCTTAGACCCACCACGCTGCTCCAATGCGAGTTGGCGGGCTTTTAACGACTACTATCATGTTAGTGATAATAACCGGGACCGACGGCTTGACGTGCTAGGCACGGGGGTGTAACACCGCCAACTTCCAACTCCGGGCTGGCACTGAGAATTTCTTAATTGAAAAACCCAATACCTAACTTTTATGCCCGACCGGGAATCGAACCCAGGACCTCGTGATCCGCAGTCGACTATGCTAACCACTAGACCAACGAGGCAGTCATGCCAACGAGTTTTGCCATGCATTGAGAAAATTATGGTAAATAAGTATTGCAAAAATTCGAAACATTGGTACCTAGTACTAGTTATTATTCTGTGACATGGGTAAGTATTGCCGCTCCTCTGCGACCCCCTTTAAGTTTGTAGTATAAACGCTAGGAAATGAAACAATGGTTTCGATGGACGATAGCTGTTCCCTGGCCGTTGGAAATTTGTATTATATGCAAAACTAACAGTCTCACGGCTGGCGAAGAAAGAAACCATAAATTTTACCAACGACATGTAGTAGGTACCTCTACATGTATGACATTGCATACGAGCTATGTAGAGGACTAGCCCAGAGACACATGCAAATCTATACTAATATTATACCTAAATGCTAAAGTTTGGATGGATGGATGTATGGACGGATGGATGTTTGTTACTCAATCACGCCATGACAGCTGAACGGATCTGGATGAAATTTGGCACAGAGATAGATTATAGTCAGGAGTAACACAAAGGCTACTTTTTATCCCGGAAAATTCCCGCGGGAACCAAAAACCTTAATCCACACGGACGAAGTTGTGGGCATTAGCTAGTCCATCCATAAATCCATCCATCCAAAATTACGCATTTATAATTGGTATAAGTATAGGTAGATCATCGGCATCATCTGGTCTGCTATAATATTATGGTATTAGGTAGGTATAAGATCAGTTCTTGCGATTGCAAAATCTACCTCTGATAAATATATTATACGTACCTACCAGTACCTACTATACATGCTCTACATAGGTACATAGTCTTTCACCTTATGACTTCCGATAAGATAGCTATGTATGGCAATAAACAAAATGACATTTTAATTTGCTATACATGAAATATGCGTAACAAATCGACGTTACACTGTGGCATATTATGAATCATGATAATAAACCTACGTAATACAATATACTATGTTGCATGGTAATCAACGGGTAATCATAGATTAGGCGTTACACTTTACAGTATAGCTTTTGTTATTCGTCATTGATAGCTGTACAAGTTATGATTAGATTGAATGGTTAGCTTTTCGAAATGTAGAGCATTATGCATGGCTTTAACATAAATGTATACCTATAAAATATAAGTTTAATCAGTGTATATCTACTTTATAGGAATCTATGGACTGATACTAATTGTACCTAATGTTTTGTGCCTAAAATCCGTACTTAATATTATAAATGCGAAAGTGTGTCTGTCTGTTTGTCTGCTACGCTTTCACGGCCCATCTGTTCAACCGATTTTGATAAAATTTGGTACAGGGATAAGTTGTATCCCGGGGAAGGACATAGGCTTTTTATCCCGGAAAATTCAAGAGTTCCCGCGGGAATCGAAAAAACTTGGTCCACGCGGACGAAGTCGCGGGAATCATCTAGTATACTAATAAGTATCTAATAATCTCTAATATTAAAAAAATACGATATGAAATATATCATCACAAAATGGTCAATTAGCTACAGAGGATTAATATGATCTGAGCTATATTGATGATGATGGATGATAGCGGATGATCTCAAGCGTGCAGCTGGGAGCCGCTGGAAACAAGCGGCACAAGACCGTTCTCTGTGGCGATCCATGCAGGAGTCCTTCGTCCAGCAGTGGACGTCTATAGGTTGAGACGACGAAGAGCTATATTGTTAATAAAATTCATTTTCTAGAAAATTCTCTTTTTTTACGAAAAAAGAGCTCATTTTGAAAACCTTGAGTAATGTGTGACCGAAAGACCCTATGTCTTTTAGTCACACATAGCTAATAATTTAAACAAAATATACAAATTATTGCAAGAACTTACACTAAAATACGCCATTGATGAGGTAGATTCAGGGTTTAGTTCAATGAATCTGAAAAAATAAAAAAAACGCTTACTTACTTTCATCAGTGGAGAAGTTTACCAGTTATTTCTTTTAATTTATTATGAAAATAAGACAAAATAAAACAAAAATATGAAAGAATCATTAAAATATCTCAACAAATGAAAAAGATAGGCAACTTTAAAGTTGCGCTTTCAAGACAGGAGACGTGACGTCATAATTCCCTATCATCTGACTTTATAAAGCCGAATAAAAGAAATAAATGGACTTAATACGTGACTTTATTGAATAGTGTGTGAAGATAATTTTGAAGTATCTCACTCACAAAATTTCTCACTCGAGTAAGATACAGCAATCGGTGTACTTCAAATAATTAAACATTTAAATCGTCATTTCTCAGTCATTTATTGATGCATTTAAAAAAAACACTGATTCATTAGTTTCGCATTTATAATAATATTTATTTGTTATTATTTGCGAATGTTTCATTTAATTCTGCGTCACAATATTGGATATAATTATAAACAAACTTAAACTAATACACTTTAAAATCTAAATTAAATCTAAATTAAAAACTAAAAACTATACCTACGTTAAAAATATCATCTATCATACCGCTGAAATGAGGCAGTGTGCCCAGAACGCTGGCTGCGTTACCCCGCTGAATAGCCAAACTTACATGTTGGCTGAGGTAACTGCCAGCCCTCCGGTCACCTGTGGACTCTGTGAGACGAGAAGATAGATCCTTAAATAAAAACCGGCCAAGTGCGAGTCGGACTCGCGCACCGAGGGTTCCGTACTCAAGAAGTAGGTATAATTACCTTTGTTAATGAACCGCAAAACTAACTTTGTTTGTAGAGGTTTACTGTTAATATCAAAAAATTACGTTTGTTGTATGGGAGCCCCCCTTTAATATTTACTTTATTGATATTTAATTATTTATTTTGAAAGGTAATATACAAGTTAATATTCTGTGAAAATTTGAACCGTCTACCTGTTACCGTTTTTAATATTGAGCAAAAAAATACGAAAAAAACACGTTTATTGTATGGGGACCCCCCTTAATATATATATTTTTTTAATTTTTAGTATTTGTTGTTATAGCGGCAACGGAAATACATCATTTGTGAAAATTTCAGCTTTCTAGCTATCACGGTCTATGAGATACAGCCTGGAGACAGACAGACAGACAGACAGACAGACAGACAGACAGACAGACAGACAGACAGACAGACAGACAGACAGCGGAGTCTTAGTAATAGGGTCCCGTTTTTACCCTTTGGGTACGGAACCCTAAAAAGGATCTAGCATCTTCGCCCCACGACCCCAGGGTTTCCACACCAAAAGTTTCATTAGTTTTAATCTATATTTTATTTCCGTTGTGATTTATATTCACAACATCATGAAACTTCTCCAATATAATATTATCTGTCCCTCCACTATATTAGTAAAAACTAAGTAAGTAAGGTATATGTAATAAAACCTTTTTAAACCAAAAGTGTCTATCCATGTTACCATCTAATTTAATTACTAAATTATTATTGTTGACAAAGTGTGTCTGGTCTGTCACATACCATTTTACGGATCTTTAGCATGCAGTCTATAATTTTCGAATTTTACACGAAAATATTATTACTAATATTATTACTATCACTAAGCCCACAGTGGGCTTACTACCACGCATGAAACAGTATTATTCCAAAATTGATGTTCTATACGACGCGGTATAATTTTGAAGCAATAGCTTTCACGGTCCATCTGTTCAACCGAATTTGATGAAATTTGTTATATAGGTAGTTTATATCCCAGGAAAGGACATACGCTACTTTTTATCCCGGAAAATTAAGGAGTTCCCGCGGGAAAACTTATACCTTAAACCACGCGGACGAAGTCGCGTGCATCAGCTAGTAAACTTATAAACTTTTGTTTCTTCGTCTCTATTACACTCCCTTTAGCGGTATAAAAAGCGGTTTATTAAAGTTCATAATTACCTAGCCATGATGCAATAGAAATAAAAACAATAACATCTTCCCACGGAGAAAGTGAGATATAAATCTAACACGCTGTTTTAAATTTCTTTTAATTTTTTATAATTATTATTAAGCCCGCAACTTCGAGTGGATTTAAATTAAGCATCCACCCACCACTAGCGGTGATGGTCTAGTGGTTAAAAGACACCCGACCTCCTGTACGGGATCGCGGGTTCAATCCCCGGGCCCTACGATATTAAAAAATGCATAGCAGGCACCTCCAACTTTTGGACAACAACAACCTCCAGGTTATATTAAATGCGTTTTAAGAAATAAAATATCACTTGCTTCAAACGGTGAAGGAAAACATCGTAAGGAAACCTGCTCGCCTTCTTTTAAATAATGTTCTCCAAGGTGTGTGAAGTCTGCTAATCCGCACTTGGTCAGCGTGGTGGACTATGGCCTAACTCCTAAGTACTACTACTAAGTTAGAGGTTATCGTGTACGAAATTCAAACCCAAGACTTCTCAAATAGAAGGCGGAAGTTTTAACCATTAAGCTTTTTGTATCTACCGTACCGTTGTTACATTATTAGGACAGCATATACTTACGCTTCCAAAAGACTGTTCTTCCTTTATTTTCTAAACCCATAAACGTACCCAAAAAGACGTATCTATACTTAATATAGGGCTGTTAGCCCTATATTAAGTATACGTCACAAACTAAAACTTAATTACTTTTAAATATACAAATTAAAACTAGACTTTTTGTATCTACCATATCATACCACACTTACATTATGAGGAAAGCATACGCCTCCAAAAGATCCTTTATTTTTCCAAACCCGTAAAGTTAACAGCCCTAGATATTACGTCACAAACTAAAACTTAATAAATATACAAATTAATAGTTAATAATTAAAAGATTTAAGAAAATTCTCAAGCGAACCGTTCAAACGAATGCCGCGGTACCCACTGAGGCACTGTGATACAGTTTTGCGAAATTATGTTTTTATAGAGCGGAACACGCAGGGCGTTTGCCCATTGTCTTTGAGATCATCTCAGCTAGGCCTACTACTGGTACCAAAACAGGGCAATGTGGTGAAAGATTGTACCTTACGCTGTAATAACGTCCTCCCGACCGAATTTCCGCCGCGGCAGCGCCTCACAGGAAGTGCCCTTAGAAAGATATTGCCTCAGGATGTCTTCGAGCCCTAGAGCTCATATCTCGGCGCCTAGCGCTCTCCCAACCCCCCGGTGACGCTGTAACGGCCAGCAGGGCCTACGCAGCGTATTCAATCCGAAAATAAGGCTCGATTTTTAGAAATTCCCACGACAGTAAAGCCGCATGCGGTCATTAGCACTTATGTTAAAACGAGCTTCGAAAACACTATGTACGAGTAGGAAAACATTATGTACGAGTAGTTCTAGTTACTGGATATACATCATACTATAATATTATTAATGCGAAAGTGTATTAGTTTGTCCTTCAATCATGCCACAATGGAGTAACGGATCGACGTGATTTTTCGAGTTGATTTTAACGACTTAGAGAGTGACATACTTTTTATTCCGGAAAATTAAGAAATTCCCGAGGGAAGCAAAAACTCTTAATCAACGCGGACAAAATCGCGGACATTCAGCTAGTTATACATATAATTCATAGGTCATCAAACTTATAAAGCTACTGTTTGTGCGATTTGAGGTAAAAACTTCCCTTGAAATACCAAAAAAATAGTCATTTTTGAGGACAATGCCTTCAGAACTGCTGATTTTATCGTAGTTTAAGGTAAGTAAACTACTTTGATGTTGACCGCTTTGCTAAATGACAAACTAGCTTTATATGGAAGGCATATTTATCTTATCTTATCTTACTATCATACTAATATTATAAATGCGAATTTGGATGGATGTATGGATGTACTAGCTGATGCCCGCGACTTCGTCCGCGTGGATTGAGGATTTTTGGTTCCCGCGGGAACAAACATCCATCTTACTAATATTATAAATGCGAAAGTTTGGATGGATGTATGGATGTATGGATGTTTGTTACTCAATCACGCCGCAACGGCTGAACGGATCTGGCTGAAATTTGGCACAAAGATAGATTACTGTCTGGAATAGCACATAGGCTACTTTTCGTCCCGGAAAATTAAAGAGTTCCCGCGGGAACCAAAAAACCTCAATCCACACGTACGAAGTCGCGGGCATTCGCTAGTTAATTATACATGATGCCCGCGACTTCGTTCGCATAGATTAAGGCGCGGGACACATAGAAGTGGCGCCGGGCGCGGCGAGTGGCGAGGTACTAGTGTTTCTCATCCATACTAATATTATAAACTAGATGATTCCCGCGACTTCGTCCGCGTGGATCGCGTTTATAATATTAGTATAGATGCGAAAGTATGTCTGTATGTCTGTCTGTCTGCTACGATTTCAAGGCCCATCTATTCAAACAATTTTGATGAAATTTGGTACAGCGGTAAGTTACGTCCCGGAGAAGGAAAAGTGCTACTTTTTATCCCGGAAAATTGCTATTAATTGTATGTATTATTCCAGACTATAATTCCAACACAACCCGGAATGGGTGCACAGTACAGCTCAGGTTTGTGCCCAGCATTATACCTACAAACTAAAAAAAGCTAGTCGTAAAGTTCAAGGTGTTTTTCCACTAACTGGCAAAATCGATGTTAAATTCCGTATCGTCGTGCATTTTCAATCCGGCCCTGTGCGTTTCGAGCGGCGTGCCACTGGCGAACGGGCGCGCCGAGTGGCGAGGAAGCGTCGCCCCGCCACAACCGCGCCGCGCCTCTTGTGTATACGCGGCGCCACGCCGCTAGCATACATTTTGTATGAAATAGATAGAAGCGGCACGCCAGTGGCGCCCGCGCCCTCGCCAATCGCCGCCACTTCTATATGTCCCGCGCCTTAGGTATTTTTCATTCCTTCGGGAACTCTCTAATCTACATCTCTTTACTAAATTTCGTCAAAATAGGTTGACAGACTGACAGAAACACTTTTGCATTTATAAAGTTAAGTATAATATATCGGTAGCTACCAATTAATAAATAGTAAGTATTTCATCTATTTGAAGAATCTTAATCATACTAATAAATCCGAAAGTGTGTTTGTTTGTTGGTTTGTCCATCAATCACACTGCAACAGAGAAACGGATCGACGTGATTCTTTGCATGGGTATAGTCAATGAGCTGGAGAGTACTCGTAGCATAGGCTTTCATCAGGAATATTAAAGAGTTACCGTGATAATTGAAAAACTTCCATATGGACGAAGTCGCGGGCATCAGCTAGTATTTTATAAATTGCTGTTACCCTCCGGCGAATAAACCAAACTTAAGTTCTTCTATAGAAAAGACATCAACGCACTCCGTATAAAGTCAGTAAGTCGGGACTTTTCTTCTTATTGTATGAAATTCAAGATATGAAATGACATTATGTTACAAACTCCTTTCAAAACAACTGTAATTTAAGGTGTCCATACAAAACCATGTCAAAGATCACCAGATCAGATCGTTTGCACACATTTAGTTCACCATCGGACCGTGTAGGGCTTAACTTACGTGCCTACGTGTTTCAAGGACGTTTCTTTTCTGAAATATTGACAAAAAAGGGAAATTCTGTATTCGACCCGTATTTTTTTATTTATTTATAGCGCTTGGCTGCAATCATACTAGCTGGAAGTGATGCAGCTTAAGGACTTACGTCTTTACACATGCCGCGGTTTTAAATCCAGCGATTTCCTGCGACTCGCTTGATGTCTTGGGTCTCTTTTTTTGTCCTGTTACACCTCTTCTATTAAAAATTCGATAGTATATTGTGTGCTTAGGGGTGAAACAAGACGATTTCAGTCGAGGGTGAAGTTGCCTGCCATGAGCGTATAGTCTGGCATTACCCGCATAGTCTGAATTTTTTTGAGTAGGTATTTTAGTTGCTAGGTTGCTGTTTAAAAATATGATATATCAGTCAGTTTAGTTGATGGGTAAAATGACAATTATAAAGGTTTGAAATAAACAAAAGATACTCTGAGGAGTTTTAAGGATTTAAAGGAGGGCTGCTACGTCATTCAGGTAGAAAACCATCACTTTCTGTCCTGAGGGCAGAAAAAGGTTTTCTACCCGCTGAATGACGACTATTCGTCTGAAATTGACTAGTTTCGGGTGGCTCAACAGGCATTGAAACTCGCACTTTCAATGCAGGTTATATGAAAAATAATTTATCAAAATTAATTGTGACCTACCCACGCAATTTCTACAATAATGCTCCTAAGCAAAGCTCCAGTAAAAAGTATTACGGCGAACCCATTACTCAAATTTCGACATACTTGACCAGTATTACTTGTATACTGTACTCTTCACTTTCGTGCTTTATTTGACCTCTGGTGAGCTTATTAAGATTAACAGATGATACAAAGTTAATAACTTATTTGTAACTGATAATTATTAGGTTGAGAATTGAGATATATCTTTGTGCAAAAATTAACGATCACTTGGACGGCGTGTATTTTTTCTAAATATACGCGCCGTAATCGTTTTTTTTTCTTTTATTAATTTACTATCATTTCTTTATTTAATATTAGCTGATGCCCGCGACTTCGTCCGCGTGGATTAAGATTTTTTGATTCCCGGAGGAAATCTTTAATTTTCCGGGATCCTTAAATATAAAACATATATCTGTCTCGTTTTAACCATGTCTTAAGTCTAGAGCGAACTTTGACTTTGCTCAGACCTAAGTCATGGTTAAAACGAGACAGATTTATGTTACTCACATAAGTCCATCTAGTTTTAACTCTAAGTAAAATCTGAGCCAAGTCAGAGTTTGCTCTATAGATTTCAGGATTAATAGATTACTCCACGCCCTGATGGGGTAGCCCACGGTGGAACAGGAATAACTTAAAGCAATGGATCGACGTGATTTATTGTATGGATATAGTTGAAGACCTAGATAGTGATATAGAGTACTTTATATCCCGGAAAATCAGAGAGGTCCCCCAGGAATTAAAAAACTTAAACCACGCCGACGAAGCTGCGGGAATCAGCTAGCTAGTCCCTCATTTTCGCTCTAAAGCAACATTAATTGCTTTAAAAGTACATAACTCCAAAATTATGAATGTATTTAGGTCATAGGTACCTAGGAGAATGAATGAGCTATAAAAAAAGCAATATTTACATACTACCCATTGTTTTTAAACGGTCTGATAAATTCAACAGGATGTATATGGACATAGGCATAACCTTGCTTTCTTCAATAAGTATCAAGGGTCCATCATCAAAGATGGCCAAAAAACAATCAACAAAACATATTGCATAAAATACGCTAGTACTTTCGTGGTACAAGTTATAAGCGAAGAGAAAACAATCTTACTAACGCAAATAATAAATAGATAGATAGATAAATTGTATTTGTCCACGAAAACAATTCACAATATATGCTGTGCTTTCAAAGTAAGTTAATTGTTAATTAATTATTGCAGCGAAATTAAAAATTAATTATTGTAAATGCAAAAGTGTGTTTGTTTGTTGGTTAGACCTTCAATCGCAACGGAGCAAAGGATCGACGCGAGTTTTGGCATGGTGTATAGTTGAGAATCTGGAGAGTGACATAGGCTACTATTTATCCCGGAAAATTAAGGATTTCCCGCGGGAATCAAAAAACTTAAACCACGCGGACAAAGTTGCGGGAATCAGCTAGTATTGTGTAAGTAATAATTCGTTTAAATACAATATAATTATTTATCAGAGCTAATGCCCGCGAAATCGTTCGCGTGGTTTTTTTTTCAATTCAATTCGCTGCACTGCAGTCCCTTTGTGACCACGATCCATGCAACTGGGTCGAAATACCAGCCGTTTAACGATAGCAGCTTTAAACAGTTATTGTTTAAAGTTGTAAATCACCTTCCACGGCCGGTATCATGAAGTCTCTTATAACTTAAGGCACACTGCAACTCGGTCGAACCGAAGAAAACAATCAACTAATAATTACGACCTTGCTCTACATGGACCAATACCAGAGCAATGTCTTATTCGGAGATGAAATCTTTGGGAGCGATTAATGCTTTGTTGATAACTTTTAACTGCTTCGTTGGTCTAGCGGTCTAGTATAGACGACTGCAGATCACGAGGCACTGGGTTCGATTTCTGGACCCATAAAAATAGTTAGGTAGTGGGTTTTTCAGTTAAGAAAGTCCCAGTGCCAGCGCGGAGTTGGAAGTTGGCGGCGAGTCACCCCCGTGCCTCGGAGAGCACGTTAAGCCGTCGGTCACGGTTATTATCAATAACATGATAATAGTCGTTAAAGCCCGCCAATCTGCATTGGAGCAGCGTAGTGGGTCTAAGCTCTAAATTCCCTCTCTCCTATGGGAGTGGACGCCTGGGCCTAGCAGTGGGACGTTAATAGGCTGTAGTGGTGGTGGTGGTTGATAACTTTTGAGCGGTGATTAGCCTAGTGGTTAAATATATCGGTCTCCTATTCGTGAGTTCCAGGTTCGAATCTTGTTGAGTCGAGGCTATTATACAATTGACGAATTTCTTAGTGAAAAAGTCGTATGGAAGCGAACTACTTTGGGGCCAGCGCCCCACAGGATATTACCTACACTACTGTATATTATCATACTTACTTACTTATTGTAATGTCTCTCTCAGTAGAATCTCCTTTCCAAACCGGTGGTAGAGTCAAAACATGACGTAGCATAAGAGACACCTGTATGTCCTACAATAAATAAATTGAATTGAATTGAATCCCACGCATGCACCTCTAACATTTAAACAGATAAATATGAGCTTTTTAAACATTTAAATACCTGTTCACGGACGAGTTTTTATATAGAACCTGGATAAGAATCGAACGCCCTTCCAGCGTCCGTATTTCCTGATAACTATAACTTAAGTATAATCCCACGAACCTATCTGGCCCGGTGGAAAAAATTGGAACTAATTTATTGTTATGCCTGTTTAGTTTTTGTTTTAAATGTGATAACAGAAACACACACCGGGACAGATAGGTACGTTTGTGGGACAGGGGACTATAAGTACCACTAAGGCAAGCATAATAAGCATCTAGGTAAGCGCGCTCCAGCCTCCAAACTAGACCTTATCACGCAAAATTTGACACGACCGGAGAGAAATCAGACAAGGACCAACAGGTTTACGTGCTCTCCGAGGCGTGCGAAGTTTAATGGAACCGCTAAACTCCTCACTCCGGGCAAAATTTCATCCAGATCCGCTTAGCCGCTCTGGCGTGATTGAGTAACAAACATCCATCCATCCAAACTCTCGCATTTATAATAATAGTATAGAAGTATAGATTACGCCACATAATATAGTCTACAGACGATATCTTACCTACCTAGTTAAGAAGTTAGATTAAAACTAGATTAAAGGCATTACCCAATTTGGACGGCTCACAGTAAGAGATGTAGAAACCTATACTTAATCTCCAAGTATAAATCAGTGTGATTTCCATCGGTATGCATAATATGGGAACTTGCTTAAGAAGTAGAGTGACCAGTATTACATTTATTTTATTCGGATAAGTAATTCAAATGTTCGGTCTTGGACCGCTAAATAATATAGACGCTTGAAATAGTTTATTGATTACATAAAATTATAAGTATTACATTAATTATAATTAATGCTAGAGCGAATGCTAAAATGATTGCCATGCCTGATGGTCACTATGATGTTATATATATAGGTATATATAAAAATTAAATGTTTAACGAAAAGTAGGTGAATGATGACGGAGCAAATTAATTAATACAGGGTCGACCGAGGACCGCACACCATACTAATATTATAAATGTGAAAGTATGTCTGTCTATCTGTCTGTCTGTATGCTACGCTTTTTAATGGCCCATCTTTTCAACCAATTTCGATGAAATTTGGTATAGAGGTAGGTAAAATCCTGGGGAAGGATGCCTTCTTTTTATCTCGGAAAATTATGAAGTTCCTCCTAGAAACAAAAATACTCAATTCACACGGACGAAGTCGCAGGTATCCTCTAGTTTCAAAATACCTATAATACTTTATATTTTCAGAAAAATCTTCATTTCAAGAAATTTTTAACTTCTGTGAATTAACGCTTTTGACTCATTCGTTGGCGTCATATATAAAGGTACATGGCAATCAATCAAACAATTTTTTTTTGTGAATAGAGTAGGTACATAATATTATGTTCGTAAAAATATACGCCCTTACGCAGTCGAAATTCCGCGGACTCGTGCGAAGCGATTTGCTTCCTCTTTCCTAATTCGAACCACTAGGATATAGGCGAATGCCCTTCCGGCCTCCGTTTTCCCCTCGTCTTTTAATATAGGTACCTTTAATTCAAGAGTGAATAGGCATCTTCTAGGCAAGCTCGCTTCACCTTAGGCTGCATCTCCACTTACAAGCAGGTATGATTATAGCCAAGCGCTACCTCATATATTAAAAAGAGATAGATGGTCATCCTACTAGGGAGAGAAGAAGCGTTAATAATGGTAGTGTGCTAAGGCCCCTAGTCTTCCGCGAAAATGTTTACTTAATTACATGCTATGTGTGAAAATACTTGTTTTGTATCCCATACAACGGCAACGCCGGACTTTGTCTGGACTTCTGATCTAATTCGATTATGGCGGGACATATAACATAACTAGGTATGCTATAAATAATTTTATTTATCGTATGTGACAACTAACTGTAATTTCTCTGATATTGATCTGAATAACATAAACCCTTCAGAAATTACTTTTCTCCCGCTTAAAAAATATGTAAAATCGCCTCGATGTTAATCTGTTAATTTTAAGTAGTTTTTCTTTACTAGACGTTTGTTAGTGACGTATTTTTTTGCTATCTGTACCTACTGTTTTTTTCCTGTGGGTTCTTCTCTGGTGTATTGCTATTTTAATTTCAAATATTTTGTAAACTGTTTGGGCTTGAATAAATAAAATAAAATAACTATACACACAGCCTGGCTACCCCCTGGGCTACCTTCTGGGCCCGTATTCTCTAACTCAGTGACTATCAAAAATGAAAGCCACTGACATTTATGTAATATCCATTGAAGGTTTACTATGAAATAATTAAAAATAAAAATTCTTTCCAAAAAACCGACTTCCAAAGCCACTGTAAAGTAAAAAAAAAAATTTTTGATTTCTACACACTATGTTGAAGTCGGGCGAACCTGACGCGTCAACTATGCCTATCTTTGTTATACTCGCCCGACTTCAACATAGTGTGTAGAAATCAAAATTTTTTTTTTTTACTTTACAGTGGCTTTGGAAGTCGGTTTTTTGGAAAGAATTTTTATTTTTAACTTTTTAGTGTACTCTAAATCCCTACGGCTTAGGAGTGCAGTACCATGCAGCATCAGAGTTGAGGAGTTGGAAATTGGGTTTAAGTATGAAGTCGTTGCTTGACACCTACAATATTAATTCACCATAAAAAAATCCTAAACCACTATGTTTAAGGAGTTCTGTACCCTGCAGCATCAGGGTTGAGGAGTTGGGACTTGGGTTTAAGTATGAAGTCGTTGCTTGACACCTACAATATTAATTCATCATAAAAAAATCTTAAATCGTTATTTTTAAGGAGTTCTGTACCCTACAGCATCAGGGTTGAGGAGTTGGGACTCAGAGTTGTATCGTATACACGTGACTTGATACCTACTATATGAATTCACCATCAAAACTCCTAACTCCCTAGTTTTGAGACGTAGGTACACCTACAGCATCAGGATTGAGGATTTGGAGTCAGATTTTTTTATGGGACCACCTCGTGAGCTTCCTCTAACCAATGTAAAACAAAATTTTCAAATCGGTTTAGAAACCACGGAGATATGCACCGACATACATTAAAAAAAAAAAAAAAAAAAAAAAAAAAAAAAAAAAAAAAAAAAAAAAGATACGTGCCGAATTGAGAACCTCCTCCTTTTTTGGAAGCCGGTAAAAAAGTTACATTTCATAGTAAACCTTCAATGGATATTACATATATGTCAGTGGCTTTCATTTTTGATAGTCACTGAGTTAGAGAATACGGGCCCTGGTCTGACGTGGCGAGAGACTTCGGCCGTGGCTAGTCTCCAAAACACATAGACTTATTATATTACATGCCAAAACATAGAGTTAGACTTTAGAGGAACGTATAACTGACGCAAACAATTTGCTTGAAAAAGATAGTTCTACGAGTTGGCGTCCTTCTCGCACACTGTAAATTAGGAATATTTTTTATGGTCACAAAAGCAAAGGAAGACGGTCTAATAACTGAAAATGCACACTAATCGCTTATCACGGTCTGAATAGGTGACCAAAGATACGCGAAGTCTAGATTTGGAATTTTAAATTTTCCATTTATATAACTCGTAACGGCATCTAGTTTCGACATTACATACTATTAATATTACTAGTATCGCTGTTAGACGGCGCTGTTAACTATTTTTTTTCTAATAGAATCTTTAAATAATGAAATGTAACGTCATCTCGTATTGAATTGCAAAACAAACTCAAATCGTTTTTATTTTTAACCTAAATCATGAAACAAAAATAATAACGCTAAACAATGATTACCAAAACTGCTTAAATAATTATTTTAAATGAAAGATAACGTTTATAAGCTATACCTAGTTATTTGAATCGATTTACAGCAAAAATATTTAAAGTAATCTAACGCCATCTAGTATCGATTAGCAAAACGAACTTTACACGTGCCGGGCGGTGTTTGTAAACAAAGCGGCATTCTTTGTGCCAAAGTAGCTTCATCATCTTTCGTGACGTAACTATCGCCAATATAATTAGTGTACTAACTACATAGTGATATGACTTCATCCGCGTGGATTGAGCTAGGTTTTATGATTCTCGCTGGAACTCTTTCATTTCCCGGGATAAAAAGAAGCCTATGTCAAATTAGTCAAAATCGATTGAAAAGATGGTCCCTGAATTTCAGGGCTTTCAGGCCCTGAAAGCATAGCGAATAGACAGACACACTTTTGCATTTATAATATTAGTATGGATTATCTCTGGCTAAGCGATTTTGCGTTCCAAAACAAAATAATAGCACTGCTGTGCCCCTTCGGTTCACGGATCAGATGAGATCGCAATCAAAGGCTAACTTGTAGTAGAATACAAAAGTCTTTTTCTTTAACGAAAAGGTACCCCCACGAAAATATTTCCAGAAATTCAAGTCGAGCGAAGCTGTTGTAGGTAGGTATATCAGTTAGTCAAGAAAAGTCTAATCACGAAAGCTGAAATAATTTCACACAGCTAAGTATAAAATATAAACAAAGAGCTGGATATTTTTGAAATTCCCACGAGAACTAAGCCGTGCGCGGGCGATCGCTATAGTTATAACTTATTAAATTAAATATTGTATTTCTGTTCAAATATTTGTTAAAATAAATTTAATGATTGAGTAAATATATATTTTCGACAAGAATAGAACTTGTTACTACCAGCTCTTTTTTTACTGGGCCAGTAGAGACATCGGCATCGCCTTTGATCTCGCCGACAGTAGAGCCAAAAATATAGCATTTAGCAAAAAAATCATTCGCACAGAAATCTTTGAAGTGAAAGGATCTCTCAATGGTTCTACTTCGGTATAGAAAAATATTTGATAATGTAAGTAAATAAACTTTTATATCTCTTTAGATATATATTTAACACAGAGTCATAAAATGAATTTTGAACTATTTTTTAATTTTTCTAGTTAGATATGAAAGCTCAGTGTATAAGAAATACTTTACAGGTTATTGATCAATCTTTTTCATTTCACTACTATAATTATATTGTTTTCAAAAAAATTCATATATTTAATTTATACTATTCAGTAAGATTTTTACGTACTTGTGCATTTAAAAATGACCGCGTGTTTCAATGAATAAAAAACCACTTTAATTTTGTTAGTAAGGCCTGTCCGATATATTTTTATTCCTACAAATTATTTTAAAACACTTTCTAAAATTTATCTAGCAAGTAGCATCATAAAACCTTTCTAGGTGCGCGAGACCACCGGTGCAGAAAAAAAAGCATATCAATTGCATTTCCGCTAGAGACATCGTTAATCGTATGCGCATTGAAAACATAAAAAAACATGGCTACTTTTTATCTATGAATTATTAGAAAAACAAACATGTAAATAGAAAATTATTGTGATATTTCAGAACAGGATGTTTCCATCGAAGAGCATGGTGGATTGTGTTGGTGAAGCGAGCCGGTTCATCCCCACAATGAGGATGGGTAAGTTTTGTTTACATTTATAAAAATCCTTACTTTTCTATTCCAATTTCCATGCTCCTACTGTCTTTATATGCAAGTGCTTACGTTGAGATAGGGATGGTTAGAGTAGGTAGATAACTTATTTCAAAGTTTATTATGTAAGTAGGTAGTTACATATAACTATTCGTTTCCTAAATGTAGGTTTGTTTCATTTGTACAAAAAGAAAAATACTACAAAATTAGTACTTACTAATAAGTACCTACCTAAATTACGTAAAAACTAGATAAATGTCCGCGACTTCGTCCGCGTGGATTAAGTTTTTTGATTCTCGTGGGAAATCTTTAATTTTCCGGAATAAAAAGTAGCCTTTGTCCTTCCCCTAGCTATAAAATATCCGTGTACCAAATTTCATCAAAAGCGGTTCAACAGCTGGATCGTGAAAGCGTAGCAGACAGACAGACACACTTTCGCGTTATTATGGATTATTTATCCGAATTTTATTTCATAGCTCTTAGGTACTATAGCTTATACCTAAGTGGCAGTTTCTTTCAGTTTCGAAGACCCGCCAGCTATTGTAGGTTGATGATACTACACCAGAAGCTTTGACTCAACCGCCAATAACAATAATTGTACACAGTTTTAACTCAGTAAGATTAACGAGCTATGTAGCATCTTCAGATACACCAGCCTCTTTTGCAATAACTGTAATAAACAGACAAACAAATTAATTACATGAATTTTATATTATAATTATTTAGACATCTAAGGTTTAGTTTACCCAGTTTCAATTTTTTTTCTCCATTAAAAATTTTAAAACTAATGGCATGTCTAGTCTATTACCAAATGAACTGATGGATCTTTACTCAAATAGATCTTTATTTGAATAATAAGGAGTTAATTACCAAGTTTTCAACATGGACTGATGGGTAACTATAAATATTTTATATGCTATTAAAATATTTTTTTCAGATGGTGATACATCAAACACCTATTCCTCCCCTTTCCAGACCCCGATAGCCAATAGATACTCCAGTTCCACGGATTCCACGTCTCCGGAATCTTACTACAATACACCGATCCAGATAACTCAACAATTGGAACATAGGCAAAGATCCGAAATCCCAAAAATGTATGAAAACAGACGTGACTCCCAGCCTATATTTCACGATTCCCCTACTCATATATTTGAATCTCCGTTACCCAATTTCAACAGCCAAAGTTACACTACATTTGACAGAAATTTTACAGGTTACAACACAAATACAGCATTTAACAGCTACCCAGTTTTTGAACCACAAAATTATGATCAAGGTCTAATTGGTGATACACCTTTTCATTTGAGACGTCAAAGAGCTATAGTTGGTCGTAAAATCCTTGGTTGTCACTCCAGAACCTCTGTAAATGAAGGGTTAAAATCTGAATCCAATATAGATTTCAATATATGGCAACCAATGTCACCTGCTTTGCATACATCTGAAAAAACTCAAATGCAGTACGAATTGTTTCCGTCAAATGAAAAAAGTTATCTTACTCCTAAAAAATCAACTGATTACACAACCAATTCTACACGTACATTATCACCGACGTCATCAGTTATGTCATCTTCATTTTTGTCACAAACGCCTCCAAATAGAAACCAATTTGAGAACTGGTCACCGATTCCAAATAGGAACCAACATGAAAACTGGTCACCAAATTCTAATACAATTCAAAACAGTTCACCAACTGTAGATAGGCTTCAAAAACTATCACAGACTGCAAATAAAATCCAAATTATATCACCAAACAGTTGTAACAGGATCCAGAATGTTAATGAGATCCCATATCCTGAATTCAAACCTCCTTATAATCCGTCCTTATATGCTCCAGCGTCTTCAAGTCACAATGAGATTGGACCGTCGAAAATCTGTATGTTTTGTCGCAAAAACGGTGAAACACCCAGTGTATATATGAACCATTGCGTTAAGGAGAAGATTGGAAATAAATACATAGTTGCTTGCCCCATTTTGAGAGCGCTTGTGTGTATGACTTGCGGCGCTTCTGGGGACGACGCTCATACAATGTAAGTATAATCTACCCATACTAATAGAATAAATGCGAAAGTGTGTGTTTGTCTGTTATTTCACGGCATACTGTCCATCTCTGTTATGATGAAATTTCAAGTTTAGAGAGTCCTACAGAGTATGGATTGGAACTGATGTGCATGGTGGTTTAACTACCGTTGAACTTTATTTATTGCAGCAGGGCATCTTACTGTATTTTAAAACCCAATATTTAAGATACAGTAAGTAAGATGCCCTGCTACCAGTAATCAGATAGTAGCAAGTGTTAGGGGTACGTCAGATAAAGACACACCCCTAATCGGTTTCCACATGGCATTGCACCAGAAAACCCTAAATCCCTTGGCAGCATGTCTTTCTGGTAGTGTGTTTTCACTAGCCACGGTCAAAGTCTCCCACAAGACCAGAGAAAATTCAGAAATCTTCTACATTATATTATTACTAGCGGACGCCCGCGACTTCGTTCGCGTGGCATAAGTTTTTTAATTCCCATAGGCCTTCCTTAATTTTTCGCGATAAAAAGAACCCATGAAAACAAACACGTCGATCCGTTGCTCTGTTGCGGCGTGATTGAAGGAGTATTTAACTTCCTTTGGGATAGAATTTATAAAAACTGTGAATTATATTGTATTTCATAATTTAAACCGGTAGCCCAAATATCATCTAAACATCTATCATCAAATTTCATGGCTCTAACTTGAAAAACATTTACACCAACTTACTACCCCTATTTTACCCGTTTGGGGGGTAGAATTTTGAAAAACTGTTACACTCGTACCTACTTCTTTATATTATACCGAAAGCCAAAATACCTAGTTTCGTTGTTATAACTTGAAAAATGAAGGACATTCATCCCTTATTTCACCCCTTTGGGGGTCAAATTTTCAAAAATGGTGAAACACACGTACTTCTGAATATCTAACTGAAAGCCCAAATGCTAAGTTTCATGGCTATAACTTGAGAAATGAAGGACTTTCATACAAACTTTCAACCCCTATTTTACCCCTTTGGGGGTGGAATTTTGAATAACTGTGCCACACATACTTCTTTATTTATTACCTAAAGCCAAAATACCAAGTTTCGTTGATACAACTAGAGAAATATCTTGAGAAGTGAAGGACTTTCATATGAACTTTCCTCCCCCATTTCAACCCTTCGGGGGTAGAATTTTAAAAACGGTGAATTACGTATTTCTTTATTTTTTACCGACAGCTCATATACCAAGTTTCATGGATATAACTTGAGAAATGACGGACTTTCATAGAAATTTTCAACCCCTATTTCACCCCCTTAGGGGTGGAATTTTGAAAAATCCTTCCTTATTGAGTGCCTACGTCTCAAAAGGAAGCTACTGTCAAAATTTCAAGTCTCTAACCCTAGCGGTTTAGGCTGTGCGTTGATATATAAGTCAGTCAGTCAGTCAGTCAGGAGTTTGAATTTTATATATATATAGATAATATAATAATCAATGTTTGTATGTATGACAAATCCTCTTTGCTTTCCAAAACCATTGATCAGATTGTGATGAAACTTTGGTAGGGTGTTCTGGGGATGCCCGCGTGGGTTCCTGGCCCAAAAAATGTGTACTGTGTAGGTATATAAATATTATTATTTTTTCGTTTTTAATTATACTTTGTGGCATTATAATGCATGCCGGGTACAGCTAGTAAATTATAAAAACCCAGCACTTCCCAATTATAAAACCACATTCTCGCCACCCCATAAAAAGGGTTGTACAAGAAATGTAAAATTAATTCCTATTTTTTTTTTGTTCCAGCACCTATTGCCCAGTGCTAAGAAGCAGTAACAACGGGAGGCCACTGCAGTCTACCACCATTACACTGAAAAACACTCGGGTTAAGAGTAATGGTAGGAAACGATTCTAGATTCTAGATCACCTAAAGTTAATATGCAAGTGTAGGTAGTTCGATGTTAATCATTATGGCGGCCGAAAAGTGAACGTGATGTGGCATATTATAGATTAAGTTTTTACATTGCAAATTTGATTAATCTTATCGAGCGTTCGATCATGTTAGCGTTCAAAGTAAAATGAACTGGACTGCATTGGTTTAGAGCTCAATTTCGTGTGTGCATTCACAGCCAGCGCTCCAAACGATACATCTTGAAATTAAAATCAGTTGTACTGAATTTATGACTTTGACGCTAATGTTATCGATAAATCAATCGAATTTTCAATGTAATACCTTGGCTTAGAGGCTTAGACTAAGCGTACAGTAACAGTGGCTGGATTGCGCTTAATATCTTTTGGAACTCGACTCATGGGTTTCTTTCAGCCGTCAAAAAGGATGCATGATAAGATCATATTAAAGTATAACTTCTCTAAGAAACGCGTAAGCGATTCGTTACTGGTGTTGACATTTAAATATTAATGTATTCTTTACATGTAACATGATTTTCGTTGTTATATGTAAAAACGCCCTAAGCACCATGTATAAAGTGTCGCTTACGCATTTCTGGGTTAAGGAACTTCCTGACATAAGTAATTAATGCCAATGTAATAGAATTTTATTACTAGCTAAAGTACTTGTAAAGTACTTTTAAGGGTAAAAAGAAACTAACTGCTCTCTTTAAGAAACTTTTTTTTTTTAATTTAAAGAAATTGTGATTATGTTATTTGCTCGAATATGACGTGTACAGTTTCTTTAAGTTCTTTTTTAAACCATCCATAATGTTCAACTGAAACATTCACATAAAATCCGCTAAATTTATCTGACCCGGTGGTCAAAATTGCGCTCTCTGGATCCCGTGAAAATCCCGTACTTAAATTAAATTTTTGTCTATTAGGATCATTGAAGTTCATCCATGAAGTTGCTAATAAATATTATAAATAAAATAACTAAACTGTTACATAGTTCAATTTTGACCACTGGGCCATATAAGTTTGTAAGCCTGTATCTTTTTATGTGACTTATGGTATGGAACATGACATACACTTAAAATAAATTGACCAAAACCTTTTTTATACAAACATTTTATATTTGAATCTTTATTGTAAATAAACAATTTGTGACGAATTGACAAAAATTTATCATAAAAAGTGTTACCCTGAACATTTTTAACAAATTTAACGTTACAATTTTACTGATTGACTAATAATAATTAATAATCATGACAAAATGATAAACATTGTATTTTTTCCAATTTTTCTGATCAACAGAAATTTTTATATTATGAAAATCGTACCTTTTTAACATTTTTATATACATACTATTTGTTTTTAAACCGCCTCATAAATATTGAAAAAACCGTAAGTTTTTCACTAATAAGCGTTCTTAATAATCAATATTGACAAAACAAGATATTGTTAAATATTATTCAGAATGACAATAAACAAAAAAACATAATTATTAACGTGAACAATTTTAGCAACAGTCTTGGAGAAACGCGTAAGCGAGGTTTTTCGCACGGCGCTTTAGACGTTTTCGAGTTGGATTTTTCACTCGCATCATGATTTCATCAGTAACATCGCCGTGCATAGCGTCTCTCAAACGTTTCAATGAAAATCTAGATGTTCTTTTACCTTTTGGTTAGGACAGCCAAAATAACATTAACTTGATATTATCTTGTGACAAATCTATTAATTAGTTAAGTTACAATTTTATAGTTTGACTAAATACTACAAAAACAGCATATCTTATTGACGAAAAATAGATTATAATTTTGGACAAAAAAAATTGATCTCAATAATTATACTTATGTTATATTAAACAATTTTTACTTTAGTTTGACTAAATACTACAATCATTGGAAACAGCATTCACTTCAGTTTAGTGTACGGGCACGACGAAATGAGCGGCGGCGGGGCGACGGCGGCAGCGGGGCGATGCGATTAGTCGGAGAGCTGGCGACGAATTTCGCCGCAATCTTGTCGCACTCATTTGAAAACTTTATTCACTTTCAAAACCGCAATATTTGTCTGGCGATTTGCAGGTATTATTGAAATTACTCAATAAATACGTGATTAAAATTTCAGATTGCTAAAAGTATATTTTTTGGGCATTTTAATAAAATATGTTTGAAGAGAAATAATCGCAAACGCTCTACCAGACTGGCAGGACTGGATTCGCCAGTTGACGAAATCATATTTGTTCACAATTTCAGTTTGCCTAAAGGGCCTTCCCGAAATTCGTCGCTAGCTCTCGTACCACATCGCCCCGCTGTTGCCGTCGCTCGGCCGTCGCTATTCTAGTTTCGTGTTTGAAGTACAAACTGTCTAAAAAGTATTTTTTTAAATTTAGACAATTCAATATAAAGCGGTTATGGTTTGAATTTGCAAAATGTAGATTTAGTATTTTCAAATAAAAATTATGGTAGGTTTTTTTTAATTTTGACTAATTTGTGAGCTCATCCAAATAATTACATATTATATCAATACAATTTCAAATCAAGACTGATAATACTTGGGACCAAATTGAAAAGAAAGAAGATTTTTAACTATTTATTTGACTTATATTTTACGATGTGACTACCAAATGACTACCAAAATATGTTGATCTCATAATTAAGTAATTTTTATAACGATTCTAGTTATGTTTTTAAATTTTGACTAACTTTTAGAGGTATTATTATTGAATTTGTAAGCAGAAGTTGTTTTTTGTTTTTTTTTTATTAATATTTGTGTTTTTAGTTTTTTAATTTACATATTTTATCTTGACTAATGAGAAGTACACGAGAATGATGCTTTTTTTATTATTTTAGTTAAAAGTTACTGTGGTTATGATTAAAATGTTAGTTATGATTAGACAATAATATTAAGTATTATTTGTTCCATAATGTTATTATGTGGAAAATTAATAGTATGTACGCGCAATTCTTATTTGAACTGGTTTATGTGTAATTGAGACTATTTGCACCATCCTTAGGAAGGAAATATGTTAAAAAGTCGCATGAAATCATAGAGTTATAACCTCTATGCATGAAATATAGTAATTAGTTAAGTGTAGGGTAGCCACCTTATAAACCATAGAACTTGAAATTATTCTATGTTCTAAAAATCTAAACGAATACACAGTGTTGCCATAAAAAAATATTTATTGATCTGAAATATGAAATAATTAATGTGATTCTGTCTTTCCACGTTATTTTAATATGATTTATTAGTATGTACAAAAAAATTTAAAAAAAAAACCTAAGGTTTAATTATTATCTTCTCAAAGAATGCTTTTTTTTTTGTGAAAGTTTAATCTCAAAAGTTGAGTTATGTTTTTAGCCATTAAAAATGTTTTATTTTTAATATTAGGTAGGTACATATAATATTATGTACTCTAATATAATAGGTATTTTGTATGTTACAATTTTAAATTGTGCTATTTTTGATTAGAACTTTTAAAAAGAAAAACTATGTACTAGAATAATAAATGATCACCGTTAGGTATATTATGATTAATAATTATTAGTATATTTAAGTACATTATGTACCCAAGTGTATTTTATATGAAACAATTTTGTGTGTTTTACTTTTTTTATAATAAATTCTATTAAAAAATATTCTGATGTTGTTTTTTATTGTCTATCCAATCTTTTGATTTACTGCAAGGTGTTGCAAGGTGTTTCCAGTATATATTATGTATATACATACCCAGCCACGGCCGAAGCCTCCCACCGGACCGGATCCGAACTAAAGTGTCATTAATGCTGCCTCGTTGGTCTAGCGGTTTGCATGGTCGAATGTGGATCACGAAGTCCTGGGTTTTATTCCCGGTCGGGCATATAAATTGTTAGGTACTTATTGGGTTTTTTCAGTTAAGAAATTCTCAGTGCCAGCCCAGAAATGGAAGTTGGCGGCGAGACACCGTGCCTCTGAGAGCACTTAAAGCAGTCGGTTGAGTACGGAGGAAACGAAGTCCAAATTTGGTCACCCATCCAGTTACCGACTTGGGTCAACGTTGCTTAACAATCGCTATCGACTGATATACGTTGTCACAACTAGGCCAATCGTTCTTCGTCTGTAGGTATTATTAAAAATTTTCAGTTATAACAGAGAAGAGCCAAAAACATTTACAAGTTTATTTTTAGTCCCGATCCACGGTCAATACTCGTGTCAGTTTATTTTGTGTGTACGAAAATACGCACGTCTGTACGTTTCGTCATATAAATATACTCTTTGTCTGTACATATACCTATCTCATCCTAAATAAGTGGTGTTTAAAAGAGTTCCATCATGAAAGCCTACGACTGGAATATAGATAGTGAAAATTTACCAGTAATGCGTATGGTTACGCCTAGGAATGTGGAAATGTGTGGAATTTTTGGAATGTAAGTACTTTTGCAAGGCACGGCACATATATAGTGTATTATCTATGGCACAGCATTAGGTCTAGAATAATATGTAGGTATGATGGTAGATTAGGTAGGTAGGTAGGTAAACTTCGGTAGATATGGTGAATATCCCTACAGATTCTATATTCTTTAACGCTCCTTTTTGTAACGATAGGCCATTGATGTATGCGATAGACGTTACAAAAAAGGACTATAGAAATTAAAAAATTAGGAGTCTGGTTCTACCATGAAGGTTCAAGATAAGTAAAATGGTTTTAACAACCTATTCATAGAATAAAAATTGCTCCAATAATTTTTTAGGATGTTTAGGCAGGTACCTACGCATGGATTAAATAGTATTTTCAAAAATCCCGTAAAATTTTGGGTTTCCGATAAAAAGTAGACTTAGCCCGAAATAAATCGGTTTAGTGTAACGGATGGGCCGCCGTGAAAACGTAGCAACTTGAATCAGTAAAGACCTTATTGTAATTTTGGCAGGTAAATTAAGTGCTTGATTGGATAACTCTCAATTTTTTAATTAGTAATTTAATAAAAATCGTTTGTGCATTGATACCTACCGATAGTATTCTTTACAAATGCTATGTGCATTTACTACGAACGTGACACGTCCCTTTGACGTTTCTTCGACATAACAAATCAAGGTCAAAGTTCAAAGTTGTCAATTCTTGAAGAAAACATGATAATCTTGGTGGCCCAGTCGCGATTTTCCACCGAATAAAACAAAATATTGATCCGGTAATGGGAAATTCCTCGTGATATTTGACAAACAATAGAAAATCTGTACAAAAATCAAAAAAATGAGTACTGCAAAAATTTCGTCAGCTAACTTGCATGATACATCTGTGGTGACTGACCAGGCTGCTATTCAAGATGAAAATTACTCTACAACCCCAGAGTTTATTTACGGTGGACCATTTATAAAGGTGGAGAAAGATGCCAAGTTCCTCAATACAGTGACACCCTTTAATATGCAGCTACAGGGCACTTTCAAAAAGTAAGTTTTCTACGAAACAACTAGTGAGCCCATAAATTCATAGGCCCATATTCATAATTCTGGCCCATAGCTTCACCCCCGTGGGGATTCCGAAGAATCTAGCCTCATTCCTTGTCTACATTATAAAGGGAAGTTCTGTGCAAAGTTTTAGCTCTCTAGGTCCAAGGGTTTGGGCTGGGTGTTGATGAGTTGGTCAGCGATCCCTGACTAACTCATCAACACCCAGCCCAGCCCAAACCAAACGAGTGAGTCCAGGCTTTTATTTACTTACTAGCTTTTGCCTGCGGCTTCGCTCACATTATGTTCGATTTTTTATACAAATTTTAAACCATTAGGGGTTGAATTTTTCAAAAACCCTTTCTTAGAGGATGGCTCGTCATAATAGCTATGCTTTTGTGTGAAGATAAAAAGGATGTAAAACAGTCTGTTTTTGGAAGTGATCAGTAAAGCAAATATTTAAACTTTGTTGTTAAAGTGGTGGATCTAAGCTCTAATTCCCTCTCGCCTATGAGAGTGGAGGCCTGTGCCCAGCAGTGGGACGTTATTAGGCTGTAGTGGTGGTGGTGGTGGCATAACTGGAGCGAGTCAAATTGAATTGTTTACATGATCTTCAACAGTATAATAAACTTGGAGATACAGGAATTTGCTCTAGTTAAAGGTACATAGGTTGATTTCACAGAAAATTAAGAAAAAGTTGTGATTACCCAAACTTTCACAGCCTATTTATTTAATCAATTTTGATGAAATTTCATACTGAGATAAGTTATATCTTGGGTCTATTATCCCGGAAATTGAGGAGTTCCCACATTATTTTCAAAATCCTAAATGTTAAAAAACTCATAAAGAACAGCTATAAAGTTGAAGGCACCATATAATTTTTTATGATATTCCCCATTTATCTATTCATTACTTTATGGTAGAATGATTTTATTGCATGATAATTCAGTGCAAATCCATACTAATGCGAAAGTGTGTCTGTCTGTTACATTATCACCACCAATACATTTAAATGATTTTGGTGAAATTTGGTACAGAGATAGCTTGTATTTTTGTGATGGACATAGGCTTCTTTTTATCCAGAAAAATCTAAAGGGATCCTGAAAACTTACTTAAATATATGCAGGTAAAGTTGCTGGCTAAATATCATCTAGTATTAAATAAATAGTGCAATAATATGGTGATGTTACTTAACAATCACTCGTGATAAATAATATTACTATCTGTCGGATTTATTGACTTTTATAGATAAATGAATTCTCTTATATTTATACATATCTGCGTCATATTCCTCATTGCTGAGGGTCCCCTTTCTATTAATCACATAATGGTAGGAGTTTTCTTGGAATAATAATGTGGCGTCCTTCCGCATACGACTAAGAATATTTAAATGATTAGGTTTTTGTAACAATTATTATCAGATGTTAGTGATAGTGAACAGGACCGACGGCTTAACATGCTCTTTGAGGCATAGAATAAGCGAAAAGGCCAAATGAACCTTCAGGTTCGGTCACCCATCTAGTTGCTAACTTGGATCAACTTTGCTTAACAATCAACTGATGCATTGTCAAAGCTAGGCCACTCGTCCCTCAATTTATACTTAGTTACTTATAAAATAAAATAAAATAAGTGGCCAATAATGTTTTTAAAGGTTTTAAAGGTAAAAAGTGTATTAAGTACATAGTAAAATATGTTCATAAGAAAAGATTTTAATAGTAATGCCTTGCCATGCCTTGCCATGCCATTATTAATGCCATGATATAAGATATTTTCAATAAGATATTTTATGGGATAAAAATAACTGAGTACTAGTCATTAAGGTAAGGTTACTTTGATCCTTTATAAGGTAATAAACTATCCTTTACAAATACATAAAATAGGCCCACACGGGCGCAAAGTCGGGGCTTTCAGCCTTCACTTATATTTTACGCATTGTACATATTCAGACACTAGACAGATAGACAGACAGGCTTTCGCACTTATAATATTAGTAAAAGTATGGATAAAGGAAAATCGACTTTAAAACACTAATATACAGTTTAAAGTAGTTGAGCAAACAAATCCAAATAAAAAAGAAATAAAAAAAGCTATTAATATTTATACAGCTGTTGAAACATCAGCTATTTTTGTAATAAAATATTCGGTGACATTGTTTCATAGTGTAATTGACTTTATCGACATATTTCTTGTAGCCCGGATAGCTCAGTCGGTAGAGCATTGGACTTTTAATCCAAGGGTCCAGGGTTCAAGTCCCTGTTCGGGCGGCAACTTTTTTTACTTTAGTGTTTTTATTTTACTTTTAAATTTTTTCCTATCTCTGCTTCTATATTTTCGACAGATTTTCCGGGATAAAAAGTACCCTATTATTTAATCCGGACTTCTAACTTTACGTCTGCAAAATTTCAAAGCAATCGGTTCAGTAGTTACGGCGTGAAAGCGGAACAAACATACAAACAAACTCACTTTCCCATTTATAATATTAGTAAGGATAATTTGACTAAATTTTATTACTACCATAGCTAAATAAATATTGAACTCTATTTTGCTACCATTGCATAAAACATAATATTTGAACTCTATGATAAGTTACCTTTACCTTACCTATAAGTGAAAGTACAGGTAAGTTTGTTTAACTAATTAAATACTTTGATTTTGTTTCAGGAGCTTCGCATACTATTCTCTAAAAGAACGACTACCTATCATCCTCACAAAAGTCATTGATTACTTATCACGGGAGAGTACAAAGATCAAATCATCACAAAGCGCGGTGAGTCTATCTTATAACTAGGTGATGCCCGCGACTTTGTCAGTGTGGATTAAGGTTTCAAAAATCCCAGAGGACTTTGATTTTCCGTGGGTTAAAATAGCTCTAGTTTCTCAACTAAACCCATGTTAAAAATCGCGTCGATCCGTTGCTCTATTGCAGCGTGAATAGCGTAATTAAACAAATCAACATACAAATTTCTGCTTTCTATGTCCTAAGGTTTTGGCTGAGTTTTGTCATTCAGAGAGTAAGGACTTTATATTTTTAAGTGTAAATATTAATGTTTGTATTTGATTCTATACATATAAATATTTATACAATCGATATTAATATCAATCTATACTTTTATACCTACTCATACAATTATAAATGCGAAACTTTGGATGAATGGCTGTTTGTTACTTAATCACGCCAGAGCGGCTGAACGGATCTGGATGAAATTTGGCACAGAGATAGATTATAGTCTGGAATAACATACTACAGCTACTTTTTATTCCGGAAAATTAAGGAGATCCTCGTTCCACGCAGATGAAGTCGCGGGCATTAGCTAGTAATATTATAAATGAGAAAGTTTGGATGGATTAATAGATGGATTGATGGATAGATGGATGTTTGTTACTCAATCACGCCAAAACGGCTGATAGGATCTGGATAAAATTTGGCATAGAGATAGATTAGTCTGGAATAACACATAAGATTATTTTTATCATTAATAGGCAATAGGCATCTATCCTATTTGGGATTAATTTTCGTTTTGCAGTCAGACGAGGACATCCGTGGCTTAATCCAGTACATAACGAAGCTGAAAAACGATTTGGTCACAAACAAAAAGTACGATCCACTCACAGTGGACACCCCTGAAGCGAAAAGGTGGAACCAGTGGATTTTTAATGCAGAAAGCCCGTACTATTTCACCAATATCTGGGTATTTTCTGAGTGTTACGTTTACAGACGACTTAGGGAAGGATGCGAGTTGAGGTAAGTTACCTGTCAGTTTAGTTAATTTACCTTTTTTTATCCACTACAAGTTAGCCCTTGACTGCAATCTCAAGAGCAACAGTCTAAGATGGTAGCTGGCCAACTAGTTAGAGTTATGGCAGTTATATTAAACTCATACCCATAATCGGCTTCTACACGGCATCGTACCGGAACGCTAAATCGCTTGGCGGCAAGTCTTTGGTGGTGGGGTGGTAATTATAGCCACGGTCGAAGCCTTTCATCCAAAAAATTCACCATCAAATAAAAATACTTACTTAGTTGAAAATTTAAGAAACAAATTAAACCAATTTTTTTTTCTTTTCAAATTGTTTTCCCCCGTTGCGTCGATGAGATTGTTACCTAGTTTAAGTTTTGATAGGTGTGCTCTTTATATAAAATCACACAATATAAATACACTTTTCTCATTTTAGCAAAGGACTGCGTTTTTTCGACCCGTTTGACGAACAGAAAGACAATTCGTTCAAAAACAGCTTAGAACCAATGTGTCTAGTCGCTGACAAACTAATTACCATGTTACCCGCCAGCGATAAGGACAAGCGGAAACAGGACTTCATTACCTTGTTAAAGGTAAGTTTGGTTAAGAAAGGTTTGATTTCATAATAAAACAGTTTAGAACCGATGTGTTAGTCGCTGATATACTGGTTACCGTTTTACCCGCCAGTGATAAGGACAAGCGGAAACAGGACTTCATTAACTTGTTAAAGGTAAGTTTGGTTTGACTTAAGAGCTGAAAACAGCTTAAAACCGATGTGCTTATTCGCTGATACCATCCACCATGTTATCCGCTAGCAATAAAGATAAGCGGAAACAGGACTTCATTACCTTGTTAGGTAAGTTTGGTTAAGAGAGGTTTGACTTAAGAGGTAACGCTTCGTTCAATAACGGCTTGGAACCAATGTGCTTAGTCGCTGACAAACTGGTCACCATGTTACCCGCCAGCCGGCGAAAAAAGCTAAGAAGAAGAAGAACTTAAAGAAGACGTCAGTTTTTCGTCGTTTACATTCTTACATTTTTTAAATTCTCACAGTTTGTATAAATTTCTTCTTCCAGCTGTGCCTGTGGTCAAACAAATGTGATCTTTCGTTGTCTAACGGCGAGGAGACTCTTGCCATCGTGGACCCGCTACAAATGATTGTGGATCTGAAGGACAAGGTAATACGACGCAAATTTATTTTTTATCCGCTACAAGTTAGCCCTTGACTGCGATCTCACCTAATGGTAGTGATGATGCAGTCTAAGATAGTAGTGGGCTAACCTGTTAGGTGTATGGCAGTTAAATTTAAGCCATACCCCTATCAGTTCAGTTTCTACACGACATCGTGCCAGTACGCTAAATCGCTTGGGGCACGTCTTTACCGTATGGTGGTAACTAGCCGCGGCCGAAGCCTCCTACCAGGCCAGCCCAGAGAAAATTCAGAAATTATAAATTGACTAGCTGATGCCCGCGACTACGTCCGCGTGGATCGAGGTTTTTTTGGTTCCCGCGGGAACTCCTTAGTTTTCCAGGATAAAAAGTAGCCTACGTGTTATTCCAGACTATAACCTATCTCTGATCCAGATCCGTTAAGCCGTTCGGGCGTAATTGAGTAACAAACATCCATACATCCATACATTCATCCAAACTTTCGCATTTATAATATTTATTATTATAATATTATATATTATATTATATACTAGCTAATGCCCGCGACTTCGTCCGCGTGGATTGAGGTTTTTCGGTTCCCGCGGGAACTCTTTAATTTCCCGGGATAAAAAGTAGCGTATGTGTTATTCCGGACTATAATCTACCTCTGTGCCAAATTTCATCCAGATCCGTTCAGCCGTTGGGGCGTGATTGAGTAACAAACATCCATCCATACATCCATCCATCCAAACTTTCGCATTTATAATATTTATTTGATTTGATTTGATTGATTATATTTGATTCTGCCGGGTATCGAACCCGGGATGTTAAGACAACAGCGCTCAACACTGTGCCAGAGAGGTCGTCAAAATACAGATAATATAGATAAAGCTTCCTCGGTAGTCCCATCCCATCGAACTATGAGAGTGAGGGAATAAAGTTGTCAATAATGAGGTTTATCACATTTTTAGGTACTGGTGGATGATTCGGCGAAAATCTGTGATGCAGTTTGTACGAAAGCGGAGAACATGAACAAAGCTATTGAAGGGGTGAGCGGTTTATAGTTTAACTAGCTAATGCCCGCGACTTCGTACGCGTGGATCGAGGTTTTGTTGATCCCGCGGGAACTCTTTAATTTTCCGGGATAAAAAGCAGCCAATGTGCTATTCCAGACTATATTCTATCTCTGTGCCAAATTTCAACCAGATCCGTTCAGCTGTTGGCGCGTGATTGAGTAACAAACATCCATACATCCATACATCCATCCATCCAAACTTTCGCATTTATAATATTTATTTGATTTGATTGATTGATATCACTTCGAAAATAGTATAATCTAGTAATTAATATTTCAGAACACAGTTTTCAAAGCCAAATGCAGTTGCCATAGACTCGCGACTTTGGCGGGAATGCCGATCTGTAAACACGAGGTCATCATCTTATAACTACCTCTAACTTATATTAGCGAAGTTTTTAAATTATAACTTACTGAAGAGTACAGCAAAAAGTATTAGTATTAGTAGTATTGGATATTTAGAGTAGTAATTATTATACAAATTAAGTAATATTCTATAGAATTTATGGTTATTTATGGTGGTTTATATATTATGGTAATATGTAATTATTTATGATGCAAATGCGCAAAGTAAAAAATTATAGTCGAGGAACAAAACCCCGAGTCATAGCGAGCAAGGCCTCGTAAAAGCACCCACAAAATAGTTAAAGTGTGAATGTAAGTATGAACTTTAAGCACTTGTACGATAATACTCGCAGCATACCTAAAAGGTTTACAATGGTTCAATAACGGCTGCTTTTGTCTTTTAGTTCTCAATGCTTTTGCTATTCTATTTTTTTTATTTTAGTTGTCTCTATTACAAAAAGTTTTTTTTACTGGCGTCACGGCTCTGGGTTCTGGGTCCGTTTTTTATTCCAGTTGCTTGGTATTTTGTTTTTAACTGTCTATTTTACTTTTTTCCCCGGCGCCACGGCTCTGAGTTCCAGCCGTTTTGCGCTTAATGTGAGGTTTTTTGCAGTCCCCCGAAGAGGTGGAAGAGAAGCCGGCAGGCGAGGAGGCGGAAGCTCCGCAAATACCCTGCCCTGCTAAGATGACACTACCTCAGACCGTCACGTTCGGTGCGTACCATACAATTTTTTTTATTGCGAAATACGCTTGCGCTTGTCGACAATCATGCTTAGAGCAAAGCAATGATGAGGTCTAGGTCGGAACGCGCTTGCCTAGAAGATGCCTATTCACTCTTGCCTTGAAGTACTGAAGTTATAAGTGGCAGGAATCAAGTGCGCTGGGAGAGTATATAAATAGTGTGTAGAACGCTGAATTGGTCCTAAAAGAGAATACTTCTATTGCGACTATATAAACAAACAAACTCTTAATAAACAACTAGCTAATGCCCGCGACTTAGTCCGCGTGGATTGAGGTTTTTCAGTTCCCGCGGGAACTCTTTAATGTTCCAGGATAATGTTGCCTCTTTAATGTTGCCTGTGTGTTATTCCAGACTATAATCTATCTCTATGCCTAATTTCATCCAGATCCGTTTAGCCGTTGGGGCGTGATTGAGTAACAAACATCCATCCAAACTTTCTCACAAATGTGAGAACACACATACAGTGAATGTGATGTGTAATTAGGACTCGATCCTAGATCTAATAGTGGAATCTGGTGACGTATTTCAACTTTACTTTTTCTATTTTTTTTCAGATATAATCTGTGACAACGCAGGCTACGAACTATTCACGGATCTATGTCTAGCACACTTTCTGCTTTCACAGAATATTGTTAAAAAGGTAATTAAGCAGTAACTATTTGTGTTTAAGAGATAAAACATATTGACAAAAAATTGTCAGTCACTTCATTGAGTTAGTCATTCACTTTTATATGGAACGCGCACACTAAGCGACAGACAAAATCGTTGTTAATTCTTGTCGTGTCTAGTCCCGAGTGTGTTTTCACGTTTAGCTGTCTAGATCCAATTAGGGATAAAAATCAAATATACACCTTCCAGATTAGCCCGCTACCATCTTAGAATTCAGTCACTTACCAGCCACGTGTTCACCGTCAAAGTCTGTCTTGTCATCGAATCAAAAACAAAATGTTTTAATATTTTATGTTAGTCTTTAAAATTTTAATACTAAGTAATTTTAATAGTAGGTAATTACTTATTCATATAACTGTGGGAGATCTTATAAAACAAAGAAATTCGAAATCGATAGCGGAGTTACTGTTGTCGGTAAAGTATAACCGGTATAAAGTGTATTTTCGGTAACGGAATCATAACGGTAAATAACGTTACTTTTTCAGGTCAGGTTTCACGTGAAAAAGATACCGTGGTTCGTATCAGATGTCACTCCAAGGGATTTCAGGTAAATATTCATTACTAGCAATCGTTCGCGGATTTGCTTTTGTGAGAATTTCGAAAAATCCGCCTTTCTAAAAAATTGCCCTGTCTACATTATAACGGAATTGTTTGACGACCTCCCTGACGTAGTGTAGAGCGCTGTTTAACGTGCGGAGGTCCCGGGTTCGATTCCCGGCAAGATCAATTTGGGAATTTATAATTTATGAATTTTCCCTGGTCTTGCCTGGTGGGAGGCTTCGGGACGTGGCTAGTTACCACCCTACCGGCAAATACGTGCCGCCAAGCGATTGAGCGTAGATACCGATTAGAGAACAGGTTTAATATAACTGCCATGCCCTTAACAGATTAGCCCGCTACCCTCTTAGACTGCATCATCATTTACCATCAGGTTTAGGTGAATCGCAGACAAAGGCTTGTAGCGGATAAAAACAGGGGAACCTCTTTGCAATATTTCAGCTTTCTAGGTCCAAAAGGGTTTGAGCTTTGGGCTGTATGTAGATGAGTCAGTCAGTGAGCGAATCAGGATTTTTCTCTCTAGATATAGAAACTATAAATCCACACCAGTAACAAAATTCAGAAACGAAATTAGCGTCAGTGTTGAAAAATACTCGAGTATAACGCAATACGTGATGTAAATTATTGTTGGTGTAAATGAGGTTTAATAAAAGCTTTTGCTTGGTTTGTTAAATTATTTATTAACTAGCTGATGCCCGCGACTACGTCCGCGTGGTTTAAGGTTTTTGGTTCCCGCGGGAACTCCTTAATTTTCCGGGATAAAAAGTAGCCTACGTCCTTCCCCGGGATACAACCTATCCCTGTACCAAATATTATCAAAATCAGTTGAACAGATACATTTGTTTGATTCCCGCGGGAACTCTTCAATTTTCCGGGATAAAAAGTAGCCTATGTGCTATTCTAGACTATAATCTATCTCTGTGCCAAATTTCATCCAGATCCGTTCAGCCGTTCTGGCGTGATTGAGTAACAAACATCCATTTGAGGTATTTTGGTTCCCGCGGGAACTCCTTAATTTTCCGGGATAAAAAGTAGCCTATGTGCTATTCCAGACTATAATCTATCCCTGTGCCAAATTTCAGCCTAATCCGTTCAGCCGTTGGCGCATGATTGAGTAACAAACATCCATACATCCATACATCCATACAGACATCCATCCAAACTTTCACATTTATAATATTTATTTTATTATATTTTATTTATTATAATTATATTATATTATAATTATATTATTTGAGAGTTCCCATTTGATAAATTTCCAGATATGTGATAAATTCGTGCGCAGGTGCTAGCTTTAGCAGAGAAATACCACCGGAACCAAAACCAGGTAGTCAATTACTATTTACTATGAGTTTGAAATAAGAATCATCTCAACCGATATTCATTTTCGCACAAGTGTGGTAAAATATAATGGCCGCCTTAACAAACAGCGGTTTCGTGGTATTTTTGTAGTGAGCCGGCAATGGGGTGTAATGATGACCCTCGCTACGCTCGGGTATTCATTCATTCATTTATTTATTTACTAGCTGATGCCCGCGACTTCGTCCGCGTTAAATGGTTTTTTTTAATTCCCACGGGAACTCCTCAATTTTCCGGGATAAAAAGTAGCCTATGTCACTCTCCAGGCCCTCAACTATACCCATGCAAATCACGTCGATCCGTTGCTCAGTTGCAGCGTGGTTGAAGGACAAATCAACAAACATACAAACACACTTTCACATTTATAATATTAGTATGATTTGCACAGATTGAAGATTTATAGATGTTATATAATATTTTAATAGTTCAAAGTTAATATAAAACGTAAACTCATTAAAAAATCTTATTACCATCTAAAGGATTACTTAAATGACAAGGAAGCTTGGCAATAATTTGCTCTAACGGCTCTGATAGTTCCTTAGTTAAGATGATTTGTGTAATGGTGATAATAAAAAAAACCCAGCTGAGTTTGTTGTGGGCTCTTCTCATACCAGGGCGCGTTTGGAACCCTCGTAGATTTAGGTTTAAGATACCGTTACTGATTATCACCATTACATTTTATAAATAAGTGGACGTCAATATGTGTAGTATATCTACCTAAATTGAATAAAACATTATTTGATTTGATTTGATTTGATTTAGTAGGTATTAAAGCTTACCCTCGAGTGCGATTTCTGGCATGATGCACTTGTAACATAAACAACTATTATATTTTCAGCCGTCGAGGGCGAAGCACCCCCGGAGCCGGAGCCCCCTAAAGTGATAAGTTCGGACAGCTTGAGGCAACTGGGTGACGCGTGGGAGAAATACCTCGAAGATGGCTCTTTTATTGTCATGGTAAGCATGGAAAAATAACGGTATTCAACCAGATAAATTTACTGTTACCTTTGATTCACTGAAAAAGTTTTTTTTACCCACTACAAGTTAGCCCTTGACTGCGATCTCGCCTGATGGTAAGTGATGATGCAGGTCAAATTTTTCCGGTAATTCAGCCTCTGGTTTTATATAGTTACGAAAGTCGGATCGGTACAGTTAATAAAATAAGTCTACAATATATGTCGAAGGATCTAGATAAAAACAATTGTAATTTTTTCCAGAACGACGATTTTTGGACCTCACCCCATGTATATAGAGACATGAAAAAATATGAACCGAACTTGTACAGAAAACTACAATTTGCCGTCGCATTACTGTTTAAAGGAGATCTAAACTATAGGAAACTGCTATGCGAAAAGAATTGCATTCCCACTGTTGGATTTGAACCATCTTTGCAAGGTACAATAAAAATTACTAATATTATTGTTTTCATATAACCTGCATTGAAAATGCAAGTTTCAATGCCTGGTGAGCCAGCCACCTGAAACTAGTCAATGTCTGACGAATACGTCATTCAGCGGGTAGAAATCCAACACTTTCTGCCCTAGGGCACAAATAGTGATGGTTTAATTATATAAATAAGCTTTTGAGTCGTCGAGTGCTTAAAAAGTTTATAATTATTCTCTGTCTAATCATTTCTTTTACTTTTGGCAGCTCGAGTCAATGTTGACCGAATTGATTTTTGATAACTATCGACTTTATTTATGAAGAAGTTTTAATCGATTTGACACATATATTTTTTTTATTTTTCCTCAACATTTTAGTTTTTAAACATCCGCAAGCGTTTAAATGACTATATTGTATGTACTCAAATAAATCATTTGTTTAAAGCAGTACAGTAAATGTACATTTTATAATTTGACTACATCCCTCAGGCTAGTCATAGAAACCATCCATCGCCAAAGATGTATGGAGCTAGGAGAATCAAGATAGTTGGTGTTGCAGCTGTCAATAATTATGAGACTTCATAGACGTGCTTATGTCATAGTAAAATAAATGGTTGGGCAGATATAAGTTAAAGGATCTTGATCATTTTTGTATGAGATTTGGGCCATTCTTGCGTCTTAATGAAATTAACGGTAAAATATTGGAAATATACTCAGGATTAAATAAGTAAAAAATCATTAAGATATTAACTGTATACTTACGATGTTGTCCGGTACATTTTATGGAATCGGTCCCTAATATTTGGCTCATCGATCGAAGCCCGGATAGCTCAGTCGGTAGAGCATTGGACTTTTAATCCAAGGGTCCAGGGTTCAAGTCCCTGTTCGGGCGGTAAACTTTTTATTTTTTCTAATATTCTAAAATTATCTTTTAATAATTTAATTTAAAAAATAAGTTAATATTTAAAATTAAATATATTTTAAATAACAATTTTATATATATTTTTTTCAATCATACAATCGTCATCACTTCGTTTTTGTTCAAGTGTTTGAAATAAAAAATTTGATACAAGAATAAAATTAAAAATTTGTAAGTTCCAAATAAGCTATACATCCTAATTTAGATAGCATAGACTATGTGTCTATTTTTAATATCTTCAAGTAATGATCAGTCATATATTTTTCTGCCGTTAACATTATGAAATTAGGTGTTGTATAGGGATATTTAATTTTTATATATAGATTTGTTACAATAGAAATAGCTATAGTACGAATTACAATTAAGTTATCAACAAAAAAATTAAAAATAGTTCTTTTTTAAATAAATAGTGTAACTTTCACTTGAAGTAGGTTTCATTTTTGTTGTTTGCAGGTTTAACTCCATATTTTTATTACATCTGCCCTTGTCCATTATTGATAGTCTTCACAATAATTTAAACGCACAGTAACTTAGTAGTAACGTAGTATGTACCTAATAGTCGTCTAATCCTAAAATACAAATCTACTTCTTTTACATTAAAAGTATTGTATCCACAAACTTATCTGACCCTGTGGCCTATTGGAACTAACTTTTATGCCTGTGTTTTTGTTTTTATTTTTCACTAGATGATGACCGCGACTTTGTCCGCGTGGATTGAGATTTTTGGTTCCCGCAGGAATTCTTAATTTTCCGGGATAAAAATACCCTATGTGTTATTCTAGACTATAATCTATTACTGTACCAAATTTCATCCAGATCCGTTTAGCCGTTCTGCCGTGATTGAGTTACAAACATCCATCCATCCATCCATCCATCCATCCAAAATTTCGCAACCATAATCTATATCCATATCCATCCATACTAAGTATCTTAAGTATCAATAAGACAAGTGTGTCTGTCTGTCTGTCCGTCTGTCTGTCTGTCTGTCTGCTACGCTTTCACGGCCCAACTACTTTACTGATTTTGATGAAATTTGGTACAGAGATAGGTTACGTCCCGGGGAAGGACATAGGCTACTTTTTATCCCGGAAAATAGAAGAGCTCCCGCGGGAATCAAAAAACATAAATCCACGCGGATGAAGTCGCGGGCATCATCTAGTATAATATATAAAAATGAATTCCTATTTCTCTTGGTCACGGCATCACGTGTGAACGGCTGGACCAATTTCGTTAATTCTTTTTTTGTTGTGTTGGTTTGGATCCCGGGATGGTTTATATTCACAATTGGACCCGATAGGGGGAGCTGCAATCGGGTTCGAGGTTCAGGTCAGGACAAAGTCTGCCGGGCCCCACTAGTCTCATATATAAAATTCTCGTGTCACAATTTTCGTTCCCATACTCCTCCGAAACGGCTTGACCGATTCTCATGAAATTTTGTGAGCATATTGAGTAGGTCTGAGAATCGGCCAACATCTATTTTTCATACCTCCACGCGGACGGAGTCGCGGGCATCAGCTAGTATTAGTATAGATATATACTAGCGACGCTGTCATCGGGTCAGATAAGTTTGTCGGAATATACCTATTCTAAGCATAACCCTGAACTGATTGTGATGGTACTCTTGCAGGTTTTCATCCGGCGCCGGTTATAGCTCTACGCACGGTGAAAGCGGACCTTATATGCGGCTTGCCTGAAGGAAAGTGGGAGGAGCTCAATGAGATAGACGAACAATGGATGGAGAAGGGCGATTATGGGTAAAATAAAGAAATATATTCAATAGTATTTAACGAAAAATCATTTTAAAGTTGAAGCAAAAATTTAAAAAGTTTAAAGGTAGTTTTAGAAGACCTTGAATTATTGTAAAACGAGACTCGTCACATTCATTGTTCATAAGTTGATTCATATAATAAAGATTTCTATTTCTATTTCAAAACAAACCAAATGAGCCCAAACACGAGGAGAATCGGGGAAAGGGAAAAATCCATACTAATATTATAAATGTGAAAGTTTATCTGCCTGTCTGCTACGCTATAACGGCCCGTGATTTTGATAAAATCCATACTAATATTATAAATGCGAAAGTCAGTTTGTTTGTTGGTTTGTCCTTCAATCACGCTTCAACGGCGCAACGGATCGACGTGATTTTTGGCATGGGTATAGTTGAGGACCTGGAGAGTGACATAGGCTACTTTTTATCCCGGAAGATTAAGGAGTTCCTGATTTTTAAATAAAGGTTATTTATTTTTATCCCGGATCTAATAACGATGTTGTCACCGGGTCAGATAAGTTAGTGGGACTGTAACTCAGTATTAGCACAGAATATAAAATGTATTCAATCCCTTTTCCAGAGTGATACAGTTCTGCGACAAATCGGAACCTTTGATCGCAATGGACAGTCCATGCGGGGACTATGATGAAACATGCTTATAATGAATACTCAGGTATTTATCTATACTAGTCTATGTATTCTAATATTATAAAAGCAAAAGTTTAGATATCTGGATGGATGAGTGGATGAGTGGTTGGATGTTTGTTACTCAATCACGCAAGGCTGAACGGATCTGGATGGAACTGGATGAGATAGATTATAGTCTGGAATGACACAGAGGGTATTTTTTATTCCGGAAAATTAAAGAGTTCCTGCGGGAACCGAAAAATCTCAATCCACGCGGATGAAGTCGCGGGCATTAGCTAGTATTATAAAAGCGAAAGTTTAGATAGCTGGGTGAATGGATGTTTGTTACTCAATCACGCCAGAACGACTGAACGGATCTGGATGAAATTTGGCACATTATATAATAGTCTGGAATAACACATAGGCTAATTTTTATGATATCCCAGACACACAACACTCACACACAGAATATTATGAACACAGGTGATATTCGTAGCCTAATAAGTCAGCAATTCGTACCGCCACAACACCACACCACACCAATCTTCCAAATTATTTTCAACGTACGTTACACTCCGACACCGGAGCATCCACAGGAGATAATTTGTAAGATTTGTGTGGTTTGGTGTTGTGGCAGTGCGAATTAGGTATTTGACAACTAGTCAAATCAGCAACTTTTTTCAAACGTCTAATCGCGTGCTTAGTATTGATTTTGCAATAAATTAAATAAATTATATTATAATAATTATAAATTGAATAGTGACGTGATCAAAGTTCGACGCACTTTTTTATTTCAATCGATAGTTTTAAATAGTTATTCAACATGTTTACATAATCGGACTTTTGAGAGATCCTCTATTTAATAATTACTAAAAAAAAAAATTTGAATAATTGTCAAATACCCAATTGCTGGCTTATTGGGCGGTGAATGACGCAAGCTACATGCTGTACCACATAGATTTGTCTGTTTTGGCGGATTATAGCGAATTAACTTCTTGTTCCTTGATTATTATAGACTTCCGCAAAGTAACGCCTGCTAATAAATGTATAACCAATAATCAAACAGTGTTTTTTTTTTTTCAGGCTTGGTGCGGGCCCTTGACGATCAATGTTAATAAAATCATTTAAATATACTTAATCCTAAAAATAATGTACATACTAAGTAAAATTGATTATTATCTTGTATAATACTGTTTATTTTATGTATAAAAGTTGCAACTGACATATCAACCTACAGCTCAAAGAAAACTTCGATATCTATATAGTTGACAAGGAGCAATTAAATTGCAACTTGCAAGTGACAAGTTACCAAAGAACTTTTCTGCAAGTTTTATTGCTTGAGTCTATAGCGTAGGCAGTAGGTGTATAGAGATGCTGACAACACTGGCGTGTACTAAAATCAATGCTAAACTAAGAAAAATCTCCACTACAGCCCATTAACGTCCCACTGCTGGGCACAGGCGAGAGGGTATTAGAGGTTAGACTCACCACGCTGCTAAAATGCGGGTTGCCGGGCTTAACGACTACTATCATGTTAGTGATAATAACCGAGACCGACGGCTTTACGTGCTCTCCGAGGCACGGGGGTGAAACACCGCCAACTTCCTAACTCCGGGCTACTACTGAGAAGTGAGAATTTCTAGTCAGAAAAACCCAATACTTAATTATGGCCCGACCCGGGACTTGAACCTCTTCGGCCGCAGTCAACCATGTTAACCACTAGACCAACGAGGCAGTTAAAGTTAAGAAAAATCTATATTCTCTAAAATATAGCTTACTAGCTGATGCCCGCAACTTCGTAAGCGTGGATTTATATTCCAGCGGGAACTCCAGAATTTTCGGGATAAAAAGTAGCCTATGTCACTGTCCAGGATCTGCTCCTGACATATGCTACTTTTTGTCCCGTCATAATGAGACCCCGTGGAAATAAAATAAAATTATTGCATGCAGACTAAGTCGCGGGAATCAGCTAGTATAAGTAATAATAATTACTATATCGTAAGTGGCTTAAGTAGCACAATTCAAATAATTATTACCGTTTTATATTTGTAATTTGTTGAAATTAAAAATGTTTTATTGAAATTGTTTTTTATTTCACTCTTTACCACCAGGGTTTGTCAACAACAAAGTCAGACAGTCGAAAAAGCTGAATTACCCGTTGTCCTAGATGAGCGATGCGGTGCAACGCGACGCAATACGACTCCATGGAAAATTACAAACTTTATCGACGCGACAACGAGCAACGTAGCCACGTGTAGGTTAGCTACTGTTTGATACTGTCGCGACTTGTCATATCGAGTCGCGTTGTCGCGTTTGTCGCTCATGTAGGACAAGGCCTGAGGCGACAGTATATACGACGCTTGTTTACGTCGCCATGTTTAAATCCTGCTGACACAATAACAATATTCCACGGACCATGAGAGTGAGGAAATATAGACCAAATAGTGACAGACTTATTAGTAATAAAGACTAAATAGTGGGAGAAAAATAATTAAGTAGTAACAAATCGGACTTTTCCAGTATTTTCGATAAATCAAACTAACAACTAACTCCGAATAACGAATAAATAAATAATTTCTATACATCTGTCTAAACATCAATTTATTAATCAGAATATTAAGTATATTAGTCCAACAAACTTATCTGGCCCGACGGCCAAAATTGGAACAAATTTTTATGCCTGTTTAGTTTTTGTTTTTTTATTTTACTATCCATAGATACTAGCGACGAACGGTATAGATAGACGAATCCCTGCGCAGATGTGAGATGGCTAATCTTTGTGGAGATTGGCCTGACAGAGGCCATTATAAGTGATGAACCGATTTGGATGATTCTTGCAGGTTTTATCCCAGCGCCGATTATAGCTGTGCGGGCGATAAAGACGGATCTGATATGCGGTCTGCCGAAAGGAAAGTGGGAGCAACTGAACAAGATCGACGAGAAATGGATGCTGAAGGCCGAATATGGGTACTTTTGTAAAAGATGTTACTGAATACGTAGTAATTACTTAACTGCCTCGTTGGTCTAGTGGTAAGCATGTTCGACAGCAGCCGACGAGGTCCCGGGTCGGACCATAATTTATTGGGTTTTTCTGACAAGAAATTCTCAGTATATAGGTACTAGCCCGGGCCCCGGAGTAAGATACAAGTTGGTGGTGTTTCTCCCCCGTAGCTCGGAGAGCACGTAAAGCCGTCGGTCCTGCGCTTGATCTCTCTCCGGTCATGTCGGATTTTCCGTCCCATCGGGCTGTGTTTGCGCATTATCTGGTTAGTTTAAGATACAAATTAAAACTTACTTAATATTTGCAGTACGATCCAATTCTGTGCGAAGGCTGAGGCATTGAAGGTAGCCGATATACCATGCGCTGACTACGGGGATACTTGTTTCGGCGAAGTTTGCCCAACTAATACCATCTAAATACACAAAACCGATGCACAAAACTATTTTGTACAAGATTTTTATTGACAGAAAGAACAAAATTATGTATTTAGGTACTGAACATAATATTTGTAATAAAATTACTTACTTTATGTACCTACGATAAATTTATTGATAATTCTGTTGTTTCATTAAACATATTTTACGAGAATTTAAGCTTTTTTTTTTAAATTCTCCTTTTATTTATTTTTACACAGTTTTTGAGCTGAAAAGTGAAAATAGCGGGAAATTTTGAAGAGAAGCAAACGTTTTTTATACGATTGCAGGCTCCGGGATCTAGCTTTATTTTATAAACTTCAAATGACTGACTGTCATTCACTGGACATCGTGCAAATGATTCATTATAACATAGACAAAACGCAAAAGTGACAGGCCAGGCCGGAAGTACGTAGCGCCTCTAGCGGTTATGTACTGGAACTATATAAGAACCGGAACGTAACGTAATGGTGGCCATAGATAATACACTATACCTGCTAATGGTGGCTGCTTGCGCGAAGAAATCATTGCTGACAACTTCTGTAAAATTTCTGAAAACCTTCAAAAACTAATAATATTCTATGAAAAGTTAAAACGTCCATCAGGTACAAAGTTAAAAGTGCTTTGTTTTTATCTTATTTTCCTTAATTTTTAATTTATTTTATGAATAAGTTGTGGCAAAATGGCTGACATTTAGAAATTAAATTCTTCAAAATTTTCTTCGCTATTATTTCGTATTATAATGGTGGCAATAGATTTAAATGAAGAGGCAACTGATAAGCATGTCAACAAGTTACAACAGTGATAACAATAATTATTAAATACGTTTTATTATTTTATGCAGAACTTAGTTCGTGTTACATAATTTTCAATACAGAATTAGGCCGATGCGTTTCTTTTTAATGTGTCTAAAATCTTATATCAGTTAAATAGTGGCTATTTCGGCCATTTGTGTGGAAATTATTTAATGTTAATTGAAATTAAATATGGAACAAACAAAGAAACTCGAGAAATAACGGTATTCATATAAAATCTTCTGAGTATTTAAATAAAAATAAATAGCCATGCGTTAGTCTCGCAAAAACCCGAAAATGGCTGGACTGATTTTGATGAAAGTTGTGTGTGTTTGAGTGGGTCCCGGGCTGGTTTAGATTCACAATTGGATCCAGTAGGTGACGCAGCAATCAGTTTCGAGGATCAGGCCAGAACATCTGCCGGCCCACTAGTTATCTAATATAAATTTTAATTAAACTGTACCTAATTGAATACCAAGTAAAATGTAATAATGCCTTTTTGTCTGTTATTAGAAAACTTATAAAATAGTGTTATAGTTACATAAAAAAAAGTCTTCCCCAACTATTTAGTCTCACCACCACAATTTTTCTTTTCACCACCGTGGTCTTCACTGCTTAGTAATTTTTTAACATTTGAAAAGATATTGTTATTTATGAAATAGTACTTTAAAAACGTCTCAACTAGCAGTTTTTTTTAAGTGAAACATCTTTAGAATTGTTGTATTTTGAAAATTCTATGAAACATAAAGCAACACCAAAAAGAGACAAACATATTTAAAATAGGATTTAGCCTGCGAGAAAATGAGATAGAGTACAAGTTATATTTATCTCATTCTCTGGTAGGCTACTTAGCCTGCGAGAGAATGAGATAGAATACAAGTTATGTTTATCTCATTCTCTCTTAGGCTACTTTTCTGAAGTTTCACTTCTGCCGTGTGTGAATTGTACACACACTTTTTTTTTAGAATCCATATCTATCACCACCACCACCACCACTACAGCCTATTAACGTCCCACTGCTGGGCACAGGCCTCCACTCTCATAGGAGAGAGGGAATTAGAGCTTAGACCCACCACGCTGCTCCAATGCGGGTTGGCGGGATATCCATATCTATGCTAACTTATAAATGCAAAAGTGTGTCTATTAATAAAATTAAGCAGGACACAAACTAACAAAGTTGCAGTGTATCTAGATCAGTCTGTCTATCTAGATCTAGTAAACAATAAATTTCCTAACAAGTGGTAGAAATAATGTAATGAGAAATAACTACTTATATTTTGTATTTTCTAGGATGAGCAACTGTTTCATCTGCAACAAACAAGCTCTAAGAAATACTGTCAGCCTATTTGGACAAGTAAGAAACAGTATTTTCTATTATATTTTTTCATAAAAAATATTCTTCATCGTCATCTGAATCCATCACTGGTCACTGAGTGATATCTCTCATAATAACGTTTAAGTCATAGTCCACCACGCTGGCAAAGTGTGGATTAACAGACATGTTTAAGAACATTGAAAAGTCTCCAGCATGCAGGTTCAATCATGATGTATTCCTTCACATTTAAAACAAGAGGTTAATATATTTCATTGCTCCAAAAAGTAAGAGTTGCTTGCCTGGGATTCAAACTCCAGATACTCTAAATAAGAGGCCCTGAACATGAGGCCATCACACCTTTTTGCAACAAAACTGTTTTACACTTGTAAAGGACCATGGCAAAACCAAAAGGAAGGGTTATGATTTTAGCATTCCGTGTATGAATGTATGTATGTACCACTGTAGCATCCAAACGGCTGAGACAATTTTGATGAATTAGGTGTCAATGAATTAATGAATACATTTTCATTGTACACCACAAAGGAAACAATACTCAATCTATTTGTTATTATTGTCAGAGTGACATAGGCTACATTTTAATTGTAAATATATGGTATTGGTTCATATTAGTTTCTAAAATTTGGGGTTTCTAACATAATAACTTTTTAATATATCACCGGCAGTAACTTAATAGTTTTGTCGGAAAAAAAAACCTGAATCGTTTGAACCCGTCCTGGGCCCTTATTCATGAGTTTCAACTTTAAAATGGTTTCTATCCATTGTTGGGTTAAAGTTTTTTAATAATTAATACCTAATTCTTGTTCACATGTAAATTCATTTGGGTATAATTTATTTTCTTACAGTTACCTGTCAAGGATGGTAGTAGCTTAGTTGCAACCATCAGTGAGATAGTTGATAAAAAAGTCAACAAGGATTCTGTACACTCTGAGATACTGTGTAAAAAATGTCAAAAATCCGTCTTAGAGTACGATTCACTACAATATAGGTGAGTTTACAATACATATCTGTACTTTCCAACATCATTCTGAAACAATTTTATAAAATTCCACAATCTACTATAAACTTGCCTTTACACAAGTTTAAGAATTCCATTAAAAGTATGCTCCTGAAAAAACCTTATACTTTTGTTGAAGATTATATAAATGATAAAAGTGCATGGATTTGACTTGCTCCAGCAATGCTTAGGACTGCGGTTGCTTATGTACAAGTATCTACACATTGATGTAATTGGAAATCATTTTTTCAAAAGAGCAACCACCGAGTTTCTTGCTTGTTCTTCTCGGTAGGAACGGCATTCTGAACCAGTGGTAGATTCACACGACTATTCAAAAGCACTTGTTAAAAGTTTTGTTAAATTTAAAAAAAACTCTTAGTTATGAAAAAAAAATATGATTTTATTTAGATTCACCTGTCCCAGTATCTGTCTGTAATCAAATCATGCAAGTTAAATTTGGCCTACTTCCCAGTTAAGTTTGACCAAAAACCAAGAAAAGAAGTAGTCTAATCTTTGTTGTCTTAAAAACCTTTATATTTAGTTGCCATCTCCATACTTTTATTATATTATAAATGCGAAAGTGTGTCTGTCTGTCTCTCTATCTGCTACGCTTTCACGGCCCACCTATTCATCCGATTTTGAGGAAATTTGTTATAGGGATAGGTTATATCCCGGGGAAAGACATCATAGGCTTTAAGGAGTTCCTGCGGGAATTGAAAAAACTTAGTTTTTATATTTTTCAGATTAAAACTAATAAAAACTGAATTATTGGATAGTTTCAAAAAAACACTACAGTCGCACAATTTAAACTATGAAACCTATGGTGGAGATAACTCGAAAATCAGTGTTTCACCACAAAAAAATGTGCCAAAGAAGCTGGTCTTGCCAGCTTCGAAGCTACAGCCTTTGCCGCCTGGTTTTGTATTGGCAACTGGAAAAGTTTCTACGGCGAGCCCTGTCCCTATTCGGCCCAAATCTGCCACGAATCTGCCCAAGCCCGTCACCATTATGCCCAAACCTGCCACTTACTTGCCTAAAATTTCGGTAAGAAACTTTGCAGTCTAGGGTTTGAATATTTTGGCTTACTGACCGTTCTAATGTCCGTACCAATTTAGCTTGAAAATAAGATGAAACGAAAAAGCAACAACAAAATAAGACAAAATAAATAGGATTTAGCCTGCGAGAGAATGAGATAGAAAACAAGTTATATTTTCACGACCAATAGATGGCGTTGTACGATATTTAGTCGCGCTACTGCTCCATTGTGCTCAAAAGAGTATATTAGTTATCTCATTCTCTCGTAGGGTAGGTACTTTTCTGAAGTTTCACTTCTGTCGTACCTATGTGAATTACACACACTTTTTTCAGAACGTAATAAGTTTGCCTTCATCTTCAACCCTCAATCTTAAAGTAACAGTTGGTTCTTCAGTTTTGACGCAAAGCATTAACACCGTATCGAGCAAAACCAAATCGACGCCTTTGACAATAGATCCAAAATTAATCATGACGTCCAAAGAAACTTCGAAAAACCAAACCGACCAAAACTTGAATGAAACTAGTTCAATGTTAAGTTTTGATGTAAATTCATTGCCTAAAGATTTTCTTTCGTCGGCCATTTTGAAAGTGGATACCGATTTTGATAAAACTCGAGATGAAGGAGAGAATGATAATTTGGAAAATCATGAGGATCAGCCAATGGAAATTGATGAAGGTAATTTGCAAATTTATACATATTATAAAGAGAGAGCTTGGTCTTGAAAGTTTAAATTTACGTGGTGGTACGGAACCCTTTGTGAGGGAGTCTGATTCGAACTTGACCGGTTTTTAACTAAATGTGTTTAATGTTTCTAGATTGTTCCGTCGCGGTCGTAACAAACACTTCCGAGGGAACAATACAATTTGAAGAAGATAATGTGGTAAAATATATTATTATAATATGGTAATATTTTATATGACAGTCTGATACTTCACATGAAAAATACTGATATTGGTACCGATTCACAAATGTCACATCTCTAAACTAAACTAAATTTTAAACTCGCTTATTTGGTTTCTCTATCTCCATAAGCTATTCTGTATATGCCTCCATCTAAATTTAAAATCACTAAAACTCTCTCTAAAGCTGAAGTCTAAGTTGAATTGCGAGTGTTACCATATACAGAAACAAAAATTGCACAATTTGTCTTTGTTTTTTGCACAATAATCGTAATAATAATTTTTGCGACTAAAATCGAATTAAATGACTTTTTATATGAATAAAATTTATTTTATATTAATAAATTTGATGTTCCTTGCACCAACAACGTAATAAACTGCCAAAAAGAGACATTTTGGCAATGCTACTTAAGCAGATTCCTAGTTCTATGATGCTACTACATACTACCTCTATGTTAATTCATCTGTGGCTATCAGTTGTCACTTGTCGATCGTGGACCGTTGTCTTTGGTACATAAGTTGTTTACTTGTCTCTGTTGTTTGTTTTCATATCTTTAATCTTATTTTCATTTCCATTTTCGAGTTTCCAAATATTAGCGAGCACAAAAATCTTTGATTAAAGCCAGTAAAAGAGAGAATTAAAAGCAAATATGTCTTCTAGTAGTTAAATTCCATCCTAAAAATTAAGTTAAAACCTATGGACAAAGAGCGTAAAACAACAAGTCTCCGACGTCCTCGGTTACCCTGTGAATAAATTGGTGGCAAGCCTATGAAAGTAAAAGGCTATTAAAGGAAGCAATTGGTACTGCATCGGAAATTATCGCTGCTGCAACGACAGACATCTAGGGAGTTGGATAACCGGCGTTCGCATATCTTCCGTTCCGTTTCCGAAATAAAACGTGAAGTCCAGTGTTTGTGAACCATGTACCTACCGTATAATATCCTAATTGATGCCTGAATCTCTTCAAGTCTAGGACAGTCGGATTAATTGTTGCGAACATAAAAGTAGATTTACTGAAATAGAGTAACTAACCTAACCTACAATATGCGCGAATCTGTCTCTTTAGCATCTAGTGTCTCAAATACAGTTTAAGAACCTTTTATCAGTGCAAGACTTATTGATAATAAACAACCTGTGTGGCTTAGAATCATATTAGTTTTATTTGAACCGTTAATAGGTACAATAAACCCTGCATAACCTATCTGATCAGGTTGCACAGAGAATGTACAACGAAGTGCTTGAAGTCAAGTCTACCTAGACCCCAGGCACTGTTACAATAATTATAAATAACTAGCTGAAGCCCGCGACTATGTCCGCATGGATTGAGGTTTTTGGTTCCTGCTGCAAGAACTCCTTAATTTTCCAGGATAAAAAGTAACCTATGTGTTATTGCAGACTATAATCTATCTCTGTGCCAAATTTCACCCAAATCTGTTCAGCCGTTTGGGCGTGACTGAGTAACAAACATCCATCCATCCAAACTTTCGCATTTATAATATATTATAGTATAGATGATTTTACATGGAATAGCTATATTATAGTTGATGTTTAGGTTTTAGAGGATGTACCTTTATATGTGAGATCTATAGAGCGAACTCTGACTTTGCTCAGACTTAAGACACAGTTAAAAAGAGATACATTTATGTTACTCCCATAAATCCACCTCTTTTTAACTCTTAGTAAAGTCTGAGCCAAATCAAAGTACACTCTATGGATCTCACATGTGTCTGTATGATTGGACCATCGAATTAACCAATTTTGATCAAATTTAGTACATAGGTAGGTAGGCTTACATCCTGGAAATGTAATATTATTACTTTTTATCTTGAAGCATCAGTTTCCAAGGGCTCACAAGCATCATCTTATTATACCAATATGTTGATTTGAAATGAAAGAACTATGTATACATAACATTGTTATGTATCTAATGTTAATTATGTATTGAAATTTATTCAATTTTATTTGGGTACCTTGTTGTAAAAGAATAACACAAAAATAAAATTTTAATTAATTTTCTTTTTATTATTTAAAGTATCTATCAATAAATCCTTGTCTAATTATTCTTGCTTATGCAAGGAAATCCACATATTTTTCTCTTCTTCTTGGAGAGACAGCTATGCAAGGCCTTTGACCCAATACCACTTACAGCCAAGAACAGTAGCAGCTTCTATGCCGGGACATCCTTATTAGCCGTATTGGATAGACTATGTGAAGGCTATGTTTGTGCATTAGTGCAGGGCACTAGTAATAGATGATGTGTAAATTATGTGTTTTTGCCGCCTCAGCAGAGCCTCTCCAGCTGTTCTGGAGCTTGAGATTGAATATGTCATGTCTGTTCAACCAAAACTTGTCCGTTAGTCTTAGATTAATTTGCCCCATGAATTAATTGGTTTTCATCAGCACTATAGCTGCAAAGTACACAGAATTTTTGTATTTGGTATTGTATGGAAGGAAAGGGTTACTTGAAAACACTTCAACTTGTTTATTTTGTCAGTTCAGTGATAACATGCATATTTGACCAATGAAGCTAAGTCTCCAAGTCTACTTGAGTGAATTTGCACTTGTTATGTAGATATAACTGAAATACTATGTGTTTCCTATTGACTGCATACTTAAATATACCTACTTAATTAACATTTTTTACAATATTCTAAGTAATTTATACATAGCATTATGTTGCAGTGGGTGGGGTCCTGATTTAGGTCCTGAGTTAGATCTAAATAATTTTAAAAATTACTCTTCTGTCTAACCCATACCAAAGTGGTAGATATTCCTAAACAAGTTAGGTACATCTACCACTTAGGTATAGGACTGGGTAGATATAAGTATAGCTAAGTACCTAATACAAAATAGAATCAGCTTATGATTGTATTCTTTTATTGTATGGGTTCCAACTAATGCTAGGTATTAGACCTACCACAGAAGAACCAAACCGCATGAGCTGATTCCCTGTATGATGTCTTCTCTAGTTTCTACTACAGAGCTACAGACCATTGGGTTTGCGTACCTAACCAGTAGGAAAGCAACCCTTATGGTATAGCTATGTCTGTCACAATCTGCATTATGTTATTAACCTTAAGAGTTCTACCTAAGATTATGAATATTACAAAATTACCTTTCTCTCGGAACAACCAGAGCTGCAACAACGTATTAGCATGCATTAGCACAGCATGGTAGTAACAGATGATGTGTAATTATGTTTCTGCAGTCTCAGCAAAGCCCTTGCAGCTGTATTGTGGAGTTTGAGATTGAATACATGTCAGTTCAAATTTTAGTCATCTTGAATTAATTAGTTTTCATCAGCACCATCTGCAAAATGCACTGAATTTTTGTATTTGTTATTCTATGGAAGGTAAAAGTTACTAGAAAAAACTGCAACTTGTATATTTTGTCAGTTTAGTGAAAACATGCATATTTGACCGAGCGAAGCAGTCTCCAAGTCTACTTGAGAGAATTTGCACTTGTTCTTTAGATATAACTGAAAAACTATGTGCTACATACTGAAATATACATACTAAATTAACATATTTTATAATATTATGTTGCAGTGGGTTAAAGCAACCTAAATAATTTTAAAAATTTATCTTCTGCCTAACCTTTACTAAAGTAATGTTGTATAGCTGAGTACCTAATACAAAGGAATTAGCTTATGATTTGTATTATTTTCTACTCTATGGGTTCCAACTACCTAATACCTACCACAGAAAAGACAAACGGCATGAGCTGGCTCTCTGTATGGCGTCTTCCCTAGCTTATCTTGGTTTTCTTATGAAACTCCAGAGCTACTGACCATTGGGTGTGTGTACCTCAACGGTAGGAAAGCAACCCATATTATGGTGCAACTATGTCCGTCTGGTCACAATTTGCATATTTTACTTATTATATATTATTGCATATTATTATATTTACCCTATGAATACTAGGTACTAACTCAGATTACAAAATTTACCTTTCTCTCGATAATAACCAGAGCTGCAACAACGTATTCTTCCATTTTAATAGCTGTTATAATTTTAAACACTTATAATCATAGCCTTCATTGCTAAATAAATATTTTTACAAATATGTTGTTTTTCTTTTTAAATTTTTTTTAGTGAACATCACCTTGTCCTGTGTCATAGACCTGCTCCAGAGCCTTCCAGATCTTCCTCTCCTATGTTGTTCTGTGCCATGTAGCACAAGCTACCACTCTTAATCATCCTCCCATCTTTTCCTTTGTCTTCCTTTACACCTTTTCCCAACCCTAAGATACCACTCGGTCACTTCCTTAGTCAATTTTCCACCACTGTCTCTCATCATGACTCCAGTCCAAAGCCATTATAGCCTTCTTATATGCTCTGTTACATCCTTCACTTTGCTGCGTTTTTTTATAGTTTTTAGGTTTATTCTGTCTTTCTTTTATATGTTTATCATATTTCTCTCCATTCTATTTTGACAAGTTTCTAGTTTCAGTGCGTTTGCTTTGGTAAGTGACCAAGTTTGGCATCCGTAAGTTCTACACGGATGCATGTATCAAATACTTTTTGATTTGCACTTACTGGAAGTTCTTTACTTTTCATAATTTCCTTTAAAGACCAGTAGGTATCGTTTCATGTGAATTATTCTTTGGTTAACTTCTTTAGTCATCTTCTTCAACATAATTCTATTGCTTTGTTATTAACTTTTATAGTAATTTGGTCTCCATTTGTCATCAATTAAGTTTTCTCTGTATTCATAGTTAGACCTACCACAGCACTCTATTTTTCCATTTGTTGTAACATTAAACACTAAAGTCGATCCAAATGCACCTAATAATGCATAGAAATTGCACTTGAACTATCAAAAGAAATAACTTTTTGTGAAAATTCGTGTTTATTTTGCTTCTCTAGACTTAGCGGCCACCTTCCGAGGTCCTGTCTAAAATTAGAGATAATTATCTATTTTTAGTTTGACGTTTCTTAATTTTGACGTTTAGAACGTCGATTAGAATAGCATTTCGCTAAATCATCGCTAAATTGAATAGTTAGAGCTGTCAGATTTAATTTTAGGTTAGACCTGTCAAATAGGTGTTTGTCAGAATAGCATACGTCTCTAAGTCTTATTTAAGCGATTCTAACTTTAGAGAAATGCAGTCTGAATTGGCACCATTGTCTGATACCTATGGCAAACTCAAACTCATATTTTTTAATTCAAATAAACTTATTAAAAGTGCTTTTGAATCGTGGAGTGAATCTACCAATGGTTCGGAATGGCATTCCTACACACATTCTGATATATGTATAGTCTGATACTTCACATGACACAATCTGATATAGCCTGATACTTTACATGATTCGATCTGATATAGCCTGATACTTTACATGACACAATCTGATATAGTCCTATCCTTTACATGACACATTCTAATATAGTCTGATACTTTACATGACCGAATCTGATATAGTCTGATACTTTACATGACACAATCTGATATAGTCTGATACTTTACATGACACAATCTGATATAGTCTGATACTTCACATGACACAATTTGATATAACCTTATTCTTAACATGATACATTCTGATACTACACATTATGAATTATTTTGAAATAAATATATAGTCTAATATTTTACATAATTAAATAATATCACATACTTTCAGGCAGACAATGAAGAAGATAGATCAGATACAGAATTCCTAGACATGAAAGTAATGGATGGAACAGACGGACAGTATGTTTTGGGGAAAATAATATTAGAGGACGACGGAGACAACGATGGGGAAATGGAAGAGCGTGAGTTTTGTTATCCATACTAATATTATAAACCATACAAATATTATTAATTAGATTAGATTATAAAGGTTTTTTATTCCCGCGGGAACTCATTACTTTCCGGGATATAAATGTCCTTCCCTGGATGTCTGATGATAGTCTGGATGCCGACTATCGCTATTGTAAATTTCATCAAAATCGGTTGATCGGTTGGGCCGTGAAAAGCGGAGCAGACAAACAGACACACTTTCGCATATATAATACTAGACTAGATGATGCCCGCGACTTCGTCTGCGTGGATTGATGTTTCTTGATTACTATTATTGGTTTCTAAACGGCACAGATTTTATGCACCCTCATAATAATATGGGGAATCAATTAAAATGGTTTGATGAGAAAATGACACACTAAATTCAATATGGCGGACAACGTCTTCTTTTACTTGCCCATTTTCGTTAGACATACAGACACATATTCGCATTTATATTATTGATGTGGATTTTCAGATACAATACTAATGGACAGTGGAAACGGGTCGATAATACGAGTGATGTCGGGGAAAAACATACTGTGCAGTGAGGACGGGCAGATATCGTTTGTGCATGAGGACGACGCGGACGATAACGCGAGTCAAGGTGAATGCGAAAAGAAATATGAGCTCGCTTCGCCTGCGCGCTGATCTTTACGAGTTGTTAATGACCTTCTTGGCGCTGAATTGAGCGCTTTTGTCTTAATGTGTGATGTCCTGGGTTCGATCCCTGGCAGGGCACATAAATTCAGTCTTAAGTATGGATATTTTTTTTTTGTAACAACAAGTTAGCCCTTACCTTAGCGTACTATAACGGCAGCAAATGGAGTGCAAAGTGTATAGGTACTTATAAAGAGAGGCAACAAGAGATCCCTAAGATTTTTTGTTTTTCAAAAAACTTTCTTTTAAAAGTTATTTTTGACTTCGAAATGTCCCGGTATTTGCAGATTCCAACGAGGAGTCTCAGATTGAGTTGCAAGTATCGGGGGACGAAGAAACCGCCAACGCCATCATTGCGGCCGCTCAGGAACAAGGTAACATAAATAATAATTATTATTCATTACTAGCTGATGCCTGCGGCTTCGTCCGCGTGGTTTTAGTTTTTTTGCTTCCCGCGGGAACTCCTTAATTTTCCGGGATAAAAAGTAGCCTATGTCACTCTCCAGGTCCTCAACTATACCCATGCCAAAAATCACGTCAATCCGTTGCTCCGTTGCGGCGTGATTGAAGGACAAACCAACAAACCAACAAACAAAGTGACTTTCGCATTTATCATTCTAATATTATAAATGCGAAAGTCACTTTGTTTGTTGGTTTGTTCAAAATCCATCCAAACACTCAAAATACAAACTTTCACATTTATAATATCACAAGCTCCTATATTATGTTTGAAGGTGGTGCATTTATAAAAGTGGAATCAGGCGAGATGTACAGAGTGCAGTCAGTAAAAAGCAAAACCGATGAAGACGACACTCTAAAACTGGAAACACAATCAGCGGTAAGTGATCACGTACATTTAAAAAATTATAGTAAGTTCAAACAATGTTGCATTCATAAAAAATAATGCAAATTATCATTCGCAAACTATGTTGCATTTACAAAAAAAAAATTAAATCATCCATAAAAAAATGCTAAATAGCATTCACAAATAATGTTGTATTGATAAAAAAATGTTAAGCATTTACAAAAATTTAATTTCTTCATTAAAAAATTAAAAAATATGTAAATGTTATGTGTGATATAATATATTGTAGTATGAAATATGTTCTTAACGAAAATGGATTGCTGAAACTTTTCACCGTTTATTAATTTACATAAACTTTTTAATTTTCAGATGATTTTAAATGAAGATGGACAATACAGATGTCTGATGTGCGAGAGAAATAATGAAAACGGAGGCAAGTCTTAAAACCCTTCTTCTAACTACTTGGTGACTTTTTTGTCGTCTCAAAACAAATAGGCGGTGATAGGCAACGACCTCAATTTAGGTACACATACAGTTTACGCGCCCTGTCAAACAAAGAATGTGGACTTATTTTACTAACGCCATCTAGCATCCTAACGTCCTGCAAAAGCAGGACAGCGCTATGGCGGGGACAAGGACAGGCTTATACTGGTGTGGAGCGCGCTCTACAGGTCGGACGCCCATTTTTTTTCTGTGAAAGGGCCCATCTAGTACCTACATAATATAGTATATCGATGGTGATAGGTTAATGGAATAGAAGCCCATGGCATCACTCGTATTTTTTACTTTTTAATATTTGTACTCTATCAATAAATGCTACTCATATAATAGTACTATTTTTTTATATTAAAACATTAAAAACAGGAATTCAGCAAAGAAAGTGAATAAATTAAAATTGTAAATCATTGTCAACCTACACGGCTTTATCAGAGTCCGCACGCGCGAGTTCGTTGACCCGAACGCTTAGCTGTTGCGTACATTCATTGCGGCTCTAGTTAGTGTGTCGTGCGTTTATGTAGTTTTATGGATATGATGGACTATAATTAAAACAAACATCCATATTAATATTATAAATTCGAAAGTGTGTCTGTCTGTCTGCTACACTTACTCGGCTCGTCATTTCAACCGATTTCGATGTGATCTCATTCTTTCGCAGGCTATATCCTTTTATGAATATGTTCGTCTCTTTTTAGTGTCGTTTCATCGAATTTTCTAATCACAACGATTCTAAAGAATTTTCACTTCAATAAATTAATACTTCTGTACAAGAATCCGTCGGTAATAGATTTACCATTTTATCCCCAGATGAGCCTGTATACATTGGCGATTCGGAAGCCATAATGGAACACCTAAAGGCGTTACACTCGGCGCGACTGTACATATGTCGGGTTTGTGGACACGTGGAGAGAAAGAAAAGCGACTACGCTGTACATTTGGGTGAGTATTTTATTTGTATACGATTGTTTTTTTATTCCACTACAAGTTAGCCTTTGACTGCGATCTCATCTGATGGTAAGTGACGATGCGGTCTAATGCTGAGATCTATAGAGCGTACTTTGACTTGGCTCAGACTTTACTTAGAGTTAATATGGGATGGACTTATTTGAGTAGCATAAAGACGTTACACTCGGCGCGACTGTACATATGACGGGTTTGCGGATACGTGGAGTGAAAGAAAAGTGGCTACGCTGTACACTTGGGTGAGTTACTAATATTATAAATGCGAAAGTGTGTCTGTCTGTGTGTCTGCTGCACTTTCGCGGCCCAACCGTTCAACTGATTTTGATGAAATTTGATATAGGGATAATTTATATCAGGGGAAGGACACGAAGTCGCGGGAATCATCTAGTATTTTATATAGGACTAGCTAATGCCCGCGACTTCGTCCGCGTGGACTCAGTTTTTTTATTCCCGCGGGAGCTATTAACTTTAACGGCATAAAAAGTAGCCTATGTCCCTCTCCAGGTCCTCAACTATACCCATGCCAAAAATCACGTCGATCCGTTGCTCCGTTGCGGCGTGATTGAAGGACAAAGACCATCATTCAGTATAATACGTCAATTTACAAAATTTTGAAATATTTTTAAGATTTTTGTTAATACTTCAAATTTGGGATTTTGAAATGTGACGTCACGAACCTTAGGACCCCTCCCACCCCTTGTCACAAAACCAATGGTCCCAAAAGAAATGAAAATGCGCATAACTCGATTTTGGCCGAAATGCTACTTTAATCGATACTTCATCACAATCGAATAGAATAATATCGATGTTTCAGAGAGCCACGAGAGCAAAACCACCAAGCCGGTTCAAAACGCGCTCACAAAGTCGAGAGTGCACGAATGCAACATATGTAACAAGAAATATCAGTATGTATATTATTTTTCACAAAAAACAAAGTCAAAGTCGTACGAAGTACCTCTGTTTACTTGTCGCGATTAAAATTAAATCTCTGAAGTAATTGGTACGAAAAGTGTTTTTATTTTCATTTTTGTAGTCCCTCTTCAACTTATTATTTTATTAGTAATGTAACTTTGTAAATTGTGCATGATGTATCTACCTTTAAGTTGAATTGCTTGTGTAACTAGTGCCTGAGACATTTATCTTTTTTTATTCTTTTAACATGTAATTCTGTTGGTAGATCAAATAAAAAAAATTGGCAGTCATAGATACTGCCGATAGAAGTGAAAACGAATATTTAAAATAACATATTAAAATATACTCCCTCGTTGCCTCGTCTGCCTCGTTGGTCTAGTGGTTAGCATAGTCGACTGCGGATCACGAGGTCCTGGGTTCGATTCCCGGTCGGGCATAAAAGTTAGGTATTGGTTTTTTCAATTAAGAAATTCTCAGTGCCAGCCCGGAGTTGGAAGTTGGCGGTGTTTCACCCCCGAGCCTCGGAGAGCACGTTAAGCCGTCGGTCCCGGTTATTATCATTAACATGATAATAGTCGTTAAAGCCCGCCAACCCGCATTGGAGCAGCGTGGTGGGTCTAAGCTCTAATTCCCGCTCTCCTATGAGAGTGGAGGCCTGTGCCCAGCAGTGGGACCTTAATAGGCTGTAGTGATGATGATGTGATGATTAAAATATAAACCTCTAAACAAAGGCATTAAAGTTTAATTACGAATGTACTATATTATTTATACTTAAGACCTTTTGTCTTAAGAAAAATGGTGTCGCGTGACCGACGCCGCTCCACATTTTTACCCCCTACCAAAAAGTGCTCAACGCCCCTGAAGAAGTTTTCACTTCAATATAATATCATCTCTATTGTTTTTTTTTTCCAGTTCCCGCGCGCTACTAAACGGCCATATGAATATGCACAGCGGTTCCCGGCCTTACTCGTGCAATATATGCAGCAAAACATTCGCCTCCAAGTACACGCATCAGTCGCATCTCAAAACGCATCTCGTAAGTTCTCGTTCGTAAGTTCGTATCACGCTGGGCACAGGCCTCCACTCTCATAGGAGAGAGGGAATTAGAGCTTAGACCCACCACGCTGCTCCAATGCGGGTTGGCGGGCTTTAACGACTAGTATCATGTTAGTGATAATAACCGGGACCGACGGCTTAACGTGCTCTCCGAGCCACTGGGGTGATACACCGCCAACTTCCTATCTCCGGGTTAGTACTTTGAATTTATATCCCGACCCGGGACTCGAACCCGGGACCGCGTTGGCCGCAGTCAAACATGCTACCCGCTAGACCAACGGCAGTTGTGTGAACAAGCATTAGGTATTTATTTCTAAAATAAAAACTCAACTATGGATTAAATTTTAGAAACCATTTTAATGTTGAAACTCATGAATAAGGCAGGACGGGCTCGAGACTAGTCAGGGCATTTTTTGTAAACCCGTTTTCTTAAGCCACGGCAAAGTAAAATTTCTAACCAATTCGTATGCTGAATTATTTTTTTAAAAATTCTTTATATTATATATAAATATATAAAAGGAAAAGGTCACTGACTGACTAATCTATCAACGCACAGTTCAAACTACTGGACGTAACGAGCTGAAATATCAAAGCTAAGACCCACTTGTACAAGGCTGTTAAAATGTGTTTAAGTTATATTTTCTATACCTCTCCTTTTCATGTCAACCCCGGATTAAACTCATCAAATAGGGACAGCATCATAAAATTTAATTCAATCAGCTTAGGCAGTGCTGTGCACCTTAATGTTACATATCAAACTCAATTTTTTTATTCGAATAAACTTATAAAAGTACTTTTCTACTGAGAAGAACCAGCAAGAAGCTCGATGGTTGCTCTTTTTAAAAAAAAAACATTTACAATTATATCAATGTGTAGATAAATAAGTAACCACAGACAGTCCTACGCATTGCTGGAGCGAGTCAAATCCATGCACTTTTATACATAATCTTCAACAGTTTATTAAGCTTTTTTCAGGTGCATATTTTTAATGGAATTCTTAAACTTGTGGAAAGGCAAGTTTTAAATAGGTTGTGGAATTTTGATATAGAATAGAATGCCATGAACGATCTATATCAAAATTACATATCAGAACCATAATTAATTAATTAATTCATTCATTCATTCTGTGTTTTTGCAGGATCGACCGCGGCCGTTCAAATGTCTAGAATGTGACAAGTCGTTTTTCACCGTCCAGAATTTAAGTCAGCACGAGAAAACCCATTCTAATATCAAGGATTTTGTCTGTACTATATGCGGTACGTACATTTTTAGTGTTTTTATATTCATCTACTATAATATTATAAATGAGAAGGTTTGGATGGATGGATGTTTGTTACTCTTTCACGCCAGAACGGCTGAACAGATCTGGATGAAATTTGGCACAGAGATAGATAATAGTCTGGAATGACACTGGCTACTCTTTATCCCGGTAAATCAAAGAATTCCCGCAGGAACCAAAAAACCTCGATGTCCGCGACTTCGTCCACGTGGTTTAAGTTTTTTTGATTCCGGCGGGAACTTCTTAATTTTCCGGGCCTATCTCACTCTCCAGGTCCTCAGCTATACCCATGCCAAAAATCACGTCTATCCGTTGCTCCGTTGCGGCCTGATTGAAGGACAAACCAACCAACAATCACACTTTGGCATTTATAATATTAGTATGATCAATTTATTCAGCCTAAAAAATAAGAACAACAGAATATATAGATTATTAGAAGTTTTTTTTTAATTTTAACTAATTTCCAGTTAATAAAATAAAGGGTATATTATTTATTTACTTACTAGCAGATTGACCGCGACTTCGTCCGCGTGAAATAAGTTTTTTTAAATTCCCCCGGGAACTCCCTAATTTTTCGGGTTATTATAATTATAGACTATGACAGTCGCAAATAATTTGGCTTACTATTGGTACCAGATTTTTCAAAATTGGTTCAGTAGATCCAGAGATTACCTCCTACAACGTCACAAACTTTAACTCTTTATAATATTAGTATAGATTACGTTTTATTTCCAGGTAAAGCGTTCGGAACTCAACACAACTTGGAAGTCCACGGCGTGGTACATTCCGGCAATAAGCCGTTCGTGTGCGGAATTTGCGGAAAAGGGTTCGCGAGGCGTGCGGAAGTGCGGGACCATATGCGGATACACACAGGTACAGTATAACAAACTCTCGAGCATCATATAAAGGGATAAACTGACTTGCTGTCTGAAAAAAGTAGTGATGTTTTCTCTATGACCTAGACTACGAATTATTGGGTATTTGAGTCAAATCAGCAACATTTATCAAACTTCACTGACTTGACTGTGACGTCATCAAAATTCAATGCACTTTTTTTACTTCAATTGATAGTTTAAAATATTTTTCCTGGATAACGGGAGATCCTCTATTTAATAATCACTAAAAAATAATTTATTTGAATAGTTGTCATATACCCAATTAGGGGTATGGATTTAACAAATGACCCCTATCCTACCAGGTTAGCCCCCTACCATCATCACTTACCATGTGATATCGCAAAAGATCCTCTATTTAATAATCACTAAAAAATAATTTATTTGAATAGTTGTCATATACCCAATTAGGGGTATGGATTTAACAAATGACCCCTATCCTACCAGGTTAGCCCCCTACCATCATCACTTACCATGTGATATCGCAAAGGCTAACTTGTACTTAATATTAAAAAAAACGGCTATAAAGGAATTTCACAAATATCTCTCATTAGCTGATGCCTGCGACTTCGTCCGCGTGGATTGAGGTTTTTTATTCCCGCGGGAACTCTTTAATTTCTCGGGATAAAAAGTAGCCTATGTGCTATGTGCTATTACAGGCTATATCTGTGCCAAATTTAATCCAGAGCGTGATTGAGTAAAAAACATCCATCCATCCATCCAAACTTTCGCATTTATAATATTAGTAATAGCATAGATAATCTAAATCTAGGTACGCCAAGTTTTTCATGAAATTTAACCAAAAAAAACATTTTCAAGGTGAACGGCCCTTCAAATGTGACATATGCGGCGCTAGCTTCACGCAGAGATCGAACCTGCACTCCCACAAACGAGCCACCCATCTGGACGATAAGCGGTACCAATGCACTCAGTGCCCCAAGAAATTCAAAAGGAGACGGTGAGTATTACCACTACAGGCCATTAACGTCCCACTGCTGGGCACAGGCATCCACTCTCATCGGAGAGAGGGAATTAGGTACCAACCTTACCTTACCAACGACCTCAATTTACATACACGGGCCCTGTCAAACAAAGAATGTGGACTTATTTTACTAACGCCTGCTAGTCTGAAAAGCGGGACAGCGCTATGGCGGGGACAAGGACGGGCTTATACAGGTGAGGGGCATGCACCACAAGTCGGACGCCCAACTTTTTTCTATGAAAGGGCCCATCTTGTACCTACATATATATCGATGGAGCTTACACCCACCACGATGCTCCAATGCGGGGTGGCGGGCTTTAACGACTATTATCATGTTAGTGATAATAACCGGGACCGAGGGCTTAACGTGCTCTCCGAGGTCTGGGGTGAAACACCGCCAACTTCCTAACTCCGGGCTAGTACTGAGAATTTCTTGTTAGAAAGACCCAATACTTAATTATAGCCCGACCCGGAACTTGAACCCGGGACCTCGTCGACGGCAGTCGAACATACTAACCACTAGACCAACGAGGCAGTTAGCCGTATCATTTTAGTTAAAATTAAGTACAATATAATATTACAACAAGCATCTTTAAACTATTTGTAAATCACACAGATAAAAAGACAATATATGAAATTAGTTAGTAGTAGATTTAGGTTATATCTTTTAGGTTATGCCTACTTAATCACATACCGTCTGTCTGTCTGTAGATTCTATTCTGTATGATTGTGAATGCTACTTTGATTTATGTCAATGAACCGACATTTTTTCTATATTTCTATTATGACCACCGCTAGTAAATAACCACAAACCGTCTGTCTGTCTGTCTGTCAGATTGCTGGACTACCACATAAAGGCTTCTCACACGGGCGAGCGTCCGCTCAAGTGCGAAGTGTGTCACGCGACGTTCGTGTATCCGGAGCATTATAAAAAGCACGCGCGCATACACAGCGGCGAGAAACCGTACACGTGCGAGGTGAGCGCAGACCGGCTATATTGTTTATTTATTTAGTTTTGATTGAAGGGAAACTTCTTCAGAATCGTTGTGATTTGAAAATTCAACGAAACGACAGCAAAAAGAGGTACAAACATATTCATAAAATAGGATTTAGCCTGCGAGAGAATTAGATAGAATGCAAGGGACTTGTCCAAGATTGGGCCTTGAACATGAACCAAGATGATTTTAATACACGTGAATAGAGATCCTAAAATATTGCTTAATGAATAATTTACACATTTTTATAGGACCCCATTTTGAAGAAAAATATTATTTTATTTTGTGGCTTTTTTAGATCTTTGCCTGAATCTTATCAACAGTAAAATAAAAAAAACTTGTTTGTCTTTGTCACGTATGTCACAGAATGATTGTCAAATGTCATTGTCAGTTTTGTATGACATTAAAGTGACAGTAACGGGTGCCAGATTTGATAGATCTATACATATAGGGTGCGTTCCACTAAGCGTTCACAACGATCACGCTCACGACCGCAGTTTTTCCCGTTCTTCTTGCGTTACTGTCGTAAACTCAAGTGGTATGGATTATAGAGCGTTTTGAGCGTGGAGGTAAATAATACAAACGGCGAGTTAGTAAAAAGAAAGCAAAAGATTTAAGAGGTTAGGTTATTATCTGTATAAGCCTTGAAAATAAACTGAAATAATTATTGTTTTTTTTTTTTTTTTTTTTTTTTTTTTATTGTTCAAGATAAACGTACATTCATATTATGGATATATACATACTAGCCATCCTCTAAAAACTTTAACGTTTATGCGAGGATAGCGAGTTCACATTGCAGTTAATAGTAAAATATAATAAAAAATAAAAATAACATTTTAAGTGAAATAAAGAAAATATAAAATAGGATAAGTTTGATTTAGGTTAGGTTAGTACTTATTATAGCTTAAAATATTTTTTTGTTTCTAATTTAATTTAAGAAAAGAAACCAAAAGAGGTAACAACTTACATATAGGAAGCGTTTTCTAGATAATTTTGTCACAAGGAGTGGCTCTTTTATCCAGGAAATGCTTCTTACATTTCCTTATAAAAATGTTTTTTTTAAAGTTACTAATATTTTGAAGCGACAAAGGTAAAAATCGTTCATGATTTTGGCCAAGATATACATAAATTTTCTTTTCCCGTAAATATTATTAGTTTTTGGTAATTTAAATTTCTTGTAATTAGATAATTTACGTAGATTGCTTTTCCGCTCTTTACAAATAAGATGTTGTATATTGTGATATTCTTCCTTAAGGATTGCCAATCTCACTTTACTTTGCACTGGCAGTAATTTACAGTATTTAAATAATTCAGCATAATCGTTACAGTATTTTATTTTAGTTTTTTTAGGTACAATTGTTTTTAATATTTTTAGTTGTAGGTTATATATTCGCGTAAGATAAGTTTTAAAAGTTCTACCATAACTACTTAAGCCGTAGTCAATTATCGAGTCTGCCAGTGCCAAGTATAGAAGTCTTAGCGTTCTGTAAGGCAGCTTATATTTGAGTATATATAATTTACTTAGGATAGCTCTCAGCTTGTCACAAATGTAATTTATGTGAGGTTGCCAGCTGAAACGATAATCGATTTTGAGGCCGATATACATATATATTCAATCGATATATATTGAAAAAAATTATAATTTAATTTTTTCAATAAGAAAACTAACTTAGAGAAGGCTAACTTAATTTTCATTTCTAAAGTTAGTTTATATTACTGGCAATTGTTGCGGTAAGCGTGTAAGTTGTTGTGAGTTGGAGCAGAAATGATATGCACAGACTCGATGTTAACATAGCATATATTTACAGATGAATGTTAAACTCATACTATACTAAGAAATTAGGTACATTGGAGTTGGGGAAAACCTTGTAATGATCATGAAGTGCTAACTAAAATATTGCTTATTTACTACTACGTGACAAAGTGCGAACTAAATATAATTAAATTGTAATAAATAAATTGTACCCTACATATCTATGGTCACGTATTTGTAAGTGCCATAGCAATCAAGGAAAAATGTATGTAACATGTAGGTATATTAATTACAAACTGCAACTTATTTTTCTTAACTTGTTTTACATAGTTAATTATATTTACCTGTGGAGGCACGTTGAGCATCAGCTGCAGAAACATTCACTTCTACTATATCTATTTCCACATGAAATAACGTAAGTTTCACGGTCGCCATCTTTGATGCTTTGAGTTTTTAAAATGCCGCTAATTTTCTCAACGATCACGACGACCCACCTTTTTATATGGGGTGTCGCGAGCTTCGCGTGAGCGTAAGTCATGACGTCATAAGTGACGTTTTCGCCGTGACCACAACGACCGCGGTTGTTGTGTGGAACGACCAAAGAAGCGACCGTTGTGGGCGCTTAGTGGAACGCACTGTAGAAAAAGTTTTAGTGTTGCCATCCATCGAAAAATATTTTCTACCAACGATATTTTTCATAATTAACTTTTTTTAAAACGGGGTTTTCTAAAATTATTATATAAATGGCGTTTAATGTTATATATTTTTCTCTTTCACGTGATGGCAGTTTGGTTCTGGTTCATTGACACTCAGAATAAAAAACCACCCTCCATACTGAACTGGGGCATGTCATTTATGTCATTATCTCGTAGGCTACTTTTCTGAAGTTTCACTTCTGCCGTGTGTGAATTGCACACACAAACTTTTTTGGAGTTTACCTCCTTTAGAATCGATTTGCATATTTATAAGCCCGGACGTGTATGAAAATTTATGGGGAGTAAAATCAAACTTTCTCCGTTACGTTATTGACTTTATGTTTCCATGCCTATGTAATGTATTTTGATGAATATAAATTATAAGTATAATAATTAATATAAATAAATGTGTCAAGCATGCTTTCAGTAATATAAAAAAGCGTTCATTTTCTATATATTTTATAATCGTTCGTAAAGAGTAAACTCCAGTCGTGCGTCGGAGCTGACACACACAATTTTTTTACATTTTAAACTCGATGTGTGCTTCATTTCGCAGGTGTGCGGAAAATCGTTCAACTCGCGCGACAACCGCAACACGCACCGATTCGTCCACAGCGACAGGAAACCGTACGAGTGCGTCGTGTGCGGAACCGGATACATGCGGAAACAGCTGCTCTACCACCACATGAACACCAGCGTGAGTTGTTTGTGCTTATATTCACATGAACACCAGCGTGAGTTGTTTGTTCTTATATTTAAATGAACACCAGCGTGAGTTGTTAGTGCTTATATTCGTTCAACTCTCGCGACGACCGCAACACGCACTCAAATATATTCAAAATAACATATACCACCTATCGCCTTAGATCACCTGTGATAATACTAAAATCGTAAATACAATTTGAAACGGGAAAATTAATAGAAAGGAGACATTTTAATACTACACACAAATAGGTACTAACATAAAATAGGTAAAATAAACTTGGCATAATTAAACAAGTGTTATAACTTAATAAAAATAGGATAACAATTAATTTTACGCCTTCATATTATTTTTATTAGCAATCAACGCGTCGCGACGCTTGAGCTAATAATTCTTTTATTTTGTAAGTTTATCACGTCTTTGAGGGGCGATATCTCGTGAACGCCTCAATGAATAGCGTCAGTTCTTATACTGTTCTCATAGGTACTGCGCATACTTTAATACCATACATGAATCAGCCTTCCTAGTTATTGTTCCCTGTTTATCTGCGTAGAGTTATAATACAGTTTATTTTTGTTTCCAGGGTCATTTGGCTGAATCGATTGTGGTGAATCATCCAAGGGTCACGAAAATGGGTGCAAGTGTGAGTTACAGACAAAAGTATCATTCTTATGCTTTTTAAAAAATAATATATGAATTATGAAAATAATTAATTTTGTGATTTTGAGACTTTATGCTCTTTACAATAGGTAAAATCGGACCTATTTTTCTTACATTCAAGGCTCCTAAGTAATTTTTTAAATTAAAGATGACCTTTTTACTTTTCTAGGTGGTCGTCGAGAGCAAAACAAACAAATTGCCCGTAAGTACGTTTATTTATATAAGTACTACTAGTTGATGCGCGCGACTTCGTCTGCGTGAATTGAGGTCTTTTGGGTCCCGCGGGAACTCTTATATTTCCAGGTGATAAAAAATAGACTATGTTCCAGCCTATAACCTATCTCTGTGCCAAAATTCATCCAGATCCGTTCAGCCGTTCTGACGGGATTGAGTAACAAACAGCCATCCATCCAAACTTTAGCATTTATAATATTAGTATAGATTTTACAATATATTACTTCTAACAATGATAAGTAAATATGTGAAGCCGTTGGTCCAAGCGACTTCATACAAGCGACTTCAATTGTGAAAAAATAGGGCAGGCAACTAGAAACAAAGACAAGCCGATCAACTTCAAAGTACTTTTAGTTTTGTAGTTCCATTTGAAGTTGGGTCTTTGAACATAGATAAGCTATAAACTAGGATTCTAAATTTATCGATGGAAAATTGATGAAATTTTTTGAAGTAAACCAAATAAATGTTTAATTTTCACAGATATATGAGACTTCCGAAGAAGCCGATGAATTAGGGTCTGAGGATAAGAACGGTATGTATTTTGTAGTTCACATAAATCATAATTCATAATTTTTCATAATTACTGTTAATAATTTTTTTTCAACTTTTGGTTCGACTTTAGCCTCAACAGCTCAATTGAGAAACATTAGAGAGACTGAGTATAACATTTATAAAGAAGTAGATGATGCCCGCGACTTTGTTCGCGTTGTTTAACTTTTTAATTTATTCATATTAATTATTTTATTATATTTTATAGGCTACTTTATATTCTGGAAAATTAAGTAGTACCAGAATACTTAATTTTCCGGAATGTAAAGTAGCATGTCCTTCCCCAGCAATCTCTATACCAAAATTCATCGTTTGAAAATATGGGTTGTTTAATCGTAGCAGACAGTCAGACAAACTCACTTGCATTTACAATAATGGTATGTGTGCCCCTACAGATGCTTTGCACTTGCTATTATAGGGCTATACCATATTATGGGAGTTTTTAGTGTACTTTTTTGAAGTGAAAATTCTTTAGAAACGTTGTGATTTGAAAATTCGATGAAACGAAAATGCGACACTAAAATGAGGCAAACATATTCATAATAGGATTTAGCCTGCGAGAGAATGAGATAGAGTACACTTGTATTATATTTATCTCATTATCTCGTAGGCTAAGTTTCACTTCTTCGTGTGTGAATTGTTTTTTTTTAATTATAGCAACATCCAAACACCCTTCTGGTACTTGGGTAAAAGAGTGTGACACTAATTTATCTTTATTTTTCTATTTTCAGGCCAAACCATAAATTTAGTGCAAGCGAGTGAAGATCCAACTTTACTGACATTACGTGAGTATTTATATTAATTTATCTCGCTGCCTGAATGGTTAAACTCAAACTCAAATGTTTTTTATTCAAATAAACTTTAAAAAGTGTTTTTGAATAGTAGTCTGAATCTACCACTGTTTGGAAATGCCATTCCTACCGAGAAGAGCTAGCAAAAAACTCGGTGGTTTCTCTTTTCAATTAAAAATATGATCATTGTGAGGATACAAATAACTGCAGTCCCAAGCATAGAGTGGTAGGAAGTGTCGTCGTCGTGTACTAGCCCTAGACAATGGTCCTACTAGCCCTAGACCTAGAGTTATGAAATTTTCACTGTTCAGGAGGTCTTTCCACCAAATATGTGCTACGTTGCTAAGCTACGGATGTATGTCCAACCCTAATTTAAGTATTAAAAATAACATATATCACCTTTTTACCTGTGATAACTGATAATACTAAAATCGTAAATACAATCTGAAACAGGAAAATTAATAACAAGGAGATATTTAAATACTACACACAAATACTAACATAAAATAAGAAAACTAAATTTGGCATAATTTAACAAGTGTAATAAGAATAGGACATCGATTAATTTTACGGCTTCATATTATTTATTAGCAATCAACGTGACGACACGTCATATTATATACGATCTAATAATTGCTTATAATTATTTATAGTTTGTAAGTTTTTCACGTCTTTGAGAGGTGATATCTAGTGAATGGCGTGATGAATAGCGTCAGTTTTCATACTGTTAACATAGGAACTGCGCATACTTTAATACTTTACAAGAATTAGCCTTCCTTCATTTTTATTATGGTTCATTTTTGTTAACAATAACATGTCTTTGAGCGGCCATATCTAGTGAAAGGCTCATCCGCATGCGGGCAGACCTTCACTATCGTCATCTGTGGAGAGCCCTACTGCCCCTACACCCACCTAATACTGAATCAGCCTTCCTGGCGATAGTTACCAAAAGTGTAACTATCTCTTAGTGTTAGTTAGTGATATTGATTTTGATAGTTTCCCTCTAATTTGTGTGCAGATAACGTAAAAGCTGAGATGGGCGCCATAACTAAAGACCCGCTTGCAGACGACCAGGTGAGGACCACCACTAAAGTGCTTAAAAAAACTTCTCTCTCTTTGCGTTCCATTCCTCGCTAGCTAATGCCCGCGACTTCGTCCGCGTGTTTTAAGTATCTTTGATTCCCGCGGGAGCTCCTTAATTTTCCGGGATAAAAAGCCTATGTCACTTCCGCATACTACTCGGCTAAGAGTATTAAACTCTTAGGTTATTGTAACGGTTATTATCAGATGTTAGTGATAATAACCGGGACCGACGGCTTAACGTGCTCTCCGAGGCACGGAGGAAACGAAAAGGCCAAATTTGAACCTCCAAATTCGAGTTACCGACTTGGGTCAACGATGCTTAACAATCGGAATCGACTGATATGCAGTGTCGCAACTAGGCCACTCGTTCCTCAAAAAAAAATCCATTCTAATATTATAAATGTGAAAATGTGTCTGTTTGTCTGCTACATTTAAACGGCCTATGCGAGTAAACCCGGCTGAGTTTATTGTGGCTCTTCTCAGAGGGCGCGTTTGGGACCCTCGTAGATTTAGTTTTAAGATACCGTAATTGATTTTATCACCATCATGTTATTATAAGTTTCGGACGTCAAGTGTATTTTAATTGAATAAATAAATATTGATTGATCTTTTCAACCGATTTTGCTGATATTTGGTAGAGAGATAGGTTGTATCCCGGATAAGGACATAGACTACTTTTTATCCTGGAAAATTAAAGAGTTTTCGCGGGAATCAAAAAACCTTAACCCAGTCGAAGTCGTGGACATCACCTATGTATCACAGCTAATGTATGGTGACACATACAACAGCTCTGCATTCAACTCGTGCACGTAAGTTTATATATAATTTAAACATAATTTCTTAAGTAAATATTAACCATTTATTTTCCTTTTTTTATTATTTTCAGTCATCGAATTCGATCCGGTTAGTACCAATCAACCTTCCAGACGGCAGCAGTGGATGGGTGGCCATCAATACTTAGTGGACCTCAAGTGGTCCACTGCTGGGCAGAATCGTGGGAAATTAAAATCGAATAAAATTATAGCCGTAGTGAATGATGAATAGTACGATGCCGTGTAAAAACCGACTAGGGGTATGGGTTTAATAAAACTGCCATACCACTAGCGGGTTAGCCCGCCACCATCTTAGACTGCATCATCACTTACCATTAGGTACGATCACAACCCAGGGTTACCTTGCTATTTAATAAAAATTCTAGAGTCATGAAAAAAATATGTAAATATTAATATATAAAGTCAGTTTCATTTAGAGATTTTGATTAAGTAAATACGTAGTACTTTACTATTATTATAGATTATATTATAGTATGTTCATCAGGATTCAAACCCCCATTTATTAAATAGGGGGTAATTGTGAAAACTTGTAAAATTTTAAATTAGGCCTAATAATTTAAATTAAGTTATTTGTTTCTGTATAAAATATAAGTTAAGTACTTTTTACCAATATATTGGTAGCACGACTTATTAATAAAACACTTTTATTACAGAAATTGTCTTTTTTACCCGACTGCGGAACGCACAGGGTTATGTGTTCATCAGTCTATATATCTTTGTATGTTCCTTGCAGGACAGCTACAGCCTAAACGCGTGGACCGATTTTGATGATTCTTGCACCAGTTTGTGCCGAATATATCATTAGAGTGTCACTGTGGAAGCCAAATTTGAGAAAAAACAAAATGGCGCCTTCTAGAAGCCATAATGTAACAAATTAAAAAATAAAAGTCGATGGACTATGGCAAGTGGGGTATCTATGAAAAGGTCTTGCAAAATCATAGTTAGGTTTCCTTGATTATTTTCTCATTTTAACGATCATTTAGGATTTACGAGGTTTCAAAGGTGGTATTCCTTTGTGACACATTACCGAAAAAACGGCTGAACCGATTTTGATAGTAATTGCACTAATAGATTTGTTTTAGTCTTCCGAGTGTCACAACGGAGGCCGAATTTGAGAAAAACAAAATGGCGTCGACTGGAAGCCAATTGATAAATGAAAGTCGATGGGCTATAAGCAAGTGTGGTATCGTTAGATAGGTCTTTTAAAATCACACCTAGGTTCCTTAAACCATTTTTCCGTTTAAATGATAATTTAGGATTTACGAGGTTTCAAAGGAAATGTTTAAAGTTCCTACTCATATCATCTACCTATATCTATTTAACTAGGTGAATTATCTCAAAAACCACTCAACCGATTTTAAAACGTATATCACTTAAAGAAAGCTACATTATTAATAAGTAAAATAGGCTATATTTTATTTCCAAACAAATTAGAGATCCTTACGAAAATTGCAATAATGTTAGTTAAGTCGGAAAAAATCATCTCATCTGAGAGCTTACGTGGCGTGCGCTGCCTAAATCGTTAAAGTTACACGACAACAATGTATGATGGAAACGTTCCTCTCAAAAAGTTCTAAAAAAAAAGTCCGCGATAGTATATAACTATCTTTTAAGGTTGGCTCACAATAACCATTTTTATGATTTTTAAATTTGGTCTAAACAGTGCTTTACTTGCGAAGGTGTTTTTATCTTCGTTATCAAAATAAATATCTTACTCATCTCAAGTATTTAATTTAGACAAAAATTGCCCTTTACAGCATTCAATTAAGATGAATATCTTATGAGATATCGTAGAAATACAGTAACCTTCAACAGAAAATGACGCGGCCGGCAGCGGATAGGTAAGGGTGAAGGTGGGGCGTACAGTACGTTCTCATATATTACGGTAACGTTACATGCAGCGCTCATTCGACTAACATAACTTCCGACTAACATTTTTAATGTCTATTAAAATATTGGTTCCGAGTCCACTTAGATATAAACTAAATACTAATTAAATAAATACGCCTACTACGTACTAAATACGATACTTTTTTGCATTGTCTACGGGCATTTTCGTAAGTGGCCGACGTTCATTGCTCGTGACGTCGATGCGATAGGACTCTCGAAAATAAATGAGCTCATTTTTAGGAAAAATAGCAGATTTACAAACATTACCAAATTAATATTAGCATTATAATGTTCACCGCTCGTCACCGCTCGTCACTATGCTCATGCTTATTACTACTTCTTATACAAAATACTTATTAGTACCTTTGGTGCTACCACAGAATAGATAATAATTGATGCTACTTCGAGCAGATAAAACGTCGCCTGTTTACGGTAAATGCTTAACTAAAAAGTTTGAAATAAAAACGTAATTTAAAAAGAACAAAAAACCCGACTGCTTGGATACCAAAAAGTATAAAACAAGACATGAATTGAAGTATTTCATTATTATCAATTTAAATCGTATAATATTAATAAAATTTATTAAGGCGCAGTCGCACGTTAAGGTTAGCTATTGGACGTGCGACTGCGCCTTGATAAATTTTATTAATATTATACAATAGCTTAATATCATCCATAAAATACAATTGAAATGGATCCGTAAATAGTATGGCAGGTAAGACAAATTTTGTCGAAGTCCATCAAAACATCACAGATGGCGTTATTAATCATAGATGTAGGATTGGTCTTACGGAGCGATAATAAATGCTTTTTGCAAGTGTCGATGCACTTGTAAAGTCCGTCAAACTTATCTGACCCGGTGGCCAATATTGGAACAATTATATTTTTGACATCTATTCGTTCAGAGAATGCGTTCTTGACACCTAATAATAAAACATTGTTTACCAAGTTATTTGACACTCATTTTGGCACAAAATTATAACATTGATTATTGATATAATAATGTTTTTATCTTCTTTACAAAGTTACGTCGTCAGTTCAATCGCGACGTGTCAGGAACGCATTCTCAGCAGAGCGACCGCGTAACTTTTGCATCAGCTGGCAAGAAACTTGGCATCCTCAACAAAGTCAAGCGGTACTTCATGCCGGAACAGCTTCTTATTCTATACCAAGCACAAGTTCGATCGTGCATGGAGTACTGCAGCCATTTATGGGATGGCTCTGCCAAGTACCAGCTTGATGCATTGGATTCGGTGGATCGTCGCGCCAGGAGACTTATTGGTAACAAAGCGCTGGTCAGTTCAAAGCTGCAAAGCTTAGAGCATCGGCGCAAAGTTGCCTGTCTGTCGGTATTCTACAGGATATATTTCGGAGAGTGTGCTCAAGAGCTATTCGATCTGGTTCCTCCGTCACCTTTTTATTATCGGACCGCAAGGCATCGACAAGGTCTGCACCCCGCAGTCGAAATTCCGCGGGCTCGTACGAAGCGATTTGCTTCCTCGTTTCTAATGAGGGCTACCGTTTTTATGCTCACTAGTTGGCGCCACTTGCGAGTAAGGTCCTGAAGTGTAGCTGTATATTCGGTAAACAAGCATATTTGTGAAAAAAAGAACTCTTTTTTAAATAGTAAACATACAGGAACCAGGGAAATACTAACCTATGAATTAGCTGTTCGAAAGAATCCGCTTAATTTTGCACCTATTTTTCTTAGCTACGCTTTCAAAGCACAGAGCACTGGCATTCTTTGGCACGTATCTTACATCTTCCATAATTAATCGGTTATTGCTAAATATTCATAACATTAATTAAATAATTAGACCCGCGATAAAAGCCCAGTGATATTTGACATTTCGGGGACCTCACACTACACTAGCGCCCCTAGCGGCGAATTTAAACGCGGTAGCCCTGATTCGAACCGCTAGGATATGGAATGCCCTCCCGGCTTCCGTTTTCCCCTCCTCTTTTAATATAGGTACCTTCAAATCAAGAGTGAATAGGCATCTTCTAGGCAAGCGCGCTCCACCTTAGGCTGCATCACCACTTGCAAGCAAGTCTGATTGCAGCCAAGCGCTAACCTATATATTTAAAAAAAACTTTTGCATCAAACATTGATACATCGCAATCACCTCTGATTGGTTAACACTCTTCCACTATTGGACGAAATCCATTGAGGCAGCACGAATACCATAAATTCAGCCAATCAGAGGCGATTGCGATGTATCAATGATTGATGCAAAAGTTACGCGGCCGCCCTGCTGAACGGCCGTAGTTAGCGACGCTGTCACCGGGTCAGGTAAGTTTGTGGGACTATACAGCCTCTACAACCATCTTTTAGAACATGTAACGTTGTAAGGCATGTAAATAAGAATCATACTCCACATATGCTAGTAACTCGCACCTTACCACTATTCTGATTGAGCGAGCTACTGGCTCGTGTATCAGCGCTTTAAAGTACAGATCACTCGGCTACTGAGCGAGACGGCTACAGATCAAAGACGATCTGTTGTCTATGACAATTCCTATATATGTTTTATCTAAAATGTAACTAGGTAGCTCATAGAATAATATGATTCCCGCGACTTCGTCGGATTGATAGTGGTTTTCGGTTCCCGCGGGAACTCCTCCGGGAAACTTTTCCGGGATAAAATGTTGTCTATGTGTTATTCTAGACACATGTGTAGATGTGTTATCTCTGTGCCTTTCAACCCATCCAAACTTTCCTATTTATAATATTACTATACTTACTGAACTGCAGGACTGATTAGGCGCAAATCTCGAAAGGAAATATTTCAGTTTCAATTTGCACTGATGATTTTTTATTGATTAAAAAACTACAGTTCAATCAAAAACATTCTTTATTTCTATACAATTTACATTTGTTTTCGCTTCTTAGGTGCTTCCTCCTAACATTAAAATATGTATTAATAATATGTATGTATTAATTATATAGACTTTACAATAAAATTAAATGAAAATATTTTTTAATAAGTAACGTAATAAACTATTTACATTTTTGGACATAATTTATTAATATGTACTTACTTCTTTTTTCAACTTAACCTTTAAACAATAATTTAAAACTTTGGTGCAAATAATTTGCTTCTATGAAACAAATTTTTCAATTAACTTTAGTCATTTGTAATACAAGTTATAAATATATATTTGAGCAATTATATTAATAATGGCACGTCGTAGCAATAATGAAAATAGATTCTTTGGTGAATGTAAATTTTAGGCACAATAAATGTAGTTACCCATAGTAATATACTCAAGTATGGGTTTTTGTAATTTTGCGATGGTGAATATTATGTATATGAGCAGTTGTGTTTTTTTATATGAAATGCATGAAACCGATATACATAATGAGTCTACGTATAGGTATATAAATTATGTAGGTACTTGAAAAGTAAATTTTGCAAAAACGTACTTACCGAAGTTTTAGTCTTTTTTGCTATTCATAAATAATTTTATGAATATTTTATAGTAGGTACTCAGTAAGCAATGTTTGAGTGAATGCACTGATTTATTTTTATACTAATATTTAATAGGTATTCCAGCGGGTAAAATACACTAAAATAACTTTGAATTTGAATAAAAAATAGGCATTAGGTATTGTTAAGTAATTAATTTAATGCAAAAAATTAGTGTAAAGGATCATCACTTCACTTTCACATAAATAAAATTCAAAGTTATTTTATATAGGTTTGGATAAACACAACGGATAAACACACGTTTTGTCTTGCTTGTGTTAAATATAAAATTCGGTAGTTATCAGAATATTCTCTTTTATAATACAATTTCAATTAATTAAAATTAATTTGATTACAGTTGAACTAATTTCAATTAAAAATCAATTAATTGAATTCAATTCAACTTAAATTGAATCAATTTTGAAGTTTTTATTGTGCTAATCATTTAAATATCAGTTTCGGAATATTTACTAAAATTACCGAATTATTGTAGGTATAAAATGTAAATAAATATGGTAGTGTTTAAATGAAAGAGGTTTGTTGTGTTGACATGTATTTAATGTTTTTTTACCATGTAACTACAAGTTCCTACTACCAATGCAATGTCTAGAAATAAGAGACAAACTAAAAATATAAAATTGTTACATAATTCTTAATAAAATATTATGTAAACTGCTAGAGTGCCTTTGTTATGTTTCGCCGAGTATCATAGGCATGGTTTCGTGCTATGTATGTATGTAACAACGAGTTTTGCAGTTGTTTACTCATTAGCGCCTACGTTTTTATACGTTAATTACATAAAAAGTTATAATTAATACTTTCGTGGTCGAACTTCGTCCAAAACGACCACTCTCAACAGAGACTGGCCAACCGCGCGCTGCGTGAAAACGTTCGCTCGATTCCCTCACTCTCATAGTCCGATCGGACAGTAATTTGACACGATCGGACTAGAGAGATATCAGCCGCAGGATCGACCTACCGACAGGCTTTAGTGCACAGGGCGAATTCGAGGTCGAGAAAAATGCGAGCACTTTTTCTCGACCTCGAATTTCATGTTTCTAGATAAACGAAATTATGCCGCTCCTAGCGATTTTGTGAGGAATTTAATACTTTGATATTTAGACAATAATTCAAGCAGACACTAACAAGCAAACGTTACCAAAACTCTCAGTAGCCACTACCATACATGTTATGTTGTGAATATCAATACATACAAGTATATTTTGAGCGTGATTTCGATCATTTGTTGGTATATAATGTCAGGCGTAGGCAGTTTAGTAGTAAATGTTGTAAAATCAATGAACAGACCTTCAAACCAATTTAATGTCAAACTAATTGAATGACAACATTTTCAGTACAATAACAACCGAAAAATTATTGTTTTCAATTAATTTAATTAATCAGGCATTTATACCATTATTAATTTAATTTTACAATAATTACTGCTAAAAAGGAATACAGGAATTTGACAGTAATGTATCATTTTTTGTTAAATTTTTACAATATGTCTCATACAACATTCGTAGCTTACTACTTAATCTACTATATAAAAATAAGTCGGGTTTTCCTTCCTGACGCTATAACTCCAGAACGCACGAACCGATTTCCACGGTTTTGCATTCGTTGGAAAGGTCTCGGGCTCCGTGAGGTTTATAGCAAAGAAAATTCAGGAAAAAATTCAACAGAAAAGCGGGAAAATCTTTTTAGCGGGAAAGCCATCTGGTGGCGAAACGGAGTTCGCCAGGTTTGCTAGTTATACATAATAAAACCAATACATATGAATAAAAATAAAACAAAACAAACAAAATTTTCATTCCATTATGTATATACACATCCAACATAAAAACATAGTTAAGCTATCACGACATCAAAGTCCTAATGCTAAAACATTTATTTTTTCATTAGTTTGAAAATAGTTCCTAGAGAAAAAGATATGCATCTATTATTCTGATAACATGGATTTTAATCAGCTATTTTAAGAACTATTACTGTTTTTTTTCATTTATTTTTGTGCCGACTATACTACTGTTTATGATATGAAAACAATTGACATATCATATAAGTTTGACAATTTCCAATGCAAATACTGTAAAAACCTCAAATTTAAAGTCCTCAATTTAAAAGTTATTTCAAATGATTGAACCAATCGTAACAAAAAATAACATAATGACTATCATTAAAAACACGAAGAATAATTTGATTTTAACTTCATACTTAATTTATCACATCATATTTCATAGCTCTTTAATAGAATTGAGTGTCATATCATAAACAGCAATTTAGAAATGCTTCCACAAATTTCACACCACACATCTATTCTATAGCACAATAATAACGTAAAAGACAGCAGTATTGAAATAGTTTTATAGAGTCCGTGTAAAAACCACCTAATTTTATAAAGTAAATAACGACTCAAATTTTACAGGTATCTTTAAATTTATTATAAAACTCAAAATATGTCAGATGAAGCAACAATTATAAAATTACAATTATATAAAAAAACAATTGGCCGGCAAGTTTTTCTATTAATTTTTTTAGAAAGCTTTTTCTAAAAAAAAAATAGAAAAACTATTACCATTTTAATTTTTTTAATTTTCAAAAGTAAAGTAAAAAATACCTGTAAAATCGGAACGTACTCATTGATGTGCAGCCAGGCGTTATTCAAAACTTACATTTAATTCCAATTGTCACATTTTATTTTTTACTGCAGTTTTTAAGAAAAATTTATAGAAAATCTGTTTACTGTCATATTTTTTTCCACTAGTCGAATATAATTGACATCGCAATGACACTTACTACTAGTCTAAAGAAGACGTGCTAAACTCTATTTTTTTTTCTTATATGTAATTACATAATATTTTGGTTCTTACAAAATGGGTAATGATACAATTTTACTACACACAAAACTATAAAATTATTTTTGTTAAATAATAACAGCATCATGGCAAAAGTTCATTAGTTCTTTGCATAAAATGATGGGATGAATTGTGTTAATTTAAGGCTGATAATAATTTCAATCGCCAAATAATTGGCTATTGAACAGGCGGCTCGTAGCTCGATATAGTTTACCTAAAACTAAATTGCCAGAACTAAAATCAAATCGAACGCATAACCATACCGAACGCATACGCACTAGTCTTCAGCCCTGTTGAATTTTAGTCTTATTATAGTTTTATGTATAACAGAATTTATACCAATATTTTAATGACCGAATGGATAGTATGTATATATTAAGCTGAATTTTCTTTCTAAAAATAACACTCGTTTGAATTTCTAGAATTTATTTGCACGCTTAATTTTTAGTGGCCATAATTACATACCAAATATATGATAGGTACAAATAAAATTCCCAATTATTTTTGTTAATTTGGAATCCCATCAACTCGATTACAATTATTTAATTCTCAAGAATTTATGTACTTCAATTCATTACTTAGTTTAAAAATGTGCAGCTATGATGTCACGCCCGCTAAAAACTAAGCGTGAAATCCATGAGTCGGAAAAAATATGGCTCTAAGGCTAGAGAACTTTTCTAGCGAAAAAATAGGCGCGGAATATTTCTGCGGCATTTTATACGTACAGATGTTGCGCTTCCGAACGTTCACGTAATAGCGAAATTCTACGTGCGATTTTCCGCAACGGGAATTTCGTGCCCAATTTTCCGCAAGCGTAATTCCGCTTGATTTGTTTCCCTAGTCACAATAACACGCTTGCAACAGTTAACCTTAACGTCACGAAACACATGCAAATGCGGAAAAACATGCACACTCGAAAGCATGGGGCCTATCTAATATAATAAGAGTGAAAACGAAAAATATAAAACTCAAAATCATCTACCTCCTTTAAACCTTTGTAACTTTATTCTCTTGTACGAATTCACAACTGCCAAGTTTTTCAAATCTTACAACCAAATTCCGCACGCAAAGATTAATTCATAATAATAAAGTTGAAGAGAAAAAAATCTACACCATTTTTGCTTCCTTGCGTACACACGTATTCACAAAACTAATTTTATTAATTAATTAAAACTACCAATTAAATTTTATCCGTCACTACAAATGGGATATAGTTATTTTTTTTAAATGTGCCGCTTTCTAAACTCGAATTTAATTCCGTAAAGGTTGATTTTTTGAGGTTGACTTTTTGAAGTCAAAATTTTTACTCTTTATTCTGTCAAGTTTATTTGGCATCTAGCGATTGAATAATCAAACCTATTGAAAGCAGACGAAAAAAAAATTAGTTGCAAAAATATTTAAAAGTATTTTGCTACGAGCTTGAAAACGACACCGAAATAGAATGATAAGAAACTAAAAACTAAATATTACCTAAGTTAATTAAAATGGGAATAATGCTTATAAATTCTAAGCCACCCGCCAATAAGTATCGAAAACTCAAAAATGCGCTCTGCATTGGACTTTAAAATAAAAAATACAACGTAAATAAAATAAAAAGTGAAAAAGAAAAAAAATTGGAAATGTAATCGTGTTATCCTTGAAAGTTGTAACTGTGTCTAATATTAGATTAAATAACAAAGTCTAACTGTTAATGTCTTTATATGAGTAAAAAGATCACAAATTATTAAAAAAATACAGTTCATAGCATACAAACTTTCCTTGAGTAAATTTCCAATAGGGGGGCCAGAGATCCAGGGAATATTTATGGATTTAGATTTTTAGAAATAATCCAGTATTTAGTTGTTGTTATTAAAATAAACGAAACTTTTGTTACTCAAAAAGTGCTTTTACTAAGAATTATTAATAAAATAAATTTTCAGATCAGTAAAAATAAAGAGCAATGGCGAAATTAGTACAGATCACATCTTGATTGTACACAAGTAAGGTAAAGACGAAAGGAATTTGCTTATTTTTTTATATTTTATCAAGTATTCACCTTAATTAATTGAACCTAGGTAAAAAAATAAAATATTTAGGGAATCTTTTTTGATTATTTAGTTCCCGTTTCACAGTTTAGTGTTACCATTCCATATATAATCTACCTAGTAGCGAGAATAAATCTAAATTGGTAGATTATTTTGTATCGTTTTAAAAATAATTGTAATTATTTTATCTGATTGATGTTTGCCTAAACAATGGGATAGCCTATTTTTAGTGGATTTTCTGTTACTATAGAGCATTTTTTATTTTATTTTATCTAATAATCTCTAATAGAATGGTAATAAATGAAAGAATATTATGGCAGCACTGATGCTGATGTTATATGGGTCTGTGGTTCTATGGATAACCATAGAACCACAGACCACATATAAATGTGGTCTGTGGTTATGTGGCTAAATAGAATACACGGCGACAAAGTCGCAATCATCTGGTACTTTAAATTAATATAAATCGTGGTTTTCTTAAAGACTACACTCAGAATAAAAAGTAAAAAGCTGTAAACATAGATCTTCGATCATTCTGTGATGTTTTAACGGAGTATTGACATTTTTAAAAGTTACATTATCACCTAACCTGCAAAACTTTAAAACGAAATATCTTTTTTTTCTAGGTTCATTAAAAAAGAATTCTTGCTTCTGAGAGCTTTGTATTCGACGCTTAACTAAATATATTTTTTTCACACGTGTACATTAATTTTTTCTCATAATACTATTGATGTATGGAACTTCGCCTTTGCTCTTTAGGAACAAAATTGATTTTATTGTACACAACCGTAATTATTGTATACGACAAATATGTTTATAAGTATAACAACATTGTTGTGTATATTTATATATTTGTAATCGTGTCATATTTGCCATTTTTAATCTCAAGAGAAGTTTGTTTGTATGACAGGTATATTGCCATTGCGGGGATAAACATCGTACATTCAATTTAGGGGTGTGACGTAATTGTAACTGTGAAAATTAAAATGTATTCTTGTAACTTTTTTGGGCTATTTTGTTTAAGCAATGGCAAAGCCGACGCCCCCCCACTCCCCGCACTCGTAGTGGTGTGCCTGTGTGTGTCTATGTGTTGCCGTCCGTCTTGATATGTGTGTTTGTGTGTGCCCCGCCAGTTCGCCGTTAGCTAGAAAGCAAATACGTTCATGTAAGTTTGCATGTATTGACACAGCGCGATCTAAGGCGAAAAACGTGTTTGAGGCACTGTCAGTGTCACTTTGACAAGTTGGAAATGTTGCCATATGAAATACCTACAGCAATTTTCATATCATATTAATGTGTAATCGAAAAAATAGCATGCGTACTTATTGTTAAACACAAATTTATTCAATGAATTTTAGTCACAACTATATTCAGTTAGAACCTCAATATTTTTTCGTCTAGATCGCATTTAATATTATGTTAAGTATATATGTTTGTAATAAAATCTCAAGTGGGAGCAGAAATAGAAAATAATTGAAAGTGAAACGAAAAAAAAAAACAACAACGAAGGACAAAAAAACAAAAAATAACAAAAAGTATACGTAAAACACATTTATTAATACTCGTAATTCACTAAATTTTTATTTGTCTTTTTGATATGTAGGTAAGTGACTAAATTTTACCACAATACACGCATAAAGAGAGTAAAATACTGGCAATAGGTAACAAAATATCGTCTGAAATACATATAAAAAATTATATAACTTTACACACAAAATTTACATCTATTTTTAAAAATACTTTTGTAAACATTCATTATAATGTCTAAATATTTAGCAAAAAACTTTCAAGAGTTTATATTTCATCAGATACTAGATACATAAAATTTTTGAATGTATTTCGAACGATTTATATGATTTTCTAATAATATATTCACGCCAAAATAAAAAAAAGATTACAATTGACATTTTTCACAAACAGGTCAAGCGAATATATAATGTACAGTCGAGCTCACAGTGTCTATTCTATTTTTAATATAGTAATTTATACTACAAAATATTTAGCATTTTAAGTACAAATCTAAATTCATTAAGCCTATTTTAAAAGCAATTAAACACATTGCCTTTCGTTAAAAATATACGACATTTGTGCCCGACTGTACATGATTACTTTAAAATACATCTTAATCATTAATTAATTACATTTAGAATTGAAAATTGACGTTGCAGTCAACAATAATTGTTATGGTTTCTTTTAAATCAGATATGTCATTCAAATTTACATGGCTTTTTTAAAGGACTAGGTTTATTTATTTTAATGAAAAACATTTGCGACAACCCTAGCTAGGTCTTGTAAGTTCATTTTATACGATTGGAAAAATAAACAGATTAAACATTTTTTTAAATTACAACTATAAACGACTGGCAATTTTTATTAATTTCCTTTTTTTATTTATTTTTCACTTGTAACTGTACCTATTGAAAAATTTAAGGCAAAAATGCAATTGAAATATTTTGTGAAAATATTTTATATTATTTTAAAATGTAAAGGCATTCTCTATTGAATACATTTATATCAAAGATTTTAAAATCAAAATTTATCTACCTATTCGTGTTAATAACGATTAAAAACTAACTAACTATTTTGAGACCTCTGAACTAGTGCGCCAATTAAGTAATTCTTATAACAATGCAAAGGTTAATCATATTTTTTTATTGACACTTTTTACAGTAACTTTGCCTATTATCGAAAAAATAATGTACTTTTGAAAATTATTTACAGTTTAAAACTTTTAAAAACTTTGGCTAATGTTTCTGGCTTAGATATCGTGTGAATATTATAAACAAAATATAAAATAAAAATATTATTCTAAATATAAAAATAATCGTTAAAATTAAAGTAAATTTTGTAGTGTCATTTGGTTAATTTTTTTTTTTGTATTTTATGTCTAATTTCGGAAAGTGTACAGTTTATATAAGAATATATTATAATATTATGGTTAAAACGGAAAGTGTGTTTCCTTTTAAAAAAAAAGGCGCTTTTTTATGTTTGCCTGTCGAAAATTCGCGAAAGGTATAATAAAATCAGAAATTAAAAGATTTTTTTTTAATGTGAATAAAAACTAAAAGTGTTTTAATTATGCTATATATTTTTAATGTAATCTTATTTGCGGTTTTTTGAGTATTTTAAACGGCTTGAGTCTTCATTAGACGTTGAAGAATAAATAAATTATATCAAGTTCAAAAAATTTTAGGAATTTTCCAAGCAAACATAACATGATGCGCTCATGCCTCTATGGTCCCTACAGTAAGTTTTAAAATATATGGAATATATCTTTATCAAGTCATCTTTTAAAAAATAACACTCATAGAATACTGCAGTCCAAAGGCGACCGAAAACGTTATGTGAATAATTATTTTTGAAATGAATTTTAGATATATATTTTTATATTTAAGGAACGAAAGGAGTCGGAGAGAAATATCTATATAATTAAAGTTTGTGTCGATAAACTTTCAAAGTCAGTACTAACTTTTAAAATTGTCTTTAAAAAAGTTTATTATTTTTTACTAGGCCGGCAAACATCTACTGTACATACTCGTATAGTAGGTATACCTGATAAATATACTATTAGTACGTATAGAGAAAAAACGAGAGAAAGAATGATAATAATATCATACATTATATTATAGTACGCTTCATTAATAGACATTCAAATCATAACATCAATAAAATACATACGCTTTAACTACATACAGGTTTGTGCAATAGTTAACCAGCAATTAAGTACTATACAAAAAAATCTATTTATATTTATATCATTTTACGGTTCGGTTCTGGTAGTATTACTTTAATTTAAATTAAACGGTTCTGTAATTAAAGGTTTGTATTTATAAGTGGTAATCAAAGTATATTTCAAAGTACCACGTTTTCACATTAAACCGAACCGTATCGCAACCGAACCTTACCGTATCGGAACCGGATACAATTGACTTTTATTTAATGTAGTATGTAGATCAAGTATCAAGCTGGTAACTAAACATATCTTTGGCTTAAATATTTCCATACTTATAAAAAAAATACCAAACCGACTTAACATTGGTCCGACGCCGTCTCTACACAATTTACACGCACACAAACATGTCTTTTTCAACACTTTGCAATTTGAAATATCATACATATGTAATATAATATATGTATTTATATATTTTTTTACACAATTAAAAACTAACATCTCTTACATTACAGTTGCAGCCACGAAGGTTTGAATTGTAAATTCGCGAGGCGAAAATTATTAAAGTTTTCAGATTGTTTCTTTGTTTGCATGATATGTAATTTCGGCTAATATGTTGGACTCTGTAATTAAATTACATAACCATCATAAATGTACGTGTACATTTATGATGGTAATGTAATTTAATTAACATATTAGCCGAAATTTTACATACTTATTATGTGATGGTACCTACAACCTCCGTTGCCACGAAGCTGTATGTAAAGAATGGAGTGCTTACTCATACTCATACATACTCTTACTTGAAGTGAATCCCTACTCATCGATATCTCACTTCAACCAACAAATTAGAGCGAGAGGCAGGGCACCACTTGTGTTCGATCTCTCGCTTTCCTTCTTGCTGAGCCGTGACCATTAATCACATTATGACAGGGGTTTTATGGGATAATAATATGATGAGTTCCTAGGTCCTCCCGCATACGACTCGACCAAGAGTACTATTTCCACTCTTAGGTTACCGGGACCGACAACTTAAAGTACTCTCCGAGGCGCGGAAGAAACGAACAGTCCAGTTACCGACTTGGGTCAACGTGCTAAACCAATCGCAATCGACTGATATGCGTTGTTACAACTAAGACACTCGTCCCTAATAGTAGTTGAAGTAGGATAAATGCTTTTTTTTAATTGCGAGACAGGCTTGCGCTTGACGACAATCATGCTTAGTGCTAAGGCAATGATGAGGTCTAGGTTAAATTTGCTTCAAGTGTTACGAGTAAACACTCCATTCTCTAGCTATAAGCTCCGTGTCCGTGGCCTACACTAAACAGTACGCAGTACATCAGCTAAGTGAATGTCTTACTAGTAGTCATGCTCGAGCCCGTTGTTCTGTCCGGGCCTCGGCTCGGGCTTTAGGGGCGCCTGAAGCGGGGGCTGCGGCTTTGAGGGCGTAGCACCTTTGCCCTGGCCGATCTGCCGCGATGATGAGAAGCACAGCTTCATTACGAACGGGAATTTCGCGCCTGAAAATGTTATAGGCAACACACATTAAAATACTATCCTGGAGACCGGCCACCTCCTCCTCGATAAGTTAGGAAAGACTCATGTCATAAAAAAGGTCTCGATAAAGACCATTTCTGCTAGTTGGTGTCTCTTTCATGGCTACTACATGCGTGCGGAAGGGAAACCAACTCGTAAAAGTTTGTTTTTTCGTACATCTATTGGTATTGCCTAGTTATTATTCTGTGGTATTGCAAAAGAAACTTTACGTCAAAGCAATTAAGTTTGTTTTTAGTTTAAATACCACCATAGTAAGAATTCGAGTAAGTAAATGCGTCAAATGTTGATGGCAATATGATATTATTTCAGTGAAAACTTCTTTAGGCGCGTTGAGCACTTTTTGGTAGGGGGTAAAATGTGGAATACGCGAGACCGACACCGTTATTCTTAAGACAAAAGGTGTTAATTTGAGTGTTGCTCCTTATTCTGGTAATCAGATATTCGACTCTTGAGTCTCTAACTATCCGAAGCTTTAGCGTTCCGGTACAATACCGTGTAAAAAGAGAGTATGGTTATGGGTTTAATATACTGCCATACCCCTAATTAGCTCGCTACAGAGATTCAAAGGCTAACTTGTAGTGCAATAAAAAAAAAGAAGTGTCCATACAAACCTGGGTGTTGTATGGTCGCATGGTTGCACGCCATGATTGCCATTACGGACTGCGATATGTTCTGGAATTCCATCAGCCCCGACGACGACCTGCAAAACATTCACACCATTTTTTACTACACGATTTCAGTCAGCTACAAACGCACAGTTTCAACTATCAGTTGTCCGTTATAGGATAAAATATCGATGTTCTGCATGATTATTTCTTTGGTATTTCGGTTTTGAGTGTAAATATCACCGTAAGATTGCAAAAACCGTTAGATTGTAATCCAACTAGCGATATTATAAACAGTCGACAGATTGTGAACCGTTCAATGTTCCGAGTGTCAATTTTTTAAATATTCAATGTATTTACGTTTTCTTGTCTCTTTCTTGTAGATTAGGTTAGGGTTCGACATAAATAATCAAGAAGGACTTAGATTTTTGGGGTAATATACCTAACAGATTACAATCTACCGAAAAATAATGTGTTAAATTGTAATCCGTCGATAGATTACAATATCGCTAGTTAGATTACAATCTTACGGTGACATAAATATACTAAGTAGATAAATAAAAAGTAATTCAGTCACTAATATTAAGTTTTAGGTATAAATACCTAACTACCGCTTGGTTTCTCATTTGGATCTTTTCAAATATAATATAAATATTATAAATGCTAAAGTTTGGATGGATGGATGTATGGATGTTTGTTACTCAATCACTGGCCCTGTCAAACAAACCTATTTTATCAACACCATTTAGTCTGAAAAGCGAGACAGCGCTATGGCGGGTAAGAGGACAGGCTTATACAGGTGAGGGGCATGCACCACAAGTCAGAAGCATGAAATTTTTCTATTAAAGGTCCCATCTAGTACCTACATATATATATCGACTAGCTAATGCCCGTGACTTCGTCCGGATTGAAGTTTTTTGGTTCCCAAAAGAACTCTTTAATTTTCCGGGATAAAAAGTAGCCTTTATGTGTTATTCCAGACCATAATCTAATCTCTGTGCCAAATTTCATCCAGACCTGTTAGCCGTCCTGGCGTGATTGGTAACAAACATCCATCCATCTATCCCAACTTTCGCATTTATAATATTAGTATAGATAAAAACCAAACGGGCATAAAAATTACTTCCAATTTTGGCCACCGCGCGGGGTCAAATAAGTTTGTGGGACTTATACAGGGATGACAACTCAATAAAATTAGCAACTCTTTTTTACAAACTTAAAAGCGCCCTTCAAGTATGGAAGTTTTATATGAAATACATTGTTGTGACCAAATTGTGTCATCAAATTTCAATGCACTTTTTTCTTCAAGCGATTGTTTAAAATGGTTATCAAACTTAAAACGAAGATGTGAATTTTAGATTTTTTGGAAAACCAGCGGTATTTGATAATCGACAAGTTTTTTTTTAATAGGCATCATCCTTATTATCTCGTCAGTCTGTGGTGCCACCCATGACCCACCTCTCACTCTTGAGCGGGAACTTGGAGATGGTGTGCGGCGGAGTGACGCCGTAGTCGTGGAACACCTGCAGCAGCTGGTCGTCCGACACGTCTGGAGGCGTGTTAAAGAAATGCAGCACCTGGATGAAAAACACAATGGTGTAGTTTTAAAGTTATTTGAGGGAAAGTATATAAAATACTAGCTAATGCCCGCGACTTCGTCCGCGTGAATTGAGGTTGTTCGGTTCCAGCGGAAACTCTTTAATTTTCCAGGATAAAAAGTAGCCTATGTGTTATTCCAGACTATAACCTATCTCTGTGCCAAATTTCATCCAGATCCATTCAGCCGCTGGGGTGTGATTGAGTAACAAACATCCATCCATCAAATAATCAAATCAATAATCAAATAAATATTATAAATGCAAAAGTTTGGATGGATGGACTAGCTGATGCCCACGACTACGTCCGCGTGGATTGAGGTTTTTTGGTTCCCGCGGGAACTCTTTAGTTTTCCGGGATAAAAAGTAGCCTATTTGATTTTTTCAGGTCAAAAAGTCAACTAAAGTTCTCTTCTCTTAGCTCTGGGGCAGGCTGTATACAGTTATTTTCTATAAGAGGGCATAGAGTTTCACCACCTCTCTCTCAGTCTCCATCTAAATAGAAAAGGAGGAAAATAAGTCTCTTACCTTTGAGGGCGGCTGTATCCGGTTCATGTGTATGGAGACAGGTGTCTGAAAGCGATTGGTCTTGATTTTTACGTCTTCTTTATGAGACTCTTCTCTAGTGATTTGAATTTGAAGATTTTGAACACCTGCCTCTCTCAGACTGCGTTTAAAACTCAAACATGATAAAGATCAAACCTTTGAGGTCTCTTACCTTTGAGGGCGGCTGTATCCGGTTCTTGTGTATGGAGGCAGCTGCTAGGAAACGATTATTCTTGACTTTTACACCTTCTTTAAGTGGGGGTAGTGTTTCAACGCCGTTTCTCTGTCTATCTATAAATAGATAAAGAAGGAAATAGGTCTTACCTTTGAGGGCGGCTGTATCCGGTTCTTGTGTATGGAAGCGGCTAGGAAACGATTATTCTTGACTTTTACACCTTCTTTAAGTGGGGGTAGTGTTTCAACGCCGTTTCTCTGTCTATCTATAAATAGATAAAGAAGGAAATAGGTCTTACCTTTGAGGGCGGCTGTATCCGGTTCTTGTGTATGGATGCAGGAGTCAGGAAGCGGTTATTCTTGTTTCCTACGTAGTCTTTGAAGGAAGGACTCTTGTCTGGCAGGGGGTAGGGGTTCATAACCTCCGAGAGGTACGCCTGTTTTGAGAATCTGAAAACCAAAAAAAGTCATTGGTATTATAACAAAATTTGTAGGGAAATTGGTTTTTTTCTTAGCAACGAGGGAAAATTTCAGGCTATCCTCCGTCAAGGAATTGCTAAAGCAGAGCAGATTTCTTGTTTATGAAATTTTATATAAGTACTACCCACAATATAAGTACTGCGGCAAATATTTGGGAAATAAGTTAAACTTCGGAAAAACTTTTACAATGTGACATTTTGCGCAATAATTAAGGAGAAACTGACTATACGGTCAAATTGACTGTGATTTTGCATGCAGGTTTACAATGTAGGATAGGTCAGTTATCTAAACGTCTTAAAGGAAAAGGTGACTGACTGACTTATTTATCAACGCACAGCTCAAATAATTGGACAGATAAGGCTTAAGTTGAGCTTTTATGACATAGACATCCGGTAAGAAAGGATTTTAGAAAATAACACCCCTAAAGGGGTAAAAATATAGGGAAATAGAAATATAAATCTTTAGTAATGAAATTAACAAAAGTACAGAACAATGAATTCCTAGCCCCTAAACTAGGAGTAGATCGGGATCTTAGGGGCCAGGGGTTTGAAATTTTTATGACAATCGAACTTAACGTAAGCATTGCTGCGAGCTAAAGCTAGTTAATCTATAATCGTGCAACACGTACGCGAGCGTGAGCGTGTAGTCTCCGACGGTGACATTGTTCAGGTTTTGCACACAGCGCTCCACCGATACTCCGTCGCCCATCTGTACCATCGCCGTGCCTTCTTTAGTCTTCAGGAACTTTATCTGCAACAGAGATACACGAATCACTGTGGTAACATTAAAAATAGTCCATAACATCAAAAGCATTAAAAGAAAATGTAACTTTAATGTTACTTGTTTTATTTCATACTATTTAGCTGAGTTGCACGAAAGAATTTTAAAAACTTAATTGTTGATAAAACTAATTTAATCACAAGATTTCATACAATGGAGAAGTTTCATGATGTTGTGAATATCATATTTAACACAACGGCAGTAAAATATAGATTAAATGTAATAAATCAGTGTTTTTTTTTAAATCCATCAATAAATAACTGAGAAATGACGATTTAAACGTTGCTGTATCTTGCTGGAGTGAGAAATTTTGTGAGTGAGTTTTAATACCTAGCCGAGATTTAATAATTCAAAATTATCTTCACACACAATTTAAGTGCTTTTAATTTAATTAAGTCACGTTAAGTCCATTTATTTCTTTTATTCGGCTTTATAAAGTCGGTTGATAGGTAATTATGACGTCACGTCTCCCGTCTTACAAGCGCAACTTTTTAAAGTTCCATAACTTTTGTTGAGATATTGTATTGATTCTTTCATATTTTTGTTTTTTTTTGTCTTAATTTTCATAATAAATTTAAAGAAACAAATGGTAAACTTCTCCATTCCTGCGAGTAAATAAGATTAATTTTTTGATCCAATTTGAAAAGTGCAGTGTAATAGGCCATAAGTACTCACTCTGACGACGTTCCCATAGAGGCAGCAAAGGTTGAAGAGGCGATCCGCGTTGACGCTGGCGGGGTCCAGGCCGTACACCATCATCACGGCGCCCTGCTGTGGAGGAGCGCCCTATATACACATCGCGGCGTTAACCACCACCCAACCACGATCACAGCACTGGTATGATTCTGTTGTACACATTCTCTAAACTAAACTTTTTTTTTACTCCACTACAAGTTAGCCCTTGACTGCGATCTCACCTGATGGTAAGTGACGATGCAGTGATTGGATGGTTAGCGGGCTAACCTGTTTGGGGTAATGGTGGCTAAACCCATAGTCGGTTTCTACACGGCATCGTACCGGGACGCTAACGCTTAATCGCTTGGCGGTACGACTTTGCCGGTAGGGTGGTAACTAGCCACGGCCGAAGCCTCCCACCAGACCAGACCAGACCAGAGAAAATTCAGAAATTATGAATTCTCAAATTTACCCTGCCGGGAATCGAACCCGGGACCTCCCTCGTTAAGACAACAGCGCTCAACACTGCGCCAGGGAGGTCGTCAAAAAACTAAACTTATATTAAAAATATTGCCCTTTCATAATTCTCCCTGCGGAAAGGGACAAAAGTAGATCAAGAGCATTTTAGTTTAGTTTGGAGATTGTGTTATACAGAATTGACCACAATGTATGTACTTGTATGTATGACAGAATTGTCCGTCAAACTTATCTGAGTTTTTTTGCTGAAGCTGTAGTTTTTTTCATTTTATTTTTCACTAGCTGATGCCCGCGACTTCGTCCGCGTGGTTTAAGCTTTTTTGTTTCCCGCGGGAACTCCTTAATTTTCCAGGATAAAAAGTAGCCTATGTCACTCTCCAGGTCCTCAACTATACCCATGCTAAAAATCACGTCAAGCGGTTGCTCCGTTCCGGGGTGATTGAAGGACAAACCAACAAACATGTTTGTTTGTTGGTTTGTCCTTCAATCACGCACTTTCGCTTTTATAATAATATTAAGTATGAAATCTACTAGCGACGCTGTCACTGGATCAGTTAAATATAAGTTTGCGGGACTATACATATTTATAATAAGTATTCACAGAAAGAACCTGCTGCATATAATTTAAAATATACTAAAATTATTGCAACTTTAATTGCAGATTTGTTTGTATAATTTGTATGTAAAATGTAAGGGCGAAAACACACTACCGACAGGTCAGACCTGACACGTTTCACATTTGAATTTAATTATTATTTATGTAACGACTAACGATATCTAATCTTGTAGGTATAATTTTTGCATATTGTCTCTGACAGTAGGCTGTGTTGCGTTTCTATATAAACATACAGTTGTTTTATGACCCACAATTTGGCAAAATAAATGATTTATGATTTATAAAGGGGAAACACATTTTGTCCTGTGGTGGGCTGTAGACTATGCATCAGACAGCTCCTTAGAAAAGTGTACGCGCGGACTTTTTGTGTGCCAGACCAAATGTTTTGCCAGACAAAAGTTTTATGCCACTCTCATCCGTTGTCCTAAGTGCGCGACGCGACGCAATGCGACGCCATAGATAATGACGTCGCGTAGATACGTTTGTCATTTGCTATGGCGTTGGATCGTGTAGCGTCGCTTCTGTCGCTCACCTAGGACAACGGGTAAGGCGAATCCCACACTGCAATGGACTGCGCACGCACGCGCGACCTATCGCGGGTCGGCGCGGCGTTGACTGTAAGTATATTAGTTTGTATACAAAATATGCACAGTGCCACACACTAACGCCTCTCCGCGCGTGGAAATGGTACGCAACTCACGCTCGTCCGCGGGGCACGTCGCAGTGTGTGATTCGCCTAAAGGTTGCCAGACTTTTTGCCAGACAAATCTTTTGCCACATATTTCTTGTCGTTGATGTGTTTTCGCCCGTATAAGTAAGGTAGTATATCGTATAGGTATGTTACTCACTTGCGACTCTAGTCTAGAATCAAATACCTGATTCTGTGGCGGCATGGGGTGGTGCATGGGGGGCGGGGGAGCGAACCCCTCCCCGCCGTACCCCTCCGGCCCGTAGCCGCGACCGTCGCGCTGAAATAAGTTAGAGTTTTATCAAAATCTGTAAGTTGAACACGCAGTCTTTGATTATAATACCCGTTGATCAGATATGATAGAGATAAGTGGTTTATTTTAGTGAAGTGGCTCACATGAAAGTGCTCTCTGTAGCGGTTACCACAGTGTAAACTAGATGGCGCTAATTGTATCTACGTCACAGGAAAGATAAAATCGACGGAAAACTTATAAGACACATAATATAGTCCGACAAACTGATCTGACCCTGTGGCCATTTTTTTTTTGTTTTTATTTTATTTTTAATAGATATTAGCGACGCTGTCACCAGGTCAGATAAGTTTGTCGGGCTATCAGCTGACAGACTGCGGGCTTCCTGCCGCAAAGCCCTCTGCGAGGGGTGTTGAGGTGTAGGGGCAGGCGGCGGGTGGCGTCCTTTCCCGACGACTCCTGCTGATCTTCTTCACTAGCGTCGTCATTATGATGCAAACATGCCGAGCTAACCGTGTCCGGTTCCAAATTTGAAGATCGCATAGTCCTGTCGCGAACATGCTCATGAATATGGGTCCCGGACGGGTTCGAAACTAGTCGGGCATTTTCCGACAAAGCACGTGAGTTTTAGATATATATGTTTATAGTTAAAATGAATATCAATATCACGATAGTTTAAACGTTAAAACGTATAATATAATATAATATTGTAGGTACCGCTTACCGGATGGTGCGGTGGGGGCGGCCCGTGCCTGTCTTTCATCATGCCGGGGGGCGGGGGCCCGCCGCTGCCGAACTCCATGTCTGGAATGCCGAAACCAGCACACACGATAACTTACATTGTAGAAAATCATACATAACTTATAATGTTACAAATAAATGCAATATACATAAATATCAAATAGAAGTATATTTCGAGTAACAATAAACAAATAACTATAAACTCATAGAGGGACGAGTGGCCTAGTTGTGACAACGTATATCAGTTGATTGCGAAGGTTAAGCAACGTTGACCCAAGTAGGTAACTGGATGGGTGACCGAATTTGGAGGTTCAAATTTAGCCTTTTTGTTTCCTCCGTACCTCGGAGAGCACGTTCAGCTGTCGGTCTCGGTTATTATCACTAACATCTGATTATAATCGTTACAAAAACCTAAGAGTTTAACTACTCTTAGTAGTCGTATGCGGAAGGACGTGGGAACCCACCGCGTACTATCCCAAGAAAACTTCTACCATTATTTGATTAATGGAAAGGGGTCACGACCCTCAGTAATGAGGAAGACGACGCAGGAAGAGATAGTCAGCAGGTTTCTTACTAAGTAAAGCATCAGACACTACGCTGATGGATATAGCATGCCAGAGGACGTAGGTCCTGTCCCGGGGATGAAGATAGGCTACATTTTATCCTGGAAAATTAAGGAGTTCACGCGGGAATTAAAACAACTACTTAACCACTCGGTCGAAGTCGCGATAAGCATTCCAGTACGATGAAATGAAATGACCACCATCCAACACGGTCATGAATGAATGAATGAATGAAAAAACTTTATTGCACACCAAAAAAGTTACATGAAGAATAACAAAGTATATATTATAAAAACTAACATGGTAGTACCTATGCAAAGGCGGCCTTATTGCTGCAAGCAATCTCTGCCAGGCAACCCTTGGCTAGAGAGGAAAAAGTCATGATATGTATAGCAATTAGATTAGGCTATAGAAAGCGTTTTTTTGTATGTTGTAACATTTCCAATCAAGTATTGTTTATAAAATTACATCCCTTGCGACATTGATTCCCTTTGGAGCTTTTATGTAAATGTAATAGGTCGATTTGCCCCATGCCGGTTTTAATGTTATTTGAGGCCATTTTGATTTGAATACGTTAATATTAATGTCCGGCCATGAAGGGACGCTTGGTGTAAAATCCAACAGGTTGTATTATTCATTGAGAATATTTTACGTCAATTGAATTAAGGGTTACCTTCTTCAGACGTATGAAATTTTAAGGACATGGGACATTCAAAGCCCCAAAAATACTCGTATATATGGAACGCCCTCCCGGCTTCCGTTTTTCCCTCCGCTTATAATATTGGTATCTTCAAATCAAGTGTGAATAGTTATCTTCTAGGCAAGCGCGCTCCACCTTAGGCTGCATCACTACTTGCCAGCAAGTCTGATTGCAGCCAAGCGCTTAGTTTATAAATTTAAAAAAAAAAATTGTGTATGTGCAATTCACACACAGCAGAAGTGAAACTTCAGAAAAGTAGCCTACGAGAGAACTTGTATTCTATCTCATTCTCTCGCTAAATCCTATTGTGAATATATGTATGTTTGTCACTTTTTGGTGTCGCTTTTTCGATTCATTGAATTTTTAAATCATAACGATTCTAAAGAAGTTTCACTTAAAAAAAAGCCATACTGTATCCGAACTTTCGGCCAGTGTCCAGAATAATTATCTTAATTTGTACGAAATTTTTCAAAGATTGAAACTTAAAAAATACCTATAACTTATATGGTAACTTAAAATATATAAATTATAAATAATATCATCTAATGGTAATTGGTAAGTGATGATAGTAAAACGAGCCTCCTAATAGTAAACATCACTCAAGGAATAATAGTTGGTAGCTGCAATAGCCTACGTAAACATGCAATAGTAGATTGTGATATAAGAGCGGTAAATAGGTTTTTACATACGAGTTGACTCATGTCAAGCCCGATGACGCCAGTCAAGGGCTGACCATCGTCACGAGTTTGTTAAAACCTTAACGCCCGTGTATCAAACGATATTTTTCAATACATTTGTGAGAAAACTTGAAAATAAAACTCGAGTAGGTACAAGGTACTCACTAGAAGATGGTTTCTTACGCCCGTTCTTATTTCGAGATTTTAGGCGGCTATTAATAGCACGATTTTTTCTCACAATTAAATACCTAATTTTTGATTTAATTTCATTATTCCACATCACTTAAACTACTTAGATTATTTAATAATTTATAAGAAATACTCAATGACTCTTTTAAAAATAGCGCGCACAGATTAAAGATTTAGTATAGACTACGGCGCGTTGTTGTAATTGCGTTTTTTTTTTCATTAGATTCATGACTCTAAGTTTTAGTTCTCAACTCCCATCTTGGACTATTCAGCCTTTACTTTTATGATTTATAAAACTTAAAACAATTTTAATTCATTATATTTTATTTTTTATATTATTTTATGAATTAATTTCATCAATTCACATCTAAATTTCATTATTTTTTAGGTTTTCTACTATACAAAGTCAATATCATTATGAACCTTCTTGCAAGAAAACTTTTTATTTAGAAGTAACGTGGAACAAAAATGAAAAAAAAACTGCAAATTTACCGCACGAGGGCGGTAAATATTTACTGCACTAGGGCAGTAAATTTAACTTACAAGCCCTGTTTACTGCCTCTGTAAGTGCATTTTTCGAGCAAGTGTATTGAAAAGGACTTTTGTATTTTGGAGGTATTTTTGAAATTAAAGTCTGTACTTGCCATAAATTTTATTGTGTCTTATGTTTATATAATGTAAAAGTACAATATATAATGCGTATGCATAGAAAAGTTCAACTGTCAACTTTTTTCTAAATAAAATATACCCGAATTAATTTATATAAGTATTTCAAGAAATTTTTAAGCTAAGTTGAACATTTCTAGGGGAACAGAGTTTGTAATGCGGGCTTGGACAAACACAACGCGTTACGGCAACGTTTTCAACGCTTCGGAAATGTGTTATAAATTGTAATACTAGAAAATGTACGAAGGCGCTCAGTATTCGTATACCTTTATCTTATAGTAAGCCCCCTGTTCTTTGCATTAAAATAACATTGATGTGTTGAACTCAAACTCATATATTTTTGTTCAAATAAACTTATTACAAGCGCTTTTGAATCGTCAAGTGAATCTACCACTGGTTCGGAATACCACTCCTACCGAGAAGAACCAGCAAGAAACTCGGAGGCTTTACTAAACTGGAAGACGTATCGCGACGTTACAAACTCTCACATTAGATTATAGAATCCACTTAAAAGAAATGGAAAATGAACGTAATATAGCGTTTATTAAAAAAATCTACTAAACAAAGCCTATTAAAACGTAAATTATTTTTTTTATAATTATTACGGCGCCCGTCTCCCTACTAACTCAATAATTGCTGTACCGTGTGCCCCAACGTCCAATGTTACAATGTAATCTGCATGCAAAATATTGTAAGAATAATAATTGTTCTATCATGGTGCTGTAGTCACGCGTCGCTGCCGTTACGCGTTGTGTTTATCTAGTCTTAATACAGTACGCATCACGAGAGTTGACACAATGGAGTTCCTTGCACACCGCAAGCACAACAATTAATTTTAAAAAGACAGAATTCAAATCTTTTTTTCAGGTTGACTTTGACAAATGCTTTTGAATAGTCTAGTAAATCTACCACTGGTTCAGATGCCATTCCTACCGAAAAAAAACAGCAAGAAACTCGGTTAAAACCATTGGTTAATAAAACATAGAAATCAACCATTGTAAAACACACTCCCGTAATGTGCACTGTTAAATAGTGTAGGTAGGTACAATATATTATTAATCTTAGTGTACTAAATACTATGTAATGATTTGTATATAAATTGATATACATACATAATGTTGTACATTGTATGTAATAGTAAAGTAGAAACAGTATAGAGATTTGATACAGATATTGTCAATAAAACTACAGGGTTAGAACACACAAAACGACATATAGCATTTAACTGAATAAATACAGAACAGCTGATAGGTGATTTAACCTTAAATTTTATTTAGTCCAATGCTTTAAGTCGATCAACATAAATTTCACACACATAACATTACACACACTTAAACCTAAAGTTATACAGGTAGGTACATCAATACACACTAGCTTTGCTAATATTTACCGGTTCCCATGATCAATTCTTAAGTCAACTCCAAAAATATAAGCGGTTTTCATAGAGTTGGAAAACAAAACAACGAATGTAAAGTTATATACTTAAGTAAGAATTAAAATGAGTGATTTGAGCGGGACAGAAAAGTAAATTACGAGAAAATACAATAGATAATAATAACATAGATAATAATAGCTTAATATTAGTCAGTATTAATGCTGATTTGAATAGGAATAGGATGAAAAAACGGTCTTAAAGAAACATAAGGGAGGGAAGGTTAAGAAAGAACAGTAAAGGTGGAAAAATTCAATAATTTAAGGAAAACAGAAGAGATAAACATGACGATATATAAATATGTTTCTGATAGATTTGTTCATGAGTAAATTTATTTAATTTATTTCAATTATATGTAGGAACCAGCAAATATTGATATAGTAAACATTCAAGTAGGTACACGAACGTTGTAAGGGTCTGTAGCAATCTCATTCAATACACAACGTCCAAACCGTACAAACCGTTGGTCGAATGTTCGCATGAGTGCTGGCTGTGTTGGCTGCAGGAATCCTCGCTGCAAGCCCTGGACTGCTGCGGTGTTGCTGCGGTTGGATCTGGCGATAGTCCATGGTTATGGTTAACTCCTGAAGTGCACTCTTCTTCTATAATAGACAACTGAACATCGTTATTTTGAAATTTTATTTTGAAATTCCATTGGCCTTTGGTATTTCACAGTTATTTAATATTTCAGCACATCTATTAAAACCCTTATATGTTTTTAAACAAAATTTTCTATATATGTCCATTTCATGTCAGCTCTGGAATAAACTTGTTAAGAAGATCACTGAATTTAATAAAATCAGTTAACGCAGTTTAGGCCTTTTATTTGTTTTTTTCTTTAACAACTAACTTTTTATTTTTTCATTACATCTTTTGCATTTTCTTGTTTGTGTTCCTTAATATCCAAGCCAAGATTCTAGACCTCTTTGAGAATTTTATTTGGCTGAATAAAAGTGGTTCTTTGAATTTGTTATGATGGAAGTTTCCTTGGATTTGTGTCTGTTTGGGTATATGTCTAGTTCATGTGGTCTGTATATTAATGTGCTTAGTGATTTCTTCTAGTCTTGTATGTATGTTGCATGTAGTCTCCATGTTCACTGCTAGTCCAATTCTGGGTGATTTTGTGCCTTGAAGAATAATTGTTGTTGCATACATTTATAATATTCGCCAGGTCCACGAAATTTCATTGTGTATTGTACGCATAACATGACACTTATTTTCTAAAACATATGTCTCCTAGCAAATTTTTATTCCCTTGTAGATATCTCAATGTATTTGGGAAAAACAACTTTAGTATTAATATTTTAACAATATTGAGAGTTATTTTTATTAAACTTATTAATATTAACAGTATCCGGTATAAATATTGAAAGAGCTTTCAAATAATTACGCAGGTCACAGGAGAACGCTTTTAAGCAATTACTGAGTTTATAAACAGATTGTGGAGGCAACAATAGGTATTGCTTAGGCCAAGCGCAGACCACCGATTTTGTTAGAGACCAATTTTTATCGACAAATGCTGTCATTTGATGTTAGGAAGCGGTGGTTCGTTTTTTCAGCGACTCAAAGTTATTATTGCTAGCGCATATTAATTCGTATGTTCTATGCGCCTTCTTATGTAAATAATATCGCTACAGTGTAAGAACGCATTCAGCCACCCTATTTTTTAACGCAGTGGCTACCAAAAATTAAAGCCAATGAAATTTTTTTGAATCCATTGATGGTTTGCAATGAAAAGTTATTTTGATCTTTAAAGCACTATAGTTAAAAAAAACATGTCGGTGGTTTTCACGTTTGGATAGCCACTGAGTTAGAGAACGAGGCTGCAGGTTTGCGTTTGATTGATCGCGTTGAATTGCACCAAATAGAATACATTTTTGTACTTTAAAATCAAATAGTTCTTACTGAATTTTCCAAAAACGACGGAGATGAACTAGCGAGTTTCATATAATTTCTATATACGTAAGTCAAATCAGCGACAAGCTGCCTCTGTATTAAAGAGATGCTGATACTATCTCGTTTTAAATACTTTTGATTATTTCATTTTCTCTCACCAAAATCGGATTGAGTCAGTGTGATTTCACTCACTCCAAAATAGTCAGAACATTTTTTGTGGGAGACATCGCTGACTTTTAGAATTAAAATCTGTGGTCTGCGCTAAGATTTGGGGCGAGTAGAGTGGACTCCATATTGAAATTTGCGGTCGATTGCATTAATGTAAAGCTAAAATAGGCATACGTGGAGTCCATTAAAATCTGATTAAAACTGTGTCACATGGAAATTAACTGAAAATGATTTTATGGCACACCTAGCTTAGCAGGTGTTTGGGCTGCGATTTTGTCAGCGTATATTTAGGTTTTTTCATGGAAACCCTTGATTACCCGGGATTAAAACATACTATGTCCGTCACCAAGATGTAATGATACCTAACTAATGAGATTTAATTGTTGTTTACTATATTTGAATTGTAATCTCGTAAGTTACTATACCTAATGTATGCATAGTAATTATAAAAAATATAGAAAGATTTTGCCTGAAGCTATCTCTAGTTTAGAGTTTCTTGCTAACTCTTTTCAGTAGAATTTACTTTCCGTACCGGCAACGGGCAATAGAGTCAAAACACGACGTATGCTAAAAAATATTATATTCTGTATGTCCTACTTATATAAAATAAACGAATTTGGACTTCTATTCTAGCGCTAGTCTATAGCGTACACTACGTTAATTACACACTGTGAATTGCAAGAAGTATAAAAAATCCTGGGTTCGATTCCCGGTCGGGCATAAAAAGTTAGGTATTGGGTTTTTCAACTAAGAAATTCTCAGTGCCAGCCCGGAGTTGGAAGTTGGCGGTGTTTCACCCCCGTGCCTCGGAGAGCACGTTAAGCCGTCGGTCCCGGTTACTATCACCAACATGATAGTAGTCGTTAAAGCCCGCCAACCCGCATTGGAGCAGCGTGGTGGGTCTAAGCTCTAATTCCCGCTCTCCTATGAGAGTGGAGGCCTGTGCCCAGCAGTGGAATGTTAATAGGCTGTAGTGATGATGATGACGATGATAAAAAATACTAGCTGATGCCAGCGACTTCGTCCGCGTCGATTCAGGTTTTCTGGTTCCCTCGGGAACTCTTTGATTTTCCGGAATAAAAAGTAGCCTAGATGTGTTATTCTAGATCTAGACTATAATCTATCACTGTGCAAAATTTGATCCAGATCCGTTCAGCCGTTCTGGCGTGATAGTTACAAACATCCATCCATACATCCATCCATCGAAAAATTTCCTATTTATAATATTAGTAAGTAAGTAAGTACCTATATGTAAAGCGCATGTCTTAGCAGTTAGATGTTATCAACGCGATTAATTAAATTTAAACAAAAAGTTCAAACAAAGTTAACAAAACAAAAGGACAAATAACTTTTAGACGAATACAGAATTATTGTGGATTTTGCATAAATTCTCGAAACAATACGACTCGATAGAATTGTACGAACTACGAGAATCGATTTGTTTTCATGGCGAGTTTGATGGAATACGTAATCGATTTGCTTTTCCGTTGGACAAAACCTATTGTGTTTGAGGATTTATTTTCATGATTCAAAGTTTTAAGTTTAACCAAATGATAGACGTGGGAGTCGAAAGGTCCTCGAGTGGAGACCGCGTCTTGGTAAACGGAGCGTAGGGCGCCCCCCAGCGAGGTGGAGCGATGATATCCAGCGGGTGGTTGGAGTCGATTCGATGCGAAAAGCGGAGGAAAGAGCTCGTTGGCGCTACTTAAAAGAGGCCTATCCAACAGTGGATGCACAACGGCTGATGATGATGATGATGAAAGTTTTAACCTCCATGGGGATCGATTTTAAAACAATACTGAATTTGTTTATTTCATACTAGCTGATGTCCGCGACTATGTCCGCTTGGAATAAGTTTTTTAAATTACCACGGGAACCCCTTAATTTTCCGGAATAAAAAGTAACGTATACCACTCTCCAGGTCCTCAATTATACCCATGCATGTAGATTCAAGTCCCACTATTGTTTTTAGGGTTCCGTACCAAAATGGTAAAATGGAACCCTTATGGTGCGACTTTCTCCGTCTGTCTGTCCGTCTGTCCGTCCGTCACACTCGATTATTTCAGTAACTACCGAAGCTATCGACATGAAATTTGGAATAGTTGTGTATATTAGTGGCCCAAAGACACTGGAATTAAAAAAAATAGGAAATTATTTTTGTTCTTATTTAAAAAGGGGGGAAAATCTGAGGGTTGAAATTTAAAAGTGAGATAACTGTACTGTGTGGGGTATCATATGAAAGGGTTTACTTTGTACATTCTAAAACAGATTTTTAATAATTTTTAGTTATGATAGTTTTTGATTTATCGGGGAAAATGTCTAAAAAAATACCGTTCCCCCCCCCTTATCTCCGGAGTTTACCAATCGAAAAATTTGAAATAATTATGGTCAATAGGAATTTACGTATATTTTACAGGAAAACTATAGCCAATGCTCTAACTAGCATAGTTTTTTTGATATTAACTATAAACCTCTACAAACAAAGTTAGTCTTGCTGTTCATTAACAAAGGTAATTATTTATTTATTAATAATGGTACGGAACCCTTCGTGCGCGAGTCCGACTCGCACTTGCCCGGTTTTTTTTTTATAGAATAGTCAAAACTCGAGCGAAAACAACTACCGTTCTTACAGGGTGTCCACAACTTACGACACAACACCGCTTGTTAAGTCTAGATATAGAATAATAGTAAACGGAAAACCACCAGTGCGAAGCTACGTACTTTTAAAAATTGTAGTAGGTACCTACTTTATTAAGGCAACCCGTGTGAAACCGGCGAGTCAGTTGGTTAGTTAAAAAAACTGACATACCAAATGAGCGCGTTTCCATATTATACTGCTTGAGAGTTTCACTTACCATCAAGTGAATTACCTGAAATCAATTAATGATTTTGGCGTTACATAACAAATATTATAAATCGATAAATATCAAAGATATTTAAACTTTATATTAGTTAAGAAAGGCCAGAGTGACAAGAGTCATTTATGATATTATGTCACATGTCACAATTCTACCACCAGGTCGGAAATAAATTCTACTGAGAAGAACCGGCAAGAAATTTAGAGAATTTTTTATCAAGTAATTATCATAAACTAGTAGTGGCTGCGACTTCGCCCACGTTTATTATGTTGTATTATTTCCGCGAAAACTCCTTAATTTTCCGGGATAAAAAGAAGCATAATATTATGTCTAAGAGCCGAGATGAAATCTTTTTCTATACCAAATTTCATCAAAATCGGTTGAAAAGAAAGGCCGTTAAGGCGTAGCAGATAGACAGACACATTTTCGCATTTATAGCATTAGTAGGCATAAAATACTAACAGCCCCTCTATCTTCGAAACTTTTCAGTTTGAATCTCCACGATAAAAATAAAACCGATCAAAACAACTAGCACTTTTCGGCTCAGGTATAAATCAAAGTTGGTCATAAATTGCGATACGATGCTATCCAGTATTGCCAGCGTTAAATAATTCATACAACTGTAACAGTCGGTGTTGCCATTCGGACGCGAACGGATTTGGTAATTTATAGTATAAGAGACGGGGGACGATTTATTTGTATTTGTGTGTATCGTTCTGATCAAACGGCAATATAGTGAGTCTGTTTGTTACCCTTTCACGGTCCATCAAGATAAAACTTCGATTTTGACGAAATTATATCTGTATTAAATAACGAAAATAGGCTCCTTTAAACAACGATAGGTCAAAAAAAAATCACGGGACTAAAAACCTTAACAGTTCCGTTTTAAAGTTCAGCCTCCCTGTTTGGCTGGTTGGTTGTTCGATCATCGGACACGCAGTCCAAATTTAGTTATGTGCATTATCTCTCTCTGCGTCGTATTCCTCATTGCTGAGAGTCGTGACCCCTTTCCATTTAATCACATAAAGGTAGGAGTTTTCTTGGGATAATAATGTGGTGGGTTCCCACGTCCTTTCGCACACGACTCGACTAAGAGTATTTAAACTCACAGATTATTGTAACGATTATTATCAGATATTAGTGATAATAACCGGGACCGGCGGCTTAACGTGGTCTCCGAGGCACGGACGAAAAAAAGGCCAAATTTGAGAATTTGATTCGGTCACCCATCCAGTTACCGACCTGGGTCAACGTCGCTTATATATATATATATATATATATTATACATATATATGTAACTAAAATTCAACAACATATATATGTAATAAAAATGGAGGAAATTGCATGCCCAAGAGTTCTTTTAAATGTTTTCAAACTTGTGTGTTTTCAAAGACTATGCCTAACCCACAAAATAAGATGATGACATCGTCTTAAAAAAATAGTAAACTCGTTCTCAGACTATTAGTGGACACGTGACCTTTGACGGAAATTGTGGAAATATGACGCGAATCCGTGAGTTTCCTCCGAAATTTCGATGTTTTCGTTTTTATTAAGCCGCCGTTTTATTTGACGACCAACGCGGCGCGCCGTGCGTAAGGCAATTCCATTGTTCGAGTGCTATTGAGTAAAATTGGGGCAATACAGCCAACGCTTAGAGCCATATACCATATTGTTTCATTATTGTCGACTTGCGTCTTTTATAGAATTATAATCCTTATTTTAGGAACGTCAAGGTACGTGACATCAAACTATCGTTTTGAGTAATATTGCATATGTATTGCTCTAAGCGTTGGAAGTACCAAGTATGGACCCTGCATACGAATGAAATACGTAGGTATTTTTCGATTTTTTACGATACGATATGACATTAAAATTGAGAGTCTAGGGATATAAAAAAAATGACAACGAAAACACTAGAGACAAAATTAATTTGTTTGGTTGTCACTCTCTGGTATAGAGCGCGCACATTCAATCAATCAATGTTGATTTAATCAATTTAGGTACACGGTACACTTATTGAGTGGGACGAGTGGTTTTATAATTAGCTCAGAAACATAAAATCTCTGAAATTATAATTAAGTAAAAAAACACATTAATATGTATTTCCCTTAAAAGCATTATTAATATGACGGTGTAAATAATTTACACCGCGAAAAACAAAGATATTTAAAGTTTAATGAAAGGACAGATAAGACGAAGTAAATTAAATGAGTTTGGCTACTTTTTCCACTACTTTTTTGCCGTTGAATGGCAAATTAATTAGCTAAGCCGTAACACTATTACATATTAAGACACGCATATTTAAGCATGAATTTTTAAAATGCCTAGCTATGTTTGTCACGCTTTCACAGTCCAATCGATTTTGATGTAAATTGGTATAGACATAGGTTGCGTCCCGAGAAAGGACATAGGCTACTTTTTATCTCGGAAAATTAAGGAGTTCCTGCGGATATTAAAAAACTAAAACCACGTGGATGAAATCGCGTGCATCAGCTTGTAATTCAATAAATTAATATTGGCTAACAGCCGCTCTAACCTTTGGCTAAATGTCTCTGACGTGCAATGAATATTCATCAGCAGTCGGAAATGCTACTCTACAGCGTTTAATACTGATTTATAGCATCGCGATGATAATAATATTATTGTACGTGTGTTTAAATAATATATGACGATCATCCGGATAATGATATACTAGACAATGCCCGCGTCTTCGTCTGCGCGTTTAGAACAAAAATAATAAATAGTACACGGTTAACACAATAATAAAAGTAAACATAGTAAACTCTCCCCTACCGGCAAGCGATTTAGCGTTCCGGTACGATGCCGTGCAGAAACCTACTAGGGGTATGGGTTTAATATAACTGCCATACCCCTAACAGGTTAGCCCGCTACCACCTTAGACTGCATCGTCCTTTGCAGGTGAGATCGCAGTCAAGGGCTAACTTGTAGTGGAATAAAAAAATTAAAGTAAAGTAACATTACAAAGCGCGCGCTAAAACAATAAAAGAGAAGAACAATCGACGCAGAGCCCGTGTACAAAATGCTCAAAGCACTTATACACGCATAAAATAAAATATGAAGTCGATAGGCACACTTCACGGTTAACACGTCAGAAATTAACACAAAGGGGGCTCGATATCCAAACATCGCGCGCAGTCAACTTGTCAGTCTATTGTACAACCGAGCGAACGCTTTCCATAAACAGGTTATAGGCTAAGAAGTGGCGGACGAATCGTTTCAAGCCACCTTTTAGGTAGGCTAATATTAAAATGATATTATCATTAAGAAGAAAGATACACTTTTTATTGCACACATTTAAAAAATAAACAATACACAAAATGTGAAAAGATTACACAGAAGGGTGCAACGGCGGGCTTATTGCTCAAGTCATCTCTTTTAAAATTATCAACTTGATTAACCTTTTTGCCTGTAGCAAAAACATTTTATTTGTTAGGGATGTAAATGTGAGCACATTAACTTTTTTTTGACAATCTTAGATATAACTTAGATTAATTTGTGTCTAACTCAACTCAATCTTGAAGCAACCCTCTCTTAACCTAGTTACATGGAAACATCAAAAAAATAAAACGCTGCATTTCAGCGTGGATGTTTCTATTATTTATTTTTCATTTCCAACTCCCACTTGATAGTGAAACGTTTTAAACTTTTAGACGTCGTTTTTCTGCAATTATATATTTACTAGCTGATGCCCGCGACTTCGTCCGCGTGGTTTTAGTTTTTTGTTATTCCCGCAGGAACTCCTTAATTTTCCGGGATAAAAAGTAGCCTATGTCACTCTCCAGGTCCTCAACTATACCCATGCCAAAAATCACGTCAATCCGTTGCTCCGTTGCGGCGTGATTGAAGGACAAACCAACAAACCAACAAACAAAGTGACTTTCGCATTTATAATATTAGTATCGTCCGAAAAAGAGCTTTCTTTTAAAAGAAACATGAAAATTGAAAATTAATTTAAGAAAGTCAGATCATACTCACTAATATTATAAATGCGAATGTGTGTTTGTTACTTGGTTTATCTTTCAATCACGCCGCAACGGATCGACTTGTTTTTTGGCATATATGGGTAGGACCTAGAGCTTTTTATCCCGGAAAATTAAAGACTTCCCGCGGAAATCAAAAAACTTAAACCACGCGAAGTCGCGGGCATCAGCTAGTATATTCAATAACGTGAAAGTCTTTACTACACAAAATAAATTACAATTAATAAAGACTTTACGAATTTCCTAATTTCCCCAACCGTGAATCGAACGACGGACCTCTCAGTTCTCACCACTGCGCCAGGGAGGTCTTCAAATAATGTAAGCCTATTTCCCGATACAAAACCTATAAGATATTACAACAGAAAACAAAGTTAAATGTAATCCTATGAAGTACTTTATCGTAGCATTTACATAATTGGAAGACATCCATTTACATAATTCGTCTTAACAACAAACGGAAACGATGGTGGGGTTAAAAGGGGGGGGTAAAGCCCTTTGAATGGAGGGTTTTAGAATGCAACCAGCCGAGGAGGGGTATATGAAAATCGAATTATCGAGTTAACTATCGAAGAATTAATTACGAGTAACAACCATACAAAACAAACATCCAAACTTTCACATTCATTATCCTCCTAGCCCATTAGCCCATCTTCTCAACCGATTTTGATGAAATTTGGTATGAAGGTAGGTTCGTCCTGGAGAAGGACATGAACTACTATTCTTATCTTTTTCTTTATACGTTTATCCCGGAACATTTAAGTCGAAGTCCCCCGGGAATTAAAAAACTTAATCCACGCGGACTAAGTCGCGGGCATCATCTAGTTTATGATATTAGTTATATATAGGCAAAGTAAGTCATTTGTCGAAGCGAAAAATAAAGTAAGTCTCCATACAGTCGTTCCGTTAATTTCTCGCTCGGACGCACCGCTCCAGCGACGACTCCTGTTGTCGGAGGAGACGCTATTTATAGTGCAAGGTTTATTACACACTTCACTTGACACATCATACTTCATACTTAATATTATAAATGTGAAAGTGTGTTTGTTTGTTGGTGTATTGGTTTGTTGGTGTGTCCTTCAATCACGCTGCAACGGAGCAACGGATCGACGTGACTTTTTGCAAGGAGTTGAGGGCCTGGAGAGTGACATGGGCTACTTTTTATCCCGGAAAATTGAGGATTTTCTTTGGAAATAAAAAAAACTTATTCGACTTAGTCTGGAATGACACATTTATGCTACTTTTTATCACGGAAAATTAAGGATTTCCCGCGAGAACCAAAAACCCCAATCCACGCGGACGAAATTGCGGGCATCAGCTAGTAATGAATTTCAAAACACACGGCAGAAGTGAAACTTCTAGAAGTAGCCTACGAGAGAATGAGATAAATATAACTTGTATTCTATCTCATTCTCTCGCAGTTTAAATCCTATATAATATGTTTGTCTCTCTTTGGTGTCGCATTTTCGCTTCATTGAATTTTAAAATCTCAACGATTCTAAAGAAGTTTCACTACAAAAACTCCGAGAAGTTAGTAGTGTGAAAATAGAGATTCCACCTTGCAGTGAGTACCAGTGATTCCAGCTGAACTACAAATCCATTAAAACTTCACGATACCTGACCATTACCCAATCAATTAGAGACGTACCTATTCTTCGCGATTGGATTCCAGAAGTTTCCAGATAGTTCCAGATAGTTCCATTTGTTCGAGGGCGACAAAGTAGTTAGGAGTTGGACCGATTTCTGAACTTGTAGTCGGGCCTTTCGGTGCAAGTTCGAAAAGTAGTAAGAGTTTTGTAAGTTTAAAAAAAGTTGCTTTGGTACATTGGTATTTGAGGACCATTAGCTAGTCAATCCACGAAATCGCGTAACTACTTTTCGTTTCATAAGTAGTTCCACATATTTTATTATTGTAAAGTTGTTCTACACGCATTCTGTTATTGTAAAGTTGACCAACATACATTATATTATTGTAAAGTCGTATGTTATAGCGGCTCAAACCACGCACACGTCTTGTGCGTTACTATTTTTCGTCTCATCAGGAAACTGGAAAGTTGCTCTACATATTATGAACATTATTAATTGCATAAATGTATTTTATATTATGGTCAAACTCAAATTAACGTTTGACGATGGAGTTCAATTACAATTATGGGGCAACCAGGGGTGGTCTTTTTGATTAGGTTTTTATTTTTATCTTTTGTTAGTAGGTATATTTAAGGATTAGTTTTAAATTTTATTTTATAGTTAGTTTATTGGTAATAAATTACAATTATGTTTATAGGAGGCTAATTACACGGTATCGTAAGGGAACGCTAAATCGCCTGGCGATAAGTTTTCCACCAAACCAGAGAAAATTCAGCAATAACAAGTTAATTGACCCTGCCGGGGATCAAACCCGGGACGTCCCACTTAGCGCTCACCACTGCGCCAGGTAGGTTGTTAAGACTTAAGGAAAAAATGCAACAGTCGGGAATCGAACTCACTGTATGGCTGCGGGCGCCCCCCCGTGTACTGCGGCGACTGAAGCAGCGGCGCGCTGCGCTGAGCTGGTTGAACCTCCTCCGATACTGGAAACAAAGAACAATACTCAATGTATATATGTAGCGGTTACCACAGTGTAAACTAGATGGCGCTAATTGTATCTAAGTACACCACAAAGATAATCGACTGAAAACTTGTAAGTTAAATACAAGCCCAAATCACGCTAAAGAAGTTTTCTGAGAATAGCGCTATATATAGACTGTTCAAACTTACAACGGTCGGACCAGAAAGGCACAACACCAGCCCGGAGGAAGATCTTCCTATTGGTGCGGACGAGTACATATTCACTCACTCGTCCCACATATATTACATGTAGGACATACAGGTGTCTCTTATGCTACGCCATGTCTTGACTCTACCACCGATTCGGAAAACAGTTCTACTGAGAAGAGAGCCGGCATGAAACTCAGCAGTTGCTCTTTTTAAAAAGCAAGTTGTATTTAATTTCTTAACATGCACATAAAGTTAAAGTTGTCCGGGGTCAAACCTCCGACCACCCATATACAAAGCCAGAAATCTACACCACTAAAATTTCATATGCCGGCAAAATATCAGATCATCATATTATCACTAGGTTATTTTTTTAAAATTAATATATCGCACTCAAAGATTAATTTTTTTATAAGATCCATAGCGGAGACTTTTAATTTCGAACAAACTAGACTACCTACTATTAAAAATAAAACCAAATAATCAAAACTATAAACCTAAAAGCCTCAACAAAGGAATTAAATGAGAACCATCAGTACTAAATATAAAATTAATAAATCACTGAGGAATTAAATATAGCACCGAGTAAGATAAAGGTAACAATAACTCTCGGTAAACCCAGCATAGCTGTAGATAGGAACGCAATTAGATACAATAAACCATAGGAAATTTGCAAGCAAAAAACAGCACCAGCTATTGATATTAGCTAGGAATTACACATAAGTCATTAAAGACAATATAGATCCGTGAACTCCAAAACTACAGCTAGGCTGGACGCACTTGGGAACCGAAAACCAGTCGCCCTAGCATGACCGCCAAGATATATCACGCAGGAGTCAGTCGCTACTAGCAGTAAAGATTCCTGGGAAGCATCATTGTAATTGCTCATTAGATTCAATAGCTTTTCAATTCTGTGTCATTTAAGAAAGTTTATTCTCGCGATGGTCATGCTAGGATTGCTTGTATATCGACACACTTACCATATTTTCAAATGTGTCAAGCGAATCTTCATGTCGACCCTCCCTCCTTCACTTCACTTCCCTGCACATATAAAGACCAGCACACTCTTTATCTTCTTTTGAGTTTTCTTTCAAAAAAACTATTATATCGTTAAAATTTCCAAAAATAAAAATTTAATCTTTCACCACGCATAGCGTTAACGGTGCATGCCAATTCCACGATAAGTTATAAAAGCTACAAAAAATATAAATGGGCATACGATAATAAACAAAAATGTTCCATTCTGTCGTTTCTGACATTTGTTCTGTGTTTTTGGCTGAGACATTTCTAAGCTGTGTTGTTCTTGTGTTTCTTTGTCTGGTCGTGTTGTTCTTTGTTGTCAATACTCTGCTTGTCTAGTCTTCATTTCTATGTTTATTTTGGTTTCTTCGCGTTAAGCATTATTATGTCTCTCATACAAAAAGATTTCAAGAGTGTGTTTGTCTTTAGTTTTATATGTGCATGGAAGATTACTTATTAATAAAACAATATCAATGCTTATATTTTCCTGTACATTAAAAATAAGACAAGGTTCACCAGTCTGGATAAAATCTTAAGAATAAAATTTTTGATGAAAAATCTACAGATAAAACTAATTTAAAGAAGCATAATTATTCTACATTTTCGTCATTCAGTCGTCGGAAAAAGGTGGTCGAAAACTCTTTTTCCTTGCATGATGTTTTCGAAGCTGTAACTGGTTTTGATAATAATGTAAAACATAATTAATATTATAATACTCCGTATCTCATTCTCATAGAATTTTGGATAAAATCATTGTTTTCTTTATAACTTGATACTTGAAAAAAGGCTCAAGCTTAACTATAATCACGCATAACTGAAAGTAAGACGTTCAAAGAAGCGCCTCAGTTCAAAATTTTAAGCAAACTTTTTGAAAATTACAAAATAACTGCTGTACCTTGTCTTACATCTGGTGTACATTTGTTATGTCATTATAACACTGTAGTGGATGCAATAAATAGCTATGTAGAAAAGCGAGACAGTAGGAGTGGAAAGCTGTTATAGAATAGAATAGAATAGAAAAGCGTTCGTGTTAAAGTTTCAGCTTTGCAAAACTATCTGATACATACCCGATATTAAAACGAGTTGTACTTAGGTCTTTATCGTATGTCATTTTAAACGAAGGTTTTAGGTTCGTGTTATCATTTGATTTGAATTCAAGTTCTCAGCAACTTAAGTTTACTTTAATAAGATTTAACGATACTTGAATGATGGAAAGATTTTTTTTATCAAGTTCACAATATTAACTGGGTTCTAATATGCCCACTATTCTAAAGTGTATGCAACAATGAAACTATATTTTTTCTACATTTCATGTCATCATTTTCATTACTTAAACATGTTATCATTTTTAGATTTTGTTTCGAAAACGGAAACTTTAACACTTACTTAATGTTAGAGTAGTTGTAAGCAATAGGTACGTACCAGGCTTTGGGTGGAGTATTGAAGCTTTACCTGAATAGTTGAAACTTGCGTTTTGTCGATCGGCAACATTTTTTTAAAACTACCCACACTTTTGTTAAACTTGGGAATTGATAAATAGATGGTTAAGAAAATGTTGACGATCGTACAGCCAATTATAGTGTCAAAGCTGAAATTATCTATAAAAATTGTTAATGACAGTTAATTCTGTAAAGTTGAATTATGATAAGTAGATATGGTGAAGTGTTCTTTGGTCATTAATTCTTCGAATTACCTAATTATTTGTATCGCGACTTGTGAGTACATCAGTATTCATTGATCGAAAAACATATTATGAGCAACCTTGTTATAATATGCAACCATATTTTCCGCCTCATTCAAAAAAACTAACAGCTAGCTTGAAACTTATATGAGTGCAAATAAGCATCAGCCAAATTTTACATTACTCTTCTCCGACGCGACGTGCTATTTAGATCTATTTTTAAATCTTCCTATAAAAGCTATGCTTTATATCTTCCTAGACGATGTCCGCGACTTCATCCGCTTGGATTAAGGTTTTTTGATTCCCGGGAACTCTTAAATTTTTCGGGATAAAAAGAAGCCTATGTCCTTCCCCGGGGTGTAACCAACCTCTTTGCCAAATTTCATCAAAATCGGTTGAACAGATGGGCCTCGAAAGCGTAGCAGACAGACAGACACATACATTTATATTACAGGATAACATCGATGTTTATTAGTCTTAACTAATTCGCTGTCTGCTGATTTAAATATAATTCAGAATGGGAAGAACTTGCTTATCTTACCGATAGGCTACAGTATTTACATGGAGCAAGTAATCCATCTCCATATATTCCCAGTTATAACCAGCGCATCGACGCAAAGGGTTTAATCATGCATTCTCTTTTGCTCAAAGCCTGAAGCACAGCTAGTGGGTCCATTGCCGAAATTTTGAGATATATTCGAAACATTACTCAGTACACGAATTTCCAAGACAAGAAGTATGTATGGGCTTAATAGACTTGTAGGTGCACTCATACCTACCTACATGATGACGCACACATGACGCGGACACGTTAGCCAATCACGTGCCGCCGCCTGAATCACGATAACGAAGTTCTTTCGGAATTGAACTATATATGATACTTTCAACCTACACCAGTTGGCCCAGCTGGGATCTCCGAGCATGACACCGGCTCGGGGGAAGATCTTCCTATTGCCTCGGGAGCATACACCAAACGCTCCCGACATTGGTGACCACCGACAAGCAACACAACTAACAAGTCAAAATCATGGATGGAGTCAACAGTCAACAGTCAACAGTCAAATTCAAGAAGAAGTAAACATTTGTAAGTCGTCAGACAGCATCAGACGATACAGCGGGTCAGCAAGTAACGCAGCGATAATGGGGTCACATACTCAGCATCAGAATAGTACGAGCCTGCCACGACGCCACCTACTCTGGATGCTACGCATGAATGGTTACACGGGCGCCGCTACACTGAATGCTCAGACGCCGCTTCAATGGATGCTCAACGATTTGCAGAAAGAGGGGGAGTAATGTAGGTGCACTCATACCTACCTACATGATGACGCACACATGGCGCGGACACGTTAGCCAATCACGTGCCGCCGCCTGAATCACGATAACGAAGTTCTTTCGGAATTGAACTATATATGATACTTTCAGCCTACAACAGTTGGCCCAGCTGGGATCTCCGAGCATTACACCGGCTCGGGGGAAGATCTTCCTATTGCCTCGGGAGCATACACCAAACGCTCCCGACAGACTTATAGACAGTTATTGCGTATGGTAATCTACATTTCGAAACATGCCATTTTGCTTGCCAATTTATTTTTTTTATTCGAAAACACTGTGAATGTGTTCAATCATATAGAAATGGTAGCCTGGCAACCAATACAGTAATAATATGTTACAGTGATGATAAAATAGACGCCACAATCCACAGCAAAAAAAGAATTAGAAGTTAGTGGGATCTCAAGAAAATTTGAAATATCCAAATATTTCTTTGGTCTATAAATTAAAAATGTCTGAATCCAGTTTACTCCTTTTCACATTATAATTTCAGATAAATATGTTTCCCGTCAGTCAATATCGGCATCGCATTTCTAATATTAGGCTTCCCCACACGATACCCTGCGGTATGGATGGGAACATCAAAGGTTACCCGACATCCACTTACCGTCGGATGTCGTCCGATGGATTTGTCTCTGCAAATAAAGCCTAACGTTGACATATGAGCTTCCTTTAGATACATTAAGGGTGGTTCAGACAAGCTCCTAACACACGCGTCACCCGTTGTCCTAGGTGAGCGAAGAAACCGACGCGACGCAACGCGACGCGATACGACTCCATAGCTCACTCCAATATGTTTAAGAGAAATATTAATAAATAAATGTCTGTAGGAAAAATGCTGTTATGACATCAAGAAATATTTAACTCGACTGGTTTAATTCTTGTTTATGTTTTTATTTCGACTTTTCGTTTATTTTCATTTTTCATATGCATTGAAAGTGCGAGTTTCAATGCCTGTTGAGTCGCCCGAAAGTAGTAAAAATCAGACGATTGCGTCATTCAGTTTCTCCCCGCTCTATGACGTAGCAACCCTCCTTTCAATCCTGTTACGGCCGGTTTCTGAATTGAGAATTTCACGTTGAGTCTGTCTCAAAGACTACTTAAAGACTAATTAAACAAATTTTTGTTTCTGAATTGATATTGGGCCGGTTTCTGAATTAAGCATTCAAGCCAAAAACAGCAAGCTCCAACTCTCAAACCTTACACAATATCAATTCAGAAACAAAAATTTTCTTAATTAGTCCTTAAGACTTTGAGACGGACTTAACATGAAATTCTCAATTCAAAAACCGGCCGTTAGAGTATCTTTTGTTTATATCAACTTCACCCTCGCCTAAAATCATCTTGTTTCACCCCTAGGCACACAATATACTATTACTACATTATCAATTCATGTTCGACATTACTTGTGTACCTAATAATTTTTTTTACCGAGTGGTATAATATCCCGTCTGAATCAGTCCTAACTAGTTCTGCACGACCTCTGTTTCTTGCCAGCTACGTTTCGCCTTCCTACGCGTAAGCAGCATCCTTATTTCATTAAAACTTTTAATGATACACCTCTGCTAAGTGACCTTAATAACGTAGCATTGTTTTTACTGGAAAGATTTTTAAAATCTTTTTGTAAACATTATGGAAAATAAAGCAATCGTATTTTTTTATATAGAAGTTATTATGTTGTAGGAAAAACTAAAAGGTTAAAGGTTTATTTTGGAAGTAATTTTATCACTAAAAAGGTATAGCCCCAGTAGCGGCAAATATTATTTGTATGGATTTATAGGTACAGGGTCGCGCCGCCCTGCGCCTCTGTAGACTAGGGTTTTTTTTAACCACTAAAGTTAGCCCTTGACTGCGATCTCACCTGATGGTAAGTGATGATGCAGTCTAGGATGGTAGCGGGCTAACCTAGGGCTAAATAGGGGTATGGCAGATATATTAAACCCATCCTCTAGATAATCGGTTTCTACACGGCATCGTACCGGAACGCTAAATCGCTTGGCGGTACGTCTTAGCCGGTAGGGTGGGTAACAAGCCACGGCCGAAGCCTCCCACCACCAGACCAGAGAAAAGTCAGAAATAATAAGTTCCCAAATTGACCCTGCCGGGGATCGAACCCAGGGCCTCCCACGTTAAGGCAACAGCGATCAACACTGCGCCACGGAGGTCGTCAAAGGTCTCGACTCTAGACTCTAGACCCCTCACTAATGCAACGTAGGAGGTCAGCCAACGCAGCACTTTCCGGTGCACGGTTGTTACCCCAGCATAATAGCACCCCAACGTCTATCGGTTCTTCAAACTTTGAATTCTGCCTGTTGCCACTTCAGCTTCGCAACACAATCTCTAGTTTCTAGTTTAGTTCCTAGCTAGTTCAATCAATCTATTTTTTATCAATATATATCAATATATTATTCAAACTCAAAGTATATTTATTCAAAATAACCAATTTTCAGTACATAGAGTTAAGAGTTTGAATTTGAGTTTTGAGTTCGAAGTTTCCTTGAAGGTTGAAACAAGAGGTTGTATTGGTGGCTGTCGTTTATTCAGATACGCAATATCAATAGGAACTCAGCGTACACGGGGGTGTATGTAAGGGCTACACAATAAGGAAAAAGAGGTTTTTTACATATAATTGAATAAAATATCGAGGCGGAGTCAATATACTGCGGGGGCGGCTGTTGCTGTGAATACTAATAGTGGGACACACGGACGTTCACAACGAAGAACCATCTACAAAAGCATTGCCTGAGTAGCTGGCTTTATTATTTTACTAGATGATTCCCGCGACTTCGTCTGCGTGGATGAAGATTTGTTGATTCCCGCGGGAACTCTTTTAATTTTCCGGGATAAAAAGTAGCCTATATCCTTCCCCGGGATACAATCTACCCTTGTACCAAATTTCATCAAAATAGGTTGAGGAGATGGGCCGTGAAAGCGTAGCAGACAGACAGACAGACAGACACACTTTCGCATTTATAGGATGTAGTGTATAAATGAACCATTTATTTAAAGAGAGCGCTGTTGCTTAAAACACTTATACACACTAATCTTAGGTACATTTAGTTTTCTGTCTATGTATTTCGATTTTTAACCGACTTCCAAAAAGGGAGGAGGTTCTCAATTCGTATCTTTTTATTTAACTACAATTTAGAATATTATATAAGTTTTCCTTGTAAAATGCAGAAGTGATTTGTAACTTACATATTTTCTTTGGAACAATAAACAATTTATTTATTTATAGCAATTTCGCCACGAATCATCGGTTGACAGGCATTTATCATAATTTTAGTGCCGAAGTATGAATAAGCTTCTACAGTACAGTATAAGGTAGGTACAGAGAACAAACTGGCCCAAAAAAAGGAACCTAAATGGCTTGAACCAGAAGTCACTTAAAAAGATTTATTTCATTTACGATAACTCGTGCTACTTGTGATACTGTCAGGACTCTACACCGCGGGTTCGAAAAGCAAATTCTACCGAGGAGAACCGCAAGAAACCATAAAGTTATAGCCATTTCAAGCAATACAGCCCGCTAGCCACGGCTTTTTGCTCGGTGGAGATTGTTCTAAAACCCATTGTTATGGGTGTACTGCGTTATAAAGATAGATTAAAAAATGCAAAATCCCGACTGCGGCGTTATAAAATGGATCCCGTTTCTAGTGCATACTATGCTCGTGCAACTCTGTAGCCGTGTGTAGTTCCAATTTATTTCATAAGGACAAATCGATAGCTATTGTATTTTGAGAATAAGTAAACTTATATTCTTTGAAGGCTACATCAAATTATTAGAAATTGGCTTAAGTAAGTATATATATTTTTTCAAAAGTTGTCTGTGTTTTTGTCCAACACGTTTAACGACTTCTGAAGTATGATCTACCGAACAAAAAAAGAATCATCAAAATTGATTCATAATAATTTGACGGAATGATCACGTAACATACATACAAAAAAACATACAGTCGAATTGAGAACCTCCTCCTTTTTTAAGTCCGTTAAAAAAAGCAACCACCGAGTTTCTTGCTGGTTCTTCTCGGTAGGAATGGCATTCCGAACCAGTGGTAGATTCACTCGACGATTCAAAAGCATTTGTAATAAGTTTATTTGAATTAAAAAAAAAAATGAGTTTGAGTTTTAGTGTCCTACGTTTGCGCAGCGCCGTATACTAAAACTACTATAAAATACCTACTGTAGAAGACGCCAAGCGAGCGAGTACGTACCAACACAAAACAACTCCGTTTATAGACAGTATTGAAGGTGGTTTCAGCATAAATAATGCAGAGTATAGACGTACCGGTGTACGGCGCCCGCCGATAGAAACTAGAAGCGTTAAAAATGTAGACTCACTTAGATTGCCTACTGGTAACCTTGATAGCCTGTGGGTTAAGAAACCCGGCTTCGTATTTGGGATTTGGGTGGTCGGAGGTCGATATCCACCACTACAGCCCATTAGCGTCCCAATAATAATTTTAATAATGTTCTCGAATGTGTGTGAAGTCTACCGATCAGTACGTTAGAGTGGTGGATTATGGCCAAACCCTTCTCATTCCGAGATGAGATTCGTAGTAAGCCGGCAATGGGTTTACATGATGAAGACACCAGAGGCCTTATAACGTAAACATGATTGTTACAGTGTAACGATATGGTAACGAACGACTGATTGGTTAACAGTTAGTTTAGTCTTGGTCATCGGTCAAAATCCACCATCGCAGCAAGGATAGGTATCATAATCCAACCAATTACAACAATTGAGACTGTAACAATAATTGAGGCAGCTTTTACATAATAGGGCTACTGTGCAATTTAAGGTCGTATTGTAAAAACAAGGTAACATAAGGAAAGAAAAAAAAATACAAATCCAAACTAAATTTACTGTTACAAACCCAAGAGACAGTTGCGTACGTACATATACGGTACTTCATTACAATTCATTCCAATTTGTGCCCCTCTGTGATATGCACAACCCTATTTCCACACCAACCAGAATCGTCAATCGACCTTAATAAATACAATTTAGGATTCAAATTCGTATACTGCAATCAGTTTTCTATTTCCACCCGCATTTTCAAAGACTTTTCGACTCTATCTTTTGGGACGCAAATTCGAAATTCGGTTGATAGGATTGTGTAGGGTAGTTGAATATTTTATGTCAAATCGCGTGGCGGTACAATATTCGACATTCGTACGGTCTAGACATGTGTAAGTAATGCGATTGATGCATTACGCGTAATATTACCCGACCGCGTACTGTAGCATTACATATTACACGACAAAATCAAGCATTACACATCACACTAAAACATGACGCGGACAGCGTTACGCGCTCCCTGAAATCTGTAATTCTGTTCGGTATTCGGTCATGTCATTCGGCATAACTCGGTGCGTGGTTTGAGAAACGTAAGTCGTGCTAGTGAGAGAGAGTGAGAGAGAGATACTCGTAGTGCTCGTATCGTAGCTCCATATCTCGTTTGCGATATTGTCTTGCTATCTCATGTAATGTAGTATCTCAAGTAATGTGAAATGTCTCAATCACACTCGAACATATTTTCATTTCATTACATGGCGCACTAGGTGGCCGTCAGCACGTCACTAGCGCGCCAGCTCGGGTGATGTTCGGAGTGATGGTAAAATGTAATATTACTTAGTACGAAATGTAATGCCATATGACATCACTTTTTAAAGTACTGTTTTGCGCATGTCTGGTACGGTCACGAAAGTTAACAAGGTTGAGGGAATGTACTCAAAGGTAAATACATGGTGTTTCGTTTGTCTGGAATTAGTATTGCGTATACTGTACAGCATTGGATTTTTTAAACCAAGTTCCTAATCCATACTGATATTATAAATGCGAAAGTGTGTCTATCTGTCTGTGTGCCTGCTACGCTTTAACGGGCCCATCTTTTCAACCAATTGTGATGAAATTTGGTACAGGGATGGGTTGTATCTCGGGGAAGGACATAGGATTTTATTTGGCTTTACTTTCTATATAACATTAAGGAGTTCCCGCGTGAATAAAAAATAACGTAAATCCACGCGGAAGAAGTCGCGGGCATCAGCTAGTATAACTGTATAATATTATTATAAAAATTTAATGAAACATACTGTATAGGTGGCAGTAAACACTATATCGAAAAGTTTTGTATACGTTTAGAATCTGTCATGTGCATGCTAAAGGAAAATCTATGGATCAGAACGTTCGGAGTTTGAGCTTTGAGGTCGAATTTAGTTCAGTACTTTTCGTTTTGTTGATAAAACATGGAAATATTGCGTGTCGAAAATCCATCGTGAAAGAATAAAAGTAAAGCTATAAGTGCAGCCAACTTTTGAAGTTTAACTCTGAGCGCGACTAGTGACGAAACCAGAGGTTAAGACCTCTGGTTTCGTCACTAGTCGCGTAACGTGTGAATGATTGCAATAAATTGTGATTGGTTATGACTCTTCCGCCATTGGCCAAAATCCATTGTCGCAGAATAGCAGTAGAAATGATAAATTCATCCACAGCAATCGAGTTTGTAACAATGATTGATGCAGGTTTAATATAATAGAAAACAGATCTTTTCTAGGAACGCGCGCAACGGAAGTAACTGTCAAACGTCACTTCAGTCGAAAATGGCGGCCAAACAGAACAGCTGTTTGAGGCCGCCATCTTTAATTAATCGAAGTTCTGCCAAGGAGTTAGTGCCAGCCCACTGCCATAGACAATTTTTTTGTACATGCCATTTTTTATTAAGTAAAGTCAGTCCAAGTAAAAATAGCGAGAATCCTTATTTTTTGCAATCCACCATTACCATGGCACTACCCCCAGATCTAATGGACGGAAGCGGAGGGTGGGTGCCGTGGGTTGTGGAAAGAGGGGTGAGGCATGAAGGGAGGGGGAGGAAATTGCACTTCGCACGTTTCCCGGCGCCTGACCTGGTTATTGTATGAAAATAACGCTTTCACGCGCTGCGGCGGACCGGTGACAGAATAGCAATTAGAGGTGTGGTAAAGCACGCTTTTTCACCGTTGTTTTTCACCTTCTTCCTAAAAGGAAACGTTGTTACGCACGTAAACACGGGTAGAAGACGGCTATCGATTGATGACAACGACAATGAAAAACGTCTCCATGACAGCCCTGGGGCAATAATGCCAACGCTTAAAGCCATATTGTTGATTTTCGTGTTTTAGAATTATAAACCTTATTTTAGGAATGTCAAGGTACGTGACATCAAATTGTCATTTTGTGTAATATTACTTAAGCATTACTTTAAGTGTTGGCCGTATGGCGTAGTGATGAGCGCTGTACGATTAGCCTTAGTTTCAACACATTGAAGTCTAAATTAAAAAAAGCAAAACCAAATCAGTTTTTATTCAAGTTTTGACTAAAGACTATACTATACTATTCAAGACTTTGAGAAGTGCTTTTGAATAGTCGAGTGAATCTACCACTGGTTCGGAATACCATTCCTACGGAGCCACCAGCATGAAACTCTGCTCTTTTGAAAATTATAGGTAATATTATTATTTACAATTACATCAATATGTAGATACATAAGTAACCGCTGTCCTTAGCATCGCTGGAGCGAGTCAAATCCATGCTCTGTTACCATTTACATAATTCTTAACCGACTTCCAAAAATGGAGGAGGTTCTCAATCCGGCGCGGTTTTTTTTTTTAATGTATGTCGATGCATATCTCTGTGGTTTCTGAACCGATTTGTAAAAAAAATCTATCAGTTGTTAGAGGTAGCTCTCGAGGTGGTCCCATAAAAAAGTCTGACTCCAAATCCTCAACTCTGACACTAAAAAGTTAAAACCAAAAATTCTATCCTAAAAACCGACTTCCAACGTCACTATAAAGTACAAAATAATTTTGATTTCTACCCACTATGTTGAAGTCGGGCGAGTCTGATGCGTCAACTTTGCTTATCCTTGTTATACCCGCCCGACTTCAACATAGTGGGTAGAAATCAAAGTTATTTTGTACAGTGACGTTGGAAGTCGGTTTTTTGGAAAGAATTTTTATCAACAGCATAATAAACTTTTTTCAGGAGCATACTTTTAATGGATTTCTTAAACTTGTGTAAGTTTAAAATAGGTTGTGGAATTTTGTTATAGAATAGAATGCTGTCACAAGTCTCAAGTCGCCATCCAGTCTAGCGCATATCGTGACTTACCTGTCTGCCCATTTATAAATAAAAAGCCTGCAATACAACTTGGCGCAGCCGGGGTATCTTTTAGAACCATTATAAAGCACATTACTATGAAATATTTTTATGAAGCAAAGCAAGCTCCTTTCCGTTTCCGCTCTGTTTATTTTTATTACCCACCAATTTGGCGCCCAACGTGGCACCTCGGACCGGTTTTCGGAACTTTTAATGACCTTTCTTTGTTTTTGTATATTTTTTTCGCTTTTGACCTTTTTCTCTTTGTGTCGGGTATGCGAATTCACGAAGTTGTAATGAGCTTGACGGCTCTACTGACGTAGAACGATTACTCGCTTTAAAAAGCTACTAGTTGCCCGCGACTTCGCCCGCGTAAATTAAGTTTTAAATTTTCGGAATTAAAAGTAGCCTATGTCGACGCGACGCGAAAGTATCAAACGACTAACTTAACCAGACCCCATTACCGCTTTGTATTAAGCATGATTATACTTCTGGTTCCTTCATTAAGCATGATTGTCGTCAAGCGCAAGCCTATTCTATCATTTAAAAACATATCCACGTAGCCTACAATGTCGCGTTGATAAGTTTGACATTTTCTATGGAGTCGTATCGCGTCGCTTTCGTTGTTCATCTGGGACACAAGCCAGGTAGGGTCTGTGTATTGGTGATAAGGCGAGTAATACTCGGCGAGTGACGCAAATCTCGTACTACCCGCGATACAAAGCCGTCGGCGACATATTGGCGGACGGCCAAACCACAATATGATGTCGTTCTCGGATAAAGACATCCCAAGTTACATGGTGTTTTTTCTATTATTGAGTACCAATGAAAGGTGCACAATATATTTTTTTAACTTATTTATTTAAGGATACAATAAAATAACGGGAAAATTTTAAAAGTATAGCTAGTTAATAGAATAATATGCATTATTGTAAACCCACTTAGAGGTTGCCACAGCTTGCAATATTATATTAAAACCACACTATGGGTCGGAGAAAAAAGAAATAAAAAAGGAAAGGATACAAAAAAAACAAATAAGCTTACTAATAATAATTTACTTAATATAGTTACAATATAATTACAATTTAGCCAGACTATTTGGCTAATAAGTAATTTTAGTTTAACCTAAGCTTATAAATTATTTTATATAGAAATTGTCCAATGACCTACTCGTATCTTAGTCTTTCTTGTAAGAATAGACACTGTTCATGTATTCTTTCAGGCAGCACTTCACTACACTATCACTATTCACAATACACTAACTCATAAGACATCCAAAGTTACATGTGACCAAATAAAATGTAGCTTGTGGAAAGTTGAGATTTTTAAATAATATAACAGATTAAAATGCTGCTGCTGCTAAATGAATGCTTATTAAATTGATACGAGCTGATGATTTCTTAAGTTATAGCTAAGAACACTCGAGATTAAGTCACCTTTAAAATAAAAGTAAACAAATCCAAAAGCGGAACCATCCGTTAAGACTTAGGAAGGTATGATGCCACCGACAGATATACAGATACGCACCGTTAAACTTAATAATGGCACACCTTTCGGCGGATTCTACGATATGATTAAATGAAACGATTTATTTACTTTATGTAGGACAACTTGTGTCACTTAGAGAAGTCAAGACTCTACCACCGGTACGGAAAAATATTCAACTGAGAAAAGCCGGCAAGAAATTCAGCAGTTGTTCTTTATGTAATGTGGAGATATAAAGATACTAGTACATATTTACCTACTACAATAAAACACAGTCAATCGAATTAAAGAACTCCCAATGTTTTTCGAAGCCACCTAATATATATGTTAAATATTCACTACTTAGCCGTAAACTCCTATCGAGTGGAAATGGGAGATGGGAAAAATCGCTCATAGAGTGGCAACATTGGAGCGCAAATCAAATATATCGCCCCACCACGCGCTTCTGCTGCGTACCTACACTGCAAATAGGCGATATTTGCATACTCTTCTAAAAACGAGTGTGTGAAATTGTATGAGGGTATCTGTTAGAAGAGCAACCACCGAGTTTCTTGCTGATTCTTCTCGGTAGGAACGGTATTCCGAACCAGTGGTAGATTCACTCGACTATTCAAAAGCACATGTTAAAAGTCCAACTTGAATAAAAATATTTTATTTGATTTAATTCCTTAACTCTCTAACTCCGAAGGCGTTTCAGGGATTAAAAAGGAGGCAGAATTCTTCACCACTGGGCTATCACGACTTTTATAGCAATAACAGTGAAGGTCTAACTAAAAGGAGGGTAGGTAATAGCATTCGACTAGACATCCGCAATATCCGGCGGTTGGGGCGCCCCGCGAAATGCTAATCATCTATAGGAAATCTGTCGATTTACCTGCTTGATGGATTAGATAGAAGGTCTGAGAAAATACATGGATAAATAAAAGCCAAGTCCTAACTTAAACTAACTGTATATATTAGATGTTTATTTTATATAGGTAATACTTATCATAAGACTATGAAATAAACGAAGAGTTTGAGTTTAAAATTTTCCCTCGCGCCGAAGTTTGACAAACTTTGTCGCATAAAAATTCAATTAATCTTTACCAATATTATAAATCACATATTTGCAGTGCGACAATTGATAGAAAAAAGCGTAGAATACAATCAAGATCTGTGCTTAGCTTTTGTAGACTTTGAAAAAGCATTTGACTCTGTTGAGCATTGGGCAATATTCCACGCTCTGAAAAGATGTTTGATCGACAACAGATATGTGGAAGTACTTAAGAAAATATATAGGGGTGCCACAATCCAAGTGAGGCTTCATAAACTTTCTGAGCCAATTAGCATTCAGCGAGGGCTCCGTCAAGGTGACACCATATCCCCGAAATTGTTTACTGCCGCTTTAGAAGACGTTTTTAAACTAATTGACTGGTCTGGAAACGGAGTGAACATAAATGGGAGAATACTGTCTCACCTACGTTTCGCTGATGATATCGTTCTCTTTGCCAGCCAAACTGAAGAACTGCGGACAATGCTCGAACAGTTACAAGACGCTTCTGCTACCGTTGGTCTAAAAATGAACATAGGGAAGACCAAATTCATGTGTCAGAACGTGGACATTGACCACATTGCTATCCAGGGCCAGCGAATTGAAAGGGTGGACGAGTATGTTTACTTGGGCCAGGTGCTGACCTTGAATAAACAAAGCCAAATGAGAGAAGTGGAACGCCGAATTCAACTCGGATGGGCTGCCTTCAGCAAACTATCCGATGTCCTGAAGAACAAGAAGATCCCCATCTATCTCAAGCGGCGCTTGTTCGAGCAGTGTGTGCTGCCAGTCATGACCTACGGTTCGGAAACATGGACTCTGACAAAACAAATTACAACTAAGCTGCAAGTGGCACAACGAGCAATGGAGCGGGCCATGCTCGGTATATCGCTCATTGACCGTGTGCCAAACACCACATTGCGCCAAAGAACGGGAATAACCCATATTGTTTTGAAAGTGTCCAGATCAAAGTGGAGGTGGGCAGGGCATGTCTGTAGGACCAAAGATGATCGATGGACCCGTTTGCTACTAGAATGGAGACCACGTACCGGCAGACGAAGCGTAGGACGACAACCATCTCGCTGGTCTGACGACATCACCAAGCTTGCGGGGAAAACATGGAGGAGGCTTGCCCAACATCGGGAAGAGTGGCGTGCACATGAGGAGGCCTATGTCCAACAATGGATGAAGAAAGGCTCATAAAGAAGAAGAATATTATAAATGGGAAAGTGAGTTTGTTTGTATGTTTGTTCCGCTTTCACGCCGTAACTACTGAACCGATTGCTTTGAAATTTTGCAGACGTAAAGTTAGAAGTCCGGATTAAATAATAGGGTACTTTTTATCCCGGAAAATTAAAGAGTTCCCACGGGAACTAAAACTCCTCAATCCACGCGGACGAAGTCGCGGGTATCAGCTAGTATTAAATATAAAATACCTCAAAGTATTCCATAATCAAAAAACTCTTCACAAAAGAACACGTCGGGTCTTGCTCTGTTAAATAAAAGCAAGCGACGACTTTTCTTTTAAAAGAGGTTTCAATTCAAAAAGTGAACGGAACACTTTTAAAAGTTACGATTTCTTGCCGTCGCCCTCATTATGTTAAGCGTCATTTAACTTTTTGCTCTATACAGATAATTTTATAATAGTTACCGGATGAAATTAGGACTCTATAAAAAACCCCACTACAGCCCATTAACGTCCCAGTGCTGAGCACGGGCCTCCACTCTCATAGGAGAGAGGAAATTAGAGCTCGAGACACACCACGCTGCTCCAATGCGGGTTGGCGCGCTTTGACGATTATTATCATGTTAGTGATAATAACCGGGACCGACAGCTTAACGTGCCCTCCGAGGCACGGGGGTGAAACACCGCCAACTTTCTAACTCCGGGCTAGTACTGAGAATTTCTAGTCAGAAAACCCCAATAAAGTATATAAGGTTACTAATAAGGTACTATAAAGGTTCCCTTAAGTTTAAGAAGCTTCTTAGTAAATACGGTGACGTAAAAGGAGAGTAATTAATTTGGAGTTTTTATGTTCGGATCGAAAGTAATCGAGTTGAGTAACGGATCAATAGTAATATAAATGAGTTGAGTAATCATCGTATATTGAGTAATTTAATGTGATTATATTATAGTATAAAAAATATAGCATGCATATTATGTATACTGTTGACATGCGCATAATATATAAAACACATAATTAAAACAATACATTGAAGATCTTCTATTTAAAAACAAGCATAACAAGGTACTTATTATAATAATTAATAATTTAACTGTTAAAAGAACGTAGTTATGTTAACTTATATTATAAATACAAAAGGGTAACTTTAACGGTCCATTTTTTCAACCGATTTTGATAAAATTTTGTATGGAGATAGATTACATCGGAGGATTAAGGAGAACAATGTCGCGGACATTAACTAGTTTAATTATTAAAGCAGAAATATGAAAACAATATTGAAGTTAATTTACTCACCCATATATTTTTATTGCGTGATAGGCTTGCGCTTGACGACAATCATGCTTACTGCTTAGTGCAAAGCAATGATGAGGTCTAGGTTGGAACGCGCTTGCCTACAAGATGCCTATTCTCTCTTGCCTTGAAGGTACTCAAAATGTTTTATTTATCTATTTAGGTTGTACTTTTTTAGGTAAATAAATATCTACGTAAAATTCTACCTCGCACAAATAAGTATAAAGTATCATTTCGGATTTTTATCCCGACATCTTTTCAAATAGAAGATCTTCATATGATTATAAATCGCATTTTTTTTTCAAAAATAGTTTATATAATATTGATCAATCCTTACATGACCTTGATTGACCAATTTTAATCATTAAAAAATACTTTCTATAATTTTTATATCAATTTTACTCGTTATTGCAAGGACTGATCCAATTATATTGACATAATACGCCAACATAAAAAAGGTTGAATTTTATTTTGGAATACCTATTGGGTATATCCGATGATCACCTGATGGTGAGTGACGATACAGAAGTATGAACGCGGTAAACAGCATAAATATGGCGTAATATGCAATATTTCGAATTTTAATAAAAGTATTTAGCGATTTTTTTTTATAAAAGTACCAAGTATTTTTCAAAACTACTTACATGTGTAGTCCCAACTGTCCTGGTCATTTTTGAATACATTCAGTCTTTCGGGCTGAAAAAAAAAAACATAAAAAAATTAATACTACTTACTTATATTATAATATGTAGGTACATGACAATATAATGTAAATAAATGGGTAAGCCACTTTTAGCCTACAAAATCCATTTTTTTAATTGGTCCATGAAACTAAGCAAACATGTTACTTTAAGCCATTTTTAAGTCTGAAATTATAAAAATGACGTGAAAATTGCCTGTTTTATTATTAGAATTTATAAAATGAGAGTTAGGTTACTTTCATCCATACGAATGGCTTGAACGAGTATTAAAGTGTGTATTATGTGATTTTCCCGGTCCCTGGATTTTATAAAATTTTGACTTAAGTCACTTTTGCTCCAGCTACCTCAAATAAGACGTACAGACAAATTGCTAACAATAAATAACGTCAAAGCCGGCGTCTATCCGTTGGTAACATGAGCCAAATCTCCGAAACCATCCGAACATCGTGTGTGCAGCCAAAATGTACAGATAAGACTCAAGAATACTCGAGACTTTATGGATGGATGCTGATATATATGCATTGATTTTTGCGGTGTAATAACAATTACTTAATGGTTTTGTTTTTAATTTTTATTCCACTACAAGTTGGGATACGACAGTTAAATTAAACTCATACCCTTAATTATTTATTGGTTTCTATATGGCATGAACCGACGACTTAACGTGCTCTCCGAGGCACGGGGTTGACACCGCCAACTTCCTAACTCCGGGCTAGTAGTAGTAGGGCTTAGTAGTAGTAGTAGTAGTAGTAGTAGTAGTAGTAGTAGTAGTAGTAGTAGTAGTAGTAGTAGTAGCTTAGAATTTATTGTCAGAAAAACTCAATACTTGTTACGGCCCGACCCAGGACTTGGACCCGGGACCTCGCCGTTCGCAGTCGAACATATTAACCACTAGACTCTACTATAGTGTGTGTTAAGCGCTGTTATCTTAACATTCGGAGGTCGCGGGTTCGATCCCCGGCAGGGTCAATTTAGGGTGGAGTGCGCCGACTTCTGTTTAACGGGGTCTTTTCCCTGTTTCTAGCAATTTTGCCTCTTTTCCAACCAGTTTTAAATCATGAAGAAGTATTTTTTTAGCATCGAAAAAAATACATATTGTAGATAGATTCTATATCTAATGATCTTAACGCACAGAAATAGGTAAAGCTATATTTTGCTCGATCATAAAAAAATATGAAGAAATCGCGATTTTGACTATTTTTCCAATTTTTTGCCTAAAGTTTTTAACTTAATTGTAAAAAAAATATATGAAAATAAAGCTTATTGTATTTATCAGTGATCTCAACTCATAGTTTTTTAAATAAAAATTCAAGCATAGTTCTAGCTTATTTCTAGACGTAAACGGTCACGCGCATCCTCTAGTGGTGGTACTTCAGTGGCCCACCGGACTCTATCGAGGTTGGACGTATGTCAATTTTCGCAGGCCACGCTCTCCCGCGCATAAATTCTCAATTTCATTAATTTTGTTGTAAAGATGATGCACGCGACTTCGTCCGTGTGGTTTTTAAAAATTCCGTGGAAACTCTTTCATTTTTCGGGATAAAAAGTATGCATTCCAGACAATCTACTCGTATCTCCACTCCTTTCAGCCAAATCCTTCCAGTAGTTTTTGCGGGAAAGAGGAATAAAGGTACACAGACACACGCACACATACAAACTTTCTCCTTTATAGGTACTATTACTGTGATTACCTAGAATAATATAATGTTTTTACAAAAGCCATGAATAATTTTTGTAGAGAAAGAATTATTGTGTACCTACTCGCGTACTATTATTGTTCCCGCGACTTCGTCCGCGTGGAATAAGTTTTTTTTAAGTCCCACGGGAACTCCTCAATTTTCCGGGATAAAAAGGGTACCCAGCCTATGTCACTGTCCAGGTCCTCAACTATACCCATGCAAAAAATCACGTCGATCCGTTGCTCCGTTGCAGCGTGATTGAAGGACAAACCAACAAACCAATAAACCAATAAACCAATAAACCAACAAACAAACACACTTTCGAATTTATAATATTAGTATGATTAGTAGTAACAATGTGACCACAGTGTAAATACATACAGTGAGGCGAGGTCTTAGCTAATTGTGGATAATTGGCTTTACTGAGAGTTGAGACACGGTAGGTTCAAACTAGTGATGTAACGAATATTCGCATATTTTTTGAATTTTTAACCGACTTCCACAAAGGAGGAGGTTCTCAATTCGGCGCGTATATATATATTTTTTAATGTATGTTGCCGCATATCTCCGTGTTTTACAAACCGATTTGAAAAATATTTTTTTCAGTGGTTAGAGGAAGCTCGCGAGATGGTCCCATAAAAAAATCTGACTCCAAATCCTCAATCCTGATGCTGTAGGTATACCTACCACTCAAAACTAGGGAGTTATGCAGTTTTGATGGTGAATTCATATAGTAGGTATCAAGTCACGTGTATACGTTTCAACTCTGAGTCCCAACTCCTCAACCCTGATGCTGCAGGGTACAGAACTCCTTAAAAATAGCGATTTAGGAATTTTTGTGGGGAATGCATATTGTAGGCGTCAAGCAACGATTCATACTTAAACCCAAGTCCTAACTCTTCAACTCTGATGCTGCAGGGTACTGCACTCCTAAGCCGTGGGGATTAAGACTACACTAAAATGTTAAAAATAAAAATTATTTCCAAAAAACCGACTTCCAAAGCCACTGTCAAGTAAAAAATAATTTTGATTTCTACACACTATGTTGTATGTTCTACACACTATATACAGAACGAACCAATGCACGTTGAAGTCATTCAAAGAAATTATGACTTCTGGAAGGAAAAGATGGAACCAAAACTGAAGACTTTTTATTATAAGTGTTTATTGCCCAAGCTTGTAAATCCTAGACATACTCGAGGCATGCCAATTAGGGATTTAACAATAGGAGAAGAAAAAGAAAATATTCAGCCTCCAGTACCCTTACAGCAGCAGCTAAATGACTTTTCCCAACCTGGACCTAGCACACGACGATTAGATTTTAATGAATTTTAATTAAGTTTTTATAGTAAGCTTCCAGGTCAATCTATAAATTAAACGTATAATATTTAATTGTCAGATCTTTTTTTAATCGTTGATTTATAATTTTAATTTAATATTAATATGTAAGTTTATTTATTATATTATTATTTTAAGTAAAAATCCTTTACAAGATTCATTTTCGTTAATAATAGAATACAATGTAAACATACCCTAAGAAGTCGTCCGTTTCATAAACGTCCGTTTGAAGATTCTCAGTCGGTTATCGAAAGAGGAATGAAAACCTTCCTTTCTGAGGCCCTCAAAGTTATAATTTCAGATGCTTACGCTATTTAATTTATACAACGTGAGTCAGTAATTTAAAAGTGTAAAATTTCAATGTCCTGAAAAATTAAAAGCCCTAAGTAGTAAAATACATACGTATAATTTGGTCTATTAAAATTCTAAACAATATCTATCAAGTTGAAATAGTACCTACCTACTGTATGTTTTATATACTGTGACCAGTGCTCGTACGGGGTCACTGCGCTTTAGCTTCGCTCGATGTCCGCACAGCGCGTATTTAACTACGTACGCGAGAATTTTGGAACGCGAGGGGGCTTGAAAATACCTAAAGTTCCGGGAAAACCTAGCCTTAAACGATATTTAGGTAATCGGCTGATTATTCTTCAACACCGTTTAAACAACCGTTTAAATATTTACTGTTCACGACGTTTTTTTGAACGACGATCATTAAACCAGGCGATAAACAACCATTCACAGCAAATTGACATGAACTGAACGAATGGTAAAAGCCAACACATTTGCGTAGTCTCATTGTTTTAACTGTTCATGCTGACGTACTGTGACGTTTATATTTAGTAGTATAAAATAAAATGCTATCAACATGAAAAGTATAACGACACCATTGGGGAGGATAAACTACGCTGTAGTTCTGAATTTGGACAGGTAATACGGTGTCATGGCCCCTATTGTTTTGAACTGACAAGATACTTTGACTTGTGCCAGATGTGGCGTGTTGATTTGCAGAAATCTGAAATTATTAAAAACACAGCTAAGCATCAGTCAAGTGATTTTTGTGGTTCTATGCACAGTTTTTTTAAATTTTGTAAATATGGAAGGCCAAAAGAAGCGCACTCTCAATTTCACCAGTGACGAGAAGCTCATTATTTAAATACTAGGGGTTCGCCCCGGATTCACACGTGTAGCACCCATCATAATAGTCCATACCCAATAATAGCCAGTCGGTACTGGGCAGCAAATCAGGTTTTACATTAGCACTGCGATATCTTTTCACCCCGCCTGCCATTGCATGTCGCAGCACCTATTTCTATTGCGCGTTACTTTATTTCTATGATAATATCTTCTAAGATATTAATCTGAATTAAATGATGTAAAGGGCGGATTTGGTCTATAATAAATACTTGAGATGAGAAACCACTTTATTTTGATAAGGATTCGACGACCTCCGTGGCGCAGTGTTGAGCGCTGTTGCCTGAACGTGCGGAGGTCCCGGGTACGATCCCCGGCAGGGTTTGGAAATTTATAATTTCTGAATTTTCCCTGGTCTGGCCTGGTGGGAGGCTCCGGCCGTGGCTAGTTACCACCCTACCGGTAAAGACGTGCCGCTAAGCGATTTAGCGTTCCGGTACGATGCCGTGTTGAAACCGAATAGTGGTATGGGTTTAATATAACTGCCATGCCCCTAACAGGTTAGCCCGCTACTTTTTTTAGAACTTTTTGAGAGGAACAATTCCACCATACATTGTTTTCGTGTATCTTTTACTATTTACGCAGCAGCGCACGCCACGGAAGCTCTCAGATGAGACGATTTTTTCCGACTTCATTCACGTTATTGCAATTTTCGTTTTTGAAAATAAAATATAGCCTATGTTACTCGCTGATAAAGTAGCTATTCTATAAAGAATTTTTAAAATCGGTCGAGTAGGTGTTGATATTGTCCACTACCAAGCAAACAAACAAATCTTTCCTCTGTATAATATTAGCTAAGACAAATGTCAAAATGTAGTAATCGGCGTTTAAACGATCCCTCCGAGCTCGGTTACGTTAAACAGCCGATCAAGCGTTGTAAACAGTGGTTGGGTTGTGGTGAACAGTAAAAAAGATTTAATCAGTCGATTATCTGATAATCAGCCGATGAAAAAGTCGGTGAATCCACCCTTAGGAATTTATAATTTCTGAATTTTACCTGTTCTGGTCTGTTGTGAGTAGGGCATGCAGTCGATACTGCTTCTGAGTACCGGGAATTTTCGGACCGATACTGGCATAGAACCGGGAATTCCCGTTACTTTCGATACTACCATAAATTATCACAAAACAAGGCAAATACATTACAGAAAGTATGAAATAGACCAACTATTTGACATAATATATAAAATGTCGCGTAATATTTCCACATAGGATCATAAATTCATGATTTTTAATGAACTTGTGCAATAATTCGCATCGTTCCAAATTTCAAACTTTTACTGTAGTTCAACGCGAAGGGCCGGCGTATAGGTTTTACAGTGATAGCGTGGGACATCTTGTCTGAAAATACACTTCGAAAAGCTGTTTTTTTGTATCGTGATAAGCTTATAATTTTATTTTTATAGCAATTAAATGCCTCAATCAATTTATTACTACAAGCAGTTTCTAGAAAAAAGCCTAGAGGCTGGTCAGAGGGACAACAAAGTGATCCTTATCATCTTTTTAATATGTAGTTCTTTTTAACCATTTATTCGTGCAAGTTCCAAATGAGAGTACAAATATATATTAAAAGTGTCTCATAAATACCTACTTCTTGATTGTCTCTTACACAATCGACCAACCGATCAAACAACCAATCGACCAACCGATCGACCAACCAATCTACCAACCAATCGGACAACCAATCGACCAACCTATCGACCAGCCAACCGACCAACCAATCGGACAACCAATCGGCCAACCAATCGGACGACCAAAGAGCCGATCGATCAAACCAATCGACTAACCGATCGACCAACCAATCGACCAAACAATCGACCATTCGATCGAATAACCAACCGATCGGACAACCAATCGGCCAACCAATCGGACGACCAATGAACCGATCGATCAAACCAATCGACCAACCGATCGATCAAACCAATCGACCAACCGATCGACCAACTAATCGACCAACCGATCGAACAACCAATCGACTAACCGATCGTTCAACCAATCGATCAACCGATAGACCAACCGGTCGACCAACCAATCGACCATCTGAGCGACCAACTGGTCGACCAACCAATCGACCAACCATATCTTCTATCTTCTATCTTCTTCTTCTTATATCTTATATCTATAGGATCTTCCTATCATGTTTCCTAGCAGCCACTAACAGTGGAATTCATAATCGTTGGTTAACCAGTCTCCGCAAAAATGCCGTTCACGATTCGCGTAGTCATTGAATGTTGAATGAATTTTTGTTGCAATTCATAAACGTTCGCTAGACAATCGCCTAGCTGAATGGAGAAGAAATGGAGATGTACAGAATATTGTCTATTGATTGACATGTTATCTGTGGAAATTCGCTATGGAAGTCACTTTGACGCACTGAGTCACTCAAGTCAACGTCAATGTTTGTTTACAAACAAACATTGACGCGGGTTTCAATTTCCAATAGTTTCCAATTTTAGTGAAGAAGAGAAAGCAGACCGAAGTGAATTCGAAATTTACGTGGTAAAACACTGACGAATGATACCACCTTGATAGCGGTGATGCCTAACATAATGATTTGTATATCCCACATAAAGTCAGAGATGGCCAAGGCTCACATTATTCGGAACATCCGATAGGTATAAGAATCGCCCTGGAGCACCTCTACAAAAATATCGCGAAGATATGTTTGTTCACAGTTAGCAAAAGTGCAGCTTGCTCTCCATAAACTGAACTCCCAGTAGAACTACTTACTTCAGCTCATACGTCCTAACTGTTCCGGCCTGGTGTAAAGATGATGTGTTCATCAGTGCAGACTTTTGGCCTGAGGGCATAGTATACCGTTGCTACAGGGAAGCGAGAATAAGGATTTCTTCTGTTTTATAAGACTATAATATACTTATTTTTAGAATTATATCTATAGTATTTTAAGAATTCTATTGTATTGTGTTATTTTATGTGTTATCATAATATTATGTTTAAATATAGTTGCCTGATTCAAATAAATAATTGTTTGGAGACCATACTTAAGAAACCAAACATGATACCTCTGCTGTAAATCTCTGCTGCTCATTGGAACTGCTAATGAATGAGTAATAAAGAAAACTACAAAATATTATAATCCATCTAATATTATTTTAATAATTAAATAGACCAGGCTGAAAAAGAAAATTAATCTACTATTATGATTCTTGTATTGCTAGCCACTTCTTTTTCGCCTTAAGCAATGTACATATCATATTAGGCCATCCAACCAAATGAATTAGGTAATCCACGACCTTTATTCTAACTTCTTCAATCCAGATATCTTTGCTCAAACTGAGGATATTAGAACAGCGTATGTTCTGGAATCGTCAATAGGTACTGTGTAGTACATAGTGTAGTTCCTTTATTTTGCGCTCGATATGTATTATTCATCAACATCCTATGTCCTATGAGATACTGAGTCATCATAAAAAATAGTGAAGCTGGTTAATTGTTTACCCAGTTCTGTATACCATCAAATAGCCTTTGCGTTAACTAGCCTTGCGTCTTTATATAGGCTAGCCGACTGTGGCGTCTTTCATGAGTCCATCCTCATGCGGCACTTCTTTCTTCTGGCAATAGTTTATTGCCATCGTTTCAATCCTTCGCCGGCCCACTGCCTAAATACAGAGCACGTGCCTCTTCTCAGAACGAGAAGAGTAACTTCCGGAAATACCAGTACTATGTATCAGGACAGCATAAATCGTCGTAGTTTTATATGCACTGCCCGTAATTAGCGATTTCATCATCAATGTATAGCCATCATTCGCTTTACACTACACTTTGGATTATTGGTGGATTTATTGGTTTTACCACAAGTACAAACATAGAAAACATATTGTATATGACTCAAATCACATTTTTCTTCCATTTCTTATTAAAAATCAACATTTTATTACGCACAAATAGCCTACAAAATATACAAAAATAATGTTTTCAAACTCATGTCAAAGCAAAAGCCTTGTTTGGCAGTGTCTGATTAACGGAAATCGGCGAACCAGTATTCGGCCGCTGCTAGCGGCCAATTTGAGAGTTTATTTCGACTATGAAATGCAAAAAGCTTGAATTCGACACATAGCGCTTGAATCGTCTCGGTGGCGAACGTTTCAAGCGTTTATGAATTCCACTGTAAGAGCCTCCAGTTTACTGTCCAGAATCCAGTTCCATACATCAAGATTGGACTGACCACAGTCTTGGTTTTTTCACTAATTATCTTGGTATATAAGATTTAACGGAAAAACGCTGAGCATTTTAGAGAATTATGAATTCTTCCCCTCTGCCGTTGGTGTCAATGACAGTGGAGTCAAAAATCAAAATTTAGCAGCCATAATCCTGGTGCATATGAGGTATATTTTATATTACAGTAAACCCAGTCATTCAATTTTCTTTCTTTTTTTTTGAAACTAAACTTTGAACTGAAATATAATACGATTATCAGAGTAGCATAATTAATCTACTGTAACTCATTAAAGCAGAACAAATTTTATTGGAATGACAGATTCATCAATTAATTGATCTTCAAAAAAGCTGGTAAATAATATTTAGAAAGACTAATAGGTATAAATACTCAAAGTAAAAATAGGATTTTTTATACTAAAACCTCGAATTTGTGATCATAAAATACAGTGTAGTGAACGAAGTTCTTGTTACATTCAGAAATATCCGCACTTAATTAGAGAAGTAATCTATTTAATTCGAGTCTCGAAAGTATCAAAAGTACCGGTTTTGTGGTGGGGAGAACCGGGACTGAAAATATTCAGAAGTCTCGGGAATTCCCGGTACTTTTGATACCGGTAATTCCCGGTAGTATGCCTTAGTTGTGAGGCTTCGGCCGTGGCTACTAACCACCCTACCGGCAAAGACGTGCCGCTAAGCGATTTAGCGTTTCAGTACGATTCCGTGTAGAAACCGATTAGGGGTATGAGTTTAATACAACTGCCATACCCCTAACAGGTTAGCCAGCTACCATCTTTGCATCATCGCTTACCATCAGGTGAGATCGCAGTCAAGGGCTAACTTGTAGTGAATAAAAAAAAAGTCGGTAACATCAAAGGATCAAAGCCCGAACGCTTAAGGGTGGAGTTCACCGACTTTTTCATCGGCTGATTATCAGATAATCGACTGATTAAATCTTTTTTACTGTTCACCACAACCCAACCACTGTTTACAACGCTTGATCGGCTGTTTAACGTAACCGAGCTCGGAGGGATCGTTTAAACGCCGATTACTACATTTTGACATATTATGTCTTAGCTAATATTATACAGAGGAAAGATTTGTTTGTTTGCTTGGTAGTGGACAATATCAACACCTACAGCCTACTCAACCGATTTTAAAAATTCTTTATAGAATAGATATTTTATCAGCGAGTAACATAGGCTATATTTTATTTTCAAAAACGAAAATTGCAATCATGTGAATGAAGTCGGAAAAAATCATCTCATGTGAGAACTTCCGTGGCGTGCGCTGCGTAAATAGTAAAAGTTACACGAAAACAATGTATGGTGGAATTGTTCCTCTCAAAAAGTTCTAAAAAAAGTCCGCAATAGCATATATCTATCTTTTAAGGTTGTCTCATATAATATTAACCATTTTTATGATTTTAAAATTTGTTCTGAAACAAAGCTTTACTTTCCAAGGTGTTTTTACTGACATTGTATTAATCCTTTTTTTTTTATCCACTACAAGTTAGCCCTTGACTGCGGTCTCACCTGGTGGTAAGTGATGATGCAGCCTAAGATGGTAGCGGGCTAACCTGTTAGGGGCTTGGCAGTTATATTAAACCCATACCACTATTCGGTTTCTGCACGGCATCGTACCGGAACGCTAAATCGCTTGGCGGCACGTCTTTACCGGTAGGGTGGTAACTAGCCACGGCCGGAGCCTCCCACCAGGCCAGACCAGGGAAAATTTAGAAATTATAAATTTCCAAACCCTGCCGGGGATCGAACCAGGGACCTCCGCACGTTCAGGCAACAGCGCTCAACACTGCGCCATGGAGGTCGTCGAATCCTTATCAAAATAAAGTGGTTTCTCATCTCAAGTATTTATTATAGACCAAATTCGCCCTTTACACCATTTAATTAAAGAAAAGAAAGAAATTGCTGCTGATTTGCTGCCCAGTACCGACTGGCTATCATTGGGTATGGACTATTATGATGAGTGCTACACGTGTGAATCCGGGGCGAACCCCTAGTATTTAAATAATGAGCTTCTCGTCACTGGTGAAATTGAGAGTGCGCTTCTGTTGGCCTTCCATATTTACAAAATTTAAAAAAAACTGTGCAGAGAACCACAAATATCACTTGACTGATGCTTAGCTGCGTTTTCAATAATTTCAGATTTCTGCAACTCAACACGCCACATCTGGCATAATTCAAAATATCTTGTCAGTTCATAACAAAAGGGGCCATGACACCGTATTACCTGTCCAAATTCAGAACTACAGCGTAGTTTATCCTCCCGAATGGTGTCGTTATACTTTTTCATGTTGATAGCATTTTATTGTATACTACTAAATATAAACGTACCAGTACGTCAGCATGAACAGTTAAAACAATGAGACTACGCAAATGTGTTGGCTTTTACCATTCGTTCAGTTCATGTCAATTTGCTGTGAATGAGTGTTTATCGCCTGGTTTAATGATCGTCGTTCAAAATAACGTCGTGAACAGTAAATATTTAAACGGTTGTTTAAACGGTGTTGAAGAATAATCAGCCGATTACCTAAATATCGTTTAAACAGAAGTCGGCGCACTCCACCCTAAGACATAGGGCTTACCGCCAAGCGTCTCAGCTCGACTTAGCACGCTACTTCCCAGTTTTAAATATTTAAATTTCAAATTACGTCGTAATCTACCTATCTATACTTTGCTCTTGAGATTCCCTCCCTCAATATGTAGTGAGCTTCAGAGACGATTATGCAAACTGCTGTAGACTAGGGAAATTGCTTTACGTTCTACATAATACCACTACTATGTAATCCACCGCGCACGCTTCGCAATCGTGGTATTATTTTATACTCATCATTTCAACCCACTGCCTGCTCACTACGCAACGCGAGTCTTCACTCGGAATGAGAAGGGTTCAGCCATTGTCCACCACGCTGGCCAACAAGAGGGCGCTGCGATCGTGATAACCATCGACATAGATGCAGTTTTTTGTTTGAGATATGTTTATTCTGAGAAGTTGTAATGTTTCAGTTAAGAAACATTAAAGTTAAGGGCCACAAAGGAACGCTGCAGTTTCTCGTCATCTCGTGGGATTTCAATTTTTTTTTTAAATAGCCTTACAAAAGGCAACTTTTTTAAATATTTCACAATAACAATAAATTTTCTTGTCGCGTTTTCGTAAAATGTCCATTGTAGGGCGACATTCAGGATTCTGGCGCGTGTTTTTCCTCTGCCGGAAGTGACGTAACGACGCCTTTTGTATATTAAACGGTGTCAAAAGGGTCGTTCCGGACCCTGTCGCGATTTGTAGGGGACGTTTGGGGCACAACATTATAAATGAATATTTATTAGCTGTGCCGGACAAAGGACTTATTTTTTACTTTGCTTTCATGAACGGCGAATGTTTGTTGCTTATTATCACATTTTTAGGATTCCATGCCAAAATGGGATTTCGAGCATTTTATCTAAAATTGATAATTTGTGACACGACTGGCAAAAAATTTCTCGATCCAAATATTTTCAAAAGAATAGTCCAAAATATTGATTTCTTTAGTTTTAGGTAAATAGATTTTCTATATTGTTATTTTTAATTAAGTAGATAATAATTGAAATTGCCAAATATTAAGCCCGCCAACCCACATTGGAGCAGCTTGGTAGGTATAAGCTCTAATTCCCCTATGACACTGGAGGCCTGTGCCCAGCCGTGGGACTTTAATGGGCTGTGCTGGTGGTGGTGGTGGATGTGATACTTTTATTTATATGACTATAGCACATCTTAAAAACGCCTTAATATGCTTTATTTCCGTTGCGGCTGACATTACTATTGCCCTCTCTTTCCCGATACACCACAATAAATAAATCCTTCCTTGTTACATTCCTCGTATCGTTTCGGGCTCTTGAACAAAATTCAAATATTCTATTAGGTATGTTCCACGTCCCCCGGGTACATTTCCGGGAGGTCCCTTCCGCCGTACCTATATTTTATTTCCCGCTAATCGGAAGCAGGCGCGGGCGGGGCGCGGAGTTTAACGCGATTTTTTGCAATGCTAGAACATAAATTATATCAAGATAACTTCATGGTTTCTGATTCAACATTAAATAAATTGTGTAAACTGTAAATATTCACTTCTCTATGTTGGAAATGATTTATGGTATGGTCATTATTGTCCCAAGAAACCTCCTACCATTATTTGATTAATAGAAAGGGGTCACGACCCTAAGTAATGAGGAATACGACGCAGAGTGATAGGAGTTGAAGTTGCACTTTTTAGGGTTCCGTAGCCAAATTTGGCAAAAACGGAACCTTTATAGATTCGTCATGTCTGCCTGTCTGTCTGTCTGTGTGTCCGTCCGTATGTCACAGCCACTTTTTTCCGAAACTATAAGAACTATAGTGTTGAAACTTGGTAAGTAGATGTATTCTGTGAACCGCATTAAGATTTTCTTACAAAAATAGAAATAAATTTTGGGGGTTCCCCATACTTAGAACTGAAACTCAAAATGTTTTTTTTTCATCTAACCCATGCGTCATCTATGGATAGGTCTTCAAAAATGATATTGAGGTTTGTAATATCATTTTTTTCTAAACAGAATAGTTTGCGCGAGAGACACTTCCAAAGTGGAAAAATGTGTGTCCCCCCCCTGTAACTTCTAAAATAAGAGAATGATAAAACTAAAAAAAATATATGATGTACATTGCCATGCAAACTTCCACCGAAAATTGGTTTGAACGAGATCTAGTAAGTAGTTTTTTTTTAATACGTCATAAATCGTAAACCGCAATTTACCTTTCATTCAATCAACTCAAATATTTAAAATTAAAATATTTTTAATAATTTAAAACTTACTACAGGTTTGTACGGAACCCTCGGTGCGCGAGTCCGACTCGCACTTGGCCGGTTTTTTTTCCTATTCGGTACCTACGAATATGCCCTGGATCTGCGATCTAGTATTTTATGTATACTGTGCTACCTGTACCTAATTATCCTGTGCCGAAATGTAAATAGGTAGCGGTATTAACTGATAAGGGGTCACACTGCCAACGCTTAAAGCAATACTTAAGCAATATTACTCAAGATAATAGTCTTATGTCACGTTCTTTGACATAATTTGACTCAAAATAAGGATTATAATTCTAAAACACTTTAACAATTATGAAACAATATGGCTTGAAGCGTTGACAGTATGGTCCAAGTACACACACACACACACATACAACGTTAAAGGTGTGTGAGGTCTGCCAATCCGCACTTGGCCAGCGTGGTGGACTATGGCCAAACCCTTCTCAGTCTGAGAGGAAATTCGTGCACAGTAGTCAGCCGGCGATATGGTTTAAATGATGGTGATGATATGACAATAAGATTTTCCGTAGGATGCCTTAAATCTAGTTTAGAGATTATGTACGTACTGTTAACATAATTATCCACCACTACAGCCCATTAACGTCCCACTGCTCGCACAGGCCTACACTCTTATAGGAGAGAGGGAATTAGAGCTTAGACCCACCACGCTGCTCCAATGCGGGTTGGCGGGCTTTAATGACATTATCATGTTAGTGACAACCGGGACCGACGGCTTAACGTGCTATCCGAGGCACCTGCCTTAATCATCTAGAAATCAATTTAAATCTACCCAATTAAGTATTCACAATAAATTAATTTATTCAGAATATTTCTCTAAGAAAATTTAATTTTCAATTGCCAACTTCCTAACTCTGAGCTAGTACTGAGAACTTCTTTTCAGAAAACCCCAACACTTAATAATTATGGCCCGACCCGGGACTCGAACCCGGGACCTCGTCGGCCGCAGTCGAACATGCTAATCATTAGAGTTAGACCAACGAGGCAGTTTATCCTCATTGCTTAGGAATTATATTCGCTTAAGCTCTCAAACTTCAAAACTCCACCTTAATTGAAGACGGGCGGGTAACTTTGAAAGTTAATAATCGACGTTAACGTTAAGTTAGCGCTAACTGCAAACTGGTGCAGTACGTGTTAGTTAACACTTCGCTGGCCTCCGTTAAGTGATTGATAAGTTATAACTTATAGGTATAACTTATCCAATAGGGAAATGTTACGGGTTATGGAATTGTTAGGCTGAAAACATACTACGGGTAGGTAATTTTGTGCTCCAGACTGAATTTAACCACGGCGCGGTGGCCAATCTCCTCTGAGATTAGCTACCTGCGCGTGATATAGTATTAGTGCACAAGTTAATGCGCTTTGCACATACACAGTTATACTCCCTATTTCTTTACTCTCGTAGCCTGATGGGACGGAAAATCCGACACGACCGGAGAGAGATCAGGTGCAAACCGACAGTTTTAGTGCTCTCCGAGGCACGGGGTGAAACACAGCCAACTTCCTAATTTCGTGCTAGTATACCTATTACCTACTGAGAATATCTTGCTAGAAAAACCCAATACTTCTTAATGGCCAGACCCGAGAAACGAATCTGGGACTTCGACATCCAAAGTCGAACTTGCATAAGTTTTTGACCACCTCCGTGGCGCAGTGTTGGGCGCTGTTTTTTTAACTAGCGGAGGTCCCGGGTTCGATCCCAGGCAGGGTCAATAATTTCTGAATTTTCCTCGGTCTGGCCTGGTGAGAGACTGCGGCTGTGGCTAGTTACCGCCCTATCGGCAAATGCGTGCCGCCAAGCGATTTAGCGTTCCGGTACGATGTCGTGCAGAAACCGATAAGGGGTATGGGTTAATTTAAACTGCCATGTCCCTTACAGGTTAGCCAGCTACCATCTTAGACTGCATCATCACTTACCATCAGGTGAGATCGCGGTCAAGGGCTAACTTGTAGTGGATAAAAATAGTGTGTGTCAGCTCCGACGCACGACTGGAGTTATACTTATTACGAACGAAAAGTGTGACCATGGAAACATAAACAAGTGGTACCATGGAAACGTAGTTACCATGGAAACGTAGTAAATAACGTAACGGTTTCTCCGTTACTTTGAGACGCTAGTTTGATTTTACTCCCCATAAATTTTCATACCCCGGGCTTATATATGAAAATCGATTCTTAAGGAGGTAAAGTCCAAAAAAATAAGTAGTTGTACACACCTTAGCAAATTCAATCTTGAGTGTGCAGCACCCGGAGTAAATGTCGCAGCCGTGTAGCGCCTCTTTCGCGCGCGTCGCCGATTCGATGCTCTCGAACTTGTGGCCATGGGTTAAGGTGCATATTGCTTTGCAGGTTTTGGTACACATTAATAATATTTTAAAAAAAACGTTTACAATAGAAGGCATATTATGTAGAAATAAATAAAACCAATTTAAATTTACACAATTAACACTACAAGTTAGGCCTTGACTGCGATCTCACCTGATGGTAAGTGATGATGCAGTCAAGATGGTAGCGGGCTAACCTGTTAAGGACATGGCATTTATATTTAGCCCATACCCCTAATGGCAGTGTATAGAAAACGATTTTAAATTAATGGGTTTAAATATAGCTCCATACCCCTATAAGGTTAGCTCGCTACTATCTTAGACTGCATCATCAGATCATCACCTACCGCCAGATGCGATTGCAGTTAAGAGCTAATTTAAAGGGGGGATGACTGAAAAAAGATTTAAGACCTATAAATTACTTTTGGGGACAGTACAGGACGTCATAAAGTCCGCATCGAAGGAGAAAGCGTCTTCTCCTGTCGTCTAATTTACTTTTTGGGCAGTCCAACCTTACAAAGGCTTAATCCTATTATAATCACAGATAAAATTGTAGTAACTTCTATTATCCTCTTATTTGTATGCAATTTTATTCATGCCTATCAATTTTCTTCTCACATATTAGTACGCATTGGTTTAGGTTACCCCGGAGAATATTTTATATTTTTTTATAAGGCTGTGTTCAGCTTTTTAACTAAAAACCGTAAGATTGTAATCTAACGCTTTTTTTTTCGATAGATTGTAAACAGTCGAAAAATTGTGAACCGTTCAATGTTTTAAGTGCCAATTTTTGAAATATTCATTGTATTTACGTTTTCTTGTCTCTTTCTTGTAGATTAGGTTAGGGTTCGACATAAATAATCAATCAATTAGGTTCTATCGGGTTAATAAACCTAACAGATTACAATCTACCGAAAATTATCCGTTATATTGTAATCATTCGTCAGTTTACAATTTCGCGAGTTAGATTATAATCTAACGGTTTTTACAATCTTACGGTGACATATCCATGCAAAACACAACGATTATTTGACTCGTCCCTGCGTGAAAGGGAACAAACCAAAAACCACACTCCCGCATTAATATCACTAGTTGTATTTTTCTTCCGCTCCTCTCGTCACACAAACGCGACCCTAACGTCAAAGCCTCTAGCCACAGCGAGTTTAATTTTGGTCGAAACTTCGGCCAAATTTGAATAAAACCGTCGCAGTCCGTCGCCGAAAAGGGAAAAAATAATTACAACGTAAAACGTTACACGAAAAGTTGCCCACAAGTTCCTGAGCAAACAGTTGTCGGTTATGAATGCATAATATAAAATTTAGATGGGCAACTTTGTCATTAAAATTTTTGATGGTTTTTAAATTCTGCAAATTTTAACGGGCCATATTATGACATAAGCGGTTTTAAAAGCTTTTTATATGGAAAGTAACTAAAAAATAACTTTCTGCAACTAAATAATAATAATTTATGATATTTCAATATGTGCTTTTCGATTCTTTAAAATCTAAATTTACTAAAACAACAATTATTGAACAACAACAACTGAAAACTCCGAATACTGGAGCAACGATTGCTCCAATATTTGGATTTTTTAGTTTTGTTCGGAAATAGTATATATTCTCTATTATTATATAGAGGTTTTCTTTATTTTTTATTTTAATTTGTAGCATGTATAGAAATTTTCAAAAATGTTATGATAAAGACCAAAGCGGCGAGTCGCAGGTAGTAACACCTAAATGTTTCGCTACACGTGAAATATACCCGCTAAAATTAGTTTCATTGAAAACTTGAACAAATAGCCAAACGTATGAAAGATTTCGTTTTAGATAATAAATATTGGAATAATTTGAACTGTATAATATAAACTTTTTCATGTCTGCTTCGCGCAAGGGTCAGTGAACGACTGGCCTTGGTACAAATCATTGAGACCGGCCGCGTGTTACACCGTAGCGTGATGCGAAATATTTAGTTGCTAGTTTCTGGAGTACGTGTCACAAAGAAGTCCCGCGGCAACTAAATTATTGGTACTTATACATTTTATATACAAACATGGCATAAACATGCGACAACAGCACTGTCTCTAGGGAACTTTTGGGGTTGCATTTGAAATACGCATCTGGATTTATGGGGTGGGGTGGAGGGGGGGGTGAGGGGGGAGGGTAGGAACCCTCCCCACCATCCCCCGCGGCGCGGAAACCTATAATTTTTTTTTTATTTTTTTTTTGAGGTTGGGTTAACTTTATATAAGAATTTACGACTATAGCCTAAGAAAAAGTGGGGGACCTAGGAAAACTCCTTAGCCGTCACCCTCTTCCCCTCTAAGAGCATGTCAACGGAGCCCCGCTTCGCGGGGCTCCTATTTCTGGGTGGTCAAAAAAGGAAAATAACCTTAACCTAATTACCTATAGGCACCTTGTTGGTTGGTTCTGAGATAATAAAATAATACAACAAATATTTAATTAATTATTTGTTAATATTGTAAACATGTTTCACAACGTTGATTAATTCCATAAATGGATCTCTTTTATATTTTATATTGGATCTTCTCCACAAATATTCGACTATTATGTCAGAAAAATTTTCAGGGTGGTTATAATTATCTTTATAAAAAAATCTCTTAACCACCCTCCACTGGGACTCAATTCGCTGCGTGTGAGTCCCGTCTTGCGCAACAAATGGATTGTCTGGATCACTATGGTTTACCTTTTTGTGGATATAACCATACTGGTCCAGACAATCATAGGCCCTACAATGGTCAGTATGAATTATTGTTCCTTCTTCCACATGTTTTTGTATAATCGCAATTAATACGTCTGCTGAGCGGATATTATCTGGGCACACCTCCAGGCGAAGGTCCTCGCTTCCATCTTCAATTAGTCCGAGAACCCAGTGCCCCTCCACTCTGCGTCCTTAAACAAAATAAATTTATTATAAAACAAATATTACCAAACTTATAAAGTAAATATTATGGACATTATACAATTTAATATTCAAATTACCTTTATTATATTTCCTCTTTCCAAACTTGCTTTCATCAATCTGTACTATTTTTCCCGGGCCACCAATTTTTCCTTTCTGTTGTTCTTGTTCCAATTGGTAAATCACCACCGCCTCCCGGCAATAAGAATACCAATCAGTGATAGTGACCCGGGAAAGACATTGACCAATCTCATCACGCAATGGGTCTTCATGAATTACTTCATCATGAGTCCGGCGGTGGGCAAAACAATACATTAAATAATAGACATGTAATAATTGAATTTTAATATTTTCGAACCATGTCCCAGTGGTCCGCGACTTCCTAGTTTTGCCTCGACAATTCCCTCTTTCACAATAGAACATTCCAACAGTCTGATTTGCATTTAAGTCTATTTTCATAGGAGTACGATGCACTCTACACTCTTTGCTTTCTGGAATAAGGCCGTGCTCTACAGCAAATGCAATGCCTTGCTCCTGCGTCCCCAATTCTCTAACAAGTTTCGTGAGGTTCCACATTCTAAGAACCTCTTCGGAATAAAGCCTCCGTTTTACAGGTGGCCCCTCATCACCACCTACAAAACAATAAACAGCCATTAATAACAATAAAATGCAACAATAAACTAACTAAATGTGACTGGACTAGGACACTTGTCTAATGTTATATGGAATAGGATTATACATAGAAATAATATTGATTCTTACCTCGACTGGAAGTCGGACTATCCCGGCTACAAAAAGGCTGATTCGGGTCCATTTCGTCAATACCAAACCAATATGCACCAAAGGCTCCAGAAAACACGCCAAGGTCAAATCGGGTAAGCAAGATCGAAAGTCCAGGGGAAGAAGCCAACGTTAAACGAGTGTAGCGAATATCGGAGTCCAGTAGCACAGCCAAAGTCGTCAGAAATCCACAGAAATCACACCGAAAACGTAGAGAGAACATTCACGTAACTACGAAAGAAACGGAATAACGCGCCAAAAAGATCGAAAAAAAAATAATAAAAAAGATCGATTACATTATTTTTATTTTTATTTTTATTTTTTTTATACGTTACTTTTTTTTTTACATTATATTTACCTATTAAAAATAATAATAAATAAAGAAAATTACTAAAAATAAGGGTTAAAACAACATAAAAGTAATCACTATAACGCAAAATAACGTTCCGTTACACGTAACTTCAAACACGTGTAAAAAAAAAACCACGCATCTCCGCGGGATGGGGGGGGGTGTCGATTGAAAGGGGTAACCTACCCCTATAAAAATCAACCCTTATCAAGTCCAAATTCAAGATGCGTATTTCAAATGCCAACCCGAACTTTTTACGTGACACGGCCTCTAGATTCAAAAAATAAATGATCAAAAATTTGGATCCGGAACTACTAGTCCTTTTGCGCCAAGATTCTGTCTTAGTCACTTGGGTCAAACAAGACAATTCCCTTCTTCCATTTTTAATGTTAATCCGCTAATACATCGGGCTTCAAGTAAAACTACATGCGTAATAAAATTTTCGAAACTCTGCCATGAGGTTGTTGGTTCTAACACGTTACGCTACGGTGTGAGCACCGAATCGTTATCAATAAGCCACGTGCTTACAATATTTCATCACTATATATTTTTTCAAATGCTTCAAACGTAAATCTAGCCTGAAACCATTTCATTTGTTTGATTTAAGCCCGCGAAGTGGCATATGCTTTACATTATTCTCTAGATTTGCGTAATATATTAAATAGCAATTTGTTTGAGGTTTATAGCGAGGCAATAGATCTTACAGCTTTAGCGATCGCGTGTGATTTAATTAAAAGCTGTTTTTATGTAATTTTTAAAACTAAAACAGTTTGCTTGATACAATATTGTTTTAAATTCTTGAAAAGAGGAACCAACGATATTATGTTATTGCTTTTTACTAAATTGTTGATGGTTGAGAGAAAATTTATGTGTCCTACGTTAATTTTTTTTAATATTGTAATAAAAGCTTGGCAGTGTTTCTTGTGAATCAGGTTGGTGAATACAGCTTTATTTTCGTGTCTATTCGTGGAATATGAAAACGTTTAAAAATAATGTTACGTACACCTGAATCATCAATTCTGATCATTTTGATCTGTGTTTTGTTATAGAATACTAGATGATGCCCGCGACTTTTCCTAACTCCAGCGGGAACTCTTTAATTTTCCGGGACAGTAAGCCACTCCTTCCCCGGGATACAACCTATCGCAAAACAAAATTTCATCAAAATCTGTTGAAAAGATGGACAGGTAAAGCGTAGCAGACAGACTGACACACTTTCGCATTTATAATATTACTTAGTATAGATTAGTATAAAAGACACTGTCCAAATTCGCCTAAGAATCAACATACTTTTTAAATATACAGTAATTCTTAGCTTATTTTTTAACCTTTATTCCAAATATTAGAATTCAACGGACACTTCAAATTAATTAAAAAATAAATAAATTGGTATGAAATTGACTACAGTACTTTTCTGTCTCTCGATTATTATCCACAGATAAATAACTTACAAGTTAAAATAATAAACAATACCACCGCTTGAGCGCTGGTTCCGTAACATAAGAAATAACATAAAAGCAGCTTGAAGCGCTGAATGCGCTAGTATTCTGAATCTCGCAACGCCATCTAGTGAAAGAACAATAAATTAATATTTATTGCACCATCTGTAATGTTTTTGGTGAGCTACGACGAAACTTGTGTTTTCTACATACTGTTTACAGCTCTATTGCAATTGGATAAATATGATATTTATTTTCCAAGCAGATTGAGTCGAAATAATCTCAAAATTGAAAATATTTTTGGTAATAAATAAAATCTCTGAAGTGTCCGTTGTTTAAATCTACTTACAATAGTATTTATGTGTTATTTTGAATCCGTTATTGTATGTTTTATGACTGTTGGTTCTTAGGCGAACTTTGTATGGGCGCTGGTCAATGTCCTTTATTGACGCTAATACATTAATGTACTTATACGCAAAAACTATATTTTCTTTTAAGTAATAACATAGGCAAAAGTGTATCTGTTACCTTTTTGTAGCATAACCGACGAACAATTAGACTGATTTTAAGTTTCTTATTAATTTAGTACAGAGATAGCTTGAAGACCGGCATAGGTTACTTCTTATCCAGACAAAAAATATTCCTAACTCTTGGAAAACAACCAAAACAATGAATGAATTCCAGCTTAAAATTATCTATACCAAAGAATTTAGGAAAAAAAATCGTATCGCATTCCTATCCGAATCGTACAGTCAAAGAAAACCTCGTAACCTATTTTCTCATTATATTACCCACCTGTTGTCCTATATTCTGATATATAACACTGTTCGTTTACTCAACAAGCAAATTTGAATCATATTTCCCATTAAGTTACGACTCGCTTTTCGATTTAAAAATATTTAAACCAAATTTTACTCAACATAGTAATTTCAATCTTATAAGATTTATTTAGGAGTCAATTTTGACTGTGCAAATAGAACAGGTATAAATTTGGCTTTGTATATTTTTTTATAAAAAAGAAAACTACCCACTATCAAACACTAAGGCGTGTTTATTTATTATACGCTTTTTACTGTTAACGATATGGGCCATTGCGGTGGGTTGAGGTGCGGTTGCAATGACAGCGTTTTACCATAGCCCAAAGAGATACGTTATTTTCTACGAGTCATCCGACGGAGACGTCTAGACTCTAGAGTCTAGACTCTAGACGGAGCATCACTACAGACTCCAGAGTGATAAGGGCGAGAGTCGAGATAGGGGATCATATCTACCAGCTGACAGAATTTTACTAAGTATTGTCATAAAAAATGTATTGTTATACAAAAACAAGATTATTTGCGTATATTTGAATATTGGCGGTTTTTCTGATACTGCAAATATTCATGGACAGCGTTAATCATAGACAAGAAAAGCAATGTCGTTTAGATTAAGTTTTTTTTTGTGTCAGTCAAATAGTGCTTGTGCTACTTAAATAGGTCACAAAAACGTAGTGAACACTAATTATTATATTAGAACTAGTGGTTCGCCCCGAACTGAGACCTCGCGGCGCCATCTATTGACATCATTGTGAAGTTCTGTTGTAAATACTAAGGCTCATTAAAAATTAAATAATTTCGTTTCCATATAATATTTATCTAATTTTAGTATTTGTTGTTCAAGTACAGGATATAATTTAAATAATTGAACAAGTTTCAGACTCAGCCTTTCAGAAAATATTGTAATAGTTAACTTTGACCATTAGCGCCCTCTATTGACACCATTGTGAAGTTCTGTTGTAAATACTAAGGCTCATTAAAAATTAAATAATTTCGTTTCCATACCTATAATATTTATCTAATTTTAGTATTTGTTGTTCAAGTACAGGATATAAGTTAAATAATTGATAAAGTTAGAAAATCTCCACTTTGAGAACCCCCCATTTTCTCAATTTTAGGGGAAAAATTTAAAAATATATATTTTTGGACTCTATTCCTAATTATCTTTAAAATGATATCCCGCAACCCTATGTAACGCTATAAAAATATTTTTTCTTCATATTCGCTTCTATGAGAGCCCCCCTGAAATAAAGATTTTTATTACTTTTTAAGCCATATTCGGCTGGAGGCCATCGGTTTATATGCATAATATTTAAATTTGAAGTAATCACGTTCAGTAACTTAGAAGTTATAAGGCTCTGACAGACGGACGGACGGACGGACGGACGGACAAGTGCAAATTCACTCAAGTAGACTCAGAGACCTTCACTTCGCTCGGTCAATAAACTAAGGACACGTATTAAACTGTAAATTAGGTGGCGAAGTTAATTATAAGTAGAATTTTAAGCTAAATTATTAATATTACTAATTATCCCTCAGGCTAGATGATAGTAGACAATAAAGTTGCCATTATAATATTGTAATGGACCTTTATAGTAATAATATAAATAAATAAATTAGTTGTAAGAGCCACATATACTTGTATTATAACTTATAATAAAAATACAATACCTCTTAACTTTCTCTAAAAATTTATAAGAGAAAGATAATCAAATCGCTTCGCTTATGGACCCGCCACGTTAACCGCTACTACTCGCACCACCCGTAACCCAAGGCGATGAAAAATATAGCTCCTAGTTTTATGATTCGCGCCATTCGCCTAAGAGGTTTAGGTACTTTTTATGTTATTTGTAATGTTATTCGTTATTTTATGTTATTTGTTATCCGGGCTACCAGTATGAGAGACGCGTTTCGTTATGGCTAGTCATAATTTGTCGGCTCGAATGTGATTCGTTTCAATGTGAATTATTGCGGAAGGAATGATCTAAAATGCCTTAAAATGTAACAATAAAGGAAAATTGTACATGTCTTATTTATTTCCACTAATATATCCCAGTTTGTTTATACAGTACCGTGGGTATTGATATAGTAATAATCAAATATCTCTAGCTCGATAAACGCGCCTTTACTGCTTAAAACCAGTGAGCAAAACTCGTTTTTGCACACTAGTTTTTAGCAGAGAACAAAAACAAAAAGTGTTTTGAATTTAAAATGCTGTAGATTGGGCATTTCTAGTATCTTTCAGAAACAGTTCGTATTTTCTCGCTACTGATGTGAGAAGTTGTATGTAGCACTCGATAGGAAAGTTTTGTTGTTTCTTGTGCCTTTAAATCCCTCACTTCGATCAGAGGCCCAATTGTCTAAGCAAATCGTAATCATTTGACCGCTTAAGATGTATTACTCGAACTGTTTAAGGAGTTCATACATGCTTTATGACTTGCAGGCATATGAACTCCTTAAACAGGTCAAATTATACGTTTTACAAACGATTACAATTTCCTTACACAATCGGGAGGCAGGATTCTAACTTACTTCGCTCGCTCGGGATTCAAACTAGGCACTCGCAACAAAAACTAACTTAATGAAGGAACTAGAAGTTTAACTTTGTAAAATCCGCCATGATTGTAAAAGAATCGTGCAATGTCGAGTCAACACCTCCTGAAGATGCTTCGGTGTCAGAGTAAAACGTACGTTGAGAATAATTTCTGTGGTGTGGTGAATACCGCAAGTTACAAGTGCAAGATACATACTGTACCACATAAAATCTATGTGCATCGGAGCATCTTCAGGAGATGTTGATTTGACAATGCACGATCCTTTTTCAATAGTTACAATAGAGTGAATAGGCATCTTCTAGGAAAGCGCGTTCCAACCTAGACTTCATCATTGCGTTGCACTAAGCATGATTGTCGTCAAGCGCAAGCCTTATCAAACAATAAAAAAAAAACATGTCGGATTTTACGCGGGTTATAGCGAATTAAACTTCTAGTTCCTTCATTATCATGGACTTCCGCAAAGTAAAGTCTGCTTCTATCCAATATTTAAAAACGAACTTTGCTATCTTGTTGAACAATTAATAACAATTTATTGTTGGCGCGTCTTTGCCGGTAGGTTTCCCGGTATGTTATGTGCTATTGTAAAGGATATTCGACCATCGCCTGTACTCCGTTCTTCTTGAACACCACGATCCTCTGCACCTGGCCGTGTGGTGTGCTGATTGTGTGTATCACGTCCTGCAACAACGGAGAACACCAACTTGAATATTCAAACTCAAACCACAGAATAATAACTTGCTCAAACTCACATTTAGTTTTTACAAAAAAACTTTTATACTGTGCTTTCGGAACGTCGAGTGAATTTACCACTGGTCTATTTATACTAATATTATAAATGCGAAAGTTTGGATGGATGGATGTATGTATATCTATGTATGGATGGATAGATGGATGTTTGTTATTCAATCACGCCACAACGGCTGAACGGATCTGGATGAAATTTGGCACAGAGATAGATTATAGTCTGGAATATCACATATAGTCTACTTTTTATCCAAATTTTTAAAATTAAAGAGTAATTAGAGAGTTCCCGAACGAAAAACTTCAAGTCACGCGGACGAAGTTACGGGCATCAGCTAGTTGTTCGTAAAATCAAAATTTTTAAAAATATTAAATTTTTGGGGTTTGTCATGAAAAGAATAAAAACTTTAAATGAAGAGATTCCATTCCATACGATCATAAAATACAGCAAAACATCTCATACAAATAAAAATCTAATTTAAACCACAATAAAGACCAAAGAGTCCTCAATTATGAACTGCATCGCGCGGCTTCTAACAAGCCTCAGTACTCCGCCACAGGCAATTTAACGGAGAGAAAAGAAACAGAGAGAGAAAATAGAAAAATAATTTCTTTCATATTTCCTTTATGATTTCGAACGCCGCCGGCCATAAACAGATAATTAATTTTAAGGGTCGAAGTACTGAAACATTGTTTTCTGTTCCGACGTTTTAGGATAGGAAAAATGAAAATTTCATTACTAAATTAATACCATTTGCTACTCAGTTAAATGAAGTATGACGTAATTAAAAAAAGTGGTCATAAAATCGTATAGTAACTGCAGAAAATTATTGAGAAATTCATGGAAAACTCAAAAAAGGCGTTATCGCGTTCCGACTATTGTGATTTAATCTGAGACGTTATATAAACAAAAGTTATTTCAAATTAATCATTAAAGATCAAGGAACACTTTAATTAAACAATATTTTCAATACAACTTAAAGTTTTTGTTATATCTGGTTCCAAAGATCCCTCATACGAATTTTTCATACAAATTTACACTGGCTCGTCCAACCCAAATGTCAAAACTTATAGCCTAAGAGATAACTGTATTCGTGGTAACTATCTTTTGGTAACTTTAATTATATCTCCTTACTATTAATTTCCATGTTTCAGATTTATGTTAGTATTATCACAGGTGGTCTAAGAGGTGATATACGTAAATTAAAATACTTGTAACTTAAATGGGGGATATTTAAACACTACACATTATCACATCAAAGCGGCGACACTTGAGCTATTTTTTACCAATGACGGAACGCACGGTATATATTATTATGTGTTTGCCCTAAGAGGTTGTGCGATTGTTTGTTTGTTTGTGTACTTTTTAGTTACCATTTTCCTGAAAAACTACTGGACCGATTAGTATGCAGTTTTTGGCAATAGATATGCATAACTCCTGTCAAGGTTCTTGAATATGTTTTAGGGCCATAGTCCACTAAGCTGAGCTGCAATTTTGATTTTAATTTTTCAATATGTTTCCATTTTTCTGAAAAAGTACTGGGCTCATTGAGATGCGGTGTTTTGCATTAGATATGTATAGCTTGTGAAAAAGTTCTTTAGATTTAGATATATTTTAAGTTATCGTGCTATCGTGCGCGCTCCTATCGTGTTTTTTTATTATGTAACCTTTTTTCTGGAAAACTACTTTGCTGATTTAGATGCGGTTTAAAAAAAAAATATGTCGCTAGCTTCTGAGAAGGTTCTTAGATATGTTTTAGGGCCATAGTCCACCAAGCTGTGCTGCAATCGTGATTTGGTAGGTGGTCGAACTCCTTCTCATCGTAAACCCGTCGTGTTTGGACTCTTTTGATTTGCCTTGACAAGCAAGGTCACAGGAACTCCAGTTTTTTATCCATTATATTTTATAACGTATTTTTTTAACTGATATATTTTAACATTTATTTATCAGAATATTAAAGTTTGACACAATTTGACACCTCTACTCATTACCATTTGGCCATAGTCCAACACGCTGGTCAAAAAAACTACTGAACCGACAAAGATGCAGTTTTGTGTTCATAAAACTACTTCTGCGAAGATCTAATTGTTGTTACAAAGTTATAAGGTCACAAATTATAATGGAGCGCTGCAGTTCGTCGTGGGTTTTTTTTAAATTTTAATTTTATTACTTGACGTAAGTACTACTTGACGTACTTAACGACGTATTATTTCTTTGAGAGGCAATATCTAGTAAACGGCCCGATGAATAGAGTAATTTTTTATACTGGTTACTTAGGTACAGCGCATACTTTAATACTATACTAGAATAAGCCTTCCTAGTTATTGGTAATTTTTGGTAACAATAACTCGTCTTTGAGCGGCGATAAGTAGTCAGGTCCCCAGCCGCTGCAGGCAAACCATCACAAATTCCACCAGACGATAGTTACTGTTGTGAATGATACGAGCACTTGATGAGAGCTGACATTTATTATTACTGAAATATATAACAATATTATATAAAATTCACATCATCTTTCCCTTTTATTTTTTAATGTAAGTATATTATGAGTACATCTAGTTTTATTATAATTTTATAATTGGCTTAGATATGTAATTATATTTAAACAATACCTACGTATCTAATCCTAATTTATTTTCACTGAAATACCAACATAACAATATTATATGAAAATCACATCAGCAGCTATCTCCTAGCCTATATATTTTTTGAAAGCTTGCCCCCTTAAACTGCTGGCCGTTGAATAGCTAGTTTTAAGCTGTTTCACATAATATTTTGTCTCGGATTTTTCTACTGTACTTAGAAGTTATAATACTTCATCATCATCATGGCGTGCCTTCTTTAAAATGAAGTTAGGCGGTCATCATCCGAAAAACTTCTCTATTTTGAGCCGCATCTTTGAGCTTTGGATAGCTAAGCCCTGTCCATCCCCTTATATCGTCCAACCACTTGCGCCTTTGGCGACCTGGAGCTCTCTTGCCTGCAATCGTTCCATTCAAAACTAATCTTGGAAGTGAGAATTGGGCTCCTCTTTGTAAATACTTCATACTTATATTATCAATGCGAAAGTGTGTTTGCTTGTTGGATTATCGATTTGTCCTTCAATCACGCCGCAACAAAGCAACGGATCGACGTGATTTTTTGCATGGGTATACCTAGTTGTTGTAGCCTGTTACTTGTAGAGTGGTTACTTTTTGTCCCGGATAATTAAGGAGTTTCCGTGGGAATCAAAAAACTTATACCACGCGGACGAAGTCACGGGCATCAGCTAGTCAAGTTTAAAGGGCGAAAACACACCCAAAACGTGTAGTAAGAGTAACAGGCTTTGTTTGACTTGTCGTGGTGTGTTGTGTGTGTCATCCTTCCAATCATATTTATCATATTAACTAGTAGTAGGTAGTAGGTAGTATAGATTTATTTACAGTTGAAACAGTCAGCATTTTACACCCAAGATCAATAAAACTGGGCACCCAATTTATTATTTAAGTATTTATTTTGTAGCAATATAAAACGAAAAGTAAAATAAATAAATAAATCTTTATTCGGAACTATCAATGACACAGCTAAAGTACAATACAAAACACAAAATTACTAGGACACAAACAAAAGTAATAATTGTCTTCGACACGTGTCCGCGCCGGCGACTTTGGAAAGGGGAATTTCAATAAAAACCTCGAGTAAACGTCGCTCTTCGGACGCAAACGTTATTTGGCTCGATTCCTACAAGTGGTCGCAATATTGCCCGCGTCTATATTATAGTCTAGTTACACTGCAGTGCAATGAAATTGGACGCCTCGTGAACAATGTTTGAAAATGTTGGATCCATACTATGTATGATATTATAAACTAGATCATGCCCGCGACTTAGATTAAGATTTTTGATTCCCTTGGGAACTCTTTAATTTTCCGGGATAAGAGTAGCGTAAGCGTTAATTAGTTAGTTAGCATAAGCGTTATTCCAGACTATAATTATCCATCTCTGTGCAAAAGTTCATCCAGATCCGTTCAGCCGTTTTGCCGTGATCGAGTAACATCCATCCATTCATCCATCCAAACATTCGCATCATATCATACTTAATATTATAAATGCAAAAGTGTGTGTGTTTGTTGGTTTGTCCTTCAATCACGCCGCAACCGAGTAACGGATCGACGTGATTTTCGGTATGGGTATAGCTAATTACCTACCTGGAGAGTGACATAGGCTTTTATCCCGGAAAATTAAGGTGTTCCCGTGGGAATTAAAAAAAAACTTAAACAACGCGGACGAAGTCGCGGGCATCAGCTAGTTTATAATATTAGTATAGATGAAATACTCTCTCTATTACTCGTAGTACTCTATTTCAAAACATTATGTAGTACATTCATGCCCGCAATAAAACGTCAGCAATTTGTTCGGCCGACGCCGACGCTTCGAGTAACAGATAGTGAACGCATATCATTTGAATTTCTGAATCCATCTCTAAGCGAATGCTGCGCGTTCCGAACGTATAAATAAACATGCGTTGTGTGTCTGTCGATTGATATCAAACTGTAGGTAAACTCCGATCGGTTAGAAAGGAGACGGTACCGATTTTTATGGGGAGTAGGACAGGGGGGTTACTAGTAACCATCGCTCAAAGCAGTATTCAAAATGACAGCTTTATATCACGTACCCTGAGGTCTCTAAAATAAGGATTAATATTCTAAAAGACAAACTTCAACAATATTAAAACAATAATTTAAATATGGTAATATGGCTCCTGGGGCCATACTGCAAACGCATAAAGCAATACTTTAGCAATACTACCGAAAATGACAGTTTGATGTCACGTACCTAGACGTTCCTAAAATCATACTAATATACCTACTATTACCTATTCTGTGCTAATATTATAAATGCTAAAGTGTATTTGTTTGTTACCGACATATATTGGATATTTGATATTATAACCGATGTGCAAACACATAAACATATCACATATAAGCGAAAATCCATTACCTCTAATGATATTTGGTATTATAACGCGATCAGATAATGTTTTTTTTAGCTTATAACAGAAAGCTAAACAGCTGTTATTGATGGGTTTATCAATCATAAAAAATCATATGATCCGCTGACAGCTTTCGTAACAGACAGATTAGGTATCTATATTCTATACTAAAGAAACAATTTATTGATTGTATAACAATCGTGCATTGTTGAGTCAGCATCTCCTGAAGATGCTCCGGTGTCGGAGTGTAACGTACGTTGGGAATAATTTGGAAGATTTGTGTGGTGTAGTGAAAGCTACAAATGATACTGTAACCAAACCACATAGATTTACTTACCGTGGCGGATTATAGCGAATTAAAGTTCTACTTCTTTCATTATCATGGACTTCCGCAAACGCCTGCTTCTATCCAATATTTGCCAAGGATATAGTAAATCATCGTGTGGGTTCAAATCTATCATTTTTTTAATTGCAAGATAGGTTTGCGCCTGACGACAATCACGCTTAATACAAAGCAATGATGAGGTCTAGGTTGGAGTGAGCTGGCCTAGAAGATTTCCTATGGCCTATTCACTCTTGCTTTGAAGGTACTTATGTTATATGTGGCAGGGAATACATGCGCTGGAAGGGCATTCCACATTCTGGCGGTTCGAATCAGAAACGTAGAGCAGAACCGTTTCGTTCGAGCTGCCTGGACGTCAACCACATAAGGATACCAACGCAGACGGTTTCTTGCTGTTCTGTGGTAGAACGGTGAAGGGGGAATAAGGTTGAAAAGTTCCTGATTACATGAAGCTATCAAGTTATACTGTTATTGTATTAGCGTGTTAACCAAGCTGGCGGCCACATGCCACGAACTTTGCGGTTTAGAATGCACCGAGCATCGGTATAGTTTGGACGTTTGCTGTACTCCACAAAGTTTGGCCAGCCTGTTAAGACAGTAACTTTGCAGCTTGTCTGTTGGAAACCTATACATCTGAATTACCGCACATTATAGTTACTTAGTTACTTCCAATTCATCATACTAATATTATAAATGCAAAAGTGTGTTTGTTTGTTGGTTTGTCCTTCAATCACGTGAGCAATGGATTCACGTGATTTTTTGCATGGATATAGTTGAGGACCTGGAGAGTGGCATATGCTACTTTTTATCCCGGAAAAATAAGGAGTTCCCGTGGGAATGAAAAAAAATTATTCCACGCGGACGAAGACGGGCATCACCTAGTAAATGGTAAGTAAATCATGGAGCTCAAAACCGAACCAATATTAAAATTACTTTTTCTTATGGCGCAATTTTCAAAACATAAACAATTAGGTAGCCCGAGTGTTATTTTCCAAAAAAAATCCATGAAACATCGAAAATAACAAGAAAAACAAATCAAAAACACTACCAACACAAGACTGACCGCAAAAAAGTCCAAAAATAATAATAAAGAAACATTCCTTCAGAGTGACTGAGGGAGATCAAAGACAGTGCGTGACGGAAAACTACACTAGTAGCGTTAGCAAAATAGTCTCAACATTGTAGAACTGTTATTAATTTGACTGTTGTTTTCTGTTGGCTTTGTACCTATTAATATTATATAGAAAGTAAGTGTATCTGTCTGTGGCAACCTAGAATAGGAAAGCGTAAGAAAGGACGACAAAGAACCAGACAGGAAGATGAAATAGACAAGATAGCAGGGAAAATTTGGACAAGGAAGGCAAGGGATAGACATGTTTGGAAAGGGTTAGAGGAGGTCTTTGCAGAAGTCACAGACAACCAGACGAAGAAGAAGCAGACACCAACCAGGTGAAAACAAATGACGTTATCGGGAACTGATGTTGTTTTAGTTAGTAGGTACTTAATTTGTTTAAAAATTTAACTTAGATATCTATATTATGAGTAACAATATTGTAAATTGTCTGAAATGAAGGCTAGTATTTTTATTGGGACGGAGATAGGTTGCATCCCGGAGAATATTCTACTCCTTATCCGGCTCATAGGTATTGAAAAACCCTAAATCCACGCGGGCGAAGCCGCGGGCATCATCTAGTTATAGTTGAAGTGTGTTTAATCTGTATGTTTTCGTTTCGCGGCACATTAGTTTAACCGGATTTGATGAAATAACAAAATAAAGACAAAGTACCTACACTGTGTGAACTTCAATAAAATATAAGACGTGAAGGTGAAAATTATTGCATACGATTTCTTAAATCTAAAGCTATGGAATATAGGCTACTTTTTATCCCGAAAAAATCAAAGAGTTATAGGTATCATCTAAATATACTACAACTAGTGCATATTAAGTAAGTAGAACTTAGTATTGAATATTGACATATCTGCAAGAGACAACCTTATGGGAGAAATTAGGAATATTTTGTCATAATTATATTGTATGTGTGTGAATAAAATTAAAATAAAATCTGTTGAGATAGGTATAATTGAAGTTCTTTTTTGCCGATGCTCCCGTATTCCCATGAGAGATCTGAGAAGAGAACAACCGCGAGCGAAACAGCGTCGTTGCCAAATTGATGCTTTTCCCCAAATTATATTCATCACTAACCTTATGTCATTATGATTTACGATGAATCCCGAATTCAAGGTAAATATCTGTTCGAAATTATATGCTTTATTAATAAACATTAAACATTAATAATGCGTAAAATCAGAAATAAAAGCTCGCCATTAAATCGGTTAAACAGTTGGACCGAGAAAGCGTAGCAGACAGACGGGCTGTTTTTATCCCGGAAAATCAACTCGAGAATTTTAAAAACGTAAATGCTCGAGTCACTGGCATCGTTATTTTCATAATATACGAGTTTCTAATTTTTAAGAATAAGGTAAGTATAAGCCTTAAAATGTAGGAATTAAAGATCTATGATGACCTATATATTGAGTAGGTATAATATTTAAAAAAAAAATGTGTATGCCAGCTCCGACGCACGACTGGAGTTTACTCCTTACGAACGAGAAGTGTTGCCATGGAAACATAAACAAGTGTTACCGTGGAAACATAAAGTAAATAACGTAACGGAGAAAGTTTCATTTTACTACCCATACATTTTCATACCCCGGGCTTATATATGGAATTCGATTCTTAAGGAGGTAAACTCCAATAAAAAGCTTACTAGAGATAGGATATTAAAAAAATGAAAATTCTATTCTGAAAAAACTACCATCTCACGACCAATCATCCTCAATCACCGTCAAATCATCATTCTAATATCAGAGGAAAGCCTAACCCTAGGATATTATGTAATATCTCTTATCATTTAATTCCGTCCCGTGATAAATTTTTCTCGCAATTTGTAACTACGGCACCTAAACTACGTTCAACGACTCTACGTTAAGCGAAATCACGTTGAATTATTGAGGCCTGCAATAACGTAGAAAGGTGGAGATTTTTTAAATTGAAATAAGGCACGCGCACCAAGCCTATAAATGTCATCATTATCATATCTGTGTCAGCCTGCGGACTTCTATCACACGGTTAAAGATATGATTTCATACTCTCTAGAGATCTTTAAAGCTCAAATTCAAATCTTTTTTATTCCAGTTGACTTGGACAATTGCTTTTGAACCGACTAGTGAATCTACCATTGCTTACCATTCTCGCCACCCTTTTTATATCGTCAGTCCATCGTGCTCACCCTCTTAAGATTCAGATATACGGACCCGAGACTAGTACAGGTTGGAAATATTACTGGAGACAATACTAATATTATAAAATATGCGAAAGCGGAGCAGATAGACGGACGTCTATCTGCTCCGCTTTAACGGGTAAAATCTTTTCAATAGATTTTGATGAAATTTGGTACAGAGATTGGTTGCACCCGCGGTAGGACAGGCTCGAAAATTGAGAGTTTCCACGGGTCACAAATCCTTAATCCGAGAAGACGAAGTCGCGAGCAGCAGCTAGTTTATAATATTAGTTTGATTCTTTTTTTATTCATTCTCTTAAGCATCCCGAATTTATTTTTAGGGGTCCTTAAATGTCTCATACTCCAACTCATATTTTTTATTCAAATAAACTCATTAAAAGTGCTTTTGAATCGATTGTCTCAATCAACTAACCTAAACAAAATTACTTAAAATTAATATGGGCAAGACAATGACCTATTACTCTTTTTACTAAGTCTAGACTCCAGAATAAGTTCTGTAAGTATACTTGTTTAAAGAGGCTAAAGACTGTGAAGAAAAGATGGTACAGCGTTCAGGGCTTCATTGAGGGAGAAGTAATACCAACAAAAATACCTTCTCATACAATCTACAGCTTCAAGGTAATAAAACGATAACCATTTAGGTATCCACGAGCAATTCTGTTCTGTTACGCTCAGTATTTCAATATTACATGCAAATTGAATCCACGGCCTCTACGGCACCCAAGTAAGGTAAATTAGTTTGAATTATTAAAGGGAGGCCCCGATTGCAAAAAGGAAGGTAGTACCTAAATGCTGGGAGTTACAAATGAATATTGTATGCAAGGAGAATAGACTTCGTTAAGCAAAGCCTATTTTGATTCGACTAAGGCAAAATCAAAACGAAGGGTTATGATTTTAGCAGTCTATGTACATAATATGTCTGTACTAGACGATGCCCGCGACTTTGTCCGCATGGATTAAGGTAATTTGATTCCCGCGGGAACTCTTTAATTTTCCGGGATAAAAGGTAGCCTATCACTTCCCCTGGATAAAAACTATCACTATAACAAATTCAAAGGCACATCTGTTCAACCGATTTAGATGAAATTTGGTATCGAGGTAGGTTACATCCCGGGGAAGGACATAGGCATTATTAGGACATACTTTTGATTCCGGAAATTAAGGAAAAAACTGAAACAACGCGACCAAAGTCGGGGGCATCAACTAGTCTAATATAATCCTTTATCCGGAACGTAAGTATGACATAGTTGCTCGAGGACTTTAATTAAGACGATACGTAAGCAAGCGATGCTAGTAGAGCGATCCGAGTTGTTTCAAGGAAATTCATGCTCGGCGAGTCAGATGCGAGCGCAGATGCCGCTGTTGCAGGGAGGCGTGGGGTTATACAGTTGTTTAATTAATTCACGACGCAGGGTGAATGCGAATCTCACAATTTACGTTTAATTTTAAGAAAACTGGTACATTTACAGCGCTCTCAGTGCACGAGATCAAGAGAGTAAGCGCATGTCGACAGAAATGGAAGAAAAAATTATGTGTAAAAAAAGTTATAATTATTCACTTAAGTTAACCGTGCCGTGTGGACAAAAGAGCTCAGGGCGCGAAGAGAGACGCAGGTTAAATCCTGCCGGTTCCGCAAATTTTGAATATGTATTTAAGTAAGATTAGAAATTTTCCTCGTGTGTGAAGCACTGTAATCTTAATATATATAAATCTCGTGTCACAATGTTTGTCCTCAATGGACTCCTAAACCACTTAACCGATTATAATAAAATTCGCACACCATGTGCAGTTCGATCCAACTTGAGAGATAGGATAGTTTAAATCTTAAAAAAACATCAATTCACGCGGACGAAGTCGCGGGCATCATCTAGTAAAATTATAAAAGTTACTGTTCAATACAATTAATTCGAGAATATGGCCAATTCTGTATAACACAATCTCTAAACTAAAATGACATCTCTAAACCTAGTTCTGTCCCTTCCAGCAGGGAGTATTAAGGGTTACCAATATTTTTAGAGCAAATTATAAGAATCAATAAGGAGAAGTAAGCAAAGTAAGGAAAGGAGAGAAAGGGGCTAAGCGGAGTACTTTTAAAACCTAAATCCACGCGGATGAAGTCGCAGGCATCATATATAACTTAGCAATAACTCCCATTGGGAAATTCGTTTTAAAACTTAGGTATAAAATGAAATCGTTCGTACCGTACCGTGGGGACCGCTCAGGACGGTTCTACACGAAATTGAATTCAATAGGTAGGTCTTGAGATATATATTGAACTAGCTATTGCCCGCAGCTTCACTCACGTTGGTGATGAAAAGGTCACTGACTGACTGATCTATCAACGCACAGCTCAAACCACTAGACGGATCGGGCTGAAAGGCATACGGAAATGACTTAGGCATCCGTTAAGAAAGTGTTTTTGAAAATTAAACCCCCAAAAGGGTAAAAAGGGGGTTTGAAAGTATGGAAATCGCACTTAACGTGAGCGAAGCGGCGTCCAAAAGATTCGAGTTCGAATATAGAGCCTGGAAAATAACGGAAGAACGCTCTTATCACAGAAAAAAATTATTCAAATGAATTTTCATTTGAATTATTTTTTTGAACATAGCAATCAAATCATAAATCAATTCTCGTTCGCGAAATATTCATTGAACTGAGCCGTCACCGTGTTTACTCCGGAGTGATATATGGGCGGGCGTCAAAACTTTGTTGATATAGGCACCTGTCTCATACACCGGGAATGAAAACAAATAGATAATATATTATTTACTAAATGATGCTCGCGACTTCGTCCGCGTGGATTGAGGTTTCTTGGTTCCCGCGGGAACTTTTTAATATTCCGGGATAAAAAGTATGTCCTAATAATAATGTGTTATACCAGACTATAATCTATCCCTGTGCCAGTAAATTTCATCCAGATCCGTTCAGCTGTTCGGGCGTGATTAAGTAACAAACATCCATACATCTATACATCCATCCAAACTTTCGCATTTATAATATTTATTTGATTATTTGATTTATTTGATTATCGAGACTTAAGAACTACATATTGAATTCCAACTCTTTGAAACAAACAAAACACCACAAGCTTCAGAAGCTCAAACACAGTCTAAATATATTCACTTAATACAGTAGGTCGACGTAGAAACTTTGCTTTAGTGTTGCTGAAAGATTGATAGTGATAGAATTAGCGTATCTAATTTGAAATAATCAGACAAAAAATACCCATAAAACAAAAACAAACAGAAATGACGCAGTGTTTATTAAGAGAGTGATATATGAACGGCAATAAACTATCAGCATGTTAGGCACCTGTTGCACTGGGCGGGAAAAAAACAGCACTAAAAACAAAAGTAACGGTAACCTAATATTTTTTGGGTGAGTGATTTAATAAAATTGTAAAATAGCGCAATATTTTTATCAAGAAATTTCATTTCATTCCATTAATTGAAAAGTTAATGAATTTTTATTACAAAACATTAGCTGTTAATGTTGCTCTTATTTCACCGCTGTTAAAATTATAGAGTAAGTAGACTTTTCCCACTCTTGGGAATAAAAAAGTTACCGCACAATTATTAACTTAAGAAAAGAGTGCGGTAATATAATGGTTAGTTACCAAACAAAACAACAGCTGTTTCTATGCCGCCATTTTTATCGAGGTTTTTATATAGGTAGTTCGTACGATAAAATATTAAAACCTCTTTTCACACTAACTTCAGGGTTGAGGGGTTGAGTATGTCACTCAATGATTCAACCCTGTCCTACCGGCTGAATTTCGGCCACGGCGGCCTGTCTCCAGAGAGATAAGCCAACTGCGCGGGAGATATTATAGTGCACAAGTGTGCATGCATACACAGGTGCACTCTCTGTTCCTTTACTCTCATAACGCGATGGGACGGAAAATCCGACACGCCCGGTGAGAGCAGGCGCAGGACTGACGGATTTACGTGTTCTCCGAGGCACGGGGGTGAAACACCGCCAACTTCCTAACTCCGGGCTAGTACTGAGAATTTCTTGTCAGAAATACCCAATGATAACTAATGATGGCTCGGCCCAGGATTAGAACCCGGGACCTCGTCAGTCGCAGTCGAACATGCTAACCACTAGCTAGACCAACGAGGCAGTCAGTAACATTACTAAAGAAACGACTAACGCCTAATGTGATCCCAGCTACACCAAAATTGTATTAATTGCTACGCCATAAAAATTTAAAGACTTCTAAGCCGTAGAAATCAATCTAAAAAGCATTTTTTTTTTCAAAGTGGACACTATAAGTTATTGCGACAAGTTTCTACACAATAAAACACGTGTTCTCAATAGGGTTGGCACCCAATACAAATATAAACCTAATCGAAAGTCATACAATTTTATTTAAAGAGAATATTAATGGTTTCTCAATCCGTGTGTGTCAGTCTTAAGTAGGGATTCAGTATTTTTTTTTATCTACATACCTACTTGACAGTTTGAATTTATAATTTACCGAAATAAAGCAAAACACTAAATTACGACAGCATTTTTGCAGTGAAATTCGAATAACAAAATAGCACCATTAGAATTTCGCATACGAGACAACCCTAGCCACAGCTGTGTCACAATATGTCACAAACATGCACTCTGCACTAAATCATTTGCTAGAAGAACAGATGTTATGTATCACGTGATTCAATTTACAGTCGCGGAACTGAAAACTACACGAAAACGAACTTTAAAACCATATCAATAGAGTAATGCTATTTTGAATGAGCTGTTTGATAGAATTGTTTTCACATTCGCGGAAAATATTCTCACCAGCTCGAATACTTAGTCATGAGATAATATTTGAAACTAAAAAATAACGTAAGTAACGTAGGAATTTCTTTGATATAGGAGTGATGCGGAACATACTTGTTTATTGGAGCATTTAATTATAATAACATAGAATATTATTATATCATTCTACCACGGCGTAATTCTAAGATTCATTCGACTCCCTGTCATAGAAACACTCAAAGCCGTCATCATCATACATTTCTGCTAAAGTTCGCTATTCGTAAGTCAAACAAAAAAGTAACCCTCCCCTCCGTATGTAGCAAGTTATCAGTAGCTTAGCTTACGAAGCGTGTTTTATTGGAACGGTTTTGACATACGCCTCGTAGCAAATAGGACTATCCGTAAGCAAGACGATTCGTTTCTGGGATACAGGAACCGGGCATAATATCACAGTCTAAAATCTATGGAGATAAAGTCTTTCCTACCAGTCGTTCGAAGGAGGCGTCTAGCAACGCTGCGTATCTTCAGCTGGCGAAGTGATCAGTCCATCATCAAAGAAAGCCATTGAAGAAATATGTACTAAAGTAATTAGTACATTATACCGCAATGATTAAATCCCAAAATTAATATTATGCTGCTTGGAGCTGGTGCATACCGATGAAGATTTCTAGAGAGACATGAGTAGACTCCAGACCAGAGAATTCAGAAATTATAAATTCCCAAATTGGCCCTGCCCGGAATCGAACCCGAGACCTCCCACGTTAAGACAAAAGCGCTCAAAACTGCGCCAGGGAGATCGTCAAAAACGGGGATAACTCTAAAAAAACAAATCTAAAAGTAGACAAAACAATTCCTTTAAAAATATTATCACAGAACACTGCGACTAGACGTAGATTAAGCAAATCTAGAACAGACTTTCCGATCTAGGTAAGTCCACGTGCACCCGCCTTGTGTTACATTTTACAGCGCAGCCTCTTTCCGTACCTAAGACCGTTGTTTTCTCCGTAACCGGGGATTACCGGCTAGGGTGACCATGGTTGCCGTGTAAACTCGGATACTTTTTGTGTTGGAAAAATCTAGTAACCTCTAACATCTTTGTAGAATTATTTGTAGTTTTTTGTAGTATTATATTATATTATTATTTGTAGTTTTTTGTAGTAAATATAGTGGATCTTGCCATTCTCTCGCAGGCTTAATCCTATTTATGAATATGTATGTCTCATTTTGGTGTCGCTTTTTCGTTTGATCGAATTTTCAAATCACGTTGCTAAAGAAGTTTCACTAAAAACAAAAACTTAAAAAAAATTTATCAAAAGTAGACAGCAACGAGATATCAGACACTATTTCTTACACTTCAACAAATGAAACAATTCAAACTGGGGTTCCTTTATTGTCGCAATCTTTTAGTTCAGCTTGACCTTGAAGCATTTGGCTTGAATGATTTCTTGATAACTCTATAATTTATAATTTCTTGATAATTTCTTGAAATCACACTACGGACAGAATATGACAATACGTCCGCAAGATCACTCGCGGCGCGTCGGCGTCGTTTGGAATACAATGAAACGTTTCGAAAACGCGCTTCTCTTTACAGTTCCAGTTAAAAATGTGCGCGCACTCACGTGTCGCCTGGACGCATCGCTACTTGTCCTGTACCTGTAATGTCCTAACTGTAGTTTGTTTTCGCCCAAAGGCTTTAGGAGAATTTATCCAAATATTTTTTGGACATAGGTCCAACGCGTTGAGGCTTTACAAGGGAAAATATCGAAATTGTGTAATATTCATGTTCACTGTTCTCCCCAAAAGTTGCCTGGTGGAGATTGCTCTGTAAACAATACGCCGCCCTATGCTTCCATAGATTCAATATAAATATACTTCTTGTGTGCTATTAAGTATCTATCTATTGATGCTCTTTTATTTGCACAGTTATAGAATGAGATTTGTCCTAATAATAACAAACGCATGTGGTTTCCCTAGTCAACTTTATATTGCAGCGCCCGAGAAAAGTGGACTTAGTGCAAACATAGAGTGGGAGGTATAAGACTCAATTTGAGATAGGTAGTTAGAATACTGGACTTAGATGCTTCTCTGAGAGAGTAAGTTTTCTAGAGAATTCTCAACGATTTACTGCAGTATTTACTTATTGAGTTAGTAAGTTCTCAAGATACCTGACCTACCTTTCTTGTTATTCTTTTCGTTTAGAGTTAGACGAACGGCTTTAACGGGCCAAGCTCGACGGGTTTAAAGCCAAACATCACACTAAGTTTTTTTCTATCCACTACAAGTTAGCCCTTGACTGCGATCTCACCTGATGGTAAGTGATAATGCAGTCTAAGATGGCAGTTATATTAAAACCATACCCCTAATCGGTTTTTTCACGGCATCGTACCGGAAAACTAAATCACTTGGTGGCACGTCTTTGCCGGTAGGGTAGTAACTAGCCACGGCCGAAGCCACCCACCAGGCCAGACCAGAGAAAAATCAGAAAAGTGTAACTTCCCAAACTCTTAAATTTTCCGTGATAAAAAGTAGCCTATGTGATAATCCAGACTATCGATCAAATAATAATCAATCATCATCAATAAAATAAATATTATAAATGCGAAAGTTTGGATGTATGGATGTATGGATGGATGTTTGTTACTCAATCACGCCCGAACGGCTGAACGGATCTGGATGAAATTTGGCACAGAGATAGATTAAGTATAGTCTGGAATAGCACATAGGCTGCTTTTTATTCCGGAAAATAAGGAATTCCCATGGGAATTTAGAAAACTTATTCCACTCGGACGAAGTCGCGTTCATCAGCTAGTAGATACATAAAAGCACAGCTTACCCAAGAGGAAATACCTCAATGCTCATTTTTTACAATGACAGTCAGTAAATATAACCTGACTAACTAATGCCTATCCTAACTTCAAACCCTGTGCGCATCACTGCCTCAAACCACGCAGACGAAGTCGCGGGCATCTGCTAGTCCATCCATAAATCCATCCACCCATCAATCCAAACTTTCACATTTATAATATTAGTATATATCTATATCCGCAGTAGAACGTGCCACCCACAATACAACGAGACGCGTGTTAACATAGTCACCAACTCGTCACATAAGAATTGTCCAATTGGCGGTAGTCGCAATTATGGCAAATTGGATTAATTCCGATTTCAAGGCAATTTGAGTGCCATGCACTGATATTAACTGGGTTAGTGGGTTGAATTTGATGGACAAGTGGCCTAGTTGTGACAACGCATATCCGTCGATTGCGATTGCTAAGCAACGTTGACCCAACTCGGTAACTGGATGGATGACTGAATTTGGAGGTTCAAATTTGGCCTTTTCGTTTCCTCCGTGCTTCGGAGAGCACGCGGTCTCGGTTATTATTACTAACATATGATCAAATCGTTACAGAAACCTAATAGTTTTAATAGGTAGGTACTCTTAGGCGATTCGTATGCGGAAGGACGTTGGGAACCCACCGCATTATTATCCCGAGAAAATTCCTACCATTATTTGATTAATAGAAAGGGGTCAAGACACTCAGTAATGAGGAATACGACGCACAGAGAGGGTTGAGTTTATGTGTTTGTTTAAAATTTGATAGCTACCTTAGCGACAGATCGCAGTTTGTTGAAGTCATGAATAACGACAGCACACTTTCAATCTCAGATTTGTCTCCTGTGATGAGAGGAGTTCCTCAAGGATCCATTCTGGGCCCCCTGCTATTTACAATTTATACAGCTGACATTACGAATTGCATTAGTCATTGCTTGTACCACCTTTATGCTGACGATACGCAACTTTACATCTCTTTTGATCCCTTAGACATAGCTATAGCTGAATATAAACTTAACACTGACTTAGAGCAAATACATTTATGGTCAAAAAGGAACTGTTTAGTAATAAATCCTGGAAAATCTCAATTTATGGTATTGGGCTCTAAAACTGTTGTAGCTAAAATAAGCATGCTCAATCCTACAATAAATATTAATCATAATATAATTGAAAAAGTACAAGAAGCTCGAAATTTAGGTGTAGTTTTTGACACTGCACTGCATTTTGTGACTCACGTCCTTAACGCTGTCCGTAACAGCTTATATTGCTTAAAGCTGCTCTATAAAATGAGACCCTATATCAGTGTAAAGCTAAGAGTGCGGTTATGCAAATCACTTGTTTTATCTAGACTGAATTATGCCGACACTGTATACGGGCCCCGACTCTTAAGCAGGACGAAAAAAGTTATACAGCGCGTTCAAAATGCTTGCGCCAGGTTCTGCTTTAATATCCCACCGCGCTCACACGTTACTCCTTTTATTAATGAAGCAAACCTTTTGAAGATGGAAGCGCGTAGAAAGTTACACCTTGCCACTCTACTTTTTGGGGTGCTTAAAAATGGAATTCCAGAATATTTACGCAAGAAATTAATGTGGTTTGGTGATAAGTCAGCACGCATTACGCGGAACTCCTACCTCTTTTTGTCCACTCCACGGCATAAAACAGCAGCATTCAAGGGAAGTTTTAAATTTGCGGCCACTAAGTGCTGGAACGATCTACCGCCTCCGCTAAAAACGTCACAATCTTTTGGAACTTTTAAAACTAAATTAAAAACCTATTTACTTACGCAACAAAAAAATTTACCTTAAAATTAATTATTGTTATTACACTATAGCTTATCTTAGAAGTGGCTATCGTTTCAGCACTTATGCCGCATTTATTACAGTTTCTCCAATTAATTTTATTTACTCTTTTTATTTGCTTTTTATTTTATTTACTCTGTTATAATGTTAGTTCATTTTCTCTTTTTATTTTCTTGTCGCTTGTGCCAATCTGTATCTTTCATTTTAGATAATGTAATATTTAAACCAAACGCAATAATAATATTATAAGTTAACTATAAATATATTAGGTTATATATTACATTACACTCATAAATATTATATTCATAGTTCCGTCCGTGACTTCACTTAAAATATAGGTTTCCACTGAAAACCAGCGCTGCAGTCTGCTGCAGCATAATGCTGAGATGGAAACCTTTATTTGGTCATGTATCGCTATATTCTTAATATTAATTATAATTAGTCTAATGTGGTGATCAAATAAAAAAAACATTTTCTTTCTTTCTTTTTCATTTTCTAAAAGATTCGTGACGAATAGGTATAGCGGAAATACTGAGGAGGATCACCGCATATTTCCTACCTTACTACTACCACAGCCCATTAACGGCCCACAGCTGGGCACAGGCCTCCATTCTCATAGGAGAGAGGGAATTAGAGCTTATACCCTCCACGCTGCTCCAATGCGGGTTGGCGGGCTTTAACGACTATTATTATATTAGTGATAACAACCGGGACCGACGTAAGCCGTCGTCATCGGGCACGCTCTCAGAAGCACCTACCTTAATCTATACTAATATTATAAATGCGAAAGTTTGGTTGGATGGATGTTTGTTACTAAATCACGTCAGAACGGCCGAACGGATTTGGATTAAATTTGGCACAGACACAGATTAAAGTCTGGAATAACACATAGGCTACTTTTTATCCCGGAAAATCAAAGAGTTCCCGCGGGAACCGAAAAATCTCAATCCACGCGGACGAAGTCGCGGGCATCAGCTAGTCATCTATAAATCTATTTGAATATTCCCAACTAAGTATTCACAATAAATTAATTAATTCACAATATTCCTATAAGAAAATTTACTTTCTAATTGCTAATTAAATACCTACCCGACGGCATAATTAATTTTTACAAACAAACCCCCGGCATTTAATTTCCAGGGCTGTCACATTACGGCAATTCATTTCAAGCAAACTCGTCATTTTCCCTCCTCCACTCGACAGAGCAATCTGAGTAATTTGAGCAATTAAAAATTTCATTATCCCTGACAAACATTATTCACAGAGAATATCTAATCATCGTTTTAATTATGAAAAACCAATGGAAACCTTCTCTGTTTACGGTAGATCTTAAGGCGCAACGCATATCTACGGAGGCAAGTGGAGCGAGAGTCCCGAGAAAAGCAAGAATTCGGAAAATTAATTAGTTTCCGCGGGAATTAAAACAACTTAATCCACGCGGACCGTGTTGCGGGCATCATCTAGTAGTACGCTATTACCTATTCTGTGCTCGTAACTATAATATAAATTTTATTTGTAGGACTTCTTTCTCAATTTAAACAATATTGATTGCATGTTAATGAAACGAAATAAAAATAACAAACAACACAAAAGTTAAACTCGGTATAGAAAGCTTAACAAACTTTCACAATACTTTTCTCTTTTCCGCACCCGCCTTTGTCCAAGTCTCATTGCCGCGGGCGCGGAAAACCGGAGCTGTCGCGCGTTTCCGCACCGCGCGGAAAACTCGAAGCGGACGAAACCGGCGCCATTGTGAACTTGACCGCAAACAAGTAACTTACAATAAAGTTGCAACTAGCTCACTTTCGCTTACCAGTTCAAAATGACTAGCTTTGGTCAGCGGCACCGCTCATTTTAAGTTAGATTTTCTCTATTATGTAAAGTCTGCTTCAACCCTTATAACAATCTCAATTTTTATGATTGGCTGAATTTCTGGTTTTCTTGCTGCGACACTGGATTTTGGCCAATGCGGAAGAGTGTAAACCAATCAGAGGTGATTATGATAGTCACACTGTAGCAATATTTCTTACGCAATAAGGCCCTTAACGTGTACCTAATAAGGTTAGCACTAATCGACGACATTCCTTAAGTAAAGAGGTAAGAAGGAGTATTTATAGGGCTTCACTTAAGGAAGCCTGAGACGACATAATACTATTGAATACTAGATGATGCTACTGACTTCATCTGCGTGAAATAAGTTTTTTTAACCCGTTTTATTTTCCGGGATAAAAATATAGACGTCCTTCCCCGGGATAAAAATATCTCTATGCCATATTTCGTCATCGGCCGAAGAAATGGGCCGTGGAAACGTAGCCCACAGACAGAAAGGCAGACATACAAACTTATGCCTTTACTATATTATACTTAGTATGGATGAGTGAGTAAAGTAAAAAATTGGTAACACAGTGCCTCAATATTTCAATTCGTTACTTGCTATAGCATTCTGTATATAAAAATTATAGATATATCTATCGTAAATAAAGAAAGTAGGTACTTATAACAAAATAAAATAAAAAAATAGATAAAAATTGTTATAATAAAGAATGTATTAAAACATCAAAAGATGACACGAATTCCTATCTAGAGAGAGAGATTAAAGAAATCTGTCCTCCGAGAGGATAATTCTGTGAAGCAAATAAGGACGGCTATTCAGCACACGACAGGCCGCGATCTCGAAGTGAGCCACATCGTGTCGTGTCACAGTTTGTCTTGCCAATATCCATAATTATAAAAGAAAAAAAAAGCTGGTCTTTCTGTTTGCATTATACCGGTCTGTTATTTTTTCAGCCCATCCGATTTGCCGAAAAGTACAAATACATTTTACATCAGAGGCTACTTTTTACTCCGTAAAATAAAAAGAGTTCCCACAGAATTTTTAAAAAGCACAAATCCCTGCTAAGATTTAAAAGTACAATTGGCTGCCTCAATGTTTCAACAAGGCTTTTGTTTTTAAAAAACTTTATGCCATATTGGTGCCATCATTAATTGCTGCGCTGTGATTTTAAAAAGCTTAAAATTCCGATTTATGAAGTAAAATACTGTCATCTCCTATCCCGACGAAACCCTTTTTTTTGTGATAAAAAAGATTCTATGCCAAATTGTATTCAAATCGACAAGCATTAAAGTAATGCGGTAACAGACAGACAAAAATATTAAAAAAAAATGTTTTGGGCTATTCATTCGAAATATAGCTTCCTACATAAAAAAATTTAGGCTGTTTTCGATCTGTATATTTGAAAATTTTGAGAAAATTTTGTCAAATTTAACGCGACGTGAATGGCTAGCATTAATCCATAATCCGAAAGAAAGTCCGCGACACCGAGAGTCGTTTAGCGCCCGCCTGTTTTTCATTTAGAGCCACTCCAACTTCTTGTCTGATAGAAAAAGTTACCCTCAAAAACCAATTATGAAACTTCCTTAATAGCCATAAATCACGCGTACTAATATTTAAAAGGAAGAAAGAAAAGTTTATCTAAAGCAAAGATATAGCTTTAAACTAATTGAAAACTGTATTGAAGCAATTTTTTTTATCCACTAGGTACAAGTTAGTTAGCCTTTGACTGCGATCTAACCTGATGGTAAGTGATAATTAAATATCACATCGTAAGAAAACCTGCGTGCCCGAGAGTTCTTCATAATGTTCTCAAAGATGTGTGAAGTCTGCCAGATCCGGACTTGGCCAGCGTGGTGGATGGCTATGGCTAAACTCTTTTCAATCTGAGAGAAGTTTTGCTTTGAATGGCGTTCAAATTTTAACGTTAACCATAACGTAACTTTAACCGCTTGATCTGCAACTGGGCCTTGAGAGGGAGTTTCTGAAAATACACCCAAGCGTAGCCGGGTTAACTAACTAATACCTACTGTAAATAAACTATCAGTTTTAAGCCAATTTAATCCGTATTTAAGGGTTATCCGCTAACCGCAAGTGGTACGCACAAAATACCGGCGCACCCTTAATTATGGACAGGGTTGGGAAGAGGGTTCCTAAACAGTTTGATACATTAACAACCCTTGAGAATATTTGAGTCATTTATTCGTTAGGGTTGTGCTTGTGACCAAATTGTAGCTATCGTCACAAATACGGTGATAGTTTGACAGCTACAATGTGACTATCACTTCTGCAGCCCTATTCCGTAAAAGCTGCATCAATCATTGTTACAATCTCAATTGTTGTGATTGGCTGAATTTATGGTACCTATTACTGCTCCGACAAGGATTTTAAGCAACAGCGAAAAAGTGTTCTCCATTGCGATCGTTACATTGTATACCTATTCATAGGTAACAAGGCCCCTGATTAACTTGATAATCCCAAGAAAGAGAGCCCTCAAGGCAAAAGTAATGAGCGAAGACTCTTGCCTTGGTCTTGCTTCTCTATTTCATAAAATTCTAACCAACGACAATGAGTACTAAGAAATGATTTTCGAAAATTTGCCCCCGAAATATTAGTTATTAAATAACTAATACTTACACATTCAGTAAAAACGAGCAACACCACATATTCAGATATTTCTAAAATATTTATTCACAATTGAAAATTCATAAGCCGTCCTTCAATTATGTATTTCCAAATCCTATTGAATATTTTTCATGACAATTTATTCAGCCTGCAGGTTAATATGATATTTTTTAACGTGTCATGAGATTTCATATCAAATATTGAAAACTGCTCACATTTTTGTAATGTTTATTAATACTGTTAATACTGTTTAAATTTTTGTAATGCTTATTTTATTCAAATAAATACATAATATGTAACATATTTTTATATTCATTCAATATTAAAATAAAAAAAAATAATATTTTAATAGTTAGGTAGTATTAAAACTTTTGATAAAAATATAAAAACACGTAAGTAAAAACCTGATACTGAAAATACGCATACCGTAAGAGAATAAATTGCTGTACTTAAAGCGAAAAATTATGAAATCAAAATACTGTATTAAATATTTTCAGTACTCATAAATAAATACGAATGTTCTGTGAATCCATTTTAAATTTCTTCTCAAAACTAAAAGTGTGTGAATTCTGACAGCACGGTGGACTATGGCCTATGCATTGTGTTTGCTATCAACACTTAGATGTTTATTGTTCATTTCATGCTAATGTTATATAACCACTATTTACGCCCCTGTGTATGTGAATTCCGTTTAGCAGCAGGCAATGCTCTTACGGGCGCAAAGCGGGCCATTACGTAATTTACACTTAAAGCGCGGTGCAACCTGGCCGGGGAGATTAAGGCCAATTACACGGGAACGATTTTAGTTTCAAATAAACGTGTATTTAAAATTACGACGGCAATAAAAGTATTGCGTTTCCACAATACGATTAATTTGTGGTTTGGATTGTAGGAAATTGGATTCTGAATTCAAATTAAGTTTTAAGAACAAATAACAATTTTAATTTGTGTTTTGGATTTATTGGTTTAGATTACATGAAATTGGATTTCGAATAGTAAATTAAGTTTTTGCAATAAATAACAAGTAGGTTAGGTATTTTTTTAGGGTACGCTTTTAGGCACGGTGCGTATAGGCACTATTATTTGGTAATAATTAAAAAAGAAAAGGAAAGACTATGTTTCGTTTAGTTTTACGTTCCCAAATAAAAGGTTCTATTGAGTCTACTAGAGATACCCATCTACTGTGTAGAGTGTAGACCTTAGAGGTAGGTAACTTCATACGAATTTGACATTAGAGTGAAGGAATTATGTATTGAAAGTTCTTCCAGTTTCCTCCGTCATGTCCCTGTCACCTCGCAACGGTGCTCTGTCCAGACGCCTACGTCAAACGACTGATATGTAAAAACGTATCTCCTTAGACTGTGCCGTTTCTATTATCTTATTTAGACTTCTATGGTCATAACCCTTATGCAGGAGTGTAGGTTCGTAGGGGTAGGGGAAGGTTATAAATAAAACATAGCGAACGGTGCTTTTAAAATTACTGCCCATTTGTAAGGTGCTTAAAATTTAAATATCAAAAGGAGGAAATTTTTTAACAAGTTAAACCTTTTCAATTTGAAAATGCGCGCTGCAATGCTTATGAGCGCTTATTTTTTTTTACACAAAGACTAAACGAGCTAATTAATTTTGGAAATATCAATAATAAAGGATTTCGTGATAGATAGAGATAGAAAGAAATTACTGCATCATTTAACTAACCACCGTCCGCCAGTAGACATCGCAGTCAAAGGTCAACTTGTTGTAAAAAAAAACTAGGAAATGTTATGTTTAAGTTAAGTAGATGGTCATTTAACAAGCATTTTTTTATGGGATAAGATTACTTTTGTAAATAAAATAAAACTTAAACTAACCGACCCCTAGGCGAAGGAACCCCTAAAAATTACTATGCATACGACTTAACCGCGTCGCGGTGAGAGCGTCGAGTGTTTTTCCATCTGGTCTGAAATAGCTTTCAGTAACAAAAGGGGCTCGTTTGAAATTCATAAGCCGCGAGGCGCGACCGTTTCCAGTTTGAAGGTCTAGCCCCACTACACTGCACTGCTAAGAAGAAAACCTTAAGTCGCATATTTTGTTACCTAATTCAGTTATAGTACCGAGGCGTGGCGCGCACGGCACGTAGCTGCAAGCATTATTTGTATGATTACAACGTACTATTGCCTATTCTGTGGTTGGTTGTTTGGAGCTGGGCCCACTAATTAAGCGACGTGTTCAAAGTCATACAAATGATATTTGCCGTACATTTTATGTGGGGCTAGACCTTTACGCCTTTATGGAAACTAGTTAGTGCCCGCGGCTTCGTGCACGCGGAGTTTAAGGGTGGATTTATAATACACCGGGCCTTACGAATCTTACGATATGAGCACGGATCCGGTGTAAAAATAAACTGGTTTTAGGAGACACGTCCTTTCCAATCAAATCGTTCGTCGGACGCGTCTAGACAGACCAATGCTGCGGAGTGACAGGGACGTGACGGAGGAAACTGTGTCAAATTTGTACTATACCAAAATAAATGTGTACCTCTAAGACTAGTTTTTTTTTTTTTTGTATCCACCACAAGTTAGCCCTTAACTGGTATCTCACCTGATGGTAATGACCGGGGCATGGCAGTTATATTAAACGTAAATCGCAAAGTATCGGGACGCTAAATCGCTTGGCGACATGTCTTTGCCGGTAGGGTGGTAACTAGTCCCAATCCAAACCTCCCACCAGGCCAGACTAGGGAAAATTCAGAAATTATTAATTCCCAAGTTGACACTGCCGGGGATCGAACCCGGGACCTTCGCACGTTAAGACAACAAACAGCGCTCAACACTGCGCCAGGGTGGTCGTCAAAGGTGCTACAACTGTACTACACGGTAGCCGGGTCTGTCATTAGTATGGGTGTCGACTCACTGTATGAATATATACTTACACTGTGGTACTTGTATAATTATTGGACTTTGAAGAGCCTCTTTTGAATGGTAACCAAGTCCGTTTGATCCTTGATGTCTATTGTATTTACCCACTTATTAGATAGATTGCTTTTATCTCTCCATTTAGATTATAAAGCGCCCTCTTAAATTATTAATTAATGGAGTTAGTTCCATTAATTAATCAATGGGAACTTGATCTAGCAACTGACAAGAAACTCTCAGTATTAGCCCGGAGTTAGAAAGTTGGTGGTGTCTCACCCCCGTGCCTCGGAGAGCACGTTAAGCCGTCCGTCCTGCGTCTGATCTCTCTCCAGTCGCGTCGGGTTTCCGTCCCATCGGGCTATGAGAGTAAAGAAACTGTGCACCTGTGTATGCGCACACACTTGTGCACTATAATATCTCCCGCGCAGATGGCCAATCTCTCTGGAGATAGGCCGCTCTGGCCAAAATTCGATCGGGAGGACATTATGACATTATTAGATTTAGAGTGCCGATACGATGCCGTGTAGAATCCGATTAGGTCTATGGGTTTAAAAATACAGCCATACCCCTAACAGGTGAACAGACTAAGTCTGCATCATCACTTACCATCAGGTGTGATCGCAGTCAATGGCTTACTTGTAGTGGTATAAAAAAAAAATTGAGACTCGTGCTCAGTAGCGATCCGACAAGTTTTAGTAATGATGTTTTTTTTAATCTTTATTTAAAGACTGTTGTCCGACACGGACACGCTAGCCCCATCGTAACCTAAATTATAATTTAAAATTACTTAATAAAACTATCTTAACGATACGATTGTCCGGTATTACTCCCTATGCAGAAATATTTCGACTACCGATCTAAAACCTTCTGTTGATGGTAGAATGAGAAGGCTTGTAAAACTACCTACATAATATTTGTTCAAATGATGATGATGATCATTATCACATTTTCAAAAGGAATAATACCCGACCTACCTCAGCAGTTGAATATCTAAAATCACAGTTATCAAAGAGAAAAAAAGATTCAAAAAGTTCTCAAGTGGCTGTTAAGAAAGACTAGATTTCCTGTCGGTCTCGTTAAATATTCCCTCCAGTTTCTTTCAAATTGCCGGATCCCAGCCGTCTTAGGGATCTTAGGGAGACTTTGTATTCAGAGCCGACCTAGTTATTACGCAAGCTATTTATCCCTCTTTGTATAAAGAAACTGGCTTTTCTGAAAAGTTTTGATACGACTTTAAGTAGTTCTCAGGGTTCCGTACCTCATAGGGACGAAAAGGAACCCTTGTAGGATCGCTTCGTTGTCTATCTGTCAATGCTCTTTTTTTTAAATTCATAACTTTTTAACCCCCAACGCACACAGAGGGATTGATAACAAGAACAAACCAAATTTCGATTCGATCCACCCCCCGATTGTGTAGGGAAATCGTTATCGTAATCGTTTGTCAAACGAATATTTCGACCTGTTTAAGGAGTCCATAGATGCCTACACATCAGAAAGCAAGTATGAACTCCTTAAACAGTTCGAGTAATAGGTTTTAAGCTGCCAAATGATTACGATTTTCTTACACAGTCGGGGGGCAGACCTGTACGAGTTGCTCACATTTCATCAACAAGAAAAGAACTGTAATCTTCAAATGGCTGCATAAATTCTCTTGAATTATAGCTATGATCAAGTCAACTTTCAAATAAAAAAAAAACAAAATCAAAATCGGTTCATCCGTTTGGAAGCTACGATATACAAACAGACACACACGTTAAACTTATAACACCCCTCTGTTTGCGCTGAGAGTTAAAAAACTAATAGTCTTACGGGGCTAATCAAACACATCAATATCAACAAAACCTCCACCCCACCCTCACGCAATGTATTTATTATGCCCTATCCGGGCATAGAACCGGCAACCCCTAATCGGAACGAGCGTGAAGCCATTAACAATTCACGTGTAATCACGTAGTGGGTAATACGGTACCCGAGAATAAAATATCGACGTACTATGTTAGCAGGTGCATGTTGATAGAGTGACTATCATTATTCATTATATTATTCCCATCGAAAGCCATGTGGACCTTTATAACTTAGGTAGGTGTACTTGTTATTTATTATTTAAAAAAACTAGCTGACGCTTCGCACGGGTGGGCTTACATTGCCTATTACACATTTTTATACACATTATAAATTATATTATTACATTTATGAAATTCACACTCTTTAAAGCTATAAAAAAACCAATTAATAAGCAAATCTCTGAACCGTGCGCCATTGCTTGTTAAGGTTTCAAGCTGAAAGTAAGGAAATCATAGCTTGTCTCAAAAATGAGCTGTAAATCAAGTTAAGTAAATAGTTACTAATTTATACTTAAAACTATTTTAAGTTACTTATTACAGGATCCCTAAACTATAAATACTTATACACGATACGTACTCGTATAAATATAATATACTTTCTGAATCTGCATGATTCTGTTTATTAGGCCTACCGAAGAACTTGGCTATAACTTTTATCCTCAGTTCTTTTATCAAAAGCTTTTTTATAGGATATTTTCGTAAATTTTCACATGAAATGTTTTTGTTTGGCATAAAGATTAACTCCTAATAACTCCAGTCCTTTCCAGTACAATAACAAAATGAATAACAAATAAATAAACAACCAAAGCAAATAACAATAGCTCCAAAGAGTCCAAGAATAGCCGAGACAAAAGTGCAAAAGACACTCGGGCGGCTAATTTATATGGGGCTTAGCGCTGCATATTGCATCGATCCGCAAAGGAAAAACAATTAAAATGGCGGTGTTATTTTTGCAACTACCCACGTGTGTTGCAATGTGTATAGATGGAATGTGTTTGAAACTACTGTCTAGTTCAGGCTGAGAGTGCAAAATGACGGGAATAAAAAAAATTAAAATAACCACACTAATTTAAAATAAATGCGAAACTTCGTCACCAATGGCTGAAAAAGAGTCCAAGAATAACCGAGACAAAAGTGCAATAGACTGCACTGACTCGGGCTGCATACGAATGCCCTCAGGATAAGCGGCTAATTTATATGGGGCTTATAGCGCTGCATCGATCCGCAAACGAACAACAATTAAAATGGCGTCGCTTTTTTTGCAACTAGCCACATGTGGTGCATTATATAGACGGAATGAGTTTGAAACTTAAGCCCTAACATTAGACATTTGAACTTTTTGATACGCTTAATTTATATAGGGCTTAGCGCTGCATCGATCCGCAAACGAACAACAATTATGGCGGTGCTATTTTTGCAACTACCCACACAAATGTGGTGCAATGTATAAACGGAACGAGTTTGAAACTAAAGTCCTAAAACATTAGACATTTAAACTTCTTGATAAGCTTAATAATAAGGGGCAGCTTAGCGCTGCATCGATCCGCAAAGGAACAACAATTAAAATGGCGATGCTATTTTTGCAACTACCCACATGTGATGCAATGCTTACGGAATGTGTTTGAAACTAAAGTCCTAAAACGATGTAGAATCTGTCTAGTTTAAGCCAAGTGAAAAATTGCGGGAAATTAAAAAAATATAGGTAAGATATCCTCATCCATACTAATATTATAAATGTGTAAGTGTGTCTGTCACCAATGGCTCCAAACCAAAGACAATATATAAACCAGTATAAGACTGTTCTCTTCATACATTAAATCAAAGCTCGCTAAATGCGCATTAAAGTCGCCGGTACCTTGTAGTTCTTCGCATTATCTGAGATGGCGTAACTGTGCAAGCTGAAAAATAATTAATAACGAACATAGCTATTGCCATCTAACGAGTAGTAGTTGAATCATCAACTCGATCAAACTTACCTAGTGCCATCTAACGTATAGTTATATATCCATGACTGCCTCGTTGGTATAGTGGTTAGCATGTTGGACTGCGACCATAGATTAATTATAATACAGGTTTATATATTGTCTTTGACTGCGATCGACGAGGTCCCGGGTTCGAGTCCCGGGTCGGGCCATAACAAGTATTGGGTTTTTCTGGCAAGAAATTCTCAATACTAGCCCGGAGTTAGGAAGTTGGCGGTGTTTCAACCCCGTGCCTCGGAGAGCACGTAAACGTGTCTAATTAAATATTTAAAAAAAAAAACAATCTTGATCACTTGTTTTTGTGTTTTTTTAAAGTATTTCTTATATATGTTAGTTATTCTTGTTTTTTGATTCTTTCACAAGTCAGCCCTTGACTGCGATTCAACCTGATGGTATTTGATGATGTAGCCTAAGATAGTAGTGGGCTAATAAGAAGGGGTATAACGGCTTGGTACTTATAATAAACCCCAAATCGATTTCTAGGTACGCTAAATCGCTTGGCAGCACTTGGCTTCGCCGGTAGGGTTATAGCTAGCCATGACCGAAGGCTCTAAGCAGATCAGAACTCATGTCCCTATAGTTCTGAAGTAGGTAGACTCTAGAGTAATGGTAAATTTAGTTTTTTTATCAAGTATTTCTTGAATAATGCACAATACCTACTGTAAATATTTTTTCTTGATTATTACCTAAGTTCCTACCTAAATTATATCGCCATCAACCAAACTTCTACTGTAATTAGCTAGCTATAAATAAAATAATTATCTATATTATATTTATTTACTAGATGATTCCCGCGACTACGTCCGCGTGGACCAAATTTTTTCGATTCCCGCGGGAACTCTTAAATTTTCCGGGATAAAAAGTAGCCTATGTCCTTCCGCGGGATACAATCTATCCCTGTACCAAATTTCATCAAAATCGGTTGAATAGATGGGCCGTGAAAGCGTAGCAGACAGACAGACAGACAGACAGACGGACAGACAGTCAGACACACTTTCGCATTTATAATATTAGTATAGATATGGATTTACATATTTCGGAACCCTGCATGTCGATAAATATATTATTATTAGCTAAATGGCTAAAGAATACCTAACAATTGCCAAACTTAACCTCAAAGATTAATCGTATAGCAGCAGAATCTCAGAGTCCAGAACAAGCGTAGGTCAGCAGTTAAGTAGCAGGATCTCGGAGTCCATTAGTCTTATCACGGTCACAAACAAAAAAAAAACCGGTTAAGTGCGAGTCGGACTCGCGCACCGAGGGTTCCGTACAAACATGTAGGTATATCCTATAAGTAAAAGTTATAGTATTTTTATTCAACTTATCTAATATTTTAATTTCAATTTAATACCTCTACGCGTTCATGCGGAAAGGGGAAGTAAGTTTAAAATTATTAAAAATATTTTTTTTCTTATATGACTAGATGATGCCCGCGACTTCGTCCGCGTGGATTGATGTTTTTTTTTATTCCCGCGGGAACTCTTGAACGCGGAAGCCTATGTCCTTCCCCGGGATGTAACCTATCTCTGTACCAAATTTCATCCAAATCGGTTGAACAGATGGGCCGTGAAAGCGTAGCAGACAGATAGACAGATAGACAGACAGACAGACAGACAGACACACTTTCGCATTTATAATATTATAGTATGGAGTATGGATATAGTATGGAAGTATGGATGTAACTAAAAATGTATGCTTTTCGCAATTTTTCCTTTATCTGTGCTATAAGACGTTGCTTCGTACCAAATTTCAAGATTCTGGGTTCACGTGAAGTGCCCTGTAGGATTTGATTCCCTTGCGAGTGTCGAAATTTGCAGCAAATAATAATAATAATAATAACTTTTTATTTCAGGTTTCAACACCCATAACTTGTTAGTAACAATCACTTAACCTATGTTAGTAAAAAAACAACATAAAATACCTAAACTAACCTACCCTACTCTCAAACCTAAGCCTCGACACATTTACAGGTCTCTTTGAGGCCTCCTCATGAGAATGTGTGCACCATTCCAGCGCCTCCAGAGAGGGCTGTCCAGCTTAGTAGCCAACGTACTGAGGAGGGTGTTGGTGCTGCTCACTAGCCTGCACATCATAGACGCAGCACGCTTGCGCACGATCGCGTAGAAATCATCCACGCGAGCGTCCGCGAACATGGCCGACGGGCTGCAGTGTCGAGGCCTCCTCAGCACCGCCCTTAGCGCATTGTTATATTGAACACGCAGAGCATTGTAGGTCCGCTGCGTATAGTCTATACACAGACTGCACGTGTAGAAAGACGGCAAAGCAAAAACGGCTGTAGATCTTTTGATTGTGTTAGCTTAGAAGTTTGATTTTTTCACAGCTCCAAGGGACAGTAGACCTGAGTAGGTATTTGATATGAATTCCAGCTTGGTGTACACCTCCATGTGTTCCTGAGAAAAAGGGTCTGGACACACAGACGGACGGACAACAAAGTGATCCTAGGGTTCAGTTTTTTTCCTTTTGAGGTACGGAACCCTAATTATTAAAAATATTTTAATTAAATGATATAACTAAAAATTTATGCTTTTCGCAATTCTTCCTATATATCTGTGTTATAAGACGTTGCTTCGTACCAAGTTTCAAGATTCTAAGTTCACGGGAAGTACCCTGTAGGTTTTGATTCCCTCGCGAGTGCAAGAAAAATCGAAAATTTGCAGCATAAACGGCTGTATCTTTTGATTGTGTAGGCTTTTAAGTTTGATTTTTTCACAGCTCTAAGGGACCGTAGACCTGATTGATATGAATTTCAGCTTGATACCTCCATACGTTCCTGAGAAAAAGGGTCTTGACACACAGACGGACGGACAACGAAGTGATCCTATAAGGGTTCCGTTTTTTCCTTTTGAGGTACGGAACCCTAAAAACACAAGAAACGCACAATTCACTGAGCCGGCACCATAGATCTTACTCTTACTAATATTATAAATGCGAAAGTTTGGATGGATATTGGATGTATGGATGTATGGATGTTTGTTACTCAATCACGCTCCAACAGCATAACGTATCTGGCTGAAATTTGGCACAGAAATAGATTATAGTCTTGAATAGGTAGCACATAGGCTACTTTTAATCCCGGAAAATTAAAGAGTTCCCGCGGGAACAACAAAACCTCGATCCACGCATACGAAGTCGCGGGCATCAGCTAGTTAATTATAATACCAAGTACCAACCTGGTTTATAAGTAAGTATATCGTCTTTGGCCGGCACCAAAACAAGAGGAAAAAATTATTTTAGTGTATCGTCAATTTGTGACGCCATCTATAGGAATGCAGCATAACTGCATGGTCCACTAGCTGATTATAACATAAGAATACACAGAACTTGTTTCAAATCGAATTACTTCTGCAAGTTAATTTTGTTAAAATTAATTGAATGTAAATTTGCTATTTGCTTAAGTGATTTTATCAAATTTTTGTATTTTGATAATTTTATATAAATAATTAATACAAACTGAACCAAGAAAATACGATATTTCACCGATTTTACTATAATCATTTGTCGAGCGAGCCTGGTAGCGCCACCTATCGATAGTATTAACCTAGAAAAAATTTTATATGGGAGTTAGCAATCTATACTTGGTTTATAATTAATCTATGCTCCAAACAGTCCAAGAATAGCCGAGACAAAAGTGCAGGTGAGATTGCAGTCAAGGGCTTACTTGGAGTGGAATAAAAAAAAAGTATCGTCAGACAAAAAGGTTATACAGCAATGATTACTAATTTTTTTAAACTCTAAAATCGCTACATGTTGTTACTTGCGCCACAAAAACACAATAGTAGTCAAACGTTGCATGTAGTGAAGAAGCAAAAAAAAGAGATACCGTCTGTACTGATGCCAAGGATCGATCAACTGGCGCGGACGCTTCCGGGTGCCTAGATTGTATTTCGGCCTTTATATAATTAAAACAATACAAAGTAGGGCTACTAAAGGTTTCTAATTCTAAATAGAACATTGAGACAGTGGTTAATATAAAAATGTTTTTATAATATTCAAGAATTTCTAACTATATAGACCTCCATAGCACGATAGATTTATAAATAAATTGTGTATTAAAATTATAATAATACCAATATATTTATTGTAAGTATTTAATAACTTATTTAATATTTTAGACCAATTGACAACGATTATTAGATTTAATTACTTTGTTGACATAATTTAATTACATATCTAATGGTTGTAATAGCTTTAGCGAGTTTGATTTTTTTGGGGATAATTACATTGCACTTATATTATGTTCTAAGAAATGATTTTTTGAAATTGAACCCCAAATATGGTAAAATAGGGGTTTAAAATTTGTGTAGTCCACGTGGAGGAAGTCGCGTGCAAAAGCTAGTCAAAAATAAGACGGAAAGCCGTGTCAAATATAAAGATCAAATGAACGATATCGCCACATGCAGTCATCGATCAATCGTTCACCGATCTCGTTCCTATTGAGTCACACGTCTCGTTTCTTCCCTTCTTTCTTGCGCTCGCGAGTCGAAGGTGCTGTCTAGAACCGTGATTTTGATAGATGCCCGTTTTCGTTGCAGTGACTTCGTCTACACTTTTGTATAGAGCTGTACATACAGTACGACAAACTTAGCTGATCCGGTGGCCAATATTGGAGCTAATTTTTATGCCTGTTTAGTTTTTGTATTTATTTTATTTTTCACTAGCTGTGGATTGTGGAGTTTTAGTTCCCGCGGGAACTCTTTAATTTTCCGGGATAAAAAGTACCCTATTATTTAATCCGGACTTCTAACTTTACGTCTGCAAAATTTCAAAGCAATCGGTTCAGTAGTTACGGCGTGAAAGCGGAACAAACATACAAACAAACTCACTTTCCCATTTATAATATTAGTAAGGAAGTAAGGATAGATAATAGCGACGCTGTCTCCGGGTCAGATAAGTTCGTCGGACTGTACCTGTGGCACACGACGGAACGTGTAGTAGAAAAGTGCGTCGAATATTGATGACATCACCGACAAGTATTTAATACAACACTAGCTGATGCCCGCGACTTCGTCCGCGTGGATTGAGGTAGCCTGCGTTTTACAACTAAATATAATCCATCCAAAACCGTTCAGCGGTTAGCCGTTCTGGCGTGATTGAGTAACAAACCATGATCCATCCATCCAAACTTTCGCATTTATAATATTTTTGTAAATCATAATAAGCGCGATTTTTGAAAAAGGTTGCTGATTTAACAAGTTGTCAAATACCCTATTCCGGGCAAGTACTAATATATAATTAACTGTATGAATTCAATGATTAATCGAACCCTGGAGCTCGTCAGCCCCAATCAATCATGCTAACCACTAGACCAACGAGGCAGTTAAGTCGGTATTAATATCCAGCACAGCGCGATTCGGTCTACGTAGCGATGTTTGGACAGCCGTCAGACGTCCCCCGAGCGAATTCCCAGCTCAGCGTTACAGACCTAGACACGATCCAAGTGTACCTGTACAAGTGACAAGCGATTTTATCATATCTACACTAATATTATAAAGAGGAAAGATTTGTATTTTTGTATTTTTGTATTTTTGTATGTAACGAATAAACTCAAAAAGTAATGGACCAATTTTAATAATTCTTTTTTTATTAGAAAGCTACATTATCACATAGGCTATATTTAGTACTAGATTACTATAGAAATCTTTAGAAATTCCTATTAAAACCAACCGAAGGTGTAAAAAAATTAGCCATAAAATGTCTTTCATCGCATACGCTGCGAAGAGTATTAATGATAGGACAAAAAAATGTTCTACAATATTATAGAATATATCAATAGCTACAAAAAACTTCGCGAGACCATGTGTCTAACTATTGTAGTTACGTCACTATAACTACTTTTTTACATTTAACAAATTGATAGAAATGCCGATCAAAATCAGACCGTGTTATCCATACCATTTATAAATTTTTATCCAAATAAATAATTTAATATTCAAGACTGTCTCAATACCTGATGATTACTTCTTGAATTATTGAAATCGGACATTCCATTCAAAAGATATCATGAAATTAAAATAATAAAAATACATGCCGGCGGCGGCCGCCACGCAGCGCATCGAGTAACTAACTCTTCGTGAGAGGGGCAGTGCGGGAGAAGGGGGTGCACCATTATGAAAAATATCTGTACCTATGTCTACCCGTGCGAAGCCGGGACGGGCCGCTAGTCATACTAATATTAGAAATGCGAATGTGTTTGAGTTGGTTCGAACTCGTAATGAATCGACCTGATTTTTTGCATGGGTATAGTTGAGGATCTTGAGAGTGACATAGGTTTTTTATACCGGAAAATTAAGGAGTTCCCGTGCGATTTAAAAAAATATTCCGCGCGGACGAAGTCGCGGGCATCAGCTAGGAATCACTAAAGGTAAGAGCGTTTCCAGATTACTCGATCTGTCCCGGCGCAAAGTGAAAACACACTACGGAGTACGGACCGCACAGGCCAATACTTCAGCGCATACACTTTCGCGAAGCCGACCAAAGTTTTCAAACCAAATGTCACAGATGTACACTTATACTTTATGGACCGCATTATTTGGAGTAAGTAAATCAAAAGAAAAAGAACTAAAAATAATTTAATGTAAAAAATTCTTTTTAAACAACCGACTTCAAACTCCCGCGCCAACTTTACAACAACAAGCACACGCTATACAAAGTACTTATTTTATTGTTGATATTTTAAAAACCGCTCGACCGATTTCGATATGTTTATATGGGACCACATGGGAAGTATGCCCTTTCAAATAAAAAAAGAATCATCCAAATCGGTCCACCCAGTCAAAAGTTCCGAGGCAACAAACATAAAAAAAAAATACAGTCGAATTGAGAACCTCCCCCTTTTTTTGAAGTCGGTCGAAAATAAAAATTGGCAGTCATAGGGACTGCCGATAGAAGTGAAAACTTATAACTTATAACTTAGAATTTTAGTGTTAAAATTTGAAAATAAAACCAAATTTTCAAACGCCAATATAAATACGAATATTTAAAATATTAAAAAAAATGCGTCGCAGCATGTCGGTGTCGCGAACTCATAAGTTTACCCCCTACCAAAAAGTGCTCAACGCGGTTAAAGAAGTTTTCACTTCAAAAATCTCTCCCGCTTATATCTCGTTCCTGTAGTCAAGTCGCCGAGAATGCAACGCCCAGTAGACACCGCAAAGTTTCGTGTCGTTTTGTTGCGCAATGAATACCGCCGCTCGCGTTACACTCGCCCCGGACACTCTCCTTTGTCTCGGCGAGCATGCGGTACCCCCTCGTGGTACTGAATCTTCATAGTGTACCATTATTTCTGTAAAAGATGTACGTATTTCACCACTATGCTGTGTTTATTAATTTGTTTATAGTTAAGTTTTGTAAGTTTTTATGAGATTAATTTCAATAACCAGCAGCAATGTGTGCTGGGATATTACTTAATTTGTTTAAGTTTAAGACCAAAGTTTTGTACGCCTAATTATGTACGGCATGAAATAGTGTTTCTAAAACTTTAAAATGTACCAACTCACTTTAACCTATTTCAACAAATAAATAAATTTTGAATTTGAATTTAGATTGTTTTTAAACTATTTTTTATAAGAAGTTAATGTGCTATTTTCTTTATTTCCGGGTACGAAAGTCCCACCGCATTTTAGTTACTTTAAAATACCACTTTAACTAGAGCAAAGAATAAATCCATCCATTATAAGGCTAATCACGTGGATGCACCGAATGCGCCGTAATCCGTTGATATCCGCCAAGTCGGTAAATCACGCGGCGGTCCGATGAAGATTTATTATCTATCACACCCAAGTAGGTATTATCGGTATTATCTAATTCAATTCAATTCAATTTATTTCGGGTAATGTAAACCCATAATAAAATACAATATGTCAACATTATAAAAACAGTAATAAATACATTATCGAATTACATTACATTACAAAAATTACCAAAATATGTCATTATTAAATTAAATTATACCATTATATATATTATTATTAAATTATGAAATCCATACATACATATTTAAGTATACAGTTTCATCCCCTCTATGAAGATGAATGCAGCCAGCCTCTAGTACTTTCTCCCCGGCATTGGTACTGCAACATGTCTATCGAAGGTAAAGACAGTCAAGTCTGTCCGCAACCATCCTCAAAACTGTGTAATGTAATGCAGGAGAATATTGGTATGTGTATTTTTCTTTAATTTATGTTAAGTGATGTGATTCTCGACCGAATTCCGGCCACGGCGACCAATCTCCAGACATTAGCCATCTGAGCGGGAGATATTAATAATTATAGTGCACAAGTGTGTGCGCAAACACAGGTGGACTCTTTGTTCCTTTACTCTCATAACCCGATGGGACGGAAAATCCGACATGACCGTAGAGAGACCAGGCCCAGGGTCGATGGCTCTAAGTGCACGCCGAGGCACGGGGGTGAAACACCGCTAACTTCCGAACTAGTAGGCTAGTACTGAGAATTTCTTGTCAGAAAACCCCAGTACTTAACTATGGCCCGACCCGGGACTCGAACCCAGGACCTCGTCAGCTTCAGTCGGACATACCAACCACTAGACTAGACCAACGAGGCAGTGATGTGATGTAGCCTTAACAGGGGCCATGCTGGCAACGCTGAAAGCTATATGGTTTCGTTATTGTTAACTATCGTGTTTTAGAATAATTATAATAATATAACCTGCTGATGCTCCCTTCCTCGGCTACGCACTTCTTTCCTAACTGCGCACCTTCTCGGTTGGATTTGATGATGGTCTCCTCCTTAGAACATGTCAATTTACATGGTCAATTCCCAGCTGAAGCGTTTTCATACCACGATCTGATTTATGTCTCATATAAAATACGTCCTCCAAAGGTGAAGCCGACTATTGTCATGCGACGCAGCTTCAAAAACTTTAATAATGATAAATTTCTACAAGATCTTCATAATATAGACTGGGATGTTATCTATACTGCAGCTACAGTGGACGAAAAAGTAAATTTATTTAACTCAATGCTAACTGAACTATTTGACGTTCATGCACCACTACGGCCAATCAAGCTGAAACACTTGCCTGCTCCCTGGCTGACTAAAGATATAAAAGTTGTAATGGCTAAACGCAACTCAGCTAAAGCTAAATATAAATTAAACCCTACCGATGAGAATCTCACTAAATACAAAAAACTTCGGAACCGTTGTAGTAAACTTTGCCGAGATGCGCAGCGCAATTATATACATGACTCCATAGACAATGGCAATCCTGTAAAAACATGGAAGTTTCTGGCCTCGCTAGGTATTGGCAAGCAGCGAAATCAAACCATCAAGAACGTCAACTTAGATCATCTTAATAATCATTTCACTACCGTGACTCTGATGGATAGCCTAACTAAAGCTAACACCATAGCCTGTATAGGTGCATCGGCTACCCATAATTTCCCTCCCTTTAAGTTTAAATCAGTTACGCTGAATGAAGTTGAAAAACACATTCTTGCAATTAAATCCGATGCAATTGGGAGTGATGGCATAAGCCGAAAAATGGTGCTATTGGCTTTAGAAAGAGTGACCCCAATTATTTGTCATATTCTTAATTACTCCTTGTCAACTAGTACCTTTCCTAATGTGTGGCGCTCAGCATTTGTTATACCCGTCCCTAAAACTGCTATTCCTTCGTCATTTTCTCACTTTCGACCTATTTCCATCTTACCCTTTTTATCCAAAGTCGCTGAACGAATAGTCTCCTCTCAACTTCGTATCTACCTATCTTATAATAACCTCCTTAATCCTCTTCAGTCAGGTTTTCGACCAGGACACAGCACTGTCACCGCACTCACAAAGATCTGCGACGACATACGATATGGGCTTGATAACCAGCTCGTTACAATTATTGTTCTGTTGGACTTCAGTAACGCTTTCAACACCGTTGACTTTGATTTAATGTTAGCCATTCTGAAGTCTAATAATATATCGCAGGAAGTAGTCAGCTGGTTTCGTTCATACTTATGGAATCGTGGGCAATGTGTCCGTGTTAACAATGAGTCCTCCTCCTTTTCTTATGTTCAGGCTGGCGTTCCACAAGGGGGTGTCCTGTCACCTTTACTCTTCGCTATTTTTATTAATACAATTTCCAATTTCCTCTCCTCTCCCTTCCACCTTTACGCCGATGATCTGCAAATATATACTTCTGTACCTGCAGATCAAATTACAGCTGGAATAAGTAAAATTAATTCAGATTTATGTAAAGTAAGCTTTTGGAGTAAGTCGTATGGCCTCAATATTAACGCTAGTAAATCACAGGTTATCATTATCGGCAACCCAGCACAAACCCGTAAGGTTGATGTTAACTTCATAGAACCAATTGTGCTGGATAAGACGATCTTGCCCTTTAGTGACACTGTTAAGAACCTCGGCTTGATTATTGACTCCTCCTTCTCCTGGGTACCGCAAGTTAACCACGTCAGCCGACGTCTCTTTGCTGCTATCGGTTCTCTAAAACGCTGGAAGAATCTCCTTCCAGTCAAAACTAAGATATCCTTAGCTGAAACACTCCTTTTACCTATACTGGACTATGCCGATAGCAGTTACACGGATCTCACTGAGGAGTTACTAAACAAGCTTGAGCGCTTACAGAACATGTGTATTCGATTCATCTATGGATTGAGGAAATTTGATCATGTTAGTGCGTATCGTGCTCGTCTCAAGTGGCTTCCAATTAGGTTGCGACGAAATTTTCATGTTCTTTCTTTACTTTTCTCTATCCTATATGCTCCTCATACTCCCAGCTATCTTAAAGAACGTTTCAACTTTCTCGGTGCTGTTGATCGCCATATGCAGCTGCGTTCTACCATGGATAATAAACTCAAAACTCCTAGCCATCGTACAAAATTTTACAGCAAATCTTACACGGTGTATGCTGTGCAGTTATGGAATTCTTTACCCAAAAATATTAGAGACTCCAAATCCTTATCTATTTTTAAAAAAAGTCTCAAAGAATATTTCCTTAACCAAGTTGTGCCATAATAACTAAATAATTATATTATTTCTATCGTAATTCATTACTATGCTTATGTAATATTATTTATATAATAGGTATGTGTAAATTATGTATGCATTATGCATGTACTATTTATTTATGTTTATGTATAATATATATTGTTATCTATATTTACTTATTTTAATTATATGTAATGTATAAATATATATTTTGTCTAGTATGTTTATATTATTTACTCAACTAATAATAATAACGTGTATTTTATTGTGCCACACTACCCTACACATCTCGTTCAATCCTCTCACCAAAGGTTGCCTGGTAGAGATTGCTCAGTAAGCAATAAGGCCGCCTTTGCATACCTAGTTATAGTTAATTTTACTCTGTATTCTTTTTCTTTCATGTGTGCAATAAAGTATTTATCTATCTATCTATCTATCTCTTTGTCTCACACACGGCCTCGCAACGATATTGGACTATAACGGGTAACCGTTGGAGTCGAATAGTACAATTTTATCGACACTTCTTATTCTATCACATACCAAGTGTTTATACATTTGCTTTTATTACCCATTCCACTGCGGTGATAGCCTAGTGGTTCAAACGTTCGGATGGTAAGGGAGGTGGCCTAGTGGTTCAGTTCGGGTGGTCCGGGGTTCGTTCCTCGGGCATGCACTTCTGATCATATTATGAGGCCCAGTGTTTTTTTAAAAAAATTACACGAAGGGTTCCGTATCATCGTACAAGATTTAACACCAAGTATTTTTAAAAAACTTTCGTAAAAGAAAATTATAAGAGAGTCACTAAAGTCACGTTTCTTGGTATGGGGTTTTTAATTTTATTATCTATATTTTTTTGTTATAGGGGCATTAGAAATACACCCTCTGAATAGGGTTAATAATATTATGTGTACAGATACACGGTCCGCTATTATACTTAGAAATAGGGAACCCTAAATATTGATATGGGATATCATCGCATAGCATCGATAGGTATATGCGATGTTACAAATTTATTTTTCAACATTCTTCTTTGCTGATTTGCAAATTATTTTGCTTATAGGGCTCTGTATTAAGATACCTAGAACATTTCCTTATCTGAATTAACAACAAGTTACCCAAAAGTCTAAGTAGCAATTGTACGCAATTATCTATTTAGCAAGGAAACCGAGAGTAAAAAGTCAATACGCGTAAGTGCACATTGCCCTATCCTTTATTAGGGTTCCCTAATATTTACAATCGGGATCGTTCGACCGCCGCGCCGCCGAAACTGGCAATAACCGGTGCGGTTCCAATATGGCGTCTGCTCCTCCTGGGTACCACATTGGGAACTAATATCAATTTGTATACAAAATTTCGAGCTCTTATTGCTGTCCATAATGTCTTATTGCTGTGTATACTAATATCCATACTAATATTATAAATGCGAAAGTGTGTCTGTCTATTATAATTTATAATGGCCCATCTTTTCAACAGATTTGGATAAAATTTGGCATTGAGATAGGTATCATCCTAGGGAAGGACATAGACTACATTTATGCCGGAAAATTAAGGAGTTCCCGCGGCAATCAAAATAACCTAATCTAACCTAACCTAATCAACGCGGACGAAGTCGCAGGCACTTATAACTGCGAAAGTTTGGATGGATGGATGGATGTTTCTTACTCAATCACGTCAGAACGCCGTTCAGTCGTTCTGACGTGAAATCTGGATGAAATTTTGCACATAGGTAGATTATAGTTTGGAATAGCACATAGGCTACTTTATATCTCGGAAAATTAAAGAGATCCCGCGAGAACCGAAACACCTCAATCCACGCGGACGAAGTCGCGGGCATCAGCTAGGGATGTGTATGCTTACTTCTAATATTTTTATGTTCCGTTATAGCCAGGTATATTATTATATAGTATACTAGATAATGCCCGCGACTTCGTCCGCGTGAATTGATGTTTTTTTAAGATTTAAACTATCCTATCTCTCAAGTTGGATCGAACTGCACATGGTGTGCGAATTTTATTATAATCGGTTAAGTGGTTTAGGAGTCCATTGAGGACAAACATTGTGACACGAGATTTATATATATTAAGATTATACGTATAACAATTGGGTATTTGAATAGTCAAATCACCAACTTTGTTTCAAACGTCAAAACTTCAAAAGGTCATTAAAGTTTTTTATTTTAAACGATTGTTTTAAATCGTTATTCAACATAAAACTATCAAGGGGGCGTGGATAAGTCGTAAAATATAACGACTTTTGGGAGATTGTCTATTTAATAATCACTAAAAAATTATATATATTTTGAATAGTAGTCAAATACCCAATTATGTCACCCGCAGAAATGCGAAGCTCAGCTTACGTCTCGCATACTGTAGATGTGCCTACCTACCTAAAGGTGAGATCGCAAAGGGCTAACATGACATCGAATTAAAAAAAAAAAGGTATGGGCTCTGGCGAAATTGCCCATTAAAAACAAACACCGGCAATTGTACACGTTGCCTTGTATAGTTATTAGGTAGTTACAATAAAAACCGGCCATAATCTTTTATGGTGTCACGAAATCATATATTTTTGCGAGCACAAAAATATCGCTGTAAGTAATAACTACTGAGAATATTGTCGTGGTTGTCGGAATTTGACGCTTTTCGCTCTGTGGGTTTTATCTTTATTGCTGCACCTCAAGCCATATTGTTTCACTAGCTGATGCCCGCGACTTTGTCTGCATGGATTGAGGATTTTTGGTTCCCGCGGGAGCTCTTTAATATTCCGGGATAAAAAGTAGCCTATGTGTTATTCCAGGCTATAATCTAGCTCTGTGCCATAATCAGAATCATGTGAATCTCGGCATATAAGTATTTTGCGCTGCTTTACATCATTATACTCTGTGGGAATTGGGATTTCGTTTAGGCAAAGCCAGATCCCAAATGCGAATCGAATCAAATGCCCTGCATTTTTGAGGTATCTCTGAGGCCTTACATAAAAAGGATCACTACAGTAGGTATAAGGATCGCAATCACCTCTGACTGGTCAACACCCTTGCGCTATTGGCCAGAACCTATTATCGCACCGAGAATGCAATAAATTCAGCCAATCACAATAATTGAAACTGTAACAATGATTTATACATCGTTGGCGACCTCCCTGGCGCAGTGATGAGCGCTGTCGTCTTAACGTGGAAGGTCCCGGGTCCGATCCGCGGCCGATTTAATTTGGGAATTTATAATTTCTGAATTTTCTCCGGTCTGGCCTGGTGGGAGGCTTCAGCCGTGGCTAGTTATCGTGGCCACCCTACCGACAAAGACGTGCCACCAAGCGATTTAGCGTTCCGGTACGATGCCGTGTAGAAACCGATGGGTTTTAATATAACTGCCGTACCCCTAACAGGTTAGCCCGCTACCATCTTAGACTTTACCGCAGACCGCATTATCACTTACCATCGCCGTGAGATCCATACCAGATGAGATCGCCATAAAAAAAAATTAGTATAGTTTTATGGATATTATAAAATCCGGCATTTCAACGGAAAATACATACAGCTCTAGATTTACCAAATCATCGCGAACCGGTTGGGTTCTACAAAAAAAAAACGCGGCGTAATCTATCTTTTTTGATCGCTATCATGCTAAATATCGGCCGTCCAATTTGATCGACGTTTTCCAATTAAATCCTCCGACGTAGGTACTAATCGTTCTTCCAATATTTACTAATGAAAACCTTTTGATCCTCCCATTTTCTCGTATTATCAAAGTGTTAATTTTCTAAAGTTTTTATCAACGACTGTTTTATCCTTCAATTTAACTTGATCGTGTATGATATCTAACAAACAACAAATTATAATCATTATAGAAGAATCATTCTTCTAGGAGTATAATTGGGTATTAGACAACTAATGATTTTTCTGATATGAATATATGTATACCTATCTATGAATTAGGAATATTTCTATTCAAATAAATTATTTTATAGTGATTATTATATAGAGGATCTCCCAAAAGTAACACCCAAGTTCCCTGTTAGTTTTATGTTCTAAAACCATTTTGAACTATCGATTAAGTGATGACGTCACAGTCCATGGGGATCGCAGTCTAGGTCCAACTTGTAGTGGATTAAAAAAATAGGAAAACGTCAGTTGCGTTCTTTACCACTCTAAAAATATCGACGCGCCGTCAAATGCAATACTGCAACAGTTCAATGTACGATACAGAACAATAAAAAGGGGGATCACACGTGTCAAGCTCCCTCCGCACGAACATTCGTTACAATTGCAAACTTAAACGTAACAAACGGCACAACAGAGAGGCGAGAACGGACGGTCAAGTGTACAAGTTTACTGTTGGCGAGTATTGCATCTGGGACGCGGTGCCTTTTTAGGATTTAAGTCTTATTTGTATGTAAAGTTTCTTGACATACGATGTACGTTAATTTAAGGTCTAGCCCCACTACAGAAAAATAAAAAGATCTCGCAAATGTCAAGCTCCCTCCGCGCGAACATTTGTTACAATTGCAAACTTCAACGTAACAAACGGCACAACAGAGAGGCGAGAACGGACGGTCAAGTGTACAAGTTTACTGTTGGCGAGTATTGCATCTGGGACGCGGTGCCTTTTTAGGATTTAAGTCTTATTTGTATGTAAAGTTTGTTGACATACGATGTACGTTGATTTAAGGTCTAGCCCCACTACAGAAAAATAAAAAGATCTCGCAAATGTCAAGCTCCCTCCGCGCGAACATTTGTTACAATTGCAAACTTCAACGTAACAAACGGCACAACAGAGAGGCGAGAACGGACGGTCAAGTGTACAAGTTTACTGTTGGCGAGTATTGCATCTGGGACGCGGTGCCTTTTTAGGATTTAAGTCTTATTTGTATGTAAAGTTTCTTGACATACGATGTACGTTGATTTAAGGTCTAGCCCCACTACAGAAAAATAAAAAAAACTCGCAAATGTCAAGCTCTCTCCGCGCGAACATTCGTTACAATTGCAAACTTCAACGCAACAAACGGCACCACAGAGAGGCGAAGCGGAACGGACAGTCAAGTGTACAAAGTAAAGTTTACTGTTGTCGAATATTGCATCTGGGACGCGGTGCCTTTTTGGGACGTAAAGTTTCTTAACATACGCACATTGATGTAATTGGGTATTTGGCTACTAGCGAAATAAATGAAATAAATTATTTTTAGTGATTATTAAATAAAGGATCTCCCAAAAGTCGTAATATCCACGTCCCCTGCTAGTTTTGTGTTGAATAACTATTTTAAACTATCGATTAAATTAAAATAGTGCAACGAACTTTGATGACGTCACAATTCAAAATTTCATACAAAATCCCATACTAAGCACGCGTTTAGATGTTTGAAATAAGTTGCTGATTTGACTAGTTGTCAAATACCCAATTGTAAAATATTTTTTCAAAAGAGCAACCACCGAGTTTCTTGCTGAAGATTCACTCGACGATTCAAAAGCACTTGCAAAGTTTATTTGAATAAAAACATTTGAGCTTGAGTTTGAAACCAGAGGATCCCAGTACGATGATTCAGAGTCAAATAAGCACTAGACTGCGATTTCCGTCGTCTCAATCGATGGACTTTTTAACAGACTTCCAAAAAAGGAGGAGGTTCTCAATACTACGAGTAACTAACGAAATGTAAGTAAACAAAAAACAAGACTTGTAAGTCGCGTATAGTATGCATAATTATATTAGCTCAATCCGAAATAAATGTTGTCACTTTAAAAAGACGCAAACATAAGATATTCGGAATACTGCCAAAGAGAACCGCACTTGCCGGACGCCAATTCTACTTCCTTAGCTCTAAACTTTATAATAAGATTAATGACACGCTCGACATATCTGAGCTCAACAAACATAACTTAAAGAAAACTGTTGACGCTTGGTTAAAGAGTCTTAGCTATTATGAAATTGAGGACTTGATCGCTGAAGTAAAATCATAGTAATTATGACTGGATGGTAAATAACTTTTTGTTGTCTTCCGTTCAACCTAAACATGCATTGTTCCTACACACACCTATACCACACACGCCAATACTCAAATTCACCCATTCACATACACACACACGCACACACATACACACATATATATATACTTAATATTCTAATAGTATACACCTAATACCCAAATATGTATGGTCTAATTAATTGTATGGATCCGAGGGAGAGCTGCGGTGCCCGTGACACAGGTTTTCCTAGTGCGGATATCAAAGCACTCCTTCCGGCTTCTAGATTTACTGTTCATTCTTTTCTGTTTACTTACTAGATATAAGGAGTTGTTGTACGGTGCAAATTCTCTTGTTTCAATAAATAAATTTATTATTATTATTATTATATTATGTTAGTTATGTAAGTTACTTATGGACGCTACTTACGTAAAAACTAGTGTAATCGTGGCCTTACAGAAGATCGCGCCAGTTACAGTGAGCCAGCGATGGCTTGACGTGATGATTTTTGCGACAGAGCTCAGTAGGGCAAACTGTAGGTACTTTAAATTTAGTTGACTTAACGATGAAGGAAAATATGGTGAAAAACCTGCACGCCTGAAAGTCCTTCGATATTCTTTAAGTCTCAAAGGTGTGTGAAATCGGTGGAGTTGAAAACAAAATGATGGAAGTGTAACGTAAACATTTATTTTCTAGAGTACAAAAATAAATTCCAAAGAAAACAGTAAAGCATTTGTGCACTTTATTTAACTTATAACTAACTTCAACGTTCACTATATGCTCGATATCACAAACTTTGCATTCGAAGGCGTGTTCAAACTACATTATTTTCCATTTAATAAACTTCAAAACATAACGTATGTTCGAACTTCAAACTCCGTTAAGACTACAAACTCATCTGATAACACGAACACACTAATATCTTAAGTCTTATTAAAACTAACTTTAGTCTAACTCTTAAATTCAACCTTGTTTTCATAACTCTTAGAGTCTATTTTAAGATGGCGTGAACTTCGCTAAATAAGTCGTATCAAAAGTTGCTGGAAAAGCGATTTAAATTCTTAGACGTTAAAGACGGTTTTTGTGTTAACACATAAGTGGTTAATCTAATTATAAAGTTCACCTCGATGATGCTTAACTAAACGTATTAATTTCTCGTTTTAATCAATAAGTCAATTGTAACGCTATTTAAATAGAATGTATTTCAGTAATGAATTGGTAGATACTTACTTCGGCCTTCGGAATAGACTAACTTCTTTGAAACTTTTAATAAGAGACGGTTGTTGTACATTTCGTTTTTGACGACCTCCCTGGCGCAGTGGCGAGCACTGTTGTCCTAACGTGCGAGGTCTCGGGTTCGATCCCCGGCAGATCAACGCGAAAATTTATAATTTCTAAATTTGCTCTAGTCTGGGCTGTTGAGAGGCTTCAGCCGTGGCTAGTTACCACTCTACCGGCAAAGACGCAAAGCAACTTATAGTTCCGGTACGATGCCGTGTAGAAACCGATTAGGAGTACCTAGGTATGGGTTTAATATAACAGCCATACCCCTAAACAGGTTAGCCCGCTACCATCTTAGGCTGCATCATCACTTACCATTTACATTAATAGGTTATTATCGACAGGGTTTTTCTGAACTTAGGCCACACCTAATTGTTATTAGGCACTTGTGGTAAATATTTTTTTTGACACAGAACTTCGCTTCGAAATAGATGGTATAATATCTGCAGTCTAAGTTTACCTTATTTTAAGGTTGTCACGAGGCAGCCTTAACTGTAGTCTGAACTGAATTTGAAGCGTTTCTTAAAAATTCAGACGTCGACTTACCTGAAAAGAAAAATAAAATAAAAAATTAGAATATAGTTAACTATCGTCTGCGTGGTTTGAGGTATTTTGGTTCCCGCAGGAATTCTTTAATTTTCCGGGATAAAAAGTAGTCTATGTGCTATTCCACACTATAATCTATCTCTGTGCCAAATTTCAGCCAGATCCGTTCAGCCGTTGGGGCGTGATTGAATAACAAACATCCATACATCCATACGACCATCCACAATTTCGCATTTATAATATTAGTAAGATAGTAAGATAAGATTAGGACACAGAACAAAAAAATTAGGACCTTAGCAAAGTAAAGTAGGTAAAATATTACGTAAAATTTAAAAACCGGCCAAGTGCGAGTCGGACTCGCGCACCGAGGGTTCCGTACAAACCTGTAGTAAGTTTTAAATTATTAAAAATATTTTGATTATATGGCGTATTAAAAAAAAACTACTTACTAGATCTCGTTCAAACCAATTTTCGGTGGAAGTTTGCATGGTAATGTACATCATATATTTTTTTTAGTTTTATCATTCTCTTATTTTAGAAGTTACAGGGGGGGGGACACACATTTTACCACTTTGGAAGTGTCTCTCGCGCAAACTATTCAGTTTAGAGAAAAATGATATTACAAACCTCAATATCATTTTTGAAGACCTATCCATAGATACCCCACACGTATGGGTCAGATGAAAAAAAACATTTTGAGTTTCAGTTCTAAGTATGGGGACCCCCAAAATTTATTGTTTTTTTTCTATTTTTGTAAGAAAATCTTAATGCGGTTCACAGAATACATCTACTTACCAAGTTTCAACAGTATAGCTCTTATAGTTTCGGAAAAAAGTGGCTGTGACATACGGACGGACAGACAGACAGACATGACGAATCTATAAGGGTTCCGTTTTTGCCAAATTTGGCTACGGAACCCTAAAAATGATAAACCAATTTCAACCATATTACTAAGAAACAGAGTTAAAAATAGGGATGAAACTGTATAAGCATGGGCAAATCCGATTATATTTGTCCCGATGATGCTAAATTATAAGATTTTCTACGTAATCTATGTAATGTAAGATTTATTTCTCAAGCTACGTCGTTATAATATAGAATTTGACTTATAACAGCCTCAATAAAAATTCTGTTACGGGCAAAGTTTGCAGAATGTGCAAAGTAAACAATGTCTGGGCAGAATCTACTTTGAACAGAATCTTTGGGTAAAGTTGCGTCTTATAATATGCGGAATTATGGCCAATCTTTTTTCACGAAAAAGTACCTGATAGCCGTTTTATTAATCCTTTCACCAAAGGTTGTCTGTTAGAGAGTGCTTAAGCAATAAGATCGCCTTTGCACGTTTCTATGTAGTCTTACTAAACTTCTTTTTAACTGTATACTGTATATTTTGTGTGTGCAATAAAGATATCTAAATAAATAAATAACAAATAAATGTAGCCGTGTCGCTCTCTATAACCTTGTATTAATAATCTGAGGGTTGTGACCCCGTTCCATTAATCAAATAACGGCGCGGGTTTCTCGGTATAGTAATGCAATGGGCTGTCGTTCCGCCTACAACTCGACATCATCATCCATCATCACTTTAACCCATTTGCCGGTTAACTATTGAGCAAGAGTCTCTTCTCAGAATGAGAAGGGATTGGCCATAGTCCACCACGAAGGCTAAGTGCGGATTGGCCGACTTCACACACCTTTGAGAACATGAAGAACTCTCCGGCATGTAGGTGTCGTCACGACGTTTTCCTTCACCGTTAAATCAAGTGATATTTAATTTCTTAAGACTCGATTATACAACTCGACTTCAAAGTACGAATTTTCGACTCAGGGTTGTCGATTTAACACCGATGTTATACCGTCGTACTAGAAAAGCACACACAAAAAACCTTTTCCCAACAAAACTAATAATCGAATAACTTTAACTCAACACAAATATAAACCTTTATCTGCTTGATGGATGGATGGCAAATACCCAGAAATTATATTATTGGACCGAATTCGTGATTTATTCCCAGAAGCGGTATCGATAGTTTGATTAGGGTTGTCAAATTAACTTGTCGGAAATTGGATTTGTACAAATCCATACTAATACTATAAATACAAAAGTGTGTATGTCTGTCTTGCCTGCTACGCTTTCACGGCCCAATTTTTTTTACCGATTTTGATGGGTACAGAGATAGATTGTAAACAGGGGTCTTCCCCGGGATGCAATATCCCTATATAGGCTACTTTAATCCCAGAAAGTTAAGGATTTCCCGCGGGAATTAAAAAAAACATCCACGAAGTCGCGGGCATCGTCTAGTCATACTAATATTATAAATGCGAAAGTGTGTTTGTTTGCTGGTTTCCTCAAGCACGCTGCAACGGATCTCCGTGATTTTTTGCATGGATATAGCAGGTCCTCACAGGTGACATAGGCAACTTTTTATCCCGGAAAATAACGGAATTCCCGCAGGAATAAAAAAAACTTAATCCACGGGGACGAAGTCGCGGTCATCATCTAGTACCTATATTATAACTGCAAGGCAAAATATGATTACTTCAATATTTTGAAAGCCTCCCGGTTTATTTGTGGCTCCCTTTGAGTTGCATGCGGGCGCAAAACTTTCGCCCCGCCTCGCTTTACACTCCGTACCTATGCCGTGAAGTTTGCTATTCATGATTTTAAAGCTTTGGGCGGACAAAACATGCGGCGGCTGCGAAGTAAATTGGATTTTGAGAACTAGTCAAATCAGGTACTCTTTTCAAACAGGGATGTTGTATGAAATACTAGTGACGTCATCAAAATTCGACGCACTTTTTTAATTTAATCGCTTAAAATGGTCATCAAACATAAAACAGGGGACGTGGATATTACGTCATTTTGAAGATCCTCTTTTAAATAGTCATTATAAATAAGCATTTTTAGTGAAAAGAATAGGTAAATAATAATTATTGTCATAGCTCATGTTATCATGCTAAGAAGGTTCCAAGCGCACCCTATAAAGGCTAGGGTACTATTTGGTATCACCAAAATTATTCAAAGAAATAATTCATGCACGTTGACCTGCTTAGTACGCCCCCGAACGGGGCTTTATACATTTCCATGTATGAAAACTTTTAGTAGCCGCGACAACCATCGCACCGCGCGCTGTCTGCCCAAGCCTTTAATCCACGAATGTGCTTACACCGGAGGCGAGCTTTGAGGTAATTTTAAATTGGGTACCTACAGAACGTACTGAAGTGTGGCCTTTTGAATTCTAAGATTGCAATATATTTTTTATCACGTTTTGTTGATCGTCAGAATTAGGTGTACATTTCTACTGGTAGGTAAAATTAGTTTTCCGGAAAGGGGCCGCCTTTCTGGCAACCTTTTCTGTATAATTAATGAGATGAACGAAGAAAGTACAGCTCAATAGCCTCAGACCGCTGCCTTGAGTAGCCTAATATGCCAAAATCTAATTTAAAAATCCATAAGTACTTCGAATACTTAAAATTACAAATGGCAAAGTGGTTACTAAATGAACTAGAAGTTTAATTCGCTATAAAACCGACACATTTGTGTGGTGTGGTGCTGTGTCGGTTTGAACTAGAATTATTAAACTTCTAGTTCATCCATTATCATGGACTTCCGTAAAGTAACGCCTGCTTCTATTCAAAAGTGGTTACTTTAAATCCTGGAAAATTCCAGGCAAAAAACACGTCAATCCGCAGGCGTGATTGAAGAGCAAACCAACAAAAATACACACTTCCGCTTTTGTAATATACTAGCTGATGACCGCCATTTCGTCCGATAGAGGATTTTTGGTTCCCGCGGGAACTCTTTATTTTAATTTCCGGGTTTAAGGAAGCCGATGTGTTATAACAGACTGTAGGTATGCTTTATCACAAATAAAATAGAGTCAATTCGAAAACTATTGAAACTTTAATAATGTTCACACCACATAGATATAAAAAATGAAAAGATAAAAATAACTGAGCGCGCTTACTTAGTTTAAATAACCTAAGGCGTAACAAATAAAACTTTAGGTATATACGCGACGATGGCGTGCGCGGACGCGGGCTCGTATATGTACAGCCTGGACGCCGGTCAGTAGAGCACTGGGCCGGTATCCAATGGACACTCTTTTAACTAGCGTCTCTAAACCAAACTCCTGCGTCGTCTAGCGTCCTGGCGTACGTACCTACTATTTCTCGGAATAGGGTCGCTACAAGACTATAATCTATCTCTATGCCAAATTTCATCCAAATCCGCTCAGCCGTTCTGGCGTGATTGAGTAACAAACATCCATCCATCCATCCATCCAAACTTTCACATTCATAATATTAGTATAGAAGTTACTATAGATGATAGCATCTGGATATGATAGTATAAATGTTCAGCACTCGATGCTCTACATTTCAGAGCGGCATTAGTTTTAGTCGCTGTAATCGAGTCGGGTGTTGTTTGTGTTGTGAGCACATTGCACATCTGGAGCTTGTTGTACGGACGCGCCATTAGTGCAATGAGCTGCTAGCGTCGAGTTACACGCTATTATATTCATATCTAGGCATGGATTTTACGTATTTATCAGATGATGCATGCGAATGCGTCCGCGACTTGGATTAAATAAACACGGGACAGGAAACCTAAGAAAAATGTATGAAATCACGTTCGACTAACTTTAGCGGGGCGAGGGGAGAGTGCCTTGTCATTTTACTGCCCAATTATTGCTAGTGCATGAATAAAAAATTCTTTTTAAACAACCGACTTCAAACTCCCGCGCCAACTTTACAACAACAAGCACACCGCTATACGAAGTACTTATTTTATTGTTGATATTTTAAAAACCGCTCGACCGATTTCGAGAAAATTTATATGGGACCACTTGTGAAATATGCTCTTTCAAATAAAAAAAGAATCATCCAAATCGGTCCACCCAATCAAAAGTTCTGAGGTAACAAACATAAAAAAAAAAACAGTCGGATTGAGAACCTCCTCCTTTTTTTGAAGTCGGTTGAAAATAGGTATGATGCCTATGACAAAAATAAATTATATCTTACTGATTATTAAATAGAGGGTTTCCCAAAAGACCTAAAATTCACATCGCCGGTTAGTTTTAATTTTGATAATCATTTTAAAACTATCGATTAAAGAAAAGTGTGTTGAAAATAATGATGACGTCACAAAAGCTCACAACTATGTATTCCATACAAACTTTTTAGACGCGCGTTTTAAAGTTTGATAAATATAATAGTTGCTGATTTGATTGAGTTGTCATCATCCCTATTCCTTGATTTCCGTAATAAAAGTTCCCCGTCCTCACAATGCCACCAATTTTTATAATATTACGTACCGAATTTTGGCTCCGAAAGTCTAATAAATTCAACGAAAATTAGCAATTTCCCTTTCGAGATAAATTGATGAGATCTGTAGTTGGTAAAATTACACCCGTAAATACAAAAAAATGATTTTCTTCCCCATAACCTTTCTCTCTTTCATTGAAAAATTAATGAGTAAGTACGTTCATTGCGTTTTTATTTTAACTACATATCTCGAAACATCAGCATATAACTCGAAATTCGTATGTATAGGTACTTAAACCATCACGATCAGGGGCCATACTGCCATCGCTTGAACCCATATTGTTTGATTATATCGTTGACTTTTATGGTTCAGAATTATGATCCTTAGTTTAGGAACGTCAAGGTACGAGACATCAAACTTTCATTTTGAGTAATATTGCTTAAGTATTGCTTTAAGCGTTGGCAGTATGGGCCCTGGCTTCAAACAAATTATTTTAAAAGTAAACAAAAAAAGTCCCCCATCAAACAAAAATAAGTTACTTAATCACAGTTGCCAAATTTTCGCGGTCGCGAAAGTTTTCGCTGCATAAAGATTAAGTGACGAAGGCGTGGCGAGAAGTTGCTATTAAATCGCCTTGAGACTGTAACACACAAAAAGTAAACCCCTGTTTTCGAAAGAAGAGGCGACTTTGCCCTCTGCCGTTAAGTATATGCCCTCTGCACAAGTCCAAGACCATACGGTCCAAAAATATCTTCTATAGAGAACCCGGTACTTTCGAAATTGGAAGTGAGGCATAAACAGTGTGAGTTATCGTAACACTTATTTAATTAGTTTTTACATAAAATCATAGTAATTTCGTTGATTCGAATGCTAGAATTATTATTTTTAGCAACTCAAAAACTAAAAATCCCGCTGTCTCGGTACTAAAGCCAGTAGAAACAATTTCTGTATCTTCTATGTTGATATTTTTTATTATTATTGTAAGATCTTATAGTTTTTAGTCTATAAGATTCTTATGCATAGCAATCGTGCAACACATTAAAAAAATGTTTATTTATTGCCATTTTCACCAAATAAAATGCAACGACAATTTGTATAGCATAAGAGCACTACATTATCTAATTAAAGATCTTTAATAATTGTGTAACAGTAAAGGATTGAAATAAAACGAGCTTTAGCCCGCGGTTTCGCTCACTATAGATAGATCGGTCAGTCAGTCAGTCTCTTGTTACTTATAAATATTTAGAAGATGAAACAGGTCTTCTCTAAAGCGAGTTGCTCGATCGCTAAAAAGAAGTTTTTTCGAGAAAATCCAGTGGTCGTGTTTCACTTAAAAATTTGCATCTTGCGAACTTTAACTAAGCTGGCTTTTTTGTGGTACAAGTAAGTAAGGCAACTTGTTAATTAAGGCAGCGTTGTTAGTAGATTGGGGTGGCAAGATTCAAAAGTTTTTTATTTATATAAAAGCCAACTGATGCCCATGACTTTAAGTCCGCGTGGTTTAAGTTTTTGAAGGGGAACTGAACTCCCTTAATTTTGTTATGTGTTATTCTAGACTTTCTGTGCCAAATTACATCCAGATCTTGAGTGCCGGTGCGGTTTACCCTGCCGGGGATCGAACCCAGGACCTTCGCACGTTAAGACAACAGCGCTCAACACTGCACAGTGCCACACGGAGGTCGTCAAACCTTTACTCTACCTTTACATTTTAGTTTTCCCATCCCTTAGATTAATAGTATTAGTAAAGTAAGTTGGAAACACTTTACTAACACTATTAGATTAAATCCAAAAGCACTCAGAAGTTCTTTCACAATTGGTTTAAATTTTAAACAGATTAGTTGTCTATCCACCACAAAGTCCAGTTTGGTTTAAATTTTAATGTAAACCCACCCCTGCGTCGATTGGCTTGCTTTGAATAATTAGTTTGTTTGGCTACAACTTTCTTGCTTTGGATCTAAACTTATTAATTAACTGTGAAACGAAATGGCTATTGAAATCTATAGGTACTAATATTATAAATGCGAAAGTTTGGATGGATGGATGCTTGCTAATCAATCACGCCCAAACGGCTGAATGGATCTGGATGAAATTTGGCACAGAAATAGATTATAGTCTGCAATGACACATAGGTTTATTTTTATCCCGGAAATTTAAAGCATTTCCGCGGGAACCAAAAAACCTCAATCCACACGGACGAAGTAGCGGGCACCAGCTTCGTCCGCGGGGAAAGTCGTCCGCGTCCCGACTTCTGTTATTCCAAAATGCAGTGGGAACTCTTCGATCTTCCGGGATAAAAGTAGCCTATATCACTCTACAGGTCCTCAACTATACCCGTGCCAAAAATCACGTCGATCCGTTGCTCCGTTGCGGCGTGATTAATGGACAAACCAACAAACGAACACACTTTCACATTTATGAAAAGTAATGGTTATAAAGTACTTAGACGATGCCTGCGACTTCGTCCGCAAGAATTCAGGTTGTATAAAACTTTTTTGTTTTCCGGGATAAATAAGCTATAATTATGTACGTCACCGAGATGCAACCACCGAGATGAATCTTTGTGACAAATTGCATAAAAACAAGTTAAATGGGTTGCAGTAACGATGATGATTAAAACCTATTTTGGTCTCGTATCTTTTCCAAGGATCCATTATAGGCAATCTGTCGCAGCTACGTAATTAAGTAATAGAAGCCGCACGCCCGCTGAGCTGCTGTGTAACGCCCCACCAGCGGCCGATAAACAAGCCCGCCGCAAATTAAACAGATGGCGACTCTGTAGCAACTGGATGGATGAATACATAGGCTTCATTTTATCCCAGAAAACACAATAGTTGCCGCAGGAATAAAATAAGCGGACGCGGCCGACGCCGCCGGTAGTATCTACTAGTTGAAAAGTACATTTTTTTTACTCCAATCTGACGGAAACAGTCTGGTTGGTCTAGTGGTAAGCATATTCGACTGCGGCCGACGAGGTCCCGGGTTCGAGTCCCGGGTCGGGCCATAATATTAAGTATTGAGTTTTTCTGACTAGAAATTCTCAGTAGGTACTAGCCCGAGTTAGGAAGTTGGCGGTGTTTCACCCCCGTGCCTTGGAGAGCACGTTAAGCCGTCGGCCCCGGTTATTATCACTAACATGATAATAGTCGTCAAACCCGCCAACCCGATTGGAGCAGCGTGATGTGTCTAAGCTCTTATTCCCTCTCTCCTATGAGAGTGGAGACCTGTGCCTAGCAGTGGGACGTTAATAGACTGTAGTGGTGAAGGATAAGAAATCTGTCATGTGATGATGGTAAGTGAAAATGCAGGCAGTCAAATTAAGCCCACTGAAGTCCACACCCTAATTATCTATTCATACCTTTGATCTGGTTTAAAAAGCGGATTTTATGCTCTGTGCTCTGTAACTAGTTAAAGCTTAAAACCAAAGTTCCCCATAATCCGATGAATACGTTTACGAGCCGGTATCAACTATGAAATGGCGAGACTTGTGTGTTCACCAACTTCACCGCGGCTTAGCGGCAATTCGCGCAATAGTTTATAACTACGACTTTAATCCGTTGATTTGTTTGTTTTAAAATCGGATTTTAACATACTGTAGCGATTACCACAGTGTAAACTAGATGGCGCTAATAGTATCTACAAAATATATTTAAACCGACTGAAAACATCAATAAGTTACTAGATGAAGCCCGTGACTTCATCCGCGTGGATTAAGATTTCCTATTAGTACGGACAAGTACACATCACTCACTCGTCCCGCAATACTAATATAATAAATGCGAAAGTATCTTTGTTTGTTGGTTTGCCCTTCAATCACGCTGCAACAGAGTAATGGATCGACGTGATTTTTGCATAGATATAGTTGAACATCTGGCGAGTGACATAGGCTACTTTTTACCCAGGATAATTAAGGGTTTCCCGCGGGAATTAAAAAAATACTTGAACCACGCGGACGAATACACGGGTATCAGCTAGGAAACTTTAATATCCACTTTTAACATAGTTATACACAAACAATATAGCCCGCCAACCCGCCCGCATTGGAGCAGCGTGGTGGGTCTAAGCTCCGAATTCCCTCTCTCCTATGAGAGTGGAGGCCTGTGCCCAGTAGTGGGACGTTAATGGGCTGTAGTTGGATACACAAACTAACATAAACAAAGCGGAAGCATCACGGATATGGGGTAGGTACTATGTATGCCAAATGAGAAGGTGCACTTAGGTAGATGAGAAAAACAAAGGTATTCAACTCTCTGACGATATTTAGGTGTTCGCCGTTAGTGGGGAACGAAGTAAAAAGTTAAAATAAAGGTTTTAGCGCTACGGAAGCTTTCTCATTCTCATTTCACTTGTATCTAATGGTAATGAAATTTGCCTGTAAATTATACTTCGTCGCTTCATTCTTCAGATATAATCATAGACAACGTAGTTTCCTTTACGTAATAGCAACCAATCGCACAGACTTCAGAGGAGTTATAAAAAATAACCCCCACTACCCGCCTCTGTGTCGCACGACAGAGGAGCGGTTTCGTTCGTCATTCCTTTTTTGTGCGTAGCAACGATCTCACGTTCCTACTTTCTACACACTTATAGATTAAAGATAATTTTCTCTTTAAATACATATTTAATAATATTAAAAAAAAAAAAAAAGAAAAAAAAAAAGTACTTTTTGCAGGTGACTCCTTAATCTTTCATTTCAGCAATTTATTTCAGCACCACGTGTTTGAGTAATCATTATTTCATGCAGTGTTTATATTTTACACTAAAGGTTTTCCTGGCGGTTGTCCGAGGGTCAACACGAAGGAGAATAAACCTTTCAGCATGACGCGCCTAATAAATTATACTTTCATGCAGTGTTTGTTTACACTAAAGGTTTTCCTGGCGGTTGTCCGAGGGTCAACACGAAGGAGAATAAACCTTTCAGCATGACGCGCCTAATCAAGCATACTTTCATGCACAGTTTATTTACACTAAAGGTTTTCCTGGCGGTTGTCCGAGGGTCAACACGAAGGAGAATAAACCTTTCAGCATGACGCGCCTAATCAAGCATACTTTCATGCACAGTTTGTTTACACTAAAGGTTTTCCTGGCGGTTGTCCGAGGGTCAACACGAAGGAGAATAAACCTTTCGGCATGACGCGCCTAATCAAGCATACTTTCATGCACAGTTTATTTATACTAAAGGTTTTCCTGGCGGTTGTCCGAGGGTCAACACGAAGGAGAATAAACCTTTCAGCATGACGTGCCTAATCAAGCATACTTTCATGCACAGTTTGTTTACACTAAAGGTTTTCCTGGCGGTTGTCCGAGGGTCAACACGAAGGAGAATAAACCTTTCAGCATGACGCGCCTAATCAAGCATACTTTCATGCACAGTTTGTTTACACTAAAGGTTTTCCTGGCGGTTGTCCGAGGGTCAACACGAAGGAGAATAAACCTTTCAGCATGACGCGCCTTACTTTCATGCAGTGTTTGTTTGCACTAAAGGTTTTCCTGGCGGTTGTCCGAGGGTCAACACGAAGGAGAATAAACCTTCCAGCATGATGCGCCTAATCAATTATAGTTTCATGCAGTGTTTGTCTACACTAAAGGTTCCCCTGGAGGTTGCCGGAGAGTCAACATGAAGGAGAATAAACTTTTTAGCATGGCGCGCCTTATCAATTATATTTTCATACAGTGTTTATTTACACTAAAGTTTTTTCCTGGAGGTTGCCCGAGAGTCACTACGATAGAGAATAAAGCTTTCAGTACGACGCGCCTGAGGAATTTTGTGGTACAATACTATTACTATGTAAAATGTATGATTTCCTAAAGAGGGTACTTAAAATAAAAGTTAGTACTGAATCTTCTATACGCGCTCATTACAGGAATTATACTTTCATGCAATGTTAAATTGCACTAAAGGATTTCTGGGAGGTTAGTCGAGAGGTAACACGAAAGAATATAAACGTTTTTCAGCATGGAACGCACTTAAGAAATTACTCGTCCATGTAGTGTTTAATTGCACTAAAGGTCTTTCCGGCGGGTTTCCTAAAAGGTAACACGAAGGTTAAGCGTTTCAGCATGATTCACTTGAGTAAGGTACTTACACGAATTCGTGCTAAGGTACGACAACGGTACACTGGGAGGTCACCCGCGAAGTAGCACGACGGAAATCAAACCTTTCAGCTAGACGCACCTGGCGATGGCATCTGCTCAATTAGCAGTCCGGCGATGAAGAATTATTTGTCCACCAAATCAAGATAGCTGGCATTTAGCAAGCTGTTCACCGTCCTCTGAACAAGGGGGAAGGCGTTGAGGGTCAAAGTGAACCAACGATCGGATACGTCGCCAAGGCCCAGCTTAGTAAGCCTAACACAAATTGATTTCGACCAATACTTGAGAAGTAACCGGGACTCAGGTAAATACTATGTACTTACCATAAAGAAGGTTACCTTCTACTTTATTTATCCTCTGCTGTAAATTATTAACAATCTTCAGTATTTACTGGATCAAAGATTGTATGGATACTTACTTAATTCGAAATCAAAGCTAAAGCTTTAAAAGATCTTTCATACCTAGGTGTTACCGCTAGTTATATCAAAATAGTGGACATGATTTATTCAATCATAAGTACCTATCATGTAATATAATATATTATATTATTAGTGTTTGCATCGCCTACCCTTTTTGCTTTGTCTTCATAGTTCACACACTTTCACCGATAAGGCCAAGAAACCTTATACTAATGAGGTTCTGTTTTCAAGATAAATCTATTAGCATGGGGGCACAATAAAAGTGTTTATTATTTACGGTGACAGATAAACAGAATACTTAGAAATATGTATATATTTAATTTCTTTAAGCAAGTAAATGCAATTATTAATCTAATACCGTTACCACAAAGCCTTATTTTAAAATGTAAACCTATGGAACAGATTCCATGATATAATCTCTGGAGTACCGTCTTATAAAAAAGGTATGTCTAATCGACTATAAAGAAGACTAGTAAAATTCTATACCAGTGTTTTTACTTTCAATGAAACACTTGTGGTGGTTCTAGTCATTTCTGCAAACGTTACTTACATATCTGCCTGGATATAACATGAAAAGATCTAGCATTTCAGATTTTTATTTTTGAGACTGCAATATAGTAATATTGAAGCACTATTACCTACTTGGTAAAAAATATACATATAATATATATATACAGCGTAACACCGCTTCTTAAGTTTTCAGCTTTTACAGATTTCAGCGCCTTTCAGTCTATAGTGACTGCACTATATAGGTACCTAAAATAAACATAAATGTTTCATTCAGTGTATGCAGACTCAAGATCTGGGGTTTAAAATGTTCAGATGTAATTGTTTGCAAGGCCTCTCGGTATCAAACTTACATACACCTGCGGAGTGGTAAAAGTTCAGAGAATTCTGAGGTAATAAATATCTTAATTTTTTTTTATCAGCTACTTCAGCAATGAATCAATTTGTTTGCAAATACTGTACATACAGATACGTCAAATTTGAAATAAAATACCTGCTAGTATTCTACCCTCAGCGTGGCAGGGGTATGCAAAGAACATTTACGAAGGAAATGTGTGGTAAGATTGCAAAAATTACCCACAAGTTTTGTCCCTAACAACGTAGGTACTCTCGAGTTTTACAACTTAATAGTGCCCGGGAAGCATATATCATACACCCGCTGACGTGTAATACGGTTGATTATGCTTAAAACAGTTCGAAAAACCAAAAACTAACAAAGAACCTTCTGCTTTTTGGAAGTCGGTTTTTTTTAATAAAGATAATCTAACGGCGAGTATTTTGATGACCGGATGTAGATTACATAACATAACGTAATAGTGTAAAATCTCCATCGTATTATTGTTTTCTTCTTTAAAGATATTTCGTGGGCATTTGTTTCTGCAAACACAGTAAAACGCGCAGGTTGTCTTACCCGAAACGGGAATCCAAGCAGGATGCCAAGGGTCACTGGTAGCGATCTCGTATAGAGATTAGTGCTTCCTTGTCCACTATGTTTCTGTTTTTCTAAGTATTTTCTAAGTTTTTGGTACAAAATAAAATAAAAAAGAATTTTAAGTTTAAGATCCATTCATATAATTATATTCATTATCCACATATTAGAAACAATCTTCGAAAACCCGTTATAAAACTTTCGTTATAATAATACGTACGATGTAGGCATCGTAATCATCGTGGCAAACATGGTAGGTACAATTTACTCGCGTAAACAATAATATGCTCCCGCAACACTTGCCTAGAGCAAAATTAAAATTCTTGTTTAGTTGATTCAGACCCTGAATGAGAGTAACCAATTAAGACATTAATGAAAAACAAAAATCGGCATGGAGCAGCGGCCGCAAATGTAACATTTGGATCACGCTTACCTCACATAGATCAGCCGTGTCATAAAATATCAGGGAACTAATATTTAGTATTTGTCACAATATCGACCGAATATTCATTCTTCACCTATAACTTAGGGCTAACTTTTACGCGGATAGGAATTAATTAAATTCCATAAACTTAATGACGATATAATTGTTCAACAAAAAACTTAAAACGGTATTTTAATATAAAATTTTACTTAAACATATAGCTAAAGCAATACCCGAAATACCTTCACAACGGGACCAGAATATACCTGTTCTTTTCCCGCCGCACTTCCAAAAAACAAAATATGCCTTCTTCTGCTACTGGGCAGGATTTCGCACTTAAGCGTCCCATTGGACGTCTGTTGGGCTAATTGTGCAAATAAAATAAAGTATTGTCCCTGCTAATTTACTTTGTAGTAGATTATACCTAAATCTTGTAGTATTGACATCAATAGCTAGTTCCATTCGCTTGCATCGGAACTATAATACGTTTATGCTTGTTACTAGCAACTAAAGCAAAAAAGCGCAAGATTTTATTATTGGTAAATTGAAAGTTATTTAAATTGAAACTTAAGTACAATAAATACTTAAGAGAAATTTTAAAGTCATATTAAATGTACGTAGATAGACATCTCGGGAAATCGGTACATGATTCCAACCTTAAACATAAACTGTTTAAAACATTACAGCTCAAATAAGAGATAAGAAGAATAAATAAAATTATTGATAACAATAATTAGTATCTATTCAGCGTAGATATAGTTCTTGCAAAAATATATACCTATCTCTTAACATCTACGTTGTCTATGATTATATCTGAAGAATGAAGCGACGAAGTATAATTAATGATTAAACGAACTTACCTGTAAGTGAAGTTCTATCATAATTATATGAGTCGCTTCATTCGAAGATATAATATTAAGCTCCCAACCCACCCATCCCGAAACATATTTTCGCAAGAACTTTAAGTATAAGTATATCTCTAAATTAAATGACGAACGAAACCGCTCCTCTGTCGTGCGACACAGAGGCGGGTAGTGGGGGTTATTTTTTATAACTCCTCTGAAGTCTGTGCGATTGGTTGCTATTACGTAAAGGAAACTACGTTGTCTATGATTATATCTTCGAATGAAGCGACTCATATAATTATGATAGAACTTCACTTACAGGTAAGTTCGTTTAATCATTAATTATATTAAAGTAAGTAGAAGTTGAATTTAGATATTATTATAACGCTTTAGAGTTCTTAAAGCTGTTTAGAAATGCGCTGCTAGTGCTACTATACAGCATATAGTATATTGTGTGGCTAGAGATAAAACAATAGACAATTTCAGACGAGGGTGAAGTTGCCTGAGCCTTGTTGAGCGTTGAGCTTGTTGGCATCATCCGAAGTCTGTAATCGTGTTTCATCCCACGGCAAACACTATATTTTTCATATAACCTGCATTGAAAGTGCGAGTTTTATTTAAATTGTATTTCTTATTTATTTTAGTTGCTAGGTGATTGTTCTCAAATATGATATCTGTCAGTTTAGTTGATGGTTATAACAGGCATTGAAATTCGCATTTTCAATGCAGGTTAAGTATATGAGAAACATTTTTCTTTCTTAAACAAAACTACTTGATAATTTGGTGGTTCTTTTCTGACGATGTTAAGGTTATTTGCTGTACGTAAAAACGTACACAACGTACACTCTCCAGGTCCACAAACATACCCATGCTCCATGTCGCTCCATATTTCATCTGGGCTATTATGTAAAACCTGCATCAATCATTGTAAAAGTCTCAATTGTTGTGATTGGCTGAATTTATGGTATTTTTGCTGCGTCAATGGATTTTGGCCAATAGTGGAAGAAAGTTACCAATCAGAGGTGATTGCGATCGTTACACTGTAGCTGTCATTTTTAGTCATTTGCCCTGCTGTTGCGGCGTGATTGAAGGACAAACCAACAAACGAACACGCTTTCGCATAATATTAGTATGCATGGTTTATTCTTAACCAAGTAAATTATTAAACTTGCTGCTATGTAAGTAAGGTATACCCGACAGCTTACAACGCAGTCCCTTCCGTTTTACAAATTGCTGACAAAGTATGAATCAATTATTCCCCTTTCCATATAAAAGGGTCTTAAGGGCGTTTTCAGATTAGATTTAATTTCCGGTGCGTGGTTGCCATAGTATATGGTCATTAATTGAGTGTGGATGGGCCTAGTTGCGATTTCGATTGTACTGCATTTCTTATTGTGTTGATCTTTAATTCTACGGGTTGTTTCTCCAAATTACTCGTAGAATTCCCCAAAATAATTATGTCACACTACCATTACAGCAGCAGGTAGCAGATTTCCTCTGTGTCACATTATGTCACACAGAGGAAATCTGCTACCGCGTGACTCGTTGTCCTGCGTGAGCGACAAACGCAACACCGCGACTCGATACGACGCGACACGACAGTATCAAACAGTAGCTGACTCTTCACGTGGCCTACGTATAGTCGCGTAGGTAGATAAGTTTGTCATTTTCTATTCCGTCGTTTCGCATCGCGTCGCTTCTGTCGCTCACTTAAGACAACAGGTGAGCAACAAACGCGACAATATCAAACAGTAGCTGATACAACCCTTCACATGGTTCTACGTTATCGCGTAGAGTTTGTCGTTTCATATGGAGTACCGCGTCGCGTCGCTTTCGTCGCTCAGCAGGTTCTCAAGTATGAAGGTGATCATAGACTGACCAGTACTTGAGAACTTGAGTTTTATATCAGTGTGAAACACCAGAATCTCCTTGGATGTATACCCCCAATCTGAAAACGCCCTTAGATTATTTAGATCCCATAGCGCCCCGTGTCGTTAGTTTAGATTATTATTAGTTTTGGGTCCAATTTGTCCCTAATCGTCCCATTGCCCATTCCAAACAATCAAAGTTTCACTTATTTGGGACTCTTGGGGATTTTAGTAATTTTGAAGAGGTTGGATTGCTAATGTGACTTTAAAATTTCAGAAGAGGGGTAAAAGTTAAAATCGAAAATTATTTAATCGTTTAAAGGGGGGGGGGGGGTGTATCGTTTAAATTAATATATGAGGGTTAAAACCACCTGTATACTTTATAGTTATACTATACAATCATTTAGCAAACCTAATTAATGCACGTACATGAAATTACATCATAATTCCAGGTACATGCAGGTACATGTGCTTAATAAATGATAATAGTATTGTTTGCTGATAATACATCGTTATTATTTAAAATTAATCGATACGAAACAGCTCTTCATGAAGTGAACAAGTCTCTCTCTAAACTCGTACTCGTATCGTAGTGGTTTGAAGCTAATAACCTGCTCCCTAATAAAAAAAAAAAAACAAAGTGCATTAAATTTACATTACCAAATGTTAAACAGGTTAAAACCACAGTACAACTGGAGAATGAGGAATTAGATTTGGTGGAAACCGCTGTTTTTCTCGGAATAACGTTAGATGCTAAACTCCAATGGGGCCATCACATAAATGACTTGTCGAACAGACTTAGTTCTGCTGCATATGCGGTTAAAAAGATTCGCCAGTTGACAGATGTAGAAACGGCGAGATTAGTTTATTTTGGTTACTTTCACAGCATTGTGTCATATGGTATATTATTATGGGGTAATGCTGCTGATATTAATTCTTTTTTTGTGCTGCAGAAGAGGGCTGTTCGAGCCATATATAATATGGGACCAAGAGAGTCACTAAGAAATAAATTTAAAGAAATCAAAATTATGACAGTGCACAACCAATACATATTTGAAAATTTAGTATACGTGCATAAACACATTGATGAATTCAAGAAGAAAAGTGATTGTCATAATGTTAATACTAGAAATAAAAATAAACTTGTAATGCCTGCTTCTAGGCTTAGTAAAATTAGCAATTCATTTGTTGGAAACAGTGTCCGCTTCTACAATAAGCTCCCAGAAGACATGTTGAAGATGTCTCTGAATAAGTTCAAAGTTAATGTAAAACGTAAACTCATTGAAAAATCTTATTACCATGTAAAGATTACCTAAACGACAAGGACACACAATACAATAGTTTGCTCTAATGGCTCTGATAGTTCCTTAATTAAGATGATTTGTGAGATGGTGATAATAAAAAAAAAACCCCCGGCTGAGTTTGTTGTGGGCTCTTCTCAGCCCAGGGCGCGTTTGGAACCCTCGTAGCTTTAGTTTTAAGATACCGTAACCGATTATCACCATCACGTTTTATAAGTAAGTAATTTTTAACGTCAATAAGTGTACCTATACAGTGTACCTATATTGAATAAATGATTTGATTGATTGATTAATAAATATATTTTTGCTTATACAAAACTAGCTGATGCCCGCGACTTCGACCGCGTGGATTTACGCGACTTAATTTTTCGGGATAAATTTTTATCCCGAAAGCCTATGTCACTCTCCAGATCCTCAACTATGCACATGCCAAAAATCATGTCGATCCGTTGCTTCGTTGCGGCTTGATTGAAGGATAAACCAATAAACCAACAATCAAACACACTTTCGCATTTTATAATATTAGTATGATACATTAAGCAGTATGGAAATTAGATTATTTCATCAACCTTTTGTAGTTGATAAAGACTCAGAGTAAAGACTAAGACAATTCCGTTAAACAAAATGTGCCTTAAAGCAAACTGATAAAGAAAAGAAAAGTTTTAAAGAGAGAGACATCAAAAAACTTGAAGAAATAAAAGGCGTTAAAGCGAAGCAATTAAAAGAATATAAAAGAAAAGTTCAAAAGTAAGCGATCAGAAATCGAAAGAAACGAAAGAAACTGAGTAATAAACACCGAGGCTCCGAAGTAGTATTCGGATTTAAGAGTGGCTTTCGAGAGAAACGTCGCTTAAAAAGGATATGTTTAATGTTAAACAGAGTTAGATCATTGTCTTAAATCTCGACGTGAATGCTTTGGAGTTTGAGATCTATTGACTTAGATACTAGCTGAATGGACAATCGTTTTAAAGTATATAACCTGTAACCTAGTTGTTAAGACCTTAAACGTTTGCTAGAGCAAAATTAAAAAAACCTAATTTTATAAACCCAGATTTTTATACACGGTAAAGGTTTTCTAATATTTAATCTACTAGACGAGATGGTGCCCGCGACGTCATCCGCATCGATTTAAGATTTAAGTATTTTTGAAAATCCACTTTTACATTTACCGGGATAACCTGCATCATCCGTACCACCAAGCACAGCAGTCAAGGGCTAACTTGTGGTGGTAAAATAAAGGGTTTAAAGCCAAGGTCATCCATACTTCTATGCTATTACTAATATTATTATAAATGCGAAAGTTTGGATGGATAGATGCGTCTTAATGAAATTAACGGTAAAACATTGGAAATATACTCAGGATTATATAATAAAAAAAAACATTAAGATATTAACTGGGAGTTTGGAGTAATCTGACTTTAAAGTTTTGAGGTTAAGTTTGGCAATTATTAGGTATTATTTAGCCATTTAGCTAATAATAATATATTAATCAACATGCAGGGTTCCGAAATACGTTATTATTTTATTTTATTCTTAGCTTTAATTAAAATAATTGTTTATTATTAATGAAAATAATTGTTTGCGTATAAGTTAATTTAGTTTGCTTTGTGCCACCTAGATGGCGTTACGCTAGCTTTACCGCGAGCTAGAGTACAAGTGGTGCCATCTAGATGGAACAAAGTAAACTAAATTAACTTATTGCCCGAAATACGTTATTATTTTATTTTATTCTTAGCTTTAATTAAAATAATTGTTTATTATTAATGAAAATAATTGTTTGCGTATAAGTTAATTTAGTTTGCTTTGTGCCACCTAGATGGCGTTACGCTAGCTTTACCGCGAGCTAGAGTACAAGTGGTGCCATCTAGATGGAACAAAGTAAACTAAATTAACTTATATAAATAATAATATATTTATCAACATGCAGGGTTCCGAAATACGTTATTATTTTATTTTATTCTTAGCTTTAATTAAAATAATTGTTTATTATTATTGAAAATAATTGTTTGCGTATAAGTTAATTTAGTTTGCTTTGTGCCACCTAGATGGCGTTACGCTAGCTTTACCGCGAGCTAGAGTACAAGTGGTGCCATCTAGATGGAACAAAGTAAACTAAATTAACTTATATACGCAAACAATTATTTTCATTTTAAAGATAAAAATTAAATAATTATCTAAGTATATTATAAATATTTACTAACGTATTTAAGAAAACTGCATGTCGATAAATATATTATTATAAGCTAAATGGCTAAATAATACCTAACAATTACCCAACTTAACCTCAAAACTTAAAAGTCAGATTACTCCAAACTCCCAGTTAATATCTTAATGATTTTTTTTATTATATAATCCTGAGTATATTCATAATGCTTTACCGTTAATTTCATTAAGACGCAAGAATGGCCCACTTTTGGTCATTTTCTTTTGGCACAGAGATAGATTATAGTCTGGAATAACACATAGGCTACATTTTATCCCGGAAAATTAAAGAGTTCCCGCGGGAACAAAAAACCTCATTCAACGAGCATCAGCTAGTGTCTCATGGATCATAAGTCATACACTAACTAGATGCATTGCATATGCATTGAAAGGGGACCACAGCGGCAGGCGGAGGAAATTACAGTCTCGGCCCGCACCGGAACCCAGGTATCGACAACACGCCCCGTGATGAATTGCTCCCCGTACACAATATACCTAATAACCGCTATCTACCTACGCATAATAGCAGCTATCTTCACGTAATAACTGCGATCTGTACCATTAGTTAACCTTAGTCATTCCAAGCCAGTGGTAGATTCACTCGACGCGACGATTCAATTTCAAGAGCACTTTTAATAAGTTTGAATTAAATAAAAAAATATTAAGGATTTTTTGAGTTGTTAAAGTGCTAATTTACTCACTAGTGTATGACATACTAGACGATGCTCAGAACTTTGTACGCGTGGATTTATATTTTTTTAAATATACTGGAAGACCACCCTACCGGCAAAGACGTGCCACCAAACGATTTAGCGTTCCGGTACGACGCCGTGTAGATACCGATTAGGGGGTATGGGTATATAACTGACATGCCCCTAACAGGTTAGCACGCTACCATCTTAGACTGCATCATCACTTACCGTCAGGTGAGATATCAGTCAAGGGCTAACTTGTAGACTAGGTAAATAAATAAAAAAGTTGTAAGTAAGAAACAGAAAGAACGATGCCCAAGGAACCAAACCTAGCTAAGTTAACTAGTCTAACGAAAGTTTCTATATTATTAATATTAAAAACACCATCACCATTTCGAGTTACCTAATATGCGGAACCCTTATTAAGATTTCATTAGTCAATCGCACCACAGCCCGTAGGCACCTACGTTAAGTTACGTAATTAACGTTAACAAAGTTCTAAGTGCAAGAAAGTCGAGCCGTTCAAACTTGTCCAATTCCGGCTTCATGCGGTTGAATTAAATCATATCGGTTCTAACAAAAGCGAATATAATATATCAGACACGAAAGCGACGCAACGCAGCGCGGCGCGACGCGACTAGATAGAAAAAGACTTATCTGCACGACAACGTAGGCCATGTGAAGGGTCAGCTACAGCTACTGTAAGCTATCATCATCAGGTCTAGATCCACTACAGACGTGATGCACGCGACACGTAGCGGCAAATATTCTTTGTAAGAGTGTGTAAGAAGCTGTGCTTACTTAACGACGCAGCACGGAGATGCACTTGCGACATAATTGTACAAAGAATACTTACTGCTACGTGCCAAGCCGCTCCTTTGTATTGGGGGTAGACCTTTAATCAGTATAAGATTTCCCTATTTCATCTCACCACAGCCTCCATACATAGTATTGTGTACTTAGTTCAATAGTTGACGTTAACAAAGTTCAGAGTGCAAGCGAGTCGAGTCGTTCAAACTTGCCCAATTCCGGCTTCACACGTTCAAACGTCCAAAGATGCTCGCAAGTTTGCTGCTAAGGGAAACTGCATCGCTGAACTTGGCTTGTCTCAGTTGTTTTACAATATTTTGCAAAATATCAGTAAAGTGAGGAAACTTAGGGCTAGTGGTTAAGACTTCGGAGGGTCCGGGATTCTGCGTTTATGTGCGTTTAAAGCAATTAATTATAACTTGCTTTTACGGTAAAGGAAAACAACGTGAGGAAATGTATGCCCGAGAGTTCTACAAAATATTCTCGAAAGTGAGTGAAGTCACTGTCTCGTTGGTCTAGACTCTAGTGGTTAGCATGTTCGACTGCGGCCGACGAGGTCCTGGGTTCGAGTCATAATAATTAAGTGATGGGTTTTTCTGTCTACAAATTCTCAGTGCTTGACCGGAGTTAGGAAGTTGGTGGTGTTTCACCCGCGTGCCTCGGAGAGCACGTTAAGCCGTCGGTCCATTATTATCACCAACATGATAATAGTCGTCAAAGCCCACCAACCCGCATTGGAGCAGAGCAGCTCGCTCCTATGAGAGTGGAGGCCTTAGCCCAACCGTGGGACGATAATGGGCTTTTAGTGAAGTGAAGTCCACAAATCTGCACTTGCCCAGCGTGGTAGACTATTTGCAAACCCTTCTCATTCTGACAGAAGACTCTTGCTCAGTAGTGAGCCGGCAATGGGTTGAAATGATGATGTAATGACATGAATTCAACAACGACCATAGCAATAGAACCACATAAGATTGAATTACAGCATATCATCACACTATATCATGGTGGTAAAGTACTATAGTTCATTACAGCATAGCATAGAACTTCATTACAGCATAGCATCACAGATATCATGGAGGTATACGATCAGGAGTAATGGCGACATAATGACGCACATACACGTACGTTACGGCCGCAGAGGAAGCGCGGACGTCGTGTGTCGGACACATAAATCGAGGCTGCCGTTTCCGTCCTCTCGTAGTAGCTACTAGGTATTAAAGCTCACCGCTTCCATGTCGAGTTGGAAAAACTTTTGCCCAGATGGGTTAATTTTGAAACTTCTTGAAACTTTACAAATTATAAATTCTATTAAATTTATAATTTCTGAAGTTAAAATAGAATGAAAACGTTAAAATGCTGGGCAACTATGGAACCCTACACTGCGCGTGGCCCGACACGCACTTGACCCGTTTTATGTTTTTAGGGTTCCGTACCCAAAGGGTAAAAACGGGACCCTATTACTAAGACTCCGCTGTCTGTCTGTCTGTCTGTCTGTCTGTCTGTCTGTCTGTCTGTCTGTCTGTCTGTCTGTCTGTCTGTCTCCAGGCTGTATCTCATAGACCGTGATAGCTAGAAAGCTGAAATTTTCACAAATGATGTATTTCCGTTGCCGCTATAACAACAAATACTAAAAATTTAAAAAAAATATATATTAAGGGGGGTCCCCATACAATAAACGTGTTTTTTTCGTATTTTTTTGCTCAACTTTAAAAACGGTAACAGGTAGACGGTTCAAATTTTCACAGAATATTAACTTGTATATTACCTTTCAAAATAAATAATTAAATATCAATAAAGTAAATATTAAAGGGGGGCTCCCATACAACAAACGTAATTTTTTGATATTAACAGTAAACCTCTACAAACAAAGTTAGTTTTGCGGTTCATTAACAAAGGTAATTATACCTACTTCTTGAGTACGGAACCCTCGGTGCGCGAGTCCGACTCGCACTTGGCCGATTTTTTTTAGTTTTTTAAATGCCTGTTGTAATCAACTCATCATCCTAATCATAACAGTTTGTGGACGACCACTGCTGGGCATATATATTAAATATGCCTTTGTGATCGCCACCACCCCCTATCCTCATCCTTCTAATAATGCTTGTCAGTTTAATCCGTAAAAGTTTAAATTCAACTAATTAATTACACATCTTTTGTGTAGGCAGAGAAATCTGATTACGAAATTACGAGCAAGGAAATGCGCATAAAGTAGATTACGAGACAAATCCCACTGAAGCCTAAGAATTTGCTCGCCTTAATGAAAGGCTGTACCGACGACAAGCTTAGAGATCTGAAGGCCTGGCCCAGAGACTTTAGAATAAGTATTGTATAATGTCATCTCGATCGAATTTCGGAGACGGCGGTCAATCTCCAGATTAGCCATCTGCTCCGGAGATATTATAGTGCACTAGTGTGTGTGCATTCACAGGTGCACTCTCTGTTGCTTTACTCCCATAGCCCGACACGACCGGAAAGAGATCAGACACAGGACTAACGGTTACATGCTCTGTTAGGCACGGGGGTGAAGCTGTCAGCGCTTAAACCCATATTGTTTCATTATTGTTGACTTTCGTGTTTTAGAATTATAATCCTTATTTCAGAAAAGTCAAGGTACGTGACATCGTCATTTTGAGTAATATTGCTTAAGTATTGCTTTAAGCGTTGGCAGTGTGGCCCCAGCTTAGCGACTCTTCGAGCTATATATCACAAAGTGTCTACTCGAAAATAAAGTATTTATTAGAGTAGTACAAACGGCGGCCTTTCTAACCGAGCTACCTTAGTAGGTATTCGTTCCGTTTGCCGTACCCGGACCCGGGGACAAGGGGTGCCAGGGGACCAGGGAGTCTTAGGGCCAAAAAATTGTTACGAGATCTTATTGCGGTTAATTACTTCACTGGGTGACAAAGGACCAGCCTGGCTGTCCAGCGCGGAAACACAGCCATCGCCACTCGCGGGCATGATTTGTATAGTAATTAAGATAGGCTAGCTAGCTAAAAGTTTTATTGTACCGTTTTCAATAAAGATTAAATAAGAAAAAAAACATTACCTACTTGATTACAAACATAAATTAATTAAATGAAAGAAATATAACTTGAATTCGCTATAATCCGCCACGGTAAGAAAATCTATGTGTACAGTACAAATAATACAATATACAAAATATATTTTTTATTCAAATAGACTTTTTACAAGTGCTTATGAATCTACCACTGGTTCGGAATATTCTTGTACAGTATGCATCTTGCCATATTGCCACACCACACAAATCTTCCAAATTCTCAACGTACGTTTCACTCCGACACCGGAGCATCTTCAGGAGAACATTAACCGTTACACTAACCGCAAAATAATTAGTACCATGCTTTAATATCCATTCCTTGAAAAGGATTCTTTAGTAAAGAACTTGAAGCGGTTACTGCGATGAATTTTAAACAACTATAGAAAATGACCCAGCGCTGGAAGCGCTGTAACGAGGCGAGTCCATTAATGTGCCGGTACATTGTCCTGTATAAAAAGCCTTTTACAAAATTGTCGTCTGCATTTCTATTGTAACTTTTGTGACGGTTTTTTTCTGGAATGCGGTTTGAATTACAACGTTGCTGTTAATCTATACTTCTTAGTGTTTATGACTTACTATATTATTCATTTAGTGGGATGCCTTCATTTTTTTACTCCCCGCGGGAACGGGGATAAAATTTAGCCTATATACTAAATCGGGGTACTTAAGCTGTCTCTTTACCAACGTTGACGACCTCCCTGGCGCAGTGTTGAGCTCTGTTGTCTTGACGTGGCAGGTCCGGGGTTCAGTCCCCGCAGGGTCAATTTGGGAATTTACAATTTCTGAATTTTCTCTGGTCTGGTCTGGTGGGAGGCTTCGGCCGTGGCTAGTTACCACCCTACCGGCAAAGAAGTGCCGCCAAGCGATTTAGCGTTCCGGTACGATGCCGTGTAGAAACCGACTAGGGGTATGAGTTTAATATAACTGATTGAACCCAAACAGATTAGTCCCCTACCATCTTAGACTGCATCGTCACTTACCGTCAGGTGAGATCGCAGTCAAGGGCTAACTTGTAGTGGAACAATAAAAAATTACAGCCAAATCGGTTCCGTCATTGTGGCGTGAAGTAGAAACAAACATCCAAACTTTGTCATTCTATAATATTACTTTGATAAGTATTATGAAAAATCTCTGTTTGCTAGATAGTTCTGTTTTTGGCAGGAGGTCTATGTTAAAGAGGCACCCACATGCAAAGCGACAACTATCTAGTCACGATTTTTCTCTTTGCCTACATATTTAAGATAATTGGGTATTTGACAACTAGTCAAATCAGCAACTTTTTTTCAAAAGTCAAAACGCGTGCTTTCATACAAAATTGTGATTTGTGACGTCATTAAAGTTCAACGCACTTTTCTACTTTTATCGATAGTTTAAAATGGTTATTCAACATAATATATAACTAACAGGGGACGTGGATATTACGACTTTTCGGAGATCTTATGTTTAATAATCACTAAATAATCATATATCTGACTAATAATCAAATACCCCATTATTTAGTAAGTATAGGTATATTTTTGTTCTTTTTACTAATCTATATATAGCATACCATAAAAACCTATTCATTTACAATTAATCGTAAGTAATATACCAAAACTTGTCTCGTATAATAATTAATAGGAATACGTATTTAATATTGATACGCACGCACAGTACGACGGATTCAGCAGACGTCCTTGAATATTATATGGATGACCTGCCTCTGACCTTTAGTTCTCGAAGTATCGATAAATTGGTACACAAAACCCATCCATCATAGGTATTAAGTTCAGCCATAACGTGCTATACAAAAGCAGGACAAAACCCTCCCTGGCGCAGTGGTTTTATAACGAACAAAATAATAACACGTAAACTTCCGATTTCATCTATGCCTCGATTTTAATTTAACATTATGAAAAGTCGCTAAAGAAACAAGCATAATCTCCCCCTAGGTCGAACATTTTAAATTCCATATCCAAAGCCCGATAGACTAAAGCGGGTCCTGGATGTTCAAATTTTAGGGGGGTGGACTTACGAGTAGCTATCCAAAGCTCAAAAAAGAGAGATTTTCGGATGATGACCGCCAATCTTCGTTTTGAAGAAGGCACGCGATGATGATGATGATGATGATCCCGTTTTCATCATCGTTCAACTTAAAAGTTTCGGTATCGATTGTAATTAAAGACTACCTCGAATCCACTGAAAAGTCGCTAAAAAGTAACAAGCATCATCTACCCCTAGGACGAAAATTCAATATCCAAAGCCCGATAGACTAAAGCGTTCAACTTTAAAAAAAAAAACTAAAAAAAAGATGTACGGATTCGAGTCTATATCCTAAGTTAAGTTCGGCGACATTGTTTGCTGCTTACGGTCGCTTGCGTTTCGCAATTTGACCGGTATCCAGTGTCTGTGTGCTTATACGGAGTAGCGGGTAGTGCTACGCCGTAGACGTTCTACAACCTCTACATAAAGACCTTTGCCTCGGCGTAGCAAAGATACAGTTTAGAAACTGACGTATATTGTATTCGTAGCCTATGTGTTGTACACAATCTCTATACCAAACTAAATTGACAGTTCTTAATCTTGTGCGGGATTATCTACTATATAAAAATAAGTCGGGTTTTCCTTCCTGACGCTATAACTCCAGAACGCACGAACCGATTTCCACGGTTTTGCATTCGTTGGAAAGGTCTCGGGCTCCGTGAGGTTTATAGCAAAGAAAATTTCAAGAGCGGGAACGGGAACGGAAAACCGAATTTCACGCGGGCGGAGCCGCGGGCAAAAGCTAGTGCTATTATGAAAGTTCGGAAGTGTTACATACCAATATACTTTTAGTTAAGTAATGTTTAGTTTAAAGATTGTGTAAAGCGGGAGTATTATGAAAGTTGAGAGATAAAGCAATATACTTTCAGTTTAGTTAAGTTTAGAGATTGTGTACACCACAATTAGTCACACAAGTATTCTGTCTTAAGGATATTACATATGATATGCACATTAATTTGCATCTCGCTTGCGCGAAAACCGCGTCTTTACTGCTTAAAATCAGTGACCATTTCTCGTTTTTCTCACTGGTTTTAAGCAGTGAGCAAAAACAATTTGAGTGAGCAAAACTAGTTGTTCACTCGCAAAAAAAAGGACCTTTGCTATGTTGTGGAATAAATAACTATAATTACCTTTATTCTTGCAGTATAAATATAAATTTGATTACAAATTATGAGAAGTAGGAGGAATGATAAATAGCACAGTTGTGATGAGATTGACAAAACAATAAATCCACCACATTTGCATACACTCGTATCTACTTATTGTGGAGACGGCACTTTATGAAAACATAAAAAAGGTTATAAATCTGGTCCCTCGTGTCCCATTACCGAATGTAACTGTTTTAAAAAACAATTAGCTGCAATGATTTATTACACGAGAGTGTACGTAATGGAAAAAAGGATTTCAAGGTTTATTTTCACCCTTTTTCCATCCTATTGTCGAAACGAAAATTACTGTACATAGTATAACGTTGATTCAATTAGACCAAATGATATCAAACAAAATGTGTGGTAGTCGTTGGCCGTTGGGAACTTTTCTATTTACAAAGAAAAAAAGTCCATAAATACTCTTAGGTACTGAATAACGAAATTGTCGTGTTGGCGGGGGCACTACCGACTACCGTGCTCCCCGATAGATAAATAAATATAACTAGGTGATGCCCGCGACTTATCCGCGTGGATTAAGGTTTTGATTCCCGCGGGACCTCTTCAACTTTCCGGGAAAAAAGTAGCATATGTGCTTCCCCGGGATACAACCTAACCCTGTACCAAATGTTATCAAAATCGGTTGAACATGGGCCGTGAAAGCTTAGCAGACAGACAGACAGATAGACAGATAGACAGACAGGCGGACAGACAGACGCACTTTCGCATTTATAATATAATAGTACGAATTAAGTGGAGATTACAGAGTACCAACTCTGTGTTACGTATAAGATAGGAATAAAATTGATGTTTTGACAGAATTTCTATGCTAAATTGCTAACATCGGTTAAAACAATCATTTATTTTATTTATTTAAACAATAATCACTTTATCCGGAGTTGGCGAATCAGCACTAAGTAGGTACTTTTAGGTAATCCAAATAATCGATATTTAAATATATTATATAGGATATTTAATAATATAACTTTGGTGATAAGATATTAAACTCAGTCGTGTAATGGATCGAAAGAGAAACTTTCTTCGAATTGGTACAGACATAATATATTTTAATATTAATCTTGGTTTTGGATCGGGCGGTTTTGGCAATTGTACGGTTTAAATTTACCATTTATTTTGAACTCTGGAGAAGTCAAATGCGGTACTTTTTAAGGTCACCTGTACAATTAAATGATTTATTTAACACAGGAACGATTTAGTTTGTAATCCAAACCCATTTTTAACCGACTTCTAAAAAAAGGAGGAGGTTCTCAATTTGGCGCGTATCTTTTTTTATGTATGAATGCATTTAAAATGCATGTGCATTATAAATATGAGAACTTTTATTTAATGCCAAAATCGAGCACTTTTTTTATCTCATTACTTGATGCCCGCGACTTCGTCCGCGTGGAATGAGGTTTTTCGGTTCCCGTGGGAACTCTATAATTTTCCGAGATAAAAAGTAGCGTGTTATTCCAGACTATAATCTATCTCTGTGCCAAATTTCATCCAGATCCGTTCAGCCGTTCTGGCGTGATTAAGCACAAACATTCATCCATACATCCATCCATCCAAACTTTCGCAAATTTATAATATTAGTATGGAGTATAGAAGTAGGTATAGATTTTTTTTAATTATTTGTTGTCAATCAGTATAGCCTTATTGGATACGGGGATTGCATCCTGGGCAAGGACATAGTATCCCGGAACATCAAACGAATTTCAAAAGGGATGTAATGTTTCCAAAGAGTGCCAAGGGCCTCAGCTATAATTAACGTCCAATATAACTACTTTTTATGAAAAAAGTTCTTTGTCTTTACTCTCCGTAGTCAACGTAGCGAATACAATAGACTGATCGTTACGGATACGATCCCATACAGCCTGTATAATCGAAAGCAATCGCTCGAGTAAAATCCCGAAGAGCGAATGATCGATGAATGAATGAATGAATGGATCATCAAAACGTGGCACCTCCCTCAAGTGGGGGCACTATACGAGCACAAGAGCTAAGTGTGTCTTTTGCTAAGACACCGGACCAATTGGTCAGAACTAAAAAAAGAATAATTAAAAAGTTAAATTACATCGAAAATGTGACGCAGACTCTACACGGTGAATTATTTTCATGAGCTTATTATCAACAAGACAAATCAAATAAATATAACCAGAGGATATGTTAAAGACTTTGTGTAACTCTACATGATGGCGTTCGCATACAATATATCGATTGGCAGAGACCCTGAAAAACTAATTATATTTTTCATAGACTTCCACAAACGAAAGGAAAGAAAACATCGCGAGGAAACCTGCATGCCCGTAAGTTCTTTCTTTCTATCAATAAGTGTGTGAAGTCTGCCAATCCGCACTTGCGGATGGTGACGGTGGTGACGATGATGATGACAGTTCCACAGCACAATTTTTTTCAAATATACAAACTTCGTTCATGCGGAGGAATCAATTTATCAAACGAGAGCACAATATCTACTCTTAGAAGGGGTTGATCATTGAAATGAATAGATGGATCAGTCATTTCCATACACCGGCTCCGACCTTCATTTAGCGCAGCGAAAAATGGATTTCAGAACAGGCGTCAAATGCATTGAACTCTTATTTTTCTATCGCTCGCTGAGAATAGACGGGAGAATTAAATATCATTGCTGTGTTAACTATACGTTTAAAGGTTCTGAAAGAAATTACGTTTGATCCATTGTAGTGTCACAAACAAAACAATTAAACTGTACAAAGTTTCTTCAATTCCATAACAATTTAGCCCTTAACTGTGATCTCATCTAGTGGTAAGTGATGATGTATTCTAAGATAGGATAGCAGGCTAATTTGTTAGAGGTATGGCATTATATTAAACCCTAATCGGTTTATTAACATCGTACCGGATTGCTAAATCGCTTGACGGCACGTATTTGCTGGTAGGGTACAAGTCATAGTCAAAGCCTTACACCAGACCAGAGAAAACGCAGAAATATAAACGCAGAGATATATAATATTTCAAAATTGACCCTGCCGGGCATCTAACCCGTGACCTCCCATGAGACTAGCGCTCATCACTGCGTCAAGTATGTTGTCGAAAAATAAATAACCTTTAGAGCGTATTTGTTCTAGGTACTTGTATCAACTTCTATACAGTCCCACCAACTTATCTGACCCGGTGGTCAAAATTGGAACTAACTTTTATGCCTGTCTTAGTTTTTGTTTTTATTATTTTTATTAGCAACACTAAATGTGACAACAGCGACGCTGTAATAGGGTCAGATAAGTTTGTGGGACTATACTTGCAGGGCGCCGAATACCGCGCTGTTATTCTGCCATCGCCTGCCACGCATATTATATTCGTGGCTCGTGGGTATAGTGATATAGTCCTCAAGTCCTTACTAGGACGCGGCAGAATTGGGTTTTTGACAACTATTTTTTTTTTTTGATTTATTAGTACTAGTGGTTCGCCCCGAACTGAGACCTCGCGGTATCCATAAAACGAATAAACTTTTACAGAGCCCCATCTATTGACATAATTGTGAAGTTCTGTTCAACTGACTGAATGCTGAAGCCCATTAAAAATTAAACAATTTCGTTTCCATATAATATTTATCTCTTAACATTAGCGCCATCTATTGACACCATTGTGAGGTTCTGTTAAAAATACTAAATCTCATTAAAAATTAAATAATTTCGTTTCCATATTTATCTAATTTTAGTATTTGTTGTTCAAGTACAGGATATAATTCAAATAATTGATCTAGTTTCAGTCTTAGCCTTTCAGAAAATTGAGAGTTCTGAGGTCAACTTTTAACGTTAGAAAATCACCACTTTGAAAGCCCCCCATTTCGTCAATTTTAGGGGAAAAATTTAAACAAAAATATTTTTAGACTTTATTCCTAATTATCTTTAAAATGATATACCACAACCATATTTAACGCTATAAAAAATATTTTACTTCGCATTCGCTTCTATGAGAGCCCCCCTGAAATAAAGATTTTTATAACTTTTTAAGCCATATTAACACTACCGACTACCGACTACCGTGCTCCCCGATAGATAAATAAATATAACTAGGTGATGCCCGCGACTTATCCGCGTGGATTAAGGTTTTGATTCCCGCGGGACCTCTTCAACTTTCCGGGATAAAAAGTAGCATATGTGCTTCCCCGGGATACAACCTAACCCTGTACCAAATGTTATCAAAATCGGTTGAACATGGGCCGTGAAAGCTTAGCAGACAGACAGACAGATAGACAGATAGACAGACAGGCGGACAGACAGACGCACTTTCGCATTTATAATATAATAGTACGAATTAAGTGGAGATTACAGAGTACCAACTCTGTGTTACGTATAAGATAGGAATAAAATTGATGTTTTGACAGAATTTCTATGCTAAATTGCTAACATCGGTTAAAACAATCATTTATTTTATTTATTTAAACAATAATCACTTTATCCGGAGTTGGCGAATCAGCACTAAGTAGGTACTTTTAGGTAATCCAAATAATCGATATTTAAATATATTATATAGGATATTTAATAATATAACTTTGGTGATAAGATATTAAACTCAGTCGTGTAATGGATCGAAAGAGAAACTTTCTTCGAATTGGTACAGACATAATATATTTTAATATTAATCTTGGTTTTGGATCGGGCGGTTTTGGCAATTGTACGGTTTAAATTTACCATTTATTTTGAACTCTGGAGAAGTCAAATGCGGTACTTTTTAAGGTCACCTGTACAATTAAATGATTTATTTAACACAGGAACGATTTAGTTTGTAATCCAAACCCATTTTTAACCGACTTCTAAAAAAAGGAGGAGGTTCTCAATTTGGCGCGTATCTTTTTTTATGTATGAATGCATTTAAAATGCATGTGCATTATAAATATGAGAACTTTTATTTAATGCCAAAATCGAGCACTTTTTTTATCTCATTACTTGATGCCCGCGACTTCGTCCGCGTGGAATGAGGTTTTTCGGTTCCCGTGGGAACTCTATAATTTTCCGAGATAAAAAGTAGCGTGTTATTCCAGACTATAATCTATCTCTGTGCCAAATTTCATCCAGATCCGTTCAGCCGTTCTGGCGTGATTAAGCACAAACATTCATCCATACATCCATCCATCCAAACTTTCGCAAATTTATAATATTAGTATGGAGTATAGAAGTAGGTATAGATTTTTTTTAATTATTTGTTGTCAATCAGTATAGCCTTATTGGATACGGGGATTGCATCCTGGGCAAGGACATAGTATCCCGGAACATCAAACGAATTTCAAAAGGGATGTAATGTTTCCAAAGAGTGCCAAGGGCCTCAGCTATAATTAACGTCCAATATAACTACTTTTTATGAAAAAAGTTCTTTGTCTTTACTCTCCGTAGTCAACGTAGCGAATACAATAGACTGATCGTTACGGATACGATCCCATACAGCCTGTATAATCGAAAGCAATCGCTCGAGTAAAATCCCGAAGAGCGAATGATCGATGAATGAATGAATGAATGGATCATCAAAACGTGGCACCTCCCTCAAGTGGGGGCACTATACGAGCACAAGAGCTAAGTGTGTCTTTTGCTAAGACACCGGACCAATTGGTCAGAACTAAAAAAAGAATAATTAAAAAGTTAAATTACATCGAAAATGTGACGCAGACTCTACACGGTGAATTATTTTCATGAGCTTATTATCAACAAGACAAATCAAATAAATATAACCAGAGGATATGTTAAAGACTTTGTGTAACTCTACATGATGGCGTTCGCATACAATATATCGATTGGCAGAGACCCTGAAAAACTAATTATATTTTTCATAGACTTCCACAAACGAAAGGAAAGAAAACATCGCGAGGAAACCTGCATGCCCGTAAGTTCTTTCTTTCTATCAATAAGTGTGTGAAGTCTGCCAATCCGCACTTGCGGATGGTGACGGTGGTGACGATGATGATGACAGTTCCACAGCACAATTTTTTTCAAATATACAAACTTCGTTCATGCGGAGGAATCAATTTATCAAACGAGAGCACAATATCTACTCTTAGAAGGGGTTGATCATTGAAATGAATAGATGGATCAGTCATTTCCATACACCGGCTCCGACCTTCATTTAGCGCAGCGAAAAATGGATTTCAGAACAGGCGTCAAATGCATTGAACTCTTATTTTTCTATCGCTCGCTGAGAATAGACGGGAGAATTAAATATCATTGCTGTGTTAACTATACGTTTAAAGGTTCTGAAAGAAATTACGTTTGATCCATTGTAGTGTCACAAACAAAACAATTAAACTGTACAAAGTTTCTTCAATTCCATAACAATTTAGCCCTTAACTGTGATCTCATCTAGTGGTAAGTGATGATGTATTCTAAGATAGCATAGCAGGCTAATTTGTTAGAGGTATGGCATTATATTAAACCCTAATCGGTTTATTAACATCGTACCGGATTGCTAAATCGCTTGACGGCACGTATTTGCTGGTAGGGTACAAGTCATAGTCAAAGCCTTACACCAGACCAGAGAAAACGCAGAAATATAAACGCAGAGATATATAATATTTCAAAATTGACCCTGCCGGGCATCTAACCCGTGACCTCCCATGAGACTAGCGCTCATCACTGCGTCAAGTATGTTGTCGAAAAATAAATAACCTTTAGAGCGTATTTGTTCTAGGTACTTGTATCAACTTCTATACAGTCCCACCAACTTATCTGACCCGGTGGTCAAAATTGGAACTAACTTTTATGCCTGTCTTAGTTTTTGTTTTTATTATTTTTATTAGCAACACTAAATGTGACAACAGCGACGCTGTAATAGGGTCAGATAAGTTTGTGGGACTATACTTGCAGGGCGCCGAATACCGCGCTGTTATTCTGCCATCGCCTGCCACGCATATTATATTCGTGGCTCGTGGGTATAGTGATATAGTCCTCAAGTCCTTACTAGGACGCGGCAGAATTGGGTTTTTGACAACTATTTTTTTTTTTTGATTTATTAGTACTAGTGGTTCGCCCCGAACTGAGACCTCGCGGTATCCATAAAACGAATAAACTTTTACAGAGCCCCATCTATTGACATAATTGTGAAGTTCTGTTCAACTGACTGAATGCTGAAGCCCATTAAAAATTAAACAATTTCGTTTCCATATAATATTTATCTCTTAACATTAGCGCCATCTATTGACACCATTGTGAGGTTCTGTTAAAAATACTAAATCTCATTAAAAATTAAATAATTTCGTTTCCATATTTATCTAATTTTAGTATTTGTTGTTCAAGTACAGGATATAATTCAAATAATTGATCTAGTTTCAGTCTTAGCCTTTCAGAAAATTGAGAGTTCTGAGGTCAACTTTTAACGTTAGAAAATCACCACTTTGAAAGCCCCCCATTTCGTCAATTTTAGGGGAAAAATTTAAACAAAAATATTTTTAGACTTTATTCCTAATTATCTTTAAAATGATATACCACAACCATATTTAACGCTATAAAAAATATTTTACTTCGCATTCGCTTCTATGAGAGCCCCCCTGAAATAAAGATTTTTATAACTTTTTAAGCCATATTTGGCGGGAGGCCATCGGTTTACATATTATATTTATATTTGAAGTAATTACGTTCAGTAATTGAGAAGTTATAAGGCTCTGACAGACAAACGGATAGGGTTGCTAACATTTCATAAGCGAAATATAGTATTTTTCGGACTAAGCTATAAAAAAATATAGTACACTTCACAAAAATAGTATTTTATGGAATATTTTTGCGTACTATGTGCTTCTTCAACAGTATATAGTACGCAGACCCGAAATACAGTACAATACCAATAATAATAGTATTATAGTATGGTTGGCAACCCTAGGACGGACAAGTGCAAATTCACTCAAGTAGACTCAGAGACCTTCGCTTCGCTCGGTCAATTAAATAAATTTAATTTTACGTTTAAAAACAATTTTAAACTATCGATTAAAGTTAAAAAATGCGTCGAATTTTGTTGACGTCACTGTTCAGTATTTCATACAACACCCATACAGCAAACGTAGCGATGCTGCCGCGCACTCGCTTTACGTTTGGACCACACATATTTTTGTTGTGTGTTGTTTGTGGGATGCGTCGTGTCGTCCCGTCGTAATATTTTCCGCGGCGGCGCGGAATACAGCGATTCAACACGTAAACGGCACGTATTTAACTTGAACTAGACACGGGAAATGCTCTTTTATATTATGACTAGCTGATACCCGCGACTTCGTCCGCGTGGATTGAGGAGTTTTAGTTCCCGCGGGAACTCTTTAATTTTCCGGGATAAAAAGTACCCTATTATTTAATCCGGACTTCTAACTTTACGTCTGCAAAATTTCAAAGCAATCGGTTCAGTAGTTACGGCGTGAAAGCGGAACAAACATACAAACAAACTCGCTTTCCCATTTATAATATTAGTAAGGATTTATATCTTAAGCTCGCCATGCAATCGCGAATGAATCGGGATCGTAAGTTTTGCCACATAATACATACTAATATTATAAATACGAAAGTGTGTCTCTCTGCCTGCTACGTTTTCACGGCTCAACTTTTCGAGCGATTTTCATGAATTTGGTACAGAGATTTAGTACAGGTACGCTAAACCTCGTTGCCGCACGTCTTTGCCGGTAGGATTGTAAGTTGTAGCTATTCACGCCCTCCCACTAAACAAGACCAGGGAAAATTTAGTACTTACTAATTCCCAAATTGACCCTGCCGGGGATAGAACCCGGGGCCCCCGCTTACAAAACGACAGCGGTCACCAGCGCGCCAGAGAGGACGTCGTAAAAAGTGGATTAAAGTCCAAGTTCATTATAAGATTGAGTGCGGATTATATGAGAGCGAATCTCATTAATTTTGTTTGATTTGCGTTCCCCAGCATCTCCTCGCCTTACTAAGTGACGTTTGATGAGTTTTGTTGATTTATGGGTTTTGCGAGCGTCTTTAACTTTTACGATATGAAATTGAATTTATTTAGACGTTGTTTTGAATCCATATTATTATTATTATTATGAATGCGAAAGTGTGGAAATGGCACATCTGTTTTATTTTATTTCATTTATATATTTACTAGCTGATTCCCGCGACTTTGTCTGCGTGGATCGGGGGTTTTTTGGTTCCCGCGGGAACTCTTTAATTTCCCGGGATAAAAAGTAGACTACGTGCTCCTCCCCGCGCGCGTAAACCGGTTGCGAGGCGTAGTCTCCAACAATACCAAGTTTCATGGATATAACTTGATTGATGATAAAATGATTAATACAACCTTTCAACCCCTATTTTACCCCTTTGAGGGTGGAATTTCGAAAAGCTCTTTCACAAAGAACACACCCTTAAAAAAATTATGTCTCTAGGAGCAACGGTTTAGGCTTTACGTTGATATATCAATCAGTCAGTCAGTCAGGAGGACTGAATAACTTAATTTATAAATTTAAAAAAAATTACTTAAATGTTGAACAAAAACAAATGTGTTTTCGTTTCAAGCTGCAAGGTGGTCCAACGCTAAGTTCCAAGCTAACAAAACCAATCAACACCCCGTATTTCTCTCAACGCATAGACGAGACGAGTTGATTTATTGGAAACTTTCCACGAGGCAGATAATATACGGCATTTTTGGGATTCCTATATTTGGAATTATTTTTATAGTGGGCGCCTTTTATAGAATGTTTACGATGGAAATTTATTCCTTTTACGCATAATGAAATTGGACCTTTACATAATTTACTTACATAAAAAAACAAAAACATTTAGCTACGTAAACAGATGTTCGTATTACCTACGCGTCGTGTCTGAAAACTTCATTCAGACTTCAGATACCACGTAATACTAGCTGATGCCCGCGACTTCGTCCGCGTGAAATATGTTTTTAAATTTCCACGGAAATGACACAATTTTCCGGGATAAAAAGTATGTCTATGTCACTCTCCAGGTCCTCAGCTATACCCATGCAAAAAATCACGTCGATCCGTTGCTCTGTTGCAGCGTGATTGAAGGACAAACCAACAAACCCATAAACCAACCAAGAAATTAACAAACACACTTTCGCATTTATAATATTAGTATGGATATGGATATTATTGGTACAGACTATTCAGAATGATTTGCAGTTGCAGTGCAGTTTGAATCAAAAAGTAAGTACTTCCATTCTTACCTACGTTAAAGATTTTTGGCTGTCAAATGAATTCCAAACTTACCTGAAACAAAAAAGAACATATAAGAAAAATTTCACAGTGAAGCATTGATGCTTAATTACAACGTGGGTTTCTAATTTCTATATTAAAGTATAGCATATGATCTAATTTTTTATTTGCTCAAATTGATCCTGCCGGGGATCGAACCCGGGACCTCCCATGTTAAGAGAACAGCGCTCAACACTACGCCAGGTAGGTCGTCAAAATACCTATATATGAAATTATATATTTCCACAAACTGATCTGGTACGGTAGCCAAAATTAGAACTAATTTTTATGCCTGTTTAGTTTTAGTTTTTATTATATTTTTCATATATACTAGCGACTCTGTCACCGGGTCAGGTAAGTTTGTGCAACTAAGAAAGTTTGTACAAAGAATAATAATATAAGAAACGATTATGTATATTTAGAGCGGCATTAAGCAAATGTCAAACGCCGGCCGCGCGGGGCAATGTGTTGACTGTCGCATGAATCAACGCGCGGTCGGCGGCTCAGGTGCCAAGATGGCTGACTGAAAAATATGGTGGCCGGCGCAAGTTTTGAGAGATCGTGAATATGATCTTATGTCGGTCGCGTGTGACTCACTGTCGCGACATAATCCATGCTAATATTATAAATGCGAAAGTGTGTCTGTCTGTCTGTCTTCTAGGGTTTCACGGCCTAACTACTCAACCGATTTTGGGACATCTTTTAGTTATAGGTACCTATAAGAATGATGACAACATGTTTCACATAGATCTGTCTGTTTTATTATGCAAGTTAAGCTTCTTTTTCCTTAGAGATTGACTTTGCTGGTAGGGTGGTAACTAACACGGCCGAAGTCTCCCCCAGACCAGAATAGAGAAAATCCTATTATGACAAATTCCCACATTGACCCTCACCAAATCGACCCCGGGGATCGATCACTCGCCACATCGCCTTGTCGGAGATGTGTCACGCGTCACAGCTCACCAATCTTCCCTAAATCGCTACTGCTCATGCTACGGACTACCATTTCATCACTCACCAAGTCGCCCCGTCTGAGACATGCCAAGCGTCACGGCTTAGAAATGTTTACTGTGTTTATTACGTTTATTACGTGATGTTGTAGGAGGTAGTCGTTTGAACCGATAGACATCCAATGCTAGCCATAATATAAATATTTAACTCTCTTGCGAGGATCAACCTTAAGGCGGCGGGTGACCAGACTTTTTCTCTCTTTCGCACATTCTAACATATTATACGATTGTAAAAGTCTTGTAAATGTAGCCGTTGGCAGTAAAATTACAGGCATTATAGCTATTATAATATATCTAGTTTTTGATAAAGTACAAAGGCGAGGAAAAATACTTGTTGTTATTGCCATTTTTTCCGATTCCAGTTACTAACGTAAAGTCGAATCGTATCGAAAATTGGTTCTTTCGGCAAACCGCAAATCGACGCAGTTTCATATCGTACTAACCAAACTTCATACTAATATTATACATACAAAAGTGTGTGTGTTTATCCTTCAATCATACCGTAACAGAACAACGTATAGACGTGATTTTTCGCATAAGCATACTTGAGGATCTGGAAAGTGACATAGGCATACTTTTTAATTTTTATCCCGTAAAATTAAAGACTTCTCGCGGGAATAAAAAAAACTTAATCCACGCGACGAAGTCGCCGGCATCATCTAGTTTATAACATTATATGGATTGATCAATTCGACTCTGTTCGGCGAGCCTATAGACGTCACCTCAAGATTTCACTAAATTCCCCGATTATTATAACCAAAAGCTGCGTAAACTTAGTCCATCACTTGTCTTGTCTTCTCATAAACCCTTTGGACTTGTCACGCGTAACTGACATCCATTTGTACTGAGTTTATTTATAGAGCTATCGCCGCTTCCAGCCGCCCTAAGGGTCTAGCCCCACTACAGATGCGCGGCGCGGCGCAGCACGTAGCGGCAAATATTCTTTGTATGAGTTTGTAGGGAGCTGGACCCACTTATGCGACGAGGCACGGATTGTGATACTAAAAAAAACCGGCTGAGTTTGTTGTGGGCTCTTCTCAGATCAGGGTGCGTTTGGAACCCTCGTAGCTTTAGTTTTAAGATACCGAAACTGATTATCACCATCATGTTTTACAAGTAATTGAATGTCAATCAGTGTTCAGTGTACCTACATAAGTTGAATAAATGCACTTTGAGTTTGAGTTTGAAATAATTGTACGAAGAATACCGGCCGCTACTTAGTGGGGTTAGACCTTAAGCCTTCGAGAGAACTGATTTAACTCTCTTAACATTTCCTTCACCGTAAATTCTGGTTATGTGTCATTTGCAGTAATTCATCACTCGTTTCGTTGCAAAGTAAATACATTACGGTACGGTTATCAATTTCAACCTTATGGCAAGAATAATAAAGCTGACTTTAAGTTGTTATGAGAGACGCCGCCGTCTCGTCTCTTTTCTGCACTGTAGGTAGGGTTGCCAGATGGTCGGGACTCGGGATTGGTCTGGATTCTCCCGATATTTTCAGTGATCTTCAAACTCCCGACAAATCTCAAAATCTCCTGACAAACAGCTTCTCCGAAAGTTCTTTAGGAAACAATAAATAATTTAAAATTGCCGCGCGCTCAATTAATTAGCCTGAACTTTGAAGTACAGTGTTCGAATTTCAAATCTATTCAGACCAGTACTAAAGGTACCAAATTAGTGGACTCAGTAAAGTCCAATGCTAAATAAGAGTACAAGTGGCAACCTAAACGTTCAGTGTAGTTAATTATTTATGTGTCAACAATGTATTTTTGTACAATTTAAAAAATAAACTTACATTTTTATTTTTAATATTTATTTCTCCCGACTAAGACCCCAAAACCCCGACATTTTCAAATTTTCTCCAGATATTTTGATCTCCCGATCTGGCAACCCTAACTGTAGGTAAGGGCACAGTAAGGGCGTATCTACTTACGGGCGTACTTACGGGCGTTCTGTAATTTACGCCGACGCGTGGATAGTGATCCACGTATCCGCGTAAATGACAGAAGTATCTACGCGACAATGTAGGCCACGTGGAGGGTCAGTTACTGTTTGATACTGTCGCGTTTGTCGCTCATCTAAGACAACGGGTTCGCGGCAGAAGCGACGCGACGCGATTCAACGCTATAGAAATTGACAAACTTGTCTAAACGACAACGTAGGCCACGTGAAGGGTCAGCTACTATTTGATACTGTCGCGTCGCGTAATATCGAGTCGCGGTGTCGCGCTTGTCGCTCACGTAGGATAAACGGGTTATCCAATCTACTCACAAGCCCTATGGACATCACAACTGTCAACCATTAGTCCCGTGTTTATTTTTAGCCCTTTCATCGTGTCAAGACGCGTTAAATCCTTGAGAAAAGTGATTTAATTCTCCAGGAATTATATTATTATTACTGCGTGTGACAAGTTGGCGTGATATTTGTGTAAGGATAGTTGCATAGTGCTCGTTTTAAAGCGATGTTACGCGATATTAATTAACTACTTCGATGTGACGTTCTTTTGCTCTGATACTTTTTTTTTAATTCCATGTTGTACACATACTTCGGGTTGTTGCTTGGATCCTGTTTTAAATTTCTTGTATTATGACGATGTTTTGGTGGCAACCTGTTTTGTGTACCTCTTCAATAAAAATAAAAATAATTAAGCTCTTGCCTTCGATCTCACATAGTGATAAGATGGAAAAAGGAAAGGGTAAGACTTAAGGAGAGAAGTTTAACTTATTCAGGGCCGTGAAAGCGTAGCAGACAGACATACAGACAAACACACGTCGCATTTATTAAATTAAACATACAAGATACTATCTTATAGAAACAATCGATCGATCTTTTTATTGCAAAGGATTGATTACATTAATGGACTAAAACAGTTTATGCGGCCAAATTTCACCTAACGGCATGCAATATTTTAAACTATACAAAATAAAAGATAGCAATCTAATAAATAGCATCGCAGCAACGACTGTAGGAAGTCAGCTTTATGGATGCTTTTGATGCAAAACCGATGCGTCAGGCGCATTCGTCACGTCCGTTTGGTTTTATTGCCAAGTGTCACATGTCCTTGTATTTATAGAGGAGCTTAACATAAGACGCTCTACCACAACTATTGTTTAATCTTTCGGACATAGGTATTATTTATGTGGTTAGCACACGGTCATGTTAGCACACGGACTATAGAAATTGCAGCAAGATTCAAAAACAAAAATTAAACCTTGCTTACACAACACTGCTTAAACTGATTAAGTTAATATCCTTTTCTGAGATAATAGAAGAAATAATAATAAAATTGTAGTGCCCGCTTCTAGACTTTATAAAATTAGTAATTCATTTGTCGGTAACAGTATACGTTTTATTATAACCTCCCAGAAGACACTAGCTGATGCCCGCGACTTCGTCCGCGTGGTCAAAGTTTTTTGATACCCGCGGGAATCTCCTTAATTCTCCTTAATTTTCCGGGATAAAAGTAGCCTATGTCACTCTCCAGGGACTCAACTTTAACCATGCCAAAAATTACGTCGATCCGTTGCTCCGTTGCGGCGTGATTGAAGGACAAACCAACAAACCAATAAACCAACAAACAAACACACTTTCGCATTTATAATATTATAGTATGATTATGATGGTTTTGCTGTGACAGTTTTGAAAAGCAATCAACTAGTGAAATCAATTAACTGTGAGATTTCACAGTTAATTGAATCTAGACGCACTACCGCTAGCCGCATAGCTTGGCAATCGCATGCGTCCTAAAATACATGCAACATATTGAACAATAGCGTGCTAGGTGCTTCCTGTTAACTCTTTATTTCTTTTTCTTCTTGGGCCATCATTATGAGTGCGTTTACAACAGAGATGTGCTACGAGTACGTTACGTAATTATTACCTATCTTTTTAGTTTTTACCCACGACGGAACTGAGATGGCAATAGGTATGTGTTTGCCCTAAGAGGTTGTGCGTTTGTTTGTTTTTGTTACCACTTTCCTGGAAAACTACTGGACCGTTACCCCTATGTCACTCTCCAGGTCCTCAACTATACCCATGCCAAAAATCACTTCGATCCGTTGCTCCGTTGCGGCGTGATTGAAAACCAAGACAAAACCAATAAACAAACACTTTCGCATTTATAATATTACTAGATGATGCCCGCGACTTCGTCCGCGTGGATTAAGGTTTTTTGATTCCCGCGGGAACTCTTTAATTTTCCGGGATAAAAAGTTGCCTATGTCCTTTCCCGGGATGTTACCTACCTCTATACCAAATTTCAAATTCGGTTGAATATATGGGTCGTGAAAGCGTAGCAGGCAGACAGACAGAACGACAGAACGACACACTTACGCATTTATAATATTACTGTGGCAAAAGAAAAATTATGAAATTATGAGGTATGATACTACCAAAGCAAGAAAGTATATAATAATTTATTTCACAAAATTGTAGCAGCTAGAATACGAGACACGGTAGCTCTGTCTATAGACGCCTCCGTCGAACGACTGGTAGGAAAGAGCGTATCTACTTAGTCTGTGATTGCACTGCTAATAGGTTTCGATTACGAGTATGATGTAGGTATAGCTTCGCCTTCGAGGGATTACGACCAAACGTGAGCATGTAATTATTACTATCCTTCGGGAATATCACCGAATCCCTTAAGATAATGATCTGAGGTAACCCGGATACGTACAGCTACGTAATACGTGCCGTTCGTTACATAAGGTAAACTTTCCATTCATCTAAATTGATTTTGATGACCTTCATGGCGAAGGTTTATTAGTCGGCAGTCCCGGGTTTGATCCACGGCAAGGTCTACCTACTTAATTTAACATTTGGCTTTCGAAAAGAACAACTAGTACTGAGTTTCTTGACGATTCTTCTGAGTAGAATCTGTTCTCCAAGCCGGTGTCAGATAGGGTTGCCAACTATACTGTTTTAAACAGTATTATACTGTTTTTCACTAAATTATACTTTTTACTGTTGAACAAAAAAAAAGTATACAAAATACTGTTTTCAGCATCGAAATGCAAACACATTAATTAAGTGTAATACTTAGACGCTCACACAATAGTAGATTATTCACCACGGGGGTAATGCGATGAATTATGTCACGGGCGCCGGGATAAATCCCAAGCGGAACGAGGGATTTTAGAGTAACTCCCGAGCGTAGCGAGGGTGTTGCATCTAGAATCCTGAGAGTAGCGCGGGAATTAGGGGCGCCCAAGATTAATACAGCATTACCCCTACGGTGAATACTCTACTTTTCACACCTCGCGATACAACCACTTCTTTCAGCTGGCGTGGCCTACTCGATTTGACAAACAAATGTCGTCAGTGCGAATCTAGTGGGCCACGGCTTTCGAAAACCGAGTTGGCCGCGCCTGCTGAGAACACATTCTGTTTACCGAAATTAGACTTTATGGATATAGCAATAAGAATTATGAATAAAACCTCTTTGTACTGGTGGGCGTTGCGAGGACGAACTGTTTTTAAAAACCGTTCTCTGTCCTGCGACGGCGAAACCGTTTTTACGTCCTGGGTAAAACAGTTTTCGTTGCACAAACCATTCTACGAATAACTTGACGCGATTTTATATTTTACGTCTAAGATAGTAAAATCGAGAATGAATTGATTCAACGACACACGTCGTTGCAAATGCAGTCGTCCTCGTTCCACGTTCGTTTTCAAAACAGTTCTTACAATCAAAAGTGAACTTTATGCCCATGACATACAGTCGAGAATGAATTGATTCAACGACACATGTCGTCGCGAACGTAATCATCCTCGTTCCACGTTCGTTCTCAAACCAGTTCTTGCAATCAAAAGTAAACTTTGTGCCCATGACATACAGTCGAGAATGAATTTATTCAACGACAAATGTCGTCGCGAACGTAGTCGTCCTCGTTCCACGTTCGTTCTTACAATCAAAAGTGAACTTTATGCCCATGAAGTACAGTCGATAATGTATTACCATTTTGAAGACTCGTCGTTGCAACTGGTTTGAAGCTGGTTTTTATGCCGTCTTTAAACCAGTTGCAACGACAACCGTTTTCTGCAACCGTTTTCGTCGCCAAGAAAACAGTTGCGTTTCGTCCGTCAAAAATACGACAACGACCCACCACTACCTCTTTGGAATGAATAGAATTTCCTTCAGATCTTGCTTCAGATGCGCGATAATTCTAAATTCAAATCACATTATAACCCTAGGGAATAATGGATTTCAGTACAACATTATAACCCTAGGGATTTAATGTCTTACTTTAACCTTAGATAACAGGCCATGTAATTGGGCGTTGTTGAGCGAGTGGTGTGAAAATTTGTTTTTATTTAGTCAGAGGGCGCTCACTGCTCAGTGCAGCGCAGCCACAAACAAATCACACTGAGTTTCTGAACGAATCTGTCAATGTCAAATATTCAAGACTGTCACTCACTGACAGACATGCGAGTGAGTGAGTGAGTGTGTGCTTTCTCAGAACATAACCTTTTTTCGTTGGTTTCGATGGTTCGAAACCATCGAAGAAACGAAAAAGTTGATTGAAAAATCAGACTAACTGGCTTTCTTTAGCTGTTTGTCATTGAAGTCTTCGGTCACATTTGATCATTTTGAGAAAATTATAGATAATCTAAATTTGTATAGACTGAATATTGGTATGAATTAACAAATTTCAAAGTAATTTATGAAAAAATATCAGAAGACAAAGATTTTCTTGAAATGAGTACTGGCCAAAAGTGGAGCCATTTATTAGAAAACACTTCAGAAGAATTTAAAACATAACTAAAATTGTCTCATATCTACTTTCTGTTCCCGCCACCTCAGCATTTACTGAAAGAGTTTTTTCAGTAATGAATGCTAAGTGGCGGGAGGATAGAAATAGAGCATTTATCTACTATATAAAAATAAGTCGGGTTTTCCTTCCTGACGCTATAACTCCAGAACGCACGAACCGATTTCCACGGTTTTGCATTCGTTGGAAAGGTCTCGGGCTCCGTGAGGTTTATAGCAAAGAAAATTCAGGAAAAAATTCAACAGAAAAGCGGGAAAGTCTTTTTAGCGGGAAAGCCATCTGGTGGCGAAACGGAGTTCGCCGGGTTTGCTAGTTTATTTAATAAAAAATGAGCTCCTTATTTATTTTAATTTCAGTTATAATTGTGATGAGGCGTATGAAGTTTTTAAAAAAGATTCTAAATTAGTAAGTTGTGCGAGAAGCTCTAAAAAATATGTTCCTATTTAAAACAATAAATAAATAAAAAACTGTTCATTTTTCTAAAATACTGTTTAATATTCTTCATAGACCTGAATACACTTTATTTCTTGTAAAAAAAGTTGGCAACCCTAGTGTCAGAGTCAAAACACTATCCATCATAAAATACACCTAGTATGTCCTAGAAACAAACAAACTGAGTATCCATACTTAATATTATAAATGCGAAAGTGTGTCTGTCTGCTACGCTTTCACGGCCCATCTGTTCAACCGATTTTAATGATATTTGGTACAGGGGTAGGTTGTATCCCGGGGAAGGACATAGGCTACTTTTTATCCCGGAAAATTCAAGAGTTCCCGCGGGAATCGAAAAAACTTGGTCCACGCGGACGAAGTCGCGGGAATCATCTAGTTGAGTATATTTTAACTAAAACGGTCCTAGTTTAACTAGGAACCCTAAAAAAAAATATAAGTAAGCCCCATAAAATTATATGAAGAAATGAAATTATTAAAATATTTACATTTAGGCCTGGTGGGAGGCTTCGGCCGTGGCTAGTTACCACCGTACCGAAAAAGACGTACCGCCAAGCGATTTAGCGTTCCGGTACGATGCCGTGTAGAAGGCAGGAAGGTATGGGTTTAATATAACTGCCAATTTAGCCCGCAACTATCTTAGACTGCATCTTCACTTACCATCAGGTGAGATCACAGTCTAGGGCTAGTAGTGGATAAAAATTATATATAAAAAAATAACAAGTTTATTTGTTTCAGCAGGACGGTAGAACGAAACTGTAATACCCTGAAAACTTGAAATTTCCGCTGAAACCAGTCTAGTGTTGGGTAGGACAAGCAATTTCGATGAGTTTGTATGAGTAACTCATTCAGTTTGGCGAGGCAGTACATTGTACCACTTCAAATGAGGTGGGACAATGTCACATTAATGGGACATTGTCCCACCTCATTTTCGAACCCTTCACCCAAAACACATACGAGGCTTTGAGCTGAGCATAGAAGAATGGGGGATAATATGGGACAATATGATATGTGTTTTATGTACTAAACCTACATACCTCTAATTTTGCCGCTTCACTAATACAACGTAAATCGTTATTACAAAACAAACAAAACCGGCAAAGTGCGAGTCGGACTCGCGCACCGAGGGTTCCGTACTCAAGAAGTAGGTATAATTACCTTTGTTAATGAACCGCAAAACTAACTTTGTTTGTAGAGGTTTACTGTTAATATCAAAAAATTACGTTTAATAATATACAATTAGTAATATACAAGTTAATATTCTGTGAAAATTTGAACCGTCTACCTGTTACCGTTTTTAATATTGAGCAAAAAAATACGAAAAAAACACGTTTATTGTATGGGGACCCCCCTTAATATATATATTTTTTTAATTTTTAGTATTTGTTGTTATAGCGGCAACGGAAATACATCATTTGTGAAAATTTCAGCTTTCTAGCTATCACGGTCTATGAGATACAGCCTGGAAACAGACAGACAGACAGACAGACAGACAGACAGACAGACAGACAGACAGACAGACAGCGGAGTCTTAGTAATAGGGTCCCGTTTTTACCCTTTGGGTACGGAACCCTAAAAATGAACAATTTGAATTCGAATGTCAATTATTAATTCATTCATCGACCGACCGATTGATCGAATCGACACGACCACAGATAACTATAGACACGACACCGTCAGATTTTCACTCACAGCTCACTTCATTCAATCGTCCTACGAACGAAAGTAGTAGTACTCAACTACTCATAGAAAGGTCTGCTCTCTCAACCGCACACATTCGTTCGTGTGGCCGCGCCGTCTCGCTCACTCGCTGCGCTTTGTAGTTTGTAATGAAGCAAAAGGTGAACCAACGAGTCGAGCGAGAAGTGCAACTGCGACAGAAGATAGGACGACAACGACAATGACTTGCTTTGCGTTTACTTACTCGCTCCTCACCTCACGTCACCACTCACTCGTCAGTTCGAGATTCATTCATTTTTGCATGTCACAGTGAAGCGGTACAAAATATTTTTTTGAGGTGTTGGGACATTCAATCATTTTGTATGGGACATTTGAAGTGCCTCTTGTATGTCCTACCCAACACTAAACCAGTCAGTCGATCACCGATACGCGAGGAGGACGGACGTGCGGGCGGACAGGAAATGAATTCGATTCACACTACTCGCTACTCGCTGGCAGATCGCGCGATATGAACGATGGCGATATTGGAAAAATGTTCCGATAAAATATTATGTAGGTTATTTCACGGAGCTTTCAGTTCTAATTTTATATTATTTTTATAGATATTCTGATAATATAAACTCAGACTCAGGTGTAGGCGATGTTTGATTCCTAATTGAGTCATTTTAAGAAATCAGTCTATATTTTGTAAAGTCGTTTTTTACAACGCGGAGGCTTTGGAGAAATTAACTAACAATTAAATTTACTAATTACTCATAGTTAACTAATTACTTATAGACTTGCGCTTAGTTATATTATCAACTGATTGAAACTATCAACTCCAAGCTTTGGCTTTGCAACCTCAGTCAGCAATATTAGTTTCTTTACATATTCCTTTGTCCACACTTTTGGTGATTGATTTGTACCTCAATCATGCCGCAAAGGAGTAAAGGACAATTAATTACATGGTAATTTTTCATCCCGTATATTTAAAAAGTTCCCACGTTATTATAAAAACCTGAAACCAAAAGAAAGAACTCGCGGGCATCACCCTCTCACTCTCTCTCACTCACTACATCCTATTAACGTCCCACTGCTGGGCACAGGCCTCCACTCTCATAGGAGAGCGGGAAATCGGGCATCACCCAGTTATAACTATTTTATTATTTGAAACGCTCACAAAATATTCAATGCAACGATATGTGTGATAAAATATGCGAAATCATAAAGTTGCATTTAATTACTCGAAACGAATAACAAATCAAAAACGCACTTTAATAGAGCATCTCTGATCACCTGAATCACTTTAATGTACACCTATTTCTATTAGATCGCGCTTGGCAACATACCAATAATATAGGTACATGATGTGGTTATACTAAATTGAACCATAAATATAGATACATAGAGTATAATACGTTGTCAAGAGATTAATGTTATGAGATTTTGATAGGTCTTGTTTACTTACCGCTTAGTTGCCGCATTACATTAGTCTGGTAGAGCTTGCATGAAAATTATATCAGGTAATTACTAATGTACTGTAGGGAATCAGTAGATCCATACTAATATTATAAATGTGAAAAAGTGTCTGTCTGTCTTTCCGTCCGTCTGTCTGTCTGTCTACTACGCTTTTACGGCTCATCTGCTTTTTCGCAGTACAGAGTACAACTGCAGACGCATAAAGCAATACACAGTTATTTTACGTGCGGAGGTCACGGGTTCGATCCCCGGCCCCTCCATTAGGGAATTTATCTGGTCCGTGATCTGGCCCGGTGGGCCGCTTCGTACCGCCAAGCGATTTAGCCTTCCGGTACGATGCCGTGTAGAAACCGAATAGGGGTATGGGTATAATATAACTGCCATGCTCCTAACAGGTTAGCCCGCTGCCATCTTAGACTGCATCATCACTTATCATTAGGTGAGATCGCAGTCAAACAGACACACTGGGCCTTCATTCTAATGGGTTATCAAATCATTGTATTTTGCCTGTTAGTACAAACATATATTTGATAAGAACCGATAACCATAAAGCTTTCTCCATTTACTACAAGTCGCAGGTGTATAGCTTTCATCGTCACTGCCCTCATTTTAAAGAATTGGCTTCTTCATACGTTTCCACGGAAGTGCTATAAAAGTTTGCAATAAAAATGTTACTCGGTGGAATCCAATCGCTGCAAACTTTAATAGAATAGTAGATAGGAACAACATGGAGGTGTAATAACACTCACACTCGTAACAATAAACAAACGGACTGAGAAACATTTATATGTTTAGGTACTAGATGATGCCCGCGACTTCGTCCGCGTAGATTAAGTTTTTTCGATTCCCGCGGGAACTCCTTAATTTTCCGGGTTAAAATTAGACTATTTCCTTCTTCGGGATACAACTTATCCCAGTATCAAATTTCATCAAAATCGGTTGATAGCGTAGCTGACAGACAGACAGACACACTTTCGCATTTATAATATTAGTATGGCTATCTAGCTATAGTAGCCGTTTCTTACTCGATTTTTGCCAATTTTGCGTGAAATGTGAATGTAGAATTTTTACAGACAAATACGTCCACACGAAACGTCCGTTTCGTAAGGGATCGACGGTTTGTCTTGTCGTCTAGTCTGTGCGCGCCACATATAAGTGAGTGACGCGTTAGTTATGATAAAATTTTGTGTTCTGTCCAAAAGGTGATTTAACTAATGTTTGACGACCTCCCTGGCGCACTGTTGAGCGCTGTTGTCTAAAAGAGGTCCCTGGTTCTATCCCCGGCAGTCAATTTGGGAATTTATAATTTCTGAATTATCTCAAGTCTGGCCTGGTTGCAGGTTTCGGCCGTGGCTACCATTTTAGACTGCATCATCATTTACCGTCAGGTGAGATCGCAGTCAAGGTATAACTTGCAGTGGATAAAAATTAAAAATAAAATATTTTCAGGTGGTCAATTAATTTACGCTAATCATAACCATCGATGATGCGATTGACTCCAGAACTAGAACTTTAGAAGCCAAGAAGTTATAAAGCTGAAACGCGAACAAATGCGAACTACGCCTTTATCTTGTTCCGAGAACAGATAGAAAAGATAACAGATATTGGATTTTATAGAAAAACATTTCAGTGTTCCTGCAAAATCCATACGCTGCAAAATAGAAACAAGATAGTGTATAGGTAATAGGTAGGTATAGAGTAGTGTAGGTATACAATAATATAACTGCAAACTGTACAAACTTTGCTCTTTTCTATTAGGTATTATTTGTGCAAACAACATAAGGAGTCCGACTGCTACATTGTATCGATTCGTGTACATTTCTAAGCTATTTCCGGACTCACTAACGGTAACGACGTTATCCTCTTATATCTCTGACTAGAGGACGCCCGCGACTTCGTTCGCGTGGCTTAAGTTTTTTAATTCCCACAGGCACGCCTTAATTTTCCGGGCTAAAAAGAAGCCTGTGTCACTCTTCAAGTACCCATCTCATTCTCTACCCATGCAAAAAATCACGTCGATCCGTTGCTCTGTTGCGGCGTGATTGAAGGCCAAACTCTCTATTTGACGTCCTTGGGATAGAAATTTCAAAAACTGTAAAATCCGTATTTCATCATTAGCGGAAGCCCATATACCAAGTTTCATGGATATAGCAGCTTGAAAAACTACGGACTTTCATACAAATTTTCAACCCCTATTTAACCCCATTGAGGGTGTAATTTTTAAAAATGTGACACACATCCTTCTGTATTTTTACCAAAAGCCAAAATACCAAGTTTAAGATTTAACTTGAAAAATATCTTGTTAAATAAAGAACTACCCTATTTCAACCCTTTGGGGGTAGAATTTTCAAAAATGGCGTAGCACCTATTTATTTATTTTAAGACGCTCATGACGCTTTACAAGCGTATTTCCGTGATATTGTACATCTATTTTCTTCTTCAAATGACATCACATAATTTTGAAAAAAAATGTAATGCAATACTTATATTCATGCTCTTCAATTGTGTGGAGGCCTTTTTTTAATTTTTTGATTATTTAGATTAATACAAGCAATTATAAAATAAATAACTTCGCACATGATTGTCTATTAACTTTATTACCTGAGGACCCACGAAAGTGAAACTTACGTAAAAATAAAGAGAATATTTACAAGGTAAATACTCAGCAGTGATTTTTTTAATTTTTGGCGATTTTCCACGAATATTCACATATTTCGGCCAAATAATGCTAGCGGGTGTTGCGCGGGCGACGGGCGGTAGATGGCAGATGCCTTTCAGACGGGGAGGACGTATCCATTTTTCCCGCCAAAACGCTCTCGCGCCAACACGGCAGACGCAAATGAAACATTGAAAAAGTAGTGAATTCTAATAATTACTGAATGAATGATAATGGAAGATTTTTTCCATATCTTAGCACTGCTGGACAATATATTAAAACTGGTACATATTTTATTTTCCTTGCGTATTTTTCGTTTCTTTTTTTAAATTGTGCTAAATCAAACAACGCCATCTATTGTGAGATGGGGAACCATATGGGTTTATTCCTGCAGCAGAACTAAAATAGTTCTGCTGCAGGCCTCAAATAAAACAACACACAAACAAGGTAATTAAAAATATGAATATCGCGTAAGTATCTAGTAAGTACCCATAATTTTTTTAATAGCTAAATTATGAATAAACGCAAGTTCAAATCAATACATAATTCTATACACGGGAACACGTAGGCTAAAAGTCTGGCCAGTATTACCTAAGTACCTAATGAAAATTTCTTGTCAAAAAAAAGGAAAAAAAGGGTAAAAAAGGCAAATAAAGGTAACCAAATCAGTTTTTAAGCCCGAACCAGGAATTGAACCCAGAACTACGCCATCCTCAGTCCAACATGCTAACTAATACACCAACGAAAATCAACCGATCTAGGTAGGTACGTACCTAGTTTGTGTTCAGACATATTATTTTATAACTTATTTTAGAAACATCTTTCATTTACGAGCTGATAAATCATAATAATGAAAAATGTCCTCCCGACCGAATTTCGGCCACGGCGGCCTATCTCCAGAGAGATAAGCCATCTGCGCGGGAGATATTATTATAGTGCACAAGTGTGTGCGCATACACAGGTGCACTCTCTGTTCCTTTACTCTCATAGCCCGATGGGACGGAAAATCCGACACGACCGGAGAGAGATCAGGCGCAGGACCGACGGCTTTACGTGCTCTCCGAGGCACGGGGGTGAAACACCGCCAACTTCCTTACTCCGGGCTAGTACTGAGAATTTCTTGTCAGAAAACCCCAATACTTGCTACGGCCCGACCCGGGAATCGAACCCGGGACCTCGTCGGCCGCAGTCGAACATGCTAACCACTAGACCAACGAGGCAGTCAAATCATAGTAAGGTAGGTAGGCAGTCTGATAAATCATAGTAAGGTAGTAATAGGTATACCTACGTGTAAAAATCTTGAACTGAGTGACTGATCTACCTATCAACGCAAAGCATAAGCAAGGGCTGGGTGGGGTCAGCTACCTATTAGCTATTCTTTGCTATTACCTAGCTACCTAGATAATGTATTTTTGGCATGGGTATACCTAGTTGAAGACCTGGAGAGTGACATAGGCTTTTTATCCCGGAAAATTAAGTAGGTAGTTCCTGCGTAAATAAAAAAATACTAAGACCACGCGGACGAAGTCGCGGGCATCAGCTAGTATCTTATAAATAAAATCGTTCAAGAATCACTTACTTACCTACTACTTACTTACTAACGGCTACCTAAATATGGAGAAGTACCTACATGTTTCATCACTTTTGAAAATTCGACCCCCAAACGGGTGAAATAAGGGATGAAAGTTTGTATGAGTCTCAAGATATTTTTTAAGTTATATCAACGAAACTTGTACTTATTTTGGTCTTCAATAAAAAATAAAGCAGTACGTGTGTCACAGTTATACCTACAAAATTTCATCCCCAAAGGGGTAAAATAGGGGTTGAAACTTTGTATGACAGTCTGTCATTTTTCAATTTAAAGCCATGAAAATAAGTATTTGGAATTTTGGTGATTACGTATTGAAGAAATTCGTGATTCACAGTTTTTGAAAATTTTATCCCCAAGGACGATAAATAGATAGTTTGTCCTTCAATCACGCCGCAACAGATAAACGTGATTTTTTGCATGGGTATAGTTCTGCCGTCAGTCGACTTATACATTTTGCCAATTTTGAGTTATATATACTATGTGAAAGAGCAAATTTTTCTCTATCGAACAGTCTGGGTCACATTTTTTTTATAGTATCTTTGATAGTCTTTGAGATCTGGAGACCCCGAACACGGCTAACTACATCATTTTCGCGATTTTCCGATACTTAAATACGTTTATGTGACTTTTCGACAGTAGAATACGGCTTTGCGTTTGTAACCGTCTATTTCAAGTTTATATTTCAGGTACTTTGAATTTCTAAAAAACGGTTACATCAAATTACGACAGTATAAGGCCGATAAATAAGTTTGTAAGTACGTAATTTAGTGATTTGTACTAAAAAAGTTGTAATGGCATTTACGAAAACTAAGTGAAAGTTTTCTTCAAATACTTATCTACAACACAGTAAGGCACACTAAGCTGACTTATTATCGGAAAGCGAATGTGACATTGAAAATTGTACGTGTCTAAAAGGCAGTGAACGTTTTTTAGTTGTCATATTTTTTGTTAATAAGTGTTTAAAATATATTATACTGCCGTCCGTTTACTTAAAGGCCGTTTAGTGAAAAACCAAATTTTGAGTTATGGCCAAAAAACATGAAAATTAAAGTTTCTAGAGTTTTATTAGACGTACAGCTATATTTTATATACCAAATTATTTGTTTTCTTTTAAGCTTTCATTTTATGAGTCTGAATGAGTGCTAAGGTAAATAATATAGTTTTAAATAACGTTTTTGTGTTTAAGCCATGTTTATCTATCCCTTGATGCGACCTCTTAAAATACTAAAAAACAACTGGCTGAAGCGCAATCGTATTATAGAGTGGTAATGGAATCGTAACTGTTGATACATATACCTTGTGTCACAGTTTTATGCAATTTTTTTAGCTTAAAAGCCGTTAAATCGCTTAGTCGTCTTTTAAAACATGTGAAAATCGACGGCTGGTATTTTAAAAGAACCGTTATGAGACGAAAACTGTTTATTTCATTGTGCAGGGCTACTAATACAAAACAGATTTCTTATCAAAAATAAGGTCTTTGAATAAACCACGCACACTAGCTGTCTTTTAGCTAGGCAATAACTGGTACTTTCATAAAGCTCTAAATTAAAATTAACAACTAAATGCCAAATTTAGATATATTTGTCAAACTTTTAATGCTTTTAAATCGAGTGATAGTTAGGGAATTAAAATAAAACAATTATTTTCATTTATATTCAAATAAGTAAATTGCAATAATCATTAAAAAAGTAGTAAATATACCTTTGTGGCCCATTACATAATATTTAGGCACTCTCGCCACGGTACAGGTTGGTGAAGTTTCGTATCTGCGCTACGTTGGTGTGCACTGTCCACTGACGAATTTCGTGAATAAACTATGAATACATTAAAATGTAATATCGTGATAGAGAACTACTAGTGTACGTTCAAAATAAAATATCGGAAATGTAGATGAAGAAATCTAAACAGAATATGTATATTGATTTCTTTAAATTTATCTCTGTTGACTTATTTGGCTCTCTTGGTCCCATATTATATGGCTCGAACAGCCCTCTTCTGCAGCACAAAAACATAATTAATATCAGCAGCATTACCCCATAATAATATACCATACGACATAATGTAGTGAAAGTAAGCAAAATAAACTAATCTCGCCGTTTCTGTCTGTCAACTGGCGAATCTTTCACATAATTCTTGGCGATAAGTCATTTATGTGATTGCCCCATTGGAGTTTAGCATCTAACGTTATTCCCAGAAAAACAGCGGTATCCACTAAATCTATTTCCTCATGATCAAGTTGTACAGTGGTTTTTACCTGTTTGACATTAGTTAATTTAAATTTGATACACTTTGTCTTTTTCCCATTGAGGAGTAGGTTATTAGCTTCAAACCACTGTACCACTATAATATATTATTGACTAAAAGACAGCTATTGTGCATGGTTTATTAAAAAACCATATTTTGATAAGAAATCTGTTTATATTAGTATAGTATAGTTGTATTATTAGTAGCTCTAAACAATGAAATAAACAGTTTTTATCTAACAACTGTGTTTTTTAAGTGCCAGACGTCGATTTTCCAAGCTTTACTGTTTTAAAAGAACGCTAAACGATTTAACGGCTATTAAGCATAAAAAATGCATAATTTGTGACACAAGGTAAATGTGTCAACAGTTACGATTCCATTACTATTCCATTATTACGGCTGCGCTTCAGCTAGCTGTTTTTTAGTATTTTAGCCGACTTCTAAAAAAGGAGGAGGTTCTCAATTCGGCGCGTATATTTTTAATGCATGTTACCGCATATCTCCGTGGTTTCCAAACCGATTTGAAATTTTTTCAGTGGTTAGAGGAAGCTTGCGAGGTGGTCCCATAAAAAATTCTTAACCCTGATGCTGACTCCAAATCCTTAACCCTGATGCTGTAGGTGTACCTACGACTCAAAACTAGGGAGTTAGGAAGTTTTGACGGTGAATTCATATAGTAGGTATCAAGTGACGTGTAGGTATACGATTCAACTCTGAGTCCCAACTCCTCAACCCTGATGCTGCAGGGTACAGAACTCCTTAAAAATAGCGATTTAGGATCTTTTATGGTGAATTAATATTGTAGGTGTCAAGCAACGACTTCATAATTAAACCCAAGTCCCAACTCCTCAATTCTGATGCTGCAGGGTAATGCACTCCAAAGCCGTGGGGATTAAGAGTACCTACCTACACTAAAAAGTTAAAAATAAAAATTCTTTCCAAAAAACCGACTTCCAAAGCCACTGTATAGTAAAAAATAATTTTGATTTCTACACACTATGTTGAATTTGGGCGAGTATAACAAAGATAGGCAAAGCTGACGCGTCAGGCTCGCCCGACTTCAACATAGTGTGTCGAAAGCAAAATTATTTTTTACTTTACAGTGGCTTTGGAAGTCGTTTTTTGGAAAGAATTTTTATAAGAGATCGCATCAAGGAATAGATAAACATGGCTAAAACACAAAAACTACATTATTTATCTTAGCACTCATTCAGACGTAAACAAATAATACCCCAGATAAGTACCAATTTCAAAAATCAGTACCTACGATAACAAATACCAAATGGCGCTGACTTCTTTAAAATTTTAGTAACAGTTTCGTCTTTTGTGATACCAGAGAACCCCAAATATCGATTTTGAACGAAATCGGTACGATAACAAAGAATTTCAAACTGGCGCTAATTAGAGAACTCTAAAAATAAGTAGGTAATTGACTATTCCAAAACACTCGAGTCCGTACTTGAGAACCTCCGACTTGATCCCCTCTGTGATCCAAACCCTGTGACGAGAAACCTTTACCTACGTAGAGACTCGATGCAGCGACGCGAGATGGCGCGTAGATGACCTCAGTTAAGTGAAAATAGCATTCGGTCATTGCCACAGGCGGCGGTAAAAATTATTGGACATGAAGCGAGGGGGGGGAAGGGAAGTCGAACGCTCAAGGCCATTGGCAGCTTGGAGCCCCTTAAACCAGAAGCCCGAATACCAACTTTCAAGGCTTGAAAAATATAAGACTTTCATATCAACTTTCATCCCCTATTTCACCCCTTTGGGGGTAGATTTTTCAAAGACTGTGAAACACTTCTTTCTTCATTTTCAACCCGCAACTCAAATACCAAGTTTTATGGCTTTAACTTGAAAAATAAAGGACTTCATATAAACTTTCAACCCCTATTTCACCCCTTTGGGGGTCAAAATTTCAAGTTTCTAACTCCAGCGGTTTAGGCTGTGCGTTGATATATAAGTCAGTCAGTCAGTCAGTCAATCAGGACTTTGAATTTTATATGTATAGATGAAATACTTTAATCATCTTCGTCTATACTAATATTATAAATGCGAAAGTTTTATGGATGGATGGATGTTACTCAATCACGCCAAAACGGCTGAACGGATCTGTATGAAATTTGGCACAGAGATAGATTTTATAGTCTGGAATAGCACATAGACTTGGGAACCAAAAAATCTCAATCCACGCGTACGAAGTCGTGGGCATCAGCTAGATACAAAATTCAAAAAAACTAAACTGGACGCTTCTGCACATCTAAGTACATATATGAAAAGGAAAAGGTGACTCTTGGGAACCAAAAAATCACAATCCACGCGTACGAAGTCGTGGGCATCAGCTAGATACAAAATTCAAAAAAACTAAACTGGACGCTTCTGCACATCTAAGTACATTTATATGAAAAGGAAAAGGTGACTGACTGAATGATCTATTAACGCACAGCTAAAACCACTGGCAGTTGGTAACTGGCCACGGCCTAGGGACCATGCCAGAGAAAATACAGAAATTATTAACACTGCCGGTGATTGAACCGGCGACCTCCCGCTTATAAGACCACAGCACTCATCACTGCGCCGCGCCGGTCATATTATCTTATCATTTTCGTTTCATAAAAAGACAAGGAAGGTCAAAAAAAGATAACTTTGAACGGAATCACGGTGGAAATGTAAGTTTAAAAATCTTTATTAAAAAAAAAAGTGTGTGTGTGCAATTCACACACGGCAGAAGTGAAACTTCAGAAAAGTAGCCTACGAGTTAATGAGATAAATACTTATAACTTGTATTCCATCTCATTCTCTTGCATGCTAAATCCTATTATGAATATGTTTGCCTCTTTTTAGTGTCGCTTTTTCGTTTCATCGAATTTTCAAATCACAACGATTGTAAAGAAGTTTCACTTCAAAACTCACTTCATATTTTCCGAATGTACCCGTTAACTATAGGAATCGTACTCCGTTTCCGGCATACGAGCTTATCTTTTCCCTCCATTAGTCGATTGAACAAGACACTTTTGTTTGGAGCGCCGCGCTCGGGATGCCTGCACACTATTGTTTTGTTTTTGATGGTGGTTCGAAATATAAGCTTAAGCGAGCTTTTTAAACTCGGAGACAGATGCACACTTTTAACACTACAGATGCACGGAGCGGCGCCGCATGTAGCGGCAAATATTCTTTGTTCATACAAATTGATTGATGACGCAGCATGCAGATGCAACTACGTACTCACTACTCATACAAATAATATTTGCCACTACGTCACAGAGTAGGTATATACTCATGTGACAACGTGCCGCGCCACTCCGTGCATCTCAAGTGAAGCTAGACCTTTAAGAATCTTTTGTTTCGGTCTACCTCAATCTGACCTATAATTCAAACTTCGAGTTTAATATAGACAAGCATCCGAGTGTTAACTAAAACCCAAAGATTATTATTTTGATTGTTCGACAGAAAACGTATCAGGGATGCAAGGGCATTCTATGAGTGTAGTTTTCTATTGAGTTTTCCGCATAATTTTGCTCAAGTAGGGAAATCCCTGTACACACTTTCGCATTTATCCATACTTCCATACTAATATTATAAATGCGAATGTGTGTCTGTCTGTCTGTCTGCTACGCTTTCACGGCCTATCTGTTCATCCGATTTCGATGAAATTTGGTACAGGGGTGGTTTGATACCCGGGGAAGGACATAGGCTACTTTTTATCCCGGAAATTAAGGAGTTCCCGCGGGAATCAAAAAACCTTAATCCACGCGGACGAAGTCGTGGGCATCATCTAGTAATACATATTAGTATGGAAGTATGGAATTATGGATTCGCTCATGAATTGTACCGCGTCACGTGGATAACACAGAATGAATACACGGAGGGCACAATGTGATTTGTTTTTCTTTGTTTGCTGTGAACAGACCTACAAGCGATTTAAAGATGGCGATTTATAGCTTTACCTTATGCATTAAAACTGGAACAGCAATTGTATGCATTGTGCAGCCTAGCTCTCTTCCGCGTAGTTAGATTGCGTTCCATAGCCAAAGCAATCGTTTAATTTAAGACAATTCTTAAATTAATCAATTGCTTTGGCTATGGAACGAAAAGTAGATGCTGCAGGCCAAGCATGGGAGGGGACAAAAATCTTATCCCCCGATTATATCCACCGACAAGAGATAAAATTATGCTAGAGCATGGCAACAGGGGAAAGGAGAAGAATATCCCTGTTTGACTTGTGCATAGGACGTGTGTTTAAGTTTATTTTCATACCATTAAATTATAAAAAAAGATGTCTCGAGCCTACTGGAACATCTTATCCTTTCCCCGTGGATAAAATCTCCCCGCCCATGCTCGGCCTACTGGGATATTTTGCTGTCGTCGTCGTCTTAACTCGTTGGTCTAGTGGTAAGCATTTTTGACTGAGGTCCCGGGTTCGAGTCCCGGGTCGGGCCATATAATTAAGTATTGGGTTTTTCTGAATAGAGTTTCTGAGTACTAGCTCGGAGTTAAGAAGTTGGTTTCAGCCCCGTGCCTCGGAGAGCACGTTAAGCCGTCGGTCCCGGCTATTATCACTAACATAATAATAGTCGTTAAAGCCCGCCAATCCGCATTGGAGCAGCGTGGTGAGTCTAAGCGCTAAGCCCCTCTATCATAGGAGAGTGGAGGCCTGTGCCCAGCAGTGGGACATTAATGGTCAGCAACGTAACGAGATACGACGCCATAAAAAATGACAAACTTGTCTACGCAACAACGTAGGCCACGTCAGCTACTGTTTGATACTGTCACTGTCGCGTCGCGTCGAATCTAGTCGCGGTGTCGCGTTCGTCGCTTACGTAGGACAACGGGTTAGTTTCAAACATTGATTATTAATTTAAACTTTTAGTAGTTTATTACTCGTGTCACCCTATTCTCTCCAAAGTTAGCTTATGTTTTTTAAGTCCTTGTGTTAATGTTTCTGAATAAAAGTTTATTTATTTATTTAAAAAAAATATAAGACTGAATACTGCCATAAACAGACTAAAGAGTAGATAGGTAGCTGATACAAAGCGGAGACAATAAAATAAGCCATTACCCAAGCAGCGTAACAATTTGTGTCGTGAGTTAAACTAGAGAACGGTAAAATATGTCTTTCGGAGCGTTTGAACGAGCAAGTCGACAGGCAATTGAAAAGTCAGCGATCCCTGCTAAAACCTGCTGTAATACACCAGATTGTCGGTGTTCACTATCTTTTCGTGCGAGTCAACTTCCTCAAGTGACTAAAACGTATAAAAAAAAAAACAAAATTCAAATCTTTTTTGTCGAGTGAATCTACCACTGGTTTGGAACGACATTCCTACCACAGCCTATAAACCACACCTATAACCCACAACCTATAAACACGCAGCACCAAATCCTCCAAATCCTGCCGCGAGCTTTTTATTATTATATTTGCTATATCCATTAACAGTAAGTTTACAGTAACAGTAACTTTTTTTAATGAAATATTTTAGTGTTTTTTTTAGTTGACTCGAGCAAGCGAGATATGAATATATATACAACTAGATGATGATGAACTAGACGACTTCGTCCGCGTGGATTAAGGTTTTTGATTCCCTCGGGAACTCTTCAATTTTCCGGGATAAAAAGTAGCTTTTGTCCTTCCCCGGGTATCAAACTATTCCTATACCAAATTTTATCAAAATTGGTTGAAGAGATAATCTTTTTTGATTCCCGCGGGAACTCTTGAAATTTCCGGGATAAAAAGTAGCCTATGTCCTTCCCCGGGTATCAAACTATCCCTGTACAAAATTTCATCAAAATCGGTTGAACAGATGGGCCGTGAAAGCGTAGCAGACAGACAGACAGACAGACAGACAGACAGACAGACGGACAGACAGACAGACACACTTTCGAATTTATAATATTAGTATGGATTTTAGTTTATGATATATCCTTATAAATATTTCAATATCTAACTTCTAGGCACACATGATTTATGGTGGAGTCCTAAGGCACTCAAATGACGGCTCCGTTCTACAAAACGGATGGACGCTCTGAAGTTATAGTGAGCCACTAGACGCACGCGGCACATCCTAGGCCTGGAGAGTTAAGTCTTTCATACAGAATCGTTATTTATCGAACGTTTATCGCTTGCGACGACGATTACCGTCATAACAACTCAACTTGCCGTCGACTCGCTCAAGTAACTAAACGTATAAAAGGCAGCACCAAAGCCTGCCGCGGGGTGATAGTACGGCAATTTTAACTTTTATCCTTTTAACAGTTCAAGTTTAGTGAAATATTCTCGCGAGGTATGCGAAAACGACTTTTGTTTCTATCTAGCGGGCAAAAGTCAAAACTGAGGGCCATTTCGGACTGAATGATAATATAATAAGTAGAAACATTTAGCTATTTCCAGCGAAAAGTTCTGGGTTATATTCTATTATTCAAATGTAAGTTAGCACTTTATAAATCTGTATAAGAATACGTTTGGTGTTATATAGTTATGGAGTTAGTTTTGCGAAAAAAAGGTTAAAGATCGTCTAGTCTAGCAACTTCTAATAGTATTAATGTGAAAACTGTATGGATGTTTGTAGTCTGTATGTCTGCCTGTTTGTTACTCCTTCCTGCCTGAAATTTCGAATGGAGATAGCTTATACCCTGAATTAAAAATAGGTTACATTTTGAAAATTTAAGACTGATAACTTCATTTTAACAAAACTATTATATCACGTATCCATTTCACTTATGCAAAACTAAAGCAAATTGAGCAACTTTGTTGGAATCGGGAGGACATTCTCGGTAACAAAGTTACAATGCTCGGCAACCAGTCGAGCAATTAGTCTCGGCTGTGGATTGTCGGAATCATCCCATAATAACATCTGGCGAAAATGTCGCCGGACGTTGCAATGGATTTTGTACTAGAAATTTTCACATTTAGACTAAAGCTTTGGTCAAACAACGCGCGACTATCTCGTATCCTTAGTGGCTAAGTTACTCGACAGTTTATAACATAGGAGACGTCTTGCTAGAATCCTAGGTCGCACAGATCACTAACCCTTCATCCTAGGAAAGCGACGCGACATGATACGCCACAGAAAATGACACACGTGTCTACGCGATAACGTTGGCTACGTGAAGGGTCAGCTACTATTTGATACTGTCGCGTCGCGTCAATGTGTGTCTGTCTGTATGTCTGTCTACTACGCTTTCACGGACCATATGTTCAACCGATTTTGATGAAATTACACAGGGGTAGTTTGTATTCCAGGGAAGGACATAGGCTACTTTTTATCCCAGATCTATCATCTAGTGGTCAGTAAAGTAAAATATTGAAAGTAAAAGTCAAACAATGTTAGGCAACCAGTCGAGCAATTAGTCTCGGCTGTGGATTTGCGGAATCATCCTATAATAACATCTGGTGAAACTGTCGCCGACCATTTCATGTACCAGAAATTTTCACATTTAGACTTAAGTCTTGGTCAAACAAAGCGCGACTATCTCGTATCATTAGGCTTAAGCATTTGTCAAAAAATCCGCGATTATCTCGTATCTTTAGTCTTAAGCTTTGGTCAAAGAACGCGCGACTACCTCGTATCTTTAGTGGCTAAAGTTACTCGACAGTGGATTACTTAGGAGAGGCAGTGTTAGGATCAATCATACTAGTGTTATAAATGCGAAAGTGTGTTTGTTTGTTGGTTTGTCCTTCAATCACGCCGCAACGAAGCAACGGATCGACGTGATTTTTGGCATGGGTATAGTTGAGGTCCTGGAGAGTGACATAGGCTACTTTTTATCCCGGAAAATTAAGGAGTTCCCGTGGGAATCAAAAAAAACTTATGCCACGCGAACGAAGTCGCGGGTATCCGCTATTTGACTATAACTCTGGAGGAGTCAAATGGTGTACTTTTTAAGGTCACGTTTACACCTTAACGATTTTCACTTAAATAAAAATCCACAAGAATGACTTAGTTTGTAATCTTCTATTCAATTTCAGAAATCGCAGAAATCACTAAGAAGGCTTAACGAAACGCGTAAGCGACGCTCTGCTTGAAGATTTAAACATTTTTAACTTAGGTATTTCACTCGTATCACGATTTAATTTTTCCCTGTCAAAAGTCACCTGTTTAGCCTGGAGCGTAGTCGGATTGCTGTCCAATCGGACTATGAGAGTGAGAGATTAGAGAGTACACCTGTGTTTGATCACCAGTCAAATTTGACATGCAGTGGTCGGGGCGGAATTTCGGCGTCAAGACGTCACGCGTTTCACTTGACCAGGAATTTAATTAAAATACAGTTGTTGCAAAATTCACATATACTTAAACGAATGAAATGGGTCATCAGATTGTAGTGAAACTTTTACATTAATTACTTTCATTACATATTTTAAGCCACCCGGGAATTACGTTTTACAGCAAGCAAAAAGTTATTAATATAAATCATTATTGATAATAATTATTAAAGTACGCTTTTTGATGATCTCCGTGGCGCAGTGTGTAGCGCTGTTGCCTTAAAGTGCGGAGGTCCCGGGTTCGATTCCCGGCGGGGTCAATTTGGGAATTTATAATTTCTGAATTTTCCTTGGTCTGGGCTGGTGGGAGGCTTCGGCCGTGGCTAGTTACCACCCTGCCGGCAAAGACGTGCCGCCAAGCGATTTAGCGTTCCGGTACGATGCCGTGTAGATACCGAATAGGGTTTGGGTTTAATATAACTGCCATGCCCCTAACAGGTTAGCCCGCCCGCAGGGGCATGGCAGTTATTCCCATTAAACAACCCATTGGGTTGGGATGTTTATTGCGTCGTAACAAAACTCGTTATTCTAAGCAAGCGCTTCCTATCTTAGACCACAATATCATCACTTCCCATCTAGTGTAACTGGGGTCAAGCGTTAGCCTATAATGAATTTAAAAAAAAAGGTTAGTTAGTGAACATCATACAAATGGTAACCAAAATAACTACTAACTACTTTCGTACACGTCTTGAATATTCTAAACCCGTGTAAACCTAATTTGAAAAGTTTCTAAAACTATCACTGCTCTATTTTATTCATGGAGAGCTTCAAGTTTTATGAAACTTCGTCTTCAATCAAGGCAAATCCCAAGCACGTTTTAACTTACCAAACTAACTAATTGGACAACTAGTTGACCAACTCTCGACAACAAAAGGACTAATCGGCTACGATTTATCATATAAATCTAATACTTAATATTATAAATGCGAAAGTGTGTTTGTTCGTTGGTTTATCCTTCAATCACGTTGCAACAGAGCAACAGAACGACGTGATTTTTTTGCATGGGTGTAGTTCAGGAACTGGAGAGTAACAAGCCTGCTCCGGTGTCGGAGTGAAACGTACGTTGAAAATCATTTGGAAAGTCTGTGTGGTGTGGTGTTGTGCCGGTGCGAATTGCTGGCTTACCGGGCGGTGAATATCGAAAGCTGCAAGTGCAAGTTTTATAGCGAATTAAACATCTAGTTCCTTCATTATTCGTGACTTTACATAATCTGCAAGTAGTTAAGTACCGTCGAAACATCTGCAAGTAACTCGACGCCCCGACGACGGCGCCGGATAATTTTTCACGAGACACACTGTACCGGAGAGATAAGGAATAGGGGCTATTTTAAGAGTTTGTTGACGACAACATTCTTGATACTTGTTATTAATCAACGCCCCGTTGAGTTTGTATATTGTGTGTAGTGGAATTTTGATACTTTACTGAGGAACAATTTATCATTTTTATATTAATAAAGCTTCTGTGAAAAGAAGTCCGATAAGCTTTTGAACTTACAATCACTTATTCTGATACTTTCTAAGCTATTTTCAACCGATTTCAAAAAAAGGAGGAGGTTCTCAATTCGACTGTATTTTATGTTTGTTAACTTTTGACTGGGTGGACCGATTTGGGTGAATCTTTTTTTATTTGAAAGGGCATACTTCCCATGTGGTCCCATATAAATTTTATAGAAATCGGTCGAGCGGTTTTTAAAATATCAACAATAAAATAAGTACTTTGTATAGCGTGTGCTTGTTGTTGTAAAGTTGGCGCGGGAGTTTGAAGTCGGTTGTTTAAAAAGAATTTTTTATATTAAATTACGTAGACTTGTATTGTTGAACAAAAGGCTTTCTTAGTTAGTTGTGACCTCCCTGGCGCAGTGTTGAGCGCTGTCGTCTTAACGTGGGAGGTACCGGGTTCGATCCCCGGTAGGTTCAATTGGGGAATTCATAATTTCTGAATTTTCTCTAGTCTGGTCTGGTGGGAGGCTTTGGCCGTGGCCAGAGGTCGTCAAACGCTCGGAATATAAGCGCTCCGTATTGAACGAGCCTCTTGGACAAATCCAATCGAAAATCTCCGTAAAACCAATACTTGTCAGCTTCGCCGAGTTAAAACTTTATTTTGTAAAAACAATTCTCTCACAAAGCAATCAGAATAAAGCTGCAAACGATTAAAAAACACAAAAAACCTTTGTCAATTCTGGGGCCATACTGCCAACGCTTCAAGTCATTATAAATAAATAAATAATTATTGTTGACTTTCGTGTTTACGAATTATAATCCGTATTTTAGGAACATCAATTCATTGGTCATTTTGAGTAATATTGCTTAAGTATTGTTTTAAGCGTTGGCAGTACCTATGGCCCCAGAAATAGAGAATACTAAACAACGCTTAGCTGAATCGGCCCAGTGGAACTTTTTATCAAAAAAACAAGATAGGTAGAAAAATGTAGTATTTGCCTACATACATAATCGTCAAACTTATCCTCCATTCAACGGATGTATAGGTAGTTAATTCTGAGCATAAAATCATACTAATATTATAAATGCGAAAGTCAGTCACATTTTAAACTACAGATAAAAGGAAAAAAAGTGCTTTGAAATTTGATGTACCTGATTCATATGTATGTATTTCACAATTTCACTTATTTATACACAACTATATATTTCACACAAACTTCCATACTTGGAGACGCGATTTTGAGTTTGATAAAGTTTTGCTGATTTGATTGAGTTGTCATCATCCCAACATTGGGACTTCAATCCAACATTTAAAAGTTAATTGAGGTTTTAAGGCTTTAAGCGTTTGCAAATTGCAGTAAATTAATTGGTCCCTGGCCTTCGTTTGGATAAAACCATGGCCGGGGGCGTCCAATCGAGCGTTAAGCTCTGTGAATGGAACGTTCGTTTACTACTGCCCTTTCCTTTTGAGAGTAGGTACCTACTTGGTTTAAATTTGAACCGATTTCCCTAACATGGGATTGTTTCTTTCTGATTGCTATAGTCAATCTTGGGCTCAGTGAGGGTCGTTAATAGGTTTATGTTTGTGAAAGGTCAATTTGACTAGAAATTGCAAAGGTCTAAATTTTCAATCTACCGTTTCATCCAGGCGTATTTACCGAACTAATCCGGACTTATCGATGTAGCATTTAGGAGTAACATAGTCCACCACGTTTTCTAAGTACGGATTGGTGTTTTTTAATAGTTATTTGTGGTAATTTTCTCTAATACTTCATATTTATTGCGATATTGTGGGTTATTTTAATTTTTTAATATCAATTATTAATATACGGCCAAGGTAATATATAGAGAAAGATAGATATAAGATAGATTTTGCATTGAAATCTATACTTAAGAATATTTTTTTTCTACTACAAGTTAGCCCTTGACTGCGATCTCACCTGATGGTAAGTGATGATGCAGTCTAACATGGTGGTGGGCTAACCTGTTAGAGGCATGACAGTTATTAATAAACCCATACCCCTAATCGATTTCTACATGCCATCGTACCGTCTAAATCGCTTGGCGGCACGTCTTTTTTTTTCTTTGGTAGGGTGGTAACTAGTCACAGCCGAAGCCTCTCACCTGCCAGAGTTCCTTAAATAATGATTGAGCGCCTCTGAGTGTCGCAGTAAGCAGTAATTATACTGGCCTGCCATCATATCATACTAATATTATAAATGCGAAAGTGTGTTTGTTTGTTGGTTTGACCTTTAATCACGCTGCACCGGAGCAACTGATCGACGTGATTTTTTGCATGGGTATAGTTGAGGATCTGGAGAGTGACATATGCTACTTTTTATCCCGGAAAATTAAGGAGTTCCAGCGGGAATTAAAAAAAACTTATTCCACGCGGACGAAGTCGCGGGCATCAGCTAGTTACCGATAATTAGATTGCTCACGGAATTAGACTGATTAGGCTCTTACCCGCTTTTTAACGTGCTTGTACCTAATTGAAGTGATCATGAACTCTGCCTTGTAACCTACTCGTGACTATTGGCTAAGCTTCTAATTAGATTACTAGCGTTTTGGATCATTATTCGACTAGAACTTACCTGATCCTGTTTACTTTAAACGTCTATGTCTTTATTTTAACACGTACTTATGTCTATCGAGTGCTTATATTTTTACACACTACGAAAAATGGCACAATCATAATAAAATATTTTAATTTGATAACAAAACTCAAACATCCATACCAATATATGTTCAACCGTTTTTGATGAAATTTTAGTACAGGGATAGGTTGTATCCCGGCGAAGGACACAGACCTGTTTTTATCCCGGATAACTTAAGAGTTCCCACGGGAATCAAAAACTTTAATCCACGCGGACGAAGTCGCGGGTATCATCTAATTACTAGATGACGCCCGCGACTAAATTCTAGTAAGTTATATTTTAAATGATATGCATGCAGCCGAAATAACAGAGGTCCCAGAAGAACACCTTGTGATGCGCCTTTTACTAACACAAGTTTTCACTGCGAAAGTTGTTGTGATTAACATTTTAACAACAGAGACTGTATATCTGCAACTTACCTGGAAAGATATAACATATAATATATTTTTTTATTCTATTTGTAGCATTAAAAAAATTAAGTTGTCAACAAATCCGCCCCTATAAATTGGAATTTATTTCTAAAACATAGGCAACGTGGCCAATTGTGTTTTTCACAATCTCTAAATCTAAACGAAACTAAAATGACAGATTTAAATCCAGTTCTCTCCCTTTCCGTAGGGAGTATTATGAAAGAGTTAGCAATATTTTTAATGCTGGCATATTAATTTAGAGATTGTGTACAACAGTCCAATTATGCGAAATTTACGTGTTTCTATACACCTAGTGTACATAATATTATGTTAGCGTAAACACATAGGGAGTATTTTTAAGCTAGAATACCTTTACCAAATAAAAATACACTAATAATGAGTTCTACAGTTCATGATACCTGACTAATATATTTGTTAAAGTCATTTATGTCCAACTCCTACTATTAAACAACTTTTTAACTACTTGCTAACGTAAAATAATCAGAAATTTTCAAACCACAGTTCTACTCAAACTAATTAAACAATACCCATCTGTCATTTACGTAAACAACAAGAGAGCCTTCCGCATTGGTAACAAACATAATACTCTATCCTACATGAATGAGCATAAGAACTATATTCGCGCAGCATATTAATCACTACTTTGTAAAATGACAACATTTATTTTGCAGTTAGTATGACACTTATTGTTTCCAACATAGAGGTTTTAATAGGTTGCACTGATAGATAGTAAAATTGTTATAAACCACGTGGGAAGAAGAACGCACTAGTGAAAGTTTGCACTCCAAATAGCAAAAACCACAATCTGTTGTATGGTACAATTCATAAGATCTTCTGTTTTTGACCCCTTTAGTTTACACTTTTCTTAAAGGATCGCGTTTCCCAATATGAACGTCTCCATACAAATCCGTATATTACAACTTCTTGGACCTAATTTGGACAATTAAGTGGTTCGAAAGACTAAAGTATGAATTACAATTTTTAACATATTTATATAACAGGTTATACTTACAATTTAAATAGACAAATACCTACACACGTCATACTTTTTAACCCGTTTTGCTTCTGCGGTTAAAAACGTTAGCACAGAACCTAGATCTCTGAATTTACAGTTGAACTCTAAAAATATACCAATGGGCCCAACTTTCTCGGTAGTTGCTTCATTATTTAAAAAAAAAACCGGGCAAGTGCGAGTCGGACTCGCGCACGAAGGGTTCCGTGCCATTATTAATAAATAATTACCTTTGTTAGTGAACCGCAAGAATAACTTTGTTTGTAGAGGTTTATTGTTAATATCAAAAAAACTATGCTAGTTAGAGCATTGGCTATAGTTTTCCTGTAAAATATACGTAAATTCCTATTGACCATAATTATTTCAAATTTTTCGATTGGTAAACTCCGGAGATAAGGGGGGGGGGGGGGGGGGGGGGGGGAACGATATTTTTTTAGACATTTTCCCCGATAAATCAAAAACTATCATAACTAAAAATAATTAAAAATCTGTTTTAGAATGTACAAAGTAAACCCTTTCATATGATACCCCACACAGTACAGTTATCTCACTTTTAAATTTCAACCCTCAGATTTTTCCCCCTTTTTAAATAAGAACAAAAATAATTTCCAATTTTTTTTTAATTCCAGTGTCTTTGGGCCACTAATATACACAACTATTCCAAATTTCATGTCGATAGCTTCGGTAGTTACTGAAATAATCGAGTGTGACGGACGGACAGACGGACAGACGGACAGACAGACGGAGAAAGTCGCACCATAAGGGTTCCATTTTACCATTTTGGTACGGAACCCTAACAACGTCAATTGCCGCTTTTCCGGCCGCACGCCAACAATTTCCAACAATTAACAGCAATTAATTGCTGGACAGAAAACATTGTTTCTTGAATTAATTTTTTTATTGTTTCCTCGCAATTTAGAGAAAAGTATTGAGAACCTTCTCCATTTTGGAAGTCGGTTAAGAATAGAAATCTACTCCCGCTTATAATTTGACACCCAATATCCCCGCTACGATCCGTAAACCCAGCTGTCTGTATCGGTACGTATCGTATATGTGAACATTTTTTGCCATTCATTACGAGTATTGAACGTAACAGAGGAAAATCAATTATGTAATTTCAATATTGACGGCCGGTTTCTGAATTGAGAATTTCATGTTGAGTCTGTCTTAAGGACTACTTAAGCCAATTTTGTTTTCTGATTTGATATTGGGCCGGTTTCTGAATTCTGATTTCTGCATTCAAGCAAAAACAGCAAGTTCCAACTCTCAAATCTTACACAATATCAATTCAGAAACAAAAAATTGCTTAATTAGTCCTTAAGTAGTCTTTGAGACAGACTCAACATGAAATTCTCAATTCAGAAACCGGCCGTGAGTCATTTATAATATTGGTATCATACTTACTTACTTATATTATAAATGCGAAAGAGTGTTTGTTGGTTTCACCTTCAATAACGCCGCAACGGAGCAACGAAACGACGTGATTTTTAGCATGGGTATAGTTGAGGACCTGGAGAGTGACATAGGCTACTTTTTATCGGAAAATTAAGGAGTTCCCGCGGGAATCAAAAAATCTTAATCCACGCGGACGAAGTCGCGGGCATCAGCTAGTAGATAATATAAACCATACCCCTAACAGGACGGCATCACCACTTGCCACCAGTTCAAGAGCTAATTTGTATCTGGATAGAAAAAAAATAGTACCTATCGAAATAAACACGAATGCTGATAGAGAAAACATTAATAAAAAGCTCAAACTGGCACTCGACCCAATTGCAGAGTTGCATTCCGCAAGTAGGTACCCACTAGTGGAATTAAACCCTCGACCTCCTACACCTGTATGGAGATCTGGATATGATGTATCATTAGCTTACGAATATAATATACCGGTTTTATTATAAGAGCTCGTAGCTTTAGTTTTAAAATACCGTAGTTAATTATCACCATTTTTTCTTTCACAATTCTTCACAATTTAGTATTTCGTGCAAAATTCAATTCGTTTTGACTTTTCAAAAAAGTTACTGATTTGACTAGTTGACAAATACATACCCATTTCTAACCGCTGAAAAAAATTATAACGCTCCAATGAAAATCGACAAAAAGCGATTTTCCAAGTTTGGAAACTAAAGTAGAAGGGTTGCGTTGGGGGGGTCGAAATTTGAAAAGCTTTTCTCGTATCGGCCCACCAAGTCTCGATTAAAACTGTAGCAGACGAGACATAAAACTTGTGAACTTTCCGGAAGTAAGACGTACTCATCCTTGGTATGAAATTTAAATTCTTTCTTTTGTGAAGTACCTACGGTCGGCAGATAAGACAATTCTGTGATTTAAATTATCGAAAGATTGTCTTAAGTTATCTGAAATTGTACTTATAAGCTGATTATAAATATTTATTTGTCTGTCCGTCTGTAGAAAAACTTTTCAGGTATACTGTACACTTATTGACGTAAGATACTTGTAAAATATGATGGTGATAAACAATTATGGTATCTAACTCTCTAAGGGTTCACAACGCCCCCAGTCTGAGAAGAACCCACAACAAACTCAGCCGGGTTTTTTTTACTATCACCATCTCACAAATATCGTATTTTGCGTCGTATATTTAAGTTGCTCTATTGTCTATTAAAATAAATAAATTAAAAAAGTTATTGCAAAACTTATTTGATTAATACTGGTTTGATGTAAAAATACCAAGATTAATGAATGAATGATTTTTTTTATTGTACACCAAATCAACAAACACATACTTGTAAACAATAACAATAAAACTAAGCAATGGTACAATTGGCGGCTCTATCGCTTTGAAGCGATCTCTACCAGGCAACCATGCACACAAAGGATTAAGCCAGTGAGTGAGTGAGTGGGATACATCGCCCGTGTAACCACAGCTTATATCAAAGTAAACTTGTAGCTCTAATAAAAATATCACAAAGCTGGAAGCTGGCTGCAATAAGCCGCATGTAGCGGCAAAACTTTAAATATTGTATTAGAGTGAACACGAGGCGCGCTGCGGTCAATATATCTATATCGGACACTTTATTTAACGTCTATTTCCGTTATCGTACCGCCTGGTTTCGCCTCGGGCCGTATCGCCTGATTTTGACTCGGAAAGTGTATATTTTTAAAATCTTTTGCTAGGTTTTTACTAAATTTTAAGTTTAAGGGATTCTACTAAAGTTAACATCAACACATCAAGAGAAGAATATGAACTATTAGAATACAAAGAGCGGCCATTTCACTTGAAGGGCACAAAACGATGATAAGAGTTTGAGAAGGACAGATTTATGCACTGTAGTGTACCGAGAAAGAGCTGGAAATAAAGAAATGTTGGCCGCCACGGGATAAAAGCACATATTCAAATATCAAAGTTTGTATTTACTTATACTCTTCAAATAAAAAGCTTTTAATCGCAGAACTAACTCTTAACTAACTTGAGCTAACTTTTTTTGGTAACTTTAGGATAAGGAGCAACAAATATGAAGGTAAAACTTTAAGTATTGCATGAAAGCGAGCACCAGGCGCGTTGCGGTCAATAAATCAACATCGGACACTTTATTTAACGTCTACTTCCGTTATCGTACAGCCCGGGCCACGTCTCGCCGCGTGCCGTTTGCGGAGTTAAATCGCTGTAACTTGGGAAACATATTGTTTTATTGTTATTTCTATTCGTTCAACTAAGTCAATAGTATTTGATCTCTGTTTTCTTTTAAAAGAGATGTCAAAAAATAGCTGATCAAGTGAGTGTGAGGATACGCATAAGTTGAGTTCTACAGGCCGCGTGGGAATTGTTTTAAGTATTCGAGTTCGTTAAATTAAACTACTATTAATATAGAATTGTTTGAGTACCAGCTGTCAAGTGCGTGACAATTTGATACAAATCGTAGTTAACGTAGTTGCGATCGAATAGGAAGAAAATCTCCTACTGGGAATTTTTTTAAGTATTCGAGTTCGTTAAATTAAACTACTATTAATATAGAATTGTTTGAGTACCAGCTGTCAAGCGCGTGACAATTTGATACAAATCGTAGTTAACGTAGTTGCGATCGAATAGGAAGAAAATCTCCTACTAGGCACTCAGTAATTATTCTATTCGCTGAAAACTTTTACGGACATAATTTCTTAGTAAGAAGTTTTTTTCAAAACTCTAGTTTATTTTCTAGTGAGAACCCAAATTTAAATACTGCAGGGCCAACAAAAAAATCTATACACCAAGAAATACTTCAAAGTAACTGTTCAATTTAATTAGTCTTTTCGGTGCCTATTTAGAGGCAATTTCAGGGCAATAAAATATGATAATCGTTTGTATATTTCTGTCATAACGCCGCCCGACAGCGAAGGTCGCAACGGGGTCGCTACAAGGGTCTTTATTGTTACGATTGACAAAACCCACCGGCAGGAAACCTTTGGACGGCGCGGCGGGGGCAAGGTGAAAAAAATACCTACATTTTTTCTAAATCCACTACAAGTTAGCCCTTGACTACGATCTTACATGATGGAAGGGAAAAAATATCTAATTTTTTTTCTAAATCCACTATAAGTTAGCCCTTGACTACGATTTTACATGATGGAAGGGAAGATACAGTCTTCGATTGTAGCGGGCTAACCTGTTACGGATATGGCAGTTATATTAAGCACAAACCCCTAGTGGGTTTCTATATGCATCGTGCCGGAACTCTAAGTCGATTGCCGGCACGCCTTTGCCGGTAGGGTGGTAACTGGCCACGGCCGCAGCCTAGACCTACGCCTTATTTCTATGAATCTTGTACTTCACTGAGATCTATACTTATAATAAAACTGTAACAGGTCCAATTCTGTACATTGAAGATATTTTGAAAATTTTTTTTGGAGGGCACTCATTATTCGATACTGAAGCCAAATTTTTTTCATTTTTGTCTGTCTGTCTGTCTGTCTGTCTGTCTGTATCTTGGCCGCGCATCACGCTGAAACTACTGAATGAATTCAAACGAAACTTGGCACGATTTGAGCCCATACTACGAGGTAGGACATAGGATACTTTTTATCCCGAAATTCTACCCCGAAGGGGTGAAATAGGGGTTGAAAGTTTGTATGAAAGTCCTTTATTTCTCAAGTTATAGCCATGGAACTTGATATATGAGCTGCGGGTTGAAAATGAAAACATATGTGTTTCACAGTTTTTCAAAATTCCACCCCCGAAGGGGTAAAATAGGGGTTGAAAGTTTGTATGAAAGTCCTTCATTTCTCAAGTTGTATCAACTAAACTTAGTATTTTTGCTTTAGGACTTAGGTAATAAATAAAGAAGTACGTGTGGCACAGTTTTTCAAAATTCCACCCCCAAAGGGGTAAAATAGGGGTTGAAAGTTTGTATGAAAGTCCTTCATTTCTCAAGTTATAGCCATGAAACTTAGCATTTGGGCTTTCAATTAGATATGCAGAAGTATGTGTTTCACCACTTTTGAAAATTCGACCACAAAGGGGTGAAAAAGGGGATGAATGTCTTTCATTTATCAAGATATCAAGATATTTTTCAAGTTATAACAACGAAACTAAGTATTTTGGCTTTAGGTATGATATAAAGAAGTACCAGTTTTTCAAAATTCTACCCCCCAAACGGGTAAAATAGGGGTTGTCAGTTGGTGTAAAAGGCCGGCGTTTTTAAGTTATAGCCATGAAACTTGATATTTGGGCTACCGGTTTAAATTAAGAAATACATAATTCAGAGTTTTTATAGATTCTATACCAAAGTTAAATAGTCCTTCACTCATGCCGCAACAGAGCAACGGATCGACGTGTTTGTTTTCATGGGTTCTTTTTATCCCGGAAAATTAAGGAATGCCTATGGGAATTAAAAAACTTATGCCACGCGAACGAAGTCGCGGGCGTCCGCTAGTCTTAAAATATATAAGGCCCTGTCCTACGTCCTACTTCAACGAGAAACGAGACAACGCGATACGACATTATCAAACAGTAGCTGCCCCTTCACGTGACCTACGTTGTCGCGTACCTATACAAGTTTGTCGTATGGAGTCGTATCGCGCCGCGTTGCGTCGCCACGCTTCCGTCGCTTGCCTAGGATACTTTATGGTTTAAGTGCTAGTACGGCTGTAACTAAAAACTGTAATTTAATAGTTTCGCACTTATATATTTTGTTTGTGTTTGTTTGTTTTTTTTGCGCGTTTGTTCTTCAATCACGCCACAACTGAGCAACAAATCGACGTGATCTTTTCCATGGTTATGGCTGAGTGGGTATAGATATATTTTATATCCCGAAAAAAAGAAAAGAGTTCCCACGAGATGTCAAAAACCTAAGCGAACGAAGACGCGGGCGTCACCTAGTAAAACAATAAGTATCTAATGGAAGTGAAACATTTTCCTTGCAGTATTATTTCAAAATGAGTTGATTTTCACGTACTTTGACTTCCTTAAAATAAGGATTATAATACTACAACACCAACGTCAACAATATTAAAACAATACGGCTTTAAGCGATGGTAGTATGCCACCTGAACATTATTGCTACGTTTACGAGTCCGAAATAAAAAGAAAGTTGCCCTTTATACCTTTGTACGGATATCCTTTCATGTTCCGCCGTACGACCGCAATTTTGCATTTCAAACCTGACCTGTGTAAGAAATATTTAAACGTTTCTCGGTATTATAATCTGAATAAGCACAAGGGAAAATCACAGCCATGCGGTATACGTATAACAGGAAAAACTGACTGACTGGCATATCAACGTACCTACAGATCAAACTGTTATCTTGTAACTAATGTATGTAAACTTCAGAATTAAGCGAGAGAAAATAAACTATATACTTAGTTTATTTGCTCCATTAACACTAACTCGTGAATTCGAGGCTATTCTGCCAACACCGCAGTTAACATGTACCTTAGTGTTCCTCGACATGTATGTCGACTTACTCTAGTTGTACACTTTGTACAACTAGAGTAAGCAGTTCTATTATGCCTCTATGACCTGTACGCCACTGGTCAACTTACTAATTGTTTGAACTGTATAATATGCCCCTTAGTGAAAACGGTTGTTATGCGAGTTCGCAATGACAAATGGCGTGTTTTGATTATAATTAACTAACATTGTGTTCGGTAACCGCGGTTAACTTGTACAGTTTGTGTTTCGCCGCAATTAGGGATAAGTAGTGCAACATGAATAAATTGATATGTGATTTGATATTTCAATATTGTAGACGTTCGTGTTTTAGAATTATAATAACTTTTTTGGGACGTCAAGATACGTGATATAAAACTGACATTTTCAAATAACTGCTTCAAACGATGGACCCCCAGGTGGTGCGAAACCGCGTCGCATGGATTTCTCTACTACAAGAGACTTATGTCCAGCAGTAGACGTCTATGGGTTGACGACGATGTAAATAAAAACACTTTATTACACACAAACAGAGAGCACAGATGTCATGACAAAATTTAAGACTTGTTACGGTGTAAAGGCGGCCTTATCACTGCGAGTGATCCCTTACAGGCAACATATATGAAACGAGATAGGTTGCACGATGAATGACCGATGTACCTACCTCACCTAGCCCTACCATTAGAAACAGGGGGGTCCCTACTCACCACCATGGCTTAAAGCAGTATTATATCAAAATGCCAGTTTAATGTAACGTGCCTTGACGTCCCTAAAATAAGGATTATAATTCTGAAACACGAACGTCAACAATATTGAAATAATACTGCTTTAAGCGATAGAAGTATATCCCCAGGTACAAAGCGCAGCCAGGCACCGACATGGCGTGCAAATGGTCCCCCGTTAAATTATTTATATGCACCGCTCTCACGGAAACGTGGATCCATACCCTATTCTACAATCTGTCCGGGATCGAACAGAAACAAGAAGTACTTAATTAAATAAAAATCGAATCAAATATCAAATCAAATAAATATTATAATAAATATTATAAATGCGAAAGTTTGGATGGAAGGATGTATGGATGGATGTTTGTTACTCAATCATACCCGAACGGCTGAACGGATCTGGATGAAATTTGGCACAGAGATAGATTATAGTCTGGAATAACACATAGGCCACTTTTTATCCCGGAAAACTAAGGAGTTTCCACGGGTACCAAAAAACCTCAATCCACGCGGACGTAGTCGCGGGCATCAGCTAGTTATATATGTATATAATATATATGTATTTTATTTTATTACTTTGTACTCATATTATTTGCAATGCCCTGAAAGGATGAAATAAATGAAATGAACTACTCGTAGCTATATTTTATGGGCGTCTCCTACCTACAACTCCTATTAACGACCTCCCTGGCGCAGTGGTAAGCGCTGTTGTCGTATGAGCGGAGGTAACGGGTTCGATCCCCGGCCAGGGTCAATTTGGGAATTTCTAATTTCTGAATTTGGATAGATGAGCAAATAGATTTAGATAAGAGATAGATAAGCAGGCGTTACTAGTGCAGAAGTAACTAGAAGTTCAATTCGCTATAATCTGCCACAGTTGACGAATCTATATGATAAGCGTGTATCTTGCACTTGTACTACCAAAATATCTAGTAAATTAATAACCGCGAAATACTACTAAAACTATCACGTATTCGATACACCTAGCTAAAAATAAAACACATAAATCCGAAGTTATTCCAGTCAATACATTATGTATATAGAAGTTCGGTTCTCATGTTTTTATGTATGTCATAAATAACACCAACGCGAAACAGGATATCGTATCAATCACGCAATCATTTCGTTCCATTCACACTCCCTCTATAATCTATATGTTGTTTTCTATTTTGATATTCCTATATATATATTTTTATGATACTAGATGATGCCCGCGTCTTCGACTCTTCGTCCGCGTGGACTAAGGTTTTTTAAATCCCGCGGGATCTCTTTAATTTTCCGGGATAGCCTATGTCCTTCCCCGGGATGTAACCTACCTCTATACCAAATTTCATCCAAATCCGTTGAACAGGTGGGCCGTGAAAGCGTAGCAGACAGACACACTTTCGCATTTATAATATTTGTATTGATTGATAACCACTACGCTTTGCGTAGCTAAGTCTACGACATGTGCTACGCTATAAAATACTTGTGTTGGTTTGTCCTTCAATCACGCCGCAACGGACCAACGAATCGACGTGATTTTTGGCATGGGTATAGTTGAGGACCTGGAGACTGATATAGGCTACTTTTTATGCCGGAAAGTTAAGGAGTTCCCGCGCGAACCAAAAAACCTGAATCCACGCGGACGAAGTCGCGGGCATCAGCTCGTATTTTATATCGTAGCACCTGTCGTAGACTTAGCTACGCAAAGCGTAGTGGTTATATGATTGCTACGATGCTACGCCGTAGTATCCAAACCAACCTTCGTAGTTTGTAGCTGTTTTCACGGCTCGTCTGTTTGACCGACTGTAAGAGACAATGCAGAAGTAGGTATTTATGAGACACTTTTGTTAAAATAGATAATAGTTGGCTAAACTTAAAGATAATATTCATTTGATCCGGCCACGATTGCTATCGTTAAGCTCTAAATCAAAATGCGATATAAACACAAAAGTATTCAATCATCGCTGAGTCTGCCGGCAGGACACTGAATTACTATCGTTAAAACACTCGTACCTATACTAACTAATTTCAATATGGCGTCCGTGCCCGGCGATTAAGGGTCCTACCCTTGGCCGACATCTAGGCGTTGCTGTCAGCCGCTGTCAATTGTTTCTATACACATACAACCACAGTCTACGCAGGCACACATAGAAGGATTCAGCCCCTACCACGGGAGCACACAATATGCGATCAACTATCTCACTATGGCACAAATAATATTATTTATTGATTGATAGCTAGATGATACTTACGGCTTCGTCTGCGTTCGTTAATTTTTTTTTATTTCTGCGGGAATTTCTCAATTTTTCGGGATAAAGGTAACTTATGTCCTTCCGCGGGATGTAACCTTACTCTATACCAACTTGGTTGAAATAATGGGCCGTTCAATTACACGTCTTTGGCATTTTTAATATCATAGTATGGATTGTAGAGGTGCTTCTTGATAATATACCAACCGGCTGATTCCTGCTAACTGATTTATAACTATGAGTAGGTATAGGTAAAGATAGGTGTTTATTTGATAAAGGTTGTATGCTTAGGTAGAAAAATAAATTAAATTAATAATGGCGCTTAGTATTAGTAGTAGTTCTGCATGAATAGTATAAAAACGGTGTAAGACAGCACTAGGAGATTCCATTTCCATCTGAGATGTGCGATGTAGATGAAGTGGTTTGAGAAGTAACTAGTCAGCTTCTGTGTTCCATACTTCAACTAGTATAATGTGTAATGTAGGGAACATTATGGACGTAAGTAAGCTGCGTGACTGTCATGCTGTCATTCCCTCTCTCGTAATAAATACTTAGAAGGACGTGTTTCCTTTCCTCATTATGTGAAAAACTTCGTTGCTTAGTTGAACCCCTTTCCCCTAGAGCTAAGCTATGAAAATCAATTGATGCTGGTGGGTTTGAGACATATCCGTAACAACTAACGTAGCATCAACTGATGATTTTCCTAATGTTGCATGGAAACTATCCACTAACAGCCCACTAAATCAGAGTAATACTTGATACATTATGTATGTACATATATTTATGTAGCTCCCTATATATTGTGTATTATTTTCTAGCTACATTATTGCAATTTTTTTTCTTTTTATAAACTGCTGAGTTATTGTCAGCTATCCTCAGTAGAATCTCCTTTTCAAGCTGGGTAAAGTCCCGTTGATTCATCATAAATGACACAACTCATCCTAAAAAACCTATTTCCATTATTTATTTAGTTTTTGATGTGAAACTTTTAAAGCACTTTGAAATGGAAAATAAAACCGCAATTTATTACTACAATATAAAGTTTAATAGTATAAAGTACCTAATATAATTGATATAAATAAAAATTATCCTTGTCACATTTTAAAAAACCGAAGTTTTATGACAGCAAAAAAACGTTTATAATATCATGTAGGTACTGACTATGAGATAGCTGCACTTTTGGTAACTATCGCCAGGAAGGCTGATTCAGTATTAGGTGGGTGTAGGGCTCTCCACTGATGACGATAGTGATGGTCTGCCTGCATGCAGATCAGCCTTTCACTAGATATGGCCGCTCAAACACGTACTATGGTTACCAAAATGAACCATAACTAGGAAGGCTGATTCTTGTACAGTATTAAAGTATGCGCAGTACCTATGTAAACATTATAAAAACTGACGCTATTCATCGGGCCGTTCACTAGACATGGCCGCTCAAAGATGTGTTAGCCTTCCTAGTCATTGTTAATTTTAGGCAACCATAAGACATCTTTGAGAGGCGATAAGTAGTCAGACCCCATCAGCATGCGGGCAGTCCTTCACTATCGTCATAAGAGGAGAGCCTACACCTACCTAATACTGAATCAGCCTTCCTGGCGATAGTTACCAATAGTGCAGCTAGTTTGAAATAAATAAAAGGTACTCTTTTATTTATTTCAAACCTTTATAATTGTAATTTTACCCATCAACTAAACCGACAGATATAATTTGGAAACAACAACAAAAAACCGGCCAAGTGCGAGTCGGACTCGCGCACCGAGGGTTCCGTACTCAAGAAGTAGGTATAATTACCTTTGTTAATGAACCGCAAAACTAACTTTGTTTGTAGAGGTTTACTGTTAATATCAAAAAAATACGTTTGTTGTATGGGAGCCCCCCTTTAATATTTACTTTATTGATATTTAATTATTTATTTTGAAAGGTAATATACAAGTTAATATTCTGTGAAAATTTGAACCGTCTACCTGTTACCGTTTTTAATATTGAGCAAAAAAATACGAAAAAAACACGTTTATTGTATGGGGACCCCCCTTAATATATATATTTTTTTAATTTTTAGTATTTTTTGTTATAGTGGCAACGGAAATACATCATTTGTGAAAATTTCAGCTTTCTAGCTATCACGGTCTATGAGATACAGCCTGGAGACAGACAGACAGACAGACAGACAGACAGCGGAGTCTTAGTAATAGGGTCCCGTTTTTACCCTTTGGGTACGGAACCCTAAAAATGAGGTTTTTTGGTTCCCTTAATTTTCCGGGATAAAAAGTAGCTGTTTTATTAGGTAGTAAGTAGTATGTGTTATTCCAGACTATAATCTATCTCTGTGCCAAATTTCATCCAGATCCGTTCAGCCGTTCAGGCGTGAAAGAGTAACAAACATACATACATACATGCATACATCCACTCATCCATACTCACAAGCTTTCGCGTTTATAATATTAGTAAGGATAAGGATTTATACCTAGTTTTGAAATTTACCTACCTTTTAGTTATTTTTGCCGAATGCTTTTTACCTTGCTGTTCAGAGCTCTCCAATTTATATTCTATAACTTGATCATCGTTTAGAATTTCAAAGCTGCAATACGTAAATAACCAAAATGTTTAGATAGGAAAGATGAATGTCTTTTGTTGGTATAGTCTACTAATTATAAATTAATATTTTTTTACTAGTGTACAGACTATGGTGAGAGTAGGTACATGAAATGGTATAACTCTGATGCGATGATAATTAGCGGAAAGGTGTTGTAGGTACAATGAAATGAAAATTTAGTTGATTTGTATTGAGAAACGAATAATTGCATTTTGCGATAAAGCGCGAAACTTGTACAGAAATTATGTGGGTAACTAATGCATTTATTTGCTTCTTCTCTGCAATCTGCATGTGATATTATGTGGAAGTGATATGGGATGACAGCTTTCAAGATTTCAGGAAATAAGAGTATACTTTTTGTTTGTTTTTTTCCAATGCAACGGCTTATTTTCTTTTTTATAATAGGCAGACCTTCTTTTATGTTTTCCCATCTGCAAAAATAATGAATCACAATAAATCATTCTAGATCATGTCTAGATAATTTAAAAAATACATGGACTGATGAACTTTGCTGAGCTTTGATAAAAGCCTCAGGTATGTTTACGTCATTATGTCAAAAAATTAAAGTGTCGGTACATGGGTTTTACTGGCGTTGCACTCTCCATTATATTATGCGCTGGCTGTAAAAGTACGTGGTGACGTGTCTGTAAAAGTTTTACTTCAACAAACGTCAAATTTGAAATCACACAATGATACAAAACCCAACAATCAGCGCAACAATACGAAAATCACCGCGGCCGACGCCATATTAATTTTTTTTGAAGGGATCTTTTATTTCAAATATTACAAATAATCACACTGACTATTACTGTAGGTAACTAATAAAACAAATTATACTTACTTTTTTACAATAGTCACACACTGCAGAAGTAAATTGTTTTTGTACTCGACAGAAAGCAAGATTATCACTTCAGATCAGACGAAGCTATTTTGACAGCCTACGTGCGACTGAAAACTGCGAAGCAAGTTCTGCGCGTTCAGTAAAATATTGGATGAAGCTAGGCGACGTGCGAACGTTTCTTTGTTTCATACAAAACAATAGAGAGGATTGGAAAAATTGTGCCTTTATGAGGACTTTTGTTTTGTTTAAGTTATGTTTCATTCTATCTATCTATATAGGTACTTATGATAAATCTTTGGAGTAATGTTTATTATGTATACAGACCCCAAAAATATTTATATAGAACTAGATGATTCCCGCGACTTCGTCTGCGAGGATTCATATTTTTGGATTCCCGCGGGAACTCTTCAATTTTCCGGGATGAAAAGTAGCCTATGTCCTTCCCTGGGATGTAACCTATCTCTGTACCAAATTTCATCAAAATCGGTTGAGTAGTTGGGCCGTGAAAGCGTAGCAGACAGACAGACAGACACACTTTCGCATTTATAATATTAGTATGGATATGGATATTTTTATGTACTTAGGTACTGCTACAAAGTTAGCCCTAGTTTCCGATCTCACCTGATGGTAAGTGATGATGCAGTCTTAGATTGTAGCGGGTTACTACACGGCATGTTACCTGAATGCTAAATCATTTGGCGGTACATCTTTCCCGGTAGGGTGGCAACTAACGACGGCCGAAACCTCCCACTAGACCAGGCCAGGGTGAATTCAGATATTATAAATTCCTAAATTGACCCTGCTAGGAAACTAACCTGGGTCTTCCCACTAGAAGACTATAGCGCTAACCACTGCGTCATGGAAGTCATCGAAAATTTGATGAAATAGTCAACTTTATCATGGAGTGATTAACATTTGACGACGACTTAAACTCAAACTAATAATATATTTATTAAAAACTAGCTGATGCCCGTGACTTCGTCCTCGTGGATCAAGGTTTTCGGTTCCCGCGGAAACTTTTTAATTTTCAGGGATAAAAAGTACCCTATGTATTGTTCCAGACTATAATCTATCCCTGTGTCAAATTTCATCCAGATCGGTTCAGCCGTTCTGGCGTGATTAATTACCTAACAAAAATTCAAATTCAAAATAATTTGAATTTGAATTTCAATCCATCCATCCATCCATACATCCATCCAAAGTTTCGCATTTATAATATTAAGTATAGATAAGTAGGTACCTACACAGTACACCTGAACGTCACGTTTACAAAGTATAAGACGTGATGGACAACGGTATCAAAGCTACGAGGGTTCCAAACGCGCCCTGTAGGTATCATACACCTTTACACTGTAATAGGACTTTTCAATAGTTGACGTTTTACAAAAACTTTGAACTTGTTAGCATCTCAAATATTTCTTTTGGGAGTTATTATAAAAACGCATACTGTTACCGACAAATGAATACCTAACTAATTTTACAGAGTCTAGATTCTAGAAGCACTAAAAATTCATATATTTTCTTGAATGGTTACTTTTTTTCATTCTTGAATTTATTGATGTTTTTATGCACATTTTTTTTTAAATCCACTACAAGTTAGCCCTTGACTGCGATCTCACTTGATGGTAAGTGATGATGCAGTCTAAGATGGTAGCGGGCTGACCTGTTAGGGGCATGACAGTTATATTAAACCCATACCACTATTCGGTTTCTACACGGAAAGCTAAATCGCTTGACGGTACGTCTTTGCCGGTAGGGTGGTAACTAGCCACGGCCGAAGCCTCCCACCAGGCCAGACCAGGGAAATTCAGAAATTATAAATTTACAAACCCTGCCGGGGATCGAACCCGGGACCTCCGCACGTTAAGGCTGCGCAAAGCACTGCGCCGCACGGAGGTCGTCAGACCTACTACACACATATTATACTTAATCCATAATATCCATAATCCATACTAATATTATAAACGTAAAAGTGTGTCTGTTGGTTGCTTGTTTGTTTGGTTGTATGCTTTCACGACTCATCCGTTCAACCGATTTTGATGAAATTTGGTACAGGAGTAGGTTGTATTCCGGGGACGGACATAGGTTATTTTATCCCGGAAAATGAGAGTTTCTGCGGAAATCAAAAACCTTAATCCACGCGGACGAAGTCGCTAGCATCATTCAGTCCATACTAATATTATAAATGCGAAAGTGTGTCTGTCTGTCTGCTACGCTTTCACGGCCCATCTGTTCAACCGATTTTGATGTAATTTGGTACAGGGATAGGTTATAGTCTGGAATAACACATAGGGTACCCGGGGAAGGATAAAGGGTACTTTTTATCCTGGAAAATTAAATGTTCCCGCGGAAATCAAAAATCCACGCGGACGAAGTCGCGGGCATCATCCGGTTTTCAATTATGTATTGGTCGTGGACCGTCATAATTTCAACTTCTTTGAATTTAGTTTTGTATATGGCACGAACAGCCCTTTTCTGTGAGACCAAAACAGAATGAACATCAGCATTAGGTACCCCATAGACCCGAAATTGATATTTCGCCAGTTTTCCCCTTCGGACGACTGATAAAAAAGAAAAAAATCTACTTAGACTGAGCTATAAGAACCAAAATACCCATTCAAAGTTAGTTTTAGTGGAGTTCGTGCACAAAACAGGCAAAATAAGACAGAGAATAAAATACCGTTTTGGGCTCAGTGAATAATAAAATAACCACCAATTAAATTTTCAAAATAAATATTTTATATACAGAAATCGCCCAGTTACATTTTTTTTATACGTATAAATATCGATGATTAGTTTTGTTCAATGGTAGTGGATGCATTGACGTTTGTGTACGGATACTAACAGTAACAAACGTCAGTTCAGGAGCAACGGGACGCAACCTCACGCCTTGAGAGCCCGCAGGCGTATGGGAAATGACTGCCGTATTTCATGAATATATAACGAAATTTTGTGATGCGCGCGCCCGTACTAAATTTGTATGAAAAATTCGTGCTGTAAAAATGAGGGATGTTTGGAACCAGATTGTAAAAAAACCATAAGTTTTATTGAAAATATTATTTATTTAAAGTGTTTTTTGATCTTTTACGATCAATTTAAAATAACTTTTGTCTAAATAATGTCTCAAATTAAATCACAATAGTCGGAACGCGATAAGACCTTTTTTGAGATTTCCATGAATTTCCCAATAATTTTCTGCCGTTACTATACGATTTTTTGACCACTTTTTTTAATTACATCATACTATATCTCAATGAGTAGCGAATGGTATTTATTCGATAATGAAATTTTAATTTTTGCTATACTAAAATGTCGGAACAGAAAAGGATGTTTCCCCCTATTACAGTACATCCGTCCTTAAATCGAATGACATGAAACGAGTCAAATTGACAGATATTATACTGTCTGTTTCATGAGATATATTGACAAACAGTAATAATGCTTACACGACTGTGATGAAATTCGGTACAGAGATTTATTTGCATCCCTAAATAGTAGGCTACTATTGTAACGAAAATCAGAGTCCCCACTGGGATTCCAAAACCTAAATCTATGCGAGTACTAAAAAATTTAAGCAACCCAAAACAAAAGGTGATAAACGAGGCCGTGCTCGCAGATCAGCTAATTCATCAAACACGGCCCAGTGAGATACATAATGCATGCGCGGCCTTATTTCCCTCGAGGATTGTCGGAGATAAAAAACATGTACAATAACAGTCACTTTTGATTAAACCTTTGTCTATAGATAACGGTAATGCCTAGTGGTTAGATATAAACGAAAGGTTGCAGGTTCGAAACCCGGGCAGGCATTTTTAGGAATTCCGAAATTGAAATCGAAAGTTAGGCCCACTAGTATTACAGGATTGCTTGATAAGCAACGCATATCAGTCGATTGCGAATGTTAAGCAATGTTGACCTAAGTCGGTAATTGTAATTAATTATGATTTGTAATTTGGTTATTTCGAGGCTCAAATTGGGCCCTTTCGTTTCCTCCGTGCCTCGGTGAGCACGTAGAGCCGTCGGTCCCGGTTATTATTACTAATATGAAACATCTGATAATTAATCGTTAAAAAGACCTAATAGTTTAAATAGGTACCTACTCCTAGCCGAGTCGCATGCGGAAGGACGTGGGAACCCACCACATTATTATCCCAAAAATCTCCTACCATTACTTGATTAATGGAAAGGAGTCACGACTCACGACCCTCAGTAATGAGGAATGCGACGCAGAGAGAGACGTGCCGCGCTCTTCCGTGTATCTCAAGTGTGGCTAATCCTTTAGACCATTATTATGCGGACCAGTGCAAAATTAATTACGAGACTTGTTGCAACTCGCAAGACGCTCGCAACTTGAAATAACAGACTAAAGTTGTCAAGAAATCGGCGGACCGGAGCGCGCGAAGCCACGACAATTATACTATAGCACAAACTCGAGAGTTGCAACTCGACTTGAGTACGTGCTCCAGCGATGCAACTGGTTCTCTTTTAGAAGGAAACTTTGATCAGTGTTGTCACACACACAATGTGACATTATTACCAGACTAGCTGATGCAGGCGACTTCATCCGCTTGGTTTAAGTCTTTTTTATTCCCGCGGGAACTCCTTAATTTTCCGGGATAAAAACCTATTTCACTCTCCAGGTCCTCGACTATAGCCATGCCAAAAATCACGTCGATCGGTTGCTCCGTTGCGGCGTGATTGAAAGACAAACCAACAAACAAACACACTTTGGCATTTATAATATTAGTATGATCCATGCTAACAACTGAACATAATTAAAAAAATTAAAAACACGACTGTCCTACCATATTGTTTTTTTTAATTTATAGCCAGTGTCTCTCGGGAGAATGTAAGGATTCTAACGATAGTCCATACATTTAAATCTGTTCAGTTCAGGAATTTACCTATTATAATAAAAAGAATAAGTAGAAGTTTAAGCAGAAGAATTATTTTTAAAGATGTTTTGTGTAGCATTTTTATAAAAAATGTTTAAGAATAATTTTATAGAAAAGCAATATTTAGGAATAATTGTATACAAATAAATGAGAGCATTAAAAAGTATACATTTAGCAACATTTCTTAAAAATATATTCTGAAAGGCCCGAGATGTTCAAACTACTCGTGACATTTGCGCTGCAAATTGCGAAATTGTTAACTGAACAGTCGCCAACGGCTGCTTGCGGGTAGTTTAAAATTACTGCCAGAAACTTATGCCTGAACATCGCAACTGCTGTTAACAGACAATCTGTTATTATCTATTAGTTTATGGGTTTAATCTACGAATCGGAAGCTAAGTGATAGCCTAATGGTTGAAAGACTTGATTCAGCCTCCTTATCGGGTGGTTCAGGGTTTGAATCCTGGGTTTTAAAACCTCTAACTTTTCAGAGTGATCTGCGTTTAACAAGCAAATTTTTTATTTATTTATTTATTTATTTGCATGATTGTAAGTAGGTACATAGTACGATAATATTATGTTATAAGGTGAGCATGTTACAATCAGCCATGCAATGGCGTGCAAAATACTTAAAACTATCATAGGTTTTATAAAAATTACTAAACAAGTTGCAAGCTTCAATATTTTTGTAAAATTAAATTACATAAATAAAGAAATTATTTAAACATCGTTAACTTCACAGAGTAAATAGGCAATGTTCAAATTCGAGAAAATTATGCTTATAATAAACGACTCCCGCTTAGAAGTTAATATTCAGATATTTTTCGTGAACCAGTGTCGTCATTATGCTGAATTGCTTTGTTATTTTGCGGAGAATTAACTGCTAATGAGACGCTACATTAAAAGGAGAGAATAATGTTGACTTTTAAGCGCTCCCTAGTAAGGTGCTAAAATTTGGTCTAGACTGTCTTTTTATCTGTGCCACAGGCATTTAAAAGAATATCAATTCAGTATAATTAAGACGTGTAACGTGAGTTGAAATTTATTGTACTAGAAACTGACCGAAGCTTCTTTTAAAACCGAATTTAATAAAATATTTAAAATAGCTGATGCCCGCGACTTCGTCCGCGTGAATGAAGTTTTATTGATTCTCGCGGGAATTCCTTAATTTTCCGGGATAAAAAGTAGCCTATGTCACTCTCCAGGTTCTCAACTCTACCCTTTCCAAAAATCAGGTCGATCCGTTACTACGTTGCGGCGTGATTGAAGGACAAACAAACACACTTTCGCATTTATAATATTAAGTAGTATGATTAAGAAGCCTCGGACGCGACACTAGGAAAGAGCTGATGATTTTCCAACGGCTGAATTTATTTTCCTGAATCGGTATTCGGTAAGTACTGAAATTACTAAGAACAATCTCGATAAAGTCATCTTTGAAACCAAAAAAACTAGATCAAAATCGGTTCATCTGTTTGGGAGCTACGATGACACAGACAGTTACACACGTTAAACTAAGCAACACCCCTCTGTTTGCGTGGGGCTGAAAAAGCCATGTGACTTTAATTTATTCAACATCAAAGGAAAAAAAAAACAATCGCCCTACTTAGTATCAGGACGATATTTTCTCACAATAAAAAGCAATTTAGGACAAACGTAGCGCCCGTCAGTGGAGAAATAAGGAACATTAACAGAAAATAAAAACTTGCCAAGTCAGAGCGCCCATTATAGGTAGGGTTCTATTTTTGTAGCGAAAAACTGGCACAATAATATGGAAACGGAACTTTAATACGAAACTTAAGTGGAAGTTTAATACGAAAATATAATTTTATCCCCAAGGACGTTAAATAGAGAGATTGTTCTTCGTTCACGCCGAAACAGAGCAACAGATCAACGTAATTTTTTAGCATGATTATAGTTGAGGACCTGGAGAGTGATATAGGCTACTTTTAATTCCGAATGCCCCCGGGAATCAAAAATCTTAATCCCCATCATCTAGTACGTTGTATAAATGGGTTCCTTATTCTACTAGGGGACTCTAAAAATAACGGCGGCCATCTTTTTGCGGAAGTGTGGGTTGATTATCGTGACAATAATAATTTAAAACCCGGGTGGAGTCAATTGTTGGTGAAATTATGGCAATAAGGTTGATTCTTCACTGATGTTTAAATGCGATGACATATTTTGACTTCAAATGAAGGCAACGGCAGTGAGGCCCTGCAACCAGGGGCCATACTGCCGACGCTTAGAGCAATACTTAAGCAATATTACTCAAAATGACAGTTGGACGTCACGTACCTTGTCGGTCCTAAAATAAGGATTATTATAATTGTGAAACACGAAAGTCAACAATAATGAAACAATAATACGACTTTTAAGTATGGCTCCAGTATTTTTTTGACTTATTCACTTTATGGCGATTTTGGCATTTGGGACTTTTTAACCAGTTGTTGTATGGTATTACTGTGAACTTTTCATGGTGGTTATAGTCCCACAAACTTATCTGACTCGGTGACAGCGTCGCTGTTTTCAGATATTGTGTTGCTGATTAAAAAAAAACTAAACTGTCATAAAAATGAGTTCCAATTTTGGCCACCGTGCCAGATAAATTGGACTGTACACTAGAATGACGTTTAAATAAAAACTTTTGGGTAAGTAAAAATAGGTGGTCATGACTCAACATTTGTATGTTATTATTAGTTCTAACATAAATCCTAAAGTAGGTACCTAATATTATAAATGCGAAATCTGTCCGTCTTAATTTGGTACAGAGAAAGGTTGCGTCCCGGGGACGACTACAGGCTACTTTTTATTTTGTAAAATCAAAGAGCTCCCACGGGATTTAAAAAAAAACAACCATATTCACGCAGACAAGACCTAGTAGGTATGTATATTATAGCAGCTCTTTATTGCTGGCCAATAAACTGATAATGTAGATCAAATTAAATTAAAAAGTCCACCAAAAAGCTAGTTGGCTGAAAAAACGACACAAGTTGCCAAGCCAACACCAAACCCTTTAGTGAAGAGTCTCACAACTACTCTGCCTCTTGGCGTTATTCCTCAACCACCCCTACACTGTAAAGTGGAGGGGTTAATAGTTGATGTATGTAAAGGTAAGGACACATTACAGCGGTGATCTGTTACAAGCTGTAGAAAATTTGACGAACTGCCTGGCGCAGTGCTACAGAACACTTGATTTATGATCAAATATTTGCTGATTTGTGATCAAATATTTGAGTTTAAATAGTCCAACGCCCTAAAATAATAACCACACAGAAATCCTGTGCCGACAGGCCGGTATGTCTGTAGTAGGTAATTAAATCAGCTCTGAATGCGGTAAGCAGTGCTTTTACGCCTCTATGAACAGCACGCCACTGCATACCGCTTCTTCACATTGGGAAGAACGTTAATGTTCTAATTTAAAAATCGCTTATACCTTACACGCTTAGACGCATCCTCACCATTAAAATCCTTTACAGTCTTCAAGCGTCCTTGGAAACGGTATTATGGGAATTCTTGATAGAAGCGCGGCAAAAGCGGCCCTCGAGTGATATGACGTCACTTCCTCTCCTCGTACGACTACTCCACGTTCCGTTGACTTTTTAATGAGCCTTAAATGACTTTTACTTACTTTTTAACGAAGAGTAGTAAAACTGCCATGATGATTGACACTTTTAATAATCTACGTTAAAAATCCACCATCTTGCGGAGAAAACTGGCTTTCTTCGGACATCTGCAAAGAGGAGCCCAATTCTCACTACCAAGACTAGTTTTGGAAGGAAGGATTGCAGGCAAGAGAGCTCCAGGTCGCCAAAGGCGCAAGTGGTTGGACGATATAAGGGGGTGGTGGACAGGGCTTAGCTATCCAAGGCTTAAAGATGCGGCTCAAAATAGAGAAGATTTTCGTATGTTAACCGCCAAACTTCGTGTTGAAAAACACGCGGTGGTGATGATGATGAGTAAAAGTTCATTCCGGAGCAATACTATGAATTAGAGGCAAAGCAAAGGTAGTACAGACAGACAGACTGAAAATGCACTTTAGCTTTTATTTTCACAATTTTTATATGTATTTATTTAAGATTGTTTAAATTGTTTATTTTGCTTATACGAGCAAATGGGAAGTATTTTTTTAGCTTTACCTAGATTTGTGGGGTTTCATTTAATAGAACATTTTAAGCAAAGTACAAAAATATTCCGAACTGATGCGACGCGACTAGGTCTTAATTTAGGGGTGAATCCACGGCGAACCACTAATATTAGTTAGCATAGCTGTATGTAACTAATCACCAAGTTTTACCTAAAAGTTTACTTAAACTATTTAGGTAAATGCCATTCCAGAGTAACCGCAAAAATGCAACGAATCGAAAATTCATGCATGCAAAATGGTTCAGATTACAAAAGCTCACAATTCAAAAGCCTAATTTTCTGAACGCACTCATAACCGCGGCCAGCGATTGTTCCAAATTCAAATTTGTAAAGCGGTCCATTCTCATTTTGAGTCATTTCCAATTGAGCTGTCGACGAGTTAGCACCTCTTATCCTCTTACGCGAGAGCGGGGAGGGCTATTGTTTGAATATGCAGTGTAAACTAATTTTGTAATAGCTTTAATAGCTTGGTGCGATGAATAATTTGCTAATAAAACATAGCAATTTAACAGGGTTGTAAAATTCTATAATACTTCGATGGAGCAATCAAACTTCGTGGCATGCCTAATTAATAATTAGCATTTTAGTGATATACTTATTTATTTATTATTTTATTTAGATATCTTTATCACACACGTAAAATTTACAGTTTACACTATACAGCTATATTTTCGTAATTGTAGACATTATCAAACAGTAGCTGACCCTTCACGTGGCCTACGTTTTTACGTCGCGTAGATACCTATGTCTCTCATTTTCTATGGTGTCGTATCGCGTCACGTCGCGTGGCGTCGCTTCAGTCGCTCACCTATCACGACGGGTCAACTTAGACAACGGGTCGAGAAGATTTATATGTACGAGCTCATTGGTTCGAGTCAAACATTAGTAAACGTCAACACCGAGGGCGAGGGACCGGGGGTGTTCAGATCGTATCGCGTTGAAGCATCGAGGGCTCACCGTGTAATGGACCGGCAGTGTCCGCCGGATATCCTGCTCGAATGCTTTCCTTATCGCTTCGTTAACGTAACGACTGTTCACCGATTCCAATTAATAACTTATTAATAGTATTTGCTTATTTTGATATAAAGTCTATATAATTAATATACGAGACAAGATGATGCCCGCGACTTCGACCGCGTGGTTTGTCCGTCTGTCTGTCTGCTACGTTTTCACGTCTCATCTTTTCAACCGATTTTGATGAAATTTGGAATAGAAATAGATAATATATATTATATAATTAAGATTATTTATAGTATATCAGATTATTATATAATTAAGGAGTTCCCCTGGGTATTAAAAAAACTTAATCCACGCGGACGAAGTCGCGGGCATCATCTAGGTTTTGATAAATATACCAAAACTAACACTAACTGGGTCCCTTCAATCCCATATCACACAGTGAATTGCAGCGTGATTGAAGGACAAACGAACCAATAAACACACATTTTACTTGACATTGTAATATGAGTGCGGATATAGTTTGACTCCATAAATCAAGCACCCGACTGAGTATTAAAGTCATCACACACCGGCCAACTTCCAACTAGTTACCCAAGTAACAAAGTGCCAAAGTCAACATATCCCGGAAGGAAGAATGTGGAAATTATTCAAAACCTGAAACCGGGCCCGCATATTATGATCTCCCTGCGACCACAGTCTAAGAAGACGTTGTTTCCTACCAGTCGTTCGACGCCATGCATGATATAAAAACCTAGGACAAAATCCATTCTAATATCACACCGTAAGTACAGACTACAGTGGGTCGACACTCATACTATTGCAGAACCTACCTTACTAGCCTAAGGTAAGACTAGACTAGACTAAAACCTTAGTAGGTATACTAACATCTCGTAAACAAAACAGGACAATCCATACTAATGTCACGGTCTAAGGAGATACGTCTTCCTAACAGTCGTTCGACGGAGATGTCTAGACAGAGCAACGCTGAAGGGTGACAGGGACGTGACGGAGGATACTGGCAGAATTTCATTACAAAATTCTGTAACTCTATTCTTTATTTTTAGTATTGTGTGTGTGATTGTAAGTAAACCTATTATAAATTAATTCAAATAAATTAAACTCTAAAGTCACATTTGTATACAGTTTCCTACCTCTGTCAGCCATTAGTGAGAGTACCGTAAGGTCTTACAACTGACATGGTAGAAGGGCCATACTGCCAACGCTTAAAAAGCCATATTGTTTCATTATTGTTGACTTTCATGTTTTAGAATTATAATCCTTATTTTAGGAACGTCAAGCTACGTGTCATCTAACTGTCATTTTGAGTAAGCAGTATGGCCCCTGTCATTCTTATGTGCGTCGACCCACTGTATGAACATAACGCTATACCCGCGAGCAAGCGTCGAGTAGTTACAACTGCGCTCCAACTTGTCCAAGTTTAAAGATTTAAAACCCTATCCCGGGGCATATATCACTCACGGGGTAGGGCTGCCATCAGTTAAGGATATCTTCGGATAAGTTCTTAAAGATCGACCTGAGGTTTTACCTCGGCGATTGTGATAAGACTTAATACCTTTATCTAAATTCCTATTGGGAAAAAAAGTTAGGGTTTATTTTGATGGATGATATATTAACCACTAGCTGATGCCCGCGCCTTCGAGATTTTTGGTTTCCCGCGGGAACTCTTCATTTCTCCGAGATAAAAAGTAGCCTATGTGTTATTCCAGACTTTATGCGAAATATCATCCAGATCCGTTCAGCCGTTCTGATGTGATTGAGTAACAAACATCCATCCATACATCCATCCGTCCATCCAAACTTTCGCATTTATAATATTCTTCTATTAAGTACCTACGTCTTGTTTTGACACTATTAACGACAATATGTAACAAGACATGTCCCATAAATAAAACAGCTAGCCGCAATTATACACACCCTAGTCCGGTTAAAACTTTCAGGAGCGCGGTGTACCACAGATGACAATCTAGTTGCCGTGATAACTTCCTGCATAGTAAATTAAGCATCTTTAATTATGAGGGTAGTTCTGAATTTTGCACGCTAGTTTTGCAAGTTTAATAATTGTTGTTAAATAACTAGAACTTACGGTATTACAAACTCAAACTCTTAGTGTAATGAGGGCTACCGTTTTTATGCTCACTAGTTAGCGCCACTTGCGAGTAAGGTTCTAAAGTATAGCTGTAAATTCGGTAAACAAGCATATTTCTGGAAAAAAACCCCCTTTTGTAAATAGTAAACATACAGGAACCAGGGAAATACTAACCTATGAATTAGCTGTTCTTTCAGCCCGCTTATTTTTGCACTTCTTTTTCTTAGCCCCGCTTTCAAAGCACAGAGCACTGGCATTTATTGACACGTATCTTACATCTTCCATAATTAATCGGTTATTGCTAAATATTCACAACATTAACTAAATAATTAGACTCGCGATAAAAGCCCAGTGATATTTGACATTTCGTAGACCTCACTCTACACTAGCGCCCCTAGCGGCGAATTTAAACGCGGTAGCCCTCATTCCTTATAGGATATACAGAAGCCAATAAACGTAAAATGAATCTCGTATGATTGTTGAACTCTTTCAAACTCAACCCTTCCAACTTCTTTCTTTCTTTCCGAACCGGTGGTTGAAGCACAAGTTGTATCATCAAAAATACCATAGATTCAACCAATCACAACAACTATGGCAATGATTGATACAGGTTTATTAAACATAATAGGCCTAAAGGTTTCTTTTTTTGGACTCTACCACTACCGGTACGGAAATCAGTTCTACTGAGAAGAACCGGCAAAAAATTCAGCTTACTGATGAATAGTCTCGTTTAAAACTTCTCTGTGTAGGAGTGCGTGTGAAATGTAAATTCAAAGTCAAAGCCTGGTACATACCTGGAACAAAAGAATAACTTCAATAAGAATCATAATATATTAACATAGAAAATTTAAAAAAAAACAGAATATGATCCTGCTTTTCAAAGCCTAGCTCGGTCTCAAAGGCATGATTCTAAATTCATTGTATTAGCCGATTGACCTACAATTTAAAACATCGTATAGTCCGTCAAACTTATCTGTCCCGGTGGCCATCGGACTATAGGCTTAATCGAAAAAAAACAATAATTCATATTGGTAACAAATGCATTTTAACTGCGTTGCGACAAACATAACTGAAGCGAAGATAAATTAGGTAAGCACTTCTTACATACTTTTCAATTTTAAGCACCAATTGACCTAAAAGTTTAAACGAATAACATCAAGCTATCGAATCGAGCAATCGAATTAGTAATCGAACAAAATAATCGATATCAATTGAAACGAATGGAGCGCACATCGGTTTGTTACTCAATTACGTCCGAACGGAATCGCATTAAAACGCCGCGTTTATAAATATTTAAAATGGCCTTTTACAGCGCTCTGAGTCAGATCAAAACACAATACGTGAAAACGTCCGAAATGTACCTACGGGATTTTGTGCGCGATTTCTAACTGGACTTGTTCTCCATAAAAAGATCGGTAATCGACTGACAAAATATTTGGTCTTTCAAATTAAAAAACAAGCTTGTTTTTACGATTCCTGACATTTCTACCTCCTATTCCTCCTTTTCCTATTTTAAACCTAGACAGCTAACAAAAAATGTAGGAATTGGATTGTTAGTATCGCTGTTACTTTTAAAAACCTTTGAATAAAGTTGGAAAACTGTTAGGGTAGTTATGACTCTTTACAAAATTTCAAAGTAGAAACAATATTCGTAGCTACAAGCTTTAGTTTTAAAATACCGTAACTGATTATCACCACCATATTTTAAAAGTAACTCAGCGTCAATAAGTGTACAGTGTACTTAAATTGAATAAATATACTTTGACTTTATCGACCTTCAAAACTATTCGTAAGTACGTTATAAATTGTGATTGCAAATGAGCTTACACGACCTAAAAATTCAAATTAGCACAAATGCACTTACGATGTTTCGATCGTACGCAGCCGGTACCAGCCAAGCGGAAAATATAAAATATAAAAATATTCCATTCGGCGCGAGCATGCACGTCCCCAGTACGTACGTAGCCATACGGTTACGGGATATTTAATTTGAATACCAATTCTGTTAATGTGCTGCAGCACAAATTAAATAAGGTACGTAAATTTTTACGACATTTTAATACGCACGTTTACGTTTTTCGAAGATTTCATCTCTTCTGTGTTTTGAAATTGTTTCTATGTGATTTCAATAGTAAAAGTTTCTTTTTCCTTTCAATTTTGTGAAAAGGGAATTTTCCTCCAAAAGGCGGGTTTTGGATCTTTCAGATTTCAGTAAGGTTCTTGACCGATGCTATTATGGCTTCAAGTTTTAATATGCTTTTTACTGTTTCTTTTTTTTAATGCACCTGTTCAACAAATAAAATGCACTAGCTTTGATCGAATTACATACATTGACAATAATTTATTCATTTATTTTACGACTCAATTAAATTCGGAAAAGTAGTTTATGGATTTTAATTTTATAAAATAATATAGGACAAAGTAATAAGTATAAGTATAAAGGACACATTTTAGATTTTTAAAGTTTAAAGTTATTAATTAAATTATAATATTGTATACACTGAAAAACAAAACTTTTGGCAATACGGATGTATCAGTAGGGTTGACACGTTCGTTTTTAATCTAGTCTTGGGTAGTTCGCGAACAACCTAGGTGAAAAGAGCGTGAACCATGCGAACTAGTTCATCGATGATCTCGCTCTTAGTTCTTTTAGTTCTTTTTACGCAGAGCCGTAAAGCCAGTTAAAAATATCTGTAGTCTGTGAACACAGACCATACAACCAAGGTTTCTACTCGGTGTCTGTGAATTACTAACTATATTAGGAACGAGACTAGTTGTTGACTAATTATTAATATAATTTTTTTAATTTTTATTTAAGTACTAGATGATGCCCGCGACTTCGTCCGCGTGGATATATGTATCCCGCGGGAACTCTTCAATTTTCCGGGATAAAAAGTAGCCTATGTCCTTCCCAGGGATGTAACCTATCTCTTTACCAAATTTCATCAAAATCGGTTGAGTAGTTGGGCCGTGAAATCGTAGCAGACAGACAGACAGACAGACAGACACACTTTCGCATTAATAATATTAAGTATGGATATGGATGTGCCATAAAAATATTATAAAAATTCGCACTTATCATAAACTAGATGATTCCCGCGACTTCGTCCGCGTGGTTTTATGTTTTTTGATTCCCACGGGAACTCTTCAATTTTCCGGGATAAAACGTAGCCTATGTCCTTCCCCGGGATACAACCTGTCCTTGTACCAAATTTCGTCAAAATCGGTTGAACAGACACATTTCTTTGATTCCTGCGGGAACTCTTCAATTTTCCGGGATAAAAAGTAGCCTATGTCCTTCCCTGGGATGTAACCTATCTCTGTACCAAATTTCATCAAAATCGGTTGAGTAGTTAGGCCGTGAAAGCGTAGCAGACAGACAGAAAGACAGACAGACAGACACACTTTCGCATTTATAATATTAGTATGGATGGATATACTTTTTTTCTTTATTTATTGTTTTTACTAAATTATTTCAAAAAAAGAACTAATGAACTAAAAGAGCGAACTAGTTCGCCATTGGATTATGAACTAAATTGAGCTCTCTCAGTGGTGACCGACTAAGCCCAAGACTATTTTAATCACCCAATGATTCGCTGAACAAAATGTGGTAGATGCATTCAAACAATGCTACTGCGTGCCAACCATGTGCCAACCCTTACATTTAAAACACACTAGCAATTAATTGAGCTTTTGTTAATTTGTGGGGTAATTATGCGAGTCAATGCGATTAAACTCATTAATTGCCAAGTGCGAACTGGAAATTAATGGAATTACTGTCTTATTATCGGAATGTGCAATTTTGGTACAATTGGAGTCAGGTAGAAATAACAATAATTACAATATGATTAAGTCCAACTTGCAAGTATATTCGACACTCATTCGACACGTTAATCGTTTTCATGTTTCACGTTAATCGAGCTGTCATGGAGACGTTCCTATTACCTGTATGCCGTAGGCTAAAGGGTCAGTGTGAGATTTGGAACTTCACCAAAACGTTGATAGAATTCGAGCGTCGAAAGACAATAGCGTCGGAAAAATTTAGCTAAATGACAATCTAGCCTGCCGCAAGGTAAAATCACAGTTAAGATCAAATTGTCAGCTACAAATCATGTGAGATCGCAGTCAAGGGCTAACTTGTGGTGGATTAAAACAAAACGGTCGAATTCTATCACCGTTGGTGTAATGAAATATCCTTTACTTATACCCTATTGTCATAAAATACATCGTGACGAGGGTCGGAACCGACTCGGACGTGCTGTGACACCCACCTTATGATGAAGCTGTATTGACGTCATATTATAATATTATTGGATCAAGGGATATTCTATTAAGGAAAGGGTTTATTTGGGCAGCTAAGAGTCCCTTCACATTGTAAGGAATTCTTATAATATGTCACTCATCGGAGTCGGTACAATGACCAAGAAATGCTTGCTTAAATCAGACATGTCAAGTGACCCAGCGATAAGTCTTTCAGACCTTAAATGTTCAACACTAACTAAAATAATTACAAATAGATGCTCTGTCTCTCTCACTTAAATGTCACACACAATTTTTCCCAGCCCAGGGCCGCTGCGTTTTATCCCAGACTACGTAAGATAATTATTAATATTAATTAAGTAATATTAATAATAATGATGATTAAAATTGATACCAACTTAATTAATTTAGTTGATTAACTTATTTCTTGTACCTGTATCCCCGAATAATGATTTTTTTCTTTCTTATAAAAATTAGGAATAAAATAACAATAAGCTCACGTTAACAAAATCCGCCCACTTACCTCACGTTACTTGAGCGGTATTTTAATTTAAGCATAGAATACAAAATAAATCCGCTCAGAGCAGCCGACGCGGGTTTAGGGAGTATTCGGGAGGAATATACAAACATTCACTCAGAAACACCTGGGTACGTGGTGTTAAGGGTGGGGCTATGTTCACGGTACGGAAGCGATTTAGGATGTTTTTTGTATTTCGTAACACTGTTGTCATTGTCATGACATGTCATTGTGACACCTGCATGAAAGGGAAACCGTGGATATTTTGATATAATTGGTAGGTAGATATTTTACACGTTTGTCTCGCAAAGTTAACACCAAAAGTTACCCTCAAGGGTCCATAAATTAGTTTTGCCTACGGCCGACCAACCATACCATCTTTTTGACGACCACCCTGACGCAGTGTTGAGCGCTGTTGTCTTAACGTGCGGAGGACCCGGGTGTGATCCCCCAAATTATCAAATTGACCCTCAATTTGATGATTTATAATTTCTGTATTTTCCTTGGTCTGGCCTGGTGGGAGGTTTCGGCCGTGGCTAGTTACCATCCTACCGGCAAAGACGTACCGCCAAGCGATTTAGCGATACAATGTACAAACCTAGCTGCCATGCCCCTAACAGGTTATCCCACTACCATCTTAGACTGCATCATCACTTTCCATCAGGTGAGATCGCAGTCAAGGGATAACTTGTAGTGGATTAAAAAAAGCTAATAAAGGACGAATCAATCATGATTAAAAGTAAACGCTCCACTCTATACAATGTAAGCGCACCTTTACGGCAATGTAACTGTAAACCGAATTAGGTAATTTAACTTAGAAAGCGTTCACACAAGTAAATAATTAACGAAGACCGTAAACAAACATTGTCGTCTCGTTCCGTTTCACATGCTGAACGTCTTCTGTGTATAACTTAATCTTATTAGTTAATAATATTAAACATAATATTATGTGTATCTATACTAATATTATAAATCCGAAAGTTTGGATACATGGATGTTTGTTACTCAATAACGCACGAACGGCTGAACGGATCTGTTTGGCACAGAGATAGATTGCAGTCTGAAATAACACATAGGCTTTGATTTAACGGCTGTAACTTGGAAGGGCCCGAAATAACACATAAGTTTTTTATCCCGGAAAATAAAAGAGTTCCCGCGGGAACCAAAAACCTCAATCCACGCGGTCGAAGTTGCGGGCATTAGCTAGTAATTAATCAAAGCTGCATTGTTTCTCTCGAAGCTATCTGAAAAATAGTCTAGAATTTATTTTGAATGCATCACGTCAGATTTTGTAACACTTTATTTTTAGGTTTAAAAAATATCTGCCAATATTTTATTCTATTTTCCTAACAAAAAAAAAATAACTGTAACACAAACTGTACGAAATAACGGCGATTTTCATTTCTATTTTCGAAGTCAAAATGAGAAATGCATTCTGGCTTTTGCGGAGCTGGTATTCGGCAATTATCTCTAGCACTAGATGAATGTACGAATTTCTGTTGCGTTTTATTTTTAGGCAGAATTACTAATTCAGTTCTGTTTGGGGGTTTATTTTCATTTCCATTCATGAACACAAATTTATTTTTATTGTGCAAAGAACAGAAGAACAGAGTATTTCATAATAAAATCTAGCTTAAACTAAGATAAGTCGATGGACCAATTCTTACGGCCGGTTTCTGAATTGAGAATTTCATATTGAGTCTGTCTCAAAGACTACTTAAGGACTAATTAAGCAAATTATTGTTTCTGAATTGATATTGTGTAAGGTTTGAGAGTTGGAACTTGCTGTTTTTGCTTGAATGCTTAATGCAGAAACCGGCCCAATATCAATTCAGAAACAAAAATTTGCTTAATTAGTCTTTAAGTAGTCTTTAAGACAGAATCAGCATGAAATTCTCAATTCAGAAACCGGTTGTTAGTGTAAGTTAAGGTTAAAATAATGCTACTCATTAGCTTTACTTACTAATAGATTAGATCATAACCGCAGCAGGGTACTAACTGTCGTTGGTACTTTGTGATATTAAAAAAAAATTAACATTTTTAATGAATTCCTGCTGAGTTTCTTGCCCACTCTTCTTAGTAGAATCTGCTTTTCGGAACCGTTGGTTATAGTCAAAACAAGACTGTATCATAAGAGAAAATTGTATGTTCTACAATGTATTATAGTTTTCTGTGGTCCTTTATGAAATTGACGACCCCCGTGGCGCAGTGTGTAGCGCTGTTGTCTTAACGTGCGGAGGTCCCGGGTTCGATCCCCGGCAGGGTCAATTTGGGAATTTATAATTTCTGAATTTTCCCTGGTCTGGCCTGGTGGGAGGCTTCGGCCGTGGCTAGTTACCACCCTACCGGCAAAGACGTGCCGCCAAGCGATTTAGCGTTCCGGCACGATGCCGTGTAGAAACCAAATAGGGGTTTGGGTTTAATATAACTGCCATGCCCCTAACAGGTTAGCCCGCTACCATCTTAGACTGCATCATCACTTACAATCAGGTGAGATCGCAGTCAAGGGCTAAGTTGTAGTGGATAAAAAAAAAAAAATTGGTTAGAATTATTATTGAAAACATTTCTTATTCAAATTAGAGTTAATCTTAAAAGCCTGCCTTCCATACTTTTATTGACGTATTTTGTACCGTAAAGGGATTGAGATTCTAGCCCTTAGCAATTAGAATTTCAGATATCAGGGGCCATACTGCCAACGCTTAAAGCCATATTATTTCATTACTGTTGACTTTCGCGTTTAGAATAATTATAATCCTTATTTTAGGAACGTCAAGGCACGTGACATCAAACTGTGATTTTAAGTATTATATTGCTTAAGTTTTGCTTTAAATGTTGGCAGTATGGCCCCAGAGGTTATTCTTACGAATATCTGAAACATTTATTTATTTATTATTTATTTAGATATCTTTATTGCACACACAAAATTTACACAACATACAGTGTAGAAGCAGTAGTAAAACTACAGAGAAATGTGCAAAGGCGGTCTTATTGCTAAAGCAATCTCTTACAGACAACCTTTGGTGAAAGGATAAATAAACCGGAGCGCGGGATGGTGCTGCATTATAAATTTAAATAAATAAGTAATACATACAAGATAAAGTACATACATTTTAGACCAATAAATAGATATTAATATGCATACCTACATATATAAATATATAATATAAAAATACCTATATAATTATATAAATAAATATATATCTATAATATATACACAATAATAGAATAAAGTATATACACTAATAATTACAAAGAGATAAATAATGATTATACAAACGACTTTTGAAAATTTAATCAGTTATTTTTTGTTTATTTTCGAAAAATATAAGCTATCCAAACAATATGCACAGTTTGCTCTATCTAGAGTAGAAGCACAATAATTGGAAGAGGCTGTACGTGGAGCGAGCGTGCGAGAATGAAATCTTTGTATGACGGACAAATATGATAATATCGGTAACTGCATATTGCTACCGTGCGCCGCAACCGACAAGCGTGCTCGGAAGATCAAACAATCGTAAAATTGACGTTTTACAACGGTAGACTCGGTCGGCTGACTAGAGACTTGGGGACTTAAGGCAGTATTATTTTAATATTGATGACGCTCTTGTTTCAGAATTATAACCCTTATTTTAGGTACTTCATATAACACTGTAATATTAAAATAATACTGCTAGCCCCCTGCATGGTCCAGTTGCATGACATTTGGTTAAAGTTACGTGACAGTGATGGAGGGTTGCTAGCATCCATTGGATTTAAAAAGCTGACGAAAGAGCACATTGGTGCTATATATAGCTAGTGTGACTCGGGAGGATGCAAGGATTCTAACGAAACCCCATACATCCAAATCTGTTGAGGTTTGGCGGTTAAATAAACTCACATACTTAAACATGAACCCTGAAAACAATACAAATTTTTTTGGGCAGTCGTGTGATAAAAACCAAAGTGGGTTACTAAAGTCAGTAGATAGTAGTAGAAGGGACGTCGAATTTCAAGGGGTCAACCGAAGATATGGTGCATCTACAATTCTACACCATACCAGCATTACGCTGAGTCGATGCCCTTTTTGGGATTTTATACGACATAGATTAGTGTATATACATATAGCATCAGGGTTTAGTCTATAAGTTTATAGTAATAGTGTTTAGTCCATAAGTTTTTCTGTATATCTTGTAATTTTTTTTTTTGTTTTCTGTGCATTTTTAATCCCAAATAAAGATTTTTTTTTATTTAGATCTAAATTATAGTGGAGCAAAAACGACATGGGACTTTAACAGTCCAGAAGGCGCGACAGTTTTCGTCTCGACTCTCAATATCAAAAGGGCCACCCGCTGTGACTACAAACATTCAGGTCACGTTGGAGAGTTAAGCGCGCAGATTGAAATTTACGTTGTTGGTATCATCTCACAATATTTATACAGCTAATGGGTATATCATGTAACATAAGTTACTACTCCTACTACTTAATTATTATATATTAAAACAATAACCTCGGTACGCTTTCAGCAATGCAATTGCAAAACCGCATACTGAGTCAGAAATTACATAAATCCATACTAATATTATAAATGCGAAAGTGTTTTTGTATGACTGTCTGCTACGCTTTACCGACCCATCTTTTCCATCGATTTTGATGAAATTTGGTACAGAGGTAGGATTTTTCTTTTGCACCAAAAAGTTGTAAAATATGAAGAAAAACGGAAACATAGTGGACAAGGAAGCACTTATATATCTATAAGAGATCTCTACCAGTGACCCTTGGCAGTGAGAAAGGTTGTGAAGGAAGAATTTGTAGATATGAGGTTGTATCCCAAGGAAGGACATAGGCTACTTTTTGAGTGTTTTAAAGAGTTCTCATGGGAATCAAAACCTTAATCCACACGGACGAAGTCGCGGGCATCATCTAGTATTTAAATAAATAAATAAACTGCTTAACATAGGCCTTTCCCAAATTGGTTCCATAAGACATAAGGGTGTTTTTATGCGATACCTTAATGAGTTAGAAAAAGGTATCATTTGTCAAAATATTAACAGCTTAATCAGTTCCCTGTTTTAATAAGCTAGTTAAGACAGTTTTCATTTTCTCACGGCAAACAAACCAGTGTACAGGGGCGGCGCGTGACTGGAATGCCGTCCAGCGATTTAAAACTAATTAATTTCACGGTTAATCACAATCCGCGCCCCAATCGCTTGTTTATATTAATTGTGAAGGATTCAAATTTTAAAGCGTGTCTCATGCAAGGATGGGACACGCACTGGGAAGCACAGCATTGGCAGAACCGTTTTGGCATTGAAATCTTTTTAAAAAAATATATATTTTTTAGATTTTAGCAACAAGCGATTTAGCGTTCCGGTAAGTACGATGCCGTGTAGAAAGAACGTCTACGTCCAAACTCTTGCCACTAGTCCATCACCGCTTCTCGCCTCGTACATCGTATGTCACAAGGTTTTATGAAGGGAGGTGGACATAAAACTAACATAATAGAGGCTCAGATTGTTGTAAAATAGGCCCTTTTGGGGCACCTTCAGTTCAGATAAAACAGACTATAAAATCAGACTATAACAGGGCTCGAGGAGGATTCAGGGCACTACAGCACCACTTTATGATAGGTATTTACCTACTATTCAGCATAGTTGAGTTGGTTTTATAGTCTGACTAGAAAAATAATAAGCCTTGTAGTGTCGTTGACCACCTAGCTAACATAGTCACTTTTGTTATTCTATAGAAAAAATGAAATAAAAATATGCAAATTTGTGAAAATCGAACCTGCGACATCTTGCTTGCGGCTCTCTTCCCGCTGCGCCAATCAGACTTAATTGTAATTTGTAACTGTTAAAAATATTCAACATTAAAATAATTTGGTACAAATAGGTACTGTCTCTCTTCATGTATACTACAGAGAGACAGAAATCAAAAACTAAACTTTCAAGTACCTACCTGAGGAGTTTTAAAAATTGGCAACATTGTGGAAAACTCTCAGGCATGCAAGTTTCTTCACTATGTTTCCCTTCACCGTTAAATCAAGCGATATTTCATTGCTTAAAACGATTAGAGATGCGTCCATAAGATTCGAACCCTGGACCCAACAACATATTTCGTTGTCGCTATAATCAATACTACAAAATGGATTAAATAACCCACGATCGTTTTCGGTACACAACCAGTCTCCTCAACCTTTGAGCTATTAGGGTATTGACTTCGTCAAGGGATGCGGTGGTACCCACTGGTATTAAATTAAATAGACTTGTACGACAAGGATTCCCTCTGGGGTATTTGATGTGAATTCATATCGAATAGGGTTGGCAATCATATAACTATTTAACTTTTTATACTTATTAGACTTTTTATATGATCCTGACCGGCTTCGAAACTCCTTTATCTCTACTAATATTATAAATTTGTAAGTTTGCATGTTTGTTACACCTTCACGCCACAATGACTGAACCTATTTTACTGAAATTTGAAATAGAGATAGCTTATAACCTGAATTAACACATAGGCTACATTTTATCCCGGCAAATTAAAGAGTTTCTGCGGGAATCAAAGAACCTTAATCTACGCGGACGAAGTCACGGTCATCGTCTAGTTACGTAATATGAAGTTATGAACTACGTAGTCACGTAGAACTACACAACCGACGAGAGGCAACCCTATTTCCCCAGTAGGTACAAAGTAAACTTTTATTGAAGGGTTCCTTATAAAGTTTGCAAGGGACAGGGGTACAAGCACACTCAACAATTGAATTCCCGACTCGACTTGTTAGATTTCTGACAGAGGCCGATAGAAATTGTAAATTGCTGTATTGTTGAAGAGGTGATTGCTTAGTGGTTTAGACAACCGGCTTCCTATTGGTTATTACGTACGTATGTACGTCAGATTCTAACTTTTGGAAATTATGTGTTTTGAAAAATTTAATTAGCATAACTTGCTTTAAAACGGTGAAGAAAATGTGAGTTTTTTGAGTGTTCTTCATAATGTTCTCGTAAAAGTGTGTGAAGTCTACAAATGCCCAATCCGCATGGTGGCGCTTGGGTGGCGTTCGCCATTTGGCCAGTCCGCACGTGGTGGATTATGGCCAAACCCTTCTCATTCTAAGTGGGGAGGATTTTCATACACACATCAACCGACCACGTTACACGTTTTAGCCGTAACTTGCCGAACGGATTCGGCCAATATGTACTGGGGGTCTTTAACTCTTCACATTTAAAAACTAACTTTATTAAACTCGGTTGCAAAGTGAAAGTCAGTTGACAGTCCTTATAAATACCGAGTCAGCGGTACTTAGCCAAGTAGCATAATCGGCCACTCAAAACCAGAACTGACGCATCTCCACAGGAAATTCTTGAGACGACTCAACCAAGAGCACTTCACTGCTTATGATACAGTAATTAACCTTTTAATGCCAACCTAATTTGTACTCTAACTGTCTCACATAATGGTCCAATTTACATTGTATAACTGGACTTGTGAGGAGTCTTAAGTTGCTGGTTCAAATGACGCAAGTTTGTTAGGTACTTTTAGTTTGTTTTCAAACGATAAGTTAGAACTTGGAAATTATGATTTATCACTTAATTTAGCTTACTTTTTGGTCATTTTTTGTTGTCTATGATAGTAATAATGTCCTCCCGACCGAATTTCGGTCACGGCAGCCCAGGCGCGGTCCGAAGGGGGGGGGTCACAGGGGACATGACCCCTCCCAAAATCTAAGGTCAAATTGAAAAATCTCAAAAATTTGCCAAATAATAAAAGGAAATTTCTAGCTATCCCCTAACAGTAATAAATTTAGTTTGATGACATCTAGTGGTGTTTTTATGAACTACGTACGATGGCCAAAATAACTTGGAAATGACTTATAGTCTAGAAACAAGGAACCGAACTACAGTGCTCCCAACCCAAAGTGATAATGCGCATAGAAATCTTCGTCACTGTTCGGCAACGGTCGTATTCCCCGAGCGTCGGAAGACGATATGTATATTGTATATAGAGTGGTTAAGTGCATTTTCTTCATGCATAATTTAGTAGAATTATGTGTTTTGTGCTAAAAGAGATAAATATTGATTTATCAGTAACGAAATTTGATTCGATAATTCCATGTAAGTAAATAGCGAGGATAACCACACGATTGCGAATATGCTACAATCTAAATATTCACCCGGAAATAGTACCAGACGTCTCAAATATTATCACCCGATTCGCAAATGTAAAAAGACGACATCCATTTGTTTTATAGGTGATGTATAAAATAAAATTGTGTCTTGTGCAATAATGTTTATTTTATTCCAGATACCTATTTTTAGGGTTCCGCAGCCAAATTTGGCAAAAACGGAACCCTTATAGATTCGTCATGTATGTCTGTCTGTCTGTCCGTCCGTATGTCACAGCCAATTTTTTCCGAAACTATAAGAACTATACTGTTGAAACTTGGTAAGTAGATGTATTCTGTGAACCGCATTAAGATTTTCTTACAAAAATAGAAAAAAAACAATAAATTTTGGGGGCTCCCCATACTTAGAACTGAAACTCAAAAATTTTTTTTTCATCTAACCCATACGTGTGGGTTATCTATGGATAGGTCTTCAAAAATGATATTGAGGTTTGTAATATAATTTTTTTATAAACTGAATAGTTTGCGCGAGAGACACTTCCAAAGTGGTAAAATGTGTGTCCCCCCCCTGTAACTTCTAAAATAAGGGAATGATAAAACTAAAAAAAATATTTGGTGTAGATTACCATGCAGACTTCCACCGAAAATTGGTTTGAACGAGATCTAGTAAGTAGTTTTTTTAATAACTTAAAACTTACTACATGTTTGTACGGAACCCTTGGTGCGCGAGTCCGACTCGCACTTGGCCGGTTTTTTATTAGTGTAGTGAGTGACCCCCTCCAAAATTTCTGGCTGCGACCGCGCCTGCGGCAGCCTATCTCCAGAGAGATAAGCACTCTGCGCGGGAGCTATTATAGTGCATACACTGGTGCACTCTCTTTCCTTTTGCTCTCATAAGCCCGATGAGGCGGAAAATCCGACACGACCGGTGAGAGGTCAGGTACAGGACCGACGGCTTAACGTGCTCTCCGAGGCACGGGGGTGAAACACCGCCAACTTCCTAACTCCGGGCTAGTAGTACAGATCCATCCAGGATATCGAATCTAACCTAACCTAACCACTACACCAATGAGGCAGTTATGATAATATCTATGCAGAACTCGGAAGCGGTGATTGCCCGGTAGGTAAAACTTCGGTCTTCTAATCGGGACGAATGCTTAACTTATGGGAATTATGTGCATTTGTAGCAGTTAAATAAAACCTTGCTTTTACGACAAAATTCTCCGTAATATTTTCAAAGGTGTGGAAAATATGCCTTGATACACTTAATTATCTGTCTATCTATACTCTATAGTCTATACTAATATTATAAATGCGAAAGTTTGGGTGGATGTATGGATGGATGTTTGTTTCTCAATCACACCACAACGGCTGAACGGATCTGAATGAAATTTGGCACAGAGTCTGGAATAACACAGGATATTATTTATCCCGGAAAATCAAAGAGTTCCTGCGGGAACCGAAAAATATAAATCCACGCGGACGAAATCGCGGGCATCAGCTAGTGGAACATAAATTTAGTATTTTTGTAAAAGGATCAGCCCCCCAATCATGTAAGGATTGCCGATCAAAACGTATAAGTTCGTCTTCATAGTAAAATAAACCATAACTGCATTGAATTAGAACTCAATTTCGTGTATCCATTCTCATACGTTTAGGTATGTACGATACCCTAAACGTATAAGAATGGATACACGAAATGGAGCTCTAATTCAATGCAGTTATGGTTTATTTAGTTTGAAGCCGAACTTATACGATTTGATCGGCAATCCTTACATGATTGCACCTCAGGACTAATATTAAATATGCTACAAAACTACAATGTTATTTATTAAATACATGCGGCCGAAGTCACAGGAATACGTTAACTAGTAAATAAAATAGGAAATAGCGTGTTACTACGCTTGAGCAAGTGTAGCGAAAGTGTAACGTAACACTTTTTTATGCGAAGTCGGTTGAACGTACGTATTTAAAGTATTATGTAATCGTCAAGTCAAGTATTCAAAATTCATATATTGCTGATGAGAGATAAGAATCAAAATGAAGAGATCCACAGGAGAATTATTATATCACACTAATATTATATTATGTGAAAGTGTGTTTGTAACTTTGTTTGTTGGTTTGTCCTTCAAGCGCACCGCAACGGAGCAACGGATCGACGTGATTTTTGGCATGGGGACCTACCTTCCTACCTTGACGTTCCTAAAATAAGGATTATAGTTCTAAAACACGAAAGTCAACAATAATGAAACAAAATGGCTTTAAGCGATTTCAGTATGGCCCCAGAAGTAATTATACGATCGTCCGACCGAAGTATACCTATTAGTTACTAGCTGATGCCCGCGACTTCATGCGCTTGGATTGAGGTTTTTGGGTTCCCGCGGGAACCCTGTAATTTTCCGGGAAAAAAGTAACCTATGTGTTATTCCAGACTATAATCTATCTATGTATTAAATTTCATCCAGATCCGTTCAGCCATTTTGGCGTGATTGAGTAACACAATATCCATCCATCCATCCAATATTTCGCATTTATAATATTAGTATAGACTAGCAGATGCCCACGACTTCGTCCGCGTGAAATACGTTTTTTAAATTCCCACGGGAACTCCCTAATTTTTCGGGTTAATATAATATAGCCTATGACACTCACAAAAAGATTTTCTAAATCGGTTCAGTAGATCCAGAGATTACATCCTACAACCTCACAAACTTTACCTCTTTATAATATTAGTATAGATTATTTCCTTTGAATTGCATTTAAAGGCGCTGAATGCACTTATCAAATCTTACGCGTTCAGGGTCCAGAAAATTAATTCACCCCCGACAAATCTCCGTCCCGCTCCCACGGTCACGTATAAGTAGGGTTGCGAATGAGATGGCAAATATTAGCTCGGCCCCGGATCCGAGAGCTTATTAACGCGGGTAGATTGAGACGAGTCAACATTACCCGTTTGATGTGGATTTGTGAGGGGAATTTTAAAAAAAACAGTTTGAAAAATGAAAGAACTAGAAGTTTAATTCGCTATAATCCGCCACAGTAGGTAAATCTATGTGGTACAGTCTGTATCTTGCACTTGTAGCTTGCGATATTCACCATGCCACATAAATCTTCCAAATTACTCTCAACGTACGTTTCACATTTCACTCCGACACCTTCAGGAGATGGTGATGTAGAAGAGTGCAAGATAACACACTGTATCACATACATTTACCTACTGTGGCGGATTATAGCGAATTAAACGTCTAGTTCTTTCATTTATCATGGACTGCCGCAAAGTATGTAACGCCTGCTACTATCCAATCTAATCAAACTATCCAATAGTTTTGGAAAATTCATGCTATTGAATTTACTAATTTCTGGAATCTGGATTAAAATTGAAGAAGAAGCGGTTATAGCCTAGTGGTTAGATGCTTAACAATGTAACTAGAGAGACATTACACTTATTATGGTTTGTCAAATTTAGGATGACAATTTTGACAGATGAGAGGTGTATAGCAATAGTGAAAGACAGAGTGAGACAGACTGAAGCAATACTATGCAAACGATAGCTGCTAGTTGCTACAACTGTCATGGAAGCCGGGTGTCATTTGTATGGGCGTCTACCCCATTGAATGAACATATACTTAAGCTCTTTTATATATAAGTGACGCTAGTTGTAGTACAGTCATAGGGACTGCCGATAGAAGTGAAAACGAATATTTAAATTAATAATTAAAAAAAAAAATAACAAAGAAACCTTAAAGTTGAGGCATCAAAGTTGAATTACGAATGTACTATACACATATTTTATATTTAAGACCTTTTGTCTTCGTAACAACGCGAGTTGTCGGTCATGGACGACGGTGTCGGTCACGCGTTTCCACAATTTTTACCCCTACCAAAAAGTGCTCAACGCGGCTAAAGAAGTTTTCACTTCAATAAATTCAGTCAATAGTGTGAGCACATTATAAAAATAGACACAAAGTAACAGATTCCTAAGACCTACATTTTTTCTAGTGCGCCAGATGAAACGTAACCCGAAACCGTACTCCGGGTCGGCGCTGTCACGGGTGATCTAATTGTGCGCGGTCGCGGCGGACGCGGCGCGTCAAACGTTTTGACAGCTGTCAAATTTGACACTACCGGGCATGTGACGCGCGGAACAATGGGCTGCTATTTTCGATTACTTCGTCACGGTAATTGTGTTACAGCTTTGATCTATTTTAATTATTTTGTACTAGCTGATGCCCGCGACTTCACCCACGTGGAATAAGTTAAAAATTCCGACTAAAAGTCCTTAATTTTCCGGGCTAAAAAGTAGCTGCATCGATATATATGTACGTACTAGATGAGCCCTTTCATACAAGAAAAGTTGGGCGTCCAACTTGTAGGGCGTGCCCTTCACCTGTGGCCCCCGCCATTGCGCTGTCCCGCTTTTCAGACTAGACGGCGTTAGTAAAATAGGTTCACCTTTTTTGTTTGACAGGGCCCGTCTATGTAAATTGAGGTCGTTGAGCCTATGCCACTCTCCAGGTCCTCAACTACTCCACCAAAATCACGTCGATCCGATGCTCTGTTGCGCCGTGATCGAAGCCGCAAATCAAACCAACAAACGAACACACCTTCGCACTTATTATTAAGTATGATAGTATGAAGTATGATGATGTTCTAGTGCCTATGTTTCAAGAAGTAGACCTGCCCCTCGATTGTGTAAGGATATAATCGTAATCGTTTGTCAAACGGATGATCCGAGATCCGATCTCTTAGATGCCTGCACGTCAAAAAGCATACTATGAACTCCTCGAGTTCGAGTAATACGTTTTAAGCATCAAATGATTAGGTACGATTTGCTTAGACAATTCGGCCTCCGGTCTGGCTTTGCCCGGTAAGAATTTTTTATTGTAAAACTAGCTGATGCCCGCGACTTCGTCCGCGTGAATTGAGGTTTATTGGTTCCCGCGGGAGCTCTTTCCGGGATAAAAAGTAGCCTATGTGTTATTCCAGACTATAAACTATATCTATGCCAAATTTCATTTAGATCCGTTCAGCCGTTGGGGCGTGATTGAGTAACAAACATCCATCCATTCATAAATCCATCCATCCATCTATCCAAACTTTTGCATTCATAATATTAGTTAAGTTATATTGTAAAATAGACTTACGCTTGACGACAATCATGCTTAGTGCAAAGCAATGATGAGGTCTAGGTTGGAACGCGCTTGCCTAGATGCCTATTCACTCTTGCCTTAAAGGAAATAGAGTCGAAAAAATGTCTCCCATTTCCTGCATTAAGTAGGTGGGTAAAGTAAAGTGCGCTAAATAAGCAAACAATATATTTCACTTCCCCAACAAGACGTGAAATATCCCTGGAGTAATGGAGTCGAGGTTAAAAATTAGCTGAATGTGTCGGAATGTGGCAGCCCAAGTAGCGGTGGTCGCCCACTGGTGCGAAACGCACGAACAATCTATGAAATGCACCAAATAACATTATATAATTTAATTTAATTATTTAAAAAAAATAAAACAAAAGATGCCCGCGACTTTCTCCGCGTGGATTAAGGGTTTTGATTTCCGCGGGAACTCTTTCATTTTCCGTGATAAAAAGCCTATGTCCTTCCCCAGGATACAACCTATTCCTGTACCAAATTTAATCGAAATCGGTTGAACAGATCGGCAGACAGACAGATAGACATTCGCATATTAATATGGATCGACTATCAGAAATAAACAAAAAATAAAACATACTAGTTAACGAAAAAATAACTAGTTAATTATTAAGCTTTGGTTATAAGTACCTGAATTCAGCATACTACTGACTTGGCAACTTTACAAAAATTTTGAACTATTTAATGGGACCTATGTGTAAACTTTCCAAGTTTAGTTTTTTTATTATTTCCAGAGAAATAATGCGAACAAACTGAAATGAGCCTGTTGATTTATAGAAGGAGAAACTTACAGACTGACATATAAACGTAGGCAAAGCGTAGCTAGTAGTATAACGTAGTCAGCTATTCTACTAAATTAATAACATAAGCTGTTATTTTATTAGTTCAACAGTTTTTTTATTCAAATAGACTTTTTACAAGTGCTTATGAATAGTCGAACGAATCTACCACTGGTTCTTTCTTCTTCTTCTTCACTAGTTATAACTGTCTGTGCGCAATTGGACAGTAGACACACACCCTAAGTTCGTCGGCTTCTTTTGAAATATTGTTTCTAGCATTGCAATTTAACGAGGTCTTGTGTCCAAGAGAAAATCTTTAGTTGTGTAATGATGAACATAAATTTTGGAATGCGGAAGTTTTTTAGACTGAAATTTCAAAAGAAAACGAGTAGATTTAATTTAGGAAAGGTTTGAACGGGAAGCGTTCTGAAAACAAAAAAAACAATTATTGGGTTTTTTATTTGAACCATAAAATTATAAGTGTAAACTTTAATATTTCAATAGGTATGTGCTTTTTAACATTTGACAGAAACAGGATTGTGTAGGTACTTACAATTTTCTCGACACAAATATTTTCCAAAAATTTCTCCTACTTTCAAACTTACAATGATTACAAGGAGTGGATTTATAACCTTCTATTTAATAAAAAAAATAAATAAAAAAACAATTTACGTTACACACTCGGTCTGTCCAAATACCTTTAATTAGGGGCCGTACTGCCAACGCAATTGCTTTGCAATATTACTCAAAATGACTTTGATGTCACGTAGGTACCTTGACTTTCCTAAAATAAGGATTATAATTCCAAAACACGAAAATCAACAATAATGAAACAATTTGGCTTGAAGCGTTTTGGCAGTATTACCCGAGCTCAGCGGTCAAAAACCGTGATATATTCGTGTGACATAATTAATAACCAAATTGCTAATTATTAATTAATTGGAAGTTTTGCAATTACCAGTCAAGTGCGAACCGTAAAGTCGACCGTGCGCTGCTCGATATAGTGATATAGTGATTTATGGCGAGCGCTGATTATAACGATTCATTAGTGGTTAATAATACCTAAAATTAATGACACCTAATCCATGCTGATGATTTTGATTGCGGTGATTGGTAGGTAGATATATGCAAAAATTAGTGTCAGCCATCTTGTTTCATTTCAAGCTATTGCCGGATCTCTACTGAGCAGAGTCTCACAGAATGAGAAGGGTTCAGCCATAGTCCACCACGCTGGTCAAATGCGGATTGCCAGACTTCACAAACATTCTACGTTCTCACTATGTTTTCCTTTACCGTTAGAGCAAGTGAAATTTAATTTCAGTTAAGTACTTTATATTATTATTTGCAAAACTCACTCGTGATCTTAGGCATTCTTGCAACTGATTTAGTTATTTATGTGATACAGTAACTTTTTGACAAGCTAATTCCGGGGTTGGTAGCAAACACATATAAATGGACCTTAATGTTCTTCCCGACTCAATCCATACCTGTCTGTCTGTCTGCTAAAGATGGGCCGTTAAACCCATCTTTTCAACCGATTTTGATCAAATTATATGCTTATAAGTAGATTACATGCCGGGCTACATTTTATTTCGGAAAATTTAGGAGAAAAATATTAATAATCCACGCGGAAGCAGAGCCGCGGGCATAATCATCATCTTTTAAAGGAATAATGAATTTTTATCCAATTTCCTCAAAAATATCAGTATCACGATAAAACGCCAACTATTCTCATCAAACCGTTAACGAGCACTTAGCAATCTCGTTATATGGAACATAAGCCATCATCTCAACTTTAAACCACGTTACGCATGTACGCCCAAAGAAGAGCAGTGAGTCCACTAAACAAGCGTTTTAAATATTGCCTACAAAAAGAACAGCGAGCTAATTTGTCAAACCAGTTTTTTACTTTCATATGAAGCTAAAACGCCGACTATTCTCATTAAAACGTTAACGAGCACTTAGCAATCTCGTTATATGGAACATAAACTATCGTCTCAACTTTAAACTACGTTACAACTTACACGTCACATATACGCCCAAAGGAGAGCAGCAAATCCACTAAAAACCCGTTTTGAATTGCCTCCACAAAGAACAGCAGCGAGATAAATAGAAGGAAAATAGCCTTCGATTTATCAAAAGAGTTTTTTAAGTTTTTTACTTCCGGATACGACACCACAAAATAACGTAAGTAGTAACGTAACGTAAATTTTTAACGACAATATCTAAAAATATGAAGTTAAAACACCGACTATTGTCATTAAACCGTTAACGATTGCGCGACAGTCTCGTTATAGTACGTCCAATACAGCTCAGTAGGTCTATTGAAAACCCGTTTTTTATTAAGAACCTACCTACACAAGGATTAATGAACTTATTTTCCACGTATTTAACTCACACTCAAATGTTATTATTCAAATTATTTTCACAATAATTACTGTAACATTAGATACATTAACTAATTAAAAGAGTCAATTTCTTCACTTCATAACTCAAAAAGTGTTCGCCATTTTATGTTTGTCAAAAACTCATCAGTTTATGAAATAACGTTTATTTTCTGGCCCCAAAACTTATCCATTTATAAAGTATTCGCAGTATCTTGATTATCAATTGCTTGAAGGCAATAAAGGCCCTCCGCTCCAGAGTTATCAAGCACACACGATGGCAATAAGGGCCTTTATAAATTGAGATATACGCCGTCGCATGATGGCACATAGAGGCACATTAAAGTGATGTACCGCTTACCTTAAATGCGATATTAATCTTTGCATATGAGTTTACAAAAATTTGTCATCGAATTAAATTCAACATTCGTGTCGATATTCTAATGAATACACCAGCACATACATGTTTGTTACTACTTCTTGCTAAGACGACTGAATCGATTTGGCTGTAATTTGAAAAGGAGATAGCTTATACTACTAACTACCACATATGCTACATTTTATCCTGGAAAATAAAAGAGTTTCCGCCGTATTCAAAAATCTTAACACGCGGACGAAATCGCTGGCATCATCTACTAGAGTATAGTATGTAGAGCGCCTCTCGGTTAGTTGAAGCGATGATATCCAGAGTGAAAGCATTCATTGTAATTTTTGTTATTACTTTAAAAAAATATAAAGTAGTAGTAAAATGTAGTGATACTAAAAAACGTCTAGTGATAATAAATATACTTAAGTCCAAAATAATATTAGAAGACGCATTTAACTCGCCAACTAACCACCAGTTTGGCGAGATTTAATTTTTGTACAACATTATTGCATTATTTTGGGTTTTTTTATTAATAAATGCAAAGAGCCACGGATAGATAACTTTGCTGCTTAGTACTTTCGTGCCTCGAAGAGCACGTTGAGCTGTCGGTCCCGATTATTACCACAAACATCTGATAAAAACCATTTAAAAAAAAACTTAAAGAGTTTAAATACTTTTAGTCGAGTCGTATGCGGAAGGAAGTGGGAACCCACTACATTACTATCCCAAGAAAACTACCATTATTTGATTAATGGAAAGGGGTCACGACCCTCAGTAATGAGAAATACGACGCAGAGACAAAGAGAGAGAATGCGAGTACTTACAAAGGCCTATCTTCAACAGAAGATAACTCTAAATGTTGATAAAATACCGCATTAATAAATGATAATAATAACAGGCATTAACCGCTTCGGCGGGGCACCTGAATAGATATTTTCAAAGAATTTCATCCGAGGTGGAGCGTTTATTTGTTACTCAGCCACGCGCTAATTGCTTTCTTCCAATTCCAACCTGATAATGGGGTAAGTGCGGTGCGGGACACGAGCGAATCGCGAGGTGAACCCATTAAATCCATACAATTATTATAAATGCGAAAGTGTGTCTGTCTCTCTGCTACGCTTTCACGGCCCATCTGCTAAACGGAGTTTGATGAAATTTGGTACAGGGATAGGTTGTATCCCGGGGAAGGACATAATTTACTTTTTATCTCGGAAAATTAAAGAAAAAAATAATATTTTCAACCGATTTTGATGAAATTTGGTACAGGGATAGGTTGTATCCCGGGGAAGGACACATGCCTCTTTATCTTGGAAAAATAACGATATCCCGCAGGAATCAAAAACCTTTCCACGCGGACGAAGTCGCGAGCATCATCTAGTGTTTAAATAAATTACGTCGTAGCCACTAACACCTGAACTTCCCTAGTTCTGGCCTTAACAGAATAACAGGTTTCTGGTTTTATTTTGTAACCACAACATTCAGTTGTTAGACGCTAGTTTAGTTACTTTCTGTGTTTCAATGTTTACAATGTGCTAATAAAACAAATTCTATTATATTCTAATTTTATTTTAATTCCCGCTCCCGTCTGTGCCATGGAGAGGTCATTATTTACAGAGTTCATGGCGGTTTCCTTGTCGCTACGCTGTTCTACGCCCTGCTTTTAATTAAACCCATTCCTTTGTCGCCAAACTACGATTTTTCTTCTTATCAAATTTATTTACTTCTAAGAATGCGTAATTAAATAATATTTTAAATTCAATGCAATTTATTTGTCCTATTAATGTACACGTAAATAGTTGAAGATTTTGTTTATAGTCTCCAAGTATCAGAAAAGTAGGTTGCGAGAATTAAGGCTTGTTTTAATAAGGCTACATTAAGTTAAAAACAGGTTCTCAAGTATCGGTCTTATTCATAGATTGACCAATATTTTGAGAACTTGTTCTTACCTTAATGTCGGTTTTTATTTAATTAATAACTGACCTCAGTCACAACATTGCATCGTAATGGTGAAGAGCGCCATTTCTCACTCAGGCTTTCTAGAATTGTTACATCCATACCTACTAATATTATACATGTGAAAGTGTGTCTGTCTGTCTATCTGACTGTCTGTCTGTTACGCTTTCACGACCCAACTACTCTATCGATTTTGATGAATAAGTATACAGAGAATGGTATAGAGATACTGTAACATCCTGGGTATGGACATAGGCGATTCCCTCGACTTTTTATCTCGGAAAATTGAAGAGTTCCCTCGGAAATCAAAAACATCAATCCACACGGACGAAGTCGCGGGCATCTAGTGTGCACTATAGTTTCTGTAATCTCTGTGGAGATTGGCCGCCGTTGCCAAAATTCAGGCCGTAGGACATTATTTTAGTATTTTATCAGTGTCTGTGTACCCGGGCATTTTCAACATAGCACTCTTTTCAAACACCGCTCGTAACACGTCATAGTTAAACAGATAGTGAGCAATAAAACAATATTATAAATCAAATATACCCCGCAACCACACATCAAAATGTGAACATTAATGATAATTGTCGCAATCATGTTTACGATAGAGATCGGTTGTAAACAACCGCGTTAATAGACATTTCGTTAAGACAGAGCAGGATGTCGTAAATTATACGGATTTTTGTCAAATTATCGTCAATGTGACTGATTAATAAATGTTTTTTTTAATGAAATGCTAGATGACGCCCGCGATATCGTGCGCGTCAATCAAGGGTTTTTGATTACCGCGCACTATAATTTTTCAAGACATTTAAAAGACATAAAGGATTGATCTTATGTTCTGTTCTGTATCCTCTGGGATACAACCTATATCTGTACCAAATTTCATCAAAATCGGTTGAATACAATATGCGATTTGGAAAAAACGTCGAAAAAACGATATGTGCCTATGGAGTGATAGTATTTTTGTCGATGGTTGCCTGTCAATAATTATGAAAATTTATAGGCGTGCTTATGTCAAATTAAAATAAATGATTGGACAGATATAGAGTGAAGGCGAATCGCAGAACTCGAGAACTCTGTCAGTGGAATCGATACCTCCTACACTCTACAAGTTTATCTCTTCCATAGTTAGTTATTTCGCGGTCGCTGGTTACTTTCGATCCGCTCCGTGGTAATCAATTAAAAATGCATTAATCAACGTTCGACACAGTGATCGAACGTTCTGGATGACTCCATTAACATCGGCTTTGTGATTGGTTGTGCTAAAACCATCACTAGATCGCAGTCATTGAAATCACCTGAAGCGTAATCTATTGTATTGGAGGAACGAATAGCCTAGCTGTGACAACGCATATCAGTCGATTGCAATTGTTAAGCAACGTTGACCCAAGTCGGTAACTGGATGGGTGACCGAAAGGTCAACGAACTACACGACTAAAGCATTGCTAGCCCAAAATTAATTAATTATTATTAACAAGATGATGCCCGCGACTTCGTCCGCGTGGATTGATGTTTTTTGATTCTCGCTGGAACTCTTCAATTTTCCGGGATAAAAATGTAGCCTATGTCCTTCCCCGGGATGTAACCTATCTCTTTACCAAATTTCATCAAAATCGGTTGAGTAGTAATCGGCCGTGAAAGCGTAGCAGACAGACAGACAGACAGACAGACAGACAGACAGACAGACAGACAGACAGACAGACAGACACACTTTCGCATTTATAATATTAGTATAGAAGTATAGATGTTGGCCCAAGTCGTTAACTGGGCCAACTAGCTCTCCGAAGCACGGAGGAAACGAAAAGGCCAAAGACATGACCAGTGGAACTATGGGAGCTTGCCTAGATATCAAAAATCAATGTGCAGCAATGATTTCTTCGTTAATGTAATTGTTATATTTTATAGTTTTCAGATAAAAAAGTATCGCTATCTTCTGATACTATGCATTGTCGCAACTAGACCACTCGTCCCTAGTTAAATGTAGTTACTATGTGAAAAATTCTAAATTATACGTAAAAATTTATATGTAAAGTGATTAGCTTTAGTCATGCAGTTCGTTAACCTAGAATCCAGACGAGCCCAGGTCATTCGTCTGGTGGAACCGAAGGTCGGTGCCAAAATGTGGCCAGTCCGTCACGTGCGTGTCAATCGGCGACTTTAATTATTAGCGTCCATCTTTTTTTTAATGTTTCCCGTTAGTAACTGTTTATTACTTTTAAAAAAATGTGGCCAATTCTGTATATCACAATCTCAAAATAAACTGAAATGATAGCTTTAAATCTAGTTCTGTCCCTTTCGGCAGGGAGTATTATAAAAGGGTTAGCAATATTTTTAATGCCGTCATTTTAGTTTAGTTCAGAGATTGTGCACTACAGAATCAGCCCTAAATGTCCAGGCTAATTCTTTCAAGCTATATATTATATTTTTAATTTATAAGCTAGCGGTCTACTACTTGTAAGTTGGGATGCATCATGCAGCCTAAGGTGGAGCGCGCTTGCCTAGGAAATGCCTATTCATGACTTTTGTTAACATACCCATTTTATTGTGGTAAATGCGAAAGTATGTCTGTTTGTTACGCTTCCATGGCCTATCTGTTTAACCGCTTTGGATGAAATTTGTTAGGAGTGAGTTTGTGAAAGTTGTTTGGAGATAGGTCGCATCCTGGGGAAGGTCAAAGGATATTTTTTATCTTGGTAAATCATATTAAAGTAACCATTAACTTATGTACGCGGGCGAAGCCACGGGAATTATCTGGAATTTCTATAGTTATTATGGTAACAGTAAAAATATAATTCACAGAAATGTGCCGAACCGACTTGACTTGCTCTAATGACCATCTTCCGGAAGTACCTGTTAGCGTAGGGAAATAATAATCATCGAGATCTCTGAGCGCTTGTGATGTCACACTTCCTTACTCTGAATTACGCTAAACGTAGTCCACAGCACAGCGTAATATTCATACAGTGGGTCGACGGCCGACGCGAATACAAATGTCAAACTATGGGTACCATGACAGTTGTAGCACCTATAAATAAAGCTAGGTACGTAGTGTCACCTGTGGTTGACAGAAGAGGGAAACTGCATCTACATAATATAATTGTTACTGTCTCAAATGTCTTGATTGGCTGAATTTATTTAGGCTAATAGTTGTGTGTACTTAAGGGGCGTGCCACACGGATAAAGACCATATTATGTACTATTTTTAATCTAAGCTTTGTGTACCGTTTGTCGCCGTTGATATATAGTATTAGCTTTTTTACCTAGTTACCGCATAAATAAGAGAGTATATTACTAAACAGAGCTCTACACAAGCAGTTAAACCGTTTTAATCTAACCACAAAGTAACCACCTGTTTTTCAGCGAAACATTATGCAGTTTATATTAAAGAGCGAGCTATAAGCGGATATAAACGGGCTAAGCTAAACACTGACGTGGAAACCCAACCGTCCGGCTAACCTGGACGCTTACTACTTATACTTAACACACAAAAAAGCTTAAATTAAGTTAAGTTCTTTTAACAAACATTTATTCCGAAAGTCTATACTACTTTAATATAATATCTTATATATAAAATTCTCGTGTCACAATTTTCGTTCCCATACTCCTCCGAAACGGCTTGACCGATTCTCATGAAATTTTGTGAGCATATTGAGTAGGTCTGAGAATCGGCCAACATCTATTTTTCATACCTCCACGCGGACGGAGTCGCGGGCATCAGCTAGTTATATTATAATATAATTTATAAATGCGAAAGTTTCGATGGATGGATGGATGTTTTTTACTCAATCACGCCAGAACGGCTGAACGGATCTTAATGAAATTTGGCACAGAGATCGATTAGAGTCTGGAATAACACATAGGCTACTTTTTGTCCCGGAAAATTGAAGAGCTCCCGCGGGAATCAAAAACCTCAATCCACGCGGACGAAGTCGCAGGCATCAGCTAGTAGATCATAATTTTTTTCATATAAATATTATAAACTACAGGGCCCGGCAGACGTTGTCCTGCCCTGAACGTGCCTGAACCTAGAACCTGATTGCAACGCCCCATACCGGGTCCAATTATATAGGTAACCATCCCGGGCCCCCACCCAAAAAATTCCATCAAAATCGATCCAGCCGTTCTGAAGTGATAATACATTTCGGCAATTGATTTTTATTTATATTGATGCAAAGGTGAATCTGTCTGTCTGTCAGACTAATGACGAAGGTCGAAAAACTCAATAAATATGTGCACCAACATTGGTAAGTACTTGGCACAAACATTGGCACCGTTTTTAATATTTAATCATATCGGTTAATACAGAAATATGATTTAGAATTCCTTTTACATTGAGACATTTGTTAACATGTTGTAACATTTGTTTACATTTCAAATGAGCGGTAGGCGGTTATGATTTCTATGATATTTTGTTTGTGCTACTATTTATATATTCAGTATCATTTTTTATGACAGTCGTAAATGGATGTTTTCAGCGAGCGCCAGGAAATTAGAAAAAAATGGCTCCTAGCTACTTTTTTGTGTTAATGTCCTATGTCCCCCAGTGGGGCAGAGGCTTGCCTCGCGATATTGCCTGGCTCTCCACTCTACGCCTAGCTACTTAGGCTGAGATATTTATCTTACTAATAATACAAATGCGAAATTCTGGATGTTTTTTACCAAATCATCTGACGGCTGAACAGATCAGGGTGAAATATGGCACAGATAGATTATATAGTTTGGAATAACACTACCACTGCTTTTCATCCCGGAAAATTAAAGAACCAAAAAACCTCAATTCACGCGGACGAAGTTGCGGACATCAGCTAGTAACTGTTCATCCCGGAAAATTAGGTAATTCCCGCGGGAATGAAAAACTTAATCCACCCGAACGAAGTTGCGGGCATCAGATAGTTTCTATAATGTTATAGTCCAAAGCCAAAATGCCGGAATATTACGATTAACAGACTTTAAAAAAAGCGGAATGGAGGTTCTCTATTCGTCAATTATATTTATCAATATTTTTTAATTTATAGACTAGCGCGTGTCTGCATTCAGACTTACCTACTGGAAGTAGTGATGCAGCCTAAGGTGGAGCGCTGCCTAGAAAATGCCTATTCACTCTTGATTGATTGATTGGTCATATTTTAGCCAGGTCAAAATAAAAATAAAACATATATACTTATATATGTTTTATTTTTTTACCAAATTCATAATTTTTGTAACGAGTCGAGCGAAAGGGACTTACAACTATGGGTACAAACCATTTGTATTTCGACTTTTTTGTTGATGTTTTGGATGCAAAGAGCAGATGGAATCTTACCTGTAATAAAAAATATTAAGATTTAGTAATTAAATATCATCATGTACCTAAGTTCAGTGGAACATTTTTCAGTAAAGCAGGGCAAATACACAATGAATAGGACAGCACAAAAGCTTCAATTTTATTATAAAATGTGTCCTTCCCCGGAATACTACCAAATTTCATCAAAATCTGTTGAACAGATGGGCCGTGAAAGCGTAGCAGACAGACAGATCGCCAGACAGACAGTCACACTTACGCACTTATAATATTAGTATGGATTAGCTACATACTGTATAATTTCTTTTTCTTTAAAAAAAAGAGGAACTACTGAGTTTCTACTCAGTTTTCCCCAGTAGAATCTGCTTTCCGAACTAGTGGTAGAGTCTTGACATTTCATAATTGGCACAAGTTGCCCTACGTGTAATTAATAAATCATTTCACTTCAAATACGATCGTATGAGCTTGCCAATACATCCTCAAGCCACAATACCACCAACTTACCACACATCAACGTCAACCGCAATAATCTCTGCACAAGATAGTACTATCAAACTAAATATTATAGCTATAAGTAAGATACTATACTCTCTAACGACTACTACATGTGCGGTCGTTAACTATAACAGTTTCTGATACGGAAACTGTCGTACCGATAACACCGTTTCAACTCCCAACGCGTTGGATATGGAAGATAACGACGAAAACTGTGCATTGACTATACCTATATTTTTTCATTATCCAGTAAGTATCAATCAATCAAGAGTGAATAGGCATCTTCTAGGCACTCTCCCCTCGCCCCGCAAAAGTTAGTCGAACGTGATTTCATACATATTTCTTACGTTTCCTATCCCGTGTTTAAATCCAAGGGCCAAAGCATTGCCTTATTACCATCTCTTCCCCGGTACACTGCAATGCACAATTCTTTCCTTCTCATGAACTTTGCATCGTTTCGGGCCCTCAACTTAGCTTAGCTAAACGATGCACTAGTACTTAAGATAATAGAAATAGCAATATCAAACAGTATTTACATGCAACGTACCCGTCGTTATCATCCGGAGCGCACGCGTTAAGACGGTGTTATCGGCGCTGCAGTTCACGTATCGGAAATAGTTAACGAGCGTATGAAGTGAACCTACAGTCAGTCGTTAAAGCGTTATCATTTATAATATAGTTTCGACGACCACCGTGGCGCAGTGGTGAGGCTTTGGTCTTATAGGGAGGTCTCGGGTTGGATTCCCGGCAGGCTCAATTCGGGGATTTCCGAATTTTCTCTAGTGTTCTGGTGGAAAGCTTTGGCCGTGGCTAGTTACCACCTTTCCGGTGAAAACGTATTGCCAAGCGGCTTAACGTTCCGGTACGATGAACGATTAGGGATTTAATATAATATAATTGCTGTACCCCTTACAGGTTAGTCTGCTAGTGCTACCATCATCAGTGATCAGACGAGATCGCAGTCAAGGGTTACCTTGTAGTAGAATAAAAAAAAGTTCTATCTTGATTAGAGATAACAGTAAATTTCGTGACGAGGATGATGAAGTAAATCACGAAAAAATCCACCAGCTTTCCCAATATTGGGACCTTGGTGCAAACATTGGCGGCCAACGTTATTTCAGTAGCTCACCCCGTTTTTAAGAATAGAACAATTTTACGACCCATAAAATGTAGTACGCTCGTCGAAATTACGATTTCCACCATAACCGCATCGTAATTTCGAACGAATAGCTTTAAAAATAGAGTCCATAATAGCTGAGCTCGTTTTGAAGATGTTTCAATTAGTTTCGGATCGACACCGAAGTCTCCATTCACACGAATGTGGGTTGGCCGTTTGTTGGCTATTTGATTGGTTGTAAAAAAGTTTAGATTGTTGTTCTTTATTCATTCTAAGAAAAAAGTTCCAGATGCTCTAGAATGGGTGCTCTAACCTAACTTCCACTGAGTTAAGGGACCTTCTGCTATATTCCAAGTATTACTACCGTGAGCGTTGGCACCCTCATGTGGTTGACGTCCAATTTGCTCGCACGAAGCGTTTTTGCTCGACGTTTCTAATCCGAACCGCTAGGATGTGGAACACCCTCCCAGCACACTTGTTTCCTGCCACGTATAACTTAAGTAACTTCAAGGCAAGAGTGAATAGGCACCTTCTCGGCAAGTGCGCTCCAACCTAGACCTCATCATTGCTTTGCACTATGCGTGATTGTCGTCAAGCGCAGGCCTATCACGCAATTAAAAAAAAAACTGGATGTTGCTCGTAGCTTTAGTTTCAAGATTGATTATCACCATCATGTTTTATAAGTTACTAGATGATGCCCGTTGCGACTTCGTCCGCGTGGATTAAGGTTTTTGATTCCCGCGGGAACTCTTTAATTTTCCGGGATAAAAAGTAGCCTATGTCCTTCCCCGGGAAACACCCTATCCCTGTACCAAATTTCATCAAAATCGTTCGAACAGATGTGCCGTGAAAGCGTAGCAGACAGACAAACACTTTCGCATTTATAATATTAGTAAGACATCATACCTACATGGCAAGATTAGAGTAATACCACACCAGGTACTGGACAAGACAAAACAATCATGCGAAGTGCGCGTCGAGGGGAACAACGTTTTCACCTGTCGTATAGGGTCCGTATAAAGGTTGGTTCGTTTTTCTCTCCAGTCGAAATAGTTTTCCGAATAGTCCGTAGTGTGTTTTCACTTTAAAAGTTCTGATTAAATAATATAGAGCGGCGTTCGCCCGCAAACGGTCTCAAGATAATCTCGCAAACTTAAACTACCTATAGAAATGTTTGATATTAGTTAAGTTCGAGTTCTCAAGTACACTTGACTCCCACACTATGTAAATCAAGACTCGGGGACCGGTTAATTTTCCAGACCGGAGTCCGAACTAGAAAATATTGCGTAGGTACTATGTAGATAAAGCCCGCGACTTCGTGCACGTGAATTAAGGTTTCTGATTCCCCCGGGGACGGGTATTTTTTAAAGTGTTTTGTTTATTTTGACCTAAATTTGAAAAAAAATGTTTAGTAGCTTAAGTTCCCTTTTTTACGCCTGTTGCGATCATTTCCATTAGGTATCAATCTCATTAGTTAATATGACTGTAACCAGTTTAGTGGCCCAAATAATATTAAAAAAAAACGCTTTGACTTTTCGTGGTAAAAATTATAGCCTTATAGTCCATCCCGGGGATAAAACTTATACCCGCATCAAACGTCAAATCGGTGGATCAGATGGGCCGTGAAAGCGTTGACAGACAGATACACTAATTAAGCACTAATTAGGCATTAAAATTACTTAGTTCAATATTAAAAGTGCGAAAGTGTCTTTGGATTAGTATGGAAGTAGGTATGGATTTTACGGATTTGATGATCCGGGGAGGCTCAACCCAAAAAAGTTTGGGAATCCCTTCCATAATAATTATTGGTCTTTGTCTTACTTTAAGTTAGGCATAAATATAAAGAAATACGAGTTCCCCAGTTTCAAACAACTTTAACTAGATAACGTATTGTTTCACACCCCTTTATAAACCGTGTACACGAGTAGTCAATTCCGAGAAACAAAGATAAATAACTTTAGTCCCCCCTTATTCCCTTATTTACCTTAGGGCCGTCGCATACAGACGGAGCCGAAAAGCCTTATCATATAGCCTAGCCTTATAGTCATTATTTTAGTTTTGTATTGAACATATTTAACACTAGTAGCTCTGAGTAGCTCAGCTGGCATAAAGCCGCGTCGTTACTTGTTAGCAAGTTGTCGCAGGTACGAATCCCACTCACGAAATTCGCACATTTGTATTTTTAACTGCTGTACCTACTGTATTTTTATTTTTTTTAGTTTGAACTAATATGTGGCTTGGCCACCGCCGATGTGCGTTACGCCTTATACTCTCCGCGGTACAATTTAATGTAAATCCAATAAAGCGCGATAGATTGCCCCGCCACGGGACAAAGGGTACGAACAAAATACTTTAAAAGTATCCCCCCCCCCCTCTCTTTCTCCTCAGCACTTCATCTGATTGTAGGAGCACCTACTCAATGGCCAAACGAAGTACAACGCTGTATGAATATTGATCAAATTAAAAAGACACTGTTATTTATTTTTTTAAATCACGGTACCCTCTAGATACTTTACAACTCCGTGTTTTTAATAGGCAATAGTGGACTAGCCAAGAGAAGACCGTTCGACCACGCGCCGAATACCTGTCGCGTAATAATAAGTTTCATAAGCCAAATTAAGTATTTTCATGTTTGTTCGTAACCTCCTCAGCACTTGAGCACCTACTCAATGGCCAAACGAAGATGCACTCTAGATACCTTACAACTCTATATTTTAGTAGCCTCCAAACTCTACCGCGGACGGAGTCGCGGGCATAAACTAGCAAAATTAACTGTAAACACCATGCATTATCGCATGGTAAGTACCCAAAACATCAAGTCCCAAATCGGGCGCCATTTGCAACCGATAACCCACCGGACGTTCTTATCCTACAGACGGAAGTCGTCGGATAAGAGGCGCCTCGACGGTACGAGTAACTCCGAGACATAATGCGAAAGATCAGAGCTTATCTGCTTACAAGAGGGTATTTGTTGGCAAAGGCTAGGGCATACATAACGCGGGTCGATAGCGATGAGCGACAGTAAACGACTAAACGACTCTTAAATGTTTAACTGATAAGGCTTTCACATTCACTTTTCAGCCGCATTAGAGACGTCGCGTTAATATATTTTAGCAATTTCTCATTTAAAATAACAGAGAAACTCTTTAGAGTTTCCGAATAAAACTAAAGAAAAAAAATTTTTTTGGTGCGAGAATATTGTAGCCAATCGTGTTTCTGTTACGTACTCAAAACCCAAAATGCGCTTAATATTGAAATATCAAAGTTATTAAGTAATTCCATTTAGTAAAAAATCATATTATGGGCGTGGTAATCATGCGAGAATATTGTAGCCAATCGTGTTTCTGTTACGTACTCAAAACCCAAAATGCGCTTAATATTGAAATATCAAAGTTATTAAGTAATTCCATTTAGTAAAAAATCATATTATGGGCGTGGTAATCATACTGCAATGTAAAGTAGGTACTGTTGTGCTGCTGCTATCATGAATAGTCTACAGTCTATGTGTAGTAATTCATACTAATATTATAAATGCGAAAGTCAGTTTGTTTGGTGGTTTGTCCTTCAATCACGCTTCAACGGCGCAACGGATCGACGTGACTTTTGGCATGGGTATAGTTGAGGATCTGGAGAGTGACATAGGACTTTTTATCCCGGATAAAAAGTCCTATGTCACTCCTATGTTACTCCCGGAAAACTAAGGAGTTCCCGCGGGAATAACAAAAGACCTAAACCACGTGGACGAAGTCGCGGGCATCAGCTTGTACCTTAATAAACGCAGCAGCGATGTTTCTCGCGTGCTCCTTAGATGGAACGCATTTATATCCTTGTAAACATTTAGGACCCGCGTTTTATTTCACCAAGCCCTACAAAATTTAAGGAGAGCCGATTTTACAAGTCTCACTTGAGTAGGTATTAGGGATCAACCTCACTAAGCTTAAGCTCTCCATAAAATTTAACGACATGTATCCCTGGCTAGGTATATTACTTGGAAAATTGTACCTACCTAAAATGAAACGCATAAAATAAACGGTTTAATAAAAGAGGGTTAGTGGCACTTATTGTTCTACGAGTTAGCCTTTTACCTTCCCATTAAGGGGTAGTTAGTTACAAGCCAAATCCTGCTTTATATCTGTTTAAAAGTATAATACCTTTTTTTATTTCACTACAAGTTAGCCCTTGGCTGCGATCTCACCTGATGGTATGTGATGATGTCTAAGATGGTAGCGGGCTAGCCTGTTTGGGGTTCGCCTGTTGTATTAAACCCCTAATCGGTTACTTACGACACGGCATCGTACCGGAACGCTAGATCGCTTGGCGGCACGTCTGTGCCAATAGGGTGGTAACTAGTCACGGCCGAATCCCAGACCAGAAAAACTCCGAAAATATAATTTCTCAAATTGAACCTGTCGGGGGTCGAACTCCCACATGAAAGACCACACTCACCACAGCGCTCACCACTGCGCCATGGAGGTCGTCAAATAATCTCTCGATAAACGCACGTGTCAAAGAATATTCCTAGTAGCCTAGCATCCTTATGAAAAAAAAAACAAATGATTTATTTCACATAGGACAACTTGTGCCACTTATGATAAGTCGCAAGAATCTATCACAGGTTCGGAAAATTTTACTGAGAAGAGCCGGCAAGAAACTCAGCAGTTGCACTTTTCACAAACAGAAAAATGTTACACTTTGTACATAATATACAATACAAAAAAAACTTAAATACAATATCTATGGTATCTCTCCACGGCAGAGATTCATAAAAGAAAAGCACCTTATATTTATGAGCGGTCGAAGCTGTAAGCAGCTCTCGCGAGATTAATGGCCACCTACAGCCGGTAATTTGTGGCGTCTGGCCACTTCGAGATATGCGAGACTAACCAGACACTTTTACTGGACGAACGAAATTAATGACTTCATGGACCAGGGTGCGTTTGGGATCCAGGTAGCTTTTCAAAAAATGTTTCTCCTTACTAATAATTTACTTCAAAAATATTACATAAAATTTAAATGGCTACTTTAAATGCATTGTCAAATTAATTTCGATTGAACAGTAAATATTATTTTTTTAACAAATTATTTCTTCCATTTTTGCGACATGCGCTTGCCAGATTTCACCCCCGCGCGCCTGTGTTTGGATCTCGTGCTGACTCGACTGAGAGCGCCTTAAGACCATTATGAAGAAGTATCAGGCATTCCAGTTTGCTCACTATATTGTCGCAAATAGAGTAATTTCATATGATATATAAAACATAAAAAAGAAAGAAAGAAAGAACATGTTTTCATTTGATCACAATAATATGCCGTTTATGAAACTATCAAATTTATAATAAGAATATAGCACAAAGTTGTGGTCTCCAGCTCAGCATCCTGCTACAGCAGGCTGCAGCGCCGGTAACTCAAACTCAAAACATCTTCATTTAAAATAGGTACCTACAAAGTGCACCTTCTGAACGTCATGTTTACAAGGAATTTGTTGTGGGCTCTTCTCAGACCAGGGCGCGTTTGGAACCCTCGTAGCTTTAGTTTTAAGATACCGTAACCGATTATCACCATCTTGTTTTTTAAGTAATTTTTAACGTCAATAAGTGTACCTACAGTGTACCTATATTGAATAAATGATATTGAATTGAATTGAATTGAATTGAAATTGAATTGGAATAAGACTTGATGGTGATAATTAACTACGGTATCTTAAAACTAAAGCTTCGAAGGTTCCAAACGCGCCCGTCTGAGAATAGCCCACAACGAACTCAGCAAACTAGAAACCTTAAAATTGGCGAGGCGGTAGATAGTGTATAAGCAACTAGGTATTCGTCCCATCTTGGGCGCCATTTCGCTCCGGGATAAACGGACATCCGGTTCGGATAAGAGCGCACGCCTGAGTACCAACATCGACGGCTCACTCGGCAAACACGCGAGAGAACGCTGCTTATCTCTCTCATACGTGTACCGAGTACACACTGAAAGGCTTTTGTGATACTAACACTCTTATTTCATATCTAAACTAACATTATATATAAATGCCAAAGTTTGGATGGATGGATTTTTGTTACTCAATCACGCCAGAACGGCTGAACGGATCTGGAGGCACAGAGATAGATTATAGTCTGGAATAACAGATAGGCTACTTTTTATCCCGGAAAATTAAATAGTTCCCGCGAGAACCACAAAATCTCAATCCACGCGGACAAAGTCGCGTGTCACTCTCCAGGACCCATAGGCTCATCTATACCCATGCAAAAAATCACGTCGATCCGTAGCTTTGTTGCGGCGTGATTGAAGGACAAACCAACAAACAAACAAACACACTTTCGCATTAATAATATTAGTACAAGGAAATATACAGGTATAAGGACGGACTATTCGAAACTCCCACGGGAGCGAAGCCACGGGCGGTCGCTAGTATAATTATAAGAACTTTCGGGTGAACAATATCAATCAAGAATATCTACAGAACAAAGTCTTGCTTAGCGAAGATTAAAATTAAACGAAAACGTAAAATTGCTCATCGAAATGTATCGATAGATAGTCGAAATCGTTTGAAGCCATCGCTAGTAGAGTTCGCAAAGGAAAATTGGAAACTTTTCAAGAAGAAATTCCACTCCAAAAGCTCGGGGATATGTAACATTTTTTTAAGTTAAAATCCTAGCTACATTGACTAGATGAGTAACTTCCGGATTTTAAACCAGTCTAGTCTGGCATACGCTTGGATTCACATTTACGTTTTTAACTTTATATTATATACGAGTGCCTACGTTTAAAAGATACCTCGATGAGATATATAGTATTTTCTGGTTCGTTTTTAGTACTTGTGCACTGTTGCTTTTTTTTTATCCACTGCAAGTTAACCCTTGACTGGGATCTCACGTGATGGTAAGTGATGATACAGCCTAAGTTGGTAGTGGGCTAACCTGTTAGGTGTATGGCAGTTATATTAAACCCAAGCCCCTAGTCGGTTTCTACACAGCATCGTATCGGAACGCTAAATCACTTGGCGGTACGTCTTTGGCAGTAGGATGGTAACAAGCCACGGCCGAAGCCTCCCACCAGGCCAGACCAGAGAAAATTCAGATTTTTCTCGTGTCTCTGAGTGTGTCTAAAGACACAGTTCTAACTAGTTCGGAAAACAGGTGCACAATAATATTTTGATAGTTACTCAACTACATAAGTTATATCCTAGACATCTAGGTTTAGTCTTTCAATGTTATTATAAATAAATAAATAAATAAAAATAAAAATAAAAAAGCCTTTTATTTCGTGCTAAGTTACAAATGATTAAATAACTATTTTTTTGCTAAGTAGTAACAATATGACATATTATTTTTAAATTTTTTTTTTTTTTTTTAAACGATTCTGATTTGTGTTACTATGGTTCTCTAGCAAGAACCCCTCGTTGATTCGAAGGTGAAGGCCTCCTCTAGAGGTTTCCAGTTTTCCCTGTTGGTTGCTATGGTCATCCATTTTGCTCCGGCCACTTGCGTTATGTCATCTGCCCATCGGGCGACTGGTCTGCCTCTTTTTCTGTAGCCTGGTGGTCCTTTCCAAGATGTAAGTCTCTGAGTCCATCTGTTGTCGGTTAGCCTAGCTATGTGGCCTGCCCACCGCCATTTTAATTTCTTGCAGTAACATAGAGCGTCAGTAACTTTTGTCCTCTTGCGTATGATTTTATGATAAATTTTTTGAATTTTTTTGACCTTAAGTAGACTGCGCTCCATGGCTCTTTGACAAGATCTTATTTTATTTTTGGATTGATGTGTAAATTTCCAGGTTTGGCTAGCGTAAGTTAATGATGGCAGGATACAGACGTCCATGACTTTTTGTTTGATTTTGATGGGCATGTCGCTTTTCATAATTTCCTTCAAGCTCCAGAATTTTTGCCATGAGTTTGAAACTCTCCTTTCTATTTCTTGCTCGTTTCTTTGTGCGTTGAAAGAAATTTGTTTCCCCAGGTATATGAACGAGTCAACGTAGTCTAGTGTTTCATCTTCTATGTATACTGGGCTTTTAGTGCTGTTTGTCATTATGTTTGTCTTACTGCGGTTTATTTCTAGGCCTACTTGTTGACTAGCGGTGTGTAGAGCATCGATCATCGACTGCAACTCGGTTGAGGTTTCGGAGAACAAGACGATGTCGTCGGCAAAACGTAAATGGCTTAAGTATTGCTGGTTTACTTTTAAGCCTACTTTTCCCCAGTTTAGTTTTCCGATGACAGATTGCAGCACGGCGATGAAAATCGTTTGAGAGACGGGGTCTCCCTGTCTAACTCCTCTTTTGATGTGTATGGGGGGACCGGTCGTCTCGAGCTTGATTCTGCTATAACAGTTGTCGTATAGGTGCTGCAACACTTTTAGATATGTGCTATCGATATTTTGAGAGTGTAGTGATTCCCATATTGAGTGATGGTAGAGCGTGTCGAAAGCTTTTTTGTAATCTATAAATAGGAGGTAGAGCGGCTTGTTAAACTCTTGATACTTTTCGATGATCATTTCGATGGAGTGAATGTGATCCACCGTCGAAAATCCACTTCTGAAGCCCGCCTGCTCTATGGGTTGGTGTTTTTCGATATTGCTTCTTATTCTCTTTTCTAGAAGTGATGAGAATAATTTATATATTGAAGAGAGCAAACTTATTGGTCGGTAGTTGCTTACGTTTTTTGGATCGCCCTTCTTGTACAATAAAATTATGTCTGACTCTGACCATTGTTTTGGTGTTATGCCTGTTTGAAGTACTAGGTTGAAGAGCTGTACTAAAGGGTTTGCGAGATAGAGGTGACCTAGTTTCAGAGCTTCGTTAGTTATTTTATCGGGTCCAGGGCTTTTTTCGGACTTCAACTTCGCAATCCCCCTTGCGACTTCCTCTTCGTTTATGGCTTCTGCGTTTGACAGTGCTTCGTTTGGTAGAGTTAGCGTGGTGTTTTGATCTTCACACTTGTACAAGTCTTTGTAAAAGTCAGTGGTGACTTGGAGTATTTCGTTTCTATTGTAAGTTGATTTATTTGAAGCTTTCAGTCCTTCTATCCAGGTTTTGTGCGATCTTAGCTCTTTGTTGGCCCTTTTTAGGCTTCCTGACTGTAATATGTGTTTTTCTATGGTTTCCGAACGATGGGTTTTGTAGTCAGACATGATGTACTTGCTTGTAAGCTTGTATAGAGCTTTCAACTCATTTTTCATACTTCTTGTTTTTGGTTTTGTTCTTTGTAGCTCTTGACGTCTTAACATCAATTTCCTAGTTTTGGCGGATATTACAGAGGACTTGCTTTTGTCTTTCGTGGTATTGTGAGCATCTTTGAGGCTTTTTGTTATAGTGCTAACGATAATATCGTGAAGTTCTTGCGCCGTGTAGTTGTGTTGACCGTTAGTGAGATGGTTTAAACCTTTGCGAAGTGATTCATTGTATGCTTTGATTTCATTCGCATCTCTCAAGGTGCTTTTTGCGCTACTCACGTAGTTTTTCCGACTTTTTTTGTTTGATGGTTGTAATTGTAATGTTGTTCTCACCAGTCTGTGGTCGCTGGGGTATTTCACGTTGATTACCTGTATGTCTCGGGCGTTTTTATGGAGATTAGTTAGTATATAGTCTATTTCGTTTTTTACTGTAGAGTTTGGCGATCTCCATGTCCATCTCCGATTATTTTTCTTTTTAAAGAAAGTGTTCAAAATTGCTAGTCCATTTACAAATGCGAATTGTACTAGTCTGTCGCCTCTACTATTTCTGTTACCGTAGCCGTATTTTTTCATTATTAATTTTTCTTCTGGTTTCGGTTGACCGATCTTGGCATTAAAATCGCCCATTATTATTAAGTTTTTTTTCTGAATGAAAAAATTTTTTTCAATGTTATTATGGTTCCCATATTGTGTGATCTATACTACTAATATTATAAATGCGAAAGTTTGGATGTATGGATGTTTGTTACTCAATCACGCCCGAACGGCTGAACGGATTTGGATGGCACAGAGATAGATTATAGCCTAGAATAACACATAGGCTTTTTATCCCGGAAAAAATCTCAATCCACGCGGACGTAGTCGCGGGCATCAGCTAGTTATTAAATAAGTTTATCTTTATATTTACCAAGTAATAAGCATTATCCAATTATGATACCTAATAAAAAATAAACCAATAAAACGAGGTTCTGCAAGGTCGGGGATTTTAATCCAAAGCCTTTGCTTGAACCCTCCTTTTTAGGGTTCCGTACCCAAAGGGTAAAAACCGGCCAAGTGCGAGTCAGACTCGCGCACCGAGGGTTCCGTACAAACATGTAGAAAGTTTTAAATTATTAAAAAAATACGATAAAAACACGTTTATTGTATGGGGACCCCCTTTAATATATATATTTTTTTAATTTTTATTATTTGTTGTTATAGCGGCAACGGAAATACATCATTTGTGAAAATTTCAGCTTTCTAGCTATCACGGTCTATGAGATACAGCCTGGAGACAGACAGACAGACAGACAGACAGACAGACAGCGGAGTCTTAGTAATAGGGTCCCGTTTTTACCCTTTGGGTACGGAACCCTAAAAACGGGACCCTATTACTAAGACTCCGCTGTCTGTCTGTCTGTCTCCAGGCTGTATCTCATAGACCGTGATAGCTAGAAAGCTGAAATTTTCACAAATGATGTATTTCCGTTGCCGCTATAACAACAAATACTAAAAATTATAAAATATATATATATTAAGGGGGGTCCCCATACAATAAACGTGTTTTTTTCGTATTTTTTGCTCAATATTAAAAACGGTAACAGGTAGACGGTTCAAATTTTCACAGAATATTAACTTGTATATTACCTTTCAAAATAAATAATTAAATAACAATAAAGTAAATATTAAAGGGGGGCTCCCATACAACAAACGTAATTTTTTGATATTAACAGTAAACCTCTACAAACAAAGTTAGTTTTGCGGTTCATTAACAAAGGTAATTATACCTACTTCTTGAGTACGGAACCCTCGGTGCGCGAGTCCGACTCGCACTTGGCCGGTTTTTTCTTTGATCCCTCGATAAATTGGAATTGGACCAAATTTGTAGGTCAATAAACATATAAATTACAATATTGTTGAATTAGGTGTTCACAGAAAACCTTAAGAGCAAAAAACACTATGTACTGAACAGGCCAAAGCTTATTATTGAAGTGCAAATTTGGAAATTCCTTATTTTAAATATTAGTTTTCACTTCTATCTTCTAATTTTTATCCCGCGACGCAAAAAGAGAGGGGTGTTATTAGTTTGTGTCTGATTGTGTATCTGTCTGTGGTATCGTAGAGCCCTAACGGATGGACCGATTTTCGTTTAGTTTTTTTTTGTGTCATAGATAATTTTGTCCCGAGTGTTCTTAGCCATGTTTCTTGAAAATCTGTTCAGCCGTTTGAAGAACATCAGCTCTTTAATAGTTGATGAGGGGATCTGACTACCTTCCATATTATGTCCTATCGATTTGAAATTTGGTACCGTATTACTTCAATTAAACCTACTTTAAAAAAGACAAAATAAAAGTAAAATTTAAAAAACCCCGCCGACACAAAAAATAAACTCTAAAAACTAACAAATCATATTATAATTATGATCGTCACATATATTATGTAAGTTCAAATTTTATCCCGAGTGTTCTTAGCCATGTTTCATGAAAATCTGTTCATCCGTCTGAAGGTCATCAGCTTTTTTCTTAATCTGTTACTTCCATATTATGTCGGGGGTTGTTTTAAATTTGTAATTTATACTTGTTTGTATAATGTTGAAGATTACGTTAATGATAAAAGAGCATGGATTTGACTCGCTCCAGCAATACTAAGGACAGCGGTTACTTATGTAATCTACACATTGATGAAATTGCAAATAATTTTTTTCAAAAGAGCAACCACAGTTTCTTGTTGGTTCTTCTCGGTAAAAATGTCATTCTGAACCAGTGGTAGATTCACACGACGGCATTTGAATTTTGAATTTGAATTTTGACAAATGTCCGCACGTATCATCCGCGTAGTAGTGAGCGCTATCCAATTTGCTTCTTCTTTTAGCAACAACCATAAGTTTTATATCCGTAATATATTCAAGTAACTCACCAAAAGTGTGACGAAATAAATTTCCATAAGGCACTGAATAAATGGAAGGGTACTCTGAAAAAAATTCCTTTCAATTCTTTTGTTTATTCAGATGGTGAGACGCGATGCTAATGTTGTCGAAATATTGCGGGGTCTTTTCGCGGCCATTTTATATCGTTGATGCGGGGTCGTGTCATGACGGATTGCCCCTGACAATGAGTGTTTATGTAGCGAAACCGTTTTTTTCCGCTACAAGTTAGCCCTTGACTGCGATCTCAACTGGTGGTAAGGGCTGGATTACGCTTTGTTAAGTTAAAAGTGCAGGTGAAAAGTGCAGGTGTTAACTGTTAAGTGATTAGTAAAATCAACGCGTAAACGCTGTTAAGTGTGAAGTGCGATTGCGAGTAAAGTGATTAGAGCACGGTTCTATTTTTCATCACTGTGTGAACATTTACTTTACACTTAACACCATAAAATGTTATTTTAATTTATCACTTCACACCTGCACCATTTATTTCACAAAGTGTACAAAGTGTAATCCAGCCTTAAGTGATGATACAACCTAAGATAGTTACTTAACCTGTAATAATGGGAGCTGTTTTAAACCCATAATCGATTTCTATAAAAAAATACACGACATCAAAATTCAAAAATTCAAAATTCAAATTATTTTTATTCAAATAGACTTTTACAAGTACTTTTGAATCGTCGAGTGAATCTACCACTGGTTCGGAATGCCATTCCTACCGAGAAGAACCAGCAAGAAACTCGGCGGTTGCTCTTCATACCAGAAAATTAGTTAAATCGCTAGGCGGCACGTCATTGTTTTTAAGGAGATAACTAGCCACAGCCGAAGCCTCCCATATTTCCAGACCAGAGAAAGTACAGAAATTATTATAAGCCAGGTGATGCCCGCGACTTCGTTCGCGTGTTCGCGTTGATTATTTTCTTATTCCCGCGGGAACTAATCAATTATCCGGGATAAAGTAGCCGATATCCTTCCCAAGGATGTAACCTATCTCTATACCAAATTTCATCAAAATCGGCAGTTAAAGCGTAGCAGACAGACACATTTTCGCATTTATTATATTAGTATGGATTCCCAAATTGACCCTGCCGGGGAACGAACCATGAGACCACAGCGCTTATCTACTACTGCGCCAGGGAAGTCGTCAAACAATATATCGTTAGGTAAATTCGTGGCGCGGGGTCGTGTCATGACGAATCGCCCCTGAGCGTTTAGGTATGTAGCGGAAACGGGATGTAAGGATATGGAAATGGAAATACCCACTGTCGTTCGAAGATATTTTATTGTGTCGCGAAAATGGAGCGGGATTCAGTGGCGGATCTATTTCGAGTTACTCTTACAGTATGCTGTGTGTCTAAAGTAGACAATAATACGAATGATACCGTATAGTTTCTTAAATAATTCAGGCTATTTTAGTATAACTAAAATTTTCTGTTATCTTTAACCCGTTGTCCTAGCTGAGCGACAGAAGTTACGTCGCACGACGCGACGCGATTCCTATCGCGCCTTACAAAATGAGAGACGTAATGTACGCGACAACGAAAGCCACGTGAAGGGTCAGCTACTGTTTGATACTGTCGCGTCGCGTCGTATCAAGTCGCGGTGTCGCGTTTGTTGCTCACCTAGGACAACTGGTCCGTACACATAAACTTATGTGGTCTTTGATTACACAAATACTTAGGTATGTATATTAATTATAACCAAAGGACAGACTATTTATTAAGAAGCAATATCTTATTTTTCTTAATATAATAAGTGGGAAGTTTGTTTGTTACTACTTCGCGTCACAATTTATTTATTTAATTTAATTAGTACGGACACAATGACTGAACAGCTAAAATTAGTTTATTATCTGAATTAACACATAGGATATAATTTTATCCCGAAAAATTAATGAGTTCCCGAGGGAATCCAAAACGTTGATCCACGTGGACGAAGTCGTGGGCCGTTGATATTATTACTGACTTATTTATAAAAAAACTTGAGGTGTCAAGGGAGTAGGGACATCCGGATGGAACGAAGTACCAAAAGTTGTAACGACACTTTTTGCTATAGTTGTAAGCCGTGCGGCGTGCGCGTATTTCTCTGTGTAAATTTTATTACAATTCCTTCACTAATTAATCGAAAGGAACTTACATCCGTTCCATCCGGGTGTACAGCCATGTAACTATTGAAAACATAATTCTTTGAAATTATTTCGCCTTTTTATTTTCAACAACTTGAAGTCAACAACACAAGTAGTCATAGCAACCAAAATCATCTTTCCATAAAAAGTGTCGTTACAACTTTTGGTCTTAATTTTTTCCGTCTAGCCCCCTTTCGTAACGCGCGATAAGGAACTTCGTTCCAATAGACTTTTGATTTCATCACAAACACGTCACAAAAACAATTACATAAATAATTTAAAATATTTAAAACCTTGGTCGTACTTATTTCACAATCACAAAAGAAGTCTAACAGAAACAATGAAACGGTGTATTTATTTAACAACTAGGTATTTATAAGGCCAACACTAGTTTAGTTAATAAACGCTAAATAAAGGAATAAGCTTCTTAGAGTAAAATACAAACTAAACAAATAGAAGTAAACAACCGAGTACACAATAAACAAAAGAAATCTAACAGCTCAGTCTAACAAAATCTAAGAGCTGAAACTAGCGTAGGTACACGATATGCTTCGAACAATGTAGAGACAGAATGCTAAAACTATAAACACACCGAGAAAAAAACCATACTAATATTAGGTATATAGGTATGCGAAAGTGTGTCTGTCAGTCTGTCTGGCTATCTGTCTGCTACGCTTTCACAGTCCATCTTTTCAACCGATTTTGATGAAATATTATACAGATATGCAATCTGCATCCCGAGGAAGGATAAACAGGCTGTTTTTTATTTTTCAAAAATCTAAATCCACACGGACGAAGTAGATAACTAGTAATCCATATACAAAAACACTTGTCCTGACTATTTTGTAACATTGCTAAGATACCTGCATTCCCAAGATTTCATAATGTTGTCAAAGGTGTGTGAAAAACTGCCACTTGGCCAGCGTGGTGGATTATGCCAAACCCTTCTCAAGTTCTCACTCTGGAAGGAGACGTGTGCCCTGGGCCGTTGTTGAAATGATGGTGATGATATAGAATTTAGAAGTATAGATAACATAGATGGAGATGGATTCTAAAGGAAGAAAAGTCGCGTGGAATATACTCGTACATGTACCTAACTTGGGGATTGATACACAATACAAAGATAAATTGTTTATTTCTATTGTGTCCATCTTGTGAGTTATAGCGTCGTCAATTGAAAGCTATACAGAGCTTTCAATTTGGACACAATTGTGCTATTAGGATTGTAACACACCAAGCGTAAAAGTTCATACAAATGACAATGGGATTTAGGATTTAGATCCAGGGGAATGCATCGTGCTTTATAATTAGTTTTTAAATCTGTTGGAACCGTTTCTTTTCTCGCTAACAAGTTATTCTAATTTCTAGTTATGTTTTCCGGAAACTGAAATCCTCTGTACTACATTTCTACTAAGTACCTAGTACAACTATAGAGGATTTAGATAGGCAATAAAGTTCTATGAAACTCTCCGCAAAATTTCGCTAAAATTTTAGACACTAACAGACAGACTTTCGCATTTATTATTAGTATAAGTATGAAAGTATGAATTAGTATGGATCTACCCTCTACCCACCGACGACGACGTTAAGTACCCGATTGACAAATTGTCGAATCAGTCAAGCGTGAGTGTGTATTGAAGCCTTCTTAATGTATTAGCTTTTTATAGCTAGGTAAATAAAGTAAAATAAAAATATGTCCGTAATTTTATTGTCACGACTTGGATTGGCCACATTTTGCCAAAAGTATACTTAGGGCTAATTTTTCAATCGTCAGAGAAAGTTTATCGGAGGCATATATTTGACGTTTTGACAGGTTTTGTATTGAAAATCTGCCAAAACGTCAAATTTATTCCTCCGATAAAATTTATCTGACGATTGAAAAAAGTGTTAGAATGTGCGATAGAGTCAGAAAGTCTAGTCATCCCGCCAGACGCCAATTTTTTTCATAATTAATTTTTTTCTTCTTTTGTAAACAAAATCGCTTAAACTCAAATGGAAGCTCTATATATACTGTCATTAATTACATAACACTCCCTGCGAAAAGGCACACGGATCATACTGCCAACGCTTAAAGCAATACCTAATCAATTTTACTTACTGAAAATGACAGTTTGATGTCACGTATCTTGACGTTCCTAATATAAGGATTATAATTCTCAAACACGAAAGTCAACAATAATGAAATAATATGGCTTTAAGCGTTGCCAGTATGGCCCCTGTACGTAAAAAAAGTTGTAGAGCTTTGACAAATGAACAAATGTATACGAAGTGGTCAAAAAACAAAAAAAGAAACTAAACAACACGTAACATCAATAACAATATGCCAAGACTTTCACATAAAAGAAATAAATAAAACAAAGCGCCAAGTCCTAATAATGTACCCAAGTTGTGTGAAGAAACAACAAACTTGTTAACAAGTGTATACTTATACTCATAATGCTTAACATACGTAAAACAAGTTACTTACAATAAAATATAATATCGAGTCTCACGCAACATGTATTGATTCTCGAAGCATATCAAACTAACATTCTACGACGAAGTTTTAACAATCAGGCAACTCAGTTTTTTTTATTCCATTACAAGTTAGCCCTTGACTGTTCTCACCTGATGATAAGTAGAGTAAGTTCCCTAAATATGGACTACCTTATGGATTTAATGAAATGAAACGCAGAACTTTGAAGTTAAACAAGTGTAATTAATGTCAATCAGTCGAGAAACTATCTAGTAATTACATCCTATGCCAAAATTGCAGTAGAAAACAAATCCTCAAACAATATTTTCGTTTTTATACAATATGTCGTACTCAGATATTACAAAAAAGGTAACATAATATGGACCACAAGGTATTTAATACGGACTAGGGGTGCAAAATATGGACCATGATATTTTGAGTATGATATTATCTTAATTTTGCAAAAAATATTAAGGAACTTTTTTATGTAATCAGTCTTAAATGACAACTAAATATATTTTTAAAACCCCGCCCTGATATACCATTATTTTTAGCACTATTCAAATCAAAATTAAATACCACTAACACCAGCTTATTTACCATGGTGCAAAATACAGAATTTTAAAGTCAAACTAGTCTAATTAACGTGAATCAGTCAAAAAACTATCTAGTACTTACACCCTATAATAAAAATGCAATAAAGAAACAAATCCTTTAACAACATTTTCTTTTTTATAAAATACGTCAAACATAAGTCTTACAACAGAGGTAACTTAATATGGACCAATAGGTATTTAAAACGGACTAGGGGTTCAAAATGTGGACCATAATATTTTGAGTATGATATAACCACAATTTTGCTAACAACTATTAGGAACTTCTTTATATAATTAGTCTTAAATATCAAACAAATATAATTGTAAAACCCCCTCTCTGGCATAATGCAAAATCGAATGTCTTTTATTTTTTGCAATATTCACATAAAAACGAAACTCCATCTACACCAGCGCATTCCTCATGTGCCCATCCCTGACAAGAAGGACACTGTATCCACTGCTCCCCACGAACGTCCTCCGAAAAGAGACCATCGCAATACAAACATTTAGCGTTTTCAGTCTCAATTCGATCTGGACTTTCGTCTGTATCATCGTTTACTGAATAATTATCGTCTTCAGAACTGGATAGCAGGACCTTCTTTGTAGTTTTTCTCTTCTTTTGGGCTGTCTGTTTCGATGTTTTTTGGTTGTTCTTTGATTTTCGTTTAGGTGCAGTCTTATGTTTAGTTCCATCTTCTTTCTTTGACTTGCCCTTATCATTTTGGAGTAGTGGTATTTCTTTTAAATTACTCTCTGTATTATTTATTTTCTTGGACGTAGAGGGATTTTTTCCAGGGCTTTTCTTCTTTTCTCTAGGTTCTTCTTGTCTGCTATCTTTTAATTTCTTCTTAGGTTCAGTCTTTTTCTTTGGCTTTACTGCTTTCTTTTGCACTTCCAACTCTTTTGTCACATTTCTTTTCTTTTTAAGTAATTCCGTTTCTTCCTTTTTTTTTATTGACGTTTCCAATTCTAATTTATATGGTGATGATGTCAACAATGTGGGTTTTGTGGCCTTTCTTCCTGTATTACTAGTTTTTTTGCTTAAAGTTGGTACAGGATACAGATGTCTTGGTGATAAATAAGGTGTAGATGTTGAAGGACCAGCGGGTAGGTTTTTGGCATTAGATGTCTTTTTAGATGGATCGGTATCTTGAGAAACTTCTTTATTGCTAATATCTTTTGCAGTGGAAGATGACTTTTGTTCAAATAAGATGACTGATAATGCCAATTGAGCCAATGTTGGGACTTGATTTATCGGTATGATTCTCACTGTCGCTTTGTCATGATGCAGATCTTTGTTCTTGTTGGCAGTCGGTTGGGGTTCATTAATTGATTCCACCGCCTTACTCTGAAAGTGACTTTCATTTACAACGGTGGGTTGTGATTTATCCGTAGATTCTAACGATGCTTCAATTTGACATGGAGATTCATTTTCCGACGATGGTTGATATTGTTCAATCGGTTTCGCCAATATTGTACTTTGCTGTTGAGATTCAATCATAGCAATTGGTCGAGATTCGATTAATATGGATGGCTCAACTGGATTTGAAGAATGTTGAGCAGCTTCATGGATAGTGCTATCAACTGTAGCATGAAACTCATAATCTGTCGATTGAGGTCCGTTAACTATTGATTGTGTTTGAGATTGACTTGTGTTGATTACGTGTGCTTGCTGAATATGAGAACTTGTAGGAAGATTCATATCTGTTGCTAATGAATCATCAATAAAATCATAATCCTGAAAAACATTCCTGTCTAATGGACAGATGCCAGTTACTCGAAAACCATTAATAGCCAACTCAGCACGCTGGGATTTTATATAGGCTCGACCAAAGAGTTCTGCAATGTCATAGTGCGTTGCTGCTTGAGTGTTATTGCGCATCCACTGGCGAATTTCTTCTGTGAGGTATTTTTTTAGGGGTCCCATGAATGTACGGTCGAGTGGCTGAATCTTGTGACTTGAATGTGGAGGTAATGATAAAATTTGCACATGGTTTTCGCGCGCTAAGTCAATTAGTTCAATATTACGGGTATGCGAAGCATGACCATCTAATAACAAAAGTACAGGAGAAGCTTCGGATGGCTTAACGTACTGTATGAAATGCTTAAACCATTTCGTAAAAAGTTCAGTCTGAATCCAGCCTGATGGGTGACAAGCGTGAATTGCACCAGGTGGTGCCCCTTTCATTAGAAGCGGATGATCCCGTTTGCGTGGAAAAATCATCATTGGGGGAACAAATGAACCACTAGCGCTCATACACATTACGCAAGTAACTGTAGAACCTCTTTCAGCTGATGTTGTGGCCGCAACTTGCTTTTTCCCTTTCTTGGCCAATACTTCTGGTAATTTTGATGGCACAACCGATATGCCAGTTTCATCAACATTGTAAATATTGCTTGAAGTGTACTTGTATTTATCCATTGCGTCTTCTAATAATGTATAAAATGCACTAACGTTTTCTTTGTTGAAGCCCTTTAACCTCGCAATAGACGTGCCCGTGGGTTGACGAAAAGAGAGTTCTGAGTGACGTCTTAGAAACAATCGCAACCACGTTTTACCAGCAGACTTGTTTTCTTTGGAGAAACTATGTTTTAAATTATTTTTTTCCGCTAGTTGATAAGCTAAACACTTTATATCTTTACGCGTCAACCCGAACCCTGATGCCTCCATTTCAAGCACATATTTTGCTAAGTCAACCTCTAATTCGGCAGTAAGTGTAGCCTTCCTTCCTAATTTAAAATTTGTTACCTCCTCTAGTGGTATTTTATCGTTTTTTTTAGATAAACGTATGAGAGTCGTTTTTGGTACGCCAAAAACTTTTGAAGCTTTTAAAAAACCCATTTTTTTTTCACGGATAGCCAGTATAGCCATAGCCATTGAGTCTTTGTCCCATTTTTGCCTCTTTGATGTCGATGCCATGACCTTAAACAAATAAATTATCGAATATATTATATGGATTAACGAGTAGTCCATATTATCATCATCCCTCATAATATGGACCACTAGACCATATTTGACACCTCACTATGGGTCCATAATAAAAGCTACAACCATTTGAGTGTTAAACATTTAACAAAAATTATAGGTATGACGTACAGTTATACATTATATCAAGAATATTCCCTAACAAAACACTGTTTCTAAAATATGGAGATTCAAGTATGTATTGCTGTAATTAACGTAGTAATAATCTTACAAAACTCACCATAAAATTACATAAAATGTGCCTGCTATTTCAAAATGGCGATCACTGACGCGTACGGACATGTAGCTTCGTGGCAATCGACTGACAGAGGGGCGCGACGCCAGGGCATCGAAAGCGGCTAACTTCACTGCGACAGCAGTGATATCTAGCGAAATATTGTCGTAGTCCATATTATGTGCCTGGTCCATATTTAGGGAACTTACATGAAGAATGTTTAAGATGGTAGCGGTAAGCGGGCTAACCTGTTAGGGGAATTGCAATTAAATTAAACCTATACACCCATAGTCGGTTTTACAAAACCACAGCTCTTGACTGTGATTTTATCAGGTTGATAAGCAATGATGCAGTCTAAAATGGTAGCGGGCTAGCCTGGAGTAAGAGTTATATTAAACCCATACCATATTCCTAACCGGTTTCTACGTGTAGAAACCGGTACCGGAGCGCGCAATCGCTTGTCCCGGTGGTAACTAGCCACGGCCGAAGCCTCCCACCAGACCACCAGAGACAATTTAGCAATCATAATTCCCTATATTAAACTCGCCGGGATAGTAAAACTAATAAACTAAAAAAAACTCGCCAGGTATCGAACCCAGAGACTCTCCCAAGTAAGATAGCCACGGCGCTAGCCACTGCGCCAGGAGATCGTCAGAACTAAAATTAGCTAGCTGAACCAAGAAAATGGTGCAAGTAGTAAATTATGTTATGTAAATAATGTTGTTACTTAAAAACACAATATTGTCAACATTCAAAAAGTAAGTAACATATTATTATAATAACACGAACATTACGAGAAAATATGTCACAATTCTAAGAGCCTCATAAAAGAACAAAAAAGAAGTTAGTTGTTCACGAGTAGGCGTAATACAAATCACAAACAATGCGAGTATATATTTGTGATTGTGAACGCGACTCACGCAAAACGTATCGAGTCCCGAATAGGGTTACCAGGTGTGTCACCGTAAAATCCTAGTTTTCACATAAAATGTACTGACATTATTGCTGCGTATTTTCTTATTGATGGGATTGAATCGAATTCAATTAGGCACACAGTTGCATAGTGCAATTGGCAATTGGCCATTTGACAACTAGTCAAATCAGCAACTTTAATCAAACGTTAAAACAGTATTGGAGGTTGTATGCAATACTAAATTGTGACGTCATTAAAATTCGACGCATTCTTTTACTTTAAATAAATAAATAAATAAAAAAGCCTTTTATTTCCCATCTTAATAAGTGATATAAAATTGTTAACAATCATTGCATTTTAACTAGGATGTGGTAAATTAATAGTAAAGTTGCAACAACAGTGTCTAAATTAAGATCAATAACAGTAATAATATAATTAATTATAATGTCTGAAAATTGACAATAGTAAAATTAATAAATTGTCAATATTATATAATTGTCATGCAACACAATGATATATTTTTTTTTTTTAATTTTTTAGTAAGTAACTAGTTATGTTATTTTAATTTTGTCATGATGGGATGAAGAACCCCTTTCGGGTATAGGCCTCCCTCAGAGCTTTCCATGCTTCTCTTTGAGAAGCTTTGTTGACCCATTCTTTTACTTTACAGTTTATTAAAGTAATCAAACATAAATCTAAGAGGACGTGGACGTCTTTTGAAAGATCTTCTAATAATCACTAATCTAATAAAATATTTGCGACATAGAAAACATCCCAATTACGTTATGTAGATTAGGATAAAAATTAACAGAAAAAATTACTTCCACTGAAAAATTACATCGAATTACATAGAAATGTAAGATGTGTTGATTTGGATTAGTTTATTGTTCACACAAAAAAAAACAATACTAGGTACTTATATTAACGCATTCAACCCCCGTAACCCCGAGGCCTAAAAACCCAGACATGTCCCGAAGTTTGGTCACCCTAGTCGCAACTCGAATCATAGTAACATTTCGACGGCGACCCACACTCGTGCAACAGGTGGGACATTAGTGCGAGTTACACGCAAACATTTCGCGCGACATTCATATATAAGTGAGAGTGTGTCTGTCGGCCTGTATATCTGTCTGTCTGTATATCTGTCTGTCTAACCGTCTGCTACGCTTTCACAGCCCATCTTTCACAGAAGATATTGATGAAAGTTACAGAGATGGTATGCATCCCTGGGATGGGACTTTCTATCTCGGAAAATTAGGAGTTAAAGAAAACTTAATTCACGTGAACAAACTCACAGGCATCAACTAGTATAAATCAAATTTAATATTAAAGATTCTAGGACAATATCTTAAAATTATATTATGTTGCGAATTGCGATTAAATCACGACTGAACTGAAAACAAAATAAACTTCCCAAAATTATACCACCGTGACTATTCACTATAATGCTTATAACGATCTTATAAGACCAATCTGGACTTACTTTTTCAAGAATCACTCGAAAAACAATAGTAATAAATCCAAGGACAGAATCACTGAATCATACGGCCAGTGTGTCCAACTTTGATCTCCCAAACTTGCCACCCGCCTCTTATTGGTAAAGCTCTAAAACTGTCGTCGATATAATCCGACGGACGGAACACTTCGATCTGACTTTGATTCTCTGCTCATTGCTCGGATTGTTCAAAAAGTTTTTATGCTGCCACTCTGGAACTATATTTTTTATCGTATTTCTGTTTGCTTTTTTCATCTCCCCTAAACTGTAGCTATAAGACTCTGCACACCATCAGTATGTTGGGCTTATTAAAAGTAGCCATTCCATACTACAAAAGCTGAAACAATTTCGATTAAAGGACAAAAAGTGAACCAATGAGAACTTCACACTACAGTTACTCTACTACAGAAACTATCAAAGTCGAATCAAATTCGAAACAACACTTGCGATAGTTTGCTCCAAGTTTGCAAAGTGACGAGGAGAGTGCAGAAATTTAATCTGATAATAGCACTTGGGATGTCGCCGCTGCAGTTCTTGATACAGTTGAAATGATTGGAGAAAACGTGTTCTCGTGTGGCCTACATTCCACTGGGAGTTATCTTAAGATTTTATTTTATGTTGTTAGGAAAACTTACAGCTACATACAAAAAGTGGATAGATAAATATGAACGTATCTGTATAACGCGATATAGATATAACGCCAATTACAAGTTATCACGACAAAGAATTTACATAAGATAGAAATATACGGGATAAAAAGTAGCCTATATGCGTTATTCCAAACTGTACTCTATACCTGTGCCAAATTTCATTCAGATCCGTTCAGCCATTCCGACGTGATTGATTAACAAACAAACATATACCCATGCATCCAAACTTATATATAACTATAATATTAAGTACAGATATGGGCAACATCTCAATTGAGTTGGTTCGCTGTATCCCTAATCTGTCGCGATTTATTTCGGAACATTCCCAACGTCAGTAAAACGCTGAGTCCGAACGCAGTGAATCCCAAGCTTGTAAAAGAAACACGTAAAAAGGGATCCGAATGTGTAATGACGCGGATCGGCTTCGAAACTTGGCATTCGTTCAAGCAACAGGTCTTTGATTGTTATTTTAGTTTATAAATCGACTGCGCTGAGCCTCATTTGACTCGGGGAACGACGAAAGTACAGGATCTAGTAAGTGCTTATTGGCTTACAAGCTTATACCCACAGATTTTTCCGTCGTCATGGCTTTACGTTAGGTTTACAAATTAATGCTAAACTAATACTTGTAATGAAATGCTAATTTTGACTACAGTAATGAAATATATGCCGGGCTCATTCTCGTTAAAAAACCGTTTTTCTTTCCGTTCCGTTCTCGTTAAAATACACTTGCTCGAAAAATATACTTACAAAGGCAGTGAACAGGGCTTGTAAGTTAAATTTACTGCCCTCGGGCATTATCGGACGTATCGGGTTGACATGAGTCAACTCGTTTGGAAAAACCTACTTACCGCTCTTATATCACATACCTACTACTATTTCAGCATCGGAATTCGAAGGCCTATTTCAAGCCGTGGACGTCTACAGGTGGAAAATGATGATGTATAAGGTCACTTACCACAACCACAGCGATGGTATATTCCGGATTGACAATGGTGTAAATTAGCTGTAAGGTAGCGCTCTTTGTCGAGGGCCTATGTTCAGTTGTAGAGGTCCGCAGGCTCTTAGTAGCGAGCAAGTAACAAGTTTACCTATAGATACTCACCACAGTGATGGGATATGCGGGGTTGATGATGGTGTAGAGCAGGATGTGATTGGGGCGCGCCGGCAGCTCGCGCTTGCGCCGCGGCTCGCCTGACATGTAATTGTTTCCATTACTCTGTAACAATGAGAACATCCGTTAAATGATGCATAGATTGGATAGATGCAGGCGTTATTTTGCAAAAGTCCATGATAACCAAGTGACAAGAAGCTTGACTGCTATAATCCGCTGAAACAGATAGATCTATGTGCTTACGCTTCTAAACATGCAGGAAAATATCTTCTTCGTCGGATCGCTCTTGCCACAGTGGTCGTGGTCGTCACTTTGGCGTTGTGTTACGCTTAACTATCCGTCTCCACTGTTTCTGATGGCAGCCTTGCGAGTGCATTCGTGTAAGGGGACAGGAGACTCAGACAGGGACAAGAAAGGATAGCCATCAACTAGTTTGATTGCTTGCTTTTCTTCTAAATCTTGTTGTCTTGTGTGGTGTGGTATGGAGGCGCTGCGTACTGCTTGTTTATCCTGCATGATCAGATGCGTGAAGCCGGGTGCTTATCGCTAGTGCATATCGCAATTGTACCACATAGATTTATCTGCTTCAACGGATTATAGCGAATTAAGCTTCTTGTTCTTTGGTGAACATTAGTTAAATCATCAGTAAGAAAACAAAAACAACTACTTTTGTAGGAATTTTTAAGTTTTAAGTAAGATGTCGACGAAATTAAAAGGAATTTGAAAACACCATCCATGCCACATCAGGGGCCAGAGCGAATCAGGTAAGTCTATCATAATATTTACTTAATATGAAAATCTTTACACGACGTAACAATAACAAAATGACAATATTTATGCTGTAGCACACAGCACTGTTCAAAGCACTTTTAACAATCAATATCTTCGGAAAGACGTATCTGTTGATCGTTTATAGAGTAACTATCTAATACCCATTTCCTTAGAACTGTGCGTCTTAAGCGTATCCACATAAAATTACTAACACACAAATAAACTCATACAAAATTAGCAGACAGAACATATGCATGCAAAAATAAAATAAAACTGCATCTATTCATGTCCACATCGCTCTCCTGTCGTCTGACTAGCATACCTAAAAGCGCGCTTACATTAAGTCGATTTGGTCGTATTCGACTGCAGCTGTTTTTGACCAGCGACTAATGTAAACTGCAATTTACAGTTCGATCGCAGCCCGTTTGCAATGGCCGACCTAGTGTCAAAGTTGTTACGGTTGGTGGTATATAAATATATAAAAGGAAAAGGCGACTGACCGACTGATCTATCAACGCACAGCTCAAACCACTCACTGGACGAATCGGGTTGCAATTTGGCATTTACATAGCTCTATTATGACGTAGACATCCGCTAAGAAAGGATTTTTGAAAATTCAACCCCTATTGGGGTCAAATAGGGGTTCGAAATTTGTATAGTCCACGCGGACAAAAGCTAGTTCGGCATAAGCATAACCGACTCATAGAAACTTGCTATTAGCCGAAAACCGAATACGGCCGAAGCATTCCGTCACCGACCTTAATGTAAACCGGCTTATTCGGTTAACGTTAACCAATCCAGTTTAAGCCGAATGCGGCCGACGCATTCGGTCTCCGACCTTAATGTAAACAGGCTTATTCGGTTAAACAATCCTGTTTAAACCGGATACGGCCGATGCATTCGGTCACCGATTAAACGTAAACAGGCTTATTCGGTTAAACAATCCTGTTTAAACCGAATACGGCCGACGCATTCGGTCAGCGACCTAATGTAAACTCGCTGTAAGTAGCAACTAGCAGGTAAGCGCACACACGCGACGCCATGAATATTTTAGAACTCGTAAAGTGCGTGCAAGGTGTGTGCGTGTTTAATGATGATTTATTTGACGGCCGACAATTTGACAGTCATATTTTTCACGCCAGTTTTATACCTTTACGGTATCTTGTTTTCATTTCAAGTTATGTTTCTATAATAACATAATGTCACGGGGGGTGTAAGCGTATTACGCTATCCATTGATCCGTATCGCGATCCTGTAGCCGTATTATGAAATCCTGCATCAATCATTGTTACTATATCGATTGTGATTGGCTGAACTTATGGTATTTTTTGGTGTGACAATGTATTTTTAACAATAGTGGAAGAGTGTTAACCAATCAGAGCTTATTGCGATCGCAACTCAATAGCAATCATTTCTACATAATATGACCCCTGATCGCGATATTGCGTATCGCGCGACATCAGCTAAGACCTAGTTTTATAGTATCAGTCTTAAGATAATGATTTATATAAGAACTGAATGATACTTGATAACGTGTTTTTAGCTGATGTCGGTTTATTAATACGGGCCTTAAACTTTAGCTGATACTTAAAATATTATACACCTACAGAACTAATTAGATACTACAATAAGTCTTAAATCATTAGAAATCATTTTTTAAAACAAGCTCTTATCGTCCGCCATATTGAATAATTAGTGTAGTAGTAGTTTTTTTTCGTAACCTTTTAATTGATATCCATATCATGGGGATGCATAAAAAATTCCGCCGCTATACCGCCATCTTTGGGAGTCAGCCATACTGGATTTAGAATGACGTCACTTACTTAGCCCACGAATTTTCATCCGAATTTCATTTCATGCTCAATCGGTTGGGGATATCTGTTTTAAAATTCTGTTGCTAGATTTGACTTAAACAAACCCACAAACATTATTGCACCTCAATGAACCGTTACCAGAACACCTGTCTCTTAAGATTATGGCATTTTATGAGATTATTCTAATCATATTATTATAGATTACGATACGTCAATAACAGACTTAAACCAACATACAGACATGGTTGGGATGTCTTCTTACTGAGACAGACTTTCTACTGACGCGTAAAACGCACTTAAAATTTTTGCGATAATTTCGCTTGTCAATTAGCTCTGTAACTCAAGTGCTCTGTAGTCTGTACGCCGTATTCTGATTTATAGGCGAGTGACACACCGACGTTTAATTGCGTCCGATGCCGGGTTTTGATTCACGACCACGCCTGCAGTGCGCGGAGTGAAGTATTTATGCGATGGCCGTACGTATTGTTGTTTCGCAACTTTTTACAAAATACCTTATTTATTGCAGTGCTGATTCAGATTTGAGACGATGAAAATGTAGGTAATAATTCAATGGAAATTAATTTAATGAATGTCGCATAAATCACTCGAAACTTATATTTAAATTATCAAATTTTTTATACTGAGCTATTGTACTAATTTAATAGAATATAGTACTTAGTAGTTGTACTAATTTTATATTACAGTCTAAGCTAAGACGACATTAACAACTCTCTAAATGAGAAGGGTTTGGCCATAGACCACGTTGGCCAAGTGCGTTGGCAGACTTCACACACCTTCGAGAACATAATAAAGAACTCTCAGGCGTGCAGGTTTTCTCACGATGTTTTCCTTTACCGATTAAGGCAAGTAATATTTAAATTCTTAAAACGTACATAACTCAGAGATGCGTGTCCGGAAATCGAACCCCTGCCCTGCCTGCCTGCTTTGCGAATAGGAGGCCGGGCGTCTAAAGCACTATAGGCTATCACTAAATACCGCTTCTACGTCCCTCATACTTGACATTTACTATAATAATATGTTAGTTCCGCGATCTTCAACTCTTCACCTATTCGTGTGCGCGAATATAAATGGATAAAGCCATAAATACGTCATAGCACACTATTAATCTATCAATTGAACGTCAGAGTGTCACTTGCTTGCACAGGCGTGTTTCCACGGAACGAAGCACGACACGATTTGCGGCTACGACATAAATAATATGTTTACACACTGCAGTGTGTTATCGTGAGGAAACTTGTATGCCTTGGTTCTTCATAATGTTCTCAAAGGTGTGTGAAGTCTGCCAATCCGCACTTGCCCAGTCGGACTACGGCCAAACCTGTCTCATTTTGAGAGGAGACTCACGGATTAAGACGTGTGTATTGTGGCCACCTGCCCTGACTACAATCAGGAGAAATTTTGGAATATCCTATCTTAAAGCAAAAATATACTACAGGAAAAAACCTCGCATTAAAAAAGCCCCACGTGACAGGACGAACCATATTTCCCATACGACGCTGTTTCGCGGACCCGTTTTGTTATTGTTGCCTGTCCCTAGCCCTATTATGCAAAACCGACAGTGAACGTTGGCCAGGAGCGGAAAAGTATTACAACCAATCAGAGTTGATTGCGTTCGTTACACTGTAGCATTAATTTAATCCGATTTTTTCATCGTGTCGCACGGTACAACATGGAGATAATCTGAATCAGAATGCAACGCAGAGCACTCGAGGCGCAGAGTAAAATAATTGACAAGTGAAACTGTCGCAGCACGCTGTGACATACGCTTCGTATCGAGCATCGAGTTCGGACACAGGTGCGTCTGAAATTGGACATACGAAATCATGTGAGCAGTCTAGGTATATCGCATCAATATTGAATTTTGATTTTGACAGTTGCATTAAATAGTGCTATATTCAGGATCATGCGTGAGGATAACCTAACTAAGGCAACGGCCATGCGCACGCATCTCGGCTTTGGACTCTTATAAATACTTATAAACAAAGAACAATGCCAGTTTTTTTTAATTCAAAAAGGAGCGAAGCCGCGCGGGGCCGCTAGTTACCTAAATAAGAAAACAACGCACTTAAAGCCTAAGATGTTTTTCAAGAGAAAATAAAGGCCACAAAAAGCTCTCATCAACGTTCCCTTTTTAAAGGAGTTGGAATTTGTCATTCGCGACACGTGTAGGACGTAATTTAGTCGCCATTTTTGTCTTTTATTGGGCTTTTTATTTAGAAGTACTTTCGACCCGTTGTATCATTGTTCACATCGCAGTTCGCAAACCAGAGATGATAACTTAACGGGTTTATGTACGTTTTAAGCCATTAGAGAAAGAAAGTAAGAAAGAAAAGTTTATTTGTTTCTTTTAATATTTAAATACTGCACAATATCACTTGATATAAAGGTGAAAATATAATTTCAAGTCTCTGATCTGGCCTGGTAGGAGGCGTCGGCCTTGGCTAGTTACCACCCTACCGGCAAATACGTACCGCCACGCGATAAAGCGTTCCGGTACGATGCCGTGTAGAAACCAATCGGGGGTATGGGTTTAATATATCTGTAATACCCTCAACAGGTTATCCCGCTACCATCTTAGACTGCATCATCAATTACCATCAGGTGAGATTGCAGTCAAGAGCTAACTGTTTGTGGCGTAAAAAAAAAGTTCTAATTTTAACTCTCGTCTCGCCGCACTGGTCTGAAACCTTTAGACTGAGCTAGAGCCATGCTATGCAAATAAGACAATATTCCATTTAATTTGAAATCCAACCCTTCCTCTAATCGGGGTAGGGTAGTTAATCAACAAATACTAGTCGAGGATCAAACAGGTTGATCGGTATCAGTCGCGTCCCCCGCCCGCGCGCCGTTTAATCGCTCCAGACAATCGCAATAGGACGTCCGATGAATATTCATCATCACAACTTACAATACTTTTACTTAGAACAAGTTATAAGCTGAAGCGGGTATTTCTAATGAACAATATGAAAATTATGATGGCATCTGCAATATAGGTTTAAAAATCCAAAGGGTGTTCTTTGATTTTCCAGGATAAAAATATATCACTCTCCAGGTCCCCAACTACACCTGTGCAAAAAAATCACGTAAATCTGTTGCGCCGCTGTGGCATGAAAGTGCAAAATGACGTTTGACGAATATTCATCATCACGACTTACAATACTTAGAACAAGTTATAAGCTGAAGCGGGTATTTCCCATGAAAAATATGAAAATTAGGATATGATGAGATGGCACCTGTAATTTCGTGCGCGTGGATTGTGGATTTAATTCGGAGGAGAATTCTTTGATTTTCCTGGATAAAAAGTCGGCTATGTCACTCTCTAGTATGCCCGTGCAAAAATCACGTAAATCCGTCGCTCTGAAAGAATGTTTTTTTTTTAGTTAAATCCCTGTAGGTAAGTCTCTTAACTAAACAAGATAGCTAAGAAAATGCAAAATGTTATTCAGGTCCCGAATCTAATTTAGTTACATTCCTAATATCCCAGCTGTGGACGGATTTTGAATATCAATAAAGTACGGGCAAAGTTTCTTATCATGATAATATAAAAAAGTAGCGGTCCGCCCCGGATTCGCACGGGTAGCACTAATCATCATATTAGTCCATCCCCAATAATAGCCAGCCGGCACTGGGCAGCACATCAGGTTTTACATTAGCGCTGCAACATCTCCGCACTGCCAGCCGCCCCGCCTCTATTTCTAATAATTGTGTGTAAATTTATTTCTATTTATTTATTTTAGGGGAAATTTGGGGCTATATTAAATACTTGAGATGATTTTACTTTATAATATTAATAACAAACAAATCTTTCCTCTTTATAATATTAGTTTAGATTAAGGCGTAATTAGGCTTTAGAATTAAATAATTACTTACTTCTTAAAATTCCGCTACAAGTTAACCCTTGACTGCGATCTCACCTGTCTAGCGGGTAATAAAATATAGGTTTAACGAGAATACGTTGAGGGCTTTTCCAGATGTTGCTCTAAGCTCTAAGGGATGATATTATTAATACCTCATTATTGGGCCTTTATTGCCATAGTTAATTATCACTAAGGCAATTATCCGCCGGTGTTACTTTGTTTTGTAACTAACTTTACAACTTGGTGGATTTACAATCGGGAATTATCGTCCTTATAAGTTTCGTGTTGTACCTACTTTAACCCAGGAACGAGAAACTTATCCATACTAATATTATAAATGCAAAAGTGTGTGTTTGTATGTCTGCTAGGCTTTCACGGCCCATCTATTCAACCGATTTTGATGAATTTTCGTACAGCGCTGTATCTATGAGAAGGACATAGGCTACTTTTATCCCGGAAAATTAAATAGTTCCCGCGGGATTCAAAAACCTAAATCTATGCATGCGGGCATCAACTAGTTCGTTATAATCCGCGACGACAGATAAATCAGAATGTGCTCAAGAACTATTCGATCAGGTTCCTCTGTCACCTTTTTATCAACGAACCGCAAGGCGTCGACAAGGTCTGCACCCTTACGCTGTCGAAATTCCTTACGCAATCGGTTTCCACACGCGGCATCGTAACGGAAGCTAAATCGCTTGCGGTACATCTTAGCCGGTAAGGTGGTAATTAGACACGGCCGAAGCCTCCCATCAGACCAGAGAAAATTTAGAAATAAATTGTTGAATTGACCCTGCCGGGGCTCAAACCTGAGACCTCCCACTTATGCAGAGACAGTGCTCACCACTGCGCCAGGGAGGTAGTCAAAATGCAGGAGGCATGGGGAGCCATGGACCTGGGCCCGTATTCTCTAACTCAGTGACTATCAAAAATGAAAGCCACTGACATATATGTAACATCCATTGAAGGTTTACTGTGAAATAAAAAGTAACATTTCATAGTAAACCTTCAATGGATATTACATATATGTCAGTGGCTTTCATTTTTGATAGTCACTGAGTTAGAGAATACGGACCCTGGTAATAAAGCTCATAGAGTCACTAAGCGATGAAGAGAGCTCTGCTTGGGGTTTCTTTACGTGATCAAATCAGACATGAAGAGATCCAGTGGCGTGCATAATATTCGAAGCCAGGGTAGGCATTGGTTAGCTAGATAACTATTTTCAGCCGGGGCATGGTGAACATAAGCATTGAGCTTTTTAACTAGAGTAAGTAATGCTTTTTTGCCTCTATGTCGTGCACACCACGTTGCGAAACTGCACTGGTGGTCCAAAGGTGTTCAAATGGCGACGAGTGTATTACTTATCATGCTGCACTTGTAGCATAAATACCAATTTTAGATGCATTAATAGGTAATTAATTAATAATATGAAAATATTATTTAAATTACAATAAACAATTAGCATATTACTATAATTTTATTGAATTATCACGAAATGCCGCTTTCGTGCTTTGCATAATATTTAACAAATATTTATTTAATTGATCAATGCTTTTTGGCAGAAATGACTGTGTTGTTTTCAAATTATTACTTTGTTTGTTTAAATACAAATACGTCATCACTGGTAAACTGTAAACTTGCTATCAAATTTTATTGTATTGCAACTGGAACGGCATGGAATCATCGATATAATATATGTGGGTACTAGATGGGCAATTTCATAGAAAAAAGTTGGGCGTCCGACTGGTAGGGCGTGTTCCTCACCTGTATAAGCCTGTCCTTGTCCCCGCCATAGCGCTGTCCCGCTTTTCAGACTAGATGACGTTAGTAAAATTAGTCCAGATTCTTTGTTTGACACGGCCCGTCTATGTAAATTGAGGTCGTTGCATGGAATCTTTTTTATTCACCGCAAAAGAAAATTATAGCATTGACACTTCCCCATCAGATCGAAGCGAAATCCCATCATCAATAAAAAGATTACTTCAGAAAGACTTTCCTTTAAACAATTTTGAGCTTATTTGAATTTCTCCAGCACCTTATACCAGTGTCCTACAAGCACAATCCAATTTCAACTCTATCACATAAAGTATTAAACGCATATTCTCATAAGGATGCCGGAATTACACATGCAATCACCTGGGCGTACATTGAAATTTGCACTTTAATACTAAAGGTTTAAGATACAATATTGTTTATTAGTATATGAAGTCGATGGCATTTTTATTACATTTTTCTTGCGAGCCAATTTGTGCTTTATAGTTCAGTAGCACGGTTCAATTTTGCTTAGCCGTATTAAATTACTCTGATACTACACTGTAGAAGAGTCGCAGAAGTCTGAAAGTATTTTTCACGGCAATGCGTTAACTTTTGCAAAAAGTATTTTATCATTTAAATTCTGTATTTGATGATAAAACAATTTACTTAAAAAGTTTTTTTTTTCAATATTCAATCGGCACGTATTTTTTAGGGTTCCGTACCAAAATGGTAAAATGGAACCCTTATGGTGCGACTTTCTCCGTCTGTCTGTCCGTCTGTCCGTCTGTCCGTCCGTCACACTCGATTATTTCAGTAACTACCGAAGCTATCGACATGAAATTTGGAATAGTTGTGTATATTAGTGGCCCAAAGACACTGGAATTAAAAAAAATTGGAAATTATTTTTGTTCTTATTTAAAAAGGGCGGAAAATCTGAGGGTTGAAATTTAAAAGTGAGATAACTGTACTGTGTGGGGTATCATATGAAAGGGTTTACTTTGTACATTCTAAAACAGATTTTTAATTATTTTTAGTTATGATAGTTTTTGATTTATCGGGGAAAATGTCAAAAAAAATACCGTTCCCCCCCCCTTATCTCCGGAGTTTACCAATCGAAAAATTTGAAATAATTATGGTCAATAGTAATTTACGTATATTTTACAGGAAAACTATAGCCAATGCTCTAACTAGCATAGTTTTTTTGATATTAACAATAAACCTCTACAAACAAAGTTAGTCTTGCGGTTCATTAACAAAGGTAATTATTTATTAATAATGGTACGGAACCCTTCGTGCGCGAGTCCGACTCGCACTTGCCCGGTTTTTTTTTTTTTTTAATGTATGTCGGTGCATTTTTCCGTGATTTCTAAATCGATTTGATTTTTTTTTCTATCAGTCGTTAGAGGAAGTTGTCGAGGTGGTCCCATACATACTCCAAATCTGCTGACTCCAAATCCTCAACCCTAAAAAATTAAAAATTAAAATTCTTCCCAAAAAATCCACTTCCAAAGCCATCGCGAGATTGATGCGTCAACTTTGCTTATCCTTGTTATAATAGCCCGACTTCAACATAGTGTGTATCAATCAGAATATATTTTTTTACTTTACAGTGGCTTTGGAAGTCGGTTTTTTGGAAAGAATTTTTATGATAGTTTACATGGCATAGGCACAGAATAGATAATATGTACATAGGCTACTCTTTTCTTATAAGTCACCGCCTTGAAAAAGGAGGTTCTGTATTTTCTAGATTTTCTCGGAAACCAATGGACCGATTTTAAATGATTTTTTCACTATCGTTATCTAAATACTTTCAGAAAGTTTCTGTAAAACAAAAAGATCATAATACCCTCCAATTTTACAGTTTAAAAAAATACCCGGATATTCCGAATGGATCTAAATTCCCGTTTATGTAAGCCTTCTAATTGGCTCCGGTGCTCCCGTGTTGAGTTTTACCGCCTTTTTATTTGGAGCTAACGAAGTCGCAATTTCGGACGTTTGTGTAACATTATCATAATAATTTTTAACGTGTTTTTTCAGGGGCTAAATTTTTTTCGCTTTATTTTTTAAAGTAGGTCGTATTTTTTTTTTTTTTTCTTATTATTGAGTACCAGTAAGGTACTCATTTAACTACGATCTAGCCTAACTAATTGGCTAATGAGTAGTTTAATTTTAACCTAAACTTATAATTTATCTTATGTACTAAGAAATTGTCCATTGACGCATCTTAGTCTTTCTTCACAAACTTAAAAACTTTGTTCGTGTTCTTTTAGCACTACACACTACACTGTCACTTATCACTATGCACTAACTCAAAAGGTTTAGTCCTTTTTAGTCTTCTACTCTTTCGCTTTCACGGTCCATCTACTCAACCGATTTTTTTCAATATGGCGTCCATATCCGCAGATTAAATCGAATGACATGAAACGAGTCAAATTGACAGATATTATACTTCCTGTTTCATGAGATATAATGACAAATAATAATAATGCTAACACGATTTTGACGGAATTTGGCACAGACTACAGAGATGTATATCAGAAACATAACCTACTTACTTTTTATCCCAGAAAACCTAAGGGTTCTCACGTATTATAAATGCGGAAGTGTGTCTGTCTGTGTGTCCAAAGTTTGATAGTCTGTCTGCTACGCTTTAACGGCCCATTTTTTCAATCGATTTCAATAAGATTTGGAACAGACCGGGGAGACATTGCATTCCGGGGAAGGACATAAGGCTTTTCAAACCGGAAAATGAAGGAGTTACCGGAATAAGAAAAAACTTAATCCACGCTGACGAATTCGCGGGCATTACCTTATTTCGAATTGCCCAGCATAAATAATGGTAACAGCGTATGTAACTGTCGTACTGCGAGGCGTATAGCAGCCCTTGTGCGTAATTATTTACACTGGAGACAATTTTCGCAACGCGGATTTCATGAATGAAGTGAGTTAAGGAGTTACCGCGGTAATATCTAAACCCACGCAGATGAAGTCATCATTCTAGTTACCTATCTATAAATTATTCTTTATTTCTTTAAATGATGACGTGTTAACTTGCATATTTATAGGATTCGATGCGTCACAGAGCAGACTCTGCATTGGAATTTAAAAACTCAATTTGATGGCCTTCCATCTCTTTGTGTGTACGCCAAACGCCATTGTGGAAGTTTTATGGCGATTGAATTCTTAATCCGGCGTCGAAATGTGTTTCTTTCGCGAGTTTCGTACGGACAGACGTCGATAAAAGATACATTTGATGCAGGAAACTGACTTGTGACTAATGCGATTAGTCTGAGTCGATGGGTATGAATAACTTCTTTATTACTTCTTGTAGGAACTCTTCAATTTTCCGCGAAAAAAATAGAATTTTCGTACCATTTGCTCAAAAAAGTGACATTCTATGCCACAAAAAGCGAACATAACAATAGTCATTTTTAATCTGTTAAAAACAGGGAAAGAAAATTGTACTGAATTTCATTCATCCTCTAGGGGGAGAATGTGATTTAAATTTAGAATATGTACTTACCGAAATTATACTGAACTATGTACATCTGTGTTTACACCATTGAGTTTGTATATAAAGCATTAAACAGCTTTTTGAAAAAGGAATACGCATTTATTATGCAGTTATGATTATTAAATTTCATCAAGCCAAGTTTCTTGCTGGTTCTTCTCGGTAGGAATGGCATTCTGAACCAGTGGTAGATTCACTTAACGATTCAAAAGCACTTGTAAAAGTTTATTTGAATAAAAAGCATTTTGATTTGATTTGATTTGAAATGAAATTACCTACGAAAACCGACGAGGCCGTATGAGCTTGATGCCTTTGCTTTTCCGACAAAAAAATATTAGTCTAGGAATTTGCCGCGTTTTTGTTTTCTTCAAATACATAAACGTTAAGTTTATTTTAATTTATTTTTCTATATAAGTTAATGTTCTAAACAGTTCCTCAGACGCAAGAACAGAGAAATACTCAAATCAACTCATCAACAATAAATGTACCAAACAAAAATTTAACTCTCTCTATCAATAATTGGACCAATGTTTCGAATGTTAACTTTTACTTTTAATTGTCATTATTTTTAATAAATGCATAACTCATATTATTATTGTGTTAATTTTTTCGCAAATGGTACGAAAAGTAGAGTATTTTCCTCGGTGATAAAGCTGTCTTAGTCTTGGGTGAACTTAAATCCCTCGCTACACTCAGGACTCGTCTTAAATCCCTCGCTTCGCTCGTGATTTAATTTTTTAACACCCTCGCTACGCTCGGGAGTAAACCTCGAGTCCTTCGTTACGCTCGCGACTTAAATCGTCACCCGCGACAGAAGACACTGCTTTATCCCCTTGGTTAATAATCTACTATTCTTTCTCAAGAAATTGAATGTCAAGAATTATTGAAAGATTTGCATCTCCTAGATGCAATTCTTGATATTACCGATTTATTTTCTGCATAAAAAGAAACATAATTTTTTACTGAAGCTCATTGCATTTTTTTTATCCACTACAAGTTAGCCCTTGACTGCGATCTCACCTGATGGTAAGTGATGATGCAGTCTAAGATGGTAGCGGGCTAACCTGTTAGGGGTATGTTTCTACACGGCATCGTACCGGAGTCCGGAACGCTAATTCGCTTGGCGGCACACGTCTTTGCCGGTAGGGTCGAAGCCTCCCACCACGCAACTGCTTAAACTTATATAACTGTAACGTAACCATGTCCTGTCATGCAATTGGACCTCAAAGCAAAATGAGAATTTCTACCTAGAGAATCCATACGTCGTCAACCCGTTACCGCTAAAGACATTTGGCAGTCGCACAAAATGTAACACAGGTCGTTATTACCTCCTGGGTAAACTGTTTCAACGTCTTAATATTATTATGTAATATATGTTGAATAAAAGAGCCACAATAAACGTGTACTACATGACGTCACACTATATATTTCTTACACGCTATCTAAGTGATGAAAAGAAACCCACCGCGGCATTTAAAAAGAAAGTCCATTTTACTTCACTCATTTTCAATAAGAGATATTAAGGACGAGAATGACGTCATTAGAACGGCGCACATAAAAAGCGCACGTGCGTTCTGAGCACTTTAATTTTAATTGCTTTATTAATATTTATAAACATACAGTCAAAATGATGGTATTTTGTACTTTTGGACTCGAATTAGTTCGTTACATTAGTCATTAGAAGAATAAAATAAAAAAAGGAAACTACAAGCAACCTGAGAACTTCCAGCAAACTATCCATACGTCGTCAACACGTTACCGCTGAAGTCATTTGGCAAGCGTACAAACTGTAACACGGGTCGTTATTACCCCTTAACTGTTTCGACGTCTTAATTGGTGATACGTTGAATAAAAGTGTCAAAATGAACGTGTTCATTACGTATTAGGACGTTTAACGAGCATTTATTTGTTTGAATTCTCGTAATAAAATGTGCCAACTAGGTACATCATCACTAGTTGTTAGTAAACGTAAAATGAAAAAGAAGTATGGATTGAGATATTATAATATTTTTAGATTTTCATTACTTTTTGTTGTCGAATTTTGTGATTTGCTTGATCAAAGATTTCTGGCAAGGAGTCAATTTCTGAAGAATTATATTACACAGTTAAAGGTCATTCACACCTTAGCAGCGTGTTATTGTAGCTTTGTCTCGAGAATAAATGTTAATAAGACTCTGAAGCCATACCTGCAATGCCAATGCCTATTGAGTAACACGATTTATATTCAGTCTTTTTCGTCGAATTAGTATTTAGTAAAGCTTAATTTAGGGAAATGGAAAGGGAATGATGTTTTAATACTCTAGTAACGAAAACCGCATGACATTTTAGAGCAATTTTCAAATGCGGTCGAAGTAATAACGGTCTTGCTACATTGTGTCGCGCTACGGGTGAACGTTTATGGGCCGATGGGATGATGCATTTACAATTTCGTCGAAAAAATAACTCGCATAAAATCTTTAATAGTTTGTTGTCTATGCAAGAATTGAAGTTATATAATATATTGTGGCATGTTTAAATACATTATGTATATGTATATCACTCTTTCGCAAAGTTTCCGCTTGTACAAATTAATTTCATTAGCGTGCGGACGGTCGCCGCGTTAGCACGTTACGTGGTACTGTTACATGTTAATTATGAAATTTTATAATTAACTCGTATTGTTTTATGCTGATTTATTTCAACGCCTCTAACAAGGATCATGGGCAAATGGAGTCTCTTTTACTTTTTCAAAATAACAAACTAGATGAAGCCCGCGACTTCGTTCGCGTAAGTCAAGGTTTTTTTATTCACATGGGTTTTCACTTCTAAGTTTTGAGGGATGTCCATCTCGACCTGTGTAATCTCTATATCAAATGTAATCAAAATCGGTAGAACAGATAGGCCGTGAAAGTCAATTTCGCATTTCCATACGAATCGGATGGAGCAATGGGCAAAAAGTACACTAATTTATCATAAACTGTTACATGACATTATTATAAATTTTTGCTTAAATATAGTAAGTACACAAATATTGTATAAAATAGTCTGTAAAATAGAACATAATTAACGCCTTTATCTATATTGCATGAGTTATTTCGTCAATTAAGTCGCTATGTACACGCAATTGACTGTAATGTGTTTTACTTAAGTTGTAGTCTTAGCTCTAATCTATACACGAGGCATTAGGTATACTTTTTACACCTAATGGACTAGAAATATAAATAACCAGTACATACATCATCTAAGCTATTTAAATTTATTCACACTGTAATACAAACGACCGATAAAGTATAACTTTTTTAACACTAGGAAAATAAATAAAAACAAAACATCTATCAGCCCGTAATCAGCGCATTACATCTATCAACGCCCAATAAACATTTGGCTCCGATACAAAGTAGCGAGATCGTTATTACCCCACGATCGCATTTCAAAATTGCTCCGGCGGGGTCATTAGAGACACGCTTGCATCTGACGGGTTAAAAAAGAAAGAACGAAGTACCGTCGTTAGCAAGGAGCGTTAATGTGCTGTTTTTTTGCACTAAAAGTAATCTATAGCCATACAAGCTGACCCGTACTGGCTTCGCACGGGTGGGCTTACCGAATATACTTGGTACTAGTACTAGATAGGTACAGGCTTTTAGTTAAATACTATACCTACTAGCTGATCTCCGCGACTTCATCCGCGTGGATTGAGGTTTTTCAGTGATCTCTTTAATTTTCCGGGATTTTAGCCTATGTGCTATTCCAGACTATGGTCTATCTCTGGGCCAAATTTCATCCAGATCCGTTCAACCATTCTGGCGTGATTGAGTAACAAACATCCATCCATCCATACATCCAAATTGGTTATTCTAACTTTAATTTAAGGTAGGTACGCCTTGAACAGATTTTATCAGGCGACAATTTTATTTGATCTACTCTGATTCATAAAAAATAAAAATACACTTCTCGTCTGGTTATCCTGGTTATCAGATGGGTGGAGGTCGATCTTATCTGGTACTATCTATACTAATATTATAAATGCGAAAGTTTGGACGGATGGATAGATGGATGGGTGTTTGTTACTCAATCACGCCAGAACGGCTGAACGGATCTGGCTGAAATTTGGCACAGAGATAGATTATAGTCTGGAATAACACACAGGCTACTTTTTATCCCGGAAAATCAAAGGGAAGTCCTAAACTAATGCAAAGAAGCTCAAAGGTTAAAAAGCTAAGGTATCAAAGCAACAGGCCTCTTCTCGCAAATGGCACTCTCAAGGGATTAAACTACCGGAAAAGTGCTCTTCTGACTTGTCCTCTTTATGACCCTGCCTGTCTAGACTCCGTTTGTGGTAAGGGTCACCAGTGTAACAACTTTTTGCTGAGTGCCTACTTTCATGTTTATTGTCTCCTTGAATTATTATTGTTATTCAGACAATACATATCACGGTCACACATATCAAGTCGACACTCATAATATGACAGATCCGACTGCCATGAGACGGTTACAAAGGTGAGCCCTCTCAAGGGATTAAACTACCGGCAGTGTTCTTGTGTCTTGTCCTCTTTATGACCCTGCCTGTCTAGACTCCGTTTGCAAGGGTCACCAGTGTGACATCGCTAAGTTCCTACTTTCATGTTTATTGTCTCCTTCAATAAAATTATTATTTTTATTCAGACAAAACATCACGGTCACAGCGTAAGTATAATATATTTATACAGTAAGTCGACGCCCATAATATGACAGACATGACTGCTATGAGATGGTTACAAAGGTGGGCCCTCTCAAGGGATTAAACTAACGGAAAAGTGCTCTTGTCACTTGTCCTCTTTATGACCCTGTCTGTTTAGAGTCCGTTTGTTGAAAGGGTCAGTGTAACAACTTTTTGCTAAGTTACTTCTTTCATGTTTATTGTCTCCTTCAATTCTTATTCAGGGGCCTTATTACGTAAAAAATATTGCTACATTGTAACGATCGCAATGACCTCTGATGGTTATTAAATGCTAAATTGCTTGGCGGCACGTCTTTCCCGGTAGGGTGGTAACTAGCCACGGCCGAAGCCTCTCACTGAACCGGACCAAAGAAAATACAGAAATTATAAACTTCAAATTTGACCCTACCGGGCATCGAACCAGTTTTTCGCTCACCACTGCGCCAGGATGGTCGTCAAATGTGTACATGGGTGCAAACTTAAAGTAGGTCAATTTTCAGTAACAATTTTAATATTAATACGCAATAGCCATAACAACAAGGCACCTAATAAGCTATAATAAATAGCGTGGAATTTCAGGCCAATTATAATGGAAATTCCAGATAAAATTTGTGAATTTCACCCATTTCCATCAACCTCGCCTGCATTCGGTACCCTTACCACAAGATTTGTAATCATACCGACGATTAACGCATTCGAGTCGCGTCTAAACACCTTGACGTCAAAACGGTTTGTCCAACTACTTTGCACTCCACACCTGTTCATTCGCAAAAAAAAAGGACCTCCGATAAATTCAAGCCCCCCAATTGTGTGAGGAAATCGTAATCGTCGTTTGTCAAACGTATAATTCGACCTGTGTAAGGAGTTCATAGATGCCTGTTCGTCAACAAGCACGTTTGAACTCCTTAAACAGTTCGAGTAATACGTTTTAAGCTGTCAAATGATTACGATTTGCTTAGACAATTGGGCCGCTGAACTTCCCAAACGGCGCGATGGCTGTACGCTCTTTCAGTAAAATGAACTAGTAAACATAATTGTTCAAGTTCGTCCATACAACCACAGCGAGCGAAATTGAATTCTTTGATATTGAATTTGTGACTTTAAATCAAGGACTGTTGGGTCCATTTTACTCTGACGCCAAAGTGTTTCGATGCTCGAATACGACCAACGTTAGTTCGATTTAAAATCTTGTTGTAAGGCTGCATATAGGTTATTCTAATTTCACGCGCCATCGAATATAACAGGAATCAGTTCATTCATATGATAGGTATTCTACGCATGCCGTATGTGACCTAGGTTTAACTAGGGGGTGAGTTAAGGGCCCAAGTCACACTACGGACAAGAAAGTCGCGACAAAATGTCGATTCTGATATTCACTTTTATATGGAGCGCGCACAATAGCTGACAGGACAAAGCGTCGTTCCTCTTTGACGCGGACATTCGTTCTGACCGTTCTCTAGTGTTTTCGCTATGAGTATGAGATCTTTAAAGCGTACTTTGACTTACGGTGACTTTAGTAAGCATAGCTTTATGGGTTGCGAAGTTAAAGCCAAGTTCGAAGAACCGGTAGACATTGGGGTCCAAAAGTGCTCAGATGGGGACCCCGCAATGGAAAGCTCAGCATTGGTAGACACACCCTTCGAGATTATTATGACAAATTCACTGGCATGCAGGTTTCCTTCGACGTCAAAAATTAATTTCTTTAATCTTTATCTATACATATAAAATTCAAAGCCCTGACTGACTGACTGACTTACTATATCAACGCACAGCCTAAACCGCTGGTCCTAGAGACATGAGGGTGTGTTCTTTATAAAGAGTAGGTATCCACTAAGAAAGGGTTTTTCGAAATTCCACCCGCAAACGGGTGAAATAGGGGTTGAATGTTTGTATGACAGTCCGTCGTTTTTCAAGTTATAGCCATGAAACTTGATATTTGGGCTACTGGTATAAAATTATGAAATATGTATTTTACCGTTTTTGAAATTTCTATCCCCAAGGATGTTGGATAAAGAGTTTGTCCTTCAATCACGCCGCAACAGTGCAAAGGATCGACGTGCTCTTTAGATGGGGACCTGGAGAGTGACATAGTATTTTTATCGCGTAAGGAGTGCCTGTGAGAATTAAAAAACTTATGCCACGCGAACGAAGTCGCGGGCGTCCGCTAGTCACACAACTCTGAAAAGTTAGAGGTCCGGGTATTGTAGCCCCGACTACCCGAATCAATAGGCTATCACCGCATAAGTAAATTATTCAATTTGGTTGCGTAAACTTTAATAGCTTTAAAATTTAAAAAAAATATCCCCTTGCTTGCATTCTGGTTATTGAAATTTCACGCCTCACGGAACAAAACTGAATTGGGCATTTATCTGAAACTCTTGTTGAATATCGTATGGTAAGCGTGACCTCAGTTAAAATATGACCGATTGACTATTTTTAATTTAATTATTCGACAATTTTGATTGGACGGTTAAAGAACGAATAATGGATTTAAGTTATCATACAGAATGTGGTTAAATCAGAGGAAATCATCACAGTACATGCTGTGGTAACGTTCTGTTATGAGAACGCAAGTTTCGGCCGAACACTGACAAGTGACAACTAAAAAAATAGCCGTTTATTATGCTATGAATCATAATATTATGAACTATATCATATATGAATATTTTGTGTTAATTAAATTACTATGTACTCGTGGGTTAAATATAAAAGTGAGATTACAACCTCCCTTCCCCCAACCTGTAAAACCTCTCCCCATCTCAAAAAAAATCGGATTGAGAAACACTGACAACTACCGAGTAATAAAAGAATTGAATAAGCTTACTATTCACAACAAGAAGGTTCTGATAATTCTATAATACACGATCTTTAACCTAAAACGACTGGACTAAATCTAGTGCTGCCATTTACCACAGGGAGTATTATGAAATGGACAACAAAAAAAGATACGCGCTGAATTGAGAACCTCCTTTTTTGGAAGTCGTTTAATCAAATAAATGATATCAATTCAGTATAGTTCAGAGACAGTACGTAAGTACCTACAACAGAACTATTCAATTCAGAAATAAGCATTATTATAAAATCCACTCACTCTATACTTAGAACTATGAAGTTTGCACGAGACTCAGACGAGAATAAACTTAATAAAGCCGGAGTGAAGGATCCCGCATGCATAGCTAAGCTGTGTACAATCGCGGTCAGAAAATGTTTACCACCTTAAGGTTTATAATTGCATGGACCCATCTGTGTCAGAAGGTCGTTATGTGGTTAGATTGGCCATAGATCATAGATTTTTTAACTTTTTCAGTATGTGGCAATTAATGTTGCAACTATAGGTCGCGCGCGAGTTAAATGCAAAGTAAATGTATGGTGACACAATTATTCTGCATTCAACTCGCGCGCGAACTGTAGATAGGATAGATATATATAATATATAGATAGATAGCCTTTTAAAATATTTTTAGTAATGATGATGCTAATGTGTCAAACTTTGCATGCATTGAAATGCATTTTATTAAAAACAAGTTAATGAAACCTTTTCATAACTTAGAAACGTAATAAATATCTTGCTTAAGTGTTTTAGACCTTACTGCACGCAGTGCTTTAAATAATCAAATTTGAAAACTGGTAAACATTTTCAGACCGCGACCGTATGTAACACTAACATATTGATAACAAAATTATAACAACGTAAGTATACATTCACACAGTGAGTCGACGCCCATACAAATGACAGACCCGGCTACATTGACAGTTGTAGCACCCAGAAGGTACGGTACTCTCACCTATAGTTTAGAGGTAGATAACCGCACACTGTGACACCTGCACATATAAGACTAACATAATTTCGTAATGAAAATTCTGCCAGTTTCCTCCGTCACGTCCCTGTCACTCCGCAGCGTTGTTCTAGCTAGACGCCTCTGTCGAACGACTGGTAGGAAAGATCGTGTCCCCTTGGACTGTGGTTATACGTAAGTGGAGATTATAAGGCAAACCCTTTTATCCACTATCTCGTATTATGTGTACCGCACTTAAATACAAGGCTTAGCCATGGGGCTCTTCATAGCAAACGATTTCATTAATATACGATATCGTTTCTTATGTATTTCATTTGTTCGTAACTTCTAAAACAACGGTAGTAACTCTAAACCAGTAAGCCTAGTGGTTAAAATATTAGCCTCCTATAATTGGTGTAGTAACTGGTAAAGGATATTCTCGCACGCACTTCTCTTTCGGAGTAATTTCCATTATAAGCAATTAATTAATATCACTTTCTTTAATGTTCATTAAATTAAAGATTTGAATGCACTGATAAGGCTTCATGCCAATGTAATAATCGGGCCAAGTGCGAGTCGGCCTCACAGACGATGGGTTCCCTATCATCGTACAAGACTAAACACTATGCACTTTTAAAATACTTTTGTAAAATAAACAAGAGAGGCGCGGAAGCCAAAAAAATATTTATGAAGTCAATAAGATAAATGAAAATGATGATTTAAATCGTATCGTACACTATAAACGTACCGGGTTTTAAATAGAATAGGTTATGTACGGACTACGGCAGAGGAGTGAGTCGGTATCCAGGCTTATAGTAGGTCCACTCAAGATTTCATTGACGGATGGGATCGCTTGATGAGAAGGGATACTATATTACCCCTTTTCATTCTGGGAAGAGACTCGTGATGAGTATTAGAGCGGCAATCGAATAAACGTTATCCACTACAAGTTAGCTCTTGACTGCGATCTCACCTGATGGTAAGTGATGATGCAGTCTAAGATGGTAGCGAGCTCACCTGTTAGGGGCATGGCAGTTATATTAAACCCATACCCCTATTCGGTTTCTCTTCGGTATTGTACCGGAACGCAAAATAGCTTGGCGGCACGTCTTTGCCCGTAGGGTGGCAACTAGCCACGCACGAAGCCTCCCACCAGGCCAGACCAGGGGAAATTCAGAAATTACAAATTCCCAAATTGACCCTGCCGGGGCTCAAACCCGGGGCCTCCGCACGTTAAGACAACAGCGCTCAACACTGTGCCACGGAGGTCGTCAAAACGTTGATTGGTAATGATGATTTAAATCGGATCGTACACTATAAAGGTACGGCGTTTATCGAATAAGTTCGGTACGGAGTTACGGACTACGGAGTAAGGACGAGGAGTCGGCATGGGCTAATAAAAGGTCCGCCCGAGATTTCATTGACGGATGGGATAGCTTGATTTATCGTGTGCCCTGATTTTAACCATTTGCACTTACGGATAATTCCAATATAGATCGGGACGTACTATTTATACACGGTAAAGGGTTAGGTTTTCATTCGTTCTACCGTTCGAATAGTATAGAACGAATGAAAACCTATTAGCACTAAATAAATAATGTCCTCGACCGAATTTCCAGAGATTGGCCATTTCGCCTGGTTGGGATTATAGAGCACAAGTGAAGGTATGCGCAAACGCAGGTGCATTCCCCAAGTCGCAAAACCCTGATTGGACGGCATTCCGACACAACCGCAGAGAGATTAAGCGCAGTCGACCGACTGCTTTACATGCTCTCCGAGGGACACCGCCAACCTCTTTACTCCATTCTAGAAATGAAAATTTCATGACAGGACAGTCCAATTCCTAAATTTTGTTTTGACCCGAATTCCGATCTAGGAATCGAACCTCGTCATTCGCTAGTCGAACATAGCAACCACCAAAACATTCAAAGGTCATTAACGTCATCAAAGTCAGTCACATCAAGGGGTCACAAAGTCCATCAACAACTTAGAAAAAAGTTATGAGTAGGATTTTTGAGCGGGTGCCGAAGGTATCCCAAAACTCTTGTAAGCAAGTGACTAACAAGACAAGCTCTCAATCAGCTTACTAACTTTTAACAACGGATAGAGTTACGCCCTGTCCGAAAACACCGGCCGTTTCACTTCCCATGATCCTATTACAACGGAAAACAACCCCGCCCAACGAGGGGAGTTGCTATGAGAACGTCTGTGCCAAAGATCCGGACCACTGAATTATAAACATAGAATTATTGCCATCTTGACGTGGAATTGGCATCGAAAACTGTGTGAATTGCTAAAAATATTCGACAGATCAAGGTGTTTTAGTTATCTCTAGCTGACATCTATTTATAATATTAGTATGATCTTAGTCCTAACATCATACTAATATTATAAATGCGGAAGTGTGTTTGTTTGTTGGTTTGTCCTTCAATCACGCTGCAACGGAGCAACGGATCGACGTGATTTTTGGTATGGGTATAGTTGAGGACCTGGAGAGTGACATAGGCTACTTTTTATCCCGCAAAATTAAGCTGTTCCCGAGGGAATCAAAAAAACATATTCCACGCGGACGAAGTCGCGGGCAACAGCTAGTAAAACATGAAATTAAGAATTAAACAACTTATTGGCGGTTTAGAGAGTAATTACAAGGAAATCTGTCGGAATGAAAATCAGTTCCACGCTTGTTTAAGTTTATTGCGGTGAAGCCGGAAAGCTTTGGCTGAGTAACCGCTCCGTTAAAAGGTCCAGCCCCATTTGAGATGCACGGAGGGGCGCGGCAGTCGGTACTCAGCGGCAATGTACGGGACCGCGTCGCGCAGTGCTGCTGCTTGCCACGTCGCTTAAGAGAATACTAACTTAAGTAATACAAACTCTTACAAAGAATATTTGCCGCTACGTACCGCGCCGCTCGGTGCATCTGTAGTGGGGCTAGAAATTAAATCCTGCCCTTTGCGCTATGTCTTCCGCTAGACGTGTTGCTAGATTATAAACATCGGAAAGTTCCGACGAGGCTCGAGATGTGTTTTTTAAGCGATCCGTTTCGACGGACTAAGTTTGTTCGAGCGTTTGGGGGGGCATTAGGATCATGTTATCTTTGTAACGACGAAATTAAGTGCCTTCGTTGTTATTTTTATGACACGGACTAGTGTTACTACACCAAAATAGATCTTTTGAAGACATATCAAGCGATTTATTGATGTTACTGCCGTAACCCTACCATATTAAATCACCTACGGTCCAGGTGAGATCGCAATGAAGGGCTAACTTGTCGGAGATTACAAATTTAAGCAGCAAAGTGAGAGGGTTTCGGATCTGCGACCTCTTTTTTGCTTACTCCGAAGTCGAACGGTCGGAGTTCTACCGACCAACTGAGTTACTTGAACCTACTTAGAAGTCTTCAAAATGTTCAACACTATAACTAGAATAATTATACACAGGTACTCTGTCTCTCTCCATCTTTACTAGAGGAAGAAAGACAGAGACAACTATTTCGACACGTAAAATTTTTCCAGCCCAGAAGTCATACTACCATCGCTTAAAGCCGTATTGTTTTAATATTGTTGACGTTCGTGTTTTGGAATTATAATCGCGAATTAAGACGTCGCGCGTTGTCCGCGTGGACTAAGTTTTTTCGATTCCCGCGGGAACGCCGAATTTTCTGGGATAAAATTCTAGGTATTGCCAATGTCCTTCCCCGGGATATAACCTATCCCTGTACCAAATTTTATGAAAATCAGTTGAATAGGTGGGCCGTGAAAGCGTAGCAGACAGACAAACATACTTTCGCATTTATAATATTAATAGTATGGATATGGATTTTAGGGACATCAAAGTAGGAACATGACATAAAACTGATAATTTGAAGTTATAGTAAAGCGATAGTAGTAACCCCGTCCCGCGTTTTATCCTGCCCATAATAGAACTTTCGTCCTAAAAAATACCAGTAAGAAAGTAATCTTATTTATTGCCCATAAAGCTAACGGATGCTATGATAAAGCCTTATATTTATGTGTGACGTGTGAACGCTATTATAAAGTTCCTCGTAGTACTCTACTAGCCGCGTTGCACGTTACCGTTGCGCGTTGTGTTTGTCCAGGCATCAGCAAATACGTGAACACGCCTTACCTGTGAACAAAAAAATAAATGTATTAAATAAAACGCAATGAGTCCCAAATGAAAACAACTAGAATTTACCTAAAAGGAGTAGGGTTGGCAACTATTTTTCATAGTTGAGTAATAATTTTTAAACAACCAGCTTCAAACTCCCGCGCTAACTTTACAACAACAAGCACACGCTATACAAAGTACTTATTTTACTGTTGATATTTTAAAAACCGCTCGACCGATTTCGATAAAATTTATATGGGACCACTTGGGAAGTATGCCCTTTCAAATAAAAAAAGAATCATCCTAATCGGTCCACCCAGTCAAAAGTTCTGAGGTAACAAACAAAAAAAAAATACAGTCGAATTGAGAAACTCCTCCTTTTTTTGAAGTCGGTTGAAAATGCAAAGTTTATGATTATCGTATATATCCTACTTAATATTATAAATGGGAAAGTGTGGTTGTTTTTTGGTTTGTACTTTGATCACGCCGCAACAGAGCAACGGATCGACGCAATTTTTGGCATGGGTATAGCTGGGGACCTGGAGAGTGACATAGGCTAATTTAGTAAAAAAAATATCCCGGAAAATTAAGTAAATCCCGCGACAGTAAAAAAAACTTCAACCACGCGGACGCAGTCGCGGGCATCAGCTAGTGTTGTATATTTTACGCAAACCAGCTAGCTCGGCTTCGTTCGACAATAACACAAAGTTCGTATCACGTGTAAAAATTGGCGTTTCCTCATTATTTGTACCAATATGAGGAAGTGGAATCTTGTGAAAGCCGCATTCAAAAACAAACATTCACGGCCGGTTTCTGAATTGAGAATTTCATGTTGAGTCTGTCTCAAATACTACTTAAGGACTAATTAAGCAAATTTTTGTTTCTAAAATGATATTGGGCCGGTTTCTGAATTAAAGATTCAAGCAAAAACAGCAAGTTCCAACTCTCAAACCTTACACAATATCAATTCAGAAACAAAAATTTGTTTAATTAGTCCATAAGTAGTCTTTGAGACAGACTCAACATGAAATTCTCAATTCAGAAACCGGCCGTCAGTTATCTAAATACTCCTACAATTTATTATAACTACAATGTTGAGTGTTGACTAAGTTTCATGGCGGCGGTGTTAAAGACGAGGCAAAAACTAGCGAAAACCAAATATTTTTACTTAAAACATTAGTTGACAACCCTGACTAAGAATGAAATACTACAAAAAGAAAATTATTCAATTTTCAACCTAAATTATATAAGCATTAAGTTTGAAACTGCAAACATTTCATATATAGGGCAAAGATAATATTTGTGGAGGGACTGCAAAAAATATTTGGACAAATGCTTTTTCCTTTTGACAACAAAATGTGAGGCTTTTAGGGGATGTTAAATAATATAATGATAAAAATTGGTCATCGGGGTATTTAAGGCTTGGTTTCAGTACTCGCTGTCCCTCACTATTAACTATTCATACAACTTATTGAAACGCCCGTGGTCTCACCCGTGGGACTATATGTCATATATAGTCCCACAAACTTATCTGACCCGGTGGCCAAAATTGGAACTAATTTTTGTGCCTGTTAAGTTTTTGTTTTCATTTTATTTTTCTACTAGCGACGCTGTCACCGGGTCAGAAAAGTTTGTAGGACTATACTTTAAGTTTAATATTTTCTGCAATATCGTAACAATATAAGTCTGGTGACCAGACAAAAGAAGTATGTATTCAGAAATTAATAAATTCCAAATTGACCCTGCGCGGGAATCGAACTCGGCTAACATTACTGCACCAGGGAGGTCTACAAAATTCTATTTAAGTCATACAAAAAAAATGCATTGAGCTAAACCTCCTCCTTTTTAGAAATCTGTTGAAAATATGATGACTATAATATTTTACTTCTAAGATAGTAGTAATAGGGACATAAAAGTGTGTACAGCAAAAAAGGCTTTTCTTGTCTGCTCCGTCTCGCCGGAGGGTCACGCAATGTTTTGTGTTATCAACGCATTCCACCCGCCGTTATCAGAGGGGGAGACTATACTGCGGTACTGGTGGATTTAATATCTGTGTTCGTAAATAGAAATTATATTGATACCAAAGTTGAATTCTTTTCATTTACCATTTCTCTGTGTCATATTCCTCATTGCTGAAGGTCGTGACCTCATTCCATTAATCACATAATGGTAGGGGGTTTCTTGGGATAGTAATGCGGTGGGTCCCCAGGTACTTCGGCATACGATTCGACTAAAAGTTCTTATTAAACTCTAAGCTTTCTAACGATTATATTATCAGAATATGTTAGTGATAATAACCGGGACCAACGGCTTAACGTGCTCTCCGAGGCACGGAGGAAACAAAAAGGCCAAATTCGGAATACCAAATTCAATCACCCATGCAGTTACCGACTTGCTTAACAATCACAATCGACTGATATGCATTGTCGCAACTAGGCCACTCGTCCCTCAAAACGTCCCTTTTACTAAAAAAAAAAAAAAAAACTCTGACTTTTCTTTTGTAATACATAATTTCTATATTATTATTTACTTATATAAAATTCTCGTGTCACAATGTTAGTTACCATACTCCTCCGAAACGGCTTGACCGATTTTTATGAAATTTAATATGCATATTCAGTAGGTCTGAGAATCGGCTACTATCTATTTTTCATACCCCCACGCGGACGGAGTCGCGGGCATCAGCTAGTATTAAATCAATGTATTATTAAAACAAATTTTTAAAAAGAGACACCTGTTGTCCTACGACTTTTAAATAAATTGAGTATTGAGTATAAATAAAATATCTGAGTTTTCTTCTGTAATACATCTAAATACATAGTACTCATTCCCTCTAACAACGAATCCACACACCAATCTCAGCTCTCTAAGCTCTGATCAAGTAAATTTCGCATCAAGGACCAAACGTCCTAGATAGATAAAATCTAGCGCGTCTTAAGCCCCGGGCCAAGTTGCTGAACTGTGTACATCCCCGTCTTTGTCGTCAGCTTTAATTAAAAGATACACGGATACACAGACACTGGAATCGGTAGTGTGGAGATTTTATATTTTCGTCAGACTAAAGTTTTGCTTCTTGGCAATTCGATAAAATCTTATCCCAGAGTCGACTAGGGTAGAGCATTTTCTTCTATAATATTATATTATGTGAAAATATTCTAGCGTACGCTCGCGACTTCATCCAGCTGAAAATGTGTGATAAAAAGTATTATTTTATGTCTCCAAAATTTAATAGTACACTTACCTAAGCTACCACCAGCACTGACTATCACAATCTAGTGGTTTAAGTCGTGAAAAGGTCTCAAACAGACAGATAGGCATAATTACATTCAAAATAATATAAGGAGGCGGGGTATCCTAAGTTTCCCTCTCTCTCGCACATTCTAAGAATGTGGCCAATCGAAGTATTTTGACAATAAAATTACGAACACTTTAAACATACTTTTAATGTAATATACCTATTTTATGACAGAACAATGACGAAAAAACCAGTATCTTTCCTAGCCATTGGCCATATTTTTTCATAGTAGGACATCGATACCTTTATAATAATTGAAAATGTAAGGAATAAGGATGTGCGAAAGATTGGAAAAGTAAGTAGGTACACATAGTTAATATTAAAAACAATTATAAATTTAAGCGTTCATTACAAGAATTTTTAATGGACAAAGCATTTTACACTATACAAGACGCAAACCGTTATAAAATATGATAAGTTGATAAGATTTATTGATTAAGTACCTACTTCATAAATTTGCACGTCAGCAATTAGGTACGAAACATGTTTGTTCTTTAATTAGTTTGTCATCTTAATTGTACAATGTTTCTTACTTGCAAATAAACGATTGATTGATTGATTAGTTTTTCCGTTTTAAAGATTATGTGCAAACAGTATCCATCCAGCGAAACTACATCCGTGTGAATCCATTCAGCGTGGGCCACAATTATCTGCATAGCGTGCAATGTAGCGGTAACGGCGAACACCACTATACGCCGTCCGGGGAACACTGTCCGAACCGGGGAATTAGTTGGGTCGTGAGCGGACATTATTGACATGACCACTATTCCAGGACATTACCTGATGGCTGTATCGTGTACGAGATTCATTTTAGTTTATAGGGAACGGACTTTACTTTGTGAATTTCTTTATTTTTGACGATACTTTTGCGGGAATAAAAAGTAGCCAATGTCACTTTACAGGTCCTCAAATATACCCATGCAAAAAATCACGTCGATCAGTTGCTCAGTCAGTTGTTGCAGTGTGATTGAAAGACAAATCAACAAACAAACATACTTTCGCATTTATTAGAAGAGTTCGAAGAGTTTTCGAAATTGAGTTCGCAAAATATTTCCTTGGAGATTTTTCTGTGAGTTTAGTAGTGATTTTTTAAAAAAACCAGCAGAACACATTTTTGCATGTATGTATTATATGAGTATAATAGGATATCTACCAAAATATGAAAATGTGCTTCGAGTCAAAGAGTATTTCAATATTGAAATAGCAAAATATTTCCTCGGAGATTTTTCGATAAGTTTAGTCCTAAAATGCAGGTATTTTATATGAAATCTAAACCCTTTGATATCTCAACCTCTTTCCTATTCACATAGGAACCTCTTTCCTATGTGAAAAGGAAAGAGGTTGAGAATATGCAGATCCGCCAACATCCGAGGCCGAACCGATAATCGTTTTCAAACGGGTTTCTAATTGCTCGCGTCTTCTGATTGGACCGCACGACTCAGCACTTTTATTCAAATACGGGGTAAAATGTTAAGCTCAGACCACATCTACGTTAGGCAAAATTACTTAGTGAGGAAAGAAAAAATTAAATTGAATACAAAAGTGCAACTGTGTCATTTGTTAGACGGAAATATAGAAACGGTAAATGTAGGCTCTTTTACTCAAACTCAAGAATAAAAAAATAGTAGGTAGTGCTCGCTTCTACTTTACTACTACTTCTACTTTGTAAAATTTGTTATTCATTTGTCGGTAACAGTATACAATTTTATAATAAACTAAGACATATTGGAGACTAGCTGATGCCCGCGACTTCGTCCGCGTGGTTTAAGTTTTTTTGATTACCGCGGGAATGCAGCCTAAGTCACTCTGCAGGTTCACCATGCCAAAAATCACGTTTATCCGTTGCTCCGTTGCGGCGTGATTGAAGGACAAACCAACAAACCAACAAACAAACACACTTTCGCATTTATAATATTAGTATGATAGTTCTCAACAAGTTTAAAGATTTTGTAAAATGTAAACTAATTGAAAAATCGTATTACAGTGTAAAGGATTATTTAAATTTTAAATGATATAAAAGCATGGATATGAATTGTTCCAGCGGCTAATTATGTAATTGTTAAAGTAATATATCTAATTAATTTACGATATTTGTGAGATGGTGATAACAATACAACAAACCAGCTAGTTTGTTGTAGGCTCTTCTCAGTCCAGGGCGCGGTTGGAACCCTCGTAGCTTTACTTTTAAGATACCGTGGTTAATTATCACCATCACGTCTTATACCTACTTTGTGTATTCAGAAGGTGTACTGTGTGTACCAATCTAAACACTCGTATTATAAATTTGAAAATTTGGATGGATGGATGGATGTTTGTTACTTAATCACGCCAAAACGGCTGAACGGATCTGGATGACATTTGGCACAGAGATAGATTATAAACTGGGATAACATAGGCTACTTTTTATACCGGAAAATTAAAGGGTTCCCGCGGGAACTAAAATACCTTAATCCACGCGGAAGAAGTCGCGGACAGCAGCTAGTTTTGAATAAATATACTTTGAGTTTGAGTTTGACACAGTTGAGCCAAGTATAATATAATTTAATCAAATAAATATTATAAATGCGAAAGTTTGGATGGATGTCTGGATGGATGTATGGATGGATGTATGGATGTTTGTTACTCAATCACGCCCCAACGTCTGAACGGATCTGGCTGAAATTTGACATAGGGATAGATTATAGTCTGGAATAGCACATAGGCTACTTTTTATCCCGGAAAATTGAAGAGTTCCCGCGGGAATCAAACAAATGTATCTGTTCAACTGATTTTGATAAAATTTGGTACAGGGATAGGTTGTATCCCGGGGAAGGACGTAGGCTACTTTTTATCCCGGAAAATTAAGGAGTTCCCGCGGGAACCAAAAACCTCAAACCACGCGGACGAAGTCGCGGGCTTTCGCTAGTATAAAAAATCTTTTAAACAACCGACTTCAAACTCCCGCGCCAACTTTACAACAACAAGCACACGCTATACAAAGTAAGTACTTATTTTATTGTTGATATTTTAAAAACCGCTCGACCGATTTCGATAAAATTTATATGGAACCACCTTTGAAGTATACCCTTTTAAACAAAAAAAGAATTTTCAAAATCGGTCCAGGCGTCTTCGAGTAATCGGGGAACATACATAAAAAATAAAAATAAAAATAAAAAATTCCGACGAATTGAGAACCTCCTCCTTTTTTGAAGTCGATTAAAAATAAATTATTGAAGCTCGTGTATGCACTGAATAAATTTTAATAGCATGATATGCTCATGGCGGGCGCTAAAGTAAGATTTCTACTTGCGAATTGAGATTCATTCACACTTGCTTTAAACATTATTCCTGTCACCAACGACGACGTCTCATTATGCAGGTGCTCGAGTGGTTTCTCATCAAACAAACGGAAATATAAATAAAACTATTTAAATAATGAGATGACCTGAATATGATTTCTTTTTATGCAACTACAAGTTAGCCCTTGACTGCGATCTCACCTGATTGGAAGTGTAGTCCAAGATGGTAGCGGGATAACCTGTTAGGGGCATGTCAGTTGTATTAAACCCTAGTTGGTTTCTGCACGGCATCGTACCGGAACGTTAAACCACTTGGCGGTACGTCTTTGCCAGTAGGGTGGTAACTAGCCACGGCCGAACCAGACCAGAGAAAATTCAAAAATTATAAATTCCAAAATGAATCCTATCGGAAATCGAGCCCGGAACCACTCACGTTAAGACTGCGCCAGGGAGGTCGTCAAATGATGGTGATAACTAAGAAGCATAAAAAAAAACACCACCACGTAATGGCTATCGTGAGTGGCACCTAATTCAGAGCAAAACTAGCATTAAAAAGGTCTCGGACATCATGTCAGAGGATCACTGAGTGCGAAACATTAAAAAACAACTAAGAAGCATAAACATAATATAAAGAAGATAATATGAATACAAAAGGAAAAATTCACAACATGTAGAGTACATGTCCATGCCTGAATATAATACAACTTTGCTCAACTGGTGTGCACACAGCATTAACATAACAATATGTGGTTTGGGAAATCCTAGTACGTTTACGATTTGGGTAAGAGAGGGTCGAAATAGTTGGGAGAGAATTTATATATTGCAATTTTGAGTTGAACAATGTTGATGAGGAATGAGGATTTTATGAAATAAAAACTTGTCATATTCCACCACGCTGGCCAAGTGTGTGTTGGCAGCTTCACACACCTTGGATAGCACTAGGGAGAACTCTCAGGCATGCAGGTTTCCTCACTGTATTTTCCTTCACAGTTATTTATTGATTGTGAGTGATATTTAATTGCCTCGTAGGTCTAGTGGTTAGTAGCATGGTCGACTGCGGCCGACGAGGTCCCGGGTTCGTATGCCGGGTCGGGCCATAATTAAGTATTGGGTTTTTCTGATTAGAAATTCCCAGTACAGAATAGGTACAGAATTGGTACTAGCTCGGAGTTAGGAAGTTGGCGGTGCTTCACCCCCGTGCCACGGGTCCCGGTCATTATCACTAACACGATAATAGTCGTTAAAGCCCGCCAACCCGCATTGGGGCAGAATGGTGGGTCTAAGCTCTAATTCCCTCTGTCCTATGAGAGTAGATGCCTGTGAGATATTTAATTTCTCAAAACGCACATAACTCCGAAAGAGGTGCGTGCCCAGGGATCGAACCCCCAACCAGCCCACTACGAAGCCGGGAGCCTAACCACAGCACTTCATGATTATCAACGTATAAATCATCGCACATCAAAATGCTTACATCCGAATATCAGTCTGATTGTTTACTTTTTCAAACAAAAAAAGCCATATCAAAGTTTTTTAATCCCAACAGAACTACAAAGTTTTAGTGCACAATCGAAAGCTTAATTAATTTTCGCTTTTCACGCCAGCAGAGCCGAATAGCTTTTGATTTTTTTCCGAAAACATGCATCCATACTAATATTATGAATACGAAAGTGTGTCTGTCTGTCTGCTACGCTTTCACGGCCCACCTGTTTAACTGATTTTGATGAAATTTAATACAGGTTGCATCCCGGGAATACACAGGGTAGACCTTTTATCCCAGAAATAAGTGTTCCCGCGGGAATCAAAACCTAAGTCCACGCGAATTAAGTCGCGGTATTGGCTAGTATTTCCTAACGCTCGCACTAGTGAACAGGCAACCTTATATTTTTGTCCCAAGTAAGAGCAGGGGCAGGGGGGGTTTAAAGCAGTAATACTCATACTAATATTATAAATCCGCAAGTGTGTTTGTTTGTTGTTTTGTCCTTCAATCGCACCGCAACGGAGCAACGGATCGACGTGATTTTTGGCATGGGCATAGTTGAGGACCTGGAGAGTGACATAGGCTAGACTTTTTATCCCGAAAAATTAGGGAGTACCCGCGAGAATTAAAAGAAAATATTTCACGCGGACGAAGTAGCGGGCATCATCTAGTAGAATACAATTCTAAAACACGAAAGTCAACCATAATGAAACAAGATTATGGCTTTAAGCGTTGGAAGTATGGCCCCAGTACTTGTCCGGGGTACATTAAGTCGCGACTGGAAAGGGTTCCGTATTATATCAGCGACCATTTTACGCTACGTGACCGCCTTACCAAACTTTGCATTCGTTTGTCAAACCCATCCACTCGAAAGGCCTTTCTTCGATGGAGTGGTTAAAAAATTGGCTTATCAAACGACATGTATGGGTATTTTATTTTATACACGTAGGTAAGTAAGTAGGTATATTTGATTTTTGGGAAATTTTCAAAATCGCGTCGCACAAAGAATATCAATTTAGCTTTCTTTGGCTATGTCACCCAACGATACCCATTCACACGATAACACACGGAAAGTGTGTTTTATGAACACATAGCATCACATAGTATCATGCGAAAGTGTGTCTGTCTGTTTGCTACGCTTAAACAGCTCATCTGTCCAACCGATTTTAACGCTACTTTAGTGGTAGTGAAACAGATTGCATCCTGGGAAAAGACGTAGGGTAATTTTATCCTGGAAAAACAAAGGGTTCCTACGGGACCACAAAAACCCAAATCCATGCGGACGAAGTCGCGATCATCAACTTTAGGGACATTTTGTTTTTTTTTTTTCAAACCATGTCATACCAATATGGTTCGGGAACATTTAACGAACGGAAAATCTCATACATTTTCTTAGTAGGTATATAATGTCCTGAGTGTCTTGTTATGAAGATAATTGGACATAAATATCGCAAAATTACTCCAAATATTTATGAATTCTCTTTTAAAGATTCGAGGAATATTTTTGTGACATTTACGACCCATACACACGTGACAATTTAATTAAGACTCAAGTTACATGACATTTTTCCGTAGCATTTTTTATTCGTTTATGGCCCCCATCCATGCTAATATACTAAATGCGAAAGTGTGTCCGTCTGTTAACTGTCCATACAGAGATAGATAGATAAATTCTTTATTGCCACACTAGCATCCATACTCCATACTAATATTATAAATACGAAAGTGTGTGTCTGTCTGTCTATCTGCTACGCTTTCATGGCCCACCTGTTCAACCAATTTTGATCAAATTTGGTACAGGGATAGGTTCTTTCCCGGGGAAGGATATACCTAGGACATTGACTTGGAGAGTGCCATAGGCAGCTTTTTATCCCGGAAAACTAAGGAGTTCCCGCGGGAATAAAAAAATTCATAATTTTATTACATATGAATTAGGTTAGAACCAACAAGTGAAAGTTATAGTAAAGTGATGTAGGCGACAACGTCATGTGACCTGATTTCGTCGTATGAACTATCAAATGCATTATCCCGCCTTTTCCCGAGCGGAGCAGGTCAAGTTGCTTGAATCATGGATGTAACCTGGATTCACATTTCACAGTTTTTTATTGGAATTTGTCAACTTTATTATATCCTAGTAGCTACACTTGTCTGCCTTTGTGTCCGAGGTCTAGTGGTTAGCATGTTCGACTGCGGTCAACAAGGTCCCGGGTTCGCCATAAGTCATGGGTCGGGCTATAATTAAGTATTGGGTTTTTCAAAGATTTGAGCACTAAACTTTACAGTTGCCAAAAATATTGATAATAGAAATTATTCTGAAAATTCAACGAGGAAAATGTAACTAGGTATAAATTCTCACGTAAGGTGGTTTCGGTGCGATAAAAATAAATCTTGATGTCCTAGTCGGGGGTTAATCGTCGGAAATATATTTAAGGGTGCTTAATATCTCGAACGGATACTTATTATCTGACTTTATCTGGACAGATAACACTGATTTAATGTTACGATTCCTATCTTCTTAGGGATTTTGGCCCCCCAAGATCATCAGCGATTTAGGACGAAGCAACATTAGTGGCGCGAGGAATAGGGGCGGGAGTTCTAGATATATCTGAAAGATGGGATGACATCTTCCCCGCGATTGGTTATGTAATGGTAATCGTCATCATCATCATCATCATCATCACTACAGCCCATTAACGTCCCTCTGCTGGGCACAGGCCTCCACTCTCATAGGAGAGCGGGAATTAGAGCTTAGACCCACCACGCTGCTCCAATGCGGGTTGGCGGGCTTTAACGACTATTATCATGTTAGTGATAATAACCGGGACCGACGGCTTAACGTGCTCTCCGAGGCACGGGGGTGAAACACCGCCAACTTCCAACTCCGTGCTGGCACTGAGAATTTCTTAATTGAAAAACCCAATACCTAACTTTTTATGCCCGACCGGGAATCGAACCCAGGACCTAGTGATCCGCAGTCGACTATGCTAACCACTAGACCAACGAGGCATGGTAATCGTAATCGTTTGTAATTCTACCTGTTTAGGGAGTTCATAGATGCCTGCACGTCAAAAAGCATGTATGAGCTTCTTAAACAGTTCGAGTAATACGTTTTACTCAAATGCCCTAATTTATGCGCTGCCGGGGATCAAACCCGGGACCTCAAACACTAAAGTGCGGAGTGTCCTAAAGGACAACAGCGCTCAACACTGCGCAACTAGACACACAATATTCTAGACACATGTATTGTTCAACTCGTAAAAATATCCACATTTGGTATTGCAATGTTAATACCCGCTGTCTGAGAGCACAGCATCTCGCACGTCACTCACATGTATTGTGTCGAGGGATTTAGCGCTGCGCAAGACAACACCCTTTTATTATTCTGTCTTAAGTTGGTTGTATGAGGAATAAGAATGTGATGATTAAAAATATGGAGCATTGTTATTTTTTCTTCTCCATCCATACTGATATTAAAAACTAGACGGTGCACGTGACTACTTCGGCGTTAAGATTTTTGCTTGGATTACAGTTAAAAATAGAAATCACGATCAGAGCCCAATGGGCATGATGACTGATTTTGAAAAATGGTCAGATTATGTTCGGAAGTATCCACTATTTCGAAAAAATATCTTATTTCAGCAGAAAAATACGGTTTAGTAGATAAAATTGGCATTTGAAATTTAAATTTTAAAATTCACGCCAAAACGTTCTGCGGTGTCATGGCGTCGTTTGTGACGTCACTATTGTTTTTACCAATGTACTCTGTGCAGTGTGCAGTAAACAAAAGTGTGATTGTCAAAGCTCGAAAACAAACAATTGTGACGTCATTCGCTTCTTGGTGTTTTAACCAATATGGCGGATTGCTGAATTTTATAGTTTTATTCAATCAAAATAAATAGCAATCTAACTCGAAATAGAAAAATAAATATGTTTTTTATAATCCATGAATACTATTTCATTAGAAAAATTCAAAATTTCATTGATTCTTGGTTACTGTCATCATGCCTATTGTCTAAGCAAATCGTAATCATTGGACAGCTTAATTAAAACGAGTTACTCGAACTGTTTATGGAGTTCAAACATGCCTTTGTATGTATGAACTCCTCTTTGAACTCCTAAAATAGGTCGAATTATCCGTTTCACAAACGATTACGATTACGATTTCTTTACACAATCGGGGGGCAGATCAGATTTACGTCTACGTCGTCACTTTAGTTAATAATCACTAAAAAATAATTTCATTTCCCCTGTGCATCTACGAAGTCAGCTCGTAATAATCGATTCACGAAATCGCCAACTATAAGCCATTATAGAGCATCTTTGCAAACAATGAGAAATTCAGAAATACCCTCAATATTTACCAGCCCAATCCAATTGTCCGTCATTATTGCCAGAACAAATTAAGTCCTCGAGCGAAATATTGGAATAACGATTTCACCATTTCAGAGACGTCTTCAAGAACCCTCAAGATCTCCTCAGAGTTGAAGAGGCCCTTGCAGTGACAAGGAAAGGACCACCGAAGGAAATCACGTGAAAGAGAGGGACGGTAAAAATCCTTGTTTAGAAAAAGTTTTGATCGATCTTGTTGGATTCCTCTTGTGGGACAACGCAAATTACAAATGAAAAAAAAGCTAACAAGTTTTATAGTAGGTATTTATGATTTGGAATAACCATAAACGATCTCACACATTTTAAAGTACTTGTTGTTTTCTCGTTTCACTTGATATTTAATAAAACTATTAAATTGAAATAGCATGTTAAAAACTTATTCACTTTTTGATCTTAAGTTCTACATCTATTAGAAGTTTAGCTTTTTTAGTACCGATTATTACAAAACCAGAGACTAATTTCATGTTTTTTTTCAAAGACAATTAGCAAAGACAAACGTCAGACATTAAATTAGGAAGCATTCACAATACAGTACTGGTAGGTACTCAGAGTGTAATTCATTAATCAAACACTAAAATAGTAGGTGCTACAAGTATCACAGAATACTTAAAAGTACTATGTACTTTACTTAACGAGAATTAAGTTATCATCATTTGCCCCCACGTGAGTCAAGTGTTAATTGGATAAAATAGAATTTATTTTTGGCGTAGGAAACATCCCTATTGTCAGATAATAATAATTGGTAACAGGAGATTTTGTTTAATATATTGACAGAATCCTCGTTAGCTTAATGATTTAACGAACATTGAAACAAATACACATCATTATAAAATCTGGGGCCGTATTACGTATTTAAGGCTCTGTCATAACGTCAAAATCAGCGTATGCTTGAATAAATAATATAATGTTGTTTTCAAGACCTTTCACGCATCTCAAAACAATAAAAACTCTGCATAGAAAAAATCTTTAAACATAACGATCCCAGCGATTTTTCTCCACACTGAAAAGTATTTGCTCTGAAAATATTACATTCTTAATTTAAATAAAATTTGAAACTGATATTAGGTATTAATTCAGGTTGTATGGGAAGGATATAGGCAAATTATTATCCCGGAATATGAAGGAGTTCTCGCGGGAATAATAAACCTAAATCCACGCGGACGAATTCGCGGGCTGCCAAAGAGAGGGGAACATAGGTCACCTAGCCGCTTTAATACCAAATCTAAATTAAACAGACTTTAGACAGCAGTATTATCTGGAACAATAAACAGATTACAGTTTCACCAAAAACAGTGGAATTACTCTCAGAGTAAGTCTAGACTTAGCGCAGTACCTGAATAATTAATCAGGAATTTAATCCCACCTGTTTATTTCCACCAGACTGACCTTTGACTTCGCACGCCTGTGGTTTATTTTCAGACGAAATCACGATAATACCTACCTTTTTTTAAATTCCACAATAAATTAGCCCTTAACTGAACGCCTGATGGTAAGTGATGATGCAGTCTAAGATGGTAGCGGCTAACCTGTTAGAGGTATGGCAATTATACTAAACCCATACCTTTGGTCGGTTTCTACACGCAAAATCGCTTGGCGGCACGTCTTTGCCGTTACGGTGGTAACTATACGGCCACGGCCGATTTCTCCCACCAGACCAGACCAGGGAAAATTCAGAAACTATAAAGTCCCAAACTGACACTGCCGGGAATCGAACCCGGGACCTCCCACGTTAAGACAACAGCGCTCAACACTGCCCCAGGGAGGTTGTACCTACCAAAAATAATAATTCAGATAAGTTCGTGCGACTATACAAGCGGGAACGTCAAGGAATTCAATAAAATACGCGCGAATCGGATCGGGCACCAGGGGAAAAATTGTTTTATTGCTCCTTATGACTTGTCGACTTGAAATCACGAGCAATACGAGTCTCTGAAATAGAATAATGCTGTCCGTTTGCTACGCTTTTAAGAATATATGGGATATTAAATCGATTTTGACGAATTTTGTAACTATAAGGACATAGGCTACTAGCACATAGATTCAGCAATATTACTCAAATCGTTACTACAGCCTGTTCACCCTTCTGTTTTATCTTTTAACCTTTTTTAACCGAATTCCAAAAAAGGAGGTTCTCAATTCGTCGCGTCGCGTCGCGTTTTTAATGTATGTCGGTGCACATCTCCGTGGTTTCTAACCGATTTGAAAAAAAAATTGTTATTGTTTTTGTTTAAGCGTGTGCAATAAAGAGTTTTATGTACATCTATATCTATCAATCTAAAGCTTCCAAATAAAATTAGTATAGTTTCGTTGGGGCGTCCTAAATTCTGCACTCACGTATTTGCCGGCTGTACATACAAACATACGGTTTAATAACCCGTATGTAATAAAAGCTAGTGCTGTCTTTCCAGCAGTATTAAATTCCTCGACGTTGACGTCGGACATGACAAAAGACAGCTATCCGAAATGTTTGTTGCAGTGACATTGGTAAAGTGCATTGCGCTGGTGTGGCACTAATAAAAACCATAAAACAAAAGCTTTAAAATTTAACCCTAGAATAGAATTCAGCGCAACGCGACAGTATCAAACAGTAGCTGAACCTTCACGTGGCCTACGTTATCGCGTAAATACGTCGGTCATTTTCAATGGCGTCGTATCGCGTGGTGTCGCTTGTGTCGCTCACCTAGGACAACGGGTCAGCGTCAAACGCGACAACGCGACTCGATACGACGTAACGCGACAATTTCAAACAGGGGTCATACCACCACCGCTTAAAGCCGTATGGTTTTAATATTCTCGCCGTTCGTGTTTTAGAATTATGATCCTTATTTTAGGGAAGTCAAGGTACGTGACATAAAACTCACACATTAAGTAATACTGCTTTAAGCAATGGTAGTAGCCCCCAGTAGCTGACACTTCTCGAGGCCTACGTTGTCGCGGAGCTATAAGTCGTTTTCTATGGAGTTGTTGTAAGTGCATTCTATGGAGTTGGTGCATCAAATCAAATCAATATTCATTCATTTAAATTAGGTACACTGTACACTTATTGAAGTCCAATTACTAATAAAACATGATGGTGATAATCGGTATCTTAAAAATAAAGCTACGAGGGTTCCAAACGCGCCCTCGTCTGAGAAAAACCCACAACAAACTCAGCCGGGTATGCCGCATCCACCAAATGTGCCTCATTTAAACCAAAATGCATATGCATGTGCGAATAACGATTATTCCAAAAGCCTTGTAGTAGCTCGAAATACCAAGTTGCACTTCGCTTTGTCATTTAAGTTTCCACCACAAAGCTGTATAGGAGGTAGGTACTTAGCTTACACACCTTCTGTGCAAAGTAGCTTACACCTTGTGGACTGTGTTTCACAGCTAAGATATTTACGAATGTTTGTTCAAAGGTTTTATTTTTATACATTCCTTTAAAAAAATCAGACTTCAATTGACACATTTTTTTTTGTAGACAAGTTTCGAACTCGTACTACCTTACAGATGTCAAACAAGATTTAATCAACCATTGGATAGAATTAGAAACTGGATAATCGATTTATACACGGAATATATCGAAAGGTTAGTTTAGTTAATAAGTCACATAAAAGAGATAAATCGAAAACAAATCTCCGTAATTACTTTATGTTTATTTTGTATTTCCAACTCGATTCTAAGCCTTGTACCTACTCAAATCACATTTACCCAAATATATGTATTGCAAAACTAGGTGATGCCTGCGACTTCGTCCGCGTGGATTAAGTTTTTTGTTTCCAGCGGCAACTCTTCAATTTTCCGGGATAAAAAGTAGCATGTCTTTCCCCGGAATGTAACCTATCTCTGTACCAATTTTCATCAAAATCGGTTGCGTAATTGGGCCGTGAAAGCTTAGCAGACAGACAGACACACTTTCGCATTTATAATATTTGTATGGATTTCGAATTCGACGCTAAGCCTGGTATCTACTCAAATTACATTTACCTAAATATATTGCAAAATACGCAAATAAACGAATTTCCAATGAAATGTGCGCGAGCGAGTTTGTATTCGGTAATTTACAAACACGGTCGACTCAAAGTGGGTTGATGGAATCAGAAACGAGGAATTTCGGCAATACCCGCAATTTTGTATTTTTGAAATGGAGTCATTTACGTATAAACAAGGATTAGCAGCAAGTTATTTTCAGATTTCGTCTCTTTTGGAGGCGTCTTATGATAACTTATTTCGTGATTTAGGTTTTTGTAAAGATCCGTATTGGAATTGGAAAAAATAAATCATTTTCGTCCTATGGCCGACGGCCCACTACTTACCTAGTACGAGCTTCTTCTTAGAATGACAAAGTATTTGGCCATAGTCTACCACGCTTGGCAAGTGTGAATTGGAAACAGTACGATTATTAAGTTGATAATTGGCTATTTGACTGTTTTCGGAAAATTACTTTAAAAGGTACGTGGGTTCATTTTATACCTCTTACAATTATCTTTTTCTCAAAAAAGCGTTATTTATTAGAAAAAAATACATTTTTAATACATAAATTTTAAATTCGCGCGAAAACAGCCAGTCACGTGACATTTGCTAGCTGTGACGTCATAGCTCAAAATAAAATAAATCTAAGTACGACGCACCGAGTTAAAAGTGATTTTGAGTGGAAAGTTTACAGCTTTTTAGATGCAATTGTGAAAATTACAAGCTACAAGACGTGTGTAGAAATACTATAAATAATAATTAATTCGTATCCTGTCCTAATATACCTATATCATATAATAATATTACCTATATCATAAACGTCGAAAGCTGGAATTTAAATTGGATAAATCTGCGATATTACTTTGTGAAGACCACTTTGATGTTAGTGTTATAAAGAAATCAACTAAAAACTCTGATCTGGCAAAAATGAATTAAACCTAACCTAACCTAACATTTTCTTCATAAAACATGACATAAAATTAACATAAATTATATTTCTGTCACTTTACAGCAGCACTTTCTTATGTCTTAAACACGAGACCTAATGACTATTACTTTGTGTATTTCGGCAATTACATGTAAGATTTTACATTAGGAAACTCGGCAGAGCAAAAGTTTACACGCAAATAAATTTGCAACCACAAATAAATCGACTTTAGGCAGATTTTCACTATCAGCTGTATAGCATTCCATTCCTCTCACAATCACAAATCTAAATATATTAGTGTTAATTTTCTCAACAATACGTAAACATTGGTACTTACGACGTTCACACGACGTTTTTTTTTTGAAATGTGACGTCACACAGCGCTCTATCATGACCGCCCGCGTTTCGCTTCTTGTAATCCACAGATAAAAAATCTCAAATTTGTTAAGCAAAAATAAAATATTTACAATTTATTTGAATGCAAAACACATATTGTATAATTATTGTTAACCTACAAGCTACCAAATCTAACATATTTCATATTCTATAGTTACAGCTGTCAAGTAGCCAATTGCTAAGATTCAGACTTTCTTGGCAGTTTCATGATGGAATCGTAAACATCTCTATCATACGATGATTTCTTGAATGACAATGTCCTAGACTCTAGTCTCCTAGAAGAGCGCGAGGATAGTTCTATTCAATGTGCCTAGTTAGTGTACAAAGAAGGAGAGGGCGTAAAGGGAGAAATATCGAATTATATCCTTTCTAAAAGTAACTATAACTATAATAATTAACTAGCTATTAAAATAAAAAAAATCACATTATATTTTTGGCAATTACAATAAACTAAATGTAATTAACATAGAAGGATCACAAGTCACACTTATCTATCTATTCTCTATATATAACACTGCATGTACCCACCGTAACCCAATTAGGGAGCACATAATATGTTTCTCTCTAGACGTTCCACGTGTCTAGAGACTAGAGAGATGCGATGAAGACACTTCGATTTAGGCAAAACCTCAATGAGATTTAACAAAAATGCAGAGCGGCTTTTGTCCACAAATCTAACATCCAAATCATGTGTTTTTATTCTTTTTGAGTGTCTAAAACACTAATAGACTAGCAATTTAATGGGTTAACGAATGCATTTCGAAATATCCAGCCTTCTTCCATATTTACGTTATAAAAGTGTACCTAATCAGCTTTCTAGGTCCAAGGATTGGGCCGAACGTTGATGAATCAGCCAATGAGTGAGTGAGTGAGTCATAAGTGAGCCAGTCTGTAAGTGAGTATTTTTAATCGAATTCCAAAAAAGGAAGAGGTTCTCAATTCGACGCGTATTTTTTTTATTGTATGAGATTAGGTGATATCTCAAAAAACACCTGGTACCATCAGTCAAACATTAATCAATAAGGGATAATGTAACAGATAGTCTATGTAATCTATTTTTCATATTAATATTATAAATGCGGAAGTATGTCTGTCTGTATTTCTATCATTCAGCTACCCTTTGACAGCCCATCTTTCCTTTAAAAACTAAACTTTTTTATTTTAGAAATTTAAAAATCTTAATTCCACCTGGATGTAATCGCGAGCACCACTAGTACTCTCTATGAGAAAATTAATAAAACCCAGTTTGTCACTCACAAAACCTTTATCTATCTTCGGTATACCTATCTAGAGACTCCGGCGGAGATCAATGCAGTGACGTCACTTCAATTTAGACAACGCCTTCGATATCGACTGTTAAATTTAACGTCTGTCTGTGTTCTGTCGCACACGGACGAAATTAAGAGACAGAAGCGACATGTCTCTATGCAAAAAGTCGCACCCAATATCGATTTTGCCAAGTAACTCTTTGTTAAAGTCAAAATGCGCGCTTCTAAAGCGCATACAGTGGGACGTCTCACGTGAATATTTGTTTTTCTTTTTTTAGTTTAATAGACGATTTAAAATGGTTATCAAACTAACAACTGATAGAAGACATGGAATTGACTTCTTTTGGATGACGATCAATTTATCCTTACCTAAGCTGCATTAGACATTTAAAACGATAAGATGAAAAGTCGCAAGTGTGATCTAAGACTACATTTTAACGACGATCCGCACACGGTCGAGGCTAATGGGCGAGGAATATTTAGGCATGCTATTCTCGTCTTAACTTCAGATATGTTTTAGGGGCTATTTTGGTTTGATAGCGACTGTATTTCAGCGTCTTTATTACAGTTTGCAGAAGACGTTAATGAAACTCTAGTCAATGTTTGATTGGCCCAAGGAAGACGTTTCGATGCTAATTTTTATTGGCTTCGGGAATATGGATGCACTTATCACATAAATATTATAAATGCGAAAGTTTGGATGGATGGATGTATGGATGGACGTTTGTTACTCAATCACGCCCGAACGGCTGAACGGATCTGGATGAAATTTGGAACAGAGATAGATTATAGTCTGGAATACCATATTCGCTACGCTACTTTTTATCCCGGAAAACTAAGGAGTTCCCGCGGGAACCAAAAAACCTCAATCCACGCGGACGTAGTCGCGGGCATCAGCTAGTATTTTATACGAGTCATAATAGTATGACACGTCTGAAGCGGCGATAGCTTAGTGGTTTGGACGTCCTCAGCCTTCTATTCTGTCAAATTATGCCTCAGGACTAGGAAGAACTATTCGATCTGGTTCCTCCTTCACCTTCATCGACAAGGTCTGCAGTCTGCACCCTTACGCAGCCGAAAATCCACGACTCGTACGAAGCGATTTGCTTCCCCGTTCCTAATTTGAACCGCTAGGATATGGAATGCCCTTCCGACTTCCGTTTTCCCCCTCCTCTTTTAATAAAGGTACCTTCCAATCCAGAGTGAATAGGTATCTTCTAGGCAAGCACGCTCCGCCTTAGGCTGCATCACCACTTGCAAGCAGATCTGATTGCAGCCAAAAAAATGACAAAGTATCTATCCAAAGTCTACAATCTACATAATAACTCATACATTCCGTGAAACTGTAATACTTATTCTATTTTGAGAATAGACAGAATAGACAGTCTAGCAGTCACCAAGTCTCCCAAACACATCTTAAATATGCTGAACATTTGAAAGGATATTTTCATAGGATTGCAATAACACGGCGATCCTTTCCTTAAAATAGCACTTAAAACATTAGTCCATCCTGAGGAACAATTAATTAAATCATCTCAAACTTTAAACCGGCAATTAACATCAATTCAAACGATTATAAACTTTATTTCCCAACGGATAAGACTCAAAAAGCATTTCACGGAGTTTCTCGTAATCTAATCACCGGCACTGTTTCTGCAAGCTGACGGTGCGTTTATTGCAAGGCGTAAACGACTCTAGTGCTTAAGACTTAAGATCTATTTTATAGTGCATAACATTAAGGATAAGATTTTATGTTTATTGTTACGTTCGAGATATGTATGTAAACTTTGCGAGAGTATTCGTATAAATGAAATTGAAATGCTAGGAGTATCGAAAATCATGTAGATAAGACCTACTTTTAAAATATATGGTGAACCCCAAAAATATCAGGCGCTATAGGCAGGCTTAACGTGCTCTCCGAGGCACGGGGATGAAACGCCGCCAACTTCCTAACTCCCTGCTAGTACTGAGAATTTCTTGTCAGAAAACCCAATACTTGTTGTGGCCCGACCCGGGACTCGAACCGGGGACCTCGTCGGTCGCAGTCGAACATTCTAACTACTAGACCAACGAGGCAGTCAATCCGCTTTGCTAAGGCCGGCCTCCGCTAAGGATGGTTTTGAGGCGGGTGGGAGATCGGTTGGCTACCTCGACATTCATTTCTTGTCAGAAAACCCCAATAATACAGTGGAAGTATACGTGATCGACACGCACCATTCGTGGCCCGACGCGAGTCAATATTGGGTTAGGGGTCGGACGTGCCCGGGTTAGCGATAACGGGCTGAAACCCCAAGAAGTTGGCTCGTGTAATCTTATGAGGTTTGGCGGGCAGCTAAAAAGTCAACTTGATACTAAAAATAGCTTTTAGTACCCTGTTTGTATTGAGTTGGTAATCGTATCATTGGAAACGCTGATAGCCAAATGGTTTAGTTAGACAGTGCTATACGGGGTCTCGGGTTCGATTCCCGTGCCTGTAACTTTTCGGATTAAGAAATTAAATATCACTTGCTTTAAAAGGTGAAGCAATAGATCGCGAAGAAACCTGCTTAGTTATTCATAACGTTCTCAAAGGTCTGCCAATCCCCACTTGGCCAGCGTGGTGGATTTCTCGGAGTATGTCGCGACTTGCCGCCAATGGCGAGCAAAAGGATTTTTACCCGTACTACACATGTGCAATCTATTTGTCACAAGATAAAGTCGATTACTGCCAAACAGAATAACTCAGCTGCTAGCATAGTATGGAGGGTCAATCTTCTTTGGTTTTTGTGATGGAATTTTTCTCAAAAAATAATGTTTAATGAGCTAACAAAATTAGTTGTTCTCCATGTACAAAATAATATACTTACCGTTTTCTGATGGCTGATGATTCTTATGGTTCAATGGCTATCAAATATCCATTATAATAGGCGTGGATTGTAGCTAGTTGAATGACTGTAACTGACTGTAGCAGTGTTACTTTTTGAAATAAAATCTGGGAAATTCGAAAAGTCGCGAACTTTTGACCCGCCCTCGTATATATTTATTTTAAATTGAGTTTTGAGATGCGGCAATGGCTAGCAATTTGGAGATGCGTTAAGATCTTAAAAACATCATATGATGTATAATTTTTTCAAGCATACATATTTACATATGTCACCGTTTGATAGATGCACTGCTGCAAAAAAACTCTGTTTTGCCAATTTTACGCTATGACAGAGCCTTAAATCTCAACTGTCAACCTCATGCAAAACGAGTAGGTACGTAAATAACTATATATGTAGTAGCTATTTACGGGCTGGCACGTGGGACAGGTGTTATTTACAACGGGGTGCTATTGAATCAACCCTTGTACGCACTCCTTTCGTAGACGACACCTCGAGAGACACGATAGCAGTCGAGTCACGAGAAATATACGAAATAGTTTCCCTTTTCAACCGACTTCAAAAAAAGGAGGAGGTACTCAATTCGACTGTTTTTTTTGACGTGACAACGTCTTATAAATTGGTTTGCCGGGTGACACTTCAAGAAACTGCGTTACGCTCCGCTCACGTTATGCGCTCACAATGAGAGCGAGTGAGAGGCACGCGTCCCTTCCACTCGGGCATGGTTAGCCCGCCTAAGAGCGAGAGAGACAGACATACGTTGTCACGTAAAACTTTCGCCCGTATACCGACTTTACAGGCAACCAATTTTTTTATGTTAGGTTACCTCAGAACTTTTGACTGGGTGGACCGATTTGGATGATTCTTTTTTTATTTGAAAGAGCATACTTCCCATGTGGTCCCATATAAATTCGAAATCGGTCGAGCGGTTTTTAAAATATCAATAATAAAATAAGTACTTTGTATAGCGTGTGCTTGTTGTTGCAAAGTTGGCGCGGGAGTTTGGAGTCGGTTGTTTAAAAAGTATTTTTTATATTAAATTATAAAAACACGTTTAGTTTCCTCGTTCGCAAAACGTTGTACATAATATGTCATCGTTTTATAGATACACTGATTTAAAAAACTCCGTTTTACAGATTTTACGCTACGACAGAGCTATAAACCTCAACTGTCAACCTCTTACAACACGAGTAGGTACTAGGTAAGTATATAGACGTAGCTATTCACGGGCTGGCACCTGGGACAGGTGTTATTTACAACGGGGTACTATTGAATCAACCCTTGTACGCCCTCCTTTCATAGACAACACCTCGAGAGATACGATAGCAGTCCAGTCACGTAAAATATAATAATAATATATAAAATAGTTCCCTTTTAAAAACACGTTTACTTTCCTCGTTCGTAAAAAATTTCCTTTCAATACCAGCTACAGTCCCGCCAACATATCTGACCCGGTGACAGCGTCGCTTTAATACATACATATTAAAAAAAAATCTTCCGTTTATCTAATGGAGGCTCTCCAAAGCGCTCTGTAATAATATAATATCTTCTCATTATTAGGTATTAAACAGTTGTCCTCAACAAAAGCACAGCACAAGTATACTATAATACCACCATGAGAGTTGTAGCACCTAAAGGTATGGTACGTTACTTTCACCTTTACATATTTGACATTAACTAAAGAACAGAATTCTGTATTGAAACTTCTGCAAGCTTCCTCCGTCACTACAGAGACAAAGGACGCAGCACGGAGCGGCAGGTATGCTTTTCTCTCTTCTTTATTACGAGATTACAGAAAAGGTTTGCGCTTGACGACAATCATGCTTAATACAAAGCAATGATGAGGTCTAGGTTGGAGCGCGCTGGCCTAGAAGATGCCTATTCACTCTTGCTTTGAAGGTACTTGAGTATGTAGAATGTGGCAGGGAATACATGCGGTGGAAGGGCTTTGTATGAAGTTGTATAGAGCTGGGCCCGCAACGCAGCCCCGTACAATCTCATATAATAGTTATTTGTTATACAAGAGTGAAAAGTTGTTTTTTAACCGCGTGCTCAATTTTGATGACCGAGCAAGCGAAGGATTCTAAAATTGAATCACGAGCGCAGCGAGTGATTCGAAAATTAGAATCCTGAGCGTCAGCGAGGGAATCAAAAGAGCACGAGGTGAAAAATCTTTTCACTCGAGTGCAACACGTAACTTTTCATCCCACCTCAGCGAGGAAATGACATGACGTGAAAGAAAATGGTGCGCGCAAAGCAAATTAAATTAAAAAAGTACACCAAGAAGGTTACGAGTGTGAGTTTTTAACAAATTAAAAACGGTTGTATGAATAACCATAGAGGTAGAAGTAAATAGGTTTTAATGATGTTTTGAATTCACAAACTTCATAGACGAGTGATATTTACTAACGTGCACACGATGTTCTAAATTCAATTTACTTTATCGTCAAGAGGATAATAACGGCTTTTGCATTCAGATACCAAAGATTAAAAATACTCTTTCCGAGATGGTGGGATGAGAATAATATTTGCCGCTACGTGCCGCGCCGCTCCGTGTGTCACAAGTCACAACTCACAAGTCACCTTTACCCAGCAGCGTTGCTCAGTCTAGACGCGTCAAACGACTGGCAGGAAATAACGTATTGTTATCTTTTTTAACCCTTGACTTAACATCTCACCTGATGGTAAATGATGATGCAGTCTAGTGGTAGCAGGATAACCTGTTAGTAGCATGGCAGTTATAAATAGTTTATGGCAGTATCTCCTAATAGTTTTATTTCCCCTGTACGCGCTCAAGATAGCTCTATTACACTAGCTCATCTAAACATTTTACAAGACAGATCATATCTCTACGTCACTATTTACGCACGTGGGACAATGTTACCAAGGGCCATTGTTGAATGCCCTCTTTTCACGACTAGCCGGAAACGGCACAAGACCTTGTTCTGTGGAAATCTATTCAGGCAACCATCGTCTTGTAGTGGACGTATATGGGTTGATTAGTCTATTGGTCCACCAGAATAGACCAGTTGTCCTCCACCACCAATACAGCCCATTAACGTCCCACTGCTGGGCATAGGCCTCTACTCTCATAGTAGAGAGGGAATTAGAGCTTAGACCCGGTAAAAGTTATAGTAGTGTTAGTGATAATAGCCGGGACCGACGGCTTAAAGTGCTCTCCGGTGAAACTGTACTGAGAATTTCCATTGATCAGAAAAACCAAATACTTAATTATTATGGTTCGACCCGGGACCTCGTTGGCCGCAGTGGAACGTGCTAACCACTAGACCAACGAGGCAGTTTCACTCATGTGTCTCTACAGTCTACATCATTATTTACCAGTATTCCTCACCCATAAAGGGGTATATTCGGTATCGCGCGTGGGACAGGTGCTATTTACAACGGGGTATTATTGAATCAACCCTCGCACGCACGGCCCTCTTTTCACACACAACACTTCGAAAAATACAACTCACTGGAGTAGCATGAAATATTCAAGGTTTCCCTTTACATACCTTTTTCCGCCTAAGCCTTTATTTGAACGCGAAGTATCTAGGTTTTGTTTTGTGTCATAGTACTCATTGCTGAGGCTCTTAACTCCTTCACACATCCTTCTACACATCTTGTTCAATCCTCTCACCAAAGTTTGCCTGGTAGAAATTTGCTCAGTAAGCAATAAGGCCGCTTTTGCATACCTAGTTTTTAGTTAATTTTCTTTGTATTCTTTTCAAGTGTTTATCTATCTATCCTTTTTACACAACTTCACAAAACAATGAGTGCAATGTTTTCAGGGTTCATAATATTCTAAGAGTATGTTTGTATGTATGTATGTGAGTTTCTTTATTCCACCATAACTTCTAAATGCCTGAACTGGATGTATGGGGTATCGTTTCACTGACTGACACTGGCTATAAATTTTTAGAAGACCTGGAGAGTGACATAGGCTACTTTGTATCCCGGAAAATTCAAGAGTTACCCCGAGATTTTAAAAACCTTATTTCACGCGGACGGCGTAGCTCGCATCATATATCTAGTTAATAATTAAAACAAAAGACCATAACTTCTAAATGCCTGAACTGGATGTATGGGGTATCGTTTCACTGACTGACACTGGCTATAAATTTTTAGAAGACCTGGAGAGTGACATAGGCTACTTTGTATCCCGGAAAATTCAAGAGTTACCCCGAGATTTTAAAAACCTTATTTCACGCGGACGGCGTAGCTCGCATCATATATCTAGTTAATAATTAAAACAAAAGCCAGAAGGCCATACCATACCTTAGAGGCTTAGATGTTAAAGAATTATACCCCGTCAGTACCCCCTAAATCTCAACAAAGAACTACGATACGGTAAGTGATTGTTTTTATTCATACCAGGTATTCATGTATACTCTTGGGACCTCGAGTTATTCGAAGCTGCTTAAATTGAAACAAGCTCTATACACGGTGTTAAGGGAAAACTTGGATAAATTCTCTAGATACAAAGTTTTCCGTATATATTGAAAATTCTCTTTAGTTAAATCTTTTAATGCGAGTTAGCTTAGAAGTTAGTACTGTCCGTTCTTCAGAAATCCATACTACTTAATATTATAAATTCGAAAGTGTTTCTGTCTGTCCGGACAAAGTTTGCTACATATTTCCCGTATCATCTCGAGGAAGGAGATACTTTTTACCCTAGTCTATACAACGAACGACGACATCTTTATACGATGATAAGAATCATTGGAAATATTATTTTTTGTGTTGTTAGTTTAGTTTGCCAGCGATTTTGACAGCCAGGTCGACAGGCAATCCGGTCCGGGACGTCGGGAATTTTAGGGGTCGCCGGAAGAAGAGGGCTGTAGTGGACACCACTTCACACTGGTGGGACACCATTTCAGCATTACGCTGAGGCGATGCCCTTTTTGAGATTCTGTGTGGCACAAAAAACAGCACCTCAACAGTTTTTATTCTTTGTTTTTGTGTCCCAAGTTATCCCAAATAAAGAGTTTATTTATTTATTTTAGTCTACTTTATGTAGACTAAAATAAATTTCGGAAAATTAAATAATCCTTTTCCATGGCGCCGCCATGCGTTTTATTTGACCAAGCGTTTATAGGCAAAACCATTACGCCAATAAAACAAAGCAAGTCGCTTACTTAGTACTTGACATGGTTCCAAAACACATATGCGTAAAATGTAGTAACTTACGATTTTTGGAACCGGACAACATAGCCTTTGCCATCCGTAGTTAAAATGATCAGCCCCCGATTGTGTAAGGAAATCGTAATCGTTATCGTTTGTCAAACAGATTATTCGACCTGCCCCCCAATCATGTAAGGATTGCCGATCAAAACGTATAAGTTCGTCTTCATAGTAAAATAAACCATAACTGCATTGAATTAGAACTCAATTTCGTGTATCCATTCTCATACGTTTAGGTATGTACGATACCCTAAACGTATAAGAATGGATACACGAAATGGAGCTCTAATTCAATGCAGTTATGGTTTATTTAGTTTGAAGCCGAACTTATACGATTTGATCGGCAATCCTTACATGATTGCACCTCTGTTTAAGGAGTTCATAGATGTCTGCACGCCAAAAAGCATGTATGAACTCGTGAAACAGTTCGAGTAATGCGTTTTACGCTGTCAAAGGATTGCGATTTGCTTAGTTAGACAATTGGATCTATGATTGCTCACGGAGAAGGCAGCTTTTAAAATATTCTTATCTTTATTACCTACTATAAGCACTATTTATTAAAATGCATTATCGTAACCTCATGAGCGTTATGGATGTAAAATGTACACTATACTCCAGTCAAACTCGATGTAGAATGTTTAATAACAAAGCGTTGCTAGGCAACCGTCTGACAGCAGGGGTAACAAACATTTTTCGGAGATTATTTTTTTAAAGCAACTTAAGTTTTATCATCATCAATTTTATCTTGATTTTGAATATTACTAGTTGGTTCCCGCAGCTTCGCCTGCGTGGAGTTTAAATAGTAGTGCATTTCCGGTCAAACTATCACATCATTCCCCTAAATTTGATGGGAAATTTATAGATTTGGCAACACTACACTACACCGATAATTTTATTACGGTTTGTTCAATAATACGACTAAATTAGAAATGCGCCTATTATTCAGAGTACTGTAGGGTTCTTCTGGTATTTTTTACTTGATGACATAATACAAAAATTGAAAAACGTTTTTGACTACTTTCTTAAAAGCAAGAAACCATCAGGGATGTCAATAATATCAATCATGACAATTCATCATTAATAAAAATGTAATAAATGGACATTTACTTGTGATTTTATTTGTGTATTGATCAATATTTATCTTTTGCTTGACTTTACGATTCATATTATGAATAGTTTGATTGATTTTGAAGGTAAAGTGAATAAAAGTATGAAATTGTGAAATATTGTGAAGTGATAACCCTAAAAATCAGCTGTTGTGGTTTGTTTACAAACATTCTACATCGAATTTGGCTGGAGTATAGATGTTTCATATTAGAACGTAATAAGTAATAACTACCGCAACTTGTATGCATTTTAGAAGTCGAGTTAGACATTAATATATGAAATGAGAATAACATATTATCGACATTCACTTCCCTATCTGTTATCTCTAAGTGGTTGTCTCAATCATAATAATGGTTTCTTATCAATCATAACATAACAAGGTCTATCATACAATCAATTTATACTAATATTATAAATGCGAAAGTTTGGATGGATGGATGTATGGATGTTTGTTTTTCAGTCACGCCCCAACGGCTGAACGAATCTGAATGAAATTTGGTCATGCCCGCGACTTCGTCCGCGTGGTTTGAGGTTTTTTGGTTTCCGCGAGAACTCTCTAGTGTTATTCCAGACTACCTATAATCTATCTCTGTGCCAAAGGAGATCGGCGAAGTATGACCCAGCTAATTTAAAAACCATTCAGATTCAGAAATCATTTAATATTTTTTAATATATTTCAATGTATTTTTCTGTGTAAACACTAAATTTTTAGAAGATGGGGATCAAAAATAAAAATAATTACGAAACAATGAAAAAGTCATTCTAATGGCAATACGGAGTATAGATACCAGAGTACTTACTCTGTTATAGTAGAAACTAACGTGTCAAATGTCAATTACTGTCAACTCAATCAAATGTCATTCGTGGACCGTGGTAGAGATGTGCCAACTCGGAAAAAACCGGCCAAGTGCGAGTCGGACTCGCGCACCGAGGGTTCCGTACAAACATGTAGTAAATTTTAATTATTATAAAAACTACTTACTAGATCTCGTTCAAACCAATTTTCGGTGGAAGTTTGCATGGTAATTTACAACATATATTTTTTTTAGTTTTATCATTCTCTTATTTTAGAAGTTACGGGGGGGGGGGACACACATTTTACCACTTTGGAAGTGTCTCTCGCGCAAACTATTCAGTTTAGAAAGAAATGATATTACAAACCTCAATATCATTTTTGAAGACCTATTCATAGATACCCCACACCTATGGGTTAGATGAAAAAAAAATTTTTGAGTTTCAGTTCTAAGTATGACCCCCAAAATTTATTGTTTTTTTTCTATTTTTGTAAGAAAATCTTAATGCGGTTCACAGAATACATCTACTTACCAAGTTTCAACAGTATAGCTCTTATAGTTTCGGAAAAAAGTGGCTGTGACATACGGACGGACAGACAGACAGACATGACGAATCTATAAGGGTTCCGTTTTTGCCAAATTTGGCTACGGAACCCTAAAAACACGTTAACTTGAGTTGAAATTCAGGCAACTCGGAATTGAATTAGAGTTTCACAACTCGAACTAACATAAAGAAACTGTGTATTTTATTTGTTACAAAATACTTTTTTACATACATATGTGTACTTCAATCCAACTCTCTGTTAGGACAATATTATTAGTACATATTATTATGTGATATGTTATTAATAGTTTTATCATCACAATGAAAATATTCATAAATAACTTTTTTAGGGTTCCGTACCCAAAGGGTAAAAACGGGACCCTATTACTAAGACTCCGCTGTCTGTCTGTCTGTCTGTCTGTCTGTCTGTCTGTCTGTCTGTCTGTCTCCAGGCTGTATCTCATAGACCGTGATAGCTAGAAAGCTGAAATTTTCACAAATGATGTATTTCCGTTGCCGCTATAACAACAAATACTAAAAATTAAAAATAAATATATAATAAGGGGGTCCCCATACAATAAACGTGTTTTTTTCGTATTTTTTTGCTCAATATTAAAAACGGTAACAGCTAGACGGTTCAAATTTTCACAGAATATTAACTTGTATATTACCTTTCAAAATAAATAATTAAATATCAATAAAGTAAATATTAAAGGGGGGCTCCCATACAACAAACGTAATTTTTTGATATTAACAGTAAACCTCTACAAACAAAGTTAGTTTTGCGGTTCATTAACAAAGGTAATTATACCTACTTCTTGAGTACGGAACCCTCGGTGCGCGAGTCCGACTCGCACTTGGCCGGTTTTTAATCGTTGGTGTCATTCGGTCAATGCAATAGCGGGAGTGCGTAGACAGAGAAAGAGATATAGACAGGGTATCAGCGTATACAGTATGCGATATTAATTCATTAATAAATACGTACCTAATTGTAATTAATTAAAAACTTTAATTTAATTCAAACGCGATGCATTATCGATACAGTCCTGCGCTTTAACGATGCTGTATCGATACAGACCTGCCGGCACCCCTCGCTCTTTTACCCGATGTCACTTGAAATGCTCACCGTTAGCAAATATTACGAATTTGGATACTTCGCGACGCGATTGTATCGCTATTGAATTGCTTTTGTCGCGCGTTGTAAATGCGACTAACGCCCAAAAGTAGCGATGCATAAGCGCGTTAGGGTTAATCTCCCTTTTCAAACAGTAAGAATAGTATAACAACCATCAATTTGTGTGTCATAATATACCTACTGGCCGCGTTATGAATTACATACCTACTATAAGGTTTAATGTACCCAGCAGGTAGGTTACTTGTTTTTATGTAGGTAGGAAAGCGTATTACTAATTGGTACATAGTCAGATAATGTTAATCTGCAGTGTCTGATAGATTTTTCAAAGCTATTAAATGGTCATCTGGCTTAAAAACCATGAAATAGAAATCTAACCTCACTTTTAACTATTACTACGAATATCTTTTTTCTCCCAACTTTATTTGATTAACTTTCATAAACTTTTTTGTTAGTCTGGTTTAGTATAAAAAGTATGAGAAGTTTGATGCGTGAACGTGAACCTCAAGTTTGGGTCAAATACTATATGGGAGCTCGCCGACCACCTTTCATCCAGATCCGTTCAGCCGTTCTGGCGTGATTGAGTAGTAATAAATATCCATCCATCCATCCATCCATACATGTAACATCCGTCCATCCAAACTTTCGCATTTATAATATTAGTATAGATTACTATGATTCAGCAAGTCACGTCTAGTTTCACTAGCTCTCTGCAAGGGGGCATCGTTTGGCGTGAATCCAATTATTTGCAATTTTGTTTGCCGGCCGATGTGACCCAGGGCGATATCACACAAGAGACCGGACCGACAAAACACGTGAAACGCCCGCGTCATTCCAATTTTTTTTTTTGTAAATTTTGTACTAAAAAGTTATAAAATACGTAAGAAACCAAAATCATAGTGGACAAGGAAGCACTTATCTCTATAGTAAGAGATGTGTACCAGCGACCCTTGGCAGTGGGTAAAAATCAAATCAAATATTTTATTTAAAGTAGGTACCAAATTGTACTCTTTTTGTAGGTCATACCTGTAGGTATGAAAAAGAGTAAAAATTTTGAAAAAAATACCGGCCAAGTGCGAGTCGGACTCGCGCACCGAGGGTTCCGTACAAACCTGTAGTAAGTTTAAAATTATTTAAAATATTTTTATTAAAAGATGTAACTAAAAATGTATGCTTTTCGCAATTTTTCCTTTATCTGTGCTATAAGACCTTGCTTCGTACTAAATTTCAAGATTATGAGTTCATGGGAAGTACCCTGTAGGTTTTGATTCCCTTGCGAGGGTCGTTTAAGTCGAAAATTTACAGCATAAACGGCTTTATCTTTTGATTGCGTTGGCTTAGAAGTTTGATTTTTTCACAGCTCCAAGGGACAGTAGACCTAAGTATTTCATATGAATTTCAGTTTGATACCTTCATGCGTTCCTGAGGCAAAGGGTCTTGACACACAGACGGACGGACAACAAAGTGATCCTATAAGGGTTCCGTTTTTTCCTCTTGAGGTACGGAACCCTAAAATTTAGTAAAGTAATAAGTAAGTATACAATAAATAATTTTACTATTTACTTACATTATTCTATAATACAAGTATTATCTTATTTTTACAATTTTATGACATTCATAAAATTGAAAAATTAAGAACCCTAAACCTTGTCTCGTAGGAGGCTACGGCTGTGGCAAATTACCACTCTAGTGGCAATAGGTATGCCGCCAAGTGATCCGATAAAAAAAAAGGTTTGGTACCTAAGCGAGGCATTCTATACTTAATGTCACGTAAACATGACGGCGATATTAAATTCCACCGTTGTCACATATTGCTGAGCGTTTTAAAATTGCCCCCGGAACTTTGTTGAACTACCCGCGCCTGAATCCTGATGGGCATTTTAATATCAACCTGAGGGGTTACTACCATCGCATAAAGCAATATTATTTCAAAATGACAGCTTTATGTCACGTGCCTTGACATCCCTAAAATCTATACTAATATTATAAATGCGAAAATTTGGGTGGATGGATGGATGTTTGTTACTCAGTCACGCTAGAACGGCTGAACGGATCAAGAATAAATTTGGCACAGAGATAGATTATAGTCTGGAATAACACATAGGCTTCTTTTTATCCCGGAAAATTAAAGAGTTCCGCGGGAAAAACTTTAATCCACTCGGCCGAAGTCGCGGGCATCAGCTAGTAAAGATTATAATTATAAAACATGAACGTGAACAATATTAAAACAATGCGGCTTTAAGCGCTGGTAGTATGCCCCCTAGCTAGCAAGGAGCTGATGTTATTATAGGATTAACTAATTCAAAAATACCGATAACCTCCTCAAGGTTTCATCATCAGCGTGATTATGACTAGTCTTTCTCTCTCTCTTATCATCCCATTGTCGGCTCACTACTGAGCAAGAGTCTCCCCTCGGAATGAAAAGGATTTGGCCATAGTCCACCACGCTGACAATGTGCGGACTGGCAGATTTCACACACCTTCGAGAATATTGTGAAGATATCCCGGGCGTGCAGGTTTCCTCACGATGTTTCCTTCACCGTTTTTATATTTTAATTTCTTAAAACGCATATAAGTTCGAATAGTTGGGAGGTGCGTGCCTGGGGATCGAACCCGCGACCCCGTACGGGAGGTCCAGTGTCTTAACCACTAGGCAATAACTGCTTCGATGCTGAAGACTAGTGTCGGTCGAAACATAAAAATCTACGAATTATCTCAAACTTTAAACCTGCATTTATCACCCCAGTTTAAACCTAACCCCACTTTATCATCCCATTTCATTTAACAGCCGCTCATGAAAACGCTGCCCCGAATGGGGTATAACTCTTAAATCTTGAAACGGTGAGAGGATATCGTTCAGTTTGAACATGTTTATTAAATACTAAGTGCTCAAAACGGTACGTTTACGATCGGCAAGATGGTTAACGATTGGTTGGTGGGTGGTCGATTTATGTCTAGAACATTTTACTATTACGGTCAACGCGTACCTAATGGGGTGGAGTCTAGGAGCAGCGTCTGAACTGAATAGAATAATGTCAAAGTGAATAAAGCCTGTGTTTTGAGCTGATCAAAAATATCTCTCTGCGGAAAAAGTCGCTCAGGTGAGCGTCTTCACTTCACTTTGCAGGTGTGCGTTAAATCTAAGTCACTTTCTAGAACAAGAGAAATCTCTAGATTGTAATTTTTTTCTGCAATGAAGACTTACTGTGATGCCACGAGCGTAGTTATGGTAAAGTAAAATAGCCAGGCCTGCGGCTGACTTACCTGGGAAAGAAATAAGAAAATGTTTAATAACAATGAAATCACTCTGCCAAAGATATGAAAAGAAAAAGAAAAGAAACGAAGATTTCTACGGTCTGTCATGACTCCTTAGAAAAGAACTTCTTAATCTTACTTTTAATAAACGTAACTAGATGATGCTCGCGACTTCGTCCGCGTGGATTAAGTTTTTTTGATTCCCGAGGAACTCATTAATTTTCCGGGATGTAACCTACCCCTATACCACATCTCATCAAAATCGGTCGAAAAGATGGGCCGTTAAAGCATAGCAGACGGACAAACAAACAGAAAGCATAGTGTAGAAACCTATTTAAAAGCTATACCCCTAACAGCTTATCCCGGTAACATCCGACTGAATCTTCAGTTCAGGCGAGATGGCAGTCAAAAGTAACTTGTAGATTTAAAAAAAAAACTTCGACCGATTATATTGTTCAATTATTCAAGTTTTCACAGCATTAGTGTTATATGACCGGAGTTACAGCACGTTGTAAAAACTAAAAACTGACGATCTATTTAAAAAATGGGTGAAAAAACATAGAACAACACCACATCAATCATTTTAATGTAGTGAGTTGAGGAGTTATTATCGTACGGACAAACAGACACGTCACAAAGACGCCTGTTTGCGGTCTATTTGCGCGATACAAGTCGTATAAACGTAAACATAAAGGTCGACTCACATTGACGATGCAGTCGCGACGCGACTGCATAAAACTTTAATTTGCTAGGAGAATTAGAATAATAAATGTCGTTTACGCAAACCGCGTATTTCATTCATGGACACCCTCGTTGTGTGTACATTTGCTTGCTTCGATATACGAATATAATTGTCTGAAAGCTTTTGAAGTTCCAAATCGATTGTAGTTTATGTCAATGTAATGTTCCGAAAGCTGCTCCGACTAAACTGACTAACTAAATGCATGCTAATTGACGCTTGAACCGCTAGGTCTATAAACTTCAGAGTTTGCACGTGCGTTTTCTGTCTCTCATAAATCGTTACGTCGCGCGTCGTTCCGCCAATGCGTGCCGACCATTACGGTCTGCATCAAATCTGTTCTTGTTTACGCAAGCGGCGTGTTTCATTCATGGACGCTCTCGTTGTATGTACATTTGCTTGCTTCGATTTACGAAAATAATTGTCTGAAAGCGTTTGAAGTACGAAATCGATTGTATTTCATGTCAATGGAATGTTCCTAGAGTTGCGCAAAGCGTTTGGATATTTAGGAACGTATGAATCCTAGGAATTTGTTGTTCAAAGCAAGAGGGAATACGCGTCTTATAGAAAAGCAGGGCTGAACCCTTGGCCTTCGTTTGATTGTCGTTTTTTTGCTATCAATAAAAACAATGATAAAAAGCATGGAAATGGATTGTTCCAGCGGTGTTACTTATTCAATTCAATTCAATTTATTCAATTCAATTTATTTAGAACATGTAGGACATACAGGTGTCTCTTATGCTACGTCTTGTTTTGACTCTACCACCGGTTCGGAAAGCAGATTCTGCCGAGAAGAGCCGGCAAGAAACTCAGCAGTTGCTCTTTTTTTACTTTTTTTTTTAAACAATATATTACAATACTTAGGTAAGTAAATATATAAATACAATGAAATACAATAGTGTAAGTTATTATACTATCCTGGGGAAGCTGGACCCAAAGTCGGATGCTTCCATACAACTGTCATTAAGAAATTCGTCAATTGTATAATAGCTCCGACTCAACAAGTGTTCTTTTACGGTTTTTTTAAATTTGTGCAATGGCTAGTCCAAAAGTTCCTTTGGAACCATATTATAACAGGTAATACTCGACCCCACAAAGGATTTCTGCACCTTGCGTAGACGACATCGCGGCATTACTAGTTTATGCCGGTTCCTAGTAAGTCGACTTTGTGTATCCCCTCTTTTCTATAGAGATGAACATTTTGTTTCACAAACATTATATTGTAGTATATGTACTGTACTGCGATGCAACCGTAAGGATGCCAATTTCTTTAAATTTTTCATTAAGGGACTCGCGTGATCCGAGTTTATATATTGATCGAATCGCCCTCTTTTGCAAAACAAAAAATTGTTTGTATATCAGCAGCTCTGCCCCAAAATAAGATGCCGTAGGACATAACACTATGAAAATAGGCAAAATAGACAAGTCTAGCAGTCTCAATATAGGTAAGCTGTCTAATTTTCCTGGTATTAATCTAATAAAATTAATAATTATAGATCTAATTTATTAAATTATTATTATTAGATGTGATGTAATGATCTCTTATATATAATCCTTATTATGATATCTATATATAACATATATATAACATATATCATTAATATTACCCTGAAACTCTGAGTCTCTGAATTTTGACTATCTACTCCTATATAACTTAAGATCCGCAGCCACTAATTTTCCGAGCTAAACCGCATTAATTAAAAAGTAAACGATAGTTCTATTTCTATTTCTAATTATTTAAGATGTTTTATGAGATGGTGACAATAAGTAAAAAAACCGGTTGAGTTTGTTGTGAGTTCTTAGATTTGGTTTTGAGATACATTCAACATCTGGAATTGTTGTTCCAGACGATTATAAACACAGGCTAACGCATAGGTGGGTACCAAAAAACCTCAATCCACGGGGACGAAGTCGCGGGCATCAGCTAGTTCAAAATAAAAACAATCAGAAACCACAGTTAGCTTTAAACATAAATCATACGGATTTAAACTATTGCCAAGAGAAATAGAAAAGAAAAGAAAATAGCCTGAACAAAGAACATAGCGGCAATATTGAATATTCAATGTATATTCATATCCGGTACAGCCGGGAATATCAATAAGCCGCCGGAACTCGTAGAAACAATGGTGGAAACTTTTCAGACGCTCGTAATGCCGTCCAAGCTACGAGTTACAAGCGGGTATTTTTTTTACAAATAGCTTGTAAAAAGCTTCAATTGAATTATTCCTGTAGAACATCTTGTGTCACTTATGATATTATATCAGAACTGATACAGCACAGTAATACGAAAAGCAGTTACTTTTTTTTTAATTTGCAGCAATTGTTTTTTCATGTAAGTATGCAAAATAGTGGTGACAATTATCGGGCGGGCACTTTTAACTTTCCTTAGCTATGTTTGCTTTAACTATGTCGATGGGTAGATGATGGTGATGATTTCATGTCACGTACAGCCGGGAATATTAATAAGCCGCCGGAACTCGTAGAAACAATGAAAGTGGAAACTTTTCAGACGCCTGTAATGCCGTCCAAGATACGAGTTACAAACGGGTATTTTTTTTAATAGCTTGTAAAAATTGCAATTGAATTAAGTATTTCATGTGGAACATTTTGTTGTAATTAATTGTTATCTTGTGTGACATACTTACTGTATTCAGTATGATTTTCCGAGATAAAAATTCCCTCGCCTTAATGCAGCCTGTGTACTTACCAAAATTCATCTATATCTATACTTAAACATAGCTAACATAAGCCTTCTGTCTCCTTTCCCTTAAACCGTACTTCATGAAGAAATTGCGCCGGACAACTTTTCCGCCAAACAAAACTGGCGGAATTCATTCCTGTAGCCTAGCCTTAATTAATTCCGCCCGAAGCAGTAATAAGATTTCCATTCTCACGATACTGGGTGTATTGATTGCAATTAGCTGTGCATTTTCATGAGGAGCTTTTGAGTTTTTGCGAAATTTTCGCGTAGTTTGGAAATACGCGTTTTTAAAATGGAACTTTTTATGGGATAATTGAACGGTTGTTTAGATCTTTGTGAACGCTACCATTGTTGATTTTTTTCCAATTTTTGGTTTACTCCTTAAGAATCGATTTTCATATATACGCCCGGGCTATGAAAATTTATGGAGAGTAAAATCAAACTTTCTCCGTTACGTTGCGTTATGTTTATATTTCCATGGTAACCCTTGGTTCGTCAAGGAGTAAACTCCAGTCGGGCGTCGGCTGGAGTTTACCTACTCCTTGACGAACCAAGGGTTGACGGTTGACACACACAATTTTTTTTCTGAGAAACTGAGATAACGTATGTAGTATGTACTATATAAATATGCATTTTTGAACTTTCTATGGGATAGTGAAACTGAAAACGACGCGGACGGATTCGAGAGTACCTATCTAACTACTTGTTCATACTAATATTAATATTATAAATGCGAAAGTGTGTCTGTCTGTCTGTCTGTCTGTTTGCTTTCACGGCCCACCTATTCAACAGACTTTGATGAAATTCGGACAGGGATAGGCTATATCCCGGGGAATAGACCACTTTTTATCCCGGAAAATTAAAGAATTCCCACGGGAATCGAAAAGACTTGGTCCACGGGGACGAAGTCACGGGAATCACCTAGTTGAAAATCAGTCTTGCAAACATACCTATTAAATAAATAAAGAATTGAAATCCCAAGTTAAAACTTTTGATTGTCTAGCAATTTCATTAGTCAAAGAGCTGTGTCCCCGAACACAAGCACTTTTCTTATTTTCTTACCATCTTTTACGGGACAATGAAAATTTATTACTGTTTTGTTAAAATAATAGACTTAACTTGCCGTTCGTTTGATTGTGAAAGCTTCATACGAGATTGGTTTTAAAAATTTAACGTTTAAACTGTGTGTGTGTTTAACCCTATTCGGTTTGTTCACGGCATCGTACCGGAACGCTAAATCGCTTGGCGGCACGTGTTTGCCGGTAGGGTGGTAACTACCACGGCCAAAGTCTCCCACCAGACCAGACCAGAGAAAATTCAGAAATTATAAATTTCTCTGCCGGGAACCGAACCCGGGACCTCCCACGTTAAGGCAACAGCAAGCAACACTGCGCCAGGGTCGTCGAGTGATTCTACTGAGAAACGCCGGCAAGAAACTCAGCAGTTGCTTTTTTTTTAAATAAATAAAAATAAAGTAAAATTACCAAACTAATCAAGAGTTTTCTTTAAAAAATAGCGCCATGTCTAACAGATCATCCTCGCTTGGCGGTATATCTGTCAGCTGTGTTTCTCCAGTAGTAAATAAAAAGATTCACGTATTCAACAGCAAGGCACGTTCTCTACACAAACACCGGCGATATATTTAATAAACTTATACACCGATGTCCCTCGACGTTTTCCAGTAGAATATGGCCAATAACTCCTACCCTCAAGTCCACCGCAGTGCATAATAACCGTCGTAATATTATTCAATATTCAACGGACGCTAAATCATTGGCCCCAAGTGTACCGATGGACGCTTACAGCACTCTAGTGGAAAGCTTTTTGTATATTTATTCGCAACCCTTGCAGAAAATTTGATATAGCTATACTAATATTATAAATGCCAAAGTGTGTGTGTCTGTCTGTCTACAACGCTTTCACGGCCCATCTGTTCAACCGATTTTGATGAAATTTGGTACAGGGATAGGTGGTATACCGGGGAAGGACATACACTAATTTTTATTCCAGAAAATTAAAAACTTCCTGCTGGAATCAAAAAACTTTAACCCACGCGGACGAAGTCGTGGACATCATCCAACTTCATAACTACATAGTTAAGAATATAACATTACATCCTAAACTTTGTAATGCACCAACATTACAAAGTTTCGATGCTAGTTTAAACAGTTCGTTATGTCAATTTAAAAAAACTTGTTAATAATGCAAAACTACGCATTTGTTGATGCCACTGTATAATTGCTTAACCGTGGTAAAGAACCACTGTCACATATTTATAGGACTTGCACACACAATTCCACATTTCCCACAGAACAGTGACAATAAATAAGCATGCAGCGTACACTTGCGACTTTTATGTCCGTCGGTACTCTAGGGAAATAGTGATTTAAAAATGTATCGGATACTTTTACTGCATTGTTTTTTTACACATTGCATGCTTTTATTATGTGTATATGTCACCGTAAGATTGTAAAAACGTTAGATTATAATCTAACTCGCGAAATTGTAAACTGTCGAATGATTACAATATAACGGATTATTTTTCGGTAGATTGTATTGTATAGGTTTACTAACCCGATAGAACCTATGTGCTGGATTATTTATGTCGAACCCTAACTTAACCTACAAGAAAGAGACAAGAAAACTTAAATACAATGAATATTTAAAAAATTGACACTTAAAACATTGATCTTTCGACTGTTTACAATCTATCGAAAAAAAAAGCGTTAGATTACAATCTTACGGTGACATTTATTTCCTTTGTTTTGCCATGACACCAAATCTTTATTCGACTAACGTGAGGACACGTTTGTCGTTCTCATTGATGTAGAATTTTAGTAGTACTCATTCTAATTCAATGGTCGTTCTGTCGAAAAGGCAGCATAAGAACTAATTTGCCCGAAATATTTGAAGTATTCAACAGCTAGTTAATTGCCTATCGAAAAGGTTTGTTTGATTGTTTGTAATAGATAAACTCAAAAACTACTCAACTGATTTTATATTCTTTCACCTATAGAAAGCTACTTTATCCAACGACCTCAATTAACATAGACGGGCCCTGACAAACAAAGAACGTGGACCTAATTTACTAATGCTATTTAGTCTGAAAAGCGGGACAGCGCTATGGCGGGGACAAGGACAGGGCTATACAGGTGTGGAGCGCGCTCTACAGGCCGGACGCCCAATTATTTTCAATGAAAGGGCCCATCTGGTACCTACATATATAATATATCGATGACTTTATCAGTCAGTAAGTAACATAGGCTTAATTTATTTAGAAAAAATTAGAGATCCCTACGAAAATTGAAATAATGTCAATTAAGTCGGAAAAATTAGACCGATAGAAGTCCACTACTGGACGAAGGTTTTACATGGTTCTCTAGGATACGGTCTATAGTGCCGCTTGCTTACATCGGCTCCGAGCTATTCGCGGACATTTCCTACTAGGTACTTGCTTACCAAATATGAAAAAAATATTGTCTGTACTATGTTGCAGGCAATGTAATGTTGCTGTAAATATTACGAACATTTCAATAAGCGTAAACCAAAGTAGACAGCTAGCGGCCTCTGGTGTGCTGTATAGGCCTGTTTATTGGCGCAGGAATGTACAGTGTAATTACTTGTGGAAGAATTGCTGTAATTCGGGTTCGATCCCCAGCATAGTCAATTTTGGAATTTATAATTTCTGAATTTTCTCTAGTCTGGCCTGGTGGGAGGCTTCGGCCGTGGCTAGTTACCACCCTACCGGCAAAGACGTGCCGCCAAGCGATTTAGCGTTCCAATAAGATGCCGTGTGGAAACCAATTATATAACTGCCATCACAGGGTAGCCCGCTACCATCTTAGACTGCATCATCGCTTACCATCAGGTGAGATCGCAGTCAAGGGCTAACTTGTAGTGGAACATCGGCGTTATTTGTACTCACCTGATGGTAAGTGATGATACAGATCATCACTTACCATCAGGTGAGTTCGCAGTCAACTGCAATGTGCCGCGTTATAAACTGTGCAATGCAGCTAACGATGCTCGCAAGCATCGTTAGCATCGTCTCAACCGATAGACGTCCACAGCTGGACGAAGATTCCTAGGATCTGTGGGATACGGTCTTCAGACGCTTGCTTCCAGCGGCTCCGAGTAACTCGCGGATATTTACTAGTATACTTGTTTACCAAATATGAAAAATATTGTATGTACTCTGTTGCAGGTAATATATATTGTTGCTGTAAATATTACGTATAATTCAATAAGCGTAAATCAGAGCAGACAGTTAGCGGCCTCTGGTGTGCTGTGTAGGCTTGTTTATGGGCGTGGGGATGTACAGTGTAAGTTCGGTGAAATTGCCTTTGGAAGAATTGCTGTAATGTGCACCGTAATAAACCGTGCTATAGTGCCAATGCTAGCTTATACACGTTGTCCTAGGTGAGAGACAGAAGCGACGCGACGCGATGTAACGCCATAGAAAATGACAAACTTGTTCACGCGATAACACCACGTGTAGGGTCAGCTTCTGTTTGATACTGTCACGTTGCCGCGTTTATCGCTCACGAAGGACCACGGGTCATACGTGAGCTACAACGCGCCTCGATACAACGCAACGCGACAGTATCAAACCCTTCACGAGGTCTACGTTGTCGCGTAGTTATATAACTCTGATGCAGCCTATGTCCTTTTCCCCGGGTTGTCATTTCGTCTATCTCTGTTCCAAATTCTTCTCTTCTTCAAAATCCATTCCATTCATTCCATCGGCATTCCGAACCAGTGGAAGATTCATTTGCCTATTCATAAGCACTTGTAAAAAGTCTATTTGAATAAAAATCATTTGAATTTGAATTTTTTTTGAATTTTGAATCAATTAAATAGATGGGGTGAAAACGCAGCACACAGACATATACAATTTGGCAATTACAATATTAGTATGGAGTCTTGAAAATTAATATGGATTAATCTTCAGTTTAGACCAAATTATTGACGTTTAAATCATAATGGTCCTTGTTCCAAATATTCCACTCAGGTCTCCACCTCGTGAGCATATCTGGTATCGATCACGGCCAATAGCATGCAAATATCTCACAATGACGTCACAAAGTGAATAGTATATTAAGTATATAATATGTAATTATACTCGGATATTGGTACACCGATGGTATTAGATGCGTCCAATCGAGAAGCGCATGATTATATTCACGTGGGTACTCGACATTGCTCTGAAATAGGGTTGCCAATTTACCATTGCCTACTGATCGATCAAAACTACTAAATACGGCAGTAGTAAAAATACTTCCAAACCAAAATTATACATGCGAAAGCATTTTTCCTGTCTGTTTATCAGTCAGCTACGTTTTTACGGCCCGTTTGTTCAGAGATACTGATTTTGATGAAATTTGCACATTTGGACGTTTGAACTACTTTTGATCCTGAAAATTGAAGAGTTTCCATAGGATTTTACAAGAAGGATAGTTCAAGAGGTAAGATGGTAAAAAATTTATCGCTTTAAGCTAAAACCTTCAAGACAATATACCGAATATAAAATTACAAAACAGCAGTTTATAACAATGAAGACAAAATCAAATAACGAAGCTTAATTATAACCTATCCCACTGGCTTTCATAAAAATAACAGCCTTTATTTATTTATTTTGCTACAAGTTAGCCCTTGACTGCGATCTCACCTGATGGTAAGTGATGATGCAGTCTAAGATGGTAGCGGGCTAACCTGTTAGGGGTATGGCAGTTCAATTAAACCCATACCCCGTTTATAATCGGTTTCTACACGGCATCGTACCGGAACGCTAAATTTCTTGGCGGCACGTCTTTGCCGGTAGGGTGGTAACAAGCCACGGCCAAAGCCTCCTACCAGGCGTAACGGCTTTCGTAAGAATATTTTTAATTTTTAAAGTTTTTTGGCATCCCTGTTTGGAAATCAGAATATTATTATGCTATGCGTGAATCAACGTAAGCTTGCACTGTAGTGGACTGGCTAATCGCCAAACTATTTAGGCCGGCCGCATACGGTCGATTGGCTTTTTCATAGATTTGAGCGTTAGGCTCGGCGCAAACTGGCCACCACCAACACAGCCACCGGTGACTGTCACGCTACTGTAACGCGTGGCCGCCACCGACCACACGAGTCTATTCGAAAAGTATGCAAAATAATGTCAACTGCTTGTCGCTAGCCAAAGGTGGCTGTGGTCGGTGGCCCGTTTCCGCCGAGCCATAAGTCATACAAAAAGCGTGAGCAGTCGTTTTTTTTACTCCCGACCGAATTTCAGCAACGGCAGCCAACCTCCACGGGAACCTCAACATCTGCCCGGGATATATTATAGTGCACAAGTGTATGCACAAACACAAATGTACTCTATTTATCCTTATCACTAGCTAATGCCCGCGACTTCGTCCGCGTGGATTGAGGTTTTCCGGGATAAAAAGTAGCCTATGTGCTATTCCAGACTATAATCTCTCTGTCTCGGTGCCAAATTTCAGATCTGTGCCAGATCCGTTCAGCCGTTGGGGCGTGATTGAGTAACATACATCCATACATCCATCCAAACTTTCGCATGTATAATATTAGTAAGATAATTCGAAGCGAACGGGAAGAGATAAGGTGCAGGACCGACAGTTTTAGGTGATTTCCGAGGCGTGAGAATAAAACATGTCAAACAATTAGATTTCTGCAGGGCGACCGCGTATCTTTTGCATCAATCATTGATACATCGCAATCACCTCCGATTGGCTGAATTTATGGTATTCTTGCTGCGTCAATGGATTTCGTCCAATAGTGGAAGAGTGTTAACCAATCAGAGGTTATTGCGATATATCAATGATTGATGCAAAAGATACGCGGTCGCCCTGCTGGTCTTCGGTTCCGGGTAAGACCACCAAGCTAAAAGTGGGACGGGTTTAATTTAAACTTCCATATATTATGATCGCAGGCAATATAAAGGAATATTTTATTATACTACTAGTAATGGCCTTTGAATACTGTCTCACCGGGTGGCAAGGAATGATGCATTCTAAGATGGTAGCGGGCTAAACTAATAGGCAATAATATTAAGCCCATACCCCTAATCGGTTTCTACATAAGTTGCAAGTAGCTAAGTTGTCATCGAATTAAATAATAAAATTTTAAAAAAAAATCCCCTGTCGTGGATTCTGAATGTCACGGGAAATGAGGTCGCGCCGTTTGTGGGCAGCCTAACGAATAAAGCGGAAAACACAGGTGACAATTGACACGCCCACCGAAATACGCGCTCAAACAATAAATTATGCCCACCTCGATGACCAATCTCACTAATCGCGAGGCCACGAACTTGTCGGATAAGCGGTTGACTGCCTCGTTGGTCCAGTCTTGACTTGTAGCTTATTCAGCTGCGGATCTGAGGTCCCATGTCGCAGTTGGGTATTTGACAAGTAGCCAAATCAGATACTTTTTTATAAACTTCAAAACTTGCGCTAAGTATAGGATTTTGTATGAAATACTGAATTGTGACGTCATCAAAAGTCAACGCACTTTTTACTTTAATCGATAATTTAAAATGGTTGACAAGCATAAAATTAACAGAAGACGTGGATACAACGTCTTTTGGCAGGTCCTTTATTTTGTAATCACTAATAAATAATTTATTTGACTAGGTAGTTGTCAAATTATACCGAATTTTGTACTTCCCAAAAGTACAATTCAAATTTCTTAGAGCTCCGCCCTTGAGGCCAGGAAGTTGCCTGGGTAGTGGATAAAAAAAAATAAAGCGAGAAACATTGATGACAACGGACACGCCCAGTAAAATACGCGCTTATCCAATAAATTACGCACACCTCGACGACCAATCTCACTCATAGCAAGGCCACAACTTTGTCGGAAAAGCGATCGACTGCCTGCACTTTACCTTACCGTCTGGACCGCCTGCTTTCATATTTTTATTGGAATTAGTTGATTTACGCTATTTTGGTGCGTCCTTGACAGACGAGTGTCCAAGGAATAGAACCTTTGTGTTTTGTATCTACTAAAAAAAATCACTGAAAAAAAAACTCGTGATGTCGAAAACTGCGTTTTGACCATCCCGCTTAGGTGAAAAAGTCGTGGCCCATTAGAAAAAAAATACATTATACCATTGGGCCACGACTTTGTCACCTAAGCTGGATAATTCAGTAGGTAATTCACCTGTCGCATCGTTTCTACTACCAAAATCACTGAAAAAAAATCGTGGTGCAGAAACGCTTAGGTGACAAAGTCGTGGCCCAATGGTAAAATGTATTCAGTATTTCCCTCTCTTTCAGCAGCATTAATTATCATGAGAAATGTCTACCGGGCGCAGTGTCACAACATTTTCTAGATTGCGTTGAAAAATTGGGACTAATCCATTTCCTGTGTCCGCGTTTTACAAAGTGATTAGCGGGGGATATTTGAAGTATGTTTCTATGCGGTGTATTGATATATTAGCGTGTGAAATGTGGGATTAAGATTTTAAGTATAGCTTTAGTCTCAATTTATTATGTAAGTAAAAGTTGACTAAGTGCACATCTATCTCAACCCACTGGACGGATCGGGCTGTTTGGCATACGGATTACGGATTGCTATTATACCTACCCTAGGAATCCGCTAAGAACGGACATTTGAAAATTCAACTAAACAAATAAACTAAATTACAAGTGCTTAAGAATCGTCGAATGAATCTACCACTGGTTCGGAATGGTTCATTTCTGCCGAGAAGAACCAGCAAGAAACTCGATGGCTGCTCTTGAAAAAAAATCATTTACAATTACATCAATGTGTAGATACATACGAGTAAGTATCCCCAGTCCTAAGCATTGCTGGAGCGAGTCAAATCCATGGAGCATGACCAACATCCATGTCAAAAATGACATTTCTGCTACAGCAATATTTCTACCAGTTTAAATAACTTCTCGCATAAATCGACGCCGCGCTGTTTGAAAACAAACAAACAAATAAACAGACATAAAATATTAATTAGTAAACTACACTCGAACGCTTGCCAAATAAATTCGGTTTATGACTTTTGTATCATTTAATTGGGCATGATGTAGTTTATACGCAAATTATTGTCGGACAGTATTTTATTTCGCTCAAATACAATTTAATTCGATTCCAGCGGCTATCTAGTACGTTCTGGGGCCAAACTGCTAACCCTTAAAGCAATACTACTCAAAATCGCAGTTTGATGTCACGTACCTTGACGTTCCTAAAATAAGGATTTTATAATTCTAAAACACAAAAAGTCAACAACAATGGAACATTTCTCCTTGGATGATAACATTCGAGCAAATATTTTTGACTATCAAAAATCTATGAAATTGAAGGTACTAAGTACTACTTACCACTAGTACAGATGATATCTCTTTCAAAAATAAATTATTTCTTACTGATTATTAAACAGAGGGTCTTCCAAAAGACTTAAAATTCACATCCTCGGGAGAAAATAGTGCGTTGAAATTTGATGACGAGACGATAGTTTGATGACATAATTGCCATACAAACTTCCACACTCAAAGCTCGTTTTTAAGTTTGACAAAGAGTTGCTGTTGCTGCTATTAAAAGCTCAAGTGTAGGGCTGAAACACATTATATTGAGAGATCCGTTCGAGAATAGAAATATGGGTCACGTCAAACTTGGAGGTTCCATTTCAAACTGAGCGGACCAAAGTTAGACACGTCTGGAGTCTAGACGGTTTAATATTTGAGATAGGTCGCGGCCTATTTCACTTTGGCAGTTAGGATGTTTGCACGGAAGAATATGATGCTATATTCTCGTTAATGTGGTTTTATTTATTACTAGCTTTTGCCCGCGCCTTTGCTCACGTTGGGTTCGAGTTTCATAAAAATTTCACGGCCGTATTTTACCCCCTAAGTAGACATCCGCTAAGAAAAGGTTTTCGAGAATTCAACCCCTAGGAGGGTAAAATAAGTGTTTGAAATTTGTATGAAATCTGAACTTAACGTAAGCGAAGCTGCGGGCAAAAGCCACTTAATAATATTATTTCAGCATACAGAGAGAAGAGAGAAATCATACACTCCCTCTTATCGACTTCCTTAACAATTTATTCATTCCTTCCTACTTTTGCATCCTCTATTTTTAATTTTCTGCTCGCTACTTACCTACTGTCTTGCGAGTTGCCAGACTCATAAGAATACATCATACGAATGGAATGAAACCCAATGAATTTGATACGGGCGCGGATAAATCAAGGGGCATCAGAGTGGAGTAGTGCGAGAATAGCCGACCTTTGCTAGGTATTCCGAGTGTGGTGCTCGATTAAACGTGATTAATAATCGCCGGGGCAAAGACCCCGTTCTGAGGCGTGCAGCAAGTGCTCTGAGTGAGTATTAATAAAACTTTTCGATTATTTCATTATTAATAGTTCAGACATGATTTGAAGTATCGGATCGGCATTCCATTTCAAGGGGGTCCACTTCCTTGCTAAAGGTGATATCATCAAAGGAATATACTTAGACTTAAGCAGGTAAGTAAATCCATATTATTATTAATAATATAAGTGCAAAAGTGTGTCTGTCTGTCACGTTTTCACAGCTCATCTGTTCAACTGATGTTGACCAGCAGTACAGAGATAGGATGCATCCAAGGGCCTTGCACATCTAAGGTTCATTTTTACCCGGAAAATCAAAGCGATCCCACGGGATGTTTTCAAGAACCTACATCCAGGCAGACCAAGTCGCAGGCATCAACCTGTAATGTAAATGCCTGTAACCGGATTCCGGTTACAGGCGTTTACATAAAAAGTAAAGTTTAGACTGACTGGCTGACTCATCTACACCCCTCCTTAATCTTTAGCACCAATTCTAAGTGTTGTCACAGAATATTAAAATGTTATTTGTACTTACCTAACTTTGTAACACTACTGGCCAATAAATTGGACTTCTTGCTTTCAATTTTTGCACAGAAAAATAAAAAAATGCAAGCTACAAACGGAAATAGCTTCAAATGTATCAAGAAAAGCCCCAAATGCCAATACTCAATAGCATCATAAAGATAACCCAGTATGACGTTACACGCCAGCTAAGCGTAAAGGTCTAGCCCCACTACAGAGGCGCGGCGCGGCACGGCACGTAGTGGCAAGTATTCATTGTGTGAGGTTGCATGGGGATGGGCCCAATTAAACGACGCGGCACGTGGATGCACTGCGCGACGCGGCCCCGTGCAAATTCATGTACATATTTGCCGCTACCGCTGCCGCATCTCAAGTGGGACTAGACCTTTAATCTGCCGGGCCAAAGCTCGAACGGAACTAATGAATTTACGGGCGCCACCAATAAATCAAGCTGAGCCGTTTTGCTGAGGCGCCGAATAAAGGAGCTTTGTTCTTTAGACGTTTGATGGCTGAAAGTTTCAGGGGGCGTACTGCCAACGCTTAAAGCAATACTTAAGCAATATTACTCAAAATGACAGTTTGATGTCACGTACCTTGACGTTCCTAAAACAAGGATTATAATAATTCTAAAACACGAAAGTCAACAATAATGAAACTGGTATGACTGGCATGACCTTAGGAATTGTGAAGACTGCGGAACATAGACGCTTTATTAACCGACTTCAAAAAGATAGAAGGAGGTTCTTAAGTACCTAATTCGGTTGTATTTTATAAAATTGACATTCTAAAAAATCGATTTGGAAAGTTATTTTTTGCTTGAAAGGATATAGGTACTTTCAGTTTGGTCTCATAGTGACTTCATCAAAAGTTCGGGCATAATCTAGTTTATAATAAACTAATGTACCTATACAATAACATAAATATGGAACATCAAAGTAACTAGGTACTAACCTACGTATGGATAATACATAACCAATACATCAAAATTTGTAATGTAAATAACAATAATAGAATCAGTACAATTCAATATCCATAAACTTAAATCGATCACTCATAAAGCTTTACCGATATGCTATTGGCCAAACCCGTTTTAAGTACAAACTAGTGTTGTCTAGGCCGAACTACTACATCGTATTGTTTTTTTTTATCCACTACAAGTTATGATGCAGTCTAAGATGGTAGCAGGCTAACCTGTTAGGGGTATGGTAGTTGTAAACCCATACCCCTAGTCGGTTTCTACACGGCATCGTACCGGAACAATAAATCGCTTGGCGGCACGTTTTTGCCGGTAGGGTGGGAATGGGAACTAGCCACGGTTAAAGCCTCCCACCAGGCAAAACTAATATAGCGTAACATAAAATTGTAAGTGTGCTACACCATAACACGTGTTACGTCATCACTTCGTTCATTGTCACCAACTGGCTACGCTAGCAGCTCGCTACGTTAATAATCTACTACGCTCGTTAGCTTCGCGCTTTAAAAAAACTGTAGACAAGACTGTTTGAAAGACAAGAGTGTATCGACTACGTTTTTTAACTAGCGTGTTAAAGTTGTATAAAGTTGACCTACTTCATTCATCAGTGATCAAATCAGAAATGAAGAGATCCGTAAGAGAACCAGAGTTACCGATATAGCCCGAAGAGTTGCGAAGCTGAAGTGGCAATGGGCGGGGCACATAGTTCGGAGAACCGATGGACGTTGGGGTCCTAAAGTGCTGGAATGGCGATCCCGCACTGGAAGGCGTTGCGTCGGCAGACCCCCCACACGGTGGAAGGACGACATCAAGAGAGTCGCAGGGAGTCGCTGGATCCAGGCGGCGCAAGACCGTGGCTTGTGGAGGACCCTACAAGAGACCTATGTCCAGCAGTGGACGTCCATCGGTTGACGACGACGACGACGACGACGACTTCACTTCATTCATGGTTTTAGGAAATAAATCTTAATATCAGTTCTCTGATTGTGTCATTTATTTTCGGCCGAGAATTCGGACTAGGCATAACTAGTTAATACGTAAATCGAGTTTGGCCGATAACGATATATATCCGTAACCCAAATTCGTATTTCTATTAGTTAAATGGGCTTCACTGGCTAGCTTCTTGGCATTCGCCGTGTTTTGATAGGAGCTTCGTACAAATATAGGATATCGTTGATTTTGCTAAGGTTTGCGAGATATGGTTTGTTGCTAGAACACAAAATTATATCTAGCTATAGTTAGTTACTCTCCATACTAATATTATAAATGCGAAAGTCTGCCTGTCTGTCTGTCTGCTACGCTTTCAAGGCCCATCTGTTGAACCGATTTTGATGAAATTTGGTACAGTGATAGGTTGTATCTTGGAGAAGGACATAGGCTACTTTTTATCCCAGAAAATTAATCTACGGGGATGAAGTCGCGGGCATCATCTAGTTTTAAATGTTTAACAGTCGAATAGTGGAATCTTACAGAAATAGATTAGGGATATGGCCTCTCTATTCTCCTAGTCTCTTAGCCCGATCGGACAGAAAATCCGACACTACCGGAGAGAGATTAGGAAAGACCGATTTACGTGTCATCCGAGGCATAGCAGCATCAGACGACCCCCTAGGCGGACTAATAGGACGACTAGGTGGACTAGGGTGGACGACTAGGTGGACGAACGATCTCAAGCCTGTAGCTGGGAGCCGCTGGAAGAAAGCGGCACAAGACCGTGTTCTGAGTAGATCCATGCAGGAGACGTCAATAGGTTGTGACAAAGACGATGAGGAATATCATTAAACACCGCAAACTTTTCAACTCCGAGCTAGTTTCTTACTTGTTCTTCTCGGTAGGAAGCGAATTCCGAACCAGTGGTAGATTCACTCGACGATTCAAAAGCACTTGTCAAGGTTTAATTGAATAAAAAACATTTAATTTTGAATTTAATATCAGAACTTGTCAGAAGAACCGAAAAGTTAGTTTAGACCGAACCCGGGCCCTCGTCACCCGTATTCGAGCATGCTAACCACTAGTGACTAGAGGTTAGACCAACAAGAATGTTAATAGAACTAAAGACTTGAATGAAACATCAATTCAATTAAACAACGATCAGTTAATTTAGACTTCCTCACAATTATATAAACGCGGATGTTTATACTGCCTACGCACGCAACGTCAAAAGTATTTCACTAGTTAATTATCTACTGCCACTGTGGAAAATATCATTAATTTGTTTGGAATCTATATCTATATCTATAAATGCGAAAGTTTCGACAGATAGATTGATGGATGGACGGGTGTTTGTTACCCAATCACGCCAGAACGGCTGAACGAAACTGGATAAAATTTGGCACACAGACAGATTATAGTCTGGAATGACACATAGGCTACTTTTTATCCCGGAACATAGTTCCATAATATGTATAACTGTCTCTTCCAGTTTCCATATCAAGTATATTGTTTTGGCAAACAAGGGTTCGGTCCCCGGCAGGGTCTATTTGGGAAGTTATAATTTATGAACTTTCTCTGGTCCGGCCTGATGGAAAGCTTTGGCCGTGGCTAGCTACCACCCTACTGGCAAAGTGAAGTAGAAATTAATGAATGAATAGAAGTGTAGAATACGATAAGGGGTGTGTGTAGGTTTAATATAACTGCCATACCCTTAACAGAATTTAACCCGCTACTAAGACTGCATCATCATTTACCAGCAGGTGAGATCGCCGTTGAGGCTAACTTGTAGTGGACTTAAAAATAAAAAAAATGTGTGCGTGCAATTTACACACGGCAGAAGAAAAACTTCAGAAAAGTAGCCTACGAGAGAATGAGATAAATATAACTTGTATTCTATCTCATTCCCTCGCAGGCCAAATCCTATTATGAATATGTTTGTCTTTTTGATGTCGCTTTTGCGATTCAACGAATTTTCAAATCACAACGATTCACTTCAAAAAGTTAATAATCACAATTTGTCGTGGTCGCCCTCTAAACGGACTGCCTCGTTGGTCTTGTGGTTGGCATGTTTGACTGCAGCCGACGAGGTCCCGGGTTCGAGTCCCGGGTCTGGCCACAATTAAGGATTGGGTTTTTCTGACTAGAAATTCTCAGTACTAGCCCGGAGTTAGGAAGTTGGCGGTGTTTCACGTCCCGGTTATTATCACTAACATGATAATAGCCGTAAAGCCCGCCAACCAGCATTGGAGTAGCGTGGTGGGTCTAAGCTCTAATACCCTCTCTCGTATGAGAGTGGAGGCCTGTGCCCAGTAGTGGGACGTTAATGGGCTGTAGCAGTAGAGATCGTAGTCTAGGGCTAACTTGTAGTGGATTTAAAAAAGTGAGTAATCACAATTTGTCGAGGGCGCCCTCTAAACTTGTTCGCGGTCGTGTCTGCTGCAGCCAGTCAAAATAAACCGAGCAAGTTGTAACCCGACTGTCCCCGTTATTAGATTATGCAAAGCAGTACATTTTCGCCGCATTTGAATGCGGTGCGGGGTTCGTCTGAACGGGCTTTAATATCAAACAAGATGGTCAAGCGCAAGTAGGTCTCGCGGCAGCGGGTTCCGTGGCATTGCATAAAATGAAATGATGTTTCATGTGGGACGGACTGTGTCGCGTGTGTGACCTTCATCGAATCGAATTAACACATAGGCTTTTATCCCCGAAAATTAAAGAGTTCCTACGGAAACCAAAAACCTTACTTAATCCAAGCGGAGTTCATCTAGTCTATATATATAAAATTCAAAGTCCTGACTGACTGACTGACTGACTGACTGACTGACTGACTGACTTATATATCAACGCACAGCTTAAACCGCTGGTCCTAGAGACATGAAATTTGGAAAGTGTGTTCTTTGTGAAGACTAGGTATGCACTAAGAAAGGGTTTTTCGAAATTCCATCCCTAAAGGGGTAAAATAGGGGTTGAAAGTTTGTAAGAAAGTCCGTCGTTTTTCAAGTTATAGCCATGAAACTTGGTATATGAAGTGCGGGTTGAAAATGAAGAAATTCGTGTTTCACAGATTTTGAAAATTCGACCCACAAAGGGGTGAAATAGGGGATAAAAAATGGTATGAAAGGACTTCTTTTCTCAAGATATTTTTCAAGTTATATCAACAAAACTTGGTATTTTGGCTTTCGGTAAAAAATAAAGAACTACGTGTGTCACAGTTTTTCAAAATTTTACCCCTAAAGGGGTAAAATAGGGGTTGACGTTTGTATGAAAGTCCTTCATTTCTCAAGTTATAGCCATGAAAGTTGGTATTTGGGCTTCTGGTTTAAAATAATAAATACGTGTTTCACAGTTTTTTAAAATTTTATCCTCAAGGACGTTAAATAGAGAGTTTGTCTTTCAATCACGCCACAACAGAGCAATAGTTCGACGTGATTTCTTGCTTGGGTAATGGGTATAGATGAGGACCTGGAGACTGACATATTTATTTTATCCCGGAAAATTAAGGACTGTCTGTGGGAATTAAAAAACGTAAGCCACGCGAACGAAGTCGCGGGCGTCCGCTAGTATCATATAAAAAGACAAGTCCAGTATAAAAAAAGGGTTTTGTTCGTCCTATTATGTGATACGGTACCCTGAAAAATTTAAATACTGAAAGGGGTGTAAAGTTTAGAGGTTATGCAATGACTTGGCGACATTTTGTAGCGGTCATTTTTCTTTTTGACGCTCGGAATGAATTTTGGGAACATTTTAACGATTAGTTACTCGTGTTCAAATTTTTGTATCGGAATTACTTGCTTTAAACGGTCAAGGGAAAGGTCGTGAGGATACCTGCACGACCGAGAGTTCTTCGTAATGTTCTCAAAGGTGTTTGAAGTCCAATCCACACTTGGCCAGCGTGGTGGACTATAGCCCAACCCTTCTCATTCCAAGAAGAGACTCGTGCTCGCTAGTGCTAGTGAGGCGGCAATGGGTTGAAGTAATGATGATGATATTTAGCAAGGTTAGCCTGCTACCAACTTAGACTGCATCATCATAACCACCAGGTGAGATCGCAGCCAAGGGCTAACTTGTAGTCGGAAATAAAATCACTAATCGAAAGCCAAGGGGTCACGGTCCTCAGCAATGAAAAATATGACGCAGTGAAAGAAAAAAAAACCCATGTACCACGAAATTCTGAAAACAAAAATAGCGCCAAGTCTTGGCTTGGATTTTGGAGTCAAAATCCCAATTAAACATAAATTTGTGTGCGCGTCGTCATAAGAATCAATGAATGTTGCACTTTTTAGAGGTCGTTGCATCGTTTATATCAAGAAATAATTGGCTAAATAACATTCAATGTTACACCGAGAACCCGTGGACGAAGAATTCAAAGTGCTTGAACAATTACATTAGTTTTTGTAATTCATGCGTGAGAAATCTTCGTAAAATTTTTAAAGGTGTGCGAAAGTCTACCTGTCCATTGAAGCGAAGTGAAGCGGAGATGCGGACACATCGGATTGTTGATCGAAGACTTGATAATTTTTTCGAGTCACCTGTCAGGAATCTGATTGGTCTGTTTGGCACATTTCCGCTACTGAGGGGTTTCTACCAGCTCTTTGCCAATTCAGTTCACTCGCTCTTGCACTGCATTTATAGCGCTAATTCTGGAAGCGATTCAAAACGTCTCAATGTACGCGTGTAATTGGTAAATGCATGTGACACCGACTTGTTCTGTACACATCGTTTAGGAATCGTGAGCGAGTTACGACGGCTTACAATGTTGACATTTTGGATGTGGCAAATAGTTGTAGTTTGCGGAAAATACTAATTTGCAGCTAATTGCCTTCTCTCTGCCTTCTCGTTGCCTGCCTCGTTGGTCTTGACTGCCTCGTTGGTCTAGTGGTTAGCATAGTCGACTGCGGATCATCGAGGTCCTGGGTTCGATTCCCGGTCGGGCATAAAAGTTAGGTATTGGGTTTTTCAATTAAGAAATTCTCAGTGCCAGCCCGGAGTTGGAATTTGGCGGTGTTGCGCCCCCGTGCCTCGGAGAGCACGTTAAGCCGTCGGTCCCGGTTATTATCACTAACATGATAATAATCGTTTAAAGCCCGCCAACCCGCATTGGAGCAGCGTGGTGGGTCTAAGCTCTAATTCCCGCTCTCCTATGAGAGTGGAGGCCTGTGCCCAGCAGTGGGACGTTAATAGGCTGTAGTGATGATGATGATGATGCCTTCTCTCTGTCATAGAATTGTGGGCTAATCGGTTGGCATATAGGTAAGTTGAAGTTTTCTATGGAATATCGCGTTGTGTTACATCGCGTCACTTTCGTCGCTCGCCAAAAACAATCGACCAAGTTTGAAGCTAGGGTGATGCTTCTCAGACCAGGGCGCGTAGAACCCTCGTAGCTTTAGTTTTAGGCCTCATTATTTCGAAAAGTTACCGATACAGGCCAAGGATTCGACACCAGCCCCCCTATTCTCTAACTTACCCAACTTAAATATTTTATATTCATTGAAAGTTGGCTATAAAAATTTTCATTTAATTTCACAGAAAACATTCAATGGAACAAAATAGCTTTCTTTTTTTGATAGCTACTGAGTTAGGTTAACACGGCGAAGTCCACTACTTGCCAATAGTAAATAAACTGCTTTTAACTCAAAATAAACCAGTTAAAAGTTAAAACCGAGACCGCGATGTTATTTTATTTAACTCTGAACTTCGTCGGGGACTGGATTTCACCGAGCCCTCGAACTTGCATCCTGATGTAGAATTGTAATTAAACTTTTACAGGGGAGTAAGTTCAAATTTTAATTTATTGAGATACGCAGCCTTCAGAAAAATATGTTTTAAAAATCGCTGCTAATTAATTATTACTAGCTGATGCCCGCGACTTTGTCCGCGTGGTTTAAGTTTTTTTAATTCCCCCGGGAACTCCTTAATTTTCCGGGATAAAAAGTAGCCTATGTCACTCTCCAGGTCCTCAACTATACCCATGCCAAAAATCACGTCGATCCGTTGCTCCGTTGCGGCGTGATTGAAGGACAAACCAACAAACAAACACACTTTCGCATTTATAATATTAGTATGATTTAGTATAGATGTTAACTAGGTCGCGAAAGAGTAGCAGACAGACAGACACACATTCGCATTTATATAATAAGCGTGGTGGACCTTAGTCAAACCTTAGAGCCAAAATTTAGTTGACCTAGCTACCCAGTATCAAGATATCAAAGTGTGAAATATGATTTTCGGGGCGACTTTGACCTACTTAAACTAGTTTGATGGAAATGAGTTCTGTCTATTGGATACCTACTCTAACTTATTGGGTTGTAATATTCTTTGTTTGATGATGCTTCATTGGATTTAGGTTTTTAAATCCCGTAGGGAAATCTTCGATTTTCCAAGATAAAACAATCCGTCGCGGCTTCATTGAAAAACAAACACACTTTCACATTTGTGTTCTTCGATCGTTTCTCAAAAACTTTGGTAGGTAAAAAAGAAAAAACTAAGAGCTTTTTTTTAGAGTAGCTGATGCCCGCGACTGGATTGAGGTATTTTGATTCCCGCGGGAACTTTTTAATTTTCCGGGATAAAAAGTAGCCAATGTGTTATTCCAGACTATAATAATTAATCTATCTCTTTGCCAAATTGTATCCAGATCCGTTCAGTCGTTCATGCGTGATTGAGTAACAAACCTCCACCATACATTCATCCATCCATCCATCCAAAAATATTATAGTATAGATTTTTTTAACGTCGTGCTTCCATAAAACCAGAGATTTATTCTTCGCAATGCCAGGAAAAACGCTAGTCTTAAACAAAAAAAAAGTTAAGACTGAGCCTGAGACCTAATAACGTTCATAGGACGAACCTCCGTGCTGGCAGGTAAAAATAATTCAATCCAAACTAATATTATAATAAATGCGAAAGTGTGTCTGTCTGTCTGTCTGTCTGCTACGCTTTCACGGCCCATCTATTCAACCGATTTTGATGAAATTTGGTAAAGCGGTAGATTACATCCCGGGAAAGGATACAGGCTACTTTTTATCCCGGAAAATTAAGGAGTTCCCGCGGGAACAAAAACCTCAATCCACGCGGACGAAGTCGCGGGCATCATCGAGTTTAAAATAAATAAATTGGCATAGCAAAAAATAGAACTCCCTACCCTCCCGCGTGGAGTGCCCAACGCATCAGTCACGTGCTGTCAACGCGAACAATGTCATCACTTGATTTATCGCGCGCGGAATTACCTACCTCTCGACGAGTTTGTTTCACACTGTTACATTCTTTTGTTCTTGCTTGTAATATCTGGAAAACTATGTACGTGTCTGAAGCGCTGATAGCCTAGTGGTTAAGGCACTAGCCTAGTGGTTGCAGCCTAGTGGTGTTAGCCTAGTGGTTGCAGGTTCGATCCAACTTTTCAAGTTAAGTGCGTTTTATTTGCTTCAACGGTGAAGGGAAACATCGCGAGGAAACCTGCATGTCCGAGAGTTCTTCATAATGTTCTCGAAGGTGTGTGAAGTCTCCCAATCCGCACTTAGCCAACGTGGTGAACTATGGCCAAACCCTTCTCATTCTGAGAGGAGATTAGCTCAGTACTGAGCCAGCAATGGGTTGATGTGAGACTTGAGAGTGAGTGTGTGTGTGAGAGATAGAGAGAGAGAGAGGTACGTGTCCGCTTTATATAATATAGCTTTTTGCAGTAAAACCTAGCGTTTTTTATCGCATCATCAATTACTATCAAATGAGATGAGTTAACCCCTTGACTCTGACTTACAGTTGCTTAAAAAACAACTGAAATTGTACTAAGGCAGCATTTCCGTAACAAACCTACAAGGGCGCATTTGAAATGACTGATCAATTGAGCTGAATTCAGTGTGTGCGCACGAGATATCTCGCGACGAGAGAGAGAGAGAGTTGTTGTCGATGCCGGCTAATTTTTTGTTAATCCTACATGCACAAAAGTGCGGTATATTACAAGAAAAAGATAGTCAGCATGTAAGGGTTCGTAGAGAAAAATATAACAGATAAGAAATATTACTTACTTTTATTTCTACTTTTGACGTAACGAGACAAGTAACCATGTATCTAAGGTTCGGTAAACAAATAGAGACAACGGGTATACAATATAATTTTACTCGTTGTGCGCATGCTAGCCCTACAGACCTTTCGTATTACAAGTATACAGATGTTATTTTATTGGATGAATGTTTTCAAATAGACTTATATTTTATAGTTATATATGCACGTACGTAAGCGATGAAACTGCGAAATCTTCCGGCAGATCGCGCAATTAGGGTAATTGCTTACCCAATTAGCGAATGGAGAAGATGATGCGATCGGCACGTGGACTACATTCAAACCGTGTCGATAGTATGGGCTGAGTTTACATGTTCAATCCATACTAATCCATACCATACTAATATTAAAAATGCGAAAGTGTCTCTGTCTGTCTGCTATAACGGCTCAGATTTTGATGTTTGGTATAGAGATAGGCACGTCTTTACCGGTAGGGTGATAACTAGCCATGGCCGAAACCTCCCACCAGGCCAGATCAGAGAAAATTCAGAAATTATAAATTCCCAAATTGAACCTGCCGGGGATCGAACCCGGGACCTCCCACGTTAAGACAACCATGCCGCGCCGCATGCATCTCAAGCGGAAGTGGATAGAAAGTGCACATGTGTATGAGCACACACTTGTGCACTATATCTCCCGCGCGGACGGCTAATATCTGAAGAGATAAGTACTGTATACGAAACCAAAGACCACATTCCGAACTCCTATTCAATCTAATTTGGAATCAAGAGCACAGCATAAATCATGGTAACAGCGCAGAACTGTCGCACTGCGAGACGTATAGCAGCCTTTATGTTTTATTATTTACACTGTACAATTCTCGCAACGCGGATTTCATGAATGAAAATGCGTTATTGAGGAAATGAAAAAAAAAGATAAATGATTTATTTATTTCACAGAATCAGAAATCATTTATTGCATTATACACATAATATTTTAAAGGGGGTAAAATGATAAAAGCAAAGTGTATTACCATTTGGCGTGCAATACTTAAAAGTTAACAAGTAATAAAATTTAAAAATTTAAAAATCCCACGACAAATTGTAGAGCTCCCTTTTGTCTTAATACTTTGACACACTAATAAGAACTTTCTGAAGTTATACATTATATCTAAAGCGAACCAGGAAAATGGTAACAAAAAGTGCACATATTTTTTTCCTAAATAATAATTGTGCTGTATCATGAGTCCCTGAGCAGCATCTAGGTTTAAAGTGCTAGTCAAGACAAATCAAAAGAGTCTAAACACGACGGGTTTACGATGAGAACTTAAGGAGTTCCTATGACCACCTCCTGGCTCCATCATGAGACCCTGGACAGCATCTAGGTATAAAGTCCTAGTCAAGACAAATCAATAGAGTCTAAACACGACGGGTTTACGATGAGAACTTGAGAAGTTCCTATGACCACTTACCAAATCACGATTGCAGCTCAGCTTGTCTATGGTCCTAAAATATATCTAAGCACCTTCTCACGAGCTATACGTATCTAATGCAAAAAACGGCTTCTCAATCGGCCCAGTACTTTTTGAGAAAAATGGTAACATATTGAAAAATTAAAATCATAGACTACAGCACAGCTTGGTTGTCTATGGTCTTAAAATATATCTAAGAACCTTCTCACAAGCTATACATTATATCTAATGCAAAAAACCGCATCTCAATCTTATTAGTTACTTAGATTAGGAATTAATATTAGTATATCCTATTTATAAGGACGTCCTTACGTATAGGATAACTGACGTCCTTTAGAATTACATTCCGACCTTTTACACCGGTGAGCTTTACAGGTGCTTCAAACAACAAATACTAGTCAATTAATCACGGCCGGTCAAAATAGCCGTGTCGGAGAGACGAGGGGGCGGCCGGCGTCAAAAGTGACGGATATAATACATTTATATACCTATTGTTGAACAACTGAGTACCTAGTTTAACGTAGGTGTGAATTTCGAAGTTTTCTATCCACGTTTACACGTTAGCCCTTGACTGCAATCTTCACCACGACTACCACTTCAGCCCAATAACTTCCCTCTGCTGGGCACTGCCCTCCACTCTCAGAGGAGAGAGGGAATTAGAGCTTAGACCCACCACGCTGTTCTTATGCGGGTTGGCGAGCTTTGACGACTATTATCATGTTAGTGATGATAGCCGGGACCGAAGGCTTGAACGTGCTCTCCGAGGCACGGGAGAGAAACACCGCCAACTTCCTAACTCGGGGCTAGTACTGAGAATTTCTAGTCCGAACCCAGAACTTAATTATGGCCCGACCCGGGACCTCGTCGGCAGCAGTCGAACATGCTAACCACTAGAACGAGGCAGCTGACTGCAAACTCACCTGATGGTAAGTGATGGTAAGATGGTAGCAGGCTAACCTGTTAGGGGTATGGCAGTTATATTTAACCCCCACTAATAGGCTAGTTAGGAGATAATACCTACCACTTCTGGCAAAAACGTACCGCCAAGCGGTTTAGCATTTCGATACGATGCTGTGTAGAAACCAATTAGGGGTATGGGTTTAATATAACTGCCATACCCCTGCTACCACCTTAAGACTGCATCATCAATACATTATCTACGTTTCAATAAGATACTTTTTTACATGAGATTGTACTTAATAAAAATGAAACATTTTTTTGTTTATGAAAATAGCAACCGAGTTTCTTGCCGGTTCTTCTCATAAGTAGCTTTCCGAACCGGTGGTAGAGTATTGACTGATCATAAGTGGCCCAAGTTGTCCTACGTGAAATAAATAAACTATTTATCATTAAATTTTTTGCCTCGTTGGTATAGCGGTTAGCATGGTTGACTGCTGATCACGAGGACCTGGTTTCGATTTCCGGTCGGGCATAAAAATTGTTAGGTATTGGATTTTTCAGTTAAGTGCCAGCCCGGCGTCACTCCCGTGCCTCGCAGAGCATGTTAAGCTCTCGGTCCCGGTATTCATACTCTCTGTTTCGGTAAAATAAAAAAGCCATACTTGAAGTATCGTTTGCCTCTGACATATAGCCTGAAATCCCGCCCGTATTGGGTCAATCTTGTTTAACTTGCCTAATCGTTTGATATACGGCATTGGATTTGGGTCACACCGCCAATCCGTACATATAAAAGTGTAGGCTGTATGACTGATTGAGCTATAAGCCATGATGGCTGAAAATAAGCGTTATAACTAATGACGTGCACAGCTTTGCATAACTAGCTCTTTTTTTAAGGCTGCCTTTCCACCAGAGATGTGCTACGTTGCTAGGCTACGTATGTGTGACGACATCCATATATATATGTTGGTACTAGATGGGCCCTTTCATAGAAAAAAGTTGGGCGCCCGACTTGCATGCCCCTCACCTGTGTAAGCCTGTCCTTGTCCCCGCCATAGCGCTGTCCCGCTTTTCAGACTAGATGGCGTTAGTAAAATAAGTCCACATTATTTGTTTGACAGGGCCCGTCTATGTAAATTGAGGTCGTTGGTGTCAAATCCACCAATAGAAGCGCTTTATTTAGATAGCTTAGATTGCTAGATCTTAGATCAAGAGCTCCTATTGGTGCTCGGGAGTTTCTCTTCGTGATAAAATCTGCGCCTGCACGTCAAAAAGCATGTATGAACTTCTTACAGTTCGAGCAATACTTTTTAAGCTGTCAAATAATTACGATTTGCTTACACAATGATTGGGCCTCAGGAATGTAATGGAGTTCCGTAACTGTAACCCAAACTATCGGATATCCGAAACCGTATGTAAACGAATTTGACATATTATTTGACGAACGATTTCGATTTTCTTACATAATCCGGGGGGTTGGTCTTCAGTCTTTACCAGTGGACGTCAACCAACCGTCAACTAGTTAATACATCGAAGCATTTTATAGTAGGTATACCGTGAATTTTATATCTCCTTTCGGAAGTACAATTATAGGACCCTAGGGAACCACGCATTATGACGAAATGGAAGTAGGCTGTTATACGAATCAATTAGGGTTAATTAGAATTGACGGTAAGTAATTGCATCTTTTTGACAGCCAATTTGTTGATCAAAACAACTACTCAAATATTTCATCAACGCTAATAATAAGTAATTTATTAGCGTTGATGAAATTGGCACCCTGCAGTTATTTTACGTCAGTAAAATTATATTAGGTAGGTATGTAACATGTAACTTATTAGACTTGATGGTGATAATTAATCCATAGGAGAATCCTTTTTTTTAGTGTCTGAACTCATAACAAACTCAAACATTGTTTTACGCAAACAATGAAGTACATCAATATTAACATACCTATTATTTTGACGACCTCCGTGGAGCAGTGTGTAGCGCTGTTGCCTTAACGTGCGAAGGTTCAGGGTTCGATCCCCGGCAGGGTCAATTTGGGAATTTATAATTTCTGAATTTTCCCTGGTCTGGCCTGGTGGAAGGCTTCGGCCGTGGCTAGTTACCACCCTACCGGCAAAGACGTCCCGCCAAGCGATTTAGCGTTCCGGTACGATGCCGTGTAGAAACTGAATAGGGGTATGGGTTTAATATAACTGCCATGCCCCTAACAGGTTAGCCCGCTACCATCTTAGACTGCATCATCACATACCATCAGGTGAGATCGCAGTCAAGGGCTAACTTGTAATGGATAAAAAAAAAAAAATTATTATTATAAAAATATCGAAGTTTACATAATAAATTGCATATTTAACAGTTATTTCGAATTGATAACTTAAAAGTCTTTGGTCAATTAAAATATAGTCTCACAAACTTATCTGACCGGGTGACAGTGTCGCTAGAAGATATGAAAAATAAAATTAAAAAAAACTATCAGGCATAGAAATTAGTTCCGCAGTTTTGGCCACCGGGTCAGATAAGTTATACGGAGTATAGGAAACCCGGCTCTCATAGTGAGAACGTTCCGTTCTACGGTAGTTACAATCACGTGTGTCTATGAACAAGTTAATGTACTCGGTAGCTATACACTGTAAGCGTATACCTCCGTCGCGAGACTGACAATATCCATCGAGCGTGTTTTAGACGACCTTCCTCGGGCAGTCTTAAGCGCCGCTGTCTTAACGTGCAGAGGTCCCGGGTTCCATTCCCGGCAGGATCACTTTTGGGAATTAATAATTTCTGAATTTCCTCTGGTCTGGTCTGGTGGGAGGCTTCAGCCGTGACTAGTACCACCCTACCGGCAAAAGGCGTACCTAACGCCAAGCGATTTAGCGTTCCGGTACGATGCCGTGTAGGAATAGGGGTATGGGTGTAATATAACTGTCATGCCAGTTTAGTCCGCTATCATCTTAGACTGCATCATCAGGTGAGATCGCAGTCAAGAGCTAACTTGTAGATAAAAATAAAATATAAAAAATTGCATAAAATTTTACAGTAATTGCGAATTGTTAAATAATTAAAAGTCTTGGTCAGTGTGCGTAAAAACCAAAATGACGTTCCGTTCTACGGTAGTTACAATCACGTCAGTCTATGACCAAGCTAATGTACGGTAGCTATACAGTGTAAGCGTATACCCCCGTCGCGAGACTGACAGCCATCAAGCGTGTACCATTAATAAGACAAATGGACGCAAATGTGATCCTAAAATAAGACATCACTACTCAGTTGCTACTGTACACGTTTAGACGGGACGACTTTATCGTGTCGTCTTGTAACTGGTTCTATGATGTAAAGATTCACTCACTCAGCATTAGAAGGTTTCGGCCATAGTCCACCACGCTGGCCAAGTGCGGATTGACTTTGCACACCTATGAGAACATTATGGAGAAATACGGGCATGCAGGTTTCCTCACGATGTTTTCCTTCACCGTTAAAGCAATTGAGATGTTGCCTTAGTACCTATTTTTTTTTATTGTGAGATAGGTTTGCGCTTAACGACAATCATGCTTAACAAAGCAATGATGAGGTCTCAATGAGGTCTAGGTTGAAACGTGCTTGCCTAGAAAAAGAAAATATCTTTTTAGTGATTATTAGGTAAATAAAGGACCTGCCGAATGCCAATAGACGTAATATGCACGTCTCCTATTAATTTTGTAATTGATAACCATTTTACGTGAGCGAACGCGACACCGCGATACGATACGATGTGACACGACAGTATCAAACAGTAGCTGACCCTAAAAGCTGGCCTAAGTTGTCACGTAGACAAGTTTGTCATTTTCTATGGCGTCGTAACGCGTCGCGTCGCTTACGTCGTTCATCTTAGATGCAAATATTATTTCCGAAATTCAATCCCAACGACATAATGGAAACGTGCGCGTGTCACACATAGCGTTCATACGATTTATAGTTATTTGTCTATCTGCCCGCTACCTCTAATATCAGAAATGGGTCACTACTACTCGAATGTCACGCGACAGCTCACCGATTTATTGGCGATATTGGATCAGTACGAGATCCGGTTCGTACGGTTATGGTATTTTTTAGCCGAGTAAGGGTGCCTGTCCATTGATGCGGAGCGAATTTAGCCTTTGCAAATTGCACCTGTAAAGGCTCCATTAGATATTGCTCAGAAGTCGGCTGGAAACTGTGGTGTTAAAAACAATAAAGATACCTACGCGTCGAATTGAGAACCTCCTCCTTTTTTGGAAGTCTGTTAAATATTCGTCAGGTGTTTCACCCCCGTACCTCGGAGAGCACGTTAAGCCGTCGGTCTTGCGCCTGATCTCTCTACGGTCGTGTCGGATTTTCCGTCCAATCAGCCTATGGGAGTAAAGGAACAGAGAGTGCAGAGAGTAATCTATCTTAATATTAAATCTATTCATCATTTGAAGATACCACAGTTTCGGAATACAATATCCAGAAGAAACTGCAAGAAACAGGCATAGTCTAAGTTGCTCTTTTAAAATTATTTAACAGTCAGATTTTTCGACTTCGACGTATGTATCCATGCGACAAATATTGGCCTGTTGTAGACCATTAATCCATGCTTTAATGCTATAAATGAGAATGTGTGCTAGTCGGTCTGTCCTGTCTGTTACGTTTTAACGACCCAACTGTTCAACCGATTTTGACGTGTACAATACTAAGACCGGTTAGGTACAACCCGGAGAAAGAAATAGGCAACTTTTTATTCCGGAATATCAATGTGTTTATCAATACGAATCTTGGAATGAAATAGGAGCAAACAGGTAAGTAGGTGTTAAAGCATTAATAATAATAATCTTTCATCATTCATTTAGGAAGAATCTTCCACCCACATATTTCAGTCTATAAGAGGAACTCCGTCCTTCGTTATTATATTTATAGATGTTATTATTACATAAGTAGTTAATATTTACTCAGCTATTTTCTGGAAATTTATGGTATTTAGACATTTGCATAAATTATTTTGACAGCACGAATTACGGTAAGTAAACAATTGCCAGATCTTGAATGTTTAATGTAAACTAAAACGAGCAGCCTTATTCACAAAGTTGTGTTTCCACCAGATGATAAATTGTCTAAGCAAATTGTAATCATTTGACAGCTAAAAACGTATTACTCGAACAGTTTTAGGAGTTCATACATGCCTTTTGACGTGCAGGCATCTATGAACTCCTTAAACAGGTCGAATATAATAGGTACCTACGTTTGAAAAACTTTTACGATTGCCATTTTCTCACACAAGCTTAGCAATACGAAATAGAGAACCGTAACACATCTCTGCGGAAACACTCTAAATAAGTATGCGCTCCCGACCGAATTTATGCTGGAAATTCTGGAGGCGTAATTCAGAGTAAGCTGTAAACTGAAATTCTGTCATGATTTCCCAGGATTTGAATTATGAATTATGACGCGACTTCGTCCGCGTGGATTGAGGTTTTTTGGTTCCCGCGGGAACTCTTTAATTTTCCGGGATAAAAAGTACTTAGCTGTGTTATTCCAGACTATAATCTATCTCTGTGCCAAATTTCATGCAGATCAGCCGTTCTGGCGTGATTGAGTAACAAACATACATCCATCCGACCATCCATCCATCCAGCATTTATAATATTAGTTTAAACTATAGAGTACTTATAGATATAGGCTAGTGCTTCGTTGCAATCAGACCTGCTGGCAGGGAAGCAGTTGCTTGATGATGCAGCCTAAGGTGGAGCGCGCTTCCCTAGAAGATGCCATGCTGTATCCTATACTTATATTATAAAAGCGAAAGTTTTTGAGTATGGATGTAATGGATGTTTGTTACTAGATCCACGTGAACGAAGTCGCGGGCATCAGCTAGTAGTTATTTAAGTAAAAGAAACAAATATCACGAATTATTTTGAGTGTGAACTTGATTCGAACGCTGAGTATTTGTCACAGACAGCTATCTTCCGCTCCGCATGACATGTGACATAAAGCATGCCGGTATGTATGACTCATGCGCACGCGCACGTTGGGGGGGCGGGGCTAAACGCGCGCCAAATCTACTCCGAGCTGATTGGTCGATCCAGCGTCGCGGACCAAGCGACAATGGACATGCGCTACAATAGTGTGACATAACTACGCCTAGGACTTAGAAATGATGTATTGGATATGTCTTGCAAAGTCTTTCTAGGAATTTTATTTAAAAAAAAACACAAAAAGTCGAAATTATAAAAATAAATTAGAAAATATTGACTGATCATGCGCTACAATAGTGTGACAAAACTACGCCTAGGACTTAGAAATGATGGATTGGATATGTCTTGCAAAGTCTTTCTTTTTTTTTTTTTTTTTTAATGTAGAATGTAGTTATAATATGACAACAAAAAATTAAAACTAAAAACTAAAAACCTAATCTAAAAGACCGCTACCAGTGGGCAGCGTGCCCAGAATGCTGGCAGCATTGCCGCGTTGGATTGCTATGCTCACTCGCTGAGCGAAATATATACCAGCACTCTGGTCACGTGTTGCCTCGACCAGGCGCGCAGAAAGTTCCTTATAGATTCTGCGCGTCCCAGCCCCCCAAGGCCCTAGCGTCTCGACCCCAAAAGGCGCAAACATATAGCCACTATCCAGTGTGCTATATTTACGCACCTTGAGGCCCTCCGCTGATTCCGCCGCCGCACCAGCCCTAACGGTAGTGCCTGGAAGGTGGGAAGGAGCCAAGGTGTCTACACATGTGGCATCCCATACCAAGGGCCGCCCCAAACTCCAAGGAACCAGGGTCATACCATCGGGCCTCTTGCCATCGTCTCGCATGAGCCCAACTGGCTCCAGAATAGCCGCATATCCGGCAGTGGCAAAGGCCCGACGGATTATATCATTCAGGCTGGCGTGACGGGGGATACGCCCTGCGCTGCTGACGCAGGAGAGACCATGGTGACCGAGTCGGCCGACGGCAGAGCCACAATGGCAGCGGTGTGGAGCGCAGCACGATGCGCCCAGGCGAAGCGCTGCAGCTATCCGAAAAGTGGAAGAGTCAATTAAGGTTCCTGTGTTGGTTGACGGGAGGGCCTGTAGCCACAGACCGGATTCCCACTCCCCCACGGCCAGAAGGCGGGCACGATCTGCAGAGCTTGAGCACGTGTCAATAAGCTTTTTCCGCGCTAGCTCGCAGATCGGCCCATCCCATTGCCGTTGTGACGAGAGGGATATCGGGAATTCACGGTTTGGGCAGGTGTGTGTCCACGCGTACTTGGCCTCATCCATGAAACTAATGACGAAATCATCTAGAGAGGACGCAAGAATCTTTTGGGATAAATTTAGGGTGCCATGGACTGAGGACAAGAAAGCGGGGAGAGCGGCACCAGAGATAGATCTGATGCCCAGGCCCCCCAGTCGCACAGGAAGCGACGCCTGCATCCATACTCGATCTTCAAAATTAATATTTAAAATAGATGTTAAACAATTTTTGACCATATTGTCAAGGCTGTTCAACAGCTCAGTGTGCTTCCACAGCTGACAACACCGGATAGTGTAGGTAAAATTTGGAACGAAAAGACAGAACCGGATGATTGTAAAAGCCATATGAACGTTAATTTTTGATAGCCGGATGGAATACTGTGAAAAATTTTGAATTTTTTCCTCGAAGAAAGAAGGGAATGATTCATCGAGGATAGGGGAGCCCAACAGGCGGAGGGAAGATTTATCAATGATCTTAATGTTAGGTGCCAAACATTTGAATTTTTGAATAGCCAAATCTTTCGAGGTGCATACGTCCGAAACAAAGAGTTCACACTTGGCAAAATTTAATTCCAAACCAATCGCCTGGAACTCTTTGACAAGACTGGAAAGATCGTCTAAGACAGTTTCTGCATCACCACCCAAGGTCCCATCATCCAAGTACCAAACATTAAGTTTAGATTGAAGGCGTTGGACGATAGGATGGATGGCGAGACTAAACACTGCAGGGCCTAGAGGATCGCCTTGCTGGCAGCCAACAGCAGATAATATTTTATTTCCAAAATATGTTAATTTTGAGGGACTACTATAACACTGCCAAAGGAAATTATATAAATTTGGGATTTTGTTTTTCACCTCAGTTAGCAGGACACCCCTATCTACGGAGTTAAAAGCATTCTTCACGTCCACCTTCAGCAGCACCTCACCACAGTTTTGATCTAAAAAGGTCCTGACCGAATGAACGGCGGCTTCACAGCCACCCCGCGAGCCAAAGCCTAGTTGGACAGGCTGGAAATAATCAGTTAGGGCTGGCGCAATTTTTCTGCAACAAATTTTAGCTGCGAGGCGGCGGTAAGTTGTGCCAACTGCGATAGGCCTAATGCCGCCACCCTTTTTCTTCAAGGCACAGAGATTTGCACCGTATAGTACGTCAGTAATTTCAGTGCTGACTCGCCCGGACAACATTAAATTGACTAGCGCTGTCAGGTCCCTAAGAAGGGCCACGCCGGCTTCACCGTTTCCACAGCAAATGAGATCCTTTAAATGTTGCGGTGCAACTTCACTTCACGCAATTTTCCTTTATTCTGGTTGTTAGAGAGCTTTTGTTGTTCTTGTCAAAACTGACGTGAAGCACGGCATATGGAAAGATCAGAAGATGCTCCCAGGCGCGCTGTGTGTTGTGTTGAACCACCGCCTTAATTGAATGTGTCAGAGCGGTAGCCACGGAGAAACGAGCACCACGTGGAATGCGTTTTATTACAGGTCTGGATGCCTTAAAAGAAGAAAGTATCTGCCAAAAGGGAAGTTCAGGACAGGAGATGTCTGAATTTTGGATTTGGCTAAAATCAGGAACAGAAAGAGGAACGTTTTTGTGAGACTTACTCTGGTGAATTTTTAGACCTCTCTGTCCTTTAAAAAAGCCAGAGCAATCCGGGCATTGTACTCGATCCTCCAGGGACACAGTAGGCTGAATCTCACGAAGATTATCTGCCCAGGCGCAACGGTGCATTATAGAGCGATTAATTAATAACTTACATAAAAAATATAGAGCAAGTATAAAACAAATAATTAATAAAATTAACATAAATATTATAAATAACACTGCTTAACGCGGGAGGCCGGGATGTTCGTCTTGGACGGGTGTATACTTCCATCACAGGGCTATTTGCATTGTCCATTAGCAAATGCAACCTTAAAGAGAACGCATGTGGCGTAAAACGTGAGGCAAGGCGTCGGATAGAAAACGCACGATCACTTTTTGAGCTGGATGCTTTCCCGTAACACACACATACACAGTTCAGTTGCTGACTGCAGCTAATGCCGTAGAACTTGGTGGGTAACTCTATCAATAGGTATAAGTATAAGAAAAGGCTTCCGCGCTACGAATTCTCCATAAGAGCTTCAAAAATATGGGTACTGGATACTGTAATTTACTATTAATTATCAAAATTATTAAAGTTTTGTAGATTGAAAATAAAATTAAAAATACGGGAAAAAAATTAACGTTGTTACGTTGACGCTGTCAATCAATCAAGTCTTTCTAGGAATTTTATTTAAAAAAAACACAAAAGTCGAAATTATAAAAATAAATTAGAAAATATTGACTGATATGCACCCACAGGTAAGCCACTCGTCCCTCAATAATAATTTTTGAACTAATAACTATAGATCACAAATAGGTACGTATGGAATCCATACTATAATATTATAAATGCGAAAGTGTGTCTGTCTGTCTGCTACGCTTTCACGGCCAAACTACTCAACCGATTTTAATGAAATTTGTTAGAGATAGGTTATATGATACATCCCAGGGAAGGACATATTACTTACGGCCGGTTTCTGAATTGAGATTTTCATGTTGAGTCTGTCTCAAAGACTACTTATGGACTAATTAAGCTAATTTTTGTTTCTGCTTAATGCTTAATTCAGAAACCGGCCCAATATCAATTCAGAAACAAAATTTTGCTTAATTAGTCCATAAGTAGTCTTTGAGACATACTCAACATGAAATTCTCAATTCAGAAACCGGCCGTTAGGCTACTTGTTATCCCGGCAAATTGAAGAGTTCCCGCGGGAATCAAAAAAATGTATCTGTTCAACCGATTTTGATGAAATTTGGTACAAGGACAGGTTGTATCCCGGGGAAGGATATGGGCTATAGTAATATAGAAAAACATAAATACACGCGGACGAAGTCGCGGGAATCATCTAGTTATTATAAATGCGAAAGTGCGTCTGTCTGTCTGCCACGCTTTAACGGCCCATCTTATCAACCGAATTTGATGAAATTTGGGAGATAGGTCGAATCCCGGGGAAGGACATTGGCTACCGCGGGAATTTAAAAACTTAATCCACGTGGGCGAAATCGCGGGCATATAGCTATTATCACGAAAACATGAGAAAATATCTTTCATCATTATGTAACAGTGCCTTTTTAACTATATAGGCCTACCTATTAATTAAAATTAAGAAGAAAAAGGCCCTCATATTAGAATCATTTCAAGTAGGCTATTGTTGGACAGGATCACCTGTATTGAGCGGCCATAACTAAACAAAAATGTGACATCCTTGTCACATTTTTGTTTAGTTATGAGAAAGAGATGGCAATAAAGCAACGTATGTTACGTTTAAAGAAAACATGACGTTTTTGGAATAATTTTATCTACTCATCTGCTTTATAAAAAGAAACTACTTACCTTTTTGATTGCAGGAATTAAAAATATGAAGGAGAAAGGGCCTGAAGGCACTCCAGGTAAGAAGCATTTCGAGTATATCGGTCAAACATTGTATACGGCCATCCTAATAGCTCCCATTATGTTTTACGAGGCTGCCCGTTAGCCCTACGTGTAACGCATCGTTAGCCCTATTGTTGGACGGGATCACCTGTATTAAGCAGCCATAACGAAACAGAAATGTGACATGGATAGATTTATTTACTAGTGCGTAAAGGGGATGGCAATAAAGCAATGATACGACGGAAGCAAATGTGCGTTTTACGAAAAAGGTAAGTACTTAGTAACCTAAACGAGAAGACGTGACGTTTTTGGAAATTTGGCTTCAAATGTTTTCTAAAAAAAAGCTACAGAAAAATTAATGACCATTTCCAATTAAAACTAAAAGTTACTTAAGATTTCTTCTATGGAAGAAATTGTATCCAGTATTGTTATTTCATGAGGCTTAACTCCTAATTGATGATCAAAAGATATAACTTAATGGGTGTTAGATCCATGGGCACCTCCAACGTTTCAAGTTTTAAGTATGTGTGTTTTAGGAAATTGAATGACTATCACTTGTTTTTTACAGAGAAGGAAAACATTGAGGAAACCTACATGCCCATTAATAATTTGTGAATGGCAGATTCTTCAGTCTGCCAGTCTGCACTTGGCCAGGATGGTGGACTATGGCCTAACCCTTCTCATTCTAAGAATGTACTGGTATTTTCTTATCTTTAACTAAAACTTGACTGCCTTTGTTACGTATATACCTTACTCTTACTCCTTTCAAAATGCAAAAAGATTAAGCATTTTTGTCATATCAGATGGCACGTTATAGCTATTTATGCAACTGTATCGTAATGAGGGTCATTTTAATTCGAGTGCTGTTTTTTGATACGAGGCTTGCCGAGTATCAAAATAGGATAGTACGAGAATTAAAATGACTAATTACGTACAGTTGCATACAAGATTTTATCTACGACAAGGACGTCTTTATAATTTTTTACTTTATAAATTAATAAAAACCAAAAGTGCCAGAACCCAGAGCCGCTAAGCTATAGGTATCCTATTTATGAAGATAACCATATCGATACAGCTACGACTCATAACGATACAGCTCCCATACAACGAACTGTATCGTTATGAGAAGCAAACACGAAAGAGGGTTCAATTCGATATAGTTGTCAAATTCGAAATTGGAACTTTTCGATGCTGGAGTAGATAAAAAGAATTTTAGAGTAGTGCTTGGCTAGAATAAAACTTGCTGGTGCTTGGCTAGAATAAAACTTGCTGGAATCTTATCTTATCTCCTTGGGGTGCACTAGGTGCCTCCTCAGGGTGCACTAAGTGCTTCCCTAGGAAGAAGCTAGGTTTGTGTATTAGAGCAGGGCAGTACTTAGCAGATAATGTGTGATGGTGTTTCCTCAGCCTCACTGCAGAGACTACATACATCTGTGTCTCTGAGCTTGAGGTTGAACTTGTGTCTAATGAAGGAACTAGAAATTTAATTCGCTATTATAATACGACACAGATCTGTGGCAGATTATAGCGAATTAAATTTTTAGTTCCTTCATTAGACGGCGTTACTTTGCAGAGGTCCATGATAATGAAGGAACTAGAAATTTAATTCCCTATAATCTGCCACAGATCTGTGGCGTATTATAATAGCGAATTAAATTTCTAGTTCCTTCATTGTCATGGACCTCTGCAAAGTACTGCCTGCTTCTATCCAGAATATACATGTTTCGTTTCAGCCTGCAATGCCCCAACAGTAACTTGCTGGAAAGTGGTGATGCAATCTAAGATGGAGCATGCCTGCATAGAAGAATACAGTTGCTTGCATAGTAGTGTCTTCTTTCACTCAAATCAATGAAAATCAAACAAGGATTGTTGATGGTATGCTATTTATTACTAGCTGATGCCCGGGACTTTGTCTGGGTGGATTGAGGTTTTTGGTTCCCGCTGAACTCTTTAATTTTCCGGAATAAAATGTAACCTATATTACTCTCCAGGTCCTCAAGTATACCCATGCCAAAAGTCACATGGATCCGTTACTCTGTTGTGGGGTGATTGAAAGACAAACCAACAAACAAACATACTTTCACATTTATTATATTAGTATGAAGATTATTCACTTCTCTATTGAGTGACCCTGGGTGAGATTGTTTCACAGCCATAAGGCCACCTATTGTACATCTTTATTCCTTAATGTTAATTTTTTTTTCTTTGTTTAGAGTGCAATAAAGTATATTCTCATTTCATTTCATTTTCAATGATTATAAATGCAAAAGTGTGTTTGTTTGTCCTTCAAGCACGCCATATCAATGCAAAGGATCAATGTGATTTTTTGCACATGTGTAAAGTTTCTTAGACTTATCCTGGTAAATGAAGGAGTTCCTGTGGGAACTAAAAACTTATTACATGCAGACAGTCATGGGCATCAGCTAGTATTTAATATTTTTAAATAAAACTTGCATGATACTTTAAACTTACTTTTTAAGACAGAACATTTTCATATTTTTCAGCTTTAAATTTTCATATCTTTAACACCTTCATCTGTATTTTAGTAAATAAGTAGCTAACTAGTCTCCTGTAATTAAAAAGTATAGTCTAAACACACAAATTAATAGTTATTGCTTACTTTTTAAATAATGTAGCCTGCAATGCAAGTCTCTACTCTGTAGTTTCAACCACCAGTTTTGAGTGTAAATTCTTCTGATAAGTAAATACATTACCTATGGAAAATTTTGCAAAGGGCAAATCAAATTAAAAAAGTGAACTACTGTTTTTTTGATTAATTTAATAGCTTTAACAATGAAAATAGGAAGGAAATAACTGTGAGGAGCAATATTCATTACCCAGGCCTTAATGGGGCCATTGTTACCGGGTTCCCGAAATTAAATTAAAGATTTTCCCGCCGGCACGCCGTGGCTATAACGACCGAACATGTCAATCACAATAATTGACAACCTGGCACCGGACTATTTTCGTTCAGCGCAACACACCGAACCAGCGATTCCGACATTAAAAAAAGCTATTTCTTCAACCAAAACATACAGCCGAAGCGTCACAATAAAATACTCTATGTAAGTTTGTCTTGTCACCTGTCAATATTGTAACCTCAAAATTCGTGAAATCAACAACGTAACGTGTTTAAGATAAATTTTAAACCTTTTATATTATCTTGAAACAGTTGTAAATTCATAACAATTTATTGGAGACTGAGATAAGTAAGCATTTTGTGTATCGCAAAAACATGACAGAATACCCTAGACAAAACACGGCCATTTTCGTTTGTGTATGTTGGAAGATAAAGTTTAAAAATTTACCCTTTCCACGTCCAAGTCGGTCCCGCTACACAGTCTCTTGCCACCACCACCGTTGTAAGCCATTGTAAACCACTATACAAACACAAATCACACCGTAACGCGATAAGCTATTGCCGAACACCAGTAAACCACCTCCGTCCGAGGTTGAGAGCAGACTGAAAGAACGAATGAATTTTAGCGAATAGCGAGTGGCGAATGAACGGCGAGCAAAGAGAACGTTTCTATAGACTAATGTGATAATGTCACACGTACAAGACAGATTATCACTCTAGCTAAATCCAATAAAAATAAGAAGAAAATCTAAGATAATTTTCTGATATGGTATTCAAAAGACCTGTCTACTTTTCGATCTTGAGAATAGGTAGCAAAAAAATATGAACAAGAAAATAAAATTGGTCCTAAATTACCGAAAATAGAATGGATCGCTGAACGATGCCTATAAATTGTTAACCACCATTGTCAACTGTCAACATCAAAAAAGGTTGTCAAAAATGCTTTGTTTACTTTTCTAAGTGCGATAATTACTAGTTAAAATATCAGTAATTAATCTGTTATCTGAGGATATCTATATTAAATGTCGATGATACTGAAGTCTAAAATGGATATTGAAGAAAGCGAAATTAAAATAGAATATAACGAAAGCTTGGAAAGTGATCCTTTACGCGACGATAGTAATTGCCAAGATAGTCGAAGTTATCATAACCTTGTGGTAAATCTTTCTTTATCTAAGAATTCGTCCGGTGCTAGTAAAATAAAAAAGCCTTTTAGAACTAAACTGTTGCCTGTAACTTCTAGACGAAGGGCCTATTATTGGCAGATAATAAATTAAGTCAGTCTGTTAAGATTTTCGCCGTACTACTTAGTTGTTAGTCCACCGATGTGATTCTTCACCAGTTTTAAGTGATCTCTATTTTTTGACGGCAAAAGTACGCGAAGGTCTGAACTTCGTGTACACTGGTCCTTAGGAGTGGAATTTTTAAGCTATTGCATAGCTTCTATCGCAGGCCTTGAGCGTGTAGACCGAATCCAGAAATTCCGTAACGAAAAAAACCCTAACACTTTGGTTGCTATGACAATCTGTATTCTGTGTTGTTTACTTCAAGTTGTTGAAAATATAAACAACTAGAAGTCAACAACACAAGTAGTCATAGCAAGTTGATAAAAAATGCTATGCAATAGCTTTACCGCGGCAGTCTCCGAGTGCCACACGTCTTTTTTTTATTGTCCAAATTCTTTTTTCCCATTGATTCCCCGAATTCTTTAATTTTCTGCAATAAAGAGTAGCTTTTGTTATTCCAGACTATAATAATTTATCTCTATGCCAAACTTCATCCAGATTGAGTGACAAACATCCATCCATCCAAACTTTCACATTTATAATATTAGTATAGATGTACCAAATATATTCTGAACCTGAATTTCATGTCTAGAAGGCAAGCTGTTCCTTTGCCTTTTGTTCAGATCTGTTCAGCTGTCAAGCTTTAGTTTAAAATAAATTTTGAGGGCTGTGAAAAGTCAATGGTCAGGTACTTTCACTTAATTTTAGTTAACTTTAATTTTAAAGTACTAAAATGTTACCCATTGCACATTGTACATGAATACAATTTAAAAAAAAACTGGCAACTTAAAATTGTACTTATCTTATCATACATGCATATTAATTGATTGATATAAAGTTTGATTACAAACTGAAGACTTATGTGAGAAAACAAATGGCTCTTATGATGATAATGGGAAAAAATTACAACCACATAGATATTATGATGCTCCACATCATCACAATGCTTTGGTAATACAGTCAAAATCTGTTATAACGACATCGAGGGGACTGCTCATATTCAGTCGTAAAAACCGATAGTCGTAACAATCGGTGATGTTTAATGTGTATCGTGCAAGTACAAACAAATCGATAGGTCGCAAATCGTAGGTTAGGATAGTCATAATTATTGGAAAAATATATTCATGTAAAAAATTAAACTATGTACATTTTGTTTATTACACATAAGTACAATGCATATTATTTACGAATAACTCCACAAAGCTTTGGTGCGTCTTGTGTACAGATAAGTAACAAACTAACTGAAGAGATATGAAGAAGCGGGCTTTGACTCTACTGCATGCACGTGTTTTGTTTCTAAGAATTTGGAAAGACCCTACACTAAACTAAATCCTAAACGAAATCCTATTGTTTTCTTCACTTTCTTTCCTGAGTTTAATAGCCATTGAAGACAAATGTGGATACCTATTCAAATTGTTTACAATACAGCTTAGCCGGTCGTTCTAACAGATCTAATTCTCCGAAATATTAGTTAAATGTGGTCGTTTAATGAGGTATGTCGTTATTAGCAATGTCGTAAAAAGCAATGTTTAAGATAAGGCGGTCATATAGCATTCAGCCGGGACCTTTGTTCTAGGTTAATATAACCGGCATGTTGCTCTAAACGATGTCGCAGTAAACGGTTTTGACTGTATTTAACTGTGCCCAAAATGTTTGAGCTCTAAAAAATCTTTCTAACAGATTTAAATATCAAAAGTAATTTGTATGTCTTTGAGTTTCAGAACACCCAAGAAAAATCCACAACATGGTTCCAATCAAAAGACAGTAATGGGAAACTTTTATGTAAATTCTGTGAACTGAGATATTCAACTGTTCAGACTTTACGACATCATGTTAAGAATAAACACCCAGATGAAGCTAAAATATTATGTAAAATAATAATGAACAATAAGAGAAATTGTAAACATATGTGCCATATTTGTAAGAAACACTTCAAAGACTTGTTTGATTTAAAATCTCACATGATGGAACATTCCATAAAATTAGTACAGATGTCTTGTATGCATTGCAATGCTATGTTCAATAGCTCGGAGGATTTAACAGAACATATTTGCACAAAACATCAAAAAGGAAATAAAATAATATACATGTGTCAAATATGTGGATACCGTACATTGAAAAAATCACATTATCAACAACATAGCAACACTCACAAAGAAAATAAGGATTTAATTTGTGAATACTGTGATTATAAAACAAATTATTCACCTAATTTGAGAATACATGAGCGTATTCACACCAATGATAAACCATATTCTTGTGATTTCAAGAATTGTGTTTATCAATGTGCTGCTAAGTCAGCGTTAAGAAGTCATCAATTAAAACATTATCCAAAAGAAAATATGCTGTTTTGTGATATATGTAGCTATAGTACAGTATATAAACAATCATTGAAGAAACATTTAGATAGTCATAAAAGGAACTTGATAAGAACAACAAAGTAATGGAGAAGAAATTAAAAATATTTTTTAAACTATATTATATTTTTATTTACACTTAAATAGATATTTATAAGCTAACACTAATATAATTTAAATATTGTTATTATTACTATGCTACAACTTTAATAATATACAATAATAATTTTGAGATAGTGACCATATCTTATTTGATATGACAATCACAATAGGAAATTTCTAAAAATGAGGCTTTATCTCTTGTCTACATCATAAAGGAGGCCTCTGTGCAAAATGTTAGCTTCTAGGTCCAAGGGTTTGAGCTAGGCGTTGATGAATTTCCTCATTGGCTAGTGAGCAAAGGCTGGACTTATATTTTTATTTTATGTGAAGATTTCACTGAATCTGTGAGATGTGACTAAAAGTTTAGCACAAACTATATAAAATAGTCTTAATATTTGTATATAACCATGTTAAAATGCTAACAGGTATTGCTAGATTGCATCACACAAACTTTACTCACAGTCAGGAGGCACAAAACAACAGCATTTGAATATGGTAATATGTTTTGCTAGAAAAAACGTATTTTGTACTTAATATGTTAGGTAACTTAATATAACAATGGTATGAAATCAATGTGGTGCAGGTTTGTGTCCATCGACATAGAAATTTCTTGTTGCCTTTGGTAATGTCAGCTCCATTCCTTCCATGTCCTTAGTTAAAGTTATTTGACATCCTGAAAAGAAGATATGTGCAGGATTTCAAAAGGTAATGAGCAAGAAATGGTTAAGCAGAAAGGCCTCTATGTAGATAAAATAGGTTTACACTTCCACTAACAAAGAATTTGACTCATCTCATCTTGACTCTTATTTCTCGCACAGTCCTTTCTGCTAGCTCTTATAATATGATGAAAGTGCTGAGTTAAACTGCGTACGTAAGGAGCTTGCCCCACCCACAATGAACTTTTTGGTCCATGAACTGATTCAATATAAATGATATAACAATAGCATTTATCATACTATCATTTTATTTAACTTTAGTTCTATAAATCCATATAATTGAAAAGTAGACCAAACTACAATGCAGTCAAAACCAGTCTCCTGAAGTAGAGAAGATTTTATCCATTTAAGACCTGGTCGGTTATAATTTCATAGCAAGTTAGACTACCAACCTAATCTAGAGTTTTCCTTCAAAAATGGCGCCATGTCTAACAGATCATCCTCTTTCTCCTCTGGTTCCTCCAGTTTGTCCACATAAGCTTCATGCACATACACGTGACATGTTGTACAGGCGAGGGAGGCTTCACAGGCACCTGTGGAAATTTGCAGGCTTTATTTGCATAACCCTACTAGATAATACCTGGGACTTCTTTGATAAAATTTTTAGCTCCAGATTTTTTAAATTTAATGTAATGACCATAAATTTAAAAAATCTGGAGCTAAAAATTTTATGTGAATGGGGTGTGAAGGAGTAACAAACATCCTAGCATACAAACTTCAAAAAAATTTAAAATTCAAATGACTTTTATTCAAATAAACTTTTACAAGTACTTTGAATCGTTGAGTGAATCTACCATATCCAAACTTTTTCTTTTATATTGGAATCAAATCCTTTCTTCTGAATGTTTGAATACAAATCCAAGATACCAGAACACTGGCATTTTATTGGGGTAATAATCTCAGATTCTGACATTGTCATCATCACTTCAACCCATTGCTGGCTCACTACTGAGCACAATTAGTGTCCTCTCAGAATGAGAAGGATTTGGTGGCCTTAGTCCAGGTTTCCTCAAATGTTTACCTTCACTATAAACACAAGTGATCTTTGTGGAAAGTAAGGTTCCACAGAGTATTCTTATAAATTAATATAAATTACTGACCCTCCATTTCAATAGCATATCTATGTGCCAAATATAATACGTTATCACCAACTTTGCCTCTCACTTTTGTCTTTTTGCCATCTTTGTCAATATAAACTATGTTAACTCTGGAAAAAAAATTTATTTTAGAATAGGCGACATTTTAGTTTTGTTTTAAATGTTTACAGAATTCTTTAATTTTCTAGGTTGAAATGTAAACTTTGTCCATCATCCATAACCTGAAGGGTGCAGATATGTCTGTACCAAGGTTCGTCAAAATTGCTTAGGCACATAAGTGAAAGCGTAACATACACACATACTTTTGCATTTACAGTGTTATGGATTAACGTAAGCAAATGCTTTGCTGAAATTAGACCAAATTGTAAAGATGTAGGTTGATGCAGCAGTCTAGGAGCACTCATTCTCTAACTATGCAATTTATATAACTTCAGTGTAATGAATGTAACCTAATAGTACATACCTAACTTATTTGAGTTACTTAACAATCAATCATTTATTTAATTTAGGTACACTGTAGGTACACATATTGACGTCCATTAACTTACATATAAAACATGATGGTGATAATTAGTTACGGTATCTTAAAACTAAAGCTACGAGGGTTCCAAACGCGCCCTGGTCTGAGAAGAGCCCACAACAAACTCAGCCGTAGGTACTTAATTTTAAGTACTCGTTACTTACACTTCATCTTCCGATTTAGGGTCCTGCCATTCGTATTCACCGTGTTTCAAGGCTGAAAGTAATGTTACGTTGTATTCACACAGTGATTACTCCAACATAAAAGTATAATATAAAATATATAACCTGTAGTTACTCGAAGTAGTCTATTTTGAATGGGAAACTGGGTTTGTATTAACTTAAAGTTATGACTCGCACGGAGAACCTTTAAAGTTCTAAACATTTTGACCATCAAATTATATCAATAGCATTTTTAGAGGTAAATAAAACTTATGTTTTTAGGTTATGAAACTTATGAATTTTTAGAAAAGATTTGTTTTGACAAAGTCACGATCAGTAGACAGTACATTTATAAATAATCAATATAATACCTCAATGAAATGAGACAGTATGACTGATGACAGAAGTCAGAACCTACCAGAGAGAGTAGAGACTTAGGCCATGTTTACACTTGTAAGTTTTTCTCGCGTAAGTCGCTTACATAAGCAACATATTTTTTTTTACAAAATGTAAATACATATACGGTTTTGAGTCGCTTATCGTATGCTTATTGTATTTTCTTACTACTTTTGAAAGTTAAAAAATTACTAAACTTAACTTGCTCACATTACGACTGACGCAATGGTAATTGTTATGTAATAATTATTGTTAAGTAATGGAAGGTTTTGAGTTCGATCCCCAGCAGAGTCAGAAAATCAAACCACGGCATTTTTCAAAACCTAAATCCACGAGACGAAGGGGCTGGCATCATTTGTAGTATTAGTAAGAGCCATTAGGTAAGCCATAGTCTGTGGAGTAAGCCAAGTATCCCTCTCTCACTCTGTCTACGAAACAAAGACCTATAGAGCTATAGAGGTAGTATAGAAAGACCAAAGTGTTATAATATGGCTATGGCATTGAGGGGGTAAAGTTACCACAAACAGTAGCAACACCTTTACAACAAACGTCATTTGTGCTTCAGACTAGAGATGTACGTTTTTTGCTTCGAATCGATTTTCAGATCTGTATGCTCTTAAAATCGATAAGGGGGATGCAAGGAAAAATGTATTACCTAGCTTGATATTATTAATTGACCAGAATCTAGATGATGACCGCGACTAGTACCGCGTGGGTTTGGGTGTTTTGATTCCCTTGAATGTGTTCGGAAACTCTTTAATTTTCAGGGATTTAATGTAGCCTAAGTATGTGTGTATTCAGGGTCTTTTTTGTTCCTTCAATCCAGTCGTTGTGGAGTAACAATAATTCAAACATCCAAACTTTCACATTATTGATTGTCAGTGGAATACCCATATCTAATCATTGTTGTTTATGTCGGTACAAGAATTTAAAAAAATGCATTCTGCCTATCTATGATACTCCACAAGTATACGAGTCGAAAAATTTCTTTGCTTCATTTCAATATACAAAATAAAATATATTGCTAAGAATAAAGTTTTTTAGTCTTTTCATTAACATTTTGGCTTTGATCATCTCATCATCATCATGATTTGTGAAGTAAGTAAGTGTGGTCCGCTTCAAGAAATAAGTCTCTAGGCAATGTATAACTTTACATAGGTACGATATTAAACTGCATGCATATTTCATGCGATTACTAGCGCCGCCTGTAAGGGACTTCTTTCATGACACAGACTAGGGCGGAGGTGAGGCCATGGTATGAGTTTGTGAATAGCATGGCTTCATCTCTATTTCCAGCACCCTTCTGGAGCTGGACTTGGCGAATGGCCTAGGGGGGAGTGCGGGTCACCTGGATCCCCTAGGCAAGGCGGTCGGTTATCCTTCCCGTGGTTGCTGCCTGTTTTGATCTGGTTCCCTCTGAAACAGATGTAACTGAAACTTACCGCCGTTTTGTTTGAGGAGTAAACCTCTAAAAATCCCCAATCCAAGGTGTCATACGCACCGTGCCGATGGATGCGTGGCTGAGGGGGTGCTTAGTCTCAAACGGTTGTCTCCTCGAAACCGGGGCGAATCGAGGTAGTAATTGCCCTTCAGGCGGCATGCGGGGCTCTGTCGTCTGCGACGTCTGTATTTCCCTAGCTTCTCGTGGGAACTGTATGGATAGTATAAATCACATTCAGGTTCAAGCCGCCCAAGGCGGCAACTCACAGGGGCAGCAGAGAATCTCAGAGGACTCTGCTACACCTGACTTTGCTCAGGAGCCGCGGAGGAACTCGTTGGACTCTACGGAACCTGTAGCTTCACAGACTGAGCGGAGGAACTTGCTGGACTCAGTTCAGTCTGACATCGAAATGGCCGGTGTGGACCAGGACGCCGGGGGCGGTGTCGCCTCTGGCGTGCCTGAGAATACTCCGGCTACACCACTGTCACCCAAATCGATTAGGCAAAGCGACGCCTTCAGGAAACTGAGCGGCGCGGCGCGTAGGCGATTTTGGAAACTTGTTGACGAAGGGCGCTCCATGGAGGAAGCTCTTAGTACGGTCAGCCAGCAAGTCAAGGGCCCTCCTCCCTCTCAGAGGCCGACCAGCAACCTGAAAAGGGGCAGGTCGGAGGAGGAATCTCCTAAGGAGCAGCCCAAAAAGACCACCAAAACGTCCTCAACGCCGAAGGGGAGGGAAGTCCCAACCCCAAGCTACAGGGACGTCACCAGCTCCGTCAAGGTAGGGATCAAACATTCCGAACCGATGACGGAGGAGCAGATGAACTCGGTCCACGCGTCCATCACAAAAGCAATATGGGAGGAGGGGCGTAAGCGCCAGCACGCCAAAATCGGACGCGGACCGAGCTTCACCTCTATCTCACACAGGCCAGGATGGCTGCTCATCACCTGTGATAACCAGGAGAGCAAGGACTGGCTTGAGAGAGAAATTGAGCGCTGCAAACCCTGGCCGGAAGCTCGGCTCTCGATTCTCCAGGGGGACGAGCTACCCAAACCGTGGACTGCATCGGTGGTAATACCCGCGCTGGAAGCGGGTAATGCCACCGATGCAATGTTCATGATCTCGTTCCATAACGAGGAGCTGAGTGCTGAGTACTGGAGGGTCGTCAGCGAGACGAAGGTCGATTCGGGCACCCTAGCAGTGTACGGCATTGACGAAGAGTCCGCTGGCATCCTCCGGGCCAATAACTATATAGCCAATCTTGGCTGTAGGAAGTTGGTGTTCCGGCTCAGAGGTGAGCAGATATCGTCCCAGTCGGGGGCTAGTGCGGCTGCGCCGGCGGGCCCCGGCGCTGTCACCCCTGGGCCGAGCGGTCTGGGAGGGAAACCGCTGGGACGCATGGCGGACCGGAAGGGATCCAACCCGTGTCCAAGTGGTCTAGGCGGCGGGAGGGCGGGGCCTGCATCTGCGAGCCCCAGCTCTGTAACCGCCAAGCCTGGACCCGGCGGCTCGGGAAGGAATCCGCCGGGACGCTTTGCGGACGGTGCGAGATCCAGCCCCGGACCAAACGGAAAGGGGGGTGGGAGCGCGGGACCTGCGGGTGCGGCTGTCGGCCCCAAAAAGGGTAATAAAAAGAAAAATAAAAAATTGAGGGAAAGGGAACCAAGGGAAACTCCAACCGAGCGAGGACATCCAGGGACTCAATCGGAGGGAGGTAGCACTCGGACCCAACCCTTCATCAAACGAGCCAAATAACTTCGGGCACCCCGGCGAGGTTTCTGCAAGCCAACCTCCATCACGCGGCCGCAGCGACCGCTGTCATGGAGCGTTGCCTTGTTGAGGGCAAAGCAGACCTCGCCTTAATACAGGAACCCTGGGTGTCAAACTCCAATATTCTGGGCCTGAACGCTGGGGGTAAGTTATTATCGCACACCAACGGAAGCAGGCCCAGAGCTTGCATTGTTTTCAACAAAAACATTAACTTTCTGCCTGTTCCAGAACTTTGTACTGATGACCTGGTAGCGGCCTATGTCGATCTCAAGGGGTGGGAGGGGAGGAGAATCATTGTCTGCTCGGCCTACCTACCCGGTGAGATCAAAAACCCCGCAGCTGAGCTGTTTCCGGCGGTGGAGTACGCTCGGAGGCACAACGCGGAGCTACTCGTGGGCTGCGACGCAAACGCCCACCACGAAAACTGGGGAAGCAGCGACACCAATGAGAGGGGTGAGTATCTTTATGACTTCCTCCTCGCAAACTGCTTCCAGCTCCTGAACAAAGGGTGCACCCCAACCTTTGTTACAAGAGCCAGGCAAGAAGTTCTAGACATCACTTTCGCAACTAATGACCTTGCTAGGAAGATAGTGGACTGGAAGGTCAGTGCGGAAGCCTCTTTGTCAGACCACAGGCACATTTGCTTTGGACTGGCAACAGCCTCCCAAATAGAAACAATCACTTTTAGGGATCCTAGGTGCACCTCCTAGGTGGACTATCATAGTAACCTGGAGACTAACTTGGGACTTGCCCCTAAAAGTATCAAAACGCCAGAATGTCTTGATGCTGCGGTGACGGCTGTCACCGAGGGGGTGATAAACGCCTTCGAGGACAGCTGTCCCCTAAAGGTCAGGACAACGAAGCGAAAGGCGCCGTGGTGGAGCTCAAAACTAAAGCGGCTCCGTGACAAAACACGGAAACTCTTCAACAGGGCCAAGAGAACCAAGGAATGGGAGATTTATAGGAAGGCCCTGACGGAATACAGCAAGGAAATCAGAAGGGCCAAAAGAGCATCGTGGAGGAAATTCTGCGAGGAAATTGATAGTCTATCTCAAGGCGCTAGACTCCATAAAATGCTCGCTAAGGCCAACTCTAACCCTCTGGGTCTTTTAAAAAAACCAGATGGATCGTTCACTTCTAACGAGAAGGAAACTCTTGAGTTATTGGCCAGTACGCACTTCCCGGGGGCTGTTTCCCTTGAGGACAGAAACGCCTTGGTGGGCACTCCCAATAGACCTCGAGCAGAGGACTGGAAGAGAGCTGCCATTGTGTTCAGACCCGGAGCTGTGAGGTGGGCCATCAACTCCTTCAACGCTAACAAGTCCAGTGGGATGGATGGTATCACGCCTCTTCTCTTGCAGAAAGGTGTGGACATACTAATCCCACTCCTAGTTAAGATCTTCAGGGCAAGTTACGCCTGGGGATATATACCAGACTCTTGGACTAAAGTAAAAGTCATATTCATACCGAAGGCGGGAAAGAAGGACTACGAATTGCCGAAGTCCTTTAGACCCATAAGCCTCTTCTCATTTATTTTAAAAACAATGGAGAAGGTGCTTGACAGGTATCTAAGGGATGCGCTTCTCATTGAGAGGCCCATTCATCATACCCAGCATGCCTATTGCAAGGGGCGGTCCACGGAAACTGCCCTGCTCAACCTTGTTGACAGGATTGAAAAGGCTCTGGAGGACAAAGAAATCGCTCTTGCTGCCTTCTTGGACATTGAAGGCGCATTTGATAACACCCCCATCCGCACGCTGGTGGGCGGGCTGGCCAATAAACAGGCCGACACGACTACCATCAGGTGGGTGGAGGCAATGCTTTCAAACCGAATAGCCAAGCTTGAGCTAAATAACGTCTCTGCGGAGGTGCTCACGACGAGGGGATGCCCGCAGGGGGGCGTGTTGTCGCCTCTGCTGTGGACTCTTGCCGTTGACCAGCTGCAGAAGATGGCTGTGCTCCGTATTGACACCCAGGGATATGCTGATGACCTGGTAGTCACGGTGCGAGGGAGCTGTCAAAGCATGCTCTCGCACCTTATTCAGAGAGCACTCCTCATCATTAACAAATGGTGTAGAGATAACGAGCTAACTGTAAACGCGGAGAAAACAGTTATAGTTCCATTCACTAGGAGGCACAACCTCGACAAGCTCGAGTCGCCTAAGCTAAACAACAAGAGTATACCATTCTCAACAGAGGTTAAATATCTGGGAGTTACCTTAGACCAGAAACTAACCTGGAACGCACATGTTGATGGTGTACTCAAAAAAGCCAAAATGGCACTAGGAGTCTGCGGTCGTTTAGCAGGGGACAGATGGGGACTAAAACCAAAAGTCACCTTCTGGCTCTACACAGCGGTGGTGTCAGCAGTCTGGTGTGGCAAAACGACACAGATCACTACCCAGAATAAGCTTAGCAGCCTTCAAAGAACCGCCTGCCTGCTTATTACTGGAGCTATGAACACAACGCCAGGAGCAGCCCTGGAAGCTCTTCTAAATTTACCTCCTCTCCACATATTTCTGAGGAAGGAGGCAAGAATGAGTTTGTACAGGATTACCTGCCAAAGGAAGGAAAACTGGATCTCCCAGGCACTGAGGGACTTTCATAACTCGTTGCTTGGGATCCCGATTTTGGGAATGCCATCCGATATGATGGCCCCAAAACATTACTTCCAAAGGCCCTATAAGGATATCCACTCGGATAGCCAGGCAGCGCTATCAGCCTTATCGTCAGAGGTAATTACCTCAAGACTGGTTGACTGCTGCAGGGACACACTAACCACCCTGGCCCGTAGCAACAAGGTGGTTCTTCGCTGGGTTCCAGGGCATATGGGTATAGCCGGCAATGAAAACGCCGATACCCTGGCTAAAACGGGCGCTAAGGTAAGACAGATCGGACCAGAACCGGTCTGCGGTATACCTAAAAGCCTGGTGCAGCTCACCCTGCTAACCTACTGCTTCTATGAAACACTCACTCGTTGGAAAAACTTACTTGGTCTAAACCAGTCAAAGGCGCTGGTCAGAACCTTCAACAAGAAGGCCGCCTCAGAGGCGCTAGCGCTCAGCAGAAATAACCTACGCACTTTAGCACGAGCTTTAACAGGTCACTGCGGTCTTAACAGACACATGTTTAACCTCAAGCTCAGGGACACGGATATCTGCAGATTATGCCAGGAATCCTGTGAGATTCCGCTGCATATTATCTGCCAATGTCCCGCTCTAATGCATAAACGAAGCATCCATCTGGGCAAACATATTATTAACCCAGAGGACGCTTCCCGTATTCCAGTCAAGAAAACGCTGCTGTTCCTGGCAGAAACAAGTATTGGCGAGGAAATTTAATCACGGAGGTCATATCACAATAGATCGGAGACGGTCGCAGTGATACAGGACATAAGGGACTGAAACCTCATCAAGAAGAAGAAGAAGATGACACAGACTTTTAATTTTAATAGATAGATTACAGAAAGACGGAAAAAGTGCAAATCCACCCAAGCTGACTTAAAGACTTTTGGACAATTTTATTTAATTCGTGTTACTTTCAAGTTTCAAGTTTCGCTTGCATTGAAAATAATCGATATAAAAATCGCTAAATAGTATACACTGGAATCAAACTTTATGAAAAGTTATAATTATTCGGCAGTCGGCACATCCCTATCTCATATTCTTTGATTAACGTCAACAACATCCATTTCACATTTGCACATTTTTCATTTCAACATGATTAGAAAATATAATAATTATTGATTTTCGTCACAAAGGCGTTGAGATCGAATAGATTATTATAATAATGAAAGTATTTTAAGTTTTACTTGTTATAAATAAATGGCCATAGTATCTTATGTTGTGAATTTGGTAATAGAATTTTTATTTTTAATAAAGAATGAGACTAAGGTGAGTTTTATGATCAAATGACGTGTATATTTTCAATACCGTTTTAATATTTATAGAACCTTCGAATCATAAGCCATCTTTTTATATGATTCCGTTCAACATAATCTGTTTCTTTTAACATTTTGTAGCTATTTATTTAAGCATATATCACAGTAATATGAACTAGATTTTTATAACCATAGTGGATCAATGTGCATAATAAATATCTATTTAATATGCTTTTAATCTTATCGTCTTGCATTGCCTGAGTTGCCTTGTACCTTTGTTATCTATTTCTTTTGATCTTCCACCGTAATAAGAGTAATAATATCTTGTTAGATCTTCAAGGAATATTGAATGATATTAAGTTTAATAATGTTTGCTACAAAGCTCTATACTTACTATAATTGAATATAATTTTGAATCTTATTAATTACAAAATCCATACATCATAATAACATTAAAATCTAAATTAAAAACTAAAAACTAATCATTAAAAATATCATCTATGCCGCTGAAATGAGGCAGTGTGCCCAGAACGCTGGCTGCAATTTTGAATCTTTGATCTGGTCTTATTAATTTGTCTTAATATTTTTAAAAGACATGACCAGTTTCTGCCCTCCGATTCGGGAGAGTGTGCAGGATTTCCGTTTTTACAATAAGGTTTAAAAATTAAAACCGAAATTACTATGGATTTATTATTCTCAATAAGGTCAAGGTTAAAATGTCTAAAAAAACACTACGTTTATTGTTTAAATCTTGAGCATCTGCTTTCCTCTTTTATGCACTACTCCATTTTGACGTTCCATTTTATCCATGCCTAATAATAATCTTGTAATCCTACATGAATACCATTTAAGTACTAGAATACTATATATGAAAAGGAAATGTATGTTTTGTTAACAATTATTTTATTTGTTGACAAGTCTCAATGAAACGTGTAATTGATAGAACAAAGCATTTTTAAATAACCACTGCGTTTAAAGGAATGCTCTTTAGACATTGAATCTGCCTGCCATCTGTGGTTGAATAGTTGAACTCACTAAGCAAAACGTCTAGCGCCATCTAGTGTGGGAAAGCAGTAGTACAATGTAACGTGATTTATTAAAAGAATTACATAATCCTTGCAAATATAATAGACTCGCTAACCACAACGTCTAGTGCCATCTAGTGTGGGAAAGCAGCAGTTTTTTTTACTGTGAGCCTTCAGACTTCTGAAACAGTTTTATCTGAAAACTATAAAATATAACAATTGCAATAGTAAAAAAATCTTTGCTGCACATTGATTTTTACTGCCAAAAAAGGAGGAGGTTCTCAATTCGGCGCGTATCTTTTTTGACACCTAGGCAAGATCCCATACTTGCGCTGGTCAAGTCCTTTATAGCAAGAATGACTGCAATTTCAGTGCATATCATTATATAATAAAAAATAATGCACTAAATTAAACACTAAACAAAAATTTTTTTTTTCAGTTTAGTTATTACATTTTAAGCACTATGAATTAAATATAAAAACAAACATGTCGGTCAAGGAAGAGAAACCCGATATTAAAAAAGAAAAACTAGATGATGACAAGAGAAAAGATCCAACCTCTTTCTTGCCAGATGAACCGATGTCATACGAAATCAAAGTTAAAAAAAAGAAAAAAAAGAAAAAGAAACACTTAATCGAAGACCCATTCAAAGATATTGAGGAAAAAGTATCTTTACAAACTCAAACATTGTATGATCCAGTTGCAGAAACGGATGAACCATCTGTTCTAGATCCAGAAGTTAATATCAAGGTGGAGAATATTGAGGTGGAATTGGATTTTAATGATGTAAGTAATATTATCATTGGATGGAAGCAGACGTTACTTTGCAGAAGTCCATGATAATGAAAGAACTAGAACTTTAGCTTGCTATAATCCACCACAGTAAGTAAATCTATGTGGGACAGTGTGTATATTGCACTTGTAGCTTGTGATATTCACCACACCACACAAATCTTCCAAATTATAAGATTTACTCATTGTGGCGGATTAAAACAAATTAAAGTTCAATTCTTTCATTAGTTATATAAGCAACAGTTTGGACTTCTACTGAAGAGTTCGAGGGTTGATTCCCAGGCATGCCATTCCATCTTTAACTCTTCAGAGATATGTGCATTTTAAGTAAGTATCACTTGCTTTAATGGGGAAGGAAAACATTGTAAGGAAACTTGTATACCTACACTAGCGGCACGCTATGATGGCCGGTTTGACGTTTGTCCGCTCATGAAGTTCCGTATTAATTGATAACGACTTTGAAGGAAATAATTGTATTACTTTATTGACGATAGTGATGTGCAGAGATTCATAAATTTTATCGAATGTAGTTTTAGGTTTAGGACTCAAAATTTATTTATTAAATTGATTTCTAAAATGTATACAAGTGTAGAAAAATCAGTTTGCACCATTTAAGGGGTGAATGTACTTGTGAATATGAACAATTTTCACTATGTGGACAAACCTCTGAAATCGCAAAAAAATATCAGCTGTTTCATACAAAAGGTAAAATTTTTATTTTTATATGATATATACCACAACTCGGCATTTGGTTTTCTAAATTGAAAATTTTTAAAAATGGAATCTAATACGATCGTCACATAGGATCGCTGGCTAGCACAACTACTACCTCCGGCAAACTCGCGTCAATGCTCAATGCAAAACAAAGCAGTTTCGAATTGACGTTGCTTCGAAAAGTATAAACTGTCAGTGCAATGCGATTGTGATATAGTTTTGACCTGGCTTTGGATTTCAAATATTGATACTGCATTACTGTTGACCCTTGCTCGTTAATTTGGACTCTGTTCAAGCCCTTTGTTGTGGATTTCGTCGATATGACCGAACGTACGCAGAGAACTGTTCTAAATAGTCAGACACGTGAGTTCGTAATACGCCTTCGTAACTATTTCGATCGTGAAGCTCAAAATGGAGGGCCAATTTTACCTATAACGTCAGTGGTTGAACGCGTAGCTGATGCGCTTAATATTGGACAACGAACTGTTAGACGGATAACTAAAGAAAAATATGGCGAGACTGGCACAGAAGAAAATAAACTTCACACACCAAAAAAGAGAAAACGAGCAAAACCAGTCGTAGGCATCGATAGCTTTGATGCCGATGCTATCCGAAGACATGTTTACGGCTACTATTTACAGAAGGAGTATCCAACAAGAAAAAAGTTGGTGCATTCACTGAAGGAAGCTGGATTATTCTTCGGTGGGGAAAGTTCTTTAACGAAGATTTTGAAGACCATTGGATTTCGATACAAAAAATGTAACAAACGCAAAATATTGATGGAAAGATTTGATATAGCGATGGCAAGGTATACTTTTTTACGGCAAGTGAAAGAAATCAAAAATTGGCAAAATGTTGTGTTCTTGGATGAAACATGGCTTAATGCTAACCATACTGTAGGCCGTTCTTGGAACGATGACACAGCAGCATCTACTTCCAAAGTTCCTGTAGGAAAAGGATCGCGACTTATAATTTGTCACGCCGGAACCATCAACGGGTTTGTCGAAGGTTCTCTCATGGCTTTTGCGTCAAAAACCACTGGAGACTATCATGAAGACATGAATGGAGAAAAGTTTACTGAATGGTTTACCTCAATGTTGTGTAGCCTCCCTGAACCATCTATTATAATTATGGACAACGCCCCATACCACTCGATGCAAATTGCCACCTGCCCAATCCCAAAAGAAAGCTGATATCGTCGCATGGCTTCGTAAAAATGGCGTAGATGCAAACATGAATATGTTAAAAGCGGAATTAGTACGTCTTTTAAAAGAAAACAAACCAACCAAGATCCGATACGTCATTGACGAAATAGCATTAGAACATGGGCACAGAGTTATACGGTTACCGCCTTACCATTGTGAGTATAATGCGATTGAGTTGGTGTGGGCTCAAATTAAGGGATATGCTGCAAGACACAATACAGAACCCCCATTTACCACAAAAAAAATGCTAAAATTATTAGAAGAAGCTTGTGAACATGTGACTAAAGGAGACTGGGAAAAGGTTGTGAATAGAACTGTTAAATTAATAAGGGAAGATTATGAAAGAGATGTGAAAATAGATAATATTATAGAAAACGAACATATAATTATTAATGTAGGTGATGATAGCAGTGACGACAGTGAAAATAGTAGTATGGACGAATCTGATTAATTATGGCCTTTTGTGGCACCTTTTTTGGTATCTTTTGTATTCATATGTTTCTTGTGTGCATATAAAGTATGTATATTCATTTTCATTCAAATATTCAGTTCGTTCAAATAAATTAAATAAACATTTACATTTTTGTTTTATTAAACCTATTTAATCAGGTACAAAAACAAAACTTAATTGTTTTTTGTTCGAGAATAAATTGACATTCCACATCACTATTGTAATGTGTCAAACCGGGTGTCAAACCGGCCATCATAGCGTGCCGCTAGTTTAAGAGTTATGCATAATGTTCTGAAAGGTGTTTGAAGTCTGTCAATTTGCATTTGGCAGGGGTGATGGACTATGGCCTTAACCCTTTATTTTGAGAGAGACATGTGTGTGGTAGTTGATCACTGATAGGTAGAGATGATAATGAAGATCTAAGATATAAGACTAAGAGCTATGACCAACAATTTGGAAAAATAAATATTAATTTACTTTGCTTCTTATCCAATGGAGTGCTGACTAGTCTCTAAGGTTAATTATTAATTTTATTCTAACTAATTTTGACACTCGAATACGGTTGTTGTCTAAGGATACTAGTGTAGTACGAGTTTTCGAAACCGGTTTTGAATTCGTCGCGTTCGTCGTTTTACTTTATTACTTGTAGGTATGACTAGAGAAAAAAATGATCTCGTAATTTATATGATTAGTGATATTCCAATTGCTATAAAAAAAGGAATAATTTTTTGTTACAGTTTGCAAATGGCAGCGGCTTAATGCTAGAAGGTCCTCAAAGTGAAGAGAGTCAAGAACCGGCTGTGAAAATCGAAGAACAGAACCATGAAGCAGTGCTTTTAACTTTTGAAAGTATACTTAAAGAGAAAAACCTTTTAGGTTACAATGCAGACGAAAATGTCTTAGGATATAGTCAGAATGCTGCACCTGCACCTAATTACGTGTGCAATGTCTGTCATCTAGTCTTTCAATCGCCGAAAACATTAAGAATCCATCAAAAAAGAAAGCATCAAGTATACAGGAAGTCTTTTAAACATATTTGTGATTACTGTGGTATGTCATATGAAGAGAAAAACAGTTTGGTTGCTCATATAAAAAGAAAACATGGACCAGATTCAGTACCAGATGACTCCGAAGAAAGAACATGTGAAATATGTGCTCTAGTTTTCAAAGGATATGCAAGATTACGTATGCACATGAGGAGGAAACACGGGTGTTTCGAGGAGTCCTTCAAACATGTTTGCGACGAATGTGGACTGACGTATGATAAACAAAGAAGTTTAATCGTCCATATGCAAAGGAAACATTCAAACATACCCAAACCAGTTTTAGATAATACTTGGTATAATTGCCCGTTCTGTCCAAAAGTATTCACTAAAAGAGAAACATACGCGAGGCATGTACAAAGAAAGCATCGGTTAAATGATGAAGAGAATGATAAAGAAGATAGTAAAAAAAAGGAATTAAAAGATTTATTGCATTGTCAGAATGAGGAAACTGGAGAAATTGAGTGCAAAGAATGCACTCTAGTTTTTTCGTCATTAAACTTCTTAAAACTACACATGAGAAGGAAACATGATGCGTTGAAAGATGATTTTAAATTGAAATGTGTGATCTGTAATCTCTCATATGATAAAGTTGAAAGTTTGAAGCGACATGTTAGAAGAAAACACGATAGGGAAACGTATTGTGACACTTGTGAAAAGCATTTCGAAAGTAAAGAAATGTATCTCACCCATACACATAAAAAAATGATTCAAGAATGCCACCTTTGTGGTTTGGTTTTCGCGTCCCGAGCTGGTATAAGTAAACATTTGCGGTTTAGCCACAAATCAACTACACCAAAAACTGTGTTTTGTGATTTGTGCCCTGAAAGTTTTCATGATAAACGTCAGTTGAAACCGCATTACATGAAAGTCCATTTAAAGGTAAAGTACACCTGTCGATTTTGCAAGAAAATCTTTCGAGCAAAGGAGAGCTATAAACGCCATATTTTATTAAAACACCCAAACTACAACGAAGGCCAGAGTCAACAGAAATGCGATCAATGTACTGAAATGTTTATGGATGAATTTGAATTGTGTAAACATATCAATTTGGCTCACAACACCCCTAAACACACCCCTAAAGAGATTGGTGATCCAGCTTTAGTTGAAATCAAAAAAGAAGAAACGGATATGCCATCAACGTTCCAATGCAATAAATGTCCAGAAACCCATGATACTTGGGATCAACTGAAACAACATTATGAGCAGAACCATCTAAAAGTTCTTAACACACAGTGTCAAGTATGCGGAGAAATGGTGCCCGAAATCGGAATCCAGAAACACATAAAACTTAACCACACAGACACAACAGTAAAGTGTAGATTTTGTGAATTTGAAACATCTAATCGTACAAGTATGACTCAGCATATGCTCAGGCATAAAAATGCTACAACTTTACACTGTGACTTTGCTGGTTGTAAATACAAAACTTATTATGAGCATGCCATGGAGAAACATAAGAGAAAACATGCGGATATAGGAGTCAAACTCCAGTGCTCCCAATGCCCGTTCCAGAGTATGAATAAATATATTCTAAGATATCACGAGGAAGCCCATGTGACTGGCAAAAAGAGATATATGTGCGACCAATGTGACTACGCCACAATTCTACCGGCCAATTTAGTGCAACATAAATATAAACATTCAACTGAAAAGCGGTTTAAATGCGAAGTCTGTCCGTTCGCTACAAAGTACAACACATCGTTACGTTTTCATGTTAAGAAGAAACATTGTGATCTCCCTACATTCAAATTAATGTCTAAATAATTTTTATTATTATTGTTAACATTAAGTTTTTTGGTGTTATGTCTTTATAAAATTGATTTATTAAAAATAATGGATTTTTTTTAGTATTTTGATTGAAATTACTATACAACTAGCTGATGCCCGCGACTTCGTCCGCGTGGAATATGTTTTTTTGATTCCCACAGGAACTCCTTAATTTTCCGGGATAAAAAGTAGCCTATGTCACTCTCCAGGTCCTCAACTATACCCATGCCAAAAAGAACGTCGATCCGTTGCTCCGTTCCAAGCCAACAAACAAACACACTTTCGCATTTATAATATTAGTATAATAGAGTTATAATACCTACCTGTATTAGTTCTAAAAAATTAGTTATTAAGACGGGAACTGTCAAACAAAGAATGTGGACTAATGGGCCTATTACACTGCACTTTTCAATGCACTTTTTAATGGGCCTTGTTCTAAGGGTGGGCGTGGCCACGAATTAGAGCGTCGCTTATTACACCGCAATAAGGACTAAATTACATCGATATATATGTTGATACTAGATGGGCCCTTTCATATAAAAAAATTGGGCGTCCAACCGTTAGAGCACGCTCCTAACCTGTATAGCCCTGTCCTTGTCCTCGCCATAGCGCTGTCCCGCTTTTCAGACTAGATGGCTTTAGTTAAATAGGTCCACAATCTTTGTTTGACAGGGCCCGTCTATGTAAATTGAGGTCGTTGCCATTTTTTTGGAAATGTAAAATTGTGAATTGAAACACTTAGGTACCTTAAAATAAAAATTATACTAATTGGACTTAAGATGTTAACTTACTAATAACAAAACAAGTTATCGACACGACGAGCAACCGTGGCGACGGGAACAAAGACAGGCTTGTGACAGGTCTGTAACGTGCTCTACAAGTTGGACTCCCAGCTTTTTTAGGGTTCCGTAGCCAAATTTGGCAAAAACGGAACCCTTATAGATTCGTCATGTCTGTCTGTCTGTCTGTCTGTCTGTCTGTCTGTCTGTCCGTCCGTATGTCACAGCCACTTTTTTCCGAAACTATAAGAGCTGTTGAAACTTGGTAAGTAGATGTATTCTGTAAACCGCATTAAGATTTTCTCACAAAAATAGAAAAAAAACAATAAATTTTGGGGGTTCCCCATACTTAGAACTGAAACTCAAAAATTTTTTTTTCATCTAACCCATTGGTGTGGGGTATCTATGGATAGGTCTTTAAAAATCATATTGAGGTTTGCATTATCATTTTTTTCTAAACTGAATAGTTTGCGCGAGAGACACTTTCAAAGTGGTAAAATGTGTGTCCCCCCCCCCGTAACTTCTAAAATAAGAGAATGATAAAACTAAAAAAAATATATGTTGTACATTACCATGCAAACTTCCACCGAAAATTGGTTTGAACGAGATCTAGTAAGTAGTTTTTTTTTAATACGTCATAAATCGTAAACCGCAATTTACCTTTCATTCAATCAACTCAAATATTTAAAAAAAACATTTAATTTAAAACTTACTACAGGTTTGTACGGAACCCTCGGTGCGCGAGTCCGACTCGCACTTGGCTGGTTTTTTTATGAAAGCGCCCATCTAGTACCTACCATATTATAACAATGTACTCTGTGGTACCTACCTACATATATATCGATGGTTAATAGCATAGAACAATTAAACCTGTTAAGAGGCAGGTCCTTAAAACACGCGCGAATAGGCAGTTACGATTTCAAAAAAATTAAAGAACTTACTTCATTGAATGACACCACAAAAAAATCTCGATTAGTTAATAAATGAGTCTTCACTTTCACCGCGTGATACTTATAAAATAATTCTTGATTTTCGAGAAAAAAATTCGTCAACAATGGTCAAAAACGTCTAAAACGGCCTTTTCTATTATAACTCTCTATGCTATTTTGTTAATATATTAAAAAATATTTTTGGTCAAAACGTGAGATGAAAGTATAGACAATACATTCACCGTAAAAGTTTTTTACTAATTCAAACCAAAAAATAATAATCTAAGCCTAAACATAATTCATTTTTTTAGCGAAAATAGTTCCCCGCTGCCCATACATTTTAGTATGAAGCAGAAATCGCTTTATATTAGAGACTACGCGCATGAAAAATTCAGTGCCTCCCCTGAGTATAAGTTGTTCTGTGTTCAGTGCCTCCCCTGAGTATAAGTTGTTCTGTGTTCAGTGCCGTCTCAATGTTCAAGGAGACCGCACGTCCGTTCATAGTTCCATAGTTCCGCGATCCGCGATCCGCGATCTAGCATAAGGGTGGGGCGCGAGTGTCGGGCACGACTGCTAAAATTATTTGAATTCTTCGAGCAAGTATTCTTGTAATTATCATACATTAATGTAATAATTATTATACTTTTTTTGTAATTATCATACACTAAATGATTCCCGCGACTTCGTCCGCGTGGACTAAGTTTTTTTGATTCCCGCGGGAAATCTTGAATTTTCCGGGATAAAAAGTAGCCTATGTCCTTCCCCGGGATAAAACCTATCCCTGTACCCATATTATCTACCTGAAATAGATACCAACATAAATTTCTATTTTATGAAGTACATTAATTTTATAAAGTACATTAATCCATACTAATATTATAAATGCGAAAGTGTGCTTGTCTGTCTGTTAGCTTTTCACGGCTCAACAGATCAACCGATTTTGATGACATTTGGCATAGAGATGGATTGCGTACCGGGGACGGGGGCGGTACCGGGGAACAAAGAGTACCCATGGGATTCTAGGAAATCTTTATTTCACGTGGAAGAAGTCGAGGGTATCTATTAGTTTCTAATATATATTCTTAATAATTGACCGAGCGAAGTGAAGGTCTCTGAGTCTACTTGAGTGAATTTGCACTTGTCTGTCCGTCCGTCCGTCCGTACCTTAGAGCCTTATAACTTCTGAATTACTGAACGTAATTACTTCAAATTCAAATATTATATATAAACTGATGGCCTCCAGCCGAATATGGCTTAAAAAGTTATAAAAATCTTTATTTCAGGGGGGCTCTCATAGAAGCAAACGCGAAGTAAAATATTTTTTATAGCGTTACATAAGGTTGCGGTAGGTATATCATTTTAAAGATAATTAGGAATAAAGTCCAAAAATATTTTTTATTTTATTTTTTCCCTAAAATTGACGAAATGGGGGGACTTTCAAAGTGGAGATTTTCTAACGTCCAAAGTTGACCTCAGAAATCTAAATTTTCTGAAATGCTGAGCCTGAAACTTGATCAATTATTTGAATTATATTATCCTATACTTGAACCACAACTACTAAAATTAGATAAATATTATAAGGTTAACGAAATTATTTAATTTTTAATGAGCCTTAGTATTTAGAACAGAATTTCACAATGATGTCAACAGATGGCGCCGCGAGGCCCCAGTTCGGGGCGAACAACTAGTTATTATTGTTTTAGAAAACAAGAAGTTTCAGTTCAGGAGAACTTGAAATGTGATGCATGCACTGTAGTAAGTGTCGTTCATAATATCCATCCACCTCAAAGAAGCACTACGAATTACCCTCCTTTGAGGTGGATGTTATGAATTTACTTAATTATGAGTAATGAATATTCAAAAGATTAAATAAATGAAATAAACTAAATAAATAAGCGGGTAACGGTGACATAAAAAGTGCGTATGCATACGAGATTTTCAAATATAATATTTGTAAATCGATAGTATACAGTAATAGGTACAACATAGCCGGGTGTGGCAGGATGAGTCCTGAGACCAAGTGGTAACAGTATTTTTTATATATACATTTTTTATTATTATTTGATATATTGGTATTTTATTTTAGATATTTTGACCAAGTTTAAAGATCACGAAGTAATACAATAATATCATTTCAGACGACGTCAGAACAGAATACTCCACAACTTGAAGAGTTTTAAGTTGATGGGCGCAGAATAATTGACTTCATGTACTTTTATGAGGAATTGCAAAAAATTGCCAAACACGATTCACCCCTAGGTTGTGATTTCAGTCATTTACAGCTTTTAAGAGAACAAGAAACTTCTTTTTAATGCCGACAAAATATAAAGTGTTCAAACCACTGTGATTGTTTTAATCTGTATTAACCTTTATTATATTTTAAATTTCTTCATAAAACAAATAAATAAAAAATAAAGCGTACACTTTGGCCCCACCTTTTGCCGCCGGATAACTACTACGGGCCCGTTGATTACGATCACTGTGTTCTGTGACTACGATATGCGACAAGCTAATGGCTGCATACAATGCGTGTTCTATGTGAAATTCATATACATCCTACGTAGACGTGCGCGTAATGAATATGTAACTTGTGCGAAGCATCAATTCATGTCCAGGGTGCGTATACTAACACTGCGATGAGTCTGTGTGACTCGAAAATATCAATGTGGGTGTTCTTTATAAAGTTCCCACGCTCAAGGACTAGAGTCTTAATAGAGACTATCAATTTTAACATTTCTATACCTATATATAGTTCAGTAATCAGTACGACTGATCTTTACTTATTTCACAAATGTTTCCGGTAGAGGCTAGGCCGTAGGTTAAAATCTTGTACTTGAACGGTGAACCCATGGTGAATCAGCTTAAAAAAACAGAATTGAACTTTGGCAAGCGATGGGCAAATGCCAATAGATGTCGCTAGTACCTACCTTTTATCATAAAATATTTTGTCATTTTAACATACCATGTTATAATCTAAAAGAAAAAAATCAATAATATACGTTCTTCGTTAAATATATTTAAAACTTGTTTATTAAATTAAGAATGTAAAATACGTAATTTTGTTCTACTATTTACTAGAATCAACTATGTATCATTTTATATACCTGTCAAACAAACACTTCCTGTTAGCTTTTTCTCTCTCACTCAATACGGATTTTCAAAAAGTGCGAAAGAGAAAAAGGAACAACGTAAATGTCAAGCAGTCAAGTCGATTGCTCATCCAAAACATACATCCTACTCTATGATCCAAAAGAAAAAGAAACGTCGCGAATATAAAATTCTCAATTCAAGCGCTTTGTTTTCTTAGCTTGTTACATGATTTCAATAAATATATAATAATTCAATTAATTCAATTAGTTCTCATCACACAAATGTGATAAAAGGTGTTCTTTTGTAGAGTAATCCCAGTCAGAAAAATGACTTTATTGGGTCTTCCCGTACTTGTCATAGAAAATATATTTTCGTATTTAACTTACGATGAAATTGCTAAGAACAGACTGGTAAGTACGATTTTATTTATAGATGTGACAATATTTTATAAACCGCAGCGTAACTCCCGTTAATGCAGCCCTTAAAATTAAATAAACTGAAAAATATTACAACCACTATACTATGATCAAATAGGATTCTATTCTATGTAGCCCCCTAAAAATAGTAGAAACAGCATAGAATCTTTGTGTTTAACCTGTAGAGTAAATAAGACCATATAGTAAACCTCTATTTGTTAGCTTTAATTTAAAAACCTAGGAAATGATTACTATGCTAATTTCCTGAAACAACTGAACAAACAAAACAAACCCATAGGTAACAAACAGATGAACAAAAATTTGGTTCCTAGGCATACAAAGTCACTAACAAAGGCTAGTTTTAATAATAACCTTGCTTTTATTACAGGTATCAAAAGAATTCAATGACATATGTATGAGGATATTGAACAGGGGTTTCCTGATGATTGAGAGGCGACATGCGCTAGCCCTTAAAAGTGTTAAGGCCCAGCTTCCTCGGAGGGAGTCAGAACGAAGGTGTTTTCTTTTTATTCACCATTATTCTATACTAGCGAATACCTGGCGTGTGCTACTATGCTAAATAAAAGAAATTTAAAAATAATATTAGTGGTCTAAAAGTATCTTCGCATTATTGCCTTTTGTAATAAAACCAGTTTGGGGCACATTGGTTGGATGGTTTCAAGGTCTATAACAAACATAGGTAGAAACAAATTTTGTGTTTTATAATTTACTAGCAGATGCCCGCAACTTTGTCCGCGTGAAATAGTTTTTTTTAAATTCCCATAGGAACTCCTAATTTTTCGGGTTAATATATAGCCTATGACACTCACAAATAATGTGGCTTTCTATGGGTACCAGAATTTTACAAGTCAGTTCTGTAGATACAGAGATTACTGCCTACAACCTCACAAACTTTACCTCTTTATAATATTAGTATAGATAGACTCAATTTTATTGTGAACTAATAGTAATATTATTTTGTTATAGATACCACCCATTGTCTCGGCACTGTGATATTCTGACGTCCATAGAAACCCGTATATCTATGCTCAATATGACGTATACCAAGTTCATTGACAATGGATTATGCTGTTTTATACCAGGACGGGTATGCATGTTTTATTTTGTTCTAGGATAACATTTCTATGAACTAACCCATACTGATATTATTAATGCGAAAATATCAGTCAGTCTCAACACATTCATAGCCTATCTGTTAACTGATTCTGAGAGATTTTGAGCTTTATGCAAATACTTAGTATGGGATAAAAGTTTCATATAAAAAAAAAAATTATTATACCATCGATATAGAGGACTATATTGGATGCTTGCCAGGAACTCTAGACTTTCCCTAAATAATAAGCTCCTGCTATATATTACTACAGTTATAAAGCCAATATGGACATACGGCATCCAGCTCTGGGGATCAGCATGCGACTCCAACATTGAAATTTTTCAAAGAGCACAAAATCATATCTTAAAACAACTTTCGAACGCACCATGGTACCTGCGCATTTCTGAAATCCATGAGCACTTAAATGTGAACACAATAAAGGACGAAATAAAATCTTATGGCTCCAGCTATAAAACAAGGCTCGTCAAACACCCGAATCGCCTGGCAGCACAGTTGACTATGCCGCAAGCGATCCGTCGCTTAAAGAGAAGGCATATCCTAGACAATATATAGCCGAGACATAGAGTGCTTCCCGCTGGGGAAGTTGCCTCTGATCACCAACCCATTCTACAATAAATCTGCTCATAGTCCACCGACTGATCGCACGATAAGACACAGAAAAAAAAATATATATAAAAAAGTTTAGGTCTGAATTGAGAACCTCCTTTTTTTTAAAAGATGGCTAAAAGAGAAAAATAGTTTTTGTTATTTGATAAAATTATGACCCCCCTGACTCGAAGTAATCCACTTGCGTCAGGCCTGTGCCTGATCTCTCCGATGGTGTCGGATTTTCCATCCCATCGAGCTATGAGAGTAAAGGAACAGAGAGTGAACCTGTGTTTGCACACACAGTAGTGCAATATAATATCACCCATGCAGATGGCTAATTTCTCTGGAGATTGGAGGATATAATTATTATTATATTTGCACAGTCCATCTATATTTGTATACCTTGAATCCCAGAGACAGACATACAGCCTATGTTTTATCACAAAAAAGCAATCAGATAGTTCCTACGGGAATTTATTTGGCCTGTCATTGAATAAACTATATTGACTGACCACTGTAAAGTTTGCTCCAGTTTTGGTGTTAAATGTTAACTTTGCTCTTAATTTTCGACTTAGCGCACTTGTCCTACTAATAATATTATAAACGCGAAAGTTTGTAAGTATGGATGTATGGATGTTTGTTACTCTTTCACGCCAGAGCATCTGAACTGATCTGGATGAAATTTGGCACAGATGAAGATTAGTCTGGAATAACACATAGGCTACTTATTATCCCGGAAAATTAAAGAGTTCCCGCGGGAACCAAAATACCTTAATCCACGCGGATGAAGTCGCGGCCATCAGCTAGTTGCATAAATAAATATTTCGTGCTCAGGTAATCGACGAGATAAGACGCGTTTTGAGCATCGTTGAGTTATCTAAAACGCCGCCGCGTGCGCACGAAGTGTTACAAGAATTACGCGACATATCCAGTATGGCGATAGAGCATTTCGACGACAAAATATCGCCCGCCTTCCGAAAACGGTTGCAGGAAGGCGTCGTACAGCCCTGCCCTCGACCCGTACAAGGTAAGAATAGGCAAGAACAGGAAATAATAGGCATGAACAGGCAAGAAAGAGGATTTAACGTTTTTCTGGGTCAGAACATGTCAGGTACGCAAAAATTAACTAAACATGAAGAGGCAATAAAATTACTAACAAGGCAAGAAAGAGTTTTCATAGTGTCAGTAACCGAGAGTGGATAATATTATTAATATACAGTCAAATGAAATATTTTTAAACTATGTTGAGTGGATTTTAATGCCTGTTATCACCAACCGTGCCTAACTTTGAGGGAACTCTTAAGCCCATTAACAGGTGACAGCTGTTGTTCTATGTGAAAATTGACATTTATTGGTCTTAGGGGTTCCCTAAAAATTGCCAAACTGCACTTGGCCAGGCCAGCGTGGTGGTGGTGTCAAAACCCCTCATTCTGAGAGGAGATGAATCAAGAATCTTTACTGATATTATAAACGCGAAAGTTTTGATGGGTGGATGGATGTTTGTTACTCAATCACGCCATAACGGCTGAATGAATCTGGATATTTGCCACAGAGATAGATTGTAGTCTTGGACTCTGGAATAACACATAGGCTACTTTTTAACCCGGAAAATTGAAGAATTCCGCGGAAGTAAAAAAAACCTCAATCATCAGCCTGTAATAAATAAATAAATCTCATCACCCGTTAGAACCTAAGTGGCCTAAAGGCACTTCCTGGATATTTATGTCAAATCATAACCTAACCTATAGTTCGCGCACGAGTTGAATGCAGAGTATGTATGGTGACACATACATTTATTCTGCATTCAACTCGCGCGCGAACTGTATAAGAAAGAGACAAGAAAACGTAAATACAAAAAAAAATAAAAAAATTAATACACAGAACATTGAACGGTTCACAATCTATCGACAGAATTGTAAAAACCGTTAGGTTATAATCTAACGGTTTTTACAATTTTATGGTGACATATATAAACAGCACATAGGCTACTTTTATCCCGGAAAATTAAAGAGTTCCCGGGAGCAAAAAACCTCAAATATTCGAAGTCGCGAGCGCAGTTAGTGTATGATTCATTCTGTGATTTCCAGCGGTGCTAGCGCCGATAGCGGTCCGGCAAGAGATGCTGCATCTCCGGCGGCGGTCGATCTTAAACGCCAAGCTGTCGCTGTACCTCGCCGCTCAGTACAAGAAGTACCACAAACGGGTAAGAGTAATAACACTAGCCACCAAGTACCTATAGTCCGCACGCGAGTTCTGAGGAAGGCCTCGGGGGCTGAGGTAGCGGGCGGGTGCGCCCCGCGCATAACCCCGCACACTCCCATACTAGTGCCGACCGTGACGCTAGGGTACGCTTTATCGAGTCCTGTTTTTAATTTTGCGACAGCAGTGTTACATTGTACTATAAATAGTACTAAACTTAAAAGTTTCTTTGTGTGCAAATAACTGTTTAATTTTTAATTTCCTTAAAGTATTGAATATTCTGATTGCGACAGTGATTAGGTAATTAGATTTCCTTTTTTTTTACAGTTCATTATACACATTCACTTCAAAACCCACAAAACTCAAAACATCTTTATTCAAAATAGGTACCTACAAAGTACACCTTCTGAACGTCATGTTTACAAGGAATAAGACTTGATAGTGATAATTAACTACGGTATCTTAAAACTAAAGCTACGAGGGTTCCAAATGCGCCCAGCTGAGAAAAGCCCACAACAAACTGAGCCCCGGCTCAGTTTTTTTATTATCACCATCTCACTATTATAGGAAATTACTTAATTATATTTATATATCTAACTTTTTTATTGCACATACTATTCTCATAGAATTATTATTTAATAATGAATTCAATTCACGCGCACAGATACAAAAGATGTATTAGTATCGATAGCGTATTAATATCGACTAAATCAAAACTATCTCATTACGTCAACATTCCTTAAGATTCCTCGGACCTCGCGCGCGGACTGTCAGTATAAGCTTACTTTGCTGTAATCCGCCAAAGCAGACAAATCCACGTGGTACAGCGAGTAGCTTGCACGTGTAGCTTGCGATATTCACCACACCACACAAATCTTCCAAATTACTCTCAACGTAGGTACGTTTCACTCCGACACCGGAGCATCTTCAGGAGATGTTGACTCGACAATGCACCATTGTTTACAATCGTGCATTGTCGAGTCAACTTGAGAGAGCATAGTCTAACGAGAGACTTGGTCTCTAACTATGGGCCTCATAACAAGAAGCACACAGCGGGCGATGGAGAGACATATTAAATTTTATAATTTTATTACAGTGCTTCACACACGAGGATAGTTTCTAAACTTACTTATATATACATGTACTTTACTTTTATGTACATGTATATATAAGTAAGTATATATAAGTAAGTATTATGTACTGTACATTACTTTTGATATGCATGTTTAAGTAAGTTTGGAGAGACATATGTTTGGAGTTTACGTGATCAAATCAATAATGAGATTTGTAGAAGAATCAGAGCGATGTCGATCGCTCGTCCGACCATTGAACTGTGGAAGTTATGATTATTTTGTACTTGACAAATAGTCAAATCAGCAACTTTTTTTCAAACGTCAAAACGCGTCCTAAGTATGGGATTTATATGAAATTCTGAAATGTGACGTCATTAAAGCTCGACGCACTTTTTTACTTTAATCGATTGTTTAAAATGGTTAATCAACATAAAACTATCAGGGGACGAGGATATTTCGACTTTTGGGAGATCCTCTATTTAATAATCACAAAAAAATAATTTATTTGAAAATACAAATTTCAAATACCCAATTATACACTCGCCGGCATATTTAGCGGAACATAAAAAAAAGGTTTGATATCAGTATCATATAAGGTTGCTGGCTGGTTTATACGTCATTTAATTTAAAAAGAAATATTTTCAAATTAAGAAAACAACTGAACATCACATTTTATGCAATTGTTTTAATTTTATTCAAATACACCTTATCTGGAGCGAACTTCGAGTAATTCTTCCTTCTGAGTTTGATTTAAAATTTCATTGAAATACTGTTTTTTGTTAGTTTTTTTTAATCGCGTATCTTTCTGGAGTTGATGACTGAATTATGCCTGACTTAGCCCCAACGGAGATTCGAAGGCCCCAGGGCACTCGAAATGCGAAGAAATGGTCAAACCTACAGAGTGCTATCCAGAGATCTTCGTCGACCAGTTTCAACGATCCATCGCAGTATCCAACGGTTCAGGGAGACCGGTACTTATGTGAGAAGAGCAGGACAAGACAGAAAAAGACGCACTTCAAGTAGGGATGATCGTTTCATTCGGCTTCGTGTACGTAGGAAACCCCCGTTTGACGGCCGTCCAAGCCCGACATGAGTTAGAAGCAGTGCGGGGTGTAACCGTAAGTGAGCGTACGGTACGAAGAAGGCTCGAAGAAGCTGGTTTGGGTTCATTTGTGCCCGCCAAGGCTCCAAGGCTCGAGGTAAATCATCGTAGAAACAGGTTAACTTTTGCTCAGGAACATCGACTTTGGAACGCGGACCAATGGAGTAAGGTATTGTTTAGTGATGAATGCAGAATTCTCTTATATCAAATTGACGGCAGGCAAAGAATATACAGACGCAAAGGAGAACGATACATTCAGACAAATTTTGAAACTACAGTTGCATACGGTGGTGGATCAATAATGGTTTGGGCGGGCATTTGTTTGGGAGCTCGCACAGACTTGGTAGTGATTGACAGAGGGAGTCTGACTGCAGACCGCTATATCAGAGAAGTTTTAGAAGAAAATGTCGTACCGTTTGCCCCATATATCGGTGACGATTTTGTTTTCATGCAGGATAATGCTCGGCCGCATACCGCCCGGATAACTCAAGCTTATCTTAATGATATGAATATCACTGTTATGGAGTGGCCGGCGAGATCACCGGATATGAACCCAATAGAGCACGTTTGGGACTTGCTGAAAAGAAAAGTTAAGTCCAGAATTCCAGCTCCTGCCAACGTGGGTGAACTGCGAATCGCCGTAGTTGAGGAATGGCGGAGACTATCCCAGGAGACCATCGATAACATCATTCTCAGTACGCCTAGACGGGTAGAAACTTTAATAAGAGCACGTGGAGGAAATACGCGATATTAATCACCATTTTTCCAATTTAATTAATTGTTATTTTAATATTAAATTTCACTTTTCCCGGTTACATGAAAAGTTCAAAAATGTATCATTTTTCACAAATAGCCTTTACTCGCAAAATCTGTTCTTAATGTGATCTCATTTTAAATGAAACTAAGTAACAAAAGAAGTGTAGTAAGTAGAATTTAAAATAAAACCATATTTTTTTATTTATGGACCTTTTTTTTATGTTCCGTAAATATGCCGGCGAGTATATATAGCGTTTCATAGGAAACTTCGTAATCGCGATGGAGACCCATGAGTTTAGATACCTTCGTATCCAGTAGCGCTATCTATTAGCATATGTGCGGATGTGTACCGCCACACAGACATGCAAACCTACAACTTTCACTAATATTTTTATTTGCAGATGATGGACTACAAGAAAATCGCTTGGAAACAGCATAAAGCCATCCGAGAGATGACCAAACGACAGAGGCAGCAAGACAACGCTATAGGTAATTTTTGACGTGATAACGTCTTATAAATCGATGAACACCGGCTGCCTGAGCCTGAGCGTGCGAGTGAGAGCGCGGAACAAGCGACAGAGAGGCACGATCGCGTGACGTCAGAGCTAGCAGTTCCAATAGTTCTGCTACTGGAACGCTGCCACGCGAGCGCGCGAGAGAACTTCTAGTTAGCACGTAAAACTATCGTCCGTAAACTGACACAACAGACAACCGTAATTTTTTTCTTCTTGACTGCGATCTCATCTGGTGTTAAGTGGTGATGTAGTCTTATATGGTAGCGGTCTAACCTGTTAGGAGTACATCTTCTAATAGATGAACGACGTAGGATAGGGCCTCAGCAACGAAGGCGACGCGACGCGATACGATTCCATAATAAATGACAAACTTATCTACGCGACAACAGGGAATTATGATTGTCGCGTCGTATCGAGTCGCTTTGTCGCTTTGTTGCTCACGTAGGACAAGTGCCACACCATTAATACTCAAACTCAGTCTATATCTATACTAATACTAGCAAACCCGGCGAACTCCGTTTCGCCACCAGATGGCTTTCCCGCTAAAAAGATTTTCCCGCTTTTCTGTTGAAATTTTTCCTGAATTTTCTTTGCTATAAACCTCAAGGAGCCCGAGACCTTTCCAACGAATGCAAAACCGTGGAAATCGGTTCGTGCGTTCTGGAGTTATAGCGTCAGGAAGGAAAACCCGACTTATTTTTATATACTAATATTAAAAATGCGAAAGTTTGGATGGATGTATGGATGTTTGTTACTCAATCACACCCGAACGGCTGAACGGATTTGGATGAAATTTGGAACAGAGATAGATTATAGTCTGGAATAACATATAGGCTACTTTTTATCCCGGAAAATTAAGGAGTTCCCGCGGGAACCAAAACCTCAATCCACGCGGACGTAGTCGCGGACATCAGCTAGTATAATTATAAACCTTATAGGAATGTGTGCTTCTCTTTTATCTATTTTTCTCTTTTTGTACAACATTTTCTTTAATAAGTTTGGTACAAATAAAAATATAATTCTGCATAGCATATTAACCTCTATCGCCACATCATAAAGCACAATTTTCCCACGCACTTTTTCAAAGTCAAAGTCAGTATGTTTATTCAATTTAGGTATACTGTACACTTATTGATCCAGTTTCTTATAAAATACTAGCTGATACTTCGTCCGCGTGGATTGAGGAGTTTTAGTTCCCGCGGGAACTCTTTAATTTTCCGGGATAAAAAGTACCCTATTATTTAATCCGGACTTCTAACTTTACGTCTGCAAAATTTCAAAGCAATCGGTTCAGTAGTTACGGCGTGAAAGCGGAACAAACATACAAACAAACTCACTTTCCCATTTATAATATTAGTAAGGATGATGGTGATAATCATATATTTTGAGAAAAAAATGTATTTAAACATTCGTTTTCACTTCTATCGGCAGTCCCTGTGACTGCCAAGTTTTTATCACCATCTTGTTAACTATTATTTCTTGTATATACATATATATTTTGCTCGTCCGCAGCCGATCTCAAGAAGCGTATAGAAGAATGCGATATAAAGTACACGGAACTAACACACACCAACCAAGCGGCCGGAGGAAAAGCTATCGCTGGTGAGGCATTAATTCTTAATGTCATACAAACTCAAACTCAATTTATTTAAAACATGTAGGACATACAGGTGTCTCGTATGTTACTTCAATGTTTTGACTCTATCACCGGTTAGGAAAGCAGATTCTGCTGAGAAGAGCCGGCAAGAAACTCAGCAGTTGCTCTTTTTTTTGTCTGTTACTACATCATTCTTTGGCTCTACCGAACATCTTTGTTCGGAAAGCAGTTTAAAAAATAATAATAAGTAGCCACTACAAGTTAGCCCTTGACTGCAATCTCACCTGATGGTAAGTGACGATGCAGTCTAAGGCCGGCAGGGTCAATTTGGGAATTTATAACAGAAAGTTATAAATTCCCAAATTGACCCTGCCGGGGATCGAACCCGAGACCTCCACATGTTAAGACAACAGCGCTCAACACTGCGCCACGGAGGTCGTCAGATTAGCTAGCTATTATAATGAAGCTGAATTTTCAGCGACGGCAGCTGGCGACGCCGCGTCAGGGTCTCAGCCGCTCAGACATTTCGGGAGTCAGATCAAATTGGATCTCTCCGTGCTTCCCATTGGTACATCGAAGAGGAATCAATCTAAGGGTTTGTTTCATTTTTTTTTTTTTTCATTTTAAACTAGATGATACCCGCAACGAGGTCATACATGCGTTTTGAGAAATTAAATATCGCTTGCTTCAAACGGTGAAGAAAAACATTGTGATAAAAATAATAGAGTTAAGGTCCATTAAATCCTGCTTATGTTATAAACTAGCTGATGCCAGCGACTTCGTCCGCGTGGATTGAGGTTTTTTGTTCCCGCGGAAACTTTAGTTTTCCGGGATAAAAAGTAGCCTTTTTGTTATTCCAGACTATAATCTTTCCCTGTGCCAAATTTTATCTAGATCCGTTCAGCAGTGGCGTGCACAGTATTCGGAGCCAGGGTAGGCATTGGTTAAATTGATATCTATTTACAGGCAAGGCATGATGAAAAATAAACATGGAGCTTTTTTAATTAGGGTAAGCAATGCTTTTATGCCTCTATGTTGTGCACGCCACTTGTTCAGCCGTTCTAGAGTTAGAAGTGTTCGAACTAATCCGACTTAAATATTAAGATGTGAAAGTTTGGATGTTTGTATCTTTATTACATTTTCATGCCGTAATAAGAGAATCGATTTAGCTGAAATTTTGAATGAATATGGCTCATAAGTTATAGCCTGAATTAACGCACTTTAATCCTAAAAGATTAAACAGTTCCCGCGACATCATATCATCTTAATAGACGCAGACGAAGTCGCGGTCATCATCTAGTCCAGCATTGAATAAATCAACACAACCTTCTACCCTTCACAACCTTTTTAACCCCAAAGACCTTATAAACCCTAAGAGCGTTCTGTGTTCCACGTTCATTGTAACGTTTCCAAATAATATATAGCGCCGCGCAGACTGCGGGCAGTCAGATCTCTATAAAGTTACAAACATTACATAGAACGCGGAACGCAGAACGGCTGAACTCTTTCGTCTGCGCGGGCTCCATAGAACTCTCGCAATAGGGATGATATGACAATTCAATGAAATAAGCAACTCTTTATCAAACTTAAAAACAATCATAAAAACTTCTAGTATGGAATTTGTATGAAATTCACAGTTGTGACCTCATCAAATTTCAACGCACTTTTTTTCTTTAATCTATATTTTAAAATGGTTATCAAACTTAAAACTAACTGAGGATTTGAATTTTAGACCCTTTATTTAATAATCAGTTAGAAATAGAAAAATATTTTTGATATATAGGCATGCTATTTTTTTATAATAAGTAAAAATACTTAAATATTTTCCAGCACTGCCAAACATGAAACCTCGGAAACCGTTAATCAAACTGCCAAGCTTATCCGAAGATTTAGACCACAAAACCGACCAGAACCCTGGACCTTCCACCTCAAACCAGAGCCCCAAAACCAAAAACCAGTCGACGATGGCCAAAATCCGCGGTATCACCAACGAGATACGCCATCTATCGAATTTGTCCAAGAACTTCGAAGGGAAACTAAAACGTATGTCGAATACAGAACAGGAGGAAGTTGAAGCTAAGAAGATGAAAAAAGACTAAAATTATTATAAAGGTATTTAATGCTATATGTTATAGCTATATAGCTACTGCTATGTGCTATAAATGCTAAGCCTTTGGTACGTAAGTCATTTGACTAAAGTAGCGTTATAAGGTTAAAATTTTATCGGGAGTCTGAAATATGTTAGCCAAATTTTGGCGCCACGCCAAACCCGCAATCGAAGTCTACCGACCGACTGACCGACTACATAGACATCAAATAAAAATTATAAATGAGAAAGTTTGGATGGATGTTTGTTACTGAATCACGCCCCAACGGCTGAACGGATCTGCATGAAATTTGGCACAGAGATAGATTATAGTCTGGAATACACACATAGGCTACTTTTTATCCCGGAAAACCAAGGAGTTCCCGCGGGAACCGAAAATCCTCAATCCACGCGGACGTAATCTTGGGCATCAGCTAGTAAATACATATAAAGTAATCAAATCAAATCAAATCAAATAATAAATATTCAATTTAGGTAGATACACTACACTTATTGGCGTCCAGTGATTTATAAAATATCATGGTGATAATCAGTTACGGTATCTTAAATAAAACTAAAGCTAGGGTTCCAAACGCGCCCTGGTCTGAGAAGAGCCCTACGACAAACTCAGCCGGGTTTTTTTTAATTATCACCATCAACAACATTACGTATAAATACATATACGTATAACACGGTCGTCAGTCTTACGTATTTTGTCGGTACATACCAGAATGTAAAGCCAAGCGCGTTTCAAAGTGTGCGTGACACTCGACTGATTTGAGTGCTGTCGGCGGCTCGCGCCGGCGTTTACGATAGCGAAATTCGATGTGGAACCTTTGTAAATAAACCGTAAATCGTCTCTTATATGGTTGTCATACTTTTGACAACCCTATCATACTAATATTATAAATGTGAAAGTGTGTTTGTTGGCTTTTCCTTCAAACACGCCGCAACGGAGCAACGGATCGACGTCATTTTTGGTATGGGTATAGTTGAGGAGCTGGAGAGTGGCATAGGATACTTTTTATCCCGGAAAATTAAGGAGTTCCGGCGCGAATAACATAGAACTTGAACCACGCGGACTAAGTCGCGGGCATCAGCTAGTAAGGCTATATATCTTGGGTCACGTGACCAAGCGACCCAGGTCTGAATTCTTGGCATTGATTTTAGCTGTTATAGCAGTTATTAATTGTATATAATATTTAAAAAAAATTGAATGCGATTGTGATTTAGAATACGTAGCGTAATTAATCCACTTTTTTTGATACATACTAAATAAGTATGTGAGGACACATATGTGTGTTAATGCTAACAGATAATTGTTAGCATCATCATCATGCTAACAGATATTTTGTATGAATAAAATAGTCGTTATCAATAGATAGAAAGCGAAAAATCTCGAAACGTATATATAGAAATAGGTTTAAGGGTGAAATCATATCTGTCAGTATTTTGATTCCATTTTGTATGAAGCATCACCCATTTGCAAATGCAGGATAGCCTGATGACTAAGAAGCTCGTAGGGTCTAGGATTCCAATCCCGGGCAGGGTACCAATTGGGTATTTGACAAGTCAAAATCAGCAACTTTTTTTCAAACTTCAAAACGCGCGCTAAGCATGGGTCATGCATGGCATGTATGAAATGCTGAACAGTGACGTCATCAATATTAGACGCACTTTTTTACTTCAATAGATAGTTTAAAATGGTTGTCGATCATAAAACTAACAGGCAACGTGGATATTACGAGTTTACGGAGAGCCTCTATTTAATAATAACTAAAAAATAATTGATTTGAATAGTTGTCAAATATCCAATTAAATTTACTCTAACGGTAAAAAAAAATACTTCAAGGAATCCTGGATGCCAGAATTCGCCATGTGTGTGATGTCTACTAATCCGCACTTGACCAGCGTGGTGGACTATGGTCTAAAAACCCTTTTGACTAGATAAAATGTGAATCGATTTTGATAGGCCTGTTTTCACCATAAAAAGTCGGTTTATTTCTATTCCGCAACTTTTTGAGCAATATTCATTTTAATAATGTGTGTATTTTAAGTTAATACTTTAAATGCAAAGAAATCTATATTTTATGTATTTAAAATTTGAACGTAAATTTTTACGAATATACTAAATTGTATATTTTACAGTTTTCAGCCACAACTTCAAAGGAAAGTGATTTTTGATTGTAAATACTTAATGTAAAAGAAGAATAGATTATGAAAATAATATTGTCATTGAAAATAAATAGTGTTACTTTATTTTACACTTTAGTTATATATGTCTTTGTATTTTAACTGTCTTCAAGAAAATCAATAAATTGTATTTGAAATGTGATTTTTAACTGTAATTTATTTCGGAGCAATGCAAAACTCATCTTTTATTTTGCCATGTTTTTTATTCTTTTTAAATTGAAAATTTGGATTTTTTAAAATGTTGTAAACAAAAAAATGTGTTCAGAAGTAATATTATTACTATTTTAGCTATATTTTATTTGTAAGTTAGCTAAAGTCGATTCATATAGTATCTATATAATTCCAGTTATGTATAGTCCCACAAACTTATCTGACCCGGTGTCATCTAGTATATAGTGTATTATCTATGGGTGTCAGCGTCGCCAGTATATTATATTAAAAATATACTAAAAACAAAGACCAAACAGGCATGAAAGTTAGTTCCAATTTTGGCCACCGAGTCAGAGGACTATATTTTTTAAATGAAACTTAGGCTCTTTAGCTTTTTAAATCACAGACTACAGAAATTAATCATAGAGTACTATAAACAAAACGTGACATAAAAGTTACTACTATTTACAGTCCGTCAAACTTATCTGACACGGTGGCCAAAATTGGAACTAATTATTTATGCTTCTCACAGATGCTTGTTTAGTTTTGTTTTTAATTTATTCTGGCGAAGCTGTCAGATAAGTTTGTGAGCATAGAGTATAAATAAAGAGAGTCGAGTCATTTCCCTTTTTAAAATAAAATCCTCTAAACGATTCAACGGGTTGATTTCTCGTACCGGTTTTAGCCTACTTTATAAAAAGGTATTCACCGTGTATTTTTGTCCCATCATTCAGTCCCATTATTCATTCATAGAACATTTTTTATAGGTTAAAACCATGTAATAACCTAGTTTATATATAGATCATTGGTTATAACTTATAATAAAATGTGTTTTATTTTTAATCACATTTTAATTTATGTATTTAAGTAGGTAGATACTTATAGGTTCCATCCATCCATCAGCCTGTATTCGTCCACTGCTGGACATAGGCCTTTTGGAGAGCGCGCCACCACACACGGTCCTCCGCCTTTCTCGTCCACCCACTTCCCGCTACCTTTTTAAGGTCGTCGGTCCAGCGGGCTGGAGGTCGTCCCACACTGCGTTTACCGGTACGTGGTCTCCACTCCAGAACGCGTCTGCCCCAACGGCCATCGGTTCTGCGACAGACATGACCTGCCCACTGCCACTTCAGCTTACTAATTCGCTGGGCTATGTCGGTTACCTTGGTTCTCCGGCGAATTTCCTCGTTACGGATTCTATCCCTCAGAGAAACACCCAACATAGCCCGCTCCATAGCTCGCTGAGCGACTTTAAATTTGTGGAGAAGGCCAGCCGTCAGTGTCCACGTTTCCGCTCCATACGTCATCACAGGCAAGACACACTCATTAAAGACTTTCGTCTTTAAACTTTGGGGTATCGACGAGTCGAAGACCTGACGAAGTTTTGCAAATGCTGCCCAACCCAGCCGGATTCTTCTGTCAGCTTCTTTATCGAAGTTGTTCCTACCAAGTTGTATAGCCTGACCGAGGTAGTTGTATTCCTGAACAACTTCGATGCTGACATTTTCGACGGTAATGGGTCTCGAGGTGACGTAGTCATTAAACATGACTTTGGTTTTATCCACGTTCATCTTAAGACCCACACATCTGGAAGAATGGCTAAGACCGGACAGCATTTCCTCGAGGTCCTGCGGCGAGTCAGCCAGTATTACGATGTCGTCTGCAAATCGCAGGTGTGAGATAAATTCGCCGTTTACGTTAATGCCTCTACCTTTCCAGTCCAATACCTTAAACACATCTTCGAGAGCGCAAGTGAACAGTTTCGGAGATATAACATCTCCCTGTCTCACACCTCTTCTAATTGGGATCGGATTTGTTTTTTGGTCTTGGACTTGAACGGTCATTGAGGCAGCGCGATAAAGAGAGCTCAACACCTGGATATAGTGCCAATCGACTTGGCATCGCTGCAGTGAATCCAAAACAGGTTATTAGATAGCAGATAAAACAGGTTATTAGATAGAGACAGGTTATTAACAACTTTAGGTTATTAGATATTAATTAACAAAAGGTAGGTTTAGACATAGACTATAAATAGATATTCGATTAACTCTTTCTGTTATACATTTATAACCGAATTTTAAAAGTAAAAAGTATTAAGTAAACGAATACTCTTGTGATAGTGTAGAAATAAAATATTATAAAAAATTTATCTTTGTTTTATTTACACTAGTTGGTTGTTTGTCTCCATCTTTTTTTAATATAATAAATCGACAAATTTATTGCTTTCGCTCTGGCAAGATAAGATAAGGGTTCGATTCCCAAGGAGGTCAATTTGGGAAATTATTTTTGATACTTACGGATTATATTCAAAAGTTAAATTTGAAAGATCATATCACTTAACATAATTTATTCATATTTACTTAAGGACAATTAGAATTTGATAAGAATAATTTGAATTTAGGTATTTAAATAAAAAACATGGAGTATGGCAAGAAAAAAATGTATGGCCCGGCCCATCAGGCTTTTTCAATCTTTTATTTACACTTTTTGATTATCAATATTATGGCATAATAAGATCCAAACACACATTGCACTATCCCAAAAACATTATAATATTAATAAAACAATATTTAAATAATAAATATTACAAAATTTACATTTCAATCTCACACATAGGTACAGCCCTATAGAAACAAAGATTAAATAATATAGTAATTATGTAATCATATTTTGTTTGAAAGGCTGTCTATCTTTTTTATCCTTAGTTTGTGAACAACAAAAATAATAATAATTATTAGACTAGTGAAAAACTCGCCAAAACTTATTTATATTTTTGAATTTTTACTATTACTAATACTTAATTATAATAATCATATAATAATACCTATGTAGGTATTTTATATTTATAAATACCCTTGGATAGAATATAGTATGTAAAAAGTTATCGACAACCAAATAATAGGTAGATATTATACATAAGTATAATACTTATTAACAGAATTTCGGCATATATAGCTAATACGTAAACAAGCTGAATCATACGATTAAGCGTCCAAGTGAATGTTGAAGATTACGTAAATGACAAAGCAGCATGGATTTGACTCGCTCCAGCAATGCTAAGGACAACTCTACAAATTAATGAAATTGTATATTATTTTTTTCAAAAGAGCAACCGCCGAGTTTCTTGCTGGTTCTTCTCGGTAGGAATGGCATTCCGAACCAGTGGTAGATTCACTCGACGATTCAAAAGTACTTGTAAAAGTCTATTTGAATAAAAATAATTTGAATTTTGAATTTTGAATTGAATTTTGAATGCGCAGCCGCAAACACAAGTGACGACCTCCCTGGCGCAGTGGTGACGGCTGTGGTCTTATATTAAGTGGGAGGTACAGGTTTCGATCCCCGGCAGGGTCACTTTGGTCTGCTCTGGTGGGAGGCTTCGGTCGTGACTTGTTACCACCCTACCGGCAGACATGCTAAGCAATTTAGCGTTCTGCTACAGTGAAGTAGATACAATTGGTTTCTACTTTCTATAATATGGCAGGGGTATGGGTTTTTAAAACTGCTATAACTAGCAGGTTAGGCCGCTACCATCTTAGACTGCATCATCACTTACGACCAGTTGAGAGTGCAGTCAATGGCTATCTTATGTCAGCGAATAAAAAGTGTGCGTTGGTGATTCGACCAATGTTAAAAGAAGTCCAAACCGTATAGGTACTGTATAATACCATTTAAAAGTTAAAACTAACAATTAATATACGTAACATTATTGCAAGTAGTACAATCTGTTAAGTCATGTCAAATTGTTACATTAGATAAGTACGTTAAGTGTACATTACACGGCTTTCTACAGATTTCACTTTTGGCACTTGGCGGGAACTGTGCTATATATTTTGGTTACATTTGGTTTAGTGTCATTTTATATTTAAAGCCGTGTGGTGTGACATAGTCATTAGTAAAATCTTAATTTAAATAGTCGTAATAATTAATACAATGTTTGCCTGAGTACCTCTTCGTCACTACTTTCGTAGGAATTGGATACCAGTGTGATCAACGCAAATAAAGTTTGTACAACTCATCACTATAGGTAATAGTTATAACATAATATGTATAATCCCACATACTTACCTATCTGACCCGGTGACAGCCTCGCTAGTATGTATTAAAAATAAACTTATTAATTTTTTAAAAACTATTTAATTTAATTTTGGCCACTGGGCCAGATAAGTTGGTGGGACTATACGTACTATGTACTATTATGAGTAAGTAATTAAGTATGTAGCATGTGCGAAGCCGAGCGCGTCAAAGTCTTCAAAATATTAGTTAGATAATTTTAATTATTTTATGTATACATATTATGTTAGTTATTATAAATACATAATGTTACATTTGGTTTAGTGTCATTTTATATTTAAAGCCGTGTGGTGTGACATAGTCATTAGTAAAATCTTAATTTAAATAGTCGTAATAATTAATACAATGTTTGCCTGAGTACCTCTTCGTCACTACTTTCGTAGGAATTGGATACCAGTGTGATCAACGCAAATAAAGTTTGTACAACTCATCACTATAGGTAATAGTTATAACATAATATGTATAATCCCACATACTTACCTATCTGACCCGGTGACAGCCTCGCTAGTATGTATTAAAAATAAACTTATTAATTTTTTAAAAACTATTTAATTTAATTTTGGCCACTGGGCCAGATAAGTTGGTGGGACTATACGTACTATGTACTATTATGAGTAAGTAATTAAGTATGTAGCATGTGCGAAGCCGAGCGCGTCAAAGTCTTCAAAATATTAGTTAGATAATTTTAATTATTTTATGTATACATATTATGTTAGTTATTATAAATACATAATAATATATTTAATACTTTTTTTTACAATAAATTTAAGTATTTTTTTGTGTTTTATTTTTTACTACCAACTAAATAATAATTAAGCTTATGATCTTTGTAAGAGACTAGATGATACCCGCGACTTCGTCCGCGTGGATTAAACTTTAATTCCCGCGGGAACTCTGATTTGCCGGGATAAAGCCTATGTCCTTCCCCGGGATACCACCAATTCCTGTACAAAATCGGGTGAACAGATGAGCCGAGAAAGCGTAGCAGACAGACAGACAGACACACTTTTGCATTTATAATATTAGTATGGATTCGCTTTACAAATTACTGCCTCTCAAAAGACGGATGGTGGACGATCTGTCGTGTAGCTGGGAGACTGTCCACTGTGGAGATCAATGCAGGAGACCTTCGTGCATCTGTGGACATCTATAGGTTGAGACTTGAGACGACGAAGATTACAAAATTGTAAATGATTTGATCACAAGAAATATAGGCATGGAGACCAGAGGCCCAATGAGGGCTAACGCGTTTAAATTCGCCGCTAGGGGCGCTAGTGTAGAGTGAGGTCTCCAAAATGTTAAATATCACTGGGCTTTTAACGCGAGTCTAATTATTTAGTTAATGTTATGAATATTTAGCAATAACCGATTAATTAAGGAAGATGTAAAGATACGTGTCAATAAATGCCAGTGCTCTGTACATTGACAGCGGAGCTAAGAAAAAGAGGCAAAAATAAGCGGGCTGAAAGAACAGCTACTTAATTCATAGGTTAGTATTTCCCTGATTCCTGTATGTTTACTATTTTTAAAGGGATTTTTTTTTCAGAAATATGCTTGTTTACCGAATTTACAGCTATATTTTAGGACCTTACTCGCAAGTGGCGCCAACTAGTGAGCATAAAAACGGTAGCCCTCATTGTCTAATCCCAATCATTTGACAGCTTAAAATGTATTACTCGAACTGTTTACGGAGTTCATACATGCTTTTAGACGTGCAGGCATCTGGCAGGCATTAACTCCTTAAAAAAGACTAATTAAGTATTCGTTTGCGAAACTATTACGATTTCCTTACACAATCTGGGGGCAGAACCTGCAGAGTACTTGACCAGCTAAATCCTACCATCTATACAATATACATATAATAAGTGGTAGGTTTCTACGGTAGAAAAATGACTTCTATTGTAAATGATCATAAGAGATATCTGCATGGTAACCAGAAGGCCCAGCTGAGTATTTGACCAGTTGCATTCTACCATCTGGTAGAAGGACGTGGTAGGCCCCTTTGGTAGATTTCCCCTGCTTGGCCTCACGATGGCCGAAGTAGTTGCCACTGTCTTGGTCACGGACTCTGTAGCCGAATTTGTAGTTGGCTGCGTATTGAAGCTGTAAAAAATACATAATATCTTATATTGTTGTTTGTGATTGATTTTAAAGAATTTTTTTTTTATTGTGAAATAGGCTTGCGCTTGACGACAATCATGCTTAGTGCAAGGCTATGACGAGGTCATGGTTGGAACACGCTTGCCTAGAAGATGAAGCGTGTGTTTGGAACCCTTGTAGCTTTCGTTTTAAGATACCGTAACTGATTATCACCATCATAGTTTATAAGCAACTGGACTTCAATAAGTGTAGGTACAGTGCACCTAAATTGAATAATAGTTATTTGTTAAACAAGAGTGAAAAGTTTTTCTTTAACCGCGTGCTCAATTTTGATGACCGAGCAAGCGAAGGATTCTAAAATTGAATCACTCGCAATTAGAATCCTGAGCGTCAGCGAGGGAATCAAAAGATCACGAGGTGAAAAATCTTTTCACTCGAGTGCAACACGTGACTTTTCATCCCACCTCAGCGAGGAAATGACTAAATTTCTAAATTCAATTTACTTTATCCTCAAGAGGATAATAATATAATAACGGCTTTTGCATTCAGATATTGAAGAGTAAAGATACTCTTTCCGAGATGGTGGGATGAAAATCTATTTTGACTTTGATGGCTATTCATTTTTGCCTTGAAGGTAGGTACTAAAATTGTATGTGGAAGGAAACACGAGCGCGGGGAGGGTGTCCCACAACTAAAATATGAAACAAGATGTGGCCTGAGACTTATTTGCATGGATTAAGGGTTGGAAAAATTCCCGTGGTCAAGCTCTTTGATTTGATACCGGAAGTACTAAATAGATTACGTCGAAACGGCTCCTGAAAGCGTAGAAGATAGACAGACGGACACACTTTCGCATTAGGTAGTAATAAATAGGTAATATTAATTAATATGGATGAAATTAAATGTTTTCCTATATATTATTATACCTACTTAGGTAGTGAGTATAACATAAAGGAATAGAGTAAGTATAAATTTAGTAAACGGTACTATAGTCACGTAGGTATAGACTTTAAAAGGTTCCAAGTATTTCTACCAGTTTTGGTTACTGAAGTACCTACTGTTTGTAGAGTAATCAGTTTTAGATGGAATATAAAACTAATCTAATCGAAGCTCTAAAGTAATCTAACGCTCGCAGAAACAGTCTTACTCGTACGTACCTAGGTACTAACAGTAAGCTACTAGATAAGTGCTAGGTAGGTTGGTAGAGACCAAGTACCAATAGTGTACCTACTTGAGTTGAGTCGGTAGAGTACCTAGACTATAGTATTTTACTAGAGTCGACTAGGTTGGGGAAAGCAAGTATTAGAGTGACTGACTACCAAAAAGTAATAGTAATAGTAATATTGTACTTAGTACTAGTAGTAAAAAGTAATAGAAGTAGATAGTTATCCTAAAAATATATCCACTTTAGGTACTGTATCAAAAAACTAAGAGGTCTGCTGGGAAACTTGCTAAGTTTATTATTGCTTTATTACCAAGTCACAGTTTTTATAAGTATATGTACCTATTACTTAAAAACCTAAATACCAATTAAGAAATAATAAACACGCTTACCAAAAGGTTGGTCATCCGTATAGCAATAGTAGATGGTTATCTTATGATAACAATCTACTACATAATTACCTACCTACTTACTATACAGGTAAAGTATAGTCAGATATAAAACGTAAAATCGTTATAGTTAAACTTGGCCACCAAAAATTCAATTCAATTCAATTTTTTCAATTCAATTCAATTTATTTAGAACATGTAGGACATACGGGTGTCTCTTATGCTACGTCATGTTTTGACTCTACCACCGGTTCGGAAAGCAGTTCTGCCGAGAGGAGCCGGCAAGAAACTCAGCAGTTGCTCTTTTTTTTTTTTTTTAATACAATATAATTATAATATGTTTGCAGTTAATTATTGTTTAGCAACTTTAATAGGTATTATATGATAGACCTTTTCATTTTGCCCGCCATCGTAATATAATATGCTCATAGCTATCGATGGTGCAATTACCTATTGACCTAATTTTAATGTAGAGTTGAACTTTATTCTGTGCTATTAGGTAATTCTAAAAGGAAACTTTCTTTGGATCTTGTCTCTGGGAAACAGGTAGCTATATTATATCTTTCGTGTGTACTTCTATATCGGAATAGAAAGCGCATGGCGATCACAGTCACGAATTGAATAGGTAGATACCTACCATACCATATTAATTATTCTGTCTGGGGAGAAGCCGATTTACATAATAACTGTACTTAGTTTAAATCTCAAGGGGCTCTGTTTGTTATCCTAACCTACTCGTAACTTAAATTTTATTATTATTTTCTTTAAAAATAAAAGCTACTGCCGAGTTTCTTGCTGATCCTACTAAGAACACTAGGATATCTGCTTAAATTCGAACCTGTGGTAGAGTCATGACTCCTGACATAGAAATGAGTCAAGTTGTCCTACACGAAATAAATCATTTAATTTCATCTGTACTCCTATACTAGGTATACATAGCAAGAACCGCGATGGATAAGCTGAAGAAAATATGGAGGAACAGGAACGTAACAAAAGCTACGAAGACCCGGCTCCTTAGAACACTTGTTTTCCCCATATTGTTTAAATACGCTGCGGAGACGTGGTCTTTGCGATAAGTCGAGAAGAAAAAGATTGATGCTCTGGAGATGTGGTGCTGGAGGCGAATGTTAGGTGTCTCATGGACCGAATTCCGCACCAACGTTTCTATCTTCCAAGAACTCGGCATTAAGCAACGGCTTTCATCGCTAGTGCAGAGTCGCATACTAAAATTTTTTGGACACGTCTCCCGTCGTGAGAATGACTCCATCGAGCGCCTCGTCGTGCAGGGCAAGGTGGAGGGCACCAGAAGGCGAGGAAGGTCACCAACGCGATGGACCGACCAAATTACCACCACTAAAGCCGACACTTCGTGATGACCACGACCACTCTAGCAAGAGTGTTACGACGACGAAGAAGAAGAAGTACTCCTATACTAATGTTATAAATGTGAAACTTGGGATGGATAAATGGATGGATGTTTGTTACTCAATAACGACACTCGCTTCGCGTCGCGTTGCCACGTTTGTCGCTCACCTAGGACTTCCCGGTCAGTGTTAGCTGTTATTCTGTCGCTAAAATAGGTACATACATTGGATGGAAATGTCTTCACAGGATCGCTATTGGTACCGAAACTATGAGCTGCCTTTTTTCATTGATCTTAACCTATTCTATTCCTTAAAATCAGCTGGTAGTAATAGCAGTACCCAATACAGTGATGTAATGTTTGATGTAAATTGTAAACAGAAAGTAAGTAAAACAGAAATGAAATAAAAGATGAACATAAAGATAGTTGTTTTTTTTGCAATAGGTACATACCTACACAGCAGGTTTAATATTACCTTTCTCTATTTTGTCTAAATAATAACTATATACTTAGGTGATAATTAGGTACCTATACCTACCTACTTGGTACCTTATAATATAAATAGCCTTCAATACGATGCGCCATAATACTATGCTATTTCTGAATATTGCCTACGAAATATGCACTAAATGCCAATACTGCCATACAATGTAGTAGGCAACTACCCACCGACGACGAATGAAGTAATACGAATTTCATTAGATATCTTAATATAGCTGCTGCATTGACTAAATTAGATTTATTATAGGTACTTTAAAAAATATTTAGAGATAATGCTGACAACTATTTTCGTCTATGCAAACCACCGAGTAAATTCAAACAGTCTGAGTGTTCCAAACGCGCTCTGGTCTGAGAAGAAGCATGACAAACACTGCTGGTTGGGTTGTTCAGTATGCTGAAATGAGTTTCATACAATGTCTTGTTTTGACTCTACCATCGCTTCAGAATATTGTTTTTTCAAATTTCTACTAAGCTCCTCTTTTCACTCTGATATAAAACCGTAGTTTTCCCATTGCCAGGTTTGGTGTCAGTCATTTGATGGTAAATCATTGATGTAGAATTTTAGTACCTATAAATACAATTTAAGACACGAGTGCTTCCTAGAAATAAAATTAAGTTTCTAATTTAAAAAGTTTATGTTATTGAATTTTTGAAACTACTTTTATTACAAACCAACTACTCAAGTACATAAGCAATAGTTTTAAAAATACAATACTGCATAAAATACATTACTGTAGAACTAAGTGAATAAATATAACTTAAATAGTATAATAAATTATTGTTAAATAAAGACGTTCCTACTTCTTTTACATACATGTGAAAATGAACGTTCATATTTTCTTAAAGATTAATAAAACTTTATCCTTACCCATGAAACTTGTGTATTTTATGCAAGTTATTTCTCACATGCCTAAAGGGATTCCTTTTCCTATATTTCCTAGGAAAATGTGGGACTCTCTTCCCTTTATTTTCCTTTGAAACTTGGTACACATCCAAATGCTCAATATTCCAGTTATGATCGCCAACTAGCTCTTTTAACTGCGACTGTGTTAGCATGTAAACAGGTTCTATTATGTTTGGGAAATTTCCTAGTGTATTTATAGATGGTAATTCAAATTTAGGGTGCACATAAGGTTGAGGGGATGGAAATATAGTTGCTGGGGTGCCATAGATGGGTACACCGTAAGAAGTTGCAGGGGGTGTTCCATATGATTGGGGTGGGTCAGATAAATTTGGACGTCTATAATGGCGGACTTTTTTCGAAAAACTACCTTTTGATTCTAATTGATAGCTCGAAGAAGGAGCGTTATTTTGAAAATCATAGTCAGGTGAACTAAAATCGTCGTAAATATAATCATCATCATCGTAAAATGATTCGTATTTGTTACGTGGTCGTTTTTTAATCTGTGTGTAATCATAATCATCTGTGTAGTCCGTTGCCTCACCGATAGGAAAGTTGGGTGCTAAAAAAACGTTGAAATCGCTTACCCGTTTCTTGTTCGACGGATTTAATCTTATAAGGGCGTCGGATGTAGGAGTGTCGGTAATATTAGAGCTAATCGATGCTTGTGTGGTCGTTTTTTCATCCTCTAAAAGAAACGGCTCGGTTTCTAGCTTCGAGCGTTTAGTTCTGTTAGACTTTTTGCCTATACTAAAAATTTTGTCACTCAAAGCTTTGTAACCACCTATATTTTTACTTGAAACACCTTTATTAATACTTACGTTGTCGTCTCCAAATGCTGAAGTTTCTGTTCCATCTTCTAACAAATGTTGTACTCCGGTTGGTTCTACGTTATGATGTAAATACATTTCACTTTTGCTGTCATCTGTTTCTTTGTAAACAGGTTGATAGCCGTATGTTAAAGATTCATAATGGGGATCATGTTCTTGTTTAACAAAATACTCCTCTTTGATATGCTTAGGTCCTGCGCTTGTTGTTTGGCTCGCTACTTCAACTTTGTAGTAATTATTGCTTTTCATTGTAGTGGTTTGATCTGGTAATACTGTTGGTGGTACAGGTTGGAGGTTGAACGGTTTCGTCGCTTTATTTGGATCTTCTATATCATCTACTTCTTCAGTGATTGGTTTAGGATCATTGACGTTGGATTCAGTTACATACGCACTTGCATATGTTTGTGGCGGTTGAGTATATTTTAAATTGTCGTAATTTTGTGTTAGGATTTGATGATTGGGATCTTTGAGGTAGAAATAAAAATCCACAGGTACTCCTTTAGATATATCGTCAGGAGTTTTATCGTTATTTAGTAGAGCATTAAATTCTGTTAGTTGTTCTGTAGGATTCTTTCTTAATAACGAATTGAGGGCGTGTATATCTTGAACTGATTGTAAAGTATTGATATTATTTGGGTAGGAATATTTTGGTTCACTAGGAATGGCTACAGTATTTAAATTAGTAGGTTCATTAGCTTGAACTTGATTTAATCCTGCATTACCATTTGGTTTTATCGCTACACCCTGTTCATAACTGGGATTTGGTGACACGTATACGGTTTTATATCTCTTAGGTTCCAAATTCTGGTGATAATCAGCCGAACCGTAGGATCTATAGTTTCTATTTCTAGCATCTTTAATAACCGCATCAGCTTTGGTGATTTGCGTTGGTTCTAATCCTTGCAAGAATTTCGTTTCTCCACGTCTGGGAAGCTCTTGCCTTTGTTTTTGGACTCTATTCGTGGGATTTAAATGTTCATTTTGAGTTGTTATTGATGGGATTTCAGAATTTGGTACTACCCTTTTATTTTGCACTAACCTTTGTCTCGATGGTCGATTTTGTGCTCTAATACGTGTTGGATTAGTAACAGGGTTACCTTTCAAAGCTGCCTGTTGCTGTTCTACAGCCAATTGGTGATTTTCTTGTGAATCATGATACGCTCTCATATAACTGTCAATTATTTGGGGTCCTTCCGACCATCTCTGCAATTGGGCTTTGTGTTGTCTCATTCTTTCAGCGTTGAACATTGCTTGCTGGTTATTTACGTGTATCCTTGCATTTTGTTTGGAATTACCTGCTAGAGGGTTGCCATATGGGAGTAGCCCTGGGTTACTTGACAATCTTATGCTGTCATCTATCCTGGTTTGCTCATTGATGCTCTCAAACACAGGTCTGGAGTTTGGTTTAGCTGATGTTGCGAAATGAACTGTGCTAAGTAGCACGATGGCTATAGAGTTGAAGTGGGCAAGCTTCGCCATTTTATCTGAAAGCAAGAAATAATCACATAAATATTATAAATGCGAAAGTTTGGACGGATGTCTGGATGGCTGTATGGATGGATGTCTGGATGGATGTATGGGTGGATGTTTGTTACTCAATCACGCCCCAACGGCTGAACGGATCTGGCTGAAATTTGGCACAGAGATAGATTATAGTCTGGAATAGCACATAGGCTACTTTTTATCCCGGAAAATTAAAGAGTTCCCGCGGGAACAACAAAACCTCGATCCACGCGTACGAAGTCGCGAGCATCAGCTAGTAAAATATATCAATGAAAATAGATAGCAGTCAATGCATGGACTTAATGTTATCTCGAAGTCTCTTAAGTGATAGATATAAGGTAAAGCTTTATACTTTACAAAGCATAAAGCTAAATAGAGCTTTTCATTTCAAATCCATAAACTATCAAAATTTTTCATAGGACTACTATTTTTATTTTTTATCCCGGAAAATCAAAGAGTTATTGCCAGATTTCATTTATGTAATCAAGAAACCTAAATACACGCAAATGAAGTAGTAGCCCAATTGCATATCTGACATGAAATTAGTTTTTTTATCAACTACAACCTTTGACTGTGATCTAACCTTATGGTAAGTGATGATGAAGTCTAAGATGGTAGCGGGCTCACCTGTTAGGGGTATGACAGTTATATTAAATCCATACCCCGAATTGGTTTCTACACGGCATCGTACCGGAACGCTAATACGCTTGGCGGCACGGCACGTCTTTGCCGGTAGGGTCAAGGGTGGTAACTAGCCACGGCCGAAGCCAGGCCAGAGAAAATTCAGAAATTATAAATTCCCAAACTGACAGCGCTCAACACTGCGCCAAGGAGGTAGTCATGTTGTCGTCGTTTTTAGTTACTTAGTAAGGATTTATGTATGTACTTGTATTATTAGATAAGTATTTAAATATCTCTAAAGGTCAACTGTTTATAGAAAGTCAGCAAGCAGGTATTGTATAGGAAGTAACAATAAAATAAATTAACGCATATTATATTATATACCTGTCGTAGGAACGAAATGTTTTCGCAAGTCATAAAAAGATGTATTTTAGATCGCGTTTTTAGTTGAATGAGAGTTACGTTATGTGTGACCGATGATTAGCAAAAATATTCGTTGTTTAAGCATCTAAAATGCCCGCTATACACTCACGCTGGCAGTGTCCCCGTGACAATGTGGCCAATTCTGATAAAAACAATCGACCAGCAAAACTAAAATAACAGCTCTAAATATATTGCTATCTCTTTCATAATGCTCGCTGCGGAAAGTGACGACTTCCAAAGCACACTCAATGAACTTTTCAGACAGTTTCTCAGGAGATGTTGACTCGACAAACTAAAAAACATCTTCACGTTGTGAAGCCAAGAAACCACGATTTTATTTATTAGCTGTGTTCGCGTTGGTACCGCGAGTGTAGAGCGGTCATAAAGATCTGCGTTTAAGTATTTCAAGTTACGTGTGCCGTTTATTTAATAAACTCATGTATTAATGGAATTCATAAAAAAATCAAAAAATATTATCTAAGTAAGTTTGTCAGTGACTTTATCGACGCGGATTGAAGTTTTATGATTCCTGCGAGAACTCTTTAACTTTCCGGGATAAAAAATAGCCTACGTGTTACTCCAGAAATCCAGACTATAATCTACGTCTGTGCCAAATTTCATCCAGGCCCGTTCAGCCGTTCTGGCGTGATTGAGTAAGAAAGATACATCCATCCATCCAAACTTTCGTAGATTACAAGTTACGTGTGCTGGTTATTTAATAAACTATGGATTAATGGAATTCATAAAAAAACATCAAAATATCTAAGTAAGATTATGAATAATTATAAAAGCGGTGAAAGCCTAGTGGTTTAACCAACTTTTGGGGTTTAATGTAGCTGCCATACCCCCCTTTTTTTGTTAAGAGGGGGGGGGGGGAATCTTCCAGAGATACCCGACCACATAGGATCGGGTTATGTGGGATTTTTATCCACTAAAACCCCCTCGGTGACCGGTCCTCAGCTAATAATAAGGGGCCCCGGGAACTCTTAAAGAACTTACGCCGGTGCCCCTCTATTGTGCGACGCCCATTATGGGCTCGTTCCAGGTGAGGTGATCTCCCCAGTTGTCCTTAGGCTTAGCAGCGTGATGGTAGAGCTGCCGTTTTCCTGGGATCGTCTACTACTGCCATACCCCTAATAGGTCAGCCCGCTACCATCTTATGGTGAGATCGCAGTCAAGGGCTAACTTGATGAAAAAAAGTTTTTTCCTCGCTCCTTATTCTCCGTTAGATACAGATAAAAAACTAAATTGCATAAGAAAAATATCACTCTCGATGTTCATTACGCGCCGATACCGTAAGCTCAACGACTCTAAACTTTCACTATCACCATACGAACAAGTTTGCATGTCCGTCCGTACGATATGCACGTCCCATACCTATCCGTAGCTATTTAAAATCTAATGGCAACCGACAATCGTTGCTGGAGAGTAGACATAGCATCGTATTATTGCCGACTTTTTGTATCTAGGTACATACCTATAACACAGAATAGGACTAATAATAGAATAGCACTAACTAGTAGCTTCCAAAGAGAATATAATCACTACGTTTTTGTAGCTTCCTCAATCTTCGCTAAATAATCGCAAGTGGTACACTTGACCACACATTGGTTGGTTTTAAAATCTATCAATTAGACAGTTAATATTTTTTAATTTCCATAAGTATTCAATTACTTATTAAATTTTTTAAATCATATAAATTTATGAAATCTGTAAATATTAACATAAATAACATTAAATAGATAATTTGTCAAATAAGAGTATGATCCAGATGGTCTGGTACTTTGGCAAAGAGGAATGTTGCGTATGTCTCCCCTGTGGGGTGCAGCCTCGTTGATGCTGTAATCTACGTAAAGACTAATAATTAATTAATAGGGACATTGAATTTATTGCAATATCCTGTATTTTCTAACAATTAACCAGTTTGTAGAGTAGAGATTTATTAAGTAAATATAGGTATAGGTATGTTGGGGCTGTTTAAATGTCTTATAAGAGCAAGGTCCCGGGTTCGATCGCCGGCAGGGTCAGTTTAGGAATTTGTAATTTCATCTCATTTGCTGGTCAGCTTATTTAGCGTTCCGATGGATACACCCTATTTACTTTACGTTAGGTAAATGTACATTAGGTTAGGTGTTACATGCCATATTTCTTATGACTGGTTAGCGAGTAAGGCTAATTGAAGCAAATAATTTGAATTTATCTCCCTGGGGCAGTGTTGAGCGCTGTTGTGTTAACGTGCGGAGGTCCCGGGTTCGATTACCGGCAGGGTTAATTTGGGAATTTATAATTTCTGAATTTACCCTGGCCTGGCCTGGTGAGAGGCTTCGGCCGTGGCTAGTTACCACCCTACCGGCAAAGACTGCCGCCAAGCGATTTAGCGTTCCGGTACGATGCCGTGTAGAAACCGATTAGGGGTATGGGTTTAATACAACTGCCATGCCCCTAACAGGTGAGCCCGCTACCATCTTAGACTTCATCATCACTTACCATTAGGTGAGATCGCAGTCAAGGGCTAACTTGTAGTGGATAATAAAAGTAACCAAATAAATGATTTGATTTGATGACGCGTACATACTGTTTAGGGGACTCAAAATGCCACACCCCTAACAGGTTAGCCTGCCATCTTCTTAGACTGCATCATCACTTACCACCAAGTAGGATCGCAGTGGCTATCTTGTAGTGGAATAAAAAAAAACAATCAACGCTAGATTTAAAAAGGACAGCTAAATATTTACAGTCAATTAATTTACATTCAATGTCACAGATAGTTCCGACTTGAGACTTGTTAGTTACGTCACCAGGCGCGACTGAATTGCATTTCGTGACATACCTAAGTGAATATAGTTATTATTATTGTTTACTAGCTGATATACCACGGCTTTGCTCGGACGGGCTTTCCTTACGTACATAATATACCTATTCTGTGATAATATACAGCTTTTGACGTACTATGACGTATGGGGCGGAAACGTGGAGACTGACGGTGGGCCTCGTCCTGAATTTCTCTCAGGGATAAAATCCGAAACGAGGAGATTCGGAGAAGAGTTAAAGTGACCGACATAGCTCCGAGGGTTAGCAAGCTGAAGTGGCAGTGGGCAGGCCATATCTGTCGCAGAAGTTGAACCGATGGCCGTTGGGGCAGACGTGTTCTGGAGTGGAGACCGCGTACCGGTAAGCGTAGTGTAGGACGACCTCCAGCTCGCTGGTCCGATGACCTAAAGAAGGTGGCGGGAAGCGGGTGGATGAGGAAGGCAGAGGAAGGAAAAGGAGTCCAGCAGTGGATGCATACAGGCTGATGGATGGATACAGCTTTTACGGAATGTGGCCTCTCCCATAGCACAGAATCATCATACTAATGTTAAATGCGAAAGTGTGTTTGTTTTATTGGTTTGTCCTTCAATCACGCCGCAACAGAGCAACGGATCGACGTGAACTTTTGCTTGGGTATAGTTGAGGACCTAGAGAGTGACAAAGGTTACTTTTTCACCCGGAAAATTAAGTAGCTCAGTGGATTGGTTGGTTCCCGCGGGAACTCTTTAATTTTCCGGGATAAAAGTAGTAGGCTACTTTTCATCCCGGAAAATTAATTGTATGTAGGTATGTATACATTGTATTATTCCAGACTATAATAATCTATCTCTGTGCCAATTTCACCCAGATCCGTTCAGCCACCTTGCGTGATTGAGTAACAAACATCCATACATCCATCCATCCAAACTTTTGCATTTATAATATAAGTATACCTAGAAGTTAGAACTATAGATGGCTCCGCAAGTTTTACTTCATTTATTTACAACACTGCAAATCACGATTAAGATCTGGTTTTAGATTGCTTAAAAATTCACATTTTTGTAAATACCTACTAGGTATAGAATTCCGAATACCTATACTATGAATAAAATTATCGAGGAATTCAAATGATTTACGGACATCCGTCAAGAAATCTGCATACCTACTAGTAGGCAACTAGACCTATTAATAATAGAAAATGTAGAGCTAGATTATTATATTTTTGTGAAAATAATTTATTGAAACAAAGGTAGTTTTGCACGTGTCGAAAGAGGTGACATCTAGCGATTAAGGGTTCTGGTACGATCCTGTGTAGAAACCCATTAGAGGTATTATCCCAAGAAAACCCCTGTTATTATGTGATTAATGGAAAGGGGTCACGACCCTCAGCAATATTATAAATGCGAAAGTGCGTTTGTTTGTTGGTTTGTCCTTCAATCACTCCGCAACAGAGCGCCGGATCGACGTGATTTTTTGCATGAGTATAGTTTAGGACCTGGAGATGACATATTATCCTGAAAATGAAGGTGTTCCCTTGGGAATTTATTCGCTGGTATTGCTAGTAAGTAAATAATAATCACGAATCATAATCACATAGACCGTACAAACAAAGCACGTAGAACTGTTCTTCTTTACAAACTTTAAAACATTAATTATAGATTAATTAACAAGATGTTTCGAACAACACGCATTAACAGTTAATTACGTATTCTGATAACTAAGATAAATAAAGATAATCAATAAATGAACTCTCGGTGTGCCAAAAAACAACAAAACAGTAAAAAGTAATTACGTGTGATGCAATTTTATCATTGCTCATTGTGTTGGGATAGGAATGGTACAGACAGTAGGTACGTTCTGTATTTTCAGAAAGAAAGAAAGATTTATCTTTATTCGGGGATACAAGTACAAGAAATAACAGACTTTATAAAGAAAAAACGCGACCTTTATCTAATACTAGATGATTCCCGCGACTTCGTCCGCGTGGACCAAGTTTTTTCGTTTCCCGCGGGAATTCTTGAATTTTTCGGGATAAAAAGTAGCCTATGTCCTTCCCCGGGATACAACCTACCCCTGTACCAAATTTCATTAAAATCGGTTGAATAGATGGGCCGTGAAAGCGTAGCAGACAGACAGACAGACACACTTTCGCATTTATAATATTAGTATGGATTACTCTACACTACAGCAATAAGGCCGCCTATGCATACCTAGTTTTTAGTAAAATTTACGAAAAAGAAATTCAGAAATAAAAATCTCTTCTTCAAAATTTTTCAAAAACTTATCCGATTTTCAAAATTCCAACTTGAATGCACTTTTCGCCTGCATCCGCATCTTTTAACACCATTACCATGACGATCGGTCAATAGTCATAAAAGCTAGATCACTGTTTATATACGGAAATACCCGTTTTTCTACAATTCCAAATCTAAAAGGACCACCTACAGGTCACAATTATTATCCGAATTTTAAATTTTTTTCGCCATTTTGTAGCTAAACTAATACCCCAGGACAGTTTTTTCATTTTTTCTTAAATCGGTTTTTTTCCGAAATATTTACAATTTAGTAAACAAACACCCCCAAAAAACCTAACTTTTTTAACATTTTTCAAAATCCCAAAAAGAGTTACCAGCCGATTTTCAAAATTCAAATGCTCACACGTGTCTCGATAAGTTTCTCAACTCTTGGTACTATTCCCATCTTGATCCTCCCAAAATCCTCCCAAAAATACGTCTCAGGCGATTTGCATGTGATAACTATTTTCAATGGTAATCAGAAAATGGTACCATTGAAAATTGAAGTATCAGTAAGTTTAATGGGGGATGTTTGCTCACTAAATTGTAAATTAAATTTGTATTCTTTCATATGTGCAATAAAGCATTCTTCTATCTATATATCTATCTTTCCTGTAGATTTATTTTTACCTATCGGAGATAATAATATATCTACAGAAAAGTGTACCGTTGGTACACCCCTCACTAGGTGAACGGACCACCCTTGCGCAGTAGTGAGCGCTGATGTCTTATAATCGGGAGGTCCCGGGTTCGATCCCGGGTAGGGTCAATTTCGGAATATTTAATTTCTGAATGTTCGCAGGTCTAGTCTGATGGTAGTGGTCTGCTGGCTTACCGCCCTACTGGCAAAGAGGTGCCATGCCGTTTACTACCCTACTGACAAAGAGGTGCCATGTGTAGAAACTAGTAACCGATTAGGAGGTCTGGATTTTATATAACTGCCATATCCCTAACAGGTTAGCCGGTTACTACCTTAGACTGCATCATCACTTACATATTATTGCAGTCAAGGGCAAAAAAAATGTATGTTTTTTTTAATATGTTAGAAAATCTGTGTGCACTAGACCTAAGGTTGGTGCCGAGGTTAAGTTTTTATTGCATTTCGCATACACTGTCTTGTACCTATTTATCGCTGTCTTGTGATTGTATTGTCCGTGAATATTATATCAAGTCTCAGAAGTAAGATCTGATTAGATCCTTACTAATATTATAAACGCGAAAATTTGTATGGAGGGAATAACGATGTATGGATGTATGGATGTTTGTTACTCTCACGCCAGAACGGCTGAACGGATCTGGATGAAATTTGGCACAGAGATAAGTAGATAACAAATAGGCTACTTTTTATCCCGGAAAATTGAAGAGATTCCGGGGGAACCGAAAAACCTCATCCCGCGCGGACGAAGTCGCGGGCATCAGCTAGTACGACAATGTTCTTGGTATCGCTAAGTTAGTGCAGAACACGTATAATAAATAGGTAGGTTTATTTAAAATGCATCAAAATAACTGCCCTGTAATAATATTAGGTAGAACATCTAATAACCCAAATCATATAGACAAGGTATTTTCGTTGACAACAGTAAAAGTACGCAGGTACCTATGTAATATACATTCCTTAATATAAGTACCTTCTCTTACTTTTAACTTACTTAAAAATAACTTTACTCGTTCTTAAAATCCATACTAATATTATAAATGCGAAAGTGTGTCTGTCTGTCTGTCCGTCTGTCTGTCTGCTACGCTTTCACGGCCCAAGTCAATCGATTTTGATGAAATTTGGTATAGAGATAGGTTACATCCCGGGGAAGGACATAGGCTACATTTTATCCCGGAAAATTGAAGAGTTCCCGCGGGAATCAAAAAAATGTATCTGTTCAAACGATTTTGATGAAATTTGGTACAGGGAGAGGTTGTACCCCGGGGAAGGACATAGGTTGCTTTTTATCCCGGAAAGTTGAAGAGTTCCCGCGGGAATAAAAAAAAACAATCCACGCGGACGAAGTCGCGGGCATCATCTAGTACTTAATATTATAAATGCGAAAGTGTGTCTGTCTGTCAATCAAAAAAATGTATCTGTTCAATCGATTTTGATGAAATTTGGTACAGGGGTAGACTGTATTCCGGAAAATTAAAGATTTCCCGCGGGAATCAAAAATTCTTAATCCACGAGGACGAAGTCGCGGGAATCATCTAGTATATTATTTATAGGTATTAGTTACTTTTTATTTATGCACTAAACATTTTTATAACGCCATCGTTTAACTATATCTAGTTTAACTAGGTTGGTAAAGTGGTCGCCATGCGATTTAGCGTTCCGGTACGATGCTGCGTAGACATATATAGCTATATGTAACTGACATACTCGTACCCCTAACAGGTTAGCCCGCTATCATTTTAGACTGTATCATAACTTACCGAGATCGCAGTCAAGGGCTAAAGTAAAAAGCAATAAAAAAGTTAATAAGTGAGAATAGAAAGATCTTCAAAGGTCGACCTAATCAGTGTACCTAATTTTCACTTAACGTTTTATTTTTTATTTTTTATTTTTCTTAAACATGTTTACAATAATTAACTTACAAAGTAACTTAAATCCTACAAAACTGTTTTCACAGTTTGACTGTAGGAATACAGTCTCAGTTTCTATATTTAATACTAAATACTATACCTACATAATAATTACTTATTGCTTAATTCTTAATACTATACTATACTAAATACTTACTTACTTAATAATAGCTGTCATGCAGGTAATGTTTCTAGTAGGTACTTTCTTAATAATATTTTAAATCTAGATGTTTTTTTCTCTGTTCTTAAGGCTGGCAAGCTGTTTAACAAATATGGGATGCGTTTTTGGAGGGTTCGATCACCATAGTAGTTGTTTACCCTGGCCACAATGTATTTACCCGCCGCAATGGACTTGGTACAGTGTCCATGACTATGAGCGACTAATGAATAACGCTCGCGACTGCCATGATTGTTAACTAATATTAGGTATTTATGTTTTAGAGTAATTGGGAGTATTTTACAAATTTTAAATAATTTTCTGTAGTCATTTTTACATTTATTTTTAGTTTTCTTGTTCACAAGCAGCTTCAAAAATCGAATTTGTATGGCTTCCAATTTTTCAATGTAAGTTTTAAAGGTAAAAAGACCATAGCAGTCGAGAGCATAACTTAGTATGGAGTCCACTAAACATACAATTTAAACAATAATATTGAGTAGATACTCTATTATACTGCCAGCAACTTCGTCCTATTGGAATTAGAGAACTTTTCATCGTACTCACTACTCGTATATATATTATGATTAAGTAAGTTTTTGACGACCTCCCTGGCGCAGTGTTGAGTGATTTTGCCTTAACGTGCGGAGGTCCCGGGTTCGATCCCCGGCAGGGTTTGGAAATTTATAATTTCTGAATTTTCCTGGTCTAGCCTGGTGGGAGGCTGCGGCCGTGGCTAGTTACCACCCTACCGATAAAGACGTGCCGCCAAGCGATTTAGCGTTCCGGTACGATGTCATGTAGAAACCGAATAGGGTTTATTATAACTGCCATGCCCTTAACTAGTTAGCCCGCTACCATCTTAGGCTGCATCATCACTTACCATCAGGTGAGATCGCAGTCAAGGGCTAACTTGTAGCGGATAAAGAAAAAAAAGAAAAGTGAAATCAATTAACAAAAATAAAATCGGAGGAATCGCCATACTATAGCTTTCTCTGATGTTTATTTTATTCATGATTTATTCATGATATACAACTGTATCGAAATATTTAAGATACTTGACTGCAAAAAAACAGGTCTACATTTTGGTGGTAAAGTTCATATAAAAGACATTGACCCAGAGACAAGGCAATTTAATTTAAATTTTGACGATAATGTATGAAGACATCCGTTATACTTCCATAATATTATAGTTACAATATAATATTATAAATGCGTGTGTGTATTTCTGTCTGTCTGTATGTCGCTTTCATACCTGTTTAACCGCTTTTGACGAAAAAGCAAAGGTACAGAGATAGATTGCATCCCGGAGAAAATCATTATCCTGGAAAATCAAAGAACACCTGGGCGAATTTCAAAAAGCTAAATCTATGCGTACAAGGTCGAGGATATAATTTTGTTTATGTTTTTAAAATAAGTTTGCAAAAAAGTCAGTCATATCTATTGATTGTAAAATTTATTTTTACGACGTTGCAATCCACCAAAAAGCTAATTTAAATTCAACATCGAAGACATTTAAGTACCTATAATTTGTAGAAATTTAAAGAGAATTAATTATGCTTATAAATATTTATTATACCTAATAAATGCGAAGGTGTGTCACTGTTTAAAATTACTGTAACTGTTGTGTATTGGCAATAGGTATATATATATATTTAGGTATATAGGATATATATTTTTTCTGTTCGCGTCTCAAATCTCAATCAATGAACTGGTTTTGGTGAAATTGTCACAGGGACACAGAGATTTCTTACTCTACTGGTTAATTAGATTAATATTACTGTTTCAGCCTGTAGATTGTAGAGAATCGACGTGATTTCTGGCATGGGATTTGGGGTGGGGTTAAAAGGTCCTGGAAAGTGGCAAAGGCTACTTTTTATCCCGGAAAATTAAGGAGTTCCCGCGGGAATCAAAAAATCATAAACCACGCGGACGAGGGCGCGGGCATCAGCTAGTTTTGAATAAATATACTTTGACTTATTACTGCCTTATTATGCATTGGACGGTAGATTTTAATCGAAATCCGAGTGAAATCTCTTAAATCCGGAAACTGCTCACGCTTGACGTTATATAACACCAAATAACAGTTACTTGTTATATAACTCACGTGTCATATGTCATCCATTTTTAAATACCGGCGGAATGTTACGTTATGTAGAGCGAATTTTTTTAAATTGCACTAAGTACAAGTTAATCCTTGTATTTTTTTTATTTTTCGGGGTCCTTAAACTATGTACCGACCAACTACTTAACCTAAAATACTTACATATATAAACTATAATAATATTAACTAACATAAAAACACTAATTGCGATTGTTAGGCAAAGTTGACCCAAGTCGGCAGTTAGAGAGAGTAGTGGCCTAGTTGTGACAACGCATACCTATCAGTCGATTGCGAAGGTTAAGCAACGTTGACCCAAAGCGGTAACTGAATGGATGACCGAATTTGGAGGTTAAAATTTGGCCTTTGGCGTGTCCTCCGTGCCTCGGAGAGCACGTTTAGCCGTCCGTCCCGGTTATTATCACTAACATCTGATAATAATCGTTACAAAAACCTTAGAGTTTAAATACTCTTAGTCGAGTCGTATGCGGAAGGACGTGGGAACTGGGAACCCACCGCATTATTATCCCAAGAAAACACCTACCATTATGTGATTAATGGAAAGGGGTCACGACCCTCAGTAATGAGGAATACGACGCAGAGAGAGAGAGACCCATAATTAAAACATGCTTAGTAATAAACAGATTCCTAGTTCCATGGTGTAATTCTAGTTTATCTAGTGCTTATTCGATCCGTGAGAAGTCGGTGCAGGGGGATTACTAACAACGCTTATGGCAGTAGGTATTATTTCAATATTGTTTACGCTCTTGTTTCAGAAATATAATTCTTATTTTAGAGACATCAAGGTACGTCATTTAAATCTGGCAATATAAAAAAATACTGATTGAAGCGATGGTAGTATGTCCCCAGGGGCGGCCTTAGCCATTGCGAGGCTCTGGGCGGTAGATATTTGCGAGGCGCGAGATTCAAATACACATTAGTACCCAACCAACCCGGGACCATAACAAGTGTTGGGTTCTGACAAGAAATTCTCAGTAGGTACTAGCCCGGAGTAAGGAAGTTGGCGATGTTTTACCTCCGTGCCTCGGAGAGCACGTTAAATCGTTGGTCCTGCGCCTGATCTCTCTCCGGTCGTGTCGGATATTCCGTCCCATCGGGCCATGAGTGCAAAGAGAGTGCACCTGTGTATGCGCACACACTTGTCCTCTATAATATCCCGCGAGGCTAATCTTTCTGGAGATAGGCCGCCGTGGTCGAAATTCGGTCGGAAGGGCAAGAGCGCGAGGCCCCAGCATGAACGAGGCCCCGGGCGGTTGCCCTGTTTGCCACCCCCTAAGGCCACCACTGTATGCCCCTTGGTCAGTTTTTGTTACGTAAATAAATAATTAATTGTTGTAAGGTTGGTTGACATTCAAGCTCACAAAATGCCTATGCTAAATACCTACTACATAACAGGTCAAAGCGTTCAAGGAGCGCAACTTTCGTTCGTAAACTTTAGCATTAATGAGTTCTTCAGCCCACAACTAGAAGCAGTACTATTCTAACTAAAGGTAAAACAGTACTGCCATGTATTAGTAATGCCTTACAATAGTTTCGTCTGGTGGGAGGCTTTGGCCGTGGCTAGTTACCAGTTACGACCCTACCGGCAAAGACGAGCCGCCAAGCGATGTAGCGTTCCGGTACGATGCCGTGTAAAAACCGACGGTATGGGTTTCATATTTAACTGTCATACCCCTAACAGGTTAGCCCGCTACCATCTTAGACTGCATCATCACTTACCATCAGGTGAGATAGCAGTGAAGGGCTTGCAGTGGAATTTACTGTAGTGGAATTTAAAAAAAGAAGGTAAATACAACAGCTATCTTGAATTTGAAAATGCACATTTACAATCTCTATCCCTAGATATATACCCTAAACCAAATGGCCTAAATCGCTGGGGTTTCTTAATTTGTTAAGTATGACGTAGGCAATAAGTAATTTTGGGAAATATCTCTCTTAATATGGGGGTTGAAAAGGGAATAAAATTTTGCAATTAAATCCGTAATTTTTCAAGGCCTACATACCAGTTTTCATGAATATATTATGATGAAAACTGGTATGTAGGCTTTCGGTTAAAATGAATTATATCATTTTTGGAAATTCCACCCCCATTAGAGGATGAAATTAGGCGTGAAAGACCGTAATTTTTCAAGTTTTATTCATGAAAATTAGTTTTTGCGCTTTCGGTTAAAATGACGGAATACGCGGGATTCTGAAATTTCGGAAATCACACCGCCAAGGACTATTCAGAAATTTTCCCCGAGCAGGTTAAAGCTTAGAACTAGTAATAATAATAATTAATTTACAGTTAAAATAGTATCTATACTTTTCAAAGTAGGTAGGTACTAGGTCTAAGGTACCTACTATATATAGGTAATACGTATTATGATTTGAACCTATATGATGATAGTAGGGATAGTAGGTACCAAAAAAAAACAAACCACGCGGACGAAGTCGCGGGCATCATCTAGCTTCAAATAATAAATAAACCGCCTAGTTTTTCACGAGTTACAGTTTACTTACCCGAAAAATTATTTCTTGCAAAAATATAACTATGTAAGAACTCACCTTAAATATTCATCCAAACAACACATAAAATAATTACATAGGTAAATATGTAACTTTAACTCTAGCTCATAAAACACAAAAATACACTAAATATATCGAAATAGACACGCAAAAATACACTCCACGTCTACACACAGCAACCCATAGTCAAGCTTTGTGTATGAGGCCGTATGTCTACTTAAAGTTGTGGTGGGAAAATTTTAATGAGAGCTTCGCGAGGACGTTCTAAACAGGTGTTTTTAGGGTTCCGTAGCCAAATTTGGCAAAAACGGAACCCTTATAGATTCGTCATGTCTGTCTGTCTGTCTATCCGTCCGTATGTCACCGCCACTTTTTTCCGAAACTATAAGAACTATACTGTTGAAACTTGGTAAGTAGATGTATTCTGTGAACCGCATTAAGATTTTCTTACAAAAATAGAAAAAAAACAATAAATTTTGGGGGTTCCCCATACTTAGAACTGAAATTCAAAAAATTTTTTTTCATCTAACCCGTACGTGTGGGGTATCTATGGATAGGTCTTCAAAAATGATATTGAGGTTTGTAATATCATTTTTTTCTAAACTGAATAGTTTGCGCGAGAGACACTTCCAAAGTGGTAAAATGGGTGCCCCCCCCCCCCTGTAACTTCTAAAATAAGAGAATGATAAAACTAAAAAAAATATATGATGTACATTACCATGCAAACTTCCACCGAAAATTGGTTTGAACGAGATCTAGTAAGTAGTTTTTTTAATACGTTATAAATCGTAAACCACAATTTACCTTTCATTCAATCAACTCAAATATTGACAAATGAGATAAATTTGGTACGAAGCAACGTCTTATAGCACAGTTAAAGGAAAAATTGCGAAAAGCATGAATTTTTAGTTACATCATAATATAATAAAAATATTTTCAATAATTTAAAAATTACTACTGGTTTGTACGGAACCTTCGGTGCGCGAGTCCGACTCGCACTTGGCCGGTTTTTTTTTATTAGACTACAGTTTGACTGCGATCTCACCTGGTGGTAAGTGATGATGTAGTTACGGACTAACCTGTTAGGGGCATAGGTATATTAAACCCATACTCCTAGTCGGTTACTACGCGGCATCGCACCGGCAAGCTAAATCGCTTGGCGGTACGTCTTTGCCAGTAGGGTGGTAACTAGCCACGACCGAAGCTTCCTACCAGATCAGGCCAGAGAAACGTCAGAAATTAACCCTGCCGGGAATCGAACCCGAGACCTTCCACGTTAAGACAGAAGCACTCAACACTGCGCCAGGGAGGTCGTCATTGTATAATAAGTACATTGGTAGGCATATAGGCATGCCTATATACTAAGCCGCCTACTCGGCTCGGTTCCCAACAATTATGCACAATTGATCACGAGATAACACTTTTTGCCAGTATTTTCTCTTCGCACAATGAAAATGAACTGTTGTATCATAGTTGCATAAAAGCATGCCACTGGATTACTTAACTTAATTAGGTATTTGACAGTTCATATTCATTTAAATTATTTGCAGAAGAGGTGCAATTTTGAAAATATAGAAAATAATTTCATTTTTGTGCCTTTTCATGTTGACACCCTGGGGTCGTGGGGCGAAGATGCTAGATCATTTTTTAAGGATCTTTCTCCTCGTCTCACAGAGTCCACAGGTGACCGGAGGGCTGGCAGTTACCTCGGCCAACATAATATAAGTTTGGCTATTCAGCGGGGTAACGCAGCCAGCGTTCTGAGCACATCTGCGCACACTGCCTCATTGCAGCGGCTTAGATGATATTTTTAATGTTTGGTTTTTAATTTATTTCATAGTTTTAGTTTGATATTTTTGTTATTAGGTTTTGATTTAAAAAGTATGCAATTGTTAAATAATAGAGGGTCTGCCAAAAGTCGTAATATCCACGTCCCCTGTAGGTATAGTTATTTTTATGTTTGAAAACTATTTTAAACTGTCGATTGAAGTGAAAATGTGCGTCGAATTTTGATGACGTCACAGTTCAGTATTTTTAACCGACTTCCAAAAAAGGAGGAGGTTCTCAATTCGGCACGTTTTTATACAACAGGAACGGTGGAAATCACTACTTACTACTTACCCATATTGTAAGTGCGAAGGTGTTTGTTTGTTGGTTTATCCGTCAAACACACCGCGACGGATTGATGTTAAAGTTACGAGGGTTCCAAACGCGGCCAGGTTTGAGAAGAAGCCCACAGTAAACTCAGCGTAGTTCCCTCCGGTTCAACTGATTATTATTATTAATTATTGTGCATGCGAAATTACGTAGTGAATGAGATGTTGAAATTCAAACACAATTTCGGCGTTACTAGCATCGGCTCGTTGGTCTAGGGGTATGATTTTCGCTTAGGGTGCGAGAGGTCCCGGGTTCAAATCCCGGACGAGCCCAAATCCTTTTTTCAATTTATTTTTTACTCAAAGCAACATTAGAGCTGACAACAAAAATAGAAGTGTATAATTTATTAATATTTAAATTAATTATTTTAATTTTACTACTTCGCCAGAGATGGCGCCACTTGTTAGTGTAGGCACAGATATAATAATACTACAGTGTAGGTAAAGCAATAAAATAATCATACTAATAATATTATAAATGCGAAAGTGTGTTTATTTGTTTGCATGGGTATAGTTGAGGACCCGGAGAGCTACTTTTATCCCGAAAAAATTAAGAAGTTCTCGTGGGAATCAAAAAATCTTAATCCACGCGTACGAAGTCGCGGGCATTATCTAGTAGCATTATAATAATTTAAGAAATAATTAAAAATTTGATTAGTGAAACAAAATTATCAAAAGAAACTATCTAATGTTTATTTAATTTAACATACGTTCCTATCAATGAAAACAACATAAAACAACATAAATAAGACTATAATTAAAAATAAAATTCAACAAACCCGTGACGGGAATGCACGGCAGAGCGTCAGACTAAAGGCGCGCGTATGCGTGTAAAATTTCTCTGAACTTTGTGAATTTTATACATATTATGACATATCCTTGTATAATTATAACAAGTTTTAAGTTAGGTATACAATATACATGACATTTTGGGACTTATTACGTAAAAATGATTGCTACAGCGAAATCACTATTAGGTATCTCTGACTGGTTCTGATAGGAATGGCATTCCGAACCAGTGGTAGATTCACTTGATTCAAAAGCACTTGTTTATTTGCATGAAAATCTTTTGAATTTGAATTCAACACTCTTTTGCTATTTGCTAGCACTTTCTATCGCAGCTAGAATATCATAAATTGCAAAAATAGTGATGTCTATGTCAAAAATAAATTATTTCTTACTAAAAAGAGGGTCTTCCAAAAGACCTAAAATTCACATGTGCTGTGATCTTGAAAAAATGTTGTAATTTGTTAATGACGTCACAACTACTTGTATATTTTATTTCTTACAAACTTCCTAGACACGCACGCGAAATGCGAAACGCGCTTCTAGTTCATACTAGAAGCGCGTTTTTAGGTTTGATAAGGAGTTGCTGATTTGATTGAGTTGTCATCATCCCTATCGATGATTGATGTAGTTTTCACATATTACCTACTAGGGCTACAGGAGTTACGTATATCTGTCACTTATTTAAAAACAATCTTAGATTAGCATTAGTTGAATAAAAGTAAATACTTAACAGTTTCAGTTTTTCTATTTACAAAAAAGTTGACCATTATTTATGCTATTTTTACACTAACATCTTAAATAGTGGTCATGAAATAATCGTCAGGCGGACATGGATCATTCGTATCGATAGGTTTATATCTATAAATTTTGCCTTTAGTACCAATTACAACATTATTTCTACGATCGAATGCCATTCCAGTTATTTTGAACCCCAATTGACCAATTTTAACAGGCAAAATACTTGTTGTTGATAGTTTAAACAAAGATCCTTTTACTGCTACTATAGCTTCATCATCGTTGTTAAGACGTAATATAAACTTTAGCTCTCTAGTGAATCCTTTGTACTGCACAGGTTCATAGAAATCCGTGGAAAAGAAATACAACCTTCCGTCTACGTATTCGTAAAATGCGTTTCCCTTTTTGTCCAATATAAAGCTGTATGCTTTGGGGATTTTCTCGTAGCGTTTGACCGCGGCTGAACCGTTTACGAATTTGAATATCTCGTGGTTGGATCCAGTTGTTATGTACATTTGGTGGTCGGTTTTGTCAATGAATATGCTTCGGACGTCGTCGTCACCTGAATGAGGAGTAAAAATAAATATATTTAATTATTGTAAGTACATACCAAAAGGGACGAGGGACGAGTGGCCTAGTTGCGACAACGCATATCAGTCGAGTGCGATTGTTGGATGGATATTGGATGACCAAATTTGGCATTTTCGCTTCATCCCTGCATCGTATTATCCCCCGTCTTATCGTCCCGGTTATTATCACTAACATCTGATAATAATCGTTAGAAACCTAAGAATTGAAACTCTTAGTCGAGTCGTATGCGGAAGAACCTGGGAACCCACCGCATTATTATCCCAAGAAGTCCCTGCCATTACTCTCTACTACTATAATGGTAAGGGGGTCTCTATTAAAGGTAAAACGGGTCACGACTCTAAACAATGAGGAATACGATGCAGAGTATAATAATACAGAATTGGGTTAACAGGTCCTTCCGCATACGACTCGACTTTCAACTAGGTTACTAAAGATTTTTATCAGAAGATAGTGGTAATAACCGGGACCGACGGCTTGACGTGCTTTCCGAGGCACAAAGCAAATATCATCATACTTAATATTATAATTAATGCGAAAGTGTGTTTGTTTGTTGGTTTGTCCTTCAATCATGCCGCAACGGAGCAACGGATCAACGTGATTTTTGGCATGGGTATAGTTGAGTACCTGGAGAGTGATAGGTATAGTCTATAGGATTTTGATGAAATTTGGTACAGGGATATTTTGTATCCCGGGGTAGGACATATGTTATTTTTTATCCCGGAAAATTAAGGAGTTCCCGCGGGAATCAAAAAAACTTAAACCACGCGGACGAAGTGGCTGGCATCAGCTAGTCAGAAGAATATTTTGGATTACCTATAGGCCGTTCAGCGCTGATTTCTGTTCTGGAGTAATCATATGTGATGAGCCCTTGGTTGGTGCCGATGTAGATCACGTTATTTGCAGCATCAACGCCCACGCACTGCCCGATCAGTTCATCTGACACTGGCAGCTCCCTGATGCCCAGAGAACCGTGCTTTAGAAGATGGATTCCTTAAAAATAAAAAAAAAACCGTATTCATAATTTTAACATTGCAAAACATTGCCAGATCACTACGAGTCTCCTCTCGCAATGAGAATCCTTTGGTCATAGTCCACCACGCTGGCCAAGTGCGGTTGGTAAAAGTTAGGGAGTGATTTCTTAGTGACAACGTTGTATGAAAGCAATCGACTTTGGGTCCAGCGGACAGGATAGTACTTAAACTAATGTATCCTTAATATTATAAATGTGAAAGTGTGTCTGTCTGTCTGCTTTCACGGCCCATCTATTTAACTGAATTTGATGAAATTTGGTACAGGGATAGGTTGTATCCCGGGGAAGGACATAGGCTTTTTATCCCGGAAAATTTAAGTGTTCCCGCGGAAATATTTTTTTAAAATCCTAAAAAAAATATACCTACTTAATGTAACGTCTAGCTTAAATAAAAAGAGCAACTGCTGATTTCCTTGCCGGCTCTTCTCAGTACAATCTGCTTTCTGACCGGTCGCGGTGGTAGAGTCAAAACATGTCGCAACATAAGAGACACCTGCATATCCTACATGTAGTAATTGATTATTGAGTATCTATACTTATTTACTTACTAATATTATAAATGTGAAAGTTTTGATGGATAGATGGAGGTATGGATGGATGGATGTTTGTTACTCAATCACGCCAGAACGGCTGAACGGATCTGGGTGAAATTTGGCACAGAGATAAATTATAGCCTGGAATAATGTGTTATTTAGGCTACTTTTTATTCCGGAAAATTAGAGATTTCCGCAAAGCGTAAGAAACAAAAAACTCAATCCACGCGGACGAAGTAGCGGGCATCAGCTAGTTGAGTGATAAAGCTACCAATACCTTTTGTATAATTCCTTTTATGGAGCATAAAAAATATGTTTTCTGTTCTTGGATCGATGGTGATTCCTGTAGCATAGCCATCTATGGTCGCTATGAGCTGCCGTTTGTAATATTCGTTTCCGATTTTGGTGCGATCGCATCTCTCTGTGGTCGCTATCGCAATGACAAGGGATAGAATAGCAATTGTGCCTTTGGCTAGCATTTTGAAGTCATTTCAGGCGCTTTTGGTTGCTGGAAAAGAGATAGGAGTACAATTTATAAAAAAAGAAAATTATATATTAAAATTAAGTACAAAAAATTATTATATTTCAATTATATATTAAAAAGAAGATATAGGTAAACTAAACAAAAAGTTAGAGTACTTTTTTTTAGTTTGCTTATTTTTAGGGTTTCGTAGCCAAATTTGGCAAAAACGGAACCCTTATAGATTCGTCATGTCTGTCTGTCTGTCTGTCACAGCCACTTTTTTCCGAAACTATAAGAACCGTAGATGTATTCTGTGAACCGCATTAAGATTTTCTTACAAAAATAGAAAAAAAACAATAAATTTTGGGGTTCCCCATACTTAGAACTGAAACTCAACATTTTTTTTTTCATCTAACCCATACCTGTGGGGTATCTATGGATAGGTCTTCAAAAATGATATTGAAGTTTCTAATATCATTTTTTTCTAAACTGAATAGTTTGCGCGAGAGACACTTCCAAAGTGGTAAAATGTGTGTGTGTCCCCCCCCCCCCCCCCCCCCCCCTGTAACTTCTAAAATAAGAGAATGATAAAACTAAAAAAAATATATGATGTACATTACCATGCAAACTTCCACCGAAAATTGGTTTGAACGAGATCTAGTAAGTAGTTTTTATAATAATTTAAAATTTACTACATCTTTGTACGGAACCCTCGGTGCGCGAGTCCGACTGGCACTTGGCCGGTTTTTTTACTTTCTGTACGAGTATTAATCTATTTTATAACTCAAAGCCTGAGCAATTTTACCAATTTAGTATAGTATAGTCCCTCAAACATATTCTGACCTGCGTGGTAACAGCGTCGCTAGTAGTTAAGAAAAATAAAATTAAATGACGAACTAAAAGCAGGTAAGTATTGCAATTTATTATTGCAAAAATGGTTCGAAAATTTTGCTTCTAACTAAATTTTTTAAGTGATAATTCAATGAGTAATTAAGTTCCATCAAATAAAAAAAATAAAACTGTTTGATATGAACTTCGGAATAAAATGAGGACCTTATAATATTAGGAAGGTAGTTAGATGTTAAGTATATTATAATATTATTTATTTATTTATAACAAAAATAGACATCAAATCAAAACTATCAAATACATTTGAATCTAAATAAAACCAAATTAAAAACTAAATTCTAAAGATTAGTTTAATATATTATTTATAATTTCTCCTTTTTAAAACAAGTTCTATAACTTTCATAGAGCTTTCAAAAACTTTCACCTATTTTTTTAATAGAAATTGAAAAAAAAAAAGTAAATTACCTCAATAAGTGTCCAACTCCGATCGCCGATAAGCCTGTAACTGCTCAGCACTCGTCTTTATAAAACATAGCTATTGTATTGCCGTCTGTTCGTTTGTAAACAAAGCTGGCAAAAGGCTCCCATACGAAAAGCGTGTTTCCGAAATTAATTTTGATAATTTTTACCTCACCTCGGCAAAGCCTCTCCACCACTCTTGGGCCAATATCTGTTTGATCCACTGTCGATGGAAACGATGGGATGGGGTGAGGAAGCTTCAGTAAGGTGTTTGTCCTTCTATCGCGCCGCAAAAGAGTAACGGATCGACATGTTTTTTGCATGGGCATTGGGCATAGTTGAGGACCTGGATAGTGTACTACATAGGCCACTTTTTATCCCGGAATATTAAGGAGTTCCCGTTGGAATTAAACAAAACTTATTCCAAGCGGACAAAGTCGAGGGCATCAGCTAGTTACTGATATAATAAAAAGGTATTATTATATCAACCAAATTGTTTTGTATTAGTAATTGTTTGTATTGAGTCATTGTGGCGTGAATGAGTGACAAGCATCCAAACATACCTATACCCATTTAATTTAAATTTGACATTTTGATGCAACACTAGACCATTACTTGATTTTAGTGTATCTTATAAGTAGACCTGTAAATATTACAGTATTATCTATAAAATCTATTATATGTAAACACTTATCCTTCCCTTTTGTGTTGTTGTAGGATTAACAAATACTAAAAATAACCCTACTATTGTCACACGAGTATGCTATTGTCCTGCGAATACGGAGCATTCAGAAGTAGTAGCTTAAAAACCGATCAATCTCCTTCGTGTTTTCTTCAAGCAACGCGGCATTGGCGAAGTAAATTGTGCTGTGCTGGCACAAACAAAAGCCACACATCGAAACAACAACAACAACCATTAGTTGATTTAAAAAAAATGTAAAAAAGCGGCTTCTTCGATTGTTGTATGTGATTTATCAAGCATTCTTCCTTGGTTAGTTAAAATGGTTTTGAGTTCATTTAACTATTAAACGTTTTGAAATATTTGTGAAAACTTGTAGAAAAATATTTGTACATTAGGGTTGCATGACTGGATATGTTGCGGCTTTATAATTCACCAACAAACATCTCAATTTCACATATTCATTGAAATAAATAATTTCTTTCTGTTATTCTTAATATTAGAAGTCATTTATTTCTTTCTTGAGAAGGATAATTTATAAGAGCATACTGTATAAAGAATAGATGTAATAGAAAAATGACGTAATGTCAAATGTGTCTATGATAACATCCGCAGTGGAACAAAAGGGTGGGAAGAACTACAAAAGGTTTAGTTTTATAATTGTAGTAAGCCCTACCTACATACCTACATAGTCCACGATAATAATAAACATACTACGGAGGAAAATCTTATACAGGTGAGATGATATTTTAAGTCCTCTTAATTTTTAACCGACTTCCAAAAAAGGTGGAGGTTCTCAATTCGGCGCATATTTTTTTAGGAAATGTATGTCAGTGCATATCTGCGTGATTTCTGAACCGATTTGAAATTTTTTCTAGCAGTCGTTAGAGGAAGCTCTCGAGGTGGTTCCATAAGAATCTGACTTTAAATCCTCAACCCTGACATTAAAAAGTTAAAAACAAAAATTCTTTCCAAAAAACCGATTATTTCGCCGATAATTTTTATTTCTACCCACTATGTTGAATTCGGGCGAGTCTGATGCGTCAACTTTGCTTATTTGTTATACCCTTATTATTTGGAAAGAATTTTTATCAATTCAATATTTGTTACTCAATCACGCTAGAACGGCTGAACGGATCTGGGTGGAATTTGGCACTGAGATAGAATATAATAGTTTGGAATAACACATAGGCTCCTTTTTATCCCGGAAAATTAACGAGTCCACGCGGCGGGTCTTTGACTACTTTCATCACTTACCATCCTCGTGACACCGCAGTCAAGGGCTAACTTGTAGTGGAACAAATAAAAAATACAAACTTTAAATAAAATAATAATTTATTCGTCTATTAATCCACCTCTTTGATATATTATTGTTTTTAGTGTATTAATTTAGTCCTTGCAATTAGCACTAAATTCATAAATAACACCACTTGTAGACAACAATATACTATTTTCATAAAAAGCTATACCAGATGGCACAAAATCTAGATCCATTAACTTCCTAGGTATTAACGAGTCTGGTCTGAGCCAGTATAATCCATCATTGGCTGCAAGGATTACTCTTCCATGAGTATCTATAGCCATTGCTCTAGCGGAATTCTTCGGTATACCGACAAATTCTATAGCTTCCTGAAAACCTTTGAGTAGCATTTTCACATATTTCGATTCGCATTCGTAGTATATATTCTCTTTTTTATCAACTGCTAGTATAAACGCACAGGGTACGTTTTCAACTCTATTCTTCTCGTTTGTAACTAAATCTATTACATAAACTTCACTGTCAGGGTATAAAACTGCATATAACTTATTGTTTGATGATGGTTTGAACAATTGAGTTATATCATCACCTTTGAAGGCTATGAAATTGGCTTTATTTGTTTTATTCAGAACACTTAAACCATCGTCTGTTGCAATATATACCATATTATTTTCTGCATCGACAGCCGCCGCTTGACCGTTTATATTGTCGATTTTAATCGGTTCACCTTGTCTAAATAAATACTGATCCATTTTCGTCTGAACATCGTCACTTTGCAGCGATTCTATATCGATTAAAGTGAATAATAGATCTTTATTATTTTGATTGACTATTAGGTTAGTGGGTAACCCTTTGATGGTTAATATGGATCTCTTTGAGTATTTTTCGCCGTCGAACACTGAACAGTTTTCGGTGTACACTGATGTTATTGCTAGAAGTATTATCACTGGGCGCATTTTGGATCCTGAAAGAAAAAAGGTTCAGGTTAAGTTGTTCTTTCAATTTACTGTTAAAATTTGAGGACCAGCTTGGCGCATTGGTGAGCGCTGAAACAGATGAAAACAGAAATGCACTCGGATAATAATATCCTCAATTATTTATAATCTAGCTAGTAACTATTATAAATAAATAATAAAAATTTGTTTATGGTAGAAATCACAATTAAAGTCACTCATAATAAATTTATATGCAATTGATGATGAAGGCAAGAGTGAATGGGCATCTTCTAGGCAAGCGCGCTCCAACCTAGACCTCATCAGTGCTTTGCACTAAGCATGTTTGTCGTCAAGCGTAAGCCTATCTCACGATAAAAAAAACAATTAAATAAATTATTTATATTAATTAATTAAATAAACTTACGTTTAATGGTTGATGTATTGACCGACGACACCCAGCCGATGTTATCTATAAACTGACTTGTTTTCTGATTTATTCTAAACTATAAATAATTATTATAAAAGTTCGACAAACTTTTATCATAAATAGAACAAAAACAAGCGTTTTCCTGGTAACTAAACGTTTTATCGTAATAGATAACGCTATTGCTTATTAAAATATTACAATTTTGTTGAAAATGTTTACTTCAATCCATAGTTTTGTTTCAAATGCATTCGGAAATGTTTTTGATGTGATATATAACTTCTTTGAGGAAGGAAATACAACTTGTGTGCGTGCCCATTGTCTTCACGATAAAATATTCATGACGGACTTTAATTAGGTTGTTTTTATGGGCCTGCATTAAGGTCACAATTTCTCCTTCAGTGATGCGTTGTTGTCGATTGAGTTTACTCTGATACCTATGGAAAATTCAGACTTATAATGAAAGCGAACCGCTTAGAACACAAAATACATAATCGTTTTAAATTCTGCCTAATATTCTGCCAAGTAGGTATGGGTTATAAAACTGAAATACTTAATATAAACTAATCTCATTAAATTATACCACATTAAGCTCCATCTCCACAACGTAATAATGCACATTCAATTTGCAGTTATTGTGATTAGAATTTTATTCTGAATTGGAATTTCTAGATTTTATTATTTCATTAGCATGGATCTGTGGGGCCGTTTATTATTTGTCTGAGGCTTGTATGTTTTTGGTTTGTTTTAGATATATAATAGCAAAAAAAAAGTTTAATAAGAAAGGCAACTATAATATCATCTTAGAGACCCCTCAATATACTAAAATAGGTTGTTCAAATATTTTTACCAGGTTTTCCGAATCGTAAAGTGAAACGACCACTACACCGGTGTAAAATGCCCTTCCGTGAAATTGATTTTTACGTTTTTACGTTGTCCAGATTGCTTGTTGGCACGTCATACATCTTGAGAACTGGTGTATAATGGAAATGGTTTCTAATGTTTCACGCACTATTGCAGATAGCGTGCGTATTTGGTGTTGTATAATTAATGACTATAGTTATGTAACATTTCAGACAGAACCACGGTGACCTAGTAGGCAACTTTTTATCCCGGAAAATCAAAACTGTTTGAGTAATAGAGATGATGCCTATGGTAGAAAAAATATTTCTTACTGGTTATTAAATAGAGGGGCTTCCAAAAGACCTCAAATTATTCACACCCTAAGCTAGTTTTAAGTTTGATAACCATTTTAAACTATAGATTAAAGCAAACAAAATTTTCCATTGTTTCTTGATGACGTCACAACTCACAAGTCACAACTATATATTTCATACAAACCTCCTTAAAAGCGCATTTTTAAGTATATATATATATTATATATATAGAGTTGCTGATTTGATTGAGTTGTCATCATCCATATTAGGTACTTACCATAAAATATAATCAACGTGATCTACTGTTTGATAGGTACAGTTCGCGCGCGAGTTGAATGCCGAGTAAATGTATGTGTCACCATACATTTGCTCTGCATTCAACTTGTGCGCGAACTATACATATATCTTCACGCCACTATGATAGAAGTCAAAACTGATTTGGTTTAAATTTAGAATGGAGAATGCCTGAATACCCTATCCTAATGTAACCTGAATGAGCATATAGTCATCATCTAGTTTATAATATTAGTGTTGATTAACTTATATAATAAACATAATATTATTAATTATCTTGCAGTTGCAACGATGGAAAACATCCATTATTGGATGGCCATAGCAGCCTGCCTCGCTTCCTTAGCTGTATCCAAGTTCATGAGCCACAAAGACGCTGCATACAGCAAAATGTTCCGATCAGAACAGATTATATTCACATCCGGGCATAATATAACCAAGCTACTGGTCCCTGCTGACGGCTCATCATATATACAAGAAGACTTCTCTGATATACCCTCAATTTTCTTTACAATCAACGACCCTACTTTATATGGAGGTAGCTGTATATATGTTTTGGAAGATCTAGCAGCATACGAAATTTTGGAAGGCGGGAGGGATTCCACTTCTGATTATAGCGTTGATAGATCGGTATACTTCGGTTCAAAAGACGGCATTTATAAATACGATGCTGAAACTTTATCAGCTAAAAAGTTCGGTCCGTTTCGAGACGATATCATACAATTGCAAAAAGCGAACGGTTCTGATACAATTTATATTTTAACAGTGACAAATAAAATTTATAAAATAGAAAAGAACGGTACAAGAAAATCTAGAGTCGATGTCGTAACATGCGCTCTAGAATTCGTTTTGGATACGTCTAACAATCTCTATTTCATATCCTGTGATGATGGTTTACCGCGGATAGTCAAACCTAATGGAATGTTAGTAACATACATGCCTCCTATAACAGAAGACTTTAGAGATATTAAATTAATACGTCCAGCTTTTTTAATGGAGAATTCCATACCGTTTTTTGCTGACGGTTGGCTGTATGTGTTATACGAAAACGGGAGTAGTGAAAAAAAGGATTTTTATGTACATGAGCGTCCAACAGCATTTAGCGTAGACGCAGCGTTATATTTAGTGGCTGCTTTAAACGGGAAGATATATGAGTTTAACGTTATGGAAGCGATGTTGACATCTATGTTCGGGTATTCGAACTATTGGCCCACGGATCTTACTAAAATTGTCATGTCCATTATTGAGACGACGAAGGAAGGCATTTTAAGTAATTTCATCAGTACTGATATGTGATTTTTACATGAAAATGGTTCAATGAACACGGTTAAGGGATTTTTGTATTAGAGATGGACTGTTTGTTGGATGTACCATATACTATAGGTCTTAGCTACGAGGAAAAGATGAGCAATACGGGCGTAATCAATGTTAAAGGAGTATTGGGAACATTGATGTCAAAAAATTTGGGCAAGGGTCTATTTAGGATTGACATGGATGTATAAAGATTGACCAGTTTCATTGACATCGGCATTTGACTAATAAAAAAATTTGTGCTCTCGGTTTTTCTGAGAAGCGCCAATGTTTTGGCGAATTGTGATAAGTCGATAATTCGGCTTGGGATTTATTATTATTGGAGTTATAGTTGACATATGCTTTAGAATCTTACTCGTGCTATTTATTTAGTGAATTGTGATTTGTGATATATTCTGTGTATATTAATATATTTCTATTTAAAAAAATCACAGGCGTTAAGTATTTTATGTCTGAAAATTGAGGAGTTCCCGTGGGAATTAAAAAACGTTGTTCCAAGCGGTCGCGGGCATCAGTTAATGTATAGTATAATTTAAATGTAAGTATCATATTTATTTGTAAATAAGGCAATTTAATAATGTAATATTAGTTTAAAGGAACTCATAAGTCAAAATAATATTAATTAAGTGTTAATTGATAGCGAGGCTGCAAATAATTGTAGAGCTAGGCTGATTGTTTTAACTCAAGGTATTTACAATAGTCCCTAAAAAGGATAATAAGAAAATTAATTCCGTCTCTGGCATACTAATAATTAATATAATAACTAGTTATATTTTTGAAATTTGTAAATGAATAAATAAAATAACTGTCAATATTTAGACTTTCATTTATTAACTATGAATAAGCGTAGTATTGGATCAGTCAGTGTTGCGTCGGATTTAATTACAGTAATTTAGGATATAGCCTTTACTTTACTTTTCGGAGATGCTTGTGAAGGCTGAAATTTACATTTCAGTTTGGCTTCCTTTTCACTTGGTTTCTTTTTCTCTTTCAGGGAGGCAAACGTATTGATTTCTTTCTCTTGTTATTGAGTTAATTGGCCAGATCTTATAAAACAGGGGTGACGATTAACGATTCGTAAATCGTATTCATATATCTTCTTATCATAAGCGTAGTATTCGACGAGCGGCACTCCTGCAGCTATAGCGGTCGGTAAGGCTTTAGATTGGAATCCAAATTTTGTAGATTTACTGGTACCGTTAGGGTAGGTACATAACGTAAACTTCGTTAGCAATGATAATTGGTGCTCCATTTTCAAGAGATAAAGGAGGTTTGAAAAGGATTGCAGGTCCTTTGGCTTCTGGGAGACCTTCAATTTTCTTAACTCCATCAGCTGTGCGGACGTATGGTACCTGATCTTCGGAAAGGAAGAATAGGTTGTTTGCGAAATCTACAACAATTTGCTTAGGTTTAACGACGTCTTCTAATTTTTCTTTTTTCTCGCCGTTTTCAGTTACTTTGTAAACATCACGATCTTCAGTCAGAATGTAAATTATCTCACCAACTTTCTCCATGTCGATTGAAATGATGCTATCCGTGATTGGTCCATATTTTTCAGCATAGTTCATCTTTAGGTTGTAAACGTACAGTACAGACCGTCTTTAGCTCCTAAGAAAGCTTTTTTGCTATCGTCTCCTGATGCTGCGGCATCTCTGCCGCTGTCTAGAAGTTTTGTGGCCTTTCCGTCCTTCAGGACGTACAATACTTGGTCTACACGACTTCCATCTGGCTGGACATCAGCTTCAACGAAGAATATTATGGTTTCACTGTCATCAAATATGGATATATCAAAGTTGATGAAGTTGAGAGGTACGAAAATGTTGACGATATCGTGTTTTGCTGTGTATTTAACTTCATAATCGTTGTCTTCGTGGTTGTCGAGGTGGGAGCGGCAGCCAGAAGGCCGACCAGGGTAAAAGTTGAAAAACACGTGAGAAGTCTCATCTTGAAATCTGAAATAAGAGAAATATAAAAAATTAAGCAGATGAAACGGAAGAAACCGCGGGTATCTTGAGCTTCTGCAGTCAAATAAAAAGTATAACTGAATGTTTTGGGCTTTGTAATTTTAAAGTATGTAAATCATGCTGTTCCGGTAGTTCATGCGTAAAAGTGACTCTGTCCAGAGGCCGTAACAAAATGCCATAAACAATATTTAATGAAACAACTAATTTTCTTCTATAATATCATATTATTGTAATATTTCATTGACTGTATTATTAACTTTCTATTTATAATATTCAATTAATTATCAACGATTTATTTATAAGCTTAAAACATAAAACACAAAAACAACATTTTTCGGTCCCACAGACCGACGCGGGTACCTAATTACCTATACTTACGTGTTATAATATTTCAGTTTTTCACACGGGTATAGAAATTGTACTAATTGACTAACTTGTAATTAATAGATACGTTACCGCGCATCTCAATTTTATTTCACTTATACCTAGACTTATGCAATACTTAGAACCCCAACCGATACAGTTTTTGATGCTAAGCACGCTTCGGGTAAACGGCAGGCTAATTACGTATCAGCAAACGATTCGCGATAGCAAAAATAGCGAAAATTGTACAATATTTGTTGTCTAATCGCAAATTCGTAATAGGTATCGACGATACGAATTTGCGATTAGACAGCAAATATTGTACAATTTTTGCTATCGCGAATCGTTTGCATGATAGGTACGTAATCAGGCCGCCGGGCTGTCGGGTCGAGGAGTGATGATGAGATTGGCTAAAACATACTAAGTAAAAAAAAAGCAGTATGAAATAGAAATAGAATAGCAATAGTAGTGATATTTCTAAATTAACTAAAATGTAACAAATTTACATTTGTTGCATCGTAGTTAATTAACGAGGTTCTTGAATAATATTAAATAATAAAATTTTAATTAATTAATAAAAATACTTAATAACCCGCAGGGCAGCTTGTGGCGAGCTGTTGGGCAGTAGCGACCCCACGGACCTGATCGCTCCCGGGAGAAGTCTTGTTCCTCATCTCTGGCTTGCCTTTATTGGCCGGCTGGAGTGAACACTGACGAGGAACAGAACTCCAACCTCTTGCTTGCCTTCATTGGCCGGCTTGAGTGGAGATTCGCAAGAGCATCTGCAAAGACGCTCGGAGGAAGGAAGTATTCCAGTAAGATGCTTGTAGGGATCTTGAATGGACTACCAGGATTGTCCTGAGAGCCGTGGAATACCTCTCCACTCCTCAAGCACCTCAGGTTATGTTGCCCCCTTGCCGCTACTTCACTATGTGCTAATGGCCGTTTCCGGGGGCCCATTTACTGAGTGTGCGAGTCACCCCCTGCCATTTTATCCGTGTAAAATATAATTGGTCAGGCAGGGGCCATAGTACTTCCATAGACCCAGATCACCAATCCATTTTAGCAACCCAAACCCGTAGACCCATACATATCATTTGCTTCCATGTTCTGCAATAGTCCTGCACTAACCGGGGATTGTCCTTGGATGCACTCGCATAGTGCGTATAGGGATATTCGTCGGTTGGTGTCACATTTCCTTTAGAGTAAAATTGTCTAACGGGCCTCTGCGAGTTGGTTTCGGCCCCTCGTACGCCTTCCAAAGGTCCGGGACCCATGGTCCCGAGATGGAAGAGACATACTTAATAAATATCAAATAATAATAATAAATTAATAATAATAATAAAATAAATAAATAATTTATAATTCATTAAGACATTATTGCTGTAGACATTAATAATATACTATAATTATAATATACTATTTATATTTATTTTTATGTAAAAATTATGTTTGTGGTATAACAGTGATTATGGTTATGTTACATGACTTTTAAATTCAAACTCATAACAAAACTCATATTTTTAATTTGTACTTCAGTAATGACGAAACATGTTTGGTCAAATTTAGTCTTTGTCATCTTAATTGTACAATATTTCCAGAAAATAAACGATTTACTTATTTATTTTATTTATTTAATAATTCAAATAAAAATTAGTTATATAGATTTTAGTCAATTACAATTTTGGACTCACCCATGTCCGTCGAATCTCCTTAACGGAATGAGACTCAAAGATTCGGGATTTCCAATATATACTTTATTGACATGATATTTATGTGTAATTTTGAGTATCATTATCAGTGTAATCTATATCTATTCGAGATTTTTATTTCATACCAAAATGGTAAAATGGAACCATATACGTGGAGCGAATAATATGTTGTCTTTTTTAGCTGTCACTAGATCAAGTTGGGTATCATATTATGAATGTGCAGTGTTGGCGCAGTATTGAGCGCTGTTATCTTAACGTGCGGAGGTACCGGGTTCGATCCCCGGCAGGGTCAATTTGGGAATTTATAATTTCAGAATTTTCCCTGGTCTGGCCTGAGTGGAGGCTTCGGACGTGGCTAGTTACCGTCCAACCAGCAAAGCCGTGCCGCCAGTCAATTTGGGGTTCCGATACGATGCCATGTAGAAAGTAGAAACCGATTTAGGGTATGGGACATGGGTTTAATATAACTGCCATGCCCCAAACAGGTTAGCCCGCTGCCATTTTAGACTTCATCACCACTTCCCATCAGGTTTGCCGGTTTTTTCTTTTTAAATCATACGGCCTTACTGACCAAGTGTCTCTATCTTTAATTACTTTATTTTAATTATCTTACCATTCCCCACTGTCATAATTTATTTATTTATTTTATTGATACCCGACAAAAACACACTATTAATTAAATTAAAATTAAAATTAGTAGTACCGCTAGTATATAAATATATATACACATATATATATATATATATATATATATATATATATGTGTGTGTGTATATCAATACTTATAATAAAACTGTAACAGGTTCAATTCTGTATATTGAAGATATTTTGAAAATTTTTTTTGGAGGGCACTCATTATTCGATACTGAAGCCAAATCTGTAATTTTTTTCATTTTTGTCTGTCTGTCTGTCTGTCTGTCTGTCTGTCTGTATCTTGGCCGCGCATCACGCCGAAACTACTGAATGAATTCAAACGAAACTTGGCACGATTTGAGCCCATACTACGAGGTAGGACATAGGATACTTTTTATCCCGAAATTCTACCCCCGAAGGGTTGAAATAGGGGTTGAAAGTTTGTATGAAAGTCCTTAATTTCTCAAGTTATAGCCATGAAACTTGATATTTGAGCTGCGGGTTGAAAATGATAACATATTATATACTCGTAGATATATAGATTAGAATAACTGAACACATCAGGCAACGCCTTTCCAAATTCCCAAACAATGCAAAAAACTGATAAGGACGTGAAAATGAAGGTTTTAGCCTAACGTAGGTTTTTTTATCACAATAGCGATCCCGGGTCAACCAAGATAACACAATAATTTATTGACGCTCTGTGAACTAAAACCATTTGAAAAAGGTACAAATTATATAATTACATTTGGGCTAGTAGGTACACTGTATACTTGGTTACTAATAGCCGTGTTAAATAATCGTGTACAAAGGGAACAAATCCTCATATATCTAGTATTGGGCTCGCTATTGCTTCGCCAGCGAGCCCAATACTAAATCTATGCAAATCCTCAACTAGAAAGGAAAGAAACGGTAATTTTTAAAATTAGAATGGTTTGGTTAGAGCCAAGCTTTTTTTATTCGCTGCTAGTGACATCTGTATAGACAAAACAGCGCCAATTCACTGAATGATCTACAAAAGCTAGTTCTAAAGTGGATCACAAGATGGCGTTCGATGAAACTGGTTTTTAACTAACTGCAATGTGGCTAATCATAAATCATCTATCAAACTGATATATTTACGTATGGCGAAGGCGCCACTGTATAAAAAAAAATATAAAAATTAGATCCACACAGACTAGATAGATACTCTTAGTGCCGATTTTCGCCCACCCACATGCACAGATAAGTGTGTCGAAGTGTATTATTGACCGAGACCACAGACATAATAAAGAAGACTTCGTTCTTGTTAAAGAACGCAATCTTCACTATGATTTTAATTGTCTATGTAATAATCTGTCTGAAATATTCTCTTTGTTTTTATGTAAGTTTCACTTTCGTGGGTGCACAGGTAAAAAACCGGCCAAGTGCGAGTCGGACTCGCGCACCGAGGGTTCCGTACAAACATGTAGTAAGTTTTAAATTATTAAAAAAACTGCTAACTAGATCTCGAGCAAACCAATTTTCGGTGGAAGTTTGCATGGTAATGTACATCATATATTTTTTTTAGTTTTATCATTCTCTTATTTTAGAAGTTACAGGGGGGGACGACACACATTTTACCACTTTGGAAGTGTCTCTCGCGCAAACTATTCAGTTTAGAAAAAATGATATTACAAACCTCAATATCATTTTTGAAAACCTATCCATAGATGAACCCCACACGTATGGGTTAGATGAAAAAAAAATTTTTGAGTATGGGGAACCCCCAAAATTTATTGTTTTTTTTTTCTATTTTTGTAAGAAAATCTTAATGCGGTTCACAGAATACATCTACTTACCAAGTTTCAACAGTATAGTTCTTATAGTTTCGGAAAAAAGTGGCTGTGACATACGGACGGACAGACAGACAGACAGACATGACGAATCTATAAGGGTTCCGTTTTTGCCAAATTTGGCTACGGAACCCTAAAAAGTTAATAGACAGTCTTATGCGAATTTACTTATTTTTTGGTTGCTTGTATTTATCTCAATAATCAAAAGTAAAAAAAAAGAATTTGCATGAATTTAAGTATTGCGTCATATTTTTTTCAAAATTATGTGACAGCATTTGAAGAAGTAGATAGATGTTCAATAACACGGAAATACGCTTGGAGCCCCTTAAGGTAAAAAGATGGCTGTCATCAGTTCAGACTTAGATCGATAAAAAAATTTAGTTAGAAGCAAGAATATCAATTTTATGATAACATTATAAAATATTGAATAGAAGCAGGCGTTACTTTGCGAATGTCCATGATAATGAATGGACTAGAAGTTTAATTCGCTACTTATAATCCGCCACAGGGGACAAATCTATGTGGTACAGTGCGTGTCTTTCACCTGCAGCATGCGACAGGAGATGTTGACTCGACAATGTACAAAGACTTAACAATCGTGCATTGTCGAGTCAACATCTCCTGAGGATGCTCCGGTGTCGGAGTGAAACGTACGTTGTGAGTGATTTGGAGGATTTGTGTGGTGTGGTGCTGTGCCGGTGCGAATTGCAGGGTGGAAGTGAAAAACACGTACTGTACCACATAGATTTGTCTACTGTGGCGGAATATAACGAATTACACTTCATACACTTACACTTACACTTTTATAATGTTAATGAATGAACTAGAAAGGTCATTCATTAACATTATAAAAGAAAATATGAAAAAAAAACTTATTTAAATATTATCATTAATCACATTTATTCAAGGAAAAAATGTTGCTTCATAGGTTCCATTACACCTTCGTTCTATCATGCTGTAGGTTCAGTTTTAGTGAGAGCCGCTTGACTTCTGGTTTTTGAAGCGAGTGTTCTGATATCAGTTGACTTTGAGTTGAGGTAATTACTAAGTTCTGGCGTTTCAGCCTCCATAAGCAACTTCAGGATGTTGTATTCATATAATTTCTTATTATAAGCGTAGTATTGGATCAATACTGCTTCTGGGGCAAACGCAGTTGGTTTCGCTTTTGAATTGAATGATATTTCACTCAATTCACTTTTACCCTCGCTAGATAGAATGTATATTTTGTTATCAGCTAAGAATGGCACAGAATCATCTAGAATGAAAGGAGGCTTAATAAGTTTAACATTAGAAATATCTCCCGGGAGACCTTCTATTGGTTTTACACCATCAGCGGTACGCACGTACGGTTCCTTATCGTCAGAAAAGAAGTACAGGTTATCCGAGTAATCTAAAACAATTTCTTTAGCGTTCACAACATCCTCTATCTTCTCTTTTTTCTCGCCATTATCGCTAACTTTGAATACCTCACGGTTTTCAGTCAAAATGTAAAGTGCATCCCCAGATTTTTCTTTTGCAATAGCAATAATGCTGTCTGTTATTGGTCCGTACTTGTCAGCAGTATTATTTTTTGGATTATATACATAAAGTCCGTCTGCAGCGCCAATGAAAACTAGTTTGCTATCATCTCCTGATGCGGCAGCATCTCTACCGTTTGCGAGGAGCTGTGTAGCCTTTCCATCCTTGAAAACGTAGAGTCCTTTGTCCGTGCGAGTTCCATCAGACTGTACTTCAGCTTCTACGAAGAATAAAATAACATCGGAATCATCTTCGTCTGATTCGCTAGAATCGGATTCGTCGAAGTTGAGTGAGTTGAGTGGAACAAGTATTTTGACTATGTCATACTGTCCTGTATATTTGACAAGTTCATCGCTGTAGTAATCACGAGTTATTACAAGAGGTTCGTCTTTCTCATAAGAGGGCGGAGCGGCAACCAATAGACCGACGAGCGCAAAAATTGTGAAGCACGTCAGAAGTCCCATAATGGATTCTGAAATAATTAAAAAGTAGATTAAATTTTGCGTAGGTATTTACGAATAATACTCATTAGTGTAGGATTAATATAGGAATAGGAGTAATTGTTCAAGATAATTAGGTACCTACTAATTAACATTTAATTTATTTAAGTAAGTACGAGTACTTAAAATGACCACCTGGTAATGTAGAGGTTTCAATTTAAACGTATCTTTTATTCAACTAGCGGTAACCAAATGTGTGGAAGAAATAAAATTACAAACCAACCGTACACTAAAGCGTGAAGCGTGAAACTATTAAGGTAGTCCCATAAAAATTCTGACTCCAAATCCTCAACCCTGATACTAAAAAGTTAAAAATAAAAATTCTTTCCAAAAAACCGACTTCCAAAGCCACTGTAAATAGGTGAGGTGAGTAATAGGTGAGGTACGAGGGTTCCAAACGCATTCCAGTATAGGAAGAGGCCCAACAAACTCAGCTGATAAAAGTAGTCTTTGAAGCCCGTTTCCTGAATCCAACCTAAGCGCAGAATATAAGTAAGATAAGTCTAAAAAGTAAAGATTCAATTTGTATCAAAATTGGTACATTAATAGATTTTAAGGAAGGAGCTCGGGTGAAATGTTTGGCCAAAGACCGACCAATCGACATAGCTCGCAACATCGTAAGGCTAGCACGTTGAAGTGGCAATGGGCTGGTCAAGCTTTTTGAAGGACTGACTCCTGCTGGGGTCGTAAGATTTTTAAAAGAAGATCGCGTCTCGGCAAGAGCCCCCCTAGTTCAATTAATTAAATAATTATAGAGATTAGTGCTTCCTTGTCCACTATGGTTCTGTTTTTCTACGTATTTTATAACTTTTTGAAACAAATTAAAAAAAAATCCTGGATGCAATATGCCGGAGACAAATTTGGCTCTACTATCTATATTTGTTCAACAGTGAATGCATATTGACGTGATGATGATGATGACAAATAAGAAGAAAAATGAGATAACCTATAATATCATATTAAAGGTCAAAAGATAATAATATGTTACTCGTACATATTATTGAGAATGATATAAGAATATAAGCTGTTATCAATGTTGTTTCCGCGTAAATTGAGAAATTTCCTGACACCAATCATTTTTTAGTACTTATTCTTTGTTTACTAATATATAATGTAGGCATACCTAGAACATTAAAATGTTGTTACACCAGCCCCCCTAGCATGGGCCGGGACATTTTCTCCCCGAGGAAAGGATAAAAATTAAAGAGTAACGAAAACAAGCAAAATCAAAAGCACAGATAAAAAATTATGACTCCTTGACATTAGTCGGGGACTAGTCTTTCCCCGCCTTATCACCGTCGATAATTATATCCACCCCTGTGCCCATACTCGGAGAGTGGATAAAACTGTCGGAGGGGATAAAATTTTTATCTCCGGCCCATGCTAGGGGGGCTGGGAGGTTGTCAGAAAGTCATCCATAATATTCTCAAATACGTGAGAAGTCTGCCGAACTGTGCGTTGGAGAAGTATGGTGGCCCATACTTCTAAAGCTAATCCTACAGGATCCGAGTTCAGTAGGTAGTGTTAGCATTTAGTAGAGTTGATGACGGTGATGATGCATCTACTGGGCTGCTATGCCGTTTATCATATTTATGTATGCAATATAAAACGGTTTTTTTGTTGTGGTATTGCTTGCTTGAATGATAAGATCCGAAATGAGGAAATCTGCGAGATAAGTTAGGTAAAATCACCTAAACTGTCAGCAAAGCGGGACGACAATAGGTAGGTCATGTTACTCGTAGCGTAAAAACTGGTAGAGTATCTACTGGGAACCGGTTCAGCAGTAGGCGAGTTGACTCTCACGTTTACTCTCCCCATGTATACAGACTATTACGGTTGCGGTCTATCTCGGAACGGCGCGGCGCGGCGACAAGAAATTTAAGAGGTTAATTGCTGAAGTCATGGCGAAGTCAAAGGTCGCTGATAAGTGAGCGATAACTTCTTTATAAGAAAACATAGGTATACTGTTACTGTATTTGTAGAGTTTACATGAAATATTGTTATTTAACTTTAACAATATGTAGGTATGCTAAATTAAATAACTTACATATTATTTTTGCTTGGCTATGATTAAATTGTTATTTTGGAAAAGCAACTGTTTATTGGCCAGGATAAATTGAGAAATTGACTGATAAAATATATATTTCATTATGATAAAATAACTGGTAATGTGCGAGTCAGACTCGCGCACAAAGGGTTCCGTACCACCACACAGTATAAATTAATTGAGTAAATAACTAGAAAGATGTACACGTAATCAGCTGTGAAATAACATTTTTACATATAGCGGTAAACTGGTAGCGCCTGACAAACAATTCGACACCCTACGGAACCCTAATTAACGATTTTCGGATTTTTTCCTATACTTGTGAGACATTATTTCTTGGCTTTCATGATGTTGGGCCAACGGGAAGTACCCTATAGGTTGTGATTTATTGGTGAGTGTCAAAATTAGCAAAATATGTGGCATTAAAACGGCCGTATATTTTGATTGCTTAGAAGCTTGACTTTTTTACAGCTCCAAGGGACCGTAGACCTAAGTATTTGCTATTAATATCAACTTGTTACCTTAACGCGTTCCCGAGAAAAAGGATGTTGACCGACAGACGGGCAAAGAATTCATCCTATAAGGGTTCCTTTTTTCCTCCTGAGGTACGGAACTCCTAAAAAGGACATAGAATATAGGGAAGATAGAACATATATAAGATATTAAATTCTACTAGTGCCCTTGATAGTGGGAGAGCTTAAACGCACATAATTCCAAACTGGAGAGGTGTCAAACTCTAGTGGAGGTTCCAAACTCGAACCCCCGAATAGAAGGCCTAAGCATTGCTAAAATTCTACATCAACGGGCCTAAGTCTGAACTTCTAAGCAATCACTGCATCATAAAATAGGTTTATGATAATTACCAAATGTTAATTCTGTTAACAAATTAAATGAGGATGATTAAATGAGATAAATTAAAGCGAAAATAAAAACGTGTACTCACCCAATAGTCTTATTTAGCGGAATGAGTTGATTAAATTCATAGTTTATAATAAATACAAGTTGAATAATTTATTATTTATCTGTCGACTCGTCTCAGTAGCGACCTGCCCACGACCTTTCCGCTATGAGCGTCGAGTGAAACGGCAGAAAACGTATCTGATGCTAGACAGTGTTACTATCTATCCATCCACACATCCTGTATGCTTCCCCAGCTCAATTTCAGTAAACTCAATTTACTTAAAACATGTAGGACATATACAGATTCAGATTTATTCTGATAAAGATCACAAGTACAGAAGTAATTACAACAGTAAGTTGGAGTGACAGTGAAATCACTTCCTTCCGTAGGTAACATAAATAAAATAGTCTAGAATAAACTTAAAAAATAAATATGCAACTTATACAGGTGTATATGTTCTATAATATAAGAGATAAATACGTCATGTTTTGACTCTACCACCGGTTCGGAAAGAAAATTCTGCTGAGAAGAACCGGTAAGAAACTCAGCTACATACGCAGGCCGTTTGCAGAGCGCCGCCACACACGAACTGTCTTTCTCATTCCTCCCCCCCTGGAGGTCGTCCCACACTGCGTTTACTGTTAAGTGGTCTTTAATCCAGGCGATACCTACCATCGCTTAAAGCAGTATTATTTCAAAAAGATGTATATATTTTATATCGCGTACTTTGACGTCGCCAAAATGTCCATCTCCAGGACGCAAGAAACTAAAAATTGTGGAGGAATTGAGTTGTAACAAAAGATTTACAATTCCAGCTAGTAGCTTTTTGAAATTATTTCAAACTGAGATATATGCCTCTCTAATATAGGCCTTTATACTATAACTAAAAGCGATCAGTTAATGTAACTTTTATAATTTTTTTTGGGTTAGTTTATTCTTGTCAAGAAACCGCTCCGGCTTTGGCCTTACTGACAAAATTCTATTACATTTGATATGTATGTAAATAATTTTAGTTTTCATTCCATTCCCAATCTCTCCAATCAAAAATTCAAATATCAAATAAATATTATAAAGGAATGCGAAAGTTTGGATGGATAGATGTATGGATGGATGTTTGTTACTCAATCACGCCCCAACGGCTGAACGGATCTGGATGAAATTTGGCACAGAGATAGATTATAGTCTGGAATAGCACATAGGCTACTTTTTGTCTCGGAAAATGAAAGAGTTCCCCCGGGAACCAAAAAACCTCAATCCACGCGTACGAAGTCGGGGGCATCAGCTAGTTGGATTTAAATTGTAATCAAAAACTTGCTCTTGACGACTGTCATGCCTAATAGAAATCAATTGGGGCAAATATATTACACATAGTATATCCATATCCATACCAATAACAAAAATGCATCCGTGTGTCTGTGCGGGAAACTTGATTCAGGGATAGCGTTTTATTCCTTTTTTTTTTTTTTATTCTTGCCACCATTCCACGCGGGCATGATTTATATAGTAATTAGGCTAGGCTAGCTAGCATTAAGTTCTATTGTAAAAAAAAATATATACATTTTATTTATTAAAAAAAACCTAAAACAGTTCAGTAGTTTTGAGGATTGCATTTAAACATACACCATCTGCGGTTCGATTTTCAGTGATATAGAGAATAAATGAACTCATATTTGTTTTAAGTGTAATTTATTTTATTAATCATAAAAATAGTTATACACATTCGGATTGAATTACAGTTATTTAGACGACAGCTTTTACTTCACTTTTCGGAGATGCTTTAGAAGGTTGAAATTTACGTTTCAGTTTGGTATCCTTTGAGGCGATCCTATTGATTTCTGTCTGTTGTTTTTCTAGGTAATTAGCCAGATCTTCCAAAAGAGAGGTGACGATCAACGATAATAAATTGTATTCATAGATTTTCTTGTCATAAGCGTAGTATTGGACGAGCGTCGCTTCTACAGCTAAAGCGGTCGGTATCGCTTTAGGTTGGTATCCAAAATCTGTAGATTCACTGGTGCCGTTAGGGTACATAACGTAAACCTCGTTAGCAATGATAATTGGTGCTCCATTTTCAAGGAAGAAAGGAGGTTTGAAAAGGGATGCAGATCCTTTGGCTTCTGGGAGACCTTCAATTTTCTTAACTCCGTCAGTTGTGCGGACGTATGGCACCTGATCGTCGGAAAAGAAGAAAAGGTTGTTTTCGAAATCTACAACAATTTGCTTAGGTTTAACAACGTCTTCCAATTTTTCTTTCTTCTTGCCGTTTTCAGTAACTTTGTACACCTCACGATCTTCAGTCAGAATGTAAATTACCTCACCAACTTTCTCCATATCAATTGAAATGATGCTGTCCGTGATTGTCCCATATTTTTCAGCGGAGTTCGTCTTTAGGTTGTAAACGTAAAGACCGTCTTTAGCTCCGAAGAAAGCTTTCTTGCTATCGTCTCCTGATGCAGCGGCATCTCTGCCGTTGTCTAGAAGTTTTGTGGCCTTTCCATCCTTGAGTACGTACAACCCTTGGTCTACACGACTTCCATCTGGCTGAACATCAGCTTCAACGAAGAATAATGTGATGTCAGTCTCCAATTCATTCGATTCGGATGAGCTGGAGTCGTTTTCATCAAAGTTTATGGAGTTGAGAGGCACGACTATGTTGACGATGTCGTGTTTTGCCGTGTATTTAACGAAGTCTTTGATGTAATATTTCTGAGATACTATAACTTTGGGGTCTTCTTCATCGTTAGAGGTAGGAGCGGCAGCCAGAAGGCCGACCAGGGCAAAAGTTATAAAACACGTGAGCAGTCTCATCTTGAAATCTGAAATAAGAGAAATTAAATAAAAATTAAGCCCAAGAAACGAGAGAAACTAAGGGCATCTAAGGCTACCGAGGTCAAATGAAAAGTAAAACTGAATTTCTTATCATAGTATGGCACTACAGTTCAAATCGAAGGCAAAAAACAAAATGTTTTGGATCATAATATTGCCATTTTTAAGTCTTTAATTAATTGAAAATTATGCTGTTGAAGTTCCGTTAGCTCATGCGTAAAAGTGACTCTTTTCAGAGGCCCTAAAAAGTATATGCATTACTAGCGGAGGCCCGCGACTTCGTCTGCGTGGTTTGAGTTTTTTTTGGTTCCCGCGGGAACTCTTCAATTTTCCGGGATTAAAAGTAGCCTATGTGCTATTCCAGATTATAATCTATCTCTGTGCCAAATTTCAGCCAGATCCGTTCAGCCGTTGGGGCGTGATCGAGAAATAAATATCCATCCATCCAAACTTTCGGATTTATAATATTACTAGCTGATGCCCGCGACTACGTCCGCGTTGATTGAGGTTTTTTTGGTTCCCGCGGGAACTCCGTAGTTTTCCGGGATAAAAAGTAGCCTATGTGCTATTCCAGACTATAATCTATCTCTGTGCCAAATTTCAGCCAGATCGGTTTAGCCGTTGGGGCGTGATTGAGTAACAAACATCCATACATCCATCCATACATCCATCCAAACTTTCACATTTATAATATTAGTAAGACTAGCTGATGCCCGCGACTTCGTCCGCGTGGATTGAGGTTTTTTGGTTCCCGCGGGAACTATTTAGTTTTCCGGGATAAAAAGTAGCCTATGTGCTATGCTAGACTATAATCTATCTCTGTGCCAAAATAAATCCAGATCCGTTCAACCGTTCGGGCGTGATTGAGTTACAAACATCCATCCATCCAAACTTTCGGATTTATAATATTTTAACGTTTAAACTATCGTGAGAGATATTCATTATAAATATACATAATACCGGATACACTCACGTTTTTTATGTCGGAATAAGGGCCCCGAACGGGTTCGAAACTAGTCGGGCACTTTTCCGACATAAAAAACGTGAGTGTATCCGGATACACTCACGTTTTTTATGTCGGAAAAGTGCCCGACTAGTTTCTAATACCGGTATTATGTATATTATTTGATACTACTTAATTGACTAATTTGTAGTGAATAGATACGCTACTATGCATCTCAATTTAATTTCTCTCATATGTCTAGACTTATACAATACTTGAGAACCTAACCGATACAGCTTACGAGTCGAGGAGTGAGGATGAGATTAGATACAACATGATTAGTAAAAAAAAAATACTATACGTGATTGTAGGGTAAACCAACAAACAAACCCACTTTCGCATTTATAATATTAGTAAAGTATGAAGTATTATTACTTATAGTATTTTATTTGTGAAGTAATATTAAGTACGTAAAATACTTTTTAGCATTACCTACTTACCACAGTTTTGCGACTACTTAACAAATATTAATGATTTTTTACGGTTGTTGTCTGAAATATAGAAAAATATTATAAAATGTAAATATTTTCAAAATAAATATTACAAAAATCCATACTCCATACTAATATTATAAATGCGAAAGTGTGTCTGTCTGTCTGTCTGCTACGATTTCACGGCCCATCTGTTCAACCGATTTTGCTGAAATTTGGTACAGGGATAGGTTGTAACCCGGGGAAGGACATAGGACATACTTTTTTTCCCGCGGGAATCAAAAAAATATATCTGTGCAACCGCGTGAAATTTGGTACAGGGACAGGTTTTATCCCGGGGAAAGACGTAAGCCTCTTTTTATCCCGGAAAATTCAAGAGTTCCCGCGGGAATCAAAAAACCTTAATACACGCGGACGAAGTCGCGGGCATCATCTAGTAATAAATAAAGAAAAATATTTAAAAAATCTGTACTTCTTTGGATACACTAATTATTTATCGGTAACCACTTATTATTACCACTATTATTAATAAATTAACTAAAATCTGACTAATTTTTATTCTTATAAAAACTAATATTCTAAGAGAAATTATTTGTTTTATTGTTTGTTTGTTATGGATAAACTCAAAACTACACAATCGATTTTTAAAATTCTCAAAATAAATACATATTTATTTTGATAAGTAATAATTGTACAGTAATGACAGTAATAATTGCTCGCTATTTCTTTAATGCGATGCCGGCATCGATTTACCAACTAAGGATACAACATTACCTACAAAATAATACTCAAAAAGCGTCCACAATCGCTTATACAATCGCAGCTATATATAATACAGACTGAGACACCAAACGGTTCACAAAAACCAACCATATAGATTCATACTTAGGGTTAAATCTTGTAATAAAAGTTCGACACATACGACATTTTGCAATGAATCAGCGGAAGACTTTCTGTGTTCCGAAGTAAAGTGATATAGGAGTCGACAAATTTGTATTTGATATTTTTATTTTTTTTAATACTTTATTGGTGATGATGATTTTATGAAAATTATCTTTATGTATTTGTGTGTTTATGTGTTATTATGTATTAAATATTTTATTTACGTATTTTATCTAAATATAACACAGTTACTTCTTGGCAGGATAAAAATTTCATTAAGTAGTAACATGTCGCAAGTTCGAATCCCTCTCACGAAATTCACGAATTGAATTCCATACTAATATTATAAATGCGAAAGTGTGTTTGTCTGTCTGTCTGTTTGTCTGCTACCCTTTAACGGCCCATCTTTTCAACCAATTTTAATGAAATATGGTATAGGGATAGATTACATCCCGGAGAAGGATATAGGCTACTTTTTTAACCGACTTTCAATAAAGGAGGAGGTTCTAAATACGGTGCGTATAAAAAAAATGTACACCGATTTCGAAGATCTATCTGTCTGTCTGCTACGCTATCCCATCATTTCAACTGATTTTGCTGAAATTTGGTATGTAGTTTATATCCTGGGGAAGGATATAGGCTACGTTTTATCCCGGAAAATTAGGGAGAATCTAGTCTAGTTCTTAATAAATACAAAAACTAGTGACAAAAAATGAATAAAAGTACCTTGAAATATATTTAACTACGAGTACCTAACTTATAAACCTGTCTTTTAGAAGTATGCTTTTTTTCAATGTTTAATGTCTACATATAGTGTAGACATACATATACGTCTATATATATTTTTCAATAATGGCCTTGCTCAAATCATATAAAGTTCGCGCGCGAGTTGAATGCAGAGTAAATGTATGGTGACACATATATTTATTCTGCATTCAACTAGCGCGCGAACTGTACATGGTGAAATTGTGTTCAAGTGTGGGCATCGGATATTGTAAATAAATTAATATTATTTTTTAATTAATATTATTACAAGAAACTGCAATATTTTTAAAGTTTGCGATATAGTTACCCAAAAATCGATAAAAAAAAATTGTTCAATAGAAAAAAAAATATGGCATCGTTCTTTAAGAGATTGACAACGGTTTCTTTTTCTATGATGATTATCATAACTGCCAGATATCGATTTTGAAAGAATTATTTCTTATCTAAGGAATTCGACACGGTTTTTACACTACTTACCAATTTTAAATATACCCATATTAATTTATTAAAAAAATGGGCACTTTAATTGTACCAGTTTACAACTTCAATATAAGAAAAATAAAAAATTAACTACTCCATATTTTTTGTATCCATTTCGCTAAGACGCGCCTCTATCGCGTTCTCTATTGGCCCGTAAGCGTGTGAATGCGATAGCTGCTCATTTGAAATATTGTAATTATGATGACAAAATAATTAATTTAGGTAAGATTGTGTGATTATTTCGCTAGTATACCGTAAAGTAAATGTATATAAAGTATTTCCTAACCTAAAATATGATACTCCATCGTTTTTTTCGCATCTTTCGGATTGTTTTTGCACTTTTTTACGGAGCAAAACGGCATGTTGTCGCTTGGTGTACTCATGCGCGACTGAGGTGAGAACTGTTCATATTATCTATTTATGAACAGTTTGACCGTGCCGTTTTTTGCGCTTCGATGGTGCGTCTAAGGTATTGGTAAGTCAATGGATGCCGGTTGCATTTTGACTGCTTTGTATACATATAGGCGCGCGTTGCTGAGTGTTACGTTAATTTATATTTTTGTAAATTATACCTTGGAGTAATCTCTCATCGCTATTGTATGCGGTGCCGCGAAGTTATTGTGCAGTACTTGCATTGTGACAAGTAGCTTGATCGAACTTTTTATTCGTGTATTCTATTGTAATAATCCTTATCCTTACATAAATATATATATATATATTTAATATTATAAATGGGAAAGTGAGTTTGTTTGTATGTTTGTACCGCTTTCACGCCGTAACTACTGAACCGATTGCTTTGAAATTTTGCAGACGTAAAGTTAGAAGTCCGGATTAAATAATAGGGTACTTTTTATCCCGGAAAATTAAAGAGTTCCCGCGGGAACTAAAACTCCTCAATCCACGCGGACGAAGTCGCGGGTATCAGCTAGTTAAATATAAAACTAAGTGACGATTGTACGAAGCTATATGGGTTGGTATTTGAATCACGCATTATAGGTAGAGGGGGGGAAGGGTGGCATTTTATAGGGGTTGGTCCACCCCTTTCAAATGACACCCGATTTGTGTCTAGGAGACGCGTAGTTTTTTTTATACGTGTTTGAAGTAACGTGTGACGGAACGTTATTTTTTGTCAAACATGTATTTAGTATTAATTTTTCAGTACAGTTATTTATTGTTTTACACATAATTTATTGTGAAATGTCTTCATGTGTTATAAAAAATGAACAAAAGAAAAAAGAACAAAAAAAACATTATACAAAATATAACAAATAGCAATGAAACGGAACGTTTCCGCCATCTTGATGTGATTGAATAATAGTTGGTTACCATCCAAATGGATATAAATTGTTTGATGTTAATAAAAACGAAGTTTTTATAGCTCGCGATGTTACATTTGATGAATTAAATTTCGGTCAAACGCGTCCTGTACGTAGCATTAGTGAAAACATTGAAGTTCCCACAAAAATTAGTAAACCTGACTTTGAATCGGTAAAGCTAATAGAAAGTCAACATAAAGATTCTTTGAACAAAAATTCTGAAAAATCCTCAATAGATAGTTCATCAAACAGTAATCTAAGGCGTAGCGAAAGAATTAAGGAACTAACGCCTATGGATTATATGAAAATGGACGACCCTGATTTATTTTTATCGCTCTTATCTGTAAATTCAATACCATCATCGTTCAAAGATATTTTTAACAGACCCGACACAGATAAATGGTTAAAAGCCATACAGAGTAAAATTGATTCACTTCGACGTAATAAAACATGGGATCTTGTTGAAATCCCAAAAGATGTAAATATCGTTAGTTGTAAGTGGGTATTTACAACTAAAAACAATGAGTTATGTGAACCCACGCGGTATAAGGCCCGCTTAGTAGCTCGAGGTTTTACCCAAGAGTATTTACAGGATTATGACGAAACGTTCGCACCAGTAGCTCGGATGAATACGTTCAGATTTATTTTAGCTTTAGCCAATCAATTTGACTTACTTTTCAATCACATGGATGTAAAAACTGCATTTATCAATGTAAATATTTTCTTTTAGTGTACATTAAAAGAAAATATTTACATGAAAGTACCAGAAGGGATTATCGCGAAAGATAACCAAGCATGTAAATTAAATAAAAAATTATATGGTTTAAAACAATCATCCAGATGCTGGTACGAGCCCTTCGATCTTGCTCTTAAGAATATGGATTTTAAAACTCTGAAGATCCGTGTTTATATATTTTAGATAAAAAATGCATAGATAAAAATGTGTGTACAGTTTTGTACGTCGATAATTTAATTATATAGAACAAAGCAACAAATAATATAGAAGTTATACAGTTTTACAAAAATAAATTGATGAATAATTTTGAAATGACAGATTTGAAGGATATTCAACTATTTTTAGGTATTAGAATTCAAAGATCAAATAATGAAATATCTTTAGATCAGTGTACATATTTACAAAATGTCTTAAATAGATTTTCTATGAACGAATGTAATCCGTCAAAATCACCCTTTCCTTGTAAATTAGACTTTTTATCATTGAATTCTGACATTACATGTGATGCACCTTGTAAAAATGTAATAGGTTGTCTGATGTACCTATGCAATGTTATGTACGCGACCAGACATTTGTCCCGATATCAGCTGAGTAGATTTCAATCTAAACAAAATGTTGGATTATGGAAATGTTTAAAACACCTTTACCTTATATTAAAGGTACAATTAATTTAAAATTGGTATATAAGAAATGTGATTTTAAGCAGGTAATTACTGGCTATGCGGATTCCGATTGGGGAGGCGATGAAACAGATAGAAAAAGTACAAGTGGCTATGTATTTAAGGCCTTTGATAACTGTACGATTTCGTGGAGCACACGAAAACAAAATTCTGTAGCCGTCTCTTCAACGGAAGCTGAATATATGGCTTTATTTGAGGCTGTAAAAGAAGCAGTCTGGATCAGATCGCTACTTAGTAGCTTTAGAAATAAAGGGACCAATAATAATAAATGAAGACAACAACAGTTACATCCGCATTGCTAATAACCCTGCAAATCATAAGAGGTCTAAACATATAGACATTAAATACCATTTTGTAAGGGAGAAAATCGCGAGTAAAATAATAAAGCTTGAATCTATTTCCACAGGAAACCAACTTGCTGACATGTTTACAAAAGCGATAGCAGTCAAGAAATTTATAGATTTAAGAGATAATCTAAATTTATGTTAATTAAATAAAAATAGACATAGCTCGAAGAGTCGCCAAGCTTAAGTGGCAATGGGCGGGACACATAGTTCGTAGAACAGATAGGCGTTGGGGTCCCAAAGTGCTCGAATGGCGGCCTCGCACCGGGAAACGCAGCGTTGGACGACCCCCCACTAGGTGGACGGATGATCTCAAGCGTGCAGCTGGGAGCCGCTGGAAACAAGCGGCACAAGACCGTGCTCTGTGGCGATCCATGCAGGAGACCTTCGTCCAGCAGTGGACGTCTATAGGTTGAGACGACGACGACGACGACGACGACGAAATAAAAATAATGCACTTAATTATAGTTAACTAGAATCATGTTTGATTATTGTGTACTAGCTTATGCCCGCGACTACGTCCGCGTGGATTGAGGTTTTTTGGTTCCCGCGGGAACTCCTTAATTTTCCGGGATAAAAAGTAGCCTATGTGCTATTCCAGACTATATTCTATCTCTGTGCCAAATTTCAGCCAGATCCGTTCAGCCGTTGGCGCGTGATTGAGTAACAAACATCCATACATCCATACATCCATCCATCCAAACTTTAGCATCCATACTATCATACTTCATACTAATATTATAAATGCGAAAGTCACTTTGTTTGTTGGTTTGTCCTTCAATCACGCCGCAACGGAGCAACGGATTGACGTGATTTTTGGCATGGGTATAGTTGAGGACCTGGAGAGTGACATAGGCTACTTTTTATCCCGGAAAATTAAGGAGTTCCCGCGGGAATAACAAAAAACTTAAACCACGCGGACGAAGTCGCGGGCATCAGCTAGTAATATTATAAATGCGAAAGTGTGTCTGTCTGTCTGTCTGTCTGTCTGCTACGCTTTCACGGCCCAACTATTCAACCGATTTTGATGAAATTTGGTACAGGGATAGGTTGTATCCCGGGGAAGGACATAGGCTACTTTTTATCCCGGAAAATTCAAAGGTTCCCGCGGGAATCAAAAAATTTATCTGTTAATCCGATTTTAATGAAATTTGGTACAGGGGTAGGTTGTATTCCGGGGAAGGTCATAGGCTACTTTTTATCCCGGAAAATTCAAGAGTTCCCGTGGGAATCGAAAAAACTTGGTCCACGCGGACGAAGTCGCGAGAATCATCTAGTTTATAATATTTATTTGGATTATTTGGATGGATTGGATTACTACTGATTTGATTACCTACTTGTATTTTTGAGGGGGACTGTTGGAATATAGCAAAAATACTTTTAATACAAAAGTCTGTAATGACACAATATAATACACTCGCCGGCATATTTAGCGGAACATAAAAAAAAGGTTTGATATCAGTATCATTTAAGGTTGCTGGCTGGTTTATACGTCATTTAATTTAAAAAGAAATATTTTCAAATTAAGAAAACAACTGAACATCACATTTTATGCAATTGTTTTAATTTTATTCAAATACAAAAGCCCATGAAAAGAGAAAAATGTATGTGGGTTGATTACACTGTCCAAGAGATTGTAAGATTTAAGACGAATTTTAATAACTTTAATTTTTCTACACTCTCTCGTTGTCATGGTCAAAAAAACTGTTTTGAACAAAGATAATATGTCAGCGATGGATATAGTTGACTAGTATTTTACTTGGCTGCGCGGATCGCTTAAGTAGCCCGCTGGCATGCAAAGTTGTTTTTTAGGGTTCCGTAGTCTACAAAGAACTCTTATAGTTTCGCCATGTCCGTCCGTCCGTTTGTCCGTAGCTTAGCTCAGAGTTTCTTAGTACTAGACAGCTGTAATTTTGATATAGGTTTACGTTTTAATTTTAAGCCGAAAAAGTGGCGTGAAAGTATTTAAAAAAAAATGAAAAAACGTTTTTAGGGTACAACAAACACACGTAAATTGGAGTTTTTTTTCCGCGTCTATCCCATGGTGTGTCGTTGGATAGTTAGTTGAAAAATATTGTGGCTGCGGAAAATTTTTGGATTAAGCGAAGTGCTAATTTGGTTAGAGTCCAGTACGCTTACTCTGTGTTTTAACATTGCAAATACGATAGATCGACGTGAGAGCTCACCACGCCGAGCGTGAAAGTAAAATGGACCCAAAAACTCTTGCTTTAAAGTCACAAATTCAGCGTTTGGAGCGCTGGCTGTGAATAAATACACGAAATGGTGAAATGAGCTCTAAACCAATGCTGTTAAGGTTCATTTTACTTTGGCGTGGTGAGATCAATCGTATTTGCAATGTTAAAACTCAGAGTAAGCATACAGTTTCCCAAGCAAGTTAAACGGTTGTTTTTGGATACATGAAAAAATCATGGCAGTAGTACTAGTAGGAATAAATAACGAATAAAAGGAAAACTATCACAACTAAATAAGCTTGACACGCACTTTTATGAATGCAAGTTTTATAGTTATGGAGTATTTGGGTCTTGATTTTTGCATGATTCAAAGCAATTCGGTATTAGTTAGAATTCGATTTTATCCGGAACATTGTACTGGGCTGTATTAAAAAAAATTGGGGAATATTATATTATTAATATACATAATAATTAGAATATTTACACTGGTTACAATTTTTACTAAAATTTTAACAATCATTCATGGGCATGGTGCTCAAGAGACTGGCGGTATTACCTACCTCTCTGAATTGCCAGGCTTATCTGTTAGGCTACATAAGCGCCAGCTCTTGAGCCAGTTTCTGGGATACAACATTGACAAAATGTTTGGTATCCGATGACCATGGGTCTAACTCAAATATAAGTATAAGTATAACTAGAGTATCAAATGCAAGCCCGCACGAAAAAAATTTGTCCTTAATAATGACTAGTCTTTATAAATGACTAGCTGATGCCCGCGACTTCTTCCGCCTGGTTTAAGTTTTTCGTTATTCCCGCGGGAACTCCTTAATTTTCCGGGATAAAAAGTAGCCTATGTCACTCTCCAGGTCCTCAACTATACCCATTCCAAAAATTACGTCTATTCGTTGCTCCGTTGCGGCGTGATTGAAGGACAAACCAACAAACAAACACACTTTCGCATTCATAATTTTAGTATGATTGTATAAGCGTTTGAGCAGATTAGTTATTCTTTCCAAATTATAAAACCTTTAAAAATGAAATAAGTTTGAAAAACACACCCAATATAACTTTATCCTAAAGTTGAGCGATCATTCAGTGATAATTTACTTTGTTCAGGAGAATAGTTAGGTATATTACCGAATAACTATTAAACTATTTAATACAAAGATTCACAATGATTAAGTTAAAAAAAATTAAGTAAAAAAAATATTTAAGAAAAGTTCGAGTCTACGTCTATTACTATAACATCTCACAAAATTTCTTAACAAGCTAGGTACGGTGGTTCCGATGAGGATTTACCGAATAAAGTAATTTAGTTTTAAATTTATTTTATAATAATTAATTACAATAAACTTAACTTTTAATTACAATAATATTATTTACATAAGTATTTAGTTTTAATTTCCATTTCAGTTTATTATATTTAAAATAAGATAAGATTTTAATATCTATTTACTTTTTATTTAGTTTTAATTATGATTTTAGTTCATGGACAATCGTGAAAGAAAATAAAACTAATAAGTTGTAGTTTTTGATATAGTGATAGTCTTAAAGCTACAAATTATTTAAGAGCATTACAATATTAAAAATTTATAAAAATTTAATAATTAATAATATTACGTTCTTGAAAAATAATCTTAGTTAAATAAATAATAGTTAAATTTTTGGACTTACCCGTCAAATCTTCTCAGTGGAATGAGATTCAAAGATGCTGCAATGATTATATAGACGCTAATTTCATGTTTATCTATTTTTTGCATGTTTTTGGAGTACCATTATCGGTGTGATACTGATTAGTTGCTAAGGTGACCATATTTATGATGTCGTGATGCGGGATACGCATAACAGTCGATTGCGATTGTTAGGCAACGTTGACCCAAGTCGGTAAATGGATGGGTGGCCGAATTTGGAGTTTCGAATTTGGCTTTTTCGTTTCCTCCGTGCCTCGGAGACATCTGATAATAATCGTTACAAAAACCTAAGAGCTTAAATACTCTTAGTCGAGTCATAAACCCATCCGCATTATTATCCCACGAAAACTCCTACCATTAGGTATTTGATTAATGGAAAGGGGTCACGACTCTCAGTAATGAGGAATACGACGCAGAGAGAGAGAGAGATGCGGAATCAACTTCGCAATCATTGGTCGAGTCCTGAAATATCATAATTAATTGCACAAGTATTATCCATACTAATATTATAAATGCGAAAGTGTGTCCGTCTGTCTGTCTGTCTGCTACGCTTTCACGGCCCATCCGCTCAACCGATCTTGATGAAATTTGGTACAAGGGTAGATCATTGTATCCCGGGGAAGGATATATATAGGCTATTTTTTAACCCGGAAAATTAAGGAGTTCCCGCGGGAATCAATTAATCCTAATCCACGCGGATCATCTAGTAAAAAATAAACATTACATTTCATCGCAATCCGTCGAGCTATGTCGGTGTCCAGCCGAGTTGGATTCGGTGGCTTGGACCTACATAGCAGACCTTCAGTCCCAGGTTTATAGATAAGTAAATAGGTTTTTTTTTTTTTTTTTATTAATCGGTATTTTTCTAGCTACCTCCGACTTGGTGGTCGGAGCCTTTATTATTCGAATTTTATTTTATTCTTCTACTTTACTTTATTACTTTACGGTATTATGTTGGAAGTTTTAGTTTATTTATATTTTAATTAATATTCTTATAATACACGTACTTAGTATAGTTGTAAATATAGTTTTTATTTATAATTTATTTTGATTTGTTGGGGCTCATTTATCATGAGCGCCAACATTCAAATACTTTTGAGGTTCTTTTACTTCCGTGTTTAATAACACGGAGTCAAGAGCCATTTTATTTTCCTATTTATGTAGTTTTTTTTTTTTTTTTTTGCAACATTTTTGCCACAATACCATTATTGCGGCATTCTCGTTTTAGATGTGTGTTTTCTAATTCATCTTGTAAATGCAATATTCAAATTGAATATGCATTTTATGCGTTTATGTTTTGTTTACTTACTTATTTCTTTATTTATTTGTTGTGCTATTTTCTCATTTATTTAATTTGCTATGTTTTATTCTCTTTAATAACTTGTTCAGCTATGGCAGTGCAAAATTTTAATAAATATTTTCTCTTTTCTTTATTTTCAATTAATTTACTTATTGTTTCGGTATTTATTTTTTCGTCCAAAATTATTTCGGTCTCAAACCTTTTTCTGGCGAATCTTGGGCAATCCAGCAGCAAGTGCAGAATATCTTCTGTCGCTGCTGGATCGCATTGACACGAAGGGCTGGTCTTGCACTTGTATTTGTTAAGGTAATATCCGAACCCTCCGTGTCCTGTTAAAATTTGGGTAGTTACAGAGTCCACTTTCATTTCGCGGATTATTTTATACGCTTTTCTCACGTCTGGCAGAAAAGCTTTGGTGGTGTTAGCGGTTTCGCCCTCACTATATCTTTTCTGCCAGAGGTCGAGAGTGGCTTGTCTTATGTGTCTTTTGACAAATGAAATTGGGCAGGCGTCATAATCGGGTCTGGTCTTTTTTGTTAAAGCGGCTTGTTTTGCCAATTCGTCGGCACGTTCGTTCCCTTCGATGCCGACGTGAGCTTTAATCCAGAACAATCTTATTTTCCTCCCTTCCTGGTAAAGTTTTGTAAGTTTATTCCTAATTTCGAATGCCAGCGGGTGGGACGACCTGTGGCTTCTCAGCAGGTCCAGGGATGATCTGGAGTCGCTGAGGATACACACATCGTCCTCTCTGCCCTTAGAAGGTAAATAGGTTAGCTTCAAAGTTGAAGTATCGACAGACGTTTTGTCGAACTTTGACGAACTCCCTGACGCAGTGTTGAGCGCTGTGGTCCCGGGTTTGATTCCAGGCAGAGTCAATTTGGGAATTTATAATTTCTGGTCTCGCTTGGTGGCAGGCTTCGGCCGTGGCTAGTTACCACCCTTCCGGCAAAGACGTGCCGAAAAGTTATTAATTAGCGTTCCGGTACAATACTGTGTAGAAAGTAGAAACCGATTAGGGGTATGGGTTTAATATATCTGCCATGCAGCCCCTAACAGGTTAGCCCGCAACCATCTTAGACTGCAACATCACTTAGGTCCAAAAAAATGACGGAGTTAAAACAAAGTTCGAAGAAATAACATGCTTGGGGTTCCATGGTGCTGGAATTGCGCTTTTGCAAAAAACATAGCCAAATCCTTAAACCTCTTATGAAGTAAGATGTTTAAGGTTATGAAGAGTTGATGCCCGCGACATCGTCCGCGTGGTCCAATTTTTTTTATTCCCGTGGGAACTCCTTAATTTTCCGGGATAAAAAGAGTAGCCTATGTCACTCTCCAGGTCCTCAACATGCCAAAAATCACGTCAATCCGTTACTCCGTTGCGGCGTGATTGAAGGACAAACCAACAAACAAACACACTTTCGCATTTATGATATTAGTAAACATTATCTCTAATTTAAGTTTTTAACTCATTGACCAATCGTAAGTTTAAAACAACATGTATGGGAACCCTCCTCCTAAATCCTAAATCTACAGATATTAATCCATACAAAGATAATAAATACGAAAGTGTGTCTGTCTGTGCTACGTCTGTTTTTTAATCGATTTTGATGAAATTTGGTAAAAGCTAGGTTGTTTTTAACACGGGGAAGGTTCCCGCGGGAACTCCTTAGTTTTCCGGGATAAAATGTAGCCTATTTGATATTCCAGACTATATATAATGTATCTCTGTGCCAAATTTCATCCACACATCCATACATCCATCCAAACTTTCGCATTTATATTAGTAAGATTAGTAAGAAGTAAGATTTACACACTAATTAAATAGTTGACTGTGTCACTTTATTTCAGTAATTTTACTTTTTTTTCCTTACTTTTTCCTTTGCCTTTTCATACTCTAACCATCATTGTAACACACATTCAGACAAACAAATGAATATGATTAAAATTATTAAAAAATACAACTGCTCTGCCGTAGACACACATACATACCTACACGAACCCTGAAAACATAACACTCCTTTTTTGGGCAGTCGTGTGATTGATAAAAATCCCCCTCGAATGGAAGTACGGCTTCCACTGCTACTACGTAACGATACAGTCATTAACTAATTACCTACCTTTGGAATCTTATTCACATTTTTATTAAATAATTTTTTGTTTAGAATCACTGGTTATTGAACTATAGTGTTATATATTTTTGGAATCTACTCATCATTTTCTAGATGATGATTATATAGTTAATCTTATTTTCGAATATTTTTTTCAACTTTCTTTAAAGCGGAACCCCATCAATTTTTTTCAAATTTTACTGGCCTATGTCACCCGGAATAAGCTAGGGATTCTAACGATACCTCATTTATCAAAATCGGTTCAGGCGTATAGAAGTTATGGTGGTATATACAAACTCACAGACATACATACATACATACATACATACATACATACATACATTATTTTCCGGGATAAGAAGCCTATGTCCTTCTTCGGGATACAACCTACCCCTGTACCAAATTTCATTAAAATCGGTTGAACAGATGGGCCGTGAAAGCGTAGCAGACAGACAGACACACTTTCGCATTTATAATATTAGTATGGAATTAGTATGGATTTAGCACATTGACCAACGCGGCCTCGTCCTCATATTGATCTCCGTCCTAGAGTTAAGACTATTGCTGCGACTCTTGAGAACCATAGAGATGGTAAGGTTTTGCATCTATGTATTTTTAATGTTCAGCTTAACACTATGCATAAAGGAATTAGCAACAGGGAATAAATAAAATTAATAATGTTTTCAAAATTTATTTATTTAACAGTTCTTCGCTCTCGGACTGTCAAATAATTACTAATTACTAGTATTAGTAGAATTATTAATGTTGATAATTAATCAGGTACTAATATTAGTAATTATTGATTAAATGCTTTAGCGTTAAACGGAAACCACTTTTATTTATTTATTTATAAGTCGGAGAAGGCTGTAATTTACGATTCAGACCAGGGGGGTTACTGCCACTGCTTAAAGCAATATTATTATGTTATTGTTGCGACAAATCCTACCATCACGTCCCAAAAATAAGCTTATTAACACAATGTTTTCCTGAGCAGTTTTGTGACGTCGCGATGCAAATCATTCACTCAATTCGTACCACCAAGTGTTTTTTGAGAGCTAACATTCTTGTTTTACGTAGGATTTACGTCACATTTAGCAATCATAAAAAAGTTACTTTCTTGCGACGGATCAACGACGGATTGACTTTGTAAACAAAGAAATAGGAAATTGTGAGGTGTTCCAAGTGAATATTCTACTGCATTAAACTAAGATAATGAGATATAACGTACTATTACGTACTGTGATATAACTTTATAAAAGTGAGTTATAGAATTTTCCAAAAGGTATTAAATTGAAGAATCAGGCACCCAGGGCAGTGAAGGGGGCTATGCTTGGAGTATTCCTAAGTGCTCAAATCAGAAATGAGGAGATCCGTAGATTACCTACGGATTTAATACTTCGAAGAACCGACACCGACAGACGTTTGGGTCGCACGGTGCTTGAATTTCGGCCTTACTGGAAAGCTCAGCTAACCCAACGCAGACGATCTCAAGTATGTAGCTGGGAGCCGCTGGAAGCAAGCAGTACAAGACCGTGCCCTGTGGAGATCCAGGGTAGGGGTACAACAGTTAATACCTACCTAGTTGAAGCCAACCTCACAAGCAATTACCAGAAGTTTCTACAGATACAACTAGACATTCTCTGCCAAGGCGGGGGAGATGACGAGGCATGCATCATCGAAGAGCGGTACCTACCTAGGACTCTGCTCTAAGCTCAGGAAGCTTAAACGTACAGCGGAGCAGGAGGGACATTGCGCCAGTTCTACGTGTGTCAAGCAGCGGGTTCATCTTCCTCCCATTATCATCAAGCCCTATGATGGGAAGGACATAAGTGGATACAAGCAGTTTATAGATTTGTTCAGTACCTACAGTGATCAACAAAGATAATTTATCTGTTTATCTATCTATCTATCTTGTTGGATTTACCTACTGTTAAAAAGCTCACAGTTTGAATGATATTGTAAGCCGTATTAAGCAGCATACATCAGCTTTAGAAAACTTGACACAACCCGTTGTGCAGTGGGGACAGGATATAGGTATATAATAGCACCATTGAGTTCGAAGTTGACAATCCCAAGACATCAGTTAAATGGTGCTCTAGTACTCAGTAACTTGATGACTAAAGTTTCTTATATATTTCCAGATATTAAAAACATCAGCTTATTTAATTATGGTGGCATGGCCCAGATTATTTACAAAATAAGAGTAGGTACTTATAAGTAATTTAAGTATATTTGTTTATAATTGAAATTCCATTACAACAAAACTGTGATAGTGCAGATTTAAATGTTTGCCCGAGTAATATTGATAGTCTTGATCTTTTACCTATCTATACAAAATATTCAAGTTTATTATAAATTGCAGCAAGTCTGTTACATGTTGAGATGTGTTAACAAATGTAAAGGAAATTCCTTCAATACAGGTTTCATCTCTACAATGGAAATGAAGAATTCATTAGGTACATACCTACAGTTATAAAAGGACTGCAGTATATTTACCTACTTCAGTGATGAAATAAGATGCTTGCAGAAAGGACAAAATGTAACATCCCACTTATAGCCCTTACATCCTTTTTTAGATAAAGTTGGTTTGATAAGAGTAGGTCCCAGTTGCAAAATTCTTCACTTTCCTTTGAAAAGAAGTTTCCTATAATATTACCTTTATAGTAAGACTCATTAGCCTGTAATTGTAAGCTCCATTACAGGGCTATATCCAAGGTGGTAGTGCTGCTAGTGGATGATGACACTACCTTATACAATGTAGTTAGCTTCTTGTAGGACTTCTGAAGTGTGTAGGTCCAGCTTCACTGGTCTACAATGCCAAAAGAGCCACTATATTCTTGTTAAAATATTAAGCTAAGGTTTAGGTTAGATTAAAGTCTTAAGCATAAAATATATGTACCTAGTAATATATCATGAAGTAATGTTATTTTGTTACCAAATAGTTAATTTACTAAGGTTATTTACTTTCTTTTGTCATGTTAAGTTTACTAACTTCTACAACTGCTTATGTATCCATTGATTGCTAGTGTGAACTAACTTTCACAATTTATGTAGCCGTTTATTTTTCTATTGAATTAGCCACTATGACTTATTATATTATTGTTTTTTAAAATACAGTGTCTCATCAAGTAAAAAAAGGTCTTTTTAATGTAATTTTAATATACTGTAACTCATATTATATTTTATACAGAATTGATTTATATACTTGCTTGATTTAACATTTCATACATGTACCTATTGTAATATCATTGTAGTAACTTCAAGTTTGAATTAACATGTCGTTCTGTGCTCACCTTATTAAAATAAATAGCTATTTTAAGTAAGTATAATGATTTAATTTCATTAACAAACAAACCTAACTTCAACAGTAGGTAACTAGCTAAAGCCCGCAACTTTGCCCGCATGGATGAAGGTTTTTAGGCTCCTGCAGGAACTATTTAATTTTCCAGGATAAAAGTAGCCTTTGTGTTATTCCAGACTATAATCTACCTCTGTTTCAAATTTCATCAAGATCCGTTCAGCCGTTCTGGCGCAATTGAGTAACAAGCATCCACCCATCCATCCATTTTATAATATTAGGTATGTATTAAAATAATACTGCCTCGTTGGTCTAGTGGTTAGCATAGTCGACTGCGGATCACGAGGTCCTGGGTTCGATTCCCGGTCGGGCATAAAAAGTTAGGTATTGGGTTTTTCAATTAAGAAATTCTCAGTGCCAGCCCGGAGTTGGAAGTTGGCGGTGTTTCACCCCCGTGCCTCGGAGAGCACGTTAAGCCGTCGGTCCCGGTTATTATCACTAACATGATAATAGTCGTTAAAGCCCGCCAACCCGCATTGGAGCAGCGTGGTGGGTCTAAGCTCTAATTCCTGCTCTCCTATGAGAGTGGAGGCCTGTGCCCAGCAGTGGGACGTTAATAGGCTGTAGTGATGATGATGATGATGATTAAAATAATTCAAATGAAAAAGTATATGTAAAAATCGATATATTTATTATACATATGTATACATAGCAGTTAACTTTAAATTTACAATAACTAATCCAGTCACATTTGACTAAACATAAACTGATTTAAACTATAATTTTCAGTTAAAAGTTTCACGTGACTGAGGATATCCATTGAGAAAAGCAATGATGATTTTATTGGATGCCAGGCTCCAGACTCGCTTGACTCGCCTGAGGCACATTATACGAATTTGTATATTTGCCCTCGAAATATGCCGTTAGCGGAATGCCCTTATTCAACAACTCTGTGCAAGACGGCAGCATTTATAGTTCTGGAAATAAACATAATACTCAATTCAATTTAATAACATAAACATTTATTTATTACTAGCTGATGCCCGCAGCTACATCCGCATGGATTGAGGTTTTTTGGTTCCCGCTGGAACTCCTTAGTTTTCCGGGATAAAAAGTGCCTAAGTGCTATTCTAGATTATAATCTATCTCTGTGCCAAATTTCAGCCAGATCCGTTTAGCCGTCGGGGCGTGATTGAGTAACAAACATCCATCCATCCAAACTTTTGCATTTATAATATTTATTTGATACTTGATAGATTGTTAAATTCATATCAAACTTGTTTTCATAAAAATAAAAAACTTATTATTTTATATTATTATTAACTAGAAGATGCCCGCGGATTTGTCCGCGTGGATTAAGATATTTGATTCCCACGGGAATAAAATTATGTCCTTTTGTCCTACGCCTATGTCCTTCCCTGGGATACAACCTACCCCTGTACGAAATTTCATCAAAATCGGTTGAAGGGATGAGCCGTGAAAGCATAGCAGACAGACAGGCACACTTTCGCATCCATACTTATATTGTTATAAATGAGAACTTATTTCTGTCTGTCTGTCCATCTGTCTGTCTGCTACGCCTTCCCGGGAAATTAAGGAGTTCCTGCGGGACTCGAAAAAACTTAGTCGACGCGGACGAAGTCACGGGCATCATCTAGTTAATAATATTAGTATGGATAGTGTTGAAGGTTATGTAAATGATAAAAGCGCTTGCATTTGACTTGCTCCAGCTATGCTTAGGACTTTTAATTTATTATTCTTGAAAGGAGCAATCACCGTGTTTCTTGCTGGCTCTTGTAAAAAATGGCATTACAAGCCAGTGGTAGATTCAATCAATGATTCAAAAGCACTTGTAAAAGTTTATTTGAATGAAAACGTTTGTATTTTGAATTATTGTAATGTATATTATTGTTTAATTTTCTTCGACATCTGCTGCAAAAAGCACACAAACCACTTGAAATGCACTATGTGCACTTCTGCATCACAAATCCAGTCCGATCTTCACGCGTAGCGCCACAATTTTACTAATATTTTTTGTTTTATCCAAGAAAGCAATAAACTCACAATAATTAGACTTACTCGAGGCCCGACATATTAAATAATTATAAAAGTTATAAATTATTAGATAACCTCAAATTTCAACTATTATTAATTATTTACGTGCCTTGTTTGACATCCGTTTCGTTTTACACAACGTAAAAGAAACTTAAACATTGTCGAGTTAATTTTTATCCTTTAAAAAAGTGCAACCAAACAACTATTATTTGGTTTAAAATAATTAATAATAATACTAAGAAACTTTTTGTTATTTATTGCACTTTATAAAGGTAAAATAACTTTGTAAAGTTATACTATTTAATTAAAAAGGTGTCGGCTCTGTGTTATTTTATGCATGAAATGAAACACGATGAGACGAGATAGCGCTATAGAAAAAATATAGCTACATCTCGCTTACTCTGAAAGTAAGGAATAGACAATGATAAGAGTATCATTCGTTCTTTGGCAAGAGTAAAACCATAATAGTTTTGTAGGGTCATGGTAGCTTTCTCAGTAAGATTAGAAAGAGATTGAAACAAGATGTGCCTGTATCATAATGGTTTTCTAAATGATGATAGTAACCCCCCAGTTCCCTTTGAGGCGGAAGTTATGATTTCCTTTTCTTCTTTCTTAATATAATCTGCAAGTTCATCTAAAAGGGCGTTTGTCATCAAAGATAAAGATAGTATGTGACGAGAGCCGCTTCTGGGGTTAGAGCGGTCGGTAACGCGTCGGGTTGAAATTCAATATCTATAAATTCACTAGAACCGTTAGGGTATATAAGGTACAATTTGTTATCAATGATAACTGGAGCTCCTAAAATAGCCTTTATATTATAACTAAAAGCGGTCAGTTAATGTACCTAACGTTTATATTTTTTTTTTAGTTAGTTTATTCTTGTCAAGAAACCGCTCCGGTTTTGGTGAATGAAAACTACATTTCAAACGTAAAAGAATTTTGTCAGTAAAACCCCTATTACACTGCACTTTCCACTGGGACCCTTACCCTGAATTCAGTGTAGTGTAATAACCTCTAGGGAGAAAGGAAACCTAATTTGGTCCTTGTTACTTTGTAATAAGCCACGCCAAAACTAGCGGCCACGCCCACCCTTTCCACAGGGCCCTGTGAAAAGTGCAGTGTAATAGGGGTTTTACTGACAAAATTCTTTTACGTTTGAAATGTATTTTTCATTCACCAAAACCAGAGCGGTTTCTTGACAAGAATAAACTAACTCAAAAAAAAATAACATAACATAACAACACGTTATTAGCTGTGAAATAACATTTTTACATATAGCGGTAAACTGGTAGCGCCTGACAAACAATTCGACACCCTACGGAACCCTAATTAACGATTTTCGGATTTTTTCCTATACTTGTGAGACATTATTTCTTGGCTTTCATGATGTTGGGCCAACGGGAAGTACCCTATAGGTTGTGATTTATTGGTGAGTGTCAAAATTAGCAAAATATGTGGCATTAAAACGGCCGTATATTTTGATTGCTTAGAAGCTTGACTTTTTTACAGCTCCAAGGGACCGTAGACCTAAGTATTTGCTATTAATATCAACTTGTTACCTTCACGTGTTCCCGAGAAAAAGGATGTTGACCGACAGACAGACAGACGGGCAAAGAATTCATCCTATAAGGGTTCCTTTTTTTCTCCTGAGGTACGGAACCCTAAAAAGGACATACAATTTAGGGAAGCCTTTATAAGATATTTCTACTCGTGACCCTTGATAGTGGGAGAGACGCACATAATTCCAAATTGGAGAGGTGTCAAGCTCTGGTAGAGGTTCCAAACTCGAATCCCCGAATAGAAGCATTACTAAAATTCTACATCGACGGGCCCAAGTCTGAACTTCGAAGCAATCATTGCATCACAAAATAGGTTTATGATAATTACCAAATGTTAATTCTGTTAATAAAATAAATGAGTATGCTTAAATGAGATAAAATAAAGCGAAAATAAAAAAGTGTACTCACCCAATAGTCTTATTTAGCGGAATGAATTGATTAAATTCATAGTTTATAATAAATACAAGTTGAATAAATATTTATCTGTCGACTCGTCTCAGTAGCGACCTGCCCACGACCTTTCCTCTATGAGCGTCGAGCGAGTGAAACCGCAGAAAACGTATCTGATGCTAGACAGTGTTACTATCTATCCATCCACACATCCTGTTCCTGTATACTTTCTCTGCTTAATTTCAGTAAACTCAATTTATTTAAAACATGTAGGACCTAGACGAGTACATGTGTATATTCAGATTTATTCAGATAAAGATCACAAGTACAGAAATAATTACCTACAGCAGTAAGTGGGAGTGACAGTGAAATCACTTCCTTCCATAACAGGTAACAGTAACAGTACAGGTAACAGGTAACTTTTCCCTGTGAAAAGTAAAGTGCAGTGTAATAGGGGTTTTACTGACAAAATTCTTTTACGTTTGAAATGTAGTTTTCATTCCATTCCCAATCTCTCAAATTAAATTGTAATCAAGGACTTGCTCTTGACGACTGTCATGCCTAATAGAAATCAATTGGGGAAAATATAGGTATTACACATGCTATATCCATATCCATACCAATAACAAAAATGCATCCGTGTGTCTGTGCGGTAAACTTGATTCAGTGATAGGGTTTTATTCCGATTTTTCTTATTAAGCTATTGCATAGCTTCTATCGCGGGCCTTGAGCGTGGAGACCGAATCCAGAAATTCCGTAACGAAAATAACCTAACACTTTGTCACTCCGTTAAAACTGCTACATGCTGCTACAGTATCATTAGAATACGAAGGTAAATTTCGCCGACTTCTACAAGGATAAAGTAGCTCAGGTGGGAAATAGGGCGGTCACTATACCAGAAGACCCCAGTTCGAGTCCAGATGTCCAGATTATTATTATTTTTATTTTTATTAAATTTTAATTTAATTTAAATTGATTTACCAAAAAAAATACCTACCCAGATAAATTATGTCCCAACACTTCTTGCGACACTAGAGACACGCTTTGCGAATGCACCGGAACTAATCGTCAAAAATGTATATTTATACTCGTATATACATATTATTTATTAAAAAGAACCTGAAACAGTTCAGTAGTTTTGAGGATTGCATTTAAAAAGACACAATCTGCGGTTCGATTTTCAGTGATATAGAGAATAAATGAACTCATATTTGTTTTAAGTGTAATTTATTTTATTATCATAAAAATAGTTTTATACATTCGGATTGAATTACAGTTATTTAGACTACAGCTTTTATTTAACTTTTTGGAGATGCTTTAGAAGGTTGAAATTTACGGTTTAGTTTGGTTTCCTTTGAGGCGATCCTATTGATTTCTGTCTGTTGTTTTTCTAGGTAATTAGCCAGATCTTCCAAAAGAGAGGTGACGATCGACGATAATAAATTGTATCCATAGATATTCTTGTCATAAGCGTAGTATTGGACGAGCGTCGCTTCTACAGCTAAAGCGGTCGGTATCGCTTTAGGTTGGTATCCAAAATCTGTAGATTCAGTGGTGCCGTCAGGGTACATAATGTAAATTTCGTTAGCAATGATAATTGGTGCGTTATTTTCAAGGTAGAAAGGAGGTTTGAAAAGGGTTGCAGATCCTTCGGCTTCTGGGAGACCTTCAATTTTTTAACTCCATCAGTTGTGCGAACGTGTGGCACCTGATCGTCGGAAAAGAAGAAAAGGTTGTTTTCGAAATCTACAACAATTAGCTTAGGTTTAACACCGTCTTCCAATTTTTCTTTCTACTTGCCGTTTTCAGTAACTTTGTACACCTCACAATCTTCAGTCAGAATGTAAATTACCTCACCAACTTTCTCCATATCGATTGAAATGATGCTGTCCGTGATTGTTCCATATTTTTCAGCGGAGTTCGTCTGTAGGTTGTAAGCGTAAAGACCGTCTTTAGTTCCGAAGAAAGCTTTCTTGCTATCGTCTCCTGATGCAGCGGCATCTCTGCCGTTGTCTAGAAGTTTCATGGCCTTTCCGTCCTTGAGTACGTACAACCCTTGTTCTACACGACTTCCATCTGGCTGAACATCAGCTTCAACGAAGAATAATGTGAAGTCAGTATCCAATTCATTCGATTCGGATGAGCTGGAGTCGTTTTCATCAAAGTTTATGGAGTTGAGAGGCACGACTATGTTGACGATGTCGTGTTTTGCCGTGTATTTAACGAAGTCTTTGATGTAATATTTCTGTGATACTATAACTTTGAGGTCTTCTTAATCGTTAGAGGTAGGAGCGGCAGCCAGAAGGCCGACCAGGGCAAAAGTTGTAAACGCGTGAGCAGTCTCATCTTGAAATCTGAATTAAGAGAAATGAATAAAAATTAAGCCCATGAAACGGGAGAAACTAAGGACATCTAAGGCTACCGGGGTCAAATGAAAAGTAAAACTAAATTTCCTATCATAGTACCTATGGCACTCCAGATTGGGATCATAATATTGCCATTTTTAAGAATCTTCTATTAGTCTAAGATATTTTGAAAATTTTTTTTGGAGGGCACTCATTATTTGATACTGAAGCCAAATCTGTAATTTTTTTCATTTTTGTCTGTCTGTCTGTCTGTCTGTCTGTCTGTATCTTGGCCGCGCATCACGCCGAAACTACTGAATGAATTCAAACGAAACTTGGCACGATTTGAGCCCATACTACGAGGTAGGACATAGGATACTTTTTATCCCGAAATTCTACTCCCGAAGGGGTGAAATAGGGGTTGAAAGTTTGTATTAAAGTCCTTAATTTCTCAAGTTATAGCCATGAAACTTGATATATGAGCTGCGGGTTGAAAATGAAAACATGTGTTTCACAGTTTTTCAAAATTCCACCCCCGAAGGGGTGAAATAGGGGTTGAGAGTTTGTATGAAAATCCTTAATTTCTCAAGTTATAGCCATGAAACAGCATTTGGGCTTTCGTTAAAATATGAAGAAGTACGTGTTTCACCATTACAGGGGGATTATACCGTGGGATAGTAATATAGGCAACTTTTTATCCCGGAAAATAAAGGAGTGCCTGTGGGAATTGAAAAAACTTATGCCACGCGAATGAGTGATGCTCAATCACACCAGAACGGTTGAACGGATTTTGATGAACTTTGGCAACAAGATAGATTACAGTCTGGAATAACACAAATGCTACTTATTATCCCGGAAAATGGAGGTTTTATATAGAAAAAACTTAGTCCACGCGGACGAAGTCGCGGGCATCAGCTAGTTTATAATATTAGTATGAAGTAAGATTATAGTATTTTATTTGATAAGTAGTATTACGTTAAATACTTTATAGCATTACCTACCACAGTTTTGCGTAGCTTTTAATATTAACGTTTGTTAATAAAGAAAAATTTAAATTATTTTAAGAGATATCATAGAAATAAAGTAACGTGCAACATAAAATGGCACGCCTGCGGCCAGCTGAGCGGATGGGATGAGAACGGGCGGTTATGATGATTAGTGCTACCTGTGCGAAGCCGAGGCGGATCGCTAGCTAGTACCTACTAAATAATAATTACAATTTTGGACTCACCCTTGTCCGTCGAATCTCTTTTACGGAATGAGACTCAAAGATGCGCGATTTCCAATATAATACGTTTTTCTTTATCTGTATGAATATGCTTATAACCTTGATTTTTAATTCCGCGGAATTCTGACGTTTGTGACGTTCAGTTATCACAAACATTTTTGTATTTTTGTTTTGATCACATACACGTATTAGGTACTTGAAATAAATAATTTATAATTTTTCACAAGCAAAATCCAAATAAGTACTTATTACTGACTAAAGACTGAAACAGTCCATTATTTGAATTAAAACCTTTGCTAAGAAAGAATAAAAGATAAAAGAAAGAAACAACAAAAACTTTATCCATACTTACTAATATGATAAACTAGATTCCGCGTGGATTAAGAGTTTTTGATTCCGGCGGGAACTTCTTAATTTTCCGGGATAGTACCTATGTCCTTCCCCGGGATACAACCTACCTCTATACCAAATTTCGTCAAAATCGGTTGAAAAATCGTAGCAGACAGACAGACAGAAACACTTTCGCATTGATAATATTAGTATGGATCCTTTTTTAAGGCAATGAAAAAAACTTATTCCACGCGGACGAAGCCGCGAGCATCAGCTAGTTGTAAATAATTGAGTATTTTAGGGTGAGTTAAGAGAAACGCCAATGATAGTAACTCGTATGTATTGTACCAAAGATTAAGAATCGGAGATGACTGCAGTGGCTATCGATCTCCTAGCTTATGATGAGTGACGGAATCTAGCTAAATCCTAGGTTCCCTAGCTTTAGACGTGAGAGTAGACTGCAGCGGCTATCGTGCTCCGGAGCCTAGACTCGACTGTATTGGTGACTGCAGCAGCTATCTGCTAGTCCGGTCGCTGACTAGAAATTGGAATTAATATCTTCGTCGCGCTCGGGCTTATATAGGGCTCCGCCCTTTGTTCTTCGCAGAGACACGTTGATCGGAACACTCGGAGCGCTCCGAGCGAGATTGTTAGTCGATGTGTAAGCAGGAAAGTATTCGAGGCCGAGCCGCGCGTGCAATGCTTGTTACAATATTAACTAAAATCATCATGATCATCGTAGTCGTCGTCATCCTCATCATCCTCGTCATCCACAGACACTGTCAATCAAATGAGTAATACGGCATATTCTACAATTATACTTCGTCGCTTCATTCTTCAGATATAATCATAGACAACGTAGTTTCCTTTACTTAATAGCAACCGATCGCACAGACTTCAGAGGAGTTATAAAAAAGAACCCCCACTACCCGCCTCTGTGTCGCACGACAGAGGAGCGGTTTCGTTCGTCATTCCTCTTTCGTGCGTAGCAACGATCTCACGTTCCTACTTTCTACACACTTATAGATTAAAGATAATTTTCTCTTTAAATACTTACATATTTAATAATATTAAAAAAAAAAAAAAAAAAAGTGCTTTTTGCAGGTGACTCTTTAATCTTTCATTTTCAGCAATTTATTTCAGCACCACGTGTTTGCGTAATCATTATTTCATGCAGTGTTTATATTTTACACTAAAGGTTTTCCTGGCGGTTGTCCGAGGGTCAACACGAAGGAGAATAAACCTTTCAGCATGACGCGCCTAATAAATTATACTTTCATGCAGTGTTTGTTTACACTAAAGGTTTTCCTGGCGGTTGTCCGAGGGTCAACACGAAGGAGAATAAACCTTTCAGCATGACGCGCCTAATCAAGCATACTTTCATGCACAGTTTGCTTACACTAAAGGTTTTCCTGGCGGTTGTCCGAGGGTCAACACGAAGGAGAATAAACCTTTCAGCATGACGCGCCTAATCAAGCATACTTTCATGCACAGTTTGGTTGAACTATAGTATACTACCCGCGACGGGGGGGAAGGGGATGGGGGAAGGGGAGGGGGAGGGAGGGATATACCCCCCCTCCAAGTAAAACGTTTCGAATTTTAGTAGTTTCCGAGATATTAATTTTTTAAAATTTTGAGGTTAGTTTTACCAAAATTCCTGCTTAACTCTGATAACCTTTATACCTTGTGTTTTAGGTAGGTAGTGGGATAGGTTAATTTCTTAATTGGAATGGGCTACGCCAGAAGACTCGCTTCGTCGCCCCTGAATGAAGCTTCGCCTACTCGACCTTCGTTTCGCTGCGGAGGTCGCCGGTTCGCTTCGCTCGCCACCTCCCCCCATCGCTCCACTCGGCCTCGTAGACTCGCTTCATTCAGGACCTCCTACGCGAGCTTCTGGCTTCGCGCTTAAAGAAAACACTCTAGGGGTAGGGCAGACAAGACTGCTTGTAGTCGGGGTGAGCCGATTCGGTTTTGCGTATTATATGCTCAAGTACCTAATTATACATAAATAATAACCTACCTTTATACCTTTTCAGTTAATTATATCTATAACCTTTAAAAGTTTTTTTTAACCTTTACACTAAAAAGCGCGTAAAACGATGACTCATAGATTTGAATTCAATAATATCATTTGGACACTTTGGCGCCAACGCACGCGTTCCGTTTTTCCAATAATCGGTACACGTCATAAAACTCGATGTTTTACGATTATAAACATTTTATAATACTTTTTATGTTTGGAACGGATTTTAATACGTAAAATGAAACTTTAGTACGCCAACTAAACGTCAATGAGTCTGTAATCTATGGCAAATGTCGTAAGAAATAGTGAAAAGTGGTGAAATTTTGCGATTTTCAAAAAATTATTTCTCGAAAAGTATTACAAATCGAAGTAAAATATTTTAGTGCAAGGCTTACCACATCAAGGTCTTTCTGTAAAAAAAATATGAGCATCCAACTCCACGGGTAGTATACTATAGTTGAGCCCAGTTTGTTTACACTAAAGGTTTTCCTGGCGGTTGTCCGAGGGTCAACACGAAGGAGAATAAACCTTTCAGCATGACGCGCCTTACTTTCATGCAGTGTTTGTTTACACTAAAGGTTTTCCTAGCGGTTGTCCGAGGGTCAACACGAAGGAGAATAAACCTTCCAGCATGATGCCTTAATCAATTATAGTTGCCGGAGAGTCAACATGAAGGAGAATAAACTTTTTAGCATGGCGCGCCTAATCAATTATATTTTCATACAGTGTTTATTTACACTAAAGTTTTTTCCTGGAGGTTGCCCGAGAGTCACTGCGATAGAGAATAAACCATTCAGTACGACGCGCCTGAGGAATTGTGGTACAATACTATTACTATGTAAAATGTATGATTTCCTAAAGAGGGTACTTAAAATAAAAGTTAGTATTGAATCATCTATACGCGCTCATTACCTACAGGAATTATACTTTCATGCAATGTTAAAATGCACTAAAGGATTTCTGGGAGGTTACCCGAGAGGTAACACGAAAGAATATAAACGTTTTTCAGCATGGAACGCACTTAAGAAATTACTCGTCCATGTAGTGTTTAATTGCACTAAAGGTCTTTCCGGCGGGTTTCCTAAAAGGTAACACGAAGGTTAAGCGTTTCAGCATGATTCACTTGAGTAAAATAGGTACTTAGACGAAGAAGTGCTAAGGTACGACAATGGTACACTGCGAGGTCACCCGCGAAGTAGCACGACGGAAATCAAACCTTTCAGCTAGACGCGCCTGGCGATGGCATCTGCTCAATTAGCAGTCCGGCGATGAAGAATTATTTGTCCACCAAATCAAGATAGCTGGCATTTAGCAAGCTGTTCACCGTTCTCTGAACAAGGGGGAAGGCGTTGATGGTCAAAGTGGACCAACGATCGGATACGTCGCCAAGGCCCAGCTTAGTAAGCCTAACACAAATTGATTTCGACCAATACTTGAGAAGTAACCGGGACTCAGGTGAATACTATGTACTTACCATAAAGAAGGTTACCTTCTACTTTATTTATCCTCTGCTGTAAATTATTTACAATCTTCAGTATTTAATGGATCAAAGATTGTATGGATACTTACTTAATTCGAAATCAAAGCTAAAGCTTTAAAAGATCTTTCGTACCTAGGTGTTACCGCTAGTTATATCAAAATAGTGGACATGATTTATTCAATCACAAGTACCTATCATGTAATATAATATATTATATTATTAGTGTTTGCATCGCCTACCCTTTTTGCTTTGTCTTCATAGTTCATACACTATCACCGATAAGGCCAAGAAACCTTATACTAATGAGGTTCTGTTTTCAAGAATAAATCTATTAGCATGGGGGCACAATAAAAGTGTTTATTATTTACGGTGACAGATAAACAGAATACTTAGAAATATGTATGTATTTAATTTCTTTTAGCAAGTAAATGCAATTATTAATCTAATACCGTTACCACAAAGCCTTATTTTAAAATGTAAACCTATGGAACAGATTCCATGATATAATCTCTGGAGTACCGTCTTATAAAAAAGGTATGTCTAATCGACTATAAAGAAGACTAGTAAAATTCTATACCAGTGTTTTTACTTTCAATGAAACACTTGTGGTGGTTCTAGTCATTTCTGCAAACGTTATTTACATATCTGCCCGGATATAACATGAAAAGATCTAGCATTTCAGATTTTTATTTTTGAGACTGCAATATAGTAATATTAAAGCACTATTACCTACTTGGTAAAAAATATACATATAATATATATATATACAGCGTAACACCGCTTCTTAAGTTTTCAGCTTTTACAGATTTCAGCGCCTTTCAGTCTATAGTGACTGCACTATATAGGTACCTAAAAGAAACATAAATGTTTCATTCAGTGTATGCAGACTCAAGATCTGGGGTTCAAAATGTTCAGAATATGTAATTGTTTGCAAGGCCTCTCGGTATCAAACTTACATACACCTGCGGAGTGGTAACGAAAGTTCAGAGAATTCTGAGGTAATAAATATCTTAATTTTTTTTTAGCAGCTACTTCAGCAATAAATCAATTTGTTTGCAAATACTGTACATACAGATACGTCAAATTTGAAATAAAATACCTGCTAGTATTCTACCCTTAGCGTGGCAGGGGTATGCAAAGAACATTTACGAAGGAAATGTGTGGTAAGATTGCAAAAATTACCCACAAGTTTTATGTTTTGTCCCTAACAACGTAGGTACTCTCGAGTTTTACAACTTAATAGTGCCCGGGAAGCATATATCATACACCCGCTGACGTGTAATACGGTTGAATAAGCTTAAAACAGTTCGAAAAACCAAAAACTAACAAAGAACCTTCTGCTTTTTGGAAGTTGGTTTTTAAATAAAGAGAATCTAACGGCGAGTATTTTGATGACCGGATGTAGATTATAATATAACATAAAGTAATAGTGTAAAATCTCCATCGTAATTATTGTTTTCTTCTTTAAAGATATTTCGTGGGCATTTGTTTCCCGTGTCTTACCCGAAACGGGATTCCAAGCAGGGTGCCAAGGGTCACTGGTAGCGATCTCGTATAGAGATTAGTGCTTCCTTGTCCACTATGTTTCTGTTTTTCTAAGTATTTTATAAGTTTTTGGTACAAAATAAAATAAAAAGAATTTTAAGTTTAAGATCCATTCATATAATTATATTCATTATCCACATATTAGAAACAATCTTCGAAAAACCGTTATAAAACTTTCGTTATAATAATACGTACGATGTAGGCATCGTAATCACTCGTGGCAAACATGGTAGGTAGTACAATTTACTCGTGTAAACAATAATATGCTCCCGCAACACTTGCCTAGAGCAAAATTAAAATTCTTGTTTAGTCGATTCAGACCCTGAATGAGAGTAACCAATTAAGACATTAATGAAAAACAAAAATCGGCATGGAGCAGCGGCCGCAAATGTAACATTTGGATCACGCTTACCTCACATAGATCAGCCGTGTCATAAAATATCAGGGAATTAATGCATCCATTCAAAATTATTATGAATTGAATAGCCTAAAATGATGTTTTTAAAAAAAAAAAAATTTTTTTCACAAACATTCTACATTCAATGACCTGCACAGCTAGGTTATCCATCGTTGAAAAGTATAGAAAGACTCCTTAAATAACTTACTTCAAAGCACCTAACGTCAGTGGGGCTAAAAAGTTCAAACCAATTGATTAACCCTTCAAAGTCGATATTAGTAGTTTGTCACAATATCGACCGAATATTCATTCTTCACCTATAATTTAGGGCTAACTTTTACGCGGATAGGAATTTATTAAATTCCATAACCTTAATGACGATATAATTGTTCGACAAAAAACTTAAAACGGTATTTTAATATAAAATTTTACTTAAACATATAGCTAAAGCAATACCCGAAATACCTTCACAACAGGACCAGAATATACCTGTTCTTTTCCCGCCGCACTTCCAAAAAACAAAATATGCCTTCTTCTGCTACTGGGCAGGATTTCGCACTTAAGCGTCTCATTGGACGTCTGTTGGGCTAATTGTGCAAATAAAATAAAGTATTGTCCCTGCTAATTTACTTTGTAGTAGATTATAAATCTTGCAGTATTGACATCAATAACTAGTTCCATTCGCTTGCATCGAAACTATAATACGTTTATGCTTGTTACTAGCAACTAAAGCAAAAAAGCGCAAGATTGTATTATTGGTAAATTGAAAGTTATTTAAATTGAAACTTAAGTACAATAAATACTTAAGAGAAATTTTAAAGTCATATTAAATGTACGTAGATAAACATCTCGGGAAATCGGTACATGATTCCAACCTTAAACATAAACTGTTTAAAACATTACAGCTCAAATAAGAGATAAGAAGAATAAATAAAATTATTGAGAACAATAATTATTAGTATCTATTCAGCGTAGATATAGTTCTTGCAAAAATATATACCTATCTCTTAACATCTACGTTGTCGATGATTATATCTGAAGAATGAAGCGACGAAGTATAATTAATGATTAAACGAACTTACCTGTAAGTGAAGTTCTATCATAATTATATGAGTCGCTTCATTCGAAGATATAATATGAAGCCACGTATTCATTACTAAACATTTGTTAATAAACACTGTTTATAAACTGTTAATAAACAATGTTTCATAATGTTTCATCATCTCTGTAAACAGTTTATAAACAGTTCATAAACATAGGTGATGAAACATTGTTTATGATACGTGTTGCCGTGCTCCCCACTACGAGTGGAGAGCAAGACGAAACATCTAGTTTATAAACAAAAGTCAACAGATGTGGACGTGTTTTGCGCGAGTTTATAAACATGGAGGTAGTGTGGTCCAACAACCAAATTTCGAAGCTCATAGAGCTTTATCACCAACGTAGTATTCTTTGGGACGCCTCAAATAAAGACTATAAAGATAAATTAAAAAAAAATGATGCTTGGACCGACATTGCTGCAGAATTGCATATATCGCAAAAAGAAGTGGAAACAAAGATGCATATTCTACGCTCACAATTTAGTCGTGAAAAGAAAAAAATTAAAACATCAAAAAGGACTGGAAGCGGTTCCGAGGAAGTGATTAAAAGCAAATGGCAGTGGTTTGAATCGCTGCAATTTTTTTGTGTGGTGCAACAACGTCTGGAACATCAGATACAATGGGAACAGTGAGTAGTTTTTATTTTAGCTTTTATCTGTCAAATCCATACAAAAAGTCTTAAAATGTCTGTCAAGTGTTTCTTAAAAGCTAACGCAGTTTAATAATTCAAAGTATTTATGTAGTAACTTCGTCAGGTATCTATATTGTATATAATTTTTAATCAACTTCCTACTAGGGTCTTGTTAATTTTAAATGAAGCGATACTGAATATTATAATCTTAACTTTATTTGGAAAAGTATATGTAGATAGGTACATACAAATGAGAACTATTTTATTATGCACGAGCATTTTGCCATGGTACACTACCTTCTGGGCTTATAAAATATTCAGCAAATTTGTCTCTTACGACCGTAGCAGCGAGTGGTGGGTGTCTTGCAACAGTTTGTAAATCTAACATATTGCTGTGAGTACCAATATCTCTTCGCCAAGTACCTTCTATGATGTTATATTCTGAGTCTTCATAATCGAATGTTCCTGGTGGAGTATACAAAGCACGAGACAGTTTATTGCGTCTTAAAAAGTTATGCAAATATACACATGACATTGTTACTATTTCACAAGTAGCAGGCTTAAGAGGTATGGCTTTTCTGAAAACGCGAAAGACAGTACTTAATATGCCAAACACATTTTCTACTATCCTTCTTGATCTGGAAAGTCGGTAGTTGTAAATGCGCTTTATAGTTCCTCGATTGTGAATACCAGGATAAGGCTTCATAATATTTTCAGATAAGGCAAATGCGCTGTCCCCTATTATTACATAAGGTAGAATCGGACCATTTGGTGTAATTGGTTGTGGTTGTGGAATATTAAAATTATTTTGAGTCAATGCGTCGTAAAATGGAGTTTCCAGAAATACTCCACTGTCGGAAGATCTGCCTTTAGCACCACAGTTCGCATATATAAAGTTGTAATCTGCATCGACTATTGCCAGTAGTACAATACTGAATTGTTCTTTATAGTTGAAAAAGTCACTGCCAGTGTTACACGGTGCTTCAATAACAATATGTTTTCCATCAATGGATCCAATGCAATGAGGAAAATTCCATAATAATTCGAACTGGCGGGCTTTATTTTTCCATTCTTGTTCAGTATTTGGGACCTGTAATAAATAAAAAAAATAATATTAATTACAGGATGGGAGTGGCTCAATGGAACCGTCGAATTCATCGCTGTCTGTGCCGCCGACACCTACAACATCACAACTGCCACCGCCGCCACCGCTTTCACAGTCAAACAAGAGGAAGTGTGACGATAGTCTAAAAGAAGTTTATGAAATTATGAGAAGTGCCAAAAAGAAGATGGAGGAATCAAAAGACGAATTTGAAGTTTATGGCCAGTATGTGGCATCTGAACTAAAAAATGTAAAAAATCAAAGAACAGTATTACAGGCCAAATATTATATAAATAATATACTGCTTCAAGCGAGAATGGGCAATTTCAATAATAATTGTTTCAGTGGATATCATGGCTATGGATGGCAAGAGTTTGGCGGCGGATACCGCACCACATCATCGACATCTACATATGCTGATGCATCTACCCCAACGCATACACCAGAACCCCAAACAGGAGTCCATACTGCAACTGGTGACGAGTTGCACTTTAGCAACATTGAAGAAATAGTTAACCAGTTAGAAGATGACACACAATAAATAAATTTGATTTAGATATTTGTTAAATATACTGATTTGTGATTACACTTTTTTTACTCACCTTTACATAGTCCTTTAAAACATTAGTCAATTCCTTACAAACTTCTGGTATGATCTTGCTGATCAATTGTTTTGATATTTTTAAGGTATATGACAGTAAGCCATATGAGTCACCTGTTGCAAGAAACCTTAAAGTAACAAGTAGTCTTCTCTGAGGCTCAATAGGATGCCGAAATTTCGTTTCTTTTTAGGGTTCCGTAGCCACATTTGGCAAAAACGGAACCCTTGTAGATTCGTCATGTCTGTCTGTCTGTCTGTCTGTCTGTCTGTCTGTCCGTCCGTATGTCACAGCCACTTTTTTCCGAAACTATAAGAGCTATACTGTTGAAACTTGGTAAGTAGATGTATTCTGTAAACCGCATTAAGATTTTCTTACAAAAATAGAAAAAAAACAATAAATTTTGGGGGTCCCCATACTTAGAACTGAAACTCAAAAATTTTTTTTTCATCTAACCCATAGGTGTGGGGTAACTATGGATAGGTCTTCAAAAATGATATTGAGGTTTGTAATATCATTTCTTTCTAAACTGAATAGTTTGTGCGAGAGACACTTCCAAAGTGGTAAAATGTGTGTCCCCCCCCCCGTAACTTCTAAAATAAGACAATGATAAAACTAAAAAAAATATATGTTGTACATTACCATGCAAACTTCCACCGAAAATTGGTTTGAACGAGATCTAGTAAGTAGTTTTTTTTTAATACGTCATAAATCGTAAACCGCAATTTACCTTTCATTCAATCAACTCAAATATTTAAAAAAAACATGTAATTTAAAACTTACTACAGGTTTGTACGGAACCCTCGGTGCGCGAGTCCGACTCGCACTTGGCCGGTTTTTTTTTTTTATTGATGGTCCAATCAATCTTAATAACATTTCAAAATCAGTTGGTGACTTTCTGGTGAAGTTCTGAAATGACCCATCAAATCCGCGGAGGTCATTAAATATATAACTTCTATTCAACAAATAGTTTCGAATCCACCACCTTTTCTTCTTTTTTTTTCGATTAATGCTCTTGTGAATTATTATGTAAGCAGCAGAGAGCATCACTACCTCCTCGGGCGACATCCTGTGAACAACTGACAAGTGTGGACGGCCAAGTTTCAGAAACATGTGTTTATTGTAAACTTGTTTAACGCTAGTCATAAACAGTTTATCAACAAATGTTTACTAATGAATACGTGGCTTAAAAGCTCCCAACCCACCCATCCCAAAACATATTTTCGCAAGAGCTTTAAGTATAAGTATATCTCTAAACTAAATGACGAACGAAACCGCTCCTCTGTCGTGCGACACAGAGGCGGGTAGTGGGGGTTCTTTTTTATAACTCCTCTGAAGTCTGTGCGATCGGTTGCTATTAAGTAAAGGAAACTACGTTGTCTATGATTATATCTTCGAATGAAGCGACTCATATAATTATGATAGAACTTCACTTACAGGTAAGTTCGTTTAATCATTAATTATACTTCGTCGCTTCATTCTTCAGATATAATTCATTGAACTATGTAGTTTCCTTCACGTAGAAGCAACCAAACGCACGTTCTTCAGAGGAGTTATAAAAAAGAACCCCTACTAACCGCCTCTGTCTCGCGCGACACAGCGGCTTCGTTCGTTATTCCTTTTTCGTGCGTAGCAACGATCACACGTTCCTACTTTCTACACACTTAAAGACAATTTTATCTGTAAATAAGTATATAATAATATTAAAATTAGTCTATCTGACTAATTAGTAGTCGGGTGAGTCTTTAATCTTTCATTTTCAGCAATTTATTTCAGCACTACGTGGTTGAGTAATCATTATTAATTCATGCAGTGTTTATATTTTACACTAAAGGTTTTATTGGGGGTTGCCAAGAGTCAACACGAAGGAGAATAAACCTTTCAGCATGACGCGCCTAAACAATTATACTTTCATGCAGTGTGTGTTACACTAAGGGTTTTCCTGGCGGTTGTCCGAGGGTCAACACGAAGGAGCATAAACCTTTCAGCATGACTCGCCTAATAAATAATACTTTCATGCAGAGTTTGTTTACACTAAAGGTTTTCCTGGCGGTTGTCCGAGGGTCAACACGAAGGAGAATAAATCTTTCAGCATGACGCGCCTAATCAAGCATACTTTCATGCAGTGTTTGGTTACACTAAAAGTTTTCCTGGCGGTTGTCCGAGGGTCAACACGAAGGAGAATAAACCTTTCAGCATGACGCGCCTATTATATTATAATTTCAAGCAGTGTTTGTTACTGTAAAGGTTTTCCTGGCGGTTGTCCGAGGGTCAACACGAAGGAGCATAAACCTTTCAGCATGACGCGCCTAACCAATTATACTTTCATACAGTGTTTATTTACACTAAAGTTTTTTCCTGGAGGTTGCCCGAGAGTCAACACTATGGATAATAAACGTTTCAGTACGACGGGCCTGAGGAATTGTGGTACAATACTATGTAAAATGTATGATTTCCTAAGGAGGGTACTTAAAATAAAAGTTAGTATTGAATCAGCTATACGCGCTCATTACAGAAATTACACTTTCATGCAATGTTAAATTGCACTAAAGGATTTCCGGGAGGTTACTCGAGAGGTAACACGAAAGAATATAAACGTTTTCAGCATGGATCGCACTTAAGAAATTGCTCGTCCATGGAGTGTTTAATTGCACTAAAGGTCTTTCCAGCGGGTTGCCTAAAAGCTAGACGCGTCTGGCGATGGCATCTGCCCAATTAGCAGTCCGGCGATGAAGAATTTGTCCACCAAATCAAGATAACTGGCACTTAGCAAGCTGTTAACCGTCCTCTGAACAAGGGGGAAGACGTTGAGGGTCAAAGTGGACCAACGATCGGATACGTCACCAAGGCCCAGCTTTGTAAGCCTAACACAAATTGATTTCGACCAATACTTGAGAAGTAACCGGAATTCAGGTAAATACTATGCACCTACCATAAAGAAGGTTACCTTCTACTTCATTTACCAACTGCTGTAAATTATTAACAATCTTCAGTTTTTACTGGGTCAAGGATTGTATGGATACCTACTTACTTACGAGTATTTAATTCGAAATCAAAGCTAAACATTATCTTTCGTACCTAGGTGTTACCGCTGTATCAAAATAGTGGACATGATTTATTCAATCATAAGTATATTATAATATATTATATTATAAGTGTTTGCATCGCCTACCCTTTTTTGCTTTGTGTTTATAGCTCATACACTATCACCGCCAAGGCAAAAATCCTTATACTAATGAGGTTCTGTTTTTTAGATAAATCTATTAGCATGGGGGCACAATAAAAGTGTTTATTATTTACGGCGACAGATAAACAGAATACTTAAAAATATCTATGTATTTAATTTCTTTCAAGCAAGTAAATGCAATTATTAATCTAATACCGTTACCACAAAACGTTATTTTAAAATGTAAACCTATGGAACAAATTCCATAATAAAATATCTGGAGTACCGTCTTAATAAAAAGGTATATCTGATCGACTATAAAAAAGACTAGTTAAATTCTATACCAGTGTTTTAACTTTCAATGAAACACTTGTGGTGGTTCTAGTCATTTCTTTAAACGTAACAGTTTACATAATATCTGCCCGGCTATAACATGAAAAGATCTAGCATTTCAGATTTTTATTTTGGAGACTGCAATAAAGTTATATCGAAGCACTCTTACTAGATAATATATATATATATATATATATATATTCAGCTTAACACCACTACTTAAGTTTTCAGCTTTTGCATATTTCAGTGCCTTACACGCAGTCACTAGACCTAAAAGAAACATAAATGTTTCATTCAGTGTATGCAGATTCAAGATCTGGGGCTCAAAATTTTCAGATGTAATTGTTTACAATGCAAAGCCTCATGGAATCAAACTTACATACACCTGCGGAGTGGTAACGAAAGTTCTGAGAATTCTGAGGTAATAAATATATCTTTATCTTTTTTTATCAGCTACTTCAGCAATAAATCAATTTATTTGCAAATACTGTAGATACAGAAACGTCGAATTTAAAAAAAAAAAAAAATCTGCTAGTAGAAACCCTCAGCGTGGTAGGTAAGCAAAGAACTTTTACGAAGGAAATGTGTGGTAAGATTGCAAAAATTACCCACAAGTTTTATGTTTTTTCCCTAACAACGTAGGTACTCTCGAGTTTTACAACTTAATAGTGCCCGGGAAGCATATATCATATACCCGTTGACAGGTAATACGGTTGATTATGCTTAAAACAGTTCGAAAAACCAAAAAAAAAACCGGCCAAGTGCGAGCCGGACTCGCGCACCGAGGGTTCCGTACTCAAGAAGTAGGTATAATTACCTTTGTTAATGAACCGCAAAACTAACTTTGTTTGTAGAGGTTTACTGTTAATATCAAAAAATTACGTTTGTTGTATGGGAGCCCCCCTTTAATATTTACTTTATTGATATTTAATTATTTATTTTGAAAGGTAATATACAAGTTAATATTCTGTGAAAATTTGAACCGTCTACCTGTTACCGTTTTTAATATTGAGCAAAAAAATACGAAAAAAACACGTTTATTGTATGGGGACCCCCCTTAATATATATATTTTTTTAATTTTTAGTATTTGTTGTTATAGCGGCAACGGAAATACATCATTTGTGAAAATTTCAGCTTTCTAGCTATCACGGTCTATGAGATACAGGCTGGAGACAGACAGACAGACAGACAGACAGCGGAGTCTTAGTAATAGGGTCCCGTTTTTACCCTTTGGGTACGGAACCCTAAAAACTAACAAAGAACCTTCTTCTTTTTGGAAGTCGGTTAAAAATAAAGATAATCTAACGGCGAGTATTTTGACGACCGGATGTAGATTATATTATAATATTACATACTTAATAGTGTAAAATCGCCAGCTAATTACTGTTTTTTTTTTAAAGATATTTCGTGGGCATTTGTTTAAAACGTAAAACGCGTAAAACGCGGGTTGTCTTACCCGAAGCGGGAATCCAAGCGGGGTGCCAAGGGTCACTGGTAGAGATCTCGTATAGAGATATAACCTACCTTCCTGGTCCACTATGTTTCTGTTTTTCAAAGTATTTCATAAATTTTTGGTAAAAAATAAAATAAAAAAGAATTTTAAGTTTAAGATCCATTCATATATATCCATTATCCACATATTGGAAACAATCTTCGAAAAACTTATATTAAAAAAAAAAAATATATGTATATATACATAATCGGACTGGAGACATCTGGACTCGAGCCGGGGTATTCTGGTGTCGTGGCCGCCCTATTTCCCAACTGAGCTATTTTAATCTTGTAGATGGCGGCGAAATTTACCTTCGTGTTCTAATGATAGTGTTAGGTTGTTTTTGTTACGGAATTTCTGGATTCGGTCTCCACGCTCAAGGCCCGCGATAGAAGCTATGCAATAGCTTAATAATACGTACATTGTAATCACTCGTGGCAAACATGGTACAACAAACTCGCGTAAACAATATGCTCCCGCAACACTTGCCTAGAGAAAAATTTAAATTCTTGTTTAGTCAAATCAGACCCTTAATGAGAGTTACCAATTAAGACATTAATGGAAACCCAAAATCGGCTTACAGTGGAATTCATAAACGCTTGAAACGTTCGCCACCGAGACGTTTCAAGCGCTATGTGTCGAATTCAAGCTTTTTGCATTTCATAGTCGAAATAAACTCTCAAATTGGCCGCTAGCAGCGGCCGAATACTGGTTCGCCGATTTCCGTTAATCAGACACTGCCAAACAAGGCTTTTGCTTTGACATGAGTTTGAAAACATTATTTTTGTATATTTTGTAGGCTATTTGTGCGTAATAAAATGTTGATTTTTAATAAGAAATGGAAGAAAAATGTGATTTGAGTCTTAAACAATATGTTTTTCTATCTTTGTACTTGTGGTAAAACCAATAAATCCACCAATAATCCAGTGTAGTGTGAAGCGAATGATGGCTATACATTGATGATGAAATCGCTAATTACGGGCAGTGCATATAAAACTACGACGATTTATGCTGTCCTGATACATAGTACTGGTATTTCCGGAAGTTACTCTTCTCGTTCTGAGAGGAGGCACGTGCTCTGTATTTAGGCAGTGGGCCGGCGAAGGATTGAAACGATGGCAATAAACTATTGCCAGAAGAAAGAAGTGCCGCATGAGGATGGACTCATAAAAGACGCCACAGTCGGCTAGCCTATATAAAGACGCAAGGCTAGTTAACGCAAAGGCTATTTGATGGTATACAGAACAGGGTAAACAATAAACCAGCTTCACTATTTTTTATGATGACTCAGTATCTCATAGCACATAGGATGTTGATGAATAATACATATCGAGCGCAAAATAAAGGAACTACACTATGTACTACACAGTACCTATTGACGATTCCAGAACATACACTGTTCGCATATCCTCAGTTTGAGCAAAGATATCTGGATTGAAGAAGTTAGAATAAAGGTCGTGGATTAATTCATTTGGTTGGATGGCCTAATATGATATGTACAAGGCGAAAAGGAAATGGCTAGCAATACAAGAATCATAATAGTAGATTAATTTTCTTTTTCAGCCTGGTATATCTATTTAATTATTAAATAATATTAGATGGATTATAATATTTTGTAGTTTTCTTTATTACTCATTCATTAGCAGTTCCAATGAGCAGCAGAGATTTACAGCAGAGGTATCATGTTTGGTTTCATAAGTATGGTCTCCAAACAATTATTTATTTGAATCAGGCAACTATATTTAAACATAATATTATGATAACACATAAAATAACACAATACAATAGATTTCTTAAAATACTATAGATATAATTCTAAAAATAAGTATAATAAAGTCTTATAAAACAGAAGAAATCCTTATTCTCGCTTCCCTGTAGCAACGGTATACTATGCCCTCAGGCCAAAAGTCTGCACTGATGAACACATCTTTGCACCAGGCCGGAACAGTTAGGACGTATGAGCTGAAGTAAGTAGTTATACTGGGAGTTCAGTTTATGGAGAGCAAGCTGCACTTTTGCTAACTGTGAACAAAAATATCTTCGCGATATTTTTGTAGAGGTGCTCCAGGGCGATTCTTATACCTATCGGATGTTCCGAATAATGTGAGCCTTGGCCATCTCTGACTTTATGTGGGATATACAAATCATTATGTTAGGCATCACCGCTATCAAGGTGGTATCATTCGTCAGTGTTTTACCACGTAAATTTCGAATTCGCTTCGGTCTGCTTTCTCTTCTTCACTAAAATTGGAAACTATTGGAAATTGAAAACCGCGTCAATGTTTGTTTGTAAACAAATATTGACGTTGACTTGAGTGACTCAGTGCGTCAAAGTGACTTCCATAGCGAATTTCCACAGATAACATGTCAATCAATAGACAATATTCTGTACATCTCCATTTCTTCTCCATTCAGCTAGGCGATTGTCTAGCGAACGTTTATGAATTGCAACAAAGATTCATTCAACATTCAATGACTACGCGAATCGTGAACGGCATTTTTGCGGAGACTGGTTAACCAACGATTATGAATTCCACTGTTAGAGCAGTGGCCGCAAAATGTAACATTTTGATCACGCTTACCTCACATAGATCAGCGGTGTCAGTGCATCTTCCATAAAATATCAGGGAATTAATGCATCCATTCAAAAATTCTCATTTTAAATAGCTTATAATGAGGTTTATTTCTCTCATTTCATGTTTTTTATTAAAACTCTATATTCAATGAACAGCTAACAGTGGAATTCATAAACGCTTGAAACGCTCGCCACCGAGACGTTTCAAGCGCTGTGTGTCGAATTCAAGCTTTTTGCATTTCATAGTCGAAATAAACTCTCAAATTGGCCGCTAGCAGCGGCCGAATACTGGTTCGCCGATTTCCGTTAATCAGACACTGCCAAACAAGGCTTTTGCTTTGACATGAGTTTGAAAACATTATTTTTGTATATTTTGTAGGCTATTTGAGCGTAATAAAATGTTGATTTTTAATAAGAAATGGAAGAAAAATGTGATTTAAGTCATATACAATATGTTTTTCTATGTTTGTATTTGTGGTAAAACCAATAAATCCACCAATAATCGAAAGTGTAGTGTAAAGCGAATGATGGCTATACATTGATGATGAAATCGCTAATTACGGGCAGTGCATATAAAACTACGACGATTTATGCTGTCCTGATACATACTGGTATTTCCGGAAGTTACTCTTCTCGTTCTGAGAAGAGGCACGTGCTTTGTATTTAGGCAGTGGGCCGGCGAAGGATTGAAACGATGGCAATAAACTATTGCCAGAAGAAAGAAGTGCCCCGCATGAGGATGGACTCGTGAAAGGCGCCACAGTCGGCTAGCTTATATATAAAGACGCAAGGCTAGTTAACGGAAAGGCTATTTGATGGTATACAGAACTGGGTAAACAATAAACCAGCTTCACTATTTTTTATGATGACTCAGTATCTCATAGGACATAGGATGTTGATGAATAATACATATCGAGCGCAAAATAAAGGAACTACACTATGTACTACACGGTACCTATTGACGATTCCAGAACATACGCTGTTCTAATATCCTCAGTTTGAGCAAAGATATCTGGATTGAAGAAGTTAGAATAAAGGTCGTGCATTAATTCATTTGGTTGGATGGCCTCATATGATATGTACCTACATTGCTTAAGGCGAAAAGGAAGTGGCTAGCAATACAAGAATCATAATAGTAGATTAATTTTCTTTTTCAGCCTGGTATATCTATTTAATTATTAAAATAATATTAGATGGATTATAATATTTTGTAGTTTTCTTTATTATTCATTCATTAGCAGTTCCAGACTCATTCATTAGCAATGAGCAGCAGAGATTTACAGCAGAGGTATCATGTTTGGTTTCATAAGTATGGTCTCCAAACAATTATTTATTTGAATCAGGCAACTATATTTAAACATAATATTATGATAACACATAAAATAACACAATACAATAGATTTCTTAAAATACTATAGATATAATTCTAAAAATAAGTATAATAAAGTCTTATAAAACAGAAGAAATCCTTATTCTCGCTTCCCTGTAGCAACGGTATACTATGCCCTCAGGCCAAAAGTCTGCACTGATGAACACATCTTTGCACCAGGCCGGAACAGTTAGGACGTATGAGCTGAAGTAAGTAGTTCTACTGGGAGTTCAGTTTATGGAGAGCAAGCTGCACTTTTGCTAACTGTGAACAAACATATTATCTTCGCGATATTTTTGTAGAGGTGCTCCAGGGCGATTCTTATACCTATCGGATGTTCCGAATAATGTGAGCCTTGGCCATCTCTGACTTTATGTGGGATATACAAATCATTATGTTAGACATCACCGCTATCAAGGTGGTATCATTCGCCAGTGTTTTACCACGTAAATTTCGAATTCGCTTCGGTCTGCTTTCTCTTCTTCACTAAAATTGGAAACTATTGGAAATTGAAAACCGCGTCAATGTTTGTTTGTAAACAAACATTGACGTTGACTTGAGTGACTCAGTGCGTCAAAGTGACATCCATAGAGAATTTCCACAGATAACATGTCAATCAATAGACAATATTCTGTACATCTCCATTTCTTCTCCATTTAGCTAGGCGATTGTCTAGCGAACGTTTATGAATTGCAACAAAGATTCATTCAACATTCAATGACTACGCGAATCGTGAACGGCATTTTTGCGGAGACTGGTTAACCAACGATTATGAATTCCACTGTTAGTTATCTATCGTTGAAAAGTATCTTACTTTAAAGCTCCTAACGTCTGTGGGGCAAGAAAGTTCAAACCAATCGATTAACCCTTCAAAGTCGATAGTAGTCTGTCACAATATCGACCGAATATTCATTCTTCACCTATAATTTCGGGGTAACTTTTACGCGGATAGGAATTTATTAAATTCCATAACTTTAATGACGGTATCATTGTTCACAACTTAAAACGGTATTTTAATATAAAATTTTACTCAAATATATAGCTAAAGCAATACTCGAAATACCTTCACAACAGGACCAGAATAAAACTGTTCTTTTCCCGCCGCGCTTCCAAAAAACAAAATATGCATTTTTATGCTACTGGGCAGGATTTCGCGCATAAACGCCCCATTGGATGTCTGTTGTGCTAATTGTGTAAATAAAATAAAGTATTGTCCCGGCTAATATACTTTGTACTAGATTATAAACCTTGCAGTAATGACATCAATAACTCCATTCATTCCGTTCCATTCGTTTGCATCGAAACTATAATACGTTTATGCTTGTTACTAGCAACTAAAGCAAAAGAGCGCAAGATTGTATTATTGGTAAATTGAAAGTTATTTAAATTGAAACTTTGTACAATAAATACTTAAGAAAAATTTTAAAGTCATCTTAAACGTACGTAGATAAACTTCTCGGGAAATCAGCAGATGCCACACTAAACATAAACTGTTTAAAACATTATAGCTCAAATAAGAGATAAGAAGAATAAATAAAATTATTGATAACAATAATTAGTATCTATTCAGTGTAGATACAGTTCTTGCAAAAATATAAATCTCTTAACATCTACATAGTTCAATGAATTATATCTGAAGAATGAAGCGACGAAGTATAATTAATGATTAAACGAACTTACCTGTAAGTGAAGTTCTATCATAATTATATGAGTCGCTTCATTCGAAGATATAATATTAAGCTCCCAACCCACCCATCCCAAAACATATTTTCGCAAGAGCTTTAAGTATAGGTACCTATATCTGATGTATATAATATCATTGCCCATATCTCTAAACTAAATGACGAACGAAGCCGCTGTGTCGCGCGAGACAGAGGCGGTTAGTAGGGGTTCTTTTTTATAACTCCTCTGAAGAACGTGCGTTTGGTTGCTTCTACGTGAAGGAAACTACATAGTTCAATGAATTATATCTTCGAATGAAGCGACTCATATAATTATGATAGAACTTCACTTACAGGTAAGTTCGTTTAATCATTAATTACATGTACCTACTATGCACTCTAGCCATTTGTTTGAGGTGACTTTTTTTTTTTTTTTTATCCACTACAAGTTAGCCCTTGACTGCGATCTCACCTGATGGTAAGTGATGATGCAGTCTAAGATGGTAGCGGGCTAACCTGTTAGGGGCATGGAAGTTATTTTAAACCCATATCCCTATTCGGTTTCTACACGGCATCGTACCGGAACGCTAAATCGCTTGGCGGTACGTCTTTGCCGGTAGGGTGGTAACTAGCCACGGCCGACGCCTCCCACCAGGCCAGACCAGGGAAAATTCAGAAATTATAAATTCCCAAATTGTCCCTGCCGGGGATCGAACCCAGGACCTCCGCACGTTAAGGCAACAGCGCTTCACACTGCGCCACGGAGGTCGTCAAAACCCAAACCAACTCAATTAAGCTCACAATGGTATGGGGGCAATTGGAGTACCTAGAGTAACCCCTTGTTCCACTGTCAACTCGTTATTGGACATAGCAAAGAAAATCATAAATACCTTCAACTTAATTATAATTATATACTTAATTACAAATATAATTGTATATATTACCTTCAACTGCAAACTGACTTAAAACCTAATCAACATAAAAGTGTCGAAAATAATAATTTCTAATTTTCAGTTAAAAGGTTTGTTACTCATGCGTGGTGTGGCCAGTTGTTTTGCTTTGTTGTCCCACATTAATTGTTTCAATATATTGATATTTTATAACATTCAACGGATTGGCCTGGCAATCGAAACAGGTAATAGATTTTTCACTAAAAAAAACAAAAAAAAAAAAAAAATTTCTAGGCGTCTGTCGGCCGTCATCCTGATGATCATGTCATTCCACTTTTAGCTTGAATGTTCAAATGTGCTCTTGGTACTTGCTATTGCCACCATGAACAGTTGAACGAATACCAACAATCGGCTGGAAAAAGAATGATATTCAAGCCTGTCAAATAATTTAAATTATGATGAAACCATGTTGAAGGTAAACTTATTATAAGGTTTTATATTATAAGGTTTTAGGATTAGGTAGTTTTAGATTTACTAACATTAGATTTATGATCTTTATGGTCTAAATAAATGATTTTTATTTTATTTGATTGGAAATAGTTAGCAAAGAAAAGCATAAATATAATAAATATGTTGTAGAAGAGATGGCAGCGGAACGAGGGATCACTGTGCTCCGATTACCCCCTTACTATTTTAGCTCAATTCGATTGAGTTGGTTTGGGCTCAAGCTAAGGGACAATAAAACTTATAAAATGGCGGAAGTGAAAGAGCTTTTGGTCGAGGGAGTGAACAATGTCACCCCAAACAAATGACAAGAGTGCATAGCACATGTTATTAAAAAGAGGACAAACTATGACGTATTGACCATTTGATTGACAGTGTCTGTGACACTTTCATTATAAATGTCGGTGGTCGGTGACCATGACGATGATGATGAAAACGATGATGATTATTTTAATAATTTATTATTTACATAAAAGTTTAGTATTATTAGTTGTTGGATTTTTCTTTATCTTTTCTTAGCAAAATTGGTCTTTCTATTTACTTAAGTATTCTTTCACTCTTCTGTCGGTAATAATATTGGCAGTATTTGGATTCTGCTAATGCATTTTATTTACATTTATGCAAATTATGTATGCAAATATAAAATGTTCGTAACGTTTGTCACTTGAAATTAAAATAGTGCTCTATTAATTTATTAACAATTTAATGTAAACTAACACTTTTATAAATTTAATTCATAGCATTACTCATATTTTATTAGAATTTGTTACCCTTTTTATGGGAACTGTTTTAACTATGGTATCACCAAGAAACTTCAGAATTCCGCGGAATTAAAAATCAAGGTATAAATCAGTGTAATCTGTTCGAGATTTTTAGGGTTCCGTACCAAAAAGGTACCAAACAATTTGGACGACCAACGAATTGGATGTAAAGGACTAAAGGCGTGTGTCGTGGGTCATTGCATGGTGTTTTAATAATTTAAGATAACTAAGTATTAAGATACTAGCTGATGCCCGCGACTTCGGCCGCGTGGTTTTTTTTGACTCCCCCAGGAACTCTTCAATTTTCCGGGATAAAAAGTAGCCTATGTCACTCTCCAGGTCCTCAACTATACCCATGGAAAAAAATCACGTCGATCCGTTGTTCCGTTACGGCGTGATTGAAGGACAAACCAACAAGCCAATAAACAAACACACTTTCGCATTTATAATATAAGTAGGTATGATTTCAAGCTACAGAACGGAACCCTCTGTAGGCGAGTGATGACTCGTACATACAAATATAGGGTATATTGTGGCTAATTTAATTCAGTTGTTCACACTCTATAATCACTTGTCCCCTTGTCCCCCGATTGCGTAAGGAAATCGTTACCTTAAGGACGGATGTACTGTAATAGGGGGAAACATCCTTTTCTGTTCCGACATTTTAGTATAGCAAAAATTAAAATTTCATTATCGAATAAATACCATTCGCTACTCATTGAGATATAGTATGATGTAATTAAAGAAAGTGGTCAAAAAATCGTATAGTAACGGCAGAAAATTATTGGGAAATTCATGGAAATCTCAAAAAAGGTCTTATCGCGTTCCGACTATTGTGATTTAATTTGAGACATTATTTAGACAAAAGTTATTTTAAATTGATCGTAAAAGATCAAAAAACACTTTAAATAAATAATATTTTCAATAAAACTTATAGTTTTTTTACAATCTGGTTCCAAACATCCCTCATTTTTACAGCACGAATTTTTCATACAAATTTAGTACGGGCGCGCGCATCACAAAATTTCGTTATATATTCATGAAATACGGCAGTCATTTCCCATACGCCTGCGGGCTCTCAAGGCGTGAGGTTGCGTCCCGTTGCTCCTGAACTGACGTTTGTCACTGTTAGTATCCGTACACAAACGTCAATGCATCCACTACCATTGAACAAAACTAATCATCGATATTTATACGTATAAAAAAAATGTAACTGGACGATTTCTGTATATAAAATATTTATTTTGAAAATTTAATTGGTGGTTATTTTATTATTCACTGAGCCCAAAACGGTATTTTATTCTCTGTCTTATTTTGCCTGTTTTGTGCCCGAACTCCACTAAAACTAACTTTGAATGGGTATATTGGTTCTTATAGTTCAGTCTAAGTAGATTTTTTTCTTTTATAACAGTCGTCCGAAGGGGGAAACTGGCGAAATATCAATTTCGGGTCTATGGGGTACCTAATGCTGATGTTCATTCTGTTTTGGTCTCGCAGAAAAGGGCTGTTCGTGCCATATACAAAACTAAATTCAAAGAAGTTGAAATTATGAGGGTCCACGACCAATACATAATTGAAAACTGGATGATGCCCGCGACTTCGTCCGCGTGGATTTTTGATTCCCGCGGGAACTCTTTAATTTTCCAGGATAAAAAGTACCCTTTATCCTTCCCCGGGTACCCTATGTGTTATTCCAGACTATAACCTATCCCTGTACCAAATTACATCAAAATCGGTTGAACAGATGGGCCGTGAAAGCGTAGCAGACAGACAGACAGACACACTTCCATGACGCAGTGGTTAGCGCTATAGTCTTCTAGTGGGAGGACCCAGGTAAGTTTCCTAGCAGGGTCAATTTAGGAATTTATAATATCTGAATTCACCCTGGCCTGGTCTAGTGGGAGGCTTCGGCCGTCGTTAGTTGCCACCCTACCGGGAAAGATGTACCGCCAAATGATTTAGCATTCAGGTAACATGCCGTGTAGTAACCCGCTACAATCTAAGACTGCATCATCACTTACCATCAGGTGAGATCGGAAACTAGGGCTAACTTTGTAGCAGTACCTAAGTATATAAAAATATCCATATCCATACTAATATTATAAATGCGAAAGTGTGTCTGTCTGTCTGTCTGTCTGCTACGCTTTCACGGCCCAACTACTCAACCGATTTTGATGAAATTTGGTACAGAGATAGGTTACATCCCAGGGAAGGACATAGGCTACTTTTCATCCCGGAAAATTGAAGAGTTCCCGCGGGAATCAAAAAAATGTATCTGTTCAACCGATTTTGATGAAATTTGGTACAAGGATAGGTTGTATCCCGGGGAAGGACATAGGCTACTTTTTATCCCGGAAAATTGAAGAGTTCAAAAATATGAATCCACGCAGACGAAGTCGCGGGAATCATCTAGTTCTATATAAATATTTTTGGGGTCTGTATACATAATAAACATTACTCCAAAGATTTATCTTATGTACCTATATAGATAGATAGAATGAAACATAACTTAAAGAAAATAAAAGTCCTTATAAAGACACAATTTTTCCAATCCTCTCTATTGTTTTGTATAAAACAAAGAAACGTGCGCACGCCGCCTAGCTTCATCCAATATTTTACTGAACGCGCAGAACTTGCTTCGCAGTTTTCAGTCGCACGTAGGCTGTCAAAATAGCTTCGTCTGATCTGAAGTGATAATCTTGCTTTCTGTCGAGTACAAAAACAATTTACTTCTGCAGTGTGCGACTATTGTAAAAAAGTAAGTATAATTTGTTTTATTAGTTACCTACAGTAATAGTCAGTGTGATTATTTGTAATATTTGAAATAAAAGATCCCTTCAAAAAAAAATTAATATGGCGTCGGCCGCGGTGATTTTCGTATTGTTGCGCTGATTGTTGGGTTTTGTATTATTGTGTGATTTCATAGTTGACGTTTGTTGAAGTAAAACTTTTACAGACACGTCACCACGTACTTTTACAGTCAGCGCATAATATAATGGAGAGTGCAACGCCAGTAAAACCCATGTACCGACACTTTAATTTTTTGACATAATGACGTAAACATACCTGACGCTTTTATCAAAGCTCAGCAAAGTTCATCAGTCCATGTATTTTTTAAATTATCTAGACATGATCTAGAATGATTTATTGTGATTCATTATTTTTGCAGATGGGAAAACATAAAAGAAGGTCTGCCTATTATAAAAAAGAAAATAAGCCGTTGCATTGGAAAAAAACAAACAAAAATTATACTCTTATTTCCTGAAATCTTGAGAGCTGTCATCCCATATCACTTCCACATTATATCACATGCAGATTGCAGAGAAGAAGCAAATAAATGCATTAGTTACCTACATAATTTCTGTACAAGTTTCGCGCTTTATCGCAAAATGCAATTATTCATTTCTCAATACAAATCAACTAAATTTTCATTTCATTGTACCTACAACACTTTTCCGCTAATTATCATAGCATCAGAGTTATACCATTTCATGTACCTACTCTCACCATAGTCTGTACACTAGTAAAAAAATATTAATTTATAATTAGTAGACTATACCAACAAAAGACATTCATCTTTCCTATCTAAACATTTTGGTTATTTACGTATTGCAGCTTTGAAATTCTAAACGATGATCAAGTTATCCTTATCCTTACTTCCTTACTAATATTATAAATGGGAAAGTGAGTTTGTTTGTATGTTTGTTCCGCTTTCACGCCGTAAACGCCTCTCAAAGACGTCTTAAGGTTGCCTAAAATTAACAATGACTAGGAAGGCTAACACATCTTTGAGCGGCCATGTCTAGTGAACGGCCCGATGAATACCGTCAGTTTTTATACTGTTTACATAGGTACTGCGCATACTTTAATACTGTACAAGAATCAGCCTTCCTAGTTATGGTTCATTTTTGGTAACCATAGTACGTGTTTGAGCGGCCATATCTAGTGAAAGGCTGATCTGCATGCAGGCAGACCTTCACTATCGTCATCAGTGGAGAGCCCTACACCCACCTAATACTGAATCAGCCTTCCTGGCGATAGTTACCAAAAGTGCAGCTATCTCATAGTCAGTATCTACATGATATTATAAACGTTTTTTTGCTGTCATAAAACTTCGGTTTGTCAAAATGTGACAAGGATAATTTTTATTTATATCAATTATATTAGGTACTTTATACTAATAAACTTTATATTGTAGTAATAAATTGCATTTTTATTTTCCATTTCAAAGTGATATAAAAGTTTCACATCAAAAACTAAGTAAATAATGGAAATAGGTTTTTTAGGATGAGTTGTGCCATTTATGATGAATCAACGGGACTTTACTCAGCTTGAAAAGGAGATTCTACTGAGGAGAGATGACAATAACTCAGCAGTTCATAAAAAGAAAAAAAAATTGCAATAATGTACCTAGAAAATAATACACAATATATACGGAGCTACATAAATATATGTACATACATAATGTATCAAGTATTACTCTGATTTAGTGGGCTGTTAGTGGATAGTTTCCATGCAACATTAGGAAAATCATCAGTTGATGCTACGTTAGTTGTTACGGATATGTCTCAAACCCACCAGCATCAATTGATTTTCATAGCTTAGCTCTAGGGGAAAGGAGTTCAACTAAGCAACGAAGTTTTTCACATAACGATGAAAGGAAACACGTCCTTCTAAGTATTTATTACGAGAGAGGGAATGACAGCATGACAGTCACGCAGCTTACTTACGTCCATAATGTTCCCTACATTACACATTATACTAGTTGAAGTATGGAACACAGAAGCTGACTAGTTACTTCTCAAACCACTTCATCTACATCGCACATCTCAGATGGAAATGGAATCTCCTAGTGCTGTCTTACACCGTTTTTATACTATTCATGCAGAACTACTACTAATCTAATACTAAGCGCCATTATTAATTTAATTTATTTTTCTACCTAAGCATACAACCTTTATCAAATAAACACCTATCTTTACCTATACCTACTCATAGTTATAAATCAGTTAGCAGGAATCAGCTGGTTGGTATATTATCAAGAAGCACCTCTACAACAAACTACAACTACATCCTATGATAACTCCATACTATGATATTAAAAATGCCAAAGACGTGTAATTGAACGGCCCATTATTTCAACCAAGTTGGTATAGAGTAAGGTTACATCCCGAGGAAGGACATAAGTTACCTTTATCCCGAAAAATTGAGAAATTCCCGCAGAAATAAAAAAAAATTTACGAAGGCAGACGAAGCCGTAAGTATCATCTAGCTATCAATCAATAAATAATATTATTTGTGCCATAGTGAGATAGTTGATCGCATATTGTGTGCTCCCGTGGTAGGGGCTGAATCCTTCTATGTGTGCCTGCGTAGACTGTGGTTGTATGTGTATAGAAACAATTGACAGCGGCTGACAGCTACGCCTAGATGTCGGCCAAGGGTAGGACCCTTAATCGTTTGTCAAACAGATAATTCGACCTGTTTAAGGAGTGCATAGATGCCTGCACGTCAAAAAGCATTTATAAACTCCATAAACAGTTCGAGTAATACGTTTTAAGCTGTCAAGCGATTAAGATTTGTTTAGTCAATTGGGCATTAACTTAACTAAAATGGTATATGTAGGTAGGTAACTATACAGATAGCTATCCCTTTCATAATGGTTCCCTGCAGAAAAGTAATAGATCTTTAATAGAAGAATCTGATAAATTTGAGATGGGTACCTACAGCTAAATTAAGCCACAGTGAATAAATAAAATTGAAACTGGTTTCCAATGTAATTTATTTTATTATCAGAAATTAATTATTCATTGTCGGACTTAATTATTTAATTTAGGCCGTAGACTTCACTTTCAGAAATGTTCCTGAAGGCTGTAATTAACGTTTCAGTGTTGATTTCTTTGAAGCGACCGTATTGATTTACGCCTCTTGGTTCTTTAAGAAGTCGAAAAGCTCTTCCATAATGGAGGTTTTCTTCCATATATCAAAGGCATTGTATTCATAGATCTTTTTATCATAAGCGTAGTATTGGACGAGCCCCGCCTCTGCAGCTACAGCGGTCGGTAACGCATTAGGTTGGAATTTAAAATCTGAAAATTCACTGGTACCATTCGGATACATAGCGTAAAGTTCATCAGCAATGATAACTGGTGCTCCATGGTCAAGGAAGAAAGGAGGTTTCAAGAGGGTTACAGCGCCTGTGGCTTCTGGGAGACATTCAATTTTCTTAATTCCGTCCGCTGTGCGGACGTATGGTACCTGATCATCGGAAAAGAAGAACAGGTTGCGTGCGTAGTCTACAACAATTTGCTTCGCTTTCACAACGTCATCCAATTTTTCTTTCTTCTCGCCATTATCAGTAACTTTGTACACCTCACGATCTTCAGTTAGAATATAGATTACTTCACCTTTATTCTCCATATCGATTGCAATTATGCTGTCTGTGATTGGTCCATATTTTTCAGCGGAGTTCGTCTTTAGGTTGTAAACGTAAAGACCTTCTTTAGCTCCTAAGAAAACTTTTTCACTATCGTCTCCTACTCCAGCGGCATCTCTGCCGTTGTCTAGAAGTTTCGTGGCCTTTCCGTCCTTGAGGACGTACAATCCTTGGTCTACACGACTTCCATCTGGCTGGACATCGGCTTCTACGAAGAATAATACGAGTTCTGTATCTGATTCATCCGATTCGTTAAATTTGATCGGGTTAAGAGGTACGACCAATTTGACGATATCGTGTTTTGCCGTGTATTTAACATAATCTTTTGCGTAATTTTCCTTTGATAGTAAAATTTTGTCGTCATCTTTGGTGCTAGAGGGAGCGGCAGCCAAAAGTCCGACCAGGGCAAAAGTTGTAAAACACGTCAGCAGTCTCATTTTGAAATCTGAAAAAAAATAAGCCCATGAAAAGAGGAAAATTTATGTGGGTTGATTAAACTGTCCAAGCGATTGTAAGATTTAAGACGAATTTTAATAACTTTAATTTTTCTACACTCTCTCGTTGTCATGGTCAAGTCAATAAACTGTTTTGAATAAAGATAATATTATTATGTCAGCGATGGATATAGTATTTTACTTGGCTGCGCGGATCGCTTAAGTAGTCCGCTGGCATGCAAAGTTGTTTTTTAGGGTTCCGTAGTCAACAAAGAACTCTTATAGTTTCGCCATACGTCCGTCCGTCCGTTTGTCCGTAGCTTAGCTCAGAGTTTCTTAGTACTAGACAGCTGTAATTTTGGTATAGGTGTACGTTTTAATTTTAAGCCGAAAAAGTGGCGTGAAAGTATTTAAAAAAAAATGAAAAAAAGTTTTTAGGGTACAACAAACACTCGTAAATTGGAGTTTTTTTTCCGCGTCTATCCCATGGTGTGTCGTTGGATAGTTAGTTAAAAATATTGTGGCTGCGGGAAATTTTTGGATTAAGCGAAGTGCTAATTTTGTCGTCCAGTGAGTGAGTCCAGTACGCTTACTCTGCGTTTTAACATTGCAAATACGATAGATCCACGTGAGAGCTCACCACGCCAAGCGTCATAGTGAAATGTACCAAAAAGATCTTGCTTTAAAGTCACAAATTCAGCGTTTCGAGCGCTGGCTGTGAATAAATACACGAAATGGTGAAATGAGCTCTAAAATAATGCAATTAAGGTTCATTTTACTTTGACGCTTGGCGTGGTGAGCTCTCACGTCGATCAATCGTATTTGCAATGTTAAAACTCGTAAGCATACAGTTTCCCAAGCAAGTTAAACGGTTGTTTTTGGAGACATGAAAAAAATCATGGCAGAAATCATTCCTAGAGCGGTTGTACCTAACGCGGGTAGGATGGCTTCACAAAATACTGTTGCAAATGTGACTACGAATGCGGCGGGAGATGGTATTAATAGTTCTAATGCAGCAGGGGGCGGAGATAGTGGAACAACTTGGTCCTCGAATGTGCTGGTTTCTAAGTTTTATCAAAGAGCGGTCTCGTTATTAACAGCCATAGTTCGGGTCCTGGATAAGTGCGGTCAATGTAGAGAAGTGCGTGTGCTGTTAAATGGCGGCAGTCACACATCGTTTATATCTGAGGAATGCGCTAGTCGTTTAGGGTTGCGTAGATTCCGCTCAGGTGCGGTGACGTTTACGGGGTTAAGCGGATCACAAGTAAGTGGATGTAACGGTGGGGTATATTTGACGGTTGCACCTAGGTATATGGAGAATCCTAGGCTAGTGTTTACCGCCACGGTTTTAAATAAAATTACGCCGAATTTTAGCTTGCCGGAAAACTTTACGGATTATTTTGGCAATCTGCATCTGGCAGATGATTTGTTTTATGTAAGTAGGCCTGTAGATATCTTGATTGGAGCAGATGTCTTAGGGGATATTCTGTTAAATGAAATAATTAGAATTCATGAAAATGTGCCTACTGCGGTTAACACGGTCTTTGGGCATGTGTTAGCGGGTGCGGTTAATGTTGCGGTACAGCATCCAGTAGATGATGCGGTTTATTTGTCACAAACTTTGTTTAATAAAGATTGTAAGGATGAAATTTTAGAAAAAATCTGGGAATTAGGAAATATCCCTGATAAAGTTGTTACGGACCCAAAGGATTCACAGTGTAAAAGGTTCTTCGAGGAGACTTACCAGTGTAATGATACTGGTAGATATTTTATTGTGCGGCTACCATTTTTGTTAAATAAACCAGAATTAGGACATTCGGTTCCACTGGCAAAAAAGCGGTGTTATGCGATGGAAAGGCGGTTAAAGCCAAATAAGTTGTTGTGGAAGAAATATATTAAGTTTAAAAATAAGTTTAAAAATATTCGTCGCATCCGTAAAAAGGTAGCAGCCGTTCATGTAGTTACTGCGGATTTTGATGATATATTTACGCGGTTTAGTTCTTTGTCTAAGCTACAGTCAGTAGTAGCTTATTGTATGCGGTTTGTTCGAAATGCGAAACATGTTGGGGAAAAATCAGTGGGGCCTTTGTCGGTCAATGAGCGCAAAGCTGCTATGGAGCAGCTTGTGCGTATGATACAAACATTGGAATTTGCTGCGGATATTGAATTATTAAAACGAAACAAACCTTGTACCATGCGGTTACGGCGTTTTTAGGGTTCCGTAGCCAAATTTGGCAAAAACGGAACCCTTATAGATTCGTCATGTCTGTCTGTCTGTCTGTCTGTCTGTCTGTCTGTCTGTCCGTCCGTATGTCACAGACACTTTTTTCCGAAACTATAAGAACTATACTGTTGAAACTTGGGAAGTAGATGTATTCTGTGAACCGCATTAAGATTTTCTTACAAAAATAGAAAAAAAAACAATAAATTTTGGGGGTTCCCCATACTTAGAACTGAAACTCAAAATTTTTTTTTTCATCTAACCCATACGTGTGGGGTATCTATGGATAGGTCTTCAAAAATGATATTGAGGTTTCTCATATCATTTTTTTCTAAACTGAATAGTTTGCGCGAGAGACACTTCCAAAGTGGTAAAATGTGTGTCCCCCCCCTGTAACTTCTAAAATAAGAGAATGATAAAACTAAAAAAAATATATGATGTACATTACCATGCAAACTTCCACCGAAAATTGGTTTGAACGAGATCTAGTAAGTAGTTTTTTTAATACGTCATAAATCGTTATCCGCAATTTACCTTTCATTCAATCAACTCAAATATTTAAAATAAAAATATTTTTAATAATTTAAAACTTACTACAGCTTTGTACGGAACCCTCGGTGCGCGAGTCCGACTCGCACTTGGCCGGTTTTTTACTCTTTATTGATTCTAAAGGGTTATTGCGGATTGGGAGACGTCTTACAAATTCGAATTTGGAGTTTGTGTTGAGTTTGAGTTCGAATTAAGTACGTTAGAGATTTCTATTTTAGTTTATTTGTGCGGTGAATATTTTTGTTAAAATAAGAATGCGGTTCTGCAAGGTGCAGAAGTTTAAGTCTAATCTAATCTAATCTAATCTAGCCTATGGTGTCCCACGACTGGGCAAAGGCCTCCCTCCGATTTTAAGTGTAGGTTTATTATATGTTATTTTTATGCAGCGGTTAGTTAATATAGTTAGATTTAATTATTTAGGTTTTCATAAGGCAAAACATGCAGGTTTAATTTTACTTGCGGAAATGCGGATTTTTATTACAATGCGGCTTTTATTTTGTTAATAATGTTGGTTGTGTCGTTGCGGTAATGTAGATATGCTAGATATATTATTTGGTTTACTTGCGGTTATATTGCGGTTTTGGTTTAATTATGCGGTAGATAAAGGCTTTAGCCTTTCTCGGGCGGGAATATGTTCAATATATATTCAACCTTTTTCGGTCGCAGTATTGCTGTGTAGAGTACACAACACACCACATTAAAAAACTACACTGAAACTTATATTATGTCATTAAATAGTATGTATTCTATTTGCGGTCGGGGTGCAACTATCCATCGCGGATAAATTTGTGAATATTGGTGTTGTGCTACAAAATACCTATCTGAACCCTCGGACTCGGACTCGGCGGTCGCGGCACCAAAAATATTTGAACCATACAGCGGGCGGGTGAGCTTAGTGTATTACTATATTATATTTATTGTATTGTATCAATACAGAGTAATTCCGGATCTATACCCACCCAACAGCAGACGGCAGACCAGCGCAGCTATTATTAATAATTTACAGCAGTAGTAGGTATAAATAACGAAGATAAAAGGAAAACTATCACAACTAAATAAGCTTCGCACGCACTTTTATGAATGCAAGATTTATAGTTAGGGAGTATTTGGGTCTTGATTCTTGCATGATTCGAAGCAATTCGGTATTAGTTAGAATTCGATTTTTATCCGGAACATTGTATTGGGCTGTATTAAGAAAAATTGGGGCATATCATATTACTAATATCATACTAATATTATAAATGCAAAAGTGTGTTTGTTTGTTGGTTTATTGGTTTGTTGCTTTGTCCTTCAATCACGCCGCAACGGAGCAACGGATCGACGTGATTTTTGGCATGGGTACCTAATATCTGATCTGAATGGTACCTATAGTTGATCTACCGATCAACTATAGGTACCATTTACTTTTTATCCCGGAAAATTAAGGAGTTCCCGGGGGAATTAAAAAAAACTTAAACCACGCGGACGAAGTCGCGGGCATCAGCTAGTACTAATAATAATTAGAATATTTACACTGATTACAATATTTACTAAATTTTTTTTAACAAAAGAACACCGTCCAAATGATCGTTCATGGGCATGGTGCTCCAGACACTGGCGGTATTACCAAGCTCTCTGAATTGCCAGGCTTAACGTAAAAGTGAAGTACTTATCTGTTGGCTACATAAGCGCCAGCTCTTGGGCCAGCTTCTGGGATACAACATTGACAAAATGTTTTGTATCCGGTGACCATGGGTCTAACTCTAGAGGATCAAATGCAAGCGCCGCGCGCATAAATTTTGTCCTTATAAATGACCTGATGCCCGCGACTTCATCCGCGTGGTTTAAGTTTTTTGTTATAACCGCGGGAACTCCTTAATTTTCCGGGATAAAAAGTAGCCTATGTCACTCTCCAGGTCCTCACCTATACAACAAAAAAAGAATTAGCGAAATCGGTCCAGCCGTTCACGCGTGATGCCGTGACCAAGGGAAATAGGGATTAATTTTTATATATATAGATTTCAGTTTATTATATTTAAAATAAGATAAGATTTTAATATCTATTTATATTTTTTTTTAGTTTTAATTAAGATTTTAGTTCATTGACAATCGTGAAAGAAAATAAAGCAAATTAGTCGTAGTTTTTGATATACTTACTGATAGTCTTAAAGCTACAATTTATTTAAGAGCATTACAATATTATAAATTAATAAAAATTTAATAATTTATAATATTACGTTCTTGAAAAATAATCTTAGCTAATAAATAATAGTTAAAGTTTTGGACTTACCCGTCAAATATTCTCAGCGGAATGAGATTCAAAGATGCTGCATAGATTATATAGACGCTAATTTCATGTTTATCATTTTTTTTGCATGTTTTTTTTTGAATACCATTATCGGTGTGATACTGATTAGTTGCTAAGGTGACCATGTTTATGATGTCGTGATGCGGGATACGCATAACAGTCGATTGCGATTGTTAGTCAACGTTGTCCCAAGTCGGTAAATGGATGGGTGACCGAATTTGGAGTTTCGAATTTGGCCTTTTCATTTCCTCCGTGCCTCGGAGACATCTGATAATAATAATTGTTACAAAAACCAAGAGTTTAAATACTCTTAGTCGAGTCATAAACCCACCGCATTATTATCCCACGAAAACCCCTACCATTATTTGATTAACGGGTATAATAATTAAGGGGTCATGACTCTCAGTAATGAGGCATACGTTGCAGAGAGAGAGATGCGGGATCAACTTCGCAATGGTCGAGTCCTGAAATATCATAATTAATGGCACAAGTACTATCCATACTAATCCATATCCATACTTCCATATACTAATATTATAAATGCGAAAGTGTGTCTGTCTGTCTGTCTGTCTGTCTGCTACGCTTTCACGGCTCAACTACTCAACCGATTTTGATGAAATTTGGTACAGAGATAGTTTACATCCCAGGGAAGGACATAGGCTACGTTTTATCCCGGAAAATTGAAGAGTTCCCGCGGGAATAAAAAAATTTTATCTGTTCAACACATTTTGATGAAATTTGGTACAAGGACAGGTTGTATCCCGGGGAAGGACATAGGCTACCTTTTATCCCGGAAAATTGAAGAGTTCCCGCGGGAATCAAAAAACATAAATCCACGCGGGCGAAGTCGCGGGAATCATCTAGTATTATTTAAATGCGAAAGTGTTTCTGTCTGTCTGCTACGCTTTCACGGCCCATCTGCTCAACCGATCTTGATGAAATTTGGTACAAGTGTAGATTGTATCCCGGGGAAGGACATAGGCTATTTTTTATCCCGGAAAATTAAGGAGTTCCCGCGGGAATCAATTAATCCTAATCCACGCGGATCATCTAGTAAAAAATAAACATTATACATTTCATCGCAATCTGTCGAGCTATGTCGCTGTCCAGCCGAGTTGGATTCGATGGCTTGGACCTACATAGTAGGACCTTCAGTCCCAGGTATGTAGATATATTTATCTACATAGCTTCAAAGTTGAAGTATGGACAGACGTTTTGTCGAACTTTGACGAACTCCCTGACGCAGTGTTGAGGGCTGTGGTCCCGGGTTTGATTCCCGGCAGAGTCAATTTGGGAATTAATAATTTCTGGTCTGGCTTTGTGGGAGGCTTTGGCCGTGGCTAGTTACCACCCTGCCGGCAAAGACGTGCCGCCAAGCGTGATTAGCGTTCCGGTACAATACCGTGTAGATGGTAGAAACCGATTAGGGGTATGGGTTTAATATAACTGCCATGCCTTATACTGCATAATCACTTACAAAAAAAAAAGACGGAGTTAATACCAAGTTCGAAGAAATAACATGCTTGGGGTTCCATGGTGCTGGAATTGCGCCTCTGCAAAAAGCATAGCCAAATCCTTAAACCTCTTATGAAGTAGGTACTAAATGATGCCCGCGACTTCGTCCGCATGGTTCAATTATTTTTGATTCCCGTGGGAACTCCTTAATTTTCCGGGATAAAAACAGTAGCCTATGTCACTCTCCAGGTCCTCAACATGCCAAAAATCACGTCATTCCGTTACTCCGCTGCGGCGTGATTGTAGGACAAACCAACAAACAAACACACTTTCGCATTTATGACATTAGTAAACATTATCCCTATTTTAAGTTTTTACCTCATTGGCCAATCGTAAGTTTAAAACAACATGTATGGGAACCCTCCTAAATCCTAAATCTACAGATATTAATCCATACTAAGATTTATAAATACGAAAGTGTGTCTGTCTGCTACGGCTGTTTTTTAATCGATTTTGATGAAATTTGGTAAAAGATAGGTTGTTTTTAACGCGGGGAAGGTTCCCGGGGGAACTCCTTAGTTTTCCGGGATAAAATGTAGCCTATTTGATATTCCAGACTATATACAAGGTGTAAGGTAATTAGTATAACATACCCGCGGCTACCCATGTTAGATGGTGTATAGATATATTGGAAAAATGTCATAAGACGTGTAGCTCATATCCTGGGGGAGTTATGTGGACTTCAAAATTTTAGCATAAATGTTGAGGTGGCATCCCTTAAAACAGCTGATTCAATATCAATGAACTGCGAACAATACGACGTATGTTAAGCCTCGTAACCAGCGCGAGCGTTGCGATAAAATCCATTCGCGATACTAAAGTAATCATTATTCGGCATGCATTAAACCCATACCCCTATTCGGTTTCTACACGGCATCGTACCGGAACGCTAAATCGCTTGGCGGCACGTCTTTGCCGGCAGGGTGGTAACTAGCCACGGCCGAAGCCTCCCACCAGGCCAGACCAAGGAAAATTCAGAAATTATAAATTCCCAAATTGACCCCGCCGGGGATCGAACCCGGGACCTCCGCACTTTAAGGCAACAGCGCTACACACTGCGCCACGGAGGTCGTCAAAATTAAAATTAAATTCTCAAAGCAAAAGCCCGGTTAGAACTTACGTATTTTTGTAAAAAAATGCCCGACTAGTATCGGACATCGTAAGTCGAAGTCAGTCACTTATCCTTATTTTATGAGCCGCCTTTCCCTGTGATTAATTTCTCGACTTATTTCGTTTAAGTTTTGATCAATAATTAATTATTTTGTGTAGTTTGTTCTTTCAATGATTTGCAAATTGAAATGAATTGCCAAATTGCATAACGATACGATAATAATTATTATTATCGCTTGTAGTACAGTTCTGACTTTAGGTGTAGAAGGAACAAAGGACTCCACAGGGTTGCCAAAATTTCTTTTCCATAATTAACTAATTAATTTTGTATGGAAGTTTTTGATAATTGATTTTGACTTTTAGACTCTACCATAGTGTTTATAACGTCAAAATGGCATGGGTAGCCGCCGGTATGTTATACCATTTACCTTACACCTTGTATAATCTATCTCTGTAGCAAATTTCATCCATACATCCATACATCCATCCAAACTTTCGCATCTTAACTTACTAATCAAATATTTATTATGAATATGAGTTTGGATGGATGTATGTATGGATGGATGGATGGATGTATGGATGGATGTTCGTTACTCAATCACGCACCAACGGCTGAACGGATTTGGATGAAATTTGGCACAGATATAGATTATAGTATGGAATAGCACATAGGCTACTTTATATCCCGGAAAATGAAAGAGTTCCCGCGTGAACCAAAAAACCTCAATCCACGCGCACTAAGTCGCGGGCATCATCTAGTATTATAAATGCGAAAGTTTGGATGGATGTATGGATTTATGGATGTTTGTTACTCAATCACGCCCCAACGGCTGAACGGATCTGGCTGAAATTTGGCACAGAGATAGATCATAGTCTGGAATAGCACATAGGCTAAAAATCTCAAACCACGCAGACGAAGTCGCAGGCATTCGCTAGTTTATAATATTAGTAAGATAAGTAAGAAGTAAGATTTACATACTAATTAAATAGTTGACTGTGTCACTTTATTTCAGTAATTTTACTTAAATTTCTTTCTTTTCCTTCCTTTTTCCTTTGCCTTTTCATACTCTAACCCAGGGATGCACAGACTTATTAAGACTAGGGGCCACTCGGGCAAATTATGAACTGATGGCGGGCCGCCAGAAGTATAGGTAATTAAAGACAATAAAGAATTGATAAATATGTATTAAAATTGAAAAAGAATTTATTAATTTGAAGCGTGGCACTGCATAGTGCTTACAATCTTTTTTATATTTGGCTCAAATTTACTTGTAGCAACACGTAAAACTGCTTCCAAACTTTCATTTGCATTTCGATTTTTTGTTTTATTATTATTTAGTATTGAAAAGGTTTGTTCACATATATAGGTAGAACCAAATAAGCTGGCACATTTCAGAGCGTTTATACGCAACTCTTTGTACGTATTTTTATCAATGCAGCGGTAAAAGTTCAGCAAGTCTCCTTCGTTGAATTTGTTGCGTAAATCTTGGTCGTTTTGAATGTCGATAATTTCTAACTGCATTGACTCTGGCGCATTTTCAACTGAAATCGTGAAAGGTTTGCTGAATATGTCCAACAGAGGTTTCAATTTTTTAAACTCCGAAAATCTGTCTTGAAAAGATTGAATCAAAATATCTAGCTTTTCTACATAACTGAAATTAATCGCAGTTTTGTTGAATTTTTCAGCCATTTTCTTATAATTCGGAAAATGATTGTAATTTCCAGAATTCAATTGCGATCTGAAAAGTGTCAGCTTGCATTGAAAGGATGATACATGAGCGTAGAGCTGGGATATCAGTTGATTTTTGCCTTGAAGCCGTGTGTTCAAGACATTCAAATGATTTGTAATGTCAACTAAAAAAGCCAAATCACACAACCAATCAGGATTTTTAAGTTCCGGGACATCCCTTTGCTTGTCCGCCAGAAATATTCCAATTTCTTCTATTAAATTTAGAAATCGTTCCAGTGTCAATCCACGACTTAGCCACCTTACTTCTGTATAATACAGTAAATCTCCATATTCGCTTTCGATGTCATCAAGGAATTGTTTGAATTGCCTGTGATTGAGTCCTCGTGATTTTATGAAATTTACAGTCGAAACTACCACTTTCATGACATTTTGAAATTCAATTTTTTTAGAACAGAGGGCTTCTTGGTGTATAATGCAGTGAAACTGCATGAGATCTTCAGCGTTTATGTTTTTTTCTTGCAGATGCTTTTTCAGCAAAGTAACTAGCCCAGAATTGACACCAATCATCGAAGGAGCACCGTCAGTCGCAACTCCCGATAATTTTGATAAGTCCAAATTAGTTTTTGAACACTCATCCAAAAGTACATTGAGTATATCAACTCCTCTGGTTTGACCTTTCAATGAACACATTCCTAATAACTCTTCTAAGACTTCAAAATCTTGAGTAACACCTCGTATGAATATGAGAAGTTGAGCTATGGAACTAATATCAGTGGATTTGTCGAGTGCTAATGAAAAAAATTCAATGATATTAGTTTTTTCATTTAATTGTTCCGCAATATTACCTGACAAAGACATAATTCGTCTTTGGATAGTCATACGATTCAGTTGAATTTTCTCAAACTTTTTTGCTGCTTCTGGGCACATTTTCTTAGCGGCAATTTCTATGCATTCTTTTACAAAATCCCCATCATTGAAGGGGCGACTTCGCTTTGCTATCATTCGAGAAATTTCATAACTAACTTCTGTAGCTGTTTCTGAATCTTGAATAGGTTTTGTAAACATAGCTTGCTGACCAATAAGTTCCCGTTTTAAAGACAACATTTTTTGCTTTCTTAATTCGCCTGTAAACTTGGTAAAAGTAGGATGCTGCGTTTCATAGTGCCTTTTAACATTATATTCCTTTGGAATCGCAACAGAATTTTTGCAAATTAAACAAACGACTTTGTTATGTGACCATACAAAAAAGTATTTCTCGGTCCAAATTTCTTGAAACTGCCGATTTTCATCTTTAACCTTACGTTTATTACTAGGTCCTGGCTTGTCCATGTTGCGTTCTAATCCTGGCTAGGATTAACACAGCACCTAAAAACAATTACAGTACCTACTTAAATTACCCATCCTTTTTTAAATTACCAAAAATAATTGATTAAATAGGTAGGGAAACACTTATTAATAACAGAGTTTTACTTACGATTTCACAACACAATTATACACCGGCTAGTCGAGTTAAAATCTACACTAGAACTATTGACACTTCACTCAAATTAAAACCGAACTGTCGGTCGCTGCGGTTAGCGTGGCTTTTATACCGCGCGTATAGAGTCGAAAACTGTCTGGAGAAATCTCGAAACCGACTCTGGAAGCTTCGTGTATCTACCTACGCGAGCAATCGGGAATTCGGGACTATTGCTATCTCGCTTGCTCTAACAATATAACCCGCGGATAACGCGCCGCCGCGCCGGCCGCGGCGCTTCCTCAAGAAAACGAATTTAACCGAGATCAGCACGAACATTACCGACCGCTGTTACCGACGCATGCACGGCGCACCGATAAGCGCACTTAAGAGCGCGCGCGCGAGATTCAAATTACTTTTCGAAAATATTTTTTTTGGTTTTATTCTGGAATAGAATTCAATATTTTTCGAATGTACGAGAGTATTATTTTTGCTGTCGGCGGGCCACCAGTATTCGACCGGCGGGCCGCATGCGGCCCGCGGGCCGCGGTCTGTGCATCTATGCACGTTTGTCTGAATGCGTGTTTCAATTATGGTTAGAGTCTAACCATAATTGAAACACGCATTCAGACAAACAAGTGAATATAATTAAAATTATTAAAAACGACTGCTCTGCCGCAGACACACATACGTATACCTAACCTATCGCCCTTATCACCTTAGCGATAAGGCCGCCTTTTGTATCCTACTTCTGCCTGTGTTTGTTTTATTTCCAATTTTTGTTTTTGTTATCTTTACTTGTCGTGGTACAAATAAAGCGTATTGTATTGTATATACGAACCCTGAAAACATAACACTCCTTTTTTGGGCAGTCGTGTGATAAAAAATCCCCCTCGAATTACCTTTGGAAGAAGTCATTAATTACCTTTGGAATCTTATTACCATTTTTATTAAATAATTTTTTGTTTAGAATCACTGGATATGGAACTATAGTTCAATAGTTCAATAGTTCAATATCCATTGATCCAGTGATTCAGTGATTCTAAATAATATCGCTCGCCGTGCAGATAATTTGTTATTATTAAGTTAACATCAAAAGTTTAATTAGTTTGGCACTGTATAATTTTTATTTATGGGTAAGTGTTTCAATTCACAACTATACAGTCCCAAAAAAACGTTATTTAGTCACCCTATTTAATATTTTTATCCATTACGCAATCATTTAATTTCCGCGGCAAACTGTAGGTATGATATTTTTTTTTACTAACTGGCCTTACGGCTTCTATGGCTGTGACCTATATTATCTATGACCGAGTCATACGTCTTCAAGCTTTCATTCAAGATGGGGCATATGTTGCAAGCAAGTTCCCGCTTTTCAGACTAGATGGCGTTGATGGCGTTGCTAAAAATACGCCCACATTCTTTGTTTGACAGGGCCGTCGGTTTTGGTCGAGGTCGTTGGAAATAGGTAATTATTGCGTACCGGATATTACAAGGAAACTCGGTTATCCATTTAATTATACTTTTACTAGATGATTCCCGCGACTTCGTCCGCGTGGACCAAGTTTTTTTGATTCCCGAATTTTCCGGGATAAAAACCCTATGTCCTTCTTCGGGATACAACCTATCCCTGTACCAAATTTCATCAAAATCGGTTAAACAGATGGGCCGTGAAAGCGTAGCAGACAGACAGACAGACAGACACACTTTCGCATTTATAATATTATATTAGTATGGAATTAGTATGGATTTAGCACATTGACCAACGCGGCCGCGTCGTCATTTTGACCCCCGTCCTAGAGTTAAGACTATTGCTGCGACTCTTGAGAACCATAGAGATAGTAAGGTTTGCATCTATGTATTTTTAATGTTCAGCCTAACACTATGTATAAAGGAATTAGCAACAGGGAATAAATAAAATCAATAATGTTTTCAAAATGTATTTATTTAACAGTTCTTCGCTCTCGGACTGTCAATTAATTACTAATTACTAGTATTAGTAGAATTATTAATGTTGATAATTAATCAGGTACTAATATTAGTAATTATTGATTAAATGCTTTAGCGTTAAACGGAAACCACTGTCGGAGATTTTTCCGAAGGCTGTAATTTACGTTTCAGACCAGTTCCCTTTGAGGCGGTTGTTATGATTTCCTTTTCTTCTTTCTTAATATAATCTGCAAGTTCATCTAAAAGGGCGGTTGTCATCAAAAATAATACGTCGTATTCATAGATTTTCTTGTCGTGAGCGCAGTATGTGACGAGGGCCGCTTCTGGGGCTAGAGCGGTCGGTAACGCTTCGGGTTGAAATTCCATATATTTAAATTCACTAGAACCGTTAGGGTATATAAGGTACAATTTGTTATCAATGATAACTGGAGCTCCATTGTCAAGGAAAAAAGGAGGTTTGAAAAGGGTTACAGTTTCTGTGGCTTCTGGGAGACCTTCAATTTTCTTAACTCCGTCAGCTGTGCGGACGTATGGCACCTGATCATCGGAAATTAGGAAAAGGTTGTTATCAAAATCTACAACAATTTGCGTAGTTTTAACGTCTTCCAATTTTTCTTTCTTCTTGCCGTTATCAGTAACTTTGTACACCTCACCATCTTCAGTCAGAATGTAAATTACTTCACCTTTATACTCCATATCGATTGCAATAATGCTATCCGTGATTGGTCCGTATTTTTCAGCGGAGTTCGTCTTTAGGTTGTAAACGTAAAGACCGTCTTTAGCTCCGAAGAAAGCTTTGTCGCTATCGTCTGCTGATGCAGCGGCATCTCTGCCGTTGTCTAGAAGTTTCGTGGCCTTTCCTCCCTTGTAGACGTACAATCCTTGGTCTACACGACTTCCATCAGGTTGGACATCAGCTTCAACGAAGAATATGACGACATCCGATTTCATTTCATTCGATTCAACTGACTCAGAGTCGTCTTTTCCAAAGTTTATGGAGTTTATAGGTACAACCAAGTTGACGATATCGTGTTTTGCCGTGTATTTAACGAATTCATCGATGTAAAATTCAGGTGTTATTACAACTTTATCATCTTCATCGTTAGAGGTGGGAGCGGCAGCCAGTAGGCCGACCAGCGCAAAAACTGTGAAGCATTTTAGCAGTCTCATTTTGAAATCTGAAATTAAAAATTTTTGTTGTAAGTTGTAAATTAGACTTGTAGTCTACTTAGTCAATTCGTCAAATAGATAGCAAATTATACAAAATATATATATTATATATAAAATTCAAAGTCCTGACTGACTGAGTGACTGACTGACTTATATATCAACGCACAGCCTAAACCGCTGGTCCTAGAGACATGAAATTTGGAGAGTGTGTTCTTTTTGAAGACTAGGTAAAGTACTAAGAAAGGGTTTTTCGAAATTCCACCCCCAAAGGGGTAAAATAGGGATTGAAAGTTTATATGAAAGTCCGTCAATTTTCATGTTATATCCATAAAATTTGGTATTTCAGCTACCGGTATAAAATGAAGAAATACGTGTTTCGCCATTTTTGAAAGTTCTCCCCCCAAAGGGTTGAAATAGGGGATGAAAGTTTGCATAAATGTCCTTTATTTTACAAGATATTTTTCAAGTTAAATTTACGAAACTTGGTATTTTTGGCTTTCTTTAAAAATAAAGATGAATTGTGTCACAATTTTTAAAAATTCCACCTCCAAAGGGGTAAAATAGGGGTTGAAAGTTTGTATGAAAGTCCGTCGTTTCAAGCTATATCCATGAAACTTGGTATTTGGGCTTCTGGTTTAAAATAATGAAATACGGATTTCACAGTTTTTGAAATTTCTGTCCCCAAGGACGTCAAATAAAGAGTTTATCCTTCAATCACGCCGCAACAGAGCAACGGATCCACGATTTTTTGCATGGGTACTGGGTATAGTTGAGTACCTGGAGAGCGTAGGCTTTTTTTTAGCTCGGAAAATTAAGGAATGCCTGTGGGAATTAAACAAGTTATGCCACGCGAACGAAGTCGCGGGCATCCGCTATAGTCAACTATACAGTAGTATTAGTATATCAATTATTTTGATACAGAAGAACTAAAAAGGTTTTTTAACACTGGCTAAGGGTACACCAGACCCCTAACGTAAAATTATTTTTCATTTTAAACTTTATTTTAATTTATGTTAGCATAATTTATATATTTTAATATATTTAGTTATTGTATTTTTAATGTAAACGAGTTTTTATATGGACCCCCCCCGACCTGCAATACAATGATTTTATTTTATTATAAAAATCTCGTATCATGTCATATTCTCACAAATAAATAAATTTCAATTTCAATTTTTAAACAGAAAAAATGTTACATGATACAAGGAGATCATACTAATATTGAAATTTTACTGGTTGGTTTTGGATTTTGGTTACTCTGTATTTTATATTAGCTTGATACATATAGATGTAGTGTATGCAGCGGGGTACATCACTATATTGACTGCGGAATGCAGAAAGCATGCATACTCACAAACCAGGAATATTCAATTCAATTCAATACGATTTATTTATTTCAGATAACTGAAATCCATATTTACTACAATTTTATGTCAATATCAATATTAGAATTAAGAAATGATATACTTATTATTTATCAGTTAGTTATGTAACTAAAATAATCAAATATTATACATTATTAATATACTAACATTTAAATATTAGACTAAATATGAAATAAATTATTAAATATAAGGATTTTAATTTATTAGTATTAAATATTTTTAAAATAAAAAAATGTTCAAGTTTCGGACTCACCCGTCAGATTAACTTAACTGAATGCGATCCAAAGATGATTTATTTATATTATATGCATTAGTTATTTGGTTATCTTCCTTCTGAGTAGCACTATCGTTACATTAACTATTTGTAATTAAGGTGACCAGACGTTTGAAGTTTTGATGCAGGATGGGTCAAACACGGTGGGCTTTGGGAATATCAAGCTGTGATATAAGGTGGTTGAGGCTTTGATCCTCAGGCACGCACTTCTAACTTTTCTGAGTTATGTGCGTTAAGCAATTCAAAATCTATAATAATACTAGGTGATGCCCGCGACTTGTCCGAAATCTTTAATTTTTCGGGATTAAAAGTAGCTTATGTCCTTCCCCGGGATAAAAACTATCCCCATACCAAATTTCATCAAAATCGGTTGAACAGATGGACCGTGAAAGCGTAGCAGACAGACAGACACACTTTCGCGTTTTTAATATTAGATGATTCCCGCGACTTCGTCCGCGTGGACCAAATTTTTTCGATTCCCGCGGGAACTCTTAAATTTTCCGGGATAAAATGTAGCCTATATCCTTCCCCGGGATACAACCTACCCCTGTACCAAATTTCATTAAAATCGGTTGAACAGATAAATTTTTTGATTCCCACGGGAACCTTTGAATTTTCCGGGATAAAAAGTAGCCTATGTCCTTCCCCGGGATACAACCAATCGCTGTACCAAATTTCATCAAAATCGGTTGAACAGATGGGCCGTGAAAGCGTAGCAGATAGACAGATTGACAGACAGACAGATAGACAGACAGACACACTTTCGCATTTATAATATTAGTATGGATTATTATCTATATATTATATAAAATTCAAAGTCCTGACTGACTGACTGACTGACTTATATATCAACGCACAGCCTAAACCGCTAGGGTTAGAGACTTGAAATTTTGATAGTAGCTTCCTTTTGTGACATAGGCGCTCACTAAGGAAGGATTTTTCAAAATTACACCCCTAAGGGGTGAAATAGGGGTTGAAGGTTTGTATGAAAGTCCTTCATTTCTCAAGTTATATCCATGAAACTTGGTATATGAGCTATCGGTAAAAAATAAAGAAATACGTGTTTCACAGATTTTGAATATTCTACCCCTGAAGGGGTGAAATAGGGGATGACAGTTAATATCAAAGTCCTTCATTTCTCAAGATATTTCTCAAGTTGTATCAACGAAACTTGGTATTTTGGCTTTAGGTAATAAATAAAGAAGTACGGGTAAATTCCACCCCCGAAGGGGAAAAATAGGGATTGAAAGTTGGTATGAAAGTCCGTCATTTCTCAAGTTATAGCCATGAAACTTGGTATATGAGCTGCGGGTTGAAAATAAAGAAATAGCTGTGTCACAGTTTTTCAAAATGTTACGCCTAAAGGGGTAAAATTTTGGTAAATAAATAGGGGCTGAAAGTTTGTATTAAGGTCCTTCATTTTTCAAACTATAGCCATGAAAGTTGGTATTTGGGCTTCTGGTTTAAAATAAAGAAATACGTGTTTTGCCATTTTCGAAAACTCTACCCCCAAAGGGTTGAAATGCGGTAGTCTTTTATTTAACAAGATATTTTTCAAGTGATATGTGTCACATTTTTAAAAATTCTACCGTCAATGTGGTTAAATAGGGGTTGAAAGTTTGTATTAAAGTCCGTCGTTTTTCAAGCTGCTATAGCCATGAAACTTGGTATTTGGGCTTCCACTAATGATGAAATACGGATTTTACAGTTTTTTAAATATCTATCCCCCTTGGACGTCAATAGAGAGTTTGTCCTTCAATCACGCCGCAACAGAGCAACGGCTCGACGTGATTTTTTGCATGGGTATAGTTGAGTACCTGGAGAGTGACATAGGCTTCTTTTTATCCCGGAAAAAAAAGGAGTGCCTGTGGGAATTAAAAAACTTAAGCCACGCGAACGAAGTCGCGGGCGTCCTCTAGTATTATTATAATATTATATTATTATATCATAGTGAGGATTATATTCTGTAACGGTGAAGGAAAGCATCGTGAGGAAACCTTACATTTCTTCTTAGTTGAGAGGGTTTATACTAATAATATAAATGCGATGCGAAATTTAGACTACCCGCGGGAATCTAAAAGTCTCAAACCACGCGGACGATGTTGCGGGCATCATCTAGTTAATTATAATCCATTTTCCGCACGTATTTATATTTGTATTGAATTCGAAATAAAGTTTATTTGTTTGTTCCATGACGCCGTAACAAATCAGCGGATCGACGTGTTTTTACATTGTTGATGATCTGGGCAGATGACGTAGGCTACCTTTGATCCTGGAACATCAAAAAGTTCTCCTGGGATTAAAAACTTGTTTTGGTTGTTCGCTAGGTTTGTATCCCGGCATGCACCGATGCATAGGTACGTTTACGTAGGTACGTTTACGTAGTACTTTTAAATAGCTTATTTTACTTTTAATGTGGTCTTAACCCTGCACAGATTGAAAAAATCTGTAGTAGGCCTGTGATGTATGGAAAAGATGATGATAATGATGAAAAGACAGCAAACATGGGCTGATCATTTCAGGACTGTCCTGTATATAGTATCTGGACACATATTGTGTCTCTAATCGGTGAACACATTAATAATATAATTGTTTTTCTTAATGTCTTTACTAACTGATATTGAATTCAATGATAATCCTTAATTTCTTGAACGATTAAGTTTAAATGGGTATATTATAACGGCTTCAAAATATATTATACATATTTGTTATCTAAATATATTACTTATTTAAAATTCAAAGTCCAGACTGACTGACTTATATATCAACGCACAACCTAAACCGCTGGTCCTAGAGACATGAAATTCGGAGGGTGTGTTCTTTGTGAAGAGTAGGCAGCCTCCAAGAAACGGTTTTTCGAAATTCCACCCCCAAAGGTGTAAAGTAGGGGTTGAAATTTTGTATGAAAGTCCGTCGTTTTTCATGTAATAGCCGTGAAACTTGGTATTTGGGCTTCCGTTTTAAAATATGGAATACGTATTTCACAGTTTTGAAATTTCTATCCCCGAGGACGTTAAATAGAGAGTTTGTCCTTCAATCACGCCGCATCAGAGAAACTAATCGACGTGATTTTTTGCATGGGTATAGATGAGGACTTGGAGAGTGACATAGGCTTTATCCCGGAAAATTAAGGAGTGCCTGTGGGAATTAAAAAGCTTATGCCACGCAAACGAAGTCACGGGCGTCCGCTAGTCTAAATTTGTTAAAGGTAAAGGCGACTGACTAACTGACTGAGCTATCAACGCACAGCTCATATCACTGGACGGATCGGGCTGAAACTTGGCATACAGATAGCCTATATTATGACGTAGGCATCCGCTGAGAAAGTATTTTTGAAAATTCGACCCCTAAGGAGGTAAAATAGGGGTTTGAAATTTGTATTCAATCGAATTTAACGTGAGCGAAGCTGCGGGCAAAAGCTAGTTTAATATAAAAGGTAAAGGTGACTGACTGACTGATCTATTAAAGCGCTGAAATCAAGATCGGGCTGAAACAGGCATAGACTTACAGGTAACTAATAATAAGACGTAAATAGGCGTTCGCTAAGAACTTAACTTTTTCAAATTCAACCTCTTTTAGGGGATAATAGATAGATAGATAAACTCTTTATTGCTACACAAAAAATAAAAATACATAGAAAAGAAAACAATACAAAGTGAGCAAGGGAGGTCTTATCACTTAAAGTGATCTCCTCCAGACAATCCATTCATTAAGAACCTTTATGATAGGAGCGGGGGGCTAGTTGTAACAGTTTTTCGTTTCTTGGCTATGGAAGCTTACTTCTTGGGAATTTAGGAAATACAGCAGTACGGTTTGAATGAGCTACTATTCAACTATCGATTTCAAAAATTTCTTTGATCAAACCTGTGACGAATTCTTGTAAAAATGGCTTAGAAAAAAGCGAGTGTTACAACTTACCCCGTAATCGGGGCTAGTTGTAACAGGCTTGGGGCAAATTGTAACAGTAGGAATTGTAAACCAGTTTTCTATTTTTTAAAATATTTATTTAGCATATTTGGCATTAGAAACTTTAGCCACGGTAAAACTGACTTAGAGTTTTAAGTTTTATTCTTAATCTGATAGAAAAATAGTCAAAAATTAAACAAAAACATGTTTTACAAATTTAACACAAACATATGGCTCAGAGATGTAGCTTCAGGCGTCCTCAGAGACAGTCTTAGGTTTCTTGCCATAAAGTTTTTTAACCAATAAGGTCCAGCTGATTCATTTTTATGCCATGACGGAGGTACATTTTTCGCTTCAATCATAACAGCACACTGGTATGCCAACTTTCTGACTTCCAAAGGAATCAATCCAAAGTAGATGTTCAATCAAGTAAGTAGGTACTCAGATATTTTAGCTTCTTCTTCCCTTTCTGTTCCAATCTGGGCTTAGCAAAGCTGACTGATAGAGATTTGTTACTCTTCTTTTTTTCATATATTATCTAAATTAAAATGCTTTGCAGCTTTTCGTACACTGGTTTTATTTTGCAAGACTTCAACAGAAGCCAATTCGTACACATCTTGGCTTTGGGAATCACGTTTTTCTTTTATAGTGTCTTATTCTGAAATAAATAGATACACTCAATTAAATTCAACAAAAGTACTTATTAAAAACATGAGTAGTAGAAATTTAAGTAGGTATGTCTCACGTGATTTCATTGAAATAATAAAAGTTACAACTTGCCCCATGAAAGTGTTACAACATAACCCACTGCAAGGTTTTTTGAAAAAAATCCTATAAAAAAATATATCCCTTATTTGGTGTAAAATCACAGTTACCATAATCGAAGTAAACAAATGCTTAATGTAGTTGAATAAATCAACAACTGCTAAACAATTTGAAATCAACAATAATAAATTTTGTATAAACAAAAATAAGTCCATTACCAGTTGTTTTCGGAGCGCCTGCACAGCACCGCCGGCCGTCTGCGCCATCCAGCGGGAGCGTGATCGCGCTCATATTATGTTAGAATGGGTATTAATGAAAATCAAATGAATATTCTTCTATTATCTAGGTGGAAAATGCTTGTTACTACTTATCCGTGTTACAACTAGCCCCCCGCTCCTACATAAATAATTTTATTAATACATATAAACATAAATATATACCTGTAAACCAACAATACTTAAATATTCTACAGCATACTAGTACTAGATCTACATCTACACTTCTACACTTATAATATTATAAAGACATAAATCTCGTGTCACAATGTTTGTCCTCAATGGACTCCTAAACCACTTAACCGATTATAATAAAATTCGCACACCATGTGCAGTTCGATCCAACTTGAGAGATAGGATAGTTTAAATCTTAAAAAAACATCAATTCACGCGGATGAAGTCGCGGGCATCATCTAGTCTAGTCTATATCTATCTAGTCTAGTCTAGTCTAGTCTAGTCTAGTAATATTATAAAGAGGAAAGATTTGTATTTTTGTATTTTTGTATGTAACGAATAAACTCAAAAAGTACTGGACCGATTTTAATAATTCTTTTTTCATTAGAAAGGTACATTATCACTGAGTAACATAGCCTATATTTAGTACTAGATTACTATAGAAATCTTTAGAAATTCCTATTAAAACCAACCGAAGGTGTAAAAAAATTAGCCATAAAATGTCTTTCATCGCATACGCTGCGAAGAGTATTAATGATAGGACAAAAAAATGTTCGACAATATTATAGAATATATCAATATCTACAAAAAACTTCGCGAGACCATGTGTCTAACTATTGTAGTTACGTCACTATAACTACTTTTTTACATTTAACAAATTGATAGAAATGCCGATCAAAATCCGACCGTGTTATCCATACCATTTATAAATTTTAATCCAAATAAATAATTTAATATTCAAGACTGTCTCAATACCTGATGATTACTTTTTGAATTATTGAAATCGGACATTCCATTCAAAAGATATCATGAAATAAAAATAAAAATACATGCCGGCGGCGGCGGCCGCCACGCAGCGCATCGAGTAACTAACTCTTCGTGAGAGGGGCAGTGCGGGAGAAGGGGGTGCACCATTATGAAAAATATGTGTACCTATTTATGTCTACCCGTGCGAAGCCGGGACGGGCCGCTAGTAAGTAATAATCCTATAAACGATTCATGAATATATTTATAGATTTCGATTGTCTAATGTCATTCGGTAGGACATTCCAAAGTTTAACCGTCTTTAGGACTGTGAGGGAATTCCCGTACACCTCCGTATGACTAGATGGTTTTCTCAATTGGTATTATTGTTGCCATCTTTAAACCGCAAATAAATAGACGTCGTTGCTGCCAAGAAAGTTAAACCGCTCTTTTATGTAAGGTGGCGTTTGAGGATAATAATATAATATCGAGAACAAGAGAGAAAGGGCATTGGTCTCAGATAAATCCAAGTAACAAACATCCGCGTAATCTAAAATGGGTAAAAGCAGAGTACTACGAGTAGCTAAGAGGATTTTAGTTTCAATCGGTAAAAGATGTTTCCATACGAATAGTGTAAAAATTTACAACAAAATTCCAGACCAAATAAATTTTTTGATGTGTAATACAGCGTTTGTTAATTCACCTAAAAAAATAGTAATAGATAATTAATGCCTATTACAATTAAATGACTTTTTTTAAAGATAAATAAGGCAGCCGTCTCTCTTCTACCACTGATTTGCTGTTGAGACCCCACCGGGGTTCCAATATTGCAATACGAACTATATTCTATTGACATTATGTAAAAGTACTTATAAGAATAATTGTAAGTATTATAAAAAATATTTTCAAAAAACCGACTTCCAACGGCACAGTGACACAAAAAATAGCGTCAACTTTGCCTATCTTTATTTTACCCGCCCGACTTCAACATAGTGTGTAGAAATTAAAATATTTTTTTTTTATTTACAGTGGCTTTGCAAGGCGGTTTTATTGAAAAGAATTTTTATTTTTAACTTTTTAGTGTACTCGTTAGTTCATAAAGTAGTATTGGTACACTATCAATTCACCATCAATAGTTCCAAAATCCCCACGGTCTTGGAGTGCAGTACCCTGCAGCATAAGGATTGGAAGTTGGAGTAAAAAAAAAATATGGGACCACCTAGCGAGCTTCCTCTAACCACTGAAAATAAACTATACATAAAAATCTTACTCCAAGCATTTTCATTACGGACGGCTTGGGTGGTCGGTCGCATGACGCACCGTCCCATAGTAAACTTTCGTTCCAAAAAAAAATCAAATCGGTTTAGAAACCTCTGAGAAATCGGTTTACATACATTAAAAAAAAGATACGCGCCGAATTGAGAAGATCCTCCTTTTTTAGAAGTCGCTTAAAAATAAATGAATATGAATACATTCCGGGCCTTATTTTAAGTAGGTATATCATATTCAAGCCTAGTTACCGGTAGGTAACATGCTAAATAGCCCGCCAACCCGCATTGGAGCAGCGTGGTGGGTCTAAGCTCTAATTCCCGCTCTCCTATGAGAGTGGAGGCCTGTGCCCAGCTGTGGGACGTTAATAGGCTGTAGTGATGATGATGATGAACATGCTAAATTAGTGACAAAATTTTATCATTAACTGTTATTTATCATGGAAATATTCCTTAGGTCTTTACCGGGGTCATATATGCAAAAAATATAATATATACCTACGTCCACGTGGAATAAGTTTTTTTTTTAATTACCAAGGGAACTCCGAGATAAAAAGAACCCTATGCCACTATCCAGGTCCTTAACTACACCCATGCAAACAATCACGGTGATCCATTGCTTTGATGTGGCGTGATGGAAAGAAAAACAAACACACTTTCGCGTTTATAATATTAGCAGAGTGATAGTGCTTCGGCCTTCCATTTCGTTGGTTTGGGACTTATCCCTATTTTTTTTGGACTTATGTATATTTCAATCTAATAAAGCTTTATATTAATACAAGTGAATATAATAAAAATTATTAAAAAATACGACTGCTCTGCCGTACACACACATACATACACGAACCCTGAAAACATAACAGTCCTTTTTTGGGCAGCCGTGTAGTAAAAAATCCCCCTGGAGTGGAAGTACGGCTACCACTGCTACCACGTAACGATACCACAGTCATTAAATTACCTTTGGAATCTTATTCACATTTTTATTACTTAAATGATATTTTTTTGTGAATCACTGGATGTTTTTTTTTTCGTACTATAAAGTTCCATTACAATATAATGGCAACTTTACTGTCAACTACCATCTAGCCTGTGGGCTAATAAGTAATATTAGGTATTCTAGCTTAAACTTCTACATAAAATTAATTTATACGTCTAATTTACAGTCCAATAACTGTCCTTAGATTATTCTAATGTACTTAGTGTTCACTACGTTTATGTGACCTACTTAAGTAGCACCGGCACTAATTCACTACACAGCACTTATGCACTTTTTACACTAGTTCGAATGGTTTCATTCTTTTAAGTCTCCTTTTAATGTCCGTGTTATCTAAAAGCTTTACAGCCTCTAGATCCACATGATGACGAAGTCGACTTTGGTGAGCTTCTGCGTATTTTTGGATGATTCTGGTTACGTACTCCATCTTTAGCTCCCTGTGGAGATCGTGGTTTCTTACGTACCAGGGTGCATTGGCTATTTCCCTGAGTACTTTGTTCTGGAATCTCTGAATCACTTGGATATTGCTCGGTTTAGTACAACCCCAGAGTTGTATACCGTACGTCCATACAGGCATCAGAACTTGCTTGTATAGCATTAATTTATTATGTATTGAAAGTAATAAAATAAATAAAAATAAATAAAAGTTTATTGACCAAATTATAACCACTACAATAGATACTACGTATATGTAAATAAATTTTTACAAATACAAATTAAACAATAAAAAAAAACTACGTTTGGTCAATGGGCCACCTCCTCAGCCCGTGCCACAGCATGAGAGATAGGTATATACCTACCAAACATACTGCAACGCTGATTTTCAGGAGGAGCCCAAGGATCAAGACGTCACGGACCATCACTTACACCTAATAAAATTTAAAATGAAAATAAAAATAAAAAATTACTTAATTTAACTTAAAATAACATCAGTGTGTATCATTCATTATTTATGGTACCAATTTTCTCCTTTCACGGTGGTATCTGTGTCTTTGATCTGTGTGTAGTCTGTGGTGATTCTATAAAATTGTCATTGTCATTGTAGATTTGAAAAAACACATTAACTTGTCTCTGCTTACAACCTTCCTGCCACGCCCTACCACGTAAGCAAGCATAGTTAACAAATGTGTCGTGTAAAAGCGAACTTTGCTTAATTATTTTAACAACAGCCATCACGATAATATTGTTTGATTGTATCACAAATAACAATGAACAGACACAAAGGACAAATGGAGCTCGCAGACATCATGCAGACAATCTATACCACTGGACCATACCTATTGGCCATGAGGTTAGACTATTATCATTTCAGACTATTAGATTAAATAAACTCTGGTTACGTAAGAAAATATAATAAGTTAACGCAACGTAACCTCAAAGCTAAGTTTGACATCCCAAACAGGGCAATGAGTAATAATTAATAATATTATATTTTGAGTTTGAGTTAATACTAATACTAAATTACTAATACTAGGTAATCTTACAAAATACAAATACATACTAATAATACCCATACTAACACTAATTCCAAAACTTAACTATTAATAACCGTACATATTGTTTTGACATACTACTAATCTAATATCATACTATATACCTTACATGTACTTATGATTTGCTTAGGATATGAAATAAATAAATCATTTATCAATTTATGCTATTTGTGTTGCAAGAATATATGCTTTATACCTTGCTTTAAAAGCATTTACTGTTTTTAGGCCACGTAATGGCGGTGGTAAAGAATTCCAGCATTTACTCGCTGCAAATCTGAAACTTCCCCTGAAAGCAGCTGTCCTATGATGGGGCGTGGCCATATTACGCCGACATGACGCCCGAGTGTAAAATGGATTGTGCTCCCCCTGCCACTTAAGTTTTACATACAAATATTTTGGCTTCCCTGTCAATACAACACCAAATAGAAGGGAAGCAAAATGCAAATCACGTCGAGAAGTCATATTTAATAGCTTGGCCTGATTTATATGAGGGCTGATATGCGATCTTGGTGCTATTGGAAAACAGAAACGCATACACGCATTCTGTACACGCTGTATCAGCTTTTTAGATCGACCTAGCAGGCAAGGTCCATAAACTGCATCTGCATAATTTAACTTCGACAGCACCAAAGACTCGCATAGCTGCATTCTCATTTCTACACTAAGGTAAGCACGAATCCGATATAATATTTTTAATCTATAGAAGCACTGCCTAGTTACTTCAAGTAAATACTTTTCAAAATGCAATTGAGGCTCAAATATGATACCAAGATTTCGTGCTTCATAAACCCTCTCTATATCATTATTGTTTATTTTAAGTTTAGGTTGCTGTGTATAAATTTTTTGTATAGTCTTCTTTGTACCCAGAATCATATATTTGGATTTATTTGGATTAAGAATCAGGGAGTTTGTGTTTGACCACTGCACAATTCGATTTAAATCTTCATTTATTTTATTTTCAGCTTCTAAAGCTTCCTGAGGACTATATGAATAATATAGCTGCAGATCATCTGCATACAAGTGATATTTACAATGCAAGATTTTGGAAGTGACATCTGCACTATACACTGAAAAGAGCAATGGGCCGAGGACTGACCCTTGAGGTACGCCTCTTGTCACCGGCAATATGGAAGATAACTTTTGGCTGCCATCATTCTTAGCCACTTTAACATACTGTGCTCTTTTACTGAGGTAACTATGGAACCACTTTACTGCCTCAATATTGAAACCATAAAATGAGAGTTTAGATAACAAGAGATCAACACTTATGGAATCAAAAGCACGGGAAAAATCCAGCAGGACAAGAATAGTACCCTTGCCCTGATCCTGTGCTACTAAGATGTGGTCCACCACATCAATAACTGCAGTTGTTGTGCTATGGCTTTTACGGAAACCAGATTGATATGTCGGTATTATACCATTTCCCTCTACATATTCGGTCATCTGAGCGCCTACTACCTTTTCCAATACCTTTGAGAGGCATGGTAGGATACTAATTGGCCTCAGTTCTTTTACACTAGAGGGGCTGTCAACCTTAGGTAGCGGAGTAACAATAGCAGTTTTCCATAAGTCTGGGAATACTGAGCTTTTTATAGATTGGTTGATTATCTGTGTAATAGTGTAAAGACTCTCGGGCAATGTCAATAGAAGCATTTGCAGAGATATCTCATCAACACCTTGAGCATTTGATTTTAGGCTTCTTAGAATTTTACCAACTTCAACTTCATTAGTCTGCTTAAGAGCAAAGGTTGACGACCCAAGCCTATTAAATTCATAATATGTCAGGTCTGACAAGTTATGGGTATTATTGACTGGAATGTCCAGAAAATGCTTGTTGATCATGTCAGGGTTACAGAGAAAATCGGGAAGGTCTTGGTGCTTTTTCTTGTCAGTTATTACCGTCCTTTTTAGATTTTTCCAAAGTATTTTAGGGTCTTTTATGAAGTAGTTAATATGACTATTGTAATATGCAACTTTTTCCGCCTGTAAAGCATCCAAAACTAAATGTTTATATTCTAGATAATTTTCTTTATGTTTATCTAGTTTACTCTTTTTATATCTTTTGTGACTTTCGTTTCTAAGCTTTATCATGATTTTAACAGTGTATGTTATCCAAGGGTAAGAATCCTCCCTGATTTGAATTTTCTTAATCGGGGCATGAATATCAAATAGTTTTACTATAGACCTATGAAACAAATCAACCATCTCATTTACATCAACAAGATTATTTATTTCTTGCCATGGAAGGTTTTTTAAATCTCTATTGAAATTTTCTAAAATAATATCCTTAATTGGCCTAGTCATAATAAAGCGCGACATTTTCTTCTCCTTTTTAAAATTAAATGTTGCTGTAACAATTGCATGTGCACCAAGATCTGGTATATAGTCTACACTTACATCACGAACCGGGGCATCTGTACATATTAAGTCAATGAGCGTTTCGCTGTGGCTTGTGTAATGCGTAGGCTGTGTGATTATTTGGTTAAGATTTATATATTGCAAGAATTCGGAGAGCAGTTTAGTCTTATTGTCACCTGGATCCAAATAATTAATATTGAAATCACCAAGCAATACTATAGAGTCAGCGTCAGAGAAAGATGATACCGATTGAGTCATGGCATCAAAAAACACATTGACATCAAGCCACGGCGGTCGGTAGGCGGTTCCTACAACTAACTTCTTAGTATTGACTCTCATGCTTATCCACATTTGTTCGACAGAAGGTACGTGCGGGTGCGGACACAGGCGCGTGTTGAGCTCGCGCCGCACGTAGAAGCCCACGCCGCCGCCACGGCCGCCGCAAACGTCGGCGGGCCGCGGCGAGTGCTTGAGCCGGTAGCCCGGCAGCGTCGGCGCGCGCGCTTCCTCACCCGCCCGCAGCCACGTTTCATTAATGGCTACTATATCAGCCGCCGCATCGGCCATAGCCATAATAAATTCATCGTGCCGAGTGCCGAGTGAGCCCGCGTTAAACAAAGCCAATTTCATGAATTTAGTCTTGAACATTATTTATAATGTTTATTAGTATTTCTTCTATCATAAAAGTTTGCATGGTAGTGAATACAAAATCATCACTAATACAAATACAATAATAATCATCATACAAAATCATGACTAATTTATATAAGGTTTTGCATATTAAATTACTGCTTACATAATATAACTTGATAAAATATGTGTAGTTTGAAACATGGTGTAGGCACAATATGTAAGGCATCTTGTCTACACGTCTTCCAAAATGACAGTCACCGCTCATGACCTGTTGCATAATGTGTAAACGGTACTTTGTAGTCTTATTAACATACCAAGAAATTATGCTTAAAACAATAACTGTATCAGCCAGCATAGAATTATACAATTTAATAATACAAATATTATTTAAATAATGTTCCATCTTAAATAATGTTTTTATTTGCAATAAACATGCCAATAATAATATGTGGCTATGGACTAGTCTTAAAATTTTGAAGTATAACAAAACTTTAGCACTCTTACATCTATTCAAAACAATAGTACACTCATTGCACCCTATCAGACAATAATATAAATATAAATGTACACAAAATATCATTAGTTGTGTAATATTGGTTATTCCTTTATGATAACTATTTATGTTACTATGTAGCCTGGATAATAATACTTGTAGCAATCTAAAATTATTATAATTTTTAATCCACCTCAAATTACTTGAATTCAAAAAGAAGCATTTTTATTCATTAGTCTTTCTAAATCGGCTTCTGTACGCACACGGTGAGCAGAGGCTTTATCCGTCTGTCGTATATAAATACGCCCCCCTTTAGTCCAGACAAACCTCCAGTTACGGTTTCGTCCTTCCTCGCGGGCTTTGTAGAACAACTGATTGTTAGCCCGTGTTAGATGCTCGTTTACGTAGAACCGATGAGGATCTCCGTCGACTATACCCGAGGAATCCGCACCACGGCGGACACGGGCCGCTCGCAGAAGCTCGTCGCGCACAGCACGTCGAGCGAGACGCACGACGACCGGCCGTGACCGCGGCTTCCCCTGCACTCCATCGCCTTGGCTAGTGTCCGTCAATGAGGGTCGTCTGGGCCCCGTGCGCTCCGCGGAAACGATATCCCGAGCATCAAGTTCTACTCCCAGCTTCTTTCCCAATAAACAGGATAGACTAAGCAGATTTTCGCCTGGGGTTTCATGTAAACCGGATATTTTCACGTCGTTCATGAGGAGCTCCTGATCTCTGTCATTTAACTGAGATTGCAGTTGAGAAATCGTAGATAGAACGCTGCCATCTTCGCTCGACTCTCGGGATGTAGATTGCTCCTCCAGACGGGATAACCTAAACTCAATACTATCCACTCGACTATTGTACTCAGAAAGTGTAACATTCAATTGGGCTATCTCTGACCTAAAAGAGGCCATTTCACTTCGGAGAAGCCTGAGCTCAGACACAATGCAATTTGTCGAGTCATCATGCATACTAGCATTTTCTGCTGTTGCTGAAACCGCTGCAATTGATGGGTTAGGAGTGTCTGAAATTTTTGGGGCAGGAGTGGTCACAGTAGCAGTCACTTTGCTTTGCTTGTTTTTTCCCTTAAGGCATGTATGACACGACCACTTAGTGGGTACTGGGCCATTGGGACTCAACTTTACGCAGTCTCGATGGAATAGTGAACCGCATTTGTTGCACTTAACGCCCTCTGCTGCACTGACGAAGCGACCACACTGCGTGCATTTGCTTGTCATATTTACAGAGTCGAGTAATTATTTATAAGAAGTAATTAATAAACTGTTCAATTAATTATCAAACTAATTTTTTTTATGTTCCTATTTGCACATAAGAAACAATAATCACTTCTAACATATAAAAGAAAGTATATTTACACAATCAGTATTATAACAATAATTGTTTGTATTGAGGGTAGGTGCACGAACAACAAAACAGCTGATAATTTATAATCCCGCACTGTTGTTTATTATGGTTCACAATCCCCTTACAAACACTGGTGCACTTCAATTGAATACTATTAGATTATTTAGTTTAGATTTACAGTCTAAACAATGTTTAATTTATTTTTGATTTCAAAAAAACTATACACTGAATAGTTGACAGTGACGTCCGTGATGTCCAAAAGAACCAAAGTGTTGAATGCCGTCCTAGCAGCCAATACATTTTTTTGTGGCGTAATTCTAGCTCCTCGCGTTTCTTTTTAACGTGAGCTTTCCATCTAAGCTTTGTGTCTAGCGTCATACCTAAGTACTTCTCTGTATTTACGTAAGGAATAAGTTTCTCATTTAGGTAAATCGGATGATATTGTTGTAGCTTATTGGAAAAATCTATATGCATCGACTTCGACTCGTTGAGCTTTATTCGCCATTTTATAGTCCATTGATTAACTTTGTTTATTGCTACTTGAACTTTTTCCACTGCTTCTTCGTGACTTTTACCGGTTCCTAATATGGCGGTGTCATCAGCGAATGTTGCCATGGTATTGTTTTCTAGTACTGGAATATCACAGGTGTATAATAAGTACAGGACCGGACCTAAAACACTTCCTTGTGGTACCCCAGCTTTGATTTTCTTAAGTTCAGAGTATGCTTCATCTTGACGAACTCTAAACCATCTATTCGAAATATATGATTCCAGAATATCTGCAAATGACCTCGGGAGCATGTTTCTGAGTTTATGAATAAGCCCTTCGTGCCACACTTTATCGAAAGCTTGTGCTACATCTAGGAATACCGTAGAACATACTTTCTTATCTTCTAGTGATTTCTCTATTATATCAGTTATTCTGTGAACTTGGTCGATTGTGGAGTGTTTTTCTCGGAATCCAAATTGGTGATTTGGTATTAGTTTTCTTTCTTCTAGTAAAGGTTTTAGTCTCTTAAGGAGCAGTTTTTCAAATAATTTAGAAATAACTGGTAATAAAGATATCGGTCTATATGATGTTGCGTCGTGGGGTGGTTTCCCTGGTTTTGCAATCATGATAACTTCTGCTACTTTCCACAGTTCAGGTACATGTCTGAGTCTAAATGATGCATTTATTACATTGGTAAGTTTTACTAAAGTATAAGTATAAGTTTTACTGGATGTTGAACTATAAACGCTATTATATATACGCTAACGTTGAACTATAAACCTAAACGCGTCTATCCTGTACAGGGGTAAAAACGCGACTTTCCTCCATATGTTATCAACGTCTGCTCTCTTACTTCGGTCACATCCTGCGACGAGGGAACGTCAGCTTAGAAAAGCTTATAGTGACGGGCAACACCGAGGGCAAAATATCGAGAAGCCGCTCACCAACCAGATGGTCAGACCAGCTGAGGGACTCCAAGTGCAAATTTCACACAATTGCAAGACTGGCCTCCGATAGAACCCGATGGAAAAATTTAATCCGCACAAGGTTGCAAAATCCCCAGGACCACGATCTTCAGCAATGAAGTAACGGCTGGAGAGAGATAGAGATAGTTGAGGATCTGGAGAGTGACATAAGCTACTTTTTATCCCGGAAAATTAAGGAATTCCCGCGGTAATAAAAAAAATGGCAGTCATAGGGACTGCCGATGGTTTTACTTTTTTTTAAAAAAGATCCGCTGAGCTGCAACCGCAGCGGATCCTAAATCTATGTGTAAAACGTAAAGGGTGGACGAATTTGACGAATTTTATTGAACACACACTGGATTTTTTCAAACTACGACGAAGAAATTATAGAATACTTGTAAGAAGCCCTCTGTATGTATGTAGTAGGTATGTAGACCTTGAAAACTACTAGTACGAACTGATCTCTTCAACAGTCTTCCAGAAGACAAATTTGTGAGAATATTGTCGTCTGGTGAGGATAATGCAGAGATCTATAGAAATAGAAAAAGCATACTTTTCTACGTAGATTGACCGACTCGCAGGGAGCCGTGGCATCCGGTTGGCGCAAAAACGCTGTGTGTGAAACTGGAAGTCCCTACAAGAGACCTATGTACCGATCTTGATAAAAATTTGCATAGATAGCTTACATCGACATAAACATAGGACACTTGGGGATATCAAGTGTCCTATGTTTATGCCTACAATTAAAGAATTAACAAGTAATAAAATTAAAAATTTTAAAAGAACCCACGACGAACTGCAGAGCTCCATTATACCTTTGACCTATATAACTTTGAAACAACAATTAGAACTTAGCAAACGTATATATTACATAATATCTAAAACACAAAACTGCATCTTTGACGGCTCAGTAGTTTTTTTGACCAGCGTGGTGGACTATGGCCAAACCCTTCTCTTTCCGAGGCGCGCTTCTCACGACAAATCAAAAGAGTCCAAATATGACGGGTTTACTATGAGTTAATATGACCACCTCCTGGCTCCATCATGAGACCCTGGGCAGCATCTAGGTACAAAGTTCTTATCAAGACAAATCTAAAGAGTCCAAACGCGACGGGTATACGATGAGAATTTAAGGAGTTCCCATGATCGCGTCCTGATTCCATCATGAGACCCTGGACAGCATCTAAGTACAAAGCGCTTGTCACGACAAATCAAAAGAGTCAAAATGTGACGGGTTTACGATGAGAACTTAAGGAGTTCCTATGACCACCTCCTGGCTCCATCATGATACCCTGGGCATCTAGGTTTAAGCTTAATATATCTAAAACAAAATCCCGCATCTCAATCGGCCCAGTACTTTTTGTAAATTTTTTAACATAATGAAAAATTAAAATCATAGACTACAGCTCAGCTTAGTTGTATATGGTCCTAAAATATGTCTAAGAACCTTCACTCAAGCTATATATATCTGACTAATATTTCGCCCAGTGCGCGAGCTGCTAAAGCAGCTCACGGGTTGTGGTTAGACTTACAAGTAGTACAGATTTTACTGTACTAAACTGAATTCATTTATTATGGTGATAACAAAATAAATCAAAATTTTACAAAACAGTTTCCTGTTTTGTAATCCCACGAAGTCCTAAATATCGATTTTGAACGAAATCGGTGAATTAACAAAGAATTTCAAAATAGCGCTGTTTTTTTAGTTTGGTAACAGTTTCCTGTTTTGTAACCCCAGGGAGTCCTAAATATCGATTTTGAACGAAATCGATCAATTAACAAAGAATTTAAAATGGCGCTGATTTTTTTAAATTTTGGTACCAGTTTCCTGTTTTGTGACCCCAGGGAGCCCTAAATATCGATTTTGAACGAAATCGGTCAATTAACAAAGAATTTCAAAATGGCGCTGATTTTTGTAAATTTTGGTACCAGTTTCCTGTTTTGTAATCGCACGAAGTCCTAAATGCAATAAACCGCATCTCAATCGGCCCAGTACTTTTTGTGAAAAATGGTAACAGTGGTTGAAAAATTAAGATCATAGACTACAGCTCAGCTTTGTTGTATAAGGTCCTAAAATATACAACGTTAGTTTTAGTTTAATCGAAAACCGAAACACGTGTCGAATATTTTCACGTAAGATATATTTATGCAAAATTTCAATTTTTTTTATTGAAAACTAACGAAGTTATAAGCTTCTTGAGTTGGGTCATTGTCCTCGCTAAAACATGGTCACCCAAAACGTGGCGTCTATTTTCTTCGATGCTCACCACTTTGGAAGTTCCTTCCCTTATTGAACGATTTGGTTAAGAAAATTAAAAACACTGTATCCAAAATTCTAAATTGTCCTTTAGATGGCACGACTTGGACACAAGCCTCTCTCCCAGTTCGGTACGGTGGTTTAGGCATTCGTAAAATTAGCAGTGTATCATTACCAGCATTTTTATCTTCTGCTTATAGTACGATTAAGCTCTTTGGCAATATTTTAAACCAATCATTAGGTCCCATTGAGCCGTCGTATTTGGCTGAAGCTAGAGGTGCTTTCAATGTGGCATGTCCTAGTAAAGGAACCGGTATCTTTTCTCAAAGACAATGGGACGACGCACTATGTTCAGATGTTTTGCAGGAGCTTATAAATTCATCACCTACTGCAAGCGACCATGCTCGTCTTCTTGCGGTGTCTACGAGGGAATCAAGTTACTGGCTTCATGCTCTCCCATCTAAGCATTTAGGCACTCTGTTGGACCACCTCACTCTGACGATTGCGGTTGGTCTTCGACTTGGCGCCAAGTTACAACAGCCACATCTTTGCCACTGTGGTGGGGCAGTGGACGCGTATGGCCATCACGGGCTTTCTTGTATTAAAAGTGCCGGTCGTCTTTCGCGACATGCTTCCCTGAACGACATCATTCGTAGGTCTCTTGCCACCGCTAAAGTGCCTGCAGTGTTAGAGCCTAATGGCTTGGCGCGCAGTGATGGTAAGAGAACTGACGGGATGACTCTTGTTCCGTGGAAGCAAGGAAGGTCGCTTGTTTGGGATGCCACATGCGTGGATACGCTAGCGTTATCCCACTTGCAGGCGTCCTCCATGTCAGCGGGGGCGGCGGCCACTAATGCAGAAAGAGCCAAGAGGCGCAAGTATGAAATTATTGAAAATAATTTCATTTTTGTGCCTTTTGGTGTTGAAACCCTGGGGTCGTGGGGCGAAGATGCCAGATCCTTTTTTAAGGATCTATCTTCTCGTCTCACAGAGTCCACAGGTGACCGGAGGGCTGGCAGTTACCTCGGCCAACATATATGTTTGGCTATTCAGCGGGGTAACGCAGCCAGCGTTCTGGGCACACTGCCTCATTGCAGCGGGATAGATGATATTTTTAATGTTTAGTTTTTAATTTAGATTTAATTTAGATTTTAATTTTATCTATTTATATATTACTTATCTCAAAATTAATTAATAATCCTTATAAATTAATAAAAATGTTATTAATTTATAATATTATTACGTTCTTGAAAAATAATCTTAATTAATAAATAATAGTTAAAGTTTTGGACTTACCCGTCAAATCTTCTCAGCGGAATGAGATTCAAAGATGCTGCAATGATATAGACGCTAATTTCATGTTTATCTATTTTTTGCATGTTTTTGGAGTTCTAATAAATAATTATCGGTGTGATACTGATTAGTTGCTAAGGTGACCATGTTTATGATGCCGTGATGCGGGATACGCATATAACAGTCAATTTCGATTGTTTAGCAACGTTGACCCAAGTCGGTAACTGGATGGGTGACCGAATTTAGAGTTTCAAATTTGGTCTACTTCTCCGTGCCTCGGAGAGCCCGTTAAGCCGTCGGTTACGTTTATTATCATTATTTGATTAATGGAAAGGGCTCACGGCCCTCAGTAATGAGGAATACGACACAAAGAGAGAGCTAGAGAGAAAGATGCGGGATCAACTTCGCAATGGTCGAGACCTGAAATATCATAAATGGCACAAGTACTTACTATGTATATTTAAAATAAACATTACATTTCATCGCAATCAGTCGAGCTATGTCGGTGTCCAGCCGAGTTGGATTCGGTGTCTTGGACCTACATAGCAGGACCTCGTCTCCCAGGCATGTAGCTAGATAGGACAGCTACGAAGTTGAAGTGGTAGATTCACTCGACCATTTAAAAGTTCTTGTAAAAGTTTATTTGACTAAAAAACATTTGAATTTTGAATTTTTGAATTTTATCGACAGACGTTTTGTCGAACTTTGACGACCTCCCTGGCGCATAAGAGCAATGCGAATGAACGAGCAAAGCTGAAAGTAGGTATTCAGGTAGGTATGTGGCGTTACCTCCTTGCTAGCTGGCAACGCACACAAGCTTCGCATTCGGAACTTGCTTTTGGAACGTTTTTGGATTCGGAACATCCTGCGCGCGAGAGCTGCGCTGTAGCAACAGACGACACATCATTCTATTGCTGGACGTCCAGCACAACGCTTCCTTTGATATAATATATTTTCTATTGTACAGTCTTACATAATCTATTGTATCTTATTAATATTATACTTGTAAACGTGGACCAAGTCTATTATTTCCACATCACATAGGTGGGCAAAACCACCTATAGGTATATTGCCGTCGCGCTCCTCCCAAAGAAGACCGAACGACCGCTTATTCAATGCGCATGTATGCGTACGTACGTCGCTCGCTCCAACGAGTTCCTAAATAAAATTAAAATATGTCTTTGCGCTAAATATGAGGCTTCACCTCCCAGTCGGCAAGTGGATAATATAGGTGTGTTTTGTGTTTCGTATAATATTTTTTCCTCTCTAATAACTTTGACCCTGGCTTTTTTTTATTGGACTTATTTCCCCGTTCTTATAATGTTTTGTGGGACTGCCTCGTTGGTCTAGTGGTTAGCATAGTCGACTGCGGATCATCGAGGTCCTGGGTTCGATTCCCGGTCGGGCATAAAAGTTAGGTATTGGGTTTTTCAATTAAAAAATTCTCAGTGCCAGCCCGGAGTTGGAATTTGGCGGTGTTGCACCCCGTCGCCGTCCCCGTCGGTCCCGGTTATTATCCCTAACATGATAATAATCGTTAAAGCCCGCCAACCCGCATTGGAGCAGCGTGGTGGGTCTAAGCTCTAATTCCCGCTCTCCTATAAGAGTGGAGGCCTGTGCCCAGCAGTGGGACGTTAATAGGCTGTAGTGATGATGATGATGATGATAATGTTTTTATTGCACTACCAGTTAGCCCTTGAGTGCGATCTCAGCTGACGGTAGGTAAGTGATGATGCAGTCTAAAGATGATAGCGGGCTTACCTGTTAGGCATAAGGCAGTTAGTTACTATAAAACCATCTCTCTACTGAGGGTCGTGACCCCTTTCCATTAATCAAATAATGGTAGGAGTTTTCTTGGGATAATAATGCAGTGGGTTCCCACAACCTTCCGCATACGACTCGACTAAGCGTTAACTTTTTTTTTTTTTTTAATCCCCAATGACGTTAAATAGAGAGTTCGTCCTTCAATCACGCCGCAACAAAGCAACGGATCAACGTTTTTTTTTTGCATGGGTATATTCGAGGACCTCGAGATGATATAGGCTAAGTCTCTAGCCCGGAAAATTGAGGAGCGCCTGTGGGAATTAAAAAAACTTATGCCACGCGAACGAAGTCGCGAGCATCCGCTAGTTATGATATATAAATTACCAAATTAGGGTCAATTTGGCCGGGAATCGAACCGGTGCCCTAGACCTCCCTGGCGCAGTGGTACGCGCACTACAACACTCAGTTGGGAACTCTTTTTATTTTTTGCTTTTTTATCCACTACAAGTTAGCTCTTGACTGCGATCTCACCTGATACGATGATACAGTCTAAGATGGTAGCAGCCTAACTTGTTAGGGTACGGCAAGTATATTAAACCCATAACGATTTTTACACGGCATCGTACCGTAACGCTAAATCGCTTGGAGGTACGTCGCGATCATCCGCTAGTTATGATATATATATTACCGGGAATTTGGCCGGGAATCGAACCCGTGACCTAGACCTCCCTGGCGCAGTGGTGCGCGTACTACAACACCCAGTTGGGGGGGCTTTGCCGTCCTATATGCACGGTCTACCAGGCGGAACTCCTGGCGATATGCCGGGTGGCGCGGATGGCCGCAGAAAAATTAGCCGGATCAGTCGGAATTTATTCCGACTCATTGTCGGCACTGCAGACATTACAAAATCCCAAGGCTCTCCACCCCCTGGCCGTAGAGGCGCGAGGGTTCCTGCGTGACGCTTTGCTCCGGAGCAAACGTATAAGTTTGTTCTGGATCAAGGCCCACGTAGGACTGGAGGGGAACGAGCGTGCCGACCATCTGGCCAAGGAGGCTGCGCTGAAGTCAAAATGCAAATTTGACTATGACAGCTGTCCCGTTTCGTTCGTCAAGCGAAGCATTCGCACGCGATCGCTTGACGAGTGGAGCGACCGGTACAGAACCGGTGAAACGGCCGGCGTCAAGAGGAAATTATTTCCTGATGCGGTGGCGGCCTACCAAATCATCGGTAAAATAGAGGTGGATAGATTCGTCACCCCAGGTGTTGACGGGGCATGGCGGATTCTCCGAGTACTTGCATCGCTTCAAGTGCAAGGAGAGTCCGTCGTGCGTCTGCGACCCCGGGGAGTCTGAATTAGTTATCCATCTCTTACTTGACTGTCCTGTCCACCTGTACGATCGAATAAAAGTAGAGCACCAACTGGGTATAAAGTTATCAATGCAAAATATAGCTGAGATCATAAGTGATAACAAAAATAGAGCCGTATTCCTAGATTTTTGTAAATATATATGTATTAAAGCAAATAAAAGAAATAGCAAGTAAGGTATGTTGGATAGATATAGTTATATAGGATTTTTAACCAGCATAGAGCAAGAAGTATATAATTAGGATAGGAATTTAAGTAAATAAATAGATAATAATTAGCAATAGTATATTGTATAGTTATTAATCTTGTGTACAAAAATTTGGTTATGTAATTAGATATAAGCATTAAGTATCACTGCTAATGTCGTGTTTAAAAACAAGAATTATGTATCACATTTAAATAAAAGAGTAAAATAAAAACCCCTAAAAAAAAAAGAGCAGCATTTAGGAAGGGAACCCACCCATTGTGTGAAAGATGATGCTTGAATGAAAGATTATGAGTTATATGTTCACAGACTCTAGCTAGTTGATGGGCTGTTGAATGTGATTTTCGAATAACCAAATTGTTCACCAATTAACAAATGTTCAGAAGCTGCAAGTAAGCGATTTAAAATAACCTTCTCAAACAATTTACCCAAACAGGGAAGTAAACCAATAGGTCTGTAGTTTGAAGGTACTGTGTCATCTTTACCCGGTTTCTTTAGTGCTATTACTTTTGCAGTTTTCCAGGTGGCAGGAAAATAGCCCAAGAACAGACAACTATTGAAAATTTTTGTTACAAAGATAACAGCTTTTTGTAAAAAATTCTTTAGCAAAATGTTTAAAATATCATCGTAACCAGGTGACTTACGGGCTTTCAGCTTTAACAAAACCTTACGAATTTCAGTTGGTCGAACTGGATGTGACAATTTAGAAATATTGTACTTTTGAATAGTATCAATAGAATTTTGAACTACTTCATCTAGGCTTGAGCTTGACCAGTTATGAGTAATTTTCATGTTGCTATTAAATGCAGCAGCCAGGACATCACACTGGTCAGCAGTGTTGGTTGTCAAAGAACCATCAGAACATTTGAGGGGTGGTATCGTTATATGCTTAGGTTTTAAAGCTCTAGCCACACGCCAAATATCAGCTCTTGGATTGTCGATTTTGGAAAGTTTTTTGTTCCATTAATCGTCTGTACAAATTTTGGTAGATAGTTCAATCAAACTACAAAGGCGATTTATTACACTGCGTACAAATCTCTTAAGAGAGCTACTGGGAAGTCCATTATCTATTCGACGCAAGTAATTTTTATATCTGATTAGTTGTCTTGCATACCGGGGCAACTTAGTAACACTATCACCTTTAACCATACCAATAGGAACTGCTGAATTTCTCGCTTGAATAATGGTTCTTTGCAAATGTTCAACAGCAAGATCAATTTCGCTTATAGAAGAAAACGTTTTTGTGGAAAGAATTATATTTGCATCCAATTGAGTACGATAGTCCCCCCAATTTGCATCGTGGTATCGGTAATAACGAGATCTCTCTTTGCGGAGCAGGATACCTCCAATGGTGAAGTAGATAGGGTAATGATTAGATGATAGAGCCACTAACGCCTGGACTTCACTAATATTTAAGATATTATGTGCCAGAACTAAATCTGGTTTAGTAGCTTTGTATTCAGACGAATAATTTACTTGTGTAGGAATATCAGGAGCTAAAATAGTATAGTCATGGTGCAACATACAACGACCTCAATTTACATAGACGGGCCCTGTCGAACAAAGAATGTGGACTTATGTTTAACAACGCCATCTAGTCTGAAAAGCGGCAAATTGCTTGCAACATATGCGCCATCTTGAAAACGTATGACTCGGTCATAGATTAGTACAGATGCGCTTGTCGAAAATAATACCTACATGAGTGTACTCTCTGAAGTAAACGATAAATGTTAGTATGACGTTGTTATTTTTACCACTTTTTTGTTACCAGTTTCCTGGAAAACCATTGAACAGATTATTATGCGGTTTTTTGCATTAGATATATATAGCTTGTGAGAAGGTTCTTAGATATATTTAAAGGTCAAAGTCCACACAATGGGGCGCTGCAGTTCGTCGTGGGTTTTTTTAATTTAATTATTTGTTAATTGTTGATACTGAAGTTTTGTCGAAAAATTGACAGAAATAAAGTCATTTTTAGGGTTGCGTACCAAAATGATAAGAAAACAACCCTTGTGGTGCGACATGACTGTCTGTCACATTTTACCACTTTGGAAGTGTCTCTCGCGCAAACTATTCAGTTTAGAAAAAAATGATATTACAAACCTCAATATCATTTTTGAAGACCTATCCATAGATACCCCACACGTATGGGTTAGATGAAAAAAAAATTTTGAGTTTCAGTTCTAAGTATGGGGAACCCCCAAAATTTATTGTTTTTTTTCTATTTTTGTAAGAAAATCTTAATGCGGTTCACAGAATACATCTACTTACCAAGTTTCAACAATATAGTTCTTATAGTTTCGGAAAAAAGTGGCTGTGACATACGGACGAACAGACAGACAGACAGACAGACAGACAGACATGACGAATCTATAAGGGTTCCGTTTTTGCCAAATTTGGCTACGGAACCCTAAAAAGGGGTTGGAATGGGAGAGGTGAATACTTCATTTGAAATTATTTTATTTTATACATTTATTTTGAGATAAATCACTTACACAGTGTGCATTTAAAAATACGATTAAGTAATTAACACTTGTAAGTAGGTAGCTGTACATAATAGGTACTGAACAACTTTTGTTCAACGAAATAATAAAATTCTGAATTTTGAATTAACTATTTATTTTTCATCAAATATCAATCAATCAAATCAATAATAATAATATATAATATATAATATAAATATTATAAATGCGAAAGTTTGGATGGATGGATGTATGGATGTATGGATGTTTGTAACTCAATCACGCCCCAACGGCTGAACGGATCGGGCTGAAATTTGGCACAGAGATAGATTATAGTCTGGAATAGCACATAGGCTACTTTTTATCCCGGAAAATTAAGGAGTTCCCGCGGGAATCAAAAATCCTCAAACCACGCAGACGAAGTCGCGGGCATTCGCTAGTACAAAATAAAAATTATCAACCTTAATAAATAAAAACCCTTTATTTATTGAAGTTGGTTAAACATTAAACTCACGTCAATAACTAATTTTATCATATTATTACAATAGCATAATATTGCGTCTCGGAAGGTATTAATGCCTACTGTCCGTTCTGCCCATCTATGCATTAACTAATCTTGGTTGCATTTTTTTTATCGTACTGGACTGGACTATTCTAGGGCTGGAACCCAAAGCCGTAAGGCCAGTTAGTAAAAAAAAAATATCATACAGTTTGCCGCGGAAATTAAATGATTGCGAAATGGATAAAAATATTAAATAGAAAGATTAAATAACGTTTTCTTGGAAATGTATAATTGTGAATTGAAACAGTTACCTTAAAATAAAAATAATACAGTGCCAAACTAATAAGACTTTAGATGTTAACTTAATAACAAATTATCTACACGATGAGCGACCGTGATCGCGCTACGACGGGGACAAAGACAGGCTTATGACCGGTTATAGGAGCGCGCTCTCATAGTTGGTCGCCCGCTATTTTTCTATGAAAGGGCCCATCTAGTACTTACATATATATCGATGGCAACATATGGCCAAATAAGACCCGACCACGAGTGTTAGTATAACTGCTTTGCCAATAGTCGTGGTTGGCATTAAAGTCACCAGAGATCAGTACGTGAGAACCAAGGTTTAAAAGAAGATCAAGATCGTACTGCAGGAGTGGTAAGTTAGGAGACTGGTAAACAGATACTAGAATATGCTCGATTCCTGATATTTTGATGCTGATACCAATTGCTTCAATATGTTTAGTGTTTGGAATAGTAACCAGGGGGGTTACTATCATCATTTAGAAAACCATTATGATACAGGCACATCTTGTTTCAATCTCTTTCTAATCTTACTGAGAAAGCTACCATGACCCTACAAAACTATTATGGTTTTACTCTTGCCAAAGAACGAATGATACTCATATCATTGTCTATTCCTTACTTTCAGAGTAAGCGAGATGTAGCTATATTTTTTCTATAGCGCTATCTCGTCTCATCGTGTTTCATTTCATGCATAAAATAACACAGAGCCGACACCTTTTTAATTAAATAGTATAACTTTACAAAGTTATTTTACCTTTATAAAGTGCAATAAATAACAAAAAGTTTCTTAGTATTATTATTAATTATTTTAAACCAAATAATAGTTGTTTGGTTGCACTTTTTTAAAGGATAAAAATTAACTCGACGTTCATGTTTCTTTTACGTTGTGAACGAAACGGATGTCAAATGTCAAACAAGGCACGTAAACAAATAATAGTTGAAATTTGAGGTTATCTAATATTTTATAACTTTTATAATTATTATGTCGGGCCTCGAGTAAGTCTAATTATTGTGAGTTTATTGCTTTCTTGGATAAAACAAAAAATATTAGTAAAATTGTGGCGCTACGCGTGAAGATCGGACTGGATTTGTGATGCAGAAGTGCACATAGTGCATTTCAAGTGGTTTGTGTGCTTTTTGCAGCAGATGTCGAAGAAAAATAAACAATAATATACATTACAATAATTAAAAATACAAACGTTTTCATTCAAATAAACTTTTACAAGTGCTTTTGAATCATTAATTGAATCTACCACTGGCTTGTAATGCCATTTTTTACAAGAGCCAGCAAGAAACTCGGTGATTGCTCCTTTGAAGAATAATAAATTAAAAGTCCTAAGCATAGCTGGAGCAAGTCAAATGCAAGCGCTTTTATCATTTACATAACCTTCAACACTATCCATACTAATATTATTAACTAGATGATGCCCGTGACTTCGTCCGCGTCGACTAAGTTTTTTCGAGTCCCGCAGGAACTCCTTAATTTTCCGGGAAGGCGTAGCAGACAGACAGATGGACAGACAGACAGAAATAAGTTCTCATTTATAACAATATAAGTATGGATGCGAAAGTGTGCCTGTCTGTCTGCTATGCTTTCACGGCTCATCCCTTCAACCGATTTTGATGAAATTTCGTACAGGGGTAGGTTGTATTCCAGGGAAGGACATAGGCGTAGGACAAAAGGACATAATTTTATTCCCGTGGGAATCAAATATCTTAATCCACGCGGACAAATCCGCGGGCATCTTCTAGTTAATAATAATATAAAATAATAAGTTTTTTATTTTTATGAAAACAAGTTTGATATGAATTTAACAATCTATCAAGTATCAAATAAATATTATAAATGCAAAAGTTTGGATGGATGGATGTTTGTTACTCAATCACGCCCCGACAGCTAAACGGATCTGGTTGAAATTTGGCACAGAAATAGATTATAATCTAGAATAGCACTTAGGCACTTTTTATCCCGGAAAACTAAGGAGTTCCAGCGGGAACCAAAAAACCTCAATCCATGCGGATGTAGTTGCGGGCATCAGCTAGTAATAAATAAATGTTTATGTTATTAAATTGAATTGAGTATTATGTTTATTTCCAGAACTATAAATGCTGCCGTCTTGCACAGAGTTGTTGAATAAGGGCATTCCGCTAAGGGCATATTTCGAGTGCAAACATACAAATTTGTATAATGTGCCTCAGGCGAGTCAAGCGAGTCTGGAGCCTGGCATCCAATAAAATCATCATTACTTTTCTCAATGGATATCCTCAGTCACGTGAAACTTTTAACTGAAAATTATAGTTTAAATCAGTTTATGTTTAGTCAAATGTGACTGGATTAGTTATTGTAAATTTAAAGTTAACTGCTATGTATACATATATAATAAATATATTGATTTTTACATATACTTTTTCATTTGAATTATTTTAATCATCATCATCATCATCACTACAGCCTATTAACGTCCCACTGCTGGGCACAGGCCTCCACTCTCATAGGAGAGCGGGAATTAGAACTTAGACCCACCACGCTGCTCCAATGCGGGTTGGCGGGCTTTAACGACTATTATCATGTTATTGATAATAACCGGGACCGACGGCTTAACGTGCTCTCCGAGGCACGGGGGTGAAACACCGCCAACTTCCAACTCCGGGCTGGCACTGAGAATTTCTTAATTGAAAAACCCAATACCTAACTTTTTATGCCCGACCGGGAATCGAACCCAGGACCTCGTGATCCGCAGTCGACTATGCTAACCACTAGACCAACGAGGCAGTATTATTTTAATACATACCTAATATTATAAAATGGATGGATGGGTGGATGCTTGTTACTCAATTGCGCCAGAACGGCTGAACGGATCTTGATGAAATTTGAAACAGAGGTAGATTATAGTCTGGAATAACACAAAGGCTACTTTTTATCCTGGAAAATTAAATAGTTCCTGCAGGAGCCAAAAAACCTTCATCCATGCGGGCAAAGTTGCGGGCTTTAGCTAGTTACTGTTGAAGTTAGGTTTGTTTGTTAATGAAATTAAATCATTATACTTGAAATAGCTATTTATTTTAATAAGGTGAGCACAGAACGACATGTTAATTCAAACTTGAAGTTACTACAATGATATTACAATAGGTACATGTATGAAATGTTAAATCAAGCAAGTATATTAATTATCAATTCTGTATAAAATATAATATGAGTTACAGTATATTAAAATTACATCAAAAAGACCTTTTTTTACTTGATGAGTAACTGTATTTTAAAAAACAATAATATAATAAGTCATAGTGGCTAATTCAATAGAAAAATAAACGGCTACATAAATTGTGAAAGTTAGTTCACACTAGCAATCAATGGATACATAAGCAGTTGTAGAAGTTAGTAAACTTAAAATGACAAAAGAAAGTAAATAACCTTAGTAAATTAACTAAAGGTAACAAAATAACATTACTTCATGATATATTACTACATATATTTTATGCTTAAGACTTTAATCTAACCTAAACCTTAGCTTAATATTTTAACAAGAATATAGTGGCTCTTTTGGCATTGTAGACCAGTGAAGCTGGACCTACACACTTCAGAAGTCCAACAAGAAGCTACCTACATTGTATAAGGTAGTGTCATCATCCACTAGCAGCACTACCACCTTGGATATAGCCCTGTCATGGAGCTTACAATTACAGGCTAATGAGTCTTACTATAAAGGTTATATTATAGGAAACTTCTTTTCAAAGGAAAGTGAAGAATTTTGCAACCGGGACCTACTCTTATCAAACCAACTTTATCTAAAAAAGGATGTAAGGGCTTTAAGTGGGATGTTACATTTTGTCCTTTCTGCAAGCATCTTATTTCATCACTGAAGTAAATATACTGCAGTCCTTTTATAACAGTAGGTATGTACCTAATGAATTCTTCATTTCCATTGCAGAGATGAAACCTGTATTGAAGGAATTTCCTTTACATTTGTTAACACATCTCAACATGTAACAGACTTGCTGCAATTTATAATAAACTTGAATATTTTGTATAGAATTAAATACTAATATTTTGTATAGAAGTAAAAGATTAAGACTATCAATATTACTCGGGCAAACATTTAAATCTGCACTATCACAGTTTTGTTGCAATGGAATTTCAATTATAAACAAATATAAATTACTTATAAGTACCTACTCTTATTTTGTAAATAATCTGGGCCATGCCACCATAATTAAATAAGCTGATGTTTTTAATATCTGGAAATATATAAGAAACTTTAGTCATCAAGTTACTGAGTATTAGAGCACCATTTGACTGATGTCTTGGGATTGTCAACTTCGAACTCAATGGTGCTATTATATACTTACCTATATCCTGTCCCCACTGCACAATGGGTGGTGTCAAGTTTTCTAAAGCTGATGTATGCTGCTTAATACGGCTTACAATATCATTCAAACTGTGAGCTTTTTAACAGTAGGTAAATCCAACAAGATAGATAGATAAACAGATAAATTATCTTTGTCGATCACTGTACTGAACAAATCTATAAACTGCTTGTATCCACTTATGTCCTTCCCATCACAGGGCTTGATGATAATGGGAGGAAGATGAACCCGCTGCTTGACACACGTAGAACTGGCGCAATGTCCCTCCTGCTCCGCTGTACGTTTAAGCTTCCTGAGCTTAGAGCAGAGTCCTAGGTACCGCTCTTCGATAATGCATGCCTCGTCATCTCCCCCGCCTTGGCAGAGAATGTCTAGTTGTATCTGTAGAAACTTCTGGTAATTGCTTGTGAGGTTGGCTTCAACTAGGTAGGTATTAACTGTTGTACCCCTACCCTGGATCTCCACAGGGCACGGTCTTGTAGGTACTGCTTGCTTCCAGCGGCTCCCAGCTACATACTTGAGATCGTCTGCGTTGGGTTAGCTGAGGTTTCCAGTAAGGCCGAAATTCAAGCACCGTGCGACCCAAACGTATGTCGGTGTCGGTTCTTCGAAGTATTAAATCCGTAGGTAATCTACGGATCTCCTCATTTCTGATTTACTCCAAGCATAGCCCCCTTCACTGCCCTGGGTGCCTGATTCTTCAATTTACCTAATACCTTTTGGAAAATTCTATAACTCACTTTTATAAAGTTATATCTCATTATCTTAGTTTAATGCACTTATAATGTTTAATTTAGTAGAATATTCACTTGGAACACCTCACAATTTCCTATTTCTTTGTTTACAAAGTCAATCCGTCGTTGATCCGTCGCAAGAAAGTAACTTTTTTACCCCCCTGCCACACACTGCCCGAGAGGTATCCCCCCTGCCACACACTGCCCGAGAGGTATGGCGAGTAGCGTGGGACGTAGGCAGAGACGTCGTGTGGCAACGATACTCGCCATGCTCACGCCACGCTCCTCGTCCTCGCGCATCGCTCCCTGTTTTGTCGGTTTTTTGGGCGCGAGTCAAAGGACTGGCAATATGAGCGCGAGAGACCTGCCACACACTGCCGCTACCTCATTCGCGATCGAGCGCTTATAGAAGAAGGACGTCGCAAAAAATCATGCCGTCGCCGCCGCCGCCAGCCGATGAATGGAGTAATGATAAAACATTACAATACAATTTATTGATTTGTTGGCAGCGGAGCCAAATCAATCATGTTGGTACCTATACCTACATTATGATGTCCGTGACTCCGTCTGCGTGAATTAAAAAAGTTCCCGCGGGAACTTTTTAATTTGCCGGGATAAAAGTAGCCTATACATATTGTGTTATTTCAGACTATAATCTATTGATGCCCGCGACTTCGTCCGCGTGGATTGAGTCAAAATATGTACTTAGTTTTTAATTCATTAACGCGTAGTCTGATTTCATTCATTCTTTTTTTTGTTCGAAAGTACGTACCTACCTACTTACTTTAAAAATTGATCTGTAAAAATTTCAAAGTCATTGGGTTTGCAGTTTAGAAGTTCACATCGAAACTATCATTATACACAGTAATGAACGTCCAAAATAACTTGAAGCCTGGAATGTGTTACGTGTAGTAAGTGCAAGTGACCTAGTGCGGAGCGTCGCGATTAATCGCGCGAGTAGAGCAGTGTGTGGCCACAGAGGGCAACTACGCGGCAGAGCGAGGACGTGCTACGCGGCAGCGCGAGGAGCATAGTGTGGCGGAGGCAATGGCGAGTAGCGTGGGAAGTAGGCAGAGACGTCGTGTGGCAGCGATACTCGCCATACCCACGCTACGCGCTACGTCCTCGCGCATCGCTCCCTGTTTTGTCGGTTTTTTGGGCGCGAGTCAAAGGACTGGCAATATGAGCGCGAGAGTGAGCGAGACCTAGTGCGGAGCGTCGCGATTAATCGCGCGAGTAGAGCAGTGTGTGGCCACAGAGGGCAACTACGCGGCAGAGCGAGGACGTATTACGCGGCAGCGCGAGGAGCATAGTGTGGCGGAGGCTTTATGATTGCTAAATGTGACGTAAATCCTACGTAAAACAAGAATGTTAGCTCTCAAAAAACACTTGGTGGTACGAATTGAATGAATGATATGCATCGCGACGTCACAAAACTGCTCAGGAAAACATTGTGTTAATAAGCTTATTTTTGGGACGTGATGGTAGGATTTGTCGCATAATAATATTGCTATAGGCAGTGGCAGTAACCCCCCAGGGAGTGAGTAATGTCATTTTTAATTAAGATGGCAACACCCTGACCACGGCCAGTGTGATGCTTATCTTGTCGATAACAAGTAAAGCCCGGGGTCGTAAGAGATAAATTTGGAGTAAGACGAGTTTCGCAAATAAATAATATATCAACAGATACGGAATGCACTGCAAAATTAAGTAATTCATGTAGTTTACCACGCACGCCATCAGCGTTCCATGAGAGTAGGCAAAGTTCCTTCTTATTATATGTATTGACTGAGGTGAGTGAATACAAGCATAACTTTCTCTAATGGAGAAGTGCAAGAAGTAAATTGGGTTTTAAGTTTACGTAATGTTAGTAATATATCAAACATTTCTTTGGTTACGGAATCATCAGAGGTAGGCTGAGTCATTTCAGGACCGGACGGATTTCCAGGGCGTGGTAACTCTCTGTCTGTTGCTCCTCCGTCAGTTGTAGTAGATGCAGCAACGTTAGCCCAGGTCGTAGTTTTCGATATAGGTTTGGATATATTATGAATAAGTGGCGGTGGGTTCCGTATATAATTATTTTGTTGTATGCGTTCCAGGTAAGCTAATCTGACTTTACATTTACTGTAATTCGCAGGGTGTTCTTCATTGCAGTTGCAACAATGGGCAAGTTCCTTTCTGCCTTTCTTTAAACATTCAGAGGTAGGGTGCATGTCTGTGCATTTAACACAACGGGGCGGCATGTTGCAATTTTTGGAAGAGTGTCCAAAACCCTGACACCTAAAACACTGTGTTCCTGATAAGCGGTTAGGTTTAAATTTTTGGATGGTTACGACACAATTAAACAAGTATTTTATCTGCCGAAATTTTACTATGTCAGTTCCTTCGGCCAGCTGAACCAGGAACGGAGGACATGGTACTTCATTTTTCAATTTAAACTTGGATACAGAAGCTCCTTGAAATCCAAGCTTTTCAAGTTCATCAGGAAGATCCTTTTCAGCGTAGGCAGGTAAGCCTTTAATGACTACTTTAGGTGTTTTTTCATCCTTGCGGGTGTAAGTGAGGAACAGTACACCGTCTGTTCGGAGACCTTCCTTTACAGATTGGTGAGCTTCAGGCGAATAACAGATAACAGCTACTTTATTCCCGTTCCTGTTCCTGGATTAAATATATAGATTAAATTTACTAATAACCTACTTGCGGTACGGACGAAGGCTCCCACCAGAAATAAGTAAGAAAGTAGGTACTATGAGTTTGAGACAGTCTATTTGTGGGATAAGACTGGCTAGATGAACTACGGAAACTGAGGAAAATGTATGCCAAATTTAATTCCGATCCGTCCAGTGGTTCAGCTGTGCGTTGATAGATTAGACATAAAGCCAGTCACCTTTTCCTTTTGTCTAAACTAATACCTATTATAAAGAGGAAAGATTTGTTTGATTGATTGTTTGTTTGTTTGTAATGGATAAACCCAAAAACTAATCAACTGATTTTAAAAATTCTTTCACTTATAGAAAGCTTTTTTATCAGCGTAACATAAGCTATATTTTATTCTCAAAAAAAATTAGAGTACGCTACGTAAATTGCTATAATGTGAATTACGTCGGAAAATATCGTCTCATCTGAGAGTTTCCGTGGCGTTCACAGGTCCACTCTCTGTTCCTTTACTCTCATAGACCGGAGAAAAATCAGGCACAGGAGCGACGGCTTAACGTGCTCTCCGAGGCACGGGGTGAAAAACCGCCAATTTCCTTACTCCGGGCTAGCACTGAGAATTTCCTGTCAGAAAAACCCAATACTTGTTATGACCCGACCTCGTCGGCCGTAGTTGAACATGCCAACCACTAGACCAACGAGGCAGTCAAGAAATAAATTAACGCGCTATAGAAAAAGGGCGGCCGGCAGTGCGGAGATATCGCAGTGTTAATGTAAAACCTGATGTGCAGCCCAGTGCCGACTTGCTATTATTGGGTGTGGACTATTGATGATGATTAGTGCTAACCGTGTGAAGCCGGGGCGAATCGCTATTATATTAGATATATACGATCACAGAGTTAGTAAAAAGTAAAATATCGATATCGATAAACAACACTAGATTATCGATAATATAATTATATCGACTACGCTTCAGCTCACTAACTGTGTACATATGTGTGAGTGTATACGTTTTTAACCTCTCCGAATAGAGGCCGATAAAACCAGATAGGGACAACTGCAGCTTGGACCGATAATACCTATGAAAAACAGTAGAATTCTTACTCTCGTATTTTTCTGTTCCCTCCTCCAAAACTGAACCAATTTTAATTATTTTTTTACGAATAATTTCAAAAGGGATCAGGCTATGCCGGTGTTTTTCTTTTTTTGATTATATCCGTCAAATTTATTTGCAGGATGTCTGATGTTTGCGCGAAAACTGGGCCATTTTTTGCAATTTTTAAAGGTTCGTTGTTCTTAAAATTATTAATTTATTGAAAAAAGCAAAACATAGGAGCATGGCACGGACACATATGGATTTTATGGAGCAAAAATATTTTCTCTATTGTTATTATCCACGGAGGAAACAGACAAATGTTTTTGTATGGAGAAATCGCCGGGAGAATTCCTCTTAACGTGCGGTATCCCGGGTTCGATTCCCTGGTTTGGCCTGGTGGGAGCTTCGGCCGTGGCTAGTTACCACCCTTGTCGCGAAGTGCATATATATGCGATCGCGAAATGCTTTGATCTTTGGTAAGAGAAATTAGCATCTATAGTCTATCGTAGCAGTTTATCAGTAACTAGCTGATACCCGCGACTTCGTCCGCGTGGATTGAGGAGTTTTAGTTCCCGCGGGAACTCTTTAATTTTCCGGGATAAAAAGTACCCTATTATTTAATCCGGACTTCTAACTTTGCGTCTGCAAAATTTCAAAGCAATCGGTTCGGTAGTTACGGCGTGAAAGCGGAACAAACATACAAACAAACTCACTTTCCCATTTATAATATTAGTAAGGATTATCTATGACATACCCGGAAATTGGTCTTTAGATTATGAATTCTATATTTTAAAACCTTGATAAATGAATATCGGCGTTGCATAGAAACTCGTTGATTTTTCGGTCTCTAGAAATGTAATGGAACCGTAATCCTTACGTTTCATGGAAATGGTGTTATGACGGAGCAGCTGATCGAGAGATGGTGAAATCGAAAGCTAAGTACCTAGGCAGATTACCTAAGCTATAAAACTAGAATTTCTTTATGTTGTATTTCGAGTATCAGTTGTATTGATTAGTGATTTATGGGCGCTCATGAGTTACTTGGGGAAGCAAATGGATGTATAAGCAATGAGTTAATTGTTAATATGATGAATTAATTATTGATGGTTATGATTAACTAAAGTGATATCGAGACCAATGATCATTGAAAGTTTATCCCTTAGAACCTTAGATAAAGGTAGCGCATGTGCGAAGGTAAAGCCTGTCTAAGGAAGGTTCTAGATGTGGAGGCGAAAAGAGGGAGGTTAGATGCCTTCGGCTGGGACGGGCCTGGTCGAGGAAGGAGAATGCCTTCAGCTACGAGGCTTACGGGCCTAGCTGAGGAAGAGGGGGCCTCCGGACGTAAGTATGTTACGAGCCGTCCGGAGAAAGCACGGTCTAGAACAGGAAGATCTTGGTCCGATGGTCAGTTAAAATGAGAATTTACTGGAAATATGAAATGAATACTTACTCATCCATGGCTAAGATTAACAGAATTCATATGCTAGGTCTTAGGGCATCACGAGCGGTGATGTCATAGTCAATGTGAATGTACAGGTCTCCGAGATAACACACACCACGATGAGAGAAGGAGCGAGAGGACACAAGGGCGAGATATAGTAGTACGTGGCGGCAAACGCCCGTTGATCTGTGTACAGGTATGACTCCATTGGGTTTATAGATTAATTCGGTGACGTTCTGTTCCATTGAACATCCCTATATATCGGTAATATAGTTATCCGTTCATATCCATATTATTGACGAAGACGAGTACAAAGATTTTAAGCAGATAATGGAATAGAATGGGCTCGCCGACAACCCTACCGGCAAATACGTGCTGCGAAGCGATAAAGCGTGTAGAAACCGATGGGTATGGGTTATTTATATAACTGCCATGCCCCTAACAGGTTAGCCCCCACTTTAAACTGCATCATAAATTACCAAAAAAATTCTTTTCAAAAAACCGACTTCCAAAGCCACTGTAAAGTAAAAAATAATTTTGATTTCTACACACTATGTTGAAGTCGGGCGAGCCTGACGCGTCAACTTTGCCTATCTTTGTTATACTCGCCCGACTTCAACATAGTGTGTAGAAATCAAAATTATGTTTTATTGACGACCTCCGTGGCGCAGTGTGTAGCGCTGTTGCCTTAAAGTGTGGAGGTCCCGGGTTCGATCCCCGGCGGGGTCAATTTGGGAATTTATAATTTCTGAATTTTCCTTGGTCTGGCCTGGTGGGAGGCTTCGGCCGTGGCTAGTTACCACCCTGCCGGCAAAGACGTGCCGCCAAGCGATTTAGCGTTCCGGTACGATGCCGTGTAGAAACCGAATAGGGGTATGGGTTTAATATAACTGCCATGCCCCTAACAGGTTAGCCCGCTACCATCTTAGACTGCATCATCACTCGTAAGATCGATGGTAAGTACCATCAGGTGTGTGCTCCAGAGTGGAGACCTCGTCTCGGCAAACGGAGTGTGGGGCGCCCCCGGCCAGGTGGAGCGACGACATCCGGAGAGTGGCTGACATCAAATGGATGCGAACAGCCAAGGATAGGCAAAGTTGGCGCAATCTTAAAGAGGCCTATGTCCAGCAGTGGAAGCATATTGGCTGATGATGATGATGATGAGTCTTTAATGCGGAACCATGGTCACCCCATCAATTTTTTTCAAATTTTACTGGCCTATGTCACCCGGAATAAGCCAGGGATTCTAACGATACCTCATTTATCAAAATCGGTTCAGGCGTATAATAGTTATGGTGGAATATACAAACTCACATACATACATACGAGTACATGAACCCTGAAAATATACTCCTTTTTTCAGGCAGTCGTATTATAAATTTATTTCAATCTCAATTTCATTTCAATAATAATACTTTGCTCTACATAAAATTGTAAAATGAAAATTAAACAATAAACAATTAAACTGATTTTAAAAGCAAAGGTAACGTGAAAAATATATTTTTTCTACACAATATCTAAATTTAAATAATAATAATATATAAGTATATCATCATCACTACAGCCTATTAACGTCCCACTGCTGGGCACAGGCCTCCACTCTCATAGGAGAGCGGGAATTAGAGCTTAGACCCACCACGCTGCTCCAATGCGGGTTGGCGGGCTTTAACGATTATTATCATGTTAGTGATAATAACCGGGACCGACGGCTTAACGTGCTCCCGAGGCACGGGGGTGATTCACCGCCAACTTCCAACTCCGGGCTGGCACTGAGAATGTCTTAATTGAAAAACCCAATACCTAACTTTTTATGCCCGACCGGGAATCGAACCCAGGACCTCGTGATCCGCAGTCGACTATGCTAACCACTAGACCAACGAGACAGTTATATGTATATAAATTACTAAAGGGGATTGGGTAAAAGTGGCATGATTTTTTAAGTTTGCGGCCACTCACGAAAATTATTTTATTTGAAAGAACACAATAAGACATCCATTTTCTTATATTAAAGTTTTTTTCTAAAATACATCGGGGCTTCGTCATTCGTCATTTACTTTATTCGTGTTTATTTCATTTATTAGATTTAATGGTTTCCTGCTATTTTACTTTTAGTCATAAACAACAACAAAAGAGCACCTAATGAGCCTACTAACCGAGCGCGATCGCCTTGACCAATCATAGCACAGGATTAGTTTACCTGAGCCGCGCGGCATGCACTTATTAAAATATTTGAAGGTAGGGCTTGAATTTAACAAGTATCTATCTGTTACTATGCAAAAACTATAATACTAGGTACTTGGTTTTGCATACCTTTATACGTTTTTTAACAAAAACGTAAGTAATTAAGCAGGTAGGAAACTAAGTTTATAGAGTCCCTTCCTATTTTAAAGCACTACTTTTTAGGCAAAAGAATAAAACTCTATACTAGAAAAGCATTATGGTATGATGTTCAAGAGTAAGTAATTTACCTATTTCAAAGCAAACTAGTAACTGAAAAGAAATTAAACTAAATGCAAAATTTAACACTTTTTATATTATTGAACGGTTCAAAGCATCAGGTCAAAATGAATACAAATTATTAACACAATTTAAGTTATATTTTCACACAGAAATAATTACACACATAAAAAAACAACAATCAGATTTATAGAGTTACAGCAAGAATAATCATCTTTATTTTAGGTGGCTCGTAGACAAAAACTGTCTTATCTCACCAGAACAGTGGGTTTTATAGGTTACGATTCCCTCCATGTACCCACCCCTTTTTTCCTATTCCAAGTTTGACAACATAACAGCATTAATGCTGTTAACAGTACTAACAACGAATATATAGTTCCAAACACTAATTAGTATACATAACTCTTAATTATTTAAAGCATTTTCAAGTTAATACACCATTTAGTTTAAGCTAGCTGTAGAAAAGTACACCGAAGTCCAATCTAAGGATCAAAAGGAAGTATCAGTTGATATACATAAATTCGTAATTACAGTAAAGCATTACTCAAAATACTCTTGAGACTAATAACAATTACAATAATAATTATCAAATAGTTCTCTACATTTAAAACAGAATAATAATAATAATTAAGTAACTATTTTACAATCTCTCTTGAAGCTATGATAGTCAATTGATCTATTTCTAAATTACATTATTTATTTGAAGCATAATACCTATCAACACTTTGTGTTGCTAAATTAGTAATTATTTATTGTAATAATGTCTACACTTTTTTTTTCTGAATAAACTTAAATATTTAGTTTCAAAATATAACCTAACCTATATCAAGTAAGAATACAAGTGTTGACACACTTTAATAACAAATAATGTTTACCTAATACAAAATTCAGTGTTTACCCACTGTAATATTTAATTATTCCTCATGAATCACAAGATAGAGTTCTTTTATTTTCCAATAATCTATCACGGCCAGACTGACCGTGCTTCGTTCTCGAAGCATAACGAGAAAAACAAAATCAAAACATATTTCCTAGTGTAGACATGTCTGTGGCAACATTCTACACCACACCTCAAAAAAAAAAAAAATGTGTGTGAATCGCCAAGATCACCACACAATAACTCCAAAACAAATTTTTTTTTTTTTTTACCACACAGTACACGGCCTCAAACCCCAGTAGTTTTCAAGCAGCACCAAAGCCATGAACCCTAATGGTTTTAGAGCACCACCAAAATTTCCTATATCCTTTAACTCCAAAGGTTTTGAAGCCCACACTTAAAATTAAATGTCCTTCAACCCCATTGGTTTTAAAGCAATACCCAATAAATAATAATAAACCTTTATCATTATCTATCAATGGTCATCAATACAATAATTTTTTTTTTATCACTAAACTGACCAAAAATTGATCAGATCATTTCACATGGACATTTGAATTTAGCTATTACAAATACTACGTCTCCAATATTATATACAATATTATCTCGCCTGGATAAATCAAAACACCTTTGAAAACATTAGCTACATTAGCTATTATTAATAATAATAATAATAGTCATTTATTTCAGGCATTATTGTCACCCATTACAAATTAAAATACAAGTACTTAGATAAAAAACAGTTAAAATAAGATATATACAAAAAAGATAATAAATAATGACATAAAATAAATAAAGTTGGTGAGCTAGTAAACATTCTGCACGAACATCTATTAATTCTTTTTGTACATCATTATCAGTCACGTCATTCAATCGAGCCTTTATGCAGGGTATTTTAGAATAAATCCCAACCAATAAACGAATTGGAGCAAAACTAGTAAATTTTGTATAGTTGAATTTAGTGATAATTGAACTTTCCATAAACCGCTTGGCCAGTCTGACGTATTACATGTTGTACCTAACATTTTTATTATATTATTATACTTAACACATTTATTTTTAATCTTAGGATGTGTAAGCATTGTCACAGTTGTAAAATGAAGTGAATTATACTAAAGCAATTCGATCAACGTGCAATACGTGTCTCAACAGCGCCTTTAGCAAAAAATGAAGCAGAATCAGAATTTGAGTAAAGACACTGATTCACTCCAGCATAATTCAGTTACAATTAAATTATGTCGAAATTAATAATTAAACCTTCCTCGTCAGTGATTTCAATGCTAACACATCACCACTTGCAAATACCACCAATAATCCGTTACATACCTCGTACTAAATCTCAAGTAGTATATAGTAATAGTTTTTATTACTCAACGGCAATCCATCACATTTCACCGACTGGTGAGATCAACATCGGCACTCTCATTGCAATGAGATTTCCATAACCCTACATCACCTACCTAAATGTACCGACATCAATATTATTTCACAACTTTAAATACAACTCATCACCAAATATACCAACTAGTTATCTAAACTAATATTATAAAGAGGAAAGATTTATTTGTTTGTTTGTTTGTTTGTAATGGATAAACTCAAAAACTACTCAACCGATTTTAAAAATTCATTCACGTATAGAAGTCTACGTTATATCCGCAAGTAACATACTATATACATACTAGGCTATATTATATTTCCAAAAAAAAAAATAGAGATCCTTACTCAAATTGCAATAATGTGAACTAAGTCGGAAAATATTGTCTCTTTTAAGAGCTAGTTAAAGTTACACAAAAACTATGTATGGTGGAATTGTTCCTCTTAAAAAGTTCTAAAAAAAAAACAGTCCGCGACAGCATATATCTATCTTTTAAGGTTGATTCTCATTAACCATTTGCGATGATTTTGCGAAGGAGTTTTACCGACCTAGCATTAATCCTTATCAAAATAAATATGTTATTCATCTTAAGTACCTAATTAATATAAAAATATTCCTTTACATCATAGCGGGCTGGCGGCTGTGGCAGGTGTGGTGAGAACGGGGCGCTCTCTTACAATGTAATATTAAAATGAAAAACCTGCCCACTGCTCACTGCCCACTGGCTATATTGGCTATAGACTTTTAGGATTATTAGTACTACCCGTGCGAAGCTGGGGCGGATTGCTAGTATCAAAATAAACATATCCCAATGGAAATGATTTTCAGTTAATTTTAAAACAGATTAATTCAAAATCAAAAATTGTTTAAATTTTTTTTTTTTCTTTGAATTAAAATAACATTCAAGTTCTAAAACAACTGCTTAGAGCTTCCCTTGAAAAATCAAATTCATTCAATCAAATATAATAGGCCGTATTCATATTGATGTTTTTTTTTTTTTTTTTTTATTGAACACAGCGGCGCACACCCAAATCAAAGTTTTACTTGCTAAAGGTTTTAAATTAATTTAAACTGCAGCTTAAGATAATTCAGCTAAAAAGAAACAATGCTATCGAGAAATTTAAAACTGTTCTGAAAATAACAACATTAAACACCACCGCCAATTAAACTTTTAACTGGCCAATAATGCCATATATAGCTCTAAAAGTCATTTCTATCAGTAAATAAACAATATTTTTCATTTCATATAACATAAAATATACAGATAACTATCAATGTTGGACTGATGGTAAATTGTTAACCCAAAAAAATGCAATTAAGATAACTTGATTATATAATCAGACTTCACTGGCGGTAACACATCATATTAAGCTAGAACAGTAATCAGAATATTATTCAATTATATTATTTCCATCAGTCGAGCTTCAAGCATACAAATTAGTTTCCTACAGCCTACAGTAAAAAAAAACTATTTGATCGACTCGAAATTTTCTTAATTCAGAGGTATTTTATATGCAACTAGGTCAACGCCAAACCTTATAGAGTTAATAATAATATGGTCCATATTTTCTCAAACATCAAAATTTTCTTTTACTAAAAAGTCCCATTTTAACTATTTTAATCCTTAACATATTTTTTTTACATTAGCTTTATTCAGATCACATTACTTAATGGGAAACATTACCAAGTCTCACACAAATTGAAAATAAACTAGAGTATCCAAAGCATTTTTAATTATTTCTACTATTTAAAATTTTCCTATTATTATCCTATATATATTTTTTTTTTTTCACTAACGAAGTACCCCTTAGTATCTGTAAAGACTAGTGAAAAGTTTTACTAGATCTTCGAAAAGGACCCATACAATCTAAATGTACCGTATTGAAAGGTACAGGGTTTTTTTTTTGTTGGATGTAACATTCCTTTTTTTTTTTTTTAGGCTCCAAATGTGATTTTCGTTTTGTGCAAATCAAACAAGACTCAAAAACTTTTAGTTTTGTAATGTAACAAATTATTTTGTAGAGTACACAGTATTGACTAGTACCAAATTCACCTGTTTTGACGGTACTTATTTTATTATTATTAGACTCTATAACCGAGGGGTATTTTGTTAATAAAATCGAGGTGTTGAATAATTGAGATAAATCATTAATAAACAAGTTATTTTGATATATGGTTCCTATATCAGCTCAATTAATTGACTTTCCGAAAAACTAATCTTTCAATTTTGTAAAAGTCTTCACTTTTCTCTTTCATAGTTACAATATACGACACTGCCTTTGCTAATTTTTTCTTTTCTGGATACAAATGACACTGCAATACCCTTCTCTGGTGCCCAAGTTTCAAAGCACGATAAAGCAGAGCCCCGAAGAGCCTTACCGACTTTAGCTGCTTTTTGAATATTACAAGGTCGGTGCCCAGTGACTCGATGCTCTTGCACCAGGTCTTGGCCCCGCTGTCGGTCTTCTCAGGATGTAAGATGGGCAGCTCGATGTCATCGCTGCGATGATTGGACGTTAAAGAGTCACGTATACTCTTTAAGATTCCTTGCAGCCTCTCGGCGTTAAGATTCATTGTTTCTCGTTGTCCAAGCCCTGTGTAATACACAAAAACACTATTACAATTGTCATAAAACGGTTCCATCCCACTTCTGATATTAAAATATTTGAAGGTAGGGCTTGAATTTAACAAGTATCTATCTGTTACTATGCAAAAACTATAATACTAGGTACTTGGTTTTGCATACCTTTATACGTTTTTGTTAAAAAACGTATAAAGGTATGCAAAACCAATTAAGCAGGTAGGAAACTAAGTTTATAGAGTCCCTTCCTATTTTAAAGCACTACTTTTTAGGCAAAAGAATAAAACTCTATACTAGAAAAGCATTATGGTATGATATTCAAGAGTAAGTAATTTACCTATTTCAAAGCAAACTAGTAACTGAAAAGAAATTAAACTAAATGCAAAATTTAACACTTTTTATATTATTGAACGGTTCAAAGCATCAGGTCAAAATGAATACAAATTATTAACACAATTTAAGTTATATTTTCACACAGAAATAAGTACACACATAAAAAAACAACAATCAGATTTATAGAGTTACAGCAAGAATAATCATCTTTATTTTAGGTGGCTCGTAGACAAAAACTGTCTTATCTCACCAGAACAGTGGGTTTTATAGGTTACGATTCCCTCCATGTACCCACCCCTCTTTTCCTATTCCAAGTTTGACAACATAACAGCATTAATGCTGTTAACAGTACTAACAACGAATATATAGTTCCAAACACTAATTAGTATACATAACTCTTAATTATTTAAAGCATTTTCAAGTTAATACACCATTTAGTTTAAGCTAGCTGTAGAAAAGTACACCGAAGTCCAATCTAAGGATCAAAAGGAAGTATCAGTTGATATACATAAATTCGTAATTACAGTAAAGCATTACTCAAAATACTCTTGAGACTAATAACAATTACAATAATAATTATCAAATAGTTCTCTACATTTAAAACAGAATAATAATAATAATTAAGTAACTATTTTACAATCTCTCTTGAAGCTATGATAGTCAATTGATCTATTTCTAAATTACATTATTTATTTGATGCATAATACCTATCAACACTTTGTGTTGCTAAATTAGTAATTATTTATTGTAATAATGTCTACACTTTTTTTTTCTGAATAAACTTAAATATTTAGTTTCAAAATATAACCTAACCTATATCAAGTAAGAATACAAGTGTTGACACACTTTAATAACAAATAATGTTTACCTAATACAAAATTCAGTGTTTACCCACTGTAATATTTAATTATTCCTCATGAATCACAAGATAGAGTTCTTTTATTTTCCAATAATCTATCACACTCAATAAGAGGTCATTATTGCTCTTGTATTGTGGGGAAACGGACTCTGGGTTGTTGTTCCCACGTTATGGCCATCATATGGTACTTAGCATGGGGGCGATATCAGGAAAACCTATTATTATAAGAGATAGCTGCACTTTTGGTAACGATCCCCAGAAAGGCTGATTCAGTACTAAGCTAAGCGTCCACTTGTCCGCATCGTACGCATCGGACGCATCGCATAAAACGGATGATTTTTCCACAATGCGTCCACCTCATCGGCAGCAATCGGATTTTCCGACGCAACCACCAGCAATTGGATTGCCGACGCCACTTCATTCGGATTTTCGTAGTGAGCAGACGTGCGAAATGCGTGTGGACAGGACGATCGTCAAATGAAAATGATAAACGATGCGGTGCGAGCGCCGGGGCGCGTCCACCTGGGCCCGTATTCTCTAACTCAGTGACTATCAAAAATGAAAGCCACTGACATATATGTAATGTCCATTGAAGGTTTATTATGAATTAAAAAGTTACATTTCATAGTAAACCTTCAATGGATATTACATATATGTCAGTGGCTTTCATTTTTGATAGTCACTGAGTTAGAGAATACGGGCCCTGGTCGGTATCCCGTATGACGTCATCGGCACGCATCGCAAAAGTTGCCTCTCGGAGCATCGGCGTCGGCATTGCCGATGAGCAGATTCGAGCGATCCGTACGGCGCGGATCAGTGGACGCACTTGTGTTACTTTCTATACAAAGAATACTACGTTCCGTTTGATGCGATGCGTCCGGTGCGTACGATGCGGACAAGTGGACGCTTAGCATTAGGTGGGTGTAGGGTTCTCCACTGATTACAAAAGTGAAAGTCTGCTCGCATGCGGATGGGCCTTTCGCTAGATAATATGGCCGCTGCAAGGCGGTTTATGGTTACCAAAAATTAACCATAACTAGAAAGGCTGATTCTTGTACAGTATTAAAGTATGCGCAGTACCTATGTAAACAGTATTAAAACTGACGCTATGCATCGGGCCTTTCACTAGATATCACCTCTCAAAGACGTTATGAACATACATACTATAAAAAAATATAAGCAATTATTGTGTCGTCACGTTGATTGCTGTTAAATAAATTCTTACGCCTTCATAATTTTTAATAACAACCAACGTGACTAAAATAATTGCTAACATTTCTTTACAGTATGTATGTTCATAACGTCTTTGATAGGTGATATCTAGTGAAAGGACCGATGCATAGCGTCAGTTTTAATACTGTTTACATAGGTACTGCGCATACTTTTATACTGTACAAGAATCAGCCTTTCTAGTTATGGTTAATTTTTGGTAACCATAAACCGTCTTGCAACGGCCATATCTAGCGAAAGGCCCATCCGCATGGGGGCAGACTTTCAATTTTGTCATCAGTGGAGGGCCCTACACCCACGTAATACTGAATCAGCCTTTCTGAGGATAGTTACCAAAACTGCAGCTATCTCTTAGTCTATATATCCTCCAGCGCAGTTCCTAGATTTAATAATACGACAAGATATAGAAAATGAAGCGTTCGAAGAAACATAGGTAAAGCGCTCGACAAATTGCTACGTTCGCGTCACATTTTGTAGCAATATTAAGTAATTAATTGGTATTGACTAAATATTATAAAGAAGTGATTTTAAGTAGGTATTCTTGTTTTTTTTTTAATATTCTATCAATAACACCATAAATAAAATAGTATTAACAATAAAATATATGAGAATTATGTCTTTATACGGACGACCAAACTCTCAAAATTCTACAACTTCAACACCAGATATTTCAGCTCCGATATGACTTTTGTCAAAATTATTTTTTGAGCCATCATTACTATTGATTACACTATACGGTAGCATTAATTAACTTAGTGGCCGCTAAGAAAAAAAATCATGCCACCGGTCCATACAAAATTACCCAAACCCCTTTAAATTTAATTGTAACTTTACTATTAATTATTGTTTTATTTTTTCTAAATTTATTTTACACTTCATAAAATAAACACTACGTCAATATTCAATACTTACTTTATAGGCAAATGTGCAAACCATGAACCTATATTTTTATAGGTTCATGGTGCAAACTAGTTTTAATTTGCTATTTGTTATTTAAAAAGATGTATGTATAAAGTAGAAAGAAAAAATAAAATAAAATAATAATAATATAATGTTAAAGTCGGACGGGTATCTTGGATGAAATAAAACGGGTATAGCGGTTTAAATAAAAAAATTCTTTAACACCGTGTAATAGACAAAGAAAAGTTAATTTTTACTTACAGTCTGCGGCTGTGGCTTTTGCAGTTTTTTTAGGTATAGGAAATAGGCATCGATATATATTATGTAGGTACTAGATGCGCCCTTTCATAGAAAAAAGCCGGGCGTCCAACTTGCTGAACACGTTCCACACCTGTCATAAGCCTGTCTTTGTCCCCGTCGTAGCGCTGTCACGATCGCTCGTCGTGCAGATAATTTGTAATTATTAATTTAACATCAAAAGTTTAATTAGTTTGGCACTGTATAATTTTTATTTTAGGGTAGGTGTTTCAATACACAATTATACAGTTCCAAAAAAAAACGTTATTTAATCTCCCTATTTAATATTTTTATCCATTACGCAACCATTTAATTTCCGCGGCAAACTGTATGATATATTTTTTTTTACTAACTGGCCTTACGGCTTCTATGGCTGTGACCTATATTATCTATGACCGAGTCATACGTCTTCAAGCTTTCATTCAAGATGGGGCATATGTTGCAAGCAAGTTCCCGCTTTTCAGACTAGATGGCGTTGATGGCGTTGCTAATAATACGCCCACATTCTTGTTTGACAGGGCCGTCGGTTTTGGTCGAGGTCGTTGGAAATAGGTAATAATTGCGTACCGGATATTACAAGGAAACTCAGTTATCCATTTAATTATACTTTTACTAGATGATTCCCGCGACTTCGTCAGCGTGGACCAAGATTTTTTTATTCCCGAATTTTCCGGGATAAAAAGTAGCCTATGTCCTTCCCCGGGATACAACCTATCCCTGTACCAAATTTCATCAAAATCAGTTGAACAGATGGGCCGTGAAAGCGTAGCAGACAGACAGACAGACAGACACACTTTCGCATTTATAATATTAGTATGGAAGTATGGATTTAGCACATTGACCAACGCGGCTGCGTCGTCATATTGAGTTCCGTCCTAGAGTTAAGACTATTGCTGCGACTCTTGAGAACCATAGAAATAGTAAGGTTTTGCATCTATGTATTTTTAATGTTCAGCCTAACCCTATGCTTAAAGGAATTAGCAACAGGGAATAAATAAAATCAATAATGTTTTCAAAATTTATTTATTTAACAGTTCTTCGCTCTCGGACTGTCAATTAATTACTAATTACTAGTATTAGTAGAATTATTAATGTTGATAGTGAATAAATTATTATGTTTATTGAATAAATGCTGTAGCGTTAAATGGAAACCACTGTCCATGGAAACCAATGGTGTGAGAGATATCCAAAGGCTGTAAAGTTCCAGATCAGTTAACTTTGATAATACGTCGTATTCATAGATGTTCTTGTCGTGAGCCCAGTATAAGACGAGGACCGCTTCTAAGGCTTGAGCGGTCGGTAACGCTTCGGGTTGAATTTCAATATCTTTAAATTCACTAGAACCGTTAGGGTATATAAGGTACAATTTGTTATCAATGATAACTGGAGCTCCATTGTGAAAGACAAAAGGAGGTTTGAAAAGGGTTACAGTTTCTGTGGCTTCTGGGAGACCTTCAATTTTCTTAACTCCGTCAGCTGTGCGCACGTATGGCACCTGATCATCGGAAATTAAGAAAAGGTTGTTATCAAAATCTACAACAATTTGCGTAGCTTTAACGTCTTCCAATTTTTCTTTCTTCTCGCCGTTATCAGTAACTTTGTACACCTCACGATCTTCAGTCAGAATGTAAATTACTTCACCTTTATACTCCATATCGATTGCAATAATGCTATCCGTGATTGGTCCGTATTTTTCAGCGGAGTTCGTCTTTAGGTTGTAAACGTAAAGACCGTCTTTAGCTCCGAAGAAAGCTTTGTCGCTATCGTCTGCTGATACAGCGGCATCTCTGCCGTTGTCTAGAAGTTTCGTGGCCTTTCCATCTTTGAGGACGTACAATCCTTGGTCTACTCGACTTCCATCGGGTTGGACATCGGCTTCAACGAAGAATATTATGACATCAGAGTTCAATTCATTCGATTTAAGTAAGTTTAGAGGTACAACCAAGTTGACGATATCGTGTTTTGCCGTGTATTTAACGAATTCATCGATGTAAAGTTCAGGTGTTATTACAGCTGTAGAGGTGGCAGCGGCAGCCAGCAGGCCGACCAGCGCAAAAACTGTGAAGCATTTTAGCAGTCTCATTTTAAAATCTGAAATTAAAAAAATAGTTGTAAGTTGTAACTTAGACTTGTAGTCTTCTTAGTCAATTCGCCAAATAGATAGCAAATTGTACTAAATCTATGTATATTATATATAAAATTCAAAGTCCTGACTGACTGAGTGACTGACTGACTTATATATCAACGCACAGCCTAAGCCGCTGGTCCTAGGGACATGAAATATGGAGAGTGTGTTCTTTTTGAAGACTAGGTATCCACTAAGAAAGGGTTTTCCGAAATTCCACACCCAAAGGGGTAAAATAGGGGTTGAAAGTTTGTATGAAAGTCCATCGTTTTTAAAGTTATAGCCATGAAACTTGGCATGAAAAATAAAGAAAGACGTGTTTCACAGTTTTTGAAAAAACAACCCCCAGAGGGGTGAAATAGGGGATAAAAGTTGATATGAAAGGCCTTCATTTCTCAAGATATTTTTCAAGTTATATCAACGAAACTTGGTATTTTGGCTTTCGGTAAAAAATGAAGAAGAATGTTTGTCACAATTTTTCAAAATTCTACCCCCAAAGGGGTAAAATAGGGGTTGAAAGTTTGTATGAAAGTCCGTCGTTTGGGTAGTTACTTGGAAAGTGACACATGCTTCTTTTTAGCCTGGAAAATTAAAGCGTGCCTGTGGGAATTCAAAAAACTTAAGCCACGCGAACGAAGTCGCGGGCGTCCTCTAGTCTATATATATAAAATTCAAAGTCTTGACTGACTGACTTATATATCAACGCCCAGCCTAAACCGCTGATCCCACAGACATGAAATTTAGAGGGTGTATTCTTTGTGAAGAGTAGGTATCCACTAAGAAAGGGTTTTTCGAAATTCTACCCCAAAAAGGGGTAAAATAAGGGTTGAATTTTGTATGAAAGTCCGACAATTTTCATGTTATATCCATAAAACTTGGTATTTCAGCTACCGGTATAAAATGAAGAAATACGTGTTTCGCCAATTTAACCGACTTCCAAAAAAGGAGGAGGTTCTCAATTCGGCGCGTATCTCTTTTTTTTTTTTTTAAATGTATATCGGTGCATATCTCCGTGGTTTCTAAACCGATTTGAACAATTTTTTTTTCATTGGTTAGAAGAAGTTCACAAGGTGGTCCCATAAAAAATTCTGACTCCAAATCCTCAATCCTGATGCTGTAGGTGTACTGTACTACATGAAATCATCAAAAGTAGTGAGTTAGGAAATTTTGATGGTGAATTCATATAGTAGGTATCAAATCACTTGTATACGATACAACTCTGAGTCCCAAATCCTCAACCCTGATGCTGCAGGGTACAAAACTCCTTAAAAATTGCGATTTAGGATTTTTTTATGGTGAATTCATATTGTAGGTGTTAAGCAACGACTTTATACTTAAACCCAAGTCCCAACTCCTCAACTCTGATGCTGCAGGGTACTGGATTAAGAGTGGGACACTAAAAAGTTAAAAATAAAAATTCTTTTCAAAAAACCTACTTCCAAAGCCACTGTAAAGTAAAAAATAATTTTGATTTCTACACACTATGTTGAAGTCGGGCGAGTATAACAAAGATAGGCAAAGTTGACGCATCAGGCTCGCCCGACTTCAACATAGTGTGTAGAAATCAAAATTATTTTTTACTTTACAGTGGCTTTGGAAGTCGGTTTTTTGAAAAGAATTTTTATTGAAAGTTCTACCCCCAAAGGTTTGAAATAGGGGATGAAAGTTTGCATAAATGTCCTTTATTTTACAAGATATTTTTCAAGTTAAATTTACGAAACTTGGTATTTTGGCTTTCGTTAAAATATAAAGATGAATTGTGTCACAATTTTTAAAAAATTCCACCTCCAAAGGGGTTAAATTAGGGGTTGAAAGTTTGTATGAAAGTCCGTCGTTTCAAGCTATATCCATGAAACTTGGTATTTGGGCTTCTGGTTTAAAATAATGAAATACGGATTTCACAGTTTTTGAAATTTCTATCCCCAAGGATGTCAAATAAAGAGTTTATCCTTCAATCACGCCGCAACAGAGCAACGGATCGACGGTTTTTTGCATGGGTACTGGGTATAGTTGAGTATACCTGGAGAGCGTAGGCTTTTTTTTAGCTCGGAAAATTAAGGAATGTCTGTGGGAATTAAACAACTTATGCCACGCGAACGAAGTCACGGGCGTCCGCTAGTCAACTAAACAGTAGTATTATTATATCAATTATTTTGATACAGAAGAACTAAAAAGGTTTTTTTAACACTGGCTAAGTGTACACCAGACCCCTAACGTAAAATTATTTTTCATTTTAAACTTTATTTTAATTTATGTTAGCATAATTTATATATTTTAATATATTTAGTTAATGTATTTTTAATGTAAACGAGTTTTTATATGGGGCCCCCCGACCTGCAATAAAATGATTTTATTTTATTATTATTTTATTATAAAAATCTCGTATCATGTCATATTCTCACAAATAAATAAATTTTAATTTCAATTTTTAAACAGAAAAAATATTACATGATACAAGGAGATCATACTGATATTGGAATTTTACTGGTTGGTTTTGGATTTTGGTTACTCTGTATTTTATATTAGCTTGATACATATAGATGTAGTGTATGCAACGGGGTACATCACTATATTGACAGTGGAATGCAGAACGCGTGCATACTCACAAACCAGGAATATTCAATTCAATTCAAGACAATTTATTTATTTCAGATAACAGAAATCCATATTTACTACAATTTTATGTCAATATCATTATTAGAATTAAGAAATGATATACTTATTATTTATCAGTTAGTTTTGTAACTAAAATAAACAAATATTATACATTATTAATATACTAACATTTAAATATTAGACTAAATATGAAATAAATTATTAAATATAAGGATTTTAATTTATAAGCATTAAATATTTTTAAAATAAAAAAATGTTCAAGTTTCGGACTCACCCGTCAGATTAACTTAACTGAATGCGATCCAAAGATGCTTTATTTATATTATATGCATTAGTTATTTGGTTATCTTCCTTCTGAGTAGCACTTTCGTTACATTAACTATTTGTAATTAAGGTGACCAGACGTTTAAAGTTTTGATGCAGGATGGGTCGAACATGGTGGGCTTTGGGAATATCAAGCTGTAATATAAGCTGGTTGAGGCTTTAAACCTATTCCTATTTGGTTGGGGCTTTGATCCTCAGGCACGCACTTCGAACTTATCTGAGTTATGTGCGATAAGCAATTCAAAATCTATAATAATACTAGGTGATGCCCGCGACTTGTCCGAAATCTTTAATTTTTCGGGATTAAAAGTAGCCCGTCCTTCCCCGGGATAAAAACTATCCCCATACCAAATTTCATCAAAATCAGTTGAACAGATGGACCGTGAAAGCGTAGCAGACAGACAGACACACTTTCAACATTTTTAATACCAGATGATTCCCGCGACTTCGTCCGCGTGGACCAAATTTTTTCGATTCCCGCGGGCACTCTTTTTTCTTTTTTTCTCTTTTTTTTTTTGCCTATATCCTTCCCCGGGATACAACCTGCCCCTGTACCAAATTTCATTAAAATCGGTTGAACAGATATTTTTTTTTATTCCCACGGGAACCTTTGAATTTTCCGGGATTAAAAGTAGCCTATGTCCTTCCCCGGGATACAACCTATCGCTGTATCAAATTTCATCAAAATCGGTTGAACAGATGGGTCGTGAAAGCGTAGCAGACAGGCAGATTGACAGACAGACAGACAGACACACTTTTCGCATTTTTATAATATTACTAGTATGGATTATTATTATCTATATATAATATATAAAATTCAAAGTCCTGACTGACTGAGTGACTGACTGACTTATATATCAACGCACAGCCTAAACCGCTGGGGTTAGAGACTTGAAATTTTGACAGTAGCTTCCTTTTGTGACGTAGGCGCTCACTAAGGAAGGATTTTTCATAATTACACCCCTAAGGGGGTGAAATAGGGGTTGAAAGTTTGTATGAAAGTCCGTCATTTCTCAAGTTATAATAAAAATAGTCAAAAATTAAACAAAAACATGTTTTACAAATTTAACACAAACATATGGCTCAGAGATGTAGCTTCAGGCGTCCTCAGAGACAGTCTTAGGTTTCTTGCCATAAAGTTTTTGAACCAATAAGGTCCAGCTGATTCATTTTTATGCCATGACGGCGGTACATTTTTCGCTTCAATTATAACAGCACACTGGTATGCCAACTTTCTGACTTCCAAAGGAATCAATCCAAAGTAGATGTTCAATCAAGTAAGCAAGTACTCAGATATTTTAGCTTCTTCTTCCCCTTTCTGTTCCAATCTGGGTTTAGCAAAGCCGACTGATAGAGATTTGTTACTCTTCTTTTTTTCATATATTCGTCGTCGTCGTCTCAACCTATAGACGTCCACTGCTGGACGAAGGTCTCCTGCATGGATCGCCACAGAGCACGGTCTTGTGCCGCTTGTTTCCAGCGGCTCCCAGCTGCACGCTTGAGATCATCCGTCCACCTAGTGGGGGGTCGTCCAACGCTGCGTTGCCCGGTGCGAGGCCGCCATTCGAGCACTTTGGGACCCCAACGCCTATCTGTTCTACGAACTATGTGCCCCGCCCATTGCCATCTTAAGCTTGGCGACTCTTCGAACTATGTCGGTTACTCTGGTTCGCCTACGGATCTCCTCATTTCTGATTTGATCACGCAGGGATACTCCGAGCATAGCTCTCTCCATCGCCCGCTGAGTGACCCTGAGCCTTCTTATGAGGCCCATAGTTAGCGACCATGTTTCAGAGCTGTAAGTTATCACTGGCAACACGCACTGTTCGAAAACTTTCGTCTTCAGGCACTGAGGGATTTTGGACGAGAAGATGTCGCGGAGTTTCCCGAACGCTGCCCATCCGAGTTGGATTCGGCGGTTGACCTCTTTCTCGAAATTGGACCTACCTAACTGGACTGTATGTCCCAGGTATATGTACTCATTAACAATTTCGAGTGCAGTGTTCTCAACTAACACTGGGTGGGGCTGAACATGTGCATTGGACATGATCTTCGTCTTACTCATGTTCATTTTTAGGCCCACCTGTTGAGAAACTCTGCTGAGGTCACTGAGCATTGTGTTAAGGTCTTCCAGAGTTTCTGCCATAACAACTATATCGTCGGCAAACCGCAGGTGTGTGATGTACTCGCCGTTGATGTTGATGCCGAGTCCGTTCCACTCCAAAAGCTTAAAGACGTCTTCCAACGCAGCGGTAAACAGCTTCGGAGAGATAACATCTCCCTGACGCACTCCTCGCTGCAATCGGATAGGTCTCGTAGTCTGGTCTTGTATACGGACTGACATAGTGGCGTTTTCGTACAAGCACTTTAACACCTGTATGTACCGGTAGTCAATTTGGCATCTCTGTAGAGACCTCAACACTGCCCAAGTTTCCACTGAATCAAAGGCTTTCTCATAGTCCACAAACGCCAAGCAAAGAGGCCGGTTATACTCTTCTGTCTTCTGTATAATTTCATATATTATCTAAATTAAAATGCTTTGCAGCTTTTCGTACACTGGTTTTATTTTCCAAGACTTCAACAGAAGCCAATTCGTACACATCTTGGCTTTGGGAAGCACGTTTTTCTTTTATAGTGTCTTATTCTGAAATAGATAAAATCAATTAAATTCAACAACAAAAGTACTTATTAAAAACTTGAGAAGTAGAAATTTAAATAGGTATGTCTCACGTGATTTCATTGAAATAATAAAAGTTACAACTTGCCCATGAAAGTGTTACAATATACCCCACTGCAAGGTTTTTTGAAATAAATCCTATAAAAAAATATATCCCTTATTTGGTGTAAAATCACAGTTACCATAATCGAAGTAAACAAATGCTTAATGTATTTGAATAAATCAACAACTGCTAAACAATTTGAAATCAACAATAATCAATTTTGTATAAACAAAAATAAGTCCATTACCAGTTGTTTTCGGAGCGCCTGTACAGCACCGCCTTCTGCGCCATCCAGCGGGATCGTGATCGCGCTCATATGTTAGAATGGGTATTAAATAGTAGGTTAAGATGAAAATCAAATGAATATTCTTCTATTATCTAGGTAGAAAATGCTTGTTACTACTTACCCGTGTTACAACTAGCCCCCCGCTCCTACATAAATAATTTTATAAATACATATAAACATAAATATATATACCTGTAAACCAACAATACTTAAATATTCTATAGCATACTAGTACTAGATAAGTAATAATCCTATAAACGATTCTTGAATATATAGATTTCGATTGTCTAATGTCATTCGATAGGACATTCCAAAGCTTAACCGTCTTTACTGTGAGGGAATTCCCGTACACCTCCGTATGACTAGATGGTATTCTCAATTGGTATTATTGTTGTCATCTTTAGACCGCAAATAAATAGACGTCGTTGCTGCCAAGAAAGTTAAACCGCTCTTTTAAGTAAGGTGGCGTTTGAGGATAATAATATAATATCGAGAACAAGAGAGAAAGAGCATGTAAGTTTCTACGCACTTTAACTGAGAACGAAATACAGATACATGATACATTTTGCAGCCTGTCAAGTTTATTGAGCATGGTCTCAGATAAATCCAAGTAACAAACATCCGCGTAATCTAAAATGGGTAAAAGCAGAGTACTACGAGTAGCTAAAAGGATTTTAGTTTCAATCGGTAAAAAATGTTTCCATACGAATAGTGTAAAAATTTACAACAGAATTCCAGACCAAATAATTTTTTTGAAGTGTAATACAGCGTTTGTTAATTCACCTAAAAAAATACTAATAGATAATTAATGCCTATTACAATTAAATGACTTTTTTTAAAGAAAAATAAGGCAGCCGTCTCTCTTCTACCACTGATTTGCTGTTGAGACCCCACCGGGGTTCCAATATTGCAATACGAATTATATTCTATTGACATTATGTAAAAGTACTTATAAGAATAATTGTAAGTATTATAAAAAATATTTTCAAAAAACCGACTTCCAAAGGCACAGTGACACAAAAAATAGCGTCAACTTTGCCTATCTTTATTTTACCCGCCCGACTTCAACATAGTGTGTAGAAATTAAAATATTTTTTTTAATTTACAGTGGCTTTGCAAGGCGGTTTTTTGAAAAGAATTTTTATTTTTAACTTTTTAGTGTGCTCGTTAGTTCATAAAGTAGTATTGGTACAATATCAATTCACCATCAATAGTTCCAAAATCCCCACGGTCTTGGAGTGCAGTACCCTGCAGCATCAGGATTGGAAGTTGGAGTAAAAAAAATTATGGGACCACCTAGCGAGCTTCCTCTAACCACTGAAAATAAACTATACATAAAAATCTTACTCCAAGCATTTTCATTACGGACGGCTAGGGTGGTCGCATGACGCACCGTCCCATAGTAAACTTTCGTTCCAAAAAAAAATCAAATCGGTTTAGAAACCTCTGAGAAATCGGTTTACATACATTAAAAAAAAAGATACGCGCCGAATTGAGAAGATCGTCCTTTTTTAGAAGTCGCTTAAAATTAAATGAATATGAATACATTCCGGGCCTTATTTTAAGTAGGTATATCATATTCAAGCCTAGTTTCCGGTAGGTAACATGCTAAATTAGTGACAAAGTTTTATCATTAGCTGTTATTTATCATGGAAATATTCCTTAGGTCTTTACCGGGGTCATATATGCAAAAAATATAATATATACCTACGTCCACGTGGAATAAGTTTTTTTTTAATCACCAAGGGAACTCCGAGATAAAAAGAACCCTATGCTACTATCCAGGTCCTTAACTACACCCATGCAAACAATCACGGTGATCCATTGCTTTGATGTGGCGTGATGGAAAGAAAAACAAACACACTTTCGCATTTATAATATTAGCAGAGTGATAGTGCTTCGGCCTTCCATTTCGTTGGTTTGGGACTTATCCCTATTTTTTTGGACTTATGTATATTTCAATCTAATAAAGCTTTATATTAATACAAGTGAATATAATTAAAATTATTAAAAAATACGACTGCTCTGCCGTACACACACATACATACACGAACCCTGAAAACATAACACTCCTTTTTTGGGCAGCCGCGTAATAAAAAATCCCCCTGGAGTGGAAGTGCGGCTACCACTGCTACCACGTAACGATACCACAGTCATTAAATTACCTATGGAATCTTATTCACATTTTTATTACTTAAATGATATTTTTTTGTGAATCACTGGATGTTTTTTTTTTTTTTTCGTACTATAAAGTTCCATTACAATATAATGGCAACTTTACTGTCAACTACCATCTAGCCTGTGGGCTAATAAGTAATATTAGGTATTCTAGCTTAAACTTCTACTTAAAATTAATTTATACGTCTAATTTACAGTCCAATAACTGTCCTTAGATTATTCTAATGTACTTAGTGTTCACTACGTTTATGTGACCTACTTAAGTAGCACCGGCACTAATTCACTACACAGCACTTATGCACTTTTTACACTAGTTCGAATGGTTTCATTCTTTTAAGTCTCCTTTTAATGTCCGTGTTATCTAAAAGCTTTACAGCCTCTAGATCCACATGATGACGAAGTCGACTTTGGTGAGCTTCTGCGTATTTTTGGATGATTCTGGTTACGTACTCCATCTTTAGCTCCCTGTGGAGATCGTGGTTTCTTACGTACCAGGGTGCATTGGCTATTTCCCTGAGTACTTTGTTCTGGAATCTCTGAATCACTTGGATATTGCTCGGTTTAGTACAACCCCAGAGTTGTATACCGTACGTCCATACAGGCATCAGAACTTGCTTGTATAGCATTAATTTATTATGTATTGAAAGTGTTGAATGCCGTCCTAGCAGCCAATACATTTTTTTGTGGCGTAATTCTAACTCCTCGCGTTTCTTTTTAACGTGAGCTTTCCATCTAAGCTTTGTGTCTAGCGTCATACCTAAGTACTTCTCTGTATTTACGTAAGGAATAAGTTTCCCATTTAGGTATATCGGATGATATTGTTGTAGCTTATTGGAAAAATCTATATGCATCGACTTCGACTCGTTGAGCTTTATTCGCCATTTTATAGTCCATTGATTAACTTTGTTTATTGCTACTTGAACTTTTTCCACTGCTTCTTCGTGACTTTTACCGGTTCCTAATATGGCGGTGTCATCAGCGAATGTTGCAATGGTATTGTTTTCTAGTACTGGAATATCACAGGTGTATAATAAGTACAGGACCGGACCTAAAACACTTCCTTGTGGTACCTCAGCTTTGATTTTCTTAAGTTCAGAGTATGCTTCATCTTGACGAACTCTAAACCATCTATTCTTCATAACTTGGTCGATTGTGGAGTGTTTTTCTCAGAATCCAAATTGGTGATTTGGTATTAGTTTTCTTTCTTCTAGTAAAGGTTTTAGTCTCTTAAGGAGCAGTTTTTCAAATAATTTAGAAATAACTGGTAATAAAGATATCGGTCTTTAAGATGTTGCGTCGTGGGGTGGTTTCCCTGGTTTTGCAATCATGATAACTTCTGCTACTTTCCACAGTTCAGGTACATGTCTGAGTCTAAATGATGCATTTATTAGATTGGTAAGTTTTACTAAAGTATAAGTATAAGTTTTACTGGATGTTGAACTATAAACGGTATTATATATACGCTAACGTTGAACTATAAACCTAAACGCGTCTATCCTGTACAGGGGTAAAAACGCGACTTTCCTCCATATGTTATCAACGCCTGCTCTCTTACTTCTGCAGTCACATCCTGCGACGAGGGAACGTCAGCTTAGAAAAGTTTATAGTGACGGGCAACACCGAGGGCAAAATATCGAGAGGCCGCTCACCAACCAGATGGTCAGACCAGCTGAGGGACTCCAAGTGCAAAAGAGAATGACCAAAAGTGGGCCATTCTTGCGTCTTAATGAAATTAACGATAAAGCATTGGAAATATACTCAGGATTATATAGTAAAAAAAATCATTAAGATATTAACTGGGAGTTTAGAGTAATCTGACTTTTAAGTTTTGAGGTTAAGTTGGGTAATTGTTAGGTATTATTTAGCCATTTAGCTTATAATAATATATTTATTTTTTTCTTAAATACGTTGGTAAATATTTATAATATAGATAATTATTTAATTTTTATCTTTAAAATGAAAATAATTGTTTGCGTATAAGTTAATTTAGTTTACTTTGTACCATCTAGATGGCACTACTTGTACTCTAGCTCGCGGTAAAGCTAGCGTAACGCCATCTAGGTGGCACAAAGCAAACTAAATTAACTTATACGCAAACAATTATTTTAATTAAAAAGATACGCGCCGAATTGAGAACCTCCTCCTTTTTTGGAAGTCGGTTAAAAATAAACAATTATTTTAATTAAAGCTAAGAATAAAATAAAATAATAGCGTATTTCGGAACCCTGCATGTTGATAAATATATTATTATTAGCTAAATGGCTAAATAATACCTAATAATTGCCAAACTTAACCTCAAAACTTAAAAGTCAGATTACTCCAAACTACCAGTTAATATCTTAATGATTTTTTTATTATATAATCCTGAGTATATTTCCAATGTTTTACCGTTAATTTCATTAAGACGCAAGAATGGCCCAAATCTCATACAAAAATGGTCAATATCCTTTTACACAATTGCAAGACTGGCCTCCGATAGAACCCGATGGAAAAATTTAATCCGCACAAGGTTGCAAAATCCCCAGGACCACGATCTTCAGCAATGAAGTAACGACTGGAGAGAGAGAGAGATAGTTGAGGATCTGGAGAGTGACATAAGCTACTTTTTATTCCGGAAAATTAAGGAATTCCCGCGGTAATAAAAAAAAATGGCAGTCATAGGGACTGCCGATAGTTTTACTTTTTTTAAAAAAAAGATCCGCTGAGCTGCAACCGCAGCGGATCCTAAATCTATGTGTAAAACGTAAAGGGTGGACGAATTTGACGAATTTTATTGAACACACAATGGATTTTTTCAAACTACGACGAAGAAATTATAGAATACTTGTAAGTAGCCCTCTGTATGTATGTAGTAGGTATGTAGACCTTGAAAACTACTAGTACGAACTGATCTCTTCAACAGTCTTCCAGGAAACAAATTTGTGAGAATATTGTCGTCTGGTGAGGATAATGCAGAGATCTATAGAAATAGAAAAAGCATACTTTTCTACGTAGATTGACCGACTCGCAGGGAGCCGTGGCATCCGGTTGGCGCAAAAACGCTGCGTGTGAAACTGGAAGTCCCTACAAGAGACCTATGTACCGATCTTGATAAAAATTTGCATAGATAGCTTACATCGACATAAACATAGGACACTTGGGGATATCAAGTGTCCTATGTTTATGCCTACAATTATAGAATTAACAAGTAATAAAATTAAAATTTTTAAAAGAACCCACGACGAACTGCAGAGCTCCATTATACCTTTGACCTGTATAACTTTGAAACAACAATTAGAACTTAGCAAACGTATATATTACATAATATCTAAAACACAAAACTGCATCTTTGACGGCTCAGTAGTTTTTTTGACCAGCGTGGTGGACTATGGCCAAACCCTTCTCTTTCCGAGGCGCGCTTGTCACGACAAATCAAAAGAGTCCAAATATGACGTTTTTACTATGAGTTCCTATGACCACCTCCTGGTTCCACCATGAGACCCTGGGCAGCATCTAGGTACAAAGTTCTTATCAAGACAAATCTAAAGAGTCCAAACGCGACGGGTATACGATGAGAATTTAAGGAGTTCCCATGATCGCGTCCTGACTCCATCATGAGACCCTGGACAGCATCTAGGTTTAAGCTTAATATATCTAAAACAAAATCCCGTATCTAAATCAGCACAGTAGTTTTTGAAAATAATAATAATAATATACTCTTTATTTGTACCACCATAGAAAAAAAAAACAAAAGAAGAAAGAAAGAAAAAAACAGACTGATACAAAAGGCGGCCTTATCGCTTACTAGCGATCTCTACCAGGCAACCTTAGGAATAGGAAAAAAAAAAGGACTGCAGGTGGTGTCATCCTATAACATACATACATTCGAATAGCTACATACTAATACATAAACTAATAATAAACATTAATAAGACAATATTAAACAATATATATATATATATAAAAAATAAACTAATATATATACTATAATTCAGTTTAAATAAGAAAAATTGTTAATATAATTTTTAAAGATGTCTTCAGTTTGAAAGATAATAGTTTTTTACAGCATTTTTGAAAATGTCTAGTGATTTTGACTGGCGTATGGTCAGTGGAAGTGCATTCCAAAGCTCAGTAGCTTGCACAGCGAACGAGTTAGTATAAAACTTCGTTTTATGAGGAGGAATTTTCAGTGTTAAAGTTCGGCATGGTCTTAAGTCGGATTGCACTCCAAGAAAACTGAATTTCTCCTTGAGGTAGGAAGGAGTATTTAAGTGAAATAGCACACAGTACAGAAGAGAAAGTACATGCAAATCCCGGCGACGGCGAATAGGAAGCCACTTGAGCTTTTGACGAAATTCGGATACGTGGTCATATTTACGCAAACCAAATATGAACCGTATGGCAAGATTTTGGAGTCGCTCAAGCTTGTTAAGTTTGTCCTCAGTCAAGTTAAGATAGCTTGCGTCAGCATAATCGAGAATAGAGAGAAGGAGAGAATGAGCCAGCATAACTTTAGTTGGGATTGGCAAGACAGAGCGCAACTGTCGCAAAGAGTTCATCGTTGCAAATGTCCTCCTACTCAACTCTTTAACATGCACAGACCAGGACAGTTGTGAATCTAAAAATATACCAAGATCCTTAACAGAATCACAGTATGGAATGACAAAGCCATTAAAACAGACCGGGGATAGGCCTCGCAAATCAAGTTTTGCAATGTATCCGGGACTGCCAAAGATAATTGCCTGTGATTTTGCTGGATTAATATGAAGCCCATACTGCTTACTCCATTCGGCAACTGCAGCTAGATCGTTATTAATGGCAGAAACAGCAGCATCAAGATCACCTAGGGCTGCAGAGCGATAAATTTGGATATCATCTGCATACATGTGGTAGAGAGAAGAAATGTACGGAGTAATAGAATTAATGAATATAGCAAACAGTAAAGGAGACAACACACCACCCTGAGGTACCCCGGCCGTCACATCACACCATGTCGAAACAGTCTCGTCAATTTTAATGCGCTGATGACGACCTCTTAGGTAACTCCGAAACCAGTCAATCACTGATGGAGCTATGTTAATAGAACGTAACAGGCTCAATAAAATGTCGTAATCCACGGTATTAAACGCATTACTGAAGTCAAGCAAGGTTAAAATTGTGAGCTGTTTATTGTCCATCGCCCACCGAATATCATCGGTAACTTTTACTAACGCTGTAGCCGTACTATGACCGGGACGAAATCCAGACTGCAATGGACTGAGAAGTAAGTTCTTATTAAGGAATAAATTTAGCTGTTGATAGACCAACTTCTCAAGGATTTTTGAAAGGAATGGCAAAATAGAAATGGGACGAAAATCATTTAAAGAAGAAGGGTTAGACTTTTTAGGAAGAGGTACAACTTGGGCATTTTTCCAAGCTTCAGGGAATTTGCTAGTATTAATAGAATAATTCAGGATATGGGTTAGAATAGGAGTTACAATATCAATAATAGGAACGATCATGTTACGGCTGATACTGTCAGTACCTACCGCATTCGATGTTATGGACAATATGTTCTTCTTAACATCACATTCAGTGAAAGACTCGAAAGTAAACGGTAAAAAGTCCGGAGTTGAGGAGGATGAAAGAATATTAAGAGTTTGTTCTTTCTCGACACTATCCATTGCATCGGAAGTAGAAAAGTGATTGTTAAGGAGTTCAATATCAATATTAATAGAAGGTTTATGGGAAGATTTACCAACGCCGAGCGACTCAAGAAATTTCCAGGTTTTGGCGGTATCGCCATTTTCGACTGACTTATGAATGTGGCGTCGTTGAGCATCTCTACACAATGTATTACAGCGATTCCGAGCTTTATGATATTTTAAACGATTGGCATCAGAGTCGTTAACTTTATATTTATATTTAGCAGAATTTTTTTTATCCATTAAAATCCTTATTTCATCTGATAACCACGGAGCTGGGAGGTGTTTCATTTTAATCGGCCTAATAGGTGCATGTCTATCAAAGAGTTGTATCACTAAAGTGTTAAAAATCTCGACTTTACTATCAATTGAATCAACATCTCTGATAGCATTCCAGTCTAAAAGCCTGGCATCATCACAAAGACGATCCTTGTCAATCCCTGCAAAGTTACGCTGCAGAAGAATTCTCGGTTTTGCTTTAGGAGGACGTATTTTATAGGAGAGAAAAATCAAATCATGATAAGAAAATGCATCAGCAGGGCACTGCCCGTGTTTAAAGACAAGGTCTGGAGAAGAAACCATGATTAGGTCAAGAAGGGAGGGAGTACAGCCCGGAGAGAAGTGCGTAGCGGTAAGGGGCAGTACATGCAAATTGCATGATTCCACTGCACTCAAAAGTTTCTTACTACGATGATCGTCCTTGAGTAAGCAGGTATTAAAATCTCCCATTATAATAGTTTGGCTGTACAAGGGGATTATCTTTTCTAATAAATCTTCAAAAGAGTTAAAGAAATTAGGGTGAGAAGGAGGGGAGTAGAACACACCGAGAAGGATTTTAGTGTGCGATAAGAGAACTTCCACAAGTATGTGCTCGGCCGCGTCAGGTACTGGAGGCTGTGAAGACGAACTGACAATAGTGAATGGAATATGAGATCGTAAGTAGATCGCTACTCCACCACCTCCCTTACCAACACGATCGTTGCGGATAAGCCGAAATCCTGGCAGCGAATAAGACGTTGAGGGTAAGCAGGTTTTAAGCCAGGATTCTGAGACTAGAATGGCATGTAAGTTACGGGATTCAAAAGACGCAAGCATATCAGGATAATGAGCCGGGATACTTTGTGCATTAATATGAACGACATTGAAGTTTTTCACACAGTCTGAGAAACATGAATCAAGGGTGGCATCGAGCGGAAGGATAGATGTACTGTGAAAACTAACATCACTGGACAATTCACCACTACACTAGCGGCACGCTATGATGGCCGGTTTGACACCCGGTTTAATAAATAAATTTTGAGTCCTAAACCTAAAACTACATTCGATAAAATTTATGAATCTCTGCACATCACTATCGTCAATAAAGTAATACAATTATTTCCTTCAAAGTCGTTATCAATTAATACGGAACTCGTTATCAATTAAGCGGACAAACGTCAAACCGGCCATCATAGCGTGCCGCTAGTTTAGACGCAGATAGAAAAAGGTCGCTATCCATATCATCCAAACTGTTCGACGACATAATGTTAAAAAATATATAAATATATATAATATAATATGATATTAAAATAATATACTTACTTAAATAGTAATAAAGACCAAAGTGTCCTTGACAACCTATTTTCCCAGTCCGCCAGCTGCCCGATAGATTAACAAAACAAAGAGAAAAACTAATCATTTGTACAAAATAACACACATTAGAAACAATTCAACTTTAGGTGCTTAAAATTAAATAATATCAACCATAGTGTGCCGCAGGCTTTACATGAATAACGTTAGCAACTTTAAAAAATTCTGAACGAGCTGTCAAGTGTCAGTCCATACAGACCAAACGTCTTGGCTAATGTCAAACGTCACTGTCAGTTGAATAGAAAATTGACAAAGTAAAATAAACAAATACAATATTCAGTAACAATTTTAAAAATACCACCAACTTTTACAAATGCAATACACTATATATATATTATAAATACAACAGTACAAGATAAAGGCAAAACATTATTATAGAAGACATTGACATTAATAAAATAATATACCTACAGGCACACCTTAGGAAAGACGCTTTAACACGGAGCCAATTATTGTACCTGTCCACTACTTCTTGATTACTCTCTTGACTCGAGAGTTGGCGCTTCTGGCGTCCCTTGAAGCCACAGCCGCAGTCGCAGGCGCAACGGGAGGCCTTGGTACACTCTGTACAGAGGTCGGGATGGCGTTCATGTCAGACATTGTTGCTATGCGATGCCGCTTACCGTCTGAGTCGATCACCACTATGTTACCGTCCCTGGTCCAGCACTTCGTCACACCAAATCGCTGTCGCGCCGCTAAAAAGATCTTGTGGCGGCTTCTTATGAGGAACTCGGACAATGTAGCGCCGGTGCCTTTCAGTTTAGTCTTAGCCGACCAAACTGTGTTCCTTAAAGTCTGCTCTCTAAACTTGATGAGCACTGCACGAGGTTTGTCACCACTAGACCGGCCCAATCGATGACAACGACCAATAGCATCCGGAGAAAGCTGTGGCAACCCAAGCTGCTCAGACAACAACTTAGATATCATTATGCTGGGCTCTTCCTTCTCTGTCTCCGCAACACCATGGACGAGTAGAATTTTCCTCCTGGACCGCATCTCGAGTTCGTCTTGCTGCCTTGCCAAAAGCTCCACCTGCAGCTGCAGGTTTTCTAAGGCAGTTAAGACGAAGGATCGAAAGGCACCAAACTGCGAGTTTAAATTTGAAGTCGGACTTGTGGCAGGGATAGCAGTCTTCAGTTCCTTCTGAAACTCCTCCAATTTGGCATTGAAGTGGTCCGTGATTTCACTTAATGTTGCTTTAATAGACTCCATTGTGAAAAGAACAAATGAAAAATGAGGTTAACTTAACACTCAGTGGAAACAATTTTAAGTGTGGTTTATTTTGCACAAATATATATGGGATTACTGGCAGACTAAACTAACTACAGGTACATACTAATATTGTATTATAATATACACTATTTTATTATTTATGAATATTATAAACAGAGCAATTAAAATTATGTCTACTTTATTTAAGGCCTACCCACCAACACACACAAAATGGTAACATATTGAAAAAATAAAATCATAGACTACAGCTCAGCTTTGTTGTCTATGGTCCTAAAATATATCTAAGAACCTTCTCACAAGCTATACACATCTAATGAAAAAAACCGCATTTCAATCGGCCCAGTACTTTTTGTGAAAATGGTAACATATCGAAATATTAAAATCATAGACTACAGCTCAGCTTGGTTGTCTATGGTTCTGAAATATATCTAAGAACCTTTTCATGAGCTAAACATATCTAATGCAAAAAACCGCATCTCAATCGGCCCAGTACTTTTTGTGAAAAATGGTAACATATTTAAATATTAAAATCATAGACTACAGCTCAGCTTGGTTGTCTATGGTCCTAAAATATATCTAAGAACCTTTTTACACGCTAAACATATCTAATGCAAAAAACCGCATCTCAATCGGCCCAGTACTTTTTGTGAAAATTTTTAACATATTGAAAAATTAAAATCATAGACTACAGCTCAGCTTAGTTGTCTATGGCCCTAAAATATGTCTAAGAACCTTCTCTCAAGCTATATATATCTAACTAGTATTTCGCCCTGTGCGCGAGCTGCTAAAGCAGCTCACGGGTTGTGGTTAGACTTACAAGTAGGACAGATTTTACTGTACTAAACTGAATTCATTTATTATGGTTATAACAAAATAAATAAAAATGGCGCTGATTTTTTAAAACTTTGGTAAAAGTTTCCTGTTTCGTAACCCCAGGGTGTCCTAAATATCGATTTTGAACGAAATTGGTCAATTAACAAGTATTTCAAAATGGCGCTGATTTTCTAAAATTTTGGTAACAGTTTCCTGTTTTGTGACCCCAGGGAGCCCTAAATATCGATTTTGAACAAAATCGGTTAATTAACAAAGAATATCAAAATGGCGCTGATTTTTTTAAATTTTGGCACCAGTTTCCTGTTTTGTGACCCCAAGAAGCCCTAAATATCGATTTTGAATGAAATCGGTCAATTAACAAAGAATTTCAAAATGGCGCTGATTTTCTTCTTCGATGCTCACCACTTTGGAAGTTCCTTCCCTTATTGAACGATTTGGATAAGAAAATTAAAAACACTGTATCCAAAATTCTGAATTGTCCTTTAGATGGCACGACTTGGACACAAGCCTCTCTCCCAGTTCGGTACGGTGGTTTCATCATGACTACAGCCCATTAACGTCCCACTGCTGGGCACAGGCCTCCACTCTCATAGGAGAGCGGGATAAAGAGCTTAGACCCACCACGCTGCTCCAATGCGGGTTGGCGGGCTTTAACGACTATTATCATGTTAGTGATAATAACCGGGACCGACGGCTTAACGTGCTCTCCGAGGCACGGGGGTGAAACACCGCCAACTTCCAACTCCGGGCTGGTACTGAGAATTTCTTAATTGAAAAACCCAATACCTATAACCTTTTATGCCCGACCGGGAATCGAACCCAGGACCTCGTGATCCGCAGTCGACTATGCTAACCACTAGACCAACGAGTCAGTCAGGCAGGCACTAAACGGTGGTTTAGGCATTCGTAAAATTAGCAGTGTATCATTACCAGCATTTTTATCTTCTGCTTATAGTACGATTAAGCTCTTTGGCAATATTTTAAACCAATCATTAGGTCCCATTGAGCCGTCGTATTTGGCTGAAGCTAGAGGTGCTTTCAATGTGGCATATCCTAGTAAAGGAACCGGTATCTTTGTTTTCTCAAAGACAATGGGACGACGCACTATATTCAGATGTTTTGCAGGAGCTTATAAATTCATCACCTACTGCAAGCGACCATGCTCGTCTTCTTGCGGTGTCTACGAGGGAATCAAGTTACTGGCTTCATGCTCTCCCATCTAAGCATTTAGGCACTCTGTTGGACCACCTCACTCTGACGATTGCGGTTGGTCTTCGACTTGGCGCCAAGTTACAACAGCCACATCTTTGCCACTGTGGTGGGGCAGTGGACGCGTATGGCCATCACGGGCTTTCTTGTATTAAAAGTGCCGGTCGTCTTTCGCGACATGCTTCCCTGAACGACATCATTCGTAGGTCTCTTGCCACCGCTAAAGTGCCTGCAGTGTTAGAGCCTAATGGCTTGGCGCGCAGTGATGGTAAGAGACCTGACGGGATGACTGTTGTTCCGTGGAAGCAAGGAAGGTCGCTTGTTTGGGATGCCACATGCGTAGATACGCTAGCGTTATCCCACTTGCAGGCGTCCTCCATGTCAGCGGGGGCGGCGGCCACTAATGCAGAAAGAGCCAAGAGGCGCAAGTATGAAATTATTGAAAATAATTTCATTTTTGTGCCTTTTGGTGTTGAAACCCTGGGGTCGTGGGGCGAAGATGCCAGATCCTTTTTTAAGGATCTATCTTCTCGTCTCACAGAGTCCACAGGTGACCGGAGGGCTGGCAGTTACCTCGGCCAACATATATGTTTGGCTATTCAGCGGGGTAACACAGCCAGCGTTCTGGGCACACTGCCTCATTGCAGCGGGATAGATGATATTTTTAATGTTTAGTTTTTAATTTAGATTTAATTTAGATTTTAATTTTATCTATTTATATATTACTTATCTCAAAATTAATTAATAATCCTTATAAATTAATAAAAATGTTATTAATTTATAATATTATTACGTTCTTGAAAAATAATCTTAATTAATAAATAATAGTTAAAGTTTTGGACTTACCCGTCAAATCTTCTCAGCGGAATGAGATTCAAAGATGCTGCAATGATATAGACGCTAATTTCATGTTTATCTATTTTTTGCATGTTTTTGGAGTTCTAATAAATAATTATCGGTGTGATACTGATTAGTTGCTAAGGTGACCATGTTTATGATGCCGTGATGCGGGATACGCATATAACAGTCAATTTCGATTGTTTAGCAACGTTGACCCAAGTCGGTAACTGGATGGGTGACCGAATTTAGAGTTTCAAATTTGGTCTACTTCTCCGTGCCTCGGAGAGCCCGTTAAGCCGTCGGTTCCTATTATTATCATTATTTGATTAATGGAAAGGTCTCACGGCCCTCAGTAATGAGGAATACGACACAAAGAGAGAGCGAGAGAGAAAGATGCGGGATCAACTTCGCAATGGTCGAGACCTCAAATATCATAAATCAAATGGCACAAGTACTTACTATGTATATTTAAAATAAACATTACATTTCATCGCAATCCGTCGAGCTATGTCGGTGTCCAGCCGAGTTGGATTCGGTGGCTTGGACCTACATCGCAGGACCTCGTCTCCCAGGCATGTAGCTAGATAGGATAGCTACGATGTTGAAGTGGTAGATTCACTCGACGATTCAAAAGTTCTTGTAAAAGTTAATTTGAATAAAAATCATTAGAATATTGAATTTTGAATTTTTGAATTTTATCGACAGACGTTTTGTCGAACTATGACGACCTCCCTGGCGCAGTTTTGAGCGCTGTTGTCTTGACGTGCCGTATCCCGGGTTCGATTCCCTGATCTGGCCTGGTGGGAGCTTCGGAGAGTGGCTTGTTACCACCCTACCGGCAAAGACGTGCTGCCAAGCGATAAAGCGTGTAGAAACCGATTAGGGGTATGGGTTATTTATATAACTGCCATACCCCTAACAGGTTAGCCCCCACTTTACACTGCATCATAAATTACCAAAAAAAACGGAGTAAATACATATTTCGAAGAAATAGCGTGATTGCTCCTCTGCACTGGTGAAAGACCAAATTTTTAAATCTCCAATGAAGTTTGTCGCTTTAATTTTTTACCCCATTAATCACTCAAGTTTAACAACTTGTATGGGAACCCTTCTCCTAAATCCTAACCTACAGACAAAATTCAATATTCAAATGTTTTTTATTCAAATAAACTGTTACAAGTGCTTTTGAATCGTCGAGTAAATCTACCACCGATTCGGAATGCCATTCGTACCAAGAAGAACCAGCAAGAAACGCGGACAAGATCGAGACACTAATTTATACTTACTTTACTAGTTACTACTATCTGACTCATTGCTCTAGTGGTTAGTATGTTCGACCAAGAGGCCCTCGGGGTTGATTCCGAAGAGGCCATCATTTAGTATTGGGGTTTTCTTATAAGAAACTAGATGATGCCCGCGACTTCGTCCGCGTGGATTGATGTTATTTGATTCCCGCGGGAACGCTTCAATTTTCCGGGATAAAAAGTAGCCTAGGTATGTCCTTCCCGGGATACAACCTGTCCCTAATTTCATTAAAATCGGTTGAACCGATACATTTTTTTTGATTCCCGCGGGAACTCTTAAATTTTTCGGGATAAAGCCTAATTAGCCTATGTCCTTCCTCGGGATACTAACCTATCTCTGTACCAAATTTCATCAAAATCGTCTAAGTAGTTGTGCCGTGAAAGCGTAGCAGACAGACAGACTGACAGACACTTTCGCATTTATAATACTAGTATGGATTCTCATTACACCCCGTGTTTCACCCCCGTGCCGAGGAGAGCACGTAAAGCCCTCGTTTCGGTCCTGCACCTGAGATGCACCTGAGGTTAGGGTATCGTACATACCTAAACGTATGAGAATTGATACACGAAATTGAGCTCTAATTCAATGCAGTTATGGTTTATTTTACTTTGAAGCCGAACTTAGACGATTTGATCGGCAATTCTTACATAATTGGGGGGCTGATCTCTTCACGGTCTTCTCAGATTTATCGTCCCATCGGGCTAGAAGAGTAAGGGAATAGAGTGCACCTGTGTTGGTGCAAACATCTGTGGCTAATCTCGATGTAGATTAACCATTGCGGTCGAGATTCGATCGTGAGGATCTTAATCTCACTTTATTTTAGTAGGTTTACTTAAATACTTACTTTTAATTACTTTTGAGTAAGTTAGTTTATATCATTGTAACCCATTAAAATAGAAGGTACTAAAATTCTACATCAATGATTGTTAGTTGTAACGCTTATTCAGACACATAAATTCATTTTCATTTCAATAATAATTAATTCTTAAAGGCATATTACACTACAAGGGACCCTTCCATTTGAATCAGTGTAGTGTAATAAAATTTAGTGAGAAAGGGTCCCTAATTTGGTCCTTATTGCCGTGTAATAAGCGACGGTCTGACTAGCGGCCACGCCCACCGTTACCATAGGGCCCTTTGAAAAGTGCAGTGTTAAAGTGCAGTGCAAAGTGCATTTGTAAAATGAAAATTAAAGTTAAACAATCAAACTGACTATAAAAGCAAAGGTAAAGTTTTTTTTTATCCACTAAAAGTTAGCCCTTGACTGCCATCTCACCTGATGGTAAGTGATGATGCAGTCTAAGATGGTAGCGGGCTAACCTGTTAGGGGCATGGCAGTTATAGTTAAACCCATACCCCTATTCGGTTTCTACACGGCATCGTACCGGAACGATTACCACGATTAGTACCAAGTGATTTAGAAGCTTGGCGGCACGTCTTTGCCGGTAGGGTGGTAAATAGCCACGGCCGAAACCTCCCACCAGGCCAGACCAAGGAATATTCAGAAATTATAAATTTCCAAACCCTGCCGGGGATCGAACCCGGGACCTCCGCACTTTAAGGCAACAGCGCTCAACACGGAGGTCGTCAAAAATAGTAAGTAAGTAAATAAGTAAAAAATAATTTTTGTTTCTACATAATAATATTATTATGTTAAAGTCAGGCGGACATCTCGAATGAAATAAAGCAGGCATTGCCATATATACCTAAATATATGGCAATGCCCGCTAACATAAACGCTAACATCTAAATAAGTATTTAACAGTTCTTCGCTCTCGGACTGTCAGTTACTAAGAACTAATTTAATTGCTAACTGTTAATTAATTACTAAGTATTAGTAGATTATTGATCATAATTAGTTATGTACTAGTGTTAGTAGGTAATTATTCATTAGCTAGATGCTTTAGCGTAAAACAGAGTCCACTTTACGCTTCGAAGATTTTTCCAAAGGCTTTAATTTACGTTTACTTTTACGTTTCAAGCCTCCTTTTTCAAGCCTCAATTTATGTTTTCTGTGAGGCGACAGTTCTGATTTCCGTCGCTTGTTTCTTAAAGAATCTGTAAGAGTATCTGAAAGGGCGCTTAAAATTAAAGCTAACACGTTGTATTCATAGATTTTCTTATCGTAGGCGTAGTATTGGTCGATTCCGGCTTCTGTGGCTAGAGCGGTCGGTAAGGCTTTGGGATCGAATACCAAACCTGAACTTTTACTGGTACCGTTAGGGTACATAAGGTACACTTTGTTATCAATGATAACTGGAGCACCATTTTCAAGGAGCAAAGAAGGTTTGAAAAGGGTTACAGTTCCTGTGGCTACCGGAAGACCTTCAATTTTCTGAACTCCGTCAGCTGTGCGGACGTATGGTACCTTGTCGTCGGAAAAGAAGAACAGGTTTTTGGCAAAATCAACAACAATTTGCCTAGGTTTCACAACGTCATCCAATTTCTCTTTTTTCTCGTTATCAGTAACTTTGTACACCTCACGATCTTCAGTCAGAATATAAATTACTTCACCTTTATTCTCCATATCGATTTCAATAATGCTGTCTGTGATTGGTCCGTATTTTTCAGCGGAGTTCGTCTTTAGGTCGTAAACGTAAAGACCGTCTTTAGCTCCGAAGAAAGCTTTCTTGCTATCGTCTCCTGATGCAGCGGCGTCTCTGCCGTTTTCTAGAAGTTTTGTGGCCTTTCCATCTTTGAGGACGTACAATCCTTGGTCTACTCGACTTCCATCGGGTTGGACATCAGCTTCAACGAAGAATATTATGACATCAGAGTTCAATTCATTCGATTTAAGTAAGTCAGAGTCATTTGCTCTAAAGTTTATGGAGTTTAGAGGTACAACCAAGTTGACGATATCGTGTTTTGCCGTGTATTTAACGAAATCATCGAAGTAAAGTTGAGATGCTACTACCACTTTATCACCTTCATCGTTAGAGGTGGGAGCGGCATCCAGCAGGCCGACCAGCGCAAAAACTGTGAACCATGCTAGCAGTCTCATTTTTAAATCTGAAATAATAGAAAATATAAGATTAATTACACTACAGTCTACTTAGTTATACTAACTACCTGACCAATTTGTAAAAACAGAATTGAGTGTTTATCAATAATTTTTATACAGAAGAACTAAAAATGCAATGAAATGCAATTATTTCAAATAGGACATCGTGTATCACGTACTATATGATACCAGATGATGTGTGGCTGGCTTAAGGTATTTGATTCCCGCGGGAACTCTATAGTTTTACAGGCATAAAAAGTAGCCCATGTCTTTCCCCGGGATATACCTAACCTATTCCTGTGCCAAATTTCATCAAAATCGATTGAACAGATGGACTGTGAAAGCGTAGCAGACAGACAGACACACTTTCACATTTATAATAATATTAGTATGGACGTCAAGACTACCACCGAAGAGGAGAGCAGATTCTACTGAAGAGAGCAAGAAACTTATAAACAGTTGTTCTTTTTTAAACAGAAAAAATGTTATGACGTGATACGAGTACAAGGACATCATAATTTTGGACTTTTTGTGTATCATACATATTTAGCTCTTCGAAAGTGCTCCGCCCATCGCCACTTCAGCTTCACTATTGATAAGCTATGTTGGTTGGCTGTATTTTATATTAGCTTGATACATGTAGATGTAATGTATGCTGTATGTAGTGTACATAGAGGTAATATAGTAGCTATCTCTATGGTAGTGTACATCACTAGCGCTCTAGGAGTGCGTGGGTGGATTTCGAACGCGTGCAACTAGGTAACTTACAACTCAGGATCATTATGGAATTGCAGAAGTGTTAAGAGGATATGGCCTGAATGGGAAACTTTGAGAATAGGTATTGAACAATTATATTGCCGTCGTGCTACTCCTCGAATAGAATTCCATAACACCCGATAGGAAACTGCAGCTTGGACCGATAATACCAATGAAAATCAGCTGAATTCTTGCTCTCATATTTTCTGTTTCCTCCTCCAAAACAGAACCGATTTAATTTATTTTTTCAAGAATAATTTAAGACTCAGGCTATGTCGGTATGTTTTTTTTTAAATTATATTCGTCAAATTTATTTGCGGCATATATCTGATGATGACGCGAAAACTGGGCAACTTTTTGCAATTTTTGAAGTTTCCATATTCTTAAAATTATTAATTTATCTAAAAAAGCAAAACATGGACATGGCACGGACACATACCTATATATTTTATAAAACAAAAATATTTTCTCTATTGTAATTCCACCACCACCACTACAGTCCATTAACGTCCCACTGCTGGGCACAGGTCTCATAGGAGGCTCTCATAGGAGAGAGTGAATTGGAGCTTAGACCCACGCTGCTCCAATGCGGGTTGGCGGGCTAACCACTATAATCATAACCGGGACCGACGGAAACACCGCCAAATTCCTAACTCCGGGCTAGTATTGCGAATTTCTAGTCAGAAAAACCCAATACTTAATTATGGCCCGACCCGGGACTAGACGCGGGACCTCGTCAGCCGCAGTCGAAGATGCTAACCACTAGACCAACGAGGCAGTTATATTGTAATTATGCACGGAGAAAACAGATTAATACGATTGTATGGGGAAACCGCCCCCCCATATCGTCTTAATCGCCCACACTACCTCTTAAATCGAATCGCGACGTGAGGACGGATCACGGACGAGACCTAGCATGTTTAGCAGTGGACGACGACGTAGGTACTTAATTACTTAACTCGTATTATCTCTCGATGTCATGGTCAAGACAAAGTTTACTGTTTGAAGATAAGTCAGATCTAGTTATAATTCTGTTTAATGCTAATGAATTATAATCTACCTATTATTGCCATGCTTTTATTTAAGAAGAAAAATTATAACATCCTTGGGAGAAAGTGTTTTAGGTGCTGACGTACTACTGAGGTCATACTGCCAACGCTTTTTAAAAGCAATATTACTCAAAATGAACTACAACAATATATCATATTATAATACATATTTTACAATGTAATGACAGTTGTAATGTAGTTTGATGTGTTTGTGAGTACCATTGACGTTCCTAAAATAAGGATTATAATAATTCTAAAAGACGAGTCACGAATAATAGAACATATCAGTATGGTTACAGTTTTAACTGGACATAGAAACTTGAGATTGAATCCATACTTAATATTATAAATGCGAAAGTGTGTCTGTCTGTCTGTCTGCTACGCTTTCACAGCCCAATTACTCAACCGATTTGGATGAAATTTGGTACAGGGATAGGTTGTATCCTGGGGAAGGACATAGGCTACTAGTTCCCGCGGGAAACAAAATACACCAACCCACGCGGACGAAGTCGCGGGCATCATCTAGTATTATACATCTTTCTTCCTCGCTAACATGAAGAAATCATGCACAGAGGATGTTAAAAAATATTCCCATAAAGTCACGCAGTCGAATACGTGAGAAAATTATTCGCAAACTCTAATTCCAGGTTGGATACCCCATACTGGGGCCATATTGCCAAGCTTATAGCAATACCTAAGCAATATTACTCAAAATGACAGTTTGATGTCAGGTACCTTGACGTTCCTAATTATAATTCTAAAACACGAAAGTCAAAAATAATGAAACAATTGTAAAGCACAGCGATGGCAACCTCCCATAGATGGATGGACGAAATCAAATGAGTCGCAGGGAGCCGATGGATCAAGGTGACGCATATGGATGTCCCTACAAGAGACCCAAGTCCAGCAGTGGACAGACTGAGAAAAGACGTCAAAAGTTAAGAGCCTGAACCTGAACCTAAGCTAACTAACTAACAAAACCTGACAATTTCATAATTCAAGGGGGTAAAATTGGGGATGAAAGTTTTAAACCAGATTTTTGAAGTTAGAAAATGTAATTGACCGACTTCCAAAAAAGGAGCAGGTTCTCAATTCGGCGCGTATCTTTATTTGTATGCACTTATATCGATTTCTCCGTGGTTTCTGAACCGTTGCTATTGAAATTGTAATAAGCAGGGCGATTACCTACTACCATCGCTTGAAACCATATTATTATTTCAAAATTACAGTTTTATGTCACGTACCTTGACGTCCCTAAAATAAGGAATATAATTCTAAAACACGAACGTTAAAAATTATTAAAAGAACACAGCTATTGTGCCCCCTGTTTATGTCTGATTTTGGAAATTGATCCCTGCCCCCCTAGCATGGGCCGGAGATAAAAATTTTATCCCCTCCGACAGTTTTATCCACTCTCCGAGTATGGGCACAGGGGTGGATATAATTATCGACGGTGATAAGGCGGGGAAAGACTAGTCCCCGACTAATGTCAAGGAGTCATAATTTTTTATCTGTGCTTTTGATTTTGCTTGTTTTCGTTACTCTTTAATTTTTATCCTTTCCTCGGGGAGAAAATGTCCCGGCCCATGCTAGGGGGGCTGAAGTGGAACAAAAGTCAAAATTGGCTTTTATTTTTTTTTATACGAATTTTTAAAAAACGTATTTAAATATCAAATTAAATTCAATTACGTACAGAAGTTACCCCTAAATGATATAAGGTTATAACTTAAAATAAATTATTTGTATTTTTAAATAAATAAAAAAAAAGTTTTGTACTCACCCGTAAGATTATTCAAAGATGCTGCATCCATACTAATATTATAATTCCATACTACATTCCATACTATATTATAAATGCGAAAGTGTGTCTGTCTGTCTGTCTGCTACGCTTTCACGGCCCATCTATTCAACGAATTTTGATGAAATTTGGTACAGGGATAGGTTGTATCCCGGGGAAGGACATAGGCTCACTTTGATTTTTTATCCAGGAAAATTAAAGAGTTCCCGCGGGAATCAAAAAACATCAATCCAGGCGGACGAGGGCATCATCTAGTTTATAATAAATGCATTTGTTTATTTGGTTATCTTCCTTCTGAGAAGCATTATCGGTGCATTACGTATTTGTAGTTAAGGTGACCAGATTTTTGGTGTTTTGACGCTAGATGGGTCCAACATATTATTATGGTGAGCTTTGAAAATAATATCATCAAGCGGTGATATCCAGCGATTGAGACTTTAAACATATACCTATTTGGTCAGAGATTCGAGCATCGGGTACGGGTTTAAATTCTAATGCTTCATTTAAAATTAACTTAACTCAATATGTTTTTGCACGCCAAGCTTGGCAGAATATGTAGATATTATAATAGTTTTGACTTTTGATTTTAACACCTATGTGTTGCATTTGCACCATATTCCTGCAAAATAAAAATGATTATGAATATGTAAAGGTAAAGTTAGTAGTATGTATAACTCTTCTAACGTCCGCGTGGATTAAGGTACCTATTTTGGTTGCCGCGGGAACTCTTTAATTTTCTGGGATAAAAAGTAGCCTGTGTTATTATAGACTTTAATCTATCTCTGTGCCAATTTTCTAGCCGTTCTGGTGTGATTGAGTAACAATCATCCATTCATTCATCCAAACTATTGCATAATTATAAAATTAACTACGCGGGGTCACGGGGGGGTGATATATATATAGTATATATATATATATACTATATATATATATACTAGTAGGGCGCGTGACCCCGCGTAGTTAATTTTATAATTATGCAATAGTTTGGATGAATGAATGGATGATTGTTACTCAATCACACCAGAACGGCTAGAAAATTGGCACATAAATATATATATATATACATATATATATATATATATTTCCTTTATTTGTTTAAGGACTCTTATACTTATGTACATGTCAGCCCTATTATAATCTAAATTTATACAGAAAACAAAAACACGGTAACTTACACGAAAAAACAACGAGTAAAAAAGATAAAAAAACAATCAAATTTAAAAAAAAGAAAACCCTTCAAGAAATGAGACTTATGCATTCAAACAGACGACATTTAACAATAATAATGAAAGAGGTTTTCTACATCTAAATTGTCTATTTTAGTTGTCACATTTGCCACCTACTTAAAAAAGCTGAAAAAGTTAAAAAATCTATGATCTATAACGACCACAGATGTGTCTATGCAATTATTAACGGTGGTATGTATGTAAACATTTTCTGACCGCATCTGACTGTACATACTTAGATAAAAAATTGGCAGTCAATGGGACTGTCGATAGAAGTGAAAACGAATATTTATTTATTTTTGTAATAAAAGAAAAACAAATATGAACCTTAAAACTAAGGCATTAAAGTTTAATTACGAATATAGGTACTATATTCTTCGTAACAACGCGAGGTGCCGGTCTCGGTTCCACAGCACTAAGTTTAATTACGAATGTACTATTTATACTTAAGACCTACGTCTACGTAAACGTCTTAAGAAGAACGGTGTCGGTCTCGCGGTTCCACATTTTTACCCCCTACCAAAAAGTGCCCAACGCGCCTAAAGAAGTTTTCACTTCAATAATTTTAGGACTGTCCTATGTAGTTTATGGACGCATGGCTACACATATCGTAACACTAATCGGTATTGTTTTTCTTAAAATATTCCCTGTAACTGATAACCTATTATGTATATTACAGCTTATGAATTGTCACCATTATAATGAAGTTTATCTTTAACTGGAACGTGTAAGATAAAATCTAGGTATATACACACACGTACATAGGTATAACACATATCGGGCATGCAGATAGCTTTTACGACATGAGCATCCGCTAAGAAACGATTTCTGAAAATTAAACCCTTTAAATGAAATGGGGGTAAAATAGGGGTTTGAAATTTGTATGAAAATCAAACTGCTCTTAAATTTCTGTTAGGACCAGAATTGGGCATGCGCTGACGTGGCTAAGCTTGGACAAGAAAGCGACACATACACTTTTATTAGCGACTAGCGATCCGCCCCGGCTTAGCACGGGTAGCACTAATAATCCTAATAGTAGCCAATGTAGCCACTGGGCAGTGGGCAGGTTTTACATTTTATTATTAGGTACATTGTAAGAGTACGCCCCGTCCTCATATTATAAGAGATCGCTGCACTTTTGGTGATTATTACTGAATCAGCTATTCAAGCGATAGTTACCAAAAGTGCAGCTATCTCTAAGTCTATCACCACACCAGCCACAGCCGCCAGCCCTTAGATTATAGGTATTTAATCTGAGAGCCGGCTGGAGTCGCGCCATTTTCCCTTGCACGTTACATTATTTCTATGATATCTCATAAGATATTAATCTAAATTAAATGGTGTAAAGGACAATTTTTATTTTTATTAAATACTTGAGATGACTATATTTATTTAGATAAGGATTAATACTATGTCGGTATTAAACACCTTCGCAAGTAAGCATTGGTTTAGACCAAATTTGAAAATCATAAAAATGGTTATTGTTAGTCAACCTTAAAAGATAGATAAATGCTATTGCGGAATTTTTTAGAACTTTTTTAGGGGAACAATTCCACTATACATTGTTTTTGTGTAACTTTAGCTATTTAGGCAGCGCACGCCACGTAAGCTCTCAGAAGAGACTTTTTCCGATTTCGTTAACATTATTGCAATTTTCGTAAGGATATCTGATTTTTTCAAAATAAAATATAGCCTATGTTATTCGCTGATAATTTAGTTAGCCTTCTATTGATGAAAGAATTTTTAAAATCAGTTGAGTAGTTTTTGAGTTTATCCATTACAAACAAACAAACAAACAAACAAATCTTTCCTCCTTATAATATTAGTTTAGAATTAGATGCGTGTCGCCGCTGGCTCGACCAATGCTTGGCTACTGAGGCAGCGTGGCGGTCGATTTGTGATGCTAAGGTTTTTTTTTACTAGACGTACTATGCATCTCTATCGACTGCTCTGTTCCTAGCAATAGCGAATTTCGCTACATGACAGGCATATTTTATTAAAACTTCACGGCCAGAGGCCTCGCCCAGAAGATGCTAAGGTTTGGCGACCTCCGTGGCGCAGTGTGTAGCGCTGTTGTCTAATATCTTAACGTGCGGAGATCCAGGGTTCGATCCCCGGCACGGTCAATTTGGGAATTTTATAATTTCTGAATTTCCCCTGGTCTGGCCTGGTGGGAGGCTTCGGCCGTGGCTTGTTACCACCCTACCGGCAAATACGTGCCCCCAAGTGATTTAGCGTTCCGGTACGATGCCGTGTAGAAACCGAAAAGGGGTATGGGTTTAATATGACTGTCATGCCCCTAACAGGTTAGCCCGCTACCATCTTAGACTGCATCATCACTTACCATCAGGTGAGATCGCAGTCAAGGGCTAACTTGTAGTGGATACAAAAAAAAAGGTGCGTTATGACGTATATTAGTCTGATCATTTTCCTTGAGATTAGCTGTAATCTCTATGTTACCTGTAGGAAAACTAATAACTCTGTGTTACATTTACACATAGTAATAATGATAAAATAAAATGGGGGGAAGGAACTCAGATCAATATAAGTATATCATGATGTATGTAACAGAATATTGAAACACATAGACTGACTTTCCTTCAAAATTAAGCCCTTGTTGTGACAAGATGTGTACGGAGGAATGTCATAGGATTGTAATAGATAAATCCATACAGTGTGTCTGTCTGTGTGTCTGTCTGTCTGTCTGTCTGTCTGCTACGCTTTCACGGCCCATCTGTTCAACCGATTTTGATGAAATTTGGTACAGGGATAGGTTATATCCCGGGGAAGGACATAGGCTACTAGCCCGGTGTTAGGAATTTGGCGGTGTTTCACCCCCGTCCCTCGGATATCATGTTCAGCCGTCGGTCCCGGTTATTGTAAACAATCAACAATAAACAAACCGCATTGGAGCAGCGTGGTGGGTCTATTTCCCTGTCCCCTATGAAAGTGGAGGCCTGAGCCCAGCAGTGGGAAGCTATTGGGCTGTAGTGATTAAGCAAGCGTTTTGACATTTGAAAAAAGTTGCTGATTTGACTAGTTGTCAAATGTCGAATTCATGCTTTGCCAGCAGCAGTGCGATTGCGTAACTTCTGAATCAATCATTGTTACAGTATCAATTGTTGTGATTGGCTGAATTTATGGTATTCTTGCTGCGTCAATGGATTTTGTCCAATAGTGGAAGAGTGTTAACCAATCAGTTGTGATTGCGATCGTTACAATACAGCTGTCATTTTTAGCCGGTCGACCTGCAGGGCGAATCACAACAATTGATACTGTAACAATGATTGATGCAGGTTTTACACAATCGCCCTACTGCTTTCAATGTGATGATCGATGACGATGATGATTATGACTTGAGCATAATCATATTTTGTTTAACAATTTTAGTTATAAAACTATAACGAAGTAACAAATTTGAAAAAAAAACCTTTTTTTTAACTTAAAGTAAAAAATTTATTTTATAAAATCAAATGCTCACACTTCACAATATTTTACCAATTTTCAATATAAAATTTGTATATTCACAATAATTTTAAGGCAACTCACATCGGTCATAATGTCTCTTATTGTCAAAAAATAAACGTTTTTGCAAAAATGTCAAGTGTCAGCCATTAACACCTTGAGATTTTTGCTTTGGTCCACTATAGAAAATAAAATGGATTCAGAAATCCAAAAAATAGTGGTTGTACTTGATTGGAGTCGTTTTGAGGGATACAATGTGTTTGGGCAATTTATTTTTACATCGTATCCTTCAAAAAAATTATGTGTAAAATCCCATAAAATTCACAAAAAACAAACTTTCATTCATCGCATAGTAAATTTACTATTTCTGCTGAGTTTTTCTCAGTTTTTTAGTTGAACATAATAATATGTATGATAAATTGTAGTTTTCAAGTCAACCGCTACATAAATTTTGATACAATAATTTTACTCTTACGAACCAACATTCGCAAAACTAAAAAAAGCAAGATCTTCCACAAAAACTTCTTTCAAATGATTCGGGTTTTTGTGCAAAACCTATAAACATCTAAATAAACTTACCAACTAATTACATCAAAGGCAGTTTTAATTTAGGCATAAAAGAATTTAATCAAATATTCAGAATATAATTTTAACAAAAATATATTTTCATTTTAAGTTTTGGCACGAATTGGCAAAAAAAAATGAAAAATATTGCTAAGTAAAACATTATTTTACAATAAGTACCTATATTCAGAGATTGCCATAATTATTTCGTAAGCCACCTTTGACATTTTATAGAATTTTGAACACTGTCACGTATAGAAAACCTCGTATATTGCTTACATGCTGTTTTATAAGAAAGTTTCGTTTTATTAAGCTATATACAACATTTAATATATTTTATGAAGTTTTATTTAAAGTGTAAAACATCATTATCATCTTTTTAAGTTGATAAGCTTTTAGGGTATGTGTGCCGATATTTTTCTTCCTAAAATTTTACTAAAATGTCAGAAATAGCTGAAAGTAGCTCAACAATATTTTTAAAAACAGTAACACAGTTTCTGTTTGTACTATGGTATTAGTAACATTTTTTGAAAATAAATAATTTATGGCCACCCCTAAATATAAAACTAAGGGCAGCTACATTAAAAATGTGCGTTCCTTTCATGCGGCATGAGCAAAAAGCATAATATTTTAAGCAAAAATTGCATCAAGCAAGGTCGCGTAGACGTGATTTACAACTTGATATAAGTTTTTAACCTTGAATGCAAAAGTTTTTTCAGTAGTTATCCTGTTATTATTTAATTTGTGGTTTGATTTAAAACAATTACAGTGTTGATTGATTTTTTAAATCTATGAAATTCTTTTTCGCATATTTTAAAATGGTTAGTGCAACCGAATCGTTTGAACAACTGAAAGTTACGCAACGAGTTACAAGTACAAGTAATTTAATCAAAATATTGAATAAACAAATGTTTTATTGTGAATTTTGATGATAATATCTAAATATTTTTAGTTTTAGTTAATTAAAGAAAAGAACGCCTGGTTTATTTTAATGTAGCTATAATTTTTTTTTAAAATGAATCAGCAAAAGGCAATGTATAGCAAAAACTTTGTATTATTATATTTTATCAAAAATAAAACTTTTATTTTAGGTTTTCTTGATCTAACCTTTATGAAACCTTATATCTTACTTAGATTTCGTGAGGGTTGGCAATTCATAATTTTAGTTCTGACGAATATAATTTTCAAAATAGAATAGCCATAAAAGCTAATTTTAACTTATTTTTATATTGCTGATTCATATTATGAATACTTAAAATTAAATCTAAAACATATTTATCTAAACTTAAATTAGGTAAGAAATAATAAGGAACCTTAGTTTTAGACTTATTTGTAACTTAAGAAAAGTACCTACATGTTATATTTCCAATTGTCTATTGATTTTGATGAAAAAATTAAGTTATTAATATTGAACACGTGTGTGAATACTTGAAAAATGTTAATTTTAAAACTTTTAAAATAATTTAAGTTAATTATTAATAAATGTTTTTCTTTACTATTTTTTTATAAATAAAAACATTATTTTCTTATTTTCGTACTAGAAAAATAGTAGGGCAATGTGCACTATTGCCGGCGTAGCTACAATTTTTTCTAAGAAAATTTGTGCAATGTGCTACTAGTAGGATAATGAATGCTTGTATGTTCTTCGTAAGGGCATTTTAAAAATAAATCTAATGATATTAAAATCAGCTGAAACAGTTGAATGTAAGTCAATTCAAAGTTAATAATTCGAAAGAATTAGGTGAAAATAAAGAATTAAAGGTATTTATAATAATTTCGTCGGTATAAATTGTGCAAATGACAATAATGAAACGAATTGAAATTAAAATGACAAAAACCAAACGTTTAGTTTAGGGTATTTTGAAGGCTAAAAAGTTTTTCTCTTGTACGCAGCCGAGATAGGTTTTTATTTTAGCTCAGCTAACGATCTCTTGGTACTAAGCATTGCATTAGCGATTCAAACAAATCAAAACAAGATGATTAGAGACAATAACAACAGTGAAACTTGGAAACAACACTAACGTGTGAGAATGGCCATTGAATTGAAGAAACAATGTCGTTAAAATCAACTATAATAATAGACTTTGTTTGTCTGTGTCCTCACTTGGAGTGAACGAGGTTGAGGAACTCCTCCCTTGTCTTGGGGTCGTCGCGGAACACGCCGAGCATTGTAGAGGTAACCGTCTTGCTGTTGATCTTCTGTACACCACGCATCACCATACACATGTGACTGGGGAGGAAAGATTAGTGTTATTATATAGCTATCACTGCCTCGTTGGTCTAGTGGTTAGCATGTTCGACTGTGGCCAACGAGGTCCCGGGGTCGTAGTAAGTAGCCCGGAGTAATAGTACTAGCCCGGAGTTAGAAAATTGTTGGTGTTTCACCCCCGTGCCTAGGAAGACACCTTAAGCCGTCGTCCTGTGCCTGGTCTCTCTCCGGTCAAGCGGGAATTCTTCAACTTTCCGGGATAAGAAGTAGCCATGTTCATCCCGGAATGCAACCTATTACTATACCAAACATCAAAATCGATTGAAAAGACTGATAAAGCGTCGCAGAAAGACAGGCAGAAACACTTTCGCATTTATAATATTAGGATGGATATATCATATATATCCCTCCTAATATTATAAATAATATAATAGAATAAATACTCACACTCCCTCAATTACCACAGCGACACCGGCCGGGCGAACTGCTTGTGTTACCGCGACAGCGATCTGCTTCGTCAAACGCTCCTGCACTTGCAGACGACGAGAGAAGATCTCCACGATTCTGGAAACGGTAGAAAATAAGTTTAGACGTATGGTATCATAACAGGAACATTTACCTTGAGCTATGGAAATTAAAAAAATGGTTTTTGATGGGTGCTATGGCGAGCGCTGTAGTCATTACTAAAATTCTACAGCAATGGCTGTAATTAGTCAAAAAGAGGTGTGAAAGTGTGTGGGTGTCTTCGGCCTGCAAAATACCACTCCACAGGCCACAGGCGACTTTGCGATGTTCCAACTAGTTTGGAGTTTCGAATTACCGGTCCTTTGTCAACAATAAGTCTTCTAGCGCGACGATCCACCGAATCCAATACATCAAGCTGGTATTTGGTAGAGGTATCCCCATTTAAATTGTTCCCAGTCTAGAAACCCTTTAGTCGGTGAAGTCGATAGAACACATAAAGATAACTAATGTCTCTTCGGTGTTCTAGGGACTCCAGCGTGAAAAAGAATATAGATGAGGTTTCCTCACCTGGCCAGCTTGCTGAGTCCAAGGATCTTTCCCTGGGGCAGATACCCGATGGAGACCTTCCCGTAGAACGGCACGAGGTGGTGCTCACACATGGAGAACATTTCAATGTCCTTCACCACCACCATTTCGTCTGTGTCCTCGTCGAAGATGGCGTTGTTTAGCACCTCTGGAATTGAAGAGTTTGTTAAATGAAAATCAAATTCTATTGTTTTTATCCAAATAAACCTTATCCACTACAAGTTAGCCCTTGACTGCGATTTCATCTGATGGTAAGTGATGATGAAGTCTAAGATGGTAGCGGGCTAAACTGTTAGGGGCATGGCAGTTATATTAAAACTATACCCCTATTCGGTTTCTACACGACATCATACCGGAACGCTCGCTTGGCGGCACGACTTTGCGGATATGGTGGGACTTTGGACTTTGCGGTAAGTAGCCACGGCCAAAGCCTCCCTCCAGACCAGACCAGAGAAAATTCAGAAATTATAAATTCCAAAATTGACCCTGCTGTGGATCGAACCCGGGACCTCCGCACATTAAGACAACAGCGCTCAATACTGCGCCACGAAGCCTTGGCCTTTTCGTTTTCTCCGTGTCTCGGGGAGCACGTTACGCCGTCGGTCCCGGTTATCATCACTTACATCTGATAATAATTAATCGTTACAAAAACCTAATAGTTTAGTACTTTTGGTCGAGTCGTATGCGGAAGGATGTGGGAACCCACGGCATTATTATCTCAAGAAAACTCCTACCATTCTGTGATTAATGGAAAGGGGTCACGATCCTCAGTAATGAGGAATACGACTCAAAGAGACAGTTATCGTTCTACATCGAATAGTCAACGGTACCTTCTAAGCTCTGATCGTATCCTTTGGTGAAGAACAGCATTGCCTTTGCAGCGCGTTCTGGTGTCTTCAGCAGACCCTGCCTCTCTGGATCTTCACCGAGACCTGGAATCATACAAATATATAATTAATTGAATTATATTGGATATAATGCTTTACAATCGTGCATTGTCAAGTCAACATCTCCTGAAGATGCCCCGGTGTCCGAGTGAATTGTACGTTGAGACGTTGAGATTAATTTGGAAGATTAATTGTGTGGTGTGGTGTTGTGCCGGTAAATTGTTGGCCTACTGGGCGGTGAATATCGCAAGCTACACGTGCAAGATACACTGTGCCACATCGATTTGTCTGCTTTGGCAGATTAAACTTGTAATTCCTTTATTATAATGGAATTATGTTGATGCTATTCATAATACTTATCTAGTGTAAAAGTAGCAACTTTTTTTGTATTTGGTTTTAATCGGCTTAGACCTTAGTAAAACTTTCTGTTGGCAGAAAACCGAACACGACTGACGCATTCGTTCACTGACCTAATGTTTAAATGCGCTATAAAAGTGGTAGTATAAGTAAACCAAATCAGTTGGTAGATATAAAAAAAACATGGCGTCAAATCATATTTGGCATGTATAGTCCCATTAACTTATCTGGCCCGGTGGTCAAAATTATAATTTTTTTTTTTACTGTTTTTTTATTAATAGGAACACTTAATGCGATAAAAGCGGCGCTGTAACCGGGTCAGATAAGTTTGTGAGACTAATGGAGACTATACTTAAAGTGATGGAAGACATTGGCAAACCAGAGGGATAGGGATAATAGGGATGATGACCACTCAATCAAATCAGCAACTCTTTATCAAACTTAAAAACGCACTTCTAGTATGGAAGTTGTATGAAATTCACAGTTGTGACGTCATCAAATTGCAACGCACTTTTTTTCTTTAATCTATGTTTTAAAATGGCTATCAAACATAAAACTAATACTGATGATGTGAACTTTAAGTCTTTTGGAAGACCCTCTATTTAATAATCAGTTAGAAATAATTGATTTTTAACCGACTTCCAAAAAAGGAGGAGGTCCTCAATTCGGCGCGTCGTATATATTTTTTTTTGTAATGTATGTTACCGCATATCTCCGTGGTTTCCAAACTGATTTGAATTTTTTTTCTTTCAGTGCTTAGAGGAAGCTAGCGAGATGGTCCCATAAAAAAATCTGACTCCAAATCCTCAATCCTGATGCTGTAGATGTATGTGACTCAAAACTGGGGAGTTAGGCAGTTTTGATGGTGAATTTATATAGTAGGTATCAAGTCACGAGTATACGATTCAACTCTGAGTCCCAACTCCTCAACCCTGATGCTGCAAGGTACAGAACTCCTTAAAAATAGCGATTAAGGATTTTTTTATGGGGAATTCATATTGTAGGTGTCAAGCAACGACTTCATACTTAAACCCAAGTCTCAACTCCTCAACTCTGATGCTGCAGGGTACTGCACTCCTAAGCCGTGGGGATTAAGACTACACTAAAAAGTTAAAAATAAAAATTCTTTCCAAAAACCCGACTTCCAAAGCCACTGTAAAGTAAAAAATAATTTTGACTTCAACATAGTGTGTAGAAATCAAAATTAATTTTTTACTTTACAGTGGCTTTGGAAGTCGGTTTTTTGGAAAGAATTTTTATTGATATAAGCATCATCCCTATTGTCTATAAAAAACGTAATCATTTGACAGCTTAAAACGTATTACTCGAACTGTTTATGGAGTTCATACATGCTTTTTGACGTGCAGGCGTCTATGAACTCCTTTAATAGGACTAATTATCCGTCCGAATTACGGTTTCCTTCAACAATCGGGTGGTAGTTGTGAATGGACCATGAATTGAGATGAATGAGTTGTGTTTTTACCTGTGAGGAGCAACCGGTAGGAGTTGGCCATGTCAGGGAGGAGGGCTTCTCTTGTGGGCGGCCTGTGGTCCAGCTCCAGGTCGTGGTGGAATGTGCAGTTTTCATGACCTGGGGACAAAGGAAACCATTGTTAGATAAATTATTATTATTCTTTACTAGATGATGCTGGCGACTTCGTCTGTATGGTTCAAGTTTTGGGGTTGCTATACAAAAGAGTAAATGAGGACGAAAGTCGTTGGTCCCGGTTATCAGTAACATGATAATAGTCGTTAAAGCCCGCCAACTCGCATTGGAGCAGCGTGGTGGGTCTAAGCTCTAATTACCTCTCTAATATAATTTATGAAAGTGGAGGCCTGTGTCCAGCCGTGGGACGTTAATGGGCTGTAGTGGCGGAAGATGAAAAGGGAGGATTTCAAATATTAAATTTTAAATTTCACGGCGGGATAAAAACTCTATCTGGATAGGCCACCGTGGCCTAAATACGGTCGGGAGGACATCTATATATTTCATTAGTAGAAAAAATAAAAAGAAAGCATGCTGGAGTCCCACAAACATATCTGAGCTGGTGGCCAAAATTGGAATTAATTTGTGTGCCTGTTTAGTTTTTTTTTTTTTTAATTTCATTTTTAATATAAATACTAGCGACGCTGTCACTGGGTCAGATAAGTTTGTGGGACTATAGAAGCAATGGAACAAACCAGGTGTGGTGGAAGTTCTAGGTGTCATCGGTGTCCCAGGAACTTCTAATTCACTGTCCCCATCAATTTGGAAACTCTTCAAGGCTTCTGGTTTCTTGTTATACTTGTTAACGAAAGATGTCTTTCCCGCGCAAACGTCGCCATTTTCTTTCTCTTCGGAAATTGAATTTCGAATGGAGCGTGAACTGACGCGTCTGATTAGCGAAGACGGTGGCACTGGCGCATCTGTCATTTCCTTTCCGTTTCCGTTTACGGCGGCCATGTTTAGTTTTTCATCTAGAATTTTGAACGGTAAAGTAAGGAATATCGTGTGCAACTAGTACTTTTTAGTTCTTAAGAGTTGGTGTGTAAAGTTATTGTCTCACTAGCCCTCTAAATAACTATAATATGAAGGAGATCACTTTTAGTGAAAAGACCACCCTTGCCCAATTTATTTTCTGTAAACATTTATCTATCTATCTATATCTCCCTTATTTCATTATTCAATTCAAATAAGAAATTAATTTTCGAAATTAAACTCTATTTCAAGTAGAGTTTTAGGTGAGACTGCACTCATTGTACTTAAAAGGTTCTGTAATTGAATTAGGTAACAGAAGAATTAAATTTAATTTTTTTCCTGTATTAAACTGTACTTAAAAAAAGTAAATAAAAATTTAGCATTTAATAAATTGAATAAATAAAAATATAATTTTAGCATTACTTCGAATTTTGCAAACATCCATTAGTTGATTGAGTTATCTAGTAATGATTTGAATTACTCATTAATTATTTGAGTTATCCATTAATCGATTGAGTTATCCACTAATTGATTGAGTTATCAATGAATTGATTGAGTTATTCATAAATTGATTGAGTTTTTCATTTAAAGTGCCAATAATAATACAAAAAATAACCTTATTATATTTAAAATGTAAAGAGTTCCAGACGTGCGGATTGCGTAGCATGGACGAAATATTGAATTGTGAAATCGAATTTGATTGAGTTATCCATTAATTGATTGAAAAATGCCATTAATTGTTAAGTTTTTAAAGTAACACAGAATAACCTTACCCTATTCAAAAAGTAAAGAGTCACAGACGTGCGTAGCGTAGACTGAGCAATGGAAGTATGAAATTAAACGTATCAATAATATTAATGTTTGAGTTATCAGCATTGGTTTATTATTATTGCATGTTAAACGATAACCCCGAAGAACATGCTTCCGAGGGCGGTATTGTATCATTACTATGTATAATGTTTAGATTTTGCTTTATATCATAACATACATGTAATCATCCCTTGCATACTTCCATACTAATATTAAAAATGCAAAAGTGTGTCTGTCTGTCTGCTACGCTTTAACGGCCCATCTTGCACACTTGCATCTTGCAACTTGCCCATCATCTCTTTTCAACCGTTTTTGCTCAAATTTGGTATAGATATTGGTTGCATCCCGGGGAAGGACATAATAAATATGCAACTCTTTATCCCGGAAAATTAAGGAGTTCCGGCGGGAATAAAAAAAAACCTTAAATGTGAATGTGTGTCCCGCGGAAACTTCTTAATTTTTCAGGATAAAAAGTAGACTATGTCCTTCCCCGAGATAAAATCTAAGTATCTCGATTTTCTATACCTACCACAATTTATCAATATTGGTCAAAATTTATCTTGCATTTATAATATTACTTAGTCGGTATGTATGGATTAAGAAGGGGTTTTAGTTAGCCATATTATAACTCGGCCAGAATCAGTGTATAAATCAAATATAATAAGATAAAATAAAGTAAATGTAAACGTCATACATTTTTATTGTAAATATTTTAATTATTATTGTTAATATTCATGCATAAAGCAATATGTTTTAATAAATAATTTAAAGGTACTAAAATTATACATCAATGAATTTAAAATGATCGTTCATTCCGAATTTTACCAGTAATATATACGTCACTCCTAATCAGTAAATCACACAAAAAATTTATTAAGACATTAAGAGTCCAACGAACTATATTATCTTATTTTTTATATTACTTTACTTATGAACCTAAAAAGTTATTGCATAACTATTTTATTAGTTAAATAAGTTTCTTAAAAAAAGGTTATCGTTTAGTTAGTATTGTTTTCTATGGGTCACCCGGTTACAGTTTCTGGCAATAACAATTTTCCCAGAGGGTGGTCTGATCGAATAGTATATTATCAATTCAGCATATCAGTCGAATGGGTCAGCTAAGCAAATTGGTAGAAAAGTTGGTACTCAAAAGCGTTTGCAAAAGTTTAATTGAATCAAAATTAATATGTTAAAGTTGGTACATTGGTATTTTTGGACCTATTTATGAATCGATTTTCATATCTAAGCATATATTTATTGGTTTGGAATCTCCTGATACAGGTATTTAAATATACTTAAAAGAATTTTCCAGCCCCAATGTAATTCATTGTATTTTGAACAGAAATAAATAATAATAATAATTATTACTATTATTATTATATCTATATATATAAAATTCCTAGGTCCTGACTGACTGACTGACTGACTTATATATCAACGCACAGCCTAAACCGCTAGGGTTAGAGACTTGAAATTTTGAAAGTAGCTTCCTTTTGTGACGTAGGCGCTCACTAAGGAAGGATTCTTTAAAATTCTACCCCTAAGGGGGTGAAATAGGGGTTGAAAGTTTGTATGAAAGTCCGTAATTTCTCAAGTTATATCCATGAAACTTAGTATATGAGCTACCGGTAAAAAATAAAGAAATACGTGTTTCACAGTTTTTGAAAATTCTACCCCCGAAGGGGTGAAATAGGGGATGAATGTCCTTCATTTATCAACATATTTTTCAAGTTATAACAACGAAACTTGGTATTTTGGCTTTCGTTATAATATAAAGAAGTACGTGTGTAACAGTTTTTCAAAATTCCACCCCCAAACGGGTAAAATGCGGGTTGTAAGTTGGTGTAAAAGGCCGGCGTTTTTCAAGTTAAATAGCCGTGAAACTTGATATTTGGGCTACCGGTTTAAATTATGAAATACATAGATCCCAAAGGACGTCAATTAATAGTCCTTCAATTAGCCGCAACAGAGCAACGGATCGACGGGGTTTTTTTTCATGGGTTTTTTTTATCCCGGAAAATTAAGGAATGCCTATGGGAATTAAAAAACTTATACCACGCGAACGAAGTCGCGGGCGTCCGCTAGTTATTTATAAGGGTATGAAAATGTATGGGGAATGAAATCAAATTTTCTAAGTTACGTTATTTACTTTATGTTTCCATGACTTTGTAATGTATTTTGATGAATATAAATTATATAAATAAATGTATCAAATGCATGCTTTCAGTAATATAAAAAATGCGTTCATTTACTCTCGTTTACTTGAAAACTCCAGTCGTGCGTCGGAACTCGGAGCTGCGCACACACTACACAGTACACACCATTTTTTTAAAATTAAGGTGTTTTGGTACTACTATAACTAAATAGGTGACATAGCCGGCACGTCTATGACCGCTTAGGGTGTTCGAATTTGGGGGGCGTTATGGCATTGGCGCGGGTACGGAAGTCAAAATGCGCCCCCATCGGTCAATATAATAAAACAAACCCTGCACTAATAATTTAAAAAAACACGCTCGCTTCGCTCTCGCTACAGCTATTACCAAACTATTATTTTTAAATCGAATCACTATCCTCATTTCACAAAACAACAGTGTATCACAGAATACATTGTTAATTGTATGACTGTATTAATTGCAACGCGAAATATTCATTACAAAGTACGTATCGGTTACAGGCTTACTAAATAATATTTATCGTTCTAGGGATATAAATAGTATTTTATTGAACTGTCGTATGAATGATGGAAGTGGAACAAGTTTTAAACATAAACAGAAGATAATTAGGTAAGGGTCGAGTCGCCAGCGTTCAGTTGGTGCGCTCATTTGCTGAGGGTCGTGGCCCCTTTCCCGAAGGGTTAAACCAGTTAGTTAACTAATTTTAATATAAACGACTATAATCTAGTTTTTTTATCTTTAACTCCTATCCTACTTGGAGAAGCGTAAGCGAGAAACTTGGTCCGGCGTTTAAGACGTTTTTGAGTTACGTTCCAGTCGTATCACTATTTCATCATTGATTCTCAGTAACAACGACCTACAGGGTAATTTTTTCGGGTTCCGTGCCTAAACTGTAAAACAAGTAATTTTATCCAAACTAATATTATAAATGCGAAAGTGTAGGTATCATGTCTGTCTGTTTGCTACGCTTTTACGGCCCCTCTGTTCCACCGATTTTGACGTTTGGTAGGTGGGTCCATAGATGAGAGTACCGTACCTCTAGCTGCTACAAATGTTACAGTAGTCGGATCTGTCGATTGTACCTATGGGCTTCGACCCACTGTATGAATATTATGCTGTGGTTATAGTGATCTCAGATCATGTGACCGCGGGGCTAGGCGGTTAGGATATCTGTTACTGACCCAGATGTAGGTGTGATTGTTTGTCACGAGCCAATAACTAGATCAAGACTTTACTCAGTGGCTAAGCCATGTGCTTTATATAATCTACACTATAAAAGTGCCTACTAGGTTCTTATTTTCTGTTTTTTTTTGAGGACGATTTATTATCCACTAGCAGATGCACGCGACTTCCTTCTTGTGGTTTAAGATTTTTTGATTCCCGCGGGAACTCTTTGATTTTCCGGGAAAATCTCTATACCAAATTTTATCCAAATCGGTTGAGCAGATGGGCCGTGAAAGCGTAGCGGACAGACAGACAGACAGATGGATTCAACGTTTTACTTGTTTTGTTTGTTTTTTTAAAAAGGCATGCCTTTTTACATGCAATTGATATTTGAAACATTACTTGAAAAGACTAGCAGGTAAGTAAATAAAACATAATCCATCTAAATATATAAAAGGAAAAGGTGACTGACCGACTGACTGATCTATCAATGAACAATTTAAAACGCTGGACGGATTGCCGATCGTGCTGTAATTTGGGCTTAAAGATACTTATTATGACGTAGGCCTCCGCTAAAACAGGATTTTTGAAAATTCAACCCCTAAGGGGGTAAATCGGGGTAACGCGAAGGTATTAATTTGCGAAAGCGTATTTTATTTTGTATGTCTTTCAATCACGCCGCAACAAAGCGGATTGAAGACCTGGAGAGTTAGTTTAGTTAGGTTAGGTTAGTTTTAGGTGGGGTGGTGGGCCAGGTAACCTCCTAGTGTGCTTGGGCGCTGCTAGTCCTTCTGGATACGTCCGGAGGGAAGGGCAGTGCTCGGGCCGGTGCACCCCGGTAACATGGCTAATAATTTCTCGTTATGGGATATTGTTAGCCATGGCTAATAACCTGGCGGGGGGTGGGGGAGGTTCTCCGCGTGTCCCTCTGATTAGCTGAGGGCACAGTGGAGGAACCCAGGGGGGCGGGGGGCGGGAACTCCCGGTAGTTGCCGGAAGCGGCACCGCGAGGAAGAAAACCTCGTTAAAAAATAACCGAAGGGGGCAGGAACGCTTCAGCTTCCGGGAGACTTCCACCCTGACGAGGGCTCCGGGCGGCCGACCCGTCGTCGTCGTCGTTGTCGCCCGTCGAGCCTCAGTCGCGGAGGAATGCAAGGGGGAGTCGGGGCAGCATGCCCCCGGGGGAGGATCCGCCTGGGCGGATGTCGCTGGCTGGGTCGCGGATGATTGCGCAAGTGTTCCTGTAACCCAGCCTTAAGGCGATGCGCAGGAGCGCCGCTGGGTTTTAGTGGGTATTCTGGAGTGCCAGTGAGTCCCACATACCCTCTCGGAAGCATCGTGGTTTTCATACTGCCTGCTTCCGGGAGGGATGCCTAAACGCATTTCCCAGCGATAAAAAAAAAAAGGTTAGTTTTGGGTTAGTTTAGGTTAGTTTTTGTCCCGGAAAATTGAGGATTTACCCCGGGATTTTTAAACCTAAATCCAAGTCGCGGGCATCATCAAGTTTATAATGAATACGTCTTAAGAATGAAACACGGGGGCATACTAGCAGCGCTTAAAGCAGTATTGTTTCAATATTGTTGACGTTCGTGTTTTAGAATCGTCAAGGTTTGTCGTATGAAATTAAATTCCATTTTGTCATTAGCATTGATTTAAAGTCACAAATTCAGTACAACCGATTTTAATCCAAGCAATGCCATTAAGGTTCATTTTACTTTGACGCTATAATGTCATCGAATTCTTATACGATCAATCGTATAAAAACTTAGGTGCACTTAACTTAATGTCAGCTACAGCTTTTTTGTTTCATATCTACTTTAATATTATAAATGTAAAAGTGTTTGTTTGTTGGTTTATTGGTTTGTTGGTTTGTCCTTCAATCACGCCGCAACGGAGTAACGGATCGACGTGATTTTTGGCATGGGTATAGTTGAGGACCTAGAGAGTGACATAGGCTTTATCCCGGAAAATTAAGGAGTGCCTGTGGGAATTTAAACACTTATGCCACGCAAACGAAGTCACGGGCGTCCGCTAGTCTAAATTTATAAAAGGTAAAGGTGACTGACTGACTGACTGAGCTATCAACGCACAGCTCAAATCACTGGACGGATCGGGCTGATCCTGATTTATTCCGAAAAATTAAGGAGTTCCCGCGGGAATCAAAAACCCTAAACTACGCGGACGAAGTCGCAGGCATCAGCTAGTGTCGCATAAAATTAAATTGTCGCATTTATTCAAAGTCAAAAATTCAGTACAACCGATTTTAATCTAAATGTCTGTTAAGGTTCATTTTACTTTGACGCTAATGTCATCGAATGCATAAGCGACCAATCGAATTAAAACAAGTAGGTACCTACTTAATGTCGGCTACAACTTTTTGTCTTTGTTATTTTGTATAATACCTACAGTTAAATATGACCTTTAATAATTTACAACGTTTTATATAGATATATATTTGCGTGCTATTAAATAGTAATTAAGGACGCATTTCCGAAATGGATAGGTATGAAATCGCACTACTACACATGGTTAATTCCCACGCACACACATGCACGGATAAGCTGCGAGGTCATTGATCTAAAATTCTACATCAATGCGTTGAATCAACTTATATCATAACTTCGATATATTATTATTTATTGGTGACGAGTTTAGGCTCGTTTTGTTAGTTATGATGAGATCTTACCACAGAACTTGGTGGAGCGACCTGAAGGTATACTTCGACATCCACTACTGGAACTCCTAGACGCGTAGAGCTAGGTGTATCGAATTTGAGCTCGTTTTATTAGTTATGATGAGATCTTACCACAAAACTTGGTGGAGTGACCTGAAGGTATACTTCGACATCCACTACTGGAACTCCTAGACGCGTAGAGCTAGGTAAATCGAATTTGGGCTCGTTTTGTTAGTTATGATGAGATCTTACCACAGAACTTGGTGGAGTGAACTGAAGGTATACTTCGACATCCACTACTGGAACTCCTAGACGTGTAGACCTAGGTGTATCAAATTTGGGCTCGTTTTGTTAGTTATGATGAGATCTTACCACAGAACTTGGTAGAGTGACCTGAAGGTATACTTCGACATCTACTACTGGAACTCCTAGACGCGTAGAGCTAAGTGTATCGAATTTGGACTCAATTTGTTAGTTATGATGAGATCTTACCACAGAACTTGGTGGAGTGACCTGAAGGTATACTTCGACATCCACTACTGGAACTCCTAGACGCGTAGACCTAGGTGTATCAAATTTGGGCTCGTTTTGTTAGTTATGATGAGATCTTACCACAGAACTTGGTGGAGTGACCTGAAGGTATACTTCGACATCTACTACTGGAACTCCTAGACGCGTAGAGCTAAGTGTATCGAATTTGGACTCAATTTGTTAGTTAGGATGAGATCTTACCACAGAACTTGGTGGAGTGACCTGAAGGTATACTTCGACATCCACTACTGGAACTCCTAGACGCGTAGAGCTAGGTGTATCGAATTTGGACTCAATTTGTTAGTTAGGATGAGATCTTACCACAGAACTTGGTGGAGTGACCTGAAGGTATACTTCGACATCCACTACTGGAACTCCTAGACGCGTAGAGCTAGGTGTATCGAATTTGAGCTCGTTTTGTTAGTTATAATGAGATCTTACCACATAACTTGGTGGAGTGACCTGAAGGTATACTTCGACATCCACTACTGTAATTCCTAGATGCGTAGAGCAAGGTGTATCGAATTTGGGCTCGTTTTGTTAGTTATGATGAGATCTTACCACAGAACTTGGTAGAGTGACCTGAAGGTATACTTCGACATCCACTACTGGAACTTCTAGACGCGTGGAGCTCTGTCGAAGTAATGTGTAATGTCGAAGTATACCTTCAGGTCGCTCCACCAAGTTCTGTGGTAAGATCTCATCATAACTAACAAAACGAGCTCAAATTCGATACACCTAGCTCTACGCGTCTAGGAGTTCCAGTAGTGGATGTCGAAGTATACCTTCAGGTCACTCCACCAAGTTCTGTGGTAATATCTCATCATAACTATCAAAACGAGCTCAAATTCGATACACCTAGCTCTACGCGTCTAGGAGTTCCAGTAGTGAATGTCGAAGTATACCTTCAGGTCACTCCACCAAGTTCTGTGGTAAGATCTCATCATAACTAACAAAACGAGCCCAAATTTGATTTACCTAGCTCTACGCGTCTAGAAGTTCCAGTAGTGGATGTCGAAGTATACCTTCAGGTCACTCCACCAAGTTCTGTGGTAAGATCTCATCATAACTAGCAAAACGAGCCCAAATTAGATTTACCTAGCTCTACGCATCTAGGAGTTCCAGTAGTGGATGTCGAAGTATACCTTCAGGTCACTCCACCAAGTTTTGTGGTAAGATCTCATCATAACTAACAAAACCAGCCCAAATTCGATACACCTAGCTCTACGCGTCTAGGAGTTCCAGTAGTGAATGTCGAAGTATACCTTCAGGTCGCTCCACCAAGTTTTGTGGTAAGATCTCATCATAACTAACAAAACGAGCCCAAATTCGATTTACCTAGCTCTACGCGTCTAGGAGTTCCAGTAGTGGATGTCGAAGTATACCTTCAGGTCACTCCACCAAGTTTTGTGGTAAGAACTCATCATAACTAACAAAACCAGCCCAAATTCGATACACCTAGCTCTACGCGTCTAGGAGTTCCAGTAGTGAATGTCGAAGTATACCTTCAGGTCGCTCCACCAAGTTTTGTGGTAAGATATCATCATAACTAACAAAACGAGCCCAAATTCGATTAACCTAGCTCTACGCATCTAGGAGTTCCAGTAGTGAATGTCGAAGTATACCTTCAGGTCGCTCCACCAAGTTTTGTGGTAAGATCTCATCATAACTAACAAAACGAGCCCAAATTCGATTTACCTAGCTCTACGCGTCTAGGAGTTCCAGTAGTGGATGTCGAAGTATACCTTCAGGTCACTCCACCAAGTTTTGTGGTAAGATCTCATCATAACTAACAAAACGAGCTCAAATTCGATACACCTAGCTCTACGGGTCTAGGAGTTCCAGTAGTGGATGTCGAAGTATACCTTCAGGTCACTCCACTAAGGTTTGAGGTAAGATCTCATCATAACTAACAAATTGAGTCCAAATTCGATACACCTAGCTCTACGCGTTTAGAAGTTCCAGTAGAAGTCGTCGAAGTATACTTTCAGGTCACTACCACGCTCGGGGAATAGAGACTCTGCAATAAATTTCTAAATGCTAGCAAATAATAAAATTGTATTGTGTTGGTAGTAGGTACCATATCTTACCTTTTCAAAATATCAGCACAGGTGATTAACTATAAATATAACTTTGGTTCGCTGAACTAGGTACTCTAGGTAGGTATTTCGTGTATGTACAGCGATCTTTTCGACACCAGCGACTGCTCGCAACCGACGCAGGGTCCACTCCCGACGGCGGTCAAACGCAGACTAATTGATAATTTGAAATCAAACCAGAGACCCAGTAAAATCAAAATAACCCTTATGTTCACTCTGTTAAGATTTACAAAATATGTGAAAAAAATACAAGCAATTTTTATTTTATTTCGTATGCTATTTGTCCTGTTTATAATATTTTTATTACCAAAATTTGTAGGTGAACATATCTACTAATAGATGGTATTTTTTAATGACAAAAAAACGGCATATTTACAGTAAAAAATGTACCTAAAGTCACCCCTAAATCGTCAATTTTGAGTGAAGAGGTGAGAGAAAATCATTTTTATAGTATTAAAAATAAAGATTTTTTACAATGTTATTACCAACAATTGGAGATATAGGATCAATCTTTGTATAGCAATTTTTAGTTCTATCCTATTTTGCTTGACTTAGTCACAAAATGTACTGAAAACTCCAATATTTTAAGGGATTTGCAAATGCGTTCAAAACATGAAATCTGAATATATGGAAGATAATGATCACAACAAATTATTATTTACAAAATGATGCCCGTGGCTTCGTCCGCATGGATTAAGTTTTTTAAACTCCCACGGGACTTCATTTTCGGGATAAATTTTCCGCGGGATTTTTGAGATAAAAAGTAGCCTTTTTCATTCCCCGGGATGGAATTTATCTCTGTACGACCTCCCTGGCGCAGTGTAGAGCGCTGTTGTCTTAACGTGGGAGGTCCCGGGTTCGATCCCCGGCTGAGTCAGTTTGGGAATTTATAATAATTTCTGATATTCTCTGATCTGGCCTGGTGGGAGGCTTCGGCCGTGGCTAGTTACCACTCTACCGGCAAAGACGTGCTGCCAAGCGATTTAGCGTTCCGGTACGATGCCGTGTAGAAACCGAATAGGGCTTTAATACAACTGCCATGCCCCTAACAGGTTAGCCTGCTACCATCTTAGACTGCATCATCACTTACCGTCAGGAGAGATCGCAGTCAAGGGCTATAACTTGTAGTGGATAAAAAAACTGTATCTGTACTGAATTTCATCAAAATCGGTTGAAGAAATGGGCCGCAAAATCTTAGCAGACAGACAGACACACTTTCGCATTTATTAAGTTATATAGTATAGTATTGATTAGTATGGACTATGGATATTTGTGCTCAAATTGTAATTGCTATGCAAATCCAAGCTTTTTTATCTATCATAATAAAACAACTTATGTAATATTATGTGTTCAGAACAATATCATATAGGTATATTTTTTAACTAACTTCAAAAGGGAGGATCTGTATTTATGCCATCTATACTTTTATACTAGTAGTAGATATTATAAATGCAAAAGATTGGATGGATGGATGTTTGTTACTCAATCACGCCGGAACGGGTTAACGGATCTGGATGAAATTGGGCACAGAGATAGATTGCAGTCTGGAATAACACATAGGCTTTTTATCCCGGAAAATTAAAGAGTTCCCGCGGGAAAAAATACTTCAATCCACGCGGACGAAGTCGCGATCATGAATCATCAGCTAATTTATGCATTTAAATATATTTCTGCACCATCCCGCGGTCCGGTTTATTAATATTTAATACTTTCACCGAAGGTTGTCTGTAATAGATTGCTTCAGCAAAAAGACCGCCTTTGTAGCTTTACCTTCAGGTGTATATTTTAACTGTATATTTTACTGCCTCGTTGGTCTAGTGGTTAGCATAGTCGACTGCGGATCACGAGGTCCTGGGTTCGATTCCCGGTCGGGCATAAAAGTTAGGTATTGGGTTTTTCAATTAAGAAATTCTCAGTGCCAGCCCGGAGTTGGAAGTTGGCGGTGTTTCACCCCCGTGCCTCGGAGAGCACGTTAAGCCGTCGGTCCCGGTTATTATCACTAACATGATAATAGTCGTTAAAGCCCGCCAACCCGCATTGGAGCAGCGTGGTGGGTCTAAGCTCTAATGCCCGCTCTCCTATGAGAGTGGAGGCCTGTGCCCAGCAGTGGGACGTTAATAGGCTGTAGTGATGATGATGATGATGATGTATATTTTAACAATATCATTTCGAGCTGGGGCTATAGGTACCTACTGCCAACGCTTAAAGCCATATTGTTTCACTATTGTTGACTTTCCTGTTGTAGAACAATATAGTTCTTATTTTAGGGACGCCAAGGTACGTGACATCAAACTTTCATTTTGAGTAACATTGCTTATGTATTGTTTGAAGAGTTGGCTGTATGGCCCCAGCAATAACGTTTTGGTCAAACGTATCACAATGCTGTATTGATATTTGACCTTTACTGCTTGCACCTTTAAACGTTGGCAAAAAACATTAAATCCATGCTAATATTATAAATGCGAAATATCGTCTGTCTATACTGTCTGTCTGTTTCGCGTTTTAGGCATCTGTTCAATATAGAGATATGTTAAGTAGTTCTGTAACATTTTTTGAGAAATCTTAAAAATAATACTCGAATAGGTAGGTACTGCCTCGTTGGTCTAGTGGTTGGCATGTTCGACTGCGGCCGACGAAGTCCCGGGTTCGAGTCCCGGGTCGGGCCATAATTGAGTATTGGGTTTTTCTGACTAGAAATTCTCAGTAGGTACTAGCCCGGAGTTAGAAAGTTGGCGGTGTTTCACCTCCGTGCCTCGGAGAGCACGTTAAGCTGTCGGTTCCGATTATTATCACTAACATGATAATAGTCGTCAAAGCCCGCCAACCCGCATTGGAGCAGCGTGGTGGGTCTCAGCTCTAATTCCCACTCTCTTATGAGTGGAGGCCTGTGCCCAGCAGTAGGACGTTAATGGGCTGTACTGGTGGTGGTGGAGGTAGGTACTAGGTACTCACTAGAATATGGTTTCTCACGCCCATACTTATTTAGAGATTTTTGGCGGCTGTTAATTTTTTCTCACAACTAAAAAAACCTAATCGTCGATAAAATTTAACTCTACTCTTTAATTTTCCGGGATAAAAAGTAGCATATGTGCTATTCCAGACTATAATCTATCTCTGTGGCAAATTTCATCCAGATCTGTTCTGTGATTGAGTAACAAACATCCATCCATCCATCCAAACTTTCGCATTTATAATATTAAGTATATAAGTATAGATTTTGCTGACTGTACTCGTACCTACGTAATATAGATTAACTGACAATGGAGTTATGTACAAGCGAATAGTAGTTACGCATGAATTGAGAATGGCAATAATGAGTTAAGTGAATTCATATTCTATAGCGTTCGCATAAGGTTTGAATTCCTTTGAGCTAAGTTTTGACACAGCTGATCTTTGGTTTCGAGCTATAAAACGGTTCATTCAAGGGTAAAAGCACGTAAAAAGTGAGAAATATTACGTAGTAAAGGTTCAATATCGTTTTTTTACTGTCTATACAATAATAAATTTAATAAGTTAAACCAAAATATTTTTTTAAATTCTAATTATGCTGCATTATTTTGTTTAAGTATTTATATTTGTTTTCATATTTATATCATAAATGCGAAAATGTCTTTCTCTCTGCGTGAAGACGTTTTACAGCCCATTCGCTTAACCCATTTTTATAAAATTTGGTACAGTGACAGCTTGAATCCCGGAAATGGCCATAGGTGAATTTCATCAGACCTAAATAAACGCGAGGGAAGTCACGTGATTTATCTAATATTCATTTTATACTAGCTGATGCCCGCGACTTTGCCTGCGTGGATTGAGGTTTTTCGGTTCCCGCGGAAACTCTTTAATATTTCGGGATAAAAAGTAGCATAAGTGTTATTCCAGACTATAAATTAACTCTGTGCCAAATTTTATCCAGATCCGTTCCGCTGTTCTGGTGTGATTGAGTAACAAACATTCATCCATCCATCCATCCAAACTTTTGCATTTATAATATTAGCATAGAAGTATAGATTCAATAAACATAATAAAAAATGCTTTACCATTGGGTGTAGATACCTCGCAAGTAATAATTTACTAAGATTTCCAAAATATTAAATTACTCCAATTAACGAAATTGATCGAAATAATTGGCCCATGGAAATATTTTCATCTCTAAAAATAATCTCGGCAAAAAATCTCTTGGACGATTAAATAATTATGTCAGTAATTGTCAAAACTATCCAATTAGGATTATAATAATTATGATGTTGTCCAAAATATCAAATCAGGATTATAAATAATTATTGTAATTATAATGATGGTCCGAGGCAATAACGAATGATCCCGAATTAAATAACCGGTTATGTCACTTTATTATATTATATAAATTATTATTCATGCCTCATACCTCGAATGCCTCGAAGCCGTAGTGGTTAAGACACTCGACCTCCTTTAACGGGGTCGTGGGTTCGATCCCCGGGCACGCACCTCCAACTTTTCGAAGTGATGTGCACTTCCTTTAAACGGTGAAGGAAAACATCGTAAGGAAACCTGCACACCCGAGAGTTCTTCATAATGTGAAGGTGTGTGAAGCCTGCTAATCTGCGCTTGGCCAGCGTTGTGGGCTATGGCCAAACCCTTCTCATTCCGAGAGGACTCTCGTGCTTAATAGTGAGCCAGCAATGGCTTGATAAGAGACTTGAGAAGAGAGTCCATAGTAAAACAATAAATAATGAAAATTAGGGTGCTTATCATTTTAGAGTTTTTGTTGAGCGCATTGAAAGTATTTGCTATGGCGTCTATCTTAATTATTATTTCCTAGAACAATTTATGTTGTTTATTACGAAACCTTACTCTATTTTGATGTGAAACTTCTTTAGAATCGTTGGAAAATTCGATGAAACGCAGAAACGAGACCAAAAAGAGACAAACATATTCGTAATAGGATTTAGTCTGCGAGAGAATGAGATATAACACAAGTTATATCTATCTCATTCTCTCGTAGGCTACTTTTCTGAAGTTTCACTTCCGCCGTGTGTGAATTGCACACGCACACACTTTTTTTTAATTTACTTAACTCAGTATAGTTTTGTAGAGATTTATGTTAATAAGTTTTTCTAAAGTTAAATAAAGACATTTTTATTAAAATAGAAAGTGATCCAAATAAAGTAGACCATCATACTGTTACAGACCAAATAGTTAACATATCTAGTTCTAAATTCAAATATAAATTTCAAATTCCGAACGCGTTCCAATCTCATTGCGTCAAATGCGGGCAATAGAAGCCCAACCCGTGCTATTGTAAAAAAAAAGTAATAAGTATTGGGTAAGTTTAATTAAAGTTTTATACAAAAAAGTGAAATGTGGTTGAACAATACCTACCTGATTTAAAAAACAAAAAGTAAGTGTTAATAGTAGGTAAGTAAATGAATAAGTAAACTTATTCTATTAATAAGAATGTATCTATTAAATACTAATAATAATAAATAAATTAATACTTAATAACTATAATAAACTCATATTATGACTAATACATACCCTACCCTACTATAGTACCTAGGTTTATTATTCGTAGTAAAATCTGAGTTTCCATGGAAAAACCTGCGTCCCGACTACGACCATACAAAAAATTGACGATTAATGATGATGGCACTGTAATAGTAATTGAGTTTACATTATGTTCCCTCGTAATTATTTATAACATTTGCACTTATGAGGCACATAACACTGTATACTAATATTATAAACTAGCTGATGCTCGCGACTTCATCCGCGTGGATCAAGGTTTTTTGATTCCCACGGAAACTCTTCCGGGATAAAAGTAGCCTATGTCCTTTCCCGGGATACAACTTATCCCTGAGCCAAATTGCATCAAAATCGGTTGAACAGATGGGCCTTGAAAGCATAGCAGACAGACAGACACACACACTTTCCCATTTATAATATTAGCATGGATCACAGATCATCTGTTCAACCGATTTATATGAAATTTGGTACAGGGCTAGGTTGTATCCCGGAGAAGGATTTTATCCCGGAAAATTAAAGAGTTCCCGCGGGAAACATTTTAGAAATATATATGTGAATAATTATATATATTGATTCCGGAGTAATATTATAATTTTTATGCGATTGTTAAAAAGTTTATGAGACATTTAAGTAGCCGCCAGCCGGGTTTCATGTTGACCTAATTTTTTAAATTTGATAAATGCTCCGAATGCTATGTATCTAAGTAGGTTTTCTTGTTAGTTTGACCTTATGATTGTAATAAGGTTGCAATTGTTGCAATTTGCAAAGTTTTTGTCGTATCATATCACGCATGGACGATTATAAACATCAAGTATTAAGAATGGTTAGAGGGGACTTCTTACTATATTTTGTGCATTAAAACTTAAAACCCAAAAATTAAATTGTAATAATAGGTATATATAAAAATTACCGCATTATTTTATTAGAGCTACATCAAAAAATAACTGAATGGGTTTAATATACTTACTCGTAACTGCCATGCCCCTAACAGGTTAGCCCGCTACCATCTTAGACTGCATCATCACTTACCATCAGGTGAGATCGCAGTCAAGGGCTAACTTGTAGTGGATTAAAAAAATAGCTTTATATGTCAACCTTCTATATTCGTTAATATAGAATTTAATAACCAAGGTATGTCTGTTGTGAAGGGATTTTATTATTAAAATCTCATTTGTTGATAATGAATGATGCAGTCTGATGTTAACTGTTAACCTTGTAAAGTATGTTAAAGTTACATAATTACAATGTAATTAAGCATATTGATACGTTTTTCTCACAGGAATAAATCTTTTTAACCGACTTCCAAAAAAGGAGGAGGTTCTCAATTCGGCGCGTATCTTTATAACCTTAGAGATGTTATGTTTTATTTATCAAAAAATATTGCGTAATTTTTTAAAGAATTAGGTTTTAGACTAATTTTAACTATCCTTAATTTTTAAATTAAGTAAAATACTTCTCTGAATTTATTGTCTGAATATAATATATGTATTATGATATGTATGCCAATTTATTTTTAAATTTTTACTCAATAGACTTTTTAAGTTTTGCTATTTTTAACCCCCGACGCAAAAAGAGAGGGGTGTTATAAGTTTAACGTGTCTGTCTGTGTATCTGTGTATCTGTGTATCTGTCTGTGGTATCGTAGCTCCCAAACGGATGAACCGATTTTCGTTTAGTATTTTTTGTGTCATAGATAATTTTATCCCGAGTGTTCTTAGCCATGTTTCATGAAAATCTGTTCATCCGTCTGAAGGTCATCAGCTTTTTTCTAGTCGGGGTTTTTTTTAAATTTGTAATTTATACTTGTGTAAATAATAATAATAAAACATTGTTTATTTTGTAAATTTCATAATATATTGTAACTTTAAGTCTATAATTATATTTACTCGCAGTAACTTAAAGGTTAAATTCTTATACCTGTCCTTACTCCAAATTACTGACATCGTAAAATCGTAGATTAAACACGCGTAAAATCCATACTAAAATTATAAATGCGAAAGTGTGTTATTCTGTCTGTCTCCTACGCTTCGACCAGTCTGCTCATCCAATTTTGACGAAATTTGCTGCAGAGATAGGATGCATTCCGGGAAAGGACATAGACTCCTTTTTATCCCGGAAAGGCAAAAGTTTCCCATGGGATATTCAATAATGTAAATCCGACCGAAGTCGCGGGAATGACTCATCTAATAAGTATATGTATTACTAGCTGATGCCCGCGACTTCGTCCGCGTGGATTGAGATTTTCGGTTCCCGCGGGAACTGGATAAAAAGTAGCCTATATTATTCTAGACTATACTCTATCTCTGTGCCAAATTTCATCCAGATCCGTTCAGCCGTTTGGTCGTGATTGAGTAACAAACATCCATACATCCATCCATCCAAACTTTCTAATTTATAATATTAGTATAGACTAGCCGATGCCCGCGACTACGTCCGCGTGTATTGAACCTTTTTAGTTCCCGCGGGAACTCCTTAGTTTTCCGGGGTTTGCCTGTCTGTCTGTCTGCTACGCTCGGGCATCTTCTAGTAATTCCATAAAATGCACTTGAATAGAGTCCGCGATTTTTCATTCGGGTTGTAAAAATCACAGAGAACTCGTTATTTTACCGGGATGAAAAAAAGCCTGTGTGTTATTCTAGACTATAATCTATCTCTGTACCAAATTTCAGCCAGATCCGTTCAGCCGTTCTGGCGTGATTGAGTAACAAACATCCATAAATTCATCCATCCATCCATAGATACTTTCGCATTTATAAGATTAGTATAGAAGTATTAGGTATAGTAATTAATTCATTAATAGGATTAAAATAGATACCTATCTCCGAACCCGACTGTACCACAGTAAGGTAAAGGACGAACATTCACTTTTGCTAGAAGGTCGCCTCGTACTTAGAAGTTTAAATGAATTAAAAAACAGTTATATATCTTTGTCACGCTTTGACCGCGTGCCAAAATAATAACTAAATAACTAACGACTTGATTTGGGAATTTCAAAAAATCCGCAAAATTTTCTTAAGCCTCTGTGCGTAATTTAAACTTTTTAGGGTTCCGTTGTCAACAAGGAAATCTTATGGTTTCGCCACGTTTATCCACTGAATCTGTTAAACCCACTGAGTCTACTAAATCTATTGAACCTATTAAAGCCATTGAGTCTACTTTATCCACTGAGTCTTCTAAGTTCACTGAGTCCAGTTATAATAACTCCAAACATTTCATTGAAAATACTATGTCTCCTAGTCCTAGAAACTCCTCCGAATCCATTTGTTCTAGACCGATCAAGACTACCAAGTCTTCTAAACCCTCTATCAAACAAAGTACATCGAAATCTACTTGCCAAACCATCTATAAAATTCACTATAATGATAAAATTCATTTACCACACATCTATGTCAAATCAAAGTACTCAACTGAACCACTTATTCTTTTAATTGATTCAGGATCGAGTATTTCTTTAATCAAAAGGACTAACATTTGGTCATGTCATGTCAACACAAGTACAATTTATTTATACCAAAACGGAATTTGTAATTCTTGCATACCTGAGATATTTATTAATTATTATATTAAAATATTAAGTATATTATAAACATTAAGTTATATGAGGCTTTTTAGACCGTTTTTGGAAAAAAAACTACTGTTTAGATACAATGACCATCCAAGAACCCTAATTTTGCGTGTTCTGCTTCTGACACGCACTTGACCAGACTAGGGATTTCGACCCAAAGGGTAAATCTCTAATGTCACTACTGTCTGTCTGTCTATCCGTCCGTATGTCACGAATTTCTATTTCGTTGGGTTATTGCGATTGTTTAGTGTAGTACTTACTTAATTAATTATCATAATTTTAATGGCGTGATGCATCAATATTGGCCAAAACCGGTCAAGTGCGAGCCAAACTCATGCACTAAGGGTTCCGTACCACCACACAATATAAATTCTTTTAGAAAAAATTAACAAGAAAGATTTCATAACAACACGTAATCGGCTGTGAAATAACTGGCCCTAAATTGGTAACGCCTGACAAACAATTCGACACCATATGAATACTGAACCTTAATTAAGGATTTTCGACCTTGCTTCTTTTCAAATTTCATAATTCTAGGTCAACGGGAAGTACCCTATAGGTTTTGATTAATTGGCGAGTGTCAAAATATGCAGAATATGCGGCATAAACTGCCGTATCTTTTGATTGCGTTGACGTAGAAGCTTGATTTTTTACAGCTCTAAGGGACCGTAGACCTTAGTATTTATTATTCAGGGAAAACAGCACCAAGGCCGGGAGCTGCAGCAGAAAAGGCTGAAACCGGCAAACGGCGGAAGTATGCCTCTCTCATAGACAGTTACACATTTGCTACGTTTGCCGTGGAGACCCTGGGGCCGTGGAGTCTTAGTGCCAATTTTTTTTGCGAGATTTCACTGCGGTTAATTGCCTCATCTGGTGACCTGATGGGTGGCTGGCTGTCCAGCGCGGAAATGCAGCCAGCATTCTTGCCACGCGGGCATGATTTATATAGTCTAGCTAGCTTTAAGTTCTATTGCTAGCAATAAATTATTTGATATTAATTTCAAATTGTTACCCAGACACGTTTCCTATAAAAAGGTGGTTGACAGACAGACAGACAGACAGACAGATAGACGGACAGACAGACAGACCGACGGGTAACTCCTTTCTCCTTTTTCCTTTTGAGGAACCCTAAAAACCTTAAAAACTGATGATGATTCGTACATTCATTCATGATTTGGGTTTTAACTTTTAATATAATTTTTGTAAGCTCTGAATTAATTTTAAGGTTTTATTATATATCAAGAAATATTTAATTTAACAATAAATATTTTTTACTTTGAATGGAGAAAACTATTTAAAAAATCTTTGGGTCAACACTTAACACAGGAAATGGAAGCTGTCGCAAAAAAGCCTAGGTATAGGTATTGACATTGACATTGAGGAATCAGTTCATGTCACTTTTCAAGGTTTAATATTTTTGTTGGTGATTTTATCCACAAAATTTCGGACTTGACGGTTGACTTTTCAATTATGAATTATTTTTAAAGAAATAAATAAGCGTCAATTTTATTTGTTTACTTAAATAAACTTTCATTTTTAATCTTTGGCATTTAAGTACCTAAGTTTGTTCTCGATAAATTCGGACGGTTTTTTATAACCCTATTTACCTTGCCTATTTACCTATATATCGTGGTTAAAAAAGTATGATTTTGGTTGATATTCTGTGAAAATAAAAATTTAACAATCCCTGACTCAAAAAAAAACCGCACGCAATCCGCACTTCAAAATAGAACGCTTTAATTACATAATCATATAATTAGCATTGTTTTCAATATGGCAAGTACCACAATAAAGAAGATAATTGAAAAAGATTAATTTAATTGATCTATGCAATAATGATATTGGCTGTTTATTATGAATCTAGACGAAACTGAATCGACAGCTATAAATCTAGCGCCATCCTTATTTGTAAAGAGCATTATGAAAGGGATAGCAATAAATTTTAAATACCCTGTCATTTTAGTTTAATACTTGTACCTATAAACTAAAAACTGTCTATATGATTAAAATGTTTTTAAAACATAGAGTAAGTTTTAAAACACTTGCGATGATCGCAGATTAATAATCTCCTTTCTATATCAGTAAGTACTTATATGTTTATAAATAAAACCTCTTTGGTAGTTAATTAAAACAAAACCTTTTTCGTATCAGACTAGTCACTAGACAAAAAAACAAATCACTGTAAGTCAAAAAAACGCGGGCAATTTGCACTTGAAAATAGAACACTATTGTTTTCATTCAAAACTCTTTAATAATTTTACCGAAGAGGTTTTATTCAAACTCTTTGATTGTAAAAAAACAGCACTGTCACACGAAATAGAAAAACCGCACGCAATCCGCATTTGAAAATCGAACACTTGTTTTATTTACTTACGAAATGTATTCCTGTCAACACGAAGCACAGATTATACGGAATGTAATAAACAAAAAAAATTAAGGATGTCGTTCGGAAACGCGTGACCACGTCTCACACGTCTTATGGCTGACTGGTGTTTCGTTCGATCAACAGATGATTTTATGCAACCGCGCTTGTGTGAAAACAGGAAAAATCGATATGGCGACGTCACGTTTCGGAACCTGTTGGATTTCGCGCGGTTTTCGGGAACGTGGAAAATTTTAACGGGTTTCTTTGGCAGGCACAGGTTTCGTCATTTGTAATTAATAGTAGGCAGTTAGTTAATTAAAACCTTTCATAATAATCACAACTTTTGATCATTTCGTTTGTTTTTGGGAATTTACTTGAAATTGATTTTGAATTGAAACTTAAGTTTTATTTATTATTTCAATTAAGAATTAGACATAGTCGTACCTAGGTGTAAGGTTCAAGAATCTAAAAAGCCGGTTATTAAAACTAGCTGATGCCCGCGACTTCATCCGCGTGGTTTAATTTTTTTTGATTCCCGCGGAAACTCCTTAATTTTCCGGAATAAAAAGTACTCTGTAAAAGTATTGTCACTCTCCAGGTCTTCAACTATATCTATGCCAAAAATCACGTCGATCCGTGCTCCGCTGCGGCGTGATTGAAGGACAAACCAACAAACAAACACACTTTCGCATCAATCAATCAATCAATCAAATAATAGTAATAAATATTATAAATGCGAAAGTTTGGATGGATGGATGTATGGATGGATGTTTGTTACTCAATCACGCCCCAACGGCTGAACGGATCTGGATGAAATTTGGCACAGAGATAGATTATTTTCTGGAATAGCACATAGGCTACTTTTATCCCGGAAAATGAAAGAGTTTCCGCGGGAACCAAAAAACCTCAATCCACGCGTACGAAGTCGCGGGCATCAGCTAGTTTATAATAATAGTGAGTATGATTATATATACGAGTTTGTATGTATCTGCAGTGGGTCTAGAGCTAGACCATTAAAATGTTACAGACAGACAAACTTTCACATTTATAATATGGCTATCAAACGTGTGATATTTTAATGGATCCTATCCGATAAATATCATTTATTTATTTATCCCTGACTTCGCTATTGACGATACGTCATTTGTCTTAATTCGCTTGACTTTAGTCAAATGACTTCCACCAAAAAAAACACTATCAATCACTTTTGAATTTAGATCGAAGGGGCTTGATGGCCCACGGATTAATTCACACTCACGGTCAAAATGTCACGACGTCAAATTACAGGCCGTACATTATGGAATTTATAGTCCCACAAACTTAACTGACCCGGTGACAGCGTGGCTAGTATCTATTATGTAAAATAACCGGGTCAGATAAGTTTGTAGGACTATACATGGTTTAAAATCGCGTCGAAATTTGACTCAATTTTTTTTAGGATATTCCTATTTCGCAAACTGTATTTTTTTATTTATTTATGTCGCGACTTATTTTTGATATACCTACGAGTATTTCGCAAACTACGTAAATTTTTTATTTATTTATTTCGCGACTTACGTCAAACTACTTTTTGTCAATGGTCAGCGTTAAAAATGCACGTTTTACCACTAAGCAATCGTGGCAGGGTCACTGAACCTTACAACAGCACTCTTTACGTCATAGGCTTTATCAGTAAAGAATCTAGTGCTAAAAACTAGACCTCGGCATACTGGGGTTTACCTGGGTACTGGATTAAACCCTAGGAAAACCCCCATACTTAAACGTACAGGTAAACTCTTGGGTTTAACCCTATGGTATATTTTTAAGAGGCCAAAGAAAGCTTTAGGCACTATGCGTTTCAAATAAAAGTAAATCGAACTCCAAATCTTTTTAAATATGATGCTAGCTGATGCCCGCGACTTCGTCCGCGTGGTTTAAGTTTTTTTTAATTCTCGCGGGAACTCCTCAATTTTCCGAGACAAAAGTAGCCTATGTCACTCTGCGGGTCCTCAACTATGCCCATGGCAAAAATCACGTCGGTCCGTTGCTCCCTTGCGGCGTGATTAAAGGACAAACCAAGCAAACCAACAAACAAACACTTTTGCTGTTCTTTAGTCTCGCTAAAACTCAGAAACGGATTGACCTATTTTGATGGATTTTTTTGTGTCTGTTTGAGTGGTCCCGGGATGGTTTATATTCACAATTGGACCCGGTAGGTGGCTCTGTCATCGGGTTCTAGGTTCAGGGCTGGACCACGTCTGCCGGGCCCACTAGAAATGATATTACAGCATTTAATACTGCTGAAGATTATGTAAAATATCATGTAAATGATATAAGAGCGAGGATTTGACTCGCTCCGGTAATACTTGGGACTGCAGCACAGTATATAATAATCTCTGTTCCTCATTGCTGAGGGCCGTGACCCCTTTCCATTTATCACATAATTTCTTGGTATAATAATGCGCTGGGTTCCCACGTCCTTCCACATACCATTCGACCAAGAGTACTATTTAAATTCTTAGGTTTCTATTTTCTAACGATTATTATCAGATGTTAGTGATAATAACCGGGTCCAGTTACCGAATTTGAGTCGGACTCGCGGATATGCGTTCTCGCAACTAGGCTACTTGTCCCTCATTATCAGATCAGCCCCCCAATTAAGTAAGAATTGCCGATCAAATTGCAAAAACAAGTATCTAAACTCAGACTTCGTCGAATCGCTAAAAGTCCCCGATTCGTGTACACTTGTACAGTGACAAAGCCATAAAGCCTTGCAGTATATCGTATGCTAATGACGTGACGTCACTATTTATGGCTGTGTGTTTAAAGGCGTTGACGTAAACTATGACGTTTTCACACGCGAATATGTTTAAAGTATATATTTTAGACATAAAGTTTCACGAATCACCTTTTTGGTTTTTATTTCATCAATTATTATTCTTAACTAGATAACCCGAACCGGTTTTGCACGGGTGGGTTTACCTTATTACGGAAAACAGTATAAAACTACTTTTTATTAATGGAGGAACGAGAAATTTAATTCGCTATAATCCGCGACAATAGGTAAATCTATGTGGTAACGACTAACGACCCTCAGGAATTTAGGAATACGACCCAAAGAGAAGTTAATAACACTTAAAAAACAAGTACCTAAACTCGGACTTCGTCGAATCGCCGAAAATCCCCGATTCGTGTACAGTGACAAAGCCACAAAGCCTTGCAGTGGTATATGTATATCGTATGCTAATGACGTGACGTCACTATTTATGGTTGTGTGTATAACGGCATTGACGTAAAATATAACGTTTTCACACGCGAATGTGTTGAAAGTGTATATTTTAGACATAAAAGTTTTGCGAATCACTTTTTGTGTTTTTTTTTTTTGAATAAATTATGCACTAGATAGATAGATAAATGCTTTATTATCACACAACATTAAAAGAAATTCGTTAGTGGAACCCAGAAGTAAGGCTCCTTATTTCTGGGTGGTATAAAAAGGAAATAACCACGAATTTCGATGCACCTAAACTATCCGAGATGCACCGATGCACCTGAACTACCGAGTCGGAGTGCCCCCAAGCCCGAGCTCGCTTCGCTCGCTCAATGAGTGGGTAAATCCCAAATTAAAACTTATTTTCATTATTATTTCCACTACCCAAGTTGTCTTGGGTAATACTAAGTAAACCCAAGAATGTCAAGTTTTTAAAACGGTCTACGCCAGAATCAACAGACAGTTCATTTTATCAAAAAACAAGTATAAATTACAAATTTAAAAAACCCCCGACTAGAAAAAGGCTGATGACCTTCAGATGGATGAACAGATTTTCATGAAACATGGCTAAGAACACTCGGGATAAAATTATCTATGACACAAAAAATACTAAACGAAAATTGGTTCATTCGTTTGGGAGCTACGATACCACAGACAGATACACAGATACACAGATACACAGATACACAGATACACAGATACACAGATACACAGACAGACACGTTAAACTTATAACACCCCTCTCTTTTTGCGTCGGGGGTTAATAAATATGCTTAACGTTGTTTTATTAAATAACACGGGTAATAAATCAATTGTTTGTCAAATTACCTAAACTAATATTATAAAGAGGAAAGATTTGTTTGTTTGTTTGTAATGGTATTCTATGAAATGATAATTTGTGTGTTAATTGTTTTGTCAACTGAATTATTTAAGGGACCAAAAGTTATATGATTCATAATTTTGGAAACGTTGTATTTGTGAAATGAAAATCTGTTATTTGTTTTTTTATGAAATGATTGGTCACCTTGTACTATACATATTACTTTTATCCAGTATATAGATAGTATTATAGTGGAATAATATGGGAACCCTTTAATTATCCGGGATACAAAAAATCCGTTGCTCTTTTGCGGCGTGATTGAAGGACAAACCAACAAACAAACACACTTTCGTATTTATAATATCGTTAGGACTATGCAACTGTCAACAAGAAAATCCCCGTTTCTTTAATGTGACAAATCACAAACCATATAGGTACTGAATTATGACGTCATTTTAGCAGGTATTTATGCTTGCGCATGACTGCGATTTCACGTGATAGTAAGTGACGATGCAGTTTATTATTATCTATACTTGCATATTACAGTAACTATTTATGCTTTCGAGTCGAAAGTTTCGACCATAGCAATAACCTTATGAAAGGCACAGTTTTAAATAAATATCTTTCAAGCTAAAGAAAACCCAAATACATAGGTATATATACTTCTATACTAATATTATAAATGCAAAAGTTTGGATGGATGGATGGATGTATGGATGGATGGATGGATGGATGGATGTTTGTTACTCAATCACACCAGAACGGCTGAACGGATGTGGATGAAATTTGGCACAAAGATAGATAATAGTCTGGAATGACACATAGGCTAATTTTATCCCGGAAAATTAAAGAGTTCCCGCGGGAACCAAAAAACCTCAATCCACGCGGACGTAGTCGCGGGCATCAGCTGGTTTTAAAGCAAATCAAGTAGATCTGCGGCATAGGCATAGTATTCGTTAAGCTTGCACATAAAAGTCGCATAGTGGGCTTTAACGCGAGCGGGGGTGTAATTTCATCCCCCACTTCTAGGTTTCAAGAACCCTTATAGTACTTTACGGGATTTGAGCTTTATTTTTTATTTATTCGAATTGCTATGGAATATCATCTATTAGTTTTGACGACCTCCGTGGCGCAGTGTTGAGCGCTGTTTCCTTAAAGTACGGATGTCCCGGGTTCGATCCCCGGCATGGTCAATTTGGGAATTTATAATTTCTGAATTTTCCCTGGTCTGGCCTGGTGGGAGGCTTCGGCCGTGGCTAGTTACCACCCTACCGGCAAATACGTGCCGCCAAGCGATTTAGCGTTCCGCGGTACGATGCCGTGTAGAGACCGAATAGAGGTATGTAGGTATAGGTTTATTTTAGGTAGTTGTCATGCCCCTAACAGGTTAGCCCGCTACCATCTTAGACTGCATCATCACTTTCCATCAGATGAGATCGCAGTCAAGGGCTAACTTGTAGTGTATATAAAAAAAAGCTTTTCTTTAAAGAATTATCTCTTTCTACTACTTTCTCTTTTGACTAGAAATTCTCAGTAAGTAAGTACTATAGCCCAGAATTAGGAATTTGGCGGTGTTTCACCCCCGTGCCTCGGAGAGCACGTTAAGCCGTCGGTCCCGGTTATTATCTCTAAAATTTAGTCGTCCAAGCAGGCCAACCCGCATTGGAGTAGCGTGGTGGGTCTAAGCTAATTCCCTCTCTCCTATGAGAGTGGAGGCCTGTGCCCAGTATAAGGGTGTTTTCTTTCGCAGTTAAGCCCCAAACGCCCACATCACTTCGGGGTGGAATGACGATTTGTTCTGTCACGCTAGGTCGTGCAGCTCCATTTATAAGTAAGTAATCAAACGTCAATAAGATATTTTTTTTGACAGGCTTAAGTAGATACAGTTGCGGTCAGAAAATGCTTACCACCTTAAGGTTCATAATTGCATGGACCCAACAGCTGTGTTAAAAGGTCGTAATGTGGTTTGATTAGGCATAGATCATAGATTTTTTAATTTTTTTTAGTAGGTGGCAAATGTGACAACTGGATAGGATAGATGTAGAACACCTCTTTCAATATTTTTAGGAAATGTCACTTTATCACAATAAAGTGACATTTCTATAGCTTAGTCTGAAAAATACTATATTTCTCTGAAGAAATGTTGGCCCTAGTCTCCACGCTCAAGGCCCGCGATAGAAGCTATGCAATAGCTTAAAAATTACATTTCTTTTAGTTGAATTCGATGTTTGAAATTTTTTGATGGCTTCAAAAAGTAATAAATACCTTGCTGAAGCGTTTTAGACCTTAATGCACGCATTGTTTTAAAGAATCAAAGTTGGAAACTGGTTAATATTTTCTGACCGCGACTGTACATGCAAAAGCTAGTATCTATGCTAGACCCAACAGTAAGACCAGTAAGGTTGACCTGTGGATATCAACTTTCATATGTCAGTCAGTTAGTCAGTATTAAATAATATAAAGACAAAGATAAAATTACGGCCTCTTTCGCCAAAACTGAAAAGGCCGTGTCACAGCCGAATGTAGGTATTTTAATAATTTTCGAAAATTGTGACCTTAGTAAAGCAACCTTGCACGATATTTAAAACTGGAAGATTATTGTTTTTAATATGATTACGATCTTAAAATATATTTAGTTTATAATAATTATATACTCACTAGCTAATGCCCGCGACTTCGTCCGCGCGGATTGAGGTTTTTGGTTCCAGCGGGAACTCTTTCATTTTCCGCGATAAAAAGTAGCTCATGTGTTATTCCAGACTATAATCAATCTCTGTGCCAAATTTCATCTAGATGGTATAAGAGATAGTTTGTATCCAGAGGAAGGGTATAGGCTTCTTTTTATCCCGGAAAATTAAAGAGTTCCCGCGGGAAGCAAAAAATCTTAATCCACGCGGACGAAGTCGCGGGCATCATCTAGTTTTCAATAAATAGGTAAGCTGTTTGTTTATTAAAAACTAATATTATAGTGGAACTATTAATTTTTTTGTATGCATTTCATATGTAGTTTTCATATGCATGAAAACTATACAAGGCGAAAATGCGAAATCATCGCGAACTACCGGATATTATTGTCATGCAATATCTAATTACTATTACATTATACAACAACAAGACATAACTTATATCATTATAAACAAACAGGGCCGTAGCCAGATGTTCTCAAATATGGGTAAGGCTACATAATGGGTAAGCTTCCTATGAGAAAAACAATTTTATTATATTATTCCCGTAGTCAGGGATAACACTTTTTTAAACTTTGTATTGCTATCTCTTTCCTGGTATATTACAGTGAATAAATTTATTCTTCTCACGTACTTGGTATCGTTCTAAACCCCCACAGAACTGCCTCGTGGGTCCAGTGAACTCTAGTGGTTAGCATGTTTGACTGCGGCCGACGAGGTCCCGGGTTCGAGTCCCAGGTCGGGCCATAACAAGTAATGGGTTTTTTTCTGACAAGAAATTCTCAGTACTAGCCTGGAGTTAGGAAGTTGGCGTTGTTTCACCCCTGTGATTTGAAGAACACGCCGTCAGCCGTCTCTCAGGTCGTGTCAGATTTTGCGTACCATCGAGCTATGAGAGTAAAAGAACAGAGAGTACCCCTGGCTATGCGCATACATTTGTGTACTACAATATCTCCCGCGCAGATGGCTAATCGAGATAGGCCACTGTGGACGAAATTCGGTCGGGAGGACATTAGGTATTAACTCCCCCAAGCTACATACCTGCGTTTCATTGCGCAAGAAAAACTTGCGACCAAGTAGACATGTCAGCAGTCAAGTTCATGTGTCTCTAAATAAGCGTAATTAAATTTCGTTGACCTCTCGCTTACAAAGTAAAACGTTAACATCCGGAATTGGAATCTATTTTTATCACAATCACTAATATGCAATATTCTACTTGTTTTTCAATTAGGTACTTTACTTACCTATGGACGCTTTTATTAGCTTTTGCCTGCAGCTTTGTTCACTATAAGTTTGATTTTTTTAAAAAAAAGTGCCGAATTGAGAACCTCCTCCTTTTTTAGAAGTCGGTTAGTAAAATAATGGGTTATTTAACTTTATTTAGCTTTACACGGATAAAGAGAGAAAAAAAAAACATTTTCTAACCCTTTTTGAACCCCCATATATACCCCCCATATATAGCACTTTTTTTTTTAATAAAAATATATTCCTATTTATTCCATTGCGAGTTAGCCCTTTACTGCGATCTCACTTGATGGTAAGTGATACAATCTAAGATGGTAGCGGGCTAACCTGAAACGGGTTCGGCAGCTATATTAAACTCCTACGCCTTATCGGTTTCTACACAGCATAAATCGCTTGGCGGTACGTCTTTGCCGGTAGGGTGGTAACTAGCCACGGCCGAAGCCTCCCACCAGATTAAAAATTTTAAATTTCTAGCCACAATTGGCTTAAAAGTTATTTAAATAAACGACAACAGTGCGTTGAAATTACTGCAATACATAATAAACATAAAGTTACACACAGATCTTTATATAGAGAAGTCACATTGGGAGTCCCACAAGGAAGTATTTTAGGGCCATTGCTGTTTTTGCTCTATATTAATGACATCCCAGAAACTGTTAATAATGACATAATCCTCTTTGCTGACGATATAACACTGATAATTGAAAGTAATAAAATGAATGATTTTGAAAAGGATATTAATAATGGATTAAACAAAATTATTACTTGGCTTGACTCAAACAACCTTTGCGTAAACTTAAATAAAACAAAAATAATTGAATTCCAGCCGTATAATAATACACCCCATACCCTCAATATTAATTATAATAATGAAAAAATAAAAGTAGTACCATCAGCAACATTTTTAGGGGTTACAATTGACAGACATTGCAACTGGAAAGAACACATTCACATTACCTGCAAAAAACTAAATAGATTTGTGTACGCACTGTATCGTTTGCGAAACACAATCTCTGAAGAAGCAGCCACAACTGCTTACCATGGTTATGTAGCATCTATACTACGCTATGGGCTTATATTATGGGGTAACTCTGTTGATATCGAATATGCTTTTAGAGTACAAAAAAAATGCATCAGATCACTGTGTGGCGCTGATATAATAGCCCCATGTCAGCCTTTATTTAAAAGAAAAAAGATATTGCCATTGCCATGTTTATATATATTTGAAACTTGTTTATTTGTAAAAAAACACAATTACCTGTTTGAGATGAAGCCTGATAACCGAAACCGGCGACAAAAACTCAAATTAGAGATACCGCAGCGCAGACTAGCTTTATGTTCCCGTAATTCGTATTGTATGGCTGTAACCTTATATAATAAACTCACAGACAGCACAAAAAGTTTACCGATATCTAAATTTAAGAAAAAATTGTTTACCTATTTGATTGACGAATGTTTTTATAATGTAAATGAATTTTTAGCTGGGTGTAAGATATGATGACATTAAATAAGGATTGTATGTAACATTACTAGAATATGACATTTTAATCTATTTTTTGTAAAGTATTTTTTAAATTTATTTTGACTTTGTTGCAATTATGTATCTTAAGCAGTAACTGTACTGCCAATTTTGCACGCCAAACGTTTGGCAAAATGTGTAAGCACTATGCAATATTCATTCTCCATCTTGTACTACCTACTCACATTTAGCAAAATAAAATTAATTTCATTTCATTTCATTTCATTTCATCCCTTTCATAGCAGATACCTACTACATATTATTATTTTCCCAATAACCAAACAATAATTAATTTTTTAGACTTTGTTTTTTTTTACTTTGACTTTGATTTGTCTGTCCGCGCAAAGCCAGGGTCGCAGCTAGTGGTTAATAAATCATGAGTCGGTCATCAAACAGTAGCCTTCGTCACAACAAGCGCTTTTCAATAATGGATAGTCTGAGAGATAGTTGCAACATCGAGTAATAAATACTATAGCTGCTGTACCACAAATGATGAAAATAAAATATTAAGTTATAATAATAATAATAATAATAATAATAATAATAATAAAAATCTTTATTTATTAAAACAAAATGTACAATTGCCTTAAATTACCCTGGACCCCCAAACTAGGATATACCCGTGACTTGCGGGTCAGTCTCCTCCAAATAGATAATTATCTAAAGTTACAAAAAAGATATAAAAAAATCAATTTACAATAAAACAAAATAACTTACACAACTGCAGAATAACTATGCCTTATTTATCTTATCAATATTTAGAGTTAGAAATACAATTTTGTGCAATTTATATAAGCTAGCGAGTTCTTAAAGGGCGTAGGTATGCATGTTGGTGTGTGTGTGTGCGTGTGTGTGTGTGTGAGTCGGTGTGTGTATGTGTGTATGTGTGTGTGAGTGTGTGTGTGTGAGTGTGCGTGCGTGCGTGTGTGTGTGCGTTTGTGTGTTTTGTATGTGCGTGTGTAAATATATATTTAGTGTGAGTGAAAAGAGAATGAGTGGATTATTATTTATTATTTATTTATTTTTATTTCTTAACAGGTTCTCAGTTGCTTCATAATTGAGATTACCTAATATGTTAGTAAGCTTATTTTTAAGTCCATACCTATTACAGTTCGTAATTTTTATTAATTTATTCGAGTGCTTATATAAAAAAGTTTTTTTTTCAAATTCTTGTTTACGAAGTTGCCTAATAAGAACATTGGAGCACAGTTTAGTGGCACGTGCTGTCTGGGATGTAAGAAGGTACATGCTTAAAATTAGCATCGATGACTTGTATGAAAGCTTAAATCTTCTTAAAAGCGAAATACCACTCGCTCACTCACTCACTCACTCACTCACTGACTAATCACGATATCTCAGGAACTATAAAGCGTACAGACTTGAAATTTGGAAGGTAGATTCCTTCTATGGTGTAGACGCCAGCTAAGAAAGGGTTTTGAGAAAATCCACCCCTAAGGGGTTAAAATAGGGGTTGGAAGTTTGTATGAAAGTCCTTTGTTTTTGAAGTTAGAGACATGAAAATTGGCAATTAAATTATTAGTTATAAATAATAAAAACCTGTATAAGCAATTTTACGAAAATGTACCCCAATAAGGGTAAAGTGGGGGTTGGAAGCTTACATAAGGGTTCCAAGTTTTTGAAGTAAGAGACTTGAAAATCGGGATTTAGGTTATTCGTTTTAAGTTATAATAAACTGTATAAGCAATTTTACGAAAATCCACCCCAAAAGGGGTGAAATGGGGGTGAAAGGTTACATACAAAATTTATGACTTTGAAGTATAGACATGAAAATTAGCATTTAAGTTATCAGTTTTAAATAATAAAAAAACCTGCATAAGCTATATAAAGCCTCTATAGATAGGCTGTTTGCAGCGGGAAAATTTCATAATCTCATAGGAAATCAACAATTGTACGCGGACGAAGTCGCGGGCGACCTCTAGTATCAATATAAAAATCACTTTTATCGTAGGTGTAGAGTTAACTAGTGTTAGAATAATATGAAAACTATGCTTTGATGGAATATTAGCATCCGTGTAAAGAAGCTTTTGTGGGTGCGGGACTCTATGTACATAAGAGGATGATAGTGTAATAATGTAAGGTAATCTTGTATGTGTATGTGTGAGGCAATGTATTATGTGCTTAGTGTGAGGTGTATAATATGAGATTTTATGAAACATTTTATATAATAGAAAAAAACAGCACTAAGATGATAAAGATTGTAAATGTGTTAGTTTGAAAATTTTAGTCAGTATGATCTTGAGTGGAATTTGGTTGTGTTTAATATAATGTTTATAAATTAAGGGGGGTCCCCATAAAATAGATTTGTATTTAAATAGTACATCGTGTTAAATCTTATACGATGGTACGGAACCTTTCGTGTACGAGTTCGACTCGCACTTGGTCAGTTATTTTATATTTTTTAAATTACTTTCATTGCAACAATACCAATTTATAACATGTGATGATGAAGTCTAAGGCACCTGCTCAGAAGGTATATATGTATATTCAATCAAATTCAAATTCATATTTTTTTTCTCAAATAAACTTTTACAAGTACTTTTGAATAGTCAAATGAATCTAACACTAGTTCGGAATGGCATTCCTAACGAGAAGAACTGGCAAAAAAAACTCGGCGGTTACTGTTTAAAAAAAATTAAAACTCTTCTTTTCAAGGCATAGGTGCCTTCATGTCGAGTTGGCGGTGGCGGTTGGTGGTTGGCGAGGAAAACTGACCCAGAAAGGGATTCTATAGCGTAGCAATGCTATCTAGACCTAGTGTTCAATGTTCATACAACCTACGAAAACTAGCAACCGTCTCTCGAACTGCAAGCCTTGATGATGCCTTGATGTTAATTAGACCATACCGTGCAAGCCTAACTAGGCATAAACTTGCGAATCATAACCTCTGAATTATTGTATGGTTATCTGACGACCTCCGTGGCGTAGTGTTGAGCGCTGTTTTCTTAACGTGCGGTGGTCCCGGGTTCGATCCCCGGTAGGGTCAATTTGGGAATTTATAATTTCTGAATGTTCCCTGGCCACAGCGATTTAGCGTTCCGGTATGATCCCGTGTAGAAACCGAATAAGGGTATGGGTTTAGTATAACTGCCATGCCCTAACAGGGTAGCCCGCTACCATCTTAGACTGCATCATCACTTACCATCAGGTTAAATCGCAGTCAAGGGCTAACTTGTAGTGGATAGAAAAAACTGCCTCGTTTGTCTAGTGGTTAGCATGTAAGACTGCGGGTGACGAGGTCCTGGGTACGATTCTTGGGTTGGTACAGGAAATTCTCAGTATAGTGCGGAATATCGATAAATTGTCGCGATATGTACTATTTATTTTATTTGTTTTTATTTATTTACATCTAATCAGAATGGCATTCCCCCTTACACTATCTAGATGAATATTTACTAGGTAATACAACAAGTGAATATAATTAAAATTATTAAAAACTAGCGAATGCCCGCAACTTCGTCTGCGTGGTTTGAGGTTTTTTGGTTCCCGCGGGAACTCTTTAATTTTCCGGGATAAAAAGTAGCCTATGTGCTATTCCAGACTATAATCTATCTCTGTTCCAAATTTCAGCCAGATCCGTTCAGCCATTGGGGCGTGATTGAGTAACAAACATCCATACATCCATCCATACATCCATCCATCCAAACTTTCGCATTTATAATATTAGTTAAAAAATACGACTGCTTTGCCATAGACACACATACATACACGGACCCTGAAAACATAATACTCCTTTTTTGGGCAGTCGTGTAATAAAAATCCCCGTCGAATGGAAGTACGGCTACCACTGCTACTAACGATACCATAGTCATTCATTCTTTGGGATCTTATTCACATTTTTATTAAATGTTTTTTTTTGTGAATCACTGGATATTGAACTATAGTGTTATATATTTTTGGAATCTACTCATCATTTTCTAGATGATGATTATATATTTTATCTTATTTTCGATTATTTTTTTTAAACTTTAGTCTTTAATGCGGAACCATTGTCACCCCATCATTTTTTTTTTTAATTTTACTAGCCTATGTCACCCGGAATAAGCTAGGGATTCTAATTAATTAATTCTACATACATACATACATACATACATACATGAACCCTGAAAACATACTCCTTTTTTCAGGCAGTCGTATAAAAAAAAGAGAAGAACATAAAATTATCAACAATTTTGTTATTTGGTATCGTATAAAATTGGTAGATATCGTACTATTATGGTTCTGAGAACATTTAATATCGCGAACGAAGTCGCAGGTGTCATCTTGTTTAAAATATAAAACAAAAGTAATTAAGGACAATAACTATTTATTGCAATAATAAATCAAACAGTTCTTAAGATATGAGTTATTTTAATCATTGGTGGGTTTTTCTAGACGTGACAATCGATAAACTGTAGCATATCCGGTAGTATATATCCGGGATGGAAAAACCTGACCTTGTCTATGTAAATGACATATTTTCATTAATACCGAGAAAAAGAGCATGCGGATTACCAGCCCCGGGGTAAAAAGTGGCCTATTTGTTATTCCAGCAGGCTTAGCATGCGTACAACGAGATATCTCGCGACGAGAAAAAGTGATTTGTCGTTGCCGGCTAAATAACCCCCGACGCAAAAAGAGAGGGGTGTTATAAGTTTAACGTGTCTGTCTGTGTATCTGTGTATCTGTGTATCTGTCTGTGGTATCGTAGCTCCCAAACGGATGAACCGATTTTCGTTTAGTATTTTTTGTGTCATAGATAATTTTATCCCGAGTGTTCTTAGCCATGTTTCATGAAAATCTGTTCATCCGTCTGAAGGTCATCAGCTTTTTTCTAGTCGGGGGTTTTTTTAAATTTGTAATTTATACTTGTTTTGTGTTTAACTACCCTAACATTCACAAAATGCGGTATATTACAAAAATTACCACAGTTATGAAATATTACTTTTATCTCTACTTTGGACGTAACGAGACAAATCATATGTGTAACCATGTTAGCGTCGGTAGACAAATATATATATAACGGGTAGACATAATTTTACTCGTTGTGAGCATGCTAGCCCTATATATCAAATCAGTCTCTGTGCCAAATTTCTTTCAGATCCGTTCAGCCGTTCTGGCGTGATTGTGTAACAAACATCCATACAACAACTTTCGCATTTATAATTTTAGTTAGATCCATTGAATCGTACTCGAGACCTATCAATTATAAGATCACCACTGCGCCAGAGAGGTCGTGAGTATTTGACAACTAATCAAATAAATTTTATTTTAAAGGGATTTATCTCCCAAAAGGCGTATTATCCACGTCCCCTGTTAGTTTTATATTTGAAACCATTTTGAACTGTCGATTAAAGTAAAAGAATGCGTCAAACTTTCATGATGGCACAATTCAGTATTTCATACAAAATCCCATACTAAGCGTGCGCTTTGACGTTTCAAAAATAACTGATTTGACTAGTAATGTCAAATACCCAATTGAATATTTTAAGTAAGTTTTTAACCGACTTCCAAAAAAAGGAGGAGGTCTCTGACTCTGGAGAAATTCTGACTCCAAATCCTCAATCCTGATGCTGTAGGTATACCTACGACTCAAAACTAGGGAGTAAGGAAGTTTTGATGGTGAATTCATATAGTAGGTACCTATCAAGTCATGTGTATACGATTCAACTCTGAGTCCCAACTCCTCAACCCTGATGCAGCAGGGTGCAGAACTCCTTAAAAATAGCGATTAAGGATTTTTTTATGGTGAATTCATATTGTAGGCGTCAAGCAACGACTTCATACTTAAACCCAAGTCCAAACTCCTCAACTCTTAATTATTAAGGGATTAAGAGTAGGTACACTAAAAAGTTAACAATATACTCCTTTTTTCAGGCAATCGGATAAAAATAAAAATGCTTGCCTGACTTTGCCTATCTTTGTTATACTCGCACGACTTCAACATAGTGTGTAGAAATCAAAATTATTTTTACTTTACAGTGGCTTTGGAAGTCCGTTTTTTGGAAAGAATTTTTATTTTTATTTTAACTGCCCTCCATGATCTTTTGTAGCACCAGAAAAACCTCAGCGGCAAATTGTAGTCTTATCAGATTTTTATCGTAGTGTTTACCCACCAACATGATGACAACCTGAAGACTACACGGGAAAAACAAGGAATGTCAGTAAAATCCTAATTTGAGTTTTAACACTGCCATCCTATAGCATTTGATGAGTATATACTTTACACCCTGCCGATAAGGCATATCAATAATCGACGCGGTCGGAGGTCTAATTATGACTGTATCTTCTTATATTTCGAAGAAAATTATATTTTAGCCATATAATTATACAGTTTATATTGAAGGTTCTTTAATTAGAGACTTTTAACTAAGATTCCACTTTATTCAAGGTTATCCTTTTTTGACAATCCTTTTTTTTCCCCGTGTGGTCTTTACATAATATTACGATGAAGGTGACGATTGACATGCAAATGACGGAACCCACTTCCTTTGCAGGGAAACTAGACTCTAACAATAACAAAAATTAGCACTTTACAAAAGCTTAATATTTCGTAAACGTGTAAATATTTCCCGAATCAAAAAATGGGTTTCCCACGCCCACAATATTTTTGAATGACCTATCCAACGACAACATGGTATAGACGAGAAAAAAAAATATCCCCACTTTACGCGTTACGTATTTTACCACGTCTTTGTCGATTAATATCTATAACGTATGTATAGCTTTTATACCAAAAGCCAAAATACAGCTTTCGCGTACAAATAATCTCTGAGATAAGCTGCGGATGAACATACTAGACTGACGGACTTGGCGAAACTATAAATGAAATGAAAAATGAATAAAAATTCTTTCCAAAAAACCGACTATGTTGAAGTCGGGCGAGTCTGATGCGTCAACTTTGCTTATCCTTGTTATACCCGCCCGACTTCAACATACTCGTAAGTGGGTAAAAATCAAAATTATTTTGTACTTTACAGCTGTTGCGTTGGAGGTCGGTTGTTTGGAAAGAATTTTTATTTTTAACTTTTTAGTGTCAGGTTTGAGGATTTGGAGACAGAATTTTTTAACGGAACACGTCGAGAGCTTTCTCTAACGACTGATAGAAAAAAAAACAAATCGGTTCGGAAGCCACGGAGATATGCACCGACATTACATTAAAAAAAAAACGCGCCGAATTGAGAACCTCCTTTTTTCGAAGTCGGTTAAAAAGTGTTTATATTACCATAAAACACTTAAGCTCGGTAGTCTTAGATGATGGAGTTCTTGTTTTATTTTTTGTTTAAATTTTTATGGGTAAGGTTTAAGGTTAAGATTAAGGGTTCCGTAGTAAATAAGGTTTCGTTGTTGACTACGGAACCCTTAAAAGTGGACAGTGAAGCACTAATCTCGATGAGAGATTTCTTATTTTCTTTCCTATTTCACTAACAGTTTTCCAACATTACATAAGCATCCAATAAACTGAATTCTGCGGCCTTGTCCGATAAAACTTATCAATTATTTATAACTAGGTAGAATTCTCAAGTAAGTATCAGAGACATACTTCCATTGTTAAGGAATGTCCTACCAATAGTTAAACGCGATAACTACCTTGAGCCACAATTATCTAGACACTAAACATTTTAAGCTACATTTTTCCTGTGATTTTTCTATACTTCTTTTAATTCCACTACTTGCTGATACCCGCGACTTCGTCCTTATGGATTGACGTATTTTGGTTCATGCGGGAACTCTTTAATTCGCCTTGATGAAAAACAGCCTATGTGTTATCTCTAATAGACCACCAAATATCACCAAAGGTTGTCTGCAATAGATTACATTAGCAATAAGACTGCCTTTGCATGGTTTTTTGTAGTTTTATTTTACTACTTACTTCATTTTTAATTGAATTATTGTAAATTACGTATGTATGTGCTATATCAAATCAATCAAATAAATATTATAAATGCGAATGTTTGGATGGATGGATGTATGGATGGATGTTTGTTACTCAATCATGCCCCAACGGCTGAACGGATCTGGATGAAATTTGGCACAGAGATAGATTATAATCTGGAATGGCTACTTTTACCCCGGAAAACTAAGGAATTCCCGCGAGAACCAAAAAACCTCAATCCAAGCGGACGTAGTCGCGGGCATCAGCAAGTAGTTATCTAAGCCAGTGGGCCATCCGCATTTTTCCAGCGTGGTGGACTATGGCCAAACTTCATTCTAATTTGTTTCATTTTAATTTGTATTCTATTTTTTTATTAGTGACATTGAAGGTAGTTTAATAATAATTTATATTTTGACTGATTTTGACATTCACAATATTTTCTTTATTGTAATGGTTCTAAGCAGTGTAAATATTTTAATTATTTAAGTTTAGTTTAACAAAATATAGATAATTTTTTCTGTAGTGTAAACATAAGACAACCGAGATTGGCCATATCGTAAGTAATTAGAATTATTGTTACTCGAAGAATTATCAGTATCACTAACTTGATAATAGTAGTCGTTAAAGCCCGCCAACCCGCATTGGAGCAGCGTGGTGGGTCTAAGCTCTAATTCCCTCTCTCCTATGAGAGTGGAGGCCTATGCCCAGATGTGGGACGTTAATGGGCTGTAGTGGAAGAATTTTGCGCGTCAGGGTTAGCTGACTGAGTATTCGGTTTTAATTTTAAGTTTAAATATCTGGTATCATCCCATATTCTCACAAATATATTTTAAACTGGCTGATGCCCGCGACTTCGTCCGCGTGGTTCAAGTTTTTTGTTATTCCCGCGGGAACACCTTAATTTTCCGGGATAAACAGTTACCTATGTCACTCTCCAGGTCCTCAACTATACCCATGAACACTATACCCAAAATCACTTCGATCCGTTGCTCCGTTGCGGCGTGATTGAAAGACAAGCCAACAAACCTACAAACAAACACAATTTCGCATTTTATAATATAAGAATGATTTCAATTTCCTATGTCCTTCCCCGTGCAACCTGTCTCTATACCAAACGTCCAAATCGAATAAATTAGTTTTAGTTTCCTAAATATTAAGTTTCTATCAAAACATAGAACTATAATAACAAAGGTTATTTTTTTATGATTTTATCACATACCTACTTTTAATATCGAATTCTTTAATATACTTATTCCGAAATTATTAGGTGTAAGTTTCTTCAAAATTATAAGTTTCCTCTCTTCTCGAAAAATATAAGAATTGATAGTAGCAATAATATAATGATGAAAAACTAATAATTCTTCAGAATAGTATAAAAGTCTTGTGTGGTGGTGCATGTGAGTGGCGGTGGCATTGCTTGCTTGGGAACTTAGCTTTCTTGCTTGGTTGGGAAGGTAAACGGTGCTTCTCTTGTAACTGCATGCTTGACCATACAGAATTTTTTTTCTGTTGGCGGATTATAGCAAAATAATTGTATTCTTTTCTTGCTAATAATTCTTCATTTATAAATTAATCATGGCCGCCAAAGTAAGAAACTATTGTCAAATCCAAGCCTATTCTTATAAAATAACGTAATGAGAGAACCATAGGAAGTTATTTTTAGTAAATCAACTATTTAAATAATATGTTTAACTTGGTCATGTTTCAATATCCTTTGACCTTGGCCTAGCAGCCTGAAAAAAAAGCGTTTGCTTAAAAAATAAATTTAAAAAAAACACTTACTGTCTCCATTTTTCTTCCCAGTCTTCGCGACGATGATCGAACCATTCCCATTCTCCAAACACTGGCTGGTAGACACGAGTTCCTTCATTGTCACTTTTTTTTTAATTTTTGAGTTCAGAACGCGCGGATTCTGCCCGTTTCGCGCGTTTTTCAACGTCACTTTGACAGAGCACAAAATAAGACTCTACTTGTGGCAATGGAGGTGATTATTGGAGCGGGGAACCGGTTTTAGAACGAAGTTACGGCCAAGGTAATCTGTGATTGATATTATAATCGTAAAAAAAATATGGAACGGAATCAAGTGATTATGCCTTCGGCTGAAAAAAGATTTAAATAAACTTTTTAAAAAGTTGTAGTGTCTGTGACGATGGCGCGAGTTAAAATGGTACGTACTCGATTTTTTCTTCTCTATATAAAGTAATTCGCTTTTTAGGGTTCCGTACCTCAAAAGGAAAAAACGGAACCCTTATAGGATCACTTCGTTGTCCGTCCGCCTGTGTGTTAAGACCCTTTTTCTCAGGAACGCATGGAGGTATCAAGCTGAAATTCATATCAAAAACTCAGGTCTACTGTCCCTTGGAGCTGTGAAAAAATCAAACTTGAAAGCCAACACAATCAAAAGATACAGCCGTTTATGCTGCAAATTTTCGAATTTTCTTGCACTCGCAGGGGAATCAAAACCTACAGGGTACTTCCCGTGAACTCAGAATCTTGAAACTTGGTACAAAGCAACGTCTTATAGCACAGATATAGGAAGAATTGCAAAAAACATAAATTTTTAGTTACATCATATAATAAAAATATTTTTATGCAAATTTTCGACACTCGCAAGTTTCAAGATTCTGAGTTCACGGGAAGTACCCTGTAGGTTTCGATTCCCTTGCGAGTGCAAGAAAATTCGAAAATTGAATTCGTACTTAAAATATTAATTGACATTATGTATATCTTCAAATTTTATTATTGTATTGTTAATGCTAATTTGTTATAATGTTAAAATTAAAATAATTAAAATTAAGTGTAACCTGCAATTGCATTTGCAGCATTACAATTCCCTGACAGGGCCGCATGTAATGATTATTAAATAAAGAATAAAGAATAAAGAAGGTAGGTTCCGTACCTCAAAAGGAAAAAACTGAACCCTTATAGGATCACTTTGTTGTCCGTCCGTCTGTGTGTCAAGTCCCTTTTTCTCAGGAACACATGGAAGTATCAAGCTGAAATTCATATCAAATACTCAGGTCTACTGTCCCTTGGAGCTGTGAAAAAATCAAACTTCTAAGCCAACACAGTCAAAAGATACAGCCGTTTATGCTGCAAATTTCGACAATCGGAAGAGAATCAAAACCTACAGGGTACTTCCCGTGAACTCAGAATCTTGAAATTTTGTACGAAGCAACGTCTTATAGCATAGATAAAGGAAAAATTGCGAAAAGCATTAATTTTTAGTTGCATCATATACTAAAAATATTTTTAATAATTTTAAACTTACTACCCCTTTCCGCATGAACGCGTAGAGGTATTAAATTGAAATTAAATTAGATAAGTGGAATAAAAATACTATAACTTTTACTTATATACCTACAGGTTTGTACGGAGCCCTCGGTGCGCGAGTCCGACTCGCACTTGGCCGGTTTTTTAATATTGTGCAATACTACACCTTAATACAATACATGTTAATGTCGAATATTTATATGATAGAGTACCTAATTATTGTAGTGATTAGCTAGGAACATTGGACATAGGAAAATTCTTATTCAATACTATTATAGTACTAGCTGACCCGGCGAACTCTGTTCCGCCTTAAAGGCAATAAATAAGCCAATTTTCGAATTTAGTAAGATAATTTTTTTCTTAGAAAAAAAAAATGAAGTAAATTAGTCATTTATTATTGTTTCTGCATTTCAGTACATAGGTTGCTCTTCACTATACCTTGTGATACACGACATTTTTTGTTTTCTTATCAGGCGCAAAAACAAACAGCGCAGAATATGGTCTTCCGACCCGTGAACTATAATTGACCATGGGAAAAACATGGATGTTCTAGATTCAAACCACAAACTTTTAAGGATTGGCCTTGTGATTTGTTGATGGTCATGGCAAATGCAAGACGGATCGGAAATTGAAGTCTTTTAAATTCAAACGGCAAATCATCCGGTTGGGATCATCGGATCATCATCAAATTGTCATCCATACGTCATAGCTGTCATTTGTGTTTTATTATTCCAAGTCTGATTCTTTTTTGTTATACCACGTTTTATAGTGACTGATGTTTTATGTCAACTCACGCGGGAACACTGTCGAACGGAATAAATAGTACCTATCCTATGTCCGTCTCCTGGCTCTATCTCCTCACCAATTTTCAGCCATATCGGTAAAGCCGTTCTTGAGTTATAAATAGTGTAACTAACACGACTTTCTTTTATATATATAGATTTTTCATTGCTAAGAGTCGTGACCCCATTCCATTAATCACATAATGGCAGGGGTTTTCTTTGGATAGTAATGCGATGGGTTCCCAGATCCTTCCGCGTTCTGAAGCTGACTCTGATCGATAAATTTAAAAACCTGTATTCGAACTAATTTTATTGATATTGTAAAAAAGCATACTATAATATTATTATAAATACAAAAGTGTGTTCGTTTGTTGGTTTGTCCTTCAATTACGCCGTCCTTGTCCTTCAATTCAATTTTTTGCATGGGTATAGTTGAGGACCTGGAGAGTTATTACGTAAGCTACTTTTTATTAAGGATTTCCCGGAAAATTAAGGATGTCTCGTGAGAATTAAAGACCTTATTCCACACACACACGGACGAAGTCGCGGGCATCTGCTAGTACGAGTATGTTTTAGTTTCTTGATTAACTTAAATAATTTATATTATATTATAGATATTCCTACAACTTCGTCTGCGTCGATTTATGTATTCTTTAAAATCCAGATGGAATTCCTCAAATTCTAAGTCTTCGGCTATAAAAACAAAATTCCTTTTAAAAAATTGCACATACCTAGACCCGGAAATGATTTATTTTGATGAAACATATCATCATCTCAGCCTGCGGACGTCCACTGCTGAACATAGGCCTTTCCCAAAGAACGCCACCACACCCGGTAATCAGTCTTCCACATCCAGCCACTGGTTAGTACATAATGTATGAAACATAATATATTATGCACTAACTAGATCTTGCACGCATCTTCGTCCGCGTATTTTAAGTTTTTTAATTCCCGGACGAACTCCTTAATTTTTTGGGATAAAAGGTAGCCTACCATCTACCTCTATGTAGCCTACGTTCTTACCCGGGATATAACCAATAGTTACTCAATATAAAACTAACAGGGGACGTGGATATTCCAACTTTTGGGAGATCTTCTATTCAATCATCACTACAAAATAATTTATTTGATTAGTAGTCAATAAATTGATTATTTTTTTTTTGATTCCCGTGGGAACTCCTTAATTTTTCGGTTTAAAAAGTAGTCACTATACTAGCATTTTTTACGTAATAGGCCCCTGCGCACTGGCACGTCACTTGCACGTCACATGCACGCCACTTGCACCGTATATTTGCATTTGCAGCAAGTCAACGACCTCTACATAGTAGGTAGTAGGTACTGTAAATAAGTACTTTTGGCAAATAGGTAAAACTTGCAGAAATTGAAATTGATATAATATTATAATATGACACCTACCAAATACCAATATGATACCTGCTGACAGCGAATATATAACAACCTCCCTGGCGTAGTGGTAAGCGCTGTGTCCTTACCTCTATTATATGGGAGGTCCTGGATTCGAAGTCTGACAGTTATAATTAGATAATTTTAAATTGGCTATGTTCTGGTCTGGTCCGGAAAGAGGATTCCTTCGTCTGACATTCTGAAAGAGCTTCGAAACGCAACAATATCAAGAAAAGCTGACTAGTATGGTAGTAATATTGTACACAGAAAAGGTAATAGTTTGGTATAGATTTGATTGAATTTCATGATTTTATTTTAATTTAGTTGGCAACCAAAACTGATTACAATAAATTTTGCACTGATTTTAAGATATTACATTAGTTAAAAATAAAAATACGCGCCGAATTGAGAACCTCCTCCTTTTTTGGTAAGTTATGAAACATAACTATGTAAATATTCATGTGACACTATTAAAAGCTTCACTACGCACAGTTTTTACATACATAACTACTCATGTTTTAATTAGGTATCCTCCTTTCTATCTGAATCTGGATGAAATTTGGCACCAAGATAGATTATCATGTCTGGAATAACACAGGCTTTTATCGTGGAAAATTAAAAAGTTTCCGCGGTAACCAAAATACCTCAATCACACAGCTAGTATTTTATAGATTCGATTTAAGTAATTCCATGATTTAAAGATGTGAGTTCAGATAAAATAATGTATGAAACTTTACATAGCTTGGTAAACATTCGTGTGTTGTAAACACTCATATTATAGCCCTTTATTTAATGAAAACTGGAGTCCCAACACTAGCTGAGTGGCTTGAAATGAAATGAAATGAAATGAAATGAAATTTATTGGTAAAAATATTCGTTGTTTCACAATTTTGTCGGCAACCCTGAAGTAAGTTTGAAAAAACCTGTATCTCGGGGTCCCCGCTCTTCCTCCTAGTATTCATACAAGTAACAATAATATTTTTAACAATGGAACATTCAATTTAAAATTAATAGTTAGCATGCATTCTTCTGTACGAGTGGTTGTGTGCGTGTCTGTGTGTGTGTGCGTGTGCGTGTGCGTGTGTGTGTGCGTGCGCGCGCGTGTGTGTGTGTGTGTGAGTGTATATGAGTTTGGATTAAATTTGTGATTTTAAAAGATTTTCGGTATCGTCGTAGTTTAAGTTATTCAGCCAATTAGTTACAATGTTTTTAAGTGGAAATAGTTGCTTATCATATATGTTTAAGATTCTATTAATTTTATTGTATAGATAAACTGATTGTTTTTGGTATTGTCTTGCAGCAAATTGGGTCTTATTACTTGAGACAGTGTTAATGACTGCATGGTTACGTCTTCTGTTTTGGAGTGATTTATTATATTCAGTAGTACGGTGAACCCTAGCTATAGTTTGTAAGATGTATAGTTGTCTGATAGTTAGTAATTTGGCTGTTGTGTACAAACTATGAGTCGGGTATCTGTACGGTCTGAAATACATTACTTTAAGCAGGGATCTTTGTGCTCTCTCTAACTGAATAAGTTGAGTCTTACATGCACCTCCCCAAGCAGGAATGCAGTACATTAAATTTGACTGTCCCAGAGCTATGTATATATTTTTTAAAAGCTCTGGTGGGACAACATGGCGTAGTTTTTTAAATATCCATATGAGATTTCTAGTTCTGTTTATTAAGTGATTAATTTGTGTGTACCAGTTAAGATGTTGATCTACTATAACTCCAAGATATTTATAGTGCGTTACTTTCTCAATATGTGGGCAATCACAAATAATTCCCTGCCGACATTTGCACGAATGGCATTTTATGACAAAATTATCTGGAGGTTGAGTTGGTGTTCTAATTGTAAAGGTCATAAACTTTGTCTTTGTAACATTTAAAGTCAACACATTTCTGTCAAGCCAGTTTACCACATTACTTAGAGCTTTCTCCGCATGACATTTTAATTCCTCCCATGTGTCACCGTGAAATATCAGGGCAGTATCGTCTGCATAAGAATAGATGTTGCCTTTATTACGATCTATAAGGGCAAGGTCGTTTATATATATTAAGAACAGGGTAGGGCCTAAAACGCTACCCTGTGGTACACCATACGTAATAAAAGCTTCGGAACTTCGGACGTCACCAATTTTTACTTGTTGTTTTCTGTTAGTGAGGTAACTTTCCAGAAGTTTCAACGGAGTACCCCTGATGCCGATCCCATCCAGTTTTTCTAACAGTATGGGAATACAAACAGTATCAAATGCTTTGGCCAGGTCCAAAAATACACCTATGCATTTTTGGCCCTGATCAAGCTTTCTTACGATTTCATTGGTAAGATCAATTACCGCATCTTCGGTTGATTTACCCTTTCTAAACCCATACTGAGAGTCAGTGATAATTTTATTCTCGTTCAAATATACATTTAGTCTTTTATTTATAATTTTTTCTAATATTTTAGATAGAACCGGCAGCAGTGATATTGGCCTATAATTATCCACTGCGTTTTTGCTGCCACTTTTGTGTATTGGATGAATCAAGGACAGCTTAAAAACTTCTGGAAAAATTCCTTGGTCAAAACAAGTATTGAAGAGGTAGGTTAAAATAGGGACAAGAATATGTTTGACGTGCTTAATAAATTTAGTAGATATGTTATCCCACCCGGCGGAACTATTGTTCTTGAGGTTCATTAAGAGGGAATTAACTTCTGATTCATCAGTACCCAGAAGACCAAATGATTTAAGTGGAGCTGTAAATGATGATTTCAAAGGTATTGGAAAGTTTTTTTGCTGATTGTTTAGTTTATTTTCTGCCAGGTGTTTGCCCACATTGGAAAAATATTCGTTTATAAAGTTAACCGATTCATTCTGTGACGATTTAATGTTTAATAACTCAGTACTATGCTTTTTAGTTTTAGTTATCTGTTTGTTGCACTGCTGTACAATCAATGTTTAGTTTAAGTTCATTTCTGTACAGTGCCTCAAATAAAGATTTTTCTTTCTTTCTTTCTTTCTAATCTAAATATTATTTTCTCCTGCAACTAACTTCCAATACAACCCTTCTAGATAGGATATGTTAAATTTTCATTATTAATTTCACTAACATTAAATTTTACATCATCGTTTCAAACACAGCATTTAATTTTATTATACAACATCAACTTTATACCTAATGATTATTATTCTTTACTTTTATTAGTATTAAGTACCATGACAATAATAGATTTATTGCTTTATCTAACTATACTGACTAGATTAGACTAAAATTCTAAAATAAACCACGTAACTAAATTTATCGCTTAGGACTCCGTTGGTGCTGGCTCATACCCAGCGTTCGAATTTTTAGGCCAGCAAAAAAATAAAAGCCAGTGACTGACATATAGTTTTTATCCATTGAAGGTTTGCTATGAACTAAAAATAAAAATTCTTTCCAAAAACACCGACTTCCAACGCCACTGTAAAGTACAAAATAATTTTGATTTCTACCCACTATGTTGAAGTCGGGCGGGTATAACAAGGATAAGCAAAGTTGACGCATCAGACTGGCGTTACATTCATTACAGTGGCGTTGGAAGTCGGTTTTTGGGAAAGAATTTTATTTTTAACTTTTTAGGGTCAGGGTTGAGGATTTGGAGTCAGAATTTTTTATGGAACCACCTCGAGAGCTTCCTCTAACGACTGATAGAAAAAAAAATGAAATCGGTTCAGAAACCACGGAGACATGCACCGACATACATTTAAAAAAAAATACGCGCCGAATTGAGAACCTCCTCCTATTTTGGAAGTTGAACATTTCCATAGCAAAGCTTCAATCAATAAAAAAATGTAGGTATGACAGTGCCTTTTATTTTTTTATAGCCACTGAGTTAGAGAATAGGTGGGCAGTTCCTCGTGTATTATCTTGTCAAAAATAAAAATAAAAATAGTAATATTTTTAAAAAAGTAATTCCAGACTGGTAAGCATGGGTAGGTATAAATTGTGGTTGGAAAAACCATACTGATTAAATTATTGCATTTCTTAGAAGTTCTCGAAAAGCAAAAATATAATTTAAAGGGAAAACGCGATTTAAAAGATTGGCTTGAGCAAAAGTTTAAAAAAAATATTTCTGGGTGACTTTAACAGACGTACGACATTTTGTCTGGATGACTTTAGCAGATGTAAAGTCCGATTCAAACTTTATTAATACATAAATAATTTTTTTATTGTTTCCTTATTGCTAGCTGTACACAAAACATTTATACTACGACTCAATAAAAAAACAGCAATAAACAATGGGAGGCAAACTCAGCATTACTGAGCATTGATAACAATGCTCATTTACCATCCAGCTAGATTACAGTTAGGGGCTAACTTGACAAAGATCGACAATACTCTTCAGGCAGAATATCATATAAAATTCCCACGGCGGGAACAGCACCCAGGACCTCCCATTAAAACAGCACTCACCATTGCGTCAGGGAGGTCGTCATTACGTTTGGGCCCGTAATTCTCAATCTATCATGATTCATGAAACGAACAAAGTAATAATTGTTTTTAAGACACCGAGACAGACACTGATTTGTTGAATTGGTAATATTGAGGTCTATGTCAACACCATAGAATACAGTAAGGGTATAGAATAGGGAGGATGCCTACCTAAGTATGTCAAAAATAAATAAGGTATTTCTTACTGATTATATTAATAAATCCTAGGTCTTCCAAAATACCTAAAATTCACATCTACAACTATCGATTAAAGAAAAAAGTTTGTTGAAATTTGATGACGTCACAACGATGTATTTCATACAAACTTCCATAAAAAAGTACGTTTTTAAGTTTGATAAAGAGTTGCTGATTTGAAGTGGCAGTGTACGTCGAAGTTGTCACGTACGACTTCAACATCACGACGTGTGTAGAAATCAAAATTATTTTTTACTTTACAGCTTTACAGGCTTTGGAAGTCGGTTTTTTGAAAAGAATTTTTATTAAATTAAGTTTTATACTATTAATGTACGTCAAAAATGTATTATAAAATTTAGCAAGAAATAAAAGGCTTCTTTTAAGATGAAGTATATATTTAATAATACGTATAAGCACTTATAAGTACCTATACCAAATTGCATTCGAATCCCTCCAGAAAATTCAGCATAATGCGGTACCAGACAGACAGACCGAAATTAAAAAAGTTGTGTAAGAAATATTTACTATACAGGAATCGCCCAGTTACAGTTTTTATTTTAAATATTAAGTTACTAGAGGTCGCCCGCGACTTCGTCCGCGTACAATTGCTGATTTCCTATGAGATTATGAAATTTTCCCGCTGCAAACAGCTTATCTATGTAGGCTTTATATAGCTTATGCAGGTTTTTATTATTTAAAACTAATAACCTCAATGCTGATTTTAATGTCTATGCTTCAAAATCATAGAACTTTTATGCATGAACTTTTATTTTCATTCAAAATTCCAACCCCCATTTCAGCCTCTTAGGGGTGAATTTTCTCAAAACCGTTTCTTAGCTGACGTCTACACCATAGAAGGAATCTACCTTCCAGTCTGTATGCTTTATAGTTCCCGAGATATCGTGATTAGTCAGTGAGTCAGTGAATGAGTGGCTTCTATATATATAATACAATTAATATAACATAAGAATATATTAGAAGCAAAAATTGGGTAGTAAATAGTAATGAACGAATAAACTTTATTTTGACCTCGAAGACGATTATTACAGACATACAAACATTGCATTTATCTAATAACATAATTATGACCATGAAAATGAAACTGTTACATAAAAAGCAAAGACAATATATAAACCATTAATCTATGATAAAAAGTGATTGTGCTGTAGGTAGTACTTACTGTTTTATTCTGTGATTGTGGTAACGAATAGTCAAGCGTGATCTGATTCATCATTTTTTTTATTGATTCCCTATGTTAATAAAAAGTTGCATTATCTACTCAATAAAAATTATCCAAATCAGTTTAGAAATCTCGGATTTAAAATATTATAATTAATGTGAAAGTGTGTTTGTTTGTTGGTTTATTGGTTTGTTGGTTTGTCCTTCAATCACGCCGCAATGGAGCAACGGATCGACGTGATTTTTGGCATGGATATAATTAAGGACCTGGAGAGTCACAAAGGCTACTTTTTATCCCGGAAAATTAAGCAGTTTCCGCGGTAATCAAAAAACTTAAACCACACGGACGAAGTCGCGGGCATTAGCTAGTCTCGGTAAATTGGTGTACTATCTACATACTCGTACATTTAAAAAAAAATACGCGCCTCCAAAAAAAGCAGAACCAATTTTTTTTGAAGTTTTTGAGCCCACAACAAACTCAATCTGAGTTTGTTGTGGGATCTTCTCAGACCAGGCGCGTTTGGAACCCTCGTTTCTTTAATGCTCGGTTTTTGTTTTAGAGCAAATAATTATTATCATTTAAATACCGAATTCTTTACAACGTAAGTAATAATTTCAATGAGTTTGCGTTTTAATAAAACTTTGAAATTGATGCATTTCCATCGAGCTGTGCGGTTTTTCTCAGAAATTAGGTACATAAGTAGGTATCAAATTAATACCACATAATGTAAACTAAGGCCAATGGCCAAAATTTATTTAAGCAAAAATTGCCATTTTCTTGGAAAACAATATATTTCAAAGTGTTTTTTTCCCGACTTTACCTAGAGGTTAAAGTTCATGATATGGATTGTAGTTGGATATATCTACCCAGAACCTACTAAATTACCACTTGAGGGACGAGTGGCCTAGTTGCGACAAAGCAAATAAGTCTATTGCGATGGTTAAGCAACGTTGAGTCAAGTCGGTAACTGGATGGGTGACCTAATTTGTACGTTCAAATTTGGCCTTTTCGTTTCCTCCGTGCCTCGGAGAGCACGTTAAGCAGTTGGTTCCGGTTACTGGTTACTATCTCTAACATCTAATGATAGTCTTTACAAAAACCTAAGAGTATTTAACTCTTAGTCGAGTCGTACTGCGGAAGGACGTGGGAACCCACCGGACGGACGGACAACGAAGTGATCCTTTAAGGGTTTCTTGTTTTCCTGTTGAGGTACGGAACCCTAAAAAATGGAGATGTCTTCCATCGGGATGATAATAATTACGCAATATTTTTAAAATATGTGACAATACTTTAATTGGTCCACTAAAATAACTTTCTGACCCCACCCGGTGCTATCAAAATATCATTAGGCAAATAATTGTATGTGTTAGATAATTAATGTTTCTTTAATGATTACGTTTAGAATAACTGTTCATTAACGTTTACAATAATATTATTTTACTATCAGGATTCAGGGGCTATACTGATACTTAAGAAATACGTGGTAATACTAGCTGATACCCGCAACTTCGTCCGCGTGGATTGTGGTTTTTTGGTTCCCGCGGGAACTCTTTCCGGAAAAAAAACCGGGACATCTAAATTTTTGCATTTATAATAGGTATTATCTAATTTAATCTATATTACTACCTGACCCGTCTCGGTTTCGCACGGGTGGGTTTTTTACAACTTTATATACGAGTACAACTCGATTTACCTATGTATCGTGCTGTATCGTTGAAAATCTAGCTATTGGATTACCCGTTTAGGAATTCCGCCTTCCATCTCTTAACTACTTATTAGCAGGCGAAGTGGGAGTTTATTTTACGTATTCGATCGCGACAACGTTAACTACCATTTAATTGATCGAGCGTCAGCTGTCAATAGGCATGATGACTGATTTTGAAAAATGGTCAGACTATGTTCGGAAGTATCTACTATTTCGAAAAAATATCTTTTTTCAGCAGAAAAATAAGGTTTGGTAGATAAAATTGGCATTTGAAATTTAAATTTTAAAATTCACTCCAAAACGTTCGGCGGTGTCATGGCGTCGTTTGTGACGTCACTATTGTTTTTGCCAATGTACTCTGTGCAGTGTGCAGTATACAATAGTGTGATTGTCAAAGCTTGAAAACCAACAGTTGTGACGTCATTCGCTTCTTGGTGTTTTATCCAATATGGCGAATTGCTGTATTTTATAGTTTTATTTTATCAAAATAAATATCAATCTCACTCGAAATAGAATAATAAATACGTTTTTTATAATCCATGAATCCTATTTCATTAGCTAAATTCATAATTTCATTGATTCTTGGTTACTGTCATCATGCCTATTGCTTGAAAGTTCCATACAAATCGTAGTTAACGTTGTGGGATCGATATAACGATCGATATAACGATCGAATGGGAAGGAAATCTCCCACTAGGCACTTATTATGCTTGTAAAAAAAAAGAATGATCAAAATTGGAATAAAATCGGCCAAAACGTTCATGCCCTATCCCGAAGGAACCCTATTCGGGATGAAAAATAGCCCAGAGTGTCAGCTTATAGTGTGCCAAGTTGCATTCAAATTCGTCCAATAGTTTCAGCGTGCCGTAACAGACAGACAGACATGAAATAAAAAAAATGGTTTTGAAATCAATTTCGATAGTGATGCTTCTTCCAATAGATATTTAAAAAAGTGTACTGGGGCCATACTGCGAACGCTATTTATTTCTTTCGTGTTTTTGAATTATAAACCTTAGGCTCAATAATACACCGCCGCGGAATGGAATGGAAGCGACTTTTTGCAACGAAATTGTACATAGCATAATGAACTTTATGTCAATTATATAACATACAAACTAAATAGCAGTCAAAAAAAGGTCGCGCGTCTTCCGGGGAATCCTCGCGCATTCTCGAGAATTCCCCTAGCTACTGTCGGCGCCGTCTGTGGAATCAGCGGGAAGTGGCGCGAACGGGGGGAGTCGGTTGGGGTCCTTTTCTCGTCATTTTCTTCTTCTTCTGCCTCACAAATGAGCGATATAAAAATAAGATCCATGTCAACCAATCTTGTCAAGTAATAGATCTAGACTGAACGTCTAATTCGCTGGAATGCGCGAGAATACTCGATCATTCCAGCGAATTCGCGCGCCTTCTCGCGTCATGAGGCGAAATTGACGCTTCCATTCCATTCCATTCCGCGGCGGTGTAAATTGAGCCTTATTGTAGGAATGTCAAGGTACCTACGTGACGTCAAACTATCATTGTGAGTAATATTGCTTAAGTATCGATTTAGCGTTGGCAGTATGACCCCAAGAATCGTCCAGTCACAGTTTTATTATAAACTTATAGATGCAAAAGTGTGTCTGTCTGTTCGTTTTTATCCAATACAAGTTAGCCCTTGACTGCGATCACACCTGATGGTGTGAAGATACAGTCTAAGATTGTAGCGGGCTAACCTGCTGCGGGCTGCGGGTGTCCTGTATGGCAGTTATATTAAACCCACACCTAATATCACAATGTTCGCGTCGTCAACCGCAGTGCCAGTACCTGAAAGCGGGTAGGTAGGCATAACATTTCTTTGGCATCTTCGATTTATCGGCTTAATTATTATTTAGTAAGTTTTCTAGTAAGTAAGTATATTGAAGTTTATATTTGTGTGGTTAAAGGTAAGTTTTTGTGGAAAATTAATTGAAATTGAAATTTGAAAATGATACCCCTATTTTCCGGTAAAATAATCTCATACTTACCGATAGAGATGAGCAATTTTTTTTTCAACTTCTTTAACGCCTGATCACGTCATCTTATCAGTCCCTTGACCAATACTGAAGGCCGACAAGTTTGTGGTAATATTGAATTAATCATAATCATAATTAATCATAATCATAATCATAATATTTGCCGACAATTAATTTGCGGATATTCCCATCACTATTATATTTTTTTTTTTTTTTCAGATCATATTATATTTATGATCTATATTCAGCAGTTGGCCTATATTCAGCAGTTGGGACTATATTCCCACAAACTTATCTGACCCGGTGGCCAAAATTGGAACTAATTGGCTTTTTGACTGTTTTCGGGAAATTACTTTAAAATGTTCGTGGGTTCATTTTATACCTCTTACAATCTTATCTTTTTCTCAAAAAAGCGTTATTTATTAGAAAAAAAATACATTTTTAAAACATAAATTTTAAATTCGCGCGAAAACAGCCGGTCACGTGACATTTGCTAGCTGTGACGTCATAGCTCGAAATAAAATAAATCTAACTACGACGCACCGAGTTAAAAGTGAGTTTGAGTGGAAAGTTTACAGCTTTTTTGATGCAATTGTGAAAATTACAAGCTACAAGACGTGTGTAGAAATACTATAAATAATAATTAATTCGTATCCTGTCAATAATTGTAATATTATGTCATAAATTGTATAAACACTTTCCTACAATAACTATTACCTATGTCATAAGCGTCGAAAGCAGTGGTTACAGTTAATCTGCCGAAACCTGGAATTTAAATCGGATAAATCTGCGATATTACTTTGTGAAGACCACTTTGATGTTAGTGTTATAAAGAAATCAACTAAAAACTCTGATCTATAGCAAAAATGAATTAAACCTAACCTAACATTTTCTTCATAAAACATGACATATAAAACTCGAAACTCGGCAGAGCAAAAGTTAACACGCAAATAAATTTGCAACCACAAATGAATCGACTTTAGGCAGATTTTCACTATCATTCCATTCCTCTCACAATCACAAATCGAAATATATTAGTGTTAATTTTCTCAACAATACGCAAATATTAGTACACACGACGTTTTTTTTTTGAAATGTGACGTCACACAGCACTCTATCATGACCGCCCGCGTTTCGCTTCTTGTAATCCACAGATAAAAAATCTCAAATTTGTTTTGCAAAAATAAAATATTTACAATCTATTTTAATGCAAAACACATATTGTATAATTATTGTTAATCTACAAGCTACCAAATCTAACATATTTCATATTTTATAGTTACAACTGTCAAGTAGCCAATTGTTATGCCTGATAATCGTCGGATTAGACACTGACTCCGCTCGCGACGGCGACCTTATCGCCCGCAGCGCGGAGCCCACCGGCTCTGACACCGCCTCGGCGCGCGAGAGCGACCCCATAGCTCGCAGCGCCGAGACACCTGGACATGACACGGGTCCTGCACGCGGAGGTGACGACGTCACCCGCAGTGCGGACCCAACCACGGAAACGACATCAGGCCTAGGGGCCCGTAGCCTTCAAGGCAGGCCCTAGCCGACGAAACTGGCTACAAGAAAATCACCGGGGTACAACGTTACCCCGCGCCCCGCCCGGGTAATGAGGCCAGGCCTCGAAGCCCGTACCCCCGCTTGGCCCTCACGGGCCAACCGGAGAGGACCCCTGCTGCAGATTTTGTTTATATTTTATTTTCAATAGATACTACGGTGTAGTAAGTACTACGGTGTACTACGGTGTGTAAGTTTTATCAAATATCAGATTTTTGATAAAACTTACAGTTTTCAAGAAAAATCCAAAAAGCCGAAAATTTTGCCCATTGACCTTGAATAACTTTTTTAGCACACATGGGATCGATGGGGACTTTTGGCACTTTATTTTTACTGGTGTACCAAAGGTTTCTAGCAAAATTCAGCTCTGTCTGTCGGAGATTTTGTTATTAATTGATCACTATTTTTATGTCTAATTTGACCGGACTATAAGTTTAACGGGCTGTATATTCAACCTTAATCCATAAACAATGGAATAGGTATCATTGCGGTTAGCCTGAATAAAGATCAATGTATTCTTTTTCTCATATATAAATATAATATAGGTATGTATGAGAATAATCATAATTGATTTTTACCGCAAAACCGCATACCTAATTTGTCCATGATCATCGAGCATCGCAAATATTCCACAGGCATCCTGCAACCTGCTCACTTGAATACTATCGTACTAATATTATAAACTACTATATGCCAGCAACGTCGTCCGCGTGGTTTAAGTTTTTTTTATTCCCTTGGGAACTGATTAATTTTCTGGGATAAAAAGTAGCCTATGTCCTCCAGGTCCTGCCCGCCAACCCGCATTGGAGCAGCGTGGTGGGTCTAAGCTCTAATTCCCTCTCTCCTATGAGAGTGGAGGCCTGTGCCCAGCAGTGGGACGTTAATAGGCTGTAGTGGTGGTGGTGGTCCTCCAGGTATATTCAGACTCGATCCGTTGCTCCATTGCGGCGTGATTGAAGGCGAAGGTGACAAACCAACAAACTAACAAACAAACACACTTTTGCATTTATAATATTAGTATGATAACTATTAAGAGTCATTTAGAGTAGAGTAAAAAGGAGGTATAAAAAGTTAAATTTAATTTATTTAATAAGTTTTATACTTTTTTTTAAAGTTTTCCATATTCTGTAAAAAATTCAGAATTTGATTGAATTTTTGATCTGTGATTTGACAGTAAATTCAGATAACTTGACAATTTACTGCCACCTTGCACTGTTTACTGTTTGTCTTCTAAAAAAATTAAATTATTGAAAGAACCGGGATATTTACTATATTTTAAAAGCATTAGTTTATGAGAAAAATGGAAAACGCCAAAATGAAATGGACTCAAATGTTAATAAACTGGGTATTTAATCTATATCTTTACTAATATTATAAATGCGAAAGTTTGGATGGATGGATGGATGTTTCTTACTCTATAACGCCAGAACGGCAGAACGATCTGGATGAAATTTGGCACAGAGGTAGATTATAGTCTGGAATAAAGAGTTCCTGCGGGAAACAAAAAGCCTCAATCCAAGCGGACGAAGTCGTGGGCATCATTCGGGCATCAGGTAGTAAAGTATAGATTAGATATGGAATACTTAGTCATTAAATTTAAAAAAAAATATTTTCAGCTAGACAAATGCGTCGTCCCAAACGAAGTGGACGACCTGAGCGCCAGATACTTGGTGGAGATAATCGATAAATACAAAGCGGACGTATGCCGTGACGATATTGATAGGGCCATACTTTGCACGGACGATGTAGAGCCTTTTATTGAGTACAAGTATCCCATTCTGAGACTACGGTATGTGCATTTGTTCATAATCTAAATGTTATAAAAGGTAAAGATGACTGACTGATCTATCAACGCACAGCTTAAAACATTGGGCGGTTCGGGCTGAAATTTGCCAAACAGATAGTATGACGTAGACATCCGCTAAGAAAGGATTTTTGAAATTAAAATATAGGGGAGCAAAATTGAAAGCTAGTATGATTATAATATCCTATGAAGCGGTGATAACCTAGTGGTTTAGACAACCGGCCTTTACAGGTCGCGGGTTCGATCCCTGGGACCTCTAACTTTTCGGAGTTATGGTCAAAAATTCACTTGCTAAGTATATTGCTTTGCAATTTGCAATTGCAAACGGTGAAGGAAAACAACATGATGAAAACTGCATGCCCGAGAGTTCTTCATAATATTTTCGACGTACAAAGGTGTGTGAAGTCTGCCAATCCACACATGGCCGGCGTGGTGGACTATTTCAAAACCCTTCTCATTTCGAGAGGAGACACGTGCTCAGTAGTGGGACGATGGGTTAACTTGATGAAAATAATAATAAATGAGTAAGCATAGCGAGCAAAAAATCTCCTAATGCTAATGATGTAAATGATGATGTGATTTTAATGATGCCAAACATTAAGTAAAATTCTGCTATTTATTTAGTGGAGAATTGAATCCCGGACCTTATGACCACTGCACTATGGAGAGCATCAAAACGAATGGTTTTAAACGCTTTCAAATCTATCCTAGCAGTAAATTTTTTTTATCCACCTAGGAATCTCAGTGAAGTACAAGACTATCCCAAGAAGTTGTACATCATGACTTCAATCCTTCTATACTACTGTTGCATGAATTCCAAAACCGGTCAAGTTGACGCTGATATTTGTGAGAGACTTCCAAAAGATGATCAGGAGGTGATACTGAAGTTCTGTGAGGTTTTGAAGGATATGGAAGTTACGATAAGTAATGTGGAGACTGCAATAACAGGTAAGGTATCTATTTCTCTTATATCGATGTTTATAATGTTGTTGAGGAAGTTTGTGTCAAGATTTTTTACGTCCTCCCTGGCGTAGTGGTGAGCGCTGTGGTGTTCCAGTGGGAGGTCCCAGGTTCGATTGCTGGCAGGGTCAATTTGAGGATTTATAATTTCTAAATTTTCTCTGGTCAGGGCTGGTTGTAGGCTTCGGCCGTGGCTAGCCACCCTACCGGCAAAGGCGTGCCGCTAAGCGATTTAGCGTTCCGGTACGATGTCGTGTATAAACCGATTAGAGGTATAGGTTTAAGTGACTGCCATGCCCCTAACAGGTTAGCTCGCTACCATCTTAAACTGCATCATCACTTACCATCAGGTGAGATCGCAGTCATGGGCTAACTTTTTTGTATAAAAACATCATTTCACTTTGACCTTGTTCAAATTCAAATTTTTCTATTCAAATAAACTTTTACAAGTGCTCTTGGATCGTCAAAGAAGTGTACCACTAAAATGACATGATTTATTTATACTTGTGCCACTTATGATAAGACTACGAGTACCACCGGTATGTACGAAAAGTGATTCTACTGAGTAGAGCCGGCAAAACTCAGCAGTTGCTTTTTTCATAAAAAGAAAAATGTTACACTTTGTAAATAATATATATCGCATACGTACACTGACTTGTGGATTTTGCTGGATTCGAATCTGGTTGCCTCCATGCAACTTTGTCATTAAGAAAATCATCAATAGCATACCTAATGACCTCGACCTAACAGATGCTGTTTAACATAGTCTTCAAATTTATGCAATGGCATATCCAGAAACTCTTTTGGAACCACAAGTTCGGAAATTCATTCCTACCGAGGAGAACTAGCAAATAACAGGAGATGAGATGGTGATAATAAAAAAAAAAACCCGGCTGAGTTGTGGGCTCTCCTCAGACAAGGGCGCGTTTACCGTAACTGATTATCACCATCATATTTAATAAGTACATAGCTGGATGTCAATAAGTCTACATTGTACCTAAATTGAATAAATATTATATTACTAGCTGATGCCCGCGACTTCGTACGCGTGGATTGAGGTTTTTTGGTTCCCGAGGAAACTCTTTCATTTTCCGGGATAAGAAGGAGCCTATGTGCTATTCCAGACTATAATCTATCTCTGTGCCAAATTTCAGCCAGATCCGTTAAGCTGTTGGGGAGTGATTGTGTAACAAACATCCATACATCCATCCATCCATCCATACATCCATCCATACATCCATCCATACATCCATCCAAACTTTCGCATTTATAATATTAAGTAAGATGACTATTACTTTTGCAGCTGCGTTTGAACGACAAGCTTCAAAAGAGGATATAAATCGCAAGGACATAAGATCATTGCAGGATGACTCGTATTATACGACTGAACCTTCTGCGAGTGTAAGATCTGATGCTACTTCCAAAGTCAACGTCAAGAGAACCACAGTTCTGCAGTTCAAATCCTCTGTCACCATTTTGCCGTCGGTATGTATTTTTAAAATTTATAATAATAAATCCTCCCGACCGAAATTCAGCCACGGCGGCGTATCTCCAGATAGATTAGCCATCTGCGCGGGAGATATTATAGTGCACGTGTGTGCGCATAAGCAGGTGCACTCTTTATTCCTTTACTCTCAGCTCGATGGGACGAAAAACCTGACACGACCGAGAGAGATCAGGCCTCGTTGGTCTAGTAGTGGTTAGCATGTTCGACTGCGGCTGACAAGGTCCCGGGTTCGAGTCCCGGGTCGGGCTATATTTAAGTAGTTATTGGGATTTTCTGACTAGAAATACTCAGTAGGTACTACCCCGAAGTTCGGAAGTTGGTAGTGCTTCACCCCCGGGCCTCGGAGAGCACGTTAAGCCGTCGGTCCCGGTTATTATCACGAACATGATAATAGTCGTTAAAGCCCGCCAACCCGCATTGGAGCAGCGTGGTGGGTCTAAGTTCTAATTCCCACTCTCCTACGAGAGTTGAGGCCTGTGCCCAGCAGTGGAACGTTAATGGGCTGTAGTGGTGCAGTGATAGATTGCAGACCTGGGCATCAGCTAATATATCAAATTTTCAGGTTGTCACCGATACATCTCTGACATCATTTTCTGAAGCGTCTGACTTCCATCCTGCTTACTCTCCATACAAAAACGCTGTGAGAGACCAAGAAGGGTGTGATACAACCGAATCCAAAGATACCATCCAAATCCAGGAAGTGAAACCACCAATAAATTGTTTGGGTGAAGTGGATCGAAATGGTAAGCAATGATTTGTCAAGCTTTATGGTGGAAGGCTTTGAGCGTGGCTAGTTACCACCCTACCGGCAAAGACGTGCCGCCAAGCGATAACGCGTTCCGGTACCTACGAGGTAATCTATATATAGATAAAATTCAAAGTCTTGACTGATTGACTGACTAACTTAGACATATATCAACGCACAGCCTAAGCCGCTGGTCATAGAAACATGAAATTTGGAGGGTGATCGTTGTGAAAAGTAGATATCCACTAAAAAGGGTTTTTAAAAATTGCACCCCCAAAGGGGTAAAATAGGTAAAATAGAAGTTATATCCATGTTTTCAACTTGGTATTTGAGCTACCGGTTTAAAATGAAGAAATACTACTTTTTCTACGTTTCGCCATTTTTGAAAATTCTACCACCAAAGGGCTGAAATATGGGATGAAAGTTTGTATGAAAGTCCTACATTTTACAAAGTATTTTCACGCGAATGAAAACGAATGAAATCCGCTAGTAATAAAAAAAATGGCTATGACTTCCTTAGGTTAGGTTATATTTACAAAAAAATATAAACCTTAAAACTAAGCGATTAAAGTTTAATTTCGAATGTAGTATTTATATTTAAGACCTTTTGTCTTCGTAACAACGCGGTGACGGTGACGGTGTCGGTCACGCGAATCCACAAGTTTACCCCAAAATGTGCTCAACGCGCCTAAAGAAGTTTTCACTTCAATTTTTTTTTGAAGTGGCCTATTTTGGTCACCTGACCTGATAAGTAGGCGGGACTGTCATAGCTTGGTTCTGCTTTTAGAACCATCAGATGGGCGTAAATGTCTGCCAGACTGCGCTTGCAGTCGATGCAGTGATACGGGGCCGTGTTGCGCGGACCCCGGATGCACCAAGGATGCATGCGCAGACCAGATCATTGGCATTATGGATTCGGATAAACGGCAAGAATCTCTACTAATACTAATATACTAATCTTCTTAATATATAAAACAAAGTCGAAGTTTGTTTGAACACTTATAACTCTAGAACTGCTGGACGGATCTGGATGAAATTTGGCACAGAGACAGATTATAGTCTAAAATAGCACATAGGCCACTTTTAATCCCGGAAAATTAAAGAGTTCCCGCGGGAAGTAAAAAACCTCAATCCACGCGGATGAAGTCGCGGGCATCAGCTAGTATCTTACTAATATTATAAATGCGAAAGTTTGGATGGATGTATGGATGGATGTTTGTTACTCAATCACGCCAGAACGGCTGAACGGATCTGGATGAAATTTGACACAGATATCCATACTAATATTATAAATGCGAAAGAGTGTCTGTCTGTCTGTCTGTCTGTCTGTCTGTCTGTCTGTCTGCTACGCTTTCACGGCCCATCTATTGAACCAATTTTGATGAAATTTGGTACAGGGATATATTGTATCCCGGGGAAGGACATAGGCTACTTTTTATCCCGGAAAATTAAAGAGTTCCCGCGGGAAGTAAAAAACCTCAATCCACGCGGATGAAGTCGCGGGCATCAGCTAGTATCTTACTAATATTATAAATGCGAAAGTTTGGATGGATGTATGGATGGATGTTTGTTACTCAATCACGCCAGAACGGCTGAACGGATCTGGATGAAATTTGACACAGATATCCATACTAATATTATAAATGCGAAAGTGTGTCTGTCTGTCTGTCTGTCTGTCTGTCTGCTACGCTTTCACGGCCCATCTATTGAACCGATTTTGATGAAATTTGGTACAGGGATATATTGTATCCCGGGGAAGGACATAGGCTACTTTTTATCCCGGAAAATTAAAGAGTTCCCGCGGGAAGTAAAAAACCTCAATCCACGCGGATGAAGTCGCGGGCATCAGCTAGTATCTTACTAATATTATAAATGCGAAAGTTTGGATGGATGTATGGATGGATGTTTGTTACTCAATCACGCCAGAACGGCTGAACGGATCTGGATGAAATTTGACACAGATATCCATACTTCCATACTAATATTATAAATGCGAAAGTGTGTCTGTCTGTCTGTCTGTCTGTCTGTCTGTCTGTCTGCTACGCTTTCACGGCCCATCTATTCAACCGATTTTGATGAAATTTGGTACAGGGATATATTGTATCCCGGGGAAGGACATAGGCTACTTTTTATCCCGGAAAATTCGAGAGTTCCCGCGGGAAACAAAAAAGTTTATCTGTTCAACCGATTTTGATGAAATTCGGTACAGGGATAGGTGGTGTCCCGGGGAAGGACATAGGCTACATTTTATCCCGGAAAATTGAAGAGTTCCCGCGGGAATCAAAAACCTTAATCTACGCGGAAGAAGTCGCGGGCATCATCTAGTAATATTATAAATGCGAAAGTGTGTCTGTCTGTCTGCTACGCTTTCACGGCCGAACTACTCAACCGATTTTGATGAAATTTGGTACAGAGATAGGTTAAATCCCGGGGAATGACATAGGCTACTTTTTATCCCGGAAAATTTAAGAGTTCCCGCGGGAATCAAAAAACATCAATCCACGCGTACGAAGTCGCGGGCATCATCTAGTAGATTATAGTCTGGAATAACACATAGGTTACTATTTATCCCAGAAAATTAAAGAGTTCCCACGGGAATCAAAACAATTTAATTCACGCGTACGAAGTCGCGGGAATCATCTTGTTTATCATACTAATCTCTCTCTCTCTCTCTGTGTCGCGTTCCTCATTGCTGAGGATCGTGACCTCTTTCTATTAGTAACATAATTAAAAGGGTGTTTCTTGGGATAATAATGCGTTGGGTTCCCAGGTCCCTCCGCATACGACTCGACTAAGGGACTCTTAGGTTACTAACGATTATTATCAGATGTTAGTGATTATAACCGGGACCGACGGCTTAACGTGCTCTTCGAGGCACGGACGTGACGGAAAAGGCCAAATTCGGACTGCCAAATTCGGTCACTCAAATCCAGTCAACTTGCTTAACAATCGCAATAGACTGATATGCGTTGTCGCAACTAGGCCACTCGTTCCTCAGTTCGTCATCATACTAATTCGCATTTATAATATTAGTATGACATATATACTAATATGATAAATGCGAAAATGTGTTTGTTTATTGGTTTGTTGGTTTGTCCTTAAAACACGCCGCAACGGAGCAAATTTTTGGCATGTGTATAGTTGAGGACCTGTAAAGTGACATAGGCTACTTTTAACCCGGAAAATTTAGGAGTTCCCGCAGGAATCAAAAACCTCAATCCACGCGGACGAAGTCGCGGGCATCAGCTAGTTCATCAGACTTCGTCCTATGCCCTTCCCCGGGAATCGGGATACAACCTATCCTTGTACCCAATTTCATAAAAATTGACTGAACAGATCCTCTATTCCTTCCTGTTATACTATTAGTTCGATCGATCTAACAACCCGGAAAAACAAATCCGTTCTGTTCGTTTACCTAGGCTAACAGAAAGGAATAAGAGATGAAAGCGTAGCAGACAGACAGATAGACACACTTTCACATTAGTATGGATTTTTTGGTCTCTGAATGTTAAGTCTATTTTAAAGCTTTGTTCACATTTTAATAAATAAAATAATAATAAATAAAATAAATATAAGTTTATTTCGAATAACTATGCACTCATAGAAGTATTAAACTTAATATATTATATTAAACTAAAATTATACCTAAGCAAATTACTAAGCCAACAGAATACAAATATATCCGTTTCCGTTTCTTCCAGGAAATATATAAATTGGAAACTCATTGGAATCATTTGTTCTGGATTCCTAATAGTGGTCATGGTCGTTCTCTCCACTATACCGCTTTGGAAGAAAATGGATACTCAGAAATTAAGTGCTGCTAGGAGGTTACGTCACGATGCCATAGATGGGTCATATCTTAAGTAATCACTTTGCTTTACCATCATCATCTAAACCAATAGGGATGATGACAACTCAATCAAATCACCAACTCTTTATAAAACTTAAAAATGCGCTTCTCTTAGGTATGGAAGTTTGCATGAAATACGAGTACATAGTTGTGACGTCATCAAATTTCAATGCCTTTTTTTTTACCGATAGTTTAGAATGGTTAACAAACTTAAAAGTAACAGAAGATGTAACTTTTAGGTCTTTTGGAAGACATAAAATTTAATATTATGTAGGAAATAATTTAATATTGATAGCATCATCCCTATTCCCGGTCTTCTAATGAGCATGGATCTCTTCTCAGAATAAAAAACAATGTATAACTATATTATGTCGTAATACTGACTTAAAGCGGATTCACAGACTTCATACACCTTTGAGAACATTTTTGAGAACTTCCAGGCATGCAGAATTCCTCACGAAATTTTCCTTCAAAAAGTTAGAGATGGTGCTATGCTATCTATGCTTATAAATGCGAAAGTTTGCATGGGTGGATGTTTGCTACTCAATCATGCCAAAACGGCTGAACGAATCTGGATGACATCTGGCACAGAGTTAGATTATAGTCTAAAATAACACATAGGCTACATTTTATCCCGGAAAATTAACGAGTTCTAAAAATCTTAAACCACGAGGGCGAAGTCACGGGAATCAGCTAGTTATCTTTAATCTTATCTTCGTAGTAGTGCTATATTTTCGACTTTCCAGCCATGGAGCACCAGATTGGACGTGGGAATGCAGAAAGAACTTCTGCCACAAAGTCTTCCGTCCAACGACCGATAAAAACATGTACTCATCTTTAAGTCGTTGCACGCTGCTATGCATGGGTCCACAGCTCTGGCCTTATCCAATCGGCTACACCTATTTCAGTAAAGCTATAGTAGCAATATCAACTAGCAAACTGGAATATAAATTCCAATCCGTACCATCTGATAGTGTCCACCAATATCTAGCAGAAGCTTTTAAATTGTTTCTAAGAGATTTAATAAGACTCGAAAAAGTTGATCTGAAACCTAGAAATCATACTCAAGATTTGAAAGTTAACAAAATGATCATACAAATAGATGTTGAGAGCGATGCTGATCCAAGACTTCGGGTAAATACTGAAGAAGCTTATACCCTTAAAATTGAAACAGTTAATAACAATCAAGTTGTTATCAAGATTGCTTCTGTATCCTTTTGTGGTGTACGCCACGGTCTAGAATCTTTAAGTCAAGTAATACTACTCGATCAAAGTACAGGATATCTTATAACTTTATCAAACATGATCATTAAAGATGCCCCTTCATACAAATACAGAGGACTGATGATTGACACTGGAAGGAATTATATCCCTGTTATAGATTTAATGAGAACCATAGACGCTATGGCAACTTGTAAACTTAATACGTTTCATTGGAGAATTTCTGACGTTACAAGTTTTCCTTTAGAGTTGATGAAATTGCCAGAATTTTCTGAATACGGCCCGTATGATAGAGAAAAGGTTTATACTAAGGAAGATGTCAAATCTATAGTTAGTAGAGCTAATGTTCGTGGTATAAGAGTATTGATTGAAGTAGCAGTACCAGGTCCTGTTGGAAGACCTTGGTCCTGGTCTCCAGAAGCCACTTGTCCAAGGAAAAATGATAATTTCACATGTGAGAATGTGCTATGTCTACGTCTCAAAATGGAGGAATCTCTATTTGATATATTAGAAACAATTTATGCAGAGATCCTTGAAATGACGAATGTTGATGATGTTTTTCATCTGAGTGACAGTGTGTTTTCTTTAACAAGTTGCTATTACTTAGTCGATGACAGAGACGGTTTCCTAGACAAAGCCTTGGTGCGTCTAAAACAAGCTAATAAGGGTTTTCTACCAAAATTGCCTATAATTTGGTACACATCGCATTTAACAAGGGATTATGAAGCCAAGACGTGGGATAGATTAGGGGTGCAATTGAACGATTGGGACCCCAATCCTTCAGAACAGTATTTGAGCCAATTCAAGGTCATACATTCGACTAAATGGGATCTGTCTTGTGAAATGAGGAAGCAAAGATGTACAAAATATAGGTAAGAATGTTCTGAAAAATAGTTTCGAGAATTCAGGACTTATAAAAATGGTGTTTTGAAAAAGTATATAGCCTAGTAAAAGTATATAGCCTAATCTGGTAATTGTAGGAATAGTAGCAAGAGTAAATGATAAATGATTTATTTATTTCACATAGGACAACTTGTGTCACTTATGATACGTCAAGACACCGGTTCGGAAAGATGATTCTACTGAGTAGAGTACCAGATCATTTGGGAACTATGTAGCTTTACTTTTAATTTCTATTTATCTTCTAGAACATGGCAACAGATGTACGCTTGGAAATCATGGCGTAATGTCGAAGTATTCACGATAGAAGGTGGAGAATCTATACTATGGACCGATTTGGTTGATTCTAGTAATTATTTTATTTCTATTATTCCTTATTCTCATTCATTGTCCTCTTAAGTTTAGGAGTAAATGGGTTATGGTGTTGTTTATGGGAAGTTTCGGATTTGTTCCTCCGCTCGATTTTCATGGAATTCGAAGTTGTTTTGGACAACACATTGATCAACCGTCTATAGGATATTCACATATCCATTATAACCCCACCCAAGTCGTTGATGTCTTAATTGACTTTAATTACTTCACATATCAATCTACCAGCATTATAATTGTTTTGTAATAATTTGATTTTAATAACCATCTTCTATTAAATAATATTATGTAAGGGAAAATATTTCAAATTGAAGAAGAGATACAGAAAACTTTTTTTTAAATTTTTTTTATTGAGTAGTACTCGATACCCGCGACTTGGTCTGCGCACAATAAGGATTTTAAATTCCCGCGGGAACTCCTTAATTTCCGGAATAAAAAGTCACTCTATGTCACTCTTCAGGTCCTCAACTATACCCATGCAATCACGTCGATTCGTTGCTATTTTGGGTCGTGATTGGAGGACAAACCAACACACAGATTGAAGGGTTAGGCCATAGTGGCCACCGCGCTGGCCATGTGCGGCAGACAGGCAGTTGTGATATTGGTAGCGTAATTGTCATGATACTTCACAGGTAACCTTGACTACCACTTGTGGCCGCGCGCCGCCGCAGTCGCCGAAAGGCTGTGGTCTGATATGATCGCCAATTCCAGCGCCAATAAATTTGTTTACATGCGGCTGGATACACACAGGTACCTATGGCTTTCCACACCTAATTAAAAAAAAACTAGCTGATGCCCGCGACTTCCTCCGCGTTACTCTCTCTCTCCGACTTCGATAAAATAGTATAAAGTAGCCTATGTTTTATTCCAGACTATAATATATCTCTGCATGCCAAATTTCATCCTGCAGATCCATTCAGCCCACCGAGTAGTAAACCTACGTTCTGGTGTGATTGAGTAACAAACATCCATACCAACCACTTTCACATTTATAATATAACTAGATGATTCCCGCGACTTCGTCCGCGTGGACTAAGTTTTTTTTTTTGATTCTCGTGGGAACTCTTCAATTTTCCGGGATAAAAAGTAGCCTCTGTCATTTCCCGGGGTACAACCTATCCCTGTACCAAATTTCATCAAAATCGGTTGAACATATACCTACATTTTTTTGATTCCCACGGGAACCTTTGATTTTTCCGGAATAAAAAGTAGCCTATGTCCTTCCCCGGGATATAACCTATCCCTGTACCAAATTTCATCCAAAAAGGTTGAAGAGATGGGCCGTTAAAGCGTAGCAGACAGACAGACAGACAAAATGACAGACACACTTTCGCATAATATTAGTATGGAAGTATGGATATTAGTATGGAAGTATAGATAAATAGAATTAACTTCAATCCTTTGCAGATGGCGAATGCTTCTTCGCGGAGTGAAGGTACAACCAATATGGCCGGCTTGGTGTAGTTTCAACCCCAGCTCTTGTCTTGAGAAAGTGCAATAAAAGTCTATCTCATAGAAAACAAATTGTATTTATTTACCATATATCCCCGTGGATTAAGAATTTAATTATCAATTTTCCGGGATAAAATTTAGCATATGACGTTCCCCGGGATACAACCTATTATATCTCTTGTCTTTACCCATCGAAATCGGTTGAACAGATGGGCCGTAAAAGCGTAGCAGACAGACAGACACGTTTTCGCATATGGTATAGTATTAGTTTGATTTTTTTTAAATATAAAACTCGGGAGAGCAGGTCTTACTTTCTATGATTTATTTAACATTGTGGAGGTTGGAAGGAGGCAATATATATTTTAAGCTTAGTCTTTTCAAAGGAAGTTTCTTGTGGGAAAAGTCAGCTAATCCTATGATTTGAAGATAAAATTTGTAAGGGGATAAAGTTTCAAGAGAGCACAATGATTAAAAACACAAAAAAATCGTAATTTAAAAACACTAAACTAAAAATAAAATAAATGTCCAAACAACTTATCAGGCCCAGTGGTTAAAATTGGATTTCTTTTTTTCATATCTACTAGCGACGCTGTCAACAGGTCACATAAGGGCCTGTTCCACTAGTCCCTACCAACGTATCCCCCCTGGGGGTAAGAGGGGACTATAGCGATCTTAGCTATGAAAACCAAGCGCTCCTATTTCCTAATGGTAGGTTTGACACACATCCGTAGATAGGAACGTAGCAGATCTCTGGTGGATAAGACACCTTTTTCATTTTATCCACTACAAGTTAGCACTTGACTGCGATCTCACCTGATGGTAAGTGATGATGCAGTCTACGATGGTAGCGGGCTAACCTGTCAGGGGTATGGCAGTTATTTTAAAACCATACCCCTAGTCGTTTTCTACACGACATCGTACCGGAACGCTAAATAGCAGTACTTCTTTGCCGGTAGAGTTGTAGCCAGCCACGGCTGAAGCCTTTCACCAGACCAGACCAGAGAAAATTCAGAAAATTAAAATTCCCAAATTGACCCTGCTGGGACAAACCACGTTAAGGCAATCAGCGCTCAACACTGCACCAAGGGGGTCGTCAAAATTAATGGAATCAAATCAAATAAATATTATAAATGCGAAAGTTTGGATGGATGGATGTATGGATGAATGTTTGTTACTCAATCACGCCCCAACGGCTGAACGGATCTGGATGAAATTTGGCACAGAGATAGATTATTAGTCTGGAATAGCACATAGGCTACTTTTTATCTCGGAAAATGAAAGAGTTCCCGCGGGAACCAAAAAACCTCAATCCACGCTTACGAAGTCACGGGCATCAGCTAGTAGTCAATATGAAATATCATAACATAATGTTATTTAGCTAATTTAATCAATAAAATGTCAAACAAATCTTCTAGAAAATAAACCAATAAAATAGCATAATATATTAAAGATAGATCCGCTAGAAATACCCACAAGCATACCTAGTACTTATAAACATAATGCAATATAACCTAAGGGATAAGTTTATGATTTTCCATGGAGTCGTATCGCGTCGCTTTCATCGCTCACCCGTTGTCCTAGGTGAAGTGACAGAAGCGACGCGACGCGATACGACACCATAGAAAATGACAAACTTGTTGACGTGACAACGTAGGCCACGTGAAAACTCAGCTACTAAGGCCTTACTGCTAACGCTTAAAGCCATATTGTTACATTATTGTTGACTTTCGTGTTTTAGAATTATAATCCTTATTTTAGGAACGTCAAGGTATGGGACATCAAACTGTCATTTTGAGTAATATTGCTTTAAGCGTTGGCAGTATCGCCCCTGTTTTGTTACCGTCGCCTCGCGTCGTATCGAGTCGAGGTGTCGCGGTTGTCGCTCACCGACAAAATTCAGCCGCATTGGACATGTCGAAGTGATACATCAGATGTTTCAAAACGATTCCGCGATCAGTCCCTTAAGGTTAGTGTAGGAGCCCACGATGAAAAGAGTGAACCCAAAGGATATAAACAGTATAAACCGCCATAACCGCCACTTCCAAGGCCCCAGGCCGGGCTCGGTCCAGTCCAGGCATAGCTCGATGAACGGTGGGAAAATGAACGCCATGTTTGATATACAGAACGACCCGAGCTGTAAAACAAAGTGTGTGTGCAATTCACATCCGGCTTTTGTGAAGTGAAACTTCACAAAAGTAGCGTGCGAGAGAATGAGATAAATATACCCTTTTGAGCACAATAGAGCAGTAGCGCAACTCAACATCGTACAGCGCCATCTATTGGTCGTGAACATATTATAACTTGTATTCTATGTGATTCTCTCTTAGGCTTTATTATAACTTGTAAACTATCTTATTCTATCGCAGGCTAAATCCTAATAAACTCGTAAATATATTTGTCTCTTTTTCATTTCATCGAATTTTCAAATCACAACGATTCTAAACAAGTTTCACTTCAAAATGATTTTAGTGGAGTCTTCTAATCTAAAAATGATGCACTAACTAAACATGAATGCAGATAATTTGCCTCATTAGTCTAGTGGTTAGCATGTTCGAATACGGCCGACGAGGTCCTTGGTTCGAGTCCCGGGTCGGGTCATATTTAAGTATTGGGTTCTTCTGACTAGAAATTCTCAGTACTAGCCCGGAGTTAGGAAGTTGGTGGTGTTCCACCCCCGTGCCTCGGAGAGCACGTTAAACCGTCGGTCCCGGTTATTATCACTAAAATGATAATAGTCTACCAACCCGTATTGGAGCAGCGCGGTGTGTGTAAGCTCTAATTTCCTCTTTCCTATGAGAGTGGAGGCATGGTAATATTAAGATACCAATACTGTGGTGGAGGCCTGTGCCCAGCAGTGGGACGGTAATGGGCTGTAGTGGTGGTGATGGTAGCTAACTTACAGTGGAATTTGAAAAAAATAACTCACTACTCCAATAAACTTGGACACGTTCGGGAAGATAGCACCGATGGTGGTAATCCCACATATGAAGATAGCCCTGTACACTCGCTCCCAGAACCAAAACTTCCCGGGGTCGTAACGCTTCTTAATGTAATACCACATTAGGTCGAAAGGGAACCAGAAATTTAAGGCGTATGTCACGTAAATCATCACGGCAAACAGGCATTTGAGGGCGATTGGGAATCTAAAATAAAATGATTAACTTTAGAACTTCATTTGTGTTTTAGAATATGAAAAGCATACATTTAATAAAACTCAGAATTTCTATACAACGTCTGTTAATCAAATACTTACGGTTCCAAAGGAAAGTTAATTGTGACTGGTGATCTACTTTCTTCACCAAAGCCCCAGTAGCCGAAGAAACCGATAGTCACCACAATGCTGACGACTATCGACATGCCTGTTATTGGAGAATGAAGATTTATGAATTCCAGAAATTCAGCTTTTGGATTAAGGATTTTTTATCAACCCAAAACTTCGATTTCGTTTCAGTAACGAATAACAAAAAAAAATACGATTTGGCCACACATTTTTTTAAATTGCAAGTTACGCTTTCGCTTGATGCCAAACATGCTTAGTGCAAAGCAAGGATGAGGTCTAGGTTGGAACGCGCTTGTCTAGAAGATGCCTATTCACTCTTCCCTTGAAGGTATTTAAGTTATACGCGGCAGGAAACACGTGCGCTAGGAGTATATTCCACACCTTAGCGGTTCCAAACATAACTTAGCAGTTTTAGATAACTTCCAAATATCGCTTTTTGAATACAGTATCAATTTAAGATCTGATAAGAAGTAATAAAACTATTCAAAAACTTTCAGCGAAAAATCTAACCCCCAAGAAGAGCAATTCCTATCTTCTTCGGTTCCGCCATATTGTTTTCGATCGCCATCACAGCCCCCGTGCCTTCCATGCTGAATATACAAACGCCCATGAACTCGAATAGACCAGTCACTGTTTTGAACGCTGGCATGTCCAGAGGACTCGGTGGGGATGACCTCACGCAGTAGTACACCGTTGCACTAGCGATCATCACTGTAAAAGTAATGAGAAAATCTATACCTCTATACTCTATACTTAATATATCAAACGCGAAAGTGTGTCTACCTGGCTGTCTGTGTGGTTTTCATGGCCCATCTACTCAACCGATTTTGATGAAATTTGGTACAGGAAGATCAAGATGATATCCCAGCAAATAATGGAGTTCCCGCAGAAATTAAAAACATGTCATACGATAGAAGGATATAAACCCTTTTGAGCACAATGGAGCAGCAGCGCGACTCAATATCGTACAGTGCCATCTATTGGTCGTGAACATATAACTTGTATTCTCTCTCATTCTCTCGCAGACTAAATCCTTTATGTTTTTTCTCTTTTAGGTGTCGCTTTTTCGTTTCATCCAATTTTCAAATCACATTGATACTAAAGAAGTTTCACTTTAAAAAAAGAATAAACTTACATATAATGACATCAGCAACTATAGAAAAAGGTGCCAGATACTTCAAACTAGTAATCATGGCGATGGCCACACAAGGGATGACCAGTATCAGAATGTACACCCTAAGGGGAGGATTCCCTGCTAGGGTGACTTCATCTTTGCCTTCCACCAGCTGCTTGATGGATCGCGCGATCATGATCTGATAGACGCAACATGAGCCAAATAAGAGGAAACATGTTGTAAAGTCCACCATGTATCTGGAATCAATGAGACAAGATTAAGTAATAGTACATTACTGCTCAGGCTGGAACATAGAGCAATTCACGCCTGAGTAATATTGGAAGGACGAGGCAAAGCCGAGGGCTTGAACCCTAGATAGATAGATAGACAAAACTTTTTATTGCACACAAATCTCTTCCAGACAACTTTGGGGAGAGGATGTGATTTTAAAAGTGATTTTAAAAGGACGAGGTGGTAGCCTAGTCACCAGCTGAAGCCTTTGGCCGAAATAGCAATTAACAGCCTGAGGCTGTTAATTGCTATTTCGGCCAAGGCTAATAGTTATATATTATTTTTTTGTAATTTTAGTATAGTGCTTCTAAACTAAAATGACACCATTAACAATATTGCTAACCCTTTCATAAAACTCCCTGCGGAAAGGGACAGAACTAGATTCAAAGCTGTCATTTTAGTTTAGTGTACAGATTGTGTTATCCAGAACTGGCCATCTTGTTTTTTTTTTTAAATGAGGAAGCAATTAGTTTCGAACAAGCAAGAGAAAAGGTAACTTATTGGACTGACGACTTTAAGAAGTGGTAGGAAATAGTTTGTGGGAAACCGAGTGTCGTGGTAATCGGAAAGTCAGAATGAATCACTATATTTACCTAAATGTCTTGCTATATTTCTTCAAGCTGGTAAAAGGGCCCACCTCCAGCGTCGCCTCCGCCAGATCAGGGTAAGACATCGCAGGCACCTGGACTCTGCCGTACATCCTCTGGGCCGAGTGGGATGTCAGCTGAGCACAGACATGAAGGATGATTAAGGCTACGTTCGAACTGCGAAAAAAGTCCTTGCGGAAGGATTTTCGAAATAAATATTTTCGCAATTCTGTAACACTAGAAATCATAATATGGAGGTGTACGAACTTGCGTTTATAATTCACGCGTAAAAAATCTCTGCTTTGATAAAAACGGGTCAAAATATTTTTGTAAAGAGCCTGGTCTACCTACCGTTACAGACTTGGGTCAACGTTGCTAATCGACAAATCGAAAAAAAACACCTACTACTTACATACATAGCGTAGCTGATGCAAAAACCGAATATGATGGTGAGAATGAGAGACGACCATAGCCCGCACATCTTGTAGCTCTCGTGGATGGCCACCACACCACCGCCGAGACAGGTCTTCGCTATATGGCCGATGGTTTCCAACACACTGTGGACGTTGACCAGCATTAATAATGTCCTCCCGACCGAATTTCGTCCACGACGGCCAATCTCCAGTGAGATTATCCATTTTTTTCATAAAGATTAGCCATCTGCGCGCGAGATATTAGTTTCAAGGCCTGGTACTAGATGGCCCTGTACTGAATTGTACGCGCTGACATGGGTATGTTCCGATATACACTGCGAGCACTGTAAGGTGTGACGTCAATTTAGTATACTGCGAAGCCGTTCCTTTATACATGTAGTTAGCTGGTAACTGTTTAAAACGGAATGCAGTCAGCACTGAGAGCACCTTACCTCGAAAACGCCAGTGCTCACAGTACAAAAATGGCGAGAAGGATGACGTCATATATTTCCCTAGGATAGGTACTGCGGCAGTATACAGTCAGTCCGTAGCGGAACGAATGTCTCCCCAGTAAGAGCACTGAACAGTGCTCGCAGTGTATATCGAAACATATCCTTTATGTTCGTAATAGTACTCGGTCTATACCGGTAACCCGGGTTGCCGCGTTTTACGGGGGTAGCAGGAGTTCGTTTCTCTCGTGGGTATTCCATTTTGGTAAAAAAGATTACGTTCCAAACTTCTAAACTAGGTAAAACTTATGTAGTCCTCTTTTTAGGAAACTTACGTAGCGCTCTTTATAGGAAACTTACGTAGTCCTCTTTCTAGGAGGTCTCGCAGCGGTAAAGTCATAGTTCCGCGCCGCTTCACCCGTCGCTTTAATTTCGAACTTGTGGTGCCCTCGGTGTCTAGGAGGCGTTGGATTGCTTGTCGTTGTATCTGGAACCTAGTCAGACATTTTTGTACACCCACCCCCACACACACACAGTACACACATATATACCGATGACCCCCCTGGCGTAGTCTTTTACGTGGGAGGTCCCAGGTTCGATCCGCAGCAGAGTCGATTTGCGAATTTATAGTTTCTGAATTTCCTCTGGTCTGGCCCCGCCTGGTGGCAGGTTTCGGCCGTGGCTAGTTACCAGTTCACCACCCTACCGGCAAAGACGTACCGCCAGGTCGGGCCATAATTAAGCTTTGGGTATTTCTGACAAGAAATTCTCAGTAGGTACATACTAGCCCGAAGTTAGGAAGTTGGCGGGGTTTCACGGCACCCCCGTGCCTCGGAGAGCACGTTAGTCCGGCGCCCGATTTCGCGCATATTGACTATCATATTTTGCATATACATAGTCATAATAATGCATTTTGCATTGTAGACATAGTTATAGTAATAATATAGATAAGGCCCTACGTCAGCGACAAAGGCGACAACGCGACTCGATACGACGCGACCCGACAGTATCAAACAGTAGCTGTCTAGCTGACCCTCCGCATTAGATAAGTTTTTCGTATTCTATGGAGTCTTATCGCGTCGCGTTGCGTCGCTTCCCTTTCTTTACTAGGTATCTAATATAATCTTTGAGAGAATGATTTAGGTATTATAATGAGACTTACTGAATCGTCCATTTTTGTCTTGTTAAATTCTAGTAAATTGCTCCATAGACTTATTATATGAAATTGCTCTCATTCTCACAATATTACTTATATCATAATGAGAAACGCGCCGCAAGATAATTAACACGAAGGAAGTAAACCCCAAAGTAAACATTTAATACATAATATATTTCTCTGTATAAAATAAATAGCAACAAACGAGACAAAAAATACTAAAATAGTATGACAAAATGTCATACGTAAGTACTATGTCTTGGTATAATTAACAAGACGTTCAAAATTCTTTCTTCTTAGTTTTGGTTTTGTCGTTACGTCAGTGACGTATCTTAGCTCTATGGTAAATATTCCATGCACTCAGAGACGTCTATGGTCGGGGACCTGGCATTATGAACATGAGATCCAGGGCCAAGCATGAAATAGGTAGGCATCTCTACCTACTATGAGATAGTTAAGTCGTACCCAGGGTCATATGGTTTATGAGTACCTCCTACTTCCATGGGTCCAAGAAGTAATATCGTATCTCACAATAATTAGTTTATTTCTATCAGGTTGCTATTTGCAATGAGCTTTGAAGACCGTATACCCGTGGTCTCATTAATTAGACCCATTGATTGACCTGGTTTGACCCTATGGGCACGGGTCACGACCCCCTTGTGGGGTAATTTTTATGGATACTGCAAAACAACTGCAAATCGTAATTGCTAAGCTTAAATAAAAAACACAGGTAAGGAAAAATCACAATTTAATAAATCAAACATGTCTACAAATCTTACGGACGGGACAGAACAAAACGTCGGGTATAATTTTTTCAACTTTTCATCAAACTACCATACAAAAAATGTTTTTTGATAGCGCGTTTACATTAGGCCCGTCACTGAATTCGGCCGCATTCGGTTTAACCGGCTTTGTTAACCGGATTGGCCTTTTACATTAGGTCAACATCAAGCTTCCATAAGTCGGTACGACTGAATACGGCCGTAACAACTTTTACAATAACCCGTTGTCCTAGGTGAGCGACAAAACACAACACGCGACGTGACGCAATACGACGCCATTATAAATGACAGACGTATGTACGCGACAACGTAGGCCACGCAAAAGCTACAGTTTGATGTTGTCGCGTTTGTCGCTCACCTAGAACAACGGGTGAGTCGGTCACCGAAAACGAGCTGCGATCGAATACGGCCAACCAAATTACAGTTTACATTAGTCGGCGACCGAAAACGGCTGCAGTCGAATACGGCCGAACCGACCTAATGTAAACGCATCATGAGTCGTCGACAGTTTTAGAAAACTTCCCTAATGAGTTCCTTAGCATTAAGATACGTGCCGACAATACACAGGACGAAGCCGAATACGCAGATCACCACGAACTTCCAAAGCCTCCATCTGAGTATGCCTAGACCTGGGTCCTCCCAGTCTAGACACAGTTCTATAAACGCAGGGAAAATGAAGCCCATGGTTGATAGGCAGAATGAGCCGAGCTGCAAAAAAGAGCTGCATGATCATACTATACTAAATATATTATATACCTACTATAATATGTTTAGTAAACACGAATAACGATTATTATATTAGGTATATATATATATATATTAACGATTCATATGAATCGTTTATCGATTATTATCAGATGTTAGTGATAATAAACGGGACCGACGGCTTGACGTGCTCTCCGAGGCACGGAGGAAACTTCCAAATTCGGTCACTCATCCAGTTACCGACCTGGGTCAATGTTGCTTAACAATCGCAATCGACTGATATGCGTGGTTGCAACTAGGCCACACGTCCCTCACAATAGGCACTAAAAAGGCTTTTAAAGGGAAATAAACTTGCCAGGCCAATGAACTTGGTGACGGCTGGGAAGATGACAGCAATGATGGTGATACAAAAGACAATTATTGCTCTCCATACTCTCTCCCAGATCCAGTACTTTGGCTCCTCGTATCGCTTCTTGATGTAATACCAGACCAGCTCGAATGGTACCCAGAAGTTTAGTGCGAAGGTGACGTATATCATCAATGCCATACACACTTTCAGTGCTATTGGAAATCTAGGATACAACATAACTTGGTTATAGACTTATAGTGTACGGGCACGAAATCAGTGGTAGCGGGGCGACGGCGGTAGCGGGGCGACGCGATTAGTCGGAGAGCTGGCGACGAATTTCGGGAAGAATTTTGAAGAGGTCTGGTAATACTTTATAACCGACAAAACATTCTGACATTTTTTTTCGAATTCTATAAGTACTAAATTGAAAGATTAAAAAATCAAGTTGCCAATTTTTATTTTTTTATTTGTTATATGTTGCGCAGTAGCGAAATGAATACAAACGCTCTACCAGATTGACAGGACTGGATTCGCTAATTGACGAAATTATATTTTTTCACAATTTTAGCTTGCCAAAAGGACCTTCCCGAAATTCGCCAGCTCTCGGACCACATCGCCCCGCTGTCGCCGTCGCTCGGCCGTCGCTAGTTTCGTGTCTGACGCCTAAGTCCCAAAAATTTATCTGGCCCGGTGGCCAAAATTGGAACTTAATATTATGCCTGTTTGGTATTTGTTTTTATTCTAATTTTAATATTAATACTAGCGACGCTGTCACCGGGTCAAATGAGCAAACTACTCATTTTATTTTGACTATTGTCCGAAAATTGGACCTTATTTCGTAAACGGTATATTTATTTCCAAAAATTGTTTGAAGTTTTTCTTGTTACCTATGACATTTTTTTAATATAAATATAGCGAGCAAACGAGCACCCGTGGGTCGGTAATTACCTACTTTAACATCAGGTGGGTCACCTGATGTTAAGTGATTAGCGCCGCCAATGAAAATTTGTAGCACCATAGGAATTAGAATTAGTTGCCGGCTAACTGATGCCCGCGACTTCGTCCGCGTGGATTCCTTAATTTTCCGGGATAAAAAGTTGCTTATGTGTTATTATGGACTATAATCTATGTGCCAAAAATCCATCCATCATCCAGATCCGTTCAGCCGTTTTGGCGCGATTGAGTAACAAACATCCATCCATCCAAACTTTCGCATTTATAATGGTAGTATAGATAGAAACACGGATGGATGGAATACATGACGTAACTTACGGTTCCAGAGGGAAATTCAGAGTCACAGGCGATTTGGACTTCTCTCCGAAGCCCCAATAACCGAAGAATCCGACAGTCATCACTATAAAGACCACCACTGACATACCTGGAATACGCAGTCGGTTAGTTTTTATCATTATCTCACCATAATCACAGTCTAAGGAGATACGTTCTTTCCTACCAGTCGCTAGACAGAGCAACGCTGCGGTATGACAGGGACGTGACGGAGGAAACTGGCAGAATTCTTCGTTTACGGCCTTTTCCACTGCCAAGGGCTTTTTTCCCCGTCATAGTCAGTTCCTGCTACTATTTATTTTGTAGCTACCTTTTTTTCTCTGACACAAGTATTTCTAGGTCATATGACAACTTGCCAGCCCAATATGTTTATTTAATATCTTTTTGGCATAAAAAACAACTAACCCTCTCACCTAACTCTAAACAAACTAACTTACGCCTAAATTTCACTTTGACAAAAACAGCGATTTGAAAATTCGATAGCCCAGGAATGCGGAAAAAAAGGAATAGCCTACCTCCAGCCAAAACGAGAGGAATCTTCTTAGGCTCCTCCATAGAGTTCTCGATGGCCAACGTAACCCCAACGCCCTCCATACTGAACACACACACGCCCATGAACTCAAACAACCCCGGTACGGTCTTGAAGACGGGGAACTCGAACGGACTCAGAGTTTGATGTCTCACCGCGTAGTACACTGTTGACCCAGCTACGGCCACTGGAAAAAATAATTAAAATAAATCCAAATCTAAATATTTTGTAATTATCATTACAATAGCGCTTCTCACACTGGGAAAATTTACGGATAAAAACTAGGTACCTAAACTAGGTACCTAACCTAGGTATGTGCTATTCCAGACTATAAGCTATTTCATTCAGAACCCATTCCAGCCGTTCTGGCGTGATTGAGTAACAAACATCTATACATCCATCCATCCAAAGTTTCACATTTATAATATTAGTATAGATAGTAAGAATAAAAGGTGTGTGTGTGCAATTCACACACGGCAGAAGCGAAACTTCAGAAAAGTAGCCTACGAGAGAATGAGATAAATATAACTTGTACCTATTCTATCTCATTCTCTCGCAGGCTAAATCCTACATATGATTTAACATACAATACATACCATTCAATCTACCAATTACGGAGAAACCGATGAACCAACCAACAAACACACATACCTTGATTAAAAATAGAAAAAAAATACTAACATATAATAATATCAGCAGCAATGGAAAACGGCGCAAGGTACTTCAGAGTGGTGATCATACAAAGAAGAATACAGGGGATAAGCAACGTTGCTATCAGCTGTCTCAAGGATGGGCTGCCGCCGGCCGAGATTTCGTCTGTACCCTCGAGGAGTTGCTTTATGGTACGCGCGATCATAATCTGGTACACGCAGCAAGATCCAAATAGATCAACGCAAATTGTTAAGTCTACCGCGTACCTTTGAAACAACATAATATTATGATTATATGTATTTCAAATGTACTTTTTTTTATTCCACTACAGGTTAGCATGGTAAGTGATGACTGATGATGCAATCTAAGATGGTAGCGGACTAACCTGTTAGGGGTATCGCAGTCATATTAAACCCATATACCTCTTATAGTCGGTTTCTACACAGCATCGTACCAGAACACTCAATCGCTTGGTGGTACGTCTTTGCCAGTAGGGTGGTAACTAGCCACGGCGGAAGCCTCTCACTAAACCAGACCAGAGTCAGAAATTATTAATTCCCAAATTGACCCTGCCGGGAATCGAACGCCATCGAAATCGAAGGCCGCCAACTCGCATTGGAGCAGCGTGGAGGGTCTAAGCTCTAATTCCCTCTCTCCCATGAGGGTGGAGGCCTGTGCCCAGCAATGGGACGTCAATAGGCTGTAGTGGTGTTGGTGGTGGGAATCGAACCCAGGACCTTTCACGTTAAGACAACAGCTGTTGTCACAAATGCGACGGCTTCCCTGGGGAAGTCGTCGCATTTGTCGCTCATCTAGGACTAACTTGGAGTGGAATAAAAAAGAAACCTTAAAGAGTCCATAGACGTGTTTCCGACCATACCGAGGGTTCATTTACCTAAAACTTCTGCTGTGCCTCTTCAATCTATTAAAAGGACTGATCTCTAGCGAGGCCTCCGCCAAGTCAGGGTACGACATGAAAGGCACCTGGACTCTTCCGTATATCTTCTGAGCTGATCTAGCCAGGATCTGTGGAGGAATACGTCAACCATAAGGCCGCTTTTCCATCAGAGTTGTGTTATGGATAGGTAATTATACTGTTGAAGATTATGCTAAGGAAAGGGGTTACTTATGTATACACATTAATGAAATTGGTTTTTTTTCAAAAGAGCAATCACCGAGTTTCTTGCTGGTTCTTCTCGGTAGGAATTCCGAACCAGTGGTACATTCACTGGACGATTCAAAAGCATTTGTAAAGGTTTATTTGAATCAAAAACATTTGAATTTGAATTTGAATTTAATCCACCAATCATTTTCATTGCTGTACATAGGTTAGCATTGGTAGAAACGGGTTCACCGAAGCTATGTCTAAATATTGTTATATTTTTCTATTTCAATTGACTTATTTATAACTATCACATCTCTGGTGGAAAAAAGGCCTTATGCACCAATGTTGGACATCGTCCGTCGCTGTCGACCCATAGGCCGATCATACACGGACAGCTTGAAGCAGTCAGGATGCGACTGCGTAGTGAACTACAGTCTTCTACGTACATGGAACCGCTCGAGCAGTTGCGACTGCTTCGGGCGGTTGGCAACCGTTATCAATGGTAGCTTCAAGCTGTTGACTATGACAGCGGTCCCTGTATGTTGATCACGGCTAACTGCTCGAGCAGTCCATGTATGGCCCGCCATAGACGTGCACAGCTGGATATACCTAAATCTCTTGACAGTATGGGCTTCCACTCGTCGAGCCATATCGGTAACTCTTCGAAGGTTCTTTAAGAAAACATCGTGAGGAAACCTGCACGCCCTAGAGTTCTTAAGTCCTCAAAGGTGCGTGAAGTCATTCATAATATTAGAACTTAATGCTAATTGATGATTATTATGGTTTTTCTATCACTTAAAACCTGATATAATAGTTCCTCCAAATTGCATCATTGTTTAAAACGCAAAAAATTGCGTACTCTGCATAGCTAAATAGTAAATACCATGTGAGTATACCTGCTTAGACAAACAAAAAATACTTAAATGCTAGTAGAAATATGACCTGGTAATTACCTACAATTAAATTGATGACTATGTTAGACTCAATAATTACTATTTTGTTTATCAAATTGTAATTCTTTAGGTATATAATCTAGGCGGATAACATTTTAGGTAATATTTAATTCAATGAAGAACTAGCTGATGCCCGCGACTTCGTCTGCGTGGAATTAAGTTTTTGTGGTCCTGTGGGAACTCTATGATTTTCAAGAGGAAGTAAGTAGGTAAGCCTATATCGTCTCAAAAACTTAGAGATCCCTACAAAAATTGCAATAATGTGAATTAAGTCTGAAAAAATCATCTCATCTCTCAAGCTATCGTGGCGTGCGCTGCGTGTAAAAGTTACACGAAAATAATGTACGTTGAAATTGTCGATGATAAGTTGATAACGCAACTCATACGCACATACATACAGTAGCTGATACTCAAGCCCAGCACGATGGTGAGTACGGCGGACGTCCACAGGCCGCATTGCTTGTATGACTCGTGGATAGCCACCACGCCACCGCCGAGGCAACTCTTGATGAGATGGCCAATTGACTCTATCACACTGAAACGGAGAAAAAGTTAGGGTGCATTTCTACCAGAGGAGCGGCGGCTCTATCACACTGAAACGGAGAAAAAGTCAGGGTGCATTTCTACCAGAGGAGCGGCGGCTCTATCACACTGAAACGGAGAAAAAGTCAGGGTGCATTTCTACCAGAGGAGCGGCGGCTCTATCACACTGAAATGGAATAAAATCAGGGTGCATTTTACGGACGGAATTAACCCGTCCCGTCGTAGGCACAAGGTAGTATCACAATTTTTTTGAAGGGTAACTCTTTAGGATCGGTGTGATTTGAAAATTCAACGTAACGAAGAAGCGACACCAAAAGGAGACAAACATTAAGAGGTTAGCCTGCGAGAGAATAAGATAGAATACAAGTTATATTTATCTCATTCTCGTAGGCTACTTTTCTAAAGTTTCGCTTGTGCCGTATATGAATTGCACATGCACACTTTTTTCGGATTGGGTTTACTGCGTAGGCCCTACCAAGTCTATTCTGTAAAGCCATTTTGTTAAGCTCATACCACGGCTTAGGACATTGGGACGGTGCAGCATCACAATGAGGCCCCGATTTCTGCATTAGGTATTTGACAACAAAGAGTCCCAATAATTGTCTAAGCAAATCGTAATAATTTGACAGCTTAAAAGTACCTATTACTCGAACTGTTTATGGAGTTCATAGGTACATGCTTTTTGACTTGGAGGCATCTATGAACTCCTTAAACAGGTCATATTATACGTTTAGCAAACGATTGCAATTTTCTTACACAATCGGGGGCAGATTTTAATATCGAAACTTTTCCGTTTGGAACGCTGGCTGTTATACATGAGCTCTAAAACAATGAGACTAAGGTTCATTTTACTTTGACGCTAATATGATCGAATGCTTGATTATGATCATTCGACTTTGCAATATTAAAACCGGGAGTAAGCGTACAGCAAATAACGTACAGTTGATGTCAAAATTGCATACAGAATAAAAAAACAAGATGGCTTGTTAGTTACAAAGTCACCTATATTTATAGTCAACTAGATGATGCCCGCGACTACGTCCGCGTGAATTAAAGCTTTTTGATCCCCGTGGAAACTCTTTAATTTTTCGAGATATAAAGTAGCTTTCCCGCCCCGGGATACCACCTATCTCTGTACCAAATTTCATCAAAATCTGTTCAACAGATGGGCCGTGAAAGCGTAGCAGACAGACAGACACACTTTCGCGTTTGCATTAAGTATGAATAGTATTCATCTTGAAGGTAGACATTGTTGACACTAATTAATGGCAATAATCCAAGTAGTTTAACCTAATGTTGTTAAATTAAATTGTTAATTAAATTAACTATTTTAGACGGATTAAATGACGTTTGTGTGCATGAGTGATTAGGATTGCTTGCACTCAGTTTTAGCCACAGACCATACAACCAATTGACTGAGCATAGCGTGCCCCCTCACCAGCCAAACGTTAGCAGTATGACTGCTAACGCTACGTTTTGTGCCTATAGTCGCCCTCAGTCCGTATTCGACAGTGCTCGGGAATTGATCTAGTATAAAACGAAAATTAGGCCTCTCTGTAGCATTAAATGGCGTGGAAAGAGAAGCAATACCTCCAGCTATGTAAAGGATGGGATAACATTTCATAAGTAAGTGTAGTTTTGTAATAATAAATAAAAATCATCAATACGCAAAGAAATAAAAATATTTACAAAAATGAAAAGGAACCCGTTGATGTCTTTCAGTATTTCTTTGTCTTTCACATGTAGTTCTACATATCTCCGTCTCTTCCACGCATAGCCCAGTGTAGCCCGTGCAACTATCGATAAATTATATCGATAGCCTTAGACCACTTGAATGCCAATAAATTAATTTATTGAGTAAAAACTTATATTTCATTAGATTCCGAACAATTCTGAAGTAGAAGAACAGGTTTCTTATTTATTTGATTAAAAGTTGTTGGTGAAAACTTAAGTTCTTTAGGAGGTATAGAACTTGGGCAATTAAAAAATATATATAAGTATCAGATAATTATGCATAATCATACATATGGTTGTATATTGCTGTTTGAATACAATTATTTGTATTGATTTTCCAATAGGCACCTACTGGTAATTTTTATCGATACATTTTTGTCGCGCAGCGGGCAGCCCAAGTGCCGCGGTAACATATACTTTGTACTTTTAACTGTGTAAAGTTGACCTTGAGTCAGCCAATGAGAAATGCTATTATTACCTCGTCCCCCGCCTGAAAGTGGTGAGATGTGTTTCAAAGCGAAAATGTGGCTATTAGCTCTCAATAGGTTTACTACTCGGTGGTTTTAGCAGTTGAGCTATGTATGGACTTTTGACGTCGACTGTACATATCCTTAGACTGTGACAATACTAACGTCGTCTTCTTCCCCGGTGGTCGGGCAGCCCTAAAATCGTAGTTCTTCGCCGCTTCGCCTCTCGCCTTTATCTCATACTTGTGGTGCCCTCTGTGTCTCACCGGGTGGCTCACTGGACTCGGTTGAATTGCTTCGTCACTCTTAAATTCATTAGAGAGAAATAAAGATACAGGCAAAGACGTACCCGCCAAGCGATGTAGCGTTACGATGCCGTGTAGAAACCGATTAGGGGTATGGGTTTAATTGACCGAGCGAACCGAAGGTCTCTGAGTCTACTTGAGTGAATTTGCACTTGTCCGTCCGTCCGGCCGTCCGTTCGTCCGTCCGTCCGTCCGTCCGTCCGGCCGTCCGTTCGTCCGTCCGTCCGTCCGTCCGTCCGTCCGTCTGTCAGAGCCTTATAACTTCTGAATTACTGAACGTAATTACTTCAAATTTAAATATTATGTATATAAACCGATGGCCTCCAGCCGAATATGGCTTAAAAAGTTATAAAAATCTTTATTTCAGGGGGGCTCTCATAGAAACGAATAGGAAGAAAAAATCTTTTTATAGCGTTACATAGGGTTGCGGTATGTCATTATAAAGATAGTTAGGAATAGAGTCCAAAAATATATTTTTTTAAATTTTTCTCCTAAAATTGATGAAATGGGGGGCTTCCAAAGTGGAGATTTTCTAACGTCCAAAGTTAACCTCAGAACTCTAAATTTTCTGAAATGCTGAGCCTGAAACTTGATCAATTATTTGAATTACATCCTATAATTGAACAACAAATACTAAAATTAGATAAATATTATATGAAAACGAACTTATTTAATTTTTAATGAGCCTTAGTATTTACAACAGAACTTCACAATGATGTCAATAGATGGCGCCGCGAGGTCTCAGTTCGGGGCGAACCACTAGTTAAAACAAGGAGTGAATATATTCTCCGGAGATATCTAAGGAGCTACGATACCACAAACAGATACACAGTTATACAGACATATAAACACATTAAACTTGTAACACCCCTCTACTTGCGTCGGAGGTTAACAACTAATGAACTAACCTGTTCCTGTCTTTCAACCTGTAAAAAAGAAAATGCTTTTCAATCAGCCGATTTTGCATCCATCGCGGCACGCAGCGCCACGTAGGTAGTAGCGGTACAACCAATATATAGATATCATTACCGTGGTTGTACCATGCTACCCGCGCTGAGATTACGCTAAAATCAATGATCACACACATCTCCTCCGCTATCACTCAGCGTTCTTTTTACGTGACAGGACCTAAACCTGACTTACAGTCCGCGCACGAGCTCCGAGGAATCGGGGTCTGAAGAAACGACGGCTGTACGCCACCCCCGATCGTCGCTCCATATCCAGTTTGTCCCAGCACTAGTTTCGAGCTTGACGCGTGTAATTTTGCGATAGCAGTATTGTTTTGCACTTTAAACAACTCTAGGTCATTACTTTAACATTCTATCATCATCATCATCATCATCATCACAACAGCCTATTAACGTCCCACTGCTGGGCACAGGCCTCCACTCTCATAGGAGAGCGGGAATTAGAGCTTAGACCCACCACGCTGCTCCAATGCGGGTTGGCGGGCTTTAACGACTATTATCATGTTAGTGATAATAACCGGGACTGACGGCTTAACGTGCTCTCCGAGGCACGGGGGTGACACACCGCCAACTTCCAACTCCGGGCTGGCACTGAGGATTTCTTAATTGAAAAATCCAATACCTAACTTTTATGCCCGACCGGGAATCGAACCCAGGACCTCGTGATCCGCAGTCGACTATGCTAACCACTAGACCAACGGGGCAGTCATTAACATTCTATAGGATTCCTCAAAGCTCGCGCGCGGGCTAAAGGTGCCTTCAAGGCAAGAATTAATATCTATTTTCTACGACCTCATTATTGCTTTTCATATGCGTGATTGTCATCATCGTCAAGCGTAAGCCTATCTTGTAATAAAAAAAAAACTACTCACAGGTTTATCGTCCATTTTGAATTCTCATAACAATTACGGATTAGGAAAATGAAAATTACTTTAAATATATTAATATTAAGGTAAAATTCTAAAAGAAATACAAGAAAAGTAGAAATATTGTTATTTAGATACTTGTCACAATTTTGAATGATTAAAACACTGACAGCGCAAAGAATTTAGAAGAGAACGAGTGACAATAGAATCAAACCTTCTTTTTTGTTCTACTGTAAATCTTAAGTTAGAACATGTCAGGGGCCATACTGCCAACGCTTAAAGCAATACTTAAGCAATATTACACAAATTGACAGTTTGATCATTGATGTCTTGACGTTCCATAAATAAGAATTATGAATCTAAAACGCGAAATTCAACAATATGGATTTAAGCGTTGGCAGTATGGCCCCAGATAGAGTGTGTTTCAGTTGCAATGTTCTGGTCTGGCGGGAGGCTTCATCACTTACCATCCGTCATCATCGTAGTCAAGGGCTCACTTGTAGTGGACTAAAAAAAAATAGAAATGCCTAGACATTTCGCGGCAAAGCGGTGCTGATTAAGGTATAATTGATTAAATACCCCCAACCAGATTAATCCGCTACCATCTTAGACTGCATGATCACTCATCATCCAGGAAGATCGCTGTCATGGGCTTAGATACTTGTAAATATTTCTCAGTCTATGCTTTTATAAGTCCATCAAACTTATCTGGCCCGGAGGCCATTTGAACTAATTTTTATGCCTGTTTTTATTTTATTTTTCACTTTTTTTTCACTGATGGGAATGTCAGCAGTATATAAGAGGATAATGTTGGACCCAGAACAGAGCCTTGGGGTACCCCTGATTTAATGTCATGGAAGTCTAAGAATCATTCGTGAAAAAAAAAAACTTTTTTTTCGCGTTTGTGGGACAAGATTTAATGTAGAATAAGTACATGGAAGTAGGAGGCACGGGTAACTAGGTACCTACTAATAAAAAAACCGGCCAAGTGCGAGTCGGACTCGCGCACCGAGGGTTCCGTACAAACTGTGACGCGGTAGGCCGTTTACGATGTGGTGGCCGGCCCTTGGAGCTGTGAAAAAATTAAGCTTCTGAGTCAACGCCATCAAAAGATACAGCCGTTTATGCTGCAAATTTTCGACACTCGCAAGGGAATCAAAACCTACAGGGTACTTCCCGTAAACTCAGAATCTTGAAATTTGGTACGAAGAAACGTCTTATAGCACAGTATAGGAAGAATTGCGAAAAGCAAAAATTTTTAGTTACATCATAATATAGTAAAAATATTTTTAATAATTTCAAAGTAAGTTTTAAACTTGTTTAAAATTATTAAAAATATTTTATTAAATCATGTACCTAACTAAAAATGTATGCTTTTCGCAATTATTCCTATATCTGTGCTTTATGGCGTTGCTTCGTACCAAATTTCAAGTGTAAAAGAAGGTGGGTCAGGATGGTAAATAATTAATCCGTATTTCAGACATAACACAAGATTCTGAGTTCACGGGAAGTACCCTATAGGTTTTGATTCCCTTTCGAGTGTCGAAAATTTTAAACAAGTTTAAAATTAATAAAGATATAGGAATAATTGCGAAAAGCATACTTTTCGCAATTATTCCTATATCTGTGCTTCATGGCGTTGCTTCGTACCAAATTTCAAGATTCTGAGTTCACGGGAAGTACACTGAAAAAATTTTATTTTAACAAAGGACCTTTTTGGCTCGGTTAAAAGCAAATCGGCATATTTTAACTATGACTTATCTAAAAACGCCAAGTAAACTTGGTATATAATAGACCTGTGCATATTGTTAAATGTTCTTGGTTATTAACAAATAGAAAATTAATAATTTGTAATTAACATAATTGGTAAATCCAAACACTTTTGAACATGATACAAAACTAATGAGTGGTTTTGTTAATTCATAATAAGTATTTTGTTCAAATCTAAACTAGCATTTAAATCGGTTGATTTTTATGAACATCCTTATTTAATAACAAACAAGTCGAGTCATTTAATTTTAAACTAAGTGCTCAATTGATTTCAAAAAAGTCATTATTCGGTTGATTTTAACAAACCAACTGATTTATTAATAAGTAAGATAAACTCATTTAATTCTAATCAAGTGCATAATTGCTTTTAAATAAGTAGATATGATCGGTTAATACTTGATAAACCAATAGTTGTTAACAACCAGGCTGTGTCGAGAAATCGTGGCGACTCGGGCCAAGTCGTGTCATTTCGTCCTGGAACCTCGTTGGAGTTACATGTAAGTGTACACGCGCGCTCAGTGTTCGTAAAGTATTGTGAAGTGAAGCCAGTGTAAGATGTGAGATATTTAATAGATTATAGATAAAATTCAAAATAAATCAGTTTTGTATTACAGTGTATTTGAACTTTAATATTATAAGAACCCCTTGTCCCAAATAAATTAAATAAGTAGGCCTAAGTTTGCCACCGTGCTCAATCAGTGGTTTCCATGAATGTACTATTTACTAAAGTACTTTGTGTACGTATTAGTTACGTAAGTAACTTTTTCTCGACCAATTTAATCGGTAATAACTACAACCGACCTATTCGGTAGTTACAGCAGTGTTACTAAGTATTCCCAACCGATTCGAACGGTAGATCAGTCAATTAACTTTGTATTATTAATAGAGAAATATGTATGTACCTACTTTCATTGTTTTTTGTAAATATGTAACATGAGATACTTACTAAAAAAACTGAAGGTGGATGCATAAATATTTTTAATTGATCGTACAAATTTAATTGACTGTCGGCCGGTTTCTGAATTGAGAATTTCATGTTGAGTCTGTCTCAAAGACTACTTAAGGATAAGCAAATTTTTGTTTCTGAATTGATATTGAGCCGGTTTCTGAATTAAGCATTCAAGCAAAAACAGCAAGTTCCAACTCTCAAACCACACAATATCATTTCAGACACAAAATTTTGCTTAATTAGTCCATAAGTAGTCTTTGAGACAGACTCAACATGAAATTCTCAATTCAGAAACCAGCCGTGTATCTACCGATTGAATTGGTTCGGAATACTGAGTAGGTAACACTGCTGTAACTACCGAGAAGGTTGGTTGTAGTTACCGATTAAATTGGTTGAGAATACTGAGTAACACTGCTGTTACTACCGAGTAGGTCGGTTGTGGTTACCGATTAAATTGGTTGAGAATACTGAGTAACAATGCTGTTACTACCGAGTAGGTCGGTTGTGGTTACCGATTAAATTGGTTGAGAATACTGAGTAACAATGCTGTTACTACCGAGTAGGTCGGTTGTGATTACCTATTAAATTGGTTGAGAATACTGAGTAACACTGCTGTTACTACCGAGTAGGTCGGTTGTAGTTACCATTTATTTTTAACCAATTCTAACGGTTAATACTTGACAAGTAGTGGCTGCAAAGTTGACGTATTTGTTTTTAACTACAAACTTTGCAGGTGCTATATTGACAAACATGCTGGGTAATTTTTAGCAGTATTTCATTTATTTTTAACCCTTACGTTTTTTCAGTGTACCCTGTAGGTTTTGATTCCCTTGCGAGTGTCGAAAATTTGCAGCATTAACGGCTGTATCTTTTGATTGCGTTGGCTTAGAAGCTTGATTTTCCACAGCTCCAAGGGACCGTAGACCTGAGTATTTGAAATGAATTTCAGCTCCATGCGTTCCTGAGAAAAAGGGTCTTGAAACACAGACGGACGGACAACAAAGTGATCCTATAAGGGTTCCGTTTTTTCCTTTTGAGGTACGGAACCCTAAAAAGGAAATGGGAAATGTTATGGAATAAAATAAAATAAAGTTTCGTGTATAATTATTTACAAACATTAATCGTTTATTTAAGACCAAAAATATCACCTTCTGATTCATTTATATGAAGGCACAAACATCTAGTTGTACAACAAAGTCATTGTAATTGTAATAAATTACAGATATTACAGGATTACACATAATTACAAGCGTATCTAACGAGTTCTGATAGTATGTAACACATATTTTGTACATGCGATGATATCTGTAATTAATAAATGATATACAACAGTTAAAAAAGAACACATTTAAAACAAAAATTGTAATAAAATAAAACTTTATTCAAGTTGAAAAACAATTAAATTAAACTGCTTTAGTTTTTTACAATTATTGTTTTTGTATTGATTTGTTCTGTCATATCTTGTTTTTACTAGTTTATTCTGTTCTTTATGTAAGTATGTGTTCTCGTATTAATAGAAATAAAATTATAAAAGGAAAATTTTCGTAAATTTTTTATGATTTCCTTATTTAAAAAAGTTATTCTTTAGTACGTATAATGAAAGCTGCTTAGGAAAATTAAATTATACTTTTTAAAACATTTTAATACTATAAAAATCATATCATAGGCTAAAGGTAAATGTAAATGTAAAAATAAATAAAATATATTCCCTGATAAAACAAAGAGTTTAGAAGTAACGTGGTAATTAATAAATTATATTTAAACTAATATGTCGTTGGTAGGTATTTTAATTTAACCTTTACTAGTGGGCCCGGCAGACGTTGTCCTGCCCTATCTTCCTCACAATTTTTCCATATTTTCTCACCGTTTAAACCTTCCCTGGGCTACGACAAACATTTCAAAACCAAAATCAGCTAAATCGGCCCAGCCGTTCTCGAGTTTTAGTGAGACTAACGTACAGCAATTGTTATAGAAGATTTCACCAGTAGCCTATGTGATTTTTATTTTTTCTACATAGATGATAATTGTACTTCTTATATCATTTAGTCATAATCTCCTTTACATATCAAGATCTTTATCGACATAAATGTTAAAACCTACGTTTTAAAAGCAATGCATTACTGGGTATCCTTATAAACAATGGTCACTTAAAATTTAAAAGCGATTTTAATATTAGAGACTAGCTGGTAATTTTAAGGCGTCGATCTTTCAGAAATTAACGTTAGTATTTTAAAATTAAATTGTACTTGAAATAAACGAATATAACGCAAATTTTTGTGCGTCTTAGCATTGTGCTTAGCTTTAAGTTGTTATTTCGAAATGTATTAAAATAATAAGCAAAATGACTGCACTTTTAAATGTAATTAGGTACTAAAACCTTACAAAATTATTACATAAAAATGTTTTGGAAACAAATATTGTGTACTTTTTTTCATAAAAAAAGACGTACATATTAATATGAAATTTATTTTTGAAAGGGCGACGCCTTTTTTCACTATTAAAATATATTACTGGAAGATTACGATTATTTTAAAAAGGTAAAGCACCTTTTGGAACTATTGTATTAATATAGGCACATTTTGTATTAAAACTATTAATTATAACGGGTATTAGTTAGATTATTCTATTACTTTTGTTGCTATCTATTATCAATGACTTTTTTTTCATATCAGTATCCGTAATCAACCGCATGAATATTTATTTTTATAAGCATTAATTCATTTATTAATTAATATTCAAAATAAACTTCGATAACACTTAATGTGATTAATTAAACTTAATTACACTTTGGTAATAATTACCTATATTTTTAATACAAATTAACTAAAATTATTGTGAGAAAGCTTACGTAAAATAAAATGAAATACAAATCAAAATTAATAAATGAACAAAATCATTTATTAATTTTATAATTAATCATTAATTTATTTCACATATTCATTAAATCATAATTGTATAATATTTACAGTAAAATAATAATAATTAAATACAATAATTAATTATAATAATAATTACATACGCATATGGTTAGTAATATTTTTAATGTTAATTTAATAGTTACCATTTTTATTTTATTAATAAAAATATTAAAGATGCCGGATAAAATTTAAGTAACTTGGCATTAACAAGACTATAGTCTTTTGTTACTCTCAGACAAATCAAAAAAGTAGGGAATACACAATCAAATCTTTGTACTTTTTTAGGTTTTATAAATTTGCATGACTATGATCATCTCTAAGGTGTTAAATTAAACTTTAGCGCATCTTAAATAAGCAAAGAGAAGAAGAGACATAACAATGTAGTTTCTCAAATCGCATAGTAGGTATCAAAATAGATCATTAAAAAAAAGAGATACACTAATTTTGATTTTGGTGTTGCTGCTTTCGAGTTACAGTTGCATTATATCCATTATGGTTTATTAAATTGGAAACAATCGTATTATTTTCTGCTATTTTTAATTACCAACATCTATTTAGTTACATCGACAAGCGGTGTATCAACATCGACAGAATAAAAAAAATTGCAAAAAAAACAGCGACTGTTTCAAGAGCTGGTGAACGATCGGTTGATAGTGTTTAATTTGTGTAATTCTTTAATTTAACATTTAACACTGGGTAATATGAACACTGGGTAATTTTTTTAACGATATCCCTATTCACTGACCGTACCTACACAGTAATTTATAAACTGTGCATTCAGCCACGAGTGTCAGCAAATCAGAAGTGATTGTAATGGTTACATTGTAAAAAACCGGCCAAGTGCGAGTCGGACTCGCGCACCGAAGGTTCCGTACTCAAGAAGTAGGTATAATTACCTTTGTTAATGAACCGCAAAACTAACTTTGTTTGTAGAGGTTTACTGTTAATATCAAAAAATTACGTTTGTTGTATGGGAGCCCCCCTTTAATATTTACTTTATTGATATTTCATTATTTATTTTGAAAGGTAATATACAAGTTAATATTCTGTGAAAATTTGAACCGTCTACCTGTTACCGTTTTTAATATTTAGCAAAAAAATACGAAAAAAACACTTTTATTGTATGGGGACCCCCATTAATATATATATTTTTTTAATTTTTAATATTTGTTGTTATAGCGGCAACGGAAATACATCATTTGTGAAAATTTCAGCTTTCTAGCTATCACGGTCTATGAGATACAGCCTGGAGACAGACAGACAGACAGACAGACAGACAGACAGACAGACAGACAGACAGACAGACAGACAGCGGAGTCTTAGTAATAGGGTCCCGTTTTTACCCTTTGGGTACGGAACCCTAAAAACTACTGCCAAACTCGGCACTTACGTTAGTTACTGTAAAGTCCGAAGTCGACTATCCGAATTATTTTTCGAATCTCATTAGTTTTTGCAGTAACTCGACTGTGCGCGCCGCTAAAATATAGGTTAAAAAAATAAAAATATAGGTTGTGAATTATTGCGATCCAATTTGACGCAGATTGGCACGCCTAGTGGAAGCCAGCTTTAACAATTAAGATCTATTTTAGCTATCAAATATTAAAAAAAAAACAACTTTATCAATCTGACAAAATGACTGGCATATTGATATATTTAAATAAATTTGTGTTGACCAACATTCTATTTATTTATTTTATTTTATTTATGGCCCAACAGTTTATAACAAATTCATCCAATGTCCAATCTCTGTTAATTGAACTGTTAGTTCTTTAAGATAAATAAACCTAATAATAATAATATCTTTAAACCGATATTGATTCTAAAAAGTCACTGGGCTTAGCATTTACATTAAAAACGACAGACCGATATAAACACTATGAACAAATTATTCACCAGTTCTTGTTTTAGAATGTAGATACTTGTCTTATACCAATACTTGATACTAAAAATAAATAATTAAGCTAGGTTTGTCATTTTACATTCGCACGAGTAGGTACATTAGTGCTGTTGCTAGAAAGACGGGTGTGGATTTGATTGAATGAGCGCCGCCGCCGCCACCGTATACTGAAAAAAAAAACGTTGCTAAAGCATCGTTGACTCTGAGTTGTATAACTGGGAGGTATATTGCGCATTATATGTCTTGTATCTTATTAGTAATATCTTATATTTTGTATGCGCGTATTTGATCCGACACAAGAAAAAATATTTTGTAATATGTATGGTCTCATAAAACAACCATTGCGACTGTATTTCTTTTATCACAATACGTTGGAAGTTACCCACCCGTGTGTCCTAAAATTTGATGATATGGTGAAAAGTAAAATTGCAAAAGGAATAAAAACTGTTTTGATACTAAAAAAAATATAATTTTGTACTTAATGATAAAATTGTAAAAATAAAAATTAAGTTGGAATAAAATAAAATATTTCAATACCTGAAGCTTGCTGGATGTGCTGTGGACGTATTTCTATAAAAAATAAATGAAAAACGAAAAATTAAAACCATGCATAAATTAATAAAATAAAAAACAAATTATTATGATTCAGTTGTTGTCACATGTTCAAATGTAGGTGCTTAATTGAATTTTTATTAAACAATTAATGAAGTTAAGGTGATGTTTATAATGGATATAATTCACGATAGTTTAAATGCGAAAAATAAATATTAATAAGAAGAAAAACAGGAAAAAAAGTAGATGCTTAATTGAATTTTTATTAAAAAATTGATGAAGTTAAGTTGATGTATCTAATGAATATCACTCACGATAGTTTAAATGCTAAAAATAAATATTAAGAAGAAATAAAGAGTAAGAGAGAGAAAAAAGTGAGACTGTGTTGAATAAGCTATTTACCGTATTCGATGACAGCGGGGTTGGTATGCGCACTCCAACTCTTGTCATTCTTGACTTTGACTGTGACTTCGTATTTGCCGCCGTTGCTCAGGTCATTTTCAAGGGAATAGTCCACTTGGTACTCGTGGGTGTTTCTGCTTTGTGGTACCGGGACGTTGAGGGTCTTCCATTCTCCATTCTGAAATGAAATTTTGCAGGCTATTAAAATCAGTATGATCAAAAAATAATTTTAAATTAGAACAAAAGCTGCTGATATGGAGTTAAAGAAGTCCAGGGAATACTGTGAACATGATTAATGGTTAAAGAAAAACAATTACATAATAATTATAATCAGCACTAACTATTTAAACGATCAGTCCCTCGATTATGCAAGGAAACCGTAACCGTAATTGTTTGTCAAACGGATAATTCAACCTGTTTAAGGAGTTCATAGACGCCTGCACGAGCATGTATGAACTCCTTAAACAGTTCGAGTAATACGTTTTAAGCTGTCAAATGATTACGATTTCTTTAGACGACTGGGTCTCACGTCTACAGATTCTAGTTTTCTATTTTTTTTTAGCTTGAACACCGACTTTGAAACGAAATTCTTTTTGTTTTTATTTTATAATTAATAATTGAGTTTATTTTATAATTAAACTTTCAACTATTCAAATTTTATTTATTTATTTAAAAGTAATTCGCTGTTATAACCTAGAGTAGATGTAGATAGTTCCTAGAAAAGATTAGGTATAAAAAATGCCTACCCCATCAAGCTCTTTGAGCTGCAGCTCGATAATTTCGACGGGCTGATGCGAATGGATTGTGAGAGATATCTTGGGCCCGTCCACCTGCAGGTCTTCCAGGACTGGACTTTGGACGAGGTCGATGGATCTGTTGTGGCTGCCTTGCTCATTTTCCGCCTGAAAAAAAAAACAATCACAATGAGTTTCAATTAAGTTTTAAAAACCTAAAACCACTCATCACCAATGCCACCTATAATGTACTCGTAACTGGAATGTGAGCGAAGAAAGCGACGCAACACAAACGCGACGAGATACAACTACAGAGAAAATGTGAAACTTATCAACGCGACAACGTATGCCACGTGAAGGATCAGCTGCTGTTTGATACTGTCGCGTACGCGTTGTCGCGTAGGACGAAATCGTTCCGATGAGTCCTCGATGCGCTGTGAGTCATTTTTCTTACTTATAGTACAAGTAACTTCAGTCTTTAGTTACCTTACCTGTAGTTCTGATTAACGATAATTAACTAGTGAAACTTCTAAAGTAGGTAATTACAACTTACCTCGCAAGTGAAAGTGCCAAAGTCATCGTCATGTCGCGGAATGACGGAGAGGTTTGACTGTTGGCCGTCAGTCGTGATAGTATACGCGCGCGACGTATCTTCAATGCGCTTGCCGTCCTTGTACCAGCGGATGTGGAAACTGGAAACAAAATAAAGGAATTCAATTCGTTTATTTTCAGATTGTGTCAAAATAATATAGTATCATACAATCTGCCATGGATTTTCATGCAAAATTATTACAAATCTTAACTTAATTCATATGCAATTTTAAAGCAATAGTTAACAAATTAGTAAAATACTTAGTTGAACAACTTTAATTATTATAAAATAATAATTACATTTATATCCCCATTCTACAAAGACAAGGTCTTATTATTAATTCAGTACTAGCGAATGCCCGCGATTTCGTCTGCGTGGTTTGAGGTTTTTGGTTCCCGCGGGAACTCCTTAATTTTCCGGGATAAAAAGTAGCCTATGTGCTATTCCAGACTATAATCTATCTCTCTGCCAAATTTCAGCCAGATCCGTTCAGCCGTTGGGGCGTGATTGAGTTGAATATGAATGAATGATTGATTATTGATTGATTGATTTGATGATTTTAACAGAATATATGGTTGATAATAACTAACTATAATAATCAATAATAGGAATGTTCTTTAGAAAATACAAAACGAAAAGAGGTCAGGTGTCAGGCGTTATTTTTGGAACTTTACTTTGTGATAATTATATTATGAATTATGCGAAAGTGTGTTTATTTGTAGGTTTGTCCCTCAACTACGCTGCAAAAGAGCAACGAATCAACGTGATTTTTCGCATGCGTAAAATTGAGGCTGGAGAGTGGAGAGTGACATAGGCTACTGTTCATCCTTGAAAATGAAGAAATTCCCGTGAGAATTAAAAACACCTATTCCACACGGACGAAGATGTAGGCATCAGCTAGTAAATAATAAAGCTAGTCTTATGTAAATAACATTTTAGACTTGGTCGATACAGTGACATGGTCTATACCAACTACGGAATAGGTGGTACATAACATAAAAACATTCAATTTTAACATGTTATTTTTGTCCTTAGAGGTTCCCTAGTGTGGAGATCAAAGTAAAAAAATTACTGTAAAACTGGCAATAAATATATATTTTATTTTATTTTTAATTTATTCACGCAGGTTGTCGAAAATATGAAAAAAAGTGCCCTAATAAAATAGATACTTACGCATCGTCATCATGTACAGCACATTCCAAGATGGCTTCCACACCCACAGCAGAGTTGATCACTGTTCTATTCACGTGCACACGGGGCTTGCCTGAAAAAGTAATGTTTTTCATAATTATATTTTTAATCATCTCATCCTGTATTGAGTAAGTATGATTTTTCGAAGAGTGCATAAGACTTCGTCAGCGTAGCGGTCGCTACATACGACATACGATACATACAATAGATGGCGCTTTAAATTAGATCTACAGCGATTCTATGACTGAGTCATTACTAAGTCACTAAGGGTTCTGTAGCCTGAATCTTCCTGAATGCGACCGGCCGCCTTACGTTCTTGATGGATACGGTGTTTCGAAGGAATATCGCGTCGTTTTCTAATAATTAATTGGAAAAGGTAAGTTTAATTAACAAAAGGTAATTTAGCTCTGTAGCCGAAAGTTATTACTAACAAAGAAGCTACGGAAGCAACCCGTAAATCTTCAAATCTGACGCCGAAAATGGAATTGGATCGGGAATACACTGCGTCAAGCACCTGACCATATACCTACCCAAGCAGGCGTTGGATTGGAACCCGCAAGGTCAAAGAAAGCGCGAGAGGCAAAAACAGACTTGGCGGCGTACTGTACTTGATGAGGCGAAAAAAATCGGCCTCACGCGGGGCGAGCTGAAGTATAAGAGGTCCGACAGGTCAGCTTTGAAAAGAGTAGTGTCTGCCCTTTGCCCCGAAGGGGGGACATTTTACTAAATGATGATAAACTAACTTCTTACAACGACATTGACTTCAGCCTGGTTGGTTTCTACTCCGTTGAAAGCATAGCAATAGTATCTTCCTGAGTGCGACCGCCTTACGTTCTTGATGGATACATTGTTGCCAAAGAATGACGCGTCGTTTTTTTATAATATTAATTTGCAAAGGTAAGTTTTGATTAACAATAGGTAACTTACCTCTGACAACGACATTGACTTCAGCCTGGTTGGTGCCGACTCCGTTGAAAGCATAGCAATAGTATCTTCCTGAGTGCGATCGTCTCACGTTCTTGATGTATACGGTGTTGCCTTCGAATGTAGCGTCGTTTTCTTGCAGACGCTTGTTCTGTGAAAACAAAACAAAAGTTATTAAGACGGTGCGGGAGGGCAGTTTCCCCCATACAATCGTATTGGTCTGTTTTCTCCGTGCATAATTACAATAGAGAAAATATTTATGGACCATAAAATCTACATTCGTGTCCGTGCCATGTCCCTATGTTTTGCTTTATGCGACCAATTAATAATTTTAAGAATATGGAACCTTCAAAAATTGCAAAAAATGCCCCAGTTTTCGCGCCATCATCAGATATCTCGCAAATAAATATAATCAAAAAAAAAAGAAAAAGATACCGACATAGCCTGGAGTCCTTCTTAAATTATTATTGAAAAAATAAATAAAATCGGTTCTGTTTCGGAAGAGGAAACAGAAAAATACGAGAGTATGAATTCGACTGTTTTTCGAGGTTTTTTCGAGGTATTATCGGTCCAAGGTGCAGTTGGTCCCTATCGGGTGTTATGGTTTTCTATTCGAGGGCAGCGCGACGGCAATATAATTGATCAATAACTATTCTCAAAGTTTCCCGTTCATCCCATGTATAAAAATAGGTACTAGATAGCTAGCCCTACTAGATACTAGACCTTTCATAGAAAAAAGTTGAGCGTGCGACTTGTAGTGCATGCCCCACACCTGTATAAGTCAGTTTTGGCTTGGCCGTACTTGGGTAAAAAGTACGAAGGGTATGCCCGAGGGAGGTCTTTTAAATCAATTCATTAACCAATATCGATTGATTTCATTCATTTTACAACATAAATAATTGCTGTTCCCTTGTAAACTGTCAAGTTCAATTTCGAGTTCACTAGATAAAGGCACACAAACAAACATACATCATTTTCTCGCCTGTCTGACAGCCGATAGTGTCAGTCGTAACCTAATTCACGAACGAGGAAGCGAAGACACTTCCGTATCTAGACTAGCTTTTGAAGCTCAGTTTCCTTTTTATCGTTCCTTAATGAATTTCTCGGTGATAGTGGTTTAACTTTAGAAGCCCGGCTTATTCGGTGATCGTGGGTTCGACCCTCGGACCTCTGACTTTTAGACGTAATAAGAAATTAAATATAACTTGCTTTAACGGTGAAAGAAACCATCGTGATGAAATCTGTATGCGCGATACTGCTTCGTGCCTTAATGTTCTCAATTGTATGTGAAGTCTAGCAAGTGCCTATCAGCACTTGGCCAGCGTGATGGACTACGGGCTATAGCCGCCTATAAGCATCATCCATACTAATATTATAAATGCGAAAGTGTGTCCGTCTGTCTGCTACGCTTTCACAGTCCATCTTTTCAACTGGTTTTGATGAAATTTGGTACAAAGATAGATTCCCGCGGAAGGACATAGGCTACTTTTTATCCCGGAAAATTAAGTAGTTCCTGCGGGAAGCCAAAAATCAGTAGAAAATATATTATTTCGATAGAAAACTCACGACATTATCTTCGTCCCTGGACCAAACGATCTTGGGAGGTGGGGAGCCTGATACGTCACAGGTCAGGAGTAAGTCAGATCCCTCGATGAGTTGCCCGTTGTGTGTTGCCGTGAACCCTGGAAATTGAGATAAGTATATTGTTATCATCTTAAAATCACTATCATTACATCATCATCTCATTTCTTCATCATTCATTATATTAATCTGTATGGTTTGGGTATTTGACAAATGACAACTATTCAAATAAATTATTTTTTATTAATTATTAAATAGAAGATCTCCCAAAAGTCGTAATATCCACGTCCCCTGTTAGTTTTATGTTGAATAACTATTTTAAACTACCGATTAAAGCAAAACAGTGCGCCCAACTTTGATGACGTCACTATTCAATATTTCATACAAAATCCCATAGGTAAGCAAGCGTTTTGACGTTTGAAAAAAGTTGTGAATTTGATTAGTTTTCAACACAGACATATTAAACTTTATAAATCTGTGGTTTTCAAATACCCAATCAGACAAACCATAGAGATTAAACCATAGAGATTAGGATAATAATTTTGGCACATGCCGTTTGCATAGTACTTCTTCAGTCTGTCTCACTCTTGTGCTTCACTATTGCTATACATCTCTCATCTGTCAAAATTATCGTCCTAAATTAGTCAAACCGTAAGTCATTATAGTCTTTACTCTTATGGCGCGCTTACATTACATTGACCACACAGTTTTAAATTAAGTACTTAGTATACATAATATTATGTACCAATTGAGTTCATTTGTTAAAAGGAAAAGGTTCATTTTAGGCCTACTCTTGTACACTCTACCATGAATAGATGAAAATACATAGATTGTATTAAAAATATAATAATTTAAAGCAGTAAAGTAAATAACGAGCAAAAAAATAAAAATGTATTTCAAGTTTTCGATACGTTTCCAAGATGGCAACCTTCAGTCATAGAGAAAGCAGTAGGCGCGAATTGTATCAAATGTCATTTCTGACAGTTACTGTCAAAATAAGGTATTTTCTTTTGAAAAAGTCAAAAAATATGAATCCGCCATTGTTACCCACTCATGTTTAGTGTTCCATAACTTGGAAATATTAAATAGTTTTACCACTGAAATTACGACGAATTCGTAGATTTGACCAATAAAAACTGGTCTAGTATTTTATTTTCCTTCATGTCTCTGCTTGTACAAGACTTGGCCTACGCCCCATACAAATCTGAACCGTCTCCTTTTGTCAGTTATTGTGTGGGTCAATAAAGATTCATTTATTTATTTATTTATTTATTTATTACAGTCGGTAACCGACTGCGAATTGACCTGTTTCGATTAGCTCGGTGAGCGAATGCGTCGCCCGTATTCGGTTTTTGGCCGGTTTTCGGTTTTTGGTAGTTTTCAAATGCCGGTTAAGTCCGAAAACGGCAAACCGCCAAACCAACCAACCAACTTTTACACCAGGTTGGTTACCTCCGAATATCAAACCCGCGATATCGGATGTCTGAATCACTAGGCTATCAACTGCCTCAACAGGTGTGATACTTACTGATAATCCTAGGTGACTCCATGATGATCAGGTTATGCTGTATCTGGACCGGGTTCACCTGGAGAACCGCACAGGTGTAGAGGCCACTATCAGATGGCCTCAAATCTCTTATCAACAGGTCAGTGGAGTTTGCGGCACTAGATTAAGAAAAAAAAGGTTAGAATTTTGCACAGTAATAGATTCACATTTTGTTTCACATTTAATTCAAAGTTCGGTTCACATTAGTCCCACTATCAAGTGAGTATGTCCAGCGCTATGATAGGCTGGATGATATCGCCTACATTCATCCAGTCATTTAGAAGCCGTTGAAGTGTAAACACTACAGTGATAATGATTTAAAGAAGACAGCAGCTAAGAAAATGTTTGCTAGTGCTAACACTAGAATGGCACAGGGGCCAAACTGTAATTTTGAGTAATATCGCTTAAGTATTGCTGAATTGCTCGTCTACACGATTCCAGTCGCGATGGAATGGGCGTGCTGGATTGAAAAGTAGACCGCCAATCCAGTTACTGGTCTGGATCTCTCACTGAACTCAGTACCTGTTTACATTAAGCCAGTTGCAATCCAGCGGTGGTTATGTTGTGATTGCTGGACTCAAATGCTACTGGATCAATGTGAACCGGCCATATGTCTAGACAATTATTATGAGAAAAATCTGCCAAGCTCTGCGGCTAGGCTAAGGCATTAAAGGAACCTTAGTAAGATGGTTCCTTAATCCAAAGAAACTAAGATTTTAAATAAGGCCCGTACAGCCCCACCCATTGATTTGGCCCGGTGGCCAATATTGGAACTAATACTTATGACTGTTTAGTTTTCGTTTTTATTTTATCCATATCCATATCCATACTGTAATTGAAAGAGTACAGGGGCGATTTCTGCGCCAACTCTCCTATAGATTCAAGAAAAAACTTAGTAATTATGAAGACAGACTTAAATTTTTCAAAAGGAACAGGCTTGAGGATAGGAGAGATCTATTGTTGATGACGTTCTTATTCAAACTGTTTAGCGGCAAAGTTGATTGTCCCGAGTTGCTCTCTAGATTCGCGATTAAAGCCCCTCGCATGTATAATCCCAGGCACCCCTGTAAATTGTTGCATGTTAGGTCTTGTCGAACTAAACTAGGTAAATATTCACCCATTCCAAGAATGTCAGATCTATATAATAATTCAGTAAGGAAACATAATGGGATAGATTTATTCCAGTTACGCTGAATTTAGGCGAAGATTTATTGATATATTTTCTGCTAATAGTAATTAATAATTGGACATATTATTCTGTGTATCATATTTTGTAATGAACTTTGTATACCCTGTATTAGGTTAATTTAGTTTTTAGTAAGTGACTAGGTTTTCTTTTGACTGTTTTTTTTATTGATAATTTAATGAAATATAATTTGCGAATTTATACCTAATCTAAAAAAAAAGTATTTTTTTGCAAAGATTGAAATACCTACTTCAATGTAAATACATAATTAGATTTATGAATTCAGTATTTATAATTTTTTATATGCATGTTGTGTTAGCCTATAATTGGTTGTACATTTAAGATATATATTTTGTATGCGTTTAATCAATTTAATAGTGTTATATAATGTAACAACTGTTGGCTATCCTGATAAATAAATAAATAAATAAATACTAATATTATAAATGCGAAAGTGTGTCTGTCTGTCTGTCTGCTACGCTTTCACGGCCCATCTGTTCAACCGATTTTGCTGAAATTTGGTACTGGGATAGGTTGGATCCCGGGGAAGGAAAAATTGAAGAGTTCCCGTGGGAATTAAAACATTAATCCACGCGGACGAAGTCGCGGGCATCATTTAGTTTTCAATATATTAGCAAAACTAGTCAAATAAGTTTGTGGGACTATAAATGATTACATGGCCTAGTTGTGACAACGCATATCAGTCGATTGCGAAGGTTAAGCAACGTAGACCCAAGTCGGTAACTGGATGGGTGACCGAATTTGGAGGTTCAAATTTGGCCTTTTCGTTTCCTCCGTGCCTCGGAGAGCACGTAAAGCTGTCGGTCCCGGTTATTATCACTAACATCTGATAATAATCGTTACAAAAACCTAAGAGTTTAAATACTCTTAGTTGAGTCGTATGCGGAAGGACGTGGGAACCCACCGCATTATTATCCCAAGAAAACTCCTACCACTATTTGATTAATGGGAAGGGGTCACGACCCTCAGTAATGAGGAATACGACGGAGAGAGAGAGAGAAATGATTACATAATATGAAATATGAATTTTATAAATAGTGACTCACATAGAAAATCTGTCACCAACGCTGTACGAGGTCAGGTCCTGCTCGTTAGTGTTCTGCGTGCCGATGAAGTAGTTGGTGTTATTCCTCGTCCATTGCACCACCACGCCGTCTGCAAAGTAGGTACAACTCTACTATATTAACCCGACCGCCGACCGGGCGTCCACTGCCTCGAGAGCTCCTGCGATCGCCAACACCTGCGCAGCACGCAAGCGATCGTAGCGACGACGACGACGCGACAACCACTGGTCATGACACCGATGACCGACTCCGCGCGCGGCGGTGACTATATCGCCCGCAGCGCGGATTCTACCGGACTTGACTCCAGCTCCTCGCGCGACGGCGACCATATCGTACGCAGCGCGGAGCTCACCTATCTTGACACTATCTTGGCACACGACGGTGACCCTCTCGCCCGCGGCGCCGAGATAACAGGATTTAACACGGGTCCCACGCGTGGTGACGTCACCCGCAGCGAGGACCCAACTCCGGAATTGACAACTGATTTACACGGCTAGAAGACATTTACCGGGGTACAGAGTTACCCCGCGCCCCGCCCGGGTAAGGAGGCCATGCCTCGAGGCCCGTACCCCCTCGAGCAGGCCCGCGCCGCCTACTATATGGAACAGGGGTTTACTAATTACTAATTGGGATTACTGGTGGTACCCACAATTTGACAAAGTAAAAATTATCATTATCAATAACATGGCCTGTATTCATTATTATTTCTATTCTGTGGTATATAAAAAATCTCTAAATTAAACTAAAATGACAGCGCTAAATCTAGTTTTGTCCTTTGTCATGGAGTATTTTGAAAGGGTTAGCAATATAATTCATGTTTTCATTTTAGTTTAGAGATTGGGTTCAACAGAATTGGCCTCATCATACTTTTAATATTATAAATGCGAAAGTGTGTTTCATTGTTGGTTTGTCCTTCAATCACGCTGCACCAGAGCAACGGATTGACGTGATTTTTGGCATGGGTATAGTTGAGGAACTGGAAAGCGACATAGGATACTTTTTATCCCGGAAAATCAAGGAGTTTCCGCGGGGATAAAAAAAACTTAAACCACGCAGGCAAAGTCGCAGGCATCAGCTAGTTAATAATATTTTGTAACATACAGCGCCAAGCCATTAAGTACAATCAAGTCATTTGAAGTAAGTCTCAACATAAATCGAAAAATTCGGAGTGTGCTTTTATAAGTTTCCTCCAAGTCTTAACAACAATAAAACGGACATAAAAACGTAACGATTGCATAATAAATAGTGAAACTGCGTCACAAAATGTCTACCCTTCCGGTGGCGCCAAAACAGACGTTTCCGGTTAACGGTTGTATGGTGACATGTCGTCGAGGTGACAAACAGCAAGTCAAATAGAAATAATTACGTCATTATATTTCTTGGGGTATGTTCCGATGTACACTGCGAGCACTGTAAGGTGTGACGTTAATTTAGTATACTGCGATGCTGTTCCTTTAAAGTTAGCTATAGTTAGTTACTGGTTACTGTTTAAAACGGAACGCAGTCAGCACTGAGAGCACCTTACCTCGAAAACGCCAGTGCTCACTGTACAAAAATGGCGACGATTTATGACGTCATATATTTCTCTAGGATACTGCGACAGTATATACTGTCAGTCCATAACGGAACGAATTTCTCCCCAGTAAGAACACTGAACAGTGCTCGCAGCGTATATCGGAACATACCCTTGAACTAGGTACTAGAAGCTATATTAAGTAATATTAGTATGATGCAGGTGAAAAAGATGATTGACAGACGGACAACTAAGTGATCCTTTAAGGGGTTTTTCCTCTTGAGGTACGGAATCCTATCAAGCTATGTCGTAACTATGTGTCAGGCTATGTCGTCGACGTTCCGTCCTCACGTACGAAGCGCTTTGCGTCTTCATTCCCTATTCGCATGGCTAGGGTCTGGAACACTCTACCGAAAACTGTGTTTCCCACCAATTACAATCCGGGTATCTTTAAATGAAGAGTGAACAGGCATCTTTTAGGCAAGCGCGTCCCAACTTAGGCAGCATCATCACTTCCCATCAGTTGTGATTGCGGTCAAGCGTAAGCCTATAATGAATTTAATAATAAAAAAAAGCTTCAATTTACATAAACAAATGGTCTACTTACTGGCAGGTGACACTCGGCACTCCAGTCTGACAGTTCTCCCGATGGTTACGTTGTAGACGGCAGGTTGCGTCACTATTTTCGCGACCACCGCTACTTCCTCATCGTCGTTGCCTGCAATAGAATAGAAAACAATCTTCAATTAATGACATCGATCTAATATAATGTAGATACTAGATGGGCCCTTCCATAGAAAAAAGTTGAGCGTCCGACTTGTAGAGCGCGCTCCACACCTGTATAAGCCTGTCCTTGTCCCCGCCATAGCGCTGTCCCGCTTTTCAGACTAGATGGCGTTAGTAAAATAAGTCCACATTTTTTGTTAGACAGGGCCCGTCTAATGTAAATTGAGGTCGTTGATGAAAGATGATGAGATTTTTATTTTTTGCCGAGTTTCTTGCCGGCTCTTCTAAGTATAATCTGCTTTTCAAAGCTTGGTAGAGTCAAAACATGACGTAGCATTAAAGACACCGATGCAGTGTGGAAACCGATTAGGGGTATATAGGTTTAATATAACTGCCTGGATATCCCTACAAGTGCTGAACGTGCTACTGCTAGCTATATTAGACTGCATCACCACTTATCATCACCATGACATCGCAGTCAAGGGCTAATTTGTAGTGGATTAAAAAAGAAAATAGCTAATCATGCATTAGTTATCCAAGCTGCACATGTAGGTAGTTGGAGGTGCACCTATGCAAAGTTTCATCTCAATCGGTTAGGGATAATTAACTGTTTTAAAATTCAATAGCAAGATTTGATCTAAACGAACCCCTAGTTAAATCAAAGCTTGTATAAAGGTACCTTCAGCATCGTTCTGCGTGTCGTCGTCAGCCCCCTCATCGTTCTGCAGATCGACGTAGTTCGCCTCGTCGGCGTCACGACGTACCAGCGAATGTCGGGCTTCTGTAACAAGAGATAGATAATAACGTTAATAATACAGTAATTATAATATTGCTAGATGATTTATAGAACATTAGAAACATTAGAAATTTTTTCCTGACACTTTTGTAACAAATATTTTTGAGTTTTGAATCATCATGATAAGGGTCAAGCAAGCGAATTATTAAAATTCGCAAAATCACTACGCTAAATTTTTTCTCCAAAATATTAGGACCTACCTTCATTTTTTCTCGAAAAAAGAAAATATTATGACCAAAATAAAAAATTACTTATAGATATTTGACAAAACTTACATACATAAAATACTTATTTAACATTGGCTAAGTAGGCAGTACTTAAGTTCATTTGATTAACATCACCTTAAGCCCTTAAAGAGGTAAGAATGCAATACTTGTCTCGATGAAGGAATTAACATAAGCATGCTTCCTTAAGCGGCCCGATGCGTTGGGTATTCTATGGGACTCGCATTGCTTAAGCAAATACCTCACACTGATGTGGGCTGGTATATTTTATAGGTGGAGGCGTAAAGTATAGAAAGTATAGATAGTAGAGTAGAGTATAGTCTGTTCCGATAGAGATGAGTTTTTTTTCAACTTCTTTAATGTCTTAGAATAATAGTTGAAATTCCACGGACTCTTACGAAGCGATTTGCTTCCTCGTTTCTAATTGGAACTTCCGGCTTTCAAATCAAGAGTGAATAGGCTTCTTCTAGGCAAGCGCTCTAAACCCGCTGCATCACTACTTCCAGCCAGTCTGATTGCAGCCAAGTGCTAGTTTATAAATTAAAAAAAAGTCTGATCACGTCAACTTATCTACCACTTGACCGATAGTGGTGAATCGATATCCATACTAATATTATGAATGCGAAAGTATGTCTTTCTGTCTGTCTGCTACGCTTTCATAGCCTATCTGTTCAACCGATTTAGATGAAATTTGGTATTGGGATATTTTGTATCTCGGGGAAGGATGCAGGCTACTTTTTATTCAAGACTTTCCGCGGGAGTTAAATCCACGCGGACGAAGTCGCAGGCGTCAACTTGTTGGTAAATATTTGGTTTCATATAACAAAATTGTTTTGGATTGCTTGCTAAGAAGGAAAATAAAAGTATTTGGCCGCTATTCCTTATGACTTGTACCACACACCGCTCCTGGCATGCCCGCTTGTCTTTCCGAGCGGTAATAATTCTAAAATTGTTTCTGGATTGGTTGTTGATACAATATGTTTAGTTTTACCTTTTATAGCCAAGCATTGAACGGCTTGCGTTCTGGTATATGGGTGAATTGGTAAATATTTGGTTTCATATATCATTAGGGCTGAGGAAATATTTGAATACTACGCCATAGAATGCCCGAGAGTTCTTCATAATGCTTCAAAGGTATGTGAAGTCAGCACATCCGTACATGGCCAGCGTGGTGGACTACAAACTACAGTCCCCTATTCTGAAAGGAGACTCGTGCTCAGACAGTGAGCTGGTAATGGGATGAAATAATGAGTTGTTGAGATTGGCTTATCTGCACAGAGATATAATAGTACACAAGTGTGTGCGTAAACAGAGGTGCACTCTCCATTCCCTTACTCTCATAGCCCGATGAGACGGAAAATCCAACATGGCCGGAGAGAGATCAAGTGCTCTCCGAGGCACGGTGGTTAAACACCTCCATTATAATCCTTTGGTAGGGATTGTAAGGTACGTAAAATTCAAGTTTCAAGCGAAACCCTCGGCGGTGCGGCGGTACGGCGGTAGCCCTATTTACATAGATTAACCATTACCCTACAATGAATACCACTGCAAAGTAACATTAAATTATTCAACACATAATATCAATCGATTCATAGTAGCAATACGAGAGAAGTCAGCTGAAGTGACCAGTGTAATATTCATGAGCAAACTGTGGGAGGATTGCTTTGAATGCAAATTATATCGTCTTAAGGTGATACTCCTAAAATAAAATAAAACTGTCGATCGTTTGCAGTGTTTGTATACTAGCTACGACTACGCCGCGTGGTTTAAGATTTTTTTATTCCCGCGGGAAGTCCTCAATTTTCCGGGATAAAAAGTAGCCTATGTCACTCTCCAGGTCCTCAATTATACCCATGCCAAAAATCACGTCGATCCGTTGCAGTGTGATTGAAGGACAAACCAACACACAAACACACTTTCGCATTTATAATATTAGTATGATTCTGAGAATGTGAGGCTACCAGAGCTGAGGTATTGCAGTAATATTAAAAGGTATTAGAATTGGATGCTTCGATGCAAAGATAATTTAAAGCTCCAAAAAATGTTTAAAAGTAACAGTAAAACTAAACTCTGTAAATCGTTATAATTATTATTATGTCTATTACGAAGCTCTAGAAAAATAAAGGCCTGATTAAACCTAATAATATGGCATGTCAAATCCAAGAGATTCTATCCAAATAAACTTTTACAACTGCTTTTGAATTGCCTCGTGTATTTACCTTGTATATATGTATCTGGCCTGTATGAAATTTGTAAATACCACGTTTTTTGCTGGCAAAAGTGTGAGCCCACTTAAACAACGAGGAAAGACGGCGTGTCGTCCATACTGGCACGACAGGAATACTGATTGGCTTAAAAGCCTTTTGACTTAAGTTCCCCTATAACATGACTGATCCAGAAGAAGAATGTATTTTTAATGCAAATTGAACGTAACGTTGCTTTATTTGCTTACATTTTTTTATCCACTACAAGTTAACGTTAGGCGATCTAGCTGTTTGACGTAACGGTATACTAAAAGAAGACTAAAAAGGACTAAACCTTTTGAGTTAGTGCATCATGATAAGTGACAGTGGAGTGTAAGTGCTAAAATAACACGTGAACAAAGTGTCTAACTTTGTCAAGAAAGACTGGATGCGTCAATTGACTGAACTATCAACGCACAGCTCTAACCATTCGACGGAGCGGGCTAAATAGTCTAAGATACTTAGATAACCCCGACCTTCACCGAGCTGTTTAATGGATGAAACCTACTTTTTATTTTTATTTAGTAAAAGATAAATACACCTAAAATAGGTTGCCTATCTAAATCCGGTCCAGGCTATTTTTAAATTAATTAATGTTAATTAACTTTTTTTTGTCAAATTTATTCTTGTAGCCAATAATATAACATCGCGTTTGTTATAAAATTACCTATATTTTGATATTATATAACTCAAGCGGTTCCGATCTGTTAAGTTACCTAATGGCGGATTATTTCAATTGTTACCATAAAACCACCATATGCAGAGCATATATTATGTATGTGTCACTATACATAAGCTCTGCATTCAACTCGCGCGCGAACTATAGCTATAACGTAGGCATTCGCTTAGAAAGGATTTTTGAAAACTCAACCTCTAAGGGGCTTTGAAATTCGTATGAAAATCGAACCTAACGTTACCGAAGCCGCGGGAAAAAACTAGTCATACTAATATTATGAATGTGAAAGTGTGTTTGTTTGTTGGTTCATTGGTTTGTTGGTTTGTCCTTCAATCACGCCGCAACGGAGCAACGGATCGACGTGATTTTTGGCATGGACATAATTGAAAACCTGGAGAGTGACACAGGCTACTTTTATCCCGGAAAGTTAAGGAGTTCCCGTGGGAATTAAAAAAAAACCACGCGGACAAAGTCGCGGGCATCAGCTAGTCGGATATAAATTAGAAAATGAAAACCTGTCTCTTGGTGATAATAATTACAGTAAATTACAACATTAACATCGGCTGTAATCACACGGTATCGCATTCTATTACCCGTGGTTATGTAAAAATTACGGTCGAGCCGTGACTGGCTACTAAGTAATTATCGACTGGCTGTATCCTTGGGAGATCGAAAACTCTTTTTAACTGCCTCGTTGGTCTAGAAGTGGTTACTGGTTTGCATGTTCGACTGCGGCCTACGAGGCCCCGGGTTCGAATCCCGGGTCGGGCCATAATTAAGTATTGGGGTTTTCTGACTAGAAATTGTCAGTAGTAGCTGTGGTATACTAGCCCGGAGTTAGGAAGTTGGCGGTGTTTCATCCCCGTGCCTCGGAGAGAACGTAAAGCTGTCGGTCCTGCTCCTGATCTCTCTCCGGTCGTGTCAGATTTTACGTCCCATCGGGCTATATGAGTAAAGGAATAGAGAGTGCACCTGTGTTTGCGCAGACACTTGTGCACTATAATATCTCCCGCGCAGATCTCTCTGGAGATTGACCGCCGTGGCCGAAATCTGGTCGGTAGGACATTATTATAACTCTCTCTGTGCGTCATATTCTTCATTGCTGAAGGTCGTAACCCCTTTCCATTAATCACATAATGGCAGGGGTTTTCTTGGGATCATAATGCGGTGGGTTCCCACGTCCTTCCGCAAACTTAATTAAAAGTTACTGTTTTAATTAATAATTACTTTAATTAATACTTACAACTCAATCATGTTTCCATAAAGCATGGTATGCCATGACTAGTGGACATATTTCATACAATCCATTAAGCATAATGCACATTAGCTATGACCGAATGGCCTATTTGCCGACCGCCATGTTTAATTAGGTCATGGACAGATAAGTAGGATTGTGGATTTTTTGTTTGTTTGTTGTATTTGTACTGAGTGTAGCGGTTATCGTTATATGAAAACTTTTATGCCTGTTTAAGTTTCTGTTTTTTATTATATTTTTAATTGATACTGGAGCGAGTAGCGACGCTGACACCGGCAGGGCGACAGCGTATCTTTTGCATCAATCATTGATAGGTACGTCGCAACCACCTCCGATTGGCTGAATTTATGGTATTCTTGCTGCGTCAATGGAATTCGTCCAATAGTGGAAGAGTGTTAACCAATCAGAGGTGATTGCGATGTATCAATGATTGATGCAAAAGATACGCGGTCGCCCTGCTGGTCAGATAAATTTGACGGACTATACGTTCTGGTGACCGAAATTGCAACTAATTTTTATGCCTGTTTAGAGTTTGTTCTAAATTTTATTGCAGTGAAAGTTCTTTAAAATCATTGTCATCTGAAAATTCAATGAAACAAAAATGAAACGAAAAAGCGGCACCAAAAAGAGACAATTAAATTATAGGATTTAGCCTGCGAGATAATGAGATAAAAAGCAAGTTACATTTATATCTCATTATTTCGCAGGCTAACTCCTACTTCGCTACTTTTCTGAAGATTCACTTCTGCCGTGTGTGAATTGCATACACACACTTTTTTTCATAGATACTACACTGTCCTTCTTAAAGTTCCTTAAGGAATGGGTTGTCTAGAGATCACTTTTAGTGACAAGGCCGCCCTTGCGCACGCGTTGTTTTCTGTTTTTTGTTTTTATTAAGCTATTTCTATGTTAGGTGTGGCAATAAAGAATTTATCTATCTATCTGTCACCGGGTCAGATAAGTTTGTGGGACTTTATAAATGAGATTTGAAGGCAAAACATGTATATTAGTATTATCTATGCTAGTGACAAACAGTTTAATCCAACGAGTGTACATTAGGACAGCTACCCGCGCCGTCCGTTAATTGCAGCTAATTGAAACGACCCGGTTCTGCCCGATCAACTCTACTTCCTTATATGCGACGCATTGTGGAAAATTCTCTGTATTTTGCAGCAAATAGAAGAATTAAGAATTTAGGTCAAGAGTAGGATAATCCAATCAATTAAACCTTGTGTGTAGGTACTTAAACGTACTCACTTAAGAGAAAATAGTCCCAGAAACTTGTCTGACCCGTTGATACTATATATTTGTCACCGTAAGATTGTAAAAACCGTAAGATTGTAATCTGACGCTTTTATTTTCGATAGATTGTAAACAGTCGAAAGATTGTGAACCGTTCAATGTTTTAAGTGTCAATTTTTGAAATATTCATTGTATTTACGTTTTCTTGTCTCTTTCTTGTAGGTTAGGTTAGGGTTCGACATAAATAATCAAGTAGTGCCCGGCCTAACAGATTACAATCTACCGAAAAATAATCATTGTAATCATTCGAGAGTTTACAATTTCGCGAGTTCAATTATAATCTAACGTGCGTAACGTGGGGCGAAACGTGCGTCGAGAATAGTATAAAATTCTTGTGTGGTGGTGCATGTGAGTGGTGGTGGCATTGCTTGCTTGGGAACTTAGCTTTCTTACTTGGTTGGGAAGGTAAACGGTGCTTCGCTTGTAACTGCATGCTTGACCATACAGATTTTTTTCTGTTGGCGGATTATAGCAAAATAATTGTATTCTTTTCTTGCTAAATCATGAACTTCCGCAAATTAACGCCTGATTCTATCCAATATATAATCTAACGGTTTTTACAATCTTACGGTGACATATTCATTAGTCACTAAAGAGAATATAGCCTATTAATACCTAATAGTCGTTGTTGTCGCATTTTGTGTTGCCAGTAAATCCATACTAATATTATAAATGCGAAAGTATGTCTATCTGGCTGTCTGCTACGCTTTCACGGTCCACTTGTTCAACCGATTTTGAGGAAACTTACAGGGGTAGTTTGTATCCCGGGGAAGGACATAGGCGACTTTTTATCCCGGAAAATCAAAGGGTTCCCGTGGGAATCAAAAAACTTAATCCACGCGGAAGAAGTCGCGGGCATCATCTAGTTATCAATATTGGGTAATCAAAATCTCGTGTTTCTAGTCTATTCTTTCACATTAATTATGTTTTATCTGTCTGTGGATGTTGGTAAGTCAGTCATATTACATGTGTAGATCACATTCAGTTCCACAAATACCGATCTAATAAGAAATATTTGACCAGCTGTGTTCACTGATTCATTGGAAATGTAAAATATAAATAGCGCTTGAAAGGGTAACCTCTTTAAACAAAAAAATAAACTATTTTGAACTCTACTACTTTACAAATAAGAGATATAGATGCAAAAATTATTGAGAGGTAGCTTTAAGGGATTATAACCCTTAAGGCAAAGGTTATTGTACATATTTTAAGTGCATGAAGTAAGTACCTATTTTTATGATTCGATGTAATTGAGCTATATTTGGTTTGAGTTTCGAACTCCAAAACGAGGTCACAGATTCGATTCCCGCTTAAAACAATTTGGAAAATAATATCTTTAAAATTGGACCCTGGTCATACAAAACGCGTAGGTATAATATAAAAGTTCATCTTTGTAAAGAAGAACTATACATTTTAAGGTGACTTGCAAGTTGCAGTCAGACCACTGAATAGATAAAAAATATTTAACTATACTAGCTGATGTTAATTTTTTTTTATTCCCGCGGAAACTCTTTACTTTTCCGGGATAAAAAAGTTGCCTATGTCCTTCCCCGGAATACAAACAATCCTTATACCAAATTTCATCAAAATCTGTTGAACAGATAGACCGTGAAAGCGTAGCAGACAGACACACTTTCGCACTTATAATATTATAGTATGGATTTACCTTTCAAATCACTGCACTTGAATGATATATATTTTGGCAACGACGCTTGTTCCTTGACGCGCTTTAATCTGTTTGTCCAAGCCTTTATTTCATAACTCATAATCTCATTCACACCACGTATTATAATATCAAATATACAAAAGAAATGCCGCCTCCACCAACCAGTGTAAGATGATCCGTGTTTAACATGAAACGGGTATCTTTGACTTTCATTAACTAAGTTGGAGGGGTCAGGTTATTTTGGATGTTTTTTATGGGATAGTTTATGTTATATTCATTGTAGTGACGGGTATTAATGTGTTTATGGGGGCATTAGAGTTGTTATTACATGGTCAGCCTGAACAGTTTTTGTGAACTGCCCGAGCAGTTGAAAATTCAAATATAAAATGCGATAGTTTGTTCACTATCTATCTGCAGTAATCTTTTTATTTTATTCTTATTAATTATATTATTTTTTATCTTTTTTATTTACCAATTTTTTATCATAAAGCGACACTATCGAAATTAATGGGCGTTAAAATTCGAACGTGTGTTAAATTTAAATGAACATAGGTTACGATAACCAATGGTTGAATTTGAAATACCGGCCCTAATACTTACAAGGAATATCTATCTATCTATCATCGCTTTTTGAGCTTTTAACGCTCTACTTCTGTCTTCTAGTCTGTAGGTCTAGTTCACTCACAGTTTACTCTAAATCGGCTAAGGAGCACGGTTTATGAGTTACTTGTTGAGTTTATTTGTGAACGCGCCCTTACTGCGCGGTATTATGATAACGTCCAATAGTTTCAAATATTTATCTTGTTCCCGATATGTGTGGCGCAAGTTATAAGAACTTCAGAACATTCATACCTGCTAATTTATCTAGGTAATGCCCGCGACTACGACCAAGAAGATTTAAATATTATATCCTCACTCATATTATTTTCCGAAATATAAACAACTAGCTGATGCCCGCGACTTCGCCCGCGTGGAATAAATGTTTTAATTCCCACGGGAACTCCTTCCTTTTTCGGGATAGTAAGTAGCATAATGTCACTCTCTAGGTCCTCAACTATACCCACGCAAAAAGTCATGTCGATCCGTTGCTCTGCTGCGGCGTGATTGAAGGACAAACCAACAAACCAATAAACCAACAAACCAACAAACAAACTCGATGATGCAACTCCGGTCGAGTATCTGAAAATCTGATTTAGGAGTCTACTTTACAGAGAAAACTTACATGTAAAATATCAAAGTTTCAAGTTATCTAATTTGTACTTGTGAAGTTTAATTTACAATTATAATATTTCAGTAGATCACTTATTTTCAGGCCCCAATTACACCCGTAAGTAGCTTGTATGACTTAGGTATGTTTCCAAACGGTACGCGACTTACTGTTTACTTTTACTTTTTGTTGTAGACTGTTTACTATTAATTTAATTTAAATTACTCTTCTAATTCCTATTTTCGTAATTACTATTTCGTTAATAACTTCGTTCGTTATGACGTGCAAGTTTTTTAAGTGTTAATGCGGCGTTAAATTTTTTCCATTTTCAAAACGTTCGAACTCCTGTCTTGGACCACAACTAAGAAAACAGAACAGGTGGATTCCGTTCTAGTAGTGTTGTTTGTAGACAAACCATTATATTATTATTATTATTATAACTCTGTTCAGCGTTCTTGACCCACATACTTTCTTGAAGTTTAATAACATGGCTATTGGCGCCCGCATCAGCCCGCGACTTCGTCCGTGTTGATTAAGGATTTTTAATTCCAGCAAGAACTCCAGCAAATAGAAATTTTCCAGGGTATGCAACTCTTTCTTTATCCACTACTAGTGATCCGCCCCGAATTCGCACGGGTAGCACTTATCATCATAATAGTCCATGCGGTTTGTTTTAGACTAAATTTGAAAATCATACATAATATGGTTATTATGAGTCAACCTTAAATGCTATCGCAGACTTTTTTAGAACTTTTTGCGAGCATATATTCCACCATACATTGTTTTCATGTAACTTTAACTACCTACTTACGCAGCGCACATCACGGAAGCTCATGGGACAATATTTTATCAGGAATCAGCTAACCATTTCAATTTCAACGTGATTTCAACACTGGTGATTACTAACTACAAAGTACAAACTACCTATAAAGTTATTTATTTATTTACTAGCTGATGCCCGCGACTTCGTCCGTGTGGTTTAAGGTTTTTTTCCGCGGGAACTCCTTCATTTTCCGGATTAAAAAGTAGCCTATGACACTCTTCAGATCCTCAACTATACCCGTGGCAAAAATCACATCGATCTGTTGTTCCGTTACGGCGTAATTGAAGGACAAACCAAGAAACCAATAAACCAACAAACAAACACACTTTCGCATTTATAATATTAGTATGATTATAATGAATTTTATAAAATTAACTAAAAATTTGTTAGAAACAGTGCCACAAAAACCACAGTCGGTTTTACTGTAGACGCATTAAGTACCTCATCATCATCATCATCACTACAGCCTATTAACGTCCCACTGCTGGGCACAGGCCTCCACTCTCATAGGAGAGCGGGAATTAGAGCTTAGACCCACCACGCTGCTCCAATGCGGGTTGGCGGGCTTTAACGATTACTATCATGTTAGTGATAATAACCGGGACCGACGGCTTAACGTGCTCTCCGAGGCACGGGGATGAAACACCGCCAACTTCCAACTCCGGGCTGGCACTGAGAATTTCTTAATTGAAAAACCCAATACCTAACTTTTATGCCCGACCGGGAATCGAACCCAGGACCTCGTGATCCGCAGTCGACTATGCTAACCACTAGACCAACGAGGCATTAAGTACCTACTGAAGTATTATTTCAACGTGCGCCCTACAATACAGTAAATCTCAGTAAAGTTAAACAAATAAATCTTGCTGGTAGATCGATATCGATAGGTTTATCGATAAGCCGTGGGAATGGAAGGTGAGTGAGTCATGTGATAATCTCTCTACGCCATGAATTATGATACTCATTCTTGAGGTTCGTAGTTGTCATAGACATGGTACTGGCATAATTCAAAATTCAAATATTTTATTCAAATACACTTTTACAAGTACTTTTGAATCGTCGAGTGAATCTACCACTGGTTCGGAATGTCATTCCTACCGAGAAGAACCAGCAAGAAACTCGGCGGTAAAAAGCATTGCTGGAGCGAGTCAAATCCATGCTCCTTTGTCATTTTACATTTACGTAATCTTCAACAGTATAATAAGCTTTTTTTAGGAGCATAGAATACTTGGTACAGAAGAAACAGTACAGAATCTTGACGACCTCCCTGGCGCAGTGTTGAGCGCTATTGTCTTAACGTGCGGAGGCCCCGGGTTCGATCCCCGACAGGGTCAATTTAGGAATTTATAATTTCAGAATTTTCCCATGGTCTGGCCTGGTGGGAGGTTGCGGCCGTGGCTAGTTACCGCCCTACCGGCAAAGACGTGCCGCCAAACGATTTATTAGCGTCCCGGTACGATGCCGCGTAGAAACTAATTAGGGGTATGGGTTTAATATAACTGCCATTTCCCTAACAGGTTAGCCCGCTACCATCTTGGACTGCATCATCTTTTACCATCAGGTGCCGCTGTCAAGGGCTAACGTAGTGGATAAAAAATTAACTGACAAACTTATTTAATACTAGCTGATGCCCGCGGCGTGATATGATTATGATGACCTCGTACGCGTGGATTTAAGTATTTTGGTTCCGCGGGAACTCTTTAATTTTCTGGGATAAAAAGTAGTAGCCTATGTGCTATTCCAGAATCCAGACCAAATTGGCATCTCTGTGCAAAATTTCATCCAGATCCGTTCAACCGTTCTGGCGTGATTGATTAACATCCATCCATCGATCCATCCAACCATACATCCATCCATCCATCCACACCACTACTACAGCCCATTAGCGTCCCACTACTGAGCACAGGCCTCCACTCTCATAGGAGAGAGGGAATCAGAGCTTAGACCCACCACGCTGATCCGATGCAGGTTGGCGGGCTTTAACGACTATTATCAATTATCATGCAATCCATCCTAACTTTCGCATTTATAATATTAACATAGATGAGAGCGATCAGAGTTAAAAGCGTCCAAACTCCCGCGATCCCGAAAAGCAATATTATAATTCGTTATTACAACCATAAGTTTAGCGTATGACATCACCACACCATGGGCAACGGATGTGGTGTTTATTTTTATTCGGCGATGACTCATGCAGTTAACGACTTTCGCGGAATTTCCTCGTGGGATCAGTTCAGGGTTAAGTCCTGAACGTGAGAGCTTCTATGGCGTAATATGATCTAACGTGCGCAGAACAGGGATGATGCCTATATCGAAATTCTATTATTTCTAACTGATTATTAAGTAGAGGGTCTTCAAAAAGACCTAAAATTCACATCCTCGGGTAGTTTTAAGTTTGATAACCATTTTATAATCTTTAATATATATAAAAAAGTCGGGTTTGTTCGAAAATTTATAACTCTAGAACGGCTGGACGGATTTTCATGGTTTTTGATTTGTTGTATTTATCCCCGTTCCGAATAGCAGAATAACTATTAAATACATTGGAAAATTGACGAAAAAATAATCCCTTGATTTTCCCATACAAAAAACCACGCGGACGTAGTCGCGGGCATCAGCTAGTAGGTATACATTAAAGAAAAAAAGTGCGTTGAAATTTTTTGACGTCACAATTGCGAATCTCATACAATTTTCATACTAGAAGAGCGTTTTTAAGTTTGATAAAGAGTTGCTGATTTGATTGAGTTGTCATCATCCTATTGTAATTTTTTCTTAAAACAGCAATCACCGAGTTTCATGCTGGTTCCTCTCGGTAAAGATAACATTCCGAGTCAGTGGTAGATTCACTCGACGATTCAAAAGCACTTGTCAACATATAATTGAATGAAAAAATTGAGCTTGAGTATGAGTAGCTGAACCCTTCACGTGGCCTACTTTGTCGCGTAGATGCGTCTGTCATTTTCTGTGGCGTCGTATCACGTCGCGTCGCGTGGCGTCGCGTCTGTCGCTCACTTAGGACAACGGGTACGTGCTGTTTTCCTAGTGCGAAAAACGCGGCAATGCGACGCAATGCGACAGTTTCAAACAGTAGCCCCTTCACGTGGCCTAGTGCCTACGTTGTCATTTTCTAATATTGGATAGAAGCAGGCGTCATTTTGCGGGAAGTCCATAATGATGAAGGAACTAGAAGTTTAATTCGCTATAAATCTATGTGGTACAGTGTGTATCTTGCGCTATTCACCACCACAGAAACTTTCCAAATTCTCAACGCACGTTTCACTCCGATACCGGAGCATCTACAGGAGATGTTGACTCTTGAAGATGCTTGATGAGATGAGATTGTAACGGAATATAGCGAAGTAAACTTCTAGTTCCTTCATAGTCATTTTTAGGGTTCCGTACCCAAAGGGTAAAAACGGGACCCTATTACTAAGACTCCGATGTCTGTCTGTCTGTCTGTCTGTCTGTCTGTCTGTCTGTCTGTATGTCTGTCTGTCTCCAGGCTGTATCTCATAGACCGTGATAGCTAGAAAGCTGAAATTTTTACAAATGATGTATTTCCGTTGCCGCTATAACAACAAATACTAAAAATCAAAAAAATATATATATTAAGGGGGGTCCCCATACAATAAACGTGTTTTTTAATAATTTAAAACTTACTACATGTTTGTACGGAACCCTCGGTGCGCGAGTCCGACTCGCACTTGGCCGGTGTTTTTTATCATTATAACTATATAGTGGGGCCTACGTTGCCTGCTTCTGCTGTCGCTTCTGTTGCTCACCTAGGACATCGGGAAAGGTTTCTGAGGTGGATATACTCCAAGGAAAATTAGACGGACGTATGTCGTAAATTGTATGCACTGTACTAACAAATTACCCGCACTATTACAGCTTAACCTATATAAAAGCGGGCCGTTTCCCCAATACAAATGCGAGTTTACGACCTTTTTATCCGCAGTGCAACGTTCCTCTACTGTTCAATGACGTAATTTAGTTTAACTAAAACTATTTAGAATACAGAATAGAATAGAATATAATTTATTTTATTTGCTGACCCAGCACATATTATCATACACAGATAGTAGGTACTTAAAATCCATTAACTCTATGTTTAAATTTAACATAATAATTAACATCTAAAATGTGTCATGCCAACGAAAGGGCCCGAACTCAGCTGATGGTGATGTTGATGTTATTTAGAACACTGGAACTAATCATTAGTTCCAGACGAAACTCTGCTCAGTAGAAGTATGATTTCCGATCTACAGGAAGTGGCTTGAGTGTTGACATTTCTTCAAATATGTAAGTCGAGCCTATTGAAAAAATTAATATTTTTGTTTGTCTGTTCTTGCCAATTTTTTGAAGACCTCCCTGGTACAGTGCGATGAGTGCTATGGTCTTTCAAGTGGGTGGTACCGGGTTCGATCCCCGAAAGGATCAAAATGGGATTTCTGGCCGTAGCTATTTTGACTTGCTACTCTACCGACAACGATTTAGCGTGATGCCATAAAAAAGATTGTAACTGCCATATACCCTAACAAGCATAGAGGTAGTTAGGCTATACTACCTCTGTGCTAACAAGTAACAAGCTAGCTCCTTTATTAGACTGCATCAACTCTCACCAGGTGAAATCGCAGTCAAGGGCCAACTAAGGGTCAATATAATCATAATAATATAAAATGTATTTAAGCAATGTAAGTTTATTTATTTCTATGTATGTTATTATGAGTTTTGTTAGTTTATTAGGTATATAATATTTAGAATAAATATATTTATTTTTGGACTTATTTATGTATTTATTTTATACACGGGCGTGAGAGTAAAATACACAGGAAACTAATTGATGTACCTACGCGTGGAATAAGGTTTTTTAATCCCCGCGGGAACTCCTTAATTTTCCGGGATAAAAAGCAGCCTGTCACTCTCCAAGTCCTCAACTTGCAAAAAATCACGCCGATCCATTGCTCTGTTGCGGCGTGATTAAACCAATAAACACTTTCGCATTTATAATATTAGTATGATAGTATGATAAAAATAAAAAGTCCTTCATAATCCTAAATCTAACCTAGATAGAAAGATTTATTAGACTTTCACAGTAACTGGGTCAAAAGTGAAACTGGGTGTGCCGGAATAGAATTATGCCTCGGGAAGCATTAATGAACGTTTATGGGGTTTATGGGATTTATGGGCTGGCAAGTGGCAATGATGTAATGAAGCAGTGATGGCTTGGTGGTATAGACCTGACTTTTTTTTAATAAACTACAAGTTAGCCCTTGACTGCGATCTCACCTGATGGTAAGTGACGATGCAGTCTAAGATGGTAGCGGGCTAACCTGTTAGGGGCATGGCAGTTATATTAAACCCATACCCCTATTCGGTTTCTACACGGCATCGTACCGGAACGCTAAATAAACTTATACGGGGTCACGGGTTCCTAGCTCGGAACGCACCTCTAACTTTTCAGTAATACAGGAAATAAACTATCACAACCTATTTTAAAGTTGCCTCTACAAAAGTTTAAAGAAATCCATTAAAAGTACGCTCCTGAGAAAAAGCTTACTACTGAAAGAAGAAGATTATGTAAATGATATTAGGCAAAAGAAGTATTAAGTTTGCAGGAGTGCAAGTATATAATAAACTACCAAAGGAGGTGAAGAATGCGACTTCGTTCAACATTTTCAAAAATAAACTTAAAAATCATGTACTTTATGATATAAACTTACTCAAATAATCTTATTAAATTATCATAAATTAAATGAACCTTCTGATATAAACTACACTGTGGCAACGATCTCGCATTCTTCAACCGGACTTATGATGAATTTATGAGGGTAGATCTAGGAAATGTAATAAATATAATTATAGTGTAATTATTTAAGTGATTGCCGAAATATTTAAGTATATTATAAAAATAATGTTTTTCTCTGTAAGTGAATGTTACAATTCTTTTGAGAAAATAAATTCTTTACAGACAGCGGTTACTTATGTACCTATCTATATTCTATAACTATCTACACATTGATGTAATGGTAAATCATTATTTTCAAAAGAGTTTTGGAAAAACCCATCAGAAACTTTTTGAGTTTTCCTTTTTTTTATTTTTTTATTTATAGCGAGCAAACGAGCAGGCGCCTGATTACCGCCGCCCATGAACATTTGCAGCACCAGAGGAACCGCCAATGCGTTGCTGGCTTTTGAGATATTCCTTCCCCGGATGCAACCTATCTCCGTACCAAATTTCATCAAAATCGGTTAATATCCTTACCAAAACACAGAGAGACTGATATACGGACAGACACACTATCGTATATTTGTAATATTATTAGGTATGGATTTTAAAAATCGAAAACGGAACTGTCTGGTTTCCTTTTACAGGAGCGTTTAACTGCATTCTGTATTAATGGCAAGAATGTCTAGATCATAACCTATTTCTCAACGGATCTCTATTTAAGTAGATGTTTATAATAGTTATGAGGTCACATCACGTCATTATTTATTTTATTTACTCTTCAATGTCAAGGTTGGATCATACTACATTGTTCTGCTTATGACTCAGAGATGACTATGAATAATAAACTTGCGTTCTGTTGTCATTAATCTTCAGTAATTGAATTATTTGCATACGAACTGACAGTCTTACTAACAATTCTATAGGAACAAAAGCAGTAAATTTGTAATATTTTAGACGCCTGACTTCCTATTCGGATATTTACGGATTGGATTTCCGGGCACGCACCTATCCATATTCCATATACTCATATTATAAATGCGTTCTGTTTGTCCGTCTGTCTGTCTGCCTGCAACACTTTCACGGCCCATCTATTCAACAGATTTTAATGAAATTTGGTATAGGGATAGTTTGTTTTACTTTTTATCTCCTTGGTTCCCGCGGGAACCAAAAAACCTCAATCCACGCGGGCATCAGCTAGTTAAATAATAATGGGGAAGAAAATCATCGTAAGGAAACCTTCATACCCAAGAGTTCTTTATGTTCTCAAAGGTGTGTGTCTGTCAATCCGCATTTGGCCAGCGTGGTGGATTATGGCCAAACCATTCTGAGAAGCCTCATGCTCTATATACATCATACTTTACTAATATTATAAATGCGAAAGTTAGTTTGTTCTTCAATCACGCCGATTTTTGGCTTGGGTATAGTTGAGGACCTGGAGAGTGACATAGGCTACTTTTTATCCCGGAAAATTAAGGATTTCCCGCGGGAATAACAAAAAACCTTAAACCACGCGGACGAAGTCGCGGGCATCAGCTAGTTGTACCATAAACAAAATCTTTACAGCTGGTACAATCTGAAGCTATTTTGGTACGCTTTTGATCAAGCAAAAATATTTATGAGAGAAATGGATAAATTTACGGCCGTCTATTAATCCGTCGATCACGGCCAACGCTTATCTGCTGCTCCGCACATGGCCCTTTCGTATTTTATTACCCAGCCCTTGTTGGTTGATATTTATAGATTTTATTACGAAATTCGTTTCATAATCAAACTTGGTATTATAATGTCCTCCCAACCGAATTTCGGCCACGGTGGCCAATGATAGATCTTTAGTTTAAGATGATTCGTGAGATTGTGATAGTAAAATGAAACGGCTGAATTTGCTGTGGGCTCTTCTCAGACCAGGGCGCGTTTAGAACCCTCGTAGCTTTAGTTTAGATTTAAGATACCGTACTTATTGATTATCGCCATCATATTTTATTATAGCTAATGCCCGCTACTGCGTCCGTGATTGAGGTTTTTTCGTTTCCCTTCCGGCGAAAACTAAAATTATGGTAAGTATATATTTCTAATTTCTGGTATAAAAAGTTTTATCGCAAGTAACGCAGCGTTATTCTGTCTAGACGTCTCTGTCGAACGACTGGTAGGAAATAACGTATTTCTTTACACTGCAGTTAATATATCCCTTGTAATTTGAGCTATTAAAGTATCAAAATCTGGCATATTTTAAAGTTGAGACTATAATATTCCTCATAGATACTGAGTGATAGTTGACTGACACTTGACATTGAGTGACGGATGGTATTTTTTTTTTACCATGTAACAGGCAACAGCCTTATAATAATATGCAGTAGGTAATAAATAAACCAAAAATAAACATTTGAGTCGAGTTGGGTTGAGTTGAGTCTACCTTATACTACTACTAATATTAATATACTAGCTGATGCCCGCGACTTCGTCCGCGTGGATTGAGGGTTATTGGTTCCCGCGGGAACTCTTTTTTTTTTAAGTAGCCTGTTCTCTGTGCCAAATTTTATCCAGTCGTTTATCCGTTCAGCCGTTTTGGCGTGATTGAGTAACAAACATCAATCCATCCATCCAAATTTTCGCATTTATAATATTAGTATTAAACTATACAGTATAAATTTAAAGTCGGTTAAGTTACCAAGTGAAGACACACGCTTGGCCCACATAACGCGACTTCGTGACCCAATTGGTGGTAACATCCGAGCGTGGGTAAATTTGTTCAGTAACAATTTACACCTAAGTAGAGGCGAAAGAAACGAGTCCCAATTTGTACCGCCAATATTTGTGTTGGGCCAGATTTGACCCCATTGTCTCTGTTTTATTGGGCCACGTGTTAGCCAAATGTAAAGATAATTTGGTTTTCTTTAAAGGTATAATTATATCAGTAGTATATATCACAACGAAGTTAAAAGGAAATCTATATCAGCTAAGAAGGCTGTACAGGTTAGCGATAAGTTGACCCAATAAAATCTTTAATACTAGCGGATGCTCGCGACTTCCTTCGCGTGGAATTAAGTGTTTTTTCACTCCGACAGGCACTCCTTAATTTTCCGGGATAAAAAGCCTACCCTTATTACCCATACAAAAATCACGTTGATCAATTTCTCTGTTGCGGCGTGATTGAAGAAAAAACTCACTATCTAACGTCCTTGGGAATCGAATTTTCACTGAAACACGTACTTCTTCATATTTAACCGAAAGCTCAAAAACCAAGTTTCATGGCTATGACTTGAAAAATTTATGACTTTCATAAAAAATTTCACCCCCTGTTTCACCCGCTTAGGGGTGGAATTTTGAAAAATCATTCCTTAGTGAGTGCCTATATCACAAAAGGAACCTACTGTCAAAATTTCAAGTTTCTAACCCCAGCGGTTTAGGCTGTGCGTTGATCCCACCAGTCAGTCAGTCAGGACAAACGATTTTATCTATACTAATATTGTGTTTGTGTGAAAAGTAAAAGCTATTTTATTTAATTTTTAAGCTATTGCATAGCTTCTATCGCGGGCCTTGAGCGTGGAGACCGAATCCAGAAATTCCGTAACGAAAAAAAACATAATACTTTGGTTGCTATGACTACTTGTGTTGTTGACTTCAAGTTGTTGAAAATAAAAAGACGATAGGCCGGTTTCTGAATTGAGAATTTCATGTTGAGTCTGTCTCAAAGACTAGGTACTTAAGGACTAATTAAGAAAATTTTTGTTTCTGAATTGATATTGTGTAAGATTTGAGAGTTGGAACTTGCTGTTTTTGCTTGAATGCTGAATTCAGAAACCGACCCAATATCAATTCAGAAACAAAAATTTGCTTTATCTAGTCCTTAAGTAGTCTTTGAGACAGACTCAACATGAAATTCTCAATTCAGAAACCGGCCGTATTTTTATGAAAAGATGATTTTGGTTGCTATGACTACTTGTGTTGTTGACTTCAACAATTTGAAGTCAATAACACAAGTAGTCATAGCAAGGTGATAAAAAATGCTATGCAATAGATTTACCGCGGCAGTCTCCGAGTGCCACACGTCTTTTTTTTTATTTATGGTTCTGAATCGACCTGCACTCCAAACCAGACTAGAGAAAATTCAGAAATTGTGAATTCCCAAATTGACCCTGCCTTAAACATATTATCAATTATAGAAGCGTTATGTAACTTAATATCGAGGAACAAGAGTGTAGATAGAGGTAGGTGTACATTAAGTATTCTATCCACAGCAGTCTAGGTCATGCGTCGTGACTAAGCGCTACCCAATGCTCTAGCATTCCTGTTCTCATGCTAAATACCTAACTCAGTATTAAACATAGAGCTAGGTAAAGCTCAGTTATTTCTACTTATATTTTGTGTTTATAACTAGCTGATGCCCGCGACTCGACCGCGTGGAATAAGATTTTTTTAAATTAATTTTCCGGGATAAAAAGTAGCTTAAGTCACTTTCCAGGTTCTCAGCTATGCCCCTGCAAAAAATCACGTCGATCCTTTGCTCTGTGGGAGCGTGATTGAAGGACACACCAACAAACAAACACACTTTAGGTATTATAATTCACAGAAACAGCACTTATGTACTTTTTACACAAATTCGAACGGTTCTGTTCTTTTCTAGTTTTATATAAAAGCTTTAAGTAAGTACAGCCTTCAGGTTGACGACGAAGTCGATGTTGGTAAGCTTCTGCACATTTTTGAATGAGTTTGGTTATTTAGGAAATCTAGAGCTTTCGTTAATAAAATCATCAAAGCGTTCTAATAAGACGGTAATTTTACAATAAAAAATTATCACAAATTCTTTTCGACGCGTAGTAACAATAAAAAACAATAAAATAAATACTTAGTCGGTCAATCCAAACCATATTTAGTAAGCCCTATAAAAATTTAATCATAAAACTCAATCCATATAGTTTCTATGGCTATCCATTATGGTTTACGATTATATTTTTGTATCGACTATAAAACTAATGTAAGACGTTGGAGATAGAAGATAGATAGATACATACAGTGTACGACAACTATTAAGTGGTACGGATATAGTACTTGACCTAGTCACACGAGTATATACCTACCTACCTAGTATTGCAAAATTAACTACCTAAAGTAGTTGGAAGTTATAGAATGTTCCTACATTACATTGGCACTAATTCCGGGACTTTGTAATAATATCCTGCCTATGTGAAATGATGTCGAGGATATACTGACTGCATATCTGAGTTTGAAAGCCAGGCTGATCCTTTCCGCAAATATGAGCTAGCCCTCCCATCGTGATCTTACCGCAGAGAAATGTAAAAATAAGCCACTGAACTGGATTTTTATGCCTCTACATTTCGTAACTAGGTACATATATGTACATAGATAGAAACGACAACAAAATATCGTCTTCGACTTCGTCCGCGTGGATAAGGTTTTTTGATTCCTGCGGGAACTCTTTAATTTTATGTAATGTCCATTGACTTACCAATAGTAATGTCCTTCCCCGAGATGTTAGCTACCTCTATACCAAATTTCATGAAAATCGGTTGAATAGATGGGCCGTGAAAGCGTAGCAGATAGCCAGATAGATAGATAGGCAGACAGACACACTTTCGCATTTATAATATTAGTATGGACTAGCTGACGCCCGCGACATCGTCCGCGTGGTTTAATTTTTTTTTAATTCCCGCAGGAACCCCTAATTTTCCAGTACCTAACCTTAAAGCCCTGTGGCTAGGGGGGACAGTTATCCCTTGGCCTGGCTACGCCCTTGAAACCTACAGTATAAGTTTCATATACGAGTGTGAAGATGATTGTGAAGAGCTTTCGCAATAATATCCAAGTGTAGAACCAATACAGAGGGTTCTGTTCAAGGATCATTATTGCTACATGATCCTGACACACACAAGTGGCACATATTCCTAAGATGACTCAGAGATGGATATATTTTGTGTAAAGGCGATGGATATTTTTAAACTACTATGTGATTCTCTAAGGTAAAATAAAATTTACAAATCAAATAAAATTTACAAAAGAGAATCGCACTAAAGCAGTGTGATTCTCTAAGAGCATTGATGTAGAATTTTAGTATTCCATTTCAATGTCTAAGAAACATTTAAGCATTGCTAGCATCGATGCGGCCTGCGATGTAACATCGAAGAGATCGACCTTGACTGCAACGGTTGTAAATTTTATTTTACCTTACCTTACCTTTTATTTAGAGAATCACACCCCTGGACACCGGTCGCACATGTGAGAATTGGGTATTTGACAACTATTTAATGTAAGGACTTTAACGTAACCGACTAGGGGTATAGGTTTAATATAACTGCCATACCCCTAACAGGTTATCCCGCTCCCGTCTTAGACTGTATCATCTCTTACTATCAGGTGAGATTGCAGTCAAGGGCTAACTTGTAGTGGGGTAAAAAAGGGTCGTCTCAGAAATAGGGATTAAATAAGTGTGCCGAATTTTGATGACGTCACAGTTCGGTATTTCATATAACTCTTACAAAAATATAGACTCTTAAGCAATCCTTCAATGTATAAGGGAATCTTAACAGGGAATGATTGCCGCGTAATCCTGACGCGCACAAGTGACGCTGAAGTGGTCATGAGGATCAATTGAATAGCTGCATCCCGCGGCCATGTCGAGTCGACGCACGAATTGTTAGCCCAAGTCATAAGCGAAGAGTTGATTGTCGTTATGCAACAAAACACAATCATAATAATTAAGGGACGAAACAAGAAGAAATAAGATTATGCTAGTGTGCAAAGGCAGTCTTATCACTAAAGTGATGTACAATTCGGGTTGGGAGTAAAAAAGTGTGATGTTCAATTTTGGCAATGGTGCAATCTTATCCTAGGTAAGCGACGCGACGCAGTAAAACTCCTTAAAAATGACTAAGTAGGTCACGTGAAGAGTCAGCTACTGTTTAAGATACTTGTATTGTATACTAAGCAAACCCTTTTAATTGATACCCATATTAAGGGGGTCCGCCATATTAATTACTAGCGGCCCGTCCCGGCTTCGCACGGATAGACATATATTAGGTACAGATATTTTTCATAATGGTGCACCCCCTTCTCCCGCACTGCCCCTCTCACGAAGAGTTAGTTACTCGATGCGCTGCGTGGCGGCCGCCGCCGGCATGTATTTTTATTTTAATTTCATGATATCTTTTGAATGGAATGTCCGATTTCAATAATTCAAAAAGTAATCATCAGGTATTGAGACAGTCTTGAATATTAAATTATTTATTTGGATAAAAATTTATAAATGGTATGGATAACACGGTCTGATTTTGATCGGCATTTCTATCAATTTGTTAAATGTAAAAAAGTAGTTATAGTGACGTAACTACAATAGTTAGACACATGGTCTCGCGAAGTTTTTTGTAGATATTGATATATTCTATAATATTGTCGAACATTTTTTTGTCCTATCATTAATACTCTTCGCAGCGTATGCGATGAAAGACATTTTATGGCAAATTTTTTTACACCTTCGGTTGGTTTTAATAGGAATTTCTAAAGATTTCTATAGTAATCTAGTACTAAATATAGCCTATGTTACTCAGTGATAATGTAGCTTTCTAATGAAAAAAGAATTATTAAAATCGGTCCAGTACTTTTTGAGTTTATTCGTTACATACAAAAATACAAAAATACAAATCTTTCCTCTTTATAATATTATTATTATATTATTATTATTAAGTGTAGATGTAGATGTAGATTATTTTTTATTTATCCACTACAAGTTAGCCCTTGACTGCGATCTCACCTGATGGTAAGTGATGACGCAGTCTAAGATGGTAGCGGGCTAACCTGTTAGGGGCATGGCAGTTATATTAAACCCATACCCCTATTCGGTTTCTACACGGCATCGTACCGGAACGCTTAAACGCTTGGCGGCACGTCTTTGCCGGTAGGGTGGTAACTAGCCACGGCCGAAGCCTCCCACCAGGCCAGACCAGGTAAAATTCAGAAAGTATAAATTCCCAAATTGACCCTGCCGGAGATCGAACCCGGGACCTCCGCACGTTAAGGCAACAGCGCTACACACTGCGCCACGGAGGTCGTCAAATTTATAATGACGTTACTTATTCAATCATGCATTCACATTCAATGTAAACGTGTATACAAAATTACAGTTCGATCGATTGGAGATGTTTTAAAATTCAATTGCAAGATTTAATAACAAACTCATACAAAACATCAAAGCTTGTAACGTCGCTGCGCCCGCTTCGGTTTTATTGCCCTGTGGCCATATCTACTGCCGACGCTTTAAGCCATATTATTTCATCATAGTTGACTTTCGTGTTTTAGAAGAATAATCCTTATTTTAGGAATGTCGAGGTACGTGATATCAAACTGTCATTTTGAGTAATATTGCATAGGTTTGCATAGGTTGGCCCCTGCCCTGCCTAAGTGTATCTAAATCAATAATGCCATAAACGCTTCCGCTTATGACTTAACCGCTTCAAATGCATCTCGCCCGGTCACGCGTCAGTATTAAAGTTAATTTGTTTGAATAAAAGTGCATCAGATATGAAATACCTACATCACGCAGTCATACTTAACGTAACGACATCTCTGAATGTATTTTATTTGAGATGAATCTTCCTTATCGGTGTATTTATAGGTATGATTTATCTTCTTTAGTATGGTATGTGTATTTATATTATACCTTCCTACTATCTGATCTTGGCTTGGTTAGGGTGGAAATTCTGTCAGTTTTTCATTGGAGTAGGTATGCTAAGGATATAGAACCAAAATATTACCCAAGTTTGTAGACCCAATATGAATCATAGATATGTCACCGTAAGATTGTAAAAACCGTTAGACTATAATCTAACTCGCGAAATTGTAAACTGTCGAATGATCACAATATAACGGATAATTTTTCGGTAGATTGTAATCTGTTAGGTTTATTAACCCGATAGAACCTAAGTGCCCGGCACTACTTGGTTATTTATGTCGAACCCTAACCTAACCTACAAGAAAGAGACACGAAAACGTAAATACAATGAATATTTCAAAAATTGACACTTAAAACATTGAACGGTTCACAATCCTTCGACTGTTTACAATCTATCGAAAAAAAAAGCGTTAGATTACACTCTTACGGTTTTTACAATCTTACGGTGACAGACACATATAAAGGAAAGGGTCATTGACTGATCTATATCAACGCACAGCTCAAACTTACAGCAATTTTTTAGAAAATTCTAACGCAGAAATATACCAATTAAAATCAAACTTAACGTGAACGAAGCCGCGTGTAACAGCTAGTATTTTAACCTCACACCGTTTCTGAGAAAACGGGTATTAACAGACAGACAGACGGGCAACAACGCGATCCTTTAACGATTAGTTACTTTGTCTATAGAAACTTTAAACAATTAAGTAGGTAGTGAAGGTACCTAGGAAATATCCATCAAAACCTAGAATAGCTAGAATAGTTAGGTCATAGACTTGCTATGCGCACAGGATGCACGCCAATCAGAATTGCAAATAACTAACAATTAACAAGTAAACTATGTTGATTGCGACTCGATTGCGACTGACGTAGTGTCATTGTGTTAATTGGTATCCTATTTTGGCATTGCTTTTTTGGGGTTTTTAGGGCTCCATACCCAAAGGGTGCCAACGGGACTCTATTACTATAATCCTCCTCTGTCCATCCGTCCAACTGTCTGACAGCGGGTTGTGGACTCATGAACCGTACAGTCCGTACTTAATAGGTAGACGGTTGAAATTTTCAGAATTTGTATTTCTATTGCCGCTTACGAAACAAATCAGAAAATAAATGATTTTTAAATTAATTTAATCTTGTACGGAGTTATGAAGTTGGCGGTGTTTCACTCCCGTGCCTCGGAGAGCACGTTAACGGTTAAGGCGTCGGTCCCGGTTATTATCACTAACATTTGAGCAACGTGGTGGTCTAATTCCCTCTCTCCTGTGGAGTGGTGGCCTGTGCCCAGCAGTGGGAGGTTAATGGTGGCGGTGGTGGTTTTATATGGAATTGTCAAGCGCTTGTAAATGGTAGTTTACGTTCTAAAAAACTCCAATTCTGCCTTCTGTCGATCCACTGTAAGAATTAATGCCTACGCTGTGGTATTGATATAGTCAGAAAAAAAGACCTCAGTAAAGCATGAATACCATTCAGCTGAGAGTTTAATTCTGAACAGATTAATGAATATTTGCAAAAAGACGATCGCGTAGCGGCCATGATGCCATGACAGTTCTAATTAAGCCTCGCTGTAGTGCAAGCACGATCAATGTGACATAATATATCGCTTGGGACTTCTACCTAGCTGTTGGCCAGAACTCAGAATATAAGATGTACTCTTTAATTTTCCGGGATAAAAAGCCTATGCGTTATTCCTATAATTTATTACAAATTTCATCCAGATCTGTGAAGCCGTTCTAAGTTTTAACGTGATTTCACTGATTAAGTAACAAACGACCATCCAAACTAAATCTAAAGGTATGGATTCAGCCTAGTGAAATCTGGGAGTGGATTATTTAAAGTTTTTAGACACTGACAGCCCTGGGGAATATATTATAACAGTCAAGTACGTTTTCGAACTGAACAACTCATTGACTGGTTTGTTCCTAGTTCGATTCATTTCAACGATTCAACTGATGGTAAGTGATGATGCAGTCTAAGATGGCAGTGGGCAACCCTGTTCGCTTGGCGGCACATCTTTTCCACCAGGCCAGACCAGAGAAAATTCAGAAGTTATAAATTTCCCAGATTGACTCTGCCGCGGATTGAACTCGAGACCTCCAACGTTACTACACCAGTGTTTAACACTGCGCCAGGGAGGTCGTCTATTTGTCGATGAAAAAGGCGCGAGAAAGCTCTCTCACACTAACTGTGCTAGAATTTTTGTAAAACGATACTCACTTGTCGCAAATCTTTAGTGATTGTCTTTTTTTTGAGATTTGTACGTTTGTAAGAGAATACTTTTGTATCAGTGTGCGATTTCATTAATTGTATCATGTTACGGATTTGATTGTGTAATTAGTGACCTTTTTATTTGGACAGCAAAAGTGAGAACAAGGTGTCAGGTTCGCTTTTCTAAATTGGCATCCGGCATTCCGAACCAGTGGTAATTTTACTTGACCATTCGAAAGCATAATTAATATTATTATGTACCTACTAGATATATACTAGATGATGCCCGCGACTTCGTCCGCCTGTTTCCGGGAAGTTTTTTCAATTCCCGCGGGAACACCTTAATTATCCGGGATAAGATACAACCTATCCTAGTACCAAATTTCATCAAAATCGGTTGAACAGGTGGGCCGTGAAAGCGTAACGGACAGACACACAGACTGACACACTTTCGCATGTATAATATTAGTATCTAATAATATGGATGTTGCTTGTTTACCTTTAGATTATGCCTTTTTGTTCACTTGTTTCGTTTACTTTTACCTAATTGTTTATTGCTGTGTTACTGTTATACCTGGGGCCATACTACCAACGCCTAAATCCATATTGTTTCATTATTGTTGACTTTCGTGTTTTAAAATTATAATCCTTATTTTAGGAACGCCAAGGTACGTGACATCAAACTGTCATTTAGAGTAATATTGCTTAAGTATTGCTTTAAGCGTTGGCAGTATGGCTCTTGAGTTATGTCCGCATAATACTTGTATATATACTATGTACCTACTAGATTTTAAACTAATGTGTAGCTCCCAGACAAATCGACAAGGCTCAAGGGTGCTTAGAAACTAAAAATAAAAAAAAATATTAATAAATAAATATTGAAAACTAGATGATTCCCACGACTTCGTCCGCGTGGACTAAGTTTGTCGATTCCCGCGGGAACTCTTGAATTTTCCACGATAAAAAGTAGCCTATGTCCTTCCCCGGGATACAACCTATCCCTGTACCAAATTTCATCAAAATCGGTTGAACAGATGGGCCGTGAAAGCGTAGCAGACAGACAGACAGACACACTTTCGCATTTATAATATTAGTATGGATATAAAAATATAATATAAAATCTTAATATATATAAATCTCGTGTCACAATGTTTGTCCTCAATGGACTCCTAAACCACTTAACCGATTATAATAAAATTCGCACACCATGTGCAGTTCGATCCAACTTGAGAGATAGGATAGTTTAAATCTTAAAAAAACATCAATTCACGGGGACGAAGTCGCGGGCATCATCTAGTATAAATATAAATATAAATATAAATATATAAAATATAAATAAACATTGAAAATAATTATATTTAGTTCCTATGGGAGTATGGAATAATCCTATAATCAATAGAGCTCTTGAGACTAAAGTATAGATATCCCGTAGAGCTGATGGCATTACGAGGTCATGAAAACCATTAGAGTGGCCATGGCATAGATGACAATTTGTACCTACATAGTACCATACAGAATATTATAGAGGCAAACGTCTTAATTGGATACTCTAATACTTACTTGGTGGGTGGTCCCGGGCTCGATTCTCAGCAGGGTCAATGTAGTAATTTAACAAAAACAATTTTTGGTCTATCCAAAAATAGCGCAAGCAAGCGTTACTTTGCTGAAGTCCATGATAATTGATAACCATGGAATAATATTACTTATTTAATCATCATATAGTACTAATATTATAAATGCGAAAGTGTGTTTGCTTGCTAGTTTGTCCTTCAAGCACGCCTCAACAAAGCAATGAACATGAATTTTTTGCACGGGTAATAGGTATAGTTGAGGACCTGGAAAGTCACAAAGGCTATTTTTTACCCCGGAAAATTAAGGAATTCCCGTGGAAATTAAAAAAGAACTTATTCCACGGGGACGAAGTCGCGGGCATCAGGTAGTCTTATATTATCATAGATTAGAATACTAAGAAAAGTCATCATTTGTCAAAGGTCTGTTTGCTTCATTAATACAGGATTTCCTCTTAAGGCATTCTAGTGCTAATTTCCTTGGGAACAGAACACCATACATAGGTCTCCTTACATAAGAACTAAGGTCCAGACACAGGACAAAAACTCCCAGTGCCAATCGTGGCTGGAAATGGATAGTGATGTGCTATATCCAATATCGATAAATCGACTCAATAGCATTTAGTTCCATTTCGATAATCCTACAGAATTGTACAATCGTTAAAAAACTACAGCGATGATTACAGCAAGACAAAACAGCCTATCGTCCAGCTGTCATCTAAATTTTTACCAAAAAGGTGTCATATCAAATCGGATCGAAGCGCTAGCCTATATATTTAAAAAAAAAAAATTATACAAGTAGTCTTATAACAACATAACAACTGTTTTCAACCGACTTCAAAAAAAGGAGGAGGTTCTCAATTATTCTTACCTCAGAACTTTTGACTGGGTAGGCCGATTTGGATGATTCTTTTTTTATTTGAAAGTGCATACTTTCCATGTGGTCCCATATAAATTTTATCGAAATCGGTCGAGCGGTTTTTAAAATATCAACCATAAATTAAGTACGTCGAAAACTATATTTTTTAGGGATCGGCTGAAAATCAGCGCTGTTATGGTGTATCTACACCATAACAGCATTATGCTGAGCCGATTCCCTTTTTGGAATTATCCTGTCACAGTCTAGTTCTTAAGTTATTTTATTTTTTCTTTTCTACTAGTACTTAAGTTTTTGTTTGTTTCTTCAATGTGTCTGGTAATTCCAAATAAAGATTTTATTTATTTATTTATTTATTTACTTTGTATAGCGTGTGCTTGTTGTTGTAAAGTTGGCGCGGGAGTTTGAAGTCGGTTGTTGAAAAAGAATTTTTTATATTAAATTATTGAATAGTCGATTGAATTAGGGTTTATAGTAATAAAGTACTTGCTTCCCTTGTGAATGAAATTCCATAATAAGAAGTTATTAACCGCCACCAGTTGTGAAGCATAAAGCTTACACAATTCCAGACAGATCATCCTCACTTTAGGGTTTAAATAGTAAAAGAAGTACCTATATCATAGTGCATCACTTGTGAATGAAACTCCATACATAGAACACAATTAGGTACATAAAAGTCCAGACTTAGGACAAAAACTGTCTTGCGCCAATCCTGCAACCGGTCGGCTATCCCGGTTAGATAGTGATGGGGTATGACTTATGTCGATAAAATGATGGCTAGTGTAAAAGCCAAAATAATCTTTCAAACATTTAAATAAACGTTGTTTAAACGTTAAAATCTTTCAAAAAATTCAATATTACTCGAGTAAAATTAATTTTGTTAATTTTTAGCAACAATGGAGCAGAACAAGGAAATTGTCTTTAAATATTTATTTCTTCTGATTTGCCACAGCTGTTGGAAACATAAAAAATAAATTTTACTGTATAATATTACTACATGATGCCCGCAACGCGTGGATTAAAGCTATTTGAGTCCCGCGAGATCTCTTCAATTTTCCGGGATAAAAAGTAACCTATGTCTTACCCCGGGATGTAAATTATCTCTGTATCAAATTTCATCAAAATCGGTTGAGTAGTTGGGCCGTGAAAGCGTAGCAGACAGACAGACAGCCACACTTTCGCATTATAGTATGGATGATTTATGACTCTACAGAATTTATGGCCTATTGGATCTATTAAATTTATTCAGATAAATTTAGCTTAACACGAAATCGGTATCGATAAAAATACACTATCGATAACTTAAAAGCACGTCACTAGGACAGAATGCGGTGCAGTAAGTCCCTGCAGAGTGAATGAACACTGTAGACAGTTTACAAGATCACGTATTTTCTTGCGTCCCTTTCGCACTCGAGGATAAATCCCATAAGACATGGACGCAAGATCAGGTCAAGTAAAGCCTTATTATAAAGCTGTAGAGTTGAACGGGTTTGATTAAAATAAAACCATCTTTGAATCAAGTTAAAAATAAAATAAAACCAACTAAGCGCGAGTTAGCCTCGCTCGCCTATGGTTCCGTATTCTTGGAAGGAATTAATATTAGGAGTTAGCTTAATAATAAGTGTACCTAATTGTAAAGGATTGTTCGTGTTTATTAGAAAAAAGTGCTACTTAGAGCCATGGCCATTACCAACTAACCTACCTATAATAGGTAAATGTAAAAGATTGGATGTTTGTAAGTTTGGATGTTTATTACTTACTCCTTAACGTCACAAGGACCGATTTGGCTGAATCCACGCGGACGTAGTCGCAGGAATTATCTAGTATAATTATTGTAATTATTAATACTCTCAGGACATGCCAAAAAAACAGCGGGATACTTTTTATATGGACCGACCATAGGAGGGACCTGCACAGACCTGCGCGACACATTACGTGTTTCCCACAAGACGCGGGGGCGTTTGCTCTGAATTTTTATCATGTCCTTTCAGTATCCAGTTTATTATAACGTCGTTATAACGTTTGTTTAGAACGTCTTATATTATGTATTTAAGTACTATTTTGGTAGGGAACCCTACAATAACAATATGCTTGACCGGTTTCTTTTACGTTTGTTTACGTAGATCATAAATGCAAGTTCCGATTTCGATGACTCTTTTTTTTTATTAGAAAGGCCAAACTTCCGTGGTGGTCGTTTAAAAAAAAGGCTATTTTTTGGTGAAATAGTATTAGGTTTAAAAAAAGGTGTAGATCGCAAGTTTTTCTGTATTAAATATTTGTAGTGCCTATTGTAGGACGTATAGTAGCTTAGTTGCGACAGCGTATATCGGTCGATTGCGGTGGTTAAGCAACGTTGACCCAAATCGGTAACTGGATGGGTAACTGAAACTTGTAGTCCGAATTGGCCCTTTCGGTTCCTCCGTGCCTCGGAGATCACGTTAAGCCGTCGGTCCCGGTTATTATCACTAAGAACCTGGGAACCCACCCATTATTATTCGAAGAAACCCCCTGCCATTATGTGATTAATGGAATGAGGACACGACCCTCAGCAATGAGGTATACGACGCAAAGAGAGACATTGTAAATGGGGTGTTATATACGAACTTAAGGACGCACATGTCATACCTACTCCAAGAACTATACTATAAGCTCCTTATTACATTTCACAGTCTGGTTCACGTCTTTACATCTGGGTGGTTTTATGTCAAGGTTAGAATATGCTTTTAGTGAATACATAATATTTGACCCACTTACTTAGTTAACGAGAGTTTTGTTCTGACAGAACAAAGAGGATCATTAATTAATCTTCTTCTTCCTGACATGTTCTCCGACCTCGGTATACTTAAAATATAAAATCCATACCTGTATCACAATGTAAATAGGTATATTATGTATAAAAAGTAGCCTATGTGTTATTCCAGACTATAATCTATCTCTGTGCCAAATTTCATCCAGATCCGTTCAGCCGTTCTGGCGTGTTTGAATAACAAACATCCATCGATCCAAACTTTCGCATTTATAATACTAGTTTATACACGTAACTATAGATTTCGTTACCGCAAACTAGCATAAAACAATATTACGTCTTGCGTTCCAGATAAATCAAATTTAATATAGGTCAAGTACAGTTCTTTGCTATGTAAACGAAATCTGGAGTTTTGGCACGTGAATAGTTATATACCTGAGTATATACGTACCTACTGCATCATAGGTTCAGTATTTAGGTTGAGCGGATGTGGAAATAAACAGGAATTTGGAGCTTACCTAGGTACACTTTTGATAGACTAAACAATAAGCATAGTTCTTATCCTAACATTATTTGATTAAAACACATATTTCAAACAGTTCATACCTAGTTAATAAAAATTTTATGAAAAGATTTTTTCCTATTATCCATAGGTACTAGTCGTTGCGAAAGAGTGTCTCCTACTCTTTTATGGCCTTCTACTATCTGGTTCACGAATTCTGAGTGAAATTTGGTATTCTGGGGAAGGAGGCTATGATTTTGTTCAGTAAAATGTACCCAGATTGTAATTTGTATTTTATTAAATGCGAAAGTTTGGATGGATGGATGTTTGTTACGCAATCACGCTAGAACTGCTGAACGGATCTGGATGAAATTTGGCACTGAGATATAATAGGTAGTCTGTAGTAAAATATAGGCTACTTTTTATCCCGAAAAGTTAAAAGAGTTCCCACGGGAACTAAAAAAATTCAATCCACGTGGAAGAAGTCGAGAGCATCAGCTAGTACCTATTTCATAAGTTTTGCAAATCGAAAAGCTGTAAAAATGTATGTATTGTACCTAAGTAAAAAATTTTTACTTCAACAGGCAGGTTGGTATAGTCCGAAAAACTTATCTGACCAAGGTTCTGAATCGGCCAGCTGGTGACAGCGTCTATGAAAAATAAAATAAAAACAAAAACTAAACCGGCATAAGAAATATGTACTTAGTTCCAATTTTGGCCACGTCAGATAAATTGTGAGACTATAGGTAACTCGCAAAAAAAAGTGAGACGTAGATTAGTTCGAATTTCAAATTTCCCACAGATTATAAAGTTAAATAATACCACCGCGAAATGGAACGGCCGTATCAAAGCTTCGCGGTCAATGCCCCCAATATGGCGCTAAAATAGAATGCGCGCGTTACAACAATTCTAACCTCCAAATTGTTTCACAACTGAGCAACTTCACACTTTATAAAGTACAATAAAAACAGTAAAACGTCGCTCAATAAAGAGGTAACGCTTCTTTGTTGGCGCTTCCGGCCTGTTTACGATAAAGATAGCGGCCTATCTTAGTATCTTTATTCTATAGGTGCCTATACCTACTATTTGCCTTAGAAAAATCACATAGGTACTTACCTACATGATAATATTATTATGACGTGATAGTAATAAAATAAAGGAAGCATTTACTTAATCCATACTAATAATCATCATACCATACTGCACTAATATTATAAATGCGAAAGTGTGTTTATTTGTTGGTTTGTCCTTCAATCACGCGGCAACAGAGCAACGGATCGACGTGACATAGGCTACATTTTATTCCGCAAAAAAAAGGAGTTTCCGTGGGAATTAAAAACATCTCAACCTGAGAGGAGAGATGTTCTCAGTAGTACCTAAGCCTGCTATACGTTGTAACAATGATGAATATTATCATTATCTATCTAAATCTAAATAAATATAGAAAGAAAAGGTGTCGGAATGACTGATCTATAAACGCACAGCTCAAACCACTGGTCGGGTCCGGCTGAAAATTGGCATACAAGATAACTATTATGACGTAGACATCCGTTAAGAAAGGATTTTTGAAAATTCAACCCCCAAGGGCGTAAAATAGGTGTTTGAAATATGTATGAAAATTGAACTTAACGTAAGCGAAGCTGCGGGCAAAAGCTGGTATTATATTAGAGCAGAAGTCATTTTTAAAATATGGGTCAAATTAAACAAACGTAGCCCGTTATTTTACTAACATTTGAATTTAGATTATCTCTAACCGCCTCCATCGTAGACAACAGAATTGATATTTAACAAAGACAATGGTGCCATGAATCGAGAACAATCGTTTTTACAACTAAATCTATTCGATTGTATCGATTTAATTTATCAGCGAGATTAGAACAGTAACTTTCAATATTGTATGAATAATTAAAAGCTTGTTTGTTGAAGGAATATTAGAAGACTACGAGTATATAAACTTTTATGCTATTTTATGAAAAACAGGTTTGCTACTATTTCATCTTTTTTAATTTGGAGCACGACTCTATCATAAAATTTTATCTATGATTAATGATCTCATTGTTAAACCTTTTTTTGAGCGTTTATTTTCTCGATGCAGAGAAAGGGTCCTATACTTTTCTTTTTAGAGTTTATAACCGACTTCCAAAAAAGGAGGAGGTTCTCAATTCGAGATATAAGACAGCAGCAACGTTTTTTTAACTTAAGTAACGTAGTGTATGGTTAAGTAAGTAGGTACATTTTAAATAAAAAGTAATAAAGCCGATAGAGGAAGTTATTTGAATAATTTCTTTGCGAGGGAATATGCTTTAGGAAACTCATTTCCGTTTCACACAAGAAAAAAACTTTGGTAAATCGATGCTTTCAGCTACCACTAGAGTGACTACACAAGCTATAATATATCTATTTACTTATATTTATTTATTAAATGTGCAATACCTGCAAGAAAGTGATTGTAATTAATTTTAGTAGTATCAGGTCAAATTAAATTAAGAGTCATGTTATAATTTTCTATACATTTAAATGGCGAATCAAATCGAAACTTTTTTATTGACATTCAATGTCTATGGTTTACAGTACACGAACAGAGATTTATTGCACATTAGTTTTTTATAAAGGACAAAAGGCAGCCACAGACAATACTCGTTAAATAAATCGATAAATCATTTTATTCGATTGCGGCTATTAAAATCATCCCTTCAGGTCAAAAAACTCTCAATTGGTGTTGTAATGCTGGAATTTTAACAATGATGCGGGTTTTTATTGTTGGTTGGCTTACTGTCATGCTGTCAAATGTCACCGCGCGACCTCAACTTTTGAATGAATCGTTAAGTTTGTTTTATTTTTGTATCTCAACATAATATTAATGAAAGGGTCATATTTAGGCTCTCTCTTTGTGTCGTATTCCTCATCACTGAGGGTCGTGACCCCTTTCCATTAATCACATAATGGTAAGAGTTTTCTTGGGATGATAATGGGGTAGGTTCCCACGTCCTTCCGCATACGACTCGACTTAAGAGTATTATTGTAACGATAATTATCAGATGCTAGTGATAATAACCGGAACCGACCGCTTGACGTGCTCTCTGAGGCACAGGGGAAACGAAAAAGCCTTTGAACCTCCACATTCGGTCACCAATCCAGTTACCAACTTGGGTCAACGTTGCTTAACAATCGCAATTGACTGATATGCGTTATTAGGTACAACTAGGCCACTCGTCCCTATTCATTTAAAAACCTATCGAGAAACTAAACCATAAATTCAAACGACTCAACGTTAGCTGACAGCTTGTAAATAAAAAAAAACACAAGTTATTTTTTTGAGAGAAAAACTAATATAAGAAAACGCCTTGACCTACCAATTAATCAGTCGGCTTGATCTCTATGACTAGTCAAGGCTAAAGTTATTAAGCTTACTTTACCACCTACTGAGCTAGTGACAGAAATGTTTACGATATAAACCTAGCATCAACAGTATAACACCAAAAACAACATGTTTAATCCACCGAGCATAAAAATGGTTATGAGAAAACTTCTGAAGTTCTGAGTGAGCTTTAAATTATTTTTTAAATATACCTATATAATATGGTGTATTAAAATATAAAACCCAAATAGCATGCGTAGGTATCTATCTATTTTGAGTCGCAGTGGGCCGAGTTTGAAAGATTTATAAATTTCTGCTGTCTTTTTTTTTTATTACCCACTACAAGTTAGCCCTTGACTGCGATCTCACCTGATAGTAAGTGATGATGCAGTCTAAGATGGTAGCGGGCTAACCTGTTAGGGGCATGGCAGTTATATTAAACCCATACCCCTATTCGGTTTCTACACGGCATCGTACCGGAACGCTAAATCGTTTGGCGGCACGTCTTTGAATGAATGAATGAATGAAAAAACTTTATTGCACACCAAAAAAGTTACATGAAAAATAACAAAGTATATATTATCAAAACTAACATGGTAGTATGCAAAGGCGGCCTTATTGCTGCAAGCAATCTCTACCAGGCAACCCTTGGCTAGAGAGGAAAAAGTAAAGATAACAGGATAGTGCAAGTAAAACTTAAACACATTAGATATAATACTAATTAATAGTCAATAAAATATATACCTACTAGGTAAGATACTATAAATAAATAAACTCAATACTATACTCAATATGTATATATACACACATACATATATATATATATATATAAATACATATCCATAAATACTTACAATATATTTTGAATAAACATAAATATGGTACACGATAGTAATAAAAATATATGCATAAGTGGTTGAGATAAACTAATGTTGACTAGGATTGTATAGAAAGGTAATGCTTATTCAGACGATCTTTAAATATAGGGAGCGATTTAGAATGGCGAATCTCAAATGGTAGGGAGTTCCACAATACGACAGCCTTGATGGTAAAAGAATTACCATAGAATTTAGTAAAATGTGTAGGAAATTTAAGGCGATTATCAAAGCGAGACCTAAGATAGTGACCCGACGGATTATCAGCACCGAGGAAAATGAAACGTTCCTTGAGGTAAGAGGGAGTAGAGGGATTATAAAGAATTGAGTAAAGAAGAGTCAGAACATGTATGTTGCGCCGCTGCCTAATCGGGAGCCACTTAAGCTGGGCGCGATAGCTGGAAATATGGTCGAACTTGCGTAGGCCAAAAATGAACCTAATGCAGAGGTTTTGTAGCCGCTCCAGCTTATTGAGCTGTTCTTCTGTTAAGTCAGGGTAACAACAGTCAGCATAGTCAAGTAAGGGGAGAAGAAGGGAATTAGCTAATGCAGTCTTAGTTTTGATAGGTAGTAGGTTTTTCCAACGCTTTAACGACCCAATTGTGGCAAATATTTTACGGCTCACCTCAGCTAACTGGGGGACCCATGAGAGTGAGCTATCAATGAGAATACCAAGGTTTTTGACGGTAGAACTAAATGGTAAGTTGGTCGCATCTACTCGGATGGGAGGCAAAGCGTTGAAGTTCAGTTTAGCTAGTTGACTGGTACTACCTATTACAGCTACCTGGGATTTATTAGCGTTAATGCTGAGACCGTGAGATTTACTCCATACGCAGATCTTGTCTAATTCATTATTCAATCTTTGAATGGCCACATTAATGTCATGGGCAGGAGCAGCAACGTAAACTTGTAGGTCATCAGCATATAAGTGAAAAGAAGAGGAGAGGAGTTGAGTGACAGTATTTATAAAGATCGCAAAAAGGAGAGGAGAGAGGACACCACCTTGTGGGACACCAGCCGTGAGTGAGGTGATGGAGGAGAATTTATTGTTAAGCTTCACACACTGCTGGCGGTCGCACAAATAACTGGAGAACCAAGAGATACTATTACAAGAAATATTAAGGGATTCTAGGACAGACAGGAGTAGCTCAAAGTCCACAGTATTAAACGCATTGCTAAAGTCTAGCAACGCAATGACAGAAACCAATTTGCGATCCATATTGGCACGAAGATCATCGCATACCTTAATAAGAGCCGTAGTAGTACTATGCCCTGTTCGAAAGCCAGACTGGTACGGACTGAGAAAATTGGTTTTGGATAGGTACAGATTTAGTTGCTGACAGGCGATACGCTCAAGGACTTTAGACAGGAAGGGGAGGATGGAAATAGGGCGGTAGTTAGAGTAGGAAGTAGGATTTTTGGTTTTCGGAATTGGGATGACGTACGCCTTACGCCAGGAGCTAGGGAACTTATCGTTTGAGAAGGAAAAATTAAAGATATGAGAGAGGATAGGTAACACATGGTCAAGTAAAAGAAGAATCATCTTACGATTTATGCCATCACACCCAACAGCATCCGATTTGATAGCAATGATGTGTTTTTTTATATCATCTGTAGTAACATTCTGAAATCTAAATGGAGTGGAACACAAGGTAGGTAAGGATCTAAGGTGATTTAATGAAGCGGATTTAACTTGGCTATCAATGGGCGTGATGGTGGAGAAGTGTTTGTTGAGTGCATCAATATCAAGTTTGTCAGGAGAAATCAAGTGATTTCTCCTGACAAACTTGAGAGAAGAGAGAGAACCCTCACCCTACCGGCAAAGACTCTTCTCTTGAGAGAAGAGTCTTTGCCGGTAGGGTGGTAACTAGCCACGGCCGAAGCCTCACACCAGGCCAGACCAGGGAAAATTCAGAAATTATAAATTCCCAGATTGATCCTGCCGGGGATCGAACCCGGGACCTCCGCACGTTAAGACAACAGCGCTACACCAGTGTGTAGCGCTGTTGTCTTAACGTGACTTTCAGCAATGCACTTTTTTACCTTTTAAGATGAAAATCCCTAATTACTTAACTAACTCTAGTTGACTAGAGTAGAAATTTAACGAAGTCTAGTATGGTCGTTCAACGCGTTGGTTATAAAGATTTTTCAATGTCAATTTTTGGACATAAAGATATCCAAAAATTCTTGACATCCATGAGTGTAAAAAATTGTGCAGAATCGGCTTATTACTGAAGAATATTTATTCTTCCTTTTATCCCATATACTTAATATTTACTACCGTTTTATCCAGTCAATTTTTTTACTTATCCCACTGAAAACACCCTAGAAACAACTATTACATTATAGAAGGCGCCATTTTATAATTGCCGAGCAAGCAATATGGCCGAATTCAGTGTAAAAGAATGAAACTCGTGTTCGTTTTAAAATGGGTTAATGGTATTCTTTTCACGCCCCAGTAACCCTTGGTGCGTTAAAAGCGGAATTATTTTATGTTTTACATCTTGTTGAATTACTGGCAACGGGAAAGCGTGTACAGACATGCCAACTTATCCAATTTAGGTCCAATAGACCTCAGATGACAACTCAATGGTTGTCAGATAACAACTCAATCAAATCAGCAACTCTTTATCATACTAAAAAACGCACTTCTAGAATGGAAGTTGTATGAAATACACAGTTGTGACGTCATCAAATTTCAAACATTTCAAAACCAAAATCAGCTAAATCGGTCCAGCCGTTCTCGAGTTTTAGCGAGACAAATGAGCAGCAATTGATTTTATAGCATAGTATATTTATACATTTTAAATCATTTTTTATTAAGGGTTTCAAGCTTCTAGACTTAAATTTACTCTTGTTTATTTTAATCTAGTATTTATCTAGTTGATACAGACCAAGTGTGGGCCGCGCTGTGAGGGAGGAGTGAAGAGTTGAAGACGATCAGTCAAACATGCCAGCCAGCCTTGCTGTGACGACCATGACCCAAGCCAAGAGCATAACCACGAAGAAGACTTTAAAATGACCATCAGTAAATCTTTCTTTCATTGGTACATTTTAAAACAATAAGGGTGCCTTGCAAACACTGTTCGCACCTCTATTGTGTTGGTTAATGTCCGACAGCTTTACGTGCTTTACGAGGCACGAGGGTAACACACCACCAACTCCCTAACTCCGGGTTAGTAATGAGAATTTCTTGCCAGAAAAATCCAATGCTTAATTGTGGCCCGACCCTGGGCTCGAACTCGGAACTCAGGACCTCGTCGGCCGCATTTGAACACGCTAACCACTAGACCAGCGAGGCAGTTAGATCACTGGGTTCAGTCAACCAACTTTCATTAATGTAGAGATTTCATTAATTTTATTCAACAGTCATTTAGACTGAATGAAATGAAGAACAGACTCTCGTAAGTCGCAATTGGATTATTACTGGTTGGAAGTTGGAACCGACTTGTCGGTACATCTGTATGTGATTTATCCAGTTGAATTATGGGTTACTTTGGTAGTACGGTGGATGTAATTTGTTTGGGAGTTTTATTGCTGTTAATATAGGTCTTATTACGTAAACAATCCGGAAAGGATTCGTAAGAAAGTACGCGATTGTGTGGTAATATTTCGTGGATGAGCTAATAGTGCTTAAGTACATCTAAATTAAATGAAATGTTAGTATTACTTCATGTAGGACAACTTGTGTCATATATGACAAGTCAGCTGGTATCTACCACCGCGTCCGCGCCGGTTCGGAAAGTTGATTTTACTGAGAAGAAAAAGCCGACAAGAAATTGCTTTGCATATAGTATTATTTCTGAACTAAAATATGAAGAGTTTCCACGAGAATATATTTAAATAAAAACCGGCCAAGTGCGAGTCGGACTCGCGCACCGAGGGTTCCGTACTCAAGAAGTAGGTATAATTACCTTTGTTAATGAACCGCAAAACTAACTTTGTTTGTAGAGGTTTACTGTTAATATCAAAAAATTACGTTTGTTGTATGGGAGCCCCCCTTTAATATTTACTTTATTGATATTTAATTATTTATTTTGAAAGGTAATATACAAGTTAATATTCTGTGAAAATTTGAACCGTCTACCTGTTACCGTTTTTAATATTGAGCAAAAAAATACGAAAAAAACACGTTTATTGTATGGGGACCCCCCTTAATATATATATATTTTTAATTTTTAGTATTTGTTGTTATAGCGGCAACGGAAATACATCATTTGTGAAAATTTCAGCTTTCTAGCTATCACGGTCTATGAGATACAGCCTGGAGACAGACAGACAGACAGACAGACAGACAGACAGCGGAGTCTTAGTAATAGGGTCCCGTTTTTACCCTTTGGGTACGGAACCCTAAAATGAGACCTATAAGGTTATTAGTATTTGAAACTGATCCCGTAGGTATATTTTCCCTCGAATCCCAAGAGTACAAAACTCCTAGGTACAAACAGAATGCTTTTAGGTATCTGTAGTTAGACTCAGGCAAGAATTCATTTCTCCCGAAAAGGAGAAGGTGAACATTGTACGCCCACGCTGTGATAGCATCTAACGCATGGAGGCTTTACATTACTAAGCGTTAAAGGCTTGGCCATACGCGACGCGGGGTGGAAACTGTACTGCTGTGCAAGTCCGTAGGATGCAGGACGTAAATACCCTACACAGGCAAAGACATGCGGCCGGCGCCAAGCGATTTAGCGTTCCGGTACGGTGCCGTGTAGAAACAGGGACATGGGTTTAATATAAATGCGCTCCAACTTCCAACCTAAACCATTGCTTTTCACTAAGCATGGTTGTCACTATAATATAATAAATTTAAAAAAACTCGTGGATTTAAAATAAAATACACCTATTATCTGAATTCGTCATGAGCTTCTCAGACCATGGTGCGCGTGGAACCCTCGTAACTTTAGTTTTATGTTTACGTAATTATCACCACGTCCACACTGCATTATTATTAAGTTGATGAATTCTTATTAACAGACATGGTGTGATTTTCACATGGGTATAGTTGAGCACCTGAATATTGACACAGGCTACTTTTTATCCTGGAAAATGAAAGATTTCATACTTAATACTACAACTTCAAAGAGCCTTGACATGTTTTCGTTCAGCGTTGCGTGCGACTTAGCCTTTTTAAACATGGAAGGCTTGTACATTGCTAAGCGTTAAATCAGCTTAAATTCTATTTATAACTTTGGTAAAGGTTCTACCTTCTTAATCTAAAATTACACCCATTTTGAGTAATAATCTTATTTTTAAGTGAACCAATTACCCGGAATCTAATTAAAAGAAAAAGTAAATGTGTACAGCACAGCGGTGATTGCTTAAAAAAACATAGACCACACCAATTCGAAATTCGAATTCGTTAAATGGAACTAAACCATATTCTTGTTTCAAATTAATTAGGACGGCCACACACTTAGAATTTTACAATTAAATATTTAGATACTAGATGATTCCCGCGACTTCGTCCGCGTGGACCAAATCTTTTCGATTCCCGCGGGAACTCTTAAATTTTCCGGGATAAAAAGTAGCCTATGTCCTACCCGGGGATACAACCTACCCCTGTACCAAATTTCATTAAAATCGGTTGAACAGATAAATTTTTTGATTCCCACGGGAACCTTTGAATTTTCCGGAATAAAAAGTAGCCTATGTCCTTCCCCGGGATACAACCTATCCCTGTACCAAATTTCATCAAAATCGGTTGAACAGATGGGCCGTGAAAGCGTAGCAGACAGACAGACAGACAGACAGACAGACAGACACACTTTCGCATTTATAATATTAGTATGGATTATAAGTAAGTAGCTTGTTTTATTTTTTCTTTATCAGTTTTTATAACTTCACATGTTAGGTACAAAAACTCTGCTATTATTTAAAAGTTTGAACATTTAAATATCACTAGTTTTAACGGTGAAGGAAACATCGAATTGAAAATTTTAACTTCCTAGCCCCAATATTCTAAATTATATATTGCAGTCTTAGCCAGCATGGTGAACTATGACCTAAGCCTTTCTCAGTCTAAGAAGTCGCATCTTGATCATTCCTTATTATTAATATTATTACCAGATTTTTACATAGTAATAACGTCATTAAATTATCACTTTTTGTCAGTATATTTACCAGCTGTTTTTACTATTAATTTTATTATGTTACTAGATGATGCCCGCGACTTCGCCCGCATTAAGTTTTTTTATTCCCGCCTTAGCCTGTATCCTTCCCCGCGATACAACCTATCCCTGTACCAAATTTCATCAAAATCTGTTGAACAGATGGGCCGTGAAAGCGTAGCAGACAGACAGACACACTTTCGCATTTATAATATTAGTATGGGACCCAGTGTACCCCCAGCTTTAACGGTAGCTTGGCTACAATTACCAAATTCCCTGCGCCCATATTGTTTCAGTGAGGGGGTTATTAACCCAACACGAGATAGGGTTGTACCGACTGCTTGTAATGTCGATTTATTTATAGTTTGTGGTTTTTATGGCACTAACTTGAACATGGCGTTACCGTGTAATGAGCTAATTAGTATTCTTTTCTGGTTTTTTTAACTTTAAGTTACAAAAATGATTACAATTTTCGAAAGTAAATTAGCTGATATTATTATCATTCTTTAATTTAAAGATAATAATATATTATTCAAAAGTATTAAGTACTTAATTGTAAAAGTTTATTTGAATAAAAATTTTATTAAAATTTAAATCCAATTCAACCTTTGGGGACAGAATTTCGTGTAAAAGTGGTGAGTACTTATATTTTTCTAGAATCTAGATGATGCCTGCGACTTAGTCCGTGTGGATTAAGATATTTTTGCCTACCTACTCTTTTCTCAATTTTGTATAAAATAATGTTATTTGAATCGATATACAAAGAGACAGGAAGTATTAATGTGTTCACACAATATCATCCTCGGTTAATAAAATACACGTTTAGTAGAATTTCACTGTTTACACTTATCAAAAGCCCATCGAAATCCATTCTTAAGAAACATCGATAAAACGTGTAACACAATCGAGATGTCGACAGGAATACAAACCAATGTAAAACTATCCGCGTCTAGCATTCTAAAACCGAATCGATAGATACGATCAAATATATATTTTTAGTCACATCACTAACAAAGGGAGTCGCCGCGTCGCGCACGCTTCGCATTTTACTAATCATTTGCCTCCAATTTACAGATTTCTCCCCAATTATAACTATTACTACCTTTGAAATAAGATCGATAATCGTTTGTCGATACTTGTCACAGATGCAAAATAATTTTGGGGCTGTCTCGTAGAGGTGGGAAACACCAAATTCGGGCTGTCAATCGGTCGGTGCAGGAAGCCATTTATTTTTGTCGAATCAATTAAAATAATTGATTTTACAGATGCAACTCGGCTTCACTGGATTCCGGTATCTTTGGCGCGTCACTGCACATCGCATGGGAATAAAGTTGCTGAATTTATTTACGGTTTTTAATTTATTTTTTAGAACGTAACGCGACGTTGGAAAAATGGTAGGTAGGTACCTGACCGAAAAGCGTTAGTCTCTTACTCACTCCCTCTAGTATAGATAGAGAGAGACAGAGAAGCTATTTGTATTCATTATCCATACTAATATTATAAATGCGAAAGTGTGGCTGAGTGTCTGTCTGTCTGCTACGCTTTCACAGCCCAACTACTCAACCGATTTTGATGAAAGTTGGTAGGTACTGAGATAGTTTACATCCCGGAGAGGGATATAGGCTATTGTTTATCCCAGAAAATTGAAGAATTCCCGCGGGAAAAAAAAAAAACAATCCACGCGGACGAAGTCGCGATCATCATCTAGTTATCTTATAAAATTATTTAATACGATACAATCATACAACCTATCCCTGGTCCAAATTTCAACAAAATCGGTTGAACAGATGGGCCGTGAAAGCGTAGCAGACAAACAGACAGGCACACTTTCGCATTTATAATATCAGTATGGATTTATTAATTGAAACTTTAATAACATCAATAAAAACTAATGTTTCAAGAACGCGACAACTATTAAAAACAAAACATTCCAATGCCATAATTTCATAATAGTTAACCACCAACACGCAAAGGCATATGAATATTATGCCTAATTAATTATCATACACACGCGCAAATCCCATAACATTAATGACTAACCTATAGCTAACTAGTCTTGTCACACCTTTAGATTTTATCTAAGCAAATAGGACCAGTTTGGCTTGGTCTCTATTGCTATACTTTTCATATTTTCATGAGGTTATACATAAAATGGATGGATAGACCAGAAACGCTTGACCGTAGTTGTGACAGTATTGTATACATGGTAACTAGAGTTATTTGGTTGGAACCTGGATCCCACAAACAACGGTCTAGATATACGGGAGTCGGGAAATCTAAAGTCCAGAGCTTGGAATTAATAGGTACTTTATTATAGGTAACCTATACCAGGGAGTAGGGAGTAGGGACGTAAAGGTAGATCCCTGGTGGAGTTATTCGTTCATAATATTTTTAGCCCATTGACAAAAAAGTATATAATTTGTCTATGCGTTTAAAAAACTGTAACTTCTAAACTAAATTTAACTAAAATTTGACCTTTAATTAAAAACGTTAAATTCACTGATCACTTCACACCGGTTTTAAACGTAAAGCTTCAACTAAGTAGGTAAGTAAGTAAGTAGATAAGTTTTTAGTTTTTTTTTAAATATAAACTTACTTAATCCAAATTATCCGTTTATATTGAACATTTAAAAGTTTTGTAACGACAGTTTAAAAACTAAAAAGTTTCAATTTTTGAACTAGGTACCTACCTACCGGTTTTTTTTAATAATAAATTTTTAATAATACCCACAATTACACCAGCTACCTGCAAACTCGAAGATAAGATAACCCACAGATTAAAGATATACCTACCTAGTATCCAGATCTACCTACGCTATAACTTGGAAAAACAAATACAAACCGCTACAAACTCCAATGAAAAGAACAACTGCTGAGTTTCTTGCCGGCTTTTCTCAGTAGAAACAGCTTTCCGAACCGGTGGTAGTCTTGATTTATCATAATAAGTGACACCATTAAGTGACACAAGTCGTCCTACGTGAAATAATTAAATCATTTATCACTTATCAAATCATTTATCATATTTTATCAAACCAAAGCCAAATAACCAACTATAATACTAAAAGGGACCGCGGAACGCGTGACGTCAGAACTCCAGACCGGATCGAAGTCGACGCGACGCGCGCCATATCAACGCACACATTCACAAACCCAGTGAGACCGCGACGGTCACAGAGAACGCACGTTCCACGTCCACGCGAGTTCATAGAACGCAACAACAATGACACAAACCTCCAATACCGCGAAACTGATAGAAAAAGTTAGACGCAGAAACTTTTTATACGACCTTAGTGATGCGGACTATAAAAATCGCGAGAAAAAAGCGAATGCTTGGATTAAAATCGCAAATGAAATGGGGTACGAAACCGGTAAGAAAAATAAATATACCTATATTCCCACAAACTTCTCTGACCCGGTGGCCAAAATTAGAACTAATGTTTATGCCTGTTTAGTTTTTATTTTTCAATACACTAGCGACACTGTCCCCGAGTCAGTTAAGTTTGTGGGACTATAGTATACTTGTTTTGAACGAAAATTCATTTTCTTATCGGCGTCAGCCTACCATCATTGTCAATTCTTGGAGTATCGCTGCCCCTTTCACAATGTGTTCTAGTGAAAAGGATAGCAATACAGAGTCATATCAAAAAATTAATTGACATCATATATAGTGTCATCCTTTTCACATAGTTAAGCGTGGTAAAGGACAGCAATATATCCAAATTCATATCATTCGCATGCAATTTCTTCCCCACAACTTTAACAACTGTTTGTTTATTTTATGACTAGCTGATGCCCGCGACTACGTCCGCGTGGATTTAGGTTTTTTGGTTCCCGCGGGAACTCCTTAATTTTCCGGGATAAAAAGTAGCCTATGTTTTAATCCAGGTTATAAGCTATCTATGTTCCAAATTTCAGCCAAATCGGTTCAGTAGTTACGGCGTGAAAGCGGAACAAACATACAAACAAACTCACTTTCCCATTTATAATATTATATATATATAAGTAAGGATTATATGAAGCCGGCGACTTTGCCTTGATTTCTTCTTAATTTTCTTAGATAAATTATTAATGTCTATGTCCTTTCCGAGAGGAGAAACCTATCTCTGAACCAAAATTCGTATAAATCGATCGAATACTTGAACCGTGAAAGCGTAGCAGTCAGGCAGATATTTGTCTGGTGGGAGACATCGGCCGTGGCTAGCTACCAGTCACCTAACCGGCAAAAACGTGTCGCCAAGCGATTTAGCGTTCCGGTACGATGCCGTGTAGAAACCGATTAGGAGTAAGGGTTTAATAATATAACTGCCATGCTCCTAACAGGTAAGCCCGCTACCATCTTAGACTGTATCATAACTTACCATCAGGTGAGATCGCAGTCAAGGGCTAACTTGTAGTGCATAAAAAAATATGCTGTGAGAATGGAGTTCGAGTCGAGGCGTGAATCGTGACGTCATCAGGTCGCGATAGGTCGACGCACAGTAACCCCCTCCCTGTACATTTCCCTGTTCTAAGTTTTAAACCGTATAAAATGTTTTTCAAGCCCCACTGAAGAGGTGTCGCTTTCGAGATCGAGTCGCTTTATCGCGTTTGTCGCTGAAGGGCAGGGTTTTCGTTCTTCATAATCCTCCATTTCTAGCTCACTTCTGAGAGCCTCTTCTCAGAATAAGAAGAGTTTGGGCATTGTCCACCACGCAGGCCAAGAGCGTGTTGTTTTCACGTTACCCCAGTGGAATTACTTCAAGCATTTTTAAGGTCTAGCCCCACTAGAGATGCACGGAGCGGCAAATATTATTTGTATGAGGTTGCATGGAGCTGGGCCCACAAGCGACGTGGCACGGAGATGCACTGCGCGACGCGGCCTCGTACAAACTCATACAAATAAAATATATATATTTCATTGTATTTATTTGATTTGATGGAACTGTGAAAGCATAGATTTAAAAGGAGTTTTATATGATTTTCAGGTGTCTACTGGAGTGCAAAATGGAAGTCCCTCAGGGACAACTACAATAAGTTTAAAAAGACCAAACAAGAATCTACAGCAGCGTCCAACAAAAAATACAGAAACTGGCCCTGGGCTGAGCACATGAAGTTCTTGGACGACTTCTCATATACCAGACCAAATTGTAACACAAACACCTCAGCTAGCCAAGACAACCAAAATGACGACAACCCAAACCAACCTAGCACATCCCAGAATTCCGCCAATGAAGAAGAACATAACCAGGTTGCTGATTCAAAAATTTTCGTTAAAAATATAGAATTAAGACAAAGAAGACACAAAATGAAAACTGTTAACAAAAAGTTGGCGCAAAAACGGAGTTTCGATGAAGTAGATCTATTCTTTTTGAGCTACGCGAAGAATTTCAAAAGGTTGTCGAGGAAAAGCCAAGCGTTGATGAAGGTGGAGATCGCAACTTTGTTCACGAGATATGAGCTACAGGATGAAAATGATATGAACATACAGAGCCCGGAGTTCCAGAATTTTGGACTTTTTGCACCGTCGGTGTCTTGTATTTATGAAAATGATAATTCAGATTAGGCCAGTATTCTTAGGAGAAAGGGAAAAAGACTTTAAATAGACTTAAAAGAAAAATATTCTTTAATTAAAACGTACAGTCCCACAAACTTGTCTGACCCGGTGACAGTGTCGCTAGTTTATATGAAAAATAAAATAAAAACAAAAACTAAACAGGCATAAAAATTAGTTCCAATTTTGGCCACCGGGTCAGATAAGTTTGTGGGACTATTATTATTCGTTGTGTAAGCACACGACTATATTATAGTCCCACAAATAAAGGTATTTACACCAATTATTGTACTACGCAATCTATGCAAATAATTGATTTGATTTGATTTTATTAGATTTTTTGAAAAAAATATTAGATAATTCCAGATCTTTGTCTTTGAAGATTGTCTTTATTGTCGTGACAATCTGATAAATAATTCTGAGATGGCGGGTGGAAATCCTCAATGGAATCAAATCAAATAGATTTATTGATCTCTTCGGATTTATAAAAGATACGTTATTTTTACAGTCTTCCAAAAAGAAGGAGGTTTACAATTTTGCGCGTATTTTTTAACCAAACTGTACAATATAGGTAGAAACTTGTTGAATGTAAGGTTAGATTACTCGTGCGAAGGAGGGCGGATCAGTTAGTTGATAATAAATAAGCTAGCTAGTAGATATGAAAAATAAAATAAAAACTAAAAAGGCATAAAAATTAGTTCCAAGTTTGGCCACCGGGTCAGATAAGTTGGTGGGACTATACCTACCAACGAGTCATAGAGGTTGACAAAAATTAATCCAAGCGAAGCTATATCCATTTCAATTAGTACTCAACGATATACCTATTCATTGTATTTTGGCGCGATGGCTGTTCATAACTCATAATCGTTGAATGATTTAAATTCGGTACGAAGTATGAATTATTGATTTTAGTTTCATTGAAGACGAACTAGTCCAAGAGAAGACCGTTTAAAACCTCCAATAGAATAATTTATACTTCTATAATTCTTTTAAAGACATCTACAGTACCAGGACCAGGGGCCATACTGCCAACGCTTAAAGCCATATTGTTTCATAATGTTGACTTTCGTGTTGTAGAATTATAATACTTAACAGGACCGTCAAGGTACGTGACGTGGTGACATCTAACTGTCATTTTGAGTAATATTGCCATATTGATAGAACTAGAAGTTTAATTCGCTATAATAAAAATCAAGTAACTCAGACAATAACGACAATTGAGATTTTACAAAAGATTGATTTCTTTTCCAGGCAGCTTTCCTTTAATCGGGGGCAGTCATTCTGTCTGTTAGCTCTTAGATTATACTTATGTGTAAAATATTTAATATTCACAATGAAGTTACTACATCGGAACCGGCCCTATATTTTACAATACCTTCGAGTGAAGGGCCCAAGTTCTTAATAATAAATATTAAAGCATTAATTCACCGTTCAGTAAACTAATTAATGGATTAAACTGTGAAGTTGTAAAACTATCGTAGTAATATTATAAACTAGATGATGCCTGCGACTTCGTCTGAGTGGATTAAGTTTTTTGATTCCCGGGGGAACTCGTTAATTTCCCGTTAAAAAGTAGCCTATGTCCTTTTCTTCCCCCGAGTCATTTTTTAACCGACTTGCTATTGCTATACTTTTTGTAAAATAAAATGAATTATAAAATAAAAGGGACAGCAATAATATATTGATCTACTATCATTTTTAGGGTTCCGTAGCTAAATTTGGCAAAAACGGAACCCTTATAGGTACGTCATGTCTGTCTGTCTGTCTGTCTGTGTGTCCGTCCGTATGTCACAGCCACTTTTTTCCGAAACTATAAGAACTATACTGTTGAAACTTGGTAAGTAGATGTATTCTGTGAACCGCATTAAGATTTTCTTACAAAAATAGAAAAAAAAAACAAAAAATTTTGGTCCCCATACTTAGAACTGAAACTCAAAAAAATTTTTTTCATCTAACCCATACGTGTGGGGGGTATCTATGGATAGGTCTTCAAAAATGATATTGAGGTTTGTAATATCATTTTTTTCTAAACTGAATAGTTTGCGCGATAGACACTTCCAAAGTGGTAAAATGTGTGTCCCCCCCCCCTGTAACTTCTAAAATAAGAGAATGATAAAACTAAAAAAAAATATATGATGTACATTACCACGCAAACTTCCACCGAAAATAGGTTTGAACGAGATCTAGTAAGTAGTTTTTTTTTAATACGTCATAAATCTTAAACCTCAATTTACCTTTCATTCAATCAACTCAAATATTTCAAATAAAAATATTTTTAATAATTTAAAACTTACTACAGGTTTGTACGGAACCCTCGGTGCGCGAGTCCGACTCGCACTTGGCCGGTTTTTTTTGTTTAGTTTAGAGATTGTGTCCCTACAAAATAATTGAAATTATGAAGTCTTGACTCACGTTACTTGTTGATGCCTACTTAGGTACTTACTGTTCAATTACTGTTTGCTTAGATTAGAACCTAGGTGTTTACTCAACAGCTGTCTTTTACCTGAAAAAAGGAAAAACAATGTCATTAGGTAACTAACAATTCTACTATCAGATACTTTTTTCAATTCAATTATTGAAATTAAATTTTTTGTGATTTTTACATTTTTAGATAAAACACGGACCGGAAAACATAGCAGACAGACAGACAGGCACACTTTCGCATTAATACTACCTGATGCCCGCAGCTTCGTCCAAACCAATTCAAACAAACAAACCAACAAACAAACACACTTTCGCATTTATAATAAGTAGGTATACTCTTTAGAGTCTAAAGTTTAGACTATGCAAATATGGGTAGGTAGTAGGTACTGTGGTGACTACTGACTACATAACGTATCCAAATAGATTTCGTAAAATGGCCATCAGCCATCCTAAGAGACAAAGGTGTGAGAAATACTTACAAAACAAAGTGCCTAAGAAGTTAAGAATCTAGTAGGCGTTCTTAAACATTAGGGACTAACTACACTTGTTCAGCTTGATTCGTGTTTCGCCTCTTCGACGATCTTGGTGACGTGATATTCCGTACCAATGATAGAGTCAGTTGAAGATTCAAACACTCAAAGTTTATTTGAATAAAAAATCTTCAGATTTTGATGTATTTTTTTTAACACTTATTCAGTTCAATTTTGTCGCTTACTATTCTGATAAAAGCCCAGCGTTACTCAGTGGGTGATTTAAGAGGCTATTAGCTCAGATCACTATATGATTAAATCAAGGGGGCTATTGCTATCTAGCAGTATTATTTCAAAATTACAGTTTTATGACACGTACCTTGACGTCACTAAAATAAGTATTATAATTCTAACTCGAACGTCAACAATATTAAAACAATACAGCTTGCGATGGTACCTAGTATGCCCTCTCAAATGATGACATCCGTAGGAGAACCAGAGTAAAGGTCGCTAAACGTAAGTGGCAATGTGCGGGGCTATGTGCCCCGAAGATGCGATAGGCATTGGGGTTTTAAGGTGATTCAAGGGCGGTCCTTAGCACCGGAAAACGGAGCGTGGGACGATATGTACAAGGCGGGCGGATGATCTCAAACAAGTAGCTCGGGAGCCGCTACTAAGTGTAGTTAGCCCCTTACTCAATTGCAAAATGGCGCAAGAAAACCTTAAATCACACTTATGTATTAAGAATCATAAACAAGTGTAAACGCCTAATCGTTTTATTTACATTACATTACTAGAGACTGCTCGCGGCGTCACTCCTTTTTGAATTTTCGGAAAATCTGGTTTTGTTCCTTATAAAGGGAATCCCTGTGCAAAATTTCAGCTTTCTAGGACCAGGGATTTAGGCTTGGCGTTGATGAGTCAATCAGTAAATGATTGGCCTATGTCCAGCAGTGGGCGTCTATCGATTGACAAGAACCATAGAATGCTTCTAAGCCTTTGATTATAAAATCAAAGTTCTAAGCCTAAAGCCGTTTAGTATAGGGATGATGCCTATGTCAAAAATAAATTATTTCTTACTGATTATTTATTAAAATAGTGTCTTCCAAAAGACCAGTTCCAGTTTGATAAAAATTTTAAACTAAAGATTGGAATTTAAAATAAAGTGCATTGAAATTTGTTGACGTCACAATTATGTCACCGTAAGATTGTAAAAACCGTTAGATTATAATCTAACTCGCGAAATTGTAAACTGTCGAATGATTACAATATAACGGATTATTTTTCGGTAGATTGTAATCTGTTAGGTTATTGACCCGATATAAGGCCGGGCACTAGGTACTTGATTATTTATGTCGAACCCTAACCTAACCTACAAGAAAGAGATAAGAAAACGTAAATACAATGAATATTTCAAAAATTGACACTTAAAACATTGAACGGTTCACAATCTTTCAACTGTTTACAATCTATCGAAAAAAAAGCGTTAGATTACAATCTTACGGTTTTTACAATCTTACGGTGACATATACAAACTTTCATACTAGAACATAGAAGTATAGGAAAACTCGTTTTTAATTTTGATAATTTACGTGATGACGTCATCAAATTAAAATTTGAATTTGATGACGTCACAGCTATGTAATAGGATTTCAAACAAACTTCCATAGAAGCGCGTTTTTATTAATTTATATTTAATTTTAAGAGTCACTGTTTTTGTATCAATAGTCAATACCCTGGAAGCTACCCAAAATAAAACTTGTTTAACGACCTATTTCCATTGCTCATCGGTTACATCCTAAAAACCCAATTTTCTTTCACAAATACGCGTACGATTTGGAAAATAGGTTAAAGTAAATGACCAATAAATATTGAGCTATGCACTAATATAATTAACTTTTCGAAATGGGTCTACATTGTTTGGTAGGTAACAATTCTTTTTTTATTTCACTACTAGTTTTTCAATTAGCCCTTGACACTATTACCTATTATGTGCCTTGACTTTCTTTTTTAACCCCCGACGCAAAAAGAGAGGGGTGTTATAAGTTTAACGTGTCTGTCTGTGTATCTGTGTATCTGTGTATCTGTCTGTGGTATCGTAGCTCTCAAACGGATGAACCGATTTTCGTTTAGTATTTTTTGTGTCATAGATAATTTTATCCCGAGTGTTCTTAGCCATGTTTCATGAAAATCTGTTCATCCGTCTGAAGGTCAACAGCCTATTTCTAGTCGGGGGTTTTTTTAAATTTGTAATTTATACTTGTAATTCTAGTGCGCAAGTGATATTTAATTTCTTAAAAGGTACATAACTTCGAAAAGTTGGAGGTCGAACCGGGGATCGAACCCGCGATCCCGTACAGGGAGTTGGGTGTGGCTGACTTATCTATACTAATATTATAAATGCAAAAGTTTGGATGGATGGGTGTTTGTTAGTGTTACTCAATCACGCCAGAACGGCTGAACGGATCTGGATTCTGGATAAAAGGCACAAAGACAGATTATAGTCTGGAATAACACATAGGCTAATTTTTATCCCGGTAAAATTAGGTAGGTAGTTCAATAAAAAACTTAATCCACGTGGACGAAGTTGCGGAACTCAGCTAGTCTAAAATAATTTCCAGATTAAAATTCTTCCATGCGATCGACCATGCGCATATAGCGGTATAAACATATTATAAAATAGACGGATAGACAGGTCTGTTTGTATTGGCATCGCTCCAACACGGACATCTAGGAATAGACACAGATGCGTTTTTTTTTGTCTGTGACTCTGGTATTTTTAATCTGTCATCCATAAATCTTGATGAAGTAGCGCGCATTTTTAAACGTTATTCGAATTCCAATAAAATCCATAATATGATTTAAATAAAAATCGCTGAATAGGTATATGTATATACCTGTGTAGGATTTATTGTGAAAGTTTGGGATATCTAAACTAATATTATAAAGAGGAAAAATTTGTTTGTTTGTTTGTTTGTTTGTAATGGATAAACTCAAAAACTACTCAACCGATTTTAAAAATTCTTTCACCTATAGAAAGCTACATTATCAGCGAGTAACATAGGCTATATATTTTATTTTGAAAAAATTAGAGATCCAGAAAATTGCAATAATGTGAATTAAGTCGGAAAAATTCACCTAATTTAACTTTTTACGTTAAACCTCTATTCATCCAATAATTCAGTCTGTCTTTTATGTCATATTTGTCAAAACAAACATAATAAGGTAAGGCTGCCTTTTGCACCTACTTCTTTGTTTTATTTCATGTTTTTTTGTTACTTGTTTTAATTTTTCTAATGTGTGGTACAAATAAAGATTTTAAACTAGATGATGCCCGCGACTTCGTCCGCGAGAATTGATGTTTTTTGATTCCCACGGGAACTCTTCAATTTTCCGGGATAAAAAGTAGCCTATGTCCTTCCCCGGGATGTAACCTATCTCTGTACCAAATTTCATCAAAATCGGTTGAGTAGTTGGGCCGTGAAAGCGTAGCAGACAGACAGACACACTTTCTCATTTATAATATTAGTATGGATTATATTAGTGATCTCAAAGGTGAGTGAAGTCTTCCAAATGCCACGTGGCAAGCGTGGTGGAGCCAAACCATTATCATTCTAAGAGGAGACCCGTGCCCGTGCTCTGTGATGGCGTGAAATGATCATGATGAATGTGTACAATAGGGCGGTGGTTACTTTCACTCCCGTGCCTCGGAGAATCGTTCCCGGTTATTATCACTATGATAATACATAGTCATCAACCAGCATTGGAGCAGCGGGGTGGGTCTAAGCTCTAATTCCCTCCCTCCTATGAGAGTGGAGGCCTGTACCCAGCAGTGGGACGTTAGTGGGCTTATTAGTGGCGAAGGGTCAATTTGGACATTTATAATTTCTGAATTTTCCCTTGTCTCGCCGAGGCTAGTTAGTAGTTACCACCCTACCGTCAAAGACGTACCGCCAAGCGATTTAGCGTTCCTGTACGATGCCGTGTAGAAAGCTAAAAATCGATTAGGGGTATACAATGTTAGACTGCACTTACACTTACCATCAGTTGAGATCTAGTGGATTAAAAAATAATGTTCAATGTATATTGTATACATTACGCAGTCAGTATGTAATGTCTGTGCGTATTGGGCACGCGGCTTCCTGTAACCCGGTCACGTTTTTACAACCGGGCCCCGGCTATTCCTGGCCACCCGTCATCGTTTAATTTCGGTTCGCACATTGTACGATTCATACTAAGTAACTGTTACGTCAAAGCTCCTGCGATCCCCACCACCACTACAGCCCATTAACGTCCCACTGGCACAAACCTCCACTCTCATAGGAGAGAGGGAATTAGAACTTTGACCCACCACGCTGCTCCAATGCGGGTTGGCGGGCTCATGTTAGTGATAATATCCGGGTCCGACGGATTAACGTTCTCTCCGAAGCACGGGGGTGCAACACCGCCACCTTCCTAACTCCGGGCTAGTACTCAGAATTTCTAGTCAGAAAAACCCAATAGGTACTCAATTATGGCCCAACTCGGGACTCGAACCCGGGACCTCGTCGGCCGCAGTCGAACATGCCAACCACTATACCAACGAGGCAGTCAATGCGATGCTCCTGCGAAGTGCGATCGTGATGGTGGAATTGCTAACCAATCGATAAAATTTGAACAGTGCTACGTGTTGTGTAAAACTTAAAGTACCTATTAGATATGTAATTTAGCGCCGCCTTCAAAAACTCTAGGTACTTACTTACCTAAGTATTTTGTTTATGGCTCAGAGTAAATTGAAAAAAAAAAAAAATTTATTTACCTAATGCTTTTCAGTGCTTTTGAAGACGGTTCACTTTTTTGAAGTGAAAACTGCTTTAGCCGCGTTGAGCACTTTTTGGTAGGGGGTAAACTTGTGGATTCGCGTCACCGACATGCTCGCGAAGCGACATGCTTGTTACGAAGTACGTTCGTAATTAAACTTTATCGGCTATAACTTAAGGTTTATAATTATTACGTACAAGAATTATTATTTTTCACTTATATCGGCAGTCCCTATGTCTGCCAATTTTTCAGTAAGTACTTAAGTACTTCAGTGGGTAAGGGAAAAGTAGACAATAGGTATTATTAAAGAAAGCACCACAAGTTGGCCTATTTACAATAGTTTGAGCTTATTCCTTCCACTAAAACAAACCCACAGGGCCACAAGGGAATGAAAGGGTTCATTCATTCGATCTCAAGTTACAGGCGCGTGCCACACTACTGAACACTGAGTGCGATAAATTGTGTAAGAGCTCGATGACATTGAGCGAGTTGACCAGCCATTAGCCAGTAAGTAATTAAACGGTAAAGAGAACTGGTATACTCTACCACCTCCGAGTAGTCTACCAGCTTCAGTATACCTAGTAGATAAATTTTTACACGTAATTTTTTTTGTAAGTAGATTTATTTTGAATTGAATGTGCTGCGTAGGTTCTATTAGCCGCTACAGTTACCGGGAGGTTGGACGAGCGCTAAACATCGCCAAGAAATAAGCCCTAGGGCTCGATGACATCAAGGGCAACGTCGTCAAAGGGCGCCTCCTATGAGGTTAGGACCACGGCTTAGGATGACGTTGGGTTGAATGGGAAATCCGTTAGTCTACTAACGGATACGGAGTTATAAGAAACTCTAGTTTCTTATAACTGCCTTCTATTAAGCGTATATATGGGTCGAGTAGCCATGGGTGGATGCTGGGGTGATGAATGGTAAACAGTAGAGTAGCTTCGATCGCTATCGATCTAGCTCCATTAAATAATTAATCAGTAAGAAATAATTTATTTTTGACATAGGCATCCCTATTAAGCTTCTTTTTCCGTGATTAACATTGACTTCCGCGAAGTATCGCCTACTTCTATCCAATAGTAGCTAGCTAGTACTCTACCTACTACTACTACTACTACTACTGTTTACTCTACCCGTGTACAGGCGTCTTAACACTCGATTATTGTGAGTGCGTATGATTTATTGCTTTTATTTGTGAGCTCCCGTTTGATTGTGAAGGTTATAAGTTCGAGGCGGAGTTTGTTGAGGTTTGTGACTCAACACTAATACACATAATTTTACTGGGTTATTCTTTAGATGAAGTATTTCGTGAAAACATACTTGATCACATATTATTTTACCTACTAGATGATGCCCGCGACTTCATCCGCGTGGGTTAAGTTTCTTTATTCTTAATTTTCCGGGATAAAAAGTAGCCTATGTCCTTCCCCGGGATGCAACCTGTCTCTGTATCAAACTATATTCAAATCGGATGAAAAGAAGGGCCTTGAAAGCGTACCAGACAGACAGACAGTCAGACAAACTTTCGCATTTATAATATTAGTATGGATTATGCGCCCAATAGTGATTGAGCTAATACATATTTTCACGGATATTTTAGCAAAGGAGAGTGAGGGGATAGAGAGTACATAAATAAGTACCTAGTGATTGGCTAGTGGACAACCGTTGAGATAGGCAACCAAAGCCTTCCACCAGACCAAAGACATTCAATAAATTATTATTAACTCTCAAGTTCCCTATGCCGGGAATCGATCTTGGAACCTCCCACGATAAGACTACATCACTCACCACTGAACTTGTCATCTTGTAAACAAGCCTTTGAAGATAATAGCCTGAGGGTGGAAATTTTGGTTGTATGGTAATGGCCCAACGACCATGATTTAAAACCCTTACCATAATAAGCGATAATCAAAACCATATAAGCTGAAACCAAGTGAAAACTATGAGTCAATAAATAGAGAAAGTGCCTAACCAAAACCGCTAACATCTATATAAAACCGTTCCTACTAAGTCTGTCCGTCACAAAGTGTATACCATTTAAGGCCGATCTGTTTTTACCTTTGATTCATGAATAGTGCTGTGCCTTCATCGTTACATCGATAAAACAGTCGATAGAGTAAAATCACATCAAACTTTCTAAAAGATAATTTTAATTGACAATTGAATGAGGGATTTGCTACTTTCAAAGTAGATTCATATCAAATACTGATTTAAATTTTAAGTCCGTTTAGTTATTCTTAACATAAAATTGGTACTGCAAACCTTAGAAGTCTAGTCAATTATATTTTAACAACCTCTCAGATCTGACGAGCAAGCAATCAAAATTCTAGTTCTAGTTTTGATTCTCGATAAGTTCTAGGTAACGTTATTTTCCAAATTGGCATACAATATATACTCTAACAACTCAAAAAGTCACCCATTAGAACTAACCAGTAGTTCTAATGGGTGACTTTTTGAGTTGTTTTCTTACCAGACAGTCAGAACCTACTTATTGATTTGATTGATTATATTCCTGTATAAATCTGAGACATGTTTTGAGTTGAGTTTAACCCCTCCTCTGCGGTCTCAAAATAAACGGAACCCCCTTATGCGCGAAGCGTTTGACAGGTGTCGAATTTCGCGACCCGCCGGCGGGCTCGCGCCGCTTAAAAAAATAATAACTCCTATTACTTGTACTAAAGCTATATAAACAAAGTACGAAAAAATGGATATAAGTTATAAGTTTGGATAGATTGAAATACTTAAAAATAATTCAAGTCTACTTTTGAAATATCTACCTTTCAGTCAGTTAAAATCGATTTTGAAGTAACCTTTGAATCACTTATTTAGTTATGTTTTTCAAGATCTTATCAGTAATCAGGGATTTTTCCATGAACTTATACAAAGTGTACTGACTACTTAAGGCATTGTTAAAAGTTTTAACCCGTTAAGTTTTGTATCGATATTAAAACTGTCGATAACTATGCACATGGAAACAGTCACATCATTATCCCTGACACAATTCCTAATAGGACATCACGATGTACCCTTATAAAGCTAAGCGCGCATGGCATTTTTATTTATTAATTGCCATTGAAAGTCGTACCATGTCTTTCCTTTTGCGGCAGTCGGTTAATTTCTCTATGATAATTGTTTTAGTACAAAAACTTGTTTGTACGTGTTTACGTACGATACTTTTCCTGCTTTTATTTTGTAAAAAAGGTGTCCCTTTTGTGGGTTAGTGAGAACATAAGATTAAGGTTTTAAACACACTGTATAAATAACTGTGTTGAATAATTTTACGATGTTCTGAAAAAATGTTTTTTGTATTGTGGATTTTTGTAAAACTAAAGTTATAGTTTTGTAACTTATTGGCTTCTACACAATAGATGAACTCTTAAATTTCAAATAAAAGATAATATTATAAACAAAATATGTAATTTTGCATGCCTGATCTAGGTGAAACATTTATACTGGAAACTAACAAATAACATCTCATTGTAAAAAATGTTTTTGCAAATAAAGAATTTTGAATTTTTCGACAATTAATTGCAATGGCGAACTCCAGCCCGTAGGAACTTTTTAATTTTCCGAAATAAAATGTGTGTTATGAAAGTTTGGATGTTAATGCGTAGATTAGCAATGTGGCACATCTCTGGTGGAAAGGCAGCCTTATTGTACACTGAAACGGCCATCAGACATGAGGAATTCATTTCTTACTCCATTCCAACCTCTTCAGTCTATAAGTACAATTATATTTTATTTTTAACTTTATACGAAGGCCGACCACTTTTCTCTTTAAGTATTTTGTACGTACATCTCTTGGGGTACATCTTGATTTCTTGATGGGACATGCCTGCGATTTTTTTATTCAAAGTCAGAAGCCAAAGAATATTTATCAAAAACTAGCTGATTCCCGCGACTTCGTCCGCGTGGATTGAGGTTTTTTGGTTCCCGCAGGTTCTTAAATTTCCCGGAATAAAAAGTAGCCTACGTCACTCTTCAGGTCCTCAACTATACCCATGCAAAAAATCACGTCAATCAATTGCTTTGTTGCGGCGTGATTGAAGGACAAACCAACAAAGCAATAAACCAACAAACAAACACACTTTCGCATTTATAATATTATATTAGTATGGATTAGTATGATTAGTATGATATTAGTATGATATAGTATGATTGGTAGGTACACAGAACACTTTTTGAACGTCCATTTTACAAAGTATAAGACGTGATGAAACGTATGCCATTACAAGTTAGCCCTTGACTGTGATCTGTCATCTCACCAGGTGTTAAGTGTAAGGTGATGCAGCCTAATAAGGCAGCGGGCTAAAATGTTAAGGCGCTGTGAGCTCACGAGATGAAAAACACAGGCGCGGGGGGTGAAATCGAGCAAGCATATGTCGCAAAAAATGCATGAAATCTTTTTTAAGAAAAATAATTAACTTTTCAATACAAATGAATCCGACAATGTGTTTGATATAGAAATATGAATTTTATCTTATATTTCTAGGGCTAATTATTGGTTTCAATAAGGAGAAAAATTGTTTTTTAAAAAAAAATTTAAATAAACAATGCAGAGATTTTTTAAATTGTGTTTTGAGATGCGTCAATGGCTGATTAGAGGTCTTGAAAACAGCAGGTGACATAATGTAGTGTAAATTATTTTTACAAGCATACATGATGTCACCGTTTGATGGATATGTCACCGTAAGATTGTAAAAACCGTAAGATTGTAATACAACGCTTTTTTTTCGGTAGATTGTAAACAGTCGAAAGATTGTGAACCGTTCAATGTTCTAAGTGTCAATTTTTGAAATATTCATTGTATTTTCATTTTCCTGTCTCTTTCTTGTAGGTTAGGTAAGGGTTCGACATAAATAACCAGGTAGTGCCCGGCCGCAGGCCGGGCGCTTAGGTTCTATCGGGTTAATAAACCTAACAGATTACAATCTACCGAAAAATAATGCGTTATATTGTAATCATTCGACAGTTTACAATTTCGCGAGTTAGATTATAATCTAACGGTTTTTACAATCTTACGGTGACAGATACACTGCTTTTAAAAACCCCCTTTTACGCTACACAGGGTCTTAAGTTTGTGGGACCGTGTAGTCCCGTTTGCCGCTGACGTAGGACAGGGCCTTAAAATACCCACGATCAAATAACCCTATCACATTTAGCACGATGACAGCGGCGGTAATTTCATTGATTACCGAGTAACGTGATGTAAACTTTAGTTTGGCTGAGCGCCAGGGCATCTCGTGGACGTGATCTAACTGTGTTTGATCTAGGCTGAATCAGAATAGGTTCTACCTAGGTGGTACGGAGGCCTTTATTTAGGTCAAGAAGTGGTACTTACTGTTTAAATATTTGCAAACTTAAGTAAACAAGTAGAGTCCCACAAACTTATAGACTCAGGTAAAGACCACAAACTTTACTGACCCGGTGTCAGCGTCGCTAGTATTTATGAAAATAAAATACTTAAAAACAAGTGAATATAATTAAAATTATTAAAAAAATACGACTGCTCTGCCGTAGACACACATAATATTACATACACGAACCATGAAAACATAACACTCCTTTTTTGGGCAGTCGTGTAATAAAAAATCCCCCTTGAATGGAAGTACGGCTACCACTGCTACAACGTAACGATACCACAGTCGTTAATTAATTTAGAAGTTTAGAATCTTATTCACATTTTTATTAAATTATATTTTTTTGTGTATCACTGGATATTGAACTAAGTAGGTATAGTGTTATATATTTTTGGAATCTACTCATCATTTTCTAGATGATGATTATATAGTTAATCTTATTTTCGAATATATTTTTTCAACTTTAAGTCTTTAATGCGGAACAATGGTCAACCCATAATAAATGTTTTTAAAATTTTACCAGCCTGTCACCCGAAATAACCTAGGGATTCTAACGATACCTCATTTATCAAAATCAAATAAATGTGTGTGGAATATAGAAACTCACATACATACATACATACATGAACCCTGAAAACAATATACTCCTTTTTTAAGGCAGTCGTAGAATAAAAACAAAACAGGCATAAAAATTCGTTCCAATTTTGACCACCGGGTCAGATAATGAATGAATGAATATTTTATTGAAAGACAATAAAGGTCCATAATGGTTAGTAAAATACTTATCCTATGTTAGTTATTCTAATAAGTAGCATAAATAATAATAAACAATAATAATAATAAAAATAGACAGTAATATGTGTTAGTATATGACTTATTCTATGTTAGTTACTATAATTAATATACTTACAAACTAAAGCTGACATCCAGTGCGCTTTGAAAACGCTGTCCTGTCTGTCAGCTATCACCTTCAGAATAGTGTTGGAACCTCTCTCCAATCTACATTTGGTCGAGGCGATCCTCTTCCGTATGATTGCGAAAAAACCGTCCACACGATTTTCCGCAAACATACCGGACGCACTGCAGTACCGAGGCAGTCCCAACACCATCCTGAAGATGTTATTATACTGGACTCGGAGAGCGCTTAGAGATTTTTGGGTATAGTCAACCCACAGACTGCAAGTGTAGGAGGGCTGGCAAAAGGCCTTGAAAAGTGTGACCTTAACTTCTTTTGTGCAACGAGCAAATCTGCGAGCTAACATATTCCCTCTAACCGCCAACGCCCTCCGTTCCCTATCTATGTCTCCATTGTCTTTCATGTCTGCTGTAACCACGTGACCAAGGTAAGTGAACTGGTGCACCCTAATCAGCTCTGCACCGCACAATCTCACAGGTGGCACATAGCTAGGAGAAAAACTGCCTGCAGCGAAGACCATGAGCATGCTTTTTTTTACATTATATTTAAGTCCATGCTTTTCTGCATAGTCCTCACACACACGCAGCAGATTCCTCAACGCGCAGACTGAAGGACTCAGCAGCACCATATCATCTGCGTAACTGATGTTATTAATCATTTGATTATCAATAGAACATCCCGCATACATGCTGCTAAGTCCCTCAATCAGCTCGTTCACGTACAGGCTGAATTTAAGCGTATGTATGTCGAACTATACATAAGCTTTTATGACGTTAGCATATCTAAGAAAGGACGTTTCTAACCTCAACCCCTATAGGGATAAAATAGGGATTGGAAATCACCACTAAAATTAAATTTAGCGTGAAAGAAGCTGCGGATACGTAGGTACATTGCAAATTTTCATAGCAACCTAAAATAATTTCATAAGTGTACGCTTAAAATAAATTTCAAGAGCAACAGCCAACCGTGTGCCTCGTATAAACAATTTAGATTTATGAACATAATCGTGTTATATACGTTGTTATAACCTAATAATCTTCCTGATATATCACGTCAGTGTTTTACAGAACTTGACCTTAAGCGTTGAAAAGTTTAGATTTGTAGGTATTAATAATGATGATATAGGATTCTGTTGAAAGATCATGATCAGAATAGGTGAACTTTTTTAACAACTAGATGATGCCCGCGACTTCGTCCGCGTTGATCAAATTTTTTATTTCCCGCGGGATTTATTTAATTTTCAGGTAAAAAAAGTAACCTATGTCCTAAAATATTTTGCATCCGGGATGCAAAATATTTCTAAGACCAAATTTCATCAAAATTGGTTGAAAAGATGGGCCGTTAAAGCGTAGCAGACAGACAGACAGACGGATGGACAGACAGACAGACACACTTTCTCATTTATAATATTAGTATGTTTTTTTTTATAGTAACGAGTAACGGTAATAACAGAAGTCCACCACCATCTTACTACCATCGCTAAAAGTAGTATTATTTCAAAATATTAAAACAATAAGGCTTAAATAATGGTAGTATGGCCCCAGTACAGTATACGTCTGTGAACGCGACGGCTGAAGCTTGTATCCTGAAATAATTTATATCATAACGCACATGTGCGTAATACTACACGCGTTGCGCAAGGATGCAAGAGTCCGTTGCTCTTACGCGGTACGATATTTTCAGGGGCCATACTGCCAACGCTTAAAGCAATACTTAAGCAATATTACTATAATGACAGTTTGATGCGGTGGTTTTTATGTCACGTTCCTTGGCGTTCCTAAAAACCATACTTCCGTACTTAATATTATAAATGCGAAAGCGTGTCTGTGTGTCTAGTATGGAAGTATGGATTAAATTGCAGTCCATTAGTATGGATTTAACCATTAAATTTCAGTCCAGAATGTCAGCCAATGTGCAGAGGTGTGATTGATCGAAAACTTTATAGATCTCGTGTCGTGTGATGCAATGGAACCGTGCAACTATAGATAAGCTTATGAACAGACGATATAGGTCATAACAACACTTTCTGCGCACATTCATATTTTTAAACTCACTCTGTGCCTGAAGAAGACATAATCTGTTAGATAAAATAAGCTAGTAGATGATGCCCACGACTTGGACGTGGATTTAGGTTTCCTCAAAAACCTGTGGAAACTCTTTGATTGTCCAGGATATGTGTTATTCCAGACTATGATCTATCTCTGTGGACTGTGCCAAATTTCATCCAGATCCGTTCAGCCGTTCTGGCGTGATTGAGTGATAAACATCCATCCATACCACCCATCCATCCAAACTATCGCATTTTTATAATATAAGTCTATAGACTAGATGAAGCCCGCGACTTCCTCCGTGTGGATTTACGTTTTCTCAAAAACCTGTGGAAACTCTTTGATTTTCCGGGATAAATAGTAGCATATTATGTCATTTCCCTACCTCTGTACCAAATTTCATCAAAATCGGCTGAAATGATGGGCTGGTAAAGCGTAGCAGACATGCAGACACGCTTTCGCATTTATAATATTAGAATGGATAATATTAGTATGGTTAGTATTCGTATGGAATTTATCCCGGATAATTACTGAGTTCCAGCGGGAGTCAAAAACTTAATCGACGCGTACGAAGTCGCAGGCATAATGTAGTTTAATAGAGTGAATGGTGATATGTGAATATGACACTAGAGTTCCGGTCTGTAAAGACACAAATCAAGAATATTGGATAGAATCGGGCGTTACTTTGCGGAAGTTCATGATTTAGCAAGAAAAGATTACAATTATTTTGATTTAATCCGCCAACAGAAAAAATTATGCATGGTCAAGCATGCAAGCACCGAAAAGAAAGAAGCACCAAGCGAAGCACCGTTTACCTTCCCAACCTTTCTGGCTTTCTTGCTTGGTTGGGAAGGTAAACGCTGCTTCGCTTGTAACTGCATGCTTGACCATACAGATTTTTTTCTGTTGGCGGATTAAAGCAAAATAATTGTAATATTTTCTTGCTAACACAAATCAAGTGCAAACGAAGTACTTAGGTACCTATTACGAGTAAATAATAAAAAAGTAGGACACGTAAACAAAGAGTATTTGTTAACCATTTCATTTTTATCAATGAATAAGTATTTTATAACGGACTTATGTAATAAATAACAACGCATCGATAAACTCAAGGAAACGCAGGGCTGACCCGATGATAATGCTGATTGCTGGGTGAATGGAGCTAAGAATGGAAATAATACGTCATTTGTGTACGCAGAAATTACTGTACAGCGCCCGTGACTTCGTCTAAATGAATTAAAATAATTTTGATTTCTACCCAGTATATTGAAGTCGGGCGGGTATCACAAGGATAAGCAAAGTTGACGCATCAGACTCGCCCGACTTCAACATAGTGGGTAGAAATCAAAATTATTTTGTACTTTACAGTGGCGTTGGAAGTCGGTTTTTTGGAAAGAATTTTTATTTTTAACTTTTTAGTTAGGGTTGAGGATTTGGAGTCAGAATTTTTTATAGGACCACCTCGAGAGCTTTCTCTAACAACAGATAGAAAAAAAAAAAAACGGTTCAGAAACAACGGAGATATGCACCGACATACATTCAAAAAAAACGCGCCGAATTGAGAACCTCCTCCTTTTTTGGAAGTCGGTTAAAAAGAAAGAAAGAAAGGAATAAAAACAATAATTTTATTCGACAATGGTATCACAGACAAAACATAGATTACAGATGTAACCATTTCGACTGTGACACCACCCAGAATGGGCGTACAGCTCAGCTGTGGTTGAACCCTGCATTGTACGCCAATAAATTACATGCAAATAAAATGAACTGGTTTTCAGCTGTGACCCGGGTGATGTCACAGTAACAAAATATTAATTTCTACAAATGTAAAGTTTATTAGTAATTAAAAGTAAGCACCAATCATTCATATTATCCACACATTTATCATATTATAACATTTTAAAAGGATAAGGTGACTTATTGATCTATCAACGCACAGCTCATACCACTGGACAAATCGGGCTGAAATTTGGCATGCAGATATAGGTACTATGACGTTGACATCCGCTAAGGAAAGGATTTTTGAAAATTCAACCCCTAATGGAATAAAATAGGGCTTTGAAATTTGTATGAAAATCCGACCTAACGTGAGCGAAGCCGCGGGCAAAGCTCTCTTTCTGCGTCGTAATCCTCATTACTGAGGGTCGTGAGTCGTGACCCCTTTCCATTAATAATGCGGTGGGTTTCCACATCCCTCCGCATATGACTCAACTAAGGGTGGAGTGCGCCGACTTCTGCTTAACCGATGTTTAGTTAATCGGCTGATTAATCTTCAACACCGTTTAAACAACCGTTTAAATATTTACTGTTCACGACGTTATTTTGAACGACGATCAATAAATCAGGCAATAACCAACCATTCACACCAAACGAACCTGAACTGAACGAATGATAAAAGCCAACACATTTGCGTAGTCATATTGTCTTAACTATTCAACCTGACGCACTGCGACTTTTGTTTTTAATAGCGTAAAATAGAATGCTGTCAACTTGAAAAGTACAACGACGCCGTTGGGGAGGATAAACAAAGCTGTAATTCTACATTTAGGCAGGTAACAGTGGGTCGGGGCCTCCATTGTTTTGCACCCTAGACAGAGAAAGAAAGAGGAATTCTCTTTCTACGTTTTGCACCGACCAGATGATTACAATTGTGCGATACCAATAAATGGGACCAGAAAAAGTAATTATTTATGACGCAGTGAAGCAGCTGTGAATTGAGTATTGTAAATCTTGGATTTGTATGTTCAGTTTTATTAAAATTTATTAAATATGGATGACCAAAAGAAGCGCACTCCCAATTTCACAAGCGACGAGAAGCGCAGTCTTTCAGAGTTAGTATTAAAATACAACAACATAAACAGTTTTAAAAAAAATTACTTTAATTTAAAAACAAAGACACTAGGTAGGTACTAGCTTTCTATTAATTATATAACAAATAACCTAAAAACGAGCCTAAAAATTACACTAACGCAAAAACTCAATCATTAAAATGTGATAAACGACGGTTAAACGACCCTGCCGAGCTCGGTTAAGATAATCGGGCGTTTAGGCGCTCTAACGATTGGTTAGGTTATGATGAACACTAAAAAGTATTTAATCAGTCGTTTATCTGATAATCAGCCGTTTTAAAAGTCGGTGAACTCCACCCTAAGAGTATTTAAACTCTTCGGGGTTTGTAACGATTATTATCAGATGTTAGTGATAATAACCGGGACCGACGGTTTGACGTGCTCTCCGAGGCACGGAGGAAACAAAAAGGCCAAACTTGAACCTCCAAATTCGATCACCCATCCGGATACCGACTTGGGTCAACGTTGCTTAACAATCGCAATCGACGGATATGCGTCATGCGCCTAGGCCACTGGTCCCTCAAAAGCTAGAAAGGTAATGAATTTGAACTATAATGTTTATCTCTCGACTCAATGAGGACATTAAAATGCATTATACTGCGTATAATCATCTGGAAATTGGGGAAACAATTGTAGCGTTGGACGATAATTGAGACCACGCCTTGATGTTCGCCGCCCGTGACCAATAGTGTCAAAGATTACAACACTAGGGTGACCAAATCTTTATCATCTAAGTTTATAAAAGGAAAAAGTGACTGACTAATCTATCAACAACATCGGACTGAAATTTGGCATACATACATCTGCTAAGAAAGGATTTTTGAAAATCCTTTCTTAGCAGAAAAAATAAGGCTTTGAAATTTGTATGAAAATCCAACCTAACGTAACCGAAGCCGCGGGCAAAAGCTAGTCAATGATATAAAAATGGTTATATTTTATTTACTTGTATCACGTAATTTGTTTGAGAACGCAACATCCATAGAACCGAATTGAATAGGAAATCCAAATGTGAACGGCCGTTTTCCCATACAAATGCTTTCGTTTTCCCCGAGGATTATAACAATAGAGATAATTTTTTACTTTATAAAATCCACAATATCTTTACGTGCCATTTCACTATTTTTGCTTTTTTTTAAAGTTAATTTTACGAATTACGCAAAAAAGGCCCAGTTTTACTGCCGATATCAGACATCCCGCAAAAAAAATTGACGAATAAGTACAATTAAAAAAAAGAAAAACTTACTGACATTGCCTGAGTCTTTTTTTAATTATTCTCCTGGTTCAAAGAAATAAAAACTCACGTATATTGAGATTTGATTTGGTGTGTGCATATAATAATCTACTCATAAGTACCTGTAAAGAAAAAAAAGGTTATGTTAAAAATAAATTTTTTGATTGATAATTATTTTAAACTATGATGATGAGGTTGCGATATTTGTCCGCGTGGATTTAGGTTTTTTTTGGTTCCCATGGAAACTCTTTAATTTTCCGGGATAAAAAGTTGCCTATGTGTTATCCCAGAATATAATCTATCTCTGTGCCAAATTTCATCCACATCCGTTCAGCGTTCTGGCGGAATTTAGTAACTATCATCCATCCATCCAAACTTCCAAATTTATAATATTAGTATAAACTAGATGATCCCTGTGAATTTTTCAGCGTGGATTCAGGTTTTTGATTTCCGCAGGAAGGAAGTAAAAAAGTGTAATCGTGACCTATGGTCCAGCAGCTGGTCTAGAAGAAGGCTTCACTCTTGAATTGAAGTAATTATAATAAGTAGGTTTTTGACCAATACCCAATTAGTCAAATCAGCAACTTTTTTCAAACGTTAAAACGCGTGCTAATAGTATGGATTTTGTATGAAATTTTGAATTGTGACGTCATCAAAGTTCTCATCAAAGCACATTTTTAGTTTAAACGATAGTTTAAAATGGTTATTCAATATAAAACTAGCAGGGGGCGTGGATATTACGACTTGGGAGATCCTTTATTTAATAATTAAGTACTAAAAAATAATTTATTAGTCAATTACCCAATTGGGTTAAGTAAATTATGGTAGCACACTTGTTTTGACAGCAATGCCACAAAGTAATTTTGGATTGTGATTTATGTGTCAAACATCGCGTCAGTTCTCAAGAGGCCTGAGTGCCTTGATCTCAAGTGTAAAAGTAATCAATTGCTACAAATTGCAATCATTAACTACTGTGACACAGTGTAAAATAATGCAGTACGCTAACTGGTCATTTTAATTTCGTTAATATTTTAAGAGGATGGCTAGTGAACCTAGGCTATTGATTATAACATAATTATAGAAAAGAACTAAGACTTTCACGGGTTTTTATTGCAGGAATCGTTCAATGGGTTATAAAAGAAGAAAAAACCGCGGAGTGCTATTAAATTAGAGGGTGGAAATTGAAGATCGGGGTGAAAAAGCACCCCTTTTAGTTTTTTCAATATGTCTCGTAAACAAAGCAAAATTTCGATATTTTGTATATAAAACGTTTTGTAAAAAATCTAATTTCCCATCGGAATAGCATTTTTCAAATATTTAAAACAAAAACTATGCAAAAACAGTTGAAACAGACATATTGAACAGACTAGAGTTACTATACTGATCAATCTACGCTGTGGTCATTAATCATAAAGTTCACTATAAATAAGTTTAATTCAGTCGTTAATAAACCCGTTTTATTATTGTTGATTTTACACAGTCATCCTAACTGTATCTTTGGTTCTCATAAAATTTTTAGAACTATTCTATTTTATGGACTTATGAAAGTGAAAAATCTCGTTAAATTCTAAAAGGGATCGACCTTTTTGCATGTATTTAGAGCATTATTCACCAAAGTATCCATACCTACTTAATATTATAAAAGCGAAAGTTTGGACGAATAGATGTTTGTTACTCAATCACGCCGGAACGCCTGAACGGATCTGGATGAAATTTGGCACAAAGATCGATCATAGTATGGAATGGAAAAAAATCAAAAATCAAGTAGACTTTTTACAAGTGCTTTTGAATAGTTCAATGAATCTACCACTGGTTCGGAATAATGTTCCTACCGAGAAGAACCAGCAAGAAAAACGGTGGTTGCTCGTTTAAAAAAATATATATTTACACCTACATTAAGAAAGAAAGAAAGAAAGAAAGATAATGTTTTTTATTTGATCACAATCTAAGTCTAGTCTAAAACTATAAAATCAGATACAAAAACAAAGTTGTGTGACCAAATATAGGTCTCCATCTCAGCCTAATGCTACAGCAGGCTGCAGCGCTGGTTTTCAGTGGAAACCTTAATTGGTGAAGTCACGGACGAACTACGAATACAATATCTATTCTAATATATTTATAAATCTATTAGTCTAAAGTAGTAAGCACATATAAAATATATTACATTATTTAAAAAATACAATCTGAATCAAAGCAACTATATGAGAATTAAATATATATCTATATATAAAGGGAAACTAACTAAAACTATAATAAAGTTAAATGACAAATTAAAGCATATAAAACAAACATAATGAAAATAACGACATTGGTTAACGACATTAATGTGAAGAATGAAAGAATCCTCGCAGCAATCAAAAAAACGCGGACGAAATCGCGGGCATCAGCTAGTATCCGATAAAATACGACATTGCGTCGGCGCTGTAGGCTGAGAGATTTCGCCTACATTATTGCTTTCCATAAGGCACTGTCGCAAACTTGCAATATTTTTTTTTATTTAAATAGGACTATATCCATCTATCATATGGCCACATGCCACGTCCATATGTTGTTCCGCGTGGTAGAGCGGGTCAGTGACCGTTTTATGGTTAATTCTGAATTCTGATCGCCAAATTTGGCCGCCCAAGTTTTTAGGCTGTGTAAGTTATTTTTTTAAATTTACTACATAATTTTCATCAACTTTCGAATCGAAAATTACTTCTTTGGATCAGTTGCATTGACAAGCGGTCATAATATGAATTAACTAGCTGATGCCTGCAACTTCGTGCGCGTGGAATAAGTTTTTTTTAATTCCCACGGGAACCCCTTAATTTTTCAGGATGAAAAGCCTATGTCACTCTCCAGGTCTTCGAAACTATGCTCATGCAAAAAATCACTTCGACCCGTTGCCCTGTTGCGACGTGATTGAACGACAAACCAACAAACAAACGCACTTTCGCATTTATAATATTAGTATGATAATGTGCAATAATGTCCTTCCGACCGAATTTTTGCCACGGTGGCCAATCTCCAATAAGATTAGACACCTACGCGGGAGATATTATAGTGTTGCACTATCGCACTTCGCAAACACAGGTGCACTCTCTATTCCCTCACTCTCATAGGACGGAAACTCCGACATGACCGGAGAGAGGTCAGGCGCAGGATCGACGACTTTACGTGGTCTACGGGCTAGTTCTGAAAAACCCAATAATTAATAATGGCCCAACCCAGTACTCGAACCCGGAACCTCGTCAGCCGCAGTCGAACATGCTAAGTGCTAACCACTAGATGACTAGACCAACGAGGTAGTTGATTCAAACGTTATTAAACTTATAAACACACATGAAACTGTAACATACATTACCGGCCCGTTTCCACCACGCCGCAATTGATACAACATCGGCTTATATAAACCGGGCCGATAAATAAACTAGAAACCCGATTATTCGGGCATTAGATCACGTGTACAAGTATTGGTTTGAGAAACATAAACATTTAACGTGTTTGGTAATAAATACTAGATATTATGTAATAGGGAAGGCACGAACTCCCATTATATTATGCACAGATTTTACTTTTTTTTATTCCACTACAAGTTAGCCCTTGACTCTTAATTATCTTTTTTATTACTTTTTTCTTTATTACTCTCTTAATTTGGCATCAAATTCCCTGGCGCAGTGTTGAGCGCTGTTGTCTTTACATGGGAAGCCACGGTTTCAATTCCCGGCAGGGACAATTTGTTTTTTTTTTTTAAATTTCTGAATTCTCTCTCTGGTCTAGCCTGGTACCGGTAAAGACGTATCGCCAAGCGATTTAGCGTTCCGGTACGATGCTATGTAGAAAATGACTAGGGATACGGTATGGGTTTGATATAACCTGAGATATAACTCTGCCATGCCTCTAACATGTTAGCCCGCTACCATCTTAGACTGCATCATCACTTACCATGATCAGGTGAGATCACAGTCAAGGGCAATCACACATGTATTGGATAAAAAAAATAGGTAAATTAATACCACAGCACTTTCTAAATGACTACAAAACGAAATTATAGTTTTTACCGACATTGTGAATAGGTGAAAAGCGGCCGAATAGTTGAAAAGAATAGATTTGAATATGTTTTAACTATTTTCGCTCTATTGCGCATGGCCATTGTCCCAAGTTAATAGCGTGGTAAATGTGGACACATAATTGTATTTTGTTATTAGGGTGACCATGATTCTTGTTAAACTGGTTTGTTTCTTCCACTACTACCCTTTGACTTAACCTGAGGGGAAGGCATATTTAACCCATCACCCATAATTGGTTTCTACAAGGCATCATATTGCTTAATCGCTTTAGGTACGTCTTTGCCGGTAGGATGGTAACTCCCACCTGGTCAGACCAGAAAAATTTCGGAAATTAAAAATTCTCAAATTGAACCTGCCGAATTAGTTAGTTGTGATCGTCAATTTGAGGAGACCTTGAACCGCTAGGTTAAAAATGCGTACCAGGGACATATGTCTCATAAGACCACAGCGCCAGGGAGGACTTCAAATTAAATGAAATGAAATAAATTATTTCACGAAGGACAACTTGTGCCACTTGTGAAATGTCGTGACTCTACCACCGGTTCGGAAAATAGTTTCTACTGAGAAGAATCGGAAAACAAAACATTTTTGAGTATCTAATAACTATAACATTTTTTTTTCTTTTTTTTACAAGATAGGTTAGGATAGGATAGAATTTTTGATCGGTATACCTAATGGTTACCCTACAAAATGATTACATCAAAATCCAAATGGTTACTGTTCAAACTTGAAACATTGTTTAGGTGATGGGTGCACAATGACATACTTACAATTCTGTCAAACATTTCCGCTTTTTAGACAGGGTTTTTATTATAGTTTAACTAATACCTAATAATAATTAATTAATACCTAAGTTGTTTAATTTTCACTATATTACCTTTATGGTGAATTCTCAGGCACAGAATACTAACTATTATTACGGCTCAGGCATTATCTTACCCGTTGTCCTAGGTGAGCGACGAAAGCGACGCGACGCGACGCTTGATGGGTTTTTCCGTTACAAACAAACAAACAAACATTTTTTATAATTTATCTATCTAAGAATTTACCTATATATATATCTTTCCTCTTTAGAATACTTATTAGTTTAGATTTAGATTCCCGCGTTTGTCGTTCACCAAGGACAACGGGTTAAGTGAGCGACAAACGCGACAACGCAACGCGATTTTATTACACAGTACTCAGTAGTTGACCCTTCACTACCTATCAAGTGAAGTCAATAACTCTTAACGCCATCGCAAACTGAACATCTCTAAATATATTAACTTTAACCCCTAAGTAGTTCTATAATCTATTTCAATAATTTTAGTAAAGTGTTCAAAAGAAATGAACCAGAAAAACTATCCGTACCTACTATTAAAACAAAAATATTACTGTAAAGGCGTTTCACACAGCACGGGTAAATCGCTGCGGTTGATTTAATCATCTAAAAAATTCAATTTTCTATCTCTAACAAATAACGTTTGGATTGTTCTTGGAGTGGTAATTAATCTAATATTTTGACAAAATATCAGATGTTTTGGTCAGTTTCACAAAAATTAAGTGCATCTTTGCGCCAAGAAAGTGGTACAGAAAACCTAGCTACTTAATATGTCTTTCTTACTCAATTTGTCTTTTTCATTTAGAACTTTTTGATCTTGTCCCTCTCTACAGTAGCTTCAGTATAGTCAGTGTCTGTATCCGTACGTATATATCATCTTTATCTATTCCGTGGTATATAGTATAGTCAAAATTCCACGGACGCGTACTAAGCGATTTGCTTCCTCGTTACTAATTCGAACTGCTAGGATATGGAATGCCCTTCCGGCTGCCGTTTTCCCCGTGACCGAAAAAAAATAATTTTGCAATTTTTTTTTATATTAAACTTTACTGCACAGTAAAACAGGCGGATTTTTAGGTGTGAAAGGCGTGTATTTTGTAAATTTTTGTTGCGATTTTACCAAAAAATGTGAACCGACCTTACATATCTGGATTGCGCAATATATGGAACAGCGCCAGAACTATGTTATGTAAGGGGTGATGCATTCTGTGTCGGCATAATTGATACTGAATGTCTTTCTGGAATCACAGCATGCGCTTTAGTAATAAACTAGGTAAGCAAAATAAATATCCGGCATTGATATTATGTTTAATTTTAGCAATATCCGGTGTATAATAGGCTTACGCTTAACCGCAATAGGTATGTAGAGATTGAATTTTTGCATTTAAATATTAGTAAGGTGTGGGTAGTAGACCCATACTAATATTTAAATTTAAATGTGTGTCTGTCTGTCTGTATATCTGTCTGTCTGCTCCGCTTTCACGACCTATCTGTTCATTCAATTTAGACGAAATTTGGTACAACTGGTACAACTACAGAAATCGCGTGGGAACTTTTTTACTTTCCAGGATAAAGCTAAAGTTATCGCTCATCTCTCAAATCATATTTTGTACTAGCTAGCCCGCGACTTCGTTCGCGTGGATGGAGGTTTTTTGGTTCCCGCGGGAACTCGTTAATTTTCCGGGATAAAAAGTAGCCTATGTGTTATTCCAGACCATAATCTATCCCTGTTTCATCCAGATCCGTTCAGCCGTTCTTGCGAGAAAGAGTAACAAACATCCATACATCCATACTTACAAACTTTCGCGTTTATAATATTAGTAAGGAGGAGGGATGTTGAAAAGCATGCATCAATATCAAGTACCTATCTGTACCACTGTACCTACTTCTTCAAAAAGAAACAATAGATCAAAAGGCAGGCCGGACCGACGAGATAGTATCGAGTTCGTGGTAAAATTGGTATGTTTTTTGTCTGTGGTTTACCGCTGTGTAATGCGTGATGACACGTACACTTTTTAAGGGCTAAGGGCTTAAAAAACGGTTAATCTCTTCAGTAATCATCATTGGAGCAGCGTGGTGGGTTTAAGCTCTAATTCCCTCTCTCCCATGAGAGTGGAAGCCTGTGCCCAGTAGTGGGACGTGAATGGTCTGTAGTGGTAGTGGGTAGCGGTAATATTATAAAGGTGAAAGTGTGTTTGTTGTTGTTGGTTTGTCCTTCAATCACGGTTCAAGGGCGCGACGGATCGACGTGATTTTTGGCATGGATATAGTTGAGGACTTGGAAAGTGATATAGGCTTTTTATCCCGGAAAATTAAGGAGTTCCCGCGGGAATCAAAAAACTTAAACCACGCGGACGATGTTGCGGGCATCAGCTAGTTAAAAATACTTAAGCAATCCAGGCTGACGAAGTCGCGGGCATCAGTTAGTTTATAATATTAGTATGAATAGTGGGAGACAACCTCTGAACCCTCTAAATAATTTTAAACCCCAAAATTAATCATAACATAATTTAATATAAAAAATTCTTTTTAAACAACCGACTTCAAACTCCCGCGCCAACTTTACAACAAGCACACGCCATACAAAGTACTTATTTTTATATTAATATTATAACTTATGTTGATATTTTAAAAACCGCTCGACCGATTTCTATAAAATTTATATGGGACCACATGGGAAGTATGCCCTTTCAAATAAAAAAAGAATCATCCAAATCGGTCCACCCAGTCAAAAGTTCTGAGGTAAAAAACATTTTAAAAAAAAACAGTCGAATTGAGAACCTCCTCCGTTTTTTGAAGTCGGTTGAAAATTATAAACCGAATCATTCCATGATTGAAGAATGATAGTTCGTAAGGTGATTTTAATTACAAGCTGCGGCCAAACGATTTAATTCCGGAGAGATTAGACTATGGAAAATGATTAACATACTAACCTATTCATTCGTGAATGATTGAGTGATAAAAAACTGTATGATTAATTTTTTTAAAGATTTTTTGTATGAAACATTCCTTGGATTATTATCAGTCTTTATACCATTTCGTCTATTGACTGATCTTAGATACTAATTTGTTTATATTTGTCTCTTATGCTTCGTCTTACTTTAACTCAACCACTGGTTCGGAAAGTAGATTCTACTGAGAGGAAAACAAAAAATCCAGCAGTATAAACACAGAAGGAGATACGTTCTTTCCTATCCAACCGACCTCCCATCCGTCCAGAGCTGAACAGAATACCGTTAATTGTTAATTAACGAAAATAACAAACTTTATTGAATTAAACATAAAAGTTAAAGTAAAAATTATTAACTGTTTTGTTAAATTTAACTTCTGTTAACTTTAGTCCCTTAATACTACCAACGTCATCCTAAACCGTGGTTCGAGCCTCACAGGAGGCGCCCTTAGGAAGACGTTGACCTCCCACGAAGTCTTCGAGCCCTAGGGCTCATATTATCTTGGCAATGCCTAGCGGCCCTAAGCCCCGCTGACGCTGTAGCGGCCAATAGGGCCTATGCAGAATATTCAATCAGAAAAAAAAGTTATTTCCTACCATTCGACCTCCCTGGCGCAGTGTTTAGCGCTGTTGTCTTAACGTGCGGACTGCGGAAGTCCCAGGTTCGATACCCGGCAGGGTCAATTTGGAAATTTATAATTTCTGAATTTTCCCTGGCCTGGCTTCAGCCGTGGCTAATTACCACCCTACCGGCAAAGACGTGCCGCCAACCGATTTAGCGTTCCGATACGATGCCGTGTAGAAACCGATTAGGGGTATGGGTTAGGTAAATATAACTGCCATGCCCCTTACAAGTTAGCCCGCTAGCCCGCTACCATCTTAGTCTGCATCATCACTTACCATCAGGTGAGATTGCAGTCTACGCAAGTTATGGGCTAACTTGTTATGGTTTAAAAAAGGTCAATAGTTATCCGAATGGAGTCGCTCATTTAGGACAGCGGGTAACGGAGAAATTCAAATGACTACGTTTACCTTATTTCGATAAAAGTACGGATCCATTTTACTGGTTGCCATAAATTTCTTACGTTTTCAATATAAATACCACTTAGCTATGAAACGTAAATTACATAATCCTACGTGATACCATAAAATAGTGTGCTATTGGATCTCAAACCCCATGCTTTATGGTGGTCACTTGGACTGGTATACAACGCGTAGGCGATCGGGTTCCGAAAGGAGCGATTAGGGTGGTTATAGTTAAGCGTTTTTCCCTAGCCCGCCAACCTACATTGGAGCAGCGTGGTGGGTCTAAGCTCTAATTCTCTCTCTCCTAGGAGAGTGGAGTGTGCCCAGCAGTGGGACGTTAATGGGCTGTAGTGGTGGTGGTGGTGATGGTATAGGCCCCTACAGGCGTGCCCTTTGTTACACGCATAGCAACTCTTTCGATCAAGCAAATAAACTTTTATGATTATGATTTATGATTACGAGCGCTGGCGCGCTTATTAGCTCATATACTAATGAGCGGACTGACGACTTCTTTGCTATAATGAGGAAGAAGCCGTCATCACTGCTGACAAGGCTGCGCTCAAGTACCAACCGCATCCTGAACATGTTTGCGAGTAAGGTGGACTCACCAATGCTTGGACACATGATTCAAGTGAGGCCAAAATAAATTTGTTAATAATATTGTGTAATAATATTTGTTTAATAATTTTCTAATATGTTTTGTGTGTATACTAACATTAATTTTTAAGGTTGTAAACTAACAATTTGAGCCCTAGTTGCTATAAATAAAGAGTATTTATTATATACTACTGACTACCTAAGTATCTACTACTGTTTTACCCACGGGTTCTAGCGAACACGCCGAAATAAAGCGCATAATCGCGCGCGTGTAAGCCGATACGAGCATAAACGCGCAAAAAAATACTCTGGTCTGTAACCGCCCTTAAGGTAGATGTGTCATGGAAATGTATTAAACTAATAGGATAGTTCAACACACCTTTATAGATACTTATAATAAAACTGTGACTGGACGATTTCTGTACTTACATTGAATATTTTTATTATTAGAGGAAGCTTCACATTCAACCTTATGCTTTTATAAAATATGGTTGTTTGTACTTCACTGAAAATTTACTTTAAATGAAACATAATAAGTATGTGACATACCAACTCTATTCCAAATTTGCTGGTTATATTCATATTAAATTCTACAAAACACACGAATCCAGAAACAAGATGCATTTACCTAATTAACATCTGACCCGCGACACCAACACAAGAGACAATAATTCTCCGAAAGGACCAGAGTCTGAGACAAAGGATCCTCTCAAACTGTATTAATGGCCTTATTTAGCCGATAGAGGTTCCTTATGAAGTGTAAAACACGCATTATAAGACTATAAATTAGATAGCGTCAGATAAACTTGTGAGAATTCAATTATAGGAAACACTTTTTATTTTGAACTGTCACATCTTTTCTTCTGAAGAAGTAAGTTTTCCGGATAAAGTATCCTATGCCACTCTCCAGGTCCTCAACTAATATACCCATGCAAAAATCCGTTGCTCTCTTGCGGCGTAATTGAAGGACTTTCGCTTTGTAATTTTTTTTAATCATTTAAGGCCTAGGCCGCACTACGGCTAAGCCGCCGCGGTTTTTAACCGTGTGATTTTGTGAGACAAGCAAATGAATACAAGCGGCCTCACTTGCGGTTTTTTCCCGCGACTGATTTTAAAACAGTGGATTGTTACAAAATGCTCGCGGGTAAAAACCGCGCTAAAATTTGTAATCCATAAAACTTAGTTAGCGCGCACGCACTGCCGCGTTAACCGCGGGCGGTTTTGCCAGTATTCGGCAGACCGCCGCAAAGAGTGGATGTATTGTCACGTCATTGTATTCTATGTCGTCAACCGAGTCAGAGTCTGTTTCAAATGGTAATGTATAGACGCACAATTTGCAAAATTTTATACTTCTTATGAAAGAAACCTTTCTTAAATCTACGGCTAGTGAGTGGATGAACCCAATATTTGCGAAATTTGCGTTGACGTCTTCGGGGCGGGCGGGTATAACAAGGATAAGCCAAGTTGACGCATCAGGCTCGCCCGACTTCAACAGTGTGTAGAAATCAAAATTATTTTTCACTTTACAGTGGCTTTGGAAGTCGGTTTTTTGGATACATACTGTTCTCTTGAAATCCATCTTCAATACTGTGAAAATCGGGGGCGATTTCGCGGTTTTTAATCGTAGTGTATGCTTCTCGAGCGGTTCTGCGGTTATAGCGGCTAACCGCTCGCTGGAAAAAAACGCAGTGCGGCTTAAGCCTAATATTAGTATGTTTTAAATACACATCCAACATAATAATTAAAGTTTGTTTTTTAGCATTTAAATTCATACTAATATTATAAATTCGAAAGTTTGGATGGATTGAATGGATGTTTGTTTGTAACTCTTTCACGCCAGAACGGCTGAACGGTTCTGAATGAAATATGGCACAGTGATAGATTATAGTCTGGAATAACACGTAGGCTATACTTACTTTTTTCCGGAAAATTAAAAAGTTCCTATTACGGGAACTAAAAACCTCAATTCACAGGGCCGAAGTCGATAGAATCATCTAGTTATATAATAGTACCTAGGTACAAAGCATAACTGTGTTATAATATTCTATCTACAATCACTATTTATAAAAACTTAAGTACAAAGTACACTTAAGTACCTACAAAAATACTTCAAAGTTACTTGTAAAAGTTTTTTTTTTACATTCATGATCCAACACCCAAAATGTTGCCAATTTGTATACTAAGCTGAGGTATTCAAACATGATTAACAAAACTGTTGACCGTTACCATGTCTGTCTGTATACCTGGCGAATTCTCGGAAATGACTACCTTTATCAATAGGTAGGAAGCCATTGCTTCTTGTTAACAAAAGTTTTTTTTTGCTTACATGGAATTGTCATCGATGTATATTGCACTTAATTATCAGTTAGGTACTATAATCGTTTATAGCAGTATTATTTCTAAATGAAAGTTTTATGTTACGTTCCTTGAGCTCCCTAAAATAAGGGTTATAATTCTAAAAGGGAACGTAAGCAATATGAAATAACGTCAATAATATTAAAACAATATTATGGGTTTGAGTGATGGTAGTATGCGGTATGCCCCTTATCTATACCTACTTAATATTATAAAGCTGACGAGTTTGTTTGTTTGAACGCGCTAATCTCAGGAACTACTGGACCGATTTCAAAAATCCTTTCACAGTTGGATATGTACGTTATCCCTGAGTGCTATAGGCTATATGTACCACGGGCGAAGCCGGGGCAGACCGCTATTTGTAGATTTAAGTACAGTCTGTCAAATATATCTGAACTGGTGGCCAAAATTGGAAAAAAAATTATGCCTGTTAAGTTTCTGAAGTGAAACTTCTTTAGGCGCGTTGAGCACTTTTTTGTAGTGGGTAAAAATGTAGATTCGCGTGACCGTAACCGATATGCTCGCGAATAGCGACATGCTCGCAAACAACGACATGATCACGTGGTTGCGAAGACAAAAGGTCTTAAATAGAAGTTAAACTTTACAATTTAGCCCTTGACTGCGATCTCACGTGGCTGGTGGTAAGTGATGACTGATGATGCAGTCTAAGATGGTAGCGGGTAACCTTTTAGAGGTATGATATACATACATATATTTACCCATACCCCTAATTGTTCTCAACTTTCAACACGGCATCGTACCGGAACGCTAAATCGCTTGGTGAATTCCCAAACTGATATTCACTACAAGTTAGCCTTTGACTGCTATCTTACCTGATGGTAAGTGATGATGCAGTCTGAGATGGTAGCGGGCTAACCTGTTAGGGGCATGGCAGTTATATTAAACGCATACCCCTTATCGGTTTCTACACGGCATCGTACCGGAACGCGAAATCTCTTGGCGGCACGTCTTTACCGGTAGGGTGGTAACTAGCCACGGCCGAAACCAGGTCAGACCAGGGAAAATTCAAAAAATTTAAATTCCCAAATCGACCCTGCCGGGGATCGAACCCGGGACCTCCGCACGTTGAGACAACAGCGCTCAACACTGCGCCACGGAGGTCGTCTAGAGTCTTGGATGAGTCAGTGAAAGATATTTCACTTTTGTATTGTAGGTAACTAATAATAAACAAAACATCGTGACCGTCCGTCAGTTTTATCTGAAGACCAGTGGATCTCAATATTTCATCGTTTTTGTTATTTGTAACAGCATATCTTGCGCGTGAGTCGCCATAAAAATATTAAAAACAACATCGTTCCCGCCCATATGAACATATCTCACCCATGGCCGCTGGTACAGATGTGAACAAAAGCGCTTTTTCATTTATGTTTAACTGGGCTGGCAATATTTTTATGAGCAAAAAAGAACTAAAGAAAAGAGCTTTTAGGTCCATTTTACTTTGACGCTAATGGGATCGAACGCTCAATACGATCAATCGAATTCGAAAAAAAAAAGTGTGTGCAATTCACACACGGCAGAAGTGAAACTTCAGAAGAGTGGCCTACGAGATAGTGTACAACAAGTACACTACTCGAGATAGTGTAATTAACAAATCAGATACAAAATGGAACGCTTTGTATACGCGTTCGTCCGGTAGCGCCACTGGTACCGTGGCGACAACATCCGTTTCATCGAATTTTCAAATTACGATTCTAAAGAAGTTTTACTTCAACATTTAGACTGTGTACAGGCCCATAGCGAGCGAAGCTGTCTCGACTCTCGATAACAAGTGCAGAGTTCTCAACGCAAACTAGATATATCTCATGCAGTAGTTACTCAGAATTTTAGTTGTAGGCTGTGGGTTTATTCATCAAGAGTAACAGAAAACTTAACTATAGTAATTAAACACCTAAGCTAAAAATGCCGACTAGTGAGTTTATGTTACAAGGAGATAATTCGTGTCTGTTTTCACAGAACTATTGAAATATGATACTCAAATAAACAACATGTTATGCAGTCTGGGTTTGATAAAATATATAACTATGATTCATACTTGGAAATATATGCTTGTTTATAATATTACTAGCTGATGCCCGCGACTACGTCCGCGTGGATTTAGGTTTATAGGTTCCCGCGGGAACTTCTTAGTTTTCCGGGATAAAAAATACCCCATGTGTTGTTCCAGATTATAATCTATATCTGTGCCAAATTTCCTCCAGATCCGTTCAGCCGTTCGGGCGTGATTGAGTAACAAACATCCATACATCTATCCAAACTTTCGCATTTATAATATTAGTAAGATAAGATAAGATTTTCACCTCTACATCCAGTATATCTAGAAATGATATAAATAATTACCTAATAGTCTGTTCAATAAGTCGGTTTACATAGGGTGTTTAGAAAAAAAAAACATTATTTGCTGTCCTTTGAAGAGTTCCAAGTAGTTACTTTTGAAGAGTTTGGCTGTTTCTCACATATTTTGTTTGATTGATCGATCATATATCAGTGTCGCTATTACCTAACTTGTTTTCAATCACCTTGTCATTTACCCATATAAACAGACTCTAATAACGTATATTGTATCCTAAAATCTTTAAATAAATTTAGCTGCTTCTATTTGGACGTTGAAATAAAAGTTTCTTAATTGATTTTTAATATGATCTCGCTAGTGAATTTATTACTTTGTTCCATTCGCGGATAGCTACTGTATGCAAAATTTCAACCTTTTCCTTTCATATGTTGAGAGTTTTTCGTGCGCGTCTGTCCTCACGCCCTGGTGGTCTTAACTCCTAACCTAGCCCCATATAATTCGTAATTTGTACTCATTATGGTATACCGTCACGGTCCGATGGGGCGTATTGATGCACCTTCAGTCCTACACACTGACATTAACTCCCTTTTTGATACGGGTATTATATTATACAAACGGTCATCTAATTTATTAAATGCGAAAGTATCTTTTATCTGTCTGTCGGTCTTTAAGACGAAATGGTAGATCTGCATGACATTGAAAGAATAGTCGCGCTGCTCCTCGATTAAAGTCCCATATATCCCCGCTCCCGATAGGGACAACTGCAGCTTGGACCGATTATACCTATGAAAAACAGTCGAATTCTTACTCTCGTATTCTCCAAAACTGAACCGATTTTAATTTTTTTCAAGAATAATACTTTTTTAAGGATCTATCTTCTCGTCTCACAGAGTCCACAGGTGACCGGAGGGCTGGCAGTTACCTCGGCCAACATATAAGTTTGGCTATTCAGCGGGGTAACGCAGCCAGCGTTCTGGGCACACTGCCTCATTGCAGCGGGATAGATGATATTTTTAATGTTTAGTTTTTAGTTTTTAATTTAGTTTTTAATTTATATTTAATTTAGATTTTAATTTTATCTACTTATAATATATTTCCGAATAAATAAAATATACATACTTGAAGAATAATATTTTTAGAAAGTCTCAGGCTATGTCGTATGTTTTTGTTATTGTAATTATACTATATTCGTCTGATAATGACGCGAAAACTGTCCCTCTTTTCAACCGTTTTTGTCGAAATTTGGTACAGAGATAGGTTATATCCCGGTGAAGGACATTGGCTCCTTTCTATCCCGGAAAATTATAGACTTCCCTCGAAACCAAAAAACCTCAATCCACGCGAAGTCGCGGGTATCAGCCAGTAAAGGCATAATTTAGGCTTAGAAGTTTATATTAGAATAGATTACGGATGTTACAGTCCATTTCGCAAAGTTAACATAATTGGATACGCCTAGTCATTTTGTTTGTCTATGTCCATTGCATAGGTAGGTAGTTAGGTATACTTTGACCTTCTATACCGAACTGGGTCATACACCGCTACATTAAACAAACCATTATGGTAATTTATTTGTACGCAATATCATAGTCAAGGATTTTCTTCGAGTTTTCGTCAAAACATTGACTTAATTTTCGTATTTACCATGGTAAAATCCATACTATTAGTATTAATAATATTGAGAAAGAGTGTCGATTTGTCTGTCTTTCTGTTACGCTTTCACGGCCCATTTTGTTTAACCGATTTTGATGAAATTTGGTACAGAGATGAGTTGTATTCTAAAAAGCCTGTCCTTCGCTTTTTATCCCGGAAAATCAAAGAGTTAAAGTGGGAGTCAAAAAGCCTAGCGAGAAATAATAGTGAAATTGTCATAAGTATAGGAAAATCGAAAATATAGATGAATAAGAATCCATAACATAATGTTCTGTAGAGAATAATTTTAAAAGGAGCAACTGCTGAGTTTCTGGCCGGCTCTTCTCAGTAGAATCTTCTTCCAGAACCTTTGTAGAGTCAAAACACGAGCCAGAGACCATGTATGGCCTTCATGTAATAAATAAAAAATTAAGCATAATATGAAGACGATTTTGGTGCCTAAATGGTCAACTCTGAGAGGTGACCCGTCCTCACTAGTGGGATGGCGATGAGTTTATGAGACATGCCACCATGCGATTTAGCGTTCCGGTACGATGTCTTGTAGGAACCGATTAGGGGATTGTGTTATACCCCTTTTTTTTTTTTTTTTTTTTTTTTGGTATCGGGGGGGAAATCTTCATAGATGCCTGATTTCTTGGGGGAGAAATCAGGTTATGTGAGATTTTTACTCACTAAAACCCCCTCGGTGGCCACCCTCAGCGCTGTGTTGGGAAGCTCCGAGATCTCAAAATTTGAACGCATGTGTTATACCCCTAAGAGATAATCCCGCTACCAACTTAGACAGCGTCATTACTACGAAATTCAACAATATTACAAAAATATATAGTACAAAAAATCCTATTAAATTAAAATCCTTATTTTAGGTTACATAAAACTGTATATAAATAATTGTTATATTGTCATTGATGTAGAATTTTAGTATTTCAATGGCGATGGTAGTTACTCCCCAGGTGAGATTGCAATCAAGGGCTAACTTGTAGTGAAAATATAAAAAATACGTTTAAAGCACTTCTATTGAAATAAAGGTTATATTCGCTTGGCCATGTAATAATAATAATAAAGGCGCGTGTCCGTACATCACCTGCCCATCCGGGTGTGCCTTTTCAAAAACGACCATTTTTCTTATTTCGAAGCGTGCCTTTTGTTGTTATTGTGACCATGATTTAGGTTTGACCGAAATAGTAAGTGCTTATTTTTTCAAATTATTTTATTACACTTGCTGATGGCCGCGACTTCGTTGGCGTAAATTCCCACTGGCACTCCTTAATTTCCGGGATAAAAAGTTGAAAATGTCTCTTTCCAGGTCCTAAACTGTACGTAAACGTTGCTCTGTTGCGGTGTGAATGAACAAACACGCTTTCGCATAAACAGTTAATAATATTAAGTTTGATATTAGCCCTTGGCTGCGATCTCACCTGTTGGTAAATTGATGCAGTCTAAGATGGTAGCGGGCTAACCTTGCAGGCGTTTAGCAGGCGTAGTAGTGGAACATTTGATTTGCCATGGCCGAAGCCTCCAAGTTGAACAATCGCCAGAACCGCCTGAATCCTCCAGAACGGTTGAGCGGATCTGGATGAAATTTGTCATAGTCTGGAATAACTCAAAGGCTACTTTTTATCACGGAAAATTAAAGAATTCTCGCGTGAACCAAAAAAACCATCCATCAACGAAATCGCGGGTGTCATCTATTATCGTTTGTCTCGGGGATATTACCAACCAAATGCCAATCGCTCTGTCTACCTATGCGAGGCCGCCATTTAATTACATCTTAATTGGGTTACAATATTATTTTTATTAGTTTAGAAGAAATACAAACCATGGCAGCTAATCAAATAGAAAAGCATTTTATTAGTTTATGGAAAACAACGGAAATACGAACTGTGGCAGCGAATCAAAGGGAAATGCATGCAGAGCCGGTTCCTTTTCTCTAAACACATAAAAAGCGTCCAACCAATTTGTTGGACAAACATAAACTGACAAACATTGGACTGGGAAATTGGGTCGGCCATTTTCACCAACCAGACTAAACTTTACGAGAGTAAAATGATCATTAATTCTACGTTTTAAAAGACATCAAACTATTATGAGAAATTTCATCATGATGATATTATATTACGTGTATGTATAACAAACATATTATGTACCTACCTACTTTGCTTAGATCTAAGACTGTATTTAGATTACTATTAATATATAAGAATAGATAATGCACTCACATATTATTCATAGTTCCATCCGTGAATTCACTCATTTATATGTAACTAATGGACGCCCGCGACTTCGTTCGCGTGGCATAAGTTTTTTAATTCCCATAGGTATTCCTTAATTTTCCGGGATAAAAAGAACCCATGAAAAAAAACCGTCGATCCGTTGCTCTGTTGCGGCGTGATTGAAGGACTATTTAACGTTCTTTGGGATAGAATTTATAAAAACTGTGAATTTTGTATTTCATAATTTAAACCGGTAGCCCAAATATCAAGTTTCTTGGCTATTTAAATTGAAAAACGCCGGCCTTTTACACCAACTTACAACCCCCATTTTACCTGTTTGGGGGTGGAATTTTGAAAAAATGTTACACACGTAGGTACTTCTTTATATTATACCGAAAGCCAAAATACCAAGTTTCGTTGTTATAACTTGAAAAATATCTGGATAAATGAAGGACAGGACATTCATCCCCTATTTCACCCCTTTGGGGGTCGAATTTCCAAAAATGGTGAAACACGTTTATGCATATCTAGCTGAAAGCCCAAATGCTAAGTTTCATCACTATAACTGTAGAAATGAAGAACTTTCATACAAACTTTCAACCCCTATTTTACCCCTTTAGGGATGGAATTTGGAAAAACTGTGCAACACATTTATTACCTAAAGCCAAAAGACCAAGTTTCGTTGATACAACTTGAGAAATATCTTGAGAAATGAAGGACTTTCATATAAACTTTCATCCCCTATTTCACCCCTTCGGGGGTAGAATTTTCAAAAACTGTGAAACACGTGTTTCTTTATTTTTTACCGATAACTCATATACTAAGTTTCATGTATATAACTTGAGAAATGACGGGCTTTTGAGCGCCTACGTTACAAAAGAAAGCTATACTGTCAAAATTTCAAGTCTCTAACCCTAGCGGTTTAGGCTGTGCGTTGTTATTTATGTCAGTCAGTCAGTCAGGATTTTGAATTTTGTATATATATAGATTGTTAATTAAGGTTTCCACTGAAAACCAGCGCTGCAGCCTTCTGCAGCATAATGCAGAGATGGAGACGAAGCATTCATACAAAAGTACATAAAAGTATATTTTAAAAAAGCTTTTGACTTTGACTTGTTAAAACTTGTAACCAAGCCTTTAAAGGTATTTTACTCAGGGAGCAAAGGGCGCAGGTTCGATGACCGAGCGGGTCATTGTTTGTAAACAAGTCTCTCGAGAGCTTTAAACGTTTTGTTTTTTTGTGTTTTTTTTTGTTTTACATCTTAATTCTCTGGTTTTCATAGGAAATAAATAAAAAGTAAATAATAAGAAGCTTATTAGATAAAAATCTTTTTCTTGTGTTTTTTTTTTTTGTAATAAGTATATCTTAATTATATCTTTGCTTTTCATAAGAATTGAATATTTTACAAAAGATTTTTTTCGGTAAAGTTTAGGACTTTTAGGTTTTTACAAATAGAAGTATGTACTTACAAAAATAAATAAAAAATGTGAATGCACACACACAGCAGAAGTAAAACTTCAGAAAAGTAACTAACCTACGGGATAATGAAATAAGTATAACGTGTATTCTATCTCATTCTCTCGCTGCTTAAATCCTATTATGAATATGTTTTTCTCTTTTTAGTGTCGTTTTTCGTTTCATCGAATTTTCAAATCACAACGATTCTAAAGAAGTTTCACTTCAATAAATTAAAGAAGGTAGGTAGATACTTAAATATGTACTTAGTCCATTTTCTTAGAAATTGTAAAAATATATCATACTCTGGTAATAGCCTTCGGACTTCGGTATTTCGGTGAAGGTAAGACTGTAATAAAGAAGCCTATTCACCAATTGACAATGTAGTTGGACTTTTGAAGCTTTTACTTTGAGTAGGGTGTCTTAACATTTGAGACTATTTCGGATATTGCCGATAAATAATACATATAAGTACAATATTATAATATATACTAGCTTCGTCGGCGTGGTTTTTAGTTTTCATTTCGATTTAGAAATCACTTCCATACGTTGCTCCGTTACGGCGTGATTTAAGGCTACACCAATAAACAACCACACTTTCGCATTTATAATATTAGTATGTTATTCATACTTCCACATCCAACCCACTAATATTAATAATCAGAAAGTTTGTATGTTGGTTGGTACTTCTCGAGGTTCAGAATAAATTCTCTTTATTTTTTAACAGGTCTTTTTTTTTTAAACGGAAACCAATCGCAATAAATACCTTTGCCGGATTACAAATCAACTTTTTTAAAATGGCGCCAAAATCAATGCAGGGTTTCAGTAAAATATGCAGAAGCCCAACTTAAATGTTTAAAACTCAAACAATATTCAACCTTCCCGAATTTAGAATAAAAATCCGTTTTCTTTGTGAAATTACCGGACACCTTTCCACCAGGTATCCGATGAGGAATTTATAACAAAAACGGAATAACACTTGGCAGAAAAAAATTTGTTAAGTTCGAAAACGAATCGTGCCGGGCGGGTTCCTTATATTATTTGACCATCGAATTAGACAAAGATTATATTTTAGTGACTAATGTCTGCATGGATTTAGGTTTATTAAAAATATTTTTACTAGCTGATGTCCGCGACTTCGTACGCATGGAATACGTTTATATATGTAGAATTTTCAAAAAAGATGTATTTCTTCATTTTAAACCGGTAGCCCAAATATCAAGTTTTATGGCTTTAATTTGTAAAACGACGGACTTTCATATAAACTTTCAACACTAATTTTACCCTTTTGGGGGTGGAATTTCGAAAAACCCTTTCTTAGTGGATATCTACTCTACACAAAGAACACACCCTTCCAATTTCATGTCTCTAGGACCAGCGGTTCAGGCTGTGCGTTGATATCTATGTCATTCAGTCAGTCAGGACTTTTTCTGGTTTCACTTTTCCTGGTACGCAACCCTAACAACTCAGCGGTTCTTTTGTGTTTGGAGTTAAGAGGAGATTACGAACAATGGGCAAACTTCACTGTAAGGTTCCGATTTTATCATCATCTCGAGAGAAACAAGGCCTTGTCGTGACCGCATAATTGTTTTGCAGTTTTTCAAGCAAAAATTTCGTTATTCTGAACCTTATTTTAATGACATAAGAGTGTAAATAAATTTCTTGAGGTTTATGTTAGGTTTGTTGTTATATTCTGGTGTTTATCAGAAGGAACCGATGAGTAGCTCGTCAAGGAGTGGACAATGGACATAGATTAGCTGCCCCTATCCAATGCAATAAATCTTTTGAGTACTAAAATGTCTTATGAGAACTTGTTTTTCACAACACTATTCAACAGGCTGTATTAAATATTATAAATTTCATCAACGTTGATAGATTTCAAAAACCAAAGAACTTTAATACTTAATTAACAGCTTTGATGATGAGTAAATTAGTTACTGCTTACTACTTGCGACCTCCAACTGTTTCGTCCACGTGGGAATTTCTAAACATACGGCCTTATCCCTTGCTCTAAATTATAAAGGGGCCATCTGAACAAATTTCCAGTTTTCTAGGTCCAGGGCTGATTGGCTAGTGAGTGAGTGAATCATGACTTTTCTTTTAATTGTATGAGATGTAGGTTTGAGTTTAACTTAAAAATTACTATAAAATATGATGATTGAATTAAGAAAATCGTTGGATATTTGGCCAATATCTGTTTAACACAATCTCTAAACTAACCTAAAATTCATCCCTAAATTTAGTGCTGCCCCTTTCCGCAGGCAGTATTATGAAAGGGGGCAATATAAATTGAGCTGTCATTTTAGTTTAGAGATTGTGGACTACAGAATTGGCTCCAATTTTTTTGACCCCATGGTCGGATTTCGAGAGTTAAGGAGTATTGCATATCGCGTCTCTCCATCAGGGAATGTGCGGCTTTTTTGAAAGAGTACGAATTGCTCTTGCTAAATGGCCATAAACGTTGATGTCTTGATGGCTCTCTTAAGTCATTTAATGGTAGTCTTATAAAAGGGGTTCTCATTCGGAATGGGGTCGTTAAAGGCATAAAAATGGCGATAGATTTGTATACGCAATCACAGATAAAAAATGTTACAGGGAGCATACCACCTTTTTGCTTTAAATCGTATTGTTTTAACATTGTTGAGGTTCGTTTTTTGGAATCATAATCCTTATTTTAGAGACGTCAAGGTACGTGACATACAACTGTCATTTTAAAATAATCCAGCCATCCATCCGTCCTATAATCTATCTCTGTGCCAAATTTCAGCCAGATCCGTTCAGCCGTTCGGGCGTGATTGAGTAACAAACATCCATCCATCCATCCAAACTTTCGCATTTATAATATTAGTATAGAAGTAGATGGTAGATCCTCAAGAAAACGTTTTCAGAAATTCCATCCAAGTGAAGTCAAACGAATCAGCTAGTCATTTTTGTAATCAAAGATAATAAAATCAAATAATAGGTGTCGTTTTTATAATGCCACCTGCAGAGTGCGCCTTAAGGCGTATCGTAAAATTACCATTTTTTTATTGTTTCGAATTAAAATTCTTGTGTTTCCAAAACGTGTACGATATTAGTTATGTCAACCCCTTGTCTCTATGATTTAATGGTTACAACTCTGGTTTTAGATTTCAACACCGATTTAGTAGACAAGTATATAAATATTTTTCTTTTTTGATGGAATAATAATAAATTTGGATTACCTACCAGTTTATATATTTTATATGAAAAGATCATTGAGATTACCTTTATTAGAAGTGCTGAGTTAATTTTGAACGTAAAATAATCGTCGGTAGTAGGTATGTCCATACTAATATTATAAATGCGAAAGTATGTCTATCTGCTACGCTTTTACGACCCATCTGTTCAACCGATTTTGATGAAATTTGGTATAGAGGTTACATCCCGGGGAAGGACATAGGCTAAAACCTCAATCCACGCCGACGAAGTTGCGGGCATCAGATAGTTATTAATATTAGTTGTAGCGATACATCTATTGCGGATCAGGAAACGATCGGCAATAGGTCAAAAGAGCAGATGTTCACTTATGTACACGCATGTACGTACAAAGGTACAGTTAAACACGCATGGTACATTCCAATAGATTACGTATCAGATTACAGGATAGCATATCGAGTTACTACTGAGGATAAAATGAAATATCGCCTTTGTGCGCCAATGGAGTGCTAAATTGAATGATGTTGCTACTTGCTAACCTTTCGCCTTTTGTAGGTATTTTGTCCATAAAGTTTAGATTATCATATTAGTATTATAAATGCGAAAGTGTGTTTGTTTGTTGGTTTGTCCTTCAATCACGCCGCAACGGAGCAACGGATCGACGTGATTTTTGGCAAGGGTATAGTTGAGGACCTCGAGAGTGACATAGGCTACTTAAACACGCGGACGAAGTCGCGGGCATCATTTTGCCTTTGAAATGAAATGTTTAATTATTCATGTAGGACAACTTGTGCAATTTCATATGCTACTAGCTTATGCCCGCGACTTCATCCGCGTGGTAATTTTTTTTTTAATTCCCTCGGTAACTCCTTATTTTCGGGGGTAAAAAGTCTATGTCACTCTCCAGATTCTCAACTATAGCCATGCAATAGTTGCAAATCACGTCAATCCGTTGCTCTGTTGCGGCGTGATTAAAGGACAAACCGAGAAACCAATAAACCAACAAACTAATAAATCCAACGAACCAATATACACATTATCAACAAACAAACACCCTTTCGCATTTATAATATTAGTATGATAAGTCGTCTGTATGACGAGATAATAAAAGATGAGCTAACTCAATTCAGCTTTAGTCCAAAAAAAACAAAACCTCCCAGCTAGATTTCGGTTTTGTTTCCTCGAATTTATTTCCCCTCGAAGTTGCCTTACTTAGTAAACTAGCCGTTTAAATGGTATTTATAAATTAACATCTTTATTCCCCTAATGATGTTATACATGATGCCAAATGGACGCCAGATGTGACAGCCATATTGTGTGACGTCACACTTTCTAGCCAGTAGCCATATCAATCTAATGTATCTAGAAGATATAAATATTAGAAACATCAGAATATTTTGCTGAATATTTTAAAAAACCTAAAATGTCTTGGTTCTGTTCTGAAGGGAGATTTTGGCCGTGGCTAGTTACCACTCTCCATTGACTTTGAATTGAGTTAAGTTAAAAGCTTTTTAGGGTTGCGTAACTTAAAGTTACCTAGGTGTGCAATCATTATGGTGCTACTATGTCTGTGCTGTCAAATTAAGCATATAATAGTAACTATTTTACATTAAAAAGTTTGTTTTATTATGAAAAACAAACCAACACATTAGATAATAAAAGATGGATTAAATCTACGTTAAGAACTCCAATATACCTATCAATTAAAATACGTGTACCCGTCTTTTCTAAGGTACCCATCGTTAATTTGTCAGTTTAAATACTTTTACATGATGGGTTACCTGCTCAAAAATCCAACGACCCCTAGGTGAAGATTCACTTACTACCACTCACCCATCAGTACAGTATTTATCCTACTAATAACAAGATAACACCACTCATCTAGAGCAAACAGCGTTGCCATGGCAACGCTCTTCCCGACGCCCCGGCGCCCGATGTTCCCCAAAATCCTGACAGCTATTCCACGACTTTTTTTATACTCATAACCATAATAATCTGTTTAAAAACTGTCTATATGTCCGTTTGCACAACCAATCTTGATACAAATAAACAGCCTGCATACAGGGGGGCATACATACTTACATGCAAACACACACCTCGACGATCTCCGTGGCGCAGTGTTAAGCGCTGTTGTCTTGTGTTAACGTGCGGAGGTCCCGGGTTCGATCCCCGGCAAAAAAATCCCCCGGGAAAATTAAAAAATTATAAACTCTAAATCTGGGGTCAGTTTGAACAATTTTTTAATTTTCCCTGGTCTGGCCTGGTGGGAGGCTTCGGCTGTGGCTAGTTACCACCCTACCGGCAAAGACGTGCCTGCCAAGCGATTTAGCGTTCCGGTACGATGGTGTGTAGAAACCGACCAGGGGTATATATATATCTGCCATTCCGCCTACCAGGTTAGCCCTCTACCATCTTAGACTGCATCAACATTTACTATCAGGTGAGACCGCATCATCACTTACCATCAGGTGAGACCGCAGTCAGGGGCTAACTTGTAGTGGAAAATACAATAAGCTTTTATTTATTCATTTATATAAGTATGCTAGAAGACGTGTGTGAAGGTTTGTCGGTCACTGGCGTTAACTGTAGCCATGTTTGAAATCGGATAACCTTGGACTTGGATCAAAGCTTCGACCAACGTCTGCGGTCGACCTTACTATAGGTAAGTAGTTAGGTACGCGAGCTATGCAACAAATCACTTGCGAGACAGAAAACGTATAAGGTAGGATTCCGTAGCATAATATTATGATAGATTCATAAAATAAAATAAAATAGCTTTTATTATTCCTCACAGTTACAGTAACTTAATTTTTTTTATGTAGGTATGACTAACATACACAATATGGTAATTAATATTTAATAATTAACATGCGGTAGAATTTATTTTGCAACATTTCATAGGTATCTATTGGTTTTGCATAGATTTAGGATCCTAAATCTATGAGGTTTTGACAATTGTACAAATTTTTAGTAGGAATGGCATAAGTAATGAAAAAAAAAAATCAAAACTTAATAAATGACAGTTCATTATCTAATCAATAGTCTTTATACAATTATTTGAACAATGTTTGTTAATTGTTAATGATAGCTTTAGTATGATTTATATTTATTTCTAGCTAAAAAGTAACCTATATTGTGTTAGTCCAGACTATAATCTATCTCTGTGCCAATTTCATCCAGATCCGTTCAGGCGTCCTGGCGTGATTGGGTCACAAACACATCCATCCATCCATCCATCCAAACGCAAACGTAAGTTATCCATACTAATATTATAAATACGAAAGTGTGTCTGTCTGTCCGTAAATTTTTGACGAAATTTGGTACAGAGAGGACATATCCTACTTTTATCCCGCGGACAATTTTGCGGGCATCATCTGTTTTTTTTTCAATATGGGAATTTATAAATCCTGAATTTTCTCTGGTCTTGCCTGGGAGGCTTCGGCCGTGGCTAGTTACCACCCTACCGGCGAAGACGTACCGCCAAGCGATAAGCGTTACGGAACTATGCCGTGTAGAAACCGAAAGGGGTATGTATCTAATATAAACGCCGTACCCCTAACAAGTTTGCCCGCTACCTTCTTATCGCAAGATCGCAGTCAAGGGCTAACTTGTAGTGGAATTAAAAAAATATCATAATTGACATGGTTACTCGTTTGAAATCTGATAACCTTGGTGCAAGCCTTCGACCAACGTCTGCGGTCGACCTTAGCAGCTAACTACGCGTGAAATCTACACACAAGACTCATTATAATGCAAATAAGTTGGTTTTGCGTCCTTCAAATATTGGCTTTGGCTCTAGGAACAATGAATAACATTGCCGTGTGTAGTATGACGGTTTTTGTAACTACGACTTGACAGACCAGGAACCTTACTGCCAACGCTTAAAGCAATACTTATGCAATATTACTCAAAATGACAGTTTGATGTCACGTACCTTAACGTTCCTAAAATAAGGATTATAATTCTAAAACACGAAAGTCAACCAGGCCTCCGAAGTCCAAACCCTGAGAAATCCTTATTAGTGAAGTCCCAAATCAGGGCGAAATTTTCGGTACGTACCATATTAAGCATAGTTGGAGACCCTGACCTAACTTTTTTTTCTTGTAAGAATATAGAAAAAAATTTAACAAAAAACATGAGTAAACATAGCTTATAGCATAATTTATAACGCTTATTAGCTTTTATAGACATCTAAAACTTTATAACACGCTTATTTGTTATTCTAAAAGCATATAACAGTTAGAGCTCATGATAATCACTTCCATTCAGTACATAGTATACCAGGGTATATTAAAAATCCAATCACGCAAACTTTAGGCAAATGCGTTTACTAAGAATTTACGGGCAGCTATTTTAAAAAGTTTTCCTACTCTGTTGAGTTGAGTCCTTACTGACAGCGGTAACTAACTTAGACTTCCGTACTTCAAAAGGAAAGAAGGAACCCTTATAGGATCACTTCGTTGTCCGTCTGACACTCGCCAATAAATCAAAACCTGTGGGGTGCTTCTCGTTGACCTAGAATCATGAAATTTGGCAAAAGCAAGGTTTCACAACACAAGTATAGGAAAAAATCTGAAAATCATTAATTATAGGTAATATCAGGATTGTGAACGAAGTAGAAGTTTACTTACATAGTCGAGTCAACATCTGCTGAAGATGCCCGGTGTCGGATTGAAACGTACGATGAGCATAATTTTCGAGATTTGTGTGGTGTGGTGTAGTGCCGGCGCGAATTGCTGGCTTACTGGGCGGTGAATATCCCAAGGTACACGCTATAGTACCACATAGATTTGTCTGCTGTGGCGGATTACAGCGAATTAAACTCCTAGTTCCTTCATTATCATGGACTTCCGATAAGTAACGCCTGCTTCTATCCAATATTTATAGGATCTATGATATTTTCAGTCTTGTAACTGAGACCACACAAAGTAGACGTAGGTAGGTACTTATCCGCTTTAACTGTGACCATACCTTTTGACCCAAAGTCGCCGTTTGCATTAACAATGTTGGTTTTACGTGATGTTATTCCGGTGTTTGGAATCGGTGTTTTTTGGGTTGTACGCTTCGATCAATGGAGGTTATTAAAATATTTGGGCTATTTACACACTATAATAGCGGGAATCATAAAGCATCCTTCAATTCAAAATTTCAAAAATTATTATGTGCAGTCGTCCAGTTTGGTTATTTAGTGTTAGGTATCTGTTAACAATTTAAAAGCACAGATAAATAAGTGTATTTGAATGAATTACATTTGAATTCTGTTTTATAACCAAAACTGTGTTTCCCACCAATAATAATCCGGGTATCTTTACTGTTTTGCCAAACTCTTTTTCTTATTATTATTTTTGTTCAAAAAATGAAAGTTTGACAAACTTTTTCATTTATAGGTAAAAAAACAGAAATAAGTTTTTTCGTAAGTTTCTTACGGAAGCGTAGCGGGGCAAATGACACTTGGCCCGTGTGAAAAAGTTGCATCTGCCCCGTTAAGCGAGTAAAACGAGGCTAGCGGGGCCGATGGCACTTTTTTTCCCAACTGCCCCGCTAGCGGGGCAGAGCCAGCGGGGCAGATGGGACCAAGTCGCATCATCACTTTCCAACAGGTGTGATTGTGGTCAAGCGTAAGCCTATAATGAAGAAAAAAATTAAAAAAAATTGATGCATTTCTTACAGCTAGTTAGGTAAAGGCTAAAAAATTAAATGTTATTTGAATATTAGGTATCATTTATTCAAGTTTTATTAATAATACCTTCTGGAACTGAGCTGCGCGGTGGAAATTAAAGTTATTTACATTACTATTTATATAAATATAGTAAAAATCCGCTTCTAATAGATATTTATGTTTTCAATCATACCTAAAAGCTTTGTCGTAGTATAATTACTATTACCTATTCTGTGGTATAATGTAAAAAAAGTTTTGATACAGTAAAGTACCAAAATACCAAGGCATCATAATAGGTATGGAGATAGCTGGTTAGCATATGAATCCCTTGTGATTCACGGACCGACAGACCAGCCTATTGTTGGTTCATTGTTAACGAAAATTGACTCCGATTGGGGTCAGAGTGCTTAGATCCTTTGATAAAGCCGACAGCATTACTGGCATGTTCATAGACAATCTTTTTTTTTATCCCTAGTTATACTTTTTTTGGTAGGCAATGATGTTCAACATAATAATGTTTTTAGACGCTTTTCTTAGCTTTTACTTTCAAGTTTCAAGGCAACAAAAAATATCATGTTTTTGAAAATTATAATGCTTAAGTATATGTATACTTACTTAACTGTACCTAAACCTACATAAATTATAAATGTGAATGTACTTAGTTTGCGTGTTTGTGTGTTTTGACGATAGTTTACACCCTGAATTATCACATAGGCTACAGTTTCTCCCGGAAAATTAAAGAGTTCGTGCGGGATTTCACTGACAAAGTCACGGGCGTTTCTTCATCATAATTGGATATTGTGTAATTTTTTTAATTTAAACACATACTTACCTACCCACTAAACTTCAGCTAAGCTTTCAATAAAAAAATACACCATCCTTTTCACTGTTCTCAAAAAAATGTACTTACTTGAAAAACTATTTTAACTTAAGTACCTACTGACTTACAATTCGAATGAATATACTCTAAAGCCCATTGAAAAGATTGGAACTCATTCACATTTCGTAATAATTGTTAAGTCTCCTACTTGAAACACTTATTGAGTAACAAATCAAATAAAAAGTGTGAGTTATTGCACTTACCTCACACAGCTTGCCAAACTTATCGGTGCGTGTGGCGGTGGCGCCACTGTCTATTGAAAAGTCAACATTATAGCAGCAACACAAAGCAGATTTTGTTAGTTCCAAATTTCGCCACACGCACAGATAAGTGTGTCCGAAATTACCTGTATAGGCTGCCATATTGTTTTGTTCAATTCAAAATTAGAACCGTATCCAAAATGTCGGAAGTCAAGGAAGTCGGCCATATATTTTTGACTCGAACAAAAAACAAACGCGTTTGACAGTCCGAAATTCGAATGTCGAATGGTTTTAAAAATAAAACACATTCTCTATGGCATTGTTGGGCTTTATAGTGATGTTGCCTCGTCGATTATGTGTGTTCTAAGCTTTTTTTCTACCTTGTAGTTACTTAATGTTATTTTTGTTAACCACAACGCATTTGTAGCTGGCTTTGAACTATTTTCTTTCTTACTTGTCTACTTTCCTTGGTTCCCCTCCCTTCCTTTGTTGTTTTGGAATGGAATGTAGGTTTACCTGAAATAGTAAAAAGAAATTAGGTATTAGCATTTTAAATAAAAAGGTTTTTGCACTTAACAAACATTTCGCTATCTAAGGTCCCGATAAAAAGACTTGGGTTCTCTCAGCGGGTACTTAATGGAGAGAGCTATCATGCACGTATTAGCTACATAATTATTGCAACATTCTTTTTTTTTTTAATAAGAGCAACTGCTGAGTTTCTTGCCGGTTCTTCTCAGTAGAATCTCCTGTCCGAACCAGTGGCAGGATCACAACATATTTTAATAAGTGGCACATGAAATAAATCATTGATTCATTTAATTTCAGTATCTTCAGAAATGTAAGATGAACCGACATAGCTAAACGGTTTGCAAAGCTCAAGGGGTGAGATACATAGCTCGAAAAATCAACCCTCACATGGTGCTTATATTATGGTAACTACATATAAAGCACTGGAAAACACAGACTTACAAGTTCCTCAAAACAATCAAACAAGCATCCAAGAATCCAACAAATAAACACACTTTCGCATTTATAATTGCAATGATAACAGAGTCAGCTCTAACTCTCAATTATTTCTTTGTTTAAAAGTAATATACACACAAGTACAAAGATCTCTCGTACTTGATAAATAAAACTGTCCTACATCCAAGAACATCAAGCAACTTTCCCAACTACAAGCGGTTAACTAGTTTTGTCGATAGTTTATTAATTGTGTTAGCACCACCAATAACCACTCGTTAACTATCGTACGATTCGATTGCATTCCGATTATAATCACTCGTTGTAATATCGATTCGAGATATTTTATTGAAATCATCTTTTGAGCTCGATGATTGATCGATATTGGTTTTTCAAAAGTACTTACGGCTTTCAAATTGAAAATATAACTGTTTATGGTAATCACCACCTATTTTTGGTAAATAAATTGATTTTTATTTGGAACTTAGATGATGCCCGACTTCACCCGCTTTGCCCATGGGAACTCTTTAAGTTTTCGGGATAATTAAAAAGTAGCCTATGTCCTTTCCTGGAATGTAACCTAAATAGATCTTAGATACCAAATTTCATCAAAATCGATTAAAATGATGGACCGTTAAAGCGTTTCAGACAGACACACACACTTTCGCATCTATAATATTAGTAAGAATTTAAGAAAGTGCCTAAATTTCTATTTTATTAGTTCAATATCTATATTTAGAATTCTATTGTAAAATTAGTATATATTATAATAAATTCATTATTTTGCTGTTGCATTGCATTGATTTTAAATTGCTGTAATTGGTCACCCATCTACAAAATATGTTTTAGACTTAACACCATAAAATAAGTTTGTGAAGTCTGACTGTGGCCTTTTCTCGTGTTTAAGCTGTAAGTACGTAATCAGTTCAGGATTTTTTATTAGAAAAAAGATCTACGTTACATTTCTCATTGATTGCCTAATTTCCCTAAAACAAGCAATGTATTAATTCAATATTAGGTATAATTCCACTGATACAAAATCACTGAACTTTTCGATCAACCAATTACCAGCTGTATTACTTTGAAAATAGTAATCAAAGTTGCATACACTAATTTTAGCTAGAAGCTAATTTTATCTTCGAAATAAAATAGAACAACCTGCCATAGGACAGGATATGTCCAAATCTCTCAGAGTCTCTAACGTCTTGTTTTACATAATATGAGATGGGGGTGCTAATAATAAACTTTTCCTTGTTTATCTTATGAATTCCATAAGCTTAATCGATACTAGCTGATGCCCGCAACTTCGTCCGCGTGTTTTAAGTTTTTTTGATTCCCTCGGGAACATCTTAATTTTCCGGGATAAAAAGTAGCTTGTATTGCTATCCCACGGTATAATCCCCCTATAATGGTGAAACACGTACTTCTTCATATTTTAACGAAAGCCCAAATGCTATTTCATGGCTATAACTTGAGAAATTAAGGATTTTCATACAAACTCTCAACCCCTATTTCACCCCTTCGGGGGTGGAATTTTGAAAAACTGTGAAACACATATGTTTTCATTTTCAACCCGCAGCTCATATATCAAGTTTCATGGCTATAACTTGAGAAATTAAGGACTTTCATACAAACTTTCAATCCCTATTTCACCCCTTCGGGGGTAGAGTTTCAGGATGAAAAGTATCCTATGTCCTACCTCGTAGTATGGGCTCAAATCGTGCCACGGTTCGTTTGAATTCATTCAGTAGTTTAGGCGTGATGCGCGGCCAAGATACAGACAGACAGACAGACAGACAAAAATGAAAAAAATTACAGATTTGGCTTCAGTATCGAATAATGAGTGCCCTCCAAAAAAATTTTTCTAAATATCTTCAATGTACATAATTAATATGATGGTATGGATGGTATCTATTATTATTATTAAATATATTTACCACAAGTTACAGGAAATTAACTATAAAATAAAATTACAGAATTATGTACAGAATTGGACCTGTTACAGTTTTATTATAAGTAGGTATAGATTTATCTTTGTCTGTTAATTTTTTTCAGTTTACCTTCTAGTGAAATATGAGATTTGAATTTAAATAACGTTTCAAACCAAAACTCATATTATTTTTTTAATCAAATTAACTTAATAAAAGTGCTTTTGAATCGTCGAGTGAATCTACCCTACCACTGATTCGGAATACCGAGAGAACCAGTCAGAAACTCTGTGGTTGCTCTTTTTAAAAAAATCATTTGGAATTACATCGATGTGTAGATAATGTTCTCAGTATTTAACTAATAGTAATATTATAAATACGAATGTGAGTTTGTTTGTTACGCTTTCACGGCCCATTTGCTCAACCGATTTTAGAGAAATTGGGTGTGGACTGTGGAGGTAGGTTGCATAATGCATAGGCTACTTTCTATCCCGAAAAATTAGTAATCCACGCGAACGCAGTCGCGGGCTTCATCTAGCTACCTAATTTGTGTTGATTGAGTCAACAAGTGATCTTGTACATATATATTATGTACTATATTATTTAATATATATTAAAGTCCCACAAACTTATCTCACCCGGTGACAGCGTCGCTAGTATATTATTAAAAGCGAAAAAATAAACAGGCATTAAAATTAGTTCCAATTTTGGCCACCGGGTCAGATAAGTTTGTGGGACTATACAACCACTACAATTTCTGAACAATGACTTAGTCCATACTGCATCGCAATCGTCCGTCAATACCAACGCGGACGATTGCGACGCGGACCATTCCTGACATCAATATGTCAGGAATGCGGAATCCATTGAGCACCAGATTAATTCGCGTTGACAACCAATTTAAATCGTCATCAGACATTAACTTTGTAATTTACGACTTGCTATACTGTTATGATCGATACTTGTTTTCTTCATAAAATAGTAACTTATATCTATATGATATTTATATATGTATATGAATTTATATATCTATACTTAATATTATAAAAGTGAAAGTTTGGATGGATGGGTGGACGTATGGATGGATGGATTTTGGTTACTCAATTACACCAGAACGACTGAACGGATCTGAATGAAATTTTGCTTAGAGATAGATTATAGTCTGGAATAACACTGCTACTTTTTATCCCGGAAAATTAAAAAGTTCCCGCGGGAACCAAAAAACCTCAATTCACGCGGACGAAGTCGCGGGCATCAGCTAGCCAGTCATATAAGGACGAGTGTCCTAACTCTTATGCTTTGTTGAGCGCTTTTGTAACTAGTGAAATTTGTCCTTAAGCCTTTCTGAGTAAGTAGTTCTCAGAACAGAAATAAGATGTGAAAAACAATAAAGTTAAAAACAAACTGGGTATCAACAACAACAAAGTAGCAGTAGGCTATGAAACAAATGGACTAAAATTCCGCACCCATATTTATGTTAGTCGCGTGGCGTGAATTACCAATATCCTCTAACGAACTATATTAATATACCTATCACAACATTCATTGCAATCTTGAACTCTATCTCGCAAGGAATAAGGGAGCATTTCTAATTGATAAACGCAGTGAGCTTAATTTAGGGATTGTCAAATTTTGGTAATCCCAACCAAAAGATTTTCAACTTTAATCCTCTAGTAGCAAAGTCGAAATTCATTTACAGCGAGCGTTAATAAGTAAAGGTCGAATCGCTCAATCATGAGACCCTGGGGGGTGGTTCAATCAATCGGTTTCAAGTTGGAGTAATATTGGCAATTATAACGTCTGACTTGTATTTGTAAGTTGACAAATATTTTATCTTTGTGACAATACATCGTTGAGTGTTAAATATAAAATTGTGGATGTCGTATGAAGTAGGTAAATTTTTTCTCACATCAGGGACAAGTTTGGAATCCTCGTAAACTGGTGAAAATAGTTTGTAAAATCACCTCACCAAATACTATTTCACAAGACCGTGCTCTGTGGTGATCCATGCAGGAGACCTTCGTCCATCAGTGGATATCTATAGGTTGAGATGAAAACGAGTACTTCTTCAAAAAAGAAAAGTCCAAATTCCAAGCTCACTACTGACTCATCGTAGCCCAAACCCTTGTACCTTGTAAGCTAAAATTGCGCACGGAGGTTCCCTTTATAATGTTGATAACGAATAATGCTAGATTAAAAAAAAACGAACATAATTCCGTAGGAAGAAGCCGTTTTCCGTGCAGATCCTTGCAGAAAAATTTATAACGACTAGGACGATCTATAATCCAATTAAGTAAGTTAAACAGGGAGCTCTATTATGCCGAAAACTTTTTAATTTATACACTAAGGGCAAAGTGTACCGTATATTATCAGTTAAAGTTAAACGGGTGGGATAAGCTTGTGAGCATTTAAACTATTAACTAAATGGCCAAACATATGGTCAGAAGTAATTTAGAACCGAATTGCATCTCAATTCACGTCTGGTACTTATTGATTGGCAGAAATCATGAGTCAGTACTCGCAATGGTTTTAATTAAACCGTTTGATTCAGTGAGTTATGTTGTTCTGTAATTAACTTATGGATTCTTTATACGGGTGACTGTTGTTAATACTAATACCAATCGTCATTTAATGATATTTGATTAATTTATTGGTATTTAAGTATTGTATCCTTGAAGTTTAATACAGTAAGTATATCGCTTGAAATAATTCTGCACAAGTACCAGAATATTTTTAAACTCTAGTGATTGAACCTATATTTATTCAGATGATGATGTGAAACTATTTATATGGTAGTTTTATTGAGCCCGCACCTCTTAATAGCTACTTAAAATAAATTAAATGGATATGTCACCGTAAGATTGCAAAGGCCGTTGGATTGTAATCTAACTAGCGATATTGTAAACTTTCGACTGATTACAATTTAACGCATTATTTTTCGTTAGATTGTAATCTGTTAGATATATTAACCCGATAAAACCTAAGTGCCCGGCCGCAATTTATGTCGAACCCTAACCTAACCTACAAGAAAAAGACAAGAAAACGTAACTACAATGAATATTTCAGAAATTGACACTCGGACCATTGAACGGTTCACAATCCGTCGACAGTTTACAATATCGCTAGTTGGATTACAATCTAACGGTTTTTGCGATCTTACGGTGACAGATAGATATCTCAAAAAAAGTGTGTGTGTGCAATTCACACACGGCAGAAGTGAAACTTCAGAAAAGTAGCCTACGAGACACTGAGATAAATATAACTTGTATTCAATCTCATTCTCTCACAGTCTAAATCCTATTATGAATATGTTTGCCTCTTTTTAGTTTCTTTTACGTTTCATCGAAAGTTCAAAATACAACGATTCTAAAGAAGTTTCATTCCAAAAGATTCCTGGCGTAATTTGATTGTAAATCTTACCTATTTTGGGATGGAGACCTAATTACATTAATTTTCTATTAGGCTAATATTTTCTTCAAGTAAGTAGTATTCTTGAAGTTACCTACTCTATATGTGCTTCGGGGATTTATGTACGCTATATCTTGTAGGATTACGTAATATTCCCCTTCACCGGAAAGCATATGACCATCTATGTGTTTCAGAAATACATTATGCATGTTATTACATTTTAATAGAGATATAGTAATGATGTTCTTGGCCGAGATTCGAACCTGCGGTTACTTAATAAGGGTCTACTGGTTCACGGTTTCCATATCTATTAAAACTCAATGTATTATTTTAAATAAATAATATGATGATAAAGTTTAGTATGTCCATATTTCATCACTATCACTACATACTATTTTGACGGATATGCTTGGTGGTAATCCAAGCGGATACGATATTATAATTATTCTTATCAAATTAAATAGTTTAGTTACCTCAAGCATTTTTGCACACAATAATTGTCCTTTACACCATGCACTCAAATCAAATAATCAAATAAATATTATAAATGCGAAAGTTTGGATGGATGTATGTTACTCAATCACGCCCGAACGGCTGACTGGATCTGGATGAAATTTGGCACAGAGATAGATTATAGTCTGGAATAACACATATGCTACTTTTTATCCCGGAAAACTAAGGAGTTCCCGCGGGAACATAAAAACCTCAATCCACGCGGACGTAGTTATATAAATAACTAGAGGTCGCCCGCGACTTCGTCCGCATACAATTGTTGATTTCCTAGATGATTATGAAATTTTCCCGCTGCAAACAGCCTATCTATAGAGGCTTTATATAGCTTATGCAGGTTTTTTAATTATTTAAAACTAATAACTTAATGCTGATTTTCATGTCTAAATACACTTCAAAATAATAAAAATTGTATGTAACCTTTCACCCCCATTTCACCCCTTTTGGGGTGAATTTTCGTAATATTGCATTATTACGAAAATTATTTACAGCTAATAACCTAAATCCCGATTTTCAAGTCTCTGACTTAAAAAACAAAGGACTTTGATACAAACTTACAACCCCCATTTCACCCTCTGTGGGGTAGATTTTCCTAAAATTGCTTATGCAGTTTATTATAACTTAAAACTAATAACCTAAATCCCGATTTTCAAGTCTCTTACTTTAAAAACTTGAAACTCTTATGTAAGCTTCCAACCCCCATTTCACCCCTATTGGGGTACATTTTCGTAAAATTGCTTATACAGGTTTTTATTATTTATAACTAATAACCTAATTGCCAATTATCATGTCTCTAACTTCAAAAACAAAGGACTTTCATACAAACTTCCAACCCCTATTTTAACCCCTTAGGGGTGGATTTTCTCAAAACCCTTTCTTAACTGGCGTCTACACCATATAAGGAATCTACCTTTCAAGTTTCAAGTCTGTACGCTTTATAGTTCCTGAGATATCGTGATTAGTCAGTCAGTGAGTGAGTGAGTGAGTGAGTGGTATTTCGCTTTTATATATATAGAAGATAGATATCTTAGGAGTTATCGCAAAGTTAAAACTATCGCCCGTACCAAATAAATAGAAATGCGAAAGTGTGTTTGTTGGTTGATGTTTTGGTTTGTCCGGATTTTTGCATGGGTACAGTTGAGAACCTGGAGAGTGACATAGGTTACTTTTTATCCCGAAAAAATAAGGAGTTCTCGCGAGAATTAAAAAAAAGATATTCCACGCGGACGAATTATTTAAATGCGAGTGTCTGTCTCTCTATTTCTGCCAGTCTGCTACGCTTTCACGGGGGACATTTGGTTCAGTCAGAGGTTGCGTCCCGGAGACGTGCATACTGCAAAGGCCACTTTTAAGGTCTAACCCCACTCCGTACATCTCAATTCACTAGTGGAGCTAGACCTTTTTATCTAAACTAATATTATATAGAGGTAAAGTTTGTGATGTTGTGAGTTTGTGAGGTTGTAGGGGGTAATCTCCGGATCTACTGAACCGATTTTGAAAGTTCTGGTACCAATAGAGAGTGAGTGGTGAGTGTCATAGGCTATATATTAACCCGAAAAATTAGTGAGTTCCCGTGGGAATTTTAAAAACTTATTTCACGCGGACGAAGTCGCGGGCATCTGCTAGTTTTATAACAAAGCAGTCCTTTAACGAAAGCTCAGACACGGCTCAAAATATGTACCTACTTAGATTAATAATTGGGTACTAGTCAAATCGGCAACTTTTTTTCAAAACGCGTGTTTAGAATGGGATTTTGTATGAAATATTGAATACAGACGTCATCAAAGTTCGACGCACTTTTTTACTTTAATCGATAGTTTAAAATAGTTATCTAATATATATATAAAATCGTTAAGGGATAAATGCACAGCCTAAACCGCTGGGGTTAGAAACTTGAAATTTTGACAGTAGGTTCCTTTTGTAACGTAGGCGCTCACTAAGAAAGGATTTTTCAAAATTCCACCCCTAAGGGGGTGAAATAGGGGGTGAAAGTTTGTATGAAAGTCCGTCATTTCTCAAGTTATATTGATAAAACTTGGTATACGAGCTACTGGTTGAAAATAAAGAAATAGGTGTTTCATAGTTTTTAAAAATTCTACCCCCGAAGGGGTGCAATAGGGGATGAGAGTTTGCATGAAAGTCCTTCATTTATCAAGATATTCTCGAGTTATATAAACGAAACTTGGTATTTTGCCTAACGGTAAAAAATAAAGAATTACGTGTGTCACAGTTTTTCAAAATTCCACCCCTAAAGGGGTAAAATAGGGGTTGGAAGTTTGTATGAAAGTCCTTCATTTCTCAAGTTAAGCCAAGAAACTTGGTACCTGAGCTACTGGTTAAAAATAAAGAAATACGTGTTTCACAATTTTTCAAAATTCCACCTCCAAAGGGGTAAAATAGGGGTTTAAAGTTTGTATGAAAGTCCTTCATTTCTCAAGCTATAGCCATGAAACTTAGTATATGAGCTGCGAGTTGAAAATAAAGAAATACATATTTCACAGTTTTTGAAAATTCAATCCCCAAAGGGGTGAAATGGCGGATGAAAGTTGGTATCAAAGGCCTTCATTTCTCAAGGTATTTTACAAGTTATATCAACGAAACTTGGTATTTTTGGCTATAGGTAAAAAATAAAGAATAACGTGTGTCACAGTTTTTCAAAATTCCACCCCCAAACGGGTAAAATAGGGGTTTTAAGTTGGTGTAAAAGGCCGCCGTTTTGCCGTTTTTCAAGTTATAGCCATGAAACTTGACGTTTGGGCAACGGGTTTAAATTATGAAATACATAATTCATAGTTTTTGAAAATTCTTTCCCTAAAGGACGTTAAATAGTCCTTCAATCATGCTGCAACAAAGCAACGGATGTTTTTTGTGCACAGGTTCTTTTTATCCCGGAAAATGAAGAAGTACCTGTGGGAATTAAAAAAACGCTACGCGAACGAAGTCGCGGGCGTCCGCTAGTTCAACATAAAACTAACAGGGGAAGTAGATATTAGGCACGACTTTTGGGAGATCCTTTATTTATAATCATTAAAAATATTTATTTGATTAGTTGTCTAATACCCAATCAGACGACACATTAGATAAGCTATTGATATTCCAAGTTAAATCGTCTCTTTAGAAATCCTGTTTCGTTTGAACTTAGTTTATCATAAAGATGTCGCCCTAGTTCTTCTTTCTATACCGTTTTCCCCGCCTTTGACCCGAGTCTGCTATTAACCTAATTTTAAAATGCCGGCATGTTAGTTTTCAAACGATTCGCAGCTAAATATCTCTTAGCAGGCAACGATCTAGCATCTTTTTTTTATCCACTACAAGTTAGCCCTTGACTGCGATCTCACCTGGTGGTAAATGATCATGCAGTCTAAGATGGTAGCGGGCTTCACCTGTTAGGGGTATGGCAGTTATACCTAATTTCTACACGGCATTGTATGGCGGCACATTTTTGCCTGTATTAGTGGAAACTAGCCACGGCCGAAGCCTGCAACTTAGATCAGACATAAAATATTATCAAATATACAATCAACTACACTGTCCATCAAATAGATATTATAAATGCGAAAGTTTGGATGGATGGATGTATGGATGGATGGATGTATGGATGGATGTATGGATGGATGTTTGTAACTCAATCACGCCCGAACGGCTGAACGGAACTGGATGAAATTTGGCACAGAGATAGATTATATAGTCTGGAATAACACATAGGCTACTTTTTATCCTGGAAAACTAAGGAGTTCCCGCGGGAACCAAAAAACCTCAATCCACGCGGACGTAGTCGCGGGCATCAGCTAGTTATGAAATAAAGCTGAAGTATAATATCAATATTATTCCCATTTCGAAATGGCGCCTACAATTTGCAATGCTAAAATAAATTGGTATAGGGGCATCGCCCCTCGAATATTTATTTGTAACGTCTATATTCAAGGGAAATTGGCTGATGAATATCGATACGAGGTACCTATTAGCTAAATTAAATTGGTTTTGATCAAAATAAATTGTTTTATTTTGACGTCTTTATCTTTTAGCTACGTGGGCGAAGAAAGCGACGCGACGCGGTGTGACTCCATAGAAAATCCACTAAAAGTATGTAGGTATATGCTCCTGAGAAAAACTTATTACACTGTTAAAGATTGTCAAGGATAAAAGAGTACGGATCGCTCAAGCAATGCTAAGGACAGCGGTTACTTATGTATCTAGTCTACACATAGATGTAATTGCAAATTAATTTTTTCACAAGTAATAAAATTAAAAATTTAAAAAAAACCCACGACGAACTGCAGAGCTCCATTATACCTTTGACCTTTATAACTTTGAAACAACAATTAGAATTTTGCAAACGTATATATTACATAATATCTAAAACACAAAACTGCATCTTTGACAGCTCAGTAGTTTTTTTGACCAGTGTGGTGGACTATGGCCAAACCCTTTTCTTTCCGAGGCGCGCTTGTCACGACAAATCAAAAGAGTCCAAACGCGACAGGTATACGATGAGAATTTAAGGAGTTCCCATGATCGCCTCCTGACTCCATCATGATACCCTGGGCACCATTTAGGTACAAGCTAAATATATCTAAAACAAAAAGCCCGCATCTAAATCAGCACAGTCGTTTTTGAGAAGAATGGTAACATATTGAAAAAATAAAATCATAGACTACAGCTCAGCTTTGTTGTCTATGGTCCTAAAATATATCTAAGAACCTTTTCACAAGCTATACACATCTAATGAAAAAAACCGCATTTCAATCGGCCCAGTACTTTTTGTAAAAAATGGTAACATATCGAAATATTAAAATCATAGACTACAGCTCAGCTTGGTTGTCTATGGTCCTAAAATATATCTAAGAACCTTCTCTCAAGCTATATATATCTAACTAGTATCTCGCCCTGTGCGCGAGCTGCTAAAGCAGCTCACGGGTTGTATTTAGACTTACAAGTAGTACAGATTTTACTGTACTAAACTGAATTCATTTATTATGGTGATAACAAAATAAATAAAAATGGCGCTGATTTTCTAAAATTTTGGTAACAGTTTCCTGTTTTGTGACCCCAGGGAGCCCTAAATATAGATTTTGAACGAAATCGGTCAATTAACAAAGAATTTCAAAATGGCGCTGATTTTTTAAAGTTTGGTAACAGTTTCCTGTTTTGTAACCCCAGGGAGTCCTAAATATCGATTTTGAACGAAATCGATCAATTAACAAAGAATTTTAAAATGGCGCTAATTTTTTAAAATTTTAGTACCAGTTTCCTGTTTTGTGACCCCAGGGAGCCCTAAATATAGATTTTGAACGAAATCGGTCAATTAACAAAGAATTTCAAAATGGCGCTGATTTTATAAAGTTTGGTAACAGTTTCCTGTTTTGTAACCCCAGGGAGTCCTAAATATCGATTTTGAACGAAATCGATCAATTAACAAAGAAATTCAAAATGGCGCTGATTTTTTTAAATTTTGGTACCAGTTTCCTGTTTGGTGACCCCAGGGAGCCCTAAATATAGATTTTGAACGAAATCGGTCAATTAACAAAGAATTTCAAAATGGCGCTGATTTTATAAAGTTTGGTAACAGTTTCCTGTTTTGTAACCCCAGGGAGTCCTAAATATAGATTTTAAACGAAATCGGTCAATTAACAAAGAATTTCAAAATGGCGCTGATTTTTTAAAATTTTGGTACCAGTTTCCTGTTTTGTGACCCCAGGGAGCCCTAAATATAGATTTTGAACGAAATCGGTCAATTAACAAAGAATTTCAAAATGGCGCTGATTTTTTAAAGTTTGGTAACAGTTTCCTGTTTTGTAACCACAGGGAGTCCTAAATATCGATTTTGAACGAAATCGATCAATTAACAAAGAATTTCAAAATGGCGCTGATTTTTTTAAATTTTGGTACCAGTTTCCTGTTTTGTGACCCCAGGGAGCCCTAAATATAGATTTTGAACGAAATCGGTCAATTAACAAAGAATTTCAAAATGGCGCTGATTTTATAAAGTTTGGTAACAATTTCCTGTTTTGTAACCCCAGGGAGTCCTAAATATCGATTTTGAACGAAATCGATCAATTAACAAAGAAATTCAAAATGGCGCTGATTTTTTTAAATTTTGGTACCAGTTTCCTGTTTTGTGACCCCAGGGAGCTCTAAATATAGATTTTGAACGAAATCGGTCAATTAACAAAGAATTTCAAAATGGCGCTGATTTTTTTAAATTTTGGTAAGTACCAGTTTCCTGTTTTGTGACCCCAGGGAGCCCTAAATATAGATTTTAAACGAAATCGGTCAATTAACAAAGAATTTCAAATTAGCGCTGATTTTTTAAAATTTTGGTACCAGTTTCCTGTTTTGTAATCGCACGAAGTCCTAAATGCAATAAACCGCATCTCAATCGGCCCAGTACTTTTTGTGAAAAATGGTAACAGTGGTTGAAAAATTAAGATCATAGACTACAGCTCAGCTTTGTTGTCTATGGTCCTAAAATATATTTAAGAACCTTCTCACAAGCTATACACATCTAATGCAAAAAACCGCATCTCAATCGGCCCAGTACTTTTTGTGAAAAATGGTAACATATTGAAAAAATAAAATCATAGACTACAACTCAGCTTTGTTGTCTATGGTCCTAAAATATATCTAAGAACCTTCTCACAAGCTAAACATATCTAATGCAAAAAACCGCATCTCAATCGGCCCAGTACTTTTTGTGAAAAATTTTAACACATAGAAAAATTAAAATCATAGACTACAGCTCAGCTTAGTTGTCTATGGTCCTAAAATATGTCTAAGAACCTTCTCTCAAGCTATATATATCTAATGCTATAAACCGCATCTCAATCGGCCCAGTACTTTTTGTGAAAAATGGTAACAGTGGTTGAAAAATTAAGATCATAGACTACAGCTCAGCTTTGTTGTCTATGGTCCTAAAATATATCTAAGAACCTTCTCACAAGCTATACACATCTAATGCAAAAAACCGCATCTCAATCGGCTCAGTAGTTTTTGTGAAAAATGGTAACATGTTGAAATATTAAAATCATAGACTACAGCTCAGCTTGGTTGTCTATGGTCCTAAAATATATCTAAAAACCTTCTCACAAGCTATACGTATCTAATGCAAAAAACCGCATCTCAATCGGCCCAGTACTTTTTGAGAAAAATGGTAACAAAAAAGTGCACAAACAAACAAACAAACATACAAACAAACATACAAACAAACAAACAAACAACTAAACACACAACCTCTTAGGGCAAACACATATACCGTCTCCGCTTCGTCGAGGGTAAAAAGAGCAACCACCTATTATAGTTTCTTGCTGGTTCTTCTCGGTAGGAATGCCATTTCGAACGAGTGGTAGATTCACTCGACTATTCAAAAGCACTTGTCAAGGTCAACTTGAATAAAAAAAAAAACGTGTGGCACTCGGAGACTGCCGCGGTAAAGCTATTGCATAGCATTTTTTATCAACTTACCTAACACTTTGGTTGCTATGACTACTTGTGTTGTTGACTTCAAATTATTGAAAATAAACAGACTATTTTTATGAAAAGATGATTTGGAATATAAAGGCGAAATAATTTTAAAGAATTATGTTCATAATTCTTGTTTTCAATAGTCCGGGTTTTCAAGGGGAATCAAAAAACCTTTTGACCTTTTTTTAGTCATAGCAACCAAAATCATCTTTTCATAAAAATAGTCTTTTTATTTTTAATAATTTGAAGTCAACAACACAAGTAGTCATAGCAACCAAAGTGTTAGGTTTTCAATTTCGTTACGGAATTTCTGGATTCGGTCTCCACCCTCAAGGCCCGCGATAGAAGCTATGCAATAGCTTAAAAAGATTTGAATTTTGAATTTTGAGTGTATTTCTTAAATTGGATTTGAACCATAGGCATAGAATTTTTTGAGCACATTCTAAGCCTATGATTTGAACAGTGTCGGTTTTTGGGTTCGTGCTCTTTTGAAGCTGTGTTTCATTTTAACGATATACCTAAATAGCCACCGTTTTATCCATAAAACACATCACTTGTCCATTTTTTTTAAATTCTCACCTCACGCAGGATTAGAAATGAACCTTGTTATGCCGTCGCCACTTTAACGCCCAATTAAAACCAATATGGCGACGTGGCATAGACAATAACATAAACAATAGAGCAATAAAATAGAATTCCTTTCCCACGCTCTGACGCGCCCCTCTCTTTCTTATTTATGCAGTTGGAGAAGGACGGGGGTTCCATTTAAAACAGCTATTTAACACAACTGATATTAATGTTTCTCTTTAATTTGACTTAAGTTGAGTTTGTAACATTTTAGTTCGAAACCCTCTCAGAACCTATCCAAACATATTCATATTTTCCCTTATCTTTCAAAATGGTCGTTAATAGGGATGATGCCTACGCCAAAAATAAATTATTTCTTACTGATTATTAAACTGTGGGTCTTCCAAATGACCTTAAATTCACATCCTCGGTTAGTTTTAAGTTTGATAATCAGTTTTTTCCTATTGTTAAAAATTATTTTTATAAATAAACTAGCCAAATTGACTCTTTTCTTAGGTTTAACTTTCGATTGCTATCCCATCTGTTGCTACAATATAATGTTTGATATCTCAGACCGAATGTATTTAAACAGGCTTATAATTTACTATGTTTAACTGCAGAACCAGAACGCGACTCTTTCTTATCAAAAGATCATGCGGGCGATTACAGGAACTACGAAAAATGTGACACTCATTTAAATGTGTTTGAGGCGGATAGTTTATAGTCTTTTACTTACTTACTTTGGCTTTAGTACCTAAGTTACCTAATCTTACTAATACTAATAATATAAACTCGAAAGTTTGTGAGTATGGATGCATGGATGTTTGTTACTCTTTGACGCCAGAACGGTTGAACGGATCTGGATGAAATTTGGCACAAAGATAGATTATAGTCTGGAATAACACATAGGCTACTTTTTTTATCCCGGAAAATTGAAGAGATCACGCTGGAACCAAAAAACCTCAATCCACGCGAACGAAGTCGCGGGCATCAGCTAGTACTTTATAAAGGGCACTTACCTGAACCGGTTAAAAATCAACGTTCCCTGGACAACACGGTTATAATCAACAGCTGTCTGATCGTTACAGCTTAAGGTTGCGCTTGACAGTGACAAATGATCGTCATATGATGTTTCCATGGCATACTGCACCATGCGTGGTTTGACTTTAATGATGACCTCCATGATCCCGTGTGCAACGGTAAGTTAGAACTAAGAAGTTAAAAATAGAACGCTGCATAATCCATACTTCATATTATAAATGCGACAGTGTCTCCAGATATTGATGAAATTTGGTATGGGGATAGTGTATATCCCCGGAAAGGACATATTATGCTACTTTTTATCCCGCAAAACTAAAACGTTTTATCGAATTTTCAAATCACAACGATTCTAAAGAAGTTTCTCTTCAAAAATTGTCTATGTGCATCATCAATTCTATAAACAAAACTTGTCTATGGGTATTCTCCGCACGTTTCATGGTGTCTACGTGTACGCGCGCCGCCGCATCAAATATATGTTCGTGCGGCGCGTACAACAAATATTTATCACGAACAGCCTTTTTGAACCCCCGTACCTTCTGGTGGTAGATGTTATCCGCTTAGGTATGCACTATGCAGTGGCGTAGGTACACCGTCCATACACTGTTAGGGTAGAGGTATAAAATACGTATTCGTATTAAAGTTGTGTCTGTCTGTCTGTCTGTTTGTCTGCTACGCTTTCACGGCCCATCTGTTCCCTGATTTTGATGAAATTTGGTATTGAGATAGTGTATATCCCGGGAAAGGACATATATGCTACTTTTTATCCCGGAAAACTTAAAAGTTCCCCCAGGAATCAAAAAATCATAATCCTTGCGGACGAAGTCGGCGGCATCAGCTAGAATTTATATAGTTACCTACATAGATTTTTATTCCACTACAAGTCAGCCCTTGACTGCGATCTCACCTGATGGTAAGTGATAATGCAGTCTAAGATGGTAGCGGGCTAACCTGTTAAGGGTATAGCTGTTATATTAAATCCATACCCCTAGTCTGTGTATATAACAGCATCGTACCGGAATGCTTAATCGCTTGGCGGCACGTCTTTGCCGGTAGGGTGGTAACTACCCACGGCTATAAAACCTCCTACCAGACAGAAATTTCCAAATTGACAATGCCGGGAATCGAACCCGGGACCTCCCACGTTAAGACAACAGCGCTCAACACTGCGCCAGAGAGGTCGTCAATATTGATTTTGAATTTAATACCTTTTCCTTCCTTCCAAAAACTCGAAGTTACTCAGAAGTTTTAACCACATGTATATTATTATATGCAATGTATATATATATATGCATGCACTCTCCCTCACGCATGCATTCGACATGCATTCCGCGGGCATGAATCAGCGACGCAACTCAACGGTCAAGCGTGAGCCGTAATTTTATTTAGGCACGTTAATGTTTGTTATCCTGGTAGTAGTATTTTTCTGTCTGACCGAATATATCAACGCAAAAAACATATTTTGACTTAGTGTGTGTGCAAACGAAAAGTTTAAATGAATATCGGCTTATAGATTTTTTTTAACTAGGCAACTGTGTGATATTTGGCATGAGTGTAGTTGAGGACCTGGAGAGTGGCATAGGCTTTTTATCCCAGAAAATTAAGGAGATCTCGTGGGAATTAAAAAAACTTAAACCACGCGGAAAAAGTCGCGGGCATCAGATATTTACAAGAATAAGACTTAGATTTTTTGTTCATTGGCTCATTGACTCAATGAATGAAAATAATTAGAATGATTTTGAAGTCTCTTCAATCCATACTAATATTATAAATGCGAAAGTGTGTCTGTCTGTCTATCTGCTACGCTTTCACTACCCATCTGTTCAACCGATTTTTAATTAAAGCAATCAAAAAACTTAATCCACGCGGACGAAGTCGCGGATATCATCCAGTTTTTACCCGACTGTGGAACGCTCAGGGTTATATGTCTGACCTAAAAAAACTGTATGAGCTAACCTAATAGGTCAATTTAACTAAATGAAAAGATGTATCTGTGCTACAGTTTGACAGCATCAGTGGGTTTTATATTAAACCCATTGATCTCCAAAACCATGGTGTTATTCGGAAGTGCCATATTATAGTATTGGGGTAGGTACATGACACGAGTCCCTCAGATTTGCATCGGCGATAAATGGTATTGCGGTTTCTCGGTATAACGGTATGGGTTGATTGATGGCGATTGTACAAGTTTATAGTAGGTAGGCATATTATATAGCGTGATTTATATCGCTGTGCGGGTGATGGAAATATTGAACCACGACAACTACTGACAGCCCATTAACGTCCCACTGCTGGGCACAGGCCTCCACTCTCATAGTAGAGAGAGAATTAGAGCTTAGACCCACCACGCTGCTCCAATGCGGGTTAGCGGGCAATTAACGAGTATTATCATGTTAATAAAAGATGATGATGATGATGATGATTAATAGCCGTTAAAGTTGGTGAATCACCGCCAACTTCCTAACTCCTAGCTAGTAGGTACCTACTGAGAATTTCTAGTCGGAAAAGCCCAATACTTAATTATGACCCGACGCGACCCGAGACTCGAACCCGGGGCCACGTCCACGTTAAAGTTCCATAACTTTTGCATTTGTTGAGATATTTTAATGATTCTTTCGTGTTAAATAAAAATATTTTTAATACATAACATCATATTATTATACTAAAACATTTATGCTTTTCGCAATTTTTCCTTTATCTGTGCTATAAGACGTTGCTTCGTACCAAATTTCAAGATTCTGAGTTCACGGGAAGTACCCTGTAGGTTTTGATTCCCTTGCGAGTGTCGAAAATTTGCAGCATAAACGGCTGTATTTTTTGATTGCGTTGGCTTAGAAGCTTGATTTTTTCACAGCTCCAACCACATCGTAGACGGCCTACCACGTCACAGTTTGTACGGAACCCTCGGTGCGCGAGTCTGACTCGCACTTGGCCGGTTTTTTATAATTAATAAAACAATATTAAGAAACATATCCATTATTGCCTGTTGCCAGACATATCGTGCGACACGTCTTCTCGTTTTTTCACCGAAATAAACCTAATATAACTACTAATAATACTTTTTAAATTATTGCTTTTAGTTTTGTTATGATCTCCTTAAGTAATTAATGCAAGTTTTTTTACAAGAAATAATAATGAAAGTTATTTATAAGGTGACGCGTTGCTTTTTTATGCCCGTATTAACTAAATCTGTCATCATGTTGTCACACTTGGTATAGTGACGGGGGTAATTAGTGGGGTTGACGGGGTAACCGGTAACTCAGCCAGCTGGAAGAACGGAAGTGGTTTTAAATGTTGTCAAGGGTGAGATTTCGAAGCGGTCAATGAGTCGAAAACAAGTTGGGAACACCTTTAAGTTTTTTAATTTTATAATATGAATAATATAGATAATGTCCATAGAACGAATTTCGGCCACGGCGGCCAATCTCCAGAGAGATTAGCCATCTGTGCGGGATATAATATTTTATATTCTAGTGCACAAGTGTGTGCGCAAATACAGGAGCACTCTCGGTTCCTTTACTCTCATAGCCCGATGGGACGGAAAACCCGACACGGCCGCAGAGAGATCAGGCGCAGGACCAATGGCTTCACGTGCTCTCCGAAGCACGGGGATAAAAAACCGCCAACTTCCTTACTGAGAATTTCCTGTCAGAAAACCCCAATAATTGCTATGGCCCGACCCGAGACCTCGTCGGCCGCAGTCGAAGATGGTAACCACTAGACCAACGAGGCAGTTATAATATGAATACAAGCAAAAGCATGAAGTTTAAAGCAAGTGATATTTAATTTCTCAAAACGTAAAGTAATAAGGCCTAGCCAAACTTATCAATTGTTTTATTTGTTACATATTAAAGATAGGTTACCTCCTTCAACTTTCAACCTTGAGAATGGATTCGCAACCCGGAAACAATTAAATAGTGATTGTTAGCGTTTAAACTCAATAGGTACTACTAACCTACTTTTTGGGCCTTTACATTGAACGACAATTTAGTTAAATAGAATAAAAGGTTTAAAAATCAAATAAAATTGAATAACATTAAGTATCTCCAGTCTCCACTTACTTAGCACACTGTTTCCATTCATTTCCCTTAGGGTGTGTCTAAACATCGCGCTGAATACGGAACTGTTATTGGACGTCTGCGGCGCTTACCTGTAAAGATCTAGCCCCACTACAGAGGCGCGGCGTGGCGCGGCACGTAGCGGCAAGAGTTCTTTGTTTGAGGTTGTATGGAGCTGGGCCAACTTAAGCGACGCGGCACCGTGGAAACACATACAAATAATATTTGCCACTACGTGCCGCGCCGCTCCGTGTATCTCAAGTGGGGCTACGCATTCAAGGTCTAGCGGCTAGACCCAATACAAATGTACTACGCGTCGCGGTACGTAGCCGCAGATGCATGGAGCGGCAGGCCTGAGTGCACATTCGTAGATATAGTCCCTCAAGTCCTCACTAATGCTTGGCAGAATTGTGTCCTGCAAACGCTGCGTGTTGCTACCGCACAATTGCCGCTCAATGTTTGGACACACCTTTAAGTCTTTGCTTGGGTGCGAAAGAATAATTGTAACCTACAAAGCCGCGATTTGCTGCCGCGTTATTGCCTCTCTATTTTTGATCACACTTTTACTTCTGTTCAAAAGAAGTTCATATACCTCTAAATCTCTATTCACGCTTTACTACAATAATTTTCTTATCGCAATGACATAGCGTAACATCGTATCGTATCGCAGGCTATAAAAGACAAAACAATTAATGACAATGACTTTGACATTACAATAAGGTGGTCTTGATAGTCAATCCATTCAATTTCTAAATAGTTGCGAGCTACATTGCTATTCATTGAACAATTACAACAGTGATATATGTATAACTATTTTGCCTTGATTTTGAATGAAATGATTTTACGTTGGATAAATTGTGCCACTTATGTAATGTCATGACTCTACCACTGGTGAAGATTCTACTAGGCTCAGAAGGGCTGGAGCCCAGAGTCGTAAATCCAGTTAATAAAAAAACCGGCCAAGTGCGAGTCGGACTCGCGCACCGAGGGTTCCGTACAAACCTGTAATAAGTTTATAAATTAAATGTTTTTTTTTTTTAAATTTGAGTTGATTGAATGAAAGGTAAATTGCGATTTACGATTAATGACGTATTAAAAAAAAACTACTTACTTGATCTCGTTCAAACCAATTTTCGGTGGTAGTTTGCATGGTAATGTACAACATATATTTTTTTTAGTTTTATCATTCTCTTATTTTAGAAGTTACGGGGGGGGGGACACAAATTTTACCACTTTGGAAGTGTCTCTCGCGCAAACTATTCAGTTTAGAAAAAAATGATATTACAAACCTCAATATCATTTTTGAAGACCTATCCATAGATACCCCACACCTATGGGTTAGATGAAAAAAAAATTTTTGAGTTTCAGTTCTAAGTATGGGGAACCCCAAAATTTATTGTTTTTTTTCTATTTTTGTAAGAAAATCTTAATGCGGTTTACAGAATACATCTACTTACCAAGTTTCAACAGTATAGCTCTTATAGTTTCGGTAAAAAGTGGCTGTGACATACGGACGGACAGACAGACAGACATGACGAATCTATAAGGGTTCCGTTTTTGCCAAATTTGGCTACGGAACCCTAAAAAGAAGATTCTACTGAGAATAACCGGAAATAAATTCAGCAGCTGTTGCTTTTTAAAAAGAAAAAAAAGTGTGTGTGAAATTCATATACGTTATAAGTGAAACTTCAGAAAAGTAGCCTACGAGAGAATGAGATAAATATAACTTGCATTCTATCTCATTCTCTCGTAGGCTAAATCATATTATGAATGTGTAGCTTTTCCGTTTCATCGAATTTCTAAATCACAACGATTCTAAAGAAGTTTCACATCAAAAGAATGTTACAATATGCAACTTACACACAATACATACGTAATATTATAACAATTAAATTGACTTGTAGGCTGCCGAATGAGATGCCAATATTCCATGCAACTTTGTCATTATGAAATTCATACTTAAACAGTATAATAGCCTCAGCATAACAAATGCTGTTTTACGCAGTAGGTATGTCAAATTTAAGAATTCAAATGTGACTCAAAATCTGAACTAAGTACAGGACACGCCCCGTAGATTTAATTAGTTTCTTATTTTAGGGTCAAGGTATTTTTAAAGGTAGTTTTGACCTTTCTCGGACAAACAGCGGAAGCTAAGTAATTTAGGGTCTCGTTGGCACCCTTTGGGTACGGAACCCCAAAAAGTTTCTTTAATTTTAAGGTGCAGTTACTAAAAAATGCCCTAAACAGCTGCGCATGCGCATTCCAAACAAAACAATATGGCGTCAAAGCGATCGGTGAAAAAATAGAATAATGTGCGTGTAATATAAACAATATGCCTAACGATGGAACAAATGAACAGACGTATGAAATTTAACGGGGATTTAAAATAACAAATGGGGTAAAAATCTTTACTATAACCCACATCGGGGGAAAGTTACCAAATATGACAGGATATAATCATGCTAATATTATAAATGCGAAAGTGTGTTTGTAATTTGTTTTGTTGATTTGGTGGTTTGTCCTTCAATCATGCCGCAACAGAGCAACGGATCGACGTATTTTTTTACGCGGGTATACCTATTTGAGGGCCTGCAGGAGGGTACTTTGACAGTTAAAGCGTAGCAGACAGACAGACAGACATACTTTCGCATTTATAATACTAGTGTGAATTAATTGTTGTTGTTGTGACAAGTAAAAATGAGAGATATCATACTAATATTATAAATGCGAAAGTGTGTTTGTTTGTTGGTTTGTTGGTTCGTCCTTAAATCACGCCGCAGCCCGCAACGGAGCAACGGATCGAAGTGATTTTCGGTATGGGTATAGTTGAGGACCTGGAGAGTGACATAGGCTACTTTTTATCCCGGAAAATAAAGGAGTTCCCGCGGAAATCAAAAAACTTAAACCACGCGGACGAAGTCGCGTACATCAGCTAAGTAGTTGGAAAAATAAATTTCCGAACAGCAAGCAAAATATAAACAACTTTCGCTCGGCGTCGTTTGTTTTAGAACTGTATACTATGTACATAGCACATGCGTCATCCGGCGAAATGCAAGTGTTTTCTTTCCAAAGAGCTCCAAGAACAGAGTTGTTCGAAAGTGAGAGTATATATAGCCTATCTGTTTATACTAATATTATAAATGCGAAAGTTCGGATGGATGGATGGATGATGTATGGATGGATGGAAGTTTGTTACTCAATTACGCCGGAACGGCTGAACGGATCTGCATAAAATTGTTTTTTTAATTTTCATAGGAAAATCAACAGCGATTCTGATAATATTACTTTAACACTAAATTAAAAATAAAAATTCTTTCCAAAAAACCGACACATACACAAAAAACCGGGTATAACAAGGATAAGCAAAGGTGACGCATCAGACTCGCCCGACTTCAACATAGTGGGTAGAAATCAAAATTATTTTGTACTTTACAGTGGTTGGCAGTCGGTTTTTTGGAAAGAATTTTTATTTTTAACTTTTTAGTGTCAGGGTTGAAGATTTGGAGTCAGAATGTTTTATGGGACCACCTCGAGAGCTTCCTCTAACGACTGATAGAAAAATTCAAATCGGTTCAGAAACCACGGAGATATGCACCGACATACATTAAAAAAAAATACGCGCCGAATTGAGAACCCCCTCCTTTTTTGGAAGTCGGTTAAAAACAGGATTAATATGGCTAATTAAAGATTTTCTCAAACATAAATTACAATTAACTGAGAGTGAGTTTCCTTAAGGTTATATACCTAGTTACATGCAAAGCAAAAGTAAGTAAACCAACAATGATTTTGTCTAAATGACTATATATTAAAGCAATGACGTAATTATACTAAAGTAATTTTGAGAAACAAATTGTAACATAGGTACTTAGGTAGGTAAGTACTGTAGGTATAGACAAATGTATAATATGTTTCAATGCCATTCAGTCGCAGTGCCCCAGAGACCGACTGGGCAAAGAGAGGTCGTGTATTTTCAACACTGCGTCACCGTTTCTCTTTGCTCACCACTTAGTTCGTATGACGCAGATAGAAAAATTCAAATCGGTTCAGAAACCACGGAGATATGCACCGACATACATTAAAAAAAAATACGCGCCGAATTGAGAACCCCCTCCTTTTTTGGAAGTCGGTTAAAAACAGGATTAATATGGCTAATTAAAGATTTTCTCAAACATAAATTACAATTAACTGAGAGTGAGTTTCCTTAAGGTTATATACCTAGTTACATGCAAAGCAAAAGTAAGTAAACCAACAATGATTTTGTCTAAATGACTATATATTAAAGCAATGACGTAATTATACTAAAGTAATTTTGAGAAACAAATTGTAACATAGGTACTTAGGTAGGTAAGTACTGTAGGTATAGACAAATGTATAATATGTTTCAATGCCATTCAGTCGCAGTGCCCCAGAGACCGACTGGGCAAAGAGAGGTCGTGTATTTTCAACACTGCGTCACCGTTTCTCTTTGCTCACCACTTAGTTCGTATGACGCAGGCTTTCATCGACTCTGATCAATAAAAAGCATTTCTATTTTGCGTTTTGATACTTTTTATTCCACTACAAGTTAGCCTTTGACTGCGATCTCACCTGACGGTAAGCGATGATGCAGTCTGAGATGGTAACGGGCTCACCTGTTAAAGGTATGGCAGTTATATTAACCCCTAGTCGGTTTCTACAAGGCATCGTGAACGCTAAATCGCTTGGTGGTACATCTTTGGCGGTAGGGTGGTAACTACCTAGTCACCAGACTAGACCAGAGAAAATTCTGAAATTATAAATTCCCAAAATACCCAAGATCTGGATGTTTAGCACATAGATAGATTATATTCTGGAATAGCACATAGGCTACTTTTATCCCGGAAAATTAAAGAGTTCCTGCGGGAACAAAAAAAAACTGAATCCTCGCGGACGAAGTCGCGGGCATCAGCTAGTAGACAATATTAATTGCAAAGGAACCAAGTTAATATAGATATAAGTATGTCTAGTATAGTAAGTGTAACATGCTCTCCAGTTAATAGATAAAGCATGTTTGTCTGTTCCCTGGTAAGTCCTAAGCTAACACCCTACTGAGGCGACGCTGTTGTGGCGTAAGCGGTATTAATCGAACCTGCTACCAGTGGAACTCGATAAAGGAAAAGAAAATTGTAGAGTTAATATTATAGCTGACCTCTCATCAACTCTTTACAATTATTAGGAATCCTATTTATTTTCTACATTAGTTAAATCAAGAAACATTTTATACATATTAAAAAATAATCAGGCAGGTGTTCTTTTTGTAAAACACAAACGCGTATAACGTAGAGCCCAGATACATCTTTTTAAATCTCTGCCTATTAATTAAAAAAAAATTTGGCTTTGAATTTACCATCAAGTAAAGCAAGTGTTAGTTAACTGCTGTGTAATTGCCTCTGAAGGAATTGAAGATGCAATCCCTGATCACAACTACCATAAAAACCCTAAAAATGAATAACAGATATAATAATATAAACCCTTGGTATAAAACCGTGTTCTCGTCTATTTTCGCCAACTCGATCGTAACTCGTTAGTCGATACGTCTACAACTTTGTATCCTAGTAGTGGCGAAGAAATTTTTTATCTTTGTTATGAAATTGCTGATAAGCGTCTTCCGGGCTTAAAAACACGCCAAAAGTGGAGCATTTTACTGAGTTCATAGATTAAAACAATAGGCAACAACGTCAACACAAGACGTATTTAAACCACAGAATATATTATTAAAGGTTTTAACGGCATTACTTGCCTATTCAATTATTATTTCCAAAATTACTGGCACATAGACAGACAAACATATCGACAAACCAAATCTTCTTTTTTGTTTTCAGTAGGTAATTAATTTACACACGATTTCGCCCGTGTGGGCTTTTTAAATTCCCGCGGGAACTTCTTAACTTCCCGGGGGAAAAGTAGCCTATCTCAGTACACAACCTATATATCTGTACCCATTCGAAATTGGAAGAAAATATGGGCTGACATTCGCATCCATACTACTACATATCATATTATAAATGCGAAAATCTGTCAGCTACGCTTTAACGGCCCATCTTTTGAACCGATTTTGATTTTTGGTATAGAGAAAAGTGCATCCCGGGGAAGGACATAGCCTACTTTTTATCCTGGAAAATTAAGGAGTCCCCGCGGGATTAAAAAATCTATGGAATGCCCTTCCGGCTTCCGTTTTCCCCTCCTCTTTTAATATAGGTACCTTCAAATCAAGAGTGAATAAGCATCTTCTAGGCAAGCGCGCTTCACCTTAGGCTGCATCACCACTTGCATGCAAGCGCTATGTCTGATTGCAGTCAAGCGCTAGCCTATACTAGATATATTATTTAAAAAAAAATTAACTTTTTTTTTTTATTGAAAATAATACAATAGAACTAAATGCTAGCTAGCCTAACCTAATTACTATATAAATCATGCCCGCGTAGAATGGTGGCAACAATGCTGGCTGCATTTCCGCGCTGGACAGCCAGGCTGATCCTTTGCGCAAAAAATGAGCCAGCCCTTCTGTCACCAGATGAGGCAATTAAAACTTAACTAACGCGAACGAATTTGGGGGCATCGTCGTCGTCAACCGATAGACGTCTCACTATCTGACTGCTGAACATACTGATTGCCTCGTTGGTCCAGTGGTTGGCACGTTCGACTGCGGCCGACGAGGTCCCGGGTTCGAGTCCCGGGTCGGGCCATAATTAAGTATTGGGTTTTTCTGACTAGAAATTCTCAGTAATAGCTCGGAGTTAGGATGTTGGCGCTGTCTCACTCCCATGCCTCGGAGAGCACGTTAAGCCATCGAATACGGTTATTATCACTAACATGATAATAGTCGTTAAAGCCCGCCAACCCGCATTGGAGCAGCGTGGTGGTCTAAGCTCTAATACCTCCTATGAGAGTGTAGGCCTGTGCCCAGCAGTGGAACGTTATTGGGCTATAGTGGTGACGGTGGCTGGACAAAGGTTTCCTCTAGGGCCCTCCACAATTTGGGGGCATCATCTTTTTAGGGTTCCGTACCCAAAGGGTAAAAACGGGACCCTATTACTAAGACTCCGCTGTCTGTCTGTCTGTCTGTCTGTCTCCAGGCTATATCTCATAGACCGTGATAGCTAGAAAGCTGAAATTTTCACAAATGATGTATTTCCGTTGCCGCTATAACAACAAATACTAAAAATTAAAAAAATATACATATTAAGGGGGGTCCCCATACAATAAACGTGTTTTTTTCGTATTTTTTTGCTCAATATTAAAAACGGTAACAGGTAGACGGTTCAAATTTTCACAGAATATTAACTTGTATATTACCTTTCAAAATAAATAATTAAATATCAATAAAGTAAATATTAAAGGGGGGCTCCCATACAACAAACGTAATTTTTTGATATTAACAGTAAACCTCTACAAACAAAGTTAGTTTTGCGGTTCATTAACAAAGGTAATTATACCTACTTCTTGAGTACGGAACCCTCGGTGCGCGAGTCCGACTCGCACTTGGCCGGTTTTTTATTATAATACATGAGTTAGCGTTATGTGCTCCGCACAGCACGTGTACTGCAATCTACGATTAGCTTATGGATTGGGATCCAACTTCCTCTGAATTAGAATGCATCGAATGCAACTGGTTTCAGATTAGTCAATGAATACCGTATTAGCCAAACCGCATACAACAATGGCTTATCATTTAATATGGAATAGGTATTGTTTCACCGTTCACGGCCTAGGTATTATCAATGATGTTCGTTCTCGAGCGATCTGTATGATAGGAAAACTAGAAATCGAATTGACTAGACAATCTTGCATTGTAAAGTCGACATCTCCGGATGATATTCCGGTGTCATGTCGGGGCGAAACGTGCGTCGAGAATAGTACAAAAGTCTTGTGTGGTGGTGCATGTGAGTGGTGGTGGCATTGCTTGCTTGGGAACTTAGCTTTCTTGCTTGGTTGGGAAGGTAAACGGTGCTTCGCTTGTAACTGCATGCTTGACCATATACAGATTTTTTTCTGTTGGCGGTTAATAGCAAAATAATAATTGTAATCTTTTCTTGCTAAATCATGAACTTCCGCAAAGTAACGCCTGATTATATCCAATATTTAACCAAAGTTACCAGTTAAAACTTAATCCAAAGGTACTCAAACTTAAACTGGTACCTACTACTAAGTAGTAACAAGTTAAACGACATTCCCTCGCTCCACCAGCTGATTGCGATATGGTTGCACAATATTCTAATAATTCGTTTTGTAATCTCGCTGGTTGGTTGTTACTTGTTATGAACATCATAAGGTTATGTTTATCTTACATATTTTGAGTTTGACTTATGGCTTAGTCATATCGTAATCGTAAGTAATTTATTTTTCACACCACTCGCTCAACAACGCCTTATTACATGGCCTGTTATCTAAGGTTAAAGTAAGACATTAAATCCCTAGGGTTATAATGTTTTACTGAAATCCATTATTCCCTAGGGTTATAATGTGATTTGAATTTAGAATCATCGCGCATCTGAAGCAAGATCTGAAGGCAATTCTATTCATTCCAAAGAGGTTTTGTTCATAATTCTTATTGCTATATCCATAAAGTCTAATTTCGGTAAACATAATGTGTTCTCAGCAGGCGCGGCCAACTCGATTTTCGAAAACCAAAGCCGTGGCCCACTAGATTCGCACTGACGAAATTTGTTTGTCAAATCGAGTAGGCCACGCCAGCTGAAAGGAGTGGTTGTAGCGCGAGGTGTGAAAAGTAGAGTATTCACCGTAGGGGTAATGCTGTATTAATCTTGGGCGCCCCTAATTCCCGCGCTACTCTCAGGATTCTAGATGCAACACCCTCGCTACGCTCGGGAGTTACTCTAAAATCCCTCGTTCCGCTTGGGATTTATCCCGGCGCCCGTGACATAATACATCGCATTACCCCCGTGGTGAATAATCTACTATTATTTTGTATCAGTAACTTAAAAATAAAACATAAACATTGAAAGGACACGCACAAGGACAACTTATCTCTTGAAGAGATTTCTTCCAGATGCCCCAGTAATGGTCATTGGCTAGATATAACATAAGTTTTTCCACTGCAGTCACTTCTGTGCTACAGGTCTAGCCTTTAACTGCGATCTCACCTGGTTCTTTAGTAAAGTTTTATTCAATTAAATACATTTGCTATAACGGCGTTAGTAGTATATCTTAAGTTTTTTTTTACGTTAGGTTTTTGACGACCTCCTGGCGCAGTGTTGAGCGCTGTTGCCTTAACGTGCGGATGTCCCGGGTTCGATCACCGGCAGGATCAATTTGGGAATTTTGAATTTCCCGAATTTTCCTTGGTCTGGCCGAGTGGGAGGCTTCGGCTGGAACGCTAAATCGCTGGCGGCACATATTTGCCCGTAGGGTGGTAACTAGCCACGGCTGAACCACCAGACCAGACCAGAGAAAATTCAGAAATTATACCTAATTCCCAAATTGATCCTGCCAGAGAACAAAACGCGAGACCTCCCGCTTGTAAGACAACAGCGCTCACCACTGTGCCAGGGAAGTCGACAAAATCTGTGACAAAAGTAAACTATTCAAGTTTTCAAAGTTTATAAGTTTTATTAAGAGTAAGTAGGGGATAGTGAATAAGGCTTTGCTAGGCAAGCGCGTCTCATCTTAGGCCCCATCATCAGTTCCCATGGTGTGATGGCGGTACTTACTTGCCTAACCCTATATTGAATTTAAAATTTTTATTTATACGTATTCGTTAAACTTTAAAGTAACAATAAAAATTCATGAATGTAAAGCCGAATTACGCAAGCATTACCCGCTACATATCTACTATACATTACCCGGACGAACAATCGGTCGCATTACAATAAACACAATGGTTCGTTCGGATAATCCGCTCACTCGATCAATAAATCACTCATTCAACAGTGTAGTGACCGACTGTGCGTGATTGAATACCGTATTACCCTATGCCTTACCAATCTCTCTCTCTCTGCGTCGTATTCCTCATTGCTGAGGGTCGTGACCCCTTGCTGTTGATCGCATAATGGTAGAGGTTTTCTTGGGATAAAAATGCGGTGGGTTTCCAGGTCCTTCCGCATACGACTCGACTATAGTAGGTAGTATAGTAGTACTATTTCAACTCGGGTGGGATTTACTAACGATTATTATCAGATGATAGTGATAGTAACTGGGAGTAAGTAGCTGGCGACGAGTTAATAAATAAAATCTTTATTTATTTATTATTATGGTCCTAGTATTGCTGTAAATTCTGTAAATTCGGTAGACCGTTCAGCTCGACGTAAATTACGTAAGAATACGTAGGTACTTTGGAGTGGAAACGTCACTAAGCGGATAATTATATGTTTGTGCGATAAACATTTTATTCCCACCAATAAAATACGATACCACAATCATTTACGAAACGCGCGGATGTGGCTTCTAATACTTTAAAATTGTTGGATCGAGAACTATGCCAAGAACGTGAGAAGACTAGAGACACTATGGAAAGATTTGGCAATTAGGCCCTGTCCTACGTCAGCGACAAACGCGACTAACCAACGCGATACTACGCGACGCGACAGTATCAAACAGTACGTGACCCTTCATGTAGACTACAAGTTCAACAATTTCCATGGACTCGTTTCGCTTTGCGTCACGTCGCTTTCATCGCAAATGGATCAAAGCAATAGCTGCAACATGAGATAAATAACGCTAATAAAAAGCTTCCAGATCGCAACAAAATCATAATAACAATCGGACATAAAGTCCGTGAAGCGAAAATTTTGCTGCTGGCAATAACACAAGCAAGTATTATTTGCGACAAAATCTTCTAAAATATCACCTTTCCGAAAAATTATAAACTTTTGGCGCCAACATTGAGTAGACTATATCTGTGATAGGCTCATATCTAGGAAACCTGACACTTTAGAAGATTTTGTCTCCAATAATACTTTCTTGTATTAAAATTTTGCTGCTGGTAATAACACAAGCAAGTATTATTTGATACAAAATCTTCTAAAGTATCACCTTTCCGAGAAATTATAAACTATTGGCGCCAACATTGAGTAGACTATATCTTTGATAGCTCATATCTCGGAAACCTGACACTTTAGAAGATTTTGTCTCCAATAATACTTGCTTGTATTAATGCCCTATGAGTGGACGCTTTTTCGAAAAAAATGGCGTGACGGTAGTAGGCCTAACTATTCAAACCCCTTGGTTCCAGTTAACAACCACATCTATAAATAGCACCTCCGTGGTACTTAAATGTACCTATAGCGCTTTGATAATACTCTTGAGCCTTGAGTCTTGAATCTTGATACACGGCAGGTAGTGTTTCTAGTTAATTGGAGAGATGCTTGAACTTTACCTAACTTTTTTATTTACTACAATTAGCCCTGGACTGCGATCCAAACCTAGCTATTGATAAAATACAGGTTTTATGAGACACCGCTATTTGGAAAAAAATTAAAATGGCGGGACGATCAGTAGGGCTGTAAAAGTAGAGATAAAAGTAATCCTTACATGCTATTTTTTTCTCGTAATAAACCGGATTTTATACATGTTAGGGTAAACGAAAAATTAGCCGGCAACAACGACATCTCACCAAAACATTCGACAACCAAAACGTTCCGCTGGCCCAGATGGCATTCCACCATACATAATCAAAGATTGCAGCAACGTATTTCTGGCACCATTGCGTTATATTTTCGATGTATGCTTTAAAAACTCTTATTATCCAGAAGTTTGGAAAACATCCAGAGTAGTGCCTGTTCCTAAGAAGCAGCCTAGTTCAGAAATAAATGATTTCAGGCCTATAGCTGTTCTATCGGTCTTTGGAAAGTTGTTTGAGTCTATAATAGAGTACCGTATAAGAAAACAATTTGAGTACCAACTTTCCGAAGCTCAACATGGGTTCAGAGCGGGACGCTCCACGACCACTAATTTGTTATCATTCTGGACTTATGTCACTGGAGCTGTAGATGGCGGTGCGCAGGTGGATGCGGCTTACTTCGATTTTCAAAAAGCGTTTGATGCAGTTGATAATGACGTTCTTCTTAGTAAGTTTGCATCTGTCGGTTTTACTCCGTCTCTACTTAAGTTCTTTTCTAGTTACCTGGCAAACCGCAAGCAGTACGTACAATATGAGGGGTATCGCTCGGAACCCTAATATACATATTCCGGCATTAGTCAAGGTAGCAATTTAGGTCCTTTGGAATTTTTAATTCTAATTAATGATTTACCAAATGCAGTTACCCGAGCTAATTGCTTATTATTTGCGGATGATCTAAAATTGTTTTATAAGATTGAAGAGTCTTCTGACGCCCAGATTCTTCAGGGTGACATTGATAATGTTTTGCAGTGGTGTAACGAGAACAGGTTGTTTTTTAATATTAAAAATGCGCTGTCATCACCTGTTACTCGGAAAGCAGCTCCGATAGTTGCGAATTATTGGCTAGGCGGATCGAATATATCGCGCGTGACTACGATAAGGGATTTAGGCACGAATTTGTCAGAAGATCTGACATTCCGTGGACACATACAAGATATCTGTTCTAAAGCATATAGAATTTTAGGGTTTGTGCTCCGTCAGGCGCAGCATTTTAAATCGATTGCTGCTATTAAACTGCTCTACAACGCTTATGTGAGAAGTAAACTCGAGAGCAATGCTATTATTTGGAATCCATATGAAGCCAAATATATAGATATGCTCGAAAAAATACAGAAGAAGTTTATTAGATGGTTATACAGGAAACAGTATGGCTATTCAGTGGGTTATCCTACTATATATCCAAGTCTCTTTCTCCTTGGAATGATAGGATACGATAGGTTGGAAGTGAGGCGCAACATAGCTCTTCTTCTATACGTGGTTAATCTGGTAGGTACAGGGCAAAACTAGTAATTCAGTCATATTGAGTTCTGTAAACCTGCATGTACCAGATGACTACGTAACTGCGCGTCGTCGCAAATTATTTGCATTAAATTATTGCAAAACAGTAATGGCTGGGCAAGCTTCACTGGTTCGTGCACTGCGCTTGCTCAATGATTTAGCGGAAAAGAATTTGGAACTAGATATTTTTCATACCTCACCGCGCAAACTCGTAAATAAAATAAAACCTTTGCTAGAAAGTAAGTGATATGTGGTTTATTTTAGTGTTTTAAATTTTTTTTTTTTTTTTTTAATTTGAGTTTTAATTTTTAATTTTATTATGTCTTTTTTGTTAGTTTCGTTTGTTTTATATTTGTCTTATTTTTTTTAGTTTTAAGGTATTTTTAGTCTGGGGAGACGAATTGGGCAACTGTAATGTCTCCCCAGGCATGTTTCACAAATAAAGAATAAAGAATAAAGAATAAAGAATAAAGAATAAAGAATAAAGAATCTCTCTCTCTCGTCGCGAGATATCTCTTTGTGCGCATGTCAAAACTAAAAGGCAGGTAGGCCAAACTATTCAAAGCCCTTGCACCTGTTCTAGTTAATAACCACATGCAAAAATAGTGCCTCCGTGGCACTTGTACAAATGTATAGCGCTTTGATAATACTCTTGAGTCTTGAGTCTTGATACGCGGCAGGTAGTGTTCCTAATTAATTGGACGGGTGCTTGAACTTTACCTAACTACTAAGGCGTGTCTTCCAATTAATTTCAGACTGAATTTTTGCTAAACTAGGTCCTATCCTATTTTGTACACATTATACTATTTTCACAAACACCTTGAGTATGTACCTAATGCTACAGCGGCCAATCACCACTGAGATCAGCCAGCCAGATACCACCACCACTACAGCCCATTAACGTCCCACTGCTGGGCACAGGCCTCCACTCTCATAGGAGAGAGGGAATAATTAGAGCTTAGACCCACCACGCTGCTTCAATGCAGGTTGGCGGCCTCTGACGACTATTATCATGTTAGTGATAATAACCGGCACCGACGGCTTAACGTGCTCTCCGAGGCACGGGGCTGAAACACCGCCAACTTCCTAACTCTCTCGACTGAGAATTTCTAATCAGAAAAACCCAACACTCATAATGGCCCGACCCGGGACTCGAACCCGGGACCTCGTCAGCCGCAGTCGACCATGACATCCACTACTAGACCAACGAGGCAGTAATTATCTTTACTTAGTTTGTTAAAAATAATATATTTAAGAATGCCAAGGAGGAAGAACGGGCACGCCAAGATACAGGTTTTTTCCCGGCACACGTTCCCGGCACAAAATTGTGAAACGACGCCGAACCAGTGCCGAAATTTGAGATATTTATCTGTAATCCAGTCTTCTAACGCGACTGTTTATGCCATCCAGTAGCGATACATTGCAGTATCGAAACTACTTTCAAGGCCCATATTCGATGGAACTCATTGAACGAGGAATGACATATTTTGCATTTATTTTTTTAAAATCATCGTAAGCTATGAAATCAAGCGCTCCTTTTGGTGGGTTTGACACACATCCGTGGCTTAGCGACGTAGCAATGTCTGGTGGAAAGTCACCCTCATTCGTGGCGTGTTCCCAATTAAATGAGGGTGCTTGAACTGTAACAAGGCACGGCCGTCTAATTAATATCTGCCTGAAATTTCGCGGAAATTAGGAAGGTATTCGGTGGAGCTTTATTTATTCGATTCTGTCACGATATTTGGGCATTAGTACAAAATTAGTAGCCTACAAAAATACAAGACTTTCCTTTTTCTCTGGTAATAGGCTTCGGTCGTGACTAGTTACCACCCTACCGGTAAAGACGTGCCGCCAAGCGATGATGCTGTTAGGGGCGATAACCGATTAGGTGCATGGACTTCATATTATTAACTGTTTTGCCATGGCCTTTATACCCCTAAGATTAGCCCGCTACCATCTTAGACTGCACTCATTTAGCACCAGGTGGGATCGCATCCCAGGGCTTACTTGTAGCTCAGAATACTAAATAAGCTTCTAAAATCCATACTAATATTATAAATGCGAAAGTGTGTCTGTCTGTCTGTCTGCTACGCTATCGCGGCCCACCTGTTCACCGATTTTGATGAAATTTAGTACAGGGATAGTTTGTATCCCGGGGAAGGACATAGACTTTTTATCCCGGAAAATTAAAGAGTTCCCACGGGAATTGAAAAAACTTAATCCACGCGGACGAAGTTGCGGGAATCATCTAGTAAATAAATAAATAAAAAAGACATGTGGCACTCGGAGACTGCCGCGGTAAAGCTATTGCATAGCATTTTTTATCAACTTTCAACAACACAAGTAGTCATAGCAACCAAAGTGTTAGGTTTTCAATTTCGTTACGGAATTTCTGGATTAGGTCTCCACCCTCAAGGCCCGCGATAGAAGCTATGCAATAGCTTAAAAATAAGCTTGTAGTGGATAAAAAATATAACCTAATACCACGTAAATAATGTCGCGGGAAATTACAAGCTTATGATAAAACAAGTAAGACTCTACCTACTATCTAAAGTTCCTTAAAACTCCAATTGTGATCCGTGATAGTTGAAAGTTGAAACCCGTTCAAAAAGTTACTTTTAACGCGTTTAATATCTGTGCTCATAAATGACCCATTTTTTATATTGGACAGCCCTTGTCGATGACAGGTCATGTCAAACATTGCTGTCAACGTGACAGCTGTCACACTCAATCAAAGGGCTTTTTTTGTGTAACTTTCGGGAATTATTAAATACAATTAGGTTTTTATAGAGTACCGATCGGTTAAAACTAATTGGTGGGTATGCATTGGAATATTAACTATGATGTTTCATGATGAAGCAAAAATAAACATGATTAAGATAATAAACTACCTATAATAGAGAATTTTGTATTTTTTACCGGATGGTTTGGATTTGAGGGAATGATAATTAGGTACTTACTTACCTACCTAGCACTATTTCCGGAATGCTAACTACACCCTATGTCTGTACAAAATTTAGATTTTAGCTAAAATCCGATGAACAGATGGGCCGTCAAAGTGTAGCAGACAGACACACTTTCGCATTTTAATGTATACGAGTATCTAAACATGATAAAATCTGCATGCATAAAATCTGTTAATAAAACTATGAAAAAATGAGAATAGAATCATATAGCTGGCACTGACTGGTAAATGAACCGTGGTCTAGCGGTCAAAAGCGATCCTGACGCGATTCCCAGAGAGACACAATCCTACCGGTTCCGCAATTTCTGATATGTACTTATTTAAGAATAGCTTAGAAACTTCCCTAGTGTGAGAAACTCTATAATAAAAATTACAAAAAGTGAAAAAAGGAGAAAATAAAAATGTGATAGAGTCCATAAGAAAACTCCCATTTTTAAATTGGGACTGTCTCCACTAAATCATAAAGTATGGTTACACTAACTTCCACGGAGGTGTACAATACAGTACGTGTGGGATATCGTCTTGTTATAAGCAGATAAAAACAATTGCCAATAGGTTAATTTGTCTGTGTATTTGTCATAATTCAATACGCTGCGTGGGTTTGAATCCGAAAGCTGTATTTGTAACTAAGTAGGTAAGACACAGGCCACCACTCTTATAGGAGAGAGGGAATTAGAGCTTAGACCCACCACGCTGGTCCAATGCGGGTTGAGGTGCGTTAACGACTATTATCATGTTAGTGATAATGACCGAGACCGAAGGCTTAACGTGCTCTCCGAGGCACGGAGGCACAGACGGAGGTGACTCGCCGCCTACTTCCAACTCCGGGCTGGCACTGAGAATTTCATAACTGAAAAACCCTAGCAATTTTTATGCCCGACCGGAAATCAAACCCAGGACCTCGTGATCCGCAGACACTATGCTTACCGCTAGATCAACGAGGCAGTAAAAAATATCGCGACTTCAAATTTATGAAAGTAGCCTTATCAGAGTTCATCCGGTTCGCAATTTTATACGGTACGGTATTTATGTTAATCAGTGCAATAAATCCACGGATTGGCCGTGACTTATTGACTGTCACGGCAAAGGTCTTAGGAATTGTGACCACGGCCAACGGCAGAGAGATCAGGGGCCATTCTGTCAACGCTTAAAGCCATATTGTTTCATTATTTTTGACTTTCTTGTTTGAGAATTATAATCCTTAATTAAAGAACCTCAAGGTACGTGACATGAAGCTGTAATTTTGAGTAATATTGCTTAAGTATTGCTATGTTCCACTTTTGTTTTAATTAATTTAATACCAGGTACTAATAGCTAGCGAAGCGGTGATACCTATCCCAGTGATTTTAAGACACCCGACATAATCAAAAATCAAAATGCTTTTTATTCAAATAAACTTTTACAAGTGCTTTTGAATCGTTAAGTGACTCTACCACTGTACGGACTCGCGGGTAATTAAAAAATTAAAACATCTCAATTCTGCCAGTGTGTATTGTGCTTTAAGATTCTTATGACCTCTCCGAACCATGTCTAATTTTGTCAACCGTGAAAAAAAAACTTCCAAAACGGCCATGGTCAAATACAGAAATCGTATAATAAAACATCGGTTAAAGGCAACAAAATGGACGCATAGACTATTTAGGATTAGTTCTAGATAATAATTCGACGGCGGTCAATGAACTATTGCAAACATTGACTTATAAATCGATGATTGCAAAAAATCAGCACGATCACAAATCTAGGAACCTATGTCGAGGACATTTTTTAATGTAAAGGCAGTGCTGGATTTACACATTTGCCGCCCCAAAGCTATAAAATTATTGCCGCTCGTACTGACTTCTAAAATTAGATACACTGTTCACAATAAAGTTAATCCCTTTTTTTAGGGAATAATCTAGTTTCTAGATTATTTTTACAACTTTTTTTCTGTAACAATATTTTTTTTTGGCTAACTTTGCCGCCCCCCTAATTTAGCCGCCAAAAACTTCAGCTTTTTCAGCTTCTATGGTAAATCCGGCACCGATGTAAACAAAAAAACAAACAGCAAAACAACTATTTAACAACTACTTTCTTAGGTATTTTATTTTCTTTGAAGAAAAGTTAGCAAATAAATTGTCTTTTGATTACTGATGGATTGAAATGAAAAAAATAGTTATGCGATTTAGTGATTGTTTTGCTATACTTAATTTCGAATAAACAACAGCAAAATATTGTAAGAAAATTAATTTTAGCGATAATTTTTTTCTAAGCAATAATTGTGCTTCATATAAATTATTATTTCTAACGTCTACGTAATTAAAAAAAAAACAAATGCAATTTCAGCTTAATTTTGGGACCTTAACCTTTGTGATGCGCCTGCAACCGAATAGTAACGTTACGCACGGTAATATATAAAAATAACGTTATACAACATAACGTTATTTTTGAATTTTTAAATAAGTCATGAATTCTACAAATGATAGTAAAGATAAACTAACTGATTTTAAAAAGTCATTTCTACTAGTAGTATTTTAAATATGAAAGGGCGCATGGCCTACCTGTCTGTCGTGAAAAAAATTGTAATTTATTCATGACATAGCCATTCAACCATTTGTGATTAATTTTAGTAAAACAATAGGTTGCATCCCGGAGAAACACATAGGCATAGGAAAGCCAATTTATGATCAAGTGTATTGTAAATGTATATTTAAATAGCTGCAGTAATGTAAATGATAGATCGATATATTATATGTAGATGGGCCCTTCCATAGAAAAAAGTTGGGCGTCCGACTTGTAGGGCATGCCCCTCACCTGTATAAACCTGTCCTTGTCCCCACCACGCACGTACGCATGCACGTGTTTCCTGCTACTTATAACTTAAGTAACTTCAAAGCAAGAGTGAACAGGCATCTTCTAGGCAAGCGCGTTTCAACCTAGACCTCATCATTGCTTTGCACTAAGCATGATTGTCGTCAAGCGCAAGCCTATCACGCAATTTAAAAAAAACATAGCGCTGTCTCGCTTTTCAGACTACATGCATGGCGTTAGTAAAATAAGTCCACATTCTCTGTTTAACAGGGCCCGTTTATGTAAATTGAGATCGTTGTGTAAATTTCATTACAAAATACTACATAATAACTTCAGTCAAAAGCAACATTTTTCATGCTAGTTTCATGACAAAAACAACCTAGTTGGCCTTGACTCAACTCAACGATGTTTTGCTATAATTTAATATCTAGCGTAAAGCGGTTTCAGAAATAGTGATGCTTAGTCATCCTATTTTTTTACTAGGACAACTATTTCTGCTCAATGACTGGGCGTGGAGGAATACAATAAAAAAAGTAGGTCGTTCGTATTAAATGCCTTATTTTTTAATCAAGGTTCTTGGTTTTACTAGTAGATGCCCACGACTTCGTACGCGTGGTTAGTATAAGGTTTTTTGATTCCGTGAGAACTCTTTAATTCTCCAATAATAAAAGCATAATATAAGTGTTAATTATGAATAACCATAGTTTCCAAGTTTCAGGAAAATCGGTTTAGTCATTGAGACGTGTGAGTAACAAACATGCAAACATGCAAACTTATACAAACAATTACATTTCATCTCGTTTACACAGATGGATTGTGATAACGTAACAGACAGATAAACATACTTTCGCATTTATATTATTAGTAGGTAATTACGTCATGGAGTATTATTTTGAGGCTATCAACTAAAACCGTGCCTGAATCTGAAGCCAATTGGCATCTCAAAGTTTACAGATCTTTAAAATATTTACATGACAAAAGCGATGTACATAATATAGACATACTAGAAACACCTGGCCTTGGCATTTTCTGTTTACTTCTTGTCTGTTCACACTGTACCAAATAAATCAAAGCGTTTACGATACTCTGGAATTTACAGTGAGTGTGAAATATTTTGGAAGTATTAACAAACTAGCTGATGCCCGCGACTACGTCCGCGTGGATTTAGGTTTTTTGGTTCCCGCGGGAACTCCTTAATTTTCCGGAATACAAAGTAGCCTATGTGCTATTCCAGACTATAATCTATCTCTGTGCCAATTTTCAGCCAGATCCGTTCAGTCGTTGACGCGTGATTGAGAAACAAAAATCCATACATCCATCCATACATCCATCCAAACTTTCGCATAGTTATAATGTTAGTATTAGTATTAGTAAGATAGTAAGATGGGTTATAGGTATTATATTTTTCTTCTTCTATTATATTATTATCTCATATATTATTACTAGCTGATGCCCGCGACTTCGTACGCGTGGATCGAGGTTTTGTGGTTCCCGCGGGAACTCTTTAATTTTCCGGGATTAAAAGTAGCCTATGTGCTATTCCAGACTATAATCTATTCTGTGCCAAACTTCAGCCAGATCCGTAAAGCTGTTGGGGCGTGATTGAGTAACAAACATCCATACATCCATCCATACATCCATCCAAACTTTCGCATTTATTTTATTAGTAAGATATATTTGTATTTAAATAAAAATGTATGCACGCGCATAAGTTCCCAACGACTGCACCTATCGATATATTTATGCAGGTTCTAGACGGGCCCTTTCATAGTAAAAAATTGGCCGTCCAACCTGTAGAGCGCGCTCCACACCTGTATAAGCATGTCCTTGCCCCCGCCATAGCGTTGTCCCGCTTTTCAGACTAGATGGCGTTAGTAAAATAGGTCCACATTATTTGTTTAACTGGGCCCGTCTATGTAAAAATTGAGGTCGTTGACTGCACCAAATTGGATTTTTTTTTGTGTCCGTTATTATCAGGACAAGATTTGTATAAAAAACCCAAAAAACCTCAATCCACGCGGACGAAGTCGCGAGCATCAGCTAATTTTCAATACAAATTAAACTGTACATTTACTAACCTTTGACTAACTAACGTCTTATCAATTGTGTTATCATACGACGACGTGCTAATTGTCAAGAGCTAGCAAAAGATTACTCATGTAGGTACTACAAATATAGAGATTTACAAAATCAAAAGAGAATACATTTCCAGCTGTGATGTCCTATTATAAGCAATAATGTGCGATAGAGTAGAGCTGAGGAAATCTCTTTCATTGTTTTTAATTAAAAATGTGTATATGTGTGCAATTCACACACGGCAGAAGTGAAACTTCAGAAAAGTACCTATAAAAATATAGCTTGTACCTACTCTATGTCATTCTCTCGCAGGCTAAATCCTATTAAGAATGTGCCTGTCGCTTTTTCGTTTCATCGAATTTTCAAATCACAACGATTCTATGAAGGTTTCACTTCAATAATTTAACTATCCTGATATACATATATTGATTTGGTTGTAAAAACATCAATCATTAGCATGCATAATAAAAGTAAGTATTACCTGAACAATGTGAAACGTAGGCCAGCATGAAGAGCGCCAAACATATAGACAGCCTTTTCAACTCCATTCTGATATCACTGTGTAAAATCGGTTAACTAATACCACTGGTAAATACGTTAAATATAAAAATATTATATTTAGTACTAGGCACTGGTACGCACTGTCACACAAGGCACATCACTAGCTTCGTATTCAGGCACTTGGTTGTCGTTGATCTGTGGAATTAAAAAATATTATTAGATCTTTGCCTTGATTTAAAAAAAAGAAACAATTTAATGGTATCCATTTTTTTATCTGTGCATATTGTAAAGGTGTAAAGCATGGTTTTGGTTTTGTGTCCTTGATTTATTTTTGTTCACTTTTCGGTTTCATTTCTATTTTTCTCTATATACAAAGACTAATTAAAATTAATTACTATTCATTCCAATAATTGTAAATTACAATTTTAACCGTGCATTTTATAGTTTTTCTAGCGGTTAGCATGGTCGACTGCGGATCACGCGGTCCTCTCCTGGGTTCGATTCCCGGTCGGGCATAACATGTGTTAGGTATTGAAATTCTCAGTGGCAGCCCGGAGTTGGAAGTTGAGTGAGTCATCCCCGTGCTTCGGAGAGCACGTTAAGTTAAGCAACAAACAATATAATGCTTGTTTCCAGAGCCTTGAATCCGGTAAAAAAAAAAAAGATAAAAGAGCCGCCATTTCTTTATCCGGTTAAAAATAATCTGTGATTCGTCGTTCTAAGTCGTCCAAACGTCTATTCGTCGTCCATCGCTGTTCCAAATTTAAATTCAAATTTTATCCATGAGGAAATAGTCAAACAACAACCTATATTTTGAAATCGGTCACTATAAGTACACTCTGCATTGCGGAGTGCATATTACGAAGATGCAGTCATAGCCTGCTCCTATTTTAGAGCAATAAAACAGATAGTCCGGGTCAACCTATGCCAGATACGCACGTAGCTGAGATAAGGCACGCCGGGTCGCTGAATATGTATCGACTGAGATGACGCCTCGTTGGTCCAGTGGCTTGCGGATAACGAGGACCCGGGTTTGATTCCCAGATCATGCCATACTTGAGTAATGGACTTTTCTGACAAGTATACTAGCCTGGAGTTAGGAAGTTGGCGGTGTTTCACCTCCATGCCTCTGAGAGCATGTAAAGACGTCGGTCCTGCGCCTGAACTCTCTCCAGTCCTTTCGGATTTTGCGTCTCATTGGGCTATGAGAGTAAGGGAATAGAGAGTTCACCTGTGTTTAACTTGATTAGCGTGGTGGGCTATGGCCAACCCGTTCTAATTCTGAGAGGCACTTATTGGTTGAAACATGAAATGATGAGAAATTTTATCCCAGAAAGACAAAAACTTACCACGTGATTTGTTATATAACTAAATCGATTCAGGGGCCATACTGCCAACGCTTAAAGCCATAATATTTCATTACTGTTGACTTTCGTGTTTTAGAATTATAACCCTTACTCTAGGAACGTCAGGGTACGTGACATCAAACTGTCATTTTGAGTAATATTGCTTAGGTATTGCTTTAAGCGTTGGCAGTATGGCCCCTGTAGTTGATAAATCTTAACTATTTAAAACGAAACTATGTCATCGTTTACATTAAAAAAGACAAATCGAATATCATCAACGGGTAATACAAATAAAGTAATGTTTGTTCAATACATCGTTACAAAGATCAAAGACACGGCAGGAACCGCCTGCGATAATAAATATAAGGTTATTTTTGTACCCATACCACCCTTTATAAGTACAGATTTCCGTTCTATCTCGAACGATAGATGGGTTATTAGACCGTCTTGTTTAGTCTGTACTAGCTGATACCCGCGACTTCGTCCGCGTGGAATATGTCTTTTTGCTTCTTATGTCACTCTCCAGGTCCTCAACTAAACCCATGCCAAAAATCACGTCGATCCGTTGCGACTACAATTAATTCGATTAATCTAAATATATAGAAGAAGACACTGACTGACTGACTGACTGACTGACATATCAACGCACAGCCCAAACCGCTGGGTCTAGAGACTTCAAATTTGGCACACAGGTTCCTTATGAGGTCTAGGGGTGCACTAAGAAAGGATTTTTCAAAATTCCCCCCCTAAAGGGGTGAAACGGGGCTCCAAAGTTCGTATTTTACCAAGCTTCAATACTCCTTCACGCCGCAACTACTGAACCGATTTGGCTCAAATTTGGAATGGAGATAAATTGCATCTTGGGTTAACACATAAGCTTCTTTTCATCCCGGGAAAATCCATGGTTCCCGTGGGATTAGTTAAAAACCGAAATTCACGCGGAAAAAAATCTTCACGCCGGAAGTACAAGACCGATTTAGCTGAAATTTGGAATGGACATAGATGATATCCTGGGTTAATAAAAAAGCTACTTTTCATCCCGGAAAAATCCATGGTTTTTGCGGGAAAACTGAAAAATTGATATTCACGCGTGAAAAATACTACTTTACGCTGCACTTACTGACCTGATAATATGACTGAAATTCGGAAAGGAGATAGATTTTATCCTGGATTGATACATAGGCTACTTTTCATCCCGGAAAATTTCATGGTATATCAAAGAAGACACTGACTCACGCTCTCACTGACATATCAACGCACAGCCCAAACCCCTGGGTCTACAGACTTCAAATTTGGCACACAGATTCATTATGAGGTCTAGGGGTGCACTAAGAAAGGATTTTTCAAAATTCCCCCCTTAAGGGGTGAAACGGGGCTCCAAAGTTCGTATTTTACCAAGCTTCGATACTCCTTCACGCCGCAACTACTGAACCGATTTGGCTCAAATTTGGAATGGCGATAAATTGCATCTTGGGTTAACACATAAGCTATTTTTCATCCCGGGAAAATCCATGGTTCCCGTGAGAATAGGGAAAACTAAAATTTACGCGGGCGAAGCCGCGGGTATCTGCTAGTCGCATATAAGTCGATTGAGATGATTAAGCAACGTAGACCCAGCCTCCCGATTGTGCAAGAAAATCTTAAACGGAATCGTTTGTCAAACGTGTAATTCGACATGTTTAAGGAGTTCATAGATGCCTGCACGTCAAAACGCATGTATGAACTCCTTAAACAGTTCGAGTAAAACGTTTTAATCTGTCAAATGATTACGATTTGCCTAGACAATTGGGCCTCAAATCAACTAAATCGCTAAATCGCTTGGCGGCACGTCTTTGCTGGTAGAGTAGAGTAGGTAGTAATTAGCCACAGCCACAGTATTGGTATAGGTAATATTACCGTGCCACAGCCGAAGCCGAATTCCGAAATATAAAGGTAGGTAGGTCACCGTAATTTATACTCAGGTACAAAAATTATACATACTTTAAATAGATACCTATGAGAAAACCTATTATTATAATTTCCAGTAAAAGATCATTCACAGTAAGTAAAGAACTTCAGTCTTGAAAACAAGATAAGAAACGTTTGTCACTAGATAAACTAGACCTACCATAGTATAGTACCTACTACTTATTGTTGTAGGTACTAACGTTCCGGTAAGTACAATGCCTGAACCAATAAAGAATTTCCAACTTTTCAAAATAAGGAAAATATATGAGTCACTAGCAACTTCGTCCGCGTGGATTAAGGTTTTATGGTTCCCGCGGAAACTCTTTAATTTTCCGGGATAAAAAGTAGCTTGTGTTATCCCACACTATAAATCTATCTCTGTGCCAAATTTCATACCTGGTGCAGCCGTTGTGGCGTGAATGCGTGATTGAGTAACAAACATCCATCCATCCAAACTTTCGCATTTAAGTATAATGTTAGTATAGATTAGTATATATTAGTATTACTTAGTATAGATGTAATTTAGCGACAACCTGATGGTCGTCTGCTTCAGAACTTCTGTCTCTTTCCAAAGGAAAGGGAAAAGTGAAATGGCATTTTTGATAGTTTGTACACCTACAATCTACATAGAATAGAGTGGCCTCTGGAATAACTAACTACATTGTCTACTTTTATCCCGGAAAATTAAAGAGTTTCCCCGGGAAAATTAAAGAGTTCCTAAAAAACGTCGATCCACGTAGAAGAAGTCGCGGGCATCAGCTAGTATTATTTATACCTACTCATTGTAAAATCTTGATTTTTAAAAAGAGCAACTGTCGAGTTTCTTGCCAGCTCTTCTCAGTAGAATTTATTTTCCGAACCGGTGGTAGAGTCAAAACATGACGTACCTAACATAAGAGACACCCTGTGTGTCCTACATGCAATAAATAAACTGAGTATTGGGCATTGCTTGTTATTTTTGTTTATTGGCGAAGAGGGCACCCTGCAACCACGTGGTGGACAACTGTAGCCAAGGATATGAAGCGCGAAGCAGTTTCAGAGGAGACAACCCAAGACAGAATGTCTTAGCGCAAAAGGACGAGGAGAGCCGACCCCAAATAATGGGAAAAGGCTAGAAGAAAAAAGGACGATTGAGTACATTTTTTGACAACCTCCGTGGCGCAGTGTGTAGCGCTGAAGCCTTAACGTGCGGAGGTCCCGGGTTCGATCCCCGGCAGGGTCAATTTGGAAATTTATAATTTCTGAATTTTCCTTGGTCTGGCCTGGTGGGAGGCTTCGGCCGTGGCTAGTTACCACCCTACCGGCAAAGACGTGCCGCCAAGCGATTTAGCGTTCCGGTACGATGCCGTGTAGAAACCGAATAGGGGTATGGGTTTAATATAACTGCCATGCCCCTAACAGGTTAGCCCGCTGCCATCTTAGACTGCATCATCACTTACCATCAGGTGAGATCGCAGTCAAGGGCTAACTTGTAGTGGTTAAAAAAAAATAAAAAAAAACATATTGCTTGTAAAATTATGGTAACTATAGTTTGCGCGGTTCGTTGGTCGCATGACGTGTTAAAAACGTTATTTGTATAAGAAATTCACATAAACTCAAGGATGTTTGCTTTTACAAGGTTGTTCACGATTAATGTCACACTTATACTCGTTTACAAAAATAAATGCGAAAGTGTGTCTGCCTGCAGTCTATCTGTCTGTTTGTCTGGTACGCTTTCATGGCCCAACTCTTCAACCAATTTTGATTAAATCCAGTATAGCAATAGATCCCTCCCTGAGAAAAACATAGGCTACTTTTTATCCCAAAAAATCAAAGAGTTCCCAGGGGGCCACACAACACCACGCGGACGAAGTCGCGGGCATCATCTAGTAATAAACCATAGTTGTTCTTGTATATTAATCCCATTGTATTCCAAACTTATACTATAAGAATTGTCTGTATACCATAAAAGCCGTGTCGTAAGTCGTTGGACGTAACAACATTCGAGTTTCGATATTTCGAACTTGCCGCTCGGGCTAAGCTTAGATACTGAGACCTACACGGAAGTTTTCAAAATGTGCATCACTACTAAAATAAATAATTAATCTGTCTCTGGCCTGTTTCTATACGAGAGGGAGAGAGAGAGAGAGAGGTTTGGACTTTTTATCATGCACGATTTACCACCCCGGTCCCAGCGTCCAAAAAACTATATACCTACCTAAAACATACTTATTTAAATAAATTAACATACCTTACGTATTGAAAGGTGTTTCAAAACAAACTCTACAAGGAATAAGTAAAGTACTTAAGTAAATAAAATAAAACGATAATATTCTTATCACTACAACTACCTAATTAGAAAAATATATTGCTCTCAAACATTGATATATAAACAACCCAAGATAGACAACTTTGCTTAGAAATTAAAGATTCGCTAAACTGTCTATTGTTGTACATATAATATTATGTAGAACAATACCTATAATATAATATAATCATACTGGATTGAATTACTGCTTAACACTCATTTACTTTACATAAATTTAGTGAATTTTACTCTATTTTAAACTATATTTTTTCTGTAATCCATACTATCTATATTATAAAGTAATTGTCTAATTTAGACATAGAGGACTTTTTATCTCGAACAATGGAAGAGTTCCTACTAGATTAACCCATTTGTTACTAGCTTTTGATAATACCTACTAATCAATTTACGAATTAACCTAGTATCACAATAAATAGTCTGTTTTTCAAAGACAATTAGCTACTCTCTGGAACGCTTGAGACGCGCTTTGCACGATGGGGAGGAGTGAGGAGGAGGACGTTGCAATCGCGAATATTATACATACTAGATTTTTGATTTCTACAGCAAATTATTTTACTATCAGAGATAAATTAATGTAGCCTGTGTTGGGGTGTAATGATGATCATATATTCTATCAAATGTTATTAAATAACAATAGGCACCTACGACTAATAATAAAAATATCTTTATATTAAAACTAAATTTAATTAATATTTTAATTATTATATTATATTTTTAAGTTTTTTTATGTTATTAGTAATTATGTTATTAGTACCTAATAATATACCAATTAAAATTTCCGAAATAAACAAAATTAACTTCAAAATTTATTTATTAGTGTTTATATTTATTTATCTGTATTTTATTTAGAAAATACCTGGGGCCAACCAAACGATCACCAAGAATGCCAGTCATAATTATTTATACCAAGCAAAGGGCGCAACAAGATCTTTGAGTTTAATATGTCAACGATCCCAAAACACACGAGAGAAATGTTAGGTTTATATCGTTTTAATTTAGTATGTCGTTGTGAAACAGCGCCCCGAGGCCACTGGGGCTTTCTCGTTATGATAAGCGATAACTGGTGCTAGGGTTACCATATCGTCGCCTAAGTTCCTACATCGGGATCGATCATCGAACCCTGGACTCCTCCCGAAGTCTTAATCACTAGGCTACCATGGATCTAGTTACTTAGGTTGTTGTTACTTTGGCCGACGTTTTAACGTCTTCCGTGGCACAGTGTTGAACGCTGTTGTCTCGGCGTCCCGGGATCGATCCCCGGCAGGGTCAATTTGAGAATTAATAATTTCTGAATTTTCCCTGTTCTGGCCTAGTGGGAGGCTTTGGCAGTGGCTAGTTACCAGTTATCACCCTAACGGTAAAGACGTGCCGTCTAGAAACCGAATAGGGGTATGGTTACCGAATAGGGGTAACCGAATAGGGTAGGGTTTAATAATAATTGCCATGCCTCTAATATGTTAGCCCGCTAGCATCTTAGACTGCATCAATAGTTACCATCAGGTGAGATCGCAGTCAACTTTTAGTGGATAAAAAAAGGCTGAATTGAAGAGAACTTATATAATATAAGCATATCTTGTGAAAACTTTTAATGTTACTTTTAAGGTTGAGACGACGACAAAAGAAGCATCTGCCTCCCGATTGTGTAAGGAAATCGTAATCGTAATCGTTTGTCAAACAGGTAATTCGACCTGTTTAAGGAGTTCATACCGGGTTTTTGACGTGCAGGCATCTATGAACTCCATAAACAGGTCGAATTAACCGTTTGACAAACGATTACGATAACGATTTCCTTACACAATCGTGGGGCAGATTTTGAATTGGTAGCCCTAGCAGGGACCGAAGATTTATTATTTTAGGTTTATCTGTAACTATTTTACCCTCTGTAATTGATACAAGGTAGACGGGTGAATTTCCCAACAGCAAAATTTATGCGGCATGGATGAAATCGGTAGTGCAGAACGTTACTATACAGTTCTAATATTTTTTTCTAGGTAGAAGAGGTAGTTACCTATGTGCGTAGCAATAAATATTTCTTGATTAAGCTTTCAGTTTTTTAAAAAAAAATAGTTAAGCTCCGAATTTTTCATTTCGGTGGCTGTCACTGCAATATGTTTCTGTGTAATTTTCCTCATAAAACAAAAAATATTAGTTACTAAGGTTTATGGCTACCTTTATTTTAATCATGAATAGTGATAGCATAATTCCATAGTATTTTTTTAATAATATCTACCCAGTTTAATAACAGGAGAGTAAAAATGCATGTGTCCCAGATATTTCTTTAATTTCGGTGACAAAAAGTTTATCAAGTATATTTTTGCTTAAAACAACTCTAGCTCCCCCCGCGTGGGCTCAAAACTTACGCAATAGTGGCCTCTAGGTGTTGATCGTGGGAGGACGTGCGCCACTTGCCTGCGTGTTCCCGCAAAAAACGAAAATATGTCACATCGGTGACATGGAACACATTTTTTTTCATTTCCGTGTATAGGTATAACTTTTCTTGCAATAAGTTAGTAAACTTATTTGAGTATTCATGAATGGGCTAATGGTACTACGTTTATTTGTGTAGTATTCCTTACATCCTATAATAAATAGTTTTCTCGTAATACTAATTCTTTTCCTTGATTTTAATTTCGGTGTTTTCATTTCGGTTGATTCGGTGGCCTAAACTGGCCACCGAAATGACAAAATACTCACCGAAATGATAAAAATTCTCATTTCGGTGAGTTTTTATCATTTCGGCGTATAATTGTTTCATTTCGGTGGATCTTTTTATCATTTCGGTTGATTATTATTTCATTTCGGTGAAAATCCAAGCTAGGAGGTGAATATTTCACAATCTTTGAATCATCATCATCATCATCATCAGCCGACAGACGTCCACTGCTGGACATCGGCCTCTTGCAAGGATTTCCACACGCTGTGATCTTGCGCCGCCTGGATCCAGCGGCTCTCTCCATCGCCCGCTGAAAGACCCTGAGCTTTCTTATGAGGCCCATAGTTAGCGACCAGTCTCGCATCCTTAGGTTATCACTGGCAAAACGCACTGTTCGAAGACTTTGGTCTTCAAGCACTGAGGAATCTTGGACGAGAAGACATCTCGAAGCTTCCCGAACGCTGCCCAGCCGAGTTGGATTCGGCAGCCCACCTCTTTCTTGAAATTGGACCTACCTAACTGGACCATATGTCCCAGGTATATAAACCCGTCTACAATTTCGAGTGCAGAGCTCTCGACGATTACTGGGTGGACATGATTTTTTGTCTTACTCATGTCCATTTTAAGGCCCGCCTGTTGTGAAACTCTACTGAGGTCATTGAGCATTGTATTAAGGTCTTCCAGAGTCTTGGCCATGATGACTGTATCATCGGCAAACCGAAGGTGAGTGATGTACTCGCTATTGACGTTGATGCCAAATCCGTTCCAATCCAGAAGCTTAAAGACGTCTTCCAACGCGGCGGTGAAGAGTTTCGGGGAGATTACATCCCCCTATCGCACTCCCTGCTGCATTTGGATTGGCCTCGTAGTCTGGTCCTGTATACGAACTGACATTGTGGCGTTTTCGTACAAACACTTCAGCACTTGGATATACCGGTAATCTATCCGGAATATCTGCAGCGACCTTAATACAGCCCAAGTTTTCACCAAATCGAAGGCTTTCTCATAGTGGCCGGTTATACTCTTCCGTCTTCTGTATAATCTGCCGCAGCGTGTGAAATGTGAATGTGGTCTATGGTACTAAAGCCTTTTCAGACTACGGCTTGTTCGGGAGGCTGGAAGTCGTTGAACCTTGCGAGCGAGACGATCCGTAATGACTCTCGAGAAAACTTATAGACATGGCTCAGCAGTGAGATGGGTCTATAATTCTTCAGCAACGTATTGTCACCCTTTTTGAAGAACAGAACCACCACGCTCCTGTGTCATGCCTGTGGCGTTATGCCCTCGTGAATGACGGAATTGAACAATCGCTGAAGGACCTTAAGTATCGGTTTTCCACCCGCTTTCAGGAGTTCTGCTGTGATTTCATCCTCACCTGGGGCCTTGTTGTTTTTAAGTTGCTTGAGAGCCATACTAATCTCGTAAAGGCTGACGTCCAGGTTATCTTCGGTATAGTGTCGGGTCAATTTGGCTCTGGGATTTCTAGCCAAATCGTCAACAGGCGTTGTGGTGTATCACTGTCCATATAACTTCTCCACCTCTCCCAAGATCTCGGGCTTGGAAGAAATGAGACTACCATCATCAGTTATAAGTCGCGTCAGCTGGCTCTGTCCGATAGACAGATCTCTTGTGAATACTTTGGAGCCCTTGTTACGCTCGATGGTACTTTTGATGTATTTGATGTTAAAATTTCGCAAGTCATGCGTTTGCGCTTTACAAATCTGCCTATTAATCTGCCGGTAGGCCGACGCGTCCGCTGTAGACTGTAGTCCCATCTCTGCTCTCTCATCCATGAGCTTGAGAGTGTGGTCTGAAAACTTTTTGGTTCTTTTCGAACGGTGGGTCTTAAAGAACTTTGACCCTATCGTCTGGACAGTTTCCACCATCTTTGAATACATTTTTCTAATGTGTTTCCATGGCCTGTACTTTTGTGCGATTAATTGTAAATTTCACCCTGAAATTTCGCAGAACATCTAGGTAACTAGACTAATATTATTAATCAGGCTTGATAATAATAAATATACCAAACTTTTTAAAGATGCTAAGACATGCAGCAATTTAGGTAAAGTGTAAGGTTGAGTTAGGTAAGTCTTTGCTCAGTAGGAGGTAATATTTAAAAGCCTGCTTGTATTCGTTTTCGGTGGATTTTAATTTCGGTGGATAGGTTTTTTCATTTCGGTGGCTAGTTTTTTCATATCGGTGAACGAATTTTTCATTTCAGTGGTATCACAAATTCAAACACGATTTCTCATTAGTTTATTAGGTATATTTTGATGGCATTAAATAAGAGCATGAAGAATATCAAGACGTACAATAAACTACTGTTTAAATTTGAGAAAACTTTATAATACGAAAGTTCACCGAAATGAAACAAAAAAACGCCTTTGTTGAAATTGACCCAGACCGTATAATGTGACCTAATAATGTTGTGATTTGATTAGAACAACTTGGCAAACTTATCAATGCGGTTGGTGGAGGCGCCACTGTCTATTAAGAAATATATTTTAGAATCAACACAGGGTAGATTCTTTTAGTTCTGATTTTCACCACATACACAGATAAGTTTGTCAAGCTGTAGTTGATGTTTTATTAGTCTTTGACGTTATTACCTAGTCTCACAAACTTATACCCAGTGACAACTGACAGCGTCGCTAGATTAAAATATTATACTTAATATTATAAATGCGAAAGTGTGTTTGTTTGTTGGTTTGTCCTTCAATCACGCCGCAACGGAGCAACGGATCGACGTGATTTTTGGCATCGGTATAGTTGAGGACCTGGAGAGTGACATAGGATACTTTTTATCCCGGATAATTAAGGAGTTCCCGTGGGAATCGAAAAAAAAATATTCCACGCGGACGAAGTCGCGGGCATCAACTAGTTAAAAATAAAATAAAAACAAAACTAAACAGGCATAAAAATTCGTTCCAATTTTGGCCACCGGCCAGATAAGTTGGTGGGTATATATATTCTCCTGCACTGTCTCGTTGCTCTAATATGGTTAGCATATTCGAATGTAGATAACGAGAGCATAGGTTCAATTCCCGGGCAAGGCTTAAAAATATTGACTTTGTCTACCAAAAATTCTCAGAGAGGGTCATTTATCTAACTAGTCATTTATCGAGGACCTACGAGTACGTTGCTAATCTACGGATGTGTTTTTTTATCAACTACAAGTTAGCCCTTGACTGCGATCTCACCTGATGGTAAGTGATTATGCAGTATAAGATGGTAGCGAGCTAACCTGTTAGGAGTATGGCAGTTACATTAAACTTATACTCCTAATCGGTTTCTTCACCGTTCATTCCTTCGAATGGATCGTAGAAATAGATAAAAGCTGCATTGGAGCTGAATTAGAGCTGAGGGTCATACTGCCAACGCTTAATTAAAGCAATACCTGAGCAATATTACTCTAAATGACAGTTTGGTGTCCCGTACCTTCACGTTCCTAAAATAAGGATTATAATTCTGAAACACGAAAGTCAACAATGATAAAACAATATGGCTTTAAGCGTTGGCAATATGGACCGCGCTAGGTTTGCCTATGCCCTTTCTGTGCCCTACAAACACTTCAATAATGTACCTAGAAGTCTAGAGCATGGAGAGTATAAAATCGATACCTTATCGGGTAGGTATTGCGTAAATGTTAGCATTAGGTATAATTTGTACACTCGGCTACATAACGCCACAACATGACAACGAAATTTTTGCTAGTGGCTTGTTAGTTGTTACCACCCTACCGGCAAAGACGTGCCGCCAAGCGATTTAGCGTTCCGGTACGATGCCGTGTAGAAACTGATTAGGGGTATGGGTTCAATATAACTGCTATGCCCCTAACTGGTTAGCCCGCTACCATCTTAGACTGCATCATCACCTATCTTCAGGTGAGATTGCAGTTAAGGGCTAACTTGTAGTGGATATATAAAACGGCGAAAAAAATCTTTAGAACATTTTGGGACAATAAAACGCGAGGACTAGAATGGAATAATCAGATAAGTACGTGATAAAAAACCGGCCAAGTGCGAGTCGGACTCGCGCACCGAGAGTTCCGTACAAACCTGTAGATGTAGAAATATAAGTAAAAGTTATGGTATTTTTATTCCACTTATCTATTTTAATTTCAATTTAATACCTACGCGTTCATGCGACAAGGGGTAGTAAGTAAGTTTAAAATTATTAAAATATTTTTATTATATGCATTATATACATATTATTTATGCTTTTCGCAATTTTTCCTTTATCTATGCTATAATACGTTGCTTCATACCAAATTTCAAGACTCTGAGTTCACGGGAAGTATCCTGTAGGTTATGATTCCCTTGCCAGTGTCGAAAATGCAGCATAAACATTAAACGGCTGTGTCTTTTGATTGCGTTGGCTTAGAAGTTTGATTTTTTCACAGCTCTAAGTGACAGTAGACCTGAGTATTTTATTTGAATTTCAGCTTGATAAAATGCGTTCCGGAGAAAAAATGTTTTGACACACAGACGGACGGACAACAAAGTGATCCTATAAGGGTTCCGTTTTTTCCTTTTGAGGTACGGAACCCTAAAAAACGTTAAACTATGTCTCTCTCTCTCTCTCTCTATCTCTCTCTATTATAGATGGCAAGAGACAAATGTAATTATTTTAGTTAGTGTTGAACACTACAAAATAGTTCGCAGTAGCTCAGGGCAAAAGAGCCGCATCGCGATACCTTTAGATGTCGTAGATTGGAATCCCACTCACGAAATATGTTATTTCGTTTTTTTTTCGTTTTTTTAAGGTAACAGCGCAATAACAGCTCTTTTCCAACAGGGTGTCCAACGACACCACATGGCAAATTATTAAACATTTCTGATGTTCACTGTGCAGTGTGCAGTGATAACTAGTACCTTGACATTATAGCCCAAGCATAGTTAATATTGATTCATATATTCTACTTACTACATATATAGACTTTTACATAAATTATTATATAAGGCTAGCATGTAACATAGGTACATATTTAGGACTCGACTAGTTCGACTATTTACCTATGTCTTGAACTGATTTTTCAATCCCTGAATAACGAATAAGTATATAATACTTACTTACTTACTTACTAAAATAACTTCAAATATTATTTATTCAAGTTGACTTTGACAAGTGCTTTTGAATAGTCGATTGAATCTACCACTGGATCGGAAAGCCATTCCTACCGAGAAGAATCAGCAAGAAGCTCGGTGGTTGCTCTTTTGAAAAAATAATTTACAATTTCATCAATGTTTAGATACATTTAAGTAACCGCAGTCCTACGCATGCTGGAGCGAGTCAAATCCATGCTCTTTTATCAACAAAAAAAAAACTCTAAAAAAAGAGTCTTAAATTGAAAAAATTAAATGTAGGTATATAAATAATACATAGATTAATCCATGTGTTACTGATGAATTAATTTGAGAGGGATAGACAGACAGACATACTCTACACACTTTCGTATTTACAATATGATATGAGTATGAATGGACATAAATCAGTCATACATTTTTCATGAAGAAGTTTTTCCCCATTGGAATGGCATTTTTCTATTACCCCTTTTCATAAGTAACCAGCATCGTACCGCTTAATCGTTTGGCGCATTACAAATTACAAAAGTATTTAAAAAAAGCTTTGAGAGTCAAATTGAGAACCTTCTCCTTTTTTGAAAGTCGGTAAAAAAGGTAAGAAACAAGTCCAAAAACAAGAACTTGGCAATTTTTAAAAAGCCAAATTACAAAAATAAAATTCATTTTCATTGGATTGTTATCGATAAAAACTTGTACACTTATCGATATATCGATAAAAAGTCGTAAACTCGTTTGTTGGAAGCTTCCTCGTGACATTAAAACAAGGTTAAGCCAATTTTTTACATTTTGTTTAAAGAAAGTCGAGATGTCTCATTCATTTTTTAACACATAACTGCTTATACCGGTTCGACAAATATTTTACGTAGTGTTCGCAAAGAAATAACAATAAAAAAGTTCTAAAATTTTTCCGTTTATTTTTTTAAACTTATTAATTAATTGGGTATTTGATAACTATCAAATCTTTTTACAAACTTCAAAACGCACGCTAATACTATGGAAATCCGTGTTTGTGATATCATCAAAATTCGACGCTTTTTTTTACCTTAATCAAAGACAATATATAAATAATTAATCTATGCCTTAATCGATAGTTTTAAATGATTAATAAAACTAACAGGGGACGTGGGTATTACGTCTTTTGGGGAATCCTTTAATATTAAATAGAAAATAATATTTATTTTGACATCAGCAAGATCCTACTTTTTATAAACTTAAATGAAACAAGTGGATAAAGTTCACATTTCTGAAAGACCTTTCTTGCAGCTTGTGGCAACTGTACATCCCGGGGAAGGACGAAGAAGGATTTTGGAAACCTAACCACCAATCCGCCAGGGTCAATTTAAGAATTTATAATTTCAGAATTTTCTCTGGTCTGGCCTGGCCGAGTGCTGCCAAGTGATTTACCGTTGCAGTACGATGCCGTGTAACTTATTATGAGTATGGGTTTAATATAACTGCCATGCCTCTAACAGATTAGCCCGCTACCATCTTAGACTGCATCATCACTTACCATCAGGCGATATCACAGTCAACTAATAACTAACTAACTTGTAGTGGATTTAAATAAAAACACATGAGCGAAGTAGCAGTAATACCTACTTGCATCCTACCTATTTGTTTTCTTTTATTATATTTTATTGGCAGATCTTTTTTCCTATCGCTACAAAACTTTAAATGATTGCGAATCAACAAAAAACTTGACCTACAGCACTTAAATCCATACTAATATTAAAAATGCGATAGTATGTTTGTGCATTTGTTAAACCGATTTTGATGAGAATTGGTACAAACACAGCTTGCATCCCTGGGTCTTATTACGCAAACATGATTGTTACAGTGTAACGATCGCAATCAGTAATCACCCCTGACATTCAAGCCAAAATTCAAGAATACCATAAATTCATCCAATCACAACTATTGAGACTGTCACAATCTTACTTCTTACTAATATTATAAATGCGAAAGTTTGGATGGATGTACGGATGTATGGATGGATGTATGGATGTATGGATGTTTGTTACTCAAACACGCCCCAACAGCTTAACGGATCTGGCTGAAATTTGGTACAGAGATAGATTATAGTCTGGAATAGCACATAGGTTAATTTTTAATCCCGGAAAATTAAAGAGTTCCCGCGGGAACCACAAAACCTCGATCCACGCGTACGAAGTCGCGGGCATCAGCTAGTGATTAGGTAATACTTAAAAACATTGGTCAAACAGGGGCCATAGTACTTCCATAGACCCAGTTCACCAGTCCATTATAGCAACCCAAACTCGTAGAGTGTAGACTGTAGACCCATACCTATAATTTGTTTCCATGTTTTGCAATAGTCCTGCACTAACCGGGGATTGTCCTTGGGTGCACTCGCATAGTGCATACAGGGATAATCGCCCGTTGGTATCACATTTGCATTTCATATAGAGTAAAATTGTCTAACGGGTCTCTGCGAGTTGGTTTCGGCCCCTCGTATGGCTTCCAAAATTCCGGGATCCCAATAGGCATGATGACTGATTTTGGAAAATGGTCAGATTATGTTCGGAAGTAGGTATCTACTATTTCGAAAAAATATCTCATTTCAGCAGAAAAATAAGGTTTGGTAGATAAAATTGGCATTTGAAATTTGAATTTTAAAATTCACGCCAAAACGTTCTGCGGTGTCATGGCGTCGTTTGTGACGTCACTATTGTTTTTACCAATGTACTCTGTGCAGTGTGCAGTAAGCAATAGTGTGATTGTCAAAGCTCGAAAACAAACAATTATGACGTCATTCGCTTCTTGGTGTTTTAACCAATATGGCGTATTGCTGTATTTTATAGTTTTATTTTATCAAAATAAATAGCAATCTCACTCAAAATAGAAAAATAAATACGTTTTTTATAATCCATGAATCCTATTTCATTAGATAAATTCATAATTTCATTGATTATTGGTTAGTGTCATCATGCCTATTGTCACGAGAAGAGATTCATACTTACAGGTTTGCATAGGCTACCTACTTTTTATCCCAGTAAAATCAGCCAGTTTTTTTAAGAAAAACTAAAGCCACACGGATGGAGACGCGGGCTTTGTCTAGTAATATTTTAACAGTCATTTACATAAATTAAGTATTTAATAATATGAATGAAATGTTGTCATCGGGAAAAATTCCATCTCTACTTTTTATTGTTCGAAATACAGGTTCAACAAGTTGCATCAAGGTCATGCAAGTATTACACAGGGTTCGGTTCCCGGTAGAGTCCGTTTTTTTTCAAACTTTTGACCACGATTGCACCTGCTGACTGTTATAGTTACTGTTGGTCTAGTAGTTTGCATTTTCGACTGCGGATGACTAAGTCTCGGGTTCGATTCCCAGAATCGCTCAGCGGCACGTCTTTTCCGGTAGGGTGGTAATGGTAACTGGCAAAGGCCGAAGCCTCCCACTAAACTAGACCAGATAAAATTCAGAAATTATAAATTCCCAAATTTACCCTGCTGGGATCAAACTCGGAACAGCGCTCAACACTGCGCCAGGGAGGTCATCCAAATAGTTAGTTATCAAAAAAGTTTGTAAGGTTAAAAGCTATAATTTTTATTATAGCCTTTAACCTAACCTGTTAAAGTCCCTAACTTTGACCTAGGTCCCGGGATCGAACTCGGGACCTCGCACTTTTGAGACCAGTGACCACAGTGCTCACCACTGCGCCAGGGAGGTCGTCAAACCTCCGTTCCTCCACGATCTTTAATACTCCGAAGATCCGTTACTTAGCACAATTACTGTACCTTTTACATCTTATTTGCATTTTAAAGGCATTTCGTACAAAAACTGGGGCGATTTAATTGCTAAGGATGATCATATAGTATCAAGATGAATTTGTTGTGCGCTTCACAACATACTTATCCGTCGTCAAGGGCGCGTTTGGAACCCTGGGAGCTACTTAAATTTTCAGCATTAAATAGCTTCCCAATTTGAATAAAATATTAACTATAATTCGACAGAATTGTGATGTTGCCTATGTCATAAATATTTTTTTAAGTTAATAACAAATAGAGGGTCTACGAAAGATTATATAATAACTACGTGGGATCTACCAAAAGTAGATAAAAGTAAATCTACTTCCCCTGTTACTTAATTTCATGTTTAATAATAATTTAAAAAAATCGCTTAAAGTGAAAAAGTTCGTCGAATTTTGATGACGTCACCAATCAGTCTATCCTGGAAAATAAAGAGTTCCCGCGGAAACCAAAAAAACCTCAATCCACGCGGACGAAGTCGCGAGCATCAGCTAGTGCTTAATAATAATTTTTAAAAAATCTCTTAAAGTATGAAAAAGTGCGTCGAATTTTGATGACAAGTAATTTATATTTCATACAAAATCCCTCAAGTGCTTGCTGTTTAAAAAAAGTTGCTCGATTAGCCACGAGTCGTTCAGTCTGTAGTCACCCTTAGCCAGTTGCACGTTTTCCTTTTGCATCGGACGTTTATCGTTCGGACTCGCAATTAAGTGGTTTTTGGTGACAATTAAAAAACTGTTTAAACCTTTTTTCATGTCCGACAGTAATTGCTTTTCACTTCCCTAAATACCATTTGTACCTTTAGCACAGAATACTGGCTTTATAGTAGGTATCTTTCGGGTACCTACCTTTAAGGCTTTAGTACCTTTAGAATGAAATAGCAAATTCAAGCATTTTCAAAAGTCTTGGAATGGGGTCACGACCCTCAGCAATGGGGAATACGACGGAGAGAGAGAGAGAGACTAGGTGACATTCCTATCAAGGGATAATGATACCTAATGAAAAGAAAATCATCATTATCTCAAAATAGCCAGCCCACTAAATAGCATGGGATCATTAACAATGAGTAGATTTTAGGCACTAGTCCATCACTCTGGTCAAGTAAGAATTGGCAGACTCTATATATAATGCCTAATAAAATTCTGCCCCATTGATGTAGAATTTTAGTATGTTCTGCCCTATAGTAGTACTTGGTACTTACTGTAATATACGTTATCATATTAAACTCGTTTTAAAAACACATTGCAATACAGTGATCACTCGATATCTTATAAATACCTACGTAATATACCTAACAATTCCTTATCATTTATCAATAATATATTGCGATTTATTATTAAATATTAACATTAATTATGATGCAATTTAAATAGAGCTGGTATTTTTTATTCAATAAATTATTACTTACTAGCTGATGCCCGCGACTTCGTCCGCGTGGTATAAGTTTTTAGTTATTCCATAATAACAAAATATAATTGATAAAAAGTAGCCTATGTCACTCCCCAGTTCCTCAACTATATCCATGACAAAAATCACGTCAATCCGTTACTCCGTTGCGGCGTGATTGAAGGACAAACCAACAAACAAACACACTTTCGCATTTATAATATTAGTATGATTTACTTACCAAAGGATGCTCGCAACTTCGACCACGTGTATTTAGTTAGGTTATTTCTACCCAGTAGGAATTCAACTTTACTGGGATAAAATCAAATCAAATGTTTTTTACTCAAAATAGTGATTTTGAATTTTCGAGTGAATCTAACGCTGGTTCGGGATGCCATTCCTACCGAGAAGAGCCAGCAAGAAACTCGGTGCATGCTCTTTTTAATATTCGGATAATAATATAAATTAGGCTACCTAGGCTTTATCTATAACTAGCTGATGCCCGCGACTTCGTCCGCGTGGTTTAAGTTTTTTGTTATTCCCTCGGGAACTCCTTAATTTTCCGGGTTAAAAATTAGAGTATGTCACTCTCCAGGTCCTCAACTATACCCATGCCAAAAATCACGTCAATCCGTTGCTCCGTTGCGGCGTGATTGAAGGACAAACCAACAGACCAACAAACCTACAAACCAACAAACCAACAAACAAAGTGACTTTCGCATTTATAATATTAGTATGATGCAGTCTAAGATGGTAGCGGGCTAACCTATAAAGGGTAAGGCAGTTATATTAAACCCAAACCCTGATCGGCATCGTACCGGAACGCTAAATCGCTTGGCGGCACGTCTTTGCCGGTAGGGTCGTTACTAGCCACGGCCGAAGTCTCCCACCAGGCCAGACCAGAGAAAATTCATAAATTATAAATTCCCAAATTGACCCTGCCGGGGATCGAACCTGGGTCCTCCCACGTTAAGACAACAAGCCTCAACACAGCGCCAGGGAAGTCGTCAAAATAGTTAGGTTAAAGGCAGACAGACAGACAGATAGACACTTTTGTTTTACTAAGTTACATTGGTAAGTATAAAAAATAAAATTAATCAGTCAAGTAACCGAGAAGTAGGTATAGCACATGTTCCATTGATCCTATTTCCAAATATATGCCAAATACAGCAGACGCCCGAAGTATTATCAATTTGTTATCTCTTATCAATGAGATAAATACAAGATAGTTGTAACTCGCATGCTTAACCTCCTCCTTTTTTGGAAGTCGGTTAAAAATGGATCTAAAGACGATCTAGTTTTTACTTTCATTTTAAAAAAAAGAAGGTGAAAATGCCAGAACCTAGCCGCAAAAAAAATGAGTTAAAAAAAGTCGTTCAAAGTTTATTATTTTCTGTGCTTTCATAACATGACGAGGTTACGTTTAATTAAAAAAAACAATGAAGAGATGCAGACCATATTATTTTTAAAAAAATGATCTCCTTAGCAGCAAACAGTATTTAAAAACTAGGATTCAGCTTGCTTTAAAATAAAAAAATATAACTTCATAAGGCTGATTGACTCCAAATTACCTAAGATTGAAAAGACTTGAAAAAATACACCTGCATCGTCGATATGCGCATTCATAAGCTATAATATATTATAATCTGTGCCGCCCACAGAGCAAAATAGAGGCTAAAATAATTGGGCTGTACAATAATTTCCTTTGCCGTTATCCGAAACTTAAAAAATACAACTTTGATATTTTATAGTGCAGGCACCTACTTAATTCTGATCGCGGTATTTTGTGAATGATTAAGCAATTCTAATCCATTTTAATTCAAATTTCGAATTATAACCATGCTATATAAAAGAACCCTCAATAATTTCAAGGCCTTTTTCCCCTTCATTTGATTTTGACACCTTTACATTTTTTATGTAATATTCCATTGTTTTGCACCCCTTGTTTGCTAAATGTCTTTTTATATTAAATTTCAAGGTTAGAAAGCTTGATATCCCACGGTTGTCAGCTGGTCTTTTTCGGTCATTTAAATATGGAAGTGATGAGAACATTTTGTGACCATTAGCCATGACTAGGCGTAGTTAAAAAGAAAGATTTTTATCAAACTCTGTTAAAAATTTTGCGATTTATAATGCTAATCTTAACTGGGTTGGTACTTAATAGTTATTTGTTATACAAGAGTGAAAAGTTGTTTTTTAACCGCGTGCTCAATTTTGATGACCGAGCAAGCGAAGGATTCTAAAATTGAATCACGAGCGCAGCGAGTGGTTCAAAAATTAGAATCCTGAGCGTTAGCGAGGGAATCAATAGAGCACGAGGTGAAAAATCTTTTCACTCGAGTGCAACACGTAACTTTTCATCCCACCTCAGCGAGGAAATGACATGACGTGAAAGAAAATGGTGCTCGCAAAGCAAATTAAAAAAGTACACCAAGAAGGTTCCGAGTGTGAGTTTTTTACAAATTAAAAAAGGTTGTATGGAAATTCGGCACCATAGAGGTAGAAGTATATAGGTTTTAATGATGTTTTGAATTCACAAACTTCATAGACGAGTGATATTTACTAACGTGCACACGATGTTCTAAATTCAATTTACTTTATCCTCAAGAGGATAATAACGGCTTTTGCATTCAGATATCGAAGCGTAAAAATACTCTTTCCAAGATGGTGGGATGAAAAAGTTTTTATTTTAAAAACTCATAATTTTATCCTCAAAAAAGTAGATCATGAACACAGCCGAGTAATAATGTGATTTTTACAACGACCTCAATTTACATAGACGGGCCCTGTCAAACCAAAAATATGGACCTATTTTACTAACGCCATCTAGCCTGAAAAGCGGGACAGCGCTATGGCGGGGACAAGGACAGTGCTATACAGGTTAGGAGCGTGCCTTAAGGTTGGACGCCCAATTTTTTTCTATGAAAGGGCCCATATCGATGGATTTTTATTTTTAATTACGGCTAAAAAGACTACCAGTCAAAGCCGTGAACTTGAAGCTAATTAAAACATAGAAATAGTATGTATATTCATGCTATTTTTATGAATTAAAACAACTTCAAAAAAATTGGCGGGCATTTTAAAGAATGGCATGGTCACGTGTCATGTTTGACGTTTGACATGAAGGCACAGACAAAAACCCCCAAAATTCGTTTTAATTAGAATCGGAAAAAAACAAAGGAGTTTTTAAAACAAAAGCAATTATAATGCTTGTGTAATATTGAATGCCAAGGTAGCGGAGTGTGGTGCTAATAAATGCATATTCGACTAATTACGCAATTGTGTTTTTGCATACATTAGCATTAACATCGCATTTCCTATGCAAAGCGAAGTAAATAATTTAAAACGGGCTATTATAATAAATTATTACGACGGTATCAAATGTTCCTAAAATGGAAAAATATACGATTTTACCTTAGTATAATAATACTTAGGTAAAATATTGTCTTTTTTCCTTGAATGTAAAATTTGAATCTTTCACCAAAAGTCAACTATGGAAACTTCCTCTGGGAAATACTTAGGTGCCTAACAGTTAGGCATAAAATTAATAAGTAAGCATGTCTTTAAAGTTTCCTTATTTAGGTAATTTTATCTACGCAATTAATTTATATCACTAATTACTTGGTTTAATGGTAGGTTAAGGAAAAAATTGCGAGGAAAGCGGCATGCCTGCGAATCATACTTATACTAATACTAGCAGATACCCGCGGCTTCGCCCGCGTAAATTTTAGTTTTCCCTATTCTCACGGGAACCATGGATTTTCCCGGGATGAAAAGTAGCTTATGTGTTAACCCAAGATGCAATTTATCGCCATTCCAAATTTGAGCCAAATCGGTTCAGTAGTTGCGGCGTGAAGGAGTATCGAAGCTTGGTAAAATACGAACTTTGGAGCCCCGTTTCACCCCTTTAGGGGGGGAATTTTGAAAAATCCTTTCTTAGTGCACCCCTAGACCTCATAAGGAACCTGTGTGCCAAATTTGAAGTCTCTAGACCCAGCGGTTTGGGCTGTGCGTTGATATGTCAGTGAGAGCGTGAGTCAGTATCTTCTTTGATATACCATGAAATTTTCCGGGATGAAAAGTAGCCTATGTATCAATCCAGGATAAAATCTATCTCCTTTCCGAATTTCAGTCATATCAGGTCAGTAAGTGCAGCGTAAAGTAGTATTTTTCACGCGTGAATATCAATTTTTCAGTTTTCCCGCAAAAACCATGGATTTTTCCGGTAACCTAAGTGTATTATATTTTTTGACATACATACATATATGAATATTAATTTGTAATTTATAATTAAATCATTAATTACAATAGCTTATCTTCAAGACGTTAAACTTTATTACCAGTTAAAGACGTTTCATTTGAAATAATTATGTAGGTACTAAGTAATAAAACTAGCTTGTACCAAAAGCTCCATTATAATTTCTTATTGCTGAAGGCCATGACCCCTTCCATTAATTATCCTATCCTACTTTGTACTTATAAAATAAATGTGTAAATTTGGATGTTTGTTACCCTTTCACGCCGTAACGATTGAACCGATTTGGCTGTAATTTGGAATGAAGATAGCTTATAACCCGACTGAACTAAAAATTTAAGACTTCCCTAGGGAATTAGAAACCTTACGCCGCCGACGATGTCACGGGCATCATCTAGTAGTATAATAATAATGATTAGGTGCACTCCCAAATCATGCCGCATTACTGGTAGAGTCAGTCAAACTTAACTAACCCGGTGGCCAAAATTTGAACTAATTTTTATGCCTGTTCAGTTTTTTTTTTTAATTTTATTTTTCATATCTACTAGCGACGCTGTCACCGGGTCAGATAAGTTTGTGGGACTATTATAGGTTTCACGATTATTATCAGAAAAAGTAGTACCTGATAGTAAAAGTAAAATATAAAGGGCAAATTCAGTCTCCTAAGACCGTTCCCATCCAGGTACCGATCTGAATTTTCTCTGGTCTGGTCTGGTGGAAAGCTTCGGCTGTGGCTAGTCACCACCCTACCGGCAAAGAGCACGCCAAGGAATTGTTCTAGTACGATGCCGTGTAGAAGCCGATTAGGGGTATGGGTTTAATGTAACTGCCATTCCTCTTCCAATTTAGCCCGCTGCCATCTTAGACTGCAGCTCTATTTAACGCCAGGTGAGAGCAGGGTGAATTTCCCAACAGCAAAATTTATGCGGCATGGATGAAATCGGTAGTGCAGAACGTTACTATACAGTTCTAATATTTTTTTCTAGGTAGAAGAGGTAGTTACCTATGTGCGTAGCAATAAATATTTCTTGATTAAGCTTTCAGTTTTTTTTTAAAAATAGTTAAGCTCCGAATTTTTCATTTCGGTGGCTGTCACTGCAATATGTTTCTGTGTAATTTTCCTCATAAAACAAAAAATATTAGTTACTAAGGTTTATGGCTACCTTTATTTTAATCATGAATAGTGATAGCATAATTCCATAGTATTTTTTTAATAATATCTACCCAGTTTAATAACAGGAGAGTAAAAATGCATGTGTCCCAGATATTTCTTTAATTTCGGTGACAAAAAGTTTATCAAGTATATTTTTGCTTAAAACAACTCTAGCTCCCCCCGCGTGGGCTCAAAACTTACGCAATAGTGGCCTCTAGGTGTTGATCGTGGGAGGACGTGCGCCACTTGCCTGCGTGTTCCCGCAAAAAACGAAAGTATGTCACATCGGTGACATGGAACACATTTCTTTTCATTTCCGTGTATAGGTATAACTTTTCTTGCAATAAGTTAGTAAACTTATTTGAGTATTCATGAATGGGCTAATGGTACTACGTTTATTTGTGTAGTATTCCTTACATCCTATAATAAATAGTTTTCTCGTAATACTAATTCTTTTCCTTGATTTTAATTTCGGTGTTTTCATTTCGGTTGATTCGGTGGCCTAAACTGCCCACCGAAATGACAAAATACTCACCGAAATGATAAAAATTCTCATTTCGGTGAGTTTTTATCATTTCGGCGTATAATTGTTTCATTTCGGTGGATCTTTTTATCATTTCGGTTGATTATTATTTCATTTCGGTGAAAATCCAAGCTAGGAGGTGAATATTTTACAATCTTTGAATCATCATCATCATCATCATCAGCCGACAGACGTCCACTGCTGGACATAGGCCTCTTGCAAGGATTTCCACACGCTGTGATCTTGCGCCGCCTGGATCCAGCGGCTCCCTGCGACTCGCCTGATTTAGTCCGTCCAGGTCCACCAAGTAGTGCGACCTCCCAGTGCGAGGTCGCCATTCCAGCACTTTGGGGAGCATTGCTCTCTCCATCGCCCGCTGAGTGACCCTGAGCTTTCTTATGAGGCCCATAGTTAGCGACTAGTCTCGCATCCATAGGTTATCACTGGCAAAACGCACTGTTCGAAGACTTTGGTCTTCAAGCACTGAGGAATCTTGGACGAGAAGACATCTCGAAGCTTCCCGAACGCTGCCCAGCCGAGTTGGATTCGGCAGCCCACCTCTTTCTTGAAATTGGACCTACCTAACTGGACCGTATGTCCCAGGTATATAAACCCGTCTACAATTTCGAGTGCAGAGCTCTCGACGATTACTGGGTGGAGCGGAACATGAGCATTAGACATGATTTTTTGTCTTACTCATGTCCATTTTAAGGCCCGCCTGTTGTGAAACTCTACTGAGGTCATTGAGCATTGTATTAAGGTCTTCCAGAGTCTTGGCCATGATGACTATATCATCGGCAAACCGAAGGTGAGTGATGTACTCGCTATTGACGTTGATGCCAAATCCGTTCCAATCCAGAAGCTTAAAGACGTCTTCCAACGCGGCGGTGAAGAGTTTCGGGGAGATTACATCCCCCTGTCGCACTCCCTGCTGCATTTGGATTGGTCTCGTAGTCTGGTCCTGTATACGAACTGACATTGTGGCGTTTTCGTACAAACACTTCAGCACTTGGATATACCGGTAATCTATCCGGAATATCTGCAACGACCTTAATACAGCCCAAGTTTCCACCAAATCGAAGGCTTTCTCATAGTCCACAAACGCTAAGCATAGTGGCCGGTTATACTCTTCCGTCTTCTGTATAATCTGCCGCAGCGTGTGAAATGTGAATGTGGTCTATGGTACTAAAGCCTTTTCAGACTACGGCTTGTTCGGGAGGCTGGAAGTCGTCGAACCTTGCGAGCGAGACGATCCGTAATGACTCTCGAGAAAACTTATAGACATGGCTCAGCAGTGAGATGGGTCTATAATTCTTCAGCAACGTATTGTCACCCTTTTTGAAGAACAGAACCACCACGCTCCTGTGTCATGCCTGTGGCGTTATGCCCTCGTGAATGACGGAATTGAACAATCGCTGAAGGACCTTAAGTATCGGTTTTCCACCCGCTTTCAGGAGTTCTGCTGTGATTTCATCCTCACCTGGGGCCTTGTTGTTTTTAAGTTGCTTGAGAGCCATACTAATCTCGTAAAGGCTGACGTCCAGGTTATCTTCGGTATAGTGTCGGGTCAATTTGGCTCTGGGATTTCTAGCCAAATCGTCAACAGGCGTTGTGGTGTATCACTGTCCATAGAACTTCTCCACCTCTCCCAAGATCTCGGGCTTGGAAGAAATGAGACTACCATCATCAGTTATAAGTCGCGTCAGCTGGCTCTGTCCGATAGACAGATCTCTTGTGAATACTTTGGAGCCCTTGTTACGCTCGATGGTACTTTTGATGTATTCAATGTTAAAATTTTGCAAGTCATGCGTTTGCGCTTTACAAATCTGCCTATTAATCTGCCGGTAGGCCGACGCGTCCGCTGTAGACTGTAGTCCCATCTCTGCTCTCTCATCCATGAGCTTGAGAGTGTGGTCTGAAAACTTTTTGGTTCTTTTCGAACGGTGGGTCTTAAAGAACTTTGACAGTTTCCACCATCTTTGAATACATTTTTCTAATGTGTTTCCATGGCCTGTACTTTTGTGCGATTAATTGTAAATTTCACCCTGAAATTTCGCAGAACGTCTAGGTAACTAGACTAATATTATTAATCAGGCTTGATAATAATAAATATACCAAACTTTTTAAAGATGCTAAGACATGCAGCAATTTAGGTAAAGTGTAAGGTTGAGTTAGGTAAGTCTTTGCTCAGTAGGAAGTAATATTTAAAAGCCTGCTTGTATTCGTTTTCGGTGGATTTTAATTTCGGTGGATAGGTTTTTTCATTTCGGTGGCTAGTTTTTTCATATCGGTGAACGAATTTTTCATTTCAGTGGTATCACAAATTCAAACACGATTTCTCATTAGTTTATTAGGTATATTTTGATGGCATTAAATAAGAGCATGAAGAATATCAAGACGTACAATAAACTACTGTTTAAATTTGAGAAAACTTTATAATACGAAAGTTCACCGAAATGAAACAAAAAAACGCCTTTGTTGAAATTGACCCAGCACAGTATTGAAAAAAATAGGTACAGTGACTTTGGAAGTATATACTATAATTTGGGTCTATTTTATCTTTGGTAAACCTAATTATTTTAAAAAAATGGCTAAAACAACTAAAACTAACGCATCCATAAATAAGATCATTTCAGTTCGCAGCCGACTGCATCCCAACCTCTACTCTCTAGTCTAAAATAAATTCCTTACCGCAGTACCGAAGTTATTTTAGTTTTCGCAATAAGACAACGCGCGCTATGCTTTAAAATAAAACCAAAACCATCCTCGCAGAACACAATATGCACAGATCTTTAAACATTTACACATCACTTTAAACCTTCGCACTGAATTTAAATTAAAAAAAAACAAAAGCCTTTGCTAAAGTATAAAAGAACAAAAATTAAAAAAAAAAACTTTAGTGAATTCCCGAACGGAACACGTTTTTACACATAAAAAAAATGGAACGCATTTCAATTAATAACTTTTTAATTATAAAGTTTAGCGCACATACCGGGCGGTTGTGAAAACGCGACTATTCCAGCGCGCTCGAAAACTGAACTGAGGCTACTTTCGAACGTATATTCCGACGCTTTACTTTCTGAACGTTCTGAATATACGCATCTCTAGCTTGTAGGTTGTATGTGTGAGTTTAGTGAAGGACATCGTATCGATAACAAAATTATCGATAAGCCAGCTCAATGGGCATGCATGTTGTTTCATAACAACCGTTATCAGTGCGATTAAAAAAGTATCATGAAGTCTAATTGCAGATAAATATAACGTGCAACAAAATCATGGATTTGATTGGCATAATAATTATAAACAAGGTTGTTATGACTTATTAATTGCAATAAAATTTATCGCTTGTTCGATGCATCTATACTTCTATATCTATACTAATATTATAAATGCGAAAGTTTGGATGGATGGATCTATGGATGGATGTTTGTTATTCAATCACGCCAGAAAGGTTGATCGGAACTGGATGAAATTAGGTACAGGGATAGATTATAGTCTGGAATAACACATAGTCTACTTTTTCCGCAGGAGGCAAAAATCCTCAATCGCGCATCAACAACAACAACAGCGCGAAGTCGTGGGCATCAGCTAGTGGTCTATAATAACGATCAGATATTTTATAATAAACTAGCGGACGCCCGCGACTTCGTTCGCGTGGTATAAGTTTTTTAATTCCCATAGGCATTCCTTAATTTTCCGGGATAAAAAGAACCCATGAAAACAAACACGTCGATCCGTTGCTCTGTTGCGGCGTGATTGAAGGATATTTAACTTCCTTTGGGATAGAATTTATAAAAACTGTGAATTATGTATTTCATAATATAAACCGGTAGCCCAAATATCAAGTTTCATGGCCCTAACTTGAAAAACATTTACACCAACTTACAACCCCTATTTTACCCGTTTGGGGGGTAGAATTTTGAAAAACTGTTACACACGTACCTACTTCTTTATATTATACCGAAAGCCAAAATACCTACTTCCGTTGTTATAACTTGAAAAATATCTTGATTAATGAAGGACATTCATCCCTTGTTTAACCCCTTTGGGGGTAGATTTTTCAAAAATGGTGAAACACGTACTTCTGAATATCTAACTGAAAGCCCAAATGCTAAGATTCATGGCTATAACTTGAGAAATGATGGACTTTCATACAAACTTTCAACCCCTGTTTTACCCCTTTGGGGTGGAATTTTGAAAACTGTGCCACACGTACTTCTTTATTTATTAGCTAAAGCCAAAATACCAAGTTTCGTTAATACAACTTGAGAAATCTCTTGAGAAATGAAGGACTTTCATATGAACTTTCATCTCCTACTTCACCCCTCCGGGGGGTAGAATTTTCAAAAACTGTGAAACACGTACTTCTTTATTTTTTACCGATAGCTCATATACCAAGTTTCATGGATATAACTTGAGAAATGACGGACTTTCATACAAACTTTCAACCCCTATTTCACCCCCTTAGGGGTGGCATTTTGAAAAATCCTCTCTTAGTGAGCGCCTACGTCACAAAAGGAAGCTACTGTCAAAATTTCAAGTCTCTAACCCAAGCGGTTTAGGCTGTGCGTTGATATATAAGTCAGTCAGTCAGTCAGTCAGTCAGTCAGTCAGTCAGTCAGGACTTTGAATTTTATATATATAGATGGCTATTTGCTACACCACATTAGTTAGTTGAATAAAGACAATAAACCTTGATATTTATTTTCATAATTAGGAATAATATCCGTACACGTCGAATTATCGACAAATTCCCAAAAAATATCATTATTGAAGTATATCTAGGTTAACGTTAGACTATACGTTACTCTACCTAACCTGTACTTCAATAATGAATTTTTTTGGAAATGTGAAAGATGAAAGTGCAAAATGGTTGCAAATAAAAAAATTGGCTGGGTAGCCCTGCATCAACTGGGAATAAACTATATCTAATAATAAGAATATACACTTATCATATGGAAAAGCAGTTTTCCTTTGAGCTTTTTATATTAAGGAAAAACTAATCGGATAACCCCCAGAGTGGAATTAATGAAATAGTTATCGGATAACTATTTCATTAATTCCACTCTGGGGTATACAGTACAGTTAAGGCATTTTGACAATCCTATTGACATAGTAAGATGAAGAAAATTGGTAAAATTTTTATTTATTATCAGAGCTATTAATTTTATTATTAGAGCTTTTGATTTAAAATAACATATAAAATGATAACTTAGCATGTGTTACTTTGCGGAAGTCCATGATAACCATGGAACAAGAGGCTTCATTCGCTATAATCCGATCAAACAGACAAATCTATGTAATCTAAATATATTAGAATTAAATCCTCTACGTTTATTCAAATTTAAAGGTCGAAATTTCATTTCTAACATTACCTAAATTAAAAACTAGAAGTATTTTCTAAACCACTACAACGAGGCAATGTACAAAGACCGCTGGCTCCCTCACCACGTTGAATAACCAAGCTTATTTTTAATTCTAACATAATAAGGAAAACATGAGTCAAATCGCTAAACCAAAAATGTAATTAGTTTTTTTTCTAGTTTCTAAAACAAAAACAAAACCGTCGACAAAGACATCGATAAAGACTCCCCCCATCCCTATCCCGAAACATTATCCCATACAACAAATTTGCTGAACGCACACAAGCGTACAACGTAACTAGAGCTTTAAAGCTTCAGACCTTGCCAACCGAAATATCAACCTTATATAGTCTACATAAAGTAGTAAATCGAATGGATTCTTTTAAAATGCATGACGTTACTTCAGGACAAACATTACAGCCATTTTTATTGTTTGAATGTTTCGCTTATCATAGTGTTATGTCGCCTTTTGATGAGACCATAATGTGGATTATATCACTATCTAAAGAAAGATGAAAGAAATTGTGAAAACCATAGAGTTGACTACGTCTTTACTACAGTAGGTACAATTACACTTGGTTTGGAATCTACATTACTTATTACCTACTAGATGGCCCGACAGACAATTTTTTTAATTAAATGATTAAGTATTAATTAAAAAGAAGGTCTGTCAAATGACGCTATATCCACGTCCCTAGTTTTATGTTCAAAGTAAAAAAGTGCGTCGAACTTTGATGACGTCACAATTCAGTATTTCATACAAAATCCCATACTAATCGCGCGTTCACAAGGTCGTTTGAAAAAAGTGACTAATTTAACTAGCTGTCAAACCCAACTGCCTTGTCCAAGTTAAAAATATTAATATTATAAAAAAATCTGAGAAACTTTTCCCATTTAGGCAGGTCCCTTACTCTCATAGCCCGATGGGACGGAAAGTCCGATACTACCGGAGAGAGATCAGGCGCAGGACCGACGGATTTTTTCTCCCAACTTCCTACCTTTATTGTATATTCTGTTGTGTCTGTTTATTGTCACTCTAATTCTGTAGGACAAAGAGATGCATTGGGCAACTGTAAGGTCTCTTCGGGTATGTTGTCTAAATAAATAAATAAATAAATAACTTCGGGATAGGTAAGTACTACTGAGCATTTCTTGTCAGAAATACCCAACACATTTATGGTCTGACCCGGGAATCGAACCTGTGGCCTCGACATCCGCAGTCGAACATGCTAATCGCTATACCAACGGGCTGTTAGTACTCTAGCTTTAATAAAATACTGTGTGTTTCACAACAAAAAATGCAAACTCGTCAAGGGTGATCCAATTAACATTGACCTTGCAACCTCTACCGACCGTATATTGCAATTAGATTGTATAGTATACCATACTTCATACATAATATCACAGAATAGGTAATAGTACTAACTACTAATATTATAAATGCGAAAGTGTGTTTGCTTATTGGTTTGTCCTTCAATCACACAGCAACAGAGCAACGGATCGAGTATCGACGTAGTTTTTGTATGGGTTGAGGACCTGGAGAGTGACATAGGCTACTTGACATAGGAATTGACTTTCCGTATGAATTTAAAATCTTATTCCACGCGCACAAAGTCGCGGGCATCATCTAGTATTGTTTAAAACCAAACATAATATAATATACTAATAACTATATTGTAATGAATTGGCCGAGTGTATAAAGTTAATTGGTGTAAGGTTAATTGGTCGCCGCAGATAACATTACAGTTTTAACTAACTAACTAACTAACCACAATAGGCGGAAACAGAGGCTCGCTTTCAAAGTATTACTTACCCTAATTATTATTTTTAGATATGAGCCAGTGTATAGGTAATTAAATACTTATAATTTTGATTGATTAAGTATAATTAGTTAGGATATAAAAGTAAACAAAATTGTACCTACATTCATAGACTAAAACCTACATATTTAATTAACGATAAAATAAATTATTAATTAATAGATGATGCCCACGATGAAGTTTTTTTTATTCTCGCAGGTACTTCTTAATTTTCCAGGATATATAAAGTAGCCTTGGGCCTTAAAGCGTAGCAAACAGACAGAGATACAAGTTAACCCTAGACTGCGATCTCAATTCTGCTAGTTAGCAATGACGCAGTCTAAAATGGTAGCGCGGGCTAACCTGTTAGAGGTATGGCAGTTATATTAAACCCATAGGTCATACCCCTAATCAGTTTCTATACGGCATCGTACCGGAACGTTAAATCGCTTGGCGGTACGTATTTGCCGGTAGGGTGGTAATTAGCCACAGCCGAAGCCTCAGACCAGGGGCCATACTGCCAACGCTTAAAGCAATACTTATGCAATATTACTCAGAATCCATACTTCCATCCATACTATCCATACTAATATTATAAATGCGAAAGTGTGTCTGTCTGTCTGTCCGTCTGTCTGTCTGTCTGTCTGCTACGCTTTCACGGCCCAACTACTCAACCGATTTTAATGAAATTTGGTACAGAGATAGGTTACATCCCGGGGAAGGACATAGGCTACATTTTATCCCAGAAAATTGAAGAGTTCCCGCGGGAATCAAAAAAATGTATCTGTTCAACCGATTTTGATGAAATTTGGTACAGGGAGAGGTTGTACCCCGGGGAAGGACATAGGTTGCTATTTATCCCGGAAAATTGAAGAGTTCCCGCGGGAATAAAAAAAAATCCACTTGGACGAAGTCGCGGGCATCATCTAGTACAGAATATTACTCAAAATGACAGTTAGATGTCACGTACCTTGACATTCCTAAAATAAGGATTATAATAATTCTAAAACACGAAAGTCAACAATAATGAAACAATATGGCCCGTCGTTGGCTGTATGGCCCCAGACCAGACAAAATTCAGAAATTTATAAAATTAAAAGTACCTTCCGAAGTAGTGATGAAGATTAAAATATTTTCCACGATGATGAAAACCTATGACTAAAGGCGCATGCGCATTATGCAATGTTTATTTATAAATATGCAATCAATATTGCACTTTATGTACTGTCGACGTCAAAAGTCCATCATACTAATACTATACTAATTATTATCTACATGAATTCTCTCACACTCGCATACAAAATAAATACATATAAAGGCCAAAAGTGGTTTAATAAACGTACGTAAATAAATATAAATATATAAACTTACATATACCTACACAAATAAATAGTTGTAGCCGGCGGAGGATTACTAATTATGTATTATTATTATTTTTAATAATATAGTAAATGCGAAAGTGTGTTTGTTTGTTGGTTTATTGGTTTGTCCTTCAATTATTGATTTTTGGCATGGGTATAGTTAAGGAACCAGAGAGTGACATATAGGCTACTTTTTATCCCGGAAAATTGAGGAGTTCCCGCGGGAATAAAAAACCACGCAGACGAAGTCGCGGACATCAGCTAGTAAAAGATAAATAAAAAAAGCTTTGTATGGACTTAAGGTAGTTTTAGGTAGTTTTAGGTTTACTAACATTAGGTTATTGTGTGTGTGTTCTTATCTTACTAACAATATTTATGATCTTTATGGTCGAAATAAATGATTTTTCTTTTATTTTTATTTTTTATTTTGACGTCGACCGTACACATTTGTATACAAGTTGCAACACATTCATACCAGATAAAAGCAATTTACAAGTAAATAACTCCTTGAGGGTTTCTCGGAAGGGATTATAAAGAAATACATAGTTGTTCTACATTGTATTAACTTTTTTTCCGAAGATGCATTTCCACTGAGAAGAACACTGACATTATTGTCATTAATCGCATTTATAATACTAGAGGCTAGAGATAACTGCAAAAAGCCTATTTATATAGTGGCTATAAAGCTTATACAGGTTTTTTTTAAAATAAATAATCTAAATGCCGATTTTCAAGTTTTAATTGTGATTTAACGCACTTTTTTACCGATACCTAGTTTTAAAATATTTATCAAACTTAAAACCATTAAAAACAAATTTTTTTTCATAGCTAATATAATACTAGTATCCCTATTAGGTACTCAGCAACAATAATAAGAAATGGATATGTCACCGTAAGATTGTAAAAACCGTTAGATTATAATCTAACTCGTGAAATTGTAAATTGTCGAATGATTACAATATAACGGATTATTTTTCGGTAGATTGTAATCTGTTAGGTTTATTAACCCGATACCTGATTATTTATGTCGAACCCTAACGTAACCTACAAGAAAGAGACAATAAAAAGGTAAATACAATGAATATTTCAAAAATTGACACTTAAAACATTGAACGGTTCACAATCTTTCGACTGTTTACAATCTATCGAAAAAAAAACGTTAGATTACAATCTTACGGTTTTTACAATCTTACGGTGACAGATACAAAATAATTAATTAACAAAAAATAACCCCTAATCAAAAAGGCAACCCCTGGTTGTCCCCGGGCCAAGGGCAATCCAATACCCATCAAGCTTGCAGCATTGCCACGCTGAATGGCGATAGATAACCTTTGAACCAGGTAGGAAACAGATTAATTAAAAGGATAGGAAAATCCTACGGAATACCATATAATAACTGTTTAATTCTATGGTAGGTAATAAAATTGTTTCTATGGGTAAGTATACAATCGTTAAAAATAGTAATTAAAGTAATAATTTTAGTACTAAAAGTAGAGCACGCATTTTCATGCCACTTAGTCATACCAATAAATAAAAACACCTAGACTCTATAATTTTAATTAGGTATTTATTAGTCTCTAGGTAACCTATGTATCACGCATCGACCCATAATATTAGTCATAGGTTCCAATACATTGATGTCATCCTTGATTCCACTAATCCATACATAATATTATAAATGCGAAAGTGTGTCTGTCTGTCTGTCTGTCTGCTACGCTTTCACGGCCCATCTGTTCAACCGATTTTGATGAAATTTTAGGCTACTTTTTATCCCGGAAAATTCAAGAGTTCCCGCGGGAATCAAAAAAATTACCTGTTCAACCGATTTTAATGAAATTTTGTACAAGGGTAGGTTGTATCTCGGGGGAGGACATAGGCTACTTTTTATCCCGGAAAATTCAAGATTCCACGCGGGAATCGAATAAACTTGGTCCACGCGGACGATGTCGCGGGAATCATCCAGTAACTTATAAGTGCTGCGCTACCTCCCTGGCGATGTGGCTTACTAGTAGGAAGTCCCGGGTTCGATACCCGGCCGGGTCAATTCAGTAAATAAAATTTCTGAATGACCTCTGGTCTGGTCCGGTGGGAGGCTTTGGCCATGGCCAGTTACCAACCTGCCGGCAAAGACGTTCCACCAAACGATGCCGTGTAGAATAAGGAACTACGCCCATGCAAAAAATCACGTCGATCCGTTGCTCTGTTGCGGCGTGATTGAAGCACAAACCAACAAACTGATGTATGACTCGGTCAAATCGAAACCTAATTATGATAATTATTTTTTTTTACAAGGGGCAATTTTATCACGATTAATTATTTAATTAATTATCAATTACTCTTAAATCATACTAATAGTATAAAAATGCGAAAGTTTATTTGTTTGTTGGTTTGTTGGTTATTGGTTTGTTGATTTGTCCTTCAATCACGCCGCAACGGAGCAACGGATCGACGTGATTTTTTACATGGGCATATTTTGGGACCTGGAGAGTGACTCCACTGGAACTGGAGAGCCACTTTTTATCCCGGAAAATTAAGGAGTTCCCTTGGGAATTAAAAAAAAACTTATTCCATGGGGACGAATTCGCGGGCATCAGCTAGTTATTAATAAGATTAATAGTAATTAATAGTTTGGAGATGGTTGCAAAATTCTATTCCAGCACATTGGAACCCCCATACGTTTAAAAATTTACATGTAGCCATAGATATATTATAGTAGGTACTATACTACCTCTATGCATGTAGCCCTCATCACGTTTTCCGACTGCATTGGCCAACATTAGTCCAATATGTACTAGGCTGTTTAGGGATAGGGAATGGGGGAGGGGGATTCATTATTCAATTAAGTTATTAAAAACTATGACAACATTAGCCTGCCTATTTGAAGCATTAGATCATTTAGGTTAGTGCTCAAGTTTATAAACCTAATTTCTTAAAATAAAATATAGGCATCGTAGTCTCATAAAAACAGGCTTAGGCTGAGCGCACATTGGTGAGGCTCTATGGTAATCGGCATCGCTCAATCGTTTTAGAATGTAAGCTAGCGTCACGCGTCAGTAATACCTACCTTAGGTATATAATTTTAAAAAATGATCAAGATATTAGGAACAGTTGCCGTTCTTTTCTATACAAGAAGTGTAGGTATTTCTTTTTCCTGACGAACTTAAAGCATCCAAAAGTATTAATATAGTCCAGTCTTTATTAAAATTTTGTACTTTCACTGCACACATTTTAATAAACCTCAAGAAAAATGAGACGTGATGTCATAATTCATTACGGTATCTTAAAACTAAAACTACGAGGGTACCCAAAGCGCCCAGCCCCCCGATTGTGTAAGGAAATTGTAATCGTAATCGTTTGTCAAAAGAATATCAATTTGACCTGTTTAAGGAGTTCATACTTCATAGATGCCTACACGTCACAAAGCATGTATGAACTTCGAAAGTTCAAAAGTTCGAGCAATACGTTTTATGCGATCAAATGATTACGATTTGTTCAGAAAATTGGTCCTCTGGCTGAGTAGAGCCCACAACAAACTCAGCCGATTTTTTTCAGTATCACCGTCTTATACTTGTTATTCTTAAAATGTACAATAAACATACTTAAGTTAAGGTTCATTTTACTTTAACGCTAATGTGAGTGAACGCTCACTACGTCAATCGAATTTGCAATGTAAAAACTCAGAGTAAGCGTGCAGCTATGAGCATGAACTTTCGCATGTTATTTACGTGTTTATAACAAGTGAACATAATTAAAACAATTCAAAAATACGACTGCCCTTCCCCATTGAAATTTTATTCTATATTTTTTGTGAATCACTGGATATTGAAATATAGTGTTATATATTTTTGGAATCTACTCATCATTTTCTAGATGGTGATTATATAGTTAATCTTATTTTCGATTCTTTTTTTCAACTTTAGTCTTTAATGCGGGACCATGATCACCCCATCCATTTTTTTTTTAATTTTACTAGCCTATGTCACCTGGAATAAGCTAGGGATTCTAACGATACCTCATTTATCAAATTAAAAAAAACATACATACATACATACATACATACATACATACATACATACATACATACATACATACATACATACATACATACATACATACATACATACATACATACATACATACATACATACATGAACCCTGAAAACAATATGCTCCTTTTTTCAGGCAGTCGTGTAAAAATTAGAAATGACGCAGGTATAGCCAATCGACGTGCAGCCTAGGAGTGTCAGGAGTCAAAACATGTGGTGTGGTTATGCGGTTAAAATGCAACAAATAGAGGCCATTTTCTTATAATAGGGGTAGGTACTGGATCGTACGTCATAAAATGCATATTATTATATTAAACTTAGTCACAGGGAAAAACCTGCCAGTCACGTAATAAAAATTAGAATAGAAGCAAATCCAAAAACTTTAAACTCTAACTACACGAGAACTAAGGTTGCCTGCAGAGTGCAGTGTGATTCTCTAAGGTAAAATAAAATTTACAACCGTTGCAGTCAAGGGCGATCTCTTCGATGTTACATCGCAGGCCGCATCGATGCTAGCAATGCTTTAATGTTTCTTAGAGAATGACACTGCAGCAATGTGATTCTCTAAGAAACATTTAAGCATTGAAACTCGAACTTAACTAAACTGAAAATCGAACTTAACGTGAGCGAAGCCGCGGGAAAAAACTAATATTCTATATAAGTAGGTCGTCGTCGTCGTCGTCGTCAACCGATGGACGTCTACTGCTGGACATAGGTCTCTTGTAGGGTCCTCCACAAGCCACGGTCTTGCGCCGCCTGGATCCAACGACTAGGTAGGTACTTGCCTATATTATTTTTGCCAGCATTCTTGCCTTCATTCCATGCGGACATGATTTGTATAGTGATTAGATTAGGCCTAGCATACTGTAAATTTCCTTATGTTTCAATACAATAGAACTAGGTAGGTAACTATTATTTATTTGTTGCCCACATCGAAAAAAGTTTCAATTGTTTTTCTAGGCTAGGCACTTTCGAGGTCACGATTAGCCACAGAATTAACGAGTAGATAATATATCGTTTTACATATCAAATAGGTGGTGTATTGTTTCATTGTAATGGCACAGTTTAAGCATTGAATCTATACAGTGGGTCGATGCCATGGATGAAATAAACACGGTATAGGAAACGTAAGAAAAACGTTTGAAATCACGTTCGACTAACTTGTGCGAGGCGAAGAGAGTGCCTTGTCATTTTTCTGTCCAATCATTGACAATAGTGTATGAAAAAGTCGATCACAATGACAATACAATATAGGTACACCTACTTATAAGCATACTTATACTTATAGCAAATAAATACATGATTATTATGATTATGATTATACTTAATGGAGAAACTGCCAGGGTTCGTGGCTCGAGGGATAACAGGAATAACGCGATATCACGCGTCCCATTTTTAATTCGTCCAAGGTATAGGTACAAAGGACATACTCCGGCTAAGTACCATTGACAGTTGTAGCACCTGGAAGTACGGTACTCTTATCTGTGGTTAAGACTTAAGAGAGAGGCAGGAAACTGCAAAGAAATTACTTTAGAGTGACAGAATTTTGTATTGATTATCCTGCCAGTTACCCTCGTCACGTCCCTGTCACCCGCAGCGTTCCTGTCTAGACACCTCCGTCGAACGACTGGTAGGAAATAACATATTATCTTCTTAGGCTGTGGTAATGGTAAAAGCAATAAATCAATCATAAAATGTGTCGATATATATGGGCACGTGGCCTACTGTCAAAAGTAGCACATTTATATCCACCAACACTACAGCCCTTTAAAGTCCCACAGCTGGACACAGGCCTCCACTCTCATAGGAGAGAGGGAATTACAGCTAATAGACCCATCACGCTGCTCCAATGCTGGTTGGCGGTTAAGGACTATTATCATGTTAGTGACAATAACTCTCCGAGGCACGGGAGTGAAACACCGCCATCTTCCTTACTCCGGGCTAGTACTGAGAATTTCTAGTCAGAAAAACCTAATTAAACTTAATAATTATGGCCTGACCCGGGACTCGAACCTGGGACCTCGTCAGCCGCAGTCGAACATGCTAACCACTAGAGTCTAGACCAACGAGGCAGTGTATTTATACTAGTAAATAGAAAATCAAAAAATCGCTGCCAAAAACACAGTAATTAACTATTTGCAGCTCTGGCCTCTGGCTAGTACGTAGACTTTTTTTTTTTTTTTTTTTTTATTTTTTTTCTTCGCATAGACTTATATAAAGCGCTTACGAAAGTCAGTTTATCGATATAGTACAATACTTACAATATTAATACAAATTCACATTGATATGTCATAAAAATTAATAAGCTACTTAAAGTACCTAGTAATACAAAATTTAAATGTTATTTTCAAATTACAATGTCGTATCTTCTTAATGTCATAATTTAATAATAAAATGTCAAAATAAAAATGTCATAATATTAGAATTAAAAAAAAGGTACTCAAGTACATAATTTTCATGTCATAAAATAATTAATGTTATTACAATACAATACAATATAATAAAATAAGTACAGAAGTACATAATTTTGTATATGATACCTAGAACAGCTTGTGCAGTGTTATATTTTCCATGCTTTTTTATCATCTAAGTAATCATTTATCTTGTAATAACTTTTTTTAATTAAAATTTCTTTTATTTTACTTTTAAACTGTCTATCAGAAAGATCGGTTATATCCTTTGGAATTCTGTTGTAGAAGCGTATCGAGCTGCCCATAAATGATTTAATTGTTTTAGACAACCTGAATGTCTGCCCAGTTAACTTATGTTTGTTTCGTGTATTATAGTGATGAGAGTCAGAGTTCTTCTTATAGGATGCTAGATGTCTTCTAATGTACATAATATTCTCAAATATATAAAGTGAAGGCATAGTCAGAATGCCAATATCTTTAAACATATTTCTGAGAGAATCTCTGGGCTTCATCGTATAAATGGCGCGAATAGCTCTTTTTTGGAGTATAAAAATAGTTCTCCAATCAGCAGCCGAGCCCCACAACAAAATTCCATAAGACATCAAGCTATGGAAGTATGCAAAGTATACTATTTTAGCAGTTTTCACATCTGTTAATTGTCTTATTTTGCGAATTGCAAATACCGTTGAACTTAGTTTATTTGCCAGATTATTAATGTGCGGACCCCATTGTAATCTAGAATCAATGGTTAGGCCAAGGAAAAGAACGTCGTCTACGATATCTAATTTTTCGTTGTTGAGAAATATCTCCACATTTCTTTCACCACGGTAGTTCGATGAGGCAAAATATACACATTTGGTTTTTTTACTATTTAATGCTAAGTTATTGACCGAAAACCATTGCGAAAGCTTGGTGAGTGTTTTATTAAGGTGACCCAAATCAGAGTTTTTCCTGTTGACTTTAAACACGAGAGAAGTGTCATCTGCAAATAATACGATATCTGCTAGTTCTTTTATCATACTAGGAAGATCGTTAATATAGACTAGGAACAAGAATGGACCGAGAATTGATCCTTGCGGTACTCCTAATTTGATTTTTGTTCCCTCAGATGTTCCTTTATTGACACACACTCTCATTTTTCGATTAGTTAAGTAAGATGAAATTAGATTTAGGGCCTCATCAGTAACTCCATAGAACCTCAGCTTTCGGACAAGTATTTCGTGATCTACGCAATCGAAGGCCTTTGAAAGATCACAAAAGATGCCAATAGCATTTTGCGATTTTTCCCAGGCCTTCAAAATATTCTGTATTAGATCAGCTCCAGCATGGGTTGTAGATCTGCCTTTCTATCTGATCTACTTTTTGACAGCTAGACGTTTTATTTTTGTCCTAAGTCCTCAGTGTACCTCAAAATAGTCGTAAGTGTATAATTATTATAATCCTAACTAAGTAATTAATATAATTAATGCGAATGTTTGTTTGTTTGTTTCATACACTTTCACAACGCATCTGTTCATCCGATTTCGACATGTATGGACCGTATCGCTGAAATCTAAAGTTGTGTCGCTAATTTTATGAAATAAATAACTCCTGTTTTTAATTTAAAAGTTTTTTGAAAATATTACGAAATAACATTTCTCCGAAAAAAACGGATCGGGAATTAATATAATGAGTTTTTTCCTTGTATAATACTAATATCTGTTGCCCTCGACTTCGCGTAGAATGAGCTCGATTTTTTTAGTTCCCGCGGGAACTCTTCAATTTTCCGAGATAAAAAGTAGCCTACGTGTTATTTCAGGCTATAATCAGACTAGATCCGTTCAGCCGTTCTGGCATGATTGAGTAACAAATATCCATCCATACATCTATCCATCCAAACTTTCGTTAGTACTTAGTATAGTATAGATAGTAGATACATACCTACCTGCTATAAATAACAGAATATCGGCCATTCTAATAAACTATAGGCCATTGATACTAGGTAATGAGTGTTGCCAAAAATCTAGACCGCTTTGATGTCTAGGATAGGCAACAGTGTTCGCTTCCTCTAATGACATCATTGATTTCCAATTGAATACCAATTTGAATACGCCAAAGTGTGACTTGAATATAGATTTCGAATTTCGAGTCTCGACAGCATTTTTTTTAATAATCTTTATTTCAGTAGTTTGTTCTACGTCTACTACGAGGAACACGTCACTCCGTAGAGCTTCAAAAATTCTACACAAACCATATTAAATCTTACGTAGGGCTTTCTTTTGAGCCCTAGCGTCCTATGATAGAGGCAAAAATTTTCAATTTATTTGAATAAAGGAATTTTATTCAAATACCTACATATTTTTACTTACCTCTAATATTCAATAGTTAGCTTTGTAATGCCAATCATGAAAATACATGAAAATATGTTAGAGTTATTAAAACGTCCAGTAAGGAAAGAGCCATTTATCTTTTTTTATTCTACTACAAGTTAGCCCTTGACTACTATAACTATCAACTGGTAGTAAGTGATGACGCCGTCTAAGATGGTAGCGGGCTAACCTGTTAGTGGTATGGCAGTTATATTAAACCCATACCCCTAGTCGGTTTCACGGCATCGTACCGGCACGCTATATCGTTTGGCGAGATTACCTGGCGTTTGCCAGTAGGGTGGTAGGTGACTAGCCACGGCCAAAGCCTTCCACCAGAAAAAAATAAAAAAAGTGTCTGTGTGCAATTCACACGGCAGAAGTGAATCTTCAGAAAAGTAGCCTATGAGAGAATGAGATAAATCTAACTTGTATTCTATCTCATTCTCTCGCAGGCTAACTCCATAGGTTTGTTTCTTTTTGGTGTCGCTTTTTTGTTTCGTTGAATTTTCAAATCACAACGATTCTAAAGAAGTTTCACTTCAAAAACACCCTTCTAGTTTTTAAAGCTACATCCCAGGAATTTTACTATCTGAGATTAATAAACATGATTGAATCAACATCACTTAGGTAATCACAAGTTTCTAGAGAAAAGTATAATAACATGGCAAAAACTGAGCAATGTTCCACGACTGCTTAGCTATTTGTAACTTTCTTATTCTTTAAATAGAAGATCTGTACTATTTAATGGCATAGATTTCATCTCTGGACATTCTGGGGCAGACTTCCATACAATTTTTGACCATGTTGTTACTCAGAATCTGTACGAGTATCATCATAGAATACACAATTTTATCAAAAGACAATCAAGAAAATCAGATTAATATTTTTACAGCGTTAAAATTAACAAGTCATCTTTACAGTGGAAATGAGTCAATCATCATAAAATGGTGACAGCGCACACTGACTCACTCTTACCTATACATGATCATCATCACGCGTTGAGGTTTTTTGGTACAACGTCCCGTATGAAAACGTGCCCGAAATACCAATTCTTTTTATTCCCTAGCTGTTCTGGCCCGGTGTCCAAAATTGGAACAAATTTGTATGCCTGCTACTTATGTTTTGTTTTTAATTTTATTTTTAATATACACTACCTATTACTAAATGATCAAACAAACAAATAACGACTAGTCTAGTCGGATCCTAGATACTAGTTACTATCCTACCGGCGAAGACGAGCACGTAGGTACGACGTGCATTTTATTCATAAAAAAAGTTTTGTTTTAGTAATAAGCAGCTATTCGTTTTAATCAATAACAATTCTTTCCAAAAAACCGACTTCCAAAGCCACTGTAAAGTAAAAAATAATTTTTATTTTTAACTTTTTAGTGTCAGGAGGATTTGGAGTCAGAATTTTTTATGGGACCACCTCTCGGAGAGCTTTCTCTAACAACTGAAAAAAAATATTCAAATCGGTTCAGAAACCACGGACTACGGAAATATGCACATCGACATACATTAAAAAAAACCGGCCAAGTGCGAGTCGGACTCGCGCACCGAGGGTTCCGTACAAAGCTGTAGGTATATTAAAGTAAAAGTAATAGTATTTTTATTCCACGTATCTATTTTAATTTTAATTTAATACCTCTACGCGTTCATGCGGAAAGTGTAGTAAGTTTAAAATTATTAAAAATATTTTTATTATATGATTGTAACTAAAAATTTATGCTTTTCGCAATTTTTCCTTTACCTGTGCTATAAGACGTTGCTTCGTACAAAATTTCAAGATTCTGAGTTCACGGGAAGTACCCTGTAGGTTTTGATTCCCTTGCGAGTGTCGAAATTTGCAGCATAAACAGCTGTATCTTTTGATTGTGTTGGCTTAGAAGTTTGATTTTTTCACGACTCCAAGGGACAGTAGACCTGAGTATTTGATATGAATTTCAGCTTGATACCTCCATGCATTCCTGAGAAAAAGGGCCTTGACACAGACGGATGGACAACAAAGTGATCTTATAAGGGTTCAGTTTTTTCCTTTTGAGTACCGGAAACCAAATTATTAAAATATTTTTATTAAATTATACTAAAAATTTTATGCTTTTCGCAATTTTTCCTTCCAAGGGACAGTAGACCTGAGTATTTGATATGAATTTCAGCTAAATACCTCAATGCGTTCCTGAGAAAAAGGGTCTTGACACACAGATGGACGGACAACGAAGTGATCCTATAAGGGTTCCGTTTTATCCTTTTGAGGTACGGAACCCTAAAAAATATACACGCCGAATTGAGAACCTCCTCCTTTTTTGGAAGTCGGTTAAAAACAATTTGGCTGAATCTAGCTTGCACTTGGCGGGGTTTTTCTTATCTGAATATTTTAAACATATTACCACTTATCTTTCGCAGACATAGATGGCGCTGACTGACTTTGACTCGTGCAAGCAGAGCATAACACAAAAATAATTTTTCACACCACTCGCTCAACAACGCCTTATTACATGGCCTGTTATCTAAGGTTAAAGCAAGACATTAAATCCCTAGGGTTATAATGTTGTACTGAAATCCATTATTCCCTAGGGTTATAATGTGATTTGAATTTAGAATCATCGCGCATCTGAAGCAAGATCTGAAGGAAATCCTATTCATTCCAAAGAGGTTTTATTCATAATTCTTATTGCTATATTCATAAAGTCTAATTTCGGTAAACATAATGTGTTCTCAGCAGGCGCGGCCAACTCGATTTTCGAAAACCAAAGCCGTGGCCCACTAGATTCGCACTGACGAAATTTGTTTTTCAAATCGAGTAGGCCACGCCAGCTGAAAGAAGTGGTTGTATCGCGAGGTGTGAAAAGTAGAGTATTCACCGTAGGGGTAATGCTGTATTAATCTTGGGCGCCCCTAATTCCCGCGCTACTCTCAGGATTCTAGATGCAACACCCTCGCTACGCTCGGGAGTTACTCTAAAATCCCTCGTTCCGCTTGGGATTTATCCCGGCGCCCGTGACATAATACATCGCATTACCCCCGTGGTGAATAATCTACTATTATCTCGACTACCGTGGTAATATTACAAAATTGGTAGGTACTATTACATTGAACATACAATTTTTGGAATAGGATGTATCTTCTAGGTCCTAGTAGATAAATCCACTTAGTTTCAATGCGGTATCAGGCTATCAGCAGTACTTCTTGTATTACCCATGTATTACCCAAATGCTTCGAACATTATTAATAAAGAAGAACTCTCCATAAATTTTCGGAGAAAAAAATATACGGAGAGCGATGATGATCGAGGGTTTAAAAGATAGGTGAGGAGCACGGCCAAAATTTCATAGGTGTCTATTTCAGAAAGTATGCTAGATGGAAGAGTGGAAGTAAGATATATGCATGACTTTGATAATATGGTTTTTTTACAATATTTGTTCTGTATGGAAGAATTGTCGGTTTGCCGTTAGCAAAGCCAAGATGGCGAAGTTCAATGGCACCCAAAGGTACCCGATCGTCAGCGGTATAATATTGACATTTAATCAATTATGGAAGGTTTCTTTGTGTTTTTACTTCAACGGTCTCTTACACTGTATGCATGCCTGGAAAGTTTTTTTACTTTTAAAGGCCCTTTTAGATTCTTAGGGGGGTCTCTATTTTATTTTTTCTTATGAGATTTTTTTTAACATCTGTCGGACGCTTGGCACGGTGGCGCATCCACTGTGCTCGCTAGCAAAGCAGTGTGTTGTTTACTTCAGAACACGTAGGCAGTAAACACTAGGATAGAAGGAGAGCAAGTAAGTAGACAGTGGGCCACGCAGTCTACTACGTGGTCCGCTTTAGCGGGCCACGCACCCACGCGCCCTACTAGTATCATAAGGGGCTCCAGGCGTATTTTCGTGTCATTTAACATCTATCTACTTCTTCAAATGATGTCACATTTTTTGAAAAATATATAGTGCAATACTCAGATTATTGTTCTTCAGTATTGCTGAACTTTTTTTTGAAATTTTTGATTATTGAGATAAATGCAAGAAATCATAAAATAAGTAAATTCGCATATGATTGTCTATTAACTTTTTTACCTGTGCACCCACGAAGTGAAACTTGCATAAAAATAAAGAGAATATTTTTGAGGTAAAAACTCTGCAGTTGTGTTTTTCCTCATTTATCAAAATCGGTTGAGGCGTATAGAAGTTATGGTGGAATATACATAGAAACATACATATCTACATACATACATACATACATACATACATACATACAAACATGAACCCTGAAAACAATATACTCAACAAAGTACTCTGTGAATATACTCCTTTTTTTATGCAATCGTATAATAAAAAAGTAATTCATAAAAAACAAAAAACCCGACTGCTTGGATACCAAAAAGTATAAAACAAGACATGAATTGAAGTATTTCATTATTATCAATTTAAATCGTATAATATTAATCAAATGTATCAAGGCGCAGTCGCACGTCCTAAAACTAAACTTAACGTGCGACTGCGCCTTGATACATTTTATTAATATTATACGATTTAAATTGATAATAATGAAATACTATCATGTCTTGTTTTATACTTTTTGGTATCCAAGCAGTCGGGTTTTTTGTTTTTTATGAATTACTTTTTTATTTTACATTTTTTTGTTAAGTATTTATCGGAAACAGGCGACGTTTTATCTGCCCGAAGTAGCACCTATTACCTATTCTGTGGTAGCACCAAAGGTACTAAAAAGTATTTTGTATGAGAAGTAGCAATGAGCATCGGATTAATTTATTCGTAATGACGAGCGGTGATCACCATAACCATCATCAAATTTGCATATGTTATAATGCTAATATTAATTTGGTAAAGTTCGTAAATCTGCTATTTTTCCTAAAAATGTGCTTATTAATTTTCGAGAGTCCTATCGCATCGACGTCACGAGACCTTGGCAATGAACGTCGGCCACTTACGAAAATGCCCGTAGACAATGCAAAAAAAGTAGGTATTTTTAAGTATTTTCAGAAACACAAATTGTACGTTTTAGTACGTAGTGGACGTATTTATTTATTTAGTGTTTAGTTTATAAGTAAGTGGACCCGGAACTAATATTTTAATAGACATTAAAATGTTAGTCGGGAGTTAGTTTGATAGACATAGATGATATGAGTAGGAACTTTAAACATTTCCTTTGAAACCTCGTAAATCCTAAATTATCATTTAAACGGAAAAATGGTTTAAGGAACCTAGGTGTGATTTTAAAAGACCTATCTAACGATACCCCACTTGCTATAGAGCCTATCGACTATTGATAGGCTAAGAGCCTATCGACTTTTATTTATTAATTGGCTTCTAGTGGACGCCATTTTGTTTTTCTCAAATTCGGCCTCCGTAGTGACATTCACACGATTAAGATAAATCTAGTGGTGCAAGTATTATCAAAATCGGTTCAGCCGTTTTGTCTGTAGTGCGACACAAAGGAATACACAAAAATGGACCTTTGAAACCTCGTAAATCCTAAATAATCGTTAAAATGAGAAAATGGTCAAGGGAACCTAACTATGATTTTGCAAGACCTATTCATCGATACCCCACTTGGCATAGTCTATCGACTTAAATTTTTTAATTTGTTACATTATGGCTTCTAGAGGCCGCCATTTTGTTTTTTCTCAAATTCGGCTTCCGTTATGACACTCAGAAGATTAAAATAAATCTAGTGGTGCAAGTATTATCAAAATCGGTTCAGCCATTTTGTCTGTAGTGCGACACAAAGGAATACACTAAAAATGAACCTTTGAAACCTCGTAAATCCTAAATGATCGATAAAATGAGAAAATGATCAAGGGAACCTAACTATGATTTTGCAAGACCTATTCATCGATACCCCACTTGCCATAGTCTATCGACTTTAATTTTTTAATTTGTTACATTATGGTTTCTAGAGGGCGCCATTTTGTTTTTTCTCAAATTCGGCTTCCACAGTGATACTCTACTGATATACTCGGCATAAACTGGTGCAAGAATCATCAAAATCGGTCCACGCGTTTAGGCTGTAGCTGTCCTGCAAGGAACAAAAATACATATATAGACTGATGAACACATAACCCTGTGCGTTCCGCAGTCGGGTAAAAATGGCGACGATTTATGACGTCATTTTCCCTAGGATACTGCTGCAGTATACCGTCAGTCCAACGAATGAGGGCTACCGCGTTTAAATTCGCCGCTAGGGGCGCTAGTGTAGAGTGAGGTCTCCAAAATGTTAAATATCACTGGGCTTTTAACGCGAGTCTAATTATTTAGTTAATGTTATGAATATTTAGCAATAACCGATTAATTAAGGAAGATGTAAAGATACGTGTCAATGAATGCCAGTGCTCTGTACATTGACAGCGGAGCTAAGAAAAAGAGGCAAAAATAAGCGGGCTGAAAGAACAGCTACTTAATTCATCGGTTAGTATTTCCCCGATTCCTGTATGTTTACTATTTTTAAAGGGATTTTTTTTTCAGAAATATGCTTGTTTACCGAATTTACAGCTATATTTTAGGACCTTACTCGCAAGTGGCGCCAACTAGTGAGCATAAAAACGGTAGCCCTCATTTAGCACTGAACAGCAGGGCGACCGCGTAACTTTTGCGGGTATGTTCCGAAATACACTGTGAGCACTGTAAGGTGTGACGTCAATTTAGTTTACTGCGAAACCGTTCCTTTATAGTTAGCTATACTGGTCACTGTTTAAAACGGAACGCAGCCAGCACTGAGAGCACCTTACCTCGAAAACGCCAGTGCTCACAGTACAAAAATGGCGACGATTTATGACGTCATATATTTCCCTAGGATACTGCGGCAGTATACTGTCAGTCCTTAACGGGACGAATTTCTTGAAGAGCACTGAACAGTGCTCTCAGTGTATATCGGAACATATACTGCATCAATCATTGATACATCGCAATCACCTCTGATTGGTTAACACTCTTCCACTATTGGACGAAATCCATTGACGCAGCAAGAATACCATAAATTCAGCTAATCGGAGGTGATTGCGAGGTATCAATGATTTGCAAAAGATACACGGTCGCCTTGCCATTTTCCAATGTCAATTTGACGTTGACAGGCTGTTGACGTGTTATTGTTTTGAAATTCTCAATAATTTAGGACTTTGGACCTTGTTCAATTTTGTTTTATTTAATTTCAATTGTTTCTGTTATCTTTAGTTTAGACTGAATTCTATTAATTAAATCTACAATGGTACTGATAGAAAAGTCAATTGTTTTGCTTAGATCACCGAAATTGGCACCCGGTAAGTTACAATAACATTGCCGTATTGTATGTAAAAATACCTTTTTTACGAAAAGAGCATTTATAAAATCTTTTCGAATTAGCTATTCGTAATTCAGTATCGCATTCCGTAGTCGCACCAGGAAATATCATGTTTTAGATATTAAAACACCGCAATTCATTAGGTACTCTTTTCTACTCTATAAATAATTTATTAATAATATTATCACTATTAAAATGCAGAAGTTTTTTATCCACTACAAGTTAGGCCTTGACTGCGATCTTACCTGATAGTAAGTGATGATGCAGTCTAAGATGGTAGCGGGGGTGGTGACTAGCCACTGCTTGAGCCTCCCACCAGGCTAGAATAGGGAATATTCAGAGTTTATAAATTGCACAAATTGACCCTGTCGGAGATCGAACTCAGGACCTATGACCGTCAAGAGAACAGTGCTCAATACTGCACCAGGAGTTCGTCATAGTTTCCGTCTGTCTGTCTGCAATGCTGCCCATCTATTAAACAGATTTTGGCAATATTCGGTGTGGAGATGCGTATATGGCTTTCTGTACTAAATACGTCTCCGAAGAGAGATGAGGTACGCTTTTTTAAGGACTTAAACAACTAAAATATATTCTATCTATAAAAGAACTCCTACAATATTAAAAAAAATCTAAAATCCACATTGACTTAGTTGTGGACATTGTTTACTTCTATTCAGGGACAAGAGTCCCATAAAAAAAAAGATTTAAAATAAAAAAAACTACTTTTATATTATAATTTTTCAACTACACCATTCGATACAACCTTATTTTCATAATTTTATGTGAATCATTTTCAGTGAAGAGAGTTTTAACAAGACTGTTATCTTCAAGTGTGGACATACCAAAGTTTGAAACATTAGCAGTGTCCGTGCCAATCAAGAATGTCTTCCACGTAGAGTTGAATCGACCAAAGCAATTGAATGCTTTTAATAAAGCTATGTGGAAGTGAGTATACAAGTTTCTTAACCACCTTTGCTTCTGTTACTAATTCAAAATCTTTTTAAATTATTACCAGATCCAATACTAAAGGTGCGTGATTAGTTAATTGTTGGCTAGATCTCAAATACCCAACAGTCTGTCTGTCTTCTTACAGGGAACTAGGAGCATGTTTTTCATCACTTAACAACAACCCAGAATGTAGAGTGGTTGTGTTGTCTGGACAAGGAAAGCATTTTACTGCCGGTAAGTTATCATTGCCGGTTAGTTTATTCACTCCTCGCCAAATAGCCCCCACATTCTTATTTTACTAACGCCATCTAGTATGAAAAGCGGGACAGCGCTATGGCGGGGAGAAGGACAGGCTTATACGAGTGAGGGGCATGCCCTGCAAGTCGGAAGCCCAACTATTTTCTATGAAAGGCCCCATCTAGTACCTACATATTATATCGACATTATCTATTAGCAGTAACTGTAAGTAAACTATCTTCTGCTTGTATAAATATAAATTGTAATATTTTATAAATACAAATTTTAAATCTTATTGCAATATAATACTTTAGTGGAATGATTGTGCAATAAAGTATTTATCTACCTATTTATTTGAGCATTTAAATTTTAGATCTATCTATTTATAGTTTTTTTTTAATCAACCCATTGCCGGTTCACTACTGAACATCACTATTCTCTAAAAATGAGAAGGATTTAGCCATAATCCACCATGCTGTGGCTGTACTTTGTTCGGCCATTATATTTTATTGCACTAGTGCGGAAATTGAATATTATCACACTACTTTATAGATGTATAACGGTAATATTTTTATCCCACAAGGGGGGAAACAGTATAAATGTAATATGAAATATATTATGTATGTTTTAAAGGAATTGATTTCAACAGTCTCCTAGAAGAGACAAGTCAAGCGGAGGATTTTGATGACATCGCACGGAAGGCTCGAGTCCTGAATACTCTAATTGGTTATTGTCAGGTAAGTCTTGATATTTGATTGATGGATATTTAAGATTGGAATAGCATTCAGGAATTAACATAAAGTCCTCCTTAAATATATTCCTACTAGATGATTCCCGCGACTTCGTCCGCGTGGACCAAATTTTTTCGATTCTTAAATTTTCCGGGATGAAAAGTAGCCTTTGTCCTTCCCCGGGATACAACCTACCCCTGTACCAAATTTCATCAAAATCAGTTGAACAGATGGGCCGTGAAAGCGTAGCAGACAGACAGACAGACACACTTTCGCATTTATAATATTAGTATGGATATTTATCTCTCTCACTCTCAAATCAATAAACTGACTTCAGTTAAGAACACATTCTCTAGTTTCTGTCAGTCTACCGGTATTACTTATTCTTAGCTGTAAATACGATTCATAGTATGACGGGACGGCAACCCGACACGACCGGAGGGAGATCATGTTTGGACAGATTACACTTGTAACCACCAAGTCTTTTATTGGTGGACCAAATCGTAATTTTTAGAAATTTTGCTGTTGTACCACTAAAAATGCCAATATATTCAGAGTATTAGCTTATTTGAATAAAAAACCGGCCAAGTGCGAGTCGGACTCGCGCACCGAGGGTTCCGTACTCAAGAAGTAGGTATAATTACCTTTGTTAATGAACCGCAAAACTAACTTTGTTTGTAGAGGTTTACTGTTAATATCAAAAAATTACGTTTGTTGTATGGGAGCCCCCCTTTAATATTGACTTTATTAATATTTAATTATTTATTTTGAAAGGTAGGTAATATACAAGTTAATATTCTGTGAAAATTTGAATCGTCTACCTGTTACCGTTTTTAATATTGAGCAAAAAAATACGAAAAAAACACGTTTATTGTAGGGGACCCCCCTTAATATATATATTTTTTTAATTTTTAATATTTGTTGTTATAGCGGCAACGGAAATACATCATTTGTGAAAATTTCAGCTTTCTAGCTATCACGGTCTGATAGCTAGAAAGTCACGGTCACGGTAGATACAGCCTGGAGACAGACAGACAGACAGACAGACAGACAGCTTAGTAATAGGGTCCCGTTTTTACCCTTTGGGTACGGAACCCTAAAAACAGTTGGCTGAGTAAATTCGAAACACTAACTAACTTTCTAACTGAATAAGCAAAAGCGTAATTTCTTCACTGGTTTTAACTTTTTAAGTAACAGAAGCGCTCAATTTTTAACTGGTGTGGTGAAAATTACTATTATAATTTATCTATTTGTTTTTAGGATGGTATAACAAGTTTAGAGGACTGTATAAAACCAATATTGGCAGTGGTACATAACGCTTGTATAGGCGCAGGAGTTGACCTTATCACTGCAGCTGATATGAGGTATTATAAAGCTTCATACATACTAATATTATTTATTAAACTAGCTGATGTCCGCGACTTTGGCCTCGTGAATAAGTATTTTTAATTCCCACATGAGCTTCTTAATTTTCCGGGGATAAAAAGTAGCCTATGTCACTCTCCAAGTCCTCAACTATACCCATGCAAATAATATCGTTGATGCGTTGCTCTGTTGCGACGTGATTGAAGGACAAGCCAATAAAGTGTGTTTACTTTCGCATTTATAATATTATTAGTATATTGCTTACTTTTAAAAGATTGCCGTGTTGCAGCACTGAAAAAGGAAAAAAAAACGTATATTAATATGATGTGAAAGTGTATCTGTCTGTTACGCTTTAACGGCCCATCTTTTCAACCAATATTGACGTAGTTTGGTATAGAGAGAGGTTGTAACTCAGAGAAGGATATAGGCTATTTTTTATCCCAGAAAAGTGGGAGAGAGCTCGCAAGAATCAAAAAACCTTAATCCAGTCTATGTCCTTCCCCGGGATTCAACCTACCTCTGTACCAAATTTCATCAAAATCGGTTGAAAAGATGGCCGGGAAAGCGTAGCAGACAAACAGAAAGACACACTTTCGCATTTATAATATTAGTATGGATAAGGATATAAGGTTTCCATACTGTAAATAGGTGATGCAGGTAGATTTCTTCTTCAGGTACTGTACAGAAGAAGCTTGGTTTCAAGTCAAAGAAGTAGACTTAGGCCTAGCAGCCGATGTGGGAACACTGCAAAGACTGCCTAAGGTATCATTATATAGATTAACTAGCTGATGCCCGCGACTTCATCCGCGTGAGTAAAATTTTTGGATTCCCGCGGGAACTCCTTAATTTTCCGGAATAAAAAGTAAGTACCCTATATTCTTCCCCGGGATACAATCTACCCCTGTACCAAATTTCGTCAAAATCGGTTGAGCAGGTGAGCCGTGAAAGCGTAGTAGACAGACAGACTTTCGCATTTATAATATTAGTATGCATTAGTATGGACTAGATTGTCCGGCAGCTGTGGTCTCGTCCAAATTTCAATTTTTTTTTAAACAATAGTATAAGAGTAACAAATATATTTCAGGTAATAGGCAATACATCAACAGTAAGAGAATGGTGCTTCACGGGAAGAAAGGTCCAAGCAAAAGAGGCTGCCGAACTGGGTTTAGTTAGCAAAGTGTTTCCTGACAAAGATAGGTAAGATGTTTTATTAAAGTAGTAGTATACGAAATAGAAGACAGGAAACTGTGTAATGCGCAAAGGCGGCCTTATCACTAAAGAGCTCATGTGGTTGATGCACATAAAAGAAAAAATAATAAGAAAACGATAAAATATACTTACATAATCATACATACTATAGTTTACATTGAAATTACACATATACTACAATTAATAAATATATATATATATATATTGTTATTTGTTTGTTATTGTTAGTTATTCTGATGTAAGAATCTATATCATCTTCTCTTTAATATATAAAACAAATTCGTTTGTTCGAACAATTATAACTCTAGAACAGCTGAACAGATTTGGATGAAATTTGCCACAGAGACAGATTATAGTCTAGAATAACACATAGGCTACTTTTTATCCCGGAAAATTAAAAAGTTCCCGCGGGAACCAAAAAACCTCAATCCACGCGAACGAAGTTGCGGGCATCAGCTAGTTAATGTATAGTTTCATCTAAATCCATTCAGTAGTTTAAGCGTGAAAGAGTGACAAACATCCATCCTTCACATTTATAATATTATCAAGGTTGGATAATGATTAGTAAAATATAATCATATTATTTCAGCGCACTAAAGCAAGTTCTAGAAATGGCGCAGTCGATCGCCTTGAAGAGTCCCGTAGCAGTGCAGATGACGAAAAAGTCCCTCGTATACTCCCAGAGTAGACCTACCAAGGATGGATTAGAACATATTGTGAGTATAATTGAGGTGAAAACTTCTTTAGGCGCGTTGAGCACTTTTTGGTACGGGCTAAAAATGTGGAACGGTGTCGGTCACGCCACACCATTCTTCTTAAGACAAAAGGTCTTAAGTATAAATAATATAGTACATTCGTAATTAAACTTTAATCCCTTTGTTTTAAGGTTTATATTTAAAAGTGATGTGTAACCTTGACCGACACCTCGCGTTGTTACGAAGAAGACAAAAAAAGGTCTTAAATATAAATATAAATATAGTACATTAGTAATTAAACTTTAGTTTTATGGTTTATATCCATACTTCCATACTAATATTATAAATGCAAAAGTGACGTGTCTGTCTGTCTGCTACGCTTTCACGGCCCATCTGTTGAACCGATTTGATGAAATTTGGTACAGGGATAGGTTGTATCCCGGGGAAGGACATAGGCTAATTTTTATCCCGGAAAGTTCAAGAGTTCCCGCGGGAATCATCTATTTTTAAATATTTTAAAAGTGCTGTGTTGTTATTTTTATTGTTTTCATTTCTATCGGCAGTCCCTATGACTGGCAATTTTTTACTAGATTAAACAAAAAAAAACCGGCAACGCATTGGCGGTTCCTCTGGTGATGCAAATGTTCATAATCGGCGACATAATTGGTTGAACAGATACATTTTTTGCATCCCGCGGGAACCTTTGAATTTTCCGGGATAAAAACTAGCCTATGTCCTTCCCCGCGTTACAACCTATCCCTGTACCAAATTTCATCAAAATCGGTGGAACAGATGGGCCGTGAAAGCGTAGCAGACAGACTGACAGACACACTTTCGCATTTATAATATTATAGGAAAAAGGAATTTCTTATATTCTTTTTTCTATGCCTAGGTAAAAGGATTGTTATCCACATTCCACACCCTATTCATATATGACGCTGATCGAAAACTATACGAAAATCAACGCGCAATGTAAATCCTGATAAGAAAAGTAAAAGAGGGCGCCACAATAGGGATGATGCCTATATTATCAGAAATAATTTTTTTTGTAACTAATTGATTAATAGAGGGTCCTAAAAAAGGAAAGGAAGACCTAAAACTCACATACTCTGTTAGTTTTAAGTTTGTTAACCATTTTAAAATATAGATTAATGAAAAAAAATGTGTTGAAATTTGATGACGTCACAACTGTGAATTCCATACAACTTCCATACTAGAAGTGCGTTTTCAAGTTTGTTAAAGAGTTGCTGATTTGATTGAGTTGTCATCATCCCTATTGCCAGTAGTAGTGTGAGAACTAATATGTATTTTTTTTGTTCTTCTGATGGCGGGGTTTCGGATACCCAAAAGAAAATATTGTTGTACATTCGGTTTTTTTTCCTGCCATTTGGATTATGCCATCTTGGGAACACATAAAACAATATTTACAAAACCATGAAAGATTTTAATTTAATTTATTATCTAAGAAAAAAAAAACAAAACCATGAAAGTTTTTTAGATAGTAGGTTGCTATAGCAATCGCCGAGTTTCTTGCTAGCTCTTCTCGGTAGGAATGTCATTCCGAACAAGCGGTAGAATAAATGACGATTCAAAAGTAAAATTCACTTATAAAAGTTATGTAATTCAAACTCAAACTCATATTGTTTTATTCAGAAAACTTATTACAAGTGCCTATGAATCGTCGAGCGAATCTACCACTGTTTCGGAATACCATTCCTACCGAGAACAACTCGGTGGTTGCCCTCTGAATAAGACTAGTTTTTTTTTTCAGAAACTCATCAACCAAGCAATGCTGCAAAGTGAAGATTTGAAAAAGGCTGCTATGGCGACCGCGACGAAAACAGAAGCCGAATTTGATAATTTGTAATATTTTTTAACCGACTAGGGCGAGCTAAAAGGAAGGGCCTATGATTTTAGCAGTTTATGTATGTTTGTATGTTCCAATGTAGCACCTGAACTACAGGGCCGATTTTGATGAATGGTGTGTCGATCTATAAGAGTGTTCTTTTATGAGGTGCTATTTTCATCATAATATAGGAACTAGATTATGCCCGCGACTTCACCCGCGTGGATTAATTAGCTTTTTACTCCCGCGGGAACTCCTTAAGTTTGCGGGACAAAAAGTATCCGGGGTAAGGGAAAGAAAGAAAGTTGTCCTTCCCCGGATTGTAACCTACCCCTATACCAAATTCCATCAAAATCTGTTAAAAAGATGGACAGATATTTTGAATATATTTTATTTGAATAAGTGCTGAATAGGCTAAGAGATTGTGGTTAGAAATATTTTAAATAAGTTTAGATACATATTTTACATTAGCTGGAATTGAATAAATTGATTATTAAAACTTTTTAACTGTTGATATTATTGATTGATTATTTTACTTAATAACTTATAAATAAAAAACACTGATTGTAAGTAAACAAGACCTAATCGGGAAATAATTTAATGAAGATCATAATTAAATATTCTTATTATTGTCCATAAATATAGGTAAGTAATATAATTATTATTATGTTAACATTTACTTACAATCAGTCAAAAAAAATTTAAACACAACAAACAAAGAACTTTATTACATTCAGAATCTTAATGGCGGCGCATAAAATTCGAAATGCGATTATTTCCTCTGACGTCATAGATGCGAATGACGTCATACAACTATTATCCAGGAAAACCAGGTAACCTACTTTAGCCATTTACGAATGACCTGCCCAAATATAGAGCAAGCTATAAATGGAACTAGAACCGGAGTGCAACCACCTTGCAAACGGGCTACACTGCAATGATTTGACCTAGTTATTTTTCAATGGAACGCTAGCATGAACGGGGCCCGTCGAACCTCCATTCAGTAACGAACGAAGCTCCGAGGTCGGCGTGACCTACAATTTGCCATCGCTAGCAACCGGTGCGAATAATACATTTTTTGGCAGTATATTTGAGTATAAACTATCATTTTAATATCTAAAATCACGTTTTGAAGATTTTGTGAACTAACTTTGAAAGTACAGGACGATACGAGCAGCTTTGGCTGATTTTCGTCCTGAAACGTCAAATATTTTAAAATAGCCGCCAAAAAAATATTCTTTAGCTGCGCATTTTTCTCATTGGTGTGAATTCAAAGTCTGTGCTGCGATTGGTCGATATTGCTGCTGTGGTGGTTGTTAACCAATAGGAGTACGCGGCTTGCAGTCGCCTTCCGACCTCCGCGCTACCTGTCGGCTGTCGCTCGCTCACGCCGCTTTCATTGAAAACCCGCACGGACTGTTTTGTTGACGCACGCGCACTGAGGCCCAACAAAGGGCCGAATTAGAACGGTTTGCAAGTGAATCTGATGTATTTATGTCAGAAAAATGGTGAAATCTGTGAAGTGGCTAGTAGAAATTAGGATATTCGACGTGTCGAATCATGACAGAGGCATCTGAAAAGTAAGTAGAGCCTGAAACAGAGCTTTTCGCACATAGTTGCTTCGCCCTGCGTTAGGTAGGTAGGGCCTTACCCCGGCCATTTTTTGAGCTCGGAATATGTGTAGAGTTAATTCTAGTGCTCTCCGAAGCTCTAACAAGAGATATTTAAGTTCAAAGAAGCATCTGAACTCAACATTTCTCTATGGTAATGCATGGCAAGCTCGATACAAGACCGCCGCCCTTGGTTCCCTATGTGGCGTATAGGATAGGTATAATCAATGAGTCGACTTTCATTCACATTAAAGTACATAGCCTGCTATCGGGGTCATCCAAGCTGGATCGTGCGGTGCTTATGTTTTGCTGAATGAATTACATTCAGTTCTAAAAGCTGAACCAAAAATTACGTGATGCTTGCGAAATTATTCCATTCATTCATGTTTCTAAGCTGAAGGTTTTTAATTTGTTTTATTGATGACTGATGGTGACTATTCGATTATGTTTTAATTAATTTCAATTAGGTAGGTTCAATTTTCAAAATACTATCCTTCTCAAAATATAAAAAACAGCTGTTTTTAGAAAATGTCATTATATTATACAATAATTTATTATATTAGGTATGTTACTAATATTATACGATGCCATACTACATACATAGGGAATCAAAAACCTTAATTTTCTGGAATAACATGTAGAGCATGTATTAATCCATATTATACTTACTTTATACCCGTTCCAGCCAACTCAGTTCTATTATTGTAGAGCTAAAAAATAAGCTAAATATTTAAATACACAAACTTACAATATACAAACATCTAAAATTTAACAATCATAATATTAGAATAATTCCACATTTGAAATGTATAGGGTGTAAGCTGATGCCCACCACTCTGTCCGCGTGGATTGAGGTTTTTTTGGTTCCAGCGGGAACTCCCTAATTTTCGGGGATAAAAAGTGACCTGTGTAAAAATGTGTTATTCCAGACTATAATCTATCTCTGCCAAATTTCATACAGGTCTGTTCAGCTGTTTTGGTGTGATTGAGTAGATTCATTCATCCAAAATTCCCATTTATAATATTAAGTATAGTTTCAATTAATTCTGGTTGGTAAGGTTCAATTAAAACTGTCATACTTCTGAGTTCATCAAAGTTGGCACTTGATACAATTTTAGGCTGAGATCTAGCATACCTAACCCTTCGTTACCATTATCTACAAATGCTTAATCTAACATTGTTATAATCACAATAACAATTGGCTGAATTTAAGGCTTTCTTCCTGTGACAATGGATATTTTGGCGAATTCATTCAATGAACATAAGGTTTCCTTTATTAAAAAATTTTTTTGTCATTAACTAACATTTCTTCCAAAAGAAGTATAATCCACAAATCAATTCAAATAGACTTAACAAGTGCTTTTGAATAGCCGAGTGACCGCCACCACTACCACTAGTTCGGAATACCATTCCTACGTCAAATTTAAGCTCTTTTATCTTGTAATATAACAGCCATACTCTTATCAGGTTAGACTGCATCAATACTTACCATCAGGTGAGATCGCAGTCAAGGGCTAACTTGTAGTGGAATTTAAAAAAAGTAATAAATAAGCTTAAGTTGTAATGACATGTGAATTAACATGTACACAAGTATTGGATAGAAGCAGGCGTTATTTTGCAGAAGTCCACATTAATAAAGGGACAACAAGTTTAATTCACTATAATCCGCCACAATAGGTAAATTATTCTTGTAAGTCTTTACAATCGTGCATTGTTGAGTCAACTACTCCTGAAGATGCTCGGTATCGGAGTGAAACGTTCGTTGAAAATAATTTGGAATATTTCTGTGGTGTGATGAATACCCACTGTGCCACATTTTTGTGGCACAGTGGGTATTCATTCATCTCAACAATTACCTATTGTGATGGATTATAGCGAATTAAACTTCTAGTTCCTTCATTAATTACAAAAGTCACAAACCCCATACTGTATCAATGAGCACAACCCATAGTAATTAGATTACTCATGAATGAAATGGAAACACGCATTATTAGACAATTGTCTAATCAAGGAGAGTGGACAGGATGTGGCTTATATACACACAGACGGAACACTGCTCAACTCATTATAGTACTTTACAATGATACTGGCATGAAACTTTTGCTGTGCTTATTCATAGCACAGTTTCATCTAAATAATAGATGACTGACTAATATTTTCGTCTGTGGATTTAGAATTTTTACTTTTACCTAAATATGTATTATTTTACTATTTAATTATTACTAGCTGATGCCCGTGACTTCGTCCGTGTGGTTAATTTTTTTTTTATTCCCGCGAGAACTCCTTAATTTTCCAGGATAAAAAGTAGCCTGTCAATCTCCAGGTCCTCAACAACCCATGCAAGAAATCACATCGATCCGTTGCTCCGTTGCAGCGTTATTGAAGGACAAACCAACACACTTTCGCATTTTTAATAATACTTAGTATGATTTTACTTTTCTTTTTTTTTTTTTGATGATTTTTTATTTGTGAGAACTCTTTGGCTTTCTGCTATAGCACTGAATGAATGTGTATTCCTTTCTTTGTGCGACTGAAATGGGCAGTGTGTAGACATTCTTTGTCTTTGGTCTGCCCAGTCGCCATTGTATTGGGCTTCCTTTTTTTGGTCATTCTTATTCTATGTCGACCAATTATTGGTCTTGCTGTAGATGCCTCTTTCTTGAAATGGTGATGACCTAATACGCATGTTCTTTCTCCAGTGCCTACTTGGTGCGCGTGCGGGCGCAGGTTATGTGTCGCGACGAAGGCACGGGGGGCTGGATGGCGCTGGGGGGCGGAGGCCTGGCTGACGTCATGGTGTGCCGCCGCGGACCAGGTTACCACTAATCTCTGTCCAACCATTTATTTTACTTTAAGCAACACGAATCAATGATGTTCATATGCGTTACTGATTCGATTTTTGATAACAATCGAATTTCTTTATGAAGAAGTTTTCATCGATTTGACACATTGATATATTTTATCATAGCTCAAGATTTCATTTGTAAGTTATTACGTAAGTAGGGTACGTGACTAACTTACATATGATAAGCGAATTATAAAACTGTTTTAATTCGCTATAATCCGCTAAAACAGACAAATCTGTGTGGTACATCGTATAGCTTGCGATATACACCGCCCAATAACCCAGCAATTCGCACCAATACAACACCACACCACACAAATCTTCCAAATTACTCTCAACGTACGTTTCATTCAAACACCGGATCATCTTCAAGAGATGTTGACTCCACAATGCACGATTGTAAAGACAACTGTGCTTTACATGCTGTACCACATAGATTGCCTGCTTTGGCAGATTATAGCGAAGCTTCTTATTCCTTAATTATCATCGACTTCATGGATTTTAACTTTTTTTCTTAGTGTAATCTGCAATCAGTCCAAGGACTATGAGCAAATAAGTTGAAGGAGATAATGTCGTGTTGACCCGATCCTCTTGTAGGAATCAGCACTGGTTAATTCATAAACCCAGATCGAGTATGCGTTTTCTTTTTTGGCGTCTTGGGCAATCCTCCACCAAGAGCCTGTTAGCTAACGTATTAGGGTGTGTACGGATTCGGTTCTTAATTTCTTAGCGTTTCTAGCCTCCGAACTTCCTCCTTTATTGTTGGCATTTGTAACTTCTGGTGGGTTACTGAAAGCAGTCACTACAGCCTATTAACGTCCCACTGCTGGGCACAGGCCTCCACTCTCATAGGAGAGCGGGAATTAGAGTTTAGACCCACCACGCTGCTCCAATGCGGGTTGGCGGGCTTTAACGATTATTATCATGTTAGTGATAATAACCGGGACCGACGGCTTAACGTGCTCTCCGAGGCACGGGGGTGAAACACCGCCAACTTCCAACTCCGGGCTGGCACTGAGAATTTCATAATTGAAAAACCCAATACCTAACTTTTATGCCCAACCGGGAATCGAACCCAGGACCTCGTGATCCGCAGTCGACTATGTTAACCACTAGACCAACGAGGCGGGTATGCCCCCTGGGGAAGTTCTTCATTTGAAATGAATTTTACATGGATTTATTATAGTTCTGTCTGTGTAAGTCAGTTTGTGTGTGTGTCAGCAGGCAGCGGCGAGAGCAGCGGGGAAGCAGCGCCTTCGTCCGCGAGCGCACCGCGCACCGAGTACTACATACACGGACGCCGTATCAGCGATAATATGGTACGCTATACAGTCCCACCGACATACCAAACCTTTTGTACTAATACTATCTGATGCTCGCGTGTTCTTTTTTGTTTTATCCACTACAAGTTAGCCCTTGACTGTGATATCACCTGATGGTAATACTTTTTGCTTACGTGTTTGGTGTACTATTATTTATTATTGTTTATTGTTGTCTTAATGTTATTTTACTTGTCCACATAATACTAGTATTTAAGTAATAGATTTCAGAGGCATGTGCAGCCCCCAGACAAGACGACAAGGCTTAAGGCTTAAACAATGTAAATGTAAATTTCTTTGATAATAAATAAATAAATAAATAAGTGACTGCCTGCCTGCCTGCTTCTGCAGGCTAACCTGTTTTTATTTTTTTTATTTTTTATTATACGTTGTAATCTCCGACGGAGGACGGAGGTGTTTTTTATCATTAGTTGTTATTTAAAAAAAAATCTTTTGAATGATTATCATATTCGAAAGGGGCATGGCAGTTATATTAAAACCATATCCCTATTCTCTGACTGACAGACTCGTTGCATGTTCGACTGTGGCCGATGAGGTCCCGGATTCGAGTCTCGGGTCGGGCCATAATTAAGTGTTGTTTCTGACTAGAAATTTTCAGTAATAGCCCCGAGTTAGGAAGTTGGCGGTGTTTCACTCCCGTGCCTCGGAGGGCACGTTAAACCGTTGGTCCGGTTTAAAGACATTTTTTTATTTATTACTCAATAAGAACACAAGAAAATAGTTCACTTACATTGAGAATTAATTACAAATAAGAATTTAGTAAGTACCTATATGTACATTATCTTGGTAAGTGTCACACGTTATAATTAAATGTTAAAGTTACAGGTAGTTACAGGTCAATTATGAAGGTAGTCAGAAAAACTTTAGTATAAGATGTTCTGCTTACAAAAACTGGTTATGTAGGAGCGAGGTTACACTAACATAAGCTGAGCGGATTTTAGTAAATGTTCAATAAGTTGTTTTTTAAAAATAGGAAAACTTTTGCTGTTCAGTATGGATTCAGGTAAGTTATTGTATAATGTCGCTCCTTCGAACAAAATATTTCGTTTTCCGTAGTTGGTTCTAATTTTAGGTAGTGACAGTTTATTACGTTTTCTAAGATAGTGTTTGTATGTTCTTCTTTGAAAGCATACTTGGGTATGTAAATCATTTGTTATGATTTTTCAGATGAGGATACATATTTTAAGTGTATATAGCTGTCTTATATTTAGAATTTTCGTATCTTTATATAGTTTATTAGAGGGCGTTAAATAATCATATTTATACAGAGCTTTAATTAGTTTATTCTGAGTAATTTGTAATTTCTGTATATGTGTTTTTGCAGCTGTTCCCCAAATTTCAACAAGGTATTCAATATGGGGTTTGACTAGAGCGTTGTATACAAGGTGTAAGTTAATTAGTATAACATACCCGCGGCTACCCATGTTAGATGGTGTATAGATATATTGGAAAAATGTCATAAGACGTGTAGCTCATATCCTGGGGGAGTTATGTGGACTTCAAAATTTTAGCATAAATGTTTAGGTGGCATCCCTTAAAACAGCTGATTCAATATCAATGAACTGCGAACAATACGACGTATGTTAAGCCTCGTTGCCAGCGCGAGCGTTGCGATAAAATCCAGTCGCGATACTAAAGTAATCATTATTCGGCATGCAATTAAATTCTCAAAGCAAAAGCCCGGCTAGAACTTACGTATTGTTGTAAAAAAATGCCCGACTAGTTTCGGACATCGTAAGTCGAAGTCAGTCACTTATCCTTACTTTATGAGCCGCCTTTCCCTGTGATTAATTTCTCGACTTAATTCGTTTATGTTTTGATCAATAATTAATTATTTTGTGTAGTTTGTTCTTTCAATGATTTGAAAATTGTAATGAATTGCCAAATTGCATAACGATACGATAATAATTATTATTATCGCTTGTAGTACAGTTTTGACTTTAGGTGTAGAAGGAACAAAGGACTCCACAGGGTTGCCAAAATTTATTTTCCATAATTAACTAATTAATTTTGTATGGAAGTTTTTGATAATTAATTTTGACTTTTTGACTCTATCATAGTGTTTATAACGTCAAAATGGCATGGGTAGCCGCCGGTATGTTATACCATTTACCTTACACCTTGTATAATAGGACGTACTTTTTGTGGTATGCAAGATGATATTCGACGTAGGGCTCCTATTAGAGGTGAAGTTTTACTTTTAAGGTGGTCAATATGATTCTGCCATGTAAGCTTATTATCCAAAATGAGTCCTAAGTATTTTTCATTGTTAGATTTTTGTATTGGCTTATCAAATATTGTTAAGTTATCATAGTCACGGATTTTTTTGTTTTTGGCTGCAAAGATCATGTAAGCCGTCTTTTTGGTATTTACTGTAAGTAAATTTGAGAGAAACCATCTACTTAGCTTATTTAGGTCACTTTGAGCTTCTTTTACTATGTCTGTTATATTGTTTCCAAAGTAGAATAGACAGGTATCGTCTGCATATAGTGTAATGTTACCAAATACGTTGACATTGCTAATGCTGTTTATATAAACTAAAAAGAGTAATGGTCCTAAAATGGAGCCTTGTGGTACGCCATAATTAAGTTTTGCGGGATTACTTTCAAAATTTCCTATTTTAACAATTTGTTTCCGGTCATCTAAGTATGATTTAAGAATGTTATATGCAGCACCCGTTATGCCAATTTTATGTAATTTATGCAATAAAATTGTGTGACTAACTGTATCAAATGCCTTTTTAAATCGATGAAAACACCCAAAGCAATTTGTTTTTGATCAATAGCAGTTTTAATTCTTGAGCCAAGATCCACAGTAGCTGTAGTGGTACTACGTTTAGATCGAAAACCGTATTGTTGTTCGAAAAAGAAATTGATTTTATCGAGATGTTTATTTAGCCGAGAATATATAAGTTTTTCTAAAACTTTTGATAGAATTGGTAGTACAGAAATAGGCCGATAGTTTCCAGGATCTGTTTTGGGACCCGATTTATAAATTGGCTTAACTTTGGCGATTTTTAAAGTCCCGGTTATTATCACTAACATGATAATAGTCGTTAAAGCCCGTCAACCCGCATTGGAGCAGCATGGTGGGTCTAGGAGATGTCCAATAGTCTTCTGGGAGTATATTATAAAAACGTATGCTGTTGCCGACAAATTATTTACTAATTTAACTAGGTATGCCTTGCGATAGTGATAAAGTAGATGATCTAATTGAATTCACAAGCTGTCTCTCGCAACTAAATGCCATCGTTAGTGACAGTAACATAGAAGTTTTGTTTGCTTTGGGCGACTTTAATGCGCATCCTTGCGCCCGCTTCGGACGGGAACCTTTTGAATACTGCTCGGCGGAGTCTTGGATGTGTGCGGATGTAGATCTGTTAGGTTTGAATTCTAATACTTATACTTTTATGTGTGAATCGAGTGGCTCAAGAAGGTGGCTTGACCACGGAGGCGGCATTAAAAATAAGTAAAGGTATAAATTTTCACAATGATGTAAACTGGTCAGACCACTTTCCGCTACTGATAGATATTGATAATTATAAAAAAAGTAGAATGTAACATAGGCAATACCCGTAATAATTGTAAAATTATCTGGAATAACAGAAATCTTCACCAGATTAATCAATTTGGAGAATTTTGTTATAGAAAATTTAAACTTGTTACATATTCTAGTCATTCTGATAGCTGTAATAAAGATAACTGTGATAATTTAGAGTGTAAGTTTACTATAACTAGTATGTATAATGAAGTGATAGCTAGGTATTTTACAGACCGGAGCGGAATTAAGTTGTTCTCGTACCGGTGCAGGACAAAAAGATAGACAGATCGCTGGTTGGAACTGTCATGTAAAATCGTGTCACGAACAAGCTAGACTATGTTTTAGTTGGTGGGTTGACGCTGGTAAGCCTGGCAATGGATATACTTATATATGAAAATATGTTAAAGTGTAGGAAAATATTTAAAAGTAAATTAAAATGAAAGAAACGAAGAGATGATAAAGATAGACCTAATAGCTGAAAATAGAGATAAAAGAACTTGCCAAAATTCTGGAAGGCCACCAAAAGTCTCCAACATAAAGATGTCCTACCAGTATCGGTGAATAATGAACAGGACCCGAATAGAATCGCTGATGATATGTTTGCTAATCATTTTAAAATCCAGCCTACGGAAGTCGGTAGTGGGCAAAATGCTGAGGCCATCGTCTCCGATACTTCTTTACAGCAAAATTCGGCAGTCGATCTAAATAATATTTTTACTCCCGATAACATTGCGAAAACTGTAAGAAGCCTAAAACGTGGCAAATCTCCGGGTCACGATGGTCTCAGCATTGAGCACATACTTTATGCCAGTGATGAGATATATCGGGTCCTGTCCATTATATTTAAGTTATGCTTAAAGCACAGCTACTTACCAAAGGGTCTTATGAAAACGAAATAACGATAGTGGCCCCTATTGTAAACAAAAAACCGGCCAAGTGCGAGTCGGACTCGCGCACCGAGGGTTCCGTACTCAAGAAGTAGGTATAATTACCTTTGTTAATGAACCGCAAAACTAACTTTGTTTGTAGAGGTTTACTGTTAATATCAAAAAAATACGTTTGTTGTATGGGAGCCCCCCTTTAATATTTACTTTATTGATATTTAATTATTTATTTTGAAAGGTAATATACAAGTTAATATTCTGTGAAAATTTGAACCGTCTACCTGTTACCGTTTTTAATATTGAGCAAAAAAATACGAAAAAAACACGTTTATTGTATGGGGACCCCCCTTAATATATTAATTTTTAGTATTTGTTGTTATAGCGGCAGCGGAAATACATCATTTGTGAAAATTTCAGCTTTCTAACTATCACGGTCTATGAGATACAGCCTGGAGACAGACAGACAGACAGACAGACAACGGAGTCTTAGTAATAGGGTCCCGTTTTTACCCTTTGGGTACGGAACCCTAAAAATAGAACCGGCGATCTACCTAGTCTTACTAACTATAGACTCATATCGCTAGGTACTATTGTCGGAAAAATACTGGAAAGGCTCTTGCAACCCGAACTGACAGGGAATTTTAAAATTGACGATGCTCAGTTTGGTTTTCGTGCCGGACTCTCCACAGATGCGGCCATTTTAAGTCTAAAATGTACTGTGAACTATTATGTTAATAGATATACTTCAGTATATATGCATGCTTTCTCGATCTAAGCCGGGCATTTGACTTCGTTAACTACAAAATACTATGGCGTAAACTAGCTAAACACGCACCAAATGAATTGGTGAATCTGTGGAGATTTTGGTACGAAAACCAAACTAACTATGTAAAATGGGGCGCCGCACGCTCTAATGAATACAGGTTAGAGTGTGGCGTACGTCAAGGAGGACTGACGTATCCGGACCTGTTTAACCTTTACGTCAATGGCCTTATTGGGGAGCTAAGAAGTACCAAAGTCGGTTGCCATATTGGTAACGTATGCGTTAACAATCTGAGCTACGCTGAAGACATGGTGCTCCTCAGCCCCTCAATAAACGGACTTAGAAAACTGCTCAATATTTGTGAACAGTTGGCTTAAGAACATGGTTTCAAATATAATGTAGCGAAAACTGAAATGCTCGTTTTCAAAGCGGGCAAGGGTCCTGAGACCATTCTGCCGGTGTTTTTGAATGGGTCGTCAGTTCGGGTTGTAAAGAGCTTTAAATATTTGGGACATATCTTAACAGACGGCATAAAAGATGACAAAGACATGGAGAGGGAGCGCAGGGCTCTCTCGGTACGAGCTAACATGATAGCGCGCAGATCGCTCGTTGCTCTGATGACGTGAAGGTGACGTTATTTAAAGCATTCTGTCAATCCTTCTACACTTGCCAGCTGTGGACAAAGTTCACCAAGCGCAGCTGTAATGCGCTTAGGGTACAATATAACAACTTCTTCCGAATCCTAATTGAAGCACCCGCGTTTCTGCAGTTTAACGTTACTGCTCTGTTTCATTTGTCATTCTTTGTCATAATGTTTGTTACTATGGTTTGTAATTATTGCCTGAAATAAAAGTTAGTTATTTATTATTAAAGTCTAGAAGTGGGCACTACAAGCTTTTAAACTTAGAATGCTTTCTCTGCAGTTGGTGCTGGACTGCACGGTGAAAGATGACTTCCAGTACCACAAAGTGATGCCTACGTTCCACCACTGGGTGTCTGATGAGAAACGCTTCGGCCTCACGTTCCAGACCGCGGCGGACGCGCGCGCGTTCGACAAAGGCGTTCGCACTGCGGTCAGCGAACTGTACCGTGAGTTGCTTACCTTAGTTTAAAAAAAATTTTATTTTTACTTACATACAGTTACTTGTGTGTGTGGAAAAATTTTTGAAGATAAGGAAAATAAAAGGCTTATTTATTTATTTAATTATTTATTTACAGTTACTTATGAGACTAAACTAGTAGCGCCTGACAAACAATGAGTTCGGAATCATCGATTGTGCTGTGAGAACTTGTGTTTACCAAATTTCATATTTCTAGGTCAACGGGAAATACCTTATATAGGTTTTGATTTCTTGGCTACCAAAAAAATATAAAATATGCGGCATAAACTGCCGTATCTTTTGATTGGTCCAGCCGTTCACGCGTGATGCCGTGACCAAGGGAAATAGGGATTCATTTTTATATATATAAATATGATAGCTCAACGCGTTCTCGAGAAAGAATGGTTGAAACCCTAAAAATACTAATTTGTATCTTCTACTGTACCCGCTCTTTTTTCCCCACATTTTTCTGACTTTTAAATTAATTTTAAGGTATATTACATTTAAGGACATCTTGGCCCAGCAGTGGGACATCAATTAAGTTAAAATTAACAGCTTTAAATTACTTAGTATAAAACTAGTAAAACAATAATAATTTATTATTAATTTGACTGATTTATCTAATTTGTTATTTTGCTTTCCCGCTACTGCTTTCCTATGTGGTGAGTATATAATTTATATTATGTACTAACCCATACTAAAATATAAGTTTAGCTTTTTCTAGAGTAAAACTATTTCGAAAGTAAACAAAAACAGACAAATTTTGAATAAATAATAATTGCATGTTTAACCTATAGTTTACAATTCGTGAGGCCACGATTACACTTAGTTGTAAGTTTTTACGTAAGTAGCTTACGAAAGTGTGATACGATAATAATCCAATAGTACTAGTAGCGCACGAAGAACACGAAGAGCCTAAATCGCGATTACGAAATTTTCTCCGAATTAGGCTATATATAGGTCTTCCAAAGATCAATGGTCGGACCAGCGGTCCCCGGGCACAAGACCCGCTCGGAGGATGATCATCTTATTGTTACGGAGCTCGAACGAAACAGTTCTGCTCTACGTTTCTAATTCGAACCGCCAGGATGTGGAATACCCTTCCAGCGCATGTGTTCCCTGCCGCGTATAACTTAAGTATTTTCAAGGCAAGAGTGAATAGGCATCTTCTAGGCAAGCCCGCTCCGACCTAGACCTCAGCATTGCTTTGTATTAAGCGTGATTGTCGTCTAGCGCAAGCCTATCTTGCAATAAAAAAAAATGGTCGAGCCATATCACTGCTCCCGCGTACATATTAAGTAACTTACCTAACTAACGATACCTACGCGAAAAATTTGCATTCGATACGCGACTTACAAGACAAGCATAGTAAGATAGAAGCGACTTATTTGAGTAAAACGTACAAGTGTAATCGTGGCCTATGTGTAGAAGAAGAGGTAAACAAATCGCAGAAACCTTTTTAGCGCAACGCGTAAGAGAGGCGTTTTGCCTGGCGCTTTAGACGTTCTCGATTTAGGGTTGTCACACATAACACGACTTCATGGATAGTTCGAATCTGCAACGTCCTATTGAGGCAAACGCGACTCGGTGCCACGCGACTCTATCAAGTGACTTACGCTATCGCGTAGATAAGTTTTTCTATGGACTAGTATCGCTTCCTGTCACTTTCGTCGCCTGTCCTAGGCGAAAGAAGTTACGCGATACGACGTCCAGGTTAAGGGTCAGCTACTGTTAGACACCGTCGTATCGAGTCACGGTGTCGCGTTTGACGCTCAGATAGGGCAATGGGTTACCCGTTGTCCTATCTGAGCGACACCACCAAGCGACACGACGCCTAGAAATAGACTAGTTGCCACGTTTGTCGCTCACGTAGGACAACGAGTTAGTTATACGAATCACACACGCTACACTACACGCACGTTTTCGGCCTTAATTGATGTTGGGAGGTTATTCCATGAAGTCATGAATGACATATTGTTTCTCAGGTCTGGGTGGTGCGTGGCCGTCTATGTACGGGTACGCAGGAAAGAAGAGCAAAGAGGATGATGAAGAGAACAATATATTTGAAGTGAGTACCTTCCAATTCATCCACACCATTATCTCGACACCGCACTGGAAAGCGCAGCATTGTCAGACCCTCTACTAGGTGGACGGAATATAGATAGATAAACCCTTTATTGCAAATTATTCTAAACATACGTTTCACTCCAACAGCGGAGCATCTTCAGGAGATGTTGACTCTACAATGCATGATAGATAGAATTGATATAGAAATAGATGCAAATTATTCTAAACATACGTTTCACTCCAACAGCGGAGCATCTTCAGGAGATGTTGACTCTACAATGCATGATAGATAGAATTGATATAGAAATAGAATAGCTAGAAGCAGGCGTTACTTTGCGGAAGTCCATGATTGTAAAGTCAATCTTTACAATCATGGACTTCCGCAAAGTAACGCCTGCTTCTATCCAAATGTACTATTGTCACCAGTGTCTGAACCTGCCAACGGACTCGCACTCGAGCTCTGAGAACTCGACCGCGAGCCGCGCGCGCCGCAACGATGAGCTGACGCAGACGCCCATTCTCTCAGCCATAACACTACCGCAGCATCCGCTCACCGGTAAGTTACACTCACAAAACCACCTGACACTTACACCCTTAGCTGGATGCTCATCGGTAAGTTAAACTCACAACACTGACTGATACTTACACCCTTTGCTGGATGCTCAACGGTAAGTTGCACTCACAACTCCGACAGACACTTACACCCTTTGCTGAATGCTCACCGGTCAGTTGCACTCACAACACCGACTGACACTTACACCCTTCGCTGGATGCTCACCGGTAAGTTACACTCACAACACCGACAGACACTTACACCCTTTGCAGGTAATCTTGCGCCATTAGCTGACAGCCTGACACACATCACTATGGGTATTTGACTACATGCCAAATTAATTATTTTGAAATCGATTAAATCTTCTTCATAATAAAGAAAGTCGATTGTTATCAAAAATCTAATCTGTAAAGCATCATTGAACATCATTGAATCAAGCTGCCAAAAGTAAAATAAATGGTTGGACAAATATAGGGGTATGGATTTTATATAACTGCCATACCCCTAACAGGTTAGCCCGCTACCATCTTACCTCTGGCCACACCAAGTTTGCAAAAGTATGAAAATGGTAGAATTTGAAAATCTGTTGATGGAAACACAGTCTGTACTGCGAAAAAACGCATTTCATACTTGTGTTTTGTGTTTTCTTTTAATGTTTTTTTTACCTCCTAACATGAAGGAGAATGTTTTTTCGTTATTTTATTACTAAACAATAGTTATTTTGTGATTTCAGAATCTATGAACTTGCAATACGACGATAAATTGGACGACTCGGAAGTAGACAGGTGTCCCTACGTACATCTGTCAGCGGTAAGTATTTTGAAATACACTAGCGATTCTCCCCGAGTTACCTCGTGATCTCAGACCTAACATAGATTTCATAGACTTAAATGATTTGCAAAAGAACAAAGCCAACTTCTATCGTGCAAAAAAGAACATTATCGAACATAATATTCTTTTTTGGACGATAGAACGCGGATCCTAGCCTGGAAAAATCGTACATGACTCTGTCTCTCTCCCTGTTGTGTAGATAGAGAGAGAGAGAGAGAGAGAGAGACACGCAATATCAGTAATTATTTTAGTTAATGTTGAACTTTTGACATTGACAGTTGACAGAAAGTCAAAAATGACGTGCAAGCCGCCATTAGCAAACGATGTTTATTGTTTCCGTCGTTAGTAATTAGTTATAAAATTGAGGATTTGAATATAAGCAAAATTGGATTATATTTGTATTTTTATTTATTTTATGCACTGTACAAGGCCTATCCCATGCTCCATATAAATCTGGACCATATGACGTGCAAGCCGCCATTAGCAAACGATGTTTATTGTTTCCGTCGTTAGTAATTAGTTATAAAATTGAGGATTTGAATATAAGCAAAATTGGATTATATTTGTATTTTTATTTATTTTATGCACTGTACAAGGCCTATCCCATGCTCCATATAAATCTGGACCATGTCCCTCAGTAAATTCCCGGAGTTCTCACGGCAATCAGAAAAAAACCTAGATCCACGCGAGCAAAGTCTAGTCAAAGTTTTTCTATATTCCAGGTGCATGAATACACGTACCCGCAAGTGGGTCCGGGGGGCGTCATTAGTTCAGAAAAGTCCTCGCCCAACACCAAACCGCCGCTACTCAAACGAGAATCCGGTAAGTTCTATTGTTGACTTCAACTGCCGAGTTTCTTGCTGGCTCTTCTTAGTAAAACCTGCTTTCCAAACCGGTGGTAGAGTCTTGACGTATCATAAGTGACACAAGTTTTCCTATGTGAAAAAAATAAATTATTTTTCATTTATTCAATTCCCTCTCTCCTATGAAAGTGGCCTGTGCCCAGCAGTGGGACGTTAATGGGCTGTAGTGATAGCTTGGATTTATTTCTTACTTACGAGCTGATGCTCGCGACTTCGTCCGGGTGTTTTTTTTTTATTTCTCGTTTTTTTTAATTCTCGCGGGACCTCTTTAATTTTCCGGGACAAAAAGTAGCCTATGTCACTCTCCAGGTCCTCAACTATACCCGTGCCAAAAATCACGTCGATCCGTTGCTCCGTTGCGGCGTGATTGAAGGACAAACCAACAAACAAACACTTTCGCATTTATAATATTAGTATGATTTCCAGGGTCGATAAAGAAATGTGGCTACGGCTCTCCACCCCCGCTGCCGGTCAAAAACCACCCCACCGACCCCTTCACGTCGAGGATTAAGTGCAGGTGGGTTCATCATACTATCACCAACTATAATGCTGAGATCTATAGAGCGTACCTTTGACTTTGCGAAGGACTAAAAAAAATTAAATAGCTTTTTAATATAAAATAAAAAAAAATGTGTGTGTCAGCTCCGACGCACGACTGGAGTTTACTCTTTACGAACGATTATAAATGAACGCATTTTTTATATTACTGAAAGCATGCTTGATACAATTTATTTAAATTAATTGTATAATTTATATTCGTCAAAATACATTGCATAGTCATGGAAACATAAAGTCAATAACGTAACGGGGAAATTTTGATTTTACTCCCCATAAATTTTCATACACCGGGCTTAGGTATATATATGAAAATCGATTCATATGGAGGTAAACTCCAATTTAAAAAATTGGAAAATTAATTAACACATTTTTTTAAATATTTTTTTTATAACCATAATAAAACATTGTAAATAAATATAAATGAAATAAAGTTTTTTTGTTTAATTTTCACTATTGTAGGCACTGTCACGAATGGTACTTGGAGAGCGCGAATAGAGCGGGCGCGTGCGAATTTGCACCGGACTGCTTCAAATCCTGCATCGACTGTGTTTCCTGCATCAAATGCGCACAGGTGGGTATTATTTCTTCTTCTTTCCCATACCCTTTAACCAGAAAACTTTTTTATAGAGTACCTTTTCGAACACCCATACGAAGTTATCGTATATCTTTGCCACTACAAAATGTCGTACTGGGTAAGCGTTCTCCATTATATAGAATGACGCAATCATATAATGAGACTTTTTATTATATCGATATATTTTCAACACGTATTGGCGCCTTTAAGAGGTTGGTTATAGATCATTAAAAGAATCACTTTGAATTTTTACTTACCTACTAACTGAAAATTTCCATTTTGTCTTTGTTTTTTTTTTCATGTTGACAGGAACAGCACTACTGTTTGCACCTGAGTTGAATGCAGAGCTTAGGAATGTGCTAGTGCTGTGACCTTATTACCGACAGTCATATCGATAAATTACAAAAACAAACAATGGTTGAATTATTTTAAAAACATTTAAAACTAGATGATGCCCGCGACTTCGTCCGTGCAGATTGGTGTTTTTTGTGTCCCGCGGGAACTCTTAAATTTTCCGGGATAAAAATTAGCCCATGTCCTTCCCCGGGATACAATCTATCCCTGTACCAAATTTCATCAAAATCGGTTGAACAGATACATTTTTTTGATTCCCGCGAGAACTCTTCAATTTTCCGGGATAAAAAGTAGCCTATGCCCTTCTTCGGGATGTAACCTATCTCTGTACCAAATTTCATCAAAATCGGTTGAGTAGTTGGGCCGTGAAAGCGTAGCCGACAGACAGACAGACACACTTTCGCATTTATAATATGAAGAATGGATATTGATTGAAACACAATAATAAACTCCAAAATTTACTTCATTTCATAAGTAAAGGAAATCATTCGGACAAGTAGGGACGATTGTTTTAGTCAGATAAAAGTCTTCCATAGTTCTGTGAACTACACTACGATTAAAATCATCTTTTTTACGGAGAACGAAGAGGTCCTTCTTTAGCTTCTTTTTGTATTACAAATAATGTTATTTTTGATACTCAGTCTGCCGTTAAAGGCAAGGTCCAAAAGTTATTTTGCCTTTTTTCAATACACATATCCAAAACTTTTTCGTTATTTCGCGTGCTTGCCGATGAATAAAAACACGTTTTTTTTATTACTGAACCTCTCAAATCAGTCATTTTTTTAAATTTACACGGAAAGCAACTTGATTATTGAGCGACAAACAAGCAACAAGCGTTAGATCAAAGAGTATGTATGTTACCGCTAATATCCGGAAACTATTATTAGCAGCATTTCCTAAGAAATGTCGACATAAACGGTTTCGATACGTTAGACCTCAAAATTCGTCAATGAGATGATTTAAGAACTTTACCTAGGAATAGTAAACAATAAACATTAACGGTCCCTCCACTGTTAAATCGCGAAATCATATAGCTGAATTGATCATTTCAAGAAATAATCAAGTATATAATTGAATGGTCATCGTTTTCATCAAGAATGATCACCTAATTCATTGATGATATTATGATCTAATGTTGGGTGTCCATAAAAATGTAGAAGTAAAAAGGATGGGCTCCACCAGAAGACCCGCTTCTTCGCCCCTTCATTCAGATTCACCTCGCTTCATTCAGGACCTCCTTCGCGTGCTTCTGGGTTCACACTTTACAAAAACACTCTAGGGGTAGGGCAAACAAGACTACGTTTAGTCGGGTTATGCTGATTCGGTTCTGGGACAGCCCACGATCACGTCCACTGATACCACCACCATTTTCTCAACTCTAACAAACACTTGGCCGTTAGACTCCGTATTATCTAGGAAATGTCAACATAAACTAGGTAGTATGAGCAAGAAAATTTAAGAGCTATTATTCCAACTTAACGGATTTGATACGTAAATGTTGACATCACACCGTTAATGTGAACGTAAACGATTTTTATTACGGTAACATATAACTCAAGTATAGAAAGTTATTTTGTACCTTTATCTTTTTATATATATAGTAGCCATTACTCTATGGTAATAGTCATACATCTAAGAACAAATTAAAAGGTAATAAATTTGTCTCTGGCCCGCTCTCTCTCTGTGGTCTCTGACACCAAGTAAAAATGGTTTCTTTTATCCTAATTAAAATTAAAAACTAAAATATAGGTAACATGTGTGTCACCGTACCGTATATCGTACGATAGATGTCAAAGACAGCACTTGACAACACTATCAGCGGGGGTGAGGGCGGACGGGGGAGGGAGATGCTCCCGCCCGTCACCTCGGCCTCGACTGCATTCAACTCGGGTGCGTACTATAGATTTATGTCTTTTATTTTAGTTTAGTGATTGTGTTATACAGAATGGGCCACAATATCATAATTAATGGCGAAACTGCCACAGTTCGCGGCTGAAGGGGTGAGGCGAATATGGCCGATATCACGCGTCCCGTGGTCAATTCGTCCAAGAGCGTTAGCCTTAGTAGTAAAACTTAGTGCAAATGTTCATGGGCTGCGGTAATCACTTACCATCAGGTGACCCGCCTGCTCGTTTGCTCGCTATATATATATTTTTAAAAAAAAACTTCTATGGTTGTTTCAGTGTATGCTGTACCACTGTATGTCAGACGCGGACGGTGAATATGCAATGCACCCCTGCGCTTGCGGGCCCCCGGACGAACAATGCGCCAAACGGTAAGTTTACCCTCATCTGTAATTTCTGCAACCCTTATTTTTTTATACAAAAAAGGGCAATATGTGCAATTTATAATTTTCTGGTGACAGAAGGGCTGGCTCATTTTTTGCGCAAAGGATCAGCCTGGCTGTCCAGCGCGGAAATGCAGCTAGCATTCTTGCCACCATTCCACGCGGACATGATTTATATAGTAATTAGGTTAAATTAAATTAGGTAAGTAGGTATCGTTACATATTATCGCGTAATTTTAGTTTTTGGATGTTATGTCTCTAAATAAACGTGTATGTTGTAGAAAAAAAAATTAAAACTGCGTGATTCCCTTAGAGAGAAATTTGAAGAAATTGGTATTCTAACTGTAGCCTCGCAATATATTTACAGTAATATATTTTTTGTAAAACAGCACAGCTATAATTACAAAAAAATGCGATCTGCACGATAGGCAAACTAGTGGCCGTAATAGGCTCGTGACTCCATCGCTCCGCCTCAAAAAAGTCAAGGTCATTCGTGGGAATGAGCATTCTTTTCTATAACAAAATTCCACAACTTGCCTATATAGACACAAATTTAAGAAATCCATTAAAAGTATGCTCCTGAAAAAAGCTTATTATACATAATATAATAAGCATGGATAGAGAGCAAGGATTTGACTCGCTCCAGCAATGCTAAGGACAGCGGTTACTTATGTACGCATTGATATAATAATTGTAAATGAATTTTTTAAAAAGAGCAACCACCTAGTTTCTTGCTGGTTCTTCGCGGTAGGAATGTCATTCCGAACCAGTGGTAGATTCACTTGACGATTCAAAAGTACTTGTAAAAGTTTATTTAAATCAAAAACATTTGAATTTTGAATTGCGAGATAGACTTGCGCTTGACGATGACAATAACAAACTCCCAGAAAGTATTGTTAATATTAAAAACTATTATAAATTTAAGCGTTCACTGCAAGAATTTTTAATGGACTAATTCTATACTTTATAAATTTGCATGTCAGGAATGACGAAACATGTTTGTTCTTTAACAATTAGTTTGTCATCTTAATTGTACAATTTTTCTTGCAAATAAACGATTGATTGATTGATTGACAGTCATGCTTAGCGTCGGTAGCATTTATGAAAAATACCAGGCATTAAAATCTATTTCCAATTTTGGCCACCGGATCAGATATGTGTGTCTTATAAGTTTTCAGTAGATTATCTATCGGATATGTATTAGTACAATTAGCCATCTAGTTTACACTGGTAACCAGTACAAGACTAATAAATTTTTCTTCTCTTCCAGATGGATTGGCATAACTCTCCTGAGTTTGCTAGTACCGTGTCTTTGGTGTTACTTGCCTCTACGATGCGCACACCGAACGGCTAGGGCAGCTAGAATCGCGGGTGGTGTACACGCTCCATTACACTAACCTCCCACCTAATTAAAAAAATGGCTTACCTCAAGAACTTACGCGATCAGGGACCCTAAGAAACCCTAAGAATTGGGGGCTTACCTCAAGAACTTATGCGATCAGAGACCCTAAGAAACCCTAAGAATTGAGGGCTTACCTCAAGAACTTATGCGATCAGGGACCCTTAGAAACCCTAAGAATTGGGAAGTTCGAGGAATGATTCTGGATATTTAAGTGACAATAAACGCTTCCCAATATAAACTCTCAGCTTACTGAAAAACTTACCACATGGACTTATATGGGAATAAAGACGTGCCGCCAAGGGATTTAGCGTTCCGGTACGATGCCGTGTAGAAACCGAGTAGGGGTATGAGTTTAATATAACTGCCATGCCCCTAACAGGTTAGCCCACTACCATCTTAGACTGCATCTTCACTTAACATCAGGTGAGATCGCAGTCAAGGGCTAACTTGTGGTGGTTAAAAAAAACATTTCCCTTTCGTTGTATACGACACAGTCCAAACCAACTTATATGCGACAACGGAGCAGAATTCGTATTCGATATATCTTCACATAAGAGCAATGCAGTTTGCTCCAGAATCAGTTAACTACCCCCACTTTTATCAGAGTCCTGAATTCGCATTTGATTTAATTGGGGTCTAAGAAATAAAGCTGATTATGCGGGTGACAACAAAATAGACTCCTGCAGAAATTACTGAGTCAAAGCTAAAGGAATCGCGGTGGGAGAAATGGTTTTAACGATATGCCACAAGTGATTGATATATTTATATAACTTATGAAAATAATATGTATGATGACAACATTGTAAACCTGAGTGTAATAGAGATTGGAATGGCTTTTATCATAAAATAGATGTAAACTGACTGAAAATATAGAACAAGTTGAATTAAAATGAACGATGAAACAAAAAAATTACTAAGAAGTAGACATCCAAGGGCAAAAATAGTATTTAACACTCAATATATCAACACAAGTGGCAGAAATTGTCGCGTGTCGTGAATTGAACAGCAAGTTCACAAATAAACTTTTACATTGACTACTAGCACAAATTATTTTTAATGTGTACAATTTTATGATATTACATCGTTAAAACAGAAAATTTTACTAAAATAGTGACCTAAGTATATGAAATATTATTTATTCAGAACTCAGAATATTTTAAATTTGCAACTATGTATCTTTACATCAATTCTATTTACTTTTCCAAAAGAATATTTTAAAGAGGAGAAAGCTATTTTATTAAATTCAGATTCAGTGATACAATTTAATTTATCACTAGAAATATTAACGAATAATCCATATAAACTAGTTCGTTAATATCATAAGAAAATTACTAAATTGTATTAAGAAAAACGAGTTTTAAACTATTTTTTCATGGACACAAAATTAAGTTTTATTTTGTTTGAGATTTTTTTTTCACAAAACTATGATTGGTACAGATTATATTCATTGAAAAATTGTTAGTGGTATTAAAAAACAGTGCTGAAAAAGTTTTATCAGAAAAAAGTGGTGTTGGACAATATTGTATTGCGGCAACATTAAAGAGTGAAGTTCAAGCTGGAACACTGACTAATATAATATCTGGGGTGTGGCGACATTAAAAATGTGGAACATTTAGTGTTAAATCGCATTTTTTATACCAGTATTAATAAAACTCCAATATTCCATGTTTGCACAGTTCGTTTCACGTAAAAAGACGGCTGATCTTATACTTGTGCATAAGGCAGTCAATCTATTTGGTGGTATGAAGTATGAACACGACAGCAAGGTCTATGCTATGCTAGTGCTATATGTCTATGCTAGTGCGAGATTGGTTCGCCAAGCAATCTTTCGTTCCCTTCTACGGTCGTTTAGCCTTCTTTTTACTGAAATCCACTGTAGCCACGGGAAACATTTGGAGATAAAAATATATAATATACTGTAATTGATGGTGTTTTAAAAAATTATAGTAACAAATTCAGCTTTTTAATTCGCCATGGTTCGTGCGCACTAATTTAATATATAACGTGCCATATAATATAATAATTTTGAAAAGCTTGTTTGTAAATTCCGTTATTCATAAAATTTTTGGGTCTTCCACGGGTGACTATGGAATTTGTATTGTATTTTTTTTTGTATTTGTTACATTGAATGTATCCGTTTTAATATTAAACGATATATATTAGTTACATTTTCGTAAATTCTATTTATTCTATTCTAGAATACAAATTATATACAAGTTAACATATCTTCTCAATGTATTATTATGTATTTTTTAATCTTTTTTATATAATATTTAGTCTACCTTCAAACAACAAATAACATTTACTATATTATGGTCTTACTAAAAATAAATATATGTATATTATTTGAGACATGTTGTTGTATGTGAACTGTTTAGGACATATTTTAATATTAATTTAATCTTTTAATGGAGATTCGTTTTTACAACTTAATGCAAATAGTGTACTAAAAGCGCATTCGCTGCATTTGTAAGATATAATTGAGAACATTACGTCTTAAAATTGTTTTAGACTTATTATAATATTATGTATTATGTTGTCATAAAGTTTGAAGTTAGATTAAATGGTTGTTGTGTACAAATTTTGCATTTCTTAAAAGATCTGATTTCTCATACGGGTTTCGTTGAAATGAAATTACAAATTTTCAATCGTGATTTTAATTTTTTGCTTTTTACTTGTAATAATAAACTTTATTGTGACTATAAATATTTAATCGAAAAACTAATTTAATCGTAATGTCACTTTGAATGATGATTGACATATTTAATTAGTGTTGGCGTTAATGTAGACTAAGCGAACCAGTTTTAGCAATGCCCGAACATTGTTGACAGATACTTAAATATCAACCTTATGTGATTTATATAGAGTATTATTTTCTCGAGCTTGACCATATGCTCGCTCGATATTTACGAGTTACGACCTAATTCGAAATGAATAAGGTTCATTTTAAAGTTTAAAGGTCGGAGGATCGGTCGGTCGGATCGGGAGGATTTCTTGCGCTTGCTAGAACAGTGTTACTTTGTCTGAATTGAGTCTTACAGTTAATCTGTTAAAATTTTATCATATATGAATGTTCATGTGGTATTACATGTATTTTATGATGGTAAAAGCATACTTTTAACACACAGCAATGAAGTTTTGTGTGTCTTGAGTCAAATCAAATACATATATGCAATGCTATGTATTGTTGATTGTGTTGTGTGATTTTACTTGACTCAAAACTACTTTTCTTCAAGTCACATGAGTTAAAAGTATGCTTCTGCTCATATAGGATAAGGGTCATAAATTTTAGATCGCTCACATTCTCTCTGTTTCGATTCTAGTCTAAGTTCTTTAACATTTATCTCAATCATATTCACATTTTTTTTAACATAATTCGGTTTTATTAAAAAAATGACCAAACATTTTTGTATATTTATAATAATAAGATTTGCCACAGAATCGTTTTAGGTTGAAGTCGTTGGGCCTTGCTTGCTTGAACAAAAACAATCAAAACAATATTTATTATTAGAAAAATTAAAGTAGATATATAAAATCCACACAGTTATTGCAAGAAAAAGGGCTCACTTGCGGTAATTCTTGTCGATTTTGTATATAGTTTCACTGCAACGATATCTCAATTGTATATTTTGTATCGTTCCAATGGAAATCAGGACCGAAAACAGTCAAAAATCACGGAAAAATCTCAGCTTGGAAGGCCTAACAATAAATACCTAAAACCTCTCTGTTGATGTTACTCTGCATGAAAAATTTGAATTAATTAATAAAATTTAACTAAAAAAAATCATATTAAATTTAACTGTTTTTAAAATCATCATTTCTTTCCCCTTTTCTTAAGTGTTAACTAGAATATTAAAGAGACTTTATGATAGATATCTTATAAGAGAAGTAAGTATATGTGTTTTAGTGTTCTATATAATACTTGTAAGCGTACATCACATAATAAATTAAATAAAACCAAAGTTATGAATGTGACGGAGAAAAAACTCCTTGGAATGTGATTGTTTACTAAATGTATTGATATATGAATAAATAATCGTACACAAATCATTTGAAATCGTTTTAATTTTTTTAACTGAACAAAATATGAAAGTATAAATTAGTTGCATATTTCTATATGCCTTAATAATACCGAAAATATTTACAAAGACCTTTGATTTGATTATTTGATAAATTGAAATATTGGTCTAATATTCAACTTAACTAGTGGATTTTTAAAATTAGGTTTATAATTTAAATTATTTAGCTATTTTTACAAAATAGGTAGGTATACTAAAATTAATAAAGACAATAGAGAAGAATTTTGAGACTCCCAAAATTGGATTTAACCATAACCCGTCGAAATATCTGCGGACCAGTCAATGACGTCATACGCACTGGACGGTCAGGACGAGGGGAGAATCGCAGAGGTCTGCTGATATATCGACGGTATAAACTATAAAGCAATTTTTCATTTCATGTCAAATCTGAGTTACAATGTAAATCCGATTTGACTTGAAATTCGAATGTGTGTAGTCCCACAAACTTGTCTGACCCGGTGGCCAAAATTGGAACAAATTTAAATGGCTGTATAATTTTTGTTATTATTTTATCCTGTCCAGCTGTGATACGGAGTCATCATGTGGGGAAATGGCGTCAACTCCGAAGAACTATTTATCATGCAATAAAAAAAATTATTCGAGTAGTTCTTAACCTTGGCAACCGGGACAGATGTTGACGATATTTCATAAAACAATATTTTGACCTTACCTAGCCTACACATACTAGAAATGAGGAGATCCGCTGAAAAAAGTGCCCGATATTGCTCGATGTGTTGCGAAGCTGAAGTGGCAAAGGGCGGGGCGGGGCACATAGAAGAAGCAATAGACGTTGGGGTCCCAAAGTGCTTACTCGCTGGTCGGACAACATCAAGGGAGCCGCTGGATCGCGGCGTGGGAAAATCCTTGCAAGAGGCCTATGTCCAGCTGTGGACGTCTATCGGTTAAGGATGACATATTTTGTCCTAATGACTATCTATTAGATTCTATATAAATAAAAATGAATGTTGCTAAGCGCAAAACTCGAGAACGGCTCGACCAATTCGGCTAATTTTTTTGTCGTATGTCCTTATCTTAAACGGAATGTTTTTATATTTAAAAAAAAATTTTTTTGAGGAAAATTGAAGAGTTCCAACGGGTATTAAAAACCGCCATTCACGCGAACTGGCGAGCATCATCAACTTCTGAACGACTGCACCAAATTGGATAATTCTTATAATATATAATAAAAAAATTAAGAGTTAAAAAATAAACCAAAAACCCCAAATGGATGTTAGTTACTCAATCACGACAGACCGGCTGAACGGATCTGAATGAAATTTGGCATAGAGATAGATTATAGGCTGGAAAAACAGATTTAACCTGGAAAATTAAAGAGTTGCCGCGGAAACCAAAAAACCTCCATTCACGCAGACGAAGTCGCGGGCATTAGCTAGTTAATAATATAATTAATTGCAAACGTAAGTATGCTGGTTTATTGTTTAACACGACGAAACGGATTGACATGACTTTTTGCATGGATATAAGTAATTAAAATCTAATAGGTATTTTATCGAAAATTAAAGTTTCTGAAAAAAAATAATCTAAAAAACAACCCAAATTATAAATTAATAATTATCATCGTCTATTTCATAATTTTCATCAATATTAGTTATTTACAAAGATATTATTACTTAAATTACAAGAGTAGTAGTAGAGTACTTAATTAATAATTATTGCAAAGAGTAGCTTCGTACTCGTAACTAAAACAAAGATGGCCGCGCAAAATAGCGTTTCCGGCGCTGCGCTCGATGCCGCGAATTGTTTGAATTTGAAAACATGCGCCTCAGTTATATTGTAAGGTTCTTGGGTATCAATTTCCTCCAGTATCGGAGTTATATCCGTGTATTCGGATGTCACAGGAAGCGTTCTGCCGGCTGGAAAAAAAAATTGAATTGGGTATTTAATTGACAACTATTCAAATAAATTATTTTTTTAGTGATTTTTAAATACAGGATCTCCCATAAGTTGTAATATCGACGTCCCCTGTTAGTTTTATGTTTGATTACCATTTTGAACTATCGATTGAAGTAAATAAGTTGAAGTGCGTTAAAATAAGATGACGTCACTGTTCAGAATTACATCCCATATTAGGAGCGCGTTTTGACTATTGACGTTTGAAATAAGTGTTTGATTTGACTTTTTGTCAAATACCCAATTGCAAATAATATAAGAATAGATTTAGATAGGAAATATTTCGACGACCTGTATGGCTAGCATGCGCACTACGAGTAAAATTATGTCTACCCGTTATCTCTCTCTGTCTACCGAAGCTGGTTACTTGTCTCGTTACGTCAAAAGTAGAGATAAAAGTAATATTTCTCTGTGGTAGGTATTTTTCTCTACGAACCTACATGTCGAATATTTTTTTCTGGTAATATACCGCATTTTGTGCATGTTAGGGTAAATGAAAAATTTGCCGACAACGACAACATCTCTCTCTCTCGTCGCGAGATAATCTCGTTGTGCACATGCTAAGCACACTGATGGCGCAGTGGTGTGCACTGTTGTCTTGCAAATGGGAGGCGCCGAGTTCGATTCCTGGCAGGGTAAATTTAGGTACTTAGGTATTTACAATTTCTGAATTTGCTTTGGTCTGGGATGGTGGGAGACTTCGGCCGTGGCTACCACCTTGCCGGCAAAGATGTTCCGCCAAGCGATTAGGCGTTCCGGTACGATGCCGTGTATTAACCGATTAGGGGATATGGGTTTAATATTACTGCTATGCCGCTAACAGATTAGCCCGCTAGCTTCTTAGACTATATCATCACTTACCACCAGATGAGATCGCAGTCAAGAGCTAACTTGTTGTGGATAAAAAAGGTATAACGCGTTCAAATTAAAATAATGAAACCAAAGACGCGGTACAAAATTCGATGGAGTAAATTAACATTTACTGTCAAAAAAATTCGTACCTCCCGGTTCAGTGGCGAAATGCAGAACAGCCGATGGCTTGCTCCAACCGAACCTGTAATGAGTTACACTGCTTAAAAAATGAACAGTAAAAATGGAACAATCTTCCGAATATAATTTTGTACATAAGTATATCAAAATCCATACTAATATTATGCGAAAGTGTGTCTGTCTGTCTGTCTGCTACGCTTTCACGGTTCATCCGAACCGATTTTGATGAAATTTGGTATAGCGGTAACTTAATGTATCCCGGAGAAGGACACAGGCTACTTTTTAACCCGGAAAATTAAAGAGTTCCCGCGGAAATCAAAAATCCTAATCCACGCGGACGAAGTCGCGGGCATCATCTAGTTATACATATATTTTCCAACTTCGCTTTTTTTTTTAATTTTTATTTAAATGCCCAATCAATTTATGCTTTCACTAAATGTAAGCAATTGTTTAATTTTAAGTAATTTTTACAAATAATATACCTGTTTCTTGACGTAACAATAGCTTCATAGACCGTGGAAGGTGTAAGGCCTCTCACTGTGTAAGTCGCGCTGTGAATTGGTCCTGTAAAGAGCGATTATATTATTATCACAATTAATATAAAGGTTCTATAGTAAAACCATGGAACGCTCAACCGTTAAAGTTTCGTCCAGTCCATCTGTGTCTTACCACCTATTTTAAAATTATAAGACTTTTGCTCAATAGTGAGCCTCCAAAGGGTTGACGGGAGTGAGTGTGTGATCGAATTATGTAAATTTTTGTCGACCTCCGTAGCGCAGTCTTAACGTGCGGAAATCCCGGATTCGATTCCCGGCAGGGTTGGGAATTTATAATTCCTGAATTTTGCCTGGTCTGGCCTGGTGGGAAGCTTCGGCCGTGGCTAGTTACCACCCTACCGGCAAAGACTTGCCGCCAAGCGATTTAGCGTTCCGGTACGATGCCCTGTAGAAACCGAAAAGGGGTATGGCTTTATTACAACTGCCATGCCCCTAACAGGTTAGCCCGCTACCATCTTGGACTGCATCATCGCTTATCATCAGGTGAGATCGCAGTAAAGGGCTAACTTGTAGTGGGTAAAAAAATATATTTGCCTGCACCCCTACCGTCACTGGAGTCCCCGGGTACTACGATCTTGCTCCACAGATTGGCGGGAGTCTCCGTTGTGAACGCGTCGGGCTCCGGTGTAGAAAGGCGACCGTAGTACGGACGGATCCATAGATTATATTCTGAAAAATATGTAAATATAAATGATAGTGCTCCAAATTTTCGTGATAAATTTTATTTTTATATTAATCATTTACAATACTACTTTCTGTCTAAATTAGACATTAAAAACTCACTGTTTTGATATATTACACTATTGTGTTTATTTGGGCATTAATACAATAACTAGATACAATTTGACCGTTGCAAAAACTATCAAAACGTCAGATATGGTATCTAAAAATATAAAAATCTGCCCTAAAGTTAACTAGATTTTTTCGATTTCAACTTGAGGCATTCCCGTGTCAAGGATGAAATAAAGATTTTTCCTTGTATTAAATATTCACTTACCTATTATAGTAGAATATGAATCAACTTCCCATATAAGTGTAAAACTCGTGGATGTGGCCTTATTCAACACGGGGTCCACTTTGAAAGACGCCACATTTGGTACGCCTAGAAAAATTAAATTATCATTTATTTGGTTTTCAAACTTCAATCTTTTTAGGGTTCCGTACCTCAAAAGGAAAAAACTGAACTCTTATAGGATCCCTTTGTTGTCCGTCCGTCTGTGTGTCAAGACCCTTTTTCTCAGGAACGCATGGAGGTTTCAAGCTGAAATTCATACCAAATACTCAGGTCTACTGTACCTTAGAGCTGTGAAAAAATCAAGCTTCTAAGCCAACGCAATCAAAAGATACAGCCGTTTATACTACAAATTTTCGACACTCACAAGCGGCGCAAGGGAATCAAAACCTACAGGGTACTTTCCGTAAACTCAGAATCTTGAAATTTGGTACGAAGCAACGTCTTATGGCACAGATAAAGGAAAAATTGCGAAAAGCATAAATTTTGAGTTACATCATTTATAATAAAAATATCAATATCAAATAAATATTATAAATGCGAAAGTTTGGATGGATGGATGTATGGATGTTTGTTACTCAATCACGCGCCAACGGCTGAACGGATCTGGCTGAAATTTGGCACAGAGATAGAATATAGTCTGGAATAGCACATAGGCTACTTTTTATCCCGGAAAATTAAGGAGTTCCCGCGGGAACCTAAAAACCTCAAATGGATGTTTGTTACTTAATCACGCCAGAACGGCTGAACAGATCTGGATGAAATTTGGCACCGAGATAGATTATAGTCTCGACTAACACATGAGCTACTTTTTATCCCGGAAAATTCAAGAGTTCCCGCGGGAACAACAAAACCTCGATCCACGCGTACGAAGTCGCGGGCATCAGCTAGTATCTAATAATTTGAAATTTACTACAGGTTTGTACGGAACCCTCGGTGCGCGAATCCGACTCGCACTTGGCCGGTTTTTAAATAAATTAAACTTTTTCAAGTGCTTTTGAAGCGTCGAGTGAATCTACTGCTGGTTCGGACTTCGGCATGGATTCCTACCGAGAAGAGCCAGCAAGAACTTTGTTTAGAAAAATATCTGCCATAATAATTTACTGGGTACATATTATATTCATTGTTCTCGTTAATAATTAGTATGTAGGTGCTACGATCGTAAGGGCGAAAACACACTATGGAACGGTATTGATTAAACTTTAGAGGTATGGATACAACTGCCGTACCTCAAACAGTTTAGCCCGCTACCATCTTAGACTGTATCACGTACTTTACTGAAGTGAGACCGCAGCTAAAGGCTTAGAAGTCTTAGGACCAAGGCTAGAGAACTTGTATTGGAATTAAAAATTAAAAACTCCGAGAAAAAAGACGTTCTGTCTGACGTACCTATAAGAGATAATTTATTAATTCAGATTATTTTGGTGTCGGTTATTTTTTTATCCGTACGGTATTTGGCTCATTGAATCCTTAATATATTTCATGGACCTTACTGCTATAATAAAGTACCTATCACCTACCTGTCAATTTGAAAGCCACGTCCGCCATTCCCAGTTTGTTCTCAGCGCGGAACGTGTAGTTGCCGAGATCTGTTTTCCGCACCGTGCGGAAAATCAGCTGGTGGACGTTGTCGCTCACCATTATTACAATCCTGCCCATAATATTAAACTTTTGAATCCACACTAATATTTGGACTGATGCCTTGAGTGGGCAATTTTTTTTGGCGTAAGTCGTTTGACTTTAAAAGTTAAATGATTTATTGTCAATGGCGAGCTCAAGTAATAGAAAGTCATGTCTGTATTTCGTTGAACACCCTACCGGACAGACGTGCCGCCAAGCAATTTAGCGTTCCGGTACGATATCGAATAGAAACCGTTAGGGGGTATGGGCTTAAATAAATGCCATACACCTTACAGGTAAGCCCGTCACCATCTCAGCTTATAGCATTGCAGTTATTAATTAACGATTATGGGATGGGTTATTAAATCCGGCATAAGACCGGTTTTACCATCGATACTTGAGAACGTGTTCTTATCTAATGTCGGCTTACTAATACAGGCCTTAGACTGCATCATCAGTTCTATGACATCACAGAAGTGATGATGATGCAGTCAAGGTTGTAGAGGGTAAAAAGAAGTCTAGAGAGAGGCAAATGCCTACCTATCGTCGGTTTTGACAGGTTTGCCATCTCTGTACCACGCCGTCCTCGCTGATGGTATGGCAAACTCAAGCTTAGCCGCGAGGGCCGCTCGGAGTCCCAAAGCAGTATGGACGAAACTCCGATCCGTGGTGACTACTGGTGCATCTACAACAAAATATAAAATACATACCTCCTTTTTTAAAAAAAACATTTGGGATTGTGTAAAATAAAATTGTTTTATATGTAGTTTTATTATATGCCACAAGCACAGCATGATATAAATTACACTTGAGACTCAGCCTCAAACTTTGTTAACATTCATTTCATTTGTGAGTAAACAAAGTAAAATGTTAATAAATGTCGCTTTCCATACTAACCAACTACAAAACTAATATTAACGCACTGCTTTGTAGGCTTATAACTATCGGTAATTTTCTTTTGCCCAAGGGTGGTAATTAGTCTCCATCGTAGATTTAATAGCGGTGAAGTAAGAGGAAATTTATTATAAACTTTATATTTCATTTTTATTTCTTTATTGACATACCAACGAATATTGTAACAAAAATTATAAATATTAATTGACAACAATTATAATTATTTAACTTTCGTGTGCTTATTAAAATCTCACCCTGTATAATAACAGTAATAGATGCAGTAACGGGGTCGCCAACCCCGTTGTTGGCCGTGCACTCGTAGACGCCGGCCAGCAGACGGTGCTCAGCCCGGAATCGAATCCGCGACCTGTGCTCTAGCAGTGCCATCGGTTCGCCCTGTCAAATATAACTGTCAAAATTGGAAGCACCATTTTTGTGTAAGTATGTGTGAAAAACGAAAATTATTTTTTCCATTTGGGCAATTTTACTAGACTAAACTTTTTAATTAGTCGGCGCTAGTGGACGCATAATCATGCAAATAATGTATGTCTATAGACCATTAATTGCATAGTTACATTACTGCCCAGGCTATAAAACTATTTATCATACAGTATGGCAATGATATGATTTTTTATTTGAGTAATGAGTATTAGCTGATAAAGAGCCATTTAAGTACCTATTGTTTCACATGGACGTTTCGCTAAAAATACAAAATATTTCTTAAAAGACTATTCGCGTTGTTAGACGTTTTGCTCCTTAGACCTTTCACGTGAGAGTTTTCTTTTCAATTGATGAAGCAAGTTTAAGAGAAAAATGTATTACTAATTTCACAAATTGCAGCGGGACTTCTTTCGTGACACAAATTATATCTCTAATTTCCAAAAAACAGAACCGCCAGTGTTCGCACACCCACATTTTTCCTCCAGTTCACGATGGGTGCGGGAGTGCCGGTGGTCTCGCACCCTATGTCCACGTATTCACCCTTCTTCACCTCCAGGAAACCGTCGTCTGGGAGTGTTCTCACGGTGGGAGGGTCTGAAAAGGCATTTTTGTATAATTAATTAAATTATTTGAGAAAGTTTTGAATAATTACTTACCACATTTGGCATTTTTTCAACCGACCTCAAACATCCTTGTTTTTTTTTGTGTGTATGTTACGCGATCATTCCGCCAATTATGAATCAATTTTGATAATTCTTTTCTGCTCATTGAGAAAATCAACAAAAAATAAAATATATGTCACCGTAAGGTTGTAAAAACTGTAAGAATGTAATCTAACGCTTTTTTTTCGATAGATTGTAAACAGTCGAAAGATTGTGAACCGTTCAATGTTTGAAGTGTCAATTTTTGAAATATTCATTGTATTTACGTTTTCTTCTCTTTCTTGTAGGTTAGGTTAGGGTTCGACATAAATATCGGGTTAATAAACCTAACAGATTACAATCTACCGAAAAATAATCCGTTATATTGTAAAACGGTTTTTACCATCTTACGGTGACATTTGTTTTTTACGTTTTAGTTTAAGTTGGTACCTACTTATAGATACTTAGGTATAGTTTTGAAGTCGGTTTTTGTTTTAGATGAAAGCAAATAATTATTCGTGCATCAATAGGTATTCCTCCTGCAACATAATTTACAAACTAGCCTGTGTATGTGTAGTGAAAGCTTAGAGATGACCACAGTAAGGGCGTATTTGCAAATCCCTTAAAATATTGGAGTTTTCAGTACATTTTGTGACTAAGTCAAGCAAAATAAGATGGAACTAAAAATTACTATACATAGATTGATCCTATATCTCCAATTGTTGGTAATAACTTTGTAAAAAATCTTTATTTTTAATACTATAAAAATGATTTTCCCTCACCTCTTCACTCAAAATTGACGATTTAGGGGTGACTTTAGGTACATTTTTTACTGTAAATTTGCCGATTTTTTGTCATTAAAAAATACCATCTGTTAGTAGATATGTTCACCTCCAAATTTTGGTAAGAAAAATATTAAAAATAGTACGAATTGTACAAGAAATTAAATAAAAATCGCGTGTATTTTTTTCACACTCTTTGTTAATCTTAACACAGTGAAAATAAGGGTTATTTTGATCTTACTCGGTCTCTGGTTAGATTTCAAATTATAAATTAGTCAGCGTTTGACCGCCGTCGTGAGTGGACCCTGTCTCGGTTGCAAGCAGTCGCTGATGTCGAAAAACATCGCTGTACGGACACGAAATAGTTGAGCGAACATAATTTATATTTTACGTTATCGACTATAATCGATATTGATAAGTCGATAAGGTACATAATATGTTACCTACATAACATAATTTTATTATTTGATAGAATTTAGAAATTTATTAGTCTCTATTCCCCGAGCGTGGTAGTGACCTGAAGGTATACTTCGAGGGCTACTACTGGAACTTCTACACGCGTAGAGCTAGGTGTATCGAATTTGGGCTCGTTTTGTTAGTTATGATGAGATCTTACCACAGAACTTGGTGGAGTGACCTGAAGGTATACTTCGACATCCACAACTGGAACTCCTAGACGCGTAGAGCTAGGTGTATCGGATTTGGGCTCGTTTTGTTAGTTATGATGAGATCTTACCACAGAACTTGGTGGAGTGATCTGAAGGTATACTTCGACATCCACAACTGGAACTCCTAGATGCGTAGAGCTAGGTGTATCGAATTTGGGCTCGTTTTGTTAGTTATGATGAGATCTTACCACAGAACTTGGTGGAGTGACCTGAAGGTATACTTCGACATCCACTACTGGAACTCCTAGACGCGTAGAGCTAGGTGTATCGAATTTGTGCTCGTTTTGTTAGTTATGATGAGATCTCACCACAGAACTTGGTAGAGTGACCTGAAGTTATACTTCGAGATCCACTACTGGAACTCCTAGATGCGTAGAGCTAGGTGTATCGAATTTGGGCTCGTTTTGTTAGTTATGATGAGATCTTACCACAGAACTTGGTGGAGTGACCTGAAGGTATACTTCGACATCCACTACTGGAACTCCTAGACGCGTAGAGCTAGGTGTATCGAATTTGGGCTCGTTTTGTTAGTTATGATGAGATCTTACCACAGAACTTGGTGGAGTGATCTGAAGGTATACTTCGACATCCACAACTGGAACTCCTAGACGCGTAGAGCTAGGTGTATCGAATTTGGGCTCGTTTTGTTAGTTATGATGAGATCTTACCACAGAACTTGGTCGAGTGATCTGAAGGTATACTTCGACATCCACAACTGGAACTCCTAGACGCGTAGAGCTAGGTGTATCGAATTTGGGCTCGTTTTGTTAGTTATGATGAGATCTTACCACAGAACTTGGTGGAGTGACCTGAAGGTATACTTCGACATCCACTACTGGAACTCCTAGATGCGTAGAGCTAGGTGTATCGAATTTGGGCTCGTTTTGTTAGTTATGATGAGATCTTACCACAGAACTTGGTGGAGTGACCTGAAGGTATACTTCGACATCCACTACTGGAACTCCTAGACGCGTAGAGCTAGGTGTATCGAATTTGGGCTCGTTTTGTTAGTTATGATGAGATCTTACCACAGAACTTGGTGGAGTGACCTGAAGGTATACTTCGACATCCACTACTGGAACTCCTAGACGCGTAGAGCTAGGTGTATCGAATTTGGGCTCGTTTTGTAAGTTATGATGAGATCTTACCACAGAACTTGGTGGAGTGATCTGAAGGTATACTTTGACATCCACAACTGGAACTCCTAGACGCGTAGAGCTAGGTGTATCGAATTTGGGCTCGTTTTGTTAGTTATGATGAGATCTTACCACAGAACTTGGTGGAGTGACCTGAAGGTATACTTCGACATCCACAACTGGAACTCCTAGACGCGTAGAGCTAGGTGTATCGAATTTGGGCTCGTTTTGTTAGTTATGATGAGATCTTACCACAGAACTTGGTGGAGTGACCTGAAGGTATACTTCGACATCCACAACTGGAACTCCTAGACGCGTAGAGCTAGGTGTATCGAATTTGGGCTTGTTTTGTTAGTTATGATGAGATCTTACCACAGAACTTGGTGGAGTGATCTGAAGGTATACTTCGACATCCACAACTGGAACTCCTAGATGCGTAGAGCTAGGTGTATCGAATTTGGGCTCGTTTTGTTAGTTATGATGAGATCTTACCACAGAACTTGGTGGAGTGACATGAAGGTATACTTCGACATCCACTACTGGAACTCCTAGACGCGTAGAGCTAGGTGTATTGAATTTGGGCTCGTTTTGTTAGTTATTATGAGATCTTACCACAGAACTTGGTGGAGTGACCTAAAGTTATACTTCGACATCCACTACTGGAACTCCTAGATGCGTAGAGCTAGGTGTATCGAATTTGGGCTCGTTTTGTAAGTTATGATGAGATCTTACCACAGAACTTGGTAGAGTGACCTGAAGTTATACTTCGACATCCACTACTGGAACTCCTAGATGCGTAGAGCTAGGTGTATCGAATTTGGGCTCGTTTTGTTAGTTATGATGAGTTCTTACCACAGAACTTGGTGGAGTGACCTGAAGGTATACTTCGACATCTACTACTGAAACTCCTAGACGCGTAGAGCTAGGTGTATCGAATTTAGGCTCGTTTTGTTAGTTATGATGAGATCTTACCACAGAACTTGGTGGAGTGACCTGAAGGTATACTTCGACATCCACTCCACCAAGTTCTGTGGTAAGATCTCATCATAACTAACAAAACGAGCCCAAATTCGATACACCTAGCTCTACGCGTCTAGGAGTTCCAGTAGTAGATGTCGAAGTATACCTTCAGATCACTCCACCAAGTTCTGTGGTAAGATCTCATCATAACTAACAAAACGAGCCCAAATTCGATACACCTAGCTCTACGCGTCTAGGAGTTCCAGTTGTGGATGTCGAAGTATTCCTTCAGATCACTCCACCATGTTCTGTGGTAAGAACTCATCATAACTAACAAAACGAGCCCAAATTCGATACACCTAGCTCTACGCGTCTAGGAGTTCCAGTAGTGGATGTTGAAGTATACCTTCAGGTCACTGCACCAAGTTATGTGGTAAGCTCTCATCATAACTAACAAAACGAGCCCAAATTCGATACACCTAGCTCTACGCGTCTAGGAGTTCCAGTTGTGGATGTCGAAGTATACCTTCAGGTCACTGCACCAAGTTCTGTGGTAAGATCTCATCATAACTAACAAAACGAGCCCAAATTCGATATGCCTAGCTCTACGCGTCTAGGATTTCCAGTAGTAGTCGTTGAAGTATACCTTCAGGTCACTTCACCAAGTATTGAGCTAAGATCTCATTATAAATAACAAAACGAGCCCGAAGTCCGGAAATAAAAAATAGATAAAACAATAAATAATAATATATCGAAGTATCGACTATCGATACAAATTGATTCAACGCAGCTTATCCGTGCATGTGTGTGCGTGGGAATGAAGCATGTGTAGTAGTGCGATTTCATACCTATCCGTTTCGGAAAACCAAGTTATCTGCGGGGAGTTGCACACGAGCCAAACAAGGCCAAACCAAAAAATCTTGTAAATTCGCGGACACTCGAAGTTTTTTAAATGCTACATCATAAAATATAGAGTCGACCATATTTTTTTCTAATTTCCCGCCTTTTCAGCTTCCACACACAGACACACACACACACAGACTATATTCGGAGTAGTGTGACCGTGTGATCACATTTATTAATACCGATATCGATAATTACAATTTTTTGTGCACCCTACTTTATTTTATTAGGTAAATAGAGTTATGCTAGTACTAATAAAATACTTAAATATCTATATTTTTAATAATTCTTACGTACAAGCAAAGTATTAGATAAAAAACTGTAACCCAACTGCGGGAGAAACTTCAGAGACCCCCACGCAACATCCGTCATATCGATTTTGTTCGTGTAAAATGTAGCCTTGGTCACCCGGACCTTAGTGACTAATCGATTGGCACCCTATTCATCAAAATCAGTTCAGTAGTTCAGGCGCTACGGTGGAACATACATAAATATATAGACTGCTAAAATCGTAACCCTTTCTTTTGACTTTCTCGTAGTAGGGTAAAAAATAAAAACAGGAACTTACATTGCACTTCTATAGAATGTGTTTGCCTAATAGGACCCCAAGGCTCTGGACGTATTACCTAGAAATAATAACATAATTAGCTTATAGGTATCCATGTAGAGCCAGTCTAATATGCAAGTAATATGTAGTGGAAGGTGGTAAAAGCCAAGAGTTTCGCATGATGGTGGGAAATTGAAAAAAAAAATAGATCGGCTATCCCTTAGAAATGTACTTGACTTTTATTTTTGTTTAGCTTTGAATTTTGTGTAGCGCAGTGTTGCAACTATCAAAAATCCAACTCTCAGCTTCACTACACACGTAAATTATCTACACACTAGCTGATGCCCGCGACTTCGTCCGCGTGGTTTAAGTTTTTTGTTATTCCCGCGGGAACTTCTTAATTTTCCGGGATAAAAAGTAGCCTATGTCACTCTCCAGGTCCTCAACTATACCCATGCCAAAAATCACGTCAATCCGTTGCTCCGTTGCGGCGTGATTGAAGGACAAACCAACAAACCAACAAACAAAGTGACTTTCGCATTTATAATATTAGTATGATATGATATGATTGTTGCAATTTGTAAGTTTTTTTTTCAAAAGAGCAACCACCGAGTTTCTTAACTGGTTCTTCTCTGTAGGAATGGAATCCCGAACCAGTGGTAGATTCACTCGATGATTCAAAAGCACTTGTCAGAGTCGACTTGAATGAAAAATCTTTGAGTTTGACAGACTAATATAAATTAAATACTTATTTTAATAAAAATAAAACAAAAACTAAACAACCATAAAAAATTGTTCCAATTTTGGCCACCGGGCCTTGGTGAGACTGTAATTAAGAACAAGTCTAATGCCAGTTCCTATTTATATGATTTGTTAAGGCCCAATTAATTGTAAGCGGTGATAGCCTAGTGGCACAGATGAAATAATAGTTTCGTTCTTTTATCGACGCAACTGGATCAAGACACCACGATTCGAAAAAACAAGTCTTTATTGCCATAGAACTAAATAATAAAAAAAAAAAACAGACAACGCGTGCGCAAGTGTACGGTCTTATAAAAGTGATCTCCTCCAGACAACCCGTTTCTTTCAAAAGGAGCGGGAAAGTGCAACAATGATTATACTTAAATATGAAATAATAAAATACTACTTAAACTATACATAATAATAAATTACAATAATAATAGTTGACTAATTTGGTTCTGTTCGCCAGCTCCTCAATTGCTTTACTGGTGATGCCAAATTAGTACCTACAGCTTTCTAGTGGGTACCTACTAAGAATCTCTAAGCTAAACAGACAAACGGACTGACGGATGAACATGGCGAAACTATAAGGCGTAGGTAACTACTGATGATGATAAATTGGCAACCCTATTTTCGCGTGGGCCAACAAACAAGTCGGTATGTTTTAACTTTTAACAATTAGATTAATTGTAACGTGTACAACGCGCGGGGGCATCGCAAAACATTTGATCAAATTGGTTAATTGCGTAACTGTACACACGATACTTTAACTGTTTTGAACTGCCCGCCGCCGGTGCGTAGTGTTGTTACACGCGTTTTGAAAATATCGATAAAAAACAATTTAAGATTAAGTTTTATGTAGTTTTGATAGTTAAAATTTTTTTTTTACTGATTTATTAGGTAGTTAGATACTACAATAGATAATGCTCGCCACTTCGTCCGCATGAATTAAGTTTTTTTCGTTCCCGCGGATATCTTTAATTTTCCGGAATAAAAACTATATCCTTCCAGGGATACAAGATACACCCTATCTCTGTACCAAATTTCATCAAAATCGGTGGAAAAGATAGGCCATAAAAGCGCAGCAAAGGCAGACAGACACACTTTCTCATTTTTGATATTAGTATGGATAGGTATAAGTGTCTGTCCGATAACGTTCTATCAGTTACAGCGATTTTGATGAATTTTGATTAATTTGATGAAGATTTAATGGCCGAGTAATTATTAAGTATTACTAGTAAGTATGTCATATGGGTTTTAATCAATCCCGTTTCCCAAAGGGGTTTTGTGGACTGGACTGGACTGGTAATAAGTATACTGATCCGACGGAGCGTCGCACCAGTGGTTTCACGTACAGCGGACGCCTGCGTCCTAGTGCGGAAAATAATCCGAGGACACATCAAAGAAGATTATAGCGATAATTTTCCATGCCAAATCTCAAATTTCTAAACCCAGCTCTGAGCTGTATATAGATATTATGTCAACCAGTTTTTTTTTTTATAAATGTAAACAACGGAATGCACATCCCTAATAAATTACGTTAGGGCCGGTTCAAAGGGTTGTCGGTCGATGAGGCTAATTGTTGCCATAGCATCCGTTTCGCAACACACACTTGAACGGCGGGTTCCAACATTTTAATTGATTTAAAAAACACTGACCGTTGCTTCAGATAGTACAGAACAGGGCTAATTTAAATGAAAAAAATTGATCGACTGAATGAATTTTGTAAAGAAAAAAAACCTTTTTTTTGGTATGAAAAAATCATTCTTCTAATTTTATATTACTCGAATTTTTAAAATTCGTAGAACAAAAATGATTAGTTTTACCTACAGAAGATAGTTCATTATTATTTTTCACAACTTGGTCATTTTTATTGAAGTGAAATTTATTCAAAATCGTTGATATACTTGAAAATTCAGCGAAAAGAAAAAAATGTCACCAAATGAAACAAAGACAATTAACATAATATATAAATCAAAAATCAAAATCAAAATCAAATTATTTTTATTCAAATAGACTTTTTACAAGTTCTTATGAATAGTCAAATGAATCTACCACTGGTTCGGAATGCCGTTCCTACCGAGAAGAACCAGCAAGAAACTCGGTATATATATATATATAGTATATAGGATTTATCCTGCGAGAGAATGAATACAAGAATACAAGTTATATTTATCTCGTTATCTCGTAGGCTACTTTTCTGAAGTTTCACTTCTGCCGTGTATGAATGCACACACATACTAACTTTTTTTTTCTATTAACACAGTATAGTTCATTGAGAATTATACCTTAAATTTTAAACCAGAAACGCTCAAGCTCTTTGTTGGTGAAAGTGCCTATGCAGTCTTCCCCTGCGACAAACGAGCTCGTACCGCTCGCGGTTAAAATTTGACGACCTCCATGGCGTAGTGTTGAGCACTGTTGTCTTAACGTTCGGAGGTCCCGTGTTCGATCCCCGGCAGGGTCAATTTGGGAATTTATAATTTCTGAACTTCCCCTGGTCTGACCTGGTGGGAGGCTTCGGCCGTGGTGCAGTTACCACCCTACCGGCAAAGACGTGCCGCCAAGCGATGTAGCGTTCCGGTACGATGTCGTGTAGAAACCGAATAGGGGTATGGGTTCAAATAACTGCCATACCCCTAACAGGTTAGCCTGCTGGCCGCGACCATCTTAGACTGCATCATCACTTACCATCAGGTGAGATCGCAGTCAAGGGCTAACTTGTAGTGGATTAAGAAAAACTGCTTGGCTTACCTCGCAAGTATAATCGGCAGTGTCGCTTGAGGTAAGTTCATCGACCTGCAGGCTGAAGTTGGCGTACATGCGCGTGCGCAGCGGCAGCAACAGATTGGGGTCCCGGCTGTCCGCGACGAGGACGTTGTTCTTATACCATCGGACACGGAGGTCGCCTTCTGAAAATGTCATCAATTATTCGCTATAATTTTGCATAGAACAGGCGTTGCTTTGCGGAAATCCTTGATAACCAAGGTACAAGGTGCTAAATCTATACTTACTAATATTATAAATGCGAAAGTTTGGATGGATGGATGGATGTTTGCTACTCAATCACGCCAGAACGGCTGAACGGATCTGGATGAAATTTGGCGTAGAGATTGATTATAGTCTGGAATGACACATAGGCTACTTCTTATTAAGTATGGAAAATTATTAATCAAACCTCAATCCTAGCGGACAAAGTCGCTAGCATTAGCTTCTCTTCGCTATAATGCGCATAACAGACAAATCTACAACGTCTAACTAGCATGCAATATGCACCACCCTCCCACTTCTAAGCATGCCTGAAAAGCAAGAAATAGGTACGCACCGCCACCACACCACACCACACAAACTTCCAAAGCACTCTCAACGTACCTTTTCCGATACCGGAGCATCCTCAGGAGATGTTAACTCAACAATGCTGAATTGGGTAGGTAGGTATTTGACTAAGTACTATTCAAATATGTGCAATACCTACTTTTAGTGATTATTAAGTAGAGGATCTAAAAAAGTCGTAATATCCACGTCCCCTGGTAGTTTTATGTTGAATAACCATTTTAAACAATCGATTAAAGTAAAAAAGTGCGTCGAACTTTGATGACGTCACATTTCAGAATTTCATATGAATCCCACACCCAAACGCGTTTTGACGTTTGAAACAAGTGAACATAATTAAAACAATTCAAAAATACGACTGCCCTTCCCCATTGAAATTGTTAAGGACTGAAACAGTAACCGAAATAAAGGGTTTAAACACTGTTTTTTGAAACTGTTATAAAACAGAAACACTTATAACAGAAACAGAAACGATACTGTAACCCAATCAATCTGTAACCGTTTATTTCTGTTAATAAGTGTTTTTATCTGTAACCCTAATAGGTACATGCCCTAACCAACTGCACGGTGTGACAACGCGATCTTCTCACTTCAATCTTCATTGGACTTTACACACACAGACACCACATGGCTATGTTTTTCTTAAAACAATTGCAACCTTCACTTGCAATTTCACCTTAGGTTCAAATCTGAATACGCGTCAACAGTAAATTTGGCAACGTCGCTATTTCGGTTACACTTTAAAACACTTTAAAACACTTTTATTCTGTTACAGATTCGTTTCTGTTACAGATATATAAGTGTTTTGGGTTAACCGAATTAAAAACACATTCAAAAGGGTGATTTCAAAATGATATTTTTTGTGAATCACTGGATATTGAACTAGTGTTATATATTTTTGAAATCTACTTATCATTTTCTACCCATTGGAATCTTATTCACATTTTTATTAAATGATATTTTTTGTGAATCACTGGATATTGAACTATAGTGTTATATATTTTTGAAATCTACTTATCATTTTCTACCCATTGGAATCTTATTCACATTTTTATTAAATGATATTTTTTGTGAATCACTGGATATTGAACTATAGTGTTATATATTTTTGAAATCTACTTATCATTTTCTAGATGATGATTATATAGTTAATCTTAATTCGATTGTTTTTCAACTTTAGTCTTTAATGTGGGACCATGGTCACCCCATCAATGTTTTTAAAAAAAATTACTAGCCTATGTCACCCGGAATAAGCTAGGGATTCTAACGATACCTCATTTATCAAAATCGGTTCAGGCGTATAGAAGTTATGGTGGAATATACAAACTCACATACATACATACCTACATACATGAACCCTGAAAACTATATACTCCTTTTTTCAGGCAGTCGTATAAAAAGTTGCTAATTTGACTATTTGTCAAATACCCCATTGTAAAAATCAATTACAGAATAATGTAAATCAACCTACTTCTGAACTATTTCTATTCAATTATTTACGTTAGATAGGATGAGATGTGAGACGTCGGCCGTTCCGCGAGTCTATCTTTGATAGCTGCTTCCGTGTTGAAAATATGATCTAATGCGTGGGTCCGTCCACTAGTCATTACGCTATTCGGCGGTCAAATCCGGTGGGAAAATTATCATAACAGGCAATAATAAACCGCCATCAGCTAAGAACACGTTCTCATGTATCGGTCATTTAAAGCATCTACCTATCTGAAACCCTATCGAGGATTTGTTGTATTGACAGAGTTATAAAAAAAAATAAGTATGAAAATTAAGGCAAAACATAAGCAATGAAAGTTTAGATTTTACTAAAAGAGACATATTTTAGACAATATTTTAAAAGAGAAAATATTGATGGTACGAGTATAAGTTTTCTATAAATAAATATTATTACTACATATTATTACTTATTATTTTCATTTCAATTTAATAACAAGTATTTTTTTAATTATTTGAAATGTATGTACCTATATTTATTAAAAAAAAAATTAAAACCTACGGTCTTATCTTTAGTCGTGTGAGTAGGTAGTAGGTACATCGTTTTTGTACTGAACTACCCAAGTATGTACATTAGGCCCATTGACGCACAATTGGTACACAAAGATCCAAATCTATGCTCCCTTCCTGCCCATAACGAGTACATTGATGTATTTCTCCTTTGGATAAGTATTTGCTGCGACATAATACAGATCAATGTCGACTACTTATTATGTCGTAGACAATGCAAGATCAAGTTCAAAAAATACTTACACTGTTAAAATTAACAAATCTATATCATAATCGAAAGTTTGGATGGATAGATGGATGGATGTTTGTTACTCAATCACGCCAGAACGGATGAATGGATCTGGATGAAATTTGGCACAGGGATAGATTTTAGTCTGGAATAACACATAGGCTTTTTATCCCGGAATCCCGGAAAATTAAAGAGTTACTGCGGGAACCAAAAAAACTCAATCCATGCGGACGAAGTCTCGGGATTCATTCATTCAGCATTCTTTTTTTTTTTTCATTTTCATAATTCACGCCCATTGTACCGTATCCAACATACCGCATGTACATTTGTTTACCGGCGACACGGGGATAGAATAGAAACGCGCGTGGCTAACACAAAAATGTTATGCCTTTATACCTTTGCCTTTGTGTTGTTGTGAACAGTTGAACACAGAGCATTGAAACCGTTGCCCTATATCTGATTACGACTTGCAAATTATGGAGATAATTGTATTAATGTTAATTTTGATATTTCCGGCATGTACCTCCGATACGTTGTACTTGTACATACCTAACTATGGCTATATATTTTGCAATAATAAAGCGTAGTGTAAAAACAAGTACCTTATAACCCAGTTGTTAATAACGTTTTTCGTTTGCCTCTGGCTTCGGAAAACCTTTTATTATTATTTATTATGGTTAGTTCCAATAATAAATGCGAAAGAGTGTTTGTTTGTTGTTTTGTCTTTCAATCACGCCGCAACAAAGCAACGGATCGACTTGATTTTTTGTATGGGTATAATGGGGGACTTGGAAGTTGACATAGGCTACTTTGTTTCCTGGAAAATTAAGTAGTTCTCACGGGAATTATACTTTTTATCCCGGAAAATTAAGGAGTTCTCGCGGGATTAAAAAAAACTTATTCCACGCGGACGAAGTCGCGGGCATCAGTTAGTTAGTCTAATATAATTCCTTCCCTATGTGAGATTGTGAGGATGAATTAAGTTTTCATAGATAAAAGAAAGGTTACTAAAGTATCAAAGTTTTATATTCAACTATATTTATTTGATCTGAATATTGAGTCAGAATATCGATAAAACGTTTGCTCTCCCTACTTACCATAGACAAACAATAGAGTAAACCTATTAGGTACATTAAATTATGGGTGTTTCACCACGTAACGGATTGGGCGTCAAATATAAATTACATAAATACAGCGCGACTGTAATATATGTACCTACTAATTTAAAAATGACTGTTACAGAAAATATGAGTGGGCTATTTGTTTAAACTAATTTGAAAATATAAGGCCTCTTACATACGAGGCTGTTGAGTTTTAGAAATTACATTCTATTTTAGTGTGTGTGCCTTTACACATTTCTTTTTTTAAAAAATACACATAACATAGCGGAATAGGGACAATACTTAGTCTATTATGTTTGTTATTGGGCTAAAGGTTTCGATTCAAAATAATTTAACCGACTTCAAAAAATCAACGCGTAGATAGGTATTTTTGGTAGGTACGTTATAGCTTTTAACAAATCTTCACGATTACACTCCGTCTTTTTTTTTATTTGAAAGTAAATAAAATACATGTAATACAATATATTACATGTATAATATATATACATGTAATAAAAGGTAAATAACATGTAGGTATAGAAATACATGTAATAAAAAGTAAATAACATGTAGATTACTCCTATTTTAAGGATGTAATGAATATCTTCAGAGTTTTTTCGTTGTGCAATTCAAAAAAATACTCAAAAAAATACACCGTGTTCGAGAACCCTAACTTGTATTTTATACGACTATTACATTGTAAAGTCAAGCAGCGTATGATAATTTAAATAACAATAATTTATTAAGATCACTCCAAATTATGACTTGGAATAATGAACCGTATAATGAGAAAAATTGGTTTAAAAGTATTATGTTTATTAAGTAGTTAGACCGTAGAGCTTTTATTAACTCTGGACAGTAGTGCTATGCTGTGTCGAGTAGCACAGCAATCATACTCACACACTCTCCCTCGGTACCTACTCTCGGTAGCACAAGAATCATATGAAATAATGAAAGTCATATTTGAAACTAGCTGAAGCCCGCGACTTCGTCAGCGTGGTTTGGGATTTTTTGGTTCCCGCAGGCACTCTTTAATATTCAGGGATAAAAAGTGGTCTATGTGTTATTCCAGACTGTGCCAAATTACATCCAACTACGTTCAGCCGTTGCGTGATCGTGTAACAAACATCCTTCCATCCATACATACATACCTTCATCTATCCATCCATCCAGACTTCCGCACTGATAATATTAAGTAAGTAAGTATAGATATTCTGTGTAATGATTTTGGCAATTTTTAAACAAATGTTGCTTCTTGACAAACTTGGTTTGAATTTAGTAATCGCACGTCGGACTATTCAATAGGCGATAGTTCGTAGCTACGTTACGTCTAAGAATGTTCGACTACAGCCAACGAGGTTCCGGGTTCGAGTCCCGGGTCGGGCCATACTTAACCGGTTTTGGGATTTTCTGACAAGAAATTCTCAGTACTAGCCGGAGTTAGGAAGTTGGCGGTGTTTCATCCCCGTGCCTCGGAGAGCACGTTAAGCGTCGGTCCTGCGCCTTCAGTACGTTCGGATTTTCCGTCCCATCGGGCTATGAGAGTAAAGGAACAGAGAGTGTGCAGTGTGCACACACTTGTGCACTTTATAATATCTCCCGCGCAGATGGTTTATCTCTCTGGAGATAGGCCGCTGTGGCCGAATTTCAGTCGGGAGGACATTATTTTATTACTTCTAAAGATTAATAACACAGGTAGGTACTTTGCCCATGGGTACCTATTATTAATATTAACTTATGTAAAGAACGTGCCCCAACCATGCGCTGGCGCATTATAGCGTAAATCTCAAAATGCCTACCTAGAAAAGCCGCCTTTAATTCAGGTAGGTAAGTATTTTTTTTACAGACTAAAAAGTAATAATTTGATTGTATCGAAACTACGAAATGTCTTCAATATTATGATATCAGCTGGTTGATCCCTTAAGTGAACTTATCAACGGGTATATAACAGGCTAAAAGCAAATCGATCGCTATCATTGTAATAGCTTTAAAAAAAGAAGAAGTTTAACAATACAAAATAGAAAGAAAGATAGAGGCTGTGAGTACATAAGCTAGAGGTACCATGCGAAGCAAGGGTCAGAAAACTATAGAAAATTAAAGCATCTACCAGTCCTAAGTAGCAGATTTGGCAAAGCTTTTGATAAAGGTTTCGGAGGAAAAACCAACCTGTATTATCCGTATAACAGGGTAGTAGGACTGTATCATTTTCATATGCTTTCACTGTAACCGGTACACTTTTAAACAATTTTTCACTTAAAACCACTTCCACTAAAAATATATATAATAAAATAAACTTCAAAAACCCCATTTTATTCAAAATACTGTTTTATTAGCACCGCTACAATACTCTAGATAACTCGCTAACTCTAGATAACGCTAGATAACTCTTTTTAAATAAATAAATAAAAACTTTAAGAAATATCACGATATTTTTATCGATAAGATTCTAATCCCAACACTATCACGAAATATCTTAGTTTATTGTTTCGTTCTAAAATTCTCTAAAGATAGTTACACTACGAAAAAAACTTTATTTATTTATAACACTAAGTTTTCACTTCACGAAGTGTTTCAAAGAAATACAAAAAATTATAAAAACTATAAATTAGTTGTAAAATGTACACTTCATTTCACGAAAAAAAGCGATTGTCTATGAAACAGTTACAAAAATATGAAACCTCATTCAAAATTCGAATTTTAAGTGATTGTCATCCAACGCGCGCGCCGCTATGGAAAAGAACAACGTACATCTGCTGCCGCGCTAGCGCATTCAATGAGGAGATGGGTTCCTGTGGGCACAACAGGAGAATTATATATTTTTCGAGCATGGTTTACTTTCAAAAATACATTTTCGCAGATAGCTTACTCTTTGCATAAACTAATTACTAATGTTAAAATGCCAAAATGTGTTACTATATTGATTTTTAGGGTTCCGTACCTCAAGAGGAAAAAATTAACCCTTACAAAATCACTTCGTTGTCCGTCTGTCTGTCAATCAAAAAATCAAGCTTCTAAGTCAACGTAATCAAAAGATATATAAAATAAGCGGCCGGCTTATGCCGCATATTTTGACACTCGCCAATAAATCAAAACCTTCCCGTTGACCTAGAATCCTGAAATTTGGCAAGAAGCAAAGTCTCACAGCACAAGTATAGGGAAATATCCGAAAATCCATTAATAGGGTTCATCCTCATAGGGTACCTACGTATCGAATTGTTTGTCAGGCGCTACCAGTTTAGCGCCATAATATGTAAGCCAGTTATTTCACAGGATTACGTGTTGTTATGACATCTTTCTTGTCTATTGTGTGGTGGTACGGTAGGTACACTTCGTGAGCGAGTCTAACTCGTATATGACTGGTTTTTGTTTATTTTGATTTGTACTTACACGCAACAGACAACTTAAATTATAGTTATAAAGACCAGGGACATGAGAGGCTATTTATAATCTAGGTTCATACGAAATTTGATAACCCCACGCTGATAAATTCGAGGGCAGTATTTAGAGCTAAGCATCGACGCTATCGACAAAGTTGCGGGCGGTTCTTTCCAGCCAGCCAAACCAGCCGTGCGCATACCTCTACAACTTTTTATTTGTAGCGTCAATTATTATGACCAAGTGGTCAAGTCATGAGCTCAGTGTGCCCCCAACTCGTCCACATCCCGTCAATTAATTGATTCACCTTTGTAAAGGAGTCGGCATTTAAAGCAAGATTAGTCATTTAAGACGCCTTTCGGAATCTCATGTCGTATTGAAAACTTCCTTGATCTGGAATAAATTTACTTATTTGCCACAACGAGCTAAATCGCTTGGCGGCACGTTTTTGCGAGTATAGGTTGGAAACTATACCAGTAAAAAATTAGAAATTATAGAAATTCCCAAATTGACCCTGTCGGGGATCGAAACAGTACTCACTAGATGATGCCCGCGACTTCGTCAGCGTGGTTTAATGTTTTTTTTTTATTTTTTTATTAATTAGTATGGAATTAAAACCTCAGCGCTAACCACTGCGTCAGGGGCCATTTTATATTGTCCAACTAATCTGATGCCCGCGACTTCGTCCGCGTGGTTGGATTTTTTTTGTTCCCGCGGTAACTTTTTATTTTTCCGGGATAAAAAGCAGCCTATGTTATCAGACTATTTTTGTGAGACAAAAACTTTCTCGCCGCTTCGCCATCGCGGTTCCTAAATCCCATTTCAATGCAATTAAATTATTAAACCGTGAAATCGAAATGGGTTTGGATTTTCATTAAAAGTTACAACCATCAAGAAAGTGTGTGTGGTCTATCGTTAGATATCGACCCCCCGGAAATTCAAAATATGTTTTGACTAGCCGATGCCCGCGACTTCGTCCGCGTGGATTGAGGTTTTTTCGTTTTCGCGGGAACTCTTTAAGTAAATATCCGATAAAAGTAGCCTATGTGTTATTCTTATTCCAGACAATAATCTATCTCTGTTTAATTTCATCGTGATTGAGTAACAAACATCCATCCATCCATCCAAATTTTCGCATTGAGGTATAATATTAAGTATGGATTTCTCTTTAGACCTCTCTTTTAACGAACTCCTAAGCGCAGTGGTGCGCGCTGGTGTCTTATAGACGGGGCGTTCCGGGTTCCATCCCTGGCAGGGTCAATTATGGAATTTCTAATTCATGAAATTAATCTAGTCTGGTCTTACCTCTGGTGGGAGGTTTCGGCCGCGGCACGTTATCGCCCTGCCAAAGATGTACCTACCCGCCATGATGAAGTGACAACTATAAGGCTTTCCACAGCTAAGTGCTTAAGCTCGCCACTGCGCGGAAAGTCATTCGTAGAACGTTTACTATTAAACTGACTGCCTCGTTGGTCTAGTGGTTAGCATGTTTGACTGCGGCTGACGAGGTCCCAGGTTCGAGTCCCGGGTCGGGCCATAATAAGTGTAGGGTTTTTCTGACTAGAAATTCTCAGCACTAGCCCGAAGTTAGGAAGTTGGCGGTGTTTCACCCGAGGCACGACTCGGAGAGCACGTTAAGTCTAGTGACTGATAATCAATGGTGAGTTTAAGTGAAGTCAAATAACAACGGTCGTTGATCCAAAGTGGACATCACAAAGCGTCTATGAAATATGAAAGGGAGATTATTTAATTCAGTTCAAATTCAATAGGTACAGTGTGTCACTTTAGACGGCAATTGATCACCGCGGGTGCACTGTCGCACAATGGACGAACTTCAAAGAGTACCTATCTACCAGACAGTATAATACACGTTAATATGGCTCCTTAGACATTATTATTATTTATTTATTTAGATATCTTTATTACACACACAAAATATACAGTGGGTAGGTACCTAAGTAATATAGTTTTTATCTAGGATACTAATAATATTATAAATGTGAAAGTTTGGATGGATGGACGCATGTATGGATGATTGTTACTCAATCACGACCCGAACGGCTTGACGGATCTGGATGAAATTTGGCAGAGATAGATTATAGCCTGGAATAACACATAGGAGGATAGGTTTTATCCCGGAAATTTAAAGAGTTCCCGCGGGAACCAAAAAACCTCAATCCACGCGGACGAAGTCGCGGGCATCATACTAATATTATAAATGCGAAAGTGTGTATGTTTGTTGGTTTGTCCGGTTACAAGCGAAGCACCGTTTACCTTCCAAACCAAGCAAGAAAGCCAAGTTCCCAAGCAAGCAATGCCACCACCACTCACATGCACCCCCACACAAGACTTTTATACTATTCTCGACGCACGTTTCGCCCCGACACCGGAGCATCTTCAGGAGATGTCGACTTTGTACGATGTCGATGTATTAAGTCTGTTTTCTGTTGGCGGATTAAAGCAATATAATTGTATTCTTTTCTTGCTAAATCATGAACTTCCGCAAAGTAACGCCTGATTCTATCCAATATTTTTAAAAGCTTTTATTCCAATACAAATTAGTCCTTGTCTGCAATCTCACCTGGAGGTACCGGTCAAGCGTGACCGTGAAGCGGTAGGGTGGGTGGTGACTGGTGGTAACTATAACCACGGCCGAAATGTCAATATAGACAGAATGTTTTTTCTACCAAAAAATCATACTAATATTATAAATGCGAAAATGTGTTTGTTGGTTGGTTTGTCCTTCAATCACGCCGCAACGGAGCAACGGGTCGACGTGGTTTTTGGCATCGGTATAGTTGTGGACCTGGAGAGTGACATAGGCTACTGCCTACTGACCGGATTAAGGAGTTCCCGCGGGAATAACAAAAAACTTAAACACGCGGACGAAGTCGCGGGCATCAGCTAGTATGAAATAAAACAAATTATGTTGATTGTAAAAACTTGAATATATTTAAAACGATTCATTATATTACATTTTACACAAAATTAGTAGGTAGGTAAAATAAATTAATTAAGAAAGCCGTGATAGGGGCTATGGCACCCGCAGGCTGATTACGTATCATGCAAACGATTCGCGATAGCAAAAATTGTACATTAAGTATTTGCTGTCTAATGGCAAATTCGTACAGCAAATATCGTACAATTTTTGCTATCGCGAATCGTTTGCATGATACGTAATCAACCTGCCGACCTCCTGTACGGGGTCGCGGGTTCGATCCCCGGGCACGCAAGTCCAACTTTTCGAAGTACATGATGTGCGTTTTAAGAAATTAAATATCACTTGCTTCAAACAGTGAAGGAAACCTGCACGCCCGAGAGTTCTTCATAATGTCCTCGATGGTGTGTGTAGTCTGCCAAATCGCACTAGGCCAGCGTGGTGGACTATGGCAAACCCTTCTCGATCCGAGAGGAAACTCAAGTTCAATTGTGAGCCGGCATTGGGTTGATGAGAGAGAGACCAACCTCGGTTTAGCAAAAAAAACCCGAACTGGTGGTAGACTCAAAACAAGAGACACCCACCCGTATGTCCCACATGTTTTAAAAAAATTGAATTGAAAGCTTTACATAAGTAGCTTAAGTGAGCAACTAAAACTTGCAAACGTATTTTCAGCCTTAAACACCTACCTACAGTTAAAAACCTACATTTTATTAAGCTATTTCACTGATTGCAATTGATTTGTTTGTTACCCGTTGAGGAATTCCACCCACCGTCTCGCATGCCCACACGCACTAAATACTGAATCAGCCTTCCTTGCGAAAGTTACCAAAAATACAGTTGTCTATAAGTATTGACATTTGGGTTGCACGAGCCAGTGCAAATTTGTATGAAAAATTCGTGCTGTAAAAATGGGGGATCTTTGGAACCAGATTGTACAAAAACATTAAGTTGTATTGAAAATATTGTTATTTTAAAGTGTTCCTTGATCTTTTACGATTAATTTGAAATAACTTTTGTTTAAATAATGTCTCAAATTAAATCACAATATTCGGAACGCGATAACTCCTATTTTGAGATTTCCATGAATTTCCCGATAATTTTCTGCTGTAAACCATAAGATTTTTTGGCCACTTTTTTAAATTACGTACATACTTCATTTAACTGAGTAGCGAATGGTATTTATTTGGTAACGAAATTTTAATTTTTGCTATCCTAAAAAGTCAGAATAGAAAAGCATGTTTGAGTACTCTAAGCCTTAAATGCAGACTTCTTTTTATCATTATGACGACGTTTTACATGATCAGACCTTCTAGAAGCCGAAAGAAACCTATTGTCACAAAACTCACATTTGTACGGTCTCTCACCTGTATGAATTCTTGTATGATACAATAACGACTCTTTTGTTATGAACCGACCGCCACAAATGCTACATGGGAAATTTTTCTCTTGCGTATGCTTAACTATATGTGCTTTAAGTCTACTTTGGCAGTAGAAAGACTTGTTACACCATTTGCAGATATGACTTTTATAATTACCATGATGATATTGAATATGCACTCGCAACGAAACTTTCTGAGTGTATTTCTTATTGCAATAATCACATGTGTATTGTGCATCCGCTGGCGAAGCCCTAACGGTTTGACCGCACACATTTAAATCTTTATGTTTCTTGAATGTCGATTGGCATTTGTACACTCTTCCACACTCGTGGCAAACGATTTTGAAATGGTGACCTATTTTGTGCATTTTAAAAGTGTGACGGTTGTGAAATATTTTACCGCATTCGCTGCATATTACTGTACAGTGGCTTAACTTTTTATGTCCCTCTAATAAAGCTACAGATGCATACTTCTTATGACAAATTTCACATTCATAAATCTTAGGCGCATGAACTGCAATGTAATGGTTTCTCAAACTGGGAAAAGAAGGATACAATTTCAAGCAGCCCTTGCATTTTATCGTTGTTCTATCAGTTTCATCATAGAGCATTTCTTTCGTTTTGATTGGAACAGAGAAGTATGGTCTTCTTTTCCTTGGTTTATCATCTTTTGAATTATCAAATTCTATTACTGTTTTTATTGGTAGTTTATCTTCTTTGATATTTGGTTTTGGATGTAAAATTCTGTGCAGTTGTTTCAATGCCATATTTGTTGTGTGTACAACTTTGTGGTGATAATAATTCTTTATTTTCATGTTATCAGGATCTATCGTCATGAATAATGTTTTCTCTTTGGCTAATGGTTTACTATTGTTTTCTAAACTTGTAGTGAGGCTATTTATTGCATTGTTCAGTAATTCGGCTGTCTGTTTGGTTGTTGTGACAAAGTTGTAGCAGTTGACAACACTATGGGTACATTGCTTGCACAGTACTTCAAACATTGATATATTGTTGAACGTCTGAAACAGCAATTCTTTTTATCTATACTTAATATACTTAATATTATAAATGCAAAAAATTTGATGCATAGATGGATGATGTTTGGTGCTCAATCACCCCAGAAGGGCTTAACAGATATGGATGAAATTTGGCACAGAAATAGATTATAGTCTGGAATAACACATAGGCTACTCTTTATCTCGGAGAGTTCCCGCAGGAAACAAAAAACCTCAATCAGGTAAGACTAGGTAACTACCTAGTTACCTAGTCTTACCTAGGTAGAATTCATAGGACATTTATAAGAAGGCAACCTAAGGCACATGAGACTATTGTGCCTGAACTGAATGTATAGTCTTGAGCTTCTCAATGGAAGCGTGAACTGCCAAAAATCAGACGCGAAGCTGCGCATCTGAAAAGACGCAAAAGCTCGGGCAATAGTGAACAACAGTTAACCAATCTTAAATGTGCAAGTTAATGTGTAAGTACTTACCTCAAAGCCTAAAACGAATGATAGAATATCCTGCATCTTCATCACATTTTCCTTCAAGACCACTTCGTCCTCTACAGCGACAGGGTCTTCTTCTATTGTTTTTAGGCATATGCAACAAAAGTCATGTTCTCGTGTAATAATTTTGTAGAGAAGAGTGTTTGTTATCATCGTGTAGACCAATTTTTAGAGCAAAAAGTTCTCCGCGTGTCGCTATGGTAAAATTTTGTTTACTGCTTCAATATGATAAATTTAATATGGATAGTAAAATTGCTGTCGAAGGAAAAAAATTGACTTGATTTACACAACACAAATGCCCAAGCTATTTTTCAAATTCCAATTTCCATTTTCCAAGCAGAGACTAGAGAGTGCAGAGACTGGCAGAGACTTTCCATTTTCCAAATAATATGAATTGTCTCTGCTTTCCATTTTCCAAGATGGGCTGTCACTTTGTGACTTTTGTGTCAAAAACAGTAGGTACTGAGTACAGCAGCAGGGCGACCGCGTATCTTTTGCATCAATCATTGATGTATCGCAATCACCTCTGATTGGTTAACAGTCATCCACTATTGGACGAAATCCATTGACGCAGCAAGAATATCATAAATTCAGCCAATCGGAGGTGATTGCGATGTATCAATGATTGATGCAAAAGATACGCGGTCGCCCTGCAGTTTGATTGTGTAAAACCTGCATCAATCATTGTTACATTACAGACTCGATTGTTTTGATTGGCTGAATTTATGGTATTTGTGCTGCGTCAATGGATTTTAGCCATTGGGAAGAGTGTTAACTGTTAACCAATCAGAGGTGGTTGCAATCGTTACACTGTCAACCTATGACTAACGACAAAGGTAAACAACCAATACTACCCACCTTTTGAAATAAATAACTCTCAAACATACAGTAATTCTCAGTCTACGCTCTCAAACATAGAATAATTAAACCTCTAGAATCAATGCCAGCGTGTAGCCGAAAGGGATAGGTAATAATAGGTAAAACGCTGCAATGCACCAAGCACATAATGTGCTTTATGAACAAAACAAACTAAACCCGTGACACGCAGAAAGGGATAGAAGAAATCATATTTTGTTCTCATTCTATCTTGTGTAACATCTCAACACTGCATCTCTTTCATGTGGGAGTGAAAAGGAGATATGGCTTGGTCTATATTACTTTCTCTGTCTACGCTCTCAAAGTTTTGAGTCTCAAAGTGCTGCATGATTCTCCCACCTCTAAGCCTCCACTCGGTGACTCGACCTTACTCGAGTAAAGGCCGAGGTCACCGTCAGAGACAAGGGCTCAGCTATAGTATACTGCCCGCTGAGTTGGACGTTCATATTTTTTTTACAGAAAGACCTTGATGTGGTAAGCCTTGCACTAAAGTATTTTACTGCGGAACTCAATAGTTTTCAAGATATAATTTTTTGAAAATTCGTAAATGTTCACCACTTTTCACTATTTCTTACGACATTTGCCATAGATTACAGACTCATTGACGTTTAGTTGGCGTACTAAAGTTTCGTTTTACGTATTAAAATCCGTTCCAAACATGAAAAGTATCATAGAATGTCAATAATCGTATTCAAACCATAGATAATGTCTATACCGATTATTGGAACGGAACGCGTGCGTTGGCGCCAAATTCAAATCTATGAGTCATCGTTTTACGCGCTTTTCAAGGTTAAAGGTTGAGAAGGTTAAAGTAGGTACAATTAATTAAAAGGTATAAATGTCGGTTCTAGTTATAATTAGGTACTTCAGCATGTGATAGGCAAAACCGAATCAGCACCCCCTGACTCCACGCCGTCTTGTCTGCCCTACCCCTAGAGTGTTTTTTTTAAGTGCGAAGCCAGAAGCGAGTCTTCTGGCGTAGCCCATTCTATTTAAGGAGGATTCTTGGAGGGGGTGAGAGGGAGAGGGTGAAGTCTAAGGAGTTTTCCTAGCGTCCCCACCTCTCCCCCTTACTCCCCCTCCCCCTCTAAAGTATGTATTTTAGTCATTATTACGATAAAATTACTTCATAATTTCAAAACTTTAAAAATTTATTTTTCGAAAACTATTGCGTTCCGCACTTTTTCCCTTGGAGGGGGGGTTTCCCCCCTCCCACCCCTCCCCCCTCCCCCAACCCCTTTCCCCCCCGTCGCGGGCATTATACTATAGCCCAACCGAGACAAGTTTAGTGCAGTTCAATATCTGTCCTGCTGAGCTCATAGTAACCTCCTGAATCGAGCTCATAATACACAGTCATAATAGCTGAAAGAGCTAAAAGAGCTCATAAAAGATCGGGCCTAAAACAATTTTTTTACTCTTGGCAACTTTTTACATAAATTCATAAAGATTTTTGGACACGACAACACCGTCACAAAATGTCCGACGGGAATTGCCAAAGCGAAGTTGTTGAACCGCCTTGCGCAAAGAAACCTAAAAAAGACGAGCAAAATGAGAACGGTGTAAAAGAATCGCAGTTGCAATTAAAAGACTTTATCCCGAGTAAAATACTAAACAACAATACAAACAGAAAAATCGTTTGTGTCCTTGGAAATTTCAAAGACAAAAGTGGTGTGGCATTGGTCATTTTGGAGAAAAATGCTTTCAAAGAGGAAGACCTAACCGAAAAAGGATATTTTTCGGAGGATAGTGAACTTCAAACGTTCTTTCAGAACGACATTTATGGGAACTACGTGTGTTTTCCAAATTCCAGCATAAATGGTGAGCGAAATCTCAAATTTTTGCACAATCCTGCACTTTCAAATCTCAAGGTTTAAGGCAAATTGCATTTATGTAGGAAGTTATTTTCGTCACGAACGTGAGTAATGTATTCCCTGTGTCACTTATTCCTTTAAAGTCAAAAGTGATCGGAAATTCTAATTGAATTTAACCAAAACAATAATGCTAATTGGCATATAAATTTGCCTTGATAACAATATGTTAGCTAATATTAAAGATAAAGTGTAGATAAAATGAGCTTGTGAATGCTTTCTTTGTGTGTAAAAGTGAAATCATGTAGGTCATACCTATAAATTAGGATCCAGAGATCTAATTTCTTAAAAAAAAACAATGCTTAAGCCTAATTTATTATCTTGTTTCCTAATAATATAAGATTTTTTTATGCACATAAGGTGGTTCAGTATAGGTAATTAACTATGTTAATTACATTTGCCTTTCTAAATCATTAATGACTCATTATGATATTTAAATCTGTCCAGCATCATCATCTAAAATTGTTGTTTACTATAATGTAAACTGCAGTAGGTATATAGTAATTACCTAAGCATTTATGCATGTACTGCTGAACCTTAAGGTAATTTTGAGTTTGAAAATGTGTCAATTCAATATCATTTATTCAATATAGTTAGACTGTAGGTACACTTATTGACGTTAAAAATTACTTACTTATAAAACATGATGGTGATAATCGGTTACAGTATCTTAAAACTAAAGCTATGAGGGTTCCAAATGTGCCCTGGTCTGAGAAGAGCCCACAGCAAACTCAGCCAGTGTGTCATGTTTATCACATTATATACAATAATTGCAATAATCGTTCTGATAACAAGTAAATAAAAATACAGTGGATTTCTTTTGTAATGAAGGGACCACTATAATTCTGTCGCAATTTCCAGGATTGAAAGGAAATGGTGAAAAGAGCATCCACCAAGTTTCATGCTGGTTCATTTCAGTAAGAATTTCATTCTGAACCAGTGGTAGATTCACTAGACGATTCAAAAGTACTTGTAAAAGTTAATTTGAATAAAATAACTTTTGAATTTGAATGAAAAAACATTCCATATATTCACTTTTTCTTTAACATTTAATGATGTGATGGGTGCCATAATAAACACATTGTTAACACAGAAGGCCAGTTTCTGAATTGAGAATTTCATGTTGAGTCTGTCTCAAAGACTTAAAGACTAATTAAGCAAATTTTTGCTTCTGATTTGATATTGGGCTCGTTTCTGAATTAAGCATTCAAGCAAAAACATCAAGTTCCAACTCTCAGACCTTACACAATATCAATTCAGAAACAAAAATTTGCTTAATTAGTCCTTAAGTAGTCTTTGAGACAGACTAAACATCAATCAAACAATCAATTCAGAAACCGGCCAAGAAAAAATTACTGAAATGTAATTCTTAAATTTAACTTTACCTACATGACTATTCATAAACTGCTGACGATCTGTGCATATTGTAAACAAAAGATAAGAAAGCTTAATGATGCTATAAATGAATCTTTGTGCATGTGTTGATAGCAGAGTCTTTATCTATAAATGTCACAATATCTGCATGGAATTTCAGGCACTTGGTACAAATGGTTCATTAAAACTAGTCACTATACCGGAAATCAGCATTACATCCAAAGTTGTTACAGTTGCATTATTTTCCTCTGAAAGTATACTTTACACAATATAAACTTATCATACGTAAACTAAACTTAACTACTGTGAGCCATGTCTGCATGGCTAAAACATTGCTTCCATTGGTTTTTGACACTTGGCACTGGTCTGCACCCTCAGCATCATACTTAAATGTTTTTTTAAATTACAGGTGTAAAGACCACAATAATCTACCCAGCAACCGACAAGCATATTGCAAAGTACAGCCAACAAGAAACACACATCATACTAGAGACTCCAGAGCTATACGACAAGTTTACCTTGCCTCACCTTGAGAAGGAACAGTTTAATTTGCAGGTAAATGTTAATTACTACTAGATGATGCATGCAACTTTGTCCGCATGGTTTAAGTATCTTAATTCCCACAGGAACTATTTAATTTTCTGGGTTATAAACTTTAAGACATATCTCCATACCAAATTTCATCAAAATTGGTTTTAAAGATGGGCTATTAAAGTGTAGCAGACAGACATCTACACTTTCGCATTTATAATAATAGTATGGATTTCTCTTGCTGTGAAATTATATTTTTTACTGCTCAGGATTGTCCCCGATCCATCTCATAAATTAAATAAATGGCTGGCTCATATTATGTGCAAAGGATCAGCCTGGCTGTTCAGTGCTGAAATGCAGCCAGCATTCTAGCATTGCCACAAAGGGCATTATTTGTACAGTTATTCAGATGCTGGCTAACTAATCATAAGTTGTATCTGGGCCCTGGAGGCACAGAAGTGCTCCCGCCAAGACAAGCCAAAGGAACGGGGCACTACTTTTCTGGAACCATTTCGTCGTATTTTCGTCATAGCTTCGGTCCGGATGACGCTAGAAAGTCCCACACAATTTTTCATATGAATTTAGGTTTTTGCTCTTAGATTATTCAGGATTTTTATCCCTGTGATGCAAATTATCTCCATTTCCAAACCTCATCAAAATTGGTTGAGCAGATGAGAAGGTAACAGACAGACTTTCGCAAAAATAATATTAGTATAGATAAAGTAAGTCCTTTTTGTTTTTTCCAGTGGGTATACAACATTTTGGAAGGCAAGAGTGAGCAGGACAGAGTGGTATACAACAACAACTGTGACAAGGAAGGGTTTGTGCTACTGCCTGACCTAAAGTGGGACGGCCTTACCAAGGAGACACTATATCTTCTTGCTATAGTGCGACAGAGAGGGATAAAATCACTCAGGGATTTGTGTGAGGAACATTTGCCCCTGTTGAAGAGGGTGCGAGACGAGGGAAAGGTGAGTGTTTGTGTAATTTTGCTTATTGTTTAAGGGTGACGGTCATGATCCCTTGTAATTCAATTAAAATTATATTAATTTATTTCATACAGTATCACATTGACCACCTCCGTGGCGCAGTGTTGAGCGCTGTTGCCTTAACGTGCGGAGGTTCCGGGTTCGATCCCCGGCAGGGTTTGGAAATTTATAATTTCTGAATTTTCCCTGGTCTGGCCTGGTGGGAGGCTTCGGCCGTGGCTAGTTACCACCCTACCGGTAAAGACGTGCCGCTAAGCGATTCAGCGTTCCGGAACGATGCCGTGTAGAAACCGAATAGGGGTATGGGTTTAATATAACTGCCATGCCCCTAACAGTTTAGCCCGCTTCCATCTTAGGCTGCATCATCACTTACCATCAGGTGAGATCGCAGTCAAGGGCTAACTTAAATAAAATCACCTAAAATATAACTATAATATGTTATATCTTCGGTGATTTCATTTAGTTCTGTTGTGAAGATGATCCATGTAACTGGGTCGAAATATCGACCATAAAATCTTCAGATTTATCGTGGTATGCGCCGGTTTTAATACTTATTATTAAATCTTATGAGTGGAAAAGTTGAAAATTATTATATTTATAGAAGCCTGATACTCTCAGCGTACTATATGTACAAAACAAAACTGTTTTGAGATGCTGTCACTTTTTGAAAAGGTTATTCTAGGGTTGACTTGAAAAGAACAGAAAGAGTAAATTTACAGCTTAAACAGCTTTTTGTAAGGGTTTGTGGACCTTAAAATGTTACTTTTTGAACATATGAAGGAGGAAATTTGATCCCCCCAGTCTTTTACCTTACTATACAAAACCATCGGTCTGCTTTACTTTCCAAGTATAATTGACTAGATGATGCCCGCGACTTCGTCCGCGTGGATTATGATTTTTTTTATTCCCGCAAGAACTATTAAATTTTCCGAGATAAAACGTAGCCTATGTCCTTCCCCGGGATACAATCTATCACTATACCAAATTTCATCTAAATCAGTTGAACAGATGGGCTGTGAAAACTTAGCAGACAGACAGACAGACACACTTTCGCATTTATAATGTTAAGTATAGCACCTTAGAAAAGTTCATTTGAATAAAACCACATGCATCCCTCAAAATTATTCCACCACCACAGCCCATTAACGTCCCACTGCTGGGCATAGACCTCCACTCTCATAGGAGAGAGGGAATTAGAGCTTAGGCCCACCAAATATTCCACTGAAACTAATTCCACTTTTTCCATCTTTCCAGAAAGCTATCCTCGACAAGTACAAAGTCCCGGGCAGTCAGTTAAGGATCTACCTCCACTACCAGCCGTCGTTCTATCATTTACACGTACACTTTACTTACTTAAAACACGAGGCACCGGGCATATATGCAGAGAAATCACATCTACTTGATACAGTCATCGACAACATTGAAATGATGACCAGTTACTATCAGAAAGCTACATTACCTTTCACCATCCGTGAGATGGATACCCTCTTTAATGTATATGAAACCAACAGTTATATCAAGCGAATCAAGGATTTAGAGCTAATTGATAAATAAGCAATAGGTGATTCAACATTTCGGTCCAATATTGTTGATTTGGAACTAAACTAAGTACTTTTTGGTCCAAATATAGTTAATTTGGTCGTATAATACTAATTTGGTCTAATATTGTTAAATTAAGAAGATCACGTATATCACTTTGACAGTATTACTTCTGCCAATATTGTTACTTAACCAAAATACTTGGTTATAAGAAAGACTAATAGAATACAAAACTTCTGAATAGCAAATAAACTAAGAAATATTCCAATAAAAAAAAAATTAATAACTTCAGCAGTGCATTTAGAAAAATACAAGAATGCTTGTGAAAAATGTATTTATGGAACTCCGTTCCAGATTGCGCAGTTGCAATGTCTATATTACAACTAGCGTTGATTTTAAAAAGGACTGCAATCTAAAGATCAGTATACAATCCAATTGTATTGTACTAAATTACTATGACAACAAATTTAAACGGTATGACAGTTTGTCGTCTATAGAAAGTCTGTCAGACTGTACGGACGATGAATCAGATGAGACATGCTTTATTCCTATCCAGGAATTCTGTTCTATAATACCTAATTCAATGTCATGTCTTAAAATTGAAAAAAACTCAGTATCGTTTAGGATTTTAACTGAACCAAAGAATGGTGGTAACTTTTATTCGGAAATAATTTCAACAAATAACTTAACCAAGGAAATTAAAGTTGATAAATTGGAAATTAATTTTAATTCGAAAGAAGATGTTAAAATTGTATGTGCCAACTGCTCAAATGTGATTTCGGATAGTTTCGTCAAGTTTGACAGGATTTTAGAATTGCCAACGGCTAATTTAGACATGTCGGAATGGTTTTGCCACGGCCACTCCCATGGGAGTAATGTAACACCTCAAAATGATTTACTGAAACCAAATACTCTAGATTTTTTATACAGATTAACATTTTTCGTTGTCAATAATACAATTTTGTCAGATAAGGTAAATAAGTTTAATTCTAAGCGAACAGTGTATCATTGCAATCGGTGCCTAGCATGGTTAGGTGTTAAGAATAAGAATACAGTTAAATTATACAATTCTGATATTAAAATTCATCACAATTCCATTATTAAACATATCTTTTCACACGAGAAGCCAACTCAAAATGTTACAATTGATGATTTTATTTACACAGTGGAAAGTTTGACTCGTGAGTTCAACCTCGGCTTACAATATACTATGATGTGTAAAATAGTTTTAGAATGTACCATGTCGGTGTCAAAAAAGGAATATCTTTTAATTTGGGTGATGGATAAAGAGTTGCAAGTGTTAAGAAATGAGGAAAAATGTGTTAACTCACATAAAATTTTGTTAAAATCGAGTTTTCTAACTAAAATCTTGTATAAAATTGAGCTGGAACTCAACGATGAAGTTGAAACATGGTTGGCTGATCCAAGTGTGGTCAATACTGATGTATCCAAGAGCATGTTCACCCAAGGCCTTAATCATTTGGAACAAATGTCTCTGAAGGTTCCGGAGTCTTTTCGTTATACAAATGGTTATACTGTCAGTTATTTGAAAGCTTGAACCGTTAATAAATTTAGTTGAATTTATATTGGTTGTGGTTTTATTTTGTTTTGTACTACATATTATTAATTTGAGCTTGACTATATACTGTGTAGGCCTTAATAATTCACCAGTTCCCGCGCGAGTTGAATGCAGAGTAAGTGTATGTGTCACCATACATTAACTCTGCATTCAACTCGCGCGCAAACTATAGATATCAATTGCTAAAAGCTACAGATGTGTGTCAACCCCACCAATAGTAGTGCATGATTTTCCTAACTTGATTGCTAGATGTTAGTTCAAGCGCTCTTATGGGTGGGTACACATCGGTAGCTTATGCTTAGAAACTCACCCTAAGGCTTATGCTGAGATCTATAGTGCGAACTTTGAGTTAAAACGAGATGGACTTATGTGATTAACATAAATCTGTCTTGTTTTAACCATGTCTTGAGTCTGAGCAAAGTCAAAGTTCTCTATATAGATCTCTCACTTGTGATGTCAATGATTTGTAATCTAAAATTCTACACTAATGTTTGTTATAATGGATCTGATGCAAGACAGGTCCCTGTAACGCAAAGTCAAGGGTCAACACAAAGAGACAGTGGGCGGGAGACGAGTTCCCATCAAGTCATTTTTTGTCAACTCAGTGCATCAGTCAAAATGTCTTCTGCTCTCGATTGACGGGGCCTCCTAAAACTAAATCTTCGTGCGGCATGATGACACGGCGCACGAATTTCGTACACTCATGCAAAATGTTAAAGTTATGTTTTTTCTAAATGATTTAAGTATGTTACAAATGTAGTTTTAACAGGTTACGTGTTTAGTAAAAATAGAACTTTATAAAATTATAGTTAACTGTCCGTTTAAAACTACATACTACTTTTGTAGCATACTTAATTGCTGTGGATTTTAATTTTTATTATACTTCGCCCCGCCCCCATAATTTTATCACAATAAAAACATAAAGCAACTTTATCAAAGATTTATTAATATAACATTAGGATAGAATTATGTATAACATAACATTAATTATGAATTAACTTAGTAGTAAACATCTATAATTCTTGAAGATACAGTCTCTCTTATCTTCGATATGACGTTGACGAATATGGAGTAGTTGAAATACCAGAACAAGACGAATACAATTGCGAATACCACATCTGGGTTTTTACTGTTAAGGAAATATTGGAAAATAATTGTAGAAAATAATGCTTGCGACTTTGGTCGTGTGTATTGAGGTTTTTGGTTACTGCGGGAACTCTTTAATTTTCCGGGATAAAAAAGTAGTAATAGTAAAAAATATAAAAAGTACCTATGTGTCATTCCAGACTATAATCTATCTCTGTGCCAAATTTCATCCAGATACGTTGAGCCATTAGGGGTATGGCAGCTGTTATTAAACCCATAATCAAAGTCGGTTACACGGCATCGTACCGGAACGCTAAATCGCGTTATGGCACGTCTTTGCCGGTAGGATGGTAACTAGCTACGGACGAAGCCTCCCACCAGCCCAGACCAGAGAAAATTCAGAAATTATAAATTCCCAAATTGACCCTGCCGGGAATCGAACTCGGGACCTACCATGTTACGGCAACAGCGCTCAACACTGCGTCTGGAAGGTCGTCAAAGACAGCTATGTGGCAAAGAAACATGACTGAGGATACCTCTTAATGATTATAAGTTTTGAGTTCAAAATATATATTATCTACTTTTAATCAAATAATTATTAATAATTCAATGACTCTCTCTCTGCATCGTATTTGGACATTACTGAGGGTCGTGGACCCTTTTCCATTCACATAATGATAGGAGTTTTCTTGGGATAATAATGTGGTGGGTTCCCATGTCCTTAAAAACAATGACTATTGACGTAATCAATAATAATTAGTATATCACAAACAGGAAAGTAAACTGGGTTCTTACATGGGGCAAAACATCTGACTCATTAAATAGCACTTGAGGAAAACAGTTTGTAACATACTTTGCAAAGTGTAATAATTTAGATGACCTTAGCCTATTATACAGTTACACCAAGAAGTACTATGAATCTGTAATAAGTAACTGAACATCTACTACCAATAACATCTATTTAGATAACAGGACCACACACTTCCACAGCTTCCCACAGCTGGACCAAGGTACCCACATCCAGGTATTTAAGGCCAAATGTGTAAAATCTCTTAATGCAGTTTAGTATGGACCTGAAATGAACCTACACCTTTTACTTATGAAACTACTACACACCTACATAATCCTTAAATCTGCTGTATGGGAATAAAAGTTACAGTCGGACTGTATTTTTGTTATTATCGACTACCTCCCTGGAGCAGTGTTGAGCACTGTTGTCTTGATGTGGGAGGTCACCGGTTCAATCCCCAACATGGTCAATTTAGGAATATAATTTCTGAATTTTGTCAGTTCTGGCCAGGCTAGTTTCTACCCTGGCTTCATGGCTAGTTACCACCCTACAAAGACATGTTGCAAAGCAATTTAGCATTCTGGTACGATGCTGTGCAGAAACCAATAAGGGGTATGGGTTTAATATAACTGCCAAACCCCTAACAGGTTAGCCCACTACCATCTTAGACTGTATCATAACTTACCATCAGGTGAGAGGGTAGTCAAGAGCTAACTTGAATAAATATATATAAATACTAGCTGATGCCCGCAACTTTGTTCCAGTGTATTGAGGTTTTTTGGTTCCTGCGGGAACTTCATTTTCCGGGATAAAAAGTAGCCTATATGCTATTCCAGACTAATCTATCCCTGTGCATAATTTCATCCAGATCCATTCACCTGTTCTGGCGTAATTGAGTAACAAACATCCATCCAAACTTTCACATTTATAATGTTAGTATAGATTTATTACCAAAATCTGTTCAAATATTATAAATGCGAAAGTGTGTTTGTTTGTCCTTCAATCACGCTTTGCAGCGTTCATTATTGGCAGCTTCGTTGCCGAAGCCACGAATCGACGTGATTTTTTGCATGGGTATAGTTGAGGACCTGGAGAGTGACATAAGCTACTTTTTATCCCGGAAAATTGAGGAGTTCCAGTGGGAACCTAAAAAACTTATTCCATGCGGACCAAGTCGCGGGCATCAGCTAGGTGGCAATAAATGTAAAAGTAAGTTTACCATTTGTTCCCTTTCTTTTCGTGGCCCATACTTTGGATATAGGCAACTTTTTGTCCCAGAAAATCGTAGAGGTGTAAACTAAAATGCAAGTTTGTGAAGTCGCAACCAACTTTTGATTTAAATAATAATTTAAGACAAGTCTAAGCCATAGAATAGCTAGCTGTTAAACATACCTGGTAGACAGACAACCCTTTGGTCAGCAGTGGAATGATCAGACTTCAATTAGGTATAAGATATTATATATTATATTAAAAGGCGCAGTGGAGTTTGAAATCCACTCTATGGGAAGCGAAGTTTCCTACAATTGGTAAATAATGTATATAAAAAGGATACGAATAAACACCTTTTCCCAGGGCTCCACCATATACAGTTCCGTTGATAGTAAGTACCTTGTGAACCATCGGCTCAGGAAGTTACCAACTTTCTTTGGTTTGTTAACTTTTGTCGATTCCATGGTGCACGAATGTTTTCGAAGACTTCTGGTTCTTACACAGTCAAAGTGAGTTTGAGAATGGTTAAAGCTTGCTTCACTTATTATTAAATTACAATGAAAGCTTCATGTATTTATTTAAATTTAGTATTTAATACGGCCTACTCCAAGAACTCTTCCTTCTACCCCTATAAATTCAATGTACTCTGTGAAGTGTGAACCTGCTGTGAACTCTTCAGTCTTCAAAAATGACAATTGATCATTGACCATGGCATTTGACCATTTGACAAACAATTCACAATATTTTGATTGGTGAATCGCATTTGACAGTTGACACCTAGCAGCAATGCGAGATGACAGTTAAATGTTAATCCAGTGCTGCCACTGGCGTAAATATTGAGGTAGATATTTACGCCAGTGGCAGCACTGGGTCTATGGCCACTGGCATACGGGCTGCCGTATGAAAAAGCCAAAATTGCTCTAATTTGACAATAGGACCCCGATGACCAAATCACTACCGACAATGCTCCCATAGGGCCACGCACAAACACCAGCCAAACACAGCGTCTTCGCCGGCGAAGACGAGGACCCCGATATCTTACGTCACCCAGACGTGGTCTTATTAACCACAGATTTATATTTCTTTATTATGTCTGTGGTCTTAACCCACGGCCTCGGGGGCGTGTGGACTAATCTAGTCCATCCGACCTACCATTCGTCCCAAAATCTTCCTAAGCCGAGGTCCGAGCCTCACAGGAGGCACCCTTAGGAAGACGTTGACCCCCCCCCGATGTCATCGAACCCTAGGGCTCTTTTCTCGGCGACGCCTAGCGCTCGCCCAACCCCCCGGTGACGCTGTAGGGCCTATGCAACATACTCAATCCGAAAAAAAAGAAAACTAATTTGACAAAAAACTACCGGGTATGGAGTATTACATATATACCAAAAACCATAGATTTATTATATGTTGGGGCTGATACTTACTAGCGTAAACCAAAAGCAGCATCGAGCATCGAGCTAGATGTCCAGAACCTTATTTAAAACTAGATGATTCCCGCGACTTCGTCTGCGTGGACCAAGTTTTTTAGATTCCCGCGGGAACTCTTGAATTTTCCAGGATAAAAAGTAGCCTATGGCCTTCCCCAGGATACAACCTACCCCTGTCCCAAATTTCATTAAAATCGGTTGAACAGATAATTTATTTGATTCCCGCGGGAATCTTCGAATTTTCCGGGATAATAAGAAGCCTATGTACTGCCCCGGAGTATAACCTATCCCTAAAAAATCGGTTGAACAGATGGGCCGTGAAAGCGTAGCAGACAGACAGCAGCAGACGCACTTTCGAATTTATAATATTAAAGTATGGATTCTCCAAGCCTACGAATTACTCAAATGATTTTATTCTTTTTTAAATATAAAAAGTTAATCCCACTACAAGCTGGCCCGTGGCTGCGATCTCACCTGCTCGTAAGTAGATGCAGTCTAAGATGGTAGCTGGCTAACCTGTTAGGAGTATAGCAGTTGCATTAAACTCTTACCCCAAATCAGTTTCTACACTTATTGGAACGCTAAATCGCGTCTTTGCCGAGATGGTCTCATCGGTTTTTTCTAAGACAAAATAATTGTATGCTGATTTGTTGTTCTGTTATCCTGGATTTTTGATCACTGGGTAAATTATTCATAAAAAAAAACCTAAGTTTGGAGTGCAAGAAAACGACAAAATAAAATTAATATTTTATTAAAGGATGCAATTAATTGATTAGATTCGTGATACTGTGACCTTACACCTAAACTATTGGTATCAGCCATTACTTACAAAAAAAAGTTAAAATAGTGTTGCAAGCCTTAAAAATAAAAAGTTTTCTATACACTGGTATTATTGTATCGTAGTAAAAATTACGATTTTGTACTTAAAATTATGTTACAATGTACGCAATATGTAAATGCAAATAATCTATACAAAAATAAATGTGAGTCTAGTTAAAATTAAAAGTTTAGGCACAGTCACTAACATTGAATATCTAGTGAGATGATTTTCCTATCTAAAAATATATTTAAAATGCAACCAAATAATATGGACGTAGTTATATTTACAAAAAAAAATTAAGTAACTGACTAACTGTACCTTGGATTAAAAAAAATTATACATTTCATTAATTAAATTAAAAAAAAAAATTGATTTTAAATAGTGTATTCGATTTGACAGACAATGTAAAAGTTGCCCCTATATTTTTTTATAATGGTAACATTTTATTTAACTAAGCGTGCAGAATTTAGCGCGATATTCATAATTGTTTTATTTATTTAATTTAAATTACATAAATACGAAAATAATCAAAATTGACTTTACAATATGAACGATACACAATTTTTTGTATTTTTCTTTAATAATGGTAATTTCCCTGAAATTATTCAGTCTTCTACAAGGCACCATATTAAACCGATATACATAATATACTATGCATAAAAATAGCCGCCATATTGGAATATCAAGTTATTGGCACAGATAATATTATATATTATTGTCTATAAGTTTTATTATCATACAAATACTGTACGGTTACTTTTAAGGATAAGCACTTTGATAGGAATAGTGTTTTATTAAAATCGTATATAAATCGATTTTACTTAAATATTCATACTATAATAACTTTTATATATTATGTACTCAATAATATAAAGATATACATGGCAAAACATGGGTATAGTATAGTACGATACAAAATGTACTTTCTAATATAGATAATACAGTGTTTTATCACCATTTACTTAAATATAATCCACAAAAAATATATCTGTCAGTATTACCTCGGTTAAGTTTTGCGGATCCCTAAATATATAATCGTATGCAAAAACTTGTACCAATATAAATATACCTAATATAACATTATAGTCGTCGTTCGTATTTTTTAGCTACATTTTATAGCAAGCAGTTGAAATATATTCATATATTAAGTCTCTCAAAACCTTTTACTATAACTCAATATAGTAAATATTATGAATACGGTATATTACTTAATACGATCACAATAATACGCAATATTCACATCTAGAATATTCAGTTCAGAATGGAATATCACTATAAATGACCAATACTATTATCAGAAAACTATGTCTTTCAATTCACGTGTTAAGAGTTGCCACTACATTAATCAAAGTCTCAATATTCGTTTCATAATCACTTCAAGTTTACAACCGTTAATTAATGCAAAACAATGGTTTCTAAATATTATTGCTAGAATTGAATTTTAAATTACATCAGAAGTTACAACCAGACCTTTTATTTGATATAACAACCAGAATTGATTATAAATATTTATTTATAATTACTCGTATAAGTTCCTAAAAAATGTAAGATCTTATAAAATACAAATAATGTAACAACTTGTAATTTTCCAAATATGCCTTGTTCAATGAAAATTATTAATATTTATTCTTAATATCGTTCAAAAATCGTTAAATTTTACCGAAAAGTTTGATGGCGCATTTTTCGATTATATTCATATAATCCAAGGTCTCCATATTAATATTCTAGAATTGAATATTATTAATACTCATACAAAATAATTGAGTATAACGAAAATGTTACACCTTTTTTATCTAGTTTGTATTCATAATCCAATATAATGTATGTATCTCAATATTTTTTCTAGAATCGAATATTAAAAATATTCATTCCAAATATTCAGTGTAACCTTGTGCTCCAGTGAATATAACATCTATCCATATTCTAGCGGCTTCTCCGGAAGGTGCCATAAGATAGTAACGCCTTTGCCTTGTTTTTACAATGAAAGTTGTCTGAGGGTTGGGCGATTTCGATGTGTTGCCATGGTCAAGGTAGACTTCTTCTATGACCTGTAAATAATAAAAGAATCATATTATTACGAATATAATTGTCCTGCTGACCGAATTTTTTCAGCGGCCATTAATTTATAAGTTTTATAATTATTAAGATTAGACTTATTTTTACAGTCGTAAATATTATTAGACACGTAAATATACTGTGTTATATTTAAAGCTGTATGATTATATTTCTGTGGACCTATAGTTGCCTGAAAAAGACAAATTAATAATAAATTAATTAATCATAATATTATTATGAATACATAGTAAAAAAAGTGTTTACCTGGAAGTAAGCGCCGCCGCGCGGTTTCTTTTCGCTTTTATCCCAGTAGTAGACGAAAGTTTTTGTTTCTCTGTCGAAAACGAACCATCTGAAACAATATTATTGATAAAATATTACAATTTTTTTATAATTCCCGAAGAGTCGCTAAGCTTAGTGGCAATGGGCGGGGTGCATATTTCGGAGAAAAGATAGGCTTTGGGGTCCAAAGGTGCTTGAATGTCGCCCTCGTACCGGATAAGTTCACAGCGTTGGACGCCCCAAATTAAGTGGTCGGACGATCTCAAGCGAGTAGCTGGAGAGCATGGATCTTCTTTGGAGACTTTCGTCCAGCAGTTGACGTCTAAATATTGGTTGAGACAGAGACGGTATTATGAGTGAGTTATATGTACTCGTCCGCACCAAAAGAAAGCCGGGCTGAAGCCCGGGGAGCCTTCTGGCCCGACCGTTGTAAGTTGAACGGTATAAAGTTTTCACTCGACTATAACAAACTTATCTGCCCAGGTGACAGCGTCGCTAGTATCGTATAGTAGTATAGTAGTATAGTAGTATGAAAATTATAATAAAAACAAAAACTAAACAGGCATAAAATTAGTTCCTATTTTGGCCAGACGGTCAGATAAGTTCGTGGGACTATATCTATCCTGAGATGTACTGTCCAGTGTGTATACAACTAGCGCCATCTAGTGTACATAGTGGTAATAGGCCTATCACACTACACTTTTTCAAGGGCCCTGTGGCAAGGGTGGATGTGGCCGCTAGTTTTTGGCGTCGCTATTACACTGTACTACCTATCGGCCTCGCGAGGCTCGCGTAACGCGAGCCAGAGTGCAAGTGGTGCCATCTAGATGACACAAAGTAAACTAAACGTCAAAATGCTCGCGCGAGCCGGAGAAACAAAACTACTCTCTACGCTAGTCGCGACGACTGAGCTCCCTAACCACCTAATTTTTACTACACTGCCCGGTCGGCAGAGCGCGGCATACCGGGACGACCCGATGTCCCTAATTAGGGCCCTTTCCTCGCTTTATCTTAGTACACTACACTGATTCAGGGTTACTTAAGGGACCCCCTTCCTCCCTATATCTTATTACACTACACTAATTTAGCGTAAGGGTCCCTTGAAAAGTGTAGTGTAATAGGCCTTTAACCGCCACGTCACCTTTTGGACCACGTGTGGAACTTGGCGCCCAGCTTGTGCAGGTATCCGCGGCACGACGCCGGGCTCACCGTCACGTAGGGGCACAGCTCGATCTGGTGACCTGCAGACAACATGGACGTACTTAAGAATCCGGCGAACACCCTCGCAACGCGCGTGCAAAAGTCAACGCGTATATTGCTATCTCTATTTGGCTGATGACACATAGGTCCAGTGCAAGCGCGATAGCAATATTAAAAAATAAATTACGGTTGTCTGTAAAGTCGGTTTACGGACGATAGTTTTACGTGATAACTAGAAGTTCTCTCGAAGCTCGCGTGGTGGCGTTCCAGTAGCAGAACTATTGGAACTGCTAGCTCTGACGTCACGCAAGAAGAGAGATAAATGTGTCACAAGCCAACGCTTGGGCTGATCGTGCCTCTGTATCGCTTGTTCCGCGCTCTCACTTACACGCTCAGGCTCAGGCGGAACGTGACACTTTTTCGTGCGTGCGGCCGGTGTTCGTCGATTTATAAGACGTTGTCACATCAAAAAACGACAAATTAACGTACCGGCGGACTCGACGTGCCGTCGCAGGTCAAAGTCGTCTCTATCAACGGGCAGGTACCGGGTGAGCGGGCGCTGCCACTCGTTGGCGAGGCCGCGTCGGCTGCGGCGAGGAGCATTGGCGCCCGACACTGGACCAAATAAAGGGGATATTATTTATTTGTTTATAGCAGGCAACTAGGCCCTGCCATAGATAAGGCCATAGAAATCTACACTTCTATACTAATATTATAAATGCGAAAGTTTGGATGGATCGATGGATGTTTGTTATTCAATTACGCCAGAACGGCTGAACGAATCTGGATGAAATTTGGCCCTGGATAGGAGATAGATTATAGTCTGGAATAACACATAGGCTTTTTATCCCGGAAAATTGAAGCTAGTATAAACATAATATAATATACTAGCTGATACCCGCGACTTCGTCCGCGTGGATTGAGGATTTTTGTTCCCGCGGGTACTCCTTTTTCTGTTCGGAATTAAAAGAAGCCTATGTGTTATTCCAAACTATTATCTATTTCCGTGCCAAATTTCAGCCAGATCCGTTTTAGTCGTTCGTGATTGAGTAACACATTCTATCAACCATACATCCATCCAAACTTTCACATTTATAATACTAGCTGATGCCCGCGACTTCGTCCGCGTTTTTTTTATTCCCACGGGAACTCCTTAATTTTCCGAGATAAAAAGTAGCCTATGTCACACTCCAGGTATTTCAATATCAGGTCAAAAATCACGTTAATCTGTTGCTACGTTGCATCGTGATTGAAGGACAAACCAACAAACAAACACACTTGCGCATTTAAAATATGAGTATGATTAGTATAGATTAACCCTGTAGTTTCGCCCAATGCGTTTGTGCGTCTGTGTCACAGCCATTTTAAAATCTATCCCGTATAGTAGTATCCACACTTTCATACTAATATTATAAATGCGAAAGTGTCTCTGTCTGTCTGCTACACTTTCCCGGCTCATCTATTCAACCGAATTTGATGAAATTCGGTACAGAGGTAGGTTGCATCCTTGGGAAGGACATAGGTTACTTTTTAAGGAGTTCCTGCGGGAATCAAAATCCTTAATCCACGCGGATAGCGTCGCAGGCATGATCTAGTCCAGAATAAGATAAGGTTCACTAACAGATGTTGTCCCTACTGAAATCGGACGCGTGACTGAGGGGACGGCTGTCGTCGCTTCGCTTGTCATCTTCCGTAGACTCGGTGCGGGAGTTGCGTACTTGGAGCTGTAGACAAGAGAGCTTATTTACAAAAAAATGTACACATCAATAATTAAAAGGCAAGGTTTTTAAAAGGCGGGGTATCCAGACTTTCCCTCTCACTTACATTTCAGTTTCAATGATTATATATTAGGCCGGCCATATACGGGCAGCTTGACGCAGTCAGGATGGACTGCTTCAAGCTGCGACTGCCTAGTGAACTACAGTCTTCTACGTACACACATACGTGGAACCGCTCGAGCAGTTGCGACTGCTTCGGGCGGTTGGCAGCGCGTTTTCAATGGTAGCTTCAAGCTGTTGACTATGACTGCAAGAGCGGTCCGTGTATGTTGATCACTGGTTAACTGCTCGAGCAGTCCGTATATGGCCGGCCTTAGTGTATTATCTATGTTTATAAAAGTATTAGTATACTTACCTACTATGTCGGCAATCCAAATCACATGACACAATATGACAATATAATTACGGACATTTTAGACAATTTCACCATTTTCAAAAACCATCTATCAAAAACTACTTAGATAAATGACAATAAAAATATGTTTCAAATATCCGTAGTTTTATTTTCAATGACTTTGTATGGCCACATTTGTCAAAAGTATACTGAGACTTCTACAATCATTGAAAATGGTATAATGTACGAGAGAAAGGGAAACTTATGGTACCCTACCATTTCCCTTTCTCTCGTACTAGCCATATAATACTCACGAGTAGAGGTTTAGGTGAACAGTTGAGCCCCGAACGCGAACTTTTTATCAGAGTGAGCCACATAGACATAATGTTACTGCATTTATTTGGAGTTTTAATATTTTTCTCACTGTATCAACACTCACAATTTTCCTTTTCGTTATTGGTCAGTTAAGTGGAAGGAAAAATTTTTAATAGGTATTGTTATTTTTTAACTTGTTTATTAGTTAATTATTTGATAACTAAGTTTATAAATAAAAATATATGTTATAAGTAGGCTAAGACTGATTTACTAATATTCTTTAAGTACAGTAGATATTGAATTTAAAATAATTAATATTTCACATACATTTTCATACCTAAGAGCTGTAGTTATTTTCCGCTGTATTTTTTGGTACCTAAACAATTTGATTTTGTGTCTTTTGTATAAATTTTAACAGCTTTGATTGATAATTATTAATTAATAAACCATGCGAAATATTCAATTCGCCTCCTTTTAAAGTTGGTAAAAAGCACAAAAGAAGGTACCAAACAACCTTTAAATATTATCAACATTTAATATCTCATAAAAGAAAATTTAATCATCATCAAAAAGCCATTGAAAGACAAATTGAACAAGCGAATATCGTGTTCAGAAATATGTACTCTAATATTAGATTCTGAAGTTAATATTCTGAATATATATTACCAGTTACCACAGTTTAGGGAGATACATTATTTCCTACCAGTTGTTCGACGAAGGCGTCTAGACAGAGCAACGTTGCGGGGTGACAGGGACGTGATCAAGGAACATACATATTTACTACGGGGAGGACGTGATGGAGGAAATTGGCAGAATTATCAATACAAAATTCTGTCCCTCTAATGTCAAATTTTTATGCAGTTTCTTAGAATACCGTACCGCTAGGTGCTACAGCATGGTAGCCGGGTCTGTTATTTGTACGGGCGTCGACCCACTGTATGAATATATGTATATGTACTTATGCTCTGATATTACTGAGTGTGAAAAACATACACTATTTAACATCGTATGAACAACGTAGATTAGCGTATCAGCCATTGACTTACCAATACCTTAGACGCACCATCGAAGCGCAAAAAACGGCACGGTCAAACTGTTCATAAATAGATAATATGAACAGTTCTCACCTCAGTCGCGCATGAGTACACCAAGCGACAACATGCCGTTTTGCTCCGTAAAAAAGTGCAAAAACAATCCGAAAGATGCGAAAAAAACGATGGAGTATCATATTTTAGGTTAGGAAATACTTTATATACATTTACTTTACGGTATACTAGCGAAATAATCACACAATCTTACCTAAATTAATTATTTTGTCATCATAATTACAATATTTCAAATGAGCAGCTATCGCATTCACACGCTTACGGGCCAATAGAGAACGCGATAGAGGCGCGTCTTAGCGAAATGGATACAAAAAATATGGAGTAGTTAATTTTTTATTTTTCTTATATTGAAGTTGTAAACTGGTACAATTAAAGTGCCCATTTTTTTTAATAAATTAATATGGGTATATTTAAAATTGGTAAGTAGTGTAAAAACCGTGTCGAATTCCTTAGATAAGAAATAATTCTTTCAAAATCGATATCTGGCAGTTATGATAATCATCATAGAAAAAGAAACCGTTGTCAATCTCTTAAAGAACGATGCCATATTTTTTTTTCTATTGAACAATTTTTTTTTATCGATTTTTGGGTAACTATATCGCAAACTTTAAAAATATTGCAGTTTCTTGTAATAATATTAATTAAAAAATAATATTAAATTATTTACAATATCCGATGCCCACACTTGAACACAATTTCACCATGTACAGTTCGCGCGCTAGTTGAATGCAGAATAAATATATGTGTCACCATACATTTACTCTGCATTCAACTCGCGCGCGAACTTTATATGATTTGAGCAAGGCCATTATTGAAAAATATATAGACGTATATGTATGTCTACACTATATGTAGACATTAAACATTGAAAAAAAGCATACTTCTAAAAGACAGGTTTATAAGTTAGGTACTCGTAGTTAAATATATTTCAAGGTACTTTTATTCATTTTTTGTCACTAGTTTTTGTATTTATTAAGAACTAGACTAGATTCTCCCTAATTTTCCGGGATAAAACGTAGCCTATATCCTTCCCCAGGATATAAACTACATACCAAATTTCAGCAAAATCAGTTGAAATGATGGGATAGCGTAGCAGACAGACAGACAGATCTTCGAAATCGGTGTACATTTTTTTTATACGCACCGTATTTAGAACCTCCTCCTTTATTGAAAGTCGGTTAAAAAAGTAGCCTATATCCTTCTCCGGGATGTAATCTATCCCTATACCATATTTCATTAAAATTGGTTGAAAAGATGGGCCGTTAAAGGGTAGCAGACAAACAGACAGACAGACAAACACACTTTCGCATTTATAATATTAGTATGGAATTCAATTCGTGAATTTCGTGAGAGGGATTCGAACCCGCGACATGTTACTACTTAATGAAATTTTTATCCTGCCAAGAAGTAACTGTGTTATATTTAGATAAAATACGTAAATAAAATATTTAATACATAATAACACATAAACACACAAATACATAAAGATAATTTTCATAAAATCATCATCACCAATAAAGTATTAAAAAAAATAAAAATATCAAATACAAATTTGTCGACTCCTATATCACTTTACTTCGGAACACAGAAAGTCTTCCGCTGATTCATTGCAAAATGTCGTATGTGTCGAACTTTTATTACAAGATTTAACCCTAAGTATGAATCTATATGGTTGGTTTTTGTGAACCGTTTGGTGTCTCAGTCTGTATTATATATAGCTGCGATTGTATAAGCGATTGTGGACGCTTTTTGAGTATTATTTTGTAGGTAATGTTGTATCCTTAGTTGGTAAATCGATGGTATCAGCACTCAATTATACGGGTTTAAGCGTTCGGAATATTGAGCTGAAAACTATAGTTTATAGCTCCATTATATTTTCGTGACTACGCAGCAAGATATATTTTGGGTATTTGTCTTTAGTTTTTTTTTCAATTTCTATCTAGTATGTTTGAGCTTGTATATCGTCTCATATTAATACAAACCAATCAAATCAGCAACTCTTTATCAAACTTAAAAACGCACTACTAGTATGGAAGTTGTATGAAATTCACAGTTGTGACGTCATCAAATTTCAACGCACTTTTTTTCTTTAATCTATTTTTTAAAACGGTTATCAAACTTAAAACTAACCGAGGATGTGAATTTTACGTCTTTTGGAAGACCCTCTATTTAATAATCAGTTAGAAATAATGTATTTTTGATATAGGCATCATCCCTATTATTATAATAAACCGACATCGAGGTTTATTTATTTAATCGTATGGCATTTGATATTTGGAAAATAAGCGTTTTTTTAAATTAATTTTAAGTCCTAATTAACGTAATAATATAATGGCAATGGTTTAATGTCAGTAATATTGGTCAATTATTTATTTATATGTCAATATCCTGATTTTCCAGCCAAGTGTTTTACCGAAAATATAATAAATATACAGAAAATATACCTTAAAAACTTTAATCTAAATTGATTAAAGTTTTTTTTAAATATTTAGTAGTTAAATCTATCTACCTGTAATCTAACCTACATGTAGGTATGTAAATTTTAATGTAGGTATATTAATAATATAAACCTCTTAAACCCAAACTATATAATATTATAAATGCGAAGGTGTCTTTGTTTGTGTCTCATCTTTTAACGGCACATCCGTTTAACCGATTTTTGACCGAAAAATTTAGTACAACGACAACTTGCATCTTTTTTATCCCGGAAAATAAAATCCCCCTAAATTAAACTAAATCAACGTGAATGAAGTCGCGGAGATCGCCTAATAAAATAGTAAATCAAAACAGACCGCTATTATACAGAGGAAATGATCATAACAGCTGTCTCGTGTTATTAACATTAATATAACTAAACGCACGAAACTATTAACGTTTTCATCGCTTAATTATATCATAAATGCGAAGAATTCGATTATGATTATTTTGGAGTCATGTGGCGGATACTATACTACGAGTTACATGTTACTAGTGTTACTGGCAATGTGTATAATTATGGAAATAATAATGCCCGAAAGGGTGGTCGACCCAAACAAACGTGGCGGCGCGGCGTACGTATCTGGCGGAGGTCGCGAGAATAGGGATGACGTGGATGAGGTCAAGAGTGTAGCTTCAAACCGCTCGGGATGGCGCAACACTGTAAACGACCTCTGCCCCACTGGAGGACATACGACATTAACACAATAATGCCCTAGATTGTCAATTTTAACAGCTAGAAGTTTCGCTATATGGCAATTTAAAAGACTTTTAAAATTTAAAAGTTTGTTTAGGTTTGGGTACTTGGTTTGTTTTATTTACTACATAAATGAGGTAAGAGACTTTGTTCGCGTAGATTTAGGTTTTCTCAAAGTCCCGAGGAATTTATTTTAAGGGATCAAATGCCAATGAGGTCAATTCTGTTGTACACCATTTCTTAACTAAACTAAATTCTAAAACGATTATTTTATTTATTCTCTCTGCGGAAAGGGGTAGCACTCGATTTAGAGCTGTCATTTTAGTTTAGTTTAATGATTGTGTTAAACTGAATTGGCCACAATGTCACTCTCGCGGTCTTTGACTGAGTAAGTATACAAGTCCTCCTTTTTTCAAAATCCTGTGATTTTCCATGATTTTCCCAATCAAAAGGTAGTCTCTAGGAATCAGGATGCAAACTAGCTCTCTAAAAACTATTATTAAAATCGGTAAATTTCGCGCACATAACACACTTTATTATATTAACTAAGCAATTTGAATAATTGTTATGGTTTATTAATCGTTATTGTTATTTTTCAGGCATTATTCATTATGCCCGTATTAATAATTAGCTCTATGACAAATACATGCGATACAAAATAGAAACTGAGGGGAATATCAACTACAAGATTATACATTAAATACTACCCACGCAGTGTTTAAGATGTATTTTGGTGAAATTGAGTTATAATTCAGTGCCATAAACACATGTAGGTATTAAACGTTAATCATATTAATATATGAAGTGAAGTGAATATTTTGCAGTGTACCAAATCTTTGACAGTTTTTTTTAAATAGGTAAGATTTTAGTACGAAGTGTTCATAAAAATAATTTTACATAAAAACATCAAAAGACACGTTTTACAGCTTTCCCTTGACATAGATAGACTAGATAGAGAACAAAATCTTTGGTAAGTAACTTTGAAAACTTTATTTATTATTTATTTATATTCAGATTTATTTAAAAACTAGGGATCGACCGCGGTTTCGCTCTTGTGGGGATTTCGAAAAATCTCGTTTTAAATTCCTTGTCTATTTGGTATAGCGGTAGATTACACCCCGGGGAAGGACGTACTACTACTTTTTATCCCGTAAAATTAAGGAGTTAGCCCGGAAATCAACAAAACTTAATCCACGCGGACGAAGTCGCGGGCATCATCTAGTTTGTTATATTTTAGCGTACATATAATGTAAATTGGTATCATTTTAAGTGGTTTACCACTTTATTTTCGCACGATACATTTTTTTGGCACAAACCAAACATCGTTTTGGCTTCACAAAAATGCGATATGAAGTAGGTGTTTTATCTTGTCATGTGGGAAGATGATAATATGGCTCCTACAATAACTGGTATGCATCATAATAGCCCCAAGGTAGGGGGAACAATAATGACGTAGCGTGTAGACAATAAATTCCCAACGTAACTACGCTATACGGAACTCTAAACAATAACATACTGACGTACATAACGTCTTTATAGGGTTTTTTAAATATTCCCACAAACATATCTGATCCGGTGACAGCCGCGTCGCTATGTAGTAAATATTAAAAATAAAATAAAAACAAAAACTATACAGGCACAAAATTATTTCCAATTTTGGCCACCGGGCCAGATAAGTTGGTGCGACGTGACTATAACTACTTAATTTAATAATTTACTAGTTATAAAAGATGTAATAATAATAAACTTTTAAAGGTAAGTTTTCTGTGTTATGTAGAGAAGTTATAACTTATTATTGCTCTACGACTTTTAGAAAGATAAAAGATTTCTGATTCACCAAAAAAAAAACGTTGACACCTAGACACTGCAACTCAGTCTTGCTAATAAGTAATAACATTATGTATTTTGTATAATTATGTGTTAATAATTAATGTGTAAGTTTGGCTGTTTTTAAGTTTGTATGGAATTAATTAACATCATACTAATATTATAAATGCGAAAGTGTGTTTGTTTGTTGGTTTGTCCTTCAATCACGCCGCAACGGAGCAACGGATTGACGTGATTTTTGGCATGGGTATAGTCAAACCTGGAGAGTAACATAGGCTACTTTTTATCCCGGAAAATTAAGGAGTTCTCGCGAGAATCAAAAAAACTTAAACCACGCGGACGAAGCCGCGGGCATCAGCTAGTAGAGCATAACATAAGCGCAGCAAAAGCGATTTTTATAGAGTACCTACTGGCTACTGCACTAGCGCTGACGCTTGACATTGTTTACGAAACAGCAAGACCATGAGCAACCTACTACCTACTACCTACCTACGATAAAGATGGCGGTGGGTAGGTACTGATTGTTTATAGCCGTGTCGGAATGTGTAGTTACGACTGAATTACACGGATATATTTATACGTAACTAATGATACATGCAGGATGTTTATTGTTTATTTCTCTAAACTCTACGCGCTGAATTTGTAGGTTCAATGGGGAATGGCAGCATTTCCCGGGCATAGTCGACATAAAAAATACCTCCTGCATGCGCACAACGAGATATCTCGCGACGGGAGAGAGATATACTTATTGCCGTTGCTGGCTAATTTTTCGTTTACCCTAACATGCACAAAATCCGGTATATTACGAGAAAAATAGTCGGCATGTAAGGGTTCGTAGAGAAAAATACCACAGACAAGAAATATTACTTTTATATCTACTTTTGACGTAACGAGACAAGTCATATTATGTGTAACCATGTTAGCTTCGGTAGACAGATAAAGATAACGGGTAGAGATAACTTTAGTTACTCGTTGTGCGCATGCTAGCCCTATACTGGTCAAAGTTCAATTAAATCCAAACGTTATTATGAATGCGAATGTGAGGTTGTTTGTTACACTTTCACTTTTCAACAGATTTGAAAGGTACCGACATTGGTTGTGTCCCAAACAATACGGACAAGTTACTATCCCGCAAAATTAAGGCGTTTCCGCGGGAATTAAAAAAAATGTTATTTCAGACCTCAGTCCATACTTAAACGATCCTTAAATTATGTTAATTAATACTCAGGACTAACTAACTAATTAATATTATATTTTCAAACGATTCAAGAATAATAATTACTGTAGAGACGTACATTTTAATTGTTAAAATTATTATTAGATGTCGTAGATAACCTTTTTGTTGACTTGAAATAATCATGTTCTTTTTGCTTCTGTTTCTTTATGTTACTTACCTATAGTTTACTTGATCGAACAACTTTAAAAAATTTAATTTTAATTTTAAATAAAATTGGATGTGATTTACACTGATTTCGAAAAAGCTTTCGACCGTGTGGATCACGTAATCCTGCTTCATAAGCTAAGCATCTTAGGAATAAATGGCAACTTGCTCCGATGGCTGACTTCGTATATTAAAAACCGTATGCAGGCAGTAGTAACGGGCAGTGCTAGAAGCGATTTTATAACTATACCGTCAGGGGTACCCCAGGGGTCTATCCTCGGTCCCCTTTTATATAATGCATATATTTTCGACATTGACAGCTGTTTTAGCCACGCACAACATCTTATGTACGCTGACGATAAGAAAATCTTCCTTAAAATACGTTCTGTTGATGATTGTCTTCTTCTTCAAGAAGACTTAAATGCCCTGGCAGATTATTATATCCGGAATAGAATTATAGTCAATGTTAAAAAATGCCACCACATAACACTATCTCGTAAGACTAATTCAATTTCGTTTGATTATAAAATCAACGGTGTTAGCATTGCTAAAGTCACAACCGTGAAAGACCTGGGCATTAAAATCGACGCTAAATTATCAATGAATGAGCATGTCGAAGCTGTGGCGGACAGAGCCTACAAACAACTCGGCTTCATTAAGCGAGTCACTCGTACTTTCAATAATATTGAATGCATAAAAGCTCTGTATTTTGCTTATGTTCGTAGTCTTCTTGAATATTCATGTAACATATGGTCACCCTATTACATTATACATACTCAAAGACTCGAATCAATACAAAAGCAATTTCTGAGGTACCTGGCTTTTAAAGAATTCAAAACGTTTAACAGTTACAAAGAAGCCTGTATTCACTACAAAATAGACTCCCTGGAACTAAGAAGAAACCAAAGTGACATGCTGCTGTTACAAGCTATCTTGACTGGCCAAATTGACTGTCCTAGCCTGCTGTCAGCCTTCTCATTAAACGCTTGCTCTTTTAGGCCCCGAAAACCAAAGCTACTATGTGTGCCAAAATCATACACAAACTACGCCCAAAATTCAGTAATTATACGTTTATCGCGAACCTACAATAAATTTTACTCCGATCTTGACATTTTCCATCTATCCAAAACGCAATTGAAAAATGCAATCATTAAACTACATCGGAAATAGTATTTTACATTATTAGCATTTTTACTTTCTCATACACACATATTATACCCGCACGCACATACACACACACGCACACACACACACACACACTCACACACACACACACAGACACACACGCACATAAACCCGCACATCCCCACGCACTTGCACTTCTTTATCTTTAAGTACCTACCTATTTAATTTAAAAAAAATATATATATAATTTTGTAATCTTTTTGGCCTTATTTTAGTTTTAAAATATTTACTGTATATTATTGTAAAAACGCTGTTGATTACATGAAAATAAACAAAATAAAAAAAAATAAAATAAATAAAATAATCTTAAGGATTTATAATATTTTTTATTGTATTATGGAGTTTTTTGTATTGATCATTTTAAGATGTCACAGAATAAAATAAAAAATATTATTTAAATTTTAATTACGCATAACTTCACTGCATTTCTAAAGTCCAAGATTCCAACGCAATTTAAGAAAAAAAAACCTTTTTAATGAACCACACATTCACAAGTGAAAACAACATAAAAATTCCTGCCAACCGAAATTCAAATAAATTCGAGAATAACTTATTAATATCGAGCGACACGTCCGAAATAACTTTTTAATTTCTCATCGCCTTGACACTGGGCAAAGGCAGACCATCCGTACGGCCTCTTGACTGTTTAACGACTAAATACGAATTTAAAAAGAGGTTTATTTTAGTTTTCTGCATCAAGTTACACGTTTAGAAGAGAGCGGAGCGCTCTTGTACGATACAAGTTCATTTCACATAGTGGGCTTATGAGAAAAGGCAAATCAAGACAAATTTTTTAATCAGCATTATGCTGATTACACATTGTTTATAGATAAGACCTACGTTTTCGAACTGAAAATGTACAGCGTTCGGCACGTGAAACTTGTGCCGAAATATAAGTCGAAAGAATTAATATTATACCAAACCTATGGTGATAAAATAACATATTTGTTAACAAGTCAGTCTAGATTCTTTATTAGAAGAATCAAACTGGACGAAGTCGTGGGAAAAAGCTAATATACTATTTTTTTTATAATTTTAATAAGTTTAAACAACCAAATCAACCAACCGCGTACATTTCGATGATATGATTTATTGACCACGTGGTCATATAAAATGGTTTAACCGAAAGGGGAGTTGGCACGTTGTATGAAAAATGAGATTTATTTTAGGTTTGTGAAAACGTGGGCGGGACACGCTTGGGAATTCGAGTGATATTAATGCTAACGTGCGTAGTTCCGATTTAATAGCTCGTATGTTAGGGTTCCGTGGACACGCGAAAATACAATTGTACATATTGCGTTTTGCGATGCTATGCATGTTATTATTATTACTAGGTACGGGCAAAGTCTGTAGTAGGTACGGTCGACGTCAAAGTCCATATAGAACAAGCAAACAAGATGGCTTGTAAGTTACAAAGTCACTCTCAAACTTATTTTATATGAATAATGGTTATTTGGTTATAATAATATAATAATCTTTTAGGTTGACATTGTTGTCAATTTATGGCAATAATCTAAACAGTATTGAATAGTAATGGTTTGAACCTGATGCTGTTAAATTAAGGTTGTAATTTTTTTCCCTACAAGTTAGCCCTTGACTGCGTTCTCAACTGGATGATAAGTGATGATGTAAAAGATTTTAGCAGGCTAACCTGTTAGGTGTATGGCAGCTATATTCAAATCCATACCCTCAGGTTTCTAGACATTACTAAATCGCTTGGCGGCACGTTTTTTGCTGATACGGTGGTAAATACTGAATAGCCACGGCTGAAGTATCCCACCGGACCAGACAAGAGAAAAGTCAGAAATTATAAGCCCCATACACAGAGATTCCTAGACCTCTCGCTTATAAGATAACGGCGCTCACCACTGCGTCGAAAGTTCGTTAGCCTCGCAAGTATTATATGTATTAAAAATAAAATAAAATTCATAAAAATTAGTTCCAATTTTGGCCACCGGGTCAGAAGAGTTGGTGGGACTGTATGCGGTCATAATATTATCTCTGTCCCTTGATTGTGTAAGGAAACCGTAATCGTTTGTCCAACGTATAGTCTGACCTTAGTTCAAAGATGCCGCCCTGAACGTCAAAAAGCCATGTATAAACTCCATAAAAAGTTCGAGTACTACGTTTTCCTTTCAATTGATTACGATTGCTAAGACGTTGCTTCGCTCACGTTAAGTTCGATTTTCATACAAATTTCAAACCACCTTAATAGGGGTTGAATTTTCAAAAATCCTTACCTAGCGGATGCTTATACGTCATAATAGCTATCTGTGTGCCTTTCAGCCCGATCCGTCCAGTAGTTTGAGTTGTGCGTTAATAGATCAGTCAGTCAGTCAGTGACCATTTCCTTTTATATTATTTTGATAAAAGTTTATGGAACCCTAAACACAAAAGTCGACTGCAATATCTTTACAGTTGGCGTTGAAATTCAAATCGTCTTCGATTAATTATCTTTGGCGCGTCCGTCTGTACGTAAAGTGCGATGTATTACCGCGCTGATTGAAAGCCACTTTACACATTTTGACGAACATATTTAGTAGACTAGCGATCCGCCTCGGCTTCGCACGGGTAGTAGCACTTATCATCATAATAGTCCATCATACTAATATTATAAATGCGAAAGTGTGTTTGTTTGTTGGTTTGTCCTTCAATCACGCTGCAACGGAGCGACGTGTCGGCGTGATTTTTGGCATGGGTATCGTTGAGGACCTGGAGAGTGACATATGCTACTTTTTATCCCCGAAAATTAAGGAGTTCCCGCGGGAATCAAAAAAACTTAAACCACGCGTACGAAGTCACGGGCATCCGCTAGTCATAAATAGTTTAACAACCTCGACTTTTCACCTTGTCCTTTTTTGATGCCCCTTAAGTACCTACAACTTATTTTGATTTTCTATCTATATATATATATATAAAAATGAATTCCTATTTCCCTAGGTCACGGCATCACACGTGAATGGCTGGGCAAATTTCGCTAATTCTTTTTTGTTGTGATTGTTTGGACCCCGGGATGGTTTATATACATAATTGGACCCGATAGGGGGCGCTGCAATCGGGTTCGAGGTTCGGAGCAGGACAAAGTCTGCCGGGCCCACTAGTGTACAGATAAAATCAGAATACCAATACCTATCTAGACAAGTATTAAAGTGAAAGCAAATATACAAGATAACGTGTTATCAAAAGATAATGGGCGTTACTCATAAAATAACGGGAATGGACCTAACCGACCATATCTTCTCGGTAGGAAAAACATTCTGAACCAGTGGTAGATTTATTCGACTATTGAATTTTTTTAAATCTAATTTTTGTAAGGTTACTTTACGACTTCCTTGGCGCAGTGGTGATTGGTGAGCGCTGTTGTCTTTTAAGCGGGTGGTCCCGGATTCGATCCCCAGCTGGGTCAATTTGGGAATTTATAATTTCTGAGTTTCCTTTGGTCTGGTCTGGTAGACTTCGGCCGTGGCTAGTTGTACTAACGGGAAAGACGTGTCGCCAGACGATTTAACGTAGCTATGATGCCGTGTAGAAATTGATTAGGGGTATGGGTTTAATAGTTAATACAACTGCTATAACAGGTAAGCCCGCTATCATCTTAGACTGCACAATAACTTACCACCAGGCGAGATCGTAGTCTAGGGCTAACTTGTAGTGGAATAAAAAATGAGACTATGAATCCTAACCGGATAACCGCAGTTAATAAAAATCACTAATAACGAAGCTATCAATTTGTCAGTATATCCAAAATCATCAATAAAATTGACTATAAAAAGAAATTTTCTTTTATATTGAGAAGACAAACGATTTCCTAAAGCGGTCGCGGGCGGATACCACTATTTCCTTCACAAGAGCGCGTGGTTAGGATAACCATACTTTTGGATATTCTTGGATAAGTCCTAAATAAACTTCCTACTTTATACTGTACTGCTGATGCCTGAGACTTCACCGCATGGGTTATTCCCGCGGGAAATCTTTAAATTTCCGAGAGAAGAAGTAGTAGATGTCGTTTCCCGGGACATAACCTATGTTTATACCAAATTTCATCAAAATCGGTTGAAAAGAGTGGCCGTGAAAGCGTAGCAAAGAAACTAACTCACGTTCGCTTTTGAAAAAGGTTAGGATGTTGGGGGGTTTCAAAAAATCCACATAGGTAAAGGATCTCCGCACTACTCATCCAAGTCCATGACCATTGGATGAAAGCTAGACGATATAATTATAGGGCCTGCGTAAATCTTAACCGAAGCACAGCTCTAAACATTTTTCACTGTCAAGCCACTGTTGATTTGGCAAGCGTTGAAATAATATCGAAAATCAATTGACGTATATTACTGTCATTGTTTCAATAGTCTCGGGGACTATAGTCCGAAGTCCCGAGTTCATTTGTAGAACTAATTAATTTTACACACAAAAATTGCATAAACATGCGCCTACTCGAGCCAAGGGACTTCTTTAGTGACACGGGCTATAGTATTTGTGTCAATTGATTTTTGATACTAATTCCCCGTAAACATAAAAACGTAAAACGTAAACGTCAATGTAAAACGTAGTGAATTGATAAAATTGTGACTCTAAAAATTTAATTATTCACTTTATACATTCGGAAGTTTTCCTCAGTTTTTTCAAAGGAAAGGTCACCCTAGCGTGGAATGGACCGAAATAAAATATTATGTTACCGAAAATAAATTGACGCCTATGGGAGTTCTGAAGGCATAATTTTGTCATCAAAAGTTTTTAGTCTTTGAAGGAATTTTGTTATTGATTTTTTTATAGTTAAAATTAGTCAAATGGATTTGAATCTCTGGAAAATAGAATAATTCCACTACAAGCTGACAAAGTTGCAGGTAACAGGTGGTATTATTTTTTTAGACTAGCGCTTGGCTGCAATCAGACTTGCTGGAAGTGGTGACTGGTGATGCAGCCTAAGGGTGAGAGACTGGCTAAGTACTTACTATACTTAGTGATGCAGCCTAGAGGTGTCCGCGCTTGCCTAGAAGATGCCTATTCACTCTTAATTTGAAAATATTTATAATTAAATTATAGGAAACTTGATGAAGCCCGCGACTTCGTCCGCGTGGATTAAGATTTTTGATTCCCGCGGGATCTCCTTTAATTTTCCGGGATAAAAAGTAGCCGTAGCCTATGTCCTTCCCCGGGGTACAAACTATACCCATACCAAATTTCATCAAAATCGGTTGAACAGATGGGCGTGAAAGCGTAGCAGACAGACGGTACACACAGAGACGATATACACACTTTCGCATTTATAATATTAGAATGCATTATAGGAATTTGTTGTCTGACTCACCTCTTCAATGGACGATGACATGAACCCGGAACTGCAACAAGACAAACAGACAATTACATAAGAGATAATATCACAGAATAGTAATAAGTACCTTTCAGGTAGGTAGCGAAGAATTTCTACGCAAAGACGGTAAATAAATAGCGCCGAATTGCGTCGCTTCTGTCGCTCACCCAGGACAACGGGTTACTATGGAGTCGTATCGCGTCGCGTTGCATCGCGTCGCTTTCGCCGCCTCATACAATGGATTATGCGTTACTTACCAGCATAATAGTGTCCGTTTATTTTTCTCCATCCTTCAGTTTTTAGTTTTATCACCTCATCTGTCTACTGTCTATGGCCCATTTAACGAGCTAATAAATATGTTTATGACAACACTCTGGTGTTGAAAATCACATTTTACAGTCAACTTTTATTAAGATTTTTTAATGTATTTGTTATGTTATTTTTATTTTCAAAATCAATTTTATATTATAGCTTTCAAGCTGTTCTTGGCACTGGTGGATTTAATTTCTTGATAATTTAATGGACGACATTTTATGTAGGTAGTTTAGTATTTACTATTTAATAATGTGGCAGTTGCACACTATCTCATAACTAAACTAAAATGAAAGCTCTAAATTTTACACAATATTTATAACACATTTATTAATAAATTACACAATATTTTAGTTATGATATTTGTGTAAAACAGAACATAATTTTTTCAATTTTGCCCCATAAGTAGCACTCTGCTACCATAGCTACCATACCTAAGTACCATTTCGGTTACAGCGCTGGTCACATTGCCTCTTTATAGTGTTTTTTGTGATATTTTTAACCGACCTCAAAAACGAGGTTTTGTATTCGACCCTTATAACTTGTGTTGTTTCTTAATATAATGTTTCACGGAAACCTTTCAAATTTAATGATTTTTTCACTTTAATATTATTCATTTTCTGTCTACGTAATTTCAGGAAGGTTTTAGTTTATAATACACCTAGTACTATATTCGATATCTTTATTATTATATTTATTAAGTATATTACACATGCGAAAGTTTGGATGAATATATGGATGGACGTTTGTTACTCAATCACGCCAGAACGGCTGAACGAATCTGGATATTTGGCACAGAGATAGATTATAGTCTGGAATATCACATAGGCTACTTTTTATCCCGGAAAATTAAGGAGTTCACACTAACGCTCAATCCACGCGAAAGAAGTCGTGGGCAACAGCTACTACTATAAATTTAGAGTCATATGACCAATATTTTTGATTTCTGCGCCGATTTCTCCAAGATTCCGTGGTGGATGTGCCTGCTCCTTTTTTTATATTTAGGTACCTTTACCTAAATTAGTTTTGAATAATAGGAGTTAGTTTTAGGCTTAACCGTTACTTTATGTTTTATAAACGTTATCTCAACGAATTAAAAATGTTAGCACTCTTTAAAGTATCTTTGTATCACTTAAAAATTTTAAAAGTTAACCATTGTTTATACTATTTTGTTAAGCAATGAACCAGCATGGATACTTATATCGTAATGGTTAAAATAAAATATTATCCGAGATCAAAAGGGCAATAACTAATGTACACAAGTCACAAAGTTGTATGCCCAACGGCTTGGTTAAAGGCCGCCTAAATAATTAATACACAAAACTTTTATATTTTTTCTTCAAACAATATCCTCTACATTATACATTTCTTGATATTTTTTGCCAATTTTATTTAAAATTGAAAAATAACGATGCAAATTACGTATCAAAAATGGCAGGAAAAAATATGATAATTCCTAATCATGATTAATCAGCTGCAGTGTAATAACCAAATATGTATTTATCTATAAACTAGCGGTCCGCCCCGACTTCGCACGGGTAGCACTTGATCAAAATAGTCCATACCCAATAATGGTCAGTCGGCACTGAGACGAACAACTCCACCATACGTTCTCAAATTTTGTACAGCAAACCGCTGTGAACGCTTGGCACTTGAGTCTCCATTACGACGTATTTCCGCTGCCGTCACTTGGGAATGTTTAGAACTAACAACTAAGTTGAGACCTGGCTCTTTTAGGCATTTCGCAGTCTGTCTACAACAGTTAGATATTAAAATGTTTAAAAAAATGTTAGTAACTCCTCACTTCACTTCTTTTGTGAATGGCTTTACTCGTGCACTAGGCACAAATATTTTGCCAATGTCGCGTTGAAGGAGAGTACACACTACTGGAGAAACCTGTGAACTTGTCTCGCATTTGCTAGCGTTCAGCCTGACTTAGTAGTTGGTTCTACAACAACACAAATAGAAAATATTAAATAAATTAACTTCTCTTGTATTTATTATGTTTGTCTTGACAAATATGACATAAAAGTGTCCTGACAAATATGACATAAAGACATGAATTAATAGATGAATAGAGGTTTAACGTAAAAAGTTAAATTATGTGAATTTTTCCGACTTAATTCACATTATTGCAATTTTCGAAGGGATGATAAAGTAGCTTTCTATAGGTGAAAGAATTTTTAAAATCGGTCTAGTAGTTTTTTAGTTTATCCATTACAAACAAACAAACAAACAAATCTTTCCTCTTTATAATAGTAGTTTAGATTTAGATTTAGATAAAATGTGATAAACATAATAAGATATCTGACATCTCGTTATATCCGATAAGTGTTAAGTTTATCAACTTTTACTTGACCAGTTCAGTAACGAAAATCCTTTAATCGTTTGAAATAAATGTTTTGAGAAAATGAGATGGCCTATATCGTACCTACCCAGAGCCCAGCGCGAATGAGTATCTCATTGTTTTTTTAATGGAATTTGGTTCATCTCATTTGTTCGTTACTTACTTGATGTTTTAATATAATTGAAATTGGTAACTTAAAATCAGCAGTGATACTGATTACAAAGCAATCATATGGACTCTAATTTAAGTTAATGCCTAGCTTTTTACGGAAGAAAAATAACAATAGAGTGAGATGTAATAGTGCACAAATGTGTTCCTATATTCTCATAGCCCGATGGGACGGAAATTCCTACACAGAAATATCACGCGCAGGATCGACGGCTTTACCTGCTCTCCGAGGCACGAATTACGGATGAGAAATACAGGGGATAGGACATGGATACACACTCCAAATAAGTGTTACTTGTTCTGTAAAACCAATACGGTGGACATTCAACTTTAGAAACTTTTTTATAGTAGCGACCTTTTGTCGTTACAAAGATTACGTTCTCAAGGCGAAAACGATAATCTTATAGCAGTGTGTCTTATTTAGGTAAATTATGCAAACTTACAAATTGCCAACTATGTACTAAACGAAGTTCTCTTGTTTGAAATCGATTAGGTAGAGGCTACCTTAAATTTGCATTATGCTTTTTAGCCTTTGTTTTCATAGTAAACAGAGTTGAATTTTCGAATTTAATACACGCACCTTAGATACGCACGCACTCAATAGATATTTATATAAATTGTATGTGGTTATATTAATTTATTTACTACTAGCTAATGCCCGCGACTTCGTCCACGTGGTTTAAGTTGTTTTTAATTCCCGCGAGAACTCCATAAGTTTCCGGGATAAAAAGCCTATATCACTCTCCAGGTCCTCAACTATACCCATGCTAAAAATCACGTCGATCCGATACTAATATTACAAATGCGTAAGTTTGATGGATGGATGGATGGATGTTTGTTACTCAATCGCGCCTGAACGGCTGAACGGATCTGGATGAAATTGGCACAGAGATAGATTATAGACTGGAATAACAAATAGGCTACTTTTTATCCCGGAAAATTAAAGTGTCCTCGCGGGAACCAAAAACGTCAATCCACGCGGACGAAGTCGCGGGCATCATCTAGTAATAATCCTATAAAAAGAATAGAGTTTCGATTATTTTATTTAAAATTGAGCCAATTTTAGGACTGTGAAAATAATTTAATAAATAATTTTAGGGCTGTCATGAGACACCAAACCCAACAAAAACTGACTGCCATTACCACCTACAGCCTTCGTACAACTCAAACCACCGATAGGTCAATAACATGTGTAAGGGACAATCCAGAACTAGGTATTTATGAGACACTTTTAATATATTTGTACTCTCATATGGGACTTGCACGAGTAAATGGTTAAACGTGTAGAGGTTCCACGAGAGATTTAATGTAAGTAGTTAAAAGTTGGCTAAACTTAAAGATAATATTCATTTGATCCGGCCACGATTGCTATCGTCAAGCTCTAAATCAAAATGCGATCTAAACACGAAAGTATTCAATAATTATAATCGCTGAGTCTGCCGGCAGAAGACTAAATTACCATTTACCATCGTTCAAACACTCGTATTTATGCTATTTTCAATATGGCGACTGTATTCGCAGATTTTAATCGAATGACATGAAACGAGTCAAATTGACAGATATTATACTTCCTGTTTCATGAGATATAATGACAAACAGTAACAATGCCAACACATGATGTTTGTTTTAATACAAACTGATGAAGGATTGATTGAATGAAAAATAATTTGAAGGATTAATAGACCCAAATTAAGAAATAATTTTTAAAATTTCGACCCGAATAATGATGGGACGGAGTGGTTAGTTTGTTATTAAAAAAACACTCTTAAAACATATACCTAGAGAACGACCGAATGTTTGGACTTTCATAGTTTCGACAGTTGACACTACGTGTGAACAAAGACAAACAGTATCCTTAGCACGAGTACCCTTAAATCGGCCACGTTGATAGATTTCGAATATCGAGACTCTATAAAAGTCATAAAAACCATACAATATAATATAAAGCTTGTACCAGACATATGGAGCTTAAATACAACTCTATAAACATTGTGTTCTTTGTGATACTGATGGAGCAGAAACGTGAACACTGAAAGTTTGCCTCCTTCACAAATTCAAAGCGAGTGGGAGTTTAGATAGATTTTACTATGACATCTTATTGTTTCGAAACTCGATAGTAATCATCGGTCTAGCGACTATTTAGCGGCCCGGCGTACTGTGAACTGGTGCTAAATGTAATCTGATACATACATAGTTCCTGCGAAGTGAAATCTGTGAAGAAAGTTCGAAATACAAAGCTAAGACAGTATACTCTAACATCATAGTGTTTTGATTTTTGACACACGAGTAGTCATCGATCAATCGATCTAGGTTGACGTGATAAGTAAGCTGGTACTGAGGTAGGCTGATACATAGTGTGATGCAAATCTGTGAAGAAAATTCGAAATACAAAGCTAAGACGGATATACTCTAACATCGTGTTTCGACTTTCGACACTCAATAATGGTCATCGAGTAATCGATCTAAGTTGACGTGATAAGCAAACTGGTACTAAGGGTAGTCTGATACAAAGTTCGTGCGAAGTGAAAACATCTGCGAGCACAATTGACACACGCGAAGGAAGTTCGCAATACAAAGGTTATACAGGATGTTTCAATTATGCGGGTCTTACCTGACAGAGGGGGGTCATGGTTGTTTGGAACTTTGATTTTGCTTGTATCTCTTAAGCAATGTGAGCGAGTGGCCTAGTTGCGACAACACATATCAGTCGATTGCGATTGTTAAGCAACGTTGACCCAAGTCGGTAACTGGATGGGTGACCGAATTTGGCCTTTTCGTATCCTCCGTGCCTCGGAGATCACGTAAAGTCGTCGATTATTATTATCACCTTCATCTGATAATAATCGTTACAAAAACCAAATCCACCGCATTATTATCCCAAGAAAACGCCTACCATTAATTATGTGATTAATGGAAAGGGGTCTCTACCAGTACCCTCAGCAATGAGGAATACGACGCAGAGATATAGAGTATCTCTTAACAAATTATTAGATTTTGATGAATGAGATGACGTCGGCTTTCTATTAGCAAGCAGAATCTATAATTTTGTAAAAGTGTAACCACTACAGCCCATTAACGTCCCACAGCTGGGCACAGAGCTCCACTCTCATGGAGGGAATTAGAGCTTAGACCCACCACGATGCTCCAATGCGGGTTGGCTGGCTTTAACTACTATTATCATGTTAGTGATAATAACCGGGACCGATGGCTTAACGTGCGCTCCGAGGCACGGGGGTGAAACACCTCCAACTTCCAACTCCGGGTTGGCACTGAGAATTTCTTAACTGAAAAGCCCAGTACTTAACAATTTTTATGCCCGACCAGGAATTGAACCCAGTACCTCGTGATCCGCAGTTGACCATGCTAACCGCTAGACCAACGAGGCAGTAGAAGTGTAAATAATGTTGTAAATGTAAGAAAGTCAATAATGAAACAATATGGCTTTAAGCGTTGGCAGTATGGGCCCAGAACCATACTTCATGTTATGTAGGACAAATTGTCGAGGCTATCCCGAATGTGGAGTGTGTCACAATTGATTGTGTCATATAAGTCAACAGTCTTCGCGATTACTAATACAGAAATGATTTATCAATATTGAAACAAAGATGGGTACTATATACATACATGCTGATTTAGTTGGACCGAATTGGAATTCATTATTCCGAATTTATATCATGTGTACTGTACTGTGTATCGAATTACGTATGTAGGTACTAGGTATATGTTTATTTTTGTTTATATTAGCCCTTGATTGCCATCTCACCTGGTGATAAGTAATGATGCAGTCTAAGATGGTAGCGGGCTAAGCTATTAGGGGTGTATCCCTAATCGGTTTTTGGTCTTACCACCCTACTGGTAAAGTCGCGCAGCCAAGCGATTTAGCGTTACGGTACGAAACCGATACCGTAGAACCGTCTTTGCTGATAGGATGGTAACCAGCCACGGCCGAAGGCACCAGACAATGAAATCCCCCCAGAGTTTTATAGAAAGATTAAGATAGGAAAACTTATGTCATTAAATCCGTCCATACTGATCACTAAATTTGAACTGAATTTGATCCTATTGATTTTATTTTTGAGAACATTTTTAATTAATCAAAATTTATTTACTGGTTTCAGCTAGATATTATACACAAACGATTTATTTAAGTTCCTCACTCTCTAATTATTAATTCTTCAGTTTACAAGCCACTAAATAGATATTTCTAAAATATTTGTATTACCACACTGTTTGACCTTTCTTTTTCACATTTAATACAAATTAACTTTTTTGACCGATATCTTACTAGTCACATTTATTTTTTCTAGTCAAATAACTTATTTATTATTTTTATATAAAAATCGAAACACCTTTCAAACGATATGTTCTAATCGCACGATTCACATAACTAATTGCTGTCATAACTTAGGTATTCGGTATACCTACTAGACTGTTCAAAAGATAATAGGCAAGGAAAAATTGCGCGATTCGCCTCGCCCGGCCACGCGTCCGCGACTCGACAGCGACTGATAAGCTATCAGCTTGATTGCAAATGTTTGACTGGGGTTCATAGCAGATAGGTTCTAACCTAAGTCCTTTATATAGAAGTAGATGATGCCCGGATTGGTGTTTTTTTCCCGAGGTAACTCTTCAATTTTCCGGGATAAAAAGTAGCGTATGTATCGGCCAAACCTAGCTGTTAACATCAAGGTCTTGACAGATTTGACATGGTTTTCGACGTAATTGACAGATTATGTAAAATGTTAAACTCACCTTTCTTCATAAATAGTAGAATTGGTAACATTGAAGGGATCATCGAAACTGACATCTTCCAACCCGCTTCCAAACCTATCCTCGCTGCCAAACTCGCCTGACAGATTTGACAGGTTGTTAGACACGTTTGACAGGTTGTTTGACACTTGGCTGTCTGCTTTCTCCTTGGTGCGTTGGTCCCACAGTTTCTTGGTTTCGTCCTGGACCCGTTTTTTCAGTTCTGATATTTTCTCTCGTTCGTTTTCAATTACTTGGCAACCTGATAAAGAAAGTTAAGTTAAAGATTATATTTTTTGGAACGTAAGTTCTATAAGCCACGATAAAACGTGGTGACCTGGGCTGGGAAAATCTTACGTGACGAAAAAGGCTAAGTAAGGCCTTCTTTGCCGATAGGTTGGTAACTAGCACAGCCGAAACCTCTCACCTGACCAGACCAGAGATAATTATTCAGAGATTACAAATTCTCAAATTGACCATGCCGGGGTTCGAACCCTGGACCTCCCACACAACACGACGACAACGCTCACCACTGCGCCAGGGAGAAGGAGGGAAATTCTCACAAGAATACAGATTGTGGCATCTGGTGAAGTTTATTTATTTATTATTATTTAATTATTTGGACAACAAAAAAAAACCTCAAAATCTAGACACAATTAGGACACTTGTTACGTGAAGAATTAATCGAAGGTGCCTTTTCGATCGAACGTTTGACTGAACGTTCTCAGAACCAAATCGTTTTTCGCGGTCTAGCTTAGCATCGGGTTGATTGGTAACGCATCGAGATGTCGTGCTCATGTATGTGTGGTTTTGTTACCAGCATAGATATATATATATATATATATATATATATATATATATATATATATATATATATATATAAGACAAATATATATATATGTAGGCTTTTTCATAGAAAAAATTGGGCAGCCGACCTGTAGAGCGCGCTCCACACATGTATAAGCCTATCTTTGTCCCCGCCATAGCGCTGTCCCGCTTTTCAGACTAGATAACGTTAGTAAAATAAATTCTCATTTTTTGTTTGACAGGACCCGTTTATGTAAATTGAGGTCGTTGGTTACCAGACATAAAATTTATATTTGGTGACACGTCAAACCTTTGAAAGAAACCTACCTTTCTCTTCCAGCATTTCCATCCGCTTCCTTTCAATCTCCATCAAACTATCCAAGGTTCTTTTGCCCAGAGAGTTGACGTCTGTATCACTGGACAGAATCGGCGCATCCATAGTCACTTTGGATATCCTGTCTATGTCATCTAAAATAAGGGGAAATAGTAAAGTAAAAATATATTTAATTGGTAGTAAATAATTATGAAACTGCCTCGTTGGTCTTAGTGGTTAGCATATCCAACTGCGACCAATGGGTCCGGGGTTCGAGTACCGGGTCGGGCTATGTAAGTATTGGGTTTTCTGACTAGAAATTCTCAGTACTAGCACGTTAAACCGTCGGTCCCGGTTATTATCACTAACATGATAAAAGTCGTTAAAGCTCGCCAACCCGCATTGGAGCAGCGTGGTGGGTCTAAGCTCTAATTCCCTCTCTCCTATGAGAGTGGAGGCCTGTGCCCAGCAGTGGGACGTTAATGGGCTGAAGTGGTAGTGGTAGTTATGATTTAGGTTTTTTTTAAATCCTGCAAGAACTCTGTGATTTTACGGGATAAAAAGTAATGTCGGTCCCAAGATTGTACCTACCTTTGTACCAAACGGACTACTATAGACGGAGAGACAGACAAACACACTTTTTCATTTAAAATATTAGTTTTTTTATAAAAATATATAGGCTAGCGCTAGACTGCAATCAGACTTGCTTGCAAGTGATGATGCAGCCAAAGGTGGCTCCGCGCTTGCCTAGAAGATGCCTATTCACTCTTGATTTGAAGGTACCTATATTAAAAGAGGAGGGGAAAACGGAAGCCGGGAGGGCATTCCATATCTTAGCGGTTCGAATTAGAAACGAGGAAGCAAATAGCTTCGTACGAGCCCGTGGAATTTCGACTGCGTAAGAGTGCAGACCTTGTTGATGCCTTGCGGTCCGATAACAAAAAGGTGACAGAGCAACCAGATCGAATAGCTCTTGAGCACACTCTCCGAAATATATCCTGTAGAATACCGACAGACAGGCAACTTTGCGCCAATGTTCTAAGCTTTGCAGCATTGAACTGACCAGCGCTTTGTTACCAATAAGTCTCGTGGCGCGACGATCCACCGAATCCAATGCATCAAGCTGGTACATGGCAGAGCCATCCCATAAATGGCTGCAGTGCTCCATGCATGATCGAACTTGTTCTTAGCACAGAATAAGAAGCTGTTCCGGCGTGAAGTACCGCCTGACTTTGTTGAGGATGCCAAGTTTCTTGCCAGCTGTTTTTGCCTTGGATTCGATGCATTGTCCAAAGAATATAGTATTGATGTATTACCTGACTTGTAGTAGGTACAGAAGAGATTTTAGCATTTGTTATGATTTTGATAACTTAAACTATGCTACATTTGAACTAGCTATGTATAAAATTCGATGGTTTAGATAGTTTTCAAAAAACCTTTATCCAGACGGACGAATTAGCGGGCATCTTCTTAGATTATTACATTAATATGGATTTGAAAATAACATACCTTGTGATGGAATCTTCCCAGAATCGGTGATCTTATGAAAATCGGTCCTAACATTCGGTTCATCCCCACAGCTTTTCCTGTGTAAAATCTTCGCGCTTTTGTCCGATTTCTTGAATACGCTATCGGTGGTACAGCTTTCTTCCTCCTCTTTAATCGGTTCATTCGATATCTTATCGGGCGATAACGATTTCGAATTAACGTACTTGTTATCTGCTACTATCGGTTTGAAGTTTTTAACGTAACGAATTTTAACATTATTCTGTTCAGCTTCTTCGTTTTGTATTTGTTTGTCTCTTTCTTTATCCTTTTCCTTTTGTGCGTTCATCTCTTTTCTTTTTAATGAATCTTTTTTAATAATTTTCCCTAATGCCGCAAATGTTGGTATTTTTGATGACGAATTACTTTTAACTGGTCCGTTTTCTTTTTTATCTTTCTTTTTAGAATTCCTCAAACTGTTAAATTTGTCTAACGAGACATCTACTTCGATATTATCGTTGAAGAAAATATTTTCATTCAAACTTTGCGACATTATATCGACTTTTTCAGTTTTTTTCTTATCTTTGCTCTTACGTTTGAGAGAGTCGAAATTCCTTTCCCAGAAACCTTTCTTTTCTTTAGGAGAAGTAGATGATTTAGATGGACTGCTATCTACTTCTACTGGGTCGTCAAAATCTGATGTCACACGTCTTTCTATATCAACTATCATTGATTGAGACATTTGGTCTATAGAGTTAAATTTGTCTTTCAGTAACTTCGTGTGATCTTCGAAATTAGATATTTTCGCTATATCTAAATCATCGCTATCAGAGCTTTGTGGTGAATATCCGAATTCACCTGATTTGGCTCTAGTTTGATCGGTATAAAAGGCACTATCTGGAGATTGGGTTCTCTCAATATCATTCAGTTTAGCTACCACTGGTTTTAATTCCCTTTCAATTATTTGTACTTTGCCTGTTAAATGTTCGACTTGATTAAGTAATTTAACGTATTCTGCTTGCAATACTTTGGTTTCAGCTAAAGCGGATGTTAAATTGTTGTTGGCTTCAGATTTTAGTGTGAGAATTCTCGTCTTTTGTGCTTCTATCTTTTTGGATAGCAGCATTATTTCGTTTTGTAAATCTTCTCTGTTTGCTAATCTGTAAGGTAGAATGTATTTTAAAGGTGTAAATATTTTAATTAATATTTACCAAAGGGCTGAAGATCTTAATGTAGTCTTTGGGTGTCAAATTATTGTCTAGTACTGCTACTAAGAAGTGCTAGAAACAAAGATAACAAACACAACTACATCATTTGACGACCTCCGTGGCGCAGTGTTGAGCGCTGTTGACTCAACGTGTGGAGGTCCCGGGTTCTTTTCCCTACAGGGTCGATTAGGGAATTTATAATTTTCGAATTTTCCCTCGTCTGGCATGGTGGGTAAGCTTCAGCCGTGGCTATTTACCACCCTACCGACAAAGACGTAGGTTAGCCCGCTACCATCTTAGACTGCATCATTATTTACCATCTAGTGAGATCGCAGTCAAGGGCTAACTAGTAATAGATTTAAAAAAAAGATAACTTACAGCTCGGATTCTTCTTCCAAATGTTGAAATTCTAGATCTTCGGAAATTTTCGTTTCGTTATCCAAAATATCTTGAGCGTTCTGCAATTCTTCTAGAGTGGCCTTGTTTTCTTTAAGGTCTTTTTCGATTCTGTGTAAGAAACTTACAGCGTGAGAAAAATTATTTCAAGTTTGATTATAGATTTCGCTATTTTTATACGACTGCCTGAAAAAAGGAGTATATTGTTTTCAGGGTTCATGTATGTATGTATGCATGTATGTAAGTTTGTATATTCCACCATAACTTCTATACGCCTGAACCGATTTTGATAAATGAGGTATCATTAAAATCCCTAGCTTATTCCGGGTGACATAGGCTAGTAAAATTAAAAAAAAAATTGATGGGGTGACCATGGTTCCGCATTAAAGACTGAAGTTGAAAAAAAAAATTCGAAAATAAGATTAACCATATAATCATCATCTAGAAAATGATGAGTAGATTCCAAAAATATATAACACTATAGTTCAATATACAGTGATTCACAAAAAAATATCATTTAATAAAAATGTGAATAAGATTCCAAAGGTAATTAATGACTGGTATCGTTACGTAGTAGCAGTGGTAGCCGTAAGTTTCCATTCAAGGGGGATTTTTATCTTACAGGACTGCCCAAAAAAGGAGTGTTATGTTTTCAGGGTTCGTGTATGTACTCTTATGTGTGTCTACGTCAGAGCAGTCGTATTTTTTAATAATTTTAATTATATTCACTTGTTGTATTTATTTTGATACTAGATGATGCCCACGACTTCGCACGCATGTTTAATATTTTTTAATTCCCGCGGGAACCCCTTTATTTTCCGGGATAAAAAATAGCTTATGCCCTTCCCCGGGATACAACCTATCCCTGCACCTACCGGCGAAGATGTGCCGCCAAGCGATTTAGCGTTCTGGTACAATGTCGATTAGGGGTATGGGTTTAATTTAACTGCCATGTCCCTAACAGGTTAACCCTCTATCATCTTAGATAATCTTCACACACAATCAGTTAAGATTGCAGTCAAGTCTAACTTTTAGTGTAATAATTTTTGAAGTGAAACTTCTTTAGAATCCGTTGTGATTTGAAAATTCGATGAAACGAAAAACGAAACGAGACAGCGACACAAAGAGAGACATACATATTCATAATAAGATTTAGCCTGCAAGAATAGAATACGAGTTATAATTATCTCATTCTCTCGTAGGCTACTTTTCTGAAGTTTCACTTCTGCCGTGTGTGAATTGCACAAACATTTTTTTTAACGTCACATACCTTTCAGCCTTCAAAGTAGCGATCTCCACTCGATCTTTCATTTCATTATGCCGTAACTCTTGTTTCTCTTTCAGCTGTCCGATTTCTTCTTCTATCTTCTTCGCCCTGTCCACCAGATCTGCTTTCTTCTTCTGTTCAATGTTGAGGATAGCTATCTCTGAATCGTATTCTCCTTTGATTAGGGCTTTCTCCATTTCCAACTATAACAAAATACATACTTTGATATAAAAGATTCATGCATTCATATAATCGTTGGATATTTGACAATAAGTCAAATCAGCAACTTTTTTCAAACGTCAAAACGCACGCTTAGTATGGGATGTCGTATGAAATACAGAACTGTGACGTCATCAAAATTCGACACACTTTTTTTACTTCAATCGATAGTTTAAAACGGTTTTCAAACAAAAATAACAGGGGACATGGATTTTAGAAGCTAAATGTGCAAGACACACTATACCACATAAATTTGTCTAACGTGGCGGATTATAGCAAATTAATCATCATTCAGTTCATAAAAAAAATATAATTACCTCTCTAAGAATGTCATCCTCTTGCGATCGAATTTCAGTCATCTTACATTTGATTTCGTGTATCTGAGTAACCAACTTTCTTCTTTCTTCCTTTAAATTCTCATACTTCGACTTCAGTTCGTCGACAGTTTCATCCAAAACCGTAAAAAACGAATCGTCTTCTAAATCCATTCTCTTTATGTCTTCTGTTATTGTTTTGATAATCTTCTCTCTTTTATTCTGCTTTAATTCCTTCTCGAATTCTTCTAACTCCGGTATGTCAGCCATTAGTTCATTTTTAACGTCATCAAAACTCTTATTTTTAACCATCGCATATTCCACTTCACCTTTAACCGTTACGTCTCGATTATCGTTACCGATTTTCTCATATCTCGAATCATTATTGTCAACTTCGCTATTATTTTGTGTTGAATCGTCATTTTTCTCGATTATTTTCGAGTATCTTAACTCGATATCGTTCGTTAAATCCGCATCATCGATCATAGGTATTTCCTCTTCCAGACTTAGCTGTTTTTCGATACCATCCCCATTTGTTTTAGTACTAATATTATCTGGTATATTTATACTAGTATCAGTAAACGGTTTCTTTGTACTATCAACAGGTGGACTTGGGAATACGAAATACTGTGGAGACGGCAGATTTTTATGAGCGAAGGAAGTTTTAATTCTTGATCGTGGACTTTGGGTATTAGGAGACTTAGGTTTGAATGCTATATTGTTTTTGTAATAGACATTTTCGTATGGGCTTCCTAATGGCGATTGGTTTTGGAGCTTCCTAATCATTAGGGGACTAGATAAATCATTTCGAGTCATTTCATCAAACACTGGTATACCAATTTCGTCCATTCTACCCACATTTTCGTAATTATTATCAGTTATTGATACTTCAGGAGTTATAGGTTCTGGTTTAGGAGACTGTGATTCAAAGTTTTCGTAGCTCGATAGATTTCTTTGTATGGGTAGCGACTGACTCATCGGTGAATTTCTGCTATGACTAGTTTCGAACCTGTAAATCATGAAATAAATTAAGTTTTGTTATCAATTCTATGCATAAACATAAGACGCCATTCTATGGATTTTAGGACATAATAATGTCTTCCCAACCGAATTTCGGCCACGGCGGCCAATCTACAGAGAGATTAGCCACCTACGCGGGCGATATTATAGTACACAAATGTGTGCACAAACACAGATGCACTCTGTTCTTTTACTCCCATAACCAAATAGGACGAAAAATCCGGCACGACCGGAGATACACCGCCAACTTCCTAACTTCGAGCTAGTACTGAAAATTTCTTGTAAGATAAAACTCGGGATTCGAACCCAGGACCTCGTCAGCCGAACATACTAAGTAGCGCCATCATCGAGTAAACCATAACTTTAATAGCTTATATCTCGGAAACCTGACACTTTAGATAGTTTAGAAGGTATGGTCCTGAGTTTTTGTTATGAGTGCCCAGTATTTAAAAAAATGAAAATGGCGGTAGTTAGGCCAGGCTCCATATTTAAATATGAATATGGATACATGGATTTATGAATGAATGAATGAATATTTTATTGACAGACAACAAAGGTCCATAATGGTTAGTAAAATACTTATCCTATGTTAGTTATTCTAATTAGTAGCATAAATATGTAATTTATACTAGTAATTTATACTTACTTATAGTAACCGTCACTGGTTTGTATAAAATTGGGATTGTTTAAGGTGACGCTGCGCGGCAGGGAACCGTTTGTGATTATCTTGTTGTGAGGCCTTTTCTCCGTTGGGGTGATCGGTATTCCTGCAAATGGACGAAACAAAATCTCGTATAATTGAGGCATCACGTTGATGTGACGAGAGCGTGGTCTTCTCCAATTAGCTGTAGACCAATCGGGGCTGTGGTCCTCGAGTTAATGCCTCCTTAACCAGGTAGTTTATTTATTATTCACTAGCTGATGCCCGCGTCTTCGTCCACGTGGTTTAAGTTTTTTAAAGTGAAAAATTCTTTTAGGCGCGTTGAACACTATAGGAGGGGGTAAAACCGGCCAAGTGCGAGTCGGACTCGCGCACCGAGGGTTCCGTATAAACCTGTAGTAAGTTTTAAATTATAAAAAATATTTTTATTTTAAATATTTGAGTTGATTGAATGAAAGGTAAATTGCGGTTTACGATTTATGACGAATTAAAAAAAACTACTTACTAGATCTCGTTCAAACTAATTTTCGGTGGAAGTTTGCATGGTAATGTACATCATATATTTTTTTTAGTTTTATCATTCTCTTATTTTAGAAGTTACAGGGGGGGGGACACACATTTTACCACTTTGGAAGTGTATCTCGCGCAAACTATTCAGTTTAGAGAAAAATGATATTACAAACCTCATTATCATTTTTGAAGACCTATCCATAGATACCCCACACGTATGGGTTAGATGAAAAAAAAATTTTTGAGTTTCAGTTCTAAGTATGGGGAACCCCAAATTTTATTGTTTTTTTTCTATTTTTGTAAGAATATCTTAATGCGGTTCACAGAATACATCTACTTACCAAGTTTCAACAGTATAGTTCTTATAGTTTCGGAAAAAAGTGGCTGTGACATACGGACGGACAGACAGACAGACATGACGAATCTATAAGGGTTCCGTTTTTGCCAAATTTGGCTACGGAACCCTAAAAATGTGGAACGGTGTCGGTCATGCGACACCATTATTCTTAAGACAAAAGGTCTTAAGTATAAAAATATAGTACATTCGTAATTAAACTTTAATAGCTTAGTTTTAAGGTTTATATTTTATTTTTTTGTAAAAGTACTGTGTTGTTATTTTAAATTATTTTAAATATCCGTTTTTCCTTCTATCGGCAGTACCTATGACTGCCAATTTTATTTTTTTCCCACGGGAACTCCTTCATTTTCCGGGATAAAAGTAGCCTATGTTTTTCCTGGGATACAACTTAATACCTATCCCTGTACCAAATTTCATCAAAATCGGTTGAACGGTTGGAAAGTTAAGGAGTTCCCACGTGAACTGAAAAACTTAATCCACGCGAAGTCGCGGGCATCAGCTAGTAGGAAATAAATAAACAAGCCTCAAAATCAGTCACTGTTCCCAAATACGATAATCTAAAGCCGATAACAATAACACCAACCTGAAGCGATTTGTCGTTCGTACTCGGCGCACATGTTCAGTATTTCCTCCAGCCGGGCAGTCTCCGCCTGCTTCTGCTCCTCCTCTTTTATCCTATCCTGGTACGCCTGGGACAGAGAAAAGCTTTTTAGGGTACTTCCACTAACGTCCCATTAACGGGGCCCATTAACGTCCCACTGCTAGGCACAGGCCTCCACTCATAGGAGAGAGGGAATTAGAGCTTAGACCCGCCACGCTGCTCCAATGCGGGTTGGCGGGCTTTAACGACTATCCCGGAGAGTAAAATAGTCGCGGGCCTGATCTAGTAGTTTCATAAATCTAAGGTCTCTAGTTCAATTCCCTGTAGAGGGAAGTTGGGATACATGATATTATTTCTAAATGAACTCAAAATTGGTCTACTGGTCTAAGGGTATCTCTTGCTCCGTTGTTACATAAAAACGTATTCTACGACGTAAAGAACAGTTTCGGGTTTATCATAGAAAAACGCACGTCTTATCCATTTACTTACTCATGTTTTATATGTAATTATCAAAAATAGTTCAGATAATTTTTATCGCATTTTTTTTATTATAGCACGTGACATAAACTAGATACACAAAAAAACGATATAATTCAATCTACGATGGTTAATTTAGCTTAAAAAGATACCATGAAGTTACCACACCAAAAACACAAAAACATTTTTTTTTATTGTGAGATAGACTGGCGCTTGACGACAATCATGCTTAGTGCAAAGCAATGATGAGGTCTAGGTTGGAACGCGATTGCCTAGAAAATGCCTATTCACTCTTAATTTATAAAAGAAAATCTTAAATTGTATGTACAATAAGGTCTCATCGCTAAGAAGCGATCTCTTCTAGACAACCTTAACGAGAAAATAAGCAAGTGGACAGTGGTGAAAAAAATAAACTTAAATATTAATAGATACATAAACTAACCAATAACGTAAAATAAATCATCAACACTACATCATATCGTAGATGCAATTGGTGAACATGTTTTTTAGTTTTTTAAACTAGGTACTACTAACTTTTTACTATAAAAATGTGTTTAACTTACCAAACCAACAAATAAGTTATCGATTTTGTGTATAATACTATTATAAATCTGGTTTCTGATATACAATTCACCGTATTGATTACTTTTAAAATCGTTGCCAACCATTAAAATATTGCTATTTTGCACCGGTGCAGAAATATTGTTTGACGGATTTTTGTCACTAGCAACACATGCGTCCACCATCTTTGAAATGTCACATCTTAAATTTTCGTAACTCTTCAGAATTTGCTTTTCGATATTTATTATTTTCGCATCTATACTATTCTCATGATCTCTAGTCAATTTGATGTAATGATTTGTTAGTATAGTATTTATTGTTTTGTATATTTTTATATCGTTTCGAAGTTTTTGAACTATTTCGAGTTTCTCGTTGACAGAATTGGCTATTTCGAATATTTCTTCGTAGTTTTCTTTTCGATTGCTGTGTTTCGTTTCGAACGATGATTTTAATGCTTTAAGAGCATGCGTATTCTTCTTTAAATTTGTAACGAACACCTTCAGTAGATGTTTAAATGAAACGCTTTTGCTAGAGTTTGTTTGCGTTGGTTTTAGAGTCATTTTTTACACAACTTTTGGCACTAAACACCTAGTTTTGTCACAAGAAACAAAGACTACTGAGGAACTTTGATTATTTTCCACAAAGAGCTATAATGAAAATATACAAGTATATTAACTATATTCTATAATACCTATCTGCATTAATAAAACAATGTATTTTAAGCACTCAATACGAAACACTGCAATTTTTTCTATTTATTCTCATACACATAAATGCACTTTGATTTGGTTATAACTGAAGTAGTATGTAACTCAGCAAATTATTAATTTATTCGACCAATTTTTTATTTCTTGAATATTTTTATCAACGATATTTTACATCACTTTTTTTAGCAATCACTTTTGAACTTTTATTTGTTTGGAAAACGACTTTCATATCACTTCTTTTGTTCAAATGACATTTTATTTAACTTATCATTAATATACTAAATTAAATTCTAAATTTTATCTATAAGTCTATATTAATATCTTAAACAATACAAAATAACTGCAATGCCGAGTGCCAGTATCTATGTACGTAATAGGCTTCTTATCTTGCGATATCATTTATTGTTCTCTCACAGTGTTATCAGGTCATATAAATCTTAATTAAATGTTACTAGATCGGGTATCTTCGGCGAAGATCGGAAATGTTTTTATCACACTTAATATTATAAAGGCGAAAGTTTGTATGTGTATACGTTTGTTACTCTTTAACGCAGAAACTACTGGACGGATTTGGCTGGAATTTGGATTGGAGATAGATTATACTCTGGAAGGACACAGAAAGTTGCACATCCTGTAATTAATGACAGTACCTGTACAGGTGTATACCTACTCTGATTTTAAATTTAATAGAATTCTGACGTTTCCAGGTGATACCATAGATTAAAACAGTTCCCACAAAAAAAAGATAACAAATTCAAATTGAGTAAGTACAAAATGTAAGTACTTAATTATTAAAGCACTATTTTCATTTCAATTCACAAATGTTATAAAAAATTATGTTCACCACCGCCACTACAGCTCAATAACGTCCCACTGCGGGGCATAGGCCTCCACTCTCATAGGAGAGAGGGAATTAGAGCTTAGACCCACCACGCGGCTCCAATGCGGGTTAGTGGGCTTTAACGACTATTATCATGTGTGATAATAACCGGGACCGACGGCTTGACGTGGGGGTGAAACGCCGCTAACTTCCTAACTCCGGGCTAGTACTGAGAATTTCTAGGGACTCGAACCCGGTGCCTCATCGGCCGCAGTCGAACATGCCAACCACTAGACCAACGAGGCATTTTTTAACATAGAATATCAAAAGTAACTATCTTCTTAAGTGGTGTCCAACGATATTTCACGGCTAGTTTTTTTAAAATTAATAATAAAGATTTACCTTTTTTCTCATGCTCTCAGCATCGACGCTCCTATCATAGCAGTTGGCGTACACAGGCGAGTACTGGGGGTTTCGGTCGTACGAGGGAGAAGACAGACAGACAACCTTACCAACACCGCATATCCGACCATATTCACCTAAAACACAGCGAAAAAATATTTTTTTAGTGCATTTTTTTTATTCCGCTACAACCGCTCAACTCAAGAACACATGCATTATCTATACTTAATATTAAAAATACGAAAGTTTGGATGTGAGTTTAGATTTTGTAGGCACTTGCGTTTGGATGGATGGATGTTTATTACTCAATCACGCCAGAACAGCTGGACGGAACTGGATAAAATTTGGCACAGAGATCGATTACAGTATGGAATAACACAGGCTACTTTTTATCTCGGAAAATTAAAGACTTTCCGCGGGAACCAAAAAACCTCAATCCACAGACGTAGTCGCAGGTATTAGCTAGTAATTGTTATAAATATTCACCTATATCAACATTAAAACTCTTGCTATCATTTTTGCAATCCAAATTACTCTTGTCCTTTCGGTCTGTATTAATTTTTCCATATATATTATTGTCAGGTCGGCTCTGTTGGTCGTTATTGACTTTTTTGGGTAACTTTGTGTCATTTCTAGTCGTGTCATCGAAATTTCTCACTATATCATCGATTTTCGCTTTATTTTTCTGTCTAATTGCCACATTCGTATAAGAACAATTCTTCGGATCCAAATTATTTTCGTTTAAAACAATCATTTTTTGATCCTGCCTTTTATTCATATAATTAGGTATATTCCGATTTCCCAAAACATCTTTCGCTGGTGTATTAACTGTTAAAGAGTTGGCACTGAAAACTTTAGGAGAAATCTCTATTTCGTTGGACGTATAAAATTGACTTCTACCCACATTTTTTTGTTGTTTCGCGTAGTATTCAAATTTTGATACTTTAGCCATTATATTGCCTATTTTCGGTCTGGATTCTTGGTCGGAGTTCGAGTCTGACGTGTCTAGATCTTTGTAAGGCTTCCTCGGTACTGCGGGCGGTTTTTTTCTAGACATTTCCTTTAACGTCATATCTAGTTCGTGGTCGAGTTGCGTTAGGGAGTTGTCTTTGTATATTTTCTGGATGTTGGTGTTCTGGTAACATTGGTTGCTTGGGTCTGCGTTGTGGTTAACATAGCCTGAAAAAGAAATTAAGCCATTATAAGTGGGTATTTTGACAATTAATCAATTAATCAATAGCTGGCGTTAATACAAGCGAGTATTATATTGAGACATAATCTTCTAAAACGGAAGATTTATGAGATATAAGCTATCAAACTTATACTTTACTCGATAATGGCGCCACTGGCACGACAATAATTAAAATTATTGTGTGAAATAAAATTATAACGAAATATTATTTATCTATTTTATGCATTTTAATTATTAATTTTTTGCATAAGCCTGTGGCGCATAGTTAAAAACAAATGTGCGTTATTTCTCCACGAAACCATTTGACTCAATCAGTAGAATAGAACAGAAGTATCAAAATTCTTCTATTTAGCATCCAAAACAGATTACAATAAATTTTGCACTAACCTAGCAGTAGGTTAAGGTAGTATAACCTTACTATGTACCACATAGATTAACGTACTGTGGCGGATTATAGCGAATTAAACTTCTAGTTCCTTCAAGCTATAACAGTCTCTTCAAAACCGCTGAGTGAAGTTGTGAAAAGGTAGTTAAAAGGTAACTTAAAGTAATGTCTAAAAGGGTAAAATTTGTCCTTATTTTCTTACCTGTAGGTAAACATTGTTCATTCGGTTGAAACTGTATAGGCGCCATGGATACATGACCCGAGGGTAGAACAGATTTCATCAGCTTAGCCTCTTCAGGGTGGTTGAAGCGTAGGTAGTTCGACCGACCGATTGTCAGCATGCTGCCTGGAAAATTAGAAAAATACTCGTTAGTAACTGATAGTGGTGTGGCGGTCTTCGCAGTCCACACATAATCTAATAGATGGTAGCGTACTAAGAACACGTAGAGCCTGAATCGCAATTACAAAGTTTTCTCTGAATTACGGCATGTATACGATTTCCAAAACTTAATGTTCGCACCAGTGGTCCCCGATCACAGCACCCGCTCGGAGGATGATCATCCTATCGTTACGGTCGAGTCATATCACCTGCTCCCGTACAGTGGCGATGGTCTAGTCACTCTGGTGGTTTAGTTATCTGGCGTTCGATCCTCGGGCATGCACTTCTAAAAGTTATTAGGGGTCGATTGCACCATCGATGGTTATGGTGGCTAAATTACAACATCAAAAAGCTAGCAAAATGACAGCATCCTTGGCACGTTTTCTTGAGGCGGAGCGAGGAAGTCGCGAGATTATTGAGATTGCTAGTTTCAGAATATTGGGTAAAAAGATGCTTACCTTGTGACAGCCTCGTGGGCTTGTCCACAGGCAGGCCGTCCAGCAGCGTGGTCCCACTGGTGGGATACAGAGTGACCACGCCGTGCGAGTTCTCAACCCTGCAGTGCACGTTAGCCACTCCGGTGCCGACCACGTAGATGTCGCATGTTGGGTCCGAGCCGATTGTGACGCGACCTGGAATGGGTTAAAAAAGGTTGAAATACTGGTGATAGCCTACTGATTTAGACTCCCGACCTCGAGTTCATATGGTTAGGGCTTCGATTCCTGTGCACGCACCTCTAATTTTTCAGAGTTAAGTGCATTAAATAAAACAGAAATCATCGTGAGAAAACCTGAGTGCACGATATTTGATTTTACTAGGTGATGCCCGCGACTTCGTCCTCGTGGAAAACTAACAATAATTCATCCATCCATTAAAACTTTCGGATTTATAATATTGGTATAGATTCCACTACATGTTAGACCTTGACTGAAATGTCACGTGGTGGTAAGTAATGATGCAGTCTAAGATGACTAAGAAGAAGAAGAAGAAGGCTAATCAGTGAGGGGTATGCCAGTTATATTAAACCCATACTCCTCTAATCGTTTTTACACGGCATCGTACCGGTTAAAATAGCTTGGCGACACGTCTTTGCCGATAGGGTGGTAACTAGCAACGACCGAAGCCTCCCAGATAAGTCTATTGTTTGATAATGACAAATAAGCTTGTCAGAGTGTACGTGTACCTTGTTTGATGGGGTGTAGCGTGACGGCAGTGCTGAGGCGGCCTGTACCGAGGCTTACCAGGTGGGGGGTGTTTGTGGCAACCCTGGAAATAATACAAAAACAAATATTTATCACAAATAATCCATACAAATACATTCATCAATGGGCAATGGAATTTACGCATTACTTGGGTAGTATCGTGGCTCAAAAGCATTTTTTCAGTCTTAGGGCCTGCAGGCTTAGCATACGCACAACGAGCTATCTCGCGACGAGAGAGACGTCGTCGTTGTCGGCAAGTTTTTCATTTGCACGAAATGCGGTAAATTATAAGAAAAAAATTGTCGGCATATAAGGGTTCGTAGAGAAAAATACCACAGATAAGAAATGTTACTTTTATCTCTACACACTCTACAAACTCTACTTTTGACGTAACGAGACAGTTAGCTTCGGTAGACAAATAAAAATAACGGGTAGACATAATTTTACTCGTTGTACGCATGCTAGCCCTACAGATTCGAATACTAATAAAAAAATGTTTTTTTGACAGATGCTGTATAAGTTTAGGAATTATGTAAAAATTTTCAAATTTATTCGCCAGTTAAGGTTTATTTGGCGACTGTGAAACAGACCCTAAAAACTTTTAAAAGTGTTGTAGAATCGTTAAATGATTCTAACACTGGTTCCTAAATGACATTCCTACTGGGAAGAACCGACAAGAACTAAAATCTTTAGCTACGAGTACCACCTAATCCTAATATGTGTCAGTTATTGAACTGTCATCTATTAATCTTGAGTGTTCCCTAAAATTTAGGGTTTGTCGGTGAAAAGTACCTAAGTGCCTAAGTTACACACAAGCTTAGGTCTAGTGCTCACGGATGCGTGACGTCACAGGAAGCGGCAGTCTATTTTCAGGCTTTGTGAACGCTTTTGTTGTAGGTTACCCACCTATACGCACTGCTTTTGTTTGCATTACACTAACATAGCATTACTGAGTAACGAGTAACGACTGAACTAAAATAGGACACCGTTTTAACTCGCATTGACTAACAGGTTAGAGAGTTTAACTATTTGTCTGACTAATACAAAGCCAATGAAAGGTATTGCGTTTGAAGACCATCCTGATTCCTGGCGCAGTGGTGGCGTTGTGATCTTACAGTAGGCGGTGCCGGGCGATTCCCGGCAGGGGTCTGTGTCACAGCCATTCTAAAATTGAACTGCGTCAAAGCTGACTACTTAATTAAAATTCCGAGAAAATACTTGCATGAAAAATATACTTAATAATAATTGTTCGTCAATAAATCAAAATAGAAAATGAAATAAATCACGTAAAGTTATTATAGTCATTACGAAATTAGTCCCGAAATAAAATAAAAACAATCTGCCGTATGTCCCCTCACGTGCATCTGTCCGAGATATTAATAGCACTAGAGACACCATGACGTTGAGGAAACTCAGGACATTTTCCTTTATTTACTACAGGTTTTACTAAAACGGTAACGAAAAAATATTTTGACGACCTCCCTGGCGCACTTTATCTAGTTTCTAAGCTTCTTGAGTCTGTAGTCTGGTCCCGTGGACCGCTTCGGTAGTTACTAGTTACCACCTGTCTTTAAACTATAAAATAACTCTCGCCGCGTCGCATTCCTCATTACTGAGGCTTTGCATTAATCACATAATGGCCGGGGTTTTCTTGGGATAACAATGCGGTGGGTTCCCAGGTCCTCGACTCTGCTAAGAGTCTTACTTCAACTCTTAGGTTTCTAATAATTATTATCAGATGTTAGTGATAATATCCGGGACCGACGGCTCAACATGCTCTCCGAGGCAAGGAGGAAACGAAAAAGCCAAATTCGGACTACCAAATTCGGTAATTCATCCAGTTTCCGACTCGGGTCAGCGGTGCTTAACAATCGCAATCGACTGATATTCGCTGTCGCAACTGGCCACTCGTCCCTCTATATAAAGGTTTGCAAAAATATAATGAATGTGTTATAAAGATTTGAATTTTCAGCCACCCTCCACTAACGCGCGAATTTGATAATAATGAATCTATAATTTGTCGATAATTTAACTAAGAACTTTTCAGCCCTATACTAAACTTTATTATACACATACCTACTCTATCTAACAGTAACCAGGGGGTTACTATGAGCTCTTAAAGCAGGACAGAAATTGAACTGCAGCACAGTTCAATACAGTGTCTGCCTACCAGTTCAGTGCCTTGAAGTTAAGTGCAGTTCAATATCTGTCCTGCTATGCTGCTCATAGTAACGCCCCAGACCATAACAGATTCGAATGCTAAAAACACTAAACTAATTGATAGAAAATAAATCGGCGTACAAATAAAACGACCACGCTTTCCACCTACGTGCATCTGTTGAAGATATTTCTGGTGTTAGTGGCACCATGAATCATGATAATAAACAAAGACAGGACAGAAAACATGCTTCCGCTCTGTGTCTGTCAATGTCAAGTGCTTAAGTGTGAGACACGTGCTATCTCTACTTAAGGCCATACAGAGTGTTTCTAAATAAAAAAAGTTAAAAAAAAAAGTTTTTGTAAAAAAAGTTTCTGAGTAAGTTTTTTGGTGGGAGCATTCGGCCGTGGCTAGTTACCACCCTACCGGCAAAGACGTGCCGCCAAGCGATTAAGCGTATGGGGTATGGGTTTAATATAACTGCCACACCCCTAATAGGTTAGCCCACTACCGTGTTATACTGCATCATCACTTACCATCAGGTGAGATCGCAGTCAAAGGCTAACTTGTAGTGGATAAAAAAAATTGTTTATTAGAGTCATCATCATTTTATTGCCAGGGAACCCGGCTCCCTATAGGGACAAAAAAACTTTTTTGAGAACGAAACGGTTTTGACATAGTCCACCACGCTGGCCAAGTGCGGATTGGAAAACTTCACACACTTTTGAGAACATTAAATCAACAAACCTAGGGCATGCAGGTTTCCTCCTGATGTTTTCCTTCACCGTTAATAATATAAATCATACTAATATTATAAATGCGAAAGTGTGTTTGTTTGTTGCTTTGTCCTTCAATCACGCCGCAACAGAGCAACGGATCGACGTGATTTTTGGCAGGGGTATAGTTGAGGACCTGGAGAGTGACATATACTATTTTTATCCCAGAAAACTAAGGAGTTCCCGCGGGAATCAAAAAAACTTAAACCACGCGGACGCAGTCGCGGGCATCAGCTAGTTTGGTATAGTTAATAGTACTGTTAATTGATTGATTCAAAATCTATCAATAGTACTTGTAATAGGTAAAACAGATTAAATAATAATTTCATGACGATGTAGTGGGTGCTCTACACTCTTACAAAATTTTTATATGTTTACACATAAGAAATAAACCAAGAAGGTAAAATTAAGGCCCGATATACAATCAGGCGGCAACCAACTGTAGGTATAAAACTCGCCACACTACAGCATATATATGTACGCATATATAGCACTACGCTCTACGCTCGATTTTACAGCCAAGTAACCAATTTTGTTACTTGAAATATTTGATTATTATTTATTTACTACATTACATACCTAATATCTATGCCTCCGCGCCACATTATTACAGTAAATACTAGCGGACGCGCCGCTGCTTCGCTCGGGTGAAATTTTTAAAAATTCCTTGGGGGTGAAATATCCAAAAATCCTGTTACACGTGTTTCTTTATATTTAATCGAAAGCCCAAATGCCAAGTTTCATGGCTACCTAAAACTTGAAAAATGAAGGACTTTCATACAAGCTTTCAACCACTATTTTACCCCTTTGGGGGTGGAATTCCCAAAAACAGTACACACACGTACACACGTACCCACTACAGCCCATTAACGTCCCACTGCTGGGCACAGGCCTCCACTCTCATAGGAGAGAGGGAATTAGAGCTTTGACCCACCACGCTGCTCCAATGTGGGTTGGCGGGCTTTAACGACTATTATCATGTTAGTCATAATAACCGGGACCGACGGCTTAACGTGCTCTCCGAGGCACGGGGGTGAAACACCGCCAACTTCCTAATTCCGGGCTAGTGCTGAGAATTTCTAGTCAGAAAAACCCAACACTTATTATGGCCCGACCCGGTACTCGAACCCGGGACCTCGTCAGCCACAGTCGACTATGCTAACCACTAGACCAACGAGGCTGTCATGTACACACACGTACTTCTTTATTTTTTACCAAAAGCTCAAACCCCAAGTTTCATGGATATAACTTGAAAGATGACGGACTTTCATACAAACTTTCACCCTAATTTCAACACCTTAGGGGTGGAATTTTGAAAAATCCTTCCTTAGTGAGCGCCTACATCATAGAAGGAACCTACTGTCAAAATTTCAAGTTTCTAACCCCAGCGGTTTAGGCTGTGCGTTGATAGCCAGTCAGGACAAACGATTTTATATATATAGAATAGATAGAAAAAAGATTGACATCCTACCTACTTACTAATATAGATAGATTAGGTATGTATGCGCCCGATCATTCACAAACGCTAGGTACAGTGTTCTTCTATGTACCTATAGTACGCGCGCGAGTTGAATGCAGAGCTAATATTGTACGGTGACACACGATGCATTCAACTCGCGCGCATACTATACATGTCAAATGTAAAACTAAATGGTACGGAACCCTTCGTGTCCGACACGCACATGACAGGTTTTCATTGTGGTGTATTTTTTTTTTATTTGGTGTATTTTTATGTGGTTTACCTACAATAAAAGTGTAATTTCATTCATTCTCATTCATACGATTCATGTGATACCTACTGCCCGCTGACAGACAGACGGACAGAGAGCGCAGGCTTAGTAATAGGGTCCCGGTGGCACACTCTGGATACGGTACCCTAAAAAAGAATAATCGTAAAATATAAAAATAGAAAAGTCCGCCGGAGTGACCGCGGCACGGCCAGGGTTGCCAAATTTGGTTTTGAAATCTACCGAACAAGGACGAGACCGTTGATAGGAACAAACACAACTGATAATAATTATTTTACACAATACTAGCAGATGCCCGCGACTTCGTCCGCGTGAAATAAGTTTTTTAAATTCCCACGGGAACTCCCAAATTTTTCGGGTTAATATATAGTCTATGACACTCACAAACTTTACCTCTTTATAATATTAGTATAGATTTATTTTATAAAATTACACATATTATTGCAGTAGGCATTAAAAGTTACAGGTATGCATAATTTAGGCTTCACCATGTCTACGCTTGATTTGAAATCAAAAATCACAAATGACTGACCTTCGCTCACGTTTCGACACGATTCGAAAGAAAGAAATGGAAAACGTCACGATCTGCGCGTGTACGAACCGGCAACGTCACTTAATATATTGCGGCAAATCTTATACTTCATTATGTATGAAACTGAATAAACCGAACCACTCATACTTCGGCATTTTTGTTATACTTGGTAAAATACCGAACACCTGGCAACCCTGGGCGCACCACTGGCGACGACGCGCTAAGTAGGTAAGTTGGTAACTTAGCGCGTCGCTGCCAGCGTCGCCGAATCAGAGATCCCGCCCCGCGCCCCCGCGCCCCCGTGGCTCTCGTACACAATTCATATTTGCATTTTTCGATACAGCCCATTAGTAAATAATCAAAGCTGTCTCTAGGCATCCATACTAATATTATAAATGCGAAAGTGTGTCTGTCTGTCTGCCACGCTTTCACGGCCCATCTACTCAACCGATTTTGATGAAATTTCGTAAAAGGTTAGGTTGTATGTATAGGTGTAAGGACATAAGCTAGGTACCTACTTTTTACCCTGGAAAATTAAAGAGTTCCTGCGGTAATCAAAAAACCGTAATCCACGTGGACGAAATCGCGGGCATCATCTAGTACGGAAATAATTGAAAAACTTATCCGGGTCACACACAGTTTTTAACATAAAATTGTATAATACACGCCATCTAAATACCTGTTTCTTTTATGAAAACCTAAAACCGTTTACCTATACCTACTTCTTTTTTGCGTTTCAAATATTATATAATAAACTAGATGATGCCCGCGACTTCGTCCGCGTGGTTTAAGTTTTTTTTTTATTCCCGAGGGAACTACTTAATTTTCCGGGATAAAAAGTAGATTATGTCACTCTCCAGGTTTCAACTATACCCATGCCAAAAATCACGTCGATCCGTTGCGCCTTTGAAGCGTGATTGAAGGACAAACCAACAAACCAACTGACTTTCGCATTTATAATATTAGTATGATGATAAATGAAATCATACTAATATTATAAATGCGAAAGTCAGTTGGTTTGTTGGTTTGTTGGTTTGTCCTTCAATCACGCCGCAACGGAGCAACGGATCGACGTGATTTTTGGCATGGGTATAGACGAAGACCTGGAGAGTGACATAATCTACTTTTTATCCCACAAAAAATTAAGTAGTTCCCTCGGGAATAACAAAAAACTTAAACCACGCGGACGAAGTCGCGGGCATCAGCTAGTATGCTATAAAAGTTCTTATCTGTATGAAATAGAGCTGAAATTTTAAGAAACGGTCGAACGAAAACGTTTCTTACGAAAAGCACCTACCTAGTAGGTAACTATAGTAACATAATCATACTAATAAAATAAATGCGAGTGTTTTTGTTTTTTGGTTTGTTGATTTGTTGGTTTGTCTTTTAATCACGCCGCAACGGAGCAAGGGATCGACGTGATTTTTGGTATTGGTATAGTTGAGGACCTGGAGAGTGACATAGGCTACGTTTTATCCCGGAAAATTAAGGAGTTCCTGCGGGAATCAAAAAAGCTAAAACCACGCGGACGAACTTGCCGGCATTAGCTAGTCTTACTAAACAAATAATATAATAATATAATATATAATAATAATCAAATAAATATTATTATAAATGCGAAAGTTTGGATGTATGGATGGATGTTTGTTAATCACGCCCGAACGGCTGAACGGATCTGGATGAAACTTGTCACAGAGATAGATTATAGTCTGGAATAACACATAGGCTACTTTTTATCCCGGAAAACTAAGGAGTTCCCGCGGGAACCAAAAACCTCAATCCACGCGGACGAAGTCGCGGCCATCAGCTAGTAATAATATTATAATTATTATGAATGTGAAAGGAATTTTTCAAGAATTGAACTTGAAGAGTTCAACCGATTTAGCTGATATTTGAAATATGAACACATGACCAACTTCACGGGTGAACTCATGGTGGAGAACTCCTCAAATACTCATCGTAACTCCTTCGTGTTTGAGCTCATTGGATTTGTCTTATCGTGTAGGTACTAAAGACCAAGAATGTACTTGGCGTCCAGGGTATCATGATGGAATCGGGAGGTCGTTACAGGACCTCTTCAAATACTCATCTTAACTCCTTCGTGTTTGGGCTCATTGGATTTGTCTTGCCAAGTAGGTACTAAAGACCTAGAAAGTAGTTGGTGTCCAGGGTCTCATGATGGAATCGGGAGTTGGTCAGAGAAACTCGGTTGATTAAGTACTTTGGTTCAGAAATATTTATGAAACATTTCGTGAACCTCGATCTTTTACGAAAACTGGTTTAGAAATCTCGTAGAAATCGGTATACCTACCTACTTTCTTTGAAAAAAGAAAAAACTCGTCGAATTCAGGATCTCCTACTTTTTTGAAGTCGGTCAAAAATAGTTGTTAAATTGTATATAGCTTTTCCAAATAAATTTTGGTGTTGTAATTACTTTTATTTCGGTTCCAAATAAAAATATCAATTTTTTCCATCCGCAGTATACAAACACTGCACTCGCGAAATCGTAATAAAATTTTTGACAAAAAGTGATACACCCGTCCGTTCACGAGCGCGTTTCAGCGCAAACTGAGGCGAAAAATCAAGTCCTCGGATATTTTCCTTAGAAAAAGTATGAAAAAAATATGGTGGGACGCATAAATGACTACGTACTTCACTTGGACGCACAATGTGGCATAGTATAGATAGAGGACTATATATGCCATCATTTTTTTATAAATTACTAATTAAAATATGCAGCGGATACATAAATGAGGGTTCCTGAACAGACCCCATTTTTCGTCATTTTAAGCGATTCATGCGTTCGATATTACGTATTTATGCAGAAAATTTGTATGGAGTGTGCATTTTTTATATGGTCAAACGAACGCTGAATACATGACCTTTAATTTGATACCATGATATCCCCACAGCTAGAATTCCTATTTCTTTAAAGTGTACCTGGAAAAGTATGAAATTTGTATAAGGCGCCTTAAGATGATTTTGTATTTTCATATACCGACGTTGAAAATGTTCTGAAATTGTCACTATTAAATTGTTTACCAAAAGTTTAATTATACTCGTAACATTATACACTAAACTCAATACATAAATCCATACTTACTAATATTATAAATGCGAAAGCGTGTCTGTCTGTCCGTCCGTCTGTCTGACTGGCTTTCACGGCCCATCTTTTCAACCAATTTCCTTTTTTTTACTTTACTTCATAATCAACCGACAATGATAATTAAAATATTTCAACAGAATACAGAATGCATGCGTAAATTACATTAGTAAGTCAACGGAACTGACCTAAGACCTAAGTTAACAGCCTGTCGACCGGTAAAACTGAATATTAAGATTTCATATCAAATCGTGACTTGATAATTAAAATTATTCCAAAAGCAGTACGTCTAAATTAATTATTATGTTAGTTGACTAGGTATTTTAAGATTCGTAGTATTTCATACTTATACATGCGAATTGCGAAGGTATTTTTGTTTGTGGGTTTGGGTACGTACTCTGTGGTTTGGGTTGGTTTCGTCCTTCAATCACGCCGCAACAAAGCAACGAATCGAGGTGATTTTTTGCATGGGTATCGTTGAGGAGGGTAACATAGACCACTTTTTATCCCCGGAAATTAAGGAGTTCCCGAGAGAATTAAAAATAACTTATTCCAAGCGGACGAATTCGCGTGCATAAGCTAGTTTTAAATATTCATTCATAGTCAACTAGTTTCAACATAAGAGATGTAAAGGAAAAATACCTTGATCTCTCCTTTCTTGAGCCACAAATCGGCCACATTGACACACATTTGCACTTTCTTGAATGTTTTAAACTAGTTTCCAATCAAAAATAATCCTTGGTACAGATAAACACAAAAGACACGTATATCGTAGAACATACGAGGCACATTTTAAGAAATCACACTCCAAAATAACAAATAATATTTTTATTATATTCCGATTTCGCTTTAAAGACGGAACAGCGCCACAACCAAACAGGATAAACGTTTTGTACATGTAACAGAAGACACGGAATATATATCAATAGATCACAGTAAAAATCACAATGTTGCAAAAAAAAACTAGTTAAGTATATAAAAAAAAATATAAGGAGGAAAAATACACAATAACACAGCCACCAAACGAAGCAAAAGTAGGTAGTAAACATAAAATGGTGAAGTATGAACTTGTATGTGAAATACCACTGTATCTCGGTCCTGATAAGAGATGATTGACATAAAGATAAAGAAAACAAATCGTCTACTTGTAAACTTGATTCCGATGTGATAGGAATACTAAACTTGTATCAAACAAACGACTGTATTAAAATGAGAAATCTATTTGTAATTGCGAATGAAACGTGATCTCTATTAAAGGTAATATACATATAGAGGAGAATATTAATAGAAGCTGCCAAGTATGTAAGTAAAAAGCATAACATAGAAATTAATAATATAGTGTGCTGTGCCTTGAATCTTAGATCTGTCAACACACTCAGAATAAACGAATTGCCTAATCTGGTGGATCTAGTATTGACGTTTGGAAGAAATATTGTAACCGGTGTCATTGGTAAATAGTTCAATGAAGAAGTCTAAGTTAGAAGTAGGTAGAAGTTCTTAACTAAGCAATGGCTTTTGATACGGTTTTTATATATTTTTTACAAAGTTTAAATGTAAATAATATTATGCATAAAAGTAATAAGAATCCTTCGGGATAGAGAAGAAGAGAATTTTGTCCAAGGTACACCTAACAGTTTACACCTTAACTCGGTCAAATCTGAATCGATTTTGATAATTCCTTTTTATTTACAAGGGTTATGCTGTAGACTTGGTTTAATGTTAATTTAGTAAAGATCTGCTGAAAAGATTCGTGATAGAGGACGGGACTCCTCAACGGGTTACACCAAATGAAACCGAAAAAAGTCTCCAAAGTTTAGATCGCCAACTCAGTCTCATACCGTTAAGTTATTGATGATTTTTTATTGTAAAAGTGAAACTAGGCAGCAAAAAGTGAACTTGACATAAAAACAACATCAATTTTGATGCAGAGATCACCTTTCCATTGGCGCCGTGCAAGTATATTCAAGATTTCCTTTCAATATTGCTAATTCTTAACGATGCTCTCATACGGAACAAGTCATAAATTATTAATCAAGTAGTTTTAATTTAAATCAGTGAAACTTAACGCTCGATTTAGTTTGGAATTAATGAAGAAGTGATAGTCGATAAAAACTTGTTGTGTTGGTCACCCTAGTTGCGCCTAATTTTGAATCACCTTTAACATTTAGCCCTTAAGGGCGTGATTTCGACTGCAATATAATTTTTGATTTATTAATGCGACGACAATATTAACTGTGCACTCTTAAAGATTATTTTAATATGAGTAAGAATGATTTTCTATTTGGAAAGCATGCTTGTTAGTATTACTATACAGACGAATAACAATTCTATTACCTGAAACTTAGATGTCATTTTACATTGATGAAACATGAAATTTATCCTTAATTTTATAATAACACCCAAACTGTATTTACAGTTAGGTTGCACTCTACAGTGAAAGAAATAGGAACTATTCTTGAATGAAAACAGTGTAATTATGTTGCTAACATATTAATAAGCAAGTGTGTAATGCGTATGCAGGGTCTAAAAATATTCGTATTTCCAGAGTAGTGGGCGAAGTTTGTTATGATTTATCTCTGGTGAGCTGAGATTTGATTTGCCTGAGTCACTTTTAACTTTTTAAGACGACTCTCCTAAACATGAAAACGTTGGAGATTGCTTGCGTGATGTATAAAGATTGGTGCAAATTTTTTTTTACTTATTACCTTTCAAGGCCACATTAAGTGTATTCGCTGTACTACAATGTACACAGGCACTTTAAACACTTCAACCCCGTGTTTTTAGGAGGCAGTAGGCTATCAATTATAAAGCTTGGATGAAATAAACACGGGATAGGAAACGTATAAGAAAAATTTATGAAATCACGTTCGGAGGAGGCAGTAGGCTATCAATTATAAAGCTTGGATGAAATAAACACGGGATAGGAAACGTATAAGAAAAATTTATGAAATCACGTTCGGCTCTCTTGCGGGGCGAGGGAAGTGACTCATGTCATTTTTCTGTCCAATTATTGACCCTAGCGTATGAAAAAGTCGATCACTATGACAACACAAAGGTAAGGCGAATATGGCTGATATCACGCGTGCCGTGTGTCAACTTTACGTTTAAAATTGAATTGAATTTTTAGACAAGATAAAAGATTGTTAATTTATTTATTGATGAAGGTTTAATTAAGCAGATATACTCATTCGATGTATTTCACTCGGTTCGTTCTTTGGCGGGGATACGCCATATTGGAATAATTTGCATAAATACGAGTATTTCGACGTTTGAAAGTTAGTCTCCTACCGGCAGACACAGCGATTATTGAATACTTTTGTGTTTAGATCGCAATTTTATTTCGAGCTTAGCAGTAGCAACTGCAGTCTGATCAAATGATTAATTTATTGTTGTTGTGATGCTTTGGCCAAGTTTTATACTTAACTGTTAACATTAAATCTCTCGTGAAACCGCTACACGTTGTGACCATTCGCTCGTGCAAGTTTTAAAGAGAGTACAAACATATTTTAAAAGTAATTTTAATTATTTGCCCACTTCTGGAATAATGCTTACAAATTGTTAATTCGCCCAAGATTTTAACTCATAATTCATAGAAAAAACTTTGTTCAGTATTACGTAGGTATAGAAGTAGCCCTTAAAAGCTAATAGTATTTTAAATTAACCCTGCATATATGACTTCACGAAATCGTTATTTCGAAAAAAATACCAGTCATTAAAAAAATTAGCCTAGTTTAGTGGACACAAAACAAAATATCCAGTCGATTGGATTTCAGTATTCCACGTAAAATACCACATCTTTTGCTAGCAAAGGTTTGGGTCCTCTTAATCTAGGTGAGCGGCAGAATTTACTACTCGGTGGACAGAAGCAACGCGACGTCACGTGACGCGATACGAGTACGACACCACAGAAAATGACAAACTTGTCTACGCGACAACGACGTGAAGAGTCAGCTACTGTTTGATACTGTTGAGTCGCGTTTGTCGCTCACGTAGTAACAATAAGATAATATGCAAAGTTAAACTTTAAAGTATCGCTAGCCGAGAATCGAACTTCGACCCCATCTGACGCACTAACCGGCCGGGTCGATAACCTCCCAAGTGTCAATTAATAGCCAGCGATAAAGCTGTCGTTAGCTAAGCTATTATTAGGCTATTAATATTATTAAACCTCATAATGTGCTCTTGATTTAATGCACAGCTATAAGTTATAACCAAGCTTTTTTTGGATGGAAGCAGGCGTTAATTACTTTGCGGAAGTCCATGATAATGTTAGAGCTGGAATTTTAATTTTCTATATTCCGCCACAATAGGTAAATCTATGTGGTACAGTGTGTATCTTGCGATATTCACCACACCACACATATCTTGCCAATTATTCTCAAAGCACGTTTCACTCCGACACCGGAGCATCTTCAGGAGATGTTGACTCTACAATAATGCACGATTGTAAAGCATTTAGTTGCAAGATTTGTGTGGTGTGGTGAATATCGCAAGACATACACTGTACCACATATTTAGATTTACTTATTGTGGCAGATTATATCGAATTAAACTGCCAGTATTCCAGTTCTTTCATCAAGCTTTTTTTGTTACGGCGCGTTTACATTAGGTCGGTTCGGTTTGGCTGTATTCAACTCCAGCCGTTTTCGGTTATCGACTAATATGACCAGTATTTCGGTTAACCGCATGAATATGCTAACTCCAACAGGAAAAGTCAGTATTGTAAACACAACGTTATTCACTATTCATACAGTGGGTCCACGACCATACAACTTACAGACTCGGCACCCTGTAGGGCGATTGGCTAAAAATGATAGCTACAGTGTAACGAATAACGATCGCAATCACCTCAAATTGGTTAACATTCTTCCACTATTGGCCAAAATCCATTGACGCAGTAAAAACACCATAAATTCGGCCAATCAAAACAATTGAGACTGCAACAATGATTGATGCAGGTTAGGTATACAAAATCTCACTACAGTCCAAGACAATCGTAGCAACTAAGTCCTAGAGGAAAGATCTCTTTAAATCTCTCTCAATTATAGTTTGGTTTGATACAGATATTTCTTCTGTACCCCACTGACTGTCATCTTTACCCCATTGACTCTCTGTTTTATGATCAAACAGTACTATTTACTTAGGAAATGTGAGTCAAATACCACGGCCAATGTACACAGACAAACATTACATAACCACCTGTAATATGTGCGAGAAACGAGAATAAATGGCGTAGCCCCACATAACCATTGAAGGCGATCGCTGTATCAATATTGTGCTAGCGTAATGTTACACGGCTTCTATTACGACAATTATCACATTACTACATGATGTGATTACTTTAAGCTATTTATGGAATTATAATAATTATTATTGTCGTCGACGTCGTCCCAACTGATAGTCGTCACAGCTGGATGATGGTCTCTTGCATGGATCGCCATCTTTAACAATCTTTACTTCAAATAAATATTATAAATGAGACAGTTTCAATGGATGGATGTATGGATGGATGTATGGATGGATGTATGGATGGATGTATGGATGGATGTATGGATGGATGTATGGATGGATGTATGGATGGATGTATGGATGGATGTATGGATGGATGTATGGATGGATGTTTGTTACTCAATCACGCTCCAACGGCTGAACGGATCTGGATGAAATTTGGCACAGAGATAGATTATAGTCTGGAATAGCACATAGGCTACTTTTTATCCCGGAAAATGAAAGAGTTCCCGCGGGAACCAAAAAACCTCAATCCACGCGTACGAAGTCGCGGGCATCAGCTAGTAATATTATAAATTCGAAAGTTTGGATGGATGGATGTTTGTTAGGTACTCAATCACGCTAGAACGGCTGGACGGATTCCGATGAAATTTGGCACAGAGATAGATTATAGTCTGGAACAACACGTATGCTACTTTTTATCCCGGAAAATTAAGGAGTTCTCGTGGGGAACAAAAAAACCTCAATCCACGTGGACGATGTCGCCGGCATCAGCTAGTAGGTGTAGCTAGCTAGTAGGGTAGGTATAAGGCATGTGCCGTTCTGGAGGCCGAGGCTCTTCTAGTAAAACATAAGGCGCATACTACATTGAAATAAAGTAAAATAAAATGAAAATAAATTCGTTAATGCTGCAATATCTGTCCTTCCCCAGGATGTAGCCTATACCCCTATACGAAATTTCATCAAAATCGGTTGAAAAGATGGCCCGTTAAAGTGTAGCAGACAGAAAGACACACTTTCGCATCCATAGTAATATTATAAAAGTGTGTCTGTTTGGCTGTCTGCTACGCTTTCACGGCCCATTTGTTCAACCGAGTCCGATGAGGTACAGGCATAGGTTGTATCCCGGGGAAGGACATAGGTTAATTTTTATGCCGTAAAATTAAGGAGTTCCTGCGGGAGTAAAAAACCTAATCCACGCGGACGAATATTAAATATATTAAATTATATGAATAAATAGCCTAAATGACCCAGCCAGAAATCCAACCAAGGACCACTCGCCACTGCGCCAGACTGTCCTCGTCTAGACATGTCTGAATGATGGTCACCCTACGATCGACATTCATTTCGGCGTGTGGGTTACGTCAAAATGAAATCATCATGGCGTTTATTGAATTTAAATTAACTCTACATGGAATATTTGCACGATTGAAAGTTTGCAAACTATTTAACTTAACTATGGAAGGTTTAAGTACACGCTTCTGACTGTTTGTTTAGTGACATAGCTTATTTAGCGGATCATGGCCCCATATTCTCTCAGTGGCTATCAAAAAATGTAAGCCACTGACATATATTTTTTTATCCATTTAAGGTTTGCTATGAATTTATTAACCGACTTCCAAAAAAGGAGGAGGTTCTCAATTCGGCACGTTTTTTTTTATGTATGTCGGTGCATAATCATATCTCCGTGGTTTCTAAACCGATTTGAAAATTTGAAGGTGGTCCATAAACAATTCTGACTCCAAATCCTAAACCCTGACACTAAAACGTTAAAAATAAAAATTCTTTCCAAAAAACCGACTTCCAACGCCACTGTAAAGTACAAAATAATTTTGATTTCTACCCACTATGTTGAAGTCGGACGGGTATAACAAGGATAAGCAAAGTTGACGCATCAGACTCGCCCGACTTCAAAATAGTGGGTAGAAATCAAAATTATTTTGTACTTTACAGTGGCGTTGGAAGTCGGTTTTTTGGAAAGAATTTTTATGTTATTCTTATTTCACAGTAAGCCTTCAATGGATAAAAAATATATGTCAGTGGGTTTAATTTTTTGATAGACACTGAATTAGAGAATAAGGGGGCTAAATATATGTCCCAGGGGGCTTACTACCATCGCTTAGAGCAGTGTTATTCCTTATTTTAGAGACAAGGTAAACCAGTATGAGACAAGGTAGGACAATAGGGAAAATCTGAGTACCTACATATAATAGGGAAACCTTATAATTAGTGTTCACTAACACCTTATAAATTAACAAATTAACATACATGCGACCTAAGTACAAGGTAGAATGTAAATGAGAGGATGTTTACATGTGATCAAGGTCTTACCTGTGAGGTGCTGAGATTAGATAACATCCTAGTCGGATCGCATTTAGACTCATTTACCATACTAATGTGGATTTAAAACGTTACATACCTGACACCTATTATTATAGGTAGGCAAGTAGGTAACTATGTAAAAAGAAAAAAATGTCCTCTCAACCGAAATTCGGTCACGGTTTAATCTCCCACCGCTACCACCACAACAGCCCATTAACGTCCGACAGCTGGGCACAGCTGCAGGCCTCCACTCTCATAGGAGAAAGGGAATTAGAGCTTAGACCCACCACGCTTCTCCAATGCGGGTTGGCGGGCTTTTACGACTATTATCATGTTAGTGATAATTTCGAATTATAGTGTTAATTTCTGAGAATTTCTAGTCAGAAAAATCCAATAGGTACTTACATATTATGGCCCGACCCGAGACTCGAACCCGGGACCTAGTCGGCCGCAGTCGAATAATTACCGCCCGACCCGGGACTCGAACCCGGGACCTAGTCAGCCGCAGTCGAACATGCTAAGTACTAGATCAACGAGGCAGATAATCTTCAAAGAATAGTTCAATCTTCACAGAGATAATACCTATAATATCAAGAGATATTATTATAGGCGTTTTGTGCATAAAACGAGTATTTAAACTACATTGACAGACAAACAACAAAAAAAAATGAAATGTGCAAAAAACGTTTAGTTACAGTTTTATTTTAAATAACTACATAGATTTTAAATCGCAATTTAATTTCGCTTAGAGGTCTTGAAAATAGCAAATTATTTTTACAAGCATACATTATGGTCACCGTTTGATGGATATGTCACCGTAAGATTGCAAAAACCGTTAGATTGTAATCTAACCAGCGAAATTGTAAACTGTCGACAGATTGTGAACCGTTCAATGTTCTGAGTGTCAATTTTTGAAATATTCATTGCAGGTATGTACGTTTTCTTGTCTCTTTCTCGTAGGTTAGGTTAGGGTTCGACATAAATAATCAAGTAGTTAGGGTTAGGTTTTATCGGGTTTATACTTTATATGCCAAACAGATTACAATCTACCGAAAAATAATGCGATAAATTGTAATCTGTCGACAGTTTACAATTTCGCTAGTTAGGTATATTACAATCTAACGGTTTTTGCAATCTTACGGTGACAGATACACTGCTTTTAAAAACCCCGTTTTACGCTACACAGGGCCTTAAGGCCATATTGTTTCCTTATTGTTGACTTTCGTGTCTTAGAATTATAATCCTTATTTTAGGAAGGTCAGGGTACGTGACAGCAAACTATCGTTTAGTATGGCTCCAGATAATTTTCGATTTCCGAATAATGGCAAAGAATAAATAATGCCATGGCGTAGATAGGTAAGTCGGCATTTATTTGCCAATAGAGTAAAAAAAACCGGCCAAGTGCGAGTCGGACTCGCGCACCGAGGGTTCCGTACAAACCTGTAGTAAGTTTTAAATTAAATGTTTTTTTTTAAATATTTGAGTTGATTGAATGAAAGGTAAATTGCGGTTTACGATTTATGACGTATTAAAAAATAACGACCAAAGATGTAAAACGGTTATAATTACCTTTGTTAATGAACCGCAAAACTAACTTTGTTTGTAGAGGTTTACTGTTAATATCAAAAAAACTATGCTAGTTAGAGCATTGGCTATAGTTTTCCGGTATTTTTTTAGACTTTTTCCCCGTTAAATCAAAAACTATCATAACTATAAATAATTAAAAATCTGTTTTAGAATGTACAAAGTAAACCCTTTCATATGATACCCCACACAGTACAGTTATCTCACTTTTAAATTTCAACCCTCCGATTTTCTCCCCTTTTTAAATAAGAACAAAAATAATTTCCAATTTTTTTTAATTCCAGTGTCTTTGGGCCACTAATATACACAACTATTCCAAATTTCATGTCGATAGCTTCGGTAGTTACTGAAATAATCGAGTGTGACGGACGGACAGACGGACAGACAGACGGAGAAAGTCGCACCATAAGGGTTCCATTTTACCATTTTGGTACGGAACCCTAAAAAGGAGAGAAACTCCGTTTCGTGATGGTCTCTATTTCGTTATTATTCGTTGTTGTTTGTAAACAAGTGAGTCAGGACGCGTTACGGCGCGTTTACGCGGTTTCTCTGAAAATAAATCAGACAAGATGAAAGCGTTGTCAAGATATGATATCTATTTATACACGTAGCACAGTGTAAGTATGTATTCATACAGTGGGTCGACGCCTCGCACCGCACCGCGTGCAATTTGAACCAAACCAGCGATTTTTTTACATGACATGATTTCTAGTGTTACAGAATTGAAAAAAAAACATTGCGCGAATATTTTTCGCAGTGCGAACGTAGCCTTACACTAATATAAACTTTACAGATAAAACGGGCATAGATAAACTAGTTATGTTTCGAGCTAAGATTAAATCAAAGGGGCAATCCTTCAAAATCCACAATAATTCATATAAATGCGATAGACTGTCTGTCTGTCTGCTATGACTCTTCAAACGATTTCGACAAAATTTTATACAGAGATAGTTATCCTAGATTACATATTATACGATATTACTACCTAGTTTGGTCCCTATTTATTTGACCATTATTTGGAATTATACTGAAATAGGTATATTACTTACTAGCTGCTGATGCCCGCGACTTCGTACGTGTGGATTGAGGTTTTTTGGTTCCCGCGGGAACTCCTTAATTTTGGGATAAAAAGTAGCCTATGTGCTATACCAGACTATAATCTATCTCTGTGCCAAATTTCAGCCAGATCCGTTCAGCCGTTGGGGCGTGATTGAGTAACAAACATCCATCCATACATCCATCCATCCATACATCCATCCATCCAAACTTTCGCATTTATAATATTTATATTTGATTCGAAACTTAAAATTTGAATTTCAGCCAGTCTTTCTGTCGCTGAGTCATCGGGGCTTTTAATTAATTACTTGAAAGTCGAAACGAAATAAGAAAACCTAAAATAAGAAAACACATTCTGGTTAGATCATTCCTTCGTCGCGCTAAGATTTGTCAAAGACTAATTAAATAAACGGACAGGACAAACTTTACACGGAGCATCCGGTGTTACATCCCTTGGAACTAATGGTGCAAATTGTAAAACAAAAGTCTTCATCTCAGGTGGTACAGTAGCTATGTTGAAGATACATATTGAGGGACGAGTGGCCTAGTAGTGACAACGCATATCAATTATTATCAGTCTATTGCGAATGTTAAGCAACGTTGACCCAAGTTGGTAACTGGATGGGTGGCCGAATTTGGAGGTCGAAAATTTTACCGTTTCGTTATGTAAAAAAAACCAACAAGACTTCACACAGCGGAAATAACGTTTCAGAATCTCCAATCAAATAAATCTGGTAGACATATAAAACACAGCGAAATTTGAATTTTATTAAATTAGTATGTAGTTGTAAATTGTAATCTGATGTTGAGTTGGATCTCCAGTCATAATTTCTTGAACAACACTGGGAATGTCAATCTTTCGATAGCAAATCTTACATCTGTTGTCAGATTTGAATTTAAAGCTGAATTAATTGTCTTCTGTGTAATTAATGTACTTTGCAAACAAAATAAATGAACTTTATTAATTTTCTCTAAACCAAGAAAAAATTAATTTAAAAACTTTTTTTTTGCCAGTTTCACTCACTTGTAAGATATATTTAATTAAAATTCCTCCACAATTAGGCATCTTAACAAACAATTTTCACGCTCCGCATATATCCAATTAACTAATCTATGATCAAAGCCAGGAATAGACGCGCAGGGGGGCTTACTACCATCGGTTAAAACAGTATTATTTTAATATTGTTGACGCTCTTGTTTCAGAATTATGAACCTTATTTCAAGGGCATAAAGGTAAGTCATATAAAACGTAAATTTTAAAACAATACTGCCCTGCCATAAGCGATGGTTGCAAGCGTATAGTTCGTCGACCCATAGTTGCATCAATTCGTATTAATTGTCAGTGCAGTCGGTCAAACTGTTTATTTACAGTCTTTGATGTCGGTAACACGGCTTCCTCTCACAAAATGTGTGTTCAAACGACCGCACATTAAACCGTGGTTCGTGTTGTTAAGACGACTCTCCTAAAACACGCAAACTGTTGAAGATCGCTTATATGGTTTGTGAGTGGCCATACTGCCAACGCTTAAAACCCTATTGTTTCTTTATTGTTGACTTCCGTGTTTAAGAATTATAATCGTTATTTTAGGAATTTTAGGAACATCAAGGTACGTGACACGAAACTGTCATTTTGAGTAATATTGCATAAGTATTGCTTTAAACTTTGGGAGTATGGTCCCAGGTTCAGCATAACTAGCTGTCTATATAAAGACTGTCGGTCTCCAAATACTTTTGCTGTTCAAAGGGATTGAAGTATACCTTACTAGCTGATGCCCGCGACTTCGTCCGCGTGGTTTAAGTTTTTTGTTATTCCCGCGGGAACTCCTTAATTTTCCGGGATAAAAAGTAGCCTATGTCACTCTCCAGGTCCTCAACTATACCCATGCCAAAAATCACGTCAATCCGTTGCTCCGTTGCGGCGTGATTGAAGGACAAACCAACAAACCAACAAACCAACAAACCAACAAACAAAGTGACTTTCGCATTTATAATATTAGTAAGTATGAAGTATGATGTTGTCGGGTTTGATGTATGTTTGGCCTTTACATCTAATCTAAATATATATAATTAATCGCTTATATATAATTATTCTTCTAAAATAAAAACCGACTTCAAAACTATAACTATAAGTACCAACTAAAACTAACAAAAAAAGTAAAAAACATTATCTGAGTATATACTTTGTTTTTTGTTGATTTTCTCAAAAAGCACTTTATCAATTTCGATCAAATTTATATGGGGCCACCTCTGAAGTATGATCTACCAAACAAAGAAAGAATTATCGAAATTGATTCACAATTGGCGGATTGATCGCGTAACATACATACAAAAAAAACATACAGTCGAATTGAGAACCTCCTCCTTTTTTGTCGGTTAAAAAGGAAATGGTGACTGACTGACTGACTGACGGACTGATCTATCCAACGCACAGCTGAAACCACTGGACGGATTGCGCCGAAATTTGGCATACAGATAGCTATTATGCAATCAGCAATGATATTTTGTATCTATAATGACGTAGACATCCGCTAAGAAAGGATTTTTGAAAATTCCACCCCTAAAGGGGTAAAATAGGGGGTAAGGGACTCCGTCCGTCTAAGATATTTCATTGTGGACTTAGTCCTAGACCCTAGCCTTGCTCCCCACTTTTTTTTTTTTTTTTATCCACTACAAGTTAGCCCTTGACTGCGATCACACCTGATGGTAAGTGATGATGCAGTCTAAGATGGTAGCGGGCTAACCTGTTAGGGGCATGGCAGTTATATTAAACCCATACCCCTATTCGGTTTCTACACGGCATCGTACCGGAACGCTCAATCGCTTGGCGGCACGTCTTTGCCGGTAGGGTGGTAACTAGCCACGGCCGAAGCCTCCCACCAGGCCAGACCAGGGAAAATTCAGAAATTATAAATTCCCAAATTGACCCTGCCGGGGATCGAACCCGGGACCTCCGCACGTTAAGGCAACAGCGCTACACACTGCGCCACGGAGGTCGTCAAAAAACCACTTATAGGTAAATAAATCAAATACAGTCCCATCAACATATTTAGCCCCGCGGTGGCCAAAATTTAAACTATTTTTTATTTATTTTATTTATTACCCTCGACGAAGCGGAGACGGTATATGTGTTTGCCCTAAGAGGTTGTGTGTTTGTTTGTTTGTTTGTTTGTTTGTTTGTTTGTTTGTTTGTTTGTGCACTTTTTTGTCACCATTTTTCTCAAAAAGTACTGGGCCGATTGAGATGCGGTTTTTTGCATTAGATACGTATAGCTTGTGAGAAGGTTTTTAGATATATTTTAGGACCATAGACAACCAAGCTGAGCTGTAGTCTATGATTTTAATATTTCAACATGTTACCATTTTTCACAAAAACTTCTGGGCCGATTGAGATGCGGTTTTTTGCATTAGATGTGTATAGCTTGTGAGAAGGTTCTTAGATATATTTTAGGACCATAGACAACAAAGCTGAGCTGTAGTCTATGATCTTAATTTTTCTATGTGTTAAAAATATTCACAAAAAGTACTGGGCCGATTGAGATGCGGTTTTTTGCATTAGATATGTTTAGCTTGTGAGAAGGTTCTTAGATATATTTTAGGACCATAGACAACAAAGCTGAGCTGTAGTCTATGATTTTATTTTTTCAATATGTTACCATTTTTCACAAAAAGTACTGGGCCGATTGAGATGCGGTTTTTTGTATTAGATGTGTATAGCTTGTGAGAAGGTTCTTAAATATCTTTTAGGACCATAGACAACAAAGCTGAGCTGTAGTCTATGATCTTAATTTTTCAACCACTGTTACCATTTTTCACAAAAAGTACTGGGCCGATTGAGATGCGGTTTATTGCATTTAGGACTTCGTGCGATTACAAAACAGGAAACTGGTACCAAAATTTTAAAAAATCAGCGCCATTTTGAAATTCTTTGTTAATTGACCGATTTCGTTCAAAATCTATATTTAGGGCTCCCTGGGGTCACAAAACAGGAAACTGGTACCAAAATTTTTAAAAATCAGCGCCATTTTGAAATTCTTTGTTAATTGATCGATTTCGTTCAAAATCGATATTTAGGGCTTCGTGGGATTACAAAACAGGAAACTGGTACCAAAATTAAAAAAAAATCAGCGCCATTTTGAAATTCTTTGTTAATTGACCGATTTCGTTCAAAATCGATATTTAGGGCTCCCTGGGGTCACAAAACAGGAAACTGGTACCAAAATTTTAAAAAATCAGCGCCATTTTGAAATTCTGTGTTAATTGACCGATTCCGTTCAAAATCGATATTTAGGGCTCCCTGGGGTCACAAAACAGGAAACTGTTACCAAAATTTTAGAAAATCAGCGCCATTTTGAAATTCTTTGTTAATTGACCGATTTCGTTCAAAATCTATATTTAGGGCTCCCTGGGGTCACAAAACAGGAAACTGTTACCAAACTTTAAAAAAACAGCGCCATTTTGAAATTCTTTGTTAATTAACCGATTTTGTTCAAAATCGATATTTAGGGCTTCGTGGGATTACAAAACAGGAAACTGGTACCAAAATTTAAAAAAATCAGCGCCATTTTGAAATTCTTTGTTAATTGACCGATTTCATTCAAAATCGATATTTAGGGCTCCCTGGGATCACAAAACAGGAAACTGGTACCAAAATTTTAAAAAATCAGCGCCATTTTGAAATTCTGTGTTAATTGACCGATTTCGTTCAAAATCGATATTTAGGGCTCCCTGGGGTCACAAAACAGGAAACTGTTACCAAAATTTTAGAAAATCAGTGCAATTTTGAAGTTCTTTGTTAATTGACCAATTTCGTTCAAAATCGATATTTAGGACTCCCTGGGGTTACGAAACAGGAAACTGTTACCAAAGTTTTAAAAAATCAGCGCCATTTTTATTTATTTTGTTATCACCATAATAAATGAATTCAGTTTAGTACAGTAAAATCTGTACTACTTGTAAGTCTAACCACAACCCGTGAGCTGCTTTAGCAGCTCGCGCACAGGGCGAAATACTAGTTAGATATATATAGCTTGAGAGAAGGTTCTTAGATATATTTTAGGACCATAGACAACCAAGCTGAGCTGTCTCTATGATTTTAATATTTCGATATGTTACCATTTTTTACCCTCGACGAAGCGGAGACGGTATATGTGTTTGCCCTAAGAGGTTGTGTGTTTGTTTGTTTGTTTGTTTGTTTGTGCACTTTTTTGTCACCATTTTTCTCAAAAAGTACTGGGCCGATTGAGATGCGGTTTTTTGCATTAGATACGTATAGCTTGTGAGAAGGTTTTTAGATATATTTTAGGACCATAGACAACCAAGCTGAGCTGTAGTCTATGATTTTAATATTTCAACATGTTACCATTTTTCACAAAAACTACTGGGCCGATTGAGATGCGGTTTTTTGCATTAGATGTGTATAGCTTGTGAGAAGGTTCTTAGATATATTTTAGGACCATAGACAACAAAGCTGAGCTGTAGTCTATGATCTTAATTTTTCAACCACTGTTACCATTTTTCACAAAAAGTACTGGGCCGATTGAGATGCGGTTTTTTGCATTAGATATGTTTAGCTTGTGAGAAGGTTCTTAGATATATTTTAGGACCATAGACAACAAAGCTGAGCTGTAGTCTATGATTTTATTTTTTCAATATGTTACCGTTTTTCACAAAAAGTACTGGGCCGATTGAGATGCGGTTTTTTGCATTAGATGTGTATAGCTTGTGAGAAGGTTCTTAAATATATTTTAGGACCACAGACAACAAAGCTGAGCTGTAGTCTATGATCTTAATTTTTCAACCACTGTTACCATTTTTCACAAAAAGTACTGGGCCGATTGAGATGCGGTTTATTGCATTTAGGACTTCGTGCGATTACAAAACAGGAAACTGGTACCAAAATTTAAAAAAATCAGCGCCATTTTGAAATTCTTTGTTAATTGACCGATTTCGTTCAAAATCTATATTTAGGGCTCCCTGGGGTCACAAAACAGGAAACTGGTACCAAAATTTAAAAAAATCAGCGACATTTTGAAATTCTTTGTTAATTGATCGATTTCGTTCAAAATCGATATTTAGGACTCCCTGGGGTTACAAAACAGGAAACTGTTACCAAACTTTAAAAAAACAGCGCCATTTTGAAATTCTTTGTTAATTAACCAATTTTGTTCAAAATCGATATTTAGGGCTTCGTGGGATTACAAAACAGGAAAATGGTACCAAAATTTTAAAAAAATCAGCGCCATTTTGAAATTCTTTGTTAATTGACCGATTTCGTTCAAAATCGATATTTAGGGCTCCCTGGGGTCACAAAACAGGAAACTGGAACCAAAATTTTAAAAAATCAGCGCCATTTTGAAATTCTGTGTTAATTGACCGATTTCGTTCAAAATCGATATTTAGGGCTCCCTGGGGTCACAAAAAAGGAAACTGTTACCAAAATTTTAGAAAATCAGCGCCATTTTGAAATTCTTTGTTAATTGACCGATTTCGTTCAAAATCGATATTTAGGACTCCCTGGGGTTACGAAACAGGAAACTGTTACCACAATTTTAAAAAATCAGCGCCATTTTGAAATTCTTTGTTAATTGATCGATTTCGTTCAAAATCGATATTTAGGACTCCCTGGGGTTACAAAACAGGAAACTGTTACCAAACTTTAAAAAAACAGCGCCATTTTGAAATTCTTTGTTAATAAACCGATTTCGTTCAAAATCGATATTTAGGGCTCCCTGGGGTCCCAAAACAGGAAACTGTTACCAAAATTTTAGAAAATCAGCGCCATTTTGAAATTCTTTGTTAATTGACCGATTTCGTTCAAAATCTATATTTAGGGCTCCCTAGGGTCACAAAACAGGAAACTGGTACCAAAATTTTAAAAAATCAGCGCCATTTTGAAATTCTGTGTTAATTGACCGATTTCGTTCAAAATCTATATTTAGGGCTCCCTAGGGTCACAAAACAGGAAACTGGTACCAAAATTTTAAAAAATCAGCGCCATTTTGAAATTCTGTGTTAATTGACCGATTTCGTTCAAAATCAATATTTAGGGCTCCCTGGGGTCACAAAACAGGAAACTGTTACCAAAATTTTAGAAAATCAGCGCCATTTTGAAATTCTTTGTTAATTGACCAATTTCGTTCAAAATCGATATTTAGGACTCCCTGGGGTTACGAAACAGGAAACTGTTACCAAAATTTTAGAAAATCAGCGCCATTTTGAAATTCTTTGTTAATTGACCAATTTCGTTCAAAATCGATATTTAGGACTCCCTGGGGTTACGAAACAGGAAACTGTTACCAAAGTTTTAAAAAATCAGCGCCATTTTTTTTTTGTTATCACCATAATAAATGAATTCAGTTTAGTACAGTAAAATCTGTACTACTTGTAAGTCTAACCACAACCCGTGAGCTGCTTAAGCAGCTCGCGCCCAGGGCGAAATACTAGTTAGATATATATAGCCTGAGAGAAGGTTCTTAGATATATTTTAGGACCATAGACAACCAAGCTGAGCTGTCTCTATGATTTTAATATTTCGATATGTTACCATTTTTTACAAAAAGTACTGGGCCGATTGAAATGCGGTTTTTTTCATTAGATGTGTATAGCTTGTGAGAAGGTTCTTAGATATATTTTAGGACCATAGACAACAAAGCTGAGCTGTAGTCTATGATTTTATTTTTTCAATATGTTACCATTCTTCTCAAAAACTACTGTGCTGATTTAGATGCGGGCTTTTTGTTTTAGATATATTTAGCTTGTACCTAGATGCTGCCCAGGGTATCATGATGGAGTCAGGAGGCGATCATGGGAACTCCTTAAATTCTCATCGTATACCCGTCGCGTTTGGACTCTTTTGATTTGTCCATTTGAAAAGGGTTTGGCCATAGTCCACCACACTGGTCAAAAAAACTACTGAGCTGTCAAAGATGCAGTTTTGTGTTTTAGATATTATGTAATATATACGTTTGCTACGTTCTAATTGTTGTTTCAAAGTTATAAAGGTCAAAGGTATAATGGAGCTCTGCAGTTCGTCGTGGGTTTTTTTTAAATTTTTAATTTTATTACTTGTTACAAAAAGTACTGGGCCGATTGAAATGCGGTTTTTTTCATTAGATGTGTATAGTTTGTGAGAAGGTTCTTAGATATATTTTAGGACCATAGACAACAAAACTGAGCTGTAGTCTATGATTTTATTTTTTCAATATGTTACCATTTTTCTCAAAAACTACTGTGCTAATTTAGATGCGGGCTTTTTGTTTTAGATATATTTAGCTTGTACCTAGATGCTGCCCAGGGTATCATGATGGAGTCAGGAGGCGATCATGGGAACTCCTTAAATTCTCATCGTATACCCGTCGCGTTTGGACTCTTTTGATTTGTCCATTTGAAAAGGGATTGGCCATAGTCCACCACACTGGTCAAAAAAACTACTGAGCTGTCAAAGATGCAGTTTTGTGTTTTAGATATTATGTAATATATACGTTTGCTACGTTCTAATTGTTGTTTCAAAGTTATAAAGGTCAAAGGTATAATGGAGCTCTGTAGTTCGTCGTGGGTTTTTTTAAAAATTTTAATTTTATTACTTGTTTATTTGTTTAAATCAGGCAACTAGGCCCATAGAAATATAAACATAATATTACATACATTTTAAAATAAAATAAATACATAACATGAAAATATTATAAAACTGTAGGGATTCTGGATCTGTTTATGACAGTTTGTGTGTTAACATGGCTGGCACAGGGTCAGATAAGTTTGGGGGAACTATACTTATGCATTTGTAGACAGCAGTACGATACGATACTACTACGATACGATACATAAATACGCAAGCATGTCTTACGCCGTCAATGATTTGTTAAGTGGTTACGTAGGCACGGTACGTTGACTTCCCCGAATTACGCACTCCACTGCGGAAATGGACGCTTATTATTTAACATCGTGAATCGTGGCCGTATGAGAGCTACTCGTGTGTTGTTGCTACTCTACTGTGATCCATTCAAGTACAAGATATCCATGAATGAATGAATGAATGAATTCAATGCTAAGTAACCTTAGATGTTACTTATCATTGTATTCATTTCTGGGGGCTTACTTCCATCACTTAAAGCAGTATTATTTTAATATTACCTACACGCGGACTTATCTAGTCAAAACTAATTATGCGGAATCATGCGTGAGCATTAATTATGACAATCGCAAGTCGACACATTTTAATTTTACTGATTTAGATTTTAGTTATTAATGATCGAATAGCCTCGTTGGTCTAGTGGTTAGCATGTTCGACTGCGGCCGAGGAGGTCCCGGGTCGGGCCATAATTAAGTATTGGGTTTGTCTAAATCAGAGGTTCCCAAACTTTTTTGCTCATAGACCCCTTTCAAAAGTTTGCTGGTTCCGGTGGACCCCCTGCAGCTAAATTTCTATCATATTTCCAGTCGACAAAAAATGTGAAGATAAATTATGAAAATTGGCGTTGCGAGTGAGTTCCAACCACGAAAAAAACATTCTTTGAAAAAAAAAGAGAATTGATTGGTAAATTAATTAATTGATTGTGCTGTGAGTGAATGTCAAAAGTAAAGTTGACCATTCAAAAAGAAGTGATTCCATCTCAAACTTACATTTTTGACATCTACTCACAGCACAAAAACCAATCAATTCTCACTTATTTTATTTAGAAAACTCGGAGTGGTAAAAATAAAAAAATAGTATATTTTCTTGTGTTGTATTTATTCAAATACTATGTAAGTAACTATTAATTATTATTATTGTTATCATATTTTACAATATTATATTAAGTAAGTATAGTAAATCAAAATATAATTGTACCTACAATCAAAATTAAACATTAATAACGTAGGTAACGTAACTTAATGGGAGGGATGTACTTGATGTATTGACAGCAAATTATCAATATTTGGCTTTAGTTTTGTTAGGAATAACCGCAAATCTCCCCGTTCTGTGATATTCAATCTGCTCCTTTTTTTTGTTAAATGGTTTGTTACGGCACTATAACTTTTTTCAACAAGATACGACGAGGGAAACGCTATCAAAAGCTTTCTCGCAATTCCCCACAGTTCAGGATATTTTTCGTCTATTTCTGCCTGCAGCCAAAATGTTTGATACCCTCTTTTAAATTTCACCTTCAGCTCCTCATTAGTGCTAAGCTCGACTAGCTCCTCTTGTAATATCACATTCTCCACTTCCGTTTCATCAAATGGATTTATGATCCATGGTGGTATTTCCATTAACAGAATATCTTCAAATCTTATTTTGAAGTCATCATGCAGGGCGATTAAATGTTGAACGTATGTCTGAATATTCTCATCGAGGCATTCTACCTGTGACAAGTTTGGAAACTGGGAAAATTCGCGTCGACTAATATTTTGCTTCATAAATTTCAATTTTCCAATAAAAGCTGAAATTACACCCTTTGTTTTTATTAAATTGAGGCTGTCCCCTTGTAGTTGTAAGTTAATATATGTATTAGTTGTAAGTATTTGGTCCCTTTGCACGTCTGAACAAGCGTTGCGGACGGCGCGTCGGCGGGCGGCTTTGAGTATAAGGCGGGCGGCCGCGGCGGTGCTTTGCAAGTCTCGACACGTTGTACTGATTATGGAATATTACAAGTTTTTACAAGTAACAGTCGCTGAGCTTCTTAAAATATTATCTGCCTACATTGATAGGTGAAGTCAAGCCAACATTTTAGTTCTTCACTATCGAAACCAGATAAATTTTCGTGGACCCCCGCTTACGAATTGTGGACCCCCATATTTCTGTCACGCCAACGTAGACCCCCGTCGAGTCTCCCGTGGACCCCTGGGGGTCCACCTGGACCACTTTGGGAATTACTGGTCTAAATAGTAATTCCCAGTAGGCACTAGCCCGGAGTTAGGTAGTTGGCGGTGTTTCACCCCCGTGCCACGGAGAGCACGTTAAGCCGTCGGTCCAGGTTATTATCACTATCATGGTAATAGTCGTTAAAGCCCACCAACTCGCATTGGAACAGCGTGGTGGGTCTAAGCTCTATTTCCCTCTCTCCTATTAGAGTGCATATACCTGTGCTCAGCAGTGGGACTTTAATGGGCAGTAGTAGATCGAAGAGTAAAACTAAAACAAGTTACGATTTCGCACGAGAATCGAGCCCGGTAGATAAGCCAGCAGAAAGATTGCCAAGGTCGCATTACAAGAACACGTGTGTGTCTGGCAGTAGGGCTTCTAGTTGTAACCTTGTAGGGCCTTTGAGCAATGAGATTATTTATCTATAATTCCGTACTTGGCAGATTAGCTATGACATGTGTTATGTTTAGCTTTGGCTGTAAATTGTTATACTAAGCAGATTCTTGTGATAAAGATAGTAATCAAATGTTATTGTCGGATAAGTTAAATATTTAAAAAAAACTTTATAGGAACAAGATTTTCCCAGCCTTTTGTGTGCCTTTTTAGGGTTGACACCAGCACATTTCTGGTGGAAAGGCATTTAGGAGATTGGGAAAAGCTTGTTCTAAAAAAATTTTTTATAATATTCAACCTAACAAGTTTAGAGGCACTTTTTAAGGGTCCTACCCTTGGCCGAGATCTAGGCGTAGCTGTCAGCCGCTGTCAATTGTTTCTATACACATACAACCACAGTCTACGCAGGCACACATAGAAAGATTCAGCCCCTACCACGGGAGCACACAATATGCGATCAACTATCTCACTATGGCACAAATAATATTATTTATTGATTGATAGCTAGATGATACTTACGGCTTCGTCTGCGTTCGTTAATTTTTTTTCTTTATTTCTGCGGGAATTTCTCAATTTTTCGGGATAAAGGTAACTTATGTCCTTCCTCGGGATGTAACCTTACTCTATACCAACTTGGTTGAAATAATGGGCCGTTCAATTACACGTCTTTGGTATTTTTAATATCATAGTATGGATTGTAGAGGTGCTTCTTAATAATATACCAACCGGCTGATTCCTGCTAACTGATTTATAACTATGAGTAGGTATAGGTAAAGATAGGTGTTTATTTGATAAAGGTTGTATGCTTAGGTAGAAAAATAAATTAAATTAATAATGGCGCTTAGTATTAGTAGTAGTTCTGCATGAATAGTATAAAAACGGTGTAAGACAGCACTAGGAGATTCCATTTCCATCTGAGATGTGCGATGTAGGTAGATGAAGTGGTTTGAGAAGTAACTAGTCAGCTTCTGTGTTCCATACTTCAACTAGTATAATGTGTAATGTAGGGAACATTATGGACGTAAGTAAGCTGCGTGACTGTCATGCTGTCATTCCCTCTCTCGTAATAAATACTTAGAAGGACGTGTTTCCTTTCCTCATTATGTGAAAAACTTCGTTGCTTAGTTGAACCCCTTTCCCCTAGAGCTAAGCTATGAAAATCAATTGATGCTGGTGGGTTCGAGACATATCCGTAACAACTAACGTAGCATCAACTGATGATTTTCCTAATGTTGCATGGAAACTATCCACTAACAGCCCACTAAATCAGAGTAATACTTGATACATTATGTATGTACATATATTTATGTAGCTCCCTATATATTGTGTATTATTTTCTAGGTACATTATTGCAATTTTTTTTCTTTTTATAAACTGCTGAGTTATTGTCATCTCTCCTCAGTAGAATCTCCTTTTCAAGCTGGGTAAAGTCCCGTTGATTCATCATAAATGACACAACTCATCCTAAAAAACCTATTTCCATTATTTATTTAGTTTTTGATGTGAAACTTTTATAGCACTTTGAAATGGAAAATAAAACCGCAATTTATTACTACAATATAAAGTTTAATAGTATAAAGTACCTAATATAATTGATATACATAAAAATTATCCTTGTCACATTTTGACAAACCGAAGTTTTATGACAGCAAAAAAACGTTTATAATATCATGTAGGTACTGACTATGAGATAGCTGCACTTTTGGTAACTATCGCCAGAAAGGCTGATTCAGTATTGGGTGGGTGTAGGGGTCAGTAGAGACTGATGACGATAGTGAAGGTCTGCCTGCATGCAGATCAGCCTTTCACTAGATATGGCCGCTCAAACACGTACTATGGTTACCAAAAATGAACCATAACTAGGAAGGCTGATTCTTGTACAGTATTAAAGTATGCGCAGTACCTATGTAAACAGTATAAAAACTGACGCTATTCATCGGGCCGTTCACTAGACATGGCCGCTCAAAGATGTGTTAGCCTTCCTAGTCATTGTTAATTTTAGGCAACCATAAGACGTCTTTGAGAGGTGATAAGTAGTCAGACCCCATCAGCATGCGGGCAGTCCTTCACTATCGTCATAAGAGGAGAGCCTACACCTACCTAATACTGAATCAGCCTTCCTGGCGATAGTTACCAATAGTGCAGCTAGTTTTAAATAAATAAAAGGTACTCTTTTATTTATTTCAAACCTTTATAATTGTAATTTTACCCATCAACTAAACCGACAGATATAATTTGGAAACAACAACAAAAAATGAGGTTTTTTGGTTCCCTTAATTTTCCGGGATAAAAAGTAGCTGTTTTATTAAGTAGTAAGTAGTATGTGTTATTCCAGACTATAATCTATCCCTGTGTCAAATTTCATCCAGATCGGTTCAGCCGTTCTGGCGTGATTAATTACCTAACAAAAATTCTAATTCAAAATAATTTGAATTTGAATTTCAATCCATCCATCCATACATCCATCCAAAGTTTCGCATTTATAATATTAAGTATAGATAAGTAGGTACCTACACAGTACACCTGAACGTCACGTTTACAAAGTATAAGACGTGATGGACAACGGTATCAAAGCTACGAGGGTTCCAAACGCGCCCTGTAGGTATCATACACCTTTACACTGTAATAGGACTTTTCAATAGTTGACGTTTTACAAAAACTTTGACCTTTTTGGCATCTCAAATATTTCTTTTGGGAGTTATTATAAAAACGCATACTGTTACCGGCAAATGAATACCTAACTAATTTTACAGAGTCTAGAAGCACTAAAAATTCATATATTTTCTTGAATGGTTACTGTTTTTCATTCTTGAATTTATTGATGTTTTTATGCAAATTTTTTTTTAAATCCACTACAAGTTAGCCCTTGACTGCGATCTCACCTGATGGTAAGTGATGATGCAGTCTAAGATGGTAGCGGGCTGACCTGTTAGGGGCATGACAGTTATATTAAACCCATACCCCTATTTCACGACTCATCCGTTCAACCGATTTTGATGAAATTTGGTACAGGAGTAGGTTGTATTCCGGGGACGGACATAGGTTATTTTATCCCGGAAAATGAGAGTTTCTGCGGAAATCAAAAACCTTAATCCACGCGGACGAAGTCGCTAGCATCATTCAGTCCATACTAATATTATAAATGCGAAAGTGTGTCTGTCTGTCTGTCTGCTACGCTTTCACGGCCCATCTGTTCAACCGATTTTGATGTAATTTGGTACAGGGATAGGTTATAGTCTGGAATAACACATAGGGTACCCGGGGAAGGATAAAGGGTACTTTTTATCCTGGAAAATTAAAGAGTTCCCGCGGGAATCAAAAATCCACGCGGACGAAGTCGCGGGCATCATCCAGTTTTCAATTATGTATTGGTCGTGGACCGTCATAATTTCAACTTCTTTGAATTTAGTTTTGTATATGGCACGAACAGCCCTTTTCTGCGAGATCAAAACAGAATGAACATCAGCATTAGGTACCCCATAGACCCGAAATTGATATTTCGCCAGTTTCCCCTTCGGACGACTGTTATAAAACAAAAAAATCTACTTAGACTGAGCTATAAGAACCAAAATACCCATTCAAAGTTAGTTTTAGTGGAGTTCGTGCACAAACAGGCAAAATAAGACAGAGAATAAAATACCGTTTTGGGCTCAGTGAATAATAAAATAACCACCAATTAAATTTTCAAAATAAATATTTTATATACAGAAATCGTCCAGTAACATTTTTTTTATACGTATAAATATCGATGATTAGTTTTGTTCAATGGTAGTGGATGCATTGACGTTTGTGTACGGATACTAACAGTGACAAACGTCAGTTCAGGAGCAACGGGACGCAACCTCACGCCTTGAGAGCCCGCAGGCGTATGGGAAATGACTGCCGTATTTCATGAATATATAACGAAATTTTGTGATGCGCGCGCCCGTACTAAATTTGTATGAAAAATTCGTGCTGTAAAAATGAGGGATGTTTGGAACCAGATTGTAAAAAAACTATAAGTTTTATTGAAAATATTATTTATTTAAAGTGTTTTTTGATTTTTTACGATCAATTTAAAATAACTTTTGTCTAAATAATGTCTCAAATTAAATCACAATAGTCGGAACGCGATAAGACCTTTTTTGAGATTTCCATGAATTTCCCAATAATTTTCTGCCGTTACTATACGATTTTTTGACCACTTTTTTTAATTACATTATACTATATCTCAATGAGTAGCGAATGGTATTTATTCGATAATGAAATTTTAATTTTTGCCATACTAAAATGTCGGAACAGAAAAGGATGTTTCCCCCTATTACAGTACATCCGTCCTTAAGTTTAATTAATACTTTTTGTTTACAGAAAATGCACAAGTATTAATTTGAGTATTTACTAAAGTTTCTTTTCTCGTTGAGAACTGAGTGTTCGTTTGTCTGTTTTATTTTTATATAGCTAGGCCCTTGGTTGCAATCAGACCTGCTTTCAAGTAGTGATGCAGCCTAAGGTGGAGCGCGCTTGCCTAGAAGATGCCTATTTACTCTTGATTTGAAGATACAAATATTAAAAGAGTGTCAATAACGAAACAGCTCTTGTAGGTAAATACCATAGAAGTAGTAACAAGACATATTACCGTCAGACCGGCCTTTCGCGATTTGTTTCAATACGACCAAGGCTAAGTGACGTAAGCTATAGCAGATTTTGAACAACATTGTTTCGACATATTTTAGCTATTAATTACATAACTTCGCATTGTTTGCCTCACCCAATAGGTAGATATTTGTTCTGAAATTGTGTGCCCGGTAGGTACTGCCTATAGTCTTCGCTGTCGTCTTTTAGAAGAAATCCATATATGAAATACTAGCTGATGCCCGCGACTTTTTCCGCTTTAATAGTTTTTTAACTCCTAATCGATTTTCCCATGCAAAAAATTACGTCGTCCAGTTGCGGCGCCATTGAAGGACAAACAAACACATTTTCGCATTTATAATATTGGTATGATTCGAATGTGTGTCTATCTGTCTGCTACGTTTTCACGGCCCATCTATTTAACCTATTTTTGAGAAGAAAAAATCAGAAATTATGAATTCCCAAAATGATACCGGGACCTCCCGCTTATACCATAGCGCTCTCCACCGCAGCGCTATAGAGGGTGTCAAATGCATCCCATAGGAATGCTTTAATATCCGGGAAGTACTTAACCTATGTCCTCCCGGGATGCATCATGCAACCTATCTGACCTATCGCTGTATTTACTCAATTTTGTCAAAATCTGTGAAAACATAATTATAAAGAGTCCAGACAGATTGACAGATGGGCAGACTCACGGACACACATGGCATAATATAATTTTAAATTTATTAGTATGGAAACTATTCATAAGGTGAGTGGGGGTAAGATGAAAAATGGGGGAAGATAAAAAAAGGAAAATAGCGCCGAACATTGAGGAATTATTTTAATACAGGCAAAATCGTTGCATGCACCCTTTAGTCTGGTCCCGCCCTGCAGCCTTCATCAGTCGCTGAGTGAAAATGCGCGTGTGTTACGTGGTGTTTTTTGTAACGACACATTTCCCGCGAAAATTTGGGATTTTCAATCTTACCCCGCTTGTTGTATCTTTTTACGCAGATAAGTTACATTGATTTTGTTTACATACTAACAATTATATTTCAATTGTAATATGCACTATATAGAGGTAATTAGTAAAGGAGATTGCTCAAACTTGGTTTCGTTTTGTATCAGATTCAAACTGGTGTCAAAAACTAAGTTTATATTTTTTACAAAATCCTTTAGAATACCAAACCATAACGGCGCCGGACAAAAATCTTGTAAAGAAACAAGTGATTTTATCATTTCCTGTATCCATTAATGTCGTTTGACGTTTCAAAGGGCTGCCAGTATCCAAAGACAATTGCGAAATATACCTACATAACTAAATAATCGATGCATAAATAAATGTTCTTTAATCATCGCTTAGAGATATTTAATTATCGGACGCAGCATAAGCAAGTCGCTCCAAAGACTTCAGTATTTGAGACTGACCTGACGCTGTATTTGGTGTATATAGTTCCATAATATACGACACGACCTTGAATTCTCGGATGTGGTACAAAAATCTGATGAAGCGCCCGGTACCTACTAGGTACGCTGTATAATTATAAGACGCGACTGACGGTCACAACGATCATGAGAATTTGGTAATATTATTTAACCATTAAATATTGTGTCCTAGGTCTATTTTAAACATAAAACAAGGCTTAACACATTATTCATCACTTTCGTAATATCGATTAAAAATATCGATTCTGTTAGTAGAAAAAAGGATTTTGTCGATTAATCGATCTCAGATCACCTTCCGGCCTTCCCTATTATTGACGTTTCTGACACGTAGTGGTTATATTCTCTTTGGTTTCTGATCGTGGACGCTGATCATAGATAATACACTATATACTAGACGCTGATCATTGACGTTAGCGTGCAAAAAAGTAACCTAAATTCGTGAACATTTGTAACCTGATTCTCACAAATCCGTCGAACTACAGATTTAATAATTTGAGGATGTATTGTTATTTTTGTACCCTACAAATGAGGTAAGTTTCATGAAAGTACATTATGATAGAATGTGAAACCAAAGCCCATACTTTGATGATCAATGTCCTTTCTCATATTTAAAGATTTATCGTGCCTTTCAAACTAACCCCGGCAAAATTTAAAGGGGCATTCTCTATCTCTATCAATCTATTATCATATCATATTATGATCATATTATGCACCGACGGCGACGGGTAAGTGAACCGTGGCCTAGCGGGCAAAGGCGTTGCGGGCGCGATTCCCAGAGAGACGCAGGTTCAAATCCTGACGGTTCCGCAATTTTTGATATGTATTTAAGAATATTTTAGAGACTTCCCTAGTGTGCTGTGTGAGAAACAACATAAAAAAAATTACAATATTAGTAAGGATTTTAATATTGTTTTGCAAAAAAAAATACTCTTACAAGTATATTTTACAAGTTACCAAAAAAAAATCTCGACCGCAGAATAGGTAGGCATACGTTGCAACTTGCAATTGCTCACCAAAGCAAAACATTCAATTCCGATGGTATGATTAGTCGAGAAATCCATTTTATTATTATTTTAAACTCTATTTAGCTGAAGTTAATGTTGAAAATACTGTAAAACATTTGGGTTAACGCATCCGTGGAGCGTCAACGGAGCGAAAAATGACTAGAGCCGCCCGCTAACAACGATTTTGTTTTGTGAATAAAATGCGTTTTCTGCTCTTATACCGATAAAATATATTGTACGTACCTACCATAGAAGACTATGGTACCTACCTACTTCGCGCACGAGTTGAATACAGAGCAAATTTATTGGTGACATAATATACATTTACTCTGCATTCCACTCGCGCGCGAACTAAAGGTACTTACTCCGTCCATTATGCCGAAATATCATTAGTCATTAAACTAATATACCAATATTACACATGCGGAAGTTTGGATAGATGGATGGATGGATGGATGGATGGATGGATGGATGGATGTATGGATGGATGTATGGATGGATGGATGTCTGTTACTCAATCACGTCAGACGGCTAAACGGATCTGGATGAAATTTGGCACAGAGATAGATTATAGTCTGGAATAGCACATAGGCTACTTTTTATCCCGGGAAATTAACCTGCCCGCGACTTCGCCCCCGTGGGAATTTAAAAATGTCAGTTGCTTTATAAAGGTAATCTCAGTGCAAAACTTCAGCTAATCTAGGTTTTGTTATAAGTTTTGGCTGGGCGGTAAGTCAGTACGTTTGAGTTAAGATATTTTTTTATTGATTGGTTTTCTTTAATATAATCTGCCCCCCCCGATTGTGTAAGGAAGTCGTAATCTTTGGTCAAACGTATAATTCGAACTGTTTTGAACTCCTTAAATACTTAGTTCGAGTAATACGTTTTCAGCTGTCAAATGATTATGATTTGCTTAGACAATTAGGCCTCTGCACCTTCCTAGTATTATAGCACCTATTATGCCATAATCTAAGAGTCTAAACTTATGATGATGATTATAGACTTTATTGATAGAGATAATCTTACATTTCTAGTCTTTGTCCGAATCCTAACTAATTACAATAATAACAGCAAAACCAATTTAAATCTTAAGCTCCAAGCAATAAGGTTGAAAAACGCATAACCGTGAAACCAAAATTCAAGGTAACATCACTGACCTCAAAGCGCTTCCTTGCTCACGAACATCGACTCCATTGATGGCATCATCACCTCTGTTCGGAAGCCCTGACATTGTTCACCAATCACAGCCGCTGTCGGTCGCGTGACGCTACCGTCAATCAGAGGCGAGATCGCGTCATTGCGGCCCAACTGTCAGCCAATCGGGATCATTGTCTGAAAGAAACAGTTCGAAATTTAAAATTCGGTACGCGAAACTGGCTGCATAATACGGGAAAGGAAAGGAAGTTGGTTTGTTTAATTCCGTTACGTAATAGCCCGAAAGCCGCTGGCTATATTTTATAGGAAGTTTATAGTAGATGCTATTTTTTGCTCACGACTTTTGAACGTTAGTAGAACAGCTCGGGAATAAATTCTATTACTCTAATAGAGCCCAAGCAGCTAAGGCGTATACCGCAAACTTCTGGACGGATAAGGCTGAAACGCACTCAGATAGCTATTTTAAGTTATAACGTAGTCATGTGCAAAGAAAGCGCTTTTTGTGATTCAACCCCTAAACCTGGCAGGATATTATGTGGACTCTATTTTACATTGACATTTTACTCTATTTGACATTTTAAATGAAATGATTTATTTAGTTAGCGTAGGGCAACTTGTGATACATATGATAAGTCATAAGAATCTACCAAAAAATGCTTTAAAGAACTACTCCACCGTCTTCCAGACTAGACCAGTACTGTTAATCGAATGCGAAGTGGATTATGGTGGTCACACACGCTGATTTCTTTAGTATGCATTCATTATGGTCACATTGTGCTGAAGGCCTACTGTCATCGTTTAAGGAAGTACTCTTTTAATATTGTTGACGCACTTGTTTCACGATTATAATCCCTATTTTAAGGGCATTAAGGTCCAAGGTAGGCCATATAAAACTTATAAAATAACCACGCTTTTAATAAAGAGATGGTAGTAAGCCCAAAGTAGTACAGTTATTATGAGCCTTTTGAGGTTTTGTTTTGGTTCATCAGCAAAGCTGTAGCCTGTACCCTAATTAGTACCCTAATAAGTGTTTCAATAGAATGTCTATTTGGTCTAGTGGTTAGCATGTTCGACTGGTAGTGACGAGGTCCAGGGATCGATTCCCGGGTTAATTACTTAATTATTATGGCCCACATGATATTTAATTAGTCACTATAGGGTTTATCTGCAAGGAATGCAGGTCAGTAGGCAGTACTGACTCGGAGTTTGGATTTCAAGTCTCAACCCCGTGCCTTGAAGAGCGCGTAAAGGCGTCGGTCCTGCGCAAGCGCATGATCTCCGGTCGTGTCGAATCCAATTCCATACTAATAAAATGCGAAAGTGTGTCTGCTACGCTTTAACGGCTCACGTACACCGCTTAGTAGGTAGGTAATAAGTCATTATGTACTCACAGTAAATATTTTGTAATAACGCAGTTATAATTAACTTTAAGTATCGTAGCAATTCCTGGTTCTTTTCCCCAGACAATTGTTTGTTTGTTTGCGTACCTAATTATATTGTAATTATAATTTTTTTCAACCTAAATGTTCAAATGAGATTATAATTATAGGCAGAATAGATCAAGGCTAGTAGCCCAAGTATATCAGTTTGTTTTAACTCTTTAGAACTGGTACCTATTTAGATGCGCGAAAGTAGTTCAAATTATAGTTCAAGCTTTAGGCCCGCCACATACATTCGGAATTCCGATTCGGAATATCGAATCGGGATTCCGAACATCCATTACACACATACCTCCATTCCGTACCTCAAAAGGAAAAAAAGGAACCCTCATAGGATCACTTTGTTGTCCGTCCGTCTGTGTGTCAAGACCCTTTTTCTCAGTTACGCATGGAGGTATCAAGCTGAAATTCATATCAAATAGTTACTAAGGTCTACTGTCCCTTGGAGCTGTGAAAAAATCAAACTTCTAAGCCAACGCAATCAAAAGATACAGCCGTTAATGCTGCAAATTTTCGACACTCGCAAGGCAAAACCTACAGGGTACTTCCCTGAACTCAGAATCTTGAAATTTGGTACGAAGCAACGCCATAAAGCACAGATAAGTATAGGAATAATTTATTTAGTAAAAATATTTTTAGTATATGATGTAACATAAAAATTATGCTTTTCGTAATTATTCTCTAGTTTAATTTATTACATGACTATTTTCATCGTAAATTTAGTCGGAAAGGAGTTATTGTCAAAAAACTGCTTTTGGGCGCCATTTTTCCAATATGGCAGCGCGAGCGGTAAAGATACGAGGTGGCAAAGTGGAAATTCGGGAAGAACACGTTGAAATCGAACACGAGAAACTTTCCAGGTAACCCCCTTTTTGACACCAAATTACTGGGTTATATACCTAAATAAATAACATACCAATTAGAAAACTCTTCATGAGATTTGACGGTCCATCTATCATTTAATGTAACAATTGGAACAAAACATAAATTTTACTTAAGTGGAACCCATAAATTTCTATTATTAACCGAAGCATGGGGGATCGTTAAATTCAATTTTGGTTAATGCCTTTAGTGGACAGGCAATTTGGCCCAGTTGACTTCAAATCAAATCAAGAGCTAAAACTGAGAAACTGACAAAGGTGTTATTTGTATTATTTAATTTTCTCTAGTCTAGCATGGTGGGAGGCTTCGGTCGTGGCTAGGTTACCACCCTACCGGCAAAGAAGTGCGGCCAAGCGACTAAGCGTTCCGGTACGATGAAGCGTAGAAACTAGGGCATGCAGTCGATACTGCTTCTGAGTACCGGGAATTTTCGGACCGATACTGGCATAGAACCGGGAATTCCCGGTACTTTCGATACTTTCGATACTACCATAAATTATCACAAAACAAGGCAAATAAATTACAGAAAGTATGAAATAGACCAACTATTTGACATAATATATAAAATGTCGCGTAATATTTCCACACAGGATCATAAATTCATGATTTTTAATGAACTTGTGCAACAATTCGCATCGTTCCAAATTTCAAACTTTTATTGTAGTTCAACGCGAAGGGCCGGCGTATAGGTTTTACAGTGATATCGTGGGACATCTTGTCTGAAAATACACTTCGAAAAGCTGTTTTTTTGTAGATGATAATTTTATTTTTCTATAAAAATAAAATCATCTTCTAAAATACAAAATATATCTATCACGATACAAAAAAACAGCTTTTCGAAGTGTATTTTCAGACAATTCCCACGCTATCACTGTATCTATCAATGTATAATTGCTATCAATTAAATGCCTCAATCAATTTAATACTACAAGCAGTTTCTAGAAAAAAGCCTTGAGACAACCTTGAGAGGTCAGAGGGACAACAAAGTGATCCTTATCATCTTTTTAATATGTAGTTCTTTTTAACCATTTATTCGTGCAAGTTCCAAATGAGAGTACAAATATATTAAAAGTGTCTCATAAATACCTACTTCTGGATTGTCTTTTACACAATCGACCTACCGATCAAACAACCAATCGACCAACCGATCGACCAACCAATCTACCAACCAATCGGACAACCAATCGGCCAACCAATCGGACGACCAATGAACCGATCGATCAAACCAATCGACCAACCGATCGACCAACCAATCGACCAACCAATCGACCATTTGATTAAATAACCAACCGATCGAGCAACCAATCAACCAATTAATCGGACAACCAATCGACCAACCGATAGACCAACCATCGACCAACCGATCGACCAACCTATCGACCAACCAATCGACCAACCGATCGACCAACCGATCAACCAACCAATCAACCAACCATTCGTCCAACCGATCGATCAAATGAATCGACCAACCGATCGACCAACTAATCTACCAACCGATCGAACAACCAATCGACCAACCGATCAACCAATCAATCAACCAATTAATTGGACAACCAATCTACCAACCAATCGACTAACGCATCGACCAACTAATCGACCAACCGTTCGACCAGCCAATCAATCAACCGATCGGCCAAATGGTCGATTGGTTGGTCAATTGGTTGGTCGATCGGTTGGTCGATTCTGGGTTCTGGGTGGGTTGGGGATACTGGATTCGGTACCTCTTAGTATTTCTATGTCTCCAACCACCGTCCTCTCCGTGCGTGTGGTTCACTATAGGATCTTCCTATCATGTTTCCTATCAGCCACTAAGAGCCTCCAGTTTACTGTCCAGAATCCAGTTCCATACATCAAGATTGGACTGACCACAGTCTTGGTTTTTTCACTAATTATCTTGGTATATAAGATTTAACGGAAAAATGCTGAGCATTTTAGAGAATTATGAATTCTTCCCCTCTGCCGTTGGTGTCAATGACAGTGGAGTCAAAAATCAAAATTTAGCAGCCATAATCCTGGTGCTTATGAGGTATATTTTATATTACAGTAAACCCAGTCATTCAATTTTCTTTCTTTTTTTGTGAAACTAAACTTTGAACTGAAATATAATACGATTATCAGAGTAGCATAATTAATCTACTGTAACTCATTAAAGCAGAACAAATTTTATTGGAGTGACAGATTCATCAATTAATTGATCTTCAAAAAAGCTGGTAAATAATATTTATAAAGTAAAAATAGGATTTTTTATGCTAAAACCTCGAATTTGTGATCATAAAATACAGTGTAGTGAACGAAGTTCTTGTTACATTCAGAAATATCCGCACTTAATTAGAGAAGTAATCTATTTAATTCGAGTCTCGAAAGTATCAAAAGTACCGGTTTTGTGGTGTGGAGAACCGGTACTGAAAATATTCAGAAGTCTCGGGAATTCCCGGTACTTTTGATACCGGTAATTCCCGGTAGCATGCCCTACTAGTAGAAACCATTGAAATATTATGTTTATACTTCAATGGTAGTAAAACTATGAAATACATTAACATCTAAATCAAAACTAAATTAAAAACTAAACATTAAAGATATCATCCTAATTCCTAACCGCTGCAATGAGGCAATTAGGAACCCCTAACAGCCCGCTACCATCTTAGACTGCATCATTAATTTATCATCAGGTGAGATGGCAGTCAATGATCAACTAATTAATTAACTAACAGATCAATGAGTTCAACTCCATAGTTTTATAACATTTGATTTATGACTTGAGTCAGTCATTCAGGACCGCTTTTTATATAAGTGACCTAAGTCACAATTTATAAAAAACTAAGATGAGAATATAGAAAATAATGTCATTTTTTGCCTTTTGGTGTTGAAACCCTAGATCCTTTTTTAAGGATCTATCTTCTCGTCTCACAGGTTCCACAAGGCGTGCAGTTACCTCGGCCAACATCTAAGGTTGGCTATCAGCGGGGTAACGCAGCCAGCGTTGAGGGTACTGAACACATTGCCTCATTGCAGCGGTTAGGATTTAGGATGATAATACCTATCTTTAGCTATCTAGCTAGCTACCTAGCTTTATTTATCTTTACCTATGTTTAGTTTTTAATTTAGGTTTAATTTAGATGTTAATGTATTTCATAGTTTTAATTTGATATTTTTGAAATAAAATCTAATCAAGTTAAAAAAAGATTAACTAAATAAGTTATTAAAAAACGAATAAAAATTACAAAATCGACGCAACAAAGTCGACTAAGCTAACCTTCTACACTTGACACCAATTCTCAGCAACACAATCGACTAATTTAGTAGGTATAGAGGCCTTACACAGCAATTAGGGGAATTAACAACTTAACAGTTGCAATTACACACTGACGCGATTTTATTAATGAATGAACCGTAATTATTGCAAATATTATGATAATACAAAATATATGGCAAAATATATATAAATATATTATGATAATAAATATATATATATATATAATAGACATTTATGTTTGGCCACAGACATAAATGTCTATGCTAATGGAGTAAGTCTAAATTCGTGACAAACTAAGATTGACTAACTTAAAAACACCGACGACTCTATCTATACCTATAGAGTAGGTATCTGAGCAAATTAAACTATAGTTAAAGTTAGTACTTTACTACTTATTAAGTACTAGCTGATGCCCGCGACTTCGTCGCAACTCGCAATGTTGACCTAGTCTTCTACACTTGGCATAAATTCTCATCAACACAATCGACTAATATAGTTAATACCTACCTTTACACATTATTGTGTAGTGTTAACAGTTCTAATTACACACTGACGCGATTCTATTATAAAGTGGGTATTAATTGATCACTAGTCAGTCTAGTCACTACCTATTTACTAACCTTAAGTTATAGAAGTGACCTAAGTCAAATTTTCAAACTATTTTGGCGCCTGATTCGTGACTATAAATTACCAATTTTTAATAGTTTTCTTTAATTCTTACGGACCGGCAAACAATCCCAAGTACTTATATTTATAAGTTCTTAAATGCCAAAATGTAGCTAATTTCCAGTTAATAAAGGCAATTTTTGTTAAATGCCATAATGTGTAAAATTTGTTGGTTTGTCCTAAAAGCACGTTGCAACGGATCGGATCGACGTGATTATGTTTTCATAGGCATACCTAATGAAAGACCTGGTAAGTGACATGGGCTAACTATAATCTATACCCACTTATTTCTTGCATAAATGATAAATGATTTATTTACATAGGTACAAGAAACGTAACACGTAGAACAAGTGGTGTCACTTGTGACAAGTCAAGACTCTACCGCCGCCGGTTCGGAATTTCTACTGAGAAGAGCTGGCAACTCAGCAGTTGCTCTTTTTAAATCTTAAATCCAACAGTTCTCAGAGATTTTTTTAAAACCTTAATCCACGCGGACGAAGCCGCAGGCATAATCTAGTCACTATGACTAGTGGGTACATTTAACAGAGGTACGGGTAACCTTGTACGCTTGGCACATTTCTTCTCACGCAACCGATACAAGTTACAAATGATACGGGTCTTACATAACTGTACTTACCTAGTTACTACATTTCGCACCATCGCGTTTAACCTAAACACAAATGCAAAACTCACCTAACTCAAAATTTTGTTAAAGTAATTACTGAAAAAATAAGTAGTTGTAGATAACAAATATTAGGGTAAACTTATCTAGTCCAGTAGCCTACAAGTCAGTGTAATCCTTGTAACGTAGCGTATGTATTGTTTACTTAATACTTATTGTAAATAAATCTTTTTGAGAAAAGAGCAACTGCTGAGTTTCTTGCCGGCTTTTCTCAGTAAAACAGTTTTCCGAACCGGTGGTATAGTCTTGACTCTTGACGTATCATAAGTGACTTAGGTACTTTGTCCTACGTGAAATAAATAAATCATTTACAATTTTGTTATTAAGTATTAGATTATGCCTGCGACTTCATCCGCGTGGATTAAGGTTTTTTTTAAAACCCCGTGGGAACTCCTTGACTTTCCGAGATAAAGATTACCCTTTGCCTCTTCCCTCTACTTATATCTATGAGAAAAATTACTTCGATGCGTTACTCCTGTATGATACGTTATAGCCTGTATGATTCCCGATTTTCTTGGATAAATTAGGAGTTAGGGACAGATATATACTTACATGTTTAGTAACACAGTAGCTGATAATAAATAACCTTTACAAATTTTAGGTAACTAGCATGTATAAGTATTTATCTTGATTTTTTGGAATAAAAAATATATATTATGTACCTAAATATTGTGCCAGGATTGGACCGTAAGTTTTATTTAAAATTTTAAAAAGAAACGTAGGTCTTTTCCTTTCTAGCATTCTATTGCTTTATCTATGTTACGTGGGCAAACATTAATAGTTAGTAGGAAATACAAACCATCAGACAATTTAGTGTTTAGTCTCGCACCATTAGCCCGATCAATTTTAGATACATTTGAGTTATGCCACTTTTTCCGCTGCCCTCGATTGCAGTCTAGTCCATTGTAAACATTGCGTTTACTCAAAGAATAGGGTTGCTACTTGCAATAAAATAAAATAAGTAAATTAAAATTTAAACTATGCGCAATTTTATTGCTGCACTATTCCTAGATAATAGCCTTTAAAAATATTTATTTAAGGTCTTATTAAGTATTATTCATAAAGTCTTATTCATGAAATAATTTCTATGATATTTTTTTTATGTTGTTTTAATTATTTTTGACCATATCGGGCAACATTTCAATCTTAAGGTTATTGGGAATGGAGCAATTGAATGTTGCAGAAATACTGCCACCGCAAATGGAGTAGATGGGAATAAACTGTCACGCCCCTCAGCGATGAATAATAACTGCAGAACACAGAGTTTAAAAAATACTGTTTATATAGTTCTTGAAACGTTACTTATCATGACAACATTTAATTAAATAATACTCGTATATTTTAATAATAAATTTGCCTGGAAGAAATCACCATAAGAGCATTTGCTTACTGTTTAGTTCTAATGGTAGTTTTAATGTCTTTTCTTTTGTAACTATTTTAATTTGTGTGCAATAAAGATTTATAAATAAAAAAATAATTTCAATTTTTGAATCTCGCTATGTCGATATTGATAAGGTCTAGTTTTAGCGCCAACCCTAAATGTTTATTACCTAAACACCAATGTAAACAGTCCACCTACTTGGATGCGTTCAGAACCAGGCCAATACAATTCTGGTACAAAGGTCTTAGCTCAACATAATGGATAGTAAATAAATCTGTCTATTTATACACTGAGTTAGAGAGTTTATTATACACTTATCATATAATTTATTCATTGCATTCATGTACATATATATTTTTTTAATAAGTACATGAGGCCCCGCCAGGGCATTGCAATGTTGCAAATGCAATTGCAGGCTACATTAACTTACTTAAGTAATTTTAATTACTTTTTTAATTTTTAAATGTATGAATTAGCAATAACAATACAATAATTGTATTTGTATTGTAATGCTTTTGAATCGTCAAGTAAATCTACAACTGGATCGGAATGCCATTCCTACAGAGAAGAACCAGCAAGTAACTCGGTGGTTACTTATTACTTGTTACTTTTGTTCGAAGAATAAGTCTTAACTCCGAACTCATCCTATTGTAATGGATATACCAAAAATCCAAGGATAAGATTGCAAACATCAAAAACATGTCACTCTTTATGTTTCGAAACCATTAAAAGGCCCCCAAAGTAAGGCCACGCTGCCTACGTCTCGTCAACATAGGCAGAGTAGGTATATGTATTAAAAGGCCAGCGCATAATATAAGGTAATAGCAGACATTGAATGCCAGTCAAAAGTATTGCATCTGTGATGCAAGGAGTTGAATAAAAACTGGACAGTATTGACTAAGTATATTCTACATGTATATATTGGCTACCGACCGAATTTCGGTCACGGTGCGTATCTTAATGCACAGAGGTGAGCCATCAGCGCGTGAGATATTCATAGATTGATTTATTTGCAAGAAACATGTTTTTACAAAAGATGGAAGACAGAATTACACAATGTTTCGCCATAGCATTATAGGCATGCAAAAATAAAAAATTATACTTACATTAATATTACAGTATAACAAAAAATAGGCAGCATAAATGTTGGTACGTAAACATAGATGCAATCTCTCTTCTCTAGTTTCCTCAATCTCACAGCCTGATGAGATGAAAAATCCGACACGACCAGTGAAAGATCAGGCGCTAGTCGGCTTTGCCAGTTTACGTGGTGTCCGAGGCACTGTGAAATTTATAGGTACCGACTACCGAGGTATATGTCGGAAGTACTGAGTAATCACGTACTTGAGTACCTTCAAGGCAAGAGTGAATTAGCATCTTCTATGCAAGCGCGTCCCAACCTAGACCTCAGCATTGCTTTGCACTAAGCATCAAATCTTCAAGCGTAAGCCTTTGCGATAAAAAAAAATCAAACACATCACAGCCCAATACATTTCGCACAACAATAAAAAACAAACGAATAACGATCAATAAAACACCGTGAATCTAAATACCTATTTAACGTTACCCATACTGTACATACGTAGCCATACTGCCAGCACAAAGCAATAATGTTTTAGACCTGGTCGATAACTTTTGAAACCAAAAAAAATCATAGTAGGATGAAACCCATTGGAAAAGGAAGAGAATACAACAAAAATGAAAGGAAAAATAATTTACGGGCGATCTGAGATCGGGAAGTGGAAGGGGGTGGTTTTTAAGGGTAAAAAACGGTTTTTCTCGATTTTTGGCAAAACTACAAGTCCTATGGAAAAAAGTTCAATGGCAAAGTTGTAGGTAATAAAAAGATCCACAACTTTTGTATTTACACTTTTTTCACATAACCTCAAAACTTACTTATGTGAAAATATCAAATAATCAAGTTTTTACCCTTAAAAACCACCCCCTTCCACTTCTCGACTTCAGATCGCCTGTAAATTATTTTTCCTTTCATTTTTGTTATATACCTACTCTTCCTTTTCCAATGGGTTTCATCCTACTATGATTTTTTTTCACTTTTTACCATTTTCAAAGGCTTCGGCACTGGTCTATTTCATTATCGTTCACTTTCGTGTTTTAAATTTCTAATGCTTATTTTAGTGAACTTAGTTTAGGTATATTACTTAAGTATTGCTTTAAGCGTTGGCAGTATAGGCCCAGTTGGTCACCGGGTAACGGTAGCCCAATAACGTCCCGTAACCGTAATCCCGCCGGAAGACGCCGAAATAAAACGTTTCACAATACGCGGAATTATAGGAGTCGAAGACACCATTAAACGTTGTGTCCTATTTTAACATCTGCGGTGTGATTCTGCTTTTATTTGGGTTACGTATTGTAAACATGAGAATAAGACAAATACACAGTGCTTTTAAAATAGGGATGATAACAACTCAATCAATTCAGCAACTCTTCATCAAAATTAAAAACGCGCCTCTAGTATTGAGGTTTGTATGAAATACATAGTTATGACGTCATCTTTCAACGCACTTGTTTTCTTTATTCGATAGTTTAATAAAAAAGTTATCATATTTGAAACTAAGCGTGTGAATTAAATAAAATTAAAATTTAATCCTCTGTAAGGGATAATTTACCTTTCATCCCTAATGTAACTAAAATTAAATTAAGGCGTTTTGCATGTAGTATGTACGTATCTATATAAGTTCTTAAATTCCTAACTCCTAAGCTATCTATAAGTAACTAGTTGATGCCCGCGACTCCGTCCGCGTGGAGGTATGAAAAATAGATAGTAGCCGATTCTCATACCTACTGAATATACTTACATATGAAATTTCATCAAAATCGGTCAAGCCGTTTCGGAGGAGTATAAACACTAAAACTGTGACACAAGAATTTTATATATTAGAATATTACCGTTTAAAATGTCTTAAACTAATTACCAGTAAATAAAGGCTACGTGATTATTTCGTTCGTTATAACTTCGACTTATTCTTTATTTCTTGTCTAACCTCCTTAGAAATACGTTACTAGATGATGCCAGCGAATTCGTCTTTTGAACTCTTTGATTTCGCTTCCCCGGGATGCAACTTATCTCTGTAACTGATTTTCAACAAATCAGTTGAACAGATGGCCCGTGAGAGCGTAGCAGACATACTGACACACTTTCGCATTTATAATATTAGTATGGACCTCCGTCGTGGCGCAGTGTATAGCGCGTGGCCCCGGATTCGATCCCCGGCAGGGTCAATTTGGGAATTTATAATTTCTGAATTTTCCCTGGTCTGGCCTGGTGGGTGGCTTCGGCCGTGGCTAGTTACCACCCTACCGGCAAAGACGTGCCGCCAAGCGATTTAGCGTTCCGGTACGATGCCGTGTAGAAACCGAATAGGGGTATGGGTTTAATATACCTGCCATGCCCCTAACAGGTTAGCTCGCTACCATCTTAGACTGCATCATCACTTACCATCAGGTGAGATCGCAGTCAAGGGCTAACTTGTAGTGGATAAAAACAAAAAAAGGGATTAGTGATATTACTATAGATACTTAAGTTACTAAGCTCACTGAGCTTTATTTTTGTTAATAACCGTAACCTTACTTTAACTTTTTGATATGCAACTGGCCCTCAGTAAGCAATAGTACCATCTTAATACTATGGTTTGAAGAAGAAAGTAAGTAGATATAGTATTATATATCTATGCCCAAAGACTTATCGGTCTTTAATCTCTCTTTCCCTTTCTCTGACCTGCCATGGATGTATGGCATTGTACCTATGAATATATAGGAAGACGGCATGTTTAATGTACATAAATTGTCTAAATTACCTATTATTATACAAGCGCTTGTCGATCACTTTCTAATATACCTACCGCGCATAAGACGAAGCGATTCTTTTTTGGTAACTAGCTAATGCACGCGACTTCGTCCGCGTGGATTGAGGTTTTTCGGTTACCGCGGGAACTCTTTGATTTAATCAACACTTTAATCCATACTTTATATTATGAATGCGCAAGTGTGTTTGTCTGTGTGTCTGCTACGCTTTCACGGCCCCTCTGTTCAACCGATTTTGATAAAATTTGGTACAGGGATGCGTTATATTCCGGGGAAGGACATAGGCTTTTTATCCCGGAAAATCAAAGAGTTCTTGCTGGAATTAAATAATGTTAAAAAACGCGGACTAAGTCGCGAGCATCAGCTAGTAAGTAAGTTGTATAACAGAGACAATACCACAGATTATATCAATACCAAAAAATAAGAATACCGCTATAATCTTATCACTTAAACCACACACGATAAACGTCGATTGTTCAAACGACCCAAACTTATCGTTTACCGGTAATTTTTGATAATATCTGTCTTTACAATTTGCTCTGCAGTCTGCACTCTGCACATGATAATGGCTCTTATCCAAATAAACTTCGTGGCTACAATCGCTTGCAATATAAGCTTATGACACCAGCGTTTGATGAGACTTGAGAGCCCACGCAATATTATAGTTAAAGTTGCGAAATAATTGTCCCCTACTTAACCTATGTTTTAAGCGGCCTACGTATATATACGTAAGTTGATGGACGAAGGTATTACCAGTAAAAAACAAGTCAAGCATAGAGTGACCGATGCTTGTGAACGTGTTCTAAGCTGATGTCGGCTTATTAACATGGGCTTTACGCTGAGATGCACTAAACAAATTCAAAAATTTAACTGGCAGTTAAACTAACTTTAACTTTGAGGGATGAGTGGCTTAGTTGTGACAACGCATATCAGTCGATTGCGATTGTTATGCAACGTTGACCCAAGTCGGTAACTGTATGGGTGATCGAAATCGAAAGAAAAAACTGTCTTTGCTCAAAAATTTATCAACTACCTCGGCCCTAAATTGTATAATACAATAAGCAAGGAAATAAGATTAAAAGATTTAAAAGTCCGTAACTTGAAAGAACAATTATTAAAATACCTTAATACACTAAACTACACCCAAACAGAAGACCTTCTAATAAAGATAATATAAATTGACCTAAAATAATACGTTATACACACACACACACACACACACACATACATGCACTAGCACAAACATGCGCCCGCGCGCGCACTCACACACCCACACACGTACACACACACACTCACGCGCACGCACACACACACACACACACACGCGCACGCATACACACACACACCCACGAACTCACACACACACACACGCACAGAGACAAGCAGATGCACTCGTGCACTTGAACCTACTTATCTTGCATAATGTTCCGTAACTGCTAGCAACTATGCTTGTAACATAGAGGGAAGTTCCTACTTTTCAAGATACAGTTTATACTAGTTTGGAAAGTGGGAGATCATAAAATCATCACACCATAATTGTTAGCACACTATTAGTTGTAATACCTTTAAATTAGTAATTAACGCATTTAGTTCATTGATTGTAATACCTTGTAGTTCGTAAGTATTTGGCTGTGCTATGTATGTATGTTTAAATAAATAAATAAATTAGGAGGTTCAAATTTGGCCTTTTCGTTTCCTTCGTGCCTCAGAGAGCACGTTAAGCCGTCGGTCCCGGTTATTATCACTAACATGTGATATTAATCGTTACAAAAACCTAGGAGTTTAATACTCTTAGTAGAGTCGTATGCGGAAGGACGTGGGAACCCACCGAATGATTAATGGAAAGGAATCTCAACCCTTAGTAAAGAGGAATACGACGCAGAGGGAGAAACTAACTTAATCGCAAGAATTGTATATTGTAATTGAATTTTGATTCTTGTGATTAAATTAGTTTAATAACCACTTAAATTTTTAAAATTGTGTCGTGCAACTCAGCGTAAGTCTTACGTAAGATGAATATCATCTATACAGCTTGAACAAATGGCTTTCTTTATATGGTTGTCATTGGCTTGTGTTGAGAAATTGCATAATTATTTTTTTCTTTGTTTATGAACTAAAATCTTGGACTAAAATTCGACCCACTCAAATGAATAGGAATAAAACTTGAACGGATTTCTCATTATATAAAATGCCGCTAAAATTATAATTTTGTTCGGTTTCTCTTTTATTTTCTACTAGTTGATACATGATGCGACTTCGTCTGCGTGGTTAAGGCTTTTTGTGATTTCCGCAGATCTCCAATTTTCAGCAATAAAAAGTAGCCTACGTCCTTCCCCGGGACACGACATATATATATTTTATAATCCCTGTCTTTACTAAATTAAGTCAATATCTGCTGAAAAGATGCGCACATTCGGATAACTATACTTAAAAAATAATTAACCCGGATGAGTTTGTTGTGGGCTCTCTGACCAGGGCGCGTTTGGAACCCTCATAGCTTTATTTTTAAGAACCGTAACTGTTATCACCATCATGTTTTATAAGCAATTAGCTGATGCCCGCGACTTTGTCCGCGTGGTTTAAGTTCTTTGTTATTCCCGCGGGAACTCCTTAATTTTCCAGGATAAAAAGTAGCCTATGTCACTCTCCAGGTCCTCACCTATACAACAAAAAAAGAATTAGCGAAATTGGTCCAACCGTTCACGCGTGATGCCGTGACCAAGGGAAATAGGGATTCATTTTTATATATATAATACTAGCTGATGTCCGCGACTCCGTCAGCGTGGAGGTATGAAAAATAGATAGTAGCCGATTCTCAGACCTACTGAATATGCATATTAAATTTCATAAAAATCAGTCAAGCCGTTTCGGAGGAGTATGGTAACTAACATTGTGACACGAGAATTTTATATATATAGAGAAGACTAGCGGTCCGCCCCAGCTTCGCAAGGGTAGCACTTGATCAAAATAGTCCATACTTACCCATTAATGGTCAGTCAGCACTGAGACGAACAACTCCACCATACGTGTTCAGCAAACCGCTGTGAACGCTTAGCACTTGAGTCTCCAATACGACGTATTTTCGCTGCACTCGCCTGGGAACTATGTTTAGAACTAACAACTAAGTTGAGACCTGGCTCTTTTAGGCATTTCGCAGTCTGTCTACAACAGTTAGATATTAAAATGTTTAAATTTTTTTTGGTAAGTTCTCTTGTATTTATTATGTTTGTCTTGACAAATATGACATAAAAGACAGTCTGAATTAATAGACGAATAGAGGTTTAACGTAAAAAGTTAAATTAGTAGGTGAATTTTTCCGACTTGATTCACATTATTGCAATTTTCGAAGGGATCTTTAATTTATTTTAAAATAAAATGCAGCCTATGTTACTCCCTGATAAAGTAGCTTTCTATAGGTGAAAGAATTTTTAAAATCGGTTCAGTAGTTTTTTAGTTTATCCATTACAAACAAAGAAACAAACAAACAAATCTTTCCTCTTTATAATATTAGTTTAGATAATAGATAGATTGGACGTCAATAAGTACAGTGTAGGTACCTAAATTGAATAAATAAATTTGACTTTGACTTTCAGAGGGTAGAGTAGAGTAGCGTTATCTCTGTATATGTCACCGTAAGATTGTAAAAACCGTAAGTTTGTAATCTAACGCTTTTTTTAAGCTATTGCATAGCTTCTATGGCGGGCTTTGAGCGTGGAGACCGAATCCAGAAATTCCGTTACAAAAAATAATTTTAAATAATTATGTTTCAAAACATAATTCTTTTGTAATTCATAATTCAAGTGTCAATTTTTGAAATATTCATTGTATTTACGTTTTCTTGTCTCTTTCTTGTAGGTTAGGTTAGGGTTCGACATAAATAATCAAGTAGTGCCCGGCCGCAGACCGGGCACTTAGGTTCTATCGGGTTAATAAACCTAACAGATTACAATCTACCGAAAAAAAATCCGTTATATTGTAATCATTCGACAGTTTACAATTTCGCGAGATAGATTATAATCTAACGGTTTTTACAATCTTACGGTGACATAATATATAAAAAGTGTCCGTCGAAATACACCACATTAGGGCGCCACATTAGCATCAAGGTAAATTTAAAAGGAAGCGCCAAATATTATTAGAGTAGGTTTGAGAAATAAACAAGGCAAGAAAACATTCATTATTTTGTACAACATAAGTTGTTGAAAATTTCAATAACTATTTTAGTCGACAATACTATTAAATTTTTAACTCGGCATACCATACTCTTTGCTACACCAGCGCCACTGTGGAAGGTTTTTGAACTGATATTTTCAGCAACCACTGGACACTTTTTCAACTTTTCTCCCATAAGAGTTAGCACTCCTCTACTCTACCCTCCATTAACTTTGTTTTTGAATATTAGTAAGCAGGCATGAATACCGACTACCTCTAGTAAAATTAATGATAACAATCATTTAGCATTATTGGTAGGTTATGATACGTAGGTAAGTAAAGCAAACTAGGTAAAGGCTTAACATATACGCCCTAGAAGGACTTATCTTATCGTTATCAGCTGTTATCAACAGCATCCCAATTCCCAAAATGATAAGCGCGATACGTAACTAAAAAGTTTTGATTTAAGTAATTTTTAAATTTCATAAATGATGCTTCCTATATCCATACTAATATTATAAATGCGAAAGTGTGTCTGTCTGTCCGTCTGCTACGTTTTAACGATCTGTTCAACCGATTCCGCTGAAATTTGGTATAGATAGTATACATCCCGGGGAAGGACATAGGCTTCTTTTTATCCCGGAATATTAAAGAGTTCCCGCGGGAATCAAAAAGCTTAATCCACGCGGACGAAGTCGCGGGCGTCATCAAGTAGTTTGATAAACGCTTTTAACCATATCTTGCGTTATCTTTGTACAAAGTATAATATAAACATCTAATTTGCCAATCAACAAAACGCATTTGGTTCCCTGAAGTGATCCCAAACTAAACTTGGCCAGTTTATTTATATACTACCTTCTAGGAATCGAGATACATGCCAATGCTCTTAGATCATTACCACACTTATTGCATTTTATTCACTGCAATAAGGATGATGCCTTTGTCAAAAATAAATTATTTCTTATTGATTGAATCTTCCAAAAGACTTAAAATTCACATCTTGTTTGGTAACCATTTTGTTAAAATTTGATGACGTGATTGACGTCTTGTATTTCATATAGGTTAAACTTCCTTATAAGCGCGTTTATATTGTAGATTATTGCATAGACTTATTAATTACCAGCGTAAGATTATTGTATATACTTTAGACATAAGTATATTAAAGTTAATTTAGGTATAATAACTTTTAGCAGTAATTTTATTTTAAAAAAGATACTTTGACATTTTCCTCCCCGTGTTGCAGCTACATTGATTTTTTTCTGTCTTTCCCAGTAACCTACACTGAATAAATCTTTACTTAAACCAATAGGTACTTCTCACGCTTTTTTAATTTGCTGGAAGTAGTGATGCAGCCTAAGGATAAGTGCGCTTGCCTAGAAGATGCCTATTCACTCTCGATTTGAAGATTTCTTCGCATCGATTTGGGGCTTTAATTCCGCCTGCTACGGATGACTGAACCCAATTTATCAAAGATGACGTAACTATCTAATAAAAACAATCAAACCAAAGAGCCTATTATAAAACTCAATCATAATGTTCCTTACATAAACAACTTTATTATGTTGACGCTATAATGAGTTTTATGCTTATGTAAAATAGAATTGAAATTTACCCAAATATAACATGTACCTATTTAAACTTCATAAAAATTATTTCGTATACTAACATTTGATTAGGATTCATTGAATTTTGACGGCCTCTACATTGAAATACCTATCTAACAGTTCTATAATAAATTTAGACCTGGAAGCAATACAAAAGCAATATTACTCAAAATGAAATCACGTACCTTGACGTTCCTAAAATAAGGATTTTATTTCTAAAACACGAAAGTCAACAATAATGAAACAATATTTTATTACTTTAAGCTTTGGCTGTATGGCCCCAGACGTGTGGAAGGTGCTCCCATCCCTTCATCAACTAGAAAATAGAGCTGCTTCTTCAAACTAGCTTGCTTGAAATTCCGGAACACGTTTTTTTAAAATCTACTACGTCTACAAGTTAGCTCTTGACTGCGATCTCATCTGATGGTAATTGTTGATGCATATCAATTACCATCAGATGAGTAAATCTGTTTTTAGCTCATAGTTAAAAACACTCGATAAAATCACCATAATGGAAAAGAAACTAAATCACAATCGATTCATTCGTTCGGGAGCTAAAATGCCGGACAGATACACAGATGAACTCATCAAACTCATGTAGGTACACCACCCTATGTTTGCCAAGTGCGAGTCGGACTCGCGCACCGAGGGTTCCGTACTCAAGAAGTAGGTACTGAAGCAAAACAATCCGGCAAAAACCAATATGTTTATTTGACGACGAGTAACGAGGTTTACTGTTAATATCAAAAAAACTATGCTAGTTAGAGCATTGGCTATAGTTTTCCTGTAAAATATACATAAATTCCTATTGACCATAATTATTTCAGATTTTTCGATTGGTAAACTCCGGAGATAAGGTGGGGGGAACGGTATTTTTTTAGACTTTTTCCCCGATAAATCAAAAACTATCATGACTAAAAATAATTAAAAATCTGTTTTAGAATGTACAAAGTAAACCCTTTCATATGATACCCCACACAGTACAGTTATCTCACTTTTAAATTTCAACCCTCCGATTTTCCCCCCTTTTTAAATAAGAACAAAAATAATTTCCAATTTTTTTTTAATTCCAGTGTCTTTGGGCCACTAATATACACAAATGTTCCAAATTTCATGTCGATAGCTTCGGTAGTTACTGAAATAATCGAGTGTGACGGACGGACAGACGGACAGACGGACAGACGGACAGACAGACGGAGAAAGTCGCACCATAAGGGTTCCATTTTACCATTTTGGTACGGAACCCTAAAAAGAAATGTACAATATAAGCCTATTACCTATCAAATAATATTATGTACCTACTTAGGCTAGCCGACTTCGTCCGCGTGGAATAAGTTTTATTAATTGCAATGGCAACTCCTTAATTTTCCGGGATAAAAATATAAAAAGAATATGTCAGTCTCCAGGTCCTCAACTACACCCATGCAAAAAATCACGTCGATCCGTTGCCATTATAATATTACCTACTTAGAGTAAGTATTACTAATACTATCAAACAATTGCTAGGTAATGTATGTCCTACTTAGGGGAGCCAACCGTACTATAATATATAGTATTGTACTATATTTCTGGTCTGCGTACTATATACCTACTGTAGAAGAAGTACATAGTACGAAATAATACTATATTTTAAAAAACGAGCTTTTGATTTTCATTAAGTAATTTAAAATTGAATGTGCTAAAGCTTAGGACACTTGTAATTTTAGACAAAAAAACATTTAAAAAATGCAAGAAGTGCAAATAAATATAGTTTTTATAAAATAAAAAAATAAGTCTACTTTGTCTCGTTCGTAATAATATTCGTCTGCTTTTTGCGTTTTCCATAAAATACTATATTATTTGAAGTGTCCTATATTTTTTTTATAGCATAGTCTGAAAAATACTATATTTCGCTGAAGAAATGTTGGCAACCCTAGTCCTACTCTACTTTCTTTTATTTCTTCCATGTAGAAGTAGTGGGTGTAATTCCTTTAAGACATAGTCATACACAGACAGACTGTCCATTATCATAAAATATAGTATCCACTTTCAACTAATCGTGCCTAATACACTAAGCGAAATGCAAATAGTACAAATAAAAGCACGACAAGCAATAATGCACTCCATCACATGAAAAATAGAGTCAAGAATGTAATTGTTGAAAGGGTGAATTATTATGAGATGTGTCACTATAGTCTGCAATGAATGATAGTGTAGAAAAACGAACAGTAAACCCACTGCCTCTACCCAGTATGCTTAATTCGATTAATCGCATAAGCATTCGATGACGTTAGCGTCAAAGTAAAAATTAACCTTAAACATCAGAGCTCAAAGTGCATGGAAGCAACCGAATTCGAATTGGGTTTTTCTGACTAGAAATTCTCAGTACTAGCCCGGAGTTAGGAAGGGAACACCCCCGTGCCTCGGAGAGCACGTTAAGCCGTCGGTCCCGGTTATTATCACTAACATGATAATAGCCGTTAAAGCCCGCCAACCCGCATTGGAGCAGCGTGGTGGGTCTAAGCTCTAATTCCCTCTCTCCTATGAGAGTGGAGGCCCGTGCCCAGCAGTGGGTCGTTAATGGGCTGTAGTGGGGTGGGGTGGGAACCGAATTCGCATCCGGCAACCCACAAGTCAGTGTACCTACTTAATACTAATTTTTACGTACGTATGCACTGTATATTTTTTATCATTATCATTTTTCTGTTTACAAAAAGAGCAACTGCAGAGTTTCTTGCCGGTTTTTCTCATAGATTAAATTTTCCGAACCGATGGTAGATTCTTACGACCTGTCATAAGTGGCACAAGTTGTCACGTGAAATAAATTATTTCATTTTCCATTTTCATTTTCAATTTCGTGTGTGCAATCATAGCGAGCGCTCCAAACGATACGTTTCCAAATTATAATCGGTTGTGCTGAATTTGCGACTTTAAATCAAAATAAAGGGCTATAAGGTCCGTTTAACTCTGACGCTAATGTCATTGAATTCTTATACGATCAATCGAATTACGAATTGCTCCAGATGAAAAAAAGACACTACATAAAAAAACTGTTAAACAAGTGCGAGTCGGACTCGCGCACCGAGGGTTCCGTACAAACCTGTAGTAAGTTTTAAATTAAATGTTTTTTTTAAATATTTGAGTTGATTGAATGAAAGGTAAATTGCGGTTTACGATTTATGACGTATTAAAAAAAACTACTTACTAGAACTCGTTCAAACCAATTTTCGGTGGAAGTTTGCATGGTAATGTACAACATATATTTTTTTTAGTTTTATCATTCTCTTATTTTAGAAGTTACGGGGGGGGGGACACACATTTTACCACTTTGGAAGTGTCTCTCGCGCAAACTATTCAGTTTAGAAAAAAATGATATTACAAACCTCAATATCATTTTTGAAGACCTATCCATAGATACCCCACACCTATGGGTTAGATGAAAAAAAAATTTTTGAGTTTCAGTTCTAAGTATGGGGAACCACCAAAATTTATTGTTTTTTTCTATTTTTGTAAGAAAATCTTAATGCGGTTTACAGAATACATCTACTTACCAAGTTTCAACAGTATAGCTCTTATAGTTTCGGAAAAAAGTGGCTGTGACATACGGACGGACAGACAGACAGACAGACAGACAGACATGACGAATCTATAAGGGTTCCGTTTTTGCCAAATTTGGCTACGGAACCCTAAAAATACCCCTAATTAGGAAAATAAAGTTTTTGATCGATTTTCGGGCTCAGACAGGCCTGAATTCACTTTTTGATATCACCCAATTAACTATTGCAATTAGGGTTGCCACCCGTACGTTATAATAAAGTATTGTACGTTATTTCTGGTAATTGTACTCTATACTTTATGAGAACAATAAAGTACGCGAAAATACTTTATTTCGCATGATTTGATTTCTCTGGGATTACAAAACGCAAGTAATAAAACTAGCTCTATTAAAGCTAACCTCATATGGATTACATGTATAAAATAAAACGTGCAAAACGTCTTTATTTGTCGCTGAACACTTCCGAGCGTGATGTAGCCTATATATCTTTCAATCTTTATTTCGGGCTTCAGCATCTTCAGACAATTGCCCTAGAGACAAAACTGCTTAACGCTCTATTATTTTAGCACCATTTATAAGTATTTTATGGACTGATGACGGCAAAAAGTACTTAATGTATGTACTAAGTATTTTTAACATACCTGTAGTTAACATAATAACTATAAAAATCGAGTCACGGGACTATATATTTTCAAATTTGCAAGTGAATATAAAATTTAAATTACGTTTATATCATTAAAAATTTAACACAAAATAAAGAGTAGGTACTTAATTTTACCAAACAATGACCTTAATCGACAGAAATAAGATGAACCTTAGACATTTTTTTTCTTCCCTCGTTGGACATTTTTGCTTCTAGATCAAAATGGCGCGTCTACCACGCAGATTTTTTTGTTTTCTTGTATTAAGGAAATAGTTAGGAATCTAAAGGAGTGATTAAATTAACACCGGCAGCTTTCAGCAACAAAGAAACCTCCAGTTGAAACAAAAAGTTGAAAAATTTCCTTGTCACTTAAAAATGTACAAAAATATACACCACAATATTTATTTAAATAAAATCGTATCGTATTTGTAAATTGGAGATTCTAAGAAATCTAAAAATATATAACACTCAAATACTTTCTTGTAAAATTTAAAAGTAATCTTAAGTTAAACTTTCACTGTCGTCAATTTGGTTGGATGTAAATATCGTACGTTCTTTATTATTTAACGCATATGTTTGAGAGTATTTTTATATACCTACCTAGAAGTAAAATATTTTTATTTTTTGACATTATTTATAAAAGTCTTATTTCTGAGAAAATTAAACCATGGAAAAAGCTTTGAATTTATAAAATTCGTTAAAACTATTTATGAGACTGTTCATACCGTTTCATCCTATAGTGCGACGGAACAGAAAAATAAACGATTGCAGAAGTATAAAAGTCGATGGGAAATCATACATGGTGATTGGTTAAATAATGATCCACAAAACAAAGCAAAGCGTCTCTGAAACTGATAAAAAACTTATTTCTCATTTACTTTAACTTAAATATAGACTTTAAAGATGCTGGCAATTATTCAGCAGTGCTAATAATCAAATCCATACTCATATTATAAATGCGAAAGTTTGAATGGATGTATGGATGTTTGTTAATCAATCACGCCCAAACGGCTGAACTGATCTAGATGGAATTTGGCACAGAGATAGATTATAGTCTAAAATAACACATAGGCTACTTTTTATCCTGGAAAACTAAGGAGTTCCCGCGGGTACCAAAAAACTTCAATCCATCGCGGTCGCAGTCGCAAGCTAGTTTGATAAAAGTTGCTAAAAGCAATAAAAAATATATTTTTAAACATAATAATAAAGAAAAATATATTGTACATTATTTTGACACTATGTACTTTATTTTCTTACGTGTAATAACCTCATGTACTTTAATTGCCAAAAAAAAAGGTGGCAACCCTAATTGCAATACCTACTTACAATTGGTTCATTAATATCCTAAACAAGCACGTGGTGCTATCTATAAAGACGTGAGAAAATGCTATTTTGATATTTAACTAATATCACTTGAAGTTAGTTTTTGATACAAATACCTACCTATTTTATTCTTTTATTATAGGGGTTGAATTTTCAAAAATCCTAAAAAAGGGGGCGCTACAATTGGGTTTAAGGTTCAGGGCAGGACAACATCTGCCGGGCCCCTCTAGTCTTATAATACTAGCTGATGCCCGCGACGCCATCCGCGTGGATTGAGGTTTTTTTGTTCCCGCGGGAACTCTTTAATTTTCCGGGATAATAAGTAGCCTATGTGTTATTCCAGACTATAATCTATCCCTGTAGCAAATTTCATCCAGATCCGTTCAGCCGTTCTAGAGTTATATATGCATAGAGGTAATAGGTATAGTAGCTATACCTCTATGGTTATAACTTATAAGTGTTCGAACAAACCCGACTTTGTTTTATAGGTATATTAATAAAAATTCTTTCCAAAAAACCGACTTCCAAAGCCACTGTAAGGTAAAAAATAATTTTGATTTCTTCACACTATGTTGAAGTCGGGCGAGCCTCATGCGTCAACTATGCCCATCTTTGTTATACTCGCCCGACTTCAACATAGTGTGTAGAAATAAAAATTATTTTTTACCTTACAGTGGCTTTGGAAGTCGGTTTTTTGGAATGAATTTTTATTTTTAACTTTTTAGTGTACTCTCAATCCCTACGGCTTAGGAGTGCAGTACCATGCAGCATCAGAGTTGAGGAGTTGGGAATTGGGTTTAAGTATGAAGTCGTTGCTTGACACCTACAATATTAATTCACCATAAAAAAAAATCCTAAACCACTATGTTTAAGGAGTTCTGTACCCTGCAGCATCAGGGTTGAGGAGTTGGGACTCAGAGTTGTATTGTATACACGTGACTTGATACCTACTATATGAATTCACCATCAAAATGTCCTAATTCACTGGTTTTGATAATTTCATGTAGTACGTTTTTCAGTAATTTCAGAATGTTTTATGGGACCACCTCGTGAGCTTCCTCTAGGTAACCAATGAAAAAAAAATTGTTCAAATCGGTTTAGAAACCACGGAGATATGCACCGACACACATTAAAAAAAAAGATACGCGCCTAATTGAGAACCTCCTCCTTTTTTGGAAGTCGGTAAAAAAGAAGATTTGTATGATTTCAGCCCGATCCATCAAGTGGTTTGACATAGACCGTGCGTCCTAGTTATTTGGTGGTAGACATGACTTTAGCCGCGCAATCCGCTCTGGTTCGTCAGTCAACCTTCCGGCTGGATTTGGTGAACAAAGCCTTGACTAAAGCTACCGTGTCGCCCACGGTGTACCGTTAGCGGACCGTGTCATCGGCGGACCAGAGGCCTTAATTGTATAAGCAAATCATCAAATCAAATCATTTGACAGCTTAAAACGTATTACTCGAACTGTTTATGGAGTTCATACATGCTTTTAAACGTGCAGGCAATTATGAACTCCTTAAACAGGTCGAATTATCCGTTTGACAAACGATTACGATTTCCTTACACAATCGGGGGGCTTAGCTGAGCTAATTATTGTTGTCAACGGTATTCCCAACAGACAAAATTTCGAACAATAGATACCTACCTATGTATTACCATTTACCACAGCGTAGGTATATATTAAACTACTTGCCTTGGTACTTGGTTAGCATGTATGACTGCGGCCGACGAGGTCCCGGGTTCGAGTCCCGGGTCGGGTCATAACAAGTGTTTGGTTTTTCTGCTTGAAGAGCTTCGGAGAGCACGTAAAACCGTCGCGTCGGTCTCTCTTGCCGGTCTCTCCTCTCCGGTCTCTCTTTCCGGTCGTGTCGGATTTTCCGTCCCATCGGGCTATGAGAGTAAAGGCACAGAGAGTGCATCTGTATCTGCGCACACACTTGTGCACCTCCCTCCCGCGCAGGCTAATATCTCTGGAGCTACCCCCGGGCTCCCTCAATCAATAGTAAGAGTTTATTTACTTTAGTACTTTTTGATTTTTATTACCGCACTAGTGCGAATATTAATATTACCGCATCATTTGTAGGCGCATAAGTGTGCAGCTAATTTTTAGCACAAGGGAGGGAAAAGTATATTTACTTTTATAGTTTTAATAACGGAGAAGTAAAGAGCAACTTTAGTCCAAATGTATTGTAAAGATATTATTATTACCTATAATAAAGGCTACTACAGCTAAGTAGGTACATCATTCCTTTTTCTTTCAGGAATCAGGAAGCGGAAACGAGAATATAATTTGGCCCGACTCGGCAACCATTAATTCGGTTTGGATGTCGACACGGGTGGCTGGTGGATTTCCGCAAATAAAACTATTTTTGGGCATTCAATTCTTATTAACCTTAACGAGAACTTAAATCTATGTGGTACAGTGAGTAAATCTTGCGATATTCACCACACCACACAAATCTTGCAAGTTATTCTCAACTAGCTGATGCCCGCGACTTCGTCCGCGTGGTTTAAGTTTTTTGATTCCCGCGGGAACTCCTAAATTTTCCGGGATAAAAAGCCTATGTCACTCTCCAAGTGCTCAACTATACCCATGCCAAAAATCACGTCGATCCGTTGCTCCGTTGCGGCGTAATTGAAGGACAAACCAACAAACAAACACACTTTCGCATTTATAATATTAGGATGATGATACGTACTCTACCACCAGTTCGGAAAGCTGTTATAATATCTGTAATGTTCAGCAATAGACCACTTGTATGACGATCTCAAACAAATTAGGAACAAAGTCATAAACTAGATCATTCGCGCAGCTGTACACATTAAAGGCAATGAACAGTCAAGTGGTGTAGAAGATGGCAATTACCACACTAGCACCATAATTGCTATTTGCCGCAATATGTATCTGCACTTAAACCATTGTCCTCTCGACATAATTTCGGCCACGGCGGCCAATCTCCAGGGAGAACTTAAATTTTGTTTAATGTTTATATACTTATATTTATATACTTACTTAATCTATAGAAGTATGATTAGTCAAATTTATTTTTAAATTTTTAAATAGTTAACTTGTGGACGGTGTGGTGGATTGCATATTTGTCAATCAAAATGACAGTTCGATGCCACATAGGTACCTTGACTTTCCTAAAATAAGGATAATAATACTTAAATACGCAAGTCAACAATAATGAAACAATATGGCTTTAAGCGTTGGTAGTATAGCCCAGGAAAGGAGACTCATACTCCTTAGTGAGCCAGCGATGGGTAGAATTTATGGTGATGAGGAACTCTGAATGAGCGTCAAGCAACTAGGTAAGTAGCACTGCTAGTAGTAAGTAGCATGAAACATCTTGTAAGGCGTCCTAATTTCACACAAGTTAACTGTACCAACGTTACTAATGTTTGTCTCAAGAGTTGGTATAAGGCTGCCTATACAATGAGTTTTTACTAATTTACAGTATACATTGACTTTAACTGCCAATATTTAACCAACTGATCTGGATGAGATACTGTATACCAATAAAGACTGTTCAAGTGCGAGTCAGAATCGCGCACAAAGGGTTACGTACCAACAACTGCCCCAAATTTTCTCTTTATATGTATATGCACTGTCTTTCAACCCTGTCCCGCTAACAGAGAACTGGAAGAGAATATCTCTAGGTATTAAGTTCTCCTTTGTACATTGTATTTTATGTGCAATAAAGACTTTAAAACAAACAAACACACTATATAAATTAGTAAAATATCAAGAAAGATGACATAACAACAGTTAATGAGTTGTGGAGCTGTGAAATAACTAGTAGCGCCTGACAAACAATTCAATACCCTGTGACTACGGATCCCTAATTATCGATTTTAGAATTTTTCCCTACATACTTGTGCTGCGATACCTTTCTTCTTGCCAAATTTCATGATTATAGGTCAACGAGAAGTACCCTATAGGTGTCAAAATATGCTAAATATGATATCTTTTGTTTGCATTGACTTAGAAGCTTGATTTTTTTACAGCTCCAGGGGACCGTAGACTTAAGTATTTGATAATAATTTCAACTTTATACCTCCACGCATTCCCAAAAAAAAAGGTGGTTGATAGACAGAGAGGAGGACAACAAAGTGATTCTCTAAGGGTTCCTTTTTTTCTCTTCAGGTACGGAACCCTAAAACACCTACCTAGTTATTGCACAATTGAAAACTACAGTTGATAGCAAGTTAAACATTCGCATTCTAAAAACTCTTAAAGAATCAGTTTCAGTCAAGTTTCAGTCTCAAGCATAGATTGACAAATACTAATTGAGAACATGTTTCTTAGCTGATGTCAGTTTACTACTATGGGCCATAGAGAACAGTGTTTTTTTTTTAAAAAAATTGTCTGCGATACATGTTATGGTCAGTCTCTGCTGCCTAATTTTGGATACCCTGTGTTTTAGGCAGCAGTTACTTTCCCTCCTTTAAATAGAGTGACAAAAATACGTATTTTAGATTGATTTTATAACAGTTAATGAGAGAGATGCTAAATCAATATGAACATAAGTAACAGCATGCTCAAATTATTATCAATTTTTATTGGATATTGGATAGCAGGCGTTACTTTGCTGAAGTCGTTTCACTCTACAATGAGTCAACATCTCATGAAGATGCTCCAGTATCAGAGTGAAACGTACGTTGGGGGTATTTTGGAGGATTTATGAGGTGTGGTGAATATTGCTGGCTGCAAGTTCAAGATACGCACTGTACCACATAGCCTTACCTTCTGTGGCAGATTATAGCGAATTAAAGTTTTAGTTATTTCATTTTCAATTTATATTTTGCAGCATAAAATTACTTAATCCAATTTATTTTAATTATTCAGTTTGTAGCCAGCCTAAACATTGAATGAGCATAATGATTGCAACAGTAATTTAGCACTTGTTACACTGTATCGTCCACTTTCAGCCTCCAATGCTCACATTAGAAGATAGAGGTCAATATACCATTCACTTGTTAGTTCAAAATGTTCAAATTAATCTTATAATGTGCTCTGACAGTCTTGCCATTTTGCTGTTGATCAATATGTTAGTTTACATAGGTAAATTATGTACAAGGTAATTGAAAAATAGTTTATAGCACAACTGTGAGAGAATCATCAATGAATCTAAGAAATGTGAGAAAACATACATCTCTTCAAAAGTACTTCACAGCAATCATTGGTATTGATATAAGCCAGTATACAAACTTACTAAGCACACTTTTTGGTGTTTGATAAAGAGTTGCTTATTTGACTACTTGTCAAATACTCAATTTTTTTTTTTATCCTCTACAAATTAGCCCTTGACCGCAATCTCACCTGATGGTAAGCGATGATGCAGTCTAAGATGGTAGCGGACTAACCTGTTAGGGGCATAGCAGTTATATTAAACCCATACCCCTATTCGGTTTCTACACGGCATCGTACCGGAACGCGAAATCGCTTGGCGGCACGTCTTTGCCGGTAGGGTGGTAACTAGCCATGGCCGAAGCCTCCCACCAGGCCAGACCAGGGAAAATTCAGAAATTATAAATTCCAAAATTGACCCTGCCGGGGATCGAACCCGGGACCTCCGCACGTTAAGGCAACAGCGCTACACACTGCGCCACGGAGGTCCTCAAAATTGTTCTGATCAAGGCTTAATTTATGATATTGCCAATACACACTTGGCCATCTTTGTGGATTATGGCCAAATATCCTTCTCATTCAGAGAAGAGATTTGTGCTCAATAGCGGGCCCGCAGGTAGTTGAAATTGATGAAAATGGACAGTTTTAATAATTTACCCAGTGGGGGTAAAATAACAAAACTTATGGTTTGTTCAAGGCACAGACCATACAACCAATTGACTGAGCATAGCGTGCCCCCTCACCAGCCAAACGTTAGCAGTATGACTGCTAACGCTACGTTTGTGCCTATAGTCGCCCTCAGTCCGTATTCGACAGTGCTCGGGAATTGATCTAGTATAAAACGAAAATTAGGCCTCTCTGTAGCATTAAATGGCGTGGAAAGAGAAGCAATACCTCCAGCTATGTAAAGGATGGGATAACATTTCATAAGTAAGTGTAGTTTTGTAATAATAAATAAAAATCATCAATACGCAAAGAAATAAAAATATTTACAAAAATGAAAAGGAACCCGTTGATGTCTTTCAGTATTTCTTTGTCTTTCACATGTAGTTCTACATATCTCCGTCTCTTCCACGCATAGCCCAGTGTAGCCCGTGCAACTATCGATAAATTATATCGATAGCCTTAGACCACTTGAATGCCAATAAATTAATTTATTGAGTAAAAACTTATATTTCATTAAATTCCGAACAATTCTGAAGTAGAAGAACAGGTTTCTTATTTATTTGATTAAAAGTTGTTGTTGAAAACTTTAGTTCTTTAGTATAGAACTTGGGCAATTAAAAAAAAATATATAAGTATTAGATAATTATGCATAATCATACATATGGTTGTATATTGCTGTTTGAATACAATTATTTGTATTGATTTTCCAATAGGTACCTACTGGTAATTTTTATCGATACATTTTTGTCGCGCAGCGGGCAGCCCAAGTGCCGCGGTAACATATACTTTGTACTTTTAACTGTGTAAAGTTGACCTTGAGTCAGCCAATGAGAAATGCTATTATTACCTCGTCCCCCGCCTGAAAGTGGTGAGATGTGTTTCAAAGCGAAAATGTGGCTATTAGCTCTCAATAGGTTTACTACTCGGTGGTTCAAGGTTTAGATTAAGGATACTGCCATGAAGTATAGTAAAAACAGTTTGAGTAGAATAATTTAATAAATTATCCTTGTACCTACCCACCTATTTACTTTCTAGATTACCTATGTAACTAAATACATAAGTTTTTGCTTCCAAGGCATGTCATAAACATAAAGCACATAACCAACCCAACAAATTAAAATTCATATATGATTTCATGCGAGATTTTACCTTTTATTGAGGTCAACTACCGAGAGGCAAAAAAAATTTGCAATGAAAGTCAAATAAGGCAAAAACTCTTGTTCACCCAGTACAGGTTTTGGGCAACTTTACCAAAAGTCAAAATAAAAGAAAACATCACTGAAACTCACCGAAAACTACGGATTTGGTCACACGGCACAACTCAGAAACTCAGAATTACACAGGTATTGTTAAAAAAACCAAAATAATCACAATCGAAAGACAATTCAAACATTCGATGAACTTTTTCGTAATAATAAAATCATGTTACAGGTTATATTTTACATTAAATATCACAGCAGCACACAACACACGTTATATATAATAGTTTTTAAGAATAAAGTCAGTATTACAGAAATATTTTGTCTCATAAAAATGTAAACAAAACAATATTATAGCGCACCTCGCACCGAACAGAATGATTAAACGAACACGAACTGCACTGAAGTTAGGAGCAAATAATTATTTCAGTGTCGCCGTCAGCCGTGTTGACGTTGTCATTTAATTGCTCAACGTCAATGTTGCCAATTGTATGTAGACGAACTCCCTTGTTTCCAGAGTCGGACAATTTATTAATTATCTCCTATACCGGCAGAAAGCTGAGTAAAAACTGGTCGAGTATCCCCAAGTATATTAGTTTTTTTTTATTTAGCTTTGAGCTTTGAATGTTTCCGGTGTTCTAAAAACTTAAACAATTCAATCTCAGCTAGTTTTAACTACATTAGCGACAAAGATAGGCTATCATCAATTATTATTTTAGAGTACGGTACGATGCCATGTAGAAATCAATTAGGGTCAGGTATGGTTTATGTCTAACTGCCATATCCCGGGTTAGCCCGCTACTGTCTTAGACTGCATCGTCGTTTACCACTCTCATCTTCGAGTACGCTTGATAATTTCTATTGAATGGTAATAAACAATATGGGAATATATTGTGAGCTATATTGTCATTTTTAATTTTTAATTGACATAACCTTAAAATGTTGTTCTTGAATGAAATGCATCAATTAGTCACAATAAAACTAATATTATAAGTAATGCGAAAGTGTATTTGTTTGTTGGTTTGCATAGGTATAGTCGATAGTTTTTATCCCGGATAATTAAGGAGTTCCCGTGAGAAATAAAAAAAACTTGAACCACGAACGGGGACGAAGTCGTGGAGATCAGCTACTAGGAAATAATGAACAAAAACAGATTTTATTCATTTAACCAATATCTTAAGTACCTAGACATTTAATCAAGGATAGGTGGTGTAGATATATTGAGTAAAAAAAATTTGCTTTGATTAATCAATTAGTGTAATGATAAATATTTGTTTGTATGTATTGAAGAAATACATTATTTATAAATACAGAAAACAGCCTTACTATAGGGATGTTTGGAAACGCTGGCAACTTTAATATATTTGACAAGTTCAAAAAGACTAGTAGTCCAGATCCATAGATGCAATAATTAAACCACAAATCAAACTATGTGCCTGATTGGCATCATATCCATGGAGGTAGGAAATTAGTACCTTCTCGTCGAATCAAACTTTTGTCAAATTAGATAATCTTCTTAATATATATAAATCTCGTGTCACACTGTTTGTCCTCAATGGACTCCTAAACCACTTAACCGATTATAATAAAATTCGCACACCATGTGCAGTTCGATCCAACTTGAGAGATAGGATAGTTTAAATCTTAAAAAAACATCAATTCACGCGGACGAAGTCGCGGGCATCATCTAGTATTATATAATATGCTATGGAGGGTAGATAGAAACACAGAGCACTTGATTTTCAGTAACTCCAGTCATAACTCCGTAAATGCCATAAATACGTGCCATGCCCCAAAGCCATGCCCTACATCGAAGCGTCTGTTTGCGTCTGTTTCTGCAACTACAAGTCTACCACCGGTCGGCGGTCAGTAACGGTCGGATAGATAACTTGTGATTGCTAATAAAATCAGACAGGCGTTCAAATGTAAAAAGTTTTCATGTGTAATTATAATACTTTATACTATAAGTCTTTACCCGTTTATCGCTTTTACTTTTCCTTTTTAATAATTTTAATGTACCTACATTGGTCATTGAGTGTAAATTACTATGGTAGCCATGTCACAGAGATGAAGACGCAGGCTAAGCTAGTATTACTTACTGTAACAATAATATCAAATATTATAATGTATTCCTGTAAGAAAATCAAAAGCTTGACTAGGCAATCATGAAAATAATTGAGTCATTAACATTTTTATAAGAATAATTGAGTCATTAACATTTTTATAAGAACATTTTTATAAGAAAAATGTCGTATAAATACGCCAGGGGGCGAAAAACATGAACAATAGGTGTTCTTACTTCATCGTTCAAAGTTTGCCCCGAAAATGTTCGGTTTAGTTTTATTATTGACTGTTGCATCAATGTAAGTACATATTTACATCTTACGTACCTATTAATAATTCCTGACGCTCTCTCTGTTTATTAGGCTGCGTATTGTCATCATCATCGGCTTGGTTAGTCTAGTGGTTAGCATGTTCGACTGCGGCTGACGAGGTCCAGGGCCCGTATTCTCTAACTCAGTGACTATCAAAAATTAAAGCCACTGACATATATGTAATATCCATTGAAGGTTTACTATGAAATAAAAAGTAACATTTCATAGTAAACCTTCAATGGATATTACATATTATATGTCAGTGGCTTTCATTTTTGATAGTCACTGAGTTAGAGAATACGGGCCCTGGTTGGAGTTCCAAGTCGGGCCATAAAAAATATTGTGTTTTTCTGACAAGAAATTCTCAGTAATAGTCCGGAGTGAGGACGTTGGCAGTGTTTCACCCCCATGCCTCGGAGAGCAATTTAAGCCGTCGGTCCTGCGCCTGATCTCTCTCCGGTCGTGTCGGATTTTCCTTCCCATCGGGCTATGAGAGAACAGAGAGTGCACCTGTTTATGTGCCTGGTGGGAGGCTTCGGCCGTGGCTAGTTACCACCCTACCGGCAAAGACGTGCCGCCAAGCGATTGAGCGTTCCGGTACGATGCCGTGTAGAAACCGAATAGGGGCATGGGTTTGTGCGTACCTCGCACATTATAGTACAGATATACTTACGAAAGTACTTACGTCACTCGTTCCCGCGCTCACAGCTGTTGAATACCTCCATATAATACCTCCATATATATACCTATACCTTTCACCTACAAAGTACCTCAGACATATTTACCTTACCGGCGCTACGAGGCGCTACCGTTTACCGGGAAAATGGAAGAAGGAACAGGAAAATGGGAAAACCAAGAGAGAAATAACGTACACAGGAGATCACTTTATTATCACAACTCAAGAGAGAAATAAGACACGGATTCACGTAATATTCTTTATTGCCTAGCTGACATAGTTCGCTGGAGATTCAAAGGAATGGTCAAGCGTTGTCTCGTTCCTAGGTCACACTCACCGATAACTGAAGACTGAAGAACTGAATGAAAGATCAGGCAGTGTATTGTAAGGGAAAAAGTGGTTCTGAAAAGAACCGTTTTAATTGCCTTGATCTTGCGATGCCGTCGTACGCCAACAAACACCATGGAGCACCATCAACACGCATTGGGTCTATTCGCGGGTCCGCGGTCCGGCACTGAGGCGCGCGTCTTAGCGCTGTCACAGTTCGCGATTCACTTTTCCGGTTATATTACTTTACTCTATGGATTCACTGCAGCGGGCAACATCAGACTGAGCTCCTGCGCGGCCGCCGCGTCCCGCGCCCCGCGCCCGCGCACCGCGTCTCGGACGCAAGCCACGCCCACTTTCCACTCCACGCGTCATTTGATTATTATTATTTTTATGGAATTCAGGGAAATTGCGCGTTACCGAGAACAAGCATTGCGCGCGGATCTGTTTGCCGTTTTTATTGGTTTTAATGTAAGGTCTCTTATTGGTTGTTATGTTGTAAATATTTAATCTTATTTTCTATTGGTTGTTAGTACTTAAGGTTTTCTGTATATATATCGCTAAGTTTTACAAATTAAATTATTCCTTATTCATTTCTCAAATCAATTGTGAGTTTTAATATTAACCAGCTCGTAATATCCCGCTACAGTGGTGACCCTCCGACAAAAGGAAAAAGGAATCAACAGAAGGCTGAAGCTATGGCCGAGCAAGAATCAAAAATCGTCGAGGAAACAAAAATCGCCGACCTGGCTGCGATCTCCGTGCAGTCAAGGCTCCTTCCATTTTGGCGCACTGTTCCAAGAGCCTGGTTCGTCCAGTTTGAAGCAGTCGTCGATCCCTTGAAGACATCAGACGACCAAAAATACCGATACGTCCTTTCGAAGCTAGAACCGGCCGATCTACAGCACATCACCGACCTACTATACAGCCCACCTGCAACGGGGAAATATGAAGCCGTGAAAAATCGACTACTCACCGTTTACGAAAAATCAGAAGTCGAGAACTTTCAGAAACTCATCAGCGGTCTAGACATCGGCGACCAGAAACACAGCGTGCTGCTTCGGAAAATGCGAGAACTGAACAACGGCCTCATCACAGAAGAGGGTTTGAAGATCGAGTGGCTCAATCACGTGCCAGCCCACTGTCGCTGCGTGCTCTCTATCAACAAAGAATCTTCGCTCGACACGCTAGCAGCAATGGCAGACAGGATGATGGAGTACGTTGGGAGCACGTCCGTCAGCACCGTGGCAGCTGTATCAACCTCAACCTCTTCAGCAGCATCATCTACCAGCACCTGCGAGCCAGCGTATTCAGAGATCCTATCAAGGTTAGAAAAACTCACATTACAAGTGGCGGAATTGCGAGCACGAGATACTACGCGTCAACCATTTCGCGGACGCTACCGCTCTCACTCGCGCTCATCATCATCATCTCGGGTGAAGCCTGGCGATCCTACGTGGTTATGCAGATATCATCACAAGTTTGGCAAGAAAGCAAGACGCTGCGAGTCACCGTGCGCACAACGTAACAAGACGACGGAAAACTAACGTCGACACCGACCGTGGCGGATGTCGGTGTCCCCATGATCAGCAACCGCCTTTGTGTTCATGATCGCGACTCACATGAACGTTTCCTCGTGGACACTGGCGCAGACATATCTGTTTGGGCTGCAACATCGAAAACTAAGAAAAAGGCCGCACATACCTACAAACTCTACGCGGCAAACAATACACCGATAAATACCTACGGCGAGAAAACAATCAAGCTCAACCTGGGACTACGGCGCAGTTTCACCTGGACATTTATTGTCGCAGACGTGAAGACTTCCATATTGGGTGCAGACTTCCTACGTCACTACAAGCTCCTTGTGGATCTTCACAGAAAGAAATTAATCGACGACGAAACCAAGCTTACCGTCGACGCTATTGAAGTATCAACAACCGCCGAGTCCATTCGCATCGTGAGCTCCGACCAACAATATCACGACATCTTGAAGCATTTTCCTGGCGTTCTCCGACCCATGTCTCTAAAGCAGCCAGCCAAACACGACGTCGTGCATCACATCGAAACGACGGGCCCTCCGCTTTCCGCACGCGCCCGCCCTCTACCGCCCGACAAATACAACGCCGCAAAAGCCGAATTTGATCGGATGGTGGAGATTGGCATTTGCAGACCTTCAAGCAGTCCATGGGCCAGCCCTCTACACGTCGTAACGAAGAAAGACGGCGGACTTCGGGTATGCGGCGACTACCGAAGATTAAACTCAGTGACGCAACCCGATCGCTATCCGATACCACGCATTCAAGATTTCACATATCCACTCAACAACAAGAAAATATTTTCGAAACTTGATCTCAAGATGGCGTACTACTGGATACCTATGGCAAGTAAAGAAGATGCACAGAAGACAGCCATAATCACTCCGTTCGGGCTATACGAATTTACATGCATGACGTTCGGTCTACGTAACGCGAGTCAAACTTTTCAGCGATTCATGCATCAAGTTCTCCGAGGTATAGAAGACTGTTTCTGTTTCGTCGACGACATTCTCCTATTCTCAGAAGATGAAGACAAGCATAAGAAGCTTCTCCATCAAGTCTTAGAACGTCTCGACAAACACGGCGTCACGCTCAACGTCGACAAATGCCAGTTCGGAGTTGAAACTATAAACTTCCTAGGCTACGAAGTTTCCGCCAGCGGTATCAAGCCGACGAAAGATCGCATCGAAGCAATATCTTCGTATCCGAAACCGAAGACAGTCGTCGAGCTACGACGTTTCCTAGGCATGCTTAATTTTTACCGAGATTGCCTACCTCATCAAGCCGATTATCAACACGAACTCAACAAGTTTCTTCACAACAAGAAAAAGAATGACAAAACGCCAATAGAATGGACACCGGAAGCGAACGAAGCTTTTGAAAAATGCCGCCAAAGCATCACCGAAGCAACAACGTTAAGCTACCCTGTTCACGGTTGCGAACTCGCTATAATGACAGACGCCTCAGATCACAGTTTAGGCGCAGTACTACAACAAAAGGTTGAGAACAACTGGAAACCATTAGCATTTTTCTCGAAGTCAATGAGTCCTACGCAACGCCGCTACAGCGTGTACGATCGCGAATTATTAGCTATGTACACGGCTGTAAAACACTTCAGAAGATTGATTGAAGGCTGCGAAGTAACAATACTCACTGATCATAAGCCTCTCTCTTTCGCACTCAGCAGACCTGCAAGTAGTAGCGACACGCCGAGACGAGAACGACAGCTACACTTTATATCTCAATTTTGTTCGAGTATCAAGTACATCAAAGGTGAAGAAAATCCAATCGCCGACGCCTTATCACGAATCGAAGACATCCAGAACCCAAGTATCATAGACTACAACCAACTTGCAATAGACCAGAGCAACGATGAAGAATTGGAAAATCTGAAGAAACAGCCTAACTTAAAGTTCGCCGAAATAACTCTACCCGGACTCGACCGACCAATCACATGCGAACTATCGACTGCATCACCCCGTCCGTATTTACCTAAAACATACCGCTATGCCGCATTCAAAGCGCAACACGGGCTATGTCACCCCGGGGTAAGAACCACACGGAAGCAGATAGCATCGAAATTCTTCTGGCCAGCCATGAACAAAGAAGTAGCAACATGGGCCAAAGCATGTGTTAACTGTCAGCGCAGCAAGGTACATCGTCACGTCGTCACTCCTCTGGCGGAGTTTCCACCTTCTCAACGTTTCGAACATATACACATAGACGTCGTGGGACCGCTACGATTATCGAACGATTTCAAGTTTTGCGTCACCATAATAGACAGATGCACCAGATGGCCGGAAGCCGTTCCAGTTCAAGACATCACCGCAGAAAGCGTCGCAAAAGCACTCTACGAAAATTGGATAGTCCGATTTGGCGTCCCGCTCAGAATTACAACAGATAGAGCACAAAATTTTGAGTCAGCACTATTCAACACACTACTGAAGAGATGGGGCATATCCAGAATCCGTACTACAAGTTATCACGCCCAGGCCAACGGAAAAGTGGAACGATTTCATCGTACAATGAAGGCAGCTCTCATGGCGCGCGGTGCAACGACAACTTGGGTAGAAGAGTTGCCCACCGTACTATTGGGTTTACGCACCGCACTACGTGAAGATAATCTCAGCCCCGCACTGATGGCCTACGGCGCAACACTACGAGTACCGTCCGATTTTTTCGTACCTACACAGTCGAAAATTGAAGATGCAGAGTACGTGCGACGGCTAAGCGAAACAATGGCATCGCTAATACCTACAGACCGTACGATATCGTCACGACCTACGTTCGTACACAAGGACCTAGCTACATGTACGCACGTTTTCGTTCGAAACGATGCGGTAAAACCACCATTGACCCCGCCATATGATGGACCCTATCAAGTTCTAAAACGTCACGAGAAGTACTTCAAGTTACAGTTACCACTACGTACAACCGTGATATCACTGGATAGACTCAAGCCTGCCTACCTACTTAATGAAGATGACGTAAGCGCGAGCGACTCTGACGTCACGTCGCAACGCAAGAGATCGAGTTCACCGAACCATGATCCAGTCGGACCATATGGAACACTGAATTCGACTCCAGCTGTTTTACCTACGCCACCTTATATCACAAAGCGAAGCGGACGAGTAGTAAAGAAAAACGTACGCTTTGCTTGAAGGGGGATACTGTGCGTACCTCGCACATTATAGTACAGATATACTTACGAAAGTACTTACGTCACTCGTTCCCGCGCTCACAGCTGTTGAATACCTCCATATAATACCTCCATATATATACCTATACCTTTCACCTACAAAGTACCTCAGACATATTTACCTTACCGGCGCTACGAGGCGCTACCGTTTACCGGGAAAATGGAAGAAGGAACAGGAAAATGGGAAAACCAAGAGAGAAATAACGTACACAGGAGATCACTTTATTATCACAACTCAAGAGAGAAATAAGACACGGATTCACGTAATATTCTTTATTGCCTAGCTGACATAGTTCGCTGGAGATTCAAAGGAATGGTCAAGCGTTGTCTCGTTCCTAGGTCACACTCACCGATAACTGAAGACTGAAGAACTGAATGAAAGATCAGGCAGTGTATTGTAAGGGAAAAAGTGGTTCTGAAAAGAACCGTTTTAATTGCCTTGATCTTGCGATGCCGTCGTACGCCAACAAACACCATGGAGCACCATCAACACGCATTGGGTCTATTCGCGGGTCCGCGGTCCGGCACTGAGGCGCGCGTCTTAGCGCTGTCACAGTTCGCGATTCACTTTTCCGGTTATATTACTTTACTCTATGGATTCACTGCAGCGGGCAACATCAGACTGAGCTCCTGCGCGGCCGCCGCGTCCCGCGCCCCGCGCCCGCGCACCGCGTCTCGGACGCAAGCCACGCCCACTTTCCACTCCACGCGTCATTTGATTATTATTATTTTTATGGAATTCAGGGAAATTGCGCGTTACCGAGAACAAGCATTGCGCGCGGATCTGTTTGCCGTTTTTATTGGTTTTAATGTAAGGTCTCTTATTGGTTGTTATGTTGTAAATATTTAATCTTATTTTCTATTGGTTGTTAGTACTTAAGGTTTTCTGTATATATATCGCTAAGTTTTACAAATTAAATTATTCCTTATTCATTTCTCAAATCAATTGTGAGTTTTAATATTAACCAGCTCGTAATATCCCGCTACAGGTTTAATATAACTGCCATGCCCCTAACAGGTTAGCCCGCCACCATCTTAGACTGCATCATCACTTACCATCAGGTGAGATCGCAGTAAAGGGCTAACTTGTAGTGGATATATATAAACACACTTGTGCACTATATAGTATCTCCCGCGCAGAAGGCTAATCTCTCTCTGGAGATAGGCCGCCGTGGCCGAAATTCAGTCAAATGGTTATTATTATTAATAAGTATTAGGTTACGTATCGTCATTATCAACAACGTATTGTCGCGGGCCCAGTGATCATTAGTTGTATCCATTGTTATCCATGCTCAGTCACGTTGAGTCTGCCCGAACGAAACATTTCTGATTCGAACCGCCCAGGACGTGGAATACCCTTCCAGCCAGTGCCGGATTTACCATAGAAGCTGAAAAAGCTGAAGCTTAGGGCGGCAGAATTTGAGGGGCGGCAAAATTGGCACAAAAAAAAATTTGGTACAGAAAAAAGTAAGGCTGCGGACACGAGGTGGAGGTGCGGCGGCAGCAGCCGCTTCCCCACTCGTGCCGCCTCGGGAGGGCCTGCCGACTTCGACTGTCTTCGTGTCCGTTAGGTACTTAATAGATACATACCTACCTACTTTACTGTAAAGTACAAAAAAAGTAGGTAAGTAAGTATGAAAAATTACTAAACATTATACTTAGAAAATAAAATCCTTATTTAAAAAAAATGTACTTATATCTAATTTTAGAAGTCAGTAGGAGCGGCAAAAATTTAATAGCTTTGGGGTAGCAAATGTGCAAAATTGCAAATCCAGTACTGCTTCCAGCGCGTGTATTCCGTGCCACGCCGGCTTCCCGATCTCCTACAATGTATCCCTTCGCCGTAAGAGCAAATGATATCTATTCAATTGGTCGAAACTCACATTATCTCAATAATATCCTACAATTAAGTAATTACTTTTAAAATTAAATCACATTTAAAACATTTTAGATAGGTACACAAAACAAACATAAATTATTACAATGAGGTATCAAAAGCTAGTACCTACTAAAACTTATTACTTACTACTTACAGTTCGAGGGGCGCTACATTACTGTACAATAGCAAGAAACGATGCCTATTTGAGTAATATTTTGTAAAATAAAATAAAAAATTATCAAGCATTTTCTAGATGAACATTATGATTGGTTTGTAAGTTGGTAGTATCTGTAGTAAGATCACCTATACAGAACTTTACTTATATGTGTAAGCATAGTTTAATGTAAGTTTTCACAAGTAAGTGAACTTTTGTTATTTTTTGGGAAAAATAAATGTCTCTATATACCTAATATGTAGTTAGACGTGCGTGCCCAAGAATCGCGCCGGATCACGCCGTAATGAATCGAATTGAATTGCATATCGACTCGCATATCGACTCGTCACTCGTCACATTTCGGCACGCCGAAGCTAATAATTATGAAACTGCGTCGATTATAATCGACTGGTGATCAATCGACGTCCTCACAGATAAAAATGATGTCGGATAGAACCAGGCGTTACTTTGCGGAAGTCCATGATAATGAAGGAACCGGAAGTTTAATTCGCTTTAATCCGCCACAGTAGGTAAATCTATGTGGTACAGAGTGTATCTTGCACTTGTAGCTTGCGATATTCACCACACACACACACACTACAGCCTATTAACGTCCCACTGCAGGGCACAGGCCTCCACTCTCATAGGAGAGCGGGAATTAGAGCTTAGACCCACCACGCTGCTCCAGTGCGGGTTGGCGGGCTTTAACGATTCTTATCATGTTAGTGATAATAACCGGGACCGACGGCTTAACGTGCTCTCCGAGGCACGGGGGTGAAACACCGCCAACTTCCAACTCCGGGCTGGCACTGAGAATTTCTTAATTGAAAAACACCACATATTCACCACACCACACAAATCTTCCAAATTATTCTTATCGTATGTTTGTGTTTGAATCCGATATCAGAACATCTTCCGGAGATATTGATTCGACAATGCACTTTAAAATCGTGTAAAAAACGATGTGTAAGTAAGTGGCAAGTGCTATAATATAATATTATTTATCTACTCCAGCATCGAAAAGTTCCAATTTCGAATTTGACAACTATATCGAATTGAACCCTCTTTCGTGTTTGCTTCTCTTATCGATACAGTTCGTTGTATGGGAGCTGTATCGTTATGAGTCGTAGCTGTATCGATATGGTTATCTTCATAAATAGGATACCTATAGCTTAGCGGCTCTGGGTTCTGGCACTTTTGGTTTTTATTAATTTATAAAGTAAAAAATTATAAAGACGTCCTTGTCGTAGATAAAATCTTGTATGCAACTGTACGTAATTAGTCATTTTAATTCTCGTACTATCCTATTTTGATACTCGGCAAGCCTCGTATCAAAAAACAGCACTCGAATTAAAATGACCCTCATTACGATACAGTTGCATAAATAGCTATTATCTTTATTTTCCAGAACCCTCACCACTGGAATCCCCATCGAAGTATACTCACCATACTTGGAATACCCAGAAGAGTACAAAGAAAAATACAAAAATCACAAATACTTAAATCTCCCGAAAACATCTTACGAATTAAGACCACAATTACAATCTCTTCCGAAAAGGGATAAAACGAATCCGGATCATACTGATATAGAGGAAAATCAGGATGATTATGATACCCAACGTAGCCCTTACTACCCTACTGAAGAAACACAATATTATACTGCAGGACCTATGAAACCGGCGACTTTCGATGATCATATAGACCGCCAAAAAAAGAGATCGTTTAAATCCCAAGAGTTATACGAAAAGTTAATTGTAAGTTTTTTTTATCCACTACAAGTTAGCCCTTGACTGGTAAGTAAGTGATGATTCAGTCTTAGATGTTAGCGGACATATTGTTAGGTGCATCATGCATGGCAGTTAAATTAAACCCATACCCCTTATTGGTTTCTACACGGCATCGTACCGGAACGCTAAATCACTTGGCGGCACGTCTATGCCTGTAGGGTGGTAACTAGCCACGGCCGAAGCTTACTACCAAGCCAGACCAGGAAAATTCAGAAATTATAAATTCCCAAATTGACCCTTCCGGGGATCGAACCCGATAAAACAACAGCGCTCAACACTGCGCCAGGGATGTCGTCAAATTTACTTTCATCACTTGCCAGTGCCGGTTCACTACTGTAGGTACACGAGTCTCTTCTCAGAAAGAAAAGGGTTTGCCGGTTTACACCACGCTGGCCAAATGGGGATTGGCAGACTTCATACACCTTCGAGAACATTATGAAGAACTCTCGGGCATGCCGGCTCATGAGTAATCAAACTACATATATGATATTATGCAGTTACCTCACGTTTTTATACATACAATACAATAGCTGATGCCCGCGACTTCGTCCGAGTGGATTGAGGTTTTTTTGGTTCCCGCGGGAACTTTTTAATTTTCTGGAATAAAATGTAGTCTATGTGTTATTCTTGACTGTAACCTATTTCTGTGCCAAATTTCATCCAGATCCGTTCAGCCGTTCAGGTGTGATTGAGTAGATAACAAACATCCATCCATCCAAACTTTCGCATTTGTAATAAAGAAGAAGAAGAAAAAGAAAGAAGACTAGATGATGCCCGCGACTTCGTCCGCGTGGATTAAGATTTTTAGATTTTTTGAAAAAAAGTAGTCTATGTCCTTTCCCGGGATACAACCTATCCCTGCACCAAATTTCATCAAAATCGGTTGAACAGATGGGCCGTGAAAGCGGAGCAGACAGACACTTTTGCATTTATAATATTATATGGATTTTATTTTATAAAACGCACATGTATTTAACTCAAAGTTAAAGGCGCGTGCCCGACGATCGAACCCTTGACCACCCGAATAGTTAGCTGGGCGTTTAAGCCACTAGCCACATTTTAAAAAAACACTTTTTATCCCGGAAAAATAAGGAGTTCCCGTGAGGAAAAAAAATTCAAGCGGTCATATATTATTAATTCGAAAGTGTGCCTTTCTTTCCAATTGTCTGTCTGTTATACGGCGACACGGACAGAGTTTGATACTAGGGTATGCATGCATCGATATATATGTAGGTACTAGATGGGCCCTTTCATAGAAAAACGGCAGGCGTCCGACTTGCTGAACACGTTCCGCACCTGTCATAGCCAACAACCTCAATTTACATAGACGAGCCCTGTCAAACAAAGAATGTGGGAGTATTTTTAGCAACGCCATCAACGCCATCTAGTCTGAAAAGCGGGAACTTACTTGCAACATATATTGAAAACGTATAACTCGGTCATAGATAATAAGTATAGGTCATGGCCATAGAAGCCGTAAGGCCAGTTAGTAAAAAAAAATTTAACAAGAGTTTGCCGCGGAAATTAAATGATTGCGTAATGGATAGAAATATTAAATAGGAATATTAAATAACGTTTTTTTGGAAATTTATAATTGTGAATTGAATCACATATCTTAAAATAAAAATTGTTCAGTGCCAAACTAATAAGACTTTAGACACGGTAATATTAACCAATACTGTGCTTTAGATGTTAACCTAAGAATAACAAATTATCTACACGACGAGCGACCGTGACAGCGCTACGATGGGGACAAAGACACGTTAGGAACGCGTTCTCAAAGTCGGTCGCCCAACCTTTTCTATGAAAGGGCCCATCTAGTACCTACATATATATCGATGGTCATAGCCTGTCTTTGTCCCCGGCGAAGCGCTGTCACGATCGCTCGTCGTGTTACGTGTAGATAATATTAAGTACATCTAAACTAAAGTCTAATTAGTTTGGCACTGTATAATTTTTATTTAAAGGTAAGTGTTTCAATTCACAATTATACATTTCCAAAAAATAGTAGATTATTAACCAAGGGGATAAAGCAGTGTCTTCTGTCGCGGGTGACGATTTAAATTGCGAGCGTAACGAAGGACTCTAGGTTTACTCCCAAGCGTAGCGAGGGTGTTAAAAACTTAAATCACGAGCGAAGCGAGGGATTTAAGACGAGTCCTGAGTGTAGCGAGGGATTTAAGTTCACCCAAGACTAAGACAGCTTTATCACCGAGGAAAATACTCTACTTTTCGTAACATTTGCGAAAAAATTAACACAATAATAATATGAGATAAGCATTTATTTTAAAAAATGACAATTAAAAGTAAAAGTTAACATTCGAAACATTGGTCCAATTATTGATAGAGAGAGTTCATAAGTTTTAAAATAATTTTCCTTGGATTTTTTTGGAAGCAAATTATTTATAATTGCGGCAGCATTTGCACTGATGGAATTCGACAATTTACTGTCACTGTCGCTTTGATTTAACATCGTAACGTATTTTTAGAACATTAACTTATTTATAAAAATAAATTAAAATAAACTTAACGTTTATGTATTTGTAGAAAACAAAAACGCATCAAATTGCTAGACTAATATTTTTTTGTCGGAAAAGTAAAGGCATCAAGCTCATACAGCCTCGTCGGTTTTCGTAATTTTATTTAATAATCATAACTGTATTTCTTTTTCAAAAAGATGTTTTATGCTTTATAATAAACAAACTCAATGGTGTAAACACAGATGTAGTTCAGTATAAATTTCGGTAAGTAGGTATTCCAAATTTAAATAACATTCTTCCCCTAGAGGATGAATGAAATTCAGTACAATTTTCTTTCCCTGTTTTTATCAGATTAAAAATGACTATTATTATGTTCGCTTTTTGTGGCAAAGAATGTCACTTTTTAGGGTTCCGTAGCCAAATTTGGCAAAAACGGAACCCTTATAGATTCGTCATGTCTGTCTGTCTGTCTGTCTGTCTGTCCGTCCGTATGTCACAGCCACTTTTTTCCGAAACTATAAGAACTATACTGTTGAAACTTGGTAAGTAGATGTATTCTGTGAACCGTATTAAGATTTTCTTACAAAAATAGAAAAAAAACAATAAATTTTGGGGGTTCCCCATACTTAGAACTGAAACTCAAAAAATTTTTTTTCATCTAACCCATCTATGGATAGGTCTTCAAAAATGATATTGAGGTTTGCAGTATCATTTTTTTCTAAACTGAATAGTTTGCGCGAGAGACACTTCCAAAGTGGTAAAATGTGTGTAACTTCCCCCCTGTAACTTCTAAAATAAGAGAATGATAAAACTAAAAAAAATATATGATGTACATTACCATGCAAACTTCCACCGAAAATTGGTTTGAACGAGATCTAGTAAGTAGTTTTTTTTAATACGTCATAAATCGTAAACCGCAATTTACCTTTCATTCAATCAACTCAAAATCTATTTAATATAAAACTTATATTTAATGTTTGTACGGAACCCTCGGTGCGCGAGTCCGACTCGCACTTGGCCGGTTTTTTTGAGCAAGTGGTACGAAATAGTTATTTGTTATACAAGAGTGAAAAGTCGTTTTTTAACCGCGTGCTCAATTTTGATGACCGAGCAAGCGAAGGATTCTAAAATTGAATTACGAGCGCAGCGAGTGGTTCAAAAATTAGAATCCTGAGCGTCAGCGAGGGAATCAAAAGAGCACGAGGTGAAAAATCTTTTCACTCGAGTGCAACACGTAACTTTTCATCCCACCTCAGCGAGGAAATGACATGACGTGAAAGAAAATGGTGCGCGCAAAGCAAATTAAAAAAGTACACCAAGAAGGTTACGAGTGTGAGTTTTTAACAAATTAAAAAAGGTTGTATGGAAATTCGGCACCATAGAGGTAGAAGTAAATAGGTTTTAATGATGTTTTGAATTCACAAACTTCATAGACGAGTGATATTTACTAACGTGCACACGATGTTCTAAATTCAATTTACTTTATCCTCAAGAGGATAATAACGGCTTTTGCATTCAGATATCGAAGATTAAAAATACTCTTTCCGAGATGGTGGGATGAAAACGTTATTTTAACTTCCTATTTTATATTTTTATCCATTACGCAATCATTTAATTTCCGCGGCAAACTGTATGTTTTTTTTTAAATATTACTGGCCAGTTAGTAAAAACTTTGGGCTTTGGGTTCCAGCCGTAGAATAGTCAGCTCAGTACCTACGATAAAAAAAATGCAACCAAGATTAGTTAAGCATAGACGGGCAGAACGGACAATAGGCATTAATATTAAAAATTAAACTATAAAACAATAATAAATTTTATCATATTATTATAATAATAATATTATTGATGTGAGTTTTGTTAAATTGTTTAAATTTGTTAAAATTTGTTATTGATGTGAGTTTAATTTTTAACTAACTTCAATAAATAAAGAGTTTTTATTTATTGAAGTTGGTCATTTTTATAACAGTACTAATAATTATTTTTGAATTCTTTAATTTGCAATAAGGTTTGGCGAAGATTATTTTAAACTGTTCCAAATTTCAAGTTTTTAGCATTAGTAGTTACTGAATTATGCAAAGTGTGACGGACGGACATGTCGCGCCACAAGGGTTGGTTTCTTATCATTTTGGTACGCAACCGTAAAAATGACTTTATTTCTGTCAATTTTTCGACATAACTTCAGTATCAATAACTAACAAAATATGATAAAATTTAAAAAACCCACGACGTAGGTACTGCAACGCCCCATTGTGTGGACTTTGACCTTAAAATATATCTAAGAAACTTCTCACAAGCTATTCACATTATAATCGGTCCAAGTTTTACAGGAAAGTTGGAACAAAAAAGTGGTAAAAATAACAACACCATACTAACATTTATCGTTTACCTCAGAGAGTACACTGATGTAGGTATTATTTTCGACAAGCGCATCTGTTGTAATCTATGACCGAGTCATATACGTTTTCAAGCTGTCATTCAGCAATGGCGCATATTGCAAGCAAGTTCCCGCTTTTCAAACTAGATGGCGTTGTTAATAAGTCCACATTCATTGTTTGACTGGGCCCGTCTATATAAATTGAGGTCGTTGTATGCATGGCTTAATGAACGTCTATTATGCAGATCATAATGAAAAATTAGCATTGAGCCGTCACGACTAGTAGTCCAAGATCCGTATATAACCACGACCTTCACCGAGCTGTTTAATGGATGAAACCTACTTTTTATTTTTATTTATTTTTACATAAATACACCTAAAATAGGTTGCCTATCAAAATCCGGTCCAGGCTATTTTTTAATTAATTAATTTTAATTATCTTTTTTTTTGTCAAGTTTATTGTAGCCAATGATATACCATCGCGTTTGTTATAAAATTACCTATAGGTATTTTGATATATAACTCAAGCGGTTCCGATCTGTTAAGTTACCTATGAATAAATGGACTATGTTAATTGTTACCACAAAACCACCATAGTCTATATGTAACTTAACGGATTAATAAACTTAAAATTGCACAACAAACAATTGTATTATACTATTATATTATTATACTTCGTTCCATTCGGGTGTCCCTTGACACCTCTCAAGTTTATTTAAACGGTTATATTTTCAGGCGCTGGGACTAGATTACAATGAAGTTACCAACATAATCGAAGCTTTACATCATTGCAACGGAAGATCGACGACAAAAATGTCCAATAAAAAGTGAACGCAGAACATTATGCATTTGAAATGAGAATAGGAACGATTTGCCGCCATATTGATATTCGTAATACACTTACAAAGTTAAATAATTTGAAAAAGCGGGATTATATTTTGAAAATTAGTCAATAGGTATTGTTAAACAACAATAGTAGATTGTATTATAAGGGAGCAAAATAATATTTTTACGAAGTGAGGAATTCTAGAGTAGAATCCCGAGCGTAGTGAGGGATTCTTTAGTAGAATCCTGAACCTAGCGAGGGATTCAAGTACGTCGCCCGAGGCAAAAAAATTGCGCCCGAATGATACACTCTACTTTTCGCATCACCCTCTATGAGAAAATAAAACTACAAATCCATCAGACATCCTCTTTAGATACGCTATTAATTTCGAGTATGTGTCCAGTTTTACGTCGTTCTTAGAACTGACTGTTGATTTTAGCATTGAGTAGGTACTCCAAAGAGTTGAAGGTGTTTAGTTTTGGCTAAGTAATGGAAGTAGGCCAAAACAAAGATTCTGAAAAATTCTTGGCCCCTCTTGCATTTCTCCATTCAATCAAATTACCATAGGCTTTCTTATATTTCTCACGGGATTGCAAGTCAGTTCTAATACTTTCAGGAGTTAATTCTATACTTTCACTGTCACTTGAAGAACTCATTTTTAAAAATAAAACCATGAATTTTTAACAATCCGTGAAAATTTACCAAAACGCGGGCTGTAGTTCGCGCTTTTTTAATTTGATTCCTTTTTTTTTATTCAGCAGACTATGGGCCGTCGTACCAGCCAGTCTTTATGCAAACAATATTTGCGTTCGATTTCTTTGGCGCTGAACACTAAGATGTTCCAAATTCAAAAGTGCGCGGCAAAGATAATTGCGGCGCACTTTTTGAAATAAAGAGATTAAAAACTCATTTCTGCCCGCTAAAAGTTTCTTATAGAAAACACCAAGTTTGGGTGCACTTAAAGGCGAACCAAGTCGTCCTTTTTGAATAGATGGGATGAAAAACAACTTGTAATCCTATTTAGAGTTGATTTAAAGACAGTTTCCGTTATATTAACCACTAACAACTTGGTAACACTTCACCGGTTCGATAAAAGATGGTTGTCCTGTTTTTCGGCCTCTTTTCCCGGAAGTGACCTTACTTCTACAGTTCCGCTTAAGTGACAGATAATGTGAAAACCAGCGCCTTGCTTTGTATGCAATTTGTTGACATGAAATACAGGGCTACCCGTATACCTATAGTATATTATCTATGTGCAGGGAAGGTGCAGGGCTCTGAGCTGTACACCCATTCTGGGTGGTATCACAGACGAAATTGTTACACATCTGTAATATATGTTTTGTCTGTGACACCATTGGCGAAGAGCTTTTTTTGGAGTTTACTCCTGTAATTAATTATTTATTAAAATATGTATGTATTAAAATATCGTGCATGTGGTCTGCTTACTAATGTACCTATTAGGTGCCTACCTATATTAAATAAAAAAGGAGTAGGTACTTAAGTATAAATTGCTTATTATAATAAGGTCAAATTAGTACCTAATGCAGTACCTAAGTATTCTACATAATAATATTATTTACTTAATAAATAAAATAACAGCATTTGAAATGATTGTATTTATTTATTTCCAAGCATTTTTGTTTACTTTTTCTTGTTAATTTCGTTTGTATGTACACATAAATAATAATTCTCAGGAGGTATACACACAATACGTATGAAATATCTTCAGAACCATTGCACGCAACGCAACTAAGTACAAGTACAAGTCCTTTACTAATTCTTGCCGAATCTGAAAAGATAAATTTTATGAATAGGTAAGTTGGGTTAAGAGCTGGAAAGGTGGCCAGCTAGAAGAAGAATTTCTGTTTCTGATCTTGTTAAATTTTATACTAATATCCATATCCATACTTAATATTATAAATGCGCAAGTGTCTGTCTGTCTGTCTGTCTGCTACGCTTTCACGGCCCAACTATTCAACCGATTTTGATGAAATTTGGTACAGGGATAGGTTGTATCCCGAGGAAGGACATAGGCTACTTTTTATCCCGGTAAATTCAAAGGTTCCCACGGGAATCAAAAAATTTATCTGTTCAACCGATTTTAATGAAATTTGGTACAGGGGTAGGTTGTATCCCGGGGAAGGACATAGGCTACTTTTTATCCCGGAAAATTCAAGAGTTCCCCTGGGAATCGAAAAAACTTGGTCCACGCGGACGAAGTCGCGGGAATCATCTAGTATTTTATATGCGAAAGTGTGTCTGTCTGTCTGTATGCTATGCTTTCACGACCCACCTGTTCAACCGATTTTGATGAAATTTGGTACAGGTGTAGGTTGTATCCCGGGGAAGGACATATGCCTCTTTTTATCCCGGAAAATTCAATGCTTCCCACGGAAATCAAAAAAACTTAATCCATGCGGACGAAATCTCTGGCATCATCTAGTTATCTATCAATCTATCAATATATATATATGTCACCGTAAGATTGTAAAAAGCGTTAGATTATAATCTAACTCGCGAAATTGTAAACTGTTGAATGATTACAATATAACGGATTATTTTTCGGTAGATTGTAATCTGTTAGGTTTATTAACCCGATAGAACCTAAGTGCCCGGCCGCAACAAGAAAGAGACAAGAAAACGTAAATACAATAAATATTTCAAAAATTAACACTTAAAACATTGAACGGTTCACAATCTTTCGACTGTTTACAATCTATCGAAAAAAAGCGTTAGATTGCAATCTTACGGTTTTTACAATCTTACGGTGACATATTTTACAAGTTATTTCAACGAAATTTGGTATTTTGGCTTTCGGTAAAAAATAAAGAAATGCGTATGTCCCAGTTTCAAATGACACCCTCTAGGGGTAAAATAGGGGTTGAAGTTTGTATGAAAATCCCTCATTTCTCAAGTTATAGCCATAAAACTTGGTATGTGAGCTACCGGTTACAAACAAAGACCTACTTATGTGTTTCACAGTTTTAAAAATTCTACCCCCAAAGGTGTGAAATAGAGAGATGGTCCTTCAATCACGCCGCAACAGAGCAACGGGTATTTTGCACGGGTAGTTGAGGACCTGGAGAGTGGTATAGGCTACTTTTTATCCCGGAAAATTAAGGAGTGCCTGTGGGAAAACAAACTTATACCACACGAACGAAGTCGCGAGCATCCGTTAGTTTTAAATATATGTAATTCGAAAACAGTGTACGTATGTAAATTAAACATTTATATTAAACATTTTTGAACACTCGCATTTAAGTAATTCTTCGAAAGAGCGATTTAATAATTAACAATAAATTCATAGACTTTATTTTTACCTTATCCTCGGCGAAAATCGTCGTCTTCTAGTCTCGTTCGTTTCAATAGCCTGAAGATTCTCCGACTTTTCCTACAAGAGAGACATGCACTATTAATTTTCATTAAAATCTTCTATTTAAGAAAGTTTAATTATTTTTAAATTTTAACTATCAACCGCTCGCGAATTTGGTCCGGTGGGAAGTTTGATAAAGCCGTCCTTATAGGGCGGTTTGGAATTGGCGTATGGCGTTCGCGTAAAAGCTCGTATCGTACACCGCGTATTCTTATCTTCGCTCGAACCCGTGAATCAGTCCTAGTTGTAGGTACTGCTATTACCTATTCTGTGGTAGTAGTCAATAGTATACTTAATGCGTCTTATGCTGAGATCTATAGAGCGTACTTTGACTTGGCTCAGACTTTACTTAGAGTTAAAACGAGGTGGACTTATGTGAGTAACTTATATCTGTCTCGTTTTAACCATGTCTTAATTCTAAGCAAAGTCAAATTTCGCTCTATAGATGTCACACTCAGACACGCGTTTTCAAAAACCAGCGTATACGTGCCGAAAAAACGTTAGTCTGAAACCGCCCGTACTCCTTGTCTACACTCAGGGAAATCCTGTACCTACAACAAGGGTTTGTGCTGGGCGTCGTCAGTGAGTCAGTCAGTGAGTGAGCATGGACTTTTTTTTATACACATCCATACAATCCATATCCATAATACTAATATTATAAATGCAACAGTATGTTTGCCTGTCTGTCTGCTATGCATTCCCGGCCCATCCTTTCAACCGATTTTGACGAAATTTGGCACAGAGATTTAAATTTTGCATCCCGGGGAATGAAATAGGCTAAATACGCCGGGAAATAAAAGAGTTTCCGGGGGACTGCCAAACTTAAAATCCATGCGGACGAAGGCTTGGGTATCATCTAGTTGTTAATAATTTCTTATAGAAAAATAATATTATTACCTCTTTAGGGGGTCCGTATTCAGCAAAACCCGGCGGTCCGTATTCCAGGAAACCTTCTGGAAGCTGGCCTGAAGGAATTTCGCTTATTGCCTGCTTGACTTCAGCCTTAAAATGGTCAAGAATGTTAATATTAAAACTTTTAATTAATGTTAATATTCATCAGGGCTCAGTTGCCTTTAGATGCTGTTTTAAGTATGCGGCAACCCGATGTTGGAACTATATCCCTCCGCCCATTCGGGAATGCAGTACCAAGTATGTTTTTAGTCAAAAGTTACAGTGTAAAACAGTTAAAACAAAAAGAATATGAATATGTCGCTGTGAATATTATATATCAGTTATAAGTATTATTAGGTAAGTAATTATGTAATTAGTTTAGAAATTCCTATATTTTATTAGTGCAGACACATAGGAAATATTAAATATGTATAATTTATGCAATATATATATTACGTTGTTGTCATCTATTGCGTAGTGCCTTCTAACATAATATAAGTATAGTCCCTCTATATGGTTCCTGTGACCACCTTCCTGCGTCTACTCACAACAATTCAGTTGGACCACGGATCCAGTAATGGGGTCATGGTCCAACTAAAATTATAATTATTGGACTACCACCCCTACCAAATCTCTGCAGCTCAAACTGGTTGGACGGAGTAGTTGGACCACGACCCCTGAAAACTTAGTTATGGACTGGCGATGGACTGATAGCAATATCTTATCTTCTTTAAAGAAAAAATAAAACAAGCACTACCTGTTCCGTTAAAACCTCCTTCTCCAAGCCAGCAATAATATCGGGTATATTTTGTAGTTCTGGCGCGTTCTGGTCATATATTGTGGGTATATTGACCAACAACACCTCCGTATTACCGATAGAATCGACTGTAGATGGTGTGGCCTTCTCCAAATCGCTAACTGTAGACGATTCTTGTTGAGATTCTAATGATGCGGATTCTTGCAGAGATCGCGCAGATTCTTGTTGATTCGTTTGGATGGTAGATGATTCTTGCGTGTCTTGCTGATTTGCAATAGCAACTTCTGTAGTTTGCTCATTAACGTATTCAGAATTTTTCTGATTCGATTCTTCTTGAGCATTTTGCGACTGCAAATTAGATTCTTGCAAATTCGTTGTACTGATTTCTGCAGCCTGTTCAATGTTTGGTATGATAGTTGTTTCCTTGACTATAAAATCCAAGATAGGTAGTTCGGCAGAAATAGGTGGGTTGTCATCTATTGAAGATTGGGATGCTGTTGTGGGTGATTCTGTTGATACTGCTTCTGGTTTTACTGAAAGAGCATAGCACAGGTTCAATTGACTTGCTTAAGAAGCGGCTGAAGTTACGTTATGGTACCTATCGTTCCAATTTAGCCACCAAAAATAAGCAAAGCTAAAAGAAGAATTACACATTCATATTAAACTAATAAATGCGAAAGTGGGTCTGTCTATCCTTGTGCGTTGTTCAGCATCGGTCCATCTTTCTTAATGGTGTGTGGTAAGTCTGTAATACCGTAATACTTTAAATAACATTTTCTAAAATGAATAACTAAGAGGTTAAAATTATTGTTCCCGCTAGGTACTCCCGAAGTATCTGATAGTACTATGGGTAAAATACCATACCATACCATACCATACCATGGCTGCCAGTAGGACCACCGGTAGTGCCACAGTTAAGACGATAAATTTTAAGTACCTTCAGAAACTTCCACAACATTTTCAGCAACAGCTTGGCTTGTACCAGTTTCAGCGGAAGCCCCGAAGGTTTGATCAATAGTCACATCAGGTAGACCTTGGTTCAACAAGTTCTGCGATATTTCTTTCACCTTCGGCGGGCCGTACTCCCTGAGGAAGTCGGAACCTGACGCTTCGGAGCCTTGGAGGCTTAAGTCGATTACTGGTGACGGTGACGCGGATGGTTTCTGAAAATACACACAAATGTTCGTTACTACAAGTTTTTAACCAATTTCAAAGAAAGGAGGAGTTTCTCAATTCGACGCGTATTTTTTGGCTCTAACTCGTAACTCCATCATACTTTTTTATTCGAAAGGACGTCGTATCGTCATAAATATTGATTGATGGTAAAACGTTCCCGTTTCGAGCGCACGCAGTGATTGCATAAACGAAATTGAGCTGTAATACATTTCCCTTAAGGTTAATTTGACGCCACTATATTCGAACTCTCGAATACTCGAATAATATATTCAAATAAAATCTTACCAGGATCTCAGAAGGCAGGAAGAAAGCCGGCCCCTTTGGTCGCCAGCCGCTGGGTAAGTACGGCCCTGAACCCTTGCCTTCAGCCAGCGCTATGGCCACGAACATGAGTGCCAACATCTAAAAATGAGATGAACATTTAAAAAACACAACTTGCGCTTGAAGATAACACAGGTCAGATTTTGTATTTATAAGCATCATATTGACAAGTTCGCGACATTTTAAGTTTTTCTAGACTTGTACAAAACACCTGATCGTTGTTTATCACTCGAGTGCCATCTAGCGGCACTATGTGAACGTAAAAACGCCACTCTGATCGCGCCCCCCGACGCCCGCTCGAGCGCGAGAGTCATACGACTCGGCTAGCTGGTCGAAAGACTCGACCAGCTACGCAGGCCTTGCCTCGCCAACCAACCGCGACGTGCAAATGACGTCGCCACAACCAAGCGCCTCGTACGCCGAGGCCGCCGCCGCACCGCCCTCACCGCGCCGCTCGCCACCGCCTGCCGCGCCTACCACCGCACCCACACCCAATGCCACTGCTGACCCTGCGCAACCAACGCCGCGCTCTGGTTACCCGCCACTAGTAGCGGAGTGCCTCCCTAACTGGTCAAGGCACTTCCAGGCGCTCTCTCGAGTGCTCGGACGGCTACCAAACGCGAAACCGTTGGGACGCGGGGTCCGCTTTCTTCCCAAAGACGCCGACGAATTCCGGGCTGTGCAGCGGCATCTCACAGAAGCCGCCGCAAAAGACAGTGCCATATCGTGGTACTGTTACAGCCCGGCCTCCGAAATCCCAGCGAAGGTGGCCATCCGTGGCCTCCCCCTCGATACCCCAGTGGACGAGCTGGTTGCCGCGCTGCGCGAACTCGGCTTCCCCGCCGAGGCGGCGCGAGCCATCCCACCGCCCCGAGGACGACATGGACAACATGGCTGCACCTACTTCGTGCGGTTGGCGCACATGACGAAGGAAGAACTACGCCAACTCTACCAAGTTAATGAAATCCTGCTCATGCCGCAAATCACTGTTGAGGCGTGGCGTGGAGGATCGAAACCGCCCCAGTGCCACCGATGCCAGACTTACGGCCATAATTCGGCCAATTGCCATAGACCCTTCCGCTGTGTCCGCTGTGCCGGTGAACACAGCGTGAAGGACTGCCCACGACCCCGAGATGCTGAGCCCACATGTGCTAACTGTGGGAAAAGCACTCGGCGAACGACCGCCGTTGCAGCCTCTATAAACGCGAGGCGAGAAAGCGAGGCATTAACCTGCCGCCGCCACCTCGCGCGCCCGCCCGACAAAAACAGCGGGGCGTGGCCACAAGCCCCGCAACCACCGCCGCTCCATCAACCGCACAAACCCCTGCACCGCCAACCACAACGCAGCCGTCCACTGTCGCACAGTCGGTGATGACCGACACGCGACCTGTATCGGCACCACGAACCACGCAATCTGCGACTGCTGAGAGTGCTACGACTCTGGCAGCGGCCGCAAACCCGCACACCGAACGGGGCCAGCCGGTGCGAGCGAGAAGACGCCGCCGAAACCGCGCGCCTCGCTCACGCCGCACCGCACCAGCGGCGGCCTCGACTCCGCAACAGCCGGAGCCCGCCGCTGGCCGACGATCACCCGCCGAGGCCACAAGCCAGGTGCCACCCACCCGCCTACCAACCGTACCACTAGCTACTCGCACGCGTCAGGCTGCACCAAGCCCGACACAATTCGACGCACCGCGTCCCCGCCAGGCCGCAGCTGCACGCCCGGCCAGCCAACCCGCCCCACAACCGTCAATCTCCGCTAACGCCCGCCCTGCAACCCAACCGGCCCAACAAGAAGCGCAGACCGACCCGGACATTGTGGCTATAGTCCGGGCCGTGATCGAGGCGCTCACGACTGGGCTGACGGCGTACCTGCAGGGCCAGGGCGCAATACAAGCCCTCACAGCAGGCTTGGCGGTGCTTACGCGCCTCCATGCCTAAAAAGAAGAAACGGGTCCCGCACGCGGTGACGATGACGTCACCCGCAGTGCGGACCCACAAAACACCAAACTTTAGGGCCCGTAGCCTCCTAGGCAGGCCCAAGCCGTCGTTACGGCTTAAAGCCATTCACCGGGGCACAGAGTTGCCCCGCGCCCCGCCCGGGTAAGGAGGCTCAGCCTCGAGGCCCGTACCCCCGCTTGGCCCTCACGGGCCAAACGGAGAAGACCCACTGATGATCGCGCGGTGTTTTTGAATGTATTAAAATTAATTTAAAAAATTCAAGAAAGTTATTACTATAACTATAACAAAAGCAAAATTCATACCAAAAACAGGTATTTCCTTTTCGTTTTTGTGCATAATTAACCGAAAAATCAGAAAATAAACTTTTTTGTAGAGTCGTGTAATCGCGGTAAATCGTGTACCTAGTCGTGTAATGTAATAGCGGTGATAGATTAGCGGCTTAGGCACCTGACATACTGTACACTGTACAGGGTCGCAGGTTCAATCCCGGGCACGCGTCTTTAACTTTTCGAAGTAAGTATGTGCGTTTTAAGAAACTGTTTTCCGAAACGGTGGTAGAGTTAAAACATGACGTGAGAGACATATGTCCTATATGTTATAAACAAATTGAGTTTATTGAGAAATATCTCAAGTGAAACATCGTGAGGAGAGCTGCTGCATGCTAAAGTCTGCCAATCTGCACTTGGTCAGCGTGGTTGACTATAGCTTGGCCATGCTTGCAGGTTTCCTCACGATGTAATTCCTTCACGCAAGCAAGTGATGTTTAATTTCGTAAAACGCACTTTTAACTCCGAGAAGTTACAACCTAGAGACCGGGTATCGAATCCTTGACTACCCAAATACCTAGGAAGCTAGGCGTCTTAACCACTAGGCTTTCACAGATTACCACTACAGCACATTAACGTCCCACTGCTGGGCACAGGCCTCCACTCTCATAGGGGAGAGGGAATTAGAGCTTAGACCCACCACGCTGCTCCAATGCGGGTCGGCACTTGGCGGGCTTTAACGACTATTATCACGTTAGCGACAATAACCGGGACCGACGGCTTAGCGTGCTCTCCGAGGCACGGGAGTGAAACACCGCCAACTTCCAACTCAGGCACTGAGAATTTCTTAACTGGAAAAACCCAATACCTAACAACCTTTATACCCGACAGGGGATCGAACCCAGGACCTCATGACCCGCAGTCGACCATGCTAACCGCAAGACCAACGAGGCAGTCAATTACACAAATTAAGAACAGTAATATTTACCTTCATGATGATATTGAGATCTTGGAAAAGGAGATGCGAATGATATCCGTCGTGAATCGATGCCCCAATTTATACCAAAAATGGGCTCTATTTAAAAAAACTCAAACAAATTATCGATTAACCAAATATTTGAGTATTAAGTAGGTTATTTGATCACTATTTGCAGATTATATAGGACAAAATTTGGAGCGAATTTGAAGGTCTAATTTATCTACGACATCATCGGTAAGTACCTAACTTGGTACTTACTTAAGCTATAGAATATAATAATTCTCCACCCCACCGAATTTCGCCCACGGCGGCCTATCTCCAGAGCGATTAAAATCCATCAGCGCGGGAGATATTATAGTGCACAATTGTGTGCGCATACTCAGGTGCACTTTATGTTCTTAATACTCTCATAGCTCGATGGGACGGAAAATCCGACACGACTGGAGAGAGATCAGGCGCAGGACCGACTGCTTTACGTGCTCTGCGAGGCTATAGTATACAAACATACCTACTTATGATGCCTGCACGAGACTTCATCCGCGTCGATTTGGGATTCTTATTATCTCATGGAAACTCATTGATTTTCTGCCTCGCCACATTGAATATGTTCAAAAAAAACTATAGCTAATAGCTATACTCGGGAGGATGTAAGGACTCTAACGATACCGCATACATTCAAATCTGCTCAGGCATTTAGAAGTTATGGTGGAATAAAGAAACTCACATACATACATACATAGATGCATACATATACATACATACATGAACCCTGAAAATATTAAAAAAGTTGCTGTTCAACACTGCGCCAGGGAAATCGGCATATTTTATGTTAGTTTCCACGAGAACTAAGTGAATACTTTTTACACAATAGAAGTCGCAGTTCAACATGAGCAATTAAATCAGTATTTCAAGATCACGATTAGTAAAGACAAATAAAACTTAAAAGACGTGCCTGTTGTTTGCCATCCTTCATGGTTATACCGCAGTTTAAGGAGATACGTTCTTTCCTACCAGTCGTTCGACGGAGGCGATAGAGCAACGCTGTGAGCCTAATATACCTAGTCACACGTGACGGAGGAATTTTCGACTTAAGACTTTTGTATACAATTTCGTACCTCTCTCAACTGAGTGACCTACACTAGGTGCTTCAACTTACTGTCATGGTAGCCGGGTCTGTCATTTGTATGGGCGTCTACCCACTGTATGAATATATACTTACGCTGTGTAGATAACCGCAATTAATTGATGGCCGTGATTTCCTAGTATTGTAGAGACGAGTTTTTTTTTTTAAAGACGTCTTACTCCATTCAATAATGCCTTGCTTCTTACCTTAATCATAAGTACAATATTGTGTTGTCATCGGTATTAGGTAGGATACGAAAATAATTAAAAGTTGGTTAAATTAGGAAGAAAGAAAGAAAGAAAATTCATTATCTGTGGCAATTTCTGCACAAAAAATAAATTAAAACAAGCACTTGGGTACATGCAAAATCCAAATTTCGTATGTACACCACCTCAAATAGGTAAGCCACTCAGCTTTACTGGGACGGCCTCTTAGATACGAAACCACAGCCTGCTATGGCGCACATCTGAGGTAAGTAGGTAGGTGAGTATTTCGAATTCTAAGATTTTTTCCATTAACCAACCGAACTTCCGGTTTCGGTTCCGGCCTAGTTTCGGTAAAAACCCGGTTCGGCTGCAATCCAGCCTAAACTACGGCCGAAACTAAATCTAGATTCGGGAAGGTTTCGTGCTGCGATGGATATAATATTTTTTTTGTGATAAAAGTAAACCTTTTACTTAATTTTCCCCCGCAAAACATGACCATAAATTATGAAAGTTTCGGTTTCGGTCGTAATAAACTATAGTTTCGGTCGGACCAATGATCTTTAATATTGACACAATTTTTTTCACTTATACGTAAGTGTAATAGTTACAGGTGAAGCTAGCTAATGAAAGCGTGTTAAAAAATTTACATCGGGGTCTACTAATAATACCCAGTGCGTATAAAAAATATGTACTTAAGTATATAATATTTATTGTAAGTAAAAAATTGTATTAAACATTACAATCAACCACATTTTGAGTCAATATCCACGGATATCATCATGGACGCCGTTCTGGTATCCGTTGCCATGACTACGGGTGTTGGCATCGTACCCGGCGGAACGGTTGGGGTCTTCTGCGTCCCGGTACGAGATCTGGGGTTTGAACCCGTTCTCATCTGCTTCGTAGCTGACGGTCTGTAAACCAATTTAGTGCAATGGTGATTGATAAAACAATGGGTATGATGATAACTAAATCAAATCAGCAAACTTAAAAACGCGCTTCTATGGAATTTATATGGAAGTTTGTATGCTTAGAGTAAAAATATTAAGCCTATGTTTGTATGAAATACATAGTTGTGACGTCATCAAATTTCAACGTATTTTTTCTTTAATGGAGGATGTGAATTTTAGTTTTGGAAGACTAATTTGTTTTTGTTAATCAATAAGAAATAATTTATAATAAATAATAATTTATAATAATTTATAAGAAATAATTTATAATAATAAATTTGTTAATCAATAAGAAATAATTTATTTATGTTATAATGCTGTTTCACTTGAGTAAACTGTACGGCTGGACCAATTTATATCATATTTTACTTTAAATGTTTGTGGTAGTCCGAATAAGGTTTTTGGGAAAAGAAAAATTGGAAAGTTTCCATAAAAACTGGAAATTCGGGAAGAAATTAAATTACCTAATTATTTTTTCCAATGGATTCCTATTCCTATTTCTTTTAACCCGGTCAACCGGGTTAAAAGAAATAGGAAGAAGAGCCCACAACAAACTCAAGTTTGTTGTGGGCTCTTCTCAGACAAGGGCGCGTTTGAAATAGTTTTAAGATACCGTAACTGATTATCACCATCATGTTTTTTTTTAATTGAATAAATAAATATTGAATTGAAGATCTTTTTGTATAAATTCAATATATTGAAATTTGGACAGGATAGCGTCTGTCTGATCAGCTAGTATCGGAATCATACTAATATTATATATGCGAAAGTGTGTTTGTTTGTTGATTTGTTGGTTTCTTTGTTTGTCCTTCATTAACGCCGTAATATAGTTCCCGCGGGAAGCAAAAATCTTAAACCACGTGGACGAAGTCGCGGGCATAGTGGATGGAGCTTGGTAAGTTGGTATACCTGTTTCCTTCCATCAGGCAACACCACGTGGTATGCGCCCTGAGCCTTCTCTTCCAACCGTTCCTCGTGATGTCCGAAATCAGAGCCTTCATAGTCAGCCACCATGTAGCCAAAGTTGTAGTTCACCGGTTCCTGTATACAGAATCCATACTTACATACTAATATTATAAATGCGAAAGTGTATCTGTCTGTCTGCTACGCTTTAGCGTTCCATCTTTCCAACCTTTTTTAATGAAATTTGGTATCGGGGTAGCTTACATGATACATCCCAGTGAAGGACATACGCTACCTACTTTTTAGAGTTCCCCGGGAATATAAAAAACTTAATCATCTATAGTACATAATAACAGATAATCAATAATAATCAATTTTATTGCAATCAGACTTGCAAGTGGTAATGCAGCCTAATGTGGGGCGCGCTTGCCTCTATTCACCCTTGATTTTTAAGATACCGATATTAAACGGTGAGGAAAACGGAAGTCGGAAGGGCATTCCATATCCTAGCAGTTCGAATTAGAAACAAGGAAGTAAATCGCTTCGTACGAGTCCTTTGACTTTCGATTATGTTCGGATGCTGACCTTGAAGCGTTGCGATTCGTACCGCAAGGCATCTTCAAGGTCAGCATATACTGACTTCTTAACCTAACCTAACCTAACCTATCCCTAACCTAATCTAAGAGAGGAACAAGAAAAAAAGATAGCGCCCACTCTCCAAAATATATGTAGAATATACCGCGCGAGATCGAATACTCCATGCACTGCTAATGGCTGCTTGGTCTGTTTTACAACGAGGACAGGAGATCTTACTGTCTTATCGCTTGGAGATACCAGAGTAGAACGATTACAGAAAAAGAATTTACCCACTTACCGAATTGGCATCGATTTCGTTCTTCCCGTAAATCGCCGAGATCTCATCGTAACCCTGACTGCCTCCAGCTCCTAACCTTCCCTGGGCGGCATAGTCATGGGAACTGCTCCTGAAAGACAATAATAGTTTTAGACCATCTCCACCCTCTACTGAGCTGATTTCTCATTTCACAATGAGACGTTAACCATAGCCCACCACGCTGGCCAAGTGCGGATTGGGAGACTTCACACACCTTTGAGAACATGCTCCTGAAAGACAATAATAGTTTTAGACCATCTCCACCCTCTACTGAGCTGATGTCTCATTTCACAATGAGACGTTAACCATAGCCCACCACGCTGGCCAAGTGCGGATTGGGAGACTTCACACACCTTTGAGAACATTATAATATTGACGACCTCCTTGGCGCTGTGTGCATTAATGTAGAATTTTAGTAGGTACCCGCTGTGTGTCTTATAATTAAGAGGTTTCAGATTCGATCCCTGGCGGGCTCAATTCGGGAATTGGTAATTTCTGAATTTTCTCTTGTCTTGCCTGGCGGGAGGCTTCCGCCGTCTGCAATCTCACCTGATGGTAAGTGACGATACAGTCTAAGATGGTAGCGGGCTAAACTATTGGAGTTGTGGCAGTTATATTCTGTAATATTAAACCCATAGGCCTCTACACGGCATCGTACCGGAACACTAAATCGCTTGGCGGTACGCCTTGGTCGATACGGTGGTAACTAGCCACAGCCGTAGCCTCCCACCAGACCAGCCCAGAGAAAATTCAGTAATTACAAAAGCGATGCCATATAAATAATACGAATAGGATAAAGTTACCTGGATAAGCCATTTCCATGAGCTCCTAGCTCCAAATTCCTGGCTGCAATGACTTCTGGCGCCCCTGGGAATGAGGCTCCAGACTGAGGGCCCTGAGGATATCCAGGATTGCGGTTGTTTGGTGATGGTGGGAGGTAGCTGATGGAATAATTTACAAATTAATTAGGTATAATCAAGTTCAAAAGCACTCGTAATACTTTGTTGAAAAAACACATTTGAATTTGATAATAGATCGGTAGATAGGAGATAGGTACAGTTCGCGCGCGCACTTGCGCGAACTATACCTATCACCGTTCAACGCGCTCGAAGAATTATTATGTATGACAAGTATGACAGGTGTCTTTTATGTATGTTACGTCATGTTTTAACTCGCGCCGGTTCGGAAAGAATTCTACTGAAGAGCCGCCAAGAAGCTCAGCAGTTGCTCTCTCGAAAAACAAGATATAAGAACTCTGAACTTACCTACTGTATTTTGTAGGAAATTGTAACATCTATGTATGAAACGTATTAAAAGAGAAATCTCGTTAAAAATTTATTCTAGACGCAGTGCCAACTTTGACCACCAAAGACCAAATAAGTTTTTGGGACGGGACTATCGTGGCTTGAGCGAGAAAATAAGGGACACGTGTCTCAAGCGAGAAAATAGTCGATAGCTGCCTTACACACTAGCTGACTTCCTAAAGAAAAATATTTTACCTGTTAGACGGCGGAAGTTCCGCCGTAGCAAATGCTAATGTGGCAACGAAGAAAACTATAAGCCGACTCTGAAACAAAATAATAGTTTATCCTATAAACTTATAGAATGATTTTTTTTAATCCCTTGGTAAACTCTTAAATTTTTTATTAACCGATTTTCAAAAAAGGAGGAGGTTCTCAATTCGGTATGGTTTTTTTAAATGTATGTAACCGCATATCTCCGTGGTTTCCAAACCGATTAGAATTTTTTTTTTCAGTAGTTAGAGGAAGCTCGCGAGTTGGTCCCATAAAAAATTCTGACTCCAAATCCTCAATCCTGATGCTGTAGGTAGGTATACCTACAACTCAAAACTAGGGAGTTAGGAAGTTTTGATGGTGAATTCATATATTAAGTAGGTATCAAGTCACGTGTTTACGATTCAACTCTGTTGATGCTGCAGGGTACAGAACTCCTTAAAAATAGCGATTTAGGTTTTTTTTTTGGTGAATTCATATTGCAGGTGTCAAGCAACGACTTCATAATTAAACCCAAGTCCCAGCTCCTCAACCCTGATGCTGCAGGGTACAGAACTCCTTAAAAATAGCGATTTAGGTTTTTTTTTTGGTGAATTCATATTGCAGGTGTCAAGCAACGACTTCATAATTAAACCCAAGTCCCAGCTCCTCAACCCTGATGCTGCAGGGTACAGAACTCCTTAAAAATAGCGATTTAGGTTTTTTTTTTGGTGAATTCATATTGCAGGTGTCAAGCAACGACTTCATAATTAAACCCAAGTCCCAGCTCCTCAACCCTGATGCTGCAGGGTACAGAACTCCTTAAAAATAGCGATTTAGGTTTTTTTTTTGGTGAATTCATATTGCAGGTGTCAAGCAACGACTTCATAATTAAACCCAAGTCCCAGCTCCTCAACCCTGATGCTGCAGGGTACAGAACTCCTTAAAAATAGCGATTTAGGATTTTTTATGGTGAATTCACATTGTAGGTGTCAAGCAACGACTTCATACTTAAACCCAAGTCCCAACTACTCAACTCTGATGCTGCCGGATACTGCACTTCTAAGCCGTGGGGATAAAGAGTACACTATAAAAAGTTAAAAATAAAAATTCTTTCCAAAAAACCGACTTCCAAAGCCACTGTAAAGTAAAAAATAATTTTGATTTCGGCCGAGTACCTACCTATAACAAAGATAGGCAAAGTTGACGCGTCAGGCTCGTCCGACTTCAACATAGTGTAGAAATCAAAATTATTTTTTACTTTACAGTGGCTTTGGAAGTCAGTTTTTTGGAAAGAATTTTTGAATTTAATATGAAGGCTTTGTTCGTCTCCGGCATGCAACCATCTCTGTTCCAAACGTCAAAATCAGTTGAAAAGATGGGCCGTAAAAGCGTAGCAGACACACTTTCGCATTTTAAATAATAATTTTAATGTGGATGTAGATTAGTTTAAATAGCTAATAATTCATAATTCATTGAATACAAATTCACGTAGATTGGTTAAAATAAAAGTAAGTATACCTTACCGTCATCTTAACCAAAAAAACACAGCACAACAAATGTAGTAGAGTGGATAAAATGCAACAATAATGCGATCGTCCTAGTTCAATGTTCTTTTATACTGCGCCAAAGTTTTAGCTAAGAAGGGGATGAAAAATTGTGTCTCATTAGCGACATAATAGACGCGCTTTCAAGGTAAATGTGATACTTGGAACAACAGATGCATAGAGTAGTTGTTAAAACTAAAAATCCATACTAATTACTAATATGTATTGTAAATGCGAAAGTGTGTCTGTCTGTCTATGTAGGTATCTGTTTGTCTGTCATGGTGAAAGTGAATTTGTACGTTTCTGTCTGTTTTTATCAGCCCGTCGCATTTCTGACTCCGATTTTGAAAGAACTTTGTGTACAGATTACTTGTAAATGTATCCCGTAAGCGAACATAGTGAGCCTATTTTTGTTCCTATATTTGGGAAGTCAAAGACTTACCACAAAGTATCCGCTAGTTTCATAATAATTTTTATTTAATCAGACAAATGCGGTTCACTATTGCGCTATTATCATCAAAAGCTATAATTTTACGACGTCGATAATCTATACTAATATTATAAAGAGGAAAGATTTGTTTGTTTGTTTGTTTGTAATGGATAAACTCAAAAACTACTCAACTGATTTTAAAAATTCTTTCACCTATAGAAAGCTACATTATCAGCGAGTAACATAGGCTATACTTTATTTTGAAAAAAATTAGAGATCCTTTCGAAAATTGCAATAATGTCAACGAAGTCGGAAAAAATCGTCTCTTCTGAGAGCTTACGAGGCGTGCGCTGACTAAATAGGTAAAGTTACACAAAAACATTGTGGCAGGTGCGGTGAATACGGGGACGGACGTACTCTTACAATGTAATATTAAAATGTAAAACCTGCCCACTGCCCACTGTCCACTGGCTACATTGGGTATAGACTAATAGGATTATTAGTGCTACCCGTGCGAAGCCGGGGCGGATCGCTAGTAAATAATAATAATAAATATTTTTATAATGGGACGACTCCTTACGTTTTTCTGTCGTCACTGAGGAGTGAGGGGTACGTTGCTACGTCGTTGGTCGCATCGTGATATCAATCACGGTTAGCTATAGCTTTTCGTTACTTAGGTCGAACTGAACTATTTGTAAAATGAACGTGATTGATCATTGAGTGATAATTGAGTAGTGCTAATTATTTAATACTAGCTAATGCCCGCGACTTGTCCGTGTGAATTGAGGTTTTTCGGTTGACGCGGGAACTCTTTAATTTTCCAGGATAGTAGCCTTAGATGTGTTATTCCGGATGTAGCGTCACAAGTACTTACTATGTACCTACTTACCTCGATTTACCCAGAATACTTAAAGTACAATTACTTCAAAAAGGCGAGAGCCCACAGCATCAGTTCGACGGAAGGTGTTAGCTGCGCCGTGTTGAGGACGTCTGCACCGAACAGTGTAGATGACAAGCAATCGCGCCAGCCAGTTTTTATTGGACATAGAAAGGAAAGGTTAGCCTCGAAAAAGGCTGTCCGTACAAACTTTTGCCGGGACCGGAGATGCCGCTGATTTCCTCAGGAGTCGAAGAATACACTGAGAGTTCCACTGTTCACACAAGTACAGTACCAGCCAGTTCATTATCACCACAGTGCACACGTGTCACTCGTTACGGCGCAGCTAACACCTTCCGTCAAACCGATGCTGTGGGCTCTCGCCTTTTTGAAGGCGATCTCGCATCTTCATTTATCTAAGTATCGCTCGATGAGAACGGTGTCGGTCTTGATATTAAAGTGAGTTGCATCTTGGTTTATGTTTTTTTATTCCCGAGGAAACTCCTCAATTTACCGGGATGAAAAGTATGCCTATGTCACTCTCCATGTCCTCAACTATACCCATAGCAAAAATCACGTCGATCCGTTGCTCCGTTGCGGCGTCATTAAAGGACAAACCAACAAACCAACAAACAAACACACTTTCGCATTTATAATATTAGTATGATATTATAAAGATGACGTAAACTTTGACGTTGACGTTGGTTGGCAGTCCCAATCAGAGTCCCAATATTAATGTGTTAAGAGTGTGAGATAAATAATATAATGATTATTATTCTCGTAGCTTTAGTTTTAAGATACCGTTACTGATTATCACCATTATATATTATAAAAAACTCGATGTCAATAAGTGTAGTATACCTACCTAAATTGAATAAACGTTATTTTGACTTTGACTTTGACTTTGACTTTGAATTACCCTTTCTGAGCATTTACTTTTTATCCCGGAAAATTAATGAGTTCCCCCGGGAATCGAAAAGTTTGGATGGATGTATGAATATGGTACCCGCGGGAACTCCTTAATTTTCCGGGATAAAAAGTAGCCTATATTACTATCTCACGGTATAATCCCCCTATAATGGTGAAACACGTACTTCTTCACATTTTAACGAAAGCCCAAATGCTGTTTCATGGCTATAACTTGAGAAATTAAGGATTTTCTTACAAACTCTCAACCCCTATTTCACCCCTTCGGGGGTGGAATTTTGAAAAACTGTGAAACACATCTTTTCATTTTCAACCCGCAGCTTATATAATATCAAGTTTAATGGCTATAACTTGAGAAATTAAGGACTTTCATACAAACTTTCAACTCCTATTTCACCCCTTCGGGGGTAGAATTTCGGGATAAAAAGTCGGGATAAAATTTCGGGATAAAAGGATTATGTCCTACCTCGTAGTATGGGCTCAAATCGTGCCAAGTTTCGTTTGAATTCAATATTCATTTAGTAGTTTCGGCGTGATGCGCGGTCAAGATACAGACAGACAGACAAAAATGAAAAAAATTACAGATTTTGCTTCAGTATCGAATAATGAGTGCCCTCCAAAAAAAATTTTCAAAATATCTTCAATGTACAGAATTGGACCTGTTACAGTTTTATTATGAGTATAGAAATGTGAATTGAATTTTGTAATTTGTAAAACGCTAAACCGTTTTCAGCCCGTTAAAGTAAGTGGCTTTGCTTTGTTGCCATCTTTCATCTTTCTCAGTTTACTACAGTGAATCTATCTATCTATCTATTCTATCTATCTCAAGTTCTATGCATCGTTTTAGTACCTGCCCCCCGATTGATTAAGAAAATCGTAAATGTTTGTCAGACGGATAATTCGAATAGATACCTGCATGTCAAACATCATAAATAGACTCTTTAAGCAGTTCGAGTAATAGTTTTAAGCTCTCAAAATTCACCACTTTTTTTTAAATATACCTATAGGCTAGCGCTTGCCTGCAAAGCTGCAATCAGACTTGCTTGCAAGTAGTGATGCAGCCTAAGGTGGAGCACGCTTGCCTAGAAGATACCTAAATTCACTCTTTCATTAAGATTTCTTACACAATTGGGCCTCTGAAATATTTCCTGGCTGAAGTAAGGCCTACTTCGGGGTACGGCCTTGCCATAGAACAAGGACTCAGTTCATTAATTCCTTCCAAAATGAAATTGTAATTATTAAAATAATTATTAACTTGTTGTTCATTCTTGATTATATCTTATCTTATCTTATTCTTATTATTGGAGTTTACCTCCTTTAGGCTCCAGAGAGAGGAACTTCCTCACAATTCGCGCCGTCTCAAGGATAACCGCCTTCTGTATACGACCCTTAATCCAACAATCAAGCGAAAGCTTCTTGAGGTTTTGATCGAAACTTTTCGCAATAAGACCGTTAACTGATACAACCATTCGGTACAATTATTGTTGAATCAACATTCCACATGGCGGTAATCTCATGAGCAAGGTCCAAGTATTTCGATACTTTTTCCTTTTCTGCTTTCACCAGGTTATCGTCATGTGGAACAGTAACATCAACAATTATTGCTCGGCGCGCTGAGCGGTCGACCACTATGTCAGGTCTATTGACAGCAATAAACCTATCAGTGATAACCGACCGATCCCAGTAGAGCAAGTGTAAGCGACGCAATTATTAATGTAATTATATTTTAAGTTTTATTTATAATAAAAAAGAATATTCGAGAATGCGCGCTGCGCCTGGACGTTGGCCACTAAACAATAGACCTATTGCACTAATGCATAGCATTGCAGTCTCCGAACGAACGCGGCCACGGCAACAACCTAGTGCGCACATTCCCGAGTCTTTCTGCCGAGTACCTATTCCGTGTTTTATTTTCTATCGCCTACAACCGTTTTCGTGGTCATTCGAGCCAAATCTATAAATCAGCGATGTTTAGTACTCCACCTATATCGGTTAAAACGCGGGAACGGTTAATTGAAAGACTTGAACGCGCTTCGGAGCACGTGCTCGCGACTGAATATAGTGGAAATTCCCCACCGCGTCGCGTTAAAAGTAATGTTACGCCGCGTAGTGAATTAGGCGACAATATGTCCTGTTCGTCTACGAGAATGTCTCCAACAGCCCGAAGGAAGCAGCTGGAGTTGGAAGCTGCTCGGGCCAAGGCTCAAATCGAGATCGATCTAATCAATAAGAAATTAGAAGCGGACATAGCCGCCATTAATGACGAGACGGAGGCGAAATCTCGGGGCCACTCCTATCAGAGTGGTCGCTCGAACGTTGAAGAGTGGTTGGAGCGCAGCCACAGCCAGGCACAGCCGTCACAGGTTCCGCAGGCGGAACCGGCGGCAGCAGCAGCGGCGGCAGCAGCGACGGCAACGGAGGCGGCACAGCTGGCACCAGGAAGTCAGTTACTCACCTCATCACTGCCGGTCGATAGCCTCCTACAAGTGGCCCAGGCACTGAAGGATATTATGGTTGCCTCACCCTCTACAAAAGAAGACCGGTTGCTTACCAGACTGGCAACCCCCAGGGACCTACCAACGTTTAGCGGTGATTGCGTAGAGTGGCTACATTTTAAGAGTGCCTACGAAGAATCCACTCGTGTGTGCCAGTTCACAACGTCTGAAAACCTTTGGAGATTACGTCGGGCGTTAAAAGGTGACGCCAAGGAGGCGGTAACTGACTTACTCATCGGCAACACATCTCCAGAACACATCATCAAGACGCTGGAACTCAGGTTTGGCCAATCTGATTTAATAATAGAAAATTTAACAAATAGAATTAAAAAGCTATCACCTTTATCGGCCAATTATCAACAGGATTTAATTACCTTTTCCACTAAAGTAAATAATTGTGTATCTATTCTACGAGCTCTTAACAAAGAAGATTATCTGAGAAGTCCAGAGTTGGCCACTGCAATAGTTTCTAAACTACCTAGTGTCATATTTTCAAGATGGACAGATTACGCATTTCCTAGGATCAATAAGGGCGTATCTAAATTAGAATTATTAGCAAAATTTTTACAAACAGAAGCTGAGATGATATCCGTCGTGGGTATCGTACATAAAAAATCCGAACTCACAACCGACAAAAAGCATGAAGGTAAACCTCGCGCAGTTCTATTAACTGTTAACTCAGATAGCAAATGTAAATTTTGCAAGAAAGGAATACATTTACTGCCAGACTGTAGGATGTTCAAAAGAGCCTTGCGGAAAGAACGATGGCGATTTGTAAAAGCAAACAACTATTGCTTCGGTTGCTTGTTACCTGAGAAGCACAACCGAAGCGCATGCTCTGCTCCACTTTGTAGTATAGACAGTTGTGGACTTCCGCACAGTGAACTGCTACACTTTAAAAAGCCAAAAAGCCAAGCGCCAACTGCCGAAGAGCCCCGGCAAGCGCTCGAGGCCCAGGAGGAGTCGTCGACCTCGAGCGCCGCCGTGGCCCTCGTCGCCGAGCCGAGAGGGGACCCCGAGCTGCAGCGCGAGTCTGTGAGCGTGGCAAAGTGTGATGTGATGCTAAAGGTAGTCAAAGTCAATTTGTGCAGTGCTAGTGGTAAAAGTGTGAGCGCTTATGCGTTACTCGATGACGGTGCGGCAGTGTCAATGATGGACTCAGAGCTGGCGAAAGAGCTAGGGGTTAGTAGTTGTAAGTCGGAACCAATAAAGATAGTGGATGCTTTCGGCCTAGAAGTATACCAAGAGAATTGTCCTAAAATCAATGTTAAAATCTCTAACTATGATAATAGCAATTATTATAATGTCATGTTTAGACAAGTTAATCAGCTAAGTTACCTATGCAAAATTTATCTATTATTAACGAACTTAAGTGTAAACATTTGTTAGATATAAAACCATTTGTATGTTCGGAATGTGTTGTACCTAAACTATTAATTGGGGAGGACAATTATTTTCTTTTAGCCCCATTAGAAGTATTACATGGTGGTAAAAATGAACCCTACGCCACCAAATGTCGCCTTGGTTGGTCTATTCACGGCTGCTACGGTCGCACTCACTCGCCGGTAAGTGGTCATGCCTTCTTTCTCGACAGCGCCGATAAAAAGGTGAATAGCGACGTCCATCAATTAAACGATTTAATAAAGCAATCGTTCGAGTTGGACTCCATAGGAATTTCAACCTTACGCCGTGAGAATAAGGCACATTTAAGAGCCGTTGAAATATTGGATTCAACGGCCCGCTATTTAGGTCAACGATGGGAGGTAGGTTTGCCCTTTTGCAAGGACACATTCACTATGCCTGATAGCTATGAATATGCACGCTCTCGCTTGCGTGGCATATTAAAAAAGTGCCAAGCGGACAGCGTGTACGCCGATAGGTATCGGCAAGAGATGGAGAAGCTATTTGCTAGCGGCTATGCACGAGAACTAGATGATGAAGAAATCTCGACGAGTCACGTATGGTATCTCTCACATTTTGGGGTTCAAAACCCCAATAAACCAGGCAAACTCAGGTTAGTGTTTGATTGCGCCGGAAAGGTGAAAGGTCAATGCCTAAATGATCTTCTTTTAACTGGCCCCGACCTTTATAATTCGTTGCTCGGTATAATGCTAAGATTTCGCGAACATGCATTTGTTTTGATAGGAGACATAAAAAAAATGTTTCTTCAAATAAAAATTCGTCGCGAAGACCAAAACTTTTTAAGATTTCTATGGCAAACTAGTTTAGATGCTCCTATAAAAGTATGTGCCATGGAAAGTTTAATATTTAGTGCCACCTGTTCACCTTTTATAGCGCAATATATAAAAAATAAAAATGCGTTAAAATATCAGGACTTGTATCCCGATGCAGTCGACGTAATAGTGAACGATCACTATATGGACGATTGTTTACACTCGTGTGCGAGCGAAAGTAAGGCTATAGAATTAGTGCGGGACATCACGATGATTCATAAGCAAGGTGGGTTTGAGATAACACGCTGGTCAAGTAATAGCAAACGAGTGCTGGAAACTATTCCGCCAGAGGCGCTCGCGCCGACTGCGATCGAGTTCAGACACGGATCTAATAATGCCATGGAGCGCACTCTCGGTTTGATGTGGTATCCGAGCGATGATTCGTTTGGATTTAAAATTTGTTTAGACCGAGTTCAAAATATTTTAGACGGAGTCGAACCACCTACTAAAGCAAAAATGCTCAGTATTATTATGTCTGTGTATGATTTGCATGGTTTTGTATCTCCCTTCATAATAAAAGGTAAAATTCTCTTTCAAAATGTGCACCGCAGTGGCGTCGATTGGAATTGCCGCATCCAACCTGGCGATCATGCATCATGGGTAAACTGGCTGAAAGAATTGAAGCGCCTCGCTGCACTACGCATACCGCGCTGCTATGCCGGCGCGGGCGCATGGACGGAATGCTATGCATCGAATGAGTCATCCGGTAAGGATTGCATGATTTTAGAGCGGCAAATGCATATTTTTTGCGACGCTTCACTTAAATCGTTCGCGGCTGTAATATACTGGCGATTCAAACGTTCGGACGGGCACGTTCTGGTATGTTTCGTCGCTAGTAAAAGTAGGGTTAGTCCGCTCCGGCCTGTATCTATACCTAGACTTGAACTTCAAGGAGCGCTCTTAGGGGCGCGCTTAGCGAAAACTATAGAAGGCGAGCACAGGGATACGACGACACTTACTAAACGTTACTTCTGGTCTGACTCGAGCACAGTACTGCAATGGATCCGCAGTGATCCACGTAATTATAAACCTTACGTCGCTCATCGTTTGGGTGAAATCGACGATTTAACTAAATCGTGCGAGTGGCGGTACGTGCCGACTAAGCTCAACCCGGCTGACATAGCTACGAGAGAAGACTCACCACCGCTTTCTTATTCCGATGCTTGGTTTCAAGGTCCTTCCTTCTTATGTGGTCCTGAAGAGGACTGGCCGAAGGATCGCAAGTTTACCAACCTGGCAGAGGAGGTTAAGTGTGAAGAGAGGTCTGTACACACGGTAAGTAGTGACTGCTCAGTGTTGATTTTACCTAATGAAAATAACATTTCGAGTTGGATCACTCTCGTACGCGCCACTGCAAGGGTTTTACTTTTCATAAGAAAATGTCAGCGCAAAGACGTTAAACTTGACGTTTTCCTGATGAGGGAGGCGGAAGACCTGCTCATAAAAAAGTGTCAGTCTGACTCATTTGGAAACGAACTGTCATGTTTAAAACAAGGTAAGTCGCTAACGAGTACCAGCCGATTGCTACAAATTTCACCATATTTGGACGACGACGGTATTTTACGTGTTGGCGGACGGATCGATAAAGTAAGCGGGGTAGAACGAGCTACTATGAGGCCAGCCATTCTGGACGGCCAGCACCGAATCTCTCAACTGCTAGTTGAATACCATCACAAGAAGGCACTGCATGGCGCTAACGAGCTTGTCGTAAATCAGTTGCGACAACAATACTGGATTTTGAGGCTTCGACCGACTGTTCGCAAGGTAAGCTCGCGCTGCTTGTTCTGCCGCTACAGACGCGCGGCGCCTCAGCCACAGCGCATGGCAGACTTACCAGCTGCGAGGCTGCAGCACAATAGACGGCCCTTCAGTTATTCGGGACTCGACTTTTTTGGGCCACTCGAAGTTACTGTAGGTCGTAGGAGACTTAAGCGATACGGTATGATATTTACTTGTCTCACCATACGCGCGATTCATATTGAATTAACAGAGGATCTTACAGCTGACTCAACGATCCTTGGACTAAGGAGAATGGCCGCTCGGCGGGGTTTGCCGATGGTTATTTACTCCGATAACGGGACGAACCTGAGAGCAGCAGATGCTGAACTTAAGCGCAGTCTAGAAGAGCTGAACACCAGCGCTCTGCAAGAAGATGGTGCGATCCGAGGTCTAGAGTGGAGGTTCATTCCTCCTGGCGCTCCAGAAATGGGAGGGGCCTGGGAACGAATGATTCGCACAGTAAAAACGGCACTGAAGGTAATTTTAAAACATCGTGCACCTCACCCTGACACGCTCGTGACGCTGTTAGCAGAAGTTGAAGCACTGGTGAACAGTCGGCCTATCACGCACGTGTCCACAGACCCTAATTATCCCGAAGCTTTGACGCCAAATCATTTTTTAATAGGCACATCGTCTAACGGACCCACGTTTGGTAAGTACGACGACAACGATTTGTGCCTCAGAAAGCGATGGCGCGTGGCACAACGTCTCGCCGATATGTTTTGGAATCGCTGGGTCCGCGAGTATTTGCCGACCCTCCTACCTCGTCAGAAATGGACTCAGGAGACTAGATCGCTACAGGTGGGTGATTACGTAATTTTGGTGGAGCCTAGCCTCGACCGTAGCGTCTGGCGGCATGGTGTGGTGAGTGCGACCCACGCAGGGGCAGACGGGCGAGTTAGGATTGTAGATGTGCGCACGCGCACCGGCACGCTGCGTCGGCCGGTGACGCGCGTCGCTTTACTGTCCTCCCATGGTGATGCATAATATAGTACTAACAAGTTAGCACTAAGGGGGCAGATATTGTAAGCGACGCAATTATTAATGTAATTATATTTTAAGTTTTATTTATAATAAAAAAGAATATTCGAGAATGCGCGCTGCGCCTGGACGTTGGCCACTAAACAATAGACCTATTGCACTAATGCATAGCATTGCAGTCTCCGAACGAACGCGGCCGCGGCAACAACCTAGTGCGCACATTCCCGAGTCTTTCTGCCGAGTACCTATGCCGTGTTTTATTTTCTATCGCCTACAGCAAGGCACCACTATTTTCGAGAACTGACACTGGGTCATACCTATAGTATGGTACCTCAGTCTCAACAAGACCGTACCGGAGAGCCAGTTGTTGATGGATTATAATTTTCATATAATATAAGCCCGAGGTATGAAAATGTATGGGGAGTAAAATCAAACTTTCTCCGTTACGTTATTGACTTTATGTTTCCATGACTAGGTAATGTATTTTGATGAATATAAATTATATATAATATAATTAATATAAATAAATGTATCAAACATGCTTTCAGTAATATAAAAATTGCTTTCATTTACCCTCATTTACTGATCAATATACTTATTCTATAATCGTTCGTACAGAGTTTATTCGTGCGTCGGAGGCGGATCTGACACACATAATTTATTTATTTTCTTACCTACTGTAGTTTTTTGGAGAGTAAAAGGGAAAAATTGAAATTATGATACAAAAATAAAAATAAAATCGTTTTTTATTTGCACTTAAAATATTTTACTACAAGCGTATTATCTTACACTCTATGAGGTAAGTACATTTTTTTTACATTTTTATTTTGCTACAAAAAATAAATAATGAGTATTGCAAGTAAAGCTGTTTTCGTCAAAACCTTTACAAGCCGACAAAGAATCAGGAGATACGAGATAAAAGCAATAATAAGAAGAAGAAAAATAGAGCTAAGATTTAGACGAAAACATATTGCTCTCTTCAGGCGTCGTAAATCTTCAGGGGGCTTACAACCATCACTACAAACAGTATTATTTAAATCTTGTAGGCGCTCCTTTTTCAGAATAATAATCCTTATTTTAGGGATGTCAAACTTCGTCATACAAAATATAATTTTTTAAATAATACTGCTTACTACCATAGCTAATATGGTAATAAGCCTACAGGGGTTATACAACCATCGCTTAGAGCCGTATTGTTTTAATATTGTTGACGTTCGTATTTTAAGAATTATAATCCTTATTTTAAGGCAATCAAGGTACGTCATATAAAATGTAAATTTTTAAATAATACTGCTTTCACCGATGGTAGTAACTTAGTAAGCCCACAGTAATGCATGGCACGGGAGTTTGGTCATTAACAAAGTTCTAATAAGGTCCATCAGAAGATCGGGTGAGATCGGCCGCGTTTTCATCGTATCCAGTCCTAGATTCAGCTGGCTCCACTGAGATCCTCGGTTTGAAGCCACGCTCATCGGCTTCGTAGTCTACAGTCTGTAAGAAGAATGGTTACTTTAGTTCATTTTTTAATATACTACAAGTTAGCCCTTGACTGCGATGTCATCTGATGGTAAGTGATGATGCAGTCTAAGATAGTAGCGGACTAACCTGTTAGGGGCATGGCAGTACTTCACGGCATCGTACCGGAACGTCTTTGCCGTTAGGGTGGTCCCTAACTAGCCACGGCCGAAGCCTCCCACCAGGCCAGACCAGCGAAAATTTAGAAATAAAAAAATTGACCCTGCCGGGAATCGAACCCGGGGCCTCCGCACGTTAAGACAACAGCGCTCATCACTGCGCCAGGAAGGTCATGTTATTTACTAAGAATTGGAGTGATGACTCAGAATTAAGGGTTTGGCCATGGTCTACCACGCCACGCTCGCCAAGTGCGGATTGGCAACCCCCACATACCCTGGATAACGAAGAGAGAGTGAGAGAGAGAGAAGAGAACTAGAGTATAAAAGATAACCTTTTTTGTAGCAGGGTTCATTAAATTGGTCTTATAAGTCGCAGGTCTCTATTGCCAGCATTTTAATTTAATAAATAAATATTTTTATTTCAGGCAATTTTACTAACCCATAGTTAACAAAACACCGAAACAGTATGACATTAAAAAAAATGTGTGTGTGTGTGCAATTTACACACGGCAGAAGTGAAACTTCAGAAAAGTAGCCTACGAGAGAATGAGATAAATATAACTTGTATTCTATCCCATTCTCTATCAGGCTAAATCCTATTATGAATAATGTTTGTCTATTTGTCGCTTTTTCGTTTCATCGAATTTTCAAATCACAACGATTCTAAAGAAGTTTCACTTCAAACAGTACATTATTAAGATAAAAGCTACGACCGTGTCACAAGCGATTACGGTCTCCTTACACAATCGGCTGAATAAAACAGGATGCATTCATCATTCTAGCATATCAGAGGGATAAATCTTCACTGAGGAGTCAATGAGCTAGCGAAATTGACTTGATTGAATTGAATTGAAGCAAGTTTTTACCTGTTTGGTACCATCCGGAAGCACCACGAAGTATGACCCCTCAGCTTTATTCTCTTGTCTGCTTTCCGTGTGACCAAAGTCGCTGCCGCTTATGTAATCGCTCACTTTGTAGCCGAAGTCGTAGTTAGCTGGTTCCTGTGGAATAATTTGGATCATAATTTAGTTACCAATAGTCAATATTCAATTGCCTGGTCGGAGGCTTCGGCCGTGGCTAGTTACCACCCTACCGGCAAAGACGTGCTGCCAAACGATTTAGCGTTCCGGTACGATACCGTGTAGAAACCGATTAGGGGTTTAATGTACCTAACTGCCATGCCCCAACAGGTTAGTCCGCGACCATCGACTGCATCATCACTTATCATCAGGTGAGATCGCAGTCAAGGGCTAGATAACTTGTAATGGATAAAGAAAAGTCAAGTCAATTATACTTTAATGATAAGGGTTTCATTTTACGCCGTTTGTATCCAAGGGATTCCTGCCAGTTGCTTGTTGACTTTTCGCCCAGTTAATGGGGTTTTATTGACGCTGCGGTTGTCGGTTTGTCTACTGAAGTACCTACTGACTACTACGTAAGTAGTAACGTCTTATGTCTAAAGTCTTATTTCGGTTTCTTTAAATATGCGCCCGCCCAGTGCCGTTTCAGCTTCGTGAAATGTCGGGTACTCTAGTTCTTCTACAGATCTCCTAACTGATTCGATCACGTAGAGAAATTCTCTTCTTAATTGCCCGCTGAGCTTTCTTATCAGGCAAATAGTTAGCCACCATGCCTCTGATGCGTATGTCATTACCGGGAACACACTTCAAAGACTGGTCTTGTGGCACTGGGTTTAGAAGAGAAGACATTCGAAGATTCCCGAATATTGCTGAGCCAATTTAAACTTACGCGGTTTTGAAATAGGGTTTAAACTCACCTGATTCAGCAGCTCATCAAGCGCATTCCTGGCATAGCTGTAACCCTGGCTGGAGAGCGCGTCATACTGTTCTGGCACTCCATACTGCTCTGATGGCATGGCGTCTCGGGTGGCAGGTGCATCGTAATTGGTTGATGGGATCGATCTGTGGAATGATTTTGATATTTTTTGGAAAAGGTCGCCATTTCTAGGACGGGATTAAGGTTATTAGTTTTAAATAATGATAAAATTATGAAAATCCACACCAAAAGGGGCGAAAATGAGGTTGGAAGGTTACATGGTTACAAAAGTTTATGATTTTGAAGTATAGACATGAAAGGCAGCATTTATTTACTAGTTTTAAATAATAAAACCTCGATAACCTTGTATAAAGCCTCTATAAATAGGCTTTTTGCAGCTGGAAATTTTTATAATCTCACAGGAAATCAGAAATTGTACGCGTACTAAGTCGCGGGCGACCTCTTGTTAATAATAAAAAACACAAACCTTGCTGCATCAAATGAAGAAGCGTAAGCATTTGTGTTAAGACCTCTGGAATCAGGAGCACTTATATCAGTAGACACGCGCCTTCCTTTAGGCGCTCCGTAAGTCTGAGAAACACTCCTGGAACTTGGCAAGTATGTTGCAGAAATCGACTTTGCGGCTGGGGAGTAAGAATCAATATTCCTTGCACTGGGTGCCGAGTATGATGAGGATTGAGGGGTTCCAAAAGAGTGAGATGGGCTCCTTGAACCAAATGAAGATTGGAAAGATCTAGAAGATATAGAACCTTTGTTGAATCTTCCAGAACCTTGGGAGCTCGGGTTGTAAGACGGAGAATTCCTAAAGCTAGGCTGTCCGTATTTCTGTGATGGTGATTGATCAAAATTCCTTTGAGATGGCAGACCATATTCTTCCGAAGGCTTATAATCTGATAGTCCTTGCGAGGATCTCTGAAGAGGTGTTCCATAGGAATCTGATGGTACATCGGTATAATCTTGCGAGCTTCTCAATTGAGGAGTCCCATACTCTTGAGACAAACGAGCTCCAGATATGCTGTAATCTTGAGAATAATCTGTGGCAGAATTACGTAAGTTTGAAGAAGTATATTGTTGAGAGTTGCTTCGGGAGCTAGGTAGGCCATATTCTTGGGATATCCCTGAACCTGACCTAGTATTAGGTGTTCCATATTCTGGGGATAATCCTGACCTAGTTTTAGGTGCTCCAAAGTTTTGAGACAGTTCTAGCCGGGTGTTAGGAGGCTTGTATTCTTGAGAATGACTTGATCTCGCATTTGGTAATACATATCCTGGGGATAAACCTGTTCTGGCGTTTGGGGGACCGAATTCCTGAGATGTGGATCGGAAACCAGGAGTCCAGTATTCCTGAGACGGTGCATTTCCGGCTTGATCGTACGACAGCTGTGTTCTAGCGTCATTGGCGTAGTTGCTTCTTGCTCCTAATGCTGGTACACCATATTCTTGTGACAGAGATCTTTGGTTCCCTAGACCGTGGTGATCATGACTTGACCTTGCTGCAGCATAACCATCCCTAGAAAGTAGATCACAGTCATTATCAAGATTGGAAATTCCGTCAATGTTGTTTTGTATATTGAACATGTCATGTAACATTGCGTCTTTTGAAAAGATAAACTTTAGCCGGAGCTGCTCATTGGAATTGCGTTTTCCGAATCACTATAGACTGTTGACATTATATTAAAGAACCGTAAGATGGAGAACGGAAACACCATGATGTGTGGGACTTAAAGAGGCTTATGTCGAGCAGTGGACGATCGGTTGAGACAGTGGAATATCAAACTATCCAAGTTGGATTTCATTCGTAGTTTTTACTTACCTACGTAGGTATTTTTTACTTAGTTTTTACTTACTTTTACTTAGTCTGTTATTTATGTTTTTTTGCAATATCTTACCCCACTGGTGGTTCAGCTAGTGCACATGCCAGAAAACTAATGAATATGAAGATCTGTAACAGTTTATTGAATGAATTATAATGGACACAGGACAAGTAATTCAATAAAGTCTAATGATAGAAAATCAACAAAAAAGGCAGAAAAAATGTTTACCGTCATTTCCTTTCAGATCTGTGTTTCTCTGAAACAATATTTAAATTTTTAGTTTAATGATAAGTTGCTGTGGCACAGCTCACAAAAAGTCACCTATGTTCAGAATAAATGTAATGTTCAGCGTACTTGAAGTTAAAAACGATTGATTAACTTAAGGCTAAAGTTTTAACCAGCGGGCTTTCTGAGGTACTTAATATAATGTAGTAGGTTCAAAACACTTTTTAAACCCATGGAATACCCTCCGCTACGGTATCTTCAAACCAAGAGTGAATATGCATCTTCTAGGCAAGCGCCTAGCAAGGCAAGCAACCTTAGGCTGCATCACCACTTACCAGCAAGTTTGATTGAATTAAAAAAAAAACATAAGTACTTCGAAATAAAAAGGTGTTATTATTCGTTACCATTCCTAAAACGTTGCATAACTAAACTGTTAAATTTTTGGCTAAATCTGATTAGATAATTAATGTTTAGGTAGGTATATTATTTAAATAAAATAAATAGAATTTTATTTTAGGTATTTTTGCAATTTAAATAAATATAATTTTATTTTAGGCTTTGTTACCTAATTGAGAGATCTTCTCAAATTAACCAATGACACTCGAATGTGTATCATCCCAATTTCATCCCACTATTTATACTGTATCCAAACCATACACACCATTTAACCAATTTAGATATACATTTCTGAAACTATTTACTACGGCAATATAGACTTTATTTCTTTGAGATAGAGGTTAGGGGTTTGCAAGATGGATTGGTTTTAAATATGTCCCTATTTTACCAAATTATTTATTACATTCTCTAAACTATTTTCTAAAATAATATAAACTTTATTGCGTTAATATAGAGACTAAGGTCTAAGCTTTGGGTTGTGGTTTAAAATGGTATCCTGCAGTGTCGTATGTCGACACCTGTACCAGATGTGCTATTGTCCAAATAAATCGATAGTTTGCTTATAATGCAGGGTTACCACATAGATATTTTTAAATACAGGGCATCTAAGACATTTTGTGCATGTACATGTTCAAACGCTAAGAAAAGAATATAATAATAATTATTACAGATTTTTATTCCATTAGCCCTTGTCTGCTAACTCACCTGGATGGTAGGTGATCAATCTAACAGGATGGAATGCGGCAGTTTGTATATTAAACCTATAGAAAAAGAAAATAGAAACCATTATTGGTTTCTATACGCCATCGGAACAGCTCTAGCCGGCTTTTCTCAGTAAAATCAGTTTTCAAAACCGGTGGTAGAGTCTTGACTTTTGACTGATTATAAGTGGCACAAGTTGTCCCAAGTGTAAAAAAATATATTTATAAATTAGGTACTGGACTAGACAAGACGATGCCCGCGACTTTGTCCGCATGGATTGAGGTTTTTTTTGATAGATTTTCCGGGATAAAAGTAGCCTATGTCAATAGTAAAAGTTAGGTGTTGGGTTTTACAATTAATAAATTCTCAGTGCCAGCCCGGAGTTGGAAGTTGGCGGTGTTGCACCCCTGTGCCTCGGAGAGCACATTAAGCCGTCGGTCCCGGTTATTATCACTTACATGATAATAATCGTTAAAACCCGCCAACCCGCACTGAAGCAGCGTGGTAAGTCTAAGCTCTAATTCCCGCTCTCCTATGAGAGTGGAGGCCTGTGCCCAGCAGTGGGACGTTAATAGGCTGTAGTGATGATGATGATGATGTCAATAGTAATAGTAGTAGTAATTGTATTAATTTAATATCTCCATTCCAAACAGCCAAAATCCGTCCAGTAGTTTTTACCTGAAAGAGTAACAAACAACAAACATACAAACTTTCGCCTCATATTATTAGTGTGATTCAATTAGTACATAACTGCTTGGTGGAGCGTCGCCTTTGCATTACAACAGAAAAAAAGTGGACTGTCCCGTAAAAGTCAATGAGTATGGTCACCCTGATAATAAGTTCACGAAGATCGCTTTGCGGCTTAGATGTGCTGCTCTTGATCTCATTAGATTTTATTATTGCAAGTGGTGATAGCTTAGTCGTTCAGAGACACTACCTCCTCTACTAATCGACGGTGATAGCCAAGTAGTTCAGAGACACGACCTATACGTGGTCACGGTGTTGATTCCCGGGCCTACAACTTTTCGGATTTAAGGCTTATGGAAGTCCCTTATAGGCGTGCGTCCCTTGCGTGCTTATCAACAATAATTTCACGAGAGAGGAAATTAGAGCTTAGACCCACCACGCTGCTCCAATGCGGGTTGGTGGGCTTTAACGACTATTATCATGTTAGTGATAATAATAACCGGGACCGACGGCTTTACGTTCTCTCCGAGGCAGGAGGGGTGAAAAACCGCCAACTCCGGGCTAGTACTGAGAATTTCTAGTCAGAAAAACCCGGCCAAGTGCGAGTCGGACTCGCGCACCGAGGGTTCCGTACAAACCTGTAGTAAGTTTTATATTATTAAGAATATTTTTATTTTAAATATTTGAGTTGATTGAATGAAAGGTAAATTGCGGTTTACGATTTATGACGTATTAAAAAAAACTACTTACTAGATCTCGTTCAAACCAATTTTCGGTGGAAGTTTGCATGGTAATGTACATCATATATTAGTTTTATAATTCTCTTATTTTAGAAGTTACAGGGGGGGGGGGGGGCACACATTTTACCACTTTGGAAGTGTCTCTCGCGCAAACTATTCAGTTTAGAAAAAAATGATATTACAAACCTCAATATCATTTTTGAAGACCTATCCATAGATAGGGACACGTATGAGTTAGATGAAAAAAACATTTTTGAGTTTCAGTTCTAAGTATGGGGAACCCCCAAAATTTATTGTTTTTTTTTATATTTTTGTAAGAAAATCTTAATGCGGTTCACAGAATACGTCTACTTACCAAGTTTCAACAGTATAGTTCTTATAGTTTCGGAAAAAAGTGGCTGTGACATACGGACGGGCAGACAGACAGACATGACGAATCTATAAGGGTTCCGTTTTTGCCAAATTTGGCTACGGAACCCTAAAATCCAACACTTAATTATTGCCCGACCGGGGACTCGAGCCCGGTCGGGCGCGGTCGAACATGCTAACCACTAGTCCAACGAGGCAGTTAATAGGACAGTTAAAAATAATTGAATCTTCAAGCAGTCGGATCCGGAGCAAGGCCAATATCAATAACGACGTTAATTTCGTGTCACGATCCTCTATTGATGCCATATTGATGACAGTTCTTTTGTACTTAGACAGGCTATGACCTCACTGGTTCAGTGATATGGTCTTATCAGTGGGATATCGCGGGTTCGATTGCCAATTTGACCTTTTTTTATTGTAAATTAGGCTTGACGACAATCATGAATCATGATTAATGCAATGATGAGGTCTAGGTTGGAGCGCGCTTGCCTAGAAGATGCTTATTCACTCTAGGTACATAGGTTTCTCAAGTTATGCGGGATGAGGAAAATGTACGTGCGCTGGAAGGGCATTCCCACAGCTTAGCGGTTCGTATCAGAAATGCATGTGTCATAAGTACATACTTAATTCGCTGTTAGCTAGCTTTTTACACAAATTAAGTTTCACATATTACACACTACATATACATAATATTAAGTAGGTACCATACGTATAAATATTAATTTTTACAAGATTTAAACTAAATTCGCATTATACCGCATCAGTTCCCGAAAACATTGAATTATTATGTAGGTAGTATAATAATTACTCAAAGCCCGAAAACGTCTTTTGTTTTCACCTGGTTGGTGTATGCTTGCCCTCTGGCAAAGGCCTCCTCTAACCCTTTCCAAACATGTCTATCCCTTGCTTTCCTTGTTTATTATTATGTTTATTTTATTAGTAAGTTCTATTGTTATGTTTTAAATAAATAAAATTACTGTCTCATTCATATATTTTTATCACACTCTACAATGGTAATCCCGACTCCTTATCAACAACCTTCAAACTGGAGTCCATAAACACTCCAAGTCTGATAGTTTCAAAAACTCTCTTCTCTGTTGCCAACCCACCACTATTCATCACGCTAATGATAGAAGGACCGTAGAAGTGGTGACCGTTGTGTTTCCTTCTGAAGTTCACTGCCACATTGCCTGAGGAACCAAACAACAAGCTTTAGAATTAAAAAACCGAGTGTGCTTTAGACCACACGACTGAAGTAAAACTTAGTAACTAACTGGCTATGAGAGAAAGAGAGTAAAGAAAATGTGTGCTCGCACCTCTCTCCCTTGCCCCTACAGTAATATACGAAACGTCTCTCTCTCTTTCTATCTTCACTATCTTAATAATAATAATAATAATTGTTTATTGCTCCAAAAATACATAAGTTAACAATTACAAAAACATTTCTGCGTTTTACAGGGCAAAACTTAATAATATTCCAAACTGTAGTTACAAAAACAAAAATACGTATACATACAGAAACCCACTGTCCCTAAGATAGGTATAGACCTGTGTTTTAGGCGACAGCGCTCTCCTTAAATAAATGGTTCATATAAACAACTACATAGATGAAACCTGCAGGTAAGTATGATAACATTTTTGTTTTAAATATTTTAAGTAATTTTATTTACATTAAAGAACACAGATTAATTAAATGCGCGCGCGTGTGTGTGTGTGTGAGTGAGTGTGTGTGTGAGTGAGTGTGTGTGTGTATGTGAGAGAGAGTGTGTGAGTGATCGAGTGTTTGTGTGGAGGAATATATAATAATATTAATTGTCTTTCCTTTATAGTTATATTAAAAATGAAAATATGTTGTATATATAATGTTTTAGTTAAGCGAGCACTTCTAGCAGCTTTTCAGTTTCAGCATACGATTTAGTGAGCAACCAGTCTTTAACACGTTTTTTACATTCGTTTTTATGTAGAGGATATATGTTTATAGCTTTATTTATTTTATTGTAAAGTCTAGAGCTAATGATGTAGTATTGCCTTCCAGCAAGTTTACTTTTGTGTCTTTCCGTCCGAAATGGTAGATACCTACACTCGTTTGTTTACTTGATTGTTATCATAACTGAGGGAATTATGCTTACGTGTAATAATTTGTAAAAGGAAAAGTTGACGGACTGACAAAACCTTGCAATCTTTATAAAGTGCTATTGTGGGAAATCTAAAAGGTCTATTTGTCATTACTTTTAAGATACATCTTTGTGCTCTCTCAAGCTGTAGCAAAGATGTCTTGTTGCTACCTCCCCAGACAGGTATGCAATACATAAGTAACGATTGTACTATTGCATAATATACCATAGAGATAGTACACCTATCGGCGGACGATCTAAGATTTTTGAATATATATATCAATTTCCTTATTTTTGACGTTAAATTTGAAATATGCAATTTCCAAGACAAAGTATTATCTATAAGTAGTCCAAGATATTTTATATTAGTTGCATATTCTACAGCAGGGCAATCACACGTAGCGTTATTCAAGTAATAATTACAGATATGCGCTTTCACCTTACATTTATCGTTAGAAGGTTGAGAGGCAGCAGAAGGTGAAAAGGTAAGGAATTTAGTTTTACTGACGTTCAGGCTAAGTAGATTTGCGGTTAACCAATCTGATACCTTTTTTAAAGCGAACTCAGCATTTTTAAATGCATTTTCCCACGTTTCCCCTGTTACAAGTAAGACTGTGTCATCTGCATATGCTATAATTTTGCAGTTCGGAATAGACAAGTTACAAAGATTATTTATATAGATAAGGAATAACGTAGGGCCCAAAATACTTCCTTGAGGGACACCATAGGTAAGGGGCATATCATCGCTAAGATATTCATTAATTTTGATTTGCTGTGTACGGTTTGTCAAGTAATCTCTGAAGATATCCAGAGCTAGACCCCTGATTCCTATTTTATTTAGCTTATCCAGTAGTATGGGGATAGAAACAGTATCAAAGGCTTTAGACAAGTCCAAGAATACACCAACGCATTTTAATTTCTGATCTAATGCACGTGAAACAGTTTCCGTTAAATCCAGAGCAGCGTCTTCAGTGGACTTTCCTTTTCGGAAGCCGTACTGATTTGGCGATAAGAGGCTTTTTGTTTCTAAATAGCTAATTAAACGTTTATTTAAAACCCTCTCAAATATTTTTGATAGTGCCGTTAGCATTGATATAGGTCTATAGTTATTTACACAGTTTTTATCGCCATTTTTATGTACTGGTAATACTAAAGCCTTCTTAAAGCACTTAGGAAAAACACCCCTAGACAAAGATAGATTACAAATTTTAGCGATAATTGGAGCTAGGGAAGTAGAACTCGATTTTAAAACCCTTGTTGGAATACCATCCCATCCAACTGCACTATTTGATTTTAAGCTCATTATGATGTTTTCAATTTCCTTTTGATCTACGGGTAATACTCCAAAAGAGTTGACTGGGGAAAGAGAATCATCCATATTGCTACTGGGGGAAAAATTCGGTTGTGAGAGAATCTGGGTCGCTAATCTGTTTCCCACCTCTACAAAATATTTATTAACGAAATTAAGAGAATCTTTAGGGTCATCGTAAAGTTGTAACAGTTCTACTGGAGTAGAGGGAGCAGAAGTTATATTTGCCACTTTTTTTATGACTTGCCAAGTACCCTTAGTATTTTTTTTATTTTTTTCAAATTCTAGTTTTTCATAGTTCCGCTTTAGTCGTTTTAAAAGATTGTTACAGAAGTTTTTGTATCGATGATACGTTATTTTTAAAGTTTCATTGTCAGGTGATGTCTTATGCTTTTTGTGTAGACGGTCACGATGTTTAATACACTTTAAGAGCCCAGGAGTAATCCAGGGTTTAATTGCTGTATTTTTCAGTGATGTGCGCAATGTCTTTGTGTTTGCCTTAATAATGCCACTCAGAGTATCAACTAACAAGTTTGCAGCAGAATTCGGATCTTGCATAACAGATATTTCATCAAAGGTCAGTACATCAATGCTTTTTTTAATATTTGTATAATCAATGACTTGACGGTTTTTGGATTTATTATATTGCCTACAAATTTTCATTTCAAGACTTAGGATCGCTGGCGAGTGATCAGTTACCGATGCAGGTAGCACTAAAGTAGTATTTTTTAATTGCGTTTTTAGCAGTACATGGTCGATGCAGCTTTTGTCATGGGTCGGAAAAAAATGAGTTGGCAGGAGACCATGGCCCGTATTCTCTAACTCAGTGACTATCAAAAATGAAAGCCACTGACATATATGTAATATCCATTGAAGGTTTACTATGAAATGTTACTTTTTATTTCATAGTAAACCTTCAATGGATATTACATATATGTCAGTGGCTTTCATTTTTGATAGTCACTGAGTTAGAGAATACGGGCCCATGACTACTAATAAGATTTAAATATTCATGGGCACGATTTTCACTACTAGACTGAGAAATATTTATATTTATGTCACCCACAACAACGAGAGTCTTATAGTGCTTCGAGTTTGTAAGGACCGTAGAAAGACTGTTTAGAAATTTGTCTATTTGTTTAACAGAAGGAGATCGGTAAATCGCAATGAGACAAAATTTATCATTTAAGTTACACATTATCGAGCTCGCATCTGCCAGGTTTGGGTAGGATAAAGTGCATTTAAGTTCGTTGTTTACATATAATATTACACCATCGCTTCGATTTTTTACGTCTTTGGTGCAATGAGCAGTATAGCCAAATAAAGTAGGTATCTGATTAACATTTTTTAGCCAACACTCTGTTAAAACGATGATATCTATTTGTAAGTTTAAGCGTTTTATCAGGATTTGAAGACCGTCATAATTTGAATTTATACTACGAATATTCATTTGAAAGATTTTTAATGTGTTTTTCTTGCATGGTATATAATTGCTACACAGTTCGGGTTCACACTGATATGATGTTATGTTTCCTAAATTTTGAAGGTCAGTATTTATATCTCTCCATTCAAAATCCAGCACTAAGATCTAAATTTTTAATTGACCAAGTAATGTTTGACCAGCTATAAAAGCTACATGCTAGGATGTATAATATGAGATTTTTTAAACGATTCGGGATTCGGGAATGTTTATTTGCGGGTCTCGAACTCATAAAATTGTGATAATTTTTAATTATTACATTTAGTGCGCTGTGTGTATTTTTAGGTATTACGAAAGGGCAGTGGAATTTTTTATAGCTATGATGTACATGGATTGGCGAGTTCATAAAGACGCTGTAAGAAGGTAGTTTATAATAAAATGTGTGAATAAAATAATTGTTTAACTGTTTATGTACATAATGTGTAAGTGTATGTGTGTATAAGTGTAGTATAATTAGTCTAGTAGTGTGCAAAAGTGTATATAGTAGTTTTAAGGTACAAATTAACAACAACATGATATTAGAACATATGCAATAATCGTAATTCCAGTTTAACGTTGTAGGAGTATGACATTGTTTGAAGGCATCCCTAGTACAAGTCGCTAGTCATACACAGCTAGTTTTTAATTTAGTTAGGTCTTCCTCCGAGTCTATGCGAATTTGCGGGGCACCCTCTTTCTTGCGTAGGTATATCTGTCCACGAGAGGTCCAGCAATAAGAGTACTCGTGTGTTTTAGCAAAATCTCGCGCCAGGAAAAAAACCCGTTTACTCCTGCGGGTTAACAGCTCGGACAGGTCTATCGGTCGCGAGGGGCCAGGAAATCTTATATCTCCCTCTCATCTTTCGTTCGCCTCGTCCGATCACACTTTTCGTAACGCTCTCGTCACGCATTCACCAGCTTACTCCCCAAGTCAAGCTTGCGTAATGAAGTTTTACTTCAAAAACGGGTAAGTGTGAAATTGACCTCGCTCTAATGACAATGTTAATGTCCTCCCGACCGAATTTCGGCCACGGCGGCCTATCCCCAGAGAGATTAGCCATCTGCACGGGAAATTTAGGCGCAGGGGGTGCGCTCTCCGAGGCATGGGGGTGAAACACCGCCAACTTCCTAACTCCGGGCTAGCGCTGAGAATTTCTTGTCAAAAAAATTCAACACTCGTTATGGCCCGGCCCGGAACTCGAATTCAGGACCTCGTTGGGCGCAGTCGAACATGCTCACCACTTGACCAACGAGGCAGTCAGGGCCTCGCGCCATTGGAGTTCTGTACATGTATTTTACTAGTGTTAACTAGCTTCGGCCGAAGCCTCTGTTGAGGCCAGACCAGAGAAAGTTTTGAATTTATAAATTCCCAAATTGAGTCTACCGGTAATCGGACCCGGATTCTCCCACTAAAAGACTACAGCGGTCACCACTGCGTCAGGGAGGTCGTCCAAGTAGTTTTTTTGATTAAAAATACTTCTATTAGGTTATATTTAAATAACAGGGCTCTACCTGTGGCTCTACTACCTAGCTACTGCGAAAGGACCTGGCAACCCACTGCATTATTAGATATCCCAAGAAAACCCCTGTCATTATGTGATTAATGGAATGGGGTCACGACCCTCAGCAATGAGGAATACGACGCAGAGAGAGACTACCTACTACAGGAAGCATGAAACCAAGTTCGGTCAACAACTTACGACATTACCTCTTAATGTTACGACGTATTCAATTAGGATTTCTAATATGCATTTGTTAGCTGTTAAAACGGCCGATGCTGATTGATACGGTTTCAATTCTATCTCCACGCCTGTGCTGGTACCTGTAAGGATAATCATAGATACAATTATCGCCATCTAGTTTACACTGTGGTGTATGTGGTGGTATGTGGCGGTTACCACAGTGTAAATTAGATGACTCTAATGGTATCTACATCGCAGGATAGATAATATCGAAAGAAAACTTATATATGGCACACACAAGCCCGAATCGCGTTATCGAAGTTTTCTGAGAATAGCGCTTTATAGAGATCATTCTAACTTACTACGGTCGGACCAGAAAGGGAAAGAAAAGATCTTTCTATCTAGTATCTACAGGTGCGGCGAGTACATAACAGATAAATCACTCACTCGTCCCACAAAACATTACCCGACCAAAAGGAGATGACTCTCTTTTTGCTGCAGAAGAGTTTAGATGAAAAGGTAGACTAGATCTTTATAGATTGTCTGTTCATTAAGTCAGTCAATTTTTCAATGTAAACCCATGTAGGGTTTACATTGAAAAATTGTTTATCTACTCCAGCATCGAAAAGTTCCAATTTCGAATTTGGCAACTATATCGAATTGAACCCTCTTTCGTGTTTGCTTCTCATAACGATACAGTTCGTTGTATGGGAGCTGTATCGTTATGAGTCGTAGCTGTATCGATATGGTTATCTTCATAAATAGGATACCTATAGCTTAGCGGCTCTGGGTTCTGGCACTTTTGGTTTTTATTAATTTATAAAGTAAAAAATTATAAAGACGTCCTTGTCGTAGATAAAATCTTGTATGCAACTGTACGTAATTAGTCATTTTAATTCTCGTACTATCCTATTTTGATACTCGGCAAGCCTCGTATCAAAAAACAGCACTCGAATTAAAATGACCCTCATTACGATACAGTTGCATAAATAGCTATTACAGAAACACTATGAATCAAACAAAATATGTGAGAAACAGTCAAGCAAGGCGATTGGCTAAAAATCACAGCTACAGTGTTATCGATCGCATTCACCTCTGATTGGTTATATTCTTCCACTATAGGTTGAAATCCATTGACGCAGCAAAAATACCATAAATTCAGCCAATCAAAACAATTGGGATTGTAACAATGATTAATGCAGGTTTCACACAATCGCCCAGCTATCCGACTCTTCAATTTGACAGCAAATATTGGTGTTGTCAGAATGCGATTTTATTCTTCTCAAATATTTATTATCATTCATTCACATTCATTTATTCATTCATTCATTCATTTATTATCCCTTTTTTCATGTATCATAAATAGCTATTTTCATTTTTGTAGTCCTGCTTCATTTTTTTATTTTATCAGTAAGTTATGTAACTTTGTAAACTTAGGTGAATGTACGATTTCTAATTTTGATGATGTAGATCTACCTTTAAGTTGAATTGCAAGTGTACCTAGTACCTAAGAAATTTATCATTTTGTATATTTCTAGCATGTAATTCTGTTGGAAGATCAAATATAAAATAAAAATAAATTACCTATGTAAACTGACCTATGTGAATCTATGTGAACTGACCTGTTGTAAACTTACGTGAACAGACTTTACATAAGATAGATGGCTAAGATGGTTTCAATGATTTTACCTATAGAGACTGATTCTGACTTCTCTTCACTTGTCCCCCAACTGGATGTGTATGAAAAACTTGTAGTTCCAGACAATTTCGCGAAAATCACATTCAAATCGTATTCTATTTCCTGAAAGAAACGAATAAATCTGTGTATCGAAGGCCGAGTATAAAATGCTGTAAATTTTAAGTACCTTAATTAAGCAATCTCAAATTGTTATTTTTCGTGCCCATATCAGATTTTAAATGGTCATGCAAAGTAAGTACTTTATTATAACGATTGGCGGCGTTCTAGAAGATTATCAACGGATCAAGATCAAGAATAAATGATACGGGATGAAATGCTTATCATTACCTGGGCGAAGGAAACTTCCCTACTACTGGACCAACTGGTCGTCACTGTATTTTCAACATTCTGTGTTATGGCTGCATTGACTTTGATCGTCTTATTGGCGATATTGTCGAAATCTTGTGCCAGTATAGAAACGGATTTGATCGAATTTTCTTTGATCGTGGCCGATTTAACCCGTAGTATCCTGGACACTTGCTCCCAGTTGTGGGTCTTGTACAAATCACCCCAGGGTGTGGGACTTATTAGAAAAACATTACTCGGTGTAGCTCCTGTGAAAAACAAAATATAAGTACTGCGATGTCCACACATCTAGGATTTAGGTTTTAAATAAAAACACATGTTTATCAGTAAGTAGGTACACAAATTGACGGTAACGTCCGCTCGCCACCGATGCATGTACATATTTATCTATGCACCGATGACAGATCGAGAGTGCGAGAGAGTGAGGCGCCACGGACCATTTGCGTACTACATTTAATGAATGCCACAAGTACGAAATAAATCTCATCTCCATTGCCACTCATGCCGTGAGACTTCTTTCGTGAGAGAGACTCTTTCAAAATGGTGGCCAATTTCGCGCCATTTGTAACAATGCTGCCAACTGCCAAAATTAAATATGCGTTGAATTTTAAAATAGAATTATAATATTATAATTATTATTTAAACATACCATAATGATTTCTGACCGCCTTTTTTAAATTGATTTGATTTAAATTAAATAGTTGAATATCTTTTTCACCAATAACATCAATGTTATATCCTGTATAATTTATAATAGTATTCGTTAGGTTATTGCCTGCTTTTACGTCTATAATTATTTTTGCTTCAATGACTAGTAATGAGAAAACTAAAATTAGAATAGTTTGCATTTTGAAGTTCATGCTTATGTTATTTCACTTCTTCTCTTCTTTTATCTACCTATTTATCTTCTCAAATGCAAAGTCAAACTGCGTTTATCTGTGAATTTATTACTTTTAAGCTTTTATGTAAATTTCAATGCAGTTTTTATCATGGAAGGGTTTAACTTAATAGCCTACTTAATAAGTAAGTAGTTAGGTACGGTAGGTTTGTAAGGACGCAGTCGTTAGAAACTGCTAATTTAATATTTTATATTCACTTATTTTTACCAAAGCACGGAATTCAATTTCTTATTTTATAAATTTTAGACTTTTATGGATTCGATCACTTTATTAGCACTCCGTTTATCTATTTTAAATATTATTTAAGTTATTATATGGAACTATAAAAAAAAAGGATTTAATTGCGTAATAATAAACGGACTTAATTCAACTATTATATATTGAATCAGTATGCTTGTCGTTTATCTTTAAAAACGTAAACTTTTCTTGTCGTAAACTTTTGACGGTTTATCAGGTTTATTTTAGTTTAATTAAAATAGAGATCTTTACCACTTTAGTATCTATAATTTTCTTATAAATGTAATAATTTACGAATTATTGCACGAATATTAATGTATCAAATAATTTTACAGAGAAATAGAAGATTCATACTACTCAAATCATCGTAGTACTAAAATTATACATTAATGACTTAAATCAAAAAATTAACTAATGAATCTCACATTTTATAGTAAGTAAGTACTTAAGTGAGTGATATCGCATGACTGCTTAAAAGAGGCTGTGATTTAAAATGTATTTTTGAAAACGCTTTGCTAAAAGCTAAATCATACCAAAATTTATCCGTACTAATTATATTTTACCTGTAATTTGCTGGTTGGTCCTTCAATCACGCTGCGATGGAGCACCGGATCGACGTGTTTTTTTTTGTATACTTAGTTGAGGACCTGGAATGTGAAAAAAAAAAACTGCGGTACTTTTTAAGCGAAATCCACACGGACGATGTCGCTGTAGCATCTAGTTTTCTATATTTTATGATTTTCAAGTACTTTATTGTACGGAACCACTGGAGTTTAAACTGTTTCGTTGAACATATTTTAAACTTGAACTCTCGCTACTGATAAATCCGTTATCGTCAGATAAAGCGGCATCGAGTTCAAGGTTTGTTAAGTTTTCTTATCAATTAGACCATCATCGCTATGTTTTTAATTTTAATGGTACTTAATAATAAATAAAGTTAATATTTAAGTCATCGTATAAAAAATTTAATGAAAAATATTACCAGTGGTACCAACTACCAACCTAATAAAAATTATAATCAGTTCGACTACAAGTAATTTAATAATTATTAATAGTTAGCGACTAACAGTCTATTATATATTATAATAATAAGTCTATTATAATTATAAATGCGAAAGTTTGGATGGATGGATGAATGGATGTGTATTACTCAATCACGCCAGAACGGCTGAAAGGATCTGAATGAAATTTGGCACAGAGATAGATTACCATTAGATTACAGTTTGGAATAACACGTAGGCTACGGTTTATCCCGCGGGAACCAAAAAAAACCTCAATCCATGTGGACGAAGTCGCGGGCAACAGCTAGTACATTAAATTACGTAAATATTATGATTATTCGCACTATTTAATCTCGTCTATTAGCAGTAAACTACTGCAACTAAAATCAGTAATCAGTTGCTATTTTATTTCCAATCGATCGTTTTATTAAGCAGCATGTGTTCTTTAATATTTAATGTGATATTACTGATTATTAGTGCAAATTGCTACGCTAAAATTCAAATAAACATTAAAGTAGCTTCAAGCAAAGGAGGTCTCAATGTGACTTTTTGTGGTTCTGATATTCAAATGATAAGTGATAAGGATTTGATCTTGTATAATGTCACAGATGAGAATATCAAAAAGGGTATACGGGTAGAATTTGGAGCAACACCCCCCGATGTGTACCTGAAAGACCCAACTCCGTACGGTTGTTTGTACCAAAAGTATAAATGGCAAGAAGTACATAGAAAAGTGATTGTCAAAAGTGCAGTAGTACAAGAAATTATTAATGAAAATATTCTCTTAGCTGTACACGATCATATTAATAATACACCAAGTAAGTTAAAAATTCCAATTAAATTACTTGAAAATGTTGAAAATAGTTTAAAATCAACGTGGTCTACGAAAGGGTTACCAGATAATGAAATTTATTACGATACTCGTGTGGATTTTTTCAATTTTGGACAGTTTACATTTGAAAATAGATGGAGAAATGATTCTTTGAAAATGGTAACATTGCCTTTCGGGATACAAACTCCGGGTCATATTAAAATAGCCCCTGGAAAAGCCATAACAATGAAATTGAAAGCCAAAAAAACGATCTTACTACTAAGGATTACTTACGTGGCATATTTAATAGGGAGTTTTCTTGCCAACTACCCTCATTTGTTGGGACCATATCATTTTTGGGCGCCTTCTGTTGCAAATATAATGAAGGCGGCAAAGCTGAATAATTCAATAATTACAACTGAAACTATGGAACTTAAAATTCATACAGATCCTGAATTGCATGTATTTGATAAAACAACTGGGGACCGGATACCCATCGTGTTTTCCAGCCAGCCATTTCGGATATGGATATCTAAATAATGAAAGGTTAAATAAATTATGCCTTTGATTCAATGAATCAAGGACATATTTTTAAATTACTTAATAAATTGCATTTTTTCCTTCCTTCCTAACTAATTCAGTAGGTAGTTATACCTTGTATTAATCTACTAATAATTGTTTATGTGGAAAAAAATAATTTATTTTTATTGTTTTACTGCCTAGGCCTTAGTGTAACTCCAGAGTTCAGAGAGAACTTCATTTGCTAATCATGCTAGGTAAATAATTATTCGTAAAGTAGTACCACAGAAAATATTAATAGTTGGTAGTACCTAGCATAGTTTATTGTGCATAATATATTTTAGCCAATAGCAGAAGTGTTAAAAAATCTGAGGTAAGTAATTGTGATCGTTCCGCTGTAGCAATCACTTTTACGTATAAATCATAGATTAATTATAATTGTCTTTGGTATAAATTAAGGCAGATGAGACAATGGGTAAGTTCCGATATACACTGCGAGCACTGTTCAGTGCTCTTACTGGGGAGAAATTCGTTCCGTTGTAGACTGACAGTATTTTGCCGCAGTATCCTAGGGAAATATATGACGTCATAAATCGTCGCCATTTTTGTACTGTGAGCACTGGCGTTTTCGAGGTAAGGTGCTCAGTGCTGACTGCGTTCCGTTTTAAACAGTAACCAGTATAGCTAACTATAAAGGAACAGCTTCGCAGTATACTAAATTGACGTCACACCTTACAGTGCTTGCAGTGTATATCGGAACATAACCAAAGTTACTATCTTGTTGTGGCAATATTCCTAAATCTCGTACCGGAACGCTAAATCGCTTGGCGGCACGCCTTTGCCGGCAGGGTGGTAACTAGCCACGGCCTCAGCCTCCCACCAGGCTAGACCAGGGAAAATTCAGATATTATAAATTCCCAAATTGACCCTGGCGGGGATCGAACACTAAACCTCCGCACGTTAAAACAACAGCGCTCAACTCTGCGCCAGGTAGGTCGTCAGTATGGACAGCTAGCGTTGATAAGGTTCCATCTCCCTTATTCCAAGCTTTAGCGATTGACTTCATAGACTACAATGATAAATGGAAGAAGACAAGAGACTTGTGATTGATTATCTTATAGTGTTTAACTGAAGTAAACTCTAATTCTATGCTACTAAAAATATCCACTAAGTAAATGCATATTTCACAACTAGTACTAAACCACCAGACTTAGTAGAAATTCTACTTAGCTGGCAGCACTCCCACCAACTTTATGTTTTAACTCCTTTATCTTGTCTCTGCTTAACTCTATTCTAATAATGCCAACTTAGTAAAACATACAATGACAGCTGATGTTATTAACTATGTCAGCAGGGCGACCGCGTATCTTTTGCATTAATTATTGATACATCGCAATCACCTCCAATTGGCTGAATTTATGATATTCTTGCTGCGTCAATGGAGTTCGTCCAATAGTGGAAGAGTGTTAACCAATCAGAGGTGATTGAGATGTATCAATGATTGATGCAAAAGATACGCGGTCGCCCTGCAGATTCCTACATCATCAGGGATGCTCCGATACTCCCGATACCATCGAGGTATCGATACAGCTACTCGCATCGATACTTTGTAATTTTTTATACGAATGAATTCATGACATTTTACAATTTTTTATTAGTAATTTAATAAAACAAGTTTAATATATTTGTTTCCTTATTAATTGTAATATTATCACCCAATATGTACTTGATTTTAAACAAAAAAAGTTACCTATTTGAAAGTCACTGGTCACTGCAGTGGCACCGGGTGACTTTAGAAACTGAACAAACATTGTGAGTGATGTTTCAATGAAAATAATAGTATCAACATGATATTTTAAAAAAAATTTCAAAAAATATTTTAATGTAAGATAAAGGCGTTCTTCGTTAATGTATTATAGACCAAAAGAAAAAGCTTTAAAGATATTAATTATTTTATTGTTTCAAATAGCGTTTTGAAACACGTGGGGCTTGCTTTTCACGGTCTGGATTTACCAGCTAATTATTAATATTCTTTGAAAAATGTTATTTACTAGATGATTCCCGCGACTTCGTCCGCGTGGATTTATGATTTTTTATTCCTGCGGGAATTTTTCAATAAAACGTCTATGTCCTTCCCTGGGATGTAACCTATCTCTGTACCAAATTTCATCAAAATCGGTTGAGTAGTTGGGCCGTGAAAGCGTAGCAGACAGACAGACAGACACACTTTCGCATTTATAATATTAGTATGGATTTTATTTCTTCATCATAAATTTTTCAGATTTCTTCATGAAAATTAATCTGTTACTATTTATTTTTATTTTGAATTTAAATTTGTATCGAAAGAATAATTCGATTTTCAAAGCACTTGGTATCGAAATAAAAGTATCGGACACTTGTATCTATTATCGATTGGCGAATCATCCGACTATGAGTCAGTAATCAGTAATCACTAATCAGTTAAAATCTACATGTCAAAGTAAAGACTACCATTTACAAACAGTATTTTGAAATAATTCAAATTCGAACAGTGTTGAATATTTTTTCATTCTATAAATTAATTAATATATTTTGAAAGGTTTTTATGCGTTATAAACATTGCATTTCAATCTCCACTCAAAATGTTAGTGTTTAAATTATGTTTTTGTCATTGCATCAAGTTTTTGTTGATTTGTGATTATATTGTGTAACTTTTTAATTCATTTTATTATTTTTTGTGACTAGCTATTAGAATTGTATCTTACAGGTGGTGTAGTCGTGCTTAGTTTGTTTCAAACTGAATAGTTAAAACTCGCAAAACTAAAAAAAGTTTATCTGTGCCTTCACGTGTTAAAAATGGTTGAATACGATAGAAAAATGAAAGTATTACTCGTTCTAGTACCTTTATATATTGTTGTGTAAGTATTGAACATCATTGTAGAATCGATAATTCAATCAATTACGTATAGCTTCATTTTTTGGTTCTCTTATTAGAATTCATTCAGAACTTTCCATTTTTGTTTAGTCTTTGGAGTAACTTTCTTTTTGAATACCTAGAATGTTATTATTCTAAAAATGGTAACCTTTATTCTACTTTCACTAAGTCAGTTTAAGTAGAAATAAGGGTAAATGCTATTTGGGTGGAATATTTTAAAGCTCAAAATGGTAACTTTACCAAAAAGAAAACAGTTCAACTAATCCCTGTAAAATATGAATCAACTATTTTAAAGCTCTAGATGTACATTAATGACATACCTACTTAGTTTAATGATACCCAATTTAACAAGGAAAAATGGTGAAGCTGAAGTTTCTAAAAGAGCAGGAAATCTTAAAATATTACAATAATCTTCCTGAGCGTACCATAAAAATGACTAATGCTTTGTCTAGAGTTTCTTAGGCAAGCAAGTCTGCAAGCCAGCAAGTCTGGAGTACTTAATGCTATAAGCCGCGATAGCCCAGTGGTTAAGATGTTTGGTCTACTGTTCAGGATTCATTGAATGTTCAATCCTTGGGCATGCATCTCTAACGTTTCGGAGTTGTGTGCCTTTTAAGAAAATGAATTAACAAGTAACTTGCTATATAATGCTGTAGGAAAACATTGTGAGTAAACCTGCGCATGCCTGAGAGAGCTTCATGATCTCGTTTGTGTTTGTAGCTTGTAGTGGATTAAAAAAAAGTATTTTCAAGTTTCACTCAAGCTTCAACTAGTGTGATTACATTAAAAGTAATTCCACAGGGCCCTAGTGGTAGGTGCGTCGATCACAGCGGGCATTTTTGTAATTCACGTAGCTGTAGCACCACTACTGTTCAAATATTCCAAGACATTCCGGAGGAACCTCATCTTCGCTAACATTGGTAAGTTTATCCTAGAGAAAATACCTACCTTTATTTCACAATTATGGTGACACAGACAAACATTTAACATACAATTGTGCATAAGAATATCACCATCCTGTGACATCATTGAGAATGGGTGTACACAGCTCAGCTTTGTAGCAGCTTTATAGAGGCATTATGCAAAAACCTGATATTATGATGCCTGCAACTTCATTGCCAAAACCATTGTCATAGCAAGAATACTTACAATAAATTCAGCCAATGCCAACATAATGGAGAAGTTCCTACTAACTACATCTGTATTGTTAGTAACATATTTTAATGCAGTCGAAGAAAAATATAGATCGAAACTAATAAATCAGTGAAAATAATTTTGAAATCCATCAATAAATGACTGAGCAATTAATCATTTGAGTTTAAGTATTTTAACTATTGATTTAAACACACAGCAATTTATTTCTCTTATTCAAGTGTTTGTGTAATGTGGGCTTTACCTAGCCGAGATATAAAGTACTGCGGCCTAGTACTAGTACTTACAACCAAAATAATCTTCACACTCATATTTAGGTAGTGCTTTTAGGTTCAATTTAGTTGTGACTCATTACTTTACAGTTTACACCATTTCTTTCCTTTATTCAGTTTCATACAGTCAGTAAAATTATGCCACTTTACGTTTTGTTAAGTATGTTGATTTTATTAAATAAAAAATATATGGAAACTTCTCCATTTCTCATTTCTGTAACAATAATTGATGTAAGTTTTACATAATAGGGGTACACAATGTCGAAAGGTATATGCAATATGCCTAGGTCTGGCCTTTTAATTTAAATTAGAAATTAAGCTAAATTATTAAAAATATTTCAAATTCAGAGAGGCAATAGCGCCAGTGTCTTGGGTAATGGGCATGGGCCCATGAACGATCATTATGATGATGTATATTTTTGATAAATGTTACTATAGATTTCTTTGTAGTAGGTTATTTATAAATATTTTTATTATTATGATTGTAAAAAACTTAGTATTTTCTTTTGTTTGTGGCAAAAAAATTTTTTTTTATCTTTATCTTCTACAAGTTAGCCCTTGACTGCGATCTCACCTGATGGTAAGTGACGATGCAGTCGAAAACCTGTTAGGGACATGGCAGTTAATTATTATTAAACCCATACCCCTATTCCGTTTCTACACGGCAACGTGCCGGAACGCTAAATCGCTTGGCGGCACGTCTTTGCCGGTAGGGTGGTAACTAGCCACGGCCGAAGCCTCCCACCAGGCCAGAGCAGAGAAAATTCAGAAATTATAAATTCCCTCCTCTGCCGGGGATTGAACCTGGGACCTCCCACGTTAAGACAACAGGTCCAGGTCTTCTTCTTGGGGTGACTTCTTATTTTATTTGACGACCTCAAATAAAAGAGGAAGTCAGGCTATTTATCTAAAATCAATGGTGTAACTATTATAATTCTGACCTTTGAAATTATATTTTTCCAACAAAACAAGAAAACAAGTTATTATTCTATTTCCTATGTCAGTAGGGTGTTGTTTTTTAATATTTAATAGGACATAATTTAGGTAGGTATACTTATGTAAAATTTTAAATTTTAGTGCCTTTTTTGGCCTAGTGATTAATCTTCACAGAGATTAGCCATCTGCGCGGGTGAATGTATACCTATTATGTGTATAGTGTACAAGTGTGTGCGCAAACACAATATATGCTCTATTCCTTCTCTCTCATAGTCTGATGGGACGGCAATCCCACACGACTAACTCCACGACCCAATGCATCATTCATGGCTACAATCTCGATTGCTGTGATTTGCTGAAATAATAGTATACTTGCTGCACGTTAAGCCGTCGGTCCTGTGCCTGACTTCTCACCGGTCGTGTCGGATTTTCCGTTCCATCAGGCTATGAGAGTAAAGGAACAGAGAGTGCATCTATGTATGTGCACACACTTTTGTACTATAATATCTCCCGCGCAGAGATGGCTAATCTCTCTGGAGATAGCCCGACGTGGCCGAAATTCGGTCGGGAGGACATTATTCTTGCTGCGACAATTGCTTTTGGCCAATAGCGGAAGAGTTTTAGCTAATAATTTGATTGCGATCTTTACATTGTACTTATTTATGACGCTAGTCAAGGCTAGGTCAAGGAGTCAAGGGCTAACGTGTCATTAAATTTAAAATAAAATTGGTTTTTTTAGCGAAATGGCCTCTAAACATAGATTACGAAGACCCATCGGCGAGCGGTATAGACGGCGCTAGAAATTTTAATATCGAATTCCAGTCGAAGGTCGATAACTGTACGATAAAAATTGGTAAGTTATCACTTATCCATACTAATATTATAAACTAGATGATGCCCGCGACTTCGTCCGTGTGGATTAAGGTTTTTGTTCCCGCGGGAACTCTTTAATGTTCCGGGATAAAAAGTAACCCGGGTTACAATCTATCCCTATAACAAATTTCATCAAAATCGGTTGAGCTGATGGGCCGTGAAAGCGTAGCAGACATACAGACATGCTTTCGCATTCATGATATTAGTAAATGGACTCGAAAGTATTTCTGTCCATGTCTGCTACGCTTTAACGGCCCATCTTTTCAACCGATTTTGATGAAATTTCGTATAGAGTTATCTTACATCATGGGGAAGGACATAGGCTACTTTTACCCCGGAAAGTTAAGAGAGTACCCGCGGAAATTAAAAATAAACTTAATCCACGCGGACAAATTCCCGGGCATCATCTAGCAAGCGGTATCGACGGCTCCAGAAATTTTAATATAGAATACCAGTCGAAGGTCGATAACGGTACGTTAAAAATTGGTAAGTTATCGCGTATTTCCTATCATGAGATGATAGTGATCATAATTAATTAGTGTTTTTGCTCTGTGTTAAATTTGTTATTTACCGCCGTTACGCGTAATTTCTGCTACCTTAAATGTGGAAGGATCGATTAAAAATGTATATTTACGTATTGACGTCTTACAATAAAACTGTAACTGGAAGATTCCTGTATATTTTTTTAAAATATTATATTCTAATAGGTAGGTAGGTACATGCGAAAGCTTGGATGAATGTTTGTTACTCAAGATCACGCCAGAACGACAGAACGGATCAGCATGATGAAATTTAGCACAGAGTTAGCATAGGCTACTTTTTATTCCGGAAAATTAAAGAGTTCCCGCGAGACAAACTAAAATCCATCCATCCAAACTTTCGTAATTATAAGATTATTATATATAATTTTATATAATATATATGTCACCGTAAGATTTCAAAAACCGTTAGATTGTAATCTAACTAGCGAAATTGTAAACTGTGACAGATTGTGAACCGTTCAATGTTCTGACTGTCAATTTTTGAAATATTCATTGTATTTACATTTTCTTGTCTCTTTCCCGCGGGTTAGTTTAGGGTTCGACATAAATAATCAAGTAGTGCTTAGGTTTTATCAGGTTGATAATTAATATACCTAACAGATTACAATCTACCGAAAAATAATGCTTTAAATTGTAATCTGTTGACAGTTAACAATTTCGCTAGTTATATTATAATCTAACGGGATTTGCAATCTTACGGTGACATATATGTTTAATAATTATAATGTTGTACGCCAGAAATGGCAGAATGCATATTAATATTGTGTTCACAACAAGTAAATCAATAAGTATAGATGGGATGATCGGTTTCTGAATTAAGAATTTCATGTTGAGTCTGTCTCAAAGACTACTTAAGGACTAATTATGCAAATTTTTGTCTTTGAATTGATATTGGGCCGGTTTCTGAACTAAGCATTCAAGCAAAAACAGCAAGTTCCAACTCTCAAACCTTACACAATATCAATTCAGAAACAAAAATTTGCTTAATTAGTCCATAAGTAGTTTTTGAGACAAACTCAACATGAAATTCTCAATTCAGAAACCGGCCGTAACTGATTTAGAACCTACTATTAAGAAATCAACTGAAATTTCAGGTGTATGGCACATTCTACCAAAGAGTTTGTATGAGAAACACAAAGGCAGCTTCGAACCGAATGCGGACAAAGAAAAGTTGAGCGCAACCCTGGACGCGGAGCTAGTCAACTCTAAACTGCCCATCATGATCTATTGTCATGGTAAGAGTCTTAATAAACCGACATGAGCTAAGAACAGCTTCGTATTACTCATTGCTGAGGGTCGTTCTCAAAGGTGTGTGAAAGTCTGCAAATCCGCAATTGGCCAGGGTAGTGGACTAGGAGCCAAACCATTATTATTCTGAGAGTAACTGATAATGAAGATGAATATCTGAAGTCTAAACCATTTTTAAATATAATAACATTTTTTAATTAACATTTTGAACATAAGGACCTGTTCAGCTGCTCACTGAGCGAGTTCACAAAAGCCGCTTCATTTGTATTAAGTTAGTTCAGTTTTAAGTAGGTATGATATTGTAGTTAATTAAGTATATTTTTATAATTCGTTTATTTCAATTGTAAATAATGTAAGGCTTATTCTATCGCATTAGGTGACCTGTAAGGATAGAATTAAGTTGGGTGAAATAAATAAATAAATAAATAAAACATATCAAAAATTGCGGAACTGGCTGAATTTGAACCTGTGTCTCTTCACTAACATCTGATAATAATCGTTACAAAAACCTAAGAGTTTAAATACGCTCAGTAGTCGTATGCGGAAGGACGTGTGAACCCACCGCATTATTATCCCGAGAAAACCCCTATCATTATTTGATTAATGGAAAGGGGTCACGACCCTCAGTAATGAGGAATACGACGCAGAGAGAGAGAGTAGCGATATATTGCAGTTTTTTTTCAAAAGAGCAACCGCCGAGTTTCTTGTTGGTTGTTCTAGGTAGGAATTTTGACGACCTCCGTGGCGCAGTGTGTAACGCTGTTGCGGAGGTCCCGGGTTCGTTCCTCGGCAGGGTCAATTTGGGAATTTATAATTTCCGAATTTTCCCTGGTCTGGCCTGGTGGGACGCTTCGGCCGTGGCTAGTTACCACCCTACCGGCAAAGACGTGCCGCCAAGCGATTTAGCGTTCCGGTACGATGCCGTGTAGAAACCGAAAAGGGGTATGGGTTTAATATAACTTCCATGCCCCTAACAGGTTAGCCCGCTACCATCTTAGACTGCATCATCACTTACCATCAGGTGTGATCGCAGTCAAAGGCTGACTTGTAGTGGATTAAAAAAAAAAAAATGGCATTCGGAACCAGTGGTAGATTCACTCGACTATTAAAAAGCACTTGTTAAAAGTCTACTTGAATAAAAAATATTTGATTTGATTTATCGAAACTACTTTCAAAGGCTAATATTATAAACAGGTAAAGTTTGTGATTTTGTGACGTTGTAGGGGGTAATCTCTTGATCTACTGAACCGATTTTGAAAATTCTGGTACCAATAGAAAGCCTCATTATTTGTGAGTGTCATAGGCTATATATTAACCCGAAAAATTAGGGAGTTCAAAAACGTGGGAATTTGAAAAACTTATTTCACGCAGACGAAGTCGCGGGCATCTGCTAGTATTAATAATGATGAATATCTTGTTTTTTTTCAGGTAATTCCAACACCCGTGCAGCGTCCCATCGGGTGGTTTTGTATAAGTTTTTCCAAAAAATGGATTTTCACACCATCGCTTTTGATTATAGAGGTATCTACTTATGATTTTTAGACTTACAAACTACGCTAGAACAAACGCTAGTAGTTAGGAGAAATACAATTAAAAATTTCAATTTTGGCCACCGGGTCAGAAAAGTTTGACGGACTATAATTTAGATTTTTCGCACACAATTATTAATACAATCACCACCACTACAGCCCATTGACGTCCCACTGCTGGGCACAGACCTCCACTCTCATAGGAGAGGGAATCAGAGCTTATTAAACCCACCACGCTGCTCCAATGGGGTTGGCGGGCTTTAACGACTTTTATCATGTTAGTGATAATAACCGGGATCGACGGCTTAACGTGCTCTCCGAGGCACGGGGGTGAAACACCGCCAACTTCCTAACTGCTAGTACTGAGAATTTCTAATCAGAAAACCCCAATACTTAATTATGGCCCGACCCGGAATTCGAACCGAGGATCTCGTCGGCCGCAGTCGAACATGCTAACCACTAGACCAACGAGGCCGTTAGGTTTTTCATAATAAGGTCCATTTTAAATAAATAAATAAATTAAAGCTTTATTATTTCTTATTGCTAGATTTACACAAAATACTTATCGACTAAATTAAAAAACCGGCCAAGGGCCGACCGAGGGTTCCGTACAAACTGTGACATGGTAGGCCGTCTACGATGTGGTAGCCGGCCCTTGGAGCTGTGAAAATATTAAGCTTCTAAGCCAACGCAATCAAAAGATACAGCCGTTTATGCTGCAAATTTTCGACACTCGCAAGGGAATCAAAACCTACAGGGTACTTCCCGTAAACTCAGAAACTTGAAATTTGGTACGAAGCAACGCCATAAAGCAAGAAAAGCTTAAAGTTTTTGTTACATCACATAATAAAAATATTTTTATTAATTTTAAACTTGTTTAAAATTATTAAAAATATATTTGGTGTTGCTTCGTACCAAATTTCAAGATTCTGAGTTTACGGGAAGTACCCTGTAGGTTTTCATTATTATTAAAATTATTTATACTATAATATGATGTAACAAAAAATTTATGCTTTTCATTTTACCTCCATGCGTTCCTGAGAAAAAGGGTCTTGACACACAGACGGACGGACAACAAAGTCATCCTATAAGGGTTCCATTTTTTTCTTTTGAGGTACGGAACCCTAAAAATAATAACAATACACAATAGGAGGCAAACTCAGCATTACTGAGCATTGATAACAATGCTCAGCGCTGGTTTTCAGTTTGCCCTGGTTCTATTTGATCATACAATAACCTTTGTCATTTCATTCTTGTGTGTATAGGTTACGCGGATTCCACAAACGTGCTGCCAACAGAAGCCGGCGTGGTGGAAGACTCTTTGATAGTATACGATTGGCTCCACACCACTATAGGCAAAGCCGACACTAAACCGTCCGTCTTTGTGTGGGGACATTCTTTAGGTAAGGATATCTTTTTAAAATCTATACTAATAATATAAATGCAAAAGTTCGGGTGGATGTATGGATGGTAGGATGGATGTTTGTTACTCAATCACGCCAGAACGGCTGAACGGATCTGAATGAAATTTGGCACAGAGATAAATTATAGTCTGGAATAGCACGTAGGCGTTTTATCCTGGAAAATGAAAAAGTACCCGCGGGAACCAAAAAATATCAATCCACACGAACGCAGTCGCGGGCATCAGCAGTTTCAATTATAAATAAAGACCTTTAACAAGTAATACATACCTGATTTAATTTGGCAAACTGGCAAACCACAATTTGTCTAAATTATCTTATGAGATTAAAGTACAGGGAAATATATTTAAAACAAAGAGTGACCTTACTTTTTCCCCCGAAAATCAAGGCTTAGATCTCTCTGAAGCAAGAGAATGTCTGCATATCTGGGCCCGGTAATAAGAAAATATTAATTCCATTCCCCAGGTACTGGAATATCATCTCACCTCCTAGGCAACTTACAAAGGCTGTCGAAGGATGTTCTAGAACGTTCTGAACCCCTCCCTTTACCAAAAGGGCTGATACTGGAGGCGCCTTTCAACAATCTGGCGGACGAAGTCGAGTACCATCCACTTGCTAAGGTAAAGGTTTCAGTTGGTAGCGGGCTAAGTGCGTAAAGTAGAACATTTTAGTGCAGTATCATTATCATAGTTTCAATAGTGCTATCATTATATTATACTAGCGACAAGTGACAAACCATGCTTGTTAGCATTTTAATAGGATTCCATTACCGCAGTCATGCTATAATAACATATTTCCGCACGCACGGGCTAGTAGTGGAAAATTAAAAAGTTCCCGCGGGAACCAAAAATCCTCAACCCACGTGGATGAAGTCGCTGATGCCCGCGACTTCGTCCGCGTGGTTTAATTTTTTTGATTCCCGCGGGAACTCCTTAATTTTCCGGGATAAAAAGTAACCCATGTCACTCTCCAGGTTCTCCACTATATCCATGCCAAAAATCACGTCAATCAGTAACTCCGTTGCGGTGTGACTGAAGGACAAACCAATAAACCAACAAACACACTTTCGCATTTATAATATTAGTATGATTGGTCTACAGTTGGTGCGATGGCTGCCCTACTTCGACAATTCGTTCGTGTCTCCGTTTCGCTGTGCACCCGAACACGAGTTCAAGTCGGATCTGCATCTTACCAACGCGCCGTCTTTGCCGATTTTGATACTGCATGCGCGGGACGACGTCATAGTACCTCATTATGTTGGGAAGAAGGTTAGTAATTTACGCATTGCCTTAACCAGGAGGGTTTTTATATTAAAGGGTTTTTTTTTTGTTACAAGATGTACTATAATTCAGTTCTGTTTTACCAGGCGATAATGAAGTGCACATGCTATTGAAACAGTTTCCACCCCAATTATAATGGCTAACTTTTCTCACTAGTACAATAATGTGTGATTACGGTTGCACCTACTAACTAAGCTACAGTGAAGTGAATATGCTCAATTGCAATTGCAATTGCGGTTTCCACCTTAACCATAATGTACAACTTTCCTTATTAGAACAATTAAATTATATTGTATAGTATAATAAGTGATAAATAAAGAAGTGAGCTCGGCTGTATTGATAAAACAAGCAGTTTCAACCCCAAATATAATATAATAATTGCCATCTTTTCTTACTAGTTCTATGTTTTATAACAGTTTTAGTAAAGTTAACTGTAATAAAAAAGCAGTTTCCACACCAACCATAATGACCTACTTATCTCACTAGTGCAATAATGTGTGATTACAGTTGTACGAGGCGATATCTAAGTCGCGGCAGGCCGGTGGCGCGCCGGTGTCGCTCCATTCCTACCCCAAGGAGGATCGTTTGGGCCACAAAGGCATAGCTAATGCTCGGGACCTACATCAGGTTGTCGGGTAAGAATGTCACGAATTCTCGTATAAGCATAGATATTCTATGGCTAAATACAATCTAAGAGCGATCGGGTAACTAGGGATATTTAATTCGAGTTGACACAATGTAACTTGTCTTGTATCGAAATCTTGAAATATCTCACCACACGAGTTCAAGGTTACTTTAAAATCCGCCATTTATTAAATCGATAATAAATTGGAACGTCACGTCATGGTGACCCACCGCATTGCAGGTATTTTGTACACCACTATTGTAACCATTCAAAAATCACGTCCCAACTAACTCTCCTTCCAATACCAATAAACGTCTCCGCATCGTCCACGGTCCATCTTGACCTTGTCCCCACTGCAATAACGCCATCTTGTTAAAATGCCCGCGTTCGATTGCCATTGGTCCAATCATGCATGCCTACCAACTTTCGATATAATAATAATGCAATACCAACATGAAATCAGTATTGCCATTCAATAAATAATAAATAAATGTCGCCAGTCGAAATACGATCACGACAAGAAAGTCTTAAGTTATAGTCCGTCATACTTACCGTGACCCGGTGCCAGCATTTTTGCGTGATTTAGTAACAAACATCCATCCATTTATCCATCTAATCTTTCGCATTTATAATATTAGTATAGGTTCTATGATCAGATAATAATAGAAAATAATGTCCTCCCGACCGAATTTCGGCCATGGCGGCCTATATCCAGAGAAATTAGCCATCTGCGCGGGAGATATAGTGCACAAGTGTGTGCGCATACACAGGTGCACTCTCTGTTCCTTTACTCTCATAGTCCGATGGGACGGAAAATCCGATACGACCGGTGAGAGGTCAGGCGCAGGACCGACGGCTTATCGTGCTCTCCGAGGCACGGGGGTGAAACACCGCCAACTTCCTAACTCCGGGCTAGTACTGAGAATTTCTTGACAGGAAAATCCAATACTTGTTATGGCCCAACCCGGGACCTCGTCCGCCGTTGTCGAACATGCTAACCACTTAACCAACGAGGCAGTCATAATATAGATAATAAGATAAGATTAATAATAAATAAGGTTTTTCTCATTGTTTCAGTGACTTCGTGAAGAGCCATAGATAGTGGCAACGCTAGAAGAGACAACCACACAGATTAGTGCGCTAGTTGACAAGTATTACGCTTGGAGCTCGTACTGAACGTGCTTACATCGCATTTTATTTATTTATTTATTTTATTGTATTATTATTGTAATTCATAATTTCTGTCGGTATTAAAATGAAGCATTTTTTTGATAAATTACAAGGGATTTTATTTCAATCTCCGAGGCACAAAATAAAAGAGGTGAGATAAATCCCACAGCTTCGCTCACTTTAAGTTCGATTTTGAGTGGTAAATTTCAAACCTCTATTTTACCCATATAAGGGTTGAATTTTCAAAAATCCTTATAGAGCGGATAGCCTACGTCATGATAGCTAGCTGTAGCAAAGGACCCTGTTCATATTTGTATGGGGCGTGGGTCCGGTCCTTTTACAAGTAGAGAAATGAAAGAAAATAAGTACTAGACCAGTTTTGATCATTAATTAGTCTTTCCACGATAAGCAACACTAAACACGAGTGGGTAACAATGGCGGCAGGCGGATTCATATTCTTTGACGTTTTCAAAAGAAAAACACGTTATTTTGACAGTGACTGTCAGACATTCACATGACATTTGATACATTTCGCGCCTACAGCCTTCTCTATGGCTGAAAGTTGCCATCTTGAAAACGTATGGAAAACTTGTTTGTTTTTTTCACGTTATTTACTTTACATATTATTATATTACTATATTATTATATTTTTAATACAATCTATGTATTTTCGTCTATTCATGGTAGAGTGTACAAAGAGTCCACTAAAAATGAACCTTCTCGTTTCAGCTAGTGATGTGCCGGATATCCGTATCCGTATCAATCACCGCGTAACGACACCGATTGAGTAATCCATACTAATATTATAAATGCGAAAGTGTGTCTGTCTGTCTGTCTGCTACGCTTTCACGGCCCATCTATTCAACCGATTTTGATGAAATTTGGTACAGGGATAGTTTGTATCCCGGGGAAGGACATAGGCTACTTTTTATCCCGGAAAATTCAAGAGTTCCCGCGGGAATCGAAAAATCTTGGTCCACGCAGACGAAGTCGCGGGAATCATCTAGTAATGATATAATCCGTATCCGTATCCGCGGATGTTGACACCAAATATCCGTATTCGGATCCGTATCCACGGATATACCTACATTTTTAACGATCCGGCACATCACTAATTTCAGCCCAATCCGTCTGGTTAGAACTGTGCGTTCATAGATCGATAGGTTACTACCTACCTGTCATACGTTACTTTCTAATTTGCAAAAGAATTGACTCATAAAAACAGCACCAATATAAAAATATTGGCAAAAAGTACCTGAGTAATAATAATTATAACAATTAAAAACATGTCATAATTTTATCATTATTATTTATTTGCAAATTCATTTGAAAAAGAGTTCTTTTACCTCTTATGAATAGGGTTGAAAAAGATTCCAAAATATAATCCTTGTATTTTACTCCCCTGTCAAGCAAGCGTAAAATTACGATGGTACCTCAGTTTCCGAACGCAATCTTACCACATGTTTAGTTTCTGAACGCGTTTGCCAAATATTCATTATGTTGGCAGCCCCGCTGTGAAAATTGACATGCGAGTGATGAGCTACTTGTTGCGATTAATCGATATTTTATTTACATACTCGAAACAAGTGAATATAATTAAAATTATTAAAAAATACGACTGCTCTGCCGTAGACACACATACATACATACACGAACCCTGAAAACGTGTAGTAAAAAATCCTCGAATGGAAGTACGGCTACCACTGCTACTACGTAACGATAAATAATGTTATTCACATTTTTATATGATATTTTTTTGAGAATCACTGGATATTGAACTATAGTGTTACATATTTTTGGAATCTACTCATCATTTTCTAGAATCTAGATAATGATTACATAGTTAATCTTACTTTCGAATATTTTTTTTTTAGTCTTTAATGTGGAACCATGGTCACCGCATCAATTTTTTTTTAAATTTTACTAGCCTATGTCACCCGGAATAAGCTAGGGATTCTAACGATACCTCATTTATCAAAATCGGTTCAGGCGTATAGAATTTATGGTGGAATATACAAACTCACATAAGGTGAACCGAGGCTATTGTAACTTCAGGGCTATTGCATCTTATCATTTTATCTTCCTTTACAAATAGATTTACGGGAAACGACATCTACTAGTGGATAGAGAAACTAATGTTTATTGAAATCGATCATAGAGTGTGCTTTTATCTCGTCTACTGTTTTATTGATGGCGTCTTTCTTTTTTTCGGTCATTTTTCGATGAGTATGCTAAAAACCTACTGTGTTGTTTTAGCCGACAAAATTTTACTGTGAGCTTTTTTGAACAAAATTTTACGCTAATTGCAAATATAATGAATAATTCCTTGTTATTTGATAATTAATTTCTTTCTCTGCCGTAGTTATCTGGAGTTATTTATAAAAACACATTAGCCCCACTAAAATTGTGACACGGGGCTATTATATCTACAAAGAAAGACACAATAGCCCTGTTGATTTTAGTATGGAAATAAAAGTATTAGTGATGCCAATGTATTTTTTTATCGATAAAGTTAAAAACAGAATTTGTAAGATGATAGGTAAAAGTTTTGAATCGTGCTACCTACCTTCACCGATGGTTAAGTATTAGCTCCCGCCTCACACAGACCCAACTTTTGTTTTATAATTTAACCAATATATGTTAAAACGCCCAAATTTTTGTTTTGAAATGTGCTCGTTGTGGTTACTATTTTAACCCACAAGACGATAAAATACAATCGTTTATTTGCTAGAAAATTTTCCCACCTAATACCTAACCTAACTTTTCAAAAATATTACTTAAATGATATATGAAAACGTATTTCATTCAAAACATTATCGATAATCGATACTACATACTTATCAGGCCTACTCCCAACACTAAAGTAAAAAAAAAAGCTACAATAGCCCCTCTTTTACCAAAAAAGTATTTTTAAAGAGAAATTAACCTTCCTACATTGAGGTAGGGCTCAAATCATTTTCTTAAATGCCTTTGTTTATCATATTCAGTGAGTTTGAGCATTATAACTCTTAAGTTTAGGAATTAAGAGTGAAAAGTTACATTAACCCCCGATACGGGGCTAATGTGGCTAAAATCGGTCCTTGGAATTAACATCAATTTTAATAAGAATATACTGGGTGTATTTTAATGCAATTAAGTAAAACTAAGTCTTAAGTATCTGATCTTTTCAAATATTTAAAGAGTTTATCCGTAAATTATTCTGTAGCAGAAATACAGCTTCTTAAACATACCTCGGTCAAAAAAAAATCACTTTTTAGATGCAATAGCCTCGGTTCACCTTACATACATACATACATACATGAACCCAGAAAACAATATACATACTCCTTTTTCAGGCAGTCGTATAAAAAACCCTAAATGAAAAATAAAACAAAAACCCGACTGCATGATTTTGATTGACTACATGTATAAAACAAGATGTACATCGTCTCACACACTTATTTGACCCGGTGGTATAAATGGGAACTAATTTTTATGCCTGTTTAGTTTTTGTTTATATTTTATTATTCATAGCGACGCTGTCACCGGATCAGATAAGTATGTCGGACAGATTAATCGATATTTTACCTACTCGACTAAATGAAAGAAAAAAAAGAAAAACCTGACTGCATGATTGACTGCAAGTATAAAACAAGATGTATATGTCACCGTAAGATTTTAACAACCGTAAGATTGTCATCTAACGCTTTTTTTCGATAGATTGTAAACATTCGAAAGATTGTGAACCGTTCAATGTTTTAAGTGTCAATTTTTGAAATATTCATTGTATTTCCGTTTTCTTGTCTCTTTCTTGTAGGTTAGGTTAGGGTTCGACATAAATAATCAAGTAGTCACTTAGGTTCTATCGGGTTAATAAACCTAACAGATTACAATCTACCGAAAAATAATCCGTTATATTGTAATCTTTCGACAGTTTACAATTTCGCGAGTTAGATTATAATCTAACGGTTTTTACAATCTTACGGTGACATATACATTACCTACCTATCTGTATCTATATTATTTAAACGGAAGTAATTCATTACATATTTATATGTATAGTGAAAGTCCGGTAAGTCCCTATAGTAGCTATAGATAAATTCTTGAAATTCCTATATAAAACCGGCCAAGTGCGAGTCGGACTCGCGCACCGAGGGTTCCGTACTCAAGAGGTAGGTATAATTACCTTTGTTAATGAACCGCAAAACTAACTTTGTTTGTAGAGGTTTACTGTTAATATCAAAAAATTACGTTTGTTGTATGGGAGCCCCCCTTTAATATTTACTTTATTGATATTTAATTAATTATTTTGAAAGGTAATATACAAGTTAATATTCTGTGAAAATTTGAACCGTCTACCTGTTACCGCTTTTAATATTGAGCAAAAAAATACGAAAAAAACACGTTTATTGTATGGGGACCCCCCTTAATATATATATTTTTTTAATTTTTAGTATTTGTTGTTATAGCGGCAACGGAAATACATCATTTGTGAAAATTTCAGCTTTCTAGCTATCACGGTCTATGAGATACAGCCTGGAGACAGACAGACAGACAGACAGCGGAGTCTTAGTAATAGGGTCCCGTTTTTACCCTTTGGGTACGGAACCCTAATAAATGAGCTATAATAATTTCTCGCATCTTAGTTTCAGAAAATACTTAAATTTAATATTATTAATATTAACCGATATGACGTTTTCTACACACACGGGATCTTACCGGAACTCTTAATCGCTTGGCGGTACGTCTTTGTCTTTAGGGTGGCAACTGGCCACGGCTGAAGCTTCTCACCAGCCCAAACAAGACAAAATTCTAAAATTATAAATTGCGAAATTGACCCTGTCGGGAATCGAACCCCGGACCTCCCACAATAAGACTGCACTCACCTCTCACCACCGCGCCAGGGAGGTCGTCTTAATACCTACCAAGGCTTGTTTTCGTTCTTGAAAGAGTTCTTACGGGATTTGAGTACCTATACTGAATACTCAGGTAAGTATAGTCTGTCAAACTTATCTAGCCCGGTGGCCAAAATTGGAACTAATTTTGATGTCCTATAGTTTTTGTTTTTATTTTAATTTTCATATAAACTAGCGACGTTGTCACCGGGTCAAACGACTGCCCTGTTGAATTTTTTCATCAAATTTATAGCCAGTGTCACTCGTGGAGGTAAGAGTTCTTACGATACCCCACAGGTATATCTGTCACCGTAAGATTGCAAAAACCGTTAGATTGTAATCCTACTAGCGATATTGTAACTGTCTGTAGCCCGCCAACCCGCATTGGAGCAGCGTGGTGGGTCTAAGCTCTAATTCCCTCTCTCCTATGAGAGTGGAGGCCTGTGCCCAGCTGTGGGACGCTACTAGGCTGTAGTGGTGGTGGCCGACAGATTGTGAACAGCAGGGCGACCGCGTAACTTTTGCATCAATCATTGATACATCGCAATCACCTCCGACTGGCTGAATTTATGGTATTCTTGCTGCGTCAATGGATTTCGTCCAATAGTGGAAGAGTGTTAACCAATCAGAGGTGATTGCGATATATCAATGATTGTTGCAAAAGTTACGCGGTCGCCCTGCTGTTCAATGTCCCGAGTGTCAATTTTTGAAATATTCATTGTATTTACGTTTTCTTGTCTCTTTCTTGTAGGTTAGGTTAGGGTTCGACATAAATAATCAGGTAGTGCCCGTCCGGCCTCGGGTTAATATACCTACCTAACCGATTACAATCTACCGAAAAATCATGCGTTGAATTGTAATCTGTCGACAGTTTACAATATCGCTAGTTAGATAACAATCCAACGGACCACGTTATTATTACTAGCATCTGATAATAATTGTTACAAAAACCTAAGAGTTTAATCTATAGGTACCTACTCTTAGTCGAGTCGTATGCGGAATGACCTGGGAACCCACAGCATTATTATACCAAGAAAACCCCTACCATTATTTGATTAATAGAAAGGGGATCACGACCCTCTGTCATGAGGAATACGATGCAGAGAGAGATAAAATAATCATCCTAGCGCGGCTAAGTCGGGCGGTAGGTCGCCATTAGAGAAATGAAAGAGACCGGCGGCGACGATTAATTAAATGACCGCTCAGGATCGGGCAAGACTATGGTAACCATTTAAACCCGGAAAATGGTTTATCAATGGTTTTCAAGATAATAATAATATAAGGTTAATATCTACCTATAGGTACATATTACATACCTACTAGTGGTTCGCCCCGAACTGAGACTTCGCGGTATCCATAAAACGGATAAACTTTTACCATCACCAACGCCATCTATTGACATCATTGTGAAGTTCTGTTAAAAATACTGAAGCTCATTAAAAATTAAATAATTTCGTTTCCTATATATATCTAATTTTAGTGTTTGTTGTTCAAGAACAGGATATAATTCAAATAATTGATCAAGTTTCAGGCTCAGCCTTTCAGAAAATTGAGAGGTCAACTTTGGACGTTACAAAATCTCTAGGTACTTCGAAAGCCCCCCATTTCGTCAATTTTAGGGGAGAAAACTATAAAAAAAATAAAAAATTTGGACTCTATTCCTAATTATCTTTAAAATGATATACCGCAACCCTATGTAACGCTATAAAAAATATTTTACTTCGCATTCGCTTCTATGAGAGCCCCCCTGAAATAAAGATTTAAATAAATGAATAAAATCTTTATTTGGAATTACCAGACACATTGAAGATACAAACTTAACTAGTAGAAAAGAAAAATAAAATAACTTATGATCTAGACTGTGACAAGATAACTCCAAAAGGGTATCGGCTCAGCGTACCTAATGCTGTTATGGTTAGTAAATAGATAGGTACCTACACCAAAACAGTGCTGATTTTCAGCCGATCTCTTAAAATAGTTTGCACTTTAGATTTTTATAACTTTTTGAGCCATATTCGGCATGGAGGCCATCGGTTTACATATTATATTTAAATTTGACGGTAATTACGTTCAGTAATTAGTAAGCTGAAGTGGCAGTGGGCAGGTCATGTCTGTCGCAGAACCGATGGCCGTTGGGGCAGACGCGTTCTGGAGTGGAGACCACGTACCGGTAAACGCAGTGTGGGACGACCTCCAGCCCGCTGGACCGACGACCTTAAAAAGGTAGCGGGAAGTGGGTGGATGAGGAAGGCGGAGGACCGTGTGTAGGCCTATGTCCAGCAGTGGACGAATACAGGCTGATGGATGGATGGATGGATGGAATTACGTTCAGTAATTCAGAAGTTAAAATGCTCTGACTCTGACAGACGGACGGACGGACAAGTGCAAATTCACTCAAGTAGACTCAGAGACCTTCGCATCGCTCGGTCGATTATGGCTCAGGTCTTTAAGATAGCGTAAAATCATGAGAAAAATAGACGTTTTTATGAACTTTAAATAGCCGTTGGTTTATTCCAAAACACAATTTAAACTTCACTGCATCAAAAAAAAATTGAAACATACCTACTTACTAATCTACCTTTCAAAATGCTTTCCAAGCAATTTTCTCCCCATTTAAAATTACAATACAAAAAAAATATACAAGACTTTTCAGGACAATGAACAGGACGCACCCTTTCTAGTCAAAAGGCGAATTAGTGAAATGGACTAAAAGCCGAATTAGTGAGATAGGTATCTATGTACTTAATGAATCAATGTATCATACTAATATTATAGATGCGAAAGTGTTTGTTTGTTAGTTCCGAGTCCTTCAATCACGCCGTAACGGATCGACGTGATTTACCTATTGCATGGGTATAGTCGAGGTCCTTGAGAGTGTCATTGGCTACTTTTTATCCCGGAAAATTAAGGAGTTCCCGCGGGAATTGAAAAATCTTATTTCACACGGACGAAGTCGCGGGCATCAGTTAGTAAATACTTAAGTAGGTACATAAGTATAATCAAAATCAAATGTTTTTTTTATTCAAATAAACTTTTACAAGTAATTTTGAATCGTCAAGTGAATCTACCACTGGTTCGGAATGCCATTCCTACCGAGAAGAACCAGCAAGAAACTCGGTGGTTGCTCTTTTGAAAAAAAAAAGTATACGGTAGGTATGTTTACAATAATCTACATACAACATATACAGACATAAGTAACCACTGTCCTGAGCATTGCTGGAGCGAGTCAAATCCATGCGCCATTATCATTAATATAATCTTCGACAGTATAATAACCTTTTTTTAGGAGCATTTTTTTAATGGTTATCTTAAACTTGTGTAAAGGCAAGTTTATAATAGGTTGAGGAATTTTGTTAAAGAATAGTATGCTCATTCCCACGAACGACCTTCGGACTTTATTGAGGCGAAGCGATGGAGTCACGAGCATATGGCGGTTTCTAGTTGGCCTATCGTGCAGATCGCATATTCTTTTGTAATTCTGAATGTGCTGTTTCAAAGATTAGATTACTGTAAATATACTGCGAGGCTACTGTAAGAATACCTATTTCCTTGAATTTCTCCATAAGGGATTCACGTGGCTTTAAATTATAAATTGCACGTATTGCCCTTTTTTGTAATACAAATATTTTTTGAATATCTGCCGCTTTATTATATTGATCCAGTCAAGTGCAACTTAGATTAACAAATTAGCATAGTTTTCAGCAACTTTATAACCAACTAGGTAGGTATGTTTTTAAAATCCGACACAAACGGAGAGAGATCAGGCGCAGGACCGACGGCTTAACGTGCTCTTCGAGGCACGGGGGTGAAACACCGCCAACTTCCTGACTCCGAACTAGTACCTACTGAGAATTTATAATAATAGGAAATAGGTAGATAGTAGGTAACAGTGGTATCTAAGTAGGCAGGTACCTAGCCCATTCGTTGCAAATTGTTTTCCTTTTATCATTTAACTAGGTATACAAATACGTAGGAATAAAACCCTAATCCTTTACGACCAAGTCTAGAAAGCTCTACACCAACCGCTACCTTAAAATCAGCTAAGTACCTAATATCATAAAGTAATTGACATATCATAAAATTCAAATTCCGAACTACCGATAGTTAAACTGAATATCACGACCCTCGCTTCGCCGTCATAAATCATAAATAACCCATTATTTATTGCCCGGTACAATTTCACCCACGTCTCTACTCTACCTACTGTAACAACTTATTGTTTAGTTATTTCGTATCAGAAATATCCAATGTCGTTCCGAATGCGGCAGAAAAAATAAACCTATATCTTCGACTCATTTTCCTTTCCTTTAAATAAAACAAAAGAGTCAAGAGAGACACGTCGTTAAAACAATTGGGTTGATATCGACTTGTTATGTCGCATCACTAATTTTGTTACATTCGATTTTCAAACTTCCCGCTGTTTTGTTTAAGGGCCAAAATCGCGGTGGGTTTTTTTGTTGGTACGCCTGTATGGAACGCGGGAAATGAAAGTGGTTACATATTTATAAAATGGAATCGATTTTTAAATAAGCCAATGGTAAGCCTTCGTTGAAGAGGCGGGTTCGGAATTCGAATGCTCCACCCCCCAATTGCATGTCAGATGAACTGGCTTCTGGTGGATTTTGTCCATTCGCGCAGCGTCCGTTGTCGCGAGCTGTTCTGTTAGAGTTTGAAAATATTTTTTAAGAATGATGATATTCGATTAATGATTTCTGTTTATAAGCTTTTTTAATATGATATGAATTAATTTTTAAGTTTTAAATAATGGTATTCAAGTAATTTTTTTTAGTGACTATTTTACGACTGGTAGGGTTGCCCCGATATTGTCATTTTTATCTCACTTTTTTATATTGAAAATAAACAGTAAATCAGTGTCAAGCTTTATTGTCCTTTATTTTTTCATCTAAGTGTAAACAAATACGAATAAAGACGTTCTATAAATAATCTACCTAATACAGATTTTCGTATAATAAATTTTATAGGCGCGAAAAACTATTAATCGATAAAGATTGTTTTACTGTAGAGAACGTTTTTATTGCAAAAACAAATCATCAATAAAATTTGTCACTAGATATTAAATAACATATTTTAGGGCCAGACTGCCTACGCATAAATCCATATTGTTTCATTATATTGTTGACTGTCGTGTTTTAAAATTATAATCCTTATTTTAGGAACGTCAAGGTATGGGACATCAGACTGACATTTCGAGTAATACTACTTAAATATTGCTTTAAGCGTTGACAGTATTGTCCCAGGTGCCCGTACAACATAGTACTTAGCTTAGCCCATCCATTTATCGACGTTTCTGTCTTCATCAGTCTCTTGCATCTTGATGCATATCGTTATGAAAACTTAAAATGAATAATTAGGTAGCTACTAATTAAGTAATCTAGTAGTTGATCAAGATTGATATCTTAATAGAAAACAATAGATAATTATCTTTGTCTACAGTTTTGACTAATCTGATTTTGATAAGATTATTTTGGTTATGCGAAGTCCACGGTCATTAAAGTAGGCCAAGTGTAGGCTTCTTGGTTTAATTATAGTTAATTATAGTTTGTGTTTTTTCTTCCACGTTTCTTTATACCTACCAGGTATTTTCTGCTACAGTGTAAATTATGGAACCAGCTTCCTTCAAAACTCATAAACTAATATGGGGCTATTCTTTGGAAGAAATAAACACGGTAGGAAATGTCAGAAAATTGTATGAAATCACGTTCGAATAACTTTTGCGGGGTGAATGGAGAGTGCCTTGTCATTTTTCTGCCCAATTATTGACACTAGTGCATGAAAAGTCGAACACTATGACAACACAAGATAATAAAATAATTAATGGCTAAACTGCACAATTCGCGGCTTGAGGCGTATGGCGAATATGGCCAATATCACGCGTCCCGGGGTTAATTTGTTCAAGGCTATTCCAGAAGCGGATAAACAAATTCTTTAAAAGCCGGCATTGGCGGTTTTTCTGGACTCTGGGACTGCAAATTATGCGCGACGTGTAATTCACTTAATAATAATATCAGGTGGTCGTTTGCATACTACTCATAATATTTAAAATAAATAAATGTATCTCTATAAAAACTAGCTGATGCCAGCGACTTCATTCGCATGGCAGTTTTTTTATTCCCATGGGAACTCCTTAATTTTCCGGAATTAAAAGTAGCTTATGTCACTCTTCAGGTGCTCAACTATTCCCATTTAAAAATCACGTCGATCTGTTGCTCTGTTGCGGCGTGACTGAAGGACAAATCAACAAACCAAACTACCTATCTCTTCATGGCCCGCTGAGTTAAAAATATGCAGGTACCTTCAATGTGAACGCGGAACGTAGAACTCTAAATCGTGTTTGTCGTGAGATCATCAACGGAATTATTTCGATATCTTTTAGGTACCTTTAGGTCCTCAACCGGCATTCGAACCCGAGACTCTTGGCGTCATGATACCTTCTTTAAATATTTCACAGGTCAGAGTCAATTCCTTTATTTCCATAAATAAATCAACGTAAAAATCATAAAGGACACAAGACGCTTGCCGCGTCCGATGGAATTTCTTTAAACGTTTTTTTTTACTCACCTTTTTTTAAAATTCGAATCGAATCACCCAAATTAAGTAGCCATAAACGGAATCAGCTTCCAAATTTGAATATTTCATTTGTGCTCGTACAAGCGCGTGCTTTGATTTGTGTGTGGTATTGTATGTGTGTGTGAGGTGTAGTGATGTTACGGCGTTTTGAATTTCATAGGTGAAGGTATTGTATCGATGTTACTCTGTTAAACTAAATTTACTTTTAAAGAATTCAAAATTCAAATTTTAGAACTTATCTTCTTTTGGCGCGTTAGGGAAAAATTATCAGAGTGATTTTTTACGATGCGCGCGCACACCGACACCCAAATTCAACACCCTGAAGTTAGTCGGCCAACTTACGAGTATAAGTCTTGCAGAAAAAGGCCTACCAACAAAATAAAAATAAATAGATACATTTACTGTATGTTGGGTGAGAACTGATAACTATATTCAAGATATTTATTATTTGCTATCAAAAACTATAACTTCGTGCATGCGTACATAAGTACACACTATACAAACACTTTTTTTTTAAAAATAAAAATAAACTTTTTCTAATGCTCCTAAATCATCATCGACCTAATGCCGGCTCACTAATGAGAACGAGTGTCATCTCGAAATGAAAAAGTCTAGCCATAGTCCACCAAGAAGACAATTTTAAAGAATACATGGATATTTAAAAAAAAACGTATGCATAAAGGTTCATGTGAACAAAATAATAGCTTGTTTCTTTTTAGTGCCTACAAAGCACACATTCGTGGTTTTATAAAACAACTCAGTCTTTATGTTGAATTTCGATATCGACAAAATAAATCGCGTCACATCCCTAAGCCTTTTGCCGAAGCGCGCCGCGCGTTGATAAGGAAACATTTTAAATTAGTAGGAGAAGAAGAGAAAAAATATTATAAAAATTCATTTTTTATTTATATTTTATCGCGCGCACACAAAACGGGTAGCCGCTTTGCTACCAGAACCGATATAAATTATATCATTTTTCACTGCGACAACCCTAACGGACGTAAAAAATGACGTCCCATTCAGACCGTTCCAAGTTTGAAAGTTTTGCCGCGTTTTTTATTCGTTTCCGGCCGATGAGATTCCATTATTGAACTTCGACATTCAAAAAGTTTTTGTTAAGTATTTAGTGTTATTTTTAAACATCGAATACATTGCTAGTCTTATTAGAGTTTTAAGTCTACTTTGTATTCAAAAGTAGGAATGTATTACCAAGTTAAAACCTAAAGGTTTTTGATTTGACCTTGGTGTGTCGGCTTTTTATTACCTATATGGTCTCTTTGGTAGTTTGTCTATGCCGGCTCTTTAGTTCGGAATTTGAATTTGTAACTTTTGCTGTTTAATCAAATTAAGGTCGGTGGACTTTGTATGAGAATTCGTTGGTTTAATGAAATATTTGTTTTTAAATAGATGACGATTATGTTCTTCGATATTAAAATTTGACTATAGAGATTAGGAGGGGCCTAGGTACTTATCGTTTTTGTAACCAATGTGTATCCTTATTACTTACCCATATTATGTATGTAATGTGTATATTATATTTAAAGGTATCTGTACTATTGTAACTGTAACGTGATAGTGATAGCCTAGTAGAAGACTGGCGAATTGCCCCCCGATTGTGTAAGGAAATCGTAATCGTAATACATAGTTTGTTAAGAAAACTCCTACCATTATTTGATTAATCGTGATTGATTGATTAAGGGGTCATGCCCCTCAGTTATGAGGAATACGACGCAGAGAGAGAGATTGGATACAAAAAGCCTAGAAATATGTATAGGCATTCTTAGCTTAGGTAATATTTTAACTCTAACTTAATATAAAAATGGCCGCCGTGAAGTATCTACATTCTACAGCCGACTAAAATATCATAAACTCATGACGCGATGCACTGAAAAGTAAAAAAAAAGTAATTCCATATTTAAATAAAATATAGGTTTCTCACTTTGTGGGACCCGCACGTCGATGTTAAAGTGGATATGTCTTATATAGGTACAGTCCATGACCGCTTTGACCCAGTGGTGTGAAATGTTGCCTTATAAGCGACAGGGCCCGGGTTCAATTCTAGCCGGGTTAATATTAACAATGTGTAACTGTGTTTGCTTGTATGCTGGTTTGTCCTTTAATCACGATGCAAATGAGTGGAAAGAAGGAAAATTAAGTCCTGGATTCAAATCCCGACTGGGTCAATTATATAATTTATAATGTCTTAATCAGCCAAATTGTACCTAATAGGTAGTGGATATTCAAAAACACTGCTTAAATTTAGTTCCCATGGGCATAGTCAGTCTACTGTTTCATTTGTCAATCAAGAATTCAAGACCTATCATTTTGCGTAGCAAATTAGGTAATTTATGTATTATTTTTAGCTATCCCATCCCTTAAGGCTTGATCCACGAATTTAAAGTCGCTCAGAGAGCTATGGAGAGGGCTATGTTAGGAGTTTCTCTTAAGGACAAGATCCGAAATGAAGAGATCCGTTAGAGAACCCGGGGTCACTGACGTAGCCCAAGCCATTAGCAAGCTGAAGTGGCAGTGGGCAGGCCATGCCTGTCGAAGGAGCGATGGCCGCTGGAGCCAGAAAGTTTTAGAGTGGAGACCACGTACAAGTAAGCGTATAGTGTGGGGCGCCCTCCAGCACGATGGACTGACGACATTAGGTAAGAGGGTGGCGGGAAGTGGCTGGATTAGGAAGGCTGAGGACCGGGTGTGGTGGCGTTCTTTGGGAAAGGCCTATGTTCAGCGGTGGACGTCCGCAGGCTGAGATGATGATGATGATGATGATGATCCCATCCCTTTCGGTGACCATGATTAAGACTGAGTGCCTATGACGTCATTTCGGTTATCAACTTGGGGGTCCATCAAACTTATCTGACCCGGTGTCAGCGTCGCTAGTTTAGTAAGTATATGAAAAATAAAATAAAAACAAAAAAATTACAGACATAAAAATTAGTTCCAATTTTGGCCACCGTATCAAATAAGTTTGTGGGACTGTAAGAGAATATAAAATTTGAATTAGGCAGCTTACATTTCTAACTGCAAGACAAGTTTCCAACGAAAACTACTAGCCACCGATTTAGAGATTATGTCTGCTGGTTGGATATGTCACCGTAAGATTGTAAAAACCGTAAGATTGTAATCTAACGCTTTTTTTTCGATAGATTGTAAACAGTCGAAAGATTGTGAAGTGTCAATATTTGAAATATTCATTGTAGGTATTTACGTTTTCTTGTCTCTTTCTTGTAGGTTAGGTTAGGGTTCGACATAAATAATCAAGTACCCGATATAACCTAATTAACCCGATTAACCCGAATTAACCCGATATAACCTAGGTTAAATCGGGTTAATAAACCTAACGGATTACAATCTACCGAAAAATAATCCGTTATATTGTAAGTAATCATTCGACAGTTTACAATTTCGCGAGTTAGATTATAATCTAACGGTTTTTACAATCTTACGGTGACAGATACATTTAATACAGTCATAGGTACAGTATAGGCATGAGTGCAGTGGCGTGCACAGGGCTTGGAGCTAGGGTACTTAGGCATTAGTTAGTCAGAATACCTAATTACTGACTGTTATAATGAAAAACGAGCATTGACGTATTTCAGTTGGGTAAGCAGTGCTTTTACGCCTCTATGAACTGCACGCCACTGGGCGTTGTTTCGTGTAATTCGTAACATTTGCATTGGTAGAGTGATAACTACTATCTATCCTAAGCCGAAGCCACCCACCAGACCAACTTAGAAATTATGATTTCCCAGATAATGTTCCTTACTGGTGCCGAATCGAATCCGGGACCTTTCAGTTCCATAAGACAGTACCTAACTACTCACCACTGATCCAGGGAGGTCATCATAACAAATGTGGTATTTTAAAATATGTGATCTACAAACTCTGTGAAAACAGCAATAAAAACTAACCGTATTTTTATAGCAGTGTGAAAACAAAATGGGACCTATCTATTTGAAATTCAAATTAAAAAGATGATGAGCAACGGAACGCTACTCATATTTTTATATTCATTTGCTCGGCTATTAATCAAATCAAAGTTTTATTACACGCTAAAATTCGTTCCATGCGTCTTCAGTAGCGAAGAAACTAAGTACCTAACAATAAAATTCTAAAAAGCTGTTATTTTTCATAAATTACACATTGTAAATAATAATTGAGCTACCTGTTTGAGCTTTTCTGATTATTAAACCGCAAAAATGTTTTGTTGATTATGAATTTAAAATTTTCGTACAAAAGTCCAATATTAATACAAGCCATCCATTTAATGAGACGTATCCATATTTAACCTCCTTCATTAGTCGGACAAAACCAACGACATTTACCATCGTCCTTAATTTATGTCAAGATGACGTAGCTGCAAATAAATTCAGTCAAAAATCTACCAAATCTTACAGAATTTAAAGTTCAATTTACGTTACCGATATATCTGATACATATCACCTTGTCGTAGGTGAGAAATACATGACATTTGGAATAATGTACGCGATACAAACTTTCTGGAGTTCGAAATTTGATTTTATTCAAATATCGAATCCCGAATTACTCAACATCGCAAGTACCTAGCTACTTTATAGTGACGAGTTCACACGACATAATATCTTCCTTAGGTTTTTATAATGAATTTTCTATGTTCATATAACATACAGTTTGAATTTAAATTTTGTTAATAAGAGAAAGTGAAACTTTTCGATTTAAAAAAAAAAATAATTAAGTATCTATGGGCAGATATCGGAATAATTAAAAATAAATACAAATTAACGTTTAAAAATAGCACTATAGAGTCGAGAACACATTTAAAAACTATCAGCATAAAGATTAGTCATAAATTAAAACGTTGTCATCGGCGTCCATAAAATTATAGGAGACGAAATATTTTGCCAAAATCGGTTCTCGAGTCGTTCTCGAGTGCTAGATTATGTGACAGCTATCACTTGTGGCGTCGTAAAGATGAGGTTTTATTATTTTCTAACTAATCTTGTAACGATATTATTGCCATAAACTATCCAATATGGCGTACGGTAGCCGAGCGGCTTAGAATTTATGGTCGTTTCAGGGTGACCATGATTGTTAAGCTCTTGATGTGGATTTTAAACTAAGTCGTAGCGTTGGCCTATACGGGCCTAGCTGTTATAGCTTGGCAGTTTATCTGTGTGCACGTGGCGGAATTCGGCAAAACTAAAATCCACTGTCACAGCAAGTATAGCTGTAGTGTTTTAGTTGTAGAATGTTTTTGTATTAATCGATGTATGATGGGTTTAATGCCTCTAATAAAAAACTTTATTATTATAGCTACCATAGACCAACTTCTGCTGTCCTGATAATTTTCTCCCGCTACCATTAAAATATGATCCTCACATAAAACTAAGTCAATTAGTATTGAAGAAAAATATGTTTGTGTGTAATTCACACACGCCAGAAGTGAAACTTCAGAAAAGTAGCCTACGAGAGAATGAGATACATATAACTTGTATTCTATCTCATTCTCTCGCAGGCTAAATCCTATACTTTTTGGTGTCGCTTTTTCGTTTCGTTGAATTTTCAATTCACAACGATTCTAAAGAAGTTTTACTTCATCTTTAGAGACAACTCACGCTTGACTAAAAGATTGAACATTCCTAAATTGTTTTCACGAAAAAATCTAACGTTTCTTAGGACAGTTTCCTTGTATTTCCTATGGTTTTAGATTTCCCCACAATGTCCCAGTAAAAAAACGCACACACACACTGTATAGCCTGGTCACCCTAGCGCAGTATCAATTAGCTATCAAATGGGTATCATGTATAAATTACATTTGCTTTCTTGAGAACTATTTTAATGTGAAACTTACTTCATGTGAACGCGTAGCTACTCTTTTCGTCGTCGTCAACCGATAGACGTCCACGGCTGGACATAGGTCTCTTGTTGGGAATTCCAAACGTCGCGGTCTTGCGCCGTCTGAATAGGGACGATGCCTGTAATATCATACTAATATTATAAATGCGAAAGTGTGTTTGTTTATTGGTTTGTTGGTGTGTTGGTTTATCCTTCAATCAAGCCGTAATAAAGCCACTCCGAGCAAAGCCATTGCCAAAATTGATCAAAATTATGTTTCTAAACATGCATAGATACCCAGATTTGCTAGGTAGGAGTAGACTACGAACTGTGTGGTTTTAATCTTGAGCATTAGAACCCAGAACCCAGGGCAGTGAAGTTCTATTTAAAAAAACCTATTGAAAGAAAAAGAGCCATCACACTTTTCGCAATAATCATTAGGCTTAGGACACACAGCCTTTTTGTCCTATTGTTGCAAATATTACGACGCTTTATCAAAAACAATGCTAAGTAGGATTATTGGTAATTGTCACCTTCGTTTAATTCTTTTAACGTTATTTTACCTGTAAATGGAGATTTCCTAACGAATATTATTGATCTACTGCGAACCAGGAATGCCAAGAACACATAATTATAGATAGGTAACTGTATTTCTTTATCTACTACAAGTTAGCCCATGACTGCGGTCTCACCTGATGGTAAGTGATGATGCAGTCTAAGATGGTAGCAAGATAACCTGTTACGGGCATGGCAGTTATATTTAATCTATACCTAACTCTGATCGGTTTCTATACGACATCGTACCGGAACTTTAAATCGCTTGGCGGCACGTCTTTGCCGGCAGCTTGGTAACTGGCCACGGCCGAAGCCTCCTACCAGACCAGACCGGGGACAATTTAGAAAATATAAATTCCTAAATTGAGCCTGCCGTGCATCGAACCCGGGGCCTCCGCACGTTACGACAACAGCGCCAGGGAGGTCGTCTACAGAGAAAGACTAGGTAAAGGATTGTCATTCTACGTGGGTTACCTACTTTCCGTTTCTATGCAGGAATGTATTGATGGATTGCTTGTACGAAAGGTATACTGCGGTTGTATGTTGGTTTGATAGGGATGGTAAGGGTAAGAAAGGGCCGAAGTGCCGAACTCATAAACTTACTGTCTATTTCTATTTTATTCTATAGCCGAACTTTTCTTGTGAGACAAAAGTTTAATATAAGTAGATTTGAATACATATTTTTATTCTCATTAGGTAGGTCTAGGCCTACTGCTATTTAGTAGGGAACTACTAAATAGGAAAATTTAAATGTCATTTTCTGTGGGATCGTCATTTGAAAGTTTTAATTTTTTTATTTTTCTGTTTTAGGCCGTCATGTTTTAGTTTTAACTAGGTATGAAGAAACGTTAGAAAAAAATATTCTCGCACGAATATTTGTGGGTTGTATAATTTGCGATCTTTTCCTATTTTGAACTATAAATTTAAATACTTTGTCATTTATTTTATACTTTGACTTTTATTTTTTTTTACTTTGGATATTTATTTTAATATATATACGTGCTATTCGTGACTTTTTTAATCTATTATGTGGTAGAAGCTTTACTTTTCTAGGCTAGGCTACAATTTTCTCATGCAATTATAAAAAAAACGTCAAAAATCTTTTTTTTTAGTTCTATTACTACACTTGACTTAGTTTGACTCACACTTGATCGGTTTTTCTCGGAATAACATGATGGTTTTGATGTTTCACACTTCGGTCTAGCGTTTTCCACGTATTTACTCAGGTAAGAGTTACCTTAAAAAAGTTTGAAAGTTCAAAATCAACAGTAAAACTACTGACAGATACCTACCTAGATAAGTAGGATTTTCTTTGTGTTAGCCAAAGACGTGTGAGTACCTACCGTTTTTATTAGACATGGAATTATACGACTACTTACGTAAAGAGTAAGAATATGGTTATTTTTTAAACTAGGTAGATATATTATTACTAGATGGATGCAGTCTTTAGATCCATCAGACTTTCATTCTGTTTTATTTAAGAAGCAATTCACATAGTATTTCCAACCCACCAGAATCTACCTACAGGCTTACTACAGAGTCCTCATTTCATAGTGTATTTCATTATTGTATGATTACATGTATTTCTTCATTTCATAGAAGAGTTTCCATAGTTAGCGTTGGCCATAGTCCACCACACTGGAAAAGTGTGGATTGATAAACTCCACGCAACTTTGGGAACATTATGAAAATCTCTCAGGCATGTAGGTTTTCTCATGATGTTTTATTCGCTGTTAAAGAAAGTGATACTTAAATAAATATTACCTTTATTACTAAATTAAAATCTTAAATCGCATTAAAGGCTCATAGAAGTTAAGAGGTGTGTGCCCGGGAATGGAACCCCCGCCAACCGAATAGGAAGCTGGGTATCTATACCACTGTCATCTTTTTTTTACGCAGTCGCCAAGTAACAGTAATCTATTTTTATAAAAAATCATCATACTAATAATGTATTATAAATGCGGAAGTGTGTTTGTTTGTTGGTTTATTGGTTTGTCCTCAATCACACCGCAAAAGAGCAACAGATCGACGTGATTTTTTGCATGGGTATAGTTGAGGACCTGAAGAGTGACATAGGCTACATTATCCCGGATAATTAAGGAGCTCCCGTGGGAATTAAAAAAACTAATTCCACGGGCATCAGCTAGTTTAAATATAAAACACAGATAGCCTATACCTACGTAGAAAAGAACAAAAACTTATTATTCTAGCAAATTAAGTTGTATTACTTAACGATTGCAAAAAAAACAGCAATCAAATGAAGTGTGTAACTTGAAAGCGTTGAAAATTCCACCATTCGCCATCGCCCGTGGCACGTGCTCCGGCCCGTAACGCCCATAAAACAAAGGCATTCCACGATTCCACTACAATGGCTGACAACCCACGCTAATCACGCCTTTATTCCACCCACCACACCATAAAACTACCGTACTCACTTACAGGTAATCAAGAAACTGTCGCCAAATAGATAAAAAATAGATAATAAACGCTTTTTTCTCTTTTTTACCTGAAAACTGTCCGGGGTTTGGAGAGGGGCGGTGACGCGGGGGGAAACACCGCGCGGCAGTCTCGCTTCGGCTGTGAACGCGCGTGACGACTCGCGTTAGGACAATCGAAAAATCGAATACGGACTGTGTGTTCTGTGCATTACAATTACTTTTTTTTAAATTTAATTTTAAACAGCGGCCTAATAGACAACGAATTTAAGTTTAGAAATGCAATACAACAAAACTAATGAAAAGTATTTATCGTATTTTTAACAAGTCAAGGACGCGTAATTAGGAAATTTTTATGGCGATTATAGTGCGTTTTTTTAATATTGATAAGATAATTATTATTGTATAGAGAGTCAGCTGTGCAACGTTACGTGTCCAGTGATCGATTGATTTTCACAGAATTTTCTTTTGTGGTCAAGTGCAGTTAACACTGAATTGTGCCAGTTTGGATTTTAGTGCGTGAAGGTAAGTTTTTATTTATATTTCACATGTCTTCATTATTTTTACACGAAGTCAATTTCTGAACGAGTTTTATTTTTAATCAATGCGAAGGAAGTTCATTGACCTTATTTTTAAATTGTCATTGTAACTTGCATAACTTAACTATTTGTTGGATAACTTGAATCCAGGGCCGCACTATAAAAAAATATACCTATGTATAAATAAGTTTTCGTAAGTGATGAAAATTTTAATTGTGATAAGGGAGGTAGAAATTTATAAGGAAAGTTGGTAGGTAGGTAGGTAAATAAAGGCGTGGGTAGCTAAATCATTTATTAAACACAGCTATAGAGAGGAGGTAGGTAGGGTCTTACCGATGTCACACAATACACTCATGGCATAATAATTACACTTGTAAATTTCTACTGTAGTAAGGAGCTCACGTAAGTAACTTGCATAATCATTTGCAAACGATATGCGGCTTTCAAGATTGTTTACATTTCATAAGTTATGTTACTTATAATTATAATAAATTGTTATAATTATGAAATCTAATTAGGTAAGTAATTTACGATGTTAAATTAAAAAAAATTAAAAAAAACTGCTGAGTTTGTTGTGGGCTCTTCGCAGACCAGAGCGCGTTTGGAACCCTCGTAGTCTTAAGGTACCGTAACTGATTATCACCATCATATTTTATAAGTAACTGGACGTCAATAAGTGTACAGTGGACCTAAATTGAATAAATATAGGTAGGTACTAGGTAGGTACTTTGACTTTGACTTTGTTACGTTTTGAATGGTTAGGTGTTAGGTTTGACTTTGTTCTCGTACCTACGCATATTTTAAGCTAATTATATAAGTGATACTGACAAGTGTACTTACGGCCTAAAGTATAATATGATATGTATGTGTTAAATAGGTAGGTATATATAAGTACTGAATTGTGATATAATTAGTAGGTATAAGTAGTAATAATATTTTGCTGTGGATATAAATTCGGGAGTCGATATGGCGGTCGTGGGTAGGCCTATTTTTACGATTGTTGAACTTTTATTTTACGTGCTTTTCACGTTTAGTTATTTTAATTTTTATTCCTGATAAACACCACCAGACCAGAGGCCCAATTGTCTAGGCAAATCGTAATCATTTGACAGCTTAAAACGGATTACTCGAACAGCTGTTTGAAGAGTTCATAGGTACATGCTTTTTGACGTGCAGGCATCTATGAACTCCTCCTCATCATAGGTATGAAATGATATCTCCTCAATCATAGGTATGAATTGTTCCAACGGCAAATTATGTAATTTTTATAATTATAAATCTAATTAATTGACGATATTTGTGAGATGGTGATAATAAAAAAAAACCGGCCAAGTGCGAGTCGGACTCACGCACCGAGGGTTCCGTACAAACCTGTAGTAAGTTTTAAATTAAATGTTTTTTTTAAATATTTGAGTTGATTGAATGAAAGGTAAATTGCGGTTTACGATTTATGACGTATTAAAAAAAAACTACTTACTAGATCTCGTTCAAACCAATTTTCGGTGGAAGTTTGCATGGTAATGTACAACATAAATTTTTTTTAGTTTTATCATTCTCTTATTTTAGAAGTTACGGGGGGGGGGGACACACATTTTACCACTTTGGAAGTGTCTCTCGCGCAAACTATTCAGTTTAGAAAGAAATGATATTACAAACCTCAATATCATTTTTGAAGACCTATCCATAGATACCCCACACCTATGGGTTAGATGAAAAAAAATTTTTTGAGTTTCAGTTCTAAGTATGGGGACCCCCAAAATTTATTGTTTTTTTTCTATTTTTGTAAGAAAATCTTAATGCGGTTTACAGAATACATCTACTTATCAAGTTTCAACAGTATAGCTCTTATAGTTTCGGAAAAAAGTGGCTGTGACATACGGACGGACAGACAGACAGACAGACAGACAGACAGACAGACAGACAGACAGACAGACAGACATGACGAATCTATAAGGGTTCCGTTTTTGCCAAATTTGGCTACGGAACCCTAAAAACCCGGCTGAGTTTGTTGTGGGCTGTTCTCAGACCGGCGTGTTTGGAACCCTCGTAGCTTTAGTTTTAAGATACCGTAGTTAATTATCACCATCACGTCTTACACTTTGTAAACGTGACGTTCAGAAGGTGTACTGTGTATGTACCTTCATACTTCATACTATTATTATAAATATACTAGCTGATGCCCGCGACTCCGTCCGCGTGGAGGTATGAAAAATAGATAGTAGCCGATTCTCAGACCTACTGAATATGCATATTAAATTTCATGAAAATCGGTCAAGCCGTTTCGGAGGAGTATGGGAACGAAAATTGTGACACGAGAATTTTATATATAAGATATAATATATTTTTTTAATGCGAAAGCGTTTGTTAGTTTGTTTGCCCTCCGATTACACCGCAACGTAGGAATGGATAGACATGATTTTTGGCATGGGTATAGTAGAGGACCTGGAGTGACATAGGCTACATTTTATCCTGGAAAATTGAAGAGTTTCCGCGAAAATAACAAAAAACATAAACCACGCGGACGAAGTCGCGGTCATCAGATAGTTTTGAATAAATATACTTTGAGTTTGAGTTGGTGATCACTATGCTGTAGCTGTCATTTTTAGCCAATCGCCCAATTGCCCCCCGATTGTGTAAGGAAATTGTAATGGTTTGTCAAACGGACAATTGGACCTGGGGTGTGATTCTCTAAGGTAAAATAAAATTTACAACCGTTGCAGTCAAGGTCGCATCGATGCTAGCAATGCTTAAATGTTTCTTAGAGAATCACACTGCAGCAGTGCAATGCAGTGTAAAAAGTCATGTTTATGGACACCTTAAACAGTTTGAGTAATACGTTTTGGCCAAATTATGATGTAAGTCCAACTTTAATATTCTATTTTATGTTACTGTTATTTGTGTTCGTGGTTTATTGTTATTTTTCTAGTTTTATTATAAATAAATGAGTAAAATGAGTAAATGAGTTTTAAGCTGTCAAATGATTACGATTTGCTTAGACAATTGGGCCTCAGACCAGAGAAAATTCAGAAACGAAATTCCCAAATTGACCCGGCTATGGAAGAACCAAGGATCTCCCACTTTAAAGATCACAAGTATCAAAGGAGGCTAGGGCTCTGTTACGGCTGTACAAAAGCCTAACGCAAGATTTAGGTAGGTAATTATTAACATTTTGTATCGAGTTTTTGAAGCGTATTCCATAAGGAAACAACTCCTTTTATTTATGGAGATTAAAAAAAAATCACAACTTATGATTGAATTTAGGCCTATCATAGCATTATGCCACCTAAATTGATAACGCCGCGGCAGCGAGCGTGTACCCAACTATTTATCAAAAACTAACATTTCATAACGACTACTACTTGATAAAATATTACAAAATTTATCGTTTAAAATTTTTAATGGACAGTGAAAAACCGATTATTGTAACGCACAGACTAAAAAAAAGAGCTAGATGGATCGCTCGAGAATGGACGTGTTTATAACAGTGACTAGATGATGCCCGCGACTTCGTCCGCGTGGATTTTTTTTTTAATTCCCAAGGGTACTCTTCAATTTTCCGGGATAAAAAGTAGCCTATGTCCTTTCCCGGGAAGTAACCTATCTCTGTACCAAATTTTTTCAAAATTGGTTGAGTAGTTGGGCCGTGAAAGGACAGGTAGACAGACAGACAGACAGACACACTTTCGCATTTACAATATTATTAAGTATGGATTTAAGTGCATTTCATGCACTTTGATTCTACGAGGGATGCGGGATAAGCGATAGATTAGCTCTTTAGCTTTATGATATAACCAGAGTTAAGATAAGTTAAGCTATCCAGTTTAATAAATAATAGTACACAGAAGACACCCTATTAAAATGAAGCGTTCCTAATATTATAAGAGATAGCTGCACTTTGTAACCATCCCCAGAAAAGCTGATTCAGTAATAGCTGGGTGCTATACTCTCCACTGATTATGGTAGTGAAAGTCTGACCGCATGCTGATGGGCTTTTCACTAGATATGGCCGGTCAAAGACGTGTTATTGTTACCAAAAATGAACCATAATTAAAAAAGCTGATTCTTGTACAGTATTAAAGTATACGCAATACCTAAACAGTAAACAGTATAAGAACTGACGCTATACATCGGGCCTTTCACTATATATCACCTCTCAAAGACGTTATGAGCATACATACTGGAAAAAAATATGAGCAATTATTATGTCGTCACGTTGATTGCTGTTAAATAAATTCTTACACCTTCATAATTTTTAATATCAAATAATATTTTTATTTTTTAATACATAAATTAAAATCAAATAATACTTAGTTTTTGCTTCGGATTACTGCTTCTTTATTGTAGGCCCATATGTATGTATGCCGTCTGTATTTTCTTTGAGTCTGCGTTAACATAGCTTGACCGGAAATTAAGCCGTTCGGAAATTATTTATTGTTTTTTAATGCGTGAAAAGAACTTGTAAGTTTTGTCATTCTTGTTTATTGCGCGGCAGAACGCCTTTGATTTTTTAAATAAAGCCTCATACGACTTTTGAAAATTTCATCTAAATATCATACTAGCTGATGCCGGCGACTTCGTCCGGGGAATAAGTTTTTTAATTACCACGGGAACTCCAGTCACTCTCCAGGTTCTCAAATTATCTACTATCTATACTAACTGCAAAAAACCACGTCGATCCGTTGCTCCGTTGCGAAGTGATTGAAGGAAAAACTAACAAACTGATAAACCAACAAAGAAATACACTTTTGCATTTATAATATTAGTAAGATTTAGGTAGGTACGTGGGTCTGGGTTAAACAATTATACCACTTAAACAATTTTACTATTGATGTACAGCAAGTATTAGTTATTTAATATTTTCATAGGTACCTATGAAAATATTAAATTACCAATACTTTTTTACTTCTATCTAGGTTTAAATCCCACCAGCATAGCTAAATAACCCACGAATTCAGAATGCCGACGGAAAAGTTCGTTTGTTTAGTTTTAAGGTTATATTTTATCACTTATCAGTAGATTTAATCTACACACCAACCTACTTTAGTCTTTACAAAATCAGGATGTTCCGCACTATGTCAGGAATAAATTATTCTTGGTGATTATTAAATGGAGGATCTTCCAAAATACGAAATATCGACGTCCCCTTTTGTATGTTTAATAACCATTTCAAAATATCGATTAAACTAAAAAGTGCTTTGATTTTTGATGACGACGTTACAAGCAGGTAGGTATTTCATTCTATATCCAATAATATTTTTAGCTCTCTAATCGACGGCCGATCTCTTGGACAAAAAGTGAACATTTATTTAATTAAAAAAAATTAAAAAATACGACTGCCTTGCTTTATTAAATTTTTTGAAAAAAAATATGTAAAGCCCGGGTCGCTCGGGATGATGTAAGGATTGTAACGATACCCCATACATCCAAACATGTTAGCTGGCATTTTGAAGTTATGGTGGAATGAATAAACTCTCATACATAGGTTTCTTACAATTATTAACATCTGATAATAATTGTTAGAAACCTAAGAGTCGAAATAGTACTCTTAGTTAAGTCGCATGCGAAAGAACCTGCATGGGAAGTGGGAACCCACCGCATTATTATCCCAAGAAAACCCGTGCCATTATGTGATTGTGGGCCACGACCCTCAGCAATGATAACTACGACGCAAAGAGACCTAAGTATAGGATCCTAACTTCCTACATGCCTGTAATGATTTTTAGGGGAGAAGAAACTATATATCTCAAAATTTAAAAAAATATCCAAACCACCCTGTTTCCAAGTCGGTTAACCCTCATAATACAGCTAGATGCCACTTTTGATAACAACCCCCGTCCCCGGGGCGTGGTCGGGACACGCCCTTGTGATTTATTTTTGCACCCCACTCTGCTTGCGGTATTTAGGGGCCCTTCAATACCTATATACCTTTCTTCATTTTTTGCCTGCCTCGTTTGTCCAGTGGTTAGCATGTTCGACTGCCGATAACGAGGTCCCAGGTTCGATTCCCACCACTGCACCAGGAGGTCGTCAAACGTCATATGGCAGGGGGGGCATTTGGCTATAATAATATTATCTTAACAACCCCATACAAAAGACATCAACGCGTGTACCTATGTATATTTTGAAACTTCATATTATTTTAACGGAATCCTGACATACCAGACACAGATAACTCAACTCAACTCAAAGATAGCTAGATATAGAAATCATTTATTTGTCCACGAAAACATTCACAATATGTGCTTACAGAATATATATATTATGTGGTCTATGTATAATATTTTTATTCAATTTAGGTACACTGCACACGTCTTGATGGTGATAATATAATAATCAGTTACGGATTCTTAAAACTAAAGCTACGAGGCTTAAAAACGCGCACTGGTCTGAGAAGAGCCCACAACAAACTATCAAATAAATATTATAAATGCGAAAGAAAAACCTCAATCCACGCGGACGAAGTCGCGGGCAATAGCTAGTAGTGATATAATATATGATGGAGAAGGGAAAAATTATGGAGAACTTCCTGTTAAAAGCATTTTAACTTTACCCGAAGGTTATTAATTGTGCGTGCCCGGATATCGAACCCCGTATAAATAGGAGGTAGAATTCTTAACCACTGAGCTATGGCCTCTTTCGCTAATACTGAGGTACATGTTAATTCGTGTCTAATTATTTGTTTGTTCATATTAATTTTTCACACTGGATTAAGATAAAACTTTAGCAGTAGGTATTATCATACCATTCATTATTATTATAGTGATTTCCACCAATTTAATTCCAATAAATGATTAATTAGATTCAATTACTAATTCCTAAGGAGTAATCAAAGTAGGTACTTACCTTTATATTGTACCCAACCACGAAAAACTATCATGTTACGTTGGTTTTAATGAACGATATTTTATATAACTAATTAGGTACGAAATTTACATGGAAACAAGCAATTTTTCATTTATTGTAAACTAGCTAATGCCCGCGACTTCGTACGCGGTTTTTTTGGTTTCCCGCGGGAACTCTTGACCTGCTAAGCAATAAAGGCTACTTTTTATCAGAGTCAGTAGGTGCAAATAACTAATAATGAAATCCTGATAATTAGGTCCATTGAGTGCAAAACCAAACCCAAGAAAGTCTAAAGCGCCGACAGAAGTAAATCACTTGTATAAGTAGGTAAGTAATTTTCTGTGAGTAGCCACGGTCGAAACATCCCTCCAGAGTCCAGCTGAGCAGAACAGAGACAATTTAGAAATTATGATATCCCAATTGCCTCAGCTGGAGAGTCAAGTTATCACAATTAAACACCTCAAATAAATCGCCAAAAAGGTTTAACAATTAAAACATGTCTTAAGCGCAATTACTTATTAAAATATTAATGGTTATTAAAATATTAAATAATCGTATAAACGTATAATCTAATTTCAGTCGAAATTACAAGCTAATCTACCAATACGGCCGTATTACGCGTGTTATTTCTGCAATTTTAGGGTTCTCTAACTCAAACGTAAAAACCTTTGATTATTGAGTAAAATCTCATGTATGTAGGACCTACCTAATATATCATTTTTTTTAAACTTAAGGATTGGTTGCCAAATGAAATTGAAAAATCCAACTAACAAACACATTTCCGCATTTATTGTGTTAACTAGCTGTTGCCCGCGTAGTTTTTAGTTTTAATTCCCGCGGGAACTCCTTCATTTTCCGGGATAAAAAGTAACCTATGTCACTTTCCAGGTCCTCAACTATACCCACGCAAAAATCACGTCGATCCGTTGCTTTGTTGGGGCGTGTTTGAAGGACAAACCAACAAACAAAAACACTTTCGCATTTATAATAGGTATTAGTATGAAGTATGACTAGCTAGCTGATGCCCGCGACTTCGTCCACGTGGTTTAAGTTTTTTTAAATTCCCACGGGCAAAGTAAGTTAACTCACTCTCCGGGTCCTCAACTATATCCATGCAAAAAATCACGATTTGTTTCTCTGTTGCGGCGTGATTGTAGGACAAACCAACAAACACACACACTTTCGCATTCATAATATTAGTATATTATGATTACGGATTCTTTAAAGTACAAAAACTAATCACAACCGTATTTTATCGTTAATTACTCGAAAAAAAGTGATAAATAAAGATTATTAACAACATTTGGCAACGTCCTGCTATACCTAACTGATAACAGATAAGATAACGATGTCGTGTCAAGATCTAGATCAGTTCACGATCGATGGATTTTTTTACAATCTATAATTACTGTTTGTAAAGTTGAAATTAAATGATAAATGCGGTAGAGTGATAAGACGGTAACAATCAACAGTAGCTAAATATTAATCGATAAATCCATACCTACTAAGTAGGACTAATATCACAGCGTGAGTTTATAATAGAGAAATTATAAACTAAGAGACTTCAAAAGAAATAAAAAATAATTTTAGAATGTGCAAATTCTTTGGATACCTCATTCGATCATTTCAGCCCCTTTTGTAATAATGAAACAAAACTACTATAATATGTTTTCTGAATTACTTCATTTGCAATAAGGTTGGGTAATCATTATTTAAAATGTGCAGAATAAATATGAAAATGTGACCGGACAGACATAGTCGCACCTTATGTGTTGCTAACCTACCTTTTAGGTATGCAACCCTAATAGGGGAAGGGGGTTCGATCCCGGGCACGCATCTTTAACTTTTCGGAGTAATGTGCGTTTTAATAAATCAAATATCTGTAACATGCTCTAACAATGAAGGACAAGTAGGAAACTGCATGCCCGAGAGTTCTTCTGGTCTATAAATTAAAAAAAAAACCTACAAAAAAAGATACTACTGATCGGTCAGTAAGAACTTAAAAGATTTGAATCCGGGGCTCTATAGGGCTCTAGGCCCGTGTCATAAGTAATCTATATATATATATATATGATGAAAGTTGGTATAAAAGTCCTTCATTTCTCAAGATATTTCTCAAGTTATATCAACGAAACTTGGTATTTTGGCTTTCAGTAAAAAATAAAGAAGTAGGTACGTGATTATAGAATAAATATGGGTTGAAACTTTGTATGAAAATCTGTCATTTTTAGGGTTCCGTACCCAAAGGGTAAAAACGGGACAATATTACTAAGACTCCGCTGTCTGTCTGTCTGTCTGTCTGTCTGTCTGTCTGTCTGTCTGTCTGTCTGTCTGTCTGTCTGTCTGTCTGTCTGTCTGTCTGTCTCCAGGCTGTATCTCATAGACCGTGATAGCTAGAAAGCTGAAATTTTCACAAATGATGTATTTCCGTTGCCGCTATAACAGCAAATACTAAAAATTAAAAAAATATATATATATATTAAGGGGGGTCCCCATACAATAAACGTGTTTTTTTCGTATTTTTTTGCTCAATATTAAAAACGGTAACAGGTAGACGGTTCAAATTTTCACAGAATATTAACTTGTATATTACCTTTCAAAATAAATAATTAAATATCAATAAAGTAAATATTAAAGGGGGGCTCCCATACAACAAACGTAATTTTTTGATATTAACAGTAAACCTCTACAAACAAAGTTAGTTTTGCGGTTCATTAACAAAGGTAATTATACCTACTTCTTGAGTACGGAACCCTCGGTGCGCGAGTCCGACTCGCACTTGGCCGGTTTTTCAAGTTATACCTAACTGTGTATTTGGAATTTCGATTTGAAATGAAGAAATACGTGATTCACAGTTTTTGAACATTTTATCCCCAAGGATGTTAAATAGAGAGTTTGTCCTTCAATCACGCCGCAACAAAGCAACGGATCAACTTGATTTTTTGCATGAGTATACAGTTGAGGACCTGCAGGAGAGTGACATAGGCTACTTTTTGTACCGGAAAAATTTAGGAGTACCTGTGGGGAAAAAACTTAAACCACGCGGACGAAGTCGCGGGCATCTGCTAGTTAAAAATAAAACACTAGCTGATGCCCGCGACTTCGTCCGCGTGGTTTAAGTTTTTTGTTATTCCCGCGGGAACTCCTTAATTTTCCGGGATAAAAAGTAGCCTATGTCACTCTCCAGGTCCTCAACTATACCCATGCCAAAAATCACGTCAATCTGTTGCTCCGTTGCGGCGTGATTGAAGGACAAACCAATAAACCAACAAACAAAGTGACTTTCGCATTTATAATATTAGTATGATTTGGGACCATACTGCCAACGCCTAAAGCCTCGGCCTAAAGCAATATTACTAATAATGACAGTTTGATGTCATGTAGGTATCTTGACTTTCCTAAAATAAGAATTATAATTCTAGAACACGTAAGTCAACAATAATAAAACAATATGGCTTCAAGCGTTGGCAGAATGGCCCCTGAGTGCCTAATGGAATAAAAAAACACAACTTCACTCCCTCAATGACGTAACTCCTTCAAAAAACATAAACAAATAGTCTGCTATTGCAGCCTAAATACATTGATTCAATTGGCCTAACTAACCTTGAAGCATTCTGAATTTTCCCTGGTCTGGCCTGGTGGGAGGTTTCGGCCGTGGGTAGTTAGCACCCTATCGGCAAAGACATGCCGCCAAGCGATTTAACGTTCCGGTAAGATGCCGTGTAGAAACCGATTTCTATCGGTCTATCGATCGGGGTATGGGTTTAATATAACTGCCATGCCCCTGACAGGTTAGCCAGTTACCATTCTACACTGCATCATCACTTACCATCCGGTGAGATCGCAGTCAAATGCTAACTTGTAGTGGATTTAATAAATAAAAAGATCTGAATCCAGAGCCCGTAAAATAGGTAAATTTAAAAAAAACACCTGAGTAATGGAATAAAAAAAGACCACTTTACTCCCTCAATGACGTAACTCCTTCAAAGAACATAAACAAATAGTCTGCGATCGCGGCCGAAATACATTTATTCATATCCTAACTAACCTTTGAAGCATTCATGTACGCTTAATTGGACACGGCGGCGCTGACTCAGCGTTTTCCTTTGTTGCCACCGCACTACGCACTGATGTACGGACAGACATCATTAGGTTGTTTAGCTGTGTTTGTGTTCCGGGATATGAAATCATGAATGGCTGTTTGTGAGCCGAAAGAACCGTAAGGGTCTTTACGCACTGCATCCATTAAAGAACATCGGCACAAAGTTGCCTATCTAATATCGGTATTCTACGGGATAGGTATATTTCGGAGAGTGTGCTCAAGAACTTTTTGATCTTATTCTCCCTTCACCTTTCTAGTATCGTACCGCAAGACATCGTCAGGGTCTGCATCAGTATATAGTTGAAATGAAATGAAAATGAAATTTATTGAAATTCCGTGGACGTTTACGAAGCGATTTGCTTCCTCGTTTCTTATTCGAACCGCTAATAGGATATGGTACACCCTTCCGGCTTCTGTTTTTCCAGCGCTTATAATATTGGTATCTTCAAATCATGAGTGAATAGGCATCTTCTGGGCAAGCGCGCTCCACCTTAGGCTGCATCACTACTTCCAGCAGCAGAAGTCTGATTGCAGCCCAGCTCTAGTCTATAAATAAATAAAAAATCCGATCCGAAATTTAGAAAAATGGGATCGATTTTAAACTGCGTCCATTTCGAAGGATGTTACTTAGGTAGATACTTGCGTATTCTTGATCGAATTCAGATCGAACGCAATGTGATCTTGACCATAGATTGACCGATACTTGAGCGCCTGTTCTTAACTGATGTCGGTTTATTAATACGGGCTTTAGTCAAACTCAAACTCATATTTATTTATTTAAATAAACTTATTGAACTTGCCTTTGAATCGTCGAGTGAACCACTAGTTCGGAATGACATTCCTACAGAGAAGAACCAGCAAGAAACTCGGTGGTTGCTCTTTTAAAAAAAATGATTTACAATTACATCAATCTGTAGATACTTAAGTAACCGCAGTCCTAAGCATTGCTGGAGCGAGTCAAATCCATACCCTTTTATCCATTGACATAATCTTCAATAGTATAATAAGCTTTTTCAGGAGTAGGTATACTTTTAATGGGTTTCTTAAACTTTGTGTAAAGACAAGTTTAAAATAGGTGAGGATTTTGTTTTAGTCACTTGTTCTAAATGTTCAACACTAACAGTATAGTTCACAGTATAGAACACTAATAGTTCTCTATCCCTCTCTATCTATATTAGAGGGAGAGAGTCAGAGATTAATGCTTTTCTGTCAGGAACAGTTTTGCCAGACGCGTTTTATCTTGCCCTAAAGAGTATAAATTACAAAATTAAAACAACCCCCGACATAATATGGAAGTAACAGATTAAGAAAAAAGCTGACGACCTTCAGACGGATGAACAGATTTTCATGAAACATGGCTAAGAACACTCGGGATAAAATTATCTATGACACAAAAAATTAAACGAAAATCAGTTCATCCGTTTGGGCTCTACGATACCACAGACAGATACACAAACAGACACGTTAAACTTATAACACCCCTCTCTTTTTGCGTCGGGGGTTAAAAACAGGGGGATTACTACCATCACCAAAGCAGTATTACTTCAAAATGACATTTTTATTTCACGTACCTTGATGTCCCTAAAATAAGGACTAAAATTCCAAAACACGAACGTCAACAATATTAAAACAATACGGATTTCAAGCATTGGTAGTAGGATGCCTACAGGGCCGTAGATAATATGAGGTAACACGTAGACACTAGAGTCTAGACAATGGTACTTATCTTCACACTTTGTTAATACGAAACTAAGCAATAAACATATATGACGCGTTACATCCCGCCATGCTTATAGCTGGGCGTGGGAAGTGGGCCTAATTGATATATCATAATGCATGTACCTACCTACTCGTAGCTTACTCAACATTGGATAGAAGCAGTCGGTACTTTGCGGAAGTCCATGATAATGAAGGAACTAAAAGTTTAATTCGGTATAATCCGCGACAATAGGTAAATCTATGTGGGTGCAGTGTGAAAGAATATTACAATCGTGCATTGTCGAGTCAACATCTCCTGAAGATAGTCCGGTGTCGGAGTGAAACGTACCTACGTTGAGAGTAGTTTGGAAGATTTCTGTGGTGTGGTGAATATCGCGGGCTATACCTAAGTGCGGGATACACACTGTACCACATAGATTTACGTATTGTCGCGGATTACTTATAGCGAATCAAACTTCTAGTTGCTAACCTACTCAACAGTCAACATGCAATACTGTGCTGGCCTTCGATATATATGTAGGTATTAGATGCCATCTAGTGCCTAAATTTTTATATGAACTAGATCTCGTTCAAACCAATTTTCGGTGGAAGTTTGCATGGTAATGTACATCCTATATTTTTTTTAGTTTTATCATTCTCTTATTTTAGAAGTTACAGGGGGGGGCCAAACATTTTACCACTTTGGAAGTGTCTCTCGCGCAAACTATTCAGTTTAGAAAAAAGTAAGTAAGTTTCTAAGTATGGGGAACCCCCACAATTTACTGTTTATTTTCTATTTTTTAAGAAAATCATAATGCGGTTCACAGAATACATCTCCTTACCAAGTTTCAACAGTACCTATAGTTCTTATAGTTTCGGAAAAAAGTGGCTGTGACATACGGACGGACAGACAGACATGACGAATCTATAAGGGTTCCGTTTTTGCCAAATTTGGCTACGGAACCCTAAAAACGATTACGATTACGATTTCCTTACATTAGATTTACTAATCCATGACCCCCCTTTCCTCAAAGAGCAACACGCTATGCCTCTAACTTGTATTCAAATTGATTGTATCTAATCTACGGAACGATGCAAAGGGCAAACAATTAAAATTAATTGGCCATGTTTGTTGTTATGGGAACAAAATAAATAATAGGGATGCTAGCATTCCATATGGTCCATTAGAGAGTTTAAATTGTTTGTGAGGAAAAGACACCACTGACCAGGGGCCATACTGCCAACGCATAAAGCAATACTTAAGCAATATTACTCAACAAGAAAGTTTGTTGTCACGTACCTTGACGTTCCTAAAATAAGAATTAGAATAATTCTAAAACACGAAAGTCAACAATAATGAATAGTATAGCCCCTGTCTGTACATAAGGACGAAAAGATACTAAGTATGACGTTTCTAAAAAATACAAAATTGTTGTGATTTTTTTTAAATTTGTTTTACGGTCCTAGACTTTGGTACTAGATCTCAGCGTCTCAGCCCTGGATTCCAATCCTTTATGTTGTTTCTAAAAAATACTAAATTGTTTAAATCTAATGATATTATTAATTATATTCATTCTAAAGATAATTAATTAATTAAACAATTAAAATATTTAACAATTTTTTTTCCGATTAAATGAGTATAATGTAGGTCAAAGATGATGCCCATGTGAAAGTGTGTCTGTCTGTCTGCTACGCTTTGACGGCCCATCTGTTCAACCGATTTTTATGAAATTGGGTACAGGGATATCTAGGTTGTATCCCGAAGAAGGACATAGGCTACTTTATCCCGGAAAATTAAGTAGTACCCGCGGAAATCGAAAAAACTTAGTCCACGCGGACTTCCCCGGGATAAAATCTCTGTACCAAATTCATCAAAATCGTTTTTTCAGGTGAACTGTGGAAGCGTAGTAGACAGACATACAGCATTTAGTACGTTATTAATATGGATTGAATGGAGATGGACAAAACATGTTTCCTCACTTGAATGTAGGATACATTAAAGTGAGGAAAGTTGTTTTGCCCATTCATTACCTCATTCAGCGATACCGGCTAAGTTGATAAGGCCGTCGTCAGAACTTAATCTGTTTAAGTGAAGCCCTAAGTGCCGCCTGACGTGGGGCTTCCGTGCCGGGATGCTCTCTGGCCTTACTTGTTCAATACACGTAGGTACATTTAAAACGCTGGAATCCAGGGACAATAAAGTTGAATTTAAAAATAATTGGTGCAAATTCCCATATATTACGCCTCATTTAAAACGCTGGTTTCAACAACCTCAATTTACATAGACGGGCCCTGTCAAACAAAGAATGTTACCTATTTTACTAACGCCATCTAGACTGACAAGCGGGACAGCGCTATAGCGGGGACAAGGACAGGGCTATACAGGTTAGGAGCGTGCTCTAAAGTTTGGACGCCCAATTTTATTTTTATAAAAGGGCCCATCGATATATATGTAGGTACTAGCTACTTATATATCGATGGCTGGTATAAATAATGTTGAAATAAAAAAATAGATGTGAATTTAAAAAAATATATAGCTACTTTTTTTAAATTCTACAAGTATAAAGCCCTTGACTGCGATCTCAACTGCTGGTAATTTTTGAATTATGCATGAATTGTATGGTGTTGATTGCAGTATGATGGTATCGGCCTAACCTGCTAGGCGAATATCTGTGTGCGGTAATATATTTATCGCCCAAGAGCGTTAAAAGTCTACTTTATAGTTTTAAAAGCGGTGAAGTAAGAGGCAATTACCAGCAAAAATGTACCTACGTATTTTACGTAAATAATTATATAGCGTACTGCGTACGTACCTACGTATTTAAATAATTGTTCTAGCTAAATTACATAATATAATAGTGAGTACGTACAATAGGTATAAAACTTTACATAAAACCCATTCTAACCAGAACGCGACACAATAAAACACCCATTATTTAAAAATAAAAAGGACCATAGACAATCACATTTTTTTAAAGTTACAACACACCAAGGCAGATGTTCAGTACAGCGTAGTGGGGTAAAACCGAATAATGGCAATAACAATAAGTAGTGGTACGCCCTTGGCATTACCCCCTAGGGTTCTGAATACCGCCCTTCAACGCCCTCTAGTTGGGATAAAAAAGGTTTCGACACCCGTCCTGTTTGATACAAAGACAGTAATTAGTCGAAGTGATTCGGTAGCATTTTCACTGCCACTTTTGGATAGTTTTCCGTTGGTTATGCAACTTGTTGTTTACAATAGAGATACTTAGGTCCTAAGTTAGGTAGTCTATAATAATTGGTATTGGCTAGGTATGGTGTAGTTTTTATAAAGTGCTAGCTTATTGAAAACTTACTAGATACCCCGTGACTTCGTGTGGATTAAGGATTTTTGATAAAATAAATAAATATAGAAAATCAATTTAAAACCTATAATATGTCCTTCCCCAGGATGCACCAAGTTTCTATATCTGTACCAAGTTTCATCAAAGTTGGTTGAACAGATGGCCCGTGATAGGATAGCAGACAGACATACATACTTTCACATTGATGATATTTGTATGGATTTTTTATGTATGTTCCCCTGAAGATTTAAATTGGGAATAAGTCTTATAGATAACTAGACTAACAAAGTAGGTATTTTCTAACCAGTAGGTAAATAAATCAAAAATTTATGTTCGTCTCCGTAATACAAGCTATCTCAAAATCGGTTGAACAAAGACGTGATAATTTAACAGAGTAGGAACCGACAGACAGACTCACTTTGGCCTTTATAATATGGGATTTTAAAATCTAATTTATAGCCTGTCAAAATATATATCTACGTAGGTACTAAAATTATACATCAATGATCTACGTCGTCTATTCCTAGGTGATTTAAATTAGATGATTTGGCCTTCTATTTTAAATCCACTACAAGGTCTTTTGAAATTTAATAGGTATAAGTACCTACTACGATGCACGTTACCTACCTACAGTCCCACAAACTTATCTGGCCCGGTGGCCAAAATTGGAACTAATATTTATGCCTGTTTTAGTTTTATTTTATTTTTCATAATTATTATACTAGCGACGCTGTCACTGTCAAGTTTGTGGGACTATACCTAGACGTTTTCCTATAACTATGGGTAAGTATATATCTACGGTGCTGCGCAAAGATAGACGCTTTATTCACACCACGGGACACCGTGAAAGAAAACTGTGGTTTTCACACTTTTTGACTGTCAATTTTTGAAGTGAAACTTCTTTAGAATCGTTGTGATTTGAAAATTCAACGAAACGAAAAACGCGACAACTCGCGACACGTGAAAACTATATACGACGCGACGCGACTTAATAAGTTAATACGACGTGGGCCTTGTCCCACGTGAGCGACAAATAAGTTTGTCAATATCCATACGCTCGAGTAACTCGTATCACAACGCGCGTCGCGCTGCTTTCGTCGCTCGCCTTAAACGCCATTGATACTTAGTTTAAAAATTGAATTAAAAAAAACCATTTGGTATAACTACATGCGTCTAACCAGTGTCTAACCCCAAATAGTTATGGTAGATTTATATGTCCCACACGCATTGCTAAAGTAAACCCTACTTAATAGTACCTATTCCTCTATAAGTCTATAGTCTATGGCAACACAATCGCGCATTCTATTTGTTTAAATCACGTCCGATATTCAAGCGAAACTTACTCGATAAATGACCCAATGCGCGTTCTACATTCGAAAAAGTCACGTAGAGGAAACGTTTAATTGGATTTCAGAACGCAACGTCATTTTTCTCTTTTCGATCTGTGCTTTGTTCGTTTGCAGAAAAAAACACTAGCTGCTTTATAAAAAAGTTTCTACAGCTCTGATAGTTCATCATTCGTTTCAACTTTAAGGCTCTGTCATAGCGTAGGTAAAATCGGCAAAACGTACTTTTTAAAAGCAGTATCTATCGAACGGTTTAAGGTGAGTGGGAGTAAGATGAAAAATGGGGGAAGATAAAAAAAGGGCAATAGCGCCGAACGTAGAGGATTTTTTTTAATACAGGCAAAATTGTTGCATACACCCTTTAGTCAGGTCCCGCCCTGTAGCCTTCATCAGTCGCTTAGTGAAAACGCGCGTGAGTTACGTGGTGATTTTTGTGACGACACATTTCCCGCGAAAATTTGGGATTTTCAATCTTACCCCACTTGTTGTATCTTTTTACGCAGGTAAGTTACATTGATTTTGTTTAGATATTGACAATTATATTTCAAATGTAATATGCACTATATAGAGATAATTAGTAAATTTCTCATATTTAAAGATTTATCGTGCCTTTCAAACTAACCCCGGAAAAATTTAAAGGGGTAAGATGGTAATATAAATCATTCCGTCTTACCCCGGTAACAAAATACATAGAAAAAGTCACTGGTTCTCAAATTGTAGTAAAAGAAAGAATAAAGGTTGAAACACATGTAATTTATTATTTTTTTGTATAAAATATTAAAAATACTGATATCAGCTAATCGTCGTCGTCGTCAACCGATGGACGTCCACTGCTGGACATAGGTCTCTTGTAGGGTCCTCCACAAGCCACGGTCTTGCGCCGCCTGGATCCAGCGACTCTCTGCGACTCTCTTGATGTCGTCTGTCCACCGTGTGGGGGGTCTGCCGACGCTACGCCTTCCAGTGCGGGGTCGCCATTCCAGCACTTTGGGACCCCAACGTCCATCGGTTCTCCGAACTATGTGCCCCGCCCATTGCCACTTCAGCTTCGCAACTCTTCGGGCTATATCGGTGACTCTGGTTCTCCTACGGATCTCTTCATTTCTGATTTGATCACGTAGGGACACTTGTGGCGTTACCTCCTTTGCTAGCTGGCAACGCACACAAGCTACGCGTTCGGAATTCGAACTTGCTTTTGGAACGTTTTTGGATTCGGAAGGTCCTGCGCGCGAGAGCTGCGCTGTAGCAACAGACGACACATCATTCTATTGCTGGACGTCCAGCGCAACGCTTCTTTGATATATTTCTATTGTACAGTTTTACATAATCTATTAATATACTTGTAAACGTGGACCAAGTCTATTATTTCCACATCACATAAGTGGGCATAAGCTCCCTATATTGGTGACCCCGACGTGATCTACAGCCGCCGCCGACGTGATCTACTACCGCCGCCGCCGACGTATCTACAGCCGCCCCCGACGTGATCTACTACCGCCGCCGCCGACGTGATCTACAGCCGCCGCAGCAAAGCCACCTATATTGGTGACCGCCCGACGTAGGAAATACATACGGAAACTACCATCGCTGACGACGAAGTGCATTTCAGCATACGAGCAAACAAGCAGCCGACGTGCAAGTTTTAATTTTTTGCCCGGCTTTTAAAGTTATCTTTCCTGGACGTCGTCTCTATGCAAGGACCCTATGGAGAAGTAATATGAAGAAATGACGCATTATATCCAGTGATATTGTGATATTTCGTCGATCAAGCATTCGAGATTATTTATTGCAAAAGGATAAACAACAACGTTGTAAATATTGGATGACATGTGACATTGCAAGAAGTTTGTTCAAAAAATTGAACACTCGTGATAGTTTTTTTTTTATTTTATGGACGATAGTTTATTATTTTTTATTTTTCAATAGGTTTTGTTTTCTGTTTTTGACAATGACTGACAGACAACTCCAACATTGTAAACATTGTAATATTTTCCGTGTATTTTTCTTTTCATTTCAGCTTAATCATTTATTTCAGATTATCTATAGTGATAAATGTGGTAACGTTTTAGATTTTATACAGCAGTTCGCATAGTGAGTTTCTTAAAGCTAAGTTAGCAAGCGCCACAGCAATTTCCAAAATTTTAGAAAACAAGAATAAGCAGATTAAGGCTTTGTAAGCTCCTGATGGGTTTATCAGTCGTGCTCTTCTTTGCTCAGGGTATTCTTCGCGTCGGTTCTGCAAAGTGACGTCGCCGCATTACTCATTGCGCTGCTTGACGCCCCGTCGGACGCCTTCACGCCCAACGCTGTGTGACTCTTCCGACGTTCTTCCGTGCCCATCGCTGCACGACTCAACCCGACCGACGCGACGCCCCTCGTGCCCAACGCTGCACGAGCTTTTGGAAACGGTCGCGCCCATACGCTTCGTGATCTGACCGACGCCCCTTCCGCAATTAGCGATATGCTATGCGATTATCGACTGGCGATTTTTCGCGCTCAGCCTTATGCTGCACTGCGCTGCTTCTGCACGTCTCGACGCCTTTTCGTGCCCAACGCTGCACGAACCGTCTGACGTGGCTAGCTCGCCTCAGTCGCTTCGTCATGGTCTTTGTTTCTTTTTTACCCTATTGCCAAATTTTATTTTATTTTTCTCCCCTTGTTTTCTTTTCTCTCCGCAGGGGGGTGATGTGGCGTTACCTCCTTTGCTAGCTGGCAACGCACACAAGCTACGCGTTCGGAATTCGAACTTGCTTTTGGAACGTTTTTGGATTCGGAAGGTCCTGCGCGCGAGAGCTGCGCTGTAGCAACAGACGACACATCATTCTATTGCTGGACGTCCAGCGCAACGCTTCTTTGATATATTTCTATTGTACAGTTTTACATAATCTATTAATATACTTGTAAACGTGGACCAAGTCTATTATTTCCACATCACATAAGTGGGCATAAGCTCCCTATACACTCCCAGCATAGCCCTCTCCATCGCCCGCTGAGTGACCATAGTCAGCGACCATGTCTCGGATCCGTAAGTCATCACTGGCAACACGCACTGTTCGAAGACTTTGGTCTTCAGACCTTGAGGTATGTTGGACGAAAAGACATCTCAAAGCTTCCCGAACGCAGCCCAGCCGAGTTGGATTCGGCGGTTGATCTCCTTCTCGAAATTGGACCTACCCAGCCAGCTAATACTCAAATATAAATAAAATAAACACACTTATTCTTTGCAGAATTTTCGTTAGATATAAAATTATAAGGAGGCTAAGAACATTGGAACCAATAGTTTTTTTTGTTTCAGGAAGAAAATGACTCGTAACTATTTCAGGTAATCCTTACGGGCAACTTATTGTATCTACTGCAACTGCCATACGGAGAGTGGAGAACAAAGAAATGACAATGTACGCAGTAGCTTAGGAATATAAGATAATATAAAGCTAGTTCGACTACTTTCGCTACCTGAGATTTATGCTTCGAGGCTTTGAAGTGTTTTGTTAAATGGTTAATTTTGTGTTACTTTTGTATTTTTAATAATATACTATAAAATATTGAACGTTTTTATTTTGATTTATCTACTCGAAAACGTGAGCCTGTATTTTTTAATATCATATCAAAATATTTGAGAACCTCAGGCTGTCTGACCTTTTTATGGGGTAAGATTGATATATATTTTTGATGAATTATTATTTTTTGCATCAAGCAAGGCGATTTTTTAATTTCAGTTGCTTTCAAGCTATTTAGGTCGTAGAAGCCGGGAGCTTATTTATCATCACGAATGGATAATGGCCATAAATACGATTCTAGTAACTATATCAATCTTAGCCCACTGTAGTTCCATCTTACCCCTGATATTTTTTTTCTAAAATGCAAACTTTGCAACCTTTTTTTAAATCAAATAATGTTTCAAACTGATTTCTGTCAACTCTAGTATAATATTTGTACTATCCTTTTTCACTCAAAACAAAATTTTTAGCATTTAACATAAAACTCTATAATTTATAACAGTTTCAAATCAACACTATTTATCTCACCAAAAAACCATTTAGACGTCTTGCCCCCACTCACCTTAAATATAGATATTATTATGTACCTATGCTTGGAGCAATAAAATAAAAATGTACCTATTTCAAGTTTTCGCTACGTTTCCAAGATGGCAACCTTTAGCCATAGAGAAGGCAGTAGGCGCGAAATGTATCAAATGTCATTTCTGACAGTCACTGTCAAAATAACGTATTTTTCTTTTTAAAACGTCATAAAATATGAATCCGCCATTGTTACCCACTCATGTTTAGTGTTCCATAAATTGGAAAGATTAAATAATTTTACCACTGAAATTACGACGAATTCGTAGATTTGACCATAAAAACTTGTCTAGTATTTTATTTTCCTTCATTTCTCTGCTTGTACAAGACTTGGCCTATACGCCCCATACAAATCTGAACCGTCTCCTTTAAACACACCTTTAAGTTTACCTTTAAAAGCAATTTTTCTCCTTATTAGGTATAGCGAATAATTGCTTTAAAAATATTTTAATATAACATAAAATTTCAATTTCTTAATTAATTTGTCGGATATTTCTTTATTGAACAGTGGTAACTAAATATTTATTTTTTTACAAAATATTTCTTCGATTACCTACACCCCCGCGCGCCTGTTGTTTGATCTCGTCAACGTAGAATGTAGCAGAAGGGTCACCTAATATTAAGTGATTACCGCTGCCCATGAACATTTGCAGCACCAGATGAACCGCCAATTCGTTGCTGGCTTTTGAGATATTTGTTTATCCGCTCTTTGAAGAGCCCCATAGGTAATATTATAATCATAAGGGAACACAGAAGATGGAAGCTGGTTCCATAATTTGCAGGCCATACCATTTACCTATACCATCACCTGAATTTGGCACAGAAAAATATTACCTACCTAATTCAGACTCTATTCAAAAGTGTTCGTAAGAAAATTAATTAAATCCATACCTACTACTTAATAATATCAATGCAAATGTGTGTCTGTCTGTCTGTCTGCTACGGTTTCACGGGCCAACTGTTCAACCGATATTGATGAAATTAGGTATCGGGATACATTATATCCCGGGGAAGGTTATTTTTTATATTACATTACTTTTATTACATTTATTATTACAAAGGCTACTTTTTATCCCGAAAAATTAAGGAATTCCGCGGGAATAAAAAACTTATCGCGTAAAATATAGTTAAATTATATTTGGATTTGTGACTTTTGACTTAGGTAGTAAATTCCGAGAACCATTTAAACAAAACAATGTACGATTATCATGTAAAATTAAATTTTACGCACGTAAGACTGTTACGTGAAATCTTATATTGATACCAGATTAGACCATAGCGATTGTAGTTAAAATTACTATAAGTTTTTACTAAACACGCCACATCGCATGACTCCAAAGATATCGGTTGTAAAACCATAACGTTATACCGCTATAAAGTATACCTATTATTAGCACTGTACGTGTATAAAGTATAGTTTACCGACTACCGTGTTCTTACAATTTAATATCCCGCCAAGAAGAACGAGCCTTAACATTTGTTTACTAGGCGGGGATTTAGGCCACGCCCCATATCCCCCAGTGTCTATCTCTCTCGCACGTATAGCTACGTCCCGCTCGGCTATCGATTTTCTCTGTTGTTTACTCTGTTGAATTGCGTTGCCGGTCTGGTGGCAGCGCGCTACTAATAAATGCGTGTTGACTCAAAACGGTCGGCTTATAAATGTGAACGACTGTAGGTATGAAAGAGTATTTTATAGTCGCAACTCGTAATATTCGAAATGGTTTACCTGTTCGTTACCAATCTATAATAATAATAATAATGTCCTCCCGACCGAATTTCGGCCACGGCGGCCAATCTCCTGAGAGATTAGCCATCTGCGCGGGAGATATTATAGTGCACAAGTGTGTGCGCATACACAGGTGCACTCTCTGTTCCTTTACTCTCATAGCCCGATGGGACGGAAAATCCGACACGACCGGTGAGAGGTCAGGCGCAGGACCGACGGCTTAACGTGCTCTCCGAGGCACGGGGGTGAAACACCGCCAACTTCCTAACTCCGGGCTAGTACTGAGAATTTTTTGCCAGAAAACCCCAATACTTGTTGTGGCCCGACCCGGGACTCGAACCCGGGACCTCGTCGGCCGCAGTCGAACATGCTAACCACTAGACCAACGAGGCAGTTACCAATCTATACCTACTTGCTTGTAATGTCTATGTTATCTGTTAGGAAAATAAATGTATTGAGAGGTATAAATTTTCTGCTTTTTGTCTTTTTATTAATTAATAGCATGGTTTGGGTGATTAATAATTAGCTTAACTAATATCAAGTAAGTACATATGTACCTTTCAATTTTCAAAAAGCCTTTGCAAGCGGAAAAAATACATAAAAATCCTTTCTACTAAGTACCTACCTTGTAGTTAGCTCCGTGACAAAAGAGACGGTTCAGATTTGTATGGGGCGTAGGCCTGGTCTTGCAAAAGTAGAGAAATGAAGGAAAATAAAATACTAGACCAGTTTTGATTAGTCAAATCTAAGAATTCGTCGTAATTTCAGTGGCGAAATTATTTAATCTTTCCAAGTTAGCAACACTAAACATGAGTGGGTAACAATGGCGGATTCATATTTTTGACGTTTTCAAAAGAAAAACACGTTATTTTGACAGTGACTGTCAGAAATGACATTTGATACATTTCGCGCCTACTGCCTTCTCTATGCCTTAACTTATGGTTGCCATCTTGGAAACGTATCGAAAACTTGTACCTAATACATTTTTATTTTTTTCTCGTTATTTACTTTACTGTTATAAATTATTATATTTTTAATACAATCTATGAATTTTCTATTCCTCTATTCATGATAGAGTGTACAAGAGTAAGCCTAAATAAACCTTTTCCTTCACCCTAAACCGTTCAGTGGCTAAAGATCAATGCTGATAGATCTATAACTAGATGATGCGCGCGACTTCGTCCGCGTGGATTAAGGTTTTTGGTTCCCGCGGGAACCCTTGACTTTTCCGGGATGAAAAGAGGCCTATGTCCTTCCCCGGGCTAACTATTACCTACGTATCTCTGTACCAAATCAAAATCGGTTGAATAGATAGGCCGTGAAAGCGTAGCAGACAGACAGACAGACATTTTCGCATTTATAATATTAGTATGGATTAGTAGTAGGTACCTACTACCTATGTTTAGATTTTCCGACGGTATAGATATGTAGAAACACTGCTTTTGTACCTAATTTATTTTTTTAATTTATAAAACCAAAGCGTTCAATTAGTAAAGTTATGGTGATAAATAAATGATAATATGCCTAAGTAAAGAAAGAAAGAAAGAAAAATCTTTATTTGACGCACTCCACAGAAATAATCTTAAACTAAACACATACAAAATCAACACTGCTATAGTGCTACTCACTCAGCTAGTGTTGGGTCTCCGGGCCTCTCAGACAAGAAACCACTATAATGGCGCACATCTGAGGAACCAGGTGCCAAGTAGGTACTTACCTAATGATAATTAGGTTCGACATACCCAACTTAGGTTCCCAAAACCCAACGCGCCTTGGTCTGAAAAGCAGCCAAAAAGTAAATCTGTCAGATGTCTAACATTTATGTTCCATTGGCAAAATCAAAACCATATCAATTTGCAACATTAATTTTCTCTAACAATGGGTGACACGTGACCATTATATAGCACCCCCTTGGCATACTGAGATTTGATTGAATTGATATCAATTGAAAATATTATATTAATTACTTAGCTATATGAAACCGTATTATTGTGATTTTAATATCAGATTAAAGATAATAGTTAAGTAGGAACTAGTTGGTTTTAAATTGATATAACTTTTTTTTATCCACTACAAGTTAGCCCTTGACTGCGATCTCACTAGTAGACCGTACCTAAGTGATGATGCCGTCTAAGATGGTAGATTGTTAACTCATGAATAAGTTAAAAAAAAAATAGGGCATCTGTCTTAAACAAACAAACATATATATGTAGGTAACAAGCTTACTAACATGTTTATTCGGAGATGGAGAACTCGAAAAGTTCCTACTTTAAAAAAAATACTTTGGGATCTGTCATGGACGTTCTGACAATACGATTTACAAATTCATTCAATTCTGAATCCCGTTTTCACCTATTTGTCAATAAACTCAAATATTTACATAGGATCCCTTAAAATTTGCTACTGTTTTCAATGCCATAGTTTTTATTATTTAATAGACAAGCTGACTCGCCCAGTTTCGCCCCGGTGATATTCTTCTCAAACACTAGCTGATGCCAACTTCATCCGCGTGGTTCAAGTTTTTGATTCCCGCGGGAACTTCTTGATTTTCCGAGATAAATGGTAGCCTATGTCCTTCCCCGGGCTGTAACCTACCTCTATACCAAATTTCATCAATATCGGTTGAGTAGTTGGGCCGTGAAAGCGTAGCAGACAGACAGACACACTTTCGCATTTATAATATTCGTCTGCGTGGATTGAGTGGTTTTGTTGCTTCCCGCGGGAACTCTATAATTTTCCGGGCTAAAAAGTAGCATAAGTGTTATTCCAGACTATAATAATCTGTGCCAAATTTTATCCAGATTCGTTCAGCCTTTCTGGCGTGATTGAGTAACAAACATCCATCCATCCATACATCCATCCATCCAACTTATTTGAAATGATTTATTTATCTAACGTAGGACAACTTCTAACGCTTATGATAAGTCAAGACTACCACCTATTCGGAACCCAGAGAAGAGCCGGCAAGAAACTCAGCACTTAAAAGAAAAAGGTTTCATAATGTAAATAATGTACAATTCATACCTAGGTAGGTACGTAACGTAACAAGTATTTACACTGACTTGTGGGTTTCTGGATGTGAAGCCGGAAGCCATGCAATTTTGTCATTAAGAAAATCATCAATATCACTGCGTTTTTGTTTTTATTTTATCATGAAGTTTTTATAATATTCTGCAGGGTTATCATTCGTATATGTTTTTAAGTCCCTGTGTTAATGTTTCTAAATAATAGTTTACTATTACATATTAAAAAAAGTACCTATAATAAGTAATAACCTCAACTCAACAAATGCTGTTTACCTATCAACAGAAGCGAATGATTAGCAAAAAATTCTATTATCGCTCGTCGCACGCCCTCTGACCGCGGAGGGAGGAGGGCTCGCTAACAGCCCATTAGTTATCCCCCGGGACCCCGGGAGGGAAGGCTCTAAGTCACGAGATTTGAATTTTGACGACCTCCGTGGCGCAGTGTTGAGCGCTGTTGTCTTAACGTGCGGAGGTCTCGGGCTCGATCCCCGGCAGGGTCAGTTTGGGAATTTATAATTTTTGAATTTTCTCTGGTCTGACCTGGTGGGAGGCTTCGGCCGTGGCCAAGCGATTCAGCGCTCCGGTACGATGCCGTGTAGAAACCGAATAGGGGTATGGGTTTAATATAACAGCCATGCCCCTAACAGGTTAGCCTGCTACTATCTTAGACTGCATCATCACATACCATCTAGTGAGATCGCAGTCAAGGGCTAACTTGTAGTGGATATTAAAAAAAACGACATGATGACTGGGGAGAGGCTAGATACCAGTTACCACTCTGCCAGCAAAAACAATAGATAACATGCTTGGCATTTTAGCGTTTCAGTATGATGCCGTGTAGAAACCTGTTAATCCACACTTAGCCAGTATGGTGAAATATGGCCTTAAGTTCAAGTCCTCATTCTGAGAGGCAACCCGTGCCCAGCTGCAGTGGGCTGGCGATGGACTACACTGATGACGATCTAAAAAAAAGGTGACTGACTGGCTCATCTATCAACGCACAGCTCAAACCTCTGGATGGATGATATGAAAATAGAACCTAATGTGAGCGAAGCCACGGCCGTTCGCCAGATTTGGTATAATTATGTCTTCCGGGTCTTAATTGTTTGTTTTATATGGTGGTGATCAACACGCTTTTATTACGAGCACATTGTTTCAATTATCATTAGCTTCACCTTTGGCATGAACTAACTATACCTACAACAAACTTCTAACTGTCGCATCGTATCGATTTGAAACTTTGCAAGTGTCTCTAATACCGATAACAATACATTAATTTAATTCCATCTAGTTAGTGAGTAATTAAATAAACGTCCACTACTATCAAAGCATTTCCCCGCTAATCGCTTATAGAATGTACCAAACCCCTATTTGCGCATTCATTGTACAAGAAATCAGAGGGTCAAATTACCTCCTCTGGGACTCATAGTATTAAAACATTTACTCAGCCCTTAACTCTATAAACTTAAGTGCGTTTATCGCGTAACTCAAGTTAGTGGATTTAGTTATTTTAGTAACCTAATAGCCGAGTAATAGGTTAGTTCTTTTGGGAATTGCTTGGTTGTTTTGAAGCTACATATATTAGGTAATTTTCGGTTAGATGATTTTCGGATTGAGATTTGTATGGGTAGAGGCCGTGGGTAGGTCCCACCTTACCGGTAAATATGTACTAGGTAACTAACTATAGGTACTAGGTAAGTACAGAAAATGTTTACAACCTCAAGGTTCATGATTGCCTGATTGTTTCATGATTCTGGCCCATCTGTGTCAGAAGGTCATTATGTGGTGGCATAGGTCATCGATTTTTTAACTTTTTCTGTAGCTCTGAACCTTTGCTTGAACGATGGGACAGTAGGAATCAAGCCTGAGAGTTCGATATTTTATTTCCGTCTTCTCTCTCCGAATAGATACCACTTTCCCGTCATTTTTTTATCTCCTACAAGTTAGCCCTTGACTGCGATCTTACCTGATGGTAATTAGTGATGATGCAGTCTAAGATGGTAGCAGGCTAACCTGTTAGGGGTATGGCAGTTATATTAAACGGTTTTCGGTTTCTACAAGGCATCGTATCGGAATGCTAAATCGCTTGGCGGCACGTCTTTGCTGGTAGGGTGGTAACTAGCCACGACCGTAGCCTTCCAAGCCAGACCAGGGAGAATTCAGAAATGATATATTCCCGAATTGGACCTGCCTGATCGAACCCGGGACCTCCGCAACCGCAACCGGTGAAGACAACAGCGCTCAACACTGCGCCAGGGAGCTCCTGCCATATCTATCTTCGTGCTACTTTTTGTGTGGCTCAAATTGTGTTATTATACAAAATTGACACATCTCCCCAACCGGGTGTCAATAGCCCCGAAATGCCGCCGAAATCTATTTGTCAAAGCAATGAACAGCTATAAATAATAGCGAGCAAACATAGGGCATATTGTGTCAAGAAAAACAAACATTTCGCGCCCTCTGCGTAAATTGTTGTTTGCGCAGTTGGCAACACTGGCTGTTAACGTCACTGTGACAAATGGAATGCGCGGGAGAGTTGCATTGTCATAAAAAAGCTAGCTTGCCAGAGATAACTGTTTTTTTTTATTTTTTATTTATATATGGACTACTTATAGATGATGCCCGCGACTTCATCCGCGTAGATTGAGGGTTTTTGTTTCCCGCAGGAACTCTTAAATTTTCCGGGATAAAAGGTAGCCTATGTAGATGGTAGGTATGGTAGCCGTGTGGAGGTCCCGGGTTCGATCCCCGGTAGGGTCAATTTGGGCATTTATAATTTATGATTTTTCCCTGGTCTGGCCTGGTGGGAGGCTTCGGCCGTGGTTAGTTACCAGGGTGGTAACTAACCACCGGCAAAGACGTATCGCCAAGCGATTTAGCATTCCAATGCGATGCCGTATATAAACGGATTAGGGGTATGGGTTCAACAAAACTGCCATGCCCCTAACAGGCTAGCCCGCTACTATCTTAGACTGCATTGTCACTTAAAAACGCAGAAAAATTAGAGTGGTAGAGTCTTACTCTTAACCTTGGATGATACAAGGTCCTAACATATCAAAAGTGATACATGTTGTCCCATACATGAAATGATGCATAATATTTTCATTTGAAATAATTCATTTCATATAATTACAATATTAAAACATTACACATAGGTAGGTTCATATAATTACAATATTACACACAGGTATATATTTGTTAGGTACCTAACTATACTAAAATTCTATAACAATGATATTATATCAACAGTGCCGTGAAAAGGTTGCGTTTTTCAGCTGCCTTTCTCGGATAGTGTAATGCCACGTAATACGCCGATTACGATACTTACTTACTTTTAAATTCAATTCAAGTTCGATTATAATAATGTGATTAAAATTACCTACAAAACTTTCAGTAACTTATTAAGTTATAATCTTGTTAGTAAGTTGCTGAACTTTAGAGGTGAATTTAATTTCTTATTAGTTGTATTTTACGTCAATTTAGGGATGTCACATGATTTAGGTTTTTTGTTTCATATGAATATTTATGTTTATCATTTAGCGTACCCAGGTATTACCGTATTAGAAACATTATACTAGGAAAGGTTTGACACTAGAGATAGCTTAACAAAAGATGGAATGAAGATGGCCCTGAAAAGTTAGTGGTCATTAAATATACTCACTTTCGCATATGTTATATTAGCTCATGCCTCGGCTTTGTCCAGGTGGAATAAGTTTCTTTAAATCCCACAGAAAAGCCTTAATCTTTAGGTATAAACATAGCATATGTGCGACTCTCCAGGTCCTCAACTATACCCATGCAAAAAAAAACATCGATCGGTTGCTCTGTTGTGACGTGATTGAAGGACAAACTAACAAATAAACACACTTTCGCATTTTATAATATTAGTGTGATTAATACCTACCTGTTAGGGGACTAGGGGTATATTAGTCCAAATTCAGCCCAATATGCCCCTGTAACAGACAGTCGCACTTTCGCCTTTTTATTAATAGTAGTAGTTAAATTCAGCCCCATATGCCCATACGGGTCACATAATTGCCATCAAATTATACGCAGACCCCCACAGCCCATAGATGTGACAAAAACGTAATTCCAGGCGTGATAATAGTCCGCTGGTCCTGTATTGTGACAAATTTCTCGCTTCGGAACACTCTATTAACAGCACAATGGCTGTTTCTGTTTTTTTTTTCCAAAATTTCCAAGTAACCATTTGTCGGAACCACAAAGTTTTGCCGGCGCGCTTTTTTTTTTGGTTGGTCTGTCTATGGTAACGTACATTTGCATTTTTTTTGTGGTACATAGATATTGTCACATTGTTGATTATTTAATTTGATTGCTTTGAAGGCAATTTTCTGGTTTCATATTATATTGTAGATGGTGTTGAAAGGTGGTAGAACACATTTCAGTGAAACTTTTATCTTTGACAGAGACATGACGACTGAAGCTGAGAGTTATAAAATAAATGTGTATTTAAATTCGTTGCGTATGCTACATCACATATTAAATTAATAATAATGTCCTCCCTTTCTTTCTTTCTTTCTTCTCCCGACCGAATTTCGGCCACTGCGACCTATCTCCAGCGAGATTAGCCATCTACGCGGGAGATGTTATAGAGTATAAGTGTGTGCGCATACACAGGTGCACAGGTGCTCTCTGTTCCTTTACTCTCATAACTCGATGGGGCTGAAAACCCGATACGACCGGAGAGAGATCAAGCGTAGGACCAACGGCTTTACGTGCTCTCCGAGGCATGGGGTAACACACCGCTGACTTCTTAAATCCGGGCTAGTACTGAGAATTTCTCGTTAGAATAAGTTAATACTGGCTAGTACCCGACCCGGGACTCGAACCCAGGACGCAGTTGAACATGCTAACCACTAGAACAATGAGGCAGTAGGTACATACCTACTAAATAAATTACTATGTTATTAATACAATAATACTAAGTATTACTATATTATTAAGTAACTTCTCAATGGATTTCCCCAAAAACATATCTGTACCCAAGTATTGAATCATTGAAACAGCAATCGGCATTTCCAAAGTAAGTATAAGAAGGTTTCAACGAATGCTTTTGACAAACAAATGTCCACTGTAGCATGTTATTTTTATCCGCAAAACCCGATGACGCGTGACTTCAAGACCGCACCGCACCGCCCGAACTAACTGACTGAGATCTTAACAGTTCTTATACAATTGAACACCTTTCGAGGACCGGTAATACGCACCCAAGCAGAAGTCCTTGCAAAAAGAATGCATCGCTGTAAGCAGAGGCAGAGGTGTGACATAAAGATATATTAAGTGGTGGCAACCCTAAGTTAAAGTTAATAATGCTGTCTTTACCATGAAAAACAGCCTAAACTAGGTTTACGAAGTGATTATTGTTTAATCTTTGAATGGGAATGGTGAGAATTTGCAATTTTTTGAGAGCTTCAATCAATCAATCAATATTTATTGAATTTCAGTACACTGTACAATTATTGACGTCTGAAACTTATAAAATTTGATGGTGATAATCAATTCATTCCCAATTGTAACGTACCTACCTAATTCATGAAAGAAAATTCGACTGCCAAAGAGTGAAAATAGCTGTTTTTAATTAATAATGGGGATGAAGGATTTTATAAAAAAATAATTTTGAAGATATCAGGTATCCGTAAAAAATTGTTAATTGGAAATTTCTTTAAAGATTGGGATGAAAATTTGTAATTAAGATAATGTTTTCGTCTGGATGGTAAATTCTCGCCAGTTTTCGGTATGAAACAAAAATACTTAATATTTTTGTTTGTGACAAAGTCACCGTGGTCCACGTTCATAGTGTGACAACCCTAGATGCGAGGTGAGGTTACTTTTAGGTACAGATTAAACACGAAACTGGGTTCTTTATAAAGGACGGATCTTATCTATGGTTTTAGGATAATCTTTTGTTGACAAGAAGGTGGAAAGTAAAATGCGGTTTCCGAGAAACAAGATCTTTTGCAGAAAGTGACAATATTTCGGAAGAAAAAAAATCCTTTTTTTAAGTTAATTATTTTCAGTTTTGCTAATAATATTATTTTTAAACAACAATTGAAAGTGGTTTTTGGGAATTTTTATTTTTGACTCATCGTCAATTGCTAGAAATATCAATGACTTTATTCCAAAATATTCTCACCACTACTACTAGATGCGATTTGGATTAAGGTTCTTGATTCCCGCGGGAAATCTTAAATTTTCCGGGATACAATGTATATGTTCATTGTATAGTTCATATTTTTAGAGAATTAGCTATTTTTATTCTAAAGTTCATCACAATCGGTTGAGTTATTGTGGCTTGAAGGCTCCACACATACAACCATCCAAACTTTCACATATTTAATACATATTAAGTAGGATATCGGTGGAGAGTCAGAAATATAATTCCTATATTGACCTTACAAAAATAATTTGAACCTGGGACTTCTAACAATCACATTCAGAAAAAGCTTTTCAATCAACGTGTAACTCAGTTAAAATCAACACACATCTTTTATCAACGTTTACTAAAGAAATATTTTTATGAATACCTACTTCATACATTCCTTCATATTGCAAACAATGTCAGAACGTAAAAGATATTTTTTCCTCAAATTTCGTTTCATATGTCATCACATTGATACCCAACTCACTTTCAACGCACAAAAACATCACTAGCACGATCATAGCCCCCTCAATTTGCCAAAAAGGAAGCTCAGGTAACAGCCCTACGCGAAAAAAAATAAAACGTGACAAAATGTCTGTAAACATGTACCTCTGCCTTAACAATTTAAAAAAAACTGAAAAAAACTTTACAATTCGCAATCGGAATCTGTGCGTTTTCGGGTCGTGACGAATTGAATATTTGAATTTCGAAGGCGTACCATTTGACTTTTGTGATACCAGTGTTGCAATAGCCCGGAAAATTACCCATTGTGACGGGTAATTGTAAATATAATAATTGTAAAAAGTACTTTATGATAATTGTAAAAAAAAGTTAGATTGACGTTTGTTATGATATGAACGGGCGTATGTTCAATTGAGTTGTTGAATGGTGAATTAGCCGTGAGTAATGTGTTACTTGAAGCACAAGTGAAGATATATTTTTAAATACGTTTTTATTTTCATATAGGAACGTAATTTGTGTTTTTTTAGTCATATAAAAGTTTAGCAACATAATTATTTGAGTTGCACCACATTAATTTACTAGTCCTAATTTACTAATTCCCTTATTTCAATCACTAAGCACATAATATAGTTAGTGGAATAAAGTCGTGGGCTTCCAAATCCTCGATTAAAAAAGGATTTTAACTCAAGTTTAATGCTTGTATTATTTAGTACCCTCTCAGAGACAAAGAAGAATCGAAATATTCAAATTCGGACTTCTAAAGTCGATCAGTTTTATTTTTAGCAACCCTCTGGAATAATAAGAATAGTGATGTTTCCCATGGCAAAAAGCTACTACTTTTTAGTAAGCTATTATTAATCAGAGGGTATTTCAGAAGTCGTAAAATCCACGCGTGCTCCTATAGTTGTTTGTAAAATCAACGTTTTCTCTTAGTTTGATAACCATTCTAAACTGTCTTTTAATATTTTAAATAATAATAAAAAGACTTGAGAGGTGTCAAGGGACACCCGGATGGAACGAAGTACCAAAAGTTGTAACAACACTTTTTGCTATAGTTGTAAGCCGTGCGGCGTGCGCGTGTTTCTCTGTGTAAATTTTATTACAAATCCTTAACTAATTAATCGAAAGGAACTTCGTTCCATCGGGGTGTCCAAGGGTCACCCACATGGAACGAATAACTAGCCTATGTAAGTATTGAAAACATAATTCTTTAAAATTATTTTGCCTTTTTATTTTCAACAACTTGAAGTCTTCAACACAAGTAGTCATAGCAACCAAAATCATCTTTTCATAAAAAGTGTCGTTACAACTTTTGGTCTTAATTTTTTCCGTCTAGCCCCCTTTCGTAACGCGCGATAAGGAACTTCGTTCCAAAAATGCGTTGAGTGTTGATGACGTCACAACTCGCAAGTCCGTATTTCACATATAAAACTCCGATACTAAAAGTGTGTTTTGACGTTTGATTAACAGTTTCTTGCAGAGCCAGAGAGTAGTTTAGCAAGCCATGACGACACAAAATACAAATGTTATGTATGTATTTTAAAACAAGTTTTTCAGTGTTACATTGTCTACAACGATGATTGACATGTTGTCAGACATTTTGATCGGTAAAATCAATGATCGGACATAAATTTTGGCAAACACGTTTAATTAAGGTCGTATTGTATGAAACCAGCTTTTTATTTAATTAAATAGTTGTCTAGTTATTTTAATTTATTTGACCTGATGAATATTGGAACCAAAATACAATATTTTTATTCAAAACTAGTTAGTATGTATGCTATGTAAATATGAAAATTTTGTTACGTGGTATATGTAGGTGTATTTTATCTCTCAAAACGTTTTGTTAAATCATGATTAATTTGATAAGATTGTTTCCTGTTTAGAATTTTGTTAATTTTTATTATAATCAATATTACTGATCAGTAAGAATTATAGAATCAATCAACTCGGTATATCCAATAGGTATACATAAATACTATATCTAAAACAAAATTTGATTAACTTGAGTTATAAACATTACATATTGCATAAGTACATAACTTGAACACATTTGAAAAAAAAATGTTTTGTGAGTCGCGTATCATTTACAATTGTTAGTTTATGTAAGTTACTTATGTAAAAACTTTCAAATTTGTTTGTGGCTTTAGGCGGACCTAAATATAGACCGGAGTCTATATCTTTTAAGTGTAGATAACACAAATTATTTTTTCTTTGAATTTTAATAAAACAATGTGAATTTTTTTCAAAATTAAGAACTATTTACTTAGTTGAATAATTGTTTAACTAAAAATATCAAATTAAAATTAAACTTTATTCTTCGTACCTTCAAAATAGAATGTAGGTAAAAAAACAATAGTCATTACTTCCTTTAAACAGACAAAAAAAATCTTCTCCTTTGTTCCAGCTCAACCCACGAACAATGCCAACCGACCGCAGACAAACAACTGAGCGCGATTATTAAAAAAAATAAGAAGAAACCGCAAACATGTCAACACACACACGAAAGAGGTCGACCCGGTGACTAGCTTTCGAAACCAAATAAGAGATGGCGCTGTTAACAAACTCGTCGGCGAGCGGACCCACTGCAACGCCGACGGCACCTCAGGCCCATCACTCGACCACGCCGTTACACCACTACTTTCACTACTTGAAGCAGCCATCGCCGTTATCCCAGAACCCTTACGCCCACCATTCGAGCGCCCATCACATGGGCATGGGTCCTGGGCCGCTCGGTGGGCTAGGGCCTTTCGGGTTGACGCACCACGGGCTGGAGGCGGTTGGATTTCCTCAAGGTATGTGTACCTACCTATTATTACCTTGTTCAAACGATAGCAGGCACGACAACACCTGCAAACTTCCGCCGCCAAATCGTAAAATCTATAGCATTACGTAACGGGTAGCCGAATATTATATTCTTGTACTTCTCGACAAATTCTGTCTAAAAAGTATGAGCTTCGAAGCCGAAAGCTTAATATTGCTTCGTACGAACTACCAAAACCTGATTTATGAAACAAAAAACTACAAATTACTAAGCTTTTTTATTTATTGCATAGTGTTAGAAATATTATTCACTACACGCAAAAGCATGTAATAGGAACTAAAAAAGTACTGACAACTGGAGAACATAATTACGGAGTTATATATTTTAAAAAGTCATTATTTTTTCATGTACACCTTTATTGTTGCAGTGAAATGAAATCTCAAAGCACTCAATGACATTTTAATAGGTAATTTTAAAATATGTAGCAACACAGACGTTCACAAAGGGGAGTGAAAATGGCGGGAAGGCAGAAAAATGACGGAATCAAAATATCACGTCCGCCATATTAACTGAGCTACGTTCAGAAATTTACTCCCGAACGCAGAGTTCACTAATTTATTTCCAAGTTCTTCTACTTGGACTGCGTACCTAATGTGATTTCAATGGGAAATATAGGGGTATTTTAATATTATTATGATGGTAGACAAACACAACTTCGTATTTTAATATAATATCATACTAATATTATAAATGCGAAAGTGTGATTGTTTGTTGGTTTGTCCTTCAATCACGCCGCACCGCACCGGATCGACGTGTTTTTTTGAGGACCTGGAGAGTGACATAGGCTACTTTTTATCCCGGAAAATTAAAGAGTTCCTGTGGGAATTTAAAATCTTATTCTACGCGAACGAAGTTACGGGCATCACCTAGTAATATATAATGTTGCTTTTCATCATCGGTTGTAACTTGTAAGTTGCCATAAATAAAATATTAGCGAGTAACCTGACAACACAAACTCTACACAGTGCGTTGCATAATTTACGTACCTACCAAGAAGACATCCTTGGAAATAATCAAAACAGCCCCCGCTTTCTCCCGCCGTAAGCCGCTTTTCGCCCCCCTCCCCCCAGGGGGGCGAGTGAAGCAGGAATCTCCCCATTTTGTGGGAAAACGCGCTTGTTAGTTGTTTTAATTAGTTGAAGTTTAAGTTTTGATTCTGTGTTCAGTTCTATGATCTGTTACGAATGACGATAGATGAGTTTCTTGCTGGTCTCGGTAAGAACATATTCCGAGTCAGTGGTAGATTCATTCGACTATTCAAAAGCACTTGTTAAGAGTACTTGAATAAAAAATATTTGATTTGATTTGATTTGAATAGGGACGATGACAACTCAATCAAATCAGCAACTCTTTATTAAACTTATAAACGCGCGCTTAGTATGGAATTTTGTATGATATACACAGTTGTGACGTCATCAAATTTCAACGCATTTAATCTATCGTTTAAAAAGGTTATCAAACTTAAAACTAACCGAGGATGTGAATTTTTGGAAGGCCCTCTATTTAATAATCAGTAAGAAATAATTTATTTTTGACATAGGCATCATCCCTGTTTTGACGACCTCTTATGCGCCGTGGTGAGCACTTCTGTCTTAAAGAAGATGGAGGTCCAGGATTCGATTCAGGGTCAGTTTCGGAATTTTCTCTGTTCTGGTCTGGTGGGAGGCTTCGGCTGTGGCTAGTTACCACCCTACCTGCAAAGACGTGATGCCAAGCGATTAGGTTTGTACTGGATGTTACTGTCATACCCCTAACGGGTAAGCCCGCTACCATCTTAGAGTGCATCATCACTTACCAACAGGTGAGATCGCAGTTAAGGGCTATTTTGTAGTGTTTTTGTCCGTAGCCTGTTTTTACCCTAACCCATGGTTAATTGGAGTTTTGGGAAAGCTACTGTGATTCTTATCTAGATATTTACTTACTAGATATTTGAAGTGTGCATGGATGGATGGATGGATGGATGGATGGATGAATGGATGTTTGTTACTCAATCACGCCAGAACGGCTTAACGGATCTGGATGAAGTTTGGCGCAAAGATTGATTTTAGTCTGGAATAACATATAGCCTACTATTTATCCTGGAAAGAGTTCCCACAGGAGCCAAAAAAACTTCAATCTACGCGGACGAATTCGCGGGCATCACTAGTTGGAAGATAAGTAACTGCAATTATTTTACTAGGTACCTACTTACTAGATATACTATAATATACAAAATTATTGTTTTCACTTAATAACATGTTAAGTTGACGTGTATTGCCGGTGTGGTGTTATCTTCAAAGGGACGCCGCCGAGTACCGTGCCGTATCTAAGACCACAGTTAAAGCCTACTTTAATGCCTAGATCGATCATTGCATTACGAGTAGGTACGTACAAGCTTTTATGTATTTATTAACTTTTAATTATCAAATAGAGAGTTAACCTTTAAGTTAATTAATATAATAGTGATTAATTAGCAATTTTTGTGGTTAATTGTTAATGCCTTGGCAACAGCTTTTTATTCTTTTAGTTTTTCGTACTAAAAGGAAAAACTTGGCAAGTGCGTGTCAGAAGACGATTACGCCTGTAAGTTTTTACGTATAATTAGAGCGCGTACGTTTTTCACACTGTTTACATTTCGTAAGTTACTCATATACGTGAGTAAAACTTACAAATTTAATCGTAGCCTAAGTAGCGTGCGTAAGTAAATCACACAATTATCACAAAATAATCACAAAATCACAAAATTAATTCTTGACCCTTAAACGGGGAACCCGTATTTTAGGAGTCAGTGCCTTCCCAAACATTGATTAATAATATCATTGACTAGCAGTTTCCCGCGACATCGTTCCCGTGGCATAAGTTTTTAAATTCTCACAGGCACTCCTTAATTTTCCGGGACAAAATGCCAATGTCACTCTCCAGGTCTCCAACTATACCCATGAAAAAAATCACGTTGATCCGTTGCTCTGTAGCAGCGTGATTGAAGGACACACTCTATTTAACGTCCTTGAGGAAAATTTTTCAAAAACTGTGAATCACTTATTTCTTCAATAAACCAAATATCAAGTGTCATGGCTATAACTTGAAAAATGAATGACTTTCATACAAACTTTCAACTCCTAATTTACCCCTTTAGGGGTGGAATTTCGAAAAACCCTTTCTTAGTGGACACCTAGTCTTCACCTAGGTTTAGGCTGTGCGTTGATATATATGTCAGTCAGTCAGTCAGTCAGGACTTTGAATTTTATATATATAGATTAATAATCTATATATATATGTCACCGTAAGATTGTAAAAACCGTTAGATTATAATCTAACTCGCGAAATTGTAAACTGTCGAATGATTACAATATAACGGATTATTTTTCGGTAGATTGTAATCTGTTAGGTTTATTAACCCGATAGAACCTATCTTCTTGATTATTTATGTCGAACCCTAATCTAACCTACAAGAAAGAGACAAGAAAACGTAAATACAATGAATATTTCAAAAATTGACACTCGGAACATTGAACGGTTCACAATCTGTCGACAGTTTACAATATCGCTAGTTGGATTATAATCTAACGGTTTTTGCAATCTTACGGTGACATATATGTATAAATCAATTGCTGTTCGTTTGTCTCGCTAAAACTCGAGAACGGCCGGGCCGATTTAGCTGATTTTGGTCTTGGTCACTAGTATCATATAAGTTTAAAACTTCTTTGTATACTTGAGTTTAAATTGATATTTGACTTATTCGATGTATTTCACTCCATGCGTTGCAGAATTAGCCACAGTTAACTGTGTAGTTTAGAGTGTTTTAATGAGTAGGTTTTTACATAACTACCTACTTAATTACCTCATGCTTGAGTTCGTTAAACACTTAAAACAAATTAAATACCTTATTACCATACAACTGTCAGAATTTACCAGTAGAAAATATGATGGTGTGGACCTGCTTGTAAATATAATAAGGGTTTACATACTTAACCCATATCCATACTAATATTATAAATGCGAAAGTGTGTCTGTCTGTCTGCCTATCAGGTAAAAATACCTTACCAACGCCGACGAAGTCGCGGACATCATCTAAGTATAAGTACCTAACCCTAGAATTATTGCATGTGAACGTAACAATTTAACGAAATTAAAACTCACGGAACTTTTTGGGGAAGTGGGGAATAATTCTTGTAAAAGTTTTAAATGCTCTACTTATACCTTAGAAAAGTTATTTTTATAGGAACTTTGTCAAAACAAGGGTCTTTAACCTGGTGGTTACCAATTAGTTCCAAATTATTCACGTAAGTAGTTACAGTTCGATTAATTATGTGATTTTTTTATTGCAAAACTAGCTGATGCCTGCGACTTCATCCGCGTGGTTTAAGTTTTTTTGATTCCCGAGGGAACTTCTTAATTTTCCGGGATAAAAAAAGCCTATGTCACTCTTCAGGTCCTCAACTATACCTATGCCAAAAATCACGTTGATCCGTTGCTCCGTTGCGGCGTGATTGAAGGACAAACACACAAACAAAACACTTTCGCATTTATAATATTAGAATGATAGTCTCGCACTTGACGGAAGTCACGCCTCGTAGAAACCAATGACGGTCTACATTTCATGCTCTTTGAATCGCTCTCACTTGTGTGTGTTTGTGTGTTAGTTTATTGGTTTGTTGGTTTGTCCTTCAATCACGCAGCAACAAAGCAACAACTCGACGTGATGTTTTGCATAAGTAGATATAGTTAAGGACCTACTCGATGAGAATATTCTACTTCTTATCACAGAAAATTTTGTAGTTTCCACTCAGACAAAGTCACCGGCATCAGCTAGTAGTTTATTCGTGGCAGGAAAAAGTGTGACAATCATGAGCCCGCTATAATAAAATGCGCTCCCATTTTGATCATAACCGGTCCAGATCAGAAACGGGTGGGCTTCCTCTCCCAAAAATTCCGAACCGTCTAATAAAAGTCATCAAGAAATCCGTAAACAAAATTAACGACTCGCGACCTATTTGATTTAAAGTTCAATTTTAATGTCGGCCCAAAATTAATCCTTAATCCCTATACTTCTCTCTTTCACTCTCACAACATTAGGTATGTTTTCCTCTCGCTCGCGCCCTAGACGCGTAACGAAGGCAGCTGGATGCATTTTTTATATATATTTTATTTTTTATTGTAACTATTCAATTTTTATTGGCATCCCTTAGTTTGTATACGCGTTATTCTTTTGTTATAATTAATTGTTTTTTTAATCGTATTTTTAAACAGAAGTCAAGCCTAGATTAGATACGGGTATATATTGGTCGCCAAATCGGCTTTTTGAACTGTGCCATTTTGTTTCTAATTTAGACTAGCGGATGCATCCAAACCTGCTGGCAAATGATGATGCAGGTAAAGGGCGCTTGCCTAGAAGATGCCTATTCAAAGTTTAATACGTAAACTCAGTAAAGTAACGGTGGTAGATTCACTCGACTATTCAAAAGCACTTTATAAAAGTTTATTTGAATTAAAGACATTGAAGAAAGACAGAAAAAACATTGAAGTTTGAAAAATAATTGATTTTTTACCTGTGTAAAACTCAAAAGTTCATCCAGATCCGTTCAGCCGTTCCATCCATCATCCAAACTTTCGCATTTATAATATTAAGTATATAAGTATGCCATTCGATAGATAATAAAAAAAAACATTTTAGACACCTCTACTTTTTTGGATGTAACATCCGTCATATTTATTTTGTTAGTATGAAATTTAGTTTATATTAATTAAGCTTAATTTAGCTAATTTAGATTTTAATTTATTTATGTATCAACAATCGTTATTCTACACAGATAGTATAACTAGAGGTTGTAGTGATTCAACGCGTTGATGTCTTTTGTATGGGAGTATTATCAAGAAATTTCATTTTTATCTGTTGAAACTTTTTGTCCAGTAAAGATTGCAGTGAGTAGCAAACTTATAGTGAAATAAAAAAAACACATTAAATGATAATTTTGCCTGTAATTATCTTTGTCCATACTCTGACCATCGTCTTTATCGAAATATCTAACAAAATCGAACCGCGTCCGTCACTTTGACCCAGTGACGTGTCACCTGCCCGTATTTAATTACTCGTTAAGTCAGCCAACGTGTCACTGGGCGGTTTGCGAAGCCGGACAACATCTCCGATCGATTATATCGGTAAAGTTTCTATACCTATTAATTATTAACTTTAGACTAACTAAGAAACGCAGTAGGCTTGTGACTCCTGCACTCCGCCTCAATAAAGTCCGAAAGTAGTTCCGTATCAAGAAAGAAGTATTGTTAATTGATATTTGCATACGAAGCCATTTGTATTTTTTTAAACATTTATTGAAAACAATATAATAGAACTTAAAGCCTTATCCTAATTACTATATATATACTTAAGTAAAACATTTGTATTGGCAAACGCTGATTTGGCAATTCGTGAGGAAACCTGCATGACCGAAAGTTCTTCATACTGTTCTCAAATGTATGTGGAATTTACCAATCTACTCTAATATGTACTCAGTTCGAAGTTTGAATATAACATTTTCACATTAACTGCAGCATAAAGATACAACTCCTCAATAAATCGATGTAGGTTGTAACTTGTATACTATTCGATCGATTTGGAAGAAAGGTGCATTGAAAATAAAAGTAGGTTAGATTAGGACAGCGGTGGGATCCGAACCCACGCCCTTTCGGACTGGTGGCTAAAACCAGCACGGCTGCTTGTGCTGCAGCTGTTTGTTGCAGCACAAGCAGCCGTACTTCAAGGCAACGCATGCGAAGTGACCGCAAAGGACCGCTTTGCTAGGGACGAGCCCAAGTGACGCGCAAGAGAGGCATCGATTGCGTACATTTATGAGATCTCGGAGCTTCCCGACATGCGCTAAGGCTGGTCTCCGAGGGGGTTTTAGTGAGTAAGAATCTCACATAACCTGGCTTACACCCCAAGAAGTCAGGTATCTTATGAAGATTTCCCCCTGGGAAAATAAATAAATAAAAAGGTTAGATTAGGAAATAATATTGTAACAATAGAAAGTAAAGTTTCGTTATTCTTTTTGTTAGTAAAGAGTAAATACTAAGACACCAAAGAATAAAGACGTCTTCACCATTTAACACGAACCAAAGCAACATTACTTCACTACACTTCGTCAGCATGGTAGATTGTAGCCAAACTCTTCTCATTCTGAGATGAGACGCGTGCCCGGTCAGTGATGGGATAAAAATATGATGCGTAACCTTTGTCGAAGATCAAAGGCACGGCACGCCGACTGTCACCCGCCGGTGAGCGGTCATAAATCAATGATATCGCCTCGGCTGGCGGACACCGAACGCGATTGAAAGGTTTCAATCAATAACTCGATGGTCAATACTGTCCCGTTATTGTGTAGCACAGTTTTAACGTATTTTTTGTTCAATGACAAATTTTGTATTTGCCTGTGACCTCACCCAAATGCACTTATAACATACTAGCTGATGCACGCGACTTTTTCGGCGTGCTTTAATTTTTCTTTTAATAAACGCAGGAACTCTTTGATTTTCCGGGATAAAAAGTAGTTGATTTAGTGACATCAACTACTTTTTATCCCGGAAAATCATAGTTAAAAGGATACAGTTGAAGAATCGGAGAGTGCTCCAGTTCTTCAACTATATCCATGCAAAAATCATGATCATTCATTGCTGTGTTGCAACGTGGAAGGACAAACCAACAAACACACTTTCGCATTTATAATATTAGTATGACTAAAGATCCCCTGGCGCAGTGTTGAGCGCTGTTGTTGCGTACGGATCGATCCCCGGCAGGGTCAATTTGGGAATTTATAATTTCTGAATTTTCCCTGGTCTGGCCTGGTGGGAGGCTTCGGCCGTGGCTAGTTACCACGCAAAAACGTGCCGCCAAGCGATTTTGCGTTCCCGGTACGATTCCGTGTAGAAACCGATTAGGGGTATGGGTTTAATATAACTGCCATATCTCTAATAGGTTAGCCCGCTACCATCTTAGACTGCATCGTCACTGGCAGATGAGTTCGCAGTCAAGGCTAACTTGTAGTGGATAAAAATACGAGTAGTTTAAATAACTACCAGCATTTAAGTTTATTTCGAAATGGTCAAACTCTACCTCGGTTGGTATATACCTACCTCAGCTTTTAACAATGTCGCCTTCAATCGTTTATAAAATTATCCCCGATAACTCTGAATAATGAGGGACATTTTTTCCAAATGAGGGTCCTTCAACCGCGTGAAATTGAGGTCAGAACACCGTCGTACGCGACGGTCACTAAATTAACTATCATATTTTATATCGGTGGGGATTTGTTTGAAGATGATATTACCACCGTACCTTGAGGACATCTATATCCATGCTTTTAAAATGCGAAAGTCACTTTTGTTACCTTTTCATGGCCTTGGATTTTTTGACGAAATACATTTAAGAGATCGCTTTGTCGGAAACGGATATAAGCTATTTTTTATCCTGGAAAATCAAAGAATTTCTACATGATTAAAATGACCAGAATTCACGCTTATGAGATTATCTAGTTATATTACCTATAAACGCAAAAATAACACTGTTTATTACTTTTTATTCTGATAATCTGAAAACTGTATTCTACGGCTGGGCAAATACATGACATCTATTCTATAATAGACACGTTGGGGTTTGGGAGAGGTCAGCTAATTACTCAAGTTCTATCTGATCGAATCAGAAATGAGCAAGAATCACGCATATATTCTTTCACTAGCGAATGCCCGTGACTTCGTCTGCGTGGTTTTAGGTTTTTGGTTCCCGCAGTAACTTTTTAATTTTCCAGGATAAAAAGTAGCCTATGCGCGCCAGATCCGATCAGCCGTTGGGGCGTAATTGAGTAACAAACATCCATACATCCATACATCCATCCATCCAAACTTTCGCATTTATAATAACCGTGTTTCTGTGTCTAGTTACGTCTCATGAGTGAATAAAACCTTTTGTAAACATTTATCTTAAATAAATGTAAATTTTGTAACTCAATCATTCCGAAACGAGCATTATTATTTAAATCCGTTTAGGATTTAAATAAAGTTATTATTTTTAACTTGTTAGCTACTGTATGCATGCGTAAGTCAATTAACTGTACATATTTTTAATAGTTTAATGTCAAAAATCGATTACATTTACATATCACACTTTTGAATATAAAAACAAAATTATAATGTAAGTACTTACCTAATTTTGTGTCATTAAATTGACGAAATTACGTATGAAACAAAACTGTAAAATCCTGCGTGTACTAGGTACGTAGTAAATTTGCCAACAATATAAGTTGACGTTTTTAATGAGATATTGTTAAAAGTAAACGATAAGACATAATAATTTGAATACAACGAAATAATAATGTAATTATTTGTCATCAAATCGACAAAGTTACTCAAGAAATAATTAAAAGTATGCACAGCAAATTATACAACATAATAGGCGTTTTAATGAGCATTTGTGTAAATAAAATGAGTATTCTTTCTTACAATAATATTTTAAATAAACAAAAATGTGCTTGCCATCCAATCAAGAAATTACGTAAAGTAAAAAGGATTAATATAAAAATATATAATTTTTGAAACATTTACCGACAAAGTAAAGTTTAAGTAAACGCCGACCGACGCGTGATCGCCATTTGTCTAGTATGTAAAGTTTTATTATATAATCCGATTATAATTACTCAGACTACTGTCAACACACTAGTCTTAATTCCTATATAAACGACCTGCTGAAACTTAGACCGTGTAATATCCATACCAATATTATAAATGCGAAAGTGTGTCTGTCTGTATGTTTTCTACGATTTAACGATCCATCATTTCCACAGATTTTGATAAAATTTCGTACACATGTGAGATGTGATGACAGATTTTCATCATAATCATTTCAGCCTGTGACGTTGATAGCTGAACGTCATATAATATAAGCAAGGGTTTTTATCCTCGAAAAGAGCCTCCCAGGAATATAGAATTTTTTGTAACAACAAATTCCGTGCATCGAAGTAGTGAGTATCAGTCAGAATGACTTATCAAATGAATTAAGTTCAGAATGTAATGAAACTTTATAATATAAAATTTCTATAAGTACGACAAAATTCCTTCCTTGATGGTATTCTTAATAGAGTTTCGGAACTTAGTTCTTGAACTTTATCTCGTTTATCTCAAAATATCGATACCTAACGTAATAAGTAGCACTCTGAATAATAATTTTATTTGTCACACTCATCAATATGGCCTACTTAATTCAAAATAGGCGACACTACGCACAAAAGCCGTGCACTGTGTACCAACTAAATTATAATCACAAAATCCGGTATTATCATCTCTATGCCGTTCCAGCTCATCATAAATAATATTAAATTTATCATTTATGAATTCCAACCGAGCCGCTACCGGCGGTGCCTTTGTGGGGCCGCCATCTTGCGCCGCCATGTTTGTTTTGCTTTTTTTTGTAACTTTAATGCAATGCTCTTGTCAGTGTCAGGCGTTATCAAGGAAATGTCATTTAAGGAAATGAATTTGCTACTACGATAACATTAGATCGATCTCACGAGGGCTTCTGGGGGACGACAGTTCTGAATAGAGACGTTGCATTTTAAACTTAAACTAGCTTTAGAACTCGTATTTGCATCTATATACCTGACACCTGCAGGGCTACTGCGTATCTTTTGCATCAATCATTGATGCGTCGCAATCACCTCCGGGCTCCGATTGGTTAACACTCTTCCACTATTGGACGAAATCCATTGACGCAGCAAGAATACCATAAATTCAGCCAATCGGAATTCGGAGGTGATTGCGATTAGGGCATGCAGTCGATACTGCTTCTGAGTACCGGGAATTTTCGGACCGATACTGGCATAGAACCAGGAATTCACGGTACTTTCGATACTTTCGATACCTACTACCATAAATTATCACAAAACAAGGCAACAGACACAAAACATTACAGAAAGTATGAAATAGACCAACTATTTGACATAATATATAAAATGTCGCGTAATATTTCCACACAGGATCATAAATTCATGATTTTTAATGAACTTGTGCAATAATTCGCATCGTTCCAAATTTCAAACTTTTATTGTAGTTCAACGCGAAGGGCCGGCGTATAGGTTTTACAGTGATAGCGTGGGACATCTTGTCTGAAAATACACTTCGAAAAGCTGTTCTTTTGTATCGTGATAAGCTTATAATTTTATTTTTATAGCAATTAAATGCCTCAATCAATTTATTACTACAAGCAGTTTCTAGAAAAAAGCCTTGAGGCTTGGTCAGAGGGACAACAAATTGATCCTTATCATCTTTTTAATATGTAGTTCTTAACCATTTATTCGTGCAAGTTCCAAATGAGAGTACAAATATATTAAAAGTGTCTCATAAATACCTACTTCTTGATTGTCTCTTACACAATCGACCAACCGATCAAACAACCAATGGACCAACCGATCGACCAACAAATCTACCAACCAATCGGACAACCAATCGACCAACCTATCGACCAGCCAACCGACCAACCAATCGGCCAACCAATCGGACGACCAATGAACCGATCGATCAAACCAATCGACCAACCAATCGACCATTTGATCGAATAACCAACCGATCGACCAACCAATCGGCCATTCGATCGAATAACCAACCGATCAACCAACCAATCAACCAATTAATCGGACAACCAATCGACCAACCAATAGACCAACCATCGACCAACCAATCGTCCAACCGATCGATCAAACGAATCGACCAACCGATCGACCAACTAATCGACCAACTGATCGAACAACCAATCGACCAACCGACTAACCAATCGATCAACCAATTAATCGGACAACCAATCGACCAACGCATCGACCAACTAATCGACCAACCGTTCGACCAGCCAATCAACCAACCAATCGACCAACCAATCGGACAACCAATGGTCGATTGGTTGGTCGATCGGTTGGTCGATGGTTGGTCGATTGGTTGTTCGATCGGTTGGTTGATCGGTTGGTCGATTGGTTGTTCGATCGTTCGTCCGATTGGTTGTCCGATTGGTTGGTCGATTGGTTGGTCGATAGGTTGGTCGATTGGTTGGTTTACCGGTTGGTCGATTGGTTGTTCGATGGGTTGGTTGATTGGTTGGTCGATCGGTTGGTCGATTGGTTTGATCGATCGGTTTGACGATTGGTTGGCCAATTGGTTGTCCGATTGGTTGGTCAATCGGTTGGTCGATCGGTTCATTGGCTGGCTGATTGGTTGGTCGATTGGTTGGCTGATTGGTTGGCCGATTGGTTGTCTGATTGGTTGGCTGGTTGGTTGGTCGATCGGTTGGTCAATTGGTTGGCCGATCGGTTGGTCGATTGCATCAATGATGCATCGCAAAAGATACGCGCCCGGCGGGTCAGATAAATTTGTGACACTATAGATGTTAAATGATGCGCCCCTATTGGAGGATTTGACGTACATCCTTAACTTAGCAACGTAGCATATCTCTGTTGGAACGGCAGCCTTACTTTGTTCAATCAATTTTACCTCGTCTTCTTAAAACAAAAATCCCACGGCTCGCTAAAAACAAGTAGGTATAAATTAGAGTTTGTTTTGGGAAGCGCCCCATCGCATCGCAAATCATATTCACCCCGAGGGGCGGAGGGTGCCGGCCCATTGCATATGCAAACAGGAAGGTGTTAACTTTCACACACAATCCAAACAGACACACAAATTAACACAAGTCTTTACTTTAGATACCTATAAAAAATTTCTTTTTAGGGTTCCGTACCTCAAAAGGAAAAAAATTGAACCCTTATAGGATCACTTTGTTGTCCGTCTGTCTGTCTGTCAAGATCCTTCTTCTCAGGAACGCATGTTGGTATCAAGCTGAAATTCATATCTCTCAGGTTTACTGTCCCTTGGAGCTGTGAAAATATCAAACTTCTGAGCCAACGCAATCAAAAGATACAGCCGGCTGCAAATTTTCGACACTCGCAAGGGAATTAAAACCTACAGGGTACTTCCCGTGAACTCAGAATCTTGAAATTTAGTACGAAGCAACGTCTTATAGCATAGTTAAAGGAAAAATTGCGAGAAGCATAAATTTATAGTTACATCATATAATAAAAATATTTTTAATAATTTTAAACTTACTACAGGTTTGTACGGAACACTCGGTGCGCGAGTCCGACTCGCACTTCGCCGGTTTTTTTTAAATATAGGCTAGCGCTTGGCTGTAAACAAATTGGCTGGAAGCAAATCGCTTAAGGGTGCAGACCTTGATTGTTTTAGATCTTAAGATCTATAAAGCGAGAGAGATAGATAGATAAAGTGAGAGATAAAATTTAAATAAATCATTTAATTTAATTTCACAGCTCCCAGCCTACGAAAAGCGTGTGAAAACCATCACTTGCTGTCCCCTGACTCCCCTCGCTATCAATGTACCATGTTAGATGCGATTCTAAATCAAATGTTTATGCTGCCAGTTAAACAGTATACTTTCCCTTAGAGAAACATTTGCTTTGTCACACGAGGGTGGAATGGAAATGCTTTCCCTTTGCGTTTTAAAAACAATTGTGTAATCAATTTAGGGAACATTTTTGTAAGTCTATAGTTTTTTTATCCACTAGGTACATTGACCATTGTGTACGATCTCACCTGATGGTAAGTGATGATGCAATCTAAGATGTTAACGGGCTAACCTGTTAGAGGTATGGCAGTTATATTAAACCCATACCGATACCTCTACTCGATTTCTACACGGCAGCGTACCGGAACGCTAAATCGCTTGGCGGTATGTCTTTGCCGGTAGGGTGATAACTAGCCACGGCCGAAGTCTGCTACCAAGCCAATCAGATATTATCGATCGATTAAAGTTTATGATATAGTATCTTATTTCATTCCACCTCGTATTATATTGTTTTGTATTCTTCCTTCACAACCTTTCCCACTGCCACGGGTCACTGGTATAGAGATCTCTTAAAGAGATAAGTGCTTCCTTGTCCACTATGTCTTGTCACTATGTCCACTTGTCCATTTTCCTGTTTTCGTATGTATTTTATAACTTTTTGGTACAAAATAAATAAACATGAAACAATTTTCAAAAAAATAATAATTGCCACAAGTTATTTTTATCGTCCCTTGCACCCTCAGTTTCGCAATGTTGCCAGCTAATTGCAAAGTCAACACCACTCAGCGCGTACTGTTTTAGTGTTTGTTATTTTTCACCGAGGGCAACACCGGCGGGGAGTTTGTTGCCAGAGTGTTTTATGGGTTGAGTCGCCGAGTAAAGTGCTTTTGAAAATATTTTGTATGTTTTTACTTACTTGGGTCTAAGATCAACAACACACTAGAGACAAAAAAAGGTGCGAAAGAACTAAACGTCTTTTCCATTAATCGCAACGTTTCGTACTTACGTTTTCGTGTGCTTTGTACCCTAAAACGTACATCTCAAATATTAAGATGTATGTTTTGACTTGTGACGTCATCAAAAGTCAACGCACTTTAGTCTTCAAATTACTTTAATCAATGATTAAAATGGATTAAAAATACAAACATAAAATTAACAAAAGACGTGGATATTCGTTACGTCTTTTGGCAGGTGCCCTATTTAATAATTTCATCTAAAAAAATGTTATTGACATAGGCAACATCCGAATTTCGTTTTCAAAATTCTGCCAGTTTCAGCATTGTTTCGGTGTCTAAAGGCACAGAGTACATCTATACTAATATTATAACAAGTATAAATTACTTTAAAACAACCCCCGACACAATATGGAAGTAACAGATTAAGAAAAATGCTGATGACCTTCAGACGGATGAACAGATTTTCATGAAACATGGCTAAGAACCACCACCACCACCACTACAGCCTATTAACGTCTCACTGCTGGGCACAGGCCTCCACTCTCATAGGAGAGAGGGAATTAGAGCTTAGACCCACCACGCTGCTCCAATGCGTGTTGGCGGGCGGGTTGGCTAAGAACACTCGGGATAAAATTATTTGACACAAAAAACTCTAAACGAAAATCGGTTCATCCGTTTGGGCGCTACGATACCACAAACAGACGCGTTACACTTATAAGTTATAACACCCCTCTCTTTTTACGTCGGGGGTTAAAAATGAGAAAGTTTGGATGTATGGATGGATGTTTGTTACTCAATCACGCCAGAACGGCTGAACGGATCTGGATGAAATTTGGCACAGAGATAGATCTGGCACATAGGCTATTTTTTATCCCGGAAAATTAGAGAGTTCCCACGGGAACCAACACATCTCAATCTACGCGGACAAAGTCATGGGTATCAGCTAGTTGAATATAATATATCAAAAGGTAACACTTACAATTAGTTAGAAGGCAATAAGGCAAATCTTCAAACGCCGTAAAATACGTAGGTATAACATGCGTTGACAACGCCTCAAATATCTATAATTAACTAGCAAACCCGGCGAACTCCGTTTCGCCACCAGATGGCTTTCCCGCTAAAAAGATTTTCCCGCTTTTCTGTTGAAATTTTTCCTGAATTTTCTTTGCTATAAACCTCACGGAGCCCGAGACCTTTCCAACGAATGCTAAACCGTGGAAATCGGTTCGTGCGTTCTGGAGTTATAGCGTCAGGAAGGAAAACCTGACTTATTTTTATATAGTAGAATTAAAATATGCTAACAGGGCGTCAAATTACATTTTTTTTTACAATCCGTTATACTAATCAAATTAACGCATTGAGTTTCAATAATAGAGCAGCAAACTTCATTTTAAATAGTTAGATATAGTGAGAGTGTCGGCAAATCATGTCATACTAATATTATAAATGCGAAAGTCTGTTTGCTTGTTGGTTTGCCCTTCAACCACGCCGAAACAGATCAATGGATCGCCGTAATTTTTTGCTTGGGCATAGTCGAGGACCTGGAGAGTGACATATGACTACTTTTTATCCCGGAATAGTATGGAGTTCCCTTACTAAACTTATTCCACGTGGAAAAAGTCGCGGGCATCAGCTAGTCACTCAATAAATTCAGCAATAACAACCATTGTATTGTTAAACAATGATTGATGCCGCTTTAACGGTCTTCGGATTCGGAATAGCGCTACGGCTGCCTGTTGCTTGAGGTCATTTTAATTTTACCCAAATTGTGGCCAATACTGTTTAACACAGTCTCTAAACTAAAATGACAGCTTTAAATTTAGTTCTGTCCCTTTCCGTAGGGAGTAATATGTAAGGGTTAGCAATATTTGGTAAGATTGTGCACTACAGAATTAACACTACAGCCATTGCTGCTCTAGTAAAATTATAGCTCTCTGGCATCACGCGTGAAAGCGCGGCGCATGCGATAATAAAACAATAATAAAAATGTTAATTATCATATCTATTAATTATAAATATATCCGGTTATTTTTCACGTTTTTACTTGTATCTTGTTTGTAGCTTGCTAGAAGGCAATTCATTTATAAGACAGGGCTGACAAAAAGTAAGAAAACGTATTCTTTCGTACCTTAATGAAATATTATAAATTATTTATTTAAATTGAATAAATCATATCATCACATCATATCATACTAATATTATAAATTCGAAAGAGTGTTTGTTTGTTGATTTGTTGTTTTGTTGGTTGGTCCTTCAATCACGCCGCAACGAATCTACGGATCGAAGTGATTTTTTGCATAAGTTGTATAATTACAAGTTGAGGACCTTGAGAGTGGAGAGTGACATAGGCTATTTTACTCTCGGAAAATTAAGGAGTTCCCGAGGGAATTAAAAAAACTTATTCCACGCGGACGAAGTCGCGGGCATCAGCTAGTCTATCTATATAAAATTCAAAGTCCTGACTGACTGACTTATATATCAACGCACAGCCTAAACCGCTGGTGCTAGAGACATGAAATTTGGAGAATATGTTCTTTTTGAAGACTAGGTATCCACTAAGAAAGGGTTTTTCGAAATTCCATCCCCAATAGGGGTTGAAAGTTTGTATGAGTCAAGTCAAGTCCGCCGTTTTTCAAGCTGCTATACTTAATAGCCATGAAACTTGGAATTTGGGCTTCCGCTAATGATGAAATACGGATTTTACAGTTTTTGAATTTTCTATCCCCAAGGACGTCAAATAGAGAGTTTGACCTTCAATCACACCGCAACAGAGCAATGGATCGACGTGATTTTTTGCAGAGTGACACAGGATTCTTTTTAGCCCGGAAAATTAAGGCGTGCATGTGGGAATTAAAAAACTTAAGCCACGCGAACGAAGTCGCGGGCGTCCTCTAGTTTAATATAAATGTGATAACCTCGGTCTGTCTGTCTGATGCGGCGTTACGGTCCGTCTGGATTCTGGACGCCCAGCCGGATTGCATACCGGGAAAGGATATACGCCGGGTCATACTTTTTGAACCAGAAGAAAATCAAATCAAGTCAGACAGCTGATACACACATTAATTTATAATTTACAATTTTGTGAAAATGGATCTGTAACAATAATGTCCATAAGTTTAGCTCAATCATTATTTTTGTCTTTTTTGTCTGGTAGGAAGCTTCGGCCGTGGCTAGAACACCCTACCGCCAAGCAATTTAACGTTCCGGTACGATGCCGTAAGAAAACTGATTAAGGGCAGGTATGGGTTCAATATAATTGCCATATCCTAAACAGATTGGCTCGCTACCTCACCTGTCGAGGAATGAAAAAATTAAACGGAAAGATTGGTTGGACCTACTTACGAGTATTTTCATTCACGTTGTGTTAATATATGTGTGAAACAAAAAGAGTTCGATAATTCATAATCATATTTTATTCATGGAGTTGGACAGCCCTGTAATAGAAACATGGAAAAGTTTTTAGGCGCGAAACCATCGCCGCCATTTTTTGTACAGAATTGACGTATCGCGTAATGGCGGGCGATGTGGCGAATAAAAGAATGAAAGTCGAATAAAAATGCTCGACTCCACTCGATTGTAGTCGGCTGTTTTGCATGTTTAATTTTTTCTTGTCTTAAACATGCAAAAACGTCACGTCACGTCGTCGGTGAGCAAATATTGTGTGGAAAGCAACTATCTCGTTTTTGTTATAGAAATTGTATGCTAATTTTGGTTGAAGATAATAAATTCTACAACCAGAGCTTTATCTCTGAGGTTACAAACTTTAACATTAAGTAACAAAGCTGCTCCATCAAAAGATCTTCTTCTATTATCACTAACATCTGATAATAATCGTTATAAAAACGTATCGTTATAAAAAGTATTTAAACTCGACTACCCCTATATTCAATGTACTCTGTGGTTTAAATACTCTTAGTAGAGTCGTATAAGGAAGGACGTGGGAACCCACCGCATTACCTATTATCCCAAGAAAACTCCTACCATTATTTGATTAATGGAAAGGGGTCACGATCCTCAGTAATGAGGAATACGACGCAGACAGAATCAATACCTGGCAATCAGCACAAGCAAGTAATTAATGAGACAAAATATTCTAAAACGAGTTTTCGCGATCTTCTCATTCGTTCGGCAGAGTGGTCGTGGCTATGACTGGACCTTCACAGCAGCTCTTGCGATCTCCTTCCATCGACTTCTGTTGGCGGCATCTCGGGAACACTCGGAGATGGATAATAAGCTATATAAGCTATCAAAGCTGTACCTATTAGTGTCGCCATAGTCGAGTAAAATATAACTTCCATTGGATTAAAAAAACGGGAAGTGTCCCGTTTTTGCTCACGGGATCAATTTTTTTTATTTATTTGTCAAAGTACAAATATTGTAGTACACACATAGTTTAGTAGGTTACACACACCTACACACACAGAGGTTTGAGCTCAATGTAAATGCTTGAATGTCGAAGGCGCCGGAATCATATATCAATCAATCAATCAAATCATTTTTATTCAATATAAGGTACACTGTAGGTACCTACAGTACACCTAGGTACACTTATTGACGTTAAAAATTACTTACTTATAAAACGTGATGGTGATAATCGGTTACGGTATCTTAAAACTAAAGCTACGAGGGTTCCAAACGCGCCCTGGTCTGAGAAGAGCCCACAACAAACTCAGCCAGGGGTTTTTTTTTATTATCACCATCTCACAAATCATCTTAATTAAGGAACTATCAGAGCCATTAGAGCAAATTATTGCCAAGCTTCCGTGTCGTTTCTAGGTAATCCTTTACATGGTAATAAGATTTTTCAATGAGTTTAAGTTTTACATTAACTTTGAACTTATTCAGAGACATCTTCAACATGTCTTCTGGGAGTTTATTGTAGAAGCGGACACAACAAATGAATTGCTAATTTTACTAAGCCTAGAAGCAGGCATTACAAGTTTATTTTTATTTCTAGTACTAGCTGATGCCCGCGACTCCGTCCGCGTGGTTTAAGTTTTTTTGATTCCCGCGGGAACTCCTTAATTTTCCGGGATAAAAAGTAGCCTATGTCACTCTCCAGGTCCTCAACTATAACCATGCCAAAAATCACGTCGATCCGTTGCTCCGTTGCGGCGTGATTGAAGGACAAACCAACAAACCAACAAACCAACAAACAAAGTGACTTTCGCATTTATAATATTAGTATGATATGAAGTATGATTGACATTATGACAATCACTTTTCTTCTTGAATTCAAATATATGTACCTATATAGAATCTATAATTATAATTATTATTAATGTATGACCAGTAAAATACTAAGTAATTTAAAAGCTTGGACGAGTAGTTTAAAAGCTGTGGAGTATATGGCGTGCGTCGCGCGCGTGGCAGCTATTTATCTGTGTACACAGCAATTCACACTTGACTGAAAGCGATTTCACATGTACACAGTTTGCTCTGTGTTATATTAAACACACGCCTCTAATCGGTTTCTACACGGCATCATACCGGAACATATCGCTTGACGGTACTTACGTCTTTGACGGTAAGGTGGTAACTAACCACGGGCGAAGCCGTGACCTGACTAGACCAGAGATAATTCAGAGATTATTTTGAAAATTTACCCTGCCGAGTAAAGACACCGACGACCCGGTCGAAAACCCGGTTCTTCAATGTTGCTTGGATATGAAAGTACGTAGAAAATATAAACCGATTATAGGGGTATGGGTTTAATACAACTGTCGCTAACAGGCTACCATCTAGGTTGCATCATCACTTACTGCACCGTAAACGTTTGTAATTTCTCCGAGGAAATTCGGAGAAGAACTAAAGTGACCGACATAGCTCTGAGGGTTAGCAAGCTGAAGTGGCAGTGGGCAAGCCATATCCGTCGCAGAACCGATGACCGTTGGTGCAGACGTGTCCTGGAGTGGAGATCGCGTACCGGCAAGCGCAGTGTAGGACGACCTCCAGCTCGCTGGTCCGATGACCTAAAGAGGGTGGCGGGAAGCGGGTGGATGAGGAAGGCGGAGGACCGTGTATGGTGGCGCTCTCTCGAAAAGGCCTATGTCCAGCAGTGGATGCATACAGGCTGATGGATGGATGATAGATTGTAACGTTTGTCAAAAGTATAACTCGAACAGGAGTTCATAGATGCGTGCACGTCAAAAAGCATGTATGAACTCCTTAAACAGTTAGAGTAATACGTGTAAGCTCTCAAATGATTACGATTTTCTTAAAAAATTAGGGTTTTGTTTATGTTATTGAAAATGCGACTTATACTTATGGCTGCTCTAACTCCTGCCCCCGGAGTCGCTTAATCATAACTTAAGGAACTCTTTAGTACAGATTTCGTATTCAAATCTATACTAAAGAGTTCCTTAAGTAATGAATAATGATTAGTGCGGCATTAAATTGGTTCAGGTGAGATCGCAGTCAAGGGTTAACTGGTAGTAGAATTAAAAAAGATTCCATATCAAACTAATCGCGGTAGTTATCTCAAAAGAGTGCAATAAAACAAAGTAAACAGCAAGCCTCCTCGGGCCGCCACCGGAGCCCTACAGGCCTGCACTTATCTCCCCTTCCACTCGTCGTGATAAGTTAATCCCCATACCCCTCTTGCTTCTGTACCCTGCTTCCCATAAGAGTATAGGGCTTGAAATACCCTGGTTGGTTTAGGATGGCATTACTTTTTAAAAAAAAACCTAATTTAGAAGTACTGCAGGACGAAATACCTACAGTCTAAAAAAAATCAAATGTTGTCTTTAAAGCAGTTGTTTTTAATTTAGAGTCTTTGCCAGTGGGATGAGCTATAGTGTCATCTCAGTATACCTAATTAGGCTAGTACTAGATACTATAATAATATATTACGCTTCTTCTTCTTTATGAGCCTTTTCTCATGCATTGTTGGACATAGGCCTCCTCATGTGCACGCCACTCTTCCCGATATTACGCTTATAATAATTTAATTACTATTCTGCCTCAGGCCAATGCAATCTAAGTATTATAAAGAATATAATCTAACTTGTATAAACATAGTCAGACCGCAACTTTACATTCGTAACTTCGCTAACTACATAACTATAACACATTATAACCTACATCCCGTAGTTACAAATAAGAATGGCACAAATAAATATCCATTCAATCATATTTAACGCCCCTTCTCACTTACAATAATTTATTTGATAAATTTCAATTTACCAACAATTCCGCTCTGCCCTACCGTTACTACCACTGGCAACATTATCATGGTAATAAAATAACTCATCGATTTCTTCGGGGTGGAATCCCCCAACAATTTTAGACCATATTTCTTGTATGATACGGTTGGAAATGCATTGGTGGTGTGTAATAACTGTTTCCCTTAGTGGTAATCTGTCACAACTTGTACGCAACCCCTAGGGCTGTGTTGCCAGCGCAATTAATGTGTTAACATGATTTATGAATTGCCAACCCTCGGAAACGTAACGGTGGGTGGTGCTATCCTGAAATATGGCTTTCTGTGATGGCGTATGTAGAATATTAGTCAAGGAAGGTAATTTTAACAATGAAATGCCGCACCAGAGGAACTGCGTTGCCAGCTTCCACTGGGTATAGGTTAGCCCTAGATTGCGATCTCACCTGGTTGTAAGTGATGACTGATGATGCAGGTATCTTATAATCAATAAAAAAACATACCAAAATTATAAGCATAACGTATCCGGTTAATGTAATAAAAACTGAATCTGACCGAAAATGTTCGAGATAATTTTGAATGAAATCCATCATTGCTACCAAAAACTAAAATTCACAGATAAAAAGAAATAGGTATCGTTAGTAAATCTGCATTATTATACCCTTGCCATTAGTTTGGTGTGTGCAAAGATTTTTAGCGGCTAATTATCCGATACTACCCTCCGCTATACGCAAACTAGACTAAAACAACAATCGCAAATCCTTGAGCGGCCATTACGGGCCCCTTTGGAGCTGTCAGATTGACAGTTGACGTTCCCGCCAATTTCTGGTGATGCCAAATTCAAAATTGATTCTATGGGGTGGTAATAAAGTTGTTTTTAGTTCTTTATCTATGCACATCTGCTCTTTATCTAAAAAGCTCGCCTCCCTTTGAGAGAGAGTACCTAGCGTCAGGCAAGCGCTACGAAAATATATGACCATTGGATCTTTAAAAATAATATAGTTTATGTTTCGTAGATAATATGCGTGAATTGATATGTTGATGAATGCTGTTCATTGGTTTAACACTTGTATGTTATCCAAGAAATTGTCTGATAGATGCTGTTGCTACCACCAAACGATACCTCTTTTACCTCTTTTGTCCCTAAACTCCATATAAACCTAAAAGTATCTAAATGAAATGTTATTTATATAACGACATCTTAAACTTTCGTTTTGGATATGTATTCTGAGAAGTTCTAATTATTGTTTCAAAGTATACCTAGGCCACAAAGGAGAAATGCAATTCGTTGTGGGTTTTTATTTTTTATCTACATAAAACAACAAATTAATTCCTCTAAACGACTAAATTAGATAGATAGATAAATTCTTTATTGCTACACAAACGTAAAAAACATAAATTTTGAAGTAAAGTAAGTAAACACTTAAAAGTATAGAAAACAAAGTGCGCAAGGGCAGTTATAGCTTTTTCTTGAATCCACTCAATTTTTGTAATGTCTTCTCTTAGAGGTTTTGCTTGTTGGTTATCTCCCCTAGAAATATTTTACACATCATTAAAGGAGATGCTCCACAGGGGCGGAGGGTCAAACGCCGTGAAAAACGGGAAAATAATAAGCGTTCCGCCATTCGGCTGTGGTCTGATGACAGGAGACGCGTGGCGGAGATTTTTAATGGTTAATTTGGCATTTAGATAGACGATTAGGTATGCAATGTTTTAAATATTTTAAACTACATGGCCAGCGACTTCCTTCGCGTGGATAATTTTTTTTAAATTCCCGCGGGAACTCCTATACTCCGGAAAATCCGTAAAATTTAGAAAGAGGTAATTTTCAGAATTCTCTGGTGGGAAGCATCGGTCATGGCAAGTTACCACGCAAAGTACAGCTAAGCGATTTAGTGTTCCATTGCAATGCTAAGTAAAACCGAGTTTAGGAACCGATTAGATGTTCGCAATGGTCTGTGAAGCTGCCAATCCGTAGTTGGTCAGCGTAGTGGACTATAGTTCTATTCCTTCACATTCCGTGAGGAGGCTTGTGCTTGATACTGTAAAAGGTTTAGATAATTTTGATTTAAAAATTACACATAATTACGACCGAAGAGGATAATTAACTATTAAATTGATAAAATCTCCTTGCAAAAAGCCAGTTCCTAGTAACTTTAATGCTACTTATGAGTATTTAATTCACCGCAAACTGTCAACATCGAATTAAATATTAGGTTACTACCGTTTCGAGATAATTTAAGATGAATCACTCAATAAATCGATTACAAGAACCGCTCTCGAATGCAGAACCTTTATCTGACACACCTTTGGTATTATCGACAAATCGTAACGAGATATCTACACGACTATACCATTAGCAGTCATAGACAAGCGAGCATAAACAAGCTACTATCAGAAATCATACAGATAATATCTCTGAAGAAGAAAAAAAAAAGAAAAAGCCATGTCACGAGGATTACCGCTCGAGCCCCCATTGTCAACGATGACAATTGAAATACATCTGTCCCTCTTTCACTCGTACAATTTCTATAGAGGAAAAAGAGACAGATGTATGTCTATTTATTTTCACTTTTCTATGCTATAGGTAATGTGACAGTTTTCGTATGAAATGTTTGTTTGGAATGGGGGACGCTTTCGGTTTTGAAATGGATGTTGTATTATTTTATTTTTTAATCCGTAAGCGAAGCGGCCGATTGAAAATAATTCAGCTCTGGAACCCTCGTTCAGTTTTGAATTTTGATGTTCGATAATAGAATTTTTAATAGTAAAATGTGGCCTATAATATAACAGTCACGCATGACTGAACCATTGTTTAAAATTTATAATACCGTTTCGGAATAAGTACCTATATATTAAAGGATCTATAGAAGTTAATTTTGAAAGATACTAGAATGGTTCTTCTGTAAATATCCCTACCACAGAAATTAAATGAAATGTAGAGCCAATAAGCACTCTATACTGACCGTGATTCAGAAAGAAAATTCAACAGATAGGACACGTAGTTGAGCGACGGCTTTACGTGCCTTAATCAAAAGTTGAAATCATTTTATTATGTAGTTATTTCTCTCTCTCTCTGCGCCACGTATTCCTCATTACTGAGGGTCGTGACCCCTTTCCATTAATCTCATAATAGTGGGAGTTTTCTCGGGATAATAATGCGGTGGGTTCTCAGGTCCATTCGCATACGACTCAGGAGTACCTACTATTTAAACTCTTATAGGTTTCTAACGATGATTAATTATCAGATGTTAGTGATAATAGCCGGCACCGACGCGTGCTCTCCGAGGCATGGAGGAGGCCAAATATGAACGTACAAATTCGGTCACCCATCCAGTTACCGACTTGAGTCAATGTTGCTTAACAATTGCAATCGACTGATATGCGTTGTCACAGCTAGGCCACTCGTCCTTCAACATACATAAATACAAACAAACATACATACATACATAACTGTTAAAATCATAACCTTCCTTTTAACTTTGCCCTAGTGGGGTAATAAAAAAGTCTGTTTAAAAGGTTATAGTCTAAGTATCTACCTTTATCTTTGCTACAAAAGATGCAATTCAGAGCAGACAAGCAGTCTGTCTAAACTCAAATCTATTCAACGCTGTCTCTACGTAATTCATCATCAACGAAATTTTTCTCGAACATTCTTTTACTAATCAGACATCATGTTTTGTAGTATAATAACTTGTTAGTGTTGATTAATGAACTCTATTACTTGTTCAAGAGATTACAAGTTTTGGTTTGTAGTGTGACACGCGTTTAAGTTTTGGAACTATTTATTACACGACTGCCCAAAAAAGGGGTTCAGGGTTCATGTATAATAATATGTATATATGTTAGTTCCTGTATTGCACTCACCGAGTAGTAAATGTATGGTCTGTGATTGCACTATAACTTCTAAATGCCTGGACAGATTTGGATATATGGGGTACTAGCTGATACCCGCGACTTCGTCCGCGTGGATTGAGGAGTTTTAGTTCCCGCGGGAACTCTTTAATTTTCCGGGATAAAAAGTACCCTATTATTTAATCCGGACTTCTAACTTTTCGTCTACAAAATTTCAAAGCAATCGGTTCAGTAGTTACGGCGTGAGAGCGGAACAAACATACAAACAAACTCACTTTCCCATTTATAATATTAGTTAGGAAGTAAGGATGTTAGAATTCTTATACCTATCAACCCAAGTGACACAGCAGTGTTTTTTTTTAATTTTAATTGAATCCATACTTATGTACCTACTAATGTTATAAATGATCCAGACTTGTTTTTCGTAGATATTTCTTAACTAAGTAGGTACTCTTGATATACTTAGGTATTTAGTTACCAATCCAATATCTAACAAAAAGTTATACTGATGGTAATGATTTTATTGGAACTAGTTTTAAAGCAGGCATTTTAGTGACATGCAAATCACTTCACACGTTAACCAGTGATGCAAGATATTGAATTTCATTTTTTGTAGCAGGTATCACGTTCATTATGATAGGATTATGGAAACCAAAATAAGTCGATCAAGTTAACGTCTACCCACTGCCTGGGTCACAAAATCTATACTAATTCTAGAAACGCCGAAAAGTGTCTGTCTGTCTGCTACGCTTGCATGTATGTCTATTAAACCGATTTTAGAATAGAAAAATCTTTATTAGCAGCAAGTGTTCAAAATATATCAAATACAAATCAATTCTTGATTTCATGCGTTTGTATACCAAATTTGTACAATTTTCCTCACCAATGACGCGTGGAATGGAGAAGACACGCTTTAGAGGTGATAATATATATCAAAACTAGCGGACGCCCGCGACTTCGTTCGCGTGGCGTAAGTTTTTTAACTCCCACAGGCATTCTTTAATTTTCCGGGATAAAAAGAACCCATGCAAAAAATACGTCGATCCGTTGCTCTGTTGCGGCGTGATTGAAGGACTATTTAACGTCTTTTGGAATAGAATTTCATAATTTAAACCGGTAGCCCATGTATCAAGTTTCATGGCTATAACTTGAAAAACACCGGCCTCTTACAACAACTTACAACCCCTATTTTACCCGTTTGGGGGTAGAATTTTTAAAAACTGTGACACACTGGTTCTTTATATTACACCGAAAGCCAAAATACCGACTTGAAAAATATCTTGAGAAATGAAGGTATTTCATATAAACTTTCATCCCCTATTTCAAAAACAGAATTTAAAATAGAATTTTCAAAAACTGTGAAACACGTATTTCTTTATTTTTTACCGATAGCTCATATATACCAAGGTTCATGGATATAACTTGAGAAATGACGGACTTTCATACAAATTTTCAACCCCTATTTCACCCCCTTGGGGGTAGAATTTTGAAAAATCCTTCCTTAGTGAGCGCCTACGTCACAAAAGGAAGCTACTGACAAAATTTCAAGTCTCTAGCCCTAGCGGTTTATGCTGTGCGTTGATATATAAGTCAGTCAGTCAGTCAGTCAGGACTTTGAATTTTATATTTAAAAAACTAAACTAAGTTACTTATAATGTACTAGCTGATGCCCGCGACTTCGTACGCGTGGATTGAGGTTTTTTGGTTCCGCGGGAACTCTTTCATTTTCCGGGATAAAAAGTAGCCTGTGTGCTGTAATGCCAGACTATAATCTATCTCTGTGCCAAATTTCATCCAGATCCGTTCAGCCGTTGGGGCGTGATTGAGTTACAAACATCCATCCATACCATACATCCATCCAAACTTTCGCATTTATAATGTTTATTTTGCATAAGAAAGAAATAGTAAGTTTGTACAGCAGTAACTTTGACTAACAGTAATTTTGACGAAATTTGGTTTTTAAAATTCGGAAGCAACCAAGCAAACTATACGCACAGCCGTCATGCAGTCCACTTCCACTCAAATATCCCAAAGCACTCTCAACGTACGTTTCACTCCGACACCGGAGCATCCTCAGGAGACTTGGTGTGCTGGCGGTGCGTATCTATTGCTTGCTTGGTAGCAGTGGCGTGCACAGTATTCGGAGCCCGGGTAGGTACCTATTGGTTACATAGATACCTACTTTCAGGCAGGGAATGATGAAAATTATGCATTGAGCTTTTTAACTAGGGTAAGCAGTACCTTTATGCATCTATGTTGTGCACGCCACTGCTCGGTAGTTTGCTTTTCGTGCATGTCAATTTGGGAATTTATAATATGTGAATTTTCTCTGGTCTGGTCTGGTGGTAGGCTTCAGCCGTGGCTAGTTACCACCCAGCCGGCAAAGACGTATCGCCAAGCGATTTAACGTTCCGGTATGATGCCGAGTAGAAACCGACTAGGGGTATATTTTGTTAAGGCCTGCCCCTAACAAGTTAGCCCGCTACTACGTATATAATACTGCATCATCACTTAACATCAGGTGAGATCGCAGTCAAAGTAGCCTTTGAAGACTTGTAGTGGAAAAAAAATGTTAAAAGCGGGCGGTGCATATCGTATGCATTTTACCACATAGTTTTGTCTGTTTTAGCGGATCAAATGTCTTATAGCCTCCATTTATCTAACATGTACCAAAATAAATGTTGAATTAGAATTCTATCTTTTGTCCCCAGGTGTGAACCCTAGGAAGCAACGCCGGGAGCGGACAACGTTTACGCGCGCGCAACTGGACGTGCTCGAGGCTCTGTTCGGCAAGACCAGATACCCCGACATCTTCATGAGGGAAGAGGTGGCGCTGAAGATCAACCTGCCCGAGTCTCGAGTACAGGTAAGATCATCATCATCATCAGCCGTGGTGCGCCCACTGTTGGACATAGGCCTCTTTCAAGTAGCGCCGACTCTTTCCTCGGCTTTTCGCATCCAATCGATGCCAGTCACCCGCCGGATATCATCGCTCCACCTTTCTGAGGGGCGCCCTACGCTCCGTTTACCAATACGCGGTCTCCACTCGAGGACCTTTCGACTCCAACGTCCATCAGTCCTCCGACATACGTGACCAGCCCACTATCACTTCAGCGTGCCAGCCCTAAGAGCTATGTCGGTCACTTTAGTTCTTTGGCGAATAAGGTAAGTAGGTATATAATCATAGGTAAGATCCCTGAGAAGAACACTTTATTATTTTACTAGATGATGCTCGCGACCGCGAGGATATGACCCAGGGAAGGAGATTTTGTGTGTGTTGTGTGAAGTGTTCCCGCGGGAATTAAAAAAACATCAAGAAGCATGTATTCTCCTCAGTAATACGTAATACGTTTTAAGCTGTCAAATGATTACGATTTGCTTGGACAATTGGGCCTCTGAGCAGATAAAATTATATAGCAGAAATTATAAATTCCCAAATTGACTGATTCGAATCAGGGACTTCCCACTTACTAGCGACACTTATAACGACCTCTCTGGCGCGGTGGTGAGTGGTGCGGTCTCGGGATCAATCCCCGGCGAGCTTGGTAATTTATAATTTCTGAATTTTCTCTGATCTGGTCCAGTGGAAAGCTTCGGCCATATATAGTTACCATTTACCAATTACCATCCGTACGGCAAAGACAAACTTTCTTAGTAAACTTAACGTCTATAATAGCTATTTATGCAACTGTATCGTAATGAGGGTCATTTTAATTCGAGTGCTGTTTTTTTGATACGAGGCTTGCCGAGTATCAAAATAGGATAGTACGAGAATTAAAATGACTAATTACGTACAGTTGCATACAAGATTTTATCTACGACAAGGACGTCTTTATAATTTTTTACTCTATAAATTAATAAAAAAGTCAAATCAATCAAATTTTTTTTATTATGGCTTAGGGTGAATATGTACATATTCAATGACGGGTGCCACCATCCGCCATGATGTAGGTATGGCTCCTCTACATACTAAGAACTCTGTGGTTGGGAAAGTGCCAGAACCCAGAGCCGCTAAGCTATAGGTATCCTATTTATGAAGATAACCATATCGATACAGCTACGACTCATAACGATACAGCTCCCATACAACGAACTGTATCGTTATGAGAAGCAAACACGAAAGAGGGTTCAATTCGATATAGTTGTCAAATTCGAAATTGGAACTTTTCGATGCTGGAGTAGATAAAACTTTTTTTAAATGAACCGACTTCAAAAGCACTGAAAGGCATTAAATAAATTTTTAATTACTTTAATCCAATGTACTTAGCCAATGAACAAAAACTCAAAACTTACACTGCAGGTAGTTTTTGAAGGTGGCCTCCTTTTTTTGAAGTCGGTTAAAACACATGAAAAAACGACTAAGCGATAGCAAAATAGAAACCAATTAGTTTGTTATACAACACCGTATTTTTTTACACCTACCCCTAATAGGTTAGCCCGCTACCATCTGATGCTGAGATCTATAGAGCGTACTTTGACTTTGCTCAAGCTTTACTTAGAGTTAAAACGAGATGGACTTATGTGAGTAATATAAATCTGTCACGTTTTAACCATGTCTTAAGTCTGAGCTAAGTCAAAGTTCGCTCTATAGATCTCACACTGAGACTGAATCTTCACTTACATGTGCATCATCCTTACTAACAGATGAGATCTCAGTCAAGGGCAAACTTGTAGTGAAATAAATAAAAAATGACTATGGTTGTTTACTAAAACCAATTAACAAATCAGTGATAAGTAACTTCGATATATCAAACCCAGTAGAGAGGTAATTTACATAATCTCTCTAAATAACTTCTAACTCCAATTTTATCAGGCTTTAGGCAAATCCAACTGAGTACCTAGGTATTACTCATATTAAATAACATTCAATTAGGGTACTTAGTTATCTTATAGATACTAGAACCACCGCATGGAGGAAAATTTATTGATCTATTCTGTTATCAACTACAAGTTAGCCCTTGACTGCGATCTCACCTGATGGTGCAGTCTAAGATGGTGGCGGGCTAACCTGTTAGGGGTATGGCAATTACATTAAACCTATACCTCTAATCGGTTTCTACACGGCATCGTACCGGAATGCTAAATCACTTGGCGGCATACCTTTGCCGATAGGGTGGTAACTACCTCAGGCCGAAGCCTCCCACCAGATATTAAAAATCTTACAATAATTAATTAGGTACTTAACTACCAGGCTATGAGGCTTAGAGCATTTAGATTTTGCAATTTCTTATGACCTAACTTATCCCTTTTATTTTTACACACATTTTTATTTCACTATATTCCCTCACTCACATAGTGAATTGGGAATGCAATGCGACACGACCGGAAAGAGATCAGGCGCAGCACCAACGGAGATGTTGACTCGACAATGCACGATTGTATAATATCAACATCTCCTGAAGATGTTCCAGTGTCGAAGTGAATCTACGTTGAGGGTAGTTTGGAAGATTTCTGTGGTGTGTTGAATATCGTGGGCTTTAAGTGCGGGATACACACTGTACCACATCGATTTGCCCATTGTCGCGGATTATAACGAATTAAACTTCTAGTTTATCTAGTACCTACTATCATGGAATTCCGCAAAGTAACGCCTGCTTCTATCCAATAAATGTCAAAAACAGTTTCATATAATCCATCTTTGGTGGTGCTTCCATTTCTTTCTTCGGTAAGGTTTCCGACATAATCATCATGCCATAATTCAAAAATTAAACAGCTTTTCTGTGTGACGCTTCACGTCTCACTGAATCCTAATACCCTCAAACGTCCAATTTATACCAACACGGATAGAACATTAGCGGGGAATCGAATTATGCGTTCCAAATTTTCAAATTCGAAAATCGAATCATTCAATCCGCGCCATTGTTTAAAGGGGCTGTTTCACAGACTAACAAGATCTTTAACAATCCATTACTTTCAACGTCGAAGGTTATATTATTTGATTTATTTTGAACGAACTGATACCTGCTATGCTATTTCATCCACGTACTCTTAGATTTAGTATATAACCTAAAATAATTAATTGAAATATCAAATTAAAACTATGCAATACATTAAAATGCTAAAATTTAAATATTAAACTAACTTATTTAATATTGGTCTTTTTAATAGTTTTTATTTTTTGTGTAATTTGTATTCAAATTTTTTAATTCGATAAACAACAAGAATTCTAGAAGAAAAAAAACATTAAAATCTAAATTAAAAACTAAAAACTATACATTAAATATATCATCTATCCCGCTGCAATGAGGCAGTGTGCCCAGAACGCTGGCTGCGTTACCCCGCTGAATAGCCAAACTTATATTATGATTATATAATTACTTTTTCTTGTCTCTTTCTTATAGGTTAGGTTAGGGTTCGACAGACATAAATGATCAGGTATATCATCACTACATCCTATTAACGTCCCACTACTGGGCACAGGCCTCCACTCTCATAGGAGAGCGGGAATTAGAGCTTAGACCCACCACGCTGCTCCAATGCGGGTTGGCGGGCTTTAACGACTATTATCATGTTAGTGATAATAACCGGGACCGACGGCTTAACGTGCTCTCCGAGGCACGGGCGTGAAACACCGCCAACTTCCAACTCCGGGCTGGCACTGAGAATTTCTTAATTGAAAAACCCAATACCTAACTTTTATGCCCGACCGGGAATCGAACCCAGGACCTCGTGATCCGCAGTCAAGTATGCTAACCACTAGACCAACGAGGCAGTCTCAGGTATATGTAATAATATAATATACGGCCTTTGCAATCTTACGGTGATAATATATTATGTATATGTCATCGTAAGATTGTGAAAACCGTTAGATTGTAATCTATCTAGCGAAATTGTAAACTGTCAAAAGATTACAATTTAAGGCATTATTTTTCGGTAGATTGTAATCTGTTAGGTATATAGGTTGCTAAGAAAGTAACAACTTGAAAAAAACTAATTTAAGATAACAATTTTGTAGGTAAAACGAAAAAATAACAATCAAATTTCTTTCTCAAAAAAAATCTTTTAATTTAAAAAGATGAATACCCATTTTTGCTTTGCTCATTATTTCAATCTGCGTCGGCCATCTTGGCTATTAGTCTATTCTCTTTGACTCCTCCGATTATAATCTGTGCACTACAGGGTCACTTGTTAATTGGTTTCGATCGCATCCGCAGATAAAAACTAATTGAGATGTTTTATGTTGTTTATTCTTTATTTAGGTATTGATCCCACTGCAGAGCGTTCGAAGTTCTACGTTCCGTACTCAAAACTGAGAGTAGGTACATTTTACGTGTATTAGTGTTCCATGCCTAAAGGGTGTCAACGGGACCCTATAACAGATCCGTTCAGCCCAAAGACTACTGTGTATAAAGGGAGATGAAGTGATGTGTATAAAGGGATATATGGTTCAGCCGTTCTAGCGTGATTGAGTAACAAACATCCATGCATCCAAATTTTCGCATTTAATATTAGTAGGTATAGATAATTTATACTCTTCAGAACGAAATTCGGAAGTGGACTGATCTGCAGCCCATCTGTATAACGCGAACGCGAGCTCTATTTTAATGGCGTTCCAAAACTCAATCTGGCCCGGTGTCCAAAATTTGAACCGATTTTAATGCCTGTTTAGTTTAAAGGAGGACGTTATTGGGCTGTAGTGGAGTTACAAGCGACGCTGTCACCGGGTCAGATGAGTTTGTGGGACTATAGTTCTCTCGCTGACTGGTCGCTTCTTCTTTAGCACATACCAAAGAGTTTGTGTACGCCACATGTTTGACCGTTTGACACACATCCGTAGCTCAGCAACGTAGCACATCTCTGGTGGAAACGCACCCGTAAAAGTTAAACGTAGAACTCTGAACTCTCGAACTCTAGCAATGGAACCAACGCCTTATTTAGTAGGTAAGGAAATTTAGTTTTTTTTTTACAGTGAGTGTTAGTAAAATAATGAACGTCATCTTATCTTTTATTCGTTTGCTGATGTTATATTCGTAATTTGTTGTAAATTTTAACAATCCAGAGATTTTTAAGTAGCCATTTTTTTAATAGCCAGTGTAACTCGGGAGAATGTAAGAATTCTAACGATACACCAAAATCTGTTCAGGCATTTAGAAGATATGGTGGAATAAAGAAACTCACATACATACATGGTCCCTGAAAACATTACAACCTTATTTTTTGGGCAGTAAAAATATGCTAATTAATTTTTTGTTAACATGGTACTCGGAACGTACTGGATATATCATTGAAAAGAATTAACCGTGCATTAATTATAATAAAAATGGCCGCCCGCGCATCTGTTACAAATCGAACCCATTCATTCATTCTTTGCTCTTTTGCGCGAAACTTATTAACTCACTCACAATAACGAGGGGCGACTGAAAGGGGGCATACTAGCATCGCTCAAAGCAGTATTATTTTAAACCTAGCTGATGCCCGCGACTTCGTACGCGTGGTTTAGGTTTTTTGATTCCCGCTGGAAATCTTTAATTTTCCGGTATAAAAAATAGCCTATGTATTATTCCAGACTATAATCTATCTCTGTGCCAAATTTCATCCAGATCCATTCATCCGTTCTGGGCTCTGGCGTGATTGAGTAACAAACATCCATCCATCCAAACTTTTGCATTTATAATATTAGTATAGATGTCAGTTTTATATGACACTAGCTGATGCCCTCAACTTCCGAGAAACTCCTTAATTTTCTGGGATAAAGTGCCTATGTAAAAAGTAGCCTATGTCACTATGCAGGTCCTCAACTATATCTATTATCTATGCCAAAAATCACGACGAGAAATCCGTTGCGGCGTGATTGAAGGACAAACCAACAAATCAACAATCAAACACTTTCGCATTTATAATATTAATATGATCATCATCATCATCATCATCATGATACCTTGACCTTTCTAAAACACGGATTATAATTCTGAAACTAGAGCGTCAACATTATTAAAACAATACTGCTTCAAGCAATGGTAGTATTGCTCTAGACTGGCATGGTAAGATAAGCCGCGGTGAGTTTGTGTACGCACGGAGACACGAAAGTTTGGGGGGAAAATTGTATTATATCAAGGTTTATGGTAGAGAATTCTCGAACTTTTTTTCATTTTCAAGCGATACCTACTCAAATAGTTAATAGTTGTGGTGTTTAGACGTCCCTGGCGCAATGTTGAGCGCTGTTGTCTTAACGTGGTAGGTCACGGTTTCGATTCCCAGCAATCAATCAATTTGGGAATTTATAATTTCTGAATTTTCTAAGGTGGTCACGGTTAGTTACCACCCTACCGGCAAAGACGTACCGCCAAGCGATTTAGCGTTCCGATACGATGCCGTGTAGAAACCGACTGGGTTTAATCTAACTGTCATACCCCTAAGAGGTTAGCCCGCTACCATCGTAGACTGCATCATCACTTACCATCAGGTGAGATCGCATTCAAGGTCTAACATGTAGTGGAATAAAAAAAAACTAGATTTCTCTTAAATTTTTGAACCGATTTGAATACATTTTTAAATAGCTAGCTGCTAGAAGAGTTTCTGAATCCAACTCCTCAATCCTGATGCTGCAGGGTACCAGAACTCCTAAACCATAAAGATTTAAGAAACTTTATTAATGCTGGATTGATAAATTAGACTGCAAGATTGAATATTATTATCAGTCACAACTCAAAATCAACGATTCGAAAGCACTTTTAATTACTTAGCTTATATGAATAAAAAAATATGAGTTTTAGAGCTCGAGTTTGAAAATCGACGCGTCTCGCTCGTCCGACGTCAGTGTGTAGAAACCATTGAAATAGAATGAGTAATATTAAAATTCTACATCAATGGTAGAAACAAACACACAGTGACTTTGGAAGTCAATTTTTTTTAAACTTTTATAACACGTAGAGGAGATCAAAAACCTAAAATCGATTAGATATAGGCACGGGCGTAACCACAAATTTGAACGATTCACGCCGCGCCCCGCACACATCCTATAAGCTGTTATACAAACAGTAATCGAACCCACACCCCTCCCGACGGGTGGTTGGTGCCTAATAACATTCGTAATGACTGCCACTGGTTACATTCATAGCGGCGTAACATCTGTCTAGTTACATTGTAATTAGTTTTATGTAAACTTTATGAATAACTAGCTGATGCCCGCGACTTCGTCCTCCCTAACTTTCCGGGTTAATATAATATAGCCTATGACACTCACAAATAATGTGGTTTTCTATCGGTACCAGAATTTTCAAAATCGGTTAATCCAGATCCAGTAATTACCCCTTAGAACGCCACAAACTCATAAACTCACAAACTTAACTTCTTTATAAATAATATAGTATAAGGATGTAGGTGAAACCAATTTCCATACTTAATATTATAAATGCGAAAGTGTGTCTGTCTGTCTGCTACGCTTTCACGGCCCATCAGTTCTACCGATTTTGATGAAATTTGGTATAGGGATAGTTTGTATCCCGGGGAAGGAGGCTACTTTTTATCCCGGAAAATTAAAGAGTTCCCGCGGAAAAAAAAACCTTGATCCACGCGGGCATCATCTAGTCCATACTAATATCCATACTTCCATACTAATATTATAAATGCGAAAGTGTGTTTGTCTGTCTGTCTGCTACGCTTTCATGGCCCATCTGTTCAACTGATTTTGATGAAATTTGGTACAGGGATAGGTTGTATCCCGGGGAAGGACATAGGCTTAGACTTTTTATCCCGGAAAATTCAAGAGTTCCCGCGGGAATCAAAAAAACTTAATCCACGCGGACGAAGTCGCGGGAATCATCTAGTACCTAATTAATGAATTAATAAAATAGTTAATAAAACCCCATAATATAATATATTCATATAAGGGAACAATTTAGATATTTGGATTGGAAATGAAGACAGTGGTTATATCCTTATTTCTTCAACAGGTCTGGTTCAAGAACCGCCGGGCGAAGTGCAGACAACAGTTGCAGCAACAAACCAACTCGCAGATATCCACCAAATCCTCCTCCAGCTCCAAAACCATATCCTCCAGCAATACCATCAAGAGCTCCTCCAAAATAACCACCTCCAAAGCCTCGTCCAACTCAACAAACGCCCCAAGTATAACAACGTCTTCACCCAACCTTCCAACCCCCACTACATCAGTAAGTCCACCAATAAACGTTATATGTAAGAAAGAGTCAGCTCCGAATTACGATTCGTCTCCTTTAAACAAAAATCTATCCACCCACCATTACAACGATGCGTTAAGAATCAACAACAAAGATTCTTCACCGTCAGACAACATTTCCAACGTCCACAACTACGGGGTCACTCCAAAACAGGAGTTATACAACAGCCCGAAAAGGCTAGATTACTCCAGCAAAGTAGACTACACTGAGAAATCCTTTGGTTCTAACCTGGTGAAAGACCAGTACAGCTCTAGATTGACGGGGAATCTAACTCCTCTAGGGTCCAACTCCTCAATAATGACCACTCCATCCCCTCCCATAACACCTCAGAGCCTGAACGGTCCAGGGAACGTGTACCATCCGGATAGCTACAACAGTTTCCACTGGCCTGGCAGCTCGGACTACATACGGAGTTACTCCAGTTCGCATCATCATCAAGGATATGGGCAGAGCGCGTACAACTCGCCGTACTATCCTAGTCAGGTAAGATATTTTCATCTCATTATTATTAATAGTCTGGATCACGAAAGGAGTCCCCTAGAGACGGCACTAGTAGTCGCAACTACACGTAACAAATCCTTGTTTCCTCGTGTTTTGAAGGGTTCCTTACCTCAAGAGGAAAAATTGACCCTTATAGGATCACTTCGTTGTCCGTCTATCTGTCAACCACCATTTTCTCGGGAACGCGTAGAAGTGTCAAGTTGAAATTAATAGAATTTATACTTTTAGATCCACGGCCCCTTGGAGCTGTAAAAAATCAAGCTTCTAAGTTAACGCAATCAAAAGATATAGCCCTTTAAATGCCACATATTTTGACACTGGCCAATAAATCAAAACCCATAGGGTACTTCCCGTCGACCTAGAATCATGAAATCTGGCAAGAAGCAAGGTCTCGCAGCACTAGAGCAGCATTGTGGATCCGTACTCATATGGTCTCGGAATTGTTCGGCCGGCGCTACCAGTTTAGCGCCATATGTAAACCAGTCATTTCACAGCTAATTACGTTATTATTTATGTTTATAATATATTTCTTGTGATCAACTAAAACAATTTACATTGTGTGGTGGTACGAAACTCTTTTTCATGTTTGTCTTCAATCAAGCAAGCCTATCATGTGATAAAAAAGCTAGGAAGTACATTCTAACAGTGGAACCTTGAACTAAATAGCCCTCTTTTTCACAGATGGAGTACTTCAACGGCTCATCGGTCAACCAATCACACGGAGGCCATCATTCACACAACCTGACAGCGAACGGCAACCAGTTATACAACCAAGTGTCTTTCGGCAACCCATCCCCTCCCGCGGCCTGGCCGTCCCATCACAACATCCTCTCATCAGGCCCGGAGTCACCAGAAAACCAATCCCAAAACTCCCCCCATCTCAGCATGCTACAAGCATCGCAAATTACGAACTTTTCGAACTCAGGAAACAGCTATTTCGCTCCAGAGAAATACGGTATAAATATGGTGTAGTGTTCTCTAGTCTTTTCCATATAGGTTATTGTAAATAATTTCCCTATTAATTTTAGGGTGGGTGTGCGTTAAACTGTTTATTCAAAGTTCTTTGCTTTCGTACTTTAATTACAATAAAAATAAATAAATTGTCTATTATCCGTTTTGTTCCGTTTTTAAATTGACGTCGCGTTTACGATTGCGTTCAAAAACTGTCGTAACACTTTCATGTACTTTTCGGTGTTGCTGGCGGTAAGGTGTTGGACTGTGTTTTGAATGTTATCGAAAATGCGATTTATGTACATATCAAATTAAATTTTTAAAACTGCATTTTACAAAGCAAACTGTGTTTGGATAAATTGTTTAATTAAGCTAAGTTCATTTTTAAAGGAGAAGGTTGTCTTCTTGTAATTTGATTTTTTGGGCAAAACTTAAAATCAATCTGTGGTCTTGAAATCATTTATTATTATGGCAACACTCGCTGCGCCAGCGTTAGCGTTTATTTAAAACATATGTAATAATAATAATCAATGTTATAACAAGAATGATATTAATATTTGCCCAATTTATTATTTACAATCGAGCTACCCAATTAAGACTTTAATTTATAGAGCTGCTTATTAATAAAATTCCTATAACGATTATCAACGAAATGGATAAAATTGCGAAGGCCTAATTATTTTAATGTTGGCTTAAAGTTGCTATATGTAAAAACTTGCAATTTTAAGTTTTTTGATTTTGCTTGTACATTCCCTTGAGTCATATCACTTATATTTAAAGAAAAATACTTAATTTTAGAGTATGACGACGCTCGGTGGATATGCGTAAATTTTATTAACATTATTGTATATATAAAATAAAGTATGTGTAAGAGTTTTTATTTTTTAAATAAAATTTGTAAATGTGCGTGCTACTATTGTATATGTGAAATAAATTGTGTAGATGGTATTAATTAAATGTTAACTTTATTAGCGAATCATAGAAACGTATTCTTTTGGGCTCAACTGACTTTAATTTAAAATATTTAAGTCCCAGTGTGGCCACTGTACAATTTTTTTTTATTAATTTAACGTTGAGTTCGAACATAATACGTAGCTTTGTCATTTCCCCGTTTTTTTATTGTAAAAATATCAAATTTATTAGTAGTGCAAATACGATGTACAGTTGTTGTATAAATAATTTATAATAGATTAAATTTATAATTAATTTGAGAGCAGATGAATTTGCGGAATCAAATCGTTTTTAGTCGCAGTTTTATTTAGAAACTTTTAACAAAATGCGTGAAAATATTGCGATGAACCGGATTTCTGAACGAAACAAATATAATTCAATGAAATTAAAAAGAGATTACTAGGTTTTAAAATGGAATAGAGAAATATTTTAAATTTTGACAACAGATTAAGCAAGAGTTAATACGCAGCTGTAAAGTATAATCTTTAACTGGTAACCCTGGCAATGTTTACCATTTTTCAAGTATCAAAGAGGTTTTACTTTCTGACGTAATTTACATAGTTAATTTAGTTTACAACTGCGTAACTATAACTTTAGAAAATTATTATTTAAATGGATGCATTGTTTTAATAATTTCAACGGAATGAAATTAAGTTTTTTTTATTAATACTATAATTTTTTTCAAAAAAATTGTAAATGGAAATTGTATTGAAAATTTGTAACTTATAGAATTATGCTTGAACATAGCTAAGTTAGCTTAAGTGCGGTTTCTACCGTTTTTCGGCGAAGAGTCTGTGTATTTTTTTTAACTTAAGTTACTACTAATTATTATTAAATGATAGCAATTGAAATATTGAATCCGAATATATGCATATAAAATACAAACATGCTGTTTTATTTTATTTTTTTAGACAAATAATGTCCCTTATGTCCACTATGGTCGAGTACTTCCTATCCTAATAATATTATAAACGCGAAAGTTTGTGAGGATGTATGGATGTATGGATGTTTGTTAGGTACTCTTTCACGTCAGAACCGATGAACTAGTCTGGAATAACATATAGGCTACTTTTTATCCCGGAAAATTAAAGAGTTCCCGCGGGAACCAAAATACCTCAATCCACGCAGACGAAGTCGCGGGCATCAGCTAGTTAAAGAATAAACACAATCCACGCGGACGAAGTCGCGGGCTTCAGCTAGTCATATAATAAGTGGCACAAGTGATCCTACAAGAAAGATTCATTACATTTCATTTACGTTACGGCCATTACGGTCATCTCCTCAAACGATTTTAATGAAATTTGGTACAAAGAGAGGTCGCGTCCCGAGGAAGGACATAGCATAATAATTAGGATATAGGTATTTTTATCACGGAAAATTAAAGAGTGCGTTTTAATAAATTAAATATCACTTGCTTCAAACGGTGAAGGAAACATACCCGAAATCAGCCCGAGAGTTCTTCATAATGTCCTCGAAGGTATGTGAAGTCTGCCAATCCGCACTTGGCCAGCGAGGTGGACTATGGCCAAACCCTTCTAAGTCTGAGATGAGACTTGTGCTCAGTAGAGAGCCGGCATTAGGTTGATAAGAGAGTGCTAACTTAGGCTGAAATCTTAGTCTGACTAATTTTAACCGTGTCTTAAGTCTAATCAAAGACTTAAGACAGAGTTAAACGAGTATTTCAAAAACCTTTATTGTTTTAACAATGTTTTGAGCGTAGTTTAGGAAAGTGTTGATGCAGTGTAAAATGGTAGCAGGCTAATCAGTTTCTACCCGGCATCGTCATTTGTGCCGGAACGCTAAATCGCTTGCCGGCAGGATGGTTTATAATCAAGAGTAAATTGAGAAATTATAAATACCCAAATTGAACTAGCAGATACTGAACCTAAACCTTACAGTTATAAGACGAAACCGCTCAACACTGCGCCAAGGATAAGCCAGGGAGGTCGTCAAAGTCTGTAGCAAGGAAATCACCTATCTACAGTCCATTCTCAGTTATTCGCATATACGATTGGCTAACCTGAATGAACATGAGTTTATTCTGCAGTTCAAACATATCATCACAAGTAGAACCTACCTACTAGCTGATGCCCGCGACTTCATCCGCGTGGATTGAGGGTCTTTGGTCCCGCGGGAACTCTTTAATATTCCGGGATAAAGGAGCCAAATATCATCTAGATCCGTTCAGTCGTTCTAGCGTGTTTGAGTAAAAAACATCCATCCATCCATCCAAACTTTCGCATTTATAATATTAGTAGGTCTATACCTACCTACCTATGGACAAAAAAAAAAAAATCTATATATAGGTCTATACCTATATACCTGTGAGAAAAAGCTTATTTCACGCGGACGAAGTCGCGGGCATCTGCTAGTATTTAGTAATATAATATAATAGTATAATAATGTTATAGTAGTACAGAAGTAATGTAATTAGAATGGATCAAATGTTATGATTAAAATAAACTCATGTGAAATCACGGATATTCAGAAAAGCCAAAATAACTGTATAGCTTTCCTCTGAAGCGGTGATAGCCTAGTGGTTAAGACATCCGACCTCCTGCGTGGTAGCGGGTTTGATCCCCGGGCACGTACCTCCAATTGTTCGAAGTAATGTGCGTTTTAAGAAATTAAATATCACTTGCTTCAAACGGTGAAGCAAAACGTCGCGAAGAAATCCTCATGCCGCAGAGTTCTGCACAATGTTCTCGAATGTGAGAAGTGTCCCAATCTGCACTTGACCAGCGTGATGGACTATGGCTAAACCCTTCTCATTCCGAGTGGAGACTCGTGCTCAGTAGTTAGCCGGCAATTGGTTGATAAAAGAGAGAGATAACCTACTCCTACTTAATCTTACACAATTTAATACTGTAATTATTTTACCGTAAGTATAGACTGCACCATTTATAGGTACTTACGTGGTGTCATTAGACAAACTACAACATAAATATGAACCTGTCTGTCGTTCGCATCACCTTTGACCCCCGGTATCCTTGTTAGGCTTCCAACACACGAGCGTTTATTTGCCGCCTTGACGTTTAGTAAAAGTATTCAATAGCTTTTGCCCGCAGCTTCGCTCACGTTAGATTCGATTTTCATACAAATTGCAAACCCCTATTTCACTCCCTATTCAACCCCTAGGGGTTGAATTTTCAAAAATTCTTCCTTACCGTATGTCTTTGTCATCTCTACGCCAAACTTCGGCCCGCTCCGTACAGTGATTTGAGCTGTGCGTTGATAGATCAGTCAGTCAGTCAGTAAATTTTCAGTCACCTTTTCCTTTTATATATTTAGATTATAACAGATAGTATTATACAGATAGTATAGATAGTATTGTTTGCTGATGATACATCACTTTTGTTTCAAATAAATCGTTACGAAACAACTTTTGACGAAGTAAACAATTCTCTCACTAAAGTGGTACAGTGGTTTGAAGCTAATAACCTACTCCTCAATGGGAAAAGACAAAGTGTATCAAATTTACATTACCTAATGTCAAACAGGTAAAAACCACTGTACAGCTTGATCATGAGGAATTAGATAAATAGTGGATACCGCTGTTTTTCTTGGAATAACGTTAGATGCTAAACTCCAATGGGGCAATCACATAAATGTCTTATCGAACAGGCTTAGTTCTGCTGCATACGCGGTTAAAAAGATTCGTCAGTTGACAGATATAGAAACGGCGAGATTAGTTTATTTTGGTTACTTTCACAGCATTATGTCATATTGTATATTATTATGGGGTAATGCTGCTGATATTAATTCTGTTTTTGTGCTGCAGAAGAGGGCTGTTCGAGCCATATATAATATGGGACCAAGAGAGTCACTAAGAGATAAATTTAAAGAAATCAATATAATGACAGTGCACAACCAATATATATTTGAAAATTTAGTATACGTGCATAAATACATTGATAAATTCATGAAGAAAAGTGATTGTCATAATGTCAATACTAGAAATAAAAATAAACTTGTAATGCCTACTTCTAGGCTTTGTAAAACTAGCAATTCATTTGTTGGAAACAGTGTCCTCTTCTACAATAAGCTCCCAGAAGACATGTTGAAAATGTCTCTGAATAAGTTCAAAGTTAATGTAAAACGTAAACACATCAAAAAATCTTATTACCATGTAAAGGATTACTTAAATGACAAGGAAGCTTGGCAATGATTTGATCTATTGGCTCTGATAGTTCCTTAGTTAAGATGATTTGTGAAATGGTGATAATGAAAAAAAAACCCCGGCTGAGTTTGTTGTGGGCTCTTCTCAGACCAGGGCGCGTTTGGAACCCTCGTAGCTTTAGTTTTAAGATACCGTTATTGATTATCACCATTATATATTATAAAAAACTCGACGTCAATAAGTGTAGTATACCTACCTAAATTGAATAAACGTTATTTCCCAAGTAGCAAAAAAGTCCAAAAAAGTCGTATAAATCTAGAGTTATACGACGTCATGTTGTGTAGTAGTCTTATAATGGTAATAAGACAACAATAACGTCCTATAGATGTCATCGATTCGGCCTTTTAGTCGTGCGACTATTAAGTTATAATAAATAGTCGAGTAAACGTCTATAAAACGAAATTATATGACGTTATGTAACGGTAACAGCCACAACGCTTAAACGACATTCATGATTGTATAAACGTCGGCGTATGATATTTATATGACTGAAAGTCGTGTAGACGTTAATTCATAACATTTATATGTACATTACTTTGTTTTTTAGTCGTCATGGTTAAGCCTTTTATACAACCAAGTAGTTTTCTTGTGACTGCAATATAACTATTACAAGACATTAAGTCCTATATGTGTCTAAAACATGGCGTTTTCAATGGTCGTCACAAAAACATTTACACGACATCTAGTTATTTTAACGTCGTTTATAGGTTGGACACTAACTAAAACATCATGGCCGGAAGTTTTGAATGAAGAGATAATTTGAAATTATTTAAATATAATGCATAAAACACAAAATCACGGGGGGGCATTAAAATATTCATAGTATTTTCATAGATACTTTCTCGTAAAAATTAAGTTTCCAGTCGAAATCAACGCTACGCAATATAATACAAACATAGAATAATTAATTTTTAATAGAATTAGTTTTACATTACTTGCCTTCTAACCATACATTTTTAGTTTTATAGTCACTTCACAACATTAATATGAATATGTATCTAAGAGTTATCTCGTAACGTCTATATATAATCAAAACGTTCTATTCTGCAACGTCTACAGGACGTCTAAACGACGTAAATGGTCATCGTCGCGATCTTTACGTGACGATTAAACGACAAATGGTCTTATAACTGGGGCCATTTTCGCGTTTTGTAAACGTTATAATAACGTTTAAACAACCTTTCTTTAGGACTAAAAGGTAAACAAAAAACGTTGTCACGACTTCTATACGACAACGAATTGTTACTTGGGTTGACTTTGACTTTGACTTTGAACAACTATCTTGAACCCCTCCACCAAACTCGTCTCATTCTAAGACTCGTTTTCAGAATTTCTTAACAGAATTTCAGTCAAAATTTGCGTGCGTTGATATATAAGTCAGTTAGTCAGTCAGGACTTTAAATTTTATCTCTCTCTCTCTCTCTCTCTCTCTCTCTCTCTCTCTCTCTCTCTCTCTCTCTCTCTAAGATAGTTTCAATAAGTTTGCGTTTTGCAAAAACTTTGAATTTGTTGAGGGTTTATACACCGCGCAGTTGTAGCGCGCCTTAGCCGGTAACCCAATAGTTCGTCGACAGAAGCCGCACTAGTTGCGTCACCCGACCCGGCCGGCGACACCGCGCCTACAATGTAGGAAAACTAAGTATTCCTTTGATTTTTATACCAGGGATATTATCAGAGACCGTATGATTATTACAGAAATTTAAACCCAACGGCAGCCCTATACTGAGCACGAGGTGCCCTTCTTTTTTTCGAGGAGACGAAAAAAACTTCCCTGCCGGGAATCGAACCCGGAAATCGGCCTGTTGACTTGCACGGACTAAACCAGACTCCCCCACGTCTTCCATTTAACCAGAGATGAGCCATCTGCGCGGGAGATATTATAGTGCACAAGTGTGTGCGCAAACACAGGTGCACTCGCTGTTCCTTTACTCTCATAGCGCGATAGGACGGAAAATCTGACACGACCGGAGAGAGAACAGCTTTACGTGCTCTCCGAGGCACGGGGATATCACAACGCCAACTTACTAACTCCGGGCTTGTACTGAGAATTAATTGTCAGAAAACACTAATACTTAATTGAGGCCCGAACTAGGACTCGAACCCAGGACATCGTCAGCCGCAGTCGAACATGGTAACCACTAGACCCACGACATAAGCCACGCTAGCCAAGCGGAGGAAATAACGTATTTCCTAGACCTAGACTGTGCTATGATTACTAGTACTAGAAATTCGTAGGCGCGTAGCATTGTCTACAATTTTTCGTAGCAGTGTCTACGTAAATCGTAGACATGAAATGTTTGAAAAAAAAATAGCACTCGATTTTAAGTACTTAGCGCAAAAAGTCTTGTGTCCTGGGGACAAAAAGTCCGCGCTTATACCACACATACTAATGCGACAGGACAAGAAAATATCCTCTTCCCCTCCAACGCACACGTTTTTTTTTACCAGCCAATCTATTCACTCTTACAGTGCAATAAATGCGAAAGTGTGTCTGTCCGACTGAGCCGATTTTGACGAGACTAGGTACTGAGATAGCTTGCGTTCCGAAGACAGAAAAGCTTTTTAAAAGCCTGAATACCTTGTGGCCGAAGTGACAGCCATCCACAAATCTGCCACGTCGCTGGTGCTACATTGTTAGTTTTTAAATTTTATCGAAAAGGTATTCTTAGTTGAAATGCATAGGTACTATTTTCATAAGTAGTTCGAAATGTCATGACTCTACCAACGGTTCGGAAAACTGATTCTACTGAGAAGAATCAGCAAGAAACACAGAAGTTGCTCTTTTTAAAAAAACATTTATAGAAGAATAATTATTAGAATAGATTCTACTATTTACATACCTGCTACACTACTAATCGATGCTATATCCTAGGTTATAAAGCTTCAATTAGTAGGTAAAGTATACCTATATTTATTTTGACTTTTAACCAAGATACTATATCCATACTAATATTATAAATGCGAAAGTGTGTCTGTCTGTCTGTCTGTCTGTCTGTCTGTCTGTCTGTCTGTCTGCTACGCTTTCACGGCCCATCTGTTCAACCGATTTTGATGAAATTTGGTACAGGGATAGGTTGTATCCCGGGGAAGGACATAGGCTACTTTTTATCCCGGAAAATTCAAAGGTTCCCGTGAGAATCAAAAATTTATCTGTTCAACCGATTTTAATGAAATTTGGTACAGGGGTAGGTTGTATCCCGGGGAAGGACATAGGCTACTTTTTATCCCGGAAAATTTAAGAGGTCCCGCGGGAATCGAAAAAATTTGGTCCACGCGGACGAAGTCGCGGGAATCATCTAGTATTAGTATAATTCCTAGCTAGTCCACACTACAGTCTAACTACATAGTACCGTTATTATAAACGAGAAACTGCGATAGTCTGAACGTCCGTCCACCTGTATATCTGTTACATTTTCAGGGCGTTTCTCTTAGTTCTATTCTCAGATATTGACGAAATTTGATACAGAGGTAATATAGGCTTTTTTGGTCCGGTAATAACAGAAAAACATCCAACATCCTATTAAAAATCTGCTCAAAATAAAACCTACGGAATGCAATATGCGAAAATAGCTATAGTACCTAAATATTGAATTGAAAATAGCTATAGTACCTAAATATTGAAATATTGAATTATTGTAGGAAACAGTGTTTCGCCCACAAACACGCTAAATACGGCGGCCATTATTATTGTAATAAAAAAGACACAGAATCTTCGCTCAACTCGGTTAAAGTTCTCTCAAAATTAGCCGTTGAGACGCCACGGTTAAATTATGCTCCGTACATAACTATACTACTACAACCTCCGTTCAGTTGTGCCCCGCCGTAGATATTCCTCGAAAATGTATTTTTATTTTAATATGGCAACACTATTATTACAACCTAACTATAAAGAACCTAATAACAACCATAGATAAAAAGGAAGTTGGGTTGATTTTCGAACGCGTTTAATTTGAGATAGAACCTTTTTTGCTATAAGCCAGTGAGGTTGGTACTATGCAGCTGTATATAGCGATGTGTTGTTGTCTCTCTCGCCCTTGTGGTTATAATGTATGCTTGTGTCTCTGTCGGGTGCGGAGGTAAGCCGCTTATCTTCGGCCCGCACGCCGCGCCCCGTAGCCCTTGCCGGCTGCTGCGTGTAACTTGGTACATTCTACAACTGTTGATGGAATACTTTGAAAAATAAATATAGCATTAGGTACTTAGTAAATACCTACAGATATTAATAGTTATTTTTGGTACCAGTGTAGCATGATGAAAATTACTCTCGAGGCGCCAACTTTATTGAAAGAGTCAATTTTCAAAGCGCACGTATTATAAAATACTATTTGCTATACCTACTAACAAACTACAAAAGCCAATATTGATAATGTGTCAGCGAGAGATTTTAGTCATGTAATATTTTTTTATCAACTACAAGTTAGCCCTTGACTACGATGTCACCTGATGGTAAGTGATGAAGCAGTCTAAGATGGTAGCGAGCTAACCTGTTAGGGATATGGCAGTTACATATATTAAACCTATACCCCTAATCGATACATTTGGAAACAAGTATAAATTACAAATTTAAAAAAACCCTCGACTAGAAAAAAGCTGATGACCTTCAGACGGATGAACAGATATTCATGAAACATGGCTAAGAACACTCGGGATAAAATTATCTATGACACAAAAAATACTAAACGAAAATCGGTTCATCCGTTTGGGAGCTACGATACCACAGACAGATACACATATAGGTACACAGATACACAGATACACAGACAGACACGTTAAACTTATAACACCCCTCTCTTTTTGCGTAGGGGGTTAAAAAGAGTTTTAATAAGGTACTCTTTTAGGAGTTTAATTCAACTAGTATTGGTACGGTACTATAAAATACCTCGACTAATACGGCGGCATTGAAATAGACGTGGTTTTTTATGGCAGCCATTATATTACTGCACTCTCTTTGCAGGCTGGTAGTTGTGCGGTAGGTAATATTTTTATCACCCAAGGGTGGGGAAAGTCTACTTTACAGTTTTAATGGCGGTAAATTAAGAGCAAATTTACGAGCAAATGTATTATAAAAATATCTAAAAATAGCTGATGCCCGCAACTTCGTCCGCGTGGATTGAGGTTACTTGGTTCCGGCGGGAACTCTTTAATTTTCCGGGATAAATAGTAGTGTATACGTTATTCCAGACTATAATCTATCTCTGTGCCTAATTTCATCCAGATTTGTTCAGCAATGGTGGTTTGATTGATTAACAAACATCCATCCATATATCCACCCAAAACTTTCGCATTTATAATATTAGTACAGATAATAAAAAAAAAGAAAAACCGAAATAAAAAGTCGAGTTCGCATTTGGCAAAGTATAGTAGACTAGTCCTCCAGCATATATATTACAACGCCATCGAGATCACGCTATAGGTACATAGCTGTACAGTGTACACCACAAACACACCTAGCCTGCTCTCCCGTCGTCACGCACATTTCCTAAAGGGAATGATGTAAACATCCATCACAATGTTATTTCCAATGGATGCCTACTAACCATAGTCCCACTTTATCTGACTGAAAAATAAAGTGTGCAAATTCACACACGGAGTGAAACTTCAGAAAGTAGCCTACGAGAGAATGAGATAAATATAACTTGTATTCTATCTCATTCTTTTGCAGGCTAAATCCTATTATGAATATGTTTGTCTCTTTTTGATGTCGCTTTTTCGTTCCACCAGGTCAGATAAGTTTGACGAACTTTATAGTCCGTGTAACGAATGATTTCCAGTGGCAATTCGTGGAAATAATACATTTTACATACAATAATTACTTAAACATTCGAGTTATACTTTAAATATGACCACTATGGGACGCCACCCCTAGGAGACTTTCATGACACGGACTAATTTACCGTTAACAGTATGCATACTAATTGTATACTCTTTGGCCCATCTTTTCAACCGATTTTGATAAAATTTGGTATAGACATAGATTGCATCCCGAAAAATTAAGAAGTTCCCGCGGGAATCAAAAGTCCACGTGAATGAAGTCGCGGGCATCAACTAGTATATATACCTACTAGCGACGCTGTCACTGGGTCAGATAAGTTTGTGGGACTATAAACTAACATCTCGGGTGTCCCATCAAATAAGTGTGCTTTCCTCCTCGTTTATCAATTTTCTATAATGTTGTAAGACAGCTAGAGGTTATTGACTTTCCTATTCATACTTTGAACGCAATATTCAACAAACAGGACTCGCTTTCTAAGAGTAGTATTTACTGTCTTCAAACTTAAGGACGCAGTCAAATGAAATTTTCAAAAATAGAACAGCCCCTAACAGACCGCAAGTGGCAATAAAATGGCCCCCGTGCGATACGCGAGCGCAAAGTTAACGTATCATGGCGACTATTTAATATAACAGCCAGCAGGCGCCCTCTCGAGACCCACTTGGTGGTAATTCACACAAATGTTGTATTGTAGGGCCATTATTAAAAAGCTATAGGGCCTTCGCGCCTTGTGGCGTTTATAGTCTATGGCATTTTCTTTTTTTTTTTTGGGCTGGTAAAAGAACCTAGGTGTCTGTATTCTATGGTTTTTTCTTTTTTTTTAATGCGCAAAATAGTAGTTTTTTTCTTGGGCTGGATTTGCGCTTGGTTTAGTAGCGTAGTTTAGTAGCTTGGTAAGTAAAAGAACCTAGATTTCTGTAGACTATGGTATTTTCTTTTTTTTAATGCGCAAAATAGTATTTTTTGGACTGGTTTTGCACTTGCCTTAGTAGCTTGGTAAGTATATAAAAATACCTAGGTGTCTGTAGTAGGTATATGGTATTTTTTCAATGAGCAAATAGATTGTTCAGTATGGTCTTGTGATAAGTTTGACTTGGTGACTTGGGTGCTATAAGTAGGTATACCGTAGGTATAACGCGTAAAAAGTTTATGAAAACATTGTAAGAAATAGTCAGTTGATAGTTCCTTCAAGTTTTTACAAATAAAAATTAATATATTTAAATTTTAAATGGCCAGTTATGGGACGAGTGACCTAGTTGTGACAACGCATATCAGTCGATTGCGATTGTCAAGCAACGTTGACCCAAGTCAGTAACTGGATGGGTGACCGAATTTGGTAGTCCGAATTTGGCCGTTTCGTTTACTCCGTGCTTCGGAAAGCACATTAAGCCGTCGGTCCTGGTTATTATCGCTAACATCTGAAAATAAGCGTTAGAAACCTAAGAGTTGAAATAGTACCTACTCTTAGTCGAGTCGTGTGCTCAAGAAACCCCCTACCATTATTTGAGCAATGGAAAAAGGTCACGACCCTCAGCAATGAAGAATACGATGCAAAGAGAGATAGATACAGGACACCCCATTAAAATCCATGAAGCAAAGCAATATCAAATAACTTTTCACCGCAATCGAAAACTCATAACCGTCAGATGTATTAGGAAAATGAATAATAAATCCGTACCACAGACAATAGGGGCATTAGGCACCATAGACAAGAGTGATCGCAATTCACGAGGGGTGGGGGCGCACGGTAACACAATCCGGAGCGTCAACTCTATTATTTATGGATTCTTTAACATGTAAGGACCATCGAATGAGGGGGATTGTACACAAATATATCGGACATTTGGCGCAAGGAAGTGTTTCTTCTGCCTTGGTGAGCATAGAGAGGGATTTAACTTTATTTTTGCGAAATTGAAGGGCACAGGTTCATGCCTCATACGGCGTAATTGGAAAAAGTATTATTGCAATAGGTCTGCGCGTTTAGTCAAGATGGGTAAAATTAGTGAAATGTAATACTGACTAAAGAATCTGCTAAGATAATCTCAAAACATTTCCGGCTCACAATGATCGGTCTCCCTTCAGAATCAGAAGGGCTAGGTCGTAGTCCACCACTCTGGCTAAGTGTAGACTGGCAGACTTCAAACACTTGCGAGAACATTTTGAAAAACTCTCGGGCATGCAGGTTTCCTCACAATATTTATTATACTGTTATAGCCAGTGATATTCAATCAAAATTTTTTATCTAATAAAATGCATTTACTTAAATGCTTTTTAAATCCTTATAATAAAAATATCAAATTGAAACTATGAAATACGTTAAAGTCTAAATTAAAACTAAATTAAAAACGAAACATTAAAATACCATCCAAACCGCAGCAATGAGGCAATGTGCCCAGAACGCGCGCTGGCTGCGTTACCCCGCTGAATAGTCTAACTTATAATATATGTTGGCCGAGGTAACTGCTATTATAATCAATTACTTAAAAAGCATATAATATAACTCAGAAATTTAAAAATTGCGTGGCCGGCCGAGGATCGAACCCGCTTGCACCCGAACAAATGGTCGAACATTTAAACCACTAGGAGGATATCAGCACTATAATATAGTATGGATATTAAGTATGGATTCAATAGGCAAAAATTTTTCTTCATTTCCGATATTACTTATCTTCGAATAAGTATTAAATTGGTGATCATAATTCGTCCGTTGCTTACACCAACGGTTTCTTCATAAAAAGGGATGCCAAATTGAAAAGTCGAGTTCCGTGTAATCGAATACCGAAATCGCTCAATAGCAGAACATCAAAGCATCTTAGATTTAATTCGATAAATCGTTTGAAAATTACCGAACGAGCGGAATTGGCATCCCTAGCTTACACGGGAACGTCATTTGGGCCATTTTGTTTTTTTGAAAATCGAACATTATTTTCTTCTTCTTTCAAATTTCGTCGATTAGTCTGAAAACTTTCCAATTGGGTATTGACAAATAGTCAAATCAGCAACTTTTTTCAAACGTCAAACGTGCTAAGTATGGGAATTCTGAAATGTGACGTCATTAAAGTTCGACGCACTTTTTTACTTTAATCGATTATTTAAAATGTTTGTTCAACATAAAACTATCAGGGGACGTGGATATTACAACTTTTGGGAGATCCTCTATTTAATAATCACTAAAAAATAATTTATTTGAATAGTAGTCAAATACCCAAATTCATAAGCAACATTTGGCAAATGTTGTTAATTCGTCAGTTAAACGTTACTCCAAGATGGAGAAATCGGCCCATAAAACTAGGCTCACTTCTGAACACGAGTCTCCTCTCGGAATGTGAAGGGTGTTGCCACTTGCCATTGTCTACCACGCTGGCCAAGTGCGGATTGGCAGACCTCACGCACCTTCGAGAACATTGTGAGGAACTCTCGGGCGTGTAGGTTTTTGTTCATGTTGTTCCTTCACCGTTTGAAGCAAGTGCATATTTAATTTCTTGAAACTTGCTTCAAACGCACATAACTTAGAAAAGTTCGATAGCCTAGCGGTTAAGATATCCAACCTACTAAATTAATAATAATGTTAAACCGTCAGGACTCCGAAGTCAGAGCTGAACTTCATAGATAATTCACATTAAATTTTATTAGATTGTTATAGAATTTGTGACCTCTGGAATAGATTTTTTTTAAAATTTAATCAGAACACTTTTTGTACAAGTTGACCGATTATCATTTTCACGTTCCAAAATTGAATTTGACGTAATATGACAATTGTCAATTTTTCAAATGGGCAGATTCGATACTTTCTTGCACGAAAAAGGAGGTTGATTGCGAAGTAATAAGAAATTGAATTTGAGTATTCAAAAGGATATGCTGCTTGGGCCCGGCGGAGCGTCGCAATTCGATTTCTCGGCATATTAGATAGACCGCGTCCAAAAGTAAATTTATTGCATTAGACCCGCGTGAATTTGCATCGCCTGCTTTGATGTATTTTTGTGTTTCCGAGACTCTGCTACTGATTGTCTTTTTGCTTTTTATCCTATTTATTATACTACTAGATGATGCCCGCGATTTCGTCCGCATGGATTGAGGTATTTTGGTTCCCGTGCGAACCAAATAAAAAAAATTGTGTGTGTGCAATTCCCACCTATGTATTATTTTTTATTTATTTATTCCAGACTAAAATCCCAAATATCATCTAGATCAGTTCAGCCATTCTGGCGTGATGGAGTAACAAACATCCATCCGTCCATCCAAACTTACGTATTTATAATATTAGTATAGGTGTGTAGAAAATCATGTGGACAGACAGACAGTATCAATTACCTAGTCCAAATCTATTTACACTTAACATTCAATATACCTACTTATGTTAAGTAAGTGTATATCCGAACGCGTTTCCTCTGTTTTCGCGTCTGAGGCCGCCGATTAGCCGCCAATCCTCTTGATTTATTCGATTTTCGAACGCCGCCATTTTAGGTCACGTGCCCACTGCAAATAAGGGATCGGGGAAGTACAGTGTAACCATTTTGTTATACAGGTTGATTCTAAAGATAGGCATTAAATTTTTCTTCTTCAAAAAATTTGGCATCGATTTTGTGTGATTCATACTTGTCTGAGAATTATTTATGAAAAAAAATTATAACCTAGTACCCACCCACCTCATTATTAAAAACTAGATGATGCCCGTACTGTTGTATATCTAGTGAAAGCTGACTCAATACTTCATTTGTTTATTTCAATTTAAACGCTTGGGTATGTTTATAAAACAATAGAAAAATGTTATGAGTACCTAAAGTGTCAAAGAGATTAAAACTTCTCCATAAAGAAAGTTGATGGTTATCAAAAATCGAAACAGTAACGCATTAGAACATCATTGAATTGAGCTCCCAAAAGTAAAATAAATGGTTGAACAAATAAGTAGCTAAAACTTCAGCTTTAAAACGAGCATCCTGTACAATCGTCTACAGAATCGGACACCGTAATTGGAGCACTCAATTTGCGCGCCACTTCCCGCCGCGTGCCGCCGCGTGTCCATACCCTGCATTCAATTGTCTATGCCCTCTTCTATAATCGAATGTTTTGTCTGTGGTACCCTTTGGAGAAAAAAGAAAACAATAGTCTATGAGCATTAAATATTCATAACTGATGATGGATCGGGTATGTTATCTTCGACGAAATCGCGGATAAGGATTCGCCCACATAGGATTTTGAGAGATTACCTAATTATTATTATTAACATGTTGACATCTTTTAGAAAATTGATATGCTATTCATTACAGACGCGTATTTATCAGACATGATATTATCTAGTGTATTTATCAGGTAGGCATCTTCTAGGCAATCGCGCTCCACCTTAGGCTGCATCACTACTTCCAGCAAGTCTGATTTCAGCCAAGCTCTAGTCTATAAATTGAAAAAAAAAGACCTAACGCTGACTAAGCAACGTTGATTCACGTCCGTATAATATCTGGATGGATAACCAGCTTTTGGTGAACCAAATATTGCATTTTGTTTATGTTGTTAAGGGACGAGTAGCCTAATTGCGACAACGCATATCAGTCGATTGCGATTGTTAAGCAACGTTGACCCAAGTCGGTAACTGGATGGGTGACCGAACTTTGACGGTTTGAAGTCCGCTATGCCGTCGGTCCCGGTTATTATCACTTACATGCCATAATAATCGTTAAAACTTAAGAGTTGAAATAGTTCTCTTAGTTGATTCGTATGCGGAAAGACCTGGGCACCCACCGCATTAGAATCCCAAGAAAACCCCTGCCATTAACTATGTGATTAATGGAAAGGGGTAACGACCCTCATGAATGAGGAATACGATGCAGAGAGAGTGCCTTATCCCTGTTTAATTATAAATTAATAAATTTAAGTACTTTTTGTACACAACACAGATGTGTTTCATCACTAACATTCAGTAATATTTATTTTTAAATCTCGCATGCAAAATTTCAAACAGTTTTTATAAATACAGATCTAATCACTTACCTGAGAAGGTAGCAAGTAGGTAGGTACTTAAAAGTTACATTTGTGCGTCAAAAGTTAAAAATTACATACCTACGATGTTATCAAATCCTTAACGATTGCAAAAAAAGTTAACGCAGTATAAAAAACGACTAATTTGCTGTCACCGAGGTCAAAATCTTCGTACAAACAAAATTATTTTTGAAATCTTTAATACCGTGACAAATTACAGGTCAACGATGTCAAACACATTAAAAATAATAGGTAAAAAGGATAGTATCTTTTTATTTAATAAGTGTCTTTTTTACTATGAAAAGTGAGTCTACACATTATTCAAAAAATAATAGACTGGCCCCTAGCGCTATTAAATTAATATTTTTCTTATTAAATCTTATATTAATATAATCTAATCTATAATCCATAATCCACTATGATCCACAGTACAATAATATTATTTTCGTACCACTTGCTCAAAAAAGTGACATTCTATGCCACTAAAAGTGAACATAACAATAGTCATTTTTAATCTGTTAAAAACAGGGAAAGAAAATTGTACTGAATTTCATTCATCCTCTAGGGGGAGAATGTGATTTAAATTTGGAATATACTTACCGAAATTTATACTGAACTACGTCTGTGTTTACACCATTGAGTTTGTATATAAAGCATTAAACATCTTTTTGAAAAAGGAATACGCACTTATTAAGCAGTTATGATTATTAAATAAAATTACGAAAACCGACGAGGCCGTATGAGCTTGATGCCTTTGCTTTTCCGACAAAAAATTATTAGTCTAGGAATTTGCCGCGTTTTTGTTTTCTTCAAATACATAAACGTTAAGATTATTTTAATTTATTTTCATAAATAATTTGATGTTCTAAACAGTTCCTCAGACGCAAGAACAGAGAATTACTCAAATCAACTCATCAACAATAAATGTACCAAACAAAAATGTAACTCTCTCTATCAATAATAATGTTGACCAATGTTTCGAATGTTAACTTTTACTTTTAATTGTCATTATTTTTAATAAATGCTTATCTCATATTATTATTGTGTTAATTTTTTCGCAAATGGTACGAAAAGTAGAGTATTTTCCTCGGTGATAAAGCTGTCTTAGTCTTGGGTGAACTTAAATCCCTCGCTACACTCAGGACTCGTCTTAAATCCCTCGCTTCGCTCGTGATTTAAGTTTTTAACACCCTCGCTACGCTCGGGAGTAAACCTCGAGTCCTTCGTTACGCTCGCGATTTAAATTGTCACCCGCGACAGAAGACACTGCTTTATCCCCTTGGTTAATAATCTACTGATACAAGTAATAAAATTAAAAATTTTAAAAAACCCACGACGAACTGCAGAGCTCCATTATACCTTTGACCTGTATAACTTTGAAACAACAATTAGAACGTAGCAAACGTATATATTACATAATATCTAAAACACAAAACTGCATCTTTGACAGCTCAGTAGTTTTTTTGACCAGTGTGGTGGACTATGGCCAAACCCTTTTCAAATGGACAAATCAAGAGTCCAAACGCGACGGGTATACGATGAGAATTTAAGGAGTTCCCATGATCGCCTCCTGACTCCATCATGATACCCTGGGCCGCATCTAGGTACAAGCTAAATATATCTAAAACAAAAACCCCGCATCTAAATCAGCACAGTAGTTTTTGAGAAAAATGGTAACATATTGAAAAAATAAAATCACAGACTACAGCTCAGCTTTGTTGTCTATGGTCCTAAAATATATCTAAGAACCTTCTCACAAGCTATACACATCTAATGAAAAAAACCGCATTTCAATCGGCCCAGTACTTTTTGTAAAAAATGGTAACATATCGAAATATTAAAATCATAGAGACAGCTCAGCTTGGTTGTCTATGGTCCTAAAATATATCTAAGAACCTTCTCTCAAGCTATATATATCTAACTAGTATTTCGCCCTGTGCGCGAGCTGCTAAAGCAGCTCACGGGTTGTGGTTAGACTTACAAGTAGTACAGATTTTACTGTACTAAACTGAATTCATTTATTATGGTGATAACAAAATAAATAAAAATGGCGCTGATTTTTTAAAATTTTGGTACCAGTTTCCTGTTTTGTGACCCCAGGGAGCCCTAAATATCGATTTTGAACGAAATCGGTCAATTAACAAAGAATTTCAAAATGGCGCTGATTTTTTTAAAATTTTGTACCAGTTTCCTGTTTTGTAATCCCACGAAGCCCTAAATATCGATTTTGAACAAAATCGGTTAATTAACAAAGAATTTCAAAATGGCGCTGTTTTTTTAAATTTTGGTACCAGTTTCCTGTTTTGTGACCCCAGGGAGCCCTAAATATCGATTTTGAACGAAATCGGTCAATTAACAAAGAATTTCAAAATGGCGCTGATTTTTTTAAAATTTTGTACCAGTTTCCTGTTTTGTAATCCCACGAAGCCCTAAATATCGATTTTGAACAAAATCGGTTAATTAACAAAGAATTTCAAAATGGCGCTGTTTTTTTAAATTTTGGTACCAGTTTCCTGTTTTGTGACCCCAGGGAGCCCTAAATATAGATTTTGAACGAAATCGGTCAATTAACAAAGAATTTCAAAATGGCGCTGATTTTTTAAAATTTTGGTACCAGTTTCCTGTTTTGTAATCGCACGAAGTCCTAAATGCAATAAACCGCATCTCAATCGGCCCAGTACTTTTTGTGAAAAATGGTAACAGTGGTTGAAAAATTAAGATCATAGACTACAGCTCAGCTTTGTTGTCTATGGTCCTAAAATATATTTAAGAACCTTCTCACGAGCTATACACATCTAATGCAAAAAACCGCATCTCAATCGGCCCAGTACTTTTTGTGAAAAATGGTAACATATTGAAAAAATAAAATCATAGACTACAGCTCAGCTTTGTTGTCTATGGTCCTAAAATATATCTAAGAACCTTCTCACAAGCTAAACATATCTAATGCAAAAAACCGCATCTCAATCGGCCCAGTACTTTTTGTGAAAATTTTCAACACATAGAAAAATTAAGATCATAAATTAAGAACATAGACTACAGCTCAGCTTTGTTGTCTATGGTCCTAAAATATATCTAAGAACCTTCACACAAGCTATACACATCTAATGCAAAAAACCGCATCTCAATCGGCCCAGTAGTTTTTGTGAAAAATGGTAACATGTTGAAATATTAAAATCATAGACTACAGCTCAGCTTGGTTGTCTATGGTCCTAAAATATATCTAAAAACCTTCCCACAAGCTATACGTATCTAATGCAAAAAACCGCATCTCAATCGGCCCAGTACTTTTTGAGAAAAATGGTGACAAAAAAGTGCACAAACAAACAAACAAACAAACAAACAAACACACAACCTCTTAGGGCAAACACATAATACCGTCTCCGCTTCGTCGAGGGTAAAAACATTTAAAAATATAAAAATAAGTATATATAAAAAAAATTAAGGTTACAATAATTAAACTAGAATATTTATTTCTAGCTTCACTTCCTATTTGCATCCCGGTGGACACGCCGCCAGTGGTCAATATATTGTTTCTTTTTTAATTTAATTTTTATTTTGCTGTTAAGCTTCATAGTGTCGTTTGTCGAGATTAATTGGTTTTTACATGGATATAGTTGAGGATCCTGAAAGTGACATAACTAAAAATTGATTCCCTTGCGAGTGTCGAAATTTGCAGCATAAACGGCTGTATCTTTTGATTGTGTTGGCTTAGAAGTTTGATTTTTCACAGCTCCAAGGGACAGTAGACCTGAGTATTTGATATGAATTTCAGCTTGATACCTCCATGCGTTCCTGAGAAAAAGGGTCTTGACACACAGACGGACGGACAACGAAGTGATCCTATAAGGGTTCCGTTTTTTCCTTTTGAGGTACGGAACCCTAAAAACCAACAAACAAACACATTTGTGTATTGGCATTTCCGTAGAGGGTGGTCCAACGCTGGGCTTTCTGTTGGGAGGCTACCATTCAATTACTTTGAGGCCCCAGTGCCACTTCTCTCTTCGATGATGCCTATTGCCTATGTCAAAAATTAATTATTTCTTACTGATTATTGAATAGAGAGACTTCCAAAAGACCTAAAATCACATCCTCGGTTAGTTTTAAGTTTGAAAGCCATGTTAAAGAAAAATCTGAGTGCATTGAAATTTGATGACGTCACAACCATGTATTTCATACAAACTTCCATACTAGGAGCGCGTTTTTAAGTTTCATAAAGAGTTGGTGATTTGATTCAGTTGTCATAATCCCTATTGCCACTTACCTAATATAGCGACTCTTCGAGCTATGTCAGTTCCTCTGGACCCCCTACTAATCCCTGATTTGATAAGGTAGGTATACTCCGAGTATACCTAGTCCTCTCTATTGTCCGATGAGTGAGTCTAAACCTTCTTCTGGGACCAAGTAAGTCAAGCAATGTTTCGGAGCCGTAAGTCATCACTGGCAACTGAATTTTCGTCTTCAGGCACTGAGGAATGTTTTAATAGTTATTTGTGTTATATGGGGCCAAAGAAAATTTTTGTTCCCCGAGGGCGCTATTTTGAATTCAGAGCGAATTGAAGGATTCTATAGTAGAAACCCGAGCGTAGCGAGGGATTCTAAAGTAGAATCCTGAGCGTAGCGAGGAATTCAATATACGCCGCCCGAGAGCAAATTTGGCCCCGAGTGACACACACTATTTTTCATCATTACGTATGAGAAAAAGCTAGGAGTATCAACCTACCTAGTATATGCATCAAAGCAACCTACTATGTATGGACATTACCTATACGTTTAAGCACCAATCGGTGCGCTGCCGGCGGTGGGCGGCCGCTTCCTCGAGATCGGCAAGCTGGACCTGTCCAACAACACCGCGCTCGGCATGAGCGTGTTCCTCAAGAACACCACGTTCCACGGCATCCTGCTGGACGCGCTGTTCGGCGCGGCGGGCGAGGGCAACGACAAGGCGGCCGCTGCCCGCCACCGTGTTCGGCGAGCGCGAGCTGGAGCCCGCCTTCCGCTACATGGCAGCCGGCAAGCACATCGGCAAGGTGCTGCTGCGCGTGCACGAACGCGGACCAATCAGAACAGAGAAATGAAGTCCCATGGGCCTAAAAATTACATTTTGCTCCCGCTATCCTCTGAAGCCAATATTCGTTTTTCGAATAGGTATGATGAAAATGCTATTGTACAATATGTATAGTAACTTTACCTACCTACTTGTATCACCATAAAACTTGCTATTTATCAAACAATGTTTTTTTCATCACGCTCAAAAAGATGGCAAAGGACCGACGACATAAAGCCGCGTTCGGGTTTCAAAAAATAAATATCCGAACGCAAAAAAATATCAGAAGGATTAAAGAAGCACGCTCCATTGCCGATTATAATTTTATATAGGTATTGGTAACTTTTTTACCTTTTCGCGAACCTTTTTTCACTAATCTTCGCCAGATGCGAGCAAAATAGTATTTAATTGGGACGCCTTTCAAGGAATTTTTTGAACCCTTGAAGGAAATGTTCGGAAAGAATCCCCTTTTTTTATTTATAGCCGTGTAATGCGCCGTGCATAATTCTGCACGACCTAAAAGTTAAAGTTGTCTATGGCAACCTCTTTTTTTTTTTTTTTTTCGAGGCATAAATTTATTAAGTAATTATTAAAAATACAAATCATTAAATTCTAAATTAAACCTAAATTAAAAACTAAAAACTAAACATTAAAAATATCATCTATCCCGCTGCAATGAGGCAGTGTGCCCAGAACGCTGGCTGCGTTACCCCGCTGAATAGCCAAACTTATATGTTGGCCGAGGTAACTGCCAGCCCTCCGGTCACCTGTGGACTCTGTGAGACGAGAAGATAGATCCTTAAAAAAGGATCTAGCATCTTCGCCCCACGACCCCAGGGTTTCAACACCAAAAGGCACAAAAATGAAATTATTTTCAATAATTTCATACTTGCGCCTCTTGGCTCTTTCTGCATTAGTGGCCGCCGCCCCCGCTGTCATGGAGGACGCCTGCAAGTGGGATAACGCTAGCATATCCACGCATGTGGCATCCCAAACAAGCGACCTTCCTTGCTTCCACGGAACAAGAGTCATCCCGTCAGGTCTCTTACCATCACTGCGCGCCAAGCCATTAGGCTCTAATACTGCAGGCACTTTAGCGGTGGCAAGAGACCTACGAATGATGTCGTTCAGGGAAGCATGTCGCGAAAGACGACCGGCACTTTTAATACAAGAAAGCCCGTGATGGCCATACGCGTCCACTGCCCCACCACAGTGGCAAAGATGTGGCTGTTGTAACTTGGCGCCAAGTCGAAGACCAACCGCAATCGTCAGAGTGAGGTGGTCCAACAGAGTGCCTAAATGCTTAGACGGGAGGGCATGAAGCCAGTAACTTGATTCCCTCGTAGACACCGCAAGAAGGCGAGCACGGTCGCTTGCAGTAGGTGATGAATTTATAAGCTCCTGCAAAACATCTGAACACAGTGCGTCGTCCCATTGTCTTTGAGAAAACAAAGATACTGGCTCCTTACTAGGACATGCCACATTAAAAGCAACTCTAGCTTCAGCCAAATACGATAGCTCAATGGAACCTAATGATTGGTTTACAATATTGCCAAAGAGCTTAAACGTACTATAAGCAGAAGATAGAAATGCTGGTAATGAAACACTGCTAATTTTACGAATGCCTAAACCACCGTACCGGACTGGGAGAGACGCTTGTGTCCAAGTCGTGTCATCTAAAGGACAATTTAGAATTTTGGACAGAGTGTTTTTAATTTTCTTATCCAAATCGTGCAATAAGGGAAGGAACTTCCATAGTGGTGAGCATCGAAGAAAATAGGTAAATTTTGGAACGAAAAGACAATATTTAATAATAAAAAGGGCCATGTGTGAATTAATTTGGAAGAGGCGTTCCGAACATTGATCAAATTTAGTAATTTGGTCATTGATAAAAAGTGGAATAGAATCAACTAAGACGGGAGCCCCAAGAAGGCGAAGCGAGTCTTCACTTAAAATTTTGATTCCTGGTGCCAAATTATTAAACTGTTCAGCAATGATGTGTCTTTTTTGATATTCCATTGAATTTGGGATATAGAGCTCACACTTGCCGAAATTCAATTCCAAACCAACAGATTTAAATTGTTCAATTAAAACAGCAAGATCACCTAAAACAGATGAAGCTTCACCTCCTAAAGTTCCATCATCTAGATACCAAATGTTAAATTTAGAATTCAATTCCGAAATAATTGGGTGAATAGCCAAACTGAAAATAGCAGGTCCTAGTGGATCTCCCTGTTGGCAGCCTACAGCAGAGCTTAGGAAATTGGATTTATATAATAATTTGGAAGGTTCCGCGTAACATTGCCAAAGGTAAGGGAAAATTTTTGGAATTTTGTTTTTAACCTCAGAAAGGAGGATGTTACGATCAATTGAGTTAAAAGCATTTTTAACATCAACTTTCAGCAACACCTCCTCAGCTGAGTTTTATAGAAAAGTACGAGCAGCGTGAACTGCTGCTTCACAGCCACCCTTACATCCGAAGCCTAGTTGTATAGGTTGAAAAAATTCTGACATAGATGGTGCAATGTTCCTGCAGCAGATTTTCGAAACAATGCGTCTTATGGTGGAACCCACAGCAATCGGACGTACACCACCATCTTTTTTGGCAAGGGCACAAAGATTGGCGCCGTACAAAATTGGTGTTATTTCTTTTGGTACGACGCCCGACAACATTAAGTTTACTAAATTGGTGATTGATTTTAATAGTCCCTTGCCAATATCATCGTTTAATCCAATTAAGTCTTTAAAATGCTGTGGTGACATAGCGTCTATATACCGCCAGCAGAACCACTTCTAAAAGACAATACAGCTGCACGAACATCCTCCACCTTAGCCAGAAGCGAAGTTGTGTCTGCGATATTCAGATCTGATACAACCTCTTTGCATTTTTTTTCAAGGAAAATTAAAGGCAGAGAGCAAGAAAAATCAGTTTTCCGATTTTGACTAAATTCCGAGTTTCAGTACGACGATGCAGCGTTTCTACGCGACTATTATTCAATTCAATTTATTAAAACATGTAGGACATACAGGTGTCTCTTATGCTACGTCATGTTTTGACTCTATCACCGGTTCGGAAAGATGATTACATAACATAACATTCATAATTCAATCCAATGCAATTGGAAATACCGACTATTTACGTCGTAGAGTCTACGACATCTTTCTATAGACTATATAGTTATTTTTTCTGTTTGTAATATGTATTGAGTTTTGAGTTGAATAATTATAAGTAATACCTACCTAAATTATTTTTAATAATCTTACTTAATCGCTCTTAAAGTTTAAAATTATTTAGTCCCAATAACCATGGAGTCCAAGCATCTACTACAAAATTCTACAACGTTAATCTCGTTTTATATTTCCTGTCCGACTAGCATTTAGTTTAGGAAGCGCATCCGTTACATTGTTGCCAACATCAAATTCCCTATCACCCTAAAAATACCGTATCTAATCCAATTATAAAAAAGTACTATCACAGATCTATAAAAACACAAAAGTTCACAAAACCTTCCGATCGGCCAGGAAATGTAAAAAAAAGCAAATAAAAGAGATAACCCCCATAATTCACAATTAAAAACGGCTACTGGTCATGGCCGAAAGTATACATAATAAATTTCTTCCTTAAAAAGGTTCGGCTGAAAGAGGCAGGATACCAGCACAATGGCGGCGCAGCCTCGGCCGCGATGGTTTAAAAAAAATAAAGTTGTTTATGGTTATTCCGCCGCCAACGCTTCGGGTGCGCGTTTAAATTTAGAACTCTAGAAGCCATTGGCAGTACCTACTACAATAAAAGTGTAAAGTAAAATACTTCGTAATGTTGGTTTGAATACATATTTCGAAGAATAAGTAAGTTAGGAAGGTTTACTACCTTCCTAGAGTAAGATTTCACTGAAATTCTTTGTAATTCATTTTATGTAAGTAACTTAGAATACGTCAAATAGGAGTAGGACTATATTTATGCATAAAATGAGTATAGACTTACTTTTTTGCTTCAAATTATTTTATTCTAAAGTAAACAAGTTAACTGCTAAAATTTTGAAACATAAAAAGTTAAAAGTTTATTAGCATCTGGATATTTGAAAAAAGGTTGTTAATTTTACCAGGTAGTGGTCAAATACCCAATTATTTAGAACTTTAAACTTCTTACTAATATTATAAATGCGAAAGATTGGATGGATGGATGTATGGATGTTTGTTACTCAATCACGCCCCAATGGCTGAACGGATCTGGCTGTAATTAGGGAGATAGATTATAGTCTAGAATAGCACATAGGCTACTTTTTATCCCGGAAAATTGAAGAATTCCCACGAGAACCAAAAAACCTCAAACCAGCAGACGAAGTCGCGGGCATTCGCTAGTTATACAATAACTATCCAAGTATAGTATAAGTATACTATAAATATTATGTAACTAATAATATCAGGTATCAATCTCAACTATACAATAACTATTAACAATATTGGAGCGTATTTAATATACTTCCACTACGAAATACCTTAGGAATTAATAAAATACGGTCACCAAGTATAGCAATGATTAAAAGCCTAATCGGTTTTCAGTTTTACTAGCTTACAAGTGACAACAGATTCACAAACAAATTAGTCATCACGAAAGCACAAATACACCTGTGCACACGGACATGTTAGAAAAAATTCTTAAAAAAACACTTCATTCACAAGCGGAACTGCATTCTACACAATTTCGGACAAAGGGCATTTGACGTAAGGCAAAGGCCGGTAGACACGTTCCCACGTTTTTTGGAGATCCCGAGACAAATGGAAAAGTTGACGCCTTGACAATGACGACTTTCGAAACCTGCCTACGTACGCTCTAGCGTAAGTATAGTTCGCGCGCGAGCTGAATTCAGAGTAAATGTATGGTGACACATACATTTACTCTGCATTCAACTCGTGCGCGAACTATATTAATATAGGTAGCAAGGTTTCAGGGAAAGCTGTCGATGGCTGATGGTACGGATTCACTACACTGCGATCGCCCCGTGCCACTTCCTAAGAAACCTAAAAAACATAACTTAATTAAAAGTAAATACCTGTATTTATATATTTTTACGCCACTACAAGTTAGCCCTTGACTGCAATCTCACCTGATGTGAAGTGTTGATGCAGTTTAAGAAGGTAGCGTGACTAGCCACCGCCGAAGACTGTCTATAAATATTTATTTTAATTGTACGGAACTGATTTTAAGTTTCGACTCGCGCCTCACTTGTTTCCCACTTCCTATTATTTCTTAGACAACGAATAAGTTTCGAAGGTGTGAATGGCAATATTTTACATTATGAAATCGCGAACATGCATTAATTTTATTGCAGTTTTTAGGGTTCCGTAGCCAAATTTGGCAAAAACGGAACCCTTATAGATTCGTCATGTCTGTCTGTCTGTCTGTCTGTCTGTCTGTCCGTCCGTATGTCACAGCCACTTTTTTCCGAAACTATAAGAACTATACTGTTGAAACTTGGTAAGTAGATGTATTCTGTGAACCGCAATAAGATTTTCTTACAAAAATAGAAAAAAAACAATAAATACTTAGAACTGGAACTCAAAATTTTTTTTTTTATCTAACCCATAGGTGTGGGGTATCTATGGATAGGTCTTCAAAAATGATATTGAGGTTTGTAATATCATTTTTTTTCTAAACTGAATAGTTTGCGCGAGAGACACTTCCAAAGTGGTAAAATGTGTTACCTTTCATTCAATCAACTCAAATATTTTTAAAAAACATTTAATTTAAAACTTACTACAGGTTTGTACGGAACCCTCGGTGCGCGAGTCCGACTCGCACTTGGCCGGTTTTATTTGATGTGAAAGCAATAAATAAATTTGTTTTTTGTAATTTTATGTATTGCTTTTTGATACTGTCCGCGTGGATCCGATAGCCGTTTTGAAGATCGTCAAACTTTTAATTAAATTGTAGCATTCCTTACCCTGGATAAAACCTATATCTCTGTACCTACCAAATTTCGTCAAAATCGATGGAACAGATGGACCGTGAAAATGGAACACGTATACCTAGTTAAATGTGACTTGTGACTATGAGGCTACCTTGATTGATGATTCTCGGTTAGCAATTTTTGTCTATTTAGAAAACTAACTTCAATGGCTGCTATGTAAATGTGATAGATATATCTACGACGTAGGTCCATGTCCGGTATTTTTTATCCACAAAACACAAGTAAGTCCCTATGATCTCACCTTTTTTTAATTTATTTATTAGCTATAACAATTTGGTGGGCAAGTAGGCCATAAGATTGTTGCGGAAACCTGTTAAGGGTACCTATGGCAGTTATATTAAATACATATGATACTCCTAAATCGTGCATTGTCGAGTCACCATGTCCTGAAGATGCTCCGGTTTCGGAGTGAAACGCACGTTGAGAATAATTTGGAAGATTTGTGTGGTGTGGTGAATATCACAAGCTACAAGTGCAAGATACACACTACTCATAGATTTACCTACTGTGGCGGATAATAGCGAATTCAACTTCTAGCTCCTTCATTAAGCTTTAGTTAAGTTAAGCTAAGGGAGTTTGTTGAATTAAATTAATTTGATAATATAATTTTTCTTCTAGTTTCTTCAGAATCATGGACTTCGGCAAAGTAACACCTGCTTCTATCCAACATACACCAAAAGTTACACAGCCGTTACTTAGTTAAAATTAAAGTAAGAATCCGTATAACTTATACGGACTTCAGTCTTCCGATGGACTGAATTAAAAATCCTAGATAGAAACAGGGTCTTTAATGGTTCTATCTAGCATTCATAAAAATCCTATTTTGAGTGACGTGTGTGACATGCGCGGCCACCCTAATCTACAATATTGTTAATAGTAATATCACATACCTACCTGTGCCGGTAAAAAAGAAAATAATAAGGTACCAAATATGCCCGTACCCATATCCCACGCCACCGGCGACATTAAAAAAGTAATTGATAAAAAAGAATTAATAATCCATATCCCCAGAGGATTACACGACAAACGCATTTTAGACGCTGGCCACACTGAATCATAATACAAACAAAAAATACCGAAAAAAATCAAAATTGTCTATGATCGAAATTCAAAAAAGGATTCCATTTGACAAATTCAAAAGGCGTGATTCGATCGATTCAAACGTCATCGTCATTGCGCGCGCAAGTGCTGCCACCTGTAGGGATGTAGCGTGTGAATCATATTTTATCGATTTATTTATCGCCGATCAATGATTTGGCGGAAATTTTGACAATGAATATTCCCCTTAGGATGCCATTTTTAGATTTGACGCGGGTGGACAAGTCGCAATAATCGGAGGATCCATAACTTTTTGATAATTGAAAAAGTTGAATTGTTTTTTTTTTTTCATTTCTATAGAGATTTCTCTAGACTAGTAAGTTAAATGAAGTAACGCGGGTTTTGAGCTGCTATGCTATAGACTTAAGTAGAAAGACTAGTATCCGAAAGTTCCATATTTATGATTGAATTGTCTAGTCACCAGTGTAAAGTTCTCGCAACTTAGGTAGGTACGTCTGACGTAACTAAATGGTGTCTCGGTAACGTCTCTTTTTGATTTTGCAAAATTGCAGAAAGATATCCCACTCCTGATAGTACCAAATCGATATATTATATATCTGCTGTTGGTTTGTCCTTCAATCACGCTGGCATGGAGCAACGTATTTATCCCGAAAAATCAAAGATTTCCATAGAGATTTGAAATAAAAACGGCACGCGGACGATGTCGCGGGCTAGGCTAGCTATCATACTAATAATATAAATGCGGCAGTGTGTTTGTCAGTTGGTTTATCCTTCAATCACCCCACAACGGAGCAAAAGATTGACGTGATTTTTGGCATGGGTATAGTTGAGGACTTGGAGAGTGATTTTTACTACTTTATATCATCGATATATATGTAAGTACTAGATGGGCCCTTTCATAGATAAATGGCGGGCGACCAACTATGAGAGCGCGCTCCTATAACCTGTCATAAGCCTGTCTTTGTCCCCGTCGTAGCGCGATCACGGTCGCTCATCGTGTAGATAATTTGTTATTAAGTTATCATCTAAAGTCTTATTAGTTTGGCACTGTATTATTTTTATTTTAAGGTAACTGTTTCAATTCACAATTATACATTTCCAAGAAAACGTTATTTAATCTTCCTATTTAATATTTTTATCCATTTCGCAATCATTTAATTTCCGCGGCAAACTGTATGATATTTTTTTTTTACTGACTGGCCTTACGGCTTTGGGTTCCAGCCCTAGAATAGTCCAGTCCAGTACGATAAAAAAAATGCAACCAAGATTAGTTAATGCATAGATGGGCAGAAGGGACAGTAGGCATTAATACCTTCCGAGACGCAATATTATGCTATTGTAATAATATGATAAAATTACTTATTGACGTGACTTTAATGTTTAACCAACTTCAATAAATAAAGGGTTTTTATTTATTAAAGTTGATAATTTTTATTTTGTACTAGCGAATGCCCGCGACTTCGTCTGCGTGGTTTGAGGATTTTTGATTCCCGCGGGAACTCCTTAATTTTCCGGGATAAAAAGTAGCCTATGTGCTATTCCAGACTATAATCTATCTCTGTGCCAAATTTCAGCCCGATCCGTTCAGCCGTTGGGGCGTGATTGAGTAACAAACATCCATGCGAAAGTTTGGATGGATGGATGTATGGATATACATCCATACATCCATCCATCCAAACTTTCGCATTTATAATATTTATATTATATACTAGATGTTGCCCGCGACTTCGTCCGCGTGGATTAATGTTTTTTGATTCCCGCGGGAACTCTTCAATTTTCCGGGAAAGAAAGTACCTAGCCTATGTCCTTTCCCGGGATATAATCTATCCCTGTACCAAATTTCAGCAAAATCGGTTAAACAGATAAATTTTTTGATTCCCGCGGGAACCTTTGAGTTTTCCGGAACAAAAAGTAGCCTATGTCCTTCCCCGGGATACAACCTACCCCTGTACCAAATTTCATCAAAATCGGTTGAACAGATGGGCCGTGAAAGCGTAGCAGACAGACAGACAGACAGACAGACAGACGGACAGACAGACAGACACACTTTCGCATTTATAATATTAAGTATGGAAGTATGGATTATATATTATTATTTTTGATTTGATTGATTGATATTTGATGAAAAATAAATAGTTAATTCAAAATTCAGAATTTTATTATTTCGTTGAACAAAAGTTGTTCAGTACCTTTTATGTACAGCTACCTACTTACAAGTGTTTATTACTTAATCGTATTTTTAAATGCACACTGTGTAAGTGATTTATCTCAAAATAACTTTTAATATTTCTTTTGATAGCAAGTAGCATACTTAGAAATGTATAAAATAAAATAATTTCAAATGAAGTATTTTTCTGTGACTCGATCCATTAGTACTTTTTCACCTCTCCCATTCCAACCCCTTTTTATTATAATAGTACTAATAATTATTTTTGAATTCTTTCATTTGCAATAAGGTTTGGCGAGGATTATTTTAAACTGTTTTAGATGTTATTATTTTAAATTTCAAGTTTTTTGCATTAGTAGTTACCGAATTATGCTAAGTGTGACGGACAGTCATGTCGCACCACAAGGGTTGTTTTCTTATCATTTTGGTACGCAACCCTAAAAATGACTTTATTTCTGTCAATTTTTCGACAAAACTTCAGTATCAACAATTAACAAATAATTAAATTAAAAAAACCCACGACGAACTGCAGCGCCCCATTGTGTGGACTTTGACCTTTAAATATATCTAAGAACCTTCTCACAAGCTATATATATCTAATGCAAAAAACCGTATAATAATCTGTTCAATGGTTTTCCAGGAAACTGGTAACAAAAAAGTGGTAAAAATAACAACGTCATACTAACATTTATCGTTTACCTCAGAGAGTACACTCATGTAGGTATTATTTTCGACAAGCGCATCTGTACTAATCTATGACCGAGTCATACGTTTTCAAGATGGCGCATATGTTGCAAGCAAGTTCCCGCTTTTCAGACTAGATGGCGTTGTTAAACATAAGACCACATTCTTTGTTTGACAGAGCCCGTCTATGTAAATTGAGGTCGTTGCTTTATATCCCAGAAAATTAAAGAGTTCCCGCGGGAATCAAAAAAACTTAAACCACGCGGACGAAGTCGCGAGCATCAGCTAATCCTTAATTCATATTAACAAATGCCCTGAGCAGGTTCACAGACCAACAAACAATAATTTAATAATACAAAAAAAACTAATCAAAATTTTTGTCGAAATACAAATTTCACGCTAATCCCGCCCTGTCATCTGAACCGAGCGAACGAAATGTCAAACTTGAATGAAAATGTGACACACATGTCAAATATTATTTTTTTTGTTTCATTTTTTCCATCGACCCAGTGGTTTTCGATATTCGGCCAGCAAGATGTCAAATTAGACGCCGTGTCAATGATATATTGAAAACCTAGATAGACCTATTATGTATTTTGCATACCTATTATGTATAGCATACCTATTATGTATTTTGAGCAGTATGTATGTAATTGTACTACCAATTTTGCACGCCAATTATTTGTCAAAATGTGTCAGGCACAATAATTTAATTTCCATCCTACTATATTCTGTACCCACATTTGGCAAAATAAAACATTTGTACTTGTATTTGTATTTGTATTTAGACACACTCGTAATGTAACGTAAAGAGCTTATGTTACTCTAGGACTAGGTCGACTCTTATCGTAATAATGTACTGTCGCCCATTATAAGGGTTGTAAGATACAGAGATCGGTATCTCCCTAAAACTGCAGTGCGTATGTGCCTGGATGACTATACCACCTCCGCCTGGATTCGTTCGCTTCACAAGCACTCGCAGACGTAGACAGTATCTAAGGTAAACGGACACGGTCCGGTGAACACTTTTTTATACATCAGTTCTGAATGTTATATAGATATATAGATTTGTAGCGGTTACCACAGTGCATACTAGATGGCGCCAATTGTATCTTCACCGCAGAATATGATAATCGACTGAAAACTCATAAGTTACCATACAAGCCTGAATCACGCTATCGAAGTTTTCTGAGAATAGCGCTATAGGTATATAGACCGTTGCAACTTACAACGGTCGGACCAGAAAGGTCCCCACACCACGAAAGGGCACAACACCAGCCCGGAGGAAGATCTTCCTATTGGTACTTACTACTCACTCGTCCCACAGATTTATCATTACGACACACATAACTCACTGTTGTTTTTCGGAAAGTAAATGTTACGATGGAAACTTGAACATCAGAAGCTATGTACACTATAAAAAGTTCTTAACTATAATTGATCGCGGATACCGTCGTCGTCTCAACTAATAGACGTCCACTGCTGGACAAAGCTGTTCCCTGCAGGGCGACCGCGTATCTTTTGCATCAATCATTGATACATCGCAATCACCTCTGATTGGTTAACACTCTTCCACTATTGAACGAAATCCATTGACGTAGCAAGAATACCATAAATTCAGCCAATCGGAGGTGATTGCGATGTATCAATGATCGATGCAAAAGATACGCGGTCGCCCTGCAGAACTCAATTGAGATCATGCGTCCACCTATAAGTTTGGGATTGTCATTCGTCACACGCTGCGCTATCCGGTGCGAGGTCGCCATTCAAGCACCTTGGGACCCCAACGCCTATCGGTTCTTCGAACCTTAGCAACTCTATGAGCTGTATCGATCACTCTAATTCTCCTACGAATCTCTTAATTTCTGAGTTGATCACATTTTATGCCAACCGCCTCGGCAACCGGCCTCGCATCCAGTAGCCCACAAGTCAGTGTAAATTGTAATACTTGTAACGTAACGTATGTGTTGAATTGTTTGCTTATTGTAACATTTTTCTTTTTGAGACAAGAGCAACTGCTGAGTTTCTTGCCGGCTCTTCGCAGTAGAATCAATTTTCCGAACCGGTGGTAGAGTCTTGACGTATCATAAGTGACATAACTTGTCCTACGTGAAATAATTAAATCATTTATCATTTTATCATTTATGTATATCTTGGGTTTTGTAGGCCCACTATCGACGTCCGTGTGTCCAATATTAACACTTCGGCTGCGTGAGCTAATCCTAACAATTATTCTCTTTTTACCGTCTCCGTCTCGGGTGACGCGAGGGTAATCCTTTTAAAAGGAGGCTCTGAGGTGCATCGTGTTACTGACGGCAAAAAACTGTAATAGGAGATATGGCATGCCAGCTAATAAGTGTGGAATACCTATCCGACTATTTTTTGACGACCTCCCTGGCGCACTAGTGAGCGTTGAGGGATCGAACCCGGGACCTCCCACTTAGGCAGGCCATACACGGACTGCTCGAGCAGTTAGCCAGTGATCTACATACACGGACCGCTCTTGCAGTCATAGTCAACAGCTTGAAGCTACCATTGATAACTGCTGCCAACCGCCCGAAGCAGTCGCAACTGCTCGAGCGGGACCATGTATGTGTGTACGTAGAAGACTGTAGTTCACTATGCAGTCGCAGGCGCAGCTTAAAGCAGTCCATCCTGACTGCTTCAAGCTGTCCGTGTATGGTCGGCCTTATATTCTTATAAGTAAACAGGGTAAATTCGGGAACTTATCTTACTAATATTATAAATGCAAAAGTTTGGATGGATGTATGGATGTAATCATTTTAAAGTATTGATTCAAATACAAAAGTGCGTTGACTTTTGTTGACTAGGTACACTTGTGTGTTTAGTATTTCATACGTCATCTTATAAGTATGTTATACCTACCTACCTACCAAGCGCGCGTTTTGACATTAGAATAAAATTGCTTGGAATAACTATTAACTGCTTCGTTGGTCTAGTGGTTAGCATGTTCGACTGCGGCCGACGAGGTCTCGGGTTCGATTCCCGGGTCGGGTCTCAGCAAGTATTGGGTTTTTCTGACAAGAAATTCTCAGTACGAGCCCGGAGTAAGGAAGGTGGCGGTGTTTCACCCCCGTGCCTCGGAGAGCACGTAAAGCCGTCGGTCCTGCGCCTGCGCCTCTCCGGTCGTGTCGGATGTTTCGTCCTATCGGGCTGTGAGAGTAATGGAACAGAGAGTGCACCTGTGTATGCGCACACACTTGTGCACTATAATATCTCCCGCGCAGATGGCTAATCTCTCTGGAGATAGGCCGCCGTAGCCGAAATTCGGTCGGGAGGACATTATTATTATTATTAAAACTGCTTTGGGCAATTGGCCAGATTAAATTGACGCTGCCAGGAATAGCATAAATACAGCCAATCGAAGCAATTGAGATTGTAACAATGATTGATGCAGGCTTTACATAAATTAGGCTTGATTTGACTAGTTGTCCACTCGATTGACTAGGTGCCGGTGGTATGGTTTGTATAATTTAGGATGATAGTTTTGGCAGATGTCGTTTACATCGGTATTTGTATAGTCCGACAAACTTATTTGACCCGGTGACAGCGTCGCTAGTAGGTATCTATAAAAAATAAAATAAAAACAAAAACTAAACAGGCATAAAATTTGTTCCAATTTTGGCCACCGGGCCAGATAAGTTGGTGGGACTTTAATGGTTTGCATAGTAGTGCTACTGCTTCAGTCTACCTCACTCTTGTCCTTCCCTATCGCTAAAATACACCTCTCATCTGTCAAACGTCCTAAATTAGACAAATCATAGATAAATAATTAATATATATGGTCGATGGTCGGCCCCAGTTGCTATCGAAGTCTCCTGCTATTGTCCCCTATATCTTGATCTAATAAATGGAGGAATTTGGGAGCCCGTTTGTAGGTGACGTTGCATTATTTGCACTTATATTCATATGGTTATACAATACTAAGACTGTTTGGCTCCTAGTGGTCCAAATAGTCTAGTTGGTCGATTGGGCGATAATTTTTTTTCTATATCGAATTTAATCCATGTAAGTATAGTTATCTTATATGGTTTCCAAATTAACTTTTTCAAGTAGGTACTTTTGAATCGTCAAGACATAGGAAAGGAATGAAGTGGTAAATAGCCACGACCGAAGCCGCCCACCAGGGCAAGACCAGGGAAAGTTCAGGAATTATAAATTCCCAAATTGACCCTGCCGGGGATCGAACCCGGAACCTCCGCACGTAAAGACAACAGGGCTCAACACTGCACCACGGAGGTTGGCATTTATAATATTAGAATGGATTCGGGAATACCCGACATACTTTTTTGTAAATTACCTACCCGACATTTTTCACTCTCAACTTTCACTATTTGACCCTGCTGGGAATCGAACCCTGGAACTCCCTCAATAAGACCACAGCGCTCACCACTGCGCCAGGGAGATCGTCAAATATCAATTCAGACACAATAATTCGCTTAAGTAGTACTTAAGTCATACTTAAGTAGTCTTCGAGACAGACTCAACTCGAAATTCTCAATTCAGAAGACTCTACCTCATCTCTTCCTACTGTGTTAGCATGGAATGAAGCTTTAAAGTTATGAGCGACAACAAACAGAACCTACCACCTTCGACCGACCACCTAACACGTGGACCAGAAGGTAGCTAGTAGCTACCATTTTTTAATCCATTACGCATTCGAAATCTAGATAAAATCGTAACAATGCAATCGTACGCTCCTAGAATGAATCAGTAAAACTTGCGTTCTAAATAAATACACAGATATCGATCAAATCCCGCGTGACAGTTGTCAAATATCAAAATATTTTGTGCGCGCTTTTTCTGATGCGTCACTTCTTGTCTATGACCAGGGCTGGCAATAACTTGGTAATTTAATTGTATTTTTAATATCATAAAAATTCTTTCCAAAAAACCGACTTCCAACGCCACTGTAAACAGTAAAGTACAAAGTAATTTTGATTTCTACCCACATAAAGAAGTTTTATGGGACCACCTCGAGAGCTTCCTCTAGACGACTAACGAAAACATTTTTACATCGGTTCAGAAACCACGGAGATATGCACCGACATACATTTAAAAAAATAAAAAATCATACGCGCCGAATTGAGAACCTCCTCCTTTTTTGGAAGTCGGTTAAAAATATATCAGTGCTAAATATATAACTACAGACTTTATAATGCAAAAGCTAGTCACAGGGAGAGGCAAATGTAAAAATATGGAGGCGAAAACGAGAAAATTAAGTATGGTTGTCTGCCTGAATTATTTACAGTTAAAGTATTTTGAACAGTAATAATATTTAAGGTTTTGGTACATAATGATACCTATTTCTTTTGCCATAAAAAGAGAAAGTAACGAAACATTAAACTATAAAACATCGAACACAAAAACACTCTTGCAGTGCTCACTCACTAACAGTTAAGTAGGTACAGTAACACTGTATAAAATTCATTTGAAATTGTTAACAATATAGTTCACTAGCCAGCCCTACGTGTGCTCTACTTTCAATTCAAAAATCGAACGCGCCGCGGTGTCTATGGTGGAGTTTTTATTTTTTCTAATTTCGGGCCACGGTACGTACATCGGCCGGCAGCCAAAGGTTGTTTATTTTTACAGCATAATGGCATTGTTGGTGAACATGGCTTCCACACTGGGTGACCTATAGATAGATCTCGGAATGTTAACGTGGGTTAGATTAAAAAGTGGTACATCTTTATTGAAAAGATTTATAATATTACTAGATGCCCGCGACTTCGTCCACGTGGATTAAGTAGGTATTTTTATTCCCGTATCGCGTCCCGTCCTCGTAGAATTCGAGGATAAAGTAGCCTATGTCCTTCCCCGGGATAGACAAACACACTTTCGCAATTGTAATAATATTCAGGAGATTGCTTATTTCTTTGACGACCCCCCTGTACCTACCGTCCCGTAACATTAAAGAGTTCCCGCGGGAATCAAACACCTCAATCCAAAGTCGCAGGCATCATCTAGTAGGTACACAATAAAAACCTAACTTAGCTAAGTATACACAATACAAGTGCACTAATTAAGTTAAGTGAGCATAGACAAACCAGCCGAGCCTCGAACCCGCTCCCCGGTCGATAGTAGACGAAGCCCCGGGAAGCCCCACGGAGACGCAAACTACACCGGTGTCACTACAACTATACAGGGTGCTCACACTTGATTAACAGTTTTTGAAGTGAAAACTTCTTTAGCCGCGTTGAGCACTTTTTGGTAGGGGGTAAACTTGTGGATTCGCGTCACCGACACCTCGTTGTTACGAAGACAAAAGGCCTTAAATATAAATATACTACATTCGTAATTAAACTTTAAAGCATAAAAGAAAAAAAAGCATGCTCCGTAGGCCCTACTACGAGTAGGTAGGTTGGGTGAGCGCTAGGCATCGCCGAGAAATGAACATATTTTATTTTTATATTGATATTAGATAAAATATGTTTTACGTACTTACTAGTTAAGTGACGCCCGCAATTTCTCTATATTCGTTAAAACCTAATAAGTCGTTGGTTAAAACAGACTATCTATGTGGTAACTGGTACCTACTACGTGTAGCAAGCGAAGCATGCGATATGCGCCGCTCGCCCTTTGGCTTCGAAACTGTCCGATTACAAACGCAAATTAATTACCTATTTATTGAAACATTAGATCAAGTTGTTTGAATGACCAATAAGCTCGGCAAAGCTTTGGAAGATTTGTAATAATTTCTGAATTGTCTCTAATCAGGGTCTGGTTAAGCGTTCCGTTATGATGCCGTGTAGAAAGTAGAAACCGATAAGGCGTATGGGTTTAATATAACTGCCGTACCCCTAACAGGTTAGCCCGCTGCCATCTTAGACTGCATCATAACTTACCATCAGGTGAGATCGCAGTCAATAATTATTTCTCCCATTTATTTGTACACATTTTTATTAAATTATTTCTAAATACGTTTTACATAAATAGGTAGGTATATAAAAATACTATACAAAACACATTTAAAAATAATCCTATAAAACTTCCACCCACTGCGAGGCCTTAAAGACCCAAGCAGCCGGTGATCAGGGCTCCATAGAGAGGAACTTCCTCACAATTATTGGAATAATAAAAAAATATATAAAAAAAGTTAAACGACACACTGTATACAGATCGACAGCGCTGCAAAACGCTATTTTTAAATGTCTTTAATGAGATCTGTTAATGTGTAGCCTTCGCCTACTTGCAGTGTGTATTGCACGATGATAAAAAATAAAAATGCCCTTTCGTGAAATGAAATGAAATGATTTATTTATTTCACTTAGAATAACATTAAAAGTTAAGGTTAAAATAAAACTACTCAATAGCCAATTAATTAGGCTAGATCGCAGTTACATCCATCCATCCATCCATCAGCATGTATGCATTCACTGCTGGTCTTAGGCCTTTTGGAGAGCGCGCCACCACACACTCGCTGGTAGGTACTTAATCAATAATAGGAAAAAAAAACGTGGACAACTTGTGACACTTTTGATAAATCAAGACCACCACCGGTTCGGAAAGCAGTTCCACTGAGAAGAGCCGGTAAGAAACTCAGCAGTTGATCAGTTCATGAATAGAAAAATGTTACACTTTGTAAATAGTAAACAATGCATACGTTACGTAACAAGTATTAGGTACAGTGTACACTGACTTGTGGGTTGCTGGATGCGAAGCCGGTTGCTTGCGGCTGTCTAGATAAAGCTGAGAGTCGACCAAATGAGTTTTTAAAATCTGGCTACACAGGACCCGTGAGTACCCGTAAAGTAACATTTGCTTATTGATATGCGACTTACAAGACTGTTTACATTTCATAAGTTACTCATGGTGGGCGTAAAACTTACAAGTCAAATAGCCATAAGCCTAGAGACAACCACATTAACTTAGTGCAGATTGGCAGACTTCACACACTTTGAGAACAAATTGTTGTGAACCATAGATAAATATGTACAACCTGTTGTGAACTTTCAATCATGAATGTGTCCTGATCCTCACGAAGCAGGTTAAAACGTGCATATACTCGTAACTACGAAAAGCTAGGGAATATCTTTTTTGGATTCAAACTCTGGTCGCCCGAATAGGAGGCCGAAGTCTTACTCTTAAGGCTAAGTCCAAGGCTATCGCCGCTCTATTTCCATATGCCGACTCAAATGATAGTGTTACAAAATTACCTACTTGAGGAGTGTCATTTCAAAAAGACTTATTTCCACCTTATCCGATTTTCAATAAAATGCAAAAAATGTAGTATAAACATAATTTTTTTTATGTCACCGTAAAGAGAATAGTATCTAGCTAATTCTGACACTAGTACATTAATTTTAAAGTTCATTTTGTAATAGGAAATATTACTCGATAATTTGGAAATAAGTCACTTTGTTCAGAATTACAGGAAATAAGGTTCTTTGTTAGGTACGCTGAAGGAAATAAGCCTTTTTGTTTTGCGTCTGAGAAACAGGCGTCACCTTGTCACAGTCTGTCAGGTCACTCATGTCCACAGACCAGTAAATTAGATTTATAAAAAAAAAAGTTTTTTTATTTATGGTTTTACGGTCCCGGCTTCTAGGCCTTTTTGGCCACTTTGGAGTTGCCTGCTGATAATATGATAAAACAAAACAAAATTATGGTACCTATTTTTATAATATAAAAATGTATGAAATGGAAATAAATCTGTTTGCTAGAGAAAAGTAACTAGCCTCATATTATGTATTGGAAATAAGTCGGTTTGTAGTAGAACTATTATTCAATGCAAATAAATACGTAATGACGTGGAAATAGGCGTATTTGTTTTGAATACGTAAATTAAAAGTCAAATTTACAAAGGAATTAGGTCTTTCTGTAACAAACAAATAAGTATAGAGGTGCAAACGAATGCTGAGAATGGATTCCCATCATTACTTCAATTTTTCCGAAAGTGGAAATAAGTCCTTTTGAAATGACACTCCTCACTTGTCCTGACTGATCTATCAATGCAGTGTAGAGCTAATGAGATACTAGATTTTTTGACAGTAGTTTCTTTTATGATGTAAGCAGGAAAGTTTTCTTTTGTAAATCCCTCCCCACACACAGATTCCATAATAATACCATGATCTCTATTAAAAATTATTAAAACTTGGAAAGCTTGTAGAGTTATTGGGTTTCCTCGCTCTACAACCAACTACCTAGTTAGGATTCACTTCCTAAGTGTAGGCGTTGAAATGATACACTCGAAAATCACTATCATGATAGTATATTATAATAATGACTTATTGAATATTAACATTGTATAGATAAATGGTAAAAGAACGGTGGGCCTAACAGCTAGGCTAGACAACCTCGCTTGTTCGCGTCTGTAGAGTGAATAATCCTCCGGCCGTTCGACGTTGCTTTCTGCCAATCAGCGATTCGATATTCGAACTTCAGTACATAGCTCGCAGACGTATGCACTGGCCGGTGCGAAGCAAAAAGAGGCCAGCTAGCGAAGCACCACAAGCTTCATGAAAATTCTAGCCAGTAATGACATCTATCGAAGAGTTATTGAACAAAGCGCCTGTATAAAAAAGTAAAGAGTAAAAGTGCTATCTAGTTGCTTAGAGCAAGAGCGCCGAGAGTAAAAGCGCCATCTAGTAGAATAGAGCAAAGACGACCCCATAAAAGCTAGAACCCGAAACCCCAATGAAAAAATAATAAACTGCACGAACTTCAAGTTGCGATTTATTAATGTTGGCGGCACTGTCACACTGACACAAAATCAGACATGGCGCGCCTTACCAAGATCACGCAAGTGTTGAATATTTTCATTTATTCCTGTGTATTTTTATGTTGTTTTACAAAATTAGCGAGTGCAAATGTTGACTTAGATGAAGACAATTGGCGGCAGATCCTTGAAGGGGAATGGCTGGTCGAATTGTGAGTGTTTTTTTATAACCCGGTACATTTCAAAACGTGTCAAAAATCTAAATTTCTAATTGCTTAGAGCAAGAGCGCCGAGAGTAAAAGCGCCATCTAGTAGAATAGAGCAAAGACGACCCCATAAAAGCTAGAACCCGAAACCCCAATGAAAAAATAATAAACTGCACGAACTTCAAGTTGCGATTTATTAATGTTGGCGGCACTGTCACACTGACACAAAATCAGACATGGCGCGCCTTACCAAGATCACGCAAGTGTTGAATATTTTCATTTATTCCTGTGTATTTTTATGTTGTTTTACAAAATTAGCGAGTGCAAATGTTGACTTAGATGAAGACAATTGGCGGCAGATCCTTGAAGGGGAATGGCTGGTCGAATTGTGAGTGTTTTTTTATAACCCGGTACATTTCAAAACGTGTCAAAAATCTAAATTTCTAGACAAAAAGTCTATAAAACTCGTTATAAACTTCGCACAACTTTGGTGAATGTTTAACTAGCTTTGTATGTTAATTAGATGTTGATATGTTGCGTAATTTCGTTGATAGAGCTTTTTATGTGTAGGTTGTCTTGTCTAGTCTAAACCCTGAGTTCATTAAACTTAGCAAGGTCGATAGGGTCTAAAGAACCGTTTCAGCGGCTGCGGCCACCTATGTCGCACCTATTGTGTCCGTATTTATTGAAAAGCTCAACTTTTTTGTCATAAAATATGGCAGTTTATCGAAACCAAATTATCACACAAACATTCGAGCGTGAGTCATTCGGTAAATAAGTTCGAACCCACGTCGTAGGTAATTGAATGCTAAACGATTACCTACAAAAACGTTTAGGGTATGTAGAAATTCTATAATTAACTTTCATTTATTTGTTATTGTAGATAAGACCCTCAGAGACAGAGACAAAATTATAAATTCATGCTCTTCTTACTAATTATATGGCATAATGTTTCCGTTTTAATATACAAAAACTAGCTGATGCCCATGACATTGTCTGCATGGAATAAGTTTTTGAACTCCCATGGGAACTACGGATTTTCCGGGATAAAATGTAGTCTATTACACTATTCAGGTCCTCAAATCTTTGCAAAAAATATCGTCGATGTGTTGCTCTGATGCGGCGTGATTGAAGGACAAACCAACAAACAAACACACTTTCGCATTTATAGTATGTATTTCATACTACATAATAACCAAATAAAATATACAAATAAACTTTTATTTCAAGCGACTTTGACTTATAAATCGATATTACACTTGATATAACAGAAACAGGTGTGTCCTATAAAGTATAAGGCCATCAAATGTTACCTTTTTAGAAATTACTGCTCTGTGGTTTGCTCCAGTAGGAATAAAAAAATATCTGGCCTAATTCCTTGTCTTCATTATAAAAGGAACCTCTATGCAAAATTTTAGCTTTCTAGGTCCAAATGTTTGGGCTCAGAGTAGGTGAGTCAGTCAATGCATGTCTGAGTCAGGACTTTTTGTTTTATGTATGAGATTGAGCTAAAGTGTAAACAAACATGTCATAACTCTAGTTTTGTGAGTCACATATGCATATTACATCATACAGCCTGCATAATGGATTGTATTTTTTCACAGTTTTCACAACAAAACTTCTAAATAACTGCCTTCAATAAAGCTCATATTATTATGTGTAAATACATAGTAACTAACAGAGGCAGACATTTTTAGAATGTCTATTAACTGTTCTGGATTATTTGCAAAAAATTGCTGAACCAATTTTGGCAGAATTTTCAGTTTTTGCATAGATAAGGAGGCTCTCTGTGTTGTATTCCTCATTGCTGAGGAGTCGTGACCCCTTTCCATTAATCATATAATGATAGGGTTTTTGTGGGATAGTATTGCGGTGAGTTATCCGCGCAAATTAGGAGTAAGGAACTAGACAACTTTTTAATATGCAAAAAAAGGTTTCCTCCAATATTGAAAAAAACTATACCAAGTGATATTAACACAGAATAGCTTTAAGTTGCATATTTAACTCAAAGTCAAAATATGTTTATTCAAAATTGGTACCTACACAGGACACTTTATGAACGTCAAGTATACAAAGACAGAAGACGTCATGGTGATAATTAACGATAATATTTTAAAATTAAAGCTATGAGGGTTCCAAACGCGCCCTGATCTCAGAAGAGCCCTCAACAAACTCAGCATAAAATTTTTTGTGTTCCCAGCTACGCACCCTGGTGTCCCGCCTGCAATGCGCTCGCACCGGCATGGAAGGAGTTACCAAGACTCGCACAAAGCAAGAAACTGGGACTTAAAGCCGGTGCAGTGGATGTCACTAAGGCGCCCGGCCTGAGTGGAAGATTTGTGGTTACAGCACTGCCTACTATATACCAGTGAGTATACAAATATTATTAATAAATAATAAAGTCTTTGTGAGGCAAAATATTTAACGTTATAATAAAGCAGGAGACAAAATCATACTGAAATCATCTAAAACAAGTAACGTTGCTATGTCATCAGGGCAAAGTACACTATTAATTTATAATTTATTTTTGTCTCTGTAGAGTTAAGAATTAGAGTGTATACTGTTTGTGGTTTGGTGTTAGGCTTTGGTAATCATGGCCAGGCTCGAAAAAGTATATCTTATCGTATATTCGACGCATGAGATGTAGTCGACTAGTGAAACTATGCGTCAAATTTTGCAAGGAGACGTGCAAAATGTGTCGTATACGTGCCCCAAAAATAATAATCTTCGCCCACGGAAAAATGAATTATTTGTGGTCCCATATTGTCGCACTGTTGCCTGAACTATGGCACCCATACCGCATTCATTGGCATCATTCAATCTGATGGGATCACTCAATGACAAGCAGACAATGGTTCTTGAATTACTAACATACTCTGAGAATATTGAATCAACCTAGTCAGTATAAGTGGCACTGCCAATCTAATTAAATGTAACAAAACCGGCCAAGTGCGAGTCGGACTCGCGCACCGAGGGATCCGTACTCAAGAAGTAGGTATAATTACTTTTGTTAATGAACCGCAAAACTAACTTTGTTTGTAGAGGTTTACTGTTAATATCAAAAAATTACGTTTGTTGTATGGGAGCCCCCCTTTAATATTTACTTTATTGATATTTAATTATTTACTTTGAAAGGTAATATACAAGTTAATATTCTGTGAAAATTTGAACCGTCTACCTGTTACCGTTTTTAATATTGAGCAAAAAAATACGAAAAAAACACGTTTATTGTATGGGGACCCCCCTTAATATATATATTTTTTTAATTTTTAGTATTTGTTGTTATAGCGGCAACGGAAATACATCATTTGTGAAAATTTCAGCTTTCTAGCTATCACGGTCTATGAGATACAGCCTGGAGACAGACAGACAGACAGACAGACAGCGGAGTCTTAGTAATAGGGTCCCGTTTTTACCCTTTGGGTACGGAACCCTAAAAAAAGAAAGATATAGTCTGTCAATAAATTAGTGGGTATAAAAACTTTAATAGTGCGATGAAACTATGTATAGCGCCATCTAGCGGTATTAAATTTCTTGTAAGACGTTCCTTAGCGCCATCTAGCGGAATAAAATTGGTTGTAACCTGTTCATGTCTCCCATAGTGTAAAGGACGGTGAGTTCCGCCAATACAAGGGACCTCGCGACCCGGCCGCTATGATCGACTGGGTTGAGAAGGGCCGCTGGAAGAGCGCTGAGGCGGTGCCCTCGTGGAAAAGCCCGGATTCCCTGCAGATGGGACTGGTTGCGCACTTCTTTAAACTCAGCCAGGCGTTGAGGGTAAGGAATAAGATTTTTGTTCACTTTTCTTAAAATATTAGTTATGTGGAATTGATAATTATTGAAAAAGATCTTTGCGTTTTATGGTTGGCGAAAATGAACATGTATGTTTATACATGTTATCTAAAGTTGCGACTTCAATCTATACTAATATTATAAACGCGAAAGTTTGGATGTATGGATGGATGTTTGTTACTCAATCACGCCCCGACGGATGAACGGATCTGGTAACGGATCTTTTATCCCGGTAAATTAAGGAGTTCCCGCGGGAACCAAACGAACTCAATCTGCGCGGACGAAGTCGCGGGCATCAGCTAGTTATTTATAATTTACATTGCTAAATGTCGTAATTGTACCCAGGGAGTGCACAATATGCTGATGGAAACTTACGGGCTGCCTACGTGGGGCTCCTATCTCATCTTCGCGGTGGCCACCATTTTCATTGGAGCCTTACTGGGATTGGTGAGTTTTCCATATATTTTTCAACATCACATTGTCACATCATTTCAACCTATCGCCGGCCTACTACGGTATTCTTAGGCGCAGGATATATACGAGAGGCGCTGATGCATATGTGGAACAAACTACCCAAGGATGTGGTGATGTCAACCTCTGCAAATCAGTTCAAGAACAGACTGGATAAACACTTAAAGACAAAGCGCAAGATTTGATATAGGCGCATCAGCGAAAGCTGTCTAGCCTATTTTAATAATGATGACCGACTATATGCCTGATAACTGCCTCTTTGGTCTAGTGGTTAGCATGCTCGTCTGCGGCCGACGAGGTCCCGGGTTCGAGTCGTGGGTCGGGCCATTAAGTGTTGGGTTTTTCTGACTAGAAATTCTCAGTAGCTCGGAGTTAGGAAGTTGGCGGTGTTCCAACCCCGTGCCTCGGAGAGCACGTTAAACCGTCGGTCCTAGTTATTATCACTCACATGATAGTAGTCGTTAAAGCCCGCCAACCCGCATTGGAGCAGCGTGGTGGGTCTAAGCTCTAATTTCCTGCTCTCCTATGAGAGTGGAGGCCAGTGCCCAGCAGTGGGACGTTAATGGGCTGCAGTGGTGGACCGACTACATGACATGAGTGAAGGGTCATTGGACAACTCGCTCAAACTCAAGCCACACTGAAGATACTTCACACAACAGAGCGGCTTATTGCTTACATGTAACAGATTGCCGTGTTGCAGCACTGAAAAAAACCATCCGTATAGCAAACCCTTACGTGTATGTTCTTTCTATTAGGCAGGTTTCTGCACACTTAAACCTCCAGTTGGAGGTCTGTCGTGCGTGACCGTTAACTGAATCATTTCATCCAGACTTCCAGACAAATATACAATTTTAACTGCCTCATTGGTCTAGTGGTTGGCATGTTCGACTGCGGCCGACGAGATCCCGGGTTTGAGTCCCGCGTCGGGCCATAATTAGGTATTGGGGTTTTCTGAGTTAGGAAGTTGGCGGTGTTTCACCCCCTCGGAGAGCACGTTAAGCCGTCGGTTCCGGTTATTATCACTTGCATGATAATAGTCGTTAAAGCCCGCCAGCCCGCATTGGAGCAGCGTGGTGGGTCTAAGCTCTAATTCCCTCTCTCCTATGGACGTTATTGGGCTGTAGTAATATACAATTTTGTAATGTTTTCTTTTAACTATTCCAGATCCTAGTATGCATAATCGACATGTTGTACCCACCGAGGAGACCAGACAAGGTTCTGGTCAGCCGTGCAGAAGCCGAGAGAAGACAGGAGCAGGAGGAAAAGAAATCTGATGATGAAAGGGTCTGTACAATCATTTATGTATTTATATTCCACTACAAGTTGCCATTAACTGCAATTTAGTTTTATATCATTACAAGCTCATAACTGCAATCAGCAATCATAAGTGATGCAGTCAAAGATAGTAGCGGGCTGATCGTTGGTCTAGTGGTTAGCGTGTTCGACTACGGCTGACGAGGTCCCGGGTTCGAGTCCCAGATCTGGTCATAATTAGGTATTGGGGTTGTCTGACAAGAAATTCTTATTACTAGCCCGGAGTTAGGAAGTTCGCGATGTGTCATCCCCGTGCCTCGGAGAGCACGTTAAGCTGTCGGTCCTGCGCCTGATCTGTCTCTCCGGTGGTGTCGGATATTCCGTCCCATCGGGCTATGACAATAAAGGAACAGAGAGGCACCTGTGATTGCGCACACACTTGTGCACTATATTATCTCCCGCGCAGATGGCTTATCTCTCTGGAGATTGGTCGCCGTGGCTGAAATTCGGTCGGGAGGACATTATTATTATATATTGGTAAAGAAGAGTCTTAAAACAATAAGACATCTTAAGTCATTAAAAAACATTTTTAAAGACAAGCTTTTACCGTCCGCCACATTGAATTTAGTGTGACGTCATTTCGTATTCCTCTCAGCAACCTCTTTAATTGATACATTTATCATGGGGATGCATAAAAAAATAACTAGTCCGACATCTTTGGACTCCCAAATTGCCATATTGGATTTAGAATGACGTCACCAAGCTAATCCTGTATTCCTAACTAATCATGCAGTAATGCAAAATTACAGCTCAATTGGTTCTAAAATTCATTTGCAAGATTTGACCCAAACAAACAAACTCAAATGTTTTTTATTCATATAAACTTTTACAAGTGCTTTTGAATCGTCGAGTGATTTTACCACTGGTTCGGAATGCTACCGAGACGAATCGGCAAGAAACTCACAAAAGCCGCTTGTAATGAGCCTGTTTTTTAAAACTACCTTCTTTATCTACTTTATTTTTAATTGTCCAGGAAATGATCAACGACGATATAGTGGACGATGCTGAGAACTCTGCCGACAGCGACGCCGAAAAGAATTCTCCCAGCGATGTGAGTAGCCATCATCATCACTTTTTCTTTATTCTACTTGACTGCGATACTCACCTGATAGTAAGTGATGATGCAGTCTAAGATCTAAGAAGTTAGTTTAAATTTTTTACGTAAGAAGCTGACGTCAGTAACTTACATGAGAACCATTTGCAAACGATATGCCATTTACTAGGTGTTTACATTTCGTAAGTTACGCGTTTGTGACTTACGTGAGTAAAACTCACTAATGTAACTGCGGCCTTATCCAATTTTTACACGCGTGCCAAAAAAAAAGGAGTGTAATTTTTTCAAGGTTCATGTATGTAGGTGAATTTCTTTATTCCACCATAACTTCTAAATGTCTGAACAGATTTCGATGTATGGGGCATCGTTAGAATCCTTACATCATCCAGAGTGCTATTGGCTATAATTTTTTTTGAAACGAAAACAATATGGCAGGGCAGTCGTTTTTGATGTTGAACTAGCTGATGCCCGCGACTTCGCCCGCGGGATCGAGGTTTTTTTTGTTTCCGCGGGAACCGTACATTTTTCCGGGATAAAAAGCAGCCTATGTGTTATTCCAGACTATAAATCTATCTCTGTGCCAAATTTAATCCAGATCCGTTCAGCCGTTCTGGTGTGATTGAGTAACAGACATCCATCCATCCAAACTTTAGCATTTATAATCCTTATCCTTATCCTTACTAATATTATAAATGGGAAAGTGAGTTTGTTTGTATGTTTGTTCCGCTTTCACGCCGTAACTACTGAACCGATTGCTTTGAAATTTTGCAGACGTAAAGTTAGAAGTCCGGATTAAATAATAGGGTACTTTTTATCCCGGAAAATTAAAGAGTTCCCGCGGGAACTAAAACTCCTCAATCCACGCGGACGAAGTCGCGGGTATCAGCTAGTATTGGTATAGATTGCCTTATTTTCGGTCAATAACTATTGCCTATTATATTTCAGACATCGGGAGACGAGGCAAAGACGGGCGCGGGCGACGAGCCTCGCAGCGACGGTCAAGAGGTGCGCAAGCGCAGACCGCGCAAGGCTGACTAAACACACAAACACACATACAAAACACACACACACACACGAGTCTAAGGCTGCCTTTCCACCAGAGATGTGCTACGGATGTGTGTCCAAAAACCCACCAATAGGAGTGCTTGATTTTCATAGCTTAGATCGCTAGATGTTAGACCAATGTAATGTTGGGAGATAGAAATTTCGGAAACACTTTTAGTCTTTATCTTCTTTCACTTTTCGTAGGAATGCTTCTTTTCTTAGGAAAACTTGTGGTTACCGCTGTAAACTCGTCTTTGTCTCGAAGATATATATAAAATTTGGACCGCCGTCGCTGCAGTAATTGATATATAATATTTACTCCATGAATAGACTTTAAAAGGTTTTTATTTAATTTGTTGATTCGTGACGAAATATTTTCTTCTTCTTTTCTTGTCAGGAAAACAACCAACATTACACCAAAGGCTCCCATTGGTGGGATGGGAAAGGCAGCCTAATTGGGTATTTCACAACTGGACAAAGACGCAATAATCACGTCTCCTATTAAAACTTCATGTTTGACAACCATTTTAAATTATCGATTAAGGTAAAAAAGTGCGTTGACTACTGATGACGTCACGATTCAGTATTTCATACAAAATTCTATACTAAGCGCTCGTCTTGAAGTTTGAAAAAAAGTATCTGATTTGACTAGTTATCAAATACCCAATTCCCGAGTTTACACGTGTAATGTGACGTACTATAGATAGTTCAAACCAGGGATGTAACGGAGGTAAATTTATCGGAACCGAAGTCGGAGTCGGAGTTTTTAAATTTGATTTATTGGAGTCGGAGTCAGAGGCAGAGTCAGAAGTGGTCACAAGAGAGATATTTTTCATTGAAGAACAAATTAAAACATCATTCAGTCAACCTTTTTTCCTTTCGGAAAGCGGGGGTGGCGGGGGACTCCCAACGCGACGAGTATGAACCAGTTCGTAACGGTCGACGCAGGCCGCCGTCGCTATTTGTTATGCTTCGACCTCCGATTAAAACCTCAAAAGTATCGGAGCCGAAATCGGAACCGAAGGTGTAATAATAATCGGAAGTTTCGACTTAACGGAATCGGAGTCAAAGCTCCGTAACATCCCTGGTACAAACTACGAAAACGCGCCTCACTTATTTCATTGTGTTGATGAAGCTATTAAAATAAAAACAAAAACTAAACAGGCCTAAAAATTGTTCCAACTTCGGCCACCGCGCCGGCCAGATAAGTTTGTGGTAAGTATAATAAATAAAAAATAAATTATTTATTGTCCAGAAAAAATATTACAATCGCATTTATAGGTTTAGCGTCTGATGCCTACGATAAGTTTGAAACTATACTATTTTTTACTACTATTTTATAATAATCTATACTATTTTATGTCTATCTACTTTGGGTCCAGCACCTCACAGGTTAAATTAACCTTTCCTAATGAGACGAAAAATAGTGGGGCGCGTCTTCGCGGATTAGTCTACCTACCAGAAGGACGTGATATTTGTTTTTGATGAGATTTTCTATTTGAACGGGAAGTATAAATACCACTTCTTTTTTTAAAGTAATTTTTTTTATTGAAAAAATAAAAATATGTATTCACTATTTCCCTTCAATCCTGTGATAATGGAAGCATTTACCTACTTGTTCTTGAAATGATTTAGCGTTCCGGCACGATGCCGTGTAGAAATTAATTGGTATTGGTTTAATGTAACTGCCAGATTAGCCCGCTTCCATTTTACACCGCGTCCCTTACCACCACGTGGGCTAATTTAACATAACTTGTTTTTTTTTAAATAAAAGTTTATCACCCCTTAACTAACTAACCGTAACTGTCATCGAAATTACGTTTTAGGCTGGAAACAGTGCTCGACCGACGGTCAGCGCTGACCGTACGTCCTGACCGTCAGCGCTGACCGTCGGTTCTGAAAATGCATTCAGTGATAAGCTGACGGCGAACTGCGACGCGTGTGTACAGTTGTCAAAAAAATGAATCCTTTTGCTGTAAATGCTGTAATATGTGCGTGCTATTTTTTGCGCAAACGACGGAATAGAAGGCGGCGAAGATATCATGTACACCCAATCCTTGTAGAACGGTTACTTGAAGGCGAATTCTGCAAACTATTTTGGAGGTTGCAACAAGACGAGGAAAAGTTTTTTGATTATTTCAAGATGTCAATCAGAAGTTTCGATGAACTACAAGCAAGGTTACATGATACTTTGAAACATTCCAATATGTTTCGAGCTTCTGTCCAACCTATTGAAAGATTGGCTGTGACTTTGAGGTAAGTACTTGTTACAATAATAAAAAACTCCGAATTATTTATCAACATTTATTAAAAAAAAATTACATTTTTTTATTGAAAATAAGAAATCCGTCTAATTGCTTTTGACTGGATGAATCATTCGTCTGCATATAAATCTGCTGAGAAGAGGGTCGTTCTTCTACCAAATACGACTGCTGGATATTAGAAGAGGGTTCCTGTACTAAATAGGACTGTTGGATATTTGACTGACCGGGCAGTGTTTGAAAAGGAGATTGTACTACTGGGTACAACGGGCTAGGAGTAGTATGTTGCGAATCTGATGAGATAAAAGAATGCGATGTTCCTGGGCGGTCTGAGCCAAGCCTTCAAATTTCCATGGCTTTTTGTAGCACCTCTTGACGAAATATTAATTTTTGCTCGATAGAAAAAGTATTAGTAATCGGCAACAGTGAACAGAAAAACGCCATGTCATCGTTTTGCATAACTTTTGCATTCTCTTTAAAGAAATTCATCATTTCTCTGTCAAACTCATCTTCATGGCGATTTTTTTGACGTTGTTTTTGCGTGAATTTTTGTCTATGGTTAGAGGCAGGTTTTTGGCTGTTACGGTTAATGATGGAATCATCGGAATTTGGAGATTGAGGTTCAACAGTTCCTTCATTTCCGGTAGGTTGAGATACAACAGCTCCTTTGTTTTCAACAGTTTCATTTTGATTTGACTCCTCATTTGACAAAATTGAATCCTCGGTATTCAATTCTCGTTTATTATCCAGAAATTTCATAAACTCGAAATAAACATATGTCTTCCTTTTTTTAGCTGCAGATCCAGACGGCAAATTCTTTAATGTAGCCTTACACCTCACATAAGCGTCTCGCGCAGTTTTCCACCTCTGCTGCACTTGTTTTTCTGCAAAAGAAGATTAATATTTGTTTTTTGTTTCAGATATTTTGTGACGGGAGAGACATATCAAGATCTTCATTTTAGCTACCGTTTGGGGGCTTCAACTATTGGTGAAATCGTAAAAGAAGTCTGTAAGAATATTTGGACTCTACTCCATGAAGAGTGTCTTTCGATACCTAATACACAGGAAGGGTGGCTACAAATCGCAGATGGTTTTAAAAATAAAGCAAATTTCCCTAACTGCATCGGTTGTATAGATGGGAAGCATGTCAGAATAATTTTCCCTGAATATAGTGGAAGTCTGTATTCAAATTATAAAAAATTTTATTCTGTAGTTCTGTTGGCTATGTGTGATTCTGACTATCGCTACACCTATATAAATGTGGGGGCATATGGAACAGATTCTGATTCGAATATTTTTCGGAGAAGTTCATTATTTACGAAATTACAAAACGGAGAAATAACATTGCCTCCACCGAAACCACTACCTCACACTACAGAACCCATCCCATATATGATTATCGGCGATGCCGCATTTGGTATATCAAACAAAATTTTAAGACCTTATGCACGAAGTAATCTGACACATAAGAAAAAAATATTCAATTATCGATTAAGCCGTGCTAGAAGGTATATTGAGTCTACATTTGGAATAATGAGTAATAAATTTAAGATATTTCACAGACCAATGAATACTTCCCTACCGAATACAATAGCAATCATAAAGGCTTGTTGCGTTTTACATAACTACATTCGAGAAAGAGACGGGTACAGAATACAGGATACACTAACTGTTGAAGGCTTTGACGACCTTACTCTTGATACGAACATTAATATCAGATCAGGTGACGCAATAAGGGACAAATTTGCCAACTATTTCGTTTCTCCTGTTGGTAGTGTAACGTGGCAAGATGCTTATATTTTTTAATAAAATTGTATTTTACAACAATAATGATGTTTTATTTACTTACCTATATCCTTTTTCTCACTGTCAGACTTATCGTCGAAATCCGGAATTATTTCTTTACAAACTTCTTGCCAAGCACTTATTTTAGCATCACGATCTTTATAAAATGCAGACGATAAATCCCATAGTGCCGGTCGAAGCCGCACTTCAGTAATAAGGCGCTCTGTGTCAATATTCATTTTTTTTGCTGAGTGTACGTTCGGTCGCTCCGTCAGCGAAGCACTGGACGCATCCACACAATCTCATAGCTCGTCGGTCGACCGACGTACGCGCAACCGACGAGCTGGACCGACGGCTCGACCGACCGTACGCGCGGACCGAATCACGCGCGTACCGTCAGCGTAGCTGAGTGCGCATTCATAGGCTTGCATAGATATAGCTACGCCGACTGACGGTCAGCGCTGACCGTCGGTCGAGCACTGTTTCCAGCCTAATAGTTAAACGTTTCACCTTCAAAATAATTAATGTTAAAAAATCGTTTTTTTTTTTAAATTATAACTTAAAACGTTTTACAGTAAATTAGGAAAAAGTTTTACAATAATTGAGTGTAACGTTTTACAGTAAATTAGTAAAATGCTTTACATTAATTTAGTGTAACCTTTTACAGTAAATTAGTAAAACGTTTTAAGTGAAACGCTTCGCCTTAAAATAATAGCGTTTAATAAAACTTTATCCTGTTTGTTGTTTGTCGAATTTGACACGTTTGTTTTGTAAAAAAAATATTATTAGGTAAATAAATCGTTTCACGTTTTCGAAAACGCACTAATTGACATTTTATTTTTATCACACTAACTTTCTGTAACGAATAACTCGGTAGAGGTCTATTTAATCTATAAATTAATCCCTTCGAATTCTTTACAGAAAGTTTTAAATTTTTAATTATTAGTAGCCTCACACCAATATATTAGTATAGTATACTAAGTATTATTTTTAGATTTTAACTTAATTTAGGGCTGATTTTTCAATCGCCAGATACACTTACAACTGGGGGATGAATTTGACATTTTGACAGAATAAGTGTCACATTTGTTTTTTTTTTTAGAATTTATCTAATTACTAGCCGATGCCCGCATTGATGAAGGTTTTTTGATCCCCAGGGAACTCTTCAATTTTCCAAGATAAAATTAACCTATGTTTTAATTCTATTTATACTTAAGCTAGGATTGAAAAATCAGCCCCAGTAAATAATTAATTGTATTATTTGCAGTTAAAAGAACATTTCAAGATTCGAAACTTGGCTTGATTACATAACCTCAATATTATAACATTCCTATGACGTTAATAAAAAATATAAGAATAGTCCGTCAAACTAATCTTACCCAGTGCTAGCGTCGTTAGTATCTATTGAAAATAAAATAAAAACAAAATTCTAACACGTATAAAAATTCGTTTCAATTTTGGCCACCGGGTCAGATAAGTTTGACAGACTGTAAAATTATAGTCCGCGTCGCGACCACAGTCCCTTAGAGGCGGCGATAGTAGTCGCATGTTTATGCAATTATTATTGTACTTTAAATGTACTACTTCAACTATACTTCGTGACACGGACTATATTCCTCATAATTTTTAATGAAGGCTGACGTCCAATAGGCTCGCCAAGCCGAGTCGAATCGAATCACAATAATTCGCCACATGTTTACTATGAAACTACTCCCCCACACGTCGATTGGAGTGCCGAAGTGCGCCGAGTCGAGTCCATACAAAACAATGCGACCCGACTTGATTCGGCTCGGCTGCAGTCGACTCCGGACTTTAAACTGCGATTGAAAAATCATTAATTTGAAAAAATAAATTAGAAACTTTTATTTTAAATAACAAAGTTACTGTTTGAGAGGTGTTTGTGAACGGGCGGCAAATGGTGTTTTTGTGTGGGACTTTTTTATTTTAATCACGTTGGTGTTTAATAAAAGCTTGTGTTTTAAAAACGATCTTGGTAAATTCAAACAGCAAGTTTGTATTTGTATAGGGCTACCTAACTTTTATTTTGCATCAATGTGGTCTTATTGCATTCTATCTAAAAAATCAGACTCAGATTTTACTAGACGGACTAACTATCTAAAATCTCAATAGGATTTTTTTATATCCAATGTTTGCCGCCCGAATCGCCGCGTCGATAAGACGACAAAATTGCCTTGTACAAAGACTATAGAATGTTTATAGTTTGATTGTAATGAATTAATGATTAACAGACATAGTTGCTCGCTAATTAAATAATCGTATTTATACTTACCTGTTTTATTTTAATCATCTACCCTCATTTGATTTATGCTCTGAATAGCGGAGTGGACCAGCCTGATTATCCATACTAATATTATAAATGCGAAAGTGTGTCTGTCTGTCTGCTACGCTTTCACGGCCCAACTACTCAACCGATTTTGATGAAATTTGGTACAGGGATAGATTGCATCCCGGGGAAGGCTACTTTTTATCCCGGAAAACTTAGGAGTTCCCGCGGGAACCAAAAAACTTCAATCCACGCGGACGTAGTTGCGGGCATCAACTAGTATTATATAAATGCGAAAGTGTGTCTGTCTGCTACACTATCACGGTCCATCTGTTCAACCGATTTCGATGATATTTGGTACAGAGACAGGTTGTATCCCGGGGAAGGACGTAGGCTATCCCGGAAAAAGAGAGTTCCCGCGGGAATCAAAAAGCTTAATCCACGCGAATTAAGTCGTTTATAGTTATTGATAAATGATAGGATAATTTTTCATGTCTGATTGGTCCACTAAACATCTCCGCTCTGGTGGATACCGGGCCTTAGGTACCTACAGTTCGCGCGCGTGTTTAAATTTGTGTCACCACACATTTACTCTGCATTCAACTCGCGCACGAACTATAGTTATTACATTGATTTTGCTGTCTATGGCGCGGGAGATGCACGAGAGAGACGGACGAGAGCTAGGTGCAGGCTCGGGGCCGCTTCTAGCACATTGCCATGGAACTAATAAGTACTACGTGTTGTACGTAGTACTTACTAGTTCCATGCACATTGCATACTAAATATGCAAGCGACGCGACGAACGCGAGGTCAGGGTTGCCAGGTATACAGATTACAGAGGTGCAGACGCCGCTCATAATTCAAAAGATCATTTTATTTAAGCGGGTAGGTTTTAGCGTGAGGTAACGCCATCTATTGCCAATTATTTTGTTTCCTAGCAAATTAGAGAAAAGTAGGTAGTTACTTATACTTACAAGTCTCGGCCGAAATAGCAATTCACGGCCTTTTTAAATACGGCGGCTTCGCCTCGTCATTCCAATATTCTATTGCTCAGCCGTGAATTGCTTGTAGGTAGGTACTATTTTTTACTATGCTTTGTAAGGTCACATGGTCAGTACATAAGGACAATAAACAGTCCTCACCATAGTATACCTCCTAATAATACTTCCCCGTTGTAAATATGTTCGTTGGTCCTCACTCCTCGTGCTCTACAAGTACAAACAGGCGAAAGCGGCCCTCTCAGTCATGTCCTTTAGTTGTTTCTAGGGGAATTTGACATCTTGCTCTACCAGCGTTGCAGAACCAAGTACACTTGGCCCAATTTCATGTCAGCGTTCTAAATAGGTAAGTAGGTCAGGTCAGGGAAATATTGAATTTGTAGGGCACTTTGGATTTTTTTTACGTTCTATCTAGGTATTTAGTTGTTTTATCGTACAAGTGCGCGCTTAGTTTAATAGACTTGAAAGCAAAATTCGTGGAATATTTAAAAGCATAGTGATTATAGATAGGGGAATCAGCGATTAAGTAATTAGTTATAGTAGAATGTCTAGAACGTATCTGATCCGGTGACAGAGTCGCTAGTATCTATTAAAAAAAGCATAAAAACAAAAACTAAACAGGCATAAAAATTTGTTCCAATTTTGCCCACCGGGTCAGATAAGTTTGTGGGAGTTGGGACTATACGTCTTATACTTAGTGCGCGTCACGTAAAAATAACGCTGGCCGTTTACCTGCGCACTGAGCGATTTATCGATCTAGTTGGTGGTAAGAAGGGGATGCGACGGAGGAACTATAGGTATCTATTACGATTCTAAAATAAACCTACTATAGGTAATATAGAGAACGATAGGAAGCTAGGACGCGACTGTATCCGTACCCAGACACATCCCCTCCACTGTCCCTCAGCGTTCTTTTTACGTGACGCGCACTATACTGATTCGTTAATTAACATGTACCTACCTACATAAAACACATATTGTGGATTGGTTCAGAGAAATAGAATACCTATTCCATTTCTGTCCTCTATACGTTTTCTCTGCATCAGAGACGTGTCGTAGCTATAATGTAAAAGTATACCGTGACACGACTGCTAGACAACAAACAGCCATAAGGCTGTTCGTTTAGCAGTTTAATCGTAGATCTAGAATCTAAGTGCTGCATGTACAAAACGTTGAAAAGGACGTAGAAATTACAATGGGATGCTTATTAATCCTAAATCCACGCAGACGTGGTCGCGGGAGTTAGCTAGCGGTTACCTTACTATGGGGCTAGTATAGTTTCGTCATTAATAATAATCGCTGAGCTTTCATCAAAGTGGCTATTTCAGCTGTAGCCTAAAATAGAGGGGGCAACGACTCTCACCAATCAGTAGGTATGTGGTATTATAAAACTCGTTTGGAGCTATCAGTGACGGACAGCTCATAGAGGCATACAAGCACAACTTGCTATCATTGAAATGGATCCAAGCTATTTTTTTTTCATTAAAGCCTGCCAGTAAATAATTCCCTTGTACCTAGTTCGGACCCTGTGCGAGCCACTAATCATGACCCTCACCAATGTGTAGTAAATATGAGCCAACGACAACGAACTTATATAATAGGCATGATGACTGATTTTGAAAAATGGTCATATTATGTTTGGAAGTATCTACTATTTCGAAAAAATATCTTATTTCAGCAGAAAAATAAAGTTTGGTAGATAAAATTAGCATTTAAAATTTATGCCAAAACGTTCGGCGGTGTCATGGCGTCGTTGTGACGTCACTATTGTTTTTACCAATGTGCTCTGTGCAGTGTGCAGTAAGCAATAGTGTGATTTTCAAAGCTCGAAAACAAACAATTGTGACGTCATTCGCTTCTTTGTGTTTTATGCAATATGGCGGATTGCTGTATTTTATAGTTTTATTTTATCAAAATAAATAGCAATCTCACTAGAAATAGAAAAATAAATACGTTTTTTATAATCCATGAATCTTATTTCATTAGATAAATTCATAATTTCATGGATTCTTGGTTACTGTCATCATGCCTATTGGGTTTATTTAGTTATTGAACTTATAGAATTAATAAGTGGGTACAATAAAACCAAAAAATACGCATCATGTACAAAAATATTTAATTTTATTGGTATATTAAATTAACGATTACTGAACATTAACAGGGTTTAAGGCTATCTTAACTATTCAGATGAGCGTACTATTTTTGATACATACCAACCAAATATTATAAATATTAAAGTGTGTCCTTGTTAAGTAAACCTTGTAACATGTTATAAAACTTTTGTTTTTATATAACAAATCAAACAGTTAAACCAGACACATAAAAAAATGCTTCATAAAGCATTTTTTTATGTGTAACATATATGTGGTTTGAAGTTTGAATACACCAAAAAGTTTAAATATGTGCTAACAGGAAAAAGTATAATGAAAGTAAATTTTATATATTTATGTAATTAAAGTACATAACATAATAATTAAATTAATTTGTATGTACGTGTCTATGGTTTGATAAAATTGGCTTGACCTGCCTGGATAAAAATTACGTCATTTTGATTATTATTTTGTAAGGTTATAAGTAGTAAAACTGACTTGCAACATTAATTTAATTTTTGACTTTTGCGATTGAGATTCACTGCTACTAATTATTTAATCAATATGTACTATATTATTTAAAAAAAATATCTTATTCTATAAAACAATGTTGAAATAATACACCTATAGTATAACAGTCCGCTGAGGTTTCGTCAGTAAAAACAATCTGGTAAGATCCAATAGACATAATTTGATATTAAACTGTAACTTGGAAAAACTTTATATTTTTATATAAAAGACCAATTATTAACATTTCATGCTTCGCAACTTTGTCCATCAATTGATATATTTTTTTATTGATTTTTTATAATTTAAACAGCAAAAAGTTGCAAGTGAAGTGAGCATATTAATCTTTGAATGTCAATGGAGAAGTTTCATGATGTTGTTAATATATTTTTTGACACAATGGAAGATCAAAACCAGTAAATCAGTGAAATTATTTTTGAAATCCATCAATAAATGTTAGCTAAATTAATTATTAAAGTTTATGGGCCGCTTGCACAGGTACCTGCATTAATTTTAAACTGATTTAGTTATACATTTGTAACAGCACTAAAAAATTAACTAAATCAATTTAAGAGTCCTTGTGCAAGTGGGCCTTAGTATTTTAACGCACGACGATTGCGGTATATCCTTTTTAAAATTATAAAAAAAAATAGGAAACTTCTCTCCATTGAATGGGCTTCTAAAATAACAACATATACATTTTCATTTATTTTTGATACAGTATAGTTTATTTCATTCTGTTTAGAATATGACGCAAGTATAGATATTCATACTATGTTTATAAAGAAGTTGGTTAAAAATAAAGTAAAATCTTTAAGCAAAATATAAATTAAAGTTAATATGTTTTTTTACAAATTGCATTGAATGTATTTGACACCACTGGAAACTTATTAGGTACTTCATTTTTTTCGACTTTTTAAACTTGTTTTTTTGAAATCCAGATTATATTACGAATTTACGATGTTATAAAATATATGTGTATAATACCGAATACGTCCACATATTTAATTGACTACCCAACATTTTTTTATTTGTTAAAAGATTTTCAGACATTTATCAAATAATCATAATATTAAAGTTTAATTTAGGATGTCATTATTAAAGATGATATAGTAATATTTTTCAGGCAAAGTCCACAGAGTGATCAAATCGAAATAGAACAAAACAAAGAGGATTTCTTGCGAGCAATATCAAAATTATCGAGCCAAATTTTATAGTTTCTTGATATTTTTTGAAGAGCTCAGTTCGGGCAGCTCCAAAGAGCAACCCTTTCCAAAAGTTCTGTACAAAATCGAACCTATGCGGACAATCTCGACTCTGAACCTTTCGTACTTTGCCCAAAAATATATTTAAAATTATTACTAAAATATGCTGTATATATATTTTATATAAATTATAATATTGTATTAATACTGATTACATTTTCTGATAAGTCAATAGTTACATGGTACAAAAAGATGGCATGTAATATTTACATTATGACGTCAGATATTATAATTTAGTTAAAAACAAATATCTAAAACCCGCATTTTCATATATGCATTAAAACTAATAATATACAACCAATGGAAAATAAATTAACGCTATCAATTATTTATCCTATTAAAAGCTAAATTATGTAACATAAATTAAAGTTATATTACGTAAAAGTTATGTTAGATGACATCTCATCACTTAAAAATTTCAATTTTTGACAAATATGTTTTTTTTTCAATCTTCAACAAGTGGATAGAAATTTTCAGTTGACCCATTTGTAATGAAAATTGGTTGGGATTAAGAATATCTTTATCTAATAAACTTGAATATGTGTTTACGGAATTTAAAATTTTCAAGTGAATATAAATGTAATTTCTTATCGTTTATTAAAAATTAATATAGGCAAAGCACCATCGTAACTGGTGGTAAGGCACTAATTTCTGTATAGTTAAAAAATGTACATCATAATTATTTGAAATAAAAAATAATTATACACATACACTATAAGAGCACTGACTCCTTAGGGCCAGGCAGACTGAGTGGCGTGAGAAGGTCACGTATTTTTGATAACCTACTTTAAGGCAAACTGCATAAACATTGACTTGATCACTATGCGCTAATTATTTGTAACTTTTGTCAACATCAGTATTAACGAGTCAAACCAAGACGCAGCTGTTCCGTTGTTGACTACAACAGGATATTATATTACAAAAATACTATTCAAGGAAGACTTTAATTATTATTAGTTATACAATAATTACATCATTACATTAAGTTAAATAATCTAATCTAATTAATCACTAAAAATTTAACATTAAGTATGTAATTAACGGAATGTTAATTAATTAATTTTAATCATAAATGTGCCAGTCTTCATTTATTTCAAAAGTTAATTAGAATTACGAATCATTTAAAAAACTATCAAGCAATGAAAATTAGATGACCTATTTTTTAATTATTTATTTCATAAAATATAAAGTTTATTATGCATGAAATAAGTCACTACATATTACAACCAAAAAATAAAAATTAACAGAACATACACTGTATGAATTCATTCAAATTTCAAACAAATTAATATGTACTAAATTTTTACAAGAAAAATAATTATTTTATTTAATTTATGTGCCATTTCTTATTGGATCAACAGATTATAACAAAAATATTGAATGTCAGATTTAAGAGTAAATTTGTACCATTTAAATGTCCATTGAGATGGCAATATTATTCAGCTAAACTCATTCCCTTCATACAAGCTTTCGCAAACTTCTAGAAGTCTCAGTACTGGGCTTATGTTGTAAGGGAACAGGGATCTTGACACTAATCTACTTATCTGTAACCGTAACCTTATCAGCACTCTCATCGTGTCATCTAGACCTCTTGAGCTGCCTGAGTCGGTCTGTTGGCACGTCTCTAAGAATTTAGGCCAATTTCTCCTAACGTACTTCAAAAATCGAAGCAAATACAGCAGGAAACATGTCTCATTACTAACAAGATAATCCAACAATACATCGCTATCATGCGAAACCACTTTAAGAAACTCTATAAATGACATGATTGGATTTAACATCGGTATTAAATCGGGATACATCGAATTCCTATAAACAATGCCAACAGTGATATCTAGAGTACAAACCATTGATTCAATCAAATAATCATCTTGCTCGCTGAATAGATGGATGAGCATCTTTGTGAATGGAGTCTCTGGATGGAATTCGAAACAGTTTCGGATAAACACATCTAGTTTCTTCAGAACATCGCGAATAGATCTTTCGACAATCTGCATGTCTTGTATAGCGTTATAATCAGAGGAATCTATGGAACTGTCAGACGAATCACATCTCATTTCTTTGACTGTAACCGCTACAGATTTCAACACTAATAGAGACATACGTTGTAACATTGTCTTGTCTATGTGTGATGATTGAGAAGGATCTTCGTTATCTTCTTCACCATAACTCTGATCTACCAGCTGTATTGAAGAAGACAAAGGAGCAACATCCGTACCTAATGCATAATCTCTAATTACCGTGCAGTTATGACCCAAGAAACCAAAACCACTCCTACTGTTCTGAACCCTGACTTCACTCAGTAGTCTAAAGTCTTTAACGTATCTGACAATAGAATGAGCTAGACAACATATTTCTTCAGGCAATATGTCCTGTAAAGCCAGTGTTGATCCATAGCACAGCACCTCATTGAACAAACTAAGCAAATGTGAATAAATCAAACTGGGCAACATAGTATTCCTTAACAGATCAACAAAACCCTGCAAATCTGCATAAAACGGCTTTGTATCTATAACTGAGAGATTCGCCTTCACACTAATTATGTTCTCCCATAGGGAGAAAAAAGTTAATATACAATTTTCAGCATTAGATAAATTCAGGTACCTTAGTAAGAGAAGCTTCATGTTCTTGACCAATACTGGCCAGTGATGCTCCAATGTTTTTATTGTTAGACACTTTATATGAGATGTGTCGAAAGACTCAGAGTCTGTTAGTATTACAGTTATGCAACCGTGTTCATTAACTTTTTCTATCCTTGACGGAGGTGGTTCTGGCGAAACAGATTGCTCCATACCACTGGTCAGCTCCGCAGGAAACTTCAACACTGGCTCGTGAAGTTTAAACTGTATAGGTTTACTACTAGACTTGTCACCTGATGTCGATGATGAACTATGGGTTTGCAAATTTGAAAAGGCGCTATGTAAATTATCACTACGCGAACTAGAAGGCATTTGTGTACTACTACTGCTACTGCTTGTACTTCTAAATGGATTATCTTCTTGAACCTGAATGTTTCCTGCTGTATTTACATAACTACTCTCTTCTAGAGGATGCTGTTCTACATCTTTCCATTCAACTATCCTTTTAATAATGTCTAAGCTAAAGTTGATCTTCTGAACAGTTATCCTGTTTATCCTATCGAATAAATAAATATTTTCAGTTATCTGTTGTAACCAATTTTCGTCAACAGTGTCTTTTGAAACAATTAAAAAACTAGCTAGTACCCTGCAAGCAACAAACGTCATAAATTTGCTCTTGTGCTCCGATAATTCAACAACCTCTGTTATCCAATCATGCCTGTTCCTAACAAAAACATCGCATGCATACATAAGTCTTGAGCATATAGTGCCTGTGTGGTTTTGTTTCAAATATATGTCAAACATAAGTTGCATAGTGGAAAGGTAAGTTAGGGAACATGTTAACGGCCAGGCTGCAATATGTAGCCTTCTATCAAAGAGCTGAGATATAGTGTTTTCATTAAAACCACACAAGCATTGACCCACTAAAGCTGTTTGGATGATTCTTAGCTCAGATAAGAGTTTATCGTCAGCAGCTGTCCAATGTGGTACATTGTTGGAACAGGAGGGGATAATTTCAACATTTGTGTCACTAGGAAGCCTCAGAATGGTAGAACAATCAACTGCATCCTCACTTACTGTACCACTGTCTGGAGATTCCCCGTTCCTAGGTGTGTACTCCCCGGAGGTATCAGCCGTAGGGGTTTCCAAGTCATATAGCTCCGTGAGGATATCCTCACCAGATCTGTCGCTCCCATCGTCGATATCGGGCCCATCTATCCTCTGTTTCTTCTTAACAGGTTGATCTGAAGCCATCCCTTCATCTGATGTTGGGAAACAAACCTGCCCTCTTAAAACCATTAACCCGCGTGTTTTGGCACTCCAAAAAGCTATTTAAGCCCTTTTATAACGCACTCACTGTTCCCATAGTGGCAATTGGGCTGCTAATGTTCTGAAAATAAAAACGAAGAATCGTAAATGAATGCTTGACCTTTCCCACAGCTACCAAGTTACGCGGACGACAAAGCCACAGGATATCTGAACGATATTCACTTTGAACAATGAAAAATACACTAAACTGGCATCAGAACGATTCAATTTAAACTTTTTACTGAACAAAATCACACTACATCACGTTATATGCCAAATACATTGAACTTTCCAAAATATTTTGATGGCACACATACCAATGATGACAAAATGAGGTTGTTTAGACACGTTTTATCCGTCTTGGTATCCATAAATTACTTTTAAATGTTCAGTTTACTGCGACAATACACAATTATGCACAGTTTTAAGTGAGATTTCCATAAAAACAGTTAAATTTCTTTGATCACGACTTTGTTGAACAGAACATCGACTCCATTACGTACAATGACGCTCTGTCAATTGAGACACTTTTTATTGTGGAATTTTTGCTTAATTTTGACTTTTTACAGCACTGCAAGAATTTCATTTAGAACTGTAATTTTTGTGAGAATTAATTAATACCTAGAATGATTGCTTTGTCTTAATTAAAGTTTATTATAAAGTTAAAATATTAAAAAGGACTTTCGATAATGGCATTTCCGGTTATGTCTGTGAACAAGGACGTTGCCAGTTTGACGACTTCTGAATTTAGCAATTCCATTGAAAGAAAAGAACAAGTAGCAAAAGTTCTCTAAAACTTTATGAGGATACTTCAAACCTGTGATTCAAACCTCACGAGTCACCCGTGCTAAAAAAGTCATATGTAACAAATTATAGGTAAAAATAGCTCACTAGGTGAGACCGCGACTTCGTCCGCGTGGATCAAGTTTTTTTAATACGTGGGGAAACTCCTAATATTCCGGGATAAAAAGTAGCCTATGTCCTGCCCCGGGATGCAATCATCATAATCGGCTGAAAAGAAAAATGTAGCAAATAGACAGACAGACTTTAACGGATTTTGAATGAAAACTGCAGTTTTTTAAAAGGATCCAGAAGTAGGAAGATCTTAGAATTCAGAAGTAGAAGATGTCTAGAAAGTAGAAAGATTTTTTAAAGAAACAATTTATATGTGTTCAACTTCAAGATATCCTACACGTTGATAATAACTTGGTACCTATCCGCAAGATACTTATTATGACAATTGACAATAGCATATTGAATCTCCTATTATATATTATACTATATATAGCTCAATTACCACTCACTGACTGACTCACTCATTGACAGAATTGTTTCTCCTAGAAAGAGACAAAAAACGATACAATGATGTACGGGAGATGTGTTCGGGTGCGGGATGAGGGAAAGGAAAAACTATTGACATTTCGGAAAACAAGATGGCGGCCGACATGATTCTCGCAACTCTTTTGTTTTCCAACCGATTTCGTTAAAACGCGCAACTATTGAAGAAATTAGTAAACGATCTATAGAAAAAGTGGAAAAAGTTGGAAAAACAAGATGGCGGCCGAGCTGTAGTGTTTTGAAATTTTTGATTTTTCGACCCCGAACCGCGGTGCCACAGATCCGAAACGGCGTGGTTGAGCATTATATTTTTTTCTTTTTTCGCCTACAATTATCCTGTATTTTGACAGAATGGGAGTGGTTTTTAAAAATTCAAGACGGCGGCTGTCGCGGATGCCGTTCGGTTTGAGGTACGAAAAAACGCAATTTTAAAATTCAAATTTCTCACAGTTGGCAACGTCGGATCGTTTCGACTTCTAGGGGGCGATTGTGTGTACTGACTCGAGGAATGGAGTGGGGAAAAAAATTACCCCATTTCTTGGGAAGTTTTCAAGATTTACCCCAAAAATAAAAAAATCGAAATACGTATTTTTTGCAAAGTTCGAGTACGAGCAACCACGTGTCCCACTTGTACGAATGACATTTAGGTATTTTCGTCACCGAGGTCTGGCAACACTGGAATTTATCAAAGAAAAAGTGATTTTCGACATGGTCTCTTTTCAGGAGCAATCATTTCGGCTGGGTGCGAGCGAGATGAAAAATTGAAACGTCATCAGGAGCGGTATATCCTGTAGTTTACGGGAAAATTATGAAACTAAGTAAAATGTTTATGTGAAACGAGGTGGCGTCCATTTTGTATTCTTTTTGTGTTTTTAAAAATTTCGATAACGATTTTGAGGCAGTTGGCAACATTTGGGAAAGTTGAAATGTATGGATCGATTGTGTATCTCGACCGGCAGTATCGAGGTATCTAAACAGTGTTGCCACATTTGGGGAAGTTTTCGAGATTTTCCCCAAAATCTTCCTCCTGTAAAATTTTGTATGAAAAATTTTTTTTTCACTGATGGCTTCTTATAGAAGTCAGAAAATTTAACTTGAAGAAAATATGGAGATACTTGATGATTGAGGATTTCGGAGACGGGTTAAGAGCACGGCCAAGGTATTAAAGATAGGTGGGGGGGTGCTCGACCAAATGTCATTCGAAACTTCATCCAATAGCTAATGAGCAAAAAAAAAATTCAAAATGGCGGATTTAAGATGGCCGCCATACAAATTTATTTGGTGTCTATCTCAGATAGTATAAAAGATGGAAGTGTGGTTTCTTGGCAAAAGATGATCAGGACCTGAAGGTCTACTTGATGAACAGGAAAAAAATTCAAGATGGCGGAAATGTAAAATGTTTCTCTGAAAAGAGGTGGCGGCCATTTTGTATTCTTTTTGTGGTTTTGAAAATTTCGATCACGATTTAATATTTGGGAAAGTTGACATGTATGGATCGATTGTGTAACTCGACTGGCAGTATCGAGATAGCTAAACAGTGCTGCCACATTTGGGGTAGTTTTCGAGATTTTTCCCAAAAATTTCCTCCTGTAAAATTTTGTATGAAATTTTTTTTCACTGATGGCTTCGTATAGAAGTCAGAAAATATAACTTGAAGAAAAATATGGAGACAGCTGATGATTGAGGATTTCGGAGTCGGATAAAGATCACGGCCAAGGTATTGAAGATAGTGGGGGATGCTCGAATCTAATTGGCGGTGAGTTTAAAAAAACCTCCAAAATGGTTGATTCAAGATGGCCGCCATACAAATTTCGTCTCAGTGTCTATCTCGGAGAGTATAAGAAATGGAAGTATGGTTTCGTGGCAAGAGATGATCAGGACGAGTGGGTCTATTTAGCGAAATGACAAAAAATTCAAGATGGCGGTTTTTTTTTTCAAACCAAATTATATGGCGTTTAGGAACTGTAAAAGACTGGGTACTTATGGTTCCTTTTCAAACTTTGTTTTATTTAAAAGACTCTCATTCTAACGAATCTTTGTGAGCAAAAATGTGAAGCGAATTGATGATAGAGGATTTCGGAGACGCGTGAAGAGCAAGGGTATTAAAGAAGAGGGGGTGTGAGAGGGGTTTAAAAAAAAACAAACATAAAACTACCAACATACCCGCAAAGAGACAGAAAACGATACAATGATGTATGAGATTTGTTAGGGTGCGGGATGGGAGTAGGGAAAAATTATGACATTTCGGAAAAACAAGATGGCGGCCGACGTGATTGCAACTCTTTTGTTTTCCAACCGATTTCGTTACAACTAGTGATGATTGAAGAAATTAGTAAACGATCAATAGAAAAAGTAGAAAAAATTTAAAAAACAAGATGGCGGCCGAGCTGTAGTGTTTTCAAATTTTTGATTTTTCGACCCCGAACCGCGATGCCACAGATCCGAAACGGGGTGGTTCATGTATAGGAGTTAATATGTTCGGGTGCGGGATGGGAGTAGGGAAAAATTATGACATTTCGGATAAACAAGGATTTGCCGAAATGAACCGATCGAAGCATTGAAGATAGGTGCTCGACTAAATGTCATTCGGAACTTCATCCAATAGACAATGAGCTAAAAAAAATAGCGGATTTAAGATGGCTGCCATACAAATTTGTTTGGTGTCTATCTCAGAAAGTATAAAAGATGGAAGAGTGGTTTCTTGGCAAAAGATGACCAGGACCTAAAGGTCTACTACTACAGGTGTTAAAAAAAACCGATATAAAATTTTCCTCTTATAGCCCCATTACTGCTGGCGTGCCGCAAGGTAACGTCCGCTACCCACGTTTTCGCTATTTATATTAACACTGTCACTTATCTTCTCTCCTCTTCCTATCACCTCTATGCTGATGATCTTCAAGTGTACAGCTGCACCTGTCCATGACATCCACATCGCCATAGAAAACCTCAACCGGGATTTGAACCAAATTAGCACTTGGAGCGAATCCTATGGATTGTCTGTTAACCCACAAAAATCTCAAGTAGGTTTATTGGATGGCACCAAGCAGCTTGACAAGATCATCGGAAGCAATTTACCTCCCATCCGCCTAGGCTCAACTACGTGGACATTAGCCCCTCGGTCAAATACTTTGGCATTTAATTATATCGACAGGTCCCGCAAATCGCTGAGGTTAGCCGGAAGGTGTTTGGTGGCCTGAGGCGCTGGAAAAACTTCCTTTTTAGCAGTTAAAAAATTTTTTTTTTTTAGCAGTTACCCGAAGATAGTGAAATAGGTTACGCGAGCTGCTTTAGCAGCTCGCGCACAGAGCGAAACACTAGTTAATTATAAAATCAAAATACTGTTTAATGATATCCCACATTAAAAACATGCTTGTATATCCTAAATCAGGTATATTTTACTTTATTCTAATTTCATAGACCTCAGACTCAGCCAATCTCTGCCAGAAATCAGATTATGTTAAGTTAAGAGATTCGCACACCGCTATCAAACCGTAGTGTATTACATTACATGAATTGTCGGACATACGCCGACTGAATACTGGTAACATTTTCATGAACCATTCACCGACGAGAAAAAGAAGGATCCATTGTTGATTCCCACTCAGGGCCAGATGCTTTATTAGTTGTTAACTGCGCAATTTATGCATTATTAGATGGTATTTGGAATTTGTAAAACTACAATACAGTTTTAAAAAATATTTATAATTTTTTAAGACTGTATAAAATAAAAATAATTATTGTGACAACTGTTTTTTTGATATGGCAACATTTTTAGTGTCTCCGACTCCCGAGAAAAATGTCTGCTTTCGAAAGACTCGAAAATTATTTTCGTTTTGAAAAATATTAGCTGCACCATTATTGATAAAGACTTTAAAAAATTATCAGGTGAATATTGCAGTTAAACAATACAGTTGTGCTATCAAAGTGACGATGGTGACTCATCGGGGTGTTTTTGCATAACAATCGATTGGATTCAATTTAGGTTAAGATATTTGTGGTGTTGAACAGAGTTTTACGATAAAAATTCGTACGTTAAACTTGTTGGTAAATACACTTTAAGTTACGCAAATAACGCGCACATTAATATTTTGGTTTATTTATAGTCTTGATGCGGAAACGTATCGATATGTCATCGGCTTTGCCTTAGGTTTTTTTGTGTATAAAATGCTATGCTGTATAAATAAAGTTCAAATCTTGAGGTTGCGAAAGCGCTCTAGTATCAACTGACATTCGCAACCTTGTAATAAATTAATAGAAAGCATTAGTTGCCTTAGAATAAGTAGACAATAGTGAAAATCTCTTCTGATATCCTGTTTCCCTGGTCAATAGGATTTTGGGTGCAATACGTTTTGTTTCAAATAACTTGAAAAAAATTTCAGTAGTTTTATAATCGTATTAGTTTATAATATATAATACTTCATTGTAAAGTTAGTTTAGCTATTTAAAAACGCCCATTTAAAATTTGACATCACCCACACACTTCTGTAGCCCCATAAATAATGATCCTATTTTAGTTTTACACTGGAGCCATTTCTGTTGTACACCATCTCTAAACTGAACTAAAATTACGGGTCTATTTATATTGCTATCCTTTTCATAATACTCTCTGTGGAAAGAGGCAGCACTAGATTTATCTAGAGATTGTGTTATACAGAATAAGTCCCACCGTTTTGTTTATAACACATGTACTTATAGCTGGTGCCAATTATTTAAATGTGTCTGAAGCAAGACAAATAACAACATATTTTTGCATGTAGTATGTATGTTGACTTGGACAATTTGTGTGAGAGTTGTGCAAACAAGCACTTGCACCTCAGCTCAGAGACTACTAGGTTATTATTATTATTACTAAAGTAGGAAAGGCTGGTTTGTATATAGAGCTTATACAGGTCCAAGGTTTGCTTTTCTAATAGGAAGGAAAAATATTTAAGGGCCATCGCATTGAATTATTAATACTCAATTTCAACAAAAAAAATCTAAGTTGTTACGGTTTAATATAGCATATCTTGATAGAAACTGAAATACTTAGATGATTAATAGTTATGTTTATGCCATGTATTCATTAGGGGACACAATGTTTTCAATCTCACATAGAATTAGTGTCAGATGAGGTTGCAGAACAAATATCCCTTAGTGAAAATGGGCTTCAATAACTTAAAAATTAAGTAAGTACCATGAAAGAATAATATTTGTTTCAGAAATATGAAAATGGAACAAACCATTCGGACCGATAAACCAAAAGAATGCTCACTCAAATAGTATATTTGTTTTTGTGAATCTCATGAAGTGAGAGTGCTAAGGACATGTTTGTTAGTGTTACGTTGATTTGATAAGTGTTGTTTGTGAGTTACGACAATGTCTGATGAAGAAGACTCGTCCCCTGACTGGGCATTGGCCCCAACAAATAATGTACCAGGTGAGAGATTTTACATCCAAACTAGGTAATTAAAAATGCAAAAGTGTCCTGTCTGGATTAAGTTTCTTTAAGCTCTGCGGGAACACCTTGTTTTATCAGAATAATAATTATAAATGTCATTCGCTGGGAGGCAACCTATCTCTGTAATAAAATAAGTTTGGCTATCCAAAGGGGCAATGCTGCCAGCATCTTCGTCACTTCACTTCACGATGGGTTGATGAAGATTTAACAATTTAAGATTAGTTTTTATTTTAGATTTATGTTTATTAATTTACTTTTAAAGATTTTAGATATTATTCTTAAATTTTTGTTAGTATCAAAGACTTTCCACTGAATCAAAAAATCCTTAATCCACATGAATTAGTAGTGGACATCATCTATTGTCATTTCCTTAAAATAAGAACTTACTTGGCAATAGGAAAATCTTGTTAATAAAATGCTTTTATGTTGTGGTTAAAGTTACCTAGTACTTATCTTAAAGGTCAAAATCAGTTGTTTGTTTACAGGGCATTAACTAGTCTGTGAAAGATAATAATAACTAACACCGTATTTGTGTCTCAGTAATGTTTTTCTCATTATTTTTAATCACCTAGATAGTTTTTTAAGATTAGATTATTTCTTTGTTTTATGACCATTTTGTGGTCCATCATTAACATTTCAACCCATCACTGCCTCACTACTGAGCACAAGTCTCCTCCCAGATTGAAAATGGTTAGGCCATTGTCTACCATCCTGGCTAAGTGCTGTTTGACAGACACTCACACAACTTTTCAAATATCATTGAGAACTCTAAAGCATGCAGGTTTTCTCAAAATGTTTTCCTTCACCATTAAAGTAATTGATATTTCATTTCTTAAAACACACATAACTCTGTAAAGTTAAAGGTGTGCTGGGGGATCGAACTAGAAGAAATATAGGTACTATCCCAGTTTGGTCTGAGACAGATTAGCCCTTGACTGTGATCTCACTAACCTAGGGGTATGGCAGTTATATTAAATCTAGTTGGTTTCTAGTTTTCTACACTGCATCATACCAGAATGCTTAAAACTGACCCTGCTGGGGTTGGAACCTGGCCATCCATGTTAAGACAACAGTGCTCAACATTGGTTGTTGAAGCAATAATATGTAGCTTGGAGGCATTAACAAAGGTGTAGGTGTATTATTATGGGCATTGATACACTGTATGAATATTCACCTGTACTAAAAGTATATCAAGGTCATTTCGTTAACTATCTGTAAAGTTAATTATCAGACATAGACTAATTAATTAAAATGTTCGTACCCACTGATTCACATGCAATGCTATGGTGGGCAATCACAATGCGGCACATTACATTGTTCACATAAGGCATGGGATATCCTTTTTGTTTTGGTTGCATTGTTTTTTGGTTCATGTTTCCTGTAGATTGTATTTTAGGTAGCTATTTAAGTATTTGGCTCCATAATTGGGTATAATCTATACCTACTCTATGTACAGTGTAGAGTTTATACAAATATTCTAATGAATGGTCTGTGTCTCTTTTTGTATCTTTTAAAGGGCCTCTAAATTACAAGCTAACTAGATGATGCCCGCGACTATGTCCGCATGGATTAAGGTTTTTGATTCGCGCTGGAACTCTTCAATTTTCGGGGATAAAAAGTCTTTTCCCGTGATACAAACTGTAATTGGATTTTAGAAATCTTTGAAACTTCTAGATGCTATTGAATTAACTGTCGCAAACAGGTAAAGGGCTTAGCAAGGAATGATTTAGGCCACTTCTTATAAACAGATTAATCTCACAAGAATTTTAAAACTCTAATAACATTTTAATAATTTTTTTCATTGGATGATGCTCACAACTTTATATAATTAAGTTTTTTATTTCTTGGGGGAACTCCTCAACTTTCCGGGATAAGCCTATGTATGTAACTTAACTCTAAAGTAAATTTCATAACAATCGGTTCTAAAGATGACACTCTCTTTCGCATTTATAATATTAAGTATGGATTATATGCTAGAATAAGTCAATTGGGATTTTTCCGGCTAAACAAAATGTAGCCCCACTAAAAACAGTGTTGTCAAAAATCAAATTTTCCTTGTTTTAGTTTTAGGTATAAAGCGGTTAAAACAAATAGAGATGATGTTCGTCTCGCGTCGCCTGCAGGGGCCAAGGACTCAGGGCCTCAGTGTGGAGACTCTGATTGATATGCTGCTGGTGCTGTACGACGAGTGCTGCAATAGCAGTCTGCGCCGAGAAAAGGCGATCGCGGACTTTATACTATACGGTATGTTAGAGCTAGATAGATAGATAGATAAACTCTTTATTATTCTAAATAAACAAAAAGGTAAAAAGATAATACAGAAGTGTACAAAGGCGGTCTTATTGCTAAAGCCATCTCTTCCAGACAAGCTCTGGGGAGAGGAGATTATCAACTAGCTAAAAGTGTTCAGGACTTGGGGTGGTGGACTCAGGGTCTCACATCAGTAATTCAAGATTATTATGGTGCTTTTATTGAAATACTTTATTCTTCTTTACGTTACTTATACAAACAAGTCTAGGATTTTGAATTTTTTATTGAATATTTAAAAAGGAGTCCTCCCTCGACAGTCTTTATTTTTATTTTTTATCCTAATAAGCCTAGAATCTTTCTCAGGCCTGTGGTATTTCGGCATTAGGCATAGAAATACTGTAAATTACCATCTGTTAACATTTTTAAACAGCGTTAAATAAGGCATAACAAAACAAAACTAGTAACTGATAAATAATTATATTACATTTGGAGATAACTGACTTATTTTTTTTCTGACCTTTTTGAGGCCATTTCTAAACTAAACTAAAATGACAGCTCTATTAATATTGTTATCCCTTTCATAATACTCCTTGCAGAAATGCGAAGCGCTAGATTTAGAGCTGTCTTTTTAGTTTGGTTTAGAGGTTGTGTTAAACAGAACTGGCCACTTGTGTTGTATTACAGTGAAGCCAGTGGCGACAGCCCTGAAGCGGCTGCGGCTTTCGCGGGACGACTTTGAGCTGGTAAAGGTGATAGGACGCGGGGCGTTCGGCGAGGTGTGCGTTGTGAGGGCCTCATTCATGCAGGTAATTATTATGTTTGTCTAATTTAGGATGATAATTTTGACAGATGAGAGGAGCAATAGTGAAGGACAAGAGTGAGACAGGCTGAAGCAGTACTATACAAACGACGTCTGTCAAAGTTATCATCTCAAATTCTTCTTTTTTTCTTGGTTTTTGCTTCCAGTAGTGCCAAAACAGCACAATGCACTTCTCCAAAGGCACAAAAGAGGTTGGCTGGATACAGTGCCAAAATTACTGAAAAGGCTTTGTACCTAATAGAAGGCATAAGTATATTTGTTAGTAAACTACTCTAAATAAGGAACTTCGTTCCAATAACAATATACCATAAAGACACAAACACAAATAAATATAAAAAAATAATAGGGATTCACTATAGTACAAATTACAATTTAAGTTTGTTAATTTTAAAATATTTACAAAGACTCTTAACATAAGAGCTTCAACATCTTATCTTATCTTATGTTAGCACTGGCTGATGCCCGCGACTTCGTCCGCGTGGTTTAATTTTCTTTTTATTCCCGCGGGAACTCCTTAATTTTCCGGGATAAAAAGTAGCCAGGTCCTCAACTGTAACCTATGTCAAAAATCACATTGATCCGATGCTCCGTTGTAGCGTGATTGAAGGACAAACCAACAAACCAATAAACCAACAAACACACACTTTCACATTTATAATATTAGTATGATTTAAGGTTGGTGTTGTAACGATCAGTGTATATGTTTTTTCAGGGCACCGACAGTGGCGTGAACAGTACAGGCGGCGCCGTATCAGCCTCGGCCGGGGACAGAGTGTATGCCATGAAGATACTCAACAAATGGGAGATGCTTAAGGTTAGATCAAATAATTAGATCCACTTATATCGATCTTGTCGTATCTCGATGAATTGAACTTTTCACCACAGCCAAAAAACGTTTTCAAAAATTCATAACTCATGAACTGGTCAAGTGAGAGTCAGACTCGCGCATAAAGGATTTCATTCTATACCACCATACAAAATGAATTATTTTAGTAAATAACAATAAATTTGTCATAAAAACACACAATCAGTTTAGCACGCAAAACTGGTAGCGCCTGACAAACAATTTTCGGATTTTTTCCTATTTATTTATTTATTTATTATTTATTTATTATTATTAAAACAAAAATATACAATCTACATGATGCACAGTTCAAAGGTAATACAATAAGTTTATACAATTCAAAGATTACATTAATATAACACTTAATAATAAGTCTATTAGTACATCACTAAAACAGAGCTCTTGTTACTGCTGCGCTAGGAAACCTGTATGACAGCAGTAACGACTTCCTTTCAGGATCTCACTGAGTGACTTATTAGTGACAGGATTGCGTAAATTATTAATGTTAAACTCAGTTAAATTAAGTAGGCAAGCAGTGTGCGTTAGATAGTGTGTGCATCTATTTTTGTGTACGTGTGGGGGGGGGGGAAGTGAGCGTGTGTGTTTGTGTGTGTGTGTGTGTGTGTGTGTGTGTGTGTGTGTGTGTGTGTGTGTGAGTACGTGTGTGAGTGTGTGTGGTGTTTGCTAGTCAGTATTTGTGAGTGAAAGTGTAGTGTTAGTCTAATCGATAGAAGTCTAATCGTTAATGGGAATAAGATGAAAAACAAATTTAGAAAAGATAGAACACTCATTTTTGAATTTTTATTATATCCTCTGTTTCTTCGTAACTCTTACAAGAGAAATTTTGTTATTTCTTTTTTGCATTGAAATAAATTCAGTGAATAAATCGGAATAAACTGACTTATGGCATTATAAAGAAAAGGTCCTAGAAAACATTGCTGTCTTTGAGCATGGGAAGTGGAGAATTTTTCAATCGTCATAACTCTGTCCTTACGTCTTTGATTATGGAATTCCTTCGATTTGTATAAATTAAGATTTTTATGATATTTGAGTACAATTTTTAGGATATAAAGCTACCTTACAGTCAGGATTATACCTGTGCTGTGAGATGAATGCATGGATGGATGGATGTTTGTTACTCAATCACGCCAGAACGGCTGAACGGATTTGGATTAAATCGCATAGGCTAATTTTTATACCGGAAAGTTAAAGAGTTCCCGCGCGAACCAAAACACCTCAATCCACGCGGACGAATTCGCTGGCACCAGCTGGTATTACATATTATTTGTATGGATACAACATATTATTATTTTTTACAGCGGGCAGACACAGCGTGTTTCCAAGAGGAGCGCGACGTTCTAGTGTTCGGCGACAGAAGATGGATCACTAATTTGCACTACGCCTTCCAGGACGAACACAATCTGGTGAGCATTTCATACTTGCTGGTGTTATAAAATTACCTGGTTGTAGAAATGTTAAGGGACAATTAGACCAAACGAGCGAACTGTCATTACATTATGTCATGAGTTTCCACTGACGCAACATTCACATAAAAACATGTTGAAAATATCTATGTATGGATCTAAAAAGTATGTGTATGTATGAAGCCGTGTATCCATTGTCACACAACTTGTTGCGAAACTTGTTAGACGTTTCATAGTCCGAGACATGTTTAACACCAAATGTTTTGTAACAAATCATGCAACACAATGAAGGATTTTTCTTGGTATTTTGCTTAGATAATTATAATTAAAAGTTCGTTCTAAAAATCGGTTTTGTTTGCATGATTTTACCCAGTTTCTTGTAGTCTGAACGTCAATCTCAAGAATTTTTTTTTTCGATTTGTTTCATCCAATAAGTTGCCAGACTTTAAAAATGACCTGTATATTGTTTGTTTCCAGTACCTGGTAATGGATTACTACTGTGGTGGGGATCTTCTCACACTGCTGTCCAAGTTTGAAGATCGTTTACCTGAAGATATGGCTAGATTTTATATCGCTGAAATGGTTCTAGCTGTGCATAGCGTTCACGAGCTAAGATATGTTCATAGGTAAGGTATTTCTTTGGTCTCTCTTTCTCTTCCTCTACCTTCTTTTCTTCCCTTCCTCTCCCTTTTCTTCCTCAATCTCCACTTATCTCCGCTGTTCTATCTGTTTTATGGGCTAAACTGGATTAGGTCTAGTCCAGTCCGTCAGTCAATACAAAGTAGGCTTTTGTGATGCAGTTTAAAATGGTAGCCCACTACCATCGATAATCTATTAGAGGTATGGCAGTTATGTTAAACACATATCAGTTTCTAGACGGCATCGTACCGGAACGCTAAACCGCTTGGCGGCACTTCTGTAGGGTGGTAACTAGCCACGGCCGAAGCCTAGCAAAAGACTAAAGTCTTTCTATCTGGGAGGTTTTCATTTTAAATAATCTTAACTGGGAACTAAGTGCTGGAATAATCTACCACCACCGAACCAGTGAATAAATAATTTAACTTATCTTTTCAGAGATATAAAACCTGACAACGTCCTGCTGGATGCAAGCGGACATATTCGATTAGCAGACTTTGGCTCGTGTTTACGGCTAGGCGACGATGGAAAAGTAAGTTGTATATTTTTAAGAAAAGTATCTTTAATGTAAACAAATACAAGAGTCTGCGTCTAATTTTAGACATTTATATCATAGATTATAGATTACTAGATGTTGCCTGCGACTTCGTTCGCGTGGTTTAAGCTTCTTGACTTCAATTTTCCGGGATAAAATGTAGCCTATGGTCCTGTACCAAATTTCATCAAATCTGTTGAAAAGATAGGCCGTTAAAGCGCAGCAGACACATATACTTTCGCATTCATAACTATAAGTATTGATATGGATAATATGACGGAGAGACTGACTGACTAACATACATAAACATTTCAAACTCTTGGTTCTAGAAGCTTGAGATTTTACCTGTAAGTTCCCCCACCATATTAAGTAATTCTAGCTGAGCAAAGCCAGGGTGGAACAGCTAGTCTATTCCTGCACCCAGCATTTCCTAGTCCTATTGCCCCCTATAACACTACGTAGATTCACTCGACGATTAAAAAGCACTTGTCAAAGTCTACTAAAAAAAAACATTTCAAACTCAAAACTCAAAGTATATTTATTAAGCACGGTATCATAAAACTAAAGCTACGAGGGTTCCAAACGCGCCCTGGTCTGAGAAGAGCCAACAACAAACTCAGCCGGTTTTTTGATTATTATCACCATCTCACAAATATCGTAAATTAATTGGATTTATAATGTATTATAACAATTAGATTACATTTAGATTCGATTGAGATTTAGATTAGAATTAGATTTGAGTTTCAATAGTTCAAAAGTGGTGATAACATATATTTTTTTGCAGGTACAAAGTAATGTAGCGGTGGGGACACCGGATTACATATCGCCTGAAATTTTAAGGGTAAGAATTTTCTTGATAAATAATATTCAGTACTTCGGATGTCCGCGACTTCTGAGTGACTTTAGATTTTTGAAAAGTCCCTTGGGAGCTCTATGATTTTCCGTAATTGGATTTAAGCAACCCGATCTCTGAAGTTGAACCAAATTACGTAAAAAAGTCATGAAGTGTGAATTCATTTAAGCAAATTCCGCATGGTAAAATTCGTTGCGCATATTCAGTTTAATCTAACCTTTATATTACATATCAGTATTTTAAACTTGCCTTTACACAAGTTTAAGAAATCTATTAAAAGTGTGCTCCTGCCAAAACCTTATTATACTGTTGAAGATTATGTAAATGATAAAAGAGCATAGATTTGACTCGCTTCAGCAATTCTTAGGACAGCGGTTACTTATGTATCTGTCACCGTAAGATTGTAATCTAACTCGCGAGATTGTAAACTGTCGAAGCATTACAATATAACGCATTATTTTTCGGTAGATTGTAATGTTAGATATATTAACCCGATAAAAAGGCCGGGCACTATCTGTTTTTTTATGTAGAACCCTAACCAAGAACCAAATCTACAAGAAAAAAACAAGAAATCGTAAATACAATGAATATTTCAAAAATTTACACTCAGATCATTTCAGGTTTACAATCTTTCGACAGTTTACAATCTATCCAGAAAAAAAAGCGTTAGATTACAATCTAATGGTTTTTGCAATCTTATCTAAATGAATGTAAATTGTGAATGATTTTTTAACCGACTTCAAAAAAGGAGGACGTTCTCAATTCGTCGGAATCTTTTTTTTTTTTTTCAAAAGAGCAACTATCGAGTTTCTTGCTGGTTCTTCTCAGTAGGAATGGAATCCGAGCCAGTGATAGATTCACTTTACGATTCAAAAACTAAGTTTATTTGAATAAAAAATTTGAGAGCATGAGAGTAGGTATAGTAATATCTGCCCCCGATTGTGTAAAGAAATCGTAATCGTAATCGTTAGTCAGACGGATAATTCGAACTGTTTTGGGGGTTCATAGATGCGTGCACGTCAAAAAGCATGTATGAACTCCTTAAACAGTTCGAGTAATACGTTTTAAGCTGCCAAATGATTACGATTTGCTTAGACAATTGGCCCTCAGAGCGTTATAGTACGCAGGATGGTCGACGCCCATACAAATTGCAGATTACACCTTCGTACACCGCCAAGCTGCATAATAATTTTGTGCTGGAATAACTGAATTTTGCATTGAAAATTCTCTCTATTTAATTGCTCTGTCTAGCCGTCTGTCGGATGAGTAGAAGGAAAGACTGTACCATAGAGTATGGTAGTATATATAGAGTTACAATTTATGTTTTCAGGCGATGGAAGACGGTCAGGGGCGATACGGACCTGAATGCGACTGGTGGTCACTTGGTAAGTATTATATGTACATATTTATATATTCGTTTTTTATTAATATAATATAATACTTAACAAAAAAAATACTATCAATACATATAAATAAATAAAAATTATAATATACTTAACTAAGTATTGTTGCAAATGCTCAGCAATGCTGAGGTTATCTCCAATTGTTTTATTGTTAGTTTTGTAATTAAGTCTTACGAGGATATATTGTGATGAACGCAACCTAACAATAATGTATACAATAAAGATTTTTTATCTATTTACTAGCAGATGCCAGCGACTTCGTGCGCGTGAAATAAGTTTTTAATTTCCCATGGGAACTCCGTAATTTTTCGGGTTAATATAAAGCCTATAACAACACAAATAATTTGGCTTTCTATTGGTACCATAGTTTTCAATATCGGTTCAGTAGATCCAGAGATTACCCCCTACAACCTCACAAACTCACAAACCTCTATAATATTAGTATAGATTAATTTGAAATGTGCAAATTATTATCCGTTATTGTCCACAGGTGTGTGTATGTACGAGATGCTATTCGGTGAGACGCCGTTCTACGCGGAATCTCTGGTGGAAACCTACGGAAAGATCATGAACCACGCACGGTCCTTTCACTGCCCGCCGCCGGACGACCACGCTGCACAGGTATAGTCAAATACATCTACTAGTGATTGAGGTTTTTTGGTTCCCGCGGGAACTCTAATTTTTCGGGATAAAAAGTAGGCAATGTTATTCCAGACTATAATCTATCTCTGTGCCAAATTTCATTCAAATCCGTTCAGCCGTTCTGGCGTGATTGAGTAACAAACATCCATCCATACAAACTTACGCATTTATAATATTAGTATTTATCTATACTCCATACTTTACATCAGGCTCTGACTAACGGACAGACAGACAGATGTACAAAATATTATTTTTAGGATTCCTTACCTCAAAAGGAAAAATAAACTTATAGGATCACTTGTCTGTATATCTGTTAAGTTGGATGTGCAATGTACAATGCAATGTACGCGACCACGGACTAGGTTATCAGCAAGGAACATATTTACTACGGGGAGAAGAATGACAACTCCATACAAAAAAAATGGCATTAAAAATAGCGCCACCTGTTGCCGACCCCCAGGAAACTGGCGAATGCGGGAAATTTAAAAACTAGCGGGAAATTCAAAATGAGCTTTTTTTAAAATATTCATTTGAAGGCTACCTGTCCACAAAAGCAGAACTGGGAAACATCAGTATGTGAATAATAATTATAAATTGCACATTAATTTATTATCCTTTAAATTAAATTATTGTGCAATTTCACTGATTACTATCCCAGCTCCGCTTTAGTGGACAAGTAGCCTTTTTTAATAGAAACAATAATAATTATTCTTACTAGTAATTAATAAAAAAAACGATATTTTGGCTCTTAGTTGGAATGTCTTTATTAATATAACAATTATAATAAGAGCAATAAAACAATCTTACACATCTAATCTAATCTAATTGGCAGCTATTTTAAATTAAGCAGCTAACTAGGTGTAAGTATATTAAATGGTATGTATGTAAATGGGCAGACATATTATTATTATTATTATTTATTACCAATTAGTCCGGTGAAAGTAGACATGTCAAAATGCGAAAATTCGCAAAGAGCTAAAAATTGGTACAAATGTTTGGAACACCATTATCAATGAAATGTATAAAGTATTCAAATCAAATAATGTTTTATTCAATTTAGGTAGACATACTGCACATATTGACGTCTACTTATTTATAAAATATAATGGTGATAATCAGTAACGGTATCTTACAACTAAATCTACTAGGGTTCCAAACGCGCCCTGGTCTGAGAAGAGCCCACAACAAACTCAGAATCCAAATAATGTTTCCAATAAATGAATTGTTAGTTTCACTAAGTCTAGAAGCAGGCATTACAAGTTTATTTTTATTTCTAGTATTGACATTATGACAATAATTTTTCTTGAATTTATCAATGTGTTTATGCATGTATACTAAATTTTCAAATATAAATTGGTTGTGCACTGTCATAATATTGATTTCTTTAAATTTATCTCTTAGTGACTCTCGTGGTCCCATATTATATATGGCTCGAACAGCCCTCTTCTGCAGCACAAAAACAGAATTAATATCAGCAGCATTACCCCATAATAATATACCATTTATGACCTAATGCTGTGAAAGTAACCAAAATAAACTAATCTCGCCATTTCTATGTCTGTCAACTGGCGAATCTTTTTAACCGCGTATGCAGCAGAACTAAGCCTGTTCGATAAGTCATTTATGTGATTGCCCCATTGGAGTTTAGCATCTAACGTTATTCCGAGAAAAACAGCGGTATCCACCAAATCTAGTTCCTCATGATCAAGTTGTACAGTGGTTTTTACCTGTTTGACATTATGTAATGTAATGTAGTGTTTTATTCAACGTCATAGTTCGCAATTATGGGTGTTTTGCGTTTTAAACCCATTTTTTGACGTTGAATAATTTTTTTAGCAAGTGTACAGGCTACTGAAATTACAAATATAAATTACTTATTAAGAATTGGCTTAGTTTTTATCAGGGTTGCATCAATTTAAATATAGTAGAGTAGATACCCAAAAACGGTATAAATATAGTAATAAATTAATAATGTACAACTATTATTTTTTATAACAAGGAAACAATTTAATGGCCATAGAATAATATTATCCTTCAATAAATTATTCTAAGTTATTGTGATGTTCGGTGATAATACTACACATGTTTCAATAAATTAATTTTTTTCACAAGTGCTTTAGAACTTGATTCTTGTGAAAAAGATCTATTTTTTTTTGTGCAAAATCGTTTAATTGTTATTTGGAAAACACTTTTAATAATATAATTTATATTCAATTCTTGCTCTGCACAATCATTTAAGAAGTCAAAATTGGCAGAGTCTTTGAGAATAGTGCATATTTCATGCATTAACTCTTTTTTATGTGCATTATTTAACAAATAATTGTTAATAGAAGTGGCACAGAACTCCACACACAAAACAAATGTTTTACTGGCATAATTTAAAGATTCTTTAAAATCTTGATATTCTTTAAATTGATTTAATAAATGCATATTTGTTCTGTCCTTTGTTGATAATAGTGATTTACACTTTTCACAATTATTTTTATAGTTCTTTATTAGGAATCCACATACATAAGTACATGCTTGTAATTCACCAGTTTCCTCCAACACTTCCTGGTGAATATTGTCCTCATTTAGTCTCCATACTGAAGATAACGCTGAGGTCCCTTCAGTATGGCTTTCAGGCTGTTGATTTTTTATTAAATCTTTAAAATTTTCAATAATGACATCATTAGTGTCCTGCTCACAATTTCCCCTGCCAATGTGAGCAAGGTTACTTAAAATAGAGGTTTTTAATCCTGCAATAAATTGGCCAGTGGTAGGGTTGGAGTTTGAGCCACAATTTCCCCGGATGCACCCAAATAAATTTTCTAAAGGGTCCTGTTGAAACCTCCGAGTTGCCAGACTTTTTATAGATTTATGATTTTGGCGCAAACTCCTCCACAACATTTCAATTCCATTAAGTGTCCACTGCCAACCTATTAGCGAAGGTGGTGTGCTTTTTGAACCTATAAATTTTAGCGATTGTAAAAACAATTTCATTTCAGTTATAAATGTAAAATGAGGAGATGAAAGTTTTAAATTTGTTGCAAAAGGCTTCCCTCTTCTCAGATCCACTGTATCACTGTTCAGCGTGTCAAACAGTTTGTCCATTTTAGATATAACATCAGCCGTCACAGCTGCATCAGCAGTTAAGTGACCTGAAACAGAAAATTAATTTTACTTTGGATATTTAAAATATACCTATGAGAAAATAAGAATATTGTATTCATTTTAAAATAATGCTTGCGACTTTCGCAGGAATATGGGTATTTAAAATCCTGTGGCAACTCCAGAAAATTTTCCAGGATAAAAAGTAACCTTCCTCACTCTTGGTCAACAACTATACCCATATTAAACAACTTGACCGTTATTCGAAGCCTAATAATATTATTAGGAGATATGCCATCGCTTCCGTTTCCGTTTTCTGTCCCTTTTCTTTGCTGTATACCTGTCTCTTTCTATTTCCGTTCCCACCACCAGCAGTGAGCGCCATGATTGTGGGCGCACAATTTTTCGTCATTGACGTCGTCGTTGCCGTTCCGTCAACACGTGCACTCAGCTGCATAGTTAATTTTCTGTCTAAGTGATTTTATTCTTAATACCTGCAATTCGTACAATTATTGTGGTTCGTGACATTATAACTGGTATGTACACTTTTGTTTTAATTAAATATCAATTAATGCGACTATTCATTTACGTACTACGCGACTTTACGTCATATTGTATCTTAATGCTTTTAAAGTTTAGAAGCTGATCCATAAGAAGATCTAGAAGCTATTTAAAGCTAATTGAAATTTAACACTATATATTTACTACCTGCATAATTTTTATTTTTATTTTGAACTACTTATAGTCGTTTTAACGGTGTTACCGTTCGTTAAGAGTTTGATTCTAATATGTTCACTATTTTAATTCTATTTTTAGCTGGTTATAACGGATATATTTAAAATGAGTGATTTTCCTGAATGTGTTCCGGGACCGAGTAAAGCTAGTGGAACAGATGAGTGTCATAAAAATAAGCGTAAAAGAACACGAGAGAACAGTGTGAGTTCTAACTCGTCTTCTTCCGGTTCAAGTAGCTCGACTTCTTGTAGCTCAGATTCGGATCAACCTCGTAAACGTTCTAAGCGTTCTTCAAAATCAAAACGGTCTCGTCGTAGTAAAGATAAAAAATTTAATAAGTTATTTGCTGAAATCTCTCAGATTAAAAAACAGCTTGCAGAAAACAATACACTTAGTGGAACTAGCCTACCCCAGGAGATCGAGGGAGACTGGGTTAATGATAATGTCAGTGGTAACCTGTATGATAGTGATCATATTGAAGACGAGTCGGAACCACAATTTTCGTTAGCTATCGGGACTAAAGTCAAAGATCCAGATGTTTTAAAAACACCCGCGTTGTATTTGGACATTTTGAAAAATATCCAACGTTTAGGCGATTCGGACTGGCGAAATGTGAGATACTCAGACGTGCAGAAAAGTTATCTTCATACTCCCGGATTTGCGGATTTAGAAGCGAATGACGAAGTAAAACGGTTTGATAGCTCTCGAAACACCATAAATACCGAAAAAGCGTTCGCTTCTATATGCTATGCTCTGGTTAAACAGCGCGATCAACTGGAAAAAGAAATACGAAGTTTTTTGTTATGGGCTAAGGATTCTCCTACCCTTACTTTTAGTGATGTAAATGAGAAGATCCATGATATATTTGTTACGGGTGATTTTTCAAAAATATCAAATGATGCACTGCAGTTGGTTTGCGGCCATAGAGCGGAAATTATTCAGCAACGACGCGAGACTATTCTTGCATCCGTGAAGGATCCGCTTCACAAAAGCATGTTGCGCAAAATACCGCCAACGTGTCAAAACTTATTTGATGCTGAAAAGTTTACGGCTGCCCTTGAAAAGGCAGGTGGAGTACGAAAGGTGTTCTGGCCTCGACAAAAAGATCGCGCACCTGCACCGCAGTCCGATCAAAGTAATCCTGTGCCAGATCGTAGGAATTCACTACCGACTTCGAAGCTGATGAACAAAGGTCAGCCTTACAAAAATAAGTTCAACAACTCTGGAGCGCATAACAACAACTCCAAGTCCTTTCGTGGTAGAGGAGGTAAAGCAGCCACAAGTCGCACAAATAACGAGAACTACGGCCATACACGCAGAAGCTCTCCCTCATCCCACCGGGATAGGAGAGGCAAAACTCGAAGATACTGACTCACCGAGTCACTTCGTAGCCGGTCAGCTCGTATACTACTATCGGAGGTGGAAGGTAATCGGAGCTCCAGGTTATGTCCTCAAGGTTATTTCCGGATACCGTATACCATTTTTGGAAAAACCTCCACTACATGTACCCATTCTCGCCCTGAGTCAGCTGGAAACTCCAGTTTCAGACGAAATGACGCTTGCAATAGAAAAGATGTCAACGGAAGGCGTGTTGACAACAGTTCCAATATCTCCAAGTTTCGTTTCGTCAATGTTTCTGGTCCCGAAGACAGACGGAACCATGAGACCTATTTTCAACCTCAAGGCGCTCAATTATTATGTCCATTCACCTCCATTCAGGTTGATAAACAATCACAAAATTCCCGATTTCTTACAACCACAGGATTATCTAACAAAAATCGATTTGTCTCAAGCATATTTCCATGTGCCGATATCCCACTCACACAGACGCTTTTTACGCCTGTTATACAAAGGAAAACTGCTCCAAATGAACTGTCTGCCCTTCGGGCTAAGTTCAGCGCCCAAAACTTTCGCGTCAGTAAGCAACTGGATTGCACAGTTACTTCGAAAACAGGGCATGAGGATCCTAGTATACCTCGACGACTTTTTATTGGCCAATCAAAATGCCGACAACTTGGAAACTCAGACGCAAACTGCACTGAATCTATTAAAGTTTCTAGGGTGGAAGGTGAACTACGAGAAATCAACCCTTGCCCCATGTCAAACCATAGAATATCTCGGCATATTATGGGACCCCTGGTTGAATCGCAAGTCGCTACCGGCGAAGAAATGCGCGAAATTAAGAATGTTAGTCACAAATATTTTAATACCAAAAGCTGCAACCGTAAAACAACTACAGAGCTTAATCGGCTTTCTGAATTTTGCGAGTTTCGTTATACCACGGGGCAGACTGAATTATCGTCAACTCCAAAGACTGTGTTTAAACAATTTGAATCAGGATCCATATCAAGCCCTGTCGCTGCCCGAGTCTGTAATAGACGAGCTGAAATGGTGGCAAACTCATCACACAGATTGGTCAATGATACATGCACCATACCCGACACACTATATTGTAACGGACGCATCAAATCAAGCTTGGGGAGCACGTATAAACAATACGGTCTTATCCGGAGTATGGTCAAGTATAGAGAGAAAGTTGCACTGCAACCACAAAGAGCTTCTTGCTATCCTCAGAGCCTTAGAAGAACAAAGTCCGAACCTACAATATGCAACGATACACCTTCAGTGCGACAACAAGACTGCCGTATCATATCTTCGAAACGAAGGTGGTACCAAATCTCAAGCTCTTCTGGACCTGACATACAAGATCATGAGTTTAGTCGACCTTCTCCATATCAATTTAACTGTGCATCATATTCCGGGCAATTACAATGTGGAAGCAGATCGACTGTCGAGGCTTCGAGTTGCCCCAGAATGGCACCTTCTACCGCAAGCCACGATTCCAATATTTTCCAAGTGGGGAGTTCCTGTCATAGATCTGTTTGCTTCAAAAATAGCGCGCGTAGTCCCCAGATATTGTTCACTGGATTGCCAAGATACTCAAGCAGACTTTCACGACGCTCTGTCTCGTGTATGGAACTATCCCTTGGCGTGGGTATTTCCTCCCCCCTTTTTAATGCCGAAAATTCTGCAACATCTAAACCAATGTCGTGGAACGTATTTGATAGTGGCACCAAGATGGGAACAAGTGTTTTGGCGACCGGATCTAAAGAACCGAGCGACAGCACCGCCCTGGACAATCCACAATCTTCCACGGGTATTGATAGACATATCAACCGGTCTAGCTCCCCACAAGATATCGGAAATGACACTCGAAGTGTGGAAATGTGGGGGAGGAATGAAGTACTGAATAACTGGACAGATCAACAAAGGAACCTACTTATGTCTAGTTGGCGACCTTCCACCGTTAGGTCTTATAAGCCTGCATGGTCGCGTTGGCTTTCATGGGCGTGTTTGAATAATATCCCTGAAAATAAACCTAGTGGTTCTGATTTGGCAAGGTTTTTAGCAGACTTACATAACAAAGAAGGCTTGTCTTATAATACTATACTATGTTATAAATCTGTAGTGTCTACTCTGAGTAATTTAGAAGCTACGGAGCCACTTAGTAACCATCCTCTCGTCAAACGAATTTTAAAAGCTATTGCTGCAGCAAGACCTAAAATTTTGAAACCACCAATATGGGACGTTGATTTAGCCATAAATCGCTTAGCTCGAGTGAATCCAGATACTAGTAATTTATATGAAATATCTAAATATACAGCATCAATTCTTCTGTTATGCTCTGGTCGGAGAGTTCATGATTTGACACTTTTGCGTACAAACTCATGTAATTGTATAGTAGCCGATGATTGTATAGTCTTAGTACCTGCCTTCGGTTCAAAAACGGACTCAATTGATTACCGCCAGTCAGGCTGGAAATTAAAAAATAATCCATGTAATAAAAGTCTAAGCCCAGTACATTGGATCAAGCGATTGATTGAAGTGGGTCAACAAAGACGCCAAGACGCAAAGTGCGAAAATTTGTTTGTTTCTACGTGTGGTCAGCCAAAACCGGCTTCAAGATGTGTAATTGCTAGCTGGGTTAAAAATATGTTGAAAGAATCTGGAATCGAAGCATCGGCTGGTAGTTTTAGAGCCGCGGTTGCCTCAAAAAGTTGGGTAGAAAATGCACCTCTTGACGAAATTCTCACAAGAGGTAACTGGAGTTCTGAAAAAACCTTTAGGCGTTTTTATTGCCGCCAAGTATTAGGTTCCAACAAGAACACTAGCAAAGTCACACAACTATTTAGTGCAGTTGATTAACTTTTTATTTTTGTTTTGCTATTCATGGTAATTCTTTTGAAGATTATTGTACTTCATACTTGTTTGTTTAATAAATTTCATACTCGATTGCATCTTTGTTTTAAATATAAATTTTTCAAACACAATCTGATGTTTATCGTGTCGATGTGTCCCTAACAGTTTCTTAGTCACATTGACGCCGTTCACCACCACCAGGCGATAACAAACACGTCTCATAATATTATTAGGCTTCGAATAACGGTCAAGTTGTTTAATGAAGACGTTTTACCTGAAAATAAAACGTGTATTAAACATACTTACCTTATTCGAAGCCTAATAAATTTTAATTCTGCCTGGTGTTATTCGACTTAATGACGAAAAATTGTGCGCCCACAATCATGGCGCTCACTGCTGGTGGTGGGAACGGAAATAGAAAGAGACAGGTATACAGCAAAGAAAAGGGACAGAAAACGGAAACGGAAGCGATGGCATATCTCCTAATAATATTATTAGGCTTCGAATAAGGTAAGTATGTTTAATACACGTTTTATTTTCAGGTAAAACGTCTTCATCAAAACCACGTCAATCTTTATAATGCATAGTCTCAGCATATATATAACTGTCTGTTTGTTTTTCTCATTTGGTTACAAAACTCTAAGAACATCTAGGAAACATGCTTTATTGCATTATTGACCAATACCTTGCGCTATTTTAGCAAACATGCCAGCAGCAACCGTGTGGCTCAGCACTTGCACAGCTAGTTTTACCCTCATCTTTTGTTTTGTATTCGGGTTAAGATGGTCTTGTGTAAGAGAAGGTGCAAACACAAAGTTTGGATTACAGTTGTCATTTTCGTAAAATTGGACTATGTGACTCCATTTGGCTACACCTGAAGCAATAAGTATAAATATAAAGATCAGTAAAACAAACAAGTATTTGTTGTTTGTATATTGTACATAACAATGTATAAGTATGTTGTGCCATGAATACATTTCTTTTTACCTGTTCCCTGGTTTCCATCAGCTGATGTCATATTTGATGAGCATTGTATATCGTACTTCAAGAATAAATTTCTGAAGCACTTTATTAAATGAGGTGGATCAAATAGTGAAATAACTTTTTTATTATTAATTTCAAATTGTGGACAGCTAGCAGTAGCCCCTAAAATGTTCAATGCACTCCTATTCACTCCACTCATATCACACACTGTGGCAGCTATATTAATGCCATGTTCATGACATTGTGCGAGAACCTGAAAAAGAAAAAAATTGCATAAATATAAAATAATAAAATTTATTACAATTAAAAATTCAAACATTAAGTATAAAGCTTACCTCTTTTATCAGGACTGCTAATCTATCAGCTGTAACTGAAGAGCCAGATAAATAATAGGCCAAAGGTTGCTTAGTCTTTTTTCGAATCCCAGCAATCATAAATACCAGTGCATAAGACACTATTTGTGATGTTCTGCCCTGTACACCATGATCTTGATAGCCTTCGATACTGTCCTCCTTAACATTATAATGTAAGTTTTTCTTCAAGGCCATTTCATCAAACATTAACACATAATTATTATTTACAGCTTCTTGAGCTGTAGAATATATGCCAATAATTTCAAATAGCTGTTTATTGATGCCAACATTAAGTTTGAATTGTTTTAATAAACCTTTTAAAGTTGTTGGAGCTGGAAGGCAATACAGGCGTCTCAATAATCGGTAGCATGTGGGAGATCTTTTGTACAGTCTTAATGCAGAAATTTTGTCTTCGGTAGTCCATCTGCGTCCCTTGGCATTCTTCTTAAAATTTTTTACTTCCGCTTGCAACAGCAATGCAAAATTTGGGCTTATTTTCTCTGTAAGTTTCTTTACAGCAGTGTCTGTGCTTAATTTATTTAAATATTGTTTATTTCTTAAACGTTTCAATTGCCTTTGTAGGAGGCAAACTTTTCTCAAATATTTTTTGCATTTCAAGAAATTTTCATCTTCAACTTTTTGATTATTACTAGTTCCAGAAGGTCCTGGGACATCAATTGTTGTGGGGTAATTTTTATTAGTTATGTCTGATAGGGGTTGTAAAGGACCAGCTACAGGTACTCTTTTGTCATCAACTTGAAGAAATTGTAAGTTTATATCCTGTAAGCATTAGTTTTATTTACAATTCTTGTCCAGTAACAGATTTTTGATTAAAAATCACCTAATTTATCCTAATTCATTTGGGGTTGACGGTTCCAAACAGAGTCCACCAATCAAGCCTCAACAGTCAGTCAGTCAATTAATCAATGAATCAGAATCTATATCATAAAATATATTAAGTACTAGCTGATGCCCGCGACTACGTCCGCGTGGATTGAGGATTTTTGGTTTTTGGTAGCCTAAGTCCTTCCCCGGGATACAACCTATTCCTGTACCAAATTTCAACAAAATCGGTTGAATAGATACATTTTTTTGATTCCCGCGGGAACTCTTCAATTTTCCGGGATAAAAAGTAGCCTATGTCCTTCCCCGGGATGTAATCTATCTCTGTACCAAATTTCATCAAAATCGGTTGAGTAGTTAGGCCGTGAAAGCGTAGCACACAGACAGACAGACAGACAGACACACTTTCGCATATATAATATTAGTATGGATTTGATTTGATAAGTGTTAAAAATATCTTTTCTTGAAAAAAAATGAGAAATTATACTTATGAAGTTGTTGTTATACAGTTCCCATGAGAAATTTTTCATTTTCCGGGATAAAAAGTATCCTGTGTTATTCCAGACTATAATCTATCTCTGTACCAAATTTCACCCAGATCTGTTCTGCCGTTCTGGCGTGATGAGTAACAAACATCCATCCATCCATCCATCCATCCATCCAAACTTTCGTGTACAGTACTTACTTAGTATAATGAAAAATTAACTAACCTTGTCGCACTCTTCATCTGGTGCTGCAGATTTGAATAGCCTCTTCCCAGAATTATCAACGAATGATGATTTCTTAAAATGTTTATTGCACAACATGTAATGTTTAGAAAAAAGCTGGTTTTGAAATTCTGGTGAGGACCATGAGTCGTGAGGAAAGCAGTACTTCGCCCATAATTCACACCTAAAACAATGCAGCTCAATTATTTTAAAATATTATTGACAATTTAAAATAAGGTTATCATAAAGGTTGCACGAAAAACCACGTACCGTATGATATTTGTTCTCCCTGGTTTAGGAAAACGATGCAAAGTGATGTTAGGATCCTCAGCAGGAGAGCACCCACACTTCAAGCATTTTCTCTCGTTTTCTTTCATGATAAAAGATAAATCACTGGAGTCTCTATCTCACTGAACAGTACTTGATTTTTAAGTACGCTAACACTATAACGGAGGAACAGGATGCTCGACTCAACGTTAAATAATGTAGGGAATGTTCAAAATAAGTTTATATGTTAAAACACAAACTTATTACACTACAAACAAGCGCAAACGCAAGCGATCGGCCATTTGTAATGTTTGTAATTTTAAATAAATTGACAAGTTGATGACTTGGTTGCTAGTTCAAATAATTAAAAATATTTTTTATTACTAAATGGCAACATAGTTTTCTATCCCGCTCGCACTTTAAAACCCCTCATGGCCGAACCCATTGCTCCTAAGTAAGTTGACTGCCCCTGGTTATCAGGCTAACCTTCTTGTATAGAGCAAATTATATTTTCAGGTATCTGAGGAAGCCAAAGATCTCATCCGAAGGTTGATATGCGCGTCAGAAACTAGATTAGGCCGAAACGGATTACAAGATTTCAAGGTAACAACTTCCCTTTAATTCGTTTCATAATTTAAAGACTTTAAAAACATTATTAAATTTAATAATGTAAAAGTTGCATGGAAGAAATTGGCTTCGCATTCGGCAGCCCACAAGTCAGTGCAATTCTTGATATGTGTATTTGCTACATATTTTAACATTCTTTTTTTAAAAAAAAGCAACTGCTGAGTTTCTTGCCGGTTCTTCAGCAGAACCTTCTTTCCGAACCGGTGGTAGAGTCAATATAGAGAGATATTTCAATAATTTTCTTAATTTTTCACCTAGTAAACTAGTTAATTAATACTGTGATTTGTTACATCGATTATTTTTAAGTATTGCATTCCATGACAATGGTAATACACTTGTCTTTTTATCTTTTGTACCACCTTTGTAATATTATGTATCATGCAATAAATAATTTCTGATTCCTATAAACCTCTTGAATTTTGAAATTGGACCTACTTACGCAAAACGGAATTAACCCGCACAATGACAGTTTTGAGAAAAAGACGTTTAAATGTCAAAATTGTGGGTACATAATGAGGTTTGTTAACCTTGTCATAGAAATGTTTTGTTCTGTCAAAATTGTCAGATCATTTTGATCTTTACAAGGTCGATAGAAGGTGCATTTTAAAAGCTTTCTGTATACTTATCTCATTTATAGCATGTGTGTGGATTGGTTCCTGTTTGCATAAGTTGGTCCAATTATCCCTCTAATATTGGTTTGCAGAGTCACGCGTGGTTCGCGGGTCTAGACTGGGACAGCGTTCGGGAAATGCAAGCGCCGTTCGTGCCTGACGTGTCGAGTCCCACAGACACTTCCAATTTCGATGTCGACGACAATGACATACGGTAAGTCCATTAAAAGAAATCAGTAATCTATATCTGTATGTTACACGCAGGCAGGATACTCGTAGAAATAATATACACAGAGGATGCTTCGCATTGTATAATAATTCCATGTATACTTGACGACCTCCGTGGCGCAGTGTGTAGCGCTGTTGTCTTAACGTGCGGAGGTCCCGGGTTCGATCCCCGGCAGGGTCAATTTGGGAATTTATAATTTCTGAATTTTCCCTGGTCTGGCCTGGTACCGGCAAAGACGTGCCGCCAAGCGATTTAGCGTTCCGGTACGATGCTGTGTAGAAACCGAATAGGGGTATGGGTTTAATATAACTGCCATGCCCCTAAAAGGTTAGCCCGCTACCATCTTAGACTGCATCATCACTTACCATCAGGTGAGATCGTAGTCAAGGGCTAACTTGTAGTGGAAAATAAAATAAAAAAAATAAAACTTATTTTATGCGTTTAATACTTGTAACGCGATTTAGTTAACCCGGAATATCAATCACAATTACTGGCGATAATAATGATAACACTTTCACTAACAGATAAAGAATGACTCAAATACCGCCAAGCGATCTTATTTATAGAAGACACATTTTGTATGATCACGTTTTTTGTCATGACATTACCTATATTTCTTGAATCCAATTTTAAGTCAAATGAGCTCTTATTCATAAACGCTAACATATAGGTACTAAATAGGTTCTAGGTACTAATATTATAAATGCGAAAGTTTGGATGGATAGATGTTTGTTACTCAATCATGCTAGAACGGCTGAACAGATCTGGATGAAATTTGGCACAGAGATGGATTCTGGAAAAGCACATAGGCTACTTTTTATCCGGGAAAATCAAAGAGCTCCCGCGGGAACCAAAATACCTCGCGTCGCGGGCATCGCCTAAAACTATGCAAAATATCCTCCATGCAAACTGTAATTTTCTCGTGACAGATTTAAACCTGTACAAGTTATTTTTTTTAATAATAATTATATAATTTCTAAATTCTAATAATGATATTGACATAAAATTGTAATAAATATTGATTTTGTTATCTGAAATATATAAATTGAATTGAATTGTCTCTACTATTCTTGCTTTATTGCATTTTAAATGTAATCTTTAAATTTTTCGCAGGTTATCGGAAGCAGTGCCGCCGCCCCGGGCTTCGGCCGCGTTTTCTGGCCTACACCTGCCTTTCGTCGGCTTCACATTCACCGGGGGCTCTCGCCTGTGCGACTTAGGCGCCCCAACACCACTCAGCCCGGCTAAGAATGCTACTAAACAGGTGCGTGCTCATATGCGTGCGTAAGTGCGTGCAAATTGAATGGAAAAGTTTGGAGGTTTTTCTTTTTTTTATCTATCTCTCTATAGTAAAAGATGGGCAAAATGTCTGAAAATTAAAAAAAAATTGGTTGGGTGTCCCCAAATGTACTAGTTTATGTTTTGTTGGCTTTGGCCTGGTTTTCTGACCTACTTGCTTTTCATTGCGTTCACATTCACCGAGGCTCACGTCTGTGTGACTTAGGCGCCCCCACCCCACTCACACTGAACACGTACGTACGGCACGTACGTGTTCATTATATGCGTGCGTGCGCGCGTAAATGCGTGCGTAGAAATTGAAAGAAAAGTATTGTATGTATATGTATTGTATGTAGTATGAAGTTTTTTTTTTATATAAAAATGTTTTAGGATCTTTCTCTGTAGTGAAAGATGGGCAAATTGGTTGGGTGTCCCCAAATGTACTAGTTTTTGTTTTGTTGGCTTTGTGACCTACCTGGCCTGGTTTTCTGACCTACTTGCCTTCTATTGGAGTCACATTCACCGGGGGCTCTCGCCTGTGTTTCTTAGGCGCCCCCACACCACTCAGCCCGGAGAAGAATCATTCATTTTTAGATTAGATGAACTCTCTGTAAGTATGGATTATTCATGACTTATAATATTCAGGTACCGTCGAACGCGAGCGATCGTGCGGCGCTCAAAGCGCTGGAACGAGAAAACGCGTTGCTCGCACAAACTATCGCCGATCTGCGGGCGGGCGACGCTGCTGAATCCACTACAGGTATTTAATATTTATATCTGTGTTATTTTTTGTCCCTGCACTGGTTTTTAAGCCAAGCGATTTACCGTTCCGGTACGATACCGTGTAGAAACTGAATCGGTTTTGATATAAATGCTACCACTGGCAAGCAAGTCTGATTGCAACCAAGCGCTAGCCTATATATTGAAAAAAAAAACCCCCAACACGGTTAGCGCGCTTTCATTTTAGACTATATAATACAGCATCGAAAGTGTGTCTGTCTGGTACGAATTCACGGCCCATCTATATCAACATTTTTTCACGATATTTGCTACAAATATACGTTTCATCCAGCTGGGACATAGGCTAAAATTCTCGGAAAAACAAATAGTTCCATCGGAATTTTCATTGTTTCAGAAGAGGCCGCACAACTAAAAGAGGAAATAATGGCTCTTACTATGAGGAACAGCGAGTTAGAAATCCAATTGAGAAGGTTCGAACAAGTGAACGCTACCATAGGCTCACAGGTAAGATATATGGTGACAGGTAACTGACAGGTAAGTATGGATTACATGTTGACAGGTAAGGCGCGAGACATAGAAGAGGCGTGGCGAGTGGCGCGGTTGTGGCGAGCGGGCGCCGCCGCTTCTATCTATTTCATACAAAATGTATGCAAGCGGTGAGACGCCGCGTATACAGAGAAGGCGAGGCGCGGACGCCGCTTTCATACTTCCAAGGCCACGCCACGCGCCGCGCCGCCGCTGCGCCTCGTATACATCCCGCGCCTAAGGCCACGATTATTCTTGTAAGATTTTACGTAAGTAACTTGGCTAACATTTGCATACGATATGCACTTATAAGACTGTTTACAGTTACTAAACTTATAAGTGACTAACGTGAGTAAAACTTTTAAGTGTAAGCGTGGCCTAAGTTTTATTAATTTACAACTGGTAAGATACTGACTTAGACCTGTATACAAGGGTTATGGATATTTACTAAGATGTTTGTCATGACGTATAGGACATCTAGATTAAACAGGCAGTTAAATTGACATTATGGAATTAACAAGGTAAAATAACCGCGGGTTAGCGCCTAAACTACTGAGCCGATTTTGATGTATGAGATATCAATTGATTCGGTACTATACGGATGGTCCGGGTGTCATAGGCTCCATTTTACACGAACAAAATCGATATTACGGATGTTACATCCAAAAAAGTGGGGGCCTGTATTTTTTTCATAGTCGTTATACGGTTTTTTTAATTAAAACTTATTGCTTGTTAACAGGAACTGTCATCGTCACCGCAAGAGTTGGCGACGCGCGTGAAGGAGTTAGAGGTTCTAGTGAACGCTCTCAACTTGGAGAAGGAGGAACTGCTCAAAGACAAGGCGGACACCGTAGAGAAGTTGCGGCTACAGGTAAGTTTCATTAACAAGTTGTATAACTCTGTGTCTTCTTCTTCTTCATTCCCTGGGGTTATTTTCCGCACTTGAACGTAGGCATCCGCTGTGCGTATAACTCTGTGTATCATCGTCACCGCAAGAGTTGGTGACGCGCGTGAAGGAGTTAGAGGTTTTAGAACTTGGAGAAGGAGGAACTGCTCAAAGACAAGGCGGACACCGTTGAGAAGCTGCGGTTATAGGTAAGTCTCAATTAGAAGTTGTTTAACTCTGTGTATCATCGTCACCGCAAGAGTTGGTGACGCGCGTCAAGGAGTTAGAGGTTTAAGAACTTGGAGACGGAGGAACTGCTCAAAGACAAAGCGGACACCGTTGAGAAGCTGCGGTTATAGGTAAGTCTCAATTAGAAGTTGTTTAATTCTGTGTATCATTGTCACCGCAATAATAAGCGACGCGCGTGAAGGACTTAGAGGTTCTAGTGAATGCTCTCAACTTGGAGAAGGAGGAACTGCCCAAAGACAAGGCGGACACCGTTGAGAAGCTGCAGCAACAGGTAAGTCTCAATTAGAAGTTGTTTATAATTGTGGCCTTAACTCTTAGCAATTTCTTTTTTTCTGCAACTTGGCGATGTTTTTTTTCTTTCTTCTTGGAGATGTGGCTATGCAAGGCTCTGTACGGAGCCTGGTATCACTTTGACCGTTGCCGATCTATATTGTGATCGGCAGCGGTCTGTTATGATCAACCCCCGATTGTGTAAGGAAATCGTAATCGTGATAATACGACCTGTTTAAGGAGTTCATAGCTGCCTGCACGTCATTAAGCATGTGTGAACTCTTTAAACAGTTCGAGTAATACGTTTACGAGTATAGTAATACGTACGTCAAATGGTTACGATTTGCTTAGACACTTGGACCTCTGAGTGTGATGCTGGCGATGTTGGTTTGAATTTTTTGGTCAGACTATCTTTCCCAATCCTTATAACATTTTAACAAGTAACTAACATGTGAGTTAACCATTTTGTCATTCGCGTCAGGACAAAGAGCTGAAAGACGCCGTGTCGCAGCGAAAGCTTGCGATGACCGAGTACAACGAGGTTACCGACAAACTATCCGAGCTGCGTCAACAGAAACAGAAGTTGTCGCGACAGGTTGGTACAACAGCTGGAATTCTAAACAATTTTTTTTAAAGATTTATGTGGAATGCACAAAACAAAGAACGTCATCGTTCCTTGTGACAAACTTATACCTAACTAATTCTGTTAATTAACTTAATTTAAAATCAAAAAGCATTCTGGCTGCCTCTGAATCAGGGTCAGTCAGTATGTTTTGAAACACCCCCACATCATTTTTTGTCTTAAAGTGAAATAAGTCTTAAATCATTAAAAAAAACAATTTCAAAAATAAGCTTTTACCGTCCGCCATATCGAATGTAGTGTGATGTCATTTTATTTTTTGTATTCTCCTCAGCAAACCCTTTTAATTGATATGTACCCATATCATGGGGTGCATAAAAAACAATTAGTCCGCCATTATTGGCATTCTGCCATATTGGATTTAGAATGACGTCCCTTAGCTAACCATTAAATTTTAATATTCAATAAAATAAGGCCAAAATTTCAGCTTTTCTAGGTCCAAGGGATTGAGCTGGGCATTAGTGAGTTAGTCATATGCGAGCAATATCATGGTTCGGAATTTCTAATGTAATCAAAATGTCTTCAACAGGTCAGAGACAAAGAAGAGGAGTTAGAAGTGGCGATGGCGAAGATCGACGGCCTGCGACAGGACATTCGTCGCGCGGAAAAGTCGCGACGTGACTTAGAAGCCAGACTCGACACTGCTATCTCTGAGGGAGCCAAGGTATACTTTGGTGTCGTGTGAAATTTAACACTCTACCAACGTTTTTATAACGGGAGGCGTCAGTCTTCAGAGACCCCAAATAGAAACAGCATTTAATTTGTATTATAACATACTAGCTGATGCCCGCGACTTCGTCCGCGTGGATTGAGTTTTTACGGATGAAAATGTTATTCCGGGCTATAATCTATCTCTGTGCCAAATTTTATCCAGATCCGTTCCGCCGTTCTGGCGTGATTGAGTAACAAACATCCATCCATCCAAACTTTCACATTTATAATACTACTAGCGAATGCCCGCGACTTCGTCTGCGTGGTTTGAGGTTTTTTGGTTCCCGCGGGAACTCTTTCATTTTCCGGGATAAAAAGTAGCCTATGTACTATTCCAGACTATAATCTATCTCTGTGCCAAATTTCAGCCAGATCCGTTCAGCCGTTAGGGCGTGATTGAGTAACAAACATTCATACATCCATCCAAACTTTCGCATTAATAATATTATAGTATAGTAAGAAAGAAGTAAGAATAAGAAGTATATACAATTCTTTTAAGGAAGCTATTTAAAGCAAGGTATCAGTGGGAACATTTTAAAAATACATAATTAGCATTTTTGTAAATTCGATGCTTTTAAAGACCCCGCGCAAGGTTATAGTTTCGGGAACATTTTTAAAATATTTATTTGTTCAAAAAGTAAAGTTCTTTTTTGTTGTGAGTGCCTAGTTTGAATCCTGAGTGTGTGTGTGATGCCACAAGAAACAAAAAACCTGTCCAGTGTGCAAAAACGAGTCTTGCTCACTGGCTTTAACCAGCAAGGGCGCGTTTATCGAGCTACAGAGTTTTTTTTTTCAAATTAAGCCCGCAATCATTCGTGAGACTATAATCGGATGCGTACCGCGAAGTTGCAGACCCTTGCAGCCTTGCTCAGGCGTCTAATTTAGTACATCGAGCACGTTAGCTCGTTTTAGTTTTTATAGTGTTTGAGCTTTTATGCATCACAACTATATGGATCAAATGCACCAAAAGATCCTTTAACATCCTCAGGGTACAGTATGACGATGCCCTTCGTATTTTATAAAAAATGCCGAGGTTTTGTAGCGCGTGGGCCATGTTCGCCGACGCTGGTGTCCCAGATTACTATGCCATTATTCGGAGTAGAATTGCCGGTTTCTGGGAAACCGTCCGCAATTCTACTAATAAGCTGATTAAAGTCGTCGCTCAGGCATTCCCTGACAACATGTTTTATAAACACTGGCTAAGGGTATACACAAGGGGACCCCTACGTAAAATGATTTTTCATTTTAAACTGTATTTTATATTTTTTTCTCAATGTAAACGTGTTTTACATGGGTTTTACTTGCAATAAAATGCAATGCAATTTTATTATTTTATTTTATTATTATTATTAGTCTTTTTGTTCTTGGGGCCGTTTATTTAGCTAGATGAACTAAAATATATTCTCGTTGTTTATTAGGAGCGCAAGTTGCGCGAGGAGAGTATGAGGCTGCAGCGAGTGGAGGCGGTGGAGGCGGCCGGCGGCGCGGGCTCCACGGCGGCTGACGTGGCTAAACTGCAGGCCGACATCGAAGCCCTAGAGGTGGGTATAGTTCTTCCAATATTGATGATGTCTTTGTCAAAAATCAATTATTTCTTACTGATTATTAAATAAAGGATCTTCCAAAAACCTAAAATTCACATCCTCGGTTAGTTTAAATTTTGATAACCATCTAAAACTATAGAATAAAGAAAAAACATGCGTCGAAATTTTATGAGGTCACAACTATGTATTTCATACAACTTCCATACTAGAAGCGCGTTTTTAAGTTTGATAAAGAGTTGCTGATTCGATTGAGTTTCATCAACCCTTGTCGGCGAGCCATTCTATTCCATTACTTATCTGCTTTATTTCTTTGAATACGTCCACGTCAATAATATAAATACAAACGGACAACTTTATTACCGATATATAGGGATGTTCAATGGAACAGAATGTCACCGAAATGATCTATATACCCGATGGAGTCATACCTGTACACAAGTCTACGGGCGCGAGCCGCCTCGTATTACTATATCTCGCGTTTGTGTCCTGCCGCTCTTTCTCTCATCGTGGTGTGCGTCATCTCGGAGACCTGTACATTCACATTGACTATGACATCACCGTTCGTGATGCCCTAAGACCTAATATAAACTTCTGTTAATCATAGTTAAAGATGTGTAAGTGTTCTGCCTAATTGTCGAGCACGACCAGTAATAATAATCTTAGCTATAGATGTGTAAGTATTCTGACTAATTGTCGAGCACGACCAGTAATAATCTTAACAACTAATTCATTGTCGATCACGACCTTCTATAATTAACACATTGTCGATCACGACCTTCTATAGTTAACATTGTCGATCACGACCTTCATTTCCCTAAGTAACTTATGATTAACAGATTGTCGATCACGACTTTCACTTCCCTAAGTAACTCATGAGCGCTCATAAATCACGAATCAATATAACTGATTCTCGAAATACTATATATTAAGAAATCTGCCTAGGTACTTAGCTTTCGATTCCACCAACTCTCGATCCGCTCCCTCATAACGCTATTTCCATGAAGCGTAAGGATTACGATTCCATTACATTCTTGAAGACCAGAAATCAACGAGTTGCTATGCAACGCGATATTCATTTATCAAGGTTTTAAAATATAGAATTCATAATCTATTGATTGATTTCCGGGTATGTCATAGATAACTGATAAACTACTACGATAGACCATAGATGCTAATTTCTCTTACCAAAGACTTAAGCATTTCGCGATCGCATATATGCACTTCGTGACAACCCTATTCACTAGTGCACGTGGCTCATGGCTGTGTTAAAGCCCTATTTGTATACATTTGTATGCGTGCAAATGTGTGCGTGTACGTGATTGCGCGTACGACTGACGGCTCCGAGAGGCACACTCACTTACACAAACTTTCTGGTGTGATCGAGTAACAAACATCCATCCATAACAAACTTTCGCATTTATAATATTGTAAGTATAGATAAGGGTTGTAACGGAACTTCGCCTCCGCCTCCGTAAGTGCGGAACTTTCGCAAGAAATCGTATCTCCGCTTCCGCATCCGCCTCCGCCGTTTTTTTGCGGAGTTGGAACAGAGGTTTATTTACGTTGACTTACAATGCGAGAGGTACAAATCTAAGCAGGTGACGTCAGTTACACCATTACAACAAGCAACTGTCCTTAGAAGAATCCTCAAAAAAAATCTAATGTAAGATTCATCGCATTCTAAAGCACAGAAAATGGACGATGTGGATCGGAAAAATCCACCTCCACCTCCGTTAGTCTCCGCATCCACGAAGGCAAAGCCCCTTCACTTCCGCATCCGCCTCTGCTTCCGTTAAGAACGCCTCCGTTACAACCCCAGTTTAGATTACTTTGTTATTGTGTACAGAATCAGTACGCGGAATCGCTCGCCCAGCAGCAAGCTCGCTACGCGGCCGAACTGTCCGCGCTGAGGGATCAGTTGCACGAGGGGGACGCGCTACGGTCGCGGCTCAACAGAGAGGTTACTTTATTTTATTTGAACTACCCACAGACATTACATGTAGAAGGCAATAACCTCAATTTACATAGACGGGCCCTGTCAAACAAAGAATGTGGACTTATTTTACTAACGCCATCTGGTCTGAAATGCGGAACAGCGCTATGGCGGGGACAAGGACGTACTTACACAGGTGAGGGGTACGCCCTACAAGTCGGACGCCCAACTTTTCTATGAAAGGGCCCATCTAGTACCTGCATTATATATCGATGTAGAGATCGCTTCAAAGCGATAAGGCCGCTAAATGTACTATTACTTAGTTTAATTGTTATTGTTTACAAGTATGTGTTTCTCGATTTGGTGTACAATAATAGTAGATTATTAACCAAGGGGATAAAGCAGTGTCTTCTGTCGCGGGTGACGATTTAAATCGCGAGCGTAACGAAGGACTCGAGGTTTACTCCCGAGCGTAGCGAGGGTGTTAAAAACTTAAATCCCTCGCTTCGCTCGTGATTTAAGACGAGTCCTGAGTGTAGCGAGGGATTTAAGTTCACCCAAGACTAAGACAGCTTTATCACCGAGGAAAATACTCTACTTTTCGTACCATTTGCGAAAAAATTTACGCAATAATAATATGAGATAAGCATTTATTAAAAATATTTTATCATTTTATCATTTATTATATATTTTATCATTTATCATTTTATTGTTGATGAGTTGATTTGAGTATTTCTCTGTTCTTGCGTCTGAGGAACTGTTTAGAACATTAAGTTATTTATAAAAATAAATTAAAATAAACTTAACGTTTATGTATTTGAAGAAAACAAAAACGCGGCAATTTCCTAGACTAATATTTTTTTGTCGGAAAAGCAAAGGCATCAAGCTCATACGGCCTCGTCGGTTTTCGTAATTTTATAATAATCATAACTGCATTATAAATGCGTATTCCTTTTTCAAAAAGATGTTTAATGCTTTTTAGACAAACTCAATGGGGTAAACACAGATGTAGTTCAGTATAAATTTCGGTAAGTATTCCAAATTTAAATCACATTCTCCCCCTAGAGGATGAATGAAATTCAGTACAACTTTCTTTCCCTGTTTTTAACAGATTAAAAATGACTATTGTTCTGTTTGCTTTTTGTGGCATAGAATGTCACTTTTTTGAGCAAGTGGTACGAAAAGAATATTAACATGGTAAGTACAAAGTGAAATTCGGGAATAATTAATCAATTCTTACCATAGTCTAGTGTGTATATATAGTTATTATTATTGTTATTTAAAATGGACCTTAATGGACTGTATATCTGCGTCTAGTACATACATATATATATCGATGGTAGAAGGTATACAAAATGTAAAATAGCTTAGGCACTAGGTACAGTCGCAGTCAGAAAATGTTTACCACCTTAAGATTCATAATTGCATGGACCCATCTGTCTCAGAAGGTCGTTTGATTAGGAATAGACCATGGTACAGTCGCTGTCAGAAAATGTTTACCACCTTAAGGTTCATAATTGCATAGACCCATCTGTGTCAGAAGGTCGTCTGATTAGGCATAGCTCATGGTACAGTCGCGATCAGAAAATGTTTACCACCTTAAAGTTCATAATTGCATGGACCTACCTGTGTAAGAAGGTCGTTTGATTAGGCATAGATTTTTTATCATTTTTTGCAGGTGACAAATGTGGCAACTATTACTAAACTTGGATAGATATAGAAAACCTCTTTTAATATATTTAGTAAATGTCACTAACAAATGCGATGATGCTAAAAATAAGGATTATAATTCAACAACACGAATGTCAACAATATTAAAATAATACTGCTTTAAACTACGCTAGTATGCCCCTGGATTTGCATATCGATGCAAAATTTCAACTTTTAATATTTATTATTCTAGTTGCAAACATCAAAGGAGAAGCTGGAAAACCGTCGAATGGAACAACTGAACGACAGCGAAGACAAGCAGATGCTAATCAATGAGAACAGAAAGCTCGCCAAGGATCTCGAGGCTGTGAGTATATAGATAGATAGATATATAGATAAAACTCTGTAATGTACACACTTAAAACAAACAATAAACAAAAAGGTTAAAAGATAAAACAGAAGGATGCAAAGGTGGATTGCTAAAGTAATCTCTTCCAGACAACTTTTGGGGACAGGAGATTATCAAACAAGAGCGCGGAATATATTATGCAACCAGCTCCCCTGTTGAGTTTCCTCAGAACTACAATGTGGACAATTCTGTTTAAAACAATCTCTAGAGTTCTAGACTATAGTCTGTCAAACTTATCTGACCTGGTGACAGCGTCGCTAGTATATATTGAAAACTAGCTGATGCCCGCGGCTTCGTCCGCTTGGATTGAGGTGGTTTTTGGATTTCGGCTCTTCAATTTCCATTTTTTATTGTTTTATAAACATACCCAAGCGTTTAAATAAATCATTTATATACAACAGTACAGTCATAGAAACCATCCATCACCAAAGATGTATGGTGCTTAAAGGACTATCAAGAAAGCTAGGGTTGAAGCTCCGTGGCTATTTTGAAAAGGAAAGCCGTACTTGTAATTACTAGATGAGTATACGAGTTACGAAATATCTGATTGCTTCACTATTGTAAAAAGCTATATGCGTCTATGGAGTATTACATTTTTTTTGTCGATGTTTGCCTGTCGATAATTATGACACTTCATAGGCTTGCTTATGTCAAAAGTAAAATAAATGGTTGGACTGGCTTCTTGTTCCTTGAAGAACAAAGATTTCTATGTTAAATACTTTCATAAAAACACACCATTCTGGATTGGATGGATTCTATATCTGCACGTTTGTTGATCAGATGGCAGAGAATGGAAGGAGATGGCAGGCGGAGAGGAGACAGTTCGAGATGGAGTTGGAAGAACTGCGATCGAAGCGAGACTCCATGCAACACTGGGAGACTCAGGTGAGTTGCTGTTCTCTAACATAGAAAACAAAATAAAAAAAATATTCGATATCGATTAGACCAGTAAAAGTTGCTCACATCCCTTCATCATCTTGATAAGAGCTGACGATCTTTAAACGGCTGAACAGATTTTCATGAATTATAGCTAAGAACACTCTCTTGCTAATATAATAATGCTAATATAATAATAATCGATGATAGCTAAAAACATTCTGTTTGAAATTATTGGAACACGAGAAAAATTAAGGGTCATAATATATTGACTATCGTCCCGTACCAGTAGTAAGGAAGTCAGTCTTATATCGGTGGAAGATATTGGCCACATTAGTCAAAAGTCTCAGTATACTTTTGACAAAAATGTGGGGCCAAACCAGTTCATTGACAATTAAATTACGGTCATTTTAGACATCTAGTTTTTGATGAGCTAAATGGCGATAATGAATTTTCTGTATTGAAAACTAAGCATAAACTAGGTATAGACATACCTAACCTAACCTAACAACTTTTTTATGTCATATTGTTTATGTATTTTGTTAACTATGGGTTTCTTAAATTGCCTGAAATAAAAAATATATTTATTTAGGTCGCCGGCTTAAAAAGGTTTTTGTCTCACATAACAGATAGCAGACATTATCCGATGGGTGGCGGACGAGAAGGAAGCCCGCGGATACTTGCAAGCACTCGCCACCAAAATGACCGAGGAATTGGACTATCTTAAGCACGGTAAGTTATTTTAGAATAGTTGACGCCCGCCCGAATTGGGTATTTGACAACTATTCAAAAAAAAAAATTAAATAGAGAATCTCCCAATAGTCGTAATATCCACGTCCCCTGTTAATGTTACTTAATTTTCAACTACAAATAACGACTTGTTAGGTCGATTTTACATCGCAATTGTTCCAGCATATTCGCAGAAGGAAGCCAACTTAATTTGTGACTTTATGCCTCGAGACTTTAGGTCGATTTTACATCACATTTTAGCCCCATATCGTTTTATTTCTCCCTTTGTTCTTCAGACATGTCGATCGGAGATTGTTCTAGGTCGGTACTCTGGCTTTTTGAAGTGATACTTCTTTAGAATCGTTGTGACTTAAAAATTTGATGGAACGAAAAAGTGAAACGAGCGACACCAAAAAGAGACAAACATTTTCATACTTGAATAGGACTTAGCCACGACCAATACATGGCGCTGTACGATATTGAGTTGCGCTACTGCTTCATTGTGCTCAAAGCTTTTCTGAAGTTTTACTTCTGCCATATGTGAATTGCACACACACACTTTTTTCTCGGCTTTCTTTTTGCTTTAAATGAATTAGTATCGTAATTTATTTGCCCCAGCGCGCGTAACCCGCACGTTCGGGCCGCCGTCCTAGCCGCCCGCGGTCAGCAGTGGCACGGCAACTAGAATCAGTGTTACTTAATTTTTAACTTTAAATCACGATCAGCTAGGTCGATTTTAGATCGCATTTCTAGCTCCGTATCGTTATTGTTCCAGCATGGCATCTTAATTTTCGACTTTATACCTCGAGACATTAGGTCGCATTTCTAGCCCTGGATCGTTATCATTCCAGCGAGCGTGACCCCGCACATTTGCATGAGAACGCCAACTTAATTTTCGACTTCATACCTCAAGTCTTTAAGTCCATTTTTATTTGCCCCAGCGAGCGTGACCCGCACATTCGGGCCGCCGTGCTCCCCGCCCGCGGTCAGCAGCGGCACGGGCGGCTGGCGGGACAGAAGATCGCAGAAGGTGGACAAGATGGAGCTGCTCACTCTGCAGAACTCGCTGCAGTCTGAGTTGCAGGCCAAACAGACCGTGAACGAGGAGCTGAGCAGGACGCGCGCTGAACTGCTGGCCAGTCAGAGGTATGCCCATACATGTCTCTAGTGGTATACTGGAGGGTAGGCGAGTAAGACATTGTGTATAAATACGGGCGTCATTCTTCGACGCCCGACGGCTCAGTCTTAGTCTCGTTAAATATGTATAAATTCATACATATGTCATAATATACTAGTGTATAATAAAGTGAATATAGTGAGAAGCGGGATATTACAAATATCTCTTTCTGTTTCCATCTCTTATTAAATAAAATAAAATAAAAAGCTGTTTATTACCATATAGATCGTATAGCTAGATTACCATCTCTTGGAACATTGGTGATAATTAAATTACAATCTACTCGTCCGGTAAAAAGTGAGAGATTACAATAATTGAAAATACACTCGCCGGCATATTTAGCGGAACATAAAAAAAAGGTTTGATATCAGTATCATATAAGATTGCTAGCTGGTTTATACGTCATTTAATTTAAAAAGTAATATTTTCAAATTAAGAAAACAACTGAACATCACATTTTATTCAATTGTTTTAATTTTATTTAAATACCTTATCTGGAGCGAACTTCGAGTATTTCTTCCTTCTGAGTTTGATTTAAAATTTCATTGAAATACTGTTTTTTGTTAATTTTTTTTAATCGCGTATCTTTCTGGAGTTGATGACTGAATTATGCCTGACTTAACCCCAACGGAGACTGCTAGGGCACTTGAAATGCGAAGAAATGGTCAAACCTACAGAGTGATATCCAGAGATCTTCGTCGACCAGTTTCAACGATCCATCGCAGTATCCAACGGTTCAGGGAGACCGGTACTTATGTGAGAAGAGCAGGACAAGGCAGAAAAAGACGCACTTCGAGTAGGGATGATCGTTTCATTCGGCTTCGTGTACGTAGGAACCCCCGTTTGACGGCCGTCCAAGCCCGACATGAGTTAGAAGCAGTGCGGGGTGTAACCGTAAGTGAGCGTACGGTACGAAGAAGGCTCGAAGAAGCTGGTTTGGGTTCATTTGTGCCCACCAAGGCTCCAAGGCTCGAGGTAAATCATCGTAGAAACAGGTTAACTTTTGCTCAGGAACATCGACTTTGGAACGCGGACCAATGGAGTAAGGTATTGTTTAGTGATGAGTGCAGAATTCTATTAAATCAAATTGATGGCAGGCAAAGAATATACAGACGCAAAGGAGAACGATACATTCAGACAAATTTTGAAACTACAGTTGCATACGGTGGTGGATCAATAATGGTTTGGGCGGGCATTTGTTTGGCAGCTCGCACAGACTTGGTAGTGATTGACAGAGGGAGTCTGACTGCAGACCACTATATCAGAGAAGTTTTAGACACTGTTATGGAGGGGCCGGCGAGATCACCGGATATGAACCCAATAGAGCACGTTTGGGACTTGCTGAAAAGAAAAGTTAAGTCCAGAATTCCAGCTCCTGCCAACGTGGGTGAACTGCGAATCGCCGTAGTTGAGGAATGGCGGAGACTATCCCAGGAGACCATCAATAACATCATTCTCAGTATGCCTAGACGGGTAGAAACTTTAATAAGAGCACGTGGAGGAAATACGCGATATTAATCACCATTTTTCTAATTTAATTAATTGTTATTTTAATATTAAATTTCACTTTTCCCGGTTACATGAAAAGTTCAAAAATGTACCATTTTTCACAAATAGCCTTTACTCGCAAAATCTGTTCTTAATGTGATCTCATTGTAACTAAAACAAATGAAACTTTAAATAACAAAAGAAGCGTAGTAAGTAGATTTTAAAATAAAACTATATTTTTTTAATTATGGATCTTTTTTTTATGTTCCGCTAAATATGCCGGCGAGTTTATGTTTGTACTAGCTAATGCCCGCGATTTCATCCGCATAGATTAAGGTTTTTTGATTCCCGCGGGAACTCTTTAATTTTCCGGGATAAAAAGTAGCCTATGTCCCCTTTCCCGGGTATCAAACTACCGCTATACCAATTTAATCAAAATCGGTTGAACAGATAAGCCGTGAAAGTGTAGCAGACAGACACACTTTTGCATTTATAATATTAGTATGGATTAATTATGTCAACTTGATACCGTTGATGGGAAAAAAGCTCCTGACAGACAGACGGACATAGAAGTGTTCCTTTTTTCCTTTTGAGGTATGGAATCCTGAGGAATGCAATTTAATTTTTTTACAGGGAGTTACTGGAGACCCGTCAGCGGCTAGACACGCTAGCGCACGACATGAAGCGCAAAGAGCAGCACATTCGCGACATGCAAGCGAAACTCGACCAACCGCACCAGCCCTCCAACTCCTGTGAGTATGCGAACACCCTTACACGGTACATACATGTCCCATACAAATTATTATCCACCATTACATTGACTTACTGTACCAGCAAGAGTCGATCGCTAAGAAATGTTGTTCAAATCTATAAATTATTTATTACTGTTTATCGTGTAAGCAAAAAAAAGCCTTATGGTTTAAACATAATTACAAAGGTTGTTACTCTATATATTTACTTAATGTTTGCAAAGCGAAAGTACACAGCAAGTATTTCACAATTTACCTTTTTATTAAGCATATATAGTAATTAAATTAAAATAAGCTCACGATTTAAAGCGTTACATACATATTAATTATCTTCTGTCTGTAAACTTTCATAGGCGTATGTTAGTCTTTAAGTAAAAATTATGTTCCATATTTTGTAAATTTCTACAGAATGTTTGTAACTAAATTGACAATAAAGATTTTATAAAATCAATCAATTTATAATATTAAACCGATAACATAACTAAAATTAAAATAAAATGAACCACAGAAATTAATACAGAAAATGATGGCGCTAGTTGTATCATAAGAAAGAATCTCAACTTATATACAGAAAAAGATGGCGCTAGTCGTATCATACGAAAGAATCTCAACTAATATACAGAAAAACATGGCGCTAGTCGTATCATACGAAAGAATCTCAACTAATATACAGAAAAACATGGCGCTAGTCGTATCATACGAATAAATCTCAACTAATAAACATGGCGCTAGTCGTATCATACGAAAGAATCTCAACAAATATACAGAAAAACATGGCGCTAGTCGTATCATACGAAAGAATCTCAACTAATATACAGAAAAAGATGGCGCTAGTTATGGCTGAGTAAGTACGTTAGAAAAAACATAAGTATATTCGCGTCAGCATTTTGTTTCGGGTATTTTTTGAGCGTGGCTGAAGGTCTTGCTGGTACAGTAAGTTTTTGCCCCGTAATCAAAACATGGGGGCTATAATATTTTGACGGGTATACCATGTTTTGGCAACAATGGCAACAGCGTTATTTCACACGCAAAGTTCGGTACCACATTAAAGGAGACGGTCCAATCCTTACGTCGGTTATAAAAAACCGGCCAAGTGCGAGTCGGACTCGCGCACCGAGGGTTCCGTACTCAAGAAGTAGGTATAATTACCTTTGTTAATGAACCGCAAAACTAACTTTGTTTGTAGAGGTTTACTGTTAATATCAAAAAATTACGTTTGTTGTATGGGAGCCCCCCTTTAATATTTCCTTTATTGATATTTAATTATTTATTTTGTAAGGTAATATACAAGTTAATATTCTGTGAAAATTTGAACCGTCTACCTGTTACCGTTTTTAATATTGAGCAAAAAAATACGAAAAAAACACGTTTATTGTATGGGGACCCCCCTTAATATATATATTTTTTTAATTTTTAGTATTTGTTGTTATAGCGGCAACGGAAATACATCATTTGTGAAAATTTCAGCTTTCTAGCTATCACGGTCTATGAGATACAGCCTGGAGACAGACAGACAGACAGACAGACAGACAGACAGCGGAGTCTTAGTAATAGGGTCCCGTTTTTACCCTTTGGGTACGGAACCCTAAAAACGGTCATAATACAAGTCTCTGAGCACAAACATAATATTATTAGAATGATAAAAGCCAATATGGCGCCCTATCAGAGCAAGTTTGACATATTATGATGAACGCAATATTTTTTGTAACACATTTTAACTATTATAAGAAGTTGAGAATAAAGTATAAACCTCAAAATTGTTGTACAAATACATAGGACCAAGAGCGTATTTTATGGGCATAAAAATAGTCAAGAACGAAACAAAGATTAAATGAAAGAATTGTAGTGTTGCAAACGGTTAAAGTTGTAAGTTATATATTGCTAGTATAAAGTACATCAACTATAAAATTTTGGACAGTCTCCTTTGTTGAGAAAAAAACCGGCCAAGTGCGAGTCGGACTCGCGCACCGAGGGTTCCGTACTCAAGAAGTAGGTTTAATTACCTTTGTTAATGAACTGCAAAACTAACTTTGTTTGTAGAGGTTTACTGTTAATATCAAAAAATTACGTTTGTTGTATGGGAGCCCCCCTTTAATATTTACTTTATTGATATTTAATTATTTATTTTGAAAGGTAATATACAAGTTAATATTCTGTGAAAATTTGAACCGTCTACCTGTTACCGTTTTTAATATTGAGCAAAAAAATACGAAAAAAACACGTTTATTGTATGGGGACCCCCCTTAATATATATATTTTTTTAATTTTTAGTATTTGTTGTTATAGCGGCAACGGAAATACATCATTTGTGAAAATTTCAGCTTTCTAGCTATCACGGTCTATGAGATACAGCCTGGAGACAGACAGACAGACAGACAGACAGACAGACAGACAGACAGACAGACAGCGGAGTCTTAGTAATAGGGTCCCGTTTTTACCCTTTGGGTACGGAACCCTAAAAACTATTTTTTGTTTTTTATAGTGTAGTAATGTTAATATTATTTTGGGTATTTTTTCAGCACATTATTATAGATACTTAATAGTATTATTATATTTATTTAGTGCACCTTTTCTTTTTGTTTTCGTTACATGTTACCGCACAATTCCCAACCAATACACAAAAAAACGTGAAAAATGTATAAACGTTGGCAACCAACCACCTTTGTCTCAAATGCAATGTTGGATCCATCCTCAAAGTCCAACGTCGTCCGCGACGAAAAAAACGAAAATAACTTGTCTATGCCTCACATTATGGACTCTAAAAACTGTGAAATCGAAAAAAAACTGTGAAATTATGAAATTGGAACTGTGATTCGATGCGCAAAAAACTATTTTTAAATTTAAAAAAAAAATGAAACCTATGGGGCCATTTTTGCATTTAACTAATGAAACTTTGTGTTTTATTCGTGGCATTTGTTTTTCACGCGTCCAACGCATTTGTTGTATTGTATTAATTTTATTTTACTTTAACGTGTTATAAAATTTCGTGCTGTTACATTTTGAATGATAGTTCGATGGTGGTTAAAGCCGTACATACCGCTTTTTATAGGCGTAACTTCATGCATATGGGGTGTTGCCATACTTGTATACCATCAGTTTTATGGATGATTAAAACTACCTTCCTCCGAAAATTACTTTAGCTAATTCTGCTGTATATTAAACTAAACTAAATTGACAAGACTACAATAGGATGCGAAAAGCAATATGGCAATAGTGCCGTCCCTTTTCGCAGGGAGTATTATGAAAGGGATAGGAATAAAGTAAGTGACAGAGATAATCTCTAAAAATTAACTGGCAGCTCTAAATATATTGGTATCCATTTTATTCCCTGCGGAAAAGAACAAAACTAGATTTAGACCAGTAAATTTAGTTTAGTTTAGATATTGTGTACAACGGAATTGGTCTCACTTTCTTTTCGGTTGCACACTAAACTCTTGACTAAATTGAATGTTTTAAAAAAATGTAATCTTTTTGTGGAACTATTTTTAATAATTATTATTATTAATTTAGTTTAGGATTTTGTGTACAACTAAAATATATTATTTGGTTTATTTGGTTGACAACAATCTCTAAACGTACGTACGTACGTTCATAAGAGATATTAGATAGAAATTGTGTATAACTGGATTAGCACCATGTTCTATATGAATAATAATGATACAAAATTTATGTAATGTATCTTTTATATTTTTATTTTACATTCGGAAAAAGCTAAACGACGTGCAAAAGTTATTATATATCTCGTCAGACACGGCGCCGTGTCAAATAATTCTAGTCTACTATTCCCATCTAGTCTAAAACAAGTTTAATATTTTATACCAAAGATTTTAATGAATTAATTTATTATTTATTTTAATTTACCCTACCACCATTTGAACTAGTCAATTTGTTTAATATTTATTTATATAAAAGCTAAAAACATCAGCTGAATTGACATATTTTTGTAAGTAAAATTTACAATATATTTGAATTTTAAATCTTTAACATCTCGAAAAACTTTTTGCTAATTTATTTTAATACTGAACATAATGAATATAAAGTGAAAAAGAATTGATTTATTTTTAAATCGCAAACGTTTAAAAGGTGACAGCATGATATTTTATTTTAGGTTTAAGCTCGCCGTAGATCACGCTATAGAATCTCAGTGCATTTTAAATATTTATTTTTAGTACCGATGATGCATTTTCTGACACATTTTTAAAATAATTACGTGCTCGAAAAGTGTTTCCTAAAGTAGTTAGTAAATTACTTTTCCGAAATAGTTGTTTCATAAAGCGAATTAATATCAAAAAGGACTAAACCTAGATTGAATTAATAGTATTCATTTTTTTAAATTAATTCCTTAAAATTTTCAATTCTAACATGATCGATCCATTTGGTTTGATTCGATTTTATAGACTCAAAATTAAATTCACAAAGTTTTAAAAAAGTGACCTACGGAAAAAATCGGCACATTAAAATCTGTTACATTATTAATAATAATATGGTATGTCAGAAAATGCGTTATCGGTGATTGTTTTCCAATCTGTTTGTGCTATTAATTAAGTTACTTATTACATTTACTTCTGCATTTAGGTTGTTTCTATGTTATTTTTGAAGCATTCTATAAATAATGTGTCAATCCCTACGTACAGTACGCAGTGAATGTACATATTTAACGGTATTAAAACTTTTGTTGTATTATCTTGTTATTTCTTTGTTTTTTTTTTTATTAATCTTAAGTCGGTTTCTTCGCTATACTATTTTATTTATTTGCCAGGTTCAGTTACGTGTGGATGAACCGATTCAAGTATCGATTAAAATGAAATTTGCAATAGATTTGCTATTCGATTCTTGACAGTTTACCTAGTTTCACTGTCAAAAAAATGATACTGGCATGCAAAAATAATAACAAATAGTAGTACATTTATTTTCATTTGGTGTATTTCGTCTAATTAATAACGCCGATAGATTCCATGCTATACGGCATAATCACAGATTTGCCATGAAAGTTTGAACTGCGCAGTTTTACACTAGAATATATGGTTTCTTTAGAAGTATACGATACCCTCTATCCAATCACCGCATCAACTTTCGTGATACGTACTGTGTAGGTAAAAATGAAAAATGGAATCTGTTTCGATGTAATGAAGGTTGTAAGTTATGTGCAAGCAGCGAGGCAAGGTTCCGCCAAGTCGTCGAGCTACTGGAGTGGTAAAGAAGAGAATGGTTCGTGATTTTTTTACATAATTTAATAGAAGTTTTGTCCATACTACGTCCTCTTTTAGAGTAGATTTCGTATGTGATTGTGTATGTCTTTACCTCCGTTAAATAAGGTATTTGTTGGTGTTTAAAAAACAGATATTTGATATTAGTATAAATAATGGTGTACCGTCGGCTGAACATTTATACTTAACTTTCCTTAAACCAGTCTAAAGGCAATGTCATCCTTTTTTGCAGTAAAGATTGAAGGGATAGGTAGATTTGCTTATTAGAACTGTAGTTCAGATATTCGATTTTACTGATACTCTGTTGCACAGAATATAAAATCTCTAAAAAAATAAGCTTAATTGAAGTCTAAAATTAGAAAATGGAGACCTCTATAATATTTGGTATATTTAAGCGTCCAACCTGATTACCACCAGAAAACTGACATTGCATTTTACAAGTAGTGGCAGAAATAAAACTTAAATTTTAAATTAAAAACACCAACAAATATTGTCCATAATCAAAAGGTTGTCGTGGATTTCCTGTCTTTGTCTGCGTTTTAGTTATATAACTTTGTACCTATAGATAGTTTTTTTATCCTATATCTTTCCATTGTAAGTACTTACGAGCAAGTGTCAAAAGAAAATTATTATTTTTCAAAATAAAATATCGCTGTTTCGTGAGTCTCGTTAATTTATTTTAACTAATGTAATATAATGTAATATTAATTTAATTTTTGTTATTTTTTTTATAAATGAGAATATATTTAATTGTAAGCTGACTCCGAAACAGTGATATTATTTTACAATATTCGGAAAATTGTGTACATTTTGGAAGAGATTTTTCCCTTTTCAATGTAAATCGCTTCGCTTTTGCTTGAGCTTTTTTGCCGTGGCATGGATTTGACAAGAAATTAAAAAAAATAAGGTACCTACAACTTTTTTTTAAATCTCGATATAAAAAAAATTAAGGCATTGAAAAGAGATGTCATTTCATGCACGGCATATAACGCGCTAAGCGATTTGTTTTTCTTTAACACTTGTTTGTAAAGGCACATAGGTTTTGACTAATCTTGTTTTTTTGTCAACCCTACAACTTTTTGTGAAATACCAAAACTTCAACACTCGCACAACTGACGGACGTACCTATATAATTTTTTTTTAAATTATTGGATATAATAGATTAATGTATAAAGGTTGCTAACATTGTAAATGTTTAACGAGGCCATTAACCTAGGTATTTTTAGAGGACTTATTTCGTAACGCCTAATTTTTTCATCACACTTTTCGTCGTTGTGTGGATGTTGTTGCAGGGCCACAGGTTTTTTGTTTTGAGCGATACGCGATGAATGAAAGAATTAAAAAAAACTACAAACAGCGGAACAGATTTTCTTGAAACAAAGCTAAGAACATTCTCGACTAAGTCTCTTTTACACAAAAAAACCTAAATCAGTTCATACGTTTGGGAGCTACGACACCACACACAGATACACATACACACGTTAAACTTATAACGTTTGCGTCGGCGGCGTTGCGTTAGTAAAATATCTAAATAAATAATAAAAATATCTAAAGTAGAAAAAATATCTAAGGCACGCTTGCAGAGACGCCGGGTTATCCTTTTAACCCAGAGTTACTCGTAAGTAGCTGCTACTTTGACAGAATTCGGATACAGATTCTGTCAAAATTCCAAATTTATTCCTGTGTTAAACGTTACCCGACGGCTCTGCAAGCGGGACTAAACATATCGTAGCAATTGCATTCCGAACTCGCGACTCGACTATTCAAAAGCACTTGTCAAAGTCAACTTGAATAAAAAAGATTTGAATTTTGAGATTTGAATTAATTTTTTTTTGGAAATGTATAGAACGGAGGCCGCGACTTGGCTGGCGTATATTATATCGTTTGACTCGATGTTGACGCTGTTTTCCAAAAGCTATGGCCCTGCTATTAAAGTGTGGGAGATGGGGTTTATTTGTCAATAGATTGTAATCGTCCTGTGCATGTCTTAGCCCCTAGTTTGTTCACTAATTTGTCATGTAAAGTCGGGTGCTAGAGTTGATACATTTCTTTATACAAAAAAAATCAATGCGTGTGCATTTTATAGCTATCTAGTAGATGATATAAAGCTGTGTACCCATTGTATTATCTATCCACTATTCCGTAAAAGCTTGAATGTGCTCGAATCCTTATCTTTAAAGTAATATAACTTTTTCATCCGTCTTTACTCGTTATATAGCTATTTAATTCAGACATTAGTTTTTAGTGACTTTTTGTGATCGTGGTTTCGGTTGGGAGTGGTTTATGTGTTTTTTATTCCTGTATATTTTTTTGGAGTTACCATTGCTATATTTTAAGAATATTATTATCATTTTTTTATCTTTTCATCACATAAAAACCGCCTTATGCGCCGCCGCCGCATTTTGGCCGCGACTTCGCCCGCGTCGTTTAAGGTTTTTTGATTTGTGAAACTTTAATTTTCCGAGATAAATTGTAGCCTATGTGCAGCTATCTCAATCCCAAAATTCATTAAAATCGGTTCAATCACATTTATAATAATTACTAGTAGGATCGGATATTAGTAAGGCGGTTAAAACACCGACAGGCGCGGCGGCAAGGAGTTATGTAGAGATAAAGGAGTTTGAATATTTTGGCCTAACTACTATCTCGCCATCTTTATTTTTTTGTCGAAATAGTGCCCACTCATAAAACCTGTATTAATCAATAGCTGGCGTTAATACAAGCAAGTATTAATATGGGACAAAATCCTTAAAGCGGTAGGTTTCCGAGATATGAGCTATCAAAGTTATACTCTACTCGATAATGGTGCCACCGGCACAGCTTTGATAGTTTGTATCTTGGAAACCTTTACAAGTTTTTATCCATACTAATATTATAAATGCGAAAGTGTGTCTGTCTGTCTGTCCGTCTGTCTGTCTGTCTGTATGTCTGCTACGCTTTCACGGCCCAACTAGTCAACCGATTTTGATGAAATTAGGTACAGAGATAGATAACATTCCGGGGAAAGACATAGGCTACTTTTTATCTCAGAAAATTGAGGAGTTCCCGCGGGGATCAAAAAAATGTATCTGTTAAACTGATTTTGATTAAATATGGTACAGGGATAGGTTATATCCCGGGGAAGGACATAGGCTACTTTTATCCCGGAAAATTGAGGAGTTCCCGCGGGAATCAAAAATATCAATCCACGCGGACGAAGTCGCGGGCATCATCTAGTCTCTTATAATTAATACTTCCTTGTATTGATGCCAACTGTGAGTGTGTGATAGTGATTGATTACTACAGATTGTATGAGTGGCCGTAATTAGGAAAAATAATTAAAACGGCGGGCTGCATACAAAAATATTCAAATCCCTTTCATACCACTTTACCCTCCTTGTGTTTGGTATGTTGCCGCGTGGCGCTTAGTATAGGTACCAAGGGAGCCTTTTTAACCCAATTTTATATTTCACAGTTTTGGATCGGCCACCTTCCCAGATGAGTTACCTGGACCAGTTCTTGAAAGAAGCGCCGACGGAGCGTCATTACGACAACGTAGTGTCTATGAACAACGAACAGAAGGTAATGCCATGCTTCTATATAGCTACTGTTGTATATACTAACTTGAAGGTTGCTGGCACATTGTAATTAACTGATAAGACTACGGATACTTGCGTAATGCCACTAAATGTATTTAAGTCACATCTCACGTCAACCCCGGGAATAAACTTATCAAAAAGTGACAGCATCATATAATTTAACCAAATTAGTTTAGGCAGAGTTGTGCAAGCGGCCCTTATATTCACTAGACACAATAGCTATACAGGTTCGTAAAAAATCTTCAACTTTTTTTTTCAAAATATCGTCTCTCCTGGAGAATAAAAAAGTACTTAGTTGTACTTTTCCATCTGAACCATTGTGATGTAACTTTTTTTTTATTGAGTACAGTTGTAGATGTCTCATTAAAAAATGATGATAGTCTTGAAATTAATTCAGTACAATCTATATTCATCATAAAAATACAAATTTTGTGTCTGAACGAAATTCAAACTGCTCTAGAAACGCACTATGAATTAATTTATTAATGCTACACCCACAAAATATCGCTTTTCCGTTATTTTTGTTATTATTTGTGCTTTGTTTTGTTGAGCGGGTAATCCCCGGTTGGCCCGTAACGGCCAAGCGGGGGTACAGTCCCACCAACTTATCTGACCCGGTGGTCAAAATTGGAACTAATTTTTATGCCTGTTTAATTTTATTTTTAACCAGATAATGCCCGCGACTTCGTCTGCGTGGATTGAGGTTTGATTTCCGCGGGAACTCTTGAATTTTCCGGAAGCCTCTTGAGGAAGTAGCCTCCTTCCTCAAGATACAAAATATCCCTATACCAAATTTTATCAAAATCGGTTGAACAGATGGGCCGTGAAAGCGTTGTAGACAGACAGACAGACACACTTTCGCGTTTATAATATTAATACTAGTGATGCTGTAACCGGATCAGATAAGTTTGTGGGACTCTACGGGTCTCGACTCTCGCGCCGTAGACTCTTTCTTTTTTTGTTGTCGCTAACGTTCAGTTGTTGCTTGCTCACGTACAGATGTCGCCGCAGTACCGTTATAGAAACATTCAGCATTGTTGCAATGCAAAGGTATACTCATTTTGCTTTTTCTTTTTTTTAATTGGCTATTGGGCATGCAATATTGGGTATGTTCCGATATATACTGCGAGTACTGTTCAGTGTTCTTACTGGGGAGTAATTGGTTCCGTTACGGACTGACAGTATACTGCCGCAGTATCCTAGGGAAATATATGACGTTATGAGTTGGCGCCAGTTTTGTCCTGTGAGCTCTGGCGTTTTCGAGGCGCTCTCAGTGCTGACTGCGTTCCGTTTTTTTAACCGTTAAATAGTAATCAGTATAGCTAACTATAAAGGAACGGCTTCGCAGAATACTAAATTGACGTCACACCTTACAGTGCTCGCAGTGTATATCCGAATATACCCATTGATTTACTCGCTATTATCGCCAAATAGCCTGTTATTCTAATTATTTATTTAGTTTTAATTTTTCACGTGTTTTTTTTTATCGCATTACTAATTTTTTTTTACTCACCAAATTAACTTTTAATACGCTGTGTGTGCTTATATGTGTGCTAATATGTGTGACCTAACTAAAGTAAATAATATTTTGAAAAACATTGAATATAGAGCTACTCTGGTTGTACACAAAAAATCTCTATTTAACTATAACTATAGATCCAGTACATTTGGGTGCTCGTGGACGGACGACATAAAACTAGTCTCAAGGAGCCGCTGCTTACAAGCGCAACCGCGGCGTTTGGAAGTCCTTGCAAGAGACCTATGTCCAGATGTGGAAGGCTGTTTATCGGTTGACGTCGACGACTTAATACTCAATTTATTTATAACATGTAGGACATACAGATGTCTCTTATCTGACGTCATGTTATGACTCTCTTACCGGTTCGGAAAGCAGACCTATCTAAAAACCTCGGCTGAGTTTGTTGTGGGCACTTCTTAGACCATGGCGCGTTTGGAAGCCTCGTAACTTTAGTTTTGAGATACCTTATTATTAATATTATCACCAGTATTTGGCATTGCCATTGTCTTACGTCAGTGAAAAACGCAACACCGCGACTTGATACGACGCAACGCGACAGTATCAATCAGTAGCTGAACCTTCGCGTGGCCTACGTTGTCGTGTAGACAAGTTTGTCATTGTCTATGGCGTCGTATCGCGTCGCTTCTGTTGCTCACCTAGGACAACAGGTTAGAGTTTAAACTTCCGACCCTAGTATGTTTTCACTCTTAGTCTTAATATTAACAGGTTAACGCCATTATTGACGGTAATGATATTCGAAGCATTGTTATTGAGTATGGTAAATATGTCAGATGATGTACGGCTCGCAACAGTCGACGGCGCTGAGCGGGTCCGCGGAATCTCAGGACGAAATGGAGGGGCGCGCCGCCTCGCCCGTCTCTTGCAAGAGCTCACCCAGCGAGATGTCCACTGTAAGTCCATTGTAACTATATTGTTGTGTTGTGGTGTCTTCTCAGCAGGCCGAAGTCTGTCGGGGTACGGTCATCGAGGCATGGCCTCCTAACCCAGACGGGGCGCTGGGTAACTCTGTACCCTGATGAATGTCTTTTAGCCGTGTTAATCGGCTAAGGCCTGCCTGTAATGAAATTACTCAAGCAGGGATTTTCCTCGCTTCCCTAAAGCGACATAACACTAACCCATGGAAGTAAACCAACAAACTATAAAAATAGTTAAAATGGAACACATGTAGAAAAGGTCTCCGACCACCATGTTGGAGGAACCCTGGCTCCTCTTACAGAGGAATTTAAAAAAAACCCATGGAAGTAGGACTATAAATGGAACCCAGACTAAAGATACTGACTACATCTATATCTTATTCAACTTTTGTCTATTAGCATCACGGAGTGTGAGTGGAACGAAACATCGCTGTTTGTGTTTATTGGATTATGAACTTGTCACTGAGTTCAAATTGTCAATTGAAACCTTTTATCATTTAATACTGTCAGTTTTAAAAATACCCTATGGAGGTACGTGGAGTTTGACGAGTACGTCAAACTCCACGTGTCGTTCCGTAACATAATTTTGTTGCCTTGAAATTTGAGGTTGCTGAAGACCTCCATTCTTGCTCCCACCCACGACTAAGTCCAATCTAGTGGCAAATTATGTAGACAATCTTCCTTCATTTATATAAAACTAACGTATACCCGGCGTGTGCTCCTACGCTAAAAAAAAGGAAAAGAAATTTGTGGTCTAAAACCATCGGCCAACCATAAAATCGGTTGGACGGTTTCAAAGTCTATAACGAACATAGGTAGAAATATTTTTTTTGTGTTTTATGTATACAGATTTATAAGGCCAATAGTCCAATAGTCTTAGGCTAATAGTCCGCACTGAGGAACACAATAACGTCAAGCTTATACACGATGAAATTTTAGTGGTTTTAAAGCCGCGGCGAGTTGAATCGCCTTTAGCAGTACTACCGACTCCACTTGTTTTTTTTTATTTTTAAAGTACTTACTTTATTAAGTTAGATTTTTTTTTCGAAATAAACTCGTAACTGTGAGAAACATTAGTACCGCTACGCGGCGAAATTCCAAAAAGCTAGCCGACGTACCGACGCTATGGAGGCGCGAGCGGCGTCTGGCGTCCATTAGTCGAAGCCCCGCCCCTCAATCCTTTGACGGCCCGCGCGCCGCCGACCGCTTTCGGCTAGCCGACTTCCGGCTTCAGTTACGCACGTTACGCAACACGCGTCACATGCGCGGTAGGTGACGCTACTTCGGTTTTCAAATACGCGCAAAAATGGATCGCCATTACGAATACGCCAATTTGGAATACCTAAGTATGGTGCAGACTGCAGATGTACGCCATTACAATGCGACAGAAGCTCGACGGCTCTACTTGCAACCGGATGGCTTAAACTCCTTTCGTATGCGAGGAATCCGAAACCCACAAATTCCGTCGAGTTTTACTATCTTAGCTGCAACGCAGCGTTTAATCGACCATGGGCAATTCCGAGCACCAGAGCATGCTCAAGGTCGAGGTCGATCCCGCATGTAGGTACTCGCCGGAGCATACGATGGACCAGCCAGGATTGAGTTTTGTCAGTGGTCATTAAATAATCGTGAATTAAGCATTCTGTGGACTGACGAGTCAACTTTTAATTGTATTGGAATTTTTAACCAGCACAATAAACATTTTTGGGCCTTTGACAACCCCCACGTGATCCGCGAAAGTTCTTATCAAAGAAAGTGCATAAATACGTGTAAATAAGATTGTAAAATTTAATACCTAAAATCAGTGTACCCACCTACTTCGTGAGCTGCAAGTTTTACACAGTACATCATTGCAGTACAATGTTGAACTGAAAGTACATCGAAACTTTACCGAATGTTTAACAGCTGATAGCCAAAGGTGAACAACCAGCCGCGCGCCGCTCGGTTCGTGCGTCACGTGACTCGCCAGTCAGCTGGCGCCTAGCTCTACTAATTGATCGCAAAATTTTCGACATCATAATTTCTCGATTTTTTATTTTTTATTTTAATACTAGGGTCAGGATAAATGGTAGAAATAAATTGTACTGTTAATTCCGAATCACCTCTCTGAGGCCCTAAAACCACTAAAAATTCAGCTTGTATACACATTAATTTTTTGCAGTATTCCCTACAAGATCCAACGTTGGGACCGGTGGTGCCCGGCAAGCAGAAAGTCCACCAGTTCCTAGTGAGGACGTTTAGCAGTCCCACCAAGTGTAACCACTGTACTTCGCTCATGGTAAGTAATGTCTTGTTTTATACTTTTTGGTATCCAAGCAGTCGGGTTTTTTGATTTATTACTTTTTAAAAATGGAGGAGACCGGGTTGTTCTTGGGCGGCTTTTGACCTAATCCCAAGTCAATGGTTTGTATCGCGTTGGGTCGTGTGGCGTCGCTTCTGTCGCTCACTTAGGACACGTTCTACGAAACGTACGTGAAACAACGCGTGCGTTTCAAGTAGTACATGTCTTGTGAATCACTATTGTTTCTTACGCATTCGAGTTGAATTTTTTTTTTAATTCTTCCAAAACACAACACACTTTTATTTTATTTCTGTCCATTCATTTATTTTACTTTTGACAGCTCGATTCAATGATATTCTAATGCGTTACTGATTCGATTTTGGATAACAATCGACTTTCTATAAGAGGAAGTTTTAATTGATTTGACGCATTGATATTTATCAATTTCGCATCGCATTGACATTTTTTATTGTTTTATAAATATACCCAAGCGTTTAAATGACTAAGTAAAAAGTATATTAATGTATGTATTGAAATCATTTATGTAAAACAGTACAGTAAATGTACATGAATCCGTCAAGTCATATAAACCATCCATCGCCAAAGATGTGTATGTGTTGCACCTTCGTGACTATTTTGGAAATGAAATTCCTACTTTTAATTACAAGATGAGTATACATACGAGTTACGAAATATCGAATAAGAAACGTCGCTTTACAATTAAAAAAAAATATATCTGCGTCCATGAAGTATTGCATTTATTGTAGATGGTTGCCTGTCAATAATTATAATTATAAATATATATATATTTATAATATAAATGTACACTACACATACGTTCACTTCGAACGCCTACCCTCCAGTATACTCAGTCGGACAGAATATAAAAAGTTTAAATCTAATTCCTCACTGTATTGTATATGCATTTGTTCCCAGATCGGTCTGACGCGTCAGGGCGTGGTGTGCGAGACGTGTGGTCTGGCGGTGCACACGCGCTGCTGCGGCCGCGTGGCGCCGCGCTGCCCGCTGCCGCCTGAGCGCTCGCGCCGGCCCCTCGGCATCGACCCCGCGCGGGGACAGGGCACCGCCTACGAGGGATACGTCAAGGTAGGGGACTATTCGATGTGTGATCCGGCTCGAAGGACCAAAAACATAAAAACTTTAACGCTTCAATTTTGTACTGTAAAATCCTCGACTGCCTCGTTGGTCTAGTGGTCAGCGTGTTCGACATGACGAGGTCCCGGTTTGGAGTCCCGGGTCGGGACCTTCAAGGCAAGAGTGAATAGGCATCTTCTAGGCGGGCGCGCTTCAAACTACACCTCATCATTGTTTTGTATTAAGCGTGGTTGTCGTCAAGCGCAAGCCTATTGTTCCGCACTGTTGCCTACGGAACTTATACAAGTATATGCTTGGATCTCGGGAAGGATTTGCTCAACAATAAAACAGTTCTCTATGTACAAAACATGACACATTTATTCTTCGTAAGCATATACAACAAGCAGTTTTGATTTTACAACAGACTGACTCACGGGTAGGTTTAGACACGACCTACTCGTGGCCAAACACAACAAAAGTTATACACAAGAACATAACACACAAGAATCTAAAAGCTACAACAAATTACACGAGTCAATTATAAACAATAATAAAGTACACAACGGGTTATTGCGCGAGTAGGTATCGACACGACCTACTCGCGGACATACACACAAAGGGAGTTTATAAATGACAACATTATAGGAATACACATACCTATATGACCTAAATATGGAAAAACATATGATTATAATAAGTACACATCAATAAAGGCTAGTACCTATTATACACAGAAAAGGTATATATCAATTAAGATTAATACCTACACATTAAACACAGAAGGTATATATCAGCTAAGATTAACACCTATACATTAAACAATAGAAGGTATATATCGGCTAAGATTAACACCTATACATTAAACAAGAAGGTATTTAACTATCCAATTAATAACTGTTAGAACAATAATAAGAATTTAATTTAAGAGCTTATCAATACGGATTAATAAACAAACATACCAAATACCAACTTGTACAGTAACATTAAGGTTAGGGAAAATAATGAAAATTTCTGTTAAGGGGCCGTATTCAGCAAAATGTGAAACTAGTTTTACGTTAAAATAATTACAAGTTAATTTATTAAAGTCATTTACTTACGGCCTCACTGATCACTAACGGTGTGTTCACTAGCACTACCGAACCATTATCGCAGACGTCTGCGCTGCGAGCGCAACCGCATGGGATGACGCAGCCTTCTTATCGTTGTACGTCGCGATGCACTATGAGTAGCTACCGTCAAGGATCGTCGTCGACGGTTCCACGTTACTACACGTTGCCTACGGCGCTGTATACGCCGCCGCACTGCAACCACTCGGCGTTCCAGCTGGCCTGGATCGAAGGAGATACGTAGCTCGGGAGCTCGCACTCGATGACTCGTGGACGGTATTCGCACGGTTCGGGCATATGGGTCAGCTGTTCGTGTTAGCAATGCCACGTTCCGTCTGGGCCGGCCGACGAAGGCTGCTAGTCTTAGCCTAGGTACTGGTTGGGGCAGGTTATTGACCCCAACCCGGCCAGTAGGTATGAATCGAACCCATCGCGGAGGGCGGTGACCCCTACGTAGTTGATGCCCGACCGCGGGCCGTTGACCCGATGATGACGACAGCTTGGATAGAGTGTAGTGACCCCAGAGCATATACCCTGAGCTGTTTTTCACTGAATTTAATCACTGAGCTATGGGAGGTACTTTTGCCCTATACTGCCCTATTTACTATTTCACTGTTATAATTTCACTTCAAAGCACTGGAACGATTTCTCCTTGCTTTTTGGCCGGTTATATTCTCATATCTGAACCGGCACATGAATGTCGGCGCCAGCGAGCAATGCCAATTTTTCTCCAATCAGGAGCCAGGGGGTGGAGCCACCGGTCCAAAGTGCACCAACGGTCTCGACATATACACTTTCCTTGTCTTGCCCTGACGCCTGTTCTGGCTCCATATATGCTCTCTCTGTCTTATATATGGTCACTCGCTCACTCCTACGTTCATATACTCAAAACGCGGCGTACGCGCTTCTCATTTTGTTTCAGACCGCTCAGCTGTCCGCAACATCCTCCCCCCGGCGCAGACTCCCTCTCAAGGAGACGCAGCCTCTTCCTCAACCGGGAGGACAGCTAGCTTCCTAGTTGGTCTTCGGAACACACCTTGTGTTCTTACACCAACACATCGTACCTCCAGTTGCGTGCTTTTACGTATCCATTTCGACGCAATGTAGAGGACTCGTGCCGTTGCTCGTATCAGCACGTCCCATTTACGTATTCGGTTAATGTCAGGCATCGCTTCCCAATGTTTCGGCGGTCCCTGAGTTACGTGATGCACGAGAACTTCTTCCTCGGGCTCCCCCCGTTCTTGGACCGTCTCCGCGGGCCAGTCAGAATTCGGTCGCCGCAGAAAGCCTGGTCCCTCCAGCCACTCTGTTCGTGGGCCAGATATGTACGAGGAGCGCGTCGCATCGTCCGCTGGGTTCTCCTTGGTTGGCACCCAGCGCCACTGTGATGGGTTTGTTCGCTCGGCAATCTCTCCTAGCCGATGTGCCACAAAGGGTGTATACTTTTTGGCATTCGTTCTTACCCATATAAGAACTGTTCGGGAGTCTGACCAAAATGTCGTACTCGTTACCTCCCAACGATGTTCCTTTTTTACTGCATCTGCAAGTCTTGACCCGATGACTGCTGCCTGAAGTTCCAGTCGAGGGATGCTGATACTCTTCAGCGGAGCTACCTTAGCCTTAGATGCCGCCAATCGAACGGTGACGGTCCCATCTGGCTTTTCAATACGCCAATATGCCACGGCTGCATAGGCTAGCTCACTCGCATCGCAGAACACATGCAGCTGTTTCTCACTGTCATCGTCCATTGTTTCATAGCACCGAGGTAGTCGAAGCTGCCCGATGTTGTTCAATCCTTGCATCCAGGTGAAGAACTGCTTCGCCTGTTCGTTGGGTATGGGCTCGTCCCATCCAACGTCCAATCGCCATAGCGATTGTAACATAATTTTGGCCACTATTGTGTAAGGTCCTAGAAAACCAAGCGGGTCATAGATCGACATTACCGCACTCAATGTTTCTCTTTTGGTAGGTGCACGTTCCATGTCTTTCACCTCCTTCCTTACTCGTGGCATGGTTGTGTTGAATCCCAATTCACCCTTTTGGGGATCCCATATAAGACCCAATGTCTTTTCCTCATTGTTCATTCCTGCCATTAGAAGCGTTTGCGTCTTGCAGCAAAGCTCTGGGGGAATGTGGCTCAGTATGCTTCTCTCGTTGGAGTTCCATCCACGAAGCATAAAACTTGCTTGCTTATGCACGAAGTCTACATCCATCACCACCTTTTGAGCTTCTTCTACCGTCCTGAAGCTATCCACGAAGTCGTCCATATAATGACTCTTGGTGATTGCGCCCAATGCCGCTGGATGAGAGAGTTCAAATTCCTTCGCGTTCTTGTTGCGTACGCTGTGTGCCAGAAACGGAGAACACGTTGCCCCGAAGATCATGGAAGTCATCTTATACTTCTTGGGGGGCTGTTGCCGGTCATTCCCTCGCCATAGGAACATCTGAGATGGTTGATCCTCTTCTCGGATTTTGACCTGCAAAAACATTTCTTGTATATCCGCCGTCACTGCTATCGGTTGTTCACGGAACCGATACAATATGCCAGGCAGTGACTGCAAGAGGTCCGGTCCCTCTAACAGTTTCTGGTTGAGACTTGTTCCATTGCACACTGCAGCAGCATCGAAGACTAGCCGTATCTTTCCTGGCTTGTTTGGGTTTCTAACTGCGAAGTGCGGGAGAAACCACGCTCTGTCTTCATTTTCTTCCTGGCCGCTGCATTCTACTGCATACGTCTTGTCCAACAAGTTTTCTATCTGAGCCGTCTTCCGTTCCATAGTCTTCAGTCGACGGAAGGCATTTTCGAAGCTAGGTGGCATCTTTACATCATCATAACGCCACGGCAATCCAACTTCGAATCGTTGACCAGTCCTCCGGGTTGTATTCTCAAAAACCCGAACAGCACGTTCGTCTTCTGGCTTCACCTTTTGTGCCATACTCACTCCCAATGCATCGATATGGAAGTGTGTCTTTACCCTTTCATGCAACCGCTCGTCTGGGTCCTCGAACAGACGCGACGGCTGCAACCGCTCACCTGGGTCCTCGAACAGATGCGACGGTTCTTGAGCTTCATTAAATCCATGCTCAGTACATAGGTTCGGCTCCCTCCTATCAGGAGCTTTCACCTCTTTATGGTATTTTCTTTTCAGGCCATCACTTTTTTGATGCCTCATGTGAAGATGATGAATCCTATTATCCACCATTTCCTGCAACCGCTCGTCTGGGTCCTCGAACAGACGCGACGGCTGCAACCGCTCACCTGGGTCCTCGAACAGGTGCGACGGTTTCTGAGCTTCAAATCCATGCTCAGTACATAGGTTCGGCTCCTTCCTATCAGGAGCTTTCACCTCTTTATGCTCTTTTTTCTTCAGGCCATCACTTTTTTGATGCCTCATGTGAAGATGATGAAGCCCACTTTCTAGCCGTTCATCCAAGAGCATCCTAGGCAGGGGTCCCATAATCATCCAACCTAGGCTTGTGCGGACGGCCACCGGCTCTTTCCGTGCGCCCGCACGAATTTGTCGTGAGACAATTAGGTGCCAATTATCAACACCTATTAGGATCCGCGGTTCTGCCCCCATGTAGCACACGTCTTCTGCATTAAATTCCTGAAGGTGCGTGTACCGTCTGACACTTGCGGGAACGGTTTGCGGATGCAACTTCATATTCCGAACCGTACTTGCAGTTATTGTTTCAAACTGTCCAGATCCTCTAAGGAGCAGCTTAACGTTCCTGCTACCCCTTGCTTCAACTACCGAATTCACTCCATGGATTCTGAGGTTTCCTACCGGTCCTTCTGCTCCCACGGCGGCCGCAACTCCTTCGTCTACCAGTGTCACTGTAGAGCCCTCATCCAACAGGGCGTAGGTCTGTACTTCACCCTGCGGGCCCTTGATAGTAACTGGACAGATTTTCAGCAGGATCCGATCGCGCGCTCGGACCGCCGTTGTGTTAAAGACGCTTACGGTCGCGGCGCCCCCGTTGGCTGGTTCACAGTTGTGCAGAAGGGCGTGATGAGGCTGAATACATCCATCAACCTCACATAACTTCGCTTTACATCTATACCGGTAGTGCTTAATTTCCAGGCACCTGAAACATACCCTTATTCCCTAACTAATTCCCATCGAGTTTTCTGGTCCAATTTCAGGTATTTTGGACACGTTGGTAGTTGGTGGTTCCCGCCACACGAGCTACATAACTGCTTCTGATTCTGAGCATCGGCCGACATTGTGAAAGACTGCTTCTCAGCCCATGGTTGGCGTCTTGAAGGCACATTCTTTTGTCGTTCACGTGGTTGCTCTGCTGACGCCCATTTCATCTTATCGTTTGGCTTCAGGAATAGTATCCTCCGGTCAGCCTCCATCTCGATGAACTTGGCTAACGTTACGATTTCAGGTTCGCTGAAATCGCAGTACTCATATGCGTAGTCTACCCATTTTTCTTTAATCGCCGGAGGTAACTTGTCCAATACCTCGTCCACCAACTGTGGGTTGGTTAGATGATGTCGCTGTCCTTCTGTCTCCTGAAGGGTGCTCACTATATTTTGCAATGCGATGGCAAAGTCATCTAACTCAACTGGTGATTCTGGCTTTTTCATTTTCTGTATACTTGCGACTGCTTGCTTTGCTATTACTTCAGGCCTCCCGAATGTTCGGTCAAGAGCTTTCATTATTCGCTCGGGGTCTGGTTGCCTAGCGTTCAGCAAACTTGACACGGCTTCTCTGGCTTTACCCTGTAGGCAGTTCCTTAATCTGGCTATGTTCTCTATCGGTGAGAATTGGAACTGTTCCGTACTGTGTATCATGGTCACTTTAAATCCGGTCCACTCGTTCGCTGCTCCTGAAAACTTGGGTAGCTGCGTCAGCTCTCTGAGCGGTGGTCGTCTGTTGACCACGTGGTTTAGTGTAGAGACGAGATGATCCATTTCTGATCTCGCTCCCTCATTGGCCGTTGTCGGTGGCGGGAAAAAGGTTGGTAGGATGTTCGCTTGTTCCCACTCAACCTTACGTACCGGTTTCATTCTAACCGGTCGATGCACTGCTGTACGTGTTTCTCTCGACTCCCTCAGCTGCTCTGCTTCGGTTCGAGGTTCCATTGCCCCTGTTGACGGCGCGTGCGTTTCACGTGTTCTTAACCAATCCTGAACCATGCGTAACACTGGGGCTTCAGTGTCTGCCGTCTGGGCCTGTACATCCGGTGCATCTCCTCTTATGCTCGCTACATCTCGGGCCAAACGCCTCCTTACTAGCTCCTGTTTGTGAGCCAGATGCAGCGACATAAGTTGTTCCTCTGCCTCCTCTTCTGCCGCTCTTATCCTCTGCAGTACACTCCCTGACTGCTCGGCGGCATGTGGGGCAGGTTGTTGACGGGGTTGTGACATCTCTCCCCGTGGTTCCAGTGCTTTGGGTGTTGATGTGCTTCGTACCCCCCTCAAAATAGCTCGCTCCAATGGTCTTCTCGTAGTAGCTGGTTGTTCCGAAACAGGTTGACGGCTGGTTGACGGTTGGTCGTTTCTCCTTTGACCTTGGTCCTGTCCGTCGCCGTGCCTCGTTCTGGCATCCTGGGTTTCGGCTGGGGGCGCGTCTTCAGTACGCGCTTCAGAGAACTCCACATCAGTCTCTGGGTCATCCCCCGCTTGGCTACGAGTTACAACCATTGTACCTAATTAAACAAAATTAATTGACACAGATTAATTCACATAAAATTATAGAGAACTGTTTTAAATCCTTCTACTGTTCCAGAGATCCGGTTCGAAGGACCAAAATGTTCCGCACTGTTGCCTACGGAACTTATACAAGTATATGCTTGGATCTCGGGAAGGATTTGCTCAACAATAAAACAGTTCTCTATGTACAAAACATGACACATTTATTCTTCGTAAGCATATACAACAAGCAGTTTTGATTTTACAACAGACTGACTCACGGGTAGGTTTAGACACGACCTACTCGTGGCCAAACACAACAAAAGTTATACACAAGAACATAACACACAAGAATCTAAAAGCTACAACAAATTACACGAGTCAATTATAAACAATAATAAAGTACACAACGGGTTATTGCGCGAGTAGGTATCGACACGACCTACTCGCGGACATACACACAAAGGGAGTTTATAAATGACAACATTATAGGAATACACATACCTATATGACCTAAATATGGAAAAACATATGATTATAATAAGTACACATCAATAAAGGCTAGTACCTATTATACACAGAAAAGGTATATATCAATTAAGATTAATACCTACACATTAAACACAGAAGGTATATATCAGCTAAGATTAACACCTATACATTAAACAATAGAAGGTATATATCGGCTAAGATTAACACCTATACATTAAACAAGAAGGTATTTAACTATCCAATTAATAACTGTTAGAACAATAATAAGAATTTAATTTAAGAGCTTATCAATACGGATTAATAAACAAACATACCAAATACCAACTTGTACAGTAACATTAAGGTTAGGGAAAATAATGAAAATTTCTGTTAAGGGGCCGTATTCAGCAAAATGTGAAACTAGTTTTACGTTAAAATAATTACAAGTTAATTTATTAAAGTCATTTACTTACGGCCTCACTGATCACTAACGGTGTGTTCACTAGCACTACCGAACCATTATCGCAGACGTCTGCGCTGCGAGCGCAACCGCATGGGATGACGCAGCCTTCTTATCGTTGTACGTCGCGATGCACTATGAGTAGCTACCGTCAAGGATCGTCGTCGACGGTTCCACGTTACTACACGTTGCCTACGGCGCTGTATACGCCGCCGCACTGCAACCACTCGGCGTTCCAGCTGGCCTGGATCGAAGGAGATACGTAGCTCGGGAGCTCGCACTCGATGACTCGTGGACGGTATTCGCACGGTTCGGGCATATGGGTCAGCTGTTCGTGTTAGCAATGCCACGTTCCGTCTGGGCCGGCCGACGAAGGCTGCTAGTCTTAGCCTAGGTACTGGTTGGGGCAGGTTATTGACCCCAACCCGGCCAGTAGGTATGAATCGAACCCATCGCGGAGGGCGGTGACCCCTACGTAGTTGATGCCCGACCGCGGGCCGTTGACCCGATGATGACGACAGCTTGGATAGAGTGTAGTGACCCCAGAGCATATACCCTGAGCTGTTTTTCACTGAATTTAATCACTGAGCTATGGGAGGTACTTTTGCCCTATACTGCCCTATTTACTATTTCACTGTTATAATTTCACTTCAAAGCACTGGAACGATTTCTCCTTGCTTTTTGGCCGGTTATATTCTCATATCTGAACCGGCACATGAATGTCGGCGCCAGCGAGCAATGCCAATTTTTCTCCAATCAGGAGCCAGGGGGTGGAGCCACCGGTCCAAAGTGCACCAACGGTCTCGACATATACACTTTCCTTGTCTTGCCCTGACGCCTGTTCTGGCTCCATATATGCTCTCTCTGTCTTATATATGGTCACTCGCTCACTCCTACGTTCATATACTCAAAACGCGGCGTACGCGCTTCTCATTTTGTTTCAGACCGCTCAGCTGTCCGCAACACCTATCTTGCAATAAACAAATAGTCGATAAGACCGACTGACTGATGATGATAATGTCAATGTATTTTTGTCGTAGGTCCCGAAACCGGGCGGCGTGAAGAAAGGCTGGATGCGACAGTTTGTCGTTGTGTGCGACTTCAAATTGTTCCTATACGACATATCACAAGACAGGTGAGATACTTTTATAATCAAGTTCACGTTGCGAAAACAGGCTGGGCCATCAGTCAGTCTCTGAATTTCCTTCAGCGATTATATTGGCGAAGCTGATAGTGTAAACACTTCAAGATTACAGCAAAATACTAATGCTATCGACTTGACATCAGGTATTGTAATGTCCCGCGTCTCACTATATACACTTTATTATACAATAGTACAGTACAACACTGTATATATAAATTATAAATATATACATATAAATGTACACTACACAAACGTGCACCTCGGACAGTGTCCGATGTTCGACTGAGTTGTCAACAGAGTGACGCTCGTATTTATTTATACACAATATCTTTATCGCCTACCCTCTATACTACAGGTATATTTTAAAATAATGCTTGCTCAACCCAGTAGAAGAATTCACTGCTGACTTTTTTTCAGAAACGCTCTACCTTCGGTGTGTGTAAGCCAAGTGCTAGACATGCGCGACCCTGAGTTCAGTGTGACGTCAGTCAAAGACTCCGACGTTATACACGCGAGCAAGCGGGATATACCTTGTATATTTAGGGTAAGATTGTGTATAATATAGCTTCATTGTGTATAATTCATGAAACATTTCACTTTTAGTCTAGTTAGTTCAATTTCGTTCGAAAACGTTGATATATTTCTAGCGTCTATATGAGCATACGCATGTGAGCGTAAACACATTGGAAGAGACGTTCATTTTAAGAGTAACATAAGTATCTTTCGAGGTTCATAACTTCGAAATCAATATTTGTAAGAGACATAACAATTATCTATGGAAGTTTATTTGTCTGTGACAGCCATTTTGTATTACCTGTCACTGTATCATAATTGTCAGCTGTCACTGTTTAAATTTTTTTTCCTTCGTTTCAACTTTAAAAATAAATTATAAATATTTAATATTTTCACCATAAGCATAATGACGAGACGAATCGGAATCATGTTTATTTTTGGGCATACGATACCAAATAGTGAAGAAATCACCCTTCTTCGTTTGTTTGAAGAAAGCGTTGTCCTACGGCCAGCCTTACGAGCAATTTCTTGTCGTTTCTTCTCTGTAGAATCTATTTTCCGTGCTGGTGGTTGAGCCAAAACAAGACGTATCATAAGAGATATTAGTATAGGATAAGACGACCCATAATAAATTGTGGTTATTTTTGTACGTGTAGATATCAACATCACAACTAGAAGGCGGTAAGAGGTATCACACACTAATGCTGGCGGAATCGGAGTCTGAGAAAACCAAGTGGGTGGTGGCCCTTAGCGAACTTCATAGGATATTGAAGAGGAATAATTTGCCCGACAAATGTGTGAGTTTTTGCACTTTTTTAAAAACTATTTATGTATATGATGTGACCATATGGCATTGATTATTTCATGAAATAGTCAATTATGTCACTAAATGATATAATGATATCAACGTGTGGTGATCATATCGTGAATTAAAAGGTGTCCATATAAATGTAGATGCAAAATAAAATTGGTTTCGTGTTAGTGACGTGTCGTTTGGACAACGAGTAAATGCCTACCCGTTATCTATTTTTACCGAAGCTAACATGGTTACTTGTCTCGTTACGTCAAAAGTAGAGATAAAAGTAATCTTTCTTATCTGTGCTGTTTTTCTCTACGACTCCTTACATGCCGACCATTTTTTTCTTGTAATGTACCGCATTTTGTGCATTTTAGGGTAAACGAAAAATTTGCCGGCAACAACAACATCTCTCTCTCTCTTGTCGCGAGATATCTCGTGCGCATGGCAAGTGTGCAAGAGACGCTTCGTCGCCCCTTTGTCTTCGACAGATCCACATTTTTTTAATAATATTGTGACTGTTTTAAAGCGAGAAATTCATCATATTATGTTATACCGCTACAATGATGAATCGCATAAAAAACGTTCTTTCAGCGCCTATGTTATGCAGTTATGTGTACAATATGATTATTACAAAGTTTGAAAATATTCCACCACCATATTCAACTTGACGATAGTTACACAGTAATATTGAGTTTTATTGTCAGTGTATTAAGGTACAAATTGTATTATCGACGCAGGTATACACCGCCGCAGTTCTAGCGGACGCGAGCGGCGCGGCTGCAGTTCGAGGCGCGCAGTGCGCATGCGTCGTGGAGGCGACGAGAGTCTGCGTTGGAGGGGAGTTCGGATTAGCGTTACTAGATCTAGAACGAGCCGAGCTAGTGCCAAGAAGAGCCATCGCGCCTGTACATCGCCTGAGATACGTGCCATCAGAACAGTTGTTAGGTAAGTGAAGGAAATGAACAGGAATTTGACAGGGATTTAGAAACTTGTTTCCGAGAGCTGGGTAACAAGACATAATTGATAGCGAACGCAGAATAGTGTTTCAAATTTGGACAATAATATACACCCATTACAAACTTTTTGTGTGAATATGATAATACTTTAGTGCAGTTGTATAACATGTATGTAGTCTTGATCCAATAAAATAATAATGACCGTAAGGAAATCGGGGGTAGACCGAATCGTCCAGCACTTTTCCTTAACCTAGTAAGTATACTCGCAGGCAGATTATTTCTTCTTTTCATGCATGCAAACTACGAAAAAAGTTTGTATGACACAATAATCTTGCGACAGTTTGGATGGATGGGTGGATGTTTGTTACTCAATCACGCTAGAACGGCTGAACGGATCTGGCTCAGGCACAGAGATAGTTTATAGTCTGGAATAACACATAGGCTACTTTTTATCTCGGAAAATTTAGTGTGCCCGCGGGAACCAAAATCCTCCAACCACGCGGATGAAGTCGCGGGCATCAGCTGGTACAATAATTAACACCTGTTGCCTTTATTTTCAGTGGTGATTGCGGGTCGAGGTAGACACGTCCGCTTGGTTCCAATCCGCGCGTTGGAATGCCCTGAAGCGGAGAGCGTGAAGCTGGGCGAAGCGAAAGGCGCCGTGGACATTGCGGTGGGGGAGTTACATTCTTCTGCGTTCGGCTTTGCCGTTGTGTGCAAGAGACAGGTTAGTGTAGTGGTTACTACTGTGATAACTAGATGACGCTAATCGCATCTATGACTCACTATAGATAGCAGTACTGAAAAGTCACCTACTAGCCTGAATCGCGATATCGAAGTATTTTAATAATAGCGCTATATATAGAACCGTTCAACGGTTGTGCCAGAAGGGGAACCATTCGTTCCCAGCGACTGGTTTAATGTTATCCATCATACAACGCTACGCTTTCCAGCGTGGGATTGCCAATCCAGCACTTGAGGACCCCAATGTCTGTCACTTTTTCGAACTACCTGCATTAATTTAGTTAGTGTTGAACATTTTATATCGCGTGATTAGGGTAATGTTCTTACGGGGTGTCCAATGACACCACACATTTTTATATATTTTGAGGCAACGCGTTTGTTTCGCCTCGTGTTTGACTAGGGCTTAAAAATAACTTTAACTCATATAAACCTGTTTTTTGTCACATATTTTCAGAATTCCTGGGTAGTAATAGTGTACGAGATAACCCGCACGGCCGCGCGCCGGTGTCGCATCGCGGAGCTGCGAGCGGCGGCGCCGGTGTTGAGTGTGCAACTGCTGCGCGGCCGCTTACTGCTGGGCTATAGGGGCGGGCTGGTCGCGCACACGCTGCGGCACAACCACGACCCGCATCCGCACCCGCCTGCCGTGTGTGAGTATCGGCCCTTATCGAAACTATTTTCCTAGTAAAATAGTTGCTACTCATAATTGACCCTAATCACAATTGATCCATGGTGACATCTGGTATCTGATATCACTCAAGACAGGAATTCCTTGAATTATTTAGTAGGATCAATCATGACATTACTGTCCCAAATTTTGGGGGCCAGTCATAATATAAACAACCCTCGATATCTGGTATTACTCTTGACTGAATTATCTACCAATAAGTGGTATCACAAATTTGACACTTAGTACCATTACAATAGTTGTACATCGATAACTCGTATCAATCATGAGTACTCATGAATAATTGTCTGGTTTCAATCATGACTGAATTTCCCAATACAATTAACATTAATTTATCTCGAATATCTGGTCTCACTTATTTACCCTTACTTATAGTTCATATTTTTTGCAGCGCTGGTGCATTCTGAAAACCAAGTGGGGGTATTTCTAGCGCATTCTGGAGCTAGGCCCCTCTGCGCTAGGCCTGCGGGTCAGGACTGGCTTCTGGTCTTCAGTGCTCTAGCCCTATACGTAGATCGTGCGGGGCTGAGGGCACGAGATACTGAGCTGATGTACACCGCGCATCCTGTGTATCACGGTGAGTGTTACTAACCGTGCACGATATCGTACACGGTCTGTACCAGATACCTTGTATGTGTACCGAACTTATGTACATCGCGCATCTTGTGTATCACGGTGAGTGTTACTATGTTACGGTCCGTACACGATATCTTACACGGTCTGTACCATACGCCTCGTATGTGTACCGATCTAATGTATACCGCGCATTCTGTGTATCAAGTGTTCAGTAAGACTTAACCCGACCACTTTTGCAGCTTATATTTATAGTGTATAAAAAAACTACCGTACCGTGAATGAATCACGGCGAGTCTTACAGTGATACGGACCGTGCACGATCTACTACACTAAGAAACATTAGTGGAAAATAGTAGTGTAATAGTACTGCCATGTTATCGACGTAGATTTCCAGAGAGTTTTTCATAATGTGCAAAAAGGTGTGAAAACTGTTAATCTGCATTTAGCTGTACAAAGTTGCACCCCCACAAGGCCAGATCTCTTATGCTGAGAGGAGAGAATAGCATGTTATATTGTATTATTTATTTTTTAAGTATTTAATAATTATATGGGCCTTGTTGTCTGAAATAAATAAATTACAAACGAAATTTTATGTATTTCTTTTTGTTCGCAGCCATCAACGACAGCCATTTGTTAATTTTCACGACGTCACATATCGACATTTACGATATCGAGTCTGGAGAGTGGGTACAAACTATAAATTTACGTAAGTTTTTTTTGATTTCAACAATACTTTCTATCTTATCTTATTATATCGAGAACCATATATAAACTCCTTATTTAGTTCTAGTAGAACATTTTAAGTTCATATCCTAAACCTAATTTCGATTTTTTCACTTACATGTTTTCACGAACTTACATGTTTCAGTAAGAAAGTTCTTTAAAAATAAAGCAATCTCTTAAAAAAAAAAACTCTGGGATCGACTACAGCACATTAACGTCCCACTGCTGGGCACAGGCCTCCAACTCTCATAGGAGAGCGGGAATTAGAACTTAGACCCACCACGCTGCTCCAATGCGGGTTGGCGGACTTTAGCGACTAAAATCATGTTAGTTATAATAACTGGGACCGACGACTTAACGTGCTCTCCGAGGCACGGGGATGAAACACCGCCAACTTCCAACTCCGGGCTGGCACTGAAAATATCATATTCATATTCATTTAATTGCATTTCAGCCCTGTTAGGGCAAAGCAAGTACAGTACATAAATCAAATGTAATTACAATAATCAAAAAACGTTACATTCAATTACCTGAGCTTAATTATAACATTTATATTAAAATATGATTAAACATAAAACAATTACATTGCATTCAATTCATTAAAATTACAGCATTAAAATATCGGATTACATTAAATAAAATTATGTCAAGATCAATAATGAACTGATATATTTCCAAACTGATTCGACCAGGAATCGAACCCAGGACCTGGTGATCCTTAGTCTACTATGTTTGCCGCTAGACGAACCAATGTTTGCATTTAAATATACCATAATGTTTTGTTTAAAGCGAACGCGCGTCCGTTGGACGAAGCGGGCTGGATTGTGTTAGTGGGAGGAGTGGGCACGGCCTTCCCCTTCACCGCCGATACTGCGCCCTACTTAGTGTACCTGAGACCGCTACTATCGCGTGAGTATACACACAAGTGGTGTGTGTATTTTGAGCGTCTGTCTGTCTCTGTTGTACACCATCTCTAAACTCAACCTTGTATCTCTCGTTTGTATGAACATTTCCTATCAAGTAGCAATTAATTCATTTTAGTCTTTTATTGTATTACATTTGCCACATTTCACTCAAATATCACACATTATAATTAGATAGATATAAAACTAGCTGATGCCCGCGACTTCGTCCGCGTGGATTGAGGATTTTTGGTTCCCGCGGGAACTCTTTAATTTTCCGAGATAAATAGTAGACTGTATGTTATTCCAGACAATGATCTATCTCTGTGCCAAATTTCATCCAGATCCGTTCAGCCGTTCTGGCGTGATTGAGTAACAAACATCCATCCATACATCCATCCAAACTTTCGCTTTTATAATATTAGTATAGATAGATATAATTCATTGTTCAAGATCATACTGTAGTGTAACAAAATAAATGAAAAAAATAAACGATTTATTTCAGAGGGCCCGCTGAACTTGGACCACACCACGTACGGCACAAATAAGCGTCGGTTTTCCGTTCGCGAGCAATCCCACCAGGCGATAGAGGCTCACAATCGATTGTAAGTATTTTAAAACGAATCGAAGATCTTATCTTCGATTGCATTGTATGCTATTTTACGTCTGCTGGATCTGCCTACCACTGTGTAGTCTGCAGAACATGATTCACCAAAAGGTAACATAGCCATTGGGGGCCTGATTGGGGCCCCCTTCCCCCATCGGAAGGGGGCCCCAAGTTGTTTAATACTTCGATTTTTGTCCCAAGAAATATTGGCATGATCATTGGGACACTAATTTATTGATACTCATTGGACGAGTAGAATTGGGACCAACGCAGCCATCCATTGGTTGTTTCGTGTCGTTTATGCAGTGTTCAAAGGCTTTCGAGTGTAGAGTATCGAGCGGATTGTATATATCTGTGTTAGTTAATGATGTCAATTTTATTTATTTATTTATTTATTCTGCACAAATATAACTTAAAACTAAACTTAAAAATAGAAAGGACGTGTACAAGGACATCTTATCACTACAAAAAAAAATTTTTGTTTGTGAACAGATCGGAACGCCGCTCGAAGTTGATCTCAGCGCCAACGAACTTCGCGCACGTTTCGCACATGGGCCCCGGGGACGGCATCCGCTCTCAACGACTGCTGGACCTGCCCACCACTGTGGAGACCGCGGACCACGACCACCACCACCAGGTAACACGCCGCAGGCATGGGTCCCCCATAGCTAGGGGGCCTCGAGGTGTCTTATATGTACACTGAAAGTTACACAAGTTGAAGGACAAACCAACAAACAAATACACTTTCGCATTTATAATATTAGTATGATGATAAGTCTTACAGGATATTATTTGTGTTGGAATATAACCCTCGTATTTGATTGGACAGATGTTCGGCAGTCGAGACAGCAGCAAACGGACGTCGCCCCTGACGATATCACACCCCACCGGATCATATAACGGTGTGTATTTGAACCTACAGAGGCCGGCGATCGAGGCTCGTAACTTCTATTCAAGGCGCGAACAAAAATCTGCTGGTATATTGCTATCTCTATTTGGCTGATGACACATGATCGCGTGCAAGCACGATAGCAATAATATCGTTCACCATTAATTCTTAAATAAAATGACGTCTCTCTAAATTCAATATGGCGGACGATAAATGCTTGTTTTTAAAATTCATTTTTAATGATTTAAGACTCATTTAATTTATAATATTTATTAGAGGTGAAACGGATATCCGGTAACTATCCGGTATCCGGCCTATCCGGCGTAAATTTATTATCCGGCCGGATATCGGATAGTAACTCAATATCCGGCCGGATACCGGATGTTCAAAAACTACGTCTATTTCCTTAAATCATCTTTAAAATATAAGTTTTTGTAAGGTTTACTAAATATTAAGAAAACGGGTAATATTTATGATTTTATTTAAAACTGAAAATTTACATAAACTCGCAAGGAATTTCACAGAACCTTTCTTAAATTGCACTCAAATCACGCACTTTATGCAGCACTAAACAACTAATTTTCGCTATACAACTAATCACTTATTTCGCCTGCCACGATCACTCACGATGACACCTGAAACCGCACGAATTGATCCGATCGCTTTCGCTGTACCTGTGCGGCGCTAAACTAGTCACAATCTGCTACGAGATCACGAGCCGGATACCCGGCCGCCGGATATTCAGCCATCCGGCTTCGTAGCTAGCCGAATATCCGGTATCCGGCCAAACAACTATCCGTTTCATCTCTAATATTTATATGGATTATATTTGTTTGGTAGGTTCGTGGCGCGGCCGGTCTCGAGACGCGCCAACGGAGGCGCCCCCGTCGCCTCCCACGCATCGAGCGATGGACAGGTGATGATATTATTCATTCAGCTAATGAGAGTTATTATGATCTGGTTATTTAAGGCCGCAATAGGCTAAGCCCAAGTACTGCCTCGTTGGTCTAGTGGTTAGCTTGTTTGATTGCAATCCGAATTCCCGGGTCGAGCCATTCGGGTTTTTCCGACTAGAAATTCTCAGTATATGATACGCTACTTACAAGCCTATTTATAGCCCGTGAGCGACTTACGTGAGTAAAACTTGGTAACTTAACCTAACGTGACCTTATAGCGGCCAGTTCGAAAAAAAGCCTAAAAATTGCAAGTGTAGTCGGACCTACTTATGCAAACAGGAACCAATCCACACACATGCCAGGGATGGGATGGGTATTATAGAGATAGCTGCACTTTTGGTAACTATCGCTTGAAAAGCTGATTCAGTAATAGGTGGGTGCTACACTCTCCACCGATGATGGTAGTGAAAGTCTGCCCGCATGCTGATGGTCCTTTCACTAGATATGGCCGTTCAAAGACGTGTTATAGTTACCAAAAATGAACCATAATTAGAAAAGCTGATTCTTGTACAGTATTAAAGTATACGCAATACCTATGTAAACGGTATAAGAACTGACGCTATTCATCGGGCTCTTATAATATAACAGTTTGTCGTTGTGCAGGTCGGTGGGCGGCGGGTCGCTGGGCAGCGGCTCGGCGCTGGAGCGCTGCCTCACGCCGCTCAGCCTGGGCAGCATGAGCTCGCTGCACGACGTGCTCAAGGTGACAACTATACTAATATTATTAACTAAATCATGTTCGATAGAAGCAGACATTACTTTGCCAATAAAAAAACAATGGATGGATTTATGGATCAAATATACACTTTGGCTAGATTACAATACGATTTTGTTGGAGAAAAATAAAGCCTATATACGAATCGATTAAAACACCTCATTCATAATCGTTCGCTACGGTGGAACATACATAAATACATACATAGACTGCTAAAATCATAGCCTAGCTTTGCCGTAGTCGGGTAAAAATAAAGGACATGTATGGACAAGAAACGGGATTTTGTTTTTCGGCGTTAATCGCTATATAATTTCTTATGAACCGTAATAGGTAGTGAGGAAGACACAAGATTAAATTTTTAAAGAGTAATAGTATACACTCAGCACTGCCGCCGCGCCGCCATCATAAGATATTATTTTGCTGCGCGAATTATTTTAATTCTTCAACATTTCCCAAGATATTCATCTGAATTAAATGGTATCAAGGACAAATATTTGGTCTATTAAATATTTGAGACGAATAACATGTTTATTTAAATAAGTATTCATACATTATTTCAATCATCAGTTCATCCGAGAATATACGACCTAATTTTTTATCCTTCTATTTTACACTCGCTAATACACTCAATAATCACCTTACACTAGACAGACTATAATATCAATGATATAATATTGTGTTTGTTTGTTTGTGTAGGTGGGCACGGAGCTAGGCGAAGGCCTACAATCAGAGGGCAGCAGTGGCGCCTCCCCGCCGCACCCCAACGACCCCTGATGGTGAGTTACTACAATCTCCTACGTGTGGACTTGAACAGTACCCGCACTGTTATACTACTAACGCCATCTATTGCAGTTTGCGCTTCTACTATGGAAGTTTGTGTGAAATACATATTTGTGACGTCATCAAATTTCAACGCAATTTTTTTCCTTATACTTTAAAATGTCAAACTTATTTTATTGACGTGATAATGTCATATAAATCGATGAACACCGGCTGCACGCACGAAAAAGTGTCACGTTCTGCCGGAGCCTGAGCGTGCAAGTGAGAGCGCGGAACAAGCGATAGAGAGGCATCGCGATCGCGTGACGTCAGAGCTAGCAGTTCGAATAGTTCGCTACTGGAACGCCGCTACGCGAGCGCGCGAGAACTTCTAGTTATCACGTAAAGGCATCATCCTTCTTATCCCTATCTAAACGTCGGTTTGGCGCCAACTGTAATAGTATTGACTTTAAAAATAATTAAAGGGGATTTGTAAAAACCCACCTTTATTCCTTGTCTGAATTAAAAACCAATCTCTGTGTAAAATTTCATATTTCTAGGTCCAAAGGTTTGAGCTGGGCGTTGTTGAGTTCAGGACTTTTTTCTTTATTATTATTATATGAGATAAAACGGTAATTAAATCGCATTTCAGAAGTCAACTGGACACGTATTGGAAAATCGACATGTCCAGGTTCTACGCTTGTTTCTGCTAGCGTGGCGCCACAGTGGCGTGAGTCGCCACGCCACGTGACATCACGCCATGCCACGCCACGCCACGCCGTGTGCCACGCCATACGGACGATAGCTTGATTACCATGCAGTGATATATGTATTGACGTTACTTAGGATTATGTTGTATGATGTATCTTAACGAGTAATTTAATACATTCTTGTTAGATGTTTTAACTGAATATAAATAATAATTTAAATAATTTAATTCTATTATTATTTATTTAAAACAAAACTTTAAATTATTCAGCTCAAGGCACATTGCGGTTGAGACGACGTGAAGCGACGTGTCGTTTATAAAATGTACCAAAAAATACTGAGCCTATGTTGCGTTATGTGTGCAAACTGAAATTAAATGAAAATGTTTGCGAATGCGCGTGTCAACATGTTTTGTTTAATTTCATTTCGTCACATTACAGTAGTAATAAAGTTAAAACATAAATTAATAGTGAAGATAAACTTCGGTTTATATATTGCTACATTTTCGTTATGATACGGCACGTTGATACATCTGTGCCGCAATGTGTCTTTAGTCTTTGTTAATTGAAATTTAAAAGAAATAAACTGTCACAATCAATTCATATTATGTTAAATTATTTAAAAAAATGAGGCTATAATTTATTATATTTATTGTAAAATAAATTTTAAACGTCTAGCAGAATGTATTATAAAATTAAAGTGAACGTGTTTTACATTCAAATAACAGAGTTTTAAAATAATTTTAAATTTAAGGCGTTTTTTCCAAAAATCTTGTAACGCCAATCGACAAATAGTATAGCACTAAGCATTCTTCCACTATTCCAATTTTACAATGAATATATTTTTATTTTAATAAAACTCAAATATATTGAATTTATCTGTATAAAAAAAAATGTTTTTTTTTTTAATATTTCGAATCATCCTGGTAAATATAATTAAAATTAATTAAATAATTTGTATGTAGTGTTTGGTTCCTAATATATACCTAATAATAATATAATTTTATTAAATAATAATACAAATTGTTTGCAATAGGTACAATGGTTATACTAAAATATATTCGCTTGGTATAAAATACGGGATACCTTCCATACGCGATAATAATACGTATATTATTATTAATTATTATAAATATGTAATATTTTAATTGATATTAATAATTAGATTAATGATATTTAACCCGAAGTGGCTTGTAGGTCAATTAGTAATGTTCGAAAAAAAATTAACATGCTACATATTCATTAAAACACAAGTTCAGAGGGCTTACTATCGTCACTTAAAACAGTTTTATTAAAATTAGACGTTTTATTTGAGGTACTTTGACGTCCCTAAAATAAGGATCATAATTCAGAAACAAGTGCGTCATCAATAATAAAATAATACTGCTTTAAGAGATGGTAGTATGCCCCCAGTTTTGCTTTACAGCTATGTATGACATACTCGGAGTGCGTTATTTATTTGTACTGTCAATTACCGCCGATTAAATATAATTTATCAAAGTATTAAAAAAAACTTTATATTATAAACTGCTTTACTTATATATTATGTAATTTATAAATATAACACATGGTTTATATATATGTATTTAGTTTAATCTTCGATCGAAGTACACGATATGCTGTCAAGATAGACAAGAAAGTTAATTGAAACTTCTAAATTGGATCGTCAACATGACGTTTGGAAGACGTTTTTTAGCTTTTTGGTTCTGTCACACAAAAAAACCCGAGGTATAAACTCGAAGCGGAATATTTCCGATTAAATTTTGTATGGGACTGTGTATCTTGTACTGTAATGATTGAACTTTTTTTTTAATTTCTCATGACAATGATATAGAAATATGTTTAAGTATAATATTATTTTTATTATTTGATTAATGTTTTTTACGCCTACATGTTTGTAACGTCCTATTTTAAAAATTAAATAACTATTTATATAAATTATGTAAGTATGCTAGGATAAACTTTTTTTTTAAATATTATAATGAAATTAAAAATATATAGGCGGTTCGGAAACATTTATTGCAATGAAAACAAAAGCTAAAAAAATGGAAATTAAAATGAAATGCGCAAATGAAGTTAAAATTGTAAACGAATTTTTTTGAAAAGAGAGATTAACAGATATTATACTTTAAATTAAAATAGCTTGCTAACATGTTCCAATTTTTTTTTTTTTTGTCTAAAATAGTCCTTTAATAGGGGGACCGAATTTTTATAAAAATATGCTAATTCTATTGTTCCATGAATAATTGAAAAAAGATTAATAATTATAGCTAGGCTTTTATATATTATAATAATCGACACTGCCAAATATAGTCCTATTACGTACGCCGATTCGAGCATTATTTTTCGTTTTTAAATGACGCGACCAATTTTACGTAATCACATACGACTCAATTTTTAAGCACGTTAAATCTGAGAGTGTCTTAGGATCAACGCACATTGGCTCACACGATTTTTAGGGAAGTTAAGCGTGTTTACTTAATTATCCCAACGTATCTTCAATTAATAAATAAATAATGTTTTTTATTCAAATAAACTTTTAAAGTGCTTTTGAATCGTCGAATCGTGAAAGAGCAATGGCGAAATTAGTACAGGTCATATCTTGATTGTACACAAGTACGGTAAAGACGAAAGGAATTTGCTTATTTTTTTATATTTTATCAAGTATTCACCTTAATTAATTGAACCTAGGTAAAAAAAATCAAATATTTAGGGAATCTTGATTATTTAGCTCCCGTTTCTCAGTTTAGTGTTACCATTTTATATATAATCTACCTAGTAGCTAGAATAAATGTAAATTGGTAGATTATTTTGTATCGTTTTAAAAATTTTAATTATTTTATCTGATTGATGTTTGCCTAAACAATGAGATAGCCCATTTTTAGTGGATTTTCTGTTATTTTAGAGCAATTTTTTTTTAAATCAATCTCTGACAGAAAGAAAATTTATTTGTGGTCTGTGGTTCTATGGTTATATGGCTAAATACATGGCGACAAAGTCGCGATCATCTGGTACTGTATTTTAATATAAATCGTGGTTTTCCTAAATACTACACTCAGAATAAAAAGTAAAAAGCTGTAAATATATATCTCCGATCATTCTGTGATCTGTTTCAACTGAGTTTTGACATTTTCAAAAGTGACATCACTTACCCTACAAAACTTAAAAACGAAATATCTTTTTTTCTAGGTTCATTAAAAAAATCTTGCTTCTGAGAGCTTCGTATTCGACGCATAACGAAATATATTTTTTTCACACGTGTACATTAATTTTTTTTCTCAATACTATTGATGTATGGAACTTCGCCGTTGCTCTTTTAATGTAATTTAAGTACATAAAGTGTATAGAAAAATGTAAAGCTCGCGGAAAGTATTGAAAAATCTTTTGCCGGATAACACACCACAGCATGTCGACTAACAACCTTATAATATACTCGCCGGCATATTTAGCGGAACATAAAAAAAAGGTCCATAATTAAAAAAATATGGTTTTATTTTAAAATCTACTTACTACACTTCTTTTGTTATTTAAAGTTTCATTTGTTTTACTTAAAATGAAATCACATTAAGAACAGATTTTGCGAGTAAAGGCTATTTGTGAAAAATGGTACATTTTTGAACTTTTTATGTAACCGGGAAAAGTGAAATTTAATATTAAAATAACAATTACTTAATTAAATTAGAAAAACAATTAATTAAATTAGTAAAATGGTGATTAATATCGCGTATTTCCTCCACGTGCTCTTATTAAAGTTTCTACCCGTCTAGGCATACTGAGAATGATGTTATCGATGGTCTCCTGGGATAGTCTCCGCCATTCCTCAACTACGGCGATTCGCAGTTCACCCACGTTGGCAGGAGCTGGAATTCTAGACTTAACTTTTCTTTTTAGCAAGTCCCAAACGTGCTCTATTGGGTTCATATCCGGTGATCTCGCCGGCCACTCCATAACAGTGATATTCATATCATTAAGATAAGCTTGAGTTACCCGAGCGGTATGCGGCCGAGCATTATCCTGCATAAAAACAAAATCGTCACCGATATATGGGGCAAACGGTTCGACATTTTCTTCTAAAACTTCTCTGATATAGCGGTCTGCAGTCAGACTCCCTCTGTCAATCACTACCAAGTCTGTGCGAGCTCCCAAACAAATGCCCGCCCAAACCATTATTGATCCACCACCGTATGCAACTGTAGTTTCAAAATTTGTCTGAATGTATCGTTCTCCTTTGCGTCTGTATATTCTTTGCCTGCCGTCAATTTGATTTAAGAGAATTCTGCACTCATCACTAAACAATACCTTACTCCATTGGTCCGCGTTCCAAATTCGATGTTCCTGAGCAAAAGTTAACCTGTTTCTACGATGATTTTCCTCGAGGCTTGGAGCCTTGGCGGGCACAAATGAACCCAAACCAGCTTCTTCGAGCCTTCTTCGTACCGTACGCTCACTTACGGTTACACCCCGCACTGCTTCTAACTCATGTCGGGCTTGGACGGCCGTCAAACGGGGGTTCCTACGTACACGAAGCCGAATGAAACGATCATCCCTACTCGAAGTGCGTCTTTTTCTGCCTTGTCCTTCTCTTCTCACATAAGTACCGGTCTCCCTGAACCGTTGGATACTGCGATGGATCGTTGAAACTGGTCGACGAAGATCTTTGGATATCACTCTGTAAGTTTGACCATTTCTTCGCATTTCGAGTGCCCTGGCAATCTCCGTTGGGGCTAAGTCAGGCATAATTCAGTCATCAACTCCAGAAAGATACGCGATTAAAAAAAACTAACAAAAAACAGTATTTCAATGAAATTTTAAATCAAACTCAGAAGGAAGAAATACTCGAAGTTCGCTCCAGATAAGGTGTATTTGAATAAAATTAAAACAATTGCATTAAATGTGATGTTCAGTTGTTTTCTTAATTTGAAAATATTTCTTTTTAAATTAAATGACGTATAAACCAGCCAGCAACCTTATATGATACTGATATCAAACCTTTTTTTTATGTTCCGCTAAAAATGCCGGCGAGTGTATAAAGATGTCAAATTAGCCTCTCTAATACGTTAACATACCCTACCTATTTTATTCGTTTAATGAATTTAATACAAAAAATATTGTATTGGTTAGATTTATTTATACCTACATGTTATTTTGTTTATTTCTATTTATAATTTAGCCTTAAATCTTATATCGTGGTTGATATTTATATTTGAAAATTGTTTCGACTTATTAACTATTTAGCATTCTAATATGATAACACCGAACACGCATTGGCTTATAGTCTAGTTCTTCTAAGACAGTGGCGTGCAGGTCATAGATGCATAAAAGCACTGCTTACCCTAGTTATGAAAAATGGATGCTTACTTTTCGTTCTGACCGGTCAGTAAATAGGTTCTTACCGAGATGCCTACCCTGACTTCTAGGCATGTGTACGCCACTTTTTAAGAGTATAGAAGAAAGAGGTAAACGCATCGCAGACCTATCTTAACGATTATCTTTATATCGCGATTTCATCGTTACAGGTAAAAACGTCCTATCGGCCGTGCAAAAGCGCGTCTTTTACGCGTTTTAGCGAGAAGCTAATTGTTTACCTTTTTCTCGTCAAGGAAAAAACAGACTTGTAAGTAGTTAGGTTAAAACCCTGTCTTACTCCTTTGTTTTCATCGTTTAACTTAGTAATATAGCATTTTCTCATAATCTTTAATATAGCATTTTAACACAGACTGGCAGATTTTGTCGGACTATTATTGTCTATCGGTCGTGTGCTATATGAAATTCCCAACAATATTCAAATACAAATATTATATTACCATAGCATGAATTATTTTAGGATTACTCTTAGTAACTTTTCTTTTTTACTTTTAAGTGTAAACTTTTGTATTTTTTTCATACAAATCATCTCATTGCGATTGTGAACTTTTTATTGTAGTGTGGTGTTTATATCTGACTTTGACTAATTCTGTTCTGAGAAATTTAATAACAATAAAAAAAATAGTATTATATATATGATGATATTTATCGTAATTTACTATAGTATTTTTTTTTATCCACTACAATAATAGACACTATACCCATTGACTTACCAATACCTTAGACGCACCATCGAAGCGCAATATATATGATGATATTTATCGTAATTTACTATAGTATTTTTTTTTATCCACTACAATAATAGACACTATACCCATTGACTTACCAATACCTTAGACGCACCATCGAAGCGCAAAAAACGGTCAAACTGTTCATAAATAGATAATATGAACAGTTCTCACCTCAGTCGCGCATGAGTACACCAAGCGACAACATGCCGTTTTGCTCCGTAAAAAAGTGCAAAAACAATCCGAAAGATGCGAAAAAAACGATGGAGTATCATATTTTAGGTTAGGAAATACCTTATATACATTTACTTTACGGTATACTAGCGAAATAATCACACAATCTTACCTAAATTAATTATTTTGTCATCATAATTACAATATTTCAAATGAGCAGCTATCGCATTCACACGCTTACGGGCCAATAGAGAACGCGATAGAGGCGCGTCTTAGCGAAATGGATACAAAAAATATGGAGTAGTTAATTTTTTATTTTTCTTATATTGAAGTTGTAAACTGGTACAATTAAAGTGCCCATTTTTTTTAATAAATTAATATGGGTATATTTAAAATTGGTAAGTAGTGTAAAAACTGTGTCGAATTCCTTAGATAAGAAATAATTCTTTCAAAATCGATATCTGGCAGTTATGATAATCATCATAGAAAAAGAAACCGTTGTCAATCTCTTAAAGAACGATGCCATATTTTTTTTTTCAATTGAACAATTTTTTTTATCGATTTTTGGGTAACTATATCGCAAACTTTAAAAATATTGCAGTTTCTTGTAATAATATTAATTAAAAAATAATATTAATTTATTTACAATATCCGATGCCCACACTTGAACACAATTTCACCATGTACAGTTCGCGCGCTAGTTGAATGCAGAATAAATATATGTGTCACCATACATTTACTCTGCATTCAACTCGCGCGCGAACTTTATATGATTTGAGCAAGGCCATTATTGAAAAATATATAGACGTATATGTATGTCTACACTATATGTAGACATTAAACATTGAAAAAAAGCATACTTCTAAAAGACAGGTTTATAAGTTAGGTACTCGTAGTTAAATATATTTCAAGGTACTTTTATTCATTTTTTGTCACTAGTTTTTGTATTTATTAAGAACTAGACTAGATTCTCCCTAATTTTCCGGGATAAAACGTAGCCTATATCCTTCCCCAGGATATAAACTACATACCAAATTTCAGCAAAATCAGTTGAAATGATGGGATAGCGTAGCAGACAGACAGACAGATCTTCGAAATCGGTGTACATTTTTTTTATACGCACCGTATTTAGAACCTCCTCCTTTATTGAAAGTCGGTTAAAAAAGTAGCCTATATCCTTCTCCGGGATGTAATCTATCCCTATACCATATTTCATTAAAATTGGTTGAAAAGATGGGCCGTTAAAGGGTAGCAGACAAACAGACAGACAGACAAACACACTTTCGCATTTATAATATTAGTATGGAATTCAATTCGTGAATTTCGTGAGAGGGATTCGAACCCGCGACATGTTACTACTTAATGAAATTTTTATCCTGCCAAGAAGTAACTGTGTTATATTTAGATAAAATACGTAAATAAAATATTTAATACATAATAACACATAAACACACAAATACATAAAGATAATTTTCATAAAATCATCATCACCAATAAAGTATTAAAAAAAATAAAAATATCAAATACAAATTTGTCGACTCCTTTATCACTTTACTTCGGAACACAGAAAGTCTTCCGCTGATTCATTGCAAAATGTCGTATGTGTCGAACTTTTATTACAAGATTTAACCCTAAGTATGAATCTATATGGTTGGTTTTTGTGAACCGTTTGGTGTCTCAGTCTGTATTATATATAGCTGCGATTGTATAAGCGATTGTGGACGCTTTTTGAGTATTATTTTGTAGGTAATGTTGTATCCTTAGTTGGTAAATCGATGACTATACCACTATAATAATAGACAAGCGCGTTCCAACCTAGACCTCATTGTTTTTCACTAAGCATGTTTGTCGTCTAGTTTAAAAAAGAACAATTAAATTATTTAAAAGATGCTGAATGCTATAATAATACGATTTAGAAAATACTGTGTTGGTAAAAAAAAAAAATGCTCTCTAAAATTAGACAAAGTCAAATAAAATCGCCGCTTGTTAGTAGATAATATGATAATTTTAACGATCTAGTCTTTTTCGTTTATTTTATTTTTGTGACGGTGAAGTAATGGAATAACAATACGGTATTGTCTTATTTTAAGATTTTAATTATGAATTTAAGTAGTAGTGAAATGAGATTAACAATGTTTTATATTATTCGGTAATATGTACCCTTTTCCTTATGAATTATTGGTGCTAATTTGGTTGTACACAAAACTGAACTAAAATTGTAGGTCAACGACTTATATATTGCCGTCCTTTTCCTTAAAGTTGATAATGATAAGGATGCTTGTAATTTCTTGTCAAAACTGGCTAAATACTGAAGTTTTAGAAACATAGTTTTGGGTTTGGAAACATTGTGACAAAGTTAAAGTGAACTTAATGTACTATGCAATGTTTTGGCGTCTGAGAACAATTCGCCTAGCGTTTCAATGACGTATTTTGAGTGTTAGCCAAATAGCACTCATAAGATCTTGACTGTTCCTGCCTAAAATAGTATGTCTAAAGCATAATGCTAATAGACGCACGAGTCGCCGAAACGAAATGGTCTTTGTGTAGTGGCATTAAGATTCATTTTACATTGTAACATTTTGAATAGTACGCGTAACTTCGCTCCAACTCTGCGCAAATGTGCTTTGAACTTAAGTTCATATTTTGTGTACACCTAGATTAGCAACAAGGCGCTTTACAAGCTTAGTTTTTTTTTAGTTAATAATGTATAATTTATACATAATTATTATAAAAAGTGCGCATCCAAAGATCTGTATAATTTATCGACGAGAGTGTAGTATGTAATAAATAATAATTAGTGAATAATAAGGTTCTTGATTTTTATTTTAAAAACGTGTACCAGAAAGAACTGAATCGTATAAATAAAATGTGAATAATTATAATTAATTGTAATATTGATAATTATGAAAATGATATTCGGGAAATGTTAAACAAGTGTTATTCAATATGTATCTAGTATCTACCTATTCAAATAATCCTCCATGATTTAAATAAAAATAATGTCTTGAAAGTTTGTTCAGTTTAGAACTCGGATGTTACGTAAAATCTTCATATATAACGGATGACAACCTCCCTGGCGCTGTGTTGAGAGCGGCTGCCTTAACGTGCGTAGGTCCCGGGTTCGATCCCCGGCAGGGTCAATTTGGGAATTTATAATTTCCGTATTTTCCCTGGTCTGGCCTGGTGGGAGGCTTCGGCTGTGGCTAGTTACCATCGTACCGGCAAAGACGTGCCGCCAAGCGATTTAGTGTTCCGGTACAATGCCGTGTAGAAACCGAATAGGGGCATGGGTTTAACATAACTGCCATACCCCTAACAGGTTAGCTCGTTATTATCTTAGACTGCAACATCACTTACCATCAGACGAGATCGCAGTTAAGGGCTAAATAAATATAAAAATGAACGGATTAATGTTGAGAGTTTCTAAAAAAATAGACTTTCGGAGATTATATCTTTGTACCAAGTACCAAAAACAACCTTGATGTTTTTGTTTTTGAAGGTTTATGTAATCTTCATAAGCAAGTCAATTAAAACTTTTAAAGAAACATTGTTTAAAGACACGTTCTCAATTTTAATTGCACATTTCGTTTTGGAACTAAGTAATAATATTTAAAAAAATATACGGGCGGTAGTATATCTGTCTATCTATCTTATAAATGATACCCGCGACTTCATCCGTGTGGTGGGTATAGTTATTCCTGCGGGAACCTGAATTTTCCGGGATAAAATATCTATGTGTTATCCCATTCAAGGTATAAGCTTCAAAATTCCAAATTTAACAAACATCCATATTTCTACATTTATAATATTAGTATGATCAGATCTATCAAAAGAAAAATTAAAGACGGGGGTCTTTAATTCTTTTTTTTGGTCTGTTTTACCGATTTTGACGACTCCTGTCTTTTTTTGGCCCCATCTGATTAGCCGATTTTGGTACCTACGGAGATAAGTTGCATACTGAGGACAATCACGGGCATTTTATCCTGGAAAAGTAGAATTCCCACGGAATTTAAAAAAAAATTTAAAACATTAAAAAAAAGTGGTATGTGCAATTTTAATTAAGGACGTTTCATCCGTTTTCCAAAAAAAATGCATTAACCAATTGGCGATAAATGAAACCTAATAATGAGAGAAATCAAAATTTGTTGAATAGATATAAGAATTAAGAGACGTATTTGTTAAAAGTATTTTAAAGTTCCAATCAAAGACATATAATTTTAGCGTAGCCAATCAGTAATGCAACTGTCTAAATAACAAGATGTTTTCTATATATGAGGATCTTGAAATTTGTAAGAAATGTTAGAATCAGGCCCCTTACTATTAGGGGCCCTAATATAACTTAAAAAGTGGGTGGTATTGTGTACCCCTAAATAATTGTGGTTATTCGAAACGCCTTATAGTCGTGATTATTTTGAATATTCAAAGCATATATAAATAAGGTGGCGAAAAAGAACGCCCGCTTTGAATTTATGTCCGTACAATTTTAGGGCCAGACCTAATTCTCCTTAGTATGAATATATGAACAGATTTATAATCCCTAAGTCGTGAAAGTATATTATTTTTCAAATAAACTGCATTACTCTAAGTGACGGTTTTAAAAGAAAGGGCCACATATTATGGCTCTTTTAAAAATTAGGATAGGAGTCATATTCATATTTACGTAACAAGTACATCTTGTTTTATAGACAGATTCTTACTGTTTGGATGTCGTTAGACGTAGATTTTGCTAAAGTTCGAGATTTATATAGGAATTTAAGTCCTTTATTACATTTTATATACGTCGATAGTATTTGAAAATTGTATACTTAAAGGAAATATTTTAATCAAACAGAAGACGATGCGAAGATGCTGAAGAAAAAGAGATTGATGAGTTTTGCCTCTTCGTTTTGTCTTCTATATCACAAATTATTCACAGACTATTAATCTTGTTCGATAGATGGTTGTAAGTTGTGTACAAAATGGGTCTTAGTCGCTAACATAATCAATATGGAACAGTTTTAAGTTAAAATATAGAGAGAAGAACGTCTAATATTAGTACATTACAAAAAATCTCAATTAATGTTATTTAGTTGTATTCATAAAAACTGTTTTTTTTTGTGTAATAATGTTTTAGATCTTAAACAAATTTGAGGGATATTTTGCGAGGCCCGCTCGAACTCTCAGGGCCCTCCACCAAAAGGGCCTTGTTCCGGCGTTTTTTGAGTACATTATTTAATATCACGCTCATACTATACAAATTCGTGAGGAATTCATATTGCTTTCCAGTTTTTCTATTTTGCCAAAAGTCTAAAGGTCCAAAATCACATTTACGAAAACTACGACTTTATTGTACAAGTTATTAAGATCCATTTTCGTGCATAACATGTTTAATTATAAGGACCTACACTTTTACCTCCGTAAAAACTGTGCAGGCGCTATAAGAGCTTGTCAAAGTACAGCTTGTCAGAAATATATACGTTTTCATATGCTTGCAACTAATAAATACACATAATAATCTATAATAATGAATAATGTATTGATTTAATTACACAATAAAATGTTTACGCTACGGATATGTTTATGTCATAAACACAATTTATGTTATACACAAAACTTTCGAACAATATTATAACACCGTGTCTTTTTACTATTTTTGTATAAATTCGATATAATATATGCAAACATCTGATGACTATACTATATCTAAAGTAATATTATAAAGAGGAAAAATTTGCTTGTTTGTTTCTTTGTAATGGATAAACTCAAAAACTACTGAACCGATTTTAAAAATTCTTTCACCTATAGAAAGCTACTTTATGAGCGAGTAACATAGGCTACATTTTATTTTAAAATAAATTAGAGATCCCTTCGAAAATTGCAATGATGTGAATTAAGTCGGAAAAATTCACCTAATTTAACTTTTTACGTTAAACCTCTATTCGTCTATTAATTCAGACTGCCTTTTATGACATATTTTGTCAAGACACTTTTATTTCATATTTGTCAAGACAAACATAATAAATACAAGAAAACTTGCCAACATTTTTTTAAACATTTTAATATTTAGCTGCTGTAGACTGACTGCGAAAAGCCTGAAAGATCAAGGTCTCAACTTTCTAAACATAGTTCCCAGGCGAGGGCAGTGAAAATACGTCGTATTGGAGAATCTTCATTTGAAAATGAAAATCGTCTTGCAAGTCAGAGAGAATACGTGTCGCAATCGCGTGCCACCTGGGGATTACCAACGGATACCGACGGGTGCTTATTGTATAATAGGAATTATGTAACATTACCAATGTAAACACCTCATCTGTAAATTGTTTACTTTGTTTTTTCTTTCACGATAAAATTACAAATCTGAATTGCACCCGTGCGTAGTCGGGGCGGACCGCTAGTGCTATATATATATATATAGCTACCGGATATTTACTCTTGAATTCTACGACCTGTTGGCCAACTACTTGCATAAATGACGCGAATGTTATGTTGTCATATAATATGGTCAAAATGTTGAAAGTATAATAGTAAAGACACGTTTCTGTTAGCGCTTTTGCGTACGACGATATATTCACATGAGGCAACTCAGTGTGGTGTAAAATTTCGCCGTGGGTAAAGGCTCTGAGGTAATTTCTGAGGTAAAGTCTTGTGTATAACAGAATAGTGAAGGTTCGGACACATTAGTGTGTTATATCACAATAATTATAGACTAGTGCGCAGATATTCATATAAAATATCTGATTGCGTTCTGTCGACACAGCAGTACAGTAATGTGTTCGAACCCTTAGTAAAAAATTTGTTGCATGAAAATTAGCATTATACTATAATGCAATTTGCTGAAAAAACTACTAGATATAACATCTTCCCTTGTATGTAACCCATGCAACCACAGCAGTACAGTAATGTGTTCGAACCCTTAGTAAAAAATTTGTTGCATGAAAATTAGCATTATACTATAATGAAATTTGCTGAAAAAACTACTAGATATAACATCTTCCCTTGTATGTAACCCATGCACCCACAATTATTATTTGTATGTAATTCTAAATTATTGACTATAATATAATTGCAATTACGCGAAATTATCTCAATACTATACTTAAAAGTAATTATTTCATGTAAATATCTGAATAAAGAAAATTGAATTACTTCTTTGGTTTTATTTACTTTCCCAGGAATTGAACTCCCGACCACCCGGTTGCTGGGCGTTTAAACTACAGTCAACTTATCTGACCCAGTGATAGCGTCGCTAGTATCTATGAAAAAAAAACCTAATCAGGTATTAAAATTAGTTCCAATTAGAAACAGATAAGTTTGTGGGACTGTATCTATAGGCACAGAACTACTAGGCAAACACCGCTCAATTCATCATCATCATCACTACAGCCTATTAACGTCCCACTGCTGGGCACAGGCCTCCACTCTCATAGGAGAGCGGGAATTAGAGCTTAGACCCACCACGCTGCTCCAATGCGGGTTGGCGGGCCGCTCAATTAGGTTGAAGAAGAAAAAAATTAAAACAAAATATTTACAAATGAAGTTTATTTCTTGTAATCAGACTTCTATTTAGAACTTCTTTTGTCTGGATATAACATTTAACATACACTTTGTACATTCTTTAGCATATTAAAGGTAAGGTAGGTATTATAAAAGTGGTTTTACATCGTAGGATTCTATACGTAAGTATATAATATAGAAAGATTATATACGGAACTCTCTCTTAGGTTATCTCTCTCATGTCATAATATCGATACGCATGGAGACTTTCTAAATATTAATCAATGGAAAAATCTTACTCCTGAAAATTGACACCATTAAAAATTAAAGAGCACTTTTAAATAAAAAATATAGCTGATGCCCGCGACTACGTCCGCGTGGATTAAGTTTTTTTGGTTCCTGCGGGAACTCCTTAGTTTTTCGGGATAAAAAGTAGCCTATGTGTTATTCCAAACTAATCTATCTCTGTGCCAAATTTCATCCAGATCCGTTCAGCCGTTTGGGCGTGATTGAGTAACAAAGTTCCATCCATACATCCATCCATCCAAACTTTCGCATTTATAATATTTATTTGATATTTGATTTAGGTGTTCGAGCCTTCGCTTGAATCACATGTGAGATAGATCTGTCAATGTTCGTCATTTCGCTCCTTCCTATGGTGCCTGAGTAGTCTATAAGGTATCTTCGTCCCTATCATCCAGCCAGCACCGTTCGTGATCCCAGCGTGACCATCTGCCGCTCATCATCTCCGGGCCGACCATTACCATCGAGGCCAATCACCCAGGAGAGTACCCCTAACTTCCTCCGAGGTCAAAGTAGACATCACGTTACACCACGACCCTACAAAGTGTGCCTACTCGTTGTGCGGTGTGTGTGTGTGTTGTGTGGAGATACGAGTCAGTCGAAACGGTTTGCTCCCACTCCAACATCAACAAGTTTAACCCAGCGCAGTAGCGACCACCTACTGGCTACGGTACTGAGTCAGCAAACCGAACTCCTCAACAAGATGCTCAGTATGCGATTTGAGCAAAATGAACACGTCATTCAGCCACCGCTGCAGAGGATGCTGATCTGGACAGATCCAATGTTTCCCTCCCGGACAAGTAAGTTCTGGAAAATAATCTAACTGGCCATTGAACAATTGGAGGAAACGGAACTGCGCTCTGCAATTGCCGATGCCCAAAGAAAGCTGGCGACGCTACAAAAGGCTGGAAACCCTGAATCTGAATCAAACTTCGACTTCACCCCTACAACAACGGGACGGGGAAATTGCCAAAAATGACCCGGAAGTACTAAAAAATGGCATAAACTGGCAAAAGTTTACGGCCGCCGAGCTGAAGTGTAGCAACATCGCAGAGAAATGTACAAGCCCCAAAGCAAAGCTCTCCGGGAGATCTTAAAGATCTTGCACGAGATTCCACCCTCTGAAACACACCTCTTATAGGAAAAGGTTTTCACGGAAGCAGTTAAAGAGCAGGGATGTATCCATAATTTTTTTCCCGATAAAAAACGACAGAACATCGCAAGCAAATATTCATAGCCAAGGGAGAAAAACAAGGGTCAACGAAACGCACAATCATACTATCAAGATTCAAAGGCCGCAAAAAGAGTTAATTTCTCCAACACAAGAAAGGAAACGGAGAGACCCAAGGGCTACCCGAGCCCGGGCTATTGAAGAAGAAAGTACACCACTGAGTTCACTGGTTCAAGCTGGTCCTTCTAGAGTCGAAAATATACCTGAAGATGAAGTTGTTTATGATAATGATCTAGGGAAATGGGTGGGTGGAATTACGACTTTGCCAAAGATGCCGAAGCTGCTAACCTGAAGCGGAAATTTAATCATAGTTGGTTGCAAACTTATTCACCTTGGCTGGTTTCTAAACATCTAAAAGGTGCAGTGTTTTGCGTATTTGCGTACTTTTTCCACCTAAAATAGTAGCGGGAGTTTTGAGTTCATTTGTAACTCGATCGTTTTGCCGATTTAAAAATATCCATGAATACTGCGTTAAACACGTCTCATCACAATATCATAAATCTGCAGTCAACGATGCAAACATTATTTATCGGAGCAAATGCTTGTGGATATAATGATGAACACTGCTCTTCAGAAAGAAATGATTGCATTTGAAAAACAGCATACTTCCATGTGCCGATTGTGCCGAGTCACTGCAGGTTTCTTGCCCTATCATATCCTATATAACCTATTCGCAGTTGTTAGACATACATCCATTTTACTTCTATTGGCATCCATGACCTCACACTCTTGTCACTAGAAAATGGAGCCTTCGAAGACAAGAGGAGCCGAGATTTTATTCTGGCCGTTGTTCGGCTCAAAAACGGACTCAACATCTTACAGGCTGCCAGGGTGGCTGCTTGAGGGAAGGAGGGAGAATCTGGACAACAGACTTGACATTTTCTACTGGGTCAGAACATACATCTTAGTGTCTGGTGACCGCCGTGAAACAAGGGACATCAAAAATATCTTTATAGCTATGAGTGAGTAAGTGATAAGTGATAAAACCCGCTTCGCGAACAGAAATAGAATCTTGGTTAAAAACACTATTCAAAATTCAAATCTTTTTTATTCAATTTGACTTTGACAAGTGCTTTTGAATAGTGGAATGAGTCTACCACTAGTTCGGAATACCAATCCATATTCAGGGAAGCAAGCATCTCGACTTCAGCCGGGAGCTTTCGCGCGGCAGTTGCGACGCACAATTGAACTAGTATTTAGTAATCAATACAGCATTGATGAGATCCTCAGAAGGGAAATTGGCAATCCAAGAGCACCTTCTTTAAGTATTATTTTAAGGAAGTGAATTGCCCTCCAACTGGTGCTGGACCACCTTGAAGAAGCACGAACAACGACTGCACACCACCGAAATCAAAATGTTACGTTGGGCATGCCGAGTGACTCGTTTATACAAGATTCGCAACGAATACATAAGGGGAACTTTCAAGATAGCACGCGTGCAGGAAAAGCTTAAGGAGAGTCGGCTTCGATGGAATGGACATATAATGCGAAGAAGCGATGACTACCTTATAAAGAAAGTGCTGAATATCTCTACCAAACCACGAGGGAGAGGTAGACCCCCAGCAACATGGTGGTCCAATGTCGAGAGGGACGTGAAAGCCCTTAACATCACGCTAATGATAACCCAGGACAGAAAGTCCTGGCGCTTACGTACAAGGAATCTCGACTCCGAATGAAATGGGATGAGGGCATGGGAAAGAAGATGTTACTGCCCTCCAAATTTATTATTTATATTTTTTTTTAATATATTTTTTGGGGGATTTTCAAGTAATTGTGGTTTTTTAAGGGGTTTTTACTTAAGCTTTAGGGAGAAATATTTTTGAGTGTTGGTAACACTGCCGCCGCGCGCTGACTTCCGAGACGCAGGACAGGAACGAAGATCACGTATAGACTACTCAGGCACCATAGGAAGGAGCGAGATGACGAATATTGACAGATGCATCTCTCAAGCGGTGAAACCTAAATATCCGTTTTATGCTTTTCTGGGGTAAAACGGGTATATTTTGACCCTTGGAAAAAATACATCATACCGAAAGTATTTTTACTAAGGTACAGTAAAATTTTAGAGAAAGAAGTATACAAGGGTAAGTAAGTAAATGCAATTTTTAACGCAATGATACGTAGAGGTGTAACAAACACGAGTTACCGGAACGAATAATCAAAACCATTGATTATTGTTTACATAAATAAATAGTTTCAATCGAATTAAAAAAGTATACACCTCATAATATTAACTTAACCAATATTTTATAACAAAAAAGTTACGTACGCGTCATAGAAGTTATATAAAAAATATAAAAAAGAAATTGTCTCGTATGCAAGACATTTTGATTTTGACTTAGGTATTACAATAAGTTACGATTAGTCTTAGAATAAGTTGAAAACAATAAAAAACATTTTTGTTTGAGAAAAAAAACATAATTTCCGTATGACACTAGAGAGCCCATTAAAGAAACTTTGGTTTTTATTCGATAGATTAACGCTAGTAGTCAAAATCTCTAGTCCTACTAAGATTATTGAAGTGAAACTTCTTTCGAATTGTTGTGATTTGAAAATTCGATAAAACAAAAAAGCGACACTAAAAAGAGACAAACATATTCATAATAGGATTAAGCCTGCGAGAGAATGAGATAGAATACAAGTTATATTTATTACATTGTCTCGTGATAATAGTCGTTAAAGCCCGCCAACCCGCATTGGAGCAGCGTGGTGGGTCTAAGCTCTAATTCACTCTCTCTCATAAGAGTGGAGGCCTGTGCCCAGCAGTGGGACGTTAATGGGCTGTAGTGGATTCTCTCGTAGGCTACTTTTCTGAAGTTTCACTTCTGCCGTGTGTGAATTGCATACACACACTTTTTTTACTCAAAAAGGACTCTCTGAATTTAGCTTACACATCTCAAAAACTGTGATAGTTCTCATAAGTTTTGTTGCGAACATTTTGAGTCATAACTATAGATGTAATTAATGAAGTAAATCGATATCCAATATACATTATTTTTATTTTACTACGGTTCTAAAAGTACCTTACTATACGAAAACATTTTTGACACTGCATTCTAACTTACTCCAAAATTGTCGTTCTAAAGACCTTTTCATATCATTTCTATTTTTTCGTACTATGGAAAGGGTCAGACACTAAATAAATATCGCGATATCTATCGGAATATTAAAATAACGTTATAACGAAATAACTATTATTTTAATCTATGGTTTTAATAACGTTACCGCGTTAAAACGTTACGCGATATCAGTTGACCGTCTGAAATTTCCCTTTAAAGTCAATCACACTTTTAGAGCTTTAAACACCTAACAACTAATACATTCATGTGAAATAACATAAAAACAAATGCATGCAAATAAAAATATTCTACCAAGCCTGGTCGAAGTCATCTTATTGGGCTAAGGTCATGTCCTACGTGAGCGACGCGACAAATGCGACACGATACGACGCAACGCGACAATATCAAACAGTAGCTGACCTTAAAAGTGGCCTACGTTATGGTGTTCATAAGGTTGACTGTTTCTTTGGGGTCGTCTAGGATACGGGGTACAAAGTTCTATACAAATAGGCTGGGTGGAATTCACAATAGGTAGATAATATAAGACGTCTATTCTTATGACATACACACTACAAAAAAAAAAACAAAAAAGGAAAAACAAAAATAACAGTTACTCTTTTATTAACCTGACGAACTTAAATTTAAATATACCTAAACTGGTAAACAACACATATCCACGAGATTTGCTCCCCAAACGAAAAATAATATTATTTTCGGTGTTTTTCTGACTTTGCGCTATTACAACCCCCAACCAGACTTTCCCTCCCTTACGCACATTCTAACATTTTCAGTGGTCAATCCAAGTCTTCACAATATAAAAAAATCTTTTTAAACAACCGACTTCAAACTCCCGCTCGACCGATTTCGATAAAATTTATATGGGACCACATGGGAAGTATGCCCTTTCAAATAAAAAAAGAATCATCCAAATCGGTCCACCCAGTCAAAAGTTCTGAGGTAACAAACATTAAAATAAAATAAAAAATACAGTCGAATTGAGAACCTCCTCCTTTTTTTGAAGTCGGTTGAAAATTGCGGAGATTTTAGACATATGTATTTTCGCGTAGATTGAGGTTTTTTGGCTCCCTCGGGAACTGGAATTGACTAGTATAGATGTAAGTATAGATGAGTTAGCCCGAGTGATGATGCAGTCTAAGATGGTAGCGTGCTAATCTTTATTTTATCAACATCGCCTATCATTATTAAAATTAGCCTTATTTTCGAATCGTATGGTGTAAAAATTAAAAATATATATATGTATATATATATATATATATATATATATATATATATATATATATATATATATATATATATATATATATATATATATATATATATATATATATATAAAATAATAAAAAATTACAGAGTCCACGGATGCACCTAGTTTTTTTTAATTATTTCCATCAATAAAAATGGGCCTAATTTTAACCCACTTTGATATGTACACTTTATGCAGAAAGAATCAGTAAAACTATGCCATGTCTACAAACTTCTTTAAAATTCTGAGCGGCATTTGGGTAACAAATCCCATGAAAACATAAAACTGTCATACTATAAAAACCATAGTACAACAACGAAAAAAAAAGCTTAAACATACTTACAAAATAATTTAGGTATCGTAGTCTTCATCTATTTGTAGGTTCCCTGAATTAAGGTGATCTATATCGACTCTAGGAGGAATTAGTGGTTTAGGTATTTCTATTTTCTTGACTTCTGCTTTCTTGGAGTTCTGCCGTTGTAACTTTTTCTCTTCTTTGGATACACCTACAATGCTAGCTACAGCCGTGTCTAGGACTTTGATTTCAGGTATGGCTAGGTTTTTGGAGAAGTCTATGTTTAGTATCGGTGCTACGTCTTTGCTCGGGGCCACGTAGGTTGCTACTGAGGGGTACGGCAGCGATTCGCTACGGTTCATAACCCTTTTGAAACCTGCAGAACAAGACATAATCTATACTAATCTATACTACTAATGCGATAGTTTGGATGGATGGATGTTTGTTACTCAATCACGCCAGAGCTGCTGAACGGATCTGGATGAAATTTGACACAGAGATAGATTATAGTCTGGAATAACACATAGGCTACTTTTTATCTCGGAAAACTAAAAAGTTCCCGCGGGTACCAAAAAAACGCAATCCACGCGGACGAAGTCGCGGGCATCAGCTAGTTAATCTATACTTATAGTATAAATACGATAGTTTGGATGGATGTTTGTTACTCAATCAGCCCAGAACGGCTGAACGGATCTGGATGAAATTTGACACAGAGATAGATTATAGTCTGGAATAACCACATAGGCTAGTTCGGGCGGCTAGTTCCGCGGGAACCAAAAAAACTTTATCCATGCGGACGAAGTCGCGGGCATCAGCACGTACCTTAATAAATACCTCTTGGATTACCTTTAGGACGTAAGACGGCGATCACGCTTGTAAATATTTACGTAAGAAGCGTACGTAAGTTACTTACAAAACTAATACTTGCACGTGAAAGCGTAAAAAAACCGGCCAAGTGCGAGTCGGACTCGCGCACCGAGGGTTCCGTACTCAAGAAGTAGGTATAATTACCTTTGTTAATGAACCGCAAAACTAACTTTGTTTGTAGAGGTTTACTGTTAATATCAAAAAATTACGTTTGTTGTATGGGAGCCCCCCTTTAATATTTACTTTATTGATATTTAATTATTTATTTTGAAAGGTAATATACAAGTTAATATTCTGTGAAAATTTGAACCGTCTACCTGTTACCGTTTTTAATATTGAGCAAAAAAATACGAAAAAAACACATTTATTGTATGGGGACCCCCCTTAATATATATTTTTTTTTAATTTTTAGTATTTGTTGTTATAGCGGCAACGGAAATACATCATTTGTGAAAATTTCAGCTTTCTAGCTATCACGGTCTATGAGATACAGCCTGGAGACAGACAGACAGACAGACAGACAGACAGACAGACAGACAGCGGAGTCTTAGTAATAGGGTCCCGTTTTTACCCTTTGGGTACGGAACCCTAAAAACAAACCATCTCACATTCGCATTTTTAATACCTATATAGATAGTGTAGGGAGTTATTGGATTTCCTCGCTCTACAACCAACTACCTAGTTAGGATTCACTTCCTAAGTGTAGGCGTTGAAATGAGACACTTGATAATCACCATCAAGATAGTATATTATAATAACGACTTATAGAATAAGAACATTGTATAGATAAATGGTAAAAGAAGTACAATAGAAATATATCAAAAGATGCGTTGTGCTGGACGCCCAGCAATAGAATCCATGTGTCGTCTGTTGCTACAGCGCAGCTCTCGCGCGCAGGACCTTCCGAATTCAAAAACGTTCCAAAAGCAAGTTCGAATTCCGAACGCGTAGCTTGTGTGCGTTGCCAGCTAGCAAAGGAGGTAACGCCACAATAGTATGGATATTCTATATGGCATTCCAAACCAGGTGGTAGATTTACTAGACTATTCAAAAGCATTTATAAAAGTTTATTGGAATAAAAAACCACCAAGCACTCTTACCATTATGTGATTAAGGGAAGATTACCTGGGTGATGCGACGTGGAAGGCTGCGGGCTCGCTTAACTGATTCATGACTTAGATAGAAAATCACCTACCATTCCGTGTTTAATGGAAGGGTTCAAGACCCTGAGTAATTCAAGCTTATCATCAGGTGAGATTGCAGTCAAGTAAAAAAAGCATACTTTTAATGAGGATTACCTGGGTAATGCGACGTGGAAGGTTGCGGGGTCGCATACGTGGGGTTCGGAGTTATTACACTCTGGTGTGGCACTTCCAAGTCCACAGGCTGCGTCTCTTGGTAGAAATTCGCCGTTACTATCGGCCTATCTTCTAGCTTCCTTGTTAAATCTGATGGGAATAAAAGTAATACATAATTATTATCTAGATATGTTGGATTTGTTGAGTTTTTAACATTGAAATCATAAGTCTGTGGTCAATAATATTTAGCTGTCAGTGGACGTTTGACACTTTGTCGTCTGACATCTCTGTATTCTCTCTGTCTGTATCTTGAAGCTATGTAACGTGTAACTATGAAATATATTGTGAGTGAATAATCTAAGAAGATTTCTCTTATAATGAAGAATCCACGCCCTGTTATATCAGGTTATGGGCCCAGAATGCTTCCACTGGGCCACTCTGCTTACATCTGAAACACCTGACGGTTTTATTGATTGCTAGAGCACTAACTCCAGTTGGTTCTGATTTTTCATCGCAGTATCCTACTAAAATTTATATATCCAGTGAGACTGAGTCATAGTCCAAGAAGATTACTCTTTTAATGAACAATCCACGCCCTGTTATATCAGGATTAGATTATTAGTTTAGAACAAATTATTATTTTTCCTTTTAAATAACGCACACCCTTGAAGTTTTCTCACTGGCTTAATCCTTTGTATGTGTCACCGTAAGATTGTAAAAACCGTTAGATTATAATCTAACTCGCGAAATTGTAAACTGTCGAATGATTACAATATAACGGATTATTTTTCGGTAGATTGTAATCTGTTAGGTTTATTAACCCGATAGAACCTACTTGATTATTTATGTCGAACCCTAACCTAACCTACAAAAAAAGACAAGAAAACGTAAATACAATGGATATTTCAAAAATTGACAATTAAAACATTGAACGGTTCACAATCTTTCGATTGTTTACAATCTATCGAAAAAAAAGCTTTAGATTACAATCTTACGGTGACATATATGCATGTCATGGTACCATTGCTTAGTTTTAATTGTTATTTTTACAAGTATGTGTTAATTCTTGATTTGGTGTACAATAAATAATATTCGATTTTATTCATAATCGCCGTTTAACATACGCTGATAATGATGGCGGCATAAAAACAGGCGATGTTCTATTATATTGCCTCACTAGTGCAAAATTGGACATTTTTACACTGTGTAGGCTAACTGTGCGGTGATATAATAATCGCCCAAGAATGGGAAAAGTTTACTCTATAGTTTTAATTACTTACTAGAAACCGGCATAAACTAGCCGTATAGGAACACTTGTTGAGTCGAGGCTATTATACAATTGAAGAATTTTTACTGACAAAGTGGTATGGAAGCAATAACTTACACTACTGTATTTAATTTATTCACCTACTTATTGTAATATCTTGTTATTTAAAAAGAGCAACTGCTGAGTTTCGAACCGGTGGTAGAGTCAAAATATGACGTAACATAAGAGACACCTGTGTGACCTACATGTTATAAATAAATATAGTGGTGAATTGAGAACAACTTGAGCAAATGAGCAAAGTAAATAAATATCTTGTCCAAATTCATACCTAATTATTTTTTTTCTCTGTGTTATATCATGCGATCAGTCTTCTGACTATGAGCAGATGTGTTGAACACGTTTTGTGACTTTTTATTTATAGACTGAGCCTGGATTAAGGATCTATCCAGGTCTAAAATATTTTTCCTTTTTAAGTGCCTCAGACAGTCTGGAACAGTGAGTTGGACTGTCAGCTGATTGGGATGGTGCTGTAGTGCGACTAGTATTTGGAGCTACAAAGCTCTGTACTTCATCTTTCACTGTTTTAATATTGAGATGTTCATGAAGCTCACTATTTTTAGGGTTCCGTACCAAAATGGTAAAATGGAACCCTTATGGTGCGACTTTCTCCGTCTGTCTGTCCGTCTGTCCGTCCGTCACACTCGATTATTTCAGTAACTACCGAAGCTATCGACATGAAATTTGGAATAGTTGTGTATATTAGTGGCCCAAAGACACTGGAATTAAAAAAAATGGAAATTATTTTTGTTCTTATTTAAAAAGGGGGGAAAATCAGAGGGTTGAAATTTAAAAGTGAGATAACTGTACTGTGTGGGGATCTTGGTTTTTGCCTGATTGTTTTGCTTCAGTACCTACTTCTTGAGTACGGAACCCTCGGTGCGCGAGTCCGACTCGCACTTGGCCGGTTTTTTATACACCAAGGGGCATTGGCTAGTTGTTTAAGTATTGAGTCTTCGGCTCTTTGTATTATTTTCATGTTGGAGTCACTAGCAGAGCCCCAGAGTTGCAATCCATATTATGTCCAAATGGGTTTAAGTGCTGCCTTATACATAAGGAGTTTGTTGTCAGTTGACAGCTTAGAATTTCTACCAAGTAACCAGTACAATCCTCGATATTTTAGGTTAATTTCTTTATTTTTTGCTTGGATATGTTGTCTCCAGGTCAATTGTCGGTCGAGGTGCATGCCCAGGTATCTCACACAATTAGTGTGGAGTAATTGAATGTCACCGAGTTTAACTGGTGGGCAATCACCTGCTCTAAGAGTGAAAGTTATATGTAATAAATGCATACCTGAATAAAAAATTATTTGTGACTAGTGTTCAGTAGAGTAGCGTGCCTTTGTATTTTAAAAAAAAAAACATATGTCACTGTAAAATTGTAAAATCTGTTAGATTACCGATAGATTGCGAACCATTCAATGTTCTGAGTGTACATTTTTGAAATATCTATTATCTATTGTATTTACATTTTCTTGTCTCTATCTTGCAGGTAAGGTTAGGGTTAGACATAAATACTCAGGTAGTTTACTACAGCAGTAGTAATTTTAGGATTGTCTAAGAGTCGAACTGCCCGCTTTTGTATCCGGTCAGATGGAAGGAGTACTGTAACTTAGTTACTGTTACTTGTTAGGAGTTACTGTCGTTACCTATAGCCTCTGACGTGACCGTCTCGTTCTTCACTCGCTCGGTGTCCAGTGAGACGGTTCTCCGCATGTCTTTGGCCATCGCTTGCACTCTGACATCAGAACTGCTCGAACTGTTTGAATCCTGTGTGACTACCCGCCGAGGGGCAGTTGTGTCTGAAAGTCTGGAAACATTTAACAAGTTATGTCAATTAATTTAAAAAAAAACACGACTGCACTGCCATAGATAGTTTTTTCTAGCTGTAATAGTTTTTGAGAAAGGGAGGGACATTTTAGGGGTGGAGGGGGAAGCCTGCATCCTAGGAGTAGGGGATTTTTGAGGAAATACTTCTAAGACCCTAAAGAACAAAACCAAAGAACCAAAAATCAGCTTTACATTTTTTATTAGGGTTCCGTACCCGAAGGGTAAAAACGGGACCCTATTACTAAGACTCCGATGTCTGTCTGTCTGTCTGTCTGTCTCCAGGCTGTATCTCATAGACCGTGATAGCTAGAAAGCTGAAATTTTCACAAATGATGTATTTCCGTTGCCGCTATAACAATGAATACTAAAAATTAAAAAAATATATATATTAAGGGGGGTCCCCATACAATAAACGTGTTTTTTTCGTATTTTTTTGCTCAATATTAAAAACGGTAACAGGTAGACGGTTCAAATTTTCACAGAATATTAACTTGTATATTACCTTTCAAAATAAATAATTAAATATCAATAAAGTAAATATTAAAGGGGGGCTCCCATACAACAAACGTAATTTTTTGATATTAACAGTAAACCTCTACAAACAAAGTTAGTTTTGCGGTTCATTAACAAAGGTAATTATACCTACTTCTTGAGTACGGAACCCTCGGTGCGCGAGTCCGACTCGCACTTGGCCGGTTTTTTTTAGGGTTCGTATACAAATTGCTAATATTTCACATTTCATTTAAACTTAATTACTTACCTCGTAGAATTCGGTGAACTCTCCCTGCTCATCATTTCCCTTTCTTCCGCTGCTGTTACATCGGGGATGTTTTTCACCTACAAAGATAATTCCTCATCATCATCACAAGTCATTGCTGTCCCACTACTGAGCATTGGTCTTCTATCAAAATGTTAAGGGATTAGGCAGTGGCATGCACGTCATCGAGGCGTAAAAGCACTGCATACCCTAGTAAAAAAAATTTTATCATCCCCGCCCTGCGATTAATCCACCTTAATGCCTACTTTTACTCCCTGTTACTACCCTGTGCAAGCAAGTGATTATTTAGAATAGTTTTATACACCTTTAAGAACATTATGAAAAACTCGCAAGAATGCAGATTTCCTCACGATGTTTCACTTAACTGTTGAAACAAGTGATATTATATTGCTTTAAACGTACATAAACTCAAACTCATATTTTTTTTATTCATATAAACTTAATAAAAGTGCTTTTGAATTGTCAAGTGAATCTACCACTGGTTCGGAATGACATTCCTACCGAGAAGAACCAGCAAGATACTTGGTGGTTGCTCTTTTACAAAACATTCAGCAACATTCTGAGAGGCTGCAGCATTTCTGTCATTGAAAAATATTTTTGAGCAATGTCTAACAAATGTTTACCAAGTCTGTGTAGGCTAAGTCACTATACCTTACCAGGTCTCTCAGGAAGTCAAACCGCGACTCGGCGAGTATGCACTGCTTGACATGCGATGGGCTGAGGGTTTTGGCATTCCGCTGCATGGTCACCTGCATCGCTTTGCCCAGGAGAGACTCCACAAACAACTCCAGAGTACGAGGTGTTGTGGTAAAATTATTGAGTTAAGTTCATATTTTATGGTAGTTAAATTAACATTCATCTAAAGGTCATTGTTATCTCTATATAAACATACAGAAAATATATTGCAGACTAGCTAATGCCTACAACTTCAATCTTCATCAGCATGGATTGAGGTTTTTCGGTTCTCAAGCCATGCAGACAAAGTTGTAGGCATTAGCTAGTTACCTATAGTTCTATGTTTTATCTGTAGCAAAGACTTTAAAGTTCAAATGCTTTTCTATGCTTAATCTAAACACAGTAGAAATGATAAATCATACATACATTTCAAAGAATCTACTACCACTGTAGTACACTTTTTAAATCATAAACCTAATAGCAGTATAAATTCTTAGTTGAGTAAATAAGTAACGGTTACTTGCCATTAACTATACATAAAGCTTTTTAAACATCCATTAGGAAGAAAACACTTGTATGAAGTACAGAGTATTGATTAATTATACAGAATATGATTCTCAGGTAAAAACATCACAAGTGTGGCCAAAACAAATACATTAACACAACACCTATCCAAATATTCTAAGTGTAACTCAATGAATATTTATATAAAATGTGTCGATAACGACATTCCCAAATATACAAAGGACATATAAAAATAACTTGAGTACCTACATTAATGTAACCTCAGAATACAGAACAAAATGTAACCAATTGAGCTTAGTTGAGTAGTGTTTGTATAATTTAATCCAGTGTTTTAATTAGGATCTCGTTAAAAAGGATATAGATTATAATTGGCACGGCCTGAGCCACCTTCCCAACTTCTTCGTCAGTCTGCATAATCTTCTTAATTCGCCCCTAAAAGCAAATAGTGTCATCATAATCACCAAAGGCGTAGAATCCACAAAAACAATACACAATTTCTTGTTTATGTCCCAGGTTTTGGCCAATAAAAACTTACGGCTGGGAACCTCGCATTGTATTTTCTTTTTTTCGACGGCATAGTCACAATTGGTGATCTTACACTGTTTTAGGAATAAAATAAGCTCACTTCGCCATAGCACTGCTATACTTCTCGCGCATTTTTGAGGTTATAAAAGGGGGACGTTCGCAGTCTACTTCATTTATATACGAATCTGTCAGTTTTCCACCTCTTTTTACAAACAACTTTTCATTTCGATTGTAAAATATTTGATTAGCGGATTGCAAGCGAATCTTTATGTTATTTACATAAGTTTTTTGTACAATAAAATATGTTATTAAAAAATATATCGAAATACTGATTCAATCTATATTGAATAACAAAAAGAATTAAAAATTGATTCAATTTCTGAACGAATACATGCAGCTAACGCGATTTAACTGTCAATATCATTTGATGTCATTCCATCTCAGGGTTGGCAATTTGTATAATATAAATTATATGTACAATTAAATTCACTTGGCAAAGTCTTCATAAAAATATAATATAATGAATGCAATAATATTAAAGATGTTTTATAGTTAGCTACTAGCTAAATAGCTTAAATTTAATTTTGTCAGTATGAAACGTGCGATAAGGCTCTTTGAGAAAGATCTATCTTTCACAGATATTAATATTATTGTTCTTTTAAGTCCTTCTTGTGGTTAAATAAAAGAGCTTCATGTACATAGCCCCCACGTAATTATAAGGGCAAATTATTATGTTTCATAAACAACCGTATTAATATTTGTATATTATCTGTTTTAAGCTGTTTTTATTCTTTCTTATTATTTTATAATTCAATAAGAGAGCAGCCACTTGACAGCCCTGAAAACACAAGACTTTATAGATTGGACTATAATAAATTGTCATTTGTCATTTGTCAAACAAAATTTAGCTTAAATATTAAATAACAAAATGGCGTCGTTGTCGAGGTGTGTTGTGTTTATTTTAATTTTAATGAAATTTTAAAGGCGTAGGGTTAATAAATGGAGAAAATTTCATAAGATTATTATTTAATGTATCTTTTTCTAGATGGTGTCTAATGTTATCCTAAAAATTGATTGAATTTTCAACGTTTCAATCTTTGTTTTATTTTGCTATATTTAGGCTCTTTGGAATTGGTTTTGTCGTGTCGTTAAGTCATTTTAAATGCTACACATCCCATTTTAACTATATACATTTCAAATCTGTATAGTGAAAATGTATCTTTAAGATTTGTGCAATTTATTGTAGTTTTCAAGCATAACCTATATGGATTTGTAAGATGATGTTTTAATCATCGTTCTTGCATTTCTAGCTTACTTCCGGCTCCCGTACAGCAAGTTTGGGACCGTGATGATGAGCTAAAAGCTAAACGGGTGGGCAGTGCGCTAGTTGTGTCCCAAACGAGTGTTCCACCTTACGGTCAGAGGAAAGGATGGGTGCCAAGGGCGGAGGAAGATTTTGGAGGTATTTACAAACTTGTATGATTACAGTAGAAACCCAGGATACTATTCAGGTGGTTGTGGGTTCCCTGAGGATTGACTTTAGCTTTCTGTGTTATGTGAATTTTAAGAAATTTTCACTTGCATAAATGGTGAAGGAAAATATCGCGAGGAAATCTGCATGTGTACAGTCCATCATGCACTTGGCGAACGTGGTGCACTATGGTCAATTGTGGTCAAACCATTTGGTTACTTTTGCAGCCATTCTTTTTAAAAAAAATTCTGAATCAAATAATTATTTCTTACCCAACAGATGGTGGTGCGTTTCCCGAGATCCATGTAGCCCAATACCCGCTGGGTATGGGAGCGAGGGGAAAGGAGAGCACGTCAAATGCCTTGGCGGTCCAGTTAGATGAGTCTGGCCGGGTCAAATACTCTGCTATAGCCAGACAAGGCCACAGTGCTGATAAGGTAAACATAATGCGGCTGATCCTATTGTACACCATCTCTAAGTGAAATGAAATGATTTAAAATATTGGATAGAAGCAGTTGTTACTTTGTAGAAGTCCATGATAATGAAGAAGTTTAATTTGCTATAATCCGCCACAGTAGGTAAATCTATGCGGTACAGTGTGTATCTTGCACTTGTAGCTTGCGATATTCACCACACCACACAAATCTTTCAAATTACTCTCAACATATGTTTCACTCCGACACCGCATCATCTTCGTGAGGTTTTCGTTTCCTGCGAGAATTCTTTAATTTTCTGGGATAAAAAAAAGTAGCCAATGTGTTATTCCAGACTATAATCTATCTCTGTGCCAAATTTCATCCAGATCGGTACAGCTGTTTTGGCGTGATTGAGTTACAAACATCCATCCATCCATCCATCCAAACTTTCACATTTATAATATTACTAGAGGTCGCCCGCGACTTCGTCCGCGTACAATTGTTAATTTCCTATGAGATTATGAAATTTTCCCGCTGCAAACAGCCTATCTATAGAGGCTTTATATAGCTTATGCAGGTTTTTTTATTATTTTAAACTGATAACTTAAACGCTAATTTTCATGTCTATACTTCAAAGTCGTAAAATTTGTATGTAACCTGTCACCCCCATTTCACCCCTTTTGGGGTGGATTTTCGTAAAATTGCTTATGCAGGTTATTATTATTTAAAGCTAATAACCTAAATCCCGATTTTCAAGTCTCTAACTTCAGAAACATAGGACTTTCATACAAACTTACAACCCCCATTTCACCCTCTGTGGGGTAGATTTTCCTAAAATTGCTGATACAGTTTATTATAACTTAAAACTAATAACCTAAATCCCGATTTTCAAGTCTCTTACTTCAAAAACTTGGAACCCTTATGTAAGATTCCAACCCCCATTTTACCCCTATTGGGGTACATTTTCGTAAAATTGCTTATACAGGTTTTTATTATTTATAACTAATAATTTAATTGCCAATTTTCATGTCTCGTAACTTCAAAAACAAAGGACTTTCATACAAACTTCCAACCTCTATTTTAACCCCTTATGGGTGGATTTTCTCAAAACCCTTGCTTAGCTGGCGTCTGAAGGAAATTTCAAGTCTGCAAATTGCAAACTTCAAGTCTGTACGCTTTATAGTTCCTGAGATATCGTGATTAGTCAGTGAGTGAGTGAGTGAGTGAGTGGTATTTCGCTTTTATATATATAGAAGATTATTTGATACTATAGGAGAATAGATGTAAAAAATTATCAATTTTTTCTTTTTTTCTTCAGATTATTTACTCAAAACTAACAGACCTGCTACCGTCAGAAGTCCTAGCGGAAGATGACGCAACTCTCCAGAAGCCAACGGAAGATGATATACAAGACATCACGGAAAAGACCAAACAGGCATTAGAGAAGCTCACTAATGCTAAGATATCTGCTGCCATGCCTGTCAAGGCTGCTCCCAAAGCTGTGAGTTGAATGTTACTTGGTCCCTACTGTTTAATTTAGCTCAACAACCTGCCAGGCAGGGCCGTCTTTAACCTACTAGAGGCCCTAAGCACATTAGGCTAATGGGGCTCCTATGACTTTAACAGAAGACGGGTTTGCTATAACATGCATATATAATAATAAGCATAATTATACATGTACTAGCAGTCCGCCCCGGCTTCGCACGGGTAGCACTTGATCAAAATAGTCCATACCCAATAATGGTCAGTCGGCACTGAGACGAACAACTCCACCATACGTTCTCAAATTTTGTTCAGCAAACCGCTGTGAACGCTTGGCACTTGAGTCTCCAATACGACGTATTTTCGCTGCCATCGCCTCGGAGATATGTTTAGAACTAACAACTAAGTTTAGACCTTGAGCTTTTAGGCTTTTCGCAGTCTGTCTACAGCAGTTACATATTAAAATGTTTAAAAAAACAAGTAAGTAAAGTAAGTTTGTGTAAGTTCCTGTATTTATTATGTTTGTCTTGACAAATATGAAATAAAAGTGTATTGACAAATATGACATAAAAGACAGTCTGAATTAATAGACGGATAGAGGTTTAACGTAAAAGGTTAAATTAGGTGAATTTTTCCAACTTAATTCACATTATTGCAATTTTCGAAGGGATCTCTAATTTATTTTAAAATAAAATGTAGCCTATGTTACTGGCTGACAGAGTAGCTTTCTATAGAAGAAAGAATTTTTAAAATTGGTTGAGTAGTTTTTGAGTTTATCCATTACAAACAAACAAACAAACAAACAAATCTTTCCTCTTTATAATATTAGTTTAGATAACATATATAATAAGATAAGCATAATTTTAGATTGATTTAACTGTTATTATAAACAGGTACTCAAAATAAATACTTAAAGATCTTATTTACTTACTATTGAGGTATATACATAAATAGTTTTTATAAACAATGCACATCAAAATATGTGATTTTTACAGTGAAATGTAATTTTTGAACACAATAATATAAGTAAGTATATAGTTTTTGTTAATGAATATCGGTTATTACTAATTGGTTGGTAATCTTCCAACTAGGGGAAATATTTGTACTTTTTATTTGACCTCTAATAGGTTAAGTGGATATAACTTGTGCACTGTAAAAAGTACAAAACTTTTTGAGTTAGTGCATAGTGATAAATGACAGCGTTGTGTCTAGAAATACTAAGTGATGACTTACGGCTCTGAAACATGGTCGCTAACTATGGGCCTCATAAGAAGGCTCAGGGTCCATTACAGTTCCAGGATGTCCAGGGCGATGGAGAGAGCTATGCTCGGAGTATCCCTGCGTGAAATTTCTTAGTACATAAGATTAATTATAAATTTAGATTAAAATAAATGTACTCATTAGCCAATTCGTTCTAGATCGTAGTTTCATGAATACCTCGCTGTACCAAATATCTCCTGCTTATGCTACCCTGGCCGAGATTCGGTTAGGAGAACATGATACTATTTAGCGCTCTGATAGTGCACTTTGTTGTCAGGCCCCCGCGCAGTACATCCGCTATACGCCGGCGCAACAGGGAGGCGCTTTTAACTCTGGCGCCAAGCAGAGGGTTATTCGGTAAGTACGATTTTAATGTTTCCTATGTCAAAAACAAATGATTTTTTGTAAAATAAAATAAAAATACAAAATAGCCTTTTATTTTAGAGTTTACAATGTTAATTTTGGATAAAATTGGTTACAGTATAAAATCGCATCAAATTAAACAAAAAATTAAGACATTAAAAATAGTTGTTACATCTGAACATCTGAAAGGAAAAATACTACCATTTTACACTGAGCTTTCACCAGACAGGCACTAAAGGTGATATTTCGTTTTCAGTATGGTGGAAGCGCAATCGGATCCCATGGAGCCGCCGCGGTTTCAGATAAACAGGAAAATCCCGCGCGCGGCGCCCTCGCCCCCTGCGCCCGTGCTGCACTCACCGCCGCGGCGTGTATCCGTCAAGCAGCAGCGCGACTGGAAAGTGCCGCCATGTGTGTCACACTGGAAGAACGCCAAGGGTAATATACTAATATTATAAACAGGAAGATCCCGCGCGCGGCGCCCTTGCCTCCCGCGCCCGTGCTGCACTCCCCCCTAGACGAGTGTCCGTCAAGCAGCAGCGCGACTGGAAAGTGCCGCCATGTGTGTCACACCGGAAGAACGCCAAGAGTAATCTAATATATATATAAAATCGTTATCTAATCAATGCACAGCCTAAACCGCTGGGGTTAGCAACTTGAAATTTTGACAGTAGGTTTCTTTTATTACATAGGCTCACTAAGGAAGGATTTTTCAAAATTCTACACCTAGGGTTTGAAATAGGGGGTGAAAGTTTGTATGGAAGTCCGTCATTTCTCAAGTTATGTCCATGAAACTTGGTATACGACCTACTGGTTAAAAACGAAGATATACGTGTTTCACAGTTTTTAAAAATTCTTCCCCCGAAGGGGTGAAATAGGGGATGAGAGTTTGCATGAAAGTCCTTCATTTCTAAAGATATTCTCAAGTTATATAAACGAAACTTGGTATTATGGCTTTCGTTAAAAAAATAAAGAATTACGTGTGTCACAGTTTTTCAGAATTCAACCCCTAAAGTGGTAAAATAGGGGTTGAAAATTTGTATGAAAGCTATAGCCATGAAACTTGGTATATGAGCTGCGAGTTGAAAATTAAGAAATACGTATTTCACAGTTTTTGAAAATTCGACACCCAAAGGGGTGAAATAGGGAATGAAAGTTGGTATAAAAGGCCTTAATTTCTCAAGACATTTTACAAGTTATTTCAACGAAACTTGGTATTTTGGCTTTACGTATGTCACAGTTTTTCAAAATTTCACCCCTGAAGGGGTAAAATAGGAGTTGGAAGTTTGTACGAAAGTCCTTCATTTCTCAAGTTATAGCCATGAAACTTGGTATGTGACCTACCGGTTAAAAACAAAGATATACGTGTTTCACAGCTTTTAAAAATTCTTCCCCCGAAGGGGTGAAATAGGGGATGAGAGTTTGCATGAAAGTCCTTCATTTCTAAAGATATTCTCAAGTTATATAAACGAAACTTGGTATTATGGCTTTCGTTAAAAAAATAAAGAATTACGTGTGTCACAGTTTTTCAGAATTCAGCCCCTAAAGTGGTAAAATAGGGGTTGAAAATTTGTATGAAAGCTATAGCCATGAAACTTGGTATATGAGCTGCGAGTTGAAAATTAAGAAATACGTATTTCACAGTTTTTGAAAATTCGACACCCAAAGGGGTGAAATAGCGGATGAAAGTTGGTATGAAAGGCCTTCATTTTTCAAGATATTTTACAAGTTATATCAACGAAACTTGGTATTTTGGCTTTCGTTAAAAAATAAAGAATTACGTGCGTCACAGTTTTCCAGAATTCAACCCCTAAAGTGGTAAAATAGGGGTTGAAAATTTGTATGAAAGCTATAGCCATGAAACTTGGTATATGAGCTGCGAGTTGAAAATTAAGAAATACGTATTTCACCGTTTTTGAAAATTCGACACCCAAAGGCGTAAAATAGGGGTTGAAAGGTTAAATGAAAGTCCTTCATTTCTCAAGTTATAGCCATGAAACTTGGTATATGAGCTGCGGGTTGAAAATAAAGAAGTACATGTTTCACAGTTTTTCAAAATTCGACCCCAAAAGGGGTGAAATAGGGAATGAAAGTTGGTATAAAAGGCCTTAATTTCTCAAGACATTTTACAAGTTATTTCAACGAAACTTGGTATTTTGGCTTTACGTATGTCACAGTTTTTCAAAATTTCACAATTTAGGGGTTGGAAGTTTGTACGAAAGTCCTTCATTTCTCAAGTTATAGCCATGAAACTTGGTATGTGACCTACCGGTTAAAAACAAAGAAATATGTGTTTCACAGTTTTTAAAATTCTAACCCCAAAGGGGTGAGATAGAGAGTTGGTCCTTCAATCACGCCGCAACATAGCAACGGGTATTTTGCACGGGTAGTTGAGGACCTGGAGAGTGGTATAGGCTACTTTTTATCCCGGAAAATTAAGGAGTGCCTGTGGGAAAACAAACTTATACCACGCGAACGAAGTCGCGAGCATCCGCTAGTATACTAATATTATAAATGCGAAAGTGTGTGTTTGTCCTTCAATCACGCCGCAACAAAGCAATGGATCGATGTGATTTTTCGCAAGGGTATAGTTGAGGACCTGAAGAGTGACAAAGGCTACTTATCCCGGAAAATTAAGGAGTTAGAAGAATTACTCCACAGAGTTATTAAGTTCTTCTTCTTTATACTTAAGCCTGTTTTCATCCATTGTTGGACATAGGCCAAAGTAAGATACCAACAGTTTCTGCAGAGTGGCAGGGACGTGATAGAGGAAACTGCCAGAATTTTCAATAAATTTCACTACTAGTTAGCTCTTGGCTGCGATCTCAACTGATGGTAAGTGTTGATGCAGTCTAAGATGGTAGCAGGCTAACCTGTTAGGGGTATGACAGTTATATCAAACCCATACCCCTAGTCGGGTTACACGGCATCGTTAAACGTTATTGTGTTTTTTTTTTCAGGTTACACAATACCCCTAGACAAGCGTCTAGCCGCAGATGGCAGGGGTCTTCAACAAGTGCACATAAATGAGAACTTCTCCAAACTAGCTGAAGCTCTATACATAGCTGATAGAAAGGCGAGAGAGGCAGTGGAAGCTAGAGCTCAGTTGGAGAGGAGACTAGCGCAGAGGGAGAAAGAGAAGAAGGAAGAGCATTTAAGGATGTTGGCGCAGCGGGCCAGAGATCATAGAGCTGGTGAGATATTTTTTAGGGTTCCGTACCCAAAGGGTAAAAACGGGACCCTATTACTAAGACTCCGCTGTCTGTCTGTCTGTCTGTCTGTCTGTCTGTCTGTCTCCAGGCTGTATCTCATAGACCGTGATAGCTAGAACGCTGAAATTTTCACAAATGATGTATTTCCGTTGCCGCTATAACAACAAATACTAAAAATTAAAAAAATATATATATTAAGGGGGGTCCCCATACAATAAACGTGTTTTTTTCGTATTTTTTTGCTCAATATTAAAAACGGTAACAGGTAGACGGTTCAAATTTTCACAGAATATTAACTTGTATATTACCTTTCAAAATAAATAATTAAATATCAATAAAGTAAATATTAAAGGGGGGCTCCCATACAACAAACGTAGTTTTTTGATATTAACAGTAAACCTCTACAAACAAAGTTAGTTTTGCGGTTCATTAACAAAGGTAATTATACCTACTTCTTGAGTACGGAATCCTCGGTGCGCGAGTCCGACTCGCACTTGGCCGGTTTTTTAGATTGTGATTTGGTTTGACTTTGGAGTGAACCACAGGTTACTTTGAAAAGGATGGATTTATTTTGATGAGTTACTATTATTGTAAATCCGGAATTACACTTGTAAGAATTTATGTTAGTAACTCACATGTGTAACATTTGCAAACAAGATACTCATGTAAGCGATTTACGATATACGTGAGCCAAACATACAAGAGCAATAGGGATGACGACAACACAATCAAATCAGCAACTCTTTATCAAACTCAGAAATGCGCTTCCAGTATGGAAGTTTGTGTGAAATACATAGTTGTGACTTGTAACGTCATGAAATTTCAATGCACTTTTTTTCTTTAATCAATAGTTTAAAATGGTTATCAAACTTAAAACTTACCAAGGATGTGAATTTTAGGTCTTTGAAGAGCCTCTATGTAATAAAAAAATTGGATTATCATACTAATATTATAAATGCGAAAGTGTGTTTGTTTGTTGGTTTGTCCTTCAATCACGCTGCAACGGATTAACGGATCGACGTGATTTTTTGCATGGGTATAGTTGAGTACCTGGAGAGTGACATAGGCTATAGTTCCTGTGGGAATTTAAAATACTTATTCCACGCGGACGAAGTCGCGGGCATCAGCTAGTTTAAAATAATTTAAAATAACAACATAGCACTTTTAAAATAATTAAAATATAAACCTTAAAACTAAGGCATTAAAATTTAATTACGAATGGTACCACATTTATATTTAAGACCTTTTGTCTTCGTAACAACGCGAGGTGTCAGTCTCGGTTACACATCACTTTTAAATATAAACCTTAAAACAAAGGCATTAAAAGACCTTTTGTCTTAAGAAGAATGGTGCCGCGTGACCTACACATTTTGACCCCCTACCAAAAAGTGCTCAACGCGCCTAAAGAAGTTTTCACTTAAACAATCATTAATAAAAAGTATTTTTGACATAGGCATTATCCCTATTGCGTTCTTAAGTCTTAACATCCGCCTGCAGGTATTCGCAACCCGGAAGAAGAAGCTTTGGGCGAGGAGGTCTCCGGTCCCGTACCGGAGGGCGAGCTGTCGGCCGCAGAGCGCGAGCGGCTCCGCTCGGAGCGGCATCGCGAGCGGCAACGTGACCGAAACCTGGCACGCGCCGCGCCCGACAAGAGGCGAGTCTTTTTAGGGCTCCGTAGTAGAGGTGGTTAATAACACGTAGCGCAATATCATAGCGCGCTATTGTTCCATAGCAGGGATAACGTGTTATGTGAGGAGCCGCCATGACGCTACGGCGTTATGACTCTCTAGCGGCTCAATACCGACTAGCACTCGTAGCGGCGCCCGTTTGCCGGTAGCGCGCTGCCGCTGGCCGAGCCCAATGGTTAGTCTCGCGTAACGTGCTGTTGTGAGTGAACGTCATCTTTGCGTGTTACGAAATTTAGCGCGCTACGAAATTAAGCGTTCTGCAAGACATATCGCGCCTGTCGGCAACCCACGCGCTTTCTTTTAACAAGCGCGTTATAACATAGCGTATTTAAAAGCGTGCTATAAATTTATAGTTTATAGTCCGTAGCGTGTTATGGATTTATAGCAACTCTACTCCGTAGGCAAGAGATATCCCGGCCAAGAGGCTGCTGCTGTTCCTAGCGGGAAATAGTATTGGCCAGGAATTGGTGGTATGGTGGCGATCACAATAGATCGGCAACGGTCAAGTCTTTTGCCAGAGCTCTGCCACATTCTCGAGATGATGAAGATAGGGTTCCGTACCTCAAGAGGAAAATAGAAACCCTTATAGGATCATTTCGTTGTACGTCTGTCTGTCTGCCTGTCAACCTTAGGTTTTAAAATAAGGTAACTTATAGCTGACCTAAGAAAGACGGGTGAAGAACACAATGGAAAAGATGAACTTACGATTGAGAAATATGGAAGTGCCTGGGGGAGGCCTTTGCTAGGAAGCAAGACAATTAAGATTATCATAATATCGGTGTCTTTTATTTATAACCTATGTAATTAGTAAATTTTTAATGTAAATTGTAACTCTGAATATTATGATTTTGTAAAATTGTCAATAAAGGCTTATCTTATCTTAACAGGGGTGAATTTTCACAATATTGTTATTTCAGGTCTAAGCTGGTAAAGGACAGAGAGCGCGACATATCGGAACAGATCGCTTTGGGTATGCCCGCAAAGACCACCCAAGGGGGTGAAGGGATGTTCGATCAGCGACTCTTTAACAACAGCCGAGGAATGGACAGTGGTATGTATTAAAAGCCTTGATCCCAAAAAAAACAGCATCATTTTTTGTCTTCATCCATACTAATTTTGCAACTAAAAGTATGTTTGTTTGTCCTCCAATCAAATTCGCGTTTATAATAGTGGTACTACTAAATCAAAATGTTTTTTTATGATTTGGAATTTTTATTTTCAAGAATGTGGCACGAATATTTCTTAGGTCTTAATTTTTTTTTGTTCTAACACATTCTACTAATTAATTCGTTTGCAAATTAATACAAAATTTGAACTCAGATAATATATTTTACTGATTATAATGATACTTAAGAGGCCGGAGAACGCCGCTCGCAACTTCTATTCGAACCGCAAATATAAATTTGCCGGTATATTGCTATCTCTATTTGGCTAATGGCACATGATCGCGTGCAAGTGCGATAGCAATATGAGCGTACATAATTTGCTATACATTTAGTCCAAGTTCCGTGAATACCAAAAATGATTAATGAAAAATTGTTGTTTTTAACTTCGTGCTGTTATTCTGTAACTTGACTATATGGCTATGTTCCTGATCAATTAGTACGTGAGATATCGTTGGTTTTAATATGAAACAAATAAGGAGAAAACATGTCATTTATTTCGTAAAAACATGGGAAACGCAATGTGCTTGCATTAAATTTTGGGAAAGTATTTTGAAAAAATAATTATCCAGGGACCTAGATAAATACAAGTTCAATCTTAATAATCGCATAATATGGTGGAAATATTCTCGAATTACCAATTATTTTGGTATTACGTTTGTATGTGAAATTCGCCCTCCCGCTGGCCCGTTAACTTGCGCTAATAAAGTTTACAGATATGTCACACTTGATCGAAAGCTTTTAAACACGATATATATGTATAACTAGATGATGCCCGCGACTCGCGTTATTTATGTTTTTTTATTCCCGGCGGAACTCTTAAATTACCAAATAAAACCTCCACCAAACCAAACCTCTCTATACAAAATTTCATCAAAAACGGTTGAAAATATGGCCTTTAAAGTACAGCAGACAAACAAACGGACAGGCAGACACTTTCGCGTTTATAATATTGGTATACTTTATAAAATACTAATCTTAGGTTAGGTAGGATTATTGGAAAGCTGATTCGAATCCTAACCAAGCATCTCTTGATTCATCATAAATTACAACCATTTTGTGTAAAATAGTCCGTTTTATGTACAGGGTACGCTGATGACGAGGCGTATAACGTATACGACAAGCCGTGGAGGAATCAAGACACAGTAGGCGCCCACATATACCGGCCCACTAGAAACGCGGACAAAGACAACTATGGAGGTGACATAGATACCATGACTAGCACCAAACGGTGAGTACGATAAAACGAAAAGTCGATCAATTTATATATTACTAGACTAGCTAATGCCCGCGACTTCGTCTGCGTGGTTTGAGGTTTGTTGGTTCCCGCGGGAACTCCTTAGTTTCCCGGGATAAAAAGTAGCCCATGTGTTATTCCAGACTATAATCTATCTCTGTGCCAAATTTCAGCCAGATCCGTTCAGCCGTTGGGGTGTGATTGAGTAACAAACATCCATACATCCATACATCCATCCAAACTTTCGCATTTATAATATTAGTAAGAAGTAAGATAATGCCCGCGACTTCGTCCGCGTGGATTAAGTTTTTTTTACCGCGGGAACTCCTTAATTTGTAATAATACTTAATAAAATAATGTCCTTCTCTGGGTTACAAAAGGCTGCTATATAGGGAAGAGTGGAGACAGATCGTTAAGCGTGCCACAACACCAAAGTGACGACCACAACCGCTCTGACAAGAGTGATACGACGGAGAAGAAGGGTTACAAACCCTTCCCTGTACCAATTTCATCAAAATCGGTTGAACGGATGGGCCGTGAAAGCGTAGCAGGCAGACAGACAGATAGATAGATAGACAAACGGACAGACGCACTTTCGCATTTATAATATTAGTATGGATTTTTATATCCATGCTAACCCCTTCGGTCGATCACTACTTGATATGTTGAAGTTGTTACACAAGTGTGGTCGTTCCAGGTTCGTGGCGGACAAAGGTTTCGCCGGAACCAGCAGCAGTAACACTCGCTCCGGACCTGTCAACTTTGAGAAGGACGCGCCCCGGGACGAACCGGTGAGTTGGTGGACATATTAGGATCAGTTAAAATAGATCGAATCATATAATCATAGGAGATAGCTGCACTTTTAGTAACTATCACTAGGAAGGCTGATTCAGTATTTGGTGAATGTAGGTTAAAATATTGATGGTCTGCCTGCATGCGGCTGGGGATCTGACTACATATCGCCGCTCAAAGACGTGTTATGGTTACCAAAAATGAATAAAAACTAGGCAGGCTGATTCTAGTGTAGTATTCAAGTATCCGCAGTACCTATGTACAAAAAAAACTACACACTTTGTTATACACACCCGACTTCAACTTCAATCAAAAATATTTCTAACTTTTTAGTGCAAGTTCACTAAAAAAATTAGTTCAATGATGAAGTACAATGTAAGTTTCTTTGTTACCTCAGGCCCGCAACCCACAACCCGAAGCGGACTTCGACCCGTTCGGTCTGGATCGGTTCTTGAGCGAAGCCAAGCGCGCAGACAAGTCTTCGCGAAAGCGCGACCACCACGAGCCGCACGCGAAAAAGCGACGCGACTAGGATGCCAGTGAGTATACTAGTCTAGTCTAGTCATTGATATATATGTATGGGCCCTTTCATGGGCCTGTCCTTGTCCCCGCCATAGCGCTGTCCCGCTCTTCAAACTAGATGGCGTTAGTAAATAAGTCCACATTCTTTGTTTGACAGGGCCCGTCTATGTAAATTGAGGTCGTTGAGTCTAGTCTAGTATTGAGGGACGAGTGGTCTAGTTGTAACAACGCATGTCAGTCAATTGCGATTGTTAAGTAACGTTGAACCAAGTCGGTAACTGGATGGGTGACCGAATTTGGAGGTTCAAATTTAGTCTTTTCGTTTTCTCCGTGCCTCGGGCAGCACGTTAAGCCGTCGGTCCCGGTTATTGTCACCATCTGATAATAATTGTTAGAAACCGAAGAGTTGGAATAGTACTCTTAGTCGAGTCGTATGTGGAAAAATCTGGGAACCCACTGCATTATTAACCCAATAAACCACCTGCCATTATGGCAGCTTTATGTTAGAAAAATAAAATCAGAATTGGTTCAAAATCAACTGATTTATGGAATAACATCGAGTAAAACTTTTCATCCCATTTCATGAAGGAACCCCTACTGTTTTAAGGGATAATAATATAAATGTTCAAACACTAACAAAGCTTTTTCTTTTTCAGATATGGCTGAAGTATGAGTTCATTCGTTGCCTTTTAAATAGTTGTTTAGTTATATAAATACATAGTTTTCGGTTTACCACAAATAAATATTTTTCCCATAATGACTGTAATAGGTATAAAATTTTAATTTTGTCAAACTTTTTCCCAACTTTAGGTCGTTCCTAAAACTTTTTTTGTAATATTTACAATTCATGAATTGTATTGTAATAGCCAATCACGTAGGTAATATTGTAAGGTTTATGTTAGTTTATAATTGTTGTAAATTGTAATAAATAATAATTATTTGTGTAAATTATGTTGTTTTATTTATTTATTTTATTTATTTATTTAGATATCTTTATTGCACACACAAAATATACAACATACAGTTTAGAAGCAGTAGTAAAACTACAGAGAAATGTGCAAAGGCGGTCTTATTGCTAAAGCAATCTCTTACAGACAACCTTTGATGAAAGGATAAATAAACCGGAGCGCGGGATGGTGCTGCATTTAAAAATAAATAAATAAGTAATACACGATAATCACTAACATCACAAAACTTTTTATCTTAAGCATAGATTAATTATAATACCAAGTATAGATTGCTAACTCCCTTATAAATTTTTTTCTAGGTTAATACTATCGTTAGATGGCGCTACCAGGCTCGCCCTTTATATGATTATAGTAAAATCGGTGAAATATCGTATTTTCTTGGTTCAATTTGTATTAATTATTTATATAAAATTATCAAAATACAAAAATTTGATAAAATCACTTAAGCAAATAGCAAATTTACATTCAACTAATTTTAACAAACAGCTTGCACAGTTACGCCATCTCAGATTGTGCGAAGAACTACAAGGTACCGGCGACTTTAATGCGCATTTAGCGAGCTTTGATTGAATGTATGAAGTGAACAGTCTTATACTGGTTTATATATTGTCTTTGTCATAAGTAATACGAGTACTTTCACATCATTTACAATTTAAAGCGAATCTACCACTGGTTTGGAATGCCACAATCCTAGCGAGAAGAACCAGCAAGAAACTCGGTGGCGTTTAGAATCAAAATATATTGTCTTTGTCATAAGTAATACGAGTACTTTCACATCATTTACAATTTAAAGCGAATCTACCACTGGTTTGGAATGCCACAATCCTAGCGAGAAGAACCAGCAAGAAACTCGGTGGCGTTTAGAATCAAAATAATAGCCACCGATCACTCAATAAAAATTATGAAAAACTGTTGAATCTATTTTTAATGTCGGCACTTCTAAATATGATTTCAAACAAAAACTGTGCGGATGGCAAAGTGAATCAAGATAACGTGAGCTATATCCCACTTCTGAAATTTGTAAGCATAATTCCAGAAGTGGGCAAATAATTAAAATTACTTTTAAAATATGTTTGTACTCTCTTTAAAACTTGCACGAGCGAATGGTCACAACGTGTAGTGGTTTCACGAGAGATTTAATCTAAACAAAAGTATAAAACTTGGCCAAAGAATCACAACAACAATAAATTAATCATTTGATCAGACTGCAGTTGCTCCTACTAAGCTCTAAATCAAATTGCGATCTAAACACAAAAGTACCTATTCAATAATCGCTGAGTCTGCTGGCAGGAGACTGACTTTCTAACGTCAAAATACTCGTATTTATGTTAATTATTCCAAAATGGCGTGTCCCGCCAAAGAAATAACCGAGTGAAATACATCGAATGAGTCAAATATCTGCTTAATTAAACCTTCATCCACAAATAAATTAACAATCTTTTATCTTTTCTAAAAATTCAATTCAAAGGAGACGGTTCAGATTTGTATGGGGCGTAGGCCAAGTCTTGTACAAGCAGAGAAATGAAGAAAAATAAAATACTAGACCAGTTTTTATTGATCAAATCTACGAATTCGTCGTAATTTCAGTGGTAAAATTATTTATTCTTTCTAAGTTATGGAACACTAAACATGAGTGGGTAACAATGGCGGATTCATATTTTTTGACGTTTTCAAAAGAAAAACACGTTATTTTGACAGTAACTGTCAGATATGACATATTTTGATACATTTCGCGCCTACTGCCTTCTCTATGGCTGAAGGTTGCCATCTTGGAAACGTATCGAAAACTTGAAATACATTTATATTTTTTTGCTCGTTATTTACTTTACTGTTCTAAATTATTATATTTTTAATACACTCTATGTATTTTAATCTATTCATGGTAGAGTGTACAAGAGTAGGCCTAAAATGAACCTTTTCCTTTAAAAGCAAAGCTGACAGTTGGTACCATTTTTCTGAGGAATGTATGTATGTATGCTACTCTAAATAATATTTGAACTTTAGTTCTAGCAACACTGTAATTTTACTAAGTCATTTCAACCATGTCGACTAGGTGGCGCTAGTTTCATGGTCCATGTATAGATATTCGTTTCTGTCTACAGGTCCAAGTATTTTTGTTCGAAGATTACAATATAGCGGTATGCTTTGAAGGAGTTCATACGTATGCTTTTTGGCGTGGCATCTATGAACTCCTTAAACAGGTCGGATTATCCTTTCGACAAACGATTACGATTTCCTTACACACCCCGATTGTGTATCGGAAAAACATTCCTTTCAAACTCTGAAGGCGTCAAACACGAAACTAGCGACGGCCGAGCGATGGCGACAGCGGAGCAATGTGGTACGAGAGCTAGCAATGAATTTCGGGAAGGCCCGAAATTGTGAGAAAATACAATTTCGTCAACTGGCCGGAATTCAGATTCGGAATCCAGTCCTGCCAGTCTGGTAGTGTTTGCGGTTATTTCTCTTCAAAAATATTTTATTAAAATTCCCAAAAAATATAAGTACTTTTGGCAATCTGAAATTTTAATCACGTATTTATTGAGTAATTTCAATAATACATGCAGTCAAATTTTGCGGTTCGTGAATAAAGTTTTAAAATGAGTACGACAAAATTGCGGCGAAATTCGTAATCGCATCGCCCTGCTGCCGCTGTCGCCCCGCCGCCGCTCATTTCGTGCCCGTACACTGACGCCAGCCTTACAAATTTCAACAATAAAAAGACCATAGATAGATTTCTTTAAGATATTTTATTCAAGTAACAATACTTTAACATACATACTGGGAATAATATTAGTTAAATACGAACAGTTGGTATGTACGCGTAAACTTGTGCAGAACGTCTATAAACTACGTGCTAAATATAATATTAAAAACTATATAATATATTATTATCACCACAGACTAAAGTAAACAGTAGATGGAGCTAAAAACAATTTATCTTGCTAAAAATTGTGTCATGTATTGCTTAGTTTGGAAATAGTATGGAGTGAATCCAATGATTGTTTGTTTGTGCACAATTTACTTCGCTAATGTCGCGTTGCTTGGAGAAGACACTAAGGAGGTTGATCAGTTTCTAAACTACTACTTCTGAATTTTCCATATTACGCGGTACAAATAGCATGTATTTCAACTACGCAGTAGGTACAATATCGACTTTGTATTCTGGCACTACATCTACATTTTTACTTCAGTCTGAGATTATTGTAAGACACTTTACGGCTACAAAAATATCTCAATGCAAATATTATGCTGTTTTAGTTATAACGACATTATTTGAGGCGTTATATTTAAATAAAGGTACAGTTTTACGACTCTAGTCTCTTTGAAATCCTTAGAGAAATGAAATGAAAATACATATAAATGCATTAAAATTATTATTAAATTCTTAAGGTAAAGACAGACTGGTGAGTGGTGACAGAAGTTAACTTGCAGGTCATAGGTCAGTGGCCTTTTTCCGAGACACCAACTAAAATCGGTTTGCCTATTATGTATTTAATGGGAAAGGGGCATGACCCTCAGACATGAGGGCCTTTGCTAAGACATTCAATGATTAATATTATTGTCTTATTTTTATTTCATCGACCGCAACCCCTTTACGATGCTAACAACTGAACACACAACTATTTCTGTCGAGCGAATTTAGAGTTAAGTTTGTGATTTATGTAATAAATTAATTATGGCCAATTCTGTTGTACCCAACCTCTAAGGTTAACTGTCAGGTCAAAATCTATACTTAGACGTTTAATTCTTCTTAGTTTGTGTTTTGGCTTTTATTTGTGCCAACACAGCACAATTTACTTCGCCAATGACTCGGTGCTTGGAGAAAACACAAAGGACTTGTTGGTTGACCTGTTTTTCTTGATGCTAGTACTGGGTTTTTAATTAGATGCAGTAAACTGACGTTTCAGTATGTCTTTTCACACACAAAGTTTGAAACCTTTACAGGTGAAATTACATTTTGGAAGTCCGAGTATATATCCTTTCCTTTTCTGCAGAGAGCATTATGAAAGAGACAGCTATTCGTGACCCGTCGTTTTTATGGATTTCGTACAACAGAATTACTCACATTTTGCATCAAAACTCGTCAAAAATCAATAACTTAGCGTTCAACACTCTTCAGTATTAAAATTAACTTAAGTATGTATTCGGCCCTAACACCAGTAGAAAAGGCAGTATAAAAAAGCTAATGAAATTAAATAATAAAAAAAACATCAACACAATGCACTTTGAAAATCCGCCAGCGGTCGGCGTACATACCGCCCGTACCATGCGACCAAATTAAGAATAAGAACGAATTTCCGCCATGTTGTTACATGTTAGGTCTTAGCTGGCATTATAACATTAATTAATAAACGGATTATGCCAACTAATCAAATCGGCAAATCTTTATCAAACGTCAAAACGTATAGCTTTGAGACGTCATTAATATTCGATGCACTTTACTTTTAATCGATCAACGATGTTATAAATATAACTAGACGTAGATCCATTACCTGTGTCTAAATATATAATAATTAGTAAGAAATAATTTATACATAGACAACAGCCCTATTGCCATACATTTTTCATAAAATTAGTAATATTTAATTTTGTGAATATATTGAGTTTTTTAAAATGTAGTTGCTTCTAAACGGGTTATCAGTATTTTAAAATTAATCCTTTATAATAATGGAAAGGGGTCACGAGTCACGACCTCACAAAAAGATAAATAAATAGTTAATTAAATTAGAAAACAACACAAGTAGGTATGAAAATTATTTTCCTTGCAAAGCGTAATTTTCAAGGCCAGTGGACAGGTCATTGACATTCCTATTCTCAATTCGATCGCATCGCAAGTGCCACGTGTTTACTTCAGCTTCAAGATGGTGTTCTTGAGTTTGTCCACATTGGCTCCAGAGAACTCCTCGATCTTTTTCGAAGATTTCATGAAGACGAAGGTCGGCATCGCGTTTATGTTGTACTCTGTGGCGATGTCTTCACACTCGTCTACGTCCACCTGGAAATTAAAAAAAATATCATCATCATCCTAACTAAAGATTACCTTAACCCTGAATGGATTTGAAAGGAATTTTTTTTTCGAAGGTGCTAAGGCAATTTCTAGGCTACTACCAGACCCACTTTCGCATTTATAATATTAGTATGGAAGTATGGATTAATTATAGGATTTCACAATATAATTAAATGAACCTAAAGTTACTTTTAGACTATAACTAGCTGATGCCCGCGACTTCGTCCGCGTGGTTTAAGTTTTTTTTGATTCCCGCAGAAACTAATTAATTTTCCGGCATAAAAAGTTACCCAGTTCAACTATATCCTTGCAAAAAATCACGTCGATTGAAGGACAAACCATCATACAAACACACCTTCGTATTTATAATATTAAATATAAATATTATGTTCCGTTCCCGTAGGTATATGTAATTAACTAATTAGTAATCGCAATCACTTCCTTATTCATTGCCTGATTTACCTCATTTAGTTTAAATGTTGGGAAATTCATAAAAATGAGTCAACCTTTATAAGAGTTCATAATATTGCAACAGATTTTGATAGGTAGAAATACAAGGAAAATTTAACATAAAACTTGAAACTGTAAAAACCTTCTATACATATCCCAAAAAAGCATTATTTAAATGAGAAATTATATGGCCAACTTCCTATCATACTAATATTATAACTACAAAAGTGTGTTTGTTTTTTGGTTTGTTCTTCAATCACCCCGCTACAGAGCAACAGATCGACGTTATTTTTTGCATGGGTATAGATGAGGACCTGGAGAGTGACATAGGCTGCTTTGTATACCGGAAGATTAAGGATTTCCCGTGGGAATCGAAATAGCTTTGTCCACGTGGACGAAGTCGCGGGCATCAGCTAGTCAAAAATAATGGCCATAGAGCCGCCATACACGGACTGCTCGAGCAGTTAGCCAGTGATCAACTACACGGACCGCTCTTGCAGTCATATAGTCAACAGCTTAAAGCTACCATTGATAACTGCTGCCAACCGCCCGAAGCATTCGCAAGTCGCAACTGCTCGAGCAGTTTCATTGCTGACTGCTTCAAGCTGTCCGTGTATCTGAGGTCTTAAAGTAGGCACTGAGATTAAAATAATATGACCAAGTTCTTTTTGCTAGGCCTTTGTCAGCCTAACGACAAACAGTCAGTTTACATTAAGTCGGTGACCGAAAATGGCTACAGTCGAATACGGCCTAACTTACTCGTCCTTGATGTAAACGCGCCATTAGTGTACACTGGCCATAAGGAAGCCAATATCGCGTGCAAATCATAAAACCAAACCATTTAAGAACTAATCATTACCTACCAGACACGTACAAACGTACATCTATATGCAAATACATGTTATCATTGATTAGAAACTCCGCTACAAATGCTATTTCAATATCCTTTTGAACGTGATTTTTGCGTAAACTCGTCCATAGTTTTAATTTACAACTATAAATAAGTAACCAACATAGCTCGAAGAGTCTCTCAGCTGAAGTGGCAAAGGGAGAGGCATGTAACTATAGTGTGAAGAACCGAAGAAAGAAATGAGTCTTGACGTATCATAAAAGTTGTCCTACGTGAAATAAATAAATCATTTATCATTTAACCGATAGGCGTTGGCAGTGGCGTGCACAGTATTTGGAGACAGGGTAGGCATTGGATAGATAGATACCTATTTTCAGGCAGGGCATGATCTAAATAAGCATTGAACTTTTTTAACTAAGGTAAGCAATGCTTTTATGCCTCTATGTAGTGCACGCCACTGGGCGTTGGGGCCCCAAGTTGTTCTGAAGTTCTTTTCTAACAGTCGTTCGATGGAGGCAAGACAAATTTAGACTGATTAAAGCATGAGTAACAGGGACGTGACGGAGGAAACTGGCAGAATTTTCAATACAAAATTCTGTCACTGTGTCTGTGTGTTCTGTGCCTGGAATGCCAGCTTCGTTTTCAACACATCAGGTCATTATCTAGTTCAATTAACTCGATCTTTCTAAGAATATAGATAGTTAAATCCACAAAGACGCGCTCCATTTATTGTAAACTCTTTAGCATACAGTTGTAAATATATGGGTTTAAAAAAAGAAAGTATCTAATATCTATTTACCAAATAGTGACCATAAAACACACAACTTTATAAAAATAATTAATGTTTGTCGAGCAATTTTCCTTAAAACACGAAAAATAGTGGTATTCGTGAAATAAACTACCTATAAATTCGATCTGATAACTTCTAACTGGTTTCTGTCAGCCTAGCCTAGTACATTACCTTGGTAATTTTTGACTGGAATGACTTATATTTATAGAAGTGAGCATCTTACATTGTATTCTTATCCGATGTTGGTACGTTATTACAGGCCCTAGTGATCTTACCTTGAGAGATTGATCTACCCGTAGAATATGTTTGACGATGCTAACTTCCTACTGGTTTCTGTCAGCCTAGTACCTTACCTTAAGTACGACAATGGAGTCAGCCAGCTCGACGGCGAGCTCCTCGAGTTTGGGGCCAATCATCTTGCAGGGCCCGCACCAGGTCGCCATGAAATCGATCACGACTAATTTCTCGCCGGCTTCTGAGAGCCTGGTCTTCAGATCATCGGAGTCTTTGATGTGGATCGCCATTTTTTGACTGGAATTAAAAGAAATACATATTATTAACTTGAAACTTGAGAAATTACTTGCCAATGGGGTCAATTCTGTATAACACAATCTAAACTAAAATGTTAGCTCCAAATCTAGGTGTGCCCTTTTCCGCAGGGAGTATTATGAAAGGGATAGCAATATAAATAGATCTCGTCATTTTAGTTTAGTTTAGAGATGGTGTATAACAGAATTGGTGTCAGTGTTGTTTTTATTGATTAGCTAGATAGTTTAGTTTTTAATTCTTGTGGGAACTTTTTGATTTTCTGGGATCCCTGAGTCTTTTTGCCCTGTATGAGTTTGAATATTTCAGATATCAAATTTCGTCAATAGGATGTCGTTAAAAGAATGGGCCATGACAGACAGAACAACATACACACTTTTACATTTATATAAGTATTAGTATGGATTAAGATCCTCTTCCATAAATTTTACAGATTCGATAGAGGCGCTTTTTTAGAATATTTCAAAACAAATGTCGACGAAAATTTACCGCCGCGCGGTACCTTTGTCCAAGCCTTTAATTTCATGATAGAAAGTATGTTATCACTTATCAGTGTACCTATTACTGTTTATCATATTTAGTTTGGCAGAGTTTTGTTTTTTGATAAAAAATATAAAATATGTTTTTATTTGCGCTATCTCTTCTCGGTCGCACTCTTCATTGCTGAAGGTCGTGTCATTTGCGGTATATTATAGATAAATAAATATTTTTTTTATATATTTATTTGATATTTATTTGAGTTTTATATCAATTTTATCATCCTTCTTGAGCCAACCATGAAGGGGCTAGTATTAAAATAGCCTAGCCCTAGAGTAAAATCAATTAAAACTTTCATCCACTATCCCGAAGAAACCCTATTGGTTTTTGGGATAAAAGTAGCCTATGTTATATTCCAAGTCCTCAACTATACATATCCATGCAACAAATCACGTCGATCAGATGTTTTGCTGCGGCGTGATTGAAGGACAAACCAACAAACAAACACACTTTCGCATTTATAATATCAAGTATGACAGGTATAGATGGTCTTATATAGAATATAGGTTCACTTAAATCCAAGGCACAGGTAAAAAATTATAAGTAGGTAGGTACCTACTTACAAAACACAAAGGTCAGTTTTGTAATAAAGCATATAAAAACTGTATTCGTAAAATCGTAGCGACCTTGTGTCACGGTCGTAACACAGGTACCTAACTAGGTACTCTAAGTAACTAATCACAACACTTACCTAGTAAACACTAACAATTAACACTTAAATTCCAAAATTAACACCCGCTGCAGTAACTTTGCACTTAAACTTTAACAATGACTAATAATAATAAACTGTTACTTGTTAGTATTTTTTTATTTAATTTAATTAAAAATCGCTCGCGATACGTCCTCCCGGTGCGACGTTCGTCCTTAGTTTGCACTCTGCGGTAAGTGGTTCGGCGGTAAACTAAACAGAATATTCAAGTCGCGAGTGAATAGGAAAATATCTATTAATGTGTTTGTGTATGTACATACTATTTATAGTAATTTGTATAGAAATGAATAAGATACGGGAAAACTAGTATAAATCGTCTTTAAGGGTAAAGGTGTGTGCACACTTATGCCTTTTAATTTTTAGGTGTATAGAGATCTATTATTCCCAAAAAAAAGTTCACTTACACGAGAAAAAAGGAAAAGGTGAGAAAGCTTACAATAATCTATGCTTAAACATATTAAGTACTGTATAGGTGACCTTATATAGAAACTACCAACTTTTTACCATTAGGTTTATTTAAAGTGATTTGTTTTCTAGGTTTTAAGAAGCGTTACTTTTATAAAGAAGAATAGAGAGCATCATTATAGTTTAGCTAAATTAGGCTTTTATAGGTCTAATTTATAAAATGTAAAATGAAAATAAAAAGTGATGGTTTGACAGTAAACTGCTACGAATCTCCTCATTCCTGATTTGATCGCGTAAAGAAACTGGAGATGATGAGAGGACTTGGAGGGAGCTATGCATTACTAGGTGACCCTGAGTTCTCTTATGAGGCCCAAAGTTAGAGACTAGACTTTGTTTGTGACTTTGTAGAAGAGTCAATTGAATTTTGATACAATAATCAATATGCTTAAAAATAGTTTCGAATAGGTATAAGCAAAAAAACCGGCCAAGTGCGAGTCGGACTCGCGCACCGAGGGTTCCGTACTCAAGAAGTAGGTACTGAAGCAAAACAATCAGGCAAAAACCAATATGTTTATTTGACGACGAGTACGAGGTTTACTGTTAATATCAAAAAAACTATGCTAGTTTGAGCATTGGCTATAGTTTTCCTGTAAAATATACATAAATTCCTATTGACCATAATTATTTCAGATTTTTCGATTGGTAAACTCCGGAGATAAGGGGGGGGGGGGAGGGGGGGAGGGGGGGGGACGGTATTTTTTTAGACTTTTTCCCCGATAAATCAAAAACTATCATGACTAAAAATAATTAAAAATCTGTTTTAGAATGTACAAAGTAAACCCTTTCATATGATACCCCACACAGTACAGTTATCTCACTTTTAAATTTCAACCCTCCGATTTTCCCCCCTTTTTAAATAAGAACAAAAATAATTTCCATTTTTTTTTAATTCCAGTGTCTTTGGGCCACTAATATACACAAGTATTCCAAATTTCATGTCGATAGCTTCGGTAGTTACTGAAATAATCGAGTGTGACGGACGGACAGACGGACAGACGGACAGACAGACGGAGAAAGTCGCACCATAAGGGTTCCATTTTACCATTTTGGTACGGAACCCTAAAAAGGATATGGTAAGTCAGTAGTTGAATACACATTTTACGGTTTTAGTTGTTACTAGCTGATAGCCCGTGACTTCGTCCGCATGGATTGAGCTTTTTTGGTTCCCGCGGGAAGTTTTTAATTTTTCGCGATAAAAAGCCTACATGTTTTATTCCAAACTATAATCTATCTCTGTGCCAAATATCCAGATCCGTCCAGCCGTTCTGGCGTGATTGAGTACCAAACATCCATCCATCTATATCTCTATATATAATCTCTATATATAATAATATAAAAATGAATCCCTATTTCCCTTGGTCACGGCATCACGCGTGAACGGCTGGACCAATTTCGCTAATTCTTTTTTTTGTTGTAGTATACAGGTGAGGACCTGGAGAGTGACATAGGCTGTTTTTTAAAGAGTTCCCGCGGGAATAACAAAAAACTTAAACCACGCGGACAAAGTCGCGAGCATCAGCTAGTCATTTATAAGACTAAGTATAGATTGGCTAAATTGATGACAAATACCTACTTTCATTTGTAAAATAGAAGCCAAAGTTTATACCGCATTATTATCTAGTGTGTGCCAGCCTTTACATTTGGCACGGACCTTCGGCAGTGAGTCAGATTGCGGTGACGTCACAGTTGCAAATAATGATGACTATTATTCGATACTGGCTGCGGAGGCTTGAGTGTTAGCGAGAAATATGACCTACGGTTAAAATGACGATGTTTTTTTTATATTATGCAATTTTTTATGACCAATATTTTTCCTTCAAAACCGTTAATAGCCTAGTGGCCTATTATTAGTGCAAGTACCTACAAGCTTTTAGTAAAAGTCTTTTTGAGAATCAGGGCGAATACTGGCATCACATAATATTGTTGATGTTCGTGTTTTAGAATTGTAATTTGTAATCCTTATTTTATGGACGCCAAGGTACGTGACAAAAAGCTGTAATTTTGAAATAATACTGCTTAAAAGAGATGGTAGTAACCCCCCTGTCATTAGATGAACAAAGGGTTTAGACACTACTTCCTTAGGAAGTAGTGTCTAAGTAGCCTGGGGTTGGCAAGCTGGGTGAGGCTCTCGCTCTACTTCCTATTAAACTGGGAAAATGAGGGAACCCTAATTTGGTCGATTCAAAGTAAAACTTAAAATTTAATCGTTGAAGGTACACTTTTTGACGTCAATATTACTTGTAAACAAGTAATAAAATTAAAAATTTTAAAAGAACCCACGACGAACTGCAGAGCTCCATTATACCTTTGACCTGTATAACTTTGAAACAACAATTAGAACTAAGCAAACGTATATATTACATAATATCTAAAACACAAAACTGCATCTTTGACGGCTCAGTAGTTTTTTTGACCAGCGTGGTGGATTATGGCGAAACCCTTCTCTTTCCGAGGCGCGCTTGTCACGACAAATCAAAAGAGTCCAAATATGACGGGCTTACGATGAGTTCCTACGATCACCTCCTGGCTCCATCATGAGACCCTGAGCAGCATCTAGGTAAAAAGCGCTTGTCAGGACAAATCAAAAGAGTCAAAATGTGACGGGTTTACGATGAGAACTTAAGGAGTTCCTATGACCACCTCCTGGCTCCATCATGATACCCTGGGCAGCATCTAGGTACAAGCTAAATATATCTAAAACAAAAAGCCCGCATCTAAATCAGCACAGTAGTTTTTGAGAAAAATGGTAACATATTGAAAAAATTAAATCATAGACTACAGCTCAGCTGTGTTGTCTATGGTCCTAAAATATATCTAAGAACCTTCTCACAAGCTATACACATCTAATGCAAAAAACCGCATCTCAATCGGCCCAGTACTTCTTGTGAAAAATGGTAACATGTTGAAATATTAAAATCATAGACTACAGCTAAGCTTGGTTGTCTATGGTCCTAAAATATATCTAAGAACCTTCTCACAAGCTATACGTATCTAATGCAAAAAACCGCATCTCAATCGGCCCAGTACTTTTTGAGAAAAATGGTAACAAAAAAGTGCACAAACAAACAAACACACAACCTCTTAGGGCAAACACATATACCGTCTCCGCTTCGTCGAGGGTAAAAAGCAGTTAGGTATATAATGGTGTTATGTTAAGCTACGAGGGTTCCAAACGCGCCCTGGATTTCACTGATGGCTAGAATGCAAAGAAACTGCAAGAATAACATAAGTACAAACTTCTGCTAATCACAACAATCGAGCGGCAAGAAGCCGACTCGAACATACACCAGCACGTTGTATTTGACCAGGCCTTAAAATACCTAGTTTTAACATATTCCTATACAGTATAGCTAAAAGTTACGAGTAACAAACGTACCTACGTAAAATTGCATAAACCGTCAGATTGCTATCTAACGGTTTTTATCTCGATACATTGTAAACTGTCGACAGATTGTGAACCGCTCAATGTTCTGAGTGTCAATTTTTGAAATATTCATTGTATTTACGTTTTCTTGTATCTTTCTTCTAGGTTAGGTTAGGGTTCGACATAAATAAGCAGGTAGTGCTTAGGTTCTATCGGATTAATATACCTAACAGATATAACAATCTACCGAAAAATAAAGCGTTAAATTGTAATCTTTCGACAGTTAACAATTTCGCTAGATAGATTACAATCTAACGGTTTTCACAATCTTACGGTGACATATTACACACACAGTAATACATAGGTATATGGGTTGTATGCTGGCCCTTACTATGAATAATGCAATGTAAGAGGAAATTGGTTGGGCTAAGGATAGTTCTAGCAAGACATTTTTAGGAAATGAGGTCAATAAATTAGGACAGCCCATGTCCATTATGGGCGTGTGGTAAGTGGTAACTAACTATAATAACTATCACTATACTATTATAACATAACTAGCTGACGCCCGCGACTTCGTCCGCGTGGATTAAGGTCTTTTGGTTCCCACGGGAACTCAATTTTCCGGGATCAAAATTAGCCTCCAGGTGATCAGCTATACCCATGCCAAAAATCACGTCTACTAACACTAACTAAACTAAAAAAAACTAAAATAACGCGGACGTAGTTGCGGGCATCAGCTAGTCAAGATACACCTTTTCTAAGTAAAAAATCTGAATCCACATGGACAGTCACAGAAATATTTAAGACATTACCCATTACAATTGAGATACTCAAATGACAAACTGGTTTAGTTTTGACCTACATAAAAGACTAGAACAATTCCTGTAGAACTAGAATAGAACTAGATGACGACTTCCGTGGCGCAGTGTTGAGCACTGTTGTCGGAGGTCCTGGTTTCGATCGCCAGCAGGGTTAATTTGGGAATTTAGTCTGGCTTGGTAATTGCCGCCAAGCGATTTAGCGTTCCGGTACGATGCCGAGTAGAAACCAAATAGGGGTATTGGTTGAATATAACTCCCATGCCCCTAACAGGTTAGCCCGCTACCATCATAGACTGCATCATCACTTACCCTCAGGTGAGATCACAGTCAATTGCTAACTTGTAGTGGATAAAAAAATAAATAAAAGAATGATGACCTTTGCAATTATATGCATGCAATGGAAGCAATTGGATCCACATTTAGCAGCCCACAAGTCAAAAATAATTTACATTTGTGTTGCATATTAGCTACATTCTGACACTTTTTCTTATTAAAAAAGTTTCTCACCATCTAATCACTGTGAAATCTACTTTCTGAACCAGTGGTGGAGTCCTGACATAATATCATAAGAGACACAAGTTGACATTGTCCCACATGATATAAAACATATCATTTCATTTCATGGATTGAAATTTTTTCACAAACTTAAATGCGATTTTCTGTAAAAAGTAGCCTATAACTAAAAGAGTGCTCTAGGTCTTTTACTAATTTTCATGCTAAAGATCATATTGAAAAGTTGCTCTGCTGCTTGATTGAAGGACATCATGGGCATCATCATCATCATCAGTAAGTAATTATAAGATTTTACTAACATGGTGTAAGGCCATTTTATGAAAGAAGTTGTTAATAAGTATATTTTAACGCAAGCATGCATGATTTAGATTTTTTTTTTAAATACCTTCATTCACTTTAATTTTTTCTGTTTACCTACATCATCATTTATTAAGTACATCAGCTAATTAAAATTAAGAAGACCAAGTAGGTACCTATGTACTCAGACAAATAATTTATATTTATAATCTGTCGCATACCAGTTTAATTTCAGTACAAAGACCACCAAAGATTAAGCAGTTCCAGCAATTCTTATAAGTATTTTTATCAGAATATGTAACTACCTACCTACCTGACGAGTTAATTTATCGTGACGCATGATTTAATCTACTTACTGTCTACAAATTACTATCATACCTACTAAGTACTTGAAGTAGCTTTCATAAGTTTCGCTGCAAATAAATATAAGCTTAATTTTCATCTCATTTTAACTATTACAATCATAGAAACATCGATGCAAAGAAAGAAAGCGGTTAGCGGAATAAAAAAAAATCGATTGAAGTTCTCAGATCTAAGACTCAAGGTCATCTATGAGATTAAACTACAACGTAAGGCCTTGAATATATTTTATAGCTTATAGACACAGTAAATCTTACAAATATAATAGTAGAAATGAAGAAAAACATACCTGTTAAAAGTTTTCAAGGAAAATTTACTGAAAATTGAAATTGTTAAACCGGCAGAACACGCGGCTGACAAGAAAGTTAGAAACCTTAACTTGTCTCTAGGGATCCGCAAAAAGTATCGATACCTGAGTAGTATCGATACTTTCGTTTCGATACCTAGTATTTTTGTACTCGATACTTTTAAGCTAGTATTTTACTAAGTATCGATACTTTCCCAATTACTCGATACTTTTGTCACATCATTGGATTACACACATCATATTCACATTTTTATTACACACACACACATTTTTAGATTTAACACAAGATTACGTACACATTTCTATTTTCGACGAATAGCGTTGTCTCCCTCGATGGAGTGGCACAGGCTACAGCTTTTGGAGAAACCTCTACTATAGTCTATACTTAAATAGACTACTAGCTGATGCCTGCGACTAAGTCCGCGTGGATGGAGTTTTTGGTTCCCGCGGGAACTCCTTAGTTTTCCGGGATAAATAGTAGCCTATTTGTTATTCTAATCCAATCAATTCAAATTTCAAATTTCATCTAGCTGCGTTCAGCCGTTCGGGCGTGATTGAGTAAATCCATACATCTATACATCCATACATCCATCTATCCAAACATTCGCATTTATAATATTTATTAGATAGATTGCTTGTGTGACCGTGAGTAAAAGTAGCAATTAAGTGTTTGGTTTATGGTGATCGTTTAAATCGAATCAAACTGCAAAACATATGAATTCACGATGAGATTATTTTTGAAGTGAAAACTTCTTTATCCGCGTTGAGCATTTTTTGGTAGGGGGTAACTTGTGGATTTGCGTTACCGTCACCGACATGCTCGCGTTGTTATGAAGACAAAGGGTTTTAAATATAAATGTACTACATTTGTAACTAGACTTTAATGCCTTAGTTTTAAGTTTTATATTTTAATTATTTTTTTAATGATAAATTTAATCAAATATCAAATAAATATTATAAATGCAAAAATTAGGATGGATGGATGTATGGATGGATGTTTGTTACTCAATCACGCCCAAGCGGCTGAACGGATCTGAATGAAATTTGGCACAGAGATAGATTATCATCCAGATTATATCAGCCGTTGGGGCGAGATTGAGTAACAAACATCCATCCAAACTTTCGCATTTATAATATTTTATCGATTAAATGGCAAAATTGACTTGTTGTTGTAGTTTGATTGGTTTTCCCCACCCCACGTAGTCTTTTCTGCCTTACCCCTAAAGAATTTATGTAAATTGCGAAGCAAGAGGCTGGTGGCGTAGCTTTTACATCTCCGTTTTTATCGACTCCCTACATTAGACGTTTGATCATAATATCTTTAAATAATTTGGTGATCATTTTTATGAAAACTAATCATTCAATCTTAAAATTGATTATTTCATGAAATGATTAATTCTGTTCTATGATTTCGCGATTTAACGATGAAGGGACATTAATGTTGATGATTCCTAGGTACCTAGAGTTCTTAAATCTAATTACCTAAAAACTAGAATTCTAACGTATCGAACCCGTTAATTTCAAAATTTCCTAGGTGATGCTAAAGTTAACGTGTTCCGGACATTAGCGGTAGCAAAATCGCTAAATAAATCATTACTAAATAATATTGTTTTTCGTTACTTCAATTTTCATAATATATTACGCGATACCTATTCGATACCAAGTAGTTTCGATACTTTTGGTTCGATACTTTTATTGGTATCGATACTTTTCGTTCGATACTTGGCATCGAGTAGGTATCGATACTTTTAAAAATTTGCGGATCCCTACTTGTCTCTGCAAGAAACGCCAAAATTTTAGGACAGAAAAACCAGAAACAAGTAACATTATAGAGAAAAACAAAATAGGATTGTTTATGGTAAATTAATTCGACCAAGGAGAATGAATGCAAAGAGACGTAAGTGATATTTCTTTTTCCATTACTAAATTCAGATAATCACCAATAAAAATTCAAACGAATTCAGCAATACCTAAAAGTGGCCAATCAGATGATGACAAATGTTATTTAATTGACAATTAATTCGTAGTTGAAAACAGACTTTTTGTTGCAATGCTGCCAATTATAAGTATTAGATCCGAAATCTGGGAAAATGATGAGCAGATGATGAGATTACTAGCTATATAGTTAAGCTGTGAGAAAATATTTTTTTCTAAAAAATGATATGAAATGTGCACATTTCATACCCTGTAAATGAGTTCGAAAGTTAAACTTCCCGGCCTAGGCCAGTAAAGAATGTATGTATTTTCATTACATATCATAAGATTGAATTAGGAATCTTTCTTCCTGAATACCTTGTAACTTGTTATAATGTTATTTGGCCTAGGAACTCTACCGTATTACGCGTTCAGCACTCACAGAGCAAAAAAAAAAAAAAAGTACCTATAATATTTATTTTTTATCTTTCTAATTTTGAAAGGCGGGAATTAACTACATACCTAATCGTTATAATTTATTATTTAAAAGTGACGAAAAAATGAGTTCGAGTGAGGATATTATGGATTTAGATTGTACGCCTCCTTTTCTGAGAGCGGAGGCCGAATTAGCTAAAAATAATTTGCTTCCGCCGAAATCCAAAGAAAAGTAACTTGTTTCATTTTTTAGAAAAGCACTATACACACCTCGACCGGGAGAGCATTTCTGGTCTCGTAGGTCTATATAGCCGGCCTCGCGTAGTTCGGCCGTCTAACTAACACTCGACCAGAAAACGCGTACTTTCCGGTCTCGCGATGTAATGTACTATGATTTGAGGATAACCTGCAATGAATTTGTTATAATTTAAGTTTATTTATCTAGATTCAACATGAATATTACTACTATTAATTAAAATAATTACAAAAAATAACCTATCACCAAAAATCTATAATATTTAAATTCATAAAAAAAATGCACCGTCCAATTAATAATGGTTCAAAGGCATGGTACCCAAGACACTGGCGCTATTGCCTCTCTGAATATGCATGATGACTGATTTTGAAAAATGGTCATTTTATGTTCGGAAGTATCTACTATTTCGAAAAATATCTTATTTCAGCAGGAAAATAAGTTAAGGTAGATAAAATTGGCATTTGAAATTTAAATTTTAAAATTCACGCCAAAACGCTCGGCGGTGGCATGGCGTCGTTTGTGACGTCACTATTGTTATTACCAATGTACTCTGTGCATACCTAGTACTTGTTATTATTCTGTGGCAGTGTGCAGTAAATAGTGTGATTGTCAAATGTCAAAGCTCGAAAACCATAGAACAATTAAATCTCTCTCAGTCTACGTCGAAAACAAACAATTGTGACGTCATTCACTTCTCTTCTTGGTGTTCCATCCAACATGGCGGATTGCTGTATTTTATAGTTTTATTTTAACAAAATAAATAGCAATCTCACTCGAAATAGAAAAATAAATACGTTTTTTATAATCCATGAATCCTCTTTCATTAGATAAATTCATAATTTCATTGATTCTTGGTAACTGTCATCATGCCTATTGCCTACCAGTAGCGTGGACCAACTTCAAGGAAATAACATTGAAACTTAAAATGTTTCTTGTCCGGTGATCATGACTTACGTTTTAACTAGATGATTCCCGCGACTTCGTCCAACGTGGACCAAGTGTTTTCGATTCCCGCGGGAACTCTTGAATTTTCCGGGATAAAAAGTAGCCTATGTCCTTCCCCGGGATACAACGCACCCCTGTACCAAAAATCATTAGAATCGGTTGAACAGATAAATTTTTTGATTCCCGCGGGAACCTTTAAATTTACCGGGATAAAAAGTAGCCTATGTCCTTCCCCGGGATAAAACCTATCCTTGTACCAAATTTCATCAAAATCGGTTGAACAGATGGGCCGTGAAAGCGTAGCAGACAGACAGACAGACAGACAGACAGACAGACAGACACACTTTCGCATTTATAATATTAGTATGGATTTATTATGTGTATTAGTTAATTTGTAATGTGTAGTCATGCAGCAAAAAAAACTGTTTTAAATGATTAGTTAGATAATGCTGCTGTGACAAAATTACCCGTTTTGTTTGTTTGCTCGAGTCTTGGCAAGAGCACTGCTGTGCTCCCATATTAAAACAATAGTATAGTAACATCGATATATATGTAGGTACATAAGGTACTAGATGGGCCCTTTCATAGAAAAAGGTTGGGCGACCGACTTTGAGAACGCGTTCCTAACCTGTCTTTATCCCCATCGTAGCGCTGTCACGGTCGCTCGTCGTGTAGATAATTTGTTATTCTTAGGTTAACATCTAAAGTCTTATTAGTTTGGCACTGAACAGTTTTTATTTTAAGGTAAGTGATTTAATTCACAATTATAAATTTCCAAAAAAACGTTATCTAATATTCCTATTTAATATTTCTATCCATTACGCAATCATTTAATTTCCGCAGCAAACTGTATGATATATTTTTTTTTACTAACTGGCCTTACGGCTTCTATGGCCATGACCTATATTATCTATGACCGAGTCACACGTTTTCTTTTTGTGTGAGTCTTCTCCGTTTGGCCCGTAAGGGCCAAGCGGGGGTACGGGCCTCGAGGCTGAGCCTCCTTACCCGGGCGGGGCGCGGGGCAACTCTGTGCCCCGGTGAGTATCTTTAAGCCGGGTAATTAAACCGGCTAGGGCCTGCCTTGTAGGCTACGGGCCCCTAGGTTGGATGTCATTTCCGGTGTTGGGTCCGCACTGTGGGTGACGTCGTCACCTCCGCGTGCAGGACCCGTGTCTCGTCCAGGGATCACGGCGCTGCGGGCAGTAGGGTCGCTCTCGCGCGCCGAGATGGTGTCAAAATCGGTGGACTCCGCGTCGTGGGCGATAAAGTCGCCGCTGCGCGCGGAGTCGGTGTCAAATCCGGTATGGGTCGCGTCGTCGTCGTCGCTACGGTCGCCTGCGTGCCGCGCAGGTGATGGCGATCGTAGGAGCTCACGAGGTAGTGGACGCCCGGTCGGAGATCGGGTGGTCGGCGGTGCGATCCCGTGGAGGTGTTCGTACGGTCCGTTGTCCGCGCGCGCAAACATGCGCCGCGCGAGTGTACGGACGTACCCCTCCACGGTGGGCGTCTTGAGGTCGCGATGGATCACGTCGTTCCTCACGTAGCTCGGAGCTCCCACGATTTGGCGCAGGCACTTGTTCTGCCGGACCTGTAGGCGGCTCTTCTGGTATGCAGAACACAGCGCATACCAGGCAGGAGCCGCGTACGTCAGCCGTGAGCGGACATAGGCTCCGTAGATCCGGAGCTTGGTCTTCGGTGAGAGGCTTGAGGTGAGGACCTGGTGCAGCATCGACGCGGCAGCCGTGGCGTGGTTCACAACATGATCAATCATGGGAACCATGGCCAGGCCGGCGTCAATGTGGCACCCCAAGTAGCGCACCGAAGTCTGCCACTCTATGTCCTGTCCTCGCAGTTGGAGCTGACGCATGTGCTTCCGGGCGCCGAACAGAATGGCGGCCGTCTTCCCCACGTTGACGGCCATTCTCCACTTGTCCAGCCATTCCGGAAGCAAGTCCAGCAGACGTTGCATGCGGTTTGTAGCGACGATTTGGTGGTACGACGACGCGAAGTACGCGCTGTCGTCGGCGTAAAGCGACAACAGCACGTCTTCCTCTCCCTCGCGCAGGTGGTCGGCGAGGGTAGGGATATCATCCGTGTACACCACGTAGAGACACGGGGACAGGCAGCTGCCTTGGGGTACTCCGGCCCGTATCGGACGCGGCTGGGAGTCCGCGCCCTGAACGGCCACTCGGAAGGACCTGCCTTCCAGGAATGAGGCTACCAGCCGCACGATCGCGGGTGGTAGGGTGGTCGAGAGGAGTTTCGCCAGGAGTCCATCGTGCCACACACAGTCGAAGGCCTTCTCGATATCGAGGAAGACCCCGACAATGAATTGGCCACGATTCCTCTCACTGGCGATATAGTGCAGTCCTCTCGCCAGCTGGAGCGTCGTTGAGTGGTTGCTGCGAAAGCCGAACTGCTCGGCACGCGGATGAAGGTGCGGGGCAAGTCTTCGCAGCAACAGACGCTCAAACAGCTTGGCGATGTGCGGCAGGAGGGTGATGGGGCGGTAGCTTCCTGGTAGGCGGCGGTCTTTTCCCGGTTTGGGGATAGTAATAACTTTCCCCAATTTCCATGACTCCGGGAAGTGAGCGGTACGGAGTACGTCGTTGAAGAGTCTCGCTAATGCAACGAGAGCTCTTCTCGGCAGCTGCTGTAGGGCGGCGATCGGGATCCCGTCGTAGCCTGGCGCCTTCTTTTTAGGAAGTCGGAAGACGGCCTTCCTTAGCTCGGACGGGGAGATAAAGTCATCTCCCCGGAGCGGAGGAGTCGGGCTCGACAGGAAATCTTCTACCTGTTGTACGATCGCCGCATGGTGCCTGGTCACGGTGTCGTCGGTGGCCGGTGGGTTGGGGGTAAATTGTCCTTCCATATATTCCGCCATGATCTCAGCTCGATCCATGGCGGGGTATCTTCGTCTACCCTGTCCGTCGAGTAGAGGGTAGACGGGTGAGTCGGAGCCGGTGAGGGTCTTGCACAGGTGGTACAATGATGTTTCAGACTCAGACGCCGCGTCAATGGTCTTCTCCCAGTCATCATCTTCGCGGGCGCCGAGTGCTTGTGACACTTCCTGTGCAAGACGGTTGAGGTCACGCTTGACCCTCGGACAGCGAGTGCGCGCCCATAGTTTGCGTAGGGCGCGCTTCTTCTCGAGCTTGTCCCGGAGCGAGCTCGAAAGCAGGTCCCGTCGTCCAGCGTGAGGCATAGTGGTAGTGGCCTCACTTTTGGCCTGTTGGATGGCCGCCGTGATGGAGCTGGCGGCTCTATCCACGTCGGCTGGGGTCGAAATGGGTCCTGCGAGCTCAAGCTCCGACAGTGCGGCTGCATACGTCTCCCAGTTGATTTTGGTTCTGGGAGGGCGTGGAATTGTGAAGTCGCGCTGGAGGTTGAGTGTGACCATTATAGGTAAATGTTCTGAATTGAGGTCGTATAGTGGTTCGACACTGATGGGGTGGTCGATCCGGTGGTGCAGCACGATGTCCAAGACGTCGGGTGCATAGTTAGGGGCGGTTGGCACATGGGTCGGCGCTCCAGGGCCCAATATGCCGTAATTATGGTGTTCGCTGTCCTCGAGTAACGCACGTCCGGCCGGGTTGCTAGTTCGCGAGCCCCAAGCTTGGTGCTTCGCATTCATGTCCCCCACGACCAGTGTAGGGACTTGCGACTCGAGGAGTGTTTGGACATCTGTGCTGTAGAAATTCGTTCTCGGTGGTCTGTAGGCGGCATATAGGTTGAGCTCTTTTTCCCCGGCGTGGACACGCACTCCCTGCGTACGCAAGGATCTGTAGGGAGCGTGCTCCAGTTCCTCGTGTACTAGGTCTCTCCGCACCAAGGCCGCCGTTCCTCTGTAGGCGTAACCCCGGGGTGAGACCTCGTCGCGACGGTACACGAAGAAGTTCGGTACTCGGAGCTCTATGTGGGCGGCGAGCTTGGTTTCGCCCAGGAGGATGACGTGGACATCCTGCGACTGGGCGAGTGTGGCAAGCTCGCGAATATGGCCCCTAATGCCGCCTGGGTTCCAGTATAATATTTTTAGTGAGAATAGCTGCGTGTGAGCACAGCCATTCCCACTACTAGGGCTTGAATTGCGCCCTGGCCCTGCAGGTACGCCGTCAGTCCGGTGTTGAGCGCCTCGATCACAACCCGGACTATGGCCATGATGTCCGGGTTGGTCAGCGCTTCCCCCTGGGCTGGTTGGCTTGCAGGGCGGACGTTGGTTGGAGCTTGGGCAGGTTGGGCAGGTTGGCGAGCCGGGCGTGGCGCTGCGGCCCGGCGAGGGCGCGGCGCGTCTGCCTGCGCCGAGCTAGGAGCAGCCTGTTGCATGTGAGGCTGTTCTGTAGTCGGCGCCGGCGCCTCGGTCGGTGCGGTCGAGGTGGTGACTGGTGGAGCGGTTTGTTGGTTCGTGGTTGGTGCCTGGCGTGTGGGTTCAGCCGGTGGCTGTCGGCCGGCGGCGGGCTCCGGCCTCTGTTGTCTTGGCTGCGGAGTCTTGGCCGCCGTCGGTTCCGTGCTGCGCGGGCGAGGCGCTCGGTTGCGGCGGCGCCTTCTTGTCCGTTGTCCACGATCAGTCGGAGGGTTGGCGGCCGCTGCCAGGGTTGTTGTCCTTGGGGCGGCCGCTGGTTGTGTGGCGCGAGGCTGGGTGGCACGAGGTGCCGTCGTGGGTCGCGTACCGGTAGGTGCCTACGAAGACGCAGGTACAGATGGTACAACGGTGGGTGGTTGTGTTGTGGGCGGTGGTGCAGTTAGTGGTGCGGTTAGTGGTACGGCAGATTGCGTGGTTGGCGGCACGGTGGTGGTTGCGGGGGCAGTGGCCATGCCCCGCTGTTGCTGCCTGGCAGCTGCTCGAGGCGGTGGTGGCGGCACGTTAATGCCGCGTCTGCGCGCCTCCCGTTTGTAATGGCTGCAACGCCGGTCGTTCGCTGAGTGCCGTTGCCCACAATTGGCGCATGTGGGCTCGGCATCTCGTGGGCGTGGGCAGTCTCTTACGCTGTGTTCGCCGGCACAGCGAACACAGCGGAAGGGCCGGTGGCAATTGGCCGAATTGTGGTCAAAAGTTTGGCATCTGTGGCATTGGGGGGGTTTGGATCCCCCTCGCCACGCCTCCACAGTGATCTGTGGCATGAACAAGAGTTCGGTCGTGGCGTATAATTGGCGCAGCTCCTCCTGTGCCATATGCGCCAGTCGCACATAATATGTGCATCCATGTCTACCTCGAGGAGGTGGGATGGCTCGCGCTGCCTCGGCCGGAAACCGAGATCCCGAAACGCGGCGACCACCTCCTCGACTGGGGTATCCAGTGGGAGGCCTCGTATGGCCACCTTTGACGGCACTTCAGACGCCGGGCTATAACAGTACCAGGATATGGTACTGTCTTGGGCAGCGGCGTCTGTCAGGTACCGCTGCACGGTCCGGAACTCTTCTGCGTCTCGAGGTAGAAATCGTACCCCAGTCCCAACGGCTTCGCACTTGGCGCACGTCCGAGTATACGGCCTATCGCTTGGAAGTGCCTCGTCCAATTTGGGAGGCATTCCACGACTAGCGGTGGATAGCCGGAGCGCGGCGTTGGTTGCGCGGGATCGGTGGTTACATTTGGTGCAGAGGTTGGCGCGGTCGGCGCGGTCGGCGCCGTCGGCGCGGGTGGTGGCGTGCGGCGTGGTGAGGGCGGTGCGGCGGCGGCCTCAGCATATGAGGTACTAGGCTGGGGCGAGGCCATGTGCACGTCACGGGTGGTGGGCGAGGGTAGGTCGGCGTAGCTGGTCGAGTCCTTCGGCCAGCTAGCCGATTCAGTCTGCTCTCGCGGTTGTTCTGAGGACGGCTGCGAGAGCGAATGTGCCGCGCTCATGGCTGCCTCCTCAGAATGTGAGTGGGGCGGCTGGTGGGCAGGCGTTGGAGGTGCGGTGCTGCGCGCGGCGACAGGCGAAAGAGTCGCGTGCCTACTCGCAGGCGAAGGAGAGGGTACGGGCGGTGGGGTGAGCGGTGGGGCGGCCGTCTCCGGTTGCGGCTGGCTCTCGGTGCGGGAGGGTGGGGGGAGCACCTCCTGCAGTGGGGAGCGCCTACTTGGGGTTGACGACGAAGATGATGACGTCGATGAGGATGACGAGTCCTGGTATTCAGGAGGCGGCGGTGCGGGTAGGGCTAAGCTAAGCTTAACCCGCTTGTCTTCTTGATTACCGGACGATCCTGAGGAGGAGGAGCTCGGGCGTGCGCGCTTGGCAAGCTCGAAGCCGGGTGTAGGTACAGCTACGCAGGCTACGATGGCAGGCGTGTCGTCGTCGCTGTCCTCGCTTGAAGCCGATTCTGTCGGCGAGGTGGTGGTGGCGGTAGTGGTGGTGGTGGTCGGAGGACGTCTGGCGGTCTCGATGGCAGGGAACGGGGTAATGGTTTGGTCCATTATATTCCGGCGCACCACTGCGCGCGGAATCCCCGTTCGTCCTCTTCCCTGTTTAAGCGGCCTCTGGTCGAGCGGTTGTTTGTCGGCCATGGCAGCGTGGTTAAAATAGGTTTAACAGTGAATTTAAATGCGATAAAAACGATAAATAGTAATTTAAAATGATAAAACGGATTAAAACTAGTTAAAAACTGCTGCCCTTGCAGGGCGACCTGCAACTCCTCGCGTGCAACCTAGCCAGGTGAGACCCCAAGGGGAGGCCCAGCTTAGGCGCCCGCGGACCGGAGTATACGGGTCAAACCTGCGTGGTGTGGAGGGCGTAGGCAGAAGGGTTTGATCCCGTGCACCTTTTTCCTCAAGAAAAAGGGCAGTAGGGATACGCGGCGTTTTCGTCCCGGTCGGGGGCAGTAGCTAACGCGAGATCGACCCGGCCGCTTCCTCAAACTGCAAGCAGTGAGTACAACTGGCACCAGGGACCAAGTTAGCTAGGTGCGCGGAACCGAAACTTGACGCAATATACCTCAATCGGATGCAAAGTTTTTTTTTTTTTTCCGTTCAAAACAAACCGAAACACGTTTTCAATATATGTTGCAAGTAAGTTCCCGCTTTTCAGACTCGATGGCGTTGATGGCGTTGCTAAAAATACGCCCACATTCTTTGTTTGACAGGGCCCGTCTATGTAAATTGAGGTCGTTGTATAGTAATACTTCATCACTACAGCCTATTAACGTCCCACTGCTGGGCACAGGCCTCCACTCTCATAGGAGAGCGGGAATTAGAGTTTAGACCCACCACGCTGCTTCAATGCGGGTTGGCGGGCTTTAACTATTATTATCAAGTTAGTGATAATAACCGGGACCGACAGCTTAACGTGCTCTCCGAGGCACGGGGGTGAAACACCGCCAACTTCCAACTCCGGGCTGGCACTGAGAATTTCTTAATTGAAAAACCCAATACCTAACTTTTATGCCCGACCGGGAATCGAACCCAGGACCTCGTGATCCGCAGTCGACTATGCTAACCACTAGACCAACGAGGCAGTAGTAATACTTACCATTCAGATTTTATTTTAGAAGTTAATGATGCTAACGGCCGGTTTCTGAATTGATAATTTCATGTTGAGTCTGTCTCAAAGACTACGGACTAATTAAGCAACTTTTTGTTTCTGAATTGATACTGGGCCTGTTTCTGAATTAAGCATTCAAGCAAAAACAGGAAGTTCCAACCATAGACAATACTATACTCTTTGGACAATACACTTTAAACTAGAGAGTTCCAACTTTCAAACCTTACACAATATCAATTCAGAAACAAAAGCTTAATTATTAGTCTTTGAGACCGACTCAACATGAAATTCTCAATTCAGAAACCGGCCGTTGGTTTGTTAACGATAAAATATTGTGATCTTACTCATAAGCTTTTCTGGTTTGTTGGATTCTGGGAAAAAGTAGGTTGAGACATTGTCAACCCATGGGAAACTTAGCCCGCAGCCGCAGGTGAGCGACAGCAGCATGCACGGCAGAGACAAAGCGACAGCCATAAGCGACAGCTGACAGCTGACATCAAACTTGTCTCTGGCTGACATTGACAGGTTAAAGTTCAAACCTGTCTGGCGACCGCGTCTGTACTGTTTTGCATCAATCATTGATACATCGTAATCACTTCTGATTGGTTAACACGCTTCCACTATTGGACGAAATCCATTGACGCACCAAGAATACCATAAATTCAGCTAATCGGAGGTGATTGCGATGTATCAATGATTGATGCAAAAGATGCGCGGTCGCCCTGCTGGTTCAAACTCCAAAGTCCAAAGTTTTGTGCAGCAATTTGTTTCACAGTAAACAAAGCACTCAGCAGCAGTAAACAGTTTCTAAAATTCTTGTTTTGTATTCCACACAGTCGTGAAAATAAATTTAATTCACGCTCGTTTCAGAGTTTCCGTCGTTAATAAAATTACAAAGTGAAAATGTCTGTTGACCTATCTGTGATCGGTTCGCACAAAGTCAAGAGTATACCGAGCGGAGAGGTAAATATTTTTGTTTTTAAATGCAGTACACAAGGTGTTAGCAAATAAGTAGAAAGTGATCACTTTTAGATTGCAAGTAGGTATTTCTTGAAATATTTCTGGAAATTCTCGTACGATGCGTTACAGTGTTGTGGAAATCTATTTGCGAAATATTTGCTTGCACTGACCTAAAAAACTACGAAGCTTGAAATCTACAAACTAGTTAGAGAGTTCTGTTGAAATTCTAATAAATAAACAATAAGTAGGCACGTATTTTCTTCTGAGACATTCTTAAAGAAACTGCTAGGTACTTAAAAGTACCTACATATCTAATTAAAACGACTTTTCCTGATTTCATACTATTCAGTTAAAGGGCAGAAAGATTTGCCCTCCATAGTACTTAAGTACTATTGAAAAAGCTGAGGCTCCACCTTACCACCATGTGATCGCAATCTATTGATATCTATAGTCATCATAGTATAGATTTTATGGAAAAAAAATCATGGTTGGGAAGAATTTGAGTGAGAGATTTGGGGCATCCTTGGTGTGATGAGTTTTGAGTAGCTATACTTACAAGATCCTGAGGACTTATTTATGCTAAAAATGCGGGGAGTGTGGGGTATGCAGGTAACATGTGGCCCCTCTTACCGCACTTCATTTGAAATGTGTTTCTGCGCAGAGTTCAACTTACACGTCGGCTGTTATACCATTTGAATGATTGTCTGTTATTCCCTTACTATTTCAGTCAGTGGAGTTGAAAAGTTTCTGGCAGGAGCAGAATGTGGCGATCATTTTCTTCCGCCGTTGGGGATGCATGTTCTGCAGATTGTGGGCCAAAGAGGTAAATACTAAATAGATATGAATAAAATATTTAAAAAAAAATATTTATGTATTAATAACCTCATAAGGGTAGCTTCTGTACATTACAATACATTTTCAAATTGAACTCCAATTTTTTAAAGATATTCTATATATAATTTTCACTGTCACCATTATCTTTGACAGTAAATTGTGTACTGGAAACTTTTTACTTAAACAATTAGTATAAATTACGAATTTAAAACAACCCCGACATAATATGGAAGTAACAGATTAAGAAAAAAGCTGATGAACTTCAGACGGATGAACAGATTTTCATGAAACATGGCTAAGAACACTCGGGATAAAATAAAAATATTTGAACTTACATAATATATTATGTGATGATAATATAATTATAATAGGTTTAAAATATTATTTGTTAGTTTTTAGTGTTTATTTTTTGTGCCGGGTGGGTTTTTGAATTTTTTTATTTTAGGTACTTTTATTTTGACTTTTTTAAAGTAGGTATAATTGAAGTAATACAGCACCAAATTTCGAATCAATAGGACATAATATGGAAGGTAGTCAGATCCCCTCATCAACTATCAAAGAGCTGATGATCTTCAAACGGCTGAACAGATTTTCATGAAACATGGCTAAGAACACTCGGGATAAAATTATCTGTGACACAAAAAAACTAAACGAAAATCGGTCCATCCGTTTGGGCTCTACAATACCACAGGCAGATACACAAACAGCGACGTTAAACTTATAACACCCCTCTCTTTTTGCTTCGGGGGTTAAAAACAGCTGTTATGACCTACAATTTTGCTAAATAAATGATTTATGTTTTATCATTATTTTATGATTATATTACTGAACAACTTTAAATATTCCACAACATTGTGTCAGAGGATTTGGGACTTTAAATCAATGGAGTTTGGTCTATTAGAAATATACCGAGACCTAAAAAAAAAAGCGTCAACAAAATTCAAATAAGCAAAATCTTGTGGTGAGGGTATATGTATTAATAAATTCACTTTTTTACAGCTAGGCGAAATAACGCCTATCCTAAAGAAGAACAACATAAGATTGGTTGGCATAGGCCTTGAAGGGACGGGCTCAAAGGAATTTGTTGATGGGAAATATTTTGATGGAGGTATGTACCTAATATATCATATTAAGTCTCAATGAAAAATGTTAAGGCCATAGTCCACCAAGTTCAGACACCTTCGAGAAGATTAGGGATTCTAAGGCAGGGTTTTTTCACAATACTTTCCTTCACTGTTAAAGCAAGTCATGACTTAAGACCTTTCTGAAAGGCTTTAGCACCACTAGTTTATTTCCACTCTTAGTATACTTCATAAGTTCATACTAATATTATAAATGAGAAAGTGTGTTTGTTTGTTGGTTTGTCCTTCAATCACGCCTCAACAGAGCAACGGATCGACGTGATTTTCCGCATGGGTATAGTTGAGGACCTGGAGGGTGACATAGGCTACTTTTCATCCTGGAAAATTAGGTTCTGCGGGAGTTAAAAAAAATTAAACCAAGCGGACGAAGTCGCGGGCATTTGCTAGTATATTATACAGTAAAAAACACATGAGTATTTATCACCATCTCAATAAATTGCTTGCATGTCTCTAATGCAATGTAGGTACCTATTATACTAATTGGTCTATTATTTATTTATTTATTCCTAACAAATGATTATAAGGAAAAAATATAACTTGAGTGCGAGATTACACATATAAATGGTGTATATGATTAAGTAGCATGAATTTGTCGCCACGCATTGTAAAAACAGACGTATTTACATAGTGTTACAATTTAATTTTCGTTGCCTTCGATGTTTGATATTATATCCATGTCACCGTAAGATTGTAAAAACCGTAAGATTGTAATCTAACGCTTTTTTTTCGCTAGATTGTAAACAGTCGAAAGATGTGAACCGTTCAATGTTCTAAGTGTCAATTTTTGAAATATTCATTGTATTTTCGTTTTCTTGTCTCTTTCTTGTAGGTTAGGTTAGGGTTCGACATAAATAATCAAGCAGTGCCCGGCCCCAGGCCGGGTTAGGTTCTATCGGGTTAATAAACCTGACAGATTACAATACCGAAAAATAATGCGTTAAATTGTAATCATTCGACAGTTTACAATTTCGCGAGTTAGATTATAATCTAACTGTTTTTACAATCTTACGGTGACATCCATACTACATTGAGTACTGTTTTTCCAGACTATCGTCTATCTCTGTGCCAAATTTCATCCAGATCCGTTCAGCCGTTGGGGCGTGATTGAGTAACAAACATCCATCCATCCATACATCCAAACTTTCGCATTTATAATATTAGTATAGATTATTATTTATCTTAAAAATAAGGTACGGTTCCGAACGCTCCCTGTAGTCTATAGCAATCCACTAGCTTTATAGCCCTAGGCAATAAAGCTAGTGGATTGCTATGGACCCCAACAATTCCTCAGGCGACGAAACTTTACAGTATGATAAAGTATCATGACTTAACATATATCCATTACAAAATTAAAAATCGGCCAAGTGCGAGTCGGACTCGCGCACCGAGGGTTCCGTACTCAAGAAGTAGGTATTTTACCTTTTACCTTTTTATAATTACCTTTGTTAATGAACCGCAAAACTAACTTTGTTTGTAGAGGTTTACTGTTAATATCAAAAAATTACGTTTGTTGTATGGGAGCCCCCCTTTAATATTTACTTTATTGATATTTAATTATTTATTTTGAAAGGTAATATACAAGTTAATATTCTGTGAAAATTTGAACCGTCTACCTGTTACCGTTTTTAATATTGAGCAAAAAAATACGAAAAAAACACGTTTATTGTATGGGGACCCCCCTTAATATATATATTTTTTTAATTTTTAGTATTTGTTGTTATAGCGGCAACGGAAATACATCATTTGTGAAAATTTCAGCTTTATAGCTATCACGGTCTATGAGATACAGCCTGGAGACAGACAGACAGACAGACAGACAGCGGAGTCTTAGTAATAGGGTTCCGTTTTTACCCTTTGGGTACGGAACCCTAAAAAGGAAGTAAGGTTTTTTATGCTATACCCAATTGTTGAAGCAGGAAGGTACATTATCGCGTAAACGGAGTTTAGGTTTGATAATAAAATCGGTTAAAATATCGATGTTCTGCATGATTATTTCGTTTATTATTTGGTTTTGAGTGTTAATATACTACTTCTTATTATTTTAAAAAGAAATCGAGAAAATATTCAGTCATAAATATTAAGTTATAGGTATGAAAATCTAACTTCCGCATTTATTTATTTTTGATATTTTTGTAATGTTTGGGTTATGCCATACTACTCGTACAACCCTGCCAAGTTTCAACGAATGAGGATTTAATGCGGGGGTTCATACAACGAACTGCCCTGTTGCCTGGACTACTGAGCTGACAAGTCACAATTACATTGGTAATACATTTATTTCCAGATTTGTACTATGTGGAGGACAGATCAACGTACCAGACCTTGGGCTTCAAGCGATTCAACGTAGTTTCCATCATCACATCGCTGTTCTGGAAGCAATCCAGGGAGGCTATTGTCAAAGGAAAGAGCCTAGGTACGTTATTTTAACAATTTTGTTATTGTTTTTGCTCTATGGAGCATTGAATATCTTTTATGTAGGTGAAATCTAAGATGGAATTAGTATTTTTTTACTATAATTTTTAAATTGTATGCTGTAACTAAGTGCTAAAAGAACACGTGAACAGTGTCTAAGTTTGTCAAGAAAGACTAGATGCGTCAATGAACAATTTCTTAGTACATAAGATAAGTTATAAGTTTAGGTTAAAATAAAACGTTTCCCGCGGGGATTTTGTCCTGCCCTGTCCATAGTGTGTTTTGATCCTTTATGTTATCGTTTTTATTTGGTGATATTATATCATATGTATATAATCGTTGATTACTATCGATACTTTGATACGTTGACTATTTTAGAGTCTCCATATATCCTCAAAAATATTCGATTTAGCCTTTATGTTATTGTATCTATTTTGCGTTACATAAATACATCGATAACTATCGTAGTATCGGAGACACATCGTCTTCTTTAGAATCTTCATTTATCCTTAGGCTTATCTGATGTGGATGTATTTTCATGCTCAGACTTTTTCTCATACTAATAATTCAAAAACTAACACATTGTCTTTGACACTTGTTGCCTAACAACATCAGAGTTCTCTCTCAATGGGGCTGATTCTGTAGTGCTCAATAACTAAACTAAAATGACAACATTATTGCTAACCCTTTCATAATACTCGCTGTGGAAAGGGGCAGAACCATAGAATAATTAACCTCATAGAATCAAGGCCAGCCTGTAACCGAAAGGGATAGGTAATAACTTGAAACACCTCCCAAACGTCATACAAACGTCTTAATTTGTCTAGCACAATAGTATGCAATAAGCACAATACCCGTGACACGCAGAAAGGGATAGAAGAAAACATATTTTTTTCTCATTCTATCTAGTGTAACATCCCAACTCTGCATCTCTTTCATGTGGGAGTGAAAAGGAAATATGGCTTGGTCTATATGTCACCGTAAGATTGTAAAAACCGTTGGATTATAATCCAACTCGCGAAATTGTAAACTTTCGAATGATTACAATATAACGGATTATTTTTCGGTAGATTGTAATTTGTTAGGTTTATTAACCCGATAGCAGGCCGGGCACTACTTTATTATTTATGTCGAACCCTAACCTAACCTACAAGAAAGAGACAAGAAAACGTAAATACAATGAATATTTCAAAAATTGACACTTAAAACATTGAACGGTTCACAATCTTTCGACTGTTTACAATCTATCGAAAAAAAAGCGTTCGATTACAATCTTACGGTTTTTACAATCTTACGGTGACATATATACCTCTCCCTGTCTACGGGCAGAACTGGGTGTAAAGCTGTCATTAGTTTAGTTTAGAGATTGTGTTATACAGAACAAGTAGATGCCCGCGACTTCGTCCGCGTGAAATAAGTTTTTTACATTCCCACGGGAACTCCCTAATTTTTCGGGTTAGTATATAATATAATATAATATAATATAATATAATATAATATAATATAATATAATATAATATAATATAATATAATATAATATAATATAATATAATATAATATAGTAAAATATATGACACTGACAAATAATGTGGCTTTCTATTGGTACTATAATTTTCAAAATCGGTGCAGTAGATCCAGAGATTACCCCCTACAACCTCACAATCTGTACCTCTTTATAATATTAGTATAGATTGGTGTCGCATAAGACAAAGTTTTATACGCAGTCTTACACAGTGCAAGCTGTTTTATTTTAAGGAATGCTCTCCCATTAAACATACGACAGTCAAAGTCACTTGAAATATTTAAAAAATATGTTAAGAATTTATATTTATCACCATAATACAGACGACTAGTTTTAATTTTTAATTTATGTAATATTAAATACATAATATATATTAGTTTATTTTTATACGTTTATTATATGTATTATATTACTAGTGTATTATATTATTTGTGTAATTGTTTATGTATTAGTATGTAGGTATTTGTTTGTATGTTTATTAATACACCACCCGCAAGTTAATCTCCTCAACTTCTCCTAATCCTAAGGTTGCCTGGCAGAGATCGCTGTTAAGCGATAAGGCCGCCTTTTTGTATTCTACTTCATTCTTTGTTTTTTTCTTTGTATTTATTTGTGTTAATAATGTGTTGTGGTGTACAAAATAAAGAGTAATAATAATAATAATAATTGGAAAAAATGATTCCCATACAAGATTAGCATAGACAATGATACAGTGATAAAACCACAGGTCTACACAGCGATCTGACTGGTGACGGTTTACAAAATGGCGGTGCGTTGTTAATACAACAAAATGGAGAACTGCTACTACATTACCTGCAAGATATCCCCGCCGATCGGTTGACTAATATGGAAATATGCAAGGTTTATTTTATACATGAAAATCTTGTAGCGTAAAGAACTGTTAGTTTTAACAACCTAGTGCTAGGCTTCCTTTTTTTTTCATTATTCTGAAGAAAAAACCCCAAAGATATCAGAAATTGGCGTCATCTATAGTCCGTCAAACTTTGGCCACAGTTCAAAACTTATCTGACCCAAATAAGTTTGTGGGTCTATACTCTATCTGGCCCGGTGGCCAAAATTAAAACGAATTTTTATGCCTGTTTAGTTTTTATTTTGATTTTATTTTTATATCTACTAGCGACGCTGTCACCGCCCACCGGGTCAGATAAGTTTGTGGGACTATACTAACCAAATTAGCATTTATAACGTACTAGCTGATGCCCGCGACTTCGTTCGCGTGGTTTAAGTTTTTTTGATTCCCGCGGGAACTCCTTAATCCGGGATAAAAAGAAGCCTATGTCACTCTCCAGGTCATCAACTATACCCATGCCAAAAATCACGTCGATCCGTTGCTCTGTTGCGGCGTGATTGAAGGACAAACCAACAAACAAACACACTTTCGCATTTATAATATTATTATGATGATGTTTGACATAATTTATAAAAAATATACCGATACTTAGGTATTGTTATTCAGTTATTATTTCGATTCGGTATAATATTAAAACAATAATTTTTGCGACTAGGTTGTTAAAATACACAGACTGATCAAAATAATAAAAGATTTAGGATTGAGCCTAGAAACTCGTGTATGAATTGTTCCAGATTTATTTTACTGTACGTATTTTTTAATAACTTACGGGGTTACGGACGTATTCCTTCTGGACATCCAACGTTTTAACACGTAATTTTGATGAAGACAATAAAGGTTGCATATATTTTTATTACTTTTTTTTTTATTTCTTTTATCCAAGTATTTTCGGCCATGCCACTTTAGAAGTTTGCTCCCTTCTGCCGAAGAATAAAAAGGTTTTAGTTTTTGCTATTTTTTTCTATTGTATAGGATTGGGTGGGGATTTGAAAGGAGACTGGGTGCAAACTGGTGGGGCGCTGTTGGTGGGAAAAGGCGGGAAACTGTTGCGCCATTTTACTCAGTCCGGGCCGAGCGATCATTTGCCTAATAAGGAAATTTTGCAGGTCAGTATTTTTGTCGAACTAATTTTATAATCTAACTAGCTGTTTAGTTCCTGCTTCGCTCGAGTCGAATCTTCGAAAATCGGTGAGGCGTCGAATATTCTTAAATTTTACCAAAATCTAACATATCCTTTTTCATGGACATAACTTGAAAATTACCCCTTGGAGTGGGTTTCGCGTGATTCGAGTTTATAAATCGTTTGAATGGTTATTTTCTATAAAGGAAATGGTTTGGATATCATCAGCTCTGCCCCACATTGTTATGTCGTACGACATTACTGTGTCAAATCGGTAAAGTATCTCGCTTTCCTGAAAGCCATAGCAAGTAGCTACTACGCTGAATTTGCCTACTGTCATTTTGAGTCATATTGCTTTGATATTGTTTTAACCGTAGGCAGTATGGCCCCTAAACCGTCCACACTCCACTGGTCTTAGCACAAAATAAATAAAAAATTGTATTTGAGCATTCCGCATACTAAACGAAGTTTAATTCTCATATTTGGATATTTGATAAATAATAACTAAAACGGTTTTTTTTTGTTTTACAAAGTACATAATTCAAGTAAACAGCCAATCAAAATGTATTCTTGTCAATACTGATTCAAAGTAGTATTTATTATGCTTACAGTTATTCGACTTGGAAAATGAATACAAAGCGGAAACGATGGCGAATAAGAAACGAGAAGAGGTCGAGTGTAATGTAAGTGCAATGAATATTATTACCCTTTTTATGATATTTTAGATAATAATAATATGTCCTCCCGACCGAATTATTATTATTATTATAGTCCAGTCATTTGGTGCTCAAAAAGGGGGTTACCTGGAAAGTTTACAAGAAGAAAAAGATAGCATCACGAGATTTAGCCATGTCAATCTAATTTAGTTTAAAGATCTTGTAAAACACCCACAATATAAATTTATTTAAACTGTAGAAGGTGAATTTAGGTTTTGGTTTGCGGCGCTCGTACGCTAAAACTATTGATTCTACAAAAAAAAGTTAACATAAATTGTAGGAAATTTTCTGTAGTTTAATTTATCACATAACTATTTCCATCGTAAAATTAGTCCGAAAGGAGTTATTGTCAAAAAACTGTTTTTGGGCGCCATTTTTTCAATATGGCGGCGCGAGCGGCAAAGATACGAGGTGGCAAAGTGAAAATTCGGAAAGAGCATGTCGAAATATAAAAAATACACCAATTTTCAAAACTCCCGAGAAACTTTCTAGGTAAAACTACCAAATGACTGGACTATTATTATAAATGCGAAAGTTTGGATGGACGTTATTTACTCAATTACGCCAGAACGGCTGAACGGATCTGGTAAAAGACAGAGATATATTGTCTGGAATAATACTTACGAAGGCTACTTTATATTCTGGAAAATTAAAGAGTTCCCGCGGGAACCAAAAAACCTCAATCCACGCGGACGAAGTCGCAGGCATCAGCTAGTTCGATATTTTTTTGTAAAAAATTGGTAAATTTTTCGTAGTTAGACGGTAACTAATATAGGTATGAATAACTCTTTGATTTTCAGACAGAGGCGTCACCCTAAGCCGTGGCTACAGAGCCTGCACCAATGCGCTCTGACCCCTATCCACCATATATGGGCCGAGAGACTGTGCAAGCAAACCCGGGTGTAGGACATAGTCTTATTATTACACTTTAATTATAGTGTAGCCATTAATTCACTGGAGTAAACTGACGTTTTCAGTTTTGTCAATTTCTTATAATAATAATTATTTGCTTTCATTTAAAACAAAAACCGACTTCAAAACTATACCTATAAGTACTAACTTAAACTAAAAAGTAAAAAACATTATCTGGGTACATAATTTGTTTTTTGTCTCAAAAAGCGCTTAGTAAATTTGTGAATGATCTCTGAAGTATGATCTACCAAACAAATAAAGAATCATCAAAATTGGTTCATAATTGGCGGAATGATCGCGTAACCTCCTCCTTTTATGAAGTCGGTTAAAAACAATCGGTCACATTAATTTTTGTGGACAACCAAACTAGCACATATTTTATAGTGCTACTAATGATTTTGATGTCAGATATCTTTGAATCTGAGAGGATTTTGAAAGAAACAACAACAATGAGGAACTTTTTTTGTAAGAATCTGTAGTTTTTTTTCTATGTTGTCAAAATTTGACAGTTATTATTTGTGTTCAAAATAAAACATAGAAAATTGTAAAAACAGAAAAATGGGCATCTGTTGATGAAGATACTGCTTATATTTCCTGACTATGATTTTGCAGGACTTTTGTCCTTTAAACCCAACTATAAAAATTAATAATACGTGTAAAACTAAATTATGTAAGTGTGCATATTTACAGTCCCATAAACTTATCTCTGTGACAGCGTCGCTAGTGTTATATTAAAAATAAAAAAATAACAGAAATTAAAAAAAAAAACTATTTTGGCCCCCAGGCCAGTTTGTATGTTTGTGGGACTTTACTTGTAGTATACATGTCTACTTAAATTATGAGTGTGTATTATGGTGATGGTAATTTTAAACTTAATTATACAAGTCTGACATATGCTGTGCCACGTTTTTACTTTTTATATTTTCTTATGTTATAATTATTATTATAACTAATGTTTTAGGGAATTTGAAATGGTGATATGTGGTTAGATTTTAGACTAACCTTCTATCCAAAATCCCGTGTATTTTCTGAATATTTACTTGAAATGAAAAATACTGTTGATTTATAGATATAATCTATTTTAATTTTGGAAAATTAAGCACCATGATAAAAAATGTCCCGTCGTGTCACGTGGTCACGCGTCGCTTTTCGGTTTAGAAATCTTGCGTTCAACGAAAAAATAAATACACGTGATATCTCAGTCTCACTAAACCCTTCCCCCCTTTCGAGCCTCACGTGATTAATGGACGATCCCTTATTGATATTTTTTTATTTGCTGATTAGGTAGATGTCGTCTAGTCTAAACATGAACGCGATTCATTAAACGTTTGCTTGATTTATGCAGAATTCACGTCTAAGTAGCCTGTGACATAATTTGCTTACGTGTGACGCTTTGACGACGTTTTTTACTTTGCTTTATGGAGGCCCGTCCATTTTTAGATTAGACGACCACTTTCTTTTTCAAACCAGTATTAGGTAAGTAATCAGCTTAAAAAAGTCATTCCCGTATCAAAAATTAAAAAAATATATTATTATTACTTAATCAGAAATATGTTCATTAAAAATATAAAACACTTAATTAGAATAGTCCTTAAAAAGTGTATAATTAAAGGAAAAAATAGAGAAATGTATTAACATTTTACTTTGTTATTATTAAATAATATTATACGTATTATTGTTAATGTTTTATACAGTGACCTTGTTTAAATAAAAATATACATTTAATTTAATAATATTATTTAAAGTTTTATTTCATATGTTATCTTTTTAATATACCATAATATCACGATATTTTAAGGGTTTCTGCGATACCGGGTACGCTCATAAAATATAATATAGAATAGTCATCATTTATCTATGATAGTAGTATAATTTTTTTTTATCCTAAGTGTATAGGTACGCACTTTTCTGATTTATGCGCATTTGAGCAAATAAATATTACATACATAAGGTCTCCGATCATCATGTCGGAGGATACATAGAGGACACACATTAAAAAAAAAAAAATTACAAGGAAAACAACAACCTGCATTCCCGGGAGGTCTTCTTGTCTGCAATAGGGATGATGACAACTCAATCAAATCAGCAACTCTTTATCAAACTTAAAAACGCGCTTCTAGTATGGAAGTTGTATGAAATTCACAGTTGTGAGTTGTGACGTCATAAAATTTCAACGCACTTATGTTCTTAAATCTATATTTTAAAATGGTTATCAAACTTAAAACTAACAAACTTAAATGATGTGAATTTTAGGGCTTTTGAAAGACCCTCTATTTAATAATCTGTTAGAAAGAATTTATTTTTGATATAGGCATCATCCACCAATTAATGTAAAAACTTAAACTAAGCGTACAGTCAGTGGGATTGCGATGGGTCGCAATGATGATTATCATGTATTATCATAAAGTCTTTATGATTTTTTATAAATTGATCTTGATATATTAAAATATTCTAATATTCATCATATACTGATTGTGAAAACCGAATAACATTATTTCTATTAGATCTCGTAACGACAAGTTTTCTACGATTTTTACCAACACCTCTCGTAGTCACAGTACATCTACTTAAAACAGGGGATAAGTAGTACAAAATTTTATTAGTAGACTCATAGAAGACTATGTGATTGTCGCCATCGAAAACAACTTTGAATGCTAGGCCTCTTTTAAAAGCACCTACTTCCACCATTGTTTTAGTCCTATAGTTAATTTTATATATACCTCTAGTGTAAGGTTGGATGAAGTATGCTTCCCCATTTTTATCTGTAGTCAAAAAGTAGATTTCATCTTTAAAAAGTTCGGCTCTTTTATTACCATTTTTGAATATGTATAACGCTGAATTGCTCATAAAGTATATATCCCCTCGTTTATCAACAATAAAATCATCTATAAGATATTTATTTAATTCAGATATCTCTACTGATTTCTTTTTATTTACCATAAAAAGTCCTTTGTGTTTGAATTCTGTATAATAAAGTTTATCTTCGTATTGCATATGCCATATTGTTTTGTCTTTGAGTGCGTATAATTCTGTATCATTATCCAAGGGATTGTATTTGTATATCCCCTTTTCTCCAGATAGATATAAATCTCTAGTAGACTGGTCAACAGTTAAAGCGAATGTGAAGTTAAGAGGTATTATTGTAGAGTTTGCCCTATTCAAATCGAATGCTTTTGTGAAGTCCTTTCCATATTCTCGATAGTGATAATAGATTGTATTCGTGGTTCGGTCTACCGCCAATTGGCCTGATAGTTTTTGGTCTCTGAATATTCTGTCGTAAGGGCTGTAGCATACTGAGTTTAGGCAGGCATAGCAAGGCAATCTCTTGGCTTGAGTTGAGATGATTGCATATAATAGCAGGATCAAGTTCTTCATTCTGAAAACATAGTCATATTTTTTTTGAAGTAGATGATGGATTTTTGAAAATCTCGTGAAAATCTTTGATTATATCGGGCGTTACTTTGCGGATGTCCATGATAATGAAATAACTAGAAGTTTAATCCGTAAAAGTATTCTCAACTTATGTTTCACTTCGATAATTTGGAAGATTTGTGTGGTGTGGTGAATATCGCAAGCTACAAATGCAAGATACACACTACCTACCACATAGATCTACTTACTGTGGCGGATTATAGCAAATTAAATTTTTAGTTCTTTCAAAATCTTTGATGTTCCGGGGTAAAAAGTATCCTATGTGCGTCAACAGGACAAGCATGGTATTGGTTCTAATATAACTGCCATAGCCCAGGCTAGCCCGCTACCATCTTAGACTGCACCTTCAATTACCAGTTGTATGTACCAGTACCTATACACATTGATGTAAATTGTAATTGTATATGATTTTTTTTTAAAAAGAGCAACCACCGAGTTTCTTGTTGGTTCGTCTCGGTAGAACGGTTCTCGGTGGTATTCCGAACCAGTGGTAGATTCAATCGACGATTCAAAAGCACTTGATAAGAATTTATTTGAAAAAAAAAATATATTTGAAAAATATGATTTTGAGTTTGATTACCATCCAGGTGGTATCGCAATCAAGTAACTTAAAACATGTAAAATAAAAAAAACACACTAGTTATAAAAAATAGATACCTACTGATAATAATTATGATAAAATTATTTTATATAAATTACTTAAGGACCTACCTTTTTCACATATCAAAATATTACATAAACACTGAAAACTTTCACATAAAATACTTCACTTCTTAATACTATTAAATTTACTCTATGTCTGAGAAAACTTAATAAATTGGAGTTCATTCTATAAGTTAATATTTTGTCATAAATATTTACTTAGCATTTGACCCTCGACCTTGTACTGACGCGTTATCTATGCATCCATTACAAATCATACTAATATTATAAATGCGAAAGTGTGTTTGTTTGTTGTTTTGTCCTTCAATCACGCCGCAACGGAGCAACGGATATACGTGATTTTTGCATGGGTATAGTTGAGTACCTGTAGAGTGACATAGGCTGCTTTTTATCTCGGAAAATTACGAAGTTCTCGCGGGATACAAAAATACTTAAACCACGTGCATGAAGTCGCGGGCATCAGCTTGTTTTACTATATTTTAAAATTTGGATGTTTGTAAGTTTGTATGTTAGGATGTTTGCTCCTTCACGAAACAACGACTGATCCGATTTGGCTGAAATTTGGAATGGAGATGGCTTATACCCTGAATTACACACAGGCTGTATCTATTCTATCTATATTCTATAGGTACTTAATATTATAAATGCGAATGTTTGGATGGATGGATGGCTGGATGTTTGTTATTCAATCACGCCAGAACGACTGAACGGATCTGGATGAAATTTGGCACAGAGATAGATTATAGTCTGAAATAACATATAGGCTTTTCTTTTTATCCCGGAAAATTAAAGAGCTCCCGCGGGAACCGAAAAATCTCAATCCACGCGGACGAAGTCGCGTTCATCAGTTAGTTCTAAATAAATCTACGCAGGCAAAATCACAGGCAATACCTACCTAGTTACTTAGCCAATCATTGACTTACTATCAGTATGTAATTATTCTTTTAACAAGTGTTTTTTCTCGTAGGTTATCAAAGTGGTTGTTGAGGCTATACGTAGTATAGTAGGTACGTTGTTGTCTGTACCGAATTAAAACAAGTTGTTATAGCTGTTATTAATGAAGTTTGAAGTGTTAAAACACCTACCTATTTACCTCATCGTAAGAATACTATCTATTAGCATTATAACGATTACTTAACTGTTCCTTTTTAACCCCCGACCCAAAAAGAGAGGGGTGTTATAAATTTAACGTGTCTGTTTGTGTATCTGTCTGTGGTTTCGTAGAGCCCAAACGGATGGACCAATTTTCGTTTAGTTTTTTTGTGTCACAGATAATTTTATCCCGAGTGTTCTTAGCCATGTTTCATGAAAATCTGTTCAGCCGTTTGAACGTCATCAGCTCTTTGATAGTTGATGAGAGGATCTGACTACCTTCCATATTATGTTCTATCGTTTTGAAATTTGGTGCATTACTTCAAATAAATCTACTTTAATAAAGGCAAAATAAAAGTACCTACTACCTGAAATAAAATATTTCAAAAACCTACCCGGCACAAAAAATAAACACTAAAAACTAACAAATAATATTTTAAACCTATTATAATTATTATCGTCACATATATTATGTAAGTTCAAATATTTTTATTTTATCCCGAGTGTTCTTAGCCAATTTTCATGAAAATCTGTTCATCCGTCTGAAGGTCATCAGCTTTTTTATACGACTGCCTGAAAAAAGGAGTATATTGTTTTCAGGGTTCATGTATGTATGTATGTATGTATGTATGTATGTATGTATGTATGTATGTATGTATGTATGTATGTATGTATGTGAGTTTGTATATTCCACCATAACTTCTATACGTTTGAACCGATTTTGATAAATGAGGCATCGTTAGAATCCCTGGCTTATTCCGGGTGACATAGGCTAGTAAAATTTAAAAAAAAATTGATGGGGTGACCATGTTCCCGCACTAATGTTGAAAAAAAAATGTGAAAATAAGATTAACTATATAATCATCATCTAGAAAATGATGAGTAGATTCCAAAAATATATAACACTATAGTTCAATATCCCGAGTGACACGGGCTATAAATTTTTGAAAAATTCAATACGGGCTACGGTAGAGCAGTCGTATTTTTTAATAATTTTAATTATATTCACTTGTTCTAATCTGTACATCCATATTATGTCGGAGGTTGTTTTAAATTTGTAATTTATACTTGTTTGAACTGGATATTTGACAACTAGTCAAATCAGCAAACACATTTTTTCAAACGTCATAACGCGTGCTTATTATGGGATTTTGTACGAAATATTGAATAGTGACGTCATCAAAGTTCGACGCATTTTTTTACTTTAATCTATAGTTTTAAATAGCTATCTATACTAATCTATACTAATAATAAAAAGACTTAAAGTTTGTGAGTTTGTGAATTGTGAGTTTGTGACGTTGTAGAGGACGTAATCTCTGGATCTACTGAACCGATTTCGAAAATTCTGTTGCCAATAAAAAACCACATTATTTGTAAGTGTCATATGATACAAAAGCTTGTTCAACACAAAACTTACGGGACGTGGATATTACGACTTCTGGGAGATCCTCTATTTAATAATCACTTAAAAAATTATTTACTTGAATAGTTGTCAAATACCCAAATCGGGGAAGGAATGTATAGCACTTTTCACCCACAGTTTAGATAAAGAATGCCTATTTTCCGAATATGAGATAATATGAAAAGTTAATTTAAATACCCACAGTTAATTGATTAACCAGGGAGGGTGGGGGTCGGGGCAGGAATGCGATGCGGAAAAGTCGTAGGTATGCGACGGCGGTTTACTGCGAGAGTAGGGGGTCCATGTGTTTTTATACTCTAGCAGCTAGGATCATGGAATTAATAAGTAGGTAAGTTAGTAAGCCACCACCACTACAGCCCATTAACGCCCCACTGCTGGGCATAGGCCTCTACTCTCATAGGAGAGAGGGAATTAGAGCTTAGACCCACCACGCTGCTCCAATGCGGGTTGGCGGGCTTTAACGACTATTATCATGTTAGTGATAATAACGGCTTAACGTGCTCTCCGAGGAACGGGGGTGAATAACCGCCAACTTCCTAACTTTTTTTTATCCACTACAGGTTAATCCTTGACTGCGATCACACCTGATGGTAAGTGATGATGCAGTCTATGATGGTAGCGGGCTAACCTGTTAGGGGCATAACAGTCATATTAAACCACCGAGTAGTAAATTAAACCCATACCCCTAATCGGGTTCTACACGGCATCGTACCGGAACGCTAAATCGCTTGGCGGCAGGTCTTTGCCGGTAGCGTGGCAACTAGCCACAGCCGAAGCCTCCCACCAGACCAGACCAGGGAAAATTCAGAAATTATAAATTCCTAAATTGACCCTGCCGGGAATCGAACCCGTGAGCTCCGCACGTTAAGACAACAGCGCTCAACACTGCGCCAGGGAGGTCGTCAACTCCGGGCTAGTACTGAAAATTTTTAGTCGGAAAAACCCATTACTAAATTATAACATAGGAACACTAAATAAGAACATGGAATTAATAATAAGCAAGTAGATAATAATGTCCTCCCGACCGAATTTCGGCCAGCGCGGCCAATTAAGAGATTAGCCATCTGCGCGAGATATTATTGTGCACAATTGTGTGTGTTTAAACACAGGTGCACTCTCTGTTCCATTACTCTAATAGCCCGATCGGACGAAAAATCCGACACGACCGGAGTGAGATCAGCATCAGGCGCAGGACCGACGGATTTACGTGCTCTCCGAGGCACGGGGGTGAAACATCGCCAACTTCCTAACTCCGGGTTAATATTGAGAATTTATTGTCAGAAAAACCCAATACATTACGGCCCGACCTGGTATATAATCCCGGGACCTCGTCGGCTGCAGTCGAACATATGCTAACCATTAGAGTTAGACCATCAATTCAGTTATGTTATGAGACGAGGTAAGTACGTACAAAATACGGAACCCTTTGTGCGCGAGACTGACTTGCACTTGACCGGCATTTTATTGCAAGATAGGCTTGAGCTTGACGAAATCATGCTTAGTACAAAGCAATGATGAGGTCTAGGTTGGAGCGCGCTTGCCTAGAAGATGCCTATTCACTGCCTTGATGGTATATAGGTTGTACCTACTATGCGGCAAGAAACAATCCGTACTTAATATTATAAATGCGAAAGTGTATCTGTCTGTCCGTCTGTCTGTCCGTCTGTCTGTCTGTCTGTCCGTCTGTCTGTCTGTCTGTCTGCTACGCTTTCACGGCTCATCTATTCAACCGATTTTGATGAAATTTTGTTCACGGTTAGATTGTATCCCGGAGTACATACATAGGTTACTTTTTATCCCGGAAAATTAAAGAGTTCTCGCGGGAATCAAAAAACCTTAATCCACGCGGGCGAAGTCGTGGGCATCATCTAGTACTTAAGTATTTCCGAGTTTTATGGTAATATTTGTCACCCTATACGAGGAAAAGTTTAGCAATCAAATTAATTGGACAATTTTCTCTTAGTCTGTACCTGTCTAACCATATTTTTTTAAAGTAATTAGTATTTTTGGACAGGAAGGTCTAATAGGTTTTTGTCAAGTATATTAGGTACTCCACTTTGCGACTTTTAATTAATTTGTCCTCGGTTTTCTATAAATATTAAGGGAATTTCTAAAATTCGGTATACTTATTACAAGTGGCTCAACGTGACTCATTCGAATCCATACTAAAATAAACGCAACAAGTGAACATTTAATTAGAAATAATAAAAAACAGGACTGCCCCGCCAATTCGAATATCCATACTATCCATACTAATGTTATAAATGCGAAAGTGTGTCTGTCTGTCTGCTGCTTTCACGGCCCATCTATTCAACCGATTTTGATGAAATTTGGTACAGAGATAGGTTATATCCCGGGGAAGGACATACGCTACTTTTTATCCCGGAAAATTCAAGTTCCCGCGGGAATCGAAAAAACTTGGTCCACGCGGACGAAGCCGCGGGAATCATCTAGTTAAAAATAAATAAATTATACTTATTTGTAAAATTGTGCCCGTGTCAGGTGTCGGGAGGACGTAAGGTTTTCAAAGATATCCCATGCATCCGAACTGTTCAGGCATTTGGAAGTTTTGGTGGAATAAATAAACAAACATACATACATGAACTCTAAAACATTATACTCCTCTTTTTGGGCAGTTGTGTAAAAATGTGCCTGTCTGGGGGGGCGTATTTTTTGAGATTTTCCATTGCCTAGTAAGTAGTAGGTTACTAGTAACCTATCTCTGTACTAAATTTTATCAAAATCGGTTGAAAAGATTGGTCCTTTAAGCGTAGCAGACAGACAAAAAGACAAATTTTCGCATTTACAATATTAATGGACTATGGATCTGATCAGGTTCCTGTTGACCATTTTGATCTCCCTTTGCGTCGTATTCCTTATAACTGAGGGTCGTGACCTCTTTCCATTAATCACATATTGGTATGAGTTTTCTTGGGATAATAATGCGATGGGTTCCTACGTCCTTCCGTAATTTTGATACGGATCCCTAAAAAGATTTTGCTTACAAACTCACCTAAAGGTCATTAAAATTTAAATTCAGGGTGTTTTCGTGAACAATTCCGTTTACACCATCAGATGACATCATGATTTTGTTGGCGCGTGCCGTCAAGGTGCGAGGTCGTAGGTTCGATTACTGATTCTGCACTCGTCTAGGTCAATAGCGCCGCTTACTCGGTGCCATTTGAATATTTGTGTTTTGGTAGCGTTCATTTTTGGCAAAGGAAAGGTAAAATGCATTGGTATGATGTATTTATCGAGGTAGCCTTTGTCAAAACCTTCATAGAAAATTCCATCATAATAATCCTTCCGACCGAATTTCGGCCACGGCGGTCTATCTCCAGAGAGATAACCCATCTGCAGATTTCATAGCCCGATGGGACGGAAAATCCGACAAGACCGGAGAGAGTTCACTTAACCAACGAGGGAGTCAAAAATTCCATCATTATAGAAAGGATCAGAGAGATCACTGTTGTTCCAAAACATTTGATTATGTCCTTGGCGCTGTTGTGAGTGTCGTGGACTTACATGTGGGAGGTCCCGGGTTCGATCCCCGGTAGGTTTGTAATTTTTTTTATTTATCAATTTTCTATGATCTGCAGGTCTGTGAGGCTTCGACTAGCAGCTAATGGCAAAGATGTGCTGCCAAGCAATTAAGCGTTCCGGTACGACGCTGTGTAGAAACCGATAAGAGGTGGGTGTGCGTTTCAAATAACTGCCGTACCCCTAACAGGTTAGCCCGCTACCATCTAAGACTATGAGACTACTTTTGCTACTGCGGCTAGAAATCCACGGGCAACTATACATACATATAAAATACAAACGTGCAAGACACCTATGAAATTTTTATATATTTGTTTGCAAGCCCATATAGATTATCATTTATGTGAATATTTTACAGTACTTTTTTGAAGTCGGTTGAAAAGGAATCTGCTTAACTAATCTAAGTGCTTAACTAGTCTAATACCTAATATTATTTTAGTTAAAAATCTTAGTACGAGACATTTTGACAAAATTCCTCGCATTCAAAATATCAAAGACATTTATATTCCGAAAATGTATTACTTATTTTAATCATTGAGAGATAGATTAGGGTTGTCAATTGGAGGAAATTGAAATCTGAAAATATTACTAAGTAGTAGTCTAATTTTAAGTAAAAAAGTTGCTTTTCATGTTAATCACCACCAATTTCCTCACGAAAGTTTGGCATGACGAACGTACGTACTGACAAACTTCTTAAAAGTATGTTTTTTAATCCACTACAAGATAGCCCTTGACTGCGATCTCACCTGATGGTAAGTGATGATGCAGTCTACGATGGTAGCGGGCTAACCTGTTAGGGGTAGGTATGGCAGTTATATTCACCCCTAATTTCTATGCGCGTCAACCCTAAATCGATTTCGCTTGGCCGTTCTCCAAACGGCTTGGCACTATTCAAGCACTAAATAAATAACGTGAAGCGTTTCATGACTACCATTCATTTACTTGTTCACATCAAAGAGTTGCCCTGAAAAGAGAACAAGTTGTAGGTAAATAAAGGATGAGTAGATACCGTCAATAGGTCAATAGACTACAGAATCTACTAATATTATAAATGCGAAAGTGTGGCTGTCTGTCTGTCTGCTACGCTTTCACGGCCCACCTGTTCATCCGATTTTGATGAAATTTGGTACAGGGAAAGTTTATACCCCGGGGAAGGACATGGGTACATGGGTATAGTTGAGGACCTGGAGAGTCACAAGGAGTTTCCGTGAGAATTAATACTATCTTATTCCACGGGTATCAGTTAAGTAGTTATTAATAAATAAAATCCACCATAAGTCTCACCACTGCACCAGGGAGGTCGTCAAAGGCTTTGTACCACAGAACACTTAGGAAATAAGTACCTTACAGGTACAGAAGATTAACACCACAAACGCGTTTTAATAAACAATGACTCTTGTAACATCATAATAAAGTGTAATTTCAACTCATAATAATCAAATTGGACGGCAAAACAAAAAGCACTTTAGAGATTTCTATTTACTTGCTTGAAAAGCGAGTAAAAGTGATCAAAAAGTTTGGCACAAGATTCAATAGAGTCAGTGGAACCAATAGAGACCTTTAATTTAATTTAAATAAGATTTAGGGCATTGATCAAAGTCAAAAATAAAATGTTTTCAAGAATTTTAAGCAACCATTGTTTTATTCCAAAACACAATTTGAGAAATTTCGCTGCATAAAAGAATATATATATATATATATATATATATCATCATCATCACTACAGCCTATTAACGTCCCACTGCTGGGCACAGGCCTCCACTCTCATAGGAGAGCGGGAATTAGAGCTTAGACCCACCACGCTGCTCCAATGCGGGTTGGCGGGCTTTAACGACTATTATCATGCTAGTGATAATAACCGGGACCGACGGCTTAACGTGCTCTCCGAGGCACGGGGGTGAAACACCGCCAACTTCCAACTCCGGGTTGGCACTGAGAATTTCTTAATTGAAAAACCCAATACCTAACTTTCATGCCCGACCGGGAATCGAACCCAGGACCTCGTGATCCGCAGTCGACTATGCTAACCACTAGACCAACGAGGTAGTTATATATATATATATATATATATATATATATATATATATATATATATATATATATAAAATCGAATTTATGTAAGCGCGAATTTTTTTGTGTGTATGTGTGAGTCCCGGGATGGTTTGTATTCACAAATGAACTCGGTAGGGGGCGATGCAATCGGTTCAGGGCAGAACAACTTCTGCCCGAACAATTATTTGACCATAATTAATTCTGTGATCGACTAGCATTAGGTATACGAGTAGGTATTATAAATGTCAGCTACGGAAAAAAATGGAGTAGCTAAACGAAAACATTGTTCCATAATCGTCTTGTAAAACGTGTAAAATGCAATATTATTATAAAAGAACAGTATTTTCAGTACAAGCAGCCAGTCATATGATGTGTCCCCCACGCTGGCTTCATGTGCGTCCACTCGACTGAAAACTGTGAATTTCACGTTACTTCCCGCCCAGTAGATATTCCTTTTATAATGGCGCGTTTTATACATGCACGGATTTATACTAACCACACGACATAATGGTAAATGGAGATGTGAATTTTATAGTTCGTGTGATGCGAATGCAAACAAAATTCATTTTCCTAATTGTCTTGAAATGGATGGATGGATGGAAGACTAGCGGCTAGCGCTTGGCTGCAATGGTAGACTTGCTGATAAGTGGGGATGCAGCCTAAGGTGGAGCGCGTTTGTCTTGAAGATACCTATACACCCTTGATCATTTGAAAATACCAATAATAATAAAAGGGTATGAGGAAACAGAAGCCGGAAGGGCATTCCATATCCTAGCGGTTCGAATTAGAAATGAGGAAGCAAATCGCTTCGTATCTTACCTATCTACGTGTCCGTGGAATTTATTCCTGAAAGTTGTCCTACATGAAATAAATTATTTCACTTCAAATTTATATATTGTCTTTGCTTCAAAGTAATATGTCTGGTAGGAGGCTTTGGCCATGGCTAGTTACCACCAAACTGACATAGACGTGTCGCCAAGCGATTTAGCGTTCCAGTACGATACCGCGTAGAAACGGACTTTTGGCTTTGGCGTTGGGTAAAAAAGCCTATACTTAGTAGGTACGTACAAAGTCATTTTAATAAAATTGAAAAACATTTGTTTTATTTTCCAATCTTTTCTAACACACAAATACCTAACCGTCTACAGAACGAAATGTTTTCCACATTATCATTTATCTGATATGTCAAGTGATTTAGTGCGTTACTTTGATAGTCAGCAAACTTTTGGTTTGGGGAGTTCCAATATTTTTATCTGCTTGTCACTTGAATTTCTTGGAAAAACACATTTTTATCTTTTAAAAGTTTTTTTTTGCTAAAAATGTGACGATTTATGACTGTACTGATTGAAAAGATAAGTAAACAGGACTTTTGGTAAGTAAATACATAAGTACTAATATTATAAATGCGAAAGTGTGCCTGTCTGTCTGTCTATCTGTCTGTCTGTCTGCTACGCTTTCACGGCCCAATCGCTCAACCGTAAAAAGTAGTTTAAGTTTGTGTTATTTCAGACTATAATCTATCTCTGTACCTTTCATCCAGATCCGTTCAGCCCACAGAGGTAGTATAGCCTATAGAGTGCGTGCTTGTAAGCAAGAACAGTAGGCACCGGTAGGAACATAGCATCGTTTCGTCAGCAAGCTCTTTAGTCAAAGGAACGCTAGCGCTGAGAGCGCCCATCGCGAACTCGGGACCGAAATTCCGTTTTTAAACTGGAAAAAATGGTTAAATGTGGCATAGAAACATGCAAACATGATACTCGTTATCATAATAAACATAATTCCAACATCACATTTCACCGGTTAGTCATATTTTTTAAACTTTCATGTAAAATAGAAATACGTGTCGCGGGGGTGATACAGACGTGGGACGCAAGGTAACATAATACCGCCCGCACCGCCCCGCAACCCCGCTACGATAGCCGACTGTTCACCGAATCGAATAGTGATGTGATACATTCGACTCGGGCGCCGGCACAGATATCGCTGTTCCCTGGGATCACAACAGAGAAAATTGTTAACAAAATTTAAAAAAAGTTAGCGCCATAGGTTTTGAAATTTGTTATTGCTGATCCGATTTCGTTCAAATTACGATTCAATTTCGATTTAGGGTTCCATGAGATCATAAATTTTAAAAGTCAGCGCCAGATTGAAATTCTTTGTTAGTTGGGATTTTTTTTTCAAAATCGATATATTTTGGGTTTCCCTGAGATCACAAAAGAGGAAAATGTACAAAGACAGCGCCATATTCAATTTTTTTGTTACTAGGCCGATTTCATTCAAAATCGATATCTGGGGTTCCCTGATATCTTAAAAGAGGTAACTGTTACCAAAATTAAAAAAGGCCAGCGCCATATTGAAATTTTTTGTTATTGGGCCGATTTCGTTCAAAATCGATATTTAGGGTTCCCTGAGATCACAAAAGAGGTATCTGTTACCAAAATTAAAAAAGGCCAGCGCCATATTGAATTTTTTTGTTATTGGGCCGATTTCATTCAAAATCGATATTTAGGGTTCCCTGCGATCACAAAAGAGGTATCTGTTATCAAAATTGAAAAAGGCCAGCGCCATATTTAAATTCTTTGTTATTGGGCCGATTTCGTTCAAAATCGATATTTAGGGTTCCCTGAGATCACAAAAGAGGTATCTGTTATCAAAATTGAAAAAGGCCAGCGCCATATTTAAATTCTTTGTTATCGGGCCGATTTCGTTCAAAATCGATATATAGAGTTCCCTGAGATCACAAAAGAGGTATCTATTACCAAAATTAAAAAAGGCCAGCCGCAGTGAAATTTTTTTTTGTTACTCAAATTATGATCAGAAACTAAAGATACATATTATAGTTGTAATTTTATTAAGTGTTATCTGTTGATTAGATGCGTAAGACTGGTTATTAATTTCATACAATATAATTTTTTGTTACTCAAATTATGATCAGAAACTAAAGATAAATATTATAGCTGTAATTTTGTTAAGTGTTGCCTGTTGATTAGGTGCGTAAGACTGGTTATTAATTTCAAACAATTTAATTTTTTGAAACATAATTATGGACAGAAACTAAAGATAAATATTAACGTACGTTATGAAAGAATTTATTTTCGATATTTTTATAGTAAAAGAATCAAAGAATCAAACTTATACTTTTATTTTATAATTGCACATTAAAACACAGGTTTGCAACTTTTCTTACATATTTTATGCATTCGATATACATCAATCCATACTAATATTATAAATGCGAATGTGTGTCTGTCTGTCAGTTACGCCCAACTACTTAAGCGATTTTGATTAAATTTGATACCGAGACAGGTTATATACCGGGGAAGGACATAGGCTACTTTTTATCCCGGAAAAATGAAGAGTTCCCGCGGGAATAAAAAATCAATCCACGTGAACGAAGTCGCGGGCTTCAGACGAACGGACAGACAGAAAGACACACTTTCGCATTTATAATATTAGTATGGATATACGATCGATCATTAAAAAACATATCGGCTTAATCCGCGTGGAATAAGTTTTTTTTAATTCCCACGGAACCGCTTTAATTTTCCGGGATAAATATCACTCTCCACGTCCTCAACTATACCCATGCAAATAATCACGTCTTGCGTTGCACTATTGAGGCGTGATTGAACAGACCAACAAACAAACACACTTTCACAATATTAGTATGATAGGGTACAAACAAACACAAACAATAGGTACCGTACCGTTCAGATGTATTTTATCGACTTCGCACTTGCAGCGCACTATTGCCCATCCCTATTTTTTACATATCTATATATATTAGTAGCTATAGTTCACTTGCCTACGCCGCGCACAAGGAGTGCGGTGCGATAGTAGTACTCTTTACCTTATACTACCTCTATGGTTCAGCCGCTATGGCGTGATTGAGTAACAAAGATCCATCCGGAAGGATGGAAAGCGGATGGATGCGAAAGTTGGGATGGATGGATATCCATCCCAACTTTCGCATTTATAATAATACTAGATGATGTCCGCGACTTCGTCCGCGTGGATTAAGTTTTTTAAATTCCCGCGAAAACTCCTTAATTTTACGTGATAAAAGCCTGTCTTTCCCCGGGATACAACTATCCCTGTACCAAATTTCATCAAAATCGGTTGAGCGATTGGGCCGTGAATGCGTAGCAGATAGACAGATAGACCGACAGATATACAGACAGACAGACACACTCTCGCATTTATAATATTAAATATTAGTATGGATTAGCATAGACTAGCTTTTGCCGGCGACATCGTTCGCCTATTTTCCAAACATGTAATCATATCATACTAATATTATAAATGCGAAAGTCACTTTGTTTGTTGGTTTGTTGGTTTGTCCTTCAATCACGCCGCAACGGAGCAACGGATTGACGTGATTTTTGGCATGGGTATAGTTGAGGACCTGGAGAGTGACATAGGCTACTTTTTATCCCGGAAAATTAAGGAGTTCCCGCGGGAATAACAAAAAACTTAAACCACGCGGACGAAGTCGCGGGCATCAGCTAGTATGAAAATAATATTTACCTAATTTCGGATCTATTTTATACTTTTATTGCAATCTTGTATGCTCATGAATGCACACTGGACAGAGTCACTATGAAACTAAAATATCCTTAATGTAAGCCTTTGGTTATGACAACTTTTTTTTATCACATACTAAAAACATACCCAGCTCATACCGTTATAAAAATAAGAATGATTTTAGCGTGTCATATAATTTTCCGGTGGGCATTTTCAAAAAGGCAGCAAAGGTCGATAAGGCGCGCGTCAAGAATGTCAATTTTCGGACCTATTGTCTATAAAAACGATGCGCACGCGCATGGTACAAGCGAAAGTGAACGAAAATGAAGGTGATTACACGTTTTTATTGTGTAGTTGGTTAAGTGCTTAAATGTGATGGGTGGAATTTGTGATTAAAAAACAGAGGACTTTTCTCTTTAAAATAATTTGCGCTTAACTTAAATTGAGTGATATTGCGAATTTAGGCTAGGATTTTTAGGTCTATCAGAAAATTGGAACGATTTTTAGAGTACCGCAGTAAAATAGGAACCATCAGTTATCATTTCGTCCAGTCCGCCTGTCTGTTTGTTCATTTGTCTGTGTGACATTAATTAAAAAATCCATATCCATACTAATAATAGAAATGCGAAAGTGTGGCTGTCTGTCTACTACTCTTTCACGGTCCATCTTTTCAACCGATTTTGATGAAATTTAGTATAGATAACTAGGTTTTGTCCCGGAAAATGAAAAAGTTCCTGTGTCAAATCAAAAACCTTAATCCACGCGGACGAAGTCGCGGGCATTAACTAGTCATTTATAAGAGCGCAAACTATAAGAGTACTTACAGTTGAAATTTAGTACAGTTATAGAGTAACTTGTATATTCATTGCCTGTAAAAATTGAAAAAATAAATTTTCAGTGTACCAAATAGTATAGGTATCACCTGAGATGAGAAGCAAGAGCATAGATTAACTGCTTTAAAATAATTAAGAGGTTCCTGGGCTTGAATTGGGATTTATTACGATGTAACCTGAGTCGCTGATTGTTAAAATGTCTTCGCGGAGTAACTTTTCAGCACATGTACTATTACCTGGTCTGTGGTTATACACTAGTAAATTACAATAAGAGTAGGTAGTACCTATGTAAAATTACACAGGTAGGTACTACCTACTCTTATTTTTAAATTTTTATTTTGTCTAATGAGCGAACACAAGGAAAACCGGTGTACGGATAAACTTGATCAGGATTTTGATACACCTTAATGTATACTTGTTTTAAATACCTACTTAAATAAAAAAGGTTGTCGTCGTCGTCCACGTCAACCGATAAACGTCCACTGCTGGACATAGGTCTCCTGTAGGGACTAAGGTCCTCCAGACGCCACGGTCTTGCCGCAGACGCTACGTCTTCCAGCGCGCGGTCGCCATTCCAGCACCTTGGGATCCCAACGTCCATCGGTTCTCCGAACTTTGTGCCCGCCCATTGCCACTATAGCTTCGCAACTCTTCGGGCTATATCGGTGACTCTGGTTCTCCTACGGATCTTTTCATTTCTGCTTTGATCACGTAGGGACACTTAAGCCCTCTCCATCGCCCGCTGAGTGACCCTGAGCTTTCTTATCAGGCTCATAGTCATGGAATATATTGTATGTTATAGTGGGTATTTTCGACGTGTTCTAGGAACTACTAACATTGGTGTCGTTGCTGATAAGCGGGGTGGTGGCGGAGGGACCTTACCCGCCGAGTGGCTGGAGGCCTGACGGACCCGCTTTCGTTATACCGGAGAGGACACAGTTTGTTGTGAGTAGCCAGGCAAATTCAAAGATGTTGGATAGAAGCAGGCGTTACTCGGAAGTCCATGATAATCAAGGAACGAGAAGCAGCTTGATTCGCTATACATATTATAATCCGCCAAAGCAGACAAATCTATGTGGTACAGAAAAGATTTGTGTAATGTGTTTTGATTAAAAAATTTGGTTCATACGTTCACGTTAAACTTATGAAAACTCTCTGTTTTTCTAACGATAACTCAAATGTTTTTTATTTAAATAAAATTTTACAAGTGCATTTGAATCGTCGAATAAATCTACCACTGGTTCGGAATGACGCTCCAATTGAGAAGAACCAGCAAGAAACTCGGTGGTTGCTCTTTTGAAAAACTAATTTACAATTACATCATTGCGTAGATACATAAGTGACCACAGTCCTAAGCGCTGCTGGAGCGAGTCAATGTGTCGGGGGTTAAAAAAAGCTTATATTTTTCCAACAGGCACCCCAACAACAGTACCTACCAGTGGAGCCGAGAAGACCTCTAACACCAAACAACTCCGACGAAGACGACGTCTCAGTACAGGGCCTGCCCAGCGTCGAACCGCAGCCAATATTCGAAGTGTCGCCAATCAACGGCCAACAGTTCACTGGCCCCAGTATCAATGCTGATATTGGAAGACTAAACCCCAGTTTCCAACAAGCTCAGGTATTGACATTTGCGCAATTTTTTACCTCACTACGGCAAAAGGAGGTTATAAATTCGACACGTATGCATGTTGGAATAATTGCAACTGCAAAATATTCACAAGTGATAATATTTAAGGGCTTCCAAACAAATATATACATAGTTGTATGTTTGTATGTATGTTTGTTTGTCCGCGGCTTTCTCTGAAACTATTAATCGGATTGTGACCATTATTTTTAGTGGCTTACATTTACTTCTTACTTAGGGAACAGTGAAAGTTTCGTCCAAATCGGTTCAGTAGTTTCCAGGATATGGAGCATGGATATGTGTGTGGTGAAGTCAGTTTCACTTTCAATCTTTTAGATTATCACTTGTTCACTACAAGTTAGCCCTTCTCTTCTTCTCCGTTAATGAGTTCGCGTTGAAATCACAGCTCACAATCAAAGGTTATCAATGAAAGTTAGATATTAAACAGACTGTTTAATATCTAACTTTCATTGATAACCTTTGACTTGACTAATACGAGCTTATGCACTTAACTCAAAAAAAAAAACACTTAACACCGTGTTGAACTCCCCTTTCCTGCTCTAAACTTATAAACCATACCGCACATTAAAACACTCGACTAATACAAATTAAATTTACAGTACCAGCAACAACTAGAGAAGGCACGCCAATTCGCCAGGCAGCGAGAGTTTGAAAGCACACGCGCCAGGATCCCAAACAACGGCTTACCAAACCAGCAATCACCAAGACAATTCGCTTCACAAACAACTACAACCTCTACTGCAAGACCTGACTTCAGAACAACTCAAGCGGAAACTACCACTGAAGCTTTGGGTTTAAATGAAGGAGAAACTTTAGAAACAAACGCTCAAAAAGACAAGGTCGAAGTAACAAAACAAAACCTGCAAGAGTATCCACCTGAGATATTCCTCAATCCTTTAGCTCAGTTGAAATTACAACCGCAATTCGCACCATTGCAACAGCTCGGTCAACTCAGAGCACCTTTGTTCTACCAACCTGCTCAATTACAAGATGGTCGATCGCCAGGATTTGATGGACCCGCTCATTTATCAGCCTTACCTTCAGTATTGGCTCAGCGAGAGTTATTGGCTCAACAGGCTCAAATTCAAGGTCAAGGTTTTGCTCAAAGTCCTATAATAGTTCAACAGGAACCAGCGTTTATTCAGGATCCGGTAAATCAATATCGACCGATTCCACGTGTACAACCCGTCCTACCCATCGAACCTGTTGACCCTGCTGAAGATGAGGAACCTGATCAAAACGGTGATCGTGATGTTGAACCTCTCGAAAAACAACCTAAACAGGGTCAAAACTTCCCAAAAATTCAAGCACAGAAGGCCATTTTACAGCGTCAACAAATAAACCAATTTCAAGCACATCAATTCCAGCAGCCCCAATTCCAATTCCAACCCCAAGCACAGTTACAACTGCAACCACAAGTGGCACAACCAAATCAATTCCCACAGCCTCAAGTACAATATCAACCTCAACCGCAATTCCAAATTCAACCACAGTTAGCGCAACCAAACCAGTTCCAACAGCCACAGTTGCAGTTCCAGCCCCAAGCTGTCCAGCCAAATCAATTCCCACAAACGCAATTACAATTCCAACCGCAACCAGCACAACCCAATCAATTCCCACAAACGCAATTACAGTTCCAACCGCAACCCGCTCAACCGAACCAATTCCCACAACCGCAGTTCCAGCCTCAACCAAACCAGTTCTTGCAACCTGAACGGCCAAAGGACGTCGAAGAAATCGAACCAACCGATCAACAAGTCGTCTATCAAAACTACCAGCCTCAATTCTACCAACCGCAGTTCCAACCGAATCAGTATCAGACTCCTGAACAACCGTTATTTGTAGCTCAACCCCAGCAACAAATTGCTTATCCAAATCAAGAACAATTTTACCAAAATCAGTATCCTCAGCAGCAATATCCTAGCCAGCAAAGTCCAGCTCAAGATGGACAACCTTTACAAAGCGGTCTAGATATCAATCAACAAGGAAATGATATTGAGCAAACAGAAGAACAAGAGAATGAGCAAGAGGAAGAAGGGCCAAGAGTAACTGCGGTCGCTACGGCATTCGGAGCAAGGTATGACCCTTTCTGATTTATATAATCCTTAGAACAAATGCTGTATTTGTCACATGGCTGCGATAATTTTTGTGATTGTCAGAGCTAATAGCAGTCGAATCGAAGTCTGATTGGCCGACAGCCCAATTTGAAACAGACTTTTGGATAAAATGCATTGCACTTGCAGCAAGATTTACAAGCAATCACAGCAATTAAGATTGTTGCAATGATTAGAGTTACTTTTCCGTATTCGACCAGCTGATTTTATCAAGGTATCCTCATTGCTTTCAGCGCCGCGATTGTGTAAGGAAATCGTGATCGTTTGTCAAATGGCTAATCCGAGCTGTTTAAAGAGGTCATAGATGACTGCACGTCAAAAAGCTTGTATGAATTCCATTTATCGATTAGTTCGAGTAATACGTTTTGATTTCGTTTGATATTTCGGTTTTGAATGTAAATATACTAAGTACCTACTATTATTTTTAAAAAATCGATAAAATATTCCGTCATAAATATTAAGTTTTAGGTATAAATACCTAACTTCCGGATGGAGTTTTTGTTGGATATTTTTGTATAAGTATCGGTTCATAACAGACTAGTACCCTGCCAAGTTTCAACGACTGAGGATTTAATGCGGGGGTCTCCATAAAACAAACCGCCCCATTGCCTAGACTATTCAGCTGTCAAATGATTACGATTTGCTTAGACAATTGGGCCTCTGTTCCGGTCTTGGTATCATGTCAGATTTTTTTCTCAACTAGTTTTGATAGGTTTTGTATTTTGAAATTAATTAAATAATACATTTACAGTGACCATCGTATAATGTGTTTTTCGTATTGGGGCAGCTATTTCGGCCACCTATCAAGTTGACCCTAGGGTCAAAGTAGTCATTAATAATTAATACTAATATCTATTAACCGTACCAAATCGACTTTTTGATATAGACTGTCGCAACTAGGTCACCAACTCTCAAGGTCAGCGTACTCTTCGAATTATAATTCCTGTGCCGTATTTGGTAATGTTTTGGTTGATTAAGTCAGACACATTGTCCCATATTATCTATCGCGTGGTACGCATGTTGATGATCGATTCAATGCTTTGAAATGTGTGACACATAATATTATTAAGATTGTTTAAGGAAAATGATTCACACAATCTACTCTTTTTGACCTCCGTGGCGCAGTGTTGAGCGCTGTTGTCTTAACGTGCGGAGGTCCCGGGTTCGATTCCCGGCTGGTTCAATTTGGGAATTTATAGTTTCTGAATTTTCCCTGGTTTGGTGGGAGGCTTCGGTCGTGGCTAGTTACTAAAGACGTGCTGCCAAGCGATTTAGCGTTCCGGTACGTGTGGAAAGTGGAAACTGATTAGGTGTATGGGTTTATAACTGCCATGCCTCTAAAACAGGTTAGCCCGCTTCCATCTTAGACTGATTCATCACTTACCATCAGGTGAGATCGCAGTCAAGGGCTAACTTGTAGTAGATTAAAAAAAACTAAATGCGAGCAACATTAGAACAAAATGATACTTACCTTCTCGTAGTATTGATAGCCCAGTGGTCCAGACATCGAACTTCTAGTCGGAGGACGCGGGCTCGATCCTCGGCCACGTACCTCTAACTTTTCGGAGTTTATTTTTTTAGTTATGCACTTTTTAAGTTATTTTTAAAACTTTTTTCAGGACTCAGCCGCGTGTTTTCGCTCAATATGGAGCTCCTATACCAAAAGTGCAGGAAAATCCGGGATATCCGACTACCACTGAATCAGCAGCACGGGATGAAGTAAGTTTAATAATATTTGTGCTAAGCGCTTATTACTGAAACTAGCTGATGCCCGCGACTTCGTCCGCGTGGATTGAGGTGTTTTGGCTCTTTAATTTTCCGGGATATAAAGTAGCATTTGTGTTATTTCAGACTATAATCTATTGCTGTGCCAAATTTCATCCAGATCCGTTTAGCCGTTCTGTTGTGATTGAGTAACAAACATCCATTTGAGGTTTTTGGTTCCCGCGGGAACTCTTCAATTTTCCGGGCTACAAAGTAGCCTTTATGTTATTCCAGACTATAATTTATCTCTTTGCCAAATTTCATCCAGATCCGTTCAGCCGTTCTGGCGTGAAAGAGTAGATAACAAACATCCATACATCCATACAATCATCCATCCATCCATCCATCCTAACTTTCGCATTTATAATATTTGTAGATGTAGATTTCTTTGGTATTCTCATTACTGGGAATTGTCCTGTCTAAGATTGAAAATAGTTTTTAATGTATTTTTAATATTTGTGCATTTTTTAGCCTCAAAACGATGAAGCTCCAACTGTAGCCCAAGCAACTGCTGAAGCTACGGGTAGACGAAACGCGAGACTCAGGTACCTAAAACATTACAAGACACACTTTATATATTTTTACTAGCTTTTGCCCGCGGCTTCGATTACGTTAGGTCCGATTTTCATACAGATTTCAATTCCCTATAAAACAAAAAATATTAAAGCCTAACCCTTTAATATTTTTTGTTAAATTTTCAAAAATCCTTTAGCCTACATTATAATAGCTATGAGTATCTGTATGCCAAATTTCAGCCCAATCCGTTTGAGCTGTGCATTGGAATATCTAGCCAGTCACATTTTCCTTTAAAATATTTAGGCCAGTGATCATTAGCGGATTTGTTTCGTGAGAATTTCGAAAAATCCGGCCTTCGAAAATTCCTTGTCTGAATTTCATTTTAAAGGAAATCCTTGTGGAAATCCTTTCAGGTTTCTAGATGTAATGACCCTACTCCATAGACTCTAATGACGCCCTTGGGCGTTGATGAGTCAATAGAGCCCATGGGTGAGTGAGTGAGTTAGCACCTTTTACCATATTGTATGAAGATCATCGTTCATTACGTCATCTTAAGGTTTTTTAAAGATCTATTTAGTAGGTAAAGGATCTCTAATAAAATCATTATTCTCGTTTGTTTTCAGGAGCCGCCGAGTTCGACCGATTTTCACATTGGACCGATCTGGACATCTAGTGCTAGCACAACAACAATAAATTCAGACAAACCTTTGAAACATTTCAGAATTAGCCAATTTTAGACCTGATTTTCCATCCAGTTATATTCCAAATATTTGAATTTACAAATGCCTACTATTAGCAAACTTTTAAAACATCATCCAAAATAAACATCGTTTTATTGAACGAATGCTCAATCAAATATAAAATATTTATAAACGTAAATATATGAAATTCTTACTGACACTTCTTTTATTATCCTACTGAATTTCGAAAGCGACAGATTTTTCTGCAGTGTAAGTTGAAACTGAGAAGACTTTTCATAGATTTTGAGAGATTACTAAATAATAGAAGAGGGAAGTTGCTGTCGTCAACATGCTACAAATTCAGGTCGCGATTTCTAACTTTCCTTCTGGACCCCCAAGATTTCTTAAAAAACATCGACTGTTGAGTAGAGAGTAGGGACTATGAAACAAAGAAAACATATTATGATAAGTCGCCAAAATCACATTATTAAAACAAAAAATCGATACACGAGAAATATGGAAACAAAGAACGCCGGCACACTAGTTATGACGAGCATATTTGCCTTAAAGAAGTGAATTGGAGCTGTCACACACATCACAAGACGATTTTGTTGTTGGGTTTTACTTAACTTTTTAACTGTCACATCTTCAGAGGATAAAGTCAACAAGGTGTCACCTTTTCCCCTGCCTACTGAAGTACAAGGTCTTACAGGAGACTTGAGAACCTCGAAAGAATCATTATTCTTCCTTATCTTTACTCGACTCTTTATTAATTTCAGTGGAAAATCTTCAACAATTATCGTATGCCCTTCAACTTTCATTTTGGACAATAATTCTTCGTTCTGGACATAACCACACTGTATATCTTCATCCAAATGCGTTAAACGTCCTGATTCCATTTTGCTTACATCACTTTCGTTTGTCTTATTATTATAATTATGAGCCAAATAATCACGTTCATCTGATGGGAAGGGAAAATAATGTTCGAATTTACTAAGCGAGTCTTTTAGCTCATTACTGATTTTTCTCACTAGTGAATCCTCCATTCTTTTAAAACTCACATCAAAATATAAAATAAACTTGTCCCACATCTCAATGGGCGGTAAGAAGTTTCGTATTTCTTCGGAGCATGATTTTTTATCTGTTTTCTCATTTTCTGTTATAATTGATCTGATAGTATCTTCGTTGGGTAAGTTAAAAGTTTTTTGACGGTCACCTTCATTATCTATGCTAAATGATTTTTTAATAACATTTTTGGAAAACTTATTGGTTGTCTGTACTTTATTCGGAAATGGCGTTTTGCCTAATTCATCGGAAATTATGACGGTATTTGAATTTCCTGTACTGTATTCGTTCTCCGAACTAGTAATGGGCATTTGAAACATTCCTACGTTAAGTATAGTGTCCAATAATGTCGACTTGATTTCTTCTCCATTGCAAGTTGATTGGTAACACACGTTGCACGGTTCCGTTTGATTGCTTAATTCGGATGAAGGTGTAAGAGTTTGATCTGATGATATATCTAAAGAATCAGAATTGTCTTTGAAATATGAACTCGTTTTTGCAATAACGAATGTATCACTACTGCTATTTTCAAAAGTGTTAACCATGTCAGTAAGGAGTATAAATTTTTTATCATCCTCGTTTCTCATTAAATGATTATTTTTTGAATCTTTTTCAGGTATCGCTACTTCTAGGGATGATGTTATTTTAGCAGTATCTGATAGAGTATTAAAACTTTCAGCACTTGTTAGATTTCCCTTATACAACATTTCCTCTCGACTTTGTTCGCTACTCGTACCTGTTTTATATTTCAAAACAGATGCATCATTAATTTGTGCCACCGCTACGCTAATAATATCTGTTTTAAATATGGATTCACTTTTAGATTCTTCTTTATTGTTTTCATGAATAAAAGTTGTTTCATTAGATGCTTCAAACATTTCAGAAGTTTCACTTTGAGTTTGTATCAATGTAAGAGTTGATGTTGGATCTGTTGCAGAGATTGTCATTGGAATTTCAACAACTGAGGGTGCAGTTTTAGTGCCCATACTATCATTTTGCGACGATTCGCTGTTTATGCGAGTTAAAGTGTCATCGCTAGGATCTTTATCTAACATATTATCTTGGAGTACGTCTTTGAGAAATGTTTTGTCAGCTTCATCTAAAAGGTTTGCTTTTGATAGAACTTTCTTAATAATTCTCGTACGAGATACAGCATTCAAAACTGAATCAGATTTCAGATCATGCTGAATTCGTCTTGAATGACAACATTTTTTTTTTGTTTTGTCATAATACGTTGCCAATTTTTTTCTTATAGTTCTCTCTGGGTGTTTATATTTAAAGTGAACAATTCGAAGTCTGACTAAGCGTGTGCATTTTTGATATTTTCGTTTTCTCAATGTTAGTTTTCGACGTAATCTATTACAGCGTTTAGGTGAATTGAATAAAACTTGGGGTTGAAGAATCAATGCATTAGTATAACTGTTTTCAATTATATCTCTAAGAAACATATATATGCTGTTGGTTAAACTATTTTCACTGCTATATTCATACATGCTCATACTATACCTTGAATTGGAATAATTTGAATTTGATAATGTTGCATCTGATAATGTGATTAACGATTGTGTTCTACCATTCCTTTCAAAGTTGGTTATTTGACTTACAATAGGAGTTACGTTGTATTCGTCATTTACAGTCATATGCTGTGATAGTGAACTTTTTAAACATTTGTACGAATTTTTAATATAAATTTTGTCCATATTAATGTTTTCGATACCAAATTCCATTTTTTAGTTTAATTTGTTGAAGGTTGGACTCTAAAACAAAATACAAACACAATTAACATTCCTGTGAATATTCTACAACTTACTGTATACGAGAGTTGGCTATGAATGCTCCAATAGAAAAAGGTTCGAAATAAAATATTTCAAGTAATCATTGGTCACAATGTGTGATTCGCTTTATAGTAAATAAATTGAAAATATGTCACTTTTAGTTCTAGATGAGATAATCATGTAACTACAAAAATGTTTATCTTGCTATAAAAATTGAGACGTGGTTTAAACTAATGTGTGTGCATTGTAACACCAAGACCAAGAGTTTATAAAGTTAGTGATGTTCCCAAACATATGAAGATTATAGCGTGTATATAACTAGAATAAAGTTGTAAGTTAAAAGAATCACATTTACAATCATTTATTAAAGTAAACATTGTTACATTAAAACCCTAAATCGGCAAGTGTTAGACGTAAATATGGCTCATTTATGTAATCTCCTTTTGATCGTAATATTAATCTTCGCAGCGAAAACTCTTCTGGTACATAATGTTTCAAAACGTATTCATGGAATAACCATAAAATTGCCAGAACTGGAATCCAAAGCAAAATGCAATAACAACAACCCTCGCAAAATCTAATAGTACGAGGGCGAATAGTTATTTTCTTGCCATGTGTTTTTGTTTCTATGTCTATGCAAACAGTTGAGCTTCGGGTCTCATCAGCGTTGCGTTCAACCGATTTAACATTTTGAATAAGTTCATGTTTATGTTCACTTTTGGCCTTAGCTTCATTGCACTGTTTATCATGTTGATTTGTATCTTTATATGGCGCATGTGACTTATTATGTTCAAAGACGTAAACATACTCTCGAGGTTTTGGATTAACATTACATTGAATAGGTGATAATTTTACATCACAATTGCCACAAGACACTTCAAATAATGATTTGGTCTTCGGCAAAGAACATGTCACAGCTCTATCAACTCTATTCCTGATATTCATTTCACCTTGTGCTGCTGATGTCATATCAGTAACTTTAAGTATAGATTCGCTATCTATAATGTTATATGACGTGCTTCTTTTAATAAGACGGGGATTATAATCTTTGTGTTTCTTTTTCGGGTCTTTTTTTAATTTTATTCCTGATCCGACTACATCATCTTTTATGACAAATCTGTTTGAAAATTGTACACCTACAGAAGGTTTTGCTTCTATATCTTCAAGAAATTCTTTCTTGCTATCAATATGACTGTTTGAAATGTCTTTATCTGTACTTCTTTTAGATAGATGTTCGTTTACAAACTTTTCAGTAGTGCTTGCTAACGATTTGATAACCATTTTGAGTTCACTTATTTCTTGAGCTATTTGGGAATCTTTTGCGATATAATTACTTGCTTTAATGTCTCTGCTGTTATTGTTTTCAGAACTTCCTGTAGATGGTTCTCTGTTCATGATATACTTAGCTTGGTTAAGCGCTCCATCGAGCAATGGTATAATGTTATGTTCGTGAGGTACTGCTTCATCGTTTATAATTTTTTGATTGGACGGTGTGTTTACGTTAGAGGTGATAAGTGGATATGAATATTCACAAAAGTGCACATCTTTTTCTGTTTTGCTATCACTTGAAGGAAATACATTTACATGAATGTCTAGTTTCACGTCTTCTCCACATTTGTGAGAAGAAATCATTTTAAAAATACTTTGAAAATGGTATAGCAGATCTTTTTCGCGCTGAGTATGGTTTTTTGATTTCCTGAAGTAATAGGTAAACTTTTTTGATTTAAAGCTTTTATGTTTACGCATTCTTGAAATGCTTTTTTTACTCCTTCTAGTAACTTTCTTTGTCTTTTTATCAACATTTGTACTCATTAGTTGACTATTTTGTTCAGCTTCTTTCATTTGCTTATTTTTAACGACATCAAATCTTTGGTTCAAAAATTCAATAGATGCTAATGGTTCATTGTTACCTTGTTTTTGTGCATTCTTTCTACTTTGACTGTTGTCTTTGATACCATGAAGTTCTTTATTCCTAAGTTCTTTGTATATATTCTTATAAATACTTGGAATCGTATCAAATACTGAATTTCGTGCAAAAACTGCTAAACTGGCTAAATTTTTGACGCCACTAAATTCTCCTGGCGTAAAAAAACCTTGTTGTTGGTTTTTGTTTCTCCCGGTAATGTCTTGTTGGTACGTGGCGCACCGTTTTGTCAAATATTTCGTTGGAAGCGTTAAAAAGTTTAAACTAGAAGAAGTAAATAGATACTTACTCGATCCATTAGCTGACAATAAAATCTTTTTATGACGAATCTTGTTCAATTTGCTCCAAGAAAATTTTGATGTTTTAGGTCTGCTTATGTTTTTAGGGACACTAAGGGTTGACAAAATTCTATAGCATTTACCAGCCAAAGGTACACTTAAACTTCCTTGTCTAGGATCTTGTAGCTTCAACGGACGAGATATGTGATTTTGTGTTTGATCTATAACTTCTATATCTACTGTGTAGGTACATGAAGAGACTGACTCCTTCTTTTGATGGTCTAAATTATGTAAGATTGAATCAAGAACTGATTCAATTTTTTCTTTTGTCTCGTCATTATCCAACAAGTATTCCTTAACCCAGTCATGCAATAATTTTTTTAAGTTTTGTACGACTAATGAGGTTAGATTTATATTGAAATGAGCGTTTTGTAATTTCACACTTTCTTTGCTATCTCCGCAAGCGCTACTGTCATATTTGAATTCATCGATTGTGTCAATTTCTGTACGGTTAACAGAATACTTAGATTTCGTGGAAACAGTTCCACGATTAATGAATCTACTTCTTCTTTTCTTATAGTATCCTCTCAAGATGCAAATATCTGTTTCTATGCTAAGATCCCGTTTAACTCTACCATTGTCTTCATAGTATTCTGCGTCGGATAGATTCTGTTTAAGTTGTAGAATTAAACTTTTTGTATATACCTGCGATGCGCCAGAGTACGTCTTTGAATATGTATTTATCGTATTCCTGGAGTTTTTGAAAATTAGCTTTGCTGTCTTCTCGATGTGATCGTTCTTTGACTTAGGCATTGTGATTCGTCGAGGTATGTCTTCGTATGCATCCAGATCTTTAGACGACACTTTGCTGTAACCAAAAATATCAGTATCTTTCTTCGTTTTTACAGCTTATGCACCTATCTACTCAAATGGCTTAGAATAAATTATTGCTCTTTAACGTATATTTTATAAGTTTAAGTTGAAATTTGTAGCATTAAATGATCACTTCACATTTTTTAATATGCTTGGCTTAGTATCGTGCACGCTGTTTTATAAATAGTATACTATAATACTGTAACTAAATATTAGTTATAGGTAATTGGCTAAATTTAGCATAACTTGGATACATAATATTATTAATTTGTTGAGATCACGATCTGTGTAGCTATGTGCGATTTAAGGTTTTGTTAAATATTCTATAACGCGTATTTCATTGATAAAGTAGTATAATTTTACACTACTTTCCTTAAAATAACCAACTCTCGTACATTGAAATTTGTTTAAGTAAGTGATTAACAAATTTAATTACACACATGTTTTGATTCTACCTTGTCACTTTCCATTTCATTAAAATTTATAACAGAAACACGAATTTTACTTAAAATAAAAAAATACAGAAATATATATAAAAATCTACAAAATTTACATACTTGACAATTACATTTAACAATAATTTTTGATGAATCTTCTTTTTCTTTTACTAGTCTGATGGATTTGTGACTGATGCTGCAAACAAGGTTGTAATGGAAAATACGGGAACTTCCTTTTTCAGCTCCTATTTTTATTATTTCTATTATAAAAAGTGTACCTAATTATGCCAAGGGAACCCTGCACCCTTTTTGTTTTTACTCCTATTTACTCAGATATTTGATCAGAAAAACAATACGTGCAATGGCTCTTGACAGTCCTATGCCATGCAAGTAGTATTAATATTATTATCATTGCCCAAGATTTTAGAGTCAACGCCAGCTATTGGGATTGCATCGGCAATGTAAAAAAGCTTCTTCCTCGCAAACTAGAGATAAGCACTATAGAAGCGTCGGCCAAAATAGCAATTCATGGGCTCGTTTACTTAAAAAAGCCTCGGCGCTAGCCACTAGCGCCTTTTAAAATGATTTAGGAAGTCCTCGGCTTCGCCTCGTCCTTCCAACATTACTCAGCCATGAATTTATTTATTTCCGGCCTGGCAGTAATATACTATTACTTAGATAAAATATAACGACGTTTCTGAAGAACTTATAAAAAGCCTACTTGAAATCTCAAAGTGAATAGCTATAATACTTTATTGACATTTTATTTATGTTAATAAATATGGTGTTACCAGTGCTTGCAGTTGTGTTAAGTGTAATTTTGATGGTGAATGGTGGTGGTTTGTTACTTCTCTACCAACCGAAGGACATTACGAACGACTGTGCGTTTTCTAGACAACTACGATTCGATATATCGTTCGGTATGGGAATGTCTGATACTATCACTCTGGTACGAGAAATGTTTTATTAAAAAGAAACACTGGTTATCCACATAATATATTTTAATTTAGCACAACTAGCACCACCACTACAGCCCATTAACGCCCCACTGCTGGTCACAGGCCTCCACCCTCATAGGAGAGAGTGAATTAGATCTTAGACCCGCCACGCTGCTCCAATGCGTGGCGTGGGGGGGTGATTTTATTATCACCATCTCACAAAATATATCCATACTTAATCCTTCCATACTAATATTATAAATGCGAAAGTGTGTCTGTCTGTCTGTCCGTCTGTCTGTCTGTCTGTCTGTCTGTCTGTCTGTCTGCTACGCTTTCACGGCCGAACTACTCAACCGATTTTGATGAAATTTGGTACAGGGATAGGTTGTATCCCGGGGAAGGACATAGGCTACTTTTTATCCTGGAAAATTCTAAGGTTTCCGCGGGAATCAAAAAGTTTATCTGTTCAACCTATTTTAATGAAATTTGGTACAGGGGTAGTTTGTATCCCGGGGAAGGATATAGGCTACTTTTTAGCCCGGAAAAATCAAGAGTTCCCGCGGGAATCGAAAAAACTTGGTCCACGCGGACGAAGTCGCGGGAATCATCTAGTAATATTATAAATGCGTGTGTCTGTCTATCTGTCTGTTTGCTACGCTTTCACGGCCCATCTGTTCAACAGATTTTGATGAAATTTGCTACATGGATAGGCTGTATCCTGGGGAAGGACATTTTTATCCCGGAAAATTCAAGAGCTCCCGTGGGAATCGAAAAAGCTTGGTCCACGCGGACGAAGTCGCGGGAATCATCTAGTCGTAAATAAATAAGATTTATAATTAAAACAATTACATATTTAGCCGCTGGAACAATTCATACTCATTTCATACTCTATGCTTTTTTATCGTTTAAATAATCCTTTAAAAAATTATTTCAGGTGTTTCGCACCCTAACCGAAATAGACTACGAATGCGTAGTCGAAATAGTGGCGTCTTCCAACCAGTATCTTATCGTAGTGGTGCGTTACCCCACAACCATTCGCAAGAACTGTGAGGCCAACCGTGACGCCATGACTGTACTGAAAAAAAGGAAATGCACTAGGCTATGCGATCTACTTATTGGAGAAGCTTATGGACCATATTTTACGTTTACTGTCCGAAATCGAATGAGGTTCTTGTTTAAGAGCAATAGCAGCATCAATATTGATGTTAACGTAAGTTTATTAATCTATACTTCCATACTAATGTAGTAAATACGTACCTAAGTGTCTGACTGCTTTTTAAGTTAGCTTTTAATTTAACTTGAAGGGGAAAGGGAATTTATAATTTTTGAATTATCTCTGGTCTGGTCTGGTGGGAGGCTTCGGCTATCGCTAGTTACCACGTCTATCTGCGAAGATGTGCTGCCAAGCGATTTAGCGTTCCGTTACGTTTTTTTTATTATCTAAAAGTAAGCCCTTGACTGCAATCTTACCTGATAGTAAGTGATGATGTATTCTAAGTTGTAACGGGCTGTTAGGGTTATGGCAGTTATACCCATACCTCTAATCGGTTTCTACACGTCATCGTACCGGAACGCCACGTCTTTGCCGGTATAAGTCACGGCCGAAGCCTCCCATCGGGCCAGACCAGAAAAAAATCAGAAATTATGAATCCCCAAAATGACTCTGCCGGGAATCGAACCCGGGACCTCCCACGTTAAGACAACAGCACTCAACACTGCGCCAGAGAGGTCGCCACACACACGCGATGCTGTTAGAAACCGATTATGGGTTTAACATGACTGCCTTACCGCACTGTCTTAGCCGGCATCATCCCTTACAGTCAGGTGAGGTCAAAGTTAAGGCTAACTAGTAGAGGATAAAAAATTATAATGCGAAAGTGTGTTAGTTTCTTCAATCACGCCGCAACGAAGCTACCGAAAATAAAAAATACTTTTAACTGTAAGGCGAACTTCTACCAAGTGACAATAACATCAGCTCGGCGAACTCCCATCGAAGGATGTAACAGAAAAAACGAAACCATTTGTACTGTGGATGAGTCTAACTACTGCTTCACCACAGGCGTGGTTTGTGACGGCATCAAGAACTGTGGGGTTGATGATTGGTAACATATTTTTTTCTCCATATATATATATTTATTGTTGCCCCCGCATGCAAACTCCTTCTTCGTGTTCAATGAGAATGAGGACAACCGCCTTTGCATCGACCCTATTCTGTTTCCAAGGGGGATAAGTTCCAGATGGCTAATTTAAGCAATTAGATACACTTGCTTCAAACGGTGAAGGAAAATATCGTGAGTAAAACTGCATGTCCAAGAGTTGTTTATAATATTTTCGAAGGTATGTGAACTCTGCCAATCCGCACTTTACTGTCGTGGTGAACTATGACCAAACTCTTCTCATTCCAAGAGAAGAATCGTTCTCAGTAGCGATGATGACTTTAAATCTCTCTAGAGATTGGCTGTCGTGACCAAAATACGTCCGGGAGGACAATATCGCCAATAAATTTGTAGGTTTGAAGGTTGCACGCCGTGACCGAAATTCGGTCGGGAGGAAAATATCGCCAAAAATTGATATTTCTAGGTTTGATGAGAGGAAATCCCTATGCACGTTACCAGAGCAGAGGTTAGGCTACGCGCCCATCGTGGCAGTCATGGCAGTATTCATTTGCGCCGTGGTGGCCGGTGGGCATGCCCTCATACGCCTGCTGCCCCCGCATGCTAATTCCTTCTTCGTGTTCAATGAGAATGAGGACAACCGCCTTTGCATCGACCCTATTCTGGTTCCAAGAGGGAACGCGCCTGATATCGAGACGTTTAAGCGTGTTTCTATTATACCGGTAACTATTACAAGCAATTTTTTTTCGTAGAGATACTAGGTTTTATTAAGGGTTTGATAGTTATTTTAAACCAGTTATAAATCTGAAGATGGCCCGAAAAAGGGCACCTGGAGAACTGAAGAAGTGTTTTTTTTGAGTTCAGTCCACACACACATCCAGATATTATTATTATTTTATCCATATAATATTACGTTATCCACATAATATCTCTCTCTCTCTCACACACACACACACACACACACACACACACACATACTTATGATTATATTATTTATTGACTTGAAATATTAGAGGTCTCTCTTTCTCTTTGCGTCGGATTCCTCATTACTGAGGGTCGGGACCCCTTTCCATTAATCACATAATGGTAGGAGTTTTCTTGGGATAGTAATGTGGTGGGTTCCCACGTCCTTCCATATGCGACTCGATTAAGAGTGTTACTCTACTAGAGTGTTACTAGAGTGTTACTAGATTAAGAGTGAACTCTTAGGTTTTTGTAACGATTAGATATTATCAGATGTTAGTGATAATAAAAAACAGGGACCGACGGCTTGATGTTCTCCGAGGCATGGAGGAAACGAAAAGGCCAAATTTGAACCTCCAAATTCGGTCACCCATCCAGCTACCGACTTAGGTCAACGTTGCTTAACAATCGCAATCTAAGTATCAGTTACGCATATGCGTTGTCACAACTAGGCCACTCGTCCCGAGCCATATTAAGTACATGACAGTAAATAAATGCTAATATATGACCGAAAGTTTTTTCCGACTGACCAGATGGCTCCACAAATGATTGTGAGGAAAAAATAATCTAAATTGCAGGTATTGGGTAGTATATCAGAATCAGAGAACGATACGAACACAGAAGAATTACAAATTACGGAAAAAGAGCAAAAGCTTCACGATTTAGAAGGAGAACGGAAAAAAGAAGAACCAGAAATACAACAACTAGTCATTGAGGTAGGTATTGGTTATTATTCTTCTTAATTTGTATGGAACCAGCTGAGGCCCGCGACTTCGTCCGCGTGAAATGAGGTGTTTTGATTCCCGCTTAAATTTTCCGGGATAAAAAGTAGCCTATGTGTTATTCCAGACTATAATCTATCTCTGCGCCAAATTTCACGCAGATCTGTTCAGCCGTCCTGGCGTGATTGAGTATCAAACATATAATAATTATCGATTTTATTTTTACAAATTCAAATGTTTTTAAATCAAATGAACCTTTAAAATTAGTATTTTTACAAGTAAAATAAAAAATCGATGATACTCTAATACTACCTAATACTTTTGCAATATAATTATTGATTCTAGGAGAAACCAGAACCAGTAAGGAAAAGCACAATGAAGCTTATGACGGAGAAGATCCAGAAATTCCAGAAATTCATGAGTTCGAGATACGCAGCGTCGGATGCAGGGCCCAGTAGGGCAAATAAAGATTTTGCCTAGACTTTGTTAGTAGGTACTTAAATAAAACTATATACCTACACAGTATAATAGCGTTATGAATTTTGACTTCCTCGTTGGTCTAGTGGTTAGAAGGTTCGACGAGGCCATCGAAGTCCCGGGTTCGAGGCCATATCAAGTGGGTTTTGGATTTTCTGACAAGAAATTCTCAATACTAGCCCGGAGGAAGTAGGTGGTGTTCGAATCAAATATTAATTTATTCAATTCAGGTACACTTATTGAAGTCAATCACTTATACTTATAAAACTGGACCTATCATTTAAAAAAAAAACAAATAACAAATTTTCACTTCACAACCAAAGTTTGGCAAAATTATGAATCGAAATTCATCTTTATAGAAACAACTGGTTCTATAAATGATTTTTTTGACAAATTTTTATTTCATAAAACATTATTTGTCAAAGAAATCATTTATTATTCACATTAATTATTAAAAAATACATATCATAAAAACGTTTGATAAGTACTGTATCCATAGATAATACACTGGACTGTATCTGTCAAAATGTTAGGTTAGGTTAGGGTCAGACATTTGGTGGGCCAAGTAACCCCCTAGTGTGCTTGGGCGCTGCTAGTCCTTCTGGATACGTCCGGAGGGAAGGGCAGTGCTTGGGCCGGTGCACCCCGGTAACATGGCTAATAATTTCTCGTTATGGGATATTGTTAGCCATGGCTAATAACCTGGCGGGGGGTGGGGGAGGTTCTCCGCGTGTCCCTCTGATTAGCTGAGGGCACAGTGGAGGAACCTAGGGGGGCGGGGGGCGGGAACGCCCGGTAGTTGCCGGAAGCGGCACCGCGAGGAAGAAAACCTCGTTAAAAAATAACCGAAGGGGGCGGGAACGCTTCCGCTTCCGGGAGACTTCCACCCTGACGAGGGCTCCGGGCGGCCGACCCGTCGTCGTCGTCGTTGTCGCCCGTCGAGCCTCAGTCGCGGAGGAATGCAAGGGGGAGTCGGGGCAGCATGCCCCCGTGGGAGGATCCGCCTGGGCGGATGTCGCTGGCTGAGTCGCGGATGATTGCGCAAGTGTTCCCGTAACCCAGCCTTAAGGCGATGCGCAGGAGCGCCGCTGGGTTTTAGTGGGTATTCTGGAGTGCCAGTGAGTCCCACATACCCTCACGGAAGCATCGTGGTTTTCATACTGCCTGCTTCCGGGAGGGATGCCTAAACGCATTTCCCAGCGATAAAAAAAAAAAAAAAAAAGGTTAGGGTCAGACATAAATATTCAGGCACTTAGGTTCTATCGGGTTAACATACCTAACTTAAATTTAAAAAAATGTATTTTCAGAAGCACTAAAGTTAGTAAAATGTACCGACATCTGTCAAAATGTTAGGTTAGGTTAGGGTTAGACATAAACATTCAGGTAGTGCCCGGCCCTAATATACCCGTTGAATATACCTAACTTAAGTAAAAAAAAAATATTTTCAGAAGCGCTAAAGTTTGTAAGATGTACAGACATTTTGTAAAATCGCGAATTTGACAAAAAATATTTGGTGAAATAATAAATTTGTAAATGATACTTTACCATTCAGCAATTTTGCAAAGGAAAACATTTTTGAATTGAATATATTTTGTCAAACAATATTTTAAAAAATGACATTTTTGCGCAATACGTTGTTTGTCACCTGAAAAGTTCTTGAAACGTTTTTTGTGAGACATTAGTGAACCTTATAAAACATGACGGTGTTAATCAGTTACGGTATCTTAAAACTCAAGCTACGAGGGTTCCAAACACGCCCTCGTCTGAGAAGAGCTCAAAACAAACTCAGCCGGGTTTTTTTTTATTATCACCATCTCACAAATCATCTTAACTAAGGAACTATCACAGCCATTAGAGCAAATTATTGCCAAGCTTCCTTGTCATTTAAGTAAACCAATATGTAACTATATAATTGGTTTTATAAGATTTTTCAATGAGTTTACGTTTTACATTAACTTTGAACTGTTTCGTTTTACATTAACTTTGAACCTTGTCTCGGAGAGCACGGAAAGCCGTCGGTCCTGCGCCTGACCTCATTCCGGTCGTGTCGGATTTTCCATCCCATCCCATGAGAATAAAGGAACAGAGAGTGCACCTGTAAGCAAAATTGTGCATAATAAATTGTGCAAATTACGCCTAATCGCAAAGAAATCGGACACTCCCGTCATGGCAAACATGCACGACGCGCTGCTTAGGTAGTTTTAAAAATAAGCTATTTATGCTTTTTTTATTATTTTCTATTTTTATTTTTATTCTTGTAGTCTAGACTCTAGTCCACAAGTGCTTTTTGTGTCAAACTTTTTTCTCCGCCTCCGAAAAATATGAACGAGGTGTCGTTAGATTCAGAATAGCGTGTAGGTATATGATTTTCTGACAAAATTCAAGACCCGCTTGCAAAAATTGCAAAACTTATAAACAATTAACTGAAAAACAAAATATGGGGTATGGTTTCTTGCAAATATCTCTTATGCTATTTGACATTTTTCAAGTTTGAAAAAGATTCAAAATTTCCCAAAGAAAAATGCTGCTTCCCGGAACTGTAGGACCAATATTTATAATTTCCCAGAGGATTGAAAATACGGCTAAAAACGGGGACTCTGACTTGTGTAAGCTTCGCCCACGTTGGACCTTTAATGAATAAATATTATTTAAACCTATTATGTAAATATGAAAATTAAGAATTGAAAAAATTCATACATCTACTGGGTAGATGAATGAACATTACTTCACATTCAATTTTTTTTATCGCTATTTTTCTATGAATTATGCATTAGTTAATTAATTACTTTTTCCTACTTGAACATGAACATTGCAAGTGCGATAATTGTAAAATAACAAATCTGTGATTTTTTCTCCTTTTGGAAAGGCCTCAGAAGAGATACCCGTTGGAAAAATTAAAAATTGATATTTTTCAATTTTTTATCAACCAGTGACGCAGTGTAGACGCAGTGTAGGACGACCTCCAGCTCGCTGGTCCGATGACCTGACCTGAAAGAAGGTGGCGTGAAGCGGGTGGATGAAAAAGGCGGAGGACCGCTTTTGGTGGCACGTTCTCGAAATGGATGGATGATGGACTTTATGTTTTCTATATTGAATTCCCATTAATTTGACTTTAAGGAATAGCAATTCTGCTTGAAGTCTATGTGTAAATTCGACAATACCCGGGCAATATCAACACTGTCTCTCCACGTAGTTTGCTTGTAACATAACATAGGCTTATTATGTGGTTTTCATTTCCATGTTACTGTGGAGCTTTAATGACAACGTATTCAGTTTATTGGCGTTGATTCAGGAAATTCGGCGAAACTAATATGAAAAGCTTCAAAATATATGGGCGCAATTCAATAAATCCACACCCTAGTTTTATTCATAATTTTATTTTAAGCTACTACAAGTTCTGTCCTTAACTGCGATCTCATCTGATGGTAAGTGATGATACAGTCTAAGATGATAGCGGGCTAACCTGTTTGGGGCATGGCAGTTATATTGTACCCCTAGTCGTTTTCCACACGGCATCTTACCGGAACGCTAAATCGCTTGGCGGCACGTCTTTGCCGGTACGTCTTTGCAGCCACGGCCGAAGCCTCCCTTCAGGTCAGACCAGGGAAAATTCAGGAATTATAAATTCCCATTGATTATATAAATTGACCCTGCCGGGAATCGAACCCGGGACCTCCGCATGTTGAGACAACAGCGCTCAACACTACGCCAAGGAAGTCGTCAAAAACCAATAAATTGTAGTGAGTAAACTATTTGTTTTCCAGTTCGTTACACGAGCGTCCGTAAACAAGTCGACACGTGATTTACTAAAAAGATACGCAGCTTCGAGAAAAAAAACCGGCCAAGTGCGAGTCGGACTCGCGCACCGAGGGTTCCGTACTCAAGAAGTAGGTATAATTACCTTTGTTAATGAACCGCAAAACTAACTTTGTTTGTAGAGGTTTACTGTTAATATCAAAAAATTACGTTTGTTGTATGGGAGCCCCCCTTTAATATTTACTTTATTAATATTTAATTATTTATTTTGAAAGGTAATATACAAGTTAATATTCTGTGAAAATTTGAACCGTCTACCTGTTACCGTTTTTAATATTGAGCAAAAAAATACGAAAAAAACACGTTTATTGTATGGGGACCCCCCTTAATATATATATTTTTTTAATTTTTAGTATTTGTTGTTATAGCGGCAACGGAAATACATCATTTGTGAAAATTTCAGCTTTCTAGCTATCACGGTCTATGAGATACAACCTGGAGACAGACAGACAGACAGACAGACAGACAGACAGACAGACAGACAGACAGACAGCGGAGTCTTAGTAATAGGGTCCCGTTTTTACCCTTTGGGTACGGAACCCTAAAAATAAAGAAAAAGTATAATGGAAGTTATTTATTCTAATATTAAACGGAATATTTAGATTAGAACATTAGTCGATGATTGCGAAATTCTAGGAAGTCTTTTCGAAGATAATTTCGTAATTCTAGGAATTCTATGAGACTTCTTAAACGTCGATTGTGCAGAGTTAGTCATAGCCCACACCTGCAGAATGGAGTGGAGTTGAAACACCTAAATAGCGTAAAAGATCAGAGGCCCAATTGTCTAAGTAAATCGTAATCATTTGACAGCATAAAACGTATTACTCGAACTGTTTAAGAAATTCATACATGCTTTTTGACGTGAAGGCATCTATGAACTCCTTAAACAGGTCGAATTATACGTTTGACAAACGATTAGTATTACGGGGGGCAGATCATCGTTTCCCATCGTCCCAAAAAGATCTAAAAGTAAATAAAAAAGACAATTTAATTTAAAAGTACAATAATATAATTGAACAACTAATATTATCTAGTCCTCTTCTTCTTCATCTTCTACTTCTTCGGCGTGTTCATCAACGACGACCTGTAACGAAATAGTTTTTTTCATTCCGTTTCGAAATTCCGACTCGAAATATCGAATTGGAATTCCGTTTCGAAATTCCGATCCGAAATATCGATTTGGAATTTCGTGCGCAGCAAATCCATATAAACCAAGGGCATATAGTTTTCCGTTCGAATTTATTTCTGTTTAGAAATTCCGAATTGAAGCCTATCACGAACGGAAAAAATCCGTTCCTAACCCAAGTTTTCCATAGATTTTATATGAGTCGCATCATGAGAAAATCGTCGTCCATATTCGCTGACAGAATAACTGAACTCAGAGGCTAGCGTCTCCCAACATCTGAGAATTGTTATTCCGAACGGAAATAAACTTATGTGTGTACGGATTGTGTGTGTGTAACTTATGTATTTACGGAATCCCGATTCTATATTAGGTATTTCGAAACGGGATTCCGAATTTATATGGCCGCCGTAAATGACAATGTTGACTAGGTTTATTACGGTTTAAATCCGTTCTTAACCCAAGTTTTCCATAGATTTTATATGAGTCGCATCATGAGAAAATCGTCGTCCATATTCGCTGACAGAATAACTGAACTCAGAGGCTAGCGTCTCGCCCAACATCTGAGAATTGTTATTCCGAACGGAAATAAACTTATGTGTGTACGGATTGTGAGTGTGTAACTTATGTATTTACGGAATCCCGATTCTATATTAGGTATTTCGAAACGGAATTCCGAATTTATATGACCGCCGTAAATGATTGAATGTTGACTAGGTTTATTACGGTTTAAATCCGTTCTTAACCCAAGTTTTCCATAGATTTTATATGAGTCGCATCATGAGAAAATCGTCGTCCATATTCGCTGAGAGAATAACTGAACTCAGAGGCTAGCGTCTCCCAACATCTGAGAATTGTTATTCCCAACGGAAATAAACTTATGTGTGTACTGATTGTGTGTGTGTAACTTATGTATTTACGAAATCCCGATTCTATATTAGGTATTTCGAAACGGAATTCCGAATTTATATGGCCGCCGTAAATGATTGAATGTTGACTAGGTTTATTATATTATTACTAACTTCTGCACCCTTCTTACTTACTTTTTATGTGTCATACTTGTGCCAATGAACGCTATTTATAGTCCAGCGATATAAGCTTTTCGTTGATATAATATCAGTCTGTCTGTTTCTTATTTTTTGTAAATAAAAGTAGAAAGGGATAGTCAAAGTTAGTGATTAGTATGAATATTATGATCAAAGATGATTTATACCTCAGGTTCCGGTTCCGGTTCCGCAACGACTTCCTGTAAAAGAAAAATAAACAAGTTAGTATAGGTAGACGGTAGAAAACGTTAGAAACGGAAAGATTCAGGGTTCTAAAAACGTTAGTATCTATTCTCTACCTGGACATATTAAGACATTTGTAGCGGTAGCGTTATAGAGAGAGACAGAGAGAGGAACAAGCGTGAATTTTTATGCGTGATGATACAAGACAGTTTTGGCTTGTGTGTGACAGCTTTTGGAAACCATGACCAGTGTCATACAAATTGTAAGAGAGTCAGTACCTGGATAGAAGCTGGCGTTACTTTACTCCATGATAATGAAGGAACTAGAAGTTTTATTCGATATAATCCGCCACAGTAGACAAATCTATGTGGTGCAGTGTGTATCTTGCACTTGCAGCTTGCGTACCTACGTACCTACCAGTAATTCGCACCGACACAACACCACACCACACAAATCTTCCAAATTATTCTTAACGAACGTTTCACTCCGACACCGGAGCATCCTAAGGGAATGTTGACTCGACATGCACGATTGTACGACTTTACAATCGTGCATTTTCGAGTCAACATCTAATATAGAATAGATTAAACTTCTAGATCCATCATTTTCGTCAGTACCTGGACCTCCTCCTCCTCAACGCTCTCCTCTTCCTCGTACTCGTCGCCGTAGCCCACGGGGAACATTGTGAGGCAGTCCTTCTCCCCCGCCTCTGTGTCCAGACTTATGTAACACGGGTTCAGACCAGCCAGTTGTAGTAGAGGGAGACTGCGTTTGCGGGACACCATGAGGGCTAGACGGTCCTTGCTGTAAGAAAGGGTTGCTGTAAGCCTTGTCAGATGTGGTGCCGTTGGACACCCTGTAAAGGTATCTCCTGGTATGGTATGTTTGCCTGGTGGGAGGCTTCGGCCGCTAGTTACCACCCTACCGGCAAAAACGTGCCGCAAAGCGATTTAGCGTTTCGGTACGATGCCGTGTAGCAACCGATTAGGGGTATGGCTTAAATATAACTGTCATGCCCCTAACAGATTAGCCCACTACCATCTTAGACTGCATCATCACTTACCATCAGGTGAGCCCTCAGTCAAGTGCTAACTTGAAGTGGATAAAAAAAGGTCTTTAACAAAGAGCGGCAATCATGCATAATTGCCGCTTTAGGTATTTTAATTTCTATTATTTTTTATTTATTTATTTATTTCACAAGTAAAAGTACAAAATTAATTATTAAAACCATAATAATAGAAAACCAAATGATTAAAAAACATAAAAATTGCGAATTTCGTCAGTGAGATTCGAATCTGCGACATCTTGCAAGGCATAAGAAAAGGTTATTATGTTATGAAAAAAAAACAAATAAAAAAAGGTTGCTTTAATTTTTTATTACAAAAGATCTGCTTCACTCCACTCTGCAGGTGTACGTTGAGCGTAAGTAAGCTAAACAAATTTTATGCGTCTAGAAAAATATTAGTTTTCTTAAAAATATTATTTTCAAGTTGGATATCTACAGGTTTGTAATTATACTTACTGCTTTTTGTATCTAGTCATCTTGTCATATTGTTTAATGGTGAACGCGACATGCTCTGCGGATGTTGGATCGTCACCGACGAAAACTCCATACTGTCGTAATACAATTAATTATTATTTTAATTTTACTAGCTGATGCCCGCGACTTCGTCCGCGTGGATTGAGGTTTTTTGGTTTCCGCGGGATTTTTCGGGATAAAAAGTAGTGTGTTAATCTATTTCCATTCCAAATTTGAGCCAAATCCGTCTAGTAGTTTTTGTGTTTTATTACTTTAACCCTGAAAATAATAATTGGAAAACTATGTCTTAGCGGGTATGCATTATAGATTATACCAATAGCTTTTTTTATCCATTGAATGGATAAATAAAATACATTATGGCCAAACCCTTCAAATTCCGAGAGGAGACTAGTGTTTATTAGTGAGCTGGCATTAGGTTGATAAGATGATGGATGTTAATGATAATGATAAATAAATCACTCACGTTAATCACTTCACCGGGGAACTGGGTCATAATCTCTTTGACTTCGTGCCGTTTATCGACAGAGAACATCACTAGCACGTGCGGAGGTAAGTGCTCTGACTCTATCGGAGCTATTTGACTCACTACCTAAAGACACAGCCATTGAATTAGTTTCTCCATTAGACTATCATGAGAACTGCCTAATAGTATACCTTCCTATCCTTCCTATTTAATATCCTAATAAACCACATGGGTAAAACCGACCAAAACTATCATCACCCATCCCGAAAGAACCCTTTTTTGTTTGCGGGATGAAAAAACCTAATGTAAAGCCAAAGTGTTCTTGCATTAATTGCAAACATTCATTATGATATGAAAATTTTATCCGTCCAGTTGTATCAGCGTGATGTCGTAACAGGTCGACAAGCAGACAGAAAAAATTCAAAACAATATTGTTTTGGGCTCCCCTATTTGGCTTATCAATAGTGTAAGAGACAATCCAGAAGTAGGTATTTATGTGAAACTTTTAATATATTTGTACTTTCATTTGGAACATGCACGAATAAATGGTTAAACGTGTAAAGGTTCCACGAGAGATTTAATGTTATTAGTTAAAAGATGGCTAAACTTACAGATAATATTCATTTGATCCGGCCACGATTGCTATCGATAAGCTCTAAATCAAAATGCGATCTAAACACAAAAGTATTCAATAATCGCTGAGTCTGCCGGCAGGAGACTGAATTACCATCGTTCAAACACTCGTATTTATACTAACTATTTTCAATATGGCGTCCGTATCTGCAGATTAAATCAAATGACATGAAACGACTCAAATTGACAGATATTATACTTTCTGTTTCATGAGGTATAATGACAAACAGTAATAATGCTAACAATAGTAAAGCAGTAAGGAGCCGTCCAGTTACAGTTTTATTATAAGTATCAATACTTACATAACATTTTATTAATTTATATTTGAACTAGATGATGCCCGCGACTTCGTCCGCGTGGATTCAGGGATTTGATTCCCACGGGAACTCTTGAATATTCCGGGATAAAAAGTAGCCTATGTCCTTCCCCGGGATACTACCTTCTCCTGTACCAAATTTCATCAAAATCGGTTGAGTAGTTGGGCCGTGAAAACGTAGCAGACAGACACACTTTCGCATTTATAATATTAGTATGGATATGGATATGGAAGTATGGATATGGAAGTATGGATTAAATGTACCTTGGGGAAAAAGAAAGCCAATCCGTTAGCTTTGGCCAACTCATTAGCCGGTGTGTACAGCCCGGGCACGAAGAGACCTCCGGGGGGAATGTACTCCTCATCTTCCACGGACACATCAGAATGGAACTCCTCCTCCACCTCGACTTGTTCTTCTTCTAGCTTTTCAGGCTGGATTTGATTAAATACTTATTTTAGTTTTTTTTATTCTGCTACTAGTTAGCCCTTGACTGCGATCTCACCTGATGGCTGATGGTAACTGGTGATGCAGTCTAAGATGGTAGCGGGCTAGCCTGTTAGAGGTATGGCAGTTCTATTAAATGTGTACCCCTAGTCAGTTTCTACATAGCATCGTTCCGGAACGCTCAATTGTTTGGCGGCGCGTCTTTGCCGGTAGGGTGGTAACTAGCCACGGCCGAAGCCTAAGTAACAGAACTATAACAGAACATAACATAACCAGAGAAAATTAAGAAATTGTTAATTCTCAAATTGACCCTGCTGGGAATAGATTCTGGGACCTCCAACAGTGCTTACCACTGCACCAGGGAGGTCGTCAAAATCTATCTATCTATCTATTATTGTTCTTAAACTAGTTATATGAAGAAGTGTGATTTGCCAGTGGTAACAAAGTTAAACAAGCGACTTAGCTTAACTTAACAGTAAGTATAAATGTAGCGGTTACCACAGTGTAAACTAGATGGTACTAGTAGTATCTAGTAGATCTACATCACGGGATAGATAATCGTCTGAAAACTTACAAGTTACATAAAAGCCTGAAGGCTGAATCGCGATGTCGAAGTTTTCTGAGAATAGCGCTATATAAAGACCGTGCAAACTTACCACGGTCGCACCAGAAAGGTCCCCGGGCACAACACCAGCCCGGAGGAAGATCCATCCTATTGGTGTCGATTCGTATGCGGAAGGACGGGGAAACCCACCGAATTATTGTCCCAAGAAAACCGCTACCATTATGTGACTAATGGAAAAGGAGTCACGCTCCTCAGCAATGAGGAATACGACACAGGGAAGGACCACAATTAATAAAATAATTGTAACCCGACAACGGAAAAAAATGAATTAACTTAGATATATATATACCTCATCAGTCGCTTCGGTGACTTCTGTCGCGGCTTCTGTCTCAGCTTCTTCGCCTTCTAAAGCCTCTTCTCCTTCCACTGCTTCTCCTTCTGCTTCCGGTTCTGGCTCAGCAGGCAACTGTCAAACAACTTCTATTTTACATGGTCAGATCCATAGTATTCACTCGACGATTCGAAAACGCTTTTATTAAATATGTTTGAATTAAATAATAAGAGCTTGAGTTTGAAACATGAGTAATATTATAAATGCGAATGTGTGTCTGTCTGTTTGCTACACTTTGATGGCGCATCTTTTCTACCGATTTCAATGAAATTTTGTACATAGATAGGTTGTATCACGGGGAAGGAAATAGCCATAGGACTTTCTATCCCGGAAAATTAAGCAATTCCCGCGGAAATGCAAAAACTAATCATCGTCCAGTTCCAAAATATTATAGTCTTTGGCATTGAATAATCGCTTGACGGCATAGCGTTATCGATAAGGTAGGTACGTACTAATAGTACTAACTACAGCCAAAGCCTCCCACAAGAATTGACCACAGCCGATTTTGGAAATTATGATTTCCAAATTGACACAGTCAGGAATCGAATCCACGAACTCCTACTTATAAGACTGCAGCGGTTACCACTACACCACGTCTACACACTATAAAAATTTGCAGAAGCTCGCATAAAAACTTACTCCAGCTTGAATTCTTGCCATTCTTTCCTCTTCTTGCCTCTGCTTCTCTTGTCTTTGTCTCTCTTCCTCTGCTTCTCTTGCCAAACGCGCCTGTTCAGCTAGCAAGCGTTCTCTTTCTTCTCTTTCTTCACGCTGTATTAAAAGAATGAAAAAGTATTAACTGAAAAAAATTCAAAATGCAAATGAAAATGAAAATGAAATTGTTGTACATTATGCGAAACAGTTGGTCCTGCGCAGGATTTCTCTCAAGTCGTGTCGGATTGCCATCCTATAGGACTAATAGAGTGAGGGAATACAGAGTGCATCAACGTTTGCGCACACACTTGTTCACTGTAATATGTACTCTGTATTGACTTATTACTATAATTGGGTGATTTGGAAATATATTTTTTATGCCCTACAAGTTAGCCCTTGACTGCGATTTCACCTGGTGTTAAATAATCATATAGTCTAAGGTGGTAGTGGGCGAACCTGTTAGGGGTGTGGCAGTTATAATAAACCCATACCCCTTATTGGTTTCTAGACCGGATCGTACCGGAACGCTAAATCGCTTGGCGGCACGTCTTTGCCTCCAACCAGAACAAAGAAAGTTCAGAAAAAAAATATATCTTAACTACCCATGTCGGAGACCGAATCCGGGACCTCTCACTTATAAGACAACCACCACTGCGTTAGGGAGGTTGTCCCAACGGTATTGGATAGAAGCAGGCGTTACTTTGCGGAAGTCCATGACAGTGAAAAAACTGGCGACAAAATCGTCACTTTACAATCGTGCATTGTAGAGTCAACATCTCCTGAAGATGCTCCGGTATCGGAGTGAAACGTACGTTGAGGGTATTTTTGAGGTTTTATGTGGTGTGGTGAACATCGCGGGCTGCAAGTTCAAGAAACGCACTGTACCACATAGATTTTTCTTCTGTGGCGGATTATAGAAAATTAAACTACTAGTTTTTAGGGTTCCGTACCTCAATAGGAAAAAACGGAACCCTTATAGGATCACTTTGTTGTTCGTCCGTCTGTCAGTCTGTCAAGACCCTTCTTCTCAGGAACGCATGGAGGTATCATGCTGAAATTCATATCAAATACTAAGGTCTAATTGCCGTACTGTCTACTGTGCTGTGACAGTGAAAAAATCAAACTTCTAAGCCAACGCAATCAAAAGATACAGCCGTTTATGCTGCAAATTTTCGACACTCGCAAGGGAATCAAAACCTATAGGGTACTTCCCGAACTCAGAATCTTGAAATTTGGTACGAAGCAACGTCTTAGTACAGGTAAAGGAAAAATTGCGAAAAGCATAAATTTTATGTCACATCATATAATAAAAATATTTTTAAAAATTTTAAACTTACTTACCTCCTCATGAACGCGTAGAGGTATCAAGTTGAAATTCATACCAAATACTAAGTTCTAATTGCCTTTAAGGTTTTACCTAGAGATTTGTACGGAACCCTCGATGCGCGAGTACGACTCGCACTTGGCCGGTTTTTTCATAGTCCCAACGGTACTTAAGGTTACGAGAACATTATTACCTACCAACTTCTGCATTCTAGCTTCATATCTCTCCCTGCGGACCTCTCTAGCAGTTTTGCTTATAGTGGCGTATCGTTCATACGGTGGTATGGGTGGCAGCTGCTTTTCTGGTGGTACGTCTTCTTTGGGCACTGGAATCTCCTCGTATATGGTGTAGCGCATCAGTTCTGTAACGGGTTTTTTTTATATCTTGCACGCAGAATTTTATATATCTTGTCTTAAACTCAAACTCAAACTCTTACTCAAATCATTTATATTCGAGCAGACTTTGACAAGTGCTTTTGAATCGTCTAGTGAATCTACCACTGGTTCGGAATAACATTCCTACCGAGGAGAACCAGCAAGAAACACGGTGGTTGCTCATTTGAAAAATTTAATTAACAATTTGTAAATTAATATTTTATCTATAGAATTTAAGTAATTTGGTTAGGAGTTTAACCTACATAATTTTATATATTTTCTTAATCTATAGACTTTGGCTAGCTGATGCCTGCGATGCATCGCAATTGTGCTATTTCAGACACAGAGAAAGATAAGTCTGGAATAGCACATCTTTTTAATCCGAAAAATTAAAGAGTTTTTACGGGATCCAAAATACCTAAATCCACGCGAACGAAGTCGCGGGCATCAGTTAGTAATAAAAATACGAAAGTTGGGATGGATGGATCGATGGATATTTGTTACGCAATCACGCCAGAACGGCTAAACGGATCTGGGTGAAATTTGGCACAGAGATAGAATTTAGTCTGGAATAACACATAGGCTACTTTTAATCACGGAAAATTAAAGAGTTCTCAAGGGAATTAAAAGAACTTATAGTATAGTAGATATAGATGCGAAAGTTGGGATGGATTGATGAATTGATGTTTCTTACTCAATCACGCCAGAACGGCTGAACGGATCTAGATAAAATTTGGCACAGATATAGATTTTAGTCTGGGATAACACATAGGCGACCTATCCTGGAAAATTAAGGAGTTCCCGTGGGAACCAAAAAACCTAATTCCACGCGGACAAAGTCGGCGGGTATCAGCTAGTTAATCATAGAGTTACTTACTGACAAAGTCCCGTGTATCGCTCTCTTGAATCTTGAACAACACAACCAGCGCCTCCCCCTTCATCAGCGCATGGAGACACGCCTCGTTGGGTTCCACGTCACTCATGTACAGAGCCTCCTTGATCGCGTCCTCTGTCATCTGGACCGTCTCTTTGGCGGCTACTTGGATGCCTGACGGAATACTCATTTTTTGTTAATAGTAATTACTAGATGATGGGAGCCGCTAGAAACAAGCGGCACAAGACCGTGCTTTGAGGCGATCCATGCAGGAGACCTTCGTCCAGCTGTGGAAGTCCATAGGTTGAGACGAATTACTAGATACCTTTTTCTTTGCTTACGGGGGGACATTTTCATTAGATACCCAACTTTTTGTTCTGAAGACGTACCTAAGTAAAGTGGGTGGAAAGGAAATGCGACACCAACTTATCCCTATACGCACCATGCGAGTGCACCCAAGGACATTGCAGGACTATTGCAAAACATAGAAACAAATGATACGTATGGGTCTACGGATTTGGGTTGCTATAATGGACTGGTGAACTGGTGTGTATAAGAGAGAGATCCTCTACGTCAATTCTAGAACTACAAAGATCTTACTGATCAGATCCCACTTTTCATACAAGTCCAAATGCGCCTGGTCGCAATGCGGCCAGTAGAGGATGAAGTTCATATGTCTGACATCCTCCTCGCCAGACGCTCGCAGACGCGCTTCTTGTGTTCAGCCACGGTCAACACGCGAAGCCTTTCTTTAGACGCTTAAAGGCTAATCATAATCTAGATTCGATACAGTGACAAAAGTATTCTGCAGTAGAAACCATATACCGGTAAGTATGGGACGACCTCTGAGCATGATGGACCTACGACTGCATGAAAAAGCTAATAGGGGTAACTGGGGAGGCGTTTTCATGAGGAGACAACGATATTAAAACCTTACTGATCAGATCCCACTTTTCATACAAGTCCAAATGCGCCTGGTGGCAATGAGGCCAGTAGAGGATGAAGTTCAGATGTCTAACGTCCCTCGCCAGACGCTCGCAGACGCGCTTCTTACGTGCGGCCACCGTCAACACGCGAAGCCTTTCTTGCGCTTCACGGTTTTCCTCCTCCATTTTGCATTCGTCTTCTATCTTAGCCTGAAAACCCGGTTAAAAAATCTGCCCTTTGTGGGAGTTTTGTGTGTCACATTGTTTAGGTCATATTGTTTGTAAGTACTTGTAACTTTTTGTTTTTTATATGGGTTCTTAGGAATCTTGTTTTTTTTAATAAACTTATATAAGTATCTAGACTTCCCGCGACTTCGTCCGCGTGGTTTGATGTTTTTGATTGGCCGTGAAAGCGTAGCAGACAGACAGACAGACAGACAGACGGGCAGACAGACAGACAGACACACTTTCGCATTTATGTCAATATAATTAAGCGTTCGTCGATTTTCCGTCCCATCGGTCTATGAGAGTCAGGGAATAGAGTGTGCACCTGTCGAACAGAGACTTACGGCTTCCTCTGGCAACAGTTCGCCAATCTCCTGCTTCGGTCGCTCAACGCCCGTCTCAATCTCGTGTTTCATCAAACTAAGCTCCTCTTCTATAATGCGACACAGCTCCAGACCGTTCGCTCCGAACATTGCACGCACTAGTTTGCCTTTCTAGAAGTAGTAAGCTTATTGCAACCACAGTTTAAAGAAATCGTTTTTTTCCTACCAGTCGTTCGATGGAGGCATAGAGATATTATAGTAGGTACTACCTCTATGGATGGAGGCCTCTAGAAAATCCATGCAAAATGGTAGTACTTGTTTGGGTCAAAGTGAAGGAATACCTTCCGGATATTTGGAAATTCTACCTCCGCGGAATTTCATAAAGGAGACGGTTCAGATTTGTATGGTGCGTGGGATTGGTCTTGTACCAGTAGTGAAAAGTAAGAAAATAAAATATTAAACCAGCTTTGAAAGTTTATATTTTAGTTTTAATAAAATCTATCAAATTTTTTAAATTAACCCAAAATTAATATTCTGCTTTCTTGGATTTCTCATATTCGGGTGGTCAAGGGTAGGTACCAACTTCGATCCCCGGGCACCTTATTTACCTAATAATGTTATCTTTTCAGTGCCGAGCACTCACCTCTATTCAGAGTTATAGGTAAGTATGCGGTTTAAGAAATTAAATATTAGGTACTTGTTATAAAATAGTGAAGGAAAACATCGTGAAAAACCCTGTATCCCCGAGAGTATCTCAATGTTCTCAAAGATGTGTGAAGTCTGCCAATCAGCACTTGGCCAGCGTGGTGGACTGTGTCTAATCCCTTCTCATTCTCAGAGGGGAGTCGTGCTCAGTAGTGGGTTGAAGTGATGACACCGGTGCTAGTTTATAATATAAGTTATTTAAAGGCTTTACCGATATAAATAGAAAAGTTGGTTCACTTTTGTCTTTGAATCTGGATAATACATCGATATTATCAGCTACGGCCTGTAAAAAAATGATTAATATTACATTACTGCTCAGGTCGGAAATAAAGCATCTCACTATATTATTGCATTTATGCATATTTATTTATTTACAGAAGGGACAGTGTTAGGTACCTTAACCATGTAGATACGTTCCTGTCCTATTTCGAGTTTACCCTTTCTGATCGCGTTCGAGGTTGCAAGACAATAGCCACAGAACTCCGAATACACCTCCATACCTGAAAATGATCTAATCATTGAAAAACTGGTCAAGCGCGAGTCGAAAATCCCTAGCCTAATATAGTAGCGGACTAACCCTGTAAGGGGTATGTCAGTTATATGAAACCCATACCCATAATCGGTTTCATTCACGTAGAGTTCCAGATGATAGAGATTTGGGTGTTCTAAGACGTATTTTCTATAACGTTGACTTAAGATAGGATCCTTTAGAAATTTTAAAATATTATTTTATTATTACCCATGTGAAACGGCGTGTAATCTATAAATGCGAAAGTTTAGAACTTTAGATGGATGGATGTTTGTTACTCAATCACGGCATAACGGCTGAACGGAAAATTTGGCACAGAGTTAGATTATAGTCTGGAATGACACATATACTACTTTTTATCCCGGAAAATTTAAGAGTTCCCGCTGAAAACAAAAAACCTCAATCCACGCGGACGAAGTCGCGGGCATCAGCTAATCTAAAATATCTGTGGTCTGTATTGGAAAGAAAATTCCTTCCAGCGAGGTCTACCACTAGGTATTTTCGAAGAAGAAGAATAATATTTACCTACATATTAGTACATTGTAATAAGTGGTCAAAGCTTCCTCGAATTCTTCGTTGGTTTCCACCGTTTCTTGAATCGTAACCTGTCCCTTTCGAGCCATGTTTCTAAGGTTTAGCTTTTAAAAAAACTTAATATATTCAGCTATAGATAAATCACGCGAACAGGGCTGGTGGATTACGGAAAACATGAATCAATCATTGCTACAATCTCATTTGTTGCGATTGGCTGAATTTATGGTATTTTTGCTGCGACAATACATTTTGGCTAATAGAGAATGAGTGTTGGCCAATCAGAGGTGATTTCTATCATCAGAAAATGTTGTACTGACAATATATTACGCTATTTTGCTGTATAGTTCTACAAAATTATCTGGCCTGGTGGCCAAAATTGGAACTAATGTTTATGCCTGTTTATTCGTTTTTATATTATTTTTCATAGATACTAGCGACGCTATCACTGGGTCAGATAAATTTGTTGGACTATAATATTCGCAATCACCTTTGGTTCACGCTCTTCCGCTATTGGCCAAAATACATTGTTAGATCAAGGATACCCTAAGTTCAGCCAATCACAATGATTGAGACTAACAATGATTGATGCAGGTGTTACCTAATAGGGATCTATGATATGGCTACTGGGTGCTGGGTGCTAGAAAAATGACAGAACTTCGAATGACGCAATGACATTGATTTGTTACAGAATTAAAAAAGAATTTAAAACTCTACAGATACTGCAAAAATGTTTTTACTATGAAGGCTTTTTATTTTTATTGAAAACATTAGATGAGTAAATCATATATCCACGTGGAATGGTGGCAAAAAATCCTGGTGACTTGTTATATTTATTTACTATCATTAGCTGGCGAGTGCATTTCCACGCTTGACAGCCAGGCTGAGCCTTTGCGTAAAAAACTAACCATGAAGGTTGTAACTTTTAGACGGCTTCTCTGGCGCAGTTAAGAGCTCTGTGGGTGCTTTAGTGGAAAGTCCTGGCTGGGGGCCACAGAGTACTTTTTTATATAAGGGCTGGGGGCTGCGATTTTATAAAATACTAGATGATGCCCGCGACTTCGTCCGCGTGAATTGATGTTTTTTTAAGATTTAAACTATCCTATCTCTCAAGTTGGATCGAACTGCACATGGTGTGCGAATTTTATTATAATCGGTTAAGTGGTTTAGGAGTCCATTGAGGACAAACATTGTGACACGAGATTTATATATATTAAGAAGATGTACGTCTTAATTGTCACTCTACCGGGCAAATACGTGTCGGCAAGCGGTGTAGGCTTCCGGTACGATGCCGTGTGGAAACAATTAGAGGTATGAGTTTAATATAATCGCCAATCGCCATACACATTAGCCCGCTACCATCTTAGACTGTGTCAGCATTTCAAGTTTATAGTATTCTTAGTAGTAGTACTTTACTATAGTTAAGTATAGTACCTAATTACCTATAGTGTTATATTATAGTAGTAGTAGTAGTATGTATAAAAGTCCATAGGGTAGTTTTCACTAGGGATTTTGATTTCGTATCTTTATGGTAGAGCCTTTATTTTTATTTCTTTTTTACGACTTCATCGACATACCGAAATCTCCGCGTCAGCTTTAACAGACGTATTGCTATTTGTACCTATTTGCCGTTGTTTTGGTTTACATTTTACTATGTTTTATGGTTATTCCCTTCTACGGCGACGCATAAAATGAAAATGGGGTACACATTACCGTGAGAGATTTGTAAGGGAGTATTTTCATTGACCTGAGGTACGCAATTCCTTCCCCACACAGACAAAAAAGTGTGGTGTTAGCTTAGCCGCTCGGCTTCCTATTCGTGTGGTTAGGGGGTTCGATTCCCGCGCACGCAACACGATCGGAGTTATTTGCGTTTTAAGAAATTAAATATCACTTGGTTTACCGGTGAAGGAGACCTGCATGCCCGAGAGTGCATAATGCGCTTAAAGGTGTTTGCAGTAGGTATGCTAATCCGTACATGGCCAGCGTGGTGAACTAATGCCATAGTAAAGGCAATGGGCTGTCGAATGAACAAAAAGAGATGAAAGTTACGACTTATTACAAATGAAAGCCACAAAACCGTACCTAGGCAGGAATTCATTTCATGTGGGTTTTACCATGGGCAGGAAGTGCGATCAGAAAGGAAAATAGAAAAATATTAATAAACGTTTTTTTAACCATAAATTCCAAACTTATAGCATTCAGTATTGATCCAAAAAAGCAATAATAAGTTCAAATATCTAAATTAAAACTAATGGAATGGGCTTAATATAATTACCTTTCCACTGTCAAGATAACCCGTTATCACCTTAGACTGCATCATCACTCCAGGTGAGATCGCAGTCAACGGCTAACTTGTAGGAGGAGAAAAATAAATAAAAGCGGCGTGTAAAAGCTCTCTTATAGGCTTCAACCTTTGTGTTTATGTGTCACGTGATATATTTACGTGATTTGTGACGCGGAATAATAAGTTTGCTATGGCGGTTTTTTTTCACCAGGGTCAATAAACATGATGTTTTCATTATAACTAACGTAGGTAATGATTTTTTTTTTTTTTATAAACGGGCAGCGCTCATAGCGCCCGTGTCTTGTCGCCGCCTCCGGAAATGACTATACTATAATAGTATACTATACTATATAGTAGGTCAAATTATCCGTTTGAAAAGCGATCGCTATTACTTCTTTACACAATCGGGGGGCAGATGTCGCAAGACCGTGACGCATGGAAGTCTCTACAAAACACCTAAGTCCAGCTGTGGACGCCTATTGGTTGACGATGATCCACGCTCAGTATCACCCACGTGCCTCGGAGAGCACGTAAAGCCGTCGGTCCTGCGTCTGATCTCTCTCCGGTCGTGTCGCATTTTCCGTCCCATCGGGCTATGAGAGTAGAGGAATAGAGAGTGCACCTGTGTATGCGCACACACTTGTGCACTATAACATCTCCCGCACAGATGGCTAATCTCTCTTTAGATAGGCCGCCGTGGCCGAAATTCGGTCGGGAGGACATTAATACCTAGACTAACAATGGGTTGAAAAGTTAATGATGATAAAATTAGATCAACAAAAATGGTAATACATAGCTTCGTTTCGCAAAATAACTGTTTAGAAACGGTGCCAAAAATTTAAACAATTTCGTGTAAGTAGGTGCCTGAGCAAAGGCATTCCTTAGTACGCTACACTTCTAATGCTTGTAGTACAAGCTAAGGACTTACGCGATTTTTAGGTTTCCTAGTAAAACAGGGAATCCTTATAGATTCTTCCAATCCGTCCGTCTTTTGATTTTAAATATCAACGCTATAGTCCACATACACCTCATGCTTATTAGCTATTGCTTATATTATTATCCATACTAATCATACTAATATTATACATTTGAAAGTTTGAATGAAGGGATGGATGGATGGATGTTTGTTACTCAATCACGCCAGAACGGATCTGCATGAAATTTGGCACAGAGATAGATAGATAGATAGATAAATGCTTTATTGCCACACAAAACATTATAAAGTTAACAATCAAAAAGAAATAACAAGTGCGCAAAGGCGGTCTTATCACTAAAAGTGATCTCCTCCAGACAACCTTTAATTAAAGAAGCTAATGCAGTGAAGCGGGATAGTGCAACAACATTGATACATATTTATAATATACTACATAAACTATACATTCTGATAATACATAAACAATTACACAAATAAAATACTAAAACATATAAATAATAAAATACCAATACATTTAATCATAATACATAATATATAATTAATATTTCGGACCTACACAAAAGTAAACAAATACATAAATAATTTATAGCATATTAGTATGATAAAATTCTTTCAAACGATTCTTAAAAATACTCAAAGATTTTGGCTGTCTAATATTACCTGGTAGCGCATTCCATAACTTGACTGTCTTTACCGTAAATGAATTTGCATACACCTCAGTCCGACTCAATGGTATTTCTAACTTGTTGTCGTCCCTTGACCGCAAATAAAATTGAATGTCTTTGCTGCCAAGAAAGACATTCAATTCACAGAGATAGATTATAGTCTGGAATAGCATATAGGCTACTGTTAATCCCGGAAAATTAAGGAGTTTCCGCAGAAGCCAAAAAATCTCAATCTACGCGGACGAAGTCTCGGGCATCATCTAGTTTATTCGAAAGAGGGTCTGTCTGTTTTCTTCCGATTTTGATAAATTTGGTAAAAAGATAGGTTGTATCCCGGGGAAGGACATTTTAACCCGGAAGTTGAAATGTCCTTCCCCGGAAGATTAAGGAGTTCAATAATTAGGGCCGCCTAAAAATTCATATATTCATACGTAGGGCTGTGATAAATTATAAGATTAAACTTGTTGCCTCTTGTAACTTGCACCCATATTATGTGCACATGACATGTTTCCGGTAGTAGTTTCTAGAAAATATGTTTTCATCTGCAAGTAGTAGTCTCTAGACTCTAGAAAATATGTTTCTACCTGAACATTTGAACTGCTGTATGCAGCAAATGTTTTTTTATTCTCATAATATGGAATAAGTACAAACAATTTAGCCCGCCAACCCGCATTGGAGCAGCGTGGTGGGTCTAAGCTCTAATTCTCGCTCTCCTATGAGAGTGGAGGCCTGTGCCCAGCAGTGGGACGTTAATAGGCTGTAGTGATGATGATGATGATGATGACAAACAATTTAACTCCTGATTTCAATTTTCCAAGACAAGAAACAGGTTTTAAAGAAGCTTGATACGACTTTATGTAAAACTAGCTAATGCCGGCGACTTCGTCCGCGTTGATTGAGGCTTTTCGGTTCGCGGGAACTCTTTAATTTTCCGGGATAAAAAGTAGCCTTTGTTTTATTCCAAACTATAATCTATCTCTGTGCCAATTTCCATCCAGATCCGGTCAGCCGTTGGGGCGTGATTGAGTAACAAACATCCATCCATACATCCACCCATCCATACTTTCGCTTTTATAATATTAGTATAGATAAAAAATGTTTGCTTGTTAGCGAAAATATTTTTAAGCAGGAACCTTCAACTTTTTACGAAGAGAGGGCTGACTTAGGAACTTATGAATAAATTTCTCGGCAATCCTTCAAAGTTTCCAGATGCGATAGTGCGAACAACCGCCTTAAAACTGAGCAACTTTGGAGGTTCCCAACTCACTGTCTTTGCCTTCTTTGGCGAAGTTTGGAATTGACTTGCGATAGCTCCTTTTCTTTCACGCATCGTTTATCAAGTTTCTAATGTAGTACAGGGGCCATACTGCCAACGCTTAAAGCAATACTTAAGCAATATTACTCAAAATGACAGTTCGATGTCACGTACCTTGACGTTTCTAAAAGAAGGATTATAATTCTAAAACATGAAAGTCAACAATAATGAAACAATATGGCTTTAAGCATAGATAATACACTATATGCTTTAAGCGTTGGCATTATGGCCCCTGTATGATGTTTTTGTTATTTCCTTTACCGTAAGGCAAGTTATTCTTATGCGTTATCTCCACCGAGTAGTAAACCTAGTTATCTCTATGAATTTATAATGATAATGGTGATGATGATGACTTCATCATCATTACAAATTATAGCCGGCTCACTACTGAGCACGAATCTCCTCTTTGAATGAGAAGGGTTTAACCATAGTCCACCGCGCTGGCTAAGTGCGGATTTGAAGACTTCACAAAATTTCGAGAATATTATGGGCATGCAGGTGTCTTACGATGCTTTCCTTCACCGTTTGAAGCAAATAATATCCATTACTTATATAAATACGAAAGTGTGTCTGTCTGTCTGCTACGCTTTTAAGGCCCTGTTTAACTAGTTTTGACGAAATTTGGTACCTATACAGATAGTTTGGATCCCGGGGAAGGACATAGGCTACTTTTTATACCGGAAAAAAACTTAATCCACGCGGACGAAGTCGTAGGCATTATCAGTTTATAATGATTCATCGTATATCACTCCGAAAATTTACAAGTTCTTCAGGAGGTCCACCTATAAAGACCATAATTTATTACGAAGTATTCCCTAGAGTGCGAAACCCAAACCTTATAAAGTTATGAAACAACAAAAACAAACAATAAATTATCTACCCAAACACAGTGGTATAATTAATGTAAACTTTATGGGCCTTTTATAGCCATCGGTCGGTCATTACACCTAATTAATTAATATTTTGCAGCACGATAATAAGGTAATATGCCATTTGTTTTCATAGGGACTATGTAGCGAGTTTGTTATGAATATGAACTGTATTTGATGAACTCTGCCGTCCTTATGATGAAAACAGTAGGTAAATCGCATTTTTTGAGACATTTACGATCTCCATGGCGCAGTGTTAAGCGCTGTTGTCTTAACTGATTGCCTATTTGTACTAAATATACTTATAAAAATCAAACCCAGGACATCACTTCGCAGTAGAACACCACCCGTTGTCCTGTACGACACGTACGACTACGTTGTACTTGCGACAAACACGACACAACGACTTAATACGGTACGACGCGACAGTATCAAACAGTAGCTGACCCTAGTTCTATGGTCATGACGTAGTTGGTGGAGTGTCCCGTGGTACACAGCGTCACGGCGCGGACTAGCGTCTTAGTCGGACAGTCGTACAGGCCGGACGCCAGACGGTGGTTCTGCTCTGGCTTTATGACAATAAACTATAATATTTCCATTTCTGTGGGAAAATTTAAATAAAATCGGAAATCTATCTGTACAGTTCCGCAAGACTTTATCCGCGTAGGTCTTTTGGAATTTCCGAAGGAATCCTTTGTTTTTTTGGGATAAAAAGTAGCCACGTCCTCTATTATACCCATAAAAACTTACTTACAACTTTATAATAAAGAAACTTACACTAACTAACCGTACTCGAAAATTGGCGTGTGTACGATCTATATGTTATGTTTTGAAATGTGAAGGAGTTAAATAAAAATGATTTTTTAAGTAAAACTAATTGTATTAAATGGAACGAAACTTACATAATAATACTAGTAATTATTAACATTTCTATTAATTAATAATCAAGTGCACAGAAAAGAGCAACGCCACGTTTGATCCAATGCGCCTGTGGCTTGTGGGTGACCAGTTCTATGGTCATAACGTAGTTGGTGGAGTGTCCCGTGGTGGACAGCGTCCCGGCGCGGACTAGCGTCTTGTAAGTCGGACACTCGTACAGGCCGGACGCCAGACGGTGGTTCTGTTCTGGCTTCATGTAGATTATCGCCATTTCTGTTGGAAAATATAAATTATATAAATAATAAATAATAATAAAAATCTTTATTTGTTCCCAAACCATAGTACAACGTTCCTTAAAATTGCTTTTTTTTAAATACAAAATATTGTCTTAAAACAAATAGAAAAAGTGGACCAAGGTAAAACTTATCTCTAAAATAGAAATCTCTTCAAGCCTTCCTTAAAAGGTATTGGTAAGACAATGCCTCCAAACTAGGATACCCTGATAATACAGGGTTAATATTTTTAAAAGCGGCGATAGCCTAGTGGTTAAGACACCCGACCTCCTGTACGGAGTCGCGGATTCGATCCCCGGGCACGCACTTCCAACTTTTCAAACTTATGTGCGTTTTAAGAAATTAAGTATTACTTAAGGAACCTGCACGGCCGAGCGTTCTCCACAATGTCCTCTAAGGTGAAGCCTGCCAATCCACACTTGGCCAGCGTGGTGGACTATGGCCAATTCCAAACTTTGTCTTACATGCAATTTTCATACCTGTATGAAGCTCTTTAGGACGGCTCTCTTCAAGTGCCATTTCAGCGCCATTCCATCGAGCACCTTCAAGAAACAGGCCGCTTACACAACACCCGTCGTCTGGCTTCTTTTGCGGCGGTAGCTGGAGAGCCTATAAAACATTTAAATACATTTAATCCACTCTTAGATTTGTTATTGAAATAAACTTTTACTATCGCTTTTGAAGCAACTGATGATTACCACCAGGCTATCTACCACATGCCTACGGAGAACCTTGGAGTACTTGGGACACATTACCCGCAGAAACCCTGAAAACCTGGGGAAACTGCTGCTAACGGGCAAAGTGGAAGGAAAGAGGCCTGCAAGACGACGTAGTCTTATGCGTTGAGCCGACCCAATAAGTACCACACTCGGCACACCTGTCCACGTTGCTCTGCACAATGCCACGGATAAAACAAGATGGCGTAACATCGTAAAAGAAAAGATACTCCGTGGCAAAGATCACGATCCTCAGCAGTGAGGATGACGATGTATGGAGGAGGAGCGCTTTTGAATTGTCGATGGTAATGACATGCTTCCTCGCATAATTCTGTAGCGCATCAGTTAGAAACGCCTGAGGGAAGTAGAATCTTTAAATCCAAAATACCTTTCAGATTCCACCGTCTAAGACTAGGAATAAAAGAAGAAAATCTACATAAAAAGTACCTCAAAAGCATACGAGACAGTGTCGATGGCAATAACATGCTTTCTCGCGTAATTCTGCAGCGCGCCAGTGAGGAAAGCTTGAGGGAAATAGAAGCCTGATATCCAAAACACCTTGGGGATTCCGCCGTCCGCCCAGCTCTGCATGAATTGTACTCGCATGCATAGGTCTTTAACCCATGCCGCTGGAATAGACAGTAGGTACTTATAAATATATATTAAATATCCATAGGTACTTCCATACTGCAGATATTATAAATGCGAAAGTGTGTCTGTCTGTATGCTACGCTTTCCCGGCCCAACTACTAAACCGATTTTGATGAAATTTGGCACGGAGACAGGTTACATCCCGGGCACTTTCACGCCAGCTGCTGAACGGATCTGGATGAAATTTAGCACAGAGATAGTCTGGAATAACATATGGACTACTTTTTAACTCGGAATATTGGGTTCCCGCGGGAACCAAAAAACCTCAAACGGATGTTTGTTACTCAATCACATCGGAACGGCTGAACGGATCTGGATCAAATTTGCCACAGAGATAGATTACGGTCTGGAATAACATATATGCTACTTTTTATCTCGGAAAATTAAAGAATTCCCGCAGGAATAAAAAACGCTTAAAGCACCTTAAAGTCGCGGGCATCAGCTAGTATTAGTATAAGGAAGGAAGTAAGGATCTTACCAAGAGGCTTAAGTGACGGGTATGCCCTAGCACTCCACATAGTCGGCACAGCGTTACGGGCCAGACTGTTCGACATACTTTCCAGAGCCTCTGACATCACCACCAGACCTTTCAGGGCTTTTTGAAGATCCCTGCACACAAAACAAAGAGATAATCTAAGCCTCGTTTTAAGACACTGACCAATGTAACACTGACTAATGTAAACAAGCCAATTCGGTTAACGAATCCGGTTAAACCAAATGCAGCCATTGCATTCGGTCATCGATTTAACGTAAACGCGCCTTAAGCATAGGTTTTTTCCCGCTCAGGCACGTCATCTGTTCAAATTACTTTCGAATTTTCATTTCATTTCAAATATCCTACTTTTAATGACCTCTATTCATTTGCATTTTATAACTAACCTCAGAGAAGTGCTGATAACAGTCAATAGTTTATTGTATCTTATTGCCTCCTGTATGAGCACGGTGTTTAGAGACTCCCTGTATGATACTGGATACCTAGCAATAAAAAAATGTAATATTATTAAATTATTTTTCATATTCGTATCAAGTTCTATTCCTGGGGTTGAAATGACAAGTGACTGTGAAGAGAAACTATTTTCAAGTGAGAGAGTGTGAAGAAACTTTCTTATAAATATAAAATTATTGAGATCGCAAAGAAAGGTTCAGATAGGTAATTTCCGCAGGTAAAATGAAAAATTTAGTATAAAATATCCAGTTGCACCAGTAATAAAAATATCATTAATAATTAATCCGCCACAGCAGGTAAATCTATGTGGTACAGTGTGTATCTTGCACTTGTACCTTACGATAGGTATTCACAACCACAAATCTTTCAAATGATTCTCAACTTACGTAATTTACAAAGAATATGCGATCTGCACGTTAGGCCAACTAGAAATCGCCATAGGCTCGTGACTCCATCGCTCCACCTCTAGAAAGTCTAAAGGTCGTTCGTGAGAATGAGCATACTCTTCTTTAACAAAATTCCTCAACCTATTATAAACTTGCCTTTACACAAGTTTAAGATAACCATTAAAAAATGCTCCTGAAAAAAAGCTTATTATACTGTCGAAGATTATACTAATGATAAAGGCGCATGGATTTGACTCGCTCCCGCAATGCTCAGACTGCGGTTACATAAGTATCTGTATATGTTGTATGTGTGCGTATGTAGATTATTGCAATTATTGTAAACATCCTATATATTTTTTCAAAAGAGCGTCCACCGAGTTTCTTGCTGGTTCTTCTCGGTAGGAACGTCATTCCGAACCAGTGGTAGATTCATTTGACTATTCATAAGAACTTGTAAAAAGTCTATTTGAATAAAAATCATTTGAATTTTGAATTTTGAATTTGAAGGATTTGTGTGGAATATCGCTAGCTACACACTGATACAATGATGACAACATACATTTGATGCAAGATACACATAGAATTTACCTAGTGTGGCGGATTATAGCGAAATAAACTTCTAGTAGGTACCTCCATTATCATGGACTTCCGCAAAGTAACGCCTGCTTCTATTCAATATTTTGATGTTGTAAGCCTGCCTTAAGTAATATTAACCCCATTATACTCACGTAGCTGCAATAAACTTCGTGTCCAGCATAGGTGGTAGCACATTAAGGATATCCTTAGCGGCGAGCTCCGTCATTTCCTCGGCGGAGAGTCCGCCTTCGCCGCTTACCTCCTTCGGTTGCAGATTGCTTAGAATACCTGATTGAGTAACCAAGGAGTGGATAGTCAGCTTAGGATAATGTATTAATATCCATACTTAATATTATAATTGCGAAAGTGTGTCTGTCTGTCAATAATATTGTTTGTAGAGGAAGGAAGATGAACTGCGAGGGCGCATGCTACGAGTAATATGTAACTTTATAGACAATCTTGCATTGTAAGGTCGACATCTCCTGAAGATGCTCCGGTGTCGGGGCGAAACGTGCGTCGAGAATAGTATAAAGTCTTGTGTGGTGGTGCATGTGAGTGGTGGTGGCATTGCTTGCCTGGGAACTTAGCTTTCTTGCTTGGTTGGGAAGGTAAACGGTGCTTCGCTTGTAACTGCATGCTTGACCATACAGATTATTTTTTCTGTTGGCGGATTATAGCAAAATAATTGTATTCTTTTCTTGCTAGTAATAATTGTCTACTTGATCAGCCCCCCTGTTTTGTAAGGAAATCGTAATCGTAATCGTTCGTCGAATAATTCAACCCGTTTAAGGAGTTCATAGATGCTTGCACGCTAAAAAGCATGTATGAACTCCTTAAACAGTTCGAGTAATACGTTTTAAGCTGTCAAATGATTACGATTTGCTTAGACAATTAGGCCCCTGAGGCCTGCGGGAATTCCACGCGGATGAAGTCGCGGGCATCATCTAGTAATATAATAAAATGGAGTCAATGCAATAGAGAATACGGAATACGACGTAGATAGAAAGGATGACAAAAATCATACAAGCATACTAACTGATACAAGTCCTTGTCTCTGACGTGGCGTAGCTAATGTTAGCATTGCTATGAAGGCCGAATAAAGATGGGTCGTCGTTGAGAGGCAAAGTGCGGATGTACTTTGTATAGTCGTCTATTGTTGACCAGGATGGTTGCTGTAATGTAAACGATGTTATCATTTTAATGGAACTCATTGTTTCGATGGCTTAACATCAAAACCCAAATTAAGATAAATGAAAATGGAAATTTAAAAAAAACATATAGAAAGTAGAAGAAATAAAAGGAAACGAAATTATAGAAAGAAAAATCGAAATACTTGTAGTGTTGAGCTAGTTCAGATTTTGTAAACTGACCCTAACAGTAATCTATACTATATTATTATAGAAGCGAAAGTTTGGATGTATGTATGGATGGATGTTTGTTACTCTAGATTGCAGTCTGGAATAATACATAATCTACTTTTTATGCCGGAAAATTAAATAGTTCCCGCGGGGACCAAAAAACCACAATCGGACGAAGTTACGGGCATCAACTAATGAAATCATAAATGTCTTGGTTGCAAAGCAAGAATAATATTAACATACAACGATAATACTAAATTAATTAATATAAGGAATCTAGTCTTATACAGAACACTTACCTATACCAATACAAGAGTTACCATTGTTACCGTTAATGAATAATAAGAGCTCAGTTTAGTTTAAACTGGATTCAAGAAATATAATGTCATGTTCAGTATTATAAAAAACGTCATCATACTCAAAATATGTATTCTATAAATAAGATCGTTTGGCGGTATTTGAGTTAGTCTTTATCTGATAGTGAAAGTGTAATCATTATTATTGCCAGTAATTGTGATTGGTATTCCGAGTTAACTAAATCACGTTACAAGACATTAAATGCATAAAATAAGTGATATGGAATTGTACGAAGCATCCTCTGTGTATATTATTTCTACGAGTATCCTGCCTGATTGTAACACCATGCATAAAATTGTTATGTTTTAAGAACTACAATTAACGTAGTCAATCACCTGTTTATAAGCCCCGCTTTCATCAAAGATACAGCGATCGTTGAGTACAGCAGTGGTATAGTAGTCAGATAACAGACACAGCAAGCAGCGTCTGTCCCAATCGTCTGTTACACGACCACCGTAGTTGATGTGACCCGCGGTATAGGTTAACATCTAGATAAATCATTCATGACATTAATTAATATAGTTTTAAAATGAAGTGTTGAACTTCATCATCTATATCGCTCCAGCAATGCTTAGGACAGCGGTTACATAAGTATCTATACATAAATGAAATTGTAAATTTTTTTTTTTCAAAAGAGTTTTGCAAGTGCTTTTGAATCGTTGCGTGAATCTACCACTGGGTCAAAATGCTGTTTGTTAGTCTCAGAAAAAACCAATTTTAATTTAAAATCAGAACTTTAAATCCAATTCAGGTAACAATAATCTGATTTATAGAGTTATTTAAAATATGCTTTAAAAGTGGCGTACGCCAAGGATACCACTATTGGTCCTGTACTTTTATATTTTTATATTAACAAGAGCATTGCAAGAAAAATTGTGTACTCTGATAACTATAGCTTATGCCATCTTAAGAGTGAAATTTGGGATAGATCTTCATCATTACCTCAAATGAAACATCAGCAAGGGTAAGCATTAAAAGAGATATAGAAAATTAGCTTAAAAATGGTAGATTCTAACCCTCAGGGGCACTTCATTGTATTCAGTGAGGAACATGTGCAGCTGTGAGATGCAGATGCGCAGATCTCCATCGGTGAACTCATAGGGGATGTTGAAGCCGAGAGGACCAAACTTGCGGCGTTCCAGTACCACGCCGTGGAAGAGACAGAGGGAGAAAAGTAACCACTGAAAAAAATTATGTGTATGAACATAAAGATAAAGATAAATTTATTTCATAATCACACAGTATGGGAAACATAATAACATTTACTAATACTAATATTATAAATGCGAAAGTTTGGATCGATGAATGGATAGATGTATGTATGTATGTATGGATGGATGGATGTTTGTTATTCAAATTACGTCCGAACGGCTGAACGGATCTGGATGAAATTTGGCACAGAGAGAGATTATAGTCTAGAATAACACATAGGCTAATTTTTACCCCGAAAAATTAAGGAGTTCCTGCGGGAACCAAAAAACCTCAATCCACAAGGACGTATTCGAGGGCATCAGCTAGTCAAATAAATATAATAAATGCAAAAGTTTGGACGGATGGATGTTACGTGGATGTATGGATGGATGGATGTATGGATGGATGTTTGTTACTCAATCACACCCCAAGGGCTGAACGGATCTGGATGAAATTTGGCACAACAGGCCAAACTTTACTTTACTTTACTTTTTATCCCGGAAAACTAAGGAGTTCCCGCGGGAACCAAAAACCTCAATCTACGCGGACGTAGTCGCGGGCATCAGCTAGTAATTTAATATATTGAAGGGTTTTTTTTTATCCACTACAAGTTAGCCCTTGACTGCGATCTCACCTGATGGTAAGTGATGATGCAGTGCTAACCTGTTAGGGGCATGGCAGTTATATTAAACCCATACCCCTATATTCGGTTTCTACACGGCATCGTACGGGAACGCTAAATCGCTTGGCGGCACGTCAATGCCGGTAGGGTGGTAACTAGCCACGGCCGAAGCCTCCCACCAGGCCAGACCAGGGAAAATCATTGTAGGTAAATAGTATGGGGAACCTGTTCGAAGAATTTCCGAAACAGTGATTTTAGACATATCAAGGAACAAGTTTAAAGATGGGTCGTAGAATATCCGCAGATTATGCGGGCTCAGCCTACGAGTATGTAATAAAGACACGAAATTATCTACGTAAATAAAAAAGGGTTCTTATAAACCCACCTTGAAGTTCGGAACTTTGCTGTCCGATGAATTGAAGTAGTCCAAGAAATCTGGGACTTGATTCATATAGGCTTTGAGCAAATTAGCCTTGATTCCTCGTGGTGGTTCCACTGTCATTTTGTACCCTAAAAATTGATGTAATAGATGAATGAACTCCAATGAACTTGGAATGAAATATTTAGTTTGAGATTACGTACAATAATGGAAACAAACAAGGTAACATAAACTAAATAAATAAAAAAGAGTAAAGGGCTACGTGCAGTGACAAAGATGCTTATCTCTAATGTAGAAAGATAGAAACAGCCTGATGCTAGTAAAATTATATTGGTTTTAAAGTAGGTCTGAATAATTTAAGATTAAGATGTTATAAATTAAAGAGATGTAGCCATACCATTTTGTAATAAAGCAACTGGGAAAAATGGCGAAGGAGTCGAGGTCAACCAAAGACGGAAATCCTTATGCACCACTTCCGGTATGATTTGCTCTACATTTAACTCAAGTACCGGCATCCAGGATGGTGATAGATGACAATTCTAAGAAGAAAATGTGAAACTAGTCATTAAGCTGCCTTAATTACTTTAAAAAAACATTAATTGTTGTCATTGTATTGTTTACCAGAGTTTAAAAATTGTTATTTAGACTTCGCGTTTACGTAAGTTTATTTATTAATCACATATTATGTTATTAGAAGGAAATATAGTACAAGTATAAACTTACTGTAACCGTAACATAATATTGTGAAAATTAAACGATAGTGGTAGGTAACTAAATACGAAAAAAAACTAACAAAAATAGTGTCTAGCTAAGATTCCTGGCCCCCAAACTAGGATTCCCTGTGCTATGGGAAGCCAGTCCTTCGCCCGTACCTTCACATAAAATTAATAGTTTTGTAAGAAATTTCAAATATGGTTTATAAATGGCTCTGCTTTAAAAATATTTTTATCACGCTCTACCTTTTACCTTCACCAAGTTTTGTTGCAGCTTAGCCTTAAAATTAAAAAGTGCCTCTTTTCACGCCTAAAACAATTCAAAATATATAAAAGAAAAGGTGACTGACTGACTGATCAACGCACAGCCCAAACCACTGGACGGATCGGATTGAAAAGTATACAGATAGCTATTACGATGGAGGCATTCTATGAGAAAGAAGTTTTGAAAATTCAACCCATAAGGGGCTTTGAAGTTTGTATGAAACTTGAACCTAACGTGAGCGAAGTCGCGGGCAAAATCTAGTTTTAAATATAACTTTGCAAACAAACTTTAAATAATATATGCGAGTAAAATGCTGAAAATGTCATAATCACCTGGAAAAACACCCAGTTGCCAAAATCACAACCAACTCTCATCATAGCTTCGGCGATGGGACCTTGACCTTGACCCAGTGATATACTTTCGAATCGTTTGCCCATTTTCATCTTGTCGGCAAATTTTAAAAGATCTAAAACATATTTTAACCATTTAGGTAGGTAAGGCAAGAGTGAATAGGCATATTATAGGCAAGCGCGTACCAACCTAGACCTCATCGCTTTGCACTAAGCATGATTGTCGTCAAGCGCAAGCCTAATTCACAATAAAAAAAAGTCTAGTAATAAGGAGATCATAAATATTACTAAGCCTAAAAATGTATACAATTTAATATTACAAAAATAGAAAACATAAGATAGAACGCTCAAAATAGTATATTGTGATACAAGGGTGGAAAGTAGGTTATTGCAAACGAGCTGTCATTAATAAGCCCGAGCCGAAGGTGAGGGTTTATAATGTCACGAGTTTGCAATAACCTTCACACCCGTGTATCACACGACGTTTTTCAATACAGTTGTGGGAAATAGTACAAAAATATAATCAATTTATCACATAAAAAATAAAAAAATTCAGCAAATGGCGCGTATTTACACCTGGACATATTTTTTTTTCAACGAAACTAGGCTACGGGTTCGTACCTACGCGTATACAGCCTATTCGATTTTTGTCAAATGTTGAAAATAATTAAATTAAAACTGGTAATTAAATATACCTAATCAACAACCATTTAAAAGAATTTTTCAATACAGTTGAAAATATAATCAATTTATCACACAAAAAATAAAAAATTTTAGCAAATGGCACGTATTTACACCTGGACATTTTTTTTTTCAACGAAACTACCTAGGCTACGGGTTCGTACCTACGCGTATACAGCCTATTCGATTTTTGTCAAATGTTGAAAATAATTAAATTAAAACTGGTAATTAAATATAATCAACAACCATTTAAAAGAATTTTGGAAATTCAATGCTAAAACGTACGGATTCATTCATTTTTCCTCGTAAAAAGCCTATCCGATTATATTCTATGAATGAAAACTCCTTGCTAATAAACTTTTTTAATTGACTTGGAAAGGATCTTGATCATTTTTGTATGAGATTTGGGCCATTCTTGCGTCTTAAAGAAATTAACGGTAAAATATTGGAAATATACTCAGGATTAAATAAGTAAAAAATCATTAAGATATTAACTGGGAGTTTGCAGTAATCTGACTTTTAAGTTTTGAGGTTAAGTTTGGCAATTGTTAGGTAATATTTAGCCATTTAACTAATAATAATATATTTATCGACATGCAGGATTCCGAAATACGTAAATAAATAGAGATAATTATTTTATCTTAGCTAATCACAGTGAAAGTCTGGTTGATGGCAATATAATTTAGGTAGGGACTTCGGTAACATTCAAGAAAAAATATTTACAGTAGGTTTTGTGCATTATTCAAGAAATACTTGATAAAAAAACTAAATCTACCATTACTCTAGGTCACTCTACCTAGTTCAGAAATATAGGTAGGTACATGAGTTCTGGTCTGCTTGGGGCCTAGTTAATTAAAGAATCCTATCTCGGTTCACAAAACGTACTGCTAATCAACGGATTACTCGTACTCCCTACTCGACTCAACGTTAAACTAAAAAAGATTAAAGAATAATAAAATGAAGAAAACACTTATTTTTCACAACTGAATGATGAACGCAAGCGTTACGATCACAGGGTAAACAATAAAGCAGTTTTGCAGGGCGACCGCGTATCTTTTGCATCAATCATTGATACATCGCATTCACCTCTGATTGGTTAACACTCTTCCACTATTGGACGAAATCCATTGACGCAGCAAGAATACCATAAATTCAGCCAATCGGAGGTGATTGCGATGTATCAATGATTGATACAAAAGATACGCGGTCGCCCTGCTGGTTTAACTCAATGATGATTGACAGAGACGTGCAAGCAAGTATTCGATACTTTCGTTTCGATATCGACTATTCTGGGAATCGAGCCATTAACTCGATACTCATTATCGAAATAAATGGGCTTGTATTGACTCGATTCGGCACGCACTCCTGAGTAGAGAAAGGCACTACACTAAGTGTAGGTATGTATAGTGAGGAACGGGCACTACAGTATGTTTTGTATAATTTGGTGGATAACTCCTTATTGCACATGTTGAACGATTTATATACAAAAGAAAAGTAAAAAGCCGTAGATTACATTCCTTCCTTACAACCTTTTAACTTTTGGCACGCTGCAGTTTCATATAATTATTGTCAGGCAACTGCCTCGTTGGTCTAGTGGTTAGCATAGTCGACTGCGGATCATCGAGGTCCTGGGTTCGATTCCCGGTCGGGCATAAAAGTTAGGTATTGGGTTTTTCAATTAAGAAATTCTCAGTGCCAGCCCGGAGTTGGAAGTTGGCGGTGTCTCACCCCCGTGCCTCGGAGAGCACGTTAAGCCGTTGGTCCCGGTTATTATCACTAACATGATAATAATCGATAAAGCCCGCCAACCCGCATTGGAGCAGCGTGGTGGGTCTAAGCTCTCCTATGAGAGTGGAGGCCTGTGCCCAGCAGTGGGACGTTAATAGGCTGTAATGATGATGATTATTGTCAGGCAACCCGATGGTTGCCGGATGGTTTTGTCGATACAAAACACTGCAATACTAAATGAATGCAGGATTTTGAAGTGAAACTTCTTTAGGATCGTTGATTTGAAAATTCAACGAAACCAAAAAATGAAACGAAAAAGCGACACCAAAAAAAAAAAACATTATATCGGATTAAGCCTGCGAGAGAATGAGATAGAATACAAGTTATATTTATCTCATTCTCTCGTAGGCTACTTTGCTGAAGTTTCACTTCTGCCGTGTGTGAATTACACACACACAATTTTTTTTTACAATAGTGAAGCGACGTGCCTAGTATAGGTACTTAACTAGTAATTTGACGACCTCCCTGGCGCAGTATTTAGCGCTGTTGTCTTAACGCGGGAGGTCCCGGGTTCGATTCCCAATTCAGGAATTTATAATTAGTCAATTTAGGAATTTATAATTTCTGAATTTTCTCTGGTCTGGCCTGGGGGAAGGCTTCGGCCGTGGCTAGTTTCCACCCGCAAAGACGTACCGCCAAGCGATTTAGCCCGCCTAGGGGTATGGGTTTAATATAACTGCCATACTCCTAACCAGGTGAGATCGCAGTCAAGTGCTATCTTGTAGTGTAATAAAATTAAAAAAAATACCAGTGCCTACCACTTTCCTTTTCAAAATAGCCACGAAGCTGCATCACAAGATACAGCTTTCTTTATTGTCCTTTGGGCTTTAAGCACCGTACATTTTTGGCGATGGATGGTTTCTATGACCTGCCTGATTGATATATCTACTGCTTTACATTAATTGTTTATTTATTAAAAAGAGTAATTTGAACACCTGGATATGTTTAATTGTTATCCGACATTTAATCGGTATCGCATTAAACATCAATGCTAATTTATAGCTATGAGAAGCTAATACAAAAAAAGATATGAGTAGTTATCGATACTTAAAAACTTCCATTACTATACTGACAATATTATGAGAAGAATCGCCAAACGATTTGTGAACTACTTTTACAGTTAGTTTGTAGTACATTTTTGGTAGTAGAGTAGGTATCGATATTTATTTCGATGGTATCGGAACATCCCTGTCGATAGACCAAAATGTTTACAGAACTAATTAATGTCATTCAAATTGACACAGGGTTGCAGGTGCAATAAAAATACGTATCCCTAAATATTTGAAATAAAGGACGCCATGTTCCATGATTACTTTTCATTACTTTGCCTATTTTTGAATCGGGAACCGATATCTATCTTAGAAATGATTTAATGAAATAATATTTGACCAATAATATCCTAAAGGTAAATTGTATTTAAGTTTTCATTCATTTTATTCCATATGTAATTCTCCCCTTTTTACCATTACAAAGGGAATTCGTAATAAACTGGTATCATACAGCAACAGAGGCAGTTCAAAGACAAAATAATATGGCGTTTCCGCTTATTTCAAAACAAAACAATACTTTTTTTTAATCAACTTTTATACCCCCATTCGCTTTTGATTAAAATTAATTTATGTGAAATTATAATTCAAAATAAGATTTTTTATGGATAAATGGTTTAGACGCAACAGTGGCCCACTTTTGGTCATTCTCCTTTAAAACTAAACTGCAAAAGTAAGTGTCGAGATGCCTATGCGAAAGATTCAATTTTCGAATCCTACAGCCTCTGAAAGTGCGCCATGTTTGACAACTGTATTGAAAATAATAATATAATAACACATCAATTCTGAGATAAAGTGAACGGAAATTGAATATGAAAAAAAAAGTGTGCGTGCAATGAGGGCTACCGTTTTTATGCTCACTAGTTGGCGCCACTTGCGAGTAAGGTCCTGAAGTATGCCTGTATATTCGGTAAACAAGCAATTTTGTGAAAAAAAGAACTCTTTTAAATAGTAAACATACGGGAACCAGGGAAATACTAACCTATGAATTAGCTGTTCGAAAGAATCCGCTTAATTTTGCACCTATTTTTCTAAGCTACGCTTTCAAAGCACAGAGCACTGGCATTCTTTGGCACGTATCTTACATCTTCCATAATTAATCGGTTATTGCTAAATATTCATAACATTAATTAAATAATTAGACCCGCGATAAAAGCCCAGTGATATTTGACATTTCGGGGACCTCACAAGTCACACTACACTAGCGCTCCTAGCGGCGAATTTAAACGCGGTAGCCCTGATTCACACACGGCAGAAGTGAAATTCAGAAAAGATCCTACGAGAGAATGAGATAAATATAACTTGTATGTATTGTATTCTCTCGCAGGCTAAATCCTATATATGTTTCTCTCTCTTTGGTGTCGCTTTTTCGTTTCATCGAATTTTCAAATCACAACGATTCTAAAGAAGTTTCACTTCAAAAAACTAGATGAAATGGTAAACTGAATTGAATACAAACCCGCTGCTGGGTCCGTACCAGTGGACAGAACAAATATGATTGGAGCTAAGGGATCTGACTCAGCGTATAGGGCAGCCAAGTCCGCTGGCTGTGGCTCCACGAATCTAGCCCCTAAACCTGTTACTACGTAATCCTGCAAATGTGCGGTTAAAATTGTATTAACATTAGTTTAAGGCTCTATTTTAATGACAATGTTGCATGAAAGCAACCGGCCTCGTACACAGTGACCCACAAGTCAGTGACATACCTGTAACGTAACTTATGTGTGGTGTTCACTTATCGTAACATTTATCTTTTTTAAGAAAAGAGCAACTGCTCAGTTACTGCCGGCTCTTCTCAGTATATCTTTCTGAACCGGTGGTAGAGTCATAACATATTATCATAAGTGACACAATTACATGAAATAAATAAATCATATTTTATCATTTAAATAGCTGATGCCCGAGACTTCGTTCGACGGTTCGTGAGGTTTAAGTTTTTTTTACTCCCCCAGGAACTTCTTAATTTTCCGGGATAAAAACTAGCCCGTGTCAGTCTCCAGGTCCTCAACTATATCCATGCCAAAAATCACGTCGATCCGTTGCTCCGTTGCGGCGTGATTCAAGGACAAACCAACAAACAAACACACTTTCGCATTTATAATATTAGTATGATCAGAACGATAATTTGACCAACATACCTGCAGTCCAGGAATAAGTTTGTCTGGTCTCAAACACTTTAATACAAGTAACTTCTGGAATGCATCCAGTTGTGAATCCAGTGGTTTCGGATATGGTAACCTGAAATTATGTAAATGATTTTTTGTAATAATTGTTATTATAGTGTTTACCTAATACCCACAATTAGGGAAGTGTGTTGCAGGATCCTGTCAGTTCTTTTTTCTAATAATATGTATTTAAGAATTGTTTATGCAAATGGTTGATGGTACGGATAATAATATGGTGATTTTAGAATCTTGTTGATAAAAGGAAATTGAGCCGCAACAAAAGAGAGCCTAACTGCATCCAATGAAGAAGTTTGCCTGATCAAACCCAGGACTAGCCAAGGCTGTGATTTAGTGCAGAAGGCATGAACAGTATTGCGCGACTTGAGCGGGTTCAAGCTACACTTTTGAGTTCAGTTCACGTTATATGGGTCCCTATAGACGACCCCCGACGGAAAAGTTCGTTTAGGCCTCCCACCCTTCTCCTTTCCTGAGGTTTTAGTCGAAAGCTAGTAACGTTGTGTACTTTCGTAGTGTAGGGCTAACTCAACCCCGTTTACAGCGTTTCATCTGCTCGTCTGGTTGCAATCCCATGCAGTGTTGTGAAAGATAGATCAGATAGCATAATAATTTGATCTGAGGTAAGGAGTAACCGGCATTGCTCGACGTGTTGCGAAGCTGAAGTGGCAATGGGTGGGGCACATAGTTAGAATAACCGATAGGCGTTGGGGTCCCAAAGTGCTGGAGTAGCGACCTCGCACTGCAAAGCACAGCGTTGGCAGTCCCCCTAATCGTTGGACGGACGACATCAGGCGAGTCGCAGGGAGCCGGCGCAAGACCGCGGCGTGTGGAAATCCTTGCCTATGTCCAGCAGTGGACGTCTCTCGATTGAAGATGATGAGGTAAGGAGTAAACATGCTTTTAAAATATACAGAAACAAAGCGGTCAAAATACTTGTGAGGGTTCCAAGCATCATAGTAGGTCTTAAAGAACTTGGTCTGGCTTGGGAAGTCCATAACGAACTGGTGCATAGTCGGCAGCGATGCCAGCTCCTGCATGTCTAACCACATCCGGGTCGAGATCCATTTGGGTTCTGGGTTCTCCAACTCCTAGCAATTAGGTATTGGGAATATTATGATCTTTCCTTTTTGGAGTTGAATCGATTTTCATATACAAACCCGGGGTATGAAAAAATATGGGGAGTAAAATCAAACTTTTTCTAATAAATATAAATAAACTCCAGTCGTGCGTCGGAGCTGACAAACACATTTTTTATTTTTTATTCAATCTACTAAAGTTATAGTACAGTTATACACAGTACAGTACAGTTAGCCCTTGACTGCGATCTCACCTGATGGTAAGTGATGATGCAGTCTAAGATGGAAGCGGGCTAAACCTGTTAGAGGCATGGCAGCTATATTAAAAACCCATACCTCCAATTGGTTTCACGGTATTGTATCGGAACGCTAAATCTTTGCCGGTAGAGTGGTAACTAGCCACGGCCGAATCTTAACACCAGGCCAGACCAGGGAAAATTCAGAAATTATGAATTCCCAAATTGACCCTGCCAGGGATCGAATCAGGGACCTCGGCACGTTAAGACAACAGCGCTCAACACTGCGTCAGGAAGTCGTCGAATCTTACCTCTTCAATCTTGCCTCCATTCAATAAGAAGTTAAACTCCTGGAACCTTATGACACATTTGTCGAGTAAAATTCTAGCGCATAGTAGAAACGCGAATAAAAGCTTGTGTCTTTCGAATAGGCTTCTGCATACATTCTGATACAAAAGGAACGTGAAATGGTCGATTATGGTCTCGACACGTTCGAATATGTCCTCTGTAAAAGAAATGGATAAAATAGAAAGTAAAAGTGTTGCTACTTACGTGTTATGTCCTGCCTCTGTAAATAAATTCTATTTTCGGCAGGGTTAGCAAACGCACTACGAGATATCTCGCGACGAGAGAGAGAGATGTTGTTGATGCTAGCTAACGTCTCGTTTACCCTAACATGCACAAGATCCGGTATATTACAAAAAAATATGGTCGGCATGTAAGGGTTCGGAGAAAAATATACATCAGATAAGAAATATTACTTTTATCACTTCTTTTGACGTATTGAGTGCTAGCATGTGTAACCATGTTAGCTTCGGTAGACAAATAGAGATAACTGGTAGACATAATTTTACCCGTTGTGCGCACGCTAGCCCTACCGGAGCAAACTACAGATATGGTCCATCAAACTTATACTTAACCGGTAACAGCGTCGCTAGTATCTATGAAAAATAGAATAAAAACAAAAACTAAACAGGAATAAAATTTTTATTCCTGTTTAGTTTTGTTTTTATTTTTAGTTGCTTAGATAAGTTTGTGGGACTGTACTTATTTCTATCGTTTATAACCTGGATATTTTTTCTAAGCTTTTATTTTTTGAAAGCAAAATTTACCATTTGGTTCTGTCTCAGCCATGCTTCTCACGAACAGTTTGACGAACCACTCCAGAGAGTACTGATACATTGGATCCACGGTGGCCATGCCGGACAGACAGAAGAACAGTATCTGTCCACGATTAGCGACTGGGACGTAACCCTGACGCGCTTCGTCTATCTCTGCCGATGTGCGTTCTATGTCCTCTACTTTTATCTGAAAGGTTTTTTTGGGTTTTTAAGGTCTCGGATTCGTAATGATATGCTTAGCCATGTTTAGATTTGATTGCGTTCGATTTATTGCTATCTATAATATACACTTTTTAGACACTTAATCATAGGAGTCGTAAGCTAGTGACGAATTTCTCTGGTCTGGTCTGGTGGGAGGCTTCAGCTCACCATCAGGTGAGATTGCAGACAAGTGCTAACATGTAGTAAATTTATAAGAAAAAAGCGATAAAGCCAAAAAAGCCTTATAAAATAACCAACCTAAATCACACTTACCAAAATTTCAGCACTTTTAATTTTAATAGCTTCAAGTGTAAGAATAAGTGGCAAATCATCTACTGGAGAGCCTTCACTATTGGACAAACCGAATAGGATATCGGCTTGCATCTCAGCCAACTGTGTTGCTAACTGAGCTCGTGATACTATTAACTGCCCTCGAAGTTCTTCTAAATCAGGTCTTTCTTGCGCCACTACTATTGATAATAGCTGTTCTGCTAGACCGCTGTCAAAAATGTTCATGGTTAGTTTTATTGCACTGAAAAAACAAATGAAACCTCTCTATGCGTCTTTTTGCCTCGTCGTATGCCTTATTACTGAGGGTCATGACCTCTTTTCAACCGACTTCAAAAAAAGGAGGAGGTTCTCAATTCGACTGTTTTTTTTTTTTTAAATTATGTTTGTTACCTCAGAACTTTTGACTGGGTGGACCGATTTGGATGATTCTTTTTTTATTTGAAAGGGCATGCTTTCCAAGTGGTCCCATATAAATTTTATCGAAATCGGTCGAGCGGTTTTAAAATATCAACAATAAAATAAGTACTTTGTATAGCGTGTGCTTGTTGTTGTAAAGTTGGCGCGGGAGTTTGAAGTCGGTTGTTTAAAAAGATTTTTTTATATTAAGATATCATTAATCAGATAATGGGAGTTTTCTTGGGATAAAAATGCGGTGGGTTCCCACGTCCTTCGGCATAATAATGAAAACCTAAAGACCTCGTATTTTGCATTATTTATAGAATGCTGTTATTCAAAATCATTGATTACTAATATCTCTGAGTCTTCAAACCTATACTAGTATTATAAATGCGAAAGTGTGTTTGTCTGTGTGTCTGTCCGTCACTTTGTCGATCTGCTACACTTGGACTTCCTATGTGTTTAGCCGAATTTTATATTTTTGTTTTGTTTGTATCTCGGGGCTCCTTTTTATGTCGGAAAAATAGAGAGTTCCCAAGTCATTTTGAAAACTTTAATTCACGCGGACGAAGTAGTAGACATTTAATATACAATATTATTTGCGATGGTCTATCAAATTTCTGGGTGCAGACAAGTATGGAAATAACAGTTCGTCATGATGATAAGCTTCAATAATTAAAGAATATACCTTGGCACAAGTGCGAAGTTGACAATTTGCACTTTTACAGAGGTTTCAGGCGTATACTTCGGATTTGGTAGCTTGGTCGTGATGTAGAGTCGGAAGCCTTTCGTGAATGGTATCAGGGAATCCCCCAGTTTTAGAACCAATTGTCCAGCTTGACGGAAGTATTGACGCTTAAAATTGAAAAATAATAAATTAGAAACATTAAAAATCGCAAGCAAAGGTTTATTTGACAAATATATTCCGAAGACTTGCCTCATAGGTGGGACACGTAATTTAAGTTTTCTAGAATTTTATCTAAACCGCGGTATTACGAATATAAGTACCTTCAAAACGGGGTCCAATGCGGGATCGAGCTCTTGTCCAACATTTTCCAACAAAACTGGTTTTCCAAAACGTAGGGCAGATTCGAAATTCCTCAATAGATCTCTATCATTTGGCTTGCAAACAACTAAGCCTTCAATTTTGCCCTGAAGTGCATATAAAAATCTTTTAGCATGTATTATAAGAATATTATGATAAGATTATTTCCTTAATTTTCATTTTGATCTAAGTAGCCTTTTATACTCATGAATGATCGTTTTAGTAATAGTTATGTTTCATATTGTATAAAAATCTACACAAATTGTAATATTGTTCCTTTGAAAAGAATGATTACTTGGAGTTGTTATTACTTACCGGAGACCCAAATCTTGGCCGATACTAAATTATTATCTTAGATTTTTTCTAAATTTTACAGTAATTTAACTTGCATAAAAATTCATTTTAATATCATTGCTATTATTATTTATTTATTTATATTATATTGAAAGTTTCATAAAGATTTAGCATGATTACCATCGCTCGAATCCATTTATTTGCCTGCGTCTGAGGGTCTATGATGAGAGGCCAGCGTCTCGAATTGGACATCAGCACAGCGGATTCCACTGACAAGGGATCACGGGGTAGACCGTACATTTGCCAGTTTCTTTACATCATGCGGAAAAATTATATAATCAAATTAATTTAATTCAACAAACTCCCTTAGCTTAACTTAACTAAGGCTTAATGAAGGAACTAGAAGTTGAATTCGCTATAATCCGCCTCAGTGGGTAAATCTATGTGGTACAGTGTGTATCTTACACTTGTAGCTTGCGATATTCACCGCCCAGTAAGCAATTCGCACCGGCACAACACCACACAGCACAAATCTTTCTAATTATTCTCAACTAATGTTTCTTCAGGAGATGTTGACTCGACAATGCACGATTGGACTTTACAATAAACTTCTAGCTGTTTCATTATCATGGACTTCCGTAAAATAACGCCTGCTTCTCGACAATGCCCGATTGTAAAGACAAACAATCAAGCATTGTCGAGTGAACATCTCCTGAAGATGCTCCGGTGTTGGAGTGAAACGTACGTTGAGAATAATTTGAAAGAATTGTGTGGTGTGGTGATTAAAGCAAGATACATCCTGTACCGCATAGATTTACTTACTGTGGCGGATTATACCGAATTTAAGTTCTACTTCTTTCAGTGTTAAAGGTATCAAAATTACCTTATGACAACTGCATCACCAAGTATTGTTAGTGGGGTCCCACCTTCAGTGTGAGGCACTTCAACTTTCTGGAAATGATTCAAAATAAAGTCGCAAATATTTACCGTGATTTTATCATATAATAGGAATAGAAATTATCTTATTGTGATCTAAATACGTTTTAATATGTTACTTACCACAATGTGAGTCATCCATTGGTCCAGCAGTTCTCTTCGGAATTCATCGGTAAACGGTGTCACGTATCCCACAGCACCTTGAATGAAAAAATTGAAATACCGTCAAATCAAGATTTACTCTTGATTTGACGGTATTTAAAAGTATCTTCCAGGCAAGCGCGCTCCACCTTATTAGGCTATATCACTACTTCCAGATAGTCTGATTGCAGCCAAGCGCTAGTCTATAAATTAAAAAACACCCCGATAAAATTGGTTTAATAAAATCAAATAATGAGGGCACTACGTATGGGTGCACCGGAAATTACGGCGCGCCTCCGCTATTGTAATTTGTACCAAAACAAATAAAAATAAACTTGAATTGTCGTAAAAGTGTACGCATTTCAGTAGTATGATCAGAATTCAGAACTCATGATGTAACAAAGTAATAAGTATATTCTTACAAGCACTTAACATGATGTCCCCAATAAGATTCACTTGAGCTATGTCCAAATCCTTTATGGTTTTAATCCATCGGACACGTTCACTCGATAGTCCATTAAGCAACCTAAAGCAGAATTAATATTATTATCCCACATCTTCCCACCTTATCGAGAAAAAAAAGAGTAAAAGTAGAAAAATATGAAAAGGACACAAATAAGAAAGGTTAATAGTATATTGTGTGGCTAGGGATGAAACAAGACTTCGGGTGCCCTCGTCTGAAATCGTGTTTCAACCCTAGTCACACACTATATTTTTCATATAATCCGCATTAAAAGTGCGAGTTTTATCAAAATAGTATTTCTTATTTATTTTAGTTGCGAAAATATAATATCTGTCAGTTTAGTTGATGGTTAAAATGACAATTCTAAAGGTTTGAAATAAACAAAAGATACTCTGACAGGATCGAAAGCAGGGCTGCAACGGGCAGAAAATCGTCGGTTTCTTCCCTCGGGCAGAAACCGATCGTTTTCTGCCCGAGGGAAGAAACCGACGGCAACAGTCGCATTCGTCAGAAATTGACTAGTTTCGGGTGGCTCAACAGGCATTGAAACTTGCACTTTCAATGCAGGTTATATGAAAAATGACGTGTAGCAGCACAGAAAATAGTATGAGAAATTGAAAAGGATACTAAATAGTAAAGATCTGCTATTTGAAATTGTGGTATCACACCTATTAGCACGATCCATTCTCGCCAAACACTGATTAATATCTTCCTCCATTTTCCTCTTTTCCTCTTCTTTTTCTTGGAGATAAGCATTCAATTTGGCAATGCCTTCGAGTAGAGCTTGCATTTTTGCTTTGGCGTTTGCCAACATTGCTGGAAAAAAGTATTAGCTTAATTTATGCTTATTTTTTCAAAGCAAATGCTAAGGACTTATGTATTTACACATTGATGATTGATTGAATTCTAAATAAATTAAAAAAAAAAAGCAACCTCCTTGTTTCTTACTGGTTCTTCTCGGTAGAAATGACATTCCGAACCAGTGGTAGATTCACTCGACGATTCAAAACCAGTATAGTAGTAACCAGTGAACCTTTTTATAAGTATATACTAGCTGATGCCGGCGTGGTTGTTGTTGTTGGTTGTATGGGAAAATCAATGGAAAATGTTTTTCTTTTACTTTATATTTTCATAAATTTTCCAATGTTTTATATTAGAATAACTATTTATATTCTGCTATTCGGGACGGAGACAAATACAACAAATCAAAAACCATGAAAATCGGTCCAGCCGTTCTAGAGTTATAAGTGTTCGAACAAACCCGACTTTTTTTTATACTTATATATTACTAGCTGACCCGGCAAACGTTGTTTTGCCATATAAATTATTTCTAGGAAAATTTTAGGGGTGGACAACCCTTATCACTTAGGGGTATGAAATATAGATAGTATATTATATAGCCAATTCTCAGACCTACTGAATATGCATATTAATTTTCATAAAAATCGGTCAAGCCATTTCGGAGGAGTATGGTAACTAACATTGTGACACGAGAATTTTATATATATAGAGAAGAAGATATTAAGATTTGAAATCGGCTAAAATTAAATTGCATTAAAATCTGCTGCTGAGATCTTCTAGTTTTGTTTATATTTGACCTTTAAGGCACAGTCCATTATGGACTTCTTATTTATTGTTCTATTTCCAGACTGTTTAAGACTAACTTACAACATAATATTAAAATAAAAATAAGGAAACCTTCGACTGCAGCCAATTCTTTCGTTGCTCGTTCAAGGGCTTCCTTTTTAGGTGCAACTGCCTTATTCACATGATAGAATTTGTACATGGCATGCACCCACATGCATAGAGACATGCATGCTTTTGACACCTGAATACCAAAATTACAATAATATTATTATAGCAAAATGTACAGTAAAACGGAACAGCTACAAAAAAAGTAGTAGGTGGTTGGGTAAATTCTAAATATTTCAATCCACCATTTTCCAACTAGGCATTAAATCATTCCATGGAATTGTGTATTTGACTACTATTACAATAAATTATTAAATTAGAGGATCTCCCAAAAGTAGCAATATCCACGTCCTCTGTTAGATTTCTGTCGAGTAACCATTTTAAACTATCGATTAAAGTAAAAAACCGGCCAAGTGCGAGTCGGACTCGCGCACCGAGGGTTCCGTACTCAAGAAGTTGGTATAATTAATTACCTTTGTTAATGAACCGCAAAACTAACTTTGTTTGTAGAGGTTTACTGTTAATATCAAAAAATTACGTTTGTTGTATGGTAGCCCCCCTTTAATATTTACTTTATTGATATTTAATTATTTATTTTGAAAGGTAATATACAAGTTAATATTCTGTGAAAATAATATTGAGCAAAAAAATACGAAAAAAACACGTTTATTGTATGGGGACCCCCCTTAATATATATATTTTTTTCATTTTTAGTATTTGTTGTTATAGCGGCAACGGAAATACATCATTTGTGAAAATTTCAGCTTTCTAGCTATCACGGTCTATGAGATACAGCCTGGAGACAGACAGACAGACAGACAGCGGAGTCTTAGTAATAGGGTCCCGTTTTTACCCTTTGGGTACGGAACCCTAAAAAGTGCGTCGATCTTTGATGTTGTCACAATTTTTTGTTGTCACAAATTTCATACAAAATCCCATTCTAAGCGCGCGTTTTGACGTTTGAAATAAATCGAAGTACGAGGTACAAAAACTTTTTAAAAACAAGCTTTTATTTAAATGCGCTACAAAGAATAATTTTCCTTTAAAACTTTTACACAATTTATATGATATTAAAGCTTGTCGCGTATTTACGGAAGCCGGAAGGGCGTTCCACTGCTTAGAATTTCGTATAAGAAACTTCATATTTTCACCTTCAAAATTTTCGCAGGGTCATAGTTAGGATCTTGAACGAACTTCTTGAGTTTCTTAATCATATCTTCAGTGATAGATTCCTTGTCGTATTTCATGAGGGAGTCCAAGAAAGCCGTCGGATCTGACAACATTTGCGAACCTGGCTTCCAGTAGTTCAAGATTTTCTGACCAATACCTGGTCCTTGCTCCTGTTATAAAATTACGTTAATTTAATTAAGTTAGACATACGGTTGCGAGGCTTGTTCGCTAACTATGGGCCTCATAATAAAGCTCAGGGTCACTCAGCGAGCGATGGAGAGAGTAATGCTCTGAGTTTCTTTGCGCGATCAAATCAGAAATGAGGAAATCCGCAGAAGAACTAAAGTAACCGACATTACTCGACGTGTTGCGAAGCTTATGTGGCAATGGGCAGGGCACATAGTTAGAAGAACTGATAGACGTTAGGTCCCTAAGTGGAGTGACGACCACGCACTGGAAAGCGCACCCTGCCGGGGATCGAACCCGGCACCTCCCACGTTAAGACAACAGCGCCCAATACTCAGTGGCGTGCACAGAATTTGAACCTAGGGCATAGGCATTAGCTAGTCAGAATACCTATTACCTACTAGCTGTTTAAATGAAAAATGAGCATTGACATATTTCCGTTTCGGTAAGCAGTGCCTTTGGTGGATGAGAAAGGCGGAGGACCGTGTTTGGTGGCGCGCTCTTGAAAAGGCCTATGTCCAGCAGTGGATGTATACAGGCTGATGGATCATTGGATGCATGGATGGAAGCAGTGCCTTTATACCTCTATGAACTGTAGCCACTGCCAACACCGCGCCACGGAGGTCGTCAAAATTGGTTTGTATAACATCAGATTTGTTAATATTCTAAAAAAATATAAAAACTATAAAAAAAGGTAAATGTGAATACCTTGATCGGTTTGATATCGAAGACCACGCACAGCGATTCAATGACCAGCACAACCCCAGCGGGCGGTTTCTTCATAGCCTTCACTTCCACCACGTCGTTACGGTTCAGCTCTTGAAGGGCTTTCTCAGCGGCTCTTAGTGCTGGCATTGCCTCATCTAGTATTTATTATAAGAGAGGTATTATAATAGAAAAGGGGGCTTCGGTTTAATCCTCATAAATTAAAGGGTTTTAAAGAATCCAAGATATTTCGAATAAGGAAAGAATGTTCGGAAATCCCACCCTAAAGGGAGTTAAATTGGGTATGAAAAATTCTATAAAATACCGTCATTTTTCATGGGATATCTATTTAAAACAGTATTTAAGCATTAGGTAGATGGCAAGAAAAGCGGGCGGGTCAGTTAGTCGATAAAAATAATCCTTATAATATGGTTACCACCAATACAGCTTATTTACGTCCCACTGCTGGGCAAATGCCTCCACTCTCATGGGAGAGAGGGAATTAGAGCTTAACCGGGACCGACGACTTAACGTGCTCTCCGAGGCACGGGGGTGACACACCACCAAATTCCTAACTCCGGGTGGGTACTGAGAATTTCTAGTCAGAAAAACTCAATACTTAATAATTATGACCCGACCCGGGACTCGAACTGGGACCTCGTCGGCGGCAGTCGAACATGCTAACCACAAGACCAACGAACTGAAACCAAATAAGATATTAAAATATATCTACGCGTCGATTTAAATTCTGTAACTGTTAATTTGTATGGAAACTTGCCTAAATCTCTCTGTGCATCTTCAGCCATTGCGGTAGTTTCTTTAGCCATCAACTCGGCTATAGCCTGTTCCTTTTCCACTTTGATCCTGGCTTCTTCTGCTATTTCCTGAAATCATTTAGGACTTTTAATCTTAATAATTTAACTTAATGTTCGCAACCAGCGCCTGAAAAACAAAAACATAAAGGTTAAAGAATTATAAGTGTTACAGTATTTAGAATTGAAACAGAATCAAAGCTGTAACCCTTTCCAATGTGTTTTTAAATCTGTTGACCCAAAACACTTTTTGTTTTAAAGTGTTACCAGAAAAGTGACGTTGCCAAATTTACTGTGTACATACATCACAATATTGGCGAGGGTTAAGGTGAGGGCGTGGGCAAGTGCGAGGGCGAGGGCCGTGGTCGAGGGCGTGGTCGTGGGCGATGGCGTAGGTAAGGGCGTGGGCGAAGGCGAGAGCGTGGGCGTGAGCGAGGGTGAGGGCGAAGGCGTGGTCGACGGCGAAGGCGTGGTCGAGGGCGACGGCGAAGGCGAGGGCGATAGTGACGGCGAGGATGAGGGCTCGATGATTGCAGCTAATGCTGGGCATTGCTAATCCGCAGTCCGTACTAATCAATAATTAATATCTAATTGTTTGTCCGTTTGTCGTCAACTTCTGCTGCAATGTACCTCAAACCATATTCCGTCAGGTTTCGGAGTTAAAATAACTTACAGTATCAATAGCGATTTGGTCGATGACTTTTCTCGTTTCCTCGGCGGCCTTCTCCATTAAGGGTTTCAGTTCAGCCAATTCGATTTGCAGTTGCTTCACTTCAACTTCTGTCTGATTGAGCTTGTTCAGACCTTTTAAAACCAAAAAAATGTTAATCTTATTGTTAATAATTATAGTTCAATTAAAAGTGAAATTGTGAGATGGTGATAATAAATAAGTATAAATTAAAACAACCCCCGACATAATATGGAAGTAACAGATTAAGAAAAAAGCTGATGACCTTCAGACGGATGAACAGATTTTCATGAAACATGGCTAAGAACACTCGGAATAAAATTATCTATGACACAAAAAAAACTAAACGAAAATCGGTTCATCCGTTTGGGCGCTACGATACCACAGACAGATACACAAACAGACACGTTAAACTTATAACACCCCTCTCTTTTTGTGTCGGGGGTTAAAAAAGAACCAGACTGAGTTTGTTGTAGGCTCTTCTCAGACCAGGGCGCGTTTAGAACCTGCGTAGTTTTAGTTTTAAGATACCGTAATTGATTAAGTATAACCATCATTTAAACTAATATTATAAAGAGGAAAGATTTGTTTATTTGTTTGTATGTTTGTTCTTATATGTTTGTATTTTTCAGAATTTACTCGACAAAAATAATTTTTTCATTTCATTTTTCACTGGTTTATTATTTTACTCCAGAGCCTTAAAGCCCTATAAGTGTGAATAATATCTACGATTGACGAAATTAATAACGGATTATGTATATTATGTATTCTGTGATATAACGGTAAGAAGAAACCATGGAAATGTTTAATATTGAAATTGGAAGTATTACATTTTTCCATATTGGAAGTAATACATTTTGTAATAGAACTTTATTTCAGGAACACGAACATGGATATGGACCTTTGGCTATTTGATCTCGAGTTCGTTTGGTATTTCGAAGAACACTTTTTTATTGTAAATAAAGAATCACAAGTACTTCTTATGAATATAGAAAAGGAAATCTTAGCTATTCGTAGAAATAAAATTAGGCATTCAAGGAAATTTCGTTTTGATTTTTTTAACTTTTGTAATTATTTTTGTATCTATATTACAGAAAATGTTGATTCCTTTGACTTTGCCCATGTGGATTTTGGTAATTCAAACAGTAAAAAGTTTAAGTAACCACCGAACCACCGAACTTTTTACTGCAAGTAATTTAATTTTAAAGTGTGACGAAATTGGATGTTCTCAAAGGCGAAAAGTTCGAAATACAGGTTATTACAGTTACAGGTTATCTAAAAAAGGAATCTAATGTGAACTAGTGCGTAATTTTTTTAATTTACTACAGATAAGCTCTTGATTGCGGTCTCACCTGATGGGAAGTGATGATGTAATCTAAGATTGTAGCGGGCTAACCTGATAGGGGCATGGGAGTTATACTAAACCCACACCCCTAAACGGTTTCTAAATCGCTTGGCGGCACTTCTTTTCCAGTAGGGTGGTAACTAGCCACGGTTGAAGCCTCCCAGGCAAGAAACTTAGTAAGGCGTTAATTTCTAAATTAGACGATCTCAATTCTCAACTATTGGTACAAAAATCTCACCAGTCTTTAGAGCATTGGACTCGGTGAGTATGGAGGCTTGCTTCTTTCTAAACATTTCCGCGTAAGCGCCAAGCATCTCCATATACGACATCGGCGTGACGTAGTTGAGGCGATTCAGCTGGGCGAGGAATTTGGCACTTGCCTCCACCACGCTCTGATGGGCGAAGCAGCAGACAGACTGGGGCAAAAAACGACATGACAGAGGTATAAATTACCTTGTCATATACTATTTTTCAACTGCCTCGTTAGTCTAGTGGTTGGCATGTTCGACTGCTTCCGACGAGGTCCCGGGTTCGGGTCCCGGGTCGGGCCATAACAAGTATTGGGTTTTTCTGACTAGAAATTCTCAGTACTAGCCCGGAGTTAGGAAGTTGGCGGTGTTTCACCCCCGTGCCTTGGAGAGCACGTTAAGCCGTCGGTCCCGGTTATTATCACTAACATGATAATAGTCGTTTTAGCCCGCCAACCCGCATTGGAGCAGCGTGGTGGGTCTAAGCTCTAATTTCCTCTCTCCTATAAGAGTGGAGGCCTGTGCCCAGCAGTGGGACGTTAGTGGGCTGTACCGTAGTGGATTGTCATATTAACGTGAAGCAGTAATATCCTGATGGTTTAGACACTCAGTCGCGGGTTCGATCCCCGGGTCTCTAACTTTTCGGCGTATATGCGGTTTAAAAAATTAAATAAATTTAATTTAAATGAATTTTCGTGTTTTTTCGTATTTATATTACCTGACTTTTAATTTGTCGTAATTAATATAAACCTATTGTGGTTTGTGATTATTATTAATGGCATTCTTTTATTAATTTTATTCGTGACATATATAATTTCTTTTGCTATTTTTATATACTTATTTATTACTTTTTTTTTGCTATATTATAATGTTTCTGAATATTTCCATGTTTCCATCGGTGTTTTAACTCTCAAATGTTTCATTATTTTGGATTAAGCATAACAATAATTTTGCACGCCAAGCTTGGCAGAATATGTGGGTACTCATAAACGAGTATAATATCATAATCCTAACATATATGTAAATATACCATACCATACCATGTACCATATTCTGGAAAAATTAATAAATGATTATGATTATGATTATCTCACTTGCTTCAAACGGCGAAGGAAAATATGGAGAAGAAACTTGCCTGCCAATCTGCAATTGCCCAGCGTAATGGACTTTGGCCAAACCATTCTGCGAAACCACTGAGCGGTTCTCCCGGTGAGCCGGCAATGGGTTGAAAAGATGATGACATGATGAAATTGCATAGTACTTACAACCAAAGACTCAATGACTTCATCAGTGGTGCGCAACTCAGGCATGCCGTAGAAGAAATGCCTCGCCACAGACTCCAGAGCAGATTTGGGCCACTCACTGAACCAATCGATGGTGCAACAGTTGACCAGTGAAGGGAATTGGCGCAGTCGAGCTCGGAAAATCTGCAATAGTTTTGCAGCGGTTACCACAGTGTAAAATAGATGGCGCTAATTGTATCTACATAGCAGGATAGATAATAATCGACGTACAACGATCATACGAAAGGACCCCGGGCACAACACCAGCCCAGAGAAAGATCTTCCTACTGGTGTGGACGAGTACACATCACTCACTCGGCCCACAGTATAAAATGAATATAAGAAGATTACTGATTGTTAAAATTATGATTCTGTATTGATATTTGATATTTGTACCTACCTACTGTAAATGTTCACCATTAGTTGGCAGATTGTGATAATATGTACCTACCATCTTTATGTAACTTACAATCGTGCAATAATTGCATGCATGTATATTGTTGTAACATTTTCTTTTTATGGAAAGAGCAACTGTTGAGTTTCTGGGCGGCTCTTCTCAGTAGAACACTTTCCGAACCGGTGGTAGAGTCTTGACATGTTTTATGTAGCATAAGTTGTCCTACGTGAAAAAGACAAATCATTTTTCATTTACTACTCGATTTGTCAAATAACTAAGAAGAGATCAAGATAGGTCTGTAAACCAGTAATATGAAAATATAGACCAATCGGTCGGTATGGTCGGAACACCAGTGGATCGTGCAACCTAAGACCTGCTGACAGGTCTAAGGAAGGTCCAAGGAATAAGCTTGTGATGAAACGATATTATTATTAACATTAAAATAATATTTTGTCTTTTCAATAATTAGCCAAATGATAACGAATTGAAACAAATTTCCGTAGTATGATTTATCCCTAATTCTACTCCCTAGTTTTTTGGGTTAGCCTATGACACTCGCAAATAATGAAACTTTCTATTGGTATTGGTATAATTTTCAAAATCGGTTCAGTAGATCCAGAGATTACCCCCTACAACGTCACGTCACAAACTCACAAACTTTACCTCTTTATAATATATAATAATAATAATATTAAAATAATTTTAGTATAGATAGAAAAATTAAAAGGGGTCACGACCCTCAGTAATGAGAAATAAGACGCTTAGAAAGAGAGTTACCAACCTCGCCCACGGGGCTCATAACTACAACCATATGCAGATTACTCCTCACACGTTTCTGGTAACAGGCGAACAAATTCGCTTTCGTCGCTGGCAGGTTCATCTCCATGACTGCGTGTCTAACTGACATGTAGATCCCGTCTAGATCCTCCGCTTCGTATATGTTTGGAACGTCTCCTGAACTTAGTATGTTGTTCAAGTCTTCAAGAAACGATTCCATTTTTATCTGGGGAATGGTGATTCGAAATAGGTATTTTTTAAATATTTTAGACACTATTCAGTTTAAACAGATACCTATCGTTAAGAGGTTATCATAGTTGAATTAAAAAGTCTACTTTAACTGTTTGTAGTAAAAGGTAACTTGGGATTCCCTATCGATAAGTTGTGTCATGCCTTTCTTGCATTGTCTGGTAGTCCAGTCATTTGGTAGTTTTACCTGGAAAGATTTCCAGGAGTTTAGAAAATTAGTGGTTTCATAGATTTCGACGTGCTTTTTTCGAATTTTCGAAACTAGTGAAAATTTCCTATAGTTTATGTGGTAACGTTTTTTTTGTAGAATCAATAGTTTTAAAAATCAAAATCAAATGTTTTTTTAGTCAAATCAACTTTTACAAGTAATTTTGAATCGTCAAGTGAATCTACCACTGGTTCGGAATGCCATTCCTACCGAGAAGAACCAGCAAGAAACTCGGTGGTTGCTTCTTTTAAATAATTAATTTACAATTATTATATCAATGTGTACATAAGTAACCGCTGTCCTTAGCATTGCTGGAGCGATCAAATCCATGCTCCTCTATCATTTACATAATCATCAACAGTATATAAAAAGCTTTTTTCAGGAGCATACTTTTAATGGTTTTTTTAAATTTGTGTATAGGCAAGTTTAAAATAAGTTGTGGAATTTAACGTACGAGAGCCGCAAACCAAAACCTAAATTCACCTTCCACAGTTTAAATAAAGGGGTTGTTTCATCTTGGGCCAAGTACTTGTACAGTATTCCAAAAATAAACTATAAAATCTTAGAAAACAAAATAAAACATGAATTTTTAAAGTTTTAACAGTGATTAAGAGGTACAAAAATAAAATGTTTAGGTACATTTGTAGAATAGCAACTCTCGCAGTGCATCCATCTTTTTTTGTTGTCTATGTTTGTAATGACGTTACATGTCATATCTATTGTCAAATGTCGAGACAACATAACCGAGAATACATAAACCTATCTCATTATTATTTAATCCGTCAACTTGTAAAATAAAATCTTTCGATCGGCTCGCTGACTCCTGTTGGATATTTTAAGGTTAATTCTCATTTCTCCATCGATATATATGTAGGTACTAGATGGGCCCTTTCATAGAAAAAGGTCGGGCGACCGACTATGAGAGCGCGTTCCTATCCTGTCTTTGTCCCCATCGTAGCGCTGTCACGGTCGCTCGTCGTGTAGTAATTTGTTATTCTTAGGTTAACATCTAAAGTCTTATTAGTTTGGCACTGTACAATTTTTATTTTAAGGTAAGTGTTTCAAGTCACAATTATACATTTCCAAAAAAACGTTATTTAATATTCATATAATATTTTTATCCATTACGCAATCATTTAATTTCCGCGGCAAACTGTATGATATTTTTTTTTACGGCCACGGCTTCTATGGCTATGACCTATCTATATTATCTATGACCGAGTCATACGTTTTCAATATAGAGATTTTTTTTATCAAGCTTTCATTGGAATATGTTACAAGCAAGTTCCCGTGTTTCAGACTAGATGGCGTTGATGGCGTTGCTAAATATACGCCCACATTATTTGTTTGACAGGGCCCGTCTATGTAAATTGAGGTCGTTGCATTTCTCAGGTTATTTTTATGTCAAATGTCATCATGACACAGTGTAATATACGTCAATGTCAAAATGGACGCATGTGTTGCGCTTTTATTTTGCAAAATAATTTCGCATTGTACTTACCTCGTAAATTGAACTTTTTAGTAAGAAATAAAGAAAAAAAATTACTATTTTATGACCCCGAACATTTTAAAATACCGTACAAATACCTGGACCAGGCTCCATATAAATTTGAAACAACCCCTTTGTATTGCGTTTTTCAAGATCTTTAAACTAAATTAGATTTAGGTACATTTTTCATCTGAGTTAGAAAAATCAGATCCTATACCTGCGCATCGGAGAACAAAAAGACGATGCCACGATTTTCCGCGCCAGCCTTTATCATGGTCTTTTTGAGATCGTCTCGCCACTCCGCCTGCCCGTACGCTTTGGTGATCTCAATCTGCATACATTGCAGTTCCGCCATGTTGGCCGCAAGACGCGACAGGGATTGACGACCTGTGGGTGAAAATTTCAGTTAGTTAAAGTTAAGTCCCATTTAAAATTCTAAAGATGTAGGAGTTGAATGCAGAGTAAATGTATGGTGATACATACATTTACTCTGCATTCAACTCGCGTGCGAACTATACCTTACATAGTCGAAATACATTACATAGTCATGGAAACATAAACAAAGTACATAACGTAACGGAGAAATTTTGATTTTACTTCCCATAAATTTTCATACCCCGGGCTTATAAGTTAAACGCATATTTGCAAATCTATTCTAAAGGAGGTCACTCCAAAAAAAAAGAGTGTCATACCTGATCCCCCCATACCAAGCAGCAAAGCATTGGCCATTGGCTGTCTCATGATCCTCGACAGACGACACAGATGTGCCACAGCATCCTCGAATAACACCAGATCCAGTGGCGCCGTCGAAGACAAGTTGTACTCATTCAGATAGTGTGCTAGAACCTCGTCCAGCTATAAGAGAATATAATATTATAAATGCGAAAGTTTGGATGGATAAATGGATGAATGGATGGATGTTTGTTACTTAATCACGCCGGAACGACTGAACGGATCTGGATGAAATTTGGCACAGAGATAGATTAGTCTGGAACAGCACATAGGCTACTTTTTATACCGAAAAATTAAAGATTTCCCGCGGAAACCACAAAATCTCGATCCACGCGTACGAAGTCGCGGACATCAGTTTTTTTCATAACTGGCACTACACGCAAATTCAAAAATTAGTAGTAACTCAAACAACCATCACCTCTGTCTGATCAGTAATCTCGATATATTTCCGATCATCAGCTCCGATGTCCATAAAATCACCAAACAGCATCAGTCTTCCACCTATCACGTCCGCTGATTTCTTCTTGAACTCTGTTTGAATCTTCTTATTCAGCAACCTATATCAATATAATAATATTATTACCACAATTTTACCTTTGATTTTTACTTAATGTATATGTCACCGTAAGATTGCAAAAACCGTTAGATTGTAATCCAACTAGCGATATTGTAAACTGTCGACAGATTGTGAACTGATCAATGTTCCGAGTGTCAATTTTTGAAATGTTCATTGTACCTATTTACTTTTTCTTGTCTCTTTCTTGTAGGTTAGGTTAGGGTGCGACATAAATAATCAGGTAGTGCCAGGCACAACTTAGGTTTTATCGGGTTAATATACCTAACAGAATACAATCTACCGAAAATAATGCGTTAAATTGTAATCTGTCGACAGTTTACAATATCGCTAGTTAGATTACAATACAACGGCCTTTGCAATCTAACGGTGACACATACATCAGGTACACACAATCATACTTCATACTAATATTATAAATGCGAAAGTGTGTTTGTTTGTTGATTTGTTTTTTTATTGGGTTGTCTTTCAATCACGCCGCAACGAAGCGACGGTTCGACGTGAATTTTGGTATGGGTATAGTTGAGGACCTGGAGAGTCACATAGCCCATAGGCCAGTTTTTTTCCCGGAAAATTAAGGGGTTCTCGCGGGAATAAGAAAACTTATATCACACGGACGATGTCGCAGGCATCAGCTAGTATAATCTATACTTACTAATATTATAAATGCGAAAGTTTGGATAGATGGATATAATATGCGGGGGATGTTTGATCACGCCAGAACGGCTGAATGGATCTGGATAAAAGGCACAAGAGATAAATTATAGTCTGGAATAGCACATAGGCTTATATCAAATCTAAAGGGCAGAACTGTGGGAGAAGCTGATGAATCATGGTGATCTATAAGAATTTAATACTTACGAAACAAACCACTTCCGGTCTTCAGCATTAACTAATCTATCCTGATACACCCGTTGGTGCTCGTGATACCACAACCTTATCACATCATCTTCATCCTGAAAGTATAAAGTTAATATTGGTCTCAAAGAACTATTGTAATAAAAACTTATTAGCTATTACTTTAGTGCCCAAATTTAGATAACTTCAAAAAAACTTATAATTGGAGCAGAAGATGTTTAAGACTTATATAGAAACTAGCCCGCAGCTTCGCTCACGTTAAGTTCGATTTTCATACACATTTCGAACACTAATTTTACCACCTTAGGGGTTGAATTTTCAAAAATCCTTTCTTAGCGTATGCCTAGGTCATAAAAGCTATCTAAATGCTAAATTTCAGCCCGACCCATTTCGTGGTTTGAGCTGTGCGTTGATAGTTCAGTCAGTCAATCAGTCAGTCAACTTTTCCTTTCATATTATATTTAGAAGCCGGTGTTCAGAAAATAAAGTACCTACATTGTGATCTAAGACTAACTTTAAATTGACACGTTAGATATTTTTGTTTTAGAAACCAACACTTCTACTATTGGTTTCCGCAAATAGATAAAAAAATAATAAAATTCTTATATATAAAATTCTCGTGTCACAGTTTTCGTTCCCATACTTCTCCGAAACGGCTTGACCGATTCTCATGAAATTTTGTGAGCATATTCAGTAGGTCTGAGAATCGGCTACTATCTATTTTTCATACCTCCACGCGGACGGAGTTGCGGGCATCAGCTAGTATAATATAATGATAATATCCACCCGACCGAATTTGGGCCATGGCGGCCTATCTCCAGAGAGATGGCCGTCTGCGCGGGGGATATAATAGTGGACAAGTGTGTGCGCATTCATAGGTGTATGTATTCTCTGTTCCTTTACTCTCTTAGCCCGATGGGACGGAAAATCCAACACGACCTAACTCAGGGCTATAGTACTGATAATTTAAATATCTGCAAATAGTTAACATTCAAATAGAAGAGGTTCCTTTTCTAATTTGTAAACTTGTGCCATACAAGTATTATACCACCACTACAGCCTAATAACGTCCTACTGCTGGGCACAGGCCTCCACTCTCATAAGAGAGAGGGAATTAGAGCTTAGACCCACCACGCTGCTCCAGGGCTACAGGGCCAGCTGCTCGGGTTGGGGAGCTTTAACGACTATTATCATGTTAGTGATAATAACCGGAACCGACGGCTTAACGTGCTCTCTGAGGCACGGGGGTGAAACACCGCCAACTTCCTAACTCCGGGTTAGTACTAAGAATCTCTTGTCAAAAACCCAATACTTAATTATGACCCGACCAGGGACTCGATCCCGGGACCACGTCGGCCGCAGTCGAACATGCCAACCACTAGACCAACGAGGCAGTCAGTATTATGTACTCGTAACATTCTTTAATTTTAAAAAGCATAATTTACGAACCGAAACATGTGTAGGGTCCAACATCAAAATGCCCTGAAACACTTTGCTCAGGTCCCGCAGGTTGAACGTGTAATGCGATTTGGTGGGCGTTGGCAGAAGTTCTTCCACCAGCGAATTGAAGACTTCGATGGAACTCTTGAGGAACGCGTTTTCGCGGATGGTCACATCGGGTTTGAAGTTACGCGTCCAAGACTTCAGTATTGTATTGAAGATTCCGTACTGTAAAACAAATTATATCGCAAATTATCTATATTATACTGTAATATTATAAATGCGAAAGTTTGGACGGATGGATGGATGGATGTTTGTTACTCAATCACGCCAGAACGGCTGAACGGATCTGGATGAAATTTGGCACAGAGATAGATTATAATTATTAAGGAGTTCCCGCGGGAACCAGGACACCTCAATTCATGCGGACGAAGTCGCGGGCATCAGCTCTATCTAGGCATCTATACTAATATAATCTCTGGATCTACTGAAACCATTTTGAAAATTCACAAGAAAGCCACATTATTTGTGAGTGTCATAGGCTATATGCTCGTGTTAAACCGAAAAATGAAAATTCGTTGTCGTGGTAGTCGGATTTGCAAAGTAAGTCGGAGAAAAAACGGTCGAATGAAAACGTTTCTTACGAATGCTGTATAAGAATATTTAAGTCACAAAAAGATGAAAAGACTTTCGTGGTAGTCGGGACCAATGAACCTCAATCCACGCGGACGAAGTCGCGGGCATCAGCTAGCTAGTCTATACTCTATACTAATATTATAAATGCGAAAGTTTGGATCGATGGATGTATGGATGTATGGATGGATGTTTGTTACTCAATCACGCCTGAATAGCTGAACGGATCTGAGTAAAATTTGGCACAAAGATAGATTATAGGCTGGAATAACACATAGGCTACTTTTTATCCCGGAAAATTAAAGAGTTCCCGAGAACAAAGAAACCTCAATCCACGCGGACGAGGTTGCGGGCACTAGCTCGTTTATTATACATTGCCTAAGCATACCCGGCATTACATGGGACGACTATGTAATCTCTATATTATTATAACTAGCGGATGCTCGCGACTTCGTTCGCGTGGTATATGTTTGTTTTCCCACAGGCACTAAGTACTTAATTTTCTGGGATAAAAAGTAGCCTTTACCACTATTCAGGTCCTCAACTAACTCAGGTTGCTCTGTTGCGGCGTAATTGAAGGACCAACTCTCTATTTCACCCCTTTGGGGGTATAATTTTCAAAAACTGTGAAACACATATAGAAATATGTGTTTCACAGTTTTTGTTGTGTGTGTAGTACAAGAAAGAATTGTTGTCAACCGGTATCTCACATACCAAGTTTCATGGCTATAACTTGAGAAATGAAGGATTTTCATACAAACTTACAACCCCTATTTTACGCCTTCGGAGGTGGAATTTTGAAAAACTGTGACAGTACCAAGTCTCGTTGATATAACTTGTAAAATACCTTTAGAAATGAAGGCCTTTCATACCAACTTTCATCCCCTATTTCACCCCTTTGGGAGACGAATTTTCAAAAACTGTGAAACACGTCTTTCTTTATTTTCAACCCGCAGCTCATGTACTAAGTTTCATGGCTATAACTTGAAAAACGACGGACTTTCATACAAACTTTCAACCCCTATTTCACCCCTTAGGGGTGGAATTTTGAAAAATCCTTCCTTAGTGTGCGCCTACGTCACAAAGTTAACCTACTGTCAAAATTTCAAGTTTCTAACCCCAGCGGTTTAGGCTGTGCGTTGATTAGATAACGATTTTATATATATACTAGAGGACACCCGCGACTTCGTTCGCGTGGCTTAAGTTTTTTAATTCCCACAGGCACGCCTTAATTTTCCGGGATAAAAAGAAGCCTGTGTCACTCTCAGAGTACCCAATTATACCTATGCAAAAAATCTCGTCGATCCGTTGCTCTGTTGCGGTGTGATTGAAGGACAAACTCTCTATTTGACTTCCTTGGGGATAGAAAATTCAAAAACTGTAAAATCCGTATTTCAACATTAGCGGAAGCCCAAATACCAAGTTTCATGGCTATAGCAGCTTGAAAAACGACGGACTTTCATACAAACTTTCAACCCTCATTTTACCCCTTTGGGGGTGGAATTTTGAAAAACTGTGACAAACGTTCTTGTTTATTTTTTACCGAAAGGCAAAATACCAAGTTTCGTTGATATAACTTGATAAATATCTTGAGAAATGAAGGCCTTTCATACCAACTTTTATCCCCTATTTCACCCCTTTGAGGCTCGAATTTTCAAAAACTGTGAAACACGCCTTTCTTTATTTTCAACCCGCAGCTCATGTACTAAGTTTCATGGCTATAACTTGAAAAACGACGGACTTTCATAGAAACTTTCAACCCCTATTTTACCCCTTGGGGGGTGGAATTTCGAAAAACCCTTTCTTAGTGGATACTTAGTTTTCACAAAGAACACACTCTCCAAATTTTATGTCTCTAGGACCAGCGGATTAGGCTGTGCGTTGATATATAAGTCAGTCAGTCAGTCAGGACTTTGAATTTTATATTATGTATAGATTATAATTATAATGACTGTATTATATTATAGCATTCAGCATTGCCTAATGCCGTCACCAATAGAGATTAGAGATTAGAGATTAGTAAGACACCAGAAAGGGTATCTCATTCCAAAAATTATGTTTTTTGAGAGTAGCATTATCGTTTTACGACATAACGAATAAGTATGTGGGCTGGTACACATACTGAGGTAAGACACGATGTTAAAGCGCGAGATAATATACTACAGCGCCACCTATTGGTAGCTTTTTTTCAGTAGCCAAACTAGCACGCCCCAACGTAGCAACATATCCACGTGATTTTTGGAATGGGCATAGTTAAGGATCTGGAGAATGAAATGACTACTTTTTATCCCGAAAAATTAAAGAGTTCCCGCGAGAACCAAGAAACTTAAATCCACGCGGACGAAGTCGCGGGCACTAGCTAGTTTATTATAGGTACATGTCACCGTAAGATTGTGAAAACCGTTAGTTTACGGTGATATACATAATTGGCTACTTGACAGCTGTAACTATAAAATATGTTAAATTTGGTAGCTTGTAGGTTAATAATAATTATACTATATGTATTTTGCATTAAAATAAATTGTAAATATTTTATTTGCAAAACAAATTTGAGATTTTTTATCCGTGGATTACAAGAAGTGAAACGCGGGCGGTCATGATTGAGCATGGTGTAACGTCACATTTCAAAAAAAACGTCATGTTGTACTAACGTTTGCGTATTGTTGAGAAATCTAACACTAAAATATTTCGATTTGTGATTGTGAGAGGTTTACTAAATGAAATGGATCATGCTAAACAGCTGGTAGTGCAAATCTGCCTAAAGTAGATTCATTTGCGTGTAATCAATTCTATGCCGAGTTTCGTAATGTAAAAACTTCCATGTTAGTACCGAAATAAACAAAGTAATAGTACTTAGGTCTCGTGTTTAAGACCTAAGAAAGTGCTGCTGTAAAGTGTAAGGATAATTCCAGAAGTGGGCAAATAATTAAATTTATACTTTTAAAATATGTTTGTACTCTCTTTGTAAACTTCCACGAGCGAATGGTCACAACGTGTAGTGGTTTCACGAGAGATTTAATGTAAACAGATATGTATAAAACTTGGCCAAAGCATCACAACAACAATAAATTAATCATTTGATCAGACTGCAGTTGCTACTGCTAAGCTCTAAATCAAATTGCGATCTAAACACAAAAGTATTCAATAATCGCTGAGTCTGCCGGCAGGAGTCTGCTTTACCAAAGTCAAAATACTCGTATTTATGCAAATAATTCCAATATGGCGTATCCCCGCCAATGAACGAACCGAGTGAAATACATCGAATGAGTCAAATATCAGCCTAATTAAACCTTCATCACAAAACAAATATACAATCTTTTATCTTTTCCAAAATATCAATTCAATTTTAAACGCAAAGCTGACAAAAGTGACAGTTTTTTTTTAATCCACTACAAGTTAGCCCTTGACTGAGAACTCACCTGATGGTAAGTGATGATGCAGTCTAAGATGGTAGCGGGCTAACCTGTTAGGGGTATGGCAGTTATATTAAACCCATACCCCTATTCGGTTTCTACATGGCATCGTACCGGAACGCTAAATCGCTTGGCGGCAGGTCTTTGCCGGTAGGGTGGTAACCCCTGTCGGGAATCGATCCCGGGACCTCCGCTCGTTAACACAACAGAGCTCAACACTGCGCCAGGGAGGTCGTCAAAGGCTAAAGACAATTGGAAGAAAGACGCGTTGAAATATACCTTGCTGTTGTATTCCATTTCCGTGAAAGAAATATAGTGGAAATGACGCATGAGACGCATGGTCACTGGATTCCTTCCACCTCCTGGTGGACCCATCGCTGCCACCATTCCAACGTCGATGAGCGTCTTGAACTCGCCTATATTGGTTCTATCGTACCAACCTACGATATAAAATTAAGTATTTTGCATAAGTATCACCAGAGGCCCAATTGTCTAAGCAAATACCGGAATCATTTGACAGCTTAAAACGTTATTACTCGAACTGTATCAGGAGTTCATACATATGCTTTTTGACGTGCAGGCATCTGCGGACTCCATAAGCAGGGCGAATTATACGTTTGACAAACGATTATGATTACGATTTCCTTACACAAAACGTAGCGGAAAGTATTCTTAAAAAAATCGTTTTCACTTCTATCGGCAGTCCCTAAGACTGCCGATTTTTGTTTTATCGATAAAAATCAAAACCTACTTTACAAAATTATATCACTTTTATTTTATTCACAATGATTCACAATGATTCAAAAAAGTAAAAAGTCGAAGACGCCAAGAATCCACATTTTTAACCCCTACCAAAAAGTGATCAAGGCGGCTAAAGAAGTTTTCACTACAAAAATCATAATAAAAAATTGATATCCGAATAATTATTTTCTTTTTACTTTTACTAGAACTTGAAATTAATATTTATGTAATAAGGAACTTCGTTCCTATCTGGTATCCCACGATACCACACTTTTTTTCATATTTTGTTCTCAGTTTACCAATTTCAACGGACTTACCAGAGAAATCCATAAACTGGCGCAACAGTTCGATCGGCGGCTGCGCACCGTACACCTCCAGTGCCGGCATATTGAGATCGTCGATGAAGAACACTTGGCGTTTGGTTGGCGGAGGACCAAACACTCCACGACGGCGTCTCTCCAACTTGCTGTCTATTACGTCCTTTATTAAGAAGAATATAATGGTGATGTATCTATTACGTCCTTTATGAAGAAGAATATAATGGTGATCTGTCTATTACATCCTTTATGAAGAAGAATATAATGGCGATCTGTCTATTACGTCCTTTATGAAGAAGAATATAATGACGATCTGGCTATTACGTCCTTTATGAAGGAGAATATAATGGCAATCTGTCTATTTCGTCCTTTATGAAGAAGAATATAATGACGATCTGGCTATTGCGTCCTTTATGAAGGAGAATATAATAACTAACTACCTGAGTTTGATTAGCAGAGGTCCGAGCAGAGAAAACCAGAAACTCGCATATAAACTTCTTGTGTAATCCTCTTGACAGCTTCGAGGATATGGTGACAGTCTTCCCCGTGCCAGTTGGACCGACGCAGATGACGTGGTTATAGTTGACGATCTTGTATCCCAGGATAGCGGCGCTTCGCACGTTGTCTAACGTTGGCACTTCGATATCTAATGTAGTGCAAATTTAAACATACAAGTTAATATTATGTCCTCTCGACCGAAATTCGGCCGCGACGGCCAATCTTCATTAGCCATCTGGTAATTTACTATAGGTAATTGCAACGTATGCCGTTTATTGACAGTGACTTCCTCGTTGCACGTTCGACTGCGTCCGACGAGGTCCCGGGTTCAAGTCCCGCGTCGGGCCATAATGAAGTATTGGTTTTTCTGACGAGAAATTCTCAGTACTAGCCCGGAGTTAGGAAGTTGGCGGTGGCGTTAAGCCGTTGCATCGATCTTGCGCCTGATGTCTCTCTGGTCGTGTCGGATTTTCCGTCCCATTGGGCTATGAGAGTAAAGGAACAGAGAGTGCACCGGTGTAACCACACACACTAGTGCACTATAATATCTCCCGCGCAGATGGCTAATCTCTCTGGAGATAGGCCGCCGTGGCCGAAATTCTGTCCGGAGGACATTATTACTATTAGTAAGCATGGATATAGATTAGTTGGTATTATGTTTGTGATCTAGACCTATGTTTCAAGGTGTTAAACATTACCTGCGTATTGCCACTCAGGATCTACTTCGTACTCGTCAAAGTTGTCCATCCAGTTATACCAATACGGATTCGCTGGTTCACCATCGTCGGTTGGATCAGTGAATCCACCATCGTGTAACCTGAAAAATGTAGTTATTTGGAGTGATTCCTAACAAAAATAGCGCACTCTGTGTATCTTTACTCTTATACTCTACTAGCAGATGCCTGCGACTTCATCCGTCGTCGTCGTGAAATATTCTTTTTTTTTCCACGGGATTCCCACGGGAACTCGTTAATTTTTCGGGTTAATATATAGCCAATGACACTCACATATAACGTGGCTTTCAATTAGTACCAGAATTTTCAAAATCGGCTCAGTAGATCCAGAGATTACCCCCTACAACATCACAAACTTTACCTCTTTATAATCATCGGGCCTCTGCCTCACGAAAACTTTTCGATCTGCACTTAGTACGGATAGCATACATCAATAAATTGACAATGAGTATATACAATAACCATTACTTACGTGTAATCGTACACTCTTCCTTCTTTAGGGAACAGCGGCTTGGCACCGCTCTCGTCCATCAGGTTCCGCATGAAATCGGAGAACTTGGCTCGACCGTTATGGTCGCAGGTGGCGCCGACGGACCAGATCACAGCCCATATCACCCAGCAGGGTGCTAGCCTTGCTGTAGAAAAAAAGAATTATAAGAACCAACGACCTCAATTTACATAGACAGGCCCTGTCAAACAACGAATGTGAACTTATTTTACTAACGCCATCTAGTCTAAAAAGCGGGACAGCGCTATGGCGGGGACAAGGACAGGCTTATACAGGTGAGGGTCATGCCCTACAAGTCGGACGCACAACTTTCTTCTATGAAGGGGCCAGTACCTACATATATATCGATGATAAGAACATAATATTATTAAGTTTGGTTTTCAAATATTCAGCAAGGCACTGCAATAGTAGTAGTAAAAACTGTGAGAGAACCCTAACTTTGAATTCTGTAAGTAGGTACATTATTATTTACAAGCTTGTATTTACAATCGTGCATTGCCGAGTCAACCTCTCCTGAGGATCACCAGTGTCACATAGATTTGCCTGTTTTGCCAGATTATTTCGTGTTAAGCTTCTTTTTCCTTGATTTATAACACTTTTGCATTAATCCATACTAATATTATAAATGTTAAAGTGTGTCTGTCTGTCTCTCTATCTGTTTGCTGCGCTTTCACGCCCATCTGTTCAACCGATTTTGATAAACTTTTATACAGGGTAAAATAGTTGTATGCCGGGGAAGGACATAGGCTACTTTTTATCCCGGAAAATTAAACAGCTCCAGCGGAAATCAAAAAATCTTAATCCACGCGGACGAAGATGCGGGCATCGTTTAGTTTTAATATACATAGGGATGAAGTTTGACAGACTTTTTTAAAAATTTATAGACTGGCGCTTGACTTGCTGGAAGTAGTGATTTGGCTACAATTTTTGGTCGCTAGTATTTTTATTAATTAGTTAAAACAACACTTACGCATCATAGCCAAGAAGGGATTACCCGGCGGTGGTCTATCGTCTTTGCCCGTGAGAGGCCTCAGTCTATAGTCTAAGAGCTCCAGAAACTTTAGCACAAGAGACGAATCTATCGAGGTGACGATCTCAGTACAACTTGATCTTAGAAGCTGCAGCGCCGGGTACAAGTACGTTGTGATGAGACCGGGAAGTATTTTCCGTATGTTGTCTGCAATCTGCGAGAAATCGATATCTCCTTTATAAGTGTTACTTGATAACAGTTGAGGTATAGTAGAAGCTGGTTGTATTTTCCTATTTTTGAATTTAGCTAAACAAGTTTGGATGAAATAAACACAGGATAGGAAACGTAAGAAACATGTATGCAATCACGTTCGACTAACTTTTGAAGGGCGATGGGAGAGTGCCTTGTCATTTTTCTACCCAATTATTAACACTAGTGGATGAAAAAACGATCACTATGACAATACAATATCCTAATTAATGGCGAAATTGCCCAGTTCGCGGCTAGAGGGGTAAGGCGAATATGGCCGATATCACGCGTTTTTCTTTTTAATGATTGAGGTTCTTTGGTTCCCGTGGGAACTCTTTAACTTTCCGGGATAAAAAGAAGCCTATTGGCTATTCCAGACAAGGTAGCTAGGTTAACTATCTTTCAGATCCGTTCAGCCGTCCTTCCGTGATTGAGTTACAAACATCCACCCATTCATTCATCCATCCAAACTTTCGTGGGACTATACCGGTGGAAGGTTACACTTCATCCAAGCGCTGACCAGCGGTGGCAGACCAACCACCTGGTACACCCTACCGCATCACTACACCGTGGCAGGTGATGCGACGGCTAAATCTGCCACCTCGAATATTATCCGCTGTCGCTCAGTTAACCCACCGCATTATTATCCCAAGAAAACTCCTGCTATTATGTAATTAATGGAATGGGGTTACGACCCTCAGCAATGGGGAACACAACGCAGAGAAAGAGAAAGAGAGAGAGAAAGAGTAGCCCCCCAGATAAGTTTGTGGGACTGTACCGGTGGTAGGTTGCTCTTCATCCAAGCGCTGACCAGCGGTGGCAGACCAACCACCTGGGTGTCGAGGTAGACCATGCCACATCGCGACACCGTGGCAGGTGATGCCACCGCTAAATCTGCCACCTCGAAGATCATTCGCTGCCGCTCAGTCAGCTTCATTATCTCACCGCTGGACAGGCATAGCTTCTTGTTGTCGTCTAATACCTATTAAAGATTAGAATAGAATAGAATAGAAAAATCTTTATTGGCAGCTATAGACACAAAATGTACAAAATACTTTAGGTACCTTCAAGGCAAGGGTGAATATAGGCATCTTCTAGGCAAGCGCGCTTCATCCTAGAACCTCATCATTGCGCAAGCCTAAATCACAATAAAAAAATAAAAACTATACTAAGATACATACATGTCAGAAATTGTATGTTTGTATAGCAGTGCAACGCTACCAACAGGTGAGTCACTCAGCTTGGGGTTGTTGCGTGGTGTGGGCGTGTTGGGGCTCCTGGCTCAGACTTAAAACTGGCGATGCTACCAGGACTCGCATCTGAGGTTCTAAATTTTCCCTGGTGGGGAGACTTCGGCCGTGGCAAGTTACCACCCTACCGGTTTTTACCCTATCGGTTTCTACACGGCATCATACTGGAACGCTAAATCGCTTGGCGGCACGTCTTTGCCGGTAGGGTGGTAACTAGCCATGGCCGAAATCACCCGCCAGGGAAAATTCAGAAATTATGAATTCCCAAATTGAACGTGCCGGGAATCGAACCCGGGACCTCAGCACGTTAAGACAATAGCGCTCGACATTGCGATCAGAAGATTCCAGGTTCGAATCCTGGTATCAGGGTCGCCATGTAGCGACGTAACTACGGGGAGCAGGGTTAGGTGTTGAGATGACACACGTACGATGTAACTGAAGGTCCATTTATTACTGGCTAACTTATTTAACAACTAACACCTCACTACACTAGGAAGGTAGTCAAATACCAGAGAGTTCTTCATAATGTTGGCAAGTGGTTGCCATTGCCAAAACCTTCTCATTCCTAGAGGCGAATCGTGATCAGTAGTGAGCCAGCCATGGGTTGAAATGATAATCCCACTACATTAACGTCCCACTGCTGGGCACAGGCCTCCACATAGGAGAGAGGGAACTGATAATAAAATAAAATAAATAATAGTAAATGATAGTAAATGATGATAAAAGGCTACTTACAGTGTTCATGTTTTCAATCCATACAGCGTCCACCGGGCCATCGAAAACGTACCATCGCTTGTCCATATCCTCAACTGCTATACCAGCTCGGACTAAACTCGACAGTATACCGTCAGTCCTGATTATGAAAATATTATTTACTATTGAATTTACTATTTTACTATTTTTACTTTGGGGGTCCCAAAGTGCTGGAGTGGCGACCACGCACGAGAAAGCGTAGCGTTGGCAGAATCTCTACTCGCTGGACAGACGACATCAGGAGAGTCGCAGGGAGCCGCTGAATCCAGGCGGCGCAAGACTGAGGTGTGTGGAAATCCTTGCAAGAGGCCTATGTCCAGCAATGGACGTCTATCGGTTGAGGATGATGATGACTATTTTTACTAATTTACTGCTTTATTTAAGTAATAACTAGCTGTTGCCCGCGATTTCGTCCGCGTAGAATTAGATTTTTTAATTTGCAGGGGAAATCCTTAATATTCTTTGATAAATAGTAGCAGTCAGTTTCGAGGTGCTCAGCTATACCCATGCTAAAAATCACGTTGATTCGTTGCTCCGTTGCGGCGTGATTGAAGGACAAACCGACAAACAAACACACTTTCGCATTTATAATATTAGTATGATTTGTACTAATGTAACTTTTAAGCCTTATGTAAATAAATCAAATTACTACGTGGAGGATAATAATTAAAGAAGACGATGGTTTTACAATAATGAAAGTTGAAGCTGATGATCAAAATAAACTACAATCCAATTAAACACGAGAAACAAGTAAATTGTTTTACTTGTTTCTCGTGTTTAAATGAAAAGCTAAAGAATTCCCGCGGGAACCATAAAACCTCAATCAACGCGGACAATGTCGCGGGCATCAGCCTAGTGCTAAATAAAATAAATAAAGAATATTTGAAAATGTTACGAACCATTCATGGGTATTCAAATCGAATTCTCCATAGAGTTGTCCCATAGTAATTGACTTGGGGTTCACAACGAACGTGTGTACCGGGGTGAAGGGAAACCCATCAGGTGCCAGCTTCCCTTTGATGGCTGTCAGAGCATCTCGCAGGATCTCATAGCACTGAAAACATCAGAAAGAATCATTTCAAAAAATGTTTAAATTTGTAGTTTTTTTTAAATCTACACAAGTTAGACCTTGACTGCGATCTCACCTAATGGTGAGTGATGATGCAGTCTAAGATGGTATGGCCAAGGTTACACTTACCTTAAGTTTTGTACTGTGTGGAACAATGATGTGAATAAATGTTTTTTCTTTCATTTCTATTTCTTTACAACCACTCCAGTAGTTTTCGCGTAACATACATACCTACTCTCTCAAACAAATACAACAAAACCAAAAACAGCTACATTACTCAATATTATTTGAATAATAGTAAAGACACAAGCTTGGTGTGTTTGCTAAAACATTAATTCTCTAATTCTAATTTAGGATGATAATATTGGCAAGTGCCCTTTCTGCTTCGGTCTGCCTCACTCGTGACCTTCACTGTTGATATACACCTCCCATCTGTCACAATTTTCATCCTAAATTAGACAAAACATAAAGAACACACACTAAGTTCACTAGAATTTTGCCAACTGCAAAGTGGGAAAGAAAAAGAATACCTTTGTTTTACCCACTCCAGCCGGTCCCACCAACATCAGGCCATGTCGCACCACCGTCGTCTCATAAAATTGGATGATTTTAAAAATAAAAGCTGGAAATAAATACCATTTTAGAAATTAAATTAGCAGCATTTATGTAATTTATTTTTAGACTATAGCGCTACTAGTCAGACTTGTTACCAAGGAATGGATTCTGGAAGTCACCATTTGTTTACATAATTTAAGACATTCAGAAAAATCTAGATAATATAAGTGTATACTTACTATACAAATCGTCGTATCCTCTTTTAACAAGTATGTTTCTGATAGATTGCTCCATAATACCGTAATCCACCACCGGGATCTCCACTCGTGGGAACAGATCTGATATTATACCTGAATATGTAAAAGATTAGATAGATAAAAATAGATTGTTTTTTCTATTTTAAATTCAAAGCTAATTTAATTCGGGTTAAGTACGCCCACACTCAGAAGAACAAAACGGCAGTGTTTACTTCTGATAGTAGTGAATGAGGGTAGTAATGAAAGGTACAGTACAAACTTATGTGACCCGGTGGCCAAAATTGGAACGAATTTTTACGCCTGTTTTGTTTTTGTTAACAGACTTCCAAAAAGGAGCAGGTTCTCAAATCGGCGCATTGTTTTCTTTTTAAAATGTATGTCGGTGCATATCTCCGTGGTTTCTAAACCAATTTGAATTTTTTATTTTATTTTTCATAGATACTAGCGGCGCTGTCATCTGATCAGTTAAGTTTGTCGGACTATAATGATTACCGTTAAAAAGAACAAGATCGTCCGCAAGGAACTTGGGCACGTTGACGTCGCGCAACGCACGCAGCACGATCTGGCGCTCATCCCCGTCCGGCATCTGACGGATCAGGTTACCGGCCACTAGGATCACAGTTTTGACAGCTCGCATTCCAAAATCGTAGTGTTCCTGAAATCAAAATCAAAATATGTTTTTTATTTAAGTAGACTTATAACAAAATATGCTTTTGAATAGTCGAGTGAATCTACCACTGGTTCAGAATGAAAGAATAGGGATAAAGTTTCAGTTGCATTGAATGATTAACATTAGAACGGTGACCTAATGGGTCGTCCCGTATTCGGTTTTAGGTCAATAGCCAGTACAAGTCGGTTATGACGCATATTATGGTCAATGGTTTTAATCCTTATTTTAGGGACTTGACATACAACTATCATTTTTAAGTAATATTGCTTTATGGGATGGTAGTAAACCCACTGATAGCTATTGCTTTAAATTTCAAAAAATATTGTTAAACATATATCACATTCTTAGAATAACTACCTAATCACATTAGTTTTTTTCTCTATAAACATTTTACCTGCGATGATAGCTGTTCGGAGCTCAGCCTGAACGTAGTGGTAATCTTTCCAGCGAGGATCTTCGCTTCGTAGAAACCGTAAGAGAACAGCGATATTTCAGCTATCAATGCATAGTCCGGCACCATCATGGCGATTGGTCGGAAAAGCGCTTTTAGATTATCTGGTAACTCCGTGCGACCTAAAATTTTTGTTTACTGTAAAATTTTGTCTGTTGCACACTTTTTTTGACAGGGACCTGACAGAATTACAATACAAAATTACATCATTTTAAAATGACAAAGTATGCAGTTTCCTAACTCTCAACCGTAGGTGAGAGTATCCTACCACTGGTATGGCAGCCGGGTCTGTCATTTATCTAGGCGTAAGGCGTCGACCCACTGAAGGAGGCTGCGGAGCCTGGCAATTTGACCTGGACGCTAATGTTCCACTGATCCGCAGAAGAAGACAAGGGCGAAGAAGGCGACCATATTGTAGGTGTCAATGACCCTATGCCGGTTAACGTCGAGCCATCTCAGTCGTATCCAAGATTTGGGACCCTAAAACGATTCATCCTAGACTCGGACGGGCACCATTGGTTTTTTTAGTGGGTATTCTGGATGTGAGTCCCACATACCCGCTTAGTGCGGGATACGTTACTTGTTCCAGCGATAAAAAAAAGGCATCGACGCACTGCATGAATATATACTTACGCTGTGGTATTCCTGAAAATTGCTAAATAGTGGTACGTTACCTGCGTATCCAGGATTCATGGTGATAAAAACGGAGCAAGATGCTTTCAAAGGTAGTTCCACGCCTTCAAACATGAACTTCTCCTGGCGAGCTATTTGAGCTTTTTGGATTGTGACCACCTGGAAATAAGTTTTATATAACTATTAATAACCTTTTATTTGGATAGAATCAGGCGTTTCTTAGCGGAATCCATGACAATGAAGGAACTAGAAGTTTAATTTGTTTATAGTCAGAGCAGCTTTACAATAGTGCATTGTCGAGTCAACATCTCCTGAAGATGCTCCGGTGTCGGAGTGAACGTACGTTGAGAATAATGTGGAAGATTTGTGTGGTGTGGTGAATATCGCAAGCTACAATATACGCACTCTACTGCACATAGATTTACCTACTGTGGCGGATTAAAGCGAATTAAACTTTTAGTACCTGCAAAATGACTTTTTATATAACTTCGTTTCATAAAGTATACAATCCTGGAAAAATAATTTCTCAACGATTGTTGTCTGAAGAAAAGCAATGAACATTTTTTAGAATTAATTAGATATTGCCCGCGACTGCGCCTGCGTGAATAAAGATTTGGCTTACGCTTTTACGCTTTCACGGCCCATCTGCTCAACCGATTTTGATGAAATTTGGTACAGGGGTAGATTGTATCCCGGGGAAGGACATAGGCTACTTTTTATCTCGGAAAATTAAAGACTTCTTGCGATAATCAAAAAAATCGAAGTGACGAAGTCACGAAATGAAATGAAATCTTAATCTTAATTACTAGATGATTCAAAGTCGCGGGAATCATCTAGTAATTTAATAAAAATCAGTACCACAAATAAATTAAAGTTAGAAATTTTTGTGAATCAGGGGCGGAACCAAGAGCTATCCTTAGGTTGCAAGGTCTGCCCGTGTCTTTCTGTCTGTCCGTCCGTGAGTTTTCTGTGAATTATGTTCTTACCTGTTGAGCCACTACGGACAAAACTTCTATATCTATTCGATTGAACTCATCAAAACACGCCCACGCTCCGGATCTGAGAAATTCGAATTCAATTAATCTTTTATACAAAAAATATATTGAACTAGCTGATGCCCGCGACTTGGTTTAAGTTTTTTTATTCCCGCGGGAACTTCTCAATTTTCCGGGATAAAAAGTAGTAGTGTATGTCACTCCAGAGGTGCAATCATGTAAGGATTGAGCACGAAATTGAGCTCTAATTCAATGCTATTATGGTTTATATTACTTTGAAGCCGAACTTAGACGATTTGATCGACAATTCTTACATAATTGGGGGGTAGATCCTTAACTCTGCCACATAATAATAACTAGTACTAACTCTGCCCATGCCAAAAATCACGTCGATCCGTTGCTACCTTGGGGCACCGTATTGGTACTTGGGGCGTGCTAGTTTGGCCACTGAAAAAAGCTACCAATAGGTGGCGCTGTAGTATATTATCTCGCGCTTTAACATCGTGTCTTACCTCAGTATGTGTACTAGCCTACATACAATGCAACTTACTCGTATAAAAAGTTATTTAATTGTTATTATTATTTGTAATAATATATTTTTGGAATGAGGTACCCTTTCTGGTATCTTAATAATCTCTATTTTCTAATGATGGCGGTATTATATCCCGCGACTTCGTCAGCGTGGTTAAAGTTATTTTTTAATCCCTCCTTAATTTTCCGGTATAAAAAGTCTATGTCATTCGTCAGGTTCTCAAGTCTCAACTATACCCATGCCAAAACTCACGTCGCTCCGTTGTGGCGTGATTGAAGGACAAACCAACAAACAACACACTTATAAATATAATATTAGTATGACATCTTACAGAAATTATATTAAAAGGAATTAGTATTTTAAAAGAAAGTAGTACTGTACAGTTTGCAGCCCTGTCGATTTTATTTTTATGTAACAGTCGACATGATATATATTCAAGCAATATTACCTATGTTTTATATCTATCATCATCATTTCATGCCAACTTCAAAACACCTGATCAAGGGTTTAGACCATAGTTCAGCACACTGGACAAATGCGGATTGGAAAACATCATACATTCTCAAAGTAATTAAAATTTATTTATTTGGGCAATTGATTTCCTTAAAACGACCATTAACCGAAAAGTTCAAACATCAGATGATATCGCAGTCAAGTGCTAATTAAAAAAAAAGTGTCATGAAATTTCTCTCATTGCGTCGTATTCCTCACCACTGAGGGTCGTGACCCCTTTCCATTAATCACATAATGGTAGGAGTTTTCTTGGAATAATAATGCGGTGGGTTCCTAGTTCCCACGTCCTTCCGCATACGACTCGACTAAGAGTATTAAACTCTTACGTTTTTGTAACGATTATTATCAGAAGTTAGTGATAATAAACGGGACCTACGACTTAACGTGCTCTACAAGGCACGGAGGAAACGAAAAGGCCAAATTTGACTTTCCAAATTCGTTCACCCATCCAGTTACCAACTAGGATCAATGTTGCTTAACAATCGCAATCGACTGATATGCGTTGTCACAACTCTAGACCACTCGTCCCTCGTCTTGAAAAAGTGTCTGAAATACGGATGATGACAACTCAATCAAATCAGCAACTCTTTAACAAACTTAAAAACGTGCTTCTAGTAGGGGAGTTGTATGAAATTCACAGTTGTGACGTCATCAAATTTCAACGCACTTTTTTTACTTTAATCTATATTTTCAAGGCCTAATTATAAAGTGTCAGTGAAAGTAAGAGGGGAAGATTTTGAAATTGGGTACTCACGCTGCGAGCCCTTTGAAGAATTTTCCCATAGCCATAAAGTCGAGTTGGTCTGAACAGTTGAAGACCACGCATTGTACTGCCAAGGCTTTTGCCAGATCCTTCGTGGTCTCCGTCTTGCCAGTGCCATGCCAGACCATAATTCCGAAAAGTTCATCAGGCGATATCGCAGTCAAAAAGTGTCAGTGAAAGTAAGAGGGCAAGATTTTGAAATTGAGGTACTCACGCTGCGAGCCCTTTGAAGAATTTCCCCATAGCCATAAAGTCGAGTTGCTCTGAACAGTTGAAGACCACGCATTGTACTGCCAAGGCTTTTGCCAGATCCTCCGTGGTCTCCGTCTTGCCAGTGCCATGCCAGACCATAATTCCGAAAAGTTCAAACATCAGGCGATATCGCAGTCAAGGGCTAATTAAAAAGTGTCAGTGAAAGTAAGAGGGGAAGATTTTGAAATTGAGGTACTCACGCTGCGAGCCCTTTGAAGAATTTCCCCATAGCCATAAAGTCGAGTTGGTCTGAACAGTTGAAGACCACGCATTGTACTGCCAAGGCTTTTGCCAGATCCTTTGTGGTCTCCGTCTTGCCAGTGCCGGCCGGGCCCGCGGGAGCGCCTCCGAACTTGAGGTGCATTGCACACATGAGGGTTAGGTAGCACCGGTCTGTTAGTGGCGTGATTACTAACCGGCCACTGTGGGAAGCAGAAGTCAAAGTCAATGGTATATTGTGTGCTTAGGGGTGAAACACGACGATTTCAGACGAAGGTGAAGTCGTCTGAAATCGTGTTTCATCCCGTGGCGGACACACTATTTTTCATGAAATCTACATTAAAAGTGCGAGTTTTATTTAGTTGCTAGGTTGTTGTTTACAAATATCATATCTGTCAGTTTAGTTAATTGGTAAAATGACAATTAAAAACGGATTGAAATAAACAAAAGATACTCTGACAGGATTTAAAGGAGGGCTGCTATACGTCATGGGGCAGAAAGTTGAATGACGTATTCGTCTGAAATTGACTAGTTTCGGGTAGATGAACTTTCAGGATTTCAGGTGGCTTAACAGGCATTGAAACTCGCATTTTCAATGCAGGTTATATGAAAAATATATTTTTTCAAAGTTGGTACTTAATGATGTAAGGCCTCTTTTTTGTGCTGGTATAGCTTACAGTTTTGTGTATTAATAATTTATTTAATGATTAGCTTTCTGCACTGAAAGGTTTTGGTCTGACCTCTCATGGGGACCAACCGGATTGAGAGGTGGAGAGGGTAATTTTTTTACATTTTTATTTCTGACCTTTGTTGCTTATTGAGTGCACCTGTAGATGAATATCATTATATTACAAATTACTTATTTAATGAACGTGATGTATAAGATTGTCCTCCTGACCGAATTTCGGCCACGGCGGCCAATCCGACAAGACCAGAGAGAGATCAGGCGCAGGAACGACGGCTCAACGTGCTCTCTGAGGCACGGGGGTGAAACACCGCCAACTTCCTAACTCCGGGTTAGTACGGAGAATTTCTTGTCAGAAAAACCCAATACTTGTTAACTATAGCCCGACCCGGGACTCGAACCCGAGACCTGGTCGGCCGCAGTCGAACATGCTTACAAGTAGACCAACGAGGCAGTTAACTAATGAGGTACCATCGACAGAAAAGGTATAAGGGACACACCTACGACTTAGCACAAATAGGGATGATTGAAATACCTGTTCCCCAAATATTCGTTCTGGTACGTGAACACAGAGTTCAGTGCCCGCACGTCACAGTGGTTCTGGCTGAACTGGCGGTAGTACATGGATGTGTCCAGTCTGTTCTCATCCTGGTATATCTCGGGGGCTTCGTCGGGTTCCAGGGGGATCATATCCTTTACTATTTGGTAGTATCTAGAAAAAAACCGGGCAAGTGCGAGTCGGACTCGCGCACCGAGGGTTCCGTACTCAAGAAGTAGGTATAATTACCTTTGTTAATGAACCGCAAAACTAACTTTGTTTGTAGAGGTTTACTGTTAATATCAAAAAATTACGTTTGTTGTATGGGAGCCCCCCTTTAATATTTACTTTATTGATATTTAATTATTTATTTTGAAAGGTAATATACAAGTTAATATTCTGTGAAAATTTGAACCGTCTACCTGTTACCGTTTTTAATATTGAGCAAAAAAATACGAAAAAAACACGTTTATTGTATGGGGACCCCCCTTAATATATATATTTTTTTAATTTTTAGTATTTGTTGTTATAGCGGCAATGGAAATACATCATTTGTGAAAATTTCAGCTTTCTAGCTATCACGGTCTATGAGATACAGCCTGGAGACAGACAGACAGACAGACAGACAGACAGACAGACAGCGGAGTCTTAGTAATAGGGTCCCGTTTTTACTCTTTGGTACGGAACCCTAAAAAGGTGCGTTATTTGATGACGTCACAACTATGTATTTCATACAAACTCAAAGTCCCATACTACTTTGACGCAGTGTTACACTGGCACAGTGTTTAGCGCTGTTGTCTTAAGGTGTGGAGGTTCCAAGTTCGATCCCTGGCAGGGTCAATTTGGGAATCTATTATTTCCGAATAATACATAAGTCATAAAATAACCTCAGTTGACAGATCCACTGGAAATCGGAAACGTTCTTGACATTTTCATCGACGAGAGTTCTGGTGACGTCACGAGCGTGGACTTCTATGACGATTAGAGCACATAGAACTTCCCTTTGGAAGTACGTGAGTTCTCCTTTTACCAAAGCTCGCAGACTGTCCAGCTTTAGGACATAAGAAGGATTAAGTAAAATATTTGGAAATTAAGTTAAGAGTGTGCAGTAGTGGGACTGAGGAGCGTCGCGTACTACTTTCTACTTCTTTCTAGCTTCAAACCGTTCTATAGCATTGGATTAATACTACTCAACCTATCTATGGAAAGGGCTTGGGGATTTACTCATTTAGACTTTCTTCACCAAAAAATGCTTTTAATACACGTTTACTGCGTGTTTTTGCTATTTTCTTGAGTTCTTTTAATAAGGTCTAGCCCCACTACAGAGGCGCGACGTGGCGCGGGAATTATTCTTCGTACAATCATATCGCAGTACATCTTCGCGCCGCGTCGATTAAGTGGGCCCAGCTCCAAAAAACTCATACAGAGAATATTTTGCCGCTACGTGCCGCGCTGCTGCATCTGTAGTGGGGCTAGATCTTTAGGATCAAGCACTGTCACCTCAAAATCACTGATACGCAAGCTTTTCTTATACTTAGAACCTCCCAGCTATCACCTCTAAAGCGTGTCTCCGACATTCCACGCGTCATTGGCGAGGTACCAAATGGGTACACAAGCCTTATAACCAAGAATTGAATTGAATTAAATAAAATGTAACCTGCTGCAGATTTTCTTCGTAGAACAAATCCATCCGGTAGTCGATGATGGCTTGTTCCACCCCAGCAGTCCATGCAGTCTGTGAGCCTGCTATCACGACCTGCCCGGGCCAGCGCAGCACCCACTCGGCACGCCGGAGCACGTATATTTCGTCCATTGCTGCTACTAGTGTTAGACGAACTAGAGGAAAAATATACACGTTATTTATTTATTTACTAGATGATGATAGTTTGACTTAGTCCGCGTGATTAAGTTTTTTATTCCAGCAGGTACGGGTTAAAAAGTAGCCTATGTACTTCCCCGGGATTTAACCTATCTTTATTTCAAATTTCATCAAAATCGGTTGAAAAGATGGGCCGTGAAAGCGTAACACACAGACAGACGACGGACAGACAAATACACATTTTCGTATTTATAATATTAGTGTGGATTTATTGTTTATATGTCACACAAAACAGGTAATAACTACAGGTAAGTATAAAATGATAGGATCGTTTCTAAGTTTTATCTCAAAGTATGTGCATACATCATGACTTATTCACCAAATATACAACGTAAATAGAAATTTTTGCCTGGCCTGGCCACGGCCGAAGCCGTGGCTAGTTACCTTACCGGCAATAAAGTGCCGCCAAGCGATTAAGCGTTCCGGTACGATGCCGGGTAGAAACCGATTAGGGGCATGGGTTTAATATAACTGCCATGCCCCTAACAGGTTAGCCCGCTATCATCTCAGACTGCATCATCACTTACCATCCGGTGAGATTGCAGTCAAGGGCTAACTTGTAGTGGATAAAAAAAACTGAAGAATACCTAATAGAGAAAAGAAGATATCTACTAACTGGTATGTCTCATGGTATCTTCTAGAAGTAAAAGCCATTGCTCCACGTTCGAGGACGGGTAGAATCTGTACTTGAGATCAACTATTTCACCCTCGCTGGAGTGCATCTGTGTTATCTTAAGGTCAGGTTCAAAGGTAACCTGTAGATAGAGAAAAGAAGATTTAAAATATTTTCTTTCGAAGCAGGTGATAAATGAACCCAAAAGAATCCATATGACTATGACTATGGTGTAAAGATCAAGCCCCACTTGAGATGCACGGAGCGGCGCGGCACGTAGCGGCACGTAGCGCACGTATGAGTTTATTTGAATAAATTGAATTGAGTGAAAATAATTTGTTTGACGACCTCCCTGGCGCAGTGTTGAGGTCCCGGGTTCGATGGTAAATTTAGCAGGGTAAATTTGGAAATTTATAATTTTTTGAATATTCCCTGGTTTGGCCTGGTGGGAGGCTTCGGCCGTGGCTAGTTACGACCCTACCGGCAAAGTCGTGCCGCCAAGCGATATAATATAACTGCCATGCCTCTAACAGGTTAGCCCGCTACCATCTTACACTGCATCATAACTTACCATCAGTTCAGATCGCAGTAGAGGGCTAACTTAAAATAGATTTAAAAAAAAGAGTTATTATGCGGCCGCGTTGCACAGTGCATCTCCGTGTGTGTGTGCCCAGTAAGTGGGCCCAGCTCCATACAACCTCATACAAAGAATACTTGCCGCTTCGTGCCGCGCCTCTGTAGTGGGGCTAGAACTTTAAATTAAAGGAATAGTAACCTTAGCAATATTCTCAAAGAATTTCCTCAAATTAGGCTCCACAGCCTTCGGATTGCGAGACTGCGAACATATCTCCAGCAACTCATCATCACTGATGAAGAATAACCTTGGGAACCGGAGCCTCTTCAGCTCGTTCAAAGTGTGATTGTTTGTCCATCAATCACGGCGCAACGGAGCAACGGATCGACGTGATTTTTGGCATGGGTATAGTTGAGGACTTGGGGAGTGACATAGGCTGCTTTGTATCCCAGAAAAACTTAAACCACGCGGGCAACAGTTAGTGGCACATAAAGATAAAGAAAAAGTAACCTTACATTTACTCAAATGAGGCTGCACAGCCTTAGGATTACGAGACTGGGAAAATATCTCCAGCAGCTCATCATCGCTGAGGGAGAAGAACTTCGGAAACCGGAGCCGCTTCAGCTCTATGTACTCGTTCAAAGTGTGTTTGTTTGTCCTTTAATCACGCCGCAACGGAGCAAGGGATCGACGAGATTTTTGGCATGGGTATAGTTGAGGAGTTGGAGAGTGACATAGGCAACTTTATATCCCGGAAAAACTTAAACCACGAGGGCATCAGCTGGTGGCACATAAAGATAAAGAATAAGTCACCTTAGCGATATTCTCGAAGCATTTCCTCAAATGTGGTTGCACAGCCTTCGGATTGCGAGACTGCGACAGTATCTCCAGCAACTCATCATCGCTGAGGAAGAAGAACCTCGGGAACCGAAGCCTCTTCAGTTCCATGTATTCGTTCAGCCCGCGGGAGACTACTGCCAAGAGGTGGCGAGCTTCTATCAGACTGTCGTACAGTCTGCTGTCCGGGCATATTATCATTATCTGATGGGTAAAAAAATGTATGTGAATGTCTCTAGACAAAATCGTAATAAATTCAGATTCAGCAACTCACAAGTCGGCCACATTATCATTTTCCATAGGAGGCCCAATTGTTTAATCAAATTGTAATCGTTTGACAGCTTAAAACGACCAGCTTAACTCGAACTGTTTATGGAGGTCATACGTGCTTTTGACGTGCAGGTTTCTATGAACTCCTAAAACAGGTCGAATTATACGTTTGACAAACTATTACGATTTCCTTACACAATCGGGGGGCAGGTGTGATTGTGGTCAAGCGTGTGCCTAAAATGAATGCTTGAAGTGAAACTTCTTTAGAATTGTTGTGATTTGAAAATTCGATGAAAGAAAAAAGCGACAAACATATTCATAATAGGATTTAGCCTGCGACTTGCGAGATAATGAGATAGAACACAAGTCACATTTATCTCATTCTCTCGTTGCACATTTCTGCCGTGTGAATGTGTGAATTGCACACACACACTTTTTTTTAAAGAGTGAGTTTCCTAAAGTAGAGTAAGATATACTTAAAGTTTAACATTACTGAACATACCTTTGGGCAAACTTGTGCCGCAGACATAATCCGCCTCCATATCCTCTCCATAGTGTTGTATTTCTTTGCTTCCAGCGGCAATTGTCGTGATATATCTTCGGATGTGAAGATTGGCTCTAAATACATCCATTCCCTGTAAATTAATGCTGGTTGAGCCATGCTGAACGTAGTCATGTATTAGCAATATTTATTGAATTTGCTGGATAAATAGTTGAAATATTTCAATTTAGCTTGCGATTATCGTTAGCCGTAAATTAATTTATTGAATTTATATTCCGTATCACATATAATACTTCTAGTTAAACCAGTTATGGAGATAAGACGGTAAATACAAAAAGTCTGTGAAAAATATATGGGTAAAGAAAATTAATGTCATGAATACTGGGAGCATACCATGTTCAAGGCAATACATTTTTACAAGACGTTTTGAAAATCATTGCTTGATATATTAAAATATAAAAAAACTGCCACTCGATTATCTCATAGTAGTCGAATTAAAATTTGTTAATATCAAATACCAGTAAATACTTACTTCTGGCATTCCATCCATTCTTCTACAACTTTCTGCGTCAGGCGTATTTTGTCGTCCCACTCTTGTATGCGGAGCTCGAACGCTGCTTTGAATGGACTGAAACCGAGCTGTTGAGTGGCTAGAAGGTGCTCGTCCAATAACTGAAGGGTGTCATCAGGTATCTTCATTATAAAGGTACCTGTTATAGAAATGGGCAGATAATTTATACTTTTGTGTTTGGAGTAAGTAATTATTACTTAATTACTATTAAATAAATCTAATTCAAAAAGTTTGATATTGATATTGAACCATATTTTGATTGAACCGTCTTTTACCATTTCAATTGTTATCGCAGAACGTTTTTATCATCAAGAAGAAATAATATTTAAAAAAAATTAAGTAAATGCGCCCTGGTACATTAGAAATACAGGGCGTCGGCAGACCCCCCACACGGTGGACAGACGACATCAAGAGAGTCGCAGGGAGTCGCTGGATCCAGGCGGCGCAAGACCGTGGCTTGTGGAGGACCCTACAAGAGACCTATGTCCAGCAGTGGACGTCCATCGGTTGACGACGACGACGACGACGACATTAGAAATGACGATATTCATCGGGACCTCCATATTGAATACGTCGAAAAAATTATAACCAAATTTGCAAAAGTCCACGATCATCGGCTTCATCACCACGTTAACGTTGAGACAATCCAGCTGCTCAATGTAACGTAACTAGTGAGAAGCCTAAAAAGGACTAAGCCTTTTGAGATAGTGCATTGTGATAAGTGACAGTGTAAAATGTAATGCTAAAAGAACACGTGAACAAAGTGTCTAAGTTTATCAATAAAGACTAAGATGCGTCAATTGATAATTTCTTAGTACATATGATAAATTATAAGTTTACTTTAAAGCAAAACTGCTCATTAGCCAGTTAGGTTAGTTAGGCTAGATCGTAGTTAAATAAGTTCTTCACTGGTACTCAATAATAGGGAAAAAATAATTATTGCTAAATGCAAAGTGTGGAAGCATCCCTCATTAGCGGTGTTATTATTGAGGTTATTCAAAAAGCAAAAAAATCCTTAGAAGTCCAAATATTCGTTGGTGGTTCTTGATAGGCAGCGCTGATTATTATAATCACATCAAGTGACTAATCTGCCCCGCGATTGTATAAGGAAATCCGACCTCTATAAGGAGTTCACAGATGTCTGCACGTCAAAAAGCATGTACGAACTCCTTAAACAGTTCGAGTAATACGTTTTAAGCTGCCAAATGATTGCTTAGAGCCTTAGACGATTGGGCCTACTTTACTTGGCTGCTGCATTAAAATACAGTCCAAATGTGAGATACAAACCAGTGTTCTTATAAGGAGTAACTTCCATAGTCCTAGCGGCCCAATCGTTGAGCATCTTATCCAGAGACTGTTCAATGACGTATTCCTTGCTCGCCAGCTCCCCGATCTCGGCGATCAGCTCCGCGTGTTGAGCCACCCCTTGTTTGAGACACATCGCAAAAGTTTGCTTGTCGTTCATCGTTACCGTGATACCTGTTAAGGACACGATGATGTTAAGAAATGCCTATTAACCTCTTTTTAAAATACCAGATGGAATCTGCTCTTATCAGACCAGGGCGCGTTGGAACCCTCGAAGCATTAGTTTTAAGATGCCGTAACTGAATATCACCATCATATTTTATAAGTATCTGAACGTCAAAAGGTGTACAGTGTACCTAAATTGAATAGATATACTTTGGACTTTTGACTATGAAAAATCCTCTTTTTTTATCCACTACAAGTTAGCCCTTGATTGCGATCTCACCTGATGGTAAGTGATGATGCAGTCTAAGATGGTAGCGGGCTACCCTGTTAGGGGCATGGCAGTTATATTAAACCCGATACCCCTAATCAAATTCAAATTCAAATGTTTTTTGAATGCTGGTTCTTCTCGGTAGGAATGGTATTCCGAACCAGTGGTAGATTCACTTAACGATTCAAAAGCAATTTTAATGAGTTTATTTGAATAAAAAAACATGGATTTGAGTTGAGTTTGAGTTGATATTTTGGTATTTTTGTACCAAACCACCAAATTCCTTTTAGTCTAACCTTCGCTTTATCTTTTAAAGCAAATTAAATAAAAATGCCATAGTAGTCAATATAAAATAACGTTAAATAGCTATCTCATATAGATTATGACAAAGTAAATAAGCGCTACATCTCTGATGAGTACCTCACTCAACACAATACGATATTTTTCATTGAAACTGATAATAGGTAAAGATTAATTTATTTCAAGCAAACTTACCAGCTTTCTCCATAAACTCATTCCAATGACGTTCCTTCATTCCTGGATTTCTGACAGCTTGTATTACTGGTATAAGAGGTCGGAATTCATCCATGTCATCCTATAAAATAAATTCATGTTTTTTTACAGCTAGCTTGAATAATAAATAACACATAATTGCATTTATTCAAAAACTATCGAATACCCGCGACTTCGTCTGCGTGGTTTGGGTTTTTTGGTTCCTGCGAGAACTCTTTAATTTTCCGGGATGCCTATGTGCTGCCCCAGACTCTAATCTATCTCTGTGCCAAATTTTAGCCAGACCCGTTCAGCCGTTGGGGCGTGATTGAGTAACAAACATCCATCCATCCTAACTTTCGCATTTATAATATTATAGTATATAGTATAGTATAGTATAGATTTAAACCAGTGGATCCGACTTTTATCTGAGGCTTTGGAAATACTTATTATTACCAGTCTCCGTCCGTAGACACAACAATAGGTACCCATTGTTGTGTCTATCGGACCTATTTAAGTCAAGATATTGAAAGAAGTCTGTGTTTATGTGATAAATAATTTTCTTTTTCTTTCTAATATTAACAAGAATCATTGGTGATCAATCACTCATGCAGGCGAAACTGCATAGCTTACAGCACCGACGCAATGTCGCCTGCTTATTGGTTTTTTATCGGATATACTTCGGAGAGTGTGCTCAGCAACTTTTCAACCTTGTTCCTCCTTCACCCTTCTACGACAGAACAGCAAGAAACCGTCAGCGTTATCATCTCTATGTGAATGACGTCCACTTCGCTCGAACGAAACGGTTCTGCTCTACGTTTCTGATTCGAGCCGCCAGGATGTGGAATGCCCTTCCAGCGCATGTTTTGCCCCTGCCACGTATAACTTGAAAACCTTCAAGGCAAGAGTGAATAGGCATCTTCTAAGCAAGCGTGCTCCAACCTAGACCTCATCATTGCTTTGCACTAAGCATGATTGTAGTCAAGCGCAAAGCTATTCTTTGATTTAAAAAAACCGGCCAAGTGCGAGTCGGACTCGCGCACCGAGGGTTCCGTACAAACCTGTAGTTATATAAGTAAAAGTTATGGTATTTTTATTCCACTCATCTATTTTAGTTTCAATTTAATACCTCTACGCGTTCATGCGGAAAGGGGTAGTAAGTTTTAAATTATTAAATTTTTTTTTTTATGATGTAACTAAAAATGTATGCTTTTCGCAATTTTTCCTTTATCTGTGCTATAAGACGTTGCTTCGTACCAAATTTCAAGATTCTGAGTTCACGGGAAGTACCCTGTAGGTTTTGATTCCCTTGCGAGTGTCGAAATTTTAGCATAAACGGCTGTATCTTTTGATTGCGTTGCTTAAGAAGTTTGATTTTTTCACAGCTCCAAGGGACAGTAAACCTGAGTATTTGATATGAATTTCAGCTTGATACCTTAATGCGTTCCTGAGAAAAAGGGTCTTGACACACAGACGGACGGACAACAAAGTGATCCTATAAGGGTTCCGTTTTCTCCTTTTGAGGTACGGAAACCTAAAAAAATGCTTTTCTTACCCGGATCGTAAGTGCGACGTACTGTACTTTCGGCAAATCAGCAAATGTTCGGATACATTTGACAATGGTCTTGTAATACTCATTGATGGCGGGTTCTATAGCATCAGCGTCTACGTACATAAGTGGGTTGTCGAACCAGACTTCTCTTGACTTCAGGAAATCTGTGCAGGAATATTTATTTATTGTTTATTGCTTATTTGTTTACTGGCTGCCCGCGACTTCATCCGAGTGGACAGTTTTTTTCCAATTCCCACGGGAACTCCTTGATCATTTATTATTTATTTATTTACTAGCAATCCGCGACTTTGTCCGCGCGGAAAAGAGTTTTTCAATTCCCATGGACACTCTTTTCTGAGATAATAAGTAGCATAGGTCTATGAAGCAATACGTATAGAAGTGCGTATGTGTATAGTATAGAGTCTAGATAGAGTATAGAGTCGCGTGAAGATTGCCAAATCTCACTTCGCCAGCGTGTTGGACTATGGCTCAAACACTTCTCACTCAGTGAGGAGACTCGTGCTCGGTAATGAGCCGACGATGGGTTAGAATAGTGAATACCACATACCGGATGCAGTGACCCATAGATTTCTATACGGCTCAAACTCTTTCACCAATCTGTTGAGATCTGCAAAAGGCACCACCGGTTGGCCGAACAACTTCTGTCTCTGATTGAGGATGCGTCCCCAGTCTTGGGAGTCCTTCATACCCTTCCAGGCTTTCTTGATATCGTTGGCTATTTCGTGTACCTTCATTATTTCAAAAAGTTGAATAAACGAGCTATAATACTAACTTACTTCAATAAAAATTTCATAGTCAGTGCATTGGCAATACATTTAATAATTGCGAAAAATGTGGATAGGTAGCGGTTATCACTTTTTAAAAGGCCTGCTTCTATGCTTGTTTGTGAACAAATTCAGAAAGTATTGCACGTTTGTTATTGATAATGTGGCCAATTCTGTATAAAACCATCTATAAACTAAACTAATATGACACCTCTAAATCTAATTCTGTTATAATATGTCAATTATTAATTAATTATAATTATGATAACTATATTATAACACTATCATCACTCACATCACTACAGCCTATTAACGTCCCGCTGGGCACAGGCCACCACTCTCATAGGAGAGCGGGAATTAGAGCTTAGACCCACCACGCTGCTCGAATGCGGGTTGGCGGGCTTTAACGACTACTATCATGTTAGTGATAATAACCGGGACCGACGGCTTAACGTGCTCTCCGAGGCACGGGGGTGAAACACCGCCAACTTTCAACTCCGGGCTGGCACTGAGAATTTCTTAATTGAAAAACCCAATACCTAACTTTTATGCCCGACCGGGAATCGAACCCAGGACCTCGTGATCCGCAGTCGACTATGCGAACCACTAGACCAACGAGGCAGTTATATTATAACAACAACAATATTTTTAATGCTGTCATTTCAGTTTAGAGGTTGTGTACAACAGAATCCGCCCCAATGATCATGATCCTTTCCATTAAAGAGTTTTAAAGCAAAGAGAGGAATTATCAATGCTTGCAAATACCGCATGGTAATTGTTTAGTTCAACTTACAAATTAGTAGAAAGTGGTAATAAAACAAATACCCTGCTGAAGTCAGATTGCAGAGTGAGCGCCATACACTGAGCTGTGAACATGTCGATCTTGTCGTACAGAGTCTGCTCGTCTTGCTGGTGCAGTTTCCAGAACTTCTCCTGTTCCTCTTCTAGGAAATCTGTCGTCACTACTACCTGAAATCAAATCAAATAATAAATATTATAAATGCGAAAGTTTGGATGGATGTCTGGATGGATGTATGGATGTTTGTTACTCAATCACGCGAAAACAGCTGAACGGATCTGGCTGAAATTTGGCACAGAGATAGCATATAGTCTGGAATAGCACATAGGCTACTTTTTATCCCGGAAAATTGAAGAGTTCCCGCAGGAATCAAACAAATGTATCTGTTCATCTGATTTTGATAAAATTTGGTACAGGGATAGGTTGTATCCCGGGGAAGGACGTATGCTACTTTTTATCCCGGAAAATTAAGGAGTTCCCGCGGGAACCAAAAAGCCTCTACGCGGACGAAGTCGCGGGCATTTGCTAATAAAATACTAAATTATAACCATCGACCCGAAATTAACCTAGACGGGCCCTGGCAAACAAAGAATGTAAGTAGTATAGGCGTAAGTATTTTACTAACGCTATCTAGTCTGAAAAGCGGGACCGCGCTATGGCGGGAATAAGGACAGGCTTATACAAGTTAGATAACGCCTTTTTTGAGATTTCCATGAATATCCCGACAATTTTCTGCTGTTACTATACGATTTTTTGACCAATTTTTTATTTAAGTCATAGGTTCAATTGACTGAGTAGCGAATGGTATTTATTTGGCAATGAAATTTTAATTTTTGCTATCATCAAAAGTCGGAATACAAAAGGATGTTTTGGGTATATTTCCCCTTAAATGAGAAAACTGCATAATAGCCGCCGCGTAAGTTGAACTAACACTATGCGCAGAAACACATTTCGGGTGTCAAACGAAGTGCGGTATGAGGGGCGCCCCTCGCTCCCCACGCATGCTCCGCTCGGCTCTGTAGTACAATGTACCTGCGCAGACGACCACCATTTTGGGTCAACTTATGGGACGCGATTTATACTTACCTGTTTGGTAATATTCAATGGCCATCCTATAGCTTCCCATAGTGCTCTAAAATCCTCGTTCTCAAGAGGAGTGAAGAATACGTCCAGTACTTCGTAATCCTAAAAAACAAGTTTTAGTGATCAGTTTTTATTGTCATTATTTTAATAAATGTACTCCCAACCGATTTTCGGCCACGGCAGCCGATCTCTAGAGAGATTAGCCATCTGCGCGAGAGATATTTTAGTGCACAAGTATGTGCGTAAACACAGGTGCTCTCTGTTCCTTTCCTCTCATAGCCCGATGGGACGGAAAATCCGTCACGATCGGAGAGAGATCAGTGCAGGACCAACGGCTTAACTTGCTCTCCGTGGCACGGGGGTGACACGCCGCCAACTTCCTCACTCCGGGCTAGTACTGAGAATTTCTTGTCAGAAAAACCCAATACTTTTTATGGCCCGACCCGGGACTCGAACCCGGGACCTCGTCGGCCGCATTCGAACATGCTAACCACTAGACCAACGAGGCAGTTATTCAGTAATTATTTTAATTTGTTTATAGGTCATCCGTATCTTAAGGAACTGTTACCATCAAACTAAGATTTTATGGCATAGTTATTCTATAAAACTTACAGTATGGACTTTTTTCATAATGTCTTCCTGCGTCTTCAGAGCAAAGGGTATAGATTCCATCCACTCTCTTAACTCGAAGACGTGTTCTATAGAATTGGGCTTTTCTCCCAATTTCCTCATGATGTTTTTATAGGCTTGAATAACGTCTTCTACTACAATGCGTACCTCTTCCGCCCACATTGTTAAAAGCGCTTTCATTATGTCTGACCGTTTGTTTACTAGTATTTGCTGAAATTGTACACTAACTGTTGTAAATATTTATGTATATTATAATAGGTGTCTATTCACGTAGATTTTGTCTTTGTGTGTGTCGACCAAATTTGAAAATCATAAAAATGGGAATCAACCTTAAAAGATACATAATAATATACCTATGCTATCGCGGACTTTTTTTTAGAACTTTCTGAGAAGAACTTTTCCACCATACATTGTTTTCATTTATCATTTATCATTAACGCGGCGCGCGCCACACAAACTCTCGGATGAGACGATTTTTGTCCGACTTAATTCAAATTATTGCAATTTTCGTAGGGATCTCTAATTTTATGAAAATAAAATAAAGCCTTTGATACCTACCCGCTGTTAATGTAGCTTTCTATAGGGTGATTTTTTTTTAATCGGTTGAGTAGTTTTGAATTAATCTATTACAAACAAACAAATCTTGCATTTTTATAAATATCTATATTAGTCTAGAGGTTTAGATTTAGATATTTCGATGACATTTACGGCGAGCGGTGTCATTCGTCAAATACTCAATTATATAAATACTAGGTAAGAAATATGAAATTTTTTCCAAACATCCTTCAGGGACTGTCAGGGCTAATACTACTATAATTTAATTTAAAAAAACTTTTTAAACAACCGACTTCAACTCCCGCGCCAACTTTACAACAACAAGCACACGCTATACAAAGTACTTATTTTATTGTTGATATTTTAAAAACCGCTTGACCGATTTCGATAAAATTTATATGGGGCCACTTGGAAAGTATGTCCTTTCAAATAAAAGAAGAATCATCCAAATCGGTCCACCCAGTCAAAAGTTCTGAGGTAACAAACATAAACAAAAATAAAAAATACGGTCGAATTGAGAACCTCCTCCTTTTTTTAGAAGTCGGTTGAAAATTAAAGATATTGTTGAAAACCACCTTCAACGTATCAACGTTGAGCGCGAACGGTCCAATATTAATGTACTGCGGTAGACGCCAGATCAAGTCTTGTTTAGCGTCATAGTGCATTTGGACCTCTTCCCGCGTTTCTGATGCCGAATGCTTCTCTTCACGAAATGCCCTGTAACATACGCAAAAAATAACAATTATTGTTTCCAATAGTGTGCAAAACATCATCCGGGCATGCAACCCGCATTGGAGCAGCGTGGTGGGTCTAAGCTCTAATTGCCTCTCTCCTACGAGAGTGGAGTCCTGTACCCAGCAGTGGGACGTTAATGTTCTGTAGCGGATAGTGTGCTCAGGGACTTGACAATCTTACTTCAAGGTTCTGTGACAGAACAGCGGTAAAACCAGCCAGCATCATAGAAATTTCTAATCTAAACTTCTATACTTAATCATATCAATATTATAAATGCGAAAGTGTGTTTGTTTGTTGGTTTATTGGTATGTCCTTCAATCACGCCGCAACGGAGCAACGGATCGACGTGATTTTTGGCATGGGTATAGTTGTGGACCTGGTGAGTGATATAGGCTACTTTTTATCCCGGAAAATTAAGGATTTCCCGCTGGCATCAAAAAAACTTTAACCACGCGGACGAAGTCGCGGGCATCAGGTAGTATAATTATATATTTTTTGACTTACTCGACGTATGTCTCGATGTCGAGCACGTAAATATCTCTATAACAATCGTATTCATGCATATACGCAATCAGAGGTATGATGGATTTCCTGTAAGCCTTCAGTAGCCTCTCTCTGTAGTCCACTACGTTTGGCTCCATGAGACCTGAAATTAATTCAACCACACTAATATTATGCTCTACTAGAAGTATATAGTATAGTCTGGAGTTCGATCCCTGTAGGGGGGAAGTTTCGGTAGGGGGAATAAGGTAATTTTTATATAATTTTATTCATAAAAGGCTTCAACCATGGAAAATTGCTTGATATCCAAATATTGGATAGAAGTAGGCATTACTTCGCGAAAGTCAATGATAATATCAAGCTTCTTGAGCTTATAATCCGGAAGATTTGTGTGGTGTGGTGATGTGGCGGTGCGAATTGCTGGCTTATTGGGCGGTGAATATTGCAAGCTACACGTTATACTTATATCAAATAGATTGGTTTGCTTTGGCGGATAATAATGAATTAAGCTTATTAAATAAATCATCTATCTATCTATCTATCTATCTATCTATCTATCTATCTATCTATCCATCTATCTATCTATCTATCTATCTATCTATCTATCTATCTATCTATCTATCTAATCTATCTATCTATCTATCTATTCCTTGATTGCTTGATATCCAACAGTTAAAAGTGGGATATCTCAGGATCCTTTTTGATTGGGACTTACCGATAGATGTAAGGAATAGCTCCTTATCGAAGACCAGGCCAGTCATGATCTTCGGATGCACTTGCGGTATGAAATGGCAGCGGTACAGCATTTCCCGAAACAGCCTCTGGATCACTATCTGTTTTTCGATAAATATAATATATTTGTCTGTTTTTACCAAAGTTTTTATTAGCTTACTAGTTGATGCCAAGGATAAAAATAAGCCTATGTGTTATTCCACACTATCAGATCTGTTCAGCAGTTCTGGCGTGATTGAATAACATCCATCCAAACTTTCGCATTTATAATATTAGTATAGAAGCATGGAAGTATAGATTTGTAGCGGTGACAGTCTAGTGGTGAGGACGACCGCCCAAACCCTTATCATTCTGCCAGGAAACTCGTCCTCGGTAGTGAACCAGCAACGCAATGAGTTGAAATGATGATGATAATGACGTGATAGATGCTTGAAGCAAGTTTACCTCAAACTGATCCGGTGACGTGGTGTAGTAAGGACCATCAGCGGACATCATCAGATGGAAATAAAACAGAGTGATGGTGGGCGAGCGGAAGGGTGAGTTGATCAGATCCGAGGAGTCCCACTTGAAGTCATCTTCACACCAGTACGTGCAGAGACAGGGCGTCTCGGTTAACGCGACGAACATCGCCATGGACTGTTCGATGGAGTAACGCAAGGCGTACTGAAAAAACAGCTAATATTAGAAGCAGCACTTTTAGAACTGAGTTATAGTGGGTGAGCGGAAGGGTGAGTTGATCAGATCCGAGGAGTCCCACTTGAAGTCATCTTCACCAGTACGTGCAGAGACAGGGCGTCTCGGTTAACGCGACGAACATCGCCATGGACTGTTCGATGGTGTAACGCAAGGCGTACTGAAAAAACAGCTAATATTAGAAGCAGCACTTTTAGAACTGAGTTATAGTGGGCGAGCGGAAGGGTGAGTTGATCAGATCCGAGGAGTCCCACTTGAAGTCATCCTCACACCAGTACGAGCAGAGACAGGGCATTTCGGTTAACGCGACGAACATCGCCATGGACTGTTCGATGGAGTAACGCAAGGCATACTGAAAGGACAGCCTATATTGGAAGCAGAACTTTTAGAACAGAGTGATGGTGGGTGAGTTGACCAGATCTGACGAGTCCCACTTGAAGTCATCCTCACGCCAGTACGTGCAGAGACAGGGCGTCTCGGTTAACGCGACGAACATCGCCATGGACTGTTCGATGGAGTAACGTAAGGCGTACTGGAAGGACAGCTTATATTAGAAGCAGAACTTTTTTCAGCAGAACTGGAGCGTTGACAATCTATGTAGCCATGCAGCTTTGGTGTAGTGGGTGGGGGAGTGGTGAACAAAATATTGATATATTTAAGATATTAAGACATATGAAAAGTAATTGAGGAGTTTTTGTACTTATCAGTTTTGTGGATTTTGGAAATTTTCAGAGGTTGAAAGTTGCTGTACGATGTCACACATTTTATAATATTTCAAAGTATTCCTATAGGCTTAATAGTCTCACATACAATTTTATAAGTCAGTGTCCTTCCTGCAGTATCTTTACTGAATTATAATATTTTCAACGGTCCGGGGTATTTCTTCTACAAAAACGTTATAGTCCTTTACTCGTGACACTTAGAAACTTGTGTGTGTGAGACAATTAGAACAAAAATCACCTGCATACGAAATCTGACGAGTTGCATAAATCTGCACAGCTTACTGATGCCATAGAACTCCCATCTCTTTTCATAGATGTTGAACCACCTAAAGAAAGAAATAATTAATAAAAATAGAATTGGTAAAATAAAAACACATCTTGGACTGAAAGGGCCTTCCTTTCAGTCCTTTCCTTGATTAGGGAAGGAAGAACTAAGAAGCATCGTGATAATTTAAAGACCTTATTACACATTAAAGTTTTAAATATAATGTTAACAAAGAAAACATGAAATCACACGATTTTAAGAAGTACCAACAAAACCATGAACCTGCACCAAAAAATTACGCCAGTCGTGTGATTAAGTCAATGAACTAGTTTTAGCTTCTCTTTTTTTTTATTGAGCCGTCGACACAGTACTATACCTAGTTAGGTGATTAATATTATCAATCATTTTTGACTCCACCACTATTTATTTTTCATGAAAATCTGTTAGCACTGGAAATATCAAAAATAATTATGTAATTAAAAATTCTACTATAATGAGAGATCTGCCAATACTGCGTTTTCCGGTGCGGTACACCGGGTTGCCACTCCAGCACCGTGGGACTCCCACGCCTATAGGTTCTACGAACTATGTACTTACACATGTTGCTTAAATTTCGCAAGTCTATAGAGCTATTTCGGTAAATATAGTTCTTCTACGGATCTCCTCCTAATTTGATCACAAAATATTAACAGGTCAAGGAAGAAGATGAAGAAATAGAAATTTAAAAAATGAATCACCCTTTTCCAACGTCTCGGTAGGACATCCTTATCGCATGAGCAGTGTTATTCAGCCATGTTATGTTAAGATATTTGAGCATCTGTAAAAGAAAAAAAAGAGTGTTAACACAACTTCAATATTTTTTTATTCAAATAAACTTTTACAAGTGATTTTAGATAGTATTCTGAATAAAAAATAGGTATACTTATGGTTTATCTAATTTAGGATGATAATTTTGACAAATGAGAGGTGAATAGCAATAGTGAAGGACTAGAGTGAGACAGACTGGAGCAGTAATTTGCAAATGGCATCTGCCAAATTATCATCCCAAATTAGACAAACCATAGCGCATCAAAGAACGTGTATTACCATAGAAGTACAGTGCTGTTGAGCAGCGTCAAACTCCGCGAGGCTTACGTTTCTTCCATAGTGTTCTGTGAAGAACAGCATTGATTCAACCTAAAAATTACCCGATGTTAAAAAAAAATGGTAGAGTAATGAGGCAGTTTCCGTGTAATTTCAGATTCACTAATATGGTTTGTCCGTCAATCACGCCGCAACGGAGCAAAGGTTCGACGCATTTTTGGCATAGATATAGTTGAGGGCCTGGAGAGTTACGTAGGCTACTATATACCTCGGAAAATTAAGTAGTTCCCACGGGAATTAAAAAAAAACTTATTCCACGAATGTTGATGAAGTCGCAGGTATCAGCTAGTGTTTTATTAGTTTTGCTACAGATATCTTATTGTTTATTTACTGAGAAGAAAAGGCGTTACCTTCAGGCATTCATCCACCACCATGTGTATGCAGGAAACTGATTCCATGAGTACGTAGAGAGAGAACCACTGGTTGTGTTTGAGTCTACCAGCAAAGTCCACCATATCGCATGGATAGCGCCCTGTTATTGAAATAGTATAATCATTAATATTTTTATTTTATTTTTTTGTATTATTATTATTACAAGTAAGCCCTTGACTGCGATCTCATCTGATAGTAAGTGATCATGCAGTCTAAGGTGGTAGCGGGCTAACCTGTTAGAGGTATGGCAGTTATATTAAACCCATACTTCAATCGGTTTCTACCATCGTACTGAAAAGCTAAATCGTTTGGCGGCACGTCTTTGCCGGTAGGGTGGTAACTAGCCACGGCCGAAGCCTCCCACCAGGCCAGACCAGGGACAATTCAGAAATTATTAATTCCCAAATTGACAGGGCAGGCTAAGGCTCGGCACAAACAGGCCACCGACCACAGCCACCGGTGGCTATACAATTGTAAGCGTGTATTATACTACTGTAACGCGTGGCCGCCATCGACCACACGTATGCGGCGAGTCTGTATAAAAGTATGAAAAATAATCTTAACTGCTTGTCGCTAGCCACCGGTGGCTGTGGTCAGTGGCCCGTTTGCGCCGAGCCTAAGCAGAAAATGTTTAAGCATAACCTGAAGAAAAAAAAACTTAAAACACCAAAAATTCCTTACCATAACCCGGCACAGGAGCAACGTAGTCCTTACTAGGTGGATTTATAAAGTTGTAGAGAGTCGGGTACTTCAGTATTGTGTTGATTATTTTCATTTTACCCTCAATTTTCCGGTAGTTATTCTCCGCCTGTTAAAATGGTAAAGTTTCTGCACTTTGCATCCTTTTTTAGGGTTCCGTAGCCAAATTTGGCAAAAACGGAACCCTTATAGATTCGTCATGTCTGTCTGTCTGTCTGTCTGTCTGTCTGTCTGTCTGTCTGTCTGTCTGTCTGTCTGTCTGTCTGTCTGTCCGTCAGTATGTCACAGCCACTTTTATCCGAAACTATAAGAGCTATACTGTTGAAACTTGGTAAGTAAATGTATTCTGTAAACCGCATTAAGATTTTCTTACAAAAATAGAAAAAAAACAATAAATTTTGGGGGTCCCCATACTTAGAACTGAAACTCAAAATTTTTTTTTTCATCTAACCCATAGGTGTGGGGTATCTGTGGATAGGTCTTCAAAAATGATATTGAGGTTTGTAATATCATTTCTTTCTAAACTGAATAGTTTGCGCGAGAGCCACTTCTAAAGTGGTAAAATGTGTGTCCCCCCCCCCCGTAACTTCTAAAATAAGAGAATGATAAAACTAAAAAAAATATATGTTGTACATTACCATGCAAACTTCCACCGAAAATTAGTTTGAACGAGATCTAGTAAGTAGTTTTTTTTTAATACGTCATAAATCGAAAACCGCAATTTATCTTTCATTCAATCAACTCAAATATTTAAAAAAACATTTAATTTAAAACTTACTACAGGTTTGTACGGAACCCTCGGTGCGCGAGTCCGACTCGCACTTGGCCGGTTTTTCTTAACTATTATGAGGTTTTGTCGTAATAAGGCTTCTTTACTTAATAGTTTTTTTGGAATTGGATGGGTTCATCAAAAAATCAAAAGGGCAAAATTCTTGAAAAAAATGTTGTGAAGTCTGCCTTTAAGACCTCGTATCTCAGCCGGGGACATACAATTTTGGAACATGTCCTCGTCAGCGAATTTATTTATTATTCACTAGATGATGCCCGCGACTTCGTCCGCGTGGATTGAAATTTTTTGATTCCCGCGGGAACTCTTTAATTTTCCGGGATAAAAAGTATAGCCTTTGTCCTTCTCCGGAAGGTAATCTTTCTCTGTACCAAATTTCATCAAAATCGGTCGAGTAGTTGGGCCATGAAAGCGTAGGCCGTCAGACAGACAGACAGATAGACAGATAGATAGACAGACAGACACACTTTCGCATTCATATTATTAGTATGGATACCTATAAATTGAATGGTTTATTGGGCAATTTTGGTCTAATTTTGGATTGGAATCAAATAATGCCAGTCTTGATGTATATATAGTTCGCGCACGAGTTGAATGCAAAGCAAATGTATGGTGACATCATACATTTACTCTGCATTCAACTCGCGCGCGAACTATACGTAGTAGGTACGTACCTCTTGCTTGAGAGTATTGAGATGTTCTTGGTCAACTTCTATGGCCTGATGGTGAATTAACACCATCTTTAATATCGATGGCATGAAATGCAGCGGCATCCTTGGTAGGCCATCGAGGATTAGACAGTCCAAATATAAATAGAATCTGTAACACAAAATTATTATAATAGAAGGGTAGTTTATAAATTTGATGATAATAATTTGAATACTGCCTGAAAATCAGCGCTGCAGTTATCATAATATACTAGCTGATACCCGCGACTTCGTCCGCGTGGATTGAGGAGTTTTAGTTCCCGCGGGAACTCTTTAATTTTACGGGATAAAAAGTACCCTATTATTTAATCCGGACTTCTAACTTTACGTCTGCAAAATTTCAAAGCAATCGGTTCAGTAGTTACGGCGTGAAAGCGGAACCAACATACAAACAAACTCACTTTCCCATTTATAATATTAGTAGGGATTGCAGCACCATGCTGAGGTAGCAGCCTTTTTATACGACTGCCTGAAAAAAGGAGTATATTGTTTTCAGGGTTCATGTATGTATGTATGTTTGTATGTATGTATGTGTATATGTGAGTTTGTATATTCCACCATAACTTCTATACGCCTGAACCGATTTTGATAAATGAGGTATCGTTAGAATTCCTAGCTTATTCCGGGTGACATACTTAGGCTACTAAAATTTTAAAAAAAATGATGGGGTGCCCATGGTTACGCATTAAAGAGACTAAAGTTGAAAAAAAATATTCGAAAATAAGATTAACTTTATAATCATCATCTATAAAATGATGAGTAGATTCCAAAAATATATAACACTATAGTTCAATATCCAGTGATTCACAAAAAATAGCATTTAATAAAAATGTGAATAAGATTCCAAAGGTATTTATTATTGACTGTGGTATCGTTACGTAGTAGCAGTGGTAGCCGTACTTCCATTCGAGGGGGATTTTTTATTACACGACTGCCCAAAAAAGGAGTGTTATGTTTTCAGGGTCCGTGTATGCATGTGTGTCTACGGCAGAGCAGTCGTATTTTTTAATAATTTTAATTATATTCACTTGTTAGCGTTTACACGGATTTTATTTTTGTAATCATTTTGTAAAATACGTCTTGTATTCTTAGTAAGTAAGTAAGTTTAGTAAGTATTTATTATATAGTTAAATTTCTCATTTCTGTGTTTCTTTTCCGTGTAGAGCTAAATAAACATTTTTCTTATTATTTTTTTCATTCCATGCAGACTTTGACGGCCTCTCTCTCTCTCTGCGTCGTATTCCTCATTACGGAGGGTCGTGACCCCTTTCCATTAAACACATAATGGTAGAAGTTTTTTTGGGATAATAATGCGTGGGTTCCCACGTCCTTCCGCAATCCGCATACGACTCGACTAAGGGTATTTAGTTTTGGGTTTTTGCGATGATTATTATCAGATGTTAGTGAAAATAACCGGAATTGCTTAGCATTCGCAATCAACTTATATGCGTTGTCCATCAGATCAACTCGTCGTGGTGTAGGTAAATAGGTAGCTAGAAAAGTAACCTGAAATTGTTCTCTACTTCATTCCGCAAGTTGACCGCGAACTTTACTCGTTCCGCAAAAGTTTCCGGGTCGTCCGCCTTGAATATCAACCGGATACGCGGAACACTGGAATTAGTAAGCTTTGAGTTACTATGGACAATCCATACTAATATTGTACATGACGACCTCCCTGGCGCAGTGTTGAGCGCTGTTGTCTTAACGTGGGAGGTCCCGGGTTCGATCCTCGGCAGAGTCAATTTCAGATGATTTTCAGATGATGTATTTTCGTATACAAAGCAAGTCAGCATGCCTTGCTTTGTACGCATTTAATGGGCATATAACGCAGGGAAAAATGCTGAGCTGTATACCCTTTCGGGTTGGCGTCACAGACGAAAGTGTTTTTCTTTCTTTTCTTTCTTTCTAATTTGGGAATTTATATTTTCTGAATTTTTCTCTGGTCTGGCCTTTTGGGAGGCTTGGGCCGTGGCTAGTTACCATCATACCGGCAAAGATGTGCCGCCAAGCGATTTAGAGTTCCAGGACGATGCCGTGAAGAAACCGATTAGGGGTATGGGTTTAATATAACTACCATACCCCTAACACGTTAGCTCGCTACCGACTTATACATCATCATCAAGTCACGAAAGAAGTCCCTAGAGGCGGCGCTAGTGGTCGCATGTTTATGCAATTATTGTATGTAAAATGCATTAGTTCCACTAATTGCCGCGGGACTTTTTTCTTGATACGGACTATTACTATGGACTAAATTTCTAAATAGTCTAAAACAACTTTACGGAGCATACTTAAAACGCCGCTTCGATCCGTCCAATGCCATAATTTCCCATTTGTCCGTATCTTTGTCAAAGCTGAATGCCGCTACATTTGTCCACTAAAAAGAAAGGTAGGTATTGAGAAGAATCATCATCATCATCATTCAGTAGATCCAGAGATTACCCCCTACAACCTCACAAACTTTACCTCTTTATAATATTAGTACCTATAGATTACTATATGACGTCCGCGACTTCGTCGGCAATAAATTCCTACGGGAACTCTTTAATTTTAGGGGATTAAAAGTAGCCTATGACCTATCCCTGTACCAAATTTCATCAAAATCGGTTGAACAGGTGGACCATGAAAGCGTAGCAGACAGACACACTTTACAATTTATAATATTAAGTATGAATTAACCTCATATGAATTGTTCAGGGTCTGTAGCATGTCAGATTGAGCTTTCGTGGACTTTCCCTCTACTTTCGGTATGAACGCTAAGCCTGGGCAAGGGTACTGCTCACCCTCAATGAAACCTAGACTTAGCCATTCTTCTGGGATCCTAGAAATCAAAAGAATTTAAATTCATTTTCATGCGAGAAATTTTGGTCCAAATGAACCTATTAGGTATTATCTTTCTTTCTACAAGACATAGCGAGCTAAAGAATTTCTTCAAATATTTTTTTTAAAAATTTAAATAAACTCTTACAAATGCCTTTGATTACTTGTCTCGTAACGTCAGAAGTAGAGACAAATGTAATATTTCTTATCTCTGTGTATATGGTAATAAGGGTCACTGTTGTGTGTAGGTATTGAAACACGTCTACTTCTTCACACTGTTTATTTGCGACTAACTTGGTAACTTATAATGCGCGTTGATACAAAATGCATTTTTTTATATAATTGATGCCACTGCTATACTTACTTCGAGATACATTATTAAGACGTTGATATATAGAATATAGATATTTGAGTAAACACTCTGGTATTTTTCGCTAAGAACCCTTACATGTCGACTATGTTTTCTTGTAATATACCTACAGCATTTTGGGCATGTTATATGTTATTAGGGAAAACGAAAAATTTGCCGGCAACGACAACATCCCTTTCCCTCGTAGCGAGATATCTCGATGTGCGCATGACTAAGACTTCAGGTAGGTACCCTACAGTTGGGATGGATAGACAATAAGAATATATAATGTATTATTTTTGTTTATTTACCTGCAGTCAAAGTCATTGTTATCAAAAGGCTCCAGGTCCATCTTCGGGAAGATGCTGTATAGACTGTAATACTCTTCATCAGTGAGCGGGTATTCAGCTGGTGGTATCAGTATGTAGGGCTGTATGCCTCGCTCCCGCAGCATTTTCTATAAAAACATCACGTGCTAAGCGAAATCATACTAATATTATAAATGCGAAAATGTGTTTGTTGGTATGTCGTTCAATCGTTAATGGGGTAAATGGATAATTCGACCTGTTTAAGGAGTTCATAATATAGATGTCTGCACGTCAAACAGCATGTATGAACTCCTTAAACATTTCGAGTAGGTACCTAATACGTTTTATCAAAATCAAAAATCAAAATCAAAATGCTTTTTATTCAAATAAACTTTTACAAGTGCTTTTGAATCGTTAAGTGAATCTACCACTGGTTCGGAATGGCATTCCTACCGAGAAGAACCAGCAAGAAACTCGGCTCGGTTCGACTCGGCTTATGCTGTCAAATGGTCACAATTTGCTTAGACATGATTACGGTTGGACCTCGGAATGCGGAACATAATTAAATCCTAGTCGGCTCAAGTCAAAGTTGCACCCACCTTAATATTTGCAGCCAGAAATTTCCTTCGAAGTCTTTCTATTTTGACGAGCCGTGGTATCTCTTTGGGCAAAACCACGCTCAAAAACTGAAGCTTCGGCACAAATGTCTCGAACGGGAATTGCTGTAAATGTTGAAAAAGTTAATTCATACTTCCATACTAATTTAATAAATGCGGAAATGTATGTATCTGTAAACCAATTATGACGAAATTTTTGAACGAGATAGGTTGCTCTATATTCTGTAAGTGCATTTTTTGAGCAACTATCAATTGGAACACGTCGTAATATCATACTTCCCTAAAATCTTACTTTTGACTGAACATCGTGGATGAATTAATGTTTGAAAACTTACGATGCTGTCATCTTCGCTGTATGTAGTCCATCGTCCAGGTGGTAGGAGCAGTTTAGGTTTCTGAGGTTTCGGTAGTGACATCAGCATGGGCGCTAGCTTGTCAGTCTTGGCCTAAAGTTACAAATAGATAAGAGTTTAGCGTTCTTTCGGCGCGTTTAGTGCCCTGGGGCCAAACTGCCGCTTAAAGCCATATTGTTTCATTATTGCTGATTTTCGTGTTTTAGAATTATAATCCTTATTTTGATTAAGTCAAGGTACGTGACATCTTACTAATATTATAAATGCGAAAGTTTGGATGGATGTATGGATGTTTGTTACTCAATCACGCGCCAACGGCTGAACGAATCTGGCTGAAATTTGGCACAGAGATAGATTATAGTCTGGAATAGCACTTAAGCTACTTTTTATACCGAAAAATTAAGGAGTTCCCGCGGGAACCAAAAAACCTCAATCCACGCGGACGTAGTCGCGGGCATCAGCTTGTCAAACTATAATTTTGAGTAATATTGCTTAGCGCTGGCAGTATGGCCTCTGCCCATTGTCACTTCAGCTTAGAGACTCTTAAAGCTATCTTGGTTACTCTGGTTCTCCTACGAATGTCCTCATTTCTGGTGTGATCATGTATAAATAGGTAAGCATGTAAATGAAAAACACCTGCAAAAGAAGTTTCATCCGTTTCTTGGCGAAGACTTGTTTGGAGTCATCGTCCTTTGTCAAGTTGGAGACCAGCTCGGAGTAGTATCCTCTCTTAGGAATCGCATCACGGCTGACATTGTCGTATACGATATCGTGTCGTTTGATTTTCTTCTTCCTGCTGTGCATAATTTATTTTATATCTAAGAAAACTTTTTTTATTAATATAAATAAATATTTACCATTTTCAAGCAAATTAAATTTAAATGCCAAATTTCGATGATTTGACGTTGTCAATTTATCTTTTTTTTAATCAAAGATGAGCCAGTAATAACGAATACTCTTTGGTAGTTAACATAGACAAAGAAAGCCTCTTTCTAAGGCTTCCTCTTTTTTAAATACGGAAGTAATTACTGTAATCTTATAAGTGGGAGGTCTCGGTTTCGATTCCGGCAGGGTGAAATTGGGAATATGTAATTTGAGATTCTTCTCTGGTCTGGTCTGGTGGGAGGCTTCGACCGTGGCTCATACCACCCTACCGGCTAACACGTGCCGCCAAGCGATTTAGCGCTCCGGTACAATGCCAATGTTTAATATAGCTGCCGTACACCAGGTTAGCCCGTTAACTTATCATTTAACACCAGATGAGATCGCAGTCAAGGGTTAACTTATACTGAAAAAAAAGAAGTATACCTACTTAAACTTTATAATAATTATGTTTCCTAAGAGGAAAACAGTCTATATCCCATTTTAAAATGGAATATTTCCCTTATGCCGCAGTCCAAACTAGACCGCATGCAATTACTAGCAACATCGTAGCCTACAGCAAATCTTGTATATTCATAAACGTACGGTTAGAAAAAAATCTATTTCTGTTTTTCGTTTTAAATTGTTGCTTAGAAGCTATGTTTCCCACTAATAACAATCTTTAAATCAAGAGTGAATAGACATCTTCTAGGCAAGCGCGTCCCATCTTTGGCCGCATCATTACTTCCCATTAGAGGCCCAATAGGCATGATGACTGATTTTGAAAAATGGTCAGATTATATTCGGAAGTATCTACTATTTCGAAAAAATATCTTATTTCAGCAGAAAAATAAGGTTTGGTAGATAAAATTGGCATTTGAAATTTAAATTTTAAAATTCACGCCAAAACGCTTGGCGGTGTCATGGCGTCGTTTGTGACGTCACTATTGTTTTTACCAATGTACTCTGTACAGTGTGCAGTAAACAATAGTGTGATTGTCAAAGCTCGAAAACAAACAATTGTGACGTCATTTACTTCTTGGTGTTTTACTCAATATGGCGGATTGATGTATTTTATAGTTTTATTTTATCAAAATAAATAGTAATCTCACTCGAAATAGAGAAGGAAATACGTTTTTTATAATCCATGAATCCTATTTTATAAGATAAATTCATAATTTCATTGATTCTTGGTTACTGTCATCATGCCTATTGACAGTTTAATAACGTATTACTCGAACTGTTTTAGGAGTTCATACATGCTTTTTGACGTGCATGCATCTACGAACAGCAGGGCGACCGCGTATCTTTTGCATCAATCATTGATGCATCGCAATCACCGCCGATTGGCTGAATTTATGGTATTCTTGCTGCGTCAATGGATTTCGTCCAATAGTGGAAGAGTGTTAACCAATCAGAGGTGATTGCGATGTATCAATGATTGATGCAAAAGGTACGCAGTCGCCCTGCTGGTCGAACTATACCTTTGACAAATGATCATGATTACGACTTCCTTACACAATCGAGGGGCAGGTGTGATTGATTTCATGTTTTCTCACAAATTTAATGAAAGATGTTGTGTTGCGTGATACACGGGCGTTAAGGTTACAAACTCGTGACGATGGTCAGCTCGGTGCCGCCATGCGAGAGAGTCAACTCGTATGTAAAAACCTACTTACCGCTATTATATCACAAACTACCTGGTTCGGCTTCGGTCGTGGCTAGTTACCACCCTACCGGAGAAGACGTGCCGCCAAGCGATTTAGCGTTCCAGTACGATGCCGTGTAGAAGCCGATTATATGGGTTTAATTAAACTACCATGCCCCTAACAGGTCACCCCGCTACCATCTTATACTGCATCATCACTAACCATCAGGTGAGATCACAGTAGGGGCTAACTTGTTGTGGATCTATCTATACTAATATTATAAATGCGAAAGTTTGGATGGATGGATGTATGGATGAATGTTTGTTACTCAATCATGCCAGAACGGTTTAACGGATCTGGGTGAAATTTGGCACAGAGATAGATAATATATAGTCTGGAATAACATATAGGCTACTTTTTATCCCGGAAAATTAAGGAGTTCCTACGGGAACCAAAAAACCCTCAATCCACGGAGTCGCGGGAATCAGCACAGAATAGGTAATAGTTGGCATCAGTCAGTTAAAAAAAATTACTATATCAGAGAAACATGTTTTGCTGTCGGTACACATTATGCAGGGCTGTCCCACAATAAGCTCGCATGTGTGGCGTCCGCTAAAGATTCTAATCTGCGTAAACCACCAATTAGACCCGTCTGTCCGATTAGGACACAAACAATGAAATAATTATTATAATATAATGAAAGTAGATGACCCGAACCGGCTTCGCAGGGTGGGTTTAGCTTATGCTTCTACTAAAAAACCTTACTTTTTATTGAACAGCACTGGGGTCATACTGTCAACGGTAAAGCAATACTTAAGCATATTACTCGAAAAGTCAGTTTATTAATACGCATCTTGACGTTCTTAAAATAAGGCTTTTATTCCTAAATTAAGGCTCCTATTAATTCTAAAACACGAAAGTCAACAATAATGAAACTTAAAGGCTTTAAGAACTGCCTCGTTGGTCTAGTTGTTAGCATGATCGACTGCAGCCGACGAGGTCCCGGCTTCGAGTCCTGGGTCGGGCCACAATTAAGTGTTGAGTTTTTCTGACAAGAAATTCTCAGTACTAGCCCGGAGTCAGGAAGTTGGCGGCGTTGCACCCCCTTTCCTCGGAGAGCACGTTAATAAGCCGTCGGTCCCGGTTATTACCACTAAACATGATGATAGTCGTTAAAGCCCGCCAACCCGCATTGGAGCAGCGTGGTGGATCTAAGTTCTAATTCCCTCTCTCCTATGAGAGTGGAGGCCTGTGCTCAGCAGTGGGACGTTAATGGGCTGTAGTGGTAGACGACCCGACCCGGCTTCGTAAGTACAAGTATTTCTATACTTATTAAAAACTTGTAACTAAACCTTTTCTTGCAAAATGGATAGTTTTAGAACAAGTTAAATTTAGCTTCAGTAATAAAATGGCCCGATTTATTACTCCTCGGAGAAACCGACCAAAAGTGGTCACCGAAGTGCCTCCAAGTTTTCCCACCTGCTTAATGTTAAGGCAATCTAGCGGTTAAGTTAAATTCAGTTACGTTTTAACTTCTAAAGTATTTTAGAATATTGGAACATTAAAAGAAATCCTACTAGTTATAAGTACCACTAGACAACACTCTACTTTGCGTCGTATTCCTCATTGCTGAGGGCCGTAACCCCATTCCACTCATCACATAATGGCATGGGGGTTTAAAACTCTTTAATTTTCCGGGATAGAAAGTAGCCTATATGTTATTCTAGACTATAGTCTATCTCTGTGCCAAATATAATCCAGATTTGTTCAGCCGTTTCGGCGTGATTGAGTAACAAACATCCATCCATCCATTCATCAATCCAAACTTTCGCATTTATAATATTAAGTATAGATGGATGGAAAATAAATCGGAATTGATTATTCGAAACGAACATTCTATGACAGAAATACTTGCAATATCAAAATATTTTCATTTCTATCCATTCCGAAGGGTCCAGGAAATATTATTGAAAGTTATGAGACCCGAAGAGACCCTTACGAGCAATAAAACCTTATAAAACATTTCTTACGATGCCGGAAATAGAGAATACAATCTGTACTTTCTCAAATTACCTACTGAAGTCCGTATCACGAAAGGAGTCACCTAGGCTGCAGATGTTTGGAAAGAGTACACACTACATGACTATAAACATCCTGACAGCTACAAAAGCAGTACTTTAAATATATTCAAAAGGAAGGCTGAGCTGCTTATAAATAAATGCTATTCTTACAAAATTTTTGAATTCCTTAGTGATAATCTCAAGTAGTTAACTTAACTTAATTAATAATATTATGTAAACGTTATGATGATAATCATGACGTGGTTTTATAGTACAATAATTGAGTATCCCCTTTTATGTGGAATTAGATACTTATATGTAACTATAGATAATGTCCGCGACTTCGTTCGCGTACATTAACGTTTTTATTCCCGCGGGAATTCTATAATTTCTCGGGATAAAAAGTAGCCTATGTCCCTCTCCGGGATACAAACTATCCCTATACCAAATTTCATCAAAATCAGTTGAATAGATTGGCCGTAGCAGACAGATAGACAGACAGACGACCAGACAGACAGACGCACTTTCGCATTTATAATATTAGTATGGATTAAATTAGAAGTATGATTATTTTCTCGTTTTTAATTGTAATTTTGTATGACTTTTTATTAATTTATTTAACTTATTTAAAAATTCATGAATTTAGGAGTTATGGTGGAATAAAGAAACTCACGTACAAACATGAAACCTGAAAACATACCTAAATGTGTAGAGCATTCTTTTTGGGCAATCGTGTAAAAAGCGGTTAAGCGTTATTATTATTGTTATTTTATATACATACTATAATTATTTCTGGTAGGGTAATTAGTGAACGTATGGTAATATACCTTTCGTACTAAGTTATGAACTTCCTTGCGTTCGTTAGTGACTAAGAGTAATTAATTCTCATGCGGGCGGTATTACATTGCTTGCATTCAGGAAACCTCGGGAAGTCTCATTATAGGAGAGTATTATATTTACTCTATAAAGTGTAAACTATAATGTAATATTAAACTCTGAAGCTCTATTTTCTTCAGTTACTACAGAAAAGTGTAAGGCTACGTTCGCACTGCGAAAAACTTTCGCGCGATTTTTTTCCGCAATTTTGTAACATTATAAATTATATGGCGGTGTACGCACTTGCGGTTAAAATAAAATCGCTGGTTTAATATAATTTCACGCGGTGCGGTAATCATTATATTCGCGCGAAGATTTTGTGCTGTACGAAGTTGCATCATTGTGGTATCATATATGATGCTCACCACATTCGCAGTGCGGACTGCGGAGTTGGTGAAATACGTACGCGGAATATAGATAACGAGGATAAAATTATATATATATTTCCGCGAATATTTTCGCAATTCAAACGTAGCCTAAGAAGTGGTAATTAATAGTCCACCGCACGGGCAAGACATCGCCGTAGGACAGGGCCGAAAACAGAAAATTGCAATCGTGTAAAATAATATATCTACAACTTTTCATGATAGCGAGAATATACGAAGTTATTCTGAATGTTTCGTGGACTAAGTATATTGTAAACACTGCTTAAGCCAGTGAGCAAAGACGAGTTTTTCTCACTGGCTTTTAGCACTAAAGGCGCGTTTTTCGAGCTAGTTCCCAAACATTTTTGCCTGTCTCCTTTCACCCAGTGAACAAAAACGAGTTTTGCTCACCGGTTTTAAAAGCAGTAAAGGCGCGTTTTTGCCTTTCTCCATTGTTTGTTTCACATTTACATAAATTACCATATGATTCAAGATTTTCAAGTAAAGGCCAAATAAAGATAGACATTGCCTACGTAAACATATGGAATTTATATAATCTGCAGCCAGCGAGCTCCACAGCTGAGCTCTATTTATCTCACGGGTAAAACCACCCGGGTAGGTGTAGCGTGTATCTATTTCTCTACAGCAAAACCCACTTTTATTTCGCAGTGTTGACTAGTAGCGTTAATCAATCAGAAATATTTAGTTAAATATGGAATATTATGTACAATCTTGAATTGTAGATGTAGACGACAGAGTTAAAACGTGTTTTTAAATCGCCCGGCAAACGTATTAAATAATGTTTATTTTCAAAGAAATTGGTATTTCGAAATGTAATTTTGTATAACAGCAGTAAAAATATTAAAACAGTTATTTGTAAACTATTAAATACTAGCTGATGCCCGCGACTTCGTCCGCGTGGTTTAAGTTTTTTTTATTCCCGCGGGACCTTCCTAATTTTCCAGGATAAAAAGTTGGCTAAGTCACTCTCCAGGTCCTCAACTATACCCATGGCAAAAATCAAGTCGATCCGTTGCTCCGTTGCGGCGTGATTGAAGGACAAACCAACAAACAAACACACTTTCGCATTTATAATATTAGTATGATTAGCTTATTTTGTCAATCGTAAGCATTTACCGTTACCAATATAAATAAATAAAAAACTACCAATATAAACTAAAATATAAGGGGAAACATAACATAACATTATAACATTTGGAATACAGATACCTCATACCTACTCGTATATTATGACGTTGACGTAGGCTAAGAAAGGATTTTTGAAAATTCAACCCCTATAATAAATTATAATCCATACTATAATATTATAAATGCGAAAGTGTGTCTGTCTGTCTGTCCGTCTGTCTGTCTGTCTGTCTGTCTGCTACGCTTTCACGGCCCAACTACTTAACCGATTTTGATGAAATTTGGTACAGAGATAGGTTACGTCCCGGGGAAGGACATAGGCTACTTTTTATCCCGAAAAATTGAAGAGTTCCCGCGGGAATCAAAAAAATGTATCTGTTCAACCGATTTTGATGAAATTTGGTACAAGGATAGGTTGTATCCCGGGGAAGGGCATAGCTTCCGTGGGAATCAAAAAACATATATCCACGCGGACGAAGTCGCGGGCATCATCTAGTAATATATAAATTGGAGTTTAAAAATTTGCCACTCAAAATCGGACTAATCGATAGTGAAGGTTACCTTTACACGTAAAGGTAACCTTTGCACGTGGCTTTGCTATCTTACTATAGAAAAGATAAGTACTAGTCTGCGTACATATCCTCGCCTAAGCCTAACATAATCCTCGCATTCCCAACGCGTCCCAAATACACTTTAGCATAATCTCAGAGTGCCGATTTACTAGAGAGCCTGATATACTTCTACCCCTAATCTTGACTAATTCCACCCAATTCCTCTTAAAGATAAGGGTACTAGTTTTATTGAGCCTAAATTGTATTTCTGGTTATAAATATTTATTCAAAAGGCAAAGCTGTGACTGACTTAAGTAGGTACTTACTACTTATCTAACATTGCACAGCTGAAACTATAGCAATAGGGTTGCCTGGTGGGAGGCTTCGGCCGTGGCTAGGTACCTGTAAGAGACAATCCAGAAGTTAGTATTTATGAGACGCTTTTAATATATTTGTACTCTCATTTGGAACTTGCACGAGTTAATGGTTAAACGTGTAGAGGTTCCACGAGAGATTTAATGTTATTAGATAAAAGTTGGCTAAACTTATAACTTATAACTGTGTAGTTTGGCGAGAAACAAAATTTTGAATTTTTTTTTTGTGCATTTCATAAAAAAAAAATTAAAAAAAAATAATAATAATTTATAGGTAATATTATTCATTTGATCCGGCTACGATTGCTATCGTTAAGCTCTAAATCATAATGCGATCTAAACACAAAAGTATTCAATAATCGCTGAGTCTGCCGGCAGGAGACTGAATTACCATCGTTCTCGTATTTAGGTATACTAACTATTTTCAATATGGCGTCCATATCCGCAGATTGAATCGAATGACATGAAAGGAGTCATATTGACAGATATTATCCTTCCTGTTTCATGAGATATAATGACAAACAGTAATAATGCTAACATACCATCCTACCGGCAAAGACGTGCCGCCAAGCGATTTCGGTACGATGCCGTGTAGAAACCGATTAGGGGTCTGTGTTTAATTTAACTGCCACACCCCTAACAGGTTAGCCCGCTACCATCTTAGACTGCATCATCACTTACCATCAGGTGTGATCGCAGTCAAGGGCTAACTATGAGGTTGATAAAAAAAAAATGTGTGTGTCAGGCTTATAATACTGGCAATAACGTAACGGAGAAAGTTTTATTTGACTCCCCATAAATTTTCATTTGCCAGGCTTATAATATGGAAATCGATTCTAAACGAGGTAAACTCCAAAAATTCATGGAAACGTGGTCATCATCATCACATCATCATCACTACAGCCTATTAACGTCCCACTGCTGGGCACAGGCCTCCACTCTCATAGGAGAGCGGGAATTAGAGCTTAGACCCACCATGCTGCTCCAATGCGGGTTGGCGGGCTTTAACGACTATTATCATGTTAGTGACAATAACCGGGACCGACGGCTGGAAACGTGGTCAAAATAACCTAAATGCGCAACGCAGTTGAAAGCAAAGAAACAATTAAAAGGTTTTAATATTTTAAAGTGACAAGCTGTTTATGATAGCGGAAAGTACACTCCCTCTCTTCCGATTTAAAAATACGGTGCTGCAGTTTTTGTTTTTTATTTCTGTCTTGCTGTAAAATGGTTTGTTATTTATTTGGTAAAGAGAAACCACAATTGTTTGCATTAGATATATTTTTGTAGTGAAACTGCATTCTTGCCGTAAAAATGTTTTTACACCCATTCAGTTTTTAACCCACATCCAACTTAGGCTGCATCATCATTTACCCGGAGTTGCAAGTTGGCGGTGTTTCACCCCCGTGCCTCGGAGAGCACGTTAAGCCGTCGGTCCCGGTTATTATCACTAACATGATAATAGTCGTTAAAGCCCGCCAACCCGCATTGGAGCAGCGTGGTGCGTCTAAGCTCTAATTCCCACTCTCCTATGAGAGTGGAGGCCTGTGCCCAGCAGTGGGACGTTAATAGGCTGTAGTGATGAGTGGTGATGATGATCATTTACCAGCATAAATATCTATGACATAATCATCATCATCATCAAACCATTTTCGGCTCACTATTGAGCACGAGTCTCCTCTCGGAATGAGAAATGTTTGGCCATAGTCCACTATGCTGGCCAAATGCGGATTGGCAATTTATTAGTATGGATAATACTATGTTTATATTTATATGGGCCTATAGTTGCCTGCTTTAAACAAATAAACCATACTAAGTGATATTATAAATACGAGAGTGTGTCCGTCTGTCTGCATCTGCTACGCTTTTTATCGGCCCATCTTTTCAAGCGATTTCGATGGAATTTTGTACAGTGATAGGTTGCATCCCGGGGAGGGACATAGACATAGACATTTTATCCCGGAAAATTTCCTGCGGGAATATAAAAAACTAAATTCAAAGTCGCAGGCATTATCTAGTAAATAACATCTCAGCAAAAACCGCAGTTGAAAGCTACATACCTATTTAGGTACTATAATAATATGAGATGTATTATGATTATAATAGTCCGACCAACTTATCTGACCCAGTGACAGCGTCGCTAGTATCTTTGAAAAATAAAATAAAAACAGGCATAAAAACAGTTCAAATTTTGGCCACCTAGCCTTATAAGTTTGTGGAACTATACATTATATTGATTGAAGTCACTGAACGGTGAAAATAATTTACAATGTTTCAAAGCGAAATGAGAGGCGTTAATTAAGTTTTCATATAAGTATCGCATTTTCATTTTCAATAAATAAACTAGGCTGGTTCGTTTATCATTAAGTAAATTAAATGAGTTCATTTTATACATGAGAACTGTACACCTATTCTGGGTGGTTTCACAGACAAACATATTCTTATGTACAACTGTATGTTAAATGTTTGTCTGTAACACCATTGTTCAATAAATGTATTTTCTTTCTTCCTTTATGCGTAAGGATAGAAAAGTAGTGAAGTAGTTCTTTTCTACTTTAGTACTTGAAAGCTTTTATAATGTTAAAATGTAAATTAACTTTTTTTTTAAATTGAAAACAATACAATAGAACTTAAAGCTAGCTAGCCTAACCTAATAACTATATAAATCATGCCTGTGTGGAATGGTGGCAAGAATGCCGGCTGCATTTCCGCGCTGGACAGCCAGGCTGATTCTTTGCGCAAAAAATCTTTGAACAATTCCAATTTTCACTAAATATATGCACTGTATACCGAATGAATGAATCAAAATACTTTATTGCACAATTTATAATTTCTTAATTTTCTCTGGTCTGGTAGATTACCACCCTACTGGCAAAAGACATACCGCCAAAAGATTTAGCGTTCTGGTACTATGCCTGTAGAAACCGATCAGGGGTAAGTTACTATGGGTTTAACTGCGATATCACTAACAGGCTAGCCCGCTACCATCTTAGACTGCATAATAAGTTATCACCAGGTGAGATCGCTGTCAAGGGCTAACTTGTAGTGGAATAAAAAAGGTGAGCCCCGTGAACCCGTGCGATGCCAGGGCGAATCAACTAGTTCAACAATAAAAACAAAACAAAATAGACTCTATTTGTCCTAAAATATTCATACGATTGCGTCGTAAAGTCGGTTAATAGGGAAAGTTTGTAATTTGTCGCCGAATTACTGAACTGTTGCGTACGCAGTTGTTTTAACAAATAGGGGTCTAACTAAATTGTGCGAACAAGGGTTAATGTGAACGAGACAAAGTTCATAAACTAACAGAAGACTCTATTTCATTCCATCATCCTAGCGGCCTCTGCTGGATACAATACTTGTGCCTGTCTTGTCTTACTTATGCCTTTTAATCTGGTCTTAATTATGCAATTTACTTTCTGTCGGTCCAAATAAATTGTGCGAATAATGGTCTATGTGAACGAGGCACAGTTCATAAACTAACAGATAACTCCATTTCATTCCATCATCCTAGCGTCCACTGCTGGATACAATACTTATTTGTTGTCTTAGCAATTTACTTAGGTATGCAATTTACTTTCTGTCGCTCCAACTAAAGTGTGCGAACAAGGGTTAATGTGAACGAGGCAAAGTTCATACACTAACAGACGACTCTATTCCATTCCATCATCCTAGCGTCCACTGCTGGGTACGTTTTGTCTTACTTGTGCCTTTCATTTTGATCTTACTTATGCCTTTTATTCTGGTCTTACTTATGCAGTTTACATTTTGTCGGTCCAACTAAATTGTGGGAACAAGGGTCTATGTGAACGAGACAAAGTTCATAAACTAACAGACGACTCTATTTCATTCCATCATCCTAGTGTCCACTGCTGGATACTAAGGACTGAAACAATAACCGAAATAAGGGGTTTAAACACTGTTTTTTGAAACTGTTATAAAACAGAAACACTTGTAACAGAAACAGAAACGATACTGTAACCCAATCACTCTGTAACCGTTTATTTCTGTATAAGTGTTTTTATCTGTAACCCTAACAGGTACATGCCCTAACAAACTGCACGGTGTGACAACGCGGTCTTCTCACTTCATTGGACTTTACACACACTGAGACAACATTGGCCATTTTTTTCTTAAACCAATTGCTACTATCGGTGCTTTCATCTTAGGTTCAAATTTGAATACGCGTCAACAGTAAATTTGGCAACGCCGCTTTTTCGGTAACACTTTAAAAACCTTAAAAACCCTTCCATTTCTGGTACATATTTTGTTTCTGTTACAGAAATATAAGTATTTCGGGTTAACAGAATTAGAAACACATTCAAAAGGGTTACAGCTTCGATTCTGTTACACTTTCATTCTGTATCTGAATCTGTTTTGGGAACCGGTGGTAGAGTCAAAACATGAAGCAGCATAAGAGACACCTGTATGTCCTACATGTTTTAAATAAATTGAATTGAATTGAATTGTAACACTTATATTTCTGTAACCTTTATGAATCTGTTTTTCAGTCCCTGCTGGATACAATACTTATGCCTGTTACTCTTGATACGCCTTTAATCTCAGAGCTTTGGAGAGGGCTTTGTTAGGATATTCTATTAGGATTCGATAGAAATCGGTTCATCCACAGACAGATACACACGTTAAGTTCATATTCATTTTTTTTTCTATTATACTTTCCGCTGGTTCGGAATATCATTCCTACTGAGAAGAGCCAGCAAGGAACTCGGATTATACTTATATCATATACCCTTCGTTTGCATCGGGGGTCACTATCACGTTGATCCGTTATTCTGATGCGGCGTGATTGAAGGCAAAGTCAACAAACAAACAATTTCGCATCCTAATTAATAATATTATAATTAATGCGAATGTCCCTGGGACAAACAGGACAGGACACAGGTTACTTTTTATCAAAATTAAGGAGTTCCCGGACAAAGTCGCGCGCATCAGCTAGTTTAAAATATAAGTAACTGAGTAATATAATAGACTGTAAAACTAAATAATTAATTTGCAATGCAAAAAGAGTGAAAATACTTAGTTTAGGGAAAACATTGCAGAGAGTCACACCTGAGGGGTTACCACCATCGCCTAAAGCAGTATTATTTCCAACTAACAGCTTTATATCACGTACCTTGACGTCCTTAAAATAAGGATTATAATTCTAAAACACGAACACCAACAATATTATTATAATAATGCTTTTAGCGATGGTAGTATGCCACTTGAAGTTTTAATTACTGCCCAAGCGTTGACGCCAGGCTCCGCTAGAGCGTCTGGCTTGCGGACACCATGATTTTGTATGGATAATTATATTATTTAATTGTTTACTTAATCAAAAAAATCAAAAGTTGAAATATTTTTTATTAAAGTAGACTTTGAACAAGTACTTTTGAATAGTCGAGTGAATACCACTGGTTCGGAATGCCGTTCCGAAGCAGTGGTATTTACTCAGCTATGTTCATACGTAATAGCAGTGATAGCCTAGTAGTTAAAACCTATATGCCTCCTATTTTAGGACGTCCTGGGTTCCTTGAAAGGGCACGCACTTCTGCCGCTTTGGGGTTATCTATGTGTGTTTTATTCAATTTTCCCTTCATTTAACGGTGAAGGAAAACACCGTGAAGAAACCTGTATTCCCTTTCTCTCGTAATCTGCTTCTTCATAGATAATCCAACACGATCGTAGAGACATTAATTAACACAGGAAAGCTGGCTTTAAGTGCTCTTAAAGTAACAGGTGTAACACCGCTACTTTTCTGACTTCACTACTGAGAATTTCTGTTTTTTTTCATCTCTTTCTCTCTTGGCGTATTATTCCTCATCACTAAGGGTAGTGATCCCTTTCCATTAATCAAATAATGGCAGGAGTTTTCAGTGCGATGGGTTCCCACGTCCTTTTTTTGTCCTAAACCGCTAATTATTCAACTGGACCTCATAATCTGCAGGTGGCTTAGCTAGCAAAATAGCTACGTTAGTATTCTTTCCACATGATGCCCATAGTCAGGTCACCCTATCCGCCTTGGCTGCATGCCAGGCGCTTTGTATGACGAGTTTCATTGTGAATTGCGTGAATTGTGAACTACGTTGTCCTTGTTAGTTGTCATAATTCCGTTTATTCTGTGCTGAGCCAATTTACAAGTTGGTAACACTTTTTGTGTTTACTTTCAGATGTAAATGAATGGACGTTTTGTGAATGAATTGTTTTCCTTGCTATTTAGGCAGGTATAAAAATTAAGATATTTTATCAACTAAAAGTTAGCCCTTGACTGCGATCTCACTTGACGGTAAGTGATGATGCAGTCTAAGATGGTAGCGAGCTAACCTGTTAGGGGTATGGCAGTTATATTAAACCCATACCCCTATTCGGTTTCTACATGGCTTCGTACCAGAACACTAAATCACTTGGCGGTACGTCTTTGCCGGTAGGGTGGTATCTAGCCACGGCCTAATCCTCCCACCAGACCAGATTCCGCCGGTCCGGGACGTCGAAGCTCAATGGGTCGACTGAAAATCAGCGCTGATATGGTGCACCTACACCATATCAGCATTACGTTGAGTCGATGTCCTTTTTGGAATTTTACTTTACACAGATTGGTGTTTAATGTTTTAAAGCATTAAGGTTTAGTAGTATATAAGTTAATTTTAATATTAAAAGTGTTTAATCCATAAATTCTTTATGTATGTATCCTGTAATTGTGTATGTTTTCTGTGTATTTCAAATCGCAAATAAAGCTTTTATTTATTTATTTAATTCATAATATTATAGGTTTATAAAAGTCCTGACTCCTGAACTAGTTTGAACTGGGTCGAACCGGTTGAAAGCTGAATTGTGCAGCGTAGCACTTGTTTGACTCCACTTTATATTTATTCGAGAAGTTTCCGAGTCTGTGTATTTTCTCTAACTACCATTTTAATAGATGAAACTATATTCATAAATCAGTATAACATAAACACTTACTTCTCTAGCGCAGTGGTGAGCGTTGTGGTCTAAATAAGTGGGAGAAACCGGGTTCGATCCCCTGCAGAGTCGATTTAGGAATTTATAATGTCTGAATTTTCTCTGGTCCCGTCTGTTGGGAGGCTTCGTTCGTGGCTAGTTACCACCGGCAAAGACATGCCGTAGACCTACTAAATAGTCTCTACATTGCATCGTACCTGAACGCTTAATCACTTGAGGTTAATAGCTACGGCCGAAACCTCCATTGTCGGTTTATCAATTAATGACACCATAAATGGAGCAACGTATCGACGTGATTTTTGCATGGACATACGTAGTTAAAGACCTGGATAATGTGATGGATGGATGATGGATGGATGATGGATGGATGTGGACTTTTTATCTCGAAAAAATAACCTTTGCCTCGGAGAGCACGAGTCATCGGTCCTGCGCCTGATTTCTATCGCATCGTTCTGATTTTCTATCCCATCGGGCTATGAGAGTGAGGGAATAGTGCACCTGTGATTGCTATACTTATCTTCCGCGCAGATGGCTAATCCTACGGTATTATTAAATAACCCTAATTCACGAGGGTGAAATCGCGGTCGCCATTTTGTAAAATTCGAATTGATGATTTTAATACTATTAAAATAAACATTTACTTAAACTAATTTATAGCTAACTAGCTTATGCCCGCGACTACGTCCGCGTGGATTGAGGTTTTTTGGTTCCCGCGGGAACTCCTTAATTTTCCGGGATAAAAAGTAGCCTATGTGCTATTCCAGACTATATTCTATCTCTGTGCCAAATTTCAGCCAGATCCGTTCAGCCGTTGGCGCGTGATTGAGTAACAAACATCCATACATCCATACATCCATCCATCCAAACTTTCGCATTTATAATATTTATTTGATGTAATACTGATAAGTAATAACTATGTTTTAAACCTCGACGCATATTTTTAATGCTATAATGCAATTATCATAGTCCATTGAATGGTGAAAATTAACGAGTTTAAGTCCGGGCGCACATTATCAGAAATTTCTTTCAGAATAAATTCTGTCTCTCTTACTCTACGAACATTAGGATGCTTGGCCACTGAAGCGGTGTGGAGCAGAGATGTGTTAGGCGAACCAGTTGTGTTTTATTTATTCAGTAATTTCATACGTAAATGAAATATTATCGATACTACTCTATTAAACAATATCTATCCGACACATTATCTATACTAATATTATAAAATGCAAAAGTTTGGATGGATGTATGGATGGATGAATGGATGTTTGTTACTCAATCACGCCCGAAAGGCTGAACGGATCTGGATGATACTTGGCACAGAGATAGATTTTAGCCTGGAATAAATAACACATAGGCTACTTAATATCCCAGAAAATTACAGAGTTCCCGCGGGAACCAAAAAACCTCAATCCACGCGGGCATAAGCTAGTACCTAGTTAATAATCAAGCAAGTCATTGTGCTAAAACGAGTGAATAAGGAATAAGATATCTCCCGGTGTGCATCCGATTTTTTTCTGACAGAAATTTCTGATGAAGTGCGGACTGCGGCCGAGCTAATAACCGAAATTAGAATGCAAAGTTGGCATTTCTCATTGTTAAATGTTATTTTCCAAATGAAACGTATAATAAGATAATTGCTTACTAAATAATTTTATAAAAATTCAGGATTTTAACAAATGAGCAATTAAATGGCTTATGAAAACATAAAAATGTGTTTAAAGTTTTTTTTTATTTTTATCCACAACAAGTTAGCCCTTGACTGAGATCTCACCTGATGGTAAGTGATGATGCAGTCTAAGATGGTAGCGGGCTAACCTGTTAGGGGCATGGCAGTTATATTGAACCCATACCCCTATTCGGTTTCTACACGGCATCGTACCGGAACGAAATCGAAATCGCTTGGCGGCACACGTCTTTGCCGGTAGGGTGGTAACTAGCCACGGCCGAAGCCTCCCACCAGGCCAGACCAGGGAAAATTCAGACATTATAAATTCCCAAATTGACCCTGCCGGGGATCGAACCCGGGGCCTCCGCACGTTAAGGCAACAGCGCTACACACTGCGCCACGGAGGTCGCCAAAACTAACGTAACTTACAATTATTATTAGGTATATCTACTAAATGACCTAATTCTGCATAGCTCGTGTAGATAAGCTTGCCTTTATACATTAGGTACCTACCTAAAGCGGTAAAAGACTACTTTTTATTAAGCTACTAGATGATGCCCGCGACTTCGTCTGCGTGGATTACGGTTTTTGATCCCCGTGGGAACTCTTTAATTTTCCGGGATAAAATGCAGCGTATGTCCTTCCCCGGGATAAAAACTATCCCTATACCAAATTTCATCAAAATCGGTTGAACAGATGGGCCGTGAAAGCGTAGCAGACAGACAGATAGACAGACACTCGTTCGCATTTATAATATTAGTATGGATGTGGATTACATTGATTGATTTGCTACTACCAGTTCAGCATTAGCTTGATTTATTTGCTTTTAGCACATACTCAATACTAAATTTAATTATCACATGTAGGACATACGGGTGTCCCTTATCTTACGTCATGTTTTTACTCTAACACCGGTTCGGAAAATTCGAGAAATTCTATTGAGAAGAGCCGAAGAGCAGTTGCTCTTTTTTTCAAAAGCTCTTTTTTTCTGATTTTTTGGAGCTATAAGCTATAGCTATAGAGCTATATATAGCTTATAGCTCCGAAAAATCAGAGATGCATGCCTGGGGTCGAACCCCCGGCCCCGGACCCCACAGTAAGAGTTAGCAGTTGAGTTTCATACCAGCTCTTCTCAGTGAAATTATTTTCGAACCGGTTGTAAAAACTTCTTGTCATAGATACCATATTGTCACAGGCTGGTCTACGCGATATAAGGGAGTTCGAGTAATTAAAAAAACATGTCGTTGAAATACTGAGGCTAAAGGTAGGCCAGTATGAAAACAAAATAGATTTAAATAAAAAATTGTTCAAGTGCGTGTCAGAACACGCGTTTGGGTTCCGTAGTCAAGCTAATCGCTGAAAACAATGACGGTCATTAATATTCGTGAATGGTAGCAACCTCATAATTATTTGAATATTATACCTGTTCATTCAACTCAAAAAAAGTGTGTGTGTACATACGGAAGAAGTGAAACATCAGAAAAGTAGCCTGCGAGAGAATGAGATAAATATAAATTGCTTAATATCTACTACTGTTACAGTTTTTTTCAAAAGGCATCTTACCGGCAACGAAAATATGGACTCATGGCCAGGTGGGTTGGGTTACTTACTAATATTTTAATCTTGTTACGTTTTTGTTTCAGAATTGTAATCCTTATTTTAGGAATGTCAAGGTACTTCATATGAAACGTCAATTTTAAAATAATACTTCCCCCTGGACGAAATAATTAAAACTGAATTCCTTGTTTTGCCACGGATCTCTATAAACATAGATATACTCGTACATAAAAATGGAACAGCGGTTGTTCTTGTCCGTAATATATGTGCCAATCGGACGGGCACCGGAGCGCGCTTTTAATCCCGGATCGTTGAAATAGCTTTGTGAAATTCCCCGAATTGGTCCGGGTAAAAATGGGATCAAATACTTAACTTTTTCCGTAAGGGGCGTAAAATTGGGCAGGCAGGATTTCCGATACAGTATTGAATTTATTGAAATTTTATGTGCGATAAAATAAATTCAATATATTTTATTCAATTTTAGCCACTGAGCATCGAATGTGATCTTTCATTTAAATACGTTTTTATGCTTACTTTTTGTTATTAAAAAACTGTTATTGGTACTATGAGTGCAGTATGATGAAAATTACATTCGAGTCGCAACGTTTAATGCCGCCTCAGCCGCAGGCGAACACTTTCATGGATAAATTTCCAAAAATGCTATTTTACCTATATTTCCAATTTTAAATTAATTCAACAATACATTATTTTGTGAATACAAAGGTGCGCGAGGTTTCAATCATGAAAATGAGTCAGCGAGAGGTTTTGATTTGTCATGTAGTAACTAAAGTAATAAAAGAGTTTTTAATATTTTATCGTAATAACAGCTTGGTCCCTTAAAATACTTCGACAAAGATGGCGGCGTTGAAACAGCAGTTGTTTTGTATGGCAGCCATTATATTAGCACACTTACTTTAAGAAATATGAGCAACTTTACGAGCATTTATTGTTAAAAAAAACATTGATATTTACGGAAACCGCAATGCGATTTATGCAAGCAATACAGAGTAACACAAAGTCGAGCAAGCCCCTTGTTGCGATAACGTCAATTATGTAAGAAATACGGCGTTTGTGCTCTTTGCTGTGACATGATTATTATTCTCCTCGTACATTTTGCATTAATAACTTGTTTCTCAATGCCATTTGCATGTATTTCTCATAATTTACTGTTTTCAAAATCATAAAATATATTTTTTTACTACTCCGAGTTACGACCCGCTGCTAAAACCTAATGGGCCTATTACACTACACTTTTCCAAGGGCCCCGTGGCAAGGGTGGGCGTGGCCGCTAGTTTTGGCGTCGCTGTTACACTGCACTAATTATCGGGCCCTAATTTAGTATGCACGAGAACCTAGATGACACCACTTGTGCTCTGGTGGTAATTTGCGGTAACGCGAGGTGTACAAAGTAAACTAAATTATGTAGGCTCATAATGTAGTAACGTAGGTGGCACGAAGTAAACTAAATCAACACAACTACTCTCTACGCTGGTCGTGCGACGACTGATCACTGAGCTCGCTACCAATACCTAATGTAGGTAAGTCGTTAAGTATCTATAACGTTAATTTTAGTTACAAGACCTATTACACTAAACTTTTTCAAGGGAAATTACCCTGAATCAGAGTAGTATAATTAAATTTAGGAATATAGGGTCCCTGATTAGGGTCTCTGCCGACCGGGCAATGTAATAACACTTAGGGTGTCTGTGACACTCTCCATGTCCTCAACTATACCCATGCCACGAATCACGTCGATCCGTTACTCCGTTGCAGCATGGTTGTAGGACAAACCAACAAACGAACACACTTTCGCATTTATAATATTAACAACAAATACTATAAACCATAGATGCTAAGTTTTCCGGCTAAATTGCCGGCTCAAACCAGTGGAGTCAAAACAAGACGTATCATAAGCGATTACGTTTGTCACATATAAAATAGACAAATTAACTTGAGTTTGTGCTCCCAAAGCGGTACCGTAGGTCATTGATGTAGAAATGCCGTAGGTATATCCCAGATGGTACAAAGCCAGTACGGTTGACAAATTAATTGTAGCGTTAAACACAAAGCCCACAGAGATCTTCATAACGCTTCGTTTAACCGCTTTGTAATTTAATGAATGCGTCAATCAATACGAAGCACAATTCCGAAGCGACAAATGAAGGCGAATATTCAATACCGACACATCGAGTGTAAATGAAAATCCAATCATCCATTTAAATCCTGATTACGTTCTTGGCGTGTCTTGTATTAAAGGCACCTTGCTCAAATTAAATTAAATTTAGTTAAGTAAAATTGTATTTTTTTTTGTATGTATGTTACGCGATCATTCCGCCAATTATAATGAATCAATTTTGATGATTACTTTTTTGTTTGGTAGATCATACTTCAGAGTTGGTCGCATACAAATTTGATCGAAATTGATTAAGCGCTTTTTGAGGAAATCAATAGAAAACAAAATAAAGGTATACCCAGAATGTTTTTTAGTTTAAGTTGGTACTCACAGGTATCCCATATAGCCTCCCACCAGCCAAATATCCTAGACTAGATGATGCCCGCAACTTCATTCGCGTGGATTGAGGTTTTTTGAGGGAACTCTTTAATTTTCCTGGATAAAAAGTAGCCTATGTGTTATTCCAGACTATAATCTATCTCTGTGCGAAATTTGGCGTCGTTCTGGCGTGATTGAGTAATAAACATCCATTCATCCAAACTTTCGCATTTATAATATTAAGTACCTAATATAGATAATATCCTAGATGTTATTTCTATAAGTTAGTTAACTAACTAACTGTAATATCGAAAGTAAGTGAGCCTCTTTTGGTTCGGTTGTTAACATAAAAGATGCAGTAAAGAGAATTGACGACTCATTGTAGTCCAGATCCTATCTCCAAGTTATATTGAACTATAACTCTCTTACATACGGATATCCGTTAAAATTTCATGAGCTTCGGGAGTCTTCGGAAATTTCATGGTTTCCGTGTTTTTTATTGGCGAGTGTAAAAATCATGGATATCGTTGGATATTTTGGAGAAACGGATCGACGTGATTTTTTGCAATGGTTGGTTTGGGTGAGGACCTGGAGGGTGACATAGGCTACTTTTATCCCGGGAAAACAAACAGTTCCTGCGAGATAGAATGCTCTTTTTCTCGCATTTGTCGTTCTATCAGGCAGGAATGGAGTTACTGATTGACGTGATTTTTCCCGTTTTCACGTTCCCGTGGGAATTAAAAAACTTATTTCACGCAGACGAAGTTGCGGGCATCAGCTAGTATGGTGAAAGAAAGAAAGAAAGAAAGAAAGAAAGAAAGAAAAATAGTTTATTCACCAGTGGTGCATAGTAATGGTTGCAAACATAGAAATAGAATGAGACTAAAATTCTACGTCAATGGTTGCAAAGTTTTAAAATGGTTGCAGCAATAATTAGAAGTAGGTTAAATTCGACTTCAAATTTTTTTTGAGGCTTAAATTCTTTATTTCCCAAATTTTATTCATAATATACACAATACATACAATGTGTCATTTAAAATATCCCACTCCTAGGTAACGACTTCCTCCTATAAAAATGTCTTCCCGAGCATGTTTTTGAAGTGAAACTTTTTTATAATCGTTGTGATTTCAAAATTCGATGAAACGGATGGTTGTCGTCACGGTACAAGTGGCGCCACCGGACGAACGTGTGTACAAAGCGTTCCATTTTTGTCATTTTCTGTTTGATTGTTCAAATGTTGAAGTAAAAAGTCTGATTTGTTAATTTTTTTTCATGTCTCATTTTAATCCGCCTCTGGTTGATAAAACGAAAAACTAAACGAAAAAGCGACACCAAAAAAGGACAAACATGTTCATAATAGAAGCTGCGAGATTAGCCTGCGACAGAATGAGATAGAATACAAGTTATATTATCTCATTACTAGATGATTCCCGCGACTTCGTCCGCGTGGATTTATGTTTTTTTATTCCCGCGGGAACTCTTCAACTTTCCGGGATAAAAAGTAGCCTATGTCCTTCCCTGAAATGTAACCTATCTCTGTACCAAATTTCATCAAAATCGGTTGAGTAGTTGGGCCGTGAAAGCGTAGCAGACAGACAGACAGACACACTTTCGCATTTATAATATTAGTATGGATTTCGTAGGCTACTTTTCTGAAGTTTCACTTCTGCCGTGTATGCACACACACTTTTTTAAATATCTACTAAAGCCAAGACTTTATAGAACAAAGGAATTTTACACGGACAAAGGTATCCCAACCAGTAAAGGATATCTCCTTAAGATCTCGTGCTTTAAGTATATTACCTACCTAATTCCCACTTTCCACGGCAAAGCATAAAGTAGGTATAAAACGACACGTTGCTGTGCTGGCATTTTAAAATTCCGCTTGTAGTTTCAGGTCATTGAGTTAGGACTGAGAGCAACAAACCTGCAACGTAATCACGGAAAGGCTGCATCAACCTGAATTATTATTGTGATTATGGGACTGCCCATTGTATTTTGGCCAGTGGGGAAAAATGTTAGCTTAATTAATTAATCACTATTTTTTTTCTTCTTTCTATATTTTATCCTGTGTTTTTAACTAGTATTAGAAGGAAAACTCGGTTATCCATTGAATTATGCTTACTTTTATTCAGAAATGCACACAAAGTGACCAACAGGGCAGCGTCACCATATTCTTGACCCTCTATCCTAGAGTCACTCTCGAGAACCATAGAAGCAGTAAGGTATCATGATCAAGGAAGCAGGAAGCATCTTCAGTAGATGTTGACTGGACAATGCACGATTGTAAAGTCAATTGCAAATCCATTGTAGAGTCAACATCTCCTGAAGATGCTCCGGTTTCGGAGTGAAACGTACGTTGAGAGTGATTTGGAGGATTTGTGTGGTGTTTTGCTGTGCCGGTGCGAATTGCTGGGTGGTGGGTGTTCGCAAGCAGTTTATGAGGTACACGCACTGTACCACATAGGTTTGTCTACTGTGGCGGATCATAGCGAATTAAACGTCTATTTCATTCATTATCATGGACTTCCGCAAAGTAACGCCTGCTTCGATTCAATAAATGTTCAAACTAACACTAGTGGACACTAAAAGTTTTATATTTCCTTCTTTGACGCCTTTTTTCTACCTATAATATAATATGGCGTTCTAGTAATATGATAACTCAATGTCCGCGGTTAGGGAGCTATTCAAATTTTTAGATGGAATTTCACTACAGTCCAACACCGTAGTCATAGTGGAGGTCTTTGAAGCCCGATATCTTGGAGTCTGATGTATCGTATCATTTGTGGCACTGCCGGAATAGCCTAGTGGTACAGACGTTCGGCCTCCTGTTTAGATGATCGATCGGGGTTTCGACCCTCGGGTATGCAATTCTAACTTTTCTAAGCAAAGTGCGTTGAAGTCACTAAAATCTAAGCATAATTTGCTTTAACGGAGAAAAAAAACATGGTGAAACCTTCTAATCGAGAATCCATATCCATACTAATAATATAAATGCGAAAGAGTATCTATCTGTCTGTCTGCTATGCTTTCACGGCCCATCCTATTCAACCGATTTTGATAGTACAGGGATAGTTTGTAGCCCAGGGAAGGATTTATGCTACTTTTTATCCCGGAAAATTAAGGAGTCCCCGCAGAAATTAAAAAAACTAAATCCACGCGGACGAAGTCGCGGTTATATTGCATTATCTAGTTCTTCATATTGTTGTCAAATCCGCACTTGACCAGCGTGGTGGAATGTAGCCAAATCCCTTCTCATTCAAGTCAAGTGCGGACTGGTTTGCACTTACTAGTAAGAGATTTTCTTCTTGTTCCTTGTGACAGAAAACATATAATGCAAATCCATCGTCAGACAAAAGGAGCGATGAATCCCGCAATATATTCACAGAATGCAATATTGGATGGCCACAAAGGCAGCGGGCGACACTGATCGATCGAGACTACGAGTGTTTTGCATAAGGATGCAGGTTTTAAAATACCTACCCCTAAGGTTTTTGCTTTCTCGCTAGGATATGACAGAAATCCTCTTCTGACTTTTGCTTTCCCTTTCGCTTTTACTGTATGCCTCTCTCTGCGTCGTATTCCTCATTATTGAGGGTCGTGACCCCACACCAAAGGAGGTCTTAACACATAATACGATCTCTCAAAGACAATCTTTGGTGAGAGGAGCAAGCAGAAAGAACCGGATGGTGCAAAATATAAAAATAAACTACATGAACTTTACATACTATACTACATACTATGTAATATACATGCAAGGCTAAAATAAATATAGATATAGGGTTTGTTTGTTTTTCGGCCAACTTTAAAAATAAGCCATCAAGTCTTCGATGTTGAAAATATCATTGGTGCAATTGACAATTAAAAACTCATTTTCATATAGGTTTCATATGTACCGATATACACTGCGAGCACTGTAAGGTGTGAAGTCAATTTAGTTTACTGTGAAGCCGTTCCTTTTTAGTTAGCTATACTTGTTACTGTTTAACACGGAACACAGTCAGGACTGAGAGCACCTTACCTCGAATACGCCAGTGCTCACAGTACAAAAATGCAGACGATTTATGACTTCATATATTTCCCTACGACACTGCGGCAGTATGCTGTCAGTCTTTAACAAAACAAATTTCTCCCCAGTAAGTGCACTGAACAGTGTTCGCAGTGTATATCGGAACATATCCATAACCTGCATTGACAGTGCAGTCTCAATGCCTGATGAGCCACCCGAAACTAGTAAATTTTAGACGAATACCTACCTCATTCAGCGGGTACTCTCCTTTCAAATCTTTATATTAATGGTTAACATCAAAAAATTTACTATAAGTATATCATATTTGTAAACAAGTACTTGTAAACAGACTTCGGGTGATGCCAGCCCTCGCTTCGCTCAGGCTCAACTTCACCCTCGTCTGAAATCGTTTTGTTTCATCCCTAGACACTTACTCGTAATATATTATTGCCAGCAAGCTAACACACTAGAAATGCAAATAAAAACAAAAAGCTTAATTACAATTCAGTCGTAGTTTGGAACCGCGCCAAGTGAAATTTTCCCACGTTGCCGCGTAGACTCGGCGCGGAAAATAATTACAATTTTCCAGGTATGCCGTGACTTCACTTGCTAACTTAAGCTTTTTTTATGTTTATTGCTTAATTAAAAGATTTGGAGTGAACACGAAATGAAGGCTTTTATTTTTTTTACTACACTAGGAACAAAAAAGTGTTTGGCGGACGAAAAGTCCGGCTTTTATAATATGGAGCGAGCATAGGGATAGAAAAAAAAAAGTCTTTTCCCTCACGGAAGTTTCACGCGAATACCGTAGTGTGTTTTCACTTATCGCTCAAAACATGGCCAATAATATTCTTTTTAAATAATTATAAAGTAGTATATGGCACGTAGCGGCGAGAATTCTTTGTACATTTATATCGCAGCGCATCTCCATGCCCCATAAGTGGGCCCAGCTCCATACAGCGGGGGTCTTCTCCGGTTGGCCCGTGAGGTCCAATCGGGGGTACGGGCTTTGAGGCCTGGCCTCATTACCCGGGCGGGACGCGGGGTAACATCAGGTATCTCGGCGGCCAGATCCATACAAACTCATTCAATTTATCACTTCAACTTGCCTGTGACATTTTGGTCTTAACAGAATGTCGAATTTTGCCTCAAAAACCTTTACCTTTAGTTGAACATTATGATAGTTATAGTAGCAAACATAACATTAATCAAAACGGAGGTGTTGCGATATATATTAATAACTCATTCAGCATAACTAAAGTTGAAGAAAAATTTTTAGTAAATGCTACTTGCATGTCAGTGAATATTGATGATAATACAGTCGTGTTGGCCATATATCGTTCACCCTCTTTTAAAATTGCTGACGATTTTGTAGAATCCCTATATAATTTACTTAACCTATATAAAAACTGCAATAATATAATACTTACTGGTGACATAAACATAAATATCGCATTAGACAGCACAGATAGAAATAGGCATATCTACTTAAACGCACTTGCTGAACATGGTATTCTACCTGGTCATACATTTCCGACTAGAGAAAGTAATTGTCTTGACCATGCTATGATTCGAACCCAACACAAATTAAAAGTTCTTGTCCTTAACTCATCTGTAACTGACCATCAAGCTGTGCTTATTTCACTGCAAAGTAAACCAGAAAATAAAAACAAATTTAGAACAATCCCCAAACTAAACCTGGATACAGCCCGAAAACAACTCGAAAAATCTAATCTTCACAACCTTTATTTGACTCATGATGCTAACGATATTGCAAAAAAACTAATTAAAGAACTTAATCAAGTTATCGAAGACAACACTACTACAATAAATATACCTAGAAATAAACGAAATTTAAAACCCTGGATCACCCCTGGGCTAATGAAATGTATTCGAAATAGAAATAATATGCAATATAAGCTTAAGAAGGATCCTCATAATATTATACTTAAAACTACATACATACGCTATAGAAACTTTTGTAATAATCTGCTAAAAAAGTAAGAAGAAACTACGAGCGCACTGAGATTAAAAAAATCTATTAAAAATCCTCTTGAATTATGGAAAAATATAAAATCTTTTACAAACATAACTAAAACTAAAAAGCATAGTACTGAGTTATTAAACATTAAATCGTCACAGAATGAATCGGTTAACTTTATAAACGAATATTTTTCCAATGTGGGCAAACACCTGGCAGAAAATAAACTAAACAATCAGCAAAAAAACTTTCCAATACCTTTGAAATCATCATTTACAGCTCCACTTAAATCATTTGGTCTTCTGGGTACTGATGAATCAGAAGTTAATTCCCTCTTAATGAACCTCAAGAACAATAGTTCCGCCGGGTGGGATAACATATCTACTAAATTTATTAAGCACGTCAAACATATTCTTGTCCCTATTTTAACCTACCTCTTCAATACTTGTTTTGACCAAGGAATTTTTCCAGAAGTTTTTAAGCTGTCCTTGATTCATCCAATACACAAAAGTGGGAGCAAAAACGCAGTGGATAATTATAGGCCAATATCACTGCTGCCGGTTCTATCTAAAATATTAGAAAAAATTATAAATAAAAGACTAAATGTATATTTGAACGAGAATAAAATTATCACTGACTCTCAGTATGGGTTTAGAAAGGGTAAATCAACCGAAGATGCGGTAATTGATCTTACCAATGAAATCGTAAGAAAGCTTGATCAGGGCCAAAAATGCATAGGTGTATTTTTGGACCTGGCCAAAGCATTTGATACTGTTTGTATTCCCATACTGTTAGAAAAACTGGATGGGATCGGCATCAGGGGTACTCCGTTGAAACTTCTGGAAAGTTACCTCACTAACAGAAAACAACAAGTAAAAATTGGTGACGTCCGAAGTTCCGAAGCTTTTATTACGTATGGTGTACCACAGGGTAGCGTTTTAGGCCCTACCCTGTTCTTAATATATATAAACGACCTTGCCCTTATAGATCGTAATAAAGGCAACATCTATTCTTATGCAGACGATACTGCCCTGATATTTCACGGTGACACATGGGAGGAATTAAAATGTCATGCGGAGAAAGCTCTAAGTAATGTGGTAAACTGGCTTGACAGAAATGTGTTGACTTTAAATGTTACAAAGACAAAGTTTATGACCTTTACAATTAGAACACCAACTCAACCTCCAGATAATTTTGTCATAAAATGCCATTCGTGCAAATGTCGGCAGGGAATTACTTGTGATTGCCCACATATTGAGAAAGTAACGCACTATAAATATCTTGGAGTTATAGTAGATCAACATCTTAACTGGTACACACAAATTAATCACTTAATAAACAGAACTAGAAATCTCATATGGATATTTAAAAAACTACGCTATGTAGTCCCACCCGAGCTTTTAAAAAATATATACATAGCTCTGGGACAGTCAAATTTAATGTACTGCATTCCTGCTTGGGGAGGTGCATGTAAGACTCAACTTATTCAGTTAGAGAGAGCACAAAGACTCCTGCTTAAAGTAATGTATTTCAGACCGTACAGATACCCGACTCATAGTTTGTACACAACAGCCAAATTACTAACTATCAGACAACTATACATCTTACAAACTATAGCTAGGGTTCACCGTACTACTGAATATAATAAATCACTCCAAAACAGAAGACGTAACCATGCAGTCATTAACACTGTCTCAAGTAATAAGACCCAATTTGCTGCAAGACAATACCAAAAACAATCAGTTTATCTATACAATAAAATTAATAGAATCTTAAACATATATGATAAGCAACTATTTCCACTTAAAAACATTGTAACTAATTGGCTGAATAACTTAAACTACGACGATACCGAAAATCTTTTAAAATCACAAATTTAATCCAAACTCATATACACTCACACACACACACACACACACACACGCGCGCGCACGCACACACACACGCACACACACACGCACACGCACACGCACACACACACAGACACGCACACAACCACTCGTACAGAAGAATGCATGCTAACTATTAATTTTAAATTGAATGTTCCATTGTTAAAAATATTATTGTTACTTGTATGAATACTAGGAGGAAGAGCGGGGACCCCGAGATACAGGTTTTTTCAAACTTACTTCAGGGTTGCCGACAAAATTGTGAAACAACGAATATTTTTACCAATAAATTTCATTTCATTTCATTTCATTTCATTTCATTTCATTTCATTTCATTTCATTTCATTTCATTAATACTTCCCGCTACGTGCCGCGCCGCGCCTCTGTAGTGAGGCTAGACCTTTATACTTGAGAACCCTGAAGCGTAAATCAATACGGGGCTATAAGCGACTATTATCAGTAGACAAAGGAGCGAGGATGTGAGAGGGAATCTTATCTGGACCTTTCCGGCTTAGGCCGAGTGCGCATTAGGCGTTTTATCTCGCAGGCTTAGTCTTAATTAAACTTTATCTTCTGTTTCATGATTATTGTGATTAGGTACAATGATTAAATGTTATGACCCTTTCTAGAGGTTCCTGCATACTAAATAATTCTATGACCCAGTTTAGCCTTTAATTTCGACCTCACCCGATGCACAATATGATGCAGTCCAAGATGGTAGCGGGCTAACCCGTAGTGTTATGGCAAACTCAAACTCATATTTTTTATTCAAATAAACTTATTAAGAGTGCTTTTGAATCGTCGAGTGAATTTACAACTGGTGCGGAATGATATGTTTATTACACCCATAATATACTTAATGGATTTCTATTTTCTACACGGCATCGTTCTGGAACGCTTAATGGTTAGGCAATTCGTGGCAATACGTCTTAGTCGGTAGGGTGGTAAGTAGCCACGGCCGAAATTGTGTTTACAGTGGTATGATATTTACCAAAGATTCCTGCATACCTACTAATTAGGTTTTTTAAATTGGCGTGCAATTTGATTTTAATATTTTTTTATAGATTTATAAAAATTAGCCTATGCCACTCTCCAGGTCCTCAACTATCACTGCTAATCACGTCGATCCGTTGCTCCGTTGCGGCGTGATTGAAGGACAAACCAACAAACAAATACACTTTCGCATTTATAATAATATTAGTATGATATAAATGATCTATGGTCCGAGTATAATTATAAAATAATAAATAAAGTAACCAAACACATAGACACAATATGCACCATAGAATACCTAGGTACTATTTTCTACTTCGTTTTCGGTATCGGTCCCCTTGTACTGATTTACATTAGAGCAACATAATTTATTATTCTGTGATGAATCTACTCTGTCTTATAGCTGTACGGAACCTTCTACGGGTAATTTAACACATAGAATGTGGAGAACATTTGTATTGAAACCTTGTTAGTAGGTAGGTACTCTGAATGAGGTCAGAGTTTTCATTAACGTGTGTGGGAAGAAAATTAATTCTGCTTTCCTCGCTTACTTATTTATTTAAGTATGTAAATCTTTATTGCACACAAATTAATATATGATACTAGCTTCTTATGTAAGATGTTATTAGCTAATGTTCGATACTAGGTCATAGGTAGAGTGGTCATCCACGTGGAATAAGTTTTTTAACTGGAACTGCTCAATTTTCCTGTGTAAAAAATAGCCTATGTCACTCTCCAGGACCTCAACTGCACCCATTAAAACACGTCTATTCGCTGCTCTATTGTGGCGTGATTGAAGGGACAAACAGACACACTTTTGCATTTATATCTATACTTCTATACTAATATTATAAATGCGAAAGTATGGATGGATGGCTGTTTGTTACTCAACCTCGCTAGAACGGCTGAACGGATCCGAATGAAATTTGGCACAGAGATAGATTCTAGTCTGGAATAACACATAGGCTACTTTTTATCCCCGAAAACTGAAGAGTTCTCGCGGGAACCAAAAACCTTTATCCACGCGGACGAAGTCGCGTGTATCAGCTATGTTTAATATGTCAGCTAAAAATAAATTCTATTCTAAATTCCTGAAAAAAAGACTATTGGATTACCAAGATAATATGGAGTAACAACGCAGTGTCTTAATAAATCTCGCACAGGGGCTGTGCGCGACGTGAGATGAATGTGTGTTCAGACTTCAGCTGTAACAGATGGCTGTTCAGACGTTGTGGCCGAGCGAGATTCTAATCTCGACTATCTCTAGACTCTATAACTACAGCCCCAAAAACTTATCTGACCCGGTGACAGTGTCGCTCTCTCTCTGCGTCGTATTTCTCATTACTGAGGGTCGTGACCCCTTACCATTAATCAAATAATGGCAGGAGTTTTCTTGGGATAATAATGCGGTGGGTTCCCACGTCCTTCCGGATACGACTTGTCTAAGAGTATTTAAACTCTCAGGTTTTTTTTTATTAATCCACAAAACCGACAGCAATTAGAAAATCAAACATAAACAAAATTAACAAAATTCACTGAGGTATTTATATTTGCGTCTTCTCGATGTGGACATGGCATGCATGTTATTTTTATAGTAATTATTAAAAACTAAAAACTTAATAACTACAGCGTAAGTTTTTTTTTTTTTAGAATGTTGTGAATTAGTTTTGTGATTTTGTAAACATACTCTCATAGTTACCCTAATAAATTAACGTTATTTTTTCTACCTAGTTTTTCTTTTTTTATGTCACTCTCCAGGTCCTCATCTCACCCACCCGTGAAAGAAATCACATCGAACTGTTGCTCTGTTGCGGCGTGATTGAAAGACAAACTCTCTGTTTAACGTCCTTGAGCATAAATAATTCAAAAACGGTGAAACACGTATTTATTTATTTTAAACCAGAAGCCCAAATACCAACTTTCATGGCTATAACTTGAGAAATGAAGGACTTTAACTTTCAACCCCAATTTTTTTACCCCTTTGGGGGTAGAATTTTGAAAAACTGTGACAGATGTACTTCTTTATTTTTTAAACAAATTACCTAAAATACCAAGTTTCGTTGATATAACTTGAAAAATATCTTGAGAAAAGAAGGCCTTTTATAACAACTTTCTTCCCCTATTTCACCCCTTCGGGGGTCGAATTTTCAAGAATTGTGAAACACGTATTTCTTTATTTTCACCCGCAGCTCATATATACCAAGTTTCATGGCTATAACTTGAAAAACGACGGACTTTCATACGAATTTTCAACCACTATTTTACCCCTTTGGGGGTGGAATTTCGAAAAACCCTTTCTTAGTAGATACCTAGTCATCACAAAGAACACACTCTCCAAATTTCATGTCTCTAGGACCAGCGGTTTAGGCTGTGCGTTGATATATAAGTCAGTCAGTCAGTCAGGACTTTGAATTTTATCTCGTATATATGTCACCGTAAGATCGTAAAAACCGTTTGATTATAATATACCTCACAAGATTGTGAACTATCGAAAGATTGTGAACTGAACATACTGATTACAATTTAACGCATTATTTTTCGGTAGATTATAATCCATCGAAGTAAAACCGTCAAATTGTGAAATACCGTGCGACGGAACGCACCTAGCGCGCTGATTGGTTGAACGGCATATGCCATGCGTCGCCATATTTGTTTGATAATTCATTTGTTGTCGAATGTAAACAAACAGTGTTTTGGTGATTGTAAATTGATTTCGTGTTGAAAATAACTCACAGCTTTAGAATTCGTTACATAAAATTGTTGTGGAAGTAAAATGACTCTATGATTAACCAAAGAAGTGCAGTTTGAATGATAGATAAGTTAGTATTCGTCACTGAACATAGCCTTAAATTACAGAAATTTTGCGTGTTTTAATATTTTTTATGCGCGTGAACCTATGTGATCTCATTTGATAACATTTACAATGTCGGATATTGAGCCTATCTATCAACACCGACCAATCAGGGACGGCCTTCGGACAGCTGACAATTTAACGCGCGGCAGATTGTGATATAACAGTTTCACTTCGATGGATTATAATCTACCGAAAAATAATGCGTTAAATTGTAAGCCGTATGTTCGGTTCACAATCTTTCGACAGTTCACAATCTTGCGAGGTATATTATAATCAAACGGTTATTACGATCTTACGGTGACATATATATAGATAATTTGCAGTATAAACACCAAAGCAGAATTCTATACAAATTCAATGTACTCGTATTTATTGCCCATTCAATAGTTTATCAGAGTTGGCCCGGAGTGCGTTTGGTGCGGAGTGCATTTCTGAGCGCCTAATCCGATAAACGTTTTGAGTGAATTACTATTCACTATTCAGCACGCTTCAATTCTAATTTAGATCGTTTATTTATTGATTTTCGTAAAATAGCTCACACAAGTTTTTATAAAGTATTTAGAACTAATACCTCAAATGCCTGTTTTCATGTCTCTAACTTTCAAAATAAAGGACTTTCATACAACCTCACAAGTCCCATTTTCATCCCCTCAAGAGTGATATTTTTAGCTGATACATTTTTTTAAAATCCACTACAACTGTAAATAATAGGCATGATGACAGTAACCAAGAATCAATGAAATTATGAATTTATCTAATGAAATAGGATTCATGGATTATAAAAAACGTATTTATTTTTCTATTTCGTGTGAGATTGCTATTTATTTTGATAAAATAAAACTATAAAATACAGCAATCCGCCATGTTGCATAAAACACAAAGAAGCTAATGACGTCACAATTGTTTGTTTTCGAGCTTTGAAAATCACACTATTGCTTACTGCACACTGCACAGAGTACATTGGTAATAACAATAGTGACGTCACAACGACGCCATGACACCGCCGAACGTTTTGGCGTGAATTTTAAATTTCAAATGCTAATTTTATCTACCAAACTTTATTTTTCTGCTGAAATAAGATATTTTTTCGAAATAGTAGATACTTCCGAACATAATCTGACTATTTTTCAAAATCAGTCATCATGCCTATTGACTCGACTTGACAGTTGACTGTCACCTGATGGTGAATGATGATGGTAACTAGCCACGGCCGAAGCTTTCCAATTTAAAATTCAGAAATTATAAGTTCCCAAATTGAGCCAGCCGAGGATCAACCCGGGACCTAATTTCTGAATTTTCCTTGGTCTGGCCTGGTGGGAGGCTTCGGCCGTGGCTAGTTACCACCCTATCGGCAAAGACGTGCCGCCAAGCGATTTAGCGTTCCGGTACGATGCCGTGTAGAAACCGAATACGGGTATGGGTTTAATATAACTGCCATGCCCCTAACAGGTTAGCCCGCTACCATCTTAGACTGCATCATCACTTACCATCAGGTGAGATCGCAGTCAAGGGCTAACTTGTAGTGGATAAAAAAAAAAAAATTTGAAACAAGGCTGGCATGAAATTTTTAGCACGAAATATTTGTTTTCCAGTACTTTATTAATAAAATAATACCATCATTATCGCTGTTCAATTCAACTTGTTCAATTAACCAGCAAAGCGCCCAAGTGCCCTAAAAGGACCATTGTCACCCCGCAATACGAATGCATTGTACTGGTAATAAATAACGCACTCAATTTGTATGAGAGGCCATTTTGGTTTCGTTAATTGCTTTATGCTATTTATTAAGGCTCTAATTGGGAATAATTTTAAATGATAATTAAGTCAATTTGTTTTTTAAGGTTTTATAATTAACTAGATGATACCCGCAACTTCGACGGCGTGAATTTAGTGACTTATGAATCCCGCAGTAACAGACAGACAAAGAGTCTTGACGACCTCCCTGGCGCAGTTTTGAGTGCTGTTGCTTTAACGTGGGTGATCCCGGGTTAGATTCCCGGCAGGGTCAATTTGGGAATTAATAATTTCTGAATTTTCTCTGGTCTGGTCTGGTCTTGGAAGGCTTCGGCCGTGGCTAGTTACCACCCTACCGGCAAAGACGAACAGCCAAGTGATTTAGCGTTCCGGTACGATGCCGTGCAAAAGCCAACTAGGGGTATGGGTTTAATATAACTGCCATACCACTAACAGGTTAGCTCGCTACCATCTGAGACAGCATCATCACTTACCATCAGGTGATGTCGCAGTCAAGGGCTAACTTGTAGTGAAATTTAAAAACAATTATCTTCCTGGCGCAGTGGTGAGCGCTGTTGTTTTATAAGCGGGGGGCCTCGGGTTCGATTCATGCTATGGTCTACTTGGGAATTTATTATTTCAGAGATGCAAGCTGGTTTCAAAATTTGCAGGTACAAGGCAGCAAAAGACCTGGAATAACGGGAGGTGGAAGAGGACCAAGCATCCAGGTGGTGAGGATGAAATTTGTTCCTGCGACGAAGGGTGCGAGTGGAGAACACGGAAGGTGGTATTAGATTGAATAAGTTTTCAGAACACTCCCCGTTGCAGAGTCAACAGAACACACAAAGTGAACTGACGTCTCTTCGGTGGCTTCTGTATAAAAGTTTAATTCAAAATACCCCTAGACATAAATTTATATACAAAATAACCTATAATAGTATTGAATTATTTGATAACTCCACAATTCAGCAAATTGCTCGTGCCACAGTGCCGCATCGGCGATAAATAACAACTCCAATTTGTATGCAATTATATGGAGTTGTATGAAAGGCCATTGTTATCAGGTGCCCCTGCATTGGTTATGTCTTGGTGCTGTGTGTAAATTGCTCTATGCCCCTTGAATAGCTACTGACTGGTCTTCGCCCATTACCTTTTTTTCAAAAGATTTTATTTTAATTTGATTTATTATGCAGACTTATAATTTATGAGTTTTGAAAATTAATTTGAAACTTTAATAGGAACTAATAGATTTAATGGATCAACATTTGTTTTTATTTCTCTTTCCTTTTTTGTATTATTTAATAATTTATTAAGTGACTAGCTGATGCCCGCGCGGTTAACGTTTTTTTGTTTCCCGTGGGAACTCCTTAATTTTCCGGGATAAAAAGTAGCATATGTCACTCTCCAGGTCCTCAACTATATACATGCCAATCACGTCGATCCGTTGCTCTGTTGCGGCGTGATTGAAGGACAAACCAACAAACCAATAAACCAACAAACACACTTTCGCATTTATAATATAAGTATGAAGTATGATTTCTACCAAGCTCTAGAATAGGTATGAGAAAACTGAAACAGAAAATGCTGTGCCACAGACCTATTTAACCAAACCAACCTATATAACCAAACCTCTAACAGGTTAGCCTACTACCATTTTAGACTCATCGTCACTGAGGTGAGATTGCAGTCAAGGGCTAACTTTTACTGGATAAAAAAATACCTTCATATTTCAAACTCAAAGCCAAATTAAAATGCAGCGAGGCAAAAGCGTACCTACAGGCCTTTGTAACGCCCAATTATTATGTCAAATGCAGAAAAGCTCTCATCGAAATTTTCATCATGCTACTCGTCATTTCCAGGGTAATCGTCAAATCACGGAACAGGGATTCTGCGAGTTACTAAATTAAAATGCTTTGACCCAGGGCCAACTACAATCGCGTTCGTGTTTTTAAGAATTATCAATACTAATATTAAAAATGCGAAAGTTTGGATGGATGGGTGTTTGTTACTCAATTACGCCAGAACAGCTAAACGGATCTGGATGAAATTTGGCACAGATATAGATTATAGTCTGGAATAGCACATAGGCTAATTTTCTTCGCGGAAAATTAAAGAGTATCTGCAGGAACCGAAAAATCTCAATCCACGCGGATGAAGTTGCGGGTATCAGCTTGTAATCCAAATTTTGAAGAATTGAGAAGAAAAAAAAAAAAAAAAAATTTTGAAGATATCAAGGTATGTGACATAAAACTGTCATTTTGAATGAATACAGAAGGGCGACCGCGTATCTTTTGCATCAATCATCGCAATCACCTCCGATTGGTTAACACTCTTCCACTATTCGACGACATGCATTGACGCAGCAAGAATACCATAAATTCAGCCAATCAGAGGTGATTGCGATGTATCAATGATTGATGCAAAAGATACGCGGTCGCCCTGCTGCTTTAAGCGAGGCATCCTTCCGATCGTTTGACCTAAAACAGTAACCCAAAGATTTGAATCTATCATTTAATTCTATTTTAATATAATAATTAATAGCTCTGTAAAGGATACGCACAATTCACTTTTTATCTTGTGCTGCTAGAACAAAAGTACTTACCTACTTATTACAAACTAGACGCCCGCGTAAATTTAGTTTCTTGCAAAATTCTGTGGGAACTATCCATTTTTATCTGGCCTTGAAAGTAGCCTATGTTCTTCACCGGGATGCACCTATGCGTGTTCCTAATTTCGTGAACACTGGTTGAACAGATGGACCTTGAAAGCGTATATATAGTCGACAGACGGATTTTTCGTATTTTCGTATTTATATTGTGACAATCATACTAATTATTATAAATGCGAAATTGTGTTTGTTTGTTTTTTGTCCTTCAATCACGCCGCAACAGATCAACGGATCGACGTGATTTTTTGCATTGGTTATTGCCTAGGACCTGTATGAATTTTCATCCCGGAAAATTAAGGATTTCCCGTGCGAATAATAAAAACTTCTTCCACGCGGACGAAGAAGTCGCGGGCATCAGCTATAGTACCTGACGACTAGTTTCTCCACAACACAAAAGATATCCAGAGATTAATGGAAACAATATCCGTATCGACGTGATGTATTACGTCAACAGCTGTCGATAAATAGTCTATAACATAATAAAATATCCAGATGAATTGTGGCTTAGCATTTGTTGTATTTTGTCTTGTTTATGTACTTACTAGCGGATGCGCGCGACTTCGTCCACGTGGTTTGAGGGTATTTTGGTCCCCGCGAGAGCTCTTTGATTTTCCGGGATAAAAAATTGCCTATGTGTTATTCCAGACTATAATGTATCATTGTGCCAAATTTTATCCAGATCCGTTCAGCCGTTCTGGCATCCATCTATAAATCCATCCATCCAAACTTTCGCATTTACCAGCTGATGCCCGCAACTTGAGGACTGGATTGAGGGTTTTTGGTTCCCGCAGGATCTTCTTAATTTTGCGGAATTCAAGTACCCTATGGGCTAATGCAGACTATAATCTATCTCTGTGCCAAATTTCATGCAGATCCGTTCAGCCGTTTTGGCGTGATTGAGTAACAAGCACAACAATAGATTATAGAGTGGTATTGCCTATACTGTGATTATAATCTGGAATAACACATAGGCTATTTTTTATCCCGGAAAATAAAGAAGATCCTGCGGGAACCACAAAACCTCAATCCAGTCCTCAAGTTGCGGGCATCAACTAGTAAATGCGAAAGTTTGGATGGATGGATCTATGAATGGATGTCAGAACGGCTGAACGGATCTGGATGAAATTTGGCACAGTGATACATTATAGTCTGGAATAACACATAGGCTACTTTTTATCTCGGAAAATCAGAGTTTCCGCGAGAACCAATAAACCTCGAAGCACGCGGACGAAGTCCGCTAGCATCAGCTAGTTTTGGATACAACATACTTTGACTCTGACTTGTGTCCGTCTTGCTTCTTTTTTTAAGTTATTATACGTAGGTCTCTTACTTGAGAATATAAACCGTTTAGCACCAGAGCTTCTTACCAAAAAAGAAAAGGATTTGCTATCTCATTATTCTGTTCCGGTAGATTTAACTTAAACATTTCTTCTACTCCGCGCGTTATCACCCGGAAAGACCTTTATCTGAATATATGGCCGCATTACAGAATCCGAGCTAAAGCCAACTAGAGGTGTGATTTTAAATGCACAATCGGAATCGGTTACTTTTTAAGGTTCCGTATAACAAGAGGAGAAGAGGAAGAGGAGGAGGGACGGGTGGCTTATTTGCGACAGCGCAAATCAGTTGACTGCGATTGTTAGGCAACATTGACCCAAGTTAACTGAATGGGTGACCGAATTTGGCCTTAACGTTTCTTCCGTTATTATTATTAAAATCTGATAATAATCGTTAGAAACTTAAGAGTTGAGATCTAGTCGAGTCGCATGCAGAAGAAAACCTACGCGTTATTATTCAAAGAAACCCCCTGCCATTAAGTGATTCGTGGAATATGGTCACGTAACAAAACAGAGCAACGGATCGACGTGATTTTTTGCATGGGAATAGGTGAGGACTCCATAGGCTATTAAGGAATTCCCGAGGGAATTAAATAACTTATTAAACGCGGACGAAGTCGCAGGCAAATAAATTAGTTCTAATTTTGGCCATGGCCATGTAAGGTGTTGGGACTATACAGTTTCTTTCAATCCCGATCCCGATTGTCAAAGCGAAATGCCACCAATGTTAAAAGAATTTAGATTAAACATATATTTTATTGTAATGTTCGTGCCAGTATAACGAGTATGTTGGTATTAGGATCAAGGATATCTTGTTAGATATTTTGACCTTTCACCCACTCGACACAAATTTATTTTTGGAATCACATAGCTAGCTTTTGCACGGGGTTCCGTCCTCGTGGAATTCGGTTTTTTTATAGAGCTTGTTCGATATTTAACTTTATATAACCAAGCTGAGGCTATTGCAATCGGTACACTGTAGCAAGCAATAAGGTTGTACGGATGTAGGATGTTTTTTATTCCGTAAAATCTAATTTTTAGGGTTCCGTACCAAAATGGTAAAATGGAACCCTTATGGTGCGACTTTCTCCGTCTGTCTGTCCGTCTGTCCGTCTGTCCGTCTGTCCGTCTGTCCGTCCGTCACACTCGATTATTTCAGTAACTACCGAAGCTATCGACATGAAATTTGGAATAGTTGTGTATATTAGTGGCCCAAAGACACTGAAATTAAACAAAATTGGAAATTATTTTTGTTCTTAATTAAAAAGGGGGGAAAATCTGAGGGTTGAAATTTAAAAGTGAGATAACTGTACTGTGTGGGGTATCATATGAAAGAGTTTACTTTGTACATTCTAAAACAGATTTTTAATTATTTTTAGTTATGATAGTTTTTGATTTATCGGGGAAAATGTCTAAAAAAATACCGTTCCCCCCCCCCCCTTATCTCCGGAGTTTACCAATCGAAAAATTTGAAATAATTATGGTCAATAGGAATTTACGTATATTTTACAGGAAAACTATAGCCAATGCTCTAACTAGCATAGTTTTTTTGATATTAACAATAAACCTCTACAAACAAAGTTAGTCTTGCGGTTCATTAACAAAGGTAATTATTTATTAATAATGGTACGGAACCCTTCGTGCGCGAGTCCGACTCGCACTTGCCCGGTTTTTTTAATACCAGGAGGACACACCGCGGTCATCAGCGAGTATTTAAAATCCATATCCATACTAATATTATAAATGCGAAAGTGTGTCTGTCTATTTGTCTGTCTGCTACGCTTTCACGGCACAGTTACTCCACCGATTTTAATGAAATTTGGTACGGAGATAGTTTACATCCCATAAGGACATAGGCTACTTTTTGTCCCGGAAAATTGAAGAGTTCCCGCGGGAATCAAAAAACGTTAATCCACGCCGACGATCGCGGGCATCAGCTAGTAATTAATAAACATACCGACAAACGTTAAGTAGGTATATCTAAAGGTTAAAATGTTCATTAAACGATATCATAAAGATCATAAAACAAACTATAACTGAGTAATTAATTTTCCATTCACTGGGTCGAACAGAATGCCAGGGGTCGAAAATTACCATTTTAATAACACTTTTGCACCCCGTTACACTGGCGATCATTTTAATTAAGTGTATTTTATTATCTGTTTTAAGATAAAATCCATACTAATACCAATAAATGCAAAGTTTGGATGGATATGTCACCGTAAGGTAATCTATCTAGCGAGATTTTAACTGTCGAAAGATTAGAATTTAACGCATTATTTTTCGGTAGATTGTAATCTGTTAGGTATATGAACCCGACAGATACCTGATTATTTATGTCGAACCCTAACCTAACCTGCAAGAAAGGGACAAGAAAACCTAAAATACAACGAATATTTCAAAAATTGACACTCAGAATATTGAACGGTTCACAGTCTGTCGACAGTTTACAATCTATCGAGATAAAAAGCGTTGGATTGCAATCTGACGGTTTATGCAATTTTACGGTGACAGATATATACTCAATCACGCCAGAACGGCTGAACGGATCTGGATGTTTGGCACAGAGAGATGTCTGGAATAACACACAGGATACTTAATGAGAAAAATTAGTGAGTTCATTGGTTTGATGAAATTTGGTGTACACATAAGTTGTATGTACACCGTAAATCCGCATTGGAGCAGCGTGGTGGGTCTAAGCTCTAATTCTTTCCTATGAAAGTGATGGCCTGTGTCCAGCAGTGGGACGTTAATGGGCTGTAGTGGTGGTGGATAAGTTGTATCCCGGGGAAGGACATAGGCTTCTTTTTATCCTGGATAATTAGGAAGTTCCCGCGGGAAAAATAAAACTAATGCACGCAAGTAGCGGACATCATCTAGAAAAATATTAATTTGCAGATTTGACGACCTCCCTGGCGCAGTGTTGAGCGCTTTTGTCTTAACGTGGGAGGTCCCGGGCCCGATTCCCGGTAGGGTCAATTTGGAAATTTATAATTTCTGAATTTTCTCTGATCTGGACTGGTGGGAGGCTTCGGCCGTAGCTAGTTACCACCCTACCGGCAAAGACGTACCGCCAAGAGATTAGCGTTCCGGTACGGTGCCCTGTAGGAACCGGCTAGGGGTGTGGGTTTAATATAACTGCTATATCCCTAAAAGGTTAGCCCGATACCATCTTAGACTGCATCGTCGCTTAATATCAGGTGAGGTCGCAGTCAAGGGCTAACTTGCAGTGGAATAAAAAAAAAAACTTAATCAATTTGTAATAATAAAAAATAATAATTCCTTATTTCAAAAATGGGGTGTTCTTGTCCCAATTTAAGACCATTACTAAAATTGCTTCGCTTTACTAATTATAGTCAAATGCTCTGAAGTCTGAAGCGTTGGGACTGAAATTTACGGAGAAATTAGGTTAAAATATAATCTAAAAGGTATTCGCTTGGGGAACCTAAGTTGTGGTTTAATTATAACGATGTATTTTACCTTGAATTCAGGTTAACTTTTAATTGAGTCTCAACCTGTTTTGTTAATAAAATATGACCGTAAGTTTTATTTCGAATAACCCTATTTACGACGGATTCCCACTTCAAAAGAAAATAAATATAGATAAATCGGTAGTAAAAGTATGGCCTGGGTTTTAATACAACTGTCGCAAGGTAACAGGTTCGCCCGCAACCTTCTTGGACTGCATCATCACTTACCATCAGGTGAGTTCGAAGTCAAGAGCTAACTTGTATCGGAATAAAACAAAAAAAAAAAAAACACTAGTTTAAAATGATACTGAAAATTTATTTTTCATCCCACCATCTCGGAAAGAGTATTTTTAATCTTCGATATCTGAATGCAAAAGCCGTTATTATCCTCTTGAGGATAAAGTAAATTGAATTTAGAACATCGTGTGCACGTTAGTAAATATCACACGTCTATGAAGTTTGTGAATTCAAAACATCATTAAAACCTATTTACTTCTACCTCTATGGTGAGGATTTTCATTCAACCGTTTTTAATTTGTTAAAAACTAACACTCGTAACCTTCTTGGTGTACTTTTTTTAATTTGCTTTGCGCGCTCCATTTTCTTTCACGTCATGTCATTTCCTCGCTGAGGTGGGATGAAAAGTTACGTGTTGCACTCGAGTGAAAAGATTTTTCACCTCGTGCTCTTTTGATTCCCTCGCTGACGCTCAGGATTCTAATTTTTGAACCACTCGCTGCGCATGTGATTCAATTTTAGAATCCTTCGCTTGCTCGGTCATCAAAATTGAGAACGCGGTTAAAAAACAACTTTTCACTCTTGTATAACAAATAACTATTGCCAAATTATTGTGGAGTAGCAACAGTTGTTTTTATAGAAATAGTTCCTTTCACAATTTTAGTGCCAGTGGCAGTGTGCAAAAATATACACATACAATCTTAAAGTATAATTATGATAATTTACAATTATATTTCTAAAAATCATACTATAATATTATAAATGCGAAAAGTTGTTTGTTTGTTGGTTTGCCCTTCAATCACGCCGCAACGGAGCAACGGATCGACCTGATTTTTGGCATGGGTATTGTTGAGTACCTGCACGGTAATATTATGTACCAATACTGTGGTACCTGTGTGCTTAGCATGCGCACAACGAGATTATCTCGCGACGAGATAGAGAGATTTTCATTTACCCTAACATGCACAAAATGCGGTATATTACAAAAAAAAAATCGTAGAGAAAAAAACCACAGATAAGAAATATAACTTTTATCTCTACTTTTGACGTAACGAGACAAGTAACCATGTTAGCTTTGTAGACAGATAGAGATAACGGGTAGACATAATTTTACTCGCAGTGCGCATGCTAGCCATACTGGAGAGTGACAAAGGCCAAAGGGTATTATCCCGGAAAATTAAGGAGTTCCCGCGGGAATTAAAAAACTTAAACGTGCGCGCACGCATCAGCTAGTATGTAATCATGTAATGTGTACGTACCATGTCCGTAAAAAATCTCGACTGTAAAGGGAATATCAATCCATTGGAGTGTTGCCAAGACAGCCAGTCCGGATGCCGGACATGTAAGTCCCTGTCCGTCCTTAGACAGAAATGGCCCCGAGCCAGACAAGGCATTGAATTTTTTTAATAAATTTTTTTCTGTCATCCAATTAATTGAAAGACTTGTCCTAATTTTCGGTAGGTGAACTTACATCGTTTGGAAAGTTAATTGGCTACTTGTATAGAATATAGAATTTTAGCAATTTTTTATTCCACTATACAAGTTAGCCCTTGGCTGCGATCTCACCTGATGGTAACATCCATTCAGCGCCCCACAGGATGGTATAATAACTTACACAACTGTACCAGGTACCTACCTATATTATGTAAGTACTTATGTAGATAACTTTTTCCGATTTGAAAAGAGCAACTGCTGAGTTTCTTACCGGGTCTTCCCAGTAGAATGTTATGTTTTCCGAAGCGATAGTAGGGTCAAAACATGACGTAATAGCAAAAATGACACATGGTACTATGTTAAATGAAACACTGAACTGGGACGTTATCAAAATCGACGCACATTTTTACCCGACTGCGGAACGCACAGGGTTATGTGTTCATCAGTCTATATATGTATTTTTGTTTCTTGCAGGACAGCTACAGCCTAAACGCGTGGACCGATTTTGATGACTCTTGCACCAGTTTATGCCGAGTATATCAGTAGAGTATCACTGTGGAAGCCGAATTTGAGAAAAAACAAAATGGCGCCCTCTAGAAACCATAATGTAACAAATTAAAAAATTAAAGTCGATAGACTATGGCAAGTGGGGTATCGATGAATAGGTCTTGCAAAATCATAGTTAGGTTCCCTTGATCATTTTCTCATTTTATCGATCATTTAGGATTTACGAGGTTTCAAAGGTTCATTTTTAGTGTATTCCTTTGTGTCGCACTACAGACAAAACGGCTGAACCGATTTTGATAATACTTGCACCACTAAATTTATCTTAATCTTCCGAGTGTCATAACGGAAGCCGAATTTGAGAAAAAACAAAATGGCGGCCTCTAGAAGCCATAATGTAACAAATTAAAAAATTTAAGTCGATAGACTATGCCAAGTGGGGTATCGATGAATATAGGTCTTGCAAAATTATAGTTAGGTTCCCTTGACCATTTTCTCATTTTAACGATTATTTAGGATTTACGAGGTTTCAAAGGTCCATTTTTGTGTATTCCTTTGTGTCGCACTACAGACAAAACGGCTGAACCGATTTTGATAATACTTGCACCACTAGATTTATCTTAATCGTGTGAATGTCACTACGGAGGCCGAATTTGAGAAAAACAAAATGGCGTCCACTAGAAGCCAATTAATAAATAAAAGTCGATAGGCTCTTAGCCTATCAATAGTCGATAGGCTCTATAGCAAGTGGGGTATCGTTAGATAGGTCTTTTAAAACCACACCTAGGTTCCTTAAACCATTTTTCCGTTTAAATGATAATTTAGGATTTACGAGGTTTAAAGGAAATGTTTAAAGTTCCTACTCATATCATCTATGTCTATCAAACTAGGTGGATTATCTCAAAAACCACTCAATCGATTTTAAAAATTATATTACTTATAGAAAGCTACATTATTAACAAGTAAAATATGCTATATTTTATTCAACTCCCGACTAACATTTTAATGTCTATTAAAATATTAGTTCCGGGTCCACTTACTTATAAACTAAACACTAAATAAATAAATACGTCCACTACGTACTAAAACGTACAATTTGTGTTTCTGAAAATACTTAAAAATACCTACTTTTTTTGCATTGTCTACGGGCATTTTCGTAAGTGGCCGACGTTCATTGCCAAGGTCTCGTGACGTCGATGCGATAGGACTCTCGAAAATTAATAAGCACATTTTTAGGAAAAATAGCAGATTTACGAACTTTACCAAATTAATATTAGCATTATAACATATGCAAATTTGATGATGGTTATGGTGATCACCGCTCGTCATTACGAATAAATTAATCCGATGCTCATTGCTACTTCTCATACAAAATACTTTTTAGTACCTTTGGTGCTACCACAGAATAGGTAATAGGTGCTACTTCGGGCAGATAAAACGTCGCCTGTTTCCGATAAATACTTAACAAAAAAATTTAAAATAAAAAATTCATTCATAAAAAACAAAAAACCCGACTGCTTGGATACCAAAAAGTATAAAACAAGACATGAATTGAAGTATTTCATTATTATCAATTTAAATTGTATAATATTAATAAAATGTATCAAGGCGCAGTCGCACGTTAAGTTTAGTTTTAGGACGTGCGACTGCGCCTTGATACATTTGATTAATATTATACGATTTAAATTGATAATAATGAAATACTTCAATTCATATCTTGTTTTATACTTTTTGGTATCCAAGCAGTCGGGTTTTTTGTTTTTTATGAATTACTTTTTTATTACTTCAATCGATAGATTAAAATAGTTTTCAAACATAAAACTAACAGGGGACGTGGATCCTCTATTTAATAATCACAAAAAAAGTATTTATTTGAATAGTAGTCAAATACGTATTCTCTGGCAGATAGTATTATATAGCAATTCGACCAATGAAGCAAAAAAAGCGCTTAATTCAAGTCCACAAATTAATCGTCCATTTACCCTTGATTAATGTTGAAGCCTCGTCGAGCGGTTGGACGCGTTGTTGAGCTTAATTGGCTGATGGACGTCGCTTGGTTTGTATAATGTATAACATTCTACGCCATTTGCATTAATATATTTTATTTCTGAACGCTTAATATACAATGGGCATTGCGGTCAAATTAGATACATCAGATTCCCGCGGGAGCTCTTTAATTTTTTGGCATAAAAAAAAAAAGATACGCGCCGAATTGAGAACCTCCTCCTTTTTTGGAAGTCGGTTAAAAATGAGCTACTATCCTTCCTAAACTGTGTTAATTCAGGGTATAAGCTATCTCCTTTTCGAATTTCAGCCAAATTAGTTGAGTCGTTGTGGCTTGAAGGAGTAATAATCATCCAAACTATACAAACTTACAAAAATCCGTACATAAAAACGTTCAAACTGTCATATTCGAGATATTTTAGGAAGATTTGACCAATGAACCAAAAATAGTGCTTAATTCAAGTCCACAAATTAATCGTCCGTCTATTTAGCCTTGATTAATGTCGAAGCCTCGTCGAGGGGTTGGACGCGTTGTGTCATTGCTTTTAATTGAGCTAAATTGGCTGAAAGGCGTCGCTTGGTTTGTGTAATGTATAACATTTTACGCCATTTGCATTATTAATATATTATATTTCTGAATGCTGAATATTCATTGGGCATTGCGGTCAAATTAAATACATAAATTCGGGAGCTTTTTCATTTTTTGGCATACAAATTAACCCCTATCCTTCCTAAGTTGTGTTAATTAGGGTATTAGCTATCTCTTGTTTGAATTTCAGCCAAATTAGTTGAGTCGTTGTGGCGTGAAGGAGTAATAATCATCCAAAAACACAAACTTACAAAAATCCGAACTTAAAAACGTCCAAACTTTCATATTTGAAATATTTAAGGAAGATTTGACCAATGAAGCAAAAAAAGCGCTTAATTCAAGTCCACAAATTAATCGTCCGTCCATTTACCCCTGATTAATGTTGAAGCCTCGTCGAGCGGTTGGACGCGTTGTGTCATTGCTTTTAATTGAGCTTAATTGGTTGACGGGCGTCGCTTGGTTTGTGTAATGTATAACATTTTACGCCATTTGCATTTATATTTATTTATGGGGTGGGTCATTGAGGGACAAGTGACCTAGTTGTGACAATGCATATCAGTCGATTGCGATTGTTAAGCAACGTTGAACCAAGTCGGTAGCTGGATGGGTGACCGCATTTGGAGGTTGGCCTTTTCGTTTCCTCCGTGCCTCGGATAGCACGTTAAGCCGTCGGTCTCGGTTATTATCATCAATTTCTGATAATCGTTACAAAAACCTAAGAGTTTAAATACTCTTAGTCGAGTCGTATGGGGAAGGACGTGGAAACCCACCGCATTATTATCCCAAGAAAACTCATACCATTATTTCATTAATGGAAAGGGGTCACGACCCTCAGTAATGAGGAATACGATGCAGAGAGAGTATGGGGCGGTGAAGCCTAGCTGTTGCGGCCGTAGGTATGTGAAATTGGGTAAGTATTTGGAAAGTAAACAAATCAGCAACTCTTTTTCAAAATTTGAAGTGCGTGTTTAGTACCTAGTAGAGCTGAATGAAATAGGTACTGAATTGTGACGTCAATAACATTCTCACTTTTTTACTATAATCGTATAATTGGTTATCTTATTTAAAACTAACAGATGACATCTTTTTTGCGTCTTTTAGATCAAACCCTCTTTTTAATAATTACCAAGAAATAGAATTTATGTTTGACATAAGGCAACATCCTTTTTAGTTTAGATAGATAGATAAATGCTTTATTGCCACACAAATCATTAAAAAGAAATAAAAGAGTTAACAAGCAAAAAGAAATAACAAGTGCGCAAAGGCGGTTTTATCACTAAAAGTGATCTCCTCCAGACAACCTCTAACCTTTTCTTTAGTTTAGATAGTCGATATACCTACTTTTTATTTGTGCATTTGTGTTCATTATTTATGAGCACCAAGAGACTTAAGTCCCGTTTTTTCCATCCCATATTTGAGGGTTTACCTATACCGTTTCCCAGTAAACCAAATAGTAAATATAAACCGACCTGCGAATTTAAAAATAGAGTTACCTTCATAGTTACTTGCTGTGGGTGCCCTAAATAAATTTACTTAGGCCTAACGTTATTTAGAGGTTAGCGGAATTTCACAGAGTTTTCTATTTACTCTGGTGTTATTAGATTCAAAGATTAGAAAGATGTATTTGGAATCTAGTTGACACACGTTCATATTAATTATCCGTAAGTCCCCGGCGCGCTTTCCATTCGGGAAAAATTAAAAATTATTAATCCATACTAATATTATAAATGCGAAAGTGTGTCTGTCTGTCTGTCTGTCTGTCTGTCTGTCTGCTACGCTTTCACGGCCCATCTATTCAACCGATTTTGATGAAATTTGGTACAGGGATAGGTTGTACCCCGGGGAAGGACATAGGCTACTTTTTATCCCGGAAAATTCAAAGGTTCCCGCGGGAATCAAAAAATTTATCTGTTCAACCGATTATAATGAAATTTGATACAAGGGTAGGTTGTATCCCGGGTAAGGCCATAGACTACTTTTTATCCCGGAAAATTCAAGAGTCTTGGTCAACGCGGACGAAGTCGCGGGAATCATCTAGTCTAGTAATATTATAAATTAAAATGTTTCAATCTAAATCACATGCTAGAAATATGACTGCCCAAAAAAAGGAGTGTAATATTTTCAGGGTTCATGTATAGGGCAACTTGTGTCTCTAATGATAAGCCAAGGCTCTACCACCAGTTCGGAAATATAATTCTACTGAGTAGAGCCGGCTAGAAATTCAGCAGTTGCTCTTTTTATAAAAAGACTGCCCAATCTGTCCTTTGAAAAATCTTGTTAATTAATATACTCTTTTTGTACCTAAAGCCTTTTTTAACCCTTAAATATTTCAGGATACACGTGTCTCATCAAGGGACATTATTTGGAGCCTACAGAGTTATATAAGAGCTATATACGAGTGTTAATAAAAATGCTAATGTGGTGACAAGTCATGAAAATTTATAGTCACTTATGAATATAAGCTTGTATAACATTCCGGTAATATCTTTTCTATACCCTAGAATATTCTGACGCCTATCATGCCTATCTATGCTTACTTACTTAATTTTATAAATGCGAAAGTTTGGATGGATGGATATATGATGGATTGTTACTCAATCATGCCAGAACGGCTGAACGGATCTGGACAAAATTTGGCACAGAGATAGCTTATAGTCTGGAATAACACATAGGGTGAGAATCCCAGAAAATTAAAGAGTTCCCGCGGGAACAAAAAACCTCAATCCATGCTGACTAAGGCCATAAAAGTCCTGATAGCCAGGGAATTTTATAAAGAGAGATATTTGGAAAATCTTAAAATTTTTATTCATAATTTGCGCAGGTTCATAAAGACTTATTACCGTCGTAAGTATTCCAAACTTAAGTCGTACAGTTATATTCGTAAATCTGAAGAACCGTTTGAAAATTTCTCGTCGAATTGCTCGAAGTGCTCGAGTACACGTGTTTCCGGCAACTGTTCACGGTATAATGTGAAATCGATGCCAATTGAGCATTATTCTTACATTTGCCGTTCGCATCTGCGAGCAACATTTCCAACGACGTCTGTAAATAGCTACTTACCTACTACCTTACCTGCTAAGGGCGCAAAACACACTAGGGACGAACAAAACATGTGCGTGAAGTGTCAGAGGCATTGATGTAGAATTTTAGTACCTATGTCAGAGGAGTATGAGAAACACGTTATGTCCTGTCACGCAAGTAATTGCAGCTCTACACACCTGACAGTGCGCGCGCGGATCTTAAAGACTTACCTATACCTGCTTAGGGTGAAAACACACTAAGGCCCTGTCCTACGTCAGCGATAAACGCTACAAAGCGACTCCGTAAGTCACAACGCGACAATATCAATCAGTAGCTGAACCTTCACATGGCCTACGTTGTCGCGTAGATGGGTTTTATCATTTTGTATGGAGTGATATCGCGTTGCGTCGCTTTCGTCGCTCACGTAGGACAACGGGTAAGGAACAGCGAACGAAAAAAGCAAACGTCTGTGCTAACCGTCGGCGTTGTATCTATGGGAAACAGGTTTCACCCTGTCGGGCAGGTCTTTGCAGCTTCATATAAATGTTCTGACTGGATAATGTGAAATCGATGCCAATTAAGTACTACCTTACCTGCTAAGGGCGCAAAACAGACCAGGGACGAACAAAAAGTCTGCTTGAAGCGTCGGCGTTGTATGGAATACCTACTCATTTCGTCCTGCCTTGCAGGTATGTACACCTCTGAACTCTGCCTGACAGTGCGCGCGTGGATTTTTTATCAGCTTTACAATTTTTTATCCGTAGTGTGCTTTAGAACTTACTCGTAGGGCCGCGGTCCTAGTAAGCTCATTTTTCCAAGCCTTTTTTTAGGGTTGCATATCTAACAGGTAGGATTTTCATTATCATCATCTCAAAAATCACTTCTAAAAAAAACTTTACATTCTTGGCTTCATATTATCTACTATTAAGTATTCTGTTGTATAGTTGTACGTATAACATCACGCAAGCCATTTGGGAAATCGCGGGAAGTGTCGCGAGCATTCGATTCACGCGTCTGATGTCGTCTTGCTTTTAGTTTGATAGATACCAGTATTATTATGAAAATTGCTCTAATTCAGTTATACTTACCTCGCTTTCAAGTTAATTTAAAGTACCAATTTGAGTGTTGGTACTTACCACTTGAAAATGTCGACGATCAAATACTGATCAAATGTTCTGTGGGAACTTTCCTGTCCATAACAGCGTCATAATTAGTTGAATTATAGGTGGGCCGTGAAAGCGTAGCAGACAGACAAACAGACACACTTTGTCATAATATATAAAACAAAGTCGGATTTGTTCGAACACTTAAAACTCTAGAATGGATCTGGATGAAATTTGGCACAGGGATAGATTATAGTCTGGAATAGCACATAGGCTACTTTTCCCGGAAAGTTAAAGGGGTGGATTGAGGTTATTATTAACTAGATGAATCCCGCGACTTCGTCCGCGTGGACCAAGTTTTTTCGATTCCCGCGGGAACCTTTGAATTTTCCGGGATAAATAGTAGCCTATGTCCTTCCCCGGGATACAAACTACCCCTCTACCAAATTTCATCAAAATCGGTTGAATAGATGGGCCGTGAAAGCGTAGCAGACAGACAGACAGACAGACACACTTTCGCATTTAATAATATTAGTATGGATAATAAAATTAACGACTATTTTTTTTACACTCATAAACTAGCTTCACCTTTAACTATGTAAGTACTTATGTAAATTGTAAACAAATCTTCGAAGTCGAGTTAAATCAACTTCTAATTTTTTACTAGAAGATTCCCGCGACTTCGTCCGCGTGGACCAAGTTTTTTCGATTCCCGCGGGAACTCTTGAATTTTCCGGGATAAATAGTAGCCTTTGTCCTTCCCCGGGATACAAACTACCCCTCTACCAAATTTCATCAAAATCGGTTGAATAGATTGGCCGTGAAAGCGTAGCAGACAGACAGACAGACAGACACACTTTCGCATTTAATAATATTAGTATGGATAATAAAATTAACGACTATTTTTTTAAGCCTATGTTCTTCCCCGGGATATAACCTATCCCCGTACCAAATTTCATGAAAATTGGTTGAACAGATACATTTTTTGATTCCCGCGGGAACTCTTCAATTTTCCGGGATAAAAAGTAGCTTATGTCCTTCCCCGGGATGTAACCTATCTCTGTACCAAATTTCATCAAAATCGGTTAAGTAGTTGGGCCGTGAAAGCGTAGCAGACAGATAGACAGACAGACAGACAGACAGATAGACAGACAGACACACTTTCGCATTTATAATATTAGTATGGATGGAAGTATGGATATATTAAGTATCTACTTAATGTAATTTTTTGCGTTTTAAAAAGAGCTACGGCTGAGTTTAGCCGGCTCGTCTCAATGGGATCTGTTTTCCGAACCGATGGTAAAGTCAAAACATACACGTAACATATATTAAGATACACATGTATGTCCTACATGAAATAATTAAATTGAGAATACTACAATTATTGAGTTCCATTGAGCTGATCTGCTGTTGGAACCAAAAGGTGGTTGGAACTCTTCAATGGCTTTTAGAAAAACTAGTATCCTAAGTTGAAGTTCCCTCGAGTTTGGGCCTGCCTAAGTATTTGGTTTGTTATGTTTCTATTATTTTTCCAAATAGCTATTCTAATTTATACTTGACAGCTGTGAAAAATTCAAATTCAAATTGGAACGAAAGACTGTCAACTGTCAGCGCAATTAAAAACGGATTCCAGAAGATTGCTTTTTATTAGGTACTAGCTTATGCCCGCGACTTCGTACGTGTGGATTGAGGTTTTTTGGTTCAAGCGGGAATTATTTCATTTTCCGGGATAAAAAGTAGCCTATGTGCTATTCCAGACTATAATCTATCTCTGTGCCAAATTTCATCCAGATCCGTTCAGCCGTTGGGGCGTGATTGAGTTACAAACATCCATCCATACATCCATCCATGCATCCATACATCCATCCATCCAAACTTTCGCATTTATAATATTTATTTGATTTATTTATTTGATTTGATGTTAAACTAGATGATGCCCGCATCCTTTATCCGTTTGTTGCCTTTTTTTATCCACTACAAGTTAGCTCTTGACTGCGATCTCGCCTGATGGTAGGCGTTGATGCAGTCTAAGATGGTAGCGGGCTAACCTGATAGGGGCATGACAGTTACATTAAACCCATACCCTACTCGGTTTCTTCAGCACGGCATCGTACCGGAACGCTAAATCGCTTGGCGGCAACGCTTTAAAAAAAAACCCTATATATTATATTCTCTCTTTACACCTCTTTAGTGGGGCTTTTACTTAAATCATCATTAATTACCACCATAAGATCGCGATAAAAGATATACTTATCACGTAAAACATAGATTACTTTCTGCTGATGTTTAAAAAACCGTAAACTCTATTAAAGTCTCTTCATATCCGGCCATTGCCACTTGTTCTTTTGTTTTACAGAAATAAGGAGAATTAACATAAATCGATAGCAACTCGGACGCGAAAGGTTGGACGCAACACGAAGGTCAAAATTATGAGGACTCTACGTACTAGGCCAACTTTAAGCTCCAATTTACAGTCCTCATTTAACCAACTTTGTCCTCATAATATTATTATGTTCGTTATTTTACCAGTGAAAAACATGATATTTTTTAAATTAATTGGATCACCCTTAGAACTTCAACATTTGGTCACCCATCTAGTAACGCGTTAATGGTAAATTGGTAATGCAGTAACAATCCGAAAAGTTGCGCGAATAGAAATTCGGACGTATGTATAAACCACTAGGCTATCACCGAAAGATATTATATTTACAGCAGTATATTTTTTAAATAATAGTATTAGACTTCCCGGTGAACATTTTGAATACTTCCCAGAAGTTCTTGGTTAGCTCAGTCGGGAAAGAGCCATCTTTTGACGCAGGTTTGAGTTCTTCTCACAGCGAATTTTTTTAACTTAAGGGATATCCACAAACCACGCTTGTATTGCGCAACAACTGTGAGACTAAAATACAGTTTAATTAAAATTGGTCAACAAGTAGGTATTATTTTATAGATCTATGTCAACAAGATAACCAAAATATAATTTCATAAAATAGCAAAATAAATACTACTAGGGCTAATATAAAAGGAAACTTAAGTCGGATTGGAAGTTGGGTCCGTGTGTAGACCTTTTATTACATCATGCCCTTTGACCTTTTTCCCGCTATCGTGTAAAAGGGTAGTTTTAATTTCAAATTTCTTTTTTTCACCACCCAATTTAAAAATAAATTGCTGATTGTTAATCAAGATAATTATTGTGAAATTTAGCAAACAAAAATAATTTATTCAGAGTAAAAAAATCTAAATATTATACTTAAGGAAAGGGTGACTGACTGTCTTATTTAAATTAGTACGTAATATTACAATAACAATATTTTTATAACAATAAAAAAACATAAAGTTCACTCAAAACTATCAACCAACCACCAACTCTGTCACCTAAAAACAATCCACTACCACTACAGCCCATTAACGTCCGCCTGCTGGGCGCAGGCCTCCACTCTCATAGGAAAAAAATGAATTAGAGCTTAGACCCACCACGCTGCTCCAATGCGGGTCGGCGGGTTTTAACGACTATTATCATTTTAGTGATTAACCAATGAATATCACAAATCGTTCTTCGGAATCTTCCCTATATAATCAGTCAGTGGATCACATAAACACTAGCTGAAGCCCGAGTGTCTGCAAAAGCCGTGAGCTGGATCGCGGCCGATTGCCAATTATATTTATGCGGATTACCTTTGATGCCATTCCCACGTTTCATCAGGAATGTGTTATTAATGTATTAAGATTTATGCTGAGATCTATAGAGAGTACTTTGACTTGGCTCAGACTTTACTCAGAGTTAAAACAAGATGGACTTATGTGAGTAACATAAATATGTCTCGTTTTAACCATGTCTTAAGTCTTAAATCAAAGTTCGCTCTATAGATCTCACACTCAGATTATTCTGTTATTCTTTTGGTTCTTATAGATAAAGGCTCGCCTTATGTGTCAAAGAATAACCCACCTCATTTGCTGGCAGCGCATATTATTGTTACCAATGTGTATGAGTGAGGCTTAGTAGGTACTGCATTACGTCTGTCGGTTATCCAACGATCTCTCGGTTTTTGTATTTTTTTTCTAATCTTAGACTCGTTATCAAAATCTGTCATACAGAATTCGTCAGTGGATTACATAAACGCTAACTGAAGCCTGAGTCTGAGTCTGGAAAAGCCGTGAGCTGGATTATGGCAGATTGCCAACTAGATGCGGAATACCTTTGACGGCATTTCCACATTTCAATAGGAATGTTATCTTTTGGTTCTTTAAAATTAAGGCTCTTGGTGTGGCAATAATATACCTAAGTCATAAAACAAAATACGAAGAAGATTAAGGTTCACTTATGTGTTTAAGCATAAAGCCCATCTCATTGGCTGGCAGCGCATATTACCTAGGTATATTGTTATTTTGTTACCAATGTGTGAGCGAGACTTAGTCGGTACTGCTTCACGTCTGTCGGTTATCCAACGAATCTCCGGTTTTTGTAATCTAATAAAAGCTTTACCTCGTGAATTCGTCAGTGGATCACATAAACACTAACTAAAGCCAGAGTGTCAGCAAAAGCCTTGAGTTGGATCGCGGCAGATTGCCAATTAGATACGGATTACCTTTGACGGTGTTCCCACGTTTCATCACGAATGTGTTCTCATAGATAACAGCGTTTAACTTTTTAAGCTGTTGTATGTGTCTTTGGTATCACTAACGAATAGGAATATGCCGGTATCCATATTATATTATATTACAGATATGCTCCACAACACGGGTTCACTACGCTGGTCAAGCGCAGATTGGCAGACTTCTCTGCCAGTCTTTGAAAACATTATGAAGAATTCTTGGCCAATCAGGTTTTCTCACGAGGTTTTTCTTTTAGAATTTGATATTTTTAAATTCATTAATTAATTATTATCATTAAATTAAATAAATTATCTGTTTATTTAAACTCTTGACGTTATTTAATACTTCGCTTGTATTTTTTTTATCTTACTGCTTTAGTAGCATAAATAACTATTAATGGTAATTATATTAAGTAACAATGCCACAAATCAGCCCAAAATGTTGAATTTATTCACGACGTGGTGTTATCCAGTGGCTGTAATTTCACCGCTGGGACAGAGCCATCGTAATACTGTACCTACTGAGTAATAAATTATAGAGAAATACTTCTGTCGGATAGTATACGTGTTTGCTTTAATTATGTAGCGTATTACGAGTAGCGGCTTTTTGAAATGCTTTTATTTAACTTGTAATGTTAGTGGGTTTGTTTAGGTCAAATCTTGTGTGTGCGTTGCGCTTTGTGTGTTGATCGTATTTTTCCAGCGATATACATATAATAATATGTAGGTACTAGATGGGCCCTTTCAAAGAAAAAAGTTTGGCATCAGACTTGTGGTGCATGCCCCTCACCTGTATAACCCTGTCCTTGTCCCCGCCATAGCGCTGTCCCGCTTTTCAGACTAGATGGGGTTAATAAAATAGGTCCACATTCTTTGTTTGACAGGACCCGTCTATGTAAATTGAGATCGTTGTATTTTTCAGTTTCTTCATGGGCTGCATTATTAGTAACTTAACTGTCTGCTTATGACAAAATACTTAGGTACACCTAATACTTCTGCGTGGATTTTTTAAACTTTGGGGTATAAAGTTGCAAGCCCCCAGAATGCAAGCTTTCTGGTACCAAATTTCCGGACAGACTGAAATACACACTTTTTCATTTTATAGTAATCATAATTTGACTATGACTATGCTAGATGATGGTAGCGAATTTATCCGCGTGGATTAAATGGTGATAATAATTATAAAAAACCCAGCTGAGTTTGTTGTGGGCTCTTCTCAGACCAGGGCGCGTTTGGAACCCTCTTAGCTTTAGTTTTAAGATACTGTAACTGATTATCACCATCATATTTTTTAAATAACTGGACTTCAATAAGTGTAGTGTACCTACCTACCTAAATTGAAGAAATATTTTTTGACTTTGACTTACTTAATAGGGAATATGCATGTATTTTTTTTATTATTTTAAACCATTCTTTAAGTGATTATATAACAGGAAAAAAATATAACACTTGCACAATTTTATTAAATAAGCTAAGAAAAAATAATTAAAACTACTATCATTTTCGGACGATTTAAACGCCCCCATTTTGGCGCGCTCGTTCTGTGACGTCACGGTGCGTTCGTTGTCGTTGTTCGACGTCGTTTATTCATAGGAATAAATTAACAACGAAGTGTTTGATTCACAGATTTAATAAAAGTGAGTGAAGTAAAGCGTAAAAGATTATTATATTGTGATGGAAGAGCACCCAAAAGCTTATTATAAATATTGTATTGTCCCTATGTGCAAAAATTATATTAAAACTGCACCTGACAAGATTTATTTTCATATGCCCAAAGATGCAAATATAAAGAAAAAGTGGTGTAAGGTGATGAGGAGAGAAAATGTATCGTGCTTGAGTAGTTTATATTGTTGTGAAGATCATTTCGACGTGAGTATTAAATATGTATATACCTACATATCAAAAATCTTTTTCATTAGGACTCGCGAACAATATATACAATAAACTAACCTAAAAATTTAATTAAATGTTCATAAAACTGTTCTGATTCCCTATATTTTTACTTATTTATTGATGTTACAAATTTATAAATATTATGATTTTCATTGCTGACTACGAGTGTTGATTTTGACCACAAAACGTTATAACTAGGTTTTTTTGTTTGCACTGTTGATAAGTTCTATTGGAAAAGAATTTCTCAGTTGCCTTGACAAAACCGCTTTCAGTCATTGTGGCGAGTCTTTTTACCCGACTGCGGAACGCACAGGGTTATTTCACAAGGAATCACTGCTTTCAGTTAATAATTCCCAACAACAATAATAATTTATCATAAATAGCGGCAAAACAATGCGAATAACCTTCAATAATCATACAAAACAAGCGACCTGTCAACAGTCGACACAGACTAGAGTGGATGGTGACGTCATGTTTCGTTCCGCCAATAGCGTTGCGTTTTGGCGGAATTTGAAAAAGACTACTTTTAAATAATTAAATTTATTAATAGAAACATGATAATTTGTAAAAATAATCATCTGAATATATTTATTTAGCAAGAAAGAATACACATAATTTTTTTGTCCATTTCTAAATCACATGCATATTCCCCATTCCCTCCCCTCTTCCCTCATGATTATAATATGGGGCTCTTCAAAGGGCGGATAAACAAATATCTCAAAAGCCAGCAACGCATTGGCGGTTCCTCTGGTGCTGCAAATGTTTATGGGCGGCGGTAATTACTTGCCATCAGGTGACAAGTAATTACGCTCGTTTGCTCGCTAAACATGTAAAAAAAATTGTTTTAATTCCCGCGGAAACTCTAATTCTCCGGGTTAAAAATGTCCTTGGGGTCAATACGCAACAACCCTGTACCAAATTTAGTCCATATCGGTGTAACAGACTCTCCGTGAAGGCACACTTTCGCATTTAGATATACTAATAATTGTTAGTATCGATTTTCAAGTACCGTACGCAAAAATATTTATCGTACAAAATAAACCCAACAATTTATTTCACTTACACGTTTAGGCAATTTCCCCTAATGCTATGTATGTAGCGAAGCCACAGATCTGCCAAAATTGGTGGATTTATCCGCTGCGTGGGGAGTGAGCGTGGATCCCTGGGGGAGGATCACTGGGGGAGGATGCCATATGGCACTGAAACACAGGCTTATATCGATTATACAGCTATTATGCAGCGTTTAAAAAGCTGCAAAAGTCGGGAGTGAAATCACAGAATAGGTATAGATAAAATGTACTAAATTTTAAAACCTTTAACACTCGTATAATCACGTAGGTCAGTTAATATAATTTATTCGTGGATTCGCTAGCTTCCTGAACAAGATAAAATAAAGATTCCTTTTCAAAACGCAGTAACCGAAATATTTCGTGAAACAAGTTTCGGGTATACTAGCATGAGAAATAGAGCAGTGTGACCAAAAATCCGTCGACGACGTCGACCGATACGATCGTTCTTTTGAAGGGGACTACAGCCTTACCTATAGTAAGAAGTCCATTCTGCTGGATTACTTGATCATGTGATCAATTCAAATAGACGATAAAAATACCTCACGTCATTAGACAGCGGAGTCCTAATTCAAATGCCACTGTACTCATCGCTATAAACAAGTTTTACTTTGGGGAAATCTCAAAACTAATCAAAATATTTTGACTAATTAATTCTGTTGTGTACATTTTATATTATATGATAAATTGACTAATCTAGCACTGTCTCTTTCCGTGTGTGCAACTTGAAATAAGCTGTAATACTTTTTATGACACACATTGACAAGTGATATTATTGACATTTTTGTGGAAAAACTTGAATGTTCTAACCTGTATCTGAATGGCCTCGTATTAGGATATATGCGTGAATTTTAGTGGCATTTTCCAAGCGATTTGAGTTTTCAACATCCGTTGATGCCTCGTGAATGAAGACGCATGGATCAGCTAGTTCTTTTTAGTTTTTATGTATTTGCGCCACATCAAAATTTACGTTTTTCGAGGGCCATTGACATTTTTGGGGCGGGTTTAGCCTCCATTTTGTCATTCATGGGTTAACACAGTGTTTGTAACGGTTATTTTGTCGCCGAGTTTGCATGTAGATTTATGCCACGCTCTACACAGGGGCTTTTCATTTAAAATTTTTGGATTCAGATGTTTCTTATTTACTGCGAGATTCGAGTTTTTGCTAGAGTCGTTTAATCAAAGGTCACCTGAATAGATAAGTAGGAGTTATCTCCAATAGGGTATCGTATCGTCAATAGGGTATGTATACGTTATACTTTATTGTCCACCACATAAATACAAACTAGACTTTCCACACGACATCGTACCGGAACGCTAAATCTATTGGCGGCACGTGACAGAAGGTTGGTAACTAACCACGGCCGAAGCCTCCCTCAAAAAGTCCACACTAATATTATAAATGCTTAAGTGTATCTGTCTGGCTGCTACCCTTTCCCGGCCCATCTTTTGAACCAATTTTGACAAAATTTGGTACAGAGGTAGGTTGCATCCCGGGGAAGGAGATAGCGATAGGAGTTCCCGCAGGAATCGATAAACTTAATCCACGCGAACGAAGTCGCGGGCGTCATTTAGTTAATAAAATAGAGGATTTATTGTTTTGAAGGAATTATAATTTTTCCTTGGTGATGATATTAAATATCATCCTCCAATTATTATTGTTCTCAAAGAATTCCAAATCGTAACTACTCGGTGTATCTAAACGTGATCGCCTGAGGCCACGTAGAGTAGGTATTACTAGTACTCGATCCTTTTACCAGATTCACAGATCTTTTCAATCGGTTATTCTTGAAGAACGTGCTTTAGAATTCTATCACATTCACTTATCCCCATTCAGTTAGTAACTTATATTTTATGAACTTAAACACACATTCGTACAGATTTTTATTCATGTATCTCAGAGAGTCCCTATTGTATTGGAATTCGGTATTTTCTAAGAAATTCTCTTGGTTATTACTTATTACCTACAACGTGGAAATTGAATAATCCATATTAATGCGAAAGTGTGTCTGCCTGTCTGTCTGCTACGCTTTCACGGCCCTTCTGTTCAACCGATTTTGATGAAATTTGGTATAGAGTTTGTATCCCGGGGAAGGACAAAGGCTACTTTTTATCCCGGAAAATTTAAAAATCCCGAGGGAATCAAAAATCCACGCGGACGAAGTCGCGGGCATCATCTAGTATAGGAATATAGGGACATCAAGATGCGTCATATAAAACGTTAATTGACAGGTATATTTACAGGCACTTAAATTTTTCATTTATTGTTTAGTGTACATGGATAGTGCGAAATGTAAATGTAGGTACGCATAGCTGTCCCAGGATAAACAATTGGATACAATAAGGATAGAAGTCTGGATAAATTTCCCGCTAAATAAACACATCTGTTTCAAACAGCTGAGAAGTGAGAAGTAATTATAAAGTCAAACACGTTTGTGGACCTGAGTTTATTAACTTCAGATGTCTTGCCTTGGTTAGGTATTAAAACTTTGGTTGTATTTTGTTTAAGTTCTTTTACTTTAGGTTCAGCCTAGGGATCCAAGATGGTATTTGACAAATATTTAAATAAATATCCAAAACATATCACATTACAACTAAAATAAACAAATATGTACTGCACTGATATAAGTACTTAAATCTAAATATTAAACTAACTACAAAATACATATATTCAAAATAAATCCTTATATACCTATTAACATTGAAATAGAAACTAAAATTCTACATCAATGCCTACTAACAATAAAAAAGCTAAACAAATTATTTTCAAATAAATAAATTAAAATTCAAATATATTATTAATTATTGTTAAGTGATTATAAAATAGAGCTGTTTGTTGATTATATAGTGTTTTTGCTCATTACCACGACTGTTGGACTTTTTTGAGGCGGAGCGAAGCCGTCTCGAGCCTATCACAATTTCAGTTTTATCTCCCAAGTCGTAATTTCCACAATCCAAATTAGAGAGATACAGGTAACCAATATTTGTGTGTACTATTGTTATGTATTGTTATTTGAGAAATGACAAGATAGAAAAGATAGATAGAAAGAATAATTATATAATTTTGTTACTCACCTTTGGGGTTGAGGAAAATCGAACGTGAGCTACGGGCAGTAGTTTTATTTCCATAGACCAGATTCCCAGGTTTTTTTTCATCATTATTATTTTGTGGCTTTTTGTGGCAAAATAAAAATCTAAAGAATAACGCAGGTACCGTTTCACAAACTTATCTGGTACGGTGGCAAAATTGAAACAAATTTTTATGACCGTTCAGTTTTTTTTTTAAATATTCAGCGACGCTGTCACCGGGTTAGATAAGTTTGTGGGACTATTACTAGGTAGACACGCAGGAACAACTTATTAACAAAATAAGTTTATGGCTATAAACTGAAAATACCGGAGGGCAAAGCAACGTAACAAAGGGGAGGAGAATTCAGGAAATTGCGCCGGAACTCGGAACACGTGTCGCGAAGCGCCCGAAAGCGCTACTGAATTGTTTTCCGAGCGATTTCATTGATTTATGAACCACTTTGGTACGAATGTAAGGATTTTTGCTCTAATTTTTATAATAACTACGATTTTTGTTTAAACTACTCGCTACACCTTCGTCTGAGGAACTGACCTGCTTATAGCCTACTAGATGACGCCCGCGACTTCGTCCGCGTGGATTAAGTTTTTTTTTATTTCTGCGGGAACTCTTTAATTTTCCGGGATAAAAAGACTATGTATTTCCCTGGGATACATACGATCCCTATACAGGAATTCATCCAAATCGGTTGAACAGATGGTCCGTGAAAGCGTAGCAGACAGACACGCTTTCGCATTTATAATTGTAAAGTACTGATTCCTAAAATGATTTATTTATTTCAGGTAGAACAATTTGTGTCACTTATGATAAGATCACAAAACTCAGCAGTTACTATATTTTAAAGAAAAAAATATATATATACGCGCCGAATTGAGAACCTCCTCCTTTTTTGGAAGTCGCTTAAAAAAGATAGCTTACAGGCAGACACACTATCGCATTTTTATTATTAACTGTCTGATGCCCGCGACTACGTCTGCGTGGTTTAAGTTTTTTGACTCCCGCGGGAACTCCTTAATTTTTCGGGATAAAAAGTAGCTCATGTCACTCTCCAGGTCCTCAACTATACCCATACCAAAAATCACGTCGATTCATTGCTCCGTTGCGGCGTGATTGAAGGACAAACCAACAAACAAACACACTTTCGCATTTATAATATTAGTATGATAGAGTTTAATAAGTAGACAATTATTGATATGAGTAACAGATTAAATCAAAAAGCAGGTAAAGCCTACTCAATTTAAAATAGAGTAAGAGTATATTAACATAGTATATTAATATTATATGTACATACAGTTAATTAACTGTAAGCTTCAGCGCTTGTTCCATTAATAGTAATTAACAGTGAATTAACCCCGAGTGAGGAATGTGAAATTGTTAATTTCGCTCGTCACCTACTGAGTAACTCAGGTATGCCTTTGTCAGTGTGAGAATATCTCTGTGTTAATTGATATTAGATACTATAATGTAGCTACCTCGTTGGTCTAGTGGTTAGCATGCTCGTCTGCGACCGTCGAGGTCCCGGGTTCGGGTCCCTGGTCGGGCCATAACAAGTATTGTGCTTTTGTGACAAGAAATTCTCAGTACTGGATTACTTACTGGCCCGGAGTTAAGAAGTTGGCGGTGTTTCACCCCCGTGCCTCGGAGACCACGTTACGCCGTCGGTCCTGCGCCTGATTTCTCTCCGGTCGTATTTTTTTTTTATCCACTAGGTACATGTTAGCCCTTGACTGCGATCTCACCTGATGGTAAGTGATGTAGTCTAAGATGGTAGCGGGCTAACCTGTTAGGGGCATGGCAGTTATATTAAACCCATACCCCTATTTGGTTTCTACACGGCATCGTACCGGAACGCTAAATCGCTTGGCGCCACGTCTTTGCCGGTAGGGTGGTAACTAGCCACGGCCGAAGCCTCCCACCAGGCCAGACCAGGGAAAACTCAGAAATTATAAATTCCCAAATTGACCCCCTGCCGGAGATCGAACCCGGGGCATTCGCACGTTAAGACAACAGTGCTACACACTGCGCCACGGAGGTCGTCAAATTTTCGTCGTCAAATGTCGTCGGATTTTCCGTCCCATTGGGCTATGAGAGTTAAGGAACAGAGAGTGCACCTGTGTATGCCCACACATTGTGCAATATAATATTTTCCACGCATAATATGGCTAATCTCTCTGATGATAGGCCGCAGTGGCCGAAATTCGCTCGGGAGGTCATTATTAACATTATTTAGACTTACCTAATGTGTAATAGCGATGATGACAACTCAATGAAATCATAAACTCTTTAACAAATATATAACAACAAATACGCGAATCTAGCATTGAAGTTTGTATGAAATGTCATACTTGTGACGTCATCAAATTTCAACACTTTTTTTTCTTTTCTCGGCCATGCAGGTTTCTTTACGATGTGAATTTACCATTATAGTGCTCCTATTGCTTGACCAATGGCCCGATGTATCCGATGTCTGACGTCACAACTAAGCTATTAGATAGTGACGTATTGGGAACACGCCAGGGAAGAAAGGAGGGATTACACGCGAGTGTGTTATTAATATTGAAAGGGTTTGAACCGTTATTATTTATTAGATTTCCAATAGAATTATTAATCAAACAAATCGGCGGATCTATTTGTAATTAAAGTTTTATTTAGATACTAAGTTTTACAACAAATTTAATCAAGCTTAGGAATATTGGAACAGAACTAAATTACAATTATGGCGACCTTAATTTTCAATTTATAATATCTGAATTCTCTCTGGTATGGTCTGAAGCTCCGGCCTTGGCTAGTTACCATCCTACCGGCAAAGACGTGCCGCCATGCGATTTAGCCTTCCGGAACGATTTTGAGTAGAAAGTTCGTTAGGGGTTTACTAAACTGTTGATTATATAATTTTTATAGTTATTTATGCACAAATTCACTTGATGTTCTATAGTGTTGGAAGGTCCCGCTCCAGATGTACTCGGCGGAATATTTATATTTACCACTTCACTATTTTTATTTTCTATGGAATTCGAAATTACATTCGACACGTGGATTTATTATGGTTATTGCAGCGTTTAAAATATCTGGCGGTGTGCTATCAAAACTTGAATCGCTCATTTTTTTGTTAACAAAACAATAAAAAAAACGAAGAAAAATGGCGGGGAAAATTCTAATAACTCCTTTTTTTTTTACAGCGCGCGGCGTTCTGGTAGTGAAACGCGCGTGTATGACAATGTTCTTTTTTTGAAATTCGTATAGATGTTCTTTTTTTGTAATTCATACAGATACCACGCATCGAGCAGATGTAGCTGTCTGTTGAGTACCCTTTGCGCAGAGGGGATTGAAAAAAAAACAAAGGAGTGTGTAATGAAATTCAGTACAACATTACAATATCACCCGTTTGGATGATGTAATGGTTATTATGACATTGGGTGTTTTAATGTTGGCAATAAGCTAACTGTTTCAGAACCTGTAGAGGATTTATAGCATGGGAGTAGATAAACCTTTTTTACGCGTCCGCGTGTGTGTAGAAACTTTTAATAGTGACATGTAACTTCCTTTTAGTTCCATTTTATTAAGGTTACAAATTTACAGATTAAGGATTTCGATTTCGGAAAAAAAAACCCCCGGCTGAGTTTGTTGTGGGCTCTTCTCAGACCAGGGCGCGTTTGGAATCCTCGTAGCTTAAGTTTTAAGATACCGTAAGCGGTTATCACCATCACGTTTTATAAGTAAGTAATTTTTAACGTCAATAAGTGTACCTACAGTGTACCTACCTATATTGAATAAATGATTTGATTGATTGATTGATTGATTTATTCCCGCGGGAACTGCTCAATTTTCCGAAATAAAAAGTAGTATATATGTCACCGTAAGATTGTAAAAACCGTTAGAATATAATCTAACTCGCAAGATTGTAAACTGTCGAAAGATTACGATATATCGCATTATTTTTCGGTAGATTGTAATTTGTTTGGAATATTAACCTGTTAGAACCTAAGTGCCCGGCTTCTGATTATTTATGTACAACCCTAACCTAACCTACAAGAAAGAGACAAGAAATCGTAAATACAATGAATATTTCAAAAATTGACACTCAGAACATTGAACGGTTCACAATCTTTCGACTGTTTACAATCTATCGAGAAAAAAAGCGTTAGATTACAATGTAACGGGGTTTTGCAATGTTACGGTGACATAAATAAGCATTGTGCACCCCGAAATGCAAACTGCAAACCAATTGTGATGAAATTTGGTAAAAAATTCGTCAAATTGCAGTTTGCATTGTTCGAAAAGATGGGCCGGGAAAGCTTAGCAGTCAGACAGACGGATATACATTTTCGCATTTATAATATTATAGTTCGTATATATGGATTCGATCCTAATATCTAAGTAGCCCTACTCAACTTAAAACTTTTTAAAACTTTTGATCATACAGTATGTTTGATCGGACTTGTCCCTTTATTTTCCGCGAGGGTATTTGTGGTTATCCCCCAAGTTGGCAGACATTGACGTATTGGGCACGTTTGCGTGCGGAGGGGGCAAAAAGGGGAAAATAGGGCAGGGGGGGAATGGGGAAAAGAGGGGGGGCTTTGTGGAATTAAACAGGGACATGCGATGTGATTAATATCGAAAGGATTGCCGCGTTGTTCATTACATTTCGTATGAAAAAAAAAAGATTGGAAACATAGCGGATTAATGTAACTGGTGATTTATTTAACTGAAAGGTCGTTTATTTTGTTTTTCTACTATATAAAAATAAGTCGGGTTTTCCTTCCTGACGCTATAACTCCAGAACGCACGAACCGATTTCCACGGTTTTGCATTCGTTGGAAAGGTCTCGGGCTCCGTGAGGTTTATAGCAAAGAAAATTCAGGAAAAATTTCAACAGAAAAGCGGGAAAATCTTTTTAGCGGGAAAGCCATCTGGTGGCGAAACGGAGTTCGCCGGGTTTGCTAGTCTTTAATAAAAGACTAGCTGATACTCGTGACTTGGTCCGCGTGGATTTCATGAATAATTTTAATGATTTAAGACTTTGAGCATATTACTTACTAGATGATGCCCGCGACTTCGTCCGCGTGGTTTAAGGTTCTGATTCCCGCGGGAACGCTTCAATTTTCCGGGATAAAAATAGCCTATTTCTTTCCCCGGGATACAATCTATCCCTGTACCAAATTTCATCAAAATCGGTTGAGTAGTTTAACCGTGTAACCGTAGCAGGCAGACAGACGGACAGACAGACACACTTTCGCATTTATAATACTAGCATGGATTCTGTGTTTTAGGTGGTGTCATAATAATTTCGCGTTCTCGTATGAGTTTCAAAAAAGCAATTTATACATTATTATGAGCAACATATAAAATTTATGTGAGTTTAAGTAATTAATATTATAATCTTTTTAAACTTCTCAGAGAACTCTTTGTTTTTCCAGGATCATACTTAATATTATAAATGCAATTTAGAGTGTTTGTTTGTTGGTTTGTCCTTCAACATCAGCTAGTAAAGAAATATTTTAACATGACTGTACTTTCTCAAAAGGTAAACTCCACCGGTACAAAGCTGGGTAATATCAGTTTGTAAAAAACGCGTTTTCTCTATTTTTTTTCTTTCTGCCATTACCTACGTAACGTGATGTTCATTAAATATGAAATGATAACACGAAACAATCATTGCGTACAAGGAATTAATTAAGAGACATTACGGTATCATCAGTTATTAACGCTCCATGTTACTTTCATTACGTACTAGCTGATGCCCGCGACTACGTCCGCGTGGATTGAGGTCTTTGATTCCCGCGGGAACTCTTCAATTTTCCGGGCTAAAAAGTAGCCTACGTCCTTCCCCGGGATACAACCTATCCATGTACCAAATTTTATCAAAATCAGTTGAACAGATACATTTGTTTGATTCCCGCAGGAACTCTTCAATTTTCCGGGATAATAAGTAGCCTATGTGCTATTCCAGACTATAATCTATCTCTGTGCTGAATTTCAGCCAGATCCGTTCAGCCGTTGGCGCGTGATTGAGTTACAAACGTCCATACATCCATCCATCCATACATCCATCCAAACTTTCACATTTATAATATTAAGTAAGATAAGATTCTTTGCTACGGTGTAATCGCTGGTTCAAATTAATCTTTTTGTCGAGTAATTTTTTTCTACTCCTGTCCTAGGTCATTTTAAAGAAAGAGAAAAAGCTGATGCCCACGACTTCGTGGTTTAAGCTTTTTAATTTTCCTCTCTCCTTAATTTTCCGGGATTATAAGTAGCCTATGTCACTCTCCAAGTCCTCAACTATACCCATGCCAAAAATCACGTCGATCCGTTGCTCCGTTGCGGCGTTACTGAAGGACAAACCAACGAACCACCAAACCAACAAACAAACGCACTTTCGCATTTATTATATTAGTATGATTTCTTTATTACTTATGCTACTATCCTTAGAATCAGAAACCTTAAAGAAGACTTTTCCCTATGACATATACCTAGGTAATACTTCCTTGTATAGATGCCAGCTATTGATTATACTGGTGTTTCGACAAAAAAATAAAAATATCGGGATGGTAGGTAGGAGGCCAAAATATTCAAAACCCCTTTCAAAACCATATTTCAGGCCATCAAAAACACTAAATTTCCTTACAGATTGATAACAAGTATGTAACAAGACAATTTCATGTTCATAAGGCAATTTCACAGAGCATGCAGCAGGGAAAGTGTCATATTATCAGAAGGCGCAAAGCAGAAAAGATGACATGAAAAATATTGGTTTATAACACGGGAAATATTGGATGAGGTGTGTAAACAGATTTATTAATCAATGCATCTATACTAATATTAGAAATGGATGGATGGATGGATGTTTGTTACTCAATCACGCCTGAACGGCTTAACGGATCTGCATGAAATTAGGCACAGAGATAGAATATAGTGTGGATTAGCACATAGGCTACTTTTTATCCCGGAAAATTAAGGAGTTCCTGCGGGAACCAAAAACCCTCAATGCAAATTGAGTCTATACTTATATTATAAATGCGAAAATTTGAATGGATGGATGGATGTTTGTTACTCAATCACGCTGCAACGGAGCAACGGATCGACGTGTTTTTTAGCATGATATATAGTTGAGGACCCGGAGAGTGGCATAGGCTAAGGCCGCGGAAAATTAAGGTGTTCCTGCGGGGATCAAACAAAACTTAATCCACGCGGACGAAGTCGCGGGCATCAGCTAGTAAATTATAAATCTTAAAGTGGGAAATATTTTCAGACTACGATAATTATCCATAGTTACTTACTCATTCTGATATACTATAGAGGACAGGGAACAAGCGTGCAGCAGTTCTTTTTTGGACTTTAAAACATTTTCCCAACTTAGAAAAGCTAAGAACTTTTGCTCAAAGTTCACCAAAGCCTTATCGGCTGCAGAGAGCACTAGACCACTTGACGAATTCTCTTTCGGGAAACTTTAAATCGTTTTACATTTTATTCGCATCACTTTATTAGATAGATAAGAAAGTTTAAAAAAGTGTGTATTTTTTTGTTTAATTAAGACTATTTAAGCCTATGTCCTTCCCCGGGATGTAACCTACCGGCTACCGCTGTACCACATGTCATCAAAATCGGTTCAAATGAGCCGTGTAAGCGTACCAGACAGACAGACACTTTCACATTTATAATACTAGATGATGCCCGCGACGTCGTCCGCGTGGATTAAGGTTTATTAATTCCCGCGGGAACACGCGGCACGACACGGACACACGGACACGGACGGTTTTTCTACGACACGGGGGTCTAAGACTGTTCTAGGTCGGTAATTAGTTCAGCTACCTAGGTTGCTTTTCTGTCTAGGTACAGTTTAGTAAGTTAGACAATTCAATTTCAAAACGGAGCTTGTAACGTGTGAGTCAAGATTTTTTACCATACCATGCACGCTCGTTGAAACAGGTGATTGCCTTACGATTTCTTCAAATACATTACTAGACGATGCCCGCTACTTTGTCCGCGTGGATTAAGGTATTGAATTCGCCCGGGAACTCTTTCATTTCCCGGAAAAAAATGTAGCCTGTGTCCATCTTTAAGCTATCTCCACTCCGTTCCAAATAGTATCAGTTATAGGTTCAGTCATTATAGCGTGAAGTAGTATGAAACATCCAAATATATTACTATCATACTAATATAATGAATCCGAAAGTGTGCTTGTTGGTTTGTCTTTCAATCACGCCGCAACAGAGCAACGGATCGACGCGGTTTTTTTTGATCGATCTGCATGGATATAGTTGAGGACCTGGAGAGTAACATAGGCTACTTTTAGTCCCGGAAAATTGAGAGGTTCCCTTGGAAATTCAAAAAAATATTACACGCAAACAAAGTCGCGGGCATCAGCTATTCTTAAATACAAACATTACAAACTTTCACATATATGACATTAGTAAGAGTAATTCTACAACTACAGTCAAATGTTCTCCCGCTGTGTTGCAGTAGTGTCTCAAACAAACACAACTCATCGGCGCGCGGAGCGTTTCACATCTTACGGATTTATGAAGCCACTGTATCGCGGTGCGGTGAACGTTCTCAACTAGCGTAAATTATCGTTCTGCGCCGTATTCCTCATTACTGAGGGTCGTGACCCCTTTCCATTAATCTTATATTGGTAGGAGTTTTTTTGGGATAATAATGCGGTGGGTTTCCACGTCCTTCCGCATACGACTCGACTAAGAGTATTTAAACTCTTAGATTGTGGTAACGATTATTATCAGATGTTAGTGATAGTAACCGCGACTTAACGTACTCTCCGTGGCACAGATGAAACGAATGGCCAAATTTCAACCTCCAAATTCGGTCACCCATCCAGTTACCGACTTGAGTCAACGTTGCTTAACCTTCGCAATCGACTGTTATGCATTGTCACAACTAGGCTCGTCAATAAATTATATTGTACTAATTAATATTTTTAATGCGAAGGTGATCTATCTGTCTGGTCACAGAGTTCCCATGGGATTCTATAAAAACTTAGATGCACGTGGAATAATTAGCTGACATCATCTTCCTTTATAATAAAGGACAAGAGTTCTCGTTCTGAACTAAATATTATGGGCAAAACCATACGGACTGGACAGGACCAAAAACCCGCGTCTTTCTCTATTTTATGAAGCGCGCGCACTAGGCGACCAGACAAAATATCGTTCCCCCAACTTACTCTAACTTCAGCCGAATGTTCCCCTTCAACTCAACAACTAAAAACTACAGTTTGAAATGGTTTCATGCTCTGTTGCAACGCGGTAATTCTAAGGGTAATTCTCAAACATACACAATTCACCGACGCGCGGTGCGTTTCACATTTCACGGATTTATGAAGCCACTGTATCGCAGTGCGGTGAACCAGCTGATTCTCGCGACTTCGTCGGCGTTGATTGAAGTTTTTTGATTCGCGGGAACTCTTTACTTTTCCGGGATAAAAAGTAGCCTATGTGTTATTCCAGATTTGTTCAGCCGTTGTGACGTGATTGAGTAATAAACTTCCGTCCATCCATCTAAACTTTCGCATTTATATTATTGGATAGAGAAATCCCCTTTAATAAGAGCAAAAACAAAGTCACCGTCATACTATTTTACAAAGAGCGCGCATACTTAGCGACCGGACAAAATATCGTTCTCCCAACGTGCTCTAGCTTCAGCCGAATTTTCCTCTTTAACTTAACAACTGAAAACTACAGTTTGAACTAGTTTCATGCTCTGTTGCAACACGGTAATTCTAAGGGTAATTCTCAAACAAACACAATTCACCGACGCGCGGTGCGTTTACATCTCACGTATTTATGAAGCCACTGTATCGCGGTATGGTGAACCTTTTCAACCAGCGTAAATTATATTATGTAGACGCTAGACAAGTAATAGAATTAAATCTTCCTTTATGATAAAGCGAAAGAGTTCTCTCTCTGATTTAAATATTAAGGCTACAACCATACGGACTAAACTAAAAACTACAGTTTCAACTAGTTACATGCTCTGTTGCTACACGGTAATTCTGAGGGTAATTCTCAAACAAACACAACTCACTGTAGCAGGGACGTTTCACATTTCACGGATTTATGAAGCCACTGTATCGCGGTGCGGTGAACGTTTTCAACTAGCGTGAATTATATTATGTAGACGCTAGACAAGTAATAGAATTTATACGGACCCTGTTCAGTAAATTTTACAACCTCAAGACTTATTTCTAGCAATATTCTCGGATTTTCTTCTAAAAAGAAATTTTAAGCTATTGCATAGCTTCTATCGCGGGCCTTGAGGGTGGAGACCGAATCCAGAAATTCCGTAACGAAATTGAAAACCTAAAGCCGGGTCCGGTGCGCCTTGTTACGAACAAAATATTGTTTTGCTAACACGTTAGTGAAACATAATTTTATAACAGGCCGTCCACTGCGATTTTCGAGTAGGTTTAGATTATTTTTGTTAGTAACATATTTTTTTTTTAATTTATTGATCAAGTACGTACAATCATAAAAACACCATCCTAAAAACCACAGAGTACTTTGTCTATATAGCTAAAAACAAAGTATTCTCCTTATTCCAATCCATACCGCTTATCTAAACCGAAAAACAAAGAGATTTGACGAGTTGTGCCTCTGGCGAGCACAGATACGAAATGAATTAAAGTTCCCCCCGGCCCCCCCCGCAGGCGAACGCGGGGATGTTTTCCATCCGAGGCGGCAAACAAAAACACTTTCAAAACAGTTAGGCCACGCCCCCAAATAGCATGACCTTGGTTATAATAACACGTTTGTGTTAGCAAAACACGATAACAAGGCGCACCGGACCCGGCTTTACACTTTGGTTGCTATGACTACTTGTGTTGTATGACTTCAAATTATTGAAAATAAAAAGACTATTTTTATGAAAAGATGATTTGGAATATAAAGGCGAAAGAATTAGGAACATAATTCTTTAAAATTATTTCGCCTTTATATTCCAAATCATCTTTTCATAAAAATAGTCTTTTTATTTTCAATAATTTGAAGTCAACAACACAAGTAGTCATAGCAACCAAAGTTGATAAAAAATGCTATGCAATAGCTTTACCGCGGCAGTCTCCGCCACACGTCTTTTTATTTATGATATAACTAGATGATGCCCGCGACTTCGTCCGCGTGAATTGATGTTTTTTTAAGATTTAAACTATCCTATCTCTCAAGTTGGATCGAACTGCACATGGTGTGCGAATTTTATTATAATCGGTTAAGTGGTTTAGGAGTCCATTGAGGACAAACATTGTGACACGAGATTTATATATATTAGAATATATAAAATGTAGTTATAAGTAGAATTTAGAGACTGACTGTTAAGTTCCTGTAGTCAAACTGTACAAACAGTTTTGTAGGATATAAATGACAATAATAAATGAAATGAAATGCAATTCACACACGGCAGAAGTGAAATTTCAGTAAAGTAGCCTGCGGATAATGAGATAAATATAACTTGTATTATACGAGTATCTCATTCTCTTGTAGGCTGAAATTCTTTTAGGAATATGTTTGTCTCTTACGAGTATTAGTGTAAATTTTTCGTTTTCATCGCATTTTCAAATCACAACGATTTAGAAGTTTCACTTCAAAATAAAGGTAAAAAGTTTTGTCATGAAGCAACTTAATATGAATACATGATCACTTAACTTGCGAGTTAAAAGTAGCTAGAAAATTGACCTAAAATCTGGCTGGAAAAGTAGCCGGTTAATTGGCCGGAAATGGGCCCGGGAAACACTGGATAACTGGGTGAAAAAGAAGCCGGATAGTTTCCGAAAAGTGGGTTGGAAATTTGATGGAAAAGTGACCCGGAGAAGTTGCTGGAGATTCCTCGAATAGTGGCCGGAAAATTGCCAGAAAACTGGTCGGCTGTAAAATTGGTAGGGAAGCTAGCTTTCCCCACCTCGTTAAAAAAATAAAAAACCGGCCAAGTGCGAGTCGGACTCGCGCACCGAGGGTTCCGTACAAACCTGTAGTAAGTTTTAAATTAAATGTTTTTTTTTAAATATTTGAGTTGATTGAATGAAAAGTAAATTGCGGTTTACGATTTATGACGTATTAAAAAAAAACTACTTACTAGATCTCGTTCAAACCAATTTTCGGTGGAAGTTTGCATGGTAATGTACAACATATATTTTTTTTAGTTTTATCATTCTCTTATTTTAGAAGTTACGGGGGGGGGGACACACATTTTACCACTTTGGAAGTGTCTCTCGCGCAAACTATTCAGTTTAGAAAAAAATGATATTACAAACCTCAATATCATTTTTGAAGACCTATCCATAGAAACCCCATACCTATAGGTTAGATGAAAAAAAATTTTTTGAGTTTCAGTTCTAAGTATGGGGAACCCCAAAATTTATTGTTTTTTTTCTATTTTTGTAAGAAAATCTTAATGCGGTTTACAGAATACATCTACTTACCAAGTTTCAACAGTATAGTTCTTATAGTTTCGGAAAAAAGTGGCTGTGACATACGGACGGACAGACAGACAGACAGACAGACAGACAGACAGACATGACGAATCTATAAGGGTTCCGTTTTTGCCAAATTTGGCTACGGAACCCTAAAAAGGAAAGCTAGCCGAATAACTGCCTGGCAGACGAGCTATAGGGAGCTGGAAGTCTTGATGGTGAACTTTTTTCCAGCAGACATTTTTTTTTGTCTCTAGCGTGTTTTTGCTCTATGTAATACAGTATAGTTTGCTCTATAGTCTATGTAATAAATACAATAGGTAAAGTAACAGGAAATCCGCACTCCGGAAGTGTGTGGCATACATCACCGGTGGGAATACATTAGCTACTCGTATTTTAGGAAAGAGAATAGGCAAAGTTAAGTGATATCTTAGTAATCCAAACTAATATTATAAATGCGAAAGTGTGTCTGTCTGTCCGTCAGTCTGTCTGCTAAGCTTTCACGGTCCATTAATTTTTCAACCAATTTGGACGAAATTCGGTAAAGAGATAGGTTGCTTAATGGAGAAGGACATAAGCTACTTTTTATCTCGGAAAATTAAGGAAATTCCGCGGGAAACAAAATAACTTAATTCACGCGGGCATCATCCAGTAGGATATAATCGACAATTCACACAGACAGAGTTGCGAAAAGAAGTATACAAAATAACAAGAAAGCCTTACGAAAGATTTAAGTTACTACAAGAATTTTGTGTGGAATTTTTGAAGCCTTACGGAGTGGCGTATTCCTTATGGAACAAACTCCTAAAATAAAGAATTTAAAAAATAATAGGCCCATAGAAATATTAGCATAACACAAGATTGTAATCTTATAACTTACGTGTTACTCAAAGCATGGAACTAGAAGCTAAAGGCAATGACTAACACCATTTTACGAAAGTATTGTGTGTCGCACGAAACACGACATGTGCACTTTCCAACTTAGAAAACTACTTAGGTTTTAATATATATAGCATAAATCCCTGAAGTCTAAAGTCTATTGCCTGAGCCTTTTAGCCTATTTCTAAAGCGTTTTGTATCCTACTTCTGTCTGTGTGTTTTTTTCTTATTTTTACCTGTTGTGCTGGTAAAAATTAATGATATGCTTATATAATATTATACAGTGAAACGATGCAAATAATATAATCCAACTACCAGGAAACAATAAACAGAATTTGTTACTTATGATATTTTTTCTACATTGCCAATGGCGTTGACTGATTACCTTAACTCAGGCTATAATATTGTGTTGTATGGGTTACAAATTCAAAATTCAAATTCAAATTAAATAGTTTTTTTATTCAAATCTAAGACTTTTTACAAGTGCTAATGAATAGTCAAATGAATCGACCACTGGTTCGGAATGCCGTCCTACCGAGAAGAACCAGCAAGAAACTCGGTGGTTGCTCTTTTGAAAAAAATTAAATATGTAAATAAAATATATAAATAAATAAAATATCTATTGAAAAGATCTGGTTTCCTATTTGAGTATGAGCGCTCAGATAAAAGCCAATTTACGTTGTTGTTTTTTTTGTTTTTTTTTTTAATTGAAGCTTTTTCCGTGCGAGTATATTCTAACCCGCGACTTCGTGCGCGTGGAGATTTGTGTGATTCCTGTGGGAACTCTTTAAATTTCCAGGATAAAAAGTAGCTTCCCCCGAATGCAACCTACCTCCGTACCAAATTTCGGGCCGGTAAAGCACAGCAGATAGACAGACACACTTTCGCATTTATAATATTACCTAGTGTGGATTCTAAGCAGTTAACAACAAAACATCAGAAACGCCTTCAAAAATGGCCCGCCATTTGCTTTGAGCGGGAACGCAATTCGCTCACCCAATTTGTACTGTAATGGACCCAATTACAGCCCAATTGACGAAGTTCGGTAATGTATCGTTGACGATTTACACCTCGTTCGCTGAAGTGGTGCTATTTCTCTTGCGCTTAATTGCTGTGTACGTGTATTACGTTAAGTGGCATTGTGAAAGGGGTGAAAATTGGGTGAATAAATCATTAAAAGGTGTTTTTGGCATTTATTGTAGGAAAAGTATGATGCAGCCTTTAGATATTATTATAATGCTTCAGATCCATACTAATATTATGAATGCGAAAATGTAACTGAAAGTGTGTCTGTCTCATCTGTCTGTCCGTCCGTCTGTCCCTATCTACGCTTTAACGGTTCCATCTTTTTAACTGATTTTGATGAAATTTGGTACAAAAATAGGTTGTATCCTGGGGAAGGATAGGCTATTTATCCCGAAAAATTGATGAGTTACCGCGGGTTTAATCTTTTCACCTTTGATCCACGCGGACTAAGAAATGTAATCTTATCTAATCTAATCTACTAATCTAATCCATCTAAGTCGCGGGCTTCAGCTAGTCAACTAGTCAGCTAGGATTATAAATGCAAGAGTTTGGATGGGTGTTTGTTACTCAATGACGCCAGAACGGCTGAACGGATTTGGATGAAATTTCGCACAGAGATAAATTACTTATAGGTAGTCTAGAATAACAGATAGGCTATTTTTTATCCCGGAAACTTAAAGTTTCAGTAGAAGTAAGAGTTCCCGCGAGAACAAAAATCTTCAATCCACGCGGACGAAGTCTCGTTCATCAGCTAGTATTATAATAAATCCGAGAATTGAATCGCTGTTAGAATACCAAACGAAGGCATACTACAGCGATGTATTAAGAAATACCAAGTATGGAAATGAAATTCTGGGTGGAATATAAAATATATAAACACGGCTTTCTACAAAGCAATGATGCGAGAAGCCTAGTAAGTTAAGGAACGATGGGAAAATTCCTCGATTATTTAAGACTAGATGATTCCCGCGACTTCGTCCGCGTGGACCAAGTTTTTTCAATTCCCGCGGGAACTCTTGAATTTTCCGGGATAAAAAGTAGCATAATATGTCCTTCCCCGGGATACAACCTACTCCTATACCAAATTTCATTAAAATCGGTTGAACAGATAATTTTTTTGATTCCCGCGGGAACCCTTGAATTTTCCGGGCAAAAAAGTAGCCTATGTCCTTCCCCGGGATATAACCTATCCCTGTACCAAATTTCATCAAAATCGGTTGAACAGATGGGCCGTGAAAGCGTAGCAGACAGACAGACAGACACACTTTCGCATCTATAATATTAGTATGGATTTATTCAACAAAATAATTTGACGACCTCCTTGGCCCAGTGGTGAGTACCCTGGTCTTGTAAGTTGGAGGTTCCGGGTTCGATCATGTATAAACATGGCTTTCTAGAAAGCAACGATGTGAGAAGCCTAGTAAGTACATAAGGAACGATAGGAAAATTCCTCGATTTTTTAAGATTTATTTCGTAGTTTAACAACAAAATAATTTGACGACTTCCTTGGCCCAGTGGTGAGCGCTGTGGTATTTTAAGTTGGAGGTCCCGGGTTCGATATCCGTCATGCGTTTTGTCTTGTCTTGTCTGTAGTGTATTTTCGCTCTATTTTTATCTCTCCCCAAACTACGGTACCCACGGTGGTTGAGTCTCCCTCACACTCGATCTTTTTTTTTCAATCTAAAAAATAATAAGAAAATCTCTGAAATATCTGTGAAATCAATCAAATTTACCAAAAAATAAAAAATAAAAAACACCCGCAAATTCGAACTATGTAAGTACTTGTTACTCCTCACTTAGCCATCTTGGTGGTCTATGGCTAATGCCTTCTCAATTCTCAGTCCGAGAGAGGACTTTTGCTCAGTGGGTTTGAAATGATGAGGTTGGAAAGGAAAAGCGCCCTGGAAAAGCGTCTTTTGTGATTTACTTCACCACTTGAAATAGATGAAAATAGATAGAATTCAATCTCGTTTGAAGGTTCAGATGCCAGCGGTTCTATTCATTGATATGGAAATCGTCGGAATCGCTCCCACTAAACATTCTTAGGGAACTCTGTTGTAAACTAGACTATCTAGTCCTTTGATCGGCCGCTATTTTTAACCGACTTCAAAAAAGGAGGAGGTTCTCAATTCGTCGGAATCTTTTTTATTTTTATTTTTTATGTATGTTCCCCGATCACTCGAAGACGCCTGGACCGATTTTGAAAATTCTTTTTAGGGTTCCGTACCCAAAGGGTAAAAACGGGACCCTATTACTAAGACTCCGCTGTCTGTCTGTCTGTCTGTCTGTCTGTCTCCAGGCTGTATCTCATAGGCCGTGATAGCTAGAATGCTGAAATTTTCACAAATGATGTATTTCCGTTGCCGCTATAACAACAAATACTAAAAATTAAAAAAATATATATATTAAGGGGGGTCCCCATACAATAAAAGTGTTTTTTTCGTATTTTTTTGCTCAATATTAAAAACGGTAACAGGTAGACGGTTCAAATTTTCACAGAATATTAACTTGTATATTACCTTTCAAAATAAATAATTAAATATCAATAAAGTAAATATTAAAGGGGGGCTCCCATACAACAAACGTAATTTTTTGATATTAACAGTAAACCTCTACAAACAAAGTTAGTTTTGCGGTTCATTAACAAAGGTAATTATACCTACTTCTTGAGTACGGAACCCTCGGTGCGCGAGTCCGACTCGCACTTGGCCGGTTTTTTTTATTTTTATTTGAAAGGGCTTCCATATAAATTTTATCGAAATCGGTCGAGCGATTTTTAAAATATCAACAATAAAATAAGTACTTTGTATAGCGTGTGCTTGTTGTTGTAAAGTTGGCGCGGGAGTTTGAAGTCGGTTGTTTAAAAAAGAATTTTTTATATTAAATTATCGAAGATAAGTTACTATTTTATTTTCCTATGTAGATAATATTATAATATAATTTGGTTAAAAATTCCGTGAACTTAAGGTCAAGGATTTTATATCTTCTAGTCTAAGCTTTGCATTGAAAATTCGAAGAGTAGTTATTCAAGAAAGACTATATTTTCGAAGTGGAAGAGTAAAATGAACCTTAATTGTATGGAATTAGAGCTTAAATTCGTGTATGCCTTCATAGCCACCGCTTTTTGCCTTCAATCAAGAGCCTTTGGGTCCGTTTTACGTTGATCGAACGCTCGATTACGATCGAACGAATCTACATTATAGAAACTTAAACTTTTTATCGGAAATCTGGACTGGAAAAATTAAAAAAAGCGTTAAAACTCTCTCTCCCTCTCTAGTATAGATGGAGAAAAACTTACCTACGCGACAACGTAGCCCACGTGTAGAGCAGCTTTTGTTTGATAATGTCAAGTCGCGTCGCATCGAATATCTAGTCGCGTTGTTACGTTATGTCGCTCACGTCAGGACATCGGTCATCGATAGACTTTTTTTCTTGTTGTCTTTTCCAGTCTCATTTAATCATTTATTCATAATAAAACTAGAAAAATAACAATAAGCCACGAAATACAAATAACAGAAACATAAAATATAACATCAAAGTTGGACTTACATCATAATTTGGCCATTTGCGTATTTCCCCCCGTCAACAAAAAAAAAAAAGGTCAGACTCCGAACTGTCTGTATTTATATACCTGTGTTTGAGACACCACATAGTCTGTAGTGGAAAGAAATTTTCCAAAATACGGAACCCACTGTGGTCGTTGTCTCGCACTTGATCGTTTTATTTCAATCAAATAAATATTGGAAAGTGCTTTGAAATCATTTATTTACCAAAAAAATATTCAACCTCACCAGCCAATTCCAACTTGAAAGTGTAGTTGTGAAAAATTCAAACCAAATGAAAGTTGGTAGTCGGACGTCAGTGCAATTAAAATAAAAATAGGCAGCGAAAACACCGATTTTTCGTGCATTTCTCTTGTATTTTTATTTATTTACTTATTTGCCCAGTAGAATTGGCAGTGCCATTTGTATTTAATCCGACAACATAAAGCGTCGATTGAACATCGATTTTTCACTTTTCACATAAAATATGTTGATCTTCGTGAAACATACAGATGAACAAAAAACTATGAAAATTCAAAAATCCATATTATAAACTAATTCATGACCGCGATTTCGTCCACGTGGTTATTCCCGCGGGAACTCCTTAATTTTCCGGGATTAAAAGTAGCCTATGTCACTCTTCAGGTCCTCAACTATACCCATGCCAAAATCACATCGATCCGTTCCGGCGCTCCGTTGCGGCGTGATTGAATGACAAACCAACAAACAAACACACTTTCGCATTTATAATATTAGTATGATGCGAAGGTGTGTCTGTCTGCTACACTTTCACGGCCTATATATTCAACCGATTTTGATGAAATTTGGTATGGAGCTAGGTTGCATCCCGGGGAAGGATATAGGCTAATAATAGCTAAGACTTTTTATCCCGAAAATTTAAGTATTTTCTTTGGGAATAAAAACTTAATCCACGCGGACGAAGTTGCGGGCTTCATCTAGTTATATATACCCAAATTGCCCCTGCCGGTGATTGAATCCGAGACCTCCCGCTTGTAACACCACAGCTCACCACAGCTCTCACCCCTCAATCCACTAGGATCCACTTTTTGGATCTACCAGAACTCTGGAGTTCACTAGGATCCACCATTGGTCTGGGTGGATCCTGTAACACTTCAACTTTATTAGGATTAGGGACTACCGTTCTCTTTTTCTTTTTTTTAATGATATTGAACAAATTCCTTTCAAAATCGATATCTGGGATACCACAGATCACAAATCAAATCAAATAATAATAATAAATATTATAAATGCGAAAGTTTGGATGGATGGATGTATGGATGGATGTTTGTTACTCAATCATGCCCGAACGGCTTAACGGATCCGGATGAAATTTGGCACAGAAATAGATTATAGTCTGGGATAACACATAGGCTATTTTTTATCCCCGAAAGCTAAGGAGCTCCCACGGGAACCAAAAAACCTCAATCCACGCGGACGTAGTCGCGGGCATCAGCTAGTGTGGATATATGCACCACTTCGCCAAAAGAGAAGATCGTCAAAAATTACCCTATCAATATACTCGTGCTTGTTTAGAATCGAATTCATTAATTGGAGAATTCGAAACAAGCAGATAAAAAAAACAATGAACACGTTTTTAACGATACCGGATATTACATCAAAACAACACACACCTCCGGCACAATACCTAACACAAAAAATATTATCACAAAAATATTTTACTTAAAAATACAATAACACAAATTGAATAAAATGTTACAAGATATTGTAAACTGATTGCTTTTGAAAAACAAACAACAGTATTTATCAGCTTTGCCACGGTTTTACATTATTTTTATATGCGTCTCGTATGTACCTAAATGATTAATGTTATTTAATTTGGTACTGAGATGGACTGAAATCTGGAATAACACATAGGACTACTTTTTATCCCGGAAAATTAAAGATTTCCCCCGGGAACCAAAATATCCTCATTACGCGCGGACGAAGTCGCGGGCATCAGCTAGTCAATTATCATTTCAGTTTCTTTGTATTTTTTATCCAGTGTGTGTGCCTTAAAAACTTTCTATCTCTCTATTTCTAACGGTTCTTCGATTTCTGGCCCCGCTTACTGCCACTTCTGAGGTCCAATTGTCTAAGCAAATTGTAATAATTTGACAGCATGAAACGTATAACTCGAACTGATTATGGAGTTCACACATGCTTTGTGACATGCAGGCATCTATGAACTCCTTAAACGGGTCGGATTAACCGTTTGACCAACGATTACGATTACGATTTCCTTACACAATCGGGGGGCAGTTTTGCAACCCGTCCAGCTTCAACGAAAAATCTAATGAATTTCCTGTTAAATAAATTAATTCTTGTTCTCACAATAAAACAAAGAGTCTCATTGTTTCGACAGATATTGTTACGTTTGATAAATTACTTCGGGTAACTAAGCCTTTGTTTAGGACCCTCTCAGATTTGTAGGTACCCTCCGTCGGGCCCTCTGACACCCGCTAACGATTTGCGGCGAACGGGCCACAGTTGGATAGTTTTTAATGACATTTTAAGCATTTAGGCCCACTTGTATTTGGCCGTTAAATGTGTTTAAGCTAAATTTTCTATACATACATGTCCTTTTCATGACAAAGCTTTTCAAAAAGTAACAACATTAAAAAAAAATTGCAAGTTGGCGTTAATATACCCTGAAAATCAGCAACTGTTGCTTAACGTACCTATTCCTAAGAAAACGTTTTCGGAAGTTACAATCAAGCAAAGCTAGCAAGGTAGCTACCACAGCATACTATTACTATACTATTATAGATAGATAACCATTTTGCTACATAGCAAAAAGGTTATCTATCAACAACTTTAATAAACTGTGGTCAAAAACCAATGGCTGATTTATTTCATTTCAACATTGGCTTTCAGAATGCCTTTTGAATAAATCATATCATACTAATATTATAAATGCGAAAGTGTGTTTGTTTGTTGGTTTGTTAATTGTTGGTTTATTGGTTTGTCCTTCAATCACGCCGCAACGGAGCAACGGATTGGCATGGATATAGGTGAAGACCTGGAGAGTGACTTAGGCTACTTTTTATCCCGGAAAATTAAGGAGTTCCCGCGGGAATAACAAAAACCTTAAACCACGCGGATGAAGTCACGGGCATCAGCTAGTAATTGGATAAAGCCACATACATGCTCTGTATCAAAACATCAAAACAATATCGTTTGTCTATCTGGCCATAAGTTCTGTTACAAATTAATAACATTTGAATTTTATGGTTTTCCGACTACTTAAAGATAAAAATTATTTCCAAAAAACCGATTTCGAACGCCACTGTAAAGTACAAAATAATTTTGATTTCTACCCACTATTTTGGAGTCGGGCGGGTATAACAAGGATAAGCAAAGTTGACGCATCAGACTCGCCCGACTTCAACATAGTGGGTAGAAATTAGGGTGGGTGATTGCCTTGCACAAAGTGGGTATGGAGCCGTCGGTCATTTTCAAAACGCTTTAAACGCTTGGTACCAGCCTGGCTCGGCGCAAACGTTCGTTACGTACGTACGTACGTACGTTACGTTCGTTTATCGTACTATAGACAGATATACCAACACTTCAACTGTCGAAGATCATAAAAGATCGGGGTGGCTATGTACCTACTATTATAACCACAAAGGATGTTAATGCTTTTAAGGACGGAATACGCTGAAACCCCATAAGGAAACAAAAAATTGTATCGCGAGAAGTGAAGACTCCCGCTAGAACTCTATCGCGTTTTATCAAACAAGATCTGAGGGTCGATGCTTATCGTCGAAAGACAGGACAAGCCCTAAATCAATCCCTACAGGTAAAAAGAGTAGATCGATCAAAACCCTTAGCGTGACTTCGGAGTTCGTATCTTTGTACAGGTACGAAAATATCAAATCTCGAAGCTACGCAGGTATACTTAGTATATGTCAAAGTAGAGATACCTATTCGAACAAATATTATGTTCTTGGTTTCAAGATGACCGCTTTAAATCGAAAAGCTAACCCTAGAATCCAACTAGGTAAAAGTATAAAAATAATGAAAGTATTTCTACATAGAGATGTCATTCACTAGAGGTGGAGATGTCCTCGTCGTCACCCGATAAACGTGCACTGCTCAAGGACATAGGTATCCTTTGCAGTGACGTGCAGTTCATAGAGACTGAAAGTAGCTTCCTCAGGTCTCCGATCGAGGGGCTGAGCAGCACCATGTCATCCGCATAACTGAGATTATTCACACAAACATCTTCCAGATGACAGCCGACCCTGGTACGTCTCAGCTCCCCGATCAATCCGTTAATATAGACGTTGAAAAGGTCCAAATAATGCGCTTCATAATGTTCGATGACCTATACCGTTCTCACTTTTGAATCTGAATTCAAATCACTCTGAAAGGACATCAGCTGTGCCCACTGCACCTAATTGTTGTACTAATGATAATTTGAGGAGATGATCATTATAATGTCTTTGTACCTAGTGCTCCAGCATACAACTGCAGGTATTTAAATTAGTTATTCTTGTTTAGATTTTATTTTGAGTAAACATAGATTTTAAGTTACTATTGTACTAACATTAATATGTACCTGAAATAAACATTTATTTGTTTTAAATTGGCTAATGCAGGAGGTTTGCATCTCTATGACCTACAACTCAATGTATTTCAACTTTTCTAATCTGGAATGCTCCAGTATTTTTATTGCAAGCAGTTTGGTACCGGGATAGATATTTCATTTTATGAATTGCTTTCAACTTTAAATGTTTTATTATACCTACCTACATATACTCGTATATACTTACATAGATAAAGAAAATGACTGACTGACATATCACTAAAGAGCTTTCGCTCTAGGTCTTAAAGTAAATAGGCATGGTTCTATACAAAGTTGGCTTCGTAAACAACCACCGGAACTTATTTGGAATGAATTTTCGAAGATTTATTTTCTTAATCAAAATGCATGTGTATTGTAGTAATATATTTTTTGAATGTTCATTAATTTTATATAAATTCTATTCTATTATATAATATTATATATATATATATATAATATAATATAATAGAAATATATATTCTATTATATAATTTCAATTATAAAGTCATAATTGAAAAGAATTTTTATTACTTATTTTATTTTATTTGCAGACAATTTAAATGTGTTATGGCGGCATATTTCAATAAAATAATCAAGGTGAGGTTTGAAAAGGAACATGTGAGTTATAAATGTTTTTTCGAACCTTTTTTGGAAGGCATTTCACTATACCATAAAGCAATCCTAGAAGATCCTAGAATATTTTTAGCGCTATTGAGCGCAGCACCACTCGAAGGCTTCTTGTCGCACAAAAACTGCTCCACCAGAGGGTAGACATCACGGAAACATTTTACCCTCGCGTTGCTGGGACGCCATTCCTTAGATTGTGCATCCTCTGTAATCGTTTTCAGAGTTAACAGTAGACACAATTTTTAATATTCCTCTTTAGAGGGCGCAATTTTCTCCAATTGCCCCAAAACTTTGACCACATCTTCGACGATGTCTTCGACATTGTTGAACTCTTTTATTTCTGATTTAATACACAAGAGTTCAATTAATGTACGTCTAAGTATGGCGTAATTGAATTTATCTGTTCAAACGCTTTAAAAGTGGTTAGAGGTAGTATGTATAGCAAAACATCATCATCTAGAATCAACTGTCGTGGGAATAGTTTCCATTGATGACACTGGTCTCACGCTCTAGCGACAATAACATGACTGATATGAAGCTTCCGCATATGCAGAAATTCTAACATTAGCTTCACCACATCTTCTTCGCCTATGTTGACATGTAATAAGGGCAGCATCATTGACACCGCCTGTTGTCGAATCTATTATATTGTTTATACTGCATACAAATCGAAGATACTCAAACACAACTAATTATTATTTCACTTTATTGGAAAGAAGCAGGCGTTATTTCGTGGAAGTACATGATGGTATTATATGCATATATTAATTTTTAGAACTTTTTCATTGCGATCTATCGCTGTCAGAAATTAGGATTTAAGAATGCTGTCTGTGTGCTCTTTGGGGGGCTGTTTAACCATATTGTCCTCAAGAATTCCTCTGGATCGTTTGGTCCTGCGAGGACACCTACAAGAGGTTTCGGAGGAACTGCGATGCCTTCCTGTCACTAAGCTCTTCATGGGTCAGGAGTTGTCTAACCTTCCTCTCATGTGACGCGGAGAGACGTTTAATGAGCTCCGCCTTGACCTTCTCATATTTGGCCTGCGGTGGTGAGTTGGGAATTATGTCCTTGATGGACTTTGCCTGCGCGACGTCTAAGCTCGTGGTAACTTTTACGAACCTGTCGTTATCATCCTTTACACCGTATCTGGTGAATTGGCCATCCAGTTAGGCAAACCAGAACTCTGCATCATCGAGAGAAAATGCGGGTACTTTAAGGCGCCGAAATCTGTTCGGCGTCCGGTTGCGCTCGTTGGAGAGACGAATCATCTTTCGACGACGAGTCACACCAGCATCCTCTTTATGCGAGTTTGATGGGTTGGACTTTACGGTCTGCTCAGAATCGCTGCTCATTTTCGTAATTAGCATACGTGACGTTCAGAAGGTACCACCACCACCACCACTACAGCCCATTAACGTCCTACTGCTGGGCACAGGCCTCCACTCTCATAGGAGAGCGGGAATTAGAGCTAAGACCCACCACGCTGCTCCAATGCGGGTTGGCGGGCTTTAACGACTATTATCATGTTAGTGATAATAACCGGGACCGACGTTCAGAAGGTATGTTGGTACCAATTTTGCATAAATATACTTCGAGCTTGAGTTTTCCGTATTTTTTTAGTAAATCTAAAAAAGTAAAGTACTTCCTATGCCTGTATAATATTCGAACTCACTCTATGGAAATGGAACCATCTCTTGCTTGAAATATGGTGCCATAAACCTAACGATATATCGACGTTTTTATGGTCACTGATGGCTTTACTGTATTTTTTAGGAGACATGAGATAGGTTTCGGAATTTACCTGTGATGTTACATCATTTTATTCACATGGCCTTATATATTTCTTACTAGATGACGCCCGCGACTTTGTCTGCGTTCATTAAGATTTGACTCCCGGGGGAACTCTTTCATTTCAACAAACCTCTGTATTAAATTTCAACAAAATCAGTTGAAAAGAGGGGACGTGAAAGCGTAGCAGACAGACAGATGCACGGACTGTCCTACAGACACACTTTAGGTCACACTAACAGGTTAGTCTGCTACCGTCTTAGACTGCATCATCACTTACCATCAGGTGAGATCGCAGTCGAGGGCTAACTTGTAGTGGATAAAATAACATAAAAAAGACGTGTGGCACTCGGAGACTGCCGCGGTAAAGCTATTGCATAGCATTTTTTATCAACTTGCTATGACTACTTGTGTACTTCAAGTTGTTGAAAATATAAAGGCGAAATAATTTTAAAGAATTATCTTTTCAATAGTCCGGGTGTCCAAGGGGAATCAAAAAACCTCTACAAGAGGTTTTTTGATTCCCCTAAAATAGCCTTTTTATTTCCCCTAATATAAAAATAGTCTTTTTATTTTCAACAACTTGAAGTCAACAACACAAGTAGTCATAGCAACCAAAGTGTTAGGTTTTTTTTCGTTACGGAATTTCTGGATTCAGTCTCCACGCTCAAGGCCCGCGATAGAAGCTATGAAATAGCTTAAAAAAAGATTTTTGAAAATTCAACTATGAAAGTATGAAATCGAACCGTGAGCGAAGCCGCGGGCAAAGCTTGTAAACAATAAGTTCTCAGCGCAATTCGCACGATCGTTTCGTAATGTGTCTCCTACTTTATGGCGCTGTCGGGAAAACATATTGAAATTCTATTTGTAAAGTGCAATTTTCCTTTCCCAAGCAATTTCGATATGCGAATGCTCAGAATTTTCTTAGATTGTAAAGATTAGACCATTTATAATGCCAAGTGATATAGCGTTCCGGTACATCGCCACCACTATACTCATGTAAGCGACTTATGTGAGTATAGCTATTTATGCAACTGTATCGTAATGAGGGTCATTTTAATACGAGGCTTGCCGAGTATCAAAATAGGATAGTACGAGAATTAAAATGACTGATTACGTACAGTTGCATACAAGATTTTATCTACGACAAGGACGTCTTTATAATTTTTTACTTTATAAATTAATAAAAACCAAAAGTGCCAGAACCCAGAGCCGCTAAGCTATAGGTATCCTATTTATGAAGATAACCATATCGATACAGCTACGACTCATAACGATACAGCTCCCATACAACGAACTGTATCGTTATGAGAAGCAAACACGAAAGAGGGTTCAATTCGATATAGTTGTCAAATTCGAAATTGGAACTTTTCGATGCTGGAGTAGATAAAACAACTCACAATCGTGGCCTTAGATTATAGTACCTCACGCGGACAAGGGACCTGAGTGACGTGTTCCTACTAGTGATCCTACCCGTATGCTAATACATGCTGGGTGCTAAGTAATTTTCATCGTACGTCGATCACCCTTCTAATTTTTTAACGAAACATTTTGATTAAAAAAAAATATTCTTATAAACATTTTAACTTAATAAATATAATTATGTAGCCGTGGTGTCACCTGGAGGAGGGCTCCAGCTGAAAATGAGCGCTGAATGTCTTTGTAATTCATTGCAAGGCATTCAGCATTATGCTGAGCTGATGCCTTTTTTATACGACTGCCTGAAAAAAGGAGTATTTATACGACTGGCCTGAAAAAAGGAGTATATGTATGTGAGTTTGTATATTCCACCATAACTTCTATACGCCTGAACCGATTTCGATAAATGAGGTATCGTTAGAATCCCTAGCTTATTCCGGGTGACATAAGCTAGTCAAATTTTAAAAAAATTGATGGGGTGACCATGGTCCCGCATTAAAGACTAAAGATGATTTTTTTTTTTCGAAAATAAGATTAACTATATAATCATCATCTAGAAAATGAGTAGATTCCAAAAATATATAACACTATACTTCAATATCCAGTGATTCCCAAAAAATATCATTTAATAAAAATGTGAATAAGATCGTTACGTAGTAGATAGTTACGGGCTACGGCAGAGCAGTCGTATTTTTTAATAATTTTAATTATATTCACTTGTTCAGGATGTGCCACACTCGACAAGCGTTATCATGGTGCTTCTATAACTTGATCATGAGGCTAATGTTCAGGTACTGGGTAGGGCCATGGTCACATTTAGCTTAAGGTATTGTTCTGTGTGGCACAATTCTGTCAATAAATGTTTTTCTTTCTTCTTTCTTTCTTAACTTTTATAACCGCTAAGGTGAAACTACCTCCCAGCGCACGTGTTTCCTGCCACGTATAACTGTTCATGGCAAGAGTTGATAGGCATCTTCTAGGCAAGCGCGTTCCAACCTTAACCTCACCATTGCTTTTCACTAAGCATAATTGTCGTCAAGCGCAAGTCTACCTCGCAATAAAAACAAAAAAGAACTTGAGCAGAACTTCTGCAGAATGGCCTCTTTTCGACACTGGCTGCCTGCCTCTTACTTTCCGAATCAAGTTGAATTTGGAACGGATTCAAAATTAGATGCGTTATGCGTGGAAATCATTCTACTCTGGGGACTGATTCTGTTGTTCTAAACTAATAAAAATGACAGCATTACAAATATTACTAACCATTTCATAATATTCCCTGCGGAAAGGGAAAGAACTACATTTAAAGCTGTCATTTTAGTTTAGTTTTGAGATTATATTATACAGAATTGGCCTCCTGGTCTTGCAATAAAAAAAACTGACTATCTAAGTTTTAACTGAGTAATTACTGAATAGTTAGTAATCTTCCATCAGAACCAACCAAATCATGAGAACGCAGTCAAGGGCTAAATTGTATCTGTATACATATTATAAACAAGTAATAGAATTAAAAAATTTAAAAGAACCCACGACGAACTGCAGAGCTCCATTATACCTTTTACCTGTATAACTTTGAAACAACAATTAGAACTTAGCAAACGTACATAATATATTACATAATATCTAAAACACAAAACTGCATCTTTGACGGCTCAGTAGTTTTTTTAACCAGCGTGGTGGACTATGGCCAAACCCTTCTCTATCCGAGGCGCGCTTGTCAAGACAAATCAAAAGAGTCCAAATATGACGGGTTTACGATGAGTTCCTATGACCACCTCCTGGCTCCATCATGAGACCCTGGGCAGCATCTAGGTACAAAGTTCTTATCAAGACAAATCTAAAGAGTACAAATTTAAGGAGTTCCCATGATCGCCTCCTGACTCCATCATGAGACCCTGGACAGCATCTAAGTACAAAGCGCTTGTCACGACAAATCAAAAGAGTCAAAATGTGACGGGTTTACGATGAGAACTTAAGGAGTTCCTATGACCACCTCCTGGCTCCATCAAAATACCCTGGGCAGCATCTAGGTACAGGCTAAATATATCTAAAACAAAAAGCCCGCATCTAAATCAGCACAGTAGTTTTTGAGAAAAATGGTAACATATTTAAAAAATAAAATCATAGACTACAGCTCAGCTTTGTTGTCTATGGTCTTAAAATATATCTAATAACCTTCTCACAAGCTATACAAATCTAATGAAAAAAACCGCATTTCAATCGGCCCAGTACTTTTTGTGAAAAATGGTAACATATCGAAATATTAAAATCATAGACTACAGCTCAGCTTAGTTGTCTATGGTCCTAAAATATATCTAAGAACCTTCTCTTAAGCTATACATATCTAATGCAATAAACCGCATCTCAATCGGCCCAGTACTTTTTGTGAAAAATGGTAACATATTGAAATATTAAAATCATAGACTATAGCTCAGCTTAGTTGTCTATGGTCCTAAAATATGTCTAACCTTCCCTCAAGCTATATATATCTAACTAGTATTTCGCCCTGTGCGCGAGCTGCTAAAACAGCTCACGGGTTGTGGTTAGACTTACAAGTAGTACAGATTTTACTGTACTAAACTGAATTCATTTATTATGGTGATAACAAAATAAAAAAAAACCGGCCAAGTGCCAGTTGGACTCGCGCACCGAGGGTTCCGTACAAACCTATAGGTATATAAGTAAAAGTTATAGTATTTTTATTCCACTTATCTTTTCTAATTTCAATATACCTCTACGCGTTCATGCGAAAAGGGGTAGTAAGTTTAAAATTATTAAAAACTAGCTGATGCCCGCGACTACGCCCGCGCGGATTGAGGCTTATTGGTTCCCGCGGGAACTCCTTAATTTTCTGGGAAAAAAAGTAGTTTATGTGCTATTCCAGACTATAATCTATCTCTGTGCCAAATTTCAGCCAGATCCATTCAGCCGTTGGGGCGTGATTGAATCAAACATCCATACATTCATCAATCCATACATCCATCGATACCATAGACATTTCTCTACGCTCAATTCTATCATCAGCTCAATATATCATCATAGGCTTATAAGCCTATGATGATCCATACATCCATCCAAACTTTCGCATTTATAATATTTATTTGATATTTTTATTATATGATGTAACTAAAAATGTATGCTTTTCGCAATTTTTCCTTTATCTGTGCTATAAGACGTTGCTTCGTACCAAATTTCAAGATTTTGAGTTCACGGGAAGTACCCTGTAGGTTTTGATTCCCTTGCGAGTGTCAAAATTTGCGGCATAAACGGCTGTATCTTTTGATTGTGTTGGCTTAGTTTAATTAAGTTTAATTTTTTCACAACTCCAAGGGACAGTAGACCTGAGTATTTGATATGAATTTCAGCTTGATAAATTCAAGCTGAAATTCCTCCATGCATTCCTGAGAAAAAGGGTCTTGACACACGGGCACGACGGACGGACGGACAACAAAGTGATCCTATAAGGGTTCAGTTTTTTTCCTTTTGAGGTACGGAACCCTAATTATTAAAAATATTTGTATTAAATGCTATAACTAAAAATTTATGCTTTTCGCAATTTTTCCTTTATCTGTGCTATAAGACGTTGCTTCTTACCAAATTTCAAGATTCTGAGTTCACGGGAAGTACCCTGTAGGTTTTGATTCCCTTGCGAGTGTCGAAAATTTGCATAAAAATATTTTTATTATGTGATGTAACTAAAAATTTATATTTTTCGCAATTCTTCCTATATCTGTGCTATAAGACTTTGCTTCGTACCAAGTTTCAAGATTCTGAGTTCACGGGAAGTACCCTGTAGGTTTTGATTCCCTTGCGAGTGTCGAATATTTTTAAACAAGTTTAAAATTAATAAAAATATTTTTATTATATGATGTAACTAAAAATGTATGTTTTTCGCAATTCTTTCTATATTTGTGCTATAAAACGTTGCTTCGTACCAAGTTTCAAGACTCTGAGTTCACGGGAAGTACCCTGTAGGTTTTGATTCCCTTGCGAGTGTCGAATATTTTAAACAAGTTTAAAATTAATAAAAATATTTTATTATATGATGTAACTAAAAATTTATGTTTTTCGCAATTCTTTCTATATTTGTGCTATAAGACGTTGCTTCGTACCAAGTTTCAAGACTCTGAGTTCACGGGAAGTACCCTGTAGGTTTTGATTCCCTTGCGAGTGTCGAAAATTTGCATTAAAATATTTTTATTATATGATGTAACTAAAAATTTATGTTTATCGCAATTCTTCCTATATCTGTGCTATAAGACTTGGCTTCGTACCAAGTTTCAAGATTCTGAGTTCACGGGAAGTACCCTGTAGGTATTGATTCCCTTGCGAGTGCAAGAAAATTCGAAAATTTGCAGCATAAACGGCTGCATCTTTTGATTGCGTTGGATTAGAAGCTTGATTTTTTTCAGCTCGATACCTCCATGCGTTCCTGAGAAAAAAGGTCTTGACACACAGACGGACGGACAACGAAGTGGGCCTATAAAGGTTCCTTTTTTTCCTTTTGAGGTACGGAACCCTAATAAAAATGGCGCTGATTTTTTAAAACTTTGGTAAAAGTTTCCTGTTTCGTAACCCCAGGGAGTCCTAAATATCGATTTTGAACGAAATTTGTCAATTAACAAAGAATTTCAAAATGGCGCTGATTTTCTAAAATTTTGGTAACAGTTTCCTGTTTTGTGACCCCAGGGACCCCTTAATATCGATTTTGAACGAAATCGGTTAATTAACAAAGAATTTCAAAATGGCGCTGATTTTTTAAAATTTTGGCACCAGTTTCCTGTTTTGTGACCCCAGGAAGCCCTAAATATCGATTTGGAATGAAATCGGTCAATTAACAAAGAATTTCAAAATGGCGCTGATTTTTTTAAAATTTTCGTACCAGTTTCCTTTTTGTAATCCCACGAAGTCCTAAATATCGATTTTGAACGAAATCGGTCAATTAACAAAGAATTTCAAAATGGCGCTTTTTTTTTAGTTTGGTAACAGTTTCCTGTTTTGTAACCCCAGGGAGTCCTAAATAACGATTTTGGTCGAAATCGATCAATTAACTAAGAATTTCAAAATGGCGCTGATTTTTTAAATTTTGGTACCAGTTTCCTGTTTTGTGACCCCAGGGAGCCCTAAATGTCGATTTTGAACGAAATCGGTCAATTAACAAAGAATTTCAAAATGGCGCTGATTTTTTTAAATTTTGGTACCAGTTTCCTGTTTTGTAATCTCACGAAGTCCTAAATGCAATAAACCGCATCTCAATCGGCCCAGTACTTTTTGTGAAAAATGGTAACAGTGGTTGAAAAATCATAGACTACAGCTCAGCTTTGTTGTCTATGGCCCTAAAATATATCTAAGAACCTTCTCACAAGCTAAACATATCTAATGCAAAAAACCGCATTTCAATCGGCCCAGTACTTTTTGTGAAATTTTTTAACATATTGAAAAATTAAGATCATAGACTACAGCTCAGCTTTGTTGTTTATGGTCCTAAAATATATCTAAGAACCTTCTCACAAGCTATACACATCTAATGCAAAAAACCGCATCTCAATCGGCTCAGTACTTTTTGTGAAAAATGGTAACATGTTGAAATATTAAAATCATAGACTACAGCTAAGCTTGGTTGTCTATGGTCCTAAAATATATCTAAGAACCTTCTCACAAGCTATACGTATCTAATGCAAAAAACCGCATCTCAATCGGCCCAGTACTTTTTGAGAAAAATGGTAACAAAAAAGTGCACAAACAAACACACAACCTCTTAGGGCAAACACATATACCGTCTCCGCTTCGTCGAGGGTAATAAAAAATGGAAAGCAACTTTTGAATTGAAATACTAATTAGTTAGAGATGGCAGTAGGGCGGTATGTAATAATTGTATGCCCCAGTAAATGTTAAAGTCAAACATTACTCACCCCAGTTAAGATGGGCTTTTAATGAGAAAGATATTCGTTAGTTTTTCATACAGACCGAAGAATACGACGCTGAAAAGAGTTTTTAAAAGAGGTTAAAAGTCGCGTAGAATTAATGAATTTTCTGCAGAATTTTTGTATCAAGAAAAATAAAAAGAAAACACTATATTATTTTTCAGAAAAGCCTCTTATAGCTAAACGGATTATGACGATTAATAGAAAGGATAATGATCTTTTTAGGGTCCCGCACCTCAAAAGGAAACAGGGATTCATAGAGGATCACTTCGTTGTCCGTCTGTCTGTCGCAGTCAGGACAATTAGCTGATAAAATAACTTTCTCCATAAGGTACCCAAATTTATTAACTGGAATGTATCCGGAACGAAGACAAATCAAGTAAAACATCTTCACTTCACTTATAGGTGAATGGCTTTACTCGTGCACTGGGCACAAATACATACATACATACAGTATTTTGGCAGTGTCGCGTTGAAGGAGAGGAGAGTAGGTACTACACTACTGGATAAACCGGTGAACTTGTCTCGCATTTGCTAGCGTTCAGCCTGAGTTAGTGGCTAGTTCTACAGCAACACAAAAAGAAAACATTTAATTAATTAATTATTACAATTATTTACAAGGTTGTCTGTAAGAGATTGCTTTAGCAATAAGACCGCCTTTGCACATTTCTCTGTAGTTTTACTACTGCTTCTAAACTGTATGTTGTATATTTTGTGTGTGCAATAAAGATATCTAAATATCTAAATAAAAATTATTATTATATTTTATGCATTACACAATGAATTAGAAACGTAGCTATTTCATACAAACTTGGAAAGCTACCCTCATACTTTATGAATCGCTGGTTGACATATTTATGGTTACTCCACACGATTACATTAGAAATTGTGATTTGTGGTGACATTGATAAGGAAAAAGAGTTTCTTTATTTTGGTTTCTCTTATTTTTGCAATGACATCCTATTTTTTACCGACTTCAAAAAAGAGGAGGTTCTCAATTCGATTGTATGTTTTTTTTTGTATGTATGTCACACGATCATTCCGCCTATTATGAATCAATTTTGATGATTCTTTTTTTGTTTGGTAGATTCTACTTCAGAGGTGGTCCCATATACATTTTAATAAATTGATTTAGCGCTTTTTGAGAAAATCAACAAAAAACAAAATATATATATCCAGATAATGTTTTTTTACTATTTAGTTTGAGTTGGTACTTACAGGTAGATATTATAGTTTTCAAGTCGGTTTTTGTTTTAGATGAAAGCAAATAGTTATTAAGTTAATTGCTGATGCCCACGGCTTCGTGCGCGTGGAATGTTTTTTTTAATTCCCTTGGGAATCCCTTAATTTACTGGGATAAAAATTACTTGGAATGGAGACGGGGTCCACAATCTAAGACTGTAATTTCAAGTACGGACATAATCCCTAGATTTCAGATCCGAGCTTTTTCGTGACCTGCAAACAAGAAGGTGTCTTCAGCTATGAATTACAGTAAATAAACACAAGCTGCCCCGCTCTGGCTTTCCTTGGGGAATTCCTATAAATCTATCGTAGGTATATATTTTATAATATTACCTACTAGTTGATGTCCGTGACTTCGTCCGCGTGGATGAAGTTAAGAGTAGCCTATGTGTTATTCCAGACTATAAGCTGCCAAATTTTATTCAAATCCGTACAGCCGTTCTGGCATGATTGAGTAACAAACATCCATCCATCCAAACCTTCGCATTTATAAAACTATAGAAAAATCTTACTTATATCATAAATGCTAAGATTGGATGTTTGTTACTCATTCACGTTGCAATCACTGAACCGATTTGGCTGAAATTTGGAATAAAGCTTGAATTAATACGTAGGCACACATTTTAACACATTTTATTTATTTTTTATTTTATTTTATTATTATAAATTAAAGAGTTCACACGGGAATTAAAAACCTTAACCCACGCGGATGAAGTCGCGGGCATCATCTAATTCATACTTCATCTGCCAATCCTAAATTAGCCAGCATGGTGGACAATGGCGAAACCCTATTCATTCCGAGAATATTCATGCTCAGTAATACCAGAAATGGATTGAAGTGAGTGAGTGAGTTTAATTGTTATCCAAAAAACCGCCGCGCGTCGGTTTTTCTCTACTCTTTTTTTATTGCGAGATAGGCTTGCGCTTGACGACAATCATGCTTATTACAAAGCAATGATGAGGTCTAGGTTGGAGCGCGCTTGCCTAGAAGATGCCTATTCACTCTTGCCTTGAAGGTATTAAGTTATACGCGGCAGGGAATACACACACTGGAAGGGCATTACACATCCTGGCGGAACGAATCAGGAACGTAGAGCAGCTCCCCGATTGTGTGAGGAAATCGTAAACGTTTGTCAAAAATATAATTCGACCTGTTTAAGGAGTTCATAGATGCCTGCACGTCAAAAAGTATGTATGAACTCCTTAAACAGTTCGAGTAATACGTTTTAAGCTGTCAAATAATTACGATTTGCTTAGACAATTGGGCCTCAGAATCGTTTTGTTAGAGCTGACTGGACGTCAACCACCTAAGGATGCCAACGCTGACGGTTTCTTGCTGTTCCGTGGTACTCTGCTGGTGTGCGTTGCTCCTAATACGTTTGATGGAGATGCGCGAGTATGAAACGTGAAACTTATAGGTAACTTCTGAGAATACCTAGGTATAACTAGTCTCAAGTTCTGAATACGAGTTGTTAGAACTTCAGAAACCTTAGACAGACTTGATCGAAGTTTGGATTTTCAGCTAAGTTAGGTAAGTTTTCATGTTAGCATGAGTACAATAGTAAAGTAAATAATAGTAGATGATGCTTGAGTCTTCGTCGGATTTTGGTTTTGTATTCAGAAGTGTTTTATTTTATGAATTGCAAGCGAAATTTTGTCCGAATCCGTTAAACGAATTGAAATACCAATATAATAACAAATCATGGTGTCGTTGGACACTCCGTAAGAACACAGAAAATACTACTTTGTTATTAAAAAAAACGAACAAAAAAAATACTAATTTGTGATATTTGTAGGGTGGGATTCAACACTAATTAAACTCTTAAACTCAACACTAAATTAAAAAATTACATACAGGTACTCTGTCTCTCTACATCCATACTTTTTTATTAGGGTTCCGTAGCCAAATTTGGCAAAAACGGAACCCTTATAGATTCGTCATGCCTGTCTGTCTGTCTGTCCGTCCGTATGTCACAGCCACTTTTTTCCGACACTATAATAACTATACTGTTGAAACTTGGTAAGTAGATGTATTCTGTGAACCGCATTAAGATTTTCTTACAAAAATAGAAAAAAAATAATAAATTTTGGGGGTTCCCCGTACTTACTTAGAACTAAAACTCAAAAAAATTTTTTTCATCTCACCCATACCCATCTATGGATATGTCTTCAAAAATGATATTGAGGTTTGTAATATCATTTTTTTCTAAACTGAATAGTTTGCGCGAGAGACACTTCCAAAGTGGTAAAATGTGTCCCCCCCCCCCTGTAACTTCTAAAATAACAGAATGATAAAACTAAAAAAAAATATATGATGTACATTACCATGCAAACTTCCACCGAAAATTGGTTTGAAGTTTTTTAAGTAGTTTTTTTTTAATACGTCATAAATCGTACCTTTCATTCAATCAACTCAAATATTTAAAATAAAAATATTTTTAATAATTTAAAACTTACTACAGGTTTGTACGGAACCCTCGGTGCGCGAGTCCGACTCGCACTTGGCCGGACATTTGTAAAATTTGTGAGTGGGGTGGGATTTAACACTAATTAAACTCAACGCTAATTAAAAAAAAATACAGTTACTCTGTCTCTATCAATTTATACTTTTACATTTAAAAAAATACTAGCAAAGAATTACTAATAATTTGTGAAATTTGGTTGAAGTTAACACTAATTAAAAAAAACACTTATTAAACTCAACCTTAATTTCAAAAATCACACATTTTAATACACACAGACTATAGACAGACTTCAGATACAGACTACAGACTATAGATAGACAGGCGCTTTGTCGTCCCAAAAATAACTATTATAACTCAAATATTTTCCGGGTTAGCAAAGACCGACCACAGGTGTGAAAATATTGTGAAAATGTGTGAAGGGAATCCTCTCTTGGGACCTACTCGTCAAGATATGACTCCAGACCATAGACGTGAAAATTCAAAGATAGGCATTACAAAAGTCCTTGACACTGACCACACATTAATACCTATTTGCAGTTTGCACGCTGAAATGGAACACATGCATACTCTATGTATATTGGAACTAGGGTCATACCTACTGCCAACGCATAATGAAGCAATACTGCAATATTACTCAAAATGATAGTTTGATGTCACATACTAATTGACGTTCCTAAAATAAGGATTATAATCCTAATTTACGAAAGTCAAACATCCATACTAATATTATAAATGCAAAAGTGTGTCTGTCTGTCTGCTTCACTTTAACGGCCCATCTTTTCAATTTTGATGACTCTTACCTGAGATAACTGAGACCTTTTCAACTTTTTAACCAATTTAGATGAAAGATATAGAAATAACTAATAGCCCGGGGAAGGATTATAGGACAGAAAACATATCTAAGGTTTTGTATGTCACTGAACGTGTCAAGGGATTTCGGGGCAGTGATGATGTAAATAGAATAAGCGATTCGGTATATGATAAATGTTGAACGAGACTTTTTCTAGATAAATTTATTACGGACTAGCCGATGCCCGCGACTTCGTCCGCGTGGAATACTTTATTTAATTCCCAGGAGAACTCGCTTTACCTAATTATTTAAAGATGGAAAAGGTAACAGACAGGTGACCATGAACATGGATCTGTCGCATTTATGTTATTTTAAATATATATAGCGAGCATACGAGCAGGCGGGTCACTTGATGTTAAGTGATCACAGCCGCATATGAACATTTGCAGCACCAGAGGAAATGCCAATGCGTTGCCGGCTTTTGAGAAATTTGTTTATCCGCCCCATATTGTGGTATTCCCTCATGGGAACACAGAAAATCTGTCTGGTGGAAGCTTCGGCTGTGGCTAGTTACCACTCTACCGGCAAAGACGTACCGCCAAGCGATTTAGCGTTCCGGTACGATACCGTATAGAAACCGACTCGGGTTGTGGGTTTAATATAACTACCATACCTAACAGGTTAGCCCGCTACCATCATAGACTGCATCATCACTTACCATCAGGTGAGGTCGCAGTCAAGGGCTAATTTGTAGTAGAATAAAAAAAGGCTTGAAATTCTATTACAGATCGTCCTCTCGTACAATATAAAGGTCACAGCGAGGTCGTGATAGCTACCTATATCAGTAATCAGATCGTGTGAGCTGAAAAACAAATAGTACTCCAATGTCGCATACCGCAGTCTGCGGTAAGATGACTGCGCGAGCGAAAATTAAGTTTCCCACCACCGATACACTACCAACAACCAAAGATATGTACTTTGAGACGACTTTTATTTTTCCAATTGTTTCCAAGCCGACTGTGGTTTCATAGGCATGAATGATCTTAAATAATTTAATTTAAGGAAAGTATATGATTTTTTTCATTTTGACAGTTAAAAATCTGCGAGTAAGCCGTTGTCTTACGTGAGCGACAAACGCGATGTAACGTGACTCGATAAGACGCGACACGTGACCCTTCACCTGGCCTATACCACAGAATAGGTAATAGGTTACTGCCTATACATTGTCGTGTAGACAAGTTTGTCTTTTTATATGGCGTCGTAAAACGTCGCGTCGCTTCTGTAGCTCATCTACAACAACGGGTAAGCGGTGTGCTGTCCTAAAACAGTTGTTGTTATTCGCGTTATCAGCAAATGAAGACACAAAAAACAACGACCTCAATTTACATAGACGGGGGCCCTGTCAAACAAAGAATGTGGACTTATTTTAGTAACGCCATCTAGTCTGAAAAGCGGGACAGCGCTATGGCGGGGACAAGGACAGGCTTATACAGGTGAGGGGCACGCACCACAGCGGACGCTCGACTTTTTTCTATGAAAGGACCCATCTAGTACCTACTTAAAAGTCGATGACAACAAGTAATATTTTCATACGAGTAGTAATGTAATTATGTTTAGTATCACTTGTTTTAAACGGTGAGGGAAAATATCGTGAGGAATCCTGCACGCCCGAGAATTCTTCACAATGTTCTTAGAGGAGTGTGAAACCTACCAATCCGCACTTGGCCAGCGTGGTGGACTTTCAAACCCTTCTCATTCTGGGAAAAGACTCTCGCTCAGTAGTGCTGAAGTAGCCTTTGCATTTAGTGTATCAATATTCGGAATCAAAAATATTATCAATCTAAAATCTAAATTCGTGAACCTTGAATTAATTAATTCGGGAGCGAGTCTGTGCGCAAAGTTTCATTTGAACTGGGACTTTCCAATTCTAATTTTGTTAAAATATCCAAGTTTAGTTTGCTTGGTACACAAAGTTTTAAATACATTTTGTGAAATACGGATTTTGATTAGAAAGATTACTAATCCGTACCATAAGCGGGGTCAATTTGGGAAAATCTGAATTTTCTCTAGTACGGTCTGGTGGGAGGCTTCGGTCGTGGCTACCATTACCACACTACTGACAAAACATGCCGCCGAACGATTTAACGTTCCAACACGATGCCGTGTAGAAACCGATTCGGGATATTGGTTTAATTGAACTCCTAGGTATACCTCTAGGCACACACGCAGAGACGCTGGGTTACGTTCATTACAGGAATAATTTTTAATTTTGACAGAGGTTCTATACAAATTATGTCAAAGAAAGCAAAAAAAAAGTTTTTTCATCAACTAGCTAATGCCCGCGACTTCGTCCGCGTGAATTGAGGTTTTTCGAACAAACAACCATCCATTCAAACTTTCGCATTTCTAATATTACGAGTGTATAGTAAAAGTATAGATTAATGCTGCCATAAACAAACATTTATCACACTGTCAATACGTTTGTCTGTGAAGCAAAAAAAAGAGGGAAAAAGGCTTATGATGAAGGACTAGTTAGAAGGAAAGTTCGTGCTAGTACAGATGGATGAATGGACACCTACGTAGAAAGTAAAATACATGGAAAATACTTAGAAAGAAAGAAAGAAAGAAAGAAAAATCTTTATTAGAGGCACTGTACAGAAATGAACTTAAACTAAACATTGATTGTACAGCAGTGCAACAAACAGGTAAGCCACTCAGCTAGTGTTGGGACTCCAGGCCTCTCAGACACGAAGCTACTATAGTGGCGCACATCTGAGGTACCAGGTGCACCAACGCTGATTTTCAGTGGCCGCCTTTTCGCGAACGTCATTGGCATAGTAGAATTTAATAATGAACTGTTTGGTAGAAACTTGTAAAGGCAGAATAATAAGGTAGAAAAAGAAAGAAGTAGATATTGTATAAATAGTTATTATTATAATTTAAAATATATTTTATTCTTATTTAAGTGGTAGATTAAAAAAAAACAAAAATTAGGCATACATTCCGTTAAAGATAGGAACATAAATTATTTATAAAACAATTTTTTCTTTGTATAATGGAATAACATTATATTATAATAAAAAAAAACTGCATAAACAACTATAAAAAATAAAAACCGAAGGCTCATAAAGTGATTAAAATGATTAAAATTGATAACTATTGCTGTAGTTTCGATTTAAAAGCGCTGATCGTCTGGAGGCTTCATAAAGGCGGAGGAAGATCGTTCCAACATTTCGTTGCAATATATTTAAAACTGCCTTTGAATGCCGCAGTTGTGTGACACGGCATAAGTATAAGATATGAAGCTACCCTAGTGTGGTGGGTTGTGTGGACATCACTGGCCCACTGAAGTTTATGAAACAGATACTGTGGAACTTTATATTTTATAACCCCATATAATAATGTAGCAAAATGTAACTGTCTTCGGTATTCCATTTTCATAATTCCAGCCGTATTTAAAAATGGCGTGACATGGGTACGAGGGGGTATTTACTTCGTTTAAACCTGCATATATATACATACCTACTACATAGAAAGTTGTTCATACCTAAGCATCGTGGATTATGTAGAAAAAAGCCTTTGCATTAGGCGAAATTATTATCCATAAAAGGCCAGGAACAGCGAAAGACACTTGTTTTTGAGTGGATAATGTATGACTTGGGAAGGAAGGCGTTGTTTTACGGGAAAATGGTGGAGTTTGGTTGGGGACATCGGCATTATTGCGCTATAAATAAAAATATAATGGGTAACCGAGGCGAAACGGGTCACAAGATCATATGTTTTATAAAAAACACGGCCAAGTGATAGTCGGTTTCGCACACGAGGGGTTCCGTACCACCGTAGAAGATTTAACACTAACACTAACTTAACTAGTGGTTCGCCCCGAACTGAGACATCGCGGCGCGATCTATTGACATCATTGTGAAGTTCTGTTGTAAATACTAAGGCTCATTAAAAATTAAATAATTTCGTTTCCATATAATATTTATCTAATTTTAGTATTTGCTGTTCAAGTACAGGATATAATTCAAATAATTGGACAAGTTTCAGACTCAGCCTTTCAGAAAATATTGTAATAGTTAACTTTGACCATTAGCGCCATCTATTGACACCATTGTGAAGTTCTGTTGTAAATACTAAGGCTCATTAAAAATTAAATAATTTGGTTTCCATATAATATTTATCTAATTTTAGTATTTGTTGTTCAAGTACAGGATATAAGTCAAATAATTGATCAAGTTTCAGGCTCAGCATTTCAGTAAATTTAGAGTTCTGAGGTCAACTTTGGACGTTAGAAAATCTCCACTTTGAGAACCCCCCATTTCGTCAATTTTAGGGCAAAAATTTCAAAAAATATATTTTTGGACTCTATTCCTAATTATCTTTAAAATGACATACCGCAACCCTATGTAACGCCATTAAAATATTTTTTCTTCATGTTCGCTTCTATGAGAGCCCCCCTGAAATAAAGATTTTTATTACTTTTTAAGCCATATTCATATTTGAAGTAATTACGTTCAGTAATTCAGAAGTTATAAGGCTCTGACAGACGGACGGACGGACGGACGGACAAGTGCAAATTCACTCAAGTAGACTCAGAGACCTTCGCTCGGTCGATTACTTTTTTTTAATATTTTCGTAAAAGAAACAAGAGAGATGCTCGAAAATGAAGATTCTTGTATGGGGGCTCTCATTTACTTTTTATTTTATTTTTATTTTAGGTAATAGAAGTCTGTGAAATTCAACTGGGAAATTTTCACTCTGGGAAATTTTGACTGTCTTCCTTTTCCGGTTTATAAGATACAGCCCGCTGAAAGACGGACAGGAGACGAGGAGACTTATAATACTATTAGTCCCGTTGGCACTCTTTGGGTACGGAACCCTAAAAAATTTACTACTGAAATTTTGTATACGATACGAAGCTAACGAACCATTTAAAGCTTCTAAATATTATAAGTCAAAATCAAGATAACGTCTTCTGAAATAGAGTAAACTGGGTGAGAACTTGGGACCTCTGACATTGATCTAAGCTACGACTCACTTCTTAATAGAAGTGAGTCGAAGTGAAGAACCTATCTTTATGTATTGAGTACCTACCAGGATATCAGAAACTATAACGGATGATGGTATATCAAATAAACAAGACCTATGGTGTCGTTGGACATGGTGTCGTCGTTTTCACTATTCTTTATGAAAAAAAATACGCGCCGAATTGAGAACCTCCTCTTTTAAAAAATAAATACTACAAATGATATATCAAAGGGAAAACATACCTAGAGGGTCGCAAATCCCAAAAATAAAGTCCTGCATAATGTTATGAGATGATGAAAGCACATTTTACTTCTACGGCAACACCTGACTCGAGCTAGTCGAGATGAAAACCGGCACAGCTGGGGATCGAACTCAAGACCTTTAATCGTTTGAGGGCTCTAAAAAGTCTAGATGCCTGGTGGATAGCCAGGAATCGAATCTAGGAAAAATCTGCGAATTGTCGTAGCTACCAGGCTATCATGAACTAGGACAGATACGTCCTCGTGTAAATACTACAAAAGACATATCAAGGGGAAAACATGCCTAAAGGGTCGCCTTACACACGCGGAACCTTTTTGTGATCGATGGGATATGGGGACAGGAAAATACGGGTAAAAGCCACTTACACGAACAAATGCTGGTAGAGTCATATTTCTAAACCTTTTTGGGCATATTTATGTTATTTATTTCTTATTTCCGTTAGACAATAATGTTCTACAGCGAAATTGCGTGCCTCATTCGACTTGAATCTCTTTATTCATTCATATAATATTTGAGAATGAATCCAGAGATTTATCGTTTGGTATTTTTCGTAAAAATAAATAGAAATTTTTGTAGGTTATTTTTTGTGAATATTTTAATTAGTTATTGTAAATATTCATGTTCATTTGAGTATTTTATAAATAAATACATTTTTGAATAAAAATGAGGTCATTTGAATATAATATAGTTAGCAAAATTATTGTGAGTAGTGTAGGTACCCGACTAAAACCTATAAAAGCGGGCAGGAACGTGTATAAAAAGCGCTCTCTGTATTACCGCGGAGTCATTCTTTTGTCACCTTCCGAGCTGTAAACTGCGTTATTGTGAAACTCTTAATGAGTCATAATTGTGTTCAGATTTATGTGTGTTCCTTTTTGATTATTTTAATTGTTATATGTTAAAATCATTAAGTAGAATAAATTGTGGTTTGTTATATTTGCTTAGTTTCACTTTACTTCACTTCTGGTTACCTAAATTCAGAAGTGGGATAAAGGACCGCTAAATAGGCCCACATACGAGATGAACCAAAACGGAACATACCCAAATTTAAAGTGCTTAAAGTTGATCACGAGACCGATCAAGATATCTCTCGAAGGGTGACTCGCGTAATGTGCAGTGTTTATTCGTGTGCTAAAGTTGTGCTTTGTTTTCATGTGATTGGTAACGCTGGCTCGCGGAGTGTGGCCGAGATGTGGTGTTGCACAGCTCGTGTGCTTAAGGCGCCTCACGAGTGCGCTTGGGTGTGCAACTGTGCATGCCACGTGGGCGCTCTGGGCAGCGTTCACGAGGGCAATTCAGTCTGCGCGACACGCTGTCGTGCCTTGCTGCGTGCCTCGGAGCCGCGATGCTGCGCGCTTTCCCGTGTTACGCCTGGCATTTGCCTGGAATGGTGGTGAGGTGATGACACCATCGAGCCTCTGGTGATATGACGTAATATGCGACATCGGTAAGGCCATTTAATTTATTTGCTTAAGGATGTAATACCCACCAAGCGTAGCCACAAAGTAAATGAACAGTAATTCATGTTACTGAATTGACTGTTAATTGTGTTAAGAAAAGGTTTAGACCCCAATTGTATTTACGCGATTTCCATTTTATGATAATTTCCCACTAAATTAGCAAGCTGTGTTGGCTCAGTGGTTGTTATTGGCATAACGCATACATTTGAGTCCCTAAACCGCCCTGAATGCTAGTTTGTGAAAAGTATAAAGGGTCTAGCCGAAACACCTTGTTCAAAAGTAGAACCTTTGTGGGCACCGACCGGATACAAAAATATTTTTGAGAAAAATAGGTGACTCATACCCTAAGTTTGAATGCATAACTTGAGGCCTCTAAGTTTGCTGAGTTTTGAACACATAAAGTAGTAATGTTTTGCTAAAGCATGATGTACGGATAAATTGTTTTTGCGTGATTTGGTTTTTTGTATTTAAAATGAGGGTTGTTATTTAAAATTCATGACCTAGTTTCGATCGGACACAAACCAACCGCAATTCTAAAGTTTCATACGCAAACATAGCTAAAAGCCAACATCTGGGAATTTAATTGAACTACGATACGTAAAAATTGTTACCTACCTACTTTACGATTTCATTGTTTTATTTAACATGACTTGTTACATAGAAAAAGAGTCTCAAAGTAAGTTGGTTGTGTGTTCCTGAGCTATCAATGCGTTTTTGAATAGTTAACGTGAATACATTTTGCGAATACCTTCTCGATTTTAATAAAAATTGTTGAGGTCAGGTATGGACGAGCAAACATATTTATAGTTCTGATAAACGTTAAAATTAACTTGAGTTTTACAGGTTATTTTCTTTAATATTACCGAACCAGGTTACGTAATTTGGATGACAGGAATGTTGCATTCTATTTTGATTAGAGAAGTTGTTTTTCTGCTCTCATGGATAGAAAGTTTGTTTTCGTTTTACCTGCGGTCAAGTTTTGGGTGGATCGATTACGAGTCTACATACCTACATGTCCTGATAATATGAAACTGTTAAGGGGTTTTTGTGAAGTTAAATTGCTCGTTAAGTTTAATTTTCTGTGTGTTCTATGTTAATTTCGTCTTCGGCGCTCACCACGTGTGAGGCGTTCTGGTCGCGCCGGGCTGCGCGCCCGCATGCCGCGTGTGTGAAGTGCGTCACTACGCGTCTGCTGGTCGCGCAGGGCTGTGCGCTTGCCTAGTGCGCGTTGCTGCGCACTCGCCTGCCGCGCTTAAGGCGTGACACTGCGTGTCTCCACTGGTCGCGCAGGTATGCGCGCCCACCTAGTGCGCGATGCTGCGCGCTCCTGGTTGCGCATGGCTGTGCGCTTGTCTAGTGCGCGTTGCTGCGCACTCGCCTGCCGCGCTTAAGGCGTGACACTGCGTGTCCACTGGTCGCGCAGGGCTGCGTGCTTGTATAGTGCGCGAGGCTGCTCGTTAGCCTACTCGATATGGTTGAACATAACTGGTATGAGTAAACTTTCTTCATTTTCTGTGTTCATCGATGATGATGTTTGATGTTTTGAATGTTCAAAGTTATTTCGACATGGTACAACTGTGAGTTTGTACTATGGTTGAGCGACCTTTAGTGAGAGCTCTACCGACTCTTGTTGCTCTATGAGCTCTACTGACTCTTTGTGCTCTACCAGCTCTACCGACTCTTGTTGCTCTATGAGCTCTACTGACTCGTTGTGCTCTACCAGCTCTACTGTCTCTTGTTTCTCTACGAGTTCTGCTGTGTCTTGGTACTCTACCAGCGCTACTGTCTCTAGGAGTTCTACTGGCTCTATTGAGAGCTCCACAGGTTCTGTGAGTTCTATCGGCTTTGTTCTATGAGCTCTGCTGAAGCAGTCAAATAATTTTGTTGGTACCTGTGCTGGTACTGGTAACTGTGCTGGTAATGAACTTTTAAGTCAGAGAGCTTGTGAAGGTAATTGACTATGCGTTGACTACCTGCTATGTATGGATAGTCACGATGATCACGTCGTTTCGTGATAACGATTTGGTTTTAATTTCTGTTACATGTTTGGCGCCATGGAGTGGTGCCCTGGATCGGGGCCCTGGAGGTGTGCTTTGGAGTGGTGCCTTGGAGCGGGGTCCTGGAGCGGTGCCTTGGAGTGGTACCTCGAAGTCGTGCTTAGGACTACGCGGCACGTTCTTCGGTGACAGACACTTTCAACTTGATTTGCATAAACATTGCCTATGGCTCTGCTTGTTGTCATCCAACTTAGTTACACGCTTTCTCTAGTAAAGTTAGGTTAGTCGTAAGTCAGACGTTAGGTCAGTTGTTAGGTCAAACGTTAGGCTACTTATTAGTTCAGTTGTTAGGTCAAAATGTAAGCTTACATGTTAGGTTAGGTTACTTTAGGCTAGTGGATGACAGCGGACAGCGTTGTATGTAGTGGGCAGATTGAGAAGAAGGTTATGTCGGCAGACTTGCGAGGAGTGTAGCATAGCACTCTGTCAGGTGGGTGGTAGAATGGCTACCACCGACGGGGAGATGCACACGAATGTGTGTGTCAACCTCGGGCCAAGTATGAACCCGGTTCATTGTGAAAATCACAATGGTACCCATGGTTTTGGGTAGGTGCGTGAGCGCACTAAAGACTTCTGCAGCTCAGTACATGGTTCCTTGGAAAGGAGAATGGTGTCCCGAGAGTTGCGCTGCATTTTTTGAAAGTAAGATTCAACCGAACATTTTAATGCTTTCTTATGATTACAGTAGCACGTTTGATGTATTCGGGTGTGAGGCGAATTGCCTTGCTGGTCGAGCTGTATGACTGGTGTTGCCCCGATGCAGCGTGCTTCCGAGGCTGGCGACCTAGAGTGGCTGGCTTCGAAAGTCGCGTCTCTTAGATGCGCATCAGGCTGTGTCCTGGCAGGCTGTGTCCTGGGAAGTCGCGTTCTCTGAATGCGCATCAGGCTGTGTCCTGGCAGGCTTTGTCCTGGGAAGTCGCGTTCTCTGAATGCGCATCAGGCTGTGTCCTGGCAGGTTTTGTCCTGGGAAGTCGCATTCTCTGAATGCGCATCAGGCTGTGTCCTGGCAGGTTTTGTCCTGGGAAGTCGCGTTCTCTGAATGCGCATCAGGCTCTGTCCTGGCACGTTTTTAACGTGGTGTGTGTGTGAACTTGCAAGTTCAGGTATGAGATTAACTGAGATGTAATGTCTGGAGAAGTATGCATACTTTTGAATGTGAAGCGTTTTATTTTGTGTAGCGAAAGTTGTTATTTTGAATGAGGGCCTCGTATGCGTGATGATTGTCAGAATAGGCAATAGCGTGCATCGTCATGAATAATCAACCATTTGTGTCTTATGCAGGTTCTGATGACAGTAACTGTGACGATGCGGGTGAATCTTTGGGTGCCCTCACTAGTTCAGGAGACACCGCAAGAGGGGGAGCTTATGAAGATGGCATACGCACACCAGCTCTTCCTGCTTCTGATGAAATTGTTTCCGGTGCAGCCGAGGGCGGCGCACAATCAGGATAGGCCGAGTTAGCAAAATTATTGTGAGTAGTGTAGGTACCCGACTAAAACCTATAAAAGCGGGCAGGAACGTGTATAAAAAGCGCTCTCTGTATTACCGCGGAGTCATTCTTTTGTCACCTTCCGAGCTGTAAACTGCGTTATTGTGAAACTCTTAATGAGTCATAATTGTGTTCAGATTTATGTGTGTTCCTTTTTGATTATTTTAATTGTTATATGTTAAAATCATTAAGTAGAATAAATTGTGGTTTGTTATATTTGCTTAGTTTCACTTTACTTCACTTCTGGTTACCTAAATATATATTAAGAAACATATATAAATATATATAAATAAACATATATATAAACATATTTAACACGCTATTTTTAGATTTTTTCTCTCGTTGCGGTCAACATTGCTTTATTGCCCTCTCTTTCCCGGCGGTATACATCTGTAAATCTATTATGTACCTATCCTTGTCACACTCCTCGCATACTAGTCTATCACCGTTGTAGGAAAATAATTGAACTGTCAAGGTTCCATTACTTTAATTTTCAGAAATCCTTTTAACTGTTAAACGCCAACGAGGAAAAGGGTTAAAAGGCATATAATAAAGTCAACCCTTTGATGGTTTTGACCTTTCCCGATTGAGTGGGTATCGATTTATGCTAGCAATTCGATAAAAGCTAAAAATCATTAATCAAAAAAAAAGGTTGTATTTAATTACGAGCATAGTAATAATCCATACCCATCATACAAACTAGCTTATTCACATTACCTACTTTGTCTGTTTGGACTTATGTTTTTTTAGTAAAATCTCGATGGAATCTAATAATTCCATATGCGAAAGTTTGGTTGGATGGATGTTTGTTATTCAACCACGCCGGAACGGCTGAACACATCTGGATGAAATTTGGCGCAGAGATACTAATATAGTCTAGAATTTCGACGACCTCCGTGGCGCAGTGTGTAGCGCTGTTGCCTTAAAGTGCGGAGGTCCCGGGTTCGATCCCCGGCGGGGTCAATTTGGGAATTTATAATTTCTGAATTTTCCTTGGTCTGGCCTGGTGGGAGGCTTCGGCCGTGGCTAGTTACCACCCTGCCGGCAAAGACGTGCCGCCAAGCGATTTAGCGTTCCGGTACGATGCCGTGTAGAAACCGAATAGGGGTATGGGTTTAATATAACTGCCATGCCCCTAACAGGTTAGCCCGCTACCATCTTAGACTGCATCATCACTTACCATCAGGTGAGATCGCAGTCAAGGGCTAACTTGTAGTGGATAAAAAAAAAAATCACACATAGGCTTTTTATCCCGGAAAATTGAGGAGAAATAAAAAAAACTTAAACCACGTTTAAAGCCGCGGGCATCAGCTAGTAACTGTATAAATGTTGTAAAAGCTACAATATATTCATGAATAGAAAGAAAAAGCATTCCACCAGAATTCCGTCGTCAAATAGATAGAAAAATAGCCCTTTCAGCTAACCGGCTAAGCCGCCATACATCTAGCTGTGAGCGATCGACACTTGTTTACCAGTCATACATCTTGTCTGATGCTGTGTATCTTTTCATTAATCTAAATCGTTGAATGTGTATTTTTTTGGGTAAGGATTATTCATAGAAAAATTTCTCTCATTTCGACTATGGGCCACGATTTTTGGCGGTGCGCCAAGCGTTGCGGACAGCGGTTTTTTTTTTATTCCACTGCAAGTTAGCTGCCTGCGGGCTGCGATCTTGACTGCGATCTCGAATGCGATGGTAGTGAGCTAATCTGTAATGAGTACCGGAACGATAAATCACTTGGCAGTACATTTTTGTCGGCAGGGCTAATCTGTAAGAGGTAAGACAGTTTTCAACCGACTTCAAAAAAAGGAGGAGGTTCTCAATTCGACTTTTCTTTTTTTTTTTAATGTTTGTTACCCCAGAACTTTTGACTGGGTGGACTGATTTGGATGATTCTTTTTTTATTTGAAAGGGCATACTTCCCAAGTGGTCCCATATAAATTTTATCGAAATCGGTCGAGCGGTTTTTAAAATATCAACAATAAAATAAGTACTTTGTATAGCGTGTGCTTGTTGTTGTAAAGTTGGCGCGGGAGTTTGAAGTCGGTTGTTTAAAAATATTTTTTTATATTAAATTATCAATCAATCGTATAATTGCAAGAAATATTGCACGATTAAGATGACAAACTAATTAAATGCATCCATAATTTTATTAAATCCACTGCATCGTACCCGAACGCTAAATCGCTTTGCGGCACGTTTTTGTGCCTCCTACTTACCAGGCAATTATAACCAGCCAAGAAATTTAATACAGAGTAAGCTTTTATCCCAGAAAAATATTAATTGAAGTCTCGGGCATCCTTTACTTTTTTAATAATAATATACAATGTGGCTAATTATTATATTGTACACACTCTCCGAACTAAACTTAATTGTCCCTTTCCGCAGGAAGCATTATACAAGGGATAATAGGGATATCTTCAGTGCTGCCATGTAAGTTTAGTTTAGAGTTTTTGTATATCGGAATAAGCCACATTTTTCATTTGCTGTTTTACTTTTATTTGCGTTTTTTTTTTTTGCAAAAACGAAGCCCTGATTGCAATCGATTTAGCCTTTAGCTAAAATGTAAGATAATCGACCGCTATCATCATAATATTTCTGCGTCCAATTTAGGAACATTAATAATATCCCTCGAGGGATATGGAATAAAGCAATAAATTATTCATAAAACACTCGTGAGGAATGAATAGGCACATTTTTTTACTTATTGTTTACTAGCTGATGCCCGCGACTTCGTCCGCATGGATTGAGGTTTTTCGGTCTCGCGGGAACTCTTTAATTTTCCGGGATAAAAAGCCTTTGCGCTATACCATTTTCTTTATTGTTTTTTTTCTTCGGGGGAGGAAAAGATCCCTACGGACTTTTGCCTTATGGCAGGGCATGTCCGACTTGCACGGACTGAAATAACCTCCCCCTGTCTTCAAGGCCAGCACGGAACTGCTTGGCGTTACTTCGTGCTGTCCTTCTTTAGCTATCTATCTTCTTCTTTTTTCCTTTTCTTTTTTTCTCTTCTCATCGTTATAGCCCATAGCATTTGGCTGTACCGACTCCACATGTCTTGACAAGGTTTTGGGCATTCACCGCGTCGCTTGGTCCCTGCGCTTCTGCTCTCAAGTCCACATAGCCAGGACACTCAAAGATTGTGTGTCTCGGGGTGTCTTCCTCTCCACAAAAGTAACAGTTCTTGCTTAGCGCTTTTCCGATTGCGAAGAGGTAAGTGTTAAACACCCCGTGATCGCTGAGTGCCTGCGTAATCCATCGGTCCACCTCTCTCAATTTCCTTGTGTGCCACTTCTTTAGGTCAGTTACCAGTTCTCTGGTCCAGGTACCTTTCCCTACTCCAGACCAATTGTCTTCCCATTCCTTCAGGGTGTTTTCCCGCACTTCTGAGAGCCTTTGCTCTTTATTATCAGAAAGCACGGCTCGCTCCTTGACTAGCTTGCCTATAGGGACCAGCCCCGCTATCACCATTAGGGCATCAGTAGAGACTGTTCTACGCGCTCCGCAGATCCCTATGGCCAGCCGCCTCTGCACGCGTTCGAGTTTTTTGCGCTATAGCTCTACCTTCATAGATTTTATTAAAAAACGCAAGTCAAAACAGACCAAGTAATGTGAATAACCTAGTCTGTATTATTCCCTTGGTAAGTATGTAGGAGGAGAACTGCGTCAATGCACTGCTGCGTGCAGCGGAATTGAAGTCTAGACGGCGACTCTCCTCTTTGTTTCGTGACAGCCAGTCTAGTGGAAAACCTGACGCGCACGTTATCTGTGGCCTAATTCATAGACTGGAGCGATCTAGTTCTGGGGGGTCACTACAAAGCTACAAACTTGACTGACCCGGTGGCCAAAATTGAAACTTCGAGTAATGTTTATATGCCTGTATAGTATTTGTTTTTATTTTATTTTTCACTAGCTGATGCCCGCGACTTCGTCCGCGTGGATCGAATATTCCGGGATAAAAAGTAGCCTATGTGTTATTCCAGACTATAATCTATCCATTCATACATCCATCCATCCATGCATCCATCGCAACTTTCATTTACTATATTATTAAATAGATTCCATCGAGATATTATAAAAAAAAAACAAAAGTCCATAAAGACGAAGTTTTTTTAATTAACTAAAAGTTAGCCCTTGTTTGCGATCTCACCTGATGGTAACTGATGATGCAGACAAACAGACGAAGTAATGTGAATAAGCTAGGTTATATTATTCCCTTGGCAAGTAGGTAGGAGCACAGAACTGCATCAATGCACTGCTGCGTGCAGCGGAATTGAAGTCTAGACGGCGACTCTCCTTTTTGTTTCGTGACAGCTAGTCTAGTGGAAAACGTGACGTGCACGTTACGTGTGGATTAATTCATAGACTGGAGCGATTTAAGCGCAAAACATCGGGCGAGAGCCGGGTCGGGTGCGCGGTGGGTTGAATTCCTTGTATTTATATGAATAATATCACACAGAGCGCGGCCTACTACTAATAATAATTATTAATACTTGCATCACCCAGCCAAGCTCCGTCGCATTATTTCAGGCATTCTACGCTCAAAGTAACTGCAAAGCTCGACTGCATTCGACCCGTTTTCCGACTCCATTTGTCAGCTGTTATTGCAAATGTACATGCTAGAAGAATTGCTAAGAAGCAATCTCTTCAAGGCTACTAGGCTTATGAAAGAGAAAGAAATAATAATATAAATATTAAGCGTGTACAAAAAAAAAGTTATGATAAAAAAGGCGAGATAGGTGAATGGGTGAAGGATATAATTATACTTGCACCACCCATCAAGCTACGTCGCAACATTTCAGACACTCTGTGCTCAAAGTAACTGCAAAGCTCGAGTGCATTCGACACGTTTGCCGACTTCATTTGTCAGCTGAAATTGTATTGCAGATGCACATTCATGCTACAATAATTGCTAAGAAGCGATCTCTTCAAGGCTACTCTTTACTCTAGGCTTATTATAGAGAAGGAAATAATAATATAAATATTAAGGGTGTACAAAAAAAAGTTATGATAAAAAAGGTGAGATGGGTGAATGGGTGAAGAATATAATTATACTCGCACCACCCACCAAGTTACGTCGCAACATTTCAGGCACTCTGCGCTCAAAGTAACTGCAAAGCTCGAGTGCATTCGACACGTTTGCCGACTTCATTTGTCAGCTGTAGTAGTATTGCAGATGTACATACATGCAACAAGAATTGCTAAGAAGCGTTCTCTTCAAGGCTACTCTATACTCTAGGCTTATTATAGAGAAGGAAATAATAAATAGTAAGGGTGTACAAAAAAAAAGTGATGATAAGAAAATGGTGAGATGGGTGAATGGGTGAAGGATATAATTATACTTGCTCCACCCACCATGCTACGTAGCAACATTTCAGGCACTCTGCGCTCAAAGTAACTGCAGAGCTCGAGTGCATTCGACACGTTTGCCGACTTCATTTGTCAGCTGTAGTAGTATTGCAGATGTACATACATGCAACAAGAATTGCTAAGTAGCGATCTCTTCAAGGCTACTCTTTACTCTAGGCTTATTATAGAGAAGGAAATAATAATATAAATATTAAGGGTGTACAAAAAAAAGTTATGATAAAAAAGGTGAGATGGGTGAATGGGTGAAGAATATAATTATACTCGCACCACCCACCAAGCTACGTCGCAACATTTCAGGCATTGCAGAGCTCGACTACATTCGACACGTTTGCCGACTTCATATTTTGTCGGCTGTAATTGTATTGCAGATGTGCATATAATATATTACACGAATTTTCGTCAACTGTTATTGCATGGAAACAATTGATACTTGAAATAAATAAATAAATCTTTTTTTGGGGATACATTTTTACATACATTTATTTGGGTTTATTTTTAAAAAAAAGCGTTTTTTTATTCACTTCATGTTATCCCTTGGATAAGGTGACTTACGTCAATACCATTTTGGGTCTTCAGTCTGCATGTGCTATATCTGATAGGATATAGCGTTGATCTTCCATGAAGCCTACCTAGTTCTGTAATTACATTTGTAATTTTATACATAGGTAAGGCTTTCAGGCTACGCGACGCCATAGAAAATGACAAACTTGTCTACGCGACAACGTAGGTCATGTGAGAGGTTAGCTACTGTTTGATACTATTATTATTATTGTTTGTCTATTATTAGTGCGTTATTCTGTACTATTCTATTCTAATTTCGTAAGTTACTCCTATAAGCGATTAACGTGAGTTTAAACTTAGAAGTGTAAACGTGACCTAAGGATAGGTCATGTCAGTCCATGATATACCCAAATTCACATAACCGATAGGGCATATAAATGCAAATAAGGGTATAACAACATATCAAAAGGGCGAAAAAGTATGAAGAGGGTCTACCAATCTGAACGGTTATGTGTACAGTGATTGATAGGGTGTGGAATAGTGGGAAATGAAAGACTGAGGGTGAGGGTAAAAGAGATTATGAGAAAAATGAATTCATCAAAGCTGGTAAAAATCCTAAATTATTGTGGAATGTTATTCAGTCCGTAACGAATCTATCAAAAACTCAATCTACCGCGCGAGATCTTTTGCTTTCGAATTGTAATAAAGAGGTCTGCATTAACGAAGTCAACACTTATTTTGCCAATATAGGAAGTCAACTGGCCGACAAATTACTCAAAAATAATCAACCTCCCCCGTTATACTCATCTCACAGGGAATCCTCTGTATTGCTGGAGACGGATGAGTCTGAAGTTGAGCGCTTGATCAATTCTCTTAAAAATAACTGTGCAGCTGGTTGGGATGGTATCTCTTCAAGATTTTTAAAAAAGTATATAGGTGTAATTGTTCCCCCACTCACATACATTTGCAATCTCAGTATTAAAAAAGGTATTTTCCCTGATATGTTTAAAAAAGCACTTTTGCATCCCATTTTTAAATCTGGCGATAGTGACCGTGCCGAAAATTATAGGCCTATCTCGATCTTGCCAGCGATGTCAAAGATTCTCGAGAAAATCATTAATTCGAGGCTTGTTTCCTATCTAGAATCATGTAACTTATTATCAATTAACCAATTTGGTTTTCGTAAGAAACGGTCCACTGCGGATGCCGTCCACAGTCTTGTTGATCATCTTGTGGGCAAACTTGATAAAGGACAAAAGTGTGTAGCTTTGTTTTTAGACTTGTCTAAGGCTTTCGACACCGTCTCCGTACCTATCTTAATTTCTAAGCTTGAGACTCTGGGCATTCGAGGTAACCAACTTGCACTCTTTCAGAGTTTCTTGACAGGTAGAACCCAATTAGTGAAGATAGATTCCTTTACTAGTTCTGAGTTGCCAATCACATATGGAGTGCCTCAAGGCAGTATTCTTGGCCCGAGCTTATTTTTGGTTTACGTGAACGATTTATGCAATATTCATCTTGATCAAGGTAAGATATTTTCCTATGCCGACGACACAGCTTTGATTTTTTCTTCTAACACCTGGTCAGATACGTATCGACTTGCCCAAAATGGCTTTGACATAGTAAGGAAATGGCTTAATAACAATCTTTTAACATTAAATATTTCTAAGACAAAATGCATAAATTTTTCCATTCGTAATTCTACACTTCCCCCTAGTAACTCTTTACCAAAGCTAGTTGCCTCGTCAGCGCAGTTTAACCTCACACCTGAAAGTGATCCCGTATTTGTGGAAAATGTCACCTCTATAAAATATCTTGGTATAGTGCTGGACTGCAACTTAACTTTTAAAAATTACATTGAACACCTTTCTAACAGAGTACGCAAGCTTATCTATGTTTTCAAACAACTTCGCCACTCAGCTGATCCTGAAATTTTAAAAATGGTCTATCAAGCACTATGTCAATCTATTATTGGCTATTGCATAACAGTCTGGGGAGGTGCAGCTAAAACACATCTTATTCAAATCGAACGTGCACAAAGAGCTGTATTGAAGGTGTGCTGCTTTAAACCCCGTTTGTATCCTACAAATATGCTTTACGAGTATTGTCAGGTATTAACTGTACGGCAATTATTTATTCTGGCTACTGCTCTCAAACAACATTCTCTGACGTGCTTCACCCGTGATTGCCCTCGTCGTAGACCTCAGCTTGCTAGCTATAGTAAGCTAAAGACAGCTTTTAGTCGTGGTTTTTTGTCTTCCTTGGACCTCACCTCTATAATAAGTTGCATAAAATTATTTCTCTGCATTCTTTAAATCACCATAATTACAAAGATGCACTTAAAAATTGGCTTCTTAAGCAAACATACTCGGCTACTGAAGGACTTTTGGAGATTCTAGTTTAATCCCTACTTACTTAAACTACCACACACACACACACACACACACACACACACACACACACACACACACACACACACACACACACACACACACACACACACAATATTCATACACATAATACTCATACACTCACAACTCACATACTCACATACAGACACAACGCACACTCTCATGCAAACTCAAGCCTACACGCACATGCATTGTTGTAATTTTGCTTATGTCTCGAGTTGGAAGCCCTGTTTTCCGAGACACAGTTTTAACTAGTTCGGAAAACAGGTGCACAATAATATTTAGATTATTGTTAATTATATTAGTTTTATCCTAGGTGTAAGGCTATAAATGTTATTTAGTTGTCCCACACTGTATATTATATGAAATAAATTTATCTTTATCTTTATCTTTATTAATAAAATTTTTTTATTTTGAAAGATGCAATATTGACTCCTACGGCAGGCCAACGATTGAGTTTCCGGTCGACCAAAGGTGCTGGTAATTTATTATAAATCATAGGTGCCATATTAAAAATGCTCTTTCCAAAAAATACCGTAACAGAGCAACGATTCTTATGATTGTTGGCATGGGTATAGTTGAGGACCTGGAGAGTGATAAAGGCTAATTTTTTAGTTAGTTTAGGCTAGTTTACCGGATAACAAGTGAATATAATTAAAATTATTAAAAAATACGACGGCTCTGCCGTACACACACATACATATACGAACCCTGAAAACATAACACTCCTTATTTGGGCAGTCGTGAGATAAAATATCCCCCTCGAATGGAAGTACGGCTATCACTGCTACTACGTAAAGATACCCCTTTGGAATCTTGTTCACATTTTTATTAAATATTTATATAATATATGTAATATATTTTTTGTGAATCACTGGATATTGAACTATAGTGTTATATATTTTTGGAATCTACTCATCATTTTCTAGATGATGATTATATAGTTAATCTTATTTTAGATATTTTTTTTCAACTTTTGTCTTTAATGCGGAACCATGGTCATCCTAACCATTTTTTTTTAAATTTTACTAGCCTATGTCACCCGGAATAAGTTAGGGATTCTAACGATACCTCATTTATCAAAATCGGTTCAGGCGTATAGAAGTTATGGTGGAATATACAAACTCACATACATAAATACATACATACATGAACCCTGAAAACAATATACTCCTTTTTTCAGGCAGTCGTATAAAAATAACATATGTACTGTCCAGGGATGCAACTTATCTCTGTACCAAAATTCGTCAAAATCGATTGTAAATATGTGCTTTGGAAGCGTAGAAGACAGACAGACAGACATACTTTCGCATTTACATTATTAGTATGGATGTATTTCTATCATTTCAATCTTTATTGTTTGCCGCTGAATACCTGAAAATACGTAGGAAAAGAAAACTGTGAAAGGTTTCTTTTCCTAGTTCGAACGGTTCTAAATTCAGTTCTACACGTTATCTTTTAGCAATCAACATTTTACTATCTACCCTCAAAAGGCAATAAAGTTCGAAGCGTTTGTGAATAGCTCCCCTTATCGCATCATTCGTACAGCGCTGAATCATGGTAACGTTTCATACCTTTGAGTATTCGTGTTCGTGGTTGAAGTTATATTAACTAGTAGTATTTTATGCGTATTTTTATACTTTAAATAAGCCTGGCCTAGTGACTTTTGTATTTTTTTTATTCCAATACAAGTTAGCCCTTGACTGCGATCTCACCGATAAAAAGTAGCGTCCTTCCTCGGGATACATCTCTGTATCAAATTTCATCAAAATCGGCGTTATAAAAATGTGCCGTGGAAGCGTAGCAGATCTACGCGACGTAGACAGACAGATAAACATACTTTCACATTTATAATATTAGTATGGAAGTATGGATGTATATCTATTATTTCAATTATTATTTGTTGCAGAAAATACGTAGAAAAAGTAAATTACAATAGCTTTTTTTCCTAGCTCGAACGGTTCTAAGTTCAGTTTAGCAATCAACATTTTACTATCTACCCACAAAAGGAAATTTTTTTTTATCCACTACAGGTTAGCCCTTGACTGCGATCTCACCTGATGGTAATTGATGATGCAGTCCAAGATGGTGGCGGGCTAACCTGTTAGGGGCATGGCAGTTATATATTAAACCCATAACCCTATTCGGTTTCTACACGGCATCATACCGGAACGCTAAATCGCTTGGCGGCACGTCTTTGCCGGTAGGGTGGTAACTAGCCACGGCCGAAGCCTCCCACCAGGCCAGACCAGGATTCAGAAATTATAAATTTCTAAACCCTGCCGGGGATCGAACCCGGGACCTCCGCACGTTAAGCCAACAGCGCTCAACACTGCGCCACGGAGGTCGTCAAAAAAATTTGGAATGGTTTGTGAATACTTCCCATATCGACTGCCGTATCATTCGTAGAACGCTGAATGATGATAATATTTTCGTACATTTTTTTTATAGGCTAGCGCTTGGCTGCAATCAGACCTCCTCGCAAGTGGTGATGCAGCCTAAGGTGGAGCGCGCTTGCCTAGAATGCCTATTCACTCTTGATTTGAAGATACTATATTAAAATTTAAAAGAGGAGGCGAAAACGGAGTAGAAATGGCTTTAGAAGAAGAAGAAGACTATAGCTGATGCCCGCGACATAGTCTCACAAGGGCAGTTTTTAATTTTCCGGTATATGAAGCAGCCAAGGTCACCTATAACAATATCAATGCAAAAAATCTGGTCAATCGACTTCTCCGTTGCAGGTTGATTGAGGGACAACCCAACAAATCAATCGCGAATCGAACCTATTATAAGTTTACATAAATTAGGTTAATTTTTGCCAAACTATCGGTAGCTTATTGAAGTAAACGCTAGCTAAAAACTTAACTAAGAAAAAGTTGCAACTTAATCCAAAGCTTAACTCTTTAACTTAGTTTTATAAATTCGATTAGCGGAACATTCTCGAAACGTTCAAGGAGTTAGTTTAGTTAAACAGTTAGTTTTCAGTTTACTTGGGATTTAGTTAATAGGACTGAGGACTTTCTGGAACGAAGAGGTCTTCCTAAAACGGTCACGGTATTTTTTAAAGATCTTATTGTAATATTAAATGTGTAAGTGTTTTTTTATCTATTTGCCACAGTCTAACTTATTTTGGCGATTGCTGCATCCTAGGGATTCGATCTTTATTCCGGAAAATCTAGGTTTTAAAAACCTAAATCTACAGAAATTACGATGATGGTCAACAGCGGACGAGGTCCTGCGTTTAAGTCCCGGGTCAGGGCATAATTAAGTATTGGGTTTTCTGACTAGACATTCTCAGTGCTAGCATAGAATAGGTAATAGTACGTTGTACCCGGAGTTAGGAAGTTGGTAGTGTTTCACCCCCATGCCTCGAGGAACACGTTAAGCCATCGGTCCGGTCATTATCACTAACATGATAATAGTCGTTAGAGACCGCCAACCCACATTGGAGCAGCGTGGTGGGTCTAAGCTCTAATTCCCTGCCTCCTATGAGAATGGAGGCCTGTGCCCAGCGGTGGGCTGTAGTGGTGGTGGTGGAGGTGTTGGTTTGTATACATAAAGAAACCTAATGACTTGTTACTTAGAATTAGAGTTAGAAATGTTCATTTTACAATCATTTCTAGGTAAAATTGAGTTTAATAACACTACATTACCACACAGAGTCGCTTAACGACCTTTAGCCTACGTTTTAATATGCAGTTAACCGCGATGCAAGGATCACATTTGCAGTTAAATGTAGAATTGTATTACGTTTAGGCGGAATACCTAGTAGGAGCTCTGGGTAGGTACTACCATCGAATAAAGCAGTACTATTTTAATCTTGTTGACGCTCTTGTTTCAGAAATATAATCCTTATTTAAGGGACGTCAAGGTACGTCCTATAACTCTAACATTATAAAATAATATTGCTTTAACTGATGGCAGTAAGCCCCCTGAGGCCATACTGCCAACGCTTAAAACAAAACTTGTCTAAAAATTTGAAAGGCCCAAAGATGTAGGGGTCTCAAAGTTATTTTATTCAATTACAAGTTAGCTCTTGACTGCGATCTCACCTTGGGGTGAGTGATGATTACCTGTTAGGGGTATGGCAGTCATTTGAAATGAAATAAAATGAAATGATTTATTTATTTCACGTAGGACGACTTGTGCCACTAATGAAAAGTCAAGACCATAAACCACCGGTTTGGAAAGAGATTCTACTGAAAATCGCGATTCGCAGTCAAGGCACCTAACTTGTAGTGGAATTGAAAAAGGACAGGTGTAGAAAATTTTACTTAAAGACCTTTTCCAAGTGACCTAAATGTCAGATATTTAATACTATTCTACTCCAAAGATGTATAATATTATCACAGCTCGTTCGAACAGTAACAAGCTGCAGTTGTAGCTTAAAATGACAGGAGAGTTTTAAACAGCTTAATGTTTGAAGCTCTCAGGCATTTGTCTTTCCTTTGTCGAGGCTGACTCCGTGTGATAACGTATTTGAATAATTTAATTCCGCACCTGGAACTTTCTGGAATGCTCCAGTAAGCTTTTGAAGCGTTTTCCTATTCTAACGAACTTCATAGTCAAAAAACTGAATAAGTAGGGTTCCTTAGGAATGCAAGTATTTACGGTTTCTTTTACTTAAAAGAAATTGTTTTTTTTATTTAAAAGTTTGTGCCCGGCAGACGTTGTCCTGCCTTGAAAATAGAACCCGATTGCAGCGCCCCCTATCGGGTCTATCTGTAAATATATACGATCCAGGAACTCACTCAAACACAAAAACTCATCAGAACCTGTCCAGCCGTTCCAAAGTGATGCGAGAACATACTTAACGGCAATTGATTTTTATTTATATAGACTAGCTGATGCCCGCGACTTCGTCCGAGCGGTTTAAATTTTTTTATTCCTTAACACTCGCGCAACTAGGGAATTTAGATGTTTATGACCTATTACAGTATTAATCATTTTAGAGAAACACAAAGTGCGTTGAAATTTGATGACGTTACAACTATGTATTTCATACAAACTTCCATACTAGATGCGCGTTTTTAAGTTTGTTATAGAGTTGCTCTAGTGGTTGCTGGTAGAATTGTTACTATTCTACCGGCTACTTAGGTACGTAGGTACTTAACGTTCCGGTACGATGCTGTGTAAAATCAATAAGGTATCTAAGTCAAGGACCGTCTTCACATAAAATAAAAAAGAATAAATCGGTGTCGCTTTGTTCTTCACTTTCCATCGTATTTTCTTGTGATAATAAACAAAAGAATTCCATTGTTCCCAAATCGTGTGATGTTAAACAAAGACTCCGGAATCCGTAACAAATACCTTCACTTGTCTGAATTGCCGGAATTTTGCTTCCGGACGTCCGGCGGGCTTGTTTTCCGGACTCAAACGGTAAAGTATTTACTGTTGTCTCTTTGTAATTGTATCTATCGTTAAATAGATATACTTACCTAAGGTTTCCGTGGTCCCAGGAAATATTAGGTAGAAAAAATGTCTTCCAAGCACGCAAGGCATTGGGTTTACCTAAGTTTGTCTCTATATTATCTATACTCTATACTTATACTTAATGTAACCAATGCGAAAATGTGGATGGATGGATGGATGGGTGTTTGTTACTCAATCACGCCAGAACGGCTGGACGGCTATGAATGAAATTTAACACAGACATGCCAGTAGGGTAGTAACAAGCCACGGCCGAAGCCTCCCACATTTTATGTAGATACATAAGTCACGTATTCAAGTTTTACCGAAAAATTAAATGTTTATCGGATTTCCTACTCGCATAGTTACGTTACTATAGTTACGCTACGTATAGTATAATTACGTTACTATATACGTTAGATCTTTTGGGGTGATTTTGTATATTACAAATTGGATCTATGTTACTTGATTAGATCACACTCGCAAAACGTAGAATTCATCAATTCTAAGTAAAAAGCTAGTTACCCGACACCTTCAATTAATTAAAACAAATAGTTAGCAACCGATACGGATGGCGTCACGTCTGAAGTAATCAGTCCCAACTATCAAGCTACACGACTAAGAGTAGATTGCGCTCTTTAGGCTAATATTATACATGCGAACGTTTGGATGGATGGATGGATGGATGGATGACTGAATGTTTGATACTCAATAGCGTCAGAGCTGATCTAGAAGAAATTTGGCTCAGAACGGCTGAACGGATCTGGACTAAATTAGGCACGGAGAAAGATTATAGTCTGCAGTAACACATAGGCTACTTTTTGTCAAAAACCTCAATCCACGCGGGCGAAGTCGCGGGCATTAGCTAATCTAGCATGAATTATGGCATCATCTGGTGATAGTGATGGAAGAAAGAGACGATTCATTTCTTACATCATCGGTGCACTACTGAACACGAGCCTCTTCTCAGAATGAAGGTTCTGGCTATAGTCCACCACGCTGGTCAAATGCGGATGGGTAGACTTCACACACCTTTTGGCATGCAATCGCAATTTTTCTCACGACGTTTTCCTTCATGACGTTAACTCAAGTGATATTTAAATGATGCGAGGCACGGTTGAAACACCGACAAGTTCCTAAAGACTTGTAATACTGAGAATTTCTTGACAGAAAACTGGCCGAGCTTATAGGTAAGCTCGACAGCCAACAATGCATCATCTATTTACTATTACACACACTTTGACGACACCTTAAAATCATTTGGACAGAGTGGTCCTGTACTTAAGCAAAGGACGATTTTGCCCAAAGCTTCTCTCCCATAAGGAGTTGCGTTGCTTATTGGTTTTCACTGTAGATAAGTAGCAATATCAATCAATCACTACCGAAACCGCCATTCAGGAAAAACACGGATTCATTAACGGAATATGTAACATTTAATTGAGGAAATTTTCTTGCAATCAAGCACTAATCTTCTAGTTTGTTTTTATCTATACTTACGAGTAATATTATAAATGCAAAAGTTTGGATGGCTGGATGTATGGATGGATGGATGTTTTTTACTCATTCTCGGCCAAACGGCTAGACAGATCTGGATGGAATTTGGCACAGAGATTATAGTCTGGAATAATACATAGGCTACTTTTCATCCCGGAAATTATAAGAGTTCCTGCGGGAACGAAAAACTTCAATCCATACGGACCAAGTTGTGGGCATAGGCTAGTTCACAATTTTTACAACAATGCCCGCGACTTTATCCGCGTACACTTAGGTTTTGGAAAAATCCTAAGTTAAGGTAAATATTCCGCGAAAATAAGTATTCTATGTACTTCCTCGTTAGGCAATCTATCTCTGTAATATCTGCCATGGATCCTTTTTCGTTGCAATCGGTTGATAAAACGGGCCATGCAGGTAAAGCAGACAGAGAGACAATTTAATAACTACCAGATTATATGTACACATACAGGTTACTAGTAGGTACTTGTAGGTAAATGTTAAAGTTGCTTCAATGGTCTTACTTTATCATGATAGACAGATAGATAAATGCTTAATGGCCATAGTACCGCGACCATGTTTCGGAGCCGTAAGTCATCAATGGCAACAGGCACTGTTCAAAAACTTTCGTCTTCAGGCACTGAGGGGTTTTGGAAGATTTTGGACGTTGCCTTATACCTACTGAAGTACTGAGATTTTTAACAGAAAATAGTTTTTTTGAAGTTTTATATTCTGTTCTAGCCAACCATTGTTTGAATAGAATTTTATGCTCTCCAATTCTCTGAAGTGGAATTCAGCGTTTGAACCAATAAAGGGCAGGTGCGGCCAATTCATTAGGGAATTACAATGTAAATTATTGCGGACCGCACAATGCTGCCATCACAAAGCCATTCTGACGCGCCGCTGGCTTTAGGGTTCCTTTACATCCATACTAATATTATAAATGCTAAAGTGTGTCTGTCTGTCTGCTACGCTTTCACTCTGTTCGACCTATTTTGATGAAATTTGGTACAGGGATAGGTTGTATCCCGGGGAAGGACATGGGCTACTTTTCATCCCGACAATCCAGAAGTTCCGGCGGGGATCAAAAACAATTTAATAGACGAACAAAGTCGCAGACACCTAGGTGACCTACACAATCATCATATTCATCATCATCAACCGATAGACGTCCACTGCTGGACAAAGGTCTCCCCAACGCCGCGATCTTGCACCGCCTGGATCCAGCGGCTTCCTGCGACTCGTCTGATGTCGTCCGTCCACAGAGTAGGGAGTCTGCCAACGCTGCGCTTTCCAGTGCGAGGTCGCCATTCCAGCACTTTGGGACCCCAACATTCATCGGTTTTTCAAACTATGTGCCCCGCCCATTGCCACTTCAGCTTCGCAACACGTGGACCAATGTCGGTTACCTTCGTTCTTCTGCGGATCTCCTCATTACTGATTTGATCGCACTGAGAAACCCCGAGCATCGATCTCTCCATCGCTCGCTGAGTGACCCTGAGCTTTCTTATGAGGCCCATAGTTAGCGACCAGGTCTCGCACCCGTATGTACTGGCAAGTGGCAACACGCACTGTTTTACGACTTTAGTCTTCAGGCACTGAGGAATCTTGGACGAGAAGACATCTCGAATTATTACATTGTCAAGCTATGCGGTAGAGACGGAACCCACAATAATAAAAATCAAAGAGACAACACAATAAAATTGATTCTACGGTGCGATTCAGACGTTTGTTATTGTCACAGCTTGTGACTCGAATACAAAGCAGAGGGTTTCTATTCAAATCAATTCACTCAATTTGCGTTAAACATGCTGTTATTTGCAAAAAAAATATATAGGGGAGATTTCAGTGATTTTTGAAGTGAAAACTTCTTTAGGCGCGTTGAGCACTTTTTGGTAGGGGGTAAAGATGTAGATTCACGTGACCATCACCGACATGCTCGCGTGACCGACATGCTCGCGAACGCCGACATGCTTACGTGGTTACGAAGACAAAAGGTCTTAAATACATATAAATATACTACATTCGAAATTAAACTTTAATGCCTCATTGTTAAGGTTTATATTTTAATTTAAAAAAAACGTTTTCACTTCTATCGGCAGTCCCTATGACTGGCATTTTTTTTAAGCGTTGATTATTTATCTAGTTGTTAAAACCTAGTCGGGAGTTCGATCTTGGGGATCGCCTTAATTTTACAGAGTTTTGTGCGTTTGAGAAATTGGGTGTTGACTGACATAACAATGGTTATACACTTGTCTTTTTATCTTTTGTACCACTCTTGTAATATTATATTATTGCAATAAATACATTCTGATTCTAATTCTGATCCTGATAAAATATTTTTAGTCATTATAAAATAGAGGATCTCCCAAAAGTCGTAATATCCACATCCGCTGTTGGTTTTATGTTGAATAACGATTTTAAACTATCGATTGAAGTAAAAAAGTGCGTCGAACTTTGATGACGACACAATTCAGTATATACATAGACAATATTTCATACAAAATCCCATGATAAGCACGCGTTTTGACGTTTGAAAAAAGTTGCTGATTTGACTAGTTGCCCAAAACCCAGTTAAAAAATTTGATCACGTTTCGAGTTCGTCGACAAAAATCCAAAGAGCATGGATTTGACTCGCTTCAGCAATGCTAAGGACCGCGATTACTTAAGTATCTACATTACTATTAATTTTTTCAAAAGAGCAAACACAGAGTTTCTTTCTGGTTCTTCTCGGTAGGAATGGCATTCCGAACCAGTGGTACCTATGACGATTCAAAAGCACTTGTAAAAGTTTATTTAAATAAAAAACATTTGAATTTGAATTTGAGTAACCTGCATATGCCAGAGCTCTTCATAATGTACTCAAAGGTGTGTGGTGGACTATGGCTTTACCTTTCTCAAAGTTAACTCATTCTCAGTAGTGAGCCGACGCTGGGCAAAGATAACATTAATTCAGAAATTATTAATTATTCCGAAATGAATGTAACAATAACATTTCATTGAAACGATTTCTTTATCAAAACGATTATTATATTAATTTGTGATGAAGATAATAAGTAAATTTGTTAATCATTAAAATTGAATGGAGTTCTCCTGAATTGATAAGATAATTAATTTAAATTGGCATTCGAGATTATTTTCATTACGAATAAAGTGATATTTTTGTAGGATTACCTACTTGGAAGTCAGAACCTTAGCTGAGGTCTTAATAATATTATTTTCATCCCACCATCTCGGAAAGAGTATTTTTAATCTTCGATATCTGAATGCAAAAGCCGTTATTATCCTCTTGAGGATAAAGTAAATTGAATTTAGAACATCGTGTGCACGTTAGTAAATATCACTCGTCTATGAAGTTTATGAATTCAAAACATCATTAAAACCTATTTACTTCTACCTCTATGGTGCCGAATTTCCATACAACCTTTTTTAATTTGTTAAAAACTCACACTCGTAACCTTCTTGGTGTACTTTTTTAATTTGCTTTGCGCGCACCATTTTCTTTCACGTCATGTCATTTCCTCGCTGAGGTGGGATGAAAAGTTACGTGTTGCACTCGAGTGAAAAGATTTTTCACCTCGTGCTCTTTTGATTCCCTCGCTGACGCTCAGGATTCTAATTTTTGAACCACTCGCTGCGCTCGTGATTCAATTTTAGAATCCTTCGCTCACTCGGTCATCAAAATTGAGCACGCGGTTAAAAAACAACTTTTCACTCTTGTATAACAAATAACTATTTTGTACCTATGTATTTTCTACAGAAAGGTCGTGATTTATTCAAATCAGGCCTAAACCATCTTCTACCATACTTCTATATCCATACTTCTATACTAATATTACCTAAATATAAATGTCAAAGTTTGGATGGATGGATGTATGGATGGATGTTTATTACCTCGTAGATTATAATCTGGAAAAGCACATAGGCTACTTTTTATCCCGGAAAATTAAAGTGTTCCTGCGGGAACCAAAAAACCTCAATCCACGCGGACAAAGTCGCGGGCATCAGTTAGTCAACATTAAGTAATAAATTTTTGAGAGTATACTTAGATTCCGTCCGCGTGGATTAAGTTGTTTTATTTCCACGGAAACTTCCAAATTTTTCGTGATAAAAAATTGCCTACGTCCTTCCCTGGGATGAAAACTATATCTGTACCAAATATCCAAATTGGTTAAAAAGATAGCCCGTGAAAGCATAGCAGATAGACAGACATACTAATATGGGCACACAGATCTAAGACACACTTTTGCATTGATAATAATAATAGTATGGAAGTATGGATAAAATGAAATATAGTTCTACAATCTTATCACTGGTGACAGCGTCGCTAGCACTGCACTTTTGGCCACTTTTGCACTTTTGGCCACTGTGGGACTGTAAATTTCAATTCAATTAAATTAAATATTCATTTATTCAAATTGTACACTTATTGCGTCAATCCATACTAATATTATAAATGCGAAAGTGTGTCTGTCTGTCTGTCTGCTACGCTTTCACGGACACTCTGCTCAACGGATACGGATTGTATCCCGGGGAAGGACATAGGATACCTTTTATCCCGGAAAATTAAAGAGTTCCCGCGGGAATCAAAAAATCTTAATCCACGCGGACGAAGTCGCGGGAATCATCTAGTTACTTATAAAACATAATGGTGATAACCAGTTACGGTATCTTAAAACTAAAGCTACGAGGGTTCTAAACGCGCCCTAGTCTGAGAAGAGCCCACAACAAACTCAGTCGGGTTCTTTAATTATCACCATCTCACAATTCATAAGCTAATTCTCACTCTGAGACAATGTATATACTTGTCATGAGTCATGCATTTTCAATTGCTGTTAGGTAAGTGACAATTTTGGTGACAATTTCTACGGAAATAGGTCAGGTCATGCTGGAATCTGCTGCAACCATTACGTGCTAGGCTAGCTGACCGAACCATTGAGGAAAATTGTACTCCAATGATGCTATGTATGTACATGTGATCGTATGCTTCTTATGCATTTGCGTTAACACCGCAAGCGGGGCTTACTACCGTCAGCACTCTTAGTATCTCTTAGTATAGTCTCTCAGCAGTATTATTTCAATATTGTTGACGCTTTTGTTCCAGAATTATACCCCTTATTACTCGTCGAGCTCCTTGGCACAGTGTGGAGCGCTGTTGTCTTGACGTAGTAAGTCCCGGGTTCGATCCCCAGCAGGGTCGAATTTGGAATTTATAATTTCTGAAGTTTCTCTGGTCTTCTGATCTTTCTGGTCTGGTCTGGGATGCTTCACGCTTCAGCCGTGGCTAGTTACCCTTTCCATCCTACCGGAAAAGACGTACCTACCGCCAAGCGATTTAGCGTTCCGGTACAACGAAATAAAGAAACCGATTGGGGTATGGGTTTAATATGACTCTTTTATTTTAATCGATAGTTTAAAATAGTTATCTAATATAAGAATTTCAGGGGACGTGGTCCATATTACGTCTTATGGCAGGTTTTTTTTATAAAATACATGTTAGCCTTTGACTGCAATCTCACCTGATAGTAAGTGATGATGCAGTCTAAGATGGGTAGCGGGCTAACCTGTTAGAGGCATGGCAATTATAATTAACCCATACCCCTAATCGGTTTCTATACGACATCATACCGGAACGCTAAATCACTTAGCATGTCTTTGCCGGTAGGGTGGTAACTAGCCACGGCCGAAGCCTCCCACCAGGGAAAATTCAGAAATTATAAATTCCCAAATTGACCCTGCCGGGAATCGAACCCGTGACCTCCCACGTTGAGGCAACAGCGCTCAACACTGCGCCAGGGAGGTCGTCAAAAGATCCGTTATAATCGCTAAATAATAATTTATTTTTGATACAAGCAACATCATAATTCAGGTCAAGTCCATAACAGGAATTTTCCCAATATGTTTACCCGATATCTGCCGACAGAGGAAGTCAATATAGAACTTTTAATGCAGGACGTATCTAGTATTTGTGTCGGACGTAGTTACACTTGCTTCTAGGTACTAACCATCAAGTAACACATCTAGGAGTAGACACAGAAAACTTATTCGATAAAAATATTGTTATGCCTCGGAGAGTACGTAAACCGTCGGTCCCGGTAATTATCACTCATGTCTTAGTGTGAGATCTATAGAGCATGCTTTGATTTAGCTCTAACTTAAGACCGAGTTCAAATGAGACAGATTTATGATACGCACATAAGTCCGTCCCGTTTCACCTCTGAGTAAAGCCTGAGCAAAGTCAAAGTATGCTCTATAGATCTCAGCATAATAATTAATCAATAAAAAACCCTACATTGAAATAGTATCTACTCTTAGTAGAGTCATATTATACAGAAGGACCAGGCAACTCACCGCACTATTATACCTATCAAGAAAACGCCTGACATTAAACGATGAATAGAAAGGGCTCACGACCCTAAAAAATAAGGAATACGGCGTAGGATAAGGATGCAAATTGCAAACCTTAAAAAACAATATTAGACTTTTTTTAATGCTTTCATGTTATATATTTAGACCAAGTGGTCCGGTACATAGACAAAAGAGAACACTGCGTGTAATTCCCCATCAAGGAGTGGCTACGTCTAAAAAGTAACTTGCGCATCGGAAGCTAGATCGTATATCAAAAGCAACATGTAACATGTTTATTTCTAACTTTTGTAATTCGGTAACCACACTTCGCAGTAAACTCGGGGTTATTTAAGAGTTTTAGACAGTTTCCGACGAAAAATATATTTTTCTCGTGCTTGCTCGGAAATTGCTTCAATAATTAAAAAGACAACACATGAAAGATACGGCAAAGATGTGCCGCCAAGCGATTTAGCGTTCCGGTACGATGCCGTGTAGAAACCGAATAGGGGTATGGGTTTAATATAACTGCCATACCCCTAACCGGTTAGCCTGCTATCATCTTAGACGGGTCATCACTTACCATCAGGTGAGATCGCAGTCAAAGGCTAACTGGTAGTGGATATGTCACGGTAAGATTGCAAAAACCGTAAGATTGTAATCCAACTAGCGATATTGTAAACTGTCGACAGATTGTGAACCGTTCAATGTTCCGAGTGTAAATTTTGAAATATTCATTGTATTTACGTTTTCTTGTCTATTTCTTGTAGGTTAGGTTAGGGTTCGACATAAATAATCAGGTAGTGCGGGGCCTTTTATCGGGTTAATATACCTAACAGATTACAATCTACCGAAAAATAATGCGTTCAGTTGTAATCTGTTGACAGCTGTTTACAATATCGCTAGTTAGATTGCAATCTTACAGTGACAGATACAAAGAAATAGATATGTCTCACTCTTGTTCTTCGCCACAGAGGTACATCGCTCATCTGTCAAAACTATCATCCTAAATTACATAACCCATAGTTTAGACTTAGAGTTTGTGCTAAACCGAATTAACCCCCGTATTTATCTCCAAAAGTTATACCACACGTTATACACGTTAAAATAAAATGTATCAGCGATATTGAAAAATCCAATATGGAAGCTTTGTAGCAAAGAATTTCGTTATATTGGATTCCCCTCTAGCATTGTTACCGGCGCACACAATAAGACATACGAAATTCACTGAAACTATTTGCAATTCTATAATTCTACTAGCTGATGCCCGCGACTTCGTCCGCGTGGATAAAGTTTTTTGATTCCTCCATTTTCCGGAATAAAAAGTAGTCAATGTCTTTCCCCGGGATACAACCTATCCCTGTATTAATTTTTTATTATTTTTATCCACTACAAGTTAGCCCTTGACTGCGATGGTAAGTGATGATGCAGCCTAAGATGGTAGCGGGCCAACCTGTTAGGGGCATGGCAGTTATATTAAACCCATACCCTATTCGGTTTCTACACGGCATCGTACCGGAACGCTAAATCGCTTGGCGGCACGTCTTTAGCGGTAGGGTGGTAACTAGCCACGGCCGGAGCCTCCCACCAGGCCAGACCAGGGAAAATTCAGAAATTATAAATTTCCAAACCCTGCCGGGGATCGAACCCGGGACCTCGCACGTTAAGGCTACAGCGCTCAACACTGCGCCACGGAGGTCGTCAAACAATTTCATCAAAATCAGTTGAACAGGGGGGCCGTAAAACTGTAGCAGACAGATTGACTGACTGACAGACAGACAGACAGACAGACAGACAGACAGACAGACAGACAGACAGACAGACGGACATACTTTCGCATTTATAATATTAGTTTGGATTGATCGAGCGTTAGCTGCCTGACAATTCCATACAAATCGTAGAATAACGTTGAGGCGTTCGAGTGGGAAGAAAATCTCTCACTAGGCACGCAGTGAAAAGTTTGCTATTTATCTAGAAACAAAGTTTTTCAGTAATATACAGACAGCTTTTATGAGGCATTTTAGAAAATATAGCCCCTAAGGGGGTAAAACAGCCAATAGGGGTTTGAAATTTGTACGAAGAGCAAAACTGCAGGCAAAAGCTAGTCAGCTAATCTATACTAATATTATAAATGCGATAGTTTGGATGGATGGATGTATGTATGTATGGATGGATGTTTGTTACTCAATCACGCCCGGTTGAGTAACGGATCTTAATGAAATTTGGCATTGAGACAGATTATAGTCTGGAACAACACATAGGTTTATATATCCCGGAAAATTAAGAAGTTCCCGCGGGAATCAAAAACCTCAATGCACGCGGACAAAATCGCGGGCATCAGCTAGTATACTTATAAAGATACCAGAAAATGTCGATACTTTGGAAACTCATCGAGTTTGGAACATAAACATAATAATCCGGTGTTTCTTTATTCCGTTTAACTTAGCAGCTTAAGTAGTAGGTATTGAGTTTCTTGAAAAGTAATATAAAAGATTTGAGTATTACCAGTGAGTACAGACTTCATAAAAAATATTAGGGTAAGGGCGAAAACACACTATCTGCCAGTTATTTATTTTTTATTCCACTACAAGTTAGCCCTTGACTGCAATCTCGCCTGATGGTAAGTGATGATGCAGTCTAAGATGGTAGCGGGCTAACCTGTTAGGGGCATGACATTTATAATTAACTCTTACCCTTAATCGGTTTCTACACATCGTACCAGAACGCTAAATCGATTGGCGGCATCTCTTTGCCGGTAGAATGGTAACTAGCCACGGCCGCAGCCTCCCACCAGGCCAGACAGGGGAAAGTTCAGAAATTTTAATTCTCAAATTGACCCTGCCACACCCTGTGACCACCATATTAAGGCATCAGCTCAGACAAACTTTATACTACGTTATACCTACAGCACTCTCCAAGAAAATATTATTAGCGAGCTTATTTTGTTACTGGCATTAAACTTTTCGGCTTACGACATAGACATAGAAACAAAGATACACAGTTCTTCAGGATCATTAAAAAGTTACAATTACTAATGATAACTTGCAATTTATAAAAGTTTTTTGCCAGTATAATATAAATTTGCCATGATTACTAATCTGATTATTTTTCTAATCATTATCTTTCTAATTAACATTAATCTTCTTTAGCACTACATTTCACTCAATGTTTATGTTAACGTTTTCTTTGGCTCGCAGTTGGGCTCGCAGGCGCGCCAGCGAGCCCAATACTAAATCTATGAAGACCACAGGTTCCGGATGGTACTTAAATAGTAACTAGAGACTAACACCACAGACTGCAATATCATTAGGGCAAACTACCCTACTACTGACAGGACATGTCAAAACGTCTGCGCGGAACGTGAACAACGCGTTCCGCGCAATTAGGTATTTGACAAGTAGTCAAATCATCAACTTTTTTTCAAACTTCAAAACGCGTGCTTATATGTAAACGACAATCAAGAACAAGGTATTAATAAAACACTTTTAATATACTTATTTGTCCTCTCATTTGGAACTTGCACGAGTAAATGGTTGAACGTGTAGAGGTTCCACGAGAGATTTAATCTACGATAGATAAAAGTTGGCTAAACATTCATTTCCGGCCACGATTGCTATCCTTAAGCTCTAAATCAAATTGCGATCTAAACACAAAAGTAAATGCAGTAATAAACTGCATTAGCAATTTTATGAAAATCTAGACCCAATAGGGGTTGTAAGCTTACATGAGGGTTTTAAGTAATTGAAGTTGAAGACTTGAAAATCAGCATTTAGGTTATTAGTTTTAAGTAATAATCTGTAACTAGTATATAATATACTAGCGGACGCCCGCGACTTCGTTCGCGTGACTTAAGTTTTTTTATTCCCACAGGCACTCCTTTCCGGGATAAAATAAATGTCACTCTCCAGGTCCTCATCTATACTTAACTTAAAAAAAGGAAGGACTTTCATACAAACTTTCAACCCCTCTTGTACCCCTTTAGGGGTAACATTTAGAAAAACTGTGACACACCTATTTCTTTATTTTTTACCGAAAGCCAAAATACCAAGTTTCGTTGATACAACTTGAAAAATATCTTGAGAAAAGAAGGCCTTTCATACCAACTTTCATCCCCTATTTCACCCCTTTGGGGGTCGAATTTTCAAAAACTGTGAAACACGTATTTTTTATTGTTAACCCGCAGCTCATATACCAAGTTTTAAGGCTATAACTTGAGAAATGAAGGACTTTAACTTTCAACCCCTAATTTACCCCTTTGGGGGTAAAATTTTGAAAAACTTTGACAGACGTACTTGTTTATTTTTTTAACGAAAGCCAAAATACCAAGGTTCGTTGATATAACTTGAAAAATATCTTGAGTAAAGAAGGCCTTTCATACCAACTTTCATCCCCTATTTCACCCCTTTGGGGGTCGAATTTTCAAAAACTGTGAAACACGTATTTTTTATTTTCAACCCGCAGCTCATATACCAAGTTTCATGGCTATAACTTGAAAAACGACGGACTTTCATACAAACTTTCAACCCCTATTTTACCCCTTTGGGGATTGAATTTCGAAAACCCCTTTCTTAGTGGATACCTAGTCTTCACAAAGAACACACTCTCCAAATTTCATGTCTCTAGGACCAGCAGTTTAGGCTGTGCGTTGATATATAAGTCAGTCAGTCAGTCAGGACTTTGAATTTTATATATATAGATTAAATTCAAAGTCCTGACTGACTGACTTATATATCAACGCACAGCCTAAACCGCTGGTGCTACAGACATGAAATTTAGAGAGTGTGTTCTTTGTGAAGAGTAGGTATCCACTAAGAAAGGGTTTTTCGAAATTCCACCTCCAAAGGGGTAAAATAAGGATTGAAAGTTTGTATGAAAGTCCGTCATTTTTCAAGTTATATCCATGACACTTGGTATCTAAGCTACCGGTTTAAAAATGAAGAAATACTTATTTCGCCATTTTTGAAAATTCTACCCCCAAAGGGTTGAAATAGGGGATGAAAGTTTGTACAATGTCCTTTATTTTACAAGATATTTTTCAAGTTAAATTTACCTTACTTGGTTTTTTGGCTTTCGGTAAAAAATAAAGATGGCATGTGTCACAATTTTTAAAATTCCCCCAAAAGAGGTTAAATAGGGGTTGAAAGTTTGTATGAAAGTCCGTCGTTTTTCAAGCTATAACCATGAAACTTGGTATTTGGGCTTCTGGTTTAAAATGATGAAATACGGATGCGGATCACAGTTTTTGCTATTCCTAAGGACGTCAAATAGAGAGTTTGTCCTTCAATCACGCCGCAACAGAGCAACGGATCGACGCGATTTTTTGCATGGGTATAGTTGAGTACCTGGAGAGTGACGTAGGCTTTTTTATCACGGAAAATTAAAGAGTGCCTGTGGGAATTAAAAAACTTATTACACGCGAACGAAGTCGCGGGCGTCCGCTAGTAAACTGCATATTCAAGTTTACGATTATCCACCCCAAAAGGCGTGAAATACGGGTTGAATCGGCACTAAGGTTAGGTATTACTAATTATTTGTCATAAAAAATAAAAACCTGTAGATGCTATATATCTAGGTACTATAAGTAAGCCTTTTGCAGCGGGAAAATCTCATAGGAAATCAGAAATGGTATGCGGACGAAGTTGCGGGCGAACTCTATAAATAGTTTATAATATAAGTATAGACACTGCCCCTCTTAGGTTTTCATTATATCAATGGCTGATGAGTAAATATTCCGAAAATGCGGTGGGAAGCTTTCGCCCGCATTCTGCAAATTAATTTAAAATACACTACGTGGAGCAGCTTACGTAATGCCATACGGGGATCCCGTACGTTAATTTATTAACAAGTTGTTTTGTACTGCTAGGGAGTATGCGGAATTTGTAACATGTGCATTTGATATAGGTGTAACTACATTTACTATTATTACAGGCCATTAACGATCCACTGCTGGGCACGGGCTTTTTTTATTTTAAACTAGATGATGCCCGCGACTTCTTCCGCGTAGATTGATGTTTTTTGATCCCCGCGGGAACTCTTAAATTTTCCGGGATAGCCCATAGGCTCCCGGGGAATGATATGTCATTCCCCGGGAGGGGGGGGGATTGTTCTTGTACCAAATTTCTTCAAAATCGGTTGAACAGATATATTTTTTTTTTATTCCTGCGGGAATTCTTCAATTTTCCGGGATTAAAAGTAGCCTATGTCCTTCCCCGGGATACAACCTATCCCTGTACCAAATTTCATCAAAATCGGTTGAACAGATGGGCCGTGAAACTGTAGCAGACAGACAGACACACTTTCGCATTTATAATATTATAGTATGGATATATAGGCTAGCGCTTGGCTGCAATCAGACTTGCTTGCAAGTGGTGATGCAGCCTAAGGTGGAGCGCACTTGCCTAGAAGATGCGTATTCACTCATGATTTGAAGGTACCTATATTAAAAGAGGAGGTGAAAACGGAAGCCGTAAGGACATTCCATAACCTAGCGGTTCGAATTAAAAAACTAGGAAGCAAATCGCCTCCACTCTCATACTCCTCTCTCCAGAGGGAATTAAAGCTAAGACCCACCACGCTGTTCCAATGCAGGCTGGCGGCCTTAACGACCATTATCATGTTAGTGATAATAACCGGGACCGATGGCTTAACGTGCTCTCCGAGGCACGGGGGTGAAACACCGCCAACTTCCTAACTCAAGTCTAGTACTGAGAATTTCTTGTCAGAAAAGTCCAATACTTGTTGTGGACCCGACCCGCGACTTGAACCCGGGACCTCGTCGGCCGCAGTCGAACATACTAACCACTAGACCAACGAGGCAGTCCCACCCACCATATTATATAGATGGCAACAACGCAACGGATCGACGTGATTTTTTGCACGAGTAGGTATCTACCTATGTTGAAGACCTAGAAAATGACAGGCTACATTTTATCCCGGAAGATTAGAGAGTTCCTGTGGGAATTGAAAAAAAGCTAGCAGGCAATACACTATACTAGGTACCTCTATGAGGCAATTTTACAAAGGCTTCTTTTTTTTCTTTTCGGTCACATAATATTACATAGGCTTTATTATTAAGACTATTATTTTTGTGCTATACCTAAAATCATTAGCTCCACGACAATGTGGTAACTAAAACTCGTGAAAACACAAAGCTCAGTTCATTAGGGGCTCTATAGCAAACTTTACAGACTGCAGTCTGCTTTCAACGGCTCGTTAAAACTATGCTACTCTAAAACTATGCAACTCTACGAATAGAAATGCTTCTCATCAGCTATACAACATATTTTCTAAATACTTTTGAGTTTCTTTCAACATTTTGAGTAAGTACATATAGTATCCATACTAATATTATAAATGCGAATATCTGTCTGCTTGTCTGTCTGCTACGCTTTCACAGCCGTTCAACCGATTTTGATGAAATTTGGTACAGGGATAGGTTGTATCAAAAAACTTAATCCACGCGGACAAAGTCGCGGACATCATCTTGTTTCTTATAATAATTAACTTTGGACAGTATTAAAATGCACATGCTTTTTTTATCCACTACAAGTTAGCCCTTGACTGCGATCTCACCTGATGGTAAGTGATGATGCAGTCTAAGATGGTAGCGGGCTAACCTTTTAGGGGCATGGCAGTTATATTATTAAATCCATAACCCCGATTCGGATTCTACACGGCATCGTACCGGAACGCTAAATTACTTGGTGGCACATCTTTGCCGGTAGGGTGGTAACTAGCCACGGCCGAAGCCTCCCACCAGGCCCGAATAGGGAAAATTCAGAAATTATAAATTCCCAAATTGACCCTGCCGGGGATCGAACCCGGGACCTCCGCACGTAAGACAACAGCGCTCAATACTGCGCCACGGAGGTCGCTACCATCTTAGTACTACTTTTTTTTTAATGACATAAGTACTATTTCTGTATTTTGTTAACTATGGGTTTGTAAAATTGCCTGAAATAAAAATTATTTATTATTATTATTATTTATTTAGTCAGCATTTTCGCTAACCATTAGTAAACTAGGTGCATTGCAAAGTATCTCAGAACCTAAATCAAACGAGCAGCACGTTTCAAATAGGCTTCGATTGAAGTGTAATTGCACCATTATTCGACTCTGTGACAATCGAAAGAGGAAACTGATAGCGTCTACACACCAATGCCACTGGAGTTTACGACAAAATGGTGTTTAGTCACTACTTTGCAGCGAGTGGCGTTTAATGTTTTTTTTTTTATCCACTACAAGTTAGCCCTTGACTGCGATCTCACCTGATGGTAAGTGATGATGCAGTCTAAGATGGTAGCGGGCTAACCTGTTAGGGGCATGGCAGTTATATTAAACCCATACCCCTATTTGGTTTCTACACGGCATCGTACCGGAACGCTAAATCGCTTGGCGGCACGTCTTTGCCGGTAGGGTGGTAACTAGCCACGGCCGAAGCCTCCCACCAGGCCAGACCAGGGAAAATTCAGAAAATATAAATTCCCAAATTGACCCTGCCGGGGATCGAACCCGGGACCTCCGCACGTTAAGGCAACAGCGCTACACACTGCGCCACGAAGGTCGTCAAAATATGTTATGTTAAGGTTATGTTCCTGATAAAGAGTAGGTAGACTATGGGCCTGATAAGAAGGCTCAGGGTCACTCAGCGGGTGATGGAGAGGGCTATGCTGGGTGTTCCTACGTGATCAGATCAGAAATGAAGAGATCCATAGGAGAACAAGATTCACTGATATAGCCCGAAGAGTTGCGAAGCTGAAGTGGCAATGGAAGGGGCACATAGCGGAAAACCGATGGATGCAGGGAGTCGCTGGATCCAGGCGGCGCAAGACCGTGGCTTGTGGAGGACCCTACAGGAGACCTATGTCCAGCAGTGGACGTCCATCCGTTGACGACGACGAAGTATAATGTAATTTATATTAGTGTGGTTAAAGTGTAAGATTTTATGGGAATAAAATTGAAATTAAAATTAAATTACTGCTGTGCCCCTAACAGGTTACCCCGCTACCATCTTAGACGGCATCGTCACTTATCATCAGGTGAGATCAAGGGCTAACTTGTAGTGGAATAACTTGTAGTGGGCTAAGTTGGTGTGTAACCTTTTAGGGGCTCAGTTATATTAAACCAGTAAATATTATTATTAAACACCGTATCTCTAAATTGCAATAAAATACCTACTTATTGGTAGTTTAATTAAAATAGATTATAATTTAAGAGCAAAGAGACCCCCAATCATACGTTGTCGCTGGTACTCAAAGTTAAATTAAATAAAGGACGTTATACATTACCGCACTGTATATTATAAAAAAATCGGTCAAGTGCGAATCAGACTTGCGCACAAAGGGTTCCGTACCACCAAAACACAATACAAATTATTTTAGTAAATAACAAGAAAGATGCCTTAACAAAACGTAATCAGAAGTGAAACAACTGGCTTGCATATTATTTATTATGGCGCTAAACTGGTAGCGCCTGACAAAGAATTCGACACCATAAGAGTACGGAAGCCTGCATATCGATTCTCGGATTTTTTCTTATACTTGTGCTGGGAGACATTCCTTCTTGTCAAATTTAATAATTCTAGGTCAATGTTTTGATTCATGAGAAAGTGTCAAATATGCGGCATAAACGGCCGTATCATTTGATTGCGTTGAATAAGAAGCTTGTTTTTTTACAGCTCCTTTTTAACAAGGGGCCGTAGACCTAATTATTTGATATTAATTTCAAATTGATACCTGCTCGCGGTACCGAAAAAAAGGTGGTTGAAAGTCAGACAGACGGACAACGAAGTGATCCTAAAATGGTTCCTTTTTGAAGTGAAACTTCTTTAGAATCGTTGTGATTCGAAAATTCGATGAAACGAAAAAGCGACACCAAAAAGAGAAACATATTCATATTAGGATTTAGCCTGCGAGAGAATGAGATAGAATACGAGTTATATTTATGTCATTCTCTCTGCTACTTTTCTGAAGTTTCACTTCTGCCGTGTGTGCATTTACAAACACCCATTTTTTCTCTCTTGAGGTACGGAACCCTAAAAAGTATTAATTCAAACTAATGGACCTACCTGGCACAAGGAAATTGAATCAACATCGTCTTTTTCTCCTTTTTTCACCGCCATCATTAAAATTCAATTTATAATGGAAACACGACGGCGCTCCGTGGATAACAGGAAGTCAATTTTATTCTCTTAAGAGCAAAAGTAATAAAAAAGGCGACAATAATTTTCGCTGGGTCAATAGTTTAACGTAAAAGGTTATTCGAGAGCAAACACCTTTCTCTGAGAAGCCAAAAATATTATCTTTTTTAATACAAGTTAGGCACAGCGATAATCGTTCCGTTTTTTTTATCTACTCCAAGTTAGCCCATGACTGCGATCTCACCTGATGGTAAGTGATGATGCAGTCTAAGATGGTAGCGGGCTTACTTGTTATGGGCATAGCCGTTATATTTTTAACCCATATCCCTGATCAGTTTCTACGCGGCATCGGGAACGCAATAACTTGGCGGCAGGTCTTTACCGGTAGGATAACTAGCCACGGCTGAAGCCTGACAGTCCAGGGAAAATTCAAAAATTATAAATTTCCTAATTGACCCTGCCGGGGATCGAACCCGTGTCCTCCGCACGTTAAGACAACAGCGCTCAACACTGCGTCACGGAGGTCGTCGAACGTTCTATCCCGTCTTACGTTTTCTATCCCGTGTTTATTTCGTCCCAGAGTAAAATATAACGTCAAAATGCGGAAACTAAGTAATATAGCTTGTTACCATTCTCCCGTCACCACCAATTTGTAGCAATCCATAACGCCATAAAACGCTTCTTAAATTACACTCTTTACCACAAAAAATAACAAAAATGGTCGTCCAGAAGCTGCGCTCTACCATTACCACTCAAACTACCACCTAATAACACTCCTTATTTATGAAATCGGTACTGAATTAAGCGTTAACTGCACTGATATTGAAAGTTTAAGATATGCAAGGTCTGTATTAATATAAATATTAGCCAAACTAGATGATGCCCATGATTTTGTCCGCATGGATTAAGTTTATTCAATTCCCGCGGGAACTCCTTAATTTTCCGGGTTAAAAGGCCTATGTCCTTCCCCGGGATACATCCTATCCCTATACCAAATATCGTCAAAATCGGCTGAGCAGGTACTGCTACGCTTTCATGGCCCGAAAGCGTAGCAGACAAACATACAGACACACTTTGGCATTTACAATATAATAAATCTGGATTAAAATATCCTAACGCAGTAGGAACGCAGTAAGTAGTGAGGGACGAGTGGCCTAGTTGTGACAACGCATATCAGTCGATTGCGATTGTTAACCCAAGGCGCTAACTTAATGGGTGACCGAATTTGGAGTTTTAAATCTGGCCTTTTCGTTTCCTCCGTGCCACGGAGAACACGTTAAGCCGTCGGTCCCGGTTGTTATCACTAACATCTGATAATAATCGTTACAAAAACCTATGTTAACGCTTAGTCGAGTCGTATGCGGAAGGACGTAGTGGTACCATAAGTTAAAGTTATCTCACATCTCTCATCTCTCATCAAAAACTCTGTGGTTTGGTACATCATTACGCAAACCACAGAGTTTTTGCTGGCTAGATTTCGTCAAAACCAATGACGAAATCTATACCATGTTGCAATGTATTTAACCATTCATCCACACGAGTCTGCATATTTATGTTTAAGTATCTCAACGGTCAAGGTTGTCTTCCTTCCAACGAGTCATATAATTTGGCTCAATATAATATCTCGGGACAGCTTAAATGCGTCGATGAAGACGCCTCGAGGTGCCGGATCCAATTTTATTGAGAAATCTGTTGTAATCTTTGATATTCCATCAGTTCTTTGAATTATAAACACAACTAAACAAAGTTTAGTAAAGATACCTTTTATTTAATGGTATAAAAAAATCTTTCTCTGTATGGTAGTACAGTTGGTGTAGTTTCGGTGGTATAGGAATATTTGCAACACCAGAGGAACCGCCAATGCGTTGCCGGCTTTTGAGAAATTAGTTTACCCACCCTTTGAAGAGCTCCATATCATAATCATGAGAGAACACCGAAGATGGGAGCTGGTTTCATAATTTCAAAGTGGCACAAGTTGTATACATGAAAAAATCATTTCGTTTCGTATTTGCTTTTGAAATAACATGTTTTTAAGCAATTTGATATCATTTGCTGTAACGGCGATGGTGACAGACATCAAAAATTAGATATAGAAGACGCGAGTATCATCTTGTTCTTATTATAAATGCAAAAGTGTGTATGTCTGTCTGCTACGCTTTAAACGTCTTTGCAAAGATTTTCAACCGATTTTGATGCAATTTGGTATAGTAATAGGTTGCCTCCCGAGGAAGGGCATAGGCTACTTTTTATCCCGGACAGTAATTAGAAAGAAGTTTCCCCCGTAAACTACTTTTTATCCCATAAAATAAGTGGACAGGAGTTCCCGCGGGAAAAAAACTACCACAGATCGTATAAAAAGTTTCATTTCAAATCTCTTTGGTAAAATTTTGGTTAGACACCACGTTTATGTCTTTACGGCCGAACGCCCGTACGCTCTCCGAGGACATATAAAACAGCTATTTGGAGGGCCACAAAAAAGGACTTAGTGATACAAGGCGGGGTAAACACGGGTTTTATTGAATCCAGGTGGGATTTTACCGTAAATATTAAGGGCTTGCGTAAATTCTTTTAACGTAGTTAGGTATGTAGGTTTTTTAAATTTTATTTCGGAATAGGCATGCGCTTGGCGACAATCATGTTTACAAAGCAAAGATGAGGTCTAGGTTAGAGCGCGCTTGCCTAGAAGTTTGACTTTTAAGTTATACCTACGTGGCAGGAAATACATGCGCTGGAAGGGCATTTCCAGAGTAGGCTATCAGAAATGTAGAGTACAACCGTTTCGTTCGAGCAGAGTCGTCGAAGACGTCAACCACATAAGGATTTACGGTTTTTCGCTGTTCTGTGGTAGATCGAAGAAGGAGAAACAAGGTTGAAAAGTAAAAGTTTTAGCACGATTACATTTTTTTCCGTGATAAATTCTAGACGCGACAATAATATCTCATTTAAACATCTAGTTGTTAGTTGATAACCAGCCGTGGCGTAAGTCTCCGCCAGACACGACCCACCAGGTTGTACCCTGGCTAAGTTAGCCACCGCAACAAATCCTTACTAATATTATAAATGCGAAAGTGTCTGTCTGGCTGCCTGATACGCTATCACGTCATATCTGTTTAACCAATTCGAATGAAATTTGGTAAAGGGTTGTATCCTGGGAAGGACATAGGCTACTTTATATCCCGGAAAATCGAGTGTTCAGGTGGAAATTAAAAAAAATCTCTTCAACCGATTTTGATGAAATTTGGTACAGGGATAGTTTGTATCCAGGGGAAGGACAAAGGCTAATTTTTATCCCAGAAAATTAAAGTGTTCTCGCGGGAAACAAAAACCTAAATCCACGAGGATGAAGTCTCGGGCATCATTTTAGAGTTTCAAAAAGTCTAAAGCTATAGTTACGAAGAATTTCATAATTATATTCGTAAGGCAAATGGTCTTTACATTAGTAGTACCATTACCATTTTCCACGCCAAAGAAGTACATAAATCAATGGAATGGCCTAGAAAACATTATCCGACCGCCCCTAATGCCTTAGCAGCTTAGTTCTCGTATTACTTACTCATGAAATTCACAGTGCAATAACCAAATTGAATTATAATTATTTGATTGCGGATGCAACACTTATATATTAGGTACTATAGCTGATGTCCACGTAGGATAAGCATTTCGATTCCCGCGGGAACTCCTTAATTTTCCGGGATAAAATGTATCCTATAATTTTAAAGTTAAAAAAAAAAACCGGCCAAGTGCGAGTCGGACTCGCGCACCGAGGGTTCCGTACTCAAGAAGTAGGTACTGAAGCAAAACAATCAGACAAAAACCAATATGTTTATTTGACGACGAGTACTAATTAGAAGAACTTGCGTTTAACCCAATCTTTGACGGTAATAATTACCTTTGTTAATGAACCGCAAAACTAACTTTGTTTGTAGAGGTTTACTGTTAATATCAAAAAAACTATGCTAGTTAGAGCATTGGCTATAGTTTTCCTGTAAAATATACATAAAGTTTTTTTTTAGACTTTTTCCCCGATAAATCAAAAACTATCATGACTAAAAATAATTAAAAATCTGTTTTAGAATGTACAAAGTAAACCCTTTCATATGATACCCCACACAGTACAGTTATCTCACTTTTAAATTTCAACCCTCCAATTTTCCCCCCTTTTTAAATAAGAACAAAAATAATTTCCAATTTTTTTTTATTCCAGTGTCTTTGGAATACTAATATACACAACTATTCCAAATTTCATGTCGATAGCTTTGGTAGTTACTGAAATAATCGAGTGTGACGGACGGACAGACGGACAGACGGACAGACAGACGGAGAAAGTCGCACCATAAGGGTTCCATTTTACCATTTTGGTACGGAACCCTAAAAACTATCGTGTGTGATATTTTATCATTATTGTTGACTTTCGTGTTTTAATAGTATATTGACTATGTTGTGTGCATAAGGAGAAACAAGACGATTTGACGACCCGAAATCTAAAATCGTGTTTCATCCCGTGGCGCACACACTAGTTTTCATATCACCTGCATTAAAAGTGCGAGCTTTATTAAAATTGTATATTTTATTTCAAAATCAAAAAAAAATCAAATGTTTTATATTCAAATAAACTTTTACAAGTACTTTTGAATCGTCAAGTGAATCTAGCACTGGTTCGGGATGCCATTCCTACCGAGAAGAACCAGCAAGAAACTCGGTATTTTATTAAGAAGATTTATTTTAGTTGCTATGTTTTTATTTACAAATATCATATCTGTCAGTTTAGTTGATGGGTAAAATGACAAATATAAAGGTTTGAAATAAACAAAAGATACCTGACACGATTGAAAGGAGGGCTGCTGCGTCATTCAGCACTAACAATCACTTTCTGTCCTAGGGCAGAAAGTCATGGTTTTCTACCCGCTGCATGACGTATTGCTCTGAAATTGACCAGTTTCGGGTGGCTCAACGGGCATTGAAACTAGCATTTTCAATGCAGGTTATATGAAAAATTATAATCCTCATTTTGAGTAATATTGCTTATAGTCCCGGTCTGTCCCACAAACTTATCTGACCCGGTGGCCAAAATTGGAACTAATTTTTATGCCTCTTTAAATTTTGCTTTTATTTTATTTTTCTTATAAGTAATATACTCCTAGGTACCTACTATACGCTGTTACCTGGTCAGATAATTTTGTGGGACCTGTAAGTATCTATTGCTTAAAGCGTCAGCAGTACGGCCCCTGATATATGATACTCACATAGATAATTTCATACATTAACCTCTTTAACAGACCCTATCTATTTCAGTTTTATCTAAGCCGAAAAGGGTCCAATCGGATCGCCTATCATCCCCTGAATACTGATAATGGTTCTCATATGTTACACGATCGATTTACGGTTAGGGACTTCGTGAAAAGTGTCTATGGACTACTAATATTATAACGATGTATAATATAATATACGCAGAAGACGCGATACAAACGCGATCTTCCCGCTGTCCCCGTTGTCCTAGGTGAGCGACAAAAGCGGCAACGCAACGTGATGCGACGCGACTCGCCAGTAGGTATCAAAGAGTAGCTACTGTTTGATACTGTTGCGTTGCGTCGAATCGCGTCGCGGTGTCGCGTTTGTCGCTCACGTAAGACAACGGGTAATGCAAACGGATTAATATGCGTTGATTTGTTGTGTATAAATAAAAAATAAGAGTATACAACAAAAACATACACTTTTGTATTTATAATATTAGTGTAGATTCTGTAAAATAATAGCCCCGTTGCAGCAGGCAGGCAGCTAAAACTACGTTTATAATTTAAAATATCTTTTACCAGACGGTTAAAAGTATAAACGTTTTAATAAACTTCTCGAATATAAACACTAATTATTTTAAAGTCTCAGCTGCGAATGCAATGCTTGAATTTCAAATTAAGTTTATCCAAGTCCAGACAACATTGTTCTATTTAACGATGCTAATTAATTAGTTAAATTCAGCAATGTGCCTACGTTTATGTTTTCAAATTATGTTAAAACTATAAAAAAACATTTGTTTACTATTTTCTTTACTTGTAATTAAGGTCATCTCTATCTATTTAAATCTATGCTAATATTATAAATGCGAAAGTTTGGATGGATGGATGGATGTTTTCTACTCAATCACGCCAGAACGGCTGAAAGGATCTGGGTGAAATTTGGCACAGAGATAGATTATAGTCTAGAATAACACATGGGCTTCTTTTCACCTCCCGCTTATAATGGGCTTATTTTATTCCCCGGAAAATTAAAGAGTTCCCGCGGGAATCAAAAATACTTAGATAGTACTTCTATTAAAACTATAGTGTACATATCCCTCCATACGTCCGTCTGTCTATCCGACATTTTCAACAACGACCTTCTTTTAGATATCCGGGGCCATACTGCCAACACTTAAAGCCATATTGATTCATTATTGTTGACGTTCGTGCTTTAGAATTATTATGATACTTATTTTAGGAACGTCAAGGTTCGTGAGATCAAACTGTCAACTGTTAAGTATTGCTTTAGCGTTGGCAGTATGGCCCCTGATAAACCTTGTTTTTAGGGTAATTAACGGTTTAAATCTTACTTACGAGTAGGTTTATGAAAAAATAGCCAACATCTATTTTTATCTCGCACCCTCAGTGCACAATCGTGCTTCATTACCCAAGGCTGGGGTCGCCATAAGAATGAGAATAGTGTTTTCTATTTGTACTTTAAAAAAAAAAAAAACAAGTGAACATAATTTAAATCAATCGATCTAGCAGTGGCTTTCATTTTATTATAGCTACTGAGTAAGAGAACCAACCTACCAAGCAATTTAGCGTTCTGGTACGATGCCGTATAGAAAGTTAGCCCGTGCTGCCAACTTAGACTGCCTTATCACTTACCATCAGGTGAGAAGTCAAGTCAAGTCAAGTCAAATAACGTTTATTCAATTTAGGTAGGTATACTACACTTATTGACGTCGAGTTTTTTATAATATATAATGGTGATAATCAGTAACGGTATCTTAAAACTAAAGCTACGAGGGTTCCAAACGCGCCCTGGTCTGAGAAGAGCCCACAACAAACTCAGCCGGGTTTTTTTTTCATTATCACCATTTCACAAATCGTCTTAACTAAGGAACTATCAGAGCCAATAGATCAAATCATTGCCAAGCTTCCTTGTCATTTAAGTAATCCTTTACATGGTAATAAGATTTTTTAATGAGTTTACGTTTTACATTAACTTTGAACTTATTCAGAGACATCTTCAACATGTCTTCTGGGAGTTTATTGTAGAAGCGGACACAACAAATGAATTGCTAATTTTACTAAGCCTAGAAGTAGGCATTACAAGTTTATTTTTATTTCTAGTATTGACATTATGACAATCACTTTTCTTCTTGAATTTATCAATGTGTTTATGCACGTATACTAAATTTTCAAATATATATTGGTTGTGCACTGTCATTATATTGATTTCTTTAAATTTATCTCTTAGTGACTCTCTTGGTCCCATATTATATATGGCTCGAACAGCCCTCTTCTGCAGCGATTGCAGTCAAGAGCGCCCACGAGATATAAATCCTATAAAATATTAAGTTAAAACAGGACACTTCCGGGAAAATTCAATTTAGAGGGTACTCCTAGCCATGATGGGAAGAAAACTTGAAAAGTATCTGCTTAGTAACGGTCGAAAGTAGTATATAATATGACTTCCATACTATGCAAGAAGTTCAGTCAAGCTGGCGTGATACCCGGCCTTTTTCTTCACAACTAAGTATTTGGTGTGTAGGCTTGAGAAAATACCTATTTAAAACTATGTATAATATAATACTTACCTATTTAGACCGAAAATACTAAAAGAAATGTATGTATAGGTAACCGTTAAGGCAGTAAGTTATTTATTATTTAAAAAAAAAAACTTCCACATTATAATAAGCTTTTTTCGGAGCATTTAATGGATCTCTTAAACTTGTGTAAAGGCAAGTTTAAACAAAAATTTATGAACACCCAAAAGGCTTACATGAATGTGTCAAAACACACTTTGCTCGAGAGTTCTCGTGCAAAGTAAGTATTGGAAAATTAAAATTTCAAATGCAAACGTCGGAGAACAGCGCGACGCGACGGTTCGCGCTATTTTGCGCCCAAAATGTTAGCGCAATGAATAATTGAGAGGTACAATTCAATTCAATATTAATGGCTGCCAGGGGTGTCAACTTTGAAAATTGATTTATTTTATACAGATAAGTAGATAATTACTTAGATGATAGAGACCTTCGCCCAACTGCAGACGTCTATGGAAATAAATACAAACAATAAAACTAAAAAAAAGTTAAAGTAAAATTGGTGGGCTTATCGCTTTTAATCGATCTCAAGTTTATGATTAAAACCAGCGAGAAAGATCTTTTTGGTTTTCCGGAATAAATGCAAGCTATATAGCGAATTGTCTCAAAATCGGTTCAAAAGAGGGGCTTTGCGTTCGCTTTGAAAGGCTTTTCTTGGCGATTTCAAGGCGATTGCTTGTGTAAGTTCATCAATAATTGTGTAATAATAATAATTTGTGTCATATACTGTACATACAGTGTCGCGTTCTGCGAGCATTGGCAACTTTTTACCCGACTGCGGAACGCAGTTTTTAATTTATATACTGTACCGCTTTGCTGGCGAGTTGTGATGCAGCCTAAGGTGGAGTGCGCTTGCCTAGAAGACGCCTATTCACCCTTGATTCAAAGATAGCCGCGTTAATAGTGAAGGGGAAAACTAAGTAAGTAGCTGTTTACGTGTTTATGATAATATTAATGTTAACATATTGTGTCTACAGGATTCACAATAAAAAATATATTATTTTTGCACGGTGTAGCAACCCTACTACGCATCAAAGCAAGTATGCTTATGATTTTATACAATTTATCCCTTTTGGATAACACCCAGGGGTGTACCTGCTCGTAAACGTTCATTGAATTCCGAGAATTCGGGCGAACATAGCAAAATATCGCAAAATCTTGTAATTCCGGATATTCTTGTTAGAATCCGGAATCAACTTCGGTTTTCCTTGTGCCGCGATCCGCCTTTCTATTTAAAATTTTTGATAAGTTTTTGTAACTGTCCCCGCCCGTATAACACTTGTAGCGTAAAACACTTGAGTGAAAGTGTTATACGGTCGTAAAAGCGTTGTACGAAATAAATTTAAAAAAATTAAGTTCCGATTAGACTAATTTAAAAATAAACTCTATTCAATTCTTGGCGTTAAATCATTTTCTCTCTCTGCGTCGTATTCCCCTTTCCATTAATCACATAATGGGCAGGGATTTTCTTGGGATATTAATGCGGTGGGTTGCCAGGTCCTTCCGTCTACTACTGTACTATTACCTATTCTGTGTCGAGTAGTAGGTATACTCGACTATTTCACTCTTATTATTTATATCAGATGTTAGTGATAATAACCGAGAACGACCAAAAGACCAAATTTGGACTTCCAAATCTGGTCACCCATCCAGTTACCGACTTGGGTCAACCTTGCTTAACAATCGCAATCGATTGATATGCGTTATCGCAACTAGGCCACTGGCCCCTCAAGTAAGTAGGTAAATGGATAACTAGCCGATGCCCGCGACTCCGTCCGCGTAGATAGAGTTTTTTTGGTTCCCGCTTAATCCCATTTAATCTTCCGGGATAAAAAGGAGCCTATTTGTTATTTCTGACTATAATCTATTTCTCTGCTAAGCATCCAGATCCGTTCAGCCGTTCTGGCGTGATTGAGTAACAAGCATCCATCCATCCATCCAAACTTTCGCATTACATTACACAATATTGGTATAGATTTCGAGGTTTCTTTAGATATTTCAACACATTTTTTTATCTCACGTGCGCCTTTAATAGGAAGTCCACAAAGCGTACACTGGCGCACAGTTACATCAAACTGTCAATTAAAAAGTTTCTCGGAGCCTCTGTCGGGATACAAACGATCCGATTATATCGTACGGTGGGATTTTACGCTAATTTGGCACGTATTTACATAATTCTCGGTAGTGTGCGGTAGGTATAAAGGGCAAGTTTTACACGTGGAAGCTAAAAACAAGATGTTAAGTCTATTTTTTTTATCCACTAGGTACAAGTTAGCCCTTGACTGCGATCTTACCTGATGATAAGTGATGATGCATTCTAAGATGATAGTGGGCTGACCTGTTAGGGGTATGGCAGTTATATTAAACCCATACCCTTATTCGGTTTCTACACGGCATCGTACCGGAACGCTTAATCGCTTGGCGGCACGTCTTGCCGGTAGGGTGGTAGCCCTAACCCCGAAGCCTCCCACCAAGCCAGACCAGGGAAAATTCAGAAATTATAAACTAATTGCCGCCGCCAGCCTGCCGGGAATCGAACCCGGGACCTCCCACTTTAAGGCAACTCTGGCGCTCAACACTGCGCCAGAGAGGTTGCCAAATCAATTTTTTACAGCTACAAGTAACCGTAGACCTAAGTATTTGATATTAATTACTACTTGATATCTTCACGCGTTCCCGAGAAACGGGTGGTTGACAGACAGACGGACAAGGAAGTGATCCTATAAGAGTTCCTTTTTTCCACTAGAGGGACGGAACCCTAATAAGATGGCGACCTCAAAACAGCTGTTCTGTATACCGGCTATTTTCAATGGAAGATGGTTCAGAGATTAAAAAAGTTTTTCTTCAAAAAGAAATGAGGAGATAATAAGAAAAAGGTCTTTGATATAAAAATAATCAGCCCCCATTCGGTCCAATATTGGCAATCAATCTAAAGAGAGGCTCGAAGGAAAGCTTTCTCTCATTAGAGGAAATGTTCCTTTATGTTATCTGTTGACAGACGGGCCTTTGTAAATATACTGTTTCTATATATAGATGGTTTCACTCAGATTTTCATACTGAAATCTATATGTTGATTATTAGGCTATTATAACTTAAAAAACTGATCAGTAAGGGACTAAGACGTTCACGGGTTTTTATTGCAGAAATCGTTCAATGGGTTATAAAAGAAGAAGAAACCGCAGAGTTCTATTAAATTAAAGGGTGGAAATTGAAGATAGGGGCGAATAAGCACCCCTTTTCGGTTTTCCAATATATCGCACAAACTAAGCAAAATTTCGATATATTGTTTATAAAACTTTTTGTAGAGAATCAAATTTCCCATCGGAATAGCATTTTTTAAATATTGAAAAAAATAATGCCATGCCAACAAGACAGTCGAAATAAACTTGAAAAAAAAGCCAAAATTTAGATTCTTTGAGTTTTTTTGCTTTTTCGCCTGTCTTTTTTTTGGGCCGAGATAGGTATATTGCATTGCTTTAGAGAAAAAAAAGACGTGTGTCACTCGGACACTGCCGTGGTAAAGCTATTGCATAGCATTTTTTATCAACTTGCTATGACTACTTGTGTTGTTGACTTCAAGTTGTTGAAAATATAAAGGCGAAATAATTTTAAAGAATTATGTTTTTAATAGTCCGGGTGTCCAAGGGGAATCAAAAGGTTTTTCATAAAAATAGTCTTTTTATTTTCAACAACATGAAGTCAACAACACAAGTAGTCATAGCAACAAAAGTGTTAGGTTTTTTTTCGTTCTTGGTTCTTGAGGCGTACAAAGTTTTTTTTTTCGTTACTATGAAGTCCTATTACAATATTATAATAGCAAAGGCGTGCAAAGCAAAACCACAAAATAACAAACAATTAATAATAACTAGTTTAAGTAAAGCGAACATAACTATTTTATGCCTACTTAACTATTTTATACAATTTATTTATTTAAAGGTAAGCTTAAAGAGGAAACCTGAATGGCTGAGAGTTCTTCTTCATGTTTCAAAGGTGTGTCAAAAGTCAGCCAAACCGCACTTGGCCAGCGTGATGGACTATAGCTAAAAACTCAAACCAGTGAAGATTCGTGCTCAGTAGTGAGCCGGCGTTAGTTAGATGTGATGATGACTTACTATTCTAATATTTATATTTTTATGACCGGAAATCGACGTAATTTTTTTTTAGACCGTATATTTACGTTTGCCCTAAACAAAGATATGAGTATAAAAAAATTTTACGTTCTCACAAGTTTTTACGCGCCGCTTACCAACTATATTTTATGGCATATAAAAATCATAACTGCTACCGGTGGGTACACACAATCTATAACTTCTAAACTAATATTATAAATGCGAAAGTTTGGATGAATGGATGCTTGTTACTCAATAACGCCAGAACGGCTGAACGGATCTGGGTGAAATATAGCACAGAGATAGATAATTCCAGACTCATATTGGGGGAGACCGGGGATAGTTGGCTATAGGGGCAGGTAGACTAATCAACAATAACTCGCCACTCTGACGTGCTTTTGATTAACCAATCACGAGTGACGATGCCTGTATTTTAGGTACCTGAATAGTTTTTCTATCTGTATCAACTGTTGTTTTTGTTATATTAAGTTAAACATCAGAGATATACGAGCTTAAGTCAAAAGTTAGTCAACCATCCCCGGTCTCCCTTACACATTTAAGCTACTTTTTATCCCGGAAAATTAGTTTCCCGCTGGAATCAAAAAACTTCAATCCACGCGAACGAAGTCGCTAGCATCAACTTGTATATTATATTATAAATGCGAAAGTTTGGATGGATGGATGAATGTTTGTTACGCAATCACGCCAGAACGGCTGAACGGATCTGAATGTAATTTGGCACAGAGGTAGATTATAGTCATGAATAATACATAAGCTACTTTTATTCCGGAAAATTAAAGAGTTCCCGCGGGAACAAAAAACCTAAATTCACGAGGACGAAATCGCGGGCATCATACTAGATAATGGCCAGGATTATTGTGTACGAAGTCGCGGGCATCAGCTAGCGATATATATACCCAGCGGTTTCAGTTATAGGTATATAGATAGTCAGTCAATCATACCAGATGTAGTTACGCCCGCTCTACTAGTAATATAGAAACTAGAAGTGATCGGCAAACAAAGACCCGTCGAAGTTTTAACTAGTTGCCTAGTTCAACAACTAGGTAATATCCAACTTTAGTTATTGAGTTCAATGTATTGAAATATGTTGTTTAAGCACCATCATCCTCATTTTGACCAGGAGCTTATAACGATGGTCTAAATACATATTATATAAAAAGAAAAGGTCTGACTGATTTATCAACGCACAGCGAATTAATGAAAGGGAAATAATTAATATTACCGCACAGAATTATAGGTTTAAAACTGTGCGGTTATATTTTTACAACCCAAGGGTGAGAAATGAAATGAAATGATTTATTACACTTATGATAAGTCGTAAGAATCTACCACCGGTTCGGAAAACTGATTCTACTGAGAAGAAACGGCAAAAAACTCAGCAGTTGCTCTTTACATAAAACGAAAAATGTTACACTTTGTAAATAATATACAATAAATACGTTACGTAACAAGTAGTACACTTGAGTCGTGGGTTGCTGGATGCGAGGCCGGTTGCTTCCATGCAAATTTGTCATCGAGAAAATCATCAATAGTATAATAACTTAAGCGATAAGGCCGCCACTTGTACCTTAGCTTAGTTTTATTGTGATTGTTTTTATGTATGTTTCTTGGTGTACAATAAATAATTTTTCATTCATTTATTCAACCTCGACTTAATAGATGCTGTTATAGATGATACCTACATTTCTAAAAAATGATATGAAATGTGCACATTTCATACCCTGTAAATGAGTTCGAAAGTTAAACTTCCCAGCCTAGACCAGTAAAGAATGTATGTATTTTCATTACCATAAGTTTGAATTTGGAATCTTTCTTCCTGAATATCTTGTAACTTGTTATAATGTTATTTGGCCTAAATAGTTTAAATTTGGAACTCTACCGTATTACGCGTTCAGCACTCAGAGCGCAAAAAAAAATTATAAGTATAATTTATTTTTTTATCTTCATAATATTGAAAGGCGGAAATTAACTACATACCTAATCGTTATAATTTATTATTTAAAAGTGACGAAAAAATGAGTTCGAGTGAGGATATTATGGATTTAGATTGTACGCCTCCTTTTCTGAGAGCGGAGGCCGAATTAGCTAAAAATAATTTGCTTCCGCCGAAATAAAGAAAAGTCACTTGTTTCATTTTTTAGAAAAGCACTATACACACCTCGACCGGGAGAGCATTTCTGGTCTCGTATATAGCCGGTCTCGCGTAGCTCGGCCGTCTAACTAACACTCGACCAGAAAACGCGTACTTCCCGGTCTCGCGATGTAATGTACTATTGTTTAAAAATACGATGGCAACTCCAAAAACTCTTTTGGTACCATGTTAAAAAAGCATACACTCGATCCCACAAAGAGTTTCTGCACCTTGCGCACACGATATATGACGCTGTTACAAGCGGCGGTTTCTAGTACATCGATTGTGAGCAAAGTCCACTTTATAGTTATAAATATATTGCAGTATAGTAAGGGCGACTTTACAAGCAAATGTATTGTAATTGAGTCGCATTTGTTTCATATGACACGATTAATAATGATGAACGATAATGATGATTTGAAAGCAGGTCGTTGTAGACATTTTAATAGGTCGCGATGAACTGCTTTTTGTTCCAGTTTTAATTTAAAATGTAGGCCATTACATTACTTGGATTGCATTTTTATTTTCATTTACGACCCTAGAGTTTTTATACTTATTAACAAACTAGATGATGCCAGCGACTTCGTCCGCGTGGATTTACGTTTTTTTATTCCCGTGGGAACTTGTTTTTTTATTATTATTTATTATCCACTACAAGTTAGCCCTTGACTGTGATCTCACCTGATGGTAAGTGATGATGCAGTCTAAGATGATAGCGGGCTAATATGTTAGGGGTATGACAGTTATATTAAACCCATACCCCTAGTCGGTTTAAGTACCGCACTGGTTTGTAAGCATTAAACAGTGCGGTTATATTTTATCGCCCAAGGGTGAGAAAAGTCTACTATTTTGTCATAAATGGGGTGAAGTAACGGCTTCGCGGCCAAACGTATAGCAAACCCTAATTTCTGAGATTCTCATTAAAATCTACAGCTCTTTGTTTAAGCAGTTATTATTCAAGTGGATTATTTCGCGAGCTTCAAGTCTTTTCACGATAAATGATAATAATGTTGCTTCAAAACAGATTTCTCGTAGTTTCTTCATAATCATCATTGAAATAGAGTAAGTACTAAAACTCTACATCAGTGATAATCATACTAATTATAAACGCGAAAGTGTGTTTGTTTGTTAGGTTTTCCTTCAATCACGTCGCAACAGAGCAGCCGATTGAACAGATATTTTGCTTTGATTAGTTTATAGGTCTGGAGAGTGGGCATTGGCTGATTAATATTGCCGGAAAATTTAAAAGTTCCCGTGCGAATAAAAAAACTTATCCTACGCGAACTATGCCGCGGGCATCCGTACCGCATCGCATTGGTTTGTAGGCATTAAACAGTGCGGTTACTTTTTTATCGCCCAAGGGTGACAAAAGTCTACTTAATTATAGTTTTAAATTAAGTAAGAGCGATTTTACGGCCAAATGTATTGCAAAACCTATTTTCTGAGATTCTCATTAAAATCTACAGCTCTTTGTTTAAGCGGTTATTATTCAAGTGGATTATTTCGCGAGCTTCAAGTCTTTTCGCGATAATAATGTTGCTGCTAAACAAATTGCTCGCAGTCTCTTCAAGCAGTGCGGGATTAAGTCGGTTTACTTTTGTTTTTGCATTTATAATCATCCATACTAGATGTTATAATTGCGAATGAAGAAAGTAGGTACTGAGGTGATTACATCCCGGGAAGGATATATCACATAGTTTTTTTTTAATCCTTTGATAACTCAAATTTTCCGGGATGAAAATAATCTATACCTACTAATATTAATGCGAAAGTTTGGATGGATTATTGTTACTCAATCACGCCAGAACGGTTGAACGGATCTGGATGAAATTTGGCACAGAGATAGATTATAGTCTGGAATAACTCACAAAGGTTACTTTTTATCCCGGAAAATTAAGGTGTTCCCGCGGGAATCAAAAATCTTAATCCACGCGGACGCAGTCACGGGCGTCATCTATTAATGCAAGTGATGAATAAAGAGATAACAACAACATTCCGCGATAAGTAACGTCCCGGGATGAGCATATTATTGCATAGAAATATTTTAAAAATCGTTTGAGAACTCCAATTTTCCGGGATTAAAATTATCCAATATAAGTAACATTTCCTATTTAATTAATTACATCGTTCGGTTACTGTTATGTGGCGCAATTGAAGTATAAAATCCAAGGTAATAACTAAGCGGTTATATTTTTATCGCCCAAGGTTGGAAAGTTTACTTTTTAATTTCAATTGCCTAAGTCACTCTTCAGGTCCTTAACTATACCCATGCCAAAAATCACGTCGATACGTTGCTCCATTGCGGCGTGATTGAAGGACAAATCAACAATCAAACACACTTTCGCATTTATAATATTAATATAATATAAGTACAAGACAATAATAGTAATTGCACCTCGCACAGTGCAAGCAGACGCCGAAGTTGAACGTAAATATGAATCAACTCGTAGCTGTATACTCGTAGGTACCCGCATTTCAGTTCACTAAGTTTTAGTGCCAACCCCGCAAAGTGCCAATTTCGAGCGCTCTTGTACTCTCCCAAGACAATGCTGAAACTCTTGATAGAGAGCGCAAAATAATAAATCTATAGTTACTCATTTCTCAAAAGTTTATATTATGATTTAATTAATAGAGTAGCGCTTAAGCTGCAATCAGACTTGCTGGCAAGTGGCAAGTCATGCCGCTTAAGGTAGAGCGCGCTTGTCTAGAAGATGCCTGTTCACTCTTAATTTGAAGATACCAATATTATAAGCGGAGGGTAAAACGGAAGCCAGAAGGGCGTTCCAAATCCTGGCGGTGCGAATTAGATACGAGGAAGCAAATCACTTCGTAAGCGTCCGTGGAATTTCAACTATATAATATACGAATGCAGACCCTGACGTACGATAGTAGAAGAAAAGCAAGATCAAAATGTTCTTGGACACACTCTCCGAAATATATATCCTATAGAATAGAATGTCGACAGTCAGGCAACTTTGTGCCGATGTTTCACCAGCATTTCGTCACCAATGAGTCTTCACGATCCACCGAATCCATTGCACCAAGCATGTACTTGGCAGAGCCTTCCTACACAGACACAAACGTAAAGGAGAAGGTTCAGGCTCAGCTACAGTATAGTGACGGTCGAGTTGGACGTTCATATTTTTTTTACAGAAAGACCTTGATGTGGTAATCCTTGCACTAAAATATTTTAATCCGAATTCTAATACTTTTCGAGAAATAATTTTTAGAAATTCGCAAATTCACCACTTTTCACTATTTTTTACGACATTTGCCTTAGATTACAGACTCATTGACGTTTAGTTGACGTACTAAAGTTTCGTTTTACGTATCATAACCCGTTCCAAACTAAAAAGTATCATAAAATGTTAATAATTGAGTAATAATCAATATATATGTGTACCGTTTGTTGGAAAAACGGAACGCGTGCATTGGTGCCAGAATTCAAATCTATGAGTCATCGTTTTACGCGCTTTTCAGTTTAAAGGTTATTAGGTTAAAAAAAACGTTTAAAGGTTATAGGTTTAATTATTTAACTAAAAAGGTATAAAGGTAGGTTATTATACGTATATTTAGGTACTTGAGCATATGATACACAAAACCGAATCGGCACACCCGACTCCACGCAGTCTTGTCTGCCCTACCCCTAGAGTTTTTTTTTTAAGCGCGTAGCCAGAAGCTCGCGTAGGAGGTCCTGAATGAAGCGAACCTACGAGGCCAAGTAGAGCGAAGGGGGGAGGTGGCGAGCGAAGCGAGCCGGCGACCTCCGCATCGAAACGAAGGTCGAGTAGGCGAAGCTTCATTCAGGGGCGACGAAGCGAGTCTTCTGGCGTAGCCCATTCTAATTAAGAAATTAACCTTTTACACAACCTAAACCAAAAGGTAAGGTAGTTTAAAGTAGGTATAATTAATTAAAAGGTATAAAAGTAAAACCTAACCTCAAAATTTTAAAAAATTAATATCTCGGAAACTACTAAAATTCGGAACGTCTTACTTTGAGGGGGGGTATATCCCCTCCCCCCCCCCTTCCCCCTCCCCCCTCCCCTTCCCCCTCCGTCACCGTCACTATACTATAGCCCAACCAAGGTTCATTTTGGGTGTATTCTTGTACACTTTATCATGAATAGAGTAAAATACATAGATGTTAATAAAAATAAAATAAATTAGAATAGCAAACTAAATAATGTGTAAAAATAAAAATCTATTTCAAGTCTTTCGATATGCTTCAAAGATGGCGCCCTTCAGCCGTCAAATGTCATTTCTGACAAGTGACGTGAGTCGCCGTGTTATTTTTCTTTCATAATATTTTACACTTGACAGCAAAAGCTAAAAATCCGCCATTGTCACCTACTCATGTTGAGTGTTGCTAATCGTGGAAAAATTTAATAATTTCACCACTGAAATTAGGACGAATTCGTGGATTTAAACAATCAAAGTTTAAATATTTTATTTTCTTTCTTTTCACTACTTGTACAAGACTAGTCCCACGCCCCATACAAATCCGAACCGTCTCCTTCTATAAAGCCTTCCAGATACAATTTCTTGAGTTACAATAATGTGAAAAGGAAAACCACCCTCTAATTCACCCAAACGTAAGTAGTGTAGAATTGGGGATTCTGTATCACTTTGCTTCGCTCACTCCGTTCGCTCGCCGTGATACAGAATTCCCCAATTCTACACTACTGTCCTTGATAAATGAATGCAATGTAAATACAAGCAATAAATCTGTCATCCGCATTTAAGTAAACTATTCACTCGCTATATTAGGTCAACGAAATACATATTATTTAATCTATTAGATTACTAGTTCATGCTTTGGATTTCAAACTTTCTGTTCTATTAGTTCTTTAACAATAAAATAAAAAACCAACCTATATTGTTTAATTGTTGTTATCTGATTGATGTTTTTTGAATATTATGCCTTTAACTTACTCTGAAATATAACTATATATTTTTAACTTACTTAAAAATATAATGAGGTACTTTTGAATAAATGAAACAATCATATTCAGTTATCTATAATTTTATTGTTTACACACCACTTTTTTAAGCAAGTTACATTTTTTAGTGCACAGATAGTTGGATGATAAACACAGCTATATATATCTGAATGCGAATTATACAATTTATACAATGTTAACAAACTAGGACATCCATGATCTTCTAAGTTATATATATTAGGATTATCTAATATGTCTTTTAACCATAACTGCTTTTCAAGACCTTTGCAATAAATGTCATTATGTTTTAGAATACGTATTAGATGCCCTTTGTAGTTCTCGTAAGGTACGATTCCCTCGCTCCATGATATTTTTCTGTTCCTTTCAATCCAATTAACCTGTTTCTTTTCTGTGTCTGTAAGCCATTCATAAGAATATGGTGGTTTAATTAACAGAACTTGAACTCGATCATTATACAGCACGGCAATTTCTTTAGGTAGAAAGTAATTCTGATCGTTTTTAAATCCTTGAACATCAACAATAATTTTCATGATAGTTTTCGGACTATATTACTCAGCGGTCTATACTCTACAAGACGATCGTTAATGATTAAACAGTAAGCGCTAGTATTGCTTGGAATATCCTGAGACGTTTCAATTTCCAGACGAACATCAACTGGACCAGTTTTTAAATTTTCATTTTGCCTGGAACAGTCTATGACAAATAAAGGCGCTCTTTCCTTAAATGTATATAGATCAAGCAACGGGTCGATAGGAAGGCTATAAAACGACTGACGAAACTTAGCATACATGTCGTATAATATACTATATTTATTTTCATCAAACTTGAGATTTAAAGCATCATACGGATAATAGTGAGAATTCAAAAATAATGTAACATTGGTTAGTGTACAATGATCGAATATTGTGCTGTCTTTGTTTTTAATGTTCTTTCTATTAGTTTGCAAACCAAATATAACATATCGAGGTTTTTCTAATTGAGAGGCTGTCTTTAACGCCCATGAATGTTTCGTTGTTTTTGGCAGTAATGGATATTCATATAAATCCCAATTTCTAAATGCTATTTGTATTGGATTATCTTTCTCTAATTTCTTTAGAAGTATTAATCTTTGCTGGTCTGATACTTTTATATGAGGCACTCGCCACTGAATTCTCTGTATATCGATGTCTACAATATCATCGTTATCCATGACAACGCTATTTATGTTAGTACTGCCTCTATTAAGTATGAGTTCGTGTTTACAGTTGATTATTATTTTATCGTAATCTTCTGCAAAACCCAAAATCTTATTCAAGGGTATCAAAGCATTGAAATTTCCATTTTGATTTTTGAATCCGTCTAAATTCCAACCCCACATAGCAGCCGCTTTACTCTCGCCGCTATTCATTGAAATGAAAGACTTCATTGTTGTAGTAATTCCAACATTTCGAATACGATCGATTTCAACACCATTTATTTCATATCGGATGTCTTGGAAAAGAAATGCAATTGCATTATTACTGAAGTCAACGCTTTTTTTCTGAACTTTGCCAGCTTGATCTTTATGAGTCACTGAAACTTTTCCTTCAATGTAAATGGAACTATCTGATGGTAACACGTAAATATCTTGCTGGTGAATAGGTATCCGAATTTCATCATTTTCATTGAAACTATTATTGTATGGGTTATATGTATGAATCTCATAACTCTCAATAGAGTTATCGAATTCAGGTAAATTGTTGATTTGAAGGAGACTCATACTTTAAAACCGAGAGTCTTAAGAAATTGTTTATTACTCCGATTAATTTTCTTATATACTCTTACACGTCTACTTTGTCTAACAGTGCCCTTTGTAATAAGTTTTTTAAATGTAGGGTTATTATCTTTATAATTATTACTTTTAGAAAATACTATCATTTTGACTTTTTCAAATGAAGACGCAGGACAATGGTTTCACTTCTAAAATTTATATAATTGCCTTCCAAATCCAAAATTTTTATTGTTATTGATGAAATTATTTTTCTTTTAACGGGAAAATAAATCACATTACTTGGAGATTCTATAAATCTATGACTAGGAGGAATGTTCGGTACAAACTCATAAATAATATGTGAAGGAGAACCGTTAGTGTACGAACTCTGCACAAGATCACATTCGATTCTTATGACAGACACTGGTAGAATGTTTACTGATGCTGTTGATTCATGCCATTTATTTGCTTTCAATTTTTCGCTTAAAAAGCCTAACATAGGCCCAATACTATTTTCCGAATCAAAGTTTATAATTTCCGTACAGTACAAAGAACAAGTCAATGTGTTAATGTTAGATTTTATTTGTAATTCACAATTTTCAACTCTTTCTTTTAGGTATTCATACAAATCTTGTAAATCGTAAGCACCCGGTGGAATAAGAATTCGTTTTTTATTTTCTCCATATTCAAAAACATTATTGCTATAGTTGACATTTGGAATTGAATTAAATGCAGAAAAATATACTAAGCCACACTCATATTCGTCTTCCAGAATAAGAGGAGGGGCGTAATTTGATTCTAGAATAGATTCATTACCCACAATAGTGAGTGTTATAGACATAATGGATGACTGATCTTTTATTTTATTGCAGCAAGTATTTATTTGCTATCTTTTCCAGAAATTCATTAGAAATTTGATACAAAGATGGCCGCAGTTAAAAGAGTTAAATCCTTGATAATTGTCGTAATTATAATTAATTTTCGATCCCACATACTCAACAAATTCTTTAGGTGGTTTTAAATCACCATAGCTATCGAAATATTCAATGTAATTATTTATCTTTGCGTAGGCTACCCAATGAGTTCCAGGATTTTGAGAACTATCTAGGTTGATTATTCCACACTCTTTTTTAAATGGATGTTTTGGCAATTCATTTCTCATGAATACACCTCTGAAATGAGGAATATTTTTAGAAATCTTTAAAATATCAAAGTTACTCAGAGCACGATTGGGTAGCCGCCGAATCAGTTTTTTTCCTTCTTTGTATATATTCCTAAACCATCACCATAGGGTTTAATAAATAATCCTTTTCCGATACACAATGTGTCCATTTTTTCGTTATGAGTTTTTAGTTCTTGAATTTTTTTTTTCATTAACTTAATAGCATTAACGGCTTTCACTATACTAGCAGCACCACCTGCTAAACTACCAGCAGCAGACAATCCTGCAAATATTGGAACTAATGGCAAAACACCACCTGTCTTTGGTATAGGTATTATGCGCGGTATATTAACTGTTGAGTCGCTAAGGAGTTCCTTAGCAGCGGCAATAGCTAATTCAATTGCAGCTTTCTTGCATTTAGGTTTTAATTTATCAATATGCTTCTTTGCGGCAGATACAATATTTTTAAAGCTTTTCTTCAAACCGGCACCAGAATTACTTTTTTTAGAGGAATTAGATTTATTTCTCAAATTCATTTTACGCTTAGTCGACTTATGCTTCTCCATTTTTAATAAAAAAAGAACTGTCCTGCACCGTAGACAATAAGAGACTGAAAATTGCTAATGTATAAAGTGTTTATAAAATATCTACTTTATCTATCCAACTGTTTTCACTGGATGGCAGACCCAACCATTTAACATATAACTTATTTCCTTTTCTTTTTAGAACCTTTTCAATTAGATATACATCTGGATGTTGTGTTTTTTGCAATTCTTCGGTATAGAATGATCCTAATATAGGTCGATGTCTTGCATCTTTTAGAAGGTAAGTAATAGGACGAGTGTTTTGAATCTGAGCTATATTAAAAATTTCAGTTGACCAGTTGGGAGTATATCCTTTTTCAAAAGTTCCTTTATATTTGCTAATTCGAACAAAATCTCCAATTTTAAATTTAGCACGTTTCTGCGCTGGCGTTGATATTAATTGTAATGATTTATATCTTTCAAGTATTTTTTTTTTATTATTTTTATTTACTTTATCTGGAGCTATACCAATTGTTCTATGACGTGTGGAGTTATATTGTTTCATGATGTATTCAAGGGTACCCCAATTCCATTTGTAACTGCCTTGCAAGCTAAATTGTTTGTAAATTTTAGTTTTCAATGTTCTTATAAATCTTTCCACTATTGATGCCTTCTTGGTGGAATAAGTAGAATAATGATTAATCCCATATTTTTGTAATACTTTTTTGAAATAACTATTATAAAATTCAGTCCCTAAATCAGTTTGCAGATTTTTGGGAACACGTCCTTGTTCTAGTAACTTGCTAAAGGCTGCAGACACAGTTTCTTTATTTTTATGTTTCAGGGGATATGCCCAAGCATACTTTGAGAAAGCATCAATGACTGTTAAAATATATTTATAGTGTGAATTGTCTTTTGAGAATGATTGCATATCAACTAAATCGGCCTGCCATACATCATCAATGTCTTTAAGTATAACATGTCTTCGAGGGAAAGTTTTTCTAACGTTTTTATGTATTTCATTAACTACACTATCTTTGCTCATTTTTTAAATTTACGACTTAAACAATCTATACTTTTTTTAATACTGTTTATTTCTGAATTTAACTGTAACAATGCTTGTTCGACTGATTTCAATCTTGTAAACTTCTCATCTATAATTTTATCGACATACAGCTTAGTAGCACAATCATTTGGGTCTATAGGCGTACCAATATTCTTAATAATTTTATGTTGAGCATCATATATATTTTCTAAGTCGTAATTATCAATTTTTAATTTTTTGTGCACATGATGACCAAACTTGTTGACATTCATGTTCAGCAGTATTAAAGGAACTAGATCTAAGTGGTAAATAAGTCGTTATTTTATATAGTTTATTTAATAATGCCAGCTTCCTTTAGTTCTTCGATAATTGATATGATCTCATTATCATGACTAGTGTTGCCAGCATCTTTTGAAGCGATTAATATTTTCAATCTATCTACCAATTCATTGGGATCGTCCCAGTATACAAAATCTGTATTCTTACTGTACTTTTTCAGAATTGGCATAAAACCGCCCTGTTTTGATTCCTTGTTATTCAATTCAATTTCAGAAAATAGTGGTTTCACGATTTTGGTATATTTGAGTCCTTTATCACCTTTTATCTGATTTAAAGGATTGTAGTCTCTTTTGTGCACACTAGTATTACATAAAATATCCTTATAGACTAATTTATCTTGCTCAGATATCACTGCTAAATCTGGTTTACTTTGAAATAACAATTCTGCTAACCCTGGCGTCACTTCATAGCTTATATTTCCTATTTTTGCCATCATATTTTTATTTGCAGTATCTCTACCGTCTAAAAACGTAACTTTTGAATTTCCAATCATCAGTGTACTGTTTTCATTGCGCACGCCAAAAGGTACATTTAAATTTTTGCATGCATTTTCTGGCATTGGTGAGGGAGTACGAATTTCCTCAATATTATCAGAATTTTCATAAGAAATTTTCAATTTTGGTGTTAGATAATTTTTATTATCGTTTTCAATGTTTTCAGTTTTATCGGTGGTTGAAGGTGAAAATGAATCTGTTAAATCATGGTGAGTTTTATTTTTATAATCATTTTTGTGCAATACTATTGATTTTAATGGATCAGTTATAGATTTAAAAAGTTTGCGTCGTTTTAGTTCTAAGTCATCTTCTTCTTCTCGCATTAGTCTTGCTTTCTTTTTAATAGTTTTAATTGACTTAATTAATTGATTTTTTACATTTGCTTCCATATTTACTAAAAATGGGTAGGTATCTTTGGGAATGCCACGTTCAACTGACAAAATTTGCCTCGTAATTGGTTTATAATAAATTTATTTTTCAAAGTTCACGAATATGTCGAATGTTTTTCTGTATCGACCGTTGTTTAATTCACTATCTTTGCTGATCAACAAAAACATAAATGGATCTTTCCAAATACTTGTACATAAATGTTTAAATTCGTGCCAGCTCATATCAGAATTAACATGTTCATTATATATGTGTTTTAAGTTTGTATCATCTTGCTTAAATATAATTAAAAGGTTAACATTGTCGCGTATTAATTGTTTAGGAATTTTTGAATATGTTTGAGTCAAGTAAAAACAATCAATTTGTTTGTGTCTACCCATAGAAAAATAATTTCGAATATTAACTTGATTTTCGCAAGTCACATCGTCAAAAATGAAAATAGAATTTCTCATGGCTTCATTTGGTGAAATTACTTGTTCATCATTTTTAAACATGATAAGTTTAACCTCCGGAGTATTTTGAAAAACACTTTGTAGAAAACAATATTTAGATTGAAAAGTTGACTTTGAATAAATATAAACATTTTGGAATTTAAGTCCATTTTCATGTAACAAAAGGTTTATCATAATATTTGTTTTCCCACAGTTAGAGGGCCCACAAATTATGCATCGAATTATATTAGGTAATAGTTTACTATGTCTGCTAAAGCATACTGATGGTATTTCAATATCCATATAATTTATTTGTAATGATTCAGCCTGTTTTATCAACTTCATAATGTTGATTGATGAAAATTTTAAAATACAGCTTTTAAATAACTAATTCATTTTGCCGTTAGATGAAAATTTTAAACATTACTTATAGTAATTTATATACTGAAAAAAGTATCGCACTCGTGTTCCTACTTGTCTAACTTAAAATAATTGAATGCCGATGATTCGCCACCTCATTTGTATATTAAATATTACGTGCAGTTAAATTGAAATCTAGTATTAAGAGATTGAAGTTGAATTTCGTAAAAACTAAATATAATCAAACAGGTTACGACACGACGCTAGAGATTGCATAATGCACGTGAACACCATAATATGTATGCACGATTGTTTTGTAAACTTGACTCCATAGATTTGTTACTAAACCTTTTTCATTCGCAGATCATCTCTCGCAAGGAACACAGCCACGTCTTTTTATCGGTAAGTCAGAAAATTAATACTTTTTGAATATTTTGGCTGTATTTATTCTATGTTATTTATATGTATTTATTCTATTATTAGGTTCTATAATTTTATTGTTATTTATAATATGTTGTATTTTTGTTGCAGCATCATGTCGGATTTTTATTTCACCGATGATGATATAAACACAAGCATTAATAATCCATTTTACGGAGCACAAAATGTGGATGCAATTTTAGAAAAAGAAGAGGAGAATAGGTTGAAAGCTGTACATGAGCAAAAACATAATGAAGCACTTCAAAATGTTGGCAATTTGAAAACGATTAAAAAGAAATGTAAATTGTCTCTTAAAAAGAAGCTTCCAAACCTAGATCAAGTGATTTCGCCAGTTCCAGATTCATCTTTTGTTATTCGAAAAAACAAAGCTAAGGGACATCATATTATAAAAATTGAAATACTTGAAATTGATAGTAAAGACTCTGAAAACAGTGCAAAGACAGATTTAAGTGTGCAGTATGTAGTGAGTGAAAATTATGATAATATGATGGATGCTACTGAAAATTTAATTAATAGAATTATTCAAAAGTTAAGCGTGCCTGAAATTTATTGATAATATAATATTCTTTTATTGTAAGTTTATAACTGTAAAAATATAAAGCATAAATGAGTTCTAATAATTAAAATTTATTTTATATTTTATTTTATATACCAATATCAGTCGTTGTTAAGTAATTATTTCATTGAATTAATAAGTATGATATAACGCTTGTTGATATAAATGTTAAATAAAAAGCATAATATGTAAGAGTGTAAATATTTGATTAAATTATTAAATGAAACATAAAAAAAACTTGTGGTTTCATTTATTTGAAATAAAACACTGTAGACTGTTATTATTATTATCATAAAATTTATTCAATCTCCATATTACTATTAAATTCAGTTGATACACCAAAAATAAGTTACTTATAGAAACAGCATTTTTAACACAATTATTTTATTAATCTAGAGAATCGTACTGTAATGCCCCCAAGGCAAAGTTTCATAAACATTTTTCATTATTTGTCGTTTATTATCATCACTATTTAAAACTAATTTATTAATTTTCTGAGTAAAAACCTGATGATTTTTTGATCGTATGACATACATATTGTCTCTTAAATTTTCATGAGAAAATAAGGCTTTCTTATATTTCTCGAAGTTTAATTTTTTTGTCACCGGTTTCGTGATACCTTTTGCTTTACTGATAGTTTTTATCTCAGAACGTAAACAGTATAACTTGGCACGTAAACCAACAAATTCAGAAATGATTTCACCTTCCATTTCATCTTTGAAATATCCAGGTATTTTCATGTTAGCTTTAGGCATTTTAAATATATTATCATCGCCAAAATTGCTTGTGTCAAAATACTGAATATTATTTTTCATATCTTCATAAAAATCATCAGTTTTTATAAAATATAACAAACTATCAGTATCCGTATAACATAACTGAACATTATTTCCATAGATCTTTTTTATGATAGAGTAATGAAAGTGATACAAATGCATTTTCGATAGTTCAAGAATCGTAAATCCAACATATATTGGTCGATCTAAGACAATTTTAGTTTTTCTTAATTGAATAGCTACTAAGTTTTCAGAAAAAATTGATAAACTATGAAAATGTGGTGCACTAATATACTTTTCCGCTCCATTAAATTTATTAGTATTATTTGTCTTATCTCTCCAAACGTTGACAAGTTTAACATCAACCTGCTTCCTTTTGTTTTCTATTGTTTTTCCGAAAATAGAATTATTCTGCTTTTTAAAAAAGTCCTTCTCAAAATCGGACTTGGCTTTTTGTCTTAGAGTTGTGTTTAAGAAAATATAAGGCTCTAAAAAGTTGTCCTGATAAAAAGACAATACTCTATATATTTTTAAAAGCAATAAACCATTCTTTAAGCATTCTTGCAAGTGCATGTAATGAATAACAAAACGATGTTTATTATACAAATTTGCTATTAATTTTTTGCTTTTGTTATGAGCAGGGGAATATTTTTCCGCAGCAAATGGTAGGTCTGAATGAGCATCATGAATATTATTCGGATAACACAAATCGACTTCGAGAATATATCCTCGTTGACTTTTTTTAGAAATTTGAGTTATATCTAAATTTCCTATTTCATTTTCATTTAAAAATTTGAAGTCACGCATTGGCATTTTTTGCATCATAGCAAAACCATAAAGGTTGACACAATCTAAGTAAATTAAGTACGTACTAGGTTCATTTTTACTGTAGGATGGTAAATATTTATTGTTTGCTTTTGCGTATCTCAACGAGCACTGGGCAAGACCACCTCGAATACCTTTTTCTAACATCTGATAAATATCGACATCGGAAATTAAATCGAGCTCAACTTTAGTATATAACAACATAGCGTCCCAGCTTAGAGATGGAGATGAAACATAATAGCAGGGGTCTAAATTATAATAACTCAAACTCATATTTCTAAACTTTTCAAAAACGTCGCATAGCAGTAAGACATCGCATTGTAGATATAAATCTGTATACTCCCCTAAGTTTTTAATATCGAAAGATTTCCATACTTTCAAAGCGTGATCGTAATCCTCAATGGAAAGATTTTCGCCTGTGAGCTTATTAAAAAAATTCGAATGTTCTGGCAACTTCGTTTCATTATATTTTTCCCATGTATCCATATAGTCATAGCAATATACACCCTTTTTACAGACCAAGTTAAATAAGCGATCATCTTTATTAAATGTATGCATATGCTGAAAATCACTTGGATGTAGACTTTTTGCCAGTTTATCCAAACCAGAACTCAAAAAATTAAATGAATCGATAAACTTCAGTTGAGCTGTATTTGTTTTATCAATAGGTATAAATTTTGTAAATGAAATATATTTCTCTTTAGATTTCGGTATCAGGCTCGTTTTTCCAATAATATCTGATAATTCTTTTATAAATAAGTGACAATCATAACCACTTAAATTATGAAAAATTATTGGTATAAATGGGCATTGTTTCGCATTTATGTTACAAGTGTTGTGAGCCGGACCTCTGTACTCACCTGTAAAATGGTCATGATCCTTTACTATTTTATCATTTTTTTTAAACAATGTTTTACAGATGCAACAAAATTTTGCTTCATTATGTAAAATTAACTGTTCACTAGTAAGAGGAAGCATTGTTTTGCTGGAGTTTAAAATACTATGTAGTCTTATAACATCTTGTGTAATGCTCTCAACAAATTTTTTACCACAGTTAGGTCCGCGATAACTAACGAAGTCATTTAGTTCTGGTTTAGATTGACAACATATATAATAAGCGAAACAAGATGGTTCATGTGTTTGTATATTTTCAGTAAAAAGAGACTTATTTTCGTTTGAATATTTACAAAGCAAGCTCTCAAAATCACCATATATTACAATAGGAATTCTTTGAGTTCTCTCATAATTTGAAAAGTGGAACTTACTACCATCTTCTGGAAGTAGAGTTTGTCTTCTAGCACAATCGTGATTATACAATTTTTCTTCATTTAGAAAATATAAGAAACATTCATCACATAAATATATTTTAGACTTGTGTTTTGTTAACTGCCTACGTACAAGTCGAGAAAAGTCTTTAATCAAACAGTAATGAGCTTTACCATTTTTAGTGATATACAATAAATTAACATGCGTAAGTTTTCGAGCTAAAGTCACATACAAGGGACCTGTAACTGTATTTTTTTCTAGTCCATAAACATTTATACTAATATTTGGATTGTTCTTCTCAAAGATTTTAATGTCTTCAATTCCTGGAGGAAATGTCATATTTTTTATGTCAAAAAGTAACGAATAATGGGGATATGATGTAACTCTATTGGAATTAAATTTTTTAGGATACATTTTAGCAGCAATGCACCATAAAAAGCAATGTTCATCCAAATTACGAATATTTAAACACGATTTTGTACTTCTTACAAACGGTGGTAATGGCAAATATGATCCAGCTTTAAGAGGATTATATTTATTTATATTTATCTCTAAATGGCTCACGGAATCAATCGACCAACCAGATTCAGTATGTTCGAAGTCTGTACATTTACAAATTAACTTTTGAGCACTTTGTTGTAAAAAAATATCAATATCCGTACTTTTAACAATTGTACCATATTTCGTGCTAAATGATTTAATAGACTTTTCAAAATTTTTAGGTAAGATATATGAAACAAATAGTTCAAAATTTACCTTGATAGCACCATGTTTTTTTAGTGAAATATTTATGATCTCACTTACAGCTTTTAATATTTGTGATAAGAACTTCTCTGGAACCAAAGTTGTAGAGTTTGGATTTATTTTGTAACTGATTATTCTGTTTCTAAAAGCCGTTCTTATAATTTGCACATTTTCATACCCGGATTGAAACAAACTATTACTTTTATGTGTATTTGTTCTGTTATGCGATGATATAGATTTTTTTACATAAATATTACATTCCTTGCAGAAAAACATTATGATTGAATTTTATAATGCTTTTTTAGAGAATTCACTAAGTACCTAGTTAATTTATGAAGTATCTAGTTTCTCAGTTCTTGGTTTAATATTTTGGATATAAAATTTCGTTATAAGGATATAATGAAATCAAGTTATATGTAGACAAAAAGTAAACGTTTTTATAGATTAGAAGTAGCAGATTACTTTCGCCGCTTATTGAAATCTTTCGATATCAACCTTAAGACTTAATATCTAGTATCTAATTTTGTATTGTTTTACTTTGTATATTTCTAGTATTATAATATTATGATTCTAGTTTCTCAGCTCTATTTTTTTAATTTTGGCTATAAGATTTCACTGTAAGGAAAGAAATAATCAAGTTATTTTCAGATAAACGTAAAACTTGAGAGATTAAAAGTAACACGTTACTATTATAGCAACTTCAAACCAATTATCTAGTATCTAGATTTGTATGGTTCTAGTTGTATGGTTCTAATTTTGTATGGTTCTAGTATTTATGGTTCTAATTTTGTATGGTTCGAGTTTTGTATGGTTCTAGTTTTTCACTGTAAGGAAAGAAAGTAATAAAGTTAGCTGCAGACAAAAACGTGAGAATTAGTTATAAATTTATTGCTAAATAATATAAAAGGTTACATGTACCTACTCAAACAAAATTCTACAGAATTTTATTTTCAAAACAATTTATTTTTTTCATTCGGTGGGTATAAAATAGGCTGAATGTGTTTCAGCTCATCCTTACTATCACTAATTAATTTAGTTAGTGACTTCCATACCGCCGACTGTAAATTAGTGGCAAGTTTTAACGTGCAGATCGCATGTTTCCAGCGTTCGCTGCTAGGGATCTTCTCCACTTCCTCGACGTTGTATACGCGAAGCTCGAAGAAGTAGTTGCCTCGTTTGGAAGGATCTGATTGTGCAGTGTACCCCGACGCGACGCGCTGGCTTAGAAAACTTCTCAATTTCGCAGCGCGCAAAGGCTTGCTTGTAGATTCATCCTGAAATTGTAAAAAGTTCAATTTAGTGTCATCAAAACAAAATATTAAATTTGATAAATTTTTACATAGTAATTTTTAATAGTACATAGTAACATTAAAGTAATTTAATAAAACTTGTACTATTTAATAAAAAGAAATCAGACAATATCTGTCTTCAAAATTAGTTATCACTATCATGATGAAATTTTTATCGCAAGTATTAATGTATATACCCTTCCTTAACGTAAATCATAAAATTGGCACATAATAATATACAGCAAAGTGTGAAACAATGCTTGAATATTTAATTTAAAAAAAGGGTCTAATTAGTATACTTAATAAAAATACCAATTGACAACCTCCTTGTTTAGAGGAATTCCATCAAAAACTTCTGGGGGATTTTGAAAAAAACCACACGGTCGGAGTCGGAGTCAAAAACTAGCATAAAATAAAGTTGACAACTCACCTCAGATTCGGTTAAAGCTCTCCTCCGTTTAACAGATGTAGGTGTGGTCGGTCGAGGCGTCTCAGTTTCGGAGTCCGATCCGCTGGAGAAAAGATTAATTTTCGGGGCAGGAGTTTTTTCCCTTTTCTTATTCGGTTTCTTCACCTCGCGCTTCTTCTTTTCTCTCTTGGATTTCGACGTAGTTGGTGGCGGTGCTAAGGTGCAGTCGGAACCCTCGTCTTCGCAAAATGGATTGAAAGTTAAAGATGCCCTGAAAATCATGTAAATAATGTTAGTTATTATTATACGAAAACTTTAATGTTTAATCTAATATATAAAATTATCTAACAAACAACTCGCGGTGTTTGTAACAAAACTCCTCCGAAACAGCTTGACCGATTTTATGAGATTTTTTGTGTATATTCGGTAATTATATAAATTTACGAATAGATACTGATATCTATTGCATGATATATTAGTGAAATAAACCTATTTCAACAAAAATAAACGATTTTTTTGATGTGAGAATTTTAAATAAATACTGAAGTATTATGAAAGTAATATTAAAAATAGTAAGGTACTTACATACTTTATTTCGGATGTTGGTTGTTTCTTGTTCAGAACTCGCGTAAGAAAAGAACGAACTTTATGAATCCGGGGTATTTATGCGCTTGAATTCTAAAGCCTCTTTCATATTAAACAATCCGAATTGAAATAAATTAGGAATCAAAGTTTATACATATAACTTTCAGCGTTAGTGCAACTTGCTATAGAGTTTCTATTTGCAAAAGTGTTTTTAATAAATTTATATCCTCGTATGAAGACTACATTATAAATTAAATACTGCCGTATCAGCCATAGGTGTTCGATTATCGTCATTGCAAGACGCTCTTGTTTATACTTACGCCGTAAATTGAGATCTAACCGCAAAAGGAATGGTATGCGTCGGGCTCCTGATAGTTCAATGGTTAAAAGACTATTTCCACCAAATTTCTGTATTCGTCTATTGCATTGTTTAACAAGATTAATCTACATATTTTTGGCAATCGAATGCTTAAATAGCGGCAAATGTGTCTAAAATAATTAGTAACGAATGAACTTCCATTGCACAATAATTTGCAATTGTATAAATAATTGCATTGGCTCAGATCTGCTATAAAGATATACCTAAGTATATTTTATTTAAAAAACTATATTATACCTACGGAATGAACTTACTATATCCCAAATATCCAAGTTATGCTACTCAAACCGCAAGACTGCGAAGTTTTGACACCTGGCCTCAAGGTTTAAATCAAAAACCGCAAGAAATGGTTGATGCTGGTTTTTTTTATACAGGGAAAAGTGATCAAGCTATTTGTTACTTTTGCGATGGCAGGCTCAAGGACTGGGATATCGAAGACCACCCTTGGTCAGCGCACGCCCGCTGGTTTCCTTCCTGCCCCTATGTACTACTTGTAAAGGGTGAAAAATACGTACAAAGTATTATCAAAGAGGTGTGTGGTATATCAAAAGACTGTGAACAATCTACAAACAACATTGTACTAAGCTCTATACCTGCAGACAGAAATATATGTGTTGAAAATATTAAAGAAACATTTACACTATTTTGCAAAATTTGTCGAGCGGAAGAAGTAGCCGTCTGTTATAGACCGTGTGGTCATGCTGTAACATGTACTAAATGTGCTCTATCATTGAGTAAAATGTTATGCCCCATATGCAGAAAAACAATCGAAAATGTAATACGAATATATTTTTCATGAGGTATAAAATAGCCATATCAAACTTTGTTATACGTCGAATGAGCATCGCCAATGATCATCATAATTCATGACAGTTGAGAAACGTTAGATCTGTAAACGACCAATATACATCATTAAACAATCATCGATCGCAGCGGATCATCCGATTAACAACAAGTGCAAACTTTTACATGTCATGCGCATCGCCTCACTTACATTTTAATGCGCGTCTCGGTTTCGTCGAGCTAATCGTATTAGATCACGCCAACGACTTATTACAGATACAAAGTGTGGTTCGGTGCATGATATAGGATCCCCATTAAACTAGTTGATTGGGGATTCTGTATCACGGCGAGCGAACGGAGTGAGCGAAGCAAAGTGATACAGAATCCCCAATTATACACTACTAACGTAATATTATAAATGGAAAATATTACAAAGTTATAGAATAACACAGGACCTGACTTCGCAAGGATAAAAATATATTATTTATGCTCTCCTTTCTCCAAAATTAAAATAAAATCTTTGCAGGTTGACTTAATTCGCTTGACTCAGCCAAAAAAATACTGAATTCATAAATAATTCATACGCCATTTTGTGTAAAGGTGCTTTATCCTTGCTCTGTGTTAGCATTCATTCGCTGCGGGTTTTTATTTTAGGTATGCTACGTAAAAAATATAATTTAGTTTAGTGCCACATTTTGTATCACAAAGACTAATATTATTGTAGACTACCTGATGCGCGCGACTTCATCTGCGCATAGAGATAATATATACTCTATGCATCCGCGTTACACGCGTCACGCGTCACTCTCCAGGTAGCAGCGTGTTTGAAGAACAAACCTCTAGATATTATACGATAAATACATCTTAGACGATTTGATAAATTCCTCTTTAAACATCCATCGAATTTATAGATCGATCAGTCCCCTTTTGTTCCCCGGAATATAAACTACCCCTGTACCAAATTTCATCAAAATCGGTTGAACAGATGGACCGTGAAAGCGTAGCACACAGATAGACAGATAGACAGACAGACAGACAGACACACTTTCGCATTTATAATATTATTATGGATGGATATGGATATAATATTATTATGGAAGTATGAATATCAGCAGCTCTGCCCTACATTAAGATGCCGTACTATATTATATTACCGTTACTACAGATACAACAAACTAATAAATAAGCTAGAACTTACTGACATAAACTCCTGTACATATCATAATAAAAACTACAGCAGAATCTTTGCGCGTTCTTCGACAATAGCTAAACTTTTATCATTACCCAACAGCGGAAAGTTACATACAATACACGTACACTATTGGCCACGAGAAGTGCACACATAATTTAATATTTACCACATGATTTCAGAAGTGTGAACTGTGAAAATGTTTTCGGTAGATCCTTGGGCCAACTATGAAGATTCAAAGATTTGTGGGTAGTTTGGGTATTGCATTCCCGCGGGTTTTTTTTTCATTTTCCGGGATAACAAACAGTCTCTGTCCTTCCCCGGGTTGCTATCTATTTATGTACTGTGTAACTGATGGGTCGTGAAAGCGTAGCAGATACACAGACAGACACACATTCGCATTTATAATATTAGTATGGATACCGGCTTAAACCTGATTGAGTTTGTTGTGGACTTTTCTCAGACCAGCGCGCGTTTGGAACCCTCGTAGTTTTAAGATACCGCTATTAAAACCGCTATTATTAGTGATTAAAAGAACTTACAAAGCGAAGTTTTATCATAATAATATGAGTCGCTTCATTCGAAGATATAATAAACGTAAAGCTTTATACTTTGTTGACGTTCAAAAAGTGTACGGTTTAATTTTATTTATGGGTTTAAGTAATCCTTAACATTTATCCAAAAGTAATTATATAACTATAGGCACATAATATGAATATATTTGCTACGGATAAATTTTTGATATGTTTAAGATGTAAAGTAGGTATGATTTAACACTAAATGTAAGCATCCAATACTGGTTTCATTTCGTTCCATTGGCGAAGAGTCTGTGAATTTTATTTTAATTTCCACGCGTTTTAATGTAATTATCCTGGGAATTGGGAAAATTTGGTAATTTTTGTGGCCAGCAGTGTACAAGTGCGTGGAGAATGGGTATTCTTATGAATGTAGGCGGATCGTGTGGCAATGCCCCGGGATACTACCCGTATTTCTCGTAGGTCGTAGTAGGTCATGTTAGTTATCTACAGGGAAAAACTGTTAAATGATTTACTTAGTTTAGATTTAATTTCCTCTCAGAAAGAAGGGGTTTGGCCATAGTACACCATGCTATGAATCAGGGTAACAGAAATAAATCGACTGTCTCGTAGTCTAGTGGTTAGCATATTCGATTGCGGCTGAAGAGGTCCCGGGTCGGGCCATAATAATTAATTATTGGGTTTTTCTATAATAACTATGTAATAACTTAACTTTACTTTCATTTTCATTTTAAATTTTCCGGGATAAAAGTAGCCTGATGTCCTGAAACGTAAAATACCTCTATACCAAATTTCATCAAAATCGGTTGATCAGATGGGCCGTGAAAGCGTAGCAGATAGACAGACATACTTTCGCATTATTTTTATTTACATTAATCGTGGCAGAGGAAATTCCGGAGGGGTATTCCATATAGTAGTCATTTGCTTAACGCTTATCGTATTAGGGGGCATACTTCCATCGCTTAAAGAAGTATTATTTTAATATTGTTGACTTTCATGTTTTAAAATTATAATCCTTATTTTAGAGACGTTATGGTACGTGACATAATACTGTCATTCTAAAGTAATACTGCTTTATGTGATGATAGTAGCCCCCCAGTACCTCTGACGTTGAAGCCATCCGACATTGATTAGTTAAGGCCCCCAGGCTTGTTTGAGTTTGAAATTTGAATACTGCTATCTAGACATGACTATCTAGTTCAAAATAGCGATTAGTTTTATTGTTTAACATACAAAACAGTATCTCATCTATACTTACCTAATATTGTAAATGCGAAAGTGTGTTTGTTTGTTGGTTTGTCCTAAAATCACGCCGCAACAGAGCAACAGATCGACGTGTTTTTTGGCATGGGTATAGTTGAGGACTTGGAGAGTGACAAAGGCTATTTTTCCCCCAGGAATCCAAAAAACTTAAACCATGCGGACGAAGTCGCGGGCAAGTAATATTTTAAATGCGAAAGTTTGGATGGATGGATGTTTGTTACTCAATCACACCAGAATGGCTAAACGGATCTGGATGAAATTTGGCACAGAGATATATGATTATACTCTGGAATAACCTGCGGGGACAAAATACGGGAACTCTTTGATTTACTTGTATAAAACGTAACCTATGTATGTAGCCCTGAGATAAAATAAACCCTGTACAAAATTTCATCAAAATCGGTTGAATAGAGGAGCCGTGAAAGTGTAGCAGACGGACATACACACTTTCACATTTATAATATTAGTATGGATTCGTTACATTTTTCCAACCACCTGAACCGGTTCATGTTACGCACTAAAGACGTAACCCCAGAACGTAAGGGTAGTCGAAACTTTACCCTATTTACAGTAGCCTAAACATATTTACTCAGGCTTGGATAGGTATGTGGAGTTTGCCAAAAGGCCTAATGCTGGGGTTACACCAGGCGAAAATTTAAGTGCGTTCGCCGCACAGTTGCCGCTCTTTCGCTGCGCTCTCGTACATAAGTCACTTCTAGGGACTTCCACACGTTGCGGTCCTCTTTTACTCCTTCCTCCTTCCTAACGGTGTTTTCCTTCATCGTTAAAGAGCTATTTACCTAATTGCGAAGAGAAATTTAATTGCTTAAATCATTACTTAACATTATAAGTTATAAATCATAAAGTGACTGAAGGTTTTAAAGGCAGAGGGTCACTTATAATCACACACACACACACACACACACTAAAAACACCTACTTCACGACTATCTTGAGTTGGCACCTTTTTTCAAACCTTTTTGATTCGCAGCAAAAAGGGCTCTGACACTTTCTCAAAGGATAATTTAAATGCTAAATTTTTGAAAAATGTGGCTGAAGACTGAACATCCCACAATTTAAACATCCGTAGTTTTTCGCAATGTATCTGTTCCAGAATTTAGAAGTTATGGTGGGATAAAAAACTCACATACATACATACATACATGAACCCAGAAAACATTACCTAACTTTATTAATAATATTGCGAGCAATTTCAATGTTCCACCACCAAGGCTTTCTTCTATCTTCTTTCTAAAGCCGCACGAAGATTTTCACCCTGTCTAACCGCACCCTAAGGTCTATGAGGGTTACATGACAGATATTTTCCGATACAGAAACCGTGTTGCTGCGTCATAGAGGTGATTTTGTTTGATGTATGGTGGGTACAAAGGCTTTGAGGGGTTGACCCAGGTCTTAATCTATCTTACTAAAATTCGAGTACTGACAGTTTCTTAGCTACTCAGGTAAAAATACATATATCCATGATATAAATTATAATTAGGTATGATCATAATCATTTTTTATTTTACGAGAATATGGTAGGTAGGTACATGCAACATATTTACATAGGAGTTAAGATTAAAATATTATCTACACACACATAGATTTGTCTGTCAGCGGATTATAGCGAATTAGCTAATTCCTGCAACTTCGTCCGCGTGGAATAAGGGTGTTTTTAAATCCCACGGGAACTCCTTAAATTTCTGGGATAAAATGCCTATGTCCTTTCCGGGGATGTAACCTACATCTATACCAAATTTCATACCGAACTCTGACAAAGTTTAAGGTAACAGAATGTCATAATTAATGTAACTTATATTTTTTTCCGGGATTAAAAGAAGCTTATGTCACTTTCCAGGTCCTCAACTATACCCATGCAAAAAATCCCGTCACTCCGTTGTTCTGTTGCGGCGTAATTGAAGGAAAAACCAATAAACAAGGAAACAAATTTTCGCATTTATAATAAGACTAGCTGATGCCCGCGACTCCGTATCATGATACACTGGATACAATTTATCCGTGGATTGAGGTTTTTTGGTTCCCGTGGGAATTCTTTCATTTTCCGGGATAAAAAGTAGCCTATGTGCTATTCCAGACTATAATCTATCCCTGTGCCAAATTTCAGCCAGATCCGTTCAGCCGTTGGGGCGTGATTGAGTAACAAACATCCATACAAACATTCATCCATCCATACATCCATCCAAACTTTCGCATTAATATTAGTAAGAAGTAAGATTAAGCTTCTCGTTTCTTGTTGATAATTTTGTTTGGGACTATTTTCTCTAGATACTATTTAGGTGTGTATATGTCACCTGAGTCAAAGCTGGCCGCAAGTAGGTCGAGGCGAGAGATAATATGGCACGTGTGGATTTTGAGAGCTGCCTCGCTTTCAACGTAACTTTCCGAACGCTGACAAAGTTTTTAAAGCTTTTATTTATGTAATACAGTGTACCCATTAATTAAGTATAATATAAGTTTTTTTGGTGCCCGCGGGAGCTCTTTAATTTTCCGGGATAAAAATTTATCCCGGAAATGTTATTCTTGACCTATCTCTTTGCCCATCCAGATTCGTTGAGCCGTCCTCGCGTCATTGAGTAACAAACATCCATCCATCCAACCATCCATCAATCCAAACTTTCGCATTTATAATATTAGTATAGAAGTATAGATTTTTCATTGCACTAGAAGTTAGCCCTTGACTGCGATCTCACCTGGTGGTCAGTGATAATGCAATCTAAGATGGCAATGGGCTAACCTGTTAGGGGTTTGGCCACGTGGTGGGGTCCACCACGTTGATCAAGTGCGGGAGACATGACACACCCTTGAGAACATTATGAAAAACTCGGGAGGAGGAATTTCCTCAAAAACCAAAAAATTTCAAAAAAAATTTGATTGCGTGAACCCTGATCATCTGAAAAGGAGACCTGTCTAAACTACTAAGTTATCGCCGCTGTGCAATGTGTAGGTACAGTGCACATGTTATTTTTCGAGACACATCTGATGTTTTTTTCATCTATGGGTAATGAAAAAGGAACTTTATGTCCAGCTGATAAAGTTTGTTTTTAGTCTCGTACTATTTTAATCCTAGTAAGTAAAAAAAATCCTCCAATACTGTGTACTAAATGCAATATGATTAATTTGTTTTTTTTTTAAATGTTTCGCACTCAGTTATCCTCTGACATCATGTCAGAGATCTTTTTAATGCGAGATTTGCTTTGAATTAGGTGCAATTCACGATGGTCGTAAAGTGGCGGTGTTTTTTTTTTCTTTTTTTTTTCTTGTGTATGTTAGTGTGAGTAGCGGCCCTGAATTCAGAGCAGTAGTGCCAGTATTAAGTATTGAAAACGGCGTTAAAATAAACAAAGTGGTGCCGCAATATCGCTGTATAACGTAGAAACAATGCCAAAAGCCATCGAGCTCTGATTCCGGAGTTCCGGAGTTAGAGGGTCAAACCTTATGCTAAACCCGCCTGAGTTTGTTGGGGGCTCGTTTGGAACCCTCGTAGCTTTAGTTTTAAGATACCGTAATTGATTATCACCATGATGTTTTATAAGTTTCAGACGTTAATAAGTGTACAGTGTACCTAATTTAATAAATAGATATTGATATTGACGTTAAAAAAACGCGCCAACACTTGCTACGTAACGTTTTGTATTGTTTGCATTTTGTAACATTTATCCGAAGCGGTGGTAGAATCTTGACTTATAATAAGTGACACATGTTGTATAAGTGAAATAAATAAAATTTATTCATTAATAGCACTATTGGTTATGAAAAATGATTTATTTAATAAAGTAAACATAATTCCTGAAGTGGGTAAATAATTAAAATTACTTTTAAAATATATATTTGTACTCTCTTTAAAACTTCCACGAGCGAATGGTCACAACGCGTAGCGGTTTCACGAGAGATTTAATCTAAACAGTCAAGTATAAAACTTGGCCAAAGCATCACAACAGCAATAAATTAATCATTTGATCAGACTGCAGTTGCTACTGCTAAGCCTTAAATCAAATTGCGATCTAAACACAAAAGTATTCAATAATCGCTGAGTCTACTGGTAGGAGACTAACTTTACCAAAGTCAAAATATTCGTATTTATGCAAATTATTCCAATATCCCCGTAATAGGCGTATCCCCGCCAAAGAACGAACCGAGTGAAATACATCGAATGAGTCAAATATCAACTTAATTAAACCTTCGTCAATAAATAAATATGCAATCTTTTATCTTTTCTAAAAATTCAATTCAAATTTAAACGCAAAGCTGACAATATATTATAATAACCAATACTGCTCAAGCTAGGCATGCAGATTACTCAGAATGTTTTCCTTCATTGTTATAACTCAGCGTAGAATGCCAGCTATTAGTTCGTACGCGATATATACTCGTACAACTATTTTAACGCAAATGAGGTGCGTCCTCAGGGATTGTACACCTCGTTTGACTAAGATACCTAGATAAAAAGAGTAAAATCAATAATTCAAGCACGAGTAAAATCATATTTATTCAACTAACTGATACCCGCGGGAAATCTTTGAATTTTCTGAAATAAAAGGTAGCCTATGAGTAATTCTAGACTATAATCTATATATGTGCCTTTAATGCAAGGGCGTTCAGCCGTTCTGGCGAGATTGAGTAACAAACATCCATCCATTCATCAATCCCAGCTTTTGCTTTTGTAATATTAGTAAAGATCAGGTGTCCTTTACCACATGAACTGGGACTTCTTTCAAGGTAACTCACGCTCTAGTAATTGTACATCTCTCGGGCTCTTGGCAACACCGCGGAATATTTGAATATTGGAGATAGATACGGGAGTTTATTGTTCGTACGGGACCTTATCTGGGGCCCGTGCGACTGAATTAATATAGTCTTTTTATTATTATTTTTCGCGTATTTTCCACTTATTTTTCTTTCCCGAAAGATTCTTTACATTTACGGAGTCAGACCTAACATTTTCAGAGGCATAATGTAATTTTTTGAGTAAACCAAACTTATAAGCTTTTAAGGTAAGCTAGAAGATTTTTTTTAAAATCTATATTTATTATAGAGGGTTTGTTCAATATTGAACATGTCACCATCATGGGAACAAAATCATCATTTTACTTCCTACGCTCAACATATGTTTAAATCCACTTAAGCTGTGCTTAGCATAAGTAGCGCATAATAATTTCATACTTCCATACTTCTATACTAATATTATAAATGCGAAAGTCTGTCTATCCGTCTGTCTGTCTGTCTGCTACGCTTTAACGGCCCAACTTTCAACCGATTTTGACGTTTGGCGGAAAATAAAGGAGTACCCGCGGGTAACAAAACATCTACATCCACGTCATGAAGTCGCGGGCATCAGCTAGTATTATGTAGTTTTCCTTTGAACATAATAATCTCAGGTAAACAAACCGTAGAAACCACCAACGCGTAAAATATGACATAGCGCTTGGCCCGACGCAGTCCCTCCAGGAGCCATACTGCCAACGCATAAAGCAATACTTAAGCAATATTACTTAAAATGACAGTTTGATGTCACGTACCTAAAATCCATACTAATATTATAAATGCGAAAGTGTGTCTGTCCGTCTGTCTGTCTGTCTGCTACGCTTTCACGGCCCATCTGTTCAACCGATTTTGATGAAATTTGGTACAGGGATAGGTTATATCCCGGGGAAGGACATAGGCTACTTTTTATCCCGGAAAATTCGACGGTTCCCGCGGGAATCAAAAAAATTATCTGTTTAACCGATTTTAATGAAATTTGGTACAGGGGTAGGTTGTATCCCGGGGAAGGACTACGCCACTTTTAATCCCGGAAAATTCAAGAGTTCCCGCGGGAATCGAAAAATCTTGGTCCATGCGGACGAAGTCGCGGGAATCATCTAGTAAGGATTATAATTCTAAAACACGAAAGTCGACAATAATGAAACAATATGGATTTAAGCGTTGGCAGTGTGGCCCCAGTTAGGTTTTCAGTCGTATCACGATTTCATCGTTAAATCACGGTAACACGGGTTTTTATTCTTTTTAGGGTTCCGTAGCCAAATTTGGCAAAAACGGAACCCTTATAGATTCGTCATGTCTGTCTGTCTGTCTGTCCGTCCGTATGTCACAGCCACTTTTTTCCGAAACTATAACTATACTGTTGAAACTTGGTAAGTAGATGTATTCTGTGAACCGCATTAAGATTTTCTTACAAAAATAGAAAAAAAACAATAAATTTTGGGGGTTCCCCATACTTAGAACTGAAACTCAAAAATTTTTTTTTCATCTAACCCATACGTGTGGGGTATCTATGGATAGGTCTTCAAAAATGATATTGAGGTTGGTATATAATTTTTTTCTAAACTGAATACTTTGCGCGAGAGACACTTCCAAATGGTAAAATGTGTGTCCCCCCCCTGTAACTTCTAAAATAAGAGAATGATAAAACTAAAAAAATATATGATGTACATTATCATGCAAACTTCCACCGAAAATTGGTTTAAACGAGATCTAGTAAGTAGTTTTTTTTTAATACGTCATAAATCGTAAACCGCAATTTACCTACTCGTATCATTCAATCAACTCAAATATTTAAAATAAAAATATTTTTAATAATTTAAAACTTACTACAGGTTTGTACAGAACCCTCGGTGCGCGAGTCCGACTCGCACTTGCCCGGTTTTTTTTTAATTCGTCATAAATCGTAAACCGCAATTTACCCTTCATTCAATCAACTCAAATATTTAAAATAAAAATATTTTTATAATTTAAAACTTACTACAGGTTTGTACGGAACCCTTGGTGCGCGAGTCCGACTCGCACTTGGCCGGTTTTTTTAATATTTATAACAGCTAGCTTGCTAGACTGATCTTATTACTGTTTATATTTTTTAAATTATATTTTACTCTCACAGAGCAGAATTCTACTTTGTAATTATTAAGCCACTAATTAACTCGTGATTCGTATATGATAGGTAAGGTAACTTTACCCGGGTTGAGTCCTTGTCAGTAACATCGCACGCATGCTAATTATACCCGGAGGCCTCGGTGCGATGTAATTACATTGGAAGACCAGTTTATTTCCGCAACTTCCTCTGCGTGAAAATTTGTAAGTATAAAGTAGTTATGGGGTTAATTCAGACACATATTCATTTATCCATCCAATGAATGAATGAATGAATGAATGATTTTTTCTTGTCCGAATATGTGTTACAGTACTTACGAAAAGTTGCAGCGTCCAGTCAGGCAACCCTGACGTACAAATGATGTAGTTAAATCCATACTTAATATTATAAATGCGAAAACGTGTCTGTCTGTCTGTCTGCTACGCTTTCACGGCTCACCTATTCAACCGATTTTGATGAAATTTGGTAAAGGCGAAAAGTCGCAGCCTATCCAGTCAGGTAACCCTGACGTACAAATTTTGATGTAGTTAAATCCATACAAATATTATAAATGCGAAAGTGTGTCTGCGTGTCCGTCTGTCTGCTACGCTTTCACGGCTCACCTATTCAACCGATTTTGATGAAATGTAGTAAAGGGATAGGTTGTATCCCGGGGAAGGAAATTGGCTTTTTATCCCGGAATATTAAGGAGTTCCCCCTAGTATCTAGGTATTATAATAGTAATTAAATAAAAATTACATCATAATATCGTAGCTGCTATAGAGTTCCCCTGTTGAATAGCAAACCTATTTAGGTCAGCAAAAATCTAGACAATTCGTTTCATTGGCGCAAATCTTTGCGCTAGTTCCAGCTGAGACACGATTCGGAATCAAAGATACAAAATATTCCGACCGAGGAGCGTTTTGCAATTCAATCCCTTTGCGTTATTCAACGGCCGGCGAGCGGGATGCTGTAAAAGATTAGAGGGAAACGAGAGCAAATACTGTACACGTAGTAGGTACGGTCGACGTCAATAGTATATTGTGTGCCTAAGGGTGAAACAAGATGATTTAAAACGAGGGTGAAGTTGCCTGCCTGAGCGAATCGAGAGCAGTATCATCCGAAATCTGAAATCGTGTTTCATCCCGTGGCGCACACACATTTTTTCATCTTCTTATCTTACTAATATTATAAACTAGCGAATGCCCGCGACTTCGTCTGCGTGGTTTGAGGTTTTTTGGTTCCCGCGGGAACTATTTAATTTTCTGGGATTAAAAGTAGCATATGTGCTATTCCAGAGTAATTTGGCACAGAGATAGATCTCTGTGCCAAATTACTCAGATTTCAGCCAGATCCGTTCAGCCGTTGAAACGTGATTGAGTAACAAATATCCATACATCCATCCAAACTTTCGCATTTATAATATTAAGTAAGATGCGAAAGTTTGGATGGATGTATGGATGGATGGATGTATAGACTTTTGTTACTCAATCACGCCCCAAAAGCTTAACGGATCTGGCTGAAATTTGGCACAGAGATAGATTATAGTCTGGAATAGCACATAGCCTACTTTTAATCCCGGAAAATTAAAGAGTTCCCGCGGGAACCACAAAACCACGATCCACGCGTACGAAGTCGCGGGCATCAGCTAGTTTAACGTAAAATTGACAGGTGACGTGGATATTACGACTTTTGGGAGTAATCAATCACAATCAATCACTACAGCCTATTAACGTCCCACTGCTGGGCACAGGCCTCCACTCTCATAGGAGAGTGGGAATTAGAGCTTAGACCCACCACGCTGCTCCAATGCGGGTTGGCGGGCTTTAACGACTATTATCATGTTAGTGATAATAACCGGGACCGACGGCTTAACGTGCTCTCCGAGGCACGGGGGTGAAACACCGCCAATTTCCAACTTCGGGGTGGCACTGAGAATTTCTTAATTGAAAAACCCAATACCTAACTTTTATGCCCGACCGGGTATCGAACCCAGGACCTCGTGATCCGCAGTCGACTATGCTAACCACTAGACCAACGAGGCAGTCGGGAGTAATCACTACAAAGTAATCTATTTGACTATGTAGTAGCCAAATACCCAATTTTTGAATTTGCTCTAGTGTGGTCTGGTCTGATGGGAGGATTTTACCGTGGCATACCACCCTATGAGTATTGACACCCTATTGACTGCCTCGTTGGTCTAGTGGTTAGCATGTTTGACTGCGGCTGACGAGGTCCCGGGTTCGAGTCCCGGGTCGGGCCATAATAAGTGTTGGCTTTTTCTGACTACAAATTCTCAGCACTAGCCCGGAGTTAGGAAGTTGGCGGTGTTTAACCCCCGTGCCTCGGAGAGCACGTTAAGCGACGGCTTACCGGCGACCGGGACCGACGGGTCCCGGTTATCATCACTAACATAATAGTCGTTAAAGCCCGCCAACCCGCATTGGAGCAGCGTGGTGGGTCTAAGCTCTAATTCCCTCTCTCCTATGAGAGAGGAGGCCTGTGCCCAGCTGGGACGTTAATGGGCTGTAGTGGTGGTGGTGGTGGATACCACCCTACCTATATCATACCGCCAAGCGATTTAGCGTTCCGGTACCAATGCCGTGTATAGAAACTATGACTGCCCTACTGCTATACCCCTTACATTTTTTTTATTCCGCTACAAGTTAGCCATTGATTGCGATCTCACCTGCAGATGGTAAGTGATGTTGCAGTCTAACATGGTAGCGGGCTAACCTGTTAGGGGTATGGCAGTTATATGAAACCCCTAGTCGGTTTCTACACGGCATCGTACCGGAACGCTAACTCGCTTGGCGGTACGTCTTTTCCGGTAGGGTGGTAACTAGCCACAGCCGAAGTCTCCCACCAGACCAAACCAGAGACCAAATTCATGTTAGATACATATATATTACTAGCGAATGCCCACGACTTCGCCTGCGTGGTTTGAGGTTTTTTGGTTCCCGCAGGAACTCTTTAATTTTCCGGGATAAAAAGTAGCCTATGTGTTATTCCAGACTATAATCTATCTCTGTGCCAAATTTCATTCAGATCCGTTCAGCCGTTCGGGCGTGATTGAGTAACAAACATCCATCCATCCAAACTTTCGCATTTATAATATTTTTTTGATTTGATTGATTGATTGATGATTGATATTTAATATATTCATATAATATTATAAATTCCCAAATTGAACCTGTCGGGAATCGAACCTGGGACCTCCCACGTTAAGGCAACGGCGTTCAACACTGCGCCAGGGGGGTCGTTAAATTTTAGCCCGCTACCACAGAATACCAACCATTACTTGCCGCTACCATCCTAGATTGCATCATTACTTACCACCAGGTGAAATTGCAGTCAAGGGTTAAATTGAGCAGAAATTTAAAAAAAGACCGGCCAAGTGCGAGTCGGACTCGCGCACCGAGGGTTCCGTACTCAAGAAGTAGGTATAATTACCTTTGTTAATGAACCGCAAAACTAACTTTGTTTGTAGAGGTTTACTGTTAATATCAAAAAATTACGTTTGTTGTATGGGAGCCCCCCTTTAATATTTACTTTATTGATATTTAATTATTTATTTTGAAAGGTAATATACAGTCTACCTGTTACTGTTTTTAATATTGAGCAAAAAAATACGAAAAAAACACGTTTATTGTATGGGGACCCCCCTTAATATATATATTTTTTTAATTTTTAGTATTTGTTGTTATAGCGGCAACGGAAATACATCATTTGTGAAAATTTCAGCTTTCTAGCTATCACGGTCTATGAGATACAGCCTGGAGACAGACAGACAGACAGACAGACAGACAGACAGCGGAGTCTTAGTAATAGGGTCCCGTTTTTACCCTTTGGGTACGGAACCCTAAAAACATTAATGATGATTTGAAAGCAGGTCGTTGTAGACATTTTAATAGGTCGTGATGAACTGCTTTTGTTCCAGTTTTAATTTAAAATGTAGGCCATTACATTACTCGGATTGCATTTTTATTTTCATTTACGACACTAGAGTTTTTATACTTACTAACATACTAGACTAGATTATGCTAGCGATTTCCCCCGCGTGGATTTACGATTTTTTATTCCCGTGGGAACTTGTAAATATACTTGTAATGATGAATAAATTGTAATCATACTAAAATTATATATGCGAAAGTGTGTTTCTTTGTTGGTTTGTCCTTCCATCACGCCGCAACGGAGCAACGGATCGACGAGATCTTTTGCATGGGTATAGTTGAGGACCTGGACTGTGACATAGGCTTTTTATCCCGGATAATTAAGGAGTTCCCGCGGGAATAAAAAAAACTTAATCCACGCGGACGAAGTCGCGGGCATCCACTAGTGATGAATAAAAAATACTCTATCTATTGTATGAATAATCTACCGTGTACTTCCGACTTTCTCAAGTCGGCCAATTATATAGACTGGAAAATATTTTATTAATTTCAGTTGGCGAACTATTCTCATTTAACCAATATCAATAGCCTCCACATTTCATTAAACTTAGATCTCTAGAATAGATAATTAATAAGTACTTGTGCTGATAGTTTTCAAATATTCCACAAGTTTATGATTAATATTCGACTGGAATCTCATAATAATAAATGTCCTCTCGACCGAATTTAAGCCACGGCGGCCAATCTCTAGAGAGATTAGCCATCTGGGCGGAAGCTATTATAGCGCAAACACAGGTGCACTCTCTGTTCCTTCACTCTCAAAGCCCAGAACCGAAACGGAACGGGACAGAAAATCCGACACGACCGCAGAGAGATCAGGCGCAGGACAGACGGCTTAACGTTCTCACATTTGAAGGAGAGGAGACGGATTGTCAAGCTAGACTCTCATCTCTTAATGGGTGTCACTATAAAGTTACTTAATAAACAAATAATAAATAATGTCCGCCCGACCGAATTTCGGCCACGGCGGCCAATCTCTAGAGAGATTAGCCATCTGCGAGGGAGCTATTGTGATCAAGTGTGTGCGCAAACACAGGTGCACTCTTTGTTCCTTTACTCTCAAAGCCCGATGGGACGGAAAATCCAACATGACCGGAGAGAGATCAGGCGTAGACCGACGGCTTAACGTTCTCTCCTTTGAAGGAGAGGAGACGGATTGCCAAGCTAGTCTCTCATCTCTTCAGGGTTGTCACTATAAACTTAATAAATAAAACGTTATCGGCATTCCTTATAGCCAGGGTAAAAGCCGTTTACCGCCCGCCCTATAACAACACCATAACTCATTGGTTATGGCGCATTATAGCGGCTTACGTGACAAATATCTGAGCAAATATTGGCAATCTATGGTGGTATCGGTAATAAGTTATAATCTATACCACTCAGTTAGTACTAATAACTGAGTGGTATAGATTATAACGTTAGTATAACTGTACTAGATAATGCCCGAGACTTCGTCCGCGTGGTATTAGTTTTTTTTTTCCCCTCGGGAACTCCCCAATTTTCCGGGATAAAAAGTAGACTATGTCACTCTCCAGGACCTCAACTATATCCATACCAAAAATCATATCGATCCGTTGCTCCGTTGCGGCGTGATTGAAGGACAAACCAACAAACCAACAAACAAACACTTTCGCTTTTATAATATTAAGTATGATTAGGTTTAATGGGTTTAATATATCTGCGGTACCCTTAACGGGTTAGTGGGCTATCATCTTAGAATGTATAAGCCCTTGCCACTAGGTATTATGGCAGTCAAGGGCTAACATGCAGAGGTAAAAAAATAACCATCACTACAGCCCACAGCTAATATTAAACGCTCTTTTATTGTACAGTTGTAAAATTCGATATCTACTGAAAGAACCACAGATTAAAAAGGACCACAGAAATCGTAATACAGTACTATTACACCTTATACCCTTTTTATAAAACAGATAGATAGGTAGATAGATGAACTCTTTATTGCACAGTGCACACACAAAACAAAAACAATAGGTTAAAATATAGCACAAAGGCGGTCTTATTGCTAAAGCAATCTCTTCCAGACAACCTTTGGTGAAAGGAGATTATAAAACAAGAGCGCGGGATAGTGCAACATCTAAATTACATTCCTACATACATACAGAGGCAAACATATTCATAAAGAGGGGAAATCTTCGTGAGATACCCGATTCCCGGGGTGGAAAATGGGTTTTTCATTTTTAATTTTTAACCCATTTTACAAATCTCACTGAGATTTGTACCCACTAAAACCCTCTCGGTGGCCATCCTCTGAGCCGCCTAAAAGCCGCCAGTTGCCGTGTAGTTGCCTCGTCCTTGATGCTGTGAAAGGTAGAAAAGCAAAGAAACGCGTTTGATTTTGCTTTGAAATGCAAAAAAAATAAAAGTAACTTGAAGTCGTAATAATTGCTAAAAAAGTTTCTTTTCTTCGAACTGAATGTATTCTTGTAGACTTTTTACTGGAGCTTTTCTAGCGAATGTCGTGATTTTATCTTCAAACAAAATAATTGACAAAATAATAGACATTGAACGAGAACGGAGAGCCTTAGCTGTAAGGTGTAACATGTTGGCCCGCAGGTTCGCCCGCTGCAGTAAGGAAGCGAAAATAACGCTATTCAAAGCTTATTGTCAAACCTGCTACACGGGGGGCCTGTGGACTAATTACACTCAAAAGGCTATAGATACTTTGCGAGTCCAGTACAACAATGCATTCAGGATACTGTTGGGCTTGCCGCGATTCTGCTCAGCATCAGGCATGTTTGCAGAGGCACGTACTGATGATTTCTATGCCATCATCAGAAAAAAGACTGCATCCCTCCTGGCAAGGCTGCGTTCAAGCCCAAACAGTATCCTGATGATGATAGCGGGTAAATTAGAGTCACCGATCCTGCAACACTGTATTAAAGTCCTCGTTCGGTGACTTAACTAAATGAAATCATGTTTTTATGTTTTTAAAGTAAAAATTATCCTAGAAATAAAATATGAACATAGTTTTTTTAAGATTGTATTTTACTAACAACCATGGGCCTCTGTTGCCATAATAAAGAAAGTTATTTATTTATATTTATTTAATATCTATAATCTAAAAAATATTATAAATGCGAAAGTTTGGATGGATGTCTGGATGGATGTATGGATGTATGGATGTTTGTTACTCAATCACGCGCCAACGGCTGAACGGATCTGGCTGAAATTTGGCACAGGGATAGATTATAGTCTGGAATAGCACATAGGCTACTTTTTATCCCGGAAAATTAAGGAGTTCCCGCGGGAACCAAAATACCTCAAATGGATGTCTGTTACTCAATCACGCCAGAACGGCTGAACGGATCTGGATGAAATTTGGCACAGAGATAGATTATAGTCTGGAATAGCATATAGGCTACTTTTTATCCCGGAAAATTGAAGAGTTCCCGCGGGAATATAACAAATGTATCTGTTCAACTGATTTTGATAAAATTTGGTACAGGGATAGGTTGGATCCCGGGGAAGGACGTAGGCTACTTTTTATCCCGGAAAATTAAGGAGTTCCCGCGGGAACCAAAAAACCTCAAACCACGCGGACGTAGTCGCGGGCATCAGCTAGTAATCTAATGAAAACATGACATGTTGATGCGAAAGTTTGGATGGATGGATGGATGGATGTTTGTTACTCAATCACGCGCGAAAGGATCTGGATAAAATTTGGTCCAGAGAAATATTCTATCATGAAATAGCACATAGGCTACTTTTTATCCTGGGAAATTAAGGATTCCCTGCGGGAACCAAAAAATCTCAATCCGCAAGGCTGAAGTCGCGGGCATCAGCTAGTTTTTAATAAATACGTATGTTTTGACTTTTCCCCAATATATTCTATTAATTTACAAACAAAAGATATAATTATTTCATTAGTTAATTAAGTAATAGGTGCCTCTAATCAATAACTTAATTGGATACAAAATTAACTTCGTACATATTAAAATAAATGTTAATGTATTAATAGTTATTTGTTATACAAGAGTGAAAAGTTGTTTTTTAACCGCGTGCTCAATTTTGGTGACCGAGCAAGCGAAGGATTCTAAAATTGAATCACGAGCGCAGCGAGTGGTTCAAAAATTAGAATCCTGAGCGTCAGCGAGGGAATCAAAAGAGCACGAGGTGAAAAATCTTTTCACTCGAGTGCAACACGTAACTTTTCATCCCACCTCAGCGAGGAAATGACATGACGTGAAAGAAAATGGTGCGCGCAAAGCAAATCAAAAAAGTACACCAAGAAGGTTACGAGAGTGAGTTTTTAACAAATTAAAAAATGTTTTATGGAAATTCGGCACCATAGAGGTAGAAGTAAATAGGTTTTAATGATGTTTTGAATTCACAAAATACATAGACGAGTGATATTTACTAACGTGCACACGATGTTCTAAATTCAATTTACTTTATCCTCAAGAGGATAATAACGGCTTTTGCATTCTGATATCGAAGATTAAAAATACTCTTTCCGAGATGGTGGGATGAAAATGTATGTTTATGTTCTGTTTATGAGTTATGAATATGATTTATAGGCAATATTCCACCTTCGAACGTAATTTACGTTAAATTAAATTACCTATATCCACGTACAATATTACGTTCCGCGTTGATATACCTACCCTTGGGGTTAATAAGGTATGTTATGTTTATGAGGTGGTATTGACTAAATCCATGTTATTTAACAGTTGTTGGATTTATGTAGTATTTAGGTTAAAACACCTGATCTCCAGTAGGGGGTTGCGGGTTCGGTGCCCGGGCTCGCACCTCCAACTTTCGAAGGTGCGTTTTAAGAAATTAAATATCACTGACTCCAAACGGTGAAGGAAAACACGCCTAATAGAGTTCCTCATAATGTTCTCGAAGGTGTCTGATGCCAATTCGTACTTGGCCAGCGTGGTGGACAGTGGCCAAACGGCCTTCTCATACCGAGAAGAGATTCGTGCTCAAAAGTGAGCTGACAATAGGTCGTTATGAGAGAGAAGAGAGAAACTATTTTGCAAGTCTAAACATTCTTGTGAGGAACTTGTAGTTTGCCAATGTAACTTTATAATATGTAAGTTACTTACGCAAAAACTTACAGGCAGGCATAAGGCATGATGACTGATTTTGAAAAATGGTTAGATTATGTTCGGAAGTATCTACTATTTCGAAAAAATACCTTATTTCAGCAGAAAAATAAAGTTTAGTAGATAAAATTAGCATTTGAAATTTAAATTTTAAAATTCACGCCAAAACGTTCGGCGGTGTCATGGCGTCGTTGTGACGTCACTTTTGTTTTTACCAATGTACTCTGTGCACTGTGCAGTAAACAATAGTGTGATTTTCAAAGCTCGAAAACAAACAATTGTGACGTCATTCGCTTCTTTGTGTTTTATGCAATATGGCGGATTGCTGTATTTTATAGTTTTATTTTATCAAAATAAATAGCAATCTCACTCGATATTGAAAAATAAATACGTTTTTTATAATCCATGAATCCTATTTCATTAGATATATTCATAATTGCATTGATTCTTGGTTACTGTCATCATGCCTATTGTGGCCTAAAATGGTAGCAGGCTAACCTAGCAGACGTGTGGTGTATTTAGTATTTGCTAGCGGCATCATACTATAAAGGTCTAGATGATGAGGTCCCCACTTGAGATGCACGGCGCGGCGCGACACGTAGCGGCAAATATTCTTTGTATAATTTTGTATGAGTAAGACGGGTATTGCTGACAGAGCAACTGACAGAGCAACTGAGACCTCAATTAAACTGTCAAATAAAGAATGTGGACTTATTTTACAAACGCCATCTAGTCTGAAAAGCGGGACAGCGCTATGGCGGGGACAAGGACAGGCTTATACAGGTGAGGGGCACACCCTATAAGTCGGACGCCCAACTTTTTCTATGAAAGGGCCCATCTAGTACCTACATATATATCGACGGCTCAGAGCCAGTCCTGACGTCCTCACTGTACGTTTGCTAAACAGTGGCAAAAAGCAAATTCGCTCGTGTAATTTTCCATCTGCCTCAAATTATTTTCAATTATCTTCCCTGAAATGTGGAATTAGGGATGGAATACTTTAATGATGATTTGACAAAGTAATTTGGTGAGCCGGATTCACTTTTACATTTTGTTGCTTATTTAGGTCGTGTGTATAAATTATTACTTACATGTTTCTCATTTAGATTAAAATAAACTCCCTGGCTCAGTGGTTAAGGGTCTTTAATTATGCCATTCAATTCCCTGCAGGGAAAATTTATTTTTATTATTTCCTAGCCCGCTCCTTCGTCCGCGTGGATTGAAGTTTTTGGTTCCGGCAATAACTCTTTAATTTTCCGGGATATAAAGTTTGTGTTATTCCAGACTCTGTCTGTATCTCTGTGTCAAATTTCATCCAGATCCGTTTAGCCGTTCTAGTGTGTTTGAATAACAAACATCCATCCATACATCCATACATCCATACATACATACATCCATATATCCATATCCATACATACATACATGAGTTGCCGTATATAATTTTAAAGATAATTAGGAATAGAGTCCAAAACTATTTTTCTTTTAATTTTTCCCCTAAAATTGACGAAATGGGGAGATTTTTTGAGAATTCAAAGTGGAGATTTTCTAACGTCCAAAGTTGACCTCAGAACTCACAATTTTATGAAAGGCGGAGCCTTTAACTATATCAATTATTATTTGAATTATATATCCTGTACTTGAACTACTAAAATTAGATAAATATTATACTTAAGGAAACGAAATTATTTAATTTTTAATGAGGTTCAGTATTTTTAACAGAACTTCACAATTATGTCAATAGATGGCGCTTTGTAAAAGTTTATTCGTTTGTGCTTATGTCACCGTAAGATTGCAAAAACCGTTAGATTGTAATCCAACTAGCGATATTGTAAACTGTCGACGGATTGTGAACCGTTCAATGTTCCGGTTGTCAATTTTTGAAATATTCATTGTATTTACGTTTTCTTGTCTCTTTCTTGTAGGTTAGCTTAGGGTTCGACATAAATAATCACGTAGTGCCCTGCCACAGGCCGGGCACTTATGTTTTATCGGGTTAATATATCTAACAGATTACAATCTACCGAAAAATAATGCGTTTAATTGTCTTTATCTTTAGTGCGTTTATCTGTCGACAGTTTACAATATCGCTAGTTAGATTACAATCCAACGGCCTTTACAATCTTACGGTGACACTTACAAATAATAAACTAGTATCTTATGGATACCGCGAGGTCTCAGTTCGGGGCGCACCACTAGTATTAGTATAGATTTAAAGATTATTTAGAATTATTGAGAATTCACAAAGTTTATTAACGTATAGATGTTAAAGAACTTCAGAATGGCTTCAGCATGGCCGCCAAAGACATCCTGTCCAACGATTTAGCGTTCCGGTACGATGCCGAATAGAATTCACAAGGCAACAAATATTATACGACAAAATTAAGTTTACGTAATTAAGAGCATACTTTTCATCCCGGAAAATTAAGTTTTTTTTTAATCCATTATACCTAAGTTAGCCCTTGACTGCGATCTCACCTGATGGTAAGTGATGATGCAGTCTAAGATAGTAGCGGGCTAACCTGTTAGGGGCATAGCAGTTAATTAAACCCATACCCCTATTCGGTTTCTACACGGCATCGTTTCTAAATCGCTTAGCGGCACGTCTTTGCCGGTAGGGCGGTAACTAGCCACGGCCGAAGCCTCCCACCAGGCCAGACCAGGGAAAATTCAGAAATTATAATTCCCAAATTGAGCCTGCCGGGGCTTACCCGAGAATCATCTAATTAAGTATAATTAATTGCAACTCTAGATTGTTTGTGGGCTTCTGAATGAAAAGCCGATTGCTTCCAAGCTTCGATAAAAGAGTAGGTATGTCATAATAATATATCGAATTAGTTTGAAATGGTTTGAACACAAAACAAAGCCATTTAAATGGTAATTAATTAATCACTATCAAATGTCAATAACAAACTAATTACTATTTAATTCAGCATTCATATCAGAATATTATTGTGTACTGTATTTTGTGTATGTCAGATAATAATTACTGTACACACTGACACACAGATATTACATACTATCTGACGTACATCAAGGTACTTACCTCAAACGTTAATCTTATCCTACTACTATATATAGACGTCTATACTAATATTATAAATGCGAAAGTGTGTTTGTTTATTGGTTTGTCCTTCAATCACGTCTCAACAGAGCAACGGATCGACGTGAATTTTATCATGGGTATAGTTGAGGACCTGGAAAGTGACATGGGCTACATTTTATCCCAGAAAATTAAGGAGTTCTCGCGGGAATCGAAAAAAAATAATTCACGCGGACGAAGTCGCGGGCATCAGCTAGTTATAAACTACCTGTACTACCTACTGTGTTGATACTAGTAGTAACTAGGAGCCAACTTCCGTAATAAACCCTAATCGGAATCGGCACAAATGACTACAATACGTAGTCTATAACGGTCATTGTTCGGTTAATCTATGGTATCCATTCGGACCCTTCCCAAACCGAACTATAAATGCTGGCCTCTAATTAGCCATTACACGACAAATACGGTAACCAAATAGCCCGTTTCAGCACTCCGGCCATAATGCATTGCAGCTATTTAGCTTGGTAACTTTTAGTTGTTCTATTAACAGTGTAGTTACTTTTTGTTGCTCTATAGATTCCTTGTTATTATAATGCAGTGGGTCCCCAGGTCCTTCCGAATACGACTCGACTAAGAGTCGCTCCACTGATCCGCAGAAGACGACAGGGGGGAAGAAGGCGACGCTTCGCTCACCTTCTCCCGCCTTAGTATAGGTGTCCAGGACCCTATGGTCGGTTCAGCGTCGCGACGTCTCAGTGAGAGACGCGGACTGTGCTGCTGGTTTTTAATGGGTATTCTGCTTCCATCTGTGAATCCCACATACCCGCCCTGTGCGGGATGCAACTCAATGATCAACCTGATCAACTCACCCTTCCGCTCACCCACTATCACTCAGTTCTAAAAGTTCTGCTTCTAATATTAGCTGTTTTTTCAGTACGCCTTACGTTACTCCATCGAACAGTCCATGGCGATGTTCGTCGCGTTAACCGAGACGCCCTGTCTCTGCACGTACTGGTGTGAGGATGACTTCAAGTGGGACTCCTCGGATCTGATCAACTCGCCCTTCCGCTCGCCCACCATCACTCTGTTCTATTTCCATCTGATGATGTCCGCTGATGGTCCTTACTACACCACGTCGCCGGATCAGTTTGAGGTAAACTTGCTTCAAGCATCTATTACATCATCATCATCATCATCATTTCAACTCATTGCGCTGCTGGTTCACTACCCAAGAACGAGCTTCCTGTCAGAATGATAAGGGTTTGGGCGGGCGTCCTCACCACTAGACTGTCACCGCTACAAATCTATACTTCCATGCTTCTATACTAATATTATAAATGCGAAAGTTTGGATGGATGTTTGTTATTCAATCACGCCAGAACTGCTGAACAGATCTGATTGTGTGGAATAACACATAGGCTTATTTTTATCCTTGGCATCAACTAGTAAGCTAATAAAAGCTTTAGTAAAAACAGACAAATATAATATTTATCGAAAAACAGATAGTGATCCAGAGGCTGTTTCGGGAAATGCTGTACCGCTGCCATTTCATACCGCAAGTGCATCCGAAGATCATGACTGGCCTGGTCTTCGATAAGGAGCTATTCCTTACATCTATCGGTAAGTCCCAATCAAAAAGGATTCTGAGATATCCCACTTTTAACTGTTGGATATCAAGCAGTCAAGGAATAGATAGATAGATAGATAGATAGATAGATAGATAGATAGATAGATAGATAGATAGATAGATAGATAGATAGATAGATAGATAGATAGATAGATAGATAGATGATTTATTTAATACTTCAAGTTCAAGTTTCTAAGTTCAACTCTCCGGTTTGTAAAGATTATTATCAGATCTTAGTGATAATAACTGAGACCGACGCGGAGACGAAAAGGTCAAATACCGACTACCAAATTCGGTCACCCATCCAACTGGACCGACTTGGGTCAACGTAGCTTAACAATCGCAATCCACTGCAACTAGGCCACTCATCCCTCCAATTTGTTCTACACGAAGTAAAACATTTCATTTCATAATGATCAAAGGTTTTGAAATTGTTTCGCGTATCAAGAACAAATCCAGGTTAGTCCGCTACCATCTTAAACTGCGTCATCACTTACCATCAGGTGAGATTGCAGTCAAGGGCTAACTTGTAGTTCATTTAAAAAAAAACTGGGTTGTTAGTTGATAGCAAACCGCAAAATTATCAATCAATCAAATCATTTATTCAATATAGGTATACTGTAGGTACACTTATTGACGTTAAAAATAATTAATTATTATTACTTAAAATGATAACCGTTATCTCTCTCCATAATTTCGATGCCGATTTCAACGAAATATCGATTAAACTAACTATTTGACTAATCACCCTATCTATTAAGACCCTTTCCGGAGCCGAGCCGTATCGTTCCTCAACGAGGCCGTTACACGACAAATTCGATCACCAAATTGCCCGTTTTCACACTACAGCTATTATTTATTGCAGAGCTATTTATTTGCAAGGGTTTAGTTTTATTGCTTTGTTTTAAGGATCTAGGATTTGATTGATTATAGCCAATAATTTCGCAATGATATTTTATAATTCATTTGTTGTGTTGGTCAGTAAACATTTATTTATTTACTAGCTGATGCCCGGGACTTCGTCCGCGTGGTTTAAGTTTTTTTTATTCCCGCGGGTATTCCTAATTTTCCGGGATAAAAAGTAGCCTATGTCACTCTCCAGGTCCTCAACTATACCCATGCTAAAAATCACGTCGATCCAATTGCTCTGTTGCGGCGTGATTGAAGGACAAACCAACAAACCAACAAACAAACACACTTTCGCGTTTATAATAATATTAATATGAAATAGCTAATTAAATAAATAATTGACGAATATCATACTATTGCCTCGTTGGTCTAGTGGTTAGCATGTTTGACTGCGGCCGACGAGGTACCGGGTTCGAGTTGCTGGTCGGGCCATGTTTGTTGGTTTGTCCTTCAATCACGCCGCAACGGAGCAATTGGATCGACGTGATATCATCAATATTGTATCAATAGGAAGTTTTTCACCATTGAAAATGGTTATCAGATGCAAATCGCCTGAGACGTAATTTTGGCCCTAGCTCCGAGGATTTTGGCCATAGCTCCGAGGATTTTGGCCATAGCTCCGAGGATTTTGGGAAGATCGAGATGGGAATAGTACCAAGAGTTGAGGAATTTATCGAGACACGTGTGAGCGTTTGAATTTTGAAAATCGGCTGATACCTAACTTTTTTTGGAAATTTGAAAGAGAAGTGCATTCGAGTTGGAATTTTGAAAATAGGTCAATAAAATTTTGAAGAAGAGATTTTTATTTCAGAAATTGTTTTAATTTTAGTATTCATTTTCAATGCTCCGATTCTTGCGGGGACTGCGAAATCTGTGAATTTTTTAATATGTTTCGCACCATACTATCCTCTACGATAATGTGTCAGAGACCTTTTTGTTGCGAGTTTTAATCTGAAAAGGGTGCCAACACACGATGGTCGTGGAATTGGAAGTGTTTTTTTTCCGTGTGAGCGGCACTGTTTCAAGATTTGAGTGCTCCGCAAATTGTGTAAATAATAATGAAAATAAATATATAAGTTGTATGTCAGTATATTTAATAAAATGTTATGTTAATTATTACAATTATTATTAATTATTAATTACATGCAAAAATTAATCATAGTCAATTCGTCGTTTCGGTTAGTATGTCAGTAATTAAATTTTTATAAGCTCTTGAAGTCTATATTAGACAAAATGATTATAATTATCAAAAGGATTTTTTATTTTTATTTTATTAGTTTTCATTATTTGATAATATTTAGTTGTTATGTCCAATACCTACTACTGTGTAAAAATAAATTGCGTAAATAAGTACAGAAGATATTATTATTATATCATATTAGTCCTACAACAGTCATATAAAAGTCGCACAGGCCCCAAGGCGTGCATCATACGTCACAAAGTTTGGAGGGCGGGCGGCGTTATTTACGGCCGCCCTAAACTCATAGCTATAATAAAACATTTTTATGTCGCCGCAAGTTTTAACGCGCAACTTCCTAACTTTAGGTTATTGGCTATGAAGAGAATGGACGGCTATAACCGCCGACTGTGCCGGTTACGGTGAAATTATCGTAAAAGCGACGCTTTTCTAAGAGCAGCGCTACCATGTGTGTATGTGTTTTATGTGAAGACGTTACGTCCTAATTATGTGTAACTAGATGATGCCCGCGACTTCGTCCGTCGTGGCGAGTTCCCACGAGAATCAAAGCCTTAACGAAATTGCCTAAACCTAAACGACAAGGAAGCTTGGCAATAATTTGCTCTAATGGCTCTGATAGTTCCTTAATTTAAGATGATTTGTGAGATGGTGATAATAAAAAAAAACCCGGCTGAGTTTGTTCTGGGCTCTTCTCAGACCAGGGCGCGTTTGGAACCCTCGTAGCTTTAGTTTTAAGATACCGTAACCGAATATCACCATCACGTTTTATAAGTAAGTAATTTTTAACGTCAATAAGTGTACCTACAGTGTACCAATATTGAATAAATGATTTGATTGATTGATTGATTGATTGATTGATTGCGGACATCATCTAGAGTTGTAGGTAGGTACATAAGAATATATTGAATGTGTATGTGTTTATGTAGTATTAGCCGACCTTATATTTATTCGGGCTAAGTAGGTAGGTAATTTTTAGTCATAATAAATCAAAAACACAAATCCATTGGACTGTTACCAAGTCAGCATATCCATCCACGTAATAGCTGCGCATAAATCCCGCTCGGCCGCAACCAGGATAGCCGTGGCATCACGCCAGACAGGCTATCAACGGTAAAAATATTAGAAACGTGTATAATTTGCCCTGGATATACTATAAATAAATAAAAAAACATTAGTTTATTTCAAGTAGCTACAGACTCCTAGAATTATTAAAACTAAGACTGTATATATATTAAACTACCTGATACCCGCGACTTCGTCCGCGTGGTTTAAGTTTTTTTTATTCGTCTATTTCACCAGGTCCTCAACAGCTATGCTAGTCAAGAAGTCGGTTAAAAATCACGTCGATCCGTAGTTCCGTTGCCGCGTGATTGAAGGACAAACCAACAAGCCAACAAACAAACACTTCGCATTTATAATATTAGTATTAAATTATAACTACTGCATATTACTAAGTAAGCCGTTACCCAAAATTGCTTTAAAATTCGAATGTTTGGGCCAAACTAGGATCTGTTCTGTGATCTGTAATTTATCTTGTTTCGTTTAGGGGCGCAGTTTATATAAACAGATTCATCTTAATACAACTGGTAGTTAAGATAATAGTCATAATTCGAGGGATTTGTTGTTCATAGTTTAAGACAGTGTGGCTATATTACGTGACCGCACTAAAACCACTAATATCTTTGAAACCACACGACTCTAACAGCTTACTCTCTGAATTATAAGGAATAAGGATACTAGATGATGCCCCCGACTTCGTCCGCGGGGTTGAGGTTTTTTGGTTCCAGACTATAATCTATCTCTGTGCCAAATTTTATCCAGATCCGTTCAGCCATTCTTGCGTGATTGATTAAAAAACATCCATCCAAACTTTCACATTTCCACCTGATGCCGGCGACTTCGTCCGCGTTGATTGAGTATTTTTGGTTCCTGTGGGTACTCTTTAATTATCCGGGATAAAAAGTAGCATATGCCCTTCCCCGGGATACAAACTATCCCTGTACCAAATTTCATTCAAATCAGTTGAACAGAACAAACAGCCTATGTGTTATTCCAGACTATAATCTATCTCTGTGCTTGGGTGAATGAGTAACAAACATCCATCTTTCCATCCAAACTTTCGCATTTATCATACTATATAAGTATAGATACTTACGCTGTGATATTAGTACGCAAATATAGATTATATTTAAGCCAGTCTCAAGTATTTTGCGTCATTTTCCGCCTTGAGCAAGATAAGATAAGAAAGGATAAAAGTTAAACTCGATACAGCGTGAAAACTTCGCGTTAATCCTTAACTTCACTAACTTAACTTGTTACTTAAGATCTTATCCGAGACAAGCGACGCGTTCAACTAAGTTACAGTAACTTGCTGCGATATTAAGTTATAGGTGTAACTATAAAAAACTAATACTAACTTATTTAGTACTTTCTAGTCTGCTCAGTGTCAAGTTTTTTCTTCCAGATGGTGTAAGAATGTAAGAAACTTCCTGGATCAAGAAACCTCTTTCAAGGTAGGTTTTTTATTACACCTGGTGGTATATTATTAAGTAGTAATACTTTTATGTTATATTTCTATTCGTCGCGGGAAAAAATCCCTGCCGTGCCGTGCCGTGTAAGGGCGCAGGCCCTAAGCTAAGAAGCGAAGACATAATAAGAGTAAGTATTACAATTGGGTATTTGGCAACTATTTAAATAAATCATTTTTTAGTGAATATTTATTTAATAATCTCCTAACTGGATCTTTCAAAAGTAGTTAATATCCACGTGCCCTGTTAGTTATATGATGAATTACATACTATCGATTAAAGTAAAAAAGTGCGTCGAACTTTGATGATTTCACAATCCAAAATCCCACAATAAGCATGCGTTTTGACGTTTGAAAAAAGTTGCTGATTTGACTAGTTCTCAAATACCGAATATACATCCGTACACCTATACAAAAATCAAAAAAAAAATTACTTCAGTTTTTTTAAAGTAGGTTGTGTAAATTTACTTAAACCAATTTACCTACTTATAGGATGTCCAATTAATTTCCCCTAGTGTAAACTTACCTACTTAAGCTCTTACTGGAACCCGAAGTTCATAATTACTCCAAACATTGGTAGAACTCTTAATTGTGTGCGTCTTTTTAATTGATCCAATTAAAATTTTAGAACACTCTTTTAATTACACTAGGGGGTTTGTTTTTAAGTTTTTTTAGGTTATTTTTTTCTTTTGGGACTTGACTTTCTGGCAATATAAAATTTAAAGCCTTTCCCTGGAAGATATACCTACACTATTTAGTATTCTCTAGGAAGAAGTACCTACTAGGAAGTTATATATTAAGGACGCCTTTTCATTCATTTCATTTTATTGAAGTGAAACTTCTTTAGAATCGTTGTGATTTGAAAATCGATGAAACGAGAAAGAAACAAACATATTCATTATAGGATTTAACCTGCCAGAGAATTAGATGGAATACAAGTTATATTTATCTCATTCTCTCGTAGGATTATTTTCTGATGTTTCATTTCTGCCGTGTGTGAATTGCACACACACACTTTTTATTTATTTGTTAAAAATGTTTGAATGCAAATATACTTATTTAAAAAAATAAAGGAATGTTTCCTTTGAGCGTCTCTTATAAAGTACTTTTCCTCCGTTCGTTATTTCCAGCCTGTATAAATGAATTTGAAGTAGTAATTGATTTCTAGATTGGAAAAACGAATTCTGTGCGTCTTTCAAATAAAACAATTAAATTGTTTGAAAACTTATATTTAATTGAGGGAATAACTTAACTGGAGCGTGCGTAAATAGCAACTTTGTCTAACAGTTTTGATTGTTCTTTATAACTCAATTTCTTTTATAAACTAGCTGATGTCCGCAACTCCGTCCGCGTGGTTTAAGTTTTTTGTTTATTTTTATTCCCACGGGATAAGAAAAAGTAGCCTATGTCACTCTCCAGGTCCTCAACTATACCCATGCCAAAACCACGTTGATGCGTTGCTCCGTCACGTTGTGATTGAAGGACAAACCAACCAACCAGCAAACAAACACACTTTCGCATTTATAATATTAGGTAGTATGATTTGGTACCGAGATAGGTTACCTACATCCATACATATTTATCTCGGAAAATTATAAAGTTCTATGGAAAATTTGTAACCATCATAATCTAGTTAATTTATAAATTGAAAAACTATGTTAACTAAGAACTTACATACCTACAATAATTTGCAAATTCTTCCCATCGCATAATTTTAATACTTAATTATCGCATGTCACATGGTAAATTATGTGATCATCATTCCCATACAAAATCCGCATTACACACGCCCGAGCGGCTGCAGGTAATGAGATGTCACCATATTATGTGATCCTTATTAAACCCCGACGCAAAAAGAGGGTTATAATGAGTTTGATCGCTAGTGTATTAGTGAGTATGTGTGACGTAGGTGTAACTATGTTTGATGAAAATCTGTTCTGCTGCTTAAAGATTATCAACTTTTATTCCAACTGGTGTAGAATTCTATCATGCAGGAGTTCATTTTGATGTTACGGTTTTTTTTATTATTTTAATTTCATCAATTTGTCCTTTAATAGACAATAATATCACTGTAATATCTCGCTGAGCTATGTAATATCTAGCCTTATTACTATGTGTTACTCAGCCTGCAAATTTGAAAACTAAAAATTGCCTTGCTTTAATTTTCCCATCACATCACTCCATTGCTAAATACATCCATACATTCATGAGAATCCCCGCGTAAAAGATCCGCATTACACACGCCCGAGGTGCGGCAGGGTAATGAGATGTCGCCGTATTATGTGATCTTTATCTTTGTATTGGAAAACGTGGACTGAATACTGAATTACAATTTTGACTACAGCATTTCGGTCACTGACGATATTGCAATCTTTGATAGATTCTTCAATGTTCTTGTTTTATATAATATATGAAAGAAAAAGGTGTAGGGAGGTTAAAATAAATCTAAACAAAATGGGAGGGTTATAAAAATTTTACAGTTTTCAAAAATCATGAAATTGAGTATTTAAGCTTATTATTGACATGAACATCATACTTCCATTCCATTCCACATCCATACTAATATTATAAATGCGAAAGTGTTTCTGTCGGTCTGTCCATCTGTCTGTCTGCTACGCTTTCACGGGCCATATAATATATTCAACCGATTTTAATGAAATTTGGTATACCGGTAGGTTACATCCCGGGGAAGGACATAGGGTACTTTCTATCCCGGAAAATTAAAAAGTTCCCCCGGGAAAAAAAACGCGGACGAAGTCGCGGGCATCAACTTGTAATGTAATAATAGAAGTAGTGGAGTATTTTCAAATGCAGCGATGCGTCGCATTAGCTACTTCAAAGTAAAATAAACTTAATGGAAATAGTGAGGTCTCATTTAAAATTCTCAACTTTTACTACTTCAAAGCTAGATAAATAAAATAATCTTTATACTTAGAAACATTAAATTAACTTTTATCCTACTTTACTTTACTTTACTTTTTATCCTACATTACTCTACTTTACTTACTTTTTTATCCTACGTGGAACGTGACTTTGATATAACAAAATAAGTACCTACTTCGTATGATATGGAACAATTTTACAAAGTTCATACGTTAATATTCTAGGTATTCTAGATAGAGTAGATCGTCAAAATCTTCACGTTTATTTACATAACTGTAGTCCATCAAACTTATCTGACCCGGTTACAGCGTCGCTAGTATCTATGTAAATAAACTATAAAATACAGTTTGAAAAAAATTATTCAAGTAGACTTTTTAAAAGTGCTTTTAAAAAGTCGAATGAATCTACCACTGGTTCGGAAAATTCCTACCGAAAAGAACCAACAAATAAAATAAAAAATAATTAAAATATAAACCATAACACTCAGGCATTAAAGTTTAATTACGAATGATATATTTAGATATATGTGTTCGCGTGCATGTCGGTCACGCGAATCCACAATTTTACCCCCTACCAGAAAGTGCTCAGCGCGGCTAAAGAAGTTTTCACTTCAAAAAACTCGGTGGTTGCTCTTTTAAAAATAAAAATATATATTTACAATTCCATTAATGTGAAGATACATAAGGAACCGCTGTCCTAAGCATTGCTGAAGCGAGTCCACTCAATCCATACTCTCTCGGACCACCAATAAATCGGTTAGTCAACGCATAAGTGGTATAGAAAAACTTTTTTCTTAATTTATTTGCCCCTTAACTACTTGCGAGAGGACGTGGGATGAATTGAAATGGTTTTGGATTGAATGAAAAGTTATTTAGTGAGAGGGAGATATATTCAACCTCCAATCGGTCACGTGCGGTCTTAAAGACCTCGTATATTATGTAACAGCTGTGTAATGATAAGGTGGAGGAAAACATTGTGAGGAAACCTGCAAGTGAGTTATATTCTGCGAATTCGTACCTACTAGGCCAGCGTGGTGGACTATGGCTTTCAGAGAAGTCCTGTGCTCAGTATTGTGCACACGATGGGTTGAAAATGATTTTAGGTTTACCAACTGCCTCGTTAGTCCAGTGGTAAGCATATTCAACTGCAGCTTACGAGGTTCCGGATTCGAGTCGCATATTTGGCCATAATTAAGTAATAGGTTTTACTGATTAGAAATTCTCAATTCTGCGCTAAATTAGGAATTTGGCAGTGTTTCATCCACGTGCCTCGGAGAGCACGTAAAGCCCTTGGTCCTGCGCCTGATTTCTCTCTGGTCGTGTCGGATTCTCCGTCCACCTCAAGAGATCTCAACGAAGCACAATTCATCATCACTCATCATCACTACAGCCTATTAACGTCCAATTGCTGGGCACAGGCCTCCACTCTCATAGGAGAGCGGGAATTAGAGCTTAGACCCACCACGCTGCTCCAATGCGGGTTGGCGGGCTTTAACGACTATTATCATGTTAGTGATAATAACCGGGACCGACACACACAATAACCGGAAAAGCACAATTGTGTTAGCATTATTACTGTTTGTCATTATATCTCATGAAACAGGAAGTATAATATCTGTCAATTTGACCCGTTTCATGTCATCGATTTATTCGGCGGGTACCTACGGACGCCATATTGAAATTCGTTAGTATAAATGCGAGTGTTTTGACGATAATAATTCAGTCTCCTGCCGGCAGACTCAGCGATTATTGAATACTTTTGTGTTTAGATCGCATTTTGATTTAGAGCTTAACGATAGCAATCGTGGCCGGATCAAATGAATATTACCTTTAAGTTTAACCAACTTTTATCTAATTACATTAAATATCTCGTGGAACCTCTACACGTATAACCATTTATTCGTGCAAGTTCCAAATGAGAGTACAAATACGAGTATAAAGTGTTTCATTAATACCTACTTCTGGATTGTCCCTTACAATTGGGTATTTGACTATTCATGAAAACAATAAATTATGAAAACAATTTAAAAGAATCGATTGACGTAAAAAAGTGCGTCTTTTAATACCTAAACTTTTGAATACTAAAGTATTTCATACTGAGCGTGTTTTGACGTTTGAAAAACCGATTTTACTTGATATCAATTACCCAATTGTTATGTGGGTTAAGTTAAAAGTAAAACCATTCATCATCAACCAAACAACCAAACAATACTGCATCTTCCACCGTGAGATCAAATGTTCACTGAGCGAATTTTGACTAAGACGCCTGATATCCATAGATTTAGGATGAGACCAATCTTAAATCTATGCTGATAATAACCATACTTCATCATACTAATCATACTAATATTATAAATGCGAAAGTCACTTTGTTTGTTGGTTTGTTGGTTTGTTGGTTTGTTGGTTTGTCCTTCAATCACGCCGCAACGGAGCAACTAATTGACGTGATTTTTGGCATGGGTATAGTTGAGGACCTGGAGAGTGACATAGGCTCCTTTTTATCCCGGAAAATTAAGGAGTTCCCGCGGGAATAACAAAAAACTTAAACCACGCGGACGAAGTCGCGGGCATCAGCTAGTCATACTAATATTATAAATGCGAAAGTCACTTTGTTTGTTGGTTTGTTGGTTTGTTGGTTTGTTGGTTTGTCCTTCAATCACGCCGCAACGGAGCAACTAATTGACGTGATTTTTGGCATGGGTATAGTTGAGGACCTGGAGAGTGACATAGGCTCCTTTTTATCCCGGAAAATTAAGGAGTTCCCGCGGGAATAACAAAAAACTTAAACCACGCGGACGAAGTCGCGGGCATCAGCTAGTCATACTTAATATTATAAATGCGAAAGTCACTTTGTTTGTTGGTTTGTTGGTTTGTTGGTTTGTTGGTTTGTCCTTCAATCACGCCGCAACGGAGCAACGGATTGACGTGATTTTTGGCATGGGTATAGTTGAGGACCTGGAGAGTGACATAGGCTACTTTTTATCCCGGAAAATTAAGGAGTTCCCGCGGGAATAACAAAAAACTTAAACCACGCGGACGAAGTCGCGGGCATCAGCTAGTAGGTAATAAATGCGAAAGTGTGTTTGTTTGTTGGTTTGTCCTTCAATCACGTCGCAACGGAGCAACCGATCGACGTGATATTTTGCATAGGTATAGTTAATTGAAGACCTCGAGAGTGACAAAGCCACCTTTTTATACCAGAAAAATAAGGAGTTCTCGTGGGAAATAAAAAAACGTATTTCACGCGGGTGAAGTCGCGGGCATCAGCTAGTACCTGATTAATTTAGAACATTTTTATACAAACAAAACAACCCAAGGTAAGAAATCGTCGTTTTTGTTCGAACGATTTACTTTCGGCCCCGATATCCTTAAACTTGATTCGTTTGAAACGCACCTGGCGTCTTCGTTTAAATTCACAAAAGAAACGTCCTCCTCTCGTTAAGGAGTAACTATACGCAACTCTCTCCACTGTGCCAAAGTGCTGGACCACTTGGTCCGTCAACCAATGTTAACAGTCATCATCATCCATCATCACTACAGCCTACTAACGTCCCACTGCTGGGCACAGGCCTCCACTCTCATAGGAGAGCGGGAATTAGAGCTTAGACCCACCACGCTGCTCCAATGCGGGTTGGCGGGCTTTAACGATTATTATTATGTTACTGACCGACGGCTTAACGTGCTCTCCGAGGCACGGGGGTGAAACACCGCCAACTTCCAACTCCGGGCTGGCACTGAGAATTTCTTAATTGAAAAACCCAATACCTAACTTTTATGCCCGACCGGGAATCGAACCCAGGACCTCGTGATCCGCAGTCGACTATGCTAACCACTAGACCAACGAGGCAGTTACAATTTGACAAAAGAGGTACAACTTTGTAATTATTATAACAGTAGTATATAATAATTACACAATTGAGTGTTTTATTCATTGTACATAGTCAGTGACTCACGGCGGTCGATAATAATAATATAATTTGTAATAACTTCTACGCTACTACGAGCAGTGGACACTAATCACAAATGGACTACGCAGCTACAGTTTATTGTCAGCATAGTGTGAATGAAAAATGCAGTCTGAGTTCACAGTAAAGTTTACAGTGGCACTGCCCACAATCGGCGTCTTTTATTATTACGTTAGGTGTGAACAGTCCCTAGTGTGTAAGTATAGAGTATTGTCATAATAATATTATGTGTGTATTGTAAACGTAAAAATGCAATCATTGCAGTTTTACTATGGCACGCAGTAAACTTGCTCAAAGCGAAAACACCCCACTGACAAGACAGAACAAAACTTTGGCTCGAAACGTCAGAAAGTCGTCGCGTGAACATAATATACCTAGCTGTACTTACCTGCGTGACATAATTAAACGTGTATGCCAAACAACGCAGGCGTTTCTCATTGATTTTTTGTCGGGTTCTATCAATAATTTGCTATCGTCCTCACAGAACGCGACCTTATTAAGTACTTTAGTTCAGCGCCTCGGATTTTCCTTCCCATCGAGCTATCGAGAGTAAAGGCACAGAGAGTGCACCTGTGTATGCCCACACACTTGTGCACTATAATATTTCCCGCACTGATGGCCAAACTAACTGGAGATAGGCCGCCGTGGGCGAAATTCGGTCAGGAGGACAGTAATGCAGCGCTATGTCTAATCTTTGGAGTGCTACTTATGAATTTACGACTGAAATAAATCAATACTACTTTTGTTCTGTTTGATCTACATTTGAATTACAAAGGCGGTATACAAAGTATTCCTGCCTCTATGGGACACAAGTTTAACAGTCTAATTAGATCCCCAATTAAAAGTTTATACAACCTCGCAACTGACAAGCCTTTGATGTCTCAAATACTTGAACTTCTCTCTTTTTACCCGATACTATTTATTAAAGGATACTAAAAAACAGCTGAGTTTGTTGTGGGCTCTTCTCAGACCGGGGCGCGTTTGTAACCCTCGTAGCTTTAGTTTTAAGATACCGTAATTATCACCATTATGTTTTATAAGTAACTAGATGATGACCGCGAATTTGTCCGCGTGTATTGATGTTTTTTTGATTCCCGCGGGAACTCTTCAATTTTTCGGGATAAAAAGTAGTCTATGTTCTTTCCCGGGATACAACCTACCCCTGTACTAAATTTCATCAAAATCGGTTGAACAGATATATTTTTTTTTGATTCCCGATAGAACTCTTCAATTTTCCGGGATAAAAAGTAGCCTATGTCCTTCCCCGGGATGTAACCTATCTCTTTACCAAATTTCATCAAAATCGGTTGAGTTGTTGGGCCGTCTGTCTGTCTGTCTGCTACGCTTTAATGGTCAATGCTTGCAACCGATTTTGATGAAATTTGGTACAGAGATTGGTTGTATTGGGATACATGGAAAGGATATACGAAAAAGAAAGAAAGAGAAAAAACATTTATTTCCAAATTGTGCCACACATGAACAGTATCTAAAGAGGTAGATCACCCCTTTACCTCAACGATCTAAACAAGATCAAGAATCTAAACAACAACGAAGAGGTTTTGTCCCGGAAAATTATTAAGTTCCTGTGGGAATTAAAAAAAATCATCTAGTGTGGTAATAATTAACCGAGACCGACGTGCGTCGCGATGATAGGTTAATTGCGTAAATACCTTATTATCTGATAAACACCTGTGATAACACGGCAGTAAGCGTATGGATTACTATCGGATGTAACCAGTAATGCGTACTAAGCCTGTATCGAGAACCAATTGCTGGAACTTCGACTGTAACGGATCAGTTTATTCGCATGGCTTTTTTGGATACTTTGAACATCATACTAATATTTATCATTTATTGGTTTGTTGGTTTGTCCTTCAATCACGCCTCAACAAAGCAGCGGTTCGTCGAGAATTTTTGCATGGATATTGTTGAGGACCTGGAGAGTGACACAGGCTACTTTATATCCCGGAAATTGAAGGAGTTCCCGCGAAGATCAAAAAACTTAAACCACGCGGACGAAGTCGCGGGCATCAGCTAGTTTTAAATAAAATAAGTTTTATCATCAACTCTTTATCAAACTTAAAAACACGCTCTAGTATGGAAGTTTGTATGAAATACATAGTTGTAACGTCATCAAATTTCAGCGCACCTTTTTTCTTTAATCTATAGTTTAAATGGTGATCAAACTTAAAACTAAACTTTTCGGTCTTTTGGAAGACCCGCTATTTAATAGAATTTATTTTTGACATAGGCATCACCCTGTTGTTTCAAGACAAAACACCCGTAAAGGAATTCCCGTGGTCTGGTCTGGTAAGATGCTTCGGCAGTGCTTTAGGTTATAGTTTATAGTTAATAGAACGCTTGATGGTAAATTCCAGCTCCAAATAAAACCCGTAATAACCCAGCGTCTGTGAATTTGGCTATTCATCAAAATGTTCAATATACATATTATTTTACAAGCGGTACGTTTAACGAGAGTATAAGCATTGAGTTTTAGCTCATAGAGTAGCAGAACTTGTTAGTAGGAAATAGAATTTTGAATATTCTAACGCCTAGCTACTCGGTACTTTAAAATAACGCTACAAAGGTGAGCGGCATTGATACAGCTATTGGTTTGTAAGACGACCATAATATTAAAACCGCACGGTTTTATAGGCCCTACTCAATATTATTAATGTAAAAGTGAGTTTGTCTATCTGTCCATCTGGCTGCTACGCTGGGCTTTTTTTTATTGTGAGCATCAAGGCAAGCCTTGCTTGACGACAATCATGCTTAGTGCAAAGCAATGATGAGGTCTAGATTGGAATGCGCTTGCCTAGAAGATGCCTATTCACTCTTGCCTTGAAAGTAGTTAAGTTATATGTGGCAGGAAACTCGTGCGCTGGGAGGGTGTTCCACACCCTAGCTAGACATCTAGGCACGCGAAGTCGCGGGCATCATCTAGTTTGTAATATTAGTTTGTATGTTTAGTATGATTCAGTGATTATAAAAAACATCATCACCTCTAGTGTACGGTAACTCTCTGGAGTATTAGAGGGAAAATTAAATGAGGTTCATTATGCGTGTATTATACGTGAAATTTGAACTATAATTATAATAATTTTGGATTATTAGAGAATTCATATGAAACTTTCTGTAATTATTTTAATTACATTTTTCATAGCTTATCTGTATATTTATTCATCGAAAATCTTGGATATCATCTTATTTGGTGGTTATTATAATGTTGTCTAAGGCCATGACTACACTTGTAAATTACATCATACTAATCATACTAATATTATAAATGCGAAAGTGTGTTTGTTTGTTGGTTTATTGGTTTGTCCTTCAATAAAGCCACAACGGAGCAACGGATCAACGTGATTTTTGGCATACAACATTGGCAACTATACCAGTTGAGGACTTGGAGAGTGGCATAGGCTAAATTAAATATCCCGGAAAATTAAAGAGTTCCCGCGGGAACTAAAAAACCTCAATACACGCGGACGAAGTCGTGGGTAGGTTTCAGCTAGTAATGTATGGTGAAAAACTGCCTCGTTGGTCAACTGGTTGACATGTTCGACAGCGGCCGACGAGGTCCCTGGTTCGAGCCCCGGGTCGGGCCATAATTAAGTAAGTATTAGGTGTTTCTGACTGCCTCGTTGGTCTAGCGGTTAGCGTAGTCGACTGCAGATCACGAGGTCCTGGGTTCGATTCCCGGTCGGGCATAAAAATTGTTAGATAATGGGTTTTTCAATTAAGAAATTCTCAGTGCCAGCCCGGAGTTGGAAGTTGGCGGTGTTTCACCCCCGTGCCTCGGAGAGCACGTTAAGCCGTCGGTCCCGGTTATTATCACTATAGCATGATAATAGTCGTTAAAGCCCGCCAACCCGCATTGGAGCAGCGTGGTGGGTCTAAGCTCTAATTCCCGCTCTCCTATGAGAGTGGAGGCCTGTGCCCAGCAGTGGGACGTTAATAGGCTGTAGTGGTGGTGGTGGTGGTGGTGGTGGTGGTGGTGGTGCGAAGCCGGGCCGCTAGTACCTACTTGTATAAAATAACCAGTCATATAAGAACGATAAAAGTAATCTAAAGGTAAACAAGCAACATACCCAATAAATCAAAATTGTATAGTATTTCACGAAACCAAGCGAGAATTAAAACCACTTTCGGTGAAGCAAACTTTTTAAGTGAGGTCATAAGTTTTCATAAAGGTAACAAGGCGGTTCGTGTTCTTGCCAAAACTTAACACAGACAAATGTTCGCAGTCAAACTCGGGCCTGGAACACGGGCGCTAACTTTAACCCTTCCGAAGTAATAACTAGATAATCACAGTTGTATAACTCGGGGAAATATAGAGGAGTTTATTCTAGTTTGGGGATTTGATGACCTGACTGAGGTCAAGCTTGAAGTACCCAATGAATTCCCGGTAGGTAAAATATAGGATGTATTTATATTTTCTACGACTGCTAGATGACTAGAGGTCGTCCGCGTTGATTAAGGCTTTTTGATTCTCGTGGGAACTTTATAATTTTCCGGGACAAAATGTAGCTAATTGATATCCCTAAACGAAATTTCAGCAAAATCGATTCAGCCATTGTGACGTTAAAGAGTAACAAACATCCAATCTTACAAACGATGCTTGCGTCCGCATGGATTTACTTCTTGTAAAATTCCATTAAAAATCTATTATTTTCTGGGATAGAAAAATGTCCACAATAAAACTCGTCTGGAACAGGGGTGCAAAACTTTTACCCTCCCGAAGAAGTAACTAGATATTGACAATTGTACAACACGGCGAAATATTGAGTTTATTTTAGTTTTATGACCTAACTGAGGTCAAGTTTAAAGTAGGTACTAAGTGAATTCCTTGTAGATAAAATAATATCTACTTAGTACAACTATAATAAACTAGATGATAATAAACTAGCCAGCGCCTTCATCCGTATCAAGTAGGTACCTTAGGACCAACTTTAGGACAAAATAAAGAAAAATCTCAAAACCGTATCCATACTCATATTATAAATGCAAAAGTATGTCTGTCTGCTACACTTTAACGGCCCATATTTTCAACCGATTTGGACGAAATTTGCTATTTAGATAGGCTCTGAAAAGTAGCCTATGTCTTGGGGAAGGACATAGGCTACTTTTTATCCCACAAAATTTTATCAAATATTTTATCCATGTGGAAGAAGTCGCGGGCATCGTCTAGTTTAAAATACAAAAACAGGCACCTCAGACTGAGAGTAAAAAATCCAACTATTATTATCATTATGCCAAATTATAGCTTTAAAATACTATTAAAATTACTAAACCAAATAGTTATACTTTTGAAATAAAGTTTTAAGTTTCATGGCTTCATTCAAACACATTTTTTCTCTTTCCCCTCAATCTTCTCACATTTCCATCGATGAGAAAACCCCGGAAAAACTGACGTAATAATGTGAAGAGCTCACAGAGAGAAAACAGGAAAAAAACATTCGTTAACGTAATGTCAGTTTGGAGATTGTCTCGCAAATGGAAAATCAATAGGGGATGTCTTTAGATTATACATATTCTATCTATCTATACTTACAATGAAACTGTAAGTTGTAACTGTCCGATTTCTATACATCCATGCTAATATGATAAATGCAAATGTTTTTTTTTATCCAATACAAGTTAGCCCTTGACTGCGATCTCACCTGATGGGAAGTGATGATGATGACAGTCTAAGATGGTAGCGGGCTAACCTGTTAGGGGCATGGCAGTTATATTAAACCCATACCCCTATTCGGTTTCTACACGGCATCGTACCGGAACGCTAAATCGCTTGGCGGCACGTCTTTGCCGGTAGGGTGGTAACTAGCCATGGCCGAAGCCTCCCACCAGGCCAGACCAGGGAAAATTCAGAAATTATCAATTCCCAAATTGGCCCTGCCGGGGATCGAACCCGGGACCTCCGCACGTTAAGACAGACAACAGCGCTACACACTGCGCCACGGAGGTCGTCAATATGTGTTTTGGTTATTGGTTTGTTGGTTGTTGTAACCGCTTGATTTGTTTTTTGCATGGGTTCCTCCAAGATTTTCATACAATGCGGAAGTAATCGCATCATCTAGTAGAGTAGGGTCCAAAATTTATTTTTTATTTTGTACCTACTTGTAACGTAACGTATGTGTTGTATTGTTTACATAATGTGACATTTTTCTTTTAAAGAAAAGAACAACTGCTGAGTTTCTTGCCGGCTCTTCTCAGTAGAATCATTTTTCCGAACCGGTGGTAGAGTCTTGATGTATCATAAGTGACACAAGTTGTCCTACGTGAAATGAATAAATCATGTGTGTGTTTATCACTGTCTGTCTGTTTTTGCACGCATCAGCTGAAATAACTGGACGAAATAAATGCAGCATGGTGCAGCAACTAGCTAATAATTTAGTTTAACTTAAAGAATATTTTTAATGGCAAAGATTAAATATTGGGTTACGATAAATATTTCGTAGATGAAGAGCGGAACTCCTCGATGTATAACAGCAAATAAATAGCTGCAGGTGTGCGTTCCACCTAATTTAAAACCACAAAGAAAGGGTGATAAAATGTGTATAACTAATAGAGGTAAAATTAGTATAATAGAGACATAAAATCACTTTTAAATGAAACAGATTAAATAACCATGTTACAATTCCGCCATCTTGTAATCAAAACGTCAACTTTCCCGCCACGCCGTTAATTTCTTTTAATGGCCGCACGTAAAGAGCCATTCCGGAAAGTGAAATTCAAATTATATCGCCCTTCTTTATGGTGATTATTTCCCGGTAAAGATTTATGGATCTATTAAATTTCATATTCCAGGTCTTGAAATTAGAGCGTGCTATAAAATTAATATCAAATAGTGTGGTTTAATAACGTCTAATTCAAACTATTCATTGAGCTGTAGAGGTCATCTAGTCCCGAGTCTATAGAGTCCCGGGTCGGGCCATATTTAAGAATTGGGGTTTTTCTGACTAGAAATTCTCAGTACTAGTACATTGTACTATTACCTATTCTGTGGTACTAGCCTGGAGTTAGGAAGTTGGTGGTGTATCACCCTGTGCCTCGGAGAGCACGTTAAGCCGTCGGTCCCGGTTATTATCACTAACATGATAATAGTCTTTAAAGCCCGCCAACCCGCATTGCAGCAGCGTGGTGGGTCTAAAACATTAAACTCTAATTCCCTCTGTCCCATGAGGGTGGAGGCCTGTGCGGGCTGTAGTGGTGTTGGTGGTGTAGAGGTCATTTAAAAGCGGTTATAGCTTAGTGGTTTAGACGTCAGTCTATTCGGATGGTTACATCGATATAGATGTAGGTACTAGATGTTCCCTTTCATAGAAAAAATGCGCTATTAGCGTCCGACTTGTGGTCCATGCCCTTCACCTGTATAAGCCTGTCCTTGTCACCGCCTTAGCGCTGTCCCGCTTTTCACAGTAGATGGCGATAGTAAAATAAGTCCCCATTCTTCGTTTTACAGAGCTCATCTATGTAAATTGAGGTCGTTGGATGGTTATCGATTCGATCCTCGGACACGCGTTTCTGTCTTTTTATACGACTGCCTGAAAAAAGGAGTATTTATACGACTGCCTGAAAAAAGGAGTATATTGTTTTCAGGGTTCATGTATGTATGTATGTATGTATGTATGTGAGTTTGTATATTCCACCATAACTTCTATACGTCTGAACCGATTTTGATAAATGAGGTATCGTTAGAATCCCTAGTACATTCCGGGTGACATAGGCTAGTAAAGTTTAAAAAAAAAATGATGGGGTGACCTTGGTCCCGCATTAAAGACTAAAGTTGAAAAAAAAATATTCCAAAATAAGATTAACTATATAACCATCATCTAGAAAATGATGAGTAGATTCCAAAAATATATAACACTATAGTTCAGTATCCCGAGTGACACGGACTATAAATTTTTTAAAATTCGAGACGGGCTACGGCAGAGCAGTCGTATTTTTTCATAATTTTAATTATATTCACTTGTTGGTATTGGGTAGTTTATGGGTAAAAATCTTCAGAAAATCATTTGAGCGAAGACCGATCAACAGGGCAGTCGATATATTTAAGGTTTATTTATCCCTTAGCTATTAATATGTAGGTATTTCTTCCCCTTAATTCTTATGAATAGTTAGGGCGGTTTCAGATTAGCGTTATTTTTGTCGGCAACGACATACCGTTTAAGCTCGTAAGCTTATACCTACGTGCAAAAAATATGCTAGTTTGAAACCGACCTTAGACTTTACATCCGTGTTGGCCGGCCGCCAACGCGATTTCAACAGCTTCCGTACCTAAAAGGAAAATCTCAGTTGGAAATTTTTAGCAACTTCTTTACGATAGGCCAACAGGATGTGCCGTGAATCAGCTTATTAAAGTTTATGTACCTAACTTTATCTTGTACAGTCATTCCAGGAAATAACTTACTTACCCTCTTTTGCTCAGATAGATACTTTACATAATAAAATTCAACAATAATTAATTTCACAAAGGGTACTTTTTTGAAGTGAAAATTCATTAGAATCGTTGTGATTTGAAAATTCGATGAAACGAAAAAGCGACACTAAAAAAAGAGACAAACATAATAGCATTTAGCTTGCGAGAGAATGAGATAGAATACAATTTATCTCATTTTCTCGTTGGCTACTTTTCTGAAGTTTCACTTATCCCGTGTGTGAATACATTACTTTTTTTTCGATAAGTTTCTCTTACTTCACCACGTTTAAACTTTAAAGTAGACTTTTTTCCACTCTCGGGCGATAAAAATATTACCGCACAGATACCCTACAAGAGGCCCTACTAGAGGCCTACAAAGCCGTGCTCTGAAATTAATTTTAAACATATTCATCTATAATTTATCAATAAAATAAAACATGGTCAAAAAATTATTCATCGATTTTATTTCATGTTCACTTTTTAAAAAATACGTCCTTACAAGCTCGTTTAAGGACTGGACTACTACCAGTAGTCCAGTACCTATTCTGTGCTACTATACCACTGACTGGCGCACGGGTGTACGCCGTACATTCGGATTCGGTTTTTGAAGCGCAAATAGGCATGATGACAGTAACCAAGAATCAATGAAATTATGAATTTATCTAATGAAATAGGATTCATGGATTATAAAAAACGTATTTATTTTTCTATTTCGAGTGAGATTGCTATTTATTTTGATAAAATAAAACTATAAAATACAGCAATCCGCCATACATAAAACACAAAGAAGCGAATGACGTCACAGTTGTTTGTTTTCGAGCTTTGAAAATCACACTATTGCTTACTGCACACTGCACAGAGTACATTGGTAATAACAATAGTGACGTCACAACGACGCCATGACACCGTCGAACGTTTTGGCGTGAATTTTAAAATTTAAATTTCAAATGCTAATTTTATCTACCAAACTTTATTTTTCTGCTGAAATAAGATATTTTTTCGAAATAGTAGATACTTCTGAACATAATCTGACCATTTTTCAAAATCAGTCATCATGCCTATTGCGGCGCGTGTGAGCGCTTGAGCCGATACGAGTTTACACGCCCAAAAAAAGCTAAGCAATCTGAAACCACCCTTATGCAATCAAATCAAATCCTTGAAGTCTTGTAGTACAAACACTTGAACACAAGTCCCAGCTCAACTACGCTACAATCCAGCCGATATTGTGTTTTATTTTAATCCGACTTACTCAAAGCGGGCAAATTGAAACCGCAAAGACAGAGTGAAAGAATAGACTTTATATTTCCTTTGTGACAGAAAACCTCTTTACTGACATGAAAGACAAATTGGAAGAGGGAATAACTAAGGATTTTAGCCGAGTCTTAAGAATTTTTAATGAATTATATTATGCTTATACAATGCGCCCCAGCGCTTTAGTGACCGCCCGGCGTTTCTTGAATATTTACCTACACAAAATTATTAATAAACTATAGCTGATGTCCGCGACTTAGTCCGAATTTTCCGGGATAAAAAGTAGCCTATGTGTTATTCCAGACTTATTATTTTAACAGACAGACAGACAGATAGACTTATAACTTTAATCTATATTTGTGCCAAATTTCATCCAAATCCGTTCAGCCGTTCTGGCGTGATTGAGTAACAAGAGTAGGTACACATTGAGTAACACATCATCACTTCCCATCAGGTGTGATTGTGGTCAAGCGTACGCTTATAATCAATAAAAAAAATCTATCCAACCAACCATCAATCCCAACTTTCGCATTTACAATAATTATTATTAGTACAGACAACCTTAAACTAGAGGTCTAATCTATATGTTTTTTTACAGTTTTTTTTTAGTAGAAATGCCTGTCTTGCTGCGCTATTTTTAAGTTTTTTTTTTAAGTGAATTTTTTTCATTCTGTCCTTTTTAAAACAACTAACTGTTAGCATAGTTTATCAATTTTAAATCTATTCGAAATCAAATGAAACAATTTAAAAATACATAAATTAACAAAACAAAAAAATCGGCCAAGTGCGAGTCGGACTCGCGCACCGAGGGTTCCGTACAAACATGTAGTAAGTTTTAAATTATTAAAAAATTTGAACCGTCTACCTGTTACCGTTTTTAATATTGAGCAAAAAAATACGAAAAAAACACGTTTATTGTATGGGGACCCCCCTTAATATATATATTTTTTTAATTTTTAGTATTTGTTGTTATAGCGGCAACGGAAATACATCATTTAAGAAAATTTCAGCTTTCTAGCTATCACGGTCTATGAGATACAGCCTGGAGACAGACAGACAGACAGACAGACAGACAGCGGAGTCTTAGTAATAGGGTCCCGTTTTTACCCTTTGGGTACGGAACCCTAAAAACAGCCTTTTTTACCCTTTGGGTACGGAACCCTAAAAACGGCCTTTTTAGGGTTCCGTACCAAAATGGTAAAATGGAACCCTTATGGTGCGACTTTCTCCGTCTGTCTGTCCGTCTGTCCGTCTGTCCGTCTGTCCGTCCGTCACACTCGATTATTTCAGTAACTACCGAAGCTATCGACATGAAATTTGGAATAGTTGTGTATATTAGTGGCCCAAAGACACTGGAATTAAAAAAAATTGGAAATTATTTTTGTTCTTATTTAAAAAGGGGGGAAAATCTGAGGGTTGAAATTTAAAAGTGAGATAACTGTACTATGTGGGGTATCATATGAAAGGGTTTACTTTGTACATTCTAAAACAGATTTTTAATTATTTTTAGTTATGATAGTTTTTGATTTATCGGGGAAAATGTCTAAAAAAATACCGTTCCCCCCCCTTATCTCCGGAGTTTACCAATTGAAAAATTTGAAATAATTATGGTCAATAGGAATTTACGTATACTTTACAGGAAAACTATAGCCAATGCTCTAACTAGCATAGTTTTTTTGATATTAACAATAAACCTCTACAAACAAAGTTAGTCTTGCGGTTCATTAACAAAGGTAATTATTTATTAATAATGGTACGGAACCCTTCGTGCGCGAGTCCGACTCGCACTTGCCCGGTTTTTTTAATTTAGATAATGCCCGCGACTTCATCCAGATTAATGTTTAAACTTCATGGTGGAACTCATTTCATTTTTCCGGGATAAAAAGTAGCTTTTTTCACGGTCTAGGTTTTGACGACGTCCCTGGCGCAGTGGTGAACGCTGTGGTCTTAAAAGTAGGAGGTCTCGGCTTCGATCCCTGGCAGATACAGCTTGGGCAAATATTATTTCTTGATTGTCTCTGGTCTGGTCTCATGGAAGGCTTCGGCCATGGCTATAGTTACAACTGTACCAGCAAAGACGTACCGCTAAGTGATTTAGCGTTCAGGTACGATGCCGCGTAGATATCAATAAGAGGCAGGACTATTTACTTTTTGTTTAATATAACTGCCATATACAGGCTACGGTTAGCCTGCTACCTTAGGGCCTAAACACACACACATTCACGACACGACTGTGTGTCTTGATTTATTACGATGCACATCGTAAATTTCCACCTAAATACATCGCGACACGACTTCACAACGTGCCACTATGCGACATCGCATCGTGTCTATGTGTTCGGCCATCGTGTGTTTTGGTCCTTAGACTGCATTTTTACAAGATTCATGTCAAATCACAATCAAGGGCTAACTTGTAGTGGTAGAAAAAGAAATGCATGATATTTCTCTTTTGCTCTGTATTCCTCATTACTGAGGGTCGTGACCCCTTTCCATTAATCACATAATGATAGGAGTTTTCTTGGGATATTTATGTGGTGGGTTCCCACGTTCTTCCGACTCTTAGTCGAGTCGTATGCGGAACTCTCGGTACTCGAAACTCGGGATGCACATCGTAAATTTCCACCTCAAGACACGACGTCGCAACGTGCCACTATGCGACATCGTATCGTGTGTATGTGTTCGGCCATCGTGTGTTTTGGCCCTTAGACTGCATTATTACAAGATTCATGTCAAATCACAATCAAGGGCTAACTTGTAGTGGTAGAAAAAGAAATGCATGATATTTCTCTTTTGCTCTGTATTCCTCATTACTGAGGGTCGTGACCCCTTTCCATTAAGCACATAATGATAGGAGTTTTCTTGGGATAGTTATGTGGTGGGTTCCCACGTCTTTCCGCATACGACTCTTAGTCGAGTCGTATGCGGAACTCTCGGTACTCGGAACTCGGGGTTTGACTCTTAGGTTTTGTATCGATTATATTATCAGAGGTTAGTGATAATAACCGGGACCGACGGCTTTACGTGCTCTCCGAGGCACGAAGAAATCGAAAAGGCCAAATTTGAACCTCCACCAGTTTCGGTGGAGGTTCAAATTTGACCTTTTCGATTTTCATTCGGTCACCCATCCAGTTACCGACCTGGGTCAACGTTGCTTAACATTCGCAATCGACTGATGTGCGTTGACACAACTAGGCCACTCGTCCCTCACATTGATGCAGAATTTTAGTACCTAGTCCCTCATGATACTTAAAGTTCAAATAAAATTGCACGTATTAAGAGAATTTTCAATCTTCTGTATAAAATACTTCCTTCAAAGCGTTTCTCATCTACGCCTCCCTGAATAACCCACTTCACGGCTTCGCAAAAAGACAAGGCTCGACTGAGAAAGGAAGGAAGATCGCGGTATTTTATACCGCAAAGATGTTTATGAAGGCATAAAATGAGTTCCTTTTGAGCCGCGGCGTCTAGTGGTACAGTGACATAACTCTAAAAATGACAAAATGAACAAAACCCATGAAAATTATAATTTAATAATTATTATGTGATCATTTTTATTGTTTTTTCGCCAACACGCCTTTTCACCTTCCAGAGGTCGACTTGGAAATAAAAGCTCTCGAGCTTTAGGTCCGCTTATTGTACCTACATAGCAGCTAGTTGGTACTGGTTGTGCAATAAAAAAAAAGACGTGTGTCACTCGGAGACTGCCGCGGTAAAGCTATTGCATGGCATTTTTTATCAACTTGCTATGACTACTTGTGTTGTTGACTTCAAGTTGTTGAAAATATAAAGGCGAAATAATTTTAAAGAATTATGTTTTCAATAGTCCGGGTGTCCAAGGGGAATCAAAAAACCTCAATGAAAGAGGTTCCAACCAAAATCATCTTTTCATAAACATAGTCTTTTTATTTTCAACAACTTGAAGTCAACAACACAAGTAGTCATAGCAACCAAAGTGTTAGGTTTTTTTTCGTTACGGAATTTCTGGATTCGGCCTCCACGCTCAAGGCCCGCGATTGAAGCTATGCAATAGCTTAAAAATGCGAAAAAGACAGGATCTGTGTGATAGTTTCCAAGCCGCTTTTGAGTTACGGCTTGTAGTGGTAGACTGACAAAACTCAAAATGGCAAAATGCAGGAAGAGTATGAAAATTTACACGAAAAACTAAGCATGACCGTGAAGAAAGGAAAAAAGGTAAAGGTTTTTATGGATTTTACGATGGAAATGAGTCCCTTTTGAGAGGACTATCATTAGTAATGCTACTATTGACTTTAAAAATTACAAAATACAGAAAAAAAAACGTGTAGCACTCGGAGACTGCCGCGGTAAAGCTATTGCATAGCATTTCTTTCATCTTATGTAATTATAATTATTTATTTTATTTATGCAGTATTTTTTTCCTTAGTTTTTCTTTGATATTAATTCATACTGCATTTGTGATAATAATAATAAAATGTATGTAATATAGAGTAGGTACTCGCTCATTTTCTTTCACTATTTTTTCATGACTTTCTTCAATAATAAATGCACTTTGTTTATTCATATTTAAAACACTTTGTACATTGAGGTTTTTTGATTCCCCTTGGACACCCGGATGGAACGAATAACTAACCTATGTAACTATTGAAAACATAAATCTTTAAAATTATTTCGCCTTTATATTTTCAACAACTTGAAGTCAACAACACAAGTAGTCATAGCAACCAAAGTGTTAGGTTTTTGTTCGTTACGGAATTTCTGGATTCGGTCTCCACGCTCAAGGCCCGCGATAGAAGCTATGCAATAGCTTAAAAATTAAATACCCAAAATACAGTGACTTCCAGTGGTAGGATAATAAGTAAATAAATACAAAAAGGAAATTAATTGTGATCTTTGAAATAAAAAACACGTTTAAAAATAAAATGAGTTATTTTTGAGATAGAGACATTCACGGCTTCTTGTGGTTAGAGACACAACTATAAAAATGACGAATGCGGCAAAAGTATGAAAATTAATACGAAAAATGCAGCAAGTCTGTGATTTTTACAGCGTAAACATTAATGTTATGATGGCATGGAATGAGTCTCTTTTGGGATAGGGAAAAGTGATGTGACTCAAAAATCCATACTAATATTATAAATGCGAAAGTGTGTCTGTCTGTCTGTCCGTCAATCTGTCTAGTTGTCTGTCTGTCTGTCTGTCTGTCTGCTACGCTTTCACGGCCCATCTGTTCAATCGATTTTGATGAATTTTGGTACAGGGATAGTTCGTATCCCGGGGAAGGACATAGGATACTTTTTATCCTGGGAAATGCAAGAGTTCCCACGGGAGTAAAAAAAACATAATCCACGTGGACGAAGTCGCGGGCATCATCTAGTAACTAAATACAAAAACAGCATTAAATTAAATACTAATCTAGAAGGTAGATATTATACCTATATTATCTTTCTTAGTTATTTTAATGGCATAAAATGAGTCGCCTTTGAAATGAGACTTCCACTGGTATGACTCTGAAAAGTTCTAAATCCTGGCAAATATGATTAAATTCGAAAATGTGTCTTTCTTACCATCTGTTATCATTTCACTGCTCAAACCAAATTTGGTACAAACACAGCTTGAATTTCGACAATGCACATAGACTAGTTAAATCCTTTTTTTTATTCCACTACAAGTTAGCCCTTGTCCGCGATCTCTCCTGATGGTAAATGTTAATTTTGCGATTGGTAGCGGGTTAACCTGCTAACATGGTAGTTATAATTAATCCATCCCCCTAATCGGTTTCAACACGACATCGTACCGGAACGCTAAATCGCTTGGCGGTACGTCATTGCCGGTAGGGTGGTAACTAGCCACGGCCAAGGCTTCCCACCAGACTAGACCAGAGAAAATTCTCAAATTCTAAATTCCCAAATTGACCCTGCCGGGAATCGAACCCGGGACCTCCCACGTTAATTGCCTTAACGCTCAACACTGCGCCCTGGAAATTGGAATTTGATGACCTACCTGTAGGTCGTCAAATTCCAATTCCAGAAAATCAATAAAATTATCAAATAAAATGCAAGCTAAAAAATCAAAAATCAAGTGCAGAATAGGTAGGTATGAATTTATAATACAAAAAGAAAAGATGTGATCTTTATGGTGAAAAGATGTTTATGATGGCAGAAAATGAATCGCCTTTGAGTTGACTTAAATAAAACCGGCTGCATCGAAAGTGGCATAACTCAAAAATATATAAAGTTCAGACTAAAAGTTGACTACGACATTAAAGAATCTTACTTTAACACAATACATGCATAACACAAAAACTCATAATATGTCTACTTACTATTAAATACCACTCTGGTCGATTATTTAAAAAACTAAAGCGATCTTCACTTTTAATAATAGGGTCAAATTTCTAAAGTTTTCCTCATAAAACTTCTCATTAAAAAGTGTAATTTGTAAGCGCCAAGAAAGAAAACTAGCAATTATTTTGTTTTCAATAAGCCTGAGTAAACTCTACAAAAAAAATAAAAACTTCAACTTTGATAAAAGATAAATTAATGTTTATTCAATACACAAACGATTTATTTTGTGATTTTCTGTCCTCGGGATGTAACTTTCGTTAAAATCGACTGATAGAAACGTAACAGACAAACATACAGATAGACAGGCACTTTAGCATTTATGATATTAAAATAAATTCAACTTATTGTGTTTTAAAACATACAGCCACCACTTAGGAAGCTTAATTCGTCAGTGGGTCTTCTCCGTTTGGCCCGTGCCTCCTTACCCGGGCGGGGCGCGGGGCAACTCTGTGCCCCGGTGAATGACTTTAAGCCGTAACGACGGCTTGGGCCTGCCTGGGAGGCTACGGGCCCTAAAGTTTGGTGTTGGGTGGGTCCGCACTGCGGGTGACGTCATCGCCACCGCGTGCGGGACCCGTTTCTTCTTTTTTTTTGGGCATGGAGGCGCGTAAGCACCACCATGCCTGCTATGAGGGCTTGTGTTGCGCCCTGGCCCTTCAAGTACGCCGTCAGCCCAGTCGTGAGCGCCTCGATCACGGCCCGGACTATAGCCACAATGTCCGGGTCGGTCTGCGCTTCTCGTTGGGCCGGTTGGTTTGCAGGGCGGGCGTTAGCGGAGGTTGGGGGTTGTGGGGCGGGTTGGCTGGCCGGGCGTGCAGCTGCGGCCTGGCGGGGACGCGTCACGCGGTGCGTCAAATTGCGTCGGGCTTGGTGCAGCCTGACGCGTGCGAGTAGCTGGTGGTACGGTTGGTAGGCGGGTGGGTGAGCTTAATTAGTAGGTTACGAGAATATGTGTGATCTGGCCGGCCGCCAGATGGCAGCTGGGGAATGCATTGTGACGCGCTCGTTAACAGCTTCAGTGTGCTTTAATTGTGTTTCTCACGCGCTACTCTCAAAGGGAATAGTAATTAAGCGTTTTAGCATACAATGATGAATACTTTCGCTTAGTGATTACTATTTTAAAACTTTTAAATTGATAAATCCCCTACAATAATAACAAGAACGTAAAAAATCCTTGAAACTTACGAAGCACCAGTGACTGTACCACTAACGCCATCGCCATGCTTTCCGATGTTGATTCCCAAAATCAGGGTGCATTCCAGGAACAATTTTTTTTAATGGATTTAACTTATTATCTTTGTTAACATACAGCTATCTCTTTGGAAGCTTAATTAATAAGTGTCGAGAATATGTGTGATTTGGCCGGCCGCCAGATGGCAGCTGGGGAATGCATTGTAACGCGCTCGTTAACAGCTTCTGTGTGCTTTAACTGTGTTTCTCAAGCGCTTCTCACAAAGGGAATAGTAATAAAGCGTTTTAGCATAATTAATACTAATACATTTATAATCATACCTAAGTACTATTAATTTAATACTAATATTATAAATACGAAAGTTCGGATGGATGGATGTTTGTTATACTCAATCACGCCAGAACGGCTGAACGCCGAACGGATCTGGATGAAATTTGGCACAGCGATAGATTATAGTCTGAAATAACACATAGAGTACTTTTTATCCCGAAAAATCAAGGAATTCCTGGGGGAACCAAAAAATCTCAATTCACGCGGACGAAGTCGCCGACATTAGCTAGTCTTACAAATATTATAAATGCGAAAGTTTGGATGTTTGTTATTCAATCACGTCAGAACGGCTGAATGGATCTGATTGAAATTTGGCACAGCGATAGATTATAGTCTGGAAAAATACATAGGTTACTTTTCATCCCGGAAAATTTGATAGTTCCCACAGGAATCAAAAAGCTTAATCCACGCAGACAAAGTCGCGGCCATCATCCAGTAAGTCATATGCCAACGTTTACAGTCATCTATTTCACACAGTTTCAATACTCTTTGGATTCTATTTAACGTGTTGGGTCACAAATTGGGTACCGTTGCAAAGGAGATCCGAATCCTCTCTACAAACAGTTGCTACCATGTAGGATGTTTACAGTTTGCTTCGTAGCTTGGAATTGGCTGAAATTCAATGGGTTACTAGATCGAATTCTATGAAATTCAAATTCAAAAGTTTTTTATTCAAATAGACTTTTTACAAGTGCCTAAGAATAGTCGAATGGTTCGGAATGTTGTTCCTACCGAAAAGAACCAGCAAGAAAGAGCAAACACCGAGTGTGTTTGCTCTTTTGAAAAATAATAAAATATAATTACAAATTACATTAATGTAAAGATACTTAAGTACCCGCCGCGCCTTCCTGAGCATATTGCTGGAGCGAGTCAAATCCATGTGCTTTTATCAGTTACATAATTTATTTATCAGTTTTTATCAGTGAGTTTTATTATAAAAGTATTTTTTTATTCTTCCATCTTTTGAAAGTGTATTTCTTTAGTTAAAATATCTCTTTTTTATTCCACTAAAAGTTAGCCCTTGACTGCGATCTCATCTGATGGTAAGTGACGATGCAGTCTAAGATGGTAGCGGGCTAACCTGTAAGGGTATGGCAGTCATACCCCTAGTCTGTTTCTACACGGCATCGTACCGAACGCTAAATCGGTTGGCGGTAGGTCTTTGCCGGTGGGGTGGTAACTAGCCACGGCCGAAACTTCCCACCAGACCAGACCAGAGAAAATTCAGAAACTATATAAAATCCCAAATTGACCCTGCCGGGAATCGAACCCGGGGCCTCCCACGTTAAGACAACAGTGTAAATGTAACTAATAAAATAAAAGTAAGTTTTTAAGTTTGTCCCCTGCTAAGGTATTATCTGCGCATTACCTTCACTTCGTATTAAGTACTAGCTGATGCCCGCGACTTCGTCCGCGTGGTTTAGGTTTTTTTGATTCCCGCGGGAACTCCCTAATTTTCCGGGATAAAAATAGCCTATGTCACTCTCCAGGTCCTCAAGTATACCCATGCCAAAAATCACGTCGATCCGTTGCTCCGTTGCGGCGTGATTGAAGGACAAACCAACAAACCAACAAACAAACACACTTTCGCATTTATATATAATATATTAAGTATGAAGTATGATGCGTCGATTAATCCAAACTCATATAAATGAGTTACAAATGCGAAAGTGTCTATTAGCTACGTCTTGAACTTAGCTAATTGGCCTTCCTTAGTAGATAACATTTAAATCAAATTCCCATCTCCACTACTTAAGTATTCTGTATCTATACATTGGCTAGCAGAAACTTTGGGATAACTATTAGGTGCTAGGTGCGATTGTCTAACTTGCACAGACCCGAATATGATAAACTAGCTGATGCCTGCGACTTTATCCGCATAGATCAAGGTTTTTTTGATTATTTAATTTTCCGGGATTAGCCTATGTCACTCTCCAGGTCCTTAGCAATATAACCATGCAAAAAATCACGTCGATCCGTTGCTCTGTTGCGGCGTGATTGAAGAACAAACCAACAAACAAACACACTTTCGCATTTATAATATTAGTATGATTCTGTATTTCTACGTTGGCTAGCAGAAACTTTGGGGTGACTATTAAGTCCTATGTAGGTACAACTGACTAACTCTCTGAGACCGGAGTATGATAAATTGCTAGAATTTAACTGTTTAATTTAACTTTTCGAATAAACAAGATTAAAAGAATAAAGTTAGTGAAGATAACCGTCTGTAGGTACTGTGACTTTCTTTAGGTAGCAAATATTTTTTCTGAAATAGTAGGTAATAAAATAATGATGTCCTCTCAATCGAATTTCGCCACGCGACCGATCTCCAGAGAGATAAGCCATATGCTATCGCGATATTATAGCGCAAACTGAGGTGCACTCTTTGTTCCTTTACTCTTATAGCCCGATGGGACGGAAAATACGACACAACCGGAGAGAAATCTGACGCAAAACCGATTTTAGGACATAGGAAAATTAAGAATTTCCCGCGGGAATACAAAAAACTTAATCCACGCGGACGAATCGCGGGCATCATCTTGTCTATATATCTATACTATATACTATAATATTATGAATACAAAAGTTTGGATGGATGGATGTAGGAATGGATGGATGTTTGTTACTCAATCACGCAAAAACGGCTGAACGGATCTGCATGAAATTTGGCACAGAGATAGATTATAGAATAGAATAAAACACAGGCTACTTTTTATCCGGGAAAATTTAGAAGTTCCCGCGGGAACCAAAATACCTCAATCTACGCGGACAAAGTTGCGGGTATCAGCTAGTGAAAAATAAATCCACAAGAACGTAGGTACAGGCATGATCTAGTAATAAAAGAAATTTCTCAGTGAAGGAAACTATTTAGTTCAATAGCGTTTTATGTCAATATTTAAGAGACAGAAAAGTCATCTCTACATTAAATTGTTTGTTTACGTTCAAACTTACATTCGGGGCTCAGACTTTGGTAGACAGATTAATCTTAATGGCACCTAAAACATAAATTGCCTTGCGAAAATACTAGAAGCCTGTCAACTTTGTTTTAATGTCGGGAATAAACAAGACTGGCTCTTTAATTGGAACAAAAACACAAACACACTAATACAGATGTTGGGCGTCGCCTTACGACCGAATTTAATAACTAATCAATCTGTAATATGACGATATTTTCTAGACATTTTATTTAGCAACGTTGTTATTTGTCAAAAGTTGTATGGTAATTTTTGTCAAATAACAACGTTGCTAAGAAACTTATTGACATAATAGGAAAGATAGATTGATTTTATTATTAATAAACGTTTGCCCGCCACTTCGTCCGCGTAGAATTAGGTTCTTATAAGAGGAGATTTGAAAAAAAAAACTGTGAACAACAACTTTTCATTTTTCACCAAAAGCACAATATTTACCTACCTAGGACAATGTCACTTGTGATAATGTCGACTCTAACAGAAGATACCTACCTACCCCTACTAGGGCTGCTACCATATAAGAGTACATCATCAAATTACCATTCAGGTACTATTTAGGCTATTTTGTAGGATAATAAGCTCAAGAAAAATCATATAAAAATTCTTTTCTATTTTCGCCATCCCAGGATAAAATAATTTAAAAACTTATTAAATCCTCCGACGGAATTTAGATTATTAAAGTTATAAGAACCTGATAATTATTCTGCCTCGGTGAGCTCGAAATGGTACTCACGGACGGAGACTTTTATAAGTTTGATTAGTTAGTATATTTTTGGGATGGTCTTATTATGTTGTCCCACCCTCGTAGTGAAAATTCACAAGAATCTATACTTATATTATAAATGCGAAAGTTTGGATATATGTATGAAGGATTGTTTGTTACTCAATCACGCCTCATCGAGCGGCTACACGGATCTGGATGAAATTTGGCACAGAGATAGAGTATAGTCTGGAATAGGCTACTTTTTATCCCGGAAAATTAAAGAGCTCCTGCGGGAGCCAATAAACTTCAATCCATGGATGAAGTCGCGGGCATTATCTAGTTTTTTAATAAATCAATCTATCGAAATATAAAAAAACTTTCACACAGAATACTGACTATTAATAATCATTTAATTTAACTATTTTTTTTTAATTCATGTACCTCCTTGGATACTTGGAGTTCACATGCAAACCCACCCAGTGCCTCATAAAAGGGATTTCCTACTTTCCTACTAGTGTTTTCAGAATACTGTTAGAGCTTCCGCGTACTCTACTCATCACAGATGCCGCTCTTTTTCTCATTATACCATGAAAATCGTCGGTGTGAGCCTCCGCAATTATCTGTGATGCACTGCAGTAGCGCAGCAACCCCATCAGCATTCTGAAACTATTATTATATTGTATGCGTAGGTCATTGTAAGCCCTCTGCGTATACGAAACCCACAGGCTGCACGAGAGAGTTTGACAGTAAGCTTTAAATAGAGTAAGCTTTACGTCTCTATTGCAACGAGCAAACCTGCGGGCCAGCATATTACTTCGGACTGCCAATGCCCTACGCTCCCTCTCCATGCCTTCAACGTACGTAATACGTTACAATGAATACAAATAACATAGTTGACGATTAATGAACCAGAGATATCTTCATATTTTCCGGGAAATAGCGAAAGTCCTTTCATACCGGTTGTTATGAAAGGCTTGGGCATATTTGTTTAGGCTCGGAGGTCATTTAGAGGTCACTCCCTAGTTACCCCACAACGCCGCAAATTAGACACGTAATGCGGCAAATATTACGCGCGTATTGGTCAGTGAGATGGTGGCAAATTTTGGCTAGGTGGTTGATGAAAGATTATTATTTCTGCTAATGTATTTTCTTCACTGTAGCAATATATTATAAATCTAAAAGACAGCCCCGCTGTATGCTAGATTACGAATATTAAAACCTCAAAAAATTCATTAGTTCATCAATACTATAAATGCTAAGTGTGTCTGTCTGTCTGCTACGCTTTGCCCTATTTACCACCTATTCAATCAATCTTGATGAAATTTGGTTCAGGGGTAGGTTGTATCCCGGGGAAGGACATAGCTACTTTTTATCCCGCGAATGCATTCGGCATTATGCGTGAATGCGCTTGTAAGAGCTGGTTTTTAGCTGATGCCCGCGACTTCATCCGTGGATTGAAGTTTATTGGTTGCCGCGGGAACTCTTTAATTTTACGGGATAATAACCCTGTGCGTTCCGCAGTCGGGTAAAAAGTAGCCTTATTCCAGACTGTAATCTGTGTCAAATTTTATCCAGATCCGTTCAGCCGTTCGGGCGTGATTGAGTAACAACCATCCATCCATCCAAATTTTCGCATTTATAATATTAGGGGAAAGGAAGGCAAAACGGACCACTTAACAAAAAAAAAGTATAGAAAAGAAACTATTCATTTTATTAAACTTCTTCAAAGTAAAAAATAATCAACGATGTTAACTCTATATTACGTATGAATCAGACTTTAATAAAATCACGGACAATGAAGATATGAGATGATTTCTAACACCATCAATAAGTCCGTTTTACCTTCATGGTCGAGGCAAAATGGACCACACATGAAATCAAAATGGACTTACATAGAATTAATCAGTCAACACATAAAAATACTGTCTCTTCTTCATCCTCTAATCCTGCGCAAGCGCAGTGTGCCCTAAAACGACATTTTGGGCATTGCACCTAGCATCCGCTTGATTCTGAGTACAAATAAGAACAGTACAGACACTAAGCGTCATCGTCGTCAGAAGAACTATCAGTTTTCCTAGTTTTTGATCTTTTTATATAAGATTTCTTGCTTTCCTCCCTTTTTTGAAATTTTAAGTCTATTTTCCCTTTCCTCCTTCCTGATTTTCTTTTTTTCGGTCTTCTTTTTTGCAAGCAAGGCAAAACGGTACCCTAGTCCATTTTGCCTGGGTCCGTTTTGCCTTTTTGCTATAAACAACTAAAATTAAAAAAATTGAGGTTAAAAGTTGAGATATAGTCGGCATACTTGGTTAATAGCTTAATCATATGTAAGTTGACACACAGTTATCATCAGAACATACAATTACAAACCAAACCAAATTGTAGGTTAATTGAAAAATGAAAATTTTACATCATAGTCTTAAAAAAATAACTTACCTTGTTAAATCAGTGTACACGCGGTCGGTGGAATTGAGTACACTGACCGAGAGCGGGAACATGGTCGTTAATATTTTGGTGTAAGTATTTCATAGGCGTTACACATTTCAAAATTATTAAGGTGGACCGTTTTGCCCACAGGGTCCGTTTTGCCTTCCTTTCCCCTAGTATAGATTAAACAGTATTTTAGCACGTTAGCTCTTAGAGCACAGGGGTGGGTTATAACAAACAAAGCCACCGATAATAACCCAGTAATAAATTACATCAATAATTTCAACCTGTGCAATTAGCACCTGCACAATAATTCATACGAGACTGCGGTTATCGGCCTAACATATTACCTGCTGTACATTGGACGTCAAATCTAATATCAAATACATTAATGGCTTGCTAGATACGTCGCATCGATTGGCATTGATTAGGGCCTAAACTGCAGTTAAAATAATAACTAGCGGTAGCCCGCGACTTCGTCTGCGTATAATTTCTGATTTCCTTTAAGATTATGTAATTTTCCCGCTGTAAGAGACCTCTAGATAAAAGTCCTACCGCTAGTTAAACCTTCGTAGACTTTCATCCAACATTTCAACTCCCATTCTGAGGTTGATTTTCGTAAAATAACTCATAGGTCCAGGTTTTTATTATTTAAAACTTATAACTTAAATGCCGATTTTCATGTCTCTGATTTTAAAAATATAGGAGTCTCATGTAACTTTTCAACCCCCATTTCACCGCCTATCCGGATCCAAGAAAATACGAGGCGTATTTTCTTGGATCCGGATCGTACTAGTGAATATTATTTGGTCTCGTCACGCCGTTGTATGAGCGCAGCTGTAGGCGAAGCTGGACGCTTATAGAATAGCACTGCAGGGTCGTATTTCCAGTGGTCATACGACCCTGCTGGGACAATATGACAGATATATTTAGATCACTCCCCTGCCCGTGTCCCTGCGCTATGACATAGACGGCCATTTGTACTATGCAAACATAGTATTTGTTTATCTGCTGTAAGAAGACACTGTAGCCCGTATTAATAAGCCACTACTTAGCTGATGCTCGCGACTTCGTCTGCGTGGATTGAGGTTTTTTTGGTTCCCCCGGGAACTCTTTAATTTTCCGGGATAAAGTCTACGTGTTATTCCAGACTATAAACTGAAGGCTCACAGGGATATTTCCGTGGAATAATACTCGCAACTTGCACGAAATCAATATATTCATCACTTGCTTATCACAAATTTAACACTTCATCAAATATTACAGCAAGTAGCAACATTACTTAATCTCTGAATACGACGACTGTCGCCGATCGAATGACTCATAGATAATACACTATATATTCATGAGATCAAAAACGATCTCGTTTTGTAGAAGTTGTTATCACTCCCACCTCCCTATGTCAATATACGTCAACAAACGGATATTGACTAAGGTTTAACATTAATTAATTAATTAATTAAGTATATCGACGTAGTTACACTTCCTGTTCCGTGAGATATATATTATGTCACCGTGAGATTGTAAAAACCGTTAGATTATAATCTAACTCGCGAAATTGTAAACTGTCGAATGATTACAATATAACGGATTATTTTTCGGTAGATTGTAATCTGTTAGGTTTATTAACCCGATAGAACCTAAGTGCCCGGCCGCAACCTAACCTACAAGAAAGAGACAAGAAAACGTAAATACAATGAATATTTCAAAAATTTACACTTAAAACATTGAACGGTTCAAATCAAATCAAATCAAATCAAATCAAATTATTTTTATTCAAATAGACTTTTTACAAGTTCTTATGAATAGTCAAATGAATCTACCACTGGTTCGGAATGCCGTCAATTTTAAGCTCCAGTTTATTGTTGTCCTCTTTATGTCTACCAGTTTCCTCAGAGATGACATCCCAAGCTGCTTTTATCTTATTTTCTGAGTTAATAATTTTCCGCTTTATGTGAAGGGACTTTGCTTGAATGCAAACATTCCTAAATATTTTTGAATAATTTCTCACGTATTCCAAAAATGTGGGGGTGTAATTATATTGCTTTTCAGCATACAAATCAAACAACTTATTCCTACTTTTATAAATTCCAACAGTAGCCCAGTCACTGAATTTAAGATTTTTAAACAGTCTTTTTTCTATATTTTTAAATATTGAATTAAATTGGTTTTTTAAAAAATCAAAAAATGCTTTATAATGTTCATCCGGACCACCCTGTGTAAAGTCAAGTTTAGGCAACATGTTTGATAAATTTTGCTTGAATTGCCTTACTTTTTGAGTGGTGACTGGTCTATACTTTATTATCTTTGTTGTATTTTGTTGAAAACTAGGGATAGATACCATCTGTCCGCAATGATCGGAATTTAGATTGGTTATAACTGATTTTTTGACAACTTTACAGTCACAGAAAACGTTGTCAATACAAGTAGCCGAATTTTCGGTTATTCGGGTAGGTTCAATAAAAATGTTTTCCAAATTAAAGCTTTTAAATAAATGAAGTAATCTATCACTCATAGTTGTTCGAATCAAAATATCAATATTAAAGTCTCCACAGATTAATATTTTTTTAGATGACCTACATATTCGCCTTAGGATCTCCTCCATCACTTCCTCAAATAACACAAAGTCACCTGAAGGAGGTCGGTACACGCAAACTATAATATACCTACTGCTCCAGCTCAACACAGGACAGCTCAATAGTGCGTTCAACAGAAAGATTAACAATGTCTTTTCTTTCTTTGCAATTAATGTTGCTGCGGGTCAATATCATAGATCCTCCACGTATAGCCTTCTTTCTGGAGAACGCGCTTAACAGAGAGTAATTCTTGAGATTGATCATTAACTGATGACTATTGAGCCAATGCTCGGTTAGACATAAAATTCACAATCTTTCGACTGTTAACAATCTATCGAAAAAAAAGCGTTAGATTACAATCTTACGGTTTTTACAATCTTACGGTGACATATATAAACAAACGGTATTAACTTAATAATATTTTTTATGTACACCCAGCCCAAATTGAACAAAAAGTCATGAAACAAGCCAAATTGACAGCTCTCGAAATAATAAACCGTACAAATCTGAAATCTATCTCTGTACCAAATTTCATCCAGATCCGTTCAGCCGTTCTGGCGTGATTGAGAAACAAACATCCATCCATCCAAACTTTCGCATTTGTTTGTTTGTTTATAATACCTAGTATGGATTTACTTACTTATACTTTTCATCCCGGAAAATTAAAGAGTTCCAAAAAACCTCAATCCACGCGGACGAGTTTAAAAAACATAAATTCTTAAATAATTCCAGCCAGAAACTGCTACTTCTAAGACCACGGCGCTCACCACTGAGTCATATTAAAGGTCTTCACAAAGACCAAAACAATCCCAAAGCAGCTGGAAAAGGCTTTCGTGCCTACATTCAAGTGAAATGAATATTTTTTTGAATATTATTCCTCTTCGCAAAAATAATACATTCAACGTATTCAAATCTGTGCATGCAACGTTTCAAAGACATAAAGGAGTCGGGTTTCTTTTATGTATTTTTATGAAATTTGCTTAAATGCGAATAACATTGTAATGCAAGAGCTGGTTATGAATTTATTTTTAGGGTTTCAACATAAACTACAATCGGAAAAGACTACTACTTACTAGTGTAACTGGCGCACTCAGAGCTCCTCAGAGCTCAATTACTCCTTAATTATGAATTCCTTTGTACTTAGTAGGAGAAAAGTAATGAATTGATTATGCGCAAACCACCATTCTAAATCATCATTGGATATTTTAAGTGCTTTTATTTTTAGAACCTAAAGCTTCATTTACGTGAAGGTAATATTTTGAGTTTTTTTTTTTAAATTGTATTCTGAAATGAAATTTATTTATTCTATGAACGGTGACGGCTAAAAAAGTATTAACTGGTGGTATTCTGGTTATCCGTTATACAGGGTTAACTTTAGGTGACCTGCAATAATAGCAAGGTTCAGAATGGATAGTAATTGAATCGGCGTATAAAATAAAAAACAAATAATTTCATTTTCAAGTTTTTCGTAATATCATTTTTCGGCTAAGATACATGATGCGTTTGTGTCTTCGCATCACTGTAAGATTCAGTCTAGTGCACGCGTCCTTATAATGGGTATTCGTTCCTATTCACACAATGCGAGCCGAGTCTAATTTGATAATAAAATCGCTATTGGTCATTTGAAAATTTTAAATCATTAAACATATTTTTAACACATTTTTGTATTTTCACATTTTAGTTTCATATCCTGCCAATCTTAAAAGTTTACACAAAGCCTACATGGGAACTTCTTCATGAAATTATGTAATTGTAATTGAAATAAATAAAGTCAATTATAATAAACATAAATTAATTCTGATTCTGATTCTGATTTTGTATGTGTAAGTTGTTTTTTAAGCGGAATTTATCAAATTCCTCGTCATCTCTCAGACTACGGAATTTCTTTTATGTATTTTATGATGAAGATTGCTAAAATACGATCCGATTTTCGCGCGGTTCACAAAATGCGACATAGCTTGAGTACTCGACAAGACTTGACATTATCAGTGCTAGGCGTCTGCTTGAGTGAATCTTGCCGCGTTATCTGGAACACCGTTGTGAGGCAACACTCAACTTTTTTTTTATCCACTTTTTTTTATTGGCTTTTTTTAGCCCTTGACTGCGATCTCACCTGGTGGTAAGTTATCATGCAGTCTAAGATGATAGTGTTCCAAACACAGTGCTAACTATTCGGTCGGTTGGAGGTTCGATCCCGGGCACGCACCTCCAACTTTAAAGAATTTTGCAATTGGGTTGCGACGACCTCCCTGGCGCAGTGTTGAGCACTGTTGTCTTAAACTGGGAGATCCCGGGATCGATTTTTATCCACTACAAGTTAGCCCTTGACTACGATCTCAGCTAATAGTTAGTGATGATGGTAGCGTGCTATAAACCTGTTAGGGGCATGGCAGTTATATTAAACCCACACCCCTAATCTGTAGCGATGTAGCGTACGGGAACGCTAAATCGCTTGGCGGCACGTCTTTGCCGGTAGGGTGGTAACTCGCCACGGCCGAAGCCCCCCACCAGGGTCAGACAAGGGAAAATTCAGAAAACAGCGCTCAACACTGCGCCATGGAGTTCGTTGAAACCTTACCTCTTCTTTGCCTACCTTTTCTCAATTCTGGGTAAATGGGCGACATGCCTAATAAAATAAGGTACTACGAGGTACATGGATCTCTCGACTTTTTCATTATTCGTAATATAATATCAACAGAATACAAAATAAGCGGAATGCTAATAACCATTGTGGTCCCTTTATGCCTCCATGCACGAAGACTTTGAGGTACGAACCAACGCAGATCGTTGGACGACTCTTGAGGGACATCGCAATATACCACTACTACGAATTCCATACGGAAAATTGCTCAAGAAATATTTGAACTTTTTTTTATAATTTTATTTATTACTAGATGATTCCCGCGACTTCGTCCGCGTGGACCAAGCTTTTTCGATTCCCGCGGGAACTCTTGAATTTTCCGGGATAAAAAGTAGCCTATGTCCTTCCCCGGGATGTAACCTATCTCTGTACCAAATTTCATTAAAATCGGTTGAGTAGTTGGGCCGTGAAAGCGTAGCAGACAGACAGACAGACACATTTTCGCATTTATAATATTACTAGATGATTCCCGCGACTTCGTCCGCGTGGATTATGTTTTTGATTCCCGCGGGAACTCTTAAATTTTCCGAGATAAAAAGTAGCCTATGTCCTTCCCCGGGATACAACCTATCCCTATACCAAATTTCATCAAAATCGGTTAAACAAATGGGCCGTGAAAGCGTAGCAGACAGACAGACAGACAGACACACTTTCGCATTTATAATATTAGTATGGATATTAAGTTTCTAATATATAAAAATTTCACGTTACAATGATTGGAATTTGAAACCCGACCTTAAATCCGTAGGTATAGCCGGGTAAAAACTCGAAAAAAGAACTGTGGTAGGGGTGCCATCATCAGAGTATTTGCTAGATCCCCAAACTTATATCAAGGGTCACTTAGACCCTTCCGAGAGCCATACATGAAATGTGAAGAGACCAGTATATCCTTTCTGTTTGTTACATAAAATGTAAGCTTTACACGCACATTGTTATATACTCGTAAGTGACTAGCTTTTGCCTGCAGCTTCGCTGACGTTAAGTTCGATTTTCATACAAACAACCCCCTATTTACCCGACTGCGGAACGCACAGGGTTATGTGTTCATCAGTCTATATATGTTTGTATGTTCCTTGCAGGACAGCTACAGCCTAAACGCGTGGACCGATTTTGATGGGAAATGATGATGGTTATGGCTCAGAATACAGAACAAACGGTGATCACCGCTCTTCATTACGAATAAATTAATCCGCTGCTTATTACTGCTTCTTATACAAAATACTTATTAGTACCTTTGGTACTACCACAGAATAGATAATTGATGCTGCTTCAAGCAGATAAAACGTCCCCTATTAACGGTAAATGCTTAACTAAAAAGTTTGAAATAAAAAAGTAATTTAAAAAGAACAAAAAACCCGACTGCTTGGATACCAAAAAGTATAAAACAAGACATGAATTTAAGTATTTCATTATTATCAATTTAAATCGTATAATATTAATAAAATTTATCAAGGCGCAGTCGCACGTCCAATAGCTAACCTTACGTGCGACTGCGCCTTAATAAATTTTATTAATATTATACGATTTAAATTGATAATAATGAAATATCATTTCTTGTTTTATACTTTTTGGTATCCAAGCAGTCGGGTTTTTTGTTCTTTTTAAATTACTTTTTTTTACCTAGGGGTAGAATTTTCAAAAATAAATAAATAAGTTAAGCTTTTTAAGAATTCACTTTTTTTCAAACCGACTACGGGCAAAGCCAAATGAAAGGGTTATGATTTTAGCAATCTTTGTTTGAAAGTATGTATTGTTTGTTTGTATGTATGTTCCATCGTAGTGCCTAAATTACTGAGCTGATTTTGATGAATTAGGTGTCAATCGATTTGTTATTATAGACCAGTACGCTTACTCTGAGTTTTAACATTGCAAATACGATAGATCCACGTGAGAGCTCACCACGCCAAGCGTCAAAGTAAAATGGACCCAAAAGCTCTTGCTTTAAAGTCACAAATTCAGCGTTTGGAGCGCCGCGCTGGCTTTGAATAAATACACGAAATGATGAAATGAGCTCTAAACCAATGCTGTTAAGGTTCATTTTACTTTGAAGCTTGGCGTGGTGAGCTCTCACGTCGATCAATCGTATTTGCAATGTTCAAACTCAGAGTAAGCGTACGGGTAACATAGGCTACATTAAATACGAAGTCAATCGACATGACGGATCTTACATTTAAAAAAAGTGTGGGTCTCTGAAATTTTTATGGTAGTTAGGTTCCTTATAGTTTTTTAATACTTACTGCTTGTTTAATCATACTCGTATATACTAATATTACCAATGTGTGTTTGTTTGTCCTTCAATCACGTTGTAACAGAGCAACCAACGTGATTTTTGGCATGGGTACAGTTGAGGACCTAGAGAGTGGCACAGGCTACTATTTATGCTGAAAAATTCAGAAGTTCCTGTGGGAATCAAAAATGTTATTCCCGCGAGAATTAAAAAAAAAACTTAAACCACGCCGACGAAGTCGCGGACATCAGCTTGTTATTAATACTTACTACTTGTAAGTAGTTCTACTCAAAAGTTATCAATATTTTAAAACCATAAACAACCTGCTAAGCCAGCCAAATCCCAATACATCCGTCTTCCGGAAACCGTAAAAATCGGACCGGTCGTATATCCTTTCACATGTCAACACTGGATCGGACTCCAAACAAATCCGTTCACGGCTGATCCGATCCGATGTTTGTTAGATTTATTCTTGGAATCCGAATTGTTTTCCGATGTCTGTATTATTTTGGTGATGATCCTGAGTTCTTCCGCAATGAATTTAATTTAAAATCCAGTGGGAACTTATTGATTTTCATGATTGAGTGAATGAGTAAATCTAAAGGTTTACTTTTATTGTAAGCCACACAGACAAGGACAAAACATAGTAAGTTGCAGCCATCATCTAATTATTCTTCTTATTTTGGTATATGGCTTTTATTAGTGCCAAACCAGCACAATGCACTTTGCCAATTTCAGGTGGAGTGGAAGATCCACAAAGGAGTATAAGTAAAGAAAAAAAAAAACAGATTGAAGCTAAGAAGAGTATGCAATAACTGGATTTAATTAGTCACATTAATTATCTACAAGTCTAAAACATTAAGAACACATAATACAAGGAGGGTTTAGGCAGGGATATATATAAAGTAAATTATAGCTATTTACACTTTTATTTTGTTAGTATTAATATATTTACAAACAAATTTAACATATCGGCTAAAGACTAGCCTAAGGAAACACTCAACATTTATGGGACGGGGAATGTCAGGAGGGAGAACGTCATAGAGTTTATGAAGGAGTTTTGGGCAGGAGAAAAGGATGTGAGAGACCGATCCTTCATCAAGACCACACTCGCATAATGAACTGTCTCTTATTCTTAATTTTGCAAGATGAGCAGGGGTACATGCATGACCAAGTCGCAGACGGCATAACACAGATGAAACCCAGCGATCTGTGTTGCGGTAGAGGAAGAACCAGGGACGACATGGAATTTCAGGTTGTATTGTTCCGTAGAATTTGCCTTTGACTGATTTTGATTCAATCCAGGTTGAATTCCATGTGTCAGTGAGGTCAGATTTAGCGAGAGACCTAAGGTCCAGAGTGTGATTCCTAAAATGTTCTAAAGCACCAGTCTCAGTTGCCAGTTTAGCACATGCGTCCGCATTCTCATTGCCTATTATTCCTGAGTGACCTGGAATCCAAGCCAATGTAACTGAAAGTCCTTTCTGCTGACATGAATATAAAACTTCCCTGATCCGAAAGATGATGGAAATAAGGGGCTTACTACGGAAAGGGTTTGCCCTAAGCACCTGGAGGCAACTTAGGGAGTCGGTCAGTATAATTGATTGTTTTATGTTATGGGATTCAACAAAACGAATGGCTTCAAGAAGTGCTATGGACTCTCCAGTAAAAACAGAGGATTGTGGGGGGCATTTGTATTGAAGAGCTATTTTGTATTTGGGTATCCAACAGGCAACACCAACGCAGCCATTTCCAGAAAATTTGGATGCATCTGTGAATACTGCTAAGTGCTCTGACCACTTATCATTCATTACTTGGTTAAATTTAGTATTGGCCTCTATTGTTTTTTTATTGAGACCCAGATCTGTTATTTTTGGTTGGTGTGTCAGACCAGAAAAACTAGAAGAAAATATGGGTAATTTAGGTGAAGAATTGATAGGGTGAGGTAGACTAGTAAATTTCCGGAAACTTTTGAGTAGGCAAGTGGGATTTTGATTGGGTGTCAGAGCTGAGGCGAGTTGTCTTAGTTTGTCTAAAAGAGGGTGAGAGGAGAGTTGTAAGATTTTGCAGATAAAGCGATCACTCAGATACTGGCAGCGGAGGGGAATTGGTGGATCAACACATTCCACCTGGAGTGCATTAGTGGGGGAGGATTTCATTGCACCAAGTACAATTCTTAAGCATTTATATTGAATTTTGATAAGTTTGTCTAAGGCTGATTTATTAATGGGGTCTAATACAAAGAAGCCGTAGTCCATGTGGCTACGTACTAATGCGTTGTACAGTAGTTTTTGAGTGTATGGGTGGGCACCCCACCACACCCCTGATAAGGCTCTAAGGATGTTAATATTTTTTTCACATTTTTTCAGAATGTATTCTACATGTGAGGCGCCATTTAATCTACTATCTAGAACCAATCCGAGAAATTTGGTTTTGCAGGTAAGTGGTATGTGTTGGTCTTCAAACAGGATGTTGGGTAGCGGGATCTGCCTTTTTCTGGTAAAGATAACTGCCTTGCACTTAGCGATTGAAAGTGAGAGTCCATGATCTGATAACCACTGGCCTAGATAATACAAAGCAGAGTTTAGACGGGAACAGATTTCATCCATAGATTTTGAGCTAGAGTAAAGGGCAATATCATCAGCATATTGTAATATATTACAAAAGCTGTCAACAGACAATTCGAGGTCGTGGGTATAGATACTATATAGTAGAGGGCTGAGAACGGAGCCCTGTGGGAGACCTTTCCAGACTATTCTGGGGGGAAGGCTTAATGAGTTTGTTCTCACCAGAATAGTTCTAGTCGAGAGAAGGTTGCATATTATTCGCGTCAGTCTCGGCGGAACACTCAGCTGTTGCAATTTTTGCCTGAGTATCGGGAGTAAGACGTTATCGTATGCTGCAGCTACATCCAGAAACACACCCACAAGGTACTCTCCTTTAGCTAGGGCAATGCGAATGTCTGTTGAAATAATGCCGAGGCTGTCCGTGGTACCAAGACCTTTTCTAAACCCAAACTGGGTCTTGGCAAGTAATCCTCTGCTTTCCATTAACCATTCCAAGCGGTTTTTAATCAAGTGTTCCATTACTTTGGCCAATGTGGAGGATAGGGCGATAGGTCGATAGGAATTAGGATCCAGGGGGTCCTTTCCAGGTTTCCGAATCGGAATTATGATTTGCGTCTTCCAAGATTCCGGGACGATTCCTGTTATCAGAAACCTGTTTACCATATCTAAGTAGCAATGCTTCGCTTTATCATTGAGTTTGACCAAAAATGAGTATGGGATACCATCTTCTCCGGGGGTTGTATCATTCAGATCTGAAAGTACACACTGTAGTTCTGAAAAGGTAAATGGGGAGTCCAATGTGTCAGAGTCTGGGTAAGGTGAGGTGGATGGCAGACATTCTGCTGTAGGAACTGAGGGTGGAGCCAGTTTGTCCGCAAAAGCATCCAGCCAGATAGATGGATCATTAGATAAGGGATCACTGGAGGTGGTAGAACAGCGGAATCTTTTAATCCTATTCCATACCAGGGTGGAGGGTGAACGGGGGTCAAGGGATTCGCAAAATTTAGTCCAACCATATTTTTTCTTTCTGGACATTACTCTCTTATACTTAGCATCGATGCGTTGATAGTTTAAAAAATTTGTCTGCGACATCAACATAGTGTACGCACTTTCAGCTTCCTTGCGTTTGTTGACCATGTTGGTACATTCCTCATCCCACCAAGGGGGGGATAAGATAAAATCCCGTTCAGTCTTTTTAAGTGGTATATGGAGGTCAGCAGAGAATTTTAGACAAGTAACAAAATTATCATAATATGGGATAGTATTTTCATCATCATTCAGCTCCGGTAAAGTTTCTGTCAAACAGTCAACTGAATCAGCAAAAGCAGTCCAGTTGGCCTTATTGACTTTATGTTTAAGGAGGGGATTGAGTTTTGTGACAGGAATAGATCTTTGGGTGATTGTGAGAAGGATAGGAAAGTGATCACTGCCGTAGGAGCTTGGGAGGGTATTCCAAGAGGAGTGGGAAGCCAAAGAGGGGGAGCAAAGGGACAAATCAATGGCTGCCCTTGGATTTTGGTTGGGGAATACTCTTCTGGTAGGCGATCCATCATTGAGAATGCAGATATTAATTTCATCAAAAAGGTCTAAAAGAAGAGTGGCAAACGCGTCGGAAGAGTGGGAGCCCCAAGTTGGATGATGGGCATTAAAGTCTCCCATCACCAAAATGGGGGAGGGGAGTGATAACAGAACGGATTTTAATTCAGGAACTAGAGAAGGATGAGGATGGGGAATATAAATTGAAATAAAGGATATATCAAGGGACCTCATAGCTACAGCATTAAACTGTTGACTATGGGGGGGGAGGGATATAGAGGAGTATGCGAGAGAGCGCTTAACCAAGATTGCGCTTCCCGCATACCCATCATCCCTGTCATCCCTTAAACAGGCATAGCCCGGGACCCGAAAACGGGAGCCAGGCACAAGCCATGTCTCTGAGATGGCAAGAACGACAGGTTTGTGTTCATTTATAAGGGATAATAATTCAGGTTTTTTGGGACGGATACTTTTACTGTTCCATTGAATGACCTGTACTGAGGCCATTGTTTAAAGCTAACGCGATTTTGTTGAAAATTTCGGCAACGTTGGACGGTATAGGGTTTTGCTTAAGCATTTCTATAATACTAGTGAGGGATTGAGTTAGGTTTGGGATTAAGTTATCATTTGAGGGGTTGCTATATGTATGGTCAGAGTTTAGTGCAACACCGTTGCCTAAGGAGGAGGGTACATTTCGGGTAATATTGTTGTGAGCTTGTCTGTCATATCCTTTAGTCATGGGGGTTTTAGGCCGGGGGGAGCGGAATATAGTTTGCCTGTGGGATTTGGATGATATCTGTGGTGAGGATATTACATAGTTAGGAATGGGCCTGGTTGAGTAAGAGGGAGGAGTGAAAACTATTTTGGACATTTCGTTGTAGGTAGGGCGGGCTGGGGGGAAGCGTGTCGAAGCTTCCTGGTATGATAGATTTTCATCAGACATCACCACCTTTATAGATTGCTGCCGGGTGTGCTCTGGGCAATTCTTATCAGTAGCTTGATGTTTACCGGAGCATAAGATGCATACTGAACTAACTGAGCTTACGGAGCATGACTCCCCAGAGTGGGCTTGCGAGCATTTAAAACAACGTGGAGTCGATCGGCACTGTGCTTTGACGTGCCCAAAACGACAGCAATTCATGCATTGTATTGTGGGTAGTCTGTATGTTTCTATAGGTAGGGAGGTATGGTATGAGTATACCTTGGACGGGAGCATTTGGCCACGGAAAGTGAGGACAACGGATTGAGTTGGTACCCAGGTCACACCACTTTCATTCACAATTTTGCGATTCAGACGTCTGGCCTTTAGAACCTCCCCACAACCAGAGGGGAGTTCCAGCGACTCAACTAATTCATCTAAGTGCCAGTCAGTGGGGATACCTCTAACTAGTCCCATTCGGGTGATGTTATACGTCGGGATGTATGCTTGGAACTTTGACATTACCAGTATAGGGTTGCCTAAGAAGTCATTGGCCGCTTGGCCGTTTGCGAATTCGACTGCGATCTTGTTCCGTCCTGCATTCTTGATACCGTCATTTAAAATACCACTTACCTTATGTTTATGCAAGAATTGACCAAACTGTATAGCACGAATAGTGGTACCTGCTGAAGGGTCGGGCACTTCACGAGACACGTGTACTATAAAAGGGCCTTTGTCATTGGAAAGGTATGCTTTGGGGGATTCAGATAAGGAAGGGTGCACAAATAGCATTTGGATAGACGGTGCAGGAGAGGTCGAGTCATTTACAAGTTTTTTAGGGGGCACTTCTGTCCCATCTTCTACAACACGCTTACGAGAGGGATTGGGTTGGGAGCTTGGATCACAGGGAATTGTAATGTTTATTCCTGGGTCAGGAGGCTCAGGAGGTGTTTCCACCTCCATCCTGACTCACCACCACCAACACAAACACTGAAAGAGTCACCAACTATTGCAATAGAAAGTAATAAAACTACAAAAACAATAAAATTACACACTGATTCTCACTAACACGTGGATCTCTCACAACCACGCAAAGCAAAGTCCCATCTAATTATTACTAAAGTTGATAAAATATAGCTTGATACCTGTGACAAATGTCATCCAAATGACGCATAAGAAGTTCAGTATTAGGTAAGTCATCGTAAAAAGGAATGAAAAATGTATGCGAAAAATGTCATACTTTATTGGTTTCTGCACATTAATAGTGACGTTCCTTTTTTATCGTAACCAAAGTTTATTCTATGGGCACTACAAATACGTTAAATCGGAATAAGTTGTTACTTTTTAAATTAAAAAAATCTAGTTATTAACATTTTATTCATATGATTATTTGGGTAATTGAGAAAATAATAGCAATTTAAATACATTTTTGGAAATAATTAAATACATTTATCCCTTTTGTTTGATTTCGTTATAACAAGTAGTTGTAAATTATTATCCTAGTATAGTATCAATGAAAACATAATATTATAGTAACAATAAAATCGACATTTGTAGCTAGTACCTACCAATAATATCGATAATATTATGATGGATTTTCAACATTGTCCTAGCCCTATCTATGTCACTCTGACAGCTGTCACAGGTATCAAACTATATTTTACCAACTATAAGTAAATAAATAAAATCTTTGTTTGGGATATATTTTGTGATAACACAAAAACAAACAACAAAAATTTCAAAAACATTAAATTCAAATCTAGGTAAAAAATCTAGGGGTAAAATTTAGTATCGTTTGGCAGGAGGAGGGGGGTGCCCCCTAACCCCAACACTACTCCCATTACAAAGGTTTTTTTTCTATGAATTTTTAAAAATCTCATTTTGAGGTTATGTTTTCGTATATTTTTTTGATATCATGAACCTCATTTATGGAGGAGGGGAGAGGGGTAGGGGGGAGGGGTAGGGAGGGAGGGGGTAAACCCCCCCTCCAAAGAAAAAAGTACTTTAGAGTGGGAGGGGGAGTTAGACTTCACCCTCTCCCTCTCACCCCCTCCAAGGCCGGTCGACGGAGGTTATTCTGGGACGTAAACAAAGTAAATAACCACGAAGAGAGATAACCATAAATAACCAAGAAGAGGATGGCGGGGTCAGTAAGACCCCGCCATCCTCTTCTTAACCTAACCTATCCGAGTCGGAGTGCCCCCAAGTCCCGAGCTCGCTTCGCTCGCTCTTGATAGTGGGAGCAGAGGAGGAAAAAGAGAAAATAGTCGTCGTAAGAAGCCACAATATTACAAAGGAGAGGAGAGAACACATTCACGCAAGCAGAGGAATGGCGGAATAGAGGGAAATATTTACCTTACTCTATGAATAGAAATCACTTTTTTTAATAGTTTTACGGCTCTGGGTTCTAGTCTTTGACAAATAAATTATGACACTTGTGTTTGACATTATCTTATGTCCTTATCACACCTAAACAAAAGTATATGTGCTATCTTGCTCTCACAGTCATATTGCATTCATTTTACTATGTTTCATCCATCTAAAGGTTATAATATCTTATTTTAAATTTCTCGAAAACGGTGCATTACCTTTTAACGCGAGTGGTATTGTTTTAATCAGAGACCAAACCTCTACCGAATACAACACCTTTCACCCTTAAACTCCTGCCAAACGATACTAAATCCAACCCAAATCTAGGTCTGTGCCACACAGAATCCCAAAAAAGGCATCGCCTCAGTAATACATTTTGCTATCCATACTTTCTATACTAATATTTTAAATGTAAAAGTGTGTCTATCTGTCCGTCTGCCTGCCTGCTTCGCTTTAACGGGAACATCTTTTCAACCAATTTTGACGAAATTTGTCAAATTGTAGCCTTCGTTTCCATCCTCATTCTACAAATTCATGTGCAAAATTCCAAAATAATCAGTACAGCAGTTTAGCTAAATATAACTGCAAAATTGACAAAGGGGTTGTTTCAAATTTATATGGAGCCTGGGCCAGGTATTTGTACGGTATTTTAAAATGTTCGGGTCATAAAAAAGTAATATTTATTTCTTTATTTCTTACTAAAAAGTTCAATTTACGAGGTACAATGCGAAATTATTTTGCAAAATAAAAGCGCAACAACATGCGTCCATTTTGACATTGACGTATATTATACGGGTCATGATGACATTTGACATAAAAATAACCTGAGAAATGAGAATTAACCTTAAAATATAAGCGTCATTACAAACATAGACGACAAAAAAAGATGGATGCGCTGCGAGAGTTGCTATTCTACAAATGTACCTAATTAAAAAAAAAATTTTTGTACCTCTTAATCACTATAAAACTGCAAAAAAGCATATTTTATTTTGTTTTCTATTATTTTATACAATTTTTTGGAATACTGTACAAGTACCTGGCCCAAGATGAAACAAGCCCTTTATCTGAAACAGGTAAAAGAGAATTAAATCTACATGCCACACACACTCATTTCAATAATAATATTACGAATGAGATATTTCACGAGACCTGGATTTAATGATTGAGTCGAAGCGACGCTGTTCATTCCATAATTTATCACAAATTAATATTGTATTTTAACGTTTTCTCCATTATGATAATATTTCGGAAAACCCGACAACGATTTACATGATTTTGTTTGAATTTGAATGTCTGTTTCCAAATTGCTATTTCACAATAATATTATTATAACATATCTGTTCAAAGGAATTTCTAATGCCCCAGTGTTACCAACAATGCTTAGGGGTTTAAATCTTTTTCCACCATTTTTATTCTATTTTAGAAATAGCGGTCACTCATAAAACCTGTATTAATCAATAGCTGGCGTTAATACAAGCAAGTATTATATGAGACAAAATCTTCCAAAGCAACAGCTTTCCGAGATATAAGCCATCAAAATAATAGTCTACTCGGAAATAGAGCCGGTGGAACCATATCGATAGGGCATTGATACAGAGTTTTAGGTACTCATTCTATTGAATCGATAGGGTATAAATAAAGCGAAACACTGGTTGTCCATTTATTTAAACTTTTATTTAGCCATTTACACAAATACAAAACACGGCAGTCATAATTATTAGATCAATCCTAGAGTCCCCAGAACAGTATTGCCACTCTCCAAAACCATACATCCAGTGATGCCATGTTACATCTCGAATTTAGTTTCCTTCCAACAGAATAGGGTGATAGGGTAAAACGTATGCTGCACAGAGCAAATTACAGAATGCACCATTGCATATTTTAAAATAGTTTAAAATTGTACCTGCTATAAATATTTTCCGTTCACGATAATTAGCGATGCATATCCCAGGGCAGTTATTTACATTATTTTGGAAGCCAGTGTAGGTAAATTGTCGCTGGCACTTTATAATAATTATTTGGATATTTTACACATAAGGGGGCGCACACATCTGTCGAATGCGCCAAATTCACCAAATACTCAAAAAAATCAAATTCAAATAATTTATCTTTAACAGTTTTATTTAAAAAATAATAAGTAATACTTATTTCTAAAACTGGTGTATATACATAGTACCTGACACATATTATATTTGAAAGGTTCATTCACAGGTTCATTCACATTGAGGTAAAGGTATTGAGTAAAGAAAATTCTACCAGAATATTCGCTGAGAGATTTCGGCTAGTGTCAGTGAAATACATCAAAATATCAATCTTCACGGCACGCCACCCCCATTTGTCACGTGCGGGGGACATGTCACACGTATAGTGTCACACGTTACACTGTGTGGGTGTAAATTGACCCGATCCGTGTTTTGGATCGTGCATCGTCATTGGATCACTTACCTTGCTTGACGTTATGTGGGCGACATGTAAACATTTGATTCCCAAAATATTATGATGTCTGAGATATAATAATTGTAGACATAGCTAGTAAATGTCAAAATATAAAGGCTTTGTAGATAAATAATAATAATAAAACGTGTGTTTGTGCAATTCACACCGGGCAGATGTAAAACTTCAGAAAAGTAGCCTACGAGAGAATGAGATAAATATAACTTGTATTCTTTCTCATTCTCTCGCAGGCTAAATCCTATATATGTTTGTCTCTTTCTGGTGTCGCTTTTTCGTTGCATTTTCAAATCACAACGATTCTTAAGAAGTTTCACTTCAAAAACAATCCATACTTACTAATGTTACCCATAGATACGAAAATGTCAGCTACCTGTCTGTCTGTATGCTACGCTGTAACGGCCCAAATTTGGTATATATATATATATATATATATATATATATAGATAGTTTTCTTCCCAGCGAAGGACATACGGTACCATTTATCCCGGAATATTAAGGAGTTCTCGTCGTAATAAAAAGAACTTAATCCACGCTGATGAAATTGGGGGCATCATTTTAATTTCTAGTAAGTACCCATTAATTTGTTTTTGTAGAAGCCTACCTACTTTTAGGTAGAAAAAAGAGAAAAGGGATTTTTATTAATTCCGTGAGCAAAGCCGGTGATGATATGCTAGTCTATACTAATATTATAAAGCTGAAGAGTTTGTTTGTTTGAACGCGCTAATCTCAGGAACTACTGGTTCGAATTGAAAAATTATTTTTGTGTTGGATAGTCCATTTATCGAGGAAGGCTTCAGGCTATATAACATCACGCTGCGACCAATAGGAGCGAAGCATCAGTGAAAAATGTTGCAACAACGGGGAAAATTATCCATATTTGAGGGCTTCCGTTGCGTGCGCTGCGTAAACGGTTCAAGTTGCCCAAAAAATATGTATGAAAGAATTATTCCTCTTTAAATGATCTAAAAATGTCCGCGACTGGATCTCGCGATCATAATAACAGATATTGACGCGGGCAACAGCTAGTGTCAAATAAACCCGTAGTAAAATAAATAAGCCCCGTTAAGTAAATAAAAGACGTCCTTCCGATTCGATAAGAAAAGATAAAGATAAGGGAATTGATAATATTTGTAGCCGGATTTGCAGCTTATCCAAGATTAAAAGTTATTAATCTTTTTCCGGAAACATAAAATAAGATAACAGAAGGTCCATTCGATACAACACGCGATAAAAGACGCACTCACACAATCTTCTAGAAATAATCTATAATTATGCTAGCTGATGCCCGCGACTTCGTCTGCGTGGTTTAAGTTTTTTATTCCCGCGGGAATTCCTTAATTTTTCGGGATAAAAGTAGCCTATGTCACTCTCCAGGTCCAGGTATAGTTGATTATACCCATGCCTAAAACCACGTCGTCGATTCTATTTTATTTTGTATAATTGTAACTTTTCCAAAATATACTGAATGCAGTATTTTGTCGTTAAGTCTTTTACCGCGCCAGTGTTGTTTGCGATTGAATTTGAATATCGAATTCGCGTTTTTGTTTGTGGTAAACTTTTCAAATTACTGCCGTCCACTAGTGATAACATATTGTTTGGATGCAAATATTTTGATTCAGTGTTATTTCACTTGTGGTACAGTTTTGGACTGTTGAATAATATACAGGATTATTAGAATTTTAAAAATCTGATTGTTTTAATTTTTCATCTTACTAATATTATAAATGCGAAAGTTTGGATGGATGGATGTATGGATGTATGGATGTTTGTTACTCAATCACGCCCCAACGGCTGAACGGATCTGGCCGAAATTTGGCATGGAGATAGATTATAGTCTGGAATAGCATATAGGCTACTTTGTATCCCGGAAAATGAAGGAGTTCCCGCGGGAACCAAAAACCTCGATCCGCGCATACGAAGTCGCGGGCATTAGCTAGTAAAATAATAAAAATATTCCAATAGGCTGCTCTAAGACTGCATAACTCTAGGTGACTCGATCGAGTACTGATTTAAAAGTTTAAAAAACAGGGGCCATACTGCCAAGTGTCAACGCTTAAAGCAATACTTAAACAATATTACTCAAAATTCCAGTTCGATGTCACGTACCTTGACGTCCCTGAAATAAGGATTATAGTTCTTAAACACGAAAGTTAACAATAATGAAACAATATGGCTTTAAGCGTTGGCAGTAATGCCACGGTAATATTATATTATACTGTGGTAATGTCCCGGAGCTGAAGAGTATGTAGGTATAGGTATTCGGTACCTACAGAGTTTACAGCAAAAAGTTTAAATATATTTTCGTAAAGATAATAATTATTAAGATTTTTAACGGCTATTAAACCACAGTATTTCAGTATTGTGTATTGGAAAGCGATTAACGACAAAACATTAACTGTGTTGAACCGAATCCCGAATTTCTCACAACAGGCGCGATGACGACATAGGAATGACGTAAGCACTTCAAATTGCACACATACCTAACTCATACCAAAGCTCGAGTTCTTCATATAATATTAACGTTAATTGCACATTTACGGAGTTTCCGTGAGTTGTAGTGCGGTTTCTTAGAACGAAAACACACTAGGGTCTGGAAACGACGCTGTATCCTGTCACGCTAGTTTTTTTTTTTTTTTTCAAAAAGAAAACATACAGCATTACCATAAAACTAAAGTTAATTCACGAGATTATTACATAGGCCAGTAAAGTTTTCACCGTTAAGTTAGTACACATTTATTAAGGTGGGAGTCCATTTCCAGTGGCAGACAATGAGGCGTGTGACCACCATGACGAGCTGATGGGTCCAATCCATGCTATCAATCCTTGTTTTGTGTACATTTCTTGATAGTAGAAGAGGTAGTTTGTACGAACCTCTAAAGAAAAAAATTCGCACTAAGCTAGTAACTACCGCGACATGATAAAACGTGTTTCCCATATTATGAGGCGGCTTTTGCATTACATCGCTTGAAACAGTCTTATATTAATATTGTTCAGGCGGCTTACTACCATCTCTTAAAGCAGTATTATTTTAATCTCATTGATGCTACTGTTTCAGAATTATAATCCTTATTTTAAGGACATCAAGGTACGTCATAATATGAAAAGTCGATTTCAAAATAATACCGTTTTTACTATGCGATGGTAGTAAGCCCACAGAACTATAATCCTTATTTTAGGGACGTCAAAGTAAGACGTCAATATAAACCTGCAATTTTAAAAATTATTTTGGTAAATAAAAGTCCCCCAATCCCCCTAGTGTATTTCTGTTTGTAACGCGTTTAATTTTTGAATTTTATCTCGTTTAAACGCAAGACCTTACATTTTATAACAACTCCCGTATGAATATTCTTAGTAACCGCGGAACAGCGATAAATTTGAATAGCGCCACAAATTCACAACAATTCCCCGCTGCAGTGTATGGCAGTATGCTTACTACAGTTTACTGTTAAAAACTGCTGTACGAGTAACTTGTGAAAATTCGCCACTCGTGTACAATTAACATTAATATTCTATGGAGACTCCGTGCTCAAGTTTGAGTTATGCATTCTGTAGTGCGATTGTGTACGAAAATTGTAATCAGTTAGGTACAGTCGCGGTCTGAAAATGGTTACCACTTTAATAATTTCAACACTCATAGATGCGTGCCTTAATGCTTCCTAGGTAAACGACGAAAGCAATGCGACGCTAAGTTACCTCTTACGCGCTATCCACCACCACCACTACAGCCCATTAACGTCCCACTGCTGGGCACAGGCCTCCACTCTCACAGGAGAGAGGGAATAAGAGCTTAGACCCACCACGCTGCTCCAATGTGGCTTGGCGGGCTTTAACGACTATTATCATGTTAGTGATAATAACCGGGACCAACGGCTTTACGTGTTCTCCGAGGCACGGGGGCGAAACACTGCCAATTTCCTAACTCTGGACTAGTACTGAGAATTTCTAGTCAGAAAACCCAACACTCAATTATGGCCCGACCCGGGACTCGAAGCCGGGACGTCGTCGGCCGCAGTCGAACATGCTAACCACTCGACCAATGAGGCAGTTCTGTCACCAAGCCGCCTTACTAATGTCATGATTTTTTTGTCATTTTATTTATTTTATTGTGTACAGTAAAATATATTTTACTTTAACTATTTATTAGGGAGTAAGTAGGAATAGTAGCTTTAATCAAATGATACTCGTAATCAATCAGATAAACATTGTCATAAAATAGCTAGACCAAAACATGAAAATATCATTAATCCACATGCATACTATGTTATCCTGTTTCGTAAGTTTATTATTATTATTGAGTCATAGGAGGTCACAAAATTATATGAATCAATAATAATTAGACCTTAGAATACATACCTCAATAATTATGTGGGTCGGCGGATCACGTGCCACTTCTGAAGTTTTATAAATCAAAAACCCAATGTCCATTTATATACTTTATTCCTCCCAATAATAATACTTTCTAGTTTCTAGAGTACCTAATTTGATTATTTTTCGACAATCCTTCCATGCTCCGTTTTTCTTTTTTCCTCCGCGCTCCATTGGCGGGAAACCAACTCCTTGGCCCCAGAATACCATTCTTTTTTAATTAATTTGTTCTAGGGCTCTGGATTCAAGTCCTTTATGGCCTTATATTTATTGCGAATGTCGTGCCACAGAATATAAAACTAGAAAATCATGACACTATCAAATCCCTATGGAATAACTAGGGGCAACAGCATCTGTGTGTGACGTAAGATAAGTAACAAGATTACCAACCAGTTATCAATCAGCCTTGTAATCGCCTTACAGGGCGTCCTTATTTGGTGCGTGAGAACCCTGAAATATTCGATTGTGATGATGAAGGAGTATAGTATCGTTTGATAATTGTAAGCTTATCTACTAGTTTTAAATACGATCCGTGCGTTCCGAGTGGGTAGTTCGGAAAAAAAGGGTTTTAATATTTCTGTCTCTGCGTCGTATTCCTCATTACCTATTGAGGGTCGTGACCCCTTTCCATTAATCAAATAATGTTAGGAGTTTTCTTGGGATTATTTAATGCGGTGGGTTCCCACGTCCTTCCACAGCTTAATAGATTTGCTCGTAAAGGTCTAGCCCACTTGAGATGCACGGAGCGGCGCGGCACGTAGCGGTAAATATTATGCGTACCTATGAGTTTGTACGAAGCCGCGTCGCGCAGAGCATCTCTGTGCCGCGCCGCTAAAGTGGGCCCAGCTCCATACAACCTCATACAAAGAATACTTGCCGCTACGTGCCGCGCAGCGTCGCGACTATGTAGTGGGGCTAGACCTTCAAAGTTGCAACCGCTGGTTACTCATCATCAGCTGCAAAAGAGCTGATAGCGTATGGACGGATGTATGGTGGGGTGACCATTTATTACTGCACTCCTTTGTTGAGTAATAAATGTGCGGTAATATTTTTATTGCCCAAGGGTGGAAAAAGTCGCCTTTATAGTTTTAATAGCGGCGAAGTAAGAGCAAAAAAAGTATTGTAATAGTTATTTGTTATACAAGAGGGAAAAGTTGTTTTTTAACCGCGTGCTCAATTTTGATGACCGAGCAAGCGAAGGATTCTAAAATTGAATCACGAGCGCAGCGAGTGGTTCAAAAATTAGAATCCTGAGCGTCAGCGAGGGAATCAAAAGACCACGAGGTGAAAAATCTTTTCACTCGAGTGCAACACGTAACTTTTCATCCCACCTCAGCGAGGAAATGATATGACGTGGAAGAAAATGGTGCGCGCAAAGCAAATTAAAAAACTATACCAAGAAGGTTACGAGTGTGAGTTTTTAACAAATTAAAATAGGTTGTATGGTAATTCGGCACCATAGAGTTAGAAGTAGGTAAATAGGTTTTAATGATGTTTTGAATTCACAAACTTCATAGACGAGTGATATTTACTAACGTGCACACGATGTTCTAAATTCAATTTACTTTATCCTCAAGAGGATAATAACGGCTTTTGCATTCAGATATCGAAGATTAAAAATACTCTTTCCGAGATGGTGGGATGAAAAATAATTTTGTATAGCAACAGTAATACCAGATTGGTAATACTCTAATGAAAACCCATTTCATTGCAAAATAATATAATCCTCTACGGCTAATTGCATATTAAAACATGTAATGTATAGTATTACCTAATTAACAGGCTTCCGCGCGTTGGTTGCGTTGGGTATTAATGTATTAATGGCGTTGGCCGTTGGGTATTAGAGCATTAGCCTATTTAATGATTCGCTTATTGCAGTTCCTAAAGTTTAATTCAATTAAAACACATTAGCGTAATTATGGCTCATTCTCATTGGTCGATAGAGCGATTTTCTATTTCAATACGTGTTAGCCCTTAATAAGTGATGACGCTGTCTGTGATGGCATGGCATGGCCTGATACGGGTATGGCAGTTATATTAATAAACCCTAATCGATGTCTACTAGGCATGGTACCGGAACGACAGATCAATGACGTGCCTCGCAGCACATCTTTACCACAGCTGAAGCCTCCCACCAAATCAGAGGTTCAATTGTCTAGCAAATCGTAATCGTAATCGCACATTACTATCCGTTTGACACACGATTACGATCGATCGACATAGCGATCGATTACAAAATCAGGAGGCAGACCAGATAAAATGCAGAAATTATAAATTACCCATTTTCATTCAATGAAAGCGCATCATTCATTTGTGAATAATATTATATTTTGCTCATCTATAACTATGCTCAATGATGAAAGAATCATCTTAAGGTCACCGATACCCGTTTTCACCAATAATAGGGAACACCGTAGCCCACTATGTGGAAGTACCTGGAAACCTACCGCCTTATTATCCTTAGCAACCCTCTGCCATTATGTGAGGGCCTCGACCCTCAGCAATGAGGAACACGACGCAGAGAGAGATATCCAATTAAGGGATGTTTATTGGACCTACGTAAAAAATTAAACCTGTTTGGTAGTTAGGTGTTCCCTAAAATGTTAGCATTGATGGTGAAAATGGGCATCAGTTATAGAAGTAGGTATTTTAAAGTAATTAAATAAAATTATTTTCGTACCACTTGCTCAAAAAAGTGACATTCTAAGCCACAAAAAGCGAACATAACAATAGTCATTTTTAATCTGTTAAAAACAGGGAAAGAATATTGTACTGAATTTCATTCATCCTCTAGGGGGAGAATGTGATTTAAATTTGGAATAGGTACTCACCGAAATTTATACTGAACTATGTACATCTGTGTTTACACCATTGAGTTTGTATATAAAGCATTAAACATCTTTTTGAAAAAGGAATACGCATTTATTATGCAGTTATGATTATTATATAAAATTACCTACGAAAACCGACGAGGCCGTATGAGCTTGATGCCTTTGCTTTTCCGACAAAAAATATTAGTCTAGGAATTTGCCGCGTTTTTGTTTTCTTCAAATACATAAACGATAAGTTTATTTTAATTTATTTTAATAAATAAGTTAATGTTCTAAACAGTTCCTCAGACGCAAGAACAGAGAAATACTCAAATCAACTCATCAACAATAAATGTACCAAACAAAAATGTAACTCTCTCTATCAATAATTGGACCAATGTTTCGAATGTTAACTTTTACTTTTAATTGTCATTATTTTTAATTAATGCTTACCTCATATTATTATTGTGGTAATTTTTTCGCAAATGGTACGAAAAGTAGAGTATTTTCCTCGGTGATAAAGCTGCCTTAGTCTTGGGTGAACTTAAATCCCTCGCTACACTCAGGACTCGTCTTAAATCCCTCGCTTCGCTCCTGATTTAATTTTTTAACACCCTCGCTACGCTCGGGAGTAAACCTCGGGTCCTTCGTTGCGCTCGCGATTTAAATCGTCACCCGCGACAGAAGACACTGCTTTATCCCCTTGGTTAATAATCTACTATTAACAACGAGGGCTTACTAAACATACTAGTCAATAGAGTTTATAATAATTTTATCTGTTTGAGTCTATACCTAGTAATCCATACTTAATCCATACTCCATACTAATATTATAAATGCGAAAGTGTGTCTGTCTGTCTGTCCGTCTGTCTGTCTGTCTGTCTGTCTGTCTGCTACGCTTTCACGGCCTAACTACTCAACCGATTTTGATGAAATTTGGTTGAGAGATAGTTTACATCCCGGGGAAGGACATAGGCTACTTTTTATCCCGGAAAATTGAAGAGTTCCCGCGGGAATCAAAAAAATGTACTTATCTGTTCAACCTATTTTGATGAAATTTGGTACAGGGCTAAATTGTATCCCGGGAAAGGACATAGGCTACTTTTTATTCCGGAAAATTAAAGAGTTCCCGCGGGAATAAAAAATCCTAAACCACGCAGACGAAGTCGCGGGAATCATCTAGTATTATTATAAATGCGAAAGTAACTCTGTCCGTCTGTGTGTTACGCAATCACACCTAAACTACTGAACCGATTTAAATGAAATTTGGTACAGAGATAGTCTAATAGAGCCTGAGATATAATATGATAGGCACCTGTTTTAATGCGAAAAAAGGGCTGTAAGGGGTTGAAATAAGGGATGAAAGTTTGTATGGAAATTTCGTCATTTTTAAAGCTAGAAGCTTGAAACTTATTTTTTAGGCTTTTGATTAGATATAAATAAATATGACATTCAAAGGTTTTAAGAAAATTACCTACCCTGAACGGGGTAAAAATAGGGGATGTAAGTTTTTGTATAATGACGTCGGCTAAAAAGCTTACGGCCCCGAAAATAAAAATATCAAAATAATTAGCCTAAAAAATTAAAAATGCTGCCGAAAGTCACTATTCCACGCGGACGAAGTCGCGGGCACAGCTAGTTTTCAATAAAAAATAAAAATCGAAAATATCAACGAACTAAGAAGACACGACTTCATTGAATATTCCATTACTTACGTGATGTTTATATTATAATGCAAGCATATTTTGTTTTTAATAAACAAAGAATATTCCGTCGCTATCGAATTTGTGATTTAAAAACGAAATATTAAACTAAAGAGCAGTCTGACCAAAAAGACCAAATCTCCGTGGGCCATTGTATTGGTTTCTTTTAAAAGAATTGAGCAGGTGCAAAGCTTAAACAAGTTGTATCGAAAGATCTCGGTTTATACGTGTACCAATCGATAAGATTTTGTCGAGAGGAAAGCATTATTTGAAGCTATTTATATGAATAGCTTAATTAACTTGATTTCTGGTTTAAGATAACTTGAGTAAAATTGATTTTCGCTTATAAAAATCGATTATTTAATGTGATAGAGCTGAACCTGCAAGTCGTTGACCTTTTGCACAAAACAGTAGGTACTATAGTCATCGATATATTGTATCATGTACATACTAGATGTGCCCTTTCATAGAAAAAGTTGGGCATCCGACTTGTGGTGCATGCCCCTCACCTGTATAAGCCTGTCCTTATCCCCGCCATAGCGCTGTCCCGCTCTTCAGACTAGATGTCGTTAGTAAAATAAGTCCACAATATGTTTTGTTAAGAATTTTAAATTTCCCGCGTTTTATACTTCTATCTTTCACTAGACAAGACTTTTTGACAAGTGAAACTTCTTGAGAATGGTGGATTTCTTCTTTGGATAAATATAAATTGTACCAATTCTATCTCCTTCTCTCGTACGTAGGCTACTTTCCTGAAGTTTCACTTCTGGCGTGTGTGAATTGCACTTTTTTTAAATTGATGGAAATAAAAGAAAATCGAAATAAATCGAAAAACAAAACAACCTGACTACAAACAATAAAATATTTTACGGTCTAACTAAATTATTTAACAATTTTCAGAAGCAGAAAAAAAGTAAACAACGCATTTTTTTAAATTGAAAGTTCACAAAGGGTTTTTTACAACGCGAAATACAAAAGTAAATAATATGGAACGTAACTTTGTAAAGAGGAAAAAAGAGTCGGAAAGCGAGTCGATAAAACTCCAACTTTACACTAAAACGAACCTAATTTACCACGGTACGGTTTTAAAAAGGCATTTTAAGTTATTTGTATGGGACATTTTTCCTTGAAACATGTTGTTATTCACCGATATAGCGCGTCCATTCATGTGTTTTGGAAACCGCGTCCGCCATCTTTGTTTTTGGTCTTATTTCCACTGCTGGCGGCAGCTAGCATGGATAATTGACAGATGCGGCCGTTTCGATTTGCGGGCTGCTACTTTTTTTAGTTATGTATAGGCCAGGAGACAGCCGTTAAATACGCTGTATTTATTGGCACAAATGTCACTCTTTATGAATTTTGGTCCTTTTAAGGAATACGCCACTCTTCTTATTACCTAATTAAATCTTGCGTAGGGCTTTCTTGTACAGCCGTAACAGAGCCCTAACTTCCTCTGATAGAGGCTGGGCCAGGGCAATATACAGCCGCCAATCTGCCACAGCCACAGTATGTTTAAACATCCGGCTCTAACTTTTCGGAGTTAAGGAGGTATGTGTGTTCTAAGAAATTAAATGTCAATTCCTATAACGGTGAAGGAAAACATCGATAACATTTAAAAAACGGCCAAGTGTGATTCGGACTCGCGCACTTCCGGGTTCCGTACCTTAGTAAGATAGGGTTTAATTATTAGGCGTCTAAATAATAAAGACGAAATTTACATTTAAAAATTAAATTTTCTTTTCTATGATATAAACACAAATTAACGGTTTTGATTTATAGGCGAGTATTAAAATACACAATCTCCTTATAACGTTGCGTGTAGGCAGATAGGCAGACAGACGGGACTTTTGAGGGACGGAACCTAAAAACAAATAATAAAATAAACCATAAAGATAAAACGCTACTATTTATTTCTGTTAAATATTAAAAATACCGGTGCCTACAACAAGCGAAATGTACCCATTAACTGGAGAGATATTTCTAGCAATCGGCTCCTTGACTATTAACTTGCAGCAGATATAGCAAAGTTATGAATATGAAGGGACAATACGTAGTACTGTTTCTATATTGTCTGTATCTCTGGTTCTTATTTAACGAACAAACAAAATAATGACGAGAAAATTTTTCAAAAGCAGAAAAACTAATAGGTACTATTCGCATTCAGTACCTTCTTAATGGATGGCTAGACGTAGCCAGATTAAGTTAATTTTAACCGTTTATAACCGTTTAATTTTTAAGTATTCGTAGTTCTTCTCGGTAGAATTTCTTGGTAGAGTCTAAACGTCTAGAAACATGACGTAACATAAGAGACACCTGTAGGTATGTCCCACGTTCGACTTACTTTTGCGGGGCGAGGGGAGAGTGCCTTGTCATTTTTCTGCCCAATTATTGACAGTGACACTAGTGCATGAAAAAGTCGATCACTATGACAACACAATATCAAAATTCATAATTAATGGCGAAACTGTCCAGTTCGCGGCTAGAGGGGTAACGCTAAGGGAATGAAAAGTAGCTACTTTATACCTACTATTAATATAAAAATATTCCAAAATACACTGCGGGACTCTAAATGTATTCAAAGTACAGGAGGCTGTAGGTATTTTTATAGAGTGTGTTCGAACTTCGAGCGTCGCGTCGATTGTATCGATATGATAAACTTATCCGACAGGACCTCGTATATTTAGGTTATACGTGGATGGGATTATGCAACAGTGAGGCTGCCTTCAAGACGAAGCGTATCATCATACTAATATTATAAATGCGAAAGTGTGTTTGTTTGTTGGTTTTTTGGTTTGTCCTTCAATCAAGCCGCAACGGAGCAACGGATTGACGAGATTTTTTGGCAGGAGTACAGTTGTACTCCAGGTACAGAGTACCTGGAGAGTGACATAGGCTACTTTTTATACTTTATATTAAGGAGTTCCCGCGGGAATACGAAGGATACTCAGCTAGTTTGTATATATTTGCGGGATATGGAATGGGTATGAACATTTTGAGCGATGTTCTTCCATAATACTGATTTCCATGCTTTTTTTTCATCACCAAGTCCATAGATAGGGTTCGTTTCATTTGAAGTTACAGCTTGTGAAGAATCTATGTGCCTGTCTCTATGTCTGTTACATTTTCACAGTCTATTCCTTAACCGATTGCGACAAAATTTGGTAGGTACAGGAGACCGAACAAACGACTAATAGCTCGGAAAATCAAAGAGTTCCAATGAGATTTTACAAAATCCTAAATCCATGCGAACATATTATAGATAAGTTTAGGGGATAGTTATAGCTGTGGTAATAGTCACATATACTAAGGCATAATATCTTGACTGGCTCCCTAGATAAACTAACCCGTTGTCCTAGATGAGCGACACACGCGGCAACGCGACGCGACGGTATCAAACATTAGCAGACCTTTCACAAGGCCTATGATGTCGCGTAGATACGTCTGTCCATTTCTATGGCTTCATATCGTGACTCGTCGCGTGGCTTCACTTCTGTCGCTCAGCTAGTACAATATAGCTAATACCTTCAAATCAAGAGTGAATAGGCATCTTTACTTTATACCCACTACTAATATAAAATATTTCAAAATTCACTGCGCGACTCTAAATGTATTCAAAGTACAGGAGGCTGTAGGTATTTTTATAGAGTGTGCTCGAACTTCGAGCGTCGCGTCGATTGTATCGATATGATAAACTTATCCGACAGGACATCGTATATTTTGGCTTAACGTGGATGGGCTTATGCAAGAGTAAGGTGCCTTCAAGACAAGGCGTATCATCATACTAATATTATAAATGCGAAAGTATGTTTGTTTGTTGGTATATTGGTTTGTTGGTTTTGTAGCCTCGCAATATATTTATAGTAATTTAATCTTCGTAAAACAGCACATTCACAATTACAAAAAAATTTGCGATCTACATGATAGGCAAACTAGAGGCCGCCATAAGCTCGTGACTCCATCGCTCCGCCTCAAGAAGGTCCGAAGGTCGTTCGTCGGAATGAGCATTCTATTTTATAACAAAATTCCACAACCTATCTTAAACTTGCCTTTACTCAAGTTTAAGAAGTCCATTAAAAGTATGCTCCTGAAAAAAGCTTATTATACTGTTGAAGATTACGTAAATGACAAAGGAGCATGGATTTGACTCGCTCCACCAATGCTAAGGACAGCTGTTACCTAATGTATTCGACAAATTAATGAAATTGTATATTTTGTTTTTTTTCAATAGAGCAACCGCCGAGTTTCTTGCTGGTTCTTCTCGGTAGGAATGGCATTCCGAACCAGTGGTAGATTCACTCGACGATTCAAAAGTACTTGTAAAAGTCTATTTGAATAAAAAATCATTTGATTTGATTTGATTTGATTTGTCCTTCAATCACGCCGCAACGGAGAACGGATTGACGTGATTTTTTGGCAGGAGTACAGCTGTCGCTCAGCTAGGACAATATAGCCAATACCTTCAAATCAAGAGTGAATAGGCATCTTCTAAGCAAGCGCGCTCCACCTTAGGCTGCATCATCACTTGCAAGGAGGTTTGATTGCAGCCAAGCGCTAGCCTATATATTGAAAAAAAACAAGTGATGTGACTATTTATTTGGTCTCGAATCTCGATAACATTTTTTTGAATCCACTACAAGTTAGCCCTTGACTGCGACCTCCCCTGTTGGTAAGTGATGATGCAGGCTAAGATGGTAGCGGACTAACCTGTCAGTTATATTAAACCCATACCCCAACTCGTTTTCTACACAGCATTGTACCGGAACGCTAAATCGCTTGGCGGCACGTCTATGCCGGTAGAGTGGTACACAATATGCATTCGACTTGTACGTCTAAAGTGAATTAGGTACCTGATATTGGATAGAAGCAGACGTTACTTTGCGGAAGTAAAAGACTTTGCGGATTATCATGGACGAATAACGAATGAACATAATATATAAATATGTATATAAAATATAGCAAATTAAACTTCTAGTTCCTTCATGAATTAAGTACCTACTTGATATTATGTGCTTGCTCACTCTCGAATTAACGCATTCATAACTGCCCAATTACCAACATTGGCAGAAAAAAGTAAAAATATTAAAATATGACAGCCATTTACGTTGTTATAATTTTATTTATGCCTTTTCGCGTCTTGTTATTATCCTATAGCTCAATTCGCTGATTTGCATCTCCCGAGATTATATTTATAATAAATTATTTTATAATAATAAAAGTGCAGGGCGTTCTCGTATTTTTTATAACCCAAACGATGCAATGAACATAAATCTATACTTACATATAATAAAACTGTAACTGGACGATTCCTGCACATTTCACATTCATACTAGGTAATATTAAAAATGCGAAAGTGTGTCTGTCTCTCTGTCTGTATGTCTGTCTGCTACGCTTTAAGTTTAACGGTCCATCTTTTCAACCGATTTGGATTAAATTTGGTAGGCTATTTCCCGGACACATAGACTACTTTTTATCCCGGAAAATTAAAGAGTTCCCGCGGGAACCGAAAACACCTCAATCCAAGCGGAAGAAGCATACCCTCACAGCGGGCTTTAGCTATAGTTAGGACATAAAATGATTCTCTAAATTAAAAGTTTTATCTAAATAAGTGACAACAGTTAAAAAATCTATTAGAGCGGGCAATAAATAAACGCCAGACAAACACATTTGACACCATTTCTGTTTTATAGATATTTTACAGTCCGATGTGGGTCAATGGTTGGACCGTCAACGTTTTAATTACAGTTTTATGTTACCCGCCACGTTGACAAATTGCCTAATAAATTATTCTATATAATGTGTATTTATTTTATGTTTTTCACGGTTTCCTTATTAAGGTCTAGCCCCACTACAGAGGCGCGGCGCGGCACGTATTATTTGTATAATACAATTATTTCGCAGTGCCGGGTCGCTTAGGTGGGCCCTGCTCTAAACAAACTAATACAAAAAATATTTGCCGCTACGTACCTCGATCTGTAGTGGGGCAAGACCTTTATAATCCTAACTAATGTTTGTTAGTTCTCACGGCTAATATTTTCAACAGATTTTGATGAAATTTTGTGCAGGCATAACTAGGTGGTGGCGGCATAACACGATGCAGCACATTTATAAGTAGCTAATAGGTATAGCATGTTCGACTGCGGCCGACGAGGTCCCGGGTTCAAGCCCCAGGTCGGGTCATAATTCTTCTTCTAGACTTCTTCTCTAGGGTTCTTCTGACTAGAATTTCTCAGTAGCCCGGAGTTTGGCATCTGGCGGTGTTTCACCTCCGTGTCTCGGAGAGCACGTTAAGCCGTCGCGTCGGTCCCGGTTATTATCAATTATCATTAACATAATAATAGTCGTTAAAGCGCGCCAACCCGCATTGGAGCAGCGTGGTGGGTCTAAGATCCAATTCCGTCTCTCCTATGAAAGTGGAGGGCTGTGCCCAATAGTGGGACGTAATGGGCTGTAGTGGTGGTGGTAATAGGTATCTAGGTTTACTTAACTTTGTAGTCAATAAAAACGCAAAAGAAACTATATCTGGTAGGTTAGTACAGCCAGATTTTTTTTCAAAATTGTACTGCAGTTGGGTCATACCTGCCTATCTGTTTTTTAGGGTTCCGTACCCAAAGGGTAATAACGGGACCCTATTACTAAGACTCCGCTGTCTGTCTGTCTGTCTGTCTGTCTGTCTGTCTGTCTCCAGGCTGTATCTCATAGACCGTGATAGCTAGAAAGCTGAAATTTTCACAAATGATGTATTTCCGTTGCCGCTATAACAACAAATACTAAAAATCAAAAAAATATATATATTAACGGGGGTCCCCATACAATAAACGTGTTTTTTTCGTATTTTTTTGCTCAATATTAAAAACGGTAACAGGTAGACGGTTCAAATTTTCACAGAATATTAACTTGTATATTAACTTTCAAAATAAATAATTAAATACCAATAAAGTAAATATTAAAGGGGGGCTCCCATACAACAAACGTAATTTTTTGATATTAACAGTAAACCTCTACAAACAAAGTTAGTTTTGCGGTTCATTAACAAAGGTAATTATACCTACTTCTTGAGTACGGAACCCTCGGTGCGCGAGTCCGACTCGCACTTGGCCGGTTTTTTACTTTAAAAAGTTTTTCTTCAAAAGTGAATAATTATTAGGTATACTAAAAACCTTCAAAAGTATACCAAATAACTAGTAAGTAGGTACTTAGGTACGATAAAGTTCTAACAAATCCAATTTTGGCAAATGTTATTTTCGTGCCAAACTTTACAAACTTTTTAGACTCATTTTGTGAGATACGATAACGTCTCATACTTAGATACTTCCAAGAAGGCAATTTTTGCTTCTGAATAATTTATAGCATTAAAGTAGCTTTATTTACCATTTTTCTCAAAATAAGTTGCGAAGCCTCCTGCCTCGTGACACCAGCGGCTGTATTCATTCGACGTACTTATTCTCCAGAATTAAAACAGTTCTTTCTAATGAAAGAAGTAGAACTTTAATTCGCTATAATCCGCCAAAGTACGAACATCTGTGTGGTACAGTATAATATATCTTGCGATATTCACCACACCACACAAATCTTCTAAATTATTATCAACATACCTTCACAATGATTTACTTACAGTGGCGGATTATAGCGAAATAAAGTTCTACTTCTTTCATCATCATGGACTTCCGCAAAGTAACGCCTGCTTCTACCACACAGTTCTTTTGATCCTCTACAAGTTAGCCTTTGACCGCGATCTCATTTGATGGTAAGTGATGATGCAGTATAAGATGGTGGCGGGCTAACCTGCTAGGGGCTGTTTCGATGTTTGTAGAGGTATTTTTTAATCTGCTACAAGTTAACCATTAACTGCGATCTCACCTGATGGCAAGTGATGATCCAGTCTAAGATGGTAGCGGGCTAACCTGTTAGGGGCATGGCAGTTATATGAAACCCGTACCCCTATTCGGTTACTACACGGCATCGTACCGGAACGCTAAATCGCTTGGTGGTACGTACGAAATTGTACATAATTATGACAGAAGCGAAATAAAAATACTCTTTTTCACATATAAATTACATTTATTTCTTTTTAAGAAACGAAAATTATTATGAACTGTAGATATTTTAACAATGTTGTTATATTCTGTTTCACACTTTTCAGTATTATTAATTATTACACAAACTTAAACTTAATTAACCCTTTGTCAAATTAAATCAATAATAATCAATATACATTCTGATTTCCGAAAAGATAATTTTTTGAATAATTCCTAATATTTAAATTATTATACACAACATTTTTCAGCAAAAAAATTTGACGTTTAACCATTGACAATACGAAAATAAGAAAATAAGTTTTGACGAGAGACAAAAAGAGAGCTAAAATTGAATATAAAAGGTACACATAAACACGATTTTATATTAAAAAATAATAGGTAATATCTTTCACAATAAGTACAGTAATTTACGAACTTAAAATTAAGAATCTTTAACAGAAAGTCTAGCGCGCAAGACACGATTTTTTCAAACCGATTCACTTGGAAAAGGACTTGTCCAAGATTGGGCCTTGAACATGAACCAAGATGATTTTAATACACGTGAATAGAGATCCTAAAATATGGCTTATGGCATAATTTACACATTTTTAAAGGACCCCATTTTGGAGAAAAATATTGTTTTATTTTGTGGCTTTTTTAGATCTTGGCCTGAATCTTATCAACAGTAAAAAAAAAAACTTGATTGTCTTTGTCACTTATGTCATAGAATGATTGTCAAATGTCAATGTCAGTTTTTTATGACATTAAAGTGACAGTCACAGGTGCCAGATTTGATAGATCTAGGGTATGTTCCGATATACACTGAGAGCACTGTTCTGTGCTCTTACTGGGGAGAAATTCGTCCCGTTATGGATTGACAGTATACTGCCGCAGTTTCCTAGGGAAATATATGACGTCATAAATCGTCGCCATTTTTGTACTGTGAGCACTGGAGTTTTCGAGGTAAGGTGCTCTCAGTGCTGACTGCGTTCCGTTTTAAACAGTGACCAGTATAGCTAACTATAAAGGAACGGTTTCGCAGTGTACTAAATTGACGTCATACCTTACAGTGCAAGAAGTGTATTTCGGAACATACCCCTATACATCTAGCGTGCGTTCCACTAAGCGTTCACAACGATCACGCTCACGACCGCAGTTTTTCCCGTTATTTTTTCGTTACTGTCGTAAACTCAAGTGGTATGGATAAGAGAGCGTTTTGAGCGTGGAGGTAAATAATACAAACGGCAATTTAGGAAAAAGAAAGCAAAATATTTATATAAGAGGTTGGGTTATAATCTGTATAAGCCTTGAAAATAAACTGAAATAATTATTGTTTAAATCGATTTATATTGAAAAAAATTATAATTTAATTTTTTCAATAAGAAAACTAACATAAAGAAGGCTAATTTAATTTTCATTTCTGAAGTTAGTTTATATTATTGGCAATCAACACATTGATTGCCAATAATATAAACAACGACCACGGTCGTTATGTGGAACGACTAAAGGAGCATTTTGATCGCTGTGGGCGCTTAGTGGAACGCACTGTAGAAAAAGTTTTAGTGTTGCCATCCATCGAAAAATATTTTCTACAAACGATATTTTTCATAATTAATTTAAAAAAAACGGGGTTTTCTAAAATTATTATTTAAATGGAGTTTAATGTTATATTTTTTTCTCTTTCACGTGATGGCAGTTTGGTTCTGGTTCATTAACACTCAGAATAAAAAACCACCCTCCATACTGAACTGGGACATGTCATTTGCTTTTTACACCTCTTTTTGATCGGGTTTGTAATTATAGGCTTACTTTGTACGATCAATCGAATTTGCAATGTAAAAACTTATTCATTCGACTCGATTCGATTCGCCTCACCGCGGCGAGCTGGACGCTAGCCATAAGTAATTTCTACTATCGACACATCGTTAACTAAGGCTGTCCATACACGGACAGTTTGAACTTTGAAGCAGTCCATCCTGACTGCTTCAAGCTGCGACTGCATAGTGAACTACATACAGTCTTCTAGTACACACATATATGGAACCGCTCGAGCAGTTGCGACTGCTTTGGGCGGTTGGCAGCAATTAAAAAATGGTAGCTTCAAGCTGTTGACTATGACTGCAAGAGCGGTCCGTGTATGTTGATCACTGGCTAACTGCTCGAGCAGTCCGTGTATGGTCGGCCTACGTCTTGTATCCAGGCGCGGCTAGGCAGGTATCACGTTGAGCTATCTTAATGAAAAATCAGTTCGTGTGCGCATAGACTAATCATTATAATACTTAAACCAATTGGTAATTTTTAACTTCCACAGAAGCTCGTGATTTCTTATGATTAATTGTATTGTAAGGTTGTTGTCTACGTGACGCGTTACGAGACAAGAATTCCAAAGTCAGCCACTGAAATTACAAGATTTTTAGACGAATTATTATTGACGATTGTGTTTTTGTAATAATTTAAACCAAGTTTATTGGTTAGTATATTTGGTTCGGTTAATATTTTATAAACCGACATGTGCGCTTAGATTTTGATAAGAAAAACCATTAGTTATATAGATAGATGTATAGAATACCTACTTTTGCCTCGAACAGCGACAAGTTCAAAAACAAAACCGAATAAAAATCAAATTCTTATCTATTATGGCAACATTCTCTATTAATTAATTAATTATTTATCTGTACATCGAATAACTTTTAACTATTTACAATAAATATATACAATTTTACAACAGTAATAATATTTTTAATATGCAATTTTCATACTCACGTCCATTTCTGATTATTTATTATTCAATAGATATTATTATTATGAACAATCGATAAATTACTTATAATATATTAAAATCTCAGTCTTAAGCCGTTAGAAAGAAGTTAAGACAACAATTATATTTTTAAGCACAATTGACATATTAAGTAATATTCTTTGTAATATTTCCATAGATTTTCACAATAAATGTTATACATTCCAATAATAAAAGTAAAATTAATCAAAAGCCTAGCACACATTGACCACACGCATTCGGCCAAAATACTTATCAAACGTATATGTACTTGGCGCATTTGCCCCAGCGCCGTACGGGTTGCAGACCTTTGTGAATGTTTATACAAACATCAAAACATCTAAGCGCAATTTGCAATTTGATAGCGTTCACATTAACCTGCAGTCACCAAACGAATTAGGCCAATGTGTACTAGAAGCCAATTATATTTGAATAAAATATTCACTTCACTTAATACTTGCCTGTTTATTGGTACGAATTTTACATTAAAACCCTAGACTACTTTTTTATAATTATTTAATAATTACTAACATGTGGATAAGTAATTCTCATAAAAAAATTACCAATAAATAGCATTAACAGATAATTTTTCTTTTATATTAAATTATAAATAAACTTTCAAAATATTTTGAATAATCTGATTATTTCAATTTTATTATGAAACTCAATAAGAAAGGACACTTTAATAAAGGGTCTAAAGACGGATGCATACTTTTAAAACGCCGCGGTAATTATTCGAATAGCCGCATGCTACTCAAAACCGCAAAATTAATGTTCCCATAAATAGCATGCCACACTGTCGCAGTCATACAAAAAATGCATTCAGATCAGACTCAAGAAGTCAAATATGATTCCTTCGCTTATAAGGTACCTACTATCGATTTTTATTTCACATTAATTTTAAAGTTTTAGCTGATACGACACTAAAAGAATTCGAACCTCAAAAGAAAATCGTTATGGTCCAATTCACTTTAGCCAAACTCGATCATGTTTCAAAAGTTTGTTTCCGTCCTTATTTTTATTATAATTTAAAGATTAATAAAAACAATTTTACTCAAATATAGTCGAATGCGATAAAAGTCAAAGTACTTTTGCGCACTGTTGCAATCTCGTAATTTTTTTAAAGCAACAACTTTAATATAAAATCCACAAAGAAATTAATAAGCACTAGAATTGGTATAAGATCTTATAACGTTGATTGAATTTCTGCGTCGAAACACATTAGCGTCAATGTAAAATGGACCTTAAGATCCCTAATTTATAGTCGATAATTTAGTAGCATTCATTTTAATTTTGCAGGGTAGCTAAGATGCATCATTTGGAGCTAGGAGAACATCAACGCAGATAAGGATAACACCATTTACTTAAACACTGAATTGTTTCGACGCTCGAACTCGAGTAACGTTGGTGAGATGTAAATCGGATACTAATCCTCTAGAACAATAAATCTGGAACTAAATAAACTCATTTCTGATATTGCTGAGTTCTTAGAAGGATTTACTCTAATTCGGATCAACACATACACTTATTAAGTAGTTTTTTTTTTAAAGTAACAAATGTTCACATTTTTCACTAGATCACTTTGTGCGGAACTACATTTTGGTTTCTGCATAAAACTCGGTATTTTCTCACCTGCCCTCAGGTTTGTCTTCGGGTTGTCTAGAGTTGGTGTCGACGGTTTTAAGCCCGCTAGGTTTTATTTCCATTTGCGATGTGGTCACTGTGAACAAAATTGAAAGCACTAATGTTCGGCGGTTCAGAGAATGCGTTCCTGACACCTAATAATAAAATATTGTTTACCAAGTTATTTGACACTCAGTTTGGCACAAAATTATAACATTAATTGATTATTGATATAATAATGTTGTTTTAATGCTCATCAATTGTTAAAACGGTAAACAACCAGCAATAATATTTTTATCGTACCTGCAACGCCATTACAAAGTTACGTCGTCAGTTCAATCGCGACGTGTCAGGAACGCATTCTCTGAACGGCCGTAATTTAACTATTATACTTTTTACAAACTCTTTTAGGTTAGGTTAGGTGTAGCATAGGGTTCATTTACACCAGAACAACAGTGCGATATTATGGCATGCCAAAGGGTAGAATGTAGTAAGAAATGTCGGCAGATTGTAATATTCCAATTAAACAGCATTGCTGAGGCATGTAAAACACTGCGGCATGCTGCGGAAGGCATTCAAATTAGTGTTTAGATTATTTTGTAGCATGCCGCATGGTCGCATGCTTATTTTATGAAATTATATTGAAATCCACTAAGATTCCCGTGGAAAGGAAGTTATTCACGAGAAAAAATCTCATGCATGATATCTGTATGTCAAATTTCGTCACGATCGTTTCAGCTGTTGAGTTGTGAGTACAGACAGAATTTCGTATATAAAATATTAGCATCGATTTCCCATGTTCTTGACCCCGTAAATACTTGTTTATTTCAAACGCAAATAGCAATTATGAAAAACAGTTTAGCAAGTGTCAAGTTAATTTATTTTCACGCCTTATTTAGTCCCTTTTGGGGGTGTATTTAAATACCGCCCTTGACTTGACGCATTCCTAAAAAGCTGACTTGCAAATATTTTGTTTTTACTTAAGTGCTTTTACAAAGTAAGTAATGTTTTTTTTAGATGTATGACAAGTTAGCGCCTGGTCGCTTTTCTAATAAAATTTATTTAAATGCCCTCTTAGTGTAGTGAAATTATAATACAACTAGCTTTTGCTATAACTTCGTTCGCGTGAACTACACGAATTTTAAACCACCTTAGGAGTTTAAATTTTTGAAAGTTCATGTCTCAGAGGATGTCTGTCATAATAGTTATCTGTATGCCAAATTTCAGCCCGATTCATCCAGTGGTTTGAGCTGTGAAGTTTATACCATAGAACAGTCAGTCACCTTTTCCTTTTAGATATAGACTAAGAAATCCTTGGTTTGGTTCCCAGGTTTGGCAGAATATAGTTTAGTATTATATAGTTTCCTCTCACTTGCTAAACCACTTAAATCTTGTTTAGTACTGGGGATTCTTCTCACTTGTCAGATCTCTGCATTAACATCAGTGCCAAGAAGTTCGCCAAAAACCAAAAAAAACTTCTAGGTTTGCTAGTGTCAATTCACATAGGACGCCGAGGCCGAATTTCGGTCAGCAGAAAATATAGTATAATATACCTATCCGGAATAATGTGTCTCAGGTAAGACACACATTATTCCGCAACACAGCAATACAGCAACAAAGTGCCTAAACAAAGTCAAACAAACCAACTACATTCGGACATTACCTTCAAAACTTTTGGTTAGCGAGTGAAGTTCTAGATTTACCCAACTAACCCGCTTTAGTACCTATTGCAACGTGGAATGTACTTTTTAGGGTTCCGTACCCAAAGGGTAAAAACGGGACCCTATTACTAAGACTCCGCTGTCTGTCTGTCTGTCTCCAGGCTGTATCTCATAGACCGTGATAGCTAGAAAGCTGAAATTTTCACAAATGATGTATTTCCGTTGCCGCTATAACAACAAATACTAAAAATTAAAAAAATATATATATTAAGGGGGGTCCCCATACAATAAACGTGTTTTTTTCGTATTTTTTTGCTCAATATTAAAAACGGTAACAGGTAGACGGTTCAAATTTTCACAGAATATTAACTTGTATATTACCTTTCAAAATAAATAATTAAATATCAATAAAGTAAATATTAAAGGGGGGTTCCCATACAACAAACGTAATTTTTTGATATTAACAGTAAACCTCTACAAACAAAGTTAGTTTTGCGGTTCAATAACAAAGGTAATTATACCTACTTCTTGAGTACGGAACCCTCGGTGCGCGAGTCCGACTCGCACTTGGCCGATTTTTTTTTGATTCGGCGAACATTTATGGAGTAGATAACAACTACTTACTAATAAGTAAGTACTATTATTTGGAACAAAATTTTGTACTTAGCTGAATCTATTATGTCGTGAATCGTGATAGTTATTCATTTCATATTGTATCTTAGAAGATATAGCCAATAATTGTAATAAATCCATACCTCCATATTCATATCGTCTATCGTCGTCTGTCTATCTGTCTGTCTATCTGTCTGTCTGTCTGTCTGCTACGCTGTAACGAACCATCTTTACAACCGATTTTAAAAGAATTTAGTATAGAGGTAGATTGAATCCCGTGAAAGGACATAGGCTAAACTTAATCCACGCGGACTATGTCGCGGGCATCATCTAGTATAGTCTAATTCTAATACCTCGGACGAATCGTACACTTTTTTTAAAATATATATATACATATAGCGAGCAGGCGGGTCCACCTGATGTTAAGTGATTGCGTTTGAGATATTTGTTTATCCGCCAATTGAAGAGCCCCATATTATAATCATGAGGGAACACAGAAGATGGAAGCTAGTTCCATAATTTCTTTAGACATTCATCCAAGTCTAGTACTCAATAAGAATTCTTTACAAAAAACCGACTTCCAAAGCCACTGTAAAGTAAAAAATAATTTTGATTTCTACACGCTATGTTGAAGTCGGGCGAGCCTGATGCGTCAACTTTGCTTATCCTTGTTACACCCGCCGGACTGATGAATTTTTATTTTTAACTTTTTATTGTCAAGGTTTGAGGATTTGGAGTCAGAATTGAGGATTTGGGACCACCTCGAGAGCTTCCTCTAACGACTGAAAAAAATATTTTCAAATCGGTTCAGAAACCACGGAGATATGCACCTACATAAAAAAAACATACGCGCCGAATTGAGAACCTCCTCCTTTTTTGGAAGTTAATAAATCAACTCACCATTAGGTTTCCTATGCGGCAATGTACTGGCACCTCGATCCAACGAAGTCTTATTGTAATAAACACTAGAATTCTCAGGGTTGACTCGCACAGGGGGTGTATTGGTCCTAAAGTCCTGCATCAGCCCTGGCTCCAAGTAAGGATCTATTTCTGGCATCTGCGCTAGGTGTAGAGGATTTCGTAGACCGCTGTATATCCCGGGCTGATATAATTCAGGTGGCATACACTGTTCCACCGGTAGCTGCAAGGAAAAGGAAGGTTTATAGCGTCGGTTTACGTGATGCGTTGCAAGCTTTGTAAGCGAGCTGTCTCTGCGTCGTATTCTTCATTACTGAGGGTCGTGAACGTTTTCCATTAATAAATAATGGTAGGAGTTTTGTTGGGATAATAATGCGGTGGGTTCCCAGTTCCCACCGACTCGACTAAGCGTTAACTTAGGTTTTTGTAACGATTATTATCAGATGTTAGTGATAACATTCGGGACCGACGGCTTAACGTGTTCTCCGTGGAACGGAGGAAACGAAAAGGCCAAATTTGAAACTCCACATTCGGTCACCCATCCAGTTACCGACTCGGGTCAACGTTCGGGTCAACGTTGACAATAGCAGTCGACTGATATGCGTTGTCACAACTAGACCACTCGTCTCTCAATAAATTATGCAAACTTATTAGTAAGAATTAAGTGGTAATACTTATGTACATTGCATGTTAAGTACAAGAGTTACAAAGATCTGTAACTTGAACATGTTCTAAGAGGTAAGGATTAGTTAAGGATGTAATTGTTGAGGTTGAGGAAAGACTGAATTGAATAACAGTATATTAGTCAAGATACCTTTTTAAAAAAAAAAAAGTAGTTGTTGTTTATTTGGAAAATAAGGTGGCATTTTATAATATCGCAAGAATCATAAGAACTAAACTTAGAAATCACACAACTTAAAAACAATAATAATTACACAGGTGTGTAAAGTCTGCCAATCCGTACTTGGCCAGCGTGGTGGTGCTTCATACTATAACCTAACGCTTCCCATTCTAAGAGGAGACTTGCGCTAAGCAGTGAGCCAGCAATGATTTAAGTGATGATGATAATGATGGTTGTTAACTTGAAAGCTAACAATCAAAGCCCAGTTTCTTATTCAACTCAGCAAATCGAGATACTGAACAAACACAGACAACAAGTAATTTAGATAATTACAATCCGGAGTAACGATACGCAGACATAAATAAAGAAAAAAACGACGCGGCTCGCAGATATTTATCATTGTTAACAAGTGACATTGATAAGATCGCGTGTAAGAGTTGCCGCAGACGACCGATGAACGGCGGTCCCGAAATAATCATCGAAAGTAGATGCTTCGCAGTCATTTTTAAAAAATAAAGCGTATTTCCCTAGCGCAGTGGCGAGCGCTGTCTCAAAATATAAAAAGTTGTCCAGAAAACCAGATTCGGAACCGGAAAAATTAAAAAAAAAACTTTAAGCTATTGTGATCTCGATCCTACCTGCATAAAAATGACGTCTGACGATGTATTTAATATTATCATGTCAGTAAATTACTTTACAAATCAACGATTTATTGATTGATTGATTGAACGTCATTGGTCCAATTCCAGATAGTCCATACATTTTTTCACAAATAACAACGTTGCAAAGTAACTACAATAGACAAATAGATTGGTTATTGATTTCGCCCGCAAGTTCCTACGTGACATATTGTAACTAAGACGCACGAATTTTTCAGTACGATGGTAATGAGACATGGCGGAAGTCTTTTACCAGACCAGCAAATTATGGCATGCATTCCCAAATTGAACCTGCCGGAATTCGCACTCAGGACATTATTTTTATTAGAGCCACCACCACTGCGCCGGGAAGTCTTCGAAACGAGCAGACCCCTATATAAAGAAGACAGACGATTTGCGTTGTCTTAGTTATATTATACTTAGCGTAAAATAAAATTAGGTGCAAAAAGACGACCTCTGTCAGATAAATCAGTCTCAGAAAAAAAAACGATCGTCTGCGTCTGCCCTAATTGACATTAATAAGACTTTGTAGGTATTATTGCTAACAAATAAAAGCTTTTTATTAAATCTCCCAAGTTACAGAAAGGTAATAAGCACTTATTTCTGTTTGCAGTTTCGTATTCAATTTTCATAATGACTATATTAATTTCAACTTTACAGACAGCGTATTGTACTATAATTTGCTGTAAAAAATAATAGAACATTAATTATTTGATAGCAAATATCTACTAATTCTAGCTGATGCCCGCGAATTCGTCCGCGTACATTAAGTTTTATCCATTCCCGCGGGAACTCTTTAGGTAATTTTCCGGGATCAATAGTAGCCAGGTCCTCAATTCAGCGTCCAGCATTTTTGTCTTCCAATCTAGTAAGTTATATCAATCTTTTGGTCCAACGTTGGTCACGTATCCTAATCTAGACGCGTATAGACGACTATAATTATTATAAAAAAATAAACTTCCCAATCCACTAGTATTCAGGGGCAAAGAATTTTTATACTTCAACCAATCGTACGACGCTCTGCATTCATTTGGTCCAACGTTATGCATGTGGCTCATGTTTGTATAGCCCTGTATGCTTGGGCCAATGTTTGGCATATGCATATCATGTTGGAATTGGTGTACTCGGAAGACCAGTGGTCTAACTTGGACGTATTTTCGGCCCAACGTTGGTCATGTATCCTAATTTAGACGCGTACAGAACTTTAATAATTTAAAAAACTTACCAATCCACTAGTATTCAGCGGCAAAGAATTTTTGTACTTCAACCAATTCTCATACACCTTATCGTACGACGCTCTACATTCATTTGGTCCAACGTTGGGCATGTGGCTCATGTTTGTATAGCCAATGCTTGGGCCAATGTTTGGCATATGCATACCATGTTGGAATTGGTGTACTCTGAAATCCAGTGGCCTCACTTGGACGTATTGGTTGCAAGGCTCATTGTGATCGTAATGCCTTTCGCAGTTGGAATCATATTTATCTGGTTCGGACTTCGATAGGAGCGGTCTTATTGAACTGTAGTCGGTCGCTGACGATTTATTGGAGCAATTATCGCTAATTTTACCCTCGATCGGTATTATGTCTGGATTCTTATCTGGTGACAAAGGAGTGATAAATTTTATAGTCTGTTGAATTACTAATGATAAATTACTGTGTAAAAAGGGCATGTTTATTTGTAGTTTGATGATACTGTAACGTGTAATTTACTCAGTCAATGTTCTGCGCTCAGCACTCCCAATTATATAGTAATTTATGTCAAATACAAAAAACCTTACTCATTTACTCTAATAAACAAATATTAGTCAAACAAAAAATTTGGATTCAGCAGACCGAGATGGAGATTTTTCACGTATTCGATCGTTAAAGTTAAATGCAATCTATATTAAATTGATATCGAGTTCTATCTCTTTATAAAAATTAAAGCTATAGTATATGAATTGAAGTATCTGTACCTCAGTAAGTATAGCTTGGCAAACTTATCTGTGCGTGCGGTGGAGGCGCCACTGTCTATTAAAAATTAGTGATGCAACAGACCTCTGCTTCTGCTTCCGCAACTGCGGAAGTTCTGCACGTTTTTCGACATCCGTTCTAGTACTTCGAATATTAATTAAAAATTTTACTTTTTTCATAGTATAGCACACTACCGCATCCGTTTCCGTTTCTGTTTCCGTTTCCGCTAAAACTTACTTTTTAGGGTTCCGTAGCCAAATTTGGCAAAAACGGAACCCTTATAGATTCGTCATGTCTGTCTGTCTGTCTGTCTGTCCGTCCGTATGTCACAGCCACTTTTTTCCAAAACTATAAGAACTATACTGTTGAAACTTGGTAAGTAGATGTATTCTGTAAACCGCATTAAGATTTTCTTACAAAAATAGAAAAAAAAACAATAAATTTTGGGGGTTCCCCATACTTAGAACTGAAACTCAAAAATTTTTTTTTCATCTAACCCATAGGTGTGGGGTATCTATGGATAGGTCTTCAAAAATGATATTGAGGTTTGTAATATCATTTTTTTCTAAACTGAATAGTTTGCGCGAGAGACACTTCCAAAGTGGTAAAATGTGTCGTCGTCCCCCCCCCCCCCGTAACTTCTTAAATAAGAGAATGATAAAACTAAAAAAAATATATGTTGTACATTACCATGCAAACTTCCACCGAAAATTGGTTTGAACGAGATCTAGTAAGTAGTTTTTTTTTAATACGTCATAAATCGTAAACCGCGATTTACCTTTCATTAAATCAACTCAAATATTTAAAAAAAACATTTAATTTAAAACTTACTACAGGTTTGTACGGAACCTTCGGTGCGCGAGTCCGACTCGCACTTGTTACATCTGTTTCCGTTAGTACACTTCTGTTGCATCACTATTAAAAATCAACATATTTTGATCACCACAGAGTAGACGCTGTTAGTTCCGAATTTAACCACACCCTCTGATAAAATTGTCAGACTGTAGTTTCGTGGTCCAAGTCTAGAAACTTACCCAAGCTGTCAACGCTTTCGCATTCCGTAGTGCCAGTGAGTGGTATGTTAGATATCTCGTCTTGTTTGCGATGCGTTTTCTCATTTTTCATGTTATCTGTAAGCCATTTGAGGAGTTAAAAACCCTTCAGTACAACTTGTACATTATTTAGGTATTTCTCGATGGATGAAATTCACTCCATTCATATCAATTTTCAACGTCAAATCCTGTGCTTGTTTTGAGGATCTTAAAAGGAATAGGTGTTCCCTAAAATTTACGCGTTGATGGTAAACAGGGCATCAGTCATTGAAGTAGGTATTTGGAAGTACCTACTTAATTTTACTAACATTACACAGCAACGAGAACATATAAAACATAATAAAGTCTTATCAGCTATCATGACATAGAACTCCGCTAAGAAAGGGTTTTTGAAAATTCAACGCCTGAGGGGGTAAATTCTGAGTTTCAAATTTGTTTGAAATCGAACTTGAGCAAAGCCAAGGGCAAAAAAATCAGAAACTATCCTGATAATATCACACACAACCTAGGTTGTTAATATTTGTGTGTGCATAATAATCTGCGTGTATTTGTATTTTAGCACAATCAAAGCCTTCAAAGTTATTTAAATAACGCCGAATAGGTACACTTCACGACTTATTATTAGTGGCATGAAATTAATTTCAACATGCATGAAAATAAATTCGTAATGTAAAATTCGGTTCGTAATGAAATTAATTTCAACATGCATGAATATTAATGCACGTTGGAATTAATTTTAGTTTCGTCATGTAAATTCCGCTTAAGCTTAACGTCTCACCCTCTCTCTTGTGGCAATATTTCCAGCAGAAGACGAACGCAGAAACAGCTGTGACAGCCGCTATGATGGCCACAGCGCATAGAACTGTCACCAGGACCGTTGTCAACTCCACACGCACAGGCACGTTTGCTAAAACAACATGTCTTAATTTATTCACAAGATGGTGTTATTAGTATAACAAGATGGCGCTTCAGCTCATAAACACCTAAAAGAGTAAGAGTAAGTAAGAGCTTAGGATAAAGTGTAATTAGCAAATAAGAAATTTATGCATAAGAATCCATAGATGAATGAAATAATTTATAATTATCTATACTATGTACTATCAAATAAATGTTATAAAATGCGAAAGTTTGGATGGATGTATGGATGGATTTGTTACTCGATCACACCAGAACGACTGTACGGATCTGGATGAAATTTGGCACGGAGATACGAGTAGATTATATAATCTGGAATAACACAGGCTACTTTTCATCCCGGAAAATTTAAGAGCCGCGGGAACCAAAATACCTCAATCCACGCTGACGAAGTCGCGGGCATCAGCTAGTATTTTTATATTTTAGTGTCCAAAACAGTAGTATAGTGACCAAATTAATAGGTACGTGCCTAATGCCTATGTAGTTTTTTACAAGATCTAAAAAACGACTTTGATAGTCAATTTTCACACAGCAATCAGAAAGTGGAAATAGTCTTGTTTTTATTCAAATTCTATGCTGATGAATTTCACGCAGTAAAATAAAATTAAGTATATACATTTCGGCATCAATGAAAACGAAATGATTAACATTATTTTACTAAATTCCCGCTGTAACGTGTCAAAACGCCATTATTGGTATGATTTATAACATTTTTATCTTTTTAATTTAAAAGTAAACGAATGTAGATTATTCCATTGCGTGCCGATAAAATACAGATGGAAAAATGGATCATCGAACTCGAAATTACTTGAACGGACCAGTTTGCGCTTTCAATTAACTACTCACTAATGAATACAGTTTATAAAAATGCTAATGATGTTGTCAATTCATTCAACATGGCGGACTCTCCAAGATGGCGAATGCAATAAATCAAAATATGAATTCATATCATTATTTTTTGTGCCCTAGATTTACTAAAGACTTTTATTTGATACGGATACAATTATTAAACATGAAATCGGACCCAAAATGGAGTTTAGTATCCATAGCATCTATGCCATCATCATAATATTGAATTTAAGGTCGTTTTTTCTTTGACTAAAACGATAATGCAAGTACCTAGAGGTAGCCGACATAAAAGAACAGAAACACAATAATTGTCTACCTATTCAGGAAAAGAGCCATAGACAATGGCGTTATCAAGGTTATCGTGAATATTATAGATGACCATAGACACTATACATTTACAACTTATAAAGCTAAACTTACACTATGTAGTTTACACAACAAATAAAACGTACATTCCCACAAACTTATCTGGCCCGGTGGCCAAAATTGGAACAAATTTTTATGCCTGTTTAGATTTTTTTTTAATAGATACTAGCGACGCTGGCACCGGGTCAGATAAATTTGTGGGACTTTATCGTCGACTACTCAAACATTTTGGAGTACATTAAGTACCTATATGCTATAAAGTCGATTAACAACTAAATAAACTAACATTTTATTTTGATAAAACTACTTTTGATTATGACTTTGATTACATTACAGCCCACAGACAAGACGACAAGGCTTAAGGGGTGCAAAGAAACCATGTAAATGAAAAATTTCTTTGTTAATAAATAAATAAACCCGCCAACCCGCATTGGAGCAGCGTGGTGGGTCTTAGCTCTAATTCCCTCTCTCCTATGAGAGTGGAGGCCTGTGCCCAGCAGTGGGACGTTAATGGGCTGTAGTGGTGGTGGTGGTGGTGGAAATAAAAAAATAAAGAACGAACCTGTATGCCTCTGCGGGTATTTCAACAAACTAGAGGAGAGCGTGAAAGGTTCGCTGAACCCCTTCTTATTGTGAGCTCGAACGGAAATTCCAACTGCGTTGGTGCCGGATAGACCCCATACCAAAAACTGGGGGTCGTCGCTGCTTATGTTCCGGAGTAAAAGACCCGTAGGCATGTCGTACACCTGTAAATAAGTAAAGAGACTTACGCCCGTTTTCACTAACAACGAACAAGGCAACGCCTAGTTAAGTAACGCCTAATCTAAGGAGATCCCTAGGCAATACATAACGTTTCACCAATCCATTTTCACTAGGCAACTCCTAAGCTATGAATTGCCTTAACTTGTCTATGAATTTTTGTATCGTGTTGTCAATACACTCTGAAGTGTACAAAAACTGACAGTTTTTGTGTGTGTTTGACGTTTAACAGATAGTCTTTGTAGTCTGCGTCTGCGACGTATATAATTCGAACTTTTGAATAGAATTCGGTTTTTTTAATTCGCAACTAGCTGATGCCCGCGACTTCGTCCGCGTGGGTTGAGGATTTTTGGTTCCCGCGGGAACTCTTTAATTTTCCGGGATAAAAAGTAGCCTATGTGCTATTCCAGACTATAATCTACCTATCTCTGTGCCAAATTTCAGCCAGATCCGTTCAGCTGTTCGAGCGTGATTGAGTAACAAACATCCATCCATACATCCATCCAGACATCCATCCAAACTTTCGCATTTATAATATTTATTTGATTTGATTGATTGATATTTGATAGTAAGATTTTATATTAAAATAACAAAAAGTATCGTACCTATCACAATGTCGGCTGATAAGATCTAAAAACTCCAAAAATTCTAATAGATCTTCTGCACTCGTATAAAAAGTTAATTTAATTAAGAACGCAATAAAAGCAAACACCAATGAGCACGAAAATCGAAATGATACAATATAAACATAACATAATGAGCGCTGAGCGGCAGATCTTGTCATTATACCTCTTTTTAGGGGTTGCCTAGCATTACGCACCGCCCAATCGGTGTCGTAACTTTAGGTGGCGCTTAACGTCGTTAGGCATCACCTAAGGGTTGGTGAAACGTTTTTTCTCCCTAGGCATGTCCTAAATATTTAGGCATCCGATTTAGGCGTCTCCTAGGTTTAGTGAAAACGGGCATAAAGGCTACGTTCGCAGAGCGAATTAATATTCGCGCGAATTTTCACCTCATGTCATTGGAATTATTTTATTATGTACATGTATAGTTCCACAAACTTATCTGACCCGGTGACAGCGTCGCTAGTATACATATTATAAGAAAAATAAAATAATAAAACCGGCCAAGTGCGAGTCGGACTCGCGCACCGAGGGTTCCGTACTCAAGAAGTAGGTATAATTACCTTTGTTAATGAACCGCAAAACTAACTTTGTAGAGGTTTACTGTTAATATCAAAAAATTACGTTTGTTGTATGGGAGCCCCCCTTTAATATTTACTTTATTGATATTTAATTATTTATTTTGAAAGGTAATATACAAGTTAATATTCTGTGAAAATTTGAACCGTCTACCTGTTACCGTTTTTAATATTGAGCAAAAAAATACGAAAAAAACACGTTTATTGTATGGGGATCCCCCTTATATATATTTTTTTTTAATTTTTAGTATTTGTTGTCATAGCGGCAAAGGAAATACATCATTTGTGAAAATTTCAGCTTTCTAGCTATCACGGTCTATGAGATACAGCCTGGAGACAGACAGACAGACAGACAGACAGACAGACAGACAGACAGACAGACAGACAGACAGACAGACAGACAGACAGACAGCGGAGTCTTAGTAATAGGGTCCCGTTTTTACCCTTTGGGTACGGAACCCTAAAAACTAAACTTAACAGGCATATAGATTAGTTCCTTTAACGTTTAAACTATCGGGCAACGTTTAAACTAGTCGGACATTTTTCCGACATAACACGTGAGTTTACCCGGGAGTTATGTATAGTTATAAAGATTAGTTCCAATTTTGACCACTGAACCAGATAAGTTTGTGGGACTGTACACGAATGCAATTAATAAATGCAATGAAATGAAAGTAAACTGACTTGCAATAAAAACGACTGCCGAAGTCCGCCGTCGTGTCCGGGGACACAGCCGAGTGTCAGCGAGTCGTATGTCACGTTTGTTATCTCGCAGTTCTTCACTGACGAGGGTTTTTCTAAGGACAGAAAGCGATACAGTAAAAGCTCCTTATTCGCGCTTCCTTATATTCACTGAACACTAAAGAAGGATTACATTAGATACAATATTTCTAAAGCTTTAAAAACATACGTTAGTTACCTGCGGGTAGAATGTGGAACAAACAAGGAGTGTCCTGTCGTCCCACCGGGTTGCTGGCGGTACATTGTACCCAGCCGTAGTCGGACGAAGTGTTAACCATGTACAAGTACCTGTCTAAACAATAACCTGAGTGTTAGAATCATCCCCATAACCTCAAGTATTAATTTTTGACCTGTAAAAATTTATAAGTATATTAATACTACCAGTACGGTCTACGTAATAATTTTACTGAAATATTTTTATTTATTTTTTAATTTCAAACTATTGGTTAAGGAACTGGGTTGAGACGTAGATACAATGAATATCTGCGTATTTTTTATTGGCAGTAAACTAAGTTCCATTATCACATAAATAATAATGTCCTACGGGCCGAATTTCGGCCACGGCGGCCAATCTCCAGAGAGATTAGTTATAATATCTCGGAGTATCGGCGTTCGTCAAGGATGCATTATCTCTCCCCTTTTATTTAACATCTACACAGAGCTAATAATGAGACGTACCATTGAGGACTGGACGGATGGAATTACAATAGGGGGTCTGAAAATCTCAAACTTACGATACGCGGATGATACCACCCTATTCGCGACCAGTATTAGCCATATGGAAGAACTTCTTCAAAAGATGGAAAGCGTCAGTCTTGAGTTTGGCCTCAAAATCAACCGGACTAAGACTAAAGTTATGATTGTCGACCGCATAAACAAGAACTCGCCAGAAGTCACACATATAGCGAACTGTCAAGTGGTCCAATCATACGTCTATTTAGGAGCGTTGATTTCGAATAACGGTGGCTGCATTGATGAAATCAAGCGACGCATGGCTATATCTAGGTCTGCCATGGACAAGTTGCGGAAGATATGGAGGAACCGAAACATCACCAAGGCCACTAAGACCCGGCTTGTCAGAGCGCTTGTATTCTCCATATTCCTCTACGCTTCAGAGACGTGGACACTGCGAGAAAGTGAGAAGAAGAGGATAGACGCTTTTGAGATGTGGTGCTGGAGAAGAATGTTGAGAGTGTCTTGGACTGAATTCCGAACAAACAAGTCCATTCTTGAAGAACTCGGCATCAAGCAGCGTCTCTCCTCTATTGTACAGGCTCGTATTCTCACTTTCTTTGGTCATGTAACTAGACGCGACGATAACATCTCCATTGAGGGGCTGGTTGTTCAAGGAAGAGTAGAGGGCACCAGGGCACGTGGCAGATCACCCATGAGGTGGACAGACCAAGTGAGGGCTGCGGTGGACGTCCCCTTACACCAGTGGTTCTTAACCGGTGGTCCGCGGACCACTGGTGGTCCCTGGAAGCATCCCAAGTGGTCCGCGGAGCCATCCTAATAAACAAGATACTTACCGAGTCGACACAACGCGACCCGCGCTCGTCGCCTGTCCGAACTCAGAAGCAAGGACGCTAGGCCCGAAGGCGCGAGGAGGCGAAGTTTCGAAGTTGATTGCCACATCGAAAAAAGCACACACAATCGGGGAATCTCTAATAAAGCCTATTAACGACACAGTGAAGTCACGTATTCAAAAAATGTCAACAGATATTGAAGAACAAGTAATTGATAAGATAAAAAGAAGTCCTTATTTTGCATTACAATGTGATGAATCTACTGACGTTTCGCAATGTTGTCAGTTACTTGTATTTATTAGATTTTTGGATGGAAGAGTTTCTATTTTCTCAAGAACTTGAAACGACGTCGCAAGGTGCATATGTTATGGATGTAATAAGTCAATTTATGGAGAAACATGGACTTATGTGGGAACGGCTTGCGGGGTTTTTGTACGGACGGAGCTCCTGCTATGCTTGGTTCCCGCTCTGGTCTTGCAGCATTGATAAAAACCAAAAATCCATTTGCAATTACGACGCACTGCGTTATTCATCGTCAAGCACTAGCTGCCAAGACCCTCCCAGAATGCTTTGCTTTGACGATGAAAATAGCTATAAAAGTAGTAAATTTCATTAAAAAGAGTGCACTCAATACCCGTCTCTTCAAACAATTGTGTTCTGATATGAACTCTGAACATGAAACTCTGCTTTTTCACACGGAAGTTCGTTGGCTTTCCAAAGGAAAGATGCTGTTGAGGTTGTACGAACTAAGAGAGGAAGTAAAAATATTTTTAACCAACAAGGAAAACAAAGAGTTGCTTGATCAGTTCTGTGAGCCCAAATTTTAAATACGTTTTGCTTATTTGGTCGATCTTTTCGCGCAACTAAATAAATTAAACCTTCAACTGCAAGGGTCGGGAAATTTGAAGTTGCAAGGCATGAGCAATATATTTACTTATGAAAATAAAATCAGTGCGTTTATTGCTAAAATCGAGCTATGGATCAACAAGGTCAAAAGTAATAACTTTGCTGTGTTTGATAAGCTCAATCAAATGATTGATGGACAAGGTGCTGAAATTAAAAGACAAATACAAAAGAACATGATATTACATTTAAAAAACTTAAAAATTTCTTTACCAAAACTTCGAGACATTGCTATTCGTTACCTAACTTTATTTTCATCGACATATATCTATGTGAGCAGGGGTTTTCGGCCCTTCTGATTATTAAAAACAAGTACCGAAATCGGTTGGATCGGCTCAACGCATATCGGCTGCCGATATAATGCGTTTGAGTAGCACTGAACCAAGGATTCAGCAGTTAGTAAAGAGAATGCAATCACAAAAATCACATTAAAATCTGTAACTGTATTGTAAATAATTTACCGTACTTAAAGAAAATTAAAATAATGAGGGATTTCGATTTTTTATGCGTGTTTTATTTATAGATAGTTAGAACAACCCTTCATTTATTTACATTCAGGTATTTTATATTAAACTACAAACTAATAAACCAACTTGGTGGCAAGACAGAAATTTTGTCAAATGGTCCCTCATGACTATAAGGTTAAGAACCACTGCCTTACACGAATGTACTCGCAAGGCTACTATCAGGGAAGAGTGGAGACGGATCGTTAAGCGTGCCACAACACCAAAGTGACGACCACGACCGCTCTGACAAGAGCGATACGACGGAGAAGATCTCGGAGTATAATAGTATGAACTTATAGTAGTATGTATAATAGTTGTAACGGAGGTTTATTTATCCATTTGCTGTGCTTTAGGATGCGATGAATCCCACATTTGATTATTTTGAGGATTCTTCGAAGGATTGTTGCCTTTTTGCTTGCTGTAATGGTGTAACTGCTCCGATTTGTATCGCATTGTAAGTCAACGTAAATAAACCTCCGTTACAACTCCGCGAAAAAAACGGCGGAGGCGGATGCGGAGCGCACGTACGATTTCTTGCGAAAGTCCGCACTTACGGAGGCGGAGGCGAGGTTCCGTTACAACCCTAAATTAACAACAACGGTTTCATACAAATTCTGTTTTAAAGGAAATTACTTTACCAAGGCTGTTTTGTGCGTTCATTGGCAGAGTGTTGAGTTCCAGCTTGGAGTGAGTTGTACTGTTAAACCACCAGTGGTAAGTCATCGGCTCCTGTTATAATAAAAAATACAGCTTTAGGCCGACTTTTATAACACTGCCTAGTTAAAAATTTTTGATGCTGTCACTTTTTGATAAATTTATTTCGGGGTTGGCATGTAATAATATATATAAGACAAGAGCAATCCTACCAACGTTTAAAACAATACCTAATCAATATTTGGTTCAAAAATTAGAATCCTGAGCGTAAGCGAGGGAATCAAAAGAGCACGAGGTGAAAAATCTTTTCACTCGAGTGCAACACTTAACTTTTCATCCCACCTCAGCGAGGAAATGACATGACGTGAAATAAAATGGTGCCCGCAAAGCAAATTAAAAAAGTACACCAATAAGGTTACGAGTGTGAGTTTTTAACATATTAAAGACGGTTGTATGGAAATTCGGCACCATAGAGGTAGAAGTAAATAGGTTTTAATGATGTTTTGAATTCACAAACTTCATAGACGAGTGATATTTACTAACGTGCACACGATGTTCTAAATTCAATTTACTTTATCCTCAAGAGGATAATAACGGCTTTTGCATTCAGATATCGAAGATTAAAAATACTTTTTCCGAGATGGTGGGATGAAATAGTTATTTGTTATACGAGAGTGAAAAGTTGTTTTTTAACCGCGTGCTCAATTTTGATGACCGAGCAAGCGAAGGATTCTAAAATTGAATCACGAGCGCAGCGAGTGGTTCAAAAATTAGAATCATGAGCGTAAGCGAGGGAATCAAAAGAGCACGAGGTGAAAAATCTTTTCACTCGAGTGCAACACGTAACTTTTCATCCCACCTCAGCGAGGAAATGACATGACGTGAAATAAAGTGGTGCCCGCAAAGCAAATTAAAAAAGTACACCAATAAGGTTACGAGTGTGAGTTTTTAACAAATTAAAAACGGTTGTATGGAAATTCGGCACCATAGAGGTAGAAGTAAATAGGTTTTAATGATGTTTTGAATTCACAAACTTCATAGACGAGTGATATTTACTAACGTGCACACGATGTTCTAAATTCAATTTACTTTATCCTCAAGAGGATAATAACGGCTTTTGCATTCAGATATCGAAGATTAAAAATACTTTTTCCGAGATGGTGGGATGAAAAATAAATTTTATAAGAGAGATCGGCCGTCGATTATGGGATAGGGGCTGCGACCCACGCTCTGGCTCAAAGGTTATCCATCGGCAATGCTGCAAGTTTGATGGGTACCTTTGGCCCAGGGGCAACCAGGGGTGGTCTTGTAGATTAGCGCTTTTTTTTCTTAGTAGGTTATAGGAAATTATGTGCTAGTTAGTTTAATATTTAGATTTTAGTGTTTTAGGGCCGCTTGCACAAGGACATTTACACTGATTTAGTTAAATTTTGTAATGCTGCTCCTTTTTGTAGTTGCCAAACAGGTACAGCATCAAAATATTTAACTAAATCAATTTAAGAGTCCTTGTGCAAGTGGGCCTTAATGTAATATGTTTATATTAGTTACATAATGCGGCCAATCCTATTTAAAACAACCTATTTTAAACTAACCTAAAATGATAGCTTTAAATCTAGTATTGTCCCTTTCCGCAGGGAGTATTGTGAAAGGTTTAGCAATATTTTTAGTGCTGTGTTTTAATTTAGTTTACAGATTGTGCACTACAGAATCCGCCCCATTTTATGACTTAACTTATTCAATAAAGAATTTTTAAGTTTCGATAAGAACTATTACATACCCTAGGGTTGGCATCAACTTCGCAGTCAATTTCGACAACCTCCCCTCTCGCAGCCCTCAGCACTCCCGCTTGTTGAGATTTGCACATCGGGCTATCTACACAGAAATATAAAAACATGATTCAGTAAACATTTAAGTACTACCAGCGGAAAAACCTTTATTTTTTATTGCAAGACAGACTTGCGCTTGGCGATCATGCTTAATACAAAGCAAATGAGGTCTAGGTTGGAGCGCGTTTGCCTAGAAGATGCCCATTCACTCTTGCCTTGAAGGTACTTAAGTTATACGTGGTACATGCGCTGGAAGGGTATTCCACATCCTGGCTGTTCGAATCAGAAACGTAGAGCAGAACCGTTTCGTTCGAGCTGACTGTACGACAGCTTAGTGGTTTACAAGTCCTATTAGGGGATTTTTTCCCTGTAAGTTCGTTTTTAAGTAACCTAGACACCTACTTAAAAGGTTGTCTACACCGTAACAATAAATGCAGCAAAGTGACATGCCAGACAAGGAAAAATTAAGTTTGTCCACCAGCAGCATCCCACAAATTGTATCCGGTCCTGTAGTCAGCGGTAAAAAACTTCAATAAAAGCTGGCTGCCTTAAGACAGCTGTTTTATTAGGCGCCCATTTTACATATGGACGCCAAAAAATAAAAGTGTGCGTGTGCAATTCACACACACCAGAACTGAAACTTCAGAAAAGTAGCCTACGAGAGAATGAGATAATTATAACTTGTATTGTATCTCATTCTCTGGCAGGCTAAATCCTATTTGTGAATATGTTCGTCTCATTTTGGTGTCGCTTTTTCGTTTCATCGAATTTTCAAATCAAAACGGTGCGAAAGAAGTTTCATTTCAAAAAGAAGAAAACGATCGCAGAGACTCTCAAGTCGTGCATTAAAAATACTTTCAAAATCTTCGACAGAGAAAATATTTCATCCATATCCATACAAATCACATGTCATTCGCATACACGCAACGGTTCAATGTAAACACGGTTTACTGGCACCCGCGGAATGTAAACAGGTATCTTTCAAACGGGTAAATGTAAACCAACCGTTTTTAGATATAGGTATCTTTAGGGATATTAGCTTTTGCAAGGAAATCCGTAACTGGTTCTTAAATCTGCAGCCCTATTCCGTAAAGCTGGGACTGTACATAGTATTTTTTTCTGGGAAGGAGAATACCTCCTCATTGGATAACTTAGGAGTTTTGGAGGAATGCTCGACTTCATTGGGGATGAGACCCAGCGGCCTACGGACTAAAAACCTCCTCCTCCTTCTCCGCTCAACCTTTCAGCTAAAGCCTTTGCATTTCGTATCAAAGATGGCTGTTTTCCGGCATGCAGACACACTCACTGAGATCCGTCACCCATTTTTGAGGTTATTTCTAGCTGTCGGTGATAAGTAGGTTACTTACATTTGACGTCCAAAACCAGAGGCTCACTAGCGCCGTCGCCTAGACTATTTCTGGCGATGCAGACGTAGGCCCCGGCCACACGACGGGAAACTCTTTGGAGTACCAAACTCTGGTTCGCCACCACCACGCCTGGACCAGGCTTTACTGTGATACCCTAGGGACAAGAGTTTTTTTTTTTACAGGATATTGTCTTAAGCTAATAGAAAAAAACCGGCCAAGTGCGAGTCGGACTCGCGCACCGAGGGTTCCGTACAAACATGTAGTAAATTTTAAATTATTATAAAAACTACTTACTAGATCTCGTTCAAACCAATTTTCGGTGGAAGTTTGCATGGTAATGTACATCGTATATTTTTTTTAGTTTTATCATTCTCTTATTTTAGAAGTAACAGGGGGGGGGGGGGGGGGGGGATGACGACACACATTTTACCACTTTGGAAGTGTCTCTCGCGCAAACTATTCAGTTTAGAAAAAAATGATACTACAAACCTCAATATCATTTTTGAAGACCTATCCATAGATACCCCACACGTATGGGTTAGATAAAAAAAAAATTTTTGAGTTTCAGTTCTAAGTATGGGGAACCCCAAAATTTATTGTTTTTTTTCTATTTTTGTAAGAAAATCTTAATGCGGTTCACAGAATACATCTACTTACCAAGTTTCAACAGTATAGTTCTTATAGTTTCGGAAAAAAGTGGCTGTGACATACGGACGGACAGACAGACAGACAGACAGACAGACAGACAGACATGACGAATCTATAAGGGTTCCGTTTTTGCCAAATTTGGCTACGGAACCCTAAAAAAAGTAGATAAGAGGAAGGTAAAGCTTATCTCTAAAATAGAAATCTCTTCCAGCCTTCCTTGAAAGTGAGTAAGGTGAATTTTTTAAGTGGTATAGGCATGGTACAGGTCTAGGTATAAAAATAATTATCGGTTCGGTCGGCACTCAGTTGGGAGGACATTAGTGAAATATTAAGCGCACGTACGCGTGTACGATTTGTAGCACACAAATCGTACACGCGTACGTGCGCTTACCTGCTGTTTCAGCTTTAATTCATCGATTTAAATTCATTCACATGAACCAACGTGTTACAGACAAATCAATAATAATTTAATACAAAACTGAAAATTATACTTAGTAATACAGTTTCATTCCATTGTATCAGTTCATCAATTAATTATTGATAGTTGGATTTTATTTATCGTTCGGTAACTGTTAAACGAATAATGAAGTAAAGCGAACAATGAAAAGTACATTCGAATTTGCAAAGGATTTAATTTCCATATAAATAGTAAATACCTAGTCTGAAAACGGCGCAACTCGCTTTTGAATTAATTTCAATACATTTTAAAAAGGCATTTCGCTTCCCAAAACAGAATAATTTAAACTGATACACATGCGTTCAAAAATACACATGAGTAAAAAGATTCTGGCAAATATTCAAATGCAAATAATATGCAAGAGTGATACGGATATACACATGAGAGTAAAAATACACATGAGTGACTTATTTATGTGTATTTTTAAATAAATAAAAATTTTTATTGCTCCAAAAAAACACAAGTTACAAAAATAAAAATTATTTCAGCATTTTATAAGGAAAAAACTTAATAATATTCTAAATTGTAGTTACATATCAAAATATGTAGACATACAGAAAACCAACTGTCCCTTAGATGTTTTAGGCGACAGACCTGTGTTTTTATACGACTGCCTGAAACAAGGAGTATATTGTTTTCAGGGTTCATGTATGTATGTATGTATGTATGTATGTATGTATGTATGTATGTATGTATGTATGTATGTGAGGTATCGTTAGAATCCGTAGCTTATTCCGGGTGACATAGGCTAGTAAAATTAAAAAAAAGTTGATGGGGTGACCATGGTTTCGCATTAAAGACTAAACTTGAATTTTTTTTTCGAAAATAAGATTAACTATATAATCATCATCTAAAAAATGATGAGTAGATTGCAAAAATATATAACACTATAGTTCAATATCCAGTGATTCGCCAAAAATATCATCTAATAAAAAGGTGAATAAGATTCCAAAGGTATTATAATTAATGACTGTGGTATCGTTACGTAGTAGCAGTGGTAGCCATACTTCCATTCGAGGGAGATTTTTTATTGCACGACTGCCCAAAAAAGGAGTGTTATGTTTTCAGGGTTCGTGTATGTGTGTGTCTACGGCAGAGCAGTCGTATTTTTTAATAATTCTACTTATATTTTTGGTACATTAAGGGAAATATACACAGGACTGCATGTTTCATGACCCAACTTCAACTCCACTTATCACTGTATCATGTTTATTTTAGCATATTATGAGTGCAAAAATACACATTACTCAAACACCTTTACCATGATAGAAAGAACGACGTATTTACATACATATTACTTGCATACTTTGAAATATAAATTTAAGTGTCGTTTAAGTACACGTCCGATCTTTTTACAACTTTGACAGTGTCTGATTACCCCAAGACAAGGTTTACTTTTCACTCATGTGTATTTTACCACTCGTGGAAAAATGTACACATGAGTGACACTCAAATATGTGTAAAAAAACACGTATAAGTGAAATTGTAGATTCACTCGACGATTCAAAAGCACTTGTAAAAATTTATTTGAATAAAAAACATTTGAATATGAATTTGAAATGCCGAAAATGAAAATGAACTAACATTAAAAATTTACTATAACTTACATTATGTGTAAAATACACATGGGTGTGCCACGGGTTTGCTCGCACCATGCAGTCCAAGTACACGTCAGATCCTTCAATTACTTTATCAGCATCCAAGTTTGCACCCAACTCCAACTTCACAATTGGCAAATCTGCGAAATAACAAACTGATTAGAAAGTTTTGTACGAGACGAAAATAGAGACACTAGACACTCCATTATGTATACCATTAATTAATTATTTTGAGTTTGTGCCCATTCCAAGAGGGAAAAGAGATCGGTGGTAATAGTAGATTGTTGCACAAGGGACGTAAGTAAGCTATTACAGAACAAGATCCAATTTGGCGCCAGTGCGAGCGCAGCTCGCATAGTGCGCTAATGGATCGCGTGCACCCGAGATATTTAGTCACACGAGCGAGCGCAGCGAGCGAGGGTGAATATAGTTCGAGGGTGTAATAGCTACTTGCAACCGAGGTAAGCATTCTACTTTATATCATTCTTGCGAGGTAAATAAAACATTGGTAATGCAAAATGAAATTTTAATTACAATAATTAGCAATGTAAATTAAATACCGCCATGTTCAGTGTTTTTTCTTACCATTTTATAAGAAAAGAGATTGTTTACCAAGGAGTTTTGCATAGCTTGAACTGTAATGTGAACATTACAATTCAAGCATAGTGCGACGTAATGTTGCCTTGAATTGCAAACACCAACTTACAAGGAGACTTTCCACCATAGTAATCCCTAGTTACTGAGCAAGTATGATATAAAAACACATTACAAGGTGAATAAGACAAAAAGTAGTAATTCCTATTGAGCACGGGTGTCCTCTCATCTTTGTTCCATGTACTTAGTTATAACTCATCAGTTCATTAATTAATTAATTAGTCATTATTCATCTTTCAGGATCAAAGTTCGCAGACTATTGCATCAGTGTCATGAGGGCAGACTTATTTATTTCAATTATTTTAATATTATTTTTTTTAATTAGTTTAATTTATAATTTTTAGGGTTCCGTACCAAAATGGTAAAATGGAACCCTTATGGTGCGACTTTCTCCGTCTGTCTGTCCGTCTGTCCGTCCGTCACACTCGATTATTTCAGTAACTACCGAAGCTATCGACATGAAATTTGGAATAGTTGTGTATATTAGTGGCCCAAAGACACTGGAATTAAAAAAAATTGGAAATTATTTTTGTTCTTATTTAAAAAGGGGGGAAAATCTGAGGGTTGAAATTTAAAAGTGAGATAACTGTACTGTGTGGGGTATCATATGAAAGGGTTATGATAGTTTTTGATTTATCGGGGAAAATGTCTAAAAAATACCGTTCCCCCCCCCCCTTATCTCCGGAGTTTACCAATCAAAAAATTTGAAATAATTATGGTCAATAGGAATTTACGTATATTTTACAGGAAAACTATAGCCAATGCTCTAACTAACATAGTTTTTTTGATATTAACAATAAACCTCTACAAACAAAGTTAGTCTTGCGGTTCATTAACAAAGGTAATTATTTATTAATAATGGTACGGAACCCTTCGTGCGCGAGTCCGACTCGCACTTGCCCGGTTTTTTTATTTTGTTTAGGTTAGTTGATCGACATATACAAGGACCCTCAAAAATCAATAAATCTCAGAATGAGATTTGGCCATAGTCCACCACGCTGGCCATGTGCGGATTGGCAGACAATGTAGTTACGTTAGTAATCAATAAACTAACGTTGTATCTCAAGTTTCCATCCATCTTCGTGCGTTGAATGCGAGAGTGTAGGCTGCACAGCTCTACAGGACAACACCCTTCCAGCATCTTCTATAGAAGGCACCAGGGTCAGAATACTGCTGGTCACGTTGCCATCCGTAGACGTCTGTACAAGAAGAAAAATATTAGTTTCTACCTAATAAAATGCTTAGTTTTTTTAATTAAAATGAAATGAAGTCTTTTGCTAAATGTGAGTACAAATCTATACTAATATTATAATCAATGTGAAAGTTTGAATGGATGGATGGACATATGGATGTTTGTTACTCAATCACGCCAGAACTGAAGATCGGATCAGGATAAAATTTGGCACAGAGATAGACTATTGTCTGCAATAACACAAAGGCTACTTTAGAGAACTGAAAACCCTCAATCCACGCGGACGAGGTCGCGGGCATCAGCTAGTTAGGTAATAATGAGGTATTATGTAATATTGGCAAACAATTGGAGTGCAAAATTGACAGTACGGTTACGAACTATTTAAAATACATAGATAAATTGAAATTGATTGTTAGATTACTTTATAAAATTAAAATGTTATAATATCCTAGTTTAAATACGCTAACGCTACTGGGATCTCACCTGGTTTCATAGTTGTTGACTTTCGTGTTTTAGAATTATAATCCTTATTTTATGAACGTCAAAGTGCATGACATCAAACTGTTATTTTGAGTAATATTGCTTAAGTATTGCTTTAAGCGTTGGGAGTGTGGCCCCTGATGTTAAGATGAGATTAAATGTCTCACAGTCTCACATAATGCTTTGGTTATGGATTCAAACTACCAATGATTCAACATTTTGTAATTGTTACTTGAAAACCAAACAAATTAGTCCATAAACGAAATAAGAAATTTGTTCTCATATCAATTGCCAATTAAATAATGCATGTAAGGTATCCTGACCTTTTAACGACTGTCAATAGTTTATCCGTAATAGATATCGGTGATTGTTATCTTGAAAATCGCGATACCGATCGGGTTCTCTTAATGATCGCAAACGAATACAATACAATTGATTTGATCACAATGGATTAGTCATTACAGGGATCGCAAATGGTAGGCTTAAGGTACAGGATAGAAAGTGGACAGTTGATTTCAAAATCGTGACTACGAACCTAATTTAAATTGCCTTGATACTATAAAATACCTCGACAATGATGGCGGCATCGAAACAGCTGTTGTTTACTGTGGCGGTCATTTTATTACCGCACTAGTTAAAATTAATATTACCGCACTGGTTTATAAGCTCACAACTGTGCAATAGCCAATTTAAATAGGCTTCATACTTTAAAATACCTCAACAAAGATGGCAGCATCGAAACAGCTGTTGTTTAGTATGGCGGCCATTTTATTACCGCACTAGTTAAAAATGAATATTGCCGTACTTCTTTGTAGGCCCAAAACTGTGCATAAGCCTATTTAAATCGGCTTGATACTATTTAAAAACACTTTGACAAAGATATGGCGGCATCGAAACAGCTGATGTTTAGTATGGCTGCAATTTTATTACGCACTAGTTAAATATGGATATTACCGCACTTCTTTGTGGGCACACAACTGTGCGTTAGCCAATTTAAATTGGCATCATACTATAAAATACTTCGACAAAGATGGCAGCATCGAAACAGCTGATGATTAGTGTGGCGGCCTTTTTATTACCGCACTAGTTAAAAATGAATATCACCGCACTTCTTTGTAGGCCCACAACTGTGCATTAGCCAATTTTAATTGGCTTGACACTATATTATCTGCCATACCCCTAACAGGTTAGCCTGTAACCATATTAGACCGCATCATCACTACCACCATTTGAGATTGAAGTCAAGGGATAACTTATAGTGAATAAAAAATTACTCACAGTTTCCCTGATAGATTTCAATCTGGTGCCGCCTTTCCACCAGGATATGCTGGGTTTGGGACGCGCGCCGACAGCCTGGCAGACCAGTTCTGTGCTCTGTCCTGCTACCAACGGCCGCTTACCCCCTAGCAGTCTCACCCAGAGCGGTCGAACTGTGAACAAAGAGTTAAATATTAGTGTTTTTAAAGTTTGAACTATCGTATGTCATTATAAACAATCATATTATGTACCAGTTTTAACTTATATGTTTTGTTTCTTTGCCCTCGCTTCGCTTTGTAGTAATTACTAACGGTAACGGTAACACTTGTTAATAATTACCAACAGTACGCTACGCGCAATTAGTGTCGCGCGAACAGGCTGATCAATTTAACCCCGCCGATTTTTTGTATGACAGCAATTATATTACCGCATTAGGGCAATTAGGCTCACAACTGTACGGTAATATTTTGTCGCCCAAGAATGAAAATTTTACTTTATATTTTTGATAGCGGTGAAGTATGAGCAACTTTACGAGCCAATATATTGTTAAGTATTTTACTTTTACCTTAGGTACTTGTTTACCTTTTTGTAGTTAAGAAAAAACAGACAAGGTATATAAATAGTTATTAAGAATAATCCTTTCCTTACTGTATGCAACCTGCTACGAGCCAATTTCTAGTTAAAACCGTTGTATTGTTTTCATTCAAGCTTTTTTAACTAGGTCACTTAACGTTATAGGACAAAAAAAACATTCTAACAAAACGAGAAAGTTCCAATGTATCATTAATTAAAAGCAACAACTGACATTGGAATGCCCTACATTCTTATGTTCTTTAGAACGAAAAAAGAAATAATATATAAAAGAATAGAAAACAAATAGCGAAATGCAGCGTATTAATTATTTAATTAAACTTGCAAAGTAAACCTAGTGCGAAAACACACTGCGGGCAAAAATGTTAAATTGCACATCTACTCTTAGAATAACTGTAACTGGACGATTCTGCTACGCTTTCACGGCCCATTTTTTCAACTGATTTTGATGAAATTTGGTACAGAGATAGGTTGCATCCCGGGGAAGGTTACTTTTTATCTCGCAGGAATCAAAAAACCCTAATCCGCGCGACGTCGCGGGCGTATTCTATTTCTAAATACATATACATATAAAAGGAAAAGGTGACTGACTGAATGACTGACTAATCTATCAACGCACAGCTCAAACCACTGGACGGATCAAGCTGAAATTCGGCATTAGGTACAGATGGCTAAATTATGATGCAGGCATCCGCTAAGAAATATTTTTTTGAAAATTCTGCCCCTAAGAAGGTAAAATAGGGCATTGATTTGTATGAAAATCTAGCCTAATATGATCGAAACCGCGGGTAAAAGCTATTCTAGTTTATAATATAAGTATTAAATATGTATAATACGAATATAGCAAAAATCTCAACCTTCGGACGGCTGAATCATGTTATTAAATATTTTCTGGCTGAATATCAGAAATCACTATTTACCGCGAGGCTACGTGTTTAAATTGTAAAGTATTCGGAATTCAGAAGAGAGGCTTTCCGACGCCGTGATGAAAAATGAACATAAATGTCTGAATGCTCTTTGTATGTTAATTAGGAGTCAGAATGGATGTTATGTCAGGGTGTTATTTTTAATTCGATACAAATTACATGTAAAAACATTGTTTAACAAAGATTTCTTACATTTTAGGCACCGAGTACAAAGGGTTGCGACTGCCTCGTCGGTATAGTGGTTAGCATGTTCGACAACGGCCGACAAGATCGAGGCTTCGAGTCCCGGGTCGGGCCATAATTAAGTATTGGATTTTTCTGACTAGAAATTCTCAGTACTAGCCAGGAGTTAGGAAGTTGGCGGTGTTTCACCCCCGTGCCTCGGAGAGCACGATAAGCACGTTAGTTATTATAACTAAGCTCCAATTCCCTCTCTCCTATGAATTTCTGAACTTTCTCTGGTCTGGCCTGGTGTGAGGTCCGGAGATCAAAGCCCCGTCCACCCGAATAAGAAGCTGGGCGTCTTAACCACTAGGCTATCATCGCTCTAGGATTAATGACTTTGACTGACTGACTGACTGACTGACTGATAATGACTTTTGAAATAATAATTTACAATTCATATATTGGCGTTCCGAACCAGTGGTAGATTCACTCGACAATTTAAAAGCACTTGTAAAAGTTTATTTAAATAAAATGTTTTTTTTTACATCAACCATTTTAAACTACCTAGGTATATTATACCTAGTTTAAAAGAAAAAAAAAGTGCGTTGAAATTTGATGACGTCACAACACACAACTATTGTATTTCATACAAACTTCCATACTAGAAGCGCGTTAGAGTTGCTGATTTGATTGAGCTGTTATCATCCCTATTGCAGATTACTGCGTTATCAGCTTCAAATTGGAAAATCTCTCAGTTTCCCATTAAACCCGATTGTAATCGTCACACAAAGAACTCACAGATGCGTAGTGTCATTTTCAATTACAATGAAACCGCACGAAATGCTGAAAGCGAGTTAATTATAACTCGAAATTGTGTCACACTGAATATGGAAATTACTGTTTTTTTTGTATTTTCGTTGTATAAAGCGGCAAATCCTTTGAGGTTTTGTGGTTTTCGTTAATACCCATAGATATATATTTTTTTTGTCAAATTATAACGCTAATTTTAATATTTGTCAAAGATTTAAATGCTCTTGGCAGGATACCTATGTAGGTAGATATTTTTTTGTGTTGTGGTGTACAAATAAAGAGTAATGATAATAGTTATTTGTTAAACAAGAGTGAAAAGTTGTTTTTTAACCGCGTGCTCAATTTTGATGACCGAGCAAGCGAAGAATTCTAAAATTGAATCACGAGCGCAGCGATTGGTTCAAAAATTAGAATCCTGAGCGTCAGCGAGGGAATCAAAAGAGCACGAGGTGAAAAATCTTTTCACTCGAGTGCAACACGTAACTTTTCATCCCACCTCAGCGAGGAAATGACATGACGTGAAAGAAAATGGTGCGCGCAAAGCAAATTAAAAAAGTACACCAAGAAGGTTACGAATGTGAGTTTTTAACAAATTAAAAACGGTTGTATGGAAATTCGGCACCATAGAGGTAGAAGTAAATAGGTTTTAATGATGTTTTGAATTCACAAACTTCATAGACGAGTAATATTTACTAACGTGCACACGATGTTCTAAATTCAATTTACTTTATCCTCAAGAGGATAATAACTGCTTTTGCATTCAGATATCGAAGATTAAAAATACTCTTTCCGAGATGGTGGGATGAAAATAATTGTTTTAATTTAAACACCGTTGTAATTATATTTCGTGCGAAATAAAATGTTTTTTTTTTCATTGGAAGCAACCGGCTTTGCATCCAGTGACCCACAAGTCAGTGTAATACTTGATGTATGTGTTGTATTGATTACATAATATTGTAACCTTTTTTTTTTTAAGAAAAGGGCAACTGCTGAGTTTCTTGCCGGCTCTTCTCAGTAGAAACAGCTTTCCGAACCGGTGGTAGAGTCTTTAACGTATCATAAGTGGTCCTACATGGAATAAATAAATCATTTATCATTTATCATTATCATTTTTATTAAGAGAAAATTGAGAAATGGGGTATTTTACAAATAGTCAAACCAGGTACTTGTTTTCAAACTTCAAAACTTAGGATATAGGATTTTGTATGAAATACTGCATAGTGACGTCATTAAAAGTCAGCGCACTTTTTTAATTCAAACGATAATTTAAAATGGTTGTCACTTGTATAAAATTAACAGGACGCGTGGACATTATTAACGTCTTTGGGCAGGTCCCCTATTTATCCCCTCCAAAAATAATTTGTTTGACTATTTGTGTACTACCCAATTTCAAATTCTCATTCAATTCCACAGCACTCACTACTACATTAGAGAGGTAATACTTAAAAAAAAGGTACTTATTTTATTCAAATAAACTTTTACAAGTGTTTTTGAATCGTCAAATGAATCTACCAATAATTAGTTAGGAATCACGTACAATATCAGAAACGCCTGGAACATTCGCTCATATTTCATTCAGCTGTAAAGGCGCGTTCACACACATCATCTAGCTGTCAATTACAAAGTCTGGATGAACTTCTCGCGGGATATAAATGGGCCTATTATTTACGTACTACGGCGTTTTCCAAGGCTTTTGAGATTTATGTGTTCCTTTCTGAGACCGGTTTGTAAGGATCTGAGCTTTGGTATTTTGAAGTTAACGAGTTTTATGTGTTTATGCATTTTTTTTTCGGATAGAGTATGCTACGTATGCCCTACTGGTCGCTACAGGCGTCGCCGAGAAATGAGCCCTAGGGCTCGAAGACATTCTCTGTATTGCTCATTACTTAGGGTCGTGACCCCTTTCCATTAATCAAATAATGATAGGAGTTTTTTTGGGATAACAATGCGGTGGGTTTCCAAGTCATTCCGCATACGACTCGGCTTAGAGTATTTAAACCGGGACCGACGGCGTAACGTGCTCTCCGAGGCACGGAGTAATAAAAGTACTTTAAACTATTCTTTTATTACTTTAAAAAGTAATAAAAGATTATTCTGGAACTATGTTTTCATGTACTGATAAAATATTAAGACATAATTTTGAAATTACTTACGGTTGACATCGATGGTGAGATTTTCTGAGAGCGGCATTATGGAGGGGTCCGTGACAGCCTGTAAAAAAACAAATCTATTGAAATATAACAAAAAAGAAAACAAATATCAGGTTAAAATACAATACTCAGTAGCAGTACTTTTTTATCAACTACAAGTTGCCCCTAGACTGCGATCTCACGCGTAATTGTTTATGGAGTCTGAGATGGTGGCGGGCTAACCTGTTATTGATATTTTAAACCTGTAAGTACAACTTATCGGTTTCTACACGACGTACCGAAACGCTAAATCGCTTTGCCGGTAGGGTGGTAACTAGCTACGGCCGAAGCTTCCCACCAGGCCAGACCAGAGAAATTCAGAAATTATAAATTCACAGTTAGCCACTGTTTGATATTGTCACGTCGCGTCGTCGCGATTCGTGATTGTGGCCGACGTAGTACAAGTATCGATCTATATGTAGGTACTAGATGGGCCCTTTCATAGAAAAAAATTGGGCGTCCAACCTGTAGAGCGCGCTCCACACCTGTATCAGCCTGTCTTTGTCCCCACCATAGTGCTGTCCCGCTTTTCAGATTAGATGGCGTTAGTAAAATAAGTTCACATTCTTGGTTTGACAGGGCCCGTCTGTGTAAATTGAGGTCGTTGAGTAGGTACAAGGCCTCATAACAATTCGCATTTTTTTTAACTGTTGTTGTTGGGGCTTCAACCTGGTCCAATGCTACAACCCTAAGACGCTGTTCCAGGGGCCCATCAGCTGGATTCGAGCCTCTTAGACCATTGGCTCAGGGCCAAATGCGGACAGAACTGTTCCGGCTTAACTTAGATAACTAAATTATTGATAGATTTAACTTATGCTATGCACTTACAGAGTCCAAGGTGACCACGGCTCCTCGATAAGGAAGAATGTGGGTTAAAGGGTAGGAAAGGTCAGGAATGAGAAGGTACTTGCTGTTCGGCCGTAGCTTCTTGCTTCAAGACGGCACTAACACACAACACACACAGCACAGCACTCAAAGTTCGTCCAAAAGCTGCTTAGGTTAACTATTTACGGAATTATACACAGTTTGCAGCCGGCAGGTGTCATCGTGGCCACACAACTATCAATGCCACTCAGTACCGCAAGTAAGTCTTTATTTAGTACCGAAATAACTAGAAGCTAATTTCTCGCGGGAACCTGCTATAGCGAGGTTCTAACAATACGGATTACAAAGAAAAGCTTATTTTTACAATCAACAATTCGAGGCGCGGCCGCTAGCAAAAACCAATCTTGAACTCTGTCGAACTGTCAAAACCAAAGAGTTTTATCAAAAAGCGCGGCAAGCTAGCTACGTTCACAAAGTATTCATCTGTCACAGCGACCACAGACAACTAATACATAGGTGGCGCGAACAATCCCCCGCCCGTGGACGCAAGGATTTACGTCCACTCACTAACAGATGGGGAGACGTGACAAGGTGCAAACGGCTCGGTGCAAGACCGAATCTCCGACCATTACCTCGGCGACTCTGGGAACCCCATCAGACCCGTACATTAGCTTAACAATGCGTCCACGACGCCAATACAAAGGTAGCAAATTAGATTCCTTTACCAATACAAGATCACCAACCTTAGGGGGATCGGATTTGTCAGCCCACTTAACACGTTGCTGCAAAAGGTGCAAATACTCGAGTGACCAACGATGCCAAAAGCTCTGAGTCATTTGCTGCAACAGTTCAAACCGAGACAAACGTGAGGTTTTCGCGTCCCTGAAGGGGTATTCGGGCAAGGCGTTAAGGGGCTGACCAATCAAGAAGTGGCCGGGAGTTAAGACCTCCAGGTCGTTTGGGTCAGACGAGAGGGGGCAGAGTGGCCGAGAATTGAGTATGGCCTCAATTTTACAAAACACAGTGGCGAGTTCTTCGAAGGTCAAGATAGTTTCTCCTATAACGCGTCGGAGATGTGTCTTGGCGACCTTGACGACAGCTTCGAAGATCCCACCCCAGTGGGGGCAAGCTGGAGGGTCAAACTTCCAGGTTATCCCCATCTTGGACATTGCAGTACTTAAACTAATCTTATTACTAGACAAAAATTCAACAATTTCTCTTAAATATCTATCGGTACCCTTATAATTAGTACCGCAATCGGTGCGAACCAGGTCAGGCAATCCTCGACGGGAGACAAATCTACTTAGCGTGGCCACAAAGGCCTCAGTGCTTAAGGCACTCACCAGTTCCAAATGGACCGCTTTAGTAGAGAGACAAACAAAAACGCACAGATAGGCCTTGAGTGACCGGGCGTTGCGGAGGTTAGAGCTCTTGATGGCGAAAGGGCCTGCAAAATCAGTGCCAACTCCGGCAAAAGGTCGAGTGGCCATGACGCGGTCGGGGGGCAAGTCACCCATCATCGGCTGCGCAGTAGGGGCCTTCAAACGGTAGCAAGGGATGCATTTGAAAATGACGCTCCGGATTGTGCGTCTCCCTGCCAAAATCCAAAACTCACGCTGTAAAATAGCCGAGAGGGCATTGCAACCAGCATGGGCATTTTTCAGGTGATAAGAGGTCACCAGCAATTTAACAAAGGTGCCGTCCTTAGGGAGCAGCAAAGGGTGACGAGCACCATAGGGCAACTCAGAATTCCTAAGGCGTCCGCCAACGCGTAACAATCCGTCCTCGTCCAAAAAGGGGCTTAAGCGAGCAAGCGGACCTTTCAAAGCTATGCCTCCTTTTATGGTGTCAATCACGGACGCAAAATGTTCTGCTTGAACCACACGCACCCAATGTGTCCGGGCCTCTCGACGTTCAAGAGGCGACAAGACAGGATTCAAATTTTTATTACCTGGGTTCCTTCCATTATGGATGAAACGTCTAAGCCAACCGGTAACACCAATGAGTTTATCAAGGGAACTGTATCGTTCCAAGAGGAAGTTGGAGTCTGGGATCGGTCTATCCTCCACGACTCCGACTCTTAAGCCCGGCAAAACTTCCGGAGCGGAGAACCGATTCTGAGGCCAAGTCGACTCAGGTTGCGTTAACCAACTTGGGCCCCACCAAAGGGGATGGTTGACAAGTGAAGAGGCCTCGAGACCGCGAGAGGCGCAATCGGCCGGGTTCAATTCTCCGGGTACGTGTCTCCAAATCAACGGAGTTTCAGAGCACTGAATTTGGGACACCCGATTCGCGATAAAGACCTCCAAGTTGTGAGGGGCGGCTCGGAGCCAACATAGGACAATTTCACTGTCCGTCCAAGCGTACACGTCGGTCAGTTCGACCACGGATGCCAAAGATGAACGGACGTGGTTAAGAAGGCGCACCAAAAGAGCAGCGCCAGACAATTCTAATTTAGGGATCGTCAAGCGTGACCGAATAGGGGCCACCTTGCTCTTTGCCAAGACAAGATGTGTCGCGACCTCACCGGTGGCATCGACAGTCCGCATATATACCACGGCAGCATAGCCTCGTTCGGAGGCGTCACAAAATCCATGGAGACTGGCGTGGCACCTTCCTGGTGGTAGGAAGCGTCGAGGCATCGCAATTCGGTTGACGTCCGGAAGTGCAGACACAAGGGAGTGCCACTCCTTCAATAATTTCCCTTGGAGAGGATCGTCCCAACCGACTTCAGCAATCCAAAGCTTCTGAAGGAAGCATTTGGCCAAAAATATTACGGGAGTGATCCACCCGTTAGGATCAAATGTGCGGGCAACCGTAGACAAGACGGAGCGCTTAGTCCAGACCTTAGGAGGTGGGTTCAATTTGACCCGGTAGGTGAAAACATCCTGGACGGGCTGGTACTGTATTCCAAGGACCGTCAACAAATTAGGATTTTCAAGGTTTTCAAAAATATGAGGGTCCTGCTGATCCTCTCCCGGGAGATCCTTCAAAACGTGAGGGGAGTTGGATAGCCACTTTCGCAATTCATAACCTCCGGACTTCAGTATTGCGATCAATTCGTCACGCAGGGTCAAAGCTTCTTCAACACTAGAAGCTCCTGTGCAGATGTCGTCCATATAGACTGACGATTCCAAAGTGGCTGATGCACGAGGATAATTCAGCCGCTCGCGGTTAGCCAATTCCAACAAGGTCCTAATAGCAATATAGGGGCTTGACCGAAGTCCATAGGTCGTTGTGTTCAATTCAAAGACCCGTATCGGCTCATTAGGACTCTCGCGCCACAAAATCAGCTGATACCTCCGATCATCGCGATGCACCACCGACTGTCTGAACATCATCTTGATGTCAGCAACAAAGACAATTTGGTGACGGCGGAAATGCGTGAGGATGTCGGAGATATCCTTGATCAACTTAGGGCCAGCGTGCAGACACTGGTTCAAAGTCACCCCGTTAGACGTAGCCGCGGAGCCGTCAAATACCACTCGAATCTTACCCCCAGGGGTCTTCAAGACAGCATGGTGGGGTAGGAAGTAGTGCTCGTGCGAACGCCAATCAAAATTGGATGGTGACATGTGTCCAAGGTCTTCGTACTCGCGCATAAATTCAATATACTTGGTGCGGAAGGTAGGGTCGCGCCGCATGCGCCGTTCCATAGACAAGAGCCTTTTCTCAGCTAAGGCCCGTGAATGACCAAGAGGGGGGCGAGAGGCGAGGAAGGGCAAGCGAGTTACGAAGCGGCCGTCAGTACGGCGGCCTGTGTTATTTTGATAGAACAACTCGCATTCAAGGTCAAGAGGATTAACCGGTGCAGCGTGTGGCGGCTCCTCGACTTCCCAAAAACGCTGGACTACATCCGACAACGTTAAGCCGGCTGCCTGCAATTGGTCTAGCACCGGTGGGTCTGAAGACCACAAAACGGGTCCAAGAAAGCTATGACCAAATATAGTGGAGATGGCGCAAAGTCCATCTTTCTGCAGGACCCTAATTCCTCCTGACAAGATCAGGCCTAGGACATCAGAACCCAACAAAAGATCCATGGGACCAGGTTCAGTCCAGTCAGGGTCGGCAGGGGTCAGACCTGCCGTACAGGAAACCGCAACATCAGCGATTCTTTCCTGTGGTAGAGGACCCAAGATATCGTCAAGGACTGACACCTTGACCAAGACGCGGAGATCGCCCTTAATTGGGCCAAACATCAATTCCGCTTCACCCTTAGGAGTCGAGGGCTCGGCACCACCGATACCTATCATCCGAACCGCATGAGGACTCCAAGGGAGCCCTAGCTTACCCACCAAATAAGAAGAAGCAATACAGCGCTGTGAACCCGAATCCAAGAGGGCACGAACTATCAAACATTCACCTTTCGGGTTGTACACCTTCACTGAGACAGTCGGCAAAAGAACGGTCTGACAGACGGACTGCTGAAGATTAAGATTCTCAGGAGATGTGGCTGTGGTGGGGGCTAGGGCGGCGACTACCTAGCATTGGTCACCTTCATCAAACCGGTCCTCGAACCAGGGAATCTCGAATCGAGATTCATGCGGAACCTCCAGAGGCGGAGGAGACGGACCTCCATTTGGGTAAATCCACGCGCCATCCCGCGGCGGAAGCACAGGCCTAGTCAAGCGGGCAGAGGCCGGCACACCGTAGTGAGGTTGGCGACCCATACGAGGTGGGCGGCGCTCTAGTCGCGGCCACTCGTGAAGCGGGGGTGAGTAGCGAGTAGGACGGCCCGTCGCCGTGGCGGCAGCAAATCCCGCATCAAATTGGCGCAGGGGGGTCGAAATCCCCCCGCGGGGGGGTGAAGCCCCCCCGGGTGGGGGCGAAGTCCGGACACACCGGGGCACCTGACACGGTGCAGGAGAGCGACGCAGACTAGCAGGGGAGCGATTAACATAAGCACCCCCGCCCGTGCGGGGGGTGCTCTCCCCCACCTGGCGGCCAACGCCATTTTGGTTGGCACACAAGATCGCCAGGTGGTTGCCCTTACAAATAGGGCATGGCTGCTGATGTGGGCAGTCTCGCTGCAGGTGAGCTTCCAGGCAACTATAGCACCAGTGGCGGTCCCTGGCGATGCCCCTCCGGTGGTTAATCGTCTTGTCCAGGAACTGGGGACAAGAAGGTACCCTGTGGCCCGGACGCTTGCAATATTTACAGGGGGTGGCCTCAGTGGCAGCAAGCCCCCTGTAGACTGGCATTGGCCTTCGCTCAGAGGCCCCCTTACCAGGGCTGCCAATCTGACCCCTTCCCTTCCTCGGCTGGGCAGGTTGCTCTGAGGTCCTTGAAGGACCAGCAACACCAGAGTTGTCAGCCTGCCGGCACTCCTCCTCGAGGAACTTTAGCAAATCTGAAAAGGGGGGCAGATAGCTGGCACCGTCCCCACCATACCTCTGTTCAAACCGCAATTTTAATTCGGGAGGTAGGCGGGACAACACTATATGCAGCAACAGAAAAGACCACTGGTCCACCGGGAGCTCTAGTCGCCTAAGTGCATTACATGCTACAATCAACGGGTTTAACAAAGATTCCCTCAAACGAGCAACCCCTGAGACACGTGGCAGAGACAAAATTTGCGCCACGTGCGTGTCCGCTAATCGGCGCACGTTGGCATACCGCCGGGTGAGTAGTTCCCGGGCGGTAGTATAGCTCTCCTCGGAGAGGTCCAGGTGGCAGACCACACTCAGAGCCTCTCCCTGCAAGGAGGACAGCAGGTAGCTCAGTTTCTGGCAGGGAGACAGATCCTTCCTAGCATGCACCAGACTATCAAAGAGGCCGAGGAAACCTAACCACTCACTCAAATTGCCCGAAAATTTAGGTAGGTCTATAGTGGGTAACCTACCTAGTAGCGCAGGTTGAGTCGAAGGTCTCAAAGGAGAGTCGAGAAGAGAGCTTAGTCTCGCCTCCTTCTTAAGCTTAGAGCTTTCCTCCACAAGGCCGTCCGTTAGTTCAAAGAACTGCTCATAGTCTCGCTGAGCGGACTGCAGCAGTTCCTCGGGCGGTTCCAAAACCACTAGGTCCCTAAGCGCTTCCTCGACAATTGCCTGTCTGGTCGGCACCTGTTCACATCGCTTGAGCAGTGCGGATGCTCTGTCCTCACGGCCTATCAAGGTACGAGCTGTAGCCACCCATCGGAGTTCAGCTTGTATCGAGCCAACGAGCTTTTTATGAGCTGACATCTTGTACGCAATAGGTATTGCAATTTGCAATTAAATAAATTACTTTATGATTCACACTTACAATTTAGGCTGGATTGAGGTGGCAACCCTAACTAACAATTAGCCAGCTGTGTGAATTCACAACAAAACAACAACAGTATAACAACACACAAAACAGCAACAAACAACAAACAAATAACAGCAAATAAACAATGTTCAAATTCTATTGTAAACAATGAATTTATATGTTAGGTTGTTACACTGTTGATTGCTACAATAATCAAAGTAAAGAATTAAAAATAAACAAGAATAAGAACTACAATTAAAAGCAAGTTAAACTTACCTACATGAAAATTATCAAATTATCAGGGGTTAACCTTCAAATACAGACAGACATACATGTAAGAACAAAAAAAAACAAATTATGTGTATAGTTAACCCGAGACAAACAACAATATTATGTAATTATAATAATTATAGTATAATCTTAAGCATAAGTTAGAAGTTACAAATTCAAGTTTTTAAACAATTGCAAAGACAGGCAAAGATAGGTGAGCAACTATATATGTGACTGAAAACACTGTGTAATCAATGATTACCGTTCAATAATTAAAAACAAGTTTTTAATTTGCAACTAGTAGGGGACAAAACCAAAGGTAGTGGTTAAATTTACAAATCCAATTAATAATAAGCAATTAATTCAAGACAACAAATTCATATACAGTCACAATCGCAATGCAGACAAGCAATATCAAACCTTGTAATTAGCAATATCAACATATAAAGGGTAAATAATGTATACATAATACCCTTTATTACAAGTTATTATCTGTACACAAATTCAGTTAAAGTGTTGAACAGCTGTTGGCCAATTAATTTAGAAGTTTGCCAACAATTCAATAAGCTGCTAACAAGCTAGTATGTATTTAACAAAACTAATTACAGCTTGCAACCTTTTCTCAATCTCAACTACAAACTTTCAATTTATAGATAAATAAGTACTTTCATAAACAAAGCAGTTATTTAATTAAACAGACACCAAGTACAAGCTTTGACACCACAAAAGTATAGTTTGTGCGGCAAGAATCAAACCTAATGTATAAAATTCTCTTATGCCGCTTCAATACATTTCACGCAGCAAGTAGGAACTATAGCTAAGTAATCCAAAGTAAAAGTTAAGCTTGTTTTAATTTACCCAGCTATATCCCACAATAAATGCCCCACTAGCTTACACTATTAACCGGTACAGACCTGTCCGCAGCGTTTAGTACAACCACGCTCTGCTACCAAATGTTGGGGCTTCAACCTGGTCCAATGCTACAACCCTAAGACGCTGTTCCAGGGGCCCATCAGCTGGATTCGAGCCTCTTAGACCATTGGCTCAGGGCCAAATGCGGACAGAACTGTTCCGGCTTAACTTAGATAACTAAATTATTGATAGATTTAACTTATGCTATGCACTTACAGAGTCCAAGGTGACCACGGCTCCTCGATAAGGAAGAATGTGGGTTAAAGGGTAGGAAAGGTCAGGAATGAGAAGGTACTTGCTGTTCGGCCGTAGCTTCTTGCTTCAAGACGGCACTAACACACAACACACACAGCACAGCACTCAAAGTTCGTCCAAAAGCTGCTTAGGTTAACTATTTACGGAATTATACACAGTTTGCAGCCGGCAGGTGTCAACGTGGCCACACAACTATCAATGCCACTCAGTACCGCAAGTAAGTCTTTATTTAGTACCGAAATAACTAGAAGCTAATTTCTCGCGGGAACCTGCTATAGCGAGGTTCTAACAATACGGATTACAAAGAAAAGCTTATTTTTACAATCAACAATTCGAGGCGCGGCCGCTAGCAAAAACCAATCTTGAACTCTGTCGAACTGTCAAAACCAAAGAGTTTTATCAAAAAGCGCGGCAAGCTAGCTACGTTCACAAAGTATTCATCTGTCACAGCGACCACAGACAACTAATACATAGGTGGCGCGAACAGTTGTCTACGTCAATTACGTCGTTGATTAAAATATTCACCTGGCAAGTTATCTCAGTGCCATAGTCATTTCGCTGTAGAGTAAACGTCAAAGCAGCACGTGCCTCCGAGTTGGCCAGCAACGCATGCGACTTCCACCACGACACGCGAGCGATGGGACGACCTGTATAAAGAAAAAACGAAACTTTAAAATGAGGGTAGTCAGAAAAACTCTTTTAATGGTAGTTAGATTTTTATCGGGTACGTTATGTCGGTTCTTTTAGTTATTATGGTTAAGAGGCTGGCGAACGCCGCTGACTTGACTTCTATTCGAATCGCAAATATAAATTTGCTGGTATATTGCTATCTCTATTTGGCTGATGACACATGACCGCGTGCAAGCGCAATAGCAATATGAGCGTACAGAATTTGTTATACATTTTAGTCTTGTCCCGTGAATACATTGTTGTGTTTTTAACCGACTTCCAAAAACGGAGGAGGTTCTCAATTCGGCGCGTATCTTTTTTTTTTTTTTTTAATGTATGTCGGTGCATATCTCCGTGGTTTCTAAACTGATTCATTTTTTTTTTCATTGGGTAGAGGAAGATCACGAGGTGGTCCCATAAAAAATTCTGACTCCAAATCCTCAATCCTGATGCTGTAGGTGTACCGTACTACGTGACATCATCAAAACTAGTGAGTTAGGAAATTTAGATGGTGAATTCATGTAGTAGTAGTATACATGTAGTGTAGTAGGTATCAAGTAACGTGTATACGATACAACTCTGAGTCCCAACTCCTCAACCCTGATGCTGTAGGGTACAGAACTCCTTAAAAATAGCGATTTAAGATTTTTTTATCATGAATTAATATTGTAGGTGTCAAGCAACGACTTCATACTTAAACCCAAGTCCCAACTCCTCAACCCTGATGCTGCAGGGTACAGAACTCCTTAAATATAGCGGTTTAGGATTTTTTTTTTGGTGAATTAATATTGTAGGTGTCAAACAACGACTTCATACTTAAACCCAATTTCCAACTCCTCAACTCTGATGCTGCATGGTACTGCACTCCTAAGCCGTAGGGATTTGTACACTAATAAGTTAAAAATAAAAATTCTTTCCAAAAAACCGACTTCCAAAGCCACAGTAAATTAAAAAATAATTTTCATTCCTACACACTAAAATGTTGAAGTCGGGCGAGTATAACAAAGATAGGCATAGTTGACCCGTGAGGCTCGCCTGACTTCAACGTAGTGTGTACAAATCAAAATTATTTTTTAATTTACTGTGGCTTTGGAAGTCGGTTTTTTGGAAATATTTTTTGTAACTTCGTGTTGTTGATCTGAAACTTGACAATATAGGCTATGTTCCTGATTAATTAGTACGTGAGATATCGTTGGTTTTAATATGAAACAAATAAGGAGAAAACATGTCATTTATGTCGTAAAAACATGCAAAACGCAATGTGCTTACATTTAATTTAGGGAAAGTATTTTGAAAAACTTATTATCCAGGGACCTAGATGAACACAAGTTCGATCTTAATAATCGCATAATATGGTGGAAATATTCTCGAATTACATATTATTCTCGTATTACGTTTGTATGGGCAATTCATCCTCCGCTGGCACCTTAAGCTTTTCAGGTTTTCTCCGAGAAGTTTTCTATATGTAAACTTTTTAAGTACGAGTAATAGTTATTTGTTATACAAGAGTGAAAAGTTGTTTTTTAACCGCGTTCTCAATTTTGATGACTGAGCGTCAGCGAGGGAATCAAAAGAGCACGAGGTGAAAAATCTTTTCACTCGAGTGCAACACGTAACTTTTCATCCCACCTCAGCGAGGAAATGACATGACGTGAAAGAAAATGGTGCGCGCAAAGCAAATTAAACCACCACAAAGAAGGTTACAAGTGTGAGTTTTTAACAATTTAAAAAAACCGGCCAAGTGCGAGTCGGACTCGCGCACCGAGGGTTCCGTACAAACCTGTAGTAAGTTTTAAATTAAATGTTTTTTTTAAATATTTGAGTTGATTGAATGAAAGGTAAATTGCGGTTTACGATTTATGACGTATTAAAAAAAAACTACTTACTAGATCTCGTTCAAACCAATTTTCGGTGGAAGTTTGCATGGTAATGTACAACATATATTTTTTTTAGTTTTATCATTCTCTTATTTTAGAAGTTACGGGGGGGGGGACACATTTTACCACTTTGGAAGTGTCTCTCGCGCAAACTATTCAGTTTAGAAAAAAATGATATTACAAACCTTAATATCATTTTTGAAGACCTATCCATAGATATCTATGGATAGGTATATCCATCTAACCCACACCTATGGGTTAGATGAAAAAAAATTTTTTGAGTTTCAGTTCTAAGTAGGGGAACCCCCAAAATTTATTGTTTTTTTTCCATTTTTGTAAGAAAATCTTAATGCGGTTTACAGAATACATCTACTTACCAAGTTTCAACAGTATAGCTCTTATAGTTTCGGAAAAAAGTGGCTGTGACATACGGACGGACAGACAGACAGACAGACAGACAGACAGACAGACAGACAGACAGACAGACAGACAGACAGACAGACAGACAGACAGACAGACAGACAGACATGACGAATCTATAAGGGTTCCGTTTTTGCCAAATTTGGCTACGGAACCCTAAAAACGGTTGTATGGAAACTCGGCACCATAGAGGTAGAAGTAAATAGGTTTTAATGATGTTTTGAATTCACAAACTTCATAGACGAGTGATATTTACTAATGTGCACACGATGTTCTAAATTCAATTTACTTTATCCTCAAGAGGATAATAACGGCTTTTGCATTCAGATATCGAAGATTAAAAATACTCTTTCCGAGATGGTGGGATGAAAAATAAATTAACTGTAGACCGATAAACTTCTCTGACCGGGTGATAAGCGTCGCTAATTAGGTAGATGCAAAATAAAATAAAAACAAAAACTAAACAACCATATAAATTAGTTCCAATTTTGGCCACCGGGTCAGTTAAGTATGTGGTACTTTTAGTAAGTTTACGTAAAGTTGGTCAGGTAAATTGCGTTGTTTTGACGTTTACCGTTTGATTAAAGGTTAATTGATTAACTTCTGTAAAATGACTTGCGTTCAGTACATGTTTCTAGTTAAGCACTCATCCCTTACTTAATTAAACGTTTTCAGAACAAAATCTAGATGTCGCTGTACACCATTAACACACACTGGCGTTTGTATATTTTTATCTATTAAGTAGTAGTGGTTCTTGATCCTGTCTGTAACATAAACATATCACACTACTACCAAATAGCATAGTTGATGGTTGATGAATAAAGCATTTTTTTGTCTTGGAAAGGCTACAAAGTCGACATTGTAGCCTAAATTATTTAAGCATTCTATCCTATACTTTGAATGGACAATATTCATAAGAGTAAAAGAGATAAACCTATTTTATTGGCCTAAGGCTGCAATCAAACTTGAAAGTTTTTACGTGAATACTACTTTACTTTAAATGAGTTTTACGTGATCAATACCGTTTACATTTAGTATGTTACTAGTCGCCCGCGACTTCATCCGCGTGAATTGAGGTTTAATTGGTTCACGCGGGAACTCTTAATTTTCCGGGATAAAAAGTAGCCTATGTGTTATTCCAATCTATCTCTGTGCCAAATTTCATCCAGATCCGTCCAGTCGTTCTGGCGTGATTGAGTAACTAACAAACAAACATCCATCCATTCATCCGTACATACATCCATCCATGCATCCAAACTTTCGCATTTATAATATTAGTATAGACTAGCTGATGCCCGCGACTTCGTCCGCGTGGATTAAGATTTTTTGGTTCCCGCGTATGTTTTATTCCAGACTATAATCTACCTCCGTGCCAAATTTCATCCAGATCCGTTTAGCCGTTCGAGCGTGATTGAGTAACAAACATCCATCCAAACTTTCGCATTAAGAAACATTCCAGCAGATAATCATACTAATATTATAAATGCGAAAATGTGTTTGTTTGTTGGTTTGTCCTTCAATCACGCCGCAACGGAGCAATGGATCGACGTGATTTTTGGCATGGGTTGAAGACCTGGAGAGTGACATAGGCTACTTTCCCGCAGGAATCAAAAAAACATAAACCACGCGGACGAAGTCGCGGGCATCAGCTAGTCATTAATAAACGAAAGAAGCTCAAAGCTCAGCTAGTACAATATAGTTCTTTGCAAACCTTAAAATGGACCTAACCGGGAATCAAACATGAAACTTCTGCGCCAAAAAAGCCGTTACGTTAATAAACCCGTTTAATTGAGTGTATTTCCATTGTTTAAATTGGAACCCTCGTCCACTTAATTTAGTTGTTCGTTGCGATCCTTCACGGCTACCCTTTTGTTTTAAATTTTACTTCTCAAATAAAGAGAACCTAACTATATACCAGTGGCGTGCAGTTCATAGAGGCATAACAGCACGGCTTACCCAAGTGGAAATACATACGTAAAATACTCATTTTTTATCAAGACAGTAAGTAAATATTAGGTATTCTGACTTACCAATGCCTACCCTAGCTTAAAACACTATATACGCCACTGCTATACATACCTACCTACATATTATTGTACTGCAGTTTGGACATATTTTTTTAAGAATTTACAAGTTGCGTTGATTCTAAAAATAACTCCAAGTGATCTTTTTAGATGCTTTTATTTAACTTATTTAACTAAGCTGATGCCCGCGACTTCGTCCGCATAGGTTAAGGTTTTTGGGTTCCTGTGGCAACTCTTTAATTTTTCGGGATAAAAAGTAGCATATGTATATTTATTCTAGACTATATGTATTATTCCAGACTATAACCTATGTCTGTGCAAAATTTCATCCAGATCCGTTCTGCAGCCGTTCAGGCGTGATTGAGTAACATACATCCATCCAAACTTTCGCATTTATAATATTAGAAGGTCTAGGTACAGAAGTATAGATATACTTAGTGTGAAGTAAGGGCAAGAGAATAAGATCAAAGGAATCCTTCCAACTCCTCATAGCGATGGCATTAAAGTAAAACTAACTTGCATCGTTCTGAGGTGAAGTTCCCTTTAATCTTATGGCGCTATGAAGTTATAAATAACTTCGAATTAACTTTTGTCTAACTCACTAACTATAAACAAATTAACCCGTATTCATGCATTCTTTAAACGAAGTCCTTTTGTAAGATTTGGATTATGAGGGACGTATAATAGTAATATATCAATTGATTGAGCTGGGTAAGCAACGATGATCCGAGCTGGATTTTGGGTGGACGATGCCGAGCAGAAACCGATGGGTATGGGTTTAATATAACTGCCAAACCTCTAACAGGTTAGCCCGCTACCATCTTAGACTATATCATCACTTAATATCAGGTGAGATCGCAGTCAAGAGTTAACTTGTAGTGCAATAAAGAAAACCTACAATTTACCACAAAGGATCTAGCTGCAAACCTTTTTACCCCTCACGCCATTTAACCCACATTTAACCGAACGCATTCCCGTTTAATTGGAAAACAATTCAAACCCGAAGTGTGCTTGACAGGCTTCCCCCACCGGCTTTCCCCGCCCCTACTCAAACAATTGCCCCGACTGGATTGAACTCGAGGCATTGTCTGTTCCAACCCCTATCAAAGTCGTATACACCTTTGTTTGGTTGTTTTAGAAAAAAGGCCAATTCACCAACAGCCTCTTTTGGGGGTCTGTAGGACCTCTCTCGGTTTATTGATGCGTATAAAACTGCTTAGCTTTAAAAAAAAGAATCGGATTTCCATTTTAATTTTAACTTTTTCTCGATTGGTTATCTATAAGATATCTTATAAATTATAAATGACTAGATGATGCCCGCGGCTTCGTCTGCGTGAAGAGGTTTTGTTTCGTTTATTTTTATTCCGAGGTCGTGACATATTCGCGGGAATTCCTGTCGTCCTTCCCCGGGATACAAACTATCTCTGTACCATATTTCATCAAAATCGGTTCATCAAAAAGATAAGCCGTTAAAGCGTAGCACACAGACAGACACACTCTAGCATTTATAAAATCGAGATGGATCCATAATATAGTATATCCAAGGGTGAAATCAGGAAAAATATCCGCGCGAAACGCCAACATGACAGACACACTTGCGCATTTAGAGTATGGATGCGTGTCTGCTGGGCACAGGCCTACACTCTCATAGGAGAGAGGGAATTAGAGCTTAGACCCACCACGCTGCTCCAATGCGGATTGGCGGGCTTTAGCTACTATTATCATGCTAGTGATAACTAATAACCGGGACCGACGATTTTACGTGCTCTCAGAGACACCGGGGCCAACAGCGCAAACTCCGGGCTAGTAACTAATGAGAATTTCTCGTCAGAAAAACCCAATACTTATTTTCTCATATTTTATTTTTGGAGAGTCAAAAAAATACCTAAATGATATTTATGATATGAAGTTTTGGAATACAAGCAGCTACTATTTTGAGAAAGTATTTTAAGAAATACCACCTAGCATCGTTACTTTTCTATGAGACTCGGATAATAATATTCGTATTTTCGAAATTCTATCTCGAAAGTAGTTTCGCCACGGTAGATACTTTCGGAAATGTAATAGTCGCAGTGCAGTGAAACTTTATTCTGTTGAGCCAGTTCCGAATCCACCATCGAAGTTTTCTTGTATTACTTTTTTTTTTGCAACTGAACGATGCCATCTTTTCTAAGTAGGTAAGTAAGTCTAAACTAAGTACAGTTATTCCAACTGTACAATAACTACTACTACAAAACTACACTGTAGTTTTGCATTCGGCGTGCAGTTCTAATGCAGTCCGTTTTTAACCCTAACCGAATGTGGTATATTGTCTACTGACTTAGTGAACAAAGTAATAAATTCGGTCCCTCAGTGTCCCTCGCTTTCTTCCCTCAGTGTCCCTCAATGTCACTGAGGGAAGAAAGTGACCGATCACTAACGAGGGTGTAGTTTGAGGCCTGAGGCGTAGTCGAAGGGCCTCAAATACACGCGAATTAGGAATCGTAGTTTCTCCCGTGTGATACCTACATAGTGCTTTATACTACACCTGCGAGGAAAATAAGTTCAGCCCCCATATTTGGTTTGTAGTAATGACGTACTTTCTACCTCGTTTAAAAAAAAGTAAGAAGCTACTTTCCGAACAGTAAGTTCGGAAAGAAAAGTTTCTAAAATAAATTTTAACTCTTACCTCCAACAGCCACGCAAGTGAGGTTGACTTCAGTTCCCTCATCATAAGGCCCGAGAACTCCTCCCTTTATCTCATCTCCTTCATGGTTCAGGATAATCAGCCGTTCTGGAGGAACTGTGGAAGAGTAATGGCTTTAAGTATAATATTTTATATAATATAACTAGCTGATGCCCGTGACTTCATCCACGTGGATTAAGGTTTATTGTTTGCCGCGTGAAATCTTGCATTTTCCGGGATAAAAAGTAAGCCAATGTCCTTCCTCGGGATACAACCTATCCCTGTACCAAATTGCATCAAAACCGGTTGAACAGATGGGCCACGAAAGCGTAGCAGATAGGCTGACAGACACACTTTCGTATTTATTAATATTAGTATGGTTATAACTAGCTGATGCCCACGACTTCAATCGCATGGATTAGGGTTTTTTAAAAGTTAACTGACGAACAGACACTAACTAGGCAATACTATCAAAAATTACGCTGAACATTTGAGCCACTACGATGACGAAAATATTGTTGTGTCTCCTCCCCATCTTGGACAGAGCTTTGCTTTCTGACAAGATCTGTATAACTAAAGGGAATTTGTTAGACGTAACATCTTTGGGATAATATAATTAGATTCATTAGCCAATAACATCAAACCTATGTTGATCGTTATGGCCGCTAAAATAAAGAAAATGTTACTCCCCTTGTTCCATTGGTCAGAGCGTAGCTATTGACGAGATCTTAGGCCCAATTGTCTAAGCAAATCGTAATCATTTGACAGCTTAAAACGTATTACTCGGACTGTTTAAGGAGTTCATACATGCTTTTTGACTAGCAAGTATCTATGAACTCCTTAAACAGGTCGAATTATTCGTTTGACAAACGATTACGTTTTTATAAAAGCAATTTATTAGACGTACTTAGCAATATCTCTGGTATCAATTAGGACACTCAATTGGCTCTCCGAAATTAATCCTTCGAGATAAACTTAAATATATTATAATATTATAAATGCTAAAGTGTGTCTGTCTGCCTTCTACGCTTTCACAGCCCATCTTTTAAACTTATTTTAATGAAATTAGTTATAGAGTATCTATGTTGATCATTTGGGCCGCTAAATTGACAGAAATGTTACTGTGTCACCTCCCCTGGACAGAGCGTTGCTTTCTGACGATGTCTGTTTTGCTGAAAGCAATTTGTTAGACGTAACAATATCTCTGGAATCAATTAGGACACTCAATTGGCTCTCCGAAATGGATCCTTCGAGATGAAATTAAATATAACTCCGATGAACGGTTTCATTTCCTTGTCAAATATTGATATACCTTGATCGGAATTGATGACTTATTTATTATTGATATTGTAATTTCTTTCATTGCTTATTAATTACCCACTTGAAATCATTTACAAATACATATAAAGTTATTTCTAATTTTCTAATATTCTAATAAAGAATACATAATGTATCTCTTTATATAAATTGAAGAACTGCCTGGTGCCGTGGTAAGCACTGCGATCTTTTAAGAGGGAGGTCCCGGGTTCGAAAAAAATAGACTTACTTAATATTGTGAGATTAAGTCTTGTATTCTTCGTGGGTGACCTGATGAAGTCCACTCGACACCTGTACTGACCGCTGTCTTCAGGCCTGGAAAATAAAAACCATATTAGATGGAACTTAAATTTCGTTTTAATGAGTTACTTACTTAGTATTTGTAAAGGCCCTGTTGGGGATCTAGCCCGGGACCTACCGCTAATAAGACAACGGCACTCAGCACTGCGCCACAGAGGTCGTCGAAATCAAGAGAAATAACGGTTAAAAAGATCCGTTCCATACAGAAAACAAACATTCGACTCTGACCGTTGTTTTCGAAAATAATACAAAGAAAAATATGAAAAAAAAAAACATATGAAATGTCAACAGCGTATTATTTTCTTTTAGAGTATCACGTTTCGCGTCCCAGTTCCCACACAGAAACGAACAAAAACGCGTATAAGTAAGATTTTGAATGAAGCTAATTACTTAAGCCCCGTTCACGTGAACGACTTCCTTCAACGACTATTTTTTAATTAATATACATCCTATTTTTGTTTTTTGGAGTTTTTACTTCTACAATAAGCAATGTAACTGCTTATTTACACAATATTTTGATATATAGTTGTTTTGTTTTTTTTGCGTATGCGATTCTGAATGAAACTGAATGCTCAGGCCACGTACACATGAGCGACATGCTTCTATATATTTTTTAATGTTTTTAATATTACAATCACCGCTACGTCCAGATAACATCATGGCATTCATTGAGAACAAACTACAAGGAAGGAATAAAAACGCAAAAAATATTTCATTAATTCATAAGGTATGGTACACATGAGCGACTTTTTTCTATTTATTTGAGGCACGTCATAAAGGAAACAATACTGAGACTATAGAATTTTTTGTTTTTATTTTATCTAACTTTAGTAACGAATTAAATTATAAATAGTTTTTTGTGCATCGAATGTTGATGTCACAGTACTATATTTAAGTAGAGTTGCAGATTTGATTAGTTTTTTTTATTATTATTTTGAAATATGCTCTAGCTATTAACGCTTAGTTTCACGTACCGATCGTGTTAAATATGTTAAAGATTAGCAAAACTTGACAAAACTGATACATATCGGCTTCTTTAGATCCACTGCAAACACTTTTCGTGTCACTGCAAACAAAAAGGCCAAACAAGCAAGGGCGACCGATCAAACAAATCGACTGTTTGGCGAAATTCGATAACGTTTTCGTTTCGTCGAGCTTTTGTGCACACACCTTAATGGCTTGAATAAAGTGACATCTGATTGACTTTTGTTTGCGTGTTTAACTGTGTCCTTAACACAAGTTTGCACGTCTCGCAAATATTGATCTGCTTTTTTTTCCTTGCTCGATGATTGTCTTCAGAAATTTGGATATTTTATTAAATTTTATTTATTAATTTTGAAGTACGCAATAAGGTCTATAATCTTTAAGCTAAATTGCACGTATCGATCGTGTTAAATATGTCAAAGATTAGCAAAACTTGACAAAATTGTTAAATATCGGCTTCTTTAGATCCACTGCAAACACTTTTCGTGTTAACTCGACAAACAAAAAGTCCAAACAGCAAGGGCGACTGATCAAACAAATCGACTGTTTGGCGAAATTCGATAACGTTTTCGTTTCGTCGAGCTTTTGTGCAGACGCCTTAATGGCTTGAATAAAGTGACGCCTGTTTTTAACTGTGCCCTTAGCACAAGTTTGCACGTCTCGTAAAATATTGATCTGCTTTTTTTCCGTACTTACTCGATGTTTTTTATTCAGAAAGGGCTTTGGCTAAATACTCTTACGAAGGAACACGTCGAATTTCGTTTTCTTAAATTAAAAACTATTTAGGGACGGAAAATCCGACACGGCCGGAGAGAGATCGCTTAACGTGAAGAAAGAAAATGTTCTCATAATAGGATGTTAAGAATTAAATAATTCAATAACGTTGATTTTGTGTATTGTGTACCCTCACCTCAATGGCAGCTTATATTAAAAGACGCATGTTTGTTTATTTAACATATGAGGGGGAGTGATACTGTGTTGATGTTGAACCGCGGTTATATTTCAAAGGTAATTCAAACCAGGGGCCATACTGCTAACGTTTAAAGCCATATTGTTGACTTTTGTGTGTAAGAATTACAATCCTTATTTTATTTTACACCAAGGTACGTGACATCAAACTGTCATTTAGAGTAAAAGTATTGCTCTAAGCATTGGCAGTATGGCCCCAGTCCACACCACCACCACTAAATCCCATCAACGTCCCACTGCTGGGCACAGGCCTCCACTCTCATAGGAGAGAGGAAATTAGGGCTTAGAACCACCACGCTGCTCCAATGCATGTTGGCGGGCTTTAACGACTATTATCATGTTAGTGATAATAACCGGGACCGACGGCCGTGCTCTCCGAGGCACGGGGTGAGACACCAAAAAAAATCCTAACTCCGGGCTAGTACTTATAATTTCTAGTCAGAAAAACCCAATACTTAATTATGGCCTTACCCGGGACTCGAACCCGGCCAAATCGACTGCAGTCGAACATGATAACCACTAGACCAACGAGGCAGACCCCAGTCCATATTATATAAACTAAGCCACGGTTCAACTTAAAAATAACATTTTGCGGAAGAGTTTCGAATATTTTTGGCATAGGTCCAAGTTGACGGTAGGTTTCTTCCGGAATTTGAAATTTATAATTTCTCAATCGATCTGGTTTCGTGCATAGCTACTAGGTAATTTAAAAACCTTTTTTTAAAACTCCTCTACAAGTTAGCCATTGGCTGCGATCTCACTTGGTGATAAGTGATGATGCAGTCCAAGAAAGTAGCGGTCTAACCTGTTAGGGGTATGGCAGTTATATTAAACCCATAATATAACCCCTAAACAGTTTCTACACGGACATCGGACCGGAACGCTTAATCACTTGGTCGCACGTCTTTGCCTCTCACCCGACCAGACCAAAGAAAATTCAGAATATATAAAGTATAAACTCCCAAATTGACCCTGCAATGAATCGAACCCATGCCCTATCTCCTAGCCTGCCCATTGCTTACCTTAACTTAGTAAGAAGCAGCACCGCTGGCGCTGTGGTACTTCGGAAGGTAGCTCGGGAGCCCAGCGTCGAAGGATCCGACCAGTGTGACGTCACTCCTTCCCTCGTATCCAACCTGCATACAAAGGAATATTTTTAAGATTTTTTTAATTTAAAGACTAGCGCTTGACTGCAATCAGACTTGCTGATAAGAAGTGATGCAGCCTAAGGTGGAGCGCGCTTGCCTAGAAGATGCCTATTCACTCTTGATTAAATACAGGGTTACAATAAATCAGACAAGGTACAACAACATATTATAATAATAGGTGCGGTAATAGGTAAGGGCAAGGTACCTAAAATAGGGTTAGGTTTATTCCTGAGTTCCTAATTAATCTAACTGACTGATCGACTGACTGACTGATATATCAAGGCACAGCTTAAACCACTGGACTGATCGGGCTGAAAGGCAAACAGATATGCCATGACGTAGGCATCCTAAGACTAAGAAAGTATAGCGGAATATTCATGAGGGTAAAAAGTCCTTGTTAGAAAGAAAATTTAATACCAATTGATCCAGCTTGATCTTTAAAAAACCTGATCGGGACATGAACTTAAAACTTGGCACAGGCTTTACATGTTAAGTACCCAAGTGTGCTTATTATTCTAAGACGATCTTAAATACCAACGTTTATTTGTTGGGAAGACAATAACAAACGCCATTAAATAGCTATTAGAGAAATGGAACTGAAAATGAATTCAAACAATTAAAATGTCTATTTCAAACCAATTCTACGCACGCTTGTTAGTGGTTTGTATTCAATTTGCATATATTTTCGATTTGTCAACACGTTGAAGCTACGTATAATGTATCTAATCCGTTAGATACATGTTAAATAACGCTGTCAACAGGCCTCGGTATAATAGACCCGCTGGGCGTATTTTATTGTTGACAACGACGCACAACGGAAGTAATGACGTCATCAAATAACCAATATGGCGGATTTAAGTATGATTTTTGATGACTTGTCCAATAACCTGGGGTCTAGTGCGATTTTATTTTCGATTTTTTTACCGAGTCTCTTGGTGGTTCTTCTCGGTAGGAGTATCAATCCGAATCAGTGGACGATTCAAAAGCACCCGTAAAAGTTTATTTGAATAAAAAATATTTGAATTTTGAATTCTATAGAACATAAATGTTGAGACATTTTCTTCCCTAAATATCAAAAATGTCTCGAAATAAGAAAAGTACGATAGTGAAATGGTAAGAAAACTTCTAGGGGATTTAAAAAAAACAAGATTCCTTAATATACTGTTTTGTATGTGTTAAAAGTGCTACGACGTACCTACGCTTCCGGTTAAATGATGAGACATTTTCCCTCCCAAGTCCCAATATCAAAAATATACTAAACGTTAAAATATATCAAAAATATCTCGAAATAAGAAAAGTACGATAGTGAAATGGTTAGAAAACTACTAGGGGATTATATTTTATTAAAAGCAATATTCCTTGATATACTGTTTTTATCTGTTAAGTAAAAGTTCTACGTCCTACGCTTCCGGATCCGGACCCTATTGAGTAAGAAAGTAAATATTTATTTGGTAAAATAAATTCCTGACGATCTATGTGATACTGTCCACTTGACCAGTACTTTTAGGCCATTCCAAGATCTTGGGAAATTCATAAAAGACTTGAAAGATGTAATAAAATATTCCTGATTGGTCCAACAGTGTGTACCATATGTTGAATAAGCTACTAATTTTATTTACATATATTTCCCATATATTATTCGCCCATATAATGACGTTCGCATATGCTATTAAACTATACAAAACATTCGATAGATGAGATATAAGACGCTGTCAACGATCGGCAATTCACAAAAGAACCAATAGACATAATTCAAAGTTAAGATTAGGACACACTGTATTGAGATGATATGTAAATTAACGTGGCTTTTTGATACAACAATTTTTTTTTTCAATAAAAAAAGCTTTATTAAAAAATTATGTTGTGATTAAGTGGTAAATTCCTAATCCTTTGTTAGAGGAGAAGGTATTTAAATTGGATATTTTTATGATGTGATCTATATCAATTGACCTAGTCCTATTAAGTCTAATCCGATTGGAAGTTGTTGTTACATGATTTTACATAATTATTTTCTATACAGTGTTGGTTACTGAATAGAACACTTTTTAGTGTACTCTAAATCCCTACGGCTTAAGAGTGCAGTACCCTACAGCATCAGAGTTGAGGAGTTGGAAATTGGGTTTAAGTATGAAGTCGTTGCTTGACACCTACAATATTAATTCACCATAAAAAATCTTAAATCGCTATTTTTAAGGAGTTCTGTACCCTACAGCATCAGGGTTGAGGAGTTGGGACTCAGAGTTGTGTCGTATACACGTGACTTGATACCTACTATATGAATTCACCATCAAAATTTCCTAACTCACTAGTTTTGATGATTAATTCATGTAGTACGGTACACCTACAGCATCAGGATTGAGGATTTGGAGTCATATTTTTATGGGACCACCTCGTGAGCTTCCTCTAACCAATGAAAAAAAATTTGTTCAAATCGGTTTAGAAACCACGGAGATATGCACCGACATACATAAAAAAAAAACACCGATACAAACACACTTTCGCATCTATAATATTAGTGTGATGATATATTATATTATGTCGGCAGACCCCCCACACGGTGGACGGACGACATCAAGAGAGTCGCAGGGAGTCGCTGGATCCAGGCGGCGCACGACCGTGGCTTGTGGAGGACCCTACAAGAGACCTATGTCCAGCAGTGGACGTCCATCGGTTGACGACGACGACGACGGCGACGATATATGATATAACTAGCTAATGCCCGCGACTACGTCCGCGTGGATTGAGGTTTTTTGATTCCCGCGGGAACTCCTTAGTTTTACGGGATAAACGGTATATGTCTTATTCCAGACTATAGTCTATCTCTGTGCCAAATTTCAGCCAGATCCGTTCAGCTGTTGGCGCGTGATTGAGTAACAAACATCCATACATCCATCCATCCATCTATACATCCATACATCCATCCAAACTTTCGAATTTATAAAATTGTAAGATAACATGTAACTCCATTGGAACTGACTATACAATGTGACATTAGTTTAGGATTACGAGTTCACTAAAAGCAAGTGAAACAACATTATTTAACTCTCTTTAGCCTTTTTAAATTCCTTTGAGCCCTCTTCCAAGAGTGCACCCTAACCCTTACAATAACAACCTCCTCGACCCTTTCTATTTTTTAATCCCCACATACCGGTTGTCAGTCAAAGCGGTTAATATCTCAATCAAGTCTTAAAAGGCATCCGTGATCGTGAGATTTAGTTATGATATCCTAAAGAACTGATATCACAGCTTAAATATTGTGTTTCACTGACCGAGTCGCCCTGGCTTCGCTTGGGTTGGATTTCTGTAAATCTAATGACGTAGGCACTCATTAAGAGATATTTTTGGAAATCCCTATTTATGAAAGTTTGTATGAAATTCGGTGAATTTTCAAGTTATACTTATCCATGAAAATATTGGTATTTGGAGTTCTGATTAAAAATTAAGAAGTAGGTAGGTACACATATTTCATGTTTTTTTGCAAATTCCACCCAATTGCAGATAAATAGAGAATAGAAGTTTGTATGAAAGTCCGTCATTTTTCAAGTTTCATCCATGAAAGTTGGTATTTGGGCTTTCGATTAAAAATGAGGATCTTTGGAAATGCCACCTTCAAGGAATTATTATAAATTTCACTCGAGCGAAGCAGGGGCGGGGACTCTAGACCTTTCGTAAGTGTCTTAGCCATAGAGATAACATTATAGGTCTTAACTCTTAACTCTCGACTATAGAGAAAACTTACATGCAAAATCTCAAGTTTCTATCAGTATAAATGTTCTCATCTACATAAATAGCTAATCCATTGTCCTAGGAGAGCGACGCGACACAACACGACGCGATAAGACTCCATAGAAAATGACAAACTTAGGTACAGCGTAGGCCACATGAAGGGTCTGCTACTGTTTGATACTGTCGCGTCGCGTCGCATCAAATGGCGTCGTTAGCGCGTTTGTCGCTCACGTTGGACAATGTCTCGTACGAAAGTGACGCGACGCAATGCGACGCCGACCACGATGTCTATGGAAACAAGTGTAACTCACGAGTATATGGGCGAGTCGTGGCCCTGCTTGTACCAGATGACAAGCCCCATTCTGTCGTCCGGTAGCGCTGGTGTGACGTCACAGGGCAGCTCCACCGCGCCCCCTGTCGGTGCGTGGAACGACTCTATGGCCGCTGTAACAACAAGAAAATACAATTAAAGCAAGGTAAAATTTTGGTCTGAAGGCCATTTTCTACAGATAGATAACTACAGTGAACGCAATTTCTGATACGAACCGCTAAGTTGTGGAATGCTAGGTATTCCGGCGCTTGTATTTCCTGCCACGCATAACTTAAGTACCTTTAAGGCAAGTGAAGAGTGCATAGGCATCTTTTAGGCAAGCGCGCTCCAACCTAGACCTCATCATATTTACTTTGTATTAAGCATGATTGTCGTCAAGCACAAGCCTATTTTGAGGCCCAATAGGCATGATGACAGTAACCAAGAATCAATGAAATTATGAATTTATCTAATGGAATAGGATTCATGGATTATAAAAAACGTACTTATTTTTCTATTTCGAGTGACATTGCTATTTATTTTGATAAAATAAAACTATTAAATACAGTAATCCGCCATATTGGATAAAACTCCAACAAGCGAATGACGTCACAATTGTTTGTTTTCGAGCTTTGACAATCACACTATTGTTTACTGCACACTGCACCGAGTACATTGGTAAAAACAATAGTGACGTCACAAACAACGCCATGACACCGCCGAGCGTTTTGGCGTGAATTTTAAAATTTAAATTTCATATGCCAATGTTATGCTTTAATAATCTGTAATAATTACTAACATTAGTTTTTTAAGTCAATTGTAATACTAACAAGTTGAGCCCCAGTTGCTTGAAATAAAGATTATATTATTATTATTATATTATTTATCTACAAAACCTTATTTTTCTGCTGAAATAAGATATTTTTTCGAAATAGTAGATACTTCCGAACATAATCTGACCATTTTTCAAAATCAGTCATCATGCCTATTGTCTAAGCAAATCGTGATCATTTGTCAGCTTTAAACGTATTACCTACCCGAACTGTATAAAAAGTTCACATGTATGCTGTTTGACGTGCAGGCATCTATGAACTCCATAAACCGCAGGGCGACCGCGTATCTTTTGCATCAATCATTGATACATCGCAATCACCTCCGATTGGCTGAATTTATGGTATTCTTGCTGCGTCAATGGATTTCGTCCAATAGTGGAAGAGTGTTAACCAATCAGAGGTGATTGCGATGTATCAATGATTGTGCAAAAGATACGCGGTCGCCCTGAAGGTCTAATTACACGTTTGACAAACGATTACGATTTCCTTACACAATCGGGGGGCAGACATTTTTTTTAAACTACATACCTGTTATCGTAAACTGTAAAGAGCCGCCACAGCCAACAGACAAGCCATGTCGCATATTTCGCGTATAACAATATCCGGTGAGTATGCGTTAGTTGAGTTGTACCATAGGTTAATTATAATACCAAATTGCTAACTCCCTTATAAATTTTTTTCTAGGTTAATACTATCGTTAGATGGCGCTACCAGGCTCGCTCTTTATATGATTATAGTAAAATCGGTGAAATATCGTATTTTCTTGGTTCAATTTGTATTAATTATTTATATAAAATTATCAAAATACAAAAATTTGATAAAATCACTTAAGCAAATAGCAAATTTACATTCAACTAATTTTAACAAACAGCTTGCACAGTTACGCCATCTCAGATTGTGCGAAGAACTACAAGGTACCGGAGACTTTAATGCGCATTTAGCGAGCTTTGATTGAATATATGAAGTGAACAGTCTTATACTGGGCGGCTACTATCAACATTTAGGAAACCATTATGATACAGGAACATCTTGTTTCAATCTCTTTCTAATATTACTGAGAAAGCTACCATGACCCTACAAAACTATTATGGTTTTACTCTTGCCTACATGATGGAAAGAACGAATGATACTCTTATCATTGTCTATTCCTTACTTTCAGAGTAAGCGAGATGTAGCTATATTTTTTCTATAGCGCTATCTCGTTTCATCGCGTTTCATTTCATGCATAAAATAACACAGTGCCGACGCCTTTTTAATTAAATATTATAACTTTACAAAGTTATTTTACCTTTATAAAGTGCAATAATTAACAAAAAGTTTCTTAGTATTATTTTTAATTATTTTAAACCAAATAATAATTCTTTGGTTGCACTTTTTTTAAAGGATAAAAATTAACTCGAAAATGTTTCTGTTACGTTGTGTAAAACGAAACGGATGTTATAAATGTCAATTGTCAAACAAGGCACGTAAATAAATAATAGTTGAAATTTGAGGTTATCTAATATTTAACAACTTTTATAATTAGATAATATGTCGGGCCTCGAGCAAGTATAATTATTGTGCGTTTATTGCTTTCTTTCTTGGATAAAACAAAAAATATTGGTAAAATTGTGGCGCTACGCGTGAAGATCGGACTGATTTGTGATGCAGCAGTGCACATAGTCATAGTGCAGTGCATTTCAAGTGGTTTGTGTGCTTTTTGCAGCAGATGTCGAAGAAAAATAAACTTTTACAAGTGCTTTTGAATCATTGATTGAATCTACCACTGGCTTGTAATGCCATTTTTTACAAGAGCCAGCAAGAAACTCGGTGATTGCTCTTTTGAAGAATAATAAATTAAAGTACAACACATAAGTAATTGCAGTCCTAAGCATAGCTGGAGCAAGTCAAATGCAAGCGCTTTTATCATTGACATATCCTTCAACACTATCCATACTAATATACCCATATATAACTAGAAACTTCGTCCGCGTGGACTAAGTTTTTTCGAGTCCCGCAGGAACGCCTTAATTTTCCGGGAAGGCGTAGCAGACAGACAGAAATACGTTTGCATTTATAACATTCTAAGTATGGATGCGAAAGTGTGCCTGTCTGTCTGCTATGCTTTCACGGCGCATCCGTTCAACCGATTTTGATGAAATTTCGTACAGGGGTAGGTTGTATCCCAGGGAAGGACATAGGCGTAGGACAAAAGGACAATTTTATTCCTGTGGGAATCAAAAATCTTAATCCACGCGGACAAATCCGCGGGCATCTTCTAGTTAATAATAATATAAAATAATAAGTTTTTTATTTTTATGAAAACAAGTTTGATATGATTTTAACAATCTATCAAATATCAAATAAATATTATAAATGCAAAAGTTTGGATGGATGGATGTATGGATGGATGTTTGTTACTCAATCACGCCCCAACGGCTGAACTGATCTGGCTGAAATTTGGCATAGAGATAGATTATAATCTGGAGTAGCACTTAGGCACTTTTTATCCCGGAAAACTAAGGAGTTCCCGCGGGAACCAAAAAACCTCAATCCACGTTTTTGTTATTAAATTGAATTGAGTATTATGTTTATTTCCAGAACTATAAATGCTGCCGTCTTGCACAGAGTTGTTGAATAAGGGCCTTCCGCTAAGGGCATATTTCGAGTGCCAACATACAAATTCGTATAATGTGCCTCAGGCGAGTCAAGCGAGTCTGGAGCCTGGCATCCAATATTGAAATCATCATTGCTTTTCTCAATGGATATCCTCAGTCACGTGAAACTTTTAACTGAAAATTATAGTTTAAATCAGTACCTATATGTTTAGTCAAATGTGACTGAATTAGTTATTGTAAATTTAAAGTTAACTAACTGCTATGTATATATAATAAATATATTGATTTTTACATACATACTTTTTCATTTGAATTATTTTAATACATACTTCTATACCTAATATTATAAAATGGATGGATGGGTGGATGCTTGTTACTCAATCACGCCAGAACGGCTGAACGGATCTTGATGAAATTTGAAACAGAGATAGATTATAGTCTGGAATAACACAAAGGCTACTTTTTATCCTGGAAAATTAAATAGTTCCTGCGGGAGCCAAAAACCTTCATCCATGCGGGCAAAGTTGCGGGCATTAGCTAGTTACTGTTGAAGTTAGGGTTGTTTGTTAATGAAATTAAATCAATATACTTGAAATAGCTATTTATTTTAATAAGGTGAGCACAGAACGACATGTTAATTCAAACTTGAAGTTACTACAATGATATTACAATAGGTACATGTATGAAATGTTAAATCAAGAATATAAATCAATTCTGTATAAAATATAATATGAGTTACAGTATATTAAAATTACATCAAAAAGCCCTTTGTTTACTTGATGAGACACTAAGTATTTTAAAAAACAATAATATACTTATAGTGGTTAATTCAATAGAAAAATAAACGGCTACATAAATTTTGAAAGTTAGTTCACGCTAGCAATCAATGGATACATAAGCAGTTGTAGAAGTTAGTGAACTTAACATGACAAAAGTAAGTAGATAACCTTAGTAAATTAACTTAAGGTAACAAAATAACATTACTTCATAATATATTACATTATTTTATGCTTAAGTGGTGCATAAGACTTTTTAATCTAACCTAAACCTTAGCTTAATGTTTTAACAAGTATATGGTGGCTCTTTTGGCATCGTAGACCAGTGAAGCTGGACCTACACTTCAGAAGTCCTACGAGAAGCTAACTACATTGTATAAGGTAGTGTCATCATCCACTAGCAGCACTACCACCTTGGATATAGCCCTGTCATGGAGCTTACAATTACAGGCTAATGAGTCTTAAAATAAAGGTAATATTATAGGAAACTTCTTTTCAAAGGAAAGTGAAGAATTTTGCAACCGCCCACCTACTCTTATCAAACCAACTTTATCTAAAAAAGGATGTAAGGGCTTTAAGTGGGATGTTACATTTTGACTTTTCTGCAAGCATCTTATTTCATCACTGAAGTAAATATAGTCCTTTTATAACTGTAGGTATGTACTTAATGAATTCTTCATTTCCATTGCAGAGATGAAACCTGTATTGAAGGAATTTCCTTTACATTTGTTAACAAATCTCAACATGTAGGTAACAGACTTGCTGCAATTTTTAATAAACTTGAATATTTTGTATAGATAGGTAAAACATCAAGACAATCAATATTACTCGGACAAACATTTAAATCTGCACTATCACAGTTTTGTTGTAATGGAATTTCAATTATAAACAAATATAAATTACTTATAAGTACCTACTCTTATTTTGTAAATAATCTGGGCCATGCCACCATAATTAAATAAGCTGATGTTTTTAATATCTGGAAATATATAAGAAACTTTAGTCATCAAGTTACTGAGTACTAGAGCACCATTTAACAGATGTTTTGGGATTGTCAACTTCGAATTCAATGGTGCTATTATATACCTATATCCTGTCCCCACTGCACAACGGGTTGCTTCAAGTTTTCTAAAGCTGATGTATGCTGCCTAATACGGCTTACAATATCATGCAAACTGTGAGCTTTTTAACAGTAGGTAAATCCAAAAAGATAGATAGATAGATAGATAGACAGTTAAATACGTTACACATAAACAAGATGTTTATGTGATTATATTTATTAACAATGAGATGAGAGATGGTGTAAAAGGAAATATGATACCTTTTACTTAGTAGGTCAATTGCAGATCTGTAAGATTTGTTACACACCAGCAAACCTTCTAAAAGTTGAAGTGGTTCGGCGGCTAATAAAGTTTTTAGATAACACCATTTTTCAACGCTTGTTAATTTTCTATCTTTGTCGATCACTGTACCTACTGAACAAATCTATAAACTGCTTGTATCCACTTTAAATGTCCTTCCCATCGTAGGGCTTGATTATAATGGGAGGAAGATGAACCCGCTGCTTGACACACGTAGAACTGGCGCAATGTCCCTCCTGCTCCACTGTACGTTTAAGCTTCCTGAGCTTGGAGCAGAGTCCTAGGTACCGCTCTTCGATGATGCATGTCTCGTCATCCTCCTCTCCCCCGCCTTGGCAGAGAATGTCTAGTTGTATCTGTAGAAACTTCTGGTACTTTGCTTGTGAGGTTGGCTTCAACTAGATAGGTACTTAATTAACTGTTGTACCCCTACCCTGGATCTCCACGGTCTTGTGCTGCTTGCTTCCAGCGGCTCCCAGCTACACACTTGAGATCGTCTGCTCCCCTAGTGGAGGGTTGTCCAACGCTGAGATTTCCAGTGTGAGGCCGAAATTCAAGCACCGTGCGACCCAAACGTCTGTCGGTGTCGGTTCTTCGAAGTATTAAAGCCGTAGGTATCTACGGATCTCCTCATTTCTGATTTGAGCACTTAGGAATACTCCAAGCATAGTCTCCTCCACTGCCCTGGGTGCCTGATTCTTCAATACCTTTTGGAAAATTCTATAACTCATTTTTATAAAGTTATATCTCATTATCTTAGTTTAATGCAGTAGAATATTCACTTGGAACACCTCACAATTTCCTATTTCTTTGTTTACCAAGTCAATCCGTCGTTGATCCGTCGCAAGAAAGTAACTTTTTTATGATTGCTAAATGTGACGTAAATCCTACGTAAAACAAGAATGTTAGTGCTCAAAAAACACTTGGTGGTACGAATTGAGTGAATGATTTGTATCGCGACGTCACAAAACTGCTCAGGAAAACATTGTGTTGTTAAGCTTATTTTTGGGACGTGATGGTAGGATTTGTCGCAACAATAACATAATAATATTGCTTTAAGCAGTGGCAGTAACCCCCCTGGTTTATTTATATTGTCTTTGGTTGTACTAATAATATGGAAGTCAGTAGGATTTTTGCGATGCGGCCCGGTTAGTGTGCGTCTACCTTTATATGTTATTGGGCGGTCGTGGCCAATCATTTGTATTCTAATTCCCTAATAAAATGACCGCACCCGGGTTTTATTGCTTTAAAATAACTCCATTGCCACGAAATGTTGAATACAAACCTCATGTCCCGTAGTTACTTGATAGTTTTTATTGCCGTATTTACATTTATACGGATTTCAAAGATGCCCGTAAAAGTGTAATTTACTGGGTCGACGTTTGCATTATCTAGCTAAATTGTTACTTTACTCATGCCCGATGCGTTTAAATAACGATTTAAATTTCAGCATATCTTTTCGCTTTTATTTTTGAATTTGCATACTAATATTAAAAGTGTATCTGCCTGTCTGTCTATCTGCTACGCTTTCACGGCTTATCTTTTCAACCGATTTTGGTGAATTTTGGTATAGAGGTAGCGTACATCCCGGGGAAGGACATAGGCTAATAGGCTTTAATTCCGGAAAGTTGCGAAGGAACTGAAAAAACGTAATCCACGCGAACGAAGTCGTGAGCATCACCTAGTTTATACTATTTAAGTTTCAGTTATGTTTTTGTAAGTGCTAGAAATATTTTCAGTTGTTAGTTTTCTGTGATTCAATATTGCCTGCAATCGTCAGTAGGTAAGTCGTGTAATAAAGGTATTTTTCATCAAGTAGCAACATCATGCGATAATGCAGCATATGCTAATTCTAATATGGGACGAGTGAGGTGAATATGTACTAGTCTGCACCAATGGGAAGATCTTCCTCCGGGCTGGTGTTGTGCCCGGGGACTATTCTGGTCCGACCGTTAAAAGTTTGAACGGTCTATATACTCGTAGGTAGAGCGCTATTCTCAGAAAACTTCGATATCGCGATTCAGGCTTGTACGCGTCTTTAAATATGTTTTCAGTCGATTATTTATTATCTATCCCGTGATGTAGATCTATACAATTAGCGCCATCTAGTTGACATTGTCGCTACCGTCATCGTATCGTACTTGCATCGCATCTTCGCATCGAATTGGAAAACGGCTGATATAATATGGCATGGAACTATGTGAAGAAAGTTCTGGAAGCCATCGAACCGTCATGTACGTCCATTGATTTTTAGGGTTCCGTACCTCAAGAAGGAAAAAAAGGAACCTTTGTACGATCACTTCGTTTTCCGTCTGTCTGACTGTCTGTTTGTTTGTCAACCACCTTTTTCTCGGTAACGCGTGGAGTTATCATGTTGAAATTAATATCAAATACTGAAGTCTACGGTCCCTTGGAGCCGTAGAAAAATCAAGCTTCTAAGTCAAATTTGAAAATCGATAATTAGGGTTCCGTGCTCATATCAAATTGGTTGTCAGGCGCTACCAGTTTATCGCCATTTTGTAAGCCAGTTATTTCACAGCTGATTACGTGTTGTTATGATATCTTTGTTGTAATTTAGTAAAAGAATTGATATTGTGTGGTGGTACGGAACCCTCTGTGCGAGTCCGATTCGCACTTTATCGGTCTTTAATACATAACAGCTATTCTACTAACACTTCACTTTCAATTTTAACACACGGTGTGTGCAGACCCTTGAGCGTCACGTTTTCAAAAAGGCAAAAGTGCCTACTTATGAATAAATTAATATTGTTTTAACCTTTCAAAGCCCCATTCTCCTTAAAACACGGGAAATAGGGCTGCCACCTGCCATCTCTTTTGAAGAATTTTGAGAACTTGCTAAATAGTCCCGAAATAATAAATAACTTAGTAGGTACTTAACGTTAGTAAATAATATGATAAAAAATTCTAAATTGAAATTAAAACTTAACTATAAAAAACCTTATAGGTAGGTTAACCTTAATGAAACTAAATATTGCCAAAGTAACTCAAAATTGTCAATTTAATAAGTTAACTAAGTTATTGTAGCTATTAGTAGTTAATTAGCAGTAAAATTTAAGTGTTACTAAGCTTGTACTATCCTACTCTATGCTTGTACTCTTCCTCTGTATGTAGGTATATAAGTGTTCACTACGGTTTTGATAAAAATTAAATCTGTTTTTCTATTATTTTATTTAAATATTATTCTTTATCTTAAAAAATAACTCTGAAATATTAGAGCCTCCATCTTAATATGCTACATATTACATGACGTCTACTATCCGATTATTTTATAAAAAACCTTACGTGCGACAACCCTATCACCAACCCTTTAGACACGCCGTTTAAACCGAAATTGATTATAAAAAGCCGATAAAATCTTAGCCACTAAAGGCAGGCGACATGCAAAGCCTACATTATAGGCACTTCGACGGCATAAGTACTGGGTGAAAATTTTAGATGGATCAGTTAGATCTGAATCGTCTATACTTCGCTAACCGTTGAGTAAAGTATACTCTTTAGTTTTTTATTTCTTTTTCTGTTCAACTACTCAAATACTATTATTATTCTTGTAACTGACTTATTGTACACAAATCTACAGAGATATTTTTTTTAGTAGGTAAACTCTTTGTAGTAGAAAAACGATGGGAGTTTGTACTGAAGCTCAGGTTCACCTTAGCTTAGGAATGTATAATATTTATTGTTATTTTAATTTTTAGTTTTTGTGAAAAAAAAGTTATTATTCTACGGATCTCCTTTTTTCTATTTTCTCTCTTTGATCAAATTCTAATGTCCTTTAATTCATATAAACTCTTACAAGTGCTTTTTAACCGACTTCCAAAAAAGGAGGAGGTTCTCAATTCGGCGCGTATCTTTTTGAATCGTCGAGTGAAACTACCACCGATTCGGAATGCCATTCCTACTTTGATCACGTAGGTCGTAGATACCTAATAATAATTTTTCGCATCACTGTCCCATCTCAAAATCTCACTCTATGATAACAATGTGTTTAGTTTCAAAAGTCCTCCGGGTTTTCAAAAGTAGGCAATTATTGAACACAATCGGTCCTCACCCCAGGGCGATTTTTAACGCCTGCGCGTAAATGCGCCACAGAAATTACACGCTTTTATTAACAGAACGTACCACTTTTTAGGGTTTTGTAAGTAGGTATAAAGAACCCCAATAGATTCGTCCAGTCCGCTACACCTATTTCTGGGCCAATAGGCATGATGACAGTAACCAAGAATCAATGAAATTATGAATTTATCTAATGAAATAGGATTCATGGATTATAAAAAACGTATTTATTTTTCAATTTCGAGTCAGATTGCTATTTATATTGATAAAATAAAACTATAAAATACAGCAATCCGCCATATTGCATAAAACACAAAGAAGCGAATGACGTCACAATTGTTTGTTTTCGAGCTTTGAAAATCACACTATTGCTTACTGCACACTGCACAGAGTACATTGGTAAAAACAATAGTGACGTCACAACGACGCCATGACACCACCGAACGTTTTGGCTTGAATTTTAAAATTTAAATTTCAAATGCTAATTTTATCTACCTAACTTTATTTTTCTACTGAAATAAGATATTTTTTCGAAATAGTAGATACTTCCGAACATAATCTGACCATTTTTCAAAATCAGTCATCATGCCTATTCGCATGTGGCACCCGTTTATGTAACAAAATCGTAGCCTTACTAGTAGGTAGTTTTTTTTTATTCCACTACAACTTAGCCCTTGTCTGCGTTCTCACCAGATTTTTTTTTTAGACTTATAAAGCGCATACGAAAGTCAGTTTATCGATATAGTACAATACAATATTAATACAAATTTAATGTCATAAAAATTAATAAGCTACCTACTTAGGTAGCTTATTAATGACTAGGTAATTACCTAGTCATACAGAATTTAAATAATGTTATTTACAAATTACAATGTCGTATCTTTATACTTAATGTCATAATTTAATAATAAAATGTCAAAATAAAAATTAAATATTAGAATTAAAAAAAAGGTACTCAAGTACATAATTTTCATGTCATAAAATAATTAATGTAATTACAATACAATACAATATAATAAGTACAGAAGTACATAATTTTGTATATAATATACCTAGAACAGCTTGTGCAGTGTTATATTTTCCATGCTTTTTTATCATCTAAGTAATCAAATTGTAAGTAATGATGCAGTCTACATGCAGTTAACATGTTAGGGGTATGGCAGTTATATTAAACCCATACCCCCCCCTACACGGAATCGTACCGGAACGCTTAATCGCTTGGCGGTACGTCTTTGCCGGTAGGGTGGTAACAAGCCACGGCCGAAGCCTCCCACCAGACCAGACCAGAGAAAATTTAGGAATTATAAATTTATTAAGGGGATTAAATAATTATTTTAAGGGGATCCAATCCGGGACTTCCCACGTTTAAGGGAACAGCGCTCAACACTACGCCAGGGAGGTCGTCAAAACTAGTAAGTTAGCCTGAATGACGGGAATTCTTACCAAAGCCCCATTTTAAATGACCCTATGAACTGATTTCAATACACACTTTAACTAAGTTTTTCAATACACACTTCAACTCACGTTTTGTGCGGCACTGGTTTTACTTTGATTTTTGATTTTCAACGCCTGCGTATTATTTTTAGGTCCATTTAAAACACCTCCTTTGTGAGCGGAAGTAAAATTACTTTGAATTTTAATGAAATACCTATACAATAGAAGTTTTTGCCCTGAGGCGAGTTTTAACGCCTTGTTTTTTTTAAGGCTTTTGTGATTCTGTACTATTTGAGACTAGATTTTTTAATTAAAAGAAAATTTTAAGTGATGTTCAAATTATAGGGTAACTAGCTGATGCCCGCGACTTCGTCCACGTGGATAATATTATAATTGCAAAAGTGTATTTATTTGGTTCGTCCTTCAATCATGTCGCAACAGAGCAACGTGATTTTTTCAATAGGTATAGTTGACGACCGGAGAGTGACATAGGCTTAATAGGCATAAGTTCCCGTGGGGATTAAAAAAAACTTATTCCACGCGGACGAAGTTGCGGGCATCAGCTAGTTTAGGTAAATTTAACGTTTAAAGTGTTAAACTTTAGTGAGTGAAGACTGCCTTCTTCTTTTTGTCTGTTAATTACGGTTCGAAATTAGTCAGACACTTTTCCGACTTAACCGGTATATAATAATAGTTCAGTAATAAATTTTTAATATACCATAAAGTGAAAAAACACATAAAACCTACGAATACATGCAAAGTCGTGGATGTACCTATATGTCACCGTAAGATTGTAAAAACCGTAAGATTGTAAAAACCGTAAGATTGTAATCTAAAGCTTTTTTTTCGATAGATTGTAAACAGTCGAAAGATTGTGAACCGTTCAATGTTTTAAGTGTCAATTTTTGAAATATTCATTGTATTTACGTTTTCTTGTCTTTTTCTTGTAGGTTAGGTTAGGTTCGACATATAAATAATCAAGTAGTGCCAAGCCGCAGGCCGGGCACTTAGGTTCTATCGGGTTAATAAACCTAACAGATTACAATCTACCGAAAAATAATCCGTAATATTGTAATCATTCGACACTTTACAATTTCGCGAGTTAGATTATAATCTAACGGTTTTTACAATCTTACGGTGACATATACAAGCCGTTCGCAGTCTATTCAAACCGAGAAAACCCATTGTGATCGCGATTCCATTCGAATGAAACTCATAGGTATGTTGGCTAACATTCTAATCAATACAATATTTTCATTGTAAAGCCAGGATTATTATAAAAATTTTGCAGTTTCACAAAAAACCCGGGGATTGGTTAGGAATGCCATTGTACAAGTTTACGATCGACCGGACGGTCCTAATCGATTACTCAGTTTAGTGATGCGCGTTAGCAAGGATTATTGTTTTGATATCGATATTTGACTAATTACAGTGAAATGATAGATACAACTGCCTCGTTGGTCTAGTGGTTAGCATAGTCGACTGCGGATCACGAGGTCCTGGGTTCGATTCCCGGTCGGGCATAAAAGTTAGGTATTGGGTTTTTCAATATAGAAATTCTCAGTGCCAGCCCGGAGTTGGAAGTTGGCGGTGTTTCACCCCCGTGCCTCGGAGAGCACGTTAAGCCGTCGGTCCCGGTTATTATCACTAACATGATAGTAATCGTTAAAGCCCGCCAACCCGCATTGGAGCAGCGTGGTGGGTCTAAGCTCTAATTCCCGCTCTCCTATGAGAGTGGTGGCCTGTGCCCAGCAGTGGGACGTTAATAGGCTGTAGTGTAGTGATAGATACAATACACAGGTATGATTGGCTGAAAATCTTTCACTATTAAGTTCCTAAAATGCAAAATACTATATATTTTAAATAACAGCGATTGCACAATTCACAATTAAAATAGACTTTATGTATATGGGCAGTGAAAAATATTCTGTAATACACTGCTAGTATTATAAAAATGCGAAATAATTTAATTGTAAAGCCAGGATTATTATAAAAAACTAGCTGATGCCCGCGACTCCGTCCGCGTGGAGGTATGAAAAATAGATAGTAGCCGATTCTCAGACCTACCGCATATGCATATTAAATTTCATGAAAATCGGTCAAGCCGTTTCGGAGGAGTATGGGAACGAAAATTGTGACACACGAGAATTTTATATATAAGATTTGCAGTTTCACAAAAAGGCCCTGGATTGGTTAGGAATGCCATTGTACAAGTTTACGATGGACTGGACGGTCCTAATCGATTACTCAGTTTAGTGATGCGCGTTTGTAAGGATTATTGTTTTGATATCGATATTAGACTGAATACCTATAGTCTGATAGATACAGTGTGATGACCGCAATTACACAGGTATGATTGGCTGAAAGTCTTTCAGTTTTCACTATTTCCTGAAATGCTAAATACCGTAAATTTTAATTAAGCAAAATAGACAATTTACAATTACAATAGACTTTAAGTATATTATGGGTAATGAAAAATATTCTGTAGTTCTTAATCCATAGACTACTAATATTATATATGCGAAAGTGAGTCTGTCTACTACGCTTTCACGGTCCATCTGGTGGACTGATTCTGATAAAATGTGGTACAAAGATAAGTTACATTACGGGGAAAGACATAGGGTTTTATCCCGGAAAACTATGGACTTTCCAAGAGAATAAAGAAAGCTTAATCCACCGGCATCCCCTAGTTATTAATAATACACAATTTAGTAAATTGATTATCATATAATCTAATCTATTACATTTATACTATCACATTTATTCATGTAGCTATTAGGTATAGGCTAATCATTTGTTGACGAATGTACCTATAATTATTAACGTAGGTATAGATACAATATACGTATTTTATAACACCGTTAATCAACTCCTGGTCCAATAAATACTTAATTAATTTAGGCTAGAAGTAATAACTATGCCGAAAATTTCATAGATGCGTAAAATTGAAGTTGTTTGAAAAAGTTATGAAAGCCTAGCTGTTATTATGTGGTATTCGCTTAATTTAATTAAATATTCATTAATCTAGAACCTAAATTCCAATAGAATTGTTACCGATTTTCCCATATTGCTTTAGCCCTTAGGTTAAATTAGGCCTTTATTTGATTATAGATTCTTAGATTTATCATATTTTCAAATCTATGTATATTTCAAATATATTTGATACTAGATGATGCCCGCGACTTCGTCCTCGTGGATTTTGTTTTTTGACTTTCGCGGGAACTCTTTAATTTTCCGGGATAAAAAGTAGCCTATGTCCTTCCCCGGGTATCAAACTATCCCTATACCAAATTTCATCAAAATCGGTTGAAATGATACCTTTTTTTTTATTCCCGCGGGAACTCTTCAATTTTCCGGGATAAAAAGTAGCCTATGTCCTTTCCCGGGATGTAACCTATCTCTGTACCAAATTTCATCAAAATCGGTTGAGTAGTTGGGCCGTGAAAGCGTAGCAGACAGACAGACAGACACACTTTCGCATTTATAATATTAGTATGGATGGAAGTATGGATTTATTAATACAACCATTGCCAGCCCACTACAACTGAACAACGGGTCTTCTCTCAGAATGAAAAAGGTTTAGGCAATAGTCCAGCACGCTGACCACTTGGTCAAGAGTGTGAAGTCTCAGACAGACAATGCTATCACGTTCACCAATTTTTCCTTAAATTAAAAAGTTATTCTGTAACTGTTAAAAACTTACATTACTCCGAAAAGTTAGAGGTGACAAAAGTAACAGTAGTAAGTAGTAGTTAAGGATCAATAGTAAAATACTTTCGTCGATAAGTAACTTAACCTCTAGCACAACCCTAGCCGGAAAAAAAGGTAAATGAAAAAAAAACGTCGAACGCCAGGTGTTCCCAATCTGATCCAGAATCAACATTTAACAAAGAGGCCGTTCATAATCCCAAAAGTTCTCTGAATCTCAGATAATCGACGCGGGAATCGAACCAGTCATTATTGTGGAATAATAACGAGGTGGCTTTGACGCCGGTTCTAAAGGAAATAAAAAAATCTATTCAAGATTTGGTAAAAATCTATTCAAATTTTGGGTTTGGCTGTGGTTGATTTATACCTTCGTATTTTTTACTTAGTTTAGGTTTAGAGTTTGAATTTTTTTTACCAAACCTACATTTGATGCAATTATTGTTATTTAGTTAAAGTAACTAAGTATTATAAGACAGATGCAATTTTAATTCTGTATGAATTAACTATTAGCATAAAAATCCATACTAAGTATTATTTAAAAAATGCGAAAGTGTGTCTCTCTGTCTGTCTGCTACGCTTTCACGGCCTAACTGTTCAACCAATTTGATGAAATTTGGTATAGGGGTAGTTTGTAACCTGGGGAAGGACATAGGACATAAATCTCGGAAAATTAAAGAGTTCCCGCGGAAATCAAAATACCTTAATCTACGCGGACGAAGTCGCGAGAAACATCTAGTTTAACAATATTTACTTATTTTTATAAAATTTAAATACATATATTTTTTCAGGGGTAACCTAATGCTATAGATAAGCTAAATTTAGCAGGAAAAGATAACAATTATTTTGCTATAATTAGAGATTATAGCAAAATAATTGTAACTAATCTTTTCTTGCTAAATCATGAACTTCCGCAAAGTAATGCCTGATTCTATCCAAGCTAAATTAAGCCCATTACATATGTAGCAAGCGATGAATGTCAATGTCATAATTATAAAAATAACCATGCTAGCTAGGCTTTAACTATAGGCACTGCCTATTCCCTAGATAGCCATAATAATAAAAACTAGTACCAAAACTTCTCTGAATCGTAGGTATATATATTATAATCAACGAGGGAATCGAACCGGGCGTCATTGTGGAATACTAACGAGTTGCCTTCGACGCCGCGCCGGAGCGGTAAAAAAAAAAGAAAGCGCGGGCAATCTATAGAGGTGCCTATTGTCAGGTTTTAGATTTATAAGTTCGTATTTTTCTAGTTAGTTAAAAGTTTTGGGTCATGGGCAGCTTTATTTAAAAGGAAATGAGGGAGGACAAAAGAATAAATAAAGAACTGCGGTTAATTAAACGACTGGCGACTGGAGACTTGACAGTAAGAAAGTCGCTAGATGATATCAGCCCGCGACTTCGTCTGCGTGGTTTTACGTTTTACCCGACTACGGCAAAGTCAAACGGAAGGGTTATGATTTTAGCAGTCTATGTATGTTTGTATTTATGTAGGTATGTTCCACTGTAGCGCCTAAACTATTGGGCCGATTTTGATGAGGTGTCAATCGATTTGTTACAATGGTCCGGGTGACATACGCTACTTTTTAACCGACTTCCAAAAAGGAGGAGGTTCTCAATTCGGCGCGTATCTTTTTTTATACTAACAAAATTGATGTGACGGATGATAAATGCAAAAAAGTGGGTGCCTCTACTTTTTCGATCAGGTGAGATCAGTGATATCAAATGAAAGAGGAGGAAATTCTGAGTTTATAAATATGTAGGTACTTACTTACGAAGCGACAGAAAAACTATTTTGCGATATTATTTCATTTGTCGGGTTCAAGTTTTGTAAACCTTTTTAAGTATCTTATTAAAAAAATATTGTTTACCTACTGCTTCATCTAGAAGGAGGCAGGCAGAATTTTGTCACGTACGATTTTTCCAGCCCAGAAGCCCAATTGTCTAAGCAAATCGTAATCATATTTTGACAGCTTAAAACGTATTACTCGAACTGTTTAAGGAGTTCATACATGCTTTTTGACGTGCAGGCATCTATGATCTCCTTAAACAGGTCGCATTACCTATACGTTTCACAATCGATTACGATTACGATTTACGTTCACAATCCCCGCGTTTTATCGTACCAAAAAGAACAATGTCCTAATATGTGACGTCTGTCTGATATCAAATGAAAGGAGCTCGTAACGTAATTTCGCATATCCTTGAGATGTGACGACGAACGCGTGCTAATGAAATTCTTAAGAAGCCATGCCCTCGAATTAATCTTCCTCGTAGGCTTTAATTTCAGCTTTACCCTTTTCCATTAAGCAAAAGGGGTAAAGAGAAAATAAACTAAACCTTTTATTTTTGACCAACTTCTAAGTACTATTTTTAATAGTTCTTTTCTTTGAGTCGATCATCACTTAAAAAAAATGAATTAATTCATTCACGCTTGAAAAAAGTAGTATACCAAAAAGGTTTTCGGGTACACAGTGCCACACCCCTATAGGTAGGTAGTGTTGTACGTTGGTCAAATAAATAAATAATTGTTTATTGGTTCCATAGTTTACAAAAGTAGGTAAGTCTGAAGTCTACAGTTACATTGTATTGTCGGTCTCTGCAGCCTAATTTACGATACTCTGTGGTTAAGGCTGCAGTGACTTTTCCTCCTATAAAAAGAATGACAAAATTTCAACAATATTTTAGATTGATTTTATTACAATTTATGAATAGATGCAATAACAAAACCTAAGAGCATGCTCAAATTATTTTCAATTTATATTTTGCAGCACGAAATTAGTTGAGTTTATTTATTTTCATACCGATGCCCGTGACTTCGTCCGCGTGGATTTAGGTTTATTGGTTCCCGCGGGAACTCTTGAATTTTCCGGGGTATAAAGTAGCCTATGTCCTTTCCTGGGACAATCTATCCCTGTAACAAATTTCATGAAAATCGGTTGAATAGAAGGGCCGTGAAAGCGTAGCAGACAGACAGACAGACAGACAGAAACACTTTCACATTTATAATATTAGTATGGATTTTAACTATTACTTACAAAAAGAGATTCAAAATTTATTTAAATTAATCACTTTAGCTTTGATGATGTCTGAAACGCGTAAATGGAGACGTTACTGGCCGCACAATAATTGTCAAGCAACTGCAATAATAAGTCCAAACGCGTACAATAATACTAATAGTCAAGCAACTGCAATAATAAGTGCAATAAATCGCAGGCAATTGCGTAGCGGCGCCCGGGTCGCGCGGAAAGTGAAGACGACAGTTGTAAATTGATATCATGACAATTTATGACGGCTGCTTATTGCCTTGTTAATGTTTGCACTGCCAGACTGTATACTTATTTAGTTTTTACCCGACTGCGGAACGCACAGGTTACCCGACTGCGGAACGCACAGGGTTATGTGTTCATCAGTCTATATATGTTTGTATGTTCCTTGCAGGACAGCTACAGCCTAAACGCGTGGACCGATTTTGATGATTTTTGCACCAGTTTGTGCCGAATATATCATTAGAGTGTCACTGTGTAAGCCAAATTTGAGAAAAAACAAAATGGCGCCCTCTAGAAGCCATAATGTTACAAATTAAAAAATAAAAGTCGATGGACTATGGCAAGTGGGGTATCGATGAAAAGGTCTTGCAAAATCATAGTTAGGTTTCCTTGACCATTTTCTCATTTTAACGATCATTTAGGATTTACGAGGTTTCAAAGGTTGTATTCCTTTGTGACACATTTCAGAAAAAACGGCTGAACCGATTTTGATAGTAATTGCACTAATAGATTTGTTTTAGCCTTCCGAGTGTCACAACGGAGGCCGAATTTGAGAAAAACAAAATGGCGTCGACTGGAAGCCAATTAATAAATGAAAGTCGATAGGCTATAAGCAAGTGGGGTATCGTTAGATAGGACTTTTAAAATCACTACCTAGGATCCTCAAACCATTTTTCCGTTTAAATGATAATTTAGGATTTACGAGGTTTCAAAGGAAATGTTTAAAGCTCCTACTCATATCATCTATATCTATCGAACTAGGTGGATTATCTCAAAAACCACTCAACCTATTTTATAACTTATATCACTTATAGAAAGCTACATTATTAACAAGTAAAATAGGCTATATTTTATTTCCAAACAAATTAGAGATCCTTACGAAAATTGCAATAATGTTAGTTAACTCGGAAAAAATCATCTCATCTGAGAGCTTACGTGGCGTGCGCTGCCTAAATCGTTAAAGTTACACGACAACAATGTATGGTGGAAACGTTCCTCTCAAAAAGTTCTAATAAAAAGTTCGCGATAGCATATGACTATCTTTTATGGTTGACTCACAATAACAATTTTTATGATTTTCAAATTTGGTCTAAACAGTGCTTTACTTGCGAAGGTGTTTTTGCCAACATAGTATTAATCGATAATTCCTTATCAAAATAAATATCTTACTCATCTCAAGTATTTAATTTAGACAAAAATTGACATTTACGCCATTCAATTTAAATGAATATCGAGATATCGTAGAAATACAGTACCTAACCTTCAACAGAAATTGACGCGGCCGGCAGCGGATAGGTAAGGGAGAAGGCGGCCCCGTAGTTCGCACATATTAAATAACTACGTACAAATTGTGTTTTTGAAAATACTTAAAATTACTTTTATGCATTGTCTACGGGCATTTTCGTAAGTAGCCGACGTTCATTGCCGAGGTCTCCTGACGTCGATGCGATAGAACTTTCGAAAATTAATGAGCTCATTTTTAGGAAAAATAGCAGATTTACAATCTTTACCAAATTAATATTAGCATTATAACATATGCAAATTTGATGCTGGTTATGGTGACAACCGCTCGTCATTACGAATGAATTAATCCGCTGCTTATTACTACTTCTTATACAAAATACTTATTAGTACCTTTGGTGCTACCACAGAATAGATAATAGATGCTACTTCGAGCAGATAAAACGTCACCTGTTTACGGTAAATTCTTAGCTAAAAAGTTTGAAATAAAAAAGTAATTTAAAAAGAACAAAAAACCCGACTGCTTGGATACCAAAAAGTATAAAACAAGACATGAATTGAAGTATTTCATTATTATCAATTTAAATCGTATAATATTAATAAAATTTATCAAGGCGCAGTCGCACGTTAAGGTTAGCTATTGGACGTGCGACTGCGCCTTGATAAATTTTATTAATATTATACGATTTAAATTAATAATAATGAAATACTTCAATTCATGTCTTGTTTTATACTTTTTGGTATCCAAGCAGTCGGGTTTTTTGTTCTTTTTAAATTACTTTTTTTTTTGTTTTTATTCCATTACAAGTTGGTCTGGAATCTACTACAATCTACTAATCTACAATCTACTTGCCAGCAAAACATCAGATGATGCCGTCTAGGTAACGGGCTAACTTTTTCGGGGTGTGGCTGTTTACACCCCTAATAGATGCTGAAACGCTAAATCGCTTAGCGGAAAGTCATTTCATATTTGCGTTCATGCCTACATTGGCATAAGGTCCTGTCAGGGCATCGCAAATCTTAAACTAATAATAGTGTCGTTCGAATTAGAACTTCTAATAAATCTCTTGTCGGTTATCCTGAGTTTTACTGTGTCCATAGCGTCTAGTAGTGGTAACGTATGCTCGGTACATACATACATACTTATCTGTAGTGTGGTATCAGCAAACCTATTATTACAAGATAGTCTTTCTTGACCTACAAGGTAGGGTGGAACTTGAGAGAAATAAAGCTTCCCACCAGACCAGACCATAGATAATTCAGCAATTATAAATGCCAAATTGCCTCTGCTGGGAATCGAACACGGGACCCCTGCTTACAAAATCACAGCTCTCAAGACTACACTCAAGAATACACCAGAGAAGTCGTTGAAACGTATAACTAACACGTACATAATTAATCTTTAGGCCACCCGTGTGAAGTCGGCTAGTATCACATATTTATGATATATCATCAATGATCCTTGAAAGAAAAAGCAAAACTTCCGAGTGAGAGAGCAACGACGTTTTGTCCTATCGCCTGTGTCCGTTCCATAATAAAATAATTATGAAAGACATGTTTCAATTCAGATAACACAATAGATTTAGGGTAAGCATTGCTTCTACGCACGTATGGAGAGCACGCCACTGACTTGTAGCTATTTATTTAGTATTTAGTCAAAAAGTAGAAATAACAACTGGGTTTATAATGTCTTAAGCCCACCCGTGTGACGTCGGCTAGTGTCGCATATGTTATAATATCAATGCTCACGCAACAGAGATAATCGCGGCTACGGAGAGCGAGATGAGCGCATCTGTCGGATCGTCTGCCCGCCTGCCCGCAACATGCTCTTGACCACTGAACCGGTCATGCGTTGCGGTATCCCTATCTTGATTTATTATATCTTCCGGTATCTTGTTATCCTTGAAAGAAAAGACACTAGGGTCTAGAAAAGTCAAAACTTCCGAGTTGGAGAGCAACGACGTTTTTTCCTGTCGCCTGTGTCCGTTCCACAATACTATTAATGGTAACAGGTAGGTATTCAGATACTATTAAATCAAGGACTAAGTGTTTTGAGTTTTTTGGTTCCCGCGGGAACTCTTTTCCGGGAAAAAAATAGCCCATGTGTCTAGCCAGACTGTAATCTCTCTGTGCCAAATTTCGTCCAGATCCGCTCAGCTGTTCTGGCGTGATTGAGTAACAAACATACATCCATCCATCCAAACTTACGCATTAATAATACAAACGGTTTAGGTACATTCGCAGCACAAAAAGCATTAAATTATTACTTCTAGAATGATGCTGATATAACTACATTACTAAAGTAGCTCCCCATTATGCTCCCCAGCTTCCCGAAGCTTCCCATTATGCTCAAAGATAGCATTAATATCTTTCAAGGACTACAATCATTATAATTACAATGCTAAGAAGCACTTTGTAACGTATTAAGTACCAAGGACATGACCGTTTGCGGGCAAGAGATTAGGAATCATCCCAGAATGATCATATCTAAGGCAATAGTTAGGGGTGGCTATACTCGTGCGTCGTAAATAAACGTCGGTATTTTACGACCACTCGTTACCAACGATCGTTTCGAGTAACTACTACCGGATCTCGATTGTAAAGTTATAAATTTAATGGGCGGAAATAAAAAATGATTCACTAAGGCTTGAAGAGATAACTATTAAGCTCAAATAGTAAAGGAATCCTTTATTTACCTGCATAATATAATACTATGACTTTATTAATACTATTGTTTCTTCTCAAGATCGTCTCATATTTTTTGTAGAAGATAATATGATTCTGTGTGTCGATATTAAACAGATTTTCATATTTAAACAGAATAAATCGGATAGTTACTCAAAGGAAGTTTTATTTTCATTTTAATACGTAAAGGAACTTTTTAACTTTAATTTTTTACTTTTTTAAATTTAGTTCTAACATTGATAACTAATGTTTTTAGGCACTACTAGGCAGGTGTTACATGAAAAAAAAAGATACGCGCCGAATTGAGAACCTCCTCCTTTTTTGGAAGTCGGTTAATAAAGTGTTTATCACGTCATTTAATTCGAGTATCGATCGACTTAGATATGAGAAAATAGATGAGAGTACAACAGTAGTGCCGCGCTGTGAGTAATATTATAATTTAGCCATAAACCAGCGCCATAGAATCAGGATGAAGGATGCATGGGATAACATCGTCACCGGTTTATCGCTCCTGCTCTGAAGATTAGATGATAACGCCTATATTTAATAGGGATAGGTTATATTTTAGACAGTGTTTTTGTTTGTACGAAAAGGGATATATTTCAGTCGTTTTGTGTCTAAGTTGCATGATTTGTGAGTTATTTTACTGCGTGTTACCAAGCCAGCCCAGCATAAGTTTTATATTCAGTCTTAACACAGGACGGTAGTATGTAACTCTTTGAAATGGGGTAACTTCGGCACAGGTTCTAGATTGGAGTTTCAATCAATCAAAGTTTTATAATTTAATTTGTCATTGTAAATATAGTTCTGAAAAGAGTAATCTCCGATATTTTTTGCTGGTTCTTCTCGGTATGAGAGACATCCTGAACCAATAAAAAACTCACTAGACGATTCGAAATCAATTAGTTATTTTGTAAAATTTCATTTAAAAAAAATCATTCTATTTCAACCGACTAAATTGTGACTTCATAAAGGATACAATAGTAGTGGTAAGGACTATACTTAATTTTATAATTTAGCCATAAACCAACGCCATAGTCACAAATGAAGCATCCATGGGGTACCATTGTCACCGGTTATGGGCTTTATCGCTCCTGCTCTAAAGATTGGGTGATAAAGACTACATTTTATTGGGCTAAGTTATAATTTAGACAGTCGGAGTGTACCTAATTCGTGATTTGTGACTTAATTTTCAGTTATTTCAATAGTCTGTCTAGTGAAAGCTCAGTTTCGATTATTTACTATTTTAAAAAACTGGCAACACGCCATATCAAAAGATTACAAATACAAATGAAAAGATACGTCAAAATAGGTAGGTAACTATTATTAACAATGGCTAGTAATTCATACCCATGGCCCATATAATATATTATGCGAAAGTTTAATTTGTTTGTCCGTCAATCACGCCTCAACAGAGCCACGGATCAATGTAGTATTATGCACAGATTATACCTAGGAATAGACCTAAACTAGAGGGTGGCATAGGCGACTCTTTATCCAAGGAAAATAAAGAATTCCCGCGGGAATAAAAATAACCTACATCCACGCGGGTATGATCTAGTTATTTCATATTTTTTTATCAACTAAAAAATAGCTCTTGACTGCGATCTCACCTGATGGTAAGTGATGATGATGCAGTCTAAAATGGTAGCGGGCTAACCTGTCAGGGTCTCGGCAATTATAATTAACCCATACACCTAATCGGTTTCTCCACGACATCGTACCGGAACGCTAAATAGCTTGGCCGGTAATAATCTTATCCGGTGGGGTGGTAACTAACTATCTTTAATAACAACAAGATACTTTTACGGCAGGTAGGTAGGTAATTTTGTTTTATTTAATCAAATTGAAACCAGCAGGATGCTACCTATAAAGTTATAAACTCGGAAACTTATTGTTCAACCCTGCGGGGATACCTTATAATGGAATTTTATTCCCTCGGCTTTACTATTTCTAAAACAATGCATTGATGCCGATTGTATTCAGTAATCTTCTTTAGATATAACTAGCTGATGCCCGCGACTACGTCCGCGTGGATTGAGGAGGTACTACGAAATTATTATTTTTGTTATTTATTTAATGTTATGTACATTGTCCTCAGTACATTGGCTTGTAGGCCACACATAACATTGTAGTTGTAGGGACACAACAAACATATTATAACATTGTGTTTGTAGGGACATAACAAAATAATCATGGAATCTTTTCTGAAATACAGTTTTATTTCCTTATTTATTTTATTTATTTATCCATTTGGGAGCTTCGCGAGCTATGCCACAGACAGATACACATAGATATACACACGTTAAACTCAAGCTCGGGGTTTATAAAAATACATATATTGGCGAGTTAAAAAGAAATGCAAAACATAGGCTACAGGGCTTGATTCACCGAGTTTTTTTTATAAAACGAGAATACAATAAAACATGGCTGAATAAAAAAAATACATTTCCACATGTATTCATTGAAGCGCGGTACATAATTGCAGGGTTGTCACACGCCGCTCCCGTCCCCGCTTTTTACTTTGCGAATCACGTAACAACTCACATTTACGGGGAATGCCTCGTTAGCATAGTTAACAAGTTTGCGCTTCATGTCTGTGCATCCGACGTTTTATATAACCAGAGTTCACGGACAAAGTTCTTTATTGCACATAACTCTATCTATCTCTTATGTTCGCCGGATGCGAGGTAACATGAAGAGACGTCATTAAACTAGTTGTATAGTTGTAAAGTTACATTACATAAGTTCTGAGTCTGACGGCGTCGGGCTATGAATATTCTACAGTTTATGACTAACTATGTAAGTTTCATTTTGATGAGTCCATATGCACATCAGTGATATTTAATAGCTATTGTATTGAATCTTACTCGTCTTCCTATACTAAGAACTAATAACGATTTTACTTGACTTCTTACTTATACTATAAGTAATTTTATGGTTACTAGTTACTATATCCCTACATAATCATAAAGTTGACAACCTTACTTACATAACTTTGTAATGTAAATTGACTGATAGTATACTTCTTGTTTCATGAGATATAATGATGCTAACACAATATTTTATTAATAATTATAAATCATGACAGTAATTTCTTGCTTATTTTACTAGGTATAATTAAATTGGAGTAAAAACATTTAAAATTAGAAATTAATTCAAAAACTTCTGCTTAATTTAGTAACTGACACCCCTAATAATTCATCAAACATAGAATACGGTCTACATTTCTTAGTGATCTCTTTTTATTCGTAACGAAATAATTTATTACGTTACAATAACAAAATAATTTATTACATTACGTTACAGCCGGGATTGTAATGTAATAAATTTATTTTGTAGCAATAAAGCTTGTTATGTTTACAATCGGACAAATTATATTATGATTGAGCGGAGGAATCATTTTGATTGATTGTGTTTTTATGGTTTTACAGAGCTTATTTTTTTAAATTTAACGTACCTTTGTGAGAGTAGAGTGGATCAGTAAACATATGCCTTTGAATGTAAATGGTATCGATGTTTTTAATAACTTAAGTACCTTCAAGGCAAAAGTGAATAGGCGTCTTTTAGGCAAGCGCGTTCTAACCTAGACCTCATCATTGCTTTGCACTAAGCATGATTGTCGTCAAGCGCAAGCCTATCTCGCAATTAAAAAATTGGATTGAATTCTTAAGTCTTGTTGATTTTCCAGAATAAAATAGAGACTACAAGATGATGCCCCCGACTTCATCCGCGTGGATTAAGGTATTTTGATTCCCGCGGGATCTTTTCAAGTAATTTCTCAGAAGCCCATGTCATTCCCGGGATGCAACCTATCTCTGTACAAAATTTCGTCAAACTCGGATGAGAAGTATATGGATCGTGAAAGCGTAATAGATAGGTAGGAATTTCGCATATATACTTATATTATAAATGCAAAAGTTTCGATGGATGGATGGATGGATGGATGGATGGATGTTTGTTACTTGATCAGGCTAGAACGGCTGAAGTTGAACGGCACAGAGATAGATAATAGTCTGGAACATCACACAGGCTACTTTTTATCTCGGAAAATTGAAGAGTTCCCGCGGGAACCAAAAATCCTCAATCCACGCGGACGAAATCGCGGGCATCAGCTAGTTTGTAATATTACTTAGTATGGATACCATCGCAATTAACTACATTTAATACCTACAGTGAAATATCAAAGCGTATAAAAACTGCGCGTACACATTTGAGGGCAGAGCTTAAAGACCATGAATCACAGTTTCCCATTTAATTTTTCCAGTTGTGAGAAATCGCCGTTCCAAATGGAAAAGGAAAATTGGCCGGCGGCCGGTCGACGTGCGCAATTAAAAACGGATTTGAAAACACCACCGACCGGTTGATTGCTATACTGCGTCTGCGATTATTGGCATTTTTTTACTTTTTCTGGTTTACCTACTGCGATACGATACTACCACCGCCACTACAGGCCATTTAACGTCCCACGGCTGGGCACAGGCCTCCACACTCATAAGAGAGAGGGAATTAGAGCTTAGACCCATCACGCTGCTCCAAAGCGTGTTTGCGAAGTTTAACGACTATTATATAATGTCAGTGATAATTGCCGGGATTAACGTGCTCTTCGAGGCACGGTGGTGAAACACCGCCAACTTCCTAACTCCGGGCTAGTACTGAGAATTTCTAATCATAAAAACCCAATACTCAATTATGAACCGACCCGCGACTCGAACCCGGAACCTCGTCGGCCGCAGTCGATCATCCCAACCACTAGACCAATGAGGCAGTCGATAGGGCGTAATGATACGAATTTTGCAACGCAATATAATAATGATTAGTAGAAGTCAATCTACACAGAAATTAAAGAGATAATTCAATTGTAGTTCTTATAAATCCCACAAACTTATTTAGCCCGGTGACCAAAATCGGAACAAATTTTAATCCCTGTCTAGTTTTTGTTTTTATATTACTTTTCACATAATACTAGCGATGCTGTCACCGGATCAAATAAGTTTGTCGGACTAGTTTTTTTTTAATCCTCTGCAAGTTAGCCCTTGACTGCGATCTCACCTGATGGTAAGTGATGATGCAGTCTAAGATGGCAGCGGGCTAACCTGTTAGGGGCATGGCAGTTATATTAAACCAATATCCCTATTTGGTTTCTACATGGCATCGTACCGGAACGCTAAATCGCTTGGCGGCACGTCTTTGCCGGTAGGGTGGTAACTAGCCACGGCCGAAGCCTCCTACCAGGCAAAAATGTTTCGCACTTTAACAAGGTGTCAGATACCTTTTGCTTTAAAAAAAGGTGCCACGATGGTCGTGAAGTAGGTGTTTTTCTTGAAGTAATTTTTTTTTGTGAGATTGTAAGAGACCCTATCTCCAGCAGCCAATATAGTAATAGTTCTGTGGTTCAGTACACGAAGACGCGCCCCACTATTTTTCGTCTAATCAGGATTCAGGAAAATTGTTCTATATTACCATACATCAGTTTTATTATTATTATATAGCTTATATATTTAGTTTTTATAAAATCGTGTGTTTTTAGGTCGTTATTAGGTACAAACTTTCCTAATATTAACCAATATATTTACATTACAGGGTGAACTGCATGATAAATGGTGCCAAGCGGCACAAGACCTTCCTCTGCGAAGATCTATGCAGGAAACCTTCGTCCAGTAGCGGCAGTAGCATAGAGATGATGCCTTGCATAGAAGAGACGTTTAAAAAATCCAAAATCTGCGGACGAAGTCGCGGGCATTTTATTAATCAGCTCATATAAAAACCGGCCAAGTGCGAGTCGGACTCGCGCACCGAGGGTTCCGTACAAACCTGTAGTAAGTTTTAAATTATTAAAAATATTTTTATTTTAAATATTTGAGTTGATTGAATGAAAGGTAAATTGCGGTTTACGATTTATGACGTATTAAAAAAAAAACTACTTACCTACTAGATCTCGTTCAAACCAATTTTCGGTGGAAGTTTGCATGGCAATGTGATGTACATTGCATATATTTTTTTTAGTTTTATCATTCTCTTATTTTAGAAGTTACAGGGGGGGTGTCCCATTTTACCACTTTGGAAGTGTCTCTCGCGCAAACTATTCAGTTTAGAAAAAAATGATATGACAAACCTCAATATCATTTTTGAAGACCTATCCATAGATAGGTAGGAACGGCATTCCGAACCAGTGGTAGATTCATTTGACTATTCATAAGAACTTGTAAAAAGTCTATTTGAATAAATAATTTGATTTTGATTTTTTTTTTTTGATAACCCCACACGTATGGGTTAGATGAAAAAAAAATTTTGAGTTTCAGTTCTAAGTATGGGGAACCCCCAAAATTTATTGTTTTTTTTTTCTATTTTTGTAAGAAAATCTTAATGCGGTTCACAGAATACATCTACTTACCAAGTTTCAACAGTATAGTTCTTATAGTTTCGGAAAAAAGTGGCTGTGACATACGGACGGACAGACAGACAGACATGACGAATCTATAACGGTTCCGTTTTTGCCAAATTTGGCTACGGAACCCTAATAAGAACTTTTTGATCTCGTACCGCAATGCATCGTCAGGGTCTGCATCCGTATATATGTAGTTGAAATTCCACGGACGCGTACGAAGCGATTTGCTTCCTCGTTTTGTAATTCGAACCGCTAGGATATGGAACGCCCTTTCGGTTTCCGTTTTCCCGCCCGCTTATAATATTGGTATCTTCAAATCAAGAGTGAATAGGCATATTCTAGGCAAGCGCGCTCCACCTTAGGCTGCATCACTACTTGCAGCAAGCCTGATTGCAGACAAGCGCTAGTCTATATAATATAATATAAAAAAATATTTTTAAACAACCGACTTCAAACTCCCGCCCCAACTTTACAACAACAAGCACACGCTATACAAAGTAGATAGATAGATAGATAGATAAATTCTTTATTGCCACACATAACAAAGAAATAACTTAAAAATAAACAAAAACAGAAATTATCACGTGCGCAAGGGCGGCCTTATCACTAAAAGTGATCTCCTCCAGACAACCCATTTCTAAAGGAACTTTAAAAAGGAGCGGGAAAGTGCAACAATAATAATAACATGCAATAATAATATACTACTTAAACTATACATACTAATAATACATAATTATATAACTAAACATAAATAAAAAATATATATATATATATATAAATAATATAGGTACATAAATAAATTTTATATATTTATATATATATACAGTACATAAACTTACATACAAAAGAAAATACTTAAAATATATTCTATAGCATATTAGAAAGGTAATATTCCTTTAAACGACTCTTAAAGATATTTAAAGACTTTGACTGCCTAATGTCGCTCGGCAATTCATTCCAAAGCAGTACAGCCTTAACTGTGTATGAATTCCCATAAGCCCCTGTACGACTAGGAGGGACCTTTAACTTATTGTCGCTTTTCGACCGCAAACAAAAAGGTACATCATAGCTGCCAAGAAAGTTGAATCGCTCTTTTAGATAAGGTGGCGTCAGAGGAAAATATAAAATGGTGTATAAGAGAGAAAGAGCGTGTAAATTTCTACGAGATCTGATTGGCAGCCATTTCAACTGAGTACGAAATTCGGACACATGATCATATTTCCGTAACCCATATATGAAACGTATACATAAATTTTGCAATCTATCAAGCTTGTTGAGCATGGTCTCTGATAAATCCAGATAACAAACATCAGCGTAATCTAAAATAGGTAACAGCAAAGTATTAGCCAAAAGGATTTTAGTTTTTACAGGTAAAAAATTCTTCCAACGTCTTAAGCACCCAACAGCAGCAAAAATCTTACGACTCAACTCCGAAATTTGAGGAACCCAGGACATAGTATTATCAAGGATGAGACCAAGATCTTTGACTGCACTACTCAGGGGAATAACTGTACCATCCAAGAGAACAGGTGGTATAGAATCATTTGAAAGTAAAGATATGTAATAATTGCTACCTATAATAGTCACCTGGTACTTACCTGGATTTATCGAGAGACCATACGACCGACACCAAGCACTAATTCTATTTAAATCAGCATTGAGGGAATCAATAGCAACAACAAGGTCGTTAATGGCTGCAGAAGCATAGATCTGCAAGTCATCAGCATACAAATGGTAAGATGATGAAATTATTGTGGAAATAGAATTAATGTAAACGGAAAAGAGAAGAGGAGAGAGAACACCGCCCTGCGGCACCCCAGAATGAAGAGCTGTAAAAGTTGAAAATTTATCATCCAACCGAACACACTGCTTACGATTAAATAGATAAGACCGGAACCAGCTGATGACAATTGGAGATACTTTCATAGATCTCAAAATAGCCAAAAGTAAGTCAAAGTCAACAGTGTTGAAAGCGTTACTGAAGTCTAATAATACAATAACATTAAGGAGTTTATTATCAATAGCGCTACGAATATCATCACAGACTTTGATTAGAGCTGTTGCAGTACTATGTCCCCGCCGAAATCCTGATTGTAAATTAGTTAAGAGATCATTTCTGTTTAAATATACACTAAGTTGCTGATGCACAATGCGCTCAAGCACTTTGGATAAGAAGGGAAGAATAGAGATTGGACGAAAATGAGAAGGGGATGAAGGGTTAGAAACTTTAGGAATAGGTATAATATAAGCTTTAACCCAGGCAGAGGGAAATGAATCAGAAGAAAGGGAAAAATTAAAAATATGACATAACACTGGGAGGATAACATCAAGTGCCATAACTATCATCTTCCTACTTACACCGTCGCTACCAATAGCATCAGATTTAACAGCTAGATTATGTTTCCTAACCTCACTGGGAGTAGAAGCAGTAAACTGTAACTCAGAGCCACCATGCGGCGTAATGGAGCTTAGATGATTAAGAGTTCCTTGCTTAATTAATGCATCAAAAGGACGCGAGTTTGCGAAATGCTTGTTGAGACCATCCAAATCATCAAAATGTGAAAGAAGTTGACGCTGACGACCAATACCCAGTGAGGCCAGGAATTGCCAGGTTTTACCAGAATCCTTTTGATCAACCGAGGAATGAATATACTTACGCTGGGCATCCCGACAAATCCTGCTGCAACAGTTGCGAAGTTTCTTATACTTCAGAAGGTTAGCATCAGTAGGATACAATTTATATTTACATTTGGCTGCATTCCGCTTAACCATAAGCGCTCTGATGTCATTGGTAAGCCAAGGCGCAGGGAGATGCTTAATTTTGATAGGTCGCAAGGGCGCATGAATGTCAAAAAGGTCAGTCAGTAATGTATTAAAGATATTCAGTTTGTCATCTATAGAGGGGGCATCAAAAACAGCAAGCCAGTCAATGTTATTCAGATCTTCCATGAATTTATCATTATCAAAATTTCGAAAGCTTCGGCGCATCACAATACTAGGTTTGACTTTAGGTGGACGAATTTTAAAGGACATATAAACTAAATCGTGATACGAAAAGGCTTCGGCTGGTAACTGACCATGAGCTTCAACCAGACTAGGAGTAGAAACAAACATTAGATCTAATTGAGAAGGAAGACAGTTAGGGAAAAAGTGCGTAGCGTGAGTTGGTAATAATGTTAGGTTTGAGCTATCAATAATGTTCATTAAACGCCTAGCACGATGGTCATTTTTGATAAGAGATGTATTGAAATCACCCATGATTATAATATGGAGAGATGGGCTATAAAACTTCCAAGAAGGACTTTTTTGTGACCAAAGAGCACCTCAATAAGTAAGTATTCTGAGGATTCCGAGTATAAAGATGGGGATTTATCCAGGATACGGAAAGGAATCTGACTCCGTAGGTAAATTGCCACACCACCACCCCCTTTACCTGTTCGATCATTCCTAATAAGATGATAGCCAGGTAAACAATAAGAAGTAGAAGGAAGAGAAGGTTTTAGAAATGACTCTGACACTAGGATCGCATGTATATTTTTGCACTCAAACGAAGTCAAGAGATCTGAATAATGGGAAGGAATGCTTTGTGCATTAATATGCACTATGTTAAAATTTTTAGGAAATAACGAGAACGTACTATCAAGTGCACAGTTAAGCGGTAAGGCAGTACTATGGAAGCTATCATTAGTCAGGGATGAGTCTGTAAGAAATATGTCGCTGTCTGAATCAGTTACATCTTGGCGATCACTATCACCTGAAATCATGCTAGAATAATAAAAAAATATATATATACTATATAATAAACTAAAATAATAATAAATACAAATTACAAATAATTAATACTTTTAAAAACCCAAGGGTATTACAAATACAATATTACTCTTCTACCCACCAGCTTAAATGTCCTATCGGAGATCACATAATGTTATAATAAATTAATTAAAACTAAAAAGAATAACAACTACTTACAACAACTACTAACAAGTACTTATTTTATTGTTGATATTTTAAAAACTGCTCGACCGGTTTCGATAAAATTTATATGGGACCACTTGGGAAGTATGTCCTTTCAAATAAAAAAAGAATCATCCAAATCGGTCCACCCAGTCAAAAGTTCTGAGGTAACAAACATAAAAAAAATACAGTCTAATTGAGAACCACCTCCTTTTTTTGAAGTCGGTTGAAAATTAAAAAAAAGCTTAATATTATTTTGTAGCAATAACCCAGGTAAGAAAATCCTTTGCCACGGCCTTCATAATAAATATTACACAATGTAATAATAACTTTGACGCCATGGGAGGTCGGGCTTTTACGTCGCGAGCGTGCGTAATGCGCCAAGGTTTATCTCGAAACGCGGGAGAACAATGAATTTTGTGTGTACCCAGGGTGGGTACACACAAAATTCATTTTGATACTGGATGTCTCACAGTGTGGGCGGTTGTTTATGTTCGTTAATTTTTTGGACTCCTTTTATCGAAATATTGCGCCTAATAGAGACAATAAGGCAGGCATTTCCTACTGCCTAAGGCTACTTCGCCATTACTTTTAACGAAATATTGCAATTCGCAACTAATAGAGACAATAAGGCATACGTCGCGAGTGTGCGTAATGCGCTATGGTTTACCTCGAAACGCTGAAGAACAATGAATTTTGTGTGTACTCACCCTTTTTTGTTAGGTATGTTTCACAGTGTGGGCTTTGTTTATGTTCCTTCATTTTTTGGACTCCTTTTATCGAAATACTGCGACTAATAGAGACAATAAGGCAGGCATTTCCTACTGCCTAAGCCTACTTCGCCATTCCTTTTAACGAAATATTGCAATTCGCAACTAATAGGGCATACGTCGCGAGTGTGCGTAATGCGCTAAGGTTTATCTCGAAACGCTGAAGGACATTGAATTTTGTGTGTAGGTACCCACCCTTTTTTGTTACTGTATGTTTCACAGTGTGGGCGGTTGTTTATGTTCGTTCATTTTTTGGACTCCTTTTATCGAAATATTGCGACTAATAGAGACAATAAGGCAGGCATTTCCTACTGCCTAAGCCTACTTCGCCATTACTTTTAACGAAATATTGCAATTCGCAACTAATAGAGACAATAAGGCATACGTCGCGAGTGTGCGTAATGCGCTATGGTTTACCTCGAAACGCTGAAGAACAATGAATTTTGTGTGTACCCACCCCCTTTTTTTGTACGGCATGTTTCACGGTATGAGTGGGCGGTTGTTTATGTTCGTTCATTTTTTGGACTCCTTTTATCGAAATATTGCGACTAATAGAGAAACTATGGGCATTGCCTACTGCCTAGCGAATTTTTGTAATTATTGAAAAATTTAAATAGTGTATCTAATGTAATATGTAAAATTTAATACGACCGGATCCTACAAGAGATTTAAAAATTGTAAAGTTTCCAAATTTCCCTTGCCGGTAATCGAAGCTGGAACCTCTCGCTTAGACCACAGCGCTCATCACTGCGCCATCCTCTATATCTATACAAATATTTTTTTTGCTGCACCGGGCTGCTTCTGTGTAAGTGTGTACCCAGCTTTATTATGGAGGCACGAGTAAACAGATATTAAGTGAGTAAATTTAATAAAAAAGAAATTACTTTAAGTCATTTTTATCCGAAAAGGCATATTATTGTATTAAAGATTATCTCATAGTTTTTTTTTTAAATTGACATTGAATTTTATATACTTAATTTACTATTTACTTAACATATTATTCCTTAAGTAATTGTGTTATTCCATGTTGGCAAGAAGAATTTGGTTGTACTTACATTTTTGTATGAAAATTTTCTGTAACATCTTTTATAAACCCAAGTTCGCAATAAATACATTTGAATTGAATACTTTTATTCTTTTAAAATAATACTTGCCGTAACAACCAAAGCTTTTTTACCCCTGCAAGCTAGTATTTTTCAAAGGAGACGGCAAACACTCGCTCCGAGTAACACTATCGCCAAGAGATTTGAACTCCATAATCCACTTTTACGAGAGCGCTTAAACAAAGAACACAGACTAATGCAATCCCGTGAGATGGGATGAAATAGTATATTTCGTTTTGCACCGCTACCCAGTGTTTAATACCCCTGCAAAGAACTCGGTTTTTTTGTTATTCCAAGATTTTTTTTCAAAGATGAAATGAAGATGGTAAAGGAAGTAATACCATATCAGAACCTTATAACTTCCGAATTAATGATTAATATTCTACGCTATAAAATTTTTACTTCTCTCTGCGTCGTATTCCTCATTGCTGAGGCTCGTGACCACTTTCCATTAATCTCATAATGGCAGAGGTGTTCATGGGATAATAATGCGGTGGGTTCCCAGGTCCTTCCGCAAACGACTCGACTAAGAGTACTATTTCAACTTTTAGGTTTCTAACGATTATTATAAGATGTTTGTGATAATAACCGGGACCGACGGCTTAACGTGCTCTCCGAGTCACAGAGGAAATGAAAAATTGACTACAAAATTCGGTTACCCATCCAGTTACCGACTTGGGTCAACGTTGCTTAACAATCGCAATCGACTGATATGTATTGTCACAACTAGGCCACTCGTCCCTCAAAAATTTTACTTACGTATTATTGAGTAAGGACTTATGTACCTAAATAAGTCCTTACTCAATAATAGGTACATAAAGAGGAACAAAAAACATCTGTTCGTGGGAAGTTTCTACACAATCAAAGCATAGTGTAAATCAAGTAGCCAAGAACCCACCACAGTCCACACCGACCGACCTCATTACCGTTTTGATATATTTAATCAAGCACTCATAGGCCTTCTTAATTACATCCCTAAAATCGGGCACACTTGTTGGTTTTCTATCCTTCCTACATCTATCCCTGTCGGTTTTATGCTGAGAAGTGAAAGTGTGAAAGGGAGGGTGGAAAAATCCGTATCGTTTGAAGTGGGCGACGCGTTATGTTTGCGCCTTGAAACTCGATACCCGTGTGTGGCCTGTCTAGTGATGAGATTAATGATGCTATTTTTGTGTTTTATCGATAGTTTTTTTTATCATATTCTACTTCAGTTATTTATCTAAGATGCGGAGGTTGTTCTTTTGTTCGACAGACGATAGTAAATTGGCTAAATAATATTTGCTTTCATAAATTCATATTACTTACAGTGTACTTACGTAATAAGTAATATTTTAAATGCGAAAGTGTATATATCTGTTACTTTTCACGTTTTCTACATGTTTCTTGTTTTCTCCCATCAATTTTACCAATTTGAGTAAAGTTATTTTATTGCTAGATGACACCGGTCACCGGTGACTTTAATTTGAATTTAGGTGCTTTAAAAAAAACTGTACGATCTCCTTGATTTTCCGGGATCAAAAGTAGCCTGTGTGTAACCGGGATGAAACCTATCACCTACCCGCGACGTAAATGATAATACGGATATAAACCGACCGTCGACATCATTCAATTGTTCAATTGTATTGATTACCTACTTTGTAAATTTGCACATCAGCAATCAGCATGTTTGTTCTTTAATTATTACTTTGTCATCTTAATTGTACAATGTTTCTTGCAAATAAACGATCCAAATGATATCGTCTGTTAACACCCAGTTCACACCCTCTAGTGTTGTTCACAAGATGTCGATAGAACCACTTTAGTACATGTACTTAATAAAACATCGACACACTTTCCACGGTCGCTTCACTATGCCGCATTACAACGTTTTCGCTCATAAAAGCGTTCAACAAAAGCGCTCAAACCGTTAAGTAATGTATGTTGAAGCGCTGTGAAGGCTTAGGATGCGAGGACGAGACTTCTTAATTTGCTTAATTAGCGAGACTAAGCGATGATAGCCTAGTGGTTTGTACACGCCCGACCGATACAGGGTCGCGGAGTCGATACCCGGGTACGCACTACGCACCTCTAACGTTTTATTTTTTAACTAGCTGATGCCCGCGTCTTCGTCCGTGTAGATTGAGGTTTTTTGGTTGCCGCGGGAACTCTTTAACTTTCCGGGATAAAAAGTAGCCTAAATCACTCTCACATTTAAACAACAACAATAAAAATAAGAAAAGAAAAATCAGTATAAATGGCGGCGTAATACTTGAAATGGAATCATATCATACTTGCTAATATAATAAATGCGAAAGTATGTTTGTTTGTTGATTTGTTGGTTTGTCCTTCAACTACGCCGCAACGGAGCAACGGATCGACGTGATTTTTGGCATGGGCAATTGGTATATTTGAGGACCTGGAGAGTGACAGGCTACTTTTTATCCCGGAAAATTAAGGATTTCCTGCGGGAATCAAAAATAACTTAATCTACGCGGACGAAGTCGCGGGCATTAGCTAGTGTCCGATAATTAATTGAAAGTGTGGATTTGAACTACTATATGTTAAAAGGTTAAAATGTTAATTAAAGCGCTTTAAATCGGTTTGAAGCAACATATATACATCACTCCTTTTTATTATTCATAATTAGATTGCGGGCCACACGTTGTCCGCAATTGTGTACTCGTGTTACATTTTTTTTAAATCCACGTTTATTTATGCAGAACCCGTATTAGGGGACGCGTAATAAGATTATTTATTAACGACATTGATTACTGTTAATGTTTTCGGGTTTCCGGTGGTGTTAATCATACAATGAGAGATTGTGTTAGCCAAAATTTGATTTGGGAGGATTATTTCGAACTAGATGATTCCCGCGACTTCGTCCGCGTGGACCAAGTTTTTTTTATTCCCGCGGGAATTCCGGATTACAAACTATCCCTAGCGGATTCCCCGGGATACAACCTATCCCTGTACCAAATTTCATCAAAATCGGTTGAACAGAGGGGCCGTGAAAGCGTAGCAGACAGACAGATACACTTTCGCATTTATAATATTAGTATAGTATGGATAATAATAAACCACTTAATGCGGTTGTGATACAAGTGAATTACTTATAATTATAATCAACTAGCTGATGCCCGCGACTTTGTCTGCGTGGATTTAGATTTTATAGGTTCCCGTGGGAAATCTTTTATTTTCCGGGATAAAAAGTGGCTTATGTGTAGGTAATCTAATCTCTGTGCCTTCATCCAGATCCGTTCAGGCGTTCTGGCGTGATTGAGTAACAATAAACATCCATCCATTCATCCATAGGTACATCCAAACTTTCGCATTTATAATATTAAGTACCTAGTAAGTATAGAAGTATATACTTAAATGTGCCTCACTTTTTATCCATACTTTATATTATAAATGCGAAAGTGTGTCTCTCTGTCTGCTACGCTTTCCGGGCCATGTTTTCAACCAATTTTGACGAAATTTAGAACAGATGTATGGTACATCCCGGGGAACGGCATAGGCTTTTTATCCCGGAAAATTAAGGAGTTCCCACAGGAATACAAAAAAAGTTAGTAAATGCGTACGAAGATCTAGTATTAAAATAAAGGAAAAGGGAATAACTAAACAAAAGGAATAGTTAATAGAAACGGGAGAGGTGGTTGTAAATTCGTGTTCTAAAACAAAACGTAGGTACCCCATCGACCGGGATAAATAGGATAAATAATAGCACAGCTGGAACCTCATTTCCATAAAGTAGGGTAAAGTATAGATTATAATTCCGTACAACAATGCCCGCATCCGTGGCCTAATTGAATACCCCGGGAGTATCCTGGAGTGCTATTTTAATAATATAAATTGAGCACTTCCATTTATAATTGGGGAATTTGATAGTCATGCTTACTCTAACTAGTGTTAGGGTAATTAATTATTTGATACACCGTTAATTGGGTGCATATTTTATTGGTTACCATTATTTATTTACTGTATAGTCATTGATATATATAATCACTATGATGTAATTGTAAACGATTTAAAAAAAGAGCAACCATCGAGTTTCTTGCTGGTTCTTCTCGGTAGGAATGTCATTCCGAACCAGTGGTAGATTTTAATAAGTTTATTTGAATAAAAAATTCACAGATCTTTTCTTACATTTTTCAAAAGTCCAAAAAAAGTTACCAGTCGATTTTCAAAATTCAAACGCTCACGCGTGTCTCGATAAATTCCTCAACCCTTGGTACTATTATAATCTCAATCCTCCTAAAATCCTCGGAGCTATAGCCAAAAATACGTCTCCGGCGATTTGCATCTGATAACCATTTTCAATGGTAAAATATGAGTTTGAGAGTCTGTAAAGGTGCTATAGGATGAGAGACAGAGCCTGACGCTTTTCTGTCACGTAAACTGTGTATTTTTGCCAGCCCAGGATTTACCCCTGAACAATACCGCTGTTTTCTCATATCTATTCTAATTATTTTGGCTTCACATTATTTTTAATTTGATGATCCCCGTTACTACGTACACGTGGAATTGTGTTTTAAAAAAGCTCGTAGTTAAAAAGTTTATTTTTAATTAAATGATGCCTGCGACTTGGGATTGTTTTTTTAAAAACCTCGTATTTAATAAGCAGCCTACATCTCTTTACTCGCTTTATTTAAATCCATACAGAAAACCACACCAATCCTTTGCTTGTAATTGAAGGACGAACCAACAAACACATTTTAAAATTGGTAGGACAATAATTTTACAGCTCTGGATGCCTAGTGCTTTGAGCAATTTTTTTTAATCCATCACAAGTTAGCCCTTGACTGTGATCTCACCCGATGGTAAGTGATGATGCAGTCTAAGATGGTAGCGGGCTAACCTGTTAGGGGTACGGCAGTTATATTAAACCTATAGCCCTAATCGGTTTCTACACTGCATCTTACCGGAACGCTAGATCGTTTGGCAGCACGTTTTTGCCGGTAGGGTGGTAACTAGCTACGGCCGAAGCCTCCGAACAGGCCAGACCAGGGAAAATTCATAAATTATAAATTCCCAAATGGACCCTGCCGGGGATCGAACCCGGGACCTCCGCCGCACGTTAAGACAACTGCGTTCAACACTGTGCCAGGGAGGTCGTCAAAATACAAACGTTATTATTAGAATAAGATAGTTTATTAAAACAATGTACTAAACTAAAAAAACCGGGCAAGTGCGAGTCGGACTCGCGCACGAAGGGTTCCGTACCATTATTAATAAATAATTACCTTTGTTAATGAACCGCAAGACTAACTTTGTTTGTAGAGGTTTATTGTTAATATCAAAAAAACTATGCTAGTTAGAGCATTGCCTATAGTTTTCCTGTAAAATATACGTAAATTCCTATTGACCATAATTATTTCAAATTTTTCGATTCGTAAACTCCGGAGATAAGGGGGGGGGGGACCGGTATTTTTTTAGACATTTTCCCCGATAAATCAAAAACTATCATAACTAAAAATAATTAAAATAATTAAAAATCTGTTTTAGAATGTACAAAGTAAACCCTTTCATATGATACCCCACACAGTACAGTTATCTCACTTTTAAATTTCAACCCTCAGATTTTCCCCCCTTTTTAAATAAGAACAAAAATAATTTCCAATTTTTTTTAATTCCAGTGTCTTTGGGCTAATAATATACACAACTATTCCAAATTTCATGTCGATAGCTTCGGTAGTTACTGAAATAATCGAGTGTGACGGACGGACAGACGGACAGACGGACAGACAGACGGAGAGAGTCGCACCATAAGGGTTCCATTTTACCATTTTGGTACGGAACCCTAAAAATATTATTTAAATGGTTAAATACTTAATACTCACATGACTCCTCGATGAGAACTTCTTGTCGACTAAAAACACAACACAAGAGCGACACAAACACTCTCAACACAAAGCACGAAACACACACCATTGTTCACATTCGATTCTATAAATTATCGATAAACATATTTAACCCCAACACTACCCGTACACTTCAGAGAATTACAACATTTTATCTATAAAACACTTTTTTAATTTAAGAATATTTCACTACAGATTTTGGTTTATTTTATTTTTTATCGATAACTCTATCGCCCATCACTATTCGCGAGTGCTTCAAAAACACTAGAATACATAATATTGAAGTTTTTTCATCATTGTTGGCTTTTCAAAGCCGTGGAGTCGGAATCTGGAACAAAAACAAAAAAAAATTTATTAAAAACTCGCATGTTTTCATATAGGAGAAGCAAGGTGTTTTATAAAATTCTATTGTAAATAGAATTTTATAAAATTGAAAATGATAGTGGTGGAGTAATGAAAATTATTGTGAGTAATTATTATGTAAAAAAAACTTAGTATTTCAGAACGAAGTAAAATCTAAATAAACGGTTTTTTTGCTAATAATGCCTTATGAAAGAAGTATTTTCTGTGGCAAAATACCTTTATTTTTGTACGACTGCCTGAAAAAAGGAGTATATTGTTTTCAGGGTTCATATGGTTCCGCATTAAAGACTAAAGTTGAAAAAAAATATTCGAAAATAAGATTACTTAACTACTTATTTTATCATCATCTAGAAAATGATGAATATATTCCAAAAATATATGTATAACACTATAGTTCAATATCCAGTGATTCACAAAAAATATCATTTAATAAAAATGTGATTTTTTATTACACGACTGCCTAAAAAAGGAGTGTTATGTTTTCAGGGTTCGTGTATGTATGTGTGTCTACGGCAGAGCAGTCGTATTTTTTAATAATTTTAATTACATTCACTTGCTTAGGCTTAAGAACAATAGGTTATTTCACACGAAAATGATGGAAGAATTTAAATTTTATGTAGATAAGTACAAAAATTGAAGTTGATCTATCTTATTAATATAAAATCGTTACCTATCTAATCAACGCACAGCCTAAACCGCTGGGGTTAGAAACTTGAAATTTTGCAGTAGGTTCCTTTTGTGACGTAGGCGCTCACTAAGGAAGGAGTTTCCAAAATTCCACCCCGAAGGGGGTATATGGGAAATAGGGGGTGAAAGTTTGTATGAAAGTCCGTCATTTCTCAAGTTATGTCCATGAAACTTGGTACACGAGCTAGTGGTTGAAAATGAACAAAATCCGTGATTCACAGTTTTCAAAAATTCTAACCCCGAAGGGGTGAAATAGGGGATGAGAGTTTGCATGAAAGTCCTTCATTTCTCAAGATATTCTCAAGTTATATAAACGAAACTTGGTATTAAGGCTTTCGTTAAAAAATAAAGAATTACGTGTGTCACAGTTTTTCAGAATTCAACCCCTAAAGTGGTAAAATAGGGGTTGAAACTTTGTATGAAAGCTATAACCATGAAACTTGGTATATGGGCTGCGAGTTGAAAATCACGAAATACGTAGTTCACAGTTTTTGAAAATTCGACCCCCAAAGGTGTGAAATAGGGGATGATAGTTGGTATAAAAGGCCTTCATTTCTTAAGATATTTTACAAGTTATTTCAACGAAACTTGGTATTTTGGCTTTCGATAAGAAATAAAGAAGTACCTATGTCACAGTTTTTCAAAACTTCACCCCCAAAGGGGTAGGAAGTTATAAGGTAGGAATAAGGGTTGGAAGTTTGTATGAAGTGCTTCATTACTCAAGTTATAGCCATGACACTTGGTATGAGAGCTACCGGTTAAAAACAAAGAAATATGTATTTCACAGTTTTTGAGAGAGAGTCGGTCCTTCAATCACGCCGCAACAGAACAATGGGTATTTTTCACGGGTAGTTAAGGACCTGGAAAGTGGTATAGGCTTTTTATACCGGAAAACTAAGGAGTTCCTGTAGGAAAACAAACTTATATCATGCGAACGAAGTCTCGGGCGTCCGCTAGTAATGTAATAAGAATATGATTTTTAAGATATATTAAGATAACTATAAGTATTTTATTAGCGTCATAACTGTCTAGCTAAAAACTACTTTTAACTATTTGAAGAAACAGTCAACAATACTTTTACCTACAGAGACTCGTTAAATGTAGTTTTGACGAACGATAGGCATTCATTCAGAAATTCATAGGCAATAACCATAAATTATAATAGCAACAGATGCACATGCATCTGAACAGTGTTGATTGAACCCAAATTGGCTCATTACAGCATTGAGTGTGGCAATAGATAGGACTTGACATGTCTTGAACGATAGTTTGCCATTACAGAATGGCAGGAATGCATTAGGACCTCGTAAAACTAATGAAGTCTACGCTAGATATTTTAACTTCGCGTACACTAATTACATTCCTTTTCAATATGGTGTCGGCCAAGGAATTTCGGGCCTGTGCTGTTATTTCGTCATTCATGGGAGAACCTATGACCGACATAGCCCACTGGATTTGCAAGCTGATGATTGGACCCCATAAAACCAATACAACTGCGCTACATAACTCAAATTTTCTTACACTAATTATTATCTTTCTACTGCATATTACATTACCTACTATAATACTGTATTTTCGTGATATCGAAAGAGAAAACCAAACCATGGAGGAACGAAGCTTATACCCAGCAATGGACGCAAGCCGCTTAAAAAAATATGTAATAACGACTGATTAGTAAAATGATGGAAACGTTAGGATCATGTATTTTTTGTATCAGATTTAAAGGAAGCGTTTGATAGATAGAACCACCATTGCTAAATAAAAATAACTGAGGCAGAGTTTACCAGTTCTACGTCATTGTTTGAGAGGTACACAGCACCGAATGTAGCTACGTTTTCATGAATGCAATTGGCACATATTATGAAATATGTATTAGTGACTTCGTGTGATCAACGAATAGCAAAAGTTGATATATTTAAAATCTCTAGTTAAAGCGTAGTACAGTCCGTCAAACTTATCTGACCCGGTGACAGCGTCTCTAGTATGTATGAAAAATAAAATAAAAACCAAAACTAAACAGGCATAAAAATTAGTTCCAATTTTGGCCACCGGGTAAGATAAGTTTGACGGAATATAACATCTTTGTTCACATGCGTCACTTTGGGGCAAGGTTCATCATCATTTCAAACCATTGCCGGGCCGCTACTGATGAGAGATGTCAAGGTTACTTCACGTACATTATGCAAAAACAGCTGCTACAAAAACACAAAATAATATTAAAAAATGTAACGAAGGTTTTCGTCTCCAAAAAATATAATATGACAGAACGCTGACGTATCTGCATTATCATACGAGATTAATTTCACTTTTTAAGAGATGACGCCTAAGTCGGGGCAATTTCGCCACGTCACGGCCGAATTAAGTACCAAAAGAAAATATTTTTCGGCTGAGAGGGAAAAATTGCGACAAGAACCGGCTCGTTAAAGATGGCCGAATAATCCGCCTATCCGAGCACTGAAAAGCTGGACTTAAGAAGTTATTATAATCTTTGGAGGCACCGAAAAAAGTAAGGGAGATTACAAGTTTGAAATTGGCACCCAGAGTCCTATTTTCAGCAGAAAACTTTGTTTTTCTAGATAAACGATTTTGGTCATCGTTTGTGAAACGAGCCACTACGGCTTTGGAACGCCCTTCCGACGTCCGTGTTTTCTGCAACAAAAGTGAATAGGTCTGCACTTTACATTATTCTTTTTTCCTGTATGTAAGACACGCCGTTTCTTATAACATTTTTACAACTCAACCACGTAAGTACTTTTATTATAATGGAAAGTCATTATGATTTAAATAGCTATTATAACGTTGACAATTGACATTCGTCAAAAAATTCAACCCCTAAAGAGAGAAAATATTGGTATGAGTATTAAATTGAGTATTTAAGCTCATTGAATATGAACATTAAAAAATATCAAGGTTATTGGAAAATTTCTCGCATAAAAGGGAGGTAACATAGAGGTTTGAACTTTGTACAAAAGGAAAATTACCAATTAAAAACGTGAACAATGCTTAACGTGAGCAAAGCCATGAACAAAAGCCAGTACTGCACTAAAAGGAGAAAGCTCAATCATGTCTAAATTAAAAGTAAACATCGTAAAATAATTCGAATTGAGCAAGACCCGCTTACTAAATTCAATAAGAGGATCACAATGGATGCACATAATAAACCTCTTTTGAGGTCTATAACCTACATCGCTTTATGGGCAAATGCACAAACGGACCACCCACTCGCGAGTTAATTTATTATATCAGAACACAAATAAATGTCACGGACCCACTCAAATTAAGCTGTATATCTTGGAAAATAAGAAAGTAAAATCACAGCGTAAGTATATACTTTTTCATTCAGTGGGTCGACGCTTCGAAGCTATAGGTAAAGAATGGAGTAAGGATCTACTCGTAATATCTACTTGAAGCAAAATATACTTTCTTTTCGCTATCCCACTTCGACTAGCAAATTAGAGTGAGAGGTCAGACATCAGTGATGTCCGATATTAATTCACATTCGCTTGGCAGCTGATATGCGAAAGCGATGATATGGGATTTACTTCAAATAGGTATTAGAAGTGCTTGCTCCATTCTTTCCAGCCAAACTGCCAACGCATAAAGCAATACTTAAGCAATATTATTCAAAATGACAGTTCGATGTCACGTACCTTGACTTTCCTAAAATAAGTATTATAATTCTAAAGCACGAAAGTCAACAATAATGAAACAATATGGCTTTAAGAGTTGGCAGTATGGCCCAGTTTGTGTCACATGACAGTTGTTTCATCTAGAAGTACCTACCTACGTTACTCTCACCTATTGTTGAGAGAGGTAGAAAACTGCATACAAAGACCAATCCAAAACCAAGACCAAGAGTGACAGAATTTTGTATTATAAATTCTGCCAGTTTCACATCCCTGTCACCCCACAGCGTTGATCTGACACCGGGGTTGCCAACCGTACTATAATATATAGTATTACTAGATGATTCCCGCGACTTCGTCCGCGTGGATTTATGTTTCATGATTCCCGCGGGAACTCTTCAATTTTCCGGGATAAAGAGTAGCCTATGTCCTTCCCCGGGATGTAACCTATCTCTGTACCAAATTTCATCAAAATCCGTTGAGTAGTTGGGCCGTGAAAGCGTAGCAGACAGACAGACAGACAGACAGACAGACGGACAGACACACTTTCGCATTTATAATATTAGTATGGAAATATTAGTATGGATACTGTATTTCGGGTCTGCGTACTATATACTGTTGAAGAAGCACATAGTACGCAAAAATACTATATTTTAAAAAATTAGCTTTTGATTTACATTAAGTTAAATAATAATAATTTATATAATATGATACTTTTATTTAAGTCAGAAAATTGTTTAAAAATGCAAGAAGTGCAAATAAATGTAGTTTTTATAAAAATAAATAAGTAACACATATTATATCTTCGTAAACTTTTTGCGTTTTCCATAATATACTATTTTTTTGAAGTGTACTATATTTTTTTATAGCGTACTATATTTTTTTATAGCTTAAGTCTGAAAAATACTATATTTCGCTGAAAAAATGTTGGCAACTCTATGACACGCCTCCGTCGAGCGACTGGAAGGAAATAACTTATCTTCTTAGACTGTGGTAAAATTTAAGATCGCTCTATTACTTGCTGGCAACAAGTTTCTTTATCGTTTCAATATCAAAATGAATTGGGGATTAGGAGACAGATGGGAGGTACTTTAATAAAGAAATTCACAATACTTTATTGATCTTTGATAGTGAAAGACACTTTAATTTTTCAGTTACAACAGTGGTTTTATGAGTCTGGCAGATGGCTGCTGGCAACTGCTTTGAAATGGCAAAATACCCATTTTATTTATATCGAGACCGATTGACCTCTTCAGAATGAAGGAGTTACAAAGTAAAAAAAAAAAAGAGTTACAGTAAAAGGTTAATTTTACAATCTGCCTGAGCAGACCAATCTTTGTGGTACAACGTGTAGCTTGCGATATGCACCGCCCAATAAGCCAGCCATTACCACCGCCACAACACACCACACTAATCTTCCAAATTATTCTCAACGATGTTTCACTCCGACACCGGAGCATCATCAGATATTGACTCAACAATGCACGACTGCGATTGAGTTGGTAGCCCTGGTTTCAGATTATCAGTAATTCGGAAAACTACATTATTTCGTTTTAATAAGTTGTTACGGCCCATATTGATAAGCTGATATCAACTAAGAACACGACCTCAATCGGCTGATGTCGAAACTTTTTTTTTACAAGTCTGAAAATTACTAAACTTAAAACAAGACTTACAAGATCGAGTGTTCTTGACCCAGACGGAAAAATATTGGACTCATAAATAATTCATTCGCCGTTCTATATGAAGCATCCTACTTCATCTCGGGGATTCATTTGCTGCGGGAACATTTCTTATTTTATCTTAGAAGATTTTTTTAGTAAGATGAGCCTTTATTAGAACTCTAGAAGATTCCCGCATAGATCGAGGTATTTTTCCCGCGGGGATTCTTTAATTTTCTGGGTTAAAATGTAGCCTAGATGTGTTAATTCAAATTTCAGCCAAATCTGTTCAGTCATTCAATAACCTGAAACCGCCCCTATAACAGTTACCATTTCTAGAACTACATATTCTTATTTATAATTATGGTAATCAATAGAAACCTTTCCTTATTCTCAGAAGAAACAGACTTTACTAGTTAATAGATATTTTTAATAGTTTTCTTCCAATTTTCATGCACCCAAAAAAGTAGGGTAAAGTGCTAATAAACTTCACGCATAGAAAGAGGGTAGATAAAACTTTATCACCTCTGAAAAACTTTCGAACGTTTTTCCCTTAATAAAGTCGAAACGGTACGGTTTTGGTATCAATCACATAACCGTTCAAGCTTTTAAGAGCCACCCTTGAGGTCTGGACACACACAACGCGCGACGTTTTGACGCCCTGGCGCAGTGGTAAGCGCTGGTATAAGGTAAGTCTTATAAGTGGGAGGTGCCATGGTTGATCCCAGCAATGTCACTTAGGAAATGTATCATTTTTGATTTTATCTGGTCTGGTCTAGTGGGAGGTTTTGTCCATAGCTAGCTATCACCCTACCGGCAAGGACGTACCGCCAAGCGATTTAGCGTTCCGGTGTAAGTTGATGCCGTGTAAAAGCTATTAAGGGTATTTTTAAACTTATGTAAAGGCAAGTCTAAAATATAACGTGTTTTAACATTCAAGACAACAGTCATTCCCACAAGGTCCATACTGCCAACGCTTAGGGCCATATTGTTTCATTATTTAGTTGAATGTTTTAGAATTATAATCCAATAGTCAAAACACGTGAAATCTTACTGTCATTTTGAGTAATATTGCTTTAAACATTGGCAGTATGACCCCTGATGACTTTTTTGAGTTAGAGCAAAGGAATCATGAGCATAATTGCGATGGACTAGACCTGCCTATGAAAATTGCTGTGTTTTCCATATTCCGCCACACGTCTAGTTTATTCAAGCCTTTAGCGTACCGTATTTTACCCTTGATATGTTGTTATGGCCACATTTACATACAAATGTTAGAGCGCCTATCAAGCAAAGTGATAGTATAAGAGCTGACTGCGAGATTTCCTACGTATTCATTACTTCAATATATTATTTTATTGTTACTGTCTCATTAGATTATTTATTGCTGACTCTTAGAAATCTGGGATGGAATAATTTCAACATTATGATTCCATATTTTTAGCACACGCTCTTTTATAAAGGTCACATCATCATAGAAGGAGTGAAAACACATTAGGGCCGGACAAAACGAAACGTGAGCATAAAATAACCGCGTAGGTGGGGACAACGTTTTTATCTGTCGCACAAGTCTCTACAGCTCCCTATAAAAGTGCTGACGCGGGCATTTTAACGTGTCAAGTCGTTAGAGTGTTTTCGCCTAAAGAGATCAGACTGATTCTTCTACTATAAAAAAATAAATAAAAAAAAAACTAGTCGTTCCCCGGGTTGCAACCTATCACTGTAAGTAGCTAATTTCGTCAAAATCGGATGGACAGCGGCCGAAGGGTAGGCTCGGACAAATACTATTTTGCATTTATAATATTCGTTGGAATGATTGATATATTTGTACATTCTTAAATGTATTTGTTGGTTTGTCATTCAATAATGCCGCAACGAAGCAACGGATCGACTTGATTTTTTGCATGGATATAGGTTGTCCTGGGGCCATACATACTACCTACCTACTGCCTACGCTTAAAGCAATACTTAAGCAATATTACTCAAAATTTGACAGTTTAATGTCACGTACCTTGACGTCCCTAAAATAAGGATTATACTTCTATAATAAAACACGAAAGTCAACAATAATGAAACAATATGGCTTTAAACTTAAGCAGTATGGCCCCGGTAGAGTGACAGTGACTTTTTATCCCGGAAAAACAGAAAGTTCCCCCTCAAATTTACGGAAGCGAAGTCGCTGGCATCACCTTGTTAAGTATACGCTGCTGTTGGTAACGGCTGACCCGGCAAATGTAATCTTGACCTCTGCACATATACTAAGAACAGTTAAAAGCTAATTTGTGCCTTCTCGCCCGTAAAAGAGCGTCGCAAAGGCGGCCTAGAAAGGAAATAAAGAACAAGAATATGTGGAAAAGTGGTCAAGTGCGTGATAGAGCGTGCGTAAGGTTCCGTAGTAATTTTTATCCATACTAAGTAATTCACTCGGCGACTCAAAAGCACTTGTAAAAGTTTATTTTTATGAAAAACGTTTGCTTGGATGAAATAAACAGGGTTAGGAAACGTAAGAAAAATTTATGAAATCACGTTCGACTTACTATTGCGGGGCGAGGGGAGAGTGCCTTGTCATTTTTCTGCCCTAGTGTCAATTATTGACACTAGTGTATGAAAATGTAGATCACTGTGACAACACAATATCATGATTAATGGCGAAACTGCACAGTTGGTGGCTAGAGGGGTAAGGCGAATATGACAGATATCACGCGTCCCGTGGTTAATTCGTCCAAGCCTTATTGTAAAAGTGGATGTCTGATACATGTCTATCTTTCAGCTACGGTTTAGCCGTCCATCTGTTCCACTGATTTTAACGGAATTTCGTAGAGAGATAGTTTGCATCCCGAGGAAAAGCACTCTCCCAATTCCCAAAAAATGAAGGAGTTTGTGACTTTGCCTGCCAGTTTTTTTTATCGCAAGTGTTCTCGCGATTACTTTTTCAAAATGGTGGCAATAGGACTGGACAACTGACACATTATGGAAAGGTGGGCTGGACTAAACTGTAATCGAATAATTGCTTTCGTTCAGATTTTAGATTTTTTGTTATTTTAAAATGTTCATTTTGTTAATTTTTCAACCGACTTCAAAAAAGGAGGAGGCTCTCAATTCGACTGTTTTTTTTTAATGTTTGTTATCTCAGAACTTTTGACTGGGTGGACCGATTTGGATGATTCTTTTTTTATTTGAAAGGGCATACTTCCCAAGTGGTCCCATATAAATTTTATCAAAATCGGTCGAGCGGTTTTTAAAATATCAACAATAAAATAAGTACTTTGTATAGCGTGTGCTTGTTGTTGTAAAGTTGGCGCGGGAGTTTGAAGTCGAAGGTTGTTTAAAAAGAATTTTTTAGAAATATTATTTCAGTAAGTAGTAAATAATAATCTGTAATGATATTATGAATATTTCTTGTACCTATACCTACTTTAAATTTTGCACGCCATTATGTGGCAGATTGTGATATATGTACTTACTTACCACCTTACTTTATGTAACATCTTTTTATGTAACTTACAGTCATGCAATAAATGAATAAACTAAACTATTTGCTCCCAGTTTTAACACGGAACCCAAAAAATAGAGGACCGTGATATTTATATATTTTATTCACTTGTGCCTTTTGGCTTAGATCCATGCTCTACTTTGGTTTCCGCTAATGAAACTCATATATCCTCAACGTTTATTGCATGCCTCCCTACATATTGCTCTTAGTAAGTCATAATAATATAGTCTTCACTCTTCTACTAAACGTGGGGCCCTGGTGTTCGAGTCCCAGGTCTCATTTTAGCGTCGAGGAAACTTTTCTTTTTAATTAGCCAGAAACTTGACTGCGATCTCATTAATACACCACATATATTAATTATAATGTAATAGTTTAGGAGGAGGAGGAGATTATTAAAATATGAGTGTGTTTTTAATCAAATAGTCTCACGCAAATGTGTAAATGCCTACTTAGTTGTGTAAATTTTCATACATTACTAGCGGACGTCCGCGACTTCGTTCGCGTGGCCTAAGTTTTTTAATTCCCACAGGCACTCCTTAATTTTCCGGGATTAAATAAATATGTCACTCTCCAGGTCCTCATCTATACCCTGTAACGAAGCGTAGCATTCGTTACAACACATGCAAAAAATCACGTCAACCTGTTACTCTGTTGCGGCGTGATTGAAGGATAAACTCTATTTAACGTCCTTGAGGATACAATTTTCAAAAACTGTGAAACACGTATTTCTTTATTTTAAACCAGAAGCCCAAATACCAACTTTCATGGCTATAACTTGAAAAATGAAGTTTTCATCATGCAAACTTTCAACCCCTATTTTACCCCTTTGGGGGTAGAATTTCGAAAACCCTTTCTTAGTGGATACTTAGTCATCACAAAGAATACACTCTCCAAATTTCATGTCTCTAGGACCAGCGGTTTAGGCTGTGCGTTGATATATAAGTCAATCAGTCAGTCAGTCAGTCAGTCAGTCAGGACTTTGAATTTTATATATATAGTTTTTATCTGAACTTATATCGTAAAATCATATTAAAATCTATCTGGTCAAATTTATCTCGTCGTCAGCTTTTCTTGGTATTGTTTCTTACGTTGCGATGATGTTTCAGAATGGCAGATGAAGTAAAAAAAATTGCACATTTTCCAGTAGAATATAACTTTTGACAAACAAAAACACAGTAAATACCTACTTAGATAAAATAATTAACCTAACAGACTATTAGTTTTCTAAAGAGAAAAGTCCACGAAGAGTGTTAAAAAAATAATGTCAAGCAGAGTTTTAACGCCAACTCGACTGGGCTTCGTTAAGGTGCGCTAGTCTGAAGGTCTAGCCCCACTACAGAGGCGCGGCGCGCGACACGTAGCGGCAAGTATTCTTTGTACAATTATGTCGCAGAGCATCTCCGGGTCGCGTCGCTTAAGGCCCAACTCCGTACAAACTCATACAAAGAATAATTGTTGCTACGCGCCGCGCCGTGCGTCTGCAGTGGGGTTAGGCCTTGAATCTCGACAGATCTCACAGCCCGTTTGCGAAACGTGTCAAGTGTCCAATCGATTCCCTTCCCTATCGAGGACTTAACGCTTCCAGTTTAAGTACATTCCAGATTGTAAGTAGTTAGTATGTAAGCGAGATATAATATTTCGTTGTGTCTTTTTGGAAAAAAAAATACCTTGACAAAGATGGCGGCATCGAAACAGCTGTTGTTTTGAAAGTGTGTTTGTTTGTTGGTTTTTCCTTCAATCACGCTGCAACAGACAACGGATCAAGGTGATTTTTTGCAGGGGTATAGTTGAGAACCTGGCGAGTGACACAGGCCACTTTTGCAACAGGCAACAGAAAAGTAAGGAATTCTCGCTGGACTTATAAAAAATTAAACCGCACGGACGAAGTCGCAGGCATCAGCTAGTTGGGAGATAATAAAACTACCGCACAACTGTTAGCCTACAAAGCATTGCAGCCGAATATGTTCATTATCGCACTAGTGCGGTAACATAAAAAACATCAGCACAGCAGCAAATGTGCAGCATCAATAAACATGACACGCGAACATCTAATAAAAAGCAAGACACTCAATCCAGTAGAGTATAAAATCCTAGATTCACTCGTAACGTTTTATACTCTATAGTCCATATAACGGAGGACGCTCGACTACAGCAGTTAACAGTACGTAGGTACAGTCGCGGTCAGAAAATGATTACCACCTTAACCATGCAATTATTAACCACTAAGGTTAATAATTGCATGGACACATCTGTATCAGAAGATCGTTATAAACAAACTTATCTGAGCCGGTGGAAAAAATTGGAACTAATTTTTAAGCCGGTTTAGAATTTGTATTTATTTTATTTTTCACATATAACAGGGGTCAGGTAAGTTTGTCGTACATATGTGGTTTGATTAGCCGTAGATCATAGATGTTTTTAACTTTTTCAGTAAGTGGAAAATGTGGCAACTAGACAGAACAGATGTTAGGAAATAGTAGGTACTCTTTCAATGAGGGACTTTCCAGCCTACGTTCCTTAGAAAGCTAATAGGCGTTGAAACTCACACCAAGGATATAAGAGTGCAATGAGATGATAAGCACCTCAGTCTAATGATCTATGGTCTGATGCCTGAAACGGTTTTTCCAAAGAAAAATAAGGCCAGTCACTCACTATTTCGTTTTGCGATACGGTTTTCGGTCGGGTATAACAAGGATAAGCTAAGTTGACGCATCAGGCTCGCCCGACTTCAATATAGTGTGTGGAAATCAAAATTATTTTTCACTTTACAGTGGCTTTGGAAGTCGGTTTTTTGGAAAGAATTTTTAATAATTTTTTAATCTAATTTGAAAAGTGGTAAACATTTTAGACCGCGACCGTACGGCCATCGAGGAGTCAATGACCTGTACTACTGAAACTAGTGATCGCTAGGCTTCGCTCCCGTAGGAATTACTATTAGTTTTTTTTAGGGTTCCGTACCTCAAAAGGAAAAAACGGAACCCTTATAGGATCACTTCGTTGTCCGTCCGTCTGTGTGTCAAGACCCTTTTTCTCAGGAACGCAGGGAGGTATCAAGCTGAAATTCATATCACATACTCAGGTCTACGGCTCTTTGGAGCTGTGAAAAAAACAAGCTTCTAAGCCTCAAAATCAAAAGATACAGCCGTTTATGCTGCAAATTTTCGAATTTTCTTGCACTCGCAAGGGAATCAAAACCTACAGGGTACTTCCCGTGAACTCAGAATCTTGAAACTTGGTACTAAGCAACGTCTTGTAGCACAGATATAGGAAAAATTGTCAAAAACATAAATTTTTAGTTACATCATATAATAAAAATATTTTAAGCAAATTTTCGACACTCGCAAGGGAATCAAAACCTACAGGGTACTTCCCGTGAACTCAGAATCTTGAAACTTGGTACGAAGCAACGTCTTATAGCACAGATATAGGAAGAATTGCCAAAAACATAAATTTTTAGTTACATCATATAATAAAAATATTTTTATGCAAATTTTCGACACTCGCAAGGGAATCAAAACCTACAGGGTAATTCCCGTGAACTCAGAATCTTGAAACTTGGTACGAAGCAACGTCTTATAGCACAGATATAGGAAGAATTGTGAAAAACATAAATTTTTAGTTACATCATTATAATAAAAATATTTTTATGCAAATTTTCGACACTCGCAAGGGAATCAAAACCTACAGGGTACTTCCCGTAAACTCAGAATCTTGAAACTTGGTACGAAGCAACGTCTTATAGCACAGATATAAGAAGAAGTGCGAAAAACATAAATTTTTAGTTACATCATATAATAAAAATATTTTTATGCAAATTCTCGACACTTGCAAGGGAATCAAAACCTACAGGGTACTTTCCGTGAACTCAGAATCTTGAAACTTGGTACGAAGCAATGTCTTATAGCACAGATATAGGAAGAATTGCGAAAATCATAAATTTTTATTAACATCATATAATAAAAATAATAAAAATAATTTTAAACTTACTATCCTTTTCCTCATGAACGAGTAGAGGTATAAAATTGAAATTCATATTAAATAATCAGGTCTGTAATACCTTTAAGCTGTAACAAACTACTGTCCCTTGGAGGTGTGAAAAAATCAAACTTCTAAGCCAACGCGATCAAAGGATACAGCCGTTTATGCTGCAAATTTTCGACACTCGCAAGGGAATCAAAACCTACAGGGTACTTCACGTGAACTCAGAATCTTGAAATTTGGTACGAAGCAACGTCTTATAGCACAGATAAAGGAAAAGTTGCGAAAAGCATAAATTTTTAGTTACATCATATAATAAAAATATTTTTAATTATTTTAAACTTAGTACTACCCCTTTCCGCCTGAACGCGTAGAGGTATTAAATTGAAATTAAAATAGATAATTGGAATAAAAATACTATAACTTTTACTTATATATACCTACAGGTTTGTACGGAACCCTCGGTGCGCGAGTCCGACACTTGGCCGGTTTTTTTTTAATTTGGACTGCCAACAGTTGATACACTAGGTACCTACATTGTTATTAAAAACTAGCCGATGATTTTCCGGGATGAAAAGTAGTAGACTAAAAATCATATCATCATCATACTAATATTATAAATGCGAAAGTCACTTTGTTTGTTGGTTTGTTGGTTTGTTGGTTTGTCCTTCAATCACGCCGCAACGGAGCAACGGATTGACGTGATTTTTGGCATGGGTATAGTTGAGGACCTGGAGAGTGACATAGGCTACTTTTTATCCCGGAAAATTAAGGAGTTCCCGCGGGAATAACAAAAAACTTAAACCACGCGGACGAAGTCGCGGGCATCAGCTAGTATAATAATAAAGTAATATCCAGATCCGATCAGCCGTTCTGGCGTGATTGAGTAACACACATCCATCCATCCAAACTTTCGCATTTATAATATTAGTAAGTATAGATAGGCGAATTTCTATTAGGTTTTTGTCCGTAGTGCGTTTTCGGCCCACAATGCCACTGTGCAAGGATCGCAATCACCTCTGATTGGCTGACACTCTCACTGTGCTGGCAAAATGCCAAGTTGTAAGAATAGGAACCGTAAATTCAGCCACTCAAACAAATTGCGATTGTAGAAATGTGACAATGACAATTTTCTTGCTAAGTTTTTTTTGACACAATGGCGCTGTGGTCTTATAGTGGGAGGTCTGTCTGTCTACTACGCTTTCACGGCCCAACTACTCAACCGATTTTGATGAAATTTGGTACAGAGATTTGGTTACATCCCGGGGAAGGACATAGGCTACTTTTTATCCCGGAAAATTGAAGAGTTCTCGCGGGAATCAAAAAATGTATCTGTAAAACCGATTTTGATGAAATTTGGTACAGGGATAGGTTGTATCCCGGGGAAGGACATAGGCTACTTTTTATCCTGGAAAATTGAAGAGTTCCCGCGGGAATCAAAAAACATCAATCCCAGCGGACTAAGTCGCGGGCATCATCTAGTTTATTATATTAAAAAGATGCGAATGTTTGGATGTTTGCAACTTCACGCCACAATGACTGATCAATGATTACAGCACCTATTTGGCTAAAGTTTGAGATTGAGATAGCTAATAACCTTTAAATAAAGTACACTCTTAAGATCTCCCTCTAATACTGCGTAGGTACTAAAGCACAACTCAGGAAATGCCATCAAGGAGCGAACGACTTTTACTACTCTCGAGTTGCAATAAACGTCGGACGGTTGAAGGCGCCCCTCTACGGCCAATATCGTTGAGACGCTGACTCGGTAAAAGTTTTCCGTGAGATAGGCAACTATGTTAATTGTTAGTGTATTTGGAATGTTTTTACGTAGTAACTACTTGGACAAACATTCCGAAATACACTACTTCTACTTATATTAAAAAATTCTTTCCAAAAAACCGACTTCCAAAGCCACTGTAAAATAAAAAATTATTTTATTTCTACACACTATGTTGAAGTCGGGCGAGCCTGATGCGTCAAGTTTGCTTATCCTTGTTATACCCACCCGACTTCAACATGTATGTAGAAATCAAAATTATTTTTTACTTTAGTGACTTTAAAAGTCGGTTTTTTGGAAAGAGTTTTTATTTGTAACTTTTTAGTATCAGGGTTGAGGATTTGGATTTTTTATGGGACCACCTCGAGAGCTTCCTCTAACGACTGATAGAAAAAAAAATTCAAATCAATTCAGAAACCACGGAGATATGCACCGACATACATTTAAAAAAAAAACGCGCCGTATTGAGAACGATCTCCTCCTTTTTTGGAAGTCAGTTAAAAACTAGATGATGCCTGCGACTTCATCCGCGTTGTTTAAGTTTTTAAAAATTATTCCGATAAGACTATCAAATAATATTGTTTAGCTTGTAAAAGTCTTTGCTAACTTATCAAAGTCTCAAATTTCCCACAAGTTGTTAGGTGGTCCGCTCGCTGCGTAGCTCAGGGTGGTAATTAGTTGATAATCTGAAACCGGGTTATGCTGGCCAACATGTTACCACCCGAGGGCTTTAATACAGCTACTAGTGCCTACGTATTAATATTGTGTTGTGAATTTCTCCTACCATTTATTTACCTAATTATTTGTTCTACTAAACATATCAAATTAAATCTAAAGTATGAAATACTTTTTAGATACTAATATTATAAATGCGAAAGTTTGGATGGATGGATGGATGTTTGTTACTGAACCACGCCAGAACTGTTGAACAGATCTGGATAAAAATTGGCACAGAGATAGATTATAGTCTGGAATAGCACTTCGTACGCGTGGATTGAGCTTTTGTGATTCCCGCGGGAACTCTTTAATTTTCCGGGATAACAGGTCTCTATGTCCTTCCCCGGAACGTACCGTCTGTACCAAATTACGTCAAATCGGTCGGAAAAATGGGCCGGGAAAGCGTAGCAGGCAGACAGACACACTCTCGCATTAATAATAACAGTATGGACTACAAAAACCAGTCTTTCTGTAACATTACAGTTTCAAAAGATTCTGCATCCAACAAAGGTTTGAGTTAACCAACTGTACGTAAGAAATTGTCCAAAGAATCTGGAAAAGTTTAAACGAGCCAGCGTCTCAAGTTCTCAACGATAGTATCATGACATCGGATATAGGGGTGCCCCTTTAGCCGTCTAACCTCAGTATAATAGCACTGTGTGACGAGTGAGTGATGTGTACTCGTCCGCACCAATAGGAAGATATTCCTCTTGGCTAGTGTTGTGCCCGGGGACCCTTCACACTTTCGCATTTATCATACTTAATATTATAAATGCGAAAGTGTGTTTGTTTGTTGGTTTGTTGGTTTGTCCTTCATTCACGCCGCAACGGAGCAACGGATCGACTGATTGATGATTTTTGGCATGGTTATAGTTGAGAACCTGGAGAGTGACATAGGCTACTTTTTATTCCGGAAAATTAAGGAGTTCCCGCGGGAATCAAAAAAACTTAAACCACGTGGCCGAAGTCGCTGGCATCAGCTAGTAATACATATTAGTATTATGAGTACTTACATTAAATATTTGCATGCTAAATAGTAGAATATAAAGGACGCCTTAGCTTTGTAAACATCTGTAGGTACAATCATACTCATATTCAGTGCAAATAAATAAATTTCATTTCATTATTAATTCTAATACAGACATAGATTTAGGATGGGCAATCCTAAATCTATGGATGGGTCGGGTCATCAAAGCGTAGCAGACAGACAGCAATACTTTTGCATTTATAATATTAGTAGAAATGAATATTGATTAATCTATCAATTTCTATATGGTACACCCAAGCTTTCAAACGTTCGTAGCTTTGCTTGTACATAATGAGTTTTTTTTTATTCAAGATAAACTTGGTTGGACGAAAATCATGACTTATGGAAAGCAATGATAGGTTAATGATAGGAAAGAATGAGGTCTAGGTTGCAGCACGCTTGTTCAGACAATAATATTTTAAGCTGAGGCCCAATTGTCTAAGCAATTCGTAGTCATTTGACAGCTTAAAACGTATTACTCGAACTGTTTAAGGAGTTCATACTTGCTTTTTGACGTGCACGCATCTATGAACTCCTTAAACAGGACGAATTATCCATCTGACAAACGATTACGATCACGATTTCCATACACAATCTGATACAAGGGGCTGATCACCATTTTCTAAAATAAAAATCAATTGCTGCTCGTTTGTCTCGCTAAAACTCGAGAACGGCTGGGGCGATGTAGCTGATTTTGGTGTTCAAATGTTTGTCGTAGTCCAGGGAACGTTTGAATGGTGAGAAAATATGGAAAAAATGCGAGGAAGATAGGGCAGGACAACGTCTGCCGGGCCCACTAGTGTATAATAAAAGAAAGCCCATAAAAAGAAAACATCGATTGTATCGCGTGCAGGTATTGCCGGCAATTTTAAACTGCAAAGTCTTGGAGTCAAACAAATTATAAAACATGGTGAAAAATTTCTTTGCACGCCATTGTACGGTGCTTATATAAAAGTTAAAAAAAAGTACACGATGCGTGTAAGAGCCCCGGGGGGTACGGTACACCCGTATTATTGGAACTGCGAGCTCGTAACTTAAACAAACAAAATTGGTATTCAATTTTCTTGCAAGGCACTGTAAGGTGCTCAGAAAAGTAGTCGACGAGTGTAAATATCCCGAGGCTATTATAGTTAAGTACCTATTCGTATATAAAACCGCGTTTGGAACCCTCGTAGCTCTAGTTTTAAGATACCGTGGTTAATTATCACCATCACGTCTTATACTTTGTAAACGTAACGTTCAGAAGGTGTACTGTCACTGTGAGGTAACAGTTTTGAACATTTGAGTCCATATTATTTTTAGAACAGCAAACTTGAAGCTTGAGCGAACAAACTTGGTGTAAAGGTTGTCTTATCTAAACATGTCTTTAATCCAGGTCTTTTCTGCCACTTTTTTATTGCGAAATAGGCTTTTGCTTCACGACATTAATGCTTAGTGGTGGTAATAAATATGGGCCCCGAACCGTAGCAGACAGACATACGGACAGATGGCTCCGAAGGTTAAAAAGGATCTACGCATCCTCTGTCTCTACCCCTGCAGGGTGCTCTATAATCCTTATTATCAAACAGGTTGTCCCTGACCTAATTACTATATGGGCAACTTCAGTACCATGATAACTAAGCTCCAAGACGTGTTTTAATTTGTTAAGTAATCCTTACATTTAAATTCTTGTCGGCTTGGTGACTTGAAAATATTACTGTTAAGATTCCGACCCACATAAGGGCCCTGTCCTACATGTTACGTAACTTAATGCTAGACATCGTGATTCGTGAATCGTGATAGATACGTCATGATCACTTTTCCATACTTATCATGACACATTTATTATAAGTAATACTTATAAAAAAAAGATGTTTTTTTTTAATTTCTGAAATTTATAATTTTTGAATTTTCCCTGGTCTGGCCTGGTGGGAAGCTTTGGCCGTAGCCTTTCGGTACGATGCCGTGTAGAAACCAACGACCTCAATTTACATAGACGGGCCCTGTCAAACAAAGAATGTTGACTTATTTAACTAACGCCATCTAGTCTGAAAAGCTATGGCGGGGACTAGGACAGGCTTATGACAGGTGAGGAGCACACTCTACAAGTCGGGCGCCCAACTTTTTTCTACGAAAGGACCCATTTAGTACAGCTACATATTATATATCGATAGTAGAAACCGATTAGAGGTATGGATTTAATAAAACTGCCTTGCCCCTAATACGTTAGCCCGCTTCCTTAGACTGCATCATCACGTACCATCAGGCGAGATCGCAGTCAACTTGTAGTAAATAGGAAAAAAGAAATTACTTAAAGCTTACCTATCCAAAATAACTAAAATAAAAATTTAATTTAATAATCTCTTCCTCAAGACACTTCTAGTTAAGATATATCTATATATTCTCACAGCTCCGTGGCAAACTATCGGTATAGGTATGCGTTGGTATGTTTTTTGCCCAGGTCGTAAGACTACCCTCCCTATGAAGTAAGTATAGAAGGAAATTAATATTTTGTATCGAATTGTCCGTTACATAATCTTATTCTTGTACGCTCTAAATGCTTTATCTCGTTCGTCTGTAAGTTTCATATAAGTGAATTGTTAATTCTCAAATGAAACAATAAATATCTTAAACCAGAAACGTGAGAAACTTGCGTCGCGCTTTGAGTGGATTCAAGCCCTTAAATTCTTGTCTACGGAATTGGACACGACGTGGAAATATTATCGTTATACATTACAGGGTTAAGGCGGCGGAGTGATAACGCGGAAAATGGGAAAAATTGTATAAATTTAATCTCTCGGAAGAGAATAATGAACGGCGGGGCTCTCTGGTGGAATAGTTAATGTTCGCTATAATTTCAAATACTTAAATGATAAATGGTTCGGAAAGATATTCTACTGAGAAGAGCCGGCAAGAAACTCAGCAGTAGCTCTTTTCTCAAAAAAGAAAGAGGTTACAATATTTAAGCAATACAATACATACGTAACGTTACAAGTATTACACTGACTTGTGGGTCACTGGATTTGAAGCCAGTTGCTTCCATGCAACTTTGTCGTTAATAAAATCGTCGATAGTATATTAAGCTCGACTTAACAAATGCTGTTTGACACAGTCTTTAAATTTATGTAATGGCAAATCTACTCTTTAGGAACCATGTTATAAAAACGCACACTCGACCCCACAAAGGATTTCTGCACCTTACGTACACGATATGACGCTGTTACCAGCTTATGGCGGTTTCGAGTACATGGATTGTGAGTATCAGCAACAATAAATTTAATACGGAATTATCTTACTAGTTGAGGGACGAGTGGCCTAGTTGTGACAATCATATATGTATATATTATGTCACCGTAAGATTGTAAAATCCGTTAGATTATAATCTAACTCGCGAAATTGTAAACTGTCGAATGATTACAATATAACGGATTATTTTTCGGTAGATTGTAATCTGTTAGGTTTATTAACCCGATAGAACCAAGTATAATCAACTACTTGATTATAGGTACTTGATTATTTATGTCGAACCCTAACCTAACCTACAAGAAAGAGACAAGAAAACGTAAATACAATGAATATTTCAAAAATTGCACATAAAAAATTGAACGGTCCACAATCTTTCGACTGTTTACAATCTATCGAAAAAAAGCGTTAGATTACAATCTTACGGTTTTTACAATCTTACGGTGACATATACATATCAGTCGATTGCGAATGTTAAGCAACGGTGACCCAAATCAGTGACTGAATGGGTGACCTAATTTGGAGGTTCTTTGGCCTTTTCGTTTCCTCCGTACCTCTGAGAGCACGTTTAGCCGTCGATCCCGGTTATTATAACTAATATCTGATAATAATTGTTACTTGAACCTAAGAGTTGAAAAAATCTTAGCACAGAATAGGTAAAAATACCTACAATGTATCTTAGTCGAGTCGCATGCGGAAGTATGTGGGAACTGGGAACCTACCGCATTACTATCCCAAGAAAACTCCTGCCATGTGATTAATATATCTTCATTCCTAATTTCAGACAAATCGGTTGAAATTATTATATGCAGTGAAAGCGGAAGAGACAGACGGACAAACTCTACTATTAATAACATCAGTCTGCAATTAGAATTGATTTAACAATCCCTTAATTTTCCGCGATAAGCATCTGCCCTTCTCCGGGATACAACCTACCTCTATAACAAATTTCAACAAAATCGGTTGAAAAGATGAGCCATGAAAGCGTAGTAAGTAGTCAGTAGCCAAACAGACTGACACACTTTCGCATTTATAGTATTAGTTATGAATTGTTTGAACTTTGAAGAATCATAAATTATGTTTTAATAGATATTATTAATTAGGAACTTATATAAAGAGAGAAAAATCGAAATAATAAGGTTTATTCAAAAATGTTACTACACACAACGATGCATACCTAAAACAGGTAGATCATCCCTACCAAGATAGAAATTGGAGCGGTGGTATTACACAATAATGTTATCACCACGACATCCATCGCTCAATTCACGACAGAAGGTCCATTACGCGCAGTAAGCTATCGAGAGTTGTAACACCTACACACTATAGTTGGGATGCGCTCGTAAATACGTCGATATGTATCTGTGGGGGGCGGTAGGGTTGCCACCTACAAAGAAAAGGTTTCATCCAGCACGGTTTTATTAGTTACCCAGTACCTACTGTTGACTTCCAAGTTCCGACACAACTAGAGATAGCTACTCTAGGATATCTTAGGACAATGGAGCCCATTGCATTATTATATACATATTAGTAATCCCCCGCCATTACTATACTTATATTATAAATGCAAAAGTGTGTTTGTTTGTTGGTTCGTCCTTCAATCACGACGCAGCAGAGCAACGAATCGACGTGATGTTTTTTATGGGTAGGTATAGTTGAGTACCTGGAGAGTTACATAGGCTACTTTTTATCCCGAAAAATTTAGGAGTCAAAAAAATATTCCACGCAGACGAAGTCCCGCGCGTAATCTAGTTATTTATTCAATAGAAAGGGTCCCGACCCTCATCAAATGAGCAATACAATGCAGACACCTGGTTTTGTTTGGTAACGTGTAACTATCACTAAGGTAAATTACCCACAGTAGGGTATCAAGAGATGAAACACCTACACACAGTAGTGGGATCTCGGTCGTAAACACGTCGATATGAGTCTGTAGGTGGCAGAAATAGGGTTGCCACCTATACCTACACGTATAAATTTTTCAACCTAGTCTTATTTTTAGTTTTGGTTTTTAGTTGGCTTAGTGAAAAAAGCGGATTTCTATCACACTGCGTCCGCCCGACTATAGTCAGTTAAGTTTCCAATTGAGGATTTCTCTGATTTTCCTAGTGGCAATCCAAGTGTACTTTTCAAAGTGAGTGGGCGTCTCTATACTTCTCCCACTTCTCTTCAGGTGTTCAGCAAAGGTTACTTTTACCTTTTCACGGGCCTACATCCTAGAAAGGACAATATGGGCTATACTGTCCACGCGGACGAAGACGCGGGCCTCAACTAGGTCTACCTAGATCCAATTCAAACATACCAATCCAATCCAATTAAATACGATACAGACCCTTTTTTTTATCTGAACGTTAAGTTTAACGCGGTCATAGGTACCTACCTAGTTCATCAGGTAGTAATATAAAACTTCTAGGCCACCGCAAACTTTTAGTTGTTCCATAGTTCCTTAAAACTGTGCCAACCCTAGCAGGGATTATACAAAGATACACAGATATCTTCAATAATCCTTAATTCATAAACCATAAGGTACATTTTGGTATACACCATGCATGAAATAGGTCAAACCATAATCGGTCACCTTCTTTATGGTGTCGTTATGGAAATGGGTGTCGGTACCCTTTCGGTATCACATTTGTTTTCGACAGCTGGCTGAAAGTCTTGTACCGCAATGTTCGGATATAGGAGGGTTTACCTCTACTTTACTTTGTTCATAAATCTATCAATAGAAAATAGTTCGCGCGCGAGTTGAATGCAGAATAAATGTATGGTGAGTGGTAATTAGTCACGGCCGAAGCCTCCCACCAGACTAGACCAGCGAAAATTCAGGTATTACAAATTCCCAAATTGACCCTGCCGGGAATCGAACCCCGGGCCTCCCACTTAAGAAACCAAAAAGTGCGCTGAATTTGGATGACGTCACAAGTATGAATTATTTCATACAAAATCAAGACAAAACTAATAAAAGATAGTTTCAATTTGGAAAAGCACTGACTGATTTTATTCACACAGATAACACATATACATTCAATTGTAACCACAGACTATATTATCTGTCATAGACTTATATAAAGTATGAGCACAGAGTATGAGGGACTAGTTTTAATATGATTAGTTTGTTACTTAATATACATAAATAACATCCTGTCCTAACAAAATAATCTAGCCCTCAAAATAAAGACGACCGACGACCTTAAATACCCTTTTATTCTTATAATTAAACTTCAGACATGCCAATTAATTTTAAAAACTTATAATGTTTATTTGCACTTAAACCTTTTGTAAATATGTCTGCTGGCATTTCTGAGGTTGATACATATTTAATTTCTATTTTCTTTTCTGAAACACATTCTTTTACAAAATGATGCCTTATGTCAATATGTTTGGTGCGCTTATTATGAAACAAAGGATTAGTTGCTAACTTAATAGAACTTTGGTTGTCGCTATACAAACATACTGGCATACTTTCATTTAACACAATCAATTCACCTAATATATTCCTTAAATATATTGCCTCTTTACAGGATTCAGACAAGGCCATATACTCCGCTTCTGTGCTGGACAGTGCAACTGTTTTTTGCTTTTTAGCTTCATAAGAAATCACTGATCCTGACATAATGAAACAAAACCCAGTGTATGAACGTCTATCTAATGTACAGGATGCCCAATCAGCATCAACAAAACCATACAGATTACATCCAGTTTTCCTATACACTAAACCATAATTTCTACTTTTCTTTAAGTATTTCAATAAACGTTTCAAATGTTTCCAATGAGTTTCATTGAAGCAATTATTATACTGACTCAAAAAACTTACACTATATGAAATGTCTGGCCTGGTAAGTACAGACAAGTACATCAAGCTACCTATTAATTGTTGATATGGATATTTTTTATCAAATTTATTGTTTACATCCTTTTTTAATTTTAAATTAACTTCCATAGGTGTATCTGAATGTGAACAATCTAACATATTGAATTTCTTTAGAATGGTCTCTATGAATTGCTTTTGGTCAACAGTAATGCTGTCTTCACATACATTTATATGCATACCCAGACACTGTTTTATCTGACCCAAATCTTTTATTCTGAATTTTGCTACTAACTCTTTTTTCAATTCATCATATGTTTTTTGACAATTATAAAAGATAAAGAAATCATCTACAAATAATGCAACATAACACTTTACATCATTATAATTTTTTACAAAGAGACATGGTTCATAGTTTGACCTCTTAAACTGTAACCTCAACAAACAATCTTCTACACGAGTGTACCAAGCTCGAGCTGACTGCTTGAGGCCATACACTGCTTTCTTTAATTTAAAAACTTTGTTTTTAGAATTCTCAATATCTGAACCTTGTGGTATTTCCATATACACTGTCTCATGAAGAAACCCATTAAGGAAAGCAGTAGGTACATCAAGATGATTCATATTCAGACTTAGTTCAACACTTAAAGCTAACAATAATCTAAAAGTAGAGTACCTCAAAACTGGTGAAAAAGTTTCATTAAAATCTATGCCTTCTTTCTGGGTAAAACCCTTAGCAACAAGCCTGGCCCTGAAACGTACTTCACCTTCATTATTATATTTCTTTTTAAATACCCACTTACTCTGAACAACAGTACCTTCTTTAGGTCTATCCACTAAGTCCCACGAATCATTGTCATGAAAGGATTTCAGTTCCTCTTTCATTGCACACTGCCACTGATCTTTTTCAGATCCACTCATTGCATCCCTAAGAGAAATCTGTACACCTGAAATTTCTGCACACATGTTTGCACTTGCACTATGATAGAAATCTGGTTGGCGCCTAACACGTTTTCCTGGTAGATTGATGTCGCACTGCTTAGGGATGAGATTCTTTACTTCTGGTGACAAAGACGAAGTATCAACAAAACTGTCATCTGTGTCACTTGATGAATTATCAGGAACATAAGTCTTGTCATTCTGATTATCTTCATCTAAATCACTCTCAGGAATCACATCAGCTGACCCATCAGGTTGCTTGTTCTCTTCGATCACAATAGATGTTGTTAAATTATCTTCAGTGTTTTCCATCACAACAACATCTCTGGCTACAATGACTTTACACAATAAAGAATCATACACGCGGCAGCCTTTGACATTCTCAGAATATCCAACTAGGTACATTTTCTGTGCTTTCTTATCCCATTTTTTTCGTTTTTCTTTCGGAATATGGACCATTACTGGACTGCCGAAGATCCGTATATGACTCAAATTTGGCTTTCTGCCCGTCCATATTTCATAAGGAGTGATATTCTGGTCTAGGCCTGCTGCTGGCGATCTATTCTTAATGTAAACGGCTGTGTTAACAGCTTCTGCCCAAAGAAATTTCTCAAATTTTGCAACATAAAGGAGACAACGAGCCTTCTCAACTATGGATCTATTGTATCTCTCACAAACTCCATTTTGTTCTGGTGTATAACTGTTTGTTTTCTGATGAAGTATACCGCATTGCCTAAGATAGTTGGTCATTTCCGCGGAACAAAACTCTCCTCCATTGTCCGATCTTAAAATCTTTATTTTCTTCGACTGCTGATTCTCAACAAACTCTTTGTATTGTTTGAAGTACTTAAATGTTTCATTTTTGGATTGCAGAAAATAAACAGTACACATTCTGCTGAAGTCGTCCACAAATAGTAGGTAGTATCTGGCCTTGCCAAGGGATTGGTTCTCCATAGGCCCACATAAATCCGTGTGTACCAATTCTAGGACCTCCTGACTTCTGCTGGTACTTGATGAAAATGGTAGTCTTGTTTGCTTACCTTCACAGCAAACTATGCAGCTGGCTTTTCCAACATCACATTTATCATCAAAACATACACCTTCAACAGCTCCATTTTTCAATTTATTCAAATCATTTGCATTAATATGGCCTAACCTTCGATGCCAAGTAGTACTTGAAGTTTTCACTGCTGCTGCTAGGACTGGTTCCGATTTCACAACATTTAATCTGTATACACCATTTTCTAAGTGTGCCTCGCCAATACAGACATTTACAGAGTTGTAGATTAAACATCCATGACGATTAAACACCACTTTGTTGCCACTCGCTATTATTCTACTCACTGATAGTAAGTTGGTGGTGAGGTTAGGTACACACAATACATTGTTTACATCAACTGTATACTTTTTATCGCCGACACATGTTGTGAGTTGTATGTCTCCGGAGCATAAAACTTGCACGACAGTTTGATTTGCAACAATTATCTCCCTAGTTTCGTGTTGATAGCAAATATTTGACAGTAAGTTTAAGTTTGACATTATATGTGTGCTCGCACCGGAATCTAAGTACCAGTCAGACTGACTGAACTTTTTGGTCAAGAAAACCGCACTAAATGCGTTATTTCTAGCTTTTTCTGAATTTTGACACTGATTCTTAAAATGTCCAATCTGTTTGCATTTATAGCAACGAATAATTTTCTTCCGCTCAATTTTGCTTTCATTTTTGACAGATGGGTGCGTTGCTTGAGCTTGAGCTTGAGACTTGACAGTATTGCCAACTCGCCTATGAAGATTTTTAGCGGCAAATGCACCTTCCGACTTAACCTCAAAATCTGCACTCATGTCTAGTAACTTGGTTTTTATAGCATCCGCTGTGATGCTTATGCCTGAATGCTCAATTGCCATAATCATTGGCCCATATTTTTCCGGTAATCCAGCTAACATCAGTGACCCGATCCATTGGTCATTGATCTCGAAGCCGGTGCCAATTAATTTCTGTGCAGTTTCGATGATCTGGCTGACATAGCTCGTCATTGACTCGCAATTTTCTAGGCGTATATTAATCAGATTTCTTAGCAAGCTGATTTTTCGTGAATATCCTGAATCGTCGAACATACTTTTCAACGTCTTCCACAAGTCGTATGTTGTTTTCGCTTGTTTGATATGCACATAAAGAGAAGATTCGATGGTCAATATTAACTTTGCTTTCGCCTTCAAATCATTTGCTTTCTGATCCGCGTTTGCTGTTGGCGGTAATGGATGCTTGATGGAATCCGCCATTCCTTCCAACACGAGAACATTTTCAGCCGCGAAACACCAGTCGTCATAGTTCTCACGACCTTTCAATTTCGGAACATTCACCAAGTAGTTTGTAGACATTTTTCAACAACTCTTTGAACTTATTGAATTACTAATACTTTATTTCTTTAATATACTGGGCCCATAACCTAATAAAAGATAGTTTCAATTTGGAAAAGCACTGACTGATTTTATTCACACAGATAACACATATACATTCAATTGTAACCACAGACTATATTATCTGTCATAGACTTATATAAAGTATGAGCACAGAGTATGAGGGACTAGTTTTAATATGATTAGTTTGTTACTTAATATACATAAATAACAAAAACCCCATAGGTACTAAGCGTATGTTTTGACGTTTGAAAATAAGTTGCTGATTTGACCAATACCCAATTTGTCTGGCAAATACGCAATTTTGCCCAAAAGAGTTATAACTCGTTATTTTTTTTAATTTACCTAAGTTATCCAATTTTATAACAATCCAATTTCACAACTCAGTAAGTTTTATTTCAAAAGAACTTTGCCTTTAATTTAGAATCTTCACCAACAATCGTAATTAAGTTGCGAGTTTCGAGTAAGTTCACCATTTTCATTTGCGATCCACCACAAAATATCGGCATGTAAATCTGCAGACCAAGAGTCCAACGCGTAAATTAGAAGGTATTTGATAAAAGTTATATGAATCTTCGAAAGCTAAATCTATCCCGAGATACAAATCTATCATCATCAAATTTCTCCAAAGTCGGTTGAACAGTTTGGTCGTGAAAATAAAACAAATGTCCTTCCCCGGCATACAACTTATACCTGTACGAAATTTCTTCAAAATCGGTGGAACAGATGGGCCGTGTAAGCGTAGCAGACAGACAGACAGACACACTTTCGCATATTGTTTTTAACTTTTTATCCACTACAAGTTAGCCCTTGACTGTGATCTCACCTGATGGTAAGTCATGATGCAGTCTAAGATGGTAGCGGGCTAACCTGTTAGGGGCATGGCAGTTATATCAATACCCCTATTCGGTTTCTACACGGCATCGTACCGGAACGCTAAATCGCTTGGCGGCACGTCTTTGCCGGTAGGGTCGTAACTAGCCACGGCCGAAGCCTCCCACTAGGCCAAACCAGGGAAAATTCAGATATTATAAATTCCCAAATTGACCCTGCCGGGGATCCAACCCGGGATCACGTTAAGGCAACAGCGCTCAACTCCACGGAGGTCGTCAAGACTTTATAATATTACTTAGTATGGATTCAAACCCCTTGAGTATTGATAGGTTTGCCTATTTGCTCAGGCCTTTCTTGATCTTGACAGAGTCGGTAAATAACACTAGAACGGGCAGATCTATTTAGAGCCGCAACAATGTTGAGACAATCAATTTTAATCAAACGCTTCTCCGAGTCCCTCTGGTCTTTATCTCAACAGAAGATAAACCGGCCAAGTGCGAGTCGGACTCGCGCACCGAGGGTTCCGTACTCAAGAAGTAGGTATAATTACCTTTGTTAATGAACCGCAAAACTAACTTTGTAGAGGTTTACTGTTAATATCAAAAAATTACGTTTGTTGTATGGGAGCCCCCCTTTAATATTTACTTTATTGATATTTAATTATTTATTTTGAAAGGTAATATACAAGTTAATATTCTGTGAAAATTTGAACCGTCTACCTGTTACCGTTTTTAATATTGAGCAAAAAAATACGAAAAAAACACGTTTATTGTAGGGGACCCCCCTTAATATATATATTTTTTTAATTTTTAGTATTTGTTGTTATAGCGGCAACGGAAATACATCATTTGTGAAAATTTCTACTTTCTAGCTATCACGGTCTATGAGATACAGCCTGGAGACAGACAGACAGACAGACAGACAGACAGCGGAGTCTTAGTAATAGGGTCCCGTTTTTACCCTTTGGGTACGGAACCCTAAAAAATCTCTAACGGATTGTTTTGTGGAAGATAAATCAGACATTCGTATAACTCACTCCTTTGTGGTACGTTACATTGTAATTCTTTCAAGGTGATATATTCATTTTTTGGTAAACTCATCACACTTTCCTTTGTTTAACCATCGTATTCCGAAATCATAATAAATATCGATATTAATATTATAAATGCGAAAGTGTGTCTGTCTGTCTGTCTGTCTACTACGCTTTCACGGCCCAACTACTCAACCGATTTTGATGAAATTTGGTACAGAGATAGGTTACATCCCAGGGAAGAGTTCCCGCGGGAATCAAAAAACATAAATCCACGCAGACGAAGTCGCGGGAATCATCTAGTAATATTATAAATGCGAAAGTGTGTTTGTCTGTCTGCTACGCTTTCACGGTCCAACTACTCAACCGATTGTGATGAAATTTGGTATAGGGGTAAGTTACATCCCGGGGAATGACATAGACTATAAATCCCGGAAAACTAAGGAGTTCCCTCGGAATAAAAAAACACATAAAACACGCGCTCAAGTTTGGGTCAATTATGACTTTCGGTTTAACTTTTGGTTGAAAGTTTAATATTTTGCTTCATAATAGTACCCGATATGGGCTCCAAAACTATTTTAGCAATATTTTAATCAGAAATCCCTTAGTCATACATATTCAAAATGTACATTATTAAACGGACATGTATTCCGTACATGTTCCTTGTACTACACAATTCGTGCTACGATAACATGAACGATATTCTAACATTAACTGCGGCGTAGCATGAACTGCTACGAGCTACGTACTGTATAATATAATATCTGTAGCGTGGTTTAACTGCCTCGTTGGTCTAATGGTTAGCATGTTCGATGAGGCTGACGAGGTCCCGGGATCGATCCTTGGGTCGGGCCATAATCAAGTGAGGGATTTTTCTCACAAGAAATCTAAATATTATAAAATAACTATAAAATTAATCCTTATATACCTACTAACAAACAATAATCAAAAAGACCACCCCTGGTTGCCCCTGGGCCAAGGGTAATCTCGATAGCTTGCAGCATTGCAACACTGAATGGCGATGGATAACCTTTGAGCCAGGTAGGAACCAGAACGTGGGTCGCAGTCCCTTTCCCCCAAACGACGGCCGATCTCTTTTATTTTATTTTTTGCATCCTCACCCCAGCATCCCATCGTCTCAACCGCCAGTGGGACAAATAAATATTGGCCCAAATTGAAATATTGACAAGAAATTCTCAGTACTAGCCCGGAGTTAGGAAGTTGGCGGTGTTTCATCCCCATGCCTCGTGCAAAGGAGAGAGAAGTAGAGAGAAAATTCAGAAATTAGAAATTCCCAATTTGACCCCGTTAGGAATCGAACCCGGGACCTCCCCCATTAAGACGACTTAATTTAAAACGTGTCTACTCATGCTTTTATCCCCAAATAGATTTTCCAACAGGTCATTTTTCTTTCTAGCATCTTCCAAGTACATTTAACAAGAGTTTATTAAAGCCCGGTCACACAAAAGATACCCGACACTGGAGTTGACCGCAATCTGGGGGCGACGGGCTTTAGACTATTTAAGTATCCTTTACTTTACGTCAAAGAGACGTGTAATTAACTGTGAGTAAATATTGCGTCCTTTAATGGACAGGTTCTATGATGAGACCATTATAGAACAAAACCATGCCTTTGTTGGTGGTTATGAACTCATATTTAGCTTTTTATTACGGGAAAGTAACCTTTGTTTGGAATCTAGTATATTAATTATATTGGATATATATGTAGGTACTAGATGGGCCCTTTCATAGAAAAAGGTTGGGCGACCGACTATGAGAACGCGTTCCTATCCTGTCTTTGTCCCCATCGTAGCGCTGTCACGGTCGCTCGTCGTGTAGATAATTTGTTATTCTTAGGTTAACATCTAAAGTCTTATTAGTTTGGCACTGTACAATTTTTATTTTAAAGTCACAATTATACATTTCCAAAAAAACGTTATTTAATCTTCCTATTTAATATTTTTATCCATTGCGCAATCATTTTATTTCCGCGGCAAACTGTATGATATTTTTTTTTTAATAACTGGCCTTACGGCTTCTATGGCTATGGCACAGATATAATAATAGCTATGGCCTATATCATCTATGACGGAGTCATACGTTTTCAAGCTTTCATTCAAATGTTGCAAGCAAGTTCCCGCTTTTCAGACTAGATGGCGTTGATGGCGTTGCTAAAAATACGCCCACATTCTTTGTTTGACAGGGCCCGTCTATGTAAATTGAGGTCGTTGATTGAAGGAGTTTCATCCTCAATGGCGTGTTTAGTTCAAATATTTTTTTTTAAATATATAGCGAGCAAACGAGCTGCCGGGTCACCTGATGTTAAGTGATTACCGCCGCCCATGAACATTTGCAGCAGCAGAGGAACCGCCAATGCGTTGCCGGCTTTTGAAATATTTGTTTACCAGCCCTGTGAAGAGCCCCGTATTATAATCATGAGGGAACACAAAAGATGGACGCTGAATTCATAATTTGCAGGTACGTGGCAGAAATGATCTGGAATAACGGGAGGTGGAGAAAGACCAGGCATCCAGGTGGTGAGGATGAAATTTGTTTATTGAATTAGAAGTTTTACTAAATACTACCTATCTTTGTACTTAAAAGAAATAAAGATTATTTTCTGTAAATGTCCAAAGTAAGCTTCTTTTTAATTGCTAATAAGTAGGGTCCTGTCAATGTTTGACACGTGCGGATTTCACATTTCTCGCGGCTCACCCGTAATGTGCGAACAGCTTTATTTGGCGAACTTGTGAATACTAAGGACTTCTGACATTTAAGTCGTCCAAACTTAATTAGTTGCAAGCCCTTCAGGCGTGTTTGAGTTCGTAATTCACTACTTCAGTTAGTTTAGAGTTTAGACAGACATGACGTTCTAAGACTCAAGTAAATTGAGAGGTCGACCTTGTTAGGTGTTTATATTTTAGCCTACCCTCCAGCAAAGGGGCAAAAATACAAAGTTCTGCGCTCCGCGTTCACCAAATTGACAAATAATCTATGTACATCTAGGTATCCATCATCATCATCATCATCGCGTGCCTTCTTCAAAATGAAGTTTGGCGGTCATCATCCGAAAAATCCTAAATATCCATATCCTTACTAAAATTAAGTATAAATGCGTAAGTGTGTTTGTCTGTCTGCTACGCTTTAAAGGCCTATTTTTTCAACCGAAATACCAAACTAGCTGATGCCCGCGACTTCATCAGCGCGGAATAAGTTTTTTTTAAATTCCCACGGGAACTCTTTAATACCCGTGCAAAAAATCACGTCGATCGGTTGCTGTTGCGGCGTGATTGTAGGACAAACCAACAAACAAACACACTTTCGCATTTATAATTTTAGGATGATGCGAAAGTATAGGTACGAGTACTAATATTCTAAATGCGAAAGCTTACGGTTTGTCTGTCTGCTACGCTTATCTTTTCAACCCATTTTGATAGTGTACCGATACATGTGCATCTCGGGAAAAAATATAAGATACTATTTATTCCGGTTTACAATAAAAACGGTTCCTAAAGCGACGAAAGCGACGCGACGCGATACGGCTTCATTGAAAATGACTTTATTATACCCGAAAACGTTGGCTGCGCGGAGACTCAGCTAGCGTTCTTTCCTGTCGCGTCGCGTCGCATTACCGCGTTTGTCGTTCACCTAGGACAACGGGCAAACAATTTATGTTTTGCTCACCAATGACCGCTTTCTCATATCATTATGCAGACCAAGGAAACGTGATTACCTGTAAGAAAAATACGATTTTATGAATACAAAAGTTAAAACGTGTACGTTTCATAATTAGCTCCTAGGTTCAAAGATTTATTAAGGCGCAGTGAGCTCACGAGATGAAAAACACAGGCGCGCGGATCGAACAAGCGCATGTCGCAAAAAATGCATGAAATAATTTGTGAAAAAATTGATATTTACTTTTCCACCACCACCTTCACTGCTGGCCACAGGCCTCCACTCTCATAGGAGAGAGGGGGTTAGAGCTTAGACCCACCACGCTGCTCCAATGCGGGTTGGCGGTTGCCCGCCATTTACTTTTCAATACAAATTAATCCGACAATGTGTTCGATTTAGAAATATGAATTTTATCTTATATTTCTAGATCTAATTATTGGTTTCAATAAGAAAAAAAATTGCTTTAAAAGGTAAATTAAGAGTTATGTTTAAAATAAATTTCGATGCACAGATTTTTAAAAAATTGTATTTTGAGATGCGTCAATGTCTGCTCAAAAGTCTTGAAAACAGCAAATTATTTTTACAAGTATACATTATGTCACCGTTTGATGGATATGTAAGATTGTAAAAACCGTAAGATTGTAATCTAGCGCTTTTTTTTTCGATAGATTGTAAACAGTCGAAAGATTGTGAACCGTTCAAAGTTTTAAGTGTCAATTTTTGAAATATTCATTGTATTTACGTTTTCTTGTCTCTTTCTTGTAGGTTAGGTTATGGTTCGACATAAATAATAAAGTAGGGCACTTAGGTTCTGTCGGATTAATAAACCTAACATTATTACAATCTACCGAAAAATAATCCGTTATATTGTAATCATTCGACAGTTTACAATTTCGCGAGTTAGATTATAATCTAACGGTTTTTACAATCTTACAGTGACAGATACACTGCTTTTAAAAACCCCCTTTTACGCTACACAGGGCCTTAAGCTTAAAAATCGCATTTTCAAGTTACAAAATTACAAAAATACTATGATGCCCACGACTTCATACGGGGTTTCAAGTGGTCTCCTTGTTGAACCAGTCCCTATCTCGCTACTAAATTCTGACAAAATGATAGTTTAACGGATCGTAACAAACAGACAGACACATATTCGTATAATTAGAATTTACTAGCTAATGCCCGCGAATACGTACGCGTGGTTTAAGTTTTTTTTATTCCCTCGGGAACTTCTTAATTTCCCTCAGGCAAAAATCACGTCGGTGTGTGCGGCAGGGGTTTTCTTCATTATTGGGATAATAATGCGGTGGGTTCCCAGGTCCTTCTGCATACGACTCGACTAACAGTACTTTTACAACTCATAGGTTTCTAACGATTCGACTGATTTCCCAGGTCCTTCCGCATACGACTCGACTAACAGTACTTTTACAACTCATAGGTTTCTAACGATTCGACTGATTTCCCAGGTCCTTCCGCATACGACTCGACTAACAGTACTTTTACAACTCATAGGTTTCTAACGATTCGACTGATATGCGTAGTCGCAACTTGCAACTAGGCTAATTGTTCCCCAAAAACAGGTAACTACTCAAAACAATATAATAATAAGACCCCTTTTACATCGAATAGGTACCATTTGCCCTCATTCACATTTCTCAGGTTTTCATCCCCAAATTCATTCCCCTCATACAACAATGGGGCAATTTTCTGAATGTCGGAGAAAATTGAACAGATTGTTCATATATTATTGTGTACAAACAGAAACATGAGTTATATTTTATGAAGTATTTATTTTGCAGAATAAATACTACACGTTTCTGATCTTCGTGTTTCTAAGAATAGAGACAAATATTATTTTCTCCTTTAGATGACACGACTTGGACACAAGCGACTCTCCCAGTCCGGTACGGTGGTTTAGGCATTCGTAAAATTAGCAGTGTTTCATTACCAGCATTTCTATCTTCTGCTTATAGTACGTTTAAGCTCTTTGGCAATATTGTAAACCAATCATTAGGTTCCATTGAGCTATCGCATTTGGCTGAAGCTAGAGTTGCGTTCAATGTGGCATGTCCTAGTAAGGAGCCAGTATCTTTGTTTTCTCAAAGACAATGGGACGACGCACTGTGTTCAGATGTTTTGCAGGAGCTTATAAATTCATCACCTACTGCAAGCGACCGTGCTCGCCTTCTTGCGGTGTCTACGAGGGAATCAAGTTACTGGCTTCATGTTCTCCCGTCTAAGCATTTAGGCACTCTGTTGGACCACCTCACTCTGACGATTGCGGTTGGTCTTTGACTTGGCGCCAAGTTACAACAGCCACATCTTTGCCACTGTGGTGGGGCAGTGGACGCGTATGGCCATCACGGGCTTTCTTGTATTAAAAGTGCCGGTCGTCTTTCGCGACATGCTTCCCTGAACGACATCATTCGTAGGTCTCTTGCCACCGCTAAAGTGCCTGCAGTATTAGAGCCTAATGGCTTGGCGCGCAGTGATGGTAAGAGACCTGACGGGATGACTCTTGTTCCGTGGAAGCAAGGAAGGTCGCTTGTTTGGGATGCCACATGCGTGGATACGCTAGCGTTATCCCACTTGCAGGCGTCCTCCATGACAGCGGGGGCGGCGGCCACTAATGCAGAAAGAGCCAAGAGGCGCAAGTATGAAATTATTGAAAATAATTTCATTTTTGTGCCTTTTGGTGTTGAAACCCTGGGGTCGTGGGGCGAAGATGCTAGATCCTTTTTTAAGGATCTATCTTCTCGCCTCACAGAGTCCACAGGTGACCGGAGGGCTGGCAGTTACCTCGGCCAACATACTATTCAGCGGGGTAACGCAGCCAGCGTTCTGGGCACACTGCCTCATTGCAGCGGGATAGATGATATTTTTAATGTTTAGTTTTCAGTTTTTAATTTAGTTTTTAATTTAGGTTTAATTTAGAATTTAATGATTTGTATTTTTACAAAACATGGTAAAAAAATTTTTTCATCGATTTTAAATATTATTTTCTTAAAATACCTGTTGCTCAACGGTGAAATAGTGGTTTGAGTTGGGAAAGAATAGGGATGATGACAACTCAATCAAAACTCTATCTATATATATAAAATTCAAAGTCCTGACTGACTGACTGACTGACTTATATATCAACGCACAGCCTAAACCGCTAGGGTTAGAGACTTAAAATTTTGACAGTAGCTTCCTTTTGTAACGTAGGCGCTCACTAAGGAAGGATTTTTCAAAATTCCACCCCTCAGGGGGTGAAATAGGGGTTGAAAGTTTGTATGAAAGTCCGTCATTTCTCAAGTTATATCCATGAAACTTAGTATATGAGTTATCGGTAAAAAATAAAGAAATACGTGTGGCACAGTTTTTCAAAATTCCACCCCTAAAGGGGTAAACTAGGGGTTGAAAGTTTATATGAAAGTCCTTCATTTCTCAAGTTATAGTGATGAAACTTAGCATTTGGGCATTCAGTTAGATATGCACAAGTACGTGATTCACCATTTTTGAAAATTCGACCCCCAAAGGGGTGAAATAGGGGATGAATGTCCTTCATTTATCAACATATTTTTCAAGTTATAACAACGAAACTTGGTATTTTGGCTTTCGGTATAATATAAAGAAGTACGTGTGTAACAGTTTTTCAAAATTCCACCCCCAAACGGGTAAAATGGGGAAACTTGATATTTGGGCTACCGGTTTAAATTATGAAATACATAATTCACAGTTTTTATAAATTCTATTCCAAAGGGTGTTAAATAGTCCTTCAATCACGCCGCAACAGAGCAACGGATCGACGGGTTTTTCTTCATGGGTTCTTTTTACCCCGGAAAATTAAGGAATGCCTATGGGAATTAAAAAACTTATGCTACGCGAACGAAGTCGCGGGCGTCCGCTAGTCAAACTTAAAAACGCGCTTCTAGTATTAGGTATGAAACACATAGTTGTGACGTCATCAAATTTCAACTCAAAGTTCAAAGTTCCAATTACTATTTCAATTCCAAAGGCCCTTTACCTATACTTACTTAAATTCCTTCGGATTGAGTGAATGTGAACTAGCAGAAAAGATTTTCACTGAAGCGAAGTTTAGAAAGAAAATATTGGAACCGTGTTTTAATCAAATTAATATATTCCCTTTGATGGCAAATCTAATTTTATATTCTACTTTTATTAAGAAAAAGCCAATATGTGGGAGATATTTGAGTTTGCCTGAATCATATTTATTTATTATAAAAGCGAATGTGTTTGTTTGTTGGTTTGTCCATCAATCACGCCGCAACGGAGCAACGGATCGACGTGATTTTTTGGCAGGGGTATAGTTGAGGACCTGGAGAGAGGCTACTGACATAGGCTACTTTTTATCCCGGAAAATTAAGGAGTTCCCGCGAGAATAAAAAAAACTTAAACCACGTGGACATAGTCGCGGGCATCATTTAAAATTTAAAACGTTTAAAATTTGTAGGTGCACACATACCTACCTACATGATGACGTAAACATGACGCGCATACGCTAGCCAATCACCTGCATGATGACGCAAAACATGATGCGGACACGTTAGCCAATCACGTGCCGCCGCCTGAATCACGATAACGAAGTTCTTTCGGAATTGTACTATATAATATGATACTTTCAACCTACAACAGTTGGCCCAGCTGGGATCCCCGAGCATGACACCGGCTCGGAGGAAGATCTCTTCCTATTGCATCGGGAGCATACACCATACGCTCCCGCCAAACTCATTGAAAAGTCTCATTACCATGTAAAGGATTACTGAAATGGCAAGGCAAGCTTGGCAATAATTTGCTCTAGTGACTCTATATTTTGTGAGATGGTGATATTAATTTTTTTTTAAACCGGCTGAGTTTGTTGTAGGTGGCTAAGTTTGTACTTTGTTCTCAGACCAGGGGGCGTTTGAAACCTTCGTATCTTCAGAGAATACCGTAACTGATTATCACCATCATGTTTTATAAGTAATCGGACGTCAATAAATGTACAGTGAACCTACCTAATTTGAATCAATAAATATTGATTGTTTGATTGATTGATATCAAGAATAAATAAAATATAGGGAGACTTATAAATAAATGTAAAATGTTTAATACAAGCCTATGGCCCAGTCTTTTCGCTGAAATACTTACACTTATTCTAATTTATACGATTAAATTTGAATGAATGATCAAAGAAAAATATAAAAAAGACTTCTCGCATTAGGAAAGATAAAATCAAATGTAAAATACATTTATGGTAACATTTAGACAAGTAAGTAAATGAAATACAAAAATCTCTTTGAACGAAAAGTAATAAGAATTCAACGTATTCCTAACGTAAGGATTCCGCTACGTGCGTGCTCCGGAGCGTAAGTTATTTGATAAAAGGGCTTGTGGAAGGAATCTCTATCGGTCCACTGTGATAAAAGGATCTTTTTATCTGACTTTTATATGGCGTTAGCTGATTTTGTATGTATACTAACTGTCCCGAACAGATTTTGCCGTGGTGTTTTTTTTAAATTTCACTAGAAGTCAGCCCTTGACTGCGATCTTATCTGTGGGCTTAGGTACTACTATCGGTTAAAGCCATATTATTTTAAAACTAACTGATGCCCGCGACTTTGTACGGGGTTCCAAGTGGTCTCCTTGTTGAATCAGTCCCTATCTCTTTGAGGATTTTCGTTCGCGCGGGAACTCCTTAATTTTCCCGGATAAAAAGTATCCTATATGTTACTCCAGACTATAATCTATCTCTGTGCCAAATTTCAGCCAGTTCCGTTTAGCCGTTCTGGCGTGATTGAATAAAAAACATACATCCATCCATCCAAACTTTCACATTTATAATAAAGTCTAGTAGCATGGATAGATATAGATTGCAGTTTTATATGGCATACCTTGACGTCCCCGAAATAAGGATTATAATTCTGAAACAAGAGCGTCAACAATACTGCTTTAAGCAATGATATTAAGCCCCCTGATAGTAAGCGATGATGTAGTCTAAGTTTAGACTAAGTCTAAGTCAGATGCAGTAGGGGGCTAACAGTTTAGGCCCTAACAGGTTAGCCCGCTACCGTCTTGGAGCCTGCGTCCATAGACGGCACGGCACGGCACGGGATTTTCATGCGAGAAACAGATATAATACATAATACTATGACAATAAAGTTGAAATTTAATTGACAATAAAATTGAATACAAAAGCATAGCTCAAAAAATTCTTTTCAAAAAACCGACTTCCAAAAAGCCGCTGTAAACAGGGTTGATGATTTGGAGTCAGAATTTTTTCTGAACTAAAACTGAAAAAACAAAATTCAAATCGGTTCAGGAACCACGGAGATATGCACCGACAATGGTACATTGAAAAAAATACGCGCCGAATTGAGAACCTCCTCCTTTTTGGTCCGTTAAAAATCTTATACCTCGCGAACTACCTATACCTACTAAAAATTGCTTCCATTTTCGTCCACAAATTGCCAAATTATCACACAGCCATTATCCAATTAAAAAAAAATGATATAATAAATTGCTCATAAATGGTTCAAACTAGTTATAATTAAATTAAAAACAGTTGAAAATGTCAACATTAAAATTATCTTACTACCTACAATCGCTTCCTCTTTTGATGAATAGTAAGTTAACACAGTTTAGCTATCATACAGTTCAGCTGACAATAATTGACATAAACTTCTATATCTTCTTTTTGACAAATGAGAATTCGAAAATTCCGCATTTTGAAAAGAGTTACTGCTTAGTTTCTTGACGGTTCTTGACAGTGTTCTTTTCGAACTGACGCGGTCACAGATAACGAAAACAAGGTAGGTGAGCGCGGTGGTATTTGGCCTAGCTATATCAAAAGCAAGAAAGCTAGCTTTAAGACGCACGAAATATAATCTCATTGCATACTGTATGCATCGCAAAAGACCCAGGGAGATAACCAATCAGATTTTATAACGATCTTCAAAATAAGCTTTAAATAAGTTTGTATTGTTTTATCACATTACTTATGTCAATTAGAAAACCTTAACTATACTATTGTTTGACTTAACTGCTATTGCACGCCAGTCGCCAGTACCAAGTATTTCTAAAAATAAACTTGGACACTAGGCTTGCTTTACGTTATAAGCAAGGATATCTCTAAGTTTTATTACAAAGAAAAACTTTGACATAATGTTAAATTAAAACGAAAAGATTAAAGAGATTGTCTGCTATGCGTTGAAAGCAAGGATATTTTTTTCACAAAAAAAAAAGAGAAATTCTACCATAGTTTATAATGAAGTAATCCTGTTTCTGTGCTGTATACTAGCTAGACTGTGGCAGTAACTAAGTCATTTTGAAATTTAAATAATCGACCGGCGATAAATTAATATGAAAATTGGTGGAATCGACTTACAACTCACTTGAGATGCAAATTGGTACGTGATGTTGACAAGAAGCCAACTTTGATGGGAATATACGTACGGCTTATTGATCTACAAAGTATTCAATATATCAGTGGTCTTTTCTGGGCCGGGGTTCGATTCCCGGCAGGGTCAATTTGGGAATTTATAATTTCTGAATTTTCTCTAGTCTGGTCTGGTGGGGGGCTTCGGCCGTGGCTAGTTACCACCCTATCGGCAAAGACGTACCGCCAAGCGATTAAGCGTTCCGGTACGATGCCATGTATATACCGACCATCAGGTGAGATCGCAGTCAATGGGGTATTTGGGTATTTGACAAATAGTCAAATCAGCAACTTTTTCAAACGTCAAAACGCGTCCTAAGTATTATATGAAATTCTGAAATGTGACGTCATTAAAGTTCGACGAACTTTTTTACTTTAATCGATTTTTTTAAATGGTTATTCAACATAAAACTATCAGGGGACGTGGATATTACGACTTTTGTGAGATCCTCTATTTACTTAATAATCACAAAAAATTTTTTTTTTGGATAGTAGTCAAATACCCAATTAATTGTAATGGAATAAAAAAAACTATAGAAGTTTTATGACAAGTGCTACATGTATTTGCAATCCCATCTTTATGTTATATTCATATTCACTTTGGTAGCACTTTTCGGGAACGCGGTCGTAGCTGGGGGACTACTACCGTCGCATAAAGTAGTAATATTTAAAGTTTCAGTTTTATGTCACGTACCTTGACGTCCTTAAAATAAGATTATAATTCTAAAACACGAACGCCAACAATATTAAAACCATACGGCTTTAAACGGTGGTGGTATGCCCCCTGTAATGTCATAGTCAGCTTTAATACACTCGTAGAGACATGATACTTTACTCGTAGGCGAGTCCGTAAACTTTTACGATGTTAATATTACTCCCGTAGCTCGTTCTCTATGGTACTCGCATTGTGGTAAGGATTTTCGTAGAATTCATCCATGTCCATACTATTATTATGATATTATAGCGATTATTATAATTTTTTTTTATTTCATAGCTATCATACTATATTATTATAAATGCGAAAGTGTGTTTGTTTGTTGGTTTGTCCTTGAATCACGGCGCGACGGAGCAACGGATCGTAGTAATTTTTGGCATGGGTATAGTTGAGGACCTGGAGAGTGACATAGGCTACTTTTTATCCCGGAAAATTAAGGAGTCCCCGCGGGAATCTTAAAACTTAAACCACCCGGACGAAGTCGTCGCATCAGCTAGTACCTACATAATATACAGTACATCTACATACCCAATAAAAAGAACATTTACACAAAGAAAAATATTTACAAAGAATAAAATCTTCTTTCTAGTCATTTTTCATTTCATTTAGTTTTAACTAGATGATTCCCGCGACTTCGTCCGCGTGGACCAAGTTTTTTCGATTCCCGCGGGAACTCTTGAATATTCCGGGATAAAAAGTAGCCTATGTCCTTCCCCGGGAGACAACCTATCCCTATACCAAATTTCATCAAAATCGGTTGAACAGATGGGCCGTGAAAGCGTAGCAGACAGACAGACAAACAGACACACTTTCGCATTTATAATATTAAGTATGGGTTTTATTTTCTAGCAACCATTTTGATATATATTTCTAGTAGTAACTTTTGGGAGACAAACAATTACTTAATTTTTTTATTGAAATAAATAATGGCAGACAAACAATTACTCAATTATTTTATTGAAATAAATGTTTTAATATTTAAGTAATATAGTTTTTTCGTTTCTAGGAAGATATTATAGTAGAAATTCTTCATAACGGAAGAATAACCCCATAATGTACGCCAATTTCACCCCATACGTGGCGAAGTACGCCCTCAATATAACATTTTAACACAAAAGGGCGGAACAGTGACGCAATAAAACAGTCACGGTTATTAATGTGTCACGCCACCGATGCTTGACAAAGCCAAGAGGGCTGAACGACCTTCGACCCGAGTGCTTTTCGGATTTACAAATTACATAGGAGTTCTGGGCGTTGTAATTTACTTACAGGGTTTACGTAACTATTGGCAGACAAACAATTACTTAATACTTTTATTGAAATAAAATTTTAATATTTACTATAGTTAAGAATAAGCAAACAAAAAATAACCTGTGAAACTAGTTGGACATATTCCAACACAATAGGTGAGCTAGCAACCATATACATAGTTTTACCTGTTTCTAGGAAGATATTATCTTATACCTAGTATAAATTCTTCATAACGGAAGAATAACCCCATAATGTACGCCAATTTCACCCCATACGTGGCGAGTGGCGACGTACGCCCTCAATATAACATTTTAACACAAAAGGGCGGAACAGTGACGCAATAAAACAGTCACGGTTATTAATGTGTCACGCCACCGATGCTTGACAAAGCCACGAGGGCTGAACGACCTTCGACCCGAGTGCTTTTGGGATTTACAAATTACATAATATGAGTTCTGGGCGTTGTATTCACTTACAGGATTGTATGTACGAGTATCTATTGGCCGAGAAACAAATACTAAAATCTTTTCTATAACTATGAAGGCTTTGTCCTGAGTGACTGACAGACAACCTATAGACTAGGTTGTCTGTCAGTCACTCAGTTGTTCAGTCATTTGGGCTGTACCTGTACAACCCAAATGACTGAACAACTAAAGTAAGTAGAAATTCCAAGAGAATGGGTAGGTAATGGTATTCTTTGAGCACCCTAGAGGTGTACTAAGGAAAGAAATGCCACCATTAAATATGGGGGGGAGCAAAGACTAGAGTAGACTTACAGTGTATAGTTAATTTTTTTTAGTGAAATTATTAAGTTTTTAAAAGTCGTAGAACAAGACTAAGTATTACAACAACAAGGAAGAAGAGTATTTAGTATTATGTAGTGAAGAGGTCATAGGCATATTTAAACAATCCTTGTGACGTCAACAAGTGACGCCCTTGACTGCGAACTCATCTGGTAAATTATGATGCAGTCTAAAATGGTAGCGGGATAACCTGTTCAGGGGTATGGCACTTATATTAACCCCATACCTCTAAACCTGTACTATACATATACAGTGTTCATACGGTATCGTGGTCTACAAGTGGTCCATTTATTTCAATTAAATGTTAAGCACGTTACGAAAGCTTACATCTTCATGCTTTATTGTGAGTTGAGTCAATGCTCGAAGCGAAGTCGGTGTCGAGTCTATGTAATGTGCGCAGACCTTAATACTTTTACAAACGATTTCCCATCACTGCATTTCCCAGGGCCATTTCGCTTTTATCAGTAAGATGTTATACATTTTCTCCGTTTTCGTTTCTTATCTCGAACATCACGGCAAAAATCGTTGAAGCATTAAGACGTCGAGGTATCTTAAGATTCTCTCTCTCGCACATTCTAACATTTAACGTTTTCAGTGATAAATTATTGAAGTCTCAGACGAAGTATTTACCATAGTATTTCATGAGTATTATGAATACAGTAAGATTAAATTCCGTTGACAGAATACAATAGACATATCAAGACACTAGATTCATCTTATCAACCCATTGCAGCCACCACCCACAAGGAGCACGAGTATCCCCTCGGAATGAGAAGGCCAAAGTCCACCAAGCTGACATACTTCACACACCTTCGAAAACATTATAAAGAACTCTCAGGCATGCAGGTTTCCTCACGATGTTTTCCTTACCCTTTTGAATTGAAGCAAGTGATATTTAATTTCTTAAAACGCACATAACTTCGAAAAGTTGGAAGTGCGGGCCCGGAGATCGAACCGGCGACCCCGTACATGAGGTCGAGGGTCTTAACCACTAGACACTAGATTACACGATCAAAACACTTTTTTTCTTTAATCTATCGTTAAAAATTCCTCGCCACTAAAAGTGTGTTCAGCGTGCGCTCCCATTTTTTGATCTATTTTTAAGTCTTGAAGCTCAACTAAAATCGAAGCAGAATTACAACCGGAATCAATATAATTTAATATAAAAAATACTTTTTAAACAACCGACTTCAAACTCCCGCGCCAACTTTACAACAACAAGCACACGCTATACAAAGTTTTTATTTTATCGTTGATATTTTAAAACCTATATGGGACCACATGGGAAGTATGCTCTTTCAAATAAAAAAAAGAATTATCCAAATCGGTTCACCCAGTCAAAAGTTCTGAGGTAACAAACATAAAAAAAAAAAAAAAACAGTCGAATTGAGAACCTCCTCCTTTTTTTGAAGTCGGTTGAAAACAAGTAATACTCGTGTAATCCTTGGACCGAAAATAATGTATTGCATAAAATCTCAAGTTGGAGATATTTGACCTTTTATTTTAGCTCTAGTTCCTCAACTTCTATATTCTATGGCTTGGTGGCATTCAATATTATTGGAAACGGGTCATAGAGAAATAATAGACTTTGTCTATGTAAGTATAACAAGATTATTTTTACAGTGTTATAAAAGAGAATGACCAAAAGTGGGCCATTCTTGCGTCTTAATTAAATTAACGGTAAAGCATTGGAAACATACTCAGGATTATATTTAAAAAAAATCATTAAGATATTAACTGGGAGTTTGGAGTAATCTGACTTTTAAGTTTTGTAAGTAAAATGGATTTATATTTTGCTTTAAAGTTGCCCACGGGAGCGAAGTCGCGGGCATTCTCTAGTATCTGATATTTGAGAGATACAGCAATAGATGAGTTAAATACATGTGAATGGGATCCAGTATCGTATTTCCCGCAGCTAATTTCCCTTTATCAGTGCAATATAACGGAGTATTATAGTCTAACGGCACATTCACACAGAAGTATGTTTTCAAATTCAAGTTATTTATATTGAAGTGAAACTTCTTTAGAATCGTTGTGATTTTAAAATTCATTTCATTCGATGAAACGAAGAAGCAACACCAAAAAGAGACAAACATATTCATTATAGGATTTAGCCTGCGAGAGATTGAGATAGAATAAAAGTTAAATTTATTTCATTCTCTCGTAGGCTTCACTTCTGCCGTGTGTGAATTGCACACACACACTTTTTTGTATTAATAAATTGCCTCTTCGGATGTGCAACAGAGGTACAAAACAATGGTTTAAAAAATTATAAATATTTAATTTATATACATACCTACGTATTATAATATCTCGTTTAAAAAAAAAGGCAACTGCGGACTTTCTTGCCGGCTTTTCTTAGCAAAATATTCTTTTCGATCTGGTGGTAGGGACAAAACATGACATAACATAAGAGACACCTGTATGTCCTACATGTTATACATAAATAAATTGAGTTTGGATTAGATTGATCGCGGATTGAGGGTATGAGTGTTTCCTAACAATACCTTCAGTGTGAATGCGCTCTTATTCGATTCGGTGAACTTTACCGCTCGAGTCGTTCCCACAATCGGCGGAGCAACGACTGGGAGTCATATTGGCGTCATTAACATTTACGAACTTGCATAGATTACACCGGGGTATCTTGTGTGCTTTGTTAAGGTTAATCTGAAATTACCTTACCCCCAACCATTAAGAATTGGTTAGCGGTTAGGTAGCCTAGTGGTTAGAACTTCCTATTCAATTTGTACGCCGTTCGATTACCTTTAATTTTTTTAAGTTGGTTAGGTCCGATTTGATGAAGAATGTAAAGAAATCAGCATCCATCAATCAATCGAAGTGAAAATCAAGCAAGCAAGGGCTTCTCGAAAAACCGGCATAAATTTTAAAGACCAAAATTAATAATTTTTCCTTTTTAATAAAAATTAATGATACAACGGATATGATTTAAGAATTTGAAATATAATGTTAAAAGGAAAAGGTTCATTTTAGGCCTACTCTTGTACACTATACCATGAATAGAGGAAAATTCATAGATTGTATTAAAAACTAGATGATTCCCGCGACTTCGTCGGCGTGTATTAAGTTTTTTTGATTCCCGCGGGAACACTTAAATTTTCCGGGATAAAAAGTAGCCTATGTCCTTCCCCGGGATGTAACCTATCTCTGTACCAAATTTCATCAAAATCGGTTGAGTAGTTGGGCCGTGAAAGCGTAGCAGACAGACAGACAGATAGACAGACAGACAGACAGACACACTTTAGCATTTATAATAATAGTATGGGTATAATAATTTAGAACAGTAAAGTAAATAACGAGAAAAAAATAAAAATGTATTTCAAGTTTTCGATACGTTTCCAAGCCATAGAGAAGGCAGTAGGCGCGAAATGTATCAAATGTCATTTCTGACAGTCACTGTCAAAATAACGTGTTTTTCTTTTGAAGACGTCAAAAATATGAATCCGCCATTGTTACCCACTCATGTTTAGTGTTGCTTAACTTGGAAAGTTTAAATAAATTCGCCACTGAAATTACGACGAATTCATAAATTTGACCAATTAAAAATGGTCGAGTATTTTATTTTCCTTCATTTCTCTACTTGTACAAGACCAGGCCTACGCCTAATACAAATCTGAACCGTCTCTTTTTACAGTAAATTATACTTTTCAATAGGGAGAGAAATCCACGCGGACGAACTCACGGACATAAGATTGATTGATAATCACCCCGTGCAACCCTGGCCCTGAGTCGATAACGAAGATTTAAAAGAAAATCTAATATCACAAAGAAAGCATTTCCTTCGCACAAATGATCTCCATTTTCGTATTTACCGACAGCACTACCATTCATCAGTGTAACGTTACGAGATGTATTTTGTTTTTGCCGCGAGAATAATTATCCCGATCAAGTATAACCGAGTTGGAGTCAGGTTCGCATCGTTAACGTTAACGTACTTGCGAAGGTTAAGCGACTACTTTGTTAAGTTTATTAGTAGTACCCAACGACCCTGTCAAACAAAGAATGTGGACCTATTTTACTAACGCCATCTAGTCCGAAAAGCGGGACAGCGCTATGGCGGGGACAAGGACAGGGCTATACAGGTTAGGAGCGCGCTCTAAAGGTTGGACGCCCAATTTTTTTCTACGAAAGGGCCCATATATGGTGGTGCTTAGGTGCTTACATATATATCGATGGTAGTACCCATATTGATTACTAGACAAGATGATGCCCGCGACTTCTTCCGCGTGTATTAATTTTTTTTATTCCCGTGGGTACTCGTTAATTTTCCGAATCGTATTTCTATGCTATTGCCTATATCCTAATTCAGGAAAGAGCTATCTCCATTCCAAATTTCAGCCAAATCGGCTCAGTCATTCCGTTGTGAAGGTGTAACAAACATGCGAATTTACTTTACGAGCATTCAAATTTACGACAGAGATCCGATACAAACTAATATTATAAATGCGAAAGTGTATCTGTCTGTCTGCTACGATTTCACGGTTTATCTTTTCACCCGATTTTGATGAAATTCAGTTAAGTACATAGAGATTAGTTGTATCATTTATCCCACCGAGTAGTAAACCTATTGAGAGCTAATAGCCACATTTTCGCTTTGAAACACATCTCACCACTTTCAGGTGGGGGACGAGGTAATAATAGCATTTCTTATTGGAAGGCTCAAGGTCAACTTTACACAGTTATAAGTACAAAGTATATGTTACCGCGGCACTTGGGCTGCCCGCTGCGGGACAAAAATATATCGATAAAAATTACCATTGGAAAATCAACACAAATAATTATATTCAAACAGCAAAAGACAACCATATGTATGATTATAGATAATTATCTGATATATAATTTTTTTTTAAATTTCATTTTGGTAAATATTTTTATGTTTTTTATTTTTTTGCGTATTGATGATTTTCATTTATTATTACAAAACTACACTTACTTATGTAATGTTATCCCATCCTTTACATAGCTGGAGGTATTGCTTCTCATTCCACGCCATTTAATGCTACAGAGAGGCCTATTTTTCGTTTTTTACTCGATCAATTTCCGAGCACGGTCGAATACGGACTGAGGGCGGCTATAGGCACAAAACGTAGCGTTAGTACTGATAGTGCTAACGTTTGGCTGGTGAGGGGGCACGCTATGCTCAGTCAATTGGTTGTATGGTCTGTGATTTATCCCGATAATTTGAAAGTTCCCGCGAAAATAAAACGTCAGCGCGGACGAAGTCGCGGTCATCATCTAGAGTATAATATAAGAGGATAGCAGGATTTATGTTATAATTAGACCCAAGTTCTGTTAACCTATGATATTTTCAGTGACGTAACGTAACTGCATGTTTAAAGCTTTAAAGTCAATTATAACTGTTTGTGTACATAACGCACTTTCATAAGACTGTACATTAATCTAAATTAACTTTGGTCGACTGTTTTGATTTTTAATTCCTTATGCGTGGATGTCTTTGATGTCAGGCTAGGGTTGTCACTTGAGTTTTATTTCGAGCAAATATTAAGGATATTGGATAGAAGCAGGCGTTACTTTGCAGAAGTCCATGTCAATGAAAAAACTAGAAGTTTAATTCGCTGTAATCCGCCACAGAAGGCAAATCTATAATATATGGTACAGTGCCTATCTCGAACCTGATGCCCGATGATTACAATGCAACATCTCTTAAAAATGCTCCGATATCGTGTGTGGAGTGAAACGTACGTTGAGGGTATTTTGAGGTTTTATGTGTTGTGGTGAATGTCGCGGGCATCAGGTTCGAGATAAGCACTGTACCACATAGATTTGCCTTCTGTGGCGGATTATAGCGAATTAAACTTCTAGGTTTTTCAAATATTAAAGCTCGATTCCGAGACAGGATGCGACTGCAACAGCGACAAGCGACCGTGCTACCGACCCTCAGTACCGACTGCAAGTGACACTACTGGTTTACTAAACATTTTCTAGCTTTTTCCTGAGTGACTGACAAACAACCTACAGCCCAAACGGCTGAACGTAGAAATTTGTTTGAGAGAATATTCCTTGAGCAGGTGTATTTAAAAAGGAATTTCTGAAATTCCACCCCCGAAGAGGTTAAATAGGCGGTTGAAGTTATATCCATGAAACTCGGTATTTTGGCTTTCGGTAAAAAATGAAGAATTTTATGTTTTTCACAGTTTTTTTAAATTCAAGAACCTATTTCCATGCGGACGATAGGTAGGATAGGTAAGTAAATGAACTTTATCAGATAAATCAAAAATCGGCAACCCTAGTTCCTGCATTCGTTGACCTAAATGTCTACATGTGGATGGATTTCGTGTTGCGGTCAGGTTGTTAGTAGATACCAGGTATACATACATATTACAGGTACATATTACATACATACATTCTAGTTGCAACCGAGAGACAGATTGAAACTGGAAATATAAATAAAACGAGCTTGACTCTATGTGTTAGAGAGACATGCATAGAACTTGAAATCTGCTTATCAGGCAAATTCGATTATTAAGCAACGTTGACCCAAACCGGTAACTGGATAGGTGACCGAATTAGTAAGATTTAGTATGAAGGTAAATAAAGGTAATTGTGTTACCCTCAATTTGGGAAAACCAATTAATTATTAATGGTCATCTTAGTTTAGAGATTGTGCACAACAGAATTAATAATAATAGGTAAGTTAACTCTTTGGTTTTATAATCAACTTTTAGTAATAGGTACACAAATCAGTTAAATTCATTAATCTATGAAGCACAACACATCTCAGGACTTTTCTATGAAAAACAAGTATTTTATTATAATATGTATTAATAACTAGACGATGCCCGCGACTTCGTCCGCGTTGATTAAGTTTTTACATTCCCGCGGGAACTCCTTAATTTTCTGGGACAAAAAATAGCCTATGTCAACATATCCCTGTAACAAATTCCATCAAAATCGGTTGAACAGATGAGTCACGAAAGCGTAGCAGACAGACAGACAGACGGACACACTTTCGCATTTATAATATTAGTATGGATTCTTCTAGTAACCCTACTCTTATACCTATGTTGAAAGAGACACATTAAAGGTAAGTAGCACTTCACACATATGCCCCGTATATATCTCTCGCCTCGACCTACTTGCGAAAACCTTTGATGCAGGTAAAACATCCAACGTTACACGGTAACGATGCTAAGTATCTACAGTTTTTTAGGGTTCCGTACCTTAAGAGGAAAAGAGGAACCCTTATAGGATTGTCACCGTAAGTTTGCGAAAACCGTTAGATTATAATCCAACTAGCGATATTGTAAACTGTCGACGGATTGTGAACCGTTCAATGTTCTGAGTGTAATTTTTTTAAATATTCATTGTATTTACGTTTTCTTGTCTCTTTCTTGTAGGTTAGGTTAGGGTTCGACATAAATGATCAGGTCAATGATCACTTAGGTTTTATCGGGTTAATATACCTAACAGATTACAATCTACCGAAAAATAATGCGTTAAATTGTAATCCGTCGAAAGTTTACAATATCGCTAGTTGGATTATAATCTAACGATTTTTGCAATCTTACGGTGACAGGATCACTAAGTTTTCCGTCCGTCTGTCTGTCTGACAACCACTTTTTTTCTCGGGAACGCGTAGAGGCATCAGGTTGAAATTAATATCAAATACTTAGGCCCACGTCCTGAGCTTCTTATGTCGAAACAATCAAAAGATACCTACGGCCGTTTGTGCCCGTATGGCCGTGCATATTTTGACACTCGCCAATAAATCAAAACCTATAGGCCCTATAGGTTTTGATTTAAGGCAAGTAGCCTATAGTATAGGGTACTTGCCGTTGACCCTTAAATAGATAATTAGGGTTCCGTAGTCACATGGTATCGAATTGTTTGTCAGGCGCTACCAGTTTAGCGCCATAATATGTAAGCCAGTTATTTCACAGCTGAATACGTGTTGTTATGACATCTTTCTTGTTATCAAATAATAACAATAATCTTACTAATATTATAAATGCGAAAGTTTGGATGGATGTATGGATGTATGGATGTATGGATGTATGGATGGATGGATATATGGATGTTTGTTACTCAATCACGCCCCAACGGCTGGACGGATCTGACTGAAATTTGGCACAGAGATAGATTATAGTCTGGAATAGCACATAGGCTACTTTTTATCCCGGAAAATTAAGGAGTTCCCGCGGGAACCATAAAACCTCAAACCACGCAGACGAAGTCGCGGACATTCGCTAGTTTAGAATAAATAATGTGTAGTGGCACGTAACCCTTAGTGTGCGAGTCTGACTCGCTCTTGACCGGTTTTTGTAAATAGTTACACGCTGTAATTCTACGACATCCTTTTTATTATATGAACTTTTGGAGGAGAGAGAGACTTTTAGAGATACGACCCCGCCCTTGCGCGCTATGGTTTTTAACCGACTTCCAAAAAAGGAGGAGGTTCTCAATTCGGCGTTTTTTTTTTTTTTTTTTTGTACTTTTATTAATTTGTTTGGATTTTTATGTTTTGTGTGGAAATAAACTTTAACAAATCCTTTCGGATTTGTGAATCTACCACTGTTTCGGAATACCATTCCTACCGAGAAGAGCCAGCAAGAAATTCGGTGGTTATTTTTTTTGAAAGCGTGCTGAGTTGTGCGAGTCAAATCCATGCTCTTTTATAATTTACATAATCTTCAACAGTACAATAAGCTTTTTTATTATAGCTGCTGAAAGTTAGAAGCGTGTGCCCGAGGTATGAACCCCCGACTACCCAAATAGAAGGCCGACATTTAACCACTAAGCTATCACTGCTTATGACCTTTCAGGGGGCTTACTACCATAGCTTAAAGTAGTATTATTTTAATATTGTTGAAGCTCTGACGTCAAAGTACGTCATATATAACCGTCACTTTAAAATGATACTGCTATAAGTAATAGTAGTAAGCACTCAGTAAAGAGTAGGTAATGACTAATGACCAGTACCAAAACGATTATCCTAATGTAGTCTATAGTAACATACGACATTTAATATTCAAACATTAGGACAATGATATACCAAATTAAGGACAGAATAGTTCCGAACATTAAAGTTTTAACAATAGTTTAGTAGTAATCGTAGGTCACTTTTATCAATAGTTTAAGGGTTAGTCGTGGGACATAACAGCTGTTATACAGAGATATAAGCCCTCAGTCGATGAGAGTTTGAAAACAAATAGGCGCTGGAAGGGAAAGTATACGTTTGAATTTTCTGTACGTACGATTATAATTAAAACTTTTGATAATCATACTTTACTAAACTAAATAATATTAATATCCACATCCATCCATACTAATATTATAAACTAGCTGCTCCCCGCGACTTCGTGCGCGTGCATTGAGGTTTTTTCGTTCCCGCGGGAACTCTTTAATTTTCCTGAATAAATTGTAGCTTAGGTGTTATTCCAGACTACAATCTACATAATATGTGCCAAATTTGGAGTGATTGAGTGAAAAACACCATCAAACTTACGCATTTATAATATTAAGATGCGAAAGTGTGTCTGACTGCCCGTCTGTCTGTCTGGTTTTGATAAAATTGGTACAGAAATAGGTTGCATCACCGGGAAGAACATAGGCTACTTTTTATCCTGGAAAATAAAGAAGTTTCAACGGGAATACAAAATATACAGATAATATAATACAATACAAATCTTCATTAAAGCAATGATATTAATATGTTTATATCTACTCCAGCATCGAAAAGTTCCAATTTCGAATTTGACAACTATATCGAATTGAACCCTCTTTCGTGTTTGCTTCTCATAACGATACAGTTCGTTGTATGGGAGCTGTATCGTTATGAGTCGTAGCTGTATCGATATGGTTGTCTTCATAAATAGGATACCTATAGCTTAGCGGCTCTGGGTTCTGGCACTAATGGTTATTATTAATTTATAAAGTAAAAAATTATAAAGACGTCCTTGTCGTAGATAAAATCTTGTATGCAACTGTACGTAATTAGTCATTTTAATTTTCGTACTATCCTATTTTGATACTCGGCAAGCCTCGTATCAAAAAACAGCACTCGAATTAAAATGACCCTCATTACGATACAGTTGCATAAATAGCTATACTAATACAATATAATATGTTACTACATAAAAGTTATAAGTTGGGCTCCTGGGTGATTTTAATTTTTTCACCACATACTTTATACCTACAAGTAATACGACTATAATATAACATTTTAACACAAAATGGTGACTTAGTACCATAATAAAACCGTCGCCAGGCCTACAATGCGGCTGAGGGCCATTCCAGCCTCAACGACTCTTTCTACAGCCTATTGAGATTTATAAGAGTCACATTTAATACCATGCGAGAATTTATGCCTTTCTTAAGGCCCGATATACAATCAGGCGTCAACCAACTGTAGGTATAAAACTTGCCACACTACAGCATATATCTGTACGCATATATAGCACTACGCTCTACGCTCGATTTTACAGCTAACTAACCAATTTTGTTACTTGAAATATTTGATTATTATTTATTTACTACATTACATACCTAATATCTATGCCTCCGCGCCACATTATTACAGTAAATACTAGCGGACGCGCCCCTGCTTCGCTCGGGTGAAATTTTTAAAAATTCCTTGGGGGTGAAATATCCAAAAATCCTGTAACACGTGTTTCTTTATATTTAATCGAAAGCCCAAATACCAATTTTCATGAATGTAAACCGAAAAATAAAGAACTTTCATCCAACTTTCCTCCTATATTTCACCCCTTTGCGGGTCGAATTTTCAAAAATGGTAACACACGTACTTCTTCATATTTAACCGAAAGCCCAAATGCCAAGTTTCATGGCTACCTAAAACTTGAAAAATGAAAGACTTTCATACAAGCTTTCAACCACTATTTTACCCCTTTGGGGGTGGAATTCCCAAAAACAGTACACACACGTACACACGTACCCACTACAGCCCATTAACGTCCCACTGCTGGGCACAGGCCTCCACTCTCATAGGAGAGAGGGAATTAGAGCTTTGATCCACCACGCTGCTCAAATGTGGGTTGGCGGGCTTTAACGACTATTATCATGTTAGTCATAATAACCGGGACCGACGGCTTAACGTGCTCTCCGAGGCACGGGGGTGAAACACCGCCAACTTCCTAATTCCGGGCTAGTGCTGAGAATTTCTAGTCAGAAAAACCCAACACTTATTATGGCCCGACCCGGTACTCGAACCCGGGACCTCGTCAGCCGCAGTCAAACATGCTAACCACTAGACCAACGAGGCAGTCATGTACACACACGTACTTCTTTATTTTTTACCAAAAGCTCAAACCCCAAATTTCATGGATATAACTTGAAAGATGACGGACTTTCATACAAACTTTCACCCCTATTCCAACCCCTTAGGGGTGGAATTTTGAAAAATTCTTCCTCAGTGAGCGCCTACATCATAGAAGGAACCTACTGTCAAAATTTCAAGTTTCTAACCCCAGCGGTTTAGGCTGTGCGTTGATAGCCAGTCAGGACAAACGATTTTATATTTATAGAATAGATAGAAAAAAGATTGACATCCTACCTACTTACTAATATAGATAGATTAGGTATGTATGCGCCCGATCATTCACAAACGCTAGGTACAGTGTTCTTCTATGTACCTATAGTACGCGCGCGAGTTGAATGCAGAGCTAATATTGTACGGTGACACACGATGCATTCAACTCGCGCGCATACTATACAATATGTCAAATGTAAAACTAAATGGTACGGAACCCTTCGTGTCCGACTCGCACATGACAGGTTTTCATTGTAGTGTATTTTTTTTTTATTTGGTGTATTTTTATGTGGTGTACCTACAATAAAAGTGTAATTTCATTCATTCTCATTCATACGATTCATGTGATACCTACTGCCCGCTGACAGACAGACGGACAGAGAGCGCAGGCTTAGTAATAGGGTCCCGGTGGCACACTCTGGGTACGGTACCCTAAAAAAGAATAATCGTAAAATATAAAAATAGAAAAGTCCGCCGGAGTGACCGCGGCACGGCCAGGGTTGCCAAATTTGGATTTGAAATCTACCGAACAAGGACGAGACCGTTGATAGGAACAAACACAACTGATAATAATTATTTTACACAATACTAGCAGATGCCCGCGACTTCGTCCGCGTGAAATAAGTTTTTTAAATTCCCACGGTAACTCCCAAATTTTTCGGGTTAATATATAGCCTATGACACTCACAAACTTTACCTCTTTATAATATTAGTATAGATTTATTTTATAAAATTACACATATTATGGCAGTAGGCATTAAAAGTTACAGGTATGCATAATTTAGGCTTCACCATGTCTACGCTTGATTTGAAATCAAAAATCACAAATCAAAAACACCTTCGCTCACGTTTCGACACGATTCGAAAGAAAGAAATGGAAAACGTCACGATCTGCGCGTGTACGAACCGGCAACGTCACTTATTATATTGCGGCAAATCTTATACTTCATTATGTATGAAACTGAATAAACCGAACCACTCATACTTCGGCATTTTTGTTATACTTGCTAAAATACCGAACACCTGGCAACCCTGGGCGCACCACTGGCGACGACGCGCTAAGTAGGTAAGTTGGAGTAACTTAGCGCGTCGCTGCCAGCGTCGCCGAATCAGAGATCCCGCCGCGCGCCCCCGCGCCCCCTAGGCTCTCGTACACAATTCATATTTGCATTTTTCGATACAGTCCATTAGTAAATAATCAAAGCTGTCTCTAGGCATCCATACTAATATTATAAATGCGAAAGTGTGTCTGTACTCTGTCTGTCTGCCACGCTTTCACGGCCCATCTACTCAACCGATTTTGATGAAATTTCGTAAAAGGTTAGGTTGTATGTATAGGTGTAAGGTCATAAGCTAGGTACCTACTTTTTACCCTGAAAAATTAAAGAGTTCCTGCGGTAATCAAAAAACCGTAATCCACGTGGACGAAATCGCGGGCATCATCTAGTACGGAAATAATTGAAAAACTTATCCGGGTCACACACAGTTTTTCACATAAAATTGTAATTATACAATAAAGTAGATTATGTCACTCTCCAGGTCTTCGACTATACCCATGCCAAAAATCACGTCGATCCGTTGCGCCGTTGAAGCGTGATTGAAGGACAAACCAACAAACCAACAAACCAACTGACTTTCGCATTTATAATATTAGTATGATTTCATTTATCATCATGTGACGTGATTTTTGGCATGGGTATAGTCGAAGACCTGGAGAGTGACATAATCTACTTTTTATCCCGGAAAATTAAGTAGTTCCCTCGGGAATAACAAAAAACTTAAACCACGCGGACGAAGTCGCGGGCATCAGCTAGTATGCTATAAAAGTTCTTATCTGTATGAAATAGAGCTGAAATTTTAAGAAACGGTCGAACGAAAACGTTTCTTACGAAAAGCATTCCACGCGGACAAAGTCACGGGCATTAGCTAGCGAGATACAAATAGTAATAATGATAACATGTGTATGTGTGAGTTTAGCAATACTTGTTCCCACAGAAAATTACCTATAAGTGTTCGCCTTCTATATTCTTCCTTTTGCGCGTTGGCCGCAACCTATACCTAGTAGGTAACTATAGTAACATAATCATACTAATAAAATAAATGCGAGTGTTTTTGTTTTTTGGTTTGTTGATTTGTTGGTTTGTCTGTCAATCACGCCGCAACGGAGCAAGGGATCGACGTGATTTTTGGTATTGGTATAGTTGAGGACCTGGAGAGTGACATAGGCTACGTTTTATCCCGGAAAATTAAGGAGTTCCTGCGGGAATCAAAAAAGCTCAAACCACGCGGACGAACTTGCCGGCATTAGCTAGTCTTACTAATCAAATAATATAATAATATAATAATATAGTATATAATAATAATCAAATAAATATTATAAATGCGAAAGTTTGGATGTATGGATGGATGTTTGTTAATCACGCCCGAACGGCTGAACGGATCTGGATGAAACTTGTCACAGAGATAGATTATAGTCTGGAATAACACATAGGCTACTTTTTATCCCGGAAAACTAAGGAGTTCCCGCGGGAACCAAAAAACCTCAATCCACGCGGACGAAGTCGCGGGCATCAGCTAGTAATAATATTATAATTACTATGAATGTGAAAGGATTTTTTCAACAATTGAACTTGAAGAGTTCAACCGATTTAGCTGATATTTGAAATATGAACACATGACCAACTTCACGGGTGAACTCATGGTGGAGAACTCCTCAAATACTCATCGTAACTCCTTCGTGTTTGAGCTCATTGGATTTGTCTTATCGTGTAGGTACTAAAGACCAAGAATGTACTTGGCGTCCAGGGTATCATGATGGAATCGGGAGGTCGTCACAGGACCTCTTCAAATACTCATCTAAACTCCTTCGTGTTTGGGTTTATTGGATTTGTCTTGCCAAGTAGGTACTAAAGACCTAGAAAGTAGTTGGTGTCCAGGGTCTCATGATGGAATCGGGAGTTGGTCAGAGAAACTCGGTTGATTAAGTACTTTGGTTCAGAAATATTTATGAAACATTTCGTGAACTGGTTACTGAACTGGACTGGTGAACTGGAAAACTGGTTTAGAAATCTCGTAGAAATCGGTATACCTACCTACTTGCTTTGAAAAAAGAAAAAACTCGTCGAATTCAGGATCTCCTACTTTTTTGAAGTCGGTCAAAAATAGTTGTTAAATTGTATATAGCTTTTCCAAATAAATTTTGATGTTGTAATTACTTTTATTTCGGTTCCAAATAAAAATATCAATTTTTTCCATCCGCAGTATACAAACACTGCACTCGCGAAATCGTAATAAAAATTTTGACAAAAAGTGATACACCCGTCCGTTCACGAGCGCGTTTCAGCGCAAACTGAGGCGAAAAATCAAGTCCTCGGATATTTTCCTTAGAAAAAGTATGAAAAAAATATGGTGGGACGCATAAATGACTACGTACTTCACTTGGACGCACAATGTGGCATAGTTTAGATAGAGGACTATATATGCCATCATTTTTTTATAAATTACTAAATAAAATATGCAGCGGATACATAAATGAGGGTTCCTGAACAGACCCCATTTTTCGTCATTTTAAGCGATTCATGCGTTCGATATTACGTATTTATGCAGAAAATTTGTATGGAGTGTGCATTTTTATATGGTCAAACGAACACTGAATACATGACCTTTAATTTGATACCATGATATCCCCACAGCTAGAATTCCTATTTCTTTAAAGCGTACCTGGAAAAGTATGAAAATTGTATAAGGCGCCTTAATAAAACTCTTGGAAGACAAACGGTAGGCTGCCTGGTTGGTTATCATACTAATATTATAAATGCGAAAGTGTGTTTGTTTGTTGGTTTGTACTTCAATCACGCCGGATCACGGAGCAACGGTTCGACGGAATTTTTCGCATGGGTATAGCCGAAGACTTGGAGAGTGACATATGCTACTTTTTATCCCGGAAAATTAAGGAGTTCCCGTGGGAATTAAAAAAACTCATTCATCAGCTAGTAGTATTCTAAAGGCGTGTAGGTAACATTGAGTATTATTTAGAACTAGATCATGATGAGGCTTCGTCGACGTTGATGATTTAGATGTTTTTTTATTCCTCTCTTCAACTTTTCAGCTCTTTAATTTCCCAAGATAAAAAGTAACCTATGACCGGGGAACCTATGATCTTCCCAGGTCACATGTATAGCCTATGTCACTCTCCAGGTTCTCAACTATACCCATGCTAAAAATCACGTCGATCCGTTGCTTTGTTGCAGCGCTAATTGAAGGACAAACTAACAAACCAAAAAATAAACAAACAAACACACTTTCGTATTTATAATATTAAGTAGACGTAGATATCTAACAAAGAAGAAATTGAACAGGTCGCCTCGTTAAAACATAAATCTCTTGTACATTTTATAACCAATTGTTTTCGCTATGGAGATCTGAGTTTCGCAGAGTTCTTACACCGAGCGAGCATAAAGGCTTGATCAGACGAATATCGCACGAGAACGCGATACGCAGGGAATACAGTGGTAACGCGACGAATTTGCAGATAATTATTAAAATACTAGCTGATGCCCGCGACTTCGTACGCGTGGATTGAGGTTTTTTGTTCCCGCGGGAACTCCTTAGTTTTCCGGGATAAAAAGTAGCCTATGTGTTATTCCAGACTATAATCTATCTCTGTGCCAAATTTCATCCAGATCCGTTCAGCCGTTCGATCGTGATTGAGTAACAAACATCCATCCATACATCCATCTATACATCCATCCATCCAAACTTTCGCATTGATAATATTTATATTTGATGACATACTGTGCTGTGAAGTAATGTCATAACTCATCACATAACCATCAAAACCATCTTATTTAGACGCTGATGGCGCTAGTGGCAATGTCCTACCAACAAGAATCCGGAGCCGCCCATCCGTGCATCAACAAGTGAAGATATTCACAAAGTCTATGATTCGACGACGCTTTGACAGATATAATTTATTAGCTGATGCCCGCGACTTCGTCCGCGTGGATTGAGGTTTTTTGGTTCCCGCGGGAATACAAATTTTCCGGGATAAAAAGTACCTAACGTATGTGTTATTCTAGACTATAATCTATGTCATTCCCCGAGATACAATCGTATAGAGAGAGATACTGTAGGTACAAAATTTGGTTTAAATCGGTGAAACAGGCGGATCCACTAACAGGTTAGCCCACTACCATCTTAGTCTGCATCGTCACTTACCATCAGGTGAGATCGCAGTCAAGGGCTAACTTGTAGTTTATTAAAAAAAAATGCCGCGTCGTGTCGCATCGAATCGCGTTCGAATGTCGCTCACGTAGAACAGGGCCTTATACCTACTGATACATTTAGAAAAGCGATTGTTTTCGCTACGGATCCGAGTTTGGCAAAGTTCCCTCCATCGCGGGAACATAATGAGTTTTCCGCATAACTTTCGCAAACAACTTCACCGGATTTCAAGTTAAAGATGCGTACAATTTTGCGTTTAATTTATTCAGAGTTCGATATTTATAGGGTTCTGTACATTAAGAGGAAAAAATAACCTCTATAGGATCACTTCGTCGTCCGTCTGTCTGTCTATCTGTTTGTCAACAACCTTTTTCTCTGGGACGCGGAAATTTATATCAAATGCTGTAATCTGCGGTCCCTTGGAGCTGTAAGAAAATCAGGCTTCTAAGTCAACGCAATCAAAAATTCAAAATTCAAAATTCAAATTATTTTTATTCAAATAGACTTTTACAAGTACTTTTGAATCGTCGAGTGAATCTACCACTGGTTCGGAATGCCATTCGTACCGAGAAGAACCAGCAAGAAACTCGGCGGTTGCTCTTTTGAAAAAAATAATATAGGTACAATTTCATTAATTTGTAGAATACATTAAGTAACAGCTGTCCTTAGCATTGCTGGAGCGAGTCAAATCCATGCTCCTTTGTCATTTACGTAATCTTCAACAGTATAATGAGCTTTTTTCAGGAGCATACTTTTAATGGACTTCTTAAACTTGTGTAAAGGCAAGTTCAAGATAGGTTGTGGAATTTTGTTATAAAATAGAATGCTCATTCCCACGAACGACTTTCGGACCTTCTTGAGGCGGAGCGATGGAGTCACGAGCTTATGGCGGCCTCTAGTTTGCCTATCATGCAGTTCGCATATTTTTTTGTAATTGTGAATGTGCTGTTTTACGAAGATTAGATTACTATAAATATATTGCGAGGCTACTGTAAGAATACCTATTTCCTTAAATTTCTCTCTAAGGGATTCACGCGGTTTTAAATTATAAATTGCACGTATTGCCCTTTTTTGTAGAAAAAGGATCAAAAGATACGGTCGTTTATGCCGCATATTTCGCATATTTTGACACTCTCAAATTAATCAAAACCTATATAAGGTCATCAATTTTAGTACCTATGCTATAAGCTACTTCCCGTTGACCTAGAATCATGGAATTTGGCAAGAAGCAAGGTCTCACAGCACAAGTGTGGTAGGTTCTCTCACCTTGATAGGCAAAAATCCGAAAATCGATAATTAGGGCTAAAGGATATATTGTGTGGTGGTACGGAACCCTTTGTGCGCGAGTCTGACTCGTACTTGACCGGTTTTTTGTTATACTAGTACATAAATTTAAGCATTTTACAGGGTCAGGCGTTTAACTTCAAATTAAGATTATTGATGAGTCAATCTTTGTATAATGAGTGACTAACCCAGGGGGTATCTTCGCTCCACCTTAGGCTGCTTCTCATATAACTCTAGTCTCGCTCCGGAAAATCCGTAGTATACGTTTCATCGTTGGTCATTCTCACATCCCAAACGTCCGTGTCAATATAAAAAACTCATACAGGTATATTTAAAATCAGTAATTTAAAAAGGTACTTATATTTTTACTCGGTTTATCATTTTGTCAGCCCTAAGGCCTATTGCGCATTATTAGAAAATTTATTGTGTCTTATTAGAAATGTCAGAAATGAAAATAAGAAGTTCAGTCTCAGCGGTTGTTGTATGAGCCCATATCTACATATTATTACAAGATATTTTTTCTTGTGTCTATCAGACACGCGCATAGTAAATATAAGATGTAACTCAAAAGACACAAGATATTTTCTTATAATGGCTGCAAAGTAAAAACGCCAGCCGTTGTTTTGGTCTGGTGCTTTGGTCTACAAAATTGTGGTGAAATTTAGAACTTTTTTTAAAGACAATCAATAAATTTTAAAAAGAAATGCTTCGCTCCAAAAATCTTACTTCATTTTTAAAACGATGACGCGTACAACACAAATAGTACCAATAAAAGTAATAGGATCATTTCCAAGAGTATCGGGGAAAGTACGAGTACCTACTTTCAATGTAAAAAGATGACCCAACTACTGTTATTGCCCACCCAATTCTATTAAATGCTAACGATGATCGCGGCATATGAAAAACCTAAATTTGATGTCGTAAAAACCAAGTACCAAACATAAACATAAGTTATTATTAAATGAGATTTCTTTCTATTATTTTGTCGTCTAAGCCCGGTATCTTATTTTATGTAGTAAAAGTATGGACACACGAAACGTACAAATTATCTTATGTACTCATAGACGTATAAGAGGTACTTAGTTAGGCATAAAGGTAGGTAGTGGCGTATAACCTATCACCTTCTAGGCAAGCGCGCCAACCTATTTTTCATGATAATAACCGTGACCGACAGCTTAACGTGCTCTCTGAGGCACGGAGGAAACGAAAAGGCCAAATTTGGACTTCCAAATTCGATCACCCATCCAGTTACCGACTTGGGTCAACGTTGCTTAATAATCGCAATCGACTGATATGCGTTGTCGCAACTAGGCCACTCGAGACTCTATGAAGTATTAATAATAGCCTCCACATAATAAGGAGGAGGTCCGTTCTAGATTCTAGACAATACACTAGTCTACTTCAACTAGTAGTTTATAAACTAAGTAGCTATAGTTTGTTAGTAATTCTCTTGGCTATTATTGTTCTTGTGTTAGTAACTCTATAGATAGACAAACTGACTATAGATAGACTGACTGCCTCGTTAGTCTAGTGATTAGCATGTTCGACTGAGGCCGAAGAGGTCCCGAGTTTATAGGCCTAACAAAATTGGGTTTTTCTGATATGAAATTCTCAGTACTAGCCCAGAGTAAGGAAGTTGGCGGTGTTTCACCCCCGGTGTTTAACCCCCGTGCCTCGGAGAGCACGTAAAGCCGTCGGTCCTGCACCTGATCTCTCTCCGGTCTTGTCGGACTTTCCGTCCCATCGGGCTATGAGAGTAAAGGAACAGAGAGTGCACCTGTATTAATTATTATTCATAATTCATAATTCATAATTACTGCAAAATTAATTAATAATTTAATTAATTATTGTCAAAATTATTATTGACGATCAAAAAGTGATAATGACTTTTTGACTTTCACTTTTGATAAATGATTTCATTATAAACCTCGCTTGTTAAGGAAGCGATATCATCAAAATTTCACTCGATAAAGTATAGTACTTACTTAAGCGAATACAAAAATTATAGATCTCTCTACAAGTGAGCAAAAAACTGAGCAATTCAACAAAATACCCGTCATTTGCCCAAAAAAGTGGCAGCGATAATTCCGTGTAGCCGAAGCGAAGTGAGGAAAGTAGCCTCCAGCGACCGACTGAGTTCTAATGACCGTAATCAGGCCGCGCTGGCGTGTGGGCGAGTAAAATAGGCATTACTTAATGCTAAAGGGTAACATAACAGCTCTTATAGAACATCTCCTGAGAATGTTCTGCTGTTGGATTATAATTTGTTGGTTAGGAACACGTATTACTATGTAGATGCAAGGACTAGTATTATTTCTAGTCCTTGCATTTACCGCTACCTATAAATTAGTTGTTAAATTCAACAAATTAATTATTATTGACGTTCGAAAAGTGTTAATGACAATTTGACTTTCACGTTGATAAATGACTTCATTAAAAATTTCACTAGATAAGGAAAGGAAGTACTTAAGTGAATACAAAAATTATAGATCTCTCTACAAGGGAGCAAAAAACTGAGCAATTCAACAAAATTTGCCCAAAAAAGTGGCAGCGATAATTCCGTGCAGCCGAAGCGAAGTGAGGAAAGTAGCCTTCAGCGACTGACTGAGTTCTAATGACCGTAATCAGGCCACGCTGGCGTGTGGGCGAGCAAAATAGGCAGTACTTAATGCTAAAGGGTTACATAACAGCTCTTATAGAACATCTCATGAGAATGCTCCGGTGTCGGATTAGAATGTGTTGATTAAGAACACGTATTAATATACAAAAAAAAACATTACTATGGAGAAGCAAAGACTTGTAATTAATACCGCTACTAACCTACTCCTGCGAATGCTCTGCTGAAGTAACTAATAGAAGGTTAATAATACAATGCCAGCGCCATGACATTGCCTGCGTAGATTAGGTTTTAAAAATCGGAAGAACTCTTTGATCTTTCCGGGAAGAAAGTAGCCTGTGTCGCCTGTGTGTGTGTGTGTGTGTGGTGTGTGTGTGTGTGTGGTGTGTGTGTGTGTGTGTGTGTGTGTGTTTGTGTGTGTGTGTGTGTGTGTGTGTGTGTGTGTGTGTGTGTGTGTGTGTGTGTGGGTGTGTGTGTGTGTGTGTGTGTGTGTGTGTGTGTGTGTGTGTGTGTGTGTGTGTGTGTAGCAGCACGTCTTTGCCGGTAGGGACTAGGGTGGTAACTAGCCACGGCCGAAGCCTCCCAACAGGACAGACCTGAGAAAATTCAGAAGTTCCCAAATTGACTTGCTGGGGATCGAACCCGGGACCTCCCACGTTACGAGAACAGCGCTCAACACTGCGCCAGGGAGGTAAAGGTGTGGAGTGGTGTTTAATATTTTTTTCATCCCACCATCTCGGAAAGAGTATTTTTACGCTTCGATATCTGAATGCAAAAGCCGTTATTATCCTCTTGAGGATAAAGTAAATTGAATTTAGAACATAGTGTGCACGTTAGTAAATATCACTCGTTTATGAAGTTTGTGAATTCAAAACATCATTAAAACTATTTACTTCTACCTCTATGGTGCCGAATTTCCATACAACCGTTTTTAATTTGTTAAAAACTCACACTCGTAACCTTCTTGGTGTACTTTTTTAATTTGCTTTGCGCGCACCATTTTCTTTCACGTCATATTGTTTAAAATTAAAACCTTCGATTAAAAACAAGAAAATTGAAAATAAGTGAAAAACCTAAAATTAGTGATTCTAGTGATGAAGAAGTTAATTTGACGCCAACAGAATTGACTGAAAGTGTTAAAAATGCGGAAATGAGCTTTCTCCCTCAACAATCACGCGAGAAGTATTTCATTTCCTCGCTGAGGTGGGATGAAAAGTTACGTGTTGCACTCGAGTGAAAAGATTTTTCACCTCGTGCTCTTTTGATTCCCTCGCTGACGCTCAGGATTCTAATTTTTGAATCACGAGCACATAGAATCCTTCGCTTGCTCGGTCATCAAAATTGAGCACGCGGTTAAAAAAACAACTTTTCACTCTTGTATAACAAATAACTATTTAAGGTCTGTGTGGTGATCATAAGTATTGCTTACTTGGTTGCTTTAAACAGACTAACGTACACACAGTAGCACACGTCTCCATTTATGTTATCAGTAAGTATGGACTATGGATATATGGGACAGATTAAGTAGGCAGTTACCAACTAATTACGTGAAGTCAACTTGTCAAATCAAGGCCAGTTCTAATGAAAACGCGGTGTATTTTGTTTAACTTGCTAAGGTGGGGTCAGGGGGTATAATTTTCTGTTTGTATTACTGAGTATTGGATTGGATTTGTTCGTGCTTAACGGTCAAGGTTGTAAAATAAGGTCAATTCCGGAAATTTTAATCAGAAAGCTTTTATTTAGCCGTATTTTTAATGATAAGGTAGAATGAGTATAATATTTTTTTAACAATAGCTTCTGGGCCTAATTTTCCTTATTAGGATAAGCTCAATTAACGTCAGGGTCAATTTGGGAATTTATAATATCTGGATTTTCTCTGGTCTGGTGACTGGTCTGGTGGGAGGCTTCGGTCGTGGCTAGTTACCACCCTATCGATTAAGACGTGCCGCCAAGCGATTGAGCGTTCCGGTACGATGCCTTGTAGAAACCGAATAGGGGTTTGAGTTTAATATAACTGCCATGCCCCTAACAGTTTAACCCGCTAGCATCTTAGACTGCATCATTACTTACCGTCAGGTCAAATCGCAGTACCAGCAAAGGCGCGCTATCCGAGCAAGAGATGTGAAAAATCTTCTTAAAAGTCGGGTTTGTTCGAACACTTATATCTCTAGAACGGTTGGACGGATCTGGGTGAAATTTGTCACAGAGACAGATTATAGTCTGGAATAGCACATAGGCCGGAAAATTAAAGAGTTCCCGCGGGAACTAAAAAACGTCAATCCACGCGGACGAAATCGCGGGCATCAGCTAGTTTATAATAAAAATCAGAAGCCTATAATTTACCAATTCCGTTGGCACAGTACAACTGGCAGCATCGAGAAGGGATTCCGAAGGCACCCTGCAATTATGAGCATGTTACCACTGGCCGCAAATTAAAATCCTCAGGCGATCTCTGACCGAAGAAATTTAAAAGCTTTTATTTTATCACTAGCTTTTGCCCGCGACTTCGTCCGCGTGGACTGCACAAATTTCAATTTTTTTTATTTGAGTGTAATTTAAGACAAAATCTAAGTTTTTTGGAAGAGAACGAACTTCTGAGATTTTGTAACCTTTCAGTTGTAAATAAAAGACATCATAACTAACATAATAACCCGTTTTCTATTTAATCCCACAAAAACTTATGTTTTAAAGTTGATTTTAGGAAATTGTCGCAGTTTTTGAACATCTCGCCGGATATTGAGTTACTATCCGGTACCCGGCCGGATGATAAATTTACGCCGGATAGGCCGGATACCGGATAGTTACCGGATATCCGTTTCATCTCTAGTCTAATCCACTAGCTATCAACGCTTCTTACTGTGTTTACCGAGGGTAGTTGTAGGAATATTAAAATGAATTCATTTGTCCTGTAGTTCACGATTCACGCTTGCAAACTATAGTCTACCAAATTGAACGGCAGCCGCAAATGCCTCTATACAAATTGGAGCGGGTTATTTATTGCTGCACGCGCTCCCAACACGGGCCATTTGGTGCTCGAGTGCTGCGCTGTCAGCCTGTCACTAATTTTAATTGAAGTATTCCGGAAAATTAGTTTTACTGTGGACGTGTGAAATTAATGCTCTCCATCATATTAATATAATCAATGCAATTGTGTTTGTTTGTTGTTTTGTCCTTCAATCACGCCGCAACAGAGCGACGAGTCGGCGTGAATTTTTTATACAAATTGGAGTGAGTTATTTATTGCTGCACGCGCTCCCAACGCGGGCCATTTGGTGCTCGAGTGCTGCGCTCTCACTAATTTTAATTGAAGTATTCCGGAAAATTAGTTTCACTGTGGACGTGTGAAATTAATGCTCTCCATCATATTAATATAATCAATGCGTGACTGTGTTTGATGTTTTGTTGTTTTGTCCTTCAATCACGCCGCAACAGAGCGACGAGTCGACGTGATTTTTTTTATACAAATTGGAGCGAGTTATGTATTGCTGCACGCGCTCCCAACGCGGGCCATTTGGTGCTCGAGTGCTGCGCTGTCACTAATTTTAATTGAAGTATTCCGGAAAATTAGTTTCACTGTGGACTTGTGACATTAATGCTCTCCATCATATTAATATAATCAATGCGTGACTGTGTTTGATGTTTTGTTGTTTTGTCCTTCAATCACGCCGCAACAGAGCGACGAGTCGACGTGATTTTTTTAATACAAATTAGAGCGAATTATTTATTGCTGCACGCGCTCCCAACGCGGGCTATTTGGTGCTCGAGTGCTGCGCTCTCACTAATTTTAATTGAAGTATTCCGGAAAATTAGTTTTACTGTGGACGTGTGAAATTAATGCTCTCCATCATATTAATATAATCAGTGCTTGACTGTGTTTGATGTTTTGTTGTTTTGTCCTTCAATCACGCCGCAACAGAGCGACGAATCGACGTGATTTTTTTAAATACAAATTGGAGCGAGTTATTTATTGCTGCACGCGCTCCCAACGCGGGCCATTTGGTGCTCGAGTGCTGCGCTCTCACTAATTTTAATTGAAGTATTCCGGAAAATTAGTTTCACTGTGGACGTGTGAAATTAATGTTCTCCATCATACTAATATAATCAATGCGAAAGGTGAAAACATACAAAGAAACTAACAGTTTGTTGTTTTTTTTAAATCAAAGAATAGGCTTGCGCTTAGCAATTATGAGGTCTAGGTTGGAGCGCGCTAGTTTATGAGGTCTAGGTTGCCTAGAAGATGCCGGTTCACTCTTGCCTTGAAGGCTATTGTTTTGTCCTTCAATCACGCCTCAACAGAGCAACGAATCGACGATTTTCAGCATGGGCATAGTTGTGGATTTGGAGAGTGACATAGGCTATTTTTGATTGCGGAAATTTAGAAGTTCTCGCGGCAATAAAGAAGCTTAAACAATGGGGGCGACTCCATTCACGTTATTTAAGTTTTTTATTAGCTAGTCTAGTTTTTATCAGCTAGTTTTTTATATAAAGCGTGCCTAAAATACAGTTACGAAAGTGGAAACCATCGTGTTCATAAAGTATTCAGTTTTATAGTCATAGTGTATTCATATCCATACTGATAATATTATAAATGCGAAAGTGTGTCTGTCTGTCTGCTACGCTTTCACGGCCCATCCGTTCAATCGATTTTGATGAAATTTGGTACAGGGATAGGTTGTATCCCGCACAACTACCCGGACAAAGGCTACTTTTGATCCCGGAAAATGCAAGAGTTCCCGCAGGAATCTAAAACCTTAATCCACGCGGACGAAGTCGCGGGCAACATCTAGTTATTTCTACACTGATATAAAGACTGCATAAATGGTTTCTGTCAGCTAACTGTAACGCTATTTTGATGTAACATGCAAAAGTGCTTTGCAAATAAATTGAAAGGTATTTTTAGTGTTGCGTGTACAGTTTACGTTACATAATGAAATTATTTTGCATGTGGCAAGAATAATTATTTTACAACTTCAGTATACATTCGTAGCAAGTAACATACATAATATTATGGTAAACACAGCAAAATCAGCAAATAGTTATATTAATTTTTTATGTTGATTATTTTTACTTGATAAAAGTAAACTTAAATAAAAGTAATGTCCTTCCGACCGAATTTGTGCCACGGCGGCTTATCTCCAGACAGATACGCCATCAGCGCGGGATATATTATAGTGCACAAGTGTGTGCGCATACACAGGTGTACTCTCTGTTCCTTTACTCTCATAACCCGATACAACGGAAAATCCGACCCAAAACTTCATTATGGCCCTACCCAAACCAAACCATCTGGTTGAGAATATCATAGTAAGGAATGTTCTCTAAGTGTGAAGAAGCTATATTTGGGTCTGTCTTTCCGATTCAACGTCAGTCATCCCATCCATCAAGATCAAACGAATCTTGATAGAAAGTGCGTAATAGACAGCGTTTTCGAAAAGCGTTTACGACCACCTTATAGTGGCCATGGTCAGAATACGGGGTTATCTTACTAAGGGCCTTACTTAATCTCTAAGTACGTACTTACATGTTAAACGAGATTAACTAAGTAAGCGATGTTTTGACAGACGTTGTATAGGAATTACTAGATGATGCCCGCGACTTCGTTCGCATGAAGTTTTATCGATTCCCGTGGAACTCCTCAACTTTCCGGGATTAGCCTATCCCTGTATAAAATTTCATCAAAATCGGTTGAACTGGTGGGCCGTGAAAGCGTAGCAGATAGACAGACACACTTTCGAATAAATCGTTGGGCGGTACGTCTTTGCCGATAGGGTGGTAACTAGCCAAGGCAGAAGCCAGACCAGACCAGAGAAAATTCCGAAATTATAAGTTCTCAAATTTAGCCTGCCGAAGATCGAACGCGGGACCACCCACTATAAGACCGTCGTCAAAGTCTATAAAGTATGAAGTTAAATCAAAATTAAAGTTTGTTTATTCAAAATTGGTAACTACAACTTTTTGAATTTCAAGTATAGATAGTATAAGACGTGATGGTGATAATTAACCACGGTATCTAAAACTAAAGCTACGAGGGTTCCAAACGAACCCTGTTCTGAGAAGAGCCCACAAAGAACCATCTGACAAAACATAATACATAAATTAATTAAATTAAATTAAATTAAGTATATCTATAATTATCAATTACTGCCTCGTTGGTCTAGTGGTTAGCATAGTCGACTGCGGATCACGAGGTCCTGGGTTCGATTCCCGGTCGGGCATAAAAGTTAGGTGTTGGGTTTTTCAATTAAGAAATTCTCAGGGCCAGCCAGGAGTTGGAAGTTGGCGGTGTTCCACCCCCGTGCCTCGGAGAGCACGTTAAGCCGTCGGTCCCGGTTATTATCACTAACATGATAATAGTCGTTAAAGCCCGCCAACCCGCATTCGAGCAGCGTGGTGGGTCTAAGCTCTAATTCCCGCTCTCCTATGAGAGTGGAGGCCTGTGTCCAGCAGTAGGACGTTAATAGGCTGTAGTGATAATTATCAATAAAATTAATTAGCCGCTGGAACAATTCATTACTCTCATTACCATACCTTTTTATCATCAAAAAATTATTTACATTTTAAAAGGGTAGGTAGGGTAACAAATAAATAAGGTAAATCCATTCAGTCTGGAAAAATAAAAGCATTCAATGTAAAAACATTTCCATCTCTTGATGACCCTCATCGAACCCTAGAGCGCAGCATTCGTGTCAAGAGGGCTTTAAGAGATTCATCTCGCAGACAGCTAAATGATCTACACCTAACCAAAACAGTTCATTTTATATCATTACTCACTCACTCACTTCAAACCATTGCCATGCGTCTCCTTTTATAATGAGGGTTGGCCATAGTCCACAACGCTGGACAAGTGCGGATTTAGGAGCTCAATATTTACCTGAAACAAAAATGAGTTAGTATTAGAAGAGTGAGAGAAAAAAATCCATACTAATATTATAAATGCGAAAGTGTGTCTGTCTGTCTGTCTGTCTGTCTGCTACGCTTTCACGGCTCATCCGTTTAACCGATTTTGATGAAATTTGGTACAGGGGTAGGTAGTATCCCGGGGAAGGACATAGGCTACTTTTTATCCCGGAAAATTAAAGAGTTCCCGCGGGAATAAAAAAATTTAATCCACGCGTGCAAAGTCGCGGGAATCATCTAGTATAATATATAAAATCGCTAGCTGATGTGATTTTTGCATGGATATAGTTGAGGGCCAGTAGAGTGACATAGGCTACTTATCCCGAAAAATTAAAGAGTTTCCGAGGGAATAAAGAAAACTTATTCCACGCGGACGATGTCGCGGTCATCAGCTAGTATGTTAGTATCTAATATCTATATTCTATACCGGTACAACTTGTACAAGCCGGTACCAAGTCAAACATTATCTATATATCGACACTACTACACCCACCTTGTTTTAAAGTAAACATAAACATATTTACTTTACTAGATAAAGTTCTCATAACTACATAGTTTGAAATCGACGGCGAACAGATAATACTTGATATCCGCGGTTAACACGTCCTTTTACACTATTTTATATTTAACTAGCTGTTGCCCGCGACTTCGTCCGCGTCAATTCCTGTTATTATGATCGCGAGATCCAGTCGCGGACATTTTTAGATCATTTAAAGAGGAATAATTCTTTCATACGTATTTTTTGGGTAACTTGAACCGTTTACGCAGCGCGCGCAACGGAAGCCCTCAAATATGGATAATTTTCCCCGTTGTTGCAACATTTTTCACTGATGCTTCGCTCCTATTGGTCGCAGCGTGATGTTATATAGCCTGAAGCCTTCCTCGATAAATGGACTATCCAACACATAAATAATTTTTCAATTCGAACCAGTAGTTCCTGAGATTAGCGCGTTCAAACAAACAAACTCTTCAGCTTTATAATATTAGTAAAGTTAGAAAGGTAAACCATGTCGCTACACATTAGGTACTACTGATTCGATTCTAACTCGACGAGGTTAGGACTTTAGGTTTATGAAAAATCCCATGGTAAACCCTTGATTTTCCGGGATAAAAAGTTTGTTAATACTGTTTTAAGCGATAGTAACTAAGCTAAGAAGCCTGGATAAAATAAAACGTCTGCATCGGAGGGAAATGTCGTTTTGTCCTGGCGCGCTAGTTTGTGCGGCGAGTGAGTCAGGCACATTTTTTGTCCATAGCGTCTGCTGCATAGCGATTACTGGAAGATTACTAGATCCTTTTATGAGGAACTTATCTATACTACTTAATAATATAAATGCGAAAGTTTGGATGGATGTATGGTTACTCAATCACGCCGGAACGGCTGAACGGATCTGGATGAAATTTGGTACAGAGATACATTAAGTATAGCCCGGAATAACACAGGCTACTTTTTATCACGGACGGCACGTTGGCCTGCCTGCCTTTAAGGGATAACAAGTAGGGAGATACTTCTACTATATCGCGGGACGCAAAGTAGGTATCCCTGTAGTGGCGCAGCGGTCCCGCAGGCGACGCGATAAGCCCAGGAAACTGCGGCAGATGTGTGATAAGATACGAATACCTGTCGTTTACTCGACACTCTGTATGTAGATGACAAACATAAGCGTGTGGTCCGCGAGCGAACACTGGAAGTGCACTTATGAGGAACTTTTAGTAGTTAAGGAGATCGTGGTAACTGCAGGTAACTAAAGTCTACATATAATATGCTGGATAGAATATGTGTTACTTTGCGGAAGTCCATGATATCAAGAAGAAACTAATTCGCTATAATCTGCTTACACTGACTGCCTCGTTGGTCTAGTTGTTAGAAAGTTCCACTGCGGCCGACGAGGTTCCGGGATCGAGTTCCGGGTCGGGTCATAATTAAGTATTGGGGTTTTCTGACTTGAAATTCTCAGTACTAGCCCAGATTAAGGAAGTTGGCGGTGTTTCACCCCCGTGCCTCGGAGAGCACTTTAAGCCGTCGGTCCCGGTTATTATTACGAACTTATAATAGTCGTTAAAGCCCGCCAATCCGCGTTGGAGCAGTGTGATGGGTCTAAGCTTTAATTATCTCTCTTCTATGAGAGTTGAGGCCTTTGCAGCAGTGGCACGTTAATGGGCTGTAGAGAAAAGTCTACATATACTGGATAGAATATGTATTATTTCGCGGAAGTCCATGATAACAAGAGAACAAGCTTAATTAGGCTTCTCCTTTTCATAAACAGACAAGCTTAGTACCTATATAATACAATGTGCAGCATGCGATATAAATATGCCAAAAAAGTTGGAGTCAAAAATATTGGATATTCTTTTCTGCGTGTAGCTGTCAGCTAGTTTTAACTTAATTGTGCTGATTTTCGAAAGGAATGTTTTTTCTACACGACTTAAACTGAGAAAGCACTTAAGTAAATCAAATACAAGTTATGAAATAGGTAAGTTAGTATAATTATTTCATTAAGTTCGTCGTCGCATTGCCTTTGTCCTTCCCCGAGATGCAACCTATCTCTATACCGAATTTCATCAAAATCGATTACAAATATGGGCAGTTAAAGCGTAGCAGACAGACAGACACACTTCCGCATTTATAATATTACTATGGATTTTTGCAAAATATCATTTTTTTTATATAACTTAAATCACTCACAACACAAAAATTACGAGAAACGAATGTAGCAAAAAAGGTAAGTAGTAGATTTCTGCACTTAAAATAATTTAAATAAGATTTAAAAAAAAACAATGATTTTTATAAAAACTTATTATTATTTAAATTTATCTGCCACCATCTCCCTAATCATACTTTCAAACAACGAATTCTTTGTTAAGCCGATAGTAGGTACATGGAGATTAAAGGCGGTGGCTGTTACGCGAATGACAAGGATATTTTTACAGACCTAGGCTTTTTTCGTTAAAAATATAAATCAAATTATATTATCAATGTGCGTGCGAATTTCTGAAGTGGGATTCGAACCTACTACATTTGCTTACGTCACAGCTTTTTCCTGACTGACCTTCGACGACGTATTGGGGGAGTTCAAAATGTTCAAAACTAAGAACTGTAAAAATAAGTTCTAGACTCTAGGTCCTCATTTTATATCGTCGAACAAGTGAATATAATTAAAATTATTAAAAAATACGACTGCTCTGCCGTAGACACACATACGAGTAGGTACATATACGAACCCTAAAAACATAACACTTTTTTGGGCAGTCGTGTAATCCAAATTCCCCCTCGAATGGAAGTACGGCTACCACTGCTCTGCTACTACGTAATGATACCACAGTCATTAATTACCTTTGGAAACTTACCTATTCACATTTTTATTAAATGATATTTTTTGTGAATCACTGCATATTAAACTATAGTGTTATACATTTTTGGAATCTACTCATCATTTTCTAGATGATGATTATAATATAGTTAATCTTATTTTCGAATATTTTTTCTCAACTTTAGTCTTTAATGCGGAACCATGGTCACCCCATCATTTTTTTTTTTTAATTTTACTAGCCTATGTCACCCGGAATAAGCTAGGAATTCTAAGGATACCTCATTTATCAAAATCGGTTCAGGCGTATAGAAGTTATGGTGGAATATACAGTCAAACTCACATACATACATACATACATACATCCATACATACATACATACATACATACATACATACATACATACATACATACATACATACATACATACATACATACATACATACATACATACATACATACATACATACATACATACATGTACATACTTACATACATACATGAACCCTGAAAACAATATATTCCTTTTTTCAGGCAGTCGTATAAAAAAACTATGTTATAAAAATTATAATGTTTGATTTTCGAAAAAATAGTTGAGTTAGTCTCAGTAGTCAGTTAGTCTAGTGGTTAAGACACCCGACCTCCTGTACGGATCCTCCTGTCATAGGTTCGATCCCCGGGAACGCACTTCCAATTTATTCTTTACCTACTTCAAACGGTGAACGAAATCATTGTGAGGAAACCTGCACGCCCGAGAGGTCTTCATAATGTTCTCGATGGTGTGTGAAGTCTGCCAATCCGCACTTGGCCAACGTGGTGGACTATGACCAAACCCTTCTCATTCCGAGAGGAGACTCGTGCTCAGTGACCCGGCAACGGGTTGATGAGAGAGAGACAAATCAAAATCGTATCAACGGATAGGTCGGGGAAGTTAACAGACAGACACACTTTCGCATTTAGGTATTATATATGTATAAGTATGGATTAGTTAAATCAAGCTTTGCCTTACGGCTAATATCAAATCATCAATCCGAAGAAAGTTCGAGTTAACTTTCCAAATTGGTTCATTAATTCGTTTAAAAGGCAACCTTTGTTCTTGCACAGTTAACTTTACTCCAGTTTAAAATGAAACTAACTGTGAGTTATTGCAGTGCTAATTTCGATACATTTCTATGCTCCATAAAACAAAGTTTTTTTTCTTTTCACCTGATGGTAGCCCTTGACTGCTGTCTCACCTGATGGTAGGTGATGATACAGTCTATGATAGTTTTAGGGGCATGGTACCTAAACATACATACATTTGACGACCTCCTTGGCGCAGTATTGAGAGCTGTTGTCTTAACGTGAGAGGTCCCGGGTTCGATTCCAGGCAGGGTCTGTCTGTTACGTCAGTCTGCTGGGAGTCTTCGGCCGTGGCTAGTTACAACCCTACCGGCAAAGACGTACCGCCAAGCGATTTAGCGTTCCGGTACGATGCCGTGTAGAAACCTACTAATATATATAGATAACTGCCATACTCTTAACAGGTTAGCCCGCCCCCACTACCATCTTAGACTGCATCATCACTTACCATCAGGTGAGATCACAGTCAGGAGCTAACTATAAACTTGTAGTGGAATTTAAAAAAAAAACTGTAACTGGGTGATTCCTTTTTCCTACAAATCTGTATGAGAATGATCTCATTTTATTTTTCTAGTAATGATTCATTTCTAGTTCAAAATAAACCTACGAGTATCTATTGACCGTCATTCATTGTCATATCAACATTTTTAATTGATCTTAAATTGCATCTGCTATTAGCAACTATCTAATCAATTAATAATTGTCTTAATCATAACTGTTTTAGGGTTCCGTACCCAAACAGTGGCAACAGGACCATTTTACTTAGCCTCCACCGTCCATCTGTCCATGTCTTTCAGCGGGCTGTATCTCATGAATCGTACATAGACAGTTGAAATTTTCACTGAGTGTGACTTGCTAATGCTGCTATAACAAAAAATAATAAAATTAAAACAAAGATTGTAGGACAACTAGCTTACGCCCGCGACTACACAGATTTCAAACACCTATTTTACCCTCTCAGGGGTTGAATTTTCAAAAATCCTTTCTTAGCGTCTGTCTTCGTCGTAATAGCTATCTGTATGCCAAATTTCAGCTCGATCCGTCCAGTGGCGTTGAGCTGTGCATTGATAGATCAGTCAGTCAGTCACATTTTTCTTTTGTATATCATTTAGAATACAAGATCCATACAAGAATCGCCATTTTTGTGTGACTTCCTTGTTTATTTTACAATCTCTGCGCGTCGTATTCCTCATTACTGAGAGTCGAGACCCCTTTCCATTAATCATTATAATGGTAGGATTTTTCTTGAGATAATAATGCGGTGGGTTCCCACGTCCTTCCGCTTTAATTTACAATGTTTAAAATTATACAGTTTTAAATCTTGTCCGATGGTAAGGAACCCTGTGGGAAACCGACTCGCGCTTGTCCGGTTTTTTAGGATTGCGGTTTACTTTATAGATTTTTAAGATTATCCTGCAATAAAATGAAAACCTGCCTTATTGTAACCCTTCTCACTTTAACGTTAACCTTCAATCACGCCGGTTGATTATTTGGAACCTGAAAACCAAAATGGAGACGGAAGACTTTATTAAACGTGTTCTGTATATTATGAATATAATATACGCGGTCTTCGGATTGGCGACAGCGGCTACTGGAATCTGGTTTTTCGTGCAACTTTCCGAAATCATCGCGTTAAGAAACAGTAACCACTATTTACTGGATTATAGAGTTTACTGGCCCCAAATTGCGCCATGGTTTATCATACTTCTCGGCTTCTTTGTGATCATCGTGGCCTTCTGCGGATATTGTGGTGCCAATAAAGAGAGTAAAAGACTCTTAGGTACATACGGTCTCTTCATGATCCTGATTGTAATTGGACAAGTTCTGGCAGCTACGTTAATCTTTGTTTTCGTCAACGGAGAAGAAACTGACAAATTTATCGAGGACACTGTATACGATGGTTACCACAATTCTCAATCCAACCCTGATGTTTCCCACGCATTTGGAACAATTGAAAGGAGATTAAGATGCTGTGGCGCTGATGGTGCTAGAAATTATAGAAACTGGAGAGAAGATCTACCTCTCACTTGTTGTTTGGACAGCTATTACAGAGACTCCTGTGCGTTTACTGATAAGGAAGCGAATGAAAGATTAGGATGTGCCAAAGTGGCTGTGGTGTACACCAAGATTATAATTTCTTCTCTTGCTGGAGCTTCGTTACTTATATCGCTGGTTGAAATAGCTGGTGTAATTCTCACTTGGAAACTCTTCGATTCTTTGAGAGAAGAAGAGCATTATATGACGGAGAGAAGAGAGGGAGAAACTGAGTGCTAATTTGAAGATATTTAATAGATTTAAGATATTTATTTTTTATGATTTTAATATTTTTGCAAAATTTTTAAAGATTCTTATTTCAAATCCATGCTTCCATATTTATTATAAATTCGGAAGAGTGACTATCCATCTCCTGCATTGCTTTCATTTGTTCAACCGATTTTGATATAGGTTGCATCCCGGGGAACGTCAAAGGCTAGTTTTAATCCCGGATCATAGAGCTCCCCCTTCATTTTTCAATAATCTAAATCCACGCAGACGACGTCGTGGGCATCATCTAGTACCTACTGTATCTATCTACTACTGTTTTTTGTATTTTCCTAACGTGTCCAAATTTCTCCAAATTTCCTAATGTATCCTTATCTATCTATTCTGTCCCGTGGTGTATTTCTGTTATATTTCTTACCAACTGATGCCCGTGACTTCGTCCGCGTGGTTTCAGCTTTTGATTTCCGCGGGAATTCCTCAATTTTCCGGGAAAAGTAGCCTATGTTACTCTCCAGGTCCTCAGCTATACCCATTCCAAAATATATATATATAAATCACGTCGATCCGTTGCTCCGTTGCGGCGTAATGGAAGGACAAACCAACAAACCAATACCCAACAAACAAGCATGCTTTCGCGTTTATAATATTAGTATGATTGGTGAAAATTCATTCAAAACATAATAATATCGCGTGGATAGCTGAATAAGGATTTAAATACCTTTATTATTTTTTGGTGACCCAATGTTCCGATAACATTATATCGCCTCCCCTAATAAAAGGATTGTTGCTTTTATACCATTTCATTACGCAGCATGGTATGGCTACAATAAAAAAGTGATTAGGTACAACCAACGACCTTAATTTACATAGGTAGACGGGCCCTGCAAAACAAAGAATGTGGACTTATTTTTGACCGAGCGAAGCGAAGGTCTCTGAGTCTACTTGAGTGAATTAGCATTTGTCCGTCCGTCCGTCCGTCCGTCTGTCAGAGCCTTATAACTTCTGAATTCCTGAACGTACTAATTACTTCAAATTTAAATATAATATGTAAAACGATGGCCTCCAGCCGAATATGGCTTAAAAATTTATAAAAATCTTTATTTCAGGGGGGCTCTCATAGAAGAGAATGCGAAGTAAAATATTTTTTATAGCGTTACATAGGGTTGTGGTATATCATTTTAAAGATACTTACGAATTGAGTCCAAAAAAAATTTTTTTTTTAATTTTTCCCCTAAAGTTGACGAAATGGGGGGCTTTCAGAGTGGAGATTTTCTAATGTCCAAAGTTGACCTCAGAACTCTCAATTTTCTGAAAGGCTGACGCTGAAACTTGATCAATTATTTGAATTAAGTATTACTTGAACAACAAAATATACTAAAATTAGATAAATATTATAAGGAAATGAAATTATTTAATTTTTAATGTGCTTCAGTATTTTTAACAGAACTTCACAATGATCTCAATAGATGGCGCTCTGTTATTCTATTCGTTTATTCGTTTTATGGATATCGGGAGGTCTCAGTTCGGGGCGAACCACTAGTACCCACTCCATCTAGTCAAAAAAGCGGGACAGTGCTATGGCGGGGACAAGGACAGGCTTATACAGGTGAGGGGCACGGTATACAAGTCGGACGCCCAACTTTTTATGAAAGGGCCCATCTAGTATCTAGGTACATTATATATACGAGTATATCGATGCTTTTATACCTTTTCAGTACGAAGCATGGCATGGCTACAATAAAAAAGCGCATAAAACGCTTTCCGTATAAACCATTTCGTAATTTGAAATCATCCATTTTGAACCCGTAAACAATGGAAATTTAAGGTCATACGACACACGAGCGAGCGAAAAGCGTTGTATGATATCGGTAGAGCGTTTTTCGGCGGAACTAGCACATGAATAAGAAAGGAATAAGGAAGGATGAAGGATAAATCAGAATAAGGACTGCGGATTGACTGATTCCGACAAAACATGTGAGTTTAAAACCAGTTACATATTATTATGTTATGCATAAACTATGGTTTGTAGGATAGTTATTACGGAATATACTTACCTGTTGGTGTTAATTAACCAACAACCTTAAAACAATTAACTAAGTAGGTACTAAAACGATTACTGTAACTACTAACCACAGCTCTTAAGTATAACTTAAATATAAATATTACTTACTTAACTGCTAGCTTAATTACTTGTTTACAGTTACCGATAAACAAGAAGCTGTTGTCAATCTTTCAACAAGATGTGCGGTTTCTCTCCAGTAAAGTGTCGTGTCAGATGACTTAATATTAAACCGAACTTAACGGTAAGGTATAATATTATCACCTCAAATATTACGAGGTATCATTTTAGTACTAAGTGCCTGTCACTGCCTGCGCTGTCATTGATAAAACCAATTAGCTATCTAGTAGATAGTATGACAGTTGTTTACATGAAATTAAGCAACACACTTAAACTAAAATACGAATTTCACAAAATATCGCATCAGAAATAACGCCAGTTTGAAAGCGCCCTAAAACGACAAAAAGATTTATGGAAACGGTGGACTGATTTATGAATGCCCCATTTGCGTTAACTATAAACTATAATGAACCATCAAAACGCGGCAGGAAAACGCTATGAGTTTGAAGCCATACAAAGTAACTAATAACTAATCTGTTCCTTTACAGCGACGAAAATTTTAAGTAATTCAAACAGTTAGGTAATAAAGCGTCCGAAGATCATCACTGGGTAAACGCCAACAAAATGCGTCAAGCAAACGTGAAGTATACAAGCGGCCTAAACTGATAATAAGCACCACCACCACCACCACTACAGCCCATTAACGTCCCACTGCTGGGCACAGGCCTCCACTCTCGTAGGAAAGCGGGAATTAGAGCTTAGACCCACCACGCTGCTCCAATGCGGGTTGGCGGGCTTTAACGACTATTATCATGTTAGTGATAATAACCGGGACCGACGGCTTAACGTGCTCTCCGAGGCACGGGGGTGAAACACCGCCAACTTCCTAACTCCGGGCTAGTACTGAGAATTTCTAGTCAGAAAAACTCAATACTTATGGCCCGACCCGGGACTCGAACCCAGGACCTCGACGGCCGCAGGCGAACCTGCTAACCACTAGACCAACGAGGCAGTCGATAATAAGCACCGCATGGGTATTATTAAGTGATTTACGCATGCCCTGTTTGACATCAATAAAGAATTCCAAATCAAAAATATTGCCCAAACGCGAACAAAACGCGTCAGGGAAACCGGCAAAGAATTTTGAATCATACTATCCAAATCAAATCAAATAATTTTTATTCAAGTAGACTTTTAACAAGTGCTTTTGAACAGTCGAGTGAATCTACCACTGGTTCTCAATGCCGTTCCTACTGAGAAGAACGAGCAAGAAACTCGGTTATTGCTTTTTTAACCGACTTCCAAAAAAGGAGGAGGTTCTCAATTCGGCGCGTATCTTCTGTGCATATCTCCGTGGTTTCTAAACCGATTTGAAATTTTTTTTTACATTGGTTAGACTTTAGAGGAAGCTCACGAGGTGGTCCCATAAAAAAATCTGACTCCAAATCCTCAATCCTGATGCTGTAGTAGGTGTACCTACGTCTCAAAACTAGGGAGTTAGGAGTTTTGATGGTAAATTCATATAGTAGGTATCAAGTCACGTGTATACGATACAACTCTGAGTCCCAACTCCTCAACCCTGAGTCCCAACTCCTCAACCCTGATGCTGTAGGGTACAGAACTCCTTAAAAATAACGATTTAAGATTTTTTTATGATGAATTAATATTGTAGGTGTCAAGCAACGACTTCATACTTAAACCCAAGTCCCAACCCTGATGCTGCAGGGTACAGAACTCCTTAAACATAGTGGTTTAGGATTTTTTTATGGTGAATTAATATTGTAGGTGTCAAGCAACGACTTCATACTTAAACCCAATTTCCAACTCCTCAACTCTGATGCTGCATGGTACTGCACTCCTAAGCCGTAGGGATTTAGAGTACACTAAAAAGTTAAAAATAAAAATTCTTTCCAAAAAACCGACTTCCAAAGCCACTGTAAAGTAAAAAATAATTTTGATTTCTACACACTATGTTGAAGTCGGGCGAGTATAACAAAGATAGGCATAGTTGACGCGTCAGGTTCGCCCGACTTCAACAAGTAGAAATCAAAATTATTTTTTACTTTACAGTGGCTTTGGAAGTCGGTTTTTTGGAAAGAATTTTTATTGAAAAAATAATTTACGATTAACGTTTAAAAAGCGCGTAAGCGAAACTGCTAAGTGTGTAAACTCCCTAAACGGACTGAAGGATTTATGATAAGTCCCCCATAGCTGGATTGATTGACGCATGCCCCGTTTACATCAACTATAAAGAATTTGAATCATAAACATAAACTTCGGTAGTTAGTTAAACTACTTTGGGCCATTAGAATTTATGTTTAGAAATGCTTTCCTTTACTTTAATGGCCCGTTCAATGTAGTTTAAAAAAATTACAACTTTTCTATTCTAGGTATTCATCTAAGTTTTCGAGGACCTCCCTGGCCTAGCGGTGAGAATTGCGGTCTCATAAGTGGGATGCCCCGGTTTCGATCCCTGGCGGGGTAAATTTGGGAATTTATAATTTCTGGATTTCCTCTGGTCTGATTTGGTCTCGTGGGAGGCTTCGGCCGTGGCTAGTTACCACCTTACCTGTACAGATGTGCCGCCAAGCGATTGGCGTGGGAATGTATATTATCCATATTCATATAGTATTTATAATGCGAAAGTGTGTCTATCTGTCTCTATGTCTCTTCGCTTTAACGGCCCAACTTTTCAACCGATTTTGAATTTGACGAAATTTTCGAAATTTTACAGATATAGGTTGTGTCCTGGGGAAGGACATACCTAAGCTACTTTTATCCCGTAAAATTAAGGAGTTCCCGCGGGAATCAAAAAACGGACGAAGTCGCGATCATCAACTAGTAGATTATATCGTATCCGTTCCGTCGTGGGTAAAAAAATGGATTTTACAACTGATTTGTGAAAAATTGAATTGTGATTTTCAGAAAAAAACTTGAGACTAAATTTATCCTGGACCAGCGAAGTTAATAAACGGACATCCCTTTATTAACTTTGTGTCCCGTATAAAATTCCATCAAATTCGCCTTCCCCTTAAATTGCTACACCGAAAGCTACCCTAATCTCTATTTCAAGAGATCCCTGCCCGCGCGAACTACCCTCCGAAATGTTGCCTTCATTAATAAACAACGTTTATGTGTTTTCAGTTCGTTTTTATGACGTCACAGCTTCGCAGGCTAGTGTTACTTTTCAACAGACTTAAAAAAAAGGAGGAGGTTCTCAATTAGACTGTATATATTATATATATATGTCGGGGGAGAAGCCAGAAGGGCGTCGAACTCGCAACCCGATCTGATTAGTTTTATGATAATATTAGCAATTTATTGTTAATGTTTATTAATTGTTTCTAACATCGTGAGATTTAAAGAGGAGTTTATGGATTTAAAAGGCTATTCTTGGCCGCATGTACTATTTAGTTTCCTATTTATTTTTATGCAGAGATTTTGCTGTTTAATTACTCGTAAATCTAACAATGATTTGTTTTAATAATTTAAGAGACTATTTGGGCTCATTTAACACTGTAGTTAAGTGATTTGTTAATAATAAGAGTTTCAATTGCTTACCCGCTATATCGTTCCACCAATCGGGGCGAGTCGGCTATTGCAACGCCGCGAGCCGCCGTTGGGGGCGCGATAGTGCGCTTAAAAAGCATTGTAATGGCCGATTAGGATAATAATTGTTGGAGCTCTGGTAAGCGAAAGGTTGTAAGACCAATTTCTACTTATATTGTGTGCCTAGGTTTTATTTAGACCAAACTAACTTTGTTTATTATTGTTTAAGTTGTGATAAATAATTGTGAATCGGTTTCCATCTTGAATATCGTAAACTAAGTTAATATTGTAAAAATGATTGTCAAATCTTTTAAAAAGAGCTACTGCAGAGTTTCTCGCCAGCTCTTCTCTGTCAGAGTGGCCTTCCGAGCTGGTGGTAGACTCATTTGATCATTTGAATAAAAACCATCTGAATTTAACATCTAAATCGGTGTTTCTTTTAAGTAATTAAGGATTAGAATCTGTGAGGTTAAATTATTATTATTAAACTACCTACGTACCTACCCACGTAGGGTAATTATCGTAATATTTCATTTGATCACCTTTGCTATTAGTGATTCTCTTAATTGTGACAATAGTAAGGCTTTTGCAAGTCAGTGATGGATTAACTATTAGAAGCATTACTTACAACCTACGTCTTATAGTGGTGTAGTGTTTCTATGGGTTGCATTTGTAGGTAGTCTTTTTATTTTAGTGATTGCAAATACCAGTGATAGACTCGGCAACTATTAAAATCAGTGATTAAAGCTATTCATTCAAATAGTAACCTTCAGTTGCAATCTGTGACGTATTTGCATTTGCGGTGGTCATTGTCACGATCGGAACGTTAATCTAGTTCTGCTTTTCGATAATTAACTTCAGTGCCTCATTTGGATGGCACTTGCTTGTGATATTAGTTCTAGTACTGTAGATAGTGACAGCAGAGACGGTGACCTACTAAGGGTCAGCGGTTCTGCTGATTTAAAAGAAAAATGTGATGCGCTTTACCGACGCGTCACGTCTTTTCTGACATAGGCCGCCGTTCAAATGCGACATATATATATATATATATATATATATATATATATATATATATATATATATTTTATGTTTGTTAAATCAGAACTTTTGACTGGGTGGACCGATTTGGATGATTCTTTTTTTATTTGAAAGGGCATACTTCCCATGTGGTCCCATAAAATTTTTATCGAAATCGGTCGAGCGCTTTTTAAAATATCAACAATAAAATAAGTACTTTGTATAGCGTGTGCTTGTTTTGTAAAGTTGGCGCGGGAGTTTGAAGTCGGTTGTTTAAAAAGATTTTTTTATATTAAATTATATGTTTATGGTATACTAGCTGATGCCCGCGACTTCGTCGGCGTGGATTGAGGTTTTTTGGGTCCCGCGGGATCTCCTTTGTCACTCTCCAGGTCCTCAACTATACTCATGCAAAAAATCACGTCGACCCGTTGCTCTGATGCAACGTGATTGAAGGACAAACCAACAAGCAAACACACTTTCGCATTTCTAATACGAGTATGACTAGACGATTACCGCACTTTGTACGCGAGGTTAAAGTTTTATAATTCCTCCTTCTTAATTCGGAGAATTCTCCGGGATAAAAAGTAGACTTTCCGGGATATAAGTTGAGTCATACTCAACAAAATGGTTTGTTGAGTCAAATTCAGCAAGGTGCTTTGAGTCAAGCTTATGGAGCATAGCATAATCTATACTAATATTAGAAATGCGAAAGTTTGGATGGATGGATGGATGGATGTATCTATGTATGTTTGTTACTCAATCGCGGAACGTAACGGGTCTGGATGTGGCACAGAGATAGATTATAGTCTGGAATAACAAAAAGGCTACTTTTTATCCCGGAAAATTAAAGAGTTCCCGCGGGAACCAAAAAACCTCAATCCACGCGGATGAAGTCGCAGGCATCAGCTAGTCATAATAATAAAGCAGGCTAAATATTATTCTTAAATGCAGTAAAGTAAGAAGTAATATTCTTAAATAGGTATGTACATATCAAAAATTGCGAACTCGGCAGGATTTGAACCTGCGTCGGATAACTTTCCCTATTCTGTGGTCGGATTCTGAGCTCCGGGCGCCATTTTTGATATGTATTTAAGAATTGTTTAGATATTTCCCTAAGTGTAGGTTAACACTATAATAAAAATTACAAAATAAAGTAGGATGTTTAAATTACTAGGTGCAGCATGATAGCCGAGGATTTCACGGCCGAGACGCGACGGTTTTAATTTGCATACAAAGTTTTGATTTGTAATTATTGGGTTTACTGCGTTTCTTCTGCTTATTACTACTTCTAGCTGTCAAACTATACCCGATGTAAGGGCAAATTATAGGTTTAAAAGATATTCGTTTTAAAATATATTTGTTCTTGCAAACTTATCAGAGGTTTTGTTAGGCTTGGCTATATTTATTTTTGCATCAAGTGTTATTGCAATTCGCTGAATGAATGTTATTTTTTCTGCAACAACGCTAATTGGGTATTTATTTAGCGTTCCGGTACGATGCCGTGTAGAAACCGAATAGGGGTATGGGTTGAATATAACTGCCATGCCCCTAACAGGTTAGCCCGCTACCATCTTAGACTGCATCATCACTTACCATCAGGTGAGATCACAGTCAAGGGCTCACTTGTAGTGGATAAAAAAAACAAAAATTAACTAGTACTCAAATAAATTATTTTTATTGATTATTAAAAGGATATTTTTTGATTCCTACGGGAACTCTTTAATTTTCCGGGATAAAAAGTTTCCTTCCCCGGGATATAACCTGCCTCTGTACCAAATTTCATCAAAATCGGTTGAACAGATGAGCCGTGAAAGCGTAGCAGACAGACAGACGGACACACTATCGCATTGATAATATTAGTATGGATATATAATATATACCTAGTAAGTATATACACGGTGCTTTTTTTATAGTCGTTGAAAAGCAAACCAGTTAATGTACCCAATGCCTACAGTCCACTGGTAAAATACAAAAAAAAATAAAGAACATTTCAATGAGTTTCATTTAAAAAATAAATAAAAAATAGCTTCATTTGAAAACACCCCATAGCGCACGTAAATATGGCGCTCGCGGAACGGCGGCGCTCGAGTACCTACAGTAGCACGGCGCGGGCACGTGTCCCTAAAGGTCATTCACTTTAACGAAAATGTACTGGAATACGTGCAGTAAATGCAGTAACCTTTAAGACTATGAGTTAAGACCCTCTGCTGAGAAGTTACTTGTTAGTCAAGTACGTCAAACTAACTTGTTACGTACGCTACTTACGTAAAAATTGCCGAGTACCTACCAAGGCACAGACCGTGTGCCTCATTCGATCAGCTGTTTGCAATGCAAGCTCGTATTATTGATGTAGGTAGGTACTAGGTACTTACTTACTTAATTTCAATCTTCGTACTTTCGTACTTTTTACGGACTTTCGGAAACAATAATTGTTCTAAGTACATGAAATAAACATTTCATTTCAAATCCAACTAAAATGTTCAACAAGAAATGGTAGGTAGAAATGGTACCTACTTACTCTGGTTTAAAAAATAAGTAGGTGGTTCTCTTTCTGAGTCGTATTCCTCATTTCTAAGGGCCCTTTCCATTAATCACATAATGGCAAGGGTTTTGTTTTTCTTTCTTCTTAATAATAATTCGGTGGGTATGATTAGGAATTAAGTAAGTAGTCAATTGTTTCAGACTCATCAAGAAAGTACCTAGGTAACAAACTTACACTTTTTGCCAGCTATTTCGATTAAAATCAACAAAATTAGGTACAGTACCTTTCCATAATTAATTCCATAGGTATGTTCATGCCACATGAGTAGATTAACACACAAACCACACAGAACAGAAAAGTTTAACCTATCTTCCTGTAATGAAGTAATTATTCGAATTGCTTGCTGTTTTGCTCCAAACAAAAGAGCATGTTTTTGTAAGACATAAAAATGTTTGAGTTTAATCACTTTCACATCACTTCGCGCTGTACCTACTGGTAGTTTAGACATCTAACACTACGCTGTACGTCTTACAGTAACTCAAGAATTAGACTTTGTACCATGTTTTAAGAAAAATAATAATTACGGAAACAACAACGAAAATTATGCGTAGGTACTATACTTCCGCTTTCGCACGTTCGGTGGCCGACCCGTAACTGAGTAAATCTATTTTTTGCATTTTGCTATTTCCTGTAAAAAGGGGGCGGGGCCGATGGGTCAAAAGGATAGCGCGAGCGCATGATTGGACCTCGGTCCACGTGGACTTTTCAAATAACCATTCGCTATTGGTTCACAAAATTTCTCTTGCACGATTAATGTGAGGAAGAGAATTCCTTGAACTTGTAACAGAGGTTACTTCGCATGTACTTTCGTAAACATAATTAAACAGGATGTTTCAAATTTTTTCGAAATTTTAATAAATTTTTTTCGCTAGTGTGTGTATTGACATGAGGTCATTTTTAATATTGCTCAAGGATATCTTATATCGGACTCATAACTGGGGCCGCTTTTGCACGACGGTGGCACAGGCACCGTGTATAGATTAAATTATATTATTGGAGAAAAACCCACTAACTACTATACTTCAGCCAATCAGCTGCTGCAGGAAACGAATTTTAGAAACGAGGAAGGAAATCGATTCACGTACGCGTCCGTGAATATAGTACTGAATTTGCGACTTTAAAAAAAGAACTTTCGGTCCATTTTACTTTGACGCTACTGTGATCGAACACTCAATACGATCAATCGAATCAGCAATATACAAACTTAAACTAAGCGCACGTCTTGGATCTATTTGTTCACTCACTCATAATCCTTATTCAGAATTAACGTAACATATTAGTACCTAAGTATAACCATTTATTAGTCAGAAACTTAATATGGTGTGTTGTTATTGTTTACATAAGGTAAGGTCACGACTGTCAAGAACATGATACATGTTCATCTTTTATTCCGTATCCATTTCAGCGGGAAGATTTATTACGTGATTCTTTTTCTAACCTCATATGAATGAGAACTCATCTCTTTTAACCACAAAGATGTTACCTTCGAAAATAAAGAGGACTTTGCAGTACTAAAAGTAGTAACGGTACTAAGAAAGTAACTTAAGTACATAGGTACTTAATATGTTTTTTTAGTGATTTTTGAAAGCTTTTTATTTGTATACTATAAAGTTTACAAAGTTTAAAAATTTACTTAAATCATACTACATTAAAAACTTTTTGCTAACTTAGCTATTTCAATAATTATGTGCTTTTTGAAGTATTTTTAAATGACAAGGAAGCTTAGCAATAATTTGCTTTAATGGCTCTGATAGTTCCTTAGTTAAGATTATTTGTGAGATGGTGTTAATGAAAAAAAAACTCCGGCTGAGTTTGTTGTGGGCTCTTCTCAGACCAGGGCTCGTTTGGAACCCTCGTAGCTTTAGTTTTAAGATACCGTAACAGATTATCACAATCATATTTTTATGTAACTGGACGTCAATAAGTGTAGAAACTACCTACCTAAATTGAATAAATATTCATGACTTACGACTTATGATCTTCAACCTAAATTAATTAAGTAACTTTGTGCCGGAAACACTATTGGCTATAACTTTTTGGCTTAATATAACTTTCTCGATACTTAATATTTACCAAAGATTGCTCCAACATTTAATTTCGACTTTCGCTTAAGGCCCTGTGTAGCGTAAAAGGGGGTTTTTAAAAGCAGTGTACCTATCTGTCACCGTAAGATTGTAAAAACCGTAAGATTGTAATCTAACGCTTTTTTTTCGATAGATTGTAAACAGTCGAAAGATTGTGAACCGTTCAATCTTTTAAGTGTCAATTTTTGAAATATTCATTGTATTTATTTTATTTTATTTTATTTTATTTTTATTTGTCTCTTTCTTGTAGGTTAGGTTAGGGTTTGACATAAATAATCAAGTAGTGCCTTAGCTTTTATCGGGTTAATAAACCTAACAGATTACAATCTACCGAAAAATAATCCGTTATAATCATTCGACAGTTTAAAATTTTGCGAGTTAGATTATAATCTAACGGTTTTTACAATCTTACGGTGACATATCCATCAAACGGTGACATAATGACGTATGCTTGTAAAAATAATTTGCTGTTTTCAAGACCCCTAAGCAGACATTGACGCATTTCAAAACACAATTTAATAAAAATCTCTGCATTGAAATTTATTTTAAACATACCTCTTAATTTACCTTTTAAAGCAATTTTTCTCCTTATTGAAATCAATAATTAGCTCTAAAAATATAAGATAAAATTCATATTTCTAAATCAAACACATTGTCGGATTCATTTTTGTATTGAAATTAAATATTAATTTTTTTACAAAATTGATTTCATGCATTTTTTGCGACACACGCTTGCTCGATTTCACCCACCCGCGCCTGTGTTTTTCATCTCGTGAGCTCACAGCGCCTTAATACAAACACAGAACTAGGTAGGTACGAAGTGTCTAGAGTGGACGTACATCAAAAAATTACTTACAGTAAGTCCGTATTATGTAGAGGAGTTACGCTTTAACGATGTCAACTATTAAGTAATATTTTTAAATTAACCATACTTTATTTAATCCACTACAAGTTAGCCCTTAATTGCGACCTGATGGTAAGTGATGATGGAGTCTAAGGTGGAAGCGGGCTAATCTGTTAGGCATGGCAGTTATAATTTACCCATACCCCTAATCGATTTGTACATGGCATGGTACCGAAACGCTAAATCGCTTGGCGGCACGTCTTTGCCGGTAGGGTGGTAACTAGCCACGGCCGAAGCCTCCCTCCAGGCCAGACCAGGGAAAATTCAGAAATTATAAATTCTCAAATTGATGATGCCGGGGTCGAACCCGGGACCACGCAAAGACAACAGCGCTTAACACTACGCCTTGAAGGTCGTCAAAACTTCATACTGCCTTCTAGGGTTGTGCTCTAAGGTATAATAATAATATGTTAATGATAAATGATAGAGGAGCATGGATTTCATCGTTTCAGCAATGCTAAGGACAGCGGTTACTTGTTTGTGTAATTGATATAATAAAACTTATTACTTAAATTGTAAATGAATTACTTAAAAAGAGCAACCACCGAGTTTCTTGCTGGTTCTTCTCGGTAGGAATGTCATTCCGAACCAGTGGTAGATTCACTTGACGATTCAAAGTACTTGTAAAAGTTGATTTGATATGGTTGCCTCTCGCGAGTTAAACCTTCCCTCTCAATTCGTCACAGAGTGAGGAACTGAGGGGCACGTAAGATATAAATCCCGGCTAGGACGCGCCGTGAATTTTTCATGTCAACCCTTGAGAGATACCTCTATTTGACGATGTGACACGATTGGTGTGAGATTGGAATTATCTGTGCTATCCATACTAATGTTATACGGAGGTTAAAGCAACGACCTCAATTTACATGGACGGGCCCTGTCAAACAAAGAATTTGGTTTTTTTTACTAACGCCATCTAGTCCGAAAAGCGGGACAGCGCTATGGAGGAGACAAGGACAGGCTTATAAAGGTGAGGGGCATGCACCAACTTTTTTCTATGAAAGGGCCCATCTAATATCGATAATCTCGATCTCGATCTCATCTCACCTACATATAAGATCGATGTGTGAAAGTGTGTCTGTTACTTTTATTTTCACGGGTGTCGAATTTTTCTTTGATTTTCTACGCCAGCCTTTGAATAGATTTTCTCTCTTCAGTAGGGCTACCATGCGCACGAGTAAAATTATGTCTACTCGTCATCTGTATTTGTCTACCGAAGCTAACATGGTTACATACATATATGACTTGTCTCGTTACGTCAAAAGTAGAGATAAATGTAATATTTCTTATCTGTGGTATGTTCTCTACGAAAATTTACACGCTGACAATTTTTTTCTTGTAAAATAGCGGATTTTGTGCATGTTAGGGTAAACTAGAAAGTAGCCGGCATCGACAACGTCTCTCTCTCTCTCGTCGCGAGAAATCTCGTTGTGCGCATGCTAAGCCTGAGTTTATTTCCGGCTCTTCTCATTAGAAGCAACTTTCCGAACCGGTTGTAGAAGCCGGCTGCTTCTGAAGTCAAGACTCAAGAGTCCTGACTTATCATAAGTGACAACTGACACAAGTCCTACGTGAAATAAGTAAATAAATAATTTATCATTTGTTGAAACAGTCTATCAAATCATTCAAGTCAAAAATTCACTTTATTGGTGACTTAAAAAGGCAATAAAATAAATGAATGAATCAATGTACCTATGTAATTGCTGTCACTTTAATGTTTCTAAGTTCAGTGTACCGATAACGCAGGTTGATTGGACGCTGTCGACTGTATCGAGACTGATTGCCGGCTTAAAACGGCAGGTGAAATCAGATCTGAAGCACTCTAAAGGAACTTCGCTTTAATTTGCATTTATAATCTCCTAGCTAATGCTTAGCGTGCGATGCAATTCGACTAGCACGCCACCTTTTGTGCATTCATGGCACTCAGAACCTACAAAGGTATGCGAGTGTGGACAACGCTGACACACTCACACTACCCTAACAAACACACTCGAACAATCTCGAACGCATAATATGTAAACGAACGACTGTACTAAAACGAAATTTCATACTGATTTTTCATTATCTAAGTAGGTATAAAGGGAAAAGACTGATTGACTGATCTATCAACGCACAGCTCAAACCACTGGACGGAACGCGCTGAAATTTAGCATGCAGATAGCTGTATGTAGAAATCCGATAGTAAAGGACTTTTGAAAACTCAACCCTTAAGGGGTAAAATAGGAGTTTGAAATTTGTATAGTCCACGCGGACGAAGTCGCTAGCAAAAGCTAGTTTTTTTAACATAAAACGTTATACTCAGGCTGATAGCGAGAAGCGGGAAGTCCATATATTGAATCCCGGGCACTTAACTAAACTTTCAGCTAGAAACAAGCTTTCTTTAAAACACATGTATCTTTGAAAAGTTAGAGGTGCCCGGGGATCCAACCCACGACCCCGTATAGGAGGTCGAGTGTCTTAACCACCAGACTATCACCGCATCTGATAGCATTTAGCACTGCGATATTATATATCTATAGTAAGTTATATTATAAATGCGAAAGTGTGTCTGTCTTTCTGTCTGCTACGCTTTCACCGATTTTGATGAAATTTGGTATAGGTTTGGTATACCTAATACCTAGTTTGTATTGTTGGAAGGACATACATAAGATAAGCTACTTTTTCTTCCGGAAAATTCAAGAAGCGGGAATCAAAAAATCTAAATCCACGCGGACGAAGTCGCGGGCATCATCTAGTCCTTTATAAATCTTTTTAATAATAGTCCTATTGTAGATTTATAAAGGACTAGGCGAAAGTTCATATTATGTGCATGTTTGTTACTCTTTCAGGCAAAAACTACTTGACGGATTTGGCTGAAATTTGGAATGGAGATAGATTATACCCTGGAATAACACAAAGGCTACTTTTTATTACGAAAAATTAAGGAGTTCCCGCGTGAACCAAAAAACTGCAATCCACGCGGACGAAGTCGCGGGCATTAGCTAGTAGTAACATAAAAATTGCTTAATCGAATAGCGATGGTCGCAATGCATCATTCACAACATTATCCTGTCAATTAAATTATAGCGCGTTTTACGCACGACCAGGTTTTATAAAAGTACACAGCATGTAATTTTGTTGCACTATAAGAAGATAAGTACATTTAATAATGTTTGGATAGGTTAACGTGTAATTTATATCACCAAGAAGATATAGATAAAACACATTTAAGGTGCGTTTTCACTACATGTGCTAGGTAACTGAGCGATGCGTGAGGAAGTATGTATTTCATTTCCTTAGCACAACGCAACTCCCTCGTTGTTAAAATGCGGACGAAAAGGTCCTGGGTACGATTACCGGGTGGGGCAATTATTTTATAATTATTACTAGCTGATGCCCGCGACTTTGTCCGCGTGGAATAAGTTTTTTTAATTCCCACGGGAACTACTTAATTTTCCGGGATTAAAAGTAGCCCTTTTCACTCTCCAGGTCCTCGACAACTATACCCATACAAAAATCACGTCGATCGTCAAACCAAGAAACAAACATTTTCGCATTTATAATATTAGTACGATAAGTAATTCGAGAGTTTTTATTAGGTCGACGTCATCAAATTTCAAAGGTATGTTATTGTTAAATCTATAGTTTAAAATACCGTTACTGATTATCACCATTATATTTTATAATAAATATCTGGACGTCAATAAGTGTAGTGTACCTACCTAAATTGAATAAATATTATTTGCCTTTGCCTTTGAAATCGTTATCAAACTTTAAACTAACCGAGAATGTGAATGTTAGGTATTTTAGTAGACCCTCTATTTCATAATCAGAAAGAAATAAATTATTTTTGACATAGGCATCATCCTTGGATTCCGGGCTACGTACCGCTCATTTTCCTCGCAAATCTCTAGTGGAAACTCACCTTAAGGTTTAAATACACAGGTGCGTTTATAAAATGGTCTATTTGTTTGAGCTTACACGCTAGCCCTGTCTGTGTGATCAACTGATCACGGTCATTAGATCCGGCCGCGGGCTAAACCCACCTCCCTCCCCACTGTTGAGCGCAGGGGGGTTACACTTACTACCATCACTTAAAGCAGTATTACACTCCCACAAAGTTATAGGTATGACCCGGTGACAGCGTCTCTTAAGGGCAAAACACACAGGGCACGGGCGCGGGTCGGGTCGGGTGAGCGGCGGGTTAAATTCTTTGTATTGTATTTATATGGACGACATCACACAGCGTCACCCGCCACGCTCCCGACCCGCGCCCGTTCCCTGTATGCTTTGCTCTTAATTGTTTGTTGCTAATAAATATTACAAAAAAAAAACTACAGTTATAAAAATTAGTTTCAATTTTGGCCACCGGGCCAGATAAGTTTGACGGCCCTACCGGCAAAGACGTGCCGCCAAGCGATTTAGGGTTCCAGTACGATGCCGTGTAGAAACCGAATAGGTATGGGTTTAATATAACTGCCATGCCCCTAACATGTTGGCCTAGTAGCCGCTACCATCTTAGACTGCATCCTCACTTACCATCAGGGCTAACTTGTAGTGGATAAAAAAAAGACGGACTATAATCATTACCGTCAGTTAGAACGATTAATAAAACACACTTAATGATAGTCTATTTATTGGGGCTCGCCATGTCTGTGTGATCATCTGACCACGGTCATTAGAGTCTATACGCAGCCGCGGGCTACTTTCAACACGTTGAATGACGGGAATTATCACTTCCACAGTATTTGGGGTTTGAGCCTTTTTTCTTTGGAATCGCTGTGTTAGCAAATTGTAGGACGAAACCGTTTTGTTTGATTTTAGGAACACGCCTAAGTTTTTTTTTCAACCGACTTCAAAAAAAGGAGGAGGTTCTCAATTCGACTGTTTTTTTTTTGTTATGTTTGTTACCTCAAAACATTTGACTGGGTGGACCGATTTGGATGATTCTTTTTTATTTGCAGTGCTTCCCAAGTGGTCCCATATAAATTTTATCGAAATCGGTCGAGCGGTTTTTAAAATATCAACAATAAAATAAGTACTTTGTATAGCGTGTGCTTGTTGTTGTAAATTTGGCGCGGGAGTTTGAAGTCGATTGTTTAAAAAGATTTTTTTATGTTAAATTATTTCGTTTTCGGTCTCATGGCTCCTTTATACCTACTATTTAGGACCCGTTTTAGATGTGCAATGAATTTAAACACAAGAACAGAAACCTGTAAGATAGTTAAGAGCGTCTCAAACGCTAAGTGACCTATAGTCGTCTAGGTATTTTTGTTGTATTTATGGCATTGATGTATAATTTTAGTACCTATAGCTATGGAAATATTTTCGAAAATGTGACAAAAATGTGAAAGTAACCTTTTATTTTAAGTTCACTAATAATAATTTTCTGTCGTTTAAGTAGTTATGGACATGCAAAAATGTCGAGGCATTGTGATTTGACCATGTATTCAAGTTAAAACTAGAGCTACGAGGGTTCCAAACGCGCCCTCGTCCGAGAAGAACCAACAACAAACTTATGACGACCTCCGTGGTGCAGTGTTGAGCGCTGTTGTCTAAAGGTGCGGAGGTCCCGGGTTCGATCCCCGGCAAGGCCTATTTGGGAATTTATTATTTCTGAATTTTCCCTGGTCTAGCCTGGTGGGAGGCTTCAGCCGTGGCTAGATACCACCCTACCGGCAAAGACGTGCCGCTATGCGATTTAGCGTTTCCGTACGATGCCGTGTAAAAACCGACTGGGGCGGTAGGTTTAATATTATAACTGCCATACCCCTAACAGGTTAACCCGCTACCATCTTAGGCTGTATCATCACTTTGCGGTGGAAAATATTACAAGTCTATGGTTTTCACTTTATCGCTCGGGTAGGTTAGATGGTAATATGAAATTGTATTCAACGTAGAAGTTTTTTAATCTAGTTGATGAAGGGGCGTTGTGAAGTTTAATTAGTTTTTGTTTGGACATGGGAGTTGGACCGGTTGTGGGGATATTATTTTTGTTGAAAAAGTTTCGCCTCTTTTTGGATTTTGGTAACTATTGCCGCAAACTAACTATTTCTGTAATTTCTCTGCGTCGTATTCCTCATTGCTGAGGGTCGTGACTCGTTTCCATTGATTTGATCACATAATGGCAGGGGTTTTCTTGGGATAAATTTGTTTTACCCTTTCTTGGGGTATTGAAAAATACTGTTCACAGCTATACAAGTTTCTAATACTTTAGTTAGTACTAAAGTACAGTTACTAAGTTACTTACTTAATTTTTTTTAATAAAGGCTTTTCTATCTATATTATATATATATATATAAAAGCGAAATACCACTCACTCACTCACTCACTCACTGACTGACTAATCACGATATCTCAGGAACTATAAAGCGTACAGACTTGAAATTTGGAAGATAGATCCCTTCTATGGTGTAGACGCCAGCTAAGAAAGGGTTTTGAGAAAATCCACCCCTATGGGGTTGAAATAGGGGTTGGAAGTTTGTATGAAAGTCCTTTGTTTTTGAAGTTAGACACATGAAAATTGGCAATTAAGTTATTAGTTATAAATAATAAAAACCTGTATAAGCAATTTTACGAAAATGTACCCCAATAGGGGTGAAATGGGGGTTGGAAGCTTACATAAGGGTTCCAAGTTTTTGAAGTAAGAGACTTGAAAATCGGGATTTAGGTTATTAGCTTTAAATAATAATAACCTGTATAAGCAATTTTGCGAAAATCCACCCCAAAAGGGGTGAAATGGGGGTCAAAGGTTACATACAATTTCTATGATTTTGAAGTATAGACATGAAAATCAGAATTTAAGTTATTAGTTTTAAACAATAAAAAACCTGCATAAGTAATATAAAGCCTTTAAAGATAGGCTGTTTGCAGCGGGAACATTTCATAAACTCATAGGAAATCAACAATTGTACGCGGACGAAGTCGCGGGCGACCTCTAGTATTATACATACCATGTAAAATATGCTGTGTTAATTATTCAATTTGAATAATTAACTAACTTTAACATATCACGGGTTATAATAATGCACGATGCTTTAGGCATGTAAAAACAACTAACTTACTCTATACGAATTATTTAAAAGACGAATAAACTAAGTAATTAAATGAAATCATGGAAACGTTACAAAAAATGTTGAATTTTGCACTAAAAATTAAGATTTTATGTTTTTGTTCAAAGCCGAGTTTATCTATTAAGTATGTAATAATAACCGTGTTCTCCGAGGCGCTGGGGTGAAACACGGCCAACTTCCTAACTCCGGGCTAGTACCTACTGAGAATTTCTAGTCAGAAAAACCCAATCAAATATCAAATCTTACTAATAATATTATAAATGCGAAAGTTTGGATGGATGTATGGATGTATGGATGTTTGTTACTCAATCACGCCCCAACAGCTTAACGGATCTGGCTGAAATTTGGCACAGAGATAGATTATAGGCTGGAATAGCACATATGCTACTTTTAATCCCGGGAAATTATAGAGTTCCCGCGGGAACCACAAAACCTCGATCCACGCGTACGAAGTCGCGGGCATCAGCTAGTAAATATTATAAATGCGAAAGTTTGGATGGAAGGATGTATGGATGTATGGATGTTTGTTACTCAATCACGCGCCAACAGCTGAACGGATCTGGCTGAAATTTGGCACAGACATAGAATATAGTCTGGAATAGCACAAAGGCTACTTTTTATCCCGGAAAATTAAAGAGTTCCCGCGGGATCCACAAAACCTCGATCCACGCGTACGAAGTCGCGGGCATTAGCTAGTACTTAATAATTATGGCCCGACCCGGAACTCGAACCCGGGACCTCGTCGGCCGCAGTCGAACATGCTAACCACTAGACCAACGAGGCAGTCAAAAAGCAGATTACTTAATAGTAAGCAACCTGCAATTTAAAAGCTACAGGGTGTTCACAAAATTTCCAGAGCAGCAGTTTAGCGCAGAACGTGGCGTGTTGCTAGCGCGGCCATAAATAACACGCTCCAATTTGTATGAAGGCTTTTGCGGTCACATCCGAGCCGTGTGCTGTGTGTAATTTAATGTTTATTTAACGTTTGTACTCATTTGCATCTTTTGTTTAAGATTCAGAACTTAGAAACATAACAAGTATTGAGTTTTTCCGACAGTAAATTCTCAGTACTAGCCCGGAATTAGGTAGATGGCGTGTTTCACCCCCGTGCCTCAGAGAGCATGTAAAGATGTTGGTCCTGATCTCTCTCCGGTCGTGTCGAATTTTCCGTCTCATCGGGATACGTGAGTAAAGGAACAAAGAGTGGATGACCCCTAGTCTCTTTGGAGATTGGCCCGCGCCGTGGCCGAAATGCGGTTGGAAGGATTATAATTATTATCGCAGTAAGCAGTATTATTTTAATATTGTTGATGATCTTAATTCAGAATTATTATCCTTATTTTAGCCTTATCACCATACCACCAGGTGAGATCGCAGTCAATGGCTTGTGGTGGATAAAAAAATGCGTGCCCACTGCCCGGGGATCGAACCCGCGTCCCGAGGAGGCCTATACTTATACTAATTTCTGTGGATGTGAACATACCTAGGTCATAGTTAGCATAGTCTACCTACTGTATAATTTAGAGAAATATTCGAAGACAAATTAATTGAACACATTTCGATAACTACCTAGTTAGTTAAATTATACAGCATGGTAATTTTATACCTAGACTTATTAGAAGTCAGAAAGTGTAAGTATAACGAGCTGTGGAACTTGATAGCTTATTTTGTATTTTGAATAGGCTAAGTTCTGAAGTTCATCGAAGACGTTAATTATCATGAAAGTTTTGAATTTAAGTGAATGGTTAAATAAGTAAACAAATTCTTTATTTAGTCTCCAATTTTCCAATTAGGCAAAAAAACCTTTAGCTTGAGCTATCTTCGTCAGTTCATAATGATTTATTCAAAGATTTTTTTAATTCTTTTGGAATTCTCTAAAATTCGGTTGAAATGAATAGTCAATTCTACTAACTAATTTATTATTCTAAACACAGAATAGAGATGTTTCTATTTTGTGATTATAAATGTGAAAGTTTGTTTATTTGTTTGTATGTTTGGTTGTTGAGTCACGGTGTCAAGGCTAACTTGCAGCAGAATAAAAAAAAAACTTAAGTAATTGCCGTCATCTCTACATTTTTTGTTTTGGATTGTTTTCGGTGATTATACGAAATAATCGTAAGGATAAAATTCCAGCGATATTAAGAAAGTCAGCAGGTATAACGGGGAAGGACATTGGCTACTTACCTATTCGGCGGTTTACATTAGGCGGTACGTCTTTGGCGGCAGGGTGACCTAGGTAGACCTAAGTATTATTTTGATATAACTTAAGGCGCTGTGAGCTCACGAGATGAAAAACACAGGCGCGGGGGGGGTGAAATCGAGCAAGCGTGTGTCGCAAAAAATGCATGAAATCATTTGTAAAAAAATTAATATTTACTTTTCAATACAAATGAAGGCGACAATGTGTTTGATTTAGAAATACGAATTTTTTCTTATATTTCTAGAGCTAATTATTGCTTTCAATAAGGAGAAAAATTGCTTTAAAAGGTTAATTAAGAGGTATGTTTAAAATAAATTTCAATGCAGAGATTTTTTTTTAAATTGTGTTTTGAGATGCGTCAATGACTGCCTAAAGGTCTTGAAAACAGCAAATTATTTTAACAAGCATACATTATGTCACCGCTTGATGGATACACTGCTTTTAAAAACCCCCTTTTACACTACACAGGGTCTTAATATCAACTTCATACCTCCACGCGTTCCCGAGAAAAAGGTGGTTGACAGACAGACATATGGACAACGAAGTGATCCTATAAAGTTTCCTTTTTTTCCTCTTGTGGTACGGAACCCTAAAAAATCTAAGTAAGTAAAGGAATATTTTCTCTCAGTGAAGTTACAGAGCTACGAAGCGTTACGTTAAACCAAGGCCTATAATCCGGCCTTGGTTTTATAACTTAACGCTTAGTTGCCTCGTTTAATGGTGGTTTGTGATCTTCCGTTCTGATTATATTGTGACCTCAATTTCGATCTCAATGCCTGTGTCAAAAATAAATTATTTCTTACTGATTATTAACAAGTGGGTCTTCCAAAAGACCTAAAATTCACATCCGCGGTTAGTTTTAAGTTTGATAATCAATTTAAACTATCGCAAGTATGTAGGTGTAGGTAAGCATACGTAATTTAACAGATTTCACTGTAGATTTATAGAAAAAAAAAATTTCATTTTATATATTGTTTTAACGAACATATTATGACCGTATTCGCTATAATATTTTTCCAATAAGTAAATAATAACAATTTGTATAAAAGTAAAACAATATATATGTCACCGTAAGATTGCAAAAACCGTTGGATTGTAATCTTACTAGCGATATTGTAAACTGTCGACGGATTGTGAACCGTTCAATGTTCCGAGTGTAAATTTTTTAAATATTCATTGTATTTACGTTTTCTTGTCTCTTTCTTGTAGGTTAGGTTAGGGTTCGACACAAACGACCAGGTAGTGCCCGGCCGCAGGCCGGGCACTTAGGTTTTATCGGGTTAATATACCTAACAGATTACAATCTACCGAAAAATAATGCGTTAAATTGTAATCCGTCGACAGTTTACAATATCGCTAGTAAGGTTACAATCCAACGGTTTTTGCAATCTTACGGTGACATATACAAACAAAGTCTAGCAACAGAAATACGAACTCGATAAGAAATCTGGGTTTATTTTATTTTATTATAATATATATACATATATTATATAGAAAAATGATATTTTTATTTTGAGTATATTGTTTTAACGAACATAGGCCTGTATTCGCTATAACATTTTTCCAATAACTAAGTAAGTATTAACAGTATGTCTAAAAGAAAAACAAAATAAAAACCGGCCAAGTGCGAGTCGGACTCGCGCACCGAGGGTTCCGTACAAACCTGTAGTAAGTTTTAAATTATTAAAAATACGATTTATGACGTATTAAAAAAACTACTTACTAGATCTCGTTCAAACCAATTTTCGGTGGAAGTTTGCATGGTAATGTACATCATATATTTTTTTTAGTTTTATCATTCTCTTATTTTCCAAGACGCACATTTTACCACTTTGGAAGTGTCTCTCGCGCAAACTATTCAGTTTAGAAAAAAATGATATTACAAACCTCAATATCATTTTTGAAGACCTATCCATAGATGGGTATGACGTCCTAACACGTATGGGTTAGATGAAAAAAAAATTTTTGAGTTTCAGTTCTAAGTATGGGGAACCCCCAAAATTTATTGTTTTTTTTTCTATTTTTGTAAGAAAATCTTAATGCGGTTCACAGAATACATCTACTTACCAAGTTTCAACAGTATAGTTCTTATAGTTTCGGATAAAAGTGGCTGTGACATACGGACGGACACACAGACAGACAGACAGACAGACATGACGAATCTATAAGGGTTCCGTTTTTGCCAAATGTGGCTACGGAACCCTAAAACTGGACATGAAACACAAATACGAACGAGAAGGAATCTGGGAATTTAATCTACCTATACCATAGAAAGATAATGTTTTTCATTTTAGTTTTACTATAGTATTATATTGTTTGAACGAAATAAGGTTCCGCTAAAATATTTTTCCAATAAGTGAGTAATAACAATTTGTCTAAAAGAAAAACAATAAAAATGGACTAGACAACACAAATACGAACCCGAGAAGGAATCTGGGACAATAAATCATTTATTATTCTTATCTAGATGGAAGATAAACCAAACTAATAGGGATTTATTTTACTTTCACCCCCGAACCGGGCCAAGTTAGAGGCTCTTAGCGTGACAAACTCATTGGGCAAACTTGTCGAATAGTTTGACAAAGTTTTGGTTTCATAAGTTCCTTTTTACTTGTACAACTTATATCTAATTACTTAAACTTAAGTATGTACTTTATGGGGACTATTAATAAACTTAATTGATGATTTCTTATTATATCTGCGTCGTATTCCTCATTGCTGATTGTCGTGACTCGCAGGGGATAACTTGGGATAACAATGCAGTGGGTACCAACCCAGGCCCTTCCGCATACCTACGACTCGACTAAGAGTACTATTTCAACTCTTAGGTTTCTAACGATTATTGTCAGATGTTATGATGATAACCGAGGTCCGAGACCGACGGCTTAAAATGCTCTCCGATGCACGGAGGAAAAGGTCAAAATCAGTCACCCATCCAGTTGCCGACTTGGGTCAACGTTGCTTAACAATCGCAATCGATTGATATGCGTTGTCGCAACTTGCAATTCGTCCCTCGTTTTTCTTAGGCGTACTAAGTTAATTACAATGCAGCTATAGATGCTGGGGGAACAAAGGCATTGTCTATAACTATAAGGTCTAATCCTCTCCTGACATATTATTACAAGTGTCACAAGTTGGCTTGACTCATTTTTTGCGTAAAGGATCAGCCTGGCTGTCCAGCGTGGAAATGCAGCCAGCATTCTTTCCAACATTTCAAGGCATGATTTACTTAATTGGGTTAGGCTAGCTAGCTTTAAGTTCTATTGTATTGTTTTCAATTTCAAAAAAATCCTATTTACGTGAAATAAAACATTCCAGAAATGAAATGGAATTAGTAATTATATGGAAAGTAAGTACTTGCTTAATAATATGGTAAATAAATCGAACTAAGTAATAACTAGGGATTTATTTTACTTTCACCCCCGAACCGGGCCAAGTTTAATCTCATTGGGAAATTTTGTCGAATAGTTAGGCAAAGTTTCGCATGCCTAAGTTCCTTCTTGTAAAACTTTGGTTCTAAGTACTTTACTACTTATAGGATGTCAATTTCTTGATAGAAACATCCAGAGAAAGTGGAGATCCTTAGATAAATCCAAGTCAGTGCTACAGCACTGCAGTTTCGAGGTTTTGACGACCTCTCTGGCGCAGTGGTGTCTTATAAGCAGGAGGTCCCGTTGTTACAACCCCGGCAGGGTCACTTTGGGTACCTATCTAATATCTATACCAAAGGCAATATATAAACCAGTATAAGACTGTTCACTTCATACATTCAATCAAAGCTCGCTAAATGCGCATTAAAGTCGCCGGTACCTTGTAGTTCTTCGCACAATCTGAGATGGCGTAACTGTGCAAGCTGTTTCTTAAAATTAGTTGAATGTAAATTTGCTATTTGCTTATGTGATTTTATAAAATTTTTGTATTTTGATAATTTTATATAAATAATTAATACAAATTGAACCAAGAAAATACGATATTTCACCGATTTTACTATAATCATATAAAGAGCGAGCCTGGTAGCGCCATCTAACGATAGTATTAATCTAGGAAAAAATTTATAAGGGAGTTAGCAATCTATATTCTATACCTACTTGGTATTATGAAAAAATTTATAAGGGAGTTAGCAATCTATACCTACTTGGTATTATAATTAATCTATGATTTATACTAAGTAAGTACTTACAATACTTAATATAATACAATTTTGGCATAGAGATAGCTTGTATCCCAGGGAAGGATAAAGGCTATACTTTTTATCGCGGAAAATTATTAAGAGTTTTCCGTGAGAATGAAAAACCTCAATCACCGCGGACAAAGACGCGGACGTCATCTAGGTTAGTCTTTACATTGTTACTTATATAAGTAATTTTGGTGTCATGCCTATCTAGTTAGTTATTACTTATTATCTAGAAATCAATTTTAATAACAAGCTTTTTCTAGAAAATAGGGAACCGTGTTTTTTGAATCAGTCAAATCTTCTCGAATGGAATAATTTATTCCCTTTTACAAATAGCGATCCGATACGTCAAGGATTGATTTTACGACATAATCGAAACTGTAATAACGTATATTCATGGTCCTTCTCTACTATTTACTAAGTTAGATACTTACTTACCAAGTTTTTTATAGAAGTAGATTGTTGTTGTGAGAGTTTAACTGTGATCATTTCATGGCAGGTACCATTAAGTATTACGAAAGTATTACTAATTATCCTGTCATACTATGAGAAAAAAAGTCCTGACTCTTAGACCTAGAAGCTAAAATTGTGCACAGATGTTCCTTTTGACAGTAAGTAAACAAATAAATATAAAAAGGAATAAGACTGGATTTTTAAAAATTTCCACAACAGCGAAGCGCGGGCGGTTGCTACCTACCGACTTGCTAAATGCTACTTGATGTAATAAATATCGTGTCGTAAGCACTAAAAGTCGTCCACAATCGAGATGCGTACCTAGTCATTCGTCTTCATTAAACATGACTTAAGTCAGTGAGCACCGCGGATGATTGATGGTATACAGCCTTTTTAATAATTCGCCGACTCTACCAAAAGTTACGCCGAAATATGCCGAAAATCTGCTACTATAGCGTAACGAGAGTCGTGTGGTGATAAATAGTTTTTTTACAGGATACCTAGCTATCTATGGTTGTCTCGTTATGTACCTTGACCCTAAGAGTTTTTGTACAGAAATTGTTTTTTTAGGGTTCCGTACCCAAAGGGTAAAAACGGGACCCTATTACTAAGACTCCGCTGTCTGTCTGTCTGTCTGTCTGTCTGTCTCCAGGCTGTATCTCATAGACCGTGATAGCTAGAAAGCTGAAATTTTCACAAATGATGTATTTCCGTTGCCGCTATAACAAAAAATACTACTACTAATACCCATACAATAAACGTGTTTTTTTCGTATTTTTTTGCTCAATATTAAAAACGGTAACGGTAGACGGTTCAAATTTTCACAGAATATTAACTTGTATATTACCTTTCAAAATAAATAATTAAATATCAATAAAGGGGGGCTCCCATACAACAAACGTAATTTTTTGATATTAACAGTAAACCTCTACAAACAAAGTTAGTTTTGCGGTTCATTAACAAAGGTAATTATACCTACTTCTTGAGTACGGAACCCTCGGTGCGTGAGTCCGACTCGCACTTGGCCGGTTTTTTAGACTATGTAACTACCGCTTGGCCCCAGTAAGTCTTACTGGCAAGTCTTGATGCAACATAAGGGCCTGCGTCCATAGACGGCACGGCTCGTAAGTACTCTAAATATAACAAGTATAAATTAAAAATTTAAAACAACCCCCGACATAACATGGAAGTAACAGATTAAGAAAAAAGCTGATGACCGTCAGACGAATGCACAGATTTTCATGAAACATGGCTAAGAACACTCTGAATAAAATTATCTATGACACAAAAAATACTAAACGAAAATCGGTTCATTCGTTTGGGAGCTACGATACCACAGACAGATACACAGATACACAGATACACAGACAGACACGTTAAACTTATAACAGCCCTCTCTTTTTGCGTCGGAGGTTAAAAAAGGAAACGGTGACTGACTGACTGATCTATCAACGCACAGATGGACGGATCTGAAATTTGCATACATATTATATATTTTATGATATACCTATTAGACATCCACTAAGAAAGGATTTTTGTAAATTTAAGGGAAAGGGATAAAATAGTGGTTTGGAATTTGTATCAAAATCGAACTTAACTATAAAGTGTCAATCTTACTAATATTATAAATGCGAAAGTTTGGATGGATGTATGGATGTATGGATGGATGTATGGATGTTTGTTACTCAATCACGCCCCAACGGCTGAACGTATCTGGCTGAAATTTGGCACAGAGATAGATTACAGTCCGGAATAGCACATAGGCTATCCACGTCTACGAAGTCGCGGGCATTCGCTAGTAACATTATATTTTACTAGGAATAACGTTATACTTAGTTTACTTTATCTTGTGATCAGTTAAAATCGTAAGCCAATAACTACGTCCACGAGTATACCTAAGCGTCGGTAGATGAAACATGTCAACAGTCGGCATATCTTCAGTTTGAAAGCGAAATGGGTACATACCTTCAAAGTTAAAGCCCACCTTGCTACAAACTTACCAAAGAAAATTACCTTGCCAATTCTACCTACCTAAGGAAATTGAGAAATGGAAGGTTACTTGACAAACCAATAAAGCGGCGGCAGCCAGACCTTACGATTCTTGATTTTGATGGATATAGAGAGATAGGTTGTGCTACCCTGGGAAGCACAATATTATGCTACTTTTTATCCCGGAAAATTACGTATAGAGTACCCGCGGGAATAAAATCAAGCTTAATCCACGCGGACGAAGTCGCGGGCCTCATCTAGTTAATTAATAAGGCCGATTGCGTGATGCTGTCACTTTTTGATTAGGTACTTTATTCCGGAGTTGACGTGAAAAGGACAAGTAAAGAAAATTTTTACTTGTCCTTTTCACGGACTTAGTAAGCGGCCTTGTGAAAGTGGTCCTAAGTCTCCTACTGCGCAGGTACAAGATCAACGGTCTCTTTACGTGAAACAATACGTTTTAAATATCTACCTAAGAAAACTTTTAAGTAGGTACCAGGCAAGCATAAAAAGTGTGTAAGTGAAATCATGTCAGCTGTCGGCTTACGTACCTTCCCTAAAATACCTTCAAAGTTCCTACCTAATCTAGCTACCCTCGCAAAGAAAATTAAAAGTGGGTAGGTTGTATACAAACCCTGTAGAGCCTACAGGAAAACCGCCGAAAGAGCCTTAACTCAATTTCAGTTTTATGATTTATTCATGCAGGCTCTACAAACACATTTACGTCTTCTAAACTTAACCGCAAAATCCATCGCATTGATTTTTCAGGGAAAAATAACTTTGTGGGTATCGAAGTATATAATGGGTTTAGATGGTTTCAATATTTTCATTCGATTTTGGTGCCTACTGCCTACTTATTATGTATGTACTTTACAATTTTCTTACTTATGTAGTTAGGTACCTAATACCTATTCCTTCAAGTAACGTAGGCGTATCTACCTTTTTTTATCCGCTACCTACAAGTTGGCCTTTGACTGCGATCTCACCTGATGGTAAGTGTTGATAAGATGGTAGCAGGCTAACCTGTTCTTACCCCCCTATTCGTAACCGCATACACCCCTATTCGATTAGGCGGCACGTTTTAGGCGGCACGTCTTTGCCGGTAGGGTGGTAACTGGTAACTAGCCACGGCTGAAGCCTCCCACCAGGCCAGACCAGGGAAAATTCAGGTCAAATTATAAATTCCCAAATAGGTAGACCCTGCCGGGGATCGAACCCGGAACCTCCGCACGTTAAGACAACAGCGCTCAAAACTGCGCCACGGAGGTCGTCAAAACCTAGAGGTACCTACTTACTTACCAGAAATTTTATAAAATGTAGAGTAGCTTTTAGGTACCTATATCCTAAACAGTACTAAAAGTATTATACCTACTTACTATATTCTGTGCTTTAGCATAATAATTATTTACTCGTTTTCACCTATACCTTATGATCTGTGCACAGGTGTCTTACATTAAAGTAGTGAATAGGTAAGTACTAGGTACTCAGTTGATGAGAACTAACTTAAAAGTACCTAACTTAGTTGGACATACCTATAGCTAAATAGGTAAGTAGGCATCATGTAGATTGTAGGTATAGTACCTACCTACCTACCTATACCTACTCATTCCTGTACACTGTAGATTTATTATTGTTTAATATATAGAAAGACACGTGATTTCAATGTGTAGGCGTATCTTTAAAAACAAAATAATAACAGCGACGTTGAAATGTAAAGATAGCAATATAGTTATTATACCTAGGTATACCCCAGATCTGAGGGATAGATAGATATCTATAACTCAGAACGAAGTCTGTTTAGAAAGGAAAGATTCACAAAAATTGTGAGGCAAAAAGTAAATAGGTAGGTAGAGTTGGCAAAATGACATGACACAATGACATGGCATGACCTAGAAAATAACTTGAGTACCCATTGACTTATTATTAAGTCAATGTGAGTACCTACCATAAAATTTAGAAGGTAAGATTGTTCTCAATAAATACATACCTAACGTTAAAACCATAAAATTAGGTTAAAACATAACATAACGGCACAGATAAAGGGTAGCATTTAATTACAATTTACAAAGGACCGTAGGTTTGAAAGTACTAGGTAAGTACCCGGTAGAGTTCAAATTAATGCAGAGTCTACCGAACCTTATAATCTTAAATTATTCTAATTACATAAACAACTACAAACAGTTAACACCTAATAAAAATCAAAACAAACATTTCACACTAACCTGATAACCAGATGTACGTAATTCCAAGTACCTAGTAGGTAAATAGGTACCTATAGTACCTATTCCAGATAAAACAAAATGTTATTCCAGTTACCGAACGTTTCAAAAACACAAACCACACACAATAAATTCATCCGATTTCACATTATCCTGTCACAATAAACTGTTTGATCACAACACCGAGAAGTTAAGATAAAAAAATCGTAAATGTTACGCCGCGATGTTCTACACACTGCGCGAAAGCTCTGCATAAGCTAACACATCTGGCTACAATGAGCATTGAGCGCCGAAGCTCGACTGGCGTCGGCGACGGGCGAATCCCGTGCTCTTCCCCGCGCTCGCCCCCTCATCCCTTTCGTACTCGAAATTCAAATGCAAATTGGAATTATTTTTTAAAGAATAGCAATAGAACAAAGTGATTGTAGATAATATGTGCAATTTTCTCGGTAAGTATAGAGAGTGTGTATTTTATTATACTTACTAAAAGTAAGGGCAGTAAAAACTGGCGCTGGCTATCTAGGCACTTAAACTAGGTGTACTTACCTACCTACGTGTAACCGATATTCCTGGTAAACTACCTAGACGCAATGATCTGTAGCATGATCTCTACTCTCTAGTCCCTACTAGACGTTTGTACCGAAATGTAGGTATCAAGAAGGTAGGTATTACCACCTATTCCCAATATCCGTTATGGGTTACGCGAGTGCTTCCCTTTTTAGGGAAGTCTTTTTTTAGGGTTCCGTAGCCAAATTTGGCAAAGTGGTAAAATGAGTGCCCCCCCCCCCCTGTAACTTCTAAAATAAGAGAATGATAAAACTAAAAAAAATATATACAAACTAATAGGGATTTATTTTACTTTCACCCCCGAACCGGGCCAAGTTAGAGGCTCTTAGCGTGACAAACTCATTGGGCAAACTTGTCGAATAGTTTGACAAAGTTTTGGTTTCATAAGTTCCTTTTTACTTGTACAACTTATATCTAATTACTTAAACTTAAGTATGTACTTTATGGGGACTATTAATAAACTTAATTGATGATTTCTTATTATATCTGCGTCGTATTCCTCATTGCTGATTGTCGTGACTCGCAGGGGATAACTTGGGATAACAATGCAGTGGGTACCAACCCAGGCCCTTCCGCATACCTACGACTCGACTAAGAGTACTATTTCAACTCTTAGGTTTCTAACGATTATTGTCAGATGTTATGATGATAACCGAGGTCCGAGACCGACGGCTTAAAATGCTCTCCGATGCACGGAGGAAAAGGTCAAAATCAGTCACCCATCCAGTTGCCGACTTGGGTCAACGTTGCTTAACAATCGCAATCGATTGATATGCGTTGTCGCAACTTGCAATTCGTCCCTCGTTTTTCTTAGGCGTACTAAGTTAATTACAATGCAGCTATAGATGCTGGGGGAACAAAGGCATTGTCTATAACTATAAGGTCTAATCCTCTCCTGACATATTATTACAAGTGTCACAAGTTGGCTTGACTCATTTTTTGCGTAAAGGATCAGCCTGGCTGTCCAGCGTGGAAATGCAGCCAGCATTCTTTCCAACATTTCAAGGCATGATTTACTTAATTGGGTTAGGCTAGCTAGCTTTAAGTTCTATTGTATTGTTTTCAATTTCAAAAAAATCCTATTTACGTGAAATAAAACATTCCAGAAATGAAATGGAATTAGTAATTATATGGAAAGTAAGTACTTGCTTAATAATATGGTAAATAAATCGAACTAAGTAATAACTAGGGATTTATTTTACTTTCACCCCCGAACCGGGCCAAGTTTAATCTCATTGGGAAATTTTGTCGAATAGTTAGGCAAAGTTTCGCATGCCTAAGTTCCTTCTTGTAAAACTTTGGTTCTAAGTACTTTACTACTTATAGGATGTCAATTTCTTGATAGAAACATCCAGAGAAAGTGGAGATCCTTAGATAAATCCAAGTCAGTGCTACAGCACTGCAGTTTCGAGGTTTTGACGACCTCTCTGGCGCAGTGGTGTCTTATAAGCAGGAGGTCCCGTTGTTACAACCCCGGCAGGGTCACTTTGGGTACCTATCTAATATCTATACCAAAGGCAATATATAAACCAGTATAAGACTGTTCACTTCATACATTCAATCAAAGCTCGCTAAATGCGCATTAAAGTCGCCGGTACCTTGTAGTTCTTCGCACAATCTGAGATGGCGTAACTGTGCAAGCTGTTTCTTAAAATTAGTTGAATGTAAATTTGCTATTTGCTTATGTGATTTTATAAAATTTTTGTATTTTGATAATTTTATATAAATAATTAATACAAATTGAACCAAGAAAATACGATATTTCACCGATTTTACTATAATCATATAAAGAGCGAGCCTGGTAGCGCCATCTAACGATAGTATTAATCTAGGAAAAAATTTATAAGGGAGTTAGCAATCTATATTCTATACCTACTTGGTATTATGAAAAAATTTATAAGGGAGTTAGCAATCTATACCTACTTGGTATTATAATTAATCTATGATTTATACTAAGTAAGTACTTACAATACTTAATATAATACAATTTTGGCATAGAGATAGCTTGTATCCCAGGGAAGGATAAAGGCTATACTTTTTATCGCGGAAAATTATTAAGAGTTTTCCGTGAGAATGAAAAACCTCAATCACCGCGGACAAAGACGCGGACGTCATCTAGGTTAGTCTTTACATTGTTACTTATATAAGTAATTTTGGTGTCATGCCTATCTAGTTAGTTATTACTTATTATCTAGAAATCAATTTTAATAACAAGCTTTTTCTAGAAAATAGGGAACCGTGTTTTTTGAATCAGTCAAATCTTCTCGAATGGAATAATTTATTCCCTTTTACAAATAGCGATCCGATACGTCAAGGATTGATTTTACGACATAATCGAAACTGTAATAACGTATATTCATGGTCCTTCTCTACTATTTACTAAGTTAGATACTTACTTACCAAGTTTTTTATAGAAGTAGATTGTTGTTGTGAGAGTTTAACTGTGATCATTTCATGGCAGGTACCATTAAGTATTACGAAAGTATTACTAATTATCCTGTCATACTATGAGAAAAAAAGTCCTGACTCTTAGACCTAGAAGCTAAAATTGTGCACAGATGTTCCTTTTGACAGTAAGTAAACAAATAAATATAAAAAGGAATAAGACTGGATTTTTAAAAATTTCCACAACAGCGAAGCGCGGGCGGTTGCTACCTACCGACTTGCTAAATGCTACTTGATGTAATAAATATCGTGTCGTAAGCACTAAAAGTCGTCCACAATCGAGATGCGTACCTAGTCATTCGTCTTCATTAAACATGACTTAAGTCAGTGAGCACCGCGGATGATTGATGGTATACAGCCTTTTTAATAATTCGCCGACTCTACCAAAAGTTACGCCGAAATATGCCGAAAATCTGCTACTATAGCGTAACGAGAGTCGTGTGGTGATAAATAGTTTTTTTACAGGATACCTAGCTATCTATGGTTGTCTCGTTATGTACCTTGACCCTAAGAGTTTTTGTACAGAAATTGTTTTTTTAGGGTTCCGTACCCAAAGGGTAAAAACGGGACCCTATTACTAAGACTCCGCTGTCTGTCTGTCTGTCTGTCTGTCTGTCTCCAGGCTGTATCTCATAGACCGTGATAGCTAGAAAGCTGAAATTTTCACAAATGATGTATTTCCGTTGCCGCTATAACAACAAATACTACTACTAATACCCATACAATAAACGTGTTTTTTTCGTATTTTTTTGCTCAATATTAAAAACGGTAACGGTAGACGGTTCAAATTTTCACAGAATATTAACTTGTATATTACCTTTCAAAATAAATAATTAAATATCAATAAAGGGGGGCTCCCATACAACAAACGTAATTTTTTGATATTAACAGTAAACCTCTACAAACAAAGTTAGTTTTGCGGTTCATTAACAAAGGTAATTATACCTACTTCTTGAGTACGGAACCCTCGGTGCGTGAGTCCGACTCGCACTTGGCCGGTTTTTTAGACTATGTAACTACCGCTTGGCCCCAGTAAGTCTTACTGGCAAGTCTTGATGCAACATAAGGGCCTGCGTCCATAGACGGCACGGCTCGTAAGTACTCTAAATATAACAAGTATAAATTAAAAATTTAAAACAACCCCCGACATAACATGGAAGTAACAGATTAAGAAAAAAGCTGATGACCGTCAGACGAATGCACAGATTTTCATGAAACATGGCTAAGAACACTCTGAATAAAATTATCTATGACACAAAAAATACTAAACGAAAATCGGTTCATTCGTTTGGGAGCTACGATACCACAGACAGATACACAGATACACAGATACACAGACAGACACGTTAAACTTATAACAGCCCTCTCTTTTTGCGTCGGAGGTTAAAAAAGGAAACGGTGACTGACTGACTGATCTATCAACGCACAGATGGACGGATCTGAAATTTGCATACATATTATATATTTTATGATATACCTATTAGACATCCACTAAGAAAGGATTTTTGTAAATTTAAGGGAAAGGGATAAAATAGTGGTTTGGAATTTGTATCAAAATCGAACTTAACTATAAAGTGTCAATCTTACTAATATTATAAATGCGAAAGTTTGGATGGATGTATGGATGTATGGATGGATGTATGGATGTTTGTTACTCAATCACGCCCCAACGGCTGAACGTATCTGGCTGAAATTTGGCACAGAGATAGATTACAGTCCGGAATAGCACATAGGCTATCCACGTCTACGAAGTCGCGGGCATTCGCTAGTAACATTATATTTTACTAGGAATAACGTTATACTTAGTTTACTTTATCTTGTGATCAGTTAAAATCGTAAGCCAATAACTACGTCCACGAGTATACCTAAGCGTCGGTAGATGAAACATGTCAACAGTCGGCATATCTTCAGTTTGAAAGCGAAATGGGTACATACCTTCAAAGTTAAAGCCCACCTTGCTACAAACTTACCAAAGAAAATTACCTTGCCAATTCTACCTACCTAAGGAAATTGAGAAATGGAAGGTTACTTGACAAACCAATAAAGCGGCGGCAGCCAGACCTTACGATTCTTGATTTTGATGGATATAGAGAGATAGGTTGTGCTACCCTGGGAAGCACAATATTATGCTACTTTTTATCCCGGAAAATTACGTATAGAGTACCCGCGGGAATAAAATCAAGCTTAATCCACGCGGACGAAGTCGCGGGCCTCATCTAGTTAATTAATAAGGCCGATTGCGTGATGCTGTCACTTTTTGATTAGGTACTTTATTCCGGAGTTGACGTGAAAAGGACAAGTAAAGAAAATTTTTACTTGTCCTTTTCACGGACTTAGTAAGCGGCCTTGTGAAAGTGGTCCTAAGTCTCCTACTGCGCAGGTACAAGATCAACGGTCTCTTTACGTGAAACAATACGTTTTAAATATCTACCTAAGAAAACTTTTAAGTAGGTACCAGGCAAGCATAAAAAGTGTGTAAGTGAAATCATGTCAGCTGTCGGCTTACGTACCTTCCCTAAAATACCTTCAAAGTTCCTACCTAATCTAGCTACCCTCGCAAAGAAAATTAAAAGTGGGTAGGTTGTATACAAACCCTGTAGAGCCTACAGGAAAACCGCCGAAAGAGCCTTAACTCAATTTCAGTTTTATGATTTATTCATGCAGGCTCTACAAACACATTTACGTCTTCTAAACTTAACCGCAAAATCCATCGCATTGATTTTTCAGGGAAAAATAACTTTGTGGGTATCGAAGTATATAATGGGTTTAGATGGTTTCAATATTTTCATTCGATTTTGGTGCCTACTGCCTACTTATTATGTATGTACTTTACAATTTTCTTACTTATGTAGTTAGGTACCTAATACCTATTCCTTCAAGTAACGTAGGCGTATCTACCTTTTTTTATCCGCTACCTACAAGTTGGCCTTTGACTGCGATCTCACCTGATGGTAAGTGTTGATAAGATGGTAGCAGGCTAACCTGTTCTTACCCCCCTATTCGTAACCGCATACACCCCTATTCGATTAGGCGGCACGTTTTAGGCGGCACGTCTTTGCCGGTAGGGTGGTAACTGGTAACTAGCCACGGCTGAAGCCTCCCACCAGGCCAGACCAGGGAAAATTCAGGTCAAATTATAAATTCCCAAATAGGTAGACCCTGCCGGGGATCGAACCCGGAACCTCCGCACGTTAAGACAACAGCGCTCAAAACTGCGCCACGGAGGTCGTCAAAACCTAGAGGTACCTACTTACTTACCAGAAATTTTATAAAATGTAGAGTAGCTTTTAGGTACCTATATCCTAAACAGTACTAAAAGTATTATACCTACTTACTATATTCTGTGCTTTAGCATAATAATTATTTACTCGTTTTCACCTATACCTTATGATCTGTGCACAGGTGTCTTACATTAAAGTAGTGAATAGGTAAGTACTAGGTACTCAGTTGATGAGAACTAACTTAAAAGTACCTAACTTAGTTGGACATACCTATAGCTAAATAGGTAAGTAGGCATCATGTAGATTGTAGGTATAGTACCTACCTACCTACCTATACCTACTCATTCCTGTACACTGTAGATTTATTATTGTTTAATATATAGAAAGACACGTGATTTCAATGTGTAGGCGTATCTTTAAAAACAAAATAATAACAGCGACGTTGAAATGTAAAGATAGCAATATAGTTATTATACCTAGGTATACCCCAGATCTGAGGGATAGATAGATATCTATAACTCAGAACGAAGTCTGTTTAGAAAGGAAAGATTCACAAAAATTGTGAGGCAAAAAGTAAATAGGTAGGTAGAGTTGGCAAAATGACATGACACAATGACATGGCATGACCTAGAAAATAACTTGAGTACCCATTGACTTATTATTAAGTCAATGTGAGTACCTACCATAAAATTTAGAAGGTAAGATTGTTCTCAATAAATACATACCTAACGTTAAAACCATAAAATTAGGTTAAAACATAACATAACGGCACAGATAAAGGGTAGCATTTAATTACAATTTACAAAGGACCGTAGGTTTGAAAGTACTAGGTAAGTACCCGGTAGAGTTCAAATTAATGCAGAGTCTACCGAACCTTATAATCTTAAATTATTCTAATTACATAAACAACTACAAACAGTTAACACCTAATAAAAATCAAAACAAACATTTCACACTAACCTGATAACCAGATGTACGTAATTCCAAGTACCTAGTAGGTAAATAGGTACCTATAGTACCTATTCCAGATAAAACAAAATGTTATTCCAGTTACCGAACGTTTCAAAAACACAAACCACACACAATAAATTCATCCGATTTCACATTATCCTGTCACAATAAACTGTTTGATCACAACACCGAGAAGTTAAGATAAAAAAATCGTAAATGTTACGCCGCGATGTTCTACACACTGCGCGAAAGCTCTGCATAAGCTAACACATCTGGCTACAATGAGCATTGAGCGCCGAAGCTCGACTGGCGTCGGCGACGGGCGAATCCCGTGCTCTTCCCCGCGCTCGCCCCCTCATCCCTTTCGTACTCGAAATTCAAATGCAAATTGGAATTATTTTTTAAAGAATAGCAATAGAACAAAGTGATTGTAGATAATATGTGCAATTTTCTCGGTAAGTATAGAGAGTGTGTATTTTATTATACTTACTAAAAGTAAGGGCAGTAAAAACTGGCGCTGGCTATCTAGGCACTTAAACTAGGTGTACTTACCTACCTACGTGTAACCGATATTCCTGGTAAACTACCTAGACGCAATGATCTGTAGCATGATCTCTACTCTCTAGTCCCTACTAGACGTTTGTACCGAAATGTAGGTATCAAGAAGGTAGGTATTACCACCTATTCCCAATATCCGTTATGGGTTACGCGAGTGCTTCCCTTTTTAGGGAAGTCTTTTTTTAGGGTTCCGTAGCCAAATTTGGCAAAGTGGTAAAATGAGTGCCCCCCCCCCCCTGTAACTTCTAAAATAAGAGAATGATAAAACTAAAAAAAATATATGATGTACATTACCATGCAAACTTCCACCGAAAATTGGTTTGAACGAGATCTAGTAAGTAGTTTTTTTTTTAATACGTCATAAATCGTAAACCGCAATTTACCTTTCATTCTATCAACTCAAATATTTAAAATAAAAATATTTTTAATAATTTAAAACTTACTACAGGTTTGTACGGAACCCTCGGTGCGCGAGTCCGACTCGCACTTGGCCGGTTTTTTCAAACTTCCTAGCCTAGTGAAATGAAACCGTAGGTGGTCGCTAGTTACAAGGTACAACCACAGATAGAATATTATACTCAGTTTAATACGGTACCTAAGTAGGTACCTACTTTTTTTTTTAATCCACTACAAGTTAGCCCTTGACTGCGATCTCACCTGATGGTAAGTGATGATGCAGTCTAAGATGGTAGCGGGCTAACCTGTTAGGGGCATAGCAGTTATGTTAAACCCATACCCCTATTCGGTTTCTACACGGCATCGTCCCGGAACGCTAAATCGCTTGGCGGCACGTCTTTGCCGGTAGGGTGGTAACTATCCACGGCCGAAGCCTCCCACCAGGCCAGACCAGGGAAAATTCAGATATTATAAATTCCCAAATTGACCCTGCCGGGGATCGAACCCGGGGCCTCCGCACGTTAAGACAACAGCGCTACACACTGCGCCACTTACATCATTGTCGAATGTACGAGCAAGCTGCCTTTGTCACTAAGTAATAAGTACGAGTCTCTTCTCAGAATGAGAAGGGCTCTGGATACTACCTCTGTGGGCTCTGGCCATAGTCCACCACGCTGGCTAAGTCCGGATTGGCAGACTTCCAACTTCACGTACCTTTGAGAACATTATGAACTCTAGGGCATGTAGGTACTTTCTCACGATGTTTTCCTTCAGTGTTCAACCTATTGATTATTTCTTAAAACGTACATACGAGTAACTAACCCTGAAAAGTTAGAGCTGCGCGACCGGGGATCGAACCCCCGATCACCCGAATACCAAGCTGGTCGACTGCACTACTAGGCTATCATCGCTTATACAATATACATGTCACCGTAAGATTGTGAAAACCGTCAGATTGCAATCTAACGCTTTTTATCTCGATAGATTGTAAACTGTCGACAGATTGTGAACCGTTCAATGTTCTTAGTGTCAATTTTTGAAATATTCATTGTATTTACGTTATCTTGTCTCTTTCTTGTAGGTTCGACATAAATAATCACTGAGGTTTTATCGGGATAACATAAAACAGATTACAATCTAGTTACCGAAAAATAATGCGTTAAATCTGTCGACCTATTATTGTTAAATAGTACTCTTAATCGTAGTTGAGTCGTAGATATGCGGAAGAACCTTGGAACCCACCGCATTATCCCAAGAAAACCCCATGCCATTATGTGATTAATGGAAAAGGTTACGAGCCTCAGCAATGAGAAATACAACGAAGAGAGAGAATACAGTATAACTGACAGTAATAATTGGTAGAGGAGTAGGTAGAATAGATTACTAATTTACTAATAATTCGCGAACATGCTAAATAACGTGCGAAACCGGTTCAATCCGGTTAGGTATAATTAGTTTTGAGTTCATATCTAAAATCTAGATTCACCCGATTTGCGAGTTCAATTTCCTAAACGTCCGTAATTCTAAACGGGGTGACCAGGCTTTTTTAATCTGTCGCATTTATAATATTAGTATGGATTATGGAGGGTAGAGGTAAGGAGTAACGTCTCTTATGGGAGAAAAGTTGAAAATGTGTCCAGTGGTTGCTATAGTAACAGTTCAAAAACCTTCCACAGTGGCGCTGGTGTAGGCAAAGGATATGGTATGAATGTAGCAATTGTAGATGAATTGAAGTATGCCGAGAAAAAAAATTATTTGTATTGTCGACTAAAGTAGTTAATTATTGGAAATTTTACCAACATTTACAAAATAATGATGAATGTTTTCTTTCCTTGTTTATTTCTCAAACCTACTCTAATAATATTTGGCGCTTCCTTATAAATTTACCCTGATGCTAATGTAATGCCCTCAATTTAATGCATTTCGACGGACGCTTTTTATATACAGAGATGATACTCTACCCTCCATAGTATGGATGTAGCAGCGATCTAAGGTAGACTAGTGTTGCCAGCTCTACAACAGCGTCGGCCACCGTAGAGGCAGTGATGCCATGAACAATTATTTGTTTTAATTTTTCTCTCTAATAGTAGAGAGCCGGGATGAAACGATGATGATGATGAAGGAATATAAGAAGAAGCTAAGGAATATGTAAGAACGTAGTCAGCGATAACTAAGGGATCAATGGCCTAGCTGCGACAACGCATATTAGTCGATTGCGATCCTTAAGCATTTTGTTACCTCCGTGCCTCGGAGAGCACGTCAAGCCGTCGGTCCCGGTTATTATCACTAATATTTGATATTAATCGTAGCAAACCTAAGAATTTAAATATGTACCTACTCATAGTCGAGTCGTATGCGGAAGGACGTGGGAACCCACTGCATTATTATCCCAATAAAACTCCTACCATTATGTGATTAATGGAATGGGGTCACGACCCTCAGTAATGAGGAATACGACGCAGAGAGAGAGTCAGCGATAAGCATTTTGTAGGCGCCTTGAAGAAAATAATGTGTCCTAAAAAAAATCTGGTGTTCCTACTTAATACAAATTTTAGTCACGGATAGCTATGCCGACGGCTAAGGGCTTATCCCTAATCGTAGCCTTTAAAATTCCCTTCAAGAATATTACATTGAGTAAATAAATGATAACCCTAAATAGGGTTAGAAGTTAGAACGGATTTTATTTTGAATTTACATATTTCAGATCATCGCAATCAATTTAATTTAGACATTGAACGTCGGTCTTCTATTCGAATGGGTTCAAACTTCGATCCTCGAATAAACACTTCTAATTTCTGATTAATGTTTGTTTTATGTAATCTAAATAATATGGTAAGGGTGACTGACTGACTGACTGATCTATCAACGCAAAACTCAAACCACTGGACGGATCGGGCTGAAATTTGGCATATAGATAGCTATTAAGTATTACGTAAGCATCCGCTAAGAAAGGAATTTTGAATTTTCAACCCATAAAGGGCTAAAATAGGGCTTTGAAATTTGTATGAAAATCGAACCTAATTAGGTATCTAACGCAAGTGAGCGAATCCGCGGGCAACAGCTAATTAAAACAATATTACGGTAAAGGAAAAGGTACACTCCTGCATGCCCGAAAGTTTTCATTTTATAATAGAAGACAAAATATTATGTAGTTGTACAAGTACAGAAATAATGTATAAATAAAAAATATAATATATTATAATACATAAATCAAAATAAAAATACTAATATTTTTTATTGGATCACTATTTCTAATAAAATATATGATATTACGCATTCTATTACCAATTAAACTTTGCCACTTAATAATTAATCTAGATAAAACAGGTTTAATATGAACGGTCAACGGATGCGAAAAAAACATGGCTATTGGCCGAATACTTTTCTTAAATAAAAAACTGTTATGAATAAATTAGTGCGTTAGGTATTTTTATTGTGTGTATGAATATTGCTATATTTTTATGACGTTGTTTTACACACCGAAATATAGTCCTACAAAATATGTAGAAATATATAAGAAATCTCTACCAGTGACCCTTGGCAGTGAGAAAGGTTGTGAAGGAAGAATAGGTACCTACAACAAGATATGAGACGGAATGTAATGAGATAATAAATCATAAATCATAATCTTACATAAATATACATACTAATGATATATTATAATAAATATATTATACATAAAGAAATAAATACATATGACATATTACATATTATATTGTGATACCTAATGATGTAACAGATAATCCTACAATTAATCCTATGAATGTCTAAGCTACTAGCCTTAGGGTATAACCAGTTTTAGGAGGTCAGGTCAGAACATGCGGATTAAAATCTATGCGATATCGTTTCCTGAACCTATAATAATTCTAGATCTGTGTCATGTGTACATGAATTTCCTTTTAGGGTGCGGTTGGTATGATCTCCGTTTGTCTTGGGGGTGTTGAACCTTAATCCCCGGCCGCAATCCCAGTGACGGAATTGGGATGCCCTAGGGCCTCATATTATTATCTAGAGAGCCCCAAAAATCTTTTTAAGGGCCCTAGTCCGTTACGCATCACACATCCTCTTCTTCGTACATTTTAATATTTTCAAAGATTGTAGAAGTATTAGTATACTTCTCTTATGTGGCTTAACCACGTCATTGACAATAAAATTAAGGACATTTTAAACGTATCTTTTTCTAGCAAACGTACATTCTGCCTTATTCCTTGTCCTTTCAAAGGAAGGTTATTCGGTTATTCGAAATATTAGGCTGTCAATAGTCAGTGAATGAGTCAATCAGGGCTTTTTTAGTGTATGAGATTTAATATTTCATGTTCTTTTTCTGATCTAGCAAGCATATATTTAATTGTACACAACATAAATCGGGTTCGATAAATTATTCAGTATAACAAAAACTAGACTTAACTTTCAATTTCTTTTATAAAATTTTCGCGCTCACGTCGCTCACGTTTATTATTCATTATTGAATTATACTTTATGGATTCCTTCGGGGTTCTAAACTTCTAATCAACGAATTAAAATAATACAAAAATAAACAGGGGCCTCTTTAGTGATCCCTTCCTCCGTCGGGCTTAGTCCGCCACTGTAGACATCGACCGCGCGTGATTAGACCGCAAGATGAACGTGTAATTACATCAAATAAATATTATAAATGCGAAAGTTTGGATGGATGTCTGGATGGATGTATGGATGTATGGATGTTTGTTACTCAATCACGCCCCAACGTCTGAACGGATCTGGCTGAAATTTGGCATAGGGATAGATTATAGTCTGGATTAGCACATAGGCTACTTTTTATCCCGGAAAATTGAAGCGTTCCCGCGGGAATCAAACAAATGTATCTGTTCAACCGATTTTGATAAAATTTGGTACAGGGATAGGTTGTATCCCGGGGAAGGACGTAGGCTACTTTTTATCCCGGAAAATTAAGGAGTCCCCGCGGGAACCAAAAAACCTCAAACCACGCGGACGAAGTCGCGGGCATTCGCTAGTATAGAAATATTGCTATATTGTTTTTGTAAATAACATAGTATAAACTAGGTTTTCTACTTACTTGTGAGACATACTGGAAAGAAATTAACAAACCTTACTCATTCTAGGAAGCCGTAATAGTCTTGGGACATGTCTTAGGTACGAGTACAAGACACTATAGAGTATAGACTATAGACCATTAAACTCTTTAATTATTATTGAAGTGAAACTTTCATAGAATCTCTGTGATTTGGAACATTCGACGAAACGAAAACGCAACACTAAAAAGAGACTTAGGAGAATAGGCATGATGACAGTAACCAAGAATCAATGAAATTATGAATTTATCTAGTGAAATAGGATTCATGGTTTATAAAAAACGTACTTATTTTTCTATTTCGAGTGAGATTGCTATTTATTTTGATAAAATAAAACTATTAAATACAGCAATCCGCCATATTGGATAAAACACCAAGAAGCGAATGACGTCACAATTGTTTGTTTTCGAGCTTTGACAATCACACTATTGTTAACTGCACACTGCACAGAGTACATTGGTAAAAACAATAGTGACGTCACAAACGACGCCATGACACCGCCGAGCGTTTTGGCGTGAATTTTAAAATTTAAATTTCATATGCCAATTTTATCTACAAAACCTTATTTTTCTGCTGAAATAAGATATTTATTCGAAATAGTAGATACTTCCGCACATAATCTGACCATTTTTCAAAATCAGTCATCATGCCTATTGCACACACGCACTTTTTTTTTTTGGCTTCAATGTAGCTATAGTGAAACACTAAATTAGTTCGTCCAACAAGGTATAGCAAGAACCTGATCAGAGCAATAACGATGACAAAAACCATTCACAAATCAAAACTGGATTCGTATCAACAAAAACACTCGTATCCAGTATGCAGGAAACATAAAACCACTACGAAGCCGTAGAGCCACAGCAATATATTTGATATGTCACTACTGTATCAATTGAAGATAAAATCTATCATCATACTTTACTTACTTCATGCTAATATTATAAATCCGAAAGTCAGATTGTTTGTTGCCGTTGGATTGTTGGTTCGTTCGTCAATCACGCCGCAACAGAGCAACGGATCGACGTGATTTTTTTGCATGGGTATACTTAGTTGAGGAGCGGGCTATGTTGGGAATTTCTCTCAGGGATAAAATCCGGAACGAGGAAATTCGGAGAAGAACTAAAGTGACCGGCATAGCTCTGAGGGTTAGCAAGCTGAAGTGGCAGTGGGCAGGTCATATGTCGCAGAACCGATGGCCGTTGGGGCAGACGTATTCTGGAGTGGAGACCGCGTACCGGCAAGCGCAGTGTAGGACGACCTAAAGAAGGTGGCGGGAAGCGGGTGGATGAGGAAGGCAGAGGACCGTGTTTGGTGGCGCGCTCTCGAAAAGGCCTATGCCCAGCAGTGGATACATGCAGACTGATAGATGGATGGATGATAGTTGAGGACCCGGAGAGTGACATAGGCTAGTTTTTTATCCCAGAAAATTGAGTAGTTCCCGTGGGAGTAAAAAAACTTATTCCACGCGGACGAAGTCGCGGGCATCAGCTAGTATTTGATAGGTTACTACTGTATAGATTGAAGATAAAATCTATCATCTAGATTCTAGTTGAAGCTAACCTACGATACAGTTTAAAATTCATTACATGTTCTTCTTTGAAGGAAAATATCGTGGGGGTAACCCAGGAATTTCTAGAAATTTCGGATATCTTTTTAGTTTTCCGTAACTCAAGAAGAAAAAAGGAAGGGTTCCTTTTTTCTATGGGATCACTTCGTTGTCTGTCCGTCTGCCTGACTGTCTGTTAACGCCCTTTTTCTCGGGGACGCAAGGAGGTTTAGAGTTGAAATTAATATCCCTCTCCCCTCTCCTCGGTCTCCTCGGTCTCTCCTCGGTCCCTTGGAGCTGTACAAAAATCAAGCTTTAAGTCAATGCAATGAATCAAAACCTACAGGGTACTTCCCGTTGACTTTGCCGGGGATCGTACCCAGGACAAAAAAGCCTCCATTTTTGCATCATAACTTACCATCAGGTGAGATCGCAGTCAAGGGCAAACTTGTAGTATGTAACCTATCTACTCTAAGCGTCAAACAGAAACCCAATTCCCTTTTGTTATATATTTTAATATGTACAGAAACTTTATAGAGAAAGTGGGACTAAACAGACTGTTACATTATTAATTTCTATAACAAAAATATCAACAAAAAAAGGGATCAAATACTTTCGTCAAGTGAAACACGCCACTTCGGCAGACATTTTACGTCTCCATAATACGACAATTTGTCCTGCCATCAATACTGTATACAATGAACAGGAAAATATTGTATCGAAAAAATATTTTGCTCATTTTTTCGCGTTACTAACAGAATTAGGGCTGTGTGGCGCAGAATTCAGGAAAGGCACAGAAATGGTAAGTGCGTAATTGGACTGTTTCATACATTTGTTTGATTCATTGTTTAATTCATAATAACATTTAGATTTTAATTCTTATCATAATCCTAGAGTCTAGACCTAGAGGGTCGCACTACATACATAATGTTCTTAGGGAAAGGAACTAGCACTCAAATAAACTAGTGAGAAAGACGGCCGGACGGACAGACGGGCAGAATGAGTTGCACTATACGGTTTTATTTTAACCATTTTGCTACGCAGACCATAAATAATATTTCTATTACCGTATTTAGAATTCTGTGGATTGTGTCAAGTAAAAATGTTCGTCTCATTAGATTGCTTGGTACCTACTTTCTTTTATACCGAATTTTCTTTCATATTTTAGGGTTATGTAGTAAAACAAGGAGCCCTTATAGATTCATCTAGAGTCCAGACCATCTGTCAGTCTGTTTGCGTGTTACATGTATTTATAAAATCAACTATAAGACAAGAGATGTAAAGTTGAAATTTACTGAAATAGAAACGGGTTACATATTATGAGTTTTTTGAAAATACGAATTTTTCAAAGCAACATGAAAAGCGAAATATCTCGTCAAATAGATATTTTAAAATATCAAGGTTCCTTGTCAGTGTTTGGAAAAAGAAAAGCGTTTACAAAATGAGGAACTTTCCAGCCTACGTTCCTTTAAAACATCATAGGTGGCGTTGTCATGCACACTATATAAGTATATGAGAGTGCAAATGAGGTGGTATGTACCTTATTCTAACGCTCTATGGCGTGACGCCCTTTGCTTGGATTTTTTATGAGGAAAACTACTCATGTCAATTGTCAACAATTCAATATGTACACTACAATTTATGAAATTTTTGGCCAGTCCACTCACTGTTTCGTTTTGCGATACGGTGGTGTGATTTTGTACATGTCGTATGTATGTTAACATAATATTATATCCCTTGATCAAATAAATATATGTATGGATGGATGTTTGTTACTCAATCACGCCCGAACGGCTGAACGGGATCTAGATGACATTTGGCACAGAGTTAGATTATAGTCTGGAATAACACATAGGCTACTATTTATCCTGGAAAACTAAGGAGTTCCCGCGGGAACCAAAAAACCTCAATCCACGCGGACGTAGTCGCGGGCATCAGCTAGTTTAACAATAAAATGTTGTAGTAAGTAAAGTTTCAATAATGTGAGTTAGTTAGGCTATCACTTTGTATTTTTAACTCCAGCTGCATTAAAAGGGAATTCATTATCAATTTCCGAATCAGACGATGATGATGTTGGTAGGTACTTCAGATGACAGTTTTTCTGCAGTAGAATTATTATCGTCGGTAGATTTAAGTAAAAGATCTTCGGATTCTGCATTTTGCATTTCAGACTCGGAGTCGGACGAGCTATGGCTCATTTCCTCTTGAGAGATAAATATAAATTGATTTGTTGGTGGCGCTTCATTCCATGGAAAAATTGAAGTAACTGCATGTCTCTTCAGATTCCTTTTGTTAATAATATCTGCAAAGCGAAAAAGTATAGTACTTTCTAAATAAAAAGGTACCCCCTGATCAGTGAAGAAGCTACTCACGCGAAGGATCGAAATAGGTTTCGATGTAGTCAGATTCCTTAAAGTGTTATTGTACACACCAAAGTTTTCGACTTCATAATCTGCCCTGCTAACTTCATAGCTTTCATCCAAATACCTCTTTGAATACTATTTTTTTGGTAATTTATGACGTCCGAAATTATTACACCCAGGCCATCGACCAAGGTTTTATGATCGATGAACCAGGCGCAAGACACATTGCAACCATTATCAAGTATTTATTTGTTAATCAACCCGGTAAATGGTCGTAAATCAGGGTCAATGCGCAGGAGGATCGGTATCCGAATTTCGTAGCTAGGTTTTCATATACAGTCGTAATCGGAGTCCAAATTCGATGCAAACACGAAAAAAATGGGGTGTGGTGGTGTTAAGGCCGTTTGTTGTACGTGAATACGTCTCGTAACGGGTAATAGTTTCTATATAAAATATTATTATTTAACGCGATGTGTTACAGTCCTTACTTAGCGTAATAAATTCTTTGATTCTTTAGCTACCTATCCAGTGGTGTAATTGAAATTTGGATGGGGATGATAGATATGTAGCTGCAACACTAAACCGTATCCCCCGATTTTGTTATCAATCGTTTTTTTGAATTGCGTCCCTATGGAAGCAATTTTAAAGACGTATTCACGTCAAAAATTAAATAAATTCAACGAAATCACGCAACCGTATCGCAAACCAAAAAAGTGAGTGACTGGCCTTAGTTTTCTTTGTGAAAAATCCGAGCAAAGGGCGTCAGGCCATAGAGCATTAGAATACGGCACATAGTACATACCACCTCATTTGCACTCTCATATTACATAAATAGTGTGCATGACAACGCCACCTATGATGTTTTAAAGGAACGTAGGCTGGAAAGTTCCTCATTAAAAATGTTTCAAAGTTTGTAGCAAATATCATGACTAACGGAACCCTGCCTTATGCATTTTCAGGCACAAACTTGGCCAGTTATTTAATGTATTGATAGCTATAGATATAAGCCGCCAGACGAATAAAAAATAATTCTAGAACATAATTATTGTACTTACCTACTTTAATACGAGACGGTACGCCACCTACATAATCTTCAATTAATTAGTACCTACCTACTCGAAATGAGTCATTATTATATGTCAGGTTTTTTAGGTTTTTTACCTTGATATTTTATAAAATAAATATATATACTTATATATAAGTACTTTCGTACATAAATAGTGTATTGTTGTTCAAATATTATGATGGGGTGTTTATTTTTTTTATTCCCCTAAAAGTTAGCTAGCTCGCTAGCTGGCGCAGTGTCTTAACGTGGGAGGACCTGGGTTCGATTCCCGACAGTGTCAATTCGGGAATTTTTAATTTCTGAATTTTCTCTGGTCTGGTCTGGTTGGTTAACACCCTACCGGCAAAGACGTACCGCCAAGCGGTATAACGTTCCGGTACGGTGCCGTGTAGAAGCCGACTAGGGATAAGAATGGGTTAAATATTACTGCCATACCCCTAACAGGTTAGACCGCTACCATCTTAGACTGCATCGTCACTTACCATCAGGTGAGATCGCAGTCAGGTAATAATAGTAAGGGAAGCTACGGCCAAAAATACTAGTTACATACAAGGTCATGGACACCCTACTTTAAAATCAACACCGGTCAATATTTCAAACTATACCACTCATGCAAATGCATTAATCAGTTCTGATGAATCGTTCATTTAATGGTTCTTTCATTCATTCTGTAGATGAACTGTTCAACACATCATTAATTAGAACTACGTGTTTTTCATATACTGAATATGAACACAGGCATTTTTTAAAAGTTACTTGTATGATATGCGTTATCTATACTTGTATACTACTATTAATAAATGGGAAAATTTGGAAGGATGGATGTTTGTTACTCTCGTTTGATCTCGCCAGAACGGCTGAACGGATCTGGATTAATTTTGGCACAGAGATAGATTATAGTCTCTGGAATAATACATAGGCTACTTTTTATCCTGGAAAATTAAAGATTTTCCGCGGGAACCAAAAAACCTCAATCCACGCCGGCATCATCCCGGATTCCGGGATCGATCCCGGAACCTCCCGCTTATAAGACAACACTGCGCCAGAGAGGTCGTCGGATTTTAAATTGATGGAAAAAATAGAAGCCACTTCACTCACACGATATGAAAAGTTTGTCACACCGCCAAAAGCGGCGATTCATGACCTTGCGATAAAAGTCATAATTAAAGTTAACAAGTTTTTAAGAAGAGACAAAGTTGAGCATTGCAGTAGTGCATCTCGATTGTACTCGGGAACTCGACGCGTTTTTAATATCAAGGTTGCTCGACCTCTGCCAGATTTCATTCCAGATTCGCAGTGCCACCCACCAAAACTGTAAAAATTTTTTTTGATGATAAAAAAAAGAAAAGATACTGCCAAAGGCTTTATAACTATGGAGCCATAGAGATTTACTTGCCTAAAAAGTAGAGCGGCTATTCGGCACGTCTCTACATTATATTATGTGCTGTTTTATCATCATTTCAGCCCATTAGCAGCTGACTGAGAACAAGTCTCATCTATGAATTAGAAGAATTAGACTACCACGCTGACCAAGTGCGGATTGGCATAATTTACACACCTATGAGAAGAAAGAGGAGAATAGCGCTGCAATTTGATCTAATATACACATTTATATTATGTGTCGTTTATCCAAAATAATACCCGTGGCCGTATTCCATTAATTATTCCGTGAGGTGCGGTTACAAAAAACCCAATTCCAATTGCGGTTTCCGAGGGATTATTTTGCTGTAAAGCGGTAATCTGTAGTACGGACCGTATAACTAATTTAAATACGTTTTTATGCATTACGTACTTAAGAGCTAACAACGCCTCACAGTCATTGTGATTTCAGTTTTATTTTGCAAAAACTTCAAGCGAACAAACGCTAAGTGAACTTCAAAAGTGAAATCAAAAAAATTTAAACAGCTTTTCTTTTTTTTTTAAACTGAAATTATTTTGATGCCTCCTAAGCTCGTTATAGCTAAATCTTGGAGCATAAATTGATTTATCTGAGAGCTAACCATTCACACGTTGGCTTTCAAAAAAGAAAAGTAACCATTTGGCCTCATTTATAGAATAATCGTTTTAATGTTTTCTTATCTCTGTATAGCAATTCAAATATCTAAGCAATAGGTCATTTCCAGGAAGAATCTTATGCATTTACTTTCTTGGCAAGTTCTGACAATTGGCATGGAAACAACCTCTTGTTTCTTTGAAAGGCGTATTAAAAAGTTTGACGTTACGCCTTTGCCGGTAGGGTTGTAAACGGCTGTAGCCTACTACCAGACCAGATCAGGGGCCATACTGCCAACGCTTAAAACCATATTGTTTCATGATTGTTGACTTTCATGTTTTAGAAAAATAATCCTTATTTTAGGAACGTCGAGGTACGTGACATCAAACTGTCATTTTGAGTAAAATTGCTTAAGTTTTGCTTTAAGCGTGGGCAGTATGGCCCCAGAGAAAATTGAAAATTATTGTTTCCCTGTTTAGTTCTTCTACGAATTTCTTCGTTCCGGATTTTATGCCTGAGAGACACCGAGTAGTAAACCTATGGTCTGTGCTGAGAGAGTTTCCCAACATAGCCTGTTCCACAGCGCGCTGTAATAATTAAACAGGTTTAAATAAGATCCTATTCAAACCAAACAAATTTATTGGCTTCAAACCCTCTTTGGAGTACTTTTAACAAAATCCGATTGGTACGTATTTCACCGGTAACTAAATTAATTAATCCTATTTAATTGTCGAACTCTGCTCAAACAATAATACACTAAAAAGTGAGATTCCGGGAAACGATAAATTAATTTCCTCAACAAGAATGATTTAGATTTCCATCCAAGGACAAAATCCAAGCCAACATTAAGGGTCAACTGCATATTAGGCGGTTATGGTCATTGGTCAACGTTAAATTTTATCGCCTAAAAGAAGCCACTTTGGTTTGCAAAAGACAGGATTTTTCTACTTTTTACAAAAATATTGCTTAAAATTAATTGTTTCTTTTTAACCTTAATTTTTTTAAGCTATTGCATAGCTTCTATCGCGGGCCTTGAGCGTGGAGACCGAATCCAGAAATTCCGTAACGAAAAAAAACCTAACACTTTGGTTGCTATGAGTCTTGTGTTGTTGACTTCAAGTTGTTGATAATATAAAGGCGAAATAATTTTATGAAAAGATGATTTTGGTTGCTATGACTACTTGTGTTGTTGACTTCAAGTTGTTGAAAATATAAAGGCGAAATAATTTTAAAGAATTATGTTTTCAATAGTCCGGGTGTCCAATCAAAAAGGTTTTTTGATTCCCCTTGGACATAGCAAGTTGATAAAAAATGCTATGCAATAGCTTTACCGCGGCAGTCTCCGAATGCCACACGTCTTTTTTTTATTTCACTACAAGTAAGCTCTTGACTGCAATTCCAGCAGGTGGAAAGTGATGATGCAGTCTTAGATGGTAGCGGGCTAATCTATTAGGGGTATGGCAGCTATATTAAACCCTTACGTATCCCTTATTGGTTTAAAACGCTTAATCGCTTGGCGGCACCTATTTGCCGGTAGGGTGCTAGCCAGCTTAGGCCAAAGCCTCGCACCAGACCAGACTAGAGAAAAATCAAAAATTATTATTTTTTATTGGCTATAGGATTAGGTTATTAGTGTAGATCAAATTATTAGTTTTCCTTTTATGTAACGTACACCCTTGAAGCTTTCTCACTGGGTTAATCCGTTGTGTGCATGGTTGCCTGGTAGAGATCGCTTTAAAGCGATAAGGCCGCCACTTGTACCATAGCTTAGTTTTATGTAATTGTTTTTATGTATGTTTCTTGGTGTACAATAAAGAATTTTTAATTTCATTCCCAAATTGACCCTGCCGAGGATCTTACTCGGGACTTACGTTAAGACAAAAGCGCTCAACACTGCGCCAGGGAGGTCGTCAAAACTAGCATTTTTCTGAGCAAGTCTGGCTATAACTGCTACAATTAACTTTCTGTGGTGCTACTGATCCAGTGCTTTGTCAACGGGTTGTATTCAAAACATCCAAGCTTTTATAGTAATTGGTAAATTTGAAACCCCTATTTTACCCCAGTCTCAAAACAAGTCAACGATTGGTACTATCCTTACTCTGAGTAGCTACTACTTACATTAAATGAGACTTAATCATCGTTATAAATCTTCCTCCCGATTGTGTAAGGAAATCGTAATCGTAATCGTTTGTCAAACGGATAATTCGACCTGTTTAAGGAGTTCATAGATGCGTGCACGTCAAAAAGCATGTATGAACTCCTTAAACAGTTCGAGTAATACGTTTTAAGCTGTCAAATGATAACGATTTGCTTAGGCAATTGGGCCTCTGGTCTGCGAATATTATTAGATAGGTACATAATTTGACCGCCGACTGATATTCAGCCGTACTTAGGCGTCTGATACACCATTTAGTGAACTGGCTGGCTGATACTTAAAAAGTGCCATTTTAAATATCAAGTTTTTTCAAATTTACAAATTTACAAACATCCAAACTTTCACGTTTATAATACTCTCTCTCTCTCTCTCTCTCTCTCTCTCTCTCTCTCTCTCTCTCTCTCTCTCTCTCTGCGTCGTATTTCTCATTACTGAGGATCGTGACCCCTTCCCATTAATCAAATAATGGTAAGAGTTTTCTTGGGATAATAATGCGGTGGGTTCCAACGTCCTTCCGCATACGACTCGACTAGTATTTAAACTCTTAGGTTTTTGTAACGATTATTGTCAGATGTTAGTGATAGTAACCGAGACCGACGGCTTAACGTGCTCTCCGAGATACAGATGGAACGAAAAGGCCAAATTTAAACCTCCAAATTCGGTCACCCATCCAGTTACCGACTTGGGTCAACGTTGCTTAACAATCGCAATCGACTGATATGCGTTGTCGCAACTAGGCCACTTGTCTCTGATATTATTATTATATTAGTATTATTTATAATACTAGTAGGATAGGATATAATTATAGGAACTCAGTACTGCAGGGCGACCGCGTATCTTTTGCATCAATATTGATGCATCGCAATCACATCCGATTGGCTGAATTTATGGTATTCCTGCTGCGTCAATGGATTTCGTCCAATAGTGGAAGAGTGTTAACCAATCAGAGGTGATTGCGATGTATCAATGATTGTTGCAAAAGATACGCGGTCACCCTGCAGAACTATTGAAACGTCAGTTCTTCTGTCTCAAAACAAGTAGCCGACGAGTGATGGCTACTACATTCAACAAGACGTTATCACCGCTTTAAATCTTGTCTACGAATATTATTACATCAACTGACCAACTGATAAGGATTGCGGACAGGTATATCGTTAGATGATTGATTATGTGTTACGTTACGAGCTAAAAAATATTGTAAAAACAAAAGTTTCATTCACTCATTTATTTTTAGGGTTCCACACCCAAAGGGCGCCAATGAACCCTATTACTAAACCGGACTGCCTGACTGCCTCGTTGGTCTAGTGGTTAGCATGTTCGACTGTGGCCAACGAGGTCCCGGGTTCGAGTCCCGGATCGGGCCATAACAAGTACCTATTGGGGTTTTCTGAAAAGGAATTCTCAGTACTAGGCCAGAGTTAGGAAGTTGGTGGTGTTTTACCCTCGTTCCTCGGAGAGCACGTAAAGCTGTCTCGCCGCTTGCTCTCTTTCCGGTCGTGTCGGATTTTCCGCCCCATCGGGCTATGAGAGTAAAAGAACAAAGCGCGCACCTGTGTAACACTTGTGCACTATGATATCTCGCGGGCAAATGGCTAGAATCTCTCTGGAGAATGTCTGGAGATAGGCCGGAGACAGAGGATTATTGCGAATCTAGATTATAGATAAATGTATTATCTCAAAATCACGCAATACACGTATGATATATCGCCCACATACAATGGAGGAGTATGTATTCTCTAAAGGCTTTGTCATAATGCAGCCGCCGCCCTTGGACACGCTCTATTACTCCAAAAGGATAATCCTTTATGAAATGACCTTTAACTTTAAATATAGTCATTTAGGGCATGGATACAAATGTGATGCGACGACGCTGCTAAATTTACCGATAAACTGTATTTAATCTATGCCTATTTATAAAAAGAAACTAGCTCTAAAAATACTTTTTAATTAATTTTCTAATTTTGTATACTTAGTTTCTAGTTATATTCTCCATTATTTGTAAACAATCTGAAGAAATAAAAGGCTTTTTATTTTTATTCATTTATTTATAAAAAGAATTTTAACTATAAACATTTAAAAATGTTTAAGTAGCCTTTTAGTCACATACAATTTTACCAGTTTAATGCTAACCATGTTCTAAAAGTAGATTTTAAATCATACATCGATATTTACTAATTTTATAAATGCGAGAGTGTATCTGTCAGTCTGTCTGTATGCTACGCTTTGAATACTGGTATGATTGCATACCAGGGTACTTTTAATCCCGGAAAATTCCCGTTCCCAGAATCAAAAACTTTATCTACGCAGACGAAGTCTCGGGCCTCAAGTAGTAATTCAACTAGTAATTCATAAAAAGCACACACGTGCGAAGCCGGAGCTGGTCAATTAATGCAATATTTTCAGGGTTAACATACGATCAAGGAAATTTCCACAAAAAAACCAAATAATTTTACGAAAATATTCCGTGATGGAGTTTGAAATTGGGTTTGTTTGATGAAAAATATTAAAATTAAAATCGAGATTGATGAAAACAATGTTTTAATCGTTGATTTTAAGCGGTTAATTAAATGAATAGCTTAATGGAATATCTAAAAACCTCTTTTGGTGTGAGATTGGAGTTGGGATTGCAGTTGCATCCTTACTAATATTATAAATGGGAAAGTGAGTTTGTTTGTATGTTGTTCCGCTTTCACGCCGTAACTACTGAACCGATTGCTTTGAAATTTTGCAGACGTAAAGTTAGAAGTCCGGATTAAATAATAGGGTACTTTTTATCCCGGAAAATTAAAGATATCCCGCGGGAACTAAAACTCCTCAATCCACGCGGACGAAGTCGCGGGTATCAGCTAGTATCAAATAAAAATAAGCAAAAAAAAGACAAGTCACGTTAACAGTATATAATCTGTAATCGATGCTAGTTTATCTTGGCGCCAGTTAAATATGCATGTTCTAGCTATTTGCAAGTAAACATCCACCGCAAACGTTCGATAAAAGTCGATCCGACATAGTCACACTTAAAACATCTTACTCAACGCTTAGTATACAGCAAAAATCGGAGAAAGCTTAAGCAACTATCGCCGTCACAACCGATTTCTAACAGAGATTAGGACTTACAGACATCAAAATCACTTAAGAGTGGCAGCAAAATAACAATTTTAGAATATTTGGTATCTTCACGCTGGCACTGACACATGGGTGACATTAATTATAATTACCAAAAGCAATGTACCTACTATACATTGCTTTGGGTAATCATAATGTATATTGCTTTAGGTTTAGATGCTTCAAAGCATGCATGTTGATATAAAATTCATCGTTATGCAAAAATGCATTGCAAATAAAGCACTTAATACTTCTGTAGACGAAATACAATAATAATTAATCAATTTAACGCCCGTCGATCTTAAAGCATGTCGGCATAAAACCGACTACCGCTTCTCAACGTCTGAAGTCACCTGTTGTCAAAATCGGGCTCAGATAAAAATCGGTCGTCTACGTGAGGTCTGATCCGTCAAATTATCATAAATAAATCGTTACTATGTAAACTGTGTCCCATCGGGACAGCACGATAAATAAGACATAAGAATAATTGTATACTTTACTTTAAACTCGGCACACATCTTTATTCAAGCTTTTTAAACAAGTAGTAGAGTGTTAGGTGTGGTCTTCCACAGAATACATACTAATATAACATCGTTAGTACCTAAGTAAGTTGTACAAAGCTGTGAGATAGCCTAGTGGTTTAAATATGTTCAAGTCGAAAATCCAATATCTTTTCCCTTAGAGAATACAGAATCCTTAGCATAATACTTATAGAATTAAAATGCTTTCAAAAGTTTTGAGCGAATGTACAAAACGATTGCGAAATAGTTATAGATCCTCTCTGTATCGTTTTTTTAACCAATACTAGTTAGCCCTGGACTGCGAGCACACCTGATGGTAAGTGATGATGCAGTCTAAGATGGTATCGCGTTAACCTGTTATAGGCATGGCAGTTATATTAAACCCATATTCAGTTTCTATACCGGAACGCTAAATCGCTTGGCGGCCGATAGGGATGGTCTTTGCCGATAGGGTAGTAACTAGCCAAGGTCGTAAGCCTGTCTAAGATGGTATCGCGTTAACCTGTTAGAGGCATGGCAGTTATATTAAACCCATATTCAGTTTCTATACCGGAACGCAAAATCGCTTGGCGGCCGATAGGGATGGTCTTTGCCGATAGGGTAGTAACTAGCCAAGGTCGTAAGCCTGTCTAAGATGGTATCGCGTTAACCTGTTAGAGGCATGGCAGTTATATTAAACCCATATTCAGTTTCTATACCGGAACGCTAAATCGATTGGCGGCCGATAGGGATGGTCTTTGCCGATAGGGTAGTAACTAGCCAAGGTCGTACAAGCCTCCCACCAGACTAGACCAGAGAAAATTCAGAAATTATAAATTACTAAATTGACCCTGCCGGGGATCTAACCCGCGACCACCGCACGTTAAGATAACAGCGCTAATGACTGCGCCACGGAGATCGTCAAAAATTTCCAAAAAGTGTAGCTAAACCCGATAAGGGGCATGGGTTTGATATAACTGCCATACCCCTTACAGGTTAGCCCCCACTCCACTATTATCTCAGACTGCACCATCACTTACCACTAGATGAGATCGCAGTCAAGGGCAAACTTGTAGTGGAATAAAAAGAAGAAAAAACTTGAGAGGTGTCAAGGGACACCGGTGGAACGAAGTTCACGCGCGAAGTTCGAAGAAACACGCGCACGCCGCACGGCTTACAACTATAGCAAAAAGTGTCGTTTTACAACTTTTGGTCTTAATTTTTTCCGTCTAGGCCCCTTTCGTAACGCGCGATACGGAACTTCGTTCCAAAAATGGTATATTTGCTGCGTCAATGGATTGTGGCCAACAGTGGAAGAGTGTTAACCAATCCGAGGTGATTGCGAACTGATCACTGTTGCTGACTGAGACCACAGTCAAGGGCTAACTTGAAGTGGATTAAAAAAAATACCCTTGCTGATAGACTTTACCAGGTAGTAAAGTTTACCAATTGGTCCAATATTAGATAACAATTAGCGCAATTAATAAAATCCATGTAACGTGAGCCAAAACTACTGAAACTGCCCATAAAATGATATCCCAATCGAATAAACCAATAAAATCTAGTTGCCATCGCCGAAGGATTCCAGCCAAATGTGCCCACTATATACCGCTCGAGCAATGTTTACGGTTTTTGAGCCAGTAACCATACGTTTATTATTTTGTGGGACATAGCTTAGTTTGGCAGGACACCGTGGCACATGACATCTTCTGGTCCAAAATTCTTTAGTGGCTGTAAGTACAGGCGTGGTCAAAAAATATTTACCACCTCAAGGTTCACAATTAAATGGACACATCTGTGTCAGAAGGTCGTTATGTGGTTTGATTAGCCGTAGATATTAATAGATAGATTTTTTAAGTGTAACTTCTTTATAATCGTTGTGATTTGAAAATTCGATGAAACCAAAAAGAGACAAAACAAAATATTCATAAATAGGATTTAGCCTGCGAGAGAATGAGATAGAATACAAGTTATATTTATCTCATTCTTGCGCAGGCTACTTTTCTGAAGTTTCACTTCTGCCGTGTGTGACTTGCATTTTTTTGCCTTATAGCTCAACTTGGCACCAAGTTTTGTTCCAAGGCCGTCTCTATATTCATCTTTTCCGCCATATAAACGCAAAAAAACTACTCCACAATGTTATGTTACGCTCCGCAGAGCCTATGCTATACTGTGCTATAAAGCGACGCGACGCAATGCTACGCGTCTCTTTCGTTGACGTAGACTCCATAAAAATACTGACTCCAGAAAGTGACAGACTTATCTTTGCGACAAACGTAGACCACGTGTAGTAGTAACCCGCGACTTCATGCGTGTAGTTTTAAAGTTTTTTTATTTAATTTTACCTTCCTTATTTTTCCAGGATAAAAAGCCTCTCCAGATACCAATGCAAAAAAACATGTCGATCCGTTGCTCTGTTGCGGCGCGATTGAAGAACAAACCGACGAATTAGTATGATATAAAAAATATTTTTGTTTATCCGTCTGTTCGTTACCTATATCCATCTTATAGCTCAAGTTGGCACAGTTGGTTCCAAGGCCGTCTCTATATTCATCTTTTCCGCCATAAAACGCTATAAAACTACGCCACAATGTTATGGTTACGCTCCGCAGAGCCTTTAAATTGCCAGGGGCCAGTTGGGCCAAAATGACAGTTTGATGTCACCTACCTTGACATTCCTAAAATAAGGATTATAATTCTAAAACATGAAAGTCAACAATAATGAAACAAGATGGCTTTAAGCGTTGGCAGTATGGCCCCTTTCTTTATTTTCTTTCTATATCTTACGTCTTTCCTCACGGTAGCTCTATGTCGATTAAACCCAAGATCGTAAAATGTTGATTGAGCTGTGAAAAGGCAGCAAATAGACAGACAGACAGAGTTAAGTATGGAGCATGCAGGTATGCCGGGATACACACTTTGGAAGGGGTATAAAAAAAAGTAAGGCATGTATTTACTGCGCCAGATATATCGATTTAAAGACGATAAAATAAAACTGGCCGAGTGAGTCTTATCTTTAAAATGGACTTCAACATCCGGTAGCATTTCCAATTCTCAGGGCCACAACACATATACACGATACGATGTCGCATCGTGGCACGTTGCGCTATCGTATCATGTAAATCTACGCATCGTAAAAATCACGACACGACGTCGAATCATACCTACGTATGATGGTGTCATCGCATGTTACGACAAACGGTACAACGTCTTGTCGGGAATGCGCCTGTGCTGCATTGATGTTTAATAGTCAAAGAAGACGCACGAAATTGGTGTAGATAAATTAATATCTTTGGTGGAAGAGTGCCCCGTGCTATGGTATTTTCAGGATAGGATTATAAGATCTACAAGCAAGTATAAATTTACAATGACGGCCGACATGGGTATTAAAGTAAAAGGGTTACAATTTAGATTCAATCAGACCTGTGTGACGCTCATATTATCCCTTCATCGACAAGTAAAGAGATCTTCAAACGGCTGAACCGATTTTCTTGAAGCATAGCTAAAAACACTCGATAAAGTCACCTTTCGAACAAAAAAAAACCAAATCAAAATCGGTTCATTCCTTTGGGAGCTACGATCCCTGACACAGATACCACTTTTATTGCGTCGGGGTTAAAAATCTGAAAACAGGAGAGGCGCATTCACGACATACGATACGACGTCGTATCGTTTGCATGTGTTTTGCCCCTTACTGCCAAGTGCCAAGGAAACTAATTATTTACACGTCAAACGAGTAATGAAACGAAATATACACGGTTTAGAATTAAGATTCAGAGAGAATTCTTCCGACAAACGGAGTTTTGCCGAAGGCGCACGAATCGTGGCGCAGATAATAATTGGCTTGGAAAGTTGGAAGCAACTAGGAGGCATACTACCATCTCTTAAAGCAGTATTGTTTAAATAATGTTGTCGTCCGTGTTTTAGTATCGTTAACTGCTTCGTTGATCTAGATTCTAGTGGTTACCATGTTCGACTGCGGCCGACGAGGTCCCGGGTTCGAGTCCCGGGTCGGGCCATAATTAAATATTGGGGTTTTCCGATTAGTAATTCTCAGTAGTAGCCCAGAGTCAGGAAGTTGGCGGTGTTTTACCCCCGTGCCTCGGAGAGCACGTCCGGTTATTATCACTATAGAAAAAGGTAATAGTCGTCAAAGCCCGCCAACCCGCATTGGAGCAGCGTGGTGGGTCTGAGCTCTAATTCCCTCTCTCCTATGAGAGTGGAGGCCTGTGCCCAGCAGTGGGACGTTAATGGGCTGTAGTAGGTAGGTAGTGGTGTTTTGGAATTGTAATCTTTGTTATCGAGACGTTAAGGTGCGACTTAAAACTGTCATATCGATATCATGCAGTGATGGTAGTAGACCCCAGAAAGGCTGGGAGCCAAAGTATACTTACTTTTAGAGTCAAACCCATTAAACTGTCTTTAATTCAGCTTTTCTTGCTACCTCTGCAAATTAGTACCTACAGAATTTGTGACGACCTCCCTGGCGCAGAGTTGAGCGCTGATCTCTTAACGTGGGAGGTTCCGGGTTCGATACCCGGCAGGGTAAATTTCGAAATTTATGAATTGTCTCGCCTGGTGGCAGGCTTCGGCCGTGGCAAGTTACCACCCCACTGGCAAAGACCGCCAAGCGATTTAGCGTTCCGGTACAATATGTAGAAACCCATACCTCTAGTCAGTTTCTACTAGAAACCGACTAGAGGTATGGGTTTAATAGGTATAACTGCCATACCTAACCTAACCTAACAGATTAACCCGCTACCATCTTAAAATGCATCATCAGTGGAAGAAAAATTAAAAAAAGGTTTTCGCTGTAGTTGCCTGCAGCGGCCGTGGCTAGTTACCACCCTACCGGCAAAGACGCCGAATACGTGCCGCCAAGCGATTTAGCGTTCCGGTACGATGCCGTGTAGAAACCGAATAGGGGTGGTTTAATATAACTGCCATGCCCCTAACAGGTTAGCCCTCTACCATCTTAGACTGCATCATCACTCACCATCAGGTGAGATCGCAGTCAAGGGCTTACTTGTAGTGGATAAAAATAATTTAATAGGTAATTTTCATTTTGCTTTTCATCCTGTTTTACAAAAATTGGTTAGAAAGGATCTGTGCCAAGGTACAATTTAAAGCCTTTTGTTCCGCCATTGCCCATTTGTACTTTTGTTTATTTCATTTACTAGATGATGCCCGCGACTTCATCCGCGTGGATTGATGTTTTTTGATTCCCGCGAGAACTCTTCAATTTTCCGGGATAAAAAGTAGGCTATGTCCTTCCCCGGGATACAAACTATCCCCGTACCAAATTTCATCGAAATCGGTTGAACAGATACATTTTTTTGATTCCCGCGGGAACTCTTCATTTTTCCGGGATAAAAAGTAGCCTATGTCCTTCCCCGGGATGTAACATATCTCTGTACCAAATTTCATCAAAATCGGTTGAGTAGTTTGGCCCTGAATGCGTAGCAGACAGACAGACAGACAGACACACTTTCGCATTTATAATATTAGTATGGATGGATTTGTTAATTACTTTATTGCACACAAAAACAGGAAAATGGTCAGAACAAATAAACTTGACTATTATTTCTTTGCATGCAAAGGCGGTCTTGTTGCTTAGAGCGATCTCTCACAGACATTCTTTGGCGAGAGAAGCAAGGAGAAAGAACGGGATGGTGCAAAATGCAAAAATATACATACAACTTACATACGAATCCATACTATATCCATACAAATATCATAAATGCGAAAGTGTGTATGTCCGTCTGTCTGTCTGTCTGCTACGCGTTCACGACCCATCTGTTCAACCGATATTGATAAAATTTGGTACAGGGATAGGCTGTATCCCGGGAAAGGACATTAAATGCAAAAGTGTTTCTGTCTGTCTGTCTGCTACTCTTTCCTGGCCTATCTTTTCAACCGAATTTGCTGAAATTTGGTATAGAGGTAGTTTATATCAAAGGGAAGGACATAGGCTTATCCCGGAAAATTAAAGAGTTCACGCGCAATCTAAAAAACCTTGATCCTTCGGACGGGGTCGCGGGCATCATTTAGTGCTACATAAATGTACTAAGTACATAATTTTTTAGTCCAAATGCAGTTCTGTGTAGACAGGAAACCAGAGGCCTGGATTGTCTAAGCAAATCGTTATCATTTGACAGATTAAAACGTATTACTCGAACTGTTTAAGGAGTTCACACATGCTTTTTGACGTGCAGGCATCTATGAACTCCTTAAACAGGTTGAATTACAAGTTTGAAAAACGATTACGATTACGATTCTTCTTACACCGGGGATCGGGGAACCCTCGTAGCTTTAGTTTTGAGGTACCGTGGCTAATTACTATCACCATCACGTCTTATAGTTTTTAAACGTGACGTTCAGAAGGTGTACTTTGTAGGTAGTACCAATCTATATAAATCTTATAAGTATATAAAATTCTCGTGTCACAGTTTTCGTTCCCATACTCCTCCGAAACGGCTTGACCGATTCTCATGAAATTTTGTGAGCATATTCAGTAGGTCTGAGAATCGGCTACTATCTATTTTTCATACCTCCACGCGGACGGAGTCGCGGCCATCAGCTAGTTATTATATAAAAGCGAAATACCACTCATTCACTGACTGACTCACTGACTGGCTAATCACGATATCTCAGGAACTATAAAGCGCACAGCCTTGAAATTTGGAAGGTAGATTTCTTCTATGGTGTAGACGCCAGCTAAGAAAGGGTTTTGAGAAAATCCACCCCTAAGGGGTTGAAATGAGGGTTGGAAGTTTGTACGAAAGTCCTTTGTTTTTGAAGTTAAAGACTTGAAAATCAGGATTTAGGTTATTAGCTTTAAACAATAATAACCTGTATAAGCAATTTTACGAAAATCCAACCCTAAAGGGGTGAAACGGGGGTGAAAGGTTACATACAATTTCTATGATTTTGAAGTAACATAGACATGAAAATCAGCATTTAAGTTATTAGTTTAAAATGCTAAAAAACCTGCATAACCTATATAAAGCCTCTATATATAGGCTGTTTGCAGCGGGAAAATTTCATAATCTCGTAGGAAATCAGCAATTGTACGCGGACGAAGTCGCGGGCGACCTCTAGTTTTGAATAAATATAATTTGAGTTTTTGAGTTATAATTTTTCCAGACCCCGCGTTTATCGTGCCAAAAAGAACTACTTTGTTCTAAATACTCTTAGGTACCATAAGAGTTAAAAGTGGAATTAAATTAACCACACACTTTTCCCTCTAACGAGTCTGTATACTCGACGCGAACGTTTAAAAATTCACAGCTGCTAAAAACCCAAGCAAATAATAATAAACTCAAACTTAACACTACTTATAAAAAGTATATTAAAACTCAAAACCCAATCGCATTAAACAGTTTGCAAAAGAACTTTATGGCACCACCCACTAATCAAAACCAAAACGTAATAACTCCAAGCAGAAATACAAACTAAATGCAACCTTAATGTCGTATAAGTTTAAAAAGAATACCTCTATAATTGAATGGTTATGTCGTAATTGCTTAAAAAATCTTGACATGAATGTCTGACACGGCTACTCCATTCAATTTTTTATTCGAGAACAACCCAACTCCATATATATCGTGTTACGGAAATTTTAACTCAATTTTTATAAACATACAGTTCACTTCAGCTTGGCAGTTTTGATTCATTTACAAACGCATAGTCCTTTATAATTTTTTTTGCTCTTATTGTAAGAAATGGTTTTATACTGTAGCGCTATCAAGTTGTATTTTTTCATGGATTAACGCGCCTGGGAGAAGATATTGGATTTGACGGTTCATTGCGCAGTAATGGGCGCTGTGGTCTATAAATGAGAACCACTGGGTTTGACCTCCAGTTAAGTTAATATGGTATCTCCCTTTTGTGGTATTTTACACGGTTTTCATAATAGTTTATTCAAAGGGTGGATAAAGAAGGGTGCTTTTTTTCTCAAATACGTGCAACGCATTTTTGTGGTAGGTAATCTCTGGCGATGTAAATGTTACCGTGGTAAGGAACCACAAGATGAGCCGCTTATTATTTGTTTGATTCTCATACATAATAAAAACAAACATATTATGTGTGATTTACTAATATTAACACCTTTATTCTGCCGAACAGCGCTGACTTTGGAAAACAATTTTTGTAGGTGGGGATCACCATTTATTTTTCCGACCACGTGGTCTTGTACAATAGCAAAAGGTAACATTGCTTATAGTCTCTCCCCCAAGTACAGCGTTGCTTAGTAGCGCTTTTAATCACAACGGATCGGGTTGTTAAGATAATGATCGGATAATAATTATTTTGTTCGGAGCTCACGGCGATTTAATACCGGAAGCGCTAAGTAAGTTGATAATAAAGTACAAAGAAAATAGTAGTTATCAGTTTACTCATCGTAATGTGTAGACGGTACATAGTTATCGAAAGCACACACAATAGTAATAGCGTATTGACCCTATATGTACTTATACTAGCTGATGCTGTGACTTCGTCCACGTGGATTGAGGTTTTTTGGTTTCCGCGAGAACTCTTCAATTTTCCTGGGTAAAAAGTAGCCTAAGTGTTATTCCAGTCTATAAAATCCATCTCTGTACCAAATTTCATCCAAATACGTTTTGCGTGATTGAGTAACAAACATTCATCCATCCATCCAAACTTTCGCATATCCATCCATACTAATATTGTAAATGCGAAAGTGTCTCTCTGTCTGTCTGCTACGCTTTCACGGCCCATTTATTCAACCGATTTTGATGAAATTTGGTACAGAGATAGGTTGTATCCCGGGGAAGGACATAGGTTACTTTTTATCCCGGAAAATTGAAGAGTTCCCGCGGGAATCAAAAAAATTTATCTGTTCAACCGATTTTGATGAAATTTGTTACAGGGATAGGTTGTATCCTGGGGAAGGACAACGACATAAAAAGTATTTTATCCCGGAAAATTGAAGAGTTCCCGCGGGATACAAAAACACCAATCCACGCGGACAAAGTCGCAGGCATCATCTAGTTTTATAATACTATAGTATGTACCTAAGTATAGTATTTGTAGTAGGTACATTGGATTAGTAAATACTATTTATATTTAATAAAACCGGCCAAGTGCGAGTCGGACTCGCGCACCGAGGGTTCCGTACAAACCTGTAGTAAGTTTTAAATTAAATGTTTTTTTTAAATATTTGAGTTGATTGAATGAAAGGTAAATTGCGGTTTACGATTTATGACGTATTAAAAAAAAACTACTTAATAGATCTCGTTCAAACCAATTTTCGGTGGAAGTTTGCATGGTAATGTACAGCATATATTTTTTTTAGTTTTATCATTCTCTTATTTTAGAAGTTACGGGGGGGGGGGGACACATTTCGATGGGTCCTATGTATAAGGGCCAATGTGCAAATTGACAACTTTTCAATAGGGGCCCTCAAAGTTCCAATTTGATATATCTTTTACATGCTGTAACTGATGTTTGTGAAACTTTGCATACTTACTATGATACACATGATCGATATTCTAGCTACATCGATTTATTTGTATATATATTAGTTTTTTAATTAATGTAGATATGCCTTTAAACGTGATTTTTTTTATGTAAATTATACTGAAAAAAACTATTAAAAAGGCCTAAGTGTCACTTTGGACGATTTACTTGGCATACTAATTTTGAAAAAAAAATGTGTATTTTAAAATTTTTGACTAATCCATTTTTATAAAAAAATAAAAAATAAAGAAGTAACTTAAACAAATAACAATAATATAATTATTTTATGACATAATTCACATTGACACTTATACGTTATCTTACTTGGTGAAGTAATATTCTCAACCCTCAGATAGGTTACAAAAATAAAAACAAATAAAACCATTTGACTTCTTTATTTTTTTCCTGAAGAATTCTCGGAGTTTCTGTAATGGAAAGGCAATGAAAATAGTAAAAACTTAATGTTAAAAACCTCCCGAAATCACATTGAACTTAAGATCAATCAGTTTTTTATTGTGGATACCACAACCTAGGTTGGTAATTAAAGTTTAAAATAATATTTAAGAAAATAACAAATTATGCTTTTTTATAAAATCAAAACTAATTAAACATAAGTAAAGATTTTTAGAGCATGATCTAAGAGGAAAAAATTATAAAGTAAAAATTAACAAAATTCTTAACAAAATATTAAACATTTTCAAAACAAAATCACTCATTGTCATCATTAACACTAGTAATAATAATTGAATTTTCATTAGATGCTACCAAATTTTCGTAATACTCATGATGAATTGGTGGAATAATATTTTTGCGACATAAATCAATTAAGTCTTTTTTTTGTGATGGATATATTGGTAGCAACTGATTGTAACATAGTTTTAAGGGTATTTCCGTAGATCTATTAGCCATTTGTGTTCTTGTTCTAACAGAAAGATCACAAATGTTAATGTGGTTTTCGATAGCATCTTCAGCTAGATGCAATTTGTAAAACAGAATGTTTGGTTCATGTTTACTCACACGAACTTGTTTGATTTTAGACCAAGGCACTTTTTGTCCCTCTGAATTTTTAGTCCAGTTAAAACAAGGATTTGCTTGCATCTTTTTGAAGTCGAAGACCATGTTTTGAGATACATCTATAACGTTATAAGGAGCCTTTTACTTTAGCCCATCTAATTAATGAACTCCACTCAGACGGTGTATAAATATTCCTATGTCTTGAAGCTTTCTCAATTGTGGAATGTATAGAATCACCCTCATTTTGTGTATGTCCTTTTTCAAGGAAAGTATGTTTAATATTAATACTAAGCTGTTTAGCTACGTAAAGGTACATAAAAAGCATTATCCTATTTCGATTTTGGCCAGTACAATTTTATCTGACTAAAGTCTAAAGTCATCACAGCTTTCTTTAGTCTTAAGTTTGTTAATATCGTAAACACAGCTAGCTATTTCGTTTGAACCCTTCATAGCTATTTATTCATTCCACAAGTAACAGGTACCAACCAAATTTCCAACATCAAACACGGATAAATTATGAACTTTCAATCGCTTACAATAATAAAATAAAGTAATTTCAAATGTAGCACAAAATATTTTAGTATTATTTTGTGAATCATGTGTATCGTTCTGTTTTAAAGATCTAGACAAATTCTTATTGTTAATGTGATTTTCGAAGTTTTCTTTTATTTCTGGCGTTATGGGACTGTACTGTATGGTACACTATGTGGGTAGTACTGAATAGAAATTAAGCTACTTAAATCCATTCCGGTGCGCAAGAATGGCAAATAAATCAATTAACAATTCGTCATTCTACACAAAAATATTAAATTCACTAAAACAAATTGGCTATTATCACAGCGCGACATAGTTCCATGCAACGTAAAACTGCTCAACTGACAGATCGGCCGTTGAAGTAAACAAAGACGCGGGATCTCCCCGCGTACAAGTCTCGAATAACCGTTTGGCCTTTATACGTTTAAAATTGTGCCACATATGCCCTTTTACTGCAGCAAAAAATAGAATTTCTACCTATAAAATGTACATTTTTTTTAGTGCACGTTATATACTAGAGTAAAAGGAAGCTTTTAACACAAAAAAGTGAAAATGCTCAAATTGTTGCATTGGCCCATGTACGTAGGACCCATCGATTTTACCACTTTGGAAGTGTCTCTTGCGCAAACTATTCAGTTTAGAAAAAAATGATATTACAAACCTCAATATCATTTTTGAAGACCTATCCATAGATATGTCCCTATAACCTATGGGTTAGATGAAAAAAAAATTTTTGAGTTTCAGTTCTAAGTATGGGGAACCCCCAAAATTTATTGTTTTTTTTCTATTTTTGTAAGAAAATCTTAATGCGGTTTACAGAATACATCTACTTACCAAGTTTCAACAGTATAGCTCTTATAGTTTCGGAAAAAAGTGGCTGTGACATACGGACGGACAGACAGACAGACAGACAGACAGACAGACATGACGAATCTATAAGGGTTCCGTTTTTGCCAAATTTGGCTACGGAACCCTAATAAGTAGGTATTTACTTTTTAACCGACTTCCAAAAAAGGAGGAGGTTCTCAATTCGGCGCGTATCTTTTTTTTTTATATTTAATATTTGTATTTAGTATTTGTAAATACTTATCAAATGTCATCGAGACGCTATACGCTGGAGACCCTTTCTCTACCCCTTGAGAGGGGAAGAAAACATAGAATTTTGTCTCCAAAATTCAGCCAGTTTCCTCCGTCACGTCCCTGTCACCCCGCAGATGCTCTGTGTGGGTAGACGCTTCCGTCGAACAACTGGTAGAAATGTACGGAAGTACCCCCTTATACCTACTGTGGTCATAGTTAAACTCAAAACTCAATAACATATCCTGCGCAGATTCCTAATCTTTCTGGAGATAGGCCGCCATCCGTGGCCGACATTATTTTTGCATCGATAGTTGGAGTCAAAAGTTGGAGTTGCTTAACAGTCGCAATCGACTGATATGGGCTGTCACAACTAGGCCACTCGTCCCTCTATACGTGTTACTTGTACCGTAAAGTCATTGAGATTTTCCTTGCTACACTAACGGAAGAGCGGGTCGACACGTGCGCGCTTTTTTGCTTGTTAAAATACTTCAGTATAGAGCGTCGCGTACTGGCTGATTGATTTGATTGAGTCGATCGAGTGAACGGGTGAATGGAATATACGGGGAAACGATGCAATTACTGCTTCATTCATTATTTATTTTTGTGTCGCAACGATTCAATTTTAAAGGATTCCTTTTATGAATTTTAAAAGAGGTGAGAGTTGGCCATTATTTAGCCCAACGAATCAGCCTGGCAATCCAGAGATGCAATAGCTAGTGTCTTAGGTATCATGCCCATGAATGATCATTAGGTTTTTGTAAATTGGATTTTATTTTTCGTAATTATTTTACTTATTAGTGTAAATATTCTTATTATTATCTAAGTACATTTATTTGCTTGTGCCCATGAATGATCATTAGGTTTTTGTAAATTGGATTTTATTTTTCGTAATTATTTTACTTATTAGTGTAAATATTCTTATTATTATCTAAGTACATTTATTTGCTTGTCGTATTTTAACCTGATTAATATTGTTTGGTGTGATAATAGTCGTTAAAGCCCGCCAACCCGCATTGGAGCAGCGTGGTGGGTCTAAGCTCTAATTCCCGCTCTCCTATGAGAGTGGAGGCCTGTGCCCAGCAGTGGGACGTTAATAGGCTGTAGTGATGATGATGATGATGAATATTGTTTGGTGGGCATTCTTAGCCTAATAATATGAAGGTCCATTTTGCCATATGAAGGCATGCTGTATTTTACCCGGTTAATCAATAAGTACTAATAATAATATTAATGCGAAAGTATGTCTAAACGAAATACTAACTTATTACTAACTAAAATAGGAGACATCCGTTTTCGGCCAACATCAATCGGTTACCGAATACGGTCACCGAAAACTGAATCAGCAGGTTTTCTTTACTCGGTGACTGAATACAGCCATAGATAATGACCTATACGTCCATGGCCGCCACTAGGCTATACCGATATATTTAATAATAAAAAATAACGTTAGATACAAATCCTTAAGATTAACGTCACCCATTACAACCAGGTATCTCCAAGGGACTAAAACCGATTATGACACCTCAAAGTAGAGTGTTTAAGAAAATTAACGCATATTACGTTGATAAGGCGACGCGCCGTTCCGTGTTACTTCGGTATCATTCCGGTCACGACTGCCGTTAAGATATCGTCGGGATAAATTAATTCTTACACCTGCTTTGTAATTAAACCGAGGCTTCGGATGAGTATTATAATGCTATAGATATAGGCACACTACCATTGCTTAAAGCCGTATTGTTTTAATATTGTTAACGTTCGTGTTTTAGAATTGTAATCCCTATTTCAAGGACGTCAAGGAACGTGACATAAAACTGTAATTTTGAAATAATAGTGCTTTAAAATATGGTAGTAACTCCACAGGAAATGTCACTTTGGCTTTGATTATGCATTATCGATCGCTTTGGGTTACGGGAACGGAAGATTAAAGAAGTGAAATTGTTCAAGTTTGTGTAGTTGTGCCTTTGGAGGCGATGATGGTAATGAATTAGTTCATTACCATTTACCATCATAGTCTCATGAGGTCAATGATTTTTTTTATGATAGGAGTAGGTACATAACTATGCCTACTTCGGTACTAATATTACAAATGCGAAAGTTTGGAATTGGATGGATAGATGAATGTTTGTTTCTCAATCACGCCAGGAGTGCTGGATGAAAGGCACAAATATATGCAGATTACTAGCGAATGCCCGCGACTTCGTCTGCGTGGTTTGAGGTTTTTGGGTTCCCGCGGAAACTCCTTAATTTTCCGGGATAAAAAGTAGCCTATGTGTTATTCCAGATTATAATCTCTGTACCAAATTTCAGCCAGATCGGTTCAGCCGTTGGGGCGTGATTGAGTAACAAACATCCATCCATGCATACATAACCATATATCCATACATCCATCCAAACTTTCGCATTTATAATATTAGTAAGATAGTCTAGTTAACACATATTATGCTACTTTCTATCCCGCGAAATTAAAGAGTTCCCGAGTGAGCCAAAAAAACCTCAATTCACGCGGACGAAGTCGCGGACATCAGCTAGTATGTTATAAACAAGCTAAAACATCATGTAGACATAATTAATTTAGTATTTGGTTACGCCCTCAATTCGCGAAAACCTTTTGTGCTTTTTTTATTCTTTTTATCTGATAATAAAATTTTTCAGTTCAAATATACCCACAAAAAAAAGGGAATCACAAAGCTAAAACAAACGTATGCAAAATGGAATCAAAGATATTCTTGGAAGGGATTTTTTACGGATTCGCAAATTTAGGCTTCAGTTGAAATACCTTACATAATTTGATGGAGTGATAGATGGTTCGACCCTGCAAGTCGGAGAGACGCGCTGGCAAGTCGATTTCTGTTGGTACTTCTTAGCGCGAGTTTGTGTTTCTCGTCAACGATGATTGATTTCGAAATCTAAACCAAGATAGTGTAATAAAATGATTTCAAGTAAAATCCATTACCTTGTTCTTTTTTGCTTTCTAATGGTATAAACTCACTTTTACTAATTGTTATTATTATTATTTCTTGAGAAAATCAGTAATTGGCCATATTTATTTTATCTTTGATGATTTTCCTAACATAATAAATTCAAATAGAATTGATGCGGCTCCGTATAATAACATTTTGCTCCGTAAAATATTTAGTTGTACTCCTTGAAATGAGAATAATTCCTTTAAATAAATAGAATTTAATAAAATATCAGAACTAATCTCTTGAAGCTTTTGCTACGTTTTGACGCAGCAAATACCTCAAGTTGTATGTGAAATAGAGTGAAGATTGAATTTGAATTTTAAATTGATGGTAATAAAGTCGTTTTTTCCATCCCATAGTTTTATTTCTGTTTCCGTGTTAGGCGCTTACGTTACATATTGTATAGATGAACTTAAAATTTCATCCTATTCCAAGTCTAGTGTAGGGAATGGCTTTTTGCAGTTGTGTATTCACATGTAGTAGTTTCTATACTATTGAAAAAAATGCTTTTTATTCAAATAAATTTTACAAGTGCTATTGAATCGTTAAGTGAATCTACCACTGATTCGGAATGCCAGTCCTTCCATTATTTGTCATGATACTTTAATATTATAAATGCGAAAGTGTGTTTATTTGTTGGGTTGTCCTTCAATCACGCCGCAACGGATCAACTTATCAACGTGATTGTTGACACGGGTATAGTTGAGGCCCCGGAGAGTGACATGGGCTACTTTATATCCCGAAAAATTAAGGAGTTTCCGCGGGAATAAAAAATACTTAAACCAAGCGGATGAAGTCTCGGGCATATGCTAGTAGGAAATAAATCTTAAAACAATGTGCGATTCTTTAATCCATAGTCCATACTAATATTATAAAAGCGAAAAACAATAAAAATAACATATTTTTTGTTTTTCAATCACGCCGCGACAGAGCACGTTACGTTGCATGGATATAGTTGAAGACTTGGAGAGCGACATGGGCTACTTATTTCAGAAAATAAGAGTTCTCCAGGGCTTTTTTAAACTAGTAAATTCAAGCGGATGGCGTCGCTAGCATAGTCTCTATTACTCGTATTCTATCAACTTTGTCGAAACGTTTTAACTCGTACTAAGACAACTGTGTCCACTTCCTATACACTGATGTAGGTTGATAATGATAAATTATCATCGAAATCTGTTAAACCATTATGAACTCTAACACTTCAGAAATAAAATTCAATGTTCAAGTAACGAGAGAATTTTTGAGACGAATTCGCGAAAAAAATTTGTTCGTCATTAACTTTCGTGATAAAAGTTTCAGATGGCTTATTTTTTCATTCAATAAAGAAAGTTTATATCCTTAAGTGGCTTGTTTCATATTGTTTTACGTCTTTACACTTTTCTTTGGAGGTTATTACTTAATTTTTTTTTTTTTTTTATATGTATAGCTAGCAAACGAGCAGGCGGGTCACCTGATGGTAAGTGATTACCGCCGCCCATGAACATTTGCAGCACCAGAGGAACCGCCAATGCGTTGCTGGCTTTTGAGAAATTTGTTTATCCTCCCTTTGAAGAGCCCCATATTATAATCATGAGGGAACACAGACGATGGAAGCTGGTTCCACAATTTGCGGGTACGTGGCAGAAATGACCTGGAATAACGGGTGGTGGAAGAGGGCCAGGCATCCAGGTGGTGAGGATGGAATTTGTTTCTGCGACGTAGGGTACGACTGGAGAACACGGAAGGTGGTATTAGATTGAATAACTCCTCAGAACACTCCCCATTGTAGAGACGATAGAACACACAAAGAGAACTAACGTCTCTTCGGTGCTCTAGGGACTCCAGCATGCAAGTAATATTGGGATTATCTACGAGTCGATCTGCCCGCCTTTGAATCCGGTCAAATGGAATTTAACAATAATGATGCCTGTTTTTACACACAATTTTATATTTTGAAGTTTTGTTTCATTTTTGATGGAATTACACTCAGGGGATTCAAATTTTCATTTTATGTATACATAAGTCATTGATGTAGAATTTTAGTACCTATTTCTATTTCGATGATATAAGTGATGAAAAAGTTAACCCTATTTTATGGAATTAAGAATGAGTAAGAAAAGCCCCTAAATAAATAGAGAAGGAAAGAGTAGGTATATTTTTACATTGTAATCAATTAAACGCTGTCTTTCATAACTTAAATACATATAGATAAATGATTTTAGAGACGTGCTCTGAGGGGTTCAAATCATGAACTCGTATAATTATTACTGTATCCATAAGACATTCCTAAGCGAACTCATATTTTGGAAGGAAATGGATACAAGCATGTTTATAATTCGGCATTTTTTCAAATAAATTATCAAAATATTGTGTAAACTAGCTGATGCGCGCGACTTCGTCCGCGTGGAATTAGTTTTTGTAATTCCCACGGGAACTCCTTAATTTTCCGGGAAAAACAGTATTACAGCCTATTTCACTCGCCAGGTCCTCAAATATACCCATGCAATAAATCACTTTGTAGTGGCGTACTTGAAGGACAAACCAACAAACAAAATCACTTTAGCTTTAATATATTTAAATTTGTATGATGATTGGGCTTCAAATGTCAAAATCACAATTACCATACGAACAACACACCACCTTTTTTATCCGATCGACGTTTCACGTAAGTGAAAAATCTTTTATTTTCCCATCAAAGAAGATAAAAATATACTTACTTCTTTTGTTACCCGCAAGTCAATTAGTTCAAGCTACATCATTTATTTACGGCATCCTGTACTGATATACTATACTCTAGATGCCTACAGAGTACAGAGTACAGACTTTCAATAAACTCTTTGAAAAATTTGGCAGCGATTTATAATTCTACAGTACAAAGTATTAATACTAAGTATAACTTACCACAGAATAGGTAATAGTACCTACTAGAATCTAAATTCTAAATAATGCCCCCGACTTCGTCCGTGTGGATTAAGAGTTTTATTTTTCCCGCAGGTAGGTACTCCTTAGTTTTCAGGCGTAAAAAGTAGCCTATGTCCTTTCCTGGAATACAACCTATCTAAGTACCAAATTTCACCAATATCTGTTGAAAAGATGGGCCGTTAAATAGAAGAACTTTTCCGTGTCTTGTATTAAGCATTTTACTCTCATCTTAATTCCGACGGTGTCTTGCTTGTGACTTGTATCTAGAGTGCCCCGTTTTAATGTGTATGCCTTCATTTTTCTTAATCTTACGATATACATTTTTAAGCAAGTGCACATCTTTGGTGTAAGCATGTGTACGGCTTCCTTCCTGCATTAAGGCGGAATATGCAAACAATTTGAGGTTAGCAAGGATGTCGGTCCATTGTGTGTCACTCACTTGTCATTTTGCACGTGACACCCATTTATATACACCCATCGTGCCGTCCTGTGGGGTAATTAAAATGATTTTAGTTATCCGTTTTAGCAATTAAGGGTCGCTTGCACAACAAGGTCATTTAAACTGATTAAGTTATATTATGTAACTAGCTGATGCACGCGACTTCGTCCGCGTGGAATAAGTTTAAGTCTTAATTCCCATGGGAATAATAATAATTCCGGGATATAAAGTAGACTGTATTTTTAGAGTAGACTATGTATTTTATAGACTTCTTTTTTTATCTTGAGTTTAACAGTCTCGGGATCCTCAACTATGTCCATGCAAAAAGATGTTCATTGTTAACAAAAATAATTTTACAATTTACAATGAAACTTACAGGATAACATAATTTAAAACTTATTGTAAACAAGATTTAGCATTGTGAGCGTACGTTACTTTCGCATTTATAATATTAGTATGGATGCAGTTTAAAAAAGTTTGTAATAACCCCTTTGAGGTAGATCCGGAAGTTTCTATCGAATATATGCCGGTTTTCATTTCCTAGTGCTTTCCGATGCTTTTTCGCATTGCGCACTGATTGGAAAATTTGAACAGCTGTGCATTTTCTGTTTTAGGTACCTACCTAGTTACCTACTCGATAGTGATTATTTATTATTCACTAGCTGATGCCCGCGACTTCGACCGCGTGGATTAAGGTGTTTTAGTTCCCGGGGGAAATCTTTAATTTACGGGATAAACAGTAAGTAGCCTATGTGTTATTCTAGACTATAATCTATCTCTGTGCCAAATTTCATCCAGATCAGTTCGGTTGTTTTTGCGTGATTGAGTAACAAAAATCCATCCATACATCCGAACTTTCGCATTTTTAATGTTAGTGTTGACTGATGCCCGTGACTTACTAATCCACGTGGATTAAGGTTTCTGTTGGACACTACTTCGACTGGTGGACTAGATTCGATTAGACTAGTTTAGACGAATACTTATGTACCTAAGCATAATTCCAGAACTGGGCAAATAATTAAAATTACTTTTAAAATATGTTTGTACTCTCTTTAAAACTTCCACGAGCGAATGGTCACAACGTGTAGCGGTTTCACGAGAGATTAATGTAAACAGTTAAGTATAAAACTTGGCCAAAGCATCACAACAACAATAAATTAATCATTTGATCAGGCTTAAGCTCTGAATCAAATTGCGATCTAATTCTAAACACAAAAGTATTCAATGATCGCTGAGTCTGCCGGTAGGAGACTAACTTTCAAACGTCAAAGTATTCGTATTTATGCAAATTATTCCAATATGGCGTATCCCCGCCAAAGAACGAACCGAGTGAAATACATCGAATGAGTCAAATATCAACTTAATTAAACATTCGTCAATAAATAAATTAACAATCTTTTATCTTTTCTAAAAAAATCTATTCAAATTTAAAAGCAAAGCTGACACTTATTTGACTTATTTCTTTCGAAAATTTAACCCAAGATCTCTTCATCCGCAGCCCATCCTGCCAACCACTAGACCAAAGCACGTTGCGGCTACACGTGTTCAAGAAACTCGTGTAGATCGTTTTTCGTTGGAAAAGTTTAGATAACTAAAGATTCAAGGACTTGACCTGGCCTATTCAAATATAATTGTACAGGCTTCAACTCGTAGACTGATAATAATTTATGATCAAAGTATACTTAGAATTTCTTACGATATTTTTCTCTCGACTCCGAAAATAAGATTTCAAATCGGTATTTTTTTAGAACTAAGTTCTTTTCGGCACGATAAAACGGGAGGACATCTGGAGGACGGCGTTTAAAATTATTAAAAATATTTTTATTATACGATAAAACTAAAAATTTACGCTTTTCGCAATTATTCCTTTATCTGTGCTATAATAGGTACGTTGCTTCGTACAAAATTTCAAGATTCTGAGTTCATGGGAAGTACCCTGTAGGTTTTGATTCCCTTGCGAGTGTCGAAAATTTTTAGCATAAACGGCTGTATCTTTTGATTGCGTTGGCTTTGAAGTTTGATTTTTTCACAGCTCTAAGGGACAGTAGACCTGAGTATTTGATATGAATTTCAGCTTGATACAACCATGCGTTCCTGAGAAAAAGGGTCTTGACACAGAGACGGACGGACAACAAAGTGATCGGTTTCCGTTTTTTCCTTTTGAGGTACGGAATCCTAAAAATCGTACGTGACAAAAAAGCGCTATGCGCTGTCTCTTTCTATTAAGGTCTAGTTCCACTTGAAATGCACGGAACGGCGCCGCACGGAGCGGCGCGGCACGTAGCGGCGAATATTTGTATGAGTTTGTAAATTATTGTTTCTTGTCTGGAATCAGGGGCCATAGATACTGCCAACATTACTCAAAATGTCAGTATGATGTCACGTACCTTCACCTCCCTGAAATAAGAATTTTTATTCTAAAACATACTAAATATTAAAACACTAGCGACTTCGTTCGCCTGGCATAAGTTTTTAATTCCCACAGGCACTCCATGATTTTCCGGGATAAAAAGAAGCCTATGCCACTATCCAGGCCCTCATCTATACCCACCTCTATACCCATGCAAAAAATCACGTTAATCTGTTGTTCTGTTGCGGCGTGATTGAAGGATAGACTCTCTATACTCATACAAAAAATCACGTCGATCCGCTGCTCTGTTGCGGCGTGAGTGAAGGACAAACTCTCTTTTTAACGTCCTTGGGGATAGAAATTACAAAAATTGTGAAACACCTTTTTCTTCATTTTAAACCGGTAGCCCAAATATCAAGTTTCATGGCTATAACTTAGAAAAACGACGAACTTTCATACAAACTTTCAACCCCTATTTTACCCCTTTGTGGGTAGAATTTCGAAAAATACTTCTTAGTGGATACCTACTCTTCACAAAGAATACATCCTCCAAATTTATTGTCTCTAGTAGGGGAGACCAGGGATGAACGTAACAATTTTCAATTTTCTCGTAATATCTCACAGAGCTTGTTGAATATCAAAATTCTTATCAGTACTTAAGATAGATTGGTCTTTCAGCTATAACATTAGCAAAAATGCAACTGATGTTAAAGATTTTGAGAAAAACTACTTTATAAAAAAAGTGGAATTAGTTACAACCATCCCTACCCCTAGGGTTGGTTGTAACAGTGTAACGGGTTTGTTGTAACATTACAAATAAAAACAAAGTTACTTTCATAATCAACATAATCAGCCTATTATGTGTTACATAAGTATCATAAATGTCAAAAACAATTCTAGAAAAAAAAACAATCTTCTAAAATACTTAATTAAAAATTAGCAACCAGACAAACAAATCACCTGCCGCTGCCAGCCGTAGCCGCGCCATTTCCTATTTCACTTTACTTTATTTCCATGATATCTCATAAGATATTAACCTGAATGAAATGGTGTAAAGGACAAATTTTATCTTGATTAAATACCTACTTGAGATGACTAATATATTTATTTTGATAAGGATTAATTATATGTAGGTAAAACACCTTCGCAATTAAAGCATTGTTTTAGTCCTAGTTTAAAAATCATAAAAATGATTAATTACCACCTTAAAAGATAGATATAGGCTATCTCGGTTTTTTTATTAAAACTTTTTGAGAGAAACTTATCCACCATGCATTCGTGTAACATTAACTAATTTACGCAGTTAATTAAGGAGGGGTTCTTAGTGAGTGTACTTTACTACGAAGTATTTCTTCTGTAGCCAAATCCATAATTTTTGCAGCCTTTCGATTATATATATTACCCAAGTAACACAAAAGTGCTGCATATCAACTGAATCACAGTCCACATTGGAAACTTTAGCTGCAAACTTGCTACATATTAGCTGAATAAAAGCTGAATAATAGCACCCTCAGAAGATATAACTCTGATTTGGGCACAAATTATACAGCAACTAGCTGATTAACTGCCTACAACTGCGTTATATAAGCATTTAATAAGCATTAACAAAGGTAACGGTCGCCCCAAGAGCTGAACATCGGCTGATACAGAGAGTATGTTTTACTTATTATACAGCTCAAACTACAAACCAGCACCCTTTTTACGCTTTTAAGCAGTTAAAAGAGCACGAGCGGCGAAATTGTGAATAAATATTACTCCATATATTCTTTAATATATCACACTATCTCGATATTCTGCAGCATTGTTTATTTAAGCGCACCATCATACAATGTGACATAATATGTGTCCATTAGTTAAAGTTAATAATTCATTTTCGGTAAGTAAAACTTGTATTTGTATTATTAGTGCCTGAAATTTGATAGGGAAAGCAAGTTTATTGTCAAATATCATATACTTTTAGACCAAAATTTTCACGCGCTCTCGAAATATAACTGTTTCCTAGGAAATCTTATTATAAAATGGATTGTAATATTTTAAAAATGCCAACAATTTCTTAATTATGGAACATTGAATTTGACGAAAAGCTTTTTACATAAAAATTATTAAAAACCTTTTTCGAATCCAGTAGATATTTTCGTAGACAAAATAAAAATAATTACTAAATATCATAAATATAGTAGTTTAGAACATGGAAAATGGTGGACAAGCAATGTGAACCGTAATAATGCCAAATAAATGCTTCAAGAGCTATATTAAGGTGCTAGGGGTATATTAATCAGCAAAAAGCTGATACGAGTGATTCTTGTGTCTAACAAGTCAGCCATAGATTGATGTAGAGCTTGATAGTCGGTAACATATACGCAAATACCCTCCCAATGAACAGCTGTATATAATCTGTCAAGGATTAACTTTTAGGGGTCCGTGGTGGAACGTTTGGGCATGAGCTAAATAGGTCGGTACTTATTTTAAAACCTAGTTTTTAGGTTGTGTATAAAGGCTAGGTATAATTTTATTGTGCCTAATATAAAATCGTTAGGATAATAGATACATTTCATTCATCATAATTCATAACATAATCAAATACTCTAGGGAAAGTTTATAGGTGATCACTCTGTTAATAGGTTATAGGTACCTACTACGAGTCTACGAGATTACGTCAAGATATCAGTTGTAATTTTAAAAAGAACAATTTACAAAAAATAAACTAAGTACATTTTGGTATGCGCTAAGTAGCAGTAAGACTTCACATTCTTGTCCTAAATTAGCATTACTGCATCCAGATACGGAACCCTCCTCTTCTAAAATTTGCACTCTTTCATGGCTCACTAAACTTGCGGTTGTTTTTTTCCCTTTAAAAATTCTTAGGTATTCTGTATTAATTTTTCGGCGTATTCCAGCTGATTAAATGCCTACGGCAGTACAATTATTCAGCCCAAGTAGGGACAAAGAGGTACAAGTGAATAGTTTTATACCAGTTTGCTGTACTTTAACACCATATACGTCCACCCAAAGTGAACATGTGGGCTAGATAAGTGCAGTTATAAGAGTGGAACGTGCAAACAGATAGCTGATTAAAACTGAGAAAGTTCAAATATATGCAGCATGAAGCGATAATTGAATTCACAGAATAACTGATAACATTATAATAACTCACATATGGTTTGTTAAAATGCAAACATTTGAAGGATACACATGTGACCTTTTATTCAGAAAATAGCTTAGTTAAGAGTCCATAAAAATACTTCATTGTAGCTGAAAGTACTAAAAATAGCTAAGAGCTGAATAACATGACCTGCGCACCTGATAGTAACGCTCGCAACATTACAGCGGTGCCTTCGTGGTGCTTAATAAAGTCAATGTACAACAGAAAGTGTAATATTAAGCTTTTAAAGTAACGGTGGACTCTAATAAGTCTTCCTAAACGCTTAAATTACCGATGTGGACCTCATGTGACATCTTTTAATGCAGTTTTGTGTTACTTGGGTAGGCATTCCGGAACAAGAAAATAAGAACCTATGCAATACTTTGAAATATAAAAAGGCATAATAAAACATGCATTGAGATGTCACGATCATAATCGGGATGGAAGTACTTGTTACTTTCATCCCTACCTAAAAATTTTACCAAATATGGCCAACACATGCCTATACACTAAAAATCCGATAGACATAATATACCCTAAGCATATACCGTTTCAAATGCTAATTAAAAAAGATGAATACTTATGCTTATTTACTGACACCTGTCACGCAAGCATAAACCTACCATAATAAAAACAAAAGCAGTTGAAAAAAATTTATAAAACTTACTTCGGAGCAATTTTTTCGGCACATACTCGTTATTTCAAAAACCGTCGGCACAGCGCCGTAAGCGCAACTGAGGATGGGAGGGGAGTTCAAAATTGCACATTTTGGTGACACAGCTTTCAGTGTAGCCAACAAAACTCGTTCAAAAACTTATTTGTTACGTTCATCCCGTGTTACTTTCATACCTGGTCTCCCTACCAACGGTTTAGGTTGTGCGTTGATAATATATAAGTCAGTCAGTCAGGACTTTGAATCCATACTTCCATACTAATATTATAAATTAAACGAAAGTGTGTCTGTCTGTCCGTCTGTCTGTCTGTCTGTCTGCTACGCTTTCACGACCCATCTGTTCAACCGATTTTGATGAAATTTGGTATGGGGATAGTTTGTATCCCGGGGAAGGACATACCTAAGCTAATTTTTATCCCGGAAAATTAAAATTCCCGCGGGAATCAAAAAATCTTAATCCACGCAGACGAAGTCGCGGACATCATCAAGTTTTATATATGTATATAAATTATGGATTTAAGTATTGTTAGTATGCACCCTGTACATAGTAGGTATCTAAGCAGGATAGTAAATACTAAAATATTTTGAAATGAAATCAATATACCCTCGAGACTTGTTTAAGCTCGACCCAAGTTATCGGTGAAAGGAAATAAAGCTTGAAGTCAGGAAATTAATACCTACCGGCGAACATTACCGACTAGATTAGTTTTTATTCTCCCGATCAACTTTGTTATAGAAGTTTTCAGCCTTCTGGTATTAGTGACTTTTCCTTGATTAAAAATGTTCAGATTTTAATGTGGCGAAAGGGAGACTGTACCAGTCGCGGACTGAAACATTCTACCACCTTAAGGTTCATAATTGCAAGTATACATATTCTGTCGTTTATGTTAAGTGATGATTCAGTCTAAGATGGTAGCGGCCTAACCTGTTAATGGTACCTACGGCAGTTATATTAAACTAATCGAATTCTACACGGCATCGTACCGAAACGCTAAATCGCTTGGCGGAACGTTTTTTCAAAAGGAGGTTCTCAATTCGACTGTTTTTTTTTTATGTTTGTTACCTCAGAACTTTTGACTGGGTGGACCAATTTGGATGATTCTTTTTTTATTTGAAAAGGCATACTTCCCAAGTGGTCCCATATAAATTTTATCGAAATCAGTCGAGCGGTTTTTAAAATATCAACAATAAAATAAGTACTTTGTATAGCGTGTGCTTGTTGTTGTAAAGTTGGCGCGGGAGTTTGAAGTCGGTTGTTTAAAAAGAATTTTTTATATTAAATTATTCAGAGAAAAAAGAAAAATTATTAATTCCCAAATTCGAACCCGGGACCTCCCACTACAAGACCGCAGCGCACACAACTGCGCCAGGGAGGTCGTCCATGTTTTTCAGGATACCTACTGAATTTTACATCTAGGTACGTTTTAGCGAAACTCAGATAGGAATGTACTCCTTTCCTCCTGAATTGGCAATACCGATTCGACGTGATTGGATTGACAATGATACAAAATAGGAAATTAACTAAAGTACAAAAATGCAATGAATTCCTGGCCCTAGGGGGACCTAAAACTAGGAGGACCTAGGGAGCCAGTTCCTTCCCAAACGTTAATTAAAAATAAATGTTTTTCAAATGTGCTGATATATCTAATAATGTAACATTTTTTTTCTTATTTTACATTTAAGTTTATCATTAGGTTAAGTTATTACATGAAGAAATTATAGTTTTTTTAAAACAAGGTAATTAATCTGCGGTCACTTCACAGCTAGAAATTTAATTGAAAATTAATTTAAAAGAAAAGTGTAGTGAGTGCAGTCGTCTTATGAGGGTCCCGGGTTCGATAAATTTGGGATGTCGATTTGGGAATTGGTTTTCTTAATAATTTTATTAGTTCTGTTCTAGTTTAAGGTTTCGGCTATTGCTAGTTACCTCCTGCAAAGAGGTTTATGCGTTCCGGTATGATGCCGTATAGAAAATCGACCCCATGTTAGAGATATGGGTTTAATATACCTAACTGCCTTACCCTTATCAGCTTAGCCCCCTACCATCTTAGACTGTATCACTTGTCATTTGGTGGATCGCTGGCAACGGCTATATTGTGGTGGGGTAAAAATGCAATAAGGAAAGACTTTTTTTTTACTTTGACAGTTTGACAGCTTTTTCTACTATATTTTAGTTTACTACAAGTTAGCCCTTGACTGCGATCAATCCTAGATGGTAAGTGATGACGCAGTTTGAGATGATAGCGGTTTAACCTGTAACACCCCTTTCTAGTTTCTACACTCATAATTGGTAAGTCTCTTCATGGCATCGTACCGGAACGCTAAAACGCTTGGCGTGCCGCCAAGCGTTGGCGGCTTTACAGAACCTAAACGAAAATGTAAGTACTTAACTAATTATTTACAATATATTTAACAGAGCATTATTTTCAAAGCGGCACCTAATACGGATAGAATTCTAGAACTCGACTTAGCGGGCAGTCTATCTGTTGCAGTCCAAGTAAAAACCGAGTATTTCATTAAATACCCGGTTTAGACAGACTGCAAACGCAATGATCATTTATGTAGTGCTACAAAGGTCACAATTTTACTTGCGCAATATGTGTACTTTTTTCGGATTTTAACTTTTTTTAACGTTCGGCGGTTATTTTTGAACTAAGGAAACAATTTTACACATTTGAAAAATTCTATTAATACTTAACATCTTTGAAGGGCAACTTCTCTACATATTTATATTTTATACTAACCTACTAGAAATGTAATATTTATAGCTATTACTGGTTTTGTGTACCAGTTATACAATAAACGTCGGTAGAACTTTCTACCCCCTTACTCTCAAAGTCCGATACGACCGCAGAGAGATCGGGGGCAGGACCAATGGAAATAGTAGTCTATGTGTTATTCCGGACTATAATCTATCTCTGTGCCGAATTACATCCAAATTTGTTCAGCAGTTCTGGCGTGATTGAGTAACAAACATCCATCCCAACTTTCGCATTTATAATTAGTATACTTAAATAGTATAGGTTAAAAAAATAATAATATAAATTACAAAAAAAAATAGTAGGTAGGTACTTAAGTACATCATTTTGCTGTTAAATAACTTTAGTCATTAATAAAACTGTCAGAAACAACGCTCAGGCAGCAACTATTTGCAATTAATTGCTGCAGGGGAAGTAACAATTAATTGCATAATTATAATGTGTCCTCGTGGTAGAAATCACCTTATCTATCTCTAAGCACTTAAATCACTGTGCTCTATAAGTCTATGTTATATTCCAAGCCAGGTTAAGTCTTTGAACCTAATGTTTTACTTCATAACGAGATGATGCCCGCGAATTCGTCCGTGTGGACTGTTTTTACAATTCCCGCGGGAACCCCTAATTTTGTGCATGTCCTTCCCGAGGATGTAACCTACCACTAACCCGAATTACATCCAAATCGGTTGAACAGATGGGCCGTGAAAGCGTAGCAGACAGACAGACAGACACTTTCGCATTTATAATATTAATAGTTATTAAATGGATTTAGTCATTAATAGAACTGACAGAGCTCAACACTCAGGCAGCAACAATCCACGTGTGCAATTAATTGCTGCAGGGGGAAGTAACAACTAATTGCATATAATGTTTCCTCATGCCGGTGATCACCTTATCTATCTCTAAGCACTTAAATCACTTCACTCTATGAGTCTATGTTATATTCCAAGCTAGGTTGGCTTTTTGAACATTAAATTCAATATTCATTTATTCTGTTTAGGTACACTGTATTGTATTGACGTCTGAAACTTATAAAACACTAGAGGTCGCCCGCGACTTCGTCCGCGTACAATTTCTGATTCCATATAAGTTTTTTATTTAAATAGGTATGTAGGCTAGCGCTTGGCTGCAATCAGACTTGCTTGCAAGTGATGATGCAGCCTAAGGTGGAGCGCGCTTGCCTTGAAGATTATGAAGTTGTTCTTATTTTTTGGCTGAATTTTTTGACGACCTCCGTGGCGCAGTGTGTAGCTCAGTAGTCTTAACGTGCGGGGTCCCGGGTTCGATCCCCGGCAGGGTCAATTTGGGAATTTATAATCTCTGAATTTTCCCTGACTTATGACCAGCGCTGATCTTAGACTGCATCATCACTTACCATCAGGTGAGATTGCAGTCAAGGGCTAACTTGTAGCGGATTTAAATTAAATTAATTGGGTATGCTCCCTGGTGGCAGGCTTCGGTAGTGGCTAGCTACCATCCTCCAAGCAGAGAGTGCCGCCGAGCGAATTGTCGAATTATTGTTCCATCTTGAATTCGATTCTACGGCAAAGACAAAAAATAAATGACATAGACAATAGACATGTACCTACTTATTATTCAAGGGTTATTAGGTATGTGGATAAAAAAGTTGGTAGATGTTATTCCATACGCGTGAATTAAACTCCTAATACATAATTGGCAATATCGTGCATCGTGGCGTAGATTATGTACACGCTATACATAATCTATAGCAAATTGCTTGTAAAGTTTCCTTCGAGCGTACGGAACGCCTTATCTGGTTGTTTGATAACGAATATCACTAGTTAAGTTCTGAGTGTTATTGGTTTCCGTAGCGTGCTTAGACTAGCTTAGATTAGACATCGTCGGTCCATTCCATGTATTGGGGGGTCCGCCAACGCAACGCTTTCTAACGGGGTCGCTATTCCAGTATTTTGGGACCCTTAAATCGTATCGTTTCTTCAAACTATGCGCCCCCATTACCACTTCATCGTTGCAACTCATCGCTGTATGTCTGTTACTTTAGATCTTACTAGATTATGCCCGCGGCTTCGTATTCGTGGAATAAAACTTTTTTCAATTCCTTAATTTTCCATAATAAAAGTAGCCTATGGTCACTCTCAGGTCATCAACTATACCCAGGAAAAAAATCACATCAATCCGTTGCTATGTTGCGGCGTGATTGAAGGACAAACCAACAAATCAAACACTCTTTCACATTTATTATATTAGTAAGTAAGTATGATATGAAGTACCTATGAAGTATAAAGTACGAAGCATGATTAGTTGATATTATTTGATACGGATTACGGATGTACCTACCTACTAACTACTCATTCGCCGAGCTAAACTCTTTCCGTAACACGCTGAGTGAACGTTATTATGAAACCCAAAAAGGACCTAACATCTGAATTAAATATTATAAGAGAAACAAAAAGTAAAGCTTACTATAATTAATATCAAACTCTACTCTCAAAGCAATACTTAAGCAATATTACTCAAAATGACAGTTTGGTGTTTTGACGACCTCCGTGGCGCAGTGTGTAGCGCTGTAGCCTTAACGTGCGGAGGTCCCGGGTTCGATCCCCGGCAGGGTCAATTTGAGAATTTATAATTTCTGAATTTTCCCTGGTCTGGCCTGATGGGAGGCTTCGGCCGTTGCTAGTTACCACCCTACCGGCAAAGACGTGCCGCCAAGCGTTTAAGCGTTCCGGTACGATGCCGTGTAGAAACCGAATAGGGGTATGGGTTTAATATAACTGCCATGTCCCTAACAGATTAGCCCGCTACCATCTTAGACTGCATCATCACTTACCATCAGGTGAGATCGCAGTCAAGGGCTAATTTGTAGTGGATAAAAAAAAAAAAAAAAAAAACGTAGGTACCTTGACGTTCCTAAAATAAGGATTATAATTATTATTCCAAATCACGAAAGTCAACATCCCAAGAAAACTCCTACCATTATTTACTTAATGGAAAGGGGTCACGGCCCTCAGTAATGAGGAATATGACGCAGAGGGAGAGAGCACTTGATATTTTTCGATTTGTGATTTAGAAAATTCACATTGTTCAAACTCAAATCGAAGCCTATTCACGTAGATTGATAAAACGATATTTTTCATGGAAAATTCCACCATACTCGAATGGTAAAAAAGTCTGTCTATTCGTTTCCATTCCCAATCAGCAGTAAACAAAGCCCCTTTGAGCTCGGTGGCCAGGTATGAAATCAACATTTTCGCCGGTTTGCTTTGCTATATTGAGCAGTGCAAGCGATTTGATGGCTTCCACAATTTCTTTCCAGCCCATTTTTTGTAAAACTTAAACTAATTGAAAAATCTATGTAGGTACTAGGTAGGTACTAGATGGGCTCTTTCATAGAAAAATGTTGGGCGTCCGACTTGTAGGGCGTGCCCCTCACCTGTATAAGCCTGTCCTTGTCCCCGCCATAGCGCTGTCCCGCTTTACAGACTAGATGGCGTTAGTGAAATAAGTCCACATTCTTTGTTTGACAGGGCTCGTCTATGTAAATTGAGGTCGTTGTAAACAGAGCCCCTTTCAGCCCCCATGAAATCAAAATTTTCACATTGCTTTACTCTATTGAGCGGTGCAAACTATTTGATGGCTTGCGCAATAATTTCTTTACACTATTCCATATTTTAGATTCTATAGACATTTCAGGGGGCATAGACATTTTACCACCAACTTCCTAACTCCGGGTCCAACGTACTAACCTATTCTGTGCTCCGGGGTAGTGCTGAGAATTTCTTAGTCAGAAAAACCAAACTCTTAATTATGGCCCGACCCGGGACTCGAACCCGGGACCTCGTCGGCCGCAGTCGAACGTTCTAACCACTAGAGCAACGAGGCAGTTACATGTTAAAGCCACTAAAAATATATTTTCACAGGTTTAACTATAAAAATGACTTTCTGTGATGCAACTGGCCCTAACCTATTAAGGCTAACGGAACCATTAACGGAAATATAAACGTTAAAAAAAACCATTTCCTCTTTACAGCGCTGATTAAAATTCACTACAGTTTAATTAAGTTTTAATTAAAGCTTTGCAAGCGCTTTTTTATCCTGCTTTACTCCGGGGTCATTCGTTTGATAACCCTGTAAATTCGGAAAGCGATTTAATTCACTTAGGGCCGATTTCTTCAACTTTACCACCCAACCGTATAACGTTTAACCTACGGAGAGAAGAATTCCTGCCATAACATATTATGCCAAAAAATTTGTAGCTATTATACGTTATTTGGAGTTAGAGAAATATTCAGGGGCCCTAACTAGCTTTAATATGTCTTTTTTTTGCCTTTTTATGGAAGCTATTTGAAAGCTTAAAATATTTACATTGATATTTGCACTAAGCGCGTTTTGAGTCTTTAATCTTTGTCTACAATTTTCTCGATACAATAGTACATTGTTCACTGAGGAAAGAAACTGACGGATCACTAACGAGGGTGTAGTTTGAGGCCCGAGGCGTAGCCGAAGGGCCTCAATACACGCGAGTTAGTAATCGTACTTTCCAAATCATCTATTTGATGACAAAAAACCTCAATGTTATACCTACCCTCTGTGACATCACCATAATAACTTGTAGTGAAATAATAATACTAAAAAAAAGACAGATTCAATAGTTTCCTATGAATACGGAAACGTGCAGCAATATTGCTAATACCACAAACCAGTACCTAATCATTTATTTGATGGCAAATAAAGCCTCAGGCCCGGTCTTCACCAGAGCGGAGAGGAGACGAGAGGAGAGGAGATGTGATTTAAACAACCAATAGAATTTCGTTATTCCCACATCTCGTCTCCACTCAGCTTCAGTGGATACCACTGAGCGGAGATGTATTATATTTGTATGGCGCGATCGATGGGGAGATGTGAGCTGTGGCTCGGAAGCTGGCGGCGGCGCGCAGTGGAGACGAGAGTACATGTGAGCGGCGCCGCGTTTATCTCAACATCCAACGCTCACAGTCCCACTCTTGCCAGCATACATCTCCGCTCTAGCCAGTACACATCTCCGCTCCAGTCTAGCCAGAACGCATCTCCACACAGCTTCGGTGGATACACCCTGGCTGAAAAACATCTCTTCTCGTTTCCGCTTCGGACATCTCCGCACATCTCCGCTTTCGTCCTTGTGTCATAATCCGCTGTGACAGCACGGTAATAACTTGAAATCGAATAATATATTTTTCAACACACTTGCTCATAAAGTGGCTCTAATTTCACCGCAATTAGGCACATAATGACCCCTATAATCAAACTGTGACTTTTTCATTGCTATTATTCACAAGTGAGTTATAGAGTTTTTTTTTATTGGTTGTTGCTTTGTTTTCAAAAAAGTTTCGGTTACAAAAAAGGTCGTGTTCAATAGTATAAATAAATTAATGTACCTTTTGCTTGATGCTCATTTCATGCAACTTCGTATTTAAATTATAGATAATTTTAACTTGTAAGTAGGTACGTGTTTAATAAATAAAACTTTCACTCAAATATAACTTTTGTTTTTTCTGTAATAAAGAAAACTTGAAATTCCCCGTTTTGTAATGGTTAAAACGCTATTCGCGAAAAGCAAAAAAAAAGAAACCTCATTCTTTTAGTCTATGGCCGATCGCCATTGTAAGATGCGCGCGCATAGGAAAACTGACAATTTTTTCCCGCCTTTGCGAAAAAAAATTCTCAACTCGTTTTCACTGTTGAAATTACAGTTATTTAGTAATAAAAATGTCTACAAGTACTAATTATGAAGAAAATGATTTATATGTTGTACACCGTCCGATATAAGATGTGAAGCCCTTAACGTTATGGAAAGTTTACTACCGGAAAACTCTAAGGAAAAATATCTATTAGCGTACCAAAATTTCATACAATGGCAAAACAACAAAAATACGCATACGTCTTTTTCAGAAAATGTGTTCATGGCGTACTTTAAAGGATTATCTTCTAAGTACAAATCTAGCTCTTTGTGGTGTAATATACCTACTCAATGTTAAAAAGTATAGTCCGAACAAAGAATGGAGTGGACTTAAAAACATACTTGTCAGCTTATCTAAAGAGACTATCCGATGGATTTAGAAGCAAGAAATCAAAGGTCTTATCGTTTGACGATATTGAAAAATTTATAAAAGATGCTCGATGACCAATATCTGGCTATACTAAGGTTAGTTAAAATAGTTTTAAATATCTACGCGACTTCAGCCTGTGTTGTGTGTTGAGCTTATATAATTATTGTTTCTTTTTTCCAGGTTGCTTTAATATTTGGTGTAACTGGTGCTTGTAGGATACAAGAATTAACAAATACCTATAACTGTAAAAGGCGTAGAGAACCATGGCCAGATGCTTTTAGTGAAGATACCTATCACGAAAAATAAAATACCGAGGTCGTTCACTATACACGGTCCATTCTATGAAATTGTTAAGAAGTATGAAAGTTTGCGTTCACCAAAAGTAAAAAATTACTAATTGTTTCTCTAAATGAACTTTTTATCTACTAAAATAAAATTACTTTTTTGTATTATTTTCTTCACAAGTGTGTTGAAAAACGTCGTATGATACACGTGTGTATTGATGATTACCATCCTCGGCTATCTTAAGACCCTCACCTAACGGCTCGGGTCTCAATGGCGCCTCAGTGGTAATCACCAACATTACTCACTTGTACCATAATGTACTAATAGATGTAATAATATAATATTTATTAATTAAAATAAAAGTGTGTGTGTGCAATTCACATAAGGCAGAAGTGAAACTTCAAAAAAGTAGTATACGTGAGAATGGCATAAATATAACTTGTATTCTAACTCATTCTCTCGCAGGCTAAATTCTATATATTATATGGAATTAATATTATTATAAGATTAGAATATTATTTTTGTGTCGCTTTTTCGTTTCGTTTTTCGTTTCATCTAATTTTCAAATCACAACGATTCTAAAGAAGTTTCACTTCAAAACAGTTTCCTATGAATACGGAAACGGGCAGCAATATTACTAATACCACGAACTATTACCTAAATTCCTAGTTACCTAATCATCTATTTGATGGCAAATAAAGCCTCAATATTATAACTTATTTAATCTTATTTCAATGTTGTTATTTTAATATATTTCTCTTGTTTATGGTGTACGATAAAGAATATTTCATTCAATTATTCTACCCGCTGTGACAGTATCATAATAACTTGTCGTGAAATAGTAATAATTAAAAAAAAACAGATTCAATATAGTTTCCTATGAATACGGAAACGGGCAGCAATATTACTAATACTATAAACCATTACCCAAATTCCTAGTTACCTAATCATCTATTTGATGGCAAATAAAGCCTCAATATAATACTTACCCGCTGTGACAGTGCCATAAATGATAATTTTAATTGGCTTCTCCAAGTCCATATAAGATTAGGGAGGCATTCAGAGCACGTGCGGTTTGCCGCCGCCCTAGATAGAGGTAGGGTGACCATGGGCTTCTATAACCTGAATCTTCATCCATCTTTTACAGGTTTGTTTCTTAAGTTTCTAGTTCCATGCTGTTGCATTGATGTAGAATTTTAGTAACTATATATTATATAATTTGTATGTATAACAGCCCTAGCCTAGTAACATACGTTTCGTGTCGAATATCATTCTATAATCGTTAACGCTTTATGACGACCCCCGTGGCGCAGTGTTGAGTGCTGTTGTCTAAACGTGCGGAGGTCCCGGGTTCGATCCCCGGCAGGGTCAGTTTGGGAATTTAATATTTCAGAATTTTCCCTGTTCTGGCCTGACCATGGCTAGTTACCACCCTACCGGCAAAGACGTGCCGCTAAGCGATTTAGCGTTCCGGTACGGTGCCGTGTAGAAACTGAATAGGCTACCATCTTAGACTGCATCATCACTCACCACCAGGTGAGATTGCAGTCAAGGGGCTTGTAGATGTTAAAAAAAGCCCTCGCCTGGCGTCATCGGGCTGAGTGCTGACATGAGTCAACTCGTATGTTAAAACCTACTTACCACTCATAATTCACAAAGACAAACTACGTCTGTTACGTTACGGTGTCGCGATCGAATGAGATGAAAGTCAACCACTATCTCATGTTAGACAGATCCTAGAAAGCATCGCTCCAAAAATTGCCTTAACTCTGATGTGGGCGATTGAGGAAAATCGTGAACGTGAATTTAAAATATTAATCGGAATATGATAAGCTCCCGAGATAGAATCACCAACGCGATGTAATATGAAACAACGCCATCTATGTTGGCTGTGGCGCATCAAAATAAGATGTAGATTTTTTCTAAATATTTATGATAAAACTAGCTGATGCCAGCTAGTAGTTTTAAATTCATTATAGGCTTACGCTTGATCACAATCACACTTCATGGGAAGTGATGATACGGCCTAAGATGGGACGCCCTTGCCTAAAAGATGCCTATTCACTCTTGATTTCAAGATACCCGGATTGTAAGTTCATCAACTAATATACAAATCGTAGTTAACATAGTATTCATAGTTAGAAATACTCCCACTAGGCCTGCCTCTTTCGTCTATCCGCGCTCGTCTTGGGGAAGGACACTACTTTTTATCCTGGAAAATTCCCACGGGAATTAAAAGACAATCTGGTACTCAGTAAGGGATTAGACGAGCATGGTAACCCTTGCATAGAATGAGTAATATAATATTACTGACTCACTGAGTCTAACTCGAATTTTGTCATTATACGCAATTAATTTGTGAACATTCAATATCAAATATTGTACTTTATGGTCTATTATCTTAACTGATTAAAGCTGGAAGTAAATATTACTACATACCTATGTCTACGGCTGGAACGATTTATTACGATTATTATGTAAGGGCGAATACACACTAAGGACAGGTCAGTACAAAACGCCCGTGTCAGAATAGGGGTACCAAAATCAGTTTTTCGAACTTCAAATAAAATCCATACTTCTATACTAATATTATAAATGCCAAAGTGTGTCTGTCTGTCTGTCCGTCTGTCTGCTACGCTCTAACGGCTCATCTTTTCAACCAATTTTAATGAAATTTGGTACAGGCATAGTTATGCCAAGGAAGGAAAACCGGAATACCAAAGAGTTAACAATTACCCCGGGAATCAAAAAAATATAAACCATTTAACAGACGAGGTCATGGAAATTATTTAGTACTTAAATATTTTGCCAAAATAAAAGCTATCTTACTAATATTATAAATGCGAAAGTTTGGATGGATGTATGGATATGAATTGTAGTGTATTGATAATAAATATAATATTCACTCATACCGGCGAGGGGTGCTGAAGTGGGGTTGCGGGGAGCGACAGCTCACCGCGGACTCGCTGTGCGAACGCCGCGCGGGTAAGAAGTGTTGTGAAGTTAATTTGTGTCTTATTGGTGGAACCTTATCCTGTACATGATAGTATGGATGTTTGTTACTCAATCACGCCCCAACGGCTGAACGGATTTGGCTGAGGCACAGAGATAGATTATAGTCTAGAATAGCACATAGTTTACATTTTTTTCCCGGAAAATTAAAGAGTTCCCGCGGGAACCAAAAACCTCAAAACACGCGGACGAAGTCGCGGGCATTCGCTAGTAATAAATAAATGCTAAAAATACTGATGTCTTTCCCCTATATCCCTGTAATGCACTGCAGAACGCGACATTGCTCAGGTGGGTAGGTACGAGTATTTCGCAAAATTCATTCTTATTCCTTGTACCAAGGGTTTAAGGTCCAAGGGTTTGGGTCAGGCATTGATGAGACAGTCAGTAAGTGTGAGAGTGAAGACCTTTATCTATAAGTAGTGATAATATTAATCAAGTTCTTTAAAGCAATAGTCGAAGCATACCCAAGTAGCAAAAAAGTCCAAAAAAGTCGTATAAATCTAGAGTTATACGACGTCATGTTGTGTAGTAGTCTTATAATGGTAATAAGACAACGATAACGTCCTATAGATGTCATCGATTCGGCCTTTTAGTCGTGCGACTATTAAGTTATAATAAATAGTCGAGTAAACGTCTATAAAACGAAATTATATGACGTTATGTAATGGTAACAGCCACAACGCTTATACGACATTCATGATTGTATAAACGTCGGCGTATGATATGTTTTTTAGTCGTCGTGGTTAAGGCTTTTATACAACCAAGTAGTTTTCTTGTGACTGCAATATAACTATTACGAGACAAAAAGTCCTATAAGAGTCAAACTCCAACTTTAATAAGACTTAAAGTTGAGTAGGAGTCTAGACCCAACTTTAATACAACTTATCCTACACCTAATAATATTACTTAAATTAGTATAGAATGTAATTTTAGTAAGGAAATATATATCTATAAACATAATAATAGAACAAAAATAGTGTTTATACACCCTAGCTTGAGGAACCCTAATGTCTAAAACATGGCGTTTTCAATGGTCGACACAAAAACATTTACACGACATATAGTTATTTTAACGTCGTTTAGAGGTTGGACACTAACTAAAACATCATGGCCGGAAGTTTTGAATGAAGAGATAATTTGAAATTATTTAAATATAATGCATAAAACACAAAATCACGGGGGGGCATTAAAATATTCATAGTATTTTTACCCTCGACGAAGCGGAGACGGTATATGTGTTTGCCCTAAGAGGTTGTGTGTTTGTTTGTTTGTTTGTGCACTTTTTTGTCACCATTTTTCTCAAAAAGTACTGGGCCGATTGAGATGCGGTTTTTTGCATTAGATACGTATAGCTTGTGAGAAGGTTTTTAGATATATTTTAGGACCATAGACAACCAAGCTGAGCTGTAGTCTATGATTTTAATATTTCAACATGTTACCATTTTTCACAAAAACTACTGGGCCGATTGAGATGCGGTTTTTTGCATTAGATGTGTATAGCTTGTGTGAAGGTTCTTAGATATATTTTAGGACCATAGACAACAAAGCTGAGCTGTAGTCTATGATCTTAATTTATGATCTTAATTTTTCTATGTGTTGAAAATTTTCACAAAAAGTACTTGGCCGATTGAGATGCGGTTTTTTGCATTAGATATGTTTAGCTTGTGAGAAGGTTCTTAGATATATTTTAGGACCATAGACAACAAAGCTGAGCTGTAGTCTATGATTTTATTTTTTCAATATGTTACCATTTTTCACAAAAAGTACTGGGCCGATTGAGATGCGGTTTTTTGCATTAGATGTGTATAGCTTGTGAGAAGGTTCTTAAATATATTTTAGGACCATAGACAACAAAGCTGAGCTGTAGTCTATGATCTTAATTTTTCAACCACTGTTACCATTTTTCACAAAAAGTACTGGGCCGATTGAGATGCGGTTTATTGCATTTAGGACTTCGTGCGATTACAAAACAGGAAACTGGTACCAAAATTTTAAAAAATCAGCGCCATTTTGAAATTCTTTGTTAATTGACCGATTTCGTTCAAAATCTATATTTAGGGCTCCCTGGGGTCACAAAAAAGGAAACTGGTACCAAAATTTAAAAAAATCAGCGCCATTTTGAAATTCTTTGTTAATTGATCGATTTCGTTCAAAATCGATATTTAGGACTCCCTGGGGTTACAAAACAGGAAACTGTTACCAAACTTTAAAAAAACAGCGCCATTTTGAAATTCTTTGTTAATTAACCGATTTTGTTCAAAATCGATATTTAGGGCTCCCTGGGGTTACAAAACAGGAAACTGGTACCAAAATTTTAAAAAATCAGCGCCATTTTGAAATTCTGTGTTAATTGACCGATTTCGTTCAAAATCGATAGTTAGGGCTCCCTGGGGTCACAAAACAGGAAACTGTTACCAAAATTTTAGAAAATCAGCGCCATTTTGAAATTCTTTGTTAATTGACCGATTTCGTTCAAAATCTATATTTAGGGCTCCCTGGCGTCACAAAACAGGAAACTGGTACCAAAATTTAAAAAAATCAGCGCCATTTTGAAATTCTTTGTTAATTAACCGATTTTGTTCAAAATCGATATTTGGGGCTTCGTGGGATTACAAAACAGGAAACTGGTACCAAAATTTTTAAAAAATCAGCGCCATTTTGAAATTCTTTGTTAATTGACCGATTTCGTTCAAAATCGATATTTAGGGCTCCCTGGGGTCACAAAACAGGAAACTGTTACCAAAATTTTAGAAAATCAGCGCCATTTTGAAATTCTTTGTTAATTGACCAATTTCGTTCAAAATCGATATTTAGGACTCCCTGGGGTTACGAAACAGGAAACTGTTACCAAAGTTTTAAAAAATCAGCGCCATTTTTATTTATTTTGTTATCACCATAATAAATGAATTCAGTTTAGTACAGTAAAATCTGTACTACTTGTAAGTCTAACCACAACCCGTGAGCTGCTTTAGCAGCTCGCGCACAGGGCGAAATACTAGTTAGATATATATAGCTTGAGAGAAGGTTCTTAGATATATTTTAGGACCATAGACAACCAAGCTGAGCTGTCTCTATGATTTTAATATTTCGATATGTTACCATTTTTTACAAAAAGTACTGGGCCGATTGAAATGCGGTTTTTTTCATTAGATGTGTATAGCTTGTGAGAAGGTTCTTAGATATATTTTAGGACCATAGACAACAAAGCTGAGCTGTAGTCTATGAATTTATTTTTTCAATATGTTACCATTTTTCTCAAAAACATTTAGATATATTTAGCTTGTACCTAGACGCTGCCCAGGGTATCATGATGGAGTCAGGAGGCGATCATGGGAACTCCTTAAATTCTCATCGTATACCCGTCGCGTTTGGACTCTTTTGATTTGTCCATTTGAAAAGGGTTTGGCCATAGTCCACCACACTGGTCAAAAAAACTACTGAGCTGTCAAAGATGCAGTTTTGTATTTTAGATATTATGTAATATATACGTTTGCTACGTTCTAATTGTTGTTTCAAAGTTATACAGGTCAAAGGTATAATGGAGCTCTGCAGTTCGTCGTGGGTTTTTTAAAATTTTTAATTTTATTACTTGTCATATATACTTTCTCGTAAAAATTAAGTTTCCAGTCGAAATCAACTCTACGCAATATAATACAAACATAGAATAATTAATTTTTAATAGAATTAGTTTTACTTAATTGCCTTCTAAACATAAATTTTTAGTTAATTATTTTTTTCACAAGAGCACGTACGATTTCTTTTCAACTTCCACAAAAAACAGTCAATCGCATAACGCTAATACGACGTTTTAGTCACTTCACAAAATTAATATGAATATGTAAGAGTTATCTCGTAACGTCTATATAATCAAAACGTTCTATTCTACAACGTCTACAGGACGTCTTAATGACGTAAATGGTCATCGTCGCGACCTTTATGTGACGATTAAACGACAAATGGTCTTATAACTGGGGCCTTTTTCGCGTTTTGTAAACGTTATAATAACCTTTATACAACCTTTCTTTAGGACTAAAAGGTAAACAAAAAACGTTGTCACGACTTTTATACGACAACGAATTGTTACTTGGGTATTGGCTTCACGGAAGATCAGCGCTATATCCCAACAGATTCTAAGCACACGCTGAGTGAAGACCATTTTGGAGATCAAGTCACTTTTCGCATTTCTTTTTCTTTATAAAGTCTTATTTTATTATTAGTTAGGTACTAGATGATGCCCGCGACCTCGTCCGCGTTTTCTTGATTTCCTGGGGAACTTCTTAATTTTCCGGGATAAAAGGTAGCCTATGTCCTTCCCCGGGATGTAACGTACCGCTATACCAAATTTCATCAAAATCGTAGCGAAGTAAAAGCGTAGCAAACAGACTGACAGACAGACACACTTTCGCATTCATAATATTAGTATGGATTTCTTGTACTTACTTGTATTATCCCCGAATAAAGATTTCTTTCTTTCTGATAGCTTTATGGTTAGTTTTTGGCTAGTATTGGATAGAAGCAGGTGTTACTTTGCGGAAGTCCATCATCATCGACAATGCTCGATTGTAAAGACTCACTTTACAATCGTGCATTGTCGAGTCCTCATCTCCTGAAGCTGCTCCGGTGTCGGAGTGAAACGTACGTTGAGAGTAGTTTGGAAGATTTCTGTGGTGTGGTGAATATCGCGGGCTATACCTAAGTGCGGGATACACACTGTACCACATAGATTTACCTATTGCGGATAATAAGCGAATTGAACTTCTAGTTCCTTCATTAGTTTTTGGCTAATCGGTTTCGGTACCCAAACAGAAATCTAATCTAGGCCACCAAGCGTATGCTTACCTAAGTCAAGTCACACAACGACCTCAATTTACATAGACGGGTCCTGTCAAACAAAGAATGTGAACCTATTTTACTAACGTCATCTAGTCTGACAAGCGGGGACAAAGACAGGTGAGGGGCATGCACCACAAGTCGGACGCCCAACTTTTTTCTAAGAAAAGGCCCATCTATTACCTACATTATATCGATAAAGTCACACCACCACGCCATAAAGATCCTTGATATTTTAATTAAGCAAATAGCCCGGATGTTTCTGCACATTTTTATTACCTCAAAATGGTGCTATTGGGCTCTTCATTACAGCCCATAAAACCTGCCACGGTTACTTAATGATTGCTTTACAACTTCGAATTTAAAAAAAAGCACAATAAAAGTACCACCCCTAACAATAATATGGACAGGGAGATGTCCGCGACTTCGTCCGCGTGATTTTTTCTTATTTATTTATTTGCATTTCAACATTTTTTTCAATCCACTACAAGTTTTCCCTTGACTGCGATCTCACCTGATGGTAATTCATGATGCAGTCTAGGATGGTAGCGGGATAACCTGGTAGGAACATGGCACTTATATTAAACCCATACCCCTAATCGATGGATGTTTGTTACTTAATCACGCCAAACAAAACGGCTGAACGGATTTGGATGAAATTTGGCACAGAGATAGTCTGGATCAGCACATGGTCAATTTGGGAATTTATGATTTCAGAATTTTCCCTGGTCTGGTGGGAGACTTCGGCCGTGGTTAGTTACCACCCTACCGCCAAAGACGTGCTGCCCAGCGATTTAGCGTTCCTGTACGATGTCGTGTAAAAACCGATTAGGGATTTGGGTTAATTATAACTGCCATGCCCTAACAGGTTAGCCCGCTGCCATCTTAGACTGCATCATCACTTACCATCATGTGAGATCGCAGTCAATGGCTAATTTGTAGTGGATAAAAAAAGACAGCATTTTGATGACACAACGAGCCATCTTACTAACATTACAAATGCGAAAGTTTGGATGGATGTATGGATGTATAGATGGATGTATGGACGTATGGATGTTAGTTACTCAATCACGCCCCAACAGCTGAACGGATCTGGCTGAAATTTGGCACAGAGATAGATTACAGTCTGGAATAACACATAGGCTACTTTTATCCCAGAAAATTAAAGATTTCCCGCGGGAACCAAAAACCTTAATCCACGCGGACGAAGTCGCGGGCATTCGCTAGTGATCTATAAGCTTTAAGATAGATCAGACAACAGATCTCCTATCAGAGCTGATAAGACTTATAATACTATCTAAGATCAAAACCCAACAAGATTTAAATGCCAACCGTCTTATTAGTATCTGAAGTACCAGATCAGTATCAGATATGTACCAGCTACCATTGTTAAACTCTGTATTTATTTAATTGTATCGGAGATGTATTGTCAGCCATATTGTAAGTAAGTAGGTACCTATTTATTGTTGAAGTAATTACGTAAAGCCTCGCCGACAAACTCATACCTAGGAAACTGATTAACGGCCGGTTTCTGAATTGAGAATTTCATGTTGAGTCTGTCTCAAAGACTACTTATGGACTAATTAAGCTAATTTTTGTTTCTGAATTGATATTGGACCGGTTTCTGAATTAAGCATTCAAGCAAAAACAGCAAGTTCCAACTCTCAAACCTTCCACCACCACCACTACAGCCCATTAACGTCCCACTGCTGGGCACAGGCCTCCACTCTCATAGGAGAGAGAGAATTAGAGCTTAGACCCACCACGCTGCTCCAATGCGGGTTGGCGGGCTTTAACGACTATTATCATGTCAGTGATAATAAACGGGACTGACGGCTTAACGTGCTCTCCGAGGCACGGGGGTGAAAAACCGCCATCTTCTAACTCCGGGCTGGCACCACTGAGAATTTCTTAATTGAAAAACCCAATACCTATAACTTTTATGCCCGACCGGGAATCGACCAGGACCTCGTGATCCGCAGTCGACTATGCTTACCGCTAGACCAACGAGGCAGTCATGTACGTATATGTACGAGTATAGGTACTTAAATGACACAACGTGGGTAGGTATAGCTTGGGTGGTAGACGAAGAGCAACTGGCGCGCGAATCAGTGCAGGCTTGCATGCCCTTACGTAAAATTGCTGACTTGCCTACGCGCCGGTGCCTGCTACAAAGTATCTATAAATAAAATAAATAAATAAAAAAATTAAAAAAACAAAAAAAAAAGCCTTTATTTACTATTACGTCACAATTTCTTAGTCACAAGTACACAATAAGTAATTAATAAGTCGGTTAAGTATTAATCAATTTATATGTTGTATTACTGTTATTTAATTTTCCGTATTATTTCATATCGTAAGTCATGTCATATTCATATTATATTCGATTCAATTTAAAAGTAAATTTAATTATTATTTATTATCACTAATGTTAGTACACGCTGTTACAAAAAAAAAAAAAATAGTACCTACGGTGATAGCCTGGTGATAGAATTAGAGACTAGAGAGACGAATTTATAATTCACTAGATCATGATACCCGCGACTTCGTCTGCGTTGATTGATGAAAGTTTTTTTATTACCGCGGGAAATCTTTTTTAATTTTCCGGGACAAAATGGCCTATGTGATTCCAGACTATTATCTATCTAGCCAAATTTCATATAGATCCGTTCTGCCGTTCTGGCGAGTTACAAACATCCATCTATCCAAACTTTCACTTAGATAGTAGTTAACGTAAATTAGTATGGATGTATTTTCTCTGGTCTGACTTCAGCCGTAGAGTCCTACGATGCCGCGTAAAAAGCGAATAGGGGGTACGGTTAGATGTCACTCACTGGCTTACCCCTAAAAGGTAGTCTGCCAGCATTTGAGACTGCATGTGAGGTCGAACTTGTTGTGAAAAAATATATTTGTTAATAGTTTTTCCCTACTAAAAAAAAGAAAAGGGTATCACATATACCCTTTTCTTTTTTTGAAATCAATTTAAGGCAAAATCTTTTAAATGCGCCTCAAGGACAGGCAAAAGGATAAATAATAAACGTTGTTCGTTCAACGAAAATTAAGTGAAATAACGTACGGTCGGAGCGATAATTAATGTTTTAGTCACGTCTCCCTTTAATCGTGTGTCAGCCATATTGGATTACTTCTAATCATCGCATCAATTGAAAACTTTGCTAATGTATGTAATACATTATGATTACACAATAATTTGGTTTTATCGATCTGATGATATTTATGTTACTTACTAATTGACCGAGCGAAGCGAAGGTCTCTGAGTCTACTTGAGTGAATTTGCACTTGTCCGTCCGTCCGTCCGTCCGTCTGTCAGAGCCTTATAACTTCTGAATCACTGAACGTAATTACTTCAAATTTAAATATTATGTATATAAACCGATGGCCTCTAGCCGAATATGGCTTAAAAAGTTATAAAAATCTTTATTTAAGGGGGGCTCTCATAGAAGCGAATGCGAACTAAAATATTTTTTATAGCGTTACTTATGGTTGTGGTAAGTATATCATTTTAAAGATAATTAGGAATTGATTCCAAACTTATTTTTTTTAAATTTTACCCCTAATATTGACCTAATGGGGGCTTTCAAAGTGGAGATTTTCTAACGTCCAAAGTTGACCTCAAAACTCTAAATTTTCTGAAATGCTGACCCTGAAACTTGATCAATTATTTGAATTATATCCTGTACTTGAACAACATATACTAAAATAAGATAAATATTATAAGGAAACGAAATTATTTAATTTTTAATGAGCCTTAGTATTTCAACAGAACTTTACAATTATGTCAATAGATGGCGCCAGGAGGTCTCAGTTCGGGGCGAACCACTAGTGTATGTTTTTTTAATTCCGCTACAAGTTAGCCCTTAACTGCGATCTCACCTGATGGTAAGTGACGATTCAGTCTAACTAACCTTACCTGTTAGGGGTATGGCAATTATGTTAAACCCCCTAGTCGGTTTATACACGGCATCGTACCAGAACGCTAAATCGCGGCACGTCTTTGCCGGTAGTGTGGTAACTAGCCACGGCCGTAGCCTCCCACCAGACATCCCTAGCGCGCTCAAAACTGTGCCAGTGAGGTCTTAAGGTACAAAAAAAATGTGTTTTAAATGCGTTTTTCTCGCGAGTGTCCTTTCTAATACTACCATTTTACAGTAACCATATTTTGTTCGCTACTTTATATCCAACAAAGGTTTTGCGTGCGCGGCGTTCGTTGGAAAAGGGGCGCATTTTTTAAAATCAACTACAAGTTAGTCCTTGACTGGTAAGTGGTAAGTGGTGATGCAGTCTAAGATGGTAACGGGCCAACCTGTATGGCAGTTATATTTGTACGGGAGCAGGTGATATGGCTCGACCGTAACAATAGGATGATCATCCTCCGAGCGGGTGTTGTGCTCGGGGACCACTGGTCCGACCGTTCATCTTTGGAGGTCGTTTAGATAGCGTAAATCAGAGAAAACTTCGTAAGCGTGAGTTGGGCTGTTCGTGGTCGCGTGCATCGTACTAGTAACGTCATCCATTGGATTATGTGCGGACTGCGAAGACCGCCACATCACTCCCCTTCGAGTCTGGAGGTCGTCAGCATTCAGTTGTGTGGTTGAGTGGTGTTGCTAAGCATCTGGAGAAGTGGCGTCGATGAGCATTCAGGTGTAAGCGCTGCGTCGGGAAGTACTCAGTGAAGCGGCGTCGTGTACAACCAGAGCAGTGGCGTTGTAGGCCACGTCGTCGGGGTCACCAATGTACGGGAGCAGATGATATGACTCGACCGTAACAATAGGATGATCATCCTCCGAGCGGGTGTTGTGCTCGGGGACCACTGGTCCGACCGTTCATCTTTGGAGGTCGTTTAGATAGCGTAAATCAGAGAAAACTTCGTAAGCGTGAGTTGGGCTGTTCGTGGTCGCTTGCGTGTACTAGTAATGCCATCTATTGGATTATGTGCGAACTGCGAAGACCGCCACATATTAAACCCATACCCCTAATCGGTTTCTACACGGCATCGGACCAGAACGCTAAATAGCTTGGCAGTACGTCTATGCCATTAGGTTGGTAGCTAGCCACGGCCGAAGCCCCACAGACATCCCTGGCGCAGTTTTAAGCGCGCCAGGGATGTCTGTTTGAGTTCTTAAAGTACAAAAAAAGTGTGTTAAATGCGTTTTTCTCGCGAATGTCCTTTATAATACTACCATTTCAGAGTAACCATTTGTTCGCTACTTTATACCCAACAAAGGTTTAGCGTGCGCGCTGTTCGTCGGAAGTTTACGGGCGCATTTCTTTTTAATCAACTTCAAGTTAGCCCTTGACTGCGATCTCACCTGATGGTAAGTGATGATGCAGTAAGATGGAAGCGGGCTAACCTCTTTGGGGTATGGCAATTATATTAAACTAAATCGCTAAATCGCTTGGCGGTACGTATTTTCCGGTAGTGTGGTAACTAGCCACTGCCGAAGCCTCCCACCAGATCGGACCAGTGTAAATTCAGACATTATAAATTCCCAATTCTGCCGGGAATCAAACCCGGGACCAACAGCGCTCAATACTGCGCCAGGGGGGTCATAAAGTTAAAAAAAAATGTTTGAATGCGTTTCTCCCACGAGTTTAAAACCTTAGGCTGCATCACCACTTGCAAGCAAGTCTGATTGCAGCCAAGCGCTAACCTATATATTAAAAAAAATACTACCATTTCACATTAACCATTTGTTCGCTACTACCCAACAACGCTTATACCCAACAAAGGTTTTGCGTGCGCGTTGTACGTTGGAAATTTACGGGCGCATTTATTTTTCTAAAAACAAAAACTGCAAAACGAATGCAATGCCGTTTAACTTGTGTGCTCGTTCGTTGTTGGAGTAATGCGCTCTGATGTACATTTACTGTGCGCTTTTGTTGGGAATGTTTTAGGTTTAGTTTTTATATTGGTACTAAATTAACGGACACGAGTCCACGTACGGTTGAATTCTCCCACCGATTGACCAAGAGAATTTTTTTTTTACCAATCACTAGCTGATGACCGCGATTTTGCCCGCGTGGAGTGAGGTTTTTGGTTCCCGCGGGACCTCTTTAATTTTCTGGGATAAAAAGTAGCATATCTGTTATTCCAGACTATAATCTCTGTGTGCCAAATTACATCCAGATCCGTTCAGCCGTTCTGGCGTGAAAGAGTAACAATCATCCATACAAACTTTCGCGTTTATAATATTAGTAAGTAAGGAAGTAAGGATGCAAAAGTGTATTTATTTATTGGTTTGTCCTTCAATCACACCGCAACGGAGTAACGAATCGACATGATCCTTGGCAAGGGTATATAGTTAAAAACCCGGAGAGTGACATAGGCTTTTTATCCCGGAAAATTAAGGAGTACGGGTTAGGACCTTAGGACAGCGAGGTTTCCACCGCAAAAGGGTGATGAGCCGGAAATGGCTAAGCGGGACGGACTCTGTGTAGACGCAAAATAGGTTCACACTTTCACTAATTTTGACTCTCAGTCGGTCTCACAGTCAGTCTCAGTCTCAGTTTTTGCTCGCTCAGTCAAGTGCAAGTGTGTTGGATGCAGTTTTCAGCTGCATGCTTGATGGAGTCCGTACTCGCGGTGGAAACCCCGGTATTTAGGTAACCAAGCGCCAGTCAAAAGTCAGTAGCTTAATAAATTACACTTTTTAAACTTAACGGCATTCGATTAAAACTCCGTATCGTATTTGGTGTCCCGAAGGAGCCGCAGCCATGTTCTAACTTAAACTGGAAATTCCCCGATACGTTAAATCGTGAACTATTGAACATTTTTCAATTAAAGTTTTCAATATTTCAAATTCTCCTATTTGGAACGTTTTTCTTTTTGGTATAACAAAAATCGGGGATCAGCCCCCCGATTGTGTAAGGAAATCGTAATAAGAAAAACGTATAATGCGACCTGTTTAAGGAGTTCATAGATGCTTGCAGCATGTGTGAAGTGTGTCAAAAAGCATGTGTGAAGTGTGAACTCCTTAAACAGTTCGAGCAAAACATTTTAAGCTGTCAAATGATTATGATTTGCTCAAGACATAAAAGCGTTTAAACTCTGTCCCTCTGGTATAGGGAGAAAGAGACAGAGTACCTGTATGTAACTACTTTAGTAGTGGCTATAAACCACCCTAAAGACGTACCCCCAAGTGATTCAGCGTTCCGGTACGATGCCGTGTAGAAACCGATTAGGAGTATGGGTTTAATGTAACTGCCATACCCTTAACAATTTAAAACTTCGTATCGTATTTGGTGTCCCGAAGGAACTGCAGCCATTTTCCAAGTTAAATCGTGAGTGCAACGCAACTATTGAACATTTTTCAATTAATTTTTTCTTTTTATTCAAATCAAATATTCATTTATTAAAATTAGGTACACTGTAGGTACACTTTTTGACGTCAAATTACTTATAAAACATGATGGTGATAATCAGTTATGGTATCTTTAAAACTCTACGAGGGTTTCAATCGCGCCCTGGTCTGAGAAGAGCCCGCAACAAACTCAGCCGGGTTTCAATATTAGGTAATTCTCCTTTTTTTACAGAATAGCAAAATTATATTCTTAAGGGGTGCCCAAGGACACCACAAGGCTTGTTTTTTTTTATGGAGTTTGGTATGGAGATAGCTTATTTAACCTAGATAAACACAAAGGCTACATTTTATCCCGGAAAATTAGAGGTTTTCCCGTTTCCGCGGGAATCAAAAAACTTCGAATTACGCGGACGAAGTCGCGGGCATCATCTAGTTTTTAGAACAAACTACAATAATTGGAAAATTAGAACATTAATTTATTGTTTCAAAACTTTGACATTTTATTGTACAAATTCTTGTCCTTGTAACTCGTATAATTTAATAAGAAGCGAGATCGACACTCGATTTAATTAGAAAACAGGCAAAGTCCCGAAGCCAGAAGTTTAAGTTAACGCAATTATACTAACAGCCAATATAAAGCTTTGGTCAAACTGAATTACCTGCGGGATGCGGGACGCGATTTGATCGCGCCGATTGTGGAATAAAAATAAAAAAACCGGGCAAGTGCGAGTCGGACTCGCGCACGAAGGGTTCCGTACCATTATTAATAAATAATTACCTTTGTTAATGAACCGCAAGACTAACTTTGTTTGTAGAGGTTTATTGTTAATATCTAAAAAACTATGCTAGTTAGAGCATTGGCTATAGTTTTCCTGTAAAATATACGTAAATTCCTATTGACCATAATTATTTCAAATTTTTCGATTGGTAAACTCCGGAGATAAGGGGGGGGGAACGTTATTTTTTTAGACATTTTCCACGATAAATCAAAAACTATCATAACTAAAAATAATTAAAAATCTGTTTTAGAATTTATAAAGTAAACCCTTTCATATGATACCCCACACAGTACAGTTATCTCACTTTTAAATTTCAACCCTCAGATTTTCCCCCCTTTTTAAATAAGAACAAAAATAATTTCCAATTTTTTTTAATTCCAGTGTCTTTGGGCCACTAATATACACAACTATTCCAAATTTCATGTCGATAGCTTCGGTAGTTACTGAAATAATCGAGTGTGACGGACGGACAGACGGACAGACGGACAGACAGACGGAGAAAGTCGCACCATAAGGGTTCCATTTTACCATTTTGGTACGGAACCCTAAAATTCTTTCCAAAAAACCGACTTCAAGCGCCACTATAAAGTACAAAATAATTTTGATTTCTACTCACTATGTTGAAGTCGGGCGGACCGTATAACAAGGCTAAGTAAAGTTGACGCATCAGACTAGCCCGTCGGGGTTGAGGATTTGGAGTCAGAATTTTTTATGGGACCACCTCGAGAGCTTCCTCTAACGACTGATAGAAATAATTTTCAAATCGGTTCAGAAACCACGGAGATATGCACGGACATACATTTAAAAAAAATATACTTAAGTACTTGTATACGCGCCGAATTAAGAACCTCCTCCTTTTTTGCAAGTCGGTTAAAAAACCATGCGGGATTTTCCTTCGTTTGACCCAAGATTTACAGGAAAACACGAGACACGATAAGCAATAAAAATGTACCTACCAACTTAATTAGAATTTGTGTGATCTAAAAATTATTAGGTACGTAATATAAATGTAATAAGGATGGATTTTATTATTATGTTTGCTGGAGAGGAAATCCAATTTAAGTAGTATTAAAAATTCCGATATACAGGCATGAGGCAACCTCTTCTTTGATCTCCCCTCACCACCTACTTATTACAAATTCAAGAGATTCAGAGACAAACTTATTTTTCAAGTTGCTAAGATTTTTGCAAAAAAATTTTATGCCAAAATTTCTTAGTCCAAGATTTCGGGCAACCCAGGAATGGCAATTTTTTTATAATCCTCCCGACCTAATTTCCGCCACGGCGGCCAATCTCCAGAGAGATTAGTAGCATAGTGCACAAGAGTGTGCGCATTCACACTGTGCACTCTCTGTTCCTTTACTCTCAAGTCTCATAGCCCGATGGGGCGGAAAATCCCACACGACCGGAGAGGGATAAGGCGCAGGACCGACGGATTTGTTTGTTGGTTTGTCCTTCAATCACGCCGCAAAATAGCAACGGATCGATGTGATTTTTTGCATGGGCATAGTTGAGGATTTATTATACCTTGCTCTGTGGTTTAGGGCCTGGAGAATGACATAGGCTACTTTTAATCCCGGAAAACTAAATAGTTCCCGTGAGAATAAAAAAAAACTTACTCCACGCAGACGAAGTCGCGGGTATCAGCTAGTAAGAAAAATTTTGTTAAAAGATTTTTGGGAAATTGAACGTTGGATTTCAAAATCTTGATATGCGATTTCATTATTTTCGCCCTTTGTAATATGGCAGTGTATATTACAACCTTTTGGTCTAAAATCTAAATTAACAAATTCCAACCCAATATAAGATATTTAATAGTAATTACAATTGATAACAGATGGGACTAAAGTCGAAGAGGAGTCAATTAGCTACATTTTGTACAAAATTAATATATAAAGGTAGGTTTGTGTTCGAGTGTTCAGGCTTAGGTTCTTTACTTAAAAGATTGATTTACAAAAATGCTTATGGGTAAGTTGGCTATCGTTAAACGATTTTAGCCAACCCGAATTGGATTTTGCCTTTGCGGTAGGTTATGCCTACTATGGTAGACATAAAATTAGCGATAATAATCTATAACTTCTAGAAATCTGAACCTTTTCTTCTTCCTCGTCGTATCGCTCTTGTCAGAGCGGTCGTGGTCGTTACTTTGGCCTTTTACATTAATTTTATTATGAGATACAAGGAGTAGTTGCGACAGAGTTTGATAAAAGTTACTAATAAAAGTTACATGGGCCTTCCAGAGTGCGTTAAACTGTCGTCACCAGTTATTACAAGTATTAACTTAGCTAGTTTTTTCTAGTTTATGATCAGTTACGATCGTTTACTAAACAAATCTTACCGACGAATTATATCCAACAAAATTGACACTTGTTCCGAGAAAATGTCCATTTGTCCGCTCTACATTTTACACAGATTTCTTTGTCGCGACTGCCAAATAAATTGAGTACAATTCTTTGTACAAACAGCATAAGCCGGCATTTCATTGCGAATTAACAACAGTTGCCGTAGGTACTAAATCTCATGTATTATGCCTTTTAATTAACTCTGTAGACATTTTTGCTGTGTTTACTTAATTTTATTGTAACAAAATTCTCTTTGTGTAACGCGATATAAATTCGAATGAATTGCGAAGGTATTTTGATTGTTTAACGAAAATTACTGCAAAATGCTTTACATCTTTCCATAAAATGTACACCACCACCACCACCACCACCACCACTACAGCCCATTAACGTCCCACTGCTGGGCACATGCCTCCACTCTCATAGGAGAGAGGGAATTAGAGCTTAGACCCACCACGCTGCTCCAATGCGGGTTGGCGGGCTTTAACGACTATTATCATTTTAGTGATAATAATTAACCGGGACCAACGGCTTAACGTGCTCTCCGAGGCACGGGGGTGAAATTTATCTAAAGTTATACCGCCGTGGCCGATATTCGGTCGGAGGGACATTATTATTATTAGATAAAAAGTTAGATTCTGATAAGTCCAATTTGTAGAAATGACAAATCACTGACTTTAGCTGTTACTTTAATACTGTGATAGCTTACAAGCCTATAAATAATATTTATTAGTTAGGTTTCGTGGGGGTGAGGGCAGGTAATAAAAACTCGACTGCTTCAAAGGCAAATCGAAATTGAGTCGAGGTTCTGGGGTGAACTACCATCGTTTAAAGCAGTATTATTTCAAAATGTCAGTTTCATGTCAAATCCCTAAAATAAGGATTATAATTCTATAACACGAACGTCAACAATAATAAAACTATACGGCTTTAAGAGATCGTAGTATGCTCTCTGAAAAAAATACTTAGGTATATTATAATAAGGGTACCTTAACCTATTTGATCACTATTTTTTTTATCTTATTTCGGTGTAGGTATATTTTCCCAGCCACCTTTCAATACCTATATTATGGATTCGAAAGGTTTGATTTTTGGTTTGTCCTTGAAACACGCCGCGAATCAACGGATTCACGGACGGAACGATAGGTACTCAACGGATCAACAAGAATTGGTGACGAACGGAAAACGTAACGTTCTACCACATAACAGCGAGAAACCGACTGCGTTGGCATCCTCATGTGGTTGACGTCCAATCCGACCCAATGAAACATTCGAAAAATTTTTATTCCGAACCAGTGGTAGATTCACTCGACGATTCAAAAGCACTTGTCAAAGTTTAAACAAATAAATAAGCCTTTATTTCCTAACATTACTTATAGTATTATTAATAGACAATTATTTCTTATTTCTATTTTATGCATTACATATTATTCACTATTTCTCATAAGGTACCTACTTATACGGTTATTAAAAATCTTACTTAGGTAAATAATTTTATTGAATGGATAAATAAAATCTCTTTTCTCTTTGATTTTAGTCAAAGTCAAAGTTTACTTGAATAAATAAAATTTGAGTTTGAATTTAAGTAAGAATCTGCTCACATGAAACTATTTTGCTCTACCTCTACGTTTCTAATACCAACCGCTCAGGTGTGGAATGCCCTTCCGGCGCACGTGTTTCCTGCCTCATATATTTATGTACCTTCAAGGCAAGAGTGAATAGACATCTTCTAGGCAATCGCGTTCCAACCTAGACTTCATCATTGCTTTGCACTAAGCATGATTGTCGTCAAGCCTATTTTGCAATTTAAAAAATTTCAATAGGTAGACATATTTATTAACTTGGAGGGTGACAATTTTTTATCTGGGGAAAACAATCCCGCAAACGAAGTCGCGGGCATCAGCTAATAAGCGACAAACGCGACAACGCGACTTTATACAACACGACGCGATTGACATATTTTTTATCCCGGGAAAACAATTCCGTAAACGAAGTCGCGAGCATCATCTAGCAACAAACGCGACAACGCGACTCGATACGACACGACAAACAGTAGCTGACCCATCCTGCGTTGTCGCGTAGATAAGGTCGTTATTTTCTTTGGAGTTGTATCTCGTCGCGTGGCGTCGCGTCGCTTACAACCGGTAAACAAGAACTAACGCGGGAAAATACTGTGAAAAATAAATGAAACTGAACAATGCCACGGAAACCAATAAAGCGTATAAACGCAATTTCAGTTGATATTGCTTTACACGATATATTCGGCGTTACACAAAGGAGTAAAGGCGGAAACACACTTATCACTTGCTACCTACATATATGTATATTGCATATTTATATATACTTTGAGTTTATTGCACACCACAAAAGAAACATGTAACTCTCTGGGTGTGACTCGATAGGAGACCATACGACTTTTTTGACTCAGGGAGAAAAATATCAGAAAATAAACAAGACGACAATGGGAGGAGGTGAAAAAAAAACTTAAGTAATAATAAGTAGTGAAATAAAATACCCAATAAAAAAATCTATGTACAACTACTACTAGATTTATAATTTCTGAATTTTCTCCGGTCTGGTCTGGCGGAGGCTTCGTCCGTGGCTAGTCACCATCCTGCCGGCAAATACGTGCCGCCAAGCGACTAAGCGTTCCGGTACGACGCCGAGTAGAAACCGATTAGGGGTATGGGTAAACATTCATATCGGTTTTAGCCCCTAAAGTTCCAAAGATCCTTTCTTGAGCGGCTAAATACCTAAGTCTTAAAAGGATCCTATACTGTGTCTAAACTCCGCGATTTAGGCTTTGCGTTTATTGATCGATCACTCAGTCAGTCAGTCAGTCAGGATCAGGACGTCTTTTTATAAGTATAGATAACTTGATGATTCCCGCGACTTCGTCCGCGTGGATTAAAGTTTTTACACCCGCGGTAACTCTTTATTTTTCCGGGATAAAAAGTAGCCTTCTCTGGTATGCTGGAATATCTCTGGACCGATATTCGTCAAAGTTGGCTGAAAAGATGGGCTGTGAAAGGATAGCAGACAGACAGACACACTCTTTTTTTTTATCCACTACAAGTTAGCCCTTGACTGCGATCTCACCTGATGGTAAGTGATGATGCAGTCTAAGATGGTAGGGAGCTAACTTGTTAGGGGCATGGCAGTTATATTAAACCCAACCCCTATTCGGTTTCTACACGGCATCGTACCGGAACGCTGAATCGCTTGGCGGCACGTCTTTACCGGTAGGGTGGTAACTAGCCACGGCCGAAGCCTCCCACCAGGCCAGACCAAGGAGAATTCAGAAATTATAAATTCCTAAATTGACCCTGCCGGGGATCGAACCCGGGACGTTAAGACAACAGCGCTGCACACTGCGCCACGGAGGTCGTCAAACTTTTCTTTATACTAGTACACTTTCACATTTATACTAGTATAGATTTGACTGTTGTTCCGTTACATTTTAAAGTTAGTCAAGTCTCCATTTTTTTTGTATAAGCTACATGTAGCCTCCATAACTTCGTGTGGTTGGTTATACCTAAGTATGATTCTGCCTTATTTAAAGTTAAATATCAAAAATATGAGGAAAGTTAATTAGAACGTACAATACGTGAGCTTTACTACGGGATCGGTTTTTAATTTCTATGGCTACACAAAAGGGTGTCTAACTTTGTCATACATGTAAATGACGTCATGACAAATCCAATAATATGGCGGATCAAATCAAATCAAATGTTTTTTTAAATTCAAATGAACTTTTACAAGTGCTTTTGAACTGCGTATTTGACTGCTAGTCAAAAAAAAAAAATTTGTGATTATTAAATAGAGGATCTCCCAAAAGTCGTAATATCCACATCCTCTGTTAGTTTTAGGTTGAATAATAATTTCATTTTCAAACTATCGACTAAAGTAAAAAAGTGTGCCGAACTTCGATGACGTCACAATTCAATATTTCATACAAAACCCCATACTAAGCACGCGTTTTGACGTTTGAAAAAAGTTGCTGATTTGATTAGTTCTCTAGTGAATATCCAGAAAAACTCATTGAAGTAAGAGGTACTTACCTAATTACCTATACGGTACAATACGTCTTACTTACTTTTTGATTCCCGCGGAAAATTAAGGATTTCCCGCGGGAATCAAAAAAACTTTAACCACGCGGATAAAGTCGCGGGCGCTAGCTTATAATATTAGTATGGAATATGGATTATATTATTTAACCTACTTTACAAAAAAGGAGGTCCTCAATCCATCGCGCATTTTTAATAGAACAGTAGGTAGCCCGATTTTTCATATTTTTGTGTACATTTCGTCGTGTTTCTAAAAATAGGACGTGAGTTAAGTAATTGCAGGCTATTGTTATAAAAACCGGACGCTGTCCATTCTCGTGGTGGAATTATTTGCATATATTTTAATGACAAAGCCCATATAGCTGCATAAAGTCCGTCACACTTATCTGGCCAAAATTGGAACAAATTTGTATGCCTGCAGGGCGACCGCGTATCTTTTGCATCAATCATTGATACATCGCAATCACCTCTGATTGGTTAACACTCTTCCACTATTGGACGAAATCCATTGACGCAGCAAGAATACCATTAATAGGCATGATGACTGATTTTGAAAAATGGTCAGATTATGTTCGGAAGTATCTACTATTTCGAAAAAATAGCTTATTTCAGTAGAAAAATAAAGTTTGGTAGATAAAATTAGCATTTGAAATTTAAATTTTAAAATTCACGCCAAAACGTTCGGCGGTGTCATGGCGTCGTTGTGACGTCACTATTGTTTTTACAAATGTACTCTGTGCAGTGTGCAGTAAGCAATAGTGTGATTTTCAAAGCTCGAAAACAAACAATTGTGACGTCATTCGCTTCTTTGTGTTTTATGCAATATGGCGGATTGCTGTATTTTATAGTTTTATTTTATCAATATAAATAGCAATCTCACTCGAAATTGAAAAATAAATAGGTACGTTTTTTTTAATCCATGAATCCTATTTCATTAGATAAATTCATAACTTCATTGATTCTTGGTTACTGTCATCATGCCTATTCAGCCAATCGGAGGTGATTGCAATGTATCATGATTGATGCAAAAGATACGCGGTCGCCCTGCAGTTATGTTTTAGTTTTTACTAACTGAACTTCAAAAAAATGAGGTTCACAATTTGGCGCGTATATTTTTTATTTATTTTTATTTGTTTATTTAATTTTAATAGAAACTAGCGCCGCTATCACCGTGTCAAATAAGTTTGACGGACTATAATAGGTATGATGACAACTCAATCAAATCAGCCACTTTTTTTCAAATTTAAAAACTTATATTATGTAGTATGGAACCATACATAAAGTATTAATAGTATGAAATATACATAATGACGTCATCAAATTTAACGCACTTTTTTTCTTTAATCGATAGTTTAAAATGTTTATCATATTTAAAACGAATAGATGGGAATTTTAGGTATTTTGGAAGCCCCCTATATAATAATCACTAAAATATATATTTTTTTGATCTAAGCATCACCTATTATATTATGTTGGCTACGAATTTAATTTATTCATTAGTGGAATGAATCAGTGAGTGATCTCTCTCCGGTCGTGTCGGATTTTCGTTCCATCGGGCTATGAGAGAAAGGGAATACCGGAATAGATAGTGCGCCTGTGTTTGCGCACACACTTGTGCACTATAATATCTCCACTCTCCAGCGCAATTGGCTTATCTCTATGGAGATTCGCCGCCATGACGTCCGCGTTTCTCACATTTATATGAAGCTGCACATACTAGCGCGACAGGTCAAATTGTTGTTCCCTTCCGGAACATTTTGTCCTTTCTAAAACGTGTTTAGCTCTTACAAATTAGGATGAGTTATATATATACTATATATACAAGGCGTCCCACGGCTATGCCGCATGGAGGGGAAGTACCTTAAATATCGTAGATGGAACATTTTACTGAAAGAAGACTTCATTTTAATTTAAAATACAATTTAAACTGCATTCATAGATTTTTAAATAATTGCCTGGTTGAACCGGGACTCGAACCCGCTATACGAGAAAAAAATAATTACCTGTAGCTTTATCATACCGATCGAAAGGCTTTATTATAAGGATTATTTTTTGCTAAGTAAAATGATAATGAATCTCAGTCGGATGTCCAACTGAGATGGCAATGTCAGTTTTCTTCATTTTTCTGAACAAAATTTTACATCAAATGTTTAAATTCATGGTCTTCCTTTTATTTCTGATGCTAAGTTACTCAGCAAAAAATAATCCTGATAATGAAGCCTTTCGATCGGTATGATATAGCTACAGGTACTTAATATTTTTTTCTCGTATAGCGTGGTCGAGTCCCGGTTCAACCAAGCAATTATTTATAAATCTATGAATGCAATTTACATTAAAATGAAGTCTTCTTTCAGTAAAATATTCCATCTACGATATTTAAGGTACTTCCCCTTCATGCGGCATAGCCGTGGGACGCCCTGTATATCATTTAACTGCTGGGCAAAGGCCTCCCTCTTCTCCTTCCACTCTTTCTTATTTTTGTCGGTACGGAACCAGAGTTATTCCCCAAATGCTTCTATCTCGTCCCTCCACCTGGTAACAGGTCTTCCCTTTTTTCTTGCCAAAGTTGTAGTATTTTTGAAAGTCTTTATAGCATACTAAAATAGACAATTTTACGAAAAATATGCATGGAAGGTAGTCAAAAACTGTACAGGAGCTGTGAATTCTGAACAAATTTAAAATTCATAATAGTCTCTATGCTTTTCGCATAGTTAATGTAATTCGAAACAGCTTCGGTGCAATTTTTAGTTCACAAAATCATATAGCTCTTATTGTCATCGGAATAGGGACCATAGTGTTGATGAAGCGAAGTGGCGAGACCAAAGATATTCAAACTTTTATTCATTAGATATAGGATAGAGTTGAAAAATGTTTTATTAATGTGTCATTTGTCAACATTATACGCATGGATGATGGTAGATAGATAGATAGATAGATAGACTTTATTGCACACACACGCCGGATAAAAACAAAATTGTTATTAGTCGCCACCGTTCAATTATAGAAAAGCTGTATCAATCATTGCTTCAATAATAGTAATTGTGTTTGCCTGAATTTATGGTTGTTTTCTGTAACAGTGCATTTATGTCTCTATTGAGAGAGTGACAGTCACATCCGATCAAAGCTCATTGATGTAGGAATTTATTAATCTGAGTCAAAGCTGATTATGATCGTTACACTGTAGCTGTCATTTGACCGTCATCAGCAGGGCGACCGCGTATCTTTTGCATCAATCACTGATACATCGCAATCACCTCTGATTGGTTAACACTCTTCCACTATTGGACGAAATCCATTGACGCAGCAAGAATACCATAAATACAGCCAATCGGAAGTGATTGCGATGCGTCAATGATTGATGCAAAAGATACGCGGTCGAACTGCTGGGGCTTTGCTGCTACGACTTGTTGCTACCTAGTCGATCGCAGATCACACAGATCGCAATCACCTCTGATTGCTTAAGAATCTTCTAATATTGGTCCAAATCCGTTGTCGAAGCATAGAAATTACCACAAAGATTGATGCTGGTTTGGCGGCGGACCCGGCGGCGCGGCGTGCGGGGGCCCAATGACACACTTTGAGTTCTATTAGTAGAGTTTATAGCTGAGAATGGTGAGTGTCGTAATACAAAATATAAATAATTCGTATAGCTATTAGCAGCCAAAGACAAAACAATACTATTAGACAATGATATTTTTATATGTGAAACTTGAAATAGTTACCGAAGAAATGCACCTTAAACATAACAGTATCATATAGGCGCTAAAATACCGAATAAAAGTGGTTGACGCTTTTGTCAATGACGATTGCGTTTGGAAACGGATGCCAAGCGCCACACAGATTTTACATCTGGTAAAACCTGTGTAGCAACAATATAATTTTAGTAATATCCTCTCTATTGTTAAATGAAATATCTATGGCCATTAATTCAATATATAAAAGAACAAGGTATCGTGGAGCAGATTATATTAATAATTCACCGCGCGGAAGGCTCTTGATTTATACAGACTGCCTGCGAGATAGAATGGCTTATATTAAGTGCTAGCTGATGCCCGCGACTTTGTTCGCGTGGATTGAGGTTTTTTGGTTCCCGCAAGAACGCAGATATACAGACATACTTTCTCATATTTTATACTATCAGTATGGATTTTAATTAAAATACACCTGATCCGTTTCTACCGGTCGGATCCGCTTAATCGGTTGGCGGCACGTCTTTGCCTGTAGGGTGGTAACTAGCCACGGCCGAAGCCTCCCACCAGGCTAGACCAGAGAAAATTCAGAAATTATTAATTCCCAAATTTCCCTGCTGGGGATCGAACCCGGGACCTCCGCACGTTAAGACAACACTGCGGCAGGGAGGGTCGTCTTTACTCTGTACCGCATAATTTCATCAAAACCGGTTGAAAAGATGGACTGTGAAACAGCTAGTTCAGCATAAATTGACCGCAAGCGTGGCTTTCCCTTGTCAGTGCGGAAAAAGGGATGTTATAAGATTAGGTGCGCCGTTGTACCCTCTTCACAGTGCAAAGGGATCCTGATTAGAAAACCGTTGCTTTACCACAGTATAGCTAAATACAGTGAGACGATGCTATTCTTTGTGAGCTTTAGCAACATTAAGTAAGTAGCATATATTAATTATAATACCATGTATAGATTGCTAACTCCCTTATAATAGTAGATTATTAACCAAGAGGATAAAGCAGTGTCTTCTGTCGCGGGTGACGATTTAAGTTCACCCAAGACTAAGACAGCTTTATCACCGAGGAAAATACTCTACTTTTCGTACCATTTGCGAAAAAATTAACACAATAATAATATGAGATAAGCATTTATTAAAAATAATGACAATTAAAAGTAAAAGGTAACATTCGAAACATTGGTCCAATTATTGATAGAGAGAGTTCATAAGTTTTTAAATAATTTTCCTTGGATTTTGTTGGAAGCAAATTATTTATAATTGCGGCAGCATTTGCACTGATGGAATCCGACAATTCACTGTCACTGTCGCTTTGATTTAACATCGTAACGTATTTTTAGAACATTAACTTATTTATAAAAATAAATTAAAATAAACTTAACTTTTATGTATTTGAAGAAAATAAAAACGCGGCAAATTCCTAGACTAATATTTTTTTGTCGGAAAAGCAAAGGTATTAAGCTCATACGGCCTCGCCGGTTTTCGTAATTTTATTTAATAATCATAACTGCATAATAAATGCGTATTCCTTTTTCAAAAAGATATGTTTTATATACAAATTCAATGGTGTAAACACAGATGTAGTTCAGTATAAATTTCGGTAAGTACTTATTCCAAATTTAAACCACATTCTCCCCCTAGAGGATGAATGAAATTCAGTACAATTTTCTTTCCCTGTTTTTAACAGATTAAAAATGACTATTGTTATGTTCGCTTTTTGTGGCATAGAATGTCACTTTTTTGAGCAAGTGGTACGAAAAAAAAAATCTAGGTTAATACTATCGTTAGATGGCGCTACCAGGCTCGCTCTTTATATGATTATAGTAAAATCAGTGAAATATCGTATTTTCTTGGTTCAATTTTGAGATGGTCAATATGGTACCTATCATATACCTATACAAATTTTTTATTTTAAAGAGAAATCTCAACGCAAGGCAAGCAATAAAATAAAATAGAAATTTTAAAAGTGTAACAAGGGTCGTAAATTATTAAATAGGTTTAACACAGGAAAAAAAAATTCTCAGAAAACAGAATCATGGGGAAAGACATTTAGCGAAACCTAAGGGGCATTGAAATGCGATACTACGTTATTTATCGCCTAAAAATCAACAGGGTTTACGCACTTAAACAGAAATGGCTTTACAAACAGTCATAAAACACCAAAATTTCAATTTGGCCAGACAGCTAAAATTAAAGAAGGCAATAAATACGAGTCGACTACATTGTGTAAGTGAACACAGCGTTGATAGAAATCGATACCAGATGTTGATGGACCGCTAACTATAAAAAACCCAAAATGTAAATTAATACTGTAGAAATCTTTAAGACAAAACTGTTCCCTAGGGAAAGGGCGTGGTCTAAGCGACTTCGCGATTATTGGTTAATACAAATGCATGAAAATTATGTGACCAATGAGAAGGACAAATACTGTGTGTAGTTTTTTTCGCAGTGGCACTCGCCGGGGGAAAAGGCTGGCAGTGGATAAGAGGTGACGACTTCGGGAAAAGGGATCATTCATTATTCAAGCTCCGAGCGCGATTCAGAGAGGAGAGTCCTCAAATCCGCGAATCTATAACGTATAAGAGTATAATATAGTTCTGGGTAAAGATTGGGTCTAAAGTTGGTTGTAAAATTAACAGTGTTAAATTATACTTTTCCACTAAATCAAATGGTTGTATAGATTCAGATCATATTATAGATAAGTTCTTTCGGGGAATAGGCGATTATAAGTGATTGTAGTGAGTGAAGCTGGTTACTGAATATTCGGTAAAGTACACAATTAAAATAAATAAGGTATCGTAAACAAGGTTCATAATAAGGTCGAGTAAATTGTTTAAGACATCTAGTCATAGGACGCCTGGCTAAATGGATGCAGACGCTAGCCTAGATTTTGTGTATGAGTTGATGATGAAAAGTGAGAATAAAAATTGGTCACAAATAGATATTATTATATTGATAATGCAAATAGTTACCATTATCTTTCTGCTTATAATGTTGTATAAAAAGAATTGGGTAAAAGGCGTATTCCGTGCAATATTTGGACCTTGCTGTATTGTAAATACTCCCGCATCAAACATTGAGTTGGGAATGATTTAATTAATTTAACGACAAAATTACCTAAAGCTGTGAACCTTGGTAACATACCTAAAGTATATTCTTTGTCTAGAGTTATATAATCTGTGCCTTAAATCTTTCTTTTATTTTAAATCATGAATTAAAACTGTGTGCATGTGTGTATAGTTATAAGATAAGGTGTATATTAGGCTTAAGCGGCTGTAAGAGTTTTTATCTTTGGAAATTCTCTTTTCTCTTACTTTAGGAAGCCTAGGTAACGAGAATTTTCCCACCAAATTGATACGATTGCTTCAACAATCGAATTTGGTGTAAATAAATAAAAATCAGTGTCTTCTCTTTAAATAACACTCCATGTGGAGTAATATAAATAAAATTTCAGAGAAATAAAAGTAAATTATATTAACAATCTATCTTTTATTATTACAGATAAGTAACCTTACAGATTTATTATTGGAAGCTATTAAGATCTGAACAATTACTTACCTTTTGCCTTAATAATAATTACCATTTAATGACTTGTGCTAGAGGTAGCGGATAAATATTCCAATAATGAATTTCACCCCACATATCTAGGTTTACAGTCACGATTCTTAACCTTAAAGAACGAGCTAGGTAGATTCTATATAAGTTATCATATCTAATTTAGGACAGCAGGATAAAGTCTTAGTTAAAATCTAGAAGCAGGTTTTGCTATAAGCAAAATCCATACACTACTTTTTATACAATAGAGCGAGTATTGGCTTAAATGAATAGCTAAATCTAACGCAGTCTAGGAAATTACTGCTTTTACAAAATTGGCATAAGAGCTAAATAGGCCTGAGCTGTGTACAAAGGGTATTAGCGGCAGCAGGGAACGACAGTTTTTTCTAGCATAATTATATAGCATTTGGAACGAGACGGCGATCTACAGCGACGAGAGCGAGGGACAAAGCGGGCGAGCTACATAAAACAAAGGGTCAGGTATACGACTATTGTATCGAGAAATGGGACGTAATCGTAGAGTATTTGGCACTTTGGTTGATTGGGAATTATACTTAATATTGATAATTTGATTGATAGTGATTGACAATATAGTCAAAGTATTCGGCTACATGGCTGCGTGGTGACAAGTTGGCGGCAATGGTTCAGCACACCAAACACACACTCCTCTCACATATCGACCTCCGACTTGAATTGGCCAATTCATAAACCTTATTATATAAAATGATATAAAAATTAAGTCCATGGACCAAGGGGCGGGCTAAAATGCCCATAAAAGATAGATCCAGCCGTTTACGGATGTGGAAATAAATTCGCGTCGGAGCGCATAAAGGAGGTCGAATGCAGCCCCTATAACAATGATTAAGGGCCTCGTGCAGGCGTAGGGAAATGTCCCCGTGCTCGGTTACCATTGGTCAGCTAAGATGCCTTTTAAAGGAAATACACGTAATCAGCAACCATTCAATCCGACCCTGATTTGCAAACTCGATTTATTACATGTTACTATGCCATAATTTAAATAACTCTAAGTTAAACTCCGCGGTAAGGTATCGATACAGAATACCAAAATTCAGACGGATTGATTAGGTCTGCCTTACGCGTTCACCCAGCGTAGTGAAGCTAAGTATCAGTTTACTGGTAATTCATGACAAACAAATACGACTACCGGATACTGAACGTGCCACTAACTCTACAGTGTTATTTTCCCTTTCCTTAGGTTTATAGGTTTCCTCACTTATACTAGCCACGATATTTTATTAGCTAAGACGATCACGCCGGTGCCATCACAATTTGTATTAATTATATAGATAAAATTATCAAAATACAAAATTTTTATAAAATCACTTAAGAAAATAGCAAATTTACATTCAACTAATTTTAACAAACAGCTTGCACAGTTACGCCATCTCAGATTGTGCGAAGAACTACAAGGAAGGTACCGGCGACTTTAATGCGCATTTAGCGAGCTTTGATTGAATGTATGAAGTGAACAGTCTATATTGGGTTATATATTGTCTTTGGTAAGTAGTGAATAAAATAAATTAAAATCGATTCAGAATTTATCGATTCGATACTAATATTATAAATGCGAAAGTTTGGATGGATGTTTGTTACTCAATCATGCCAGAACGGCTGAACGGATCTGGATGAAATTTGGCACAGAGATAGATTATAGTCTGGAATAACACAAAGGCCATTTACTTATCCTGGAAAATTAAAGAGTTCCCGCGGGAACTTAAACATCTCAATCCACGCGGACGAAGTCGCGGGCATCATCTAGTATCCTATATTATGTTAACTGTATAGATAAATGTTTATTTTAAGAACAGATATAATAATATAAAGAGAAACTAGTCCTAATACTAACACTATAATGTGTAGGTATAACGACTAAAGACTAAAGTATTTAGACTAGGTCTAAAAAGATCAGCAATAAAGTTGTTTATCTTATAATCTATTTCTAAGGTTGCGTTTCCATTGGCAATGTGCTACGTTGTTAAGCTTCGTACGAGTATGTGTCAAGACTCAGTGGCGTGCACAAGTTTTGCAGCTAGGGTAGGCATTAGGCAGTCATAATTCTTATTTACTAGCTGTTTTGATGGAAAATTAGCCCATTTGGGTAAGCTGTGCTTTTACGCCTCTATGAACTGCACACCACCAGTCAAGTCCACCAATAGGAGCGCTTGTTTTTCTTAGCCTAGCATAAATTAGCTCTGAAATATGGAGCACAGCTGGTTAGCTGAGTTAATAATTGTCTACCCGACTGAATTTCGGTTACAGCGGCCAGTCTCCAGAGAGATTAGCCATCTGCACGGGAGATAATAAAGTGCACAAGTGTGTCCCAATGCACAGGTGCATTCTCTGCTCCTGATGGGGCGGAAAACCCTACACGACCGGAGAGAGATCAGGCGCAGGACCGACGGTTTTACGTGCTCTCCGAGGCACGGGGTGAAAACCCGCCCACTTCATAACTCTGGGCTAGTACTAAAGAATTGCTTGTCAGAAAAAACTATTACACGTAGCTAACTAGCTATGTCAAGTTAACTCTTAGTAGGTAGTAGGTACTGAGAATGTATTACTACACTAGCTATGTCACGCGAAGCGCATCTTCATAGAACATCATTCACCGCTTAGCTTTGGTGGAAATAACACGTCATAGTTTCATTAGCTAATAGCTTTAAGCTCGCTCACCGGCTGAGCTACCTCCACTACAGTCCATTTAACGTCCCACTGCTGGGAACAGGCCTCCACTTTCATGGTGTCGGAGGAAATAGACCTTTGACCCACAACGCTGCTCCAATGCGGGTTGGCGGGCTACCTCACATTATACCTCATAGTATACCTCACTGTAGTACCTCACAGTACACATAATATCTGGTGCAAATGCAGCCTTATATTTCTCAAAGATCGTAAATACTTTAAGGCCAACTCACATTTGAGGGACATTAAACCGTAATCGAATCGGTGCGAATCTGGGACGGGTCGCGATAATATATCCCGCGGGATGCCAGATTTAGGGATAAAAGTATCTGTTCTGTTGGGATGGGATATGATTTATTATCTTGAGTGAATTTATGTGCTCCAGATCTTACCACTTGATTGCGTGACTATAAATAATACACACACACACACCTTCTTATTTGTTTTACAAGCGATATGAACATTTTTAAATTAATCCATACTATCTAACTATACCTACTAATATTACCTCTTCTACTGCTCGCTGAGCGAGTTCATAAAAACTGTTACATTTGTATTGAATTAGTATCATACTGTAGGATTATTTTAATTCAGTAAATAAATAATAATTGCGAAAGTGAGTCCGTCTGTCCGTCTGTTTGTCGACTTCATCCGCGTAGATTGTTTTTTTTTTTTTTTTTCGCGGAAACTCCTTAGTTTTTAAGGAAAATGAAGCCTTTGGCCAAGCGTAGCAGACAGACAGACAGAGACCGACCGACAGATACACTCGCGTATTTATAAAATAAGTAAAGGATTTTCTTTTTTTTATGTTTAATTTTTAATTTGGATTTTAATGTATCTCACCGTTTTAACTTAATATTTTTGACCTTAATAAAATTTATTAAACATGTTTACGTAAAAATGTAACGGATTTCATTTAACTTAAAAGTAACTAAGTAAGTATACTGTGAATATTTGGCGCTATATCAAATGGGTTTCCATTAATAAATAATTAATCATTGGAAAGTTGCTTGACTGTGAAAAATCATTGTGAAAAAACGTGAATGCAAATGCAATTAGCTGGTAATTTTTATCCCTAACGAATGAATTACCTGAGATGGCCGCGCGGTGCCAATTAAAAGCTTTGCAGTGCTTTAAATTTCATTTCCACTTTTCAAAGTGGGGATCGGAATGGTAACGATGAATCTATAGCATCTTAGATAATTCTACTATACTTTATACTAATACTAGAGGTCGCCCGCGACTTCGTCCACGTACAATTGTTGATTTCCTATGAGATTATGAAATTTTCCCGCTGCAAACAGCCTATCTATAGAGGTTTTATATAGCTTATGCAGGTTTTTTTATTATTTAAAACTGATAACTTAAATGCTAATTTTCATGTCCATACTTCAAAGTCATAAAATTTGTATGTAACCTTTCACCTCCATTTCACCCCTTTTGCTGAGTTTCACCCCTTTGGGTGGGTTTTCGTAAAATTGCTTATACAGGTTATTATTATTTAAAGCTAATAACCTAAATCCCAATTTTCGTTCTCTAACTTCAGAAACATAGGACTTTCATACAAACTTACAACCCCCATTTCATCCTCTGTGGGGTAGATTTTCCTAAAATTGCTTATACAGTTTATTATAACTTAAAACTAATAACCTAAATCCCGATTTTCAAGTCTCTTACTTCAAAAACTTGGAACCCTTATGTAAGCTTCCAACCCCCATTTTACCCCTATTGGGGTACATTTTCGTGAAATTGCTTATACAGGTTTTTATTATTTATAACTTATAATTTAATTGCCAATTTTCATGTCTCTAACTTCAAAAACAAAGGACCTTCATACAAACTTCTAACCCCTTTTTTAACCCCTTAGGGGTGATTTTCTCAAAACCCTGTCTTAGCTGGCGTCTACACCATAGAAGGAATCTACCTTCCAAATTTCAAGTCTGTACGCTTTATAGTTCCTGAGATATCGTGATTAGTCAGTGAGTGAGTGAGTGAGTGAGTGAGTGAGTGAGTGAGTGAGTGAGTGAGTGAGTGAGTGGGTGAGTGAGTGAGTGGTATTTCACTTTTATATATATAGAACAAGATGATGCCCGCGACTTCGTCCGCGTGGATTGTTTTTTTTATTCCCGGGGGAACTCTTCAATTTTCCAGGATAAAAAGCAACTTATGTCCTTCCCCGGGGTACAACCTCTCCCTGTACCAAATTTCATCAAAATCGGTTGAACAGATACATTTTTTTGATTCCCGCGGGAACTCTTCAATTTTCCGGGATAAAATGTGGCCTATGTCCTTTCCCGGGATGTAACCTATCTCTGTACCAAATTTCATCAAAATCGGTTGAGTAGTTGGGCCGTGAAAGCGTAGCAGACAGACAGACAGACAGACAGACAGACGGACAGACAGACAAACACACTTTCGCATTTATAATATTAAGTATGGATATAGAAGATAGAAGAAGAAGAAGAAGATTATAAATGCAAAAGTTCTATAATTCTGTATCGAAACCAACAAAACGAAGTTTGGCGGTCATCATCCGAAAAACTTCTCTATTTTAAGCCGCATCTTTGAGCTTTGGAAAACTATACTAAATGGTATCTACTATAACTATACTAAACGGTTTGGACGGATGGATTGATGGATGGATGGATGCTTGTTATTCAACCACGCCAGTACGGCTTGTAGTGTGGTGGAACACACTACCCAATTTCAGTGGCAAGGTTACCAACCTCGCCCCATCTTTAATAGCAAAGTTACCACTTCGCCATATACTCTATGGTATGCTATATTATAATCTGTGAACAGATTTTAAAAATCTAATACTCTATGGTATGCTATATTATAATCTGTGAACAGATTTTAAAAATAATAGGCTTTAAGGTTGTATGTTGGTACTCCATTCATGGAGTACCAACATACAACCTTAAAGCCTATCTCGCTCACACTACAGAAATCATAATGCAACTGTCTCACAGAGAGACGGGACTACCACCACGACAACGTGCGAAAACACGGGGGTCGCGGAGCTCTCTCTTCCCCGGATCACCGAAGGCGGCGTACGCGTCTTCGGCGTCATGACGGTGCGCGGACGGGACACCTGAGTCGATTCCGGAATGGCCGTTTAATCTGGCCTCGTGTTATTCTCCTCTTCTCTCGTTTCCACGAGCTTGACTAAATCCTCCCCTCTTGGGAATATTTTCCGACAGAAAATAATCCGATTTGGGAATGCGATACGAGAAGGCCCGCCTTCTCGTATCGCATCGCAAAGATGGCTGACTAGCCCGGACCCGCGTCTCTTTATTTCTCCTGGTTTCCTGGTTTATACGAGTTTAGTTTGATTTTTCATTTTCTCAAAAAGTCAATCAATGGAGATCATGTTTGACTCTAACTCTAAAGTTCCTTTCTACTCAATTTATTCATACCCCTAATCGCCTAGATTAGATCACTTTGAAAACCCCTTCCGCCATGTTGGAAGATTAACTTCAATGATCGGTGGAATGTGTTCGGTATTTTACTTTTAACCATGTTTAGTTTTAAAGTCGGCATAACTTGTGCGTCGAAGTGAACCAGTGTGAAGCGTCAACGCTCTCGTTTAGTGCAGTGATTAGAAAAGCCAATTTAAGTGTGCTATCAGTGCCTTCACACCCAAGTGCTTCGTCGGGTCACCTACTAAGGTGCCAAGCTGCTCGTCACGCTGACGAGCGTGACGAGACTCCGCATCCATGCGTCCACGCACCCTTCAAACAGACTGTATCGCGCGGTAGCGTAAGTGTAGCTTTAGAATACTATTTGTACTAGTTATAAGAATCTCTTTGTGGAACAACCATTAAACGGTTTACTTTGTTATCACCTTAGTCATCATTTAAAACCAAATCCTCCAACCCGATCGCCTTGAAGAGAGACTTCGCGAGATTCGCACGAACGGCCTTGAAACAAATGTTCATCGCCCCAACTGACTGAGTCATCTTGGCACCTTTAGACAGGCTGGTAAGTAGGTACCAAGCGTAAGTATCAACTCACACCGGCTTGTCGCCCGCTATCTCCATCTCTATCTCTTTCTACAGGCTGTACGGATCTAGATGAAATTTGGCACAGAGATAGATTATAGTTTGGAATAACACATCCACTACAGCCCATTAACGTCCCACTGCTGGGCACAGGCTTCCACTCTCATAGGAGAGTGGGTATTAGAACTTAGACCCACCACGCTGCTCCAATGCGGGTTGGCGGGCTTTAACGACTATTATCATGTCAGTGATATTAACCGTGACCGACGGCTTAACGTGCTCTCCGAGGCACGGGGGTGAAACACCGCCAACTTCCTAACTCCGGGCTAGTAGGTATACTGAGAATTTCTAGCCATGAAAACCCAATACTCAATTACGGCCCGACCCGGGACTCGAACCCGGGACCTCCTCGGCCGCAGCCAACCACTAGACCAACGAGTCTAACGAGGAATAACACGTAGGCTACTTTTTATCTCGGAATTTACTTTAAAGAAATAAAAAGTAAAAACCCTCAATCCACGTGAACAAAGTCGCGGGCATCATTTATAGTAAAAATTCTAAGTAGTTTAATATTTGTTAGCTATTTTAATCAAATTACTAGGGTATTCCGAACCAGTGGTATATTAATTTGAAGTTTCGAAAGCACTTTCAGAAAGTTTATTTTGATAGCAAAACTTTTCTATTTCTATTTCAAAGCGTCAAATAATAAAGTAAGTATCTCAAGTAAAAAATAATAAAAGCTCAAGTCACGTCCAAACATACCTAAGGGCCTAAGGGGTCGTCTAATCTAAAAACGAACGCGTCTGGATTATGCTGGCTGCAATGGCAACCGCGCCTCCCTATTCTCTAACTCAGTGGCTATCAAAAAATGAAATCATAAATACTTATATTATAAATGCGAAAGTTTGGATGGATGGATGGATGGATGTATCCTATGTATGAATGGATGGATGTTTGTTACTCAATCACGCCAGAATGGCTGAACGGATCTGGATGAAATTTGGTGTAGAGATTAATAATCTGGAATAGCAGTATGGGCTGCATTTATCCCTGAAATTATGGAGTTCCTGCGGGAACCCAAAAACAAACAACGCGGACAAAGTCGCGGGCATCAACTAGTAAAAAATATATGTTGCATGCATTGCAATTTGCATGTGATGATAGGCTGATACAATATAAGTTGGAGCGCGCTTGCCAAGAAGGTGCCTATTTACTCATGATTTGAAGGTCAGGGTATATATTAAAAGAGGAATAGAAAACGGATATAGGATATATTGTTTTTCCAATAGATATCCATTTTATGGAATACCGGAACCGCGTCGTAAGAAACCGATAAAAACAAACTTTGGTTCTTATAAATTCGGAGTGTTGCAGAGTTGGAGTTTTAATACAACTTTGCTCATTTCCACTGCGGGAGAGGAAATCCAATTTGAGGATACTGTTAGATGCTTCCTGCTATATTTTTTTAATGTATTGGAAAAATTTCTTTTTGGAAACGCATAAAAAGCGGAAATAATTGGCATGTACTCAGGCTTTCTCTATAACTTCCCGACCCTCCTGGCGCAGTGGTAAGTGCTGTTCCGTAGTCCCGGGTTTGATCCCCGGCAAGATCAATTTGAGTATTTATAAATTCTGTTTTTTTTTTGGTCTGGTCTGTTGGGAGGTTACGGCCGAGGTTAGTTAGTCTAGGGCTAGGTAGCCCTACCGGCAAAGAAATTCCGCCAAGCGAATTAGCTTTCCGGTACAATGCCGTGTAGAAACCGATTAGGGGTTAGCACGGGTTTAATATAACTACACTAAAACATATCATGCTAATATGTGAAAGTCTGTTTGTTTGTTAGTTTGTCCGTTGCGACGTCCTTCAATCACGCCGCAACGGAGCAACGGAGCAACGGATCGACGAGATTTTGGCATGGGTATAGTTGAGGACCTGGAGAGTGACATAGGCTACTTTTTATCCCGGAATATTAAGAAGTTCCCGCGGTAATCAAAAAAACTTAAAGCACGCGGACGAAGTCGCGGGCATCAAATAGTAATGTATATTTAATGTACTCTGTGCATATAATTAAGATCGCAGTCTAGCGTCTGAAATTATTTAAAAAAAAAGTGATGTTGACCTATATTAAAGATGTCCGTAGTATTCAATGAAGATCACAATATAAAAATACTTTTTGTCCGGAAAGAAAGGTCCTACGTCACAGGGCCACTATATTAGATTATAGGTGACAGGCCTGAGTAGGGTAACCCAATCTTGTTAGGATACACATTCCGCGAGAAGATGTCTATTGGCTTTTGCGCCTATTGTCGATTTTCATGTTTAATTTTACCATATTATATTGCCTACGTGTCCTCCAGATTAATTAAATTTCAATATGATTGTTGAAATATTTCGGTTTTACCATTGAAAATGGTTATCAGATGCAAGTCGCCTGAGTTGTAATTTTGGCCCTAGCTCCGAGGATTTTGGGAGGATCAAGATTGGAATAATGCCAAGAGTTGAGGAATTTATCGAGACACGTGTGAGTGTTTGAATTTTGAAAATCGGCTTTTTATCCCGGAAAATTCAAAGGTTCCCGCGGGAATCAAAAAATGTATCTGTTCAACTGATTTTAATGAAATTTGGAACAGGGGTAGTTTGTATCCCGGGAAAGGACATAGGCTACTTTTTATCCCGGAAAATTCAAGAGTTCCCGCGGCAATCGAAAAAACTTGGTCCACGCGGACGAAGTCGCGGGAATCATCTAGTAGATATATAAAAAACTAGATATGCCTATGTCCTTCGCCGGGATGTAACCTATCCCTGTGCCAAATTTCATGAAAATCGGTTGAATAGATGGCCCGTGAAAGCGTAGCAGACAGACAGACAGACACAGTTTCGCATTTATAATATTATAGTATGGATTTGATACTATTTATACAAGTAATAGTACATATAGGTACAAAATCAGAATTTATAATCAACATAAGTTTGAAATATCTTTATTCTGAGACGGATCTCTCTCTCATCAAGTTTTGATTAAAGAATCATTTTTCAATTTACTTCATTTTACATAGCCGGGATTGGGGAACAAAAGCAACTTTTTTGTATGATAATTTTGGCTTTTTCGTTATATACTTACCTACTTACTAGATGATGCCCGCGACTTCGTCCGCATGGATTAAGGTTTTTGATTGCTGCGGGAAAACTTTAATTTTCCGGGCCTGTGTCCTTCCCCGGGATACAACCAAATTTCAACAAAGTCGGTTGAACAGATGAGCCGGGAAAGCATAGCAGACAGACAGACTCACTGTCGCATTTATAATATTAGTATGGATATCTATTAATTTTACGTATTACATAAAATTGCCCAGAGCAATGCGTATCTTACTAGTAGGGTTGGCGACAGTCATTGGCGACATGAAAGTGCTTTTACATATTTTCACTAATTCTAAAATTTTCTTTGCAAGTGACAGCCTTGCTTACGTGATTTATTGACACAGGATCTCTGAACTGCGCGATCACTTTGTGTTTCAGCGTCAAAGCTTTATATGTGTTCTAGTTTATTCTATGCAAGTGACAGCCCTGGACTACGTATGCGTAATAGTGTAGTGATGTATGAACACAAGACATCGACAGCTCAATTGCGTAGCTCTAACACAGCCATTGATGTAGAATTTTAACACAGCTCAAAACTTCGCGAGTCCTTTGTGTGTTGGCATGAAAACTTATATTTGTTCTAGTTTATTCTATGCAAGTGACAGCCTGAACTGCGTACTCGTAATAGTGTAGAGATGTATGAACACAGGATCTTGACAGCTCAATCGAATAGCTCTAATACGCAGCCCAGAACTGCGCGATTCCTTTGTGTTATGGCGTGAAAGATTTATATTATTCTAGTTTATTCTATGCATGTGACAGCCTGAACTGCGTACTCGTAATAGTGTAGAGATGTATGAACACAGGATCTTGACAGCTCAATCGAATAGCTCTAATACGCAGCCCAGAACTGCGCGATTCCTTTGTGTTATGGCGTGAAAGATTTATATTATTCTAGTTTATTCTATGCAAGTGACAGCCCTGAACTGCGTACGCGTAATAGTGTAGTGATGTATGAACACAGGATCTTGACAGTTCAATTGAGTAGCTATAACACACAGCTCAGAACTGCGCGATTCCTTTGAGTTATGGCGACGTGTGAGTGAAATTACACATAAATATTTTATGCCTTCGAAACGGTGTATTTTTCTGAATATTGAACTCTTTGAAGTTGTTTTTTATTTAGTAACTAGTTATGAAACGTAGTTACCAACGTGGATGGAACCGTTTTGGAGTAGCTGACTCTCTGTCAAGTTTCACGACAGGTTTGAGCTTTTAGCCTTTAGGAATTAAAATTCAATGGTTGTGTATTATAAATCAATTTAAATAATTAGGTCAAAAAAAAGTTAGGTATTGGGTTTTTCAATTAAGAAATTCTCAGTGCCAGCCCGGAGTTGGAAATTGGCGGTGTTTCACCCCCGTGCCTCGGAGAGCACGTTAAGCCGTCGGTCCCGGTTATTATCACTAACATGATAATAGTCGTTAAAGCCCGCCAACCCGCATTGGAGCAGCGTGGTGGGTCTAAGCTCTAATTCCCGCTCTCCTATGAGAGTGGAGGCCTGTGCCCAGCAGTGGGACGTTAATAGGCTGTAGTAGTAGTAGTAGTAGTAGTAGTATTATAAATCAATCTGTCATATAAGAAAAGTTATTAGTTGGGGGCCCGGGTTTTTTCCCGGCAGAGGCAATTTTTGGGATTTTATAATTTCTAAATAAGTTTCTGGTGTGGTTTACTTTGGTAGCGGGTTACCACTCTAACGGCAAAGACGTGGCGCCAAGCGATTTAGCGTGCCGGCACGATGCCCTGTACCTACTGTGTAGAAAATTATTCGGGATATAGATTATAAATGGCATGCCCTGACCAGGTTAACCCATTACCATCTTGAATCGCAATTACTTATAGTAAAAAAACAAAAACACAGTCAGCATACTATTGAGAAAAAAGGTAAAAAATAAAACTATTTTCCTTAGCTTTACCTATATATTGAAGTAGGTAACATTAAAAAGATTATTTAAAGAAGGCGAAGCACACAAATCATCCTATTTTATTGCAATGAAAAGATAGAAAAGAAACGATCGGGATTCCGAAAAGGGTTTTTCACACGGTACAAAGAAGGCTCCTTTAAATTTTACATTTGCATCCAAAAGTATCCACGTGAGAAATCTTATTACAGCGGGTAGGTACGTGTTCTGAACTTCAAACGGTTTCGATAGGTTCCCGAAGTAAATGTATCGATACTTTTATAGACTCGACTGTAAAAGATCTGCGATTATTTCTACAACATCGACAGTCTCTGATTGTTGAATAATCGTAAATGTTTTACTATCGATTCTATTTCGATTATGTCCATTGTAAAACATCTACGATTATTGCTACAACATCGACAGTAAGTAATGTAATTAAATGTAATCATACTAATATTACCACGCGGACGAAGTCGCGGGCATCAGCTAGTTTGTAAATAATCGTAGATGTTTGATCCATTCGATTTCAATTATTCGGTGATTGCCGTAAGAATAATCGTTGATGTTAATTTCTTGTGTGTCCCCGGGATTCGAAACCCGAACCCCCCAAATAGGAAGTCGAAGTATTAAACACTAGGCTATCACTGAACAATGGTATCGAGTACCTAAAAAACATCTTTCAAATCGGTTCAGAAACCACGGAGATATATTTACAGATATAAATTTTAAAAAAAAGGATACGCGCCGAATTGAGAACCTCCTCCTTTTTTGGAAGTCGGTTAAAAATCAAATCGACTCAACTATCGATACTTTTTACGGCTTCCACTGTATTTAATAAACGAGTAAATCGAAGGCTCTATTCTATTTCGTATTCGATTGGTATGATGCCCCTTATTTAAATTACCTGTGGGGCATATAGGGTAAGTATTTTGTATTAAAGGTATTGCTTGGGTACTATTATACCAATAGGTATGAACTTAACATTTTAATATTTCTCAAAAAAGGAAATTTAACGGTTTCTTTGTAATGTCTCCTCTTACTTTTGCTGTGATACACAGGTGAACTTGGTTATTTTTTATGTTCGTTTGTTCGCTATATATGCGTACCTATATAGATAGATAGATAGATAAATTCTTTATTGCCACACATAACATAGAGTTAACTTAATTATAAACAAAATTATAGAAAACAACGCGTGCGCAAGTATAGCTATCAGTATAAGTACCTACATATAAGTAAAGCTATATTATAGTGAGCAAACGAGTAGGCGGGTCACCTGATGTCAAGTGATTACCACCGATGAATATTTGCATCCCCAGAGGCCAATGCGTGGCTGTTGAGATATTTGAGATATCCGCCCTTTGAAGAGCCTTATATTATAATCATGAGGGAACACAGAAGATGGAAGCTGGCTCCATTATTGTACCGTATTCATAAAATTTGGATCCCCTCAGAACACGGTCTCATGCCGCCTGAGATCGTCCGTCCACCTAGTGGAGGTCGTCGAACGCTGCGATTCCCGGTGCGAGGCTGCCATTCAAGCACCTTGGGACCCCAACGCCTATCAGTTCTTCTAACTATGTGCCCCGCCCATTGCCACTTGAGCTTGGCGACTCTTCGAGCTATGTCGGTTACTCTGGTTCTCCTGCGGATCACCTCATTTGATCACGTAAGAACATAAGAATACTCCAAGCATTGCTCTATTTATCGCCCGCTGAGTGACCCTGAGCCTTAATCTTATCAGAACCATAGTAAGCGACCATGTTTCGGAGCCGTAAGTCATGACTGGCAACATGCACTGTTTGATTTCGTCTAATCCCACAGCAATTCAGACGGATGCACGCCGACGAAGTCGCTTCTTTGATATTATAATATTATTCCTTTTTTCAAGAGCACACTTATAATAGATTTTTTAAACTTGTGTTATAGTAAAAGGAGTATAGTAAAAACATTAGATTATATATTCCAGCTAAGTATTTTTCGTATGGATGGCTCATAGAATCAGCTTGCATCCTTACGTATCACCAGTGTAGGTACGTACTTACTTTACTACATCAACATATTATTCTTAATACTATATGTAGATATGTTACACTTATTTCCCCAGCTAGTATGTATTTCTACGCTATACTTCCTTCCCAATTCCAGTTATTTCTAATTCGTAGTATCCTTACGTTTCACGTGTTTTCTCTAAAACTCGAGGACGCATCTCGTCAAACACCTGCAAGGCTGTGTACAAGACGCACCAGACGAGAACAAACACGAAAGAATACATTAGCTCCGCGCGGAAAGCCCTGGATAGGTCGTGCACACCACTAGAAACGTCTGCGCTGCGATCTGTGTGACAAGTCATAAGCGACGAGCGTGCAAATACTCGGAAACCCGGCTGAGTTTACTGTGGGCTCTTCTCAGACCAGTGCGCGTTTGAAACGCTCGTAGCTTTTGGTTTTAAGATACCGTAGTGTATTATCACCATCACGGCTTATACTTTGTAAACGTGACGTTCAGAAGGTGTATTTTTAGGTACCTATTTTAAATAAATATACTTTGAGTTTGAGTTTGGAAACTGAAAAAAATAACGCAAGCTAATTCACAGTTAAAATCTAATCAACACCGCTGATACCTCTCTCAAGATATCAACCGAATCCTCTAAAATAACTAGTGTATTTCTTGCACTGCGCGATTGCCGTTTGACTTTCCCAAGTGGATAGATCGCTATCACACCACTAGAATGATAACTGCCTTGTTGGTCTTGTGGTTAGCATGTTCTTCTGCGACCGACGAGGTTCCGGGTTCGAGTCCCGGATCGAGCCATAACAAGTACTGGGTTTTTCTGACAAGAAATTCTCAGTAGGTACTAGCCCGGAGTTAGGAAGTTGGCGGTGTTTCACCCCTGTACCTCGGTCTCTCTCTCCGGTCGTGTCGGATTTCCGTCCCATCGGGCTATGAGAGTAAAGGAAAAGAGAGTGCACCTGTGTATGCGCACACACTTGTGCACTATAATATCTCCCGCGCAGATGGCTAATCTCTGTGGCGATTGGCCGCCGTGGGCGAAATTCGGTCGGGAGGATATTTATTATTGCTAGAATGATATAATCTTCACGCACTCTTCTTCTTATGAGACAAATCATAAGCCATAAAAAAGTTTAAAAAATCAGCTGAAATGTGCGTTACACATACACACAATATTTTATTTACCTCGATTCAAAAAATAGGCTTTAATTATTCTAAATCCATATAGTAATCGAGCTACGTTCTACTTTGCCTACGTTGTTCCGAAATGTAAAAATTCAAAATACTAACGGAAAAATCTGGAAACAGGGCTTTATAAGTTGATTTGTAGTAGAATAACAAAATTTCAACCTTCCAAATAATCAAAAAACCCGCTTCCGCTTATTACTTGAACCACTAGTTTTGATGAAACTCCACTACGACTCCAGTGTTGGCGTATAACCACCTGAGTGCAGAAAACAGAAAGACTCTAACATGGCGAAGCGTTTTGAGTACCTATGTTTTCACATGCCTCATTTTTGCATAACTTTTGTATGGAATTTTTTCAGTGCAAGTTACTTATGGTCCTTTAAATTAACGAGCCCAAGCTGAAAAGCCTGTACTTTTTATCATATTATCCTCATAAGCAACTCATCACCGGCCTTCTGATGAGCACGAGTCTCCCTGTCAGAATATAAAGAGGTTAGGCCACAGTCCACCATGCTGGCAAAGTGAAATTTGACAGATTCCACACACCTTATCACGATGATATTTTTTTTTCCTTCACTGTTAGAACAATTACTTGAATTCGGAAAAGCCGTTAAACATTAAAGAGTCAGGGAAAGAGGAAAATTGGATAGGTATTTGATAACTACTGAAATAAATTATTATTTTTTAGGGATTTTTAGTAACCATTTTCAACTTTCAGTTGTAGTAAAAAAGTGCATCGAACTATGATGACTTCATTTCATACTTGAAAAAGTTATTGCCTAGAACAGTAATTCCCAAAGTGGTCCAGGTGGACCCCCAGGGGTCCACGGGAGACTCGACGGGGATCTACGTTGGCGTGACAGAAAAATGGGGGTCCACAATTCGTAAGCGGGGGTCCACGAAAATTTATCTGGTTTCGATAGTGAAGAAATAAAATGTTGGCTTGACTTCACCTATCAATGTAGGCAGATAATATTTTAAGAAGCTCAGCGACTGTTACTTGTAAAAACTTGTAATATTCCATAATCAGTACAACGTGTCGAGACTTGCAAAGCACCGCCGCGGCCGCCCGCCTTATACTCAAAGCCGCCCGCCGACGCGCCGTCCGCAACGCTTGTTCAGACGTGCAAAGGGACCAAATACGACTTGTGGGTGGTGTGTGTGCTTGCAATCTTGCATGAACTTGTTTGATTCTTCACCAATATAAATACGAATGCCAAGAATAAACGTTACTCATTTGTTCCCTGAATTTCGGAGAGAAAAGTACCTAAAGTGAATCGATCTTAGTGATTGCCAGTGACGGAAAAAGTAAGTAGGCTGCCTTTTGCTATACATACTTTTATTTTATTTATTACTTATTTATTTATTTAGAACAGAAAGCCGAGAAAGGTAAAACTTTTTGTCCCTAATTTATTAGTAATTGTTTATTTCCCGACTGTGTGGTGTTTCACTAAAATAAGTCATCTTTATTATCAACCCAGCGAGGTCTCCTCTAAGAGAAGGGTTACAGGCCATAGTCCACCATGCTGGCCCAATGCAAATTGGTGGACTTCACACACCTTCGAGAACATTATGGAGAACTCTCAGGTGTGCAGGTTTCCTCACGATGTTTTCCTTCACCATTAATTATTATTATTGTGATATTTAATTTCTTAAAACGCACTTAACTTCGAAAAGTCAGAGGTGCGTACCCAGGCTCGATCCTGCGACCCCCCGAATAGGAGACCACAGTCGTAACCACTAGCTAGGCTATTACTGCTTTAGTTTTGCTAATATAATAGTATCCTTCCTTTTACTATTATAAATGGGAAAGTGAGTTTGTTTGTATGTTTGTTCCGCTTTCACGCCGTAACTACTGAACCAATTTGGAATGGGGATAGCTTATAGCCTGACTTAGAACATAGGCTTTTTATCCCGGAAAATTAAAGAGTTCCCGCGGGAACCGAAAAACCTAAATCCACGCGGACGAAGTCGCGGGCATCAGCTAGTATTTTTATAAATTGTACGTGTCAGTTTTCAAACTTGTCACAGATAGAATGCCTCGATGAGAATATTCAGACATACATAGTTCAACATTTAATCGCCCTGCATGATGGCTTCAAAATAAGATTTGAAGATATTCTGTTAATGGAAATACCACCATGGATCATAAATCCATTTGATGAAACGGAAGTGGAGAATGTGATATTACAAGAGGAGCTAGTCGAGCTTAGCACTAATGAGGAGCTGAAGGTGAAATTTAAAAGAGGGTATCAAACATTTTTGCTGCAGGCAGAAATACCCGAAAAATATCCTGGACTGTGGGGAATTGCGAGAAAGCTTTTGATAGCGTTTCCCTCGTCGTATCTTGTCGAAAAAAGTTTTAGTGCCGTAACAAACCTTTTAACAAAAAAAAGGAGCAGATTGAATATCACAGAACGGGGAGATTTGCGGTTATTCCTAACAAAACTAAAGCCAAATATTGATAATTTGCTGTCAACATCAAGTACATCCCTCCCATTAAGTTACGTTACCTACGTTATTAATGTTTAATTTTGATTGTAGGTACAATTATATTTTGATTTACTATACTTACTTAATATAATATTGTAAAATATGATAACAATAATAATAATTAATAGTTACTTACATAGTATTTGAATAAATACAACACAAGAAAATATACTATTTTTTTATTTTTACCACTCCGAGTTTTCTAAATAAAATAAGTGAGAATTGATTGGTTTTTGTGCTGTGAGTAGATGTCAAAAATGTAAGTTTGAGATGGAATCACTTCTTTTTGAATGGTCAACTTTACTTTTGACATCCACTCACAGCACAATCAATTAATTAATTTACCAATCAATTCTCTTTTTTTTTCAAAGAATGTTTTTTTCGTGGTTGGAACTCACTCGCAACGCCAATTTTCATAATTTATCTTCACATTTTTTGTCGACTGGAAATATGATAGAAATTTAGCTGCAGGGGGTCCACCGGAACCAGCAAACTTTTGAAAGGGGTCTATGAGCAAAAAAAGTTTGGGAACCTCTGGCCTAGAAGATGCCTATTCACTCTTGCCTTGAAGTTACTTAAGTTATACGTGGCAGGGGGAATACATGTTGTAATCACTAGACCATCTGAAAGAAAACAACGGGTCCATTTAAAAATTCAGAGCAAAAAATAGCCGAATAGATGTTTTACTCGATGACTCGATTTGACTAACTTTTATAATTTAATCTTTTCTTTATCTTGCGGAGATAAAAGGCCTCTACTTTTTATTTTTAGACCTAACGTAGACGCTTGTTTGTAACGTGACCGATTTTTTTAACACTTTAAATTTTACAAGGTGAGGAGTGTAGGCGTTCGATAATAACGTCGAATCTATGCTGACGTAATGAAAAGTAGAACAGAACTGAGAGAATTACCTACAGAGAATTTAGCCCGCAGTTATTCTTAACATAAAAGCAAAATGATTCAATATTTTACATACGTTGTGAATGTTATACAAATTCCATTAGAACGTAGTATAGGTAAGCTTCTGAATATGATGAAAATAAAATAGACATAATTACTAATGTAACGGTTTATTACATTTACTAATAGGCAGCTGAATGCAAAGCCGATTCCCTAATAAATAAATGCCCTATTAGCAACGTTTGTCGGACCGATTATTATTTTTCAGTTGTCTGCGTTAGGAGTTCCAGAAAATTTGACTTGAATAAATCAAAACTTTTAATATATTAAGGCTTCTAAACTTTTTCTCTCATTTTCATTAGTATTAGAGAGCAGTTTTGAATATAAAATCGTGCAGGGTGATATTCAAGCATAAGAATTGCTATGGGTACAATTTAAATTATAAAGGTAAAAATTTTCGTTGCAAAGATAAATTTATCTTATCTTTCTTTGGAATCTTCAACCTTTATAATGGGTAAATTGTATAGCAATTCTCATAATTTACATAGATCATGGATTGGATCATGTTTTTACATGGGATGCTCGACATATATTTTTTTTCAAATTATAACGCCAGCTATACATATTTCGCATGGATTTAGGATATAAAATGACGGGAGAACCCTTAGTTTTTTTTTTAAATTGACGAGTCGAAAGTTGTATTAGTTCATTCGAATAAGAAAATTATTTGACTTTGATAATGACTTCAAAATGTTAGGTAAGAAGCAAAATACAGAACCTATAATATTACTATCTGTGCGGAAGATAGGTACATATTAAAGATAGTGCCCAAGTGTGTGCGCAAACACAGGTACACTCTCTATTCCCTCCGATACGACCAGAGAGAGACATCAGGAGTCAGGACCGATGGTTTAACGTGCTCCCCGAGGCACGGAGGTGAATCACCCCAATTTCTGGACTTTGAGGATTTCTTATTAAACCCCAGTATGGCTCGACTTGGGAATCGAATCCGGAACCTCGTCATACATAGACGAACAGGCTAGACCAACAAGACGTTGCTTACTGCGTTTAAGAGGATATGGAATGAACGGGAAACTTTGAGAATAGGTATTGAACAATTATATTGCCGTCGCGCTACTTCTCGAATATAATTCCATAACACCCGATAGGGAACAACAGGCATGATGACTGATTTTGAAAAATGGTCAGATTATGTTCGGAAGTATCTACTATTTCGAAAAAATATCTTATTTCAGCAGAAAAATAAGGTTTTTGTAGATAAAATTGGCATATGAAATTTAAATTTTAAAATTCACGCCAAAACGCTCGGCGGTGTCATGGCGTCAGTGTGTGCAGTAAACAATAGTGTGATCAGAAGGACTAGAATCCAGAGCCGTTAAGCCAGTTAAATATAAAAAAATATATATACAATAGTGTGATTGTCAAAGCTCGATAACAAACAATTGTGACGTCATTCGCTTCTTGGTGGTTTATCCAATATGGCGGATTGCTGTATTTTATCCAAAAAAATTGCAATTTCACTCGAAATAGAAAAATAAATACGTTTTTTATAATCCATGAAGCCTATTTCATTCGATAAATTCATAATTTCATTGATTCTTGGTTACTGTCATCATGCCTATTGCAGCTTGGACCGATAATACCTATGAAAAACAGTTGAATTCTTACTCTCTTATCTGTTTCCTCCTCCAAAAGTGAACCGGTTTTAAGAATTTTTTTCAAGAACAATTTAAGAAGGACGCGGTCTATGTCGGTATGTTTTTATTTTTTGATTATAATTGTCAAATTTGTTTGTGGCACGAAAACTGAGCCATTTGTGCCATTTTTGAAGGTTCCTTGTTCTTAAAATTATTAATTTATAGAGAAAAAACAAAACATAGGGACATGGCACGGATAGGGGGAGGAGGGGCACATAGATACACGGGGCACATTTATACAGTGCCTATATTTAAAAACCGAAAATCACTACGCAGTCTGGCACGTCACTAGAACGCTCAAGTACATGCGCAAGATTGACAGTTGTGACGCCGGTCGCCGCCAGTTCGCCGTTGGCCTTCAACGGGCACAAACGTGTTTGTGCTGCCGCCAACTAAAATTTTTGCCGATATGTGATCGTGTCTCAGCACCGTCTTATTAGTTGTTTTTGTTGTTTTATATTACCAAAGGTAAGTAAATATGTTCAAAAGTGTTTTTAAACATGTTTTTGAGTACAATATTAATAAATAATTTAATAAAATAGTTGTTTGTGGAAAAAGTCCGTTGGGGCACTTTGATTCATTCATGTGCGGGGTACAATGATACGTATCAATCTGCCCCGTTAGTGTATTAAAGTGCCCCGTCACTAAAAAATAATGTTTTTACTTTTTTTTTCAGAAAATGGTCCGCACCTATAAAACAAAAACTGATAGGAAATATATCAACGAGGAAAACATAAAAGATGCTAGACGTGAAGTACTATCGAAGACTTTGTCTATTCGCAAAGCGGCCGACAAATATGGAATCAAAGCTGCAACATCCCCTACAACATCGCATAGAGAAGTCCAGAAAATTGTTTGAAGCAACCAGCACATCATCTTCTTCACATGCAGCATCATATTTATCACAAGTAGCATCGTCATCGTCACAAGCAGTATCTTCTTCAATACCAGCAGCACCGTCATCATTACAAGCACCATCCTCATCGTTACAAGCAGCAACGTCTTCATCACAAGCCGCACAATCTTCATCATAAGCAGCACATTCTCTATCACAAGCAATACCGTCTTCATCACAATTAATAGCACCATCCACGGAGATGGCACAAGCAGCATCATCTACACCACACGCTATTAATCCATATCCATACTAATATTATAAATGCGAAAGTGTGTCTGTCTGTCTGTCCGTCTGTCCGTCTGTCTGTCTGTCTGTCTGCTACGCTTTCACGGCCCAACTACTCAATCGATTTTGATGAAATTTGGTACAGGGGTTGGTTGTATCCCGGGGAAGGACATAGGCTACATTTTATCCCGGAAAATTGAAGAGTTCCCGCGGGAATCAAACAAATGTATCTGTTCAACCGATTTTGATGAAATTTGGTACAGGGAGAGGTTGTACCCCGGGGAAGGACATAGGTTGCTTTTTATCCCGGAAAATTGCAGTTCCTGCGGGAATAAAAAAAAACAATCCACGCGGACGAAGTCGCGAGTATCATCTAGGTATCACTAATATATTTGCATTAACCATGTTCAAGTTTAAAGTCTGATTACTCGGTAGGTATATAACTAATTAGATAATTAAGAAAGTAACAGTCTAGTTCTATGATTTTCTTGTTTATTTATTTTTAAGAAACTTGAGAGACTGATTGTGAGTTATGTTTACACGCTTAATAAAGTGTATTTTGTGATCTCAATTTATAATATGGTTTTATTTGTTAATTTTAAGTAATAAAACAATTTAGGTTGTGGTATATATTGCAGTTCTCATGGATTTTAAATAAGCATCAAACTGCCCCACCCTATGTATCAAAGTACCCCTCGGGTGGGGTAGATTGATGCAAAAACGTTTTTTTATTAAAATCAGTATATCTCTATACCTAATCACTTTTAGCGGCTATTTCGTAACCAAAATGTAAACTGACATATTAGCCAATGCACACGTAAAAATAAATATTCAAATATGATGCTGTTTGTCCATTAAAAAAGAGATTGAACTTTTGTGCATCAATGTGCCCCTCCTCCCCCTACATATGGAGTTTATGGTGGAAAAACATTTTCTCTATTACAATAATTATCCACGGAGAAAACAGACTAATACGATTGCATGAGGAAACCGCCCTCCCGTATAGTCTATTGTAATGTAGGAACGATTGTATTACAATTTAAGCTAAGCGCACACGTAAATTGTGTCGTTAAACAAGGACTGCGCAGGTTTTCCGTACGTAGCGTAAGATAAGCTAGCTTTACGGTAGCTGGAAGACGTTGTACCACGGAGACTGCAGGCTACGGATAAAGAGTTAGAAACTAGAAGAGTCCAACCGACAAACAAACACGTTCGCTTTATATAATACTAGCAGATGCTCGCAACTTCGTGAAATAAGTTTCTTAAATTTCCACGGGAACTCCTTAATTTCCGGATAAAAAGTAGCTTATGTCACTCTTCAGGTTCAAAACTATATCCATGCAAAAAATCACGTCGATCCGTTGCTCTGTTGCGGCGCGATTGAAGGACAAGCCAACAAACAAACACTCATTCGAGCGCCAGTGTTTTGGGCGCCATGCCCATTAACGATCATTTGGACGGCGTTAATTTTGTGTAAATATACTTTTTAGCTCGGAAAATCAATAGTTCAACAGGGATTTTCAAACTTTAATCCACGGCGAAAAAGTCATAGACCTTTGCTAGTATTATAAAAGATATACTGATCGACATATCAATATTTTTTGTATATTTTCAATAATTTCAATTCAAACGTTCACTATACACTTTTTGAACATCAATAAAATGTACCTACCTAAGATGCGAAGTATCTTACAAGATATAAAACTGTAAGTATAGGTACTGGGTAAGTATCGCCCTGGTCTGAACGGTACCTACCCACAACAAATAAAACTCAGCCGGGTTTTTCTTGTTTCTTTATGTCTGTGACAAATTTTGTGTAGTGCTCCCTTCTGGCTAGTACCTGCATTAGTGCCTACTCCTTACTAAGTACACTGTCGACGTTGTCTTAAGTTTCTTGTCAAATAGTAGGTACTTATACTAATTGGGTATTTTACTACTAGTCATCAATTATTTTATAGTGATTATTAAATAGAGGATCTCCCAAAAGTCGTAATATCCACGTCCCCTGTTAGTTTTATGTTGAATAAACATTCTAAATTATCGATTAAAGTAAAAAAAGTGCGTCGAACTTTGATGACGTCACAATTCTATATTTCATACAAAAACCCATAGCACGCGTTTTAACGTTTGAAAAAAAGTTACTGGTTTTAAATACCCAATTGTCAATGGCATGCATAGGATTTGAAGGGGTAGGCATTACTTGGTCAGAATACTTATTTACTAGCAGTTTTGATTAAAAATGAGCATTGACGTATTTCCATTTGGGTAAGGTTTTATGCATCTATGACCTGCACGCCCCTGCCGATTGTATTCTGTAAATCATCCAAAAACAATCGAATGATCGAATCGCAATTTAGCATCTTTGTTGCAAGTAAAGCAAACAAAAAAATATTTTCATCCCATCTATTCGAAAAGGACGACTTGGTTCGCCTTTAAGTGCGCCCAAGGTGGTGTTTTCAGAAACTTTTAGCGGGCAGAAATGAGCTTTTAATCCTCTTTATTTCAAAAAGTGCGCCGCAATTATCTTTTCCGCGCACTTTTTGAATTTGGAACATCTTAGTGTTCAGCGCTAAAGAAATCGAACGCAAATATTGTTTGAATAGAGACTGAATGGTACGACGGCCCATAGTAACCAAATTAAAAATGCGCGAACTACAGGCAGCGTTTTCGTACATTTTCACGGATTGTAAAAAAATCATGGTTTTATTTTGAAAAATGAGTTCTTGAAATGTTAGTGAAAGTATAGAATTAACTCCTGAAAGTATTAGAGCCGACGCAAGAAATGTGATCTATTACTTGCAAAATCCCGGGAGAAATATATGAAAGCCTATGGTAATTTTATTGAATGGAGAAATGCAAGAGGCGCCAAGAATTGTTCAGAATCTGTGTTTTGGCCTACTTCCAGTACTTAGCCAAAACTAAACAACCTTCCACTCTTTGGAGCACCTACTCAATGCTTAAATCAACAGTCAGTTCTAATAACGACGTAAAACTGGACACATATTCGAAATTAATAGCGTATCTGAAGAGGATGTCTGATGGATTTGTAGTTTTATTTTCTCATAGAGGGTGATGAAAAGTAGAGTGTATCATGCCCGCGACTACGTCCGCGTGGATTGAGGTTTTTCGGTTCCCGGGGGAACGCCTTAGTTTTCCGGGATAAAAAGTAGCTTATGTGTTATTCCAGACTATAATCTACCTCTGTGCCAAATTTCATCCAGATCCGTACAGCCGTTCGGGCGTGATTGAATAACAAACATCCATCCATACATCCATCCATCCAAACTTTCGCATTTATAATATTTATTTGATTTGATGATTTGATAAAAAAACCTACTATTTTAGCAACGTCGTTTGTACAATAGAGAAAATACAACATATTATAACAAATATGTGGTTTTAGTTTGTTTATTTCGATATAATATTATGTTGTTTGAATAATATTCCCCGACTCCATCTGGTCCAAACAAAACCAATCAAGGATAATATGCCCGCCCTGCTTATATCGAGCAAAATTCGAAATTACAATAGTACTTTACATGCATTTTGCATCAGCAACACAATTTGAAGAGATTTCGCATACAATTTTCTATTTATTGCAACATGCTACTTTCAACTTTACCCGAATATGAATAAGGGGTAAAATCCTTTTATTCAGCTACTGGTCGTCGGTCCATTAATTCAATATATTACAAGGTATCTAAGGGGCGGATATTAATAATTCAAAACGCGGAAAACTCTTGAATTAAACAGTCTTCGTACGACAAGAATGATGGGTACACGTTTAAGTTAGACGATGAGAAAATCTAGAGATTTAGACTAGACGCTCTCTGTCTAGAATTTTCTAGATAGAAAATCCCCAGGCCTCCAACTTTCAGAGCTATTTGCGCTTTAAACTCTAACTCAGAAATATATTTACAATTATTATGTCAATGTGTAGATACATAAGTGACCCCTGTCCTTACCTTGGACAAGCACATTTTCGCATTTATATTAAAAGTATGGTAGTTACTTAGTTAGTACAAATAAAAGCGGTAATTCTAAAAGTGAGAGAACATTAGCACAATTTCGTTCTGTAAGGGAGGAACATAAAGTAATTTTTTTTTAAATATAATATATGACGGCGCAAATGGAGTGAAACATGACATCGCTGTTAACATAGACAATTAAAAGACGTCGGACAAGAGTGATGTTTTCTTTTAAAAAGTTGTCACTCTGACGGAGCGTCGCATTGGTGGTAGCGTGGCGGGAAAACTGACTCCTTTTGCCGCCGGCGCACCGCTTTCACGACGAATCGTTTTTATCTGGCGCAATTCAATTTCTTTATTTAATTGTAATAATAATAATAGTAATTTTATAACTCGTGGTTTAATTTAATAGTTTGGGTTTAGTGGATCGGATTAACAATGGATACCGAAGAGAGCCATCCTGTGCCTATATCAGGCGTGGGATCGAACGAACGCCATGAGGAAGAGACACGAACTTCGAATATGGACTCTGCGACAGGATTATTATCGAATATGGAGGCGCTGTTATCTCGAATGTTAGCGATGTCGCAACCCACATCTACCGTGAGTACTATTACACCAAAACTCATACAATTCGATCCAGATGATACAGAGGCTGACATTGAAGGTTGGTGTGACGTCACAGAAATGATAGTGCAGAAGAAATGCCTTGAAGGTGTTGACTTACTGATGGCACTTGCTAAAGCGCTTAAGGGTCGTGCCTCTACTATTCTTACTATAGTTTCAAATTGGAGCTAAAGAAACCGCACCAGAATCTGCAATGAGACTGTGGAACTTGATCGAGCGCATACCGAATACTGACTTATCTGAAGAAGTGATCACCGGATTCGTCGTGTCGGTGCTATGTCAAAAGGATAGTTTGATACGTAGAGAGTTGACTGCTCATGTTATTACAACTCGTGCTCAATTATTTCGCATCCTTAGTAGCATTTCACTTAAACGTCGGATAGACATTTCTGATGGAAATCAAGAACCTGATGCGAAGCGACCTCGAACAATGGACACTAGGTTTTCAGGAAAATGTCATTGGTGTGGCATAGCAGGGCATCGACAGATCGATTGCAGAAAGCGAAAAGAAGATTCTGGTTCATCGAAGCCACAAGACCATTCAAGTTCTGCACGCAAACAAGTCAAGGCATCTGTAACCTGCTATACTTGTGGGAAAGCTGACCACTTGTCCACATCTTGTCCAGAAAAGAAAAACGGTGGTGGAAATTTGAACAAGGAGGTCCACCTCTGCGATCATCGCGTCTCGCGATCCTCCTTAGAGACATCATCCGGTGAGCAGTTTCCTTTTCTATTCGATAGCGGATCGTCTTGCTCACTACTGACTGAAAGCCTTTGTAAAAAGTTTCCGGGTACTGTACGCAATAATCTTGTTTATCTTAAGGGTATAGGTGGTAATGATATACAGTGCTCTACTCAAATTTTAAGTACAGTAAAAATTGGTGAAGCTTTAGTTGATATAACTTTTCACATCGTTCCTGATTCTATAATTTCTGTCCCGCTAATTATAGGTAGAGATATTTTGGATAAAGGTTTTTGCGTGACAATCGATGACGACAAACTCGTATTTAGCTGTAAAAAGCAGGCTAACTATTGCGAAACTAAAGCGAGTGTACCCAATTTTTCGCTGATTGATACTGATCTAGTAGGTGAAGATAGAGAAACACTTCTAAAAATTTTAGGCAAGTATTCTGATTATTTCATAGACGGTGTACCTATTAGGCGCGTTAATACAGGGGAATTAAAGATTCAATTAATAGATCCTCATAAAATAGTGCATACATTCGGGCGCGCGCCCTCTTTGCGTACGTACGCGTCTTTGCTTTGTACGTCATCCTACTGCGGCCGGTTTTCGAGTGTTCTCGTTTTATTTTTGTACAACCGTCTTTTAAGCGATATGAACGAAGTGAGCGAGGAGGTGATAAAAACGAAAACTATTAGTGAGGATAGTGATTCGGAGGTCATAAAAGAATGTGAACGAGTACTTTACAGTATGGAGACGGAGGAGATACCATGTAGACGTCCTGTGGAGAAAAGAAAAGAACGAGAAGATGATGTCGATATCGACGGTTTTGTGACAGTTACCAGAAGAAAGTCAAAGCGTGTATCTAAGGGCGTTCCCGCGGAACCAGAGTTGTCAACGAATACTATGAACATATCTAACATAGAAGAAAAGCATGAAATATGTGTTACGTCTTTAAGCGTACTTCCTTCACAAATGGCTATGGCCAGACTTTTGAAAAGTGAAAAAATTGAGGGTGTAGTTAAAATAAAATATAAGTCGCCTTATAAAGTTTTAATCAACTTTTCGACTAATGAATATGCAGAAAAATTGCTGGTTTGTAAAAAGTTTGATGAATTAGACTACCGCTGCCAGAAAACCTATGATAAAAAGGTTTCTTATGGTTTGGTAAGAGGTGTAGATCTGGGTATGGAGGAAAAAGAGGTAATGGAGGTTTTAGAATGTGCAGTCACGATATCATCAGTGAAGCGACTCAAGCGACTTTCCAGAGATGGAGTATGGATAGACAGCGAGTCCATCCGGGTATGTTTTGAAAGCCCTACTTTACCAAATTATGTGTCAGCCTATGGATGCAGGATGAGTGTGGAACCTTTTGTCTTTCCTGTTACGAGATGCACGGGGTGCTGGAAATTTGGTCATATCTTAAAATTTTGTCCCACAAAAAAGCCTTTATGCCCAAAATGCGGGAATTCCAATCATTCCAATTGCGAAATAACCGACATAAAATGCTTAAACTGTAAAGGGCCTCACTTCGTGTTGGATACAGTCTGTCCCTTACTTATGAAGGAAAAAGTTATAAGGAAGATTATGAGTAAAGAGAACGTAACTTATAAGAAAGCGCTCCAGATAATGAATAATATGAACCCTCCTGTAGTTGACGATGATGAAGATGTTGAAGAAAGTAACACAGACGAACCTAAAGAGTCGGAAAGTAGCAGCCAGAAGAACACGTCTTTTGACACTACTGTTCGTTCTTATAGAAATGTGCTGGTTAACGCTGAGGTACATAGAAATCCAAATATATGTATGAGTGAGGAGGAAACCGAGGAAATTTTGCTTCAAAAATCTAGTGAAGAGGTACGAAAGAAGAAAAAGACACCTAAGACAAAACAAAATCAGAAGGAGAATCATACAGATAAGGGTGAGGCCCGATCTTCAAGTGAAACTGGGGTAGAGAAAGGAAAAATTCAGAAAAAAAGTTTAATGTGAAGGAATTACTGGAGAAACTTCGAATAATTATTTTTGCGAAAGACTCTTTAGAGAATAAGTTTGTGGGTATATTTACGTTGATTTTTGAGGTATGTAAGACATTTGTAACAAATTTCTTGAGTGGTGCGAATTTATTTGAACGGTTTTTAAGTTAATTTAGTAATAATAATGGGTTGTAGGTTCAATATTCTCCAATGGAACTCACAGAGCCTTAGACCAAAGCTTGCTAGTTTTGAAGCTTTATTATTACAAGAAAAAGTCCATTTAGCTATAATTAGTGAATCATGGCTAAGCCCCGAAATTAAGATTTCTATTAGGAACTATAATATATACCGGAAAGACAGAGATGATTCTTACGGAGGTGTAGCACTAGTGGTGCACAAGTCTGTTAGGTGTTCTGTTGGTCCATTAAATCTTACGAATTCTGGCATCGAAATTCTCCATGTAAAGCTATTTAACTGCAAAGTATTAGAAAATGTCGTATCCGTTTATTGCCCGTCCTCAATTCTTACAAATGAGTCTGACTGGGATGAATTGTTCTCTGCATTTAGTAGTAAATCGTTAATAGCTGGTGATTTTAATGGACATCACAGCTCTTGGTCCTATAAAACTGATTCTAGGGGAATAAAAATTTCTGATTCTGCGTTAGAGAACAGTTTTATTGCACTTAATGATGGTTCAGCCACTAGAGTTAAAATGGTCAGTGGAAATTTGCAACAGTCCTCTCCTGACATAAGCTTTGCTTCCACGGACATCGCTGTAAACCTTGACTGGCGGGTTTTTAATGAAAACTTAGGCAGTGATCACCTCATGGTTAATATTCGTCTGGAGGCTCCAACGACTAAAACGTTTACTAAAAAACGCAACTGGAAGAAAATTGATTGGACAGCATTTAGAAACCATCTTTCAAATGCATTTGTAAATTTAGACATACGTCAATTTAATGATGAAATTCAGATTATGTATAACTTTTTTTTGGACATGCTTCACAAGGCTCTTGATATCAGCGTCCCCTTTATTAAAATATGCACAGACCCAGAAGTTAACTTCAGGCCTCGCGAGTATTGGAATCCGTCCCTATCTAAGTCAGTTGCCCAAAGAAGATTGGCTCTCAGCTTGTTTCGTCGTAATCCTATCCCGGATAATTTAAACAAATTAGAGAAAATTACTGAAGAAACACAGTCGCTAATACAAAGGGCTAAGGCCCATAATCGACACGAATTTTGTAATTCCATCGACGACAAAACGTCTAGTTCAGAAATGTGGCGTCGCATGAGATGGGCCAAGGGTTACAAAAGAGGTCCTTCTGTTATACCTCAGGAAAAACAAGAATTGCTTCTGACCTCTCTGACACCTGACTCCGTGATTAACTGTTCTCCGACATTCTCTTCTTCCAATCAACTTCTAGAATCAGATTTCACTATGACCGAATTAGTAAATTGTCTTAAGAGAAAGGACTCTTCACCTGGCGATGATGAGATAACTTATTCCATGATCTACAATCTTCCCATTGCAGGAAAAACATTTTTGCTGTACATTTTTAATCTAATTTTAAGGTTTGGATATGTCCCGGACCAGTGGAGAGACATTCTTATACTACCTATCCCCAAACCAGGCTGTAACGGCTCTGATCCGAAGTTACGTCCAATATCGTTAATTTCATGTATTTGTAAAATATTCCACTTGATGATTTTAAAGCGTAGAGAATGGTTCATCGAGAAAAAACAAGTTTTATCTCCTTTTACTGTTGGTTTTAGAAAGGCTCATTCATGTACTGATGCTTTGGCAAGACTGGTGTCTCATACTCAATTAGGCTTTACGAAAAACGTGCCTACTCTGGCTTGTTTCTTGGACATTAATAACGCTTACAATGACGTTCTGGTAGAAAAAGTTCTCGCCATAGTGGACGATTTGGGGGTAGGTAGAAAGCTTTGTATATACTTATGGAGTTTTCTTAGTAACCGTCGCTTGTTTATTAAAACTGATGCTGGTGTTAAGATTTATAGAAATACCAATAAAGGCCTGGCTCAAGGTGATCCACTCTCGCCATTATTATTTAACCTTGCAACTTTAGAGATTTGTAGTTCGTCCAATGCCAACATATCACAATATGCAGATGATTTTGTTGTTTATGCAAGTAATGAGAACATCAGATGTTGTGAATTACAGGTTCAGTTAGCTTTAAATTGTATTGTAGATAAGTTAGATTCTTTAGGCTTAGTAGTGTCTGAGACCAAAACTAAATTTTGTTATTTTAGCAGAGGCGTAAGAAGGATTTTACCTGTATTATCTTTGAATGGATTCTCTCTGTCATCCGCAGATTCTGTAAGGTACTTGGGGGTATGGTTGGATAGAAGTCTTCTTTGGAAAAAACATATAAATGAAATAGCTGAGAAATGTTCTAAATTCTTATGTTTGCTGAAAGTTTTAGCAGGATCTTCTTGGGGGGTACACCCACAACATTTACGGCGTTTGTATATTTCTTTGATTAGAAGCAGAATGGACTTTGCTTGTTTTTTGTTTGCTAATAGTGCAAAATCTCACCTCTTAAAGTTAGACAAAATTCAAAATCAGGCTCTGAGGGTAATAGGAGGATTTATTAAAACTTCTCCCATTCATGTCATGGAAAGCGAACTTAGCTTGCCCCCTTTATCTGTACGTCGTTTGTATTTAGGTTTTAAGTTTACTTTGAAGTCTTTTTCTATATCTAATAATGTGACAATAGAGCTATTACAATCCTTGAGCAATGTTAGTGCTAGTAGGTACTGGGAAAAGAGAAGAAGGCCCCTTTTGATTGGAGCATTTAATGAAGTAAAACAATATTCAATCCACTCATCTAATCCATTGGAAATGTTTAGTCTTGACGTTTGGGTTTCTCGTGTTTGTATTAAAAATATCATAAATATTAATCTTGATGCAGTTAAAAATCCTAAACGACATTATGAAGCAAACGCTCTTGAACGTGATCGAACGACGGTTACTGATGGCAAAATTTAATTGGAATAGACTGGATGTGGGACTCTTCCAGAGCGTTCTAGCAAGTCCTACATCAGAATCGGCGAAAAGTTTGATTAATTTGGCCACTGCTTGCCATCGGTGACCTTCTTCGGACGTCGACTTATGTTAAGTGATAGTTTCATTTTTGTTTTAGTTATGTTAAGGTTATTTGTTCTATTTGCTTAATGTATTTAAATAATGTTGCGATGGGGTTGACATGTTATATATAATAAAAACCCCAAAAAAAAAAAAAGAGATTAAAAAAAAAAATAGTGCATAGGTCACCCTATAGATTAGCACCAGTAGAGAAAAAGATAGTTCGCGAAAAGGTGCAAGAACTCTTAGACGCAGGAATAGTTCGTGAGAGCTCCTCCCCCTTTGCTAGCCCGATACTTTTAGTAAAGAAAAAGATAATACGGACAGAATGTGCGTAGACTATCGAGAACTTAATTCGAATACGCGACCAGAACACTATCCGTTGCCTCGCATTGAGGAACAAATAGATAAGCTTAGTGGTGCTAACTTTTTCTCATCTTTAGATATGGCTAGTGGATTTCACCAGATCCCGATTCACCCAGACTCAATTGAGATGACAGCATTTGTAACTCCGGAAGGGCAGTATGAGTATCTTGCTATGCCCTTCGGTTTGCGCAACGCTCCTTCCGTTTACCAGCGATGCATCACAAAGGCGCTACAGGACCTAAATTACAAACCTTTAATCTACATGGATGATGTTCTGTGCTATTCTTCTGACATTTCACAAGGTCTACAACGTTTAGATCAAGCACTTAATGCTCTTACTATAGCTGGATTTTCATTTAATCCACGAAAATGTAAATTTATGAAACTAAAAATAGATTATCTTGGCTATTCACTACAATCAGGAGAAGTTAGACCAAATTCTCGTAAAATTCAGGCATTAGTTGACGCACCTTCTCCAAAGACAGGCACGCAGGTTCGCCAATTTATTGGACTTGCTTCCTACTTCAGGAAATTCATACCCGGATTCACGAATATTGTTGGGCCTTTATATCCATTAACTAAATTAAAAGGACCAATTAAATGGACTGAAAAGCACGAAGAAATCCGTAAAAGGATAATTGACATACTGACTTCAGAACCAGTCCTAACTATCTTTGACCCAGAATTGCCCGTCGAGTTACATACCGACGCAAGTGCCGAGGGATACGGAGCAATCTTGATTCAAAAGAAAAGTAACTTACCTCATGTTGTAGAGTATTTTAGCAGGCGCACATCTGAGGTAGAATCTCGTTACCATTCGTACGAACTGGAGACGTTGGCTGTCGTACGAGCGGTAGAACATTTCCGACATTATTTGTACGGCCGACGTTTCACAGTTTATACGGATTGCAATTCACTTAAGGCCTCAAAATCTAAAGTAGACCTTACCCCGCGTGTCCATCGTTGGTGGGCTTTTCTACAGGCCTATGATTTTGAAATTATATATCGCGAAGGTCGCGGAATGGAGCATGCTGATTATTTCTCCCGTAATTTTCAGCCTAACGTAGACGCTTCCTCGTGCGAGATTCCTACTACAAAGCATGTTCAATTTGTCGAGTTACATCAAGATTGGCTCTCGGTTGAACAAAAACGGGATAGTGAAATCCAAGACTTAATTACTAAACACAATAACAACGACTTTCCAGGCTCAATAGCGCACACTTACGACGTTAGGGACGGTATTTTATATAGAAAAGTCGGACGCAATAAAACTATTTCTTGGCTACCGGTCGTTCCCCGATCGTTGATTTGGACACTCATCAGTCACGTCCATAATGAAATACAGCACCTAGGTAGTGACAAAACATTAGACAAGCTCTACGAACAATATTGGTTTCCTCAAATGTCTAAATGTGTGCGAAAATTCATTGATTCTTGTATAGTTTGTAAAGCATCTAAAGGACCATCGGGAGCTCAACCGATTCAATTACACTCGATTCCGAAAGTATCAGTACCGTGGCACACAATCCATATAGATTTTACAGGGAAATTGAGTGGTAAGAGCGACCGTAAGGAATATTGTTCGGTAATCATAGATGCGTTCACGAAATATGTCTTGCTAGAACATACACTATCACTTGATGCTACAACTGCAGTAAAAGCTATAGAAAAAGCTGTCTGTCTTTTTGGTGCACCTAAGCGCGTTATCGCTGACCAAGGCCGATGCTATATTAGTACCGAATTCAAAAACTTCTGTAGTGATCATAAAATTGATCTACATCTCATAGCAACTGGTTCAAGTAGGGCGAACGGACAGGTTGAGCGGGTTATGCGTACGTTAAAAAGCTTGCTCACAATAGTTGAAAATGACCGCAATAAAACATGGCGTGATGAGTTGGGCAACATACAATTAGCACTTAACAGTACAAAATCCACGGTTACAAATTATACTCCAACGGAACTGATGTGTATGTATGTATGTATGTATATTCTTTATTGTACACCACAAAAACACAAAATAAACAGATTACAAACATGAAAACTTAAAACGTAGGTACAATAAGGCGGTCTTATCGCTAACCAGCGATCTCTTCCAGACAACCTTATCGATACGGAGACAATGAACAAGTGGACAGTGGGAGGTGGTGCATAAAAATAAACTTAAATACTAATAGATACATAAAATAACCAATATCATAAAATTATAACGTATAAATACACTAATATATACAAAATAAATAAAATAGACATACTTAAGATTTAATACATAAATAAATACACATATAAATAATGGACAAATTAAACATGTCGCTATTGATGATTACAGAGAGACATGTAATGATTTTTCACGTCAATTTTAAACTTAAGAGTTTTAGCTCGATGTATTTGCGAGAGCAGTTCATTCCACAAGCTAATGGCCTTAAACATAAATGAATTTTTGAAATATTTTGTCCTATAAGTAGGCACTGCAAGAACGAGTTTTCCGGCTGACCGGAGAACTCTTTCTGGTCTGTCATGACCAAGATATTTAAAGTTTTCCTTTAAATAACTTGGAGTCATAGGATTGAACAATACACAGTACAGAAGGGAAACAATATGTAGATTCCGGCGAAAGCGAATGGGTAACCACTTGAGCTTTGAACGAAATTCAGAGACATGGTCATATTTGCGCAAACCAAATATGAACCTAATAGATAAATTTTGAATTCGCTCAAGTTTATTTAGCTGGTCCTCAGTTAAATCAAGATAGCTTGCGTCCGCATAATCTAGAATGGAGAGAAGAAGAGATTGTGCTAACATAATCTTAGTAGGAATAGGGAGAAAAGAACGCAGACGCCTAAGTGAACCCATAGCAGCAAAAGTCTTTCTACTAACTTCTTTTAATTGAGTAGACCACGAGAGAGTGTTATCAAAGTAGACATCAAGATTTTTAACGGTAGCACTATAAGGTATTATAACGTTATTTAATGTAACAGGCGGAAGGTTATCCCAGTCAACTCTTGAAATCATGCCTGAGCCACCAATAATAATAGCCTGGGACTTACAAGGATTAACCTTAAGTCCATAACACTTACTCCATTGACTGATAGTCTCCAGGTCACAATTAATATTAGAAACAGCAGTAGGCAAATCTTCAAGAGCTGACTGCGAGTAAATTTGGAGATCATCTGCATACATGTGATAGAGAGAAGTAATATTTTGGGAAATTGAATTGATGAAGATGGCAAAGAGTAAAGGAGACAACACACCACCTTGAGGTACGCCGGCTGATATTTCACACCAAGATGAAAACTTATCTTCGATGCGAATACGCTGCCGTCGACCTTTGAGATAACTCTGAAACCATCCAACCACTGATGGAGATATGTTAATAGAACGCAACAGACTCAACAAGATGTCAAAATCAACGGAATTGAAGGCATTGCTAAAGTCTAACAATACCAGCACGGTGAGCTGTTTATTATCCATTCCTCGTCTAATGTCGTCAGTAACTTTAACCAGCGCTGTAGTCGTACTATGACCTGCCCGGAAACCAGACTGAAGGGGATTAAGAAGGCAATTTCTGTTAAGGAAGAGATTCAATTGATGGAACACTAGTTTTTCTAACACTTTGGACAGAAATGGAAGGATGGATATAGGGCGAAAATCGGAAAAATGTAAAGCGTGAGCCTTTTTTGGGAGAGGGATTATATTAGCACTTTTCCAAGCTTCAGGAAATATAGACGTAGTGATCGAAACATTAAGGATATGGGTTAGGATAGGAGTAACTACCTCAAGGATTGGTAAGATCATATTACGACTAACACTGTCATCACCCACGGCATTAGACAAGACCGATAATATGTTCTTTTTAACATCACAGTCAGTGAATGGAGTGAAATTAAACGGTTGGAAAGTAGGAGTTGGCATAGAAGAAAGAATTCTCAGCGTGCAATCTTTGTCTGAGCTGGGTCGCCGTTTTCGACTGATTTGTGAATGTGGCGTCGTTGTGCATCCCTACACGATGTATTGCAGCGATTCCGAGCTTTGTTATATCTCCGCAGATTGGTGTCAGAGTAGTCAGCCTTAAGCTTGCTCTTGGCGAAGCCTTTTTTCAAGATGAGGCACTTAAGATCGTCACTTAGCCAGGGTGCCGGTAAATGTTTAATTTTAATAGGTTTGATCGGAGCATGAACGTCATAAAGCTGTATGAGAAAGGAATTGAACAATTCAACTTTCATGTCGATCGTAGTGGCATTTACAACAGCTGACCAATCCAACCGACGAGCGTCTTCCAAAAGAAGTTCTTTGTCCATTCCACTAAAATTACGTTGCAGAAGAAATCTTGATTTTGCTTCAGGAGGACGAATTTTATATGATAAATATAAAAGATCATGATGAGAGAAGGCATCAGCCTCGTGCTGGCCATGCTTCAGAACAAAATCTGGAGAGGATACAATAATAAGATCTAATAAAGAAGGGATACAATCGGGTAAGTTATGTGTAGCAGAGAGTGGCAACATATGTAGGTTGCAAGCATCGGTGACTGACCGAAGCTTTCTACACCGATTGTCACCTCTAAGAAGGCATGTATTAAAATCACCCATAATTATGGTGTGACTGTATGATGGAGTCAGATTTTCTAACAAACATTCAAAGGAAGAGAAATAATCAATACTGAGAGAAGGACTGTAACAAACGCCAAGAAGAATTTTTGTATGGGACAGTGTAACTTCAATGAACAAATGCTCGACCGCATTGGAAGGAGGAGGCTGAGTGGACAAACTTACGACAGAATATGGAATGTAAGAACGGATGTAGATCGCCACACCTCCACCCACCCTACCAACGCGGTCATTGCGAATAAGATGAAACCCCGGCAATGAGTAAGAAGTGGATGGTAAACATGACTTCAGCCAAGATTCAGAGACAAGAATGGCGTGAATGTTACGTGATTCAAAGGACGCAAGCATATCGGAATAGTGAGCCGGAATACTTTGTGCATTTAAGTGAATTACATTAAAATTTTTCAGAGAATCTGAGAAATACGAATTAAGGGCTTCGTTTAGCGGAATAGAAGATATTGTACTGTGAAAACTCACATCACTAGGTGAATCATCGGTTGACGGCAAAGAATAAAAATCACCTGTATCATCACTAGCAATACTAATATTATCTAACGACATCATAAATGATAATTATAAACTATTTTATACTATAAATAAATAAATACAATAAATAAATATACGGGGATTATAATAAAAGAAAACCAAAAGAAAAAGTAATAAATTTTAGGGTCCCTACCCGCCAGTAGTCTGAAAGAGATAACTTAGTATTTTACTAATAATAATTTTTGAACACTCAAGAACAGTAACTAGCTATATTACTATTACTACGAAAACGTTACCTAAACTAAACATTGATTCTAAATAACTTTACCTACTTTATTAAACACTATACTAAGTTTAAAATAAATAGTAAAATTTATATAGTTAAACTGAAAACGCACTAATTTAGATACAAATCTCTTAAATCTCTTTAACTAGCTTTATCCATTTTATAATTAATGGATACTTATCAACATAAACCCGTACACTGTGCTCGATCAAAACGATGCATTATTGTAAATATAACAGGTAATTATAGGTAAAAATAAACCAAAAACAGACAAGTCGTAAGACTGCTGCTGTACACAAAACAAAAAGTAACGATTACAGCAAAGTTGGGTAACTTTAGAATCTACTGCCGAAAGAGTGAATTATGCATTGCTGCCCTTATTTGGCAGAGTAACCAACTAATGCAAAACGGAACGCAACATTGACACTGCAATCTATGATCTGTCAAACGTAGACAATGGGTGTCAAAGCCAATGTCAATTTAAGAGAGTGATGGAATGTAAACAATAATAAAGTTAAAATAATTTGCGTACCTACCTTACAAATAAATAATAAGTTGAAACTTTGGATAACTCCCTTAAATATAAAACATAGTACATGACATAATATCAGTGCTCAGCAGACAGGCATTGCAACAGGCATCTTAACCAAGAAAACCTAAGCACAAAAACACATTAACTATTGAAAAAGACTTATGACTAACGTATTCATTTTTTGATGTTCCGCTTAGTTCTTGCAGCTTGTGTAAGAGAAGCTGGTCCGGTCCTCACAGAGGTCGAAGCAACCGAAGGCACAGTTTTTGCTGCCGCACCTTGGGCAGGAGAGTTACTAGGAATCTTGTCAAGTTCCGACTTAGAGAAAATCTGTATGCGCTTACCATCTGACCCGACAACAAAAATAGCACCCTCTCTGGTCCAACACTTAGAAATACCAAACCGCTGCCTCGCAGCCATGAATGTGTTATGCATTTCTTTAGTGAGAAATTCTGATATAGTAATTCCTGAATTTTTAAGTTTAGATTTGTCAAACCAGACTTGGTTTCGGAGTGTCAGCTGCTTAAACTTAAGGAGAATAGCCCGGGGTTTGCCCGTTTGGACCTTTCCCATGCGATGACAACGACTGACATCCTCTACAGAAAAATCAGGCATATTGAGGCGGTCCGAGAGTGTTTTAGTCACCAGGACTGAGATATCTTCATTCCTATCTTCAGGAACTCCATGGACCAAAATGATTTTCTTCCTACTACTCATTTCTAACCGGTCCTGTTGCAAGGTTAGATGCTCCACTTGCCGCTGCAGATTTTCCAATGCAGTAAGCACAAACGTCCTAAATGTGCAGAATTGTGCTGCAATATTAGAGGTTGGGCTAGTTGCAGGAATTGCAGTGCTCAAATTCTGCTGGAATTCAGCCATAGTAGTGTTAAAGTGCTGAGCCAAATCTTGAAGAGATTGCTTGATGGAGTCCATTTTACAATTAGAGTGGTCAGTACTTACAGTGAAACTAGTGTGCTCACTTTGTTTACTTTGAAGCAAAATACTATGATGGAAATTGCTGAAGGAGTAACTGCTGGTAGGTTGTAGACTTTTAACACATAATCAGATACAAAAAACCACTTTTTCTAATTTTAATGTAAATAACTATGGAAGAGCTAACAAAAATACGTGTTGACTTTTTGTGCACCTACCCTCGGAAAAAAAAAAAAAAAAAAAAAAAAAAAAGAGGAAGTGCCTCAGATAATATTAAAAAATCAGCAGCAGCAGATACTCAAAGGTTTAACCGTGGGCGCGCTACTATCAAACCATTTTCTAGGGGTGATTTCGTTTTCATTAAAAATAGTGAACGGAACCAGACCAAGTTAGACAAAAAGTTTAGAGGACCATTTATTATAACTTCAATATTAGAAAATGATCGCTACGAACTGAAAAGCCTCAATGGTTCGCATCGCGTTTACAAATATGCACACGAGAATTTGCGTTCAGTACCTCGGGGACTTACCGGCTTACTCGAAATTACCGCTACTCTGTTGAATGAAGAGGAGGCCGAGACGGCGCCGGAGGATGTGCCGCATGGCCAAAACGATTCGGGCGGTGATCTAAGTATCAAAGATAAAATATTGCGTGTAGAATCAGATATCACCTCAGCTAATTCTGAAACCCTTACCGCTGGGTCAGATACATTCTGCGGTTACTCTGACCTTGACACATTAGATGTACAATATGAAGTTGAAGTTTATACTGAGCAAGATTGTCCGTAAATAATTGGTATGTGTCATTTTTATAATTTACAGTAAAGTACAATATGTAGCGTTGAATACGTTAGAGTTGATAAGGAGGACAGTGTCGTCCGAGCCAGCCCCGTGTGGGTGGTTGAAGGGACACACTCGTCCGGTCCAGGTTTTGAGTTCTCTGTCGTACAACTGGTCGAAGGGACAGTGCCGTCCGGTCCATGCCGCTTTTACGGCTGGTCGAAGGGACGCACTCGTCCGGTCCATGTTTGTAATTATCTGTCCTACAAATGGTCGAAGGGACAGTGCCGTCCGGTCCACGCCGCTTTTACGGCTGGTCGAAGGGACACACTCGTCCGGTCCATGTCTGTAATTCTGTGTCCTACAAATGGTCGAAGGGACAGTGCCGTCCGGTCCACGCCGCTTTTACGGCTGGTCGAAGGGACACACTCGTCCGGTCCATGTCTGTAATTCTGTGTGCTACAAATGGTCGAAGGGACAGTGCCGTCCGGTCCACGCCGCTTTTACGGCTGGTCGAAGGGACACACTCGTTCGGTCCATGTCTGTAATTCTGTATCCTACAAATGGTCGAAGGGACAGTGTCGTCCTGTAGTGTATTGATAATAAATATAATATTCACTCGTACCGGCGAGGGGTGCGGAAGTGGGGTCGCGGGGAGCGATGGCTCACCGCGTGCTCGCTGTTCGAACGCCGCGCGGGTAAGACGTGTTGTGAAGTTAATTTGTGTCTTATTGGTGGAACCTTATCCTATACAAGTGGCGACCCTGCCAGTAACTAAAAGATTCAAGGTACGTGCCTATGCGCCAATAAGAAAAATTTCAAATGAAACTTAGAGGAAGTTTAGAGGTAAATCAGTAAACGTGATCGGTTTTATCACGTTAGTATAATTATTCAGTGTTACATTATTTGCTTATTTAATACTAATAAAGGGAAGATGTAACCTAGTAAACTAAATATATAACGCTTTTAAAATATAAAACCGGTCGTGTAATATTGATTGGTACCTAAAACATCTGAAATCGTTATGTTGCGTACCTACCTACATTAAGTATCAGTAATGCCTCAATAATTTGTTGTCAACATGTAAAATCTATGAGGGTGTAAATACTATAAAGTATGGTTACCTTGTACTTACAATAATATTTGATGGTTAGGTGATCATTCGATGTTAGTTTATCAATACCTACTGCGATTCGACTAGGTATTGTTATTAGACGAAGCGGGGACGGTATTAGATTTGAAAACAATCACTTTTGATTTTTACAAATGTCGTCAGTTACAAGATGCAAAATATAACAAACCAGTGATACATACATTGTAAATATGTTAGAAGGCTTAATAAGCCTAAATGTACGGTGTTATTTTATTGCTTATTTTTTTTAATTGACTACCATTATCATAACGGTTTAAAACGTTAGGATTGTTGGTTTATAATTTTATGTAACACGAACCTAAATCACATACCTTGTGGATCTATATACCTACATATTATCATGGTAACATTTTTAAAAAATTACATTATTATGTTGACAACAAGTGAAGTTGATGCTGAATATGAGAGGTAGTCTAAAGGACAGTTACATATTAAATAACAAAGGTTCAGAGGTAGTTCGATGAAAATCGAACGGTACCTACAAGACTCCAAGAGGTAGTTCTAGGCAAACTAGAACGGTACCTACAAAAATCCAAGAGGTAATTCTATGTAAATTAGAATGGTACCTATAAAAACTCAAGAGGTAGTTCTATATAAACTAGAACGGTACCTATAAAACTTAAGAGGTAGTTCTATATAATCTAGAACGGTACCTACAAAAATCCAAGAGGTAATTCTATGTAAATTAGAATAGTACCTATAAAAACTCAAGAGGTAGTTCTAAAAAAACTAGAACGGTACCTACAAAATCCAAGAGGTAATTCTATGTAAATTAGAATGGTACCTATAAAAACTCAAGAGGTAGTTCTATATAAACTAGAACGGTACCTACAAAAATCCAAGAGGTAATTCTATGCAAATTAGAATGGTACCTATAACAACTCAAGAGGTAGTTCTATATAAATTAGAACGGTACCTACAAAAAACTTAAGAGGTAGTTCTATGTTCTTAGAACGGTACCTATAGAAACGATTGGAGTGGCCAAGTGTGTCGATATTTTAGAGTGGCCATGTGAGTCATTATTTTAGAATGACCATGTGAGCCCATGGAATGTAACCAAGTGTGTTACTAGAGTGGAACAATTGTTTGCATAAGTTGATCAAAGAGTCAGTAGGTTGTCAGATTGTAAGTTGTAACCGAGTGCGTTACTGCATTGGAACATGTGATTCCTTGAATTGTGAGTTGTGACCTAATGAGCCGGTAGGTTGTGAACAAGTGTGTTACTATTTCGGACAGTATGCTATCTAACTGTTCGTGAAAGATCTAATGTATTTTATTTACTTAATTTTACATTCATATCAAACTAAAGGGATGTACATAATGAATGTAAGTTTCCCAGTCCAGACGTATTACCAATAACGTAGTAGGTAGCTGCTTTAGTAGATTACTGTACAAGTTACTCGTTCTATCCAGAATTACCATGGCATTTTATTCATCTTCATAGTTTTAAATGTGCCTTTAAATGCTTTTGATCAAAGAAAGTTCTACATTCTTAATTGTTGAATGAACTTAGATTTCGGTTATTTTAAACGACGTTAGATCAATAACAACAACTTCGAACAATAGTATAACTGTACCTAATGGTATAGCCGCAACATATTGGTCAAAGGTTCTGAGATGATTTGAAAGAAAAATTCATTGTTTTTGTATGGACTTTTAAATGGATTAATTAGTGATCCCGATGTTACCCGAGCGAGCCTCGCCATGTTTCGGATGTATACATAATCTGTATGCGCCTAAATACGAATGAATTATAGTTATTTCAAAAAAAAAAAACAAGCGCAGTCAGATAAAACCGGTGAACTATATTATGGGTATCATTTTAATTTATTAGAAAAAAACTATGATATTATAAAGTATAGGTATGATCAAGCGAACTTGCAAAGTGAAGCTCGATTGATATTAAATGAGTACGCTTCATTCGATGATATATAGCAACATAGTTATTATTTGACTAATGTGTAAAATATTGTGTAGTGTAGGTACACAATTTATAATATCGTACCAGATCGATGCCGATATCGTTTAGGACCCGTGATGCATTCAATAACCTTTTTGTCATTGGTTCAACTTATAAGTTGTTCACTCACCCATTCGTTACATTTCAAATATTTTTGTTTCTAAAATATATGGCTCACTTGTAAATGCTTATTAGTTTAAAAAGTTAACAAGCAAGGAAATGCATAAAGTAAATTGAAACAAAGGTTTCAAGTTTGTTTTTTAATAAATCTTTCACTCGTTTATTTAGCTACACTATTTTATGACTTTGATTAGTTTGGAGGGTTGAAGTTTCAACATAATGCGATCCTATGTTCGGAATGCATTTATAATTAAATAGGGAAGGATATATACTTCAGCTTGTAAGGGCGAAGGTTGCAGTATTTTTTAAAGTAAAAAAAAAAAGTAGTTCAAGCGTGTTTCGTCAATCAGGTGACTCAGTTTGACTAAATTAGTTCATTAAATGTTAAACTGCATTTAATAAAAATATTTAAATTTTTGGAACATTTATTAATCAAAAAGAAAGATAAATAAATAAATGTAAGGGCTGAACATTTGAGGCTCGAGGTTAAGTAGCTTGCTAGAAACTACAGTCACGGCTCGAGAAGCCCGTTTAATAACGGAATAAAATCGTAAAAACGCGCCATTCTGAAAGTCGCATTGAAAGAAAAGAAAGAAAGAAATAAAAAAAAAACATTTATTTCCAAATTGTGCCATACATAACAAGCATACCTAAAGTGGTAGATCACCCCTGCACATCAACGATCTAAAGAAAATCTAGAATCTAAACAACACCGATGAGGCGCGGGGATGAACTATATTCACGCATGGCACAACCCAAAAAATGGCTTAGGCTCATCATAATGCTGAATATTCATGCATAGGGTTTTCTTTCTTTATTTTTATCTGAGTGATTTGAAATAATAAGTGGGGATGATAAAATTTAACAGACTATTATTTTAATTGAAAATGAAATCGCGCAATTAATTATCTTTTGCCGTCCAAAATCTGGAGAGTATAATATGATGTAAAAATAATATATATTTTCTAATAAGTGACTAGTGCGTGCTTGCTTATTCTAAATCTCCATATTGTTTTCTCTCCAATGTATTGAAGAATGTCGTGTGATGCCCGGGCGTTGTTAATTTGCAAGCTCGTGACGATGGTATACCCTCACCTAGCGGCTCAGGCTTACAACCGTCAATTAAGTTGTAAGAACTTACCACTCTAATGGAGAAGTTTACCATTTTTTTATTTAGTATGAAAATTAAGACAAAATAAATCAAAAATATGGAGAATCATTAAAATATCTCGACAAATGAAAAAGTTATGGAACTTTAAAGTTGCGCTAGCTTAGACGGGAGACGTGACGTCATAATTCCCTTTCAACCGACTTTATAAAGCCGAATAAAAGAAATAAATGGTCTTAACGTGACTTAATTAAATTAAAAGCACTTAATTTGTTTGTGAAGATAATTTTAAATTATTAAATCTCGGCTAGGTATTAAAACTCACTCACAAAATTTTTCACTCCTGTAAGTTCACACTACTCGGTGTGTAAGATACAGCAATACGATAAATAATTAAACTTGTAAATCGTCTTTTCTCAGTCTTTTATAGATGGATTAAAAAAAAAACACTGATTTATTAGTTTTAATCTATATTTTACTTCTGTTGTGTTAAATACGATATTCACAACATCATGAAACTTCTCCATTATTAACTGACAGAAAAGTAAAGTAAAGAGTATAAAAATGCAGAATGAATAAAACATGCTCTGTATAAACTATATTATGTTACTGAAGTTATATATCATGCCTTGGTGTAACGTTTTTGATTAATAAAATTGGTTTGATTTTTTTAAATGAGCTAAGGGAATGATTCAAAAAAAACAGAAGAGAAAAGATATTTTGAGTATTAAATTCTGATATCTAAATTTGGGGTCTTCATTAAGTTTTTTATTTAGTTTTGTAGCAATCTTTGGATTTACAGCAAGATTTGAATTTTAATTTGAGTAAAGAGTAATTTCTATTGAGTAAAGTTAATTAGAAAGAATTATATGATAGCGATTAACTATTGTACAATAATTGAAAGTCGATTCTATTTCAATTCATACAAAGGTTTTGCATTTCGAAGAAGCCTTTGATGAAGAGTTTGATTTAGTTTTGGACTAAGGTTTAGTTTGGACTTGTTGTTTGGTTATCGATGATGATTGTTGTGAAAGTTAAGGTATTTGACCCAATTCAAAGCATACGATCATAACATGAAAGGGTATGGTTTGGAAAGGAAGGAAATAAACTAAAACAACTAGTGTTTTGAGGCCAAGTGTTTAACAAAATTATTTACTATAAATAATTTTATATGAATAAGCTTTGAATAATTTTAGTTCATTTATTATAAACGTTGACTGTTACATAGTTAAAGATTTTAAAATTATAATAATTTAACATAGTGGGATTTCAGGAATTTAAAGCAGATAATTGAACATAGTCTTATTTTGATTAAAAAAATTAGTAAATGGTACAGCAGATCCAACTGAATTGAACAAGACAGGGAATGATGTGGAGCTGCAAACTGACGACAGTGGGCAACGACTACGGAGAAACGTAGTTCACCTGAAACGTGTCGAAGGACAGTGGAAGGTTTGTGCAGGTGAAAATCAGTCAATCAAAGATTGCATTGATACCACGATAATAACGATGATTATAAACAGACATCTTAGGTTATGTGGGTCAATGATTATAGAATAGAAGATCTGTAATAGGTTATTAGAATATTTGTTGTTGATCGTAAGGAATACGTTTATTTTTGTTATCTGAAATAATTGTGTCCGATGGAAATAAAGTTTTAATTTTAATTTTGTGAAAGGTAGATGTAGTGTATTGATAATAAATATAATATTCACTCGTACCGGCGAGGGGTGCGGAAGTGGGGTCGCGGGGAGCGATGGCTCACCGCGTGCTCGCTGTTCGAACGCCGCGCGGGTAAGACGTGTTGTGAAGTTAATTTGTGTCTTATTGGTGGAACCTTATCTTATACAGTGTCGTCCGGTCCACGCCACTTTTAGGGCTGGTCGAAGGGACACACTCGTCCGGTCCAAGTCGAGTGAAATTACCTATTACCCGCTAGAGAGCAGCCTCTTTGTCAGGTTGGACGAGTAGATAATTGGAGACTGAGACTTTCCTAATCTTTGTTTTAGGACAACGTTAAGGAGCGCCCGAGGACGGTCGAATGTCAGTCCGGCCGTGACGGCGCAAATGGAGTGAAACATGACATCGCTGTTAACATAGACAATTAAAAGACGTCGGACAAGAGTGATGTTTTCTTTTAAAAAGTTGTCACTCTGACGGAGCGTCGCATTGGTGGTAGCGTGGCGGGAAAACTGACTCCTTTTGCCGCCGGCGCACCGCTTTCACGACGAATCGTTTTTATCTGGCGCAATTCAATTTCTTTATTTAATTGTAATAATAATAATAGTAATTTTATAACTTGTGGTTTAATTTAATAGTTTGGGTTTAGTGGATCGGATTAACAATGGATACCGACGAGAGCCATCCTGTGCCTATATATATTTATTTAATCAAAGTATGCACCATTGCTATCTATGCACTTTTGCTATCTCATAGGTAGTTCATTGACCCCTTTACTAAAAAAATCAATAAAATCTTTGAAGGCGCTTTGGACTGCCCCATCGGAGTTGAATTTTTCCCTTGCAAGATGTTATCCAAATTTCGAAAAAAATGGTAATCTGTTGGAGCAAGGTCAGGGGAGTACGGTGGATGTCTTAGACATTCCAAGTGGATTAAAACAGTTGTATCACTAACACCGCAGCCTGCAGCTAGCTCGGACGTGGTTTGCGATGGATCCGCTTCGACAATAGCCTTCAATTCTTCATTATTAACTTTGGTCTCCGTCCGTCCACGAGGCTTGTTCTGCAGGTCGAAATTTCCAGAACGAAAACGTTGGAACCTAAAACGCACTGTGTTTTCTTTTGCGACACCGCCGCCATACACATCAAAAATCCTTCGAGCCGTTTCTGCAGCACTGGTGCCACGATGGAACTCGTATTCGTAAATAACGCGATAATTTAAGTTTTCCATTTTGTAAACTGAGTGACGCTAAGAAAAAATCAAAAGAGGAAAATGCAAATGAATTAGGGTTTTCAAAACACAAAAGCATGAGTAAATAGCTGTATAAATTTGAAATTGAAATTCCTAACCAAAGAGGAGATATTTGAGATCAAAGTGGCCAGTACGACAAAACGCCAATTTCATATGTAATGATCTATTATTAAAAGAATGGATGTTAGTACAGCAGAATGTCGTATTTATAATATCAAAAGTATGGATATTAGTACAGATAGAATCGATAATTTTAAGCAGTGAGGCACATAGAGAGAATATTGGCGAAATCAAGCTCTTTACCCAATAATAGTCAGTATCACTGATATCGAATACCCTGAAATCAACTAGGATATTCATTTAGGCGGAACTTCGACCGACGGTGAATTGCCGCATTGATTGATTTGTCCATTTATCACGACCACAGAAACTAGGTAGGTAAGACCCATATTATAAAATAGAATCTAGATGATAACCGCGACGTCTAATAATATATATAAATTTATTTATTCCCGCGGTAACTCATTAATTTACTGGGATAAAAAGTACTTAGCCTATGTCACTCTCCAGATCCTCAGCTACACCCATGCAAAAAATTACGTCAATCCGTTGCTTTGTTGCGGCGTGATTGAAGGACAAACCAATAAACCAACACACAAACACACTTTCGCATTTATTCTATTAGTATGAAGTATGATAATTCCCGCGACTTCATCCGCGTGGATAAAGATTTTTTATTTCCGCGGGAACACACAAATTTTCCGGGATAGCCTATGTCCTTCCAAAGAATACAATATACATATCTCTGTACCAAGTTTCAGACAGATACACTTTCGCATTTATAATTTTAGTATTGTGGATAATGGAGTGAGAACACATCAACGGATGGACATGATTTTCGGCATGAGTATTGTTGAGGACCTGGACAGTGACAGAGGACGAAGTCGCGGCCATCATCTAGTAGGTAATAAATAATTTACCGAGTAAATTATTCAGACTATGCAAATAATAAACCTTGCTGAATATTGATTTGATTGCTACCTACCTCAAGTTTCCTCGCTCTAAGTACCCTTAGACCCAGTTTTAACACTGCAATTTCGATTGATCGTATCGAGCGTTAGGCTGGCTTGACCTAACCCGTTGTCCTAGGTGAACGACAAACGCGATAACGCGATGGAATGCGACACGACGCGACAGGAACAAACGGTAGCTGACCTTCCACGTAGTCTACGTTTTCGCGTAGAAAAGTTGGTCATTTTCTATGGAGTCATATCGCGTCGCGTCGCTCTCGTCGCTCACCAAGGACAACGGGTTTGTGTGATTTCGCCCCTAAGTACCAGTCTTTATCAAGCTTTGCGAGTCATATGAAATTTTGCAAAGTAAATATTTTTTGCAGAAAAGTAAAACATATTTATGTAAAAAGCAATGAGCAAAATTCGCGCATATGAAATTTTGCTGGGTAACCTTTTTTTTTTTGCAGAAAAGTTAAGCATCTATAAAACGCTTTTATTTTTTAATCGGAGAGTACTTAGGTGCTAATATTTAGTTTCACTGAAACAGCTGTAACAGACGGATTTATAATGGTTCCGTTTTACCATTATTTACAATTTACATAGAATATTTTCGACGACATCCGTGGCGCAGTGTTGAGCTCTGTTGCCTTAACATGCGGAGATCCCGGGTTCAAATTGCGATTTTATAATGTCTGGCAGGGTCAAATTGGGATTTTATAATGTCTGAATTTCCCTGGTCTGGCCTGGGGGGAGGCTTCGGCCGTGGCTAGTTACCACCCTACCGGCAAAGACGTGCCGCCAAGCGATTTAGCGTTCCGGTACGATGCCGTGTAGAAACCGAATATATGAATATGTATGAGTATGGGTTGAATATAACTGCCATGCCCTTTACCATCTTACACTGCATCATCACTTACCATCAGTTGAGATCGCAGTCAAGGGCTAACCTGTAGTGGATAAATGAGGTAGTTACTGACTTTCGGCATACCGGCTGTTGCCTATTCTGTGATACCGGCTCCCCAATTATGTAAGAATTGTCGATCAAATCGTCAAAGTTCGGCTTCAAAGTAAAATAAACCATAATAGCATTGAATTAGAGCTCAATTTCGTGTATCCATTCTCATACGTTTAGGTATGTACGATACCCTAAACGTATAAGAATAGATACACGAAATTCAGCTCTAATTCAATGCTGTTATGGTTTATTTTACGAAGCCGAACTTTTAGGATTTGATCGGCAATCCTTACATGATTGCACCTCGGATCGGGTATTCTAATCGCTATTCGGAAACCGATACTGCGTTGCCACAAAATTTTAGGTGATGGGATGTGCCGTAGTGGACTTCCGGATTGCATGCATATGCAATATGCATATTATTATGTATGACTCTTATTGCTACTGAGTTGCAAGTTGCAACTGCCTCGTTGGTCTAGTCACTAGTGATTAGCATGGTTCCAGTCCTGAGTCGGGCCAAAATTAAGCATTGGGTTTTTCTGACAATAAATTCTCAGTACTAGCCCGGAGTTAGGAAGTCGGCGGTGTTTCACCCCCGTGCCTCGGAGAGCACATAAAACCGTCGGTCCTGCGCCTGATCTCTCTCCTGTCGAGTTGGATTTTCCGTCCCATCGGGCTATGAAAATAAAGGAACAGAGAGTGCACCTGTGTATGCCCACACCCAATTGTGCACTAAAATATCTCCCGCACAGATGGCTAATTTCTCTAGAGCAGGAATTCCCAAAGCGGTAGATAACGACCCCTCGGGGTCGTTAAGGGGGGGTTTCCCAGGGGTCGACGATAAACGAAAACTGATTTAGGGGTCGGATGAGTTCTAAAAATCGACCCCTTTTAAAACATTTTAATGTATTTTTTTTCAAAAGATAATTACCTAATAGTATTTTTACGCAATTTGTATTACGTAAAAATACTTAATTAATACACTAATTATACTTTATTAATTACACTTGATATTTACTGAATTTTATGTCTATTCATTTTGTTAAATTTTGTTGAGAAAATGATGTCAAGTTAACTCACTTAATAACCAACCGCAAAGTTTTTAAATTGATAAGTATTTTATATCAATAGGAAAAAAACTAATAGGAATTTTAAAGTAATTTGGCTATGGGGGTCTGAGGTATCAGTTCATTTTTGAAAAGTCTCTTAATCAGAATAGTTTGGGAATCCCTGCTCTAGAGATTGGCCGCTGTGGCCGAATGTGGTTGTGCGGACATAATAGCTAAGAGTGAAAAATTGGGGGAGAACCTAGGGAGGGGAGTTTAAAATTAGTATGAAAATCGAACTTAAGGACGTATTTCCGAAACGGATAGGTATGAAATCGCACTACTACACATGCTTCATTCCCACGCACACACATGCACGGATAAGCTGCGTTGAATCAATTTGTATCGATAGTCGATACTACGATATATTATTATTTATTGTTTTATCTATTTTTTATTTCGGTACTTCGGGCTCGTTTTGTTATTTATAATGAGATCTTAGCTCAATACTTGGTGAAGTGACCTGAAGGTATACTTCAACGACTACTACTGGAAATCCTAGACGCGTAGAGCTAGGCATATCGAATTTGGGCTCGTTTTGTTAGTTATGATAAGATCTTACCACAGAACTTGGTGGAGTGATCTGAAGGTATACTTCGACATCCACAACTGGAACTCCTAGATGCGTAGAGCTAGGTGTATCGAATTTGGGCTCGTTTTGTTAGTTATGATGAGTTCTTACCACAGAACTTGGTGGAGTGATCTGAAGGAATACTTCGACATCCACAACTGGAACTCCTAGACGCGTAGAGCTAGGTGTATCGAATTTGGGCTCGTTTTGTTAGTTATGATGAGATCTTACCACAGAACTTGGTGGAGTGATCTGAAGGTATACTTCGACATCCACAACTGGAACTCCTAGATGCGTAGAGCTAGGTGTATCGAATTTGGGCTTGTTTTGTTAGTTATGATGAGTTCTTACCACAGAACTTGGTGGAGTGACCTGAAGGTATACTTCGACATCTACTACTGGAACTCCTTAACGCGTAGAGCTAGGTGTATCGAATTTGGGCTCGTTTTGTTAGTTATGATGAGATCTTACCACAGAACTTGGTGGAGTGATCTGAAGTTATACTTCGACATCCACAACTGGAACTCCTAGATGCGTAGAGCTAGGTGTATCGAATTTGGGCTCGTTTTATTACTTATGATGAGATCTTACCACAGAACTTGGTGGAGTGACATGAAGGTATACTTCGACATCCACTACTGGAACTCCTAGACACGTAGAGCTAGGTGTATCGAATTTGGGCTCGTTTTGTTAGTTATGATCAGATCTTACCACAGAACTTGGTAGAGTGACCTGAAGTTATACTTCGACATCCAATACTGGAACTCCTAGATGCGTAGAGCTAGGTGTATCGAATTTGGGCTCGTTTTGTTAGTTATGATGAGTTCTTACCACAGAACTTGGTGGAGTGACCTGAAGGTATACTTCGACATCCACTACTGGAACTCCTAGACGCGTAGAGCTAGGTGTATCGAGTTTGGGCTCGTTTTGTTAGTTATGATGAGATCTTACCACAGAACTTGGTGGAGTGACCTGAAGGTATACTTCGACATCCACTACTGAAACTCCTAGACGCGTAGAGCTAGGTGTATCGAATTTGGGCTCGTTTTGTTAGTTATGATGAGATCTTACCACAGAACTTGGTGGAGTGACCTGAAGGTGTACTTCGACATCCACTACTGGAACTCATCATAACTAACAAAACGAGTCCGAATTCGATACACCTAGCTCTACGCGTCTAGGAGTTCCAGTTGTGGATGTCGAAGTATTCCTTCAGATCACTCCACCAAGTTCTGTGGTAAGATCTCATCATAACTAACAAAACGAGCCCAAATTCGATACACCTAGCTCTACGCATCTAGGAGTTCCAGTTGTGGATGTCGAAGTATACCTTCAGATCACTCCACCAAGTTCTGTGGTAAGATCTCATCATAACTAACAAAACGAGCCCAAATTCGATACACCTAGCTCTACGCGTCTAGGAGTTCCAGTTGTGGATGTCGAAGTATTCCTTCAGGTCACTATACCAAGTTCTGTGGTAAGAACTCATCATAACTAACAAAACGAGCCCAAATCCGATACACCTAGCTCTACGCGTCTAGGAGTTCCAGTTGTGGATGTCGAAGTATACCTTCAGGTCACTCCACCAAGTTCTGTGGTAAGATCTCATCATAACTAACAAAACGAGCCCAAATTCGATACACCTAGCTCTACGCGTCTAGGAGTTCCAGTAGTAGATGTCGAAGTATACCTTCAGGTCACTCCATCAAAGTTCTGTGGTAAGAACTCATCATAACTTACAAAACGAGCCCAAATTCGATACACCTAGCACTACGCATCTAGGAGTTCCAGTAGTGGATGTCGAAGTATAACTTCAGGTCACTCTACCAAGTTCTGTGGTAAGATCTCATCATAACTAACAAAACGAGCCCAAATTCGATACACCTAGCTCTACGCGTCTAGGAGTTCCAGTAGTGGATGTCGAAGTATACCTTCATGTCACTCCACCAAGTTCTGTGGTAAGATCTCATCATAACTAACAAAACGAGCCCAAATTCGATACACCTAGCTCTACGCGTCTAGGAGTTCCAGTAGTGGATGTCGAAGTATACCTTCAGGTCACTCCACCAAGTTCTGTGGTAAGATCTCATCATAACTAACAAAACGAGCCCAAATTCGATACACCTAGCTCTACGCATCTAGGAGTTCCAGTTGTGGATGTCGAAGTATACCTTCAGATCACTCCACCAAGTTCTGTGGTAAGATCTCATCATAACTAACAAAACGAGCCCAAATTCGATACACCTAGCTCTACGCGTCTAGGAGTTCCAGTAGTAGATGTCGAAGTATACCTTCAGATCACTCCACCAAGTTCTGTGGTAAGATTTCATCATAACTAACAAAACGAGCCCAAATTCGATACACCTAGCTCTACGCGTCTAGGAGTTCCAGTAGTAGATGTCGAAGTATACCTTCAGGTCACTCCATCAAAGTTCTGTGGTAAGAACTCATCATAACTTACAAAACGAGCCCAAATTCGATACACCTAGCACTACGCATCTAGGAGTTCCAGTAGTGGATGTCGAAGTATAACTTCAGGTCACTCTACCAAGTTCTGTGGTAAGATCTCATCATAACTAACAAAACGAGCCCAAATTCGATACACCTAGCTCTACGCGTCTAGGAGTTCCAGTTGTGGATGTCGAAGTATACCTTCAGGTCACTCCACCAAGTTCTGTGGTAAGATCTCATCATAACTAACAAAACGAGCCCAAATTCGATACACCTAGCTCTACGCGTCTAGAAGTTCCAGTAGTAGCCCTCGAAGTATACCTTCAGGTCACTACCACGCTCGGGGAATAGAGACTACGACGGCGGTCAAACGCTGACTTATTTATAATTTGAAATCTAACCAGAGATCGAGTAAGATCAAAATAACCCTTATTTTCACTGTGTTAAGATTAACAAAGTGTGTGAAAAAAATACACGCGATTTTTATTTAATTTATTGTACAATTCGTACTATTTTTAATATTTTTCTTACCAAAATTTGGAGGTGAACATATCTACTAACAGATGGTATTTTTTAATGACAAAAAATCGGCATATTTACAGTAAAAAATGTACCTAAAGTCACCCCTAAATCGTCAATTTTGAGTGAAGAGGTGAGGGAAAATCATTTTTATAGTATTAAAAATAAAGATTTTTTACAAAGTTATTACCAACAATTGGAGATATAGGATCAATCTATGTATAGTAATTTTTAGTTCCATCTTATTTTGCTTGACTTAGTCACAAAATGTACTGAAAACTCCAATATTTTAAGGGATTTGCAAATACGCCCTTAACGTAACGTGAGCGAAGCTGCGGACATTAAGGTAGTTGCTAAATAAAGTAGACGTGTTCCGTTTAATAGCACTCGATACTTTGGTAGCCGATATCGGAATTTGCCACAAAATTTTGGGTGCCATGGTGACTTATTCCATGGCGAGCACTCCATTTACATAGTTTATTAAGCAAATGGAGTTAATAATTTTATTAGTTTAAAATTTAATTTTGTTTTATCCGTCGCTCAAAGCGTTCGTTTAAGGGGTTGCGACCCACTCTATGGGTCAATGGTTATCCATCGCCATTCAGCGTTGCAATGCTGCATGTTCGATGGGTACCTTTGGCCCAGGGACCACCCCTGGGCCTAAGGTACCCATGGTGGGGTTTTTTGATCAGGGTTTTATTTTTATTTTTTCTTAGGTTTTTATTTTTTAAAGGAAAGATTTCATTTTCTTCGGTCTAGCCATCTTCTCAACCTTCGTTCAAAGAACGACAACAAATTAGCGATGCCAAGCAGTCGCTCGCAATGCTACGGCGACTCCTTCAAGTCAAAGCTGTGATCCTCTGGAATGCGCTACCGAGGGATATCCGACACTCTGTGTCGGTGTCAACCTTTAAACGTCGTCTTAAAAATTACTATTTATCGCTATGAAAGTATAAATATCTATGTAAAGCTCGTGTAAGTTTATGATAATGTATCTATTATATGAGTATATATTATGTTTTATTTTATTTTTAGATTTATATTGTCATCTATGTAGAATAGTATGTAACTATAGTATGTACTGTTAAGTAAGTTTATTATATATTGTAATAGTTAGTTGTAATAGATAAGTAGTAGACTGTTATTATTTTTCTCTTAGAAATGTACACGTGTGCACCGCCCTGACATCATGCAACCAATCTCCTATCATAAAAAGGTTGCCTGGAAGAGATCACTCAAAGTGATAAGGCCGCCTTTACACCGTAACAAGTTGTAAATTCTGTTATAATTCGTTTTACCTCTGTTTTATTATTTGTTTGTGTGTAATAGTGTTTTTACTTACCTACTTACTTAGTAGGTACGTATATAATAATATTATAAATGCGAAAGTTTGGATGGCTGTAGGTATGGATGTATGGATGGATGTATAGATGTTTGTTACTCAATCACGCCCCAATGGCTGAACGGATCTGGCTGAAATTTGGCACAGAGATAGATTATAGTCTAGCACATAGGCTTTTTATCCCGGAAAATTACAAAGTTCCCGCAGGAACCAAAAAACCTCAAACCACGCAGACGAAGTAGCGGGCATTAGCTAGTACTTGAATAAATTGATCATTATTTAGAGTCATAATTATCTTACACCTAGTTAGTAGATACTCGATACTTTGGTAGCCGATATCGGAATTTGCCACAAAATTTTAGATGCTGATATTCCGTGGCGGGCACTCCATTTGCATAGTTTAATTAATATGCATTGACAATTCTGAAATCTAATTTCGTAAGCAATTTACGCGAAGTTCATTTGGAAATGTTTAGTGCATTTTGGTTTAAGTTTTAGCCGAACTATGGGTAGCAACTTGCAATTAATTGATGTATAAGACTTAACTGCTGTGCCTGATTATAATAATTGTTGAAGTTAATACTTGTTCTTAGCTAAAACGCGTTTCAACTTTCAAATGAGAAAAACGATTTTACAAGTCGCTGTCTGATTCAAACTTTATGACGTCTCGCAAGTTAGCCGCGTGTATTCTGCGCTTCGAAACGCACGATTTTCCGAGGAGTCATAAAGTTTGAATTGTGATGTACTAACTACTTGGTACTAATAAACACCTCGTCAAAGAAACAGCTGTATGACATGGCAGCCATCATAATCTTACCGCACTTGTGCGAAAATCAATATTACCGCACTTTATTCTAGGCTGTGCGATAATCTAAAAATCTCCTTTATAGTTGTGAATTGTGATAGCGTAAAGTAAGAGCAACTTTACGAGTACATATTATTCTATTATAAGTAAAAAACTCAGCAATTTTGATGGCAAAATAAAAGAAGTTTTCCTAATCTCAAGGAACATAGTGTAAGTTCACACAGGACGCCATATTTGATGCGACTGAATGGCGGGAAAAATGAAAGAGTATGGCAAGTTTTGAAATGCCCGGTTCACGACCTATAATGAGGTACTACTGACTACAACCGACGTGGCGTTCCGTACCACTTGCCGCAAGCTAAAGACTTTTAGATTTTTACATTTCTAAAGGTACCTAATAATAAAAAAAAAATGCCGGGTAAGGGACTTACTTGTGTCAACTTTACGTTTAAAATTGGATTGAATTTTTAGAAAAGATAAAAGATTGTTAATTTATTTATTGATGAAGATTTAATTAAGCAGATATTTGACTCATTCGATATATTTCACACGGTTCGTTCTTGGCGGGTATACGCCATATTGGCATAATTAACATAAATACGAATATGTTGACTTTGGTAAAGCAGTCACCTGCCGGCAGACTCAGCGATTATTGAATACTTTTGTGTTTAGATCGCAATTTGATTTAGAGCTTAGCAGTAGCAACCGCAGTCTGATCAAATGATTAATTTATTGCTGTTGTGATGCTTTGGCCAAGTTTTATACTTTTGTTTACATTAAATCTCTCGTGAAACCGCTACACCTTGTGACCATTCGCTCGTGCACGTTTTGAAGAGAGTACAAACATATTTTAAAAGTAATTTTAATGATTTGCCCACTTCTGGAATTATGCTTAACACTTGGTAAATTAAAGATACATAGATATATAAATTCTTTATTGCCAGTTGGAACACAAACATAAAGTAAAGAAGTACAGAAAACAAAGTGCGTAAAGGTGATCTCCTCTAGACAACCCATCCATTATGAATCTTTAACTGGAGTGGGATAGTCACTGGAAGGTCCCTGGTCACTGGATTTCTTCCCCTCGGTGTTGCAGATTGTAGGGCGCCCATGGTGACGACGACGTTTAAATTCGCTTCTTTTACACATTCAATTCTTTTTTTTAAATATATTATTCGCGAAAAAACTTTGCGTGACACTAGATAGTGAAGGTTTTCAAAAAGTTTTACTTGACCCGCGTGGTAGACGATGGCCAAACCCTTCTTTTTTCGAGACACTGTTTGCGCACACACTTGTGCACTAAAATATCGACCGCCCACATGTCTAAGTTCTGAGATTGGCCGCCTTGACCGAAATTCAGTCGGGAGGATATTATAATGTTCCCGCTGTACCGCAAATCTTGGGCCACTATAACCCAAGCTCCAGACACTGCAAGTGTAGTGTACAAGCTATTCAACGTCGCTTGGATAATGTTTTTCTTTACAACTTTGCATGTTTTCACTTGGATGGTATAGCTTTACTGACATAGTAACTACTACACTTTGTGAAGTTAATGCTATTATGCTCTGTGAATTAACTAACTGCAATCCATCCATACTAATATTATAAATGAGAAAGTGTATCTGTCTGTTCGTCTGTCTGCTACGCTTTCACGGCCCAACTACTCACACGATTTTGATGAAATTTGGTACAGAGATAGCTTACATCCCGGAAAATTGAAGAGTTCCCGAGGGAATTAAAAAACATCAATCCACGCGGATGAAGTCGCGGGAGTTATCTAGTACACACTATTTTAAAGCCGGAAACGCATTGGCGGTTGCTCTGGTGCTGCAAATGTTTATGGGCGGCAGTTATCACTTAATATCAGGTGACCCGCCTGTTCATTTGATCGGTATAAAAAAACATGTTTCTATTGGGTACTAGTTTTTTTTATTCCACTGCAAGTTAGCCATTGACTGCGATCTCACTCACGTAAGTGATGATGCAGTCTAAGACGGTAGACGATCTATAATCTGATAGGTGTATGTATGGCAGTTATATTAAACTCATATCTACCCCCAATCGGTTTCCACACGGCATCGTACCGGAACGCTAAATCGCTTGGCGGTACATCTTTGGCGGTAGAATGTTAACTAGCCACGGCCAAAGCTTTCCATCAGACTGGCGAGAGAAAATTCACTTTTTATTAATTCCCAGATTGACCCTGCTAGAGATCGAACTCAGGACCTCCTATACTTATATGGAGGTCGTCAAAATAATATTTAAAGAACTTGAAGTTTATTTTCCATTTTTTTAAAACACTCCACAGACTCTCGGTCCGTGCCTTTTTTATCAGGTCTTTCATTTTTTTGCTATTTTAATTGTAAGAACATTTTCATATAACTCACATATAGATGGATGTTATATCTAAACATTCAACACAGCATGCTATCTTATTGGCTAATTTACATACTAATACATTACTAATTATTATTGTTAGTATTTTTTTATGTGTATAGATGCATATCATTTTTTTAAAAATAATAATCATTATTTTATGTAACAATAATTATTCTTATTTCTAGTCAAATCTAGTGCATAGTTATTATTATTAATTTTAAATACTGTAACCCGATAAAAAATAATGATAAACAAATCGCAATTTAAATAGCACTTTAGTTTTGCGAACAGCGACATCCTCTTGGAGCTGTGAACATTTTAGGAAATTAAGTTAGGGTGGAGCGTTAGATGGCGCTGTCATACTTAAATCAATACTACAGTATTTTTTACTTACTTCAAATAAATACATCACAACTTTTAAATTTCTTTAATAAATAAATAGAATGCGCAAGTATAGTTATGAGGAAATCGATAAACATTATTCAAAACATAATATAATATAATAATAATATAAAAATAGTTCTTTTGTATGCTATACCAAAGAGAACGGAACGTCAAAGAGAGTAACTCGGTATTGCTATATTAAAACCCGTTCTGCTTGGATTTGGGAAGGATATGTATGGATGCCATGTTTTCGAAAGCTTAACATTATAAAAATAAAGAATAATTAACTTAGTAACTATTATAGGAAGTTCAGGCTTGTGGAATGAATTGTCCTTAAGTAGTGATAACCATAAATTGTAGAAATGCGTTTGAGATTTGTAAAATCATTTGTTAGGAATTTTGTGACTGGAAAACGGTATCCCTATTTGAGAAGCGGTGATAGTTTTTTCTGCGTGTCAGTTCTTTTCTTTATTGGATCGAGATTCGCACAGCACGCTTGTTAAAATATGTAGATAAAGACGTAAGGAAAATGTGATTGTGCATCCAAATATGCCATCAAACAAGTAGTAATAATTATTGTGAAATGAGTAAGTAGATATACCGTTGCCACAAGCTTTGCCTTTCTCAAAATTCTAGTACAAAAGACTGACGCCATTTTGTCATTTGTTTTTAGCCCGTATAATTAAGAAACCCGAATGATACATATGTAAGAGGAACTTAAAGTAACGGGAGGTCGCGGGCGTTGACTGGCAAATGCTGGTGAGTTAGAATGTTTTAATGAAGCTATGATTGAAGTATCGCGTTTCGGCCTTGCCTGGTGGCACATGGTTGCGAGGTTGTAAAAATATTGTTTTGTTCTCAAATTCCAGGTCAGCATGGGAAAGTTACAAGTAAAAGCTAACCGTTAAAGGTTAAATTAAATTTAAAACTAGGAAACTAGGAACTATGAAACTATGAAATTCTAGATTCATCATAGACTATCAAGGAAGTTATTATAACAGGTGTTAAAGCATGGAGACACTCTTCCTACAATAGTGAGGGTTTGTTGAAGGAAGGACTTCGCTCAGATCAGGTGAACTCTTTAAACTGTTATTCATCAGACGGTTCTAGTAGTGAAAACCTGTGAAGTGTGGTTTATATCCGCAAGTTAAAATTTGCCGGAACATTTGACGTATTGGAATTTCAGTGATCTTGTGCGAACCTGCATAGACTGTACCCCTGAAAAATAGAGCTATAAGCCGAGCTTAATTTTAAGTTTTTGTGTATTGCGCTCAAATACTAGGAGGCTGTCCGACCTACAATTTGAGTTGCCGGCTATTGGCCTTCAGGCCCATATGTAGTAGGTTATAAGAAATTTAATGTACAACAAATGCAAGGGTTATAGAATAATGAATTAAATACATATTTTGAGCAACCAACCCAAATTCTTTCATTGACATATAAATTAAATAAGAAACCGAACAACTCCTACCAAAATTTTTGTGACCTGTCCCTCGCCCGAGTTAATTAGCATATTTTATTTATTAGCAAATACAAGATCACAGTGGACGAGGGGCAACTGTTACAAAATGGCGCCCTGGGAATAAGTAATTATATAACATTTTGACAGGAAGTTTATCGGTTTTGCAATTTTGTGCATATCTAAGTTAATGAGTAGTATTTTTGTTTATGTACTGTACGGAGGATGCCCTGTGATTACATAAATTTTGATTTCCTTATTGTGTATATCTTAATATTGTTATATTTTGTTGAAAATTACTATTGTGGTAGGAGTTGGTTTTTTTTTTTTTTTTTTCACTCATTGTTAAAATAGATTTTTTTTTGGAATATTATTAAATAAAATTAACTAAAAAAATCAAACGGTGATTGGCGATTTTGTCTTGATTGTAGAAAATTGAACGCTATTACAAAAGGAGATTCGTATTCTATCCCATATATACCACAGATATTAGACAGTCTCAAGGAAGCAAAATTTCTCTCAACAATAGATTTGTCCTCTTCCTTTTGGCAAATTCCCTTAACAGAGTCATCACAAGAAAAGACTAGTTTTACTGTACCTGGTCGTGGATTATATAAATTTCGTGTTATGCCATTTGGTTTAAGTAATGCTCCCGCTAGACAACAACGCCTCATGGATTTGTTGATAAATCAGAATTTTTGCAATGATATAGAAAATGGAAAGGTATTTTGCTACATAGATGACATAGTAATTTGTTCGTCAGATTTTTCCACACATTTGTTATTGCTAAATCGTGTGCTTGAAAAACTTAAAATGGCCAACCTCACAGTTGCATTTGAAAAGTGTAAATTTTTTAGAAATTCTATTAAATACTTAGGCTATGTAGTTGATGAACACGGTTTAAGAACCGACCCCGACAAAATTTCTGCCATTTTAAATTTTCCAATACCTACGAATGCGCATGAAGTAAAGGTATTTTTAGGAACGTGCTCATGGTACCGTCGTTTCATTAGGAATTTTTCCACCATCGCAGCACCCTTAAACAAGTTAACAAGCCGTGGGAAAGAAGCACCTAAATTTGAGTGGAGCGAAGCCGCAGAGCAGTCATTCACTACACTCAAGAATGCATTAATTTCCGCGCCAATCTTAGCTGTTCCAAATTTTGATAAACCATTTGTTGTTCATTGTGACGCTTCAGCGTACGGTATTGGGGGAATGCTTTCACAAGAAATCGAGGGTCATGATCATCCAATAGCTTATGTTAGCAGAGCCTTAAATAAATCAGAGAAAAATTATAGTGCTACTGAAAGAGAAGCGTTAGCGGTTATTTTTGCAGTAGAAAAGTTTCAAGCCTATTTAGGTTCACGTAAATTTAAAATAAAATTTTCTAGGTTTAAAAACCATTTAAGAGAAGAATGATCTGTATCATTCTTCTCTTAAATGGTTTTTAAACCTAGAAAACCCTTCAGGTAGACTAGCGCGCTGGGGATGTAGACTGTCTCAATACAACTTTGAGATCGAACACCGAAAAGGATCTGAAAATGTAGTTCCAGATGCTTTATCGCGACTCATGAAGGTAGAAGCAGTTCATGTAGCTTCATCACCCACATCAAATGAAAGAGACGAATGGTATGAAAGGATATTTAATGGATGTAAACAAAACCCAACGCATTTTCCAAATTTTATTGTAAAGAATGACAGTTTATATAGATTTAGTAAAGGTAAATACAACCTATTGAGTGAATTCGACTGGAAGGAAGTAGTTAAAAGAGATAGGATAGAAAATATTATTAAACAAAATCATTGCGAACCTACAGCAGGACATTTTGGTGTTTTTAAAACACATAGACGTATCTGTTTAAGATATTATTGGCCAGGCATGTACAAAGATCTTAAAGAATTTATAACAAAGTGTGATATTTGTAAGGCATATAAACATACAACACAGGCAACTTCTGGATTGATGGGAAAGCCAAAAATATGCTCTAGACCTTTCCAGGTAGTGTCATTGGACATAGTTGGTCCACTGCCACGATCCCGGTCAGGATATTGTTATTTATTAGTTGTTACATGTTGCTTTTCAAAATACACTCTTATATTCTCATTGCGTCGTGCCACTGCTGCTCTTATAGCTAAAAATTTTGAAAATCACGTCATTTTGGCCCACGGGGTTCCTGAAACTGTAATCCTCGATAATGCGACTCACATGACAGGTTCGGAACTGAAAAACTTATTTTCCCGTTATAACATCCCTAAATTACATTACTGTCCAAGATACGCTCCTCAAGTAAATTTAGTTGAGCGTTATAACAAAACAATAATGACAGCAATTGCCTCATACGTACAAGATAACCATCGTTCTTGGGATGAAAATTTATCAAAAATACAATTTGCAATAAATAGTGCCATAAATGAGTCGACAGGATTTTCTCCATTTTTTTTAGTACACGCCAGAGAACCCATAATAAATGGAATTTTTTATAAAGATTCAGAGCGCGAATATAATGTAGGCATGCCTCGTGAGGATTATGCAGGAGAATTTGGACATTTAAGTCAAATTTTTAATCAGGTTAGAGAACATTTATTACAAGCACATGCTAAAAATGCATCGCATTATAATATGAGACGCAGAAATGCAAAGTATAATGTAGGAGATATAGTTTGGAAAACTACGCACATACAGAGCGATGCTCAAAAGTTTAAAATGGCTAAATTAGCACCAAAATATGAAAAATGTAGAGTGAGCAAGGTATTATCTCCATTGGTCTATGAATTAGAAGCAATGGATGGACATCCTTTGGGATCCTGGCATATTAAAGATTTAAAAGCTTGAAAGACTGTTCTCATGATAAAAATCAACTCAAACAAGTGTATAATTATAATTTAGAGAATTAATTAAACACACAAATGTAAGGTCCGTGGTTGACATAAATACATATGTCTACTACTAGTACAATTGAATGATGTATGATAGGTATGTAGTAAAAGAAGATGTGGGAATGAATTTGCATGGGTTGATCAGTCGTGGTTGTAATGGGAGAGTCACTTCCAAAGAAAAAAAAAATATTTATATTATTGAAATACTGTATTAAATAGTACACCATAGTGTGTTTTCACAACTTCTAGCAAGATATTGCATTATCCTTGCATGAATGAGGTTTGAATTTAGGAAATTGTGATTAGTCACATTGATATTAATATATGTATAGTTACACTTAGTTATGTTGATTTTCCGTAGGCCTAGACGCATTGTAAACAGATCTCCTGATTACAATGATGCCAAGGAACAATGCAACAGTAGTTATCAGGTACTTAGGTGATACCTATATACATATATTTCTTTAAATATTACATAATTAGGTTAAATAAATGAAATACGGGTCATTTCACACAAATTCTAGAATAAGTCATTTCACATAAATTATTTAATAAGATATTTCATACACATTATTCTTAAAAGTTAGTTAGAAATAGGTATAGTATTCTTTGATAGTTAGTTTGTTTGTTTAGTTGGTAGTTTTTTGTATTTCTTTAACTTAGGAACATTAGGCTAAGGTTGCTCAAACATACGTTACGTAAATCATAAATACTTACACATTATTGCTTGTTATTTCTGATTGGTTGTGAAGATATATTGGACAATATTTCATGATATGGGATCGCTGGGGGCAGCGTTTTCCGTAGGAGGAGGGTATTGTAACCCGATAAAAAATAATGATAAACAAATCGCAATTTAAATAGCACTTTAGTTTTGCGAACAGCGACATCCTCTTGGAGTTGTGAACATTTTAGGAAATTAAGTTAGGGTGGAGCGTTAGATGGCGCTGTCATACTTAAATCAATACTACAGTATTTTTTACTTACTTCAAATAAATATATCACAACTTTTAAATTTCTTTAATAAATAAATAGAATGCGCAAGTATAGTTATGAGGAAATTGATCAACATTATTCAAAACATATAATATAATAATAATATAAAAATAGTTCTTTTGTATGCTATACCAAAGAGAACGGAACGTCAAAGAGAGTAACTCGGTATTGCTATATTAAAACCCGTTCTGCTTGGATTTGGGAAGGATATGTATGGATGCCATGTTTTCGAAAGCTTAACATTATAAAAATAAAGAATAATTAACTTAGTAACTATTATAGGAAGTTCAGGCTTGTGGAATGAATTGTCCTTATGTAGTGATAACCACAAATTGTTGAAATGCGTTTGAGATTTGTAAAATCATTTGTTAGGAATTTTGTGACTGGAAAACGGTATCCCTATTTGAGAAGCGGTGATAGTTTTTTCTGCGTGTCAGTTCTTTTCTTTATTGGATCGAGATTCGCACAGCACGCTTGTTAAAATATGTAGATAAAGACGTAAGGAAAATGTGATTGTGCATCCAAATATGCCATCAAACAAGTAGTAATAATTATTGTGAAATGAGTAAGTAGATATACCGTTGCCACAAGCTTTGCCTTTCTCAAAATTCTAGTACAAAAGACTGACGCCATTTTGTCATTTGTTTTTAGCCCGTATAATTAAGAAACCCGAATGATACATATGTAAGAGGAACTTAAAGTAACGGGAGGTCGCGGGCGTTGACTGGCAAATGCTGGTGAGTTAGAATGTTTTAATGAAGCTATGATTGAAGTATCGCGTTTCGGCCTTGCCTGGTGGCACATGGTTGCGAGGTTGTAAAAATATTGTTTTGTTCTCAAATTCCAGGTCAGCATGGGAAAGTTACAAGTAAAAGCTAACCGTTAAAGGTTAAATTAAATTTAAAACTAGGAAACTAGGAACTATGAAACTATGAAATTCTAGATTCATCATAGACTATCAAGGAAGTTATTATAACAGGTGTTAAAGCATGGAGACACTCTTCCTACAATAGTGAGGGTTTGTTGAAGGAAGGACTTCGCTCAGATCAGGTGAACTCTTTAAACTGTTATTCATCAGACGGTTCTAGTAGTGAAAACCTGTGAAGTGTGGTTTATATCCGCAAGTTAAAATTTGCCGGAACATTTGACGTATTGGAATTTCAGTGATCTTGTGCGAACCTGCATAGACTGTACCCCTGAAAAATAGAGCTATAAGCCGAGCTTAATTTTAAGTTTTTGTGTATTGCGCTCAAATACTAGGAGGCTGTCCGACCTACAATTTGAGTTGCCGGCTATTGGCCTTCAGGCCCATATGTAGTAGGTTATAAGAAATTTAATGTACAACAAATGCAAGGGAATAATGAATTAAATACATATTTTGAGCAACCAACCCAAATTCTTTCATTGACATATAAATTAAATAAGAAACCGAACAACTCCTACCAAAATTTTTGTGACCTGTCCCTCGCCCGAGTTAATTAGCATATTTTATTTATTAGCAAATACAAGATCACAGTGGACGAGGGGCAACTGTTACAATACCTATCCTTCTTTCGTGTGACAGTACTAAAATTTTTCCATCATGTTACAAGCTAATTACTAAGAGTGTCACGAATTCCCTTTAAGGTCTATATATTCCATGACTAAATACAACCTAAGACCGATTGACTAAATACGGATCTTTATTTGAAAGTTCATAAAACTACACGTGGGCATGGAACGGGCATATTTTTGGGTAGTAGCGAACAACTTCGCTACCCACAATGTAACTTATAGAAATCCTGAAATAGCACACTAACACATGTGTTAAAGAATTACTTTTAAAATCCATCAGAGATTAAATAATAAATAAATAATAAATTGGAACGATACAACAAAAGGACTTACTGGCATTTCAGCTATCATCTCGCACACACTTTACTTTCCAACACCACGTCTCAACTCACTCTATACACAAAAGTATAAGACTGTATATATTATAATATATAAGAATGTGCACCGCACAGGCGTGCACCTCTGATGGCGAGCGATACTCAACCCCCCGTTTACAGAATGACGCCCGTATTTATACACAATGTCTTTTTCGCCTACCCTCTACCAACTTTGAATTCATTAATAGTGCAATACCAACATGAAATCAGTATTGCCATTCTATAAATAATAAATAAATGTTGCCAGTCGAACACACGATCACGACAAGAGTAACTACTATTTGTACATTGTTTTTGCTTTATAACTATTATTTCCCTCGCAAGGCCCTCATCGCCATCTCGCAAGGACATCTTATTGTTATAGTCCAGTATTTTCTTTGTTGACGCGCCCTGTACTCCCAAGACGAACTGTGCGATCGTGTCGGTGTTGTCATCGCTGTAGTATGTGCAGCTGGTGGTGTGCCGCGACACCGCCACGACCGCGTCAGCAATTCACCCCGGCACAACACCACACCATACAAATCTTTCAAATTATTCTCAACGTACGTTTCACTCCGACACCGGAGCATTTTCAGGAGATGATGACTCGACAATGCACGATTGTAAAGTAACTTTAAATTCATTAAAGTTTTCATTATCATGGACCAGTGTTCGGAACCGTACGATAATTATCGTACACATACGATAATTTTATGCTGACGTACGATGTACGATAGCATGTTATTATCGTACGCAGATTGTACGATAATTTCCATCATCATGGAAAATTTGAGAATTTATATTATTTCACTCATACGCTGATAGTCTAAGTCGCAGTAGTATGGTATAAAATACCGGGAATTATACAAGTTCTCTATTCCTATTGGTTCTTAGGATGCCCCCGATAAGTTACAGATTTTGTTACTGTTTACAGATTACAGTTATTGATATAAATAAAAAATTCTTTCATTTTTTATGTAACTACCCTTTCATATCCATTTCTTCTTTATAAATACGAAATTCTGGCATGTTTCATACCGAACTTGCATGGGAACAGTGAAATTTTGTCCGAGTGAATCTTAAACGTGAATAATAAACAATAATCCTGATAAATACGATAATTTCGATCCATTTTCGATCCATGTACGATAATTTTACGCCCCTGGTACGATAGTCAGTCCGCTTCGAGTTGCTAACGCTGTCATGGACTCCCGCAAAATAACACCTGCTTCTATCCCATATTCTGTAATATTTCGTCGAGACGTATAGCAAGGAAGGCGTCTTTCGATATTGATTCTGCAATTGCAACTTAGACCTCGCCCCTCAAAACCCGCAAGTATGAGATGAATTCCGGGGCATGTATGGATAGGGTTGTCACACGTATCCTAATCCTTACAATCTACTTATAAATACTTTGTTTTATACTAATGTTATAAATGCGAAAGTTTGGATGGATGGATGGATAGTTTGTTACTCAATCACGCCAGAACGGCTGAACGGATCTGGATGAAATTTGGCACAGAGATATATTATAGCCTGGAGTAACACATAGGCTTCTTTTTATCCCGGAAAATCAAAGAGTTCTCACGGGAATCAAAAATTAATTCACTTGGACGAAGGCACGGGCATCATCTAGTTATTAATACTCTCTAATTAACTACTTACTACTGAGATGCTCACTTAGAATGAAAACAATACTTTACTTAAAGCTAGCTAGCCTAACCATAATTACCTCTATGGCCTAACCTAGTCCATACTAATATTATAAATGCGAAAGTGTGTCTGTCTGTCTGCTACGTTTTTATGGTTCAACTAAACTGATTTTGATGAAATTTGGTACAGAGACAGGTTACATCCCGGGGAAGGGCACTTTTTATCCCGGAAAATTGAAGAGTTTCCGCGGGAATACAAAAAACATTACACGCGGACGAGGTCACGGGAATCATCTAGTTACTATATAAATAATGTCCTGTAGTGATGTAACACGTACAATATATGTACGTCATATATTATATGTGATAGGCTACTTTTAAGAGGGAGTAATAAAGCATTGCAAGATGGAGACGGACGTTGTTCTTATTTAATTCCCGTCACCACATGGCGACCCTGCCATGCGCGTTTTTTTTTTCTTATTGAAACTTTTACGATGAGTTACTTGAATCAAGCACGTTATATTCACCAAATATTTTAATTGGAGCATTGCAATAAGGGCGTTTCTCGTAAAAATGAGTTTTGAGAAAATTGTAAACAGAGACGACGCGACGGCTCTATTAAAGCTGGATGACATGGATCTGGCTTGCCATTAATCAAAAGGCGAGGCGGTGATCGCCTAAAATTCAGCAGCATCAGGAGGTCATGGTCTCATGGAGTCTATCGATAACAATGAGTGAAATACCTACAGAGGAATGCAGTGAGATACAGTGAAAAAGTGGACAAAACAGTTTTTAAGAGAAGCGGACAAGTGCAGTTAAAGTGAAAATGACTTAGTGAAGGACTTGCATTATGTAGTACTTACTAAATAGAGTAATATATTGTTGAATTTTTGAATTTTAAGTGAATATAATTAGTATGATAGTATGATAGAAATAAAAATGGTAAATCAGGTAGGTCTTTCATAATATAAGAAATATATTTTTAATAATGATAGTGATATCCTCTGATGGAAGATTTAAAGTTAATATTTGAAGAATTATTAAAGTTACGTACATACTTAATTAAAAAAGGAAAAGAACGCTATAAAGTAGCTGATAGAATTCAAGAAGAAGTTGGTAAGGTTCACGCTAGATTTATTTTAATTTTAGATACTATACGAATCAAGGACTATAGTAGTTCGGAAGCGGAAATTATAAATGCGTTAGTTAGTAAAATTAATGCTTCATATGAAGAACTAAAGAATTTATGTACTTCGCAAGTTAAACCAATCATGGAGACGTTTAATATTAAAACGGCCTGCAACTTGATCCCTGCAATGGATGGTTCCGAGGAAACCACCTTGAAGCTTATTGATAGCATTGAGTTGTATGATACGATGTTGGACCCAAAAACAAAAAAGAATTTAATTTCATTCGTATTAAAAACGCGTCTTAATAAGACAGCGAAATTAAAATTAAAATCAGACTATGACTCCGTGAGTAGCCTTGTATGTGATATCAAGACATATTTAATCAGCAAAAAATCTTCAATCTCTTTAATTTCTCAGTTAAATAACATAAGGCAAAATAATATGTCGCTTCAAGAGTATGCCAAAACTATTGAAGATCTTTTCGTTGATTTAACCATATCTCAATCAGAAAACACACAATCACAAGAAATACTACGACCTATAAACGAACATTTAGCAATTAAAAAGTTCGCAGATGGTCTGCGTAACCGCCGCCTCAGTACTATAATAGCGGCGCGTAATTACTCTAACCTGAAGGAAGCCGTGCGCGCTGCCGTGGATGAAGAACTGTCGCAGCCCACCACATCCGATAATACGGTACTATTGGGTACGCGAGGTAAGTACAATAGACCTTACAATAAAACCAACCGAGGAGGTCCTAATCGTGGATATCATAATCATCATCGGTCGGAATCGAATCCGAATACATGTTATAAGTTCCATCAAAATCGGACACCGAAACAACGTGGGTTTGCCCGAGGCAATAATCATTTTCGAGGACGTAGTTATAATTATCGTGGCAACAGGGGTAAGTATGTTAATACTTTATCTCCAATAAATGATTCCGAAACGCAAAATACTAACTCTAGCTCTTCCACAAGCGCGGAAAAGATGCAGTTTTTTCGGACCTAAAGGTTTAATTTTATCATTAGATAGTAATATAAAGTACGTAGAGTTTTATATAGAGAATAAAAAGTATTTATGGTTAATTGACACAGGAGCCTCAATTTCGGCGATTAGTAAAAATGCATTGTGTAGAAACACGCCCATATATGGTGATCGTATTATAATCAACGGCGTAGGTGGTCAGATTCGAGCTCTCGGCTCTACCGACGTATCACTTTTCTCCGCGGGTGGCATAGAGTTTCATCATAAGTTTTATGTATTTGATTCCTTACCTTGTAAAGCTAACGGTATTTTAGGTTTAGATTTTCTTACTCGTTACTATGCAAACATAAACATTAAGACCGGCATGTTAACATTGAGTTATAATGGAATGGAGTATCATTCTTTCCCATTATTGGATACATGTAACGTAGAGTGTCCTGAATTTTTGACTGTCCCATCAAGATGTGAAAGTATCCATTATATTACGATTGACGATTGCGTGAAAGACGATTGCGTGATAAGCGCGAGAAACTTAGGGGAAAATTTATTTTTAGCTTCCGCTATAGTTAAACCTAACAACGGAAAGATACCGATTAAAATTCTTAATACGAGCGAAAATACAATTAAATTGCCTATTTTTAAACCTGCAATGAGTTTACTATCAGAATATGATGTTTACAATTTCTCTGAAACTAAATCCAGTTCTGAAAGAGCGGAAACCTTATTATCTTTACTAAATTTAAAACATTTAGATTTTGAAGAGAAAAAATCTATCGAAAGTATTTGTAGGAAATATTCAGACATTTTTCATTTACCGGGGGATAAACTAACAAAAACTAACATATATGAGCCTAATATCACCTTGAAACCTAACTCAAATCCAGTTTATGTTAAACCCTACAGAATACCTCATTCATTGAAGCCTGAAATATCGAAACAAATCAGAAAAATGTTAGACGACGATATTATTGAGGAGGCCAAAAGTGAGTGGTCTAGTCCTATTCTTTTAGTACCCAAAAAATCAGATCAAAGTGGAGAGAAAAAGTGGCGTCTAGTAGTCGATTATAGAAAATTAAACGAAACGGTGCAAGACGATAAATTTCCACTTCCAAATATAACTGAGATATTAGATTCCCTGTCTGGTTCTGTTTTATTTTCTCACCTTGACTTAAACCAAGGGTTTTATCAAATTCCAATTAGTAATGATAGTAAAAAAGTAACTGCTTTCACGACGAACACTGGGCAGTACCAAATGAATCGCCTGCCCATGGGTTTAAAAATAAGTCCTAGTGCTTTTTCACGTGCTATGACTGTGGCTATGTCAGGTTTAGCATATGATAAATGTTTCGTTTACTTAGACGATTTAGTTGTTTTTGGACGTAACTTAGCGGTACATAATTGTAATTTGATCCATGTTTTTGAACGTTTACGAAAAGTTAATTTAAAATTAAACCCCTCGAAGTGTCAATTTTTAAAACGTGAAATCCTATATCTTGGTCATACTGTCTCTTCAGAAGGTATTTCACCCGATCCTCTAAAAATTAAAATACTGCAAGAATACCCCACCCCAAAGAATTCAGACGAAGTAAAGCGATTTGTTGCGTTTTGTAACTATTACAGAAAGTTCATTCCATCTTTTGCTGAGTTAGCTTACAGTTTAAATAAATTATGTAGAAAAAATGAGCCATTTATATGGACGAACGACTGTGAAAATTCTTTCCAAAAATTAAAAACAGCTTTAACCTCTCCGCCAGTTTTGCAATATCCTAATTTTTCTCCTGAAAATGAGTTTATTATACAAACTGATGCATCAGGTACATCAGTTGGGGCAATATTATGTAACAGCGACATGCGTCCAATCGCTTACGCTAGCCGACCTCTTAATAAAGCAGAGAGGAATTATCCTACAATACAAAAAGAATTGGTAGCTGTAGTCTGGGCTATAAAGTATTTTAGACCCTATTTGTATGGTCGAAAATTCAAAATAATGACAGATCACAAGCCTTTAGTTTACTTATTTGGTATGAAAGACCCTTCCAGTAGACTGTTAAAGTTTAGATTAATATTAGAGGAGTATGACTTTAAGATTGAATATGTGAAAGGAAAAGACAATGTTGCCGCGGATGCATTGTCTAGAGTGTGTATTACATCTGATGAGCTGAAAAGTATGAATGAAAATACTATGGCAGTAATGACTAGAGCACAAAGGAAAAGGTTAGAAGAGAAGAATGACAGTAATGTAGAACCTCTTGTCTCTAATATACCCACCAACGATTGGTCTGATCACCCAAGAGTTGTGGAGATACTTAGAAAACAAGATAATTCTATTGAAATGTCAATGATTGAAGGTAAAATATTAAATACGTATAGAATTCAAAACGAAATATCAGTAGAATCTGAATGTTTCGCATATGTACCTAAAAGAAAGACATTGTTTATTAATCTCGACTTTGAAATGCAATTCACGCGAGCCGTATTTGTTAACAAGTTGAGTAAGTTTTGCGATAAAATAGGTGTAAAAGAGTTATGTATGATAAAAACGAAAGAAAATGTTTCGTTTATAAAAGATATTGCAGATGAAATAAAAAGTCTTAGTTCTTGGTCCGGACCACGCCTATGTATACTAAGAGGAATAAAAAGAATTGAAAATGATGACGAAAAGAAACATATACTTAATGACTATCACCTATTGCCAACAAGTGCACATGCTGGCATTAGGCGCATGTTTAATAATATACGTCGACTTTACTACTGGCCTGGTTTATATAAAGATATAACTGAGTTTATAAAAAAATGTGATAAGTGCCAACGACAAAAATTTTACAGACCAACTAAGGAACCGATGGTCATAACGACTACAAGCGATTCTGCTTTCGATAGGTTATTTTTAGATTTAGTAGGACCCTTAGATATAGATGATTATGGATATAAGTATATTTTAACTTTGCAGTGCGATTTAACAAAATATGTTGAAGCATACCCTTTGAAATCTAAGGATACAGTTTCAGTAGCAACTTCGTTTGTAAATAACTTTATTTTGCGTTATGGTATTTGTCGGGAAATTTTGACGGACAGAGGAACTGAATTTATGTCATCTACAATGGAACAGGTTTGTAAACTTTTAAATATCCAAAAACTACACTCCACATCATACCATCATCAAACAATAGGTTCACTAGAAAACAATCACAAACATTTAGGTGCTTATTTGAGAATACAAACAGACAATAGTCCACAATCTTGGAGTTCATGGTTACCCTACTGGTGTTTTGCATATAATACAACAGTGCACACGCAAACAAAATATACGCCATACGAGCTTGTATTTGGTAAACCTTGCAACATTCCATCCAATCTAACAAATAGATTAGATCCATTATATAATTTTAATGATTACCAGTTTGAATTGAAATATAGATTGCAAAAATCCCAACAAGATGCCAAAAATAATTTAATAAAATGTAAACAAATTCGCCAAATGCAGTATAACTCGTATACTAATGCAGTGTCCTACAAAGAAGGCGATTTAATACTTGTAAAGAATGAAAAATGTAATACTAAATTTGATCCGCTTTATTTAGGTCCTTATAAAGTTATAAAAGATGCGGAACCTAATGTAATAATTTTAGATGATAAGGGTAAAGATAAGATAGTACATAAAAATAGAACAAAAATGTATTACCTATAAAAAAAAATGTACTTAATTGTAATTTTTTTTTTTCCTTTTAAAAGGGGCATGTAGTGATGTAACACGTACAATATATGTACGTCATATATTATATGTGATAGGCTACTTTTAAGAGGGAGTAATAAAGCATTGCAAGATGGAGACGGACGTTGTTCTTATTTAATTCCCGTCACCACAGTCCGCGTGGAATGGTCGCACCATCGTCCACCTCGTTTAACTCTGAGTAAACTTTGAGCCAAGTCAAAGTACGCTATATAGAACTCAGCATAAGACTCCAGTCTCCACGGCCCCAGGGTCTCCACGGCAAACGGAACAAATATTATGTCTTTTGAGAGAGGCATACTTCCGCCGCTTGCAGGTTTCAGCCTTTTCTGCTGCGGCTTGAATTCATTGAAGTCGTTGACAACCCTGTAACACCACAAACCGACGTAGTAGTTTTCGCTGAAATCCGCTTTACGATTAGATTTGAGTAGTTAGTACGTCCACGATGACGTTTGTCGTATCTTGTTATACAACAAAGTTAAGCATAGTTGCACGTACTAGCTCCTTTGAATTTAACCTGTCCGCCTATAGGATTATTTTGAAGTATTAATTATATTATAACATATTATCTGATTGCTCAGCACCAACATCTAGACGTGCGGCCGGTTTCTGAATTGAAAATTTCATGTTGAATCTGTCTCAAAGACTACCTACTTATGGACTAATTAAGCAAATTTTTGTGTCTGAATTGATATTGTGTAAGGTTCGAGAGTTGGAACTTGCTATTTTTGCTTGAATGCTTAATTCAGAAACCGGCCCAATATCAATTCAGAAACTAAAATTTGCTTTATTAGTCCTTAAGTAGTCTTTGAGACAGACTCAACATGAAATTCTCAATTCATTTTGTAATTTCTGTCAGAACAAAAGTTGTTCAATATTAGATATGTAGATTTTTGCCCCTGAGAGGTTAATTTATTATTAGTATTTTGAAATTCACCCTGAAAGTTTTTTTTATTTATTAACCATATACCTACCTACCTGCACAGCTTTAGAAAACTTACGAGTAAGTAACTATTTACCTACAGCACATACCAAATACTTAATAAGTACATAATTAATGAAGTATCTATGATGAATGGTAATGAATATTAAAATTTGGTTAATTTTTAGTTAGCGATATGACGATATTTTTGGAGTTTATCTCCTTTAGAATCGACTTGCATATTTATGAAATTTTATGGGGAGTAAAACTTTCTCCGTTATTGACATTATGTTTCCATGACTATGTAGTGTATTTGGATGAATATAAATTGTATAATTAATATAAATAAATGTATCAAGTATGCTTTCAGTAATATAAAAAATGCGTTCATTTACTAATCTATATATTTTATAATCGTTCGTAAAGAGTAAACTCCAGTCGTGTGTCGGAGCTGACACACATTTTTTTAAAGTTAAATTAATGATCAGCAACATACCGACCGACAAACAATGGACGGACTACTTGAAATTAATTTAAAAACAGCAACATCGATGCCGGAAGAATACAATTTTTATGGAGAAAAAGAAATTCTAAAACTTAACTCTCTCTTGGCATCGTATTCCTCATTCATGACCTTTCCATTAATTACATAATGGTAGGAGTTTTCTTGGGATAATAATGCGATGGGTTCCCAGTTTCCCACGTCCCTCTGCATATGACTCGACTGATTTTGTAACGATTATTATCAGATGTTAGTGATAACAACCGGGACCGACGCGTCGCGACGGCTTAACGTGCTAAGGCACAAAAGAATCGAAAAGAACAAATTCGGACTTCCAAATTCGGTCACCCATCCAACTTGGGTCAACGTTGCTTAACAATTGCAATCGACTGATATCCGTTGTCACAACTAGGCCACTCGTCCCTCTAACTTAACTACTGGGTAATTAATCCTAAAATTACTAAAAAATCTAGAAATAGACGCGGACTAGGAGTTAAATTATTTATTCAAAGTGCATAGGTAGGTACCCATTAACTACACATACCAATTTACTTTAAAAGCATCTAACTACCAATTTGTGTCACTAAATATTTGCGTCCACATCCCATCGCATAAAGCATTCGAAATGGACAAATTGAAAATATCTCTTTGAATTCCCGATCACGTTTCCCATTTCAGGATTTAGCTGCATCGGTCGCGGGTACCGGCCAAATGCTCAATGCGTTGCATAGAAACTATTTTATTGCGACAATTCATGTTAAATTCACCATTTTGTTGGCATTTTAAAAGAATCTATACTTATCTTAATGCCAGCGACCCGCGAAAATTATAAAAATGTTAAATGTGAGTCAATATATGGTATTGCGGACTTTTTTTAAAACTTTTGAGAGGAACTTTTCCATCATACATGGTTTTCGTGTAATTTTGACTATACATGGTATTGCGGACTTTTTAGGGTTCCGTAGCCAAATTTGGCAAAAACGGAACCCTTATAGATTCGTCATGTCTGTCTGTCTGTCTGTCTGTGTGTCCGTCCGTATGTCACAGCCACTTTTTTCCGAAACTATAAGAACTATACTGTTGAAACTTGGTAAGTACATGTATTCTGTGAACCGCATTAAGATTTTCTTACAAAAGTAGAAAAAATACACTAAATTTTGGGGGTTCCTCATACTTAGAACTGAAACTCAAAAATTTTTTTTTCATCTAACCCATACGTGTGGGGTATCTATGGATAGGTCTTCAAAAATGATATTGAGGTTTGTAATATCATTTTTTTCTAAACTGAACAGTTTGCGCGAGAGACACTTCCAAAGTGGTAAAATGTGTGTCCCCCCCCCCTGTTACTTCTAAAATAAGAGAATGATAAAACTAAAAAAAATATATGATGTACATTACCATGCAAACTTCCACCGAAAATTGGTTTGAACGAGATCTAGTTAGTAGTTTTTTTTAATACGTCATAAATCGTAAACCGCAATTTACCTTTCATTCAATCAACTCAAATGAGATAAATTTGGTACGAAGCAGGGTCTTATAGCACAGTTAAAGGAAAAATTGCGAAAAGCATGTTTTTTAGTTACATCATATAATAAAAATATTTTTAATAATTTAAAACTTACTACAGGTTTGTACGGAACCCTCGGTGCGCGAGTCCGACTCGCACTTGGCCGGTTTTTTTTTAACTTTTGAGAGGAACTTTTCCATCATAAATGGTTTTCGTGTAATTTTGACTATTTACGCAGCGCACGCCACGTAAGTTCTCAGATGAGACGATTTTTTCCGACTTAACTTACATACTTAATTACAATTTTCGCAAGGTACTGTAATTTTTTTGAAAATAAAATATAGCCTATGTTACTCGCTGATACAGTGGTATTAAAATCGGTTCAGTAGTTTTTGAGTTTATCCATTACAAACAATCAATCGAATCTTTCCTTTTTTGGGTTCCGTGGCCAAATTTGGCAAAAACGGAACCCCTATAGATTCGTCATGTCTGTCTGTCTGTCTGTCCGTCCGTATGTCACAGCCACTTTTTTCCGAAACTATAAGAACTATACTGTTGAAACTTGGTAAGTAGATGTATTCTGTGAACCGCATTAAGATTTTCTTACAAAAATAGAAAAAAAAAAACAATAAATATTGGGGGTTCCCCATACTTAGAACCATAGATTAATTATAAACCATATATATTGTCTTTGCTTTGCTTAGAACTGAAACTCAAAAATTTTTTTTTCATCTAACCCATACGTGTCTATGGATAGGTCTTCAAAAATGATATTGAGGTTTGTAATATCATTTTTATAATATTAGTTTAGATATAAGAGGAAAAGGTGACTGACTGATCTATCAACGCACAGCTCAAACCGCTGGACGAAACGGGATCAAATTTGGCATACAGATAACTTTTTTAACATATGCATAGGATTTTCGAAAAATAGGGGTAAAATAGAGGTTTCAAATTTGCATCAAAATCGAACTTAACGTGAGCGAAGCTGCAGACAAAATCTAGTAATATTAAAAATGCGAAAGTTTGGATGGATGAATGTTTCTTTTTTCTAGAGGAAATTTAGCACAGAGATAGATTATAGTCTGGAATAACACAGAGCCTACTTTTTATTCCGGAAAATTAAAGAGTTCCCGCTGGAACCGAAAAACCTCAATTCATGCGGACGAAGTACCGGACATCTTCTAGCTAGTCTTGAGTAATTAGGATGCGTTTAAAACCTTGGCGAGGCTACTGGCAATTGAATTAGTTCTTCGTAAGAATCTATTTTTCAAAGTTTTTTTTATTTGATAACTATGTATTCAACTTTGGTATTTTGGGTCTTTCTTGTAAAAAAAAAAATTAAAAAAAAATATATAGCTACAGTTTTCTCGGTACTAATTTGCATACAATGATCCTCTTTAGAGTTTAAACAGTTCGAGTTATTAGTTTGACAAACGTACTTACTGATTACAATTTTATCCTTTACTATTTATCAAAAAATGTTGGTAGTAATATCAGCATACAATGTTTCCCGCGACCCGTATGATTTGATTGATACACAATATTATATTGCAAAGGTCCTAACCTAAAAAAAAGGTTTTTACGATTCGTTAGCCCCACACAAAAGTATTGTCTGCAGAAACTGGCCAAGTACGCATCAGAACGCGTTCCGTGATCGAACCAGTTGCTACAAACTTCGATGGTCATGATTTCGTAAACTGTAATTTTTTAATTCATTTACAAAGCCTTTGTCTTGCTATCTCGCTTGGTGGTGAGATGGTAGCGGGCTAAACGGTTAGTGGTACACGGCCGAAGCCTCCCATCAGACAAACTTTTTTTTATTCAAACTGTCTTAGAATATAGACGACTTGAGGGACGAGTGGCCTAGTTACGACGACGCATATCAGTCAATTGCAACTGTTAAGTAAAATTGATCCAAGTCCGTAACTGGATGGGTGACCGAATTTGGTATTAGCCTTTTCGCTTCCTCCGTGTCTCGGAGAGCACTTCAGCCGTCGGTCCCCGTTATTGTCACTAACATCTGGTAATAATCTTTAGGAACCTAAGAATTGAAATAGTACTCTTATGCCCGGTTTCTGAGGTACTTTTAACGAAGGTTTATCTATTCATTAGCGCTATTGGTCCGATAACTCATGAAAATGCGTTTCTGAACAACGTTATGCAAGTTAAACTGCGCTTAAACTTAGTTTATCTTAACGAATATAATACAGTAAAATTAGCTAATAATGATAAAACTTTTGTTTATCATAACTGACCAATATGCGCCGTTTATCGGTTCCATAACTTTATTTGACGTTTGATCTGTGTTGATGTCTGTTGTACCTTGTATCTATTACCATTTTTGATATTCTTTCAGCTGGCGTGGCCTACTCGATTTGACAAACAAACGAAATTCGTCTCAGTGGAATCTAGTGGGCCACGGCCTATATAGCCACTTCTTTCAGCTAGCGTGGCCTACTCGATTTGACAAACAAATGAAGTTCGTCGTGCGAATCTATTGGGCCACGGCTTCGGTTTTCGAAAATCGAGTTGGCCGCGCCCGCTGAGAACATAAGTAGGTATGTAGTAGATAACAAAACGTACAAAACAATTACAATAAAGTAATAGTAATGAATAATGATGCAAAGCAAAACTTTAAACTTGCGCGCCAACCCAGCTAAACGTTAACAATAAAATTTGACGTTTCACTGACAATTTTTTTTATTTTTTGTTGACGTTCATTAGTCATTCAACCGCTGATAAATAATTACGAATTTGTATATTTTATTTAAAAAAATGATATTTAGCCACTTATTTAACATAGGAAAAAATACTATTGGTAAGAAAACTTGTATAAAAGACGCAATAAAAGAAATATATGCATTTTAAATTCGATCCCCTTACCAGACCCATCTAACGACAGAATAAGGAACTGGTTATCGGTTCAATAGTTATTGAACGGGTCGCGGGGTACTCAGAAACGCATGGATAGTTATCTGACGTTTATCCTTTGGTTAACTTTATTGAATCAATAGCTATTGAGAACATAACTTGCGACCTCAGCAACCGGGCATTAGTCGAGTCGTATATGCGGAAGGACTTGGGAACCCGCCGCATTATTATCCCCAGAAACCCCTTGCCATTATGTGATTAATGGAAAGGGATCACGAGCCTCAGGGATCAGCAATGAGGAATGCGACACAGAGAGAGATATTTCAACAATCGCTTTTCATTTTCAGGAGAGATCAACCCTGAAAAATCTAAATCCATACTTCCTTAAATGTATTACAAATGCGTACCTACGTGTGTCTGTCTATGTGCAGACAGACTGACTCATATCCAGACAGGCGAAAAATATATATAGGTTTCTTGTTTTATGACGGGACCCTAAAACTGTGGAGAAATACCCGACTTTTCTATGGAAACCAATTATTTGGTATTGGAATTCGTTTTACCTTTGATATTGAGACATACTTTGAACCAAAAATAGGCCTTTACAAAGTAATATTGCTGATATTACAAACTAGATGATACACATGACTCCGTCCGCGTGGATATAGGTAAGTACTTAGGTTTTAAAAATCCCTGAAGTATTCTTCAATTTTCCGGGATGAACAATATCTACATGGATATAACTGTAATCATACAAAACATCGCGTCGATCCGTTGCGCTATTGCGGCGTGATTGAAGGATATACCAACAAACATAATTTCGCATAATCCACTACAGCAAATTAACGTCCCACTGCTGGGCACAGGCCTCCACTCTCATAGGAAAGTGGGAATTAGAGCTTAGACCCACCACGCTGCTCCAATGCGGGTTGGCGGGCTTTAACGACTATTATCATGTTAGTGATAATAACCGGGACCGACGGCTTAACGTGCTCTCCGAGGCACAGGGGTGACACACCGCCAACTTCCTAACTCCGGGCTAGTACTGAGAATTTCTAGTCAGAAAAACCCAATGCTCAAATTATGGCCCGACCCGGGACTCGAACCCGGGACCTCGTCGGCCGCAGTCGAACATGCCAACCACTAGACCAACGAGGCGGTTAATTTCGCATAAATTTCGCCGTAATCGGTTCAACAGATGTAAAGCGAAAGCGTAGCAGACAGACAAACAAACACACTTACGCATTTATAATATTAGCACAGATAGTCATATTATTAGTAAGAATTGACGTTCAGAAATCAGAAATTGTTATAAGTACCTTTGAATAATAATTGTCCTTAATTGTTTACCCGAGTACGGTGAAAAAAATGTATGTGGGTATGCACGTTTGTATGTATGTTCATCTGTTCCCTCTTAACTTCTAAACCGCTCATGATAATTTGACAAAAATGAGGTATCCTTGGAAGCGTCTTGATCGTCCGCTGAATAAAGGCTACGTGATGTCACATTTAATAGAATATGGCGCCCTCTCGAGGACATAATAATTATTTGAGTATACCTCGGGTGTGAATGTACTTTCCCCCTTGTTTAAGAATCTACCATTATAAATCCTTATGTATTTCCTTGTCAATGGTACTTTACTTACCAATATTAAGAAAGGGGCTATTGTATCGGAAGGGGCCAGCGCACGCCATTTTGAGGTGCTGGCTGCGGTACCGGAAACGGAAGCGGGACATCCATTACACGTGAGTGCCAGTTGTTCCGGAGTAGACCGACAACCGAGGAAGGAGGTCAGAGCTTTTAACATGGCCACAAAATCCATACAAATTTTGATGTAAGCGAAAGTGTGTGTTTCTATTTGTCGTTACGTTACGGCCCATCTTTTCAACCGTTTTGTGTTAAATTTGGTATAATAAAGAGGTTGCATTCCGGGGAAGGACATAGCCTACTTTTAGCTCGGATAATTAAAGAATTCCCACGGGATTTAAATACCTTAATCCACGCAGACGAAATTGCGGGTATCATTAATATTAATTAATTAATTACTAAAATATTTATTAGTTATAGTCTTGCCTAATTTTAAAATACTTAATGTGAAAGTTTTCATGTTTGAATACTATTGTAAGCTATAGTTTATTATATTATGATGTTTGTTACTACTTCACGCCACAATTACCTACTGAATCGATTGTCTTGTCCGAGACGTCTACAGCTGGACATAGGTCTCTTGGAAGGAATTCCACACACACGCCGCAGTCTTCCGCCGCGCCACCTGGATCCAGGTGCCAACTGTTTCATTATTGTTGACTTTCGTGTTTTAGAATTATGATCCACTAGCGAATGCCCGCGACTTCGTTTGCGTGGTTTGAGGTTTTTTGGTTCCCGCGGGAACTCCTTAATTTTCCGGGATAAAAAGTAGCCTATGTGCTATTCCAGACTATAATCAATCTCTGTGCCAAATTTCAGCCAGATCCGTTCAGCCGTTGGGGCGTGATTGAGTAACAAACATCCATCCATACATCCATCCATCCAAACTTTCGCATTTATAATATTTATTTGATAATTAAGGAATATCAAGGTACGTAACATCAAACTCATTTTGAGTAACATTGCTGTTTTGCTTTAAGCGTTGGCAGTATGGCCCCAGCGGCTTCCTGTGATTCATAATCATAATCATAATCATAATATTTAATTGTTGATTGCAGGTTAGGTACACATAGGAAGTTCTTACAATAAGGATACCAATCATATGGTGTTCAAATTGTCATAAAATACAATTTTCATTTATGTTTATTATTTTTTATTATTCGTTTGGTTTTATGTCTGCCAATACCGCGCTTCCCATAGCGGAGTCGCCATTCCAGCACAATTAAAGCAATATTTAGGTATACTTGGCTAACCATGCTTCAGATATATCAGAATCACATTACATATTATATCGTACGAGATGACGCCCTCATCTTCATCCGCGATTTAGGTTTTAAAAAGCTATTTTTCGAAATAGAAAACTAGATGATGGCCGCGACTTCGCCATCATCATTCATCACAAGTATTGGGTGGATTTTACACAACTATTAGTTGGTAAATGTGAGCGCATTGTGGTTTTTTGTGAATGTTGTTATTATAAAGCTACTCGTAACGTGTTGCCGTTTCGGAATGAGCGGAGACTTGAGAGTATACTGGGAACCACTTGGCCCGTTTTGTGATGGTTTTGCACTGCCACAATTTGTAGTATGTAGCGTGTAGATCTCTTTACCCACCACTACAGCCCATTAACATCCCACTGCTGGGCACAGGCCTCCACTCTCGTAGTAGAGAGGGAATTAGAGCTTAGACCCACCACGCTGCTTCAATGCGGGTTGGCGGGCTTTAAAGACTATTATCATGTTAGTGATAACAGCCGGGACCGACGGCTTAACGTGCTCTCCGATGCACGGGGGTGAAACACCGCCAACCTCTAACTCCGGGCTGGCACCGAGAATTTCTTAACTGAAAAACCCAGTACCTAACATGTTTTATGCCCGACCGGAAATTGAACCCAGGACCTCGTGATCCGCAGTTGACCATGCTAACCGCTAGACCAACGAGGCAGCATCTCTTTACAGTCTGTTTAAATTCGTCAACTTAGTGTGACTTATTTACCCTGCATTTAGGTATACCTACTTACATTATTCACTATTTGGAGTATTAACTGACTATAAGAATACGGTGCCGCACACACTAGCGCGACAGGACAAGGGCACTTTTATCTATAAAATATTTCCCGGCAACGGTACGGCACGATGTTATGATACCGATCTCTGTGTAGTTTATGTAGGCAAATTCGATTTACACTTCCACTAACAAATAGTTTTGACAGTTACCTTGATGAGCGAGCTCATATTGAGACTCAATATATATAGTAATAATAATAACAATACGATTTTTATTAGCAAAAATTATGAAGGCACCTTCATAATTTTTAATAGCAATCAGAGTGACGACATAAGAATTGCTAATATTTTTTTACAGTATGTATGTTCATAACGTCTTTGAAAGGTGATATCTAGTGAAAGGCCCGGACAATAGCGTCAGTTTTCGTACTGTTTGCATAAGTACTGTGCATACTTTTATACTGTACAAGAATCAGCTTTTCTAATCATGGTTCATTTTTGGAAACCATGAACCGTTTTTGAGCGGCCTTTTCTAGTGAAAGGCCCATTTGCATGCGGGCAAACTTTCACTATCGTCATGAATAGAGAGACCTTCACCCATCTAATACTGAATCAGCTTTTCTGGCGATCGTTACCAAAAGTGCAGTTATCTCTTAGTCTATTACTGTACAACTTAATTTAGGACTGCAGTGCTCTGATGAGGCCTCGTGCCAGTGAGCGTGAGTGTAAATATGAAATAAATGAAATGAAATAAATTAGAATATTTTTGATCATTTTATGCTCGCTCACTCCTTTCCACTTTTCCTGGGTGAAAGTGCTTGTATGCAGTTTTCCTCTACGGGTTAAAGTTAAACGGAGTCCGTAGGCCGTCCGGAGCTCGCTCCGCTCGCGATAGAAACCCCGCTTTTGCCTATAATTTACGACATTTGGCGGTTGGAAGCCTCGGCGAAGCTCTGCAGCGGCAACGGTGGATACTTTTTTCTCTCGTTCATGGTGCCGCTACCACTTATAATAGTAATCGCTGTCGCCTATGTCTTGGGCCAAACTGCAGACACAATAATTGAGCCCCGCCGGTCAGTTTTGAACTGAAGCAGAGTAGAGCCAAGTGCATTCTTGTTCTTGTACGATTCTCGAACAGTGCTTCCAAGTTTAATTATAGCCCGAACTAGCTGATGCCCGCTACTTCGTCCGCGTGGTTTAAGTTTTCTTGATTCCCGCGGAAACTCTTTAATTTTCCAGGATAAAAAATAGCCTATGTCACTCTCCAGGTCCTATACCACTAGGTTGAACTATACCCATGCCAAAAATCACGAGCCGTTGATCCGTTGCGGCGTACCTAATTGAAGGGCAAACCAACAAACAAACACTTTCGCATTTATAATTAGTATGATATGATTATTATTGAATAGGTACTAAATGATTCTTATGTGGATTTATGTTTAAATAACACTTGAACTTGGTAGTGGAATATCCTGCAGGGCGATTACGGAAAAGCGGCATCAATCATTGATACAATTGATGATACATCTCAATTGATGGGAATTGTGATTGTTATAATTTATGGTATGTAGTCAATCAGAGATGATTGCGATAATTACACTGTAGCCATCATTTTATCGCTATAGGGCCTAGGGTGTATATTAAAGTTTTTTTTTGTTGTTCTATATTAAGTAGGCAAGTCCTTACGATACTAATACATTAAATTACCTCGTCGTTTAGTGGTTAGCATGTTTGACTACGGCCGACGAGGCCCTGGGTTCGAGTCGCAGGTCAGGATAGTACCATAATTAAGTACCTATTGGGTTTTTCTGGCTATAAATTCTCAGTACTAGCCCGGAGTTAGGAAGTTGGCGGTGTTTCACCCCCGTGCCTCGGAGAGCACGTTAAGCCGTCGATCCCGTTATATTATCACTAACATGATAATAGTCGTTAAAGTCCGCCAAGCCGCATTGGAGCAGCATGGTGGGTCTAAGCTCTGATTCCCTCTCTTCTATGAGAGTATTCTATTAGAGAGAGGGAGGCCTGTGCCCAGCAGTGGGACGTTACTGCGCTGTAGTGCTGGATTCTGTTAAGATTCTAGGTTCTAGGTACGTTTTCGGAAGCGTTCCCCTCACAATCTGTTTATACTAATTCTGCAAAATATTATCTGTTTTTACTCATCGATGGTTTTTACTAATTAATATAATCTGTACCTAACAATTATTAATTATATGAATCAATTGTTAATATTATGACTTTATGTTAAATTTTTGCTCAATATATCGTATGCCTGTTAGAGGTAGACTTCCTACTATGTAAAATTATTACTATTTTAACATCTTCAACTATGTACCTAACAGTCATGAAATGAAATACTGATTTCTGAGTTTCGTTAATGTAAGCCGTATTCCGAGGCGGTAGAGGCCATAATAACTTAATAATTTATGCTCGACGTAAACCAATTATTTAAAACTTTGCCAAAGTTCATACTTACCTACTGTTTGAGAACTTTTGTATCGTATTATCATATTTTCCAGTTTGGGGTTTGTTATTATTTGATTATTGTAATTTATGATATTGATATTTGATACTTACCTGCTCTTTCTCTCAATTTTTTTAACATGCAGTCTGGATTATCATACTAATATTATAAATGCGAAAGTGTGTTTGTTTGTTGATTTTTTGGCATTTTTTTGGTTTGTCCTGCAATCACGCCGCAAGGAGCAACGGAGCGACGTTATTTTTGGCATGGGCATAGTTGAGGACCTGGAGAGTGACATTAGGCTACTTTTTATTCCGGAAAATAAAATAAAATATATACATAATTAATTGAATCCTTCGAGCTGATCTGACGATCTCACGAAGTGGATTCTAATATCTAGTGAGTGGAACTCTTTTATGGTTTCTACATTCTAGTAAACCCCTCCTTTGTTTCATTTAGTGACGAGTTCACTGAATTTTCTCTGGTTTGGCCAGGTGGGCGGCTTCGGCGTGGCTAGTTACCACCCTACCGGCAAAGACGTGCCGCCAACTGATTTAGCGTTCCTGCACGATGCCGTGTACAAGCCGATTAAGGGTAGGTATAATTAAGTATATTCTTCAGTACCTCAACTTATCACGTCTAGCTTCCCACATACTTAATAATAGATAAGTATGTACCTAATTAAGTATCATTAATTATGCCCCGATCACTGTTAATGAGGTACTTACGAAACGACAGCAAACCGGTAAGTAATGTTGTAAATTCCTCATAATTTGCCACCATAAATCGTTTTTAAGGATGCATTAAGATTAGTATAGGTAAAGTACTATAGGGTTGTCAACCTATAGGGTTGTTTCAGAAAGACTCGTTATATCGTAGTAGGGGAGCCCAAGAGGGGATCTTTTGGATTTACTCCAGCGCGTCAGATATTGGTAAGTGGTAACGTATACGTTACCACTTACCAATATCTGATCCACATGTATCTGTTATCGGATGTAAGTTAATTGTTAATCTGTTGGTTTGCATAGTAGTTTGCAAGTAAAATAAATTGGTTAAAAAAAATTAGAGCGCGTCAGATATTCAGAGGAGATGTTAAGTGGACCCAAAGGAAGCTCTATTCATAACACTGACGATTCTGACGTAACGTGAAGTCACTGCGGTTTTTTGAAAATGCAATAAAAATGCCATTTTGAAATACTCGAGCGCGTCAGCATAATCATACAGACAGTAGGTTCAGCTTCATGTCCCAAACTTGCTGACCTGACGATGATTTGAAAAAAAAAAACCTGTAGACGCTCCCCCCACCGGTGACAGGATATACATCATATAACCTTTTTTTCTTTCTCTCTAATCTTCAAAATCCATTAGGTCTCCACGACGCTCGAGTAAATCTTTATTTAGCATCATTGCCTCCCCTACTATTAAATATTTACAAATAAAATAGGAAACCCCATAAGAAGGCACAGTGCCAGCCCTATTAATGGGAGGGAGGGGAGACATTAAAGCTAATTTGCATCCACAGCCGCTGATCAGCCGCGTTATTGAATTAAATTACAGCCTTGAGCCCCGACACGCTTTGCGATCGTGTCCGGCGCCATTTATCTCTGCATTCTTTGCGAATTCGCGGGAAAATAAGGATATCGGATATTTTATCACAGAGTAGATATGCCTAACTGAAGTGTATTCAAAGACGTACCTAATGAAACCACCGCTAGCACACAGTACTATATCGAGATATATTATAGAGTATCGGATATATACTCGTGCGCCGCTAGTAAGGACGACCCGTTTATTACTGGCTAATAAATTATAATTATTGTACACTACGTGTTATAGCACAGAATAGGTAATAAATAGTATAGCCCTATATTTATTCAATGTACTCGGTACCTATACATATTTAAAAGAGGTGCAAGACATGATTCCCTACACTTAGTTTTAACAATGAACATTAAATAAGTATTAAACTTAAAACTAATAAAATAATAATTAAGTATAGGTATATTTACATGGATAAAAATTTTATACATTTTATTTGCTGGCTTTACGGATCCCAATTTTGCCAAGTTTCCCTCCGTGCACTGTATACCCTATACCTACCCTGGTCCACTAAACGTCTCCGATGTTAAAATATCTTTTTCCGGACACCACTTGTAAAGGTGGGGTCACCTCTAGCCTAGATCTATCCCAAAGGACGTTATATAGTCCTTCAATCACGCCGCAACAGAGCAACGGATCTACGGGTTTTTATTAAGGAATGCCTATGGGAATTAAAAAACTTATGCCACGCGAACGAAGTCTAAAGTTAAAGCTAAGTAGGTATAAAGTTTTTTTTTTTTAAATGTATTATTTTTAATTAATAATTAATTATTATAGTCCATAGTCCTACTTTTCAAGAAAGGAGACCCAAGGCTGATAACCAACTATAGACCAATCAGTCTTATGTCATGTATATATAAATTATTCTCCATGACTACTACGAAGACTCAGCACCATAATAGACGAAAACCAACCGGTAGAGCAAGCTGGATTCGTACGCAACTTCTCTACTATTGACCACAATACACGCCCTCAAAATGATCATAGAGAAGTACAATGAATACGATAAGCCTTTATACATATGCTTCACAGATTATAGCAAAGCTTTTGATACAATTTCACACAGCTCTTTATGGCAAGCTCTATCAGCTCAAGGAATAAACCAACAATATATAGATCTGATAAAAACTATATACGCAAATAGTAGAGCCAGGATAACTTTGGAAAAACCAGGTCCAGATTTTAGCATAGAAAAGGAGTAAAACAAGGTGACCCGCTCTCTCCTAAGCTTTTTATTGCTGTACTGGAAGAAGTCTTTAAAATAAAATATTGGGAAAATAAAGGTCTAAATCTAAACGGAAAGTATTTATAACATTTAAGATTTGCAGACGATATAGTGCTCCTTTCAGAAGACCCCAAAGAATCACAACAAATGATAGAGTCACTATATGTCCAAAGCAAAAATGTAGGGCTGGAAGTTAATCTAGATAAAACTAAAATAATGTCAAATAGGCATAAAGTACGAATTGTCCTATCATCTGACAACTTAGAATATGTCGATGAGTACATCTACCTAGGGCACCTGATTAAATTCAAAGCATGTACTGATAGCGAAATAGAGCGAAAAATCAAGAACACCTGGAATAAGTATTGGGCCATGAAAGAAATATTTAAGAGTAAACTACCTATTAAACTAAAAACCAAAGCCATGGAGGTCTGTTTATTGCCATGTCTCACATATGCATGTCAGACATGGCCATTAACCAGAACCAGCCTAAACAAAATTCAAATATGCCAACGGAAAATTGAAAGGAGTTACCTGGGCCTTAAACTCAAAGACAGAGTAAAAAACAAGCAGGTAAGGAAAACCACAGGGGCCAAAGATGTAGCAAAGAAAGTTCTCCATCTAAAATGGAAATGGGCCGGTCATATTCAGAGAGTACAAGACGATAGATGGTCGAAGACGACAACAAACTGGTACCCCATTTACAAGAAACGAAGGCCAGGCAGACCACGGAAGCGCTGGAGTGACGACATCGAGAAAATAGCAGGCACTACATGGAACAGAGTCGCTAGAGACAGACAACTATGGAAAAAGTTGGAGGAGGCTTTCACCTCTGAAAGCGGTCCTAACACAACGCTGGCTGTGGGGCAACGCAGCCAGCGTTCTGGGCACACTGCCTCATTGCAGCGGGATAGATGATATTTTTAATGTTTAGTTTTTAGTTTTTAATTTAGATTTAATTTAGATTTTAATTTTATCTATTTATAATATATTTTTTGTCTAAAAATAAAAGTGTTAAACACAAAATATAGATTAAAAAAATAAAAACCTTTAAATTATTTTAACTTTCACTCGTTCAGATTTATCCTGTATAAATAGATAGTTTTTAGTTATAAGTTAAATAATTCAATAGTTAAATAAGTTAGGGCATATTGCACAGATATCAGCAAAAGGAAAATAAAGCTATTTTTATTTTATTTCATTTTATTAATTATTTTGGTACGGCACCCTCAAGAAAAACTTCTCTGTCGGTTCATGAGTCTGAGAGATTTAGAGAAATGTCACAAAGCGGCTAATTAATTATCTTAGAGGCTCTAGGCTCTATAGAGATGTTTTACTCGTAGGTAGAATTAAGTCGATGCGAGATCTCAGATGTGTATTGTCCAAACATTGACCGGTGTTTCGCGTGGTACAGTGCACGGTGTTTCTATAATCATACTTAATATTATAAATGCGAAAGTGTGTTTGTTTGTTGGTTTCACGGAATTTATTTATTATTTCTATGGTTGGTTTGTTGGTTTGTTGGTTTGTCTTTCAATCACGCCGCAACGGAGCAACGGATCGACGTGATTTTTGGCATAGTTATAGTTGAGGACCTGGAGAGTGACATAGGCTACTTTTTATCCCGGAAAATTAAGGAGTTCCCGAGGGAATCAAAAAACCTTAAACCACGCGGACGAAGTCGCGGGCGTCAGCTAGTTAATTAAATACCTACCAAACCTAATAATGTTTCGTGGGTCTGCTTGACGAACTAACTTTTACAATAACTGTGTCTCCAGATAACATTTGCTTTACTTTCCCTATTTTATAAACTGGAGCTGGCGGTGGACCCTCCTGAGGCTGCTTTCTTATTACAACTGTGTCTCCAGATAGCACCTGCTTTACTATCCCTATTTTATAAACTGGAACTGGCGGTGGACCCTCCTGAGGCTGCTTTCTTATTACAACTGTGTCTCCAGATAGCACCTGCTTTACTTTCCCTATTTTATAAACTGGAGCTGGTAGTGGACCCTCCTGAGGCTGCTTTCTTATTACAACTGTGTCTCCAGATAGCACCTGCTTTACTATCCCTATTTTATAAACTGGAACTGGCGGTGGACCCTCCTGAGGCTGCTTTCTTATTACAACTGTGTCTCCAGATAGCACCTGCTTTACTTTCCCTATTTTATAAACTGGAGCTGGTGGTGGACCCTCCTGAGGCTGCTTTCTTATTACAACTGTGTCTCCAGATAGCACCTGCTTTACTATCCCTATTTTATAAACTGGAGCTGGCGGTGGACCCTCCTGAAGCTGCTTTCTTATTAGAACTGTGTCTCCAGATAGCATCTGCTTTACTATCCCTATTTTATAAACTGGAGCTGGCGGTGGACCCTCCTGAGGCTGCTTTCTTATTACAACTGTGTCTCCAGATAGCACCTGCTTTACTATCCCTATTTTATAAACTGGAGCTGGCGGTGGACCCTCTCGAGTCTGCTTTCTTATTACAACTGTGTCTCCAGATAGCACCTGCTTTACTATCCCTATTTTATAAACTGGAGCTGGCGGTGGACCCTCCTGAGGCTGCTTTCTTATTACAACTGTGTCTCCAAATAGCACCTGCTTTACTATCCCTATTTTATAAACTGGAGCTGGCGGTGGACCCCCCTGAGGCTGCTTTCTTATTACAACTGTGTCTCCACATAGCACCTGCTTTACTTTCCCTATTTTATAAACTGGAGCTGGTGGTGGACCCTCCTGAGGCTGCTTTCTTATTACAACTGTGTCTCCAGATAGCACCTGCTTTACTATCCCTATTTTATAAACTGGAGCTGGCGGTGGACCCTCCTGAAGCTGCTTTCTTATTACAACTGTGTCTCCAGATAGCACCTGCTTTACTATCCCTATTTTATAAACTGGAGCTGGCGGTGGACCCTCCTGAGGCTGCTTTCTTATTACAACTGTGTCTCCAGATAGCACCTGCTTTACTATCCCTATTTTATAAACTGGAGCTGGGGGTGGACCCTCCCGAGGCTGCTTTCTTATTACAACTGTGTCTCCAGATAGCACCTGCTTTACTTTCCCTATTTTATAAACTGGAGCTGGTGGTGGACCCTCCTGAGGCTGCTTTCTTATTACAACTGTGTCTCCAGATAGCACCTGCTTTACTTTCCCTATTTTATAAACTGGAGCTGGGGGTGGACCCTCCTGAGGCTGCTTTCTTATTACAACTGTGTCTCCAGATAGCACCTGCTTTACTATCCCTATTTTATAAACTGGAGCTGGCGGTGGACCCTCCTGAGGCTGCTTTCTTATTACAACTGTGTCTCCAGATAGCACCTGCTTTACTATCCCTATTTTATAAACTGGAGCTGGCGGTGGACCCTCCTGAGGCTGCTTTCTTATTACAACTGTGTCTCCAGATAGCACCTGCTTTACTTTCCCTATTTTATAAACTGGAGCTGGGGGTGGACCCTCCTGAGGCTGCTTTCTTATTACAACTGTGTCTCCAGATAGCACCTGCTTTACTATCCCTATTTTATAAACTGGAGCTGGCGGTGGACCCTCCTGAGGCTGCTTTCTTATTACAACTGTGTCTCCAGATAGCACCTGCTTTACTATCCCTATTTTATAAACTGGAGCTGGCGGTGGACCCTCCTGAGGCTGCTTTCTTATTACAACTGTGTCTCCAGATAGCACCTGCTTTATTATCCCTATTTTATAAACTGGAGCTGGCGGTGGACCCTCCCGAGGCTGCTTTCTTATTACAACTGTGTCTCCAGATAGCACCCGCTTTACTATCCCTATTTTATAAACTGGAGCTAGCGGTGGACCCTCCTGAAGCTGCTTTCTTATTACAACTGTGTCTCCAGATAGCACCTGCTTTACTATCCCTATTTTATAAACTGGAGCTGGCGGTGGACCCGCCTGAGGCTGCTTTCTTATTACAACTGTGTCTCTAAATAGCACCTGCTTTACTTTCCCTATTTTATAAACTGGAGCTGGTGGTGGACCCTCCTGAGGCTGCTTTCTTATTACAACTGTGTCTCCAGATAGCACCTGCTTTACTATCCCTATTTTATAAACTGGAGCTGGTGGTGGGCCCTCCTGAGGCTGCTTTCTTATTACAACTGTGTCTCCAGATAGCACCTGCTTTACTATCCCTATTTTATAAACTGGAGCTGGCGGTGGACCCTCCTGAAGCTGCTTTCTTATTACAACTGTGTCTCCAGATAGCACCTGCTTTACTATCCCTATTTTATAAACTGGAGCTGGCGGTGGACCCTCCTGAGGCTGCTTTCTTATTACAACTGTGTCTCCAGATAGCACCTGCTTTACTATCCCTATTTTATAAACTGGAGCTGGCGGTGGACCCTCCCGAGGCTGCTTTCTTATGACAACTGTGTCTCCAGATAGCACCTGCTTTACTTTCCCTATTTTATAAACTGGAGCTGGCGGTGGACCCTCCTGAAGCTGCTTTCTTATTACAACTGTGTCTCCAGATAGCACCTGCTTTACTATCCCTATTTTATAAACTGGAGCTGGCGGTGGACCCTCCTGAGGCTGCTTTCTTATTACAACTGTGTCTCCAGATAGCACCTGCTTTACTATCCCTATTTTATAAACTGGAGCTGGCGGTGGACCCTCCTGAGGCTGCTTTCTTATTACAACTGTGTCTCCAGTTATAAAATAGGGATAGTAAAGCAGGTGCTATCTGGAGACACAGTTGTAATAAGAAAGCAGCCTCAGGAGGGTCCACCGCCAGCTCCAGTTTATAAAATAGGGATAGTAAAGCGGGTGCTATCTGGAGACACAGTTGTAATAAGAAAGCAGCTTCAGGAGGGTCCACCGCCAGCTCCAGTTTATAAAATAGGGATAGTAAAGCAGGTGCTATCTGGAGACACAGTTGTAATAAGGTAGGTACTTTATTATGCTATTTAATCATTTCATTACATTATTATTTATTATTATTTAATACTTGTCTAATGATAATGTTAACAAAAACAAAACAAAAAAGATAACACAAGTCCAAAGGTTGTTAGTTATCTAGAAAAGAATATTAGGTTACGTCATAGTTATAGTTATAGTGTGAAATAAATTGAAGAATATTTCTGTGCGTTGTTAGGTAGGTACTTTAGTGATAAGCGAGAAATAAACATAGTCAAAGCTTTGCACGCCTTTGCATGCAAAGCTTTGACTAAGTATGTTTATTTCTCGCTCAGAGTAAGAATTTCTCGTTAAATAGTTTCTGCGGGAATCGAAAAATTTAGTCCACGCGGATGAAGTCGCGGGCATCTAGTGTGTGAATTAGGATTCTAGTGTTTAAATATTTTAACGCAATTAAGTGCTCTTCACATACTACAGGTCATTTAAGCGCACGCGCCGCGCGCACCGCGTTCGGTGGTTCCGTTCTTCAAAAGGAAAAAGGCACCCTTAAAGGATCACTCCGTTGTCCGTCTGTCTGTCTGTCAAGTTGGCGTTGACAGTGTCAACGCCCTTTTTCTCGGGTACGCGTGGAGGTATCAAAGTTGAAATTAATATGAAATACTTAGGTCTATAGTCCCTTGAAGCTGTAAATAAATCAAGCTTAGAAGCTTGACTTAGAAGTCAACACAATACAATGATACGGCCGTTTGACGCATATTTTGACACTCACCAATAAATCAATACCTATAGGGTGCTTCCCGTTGATCTAGAATCTAGATATATAGATCAACGGGGATAGAATCATGAAATTTGGCAAGAAGCAAGTACTATTAGTGTACAAAGTGTATTGTACTACCTATTAGTGCGTACTTAATAGACTTTGTGTACTATTAGTGCACAAAATTTATTGTACTACTAGCTAATGCCCGCGACTTCGTCCGCGTGGATTGAGGTTTTTGGTTCCCGCGGGAACTCTTTAATTTTCCCGAATAAAAAGTAACCTATGTGTTATTCCAGGCTATAATCTATCTCTGTACCAAATTTCATCCACATCGGTTCAGCCGTTCGAGCGTGATTGAGTAACAAACATCCATCCATACATCCATCCATCCAAACTTGCGCATTTATAATATTTATTATTTGATGATTAGTGCGTAGTTAATACACTTTGTGTACTATTAGTGGACAAAGTGTAATACGCAAACAGTACCTACTCAGTATTGTACAGAGGACAGAATAAGGAATCTGCTATTATTATTTTACTCTGTGGTACATACTCAGGTGTACTCTCTATTTCCTCACTCTTATAGTCCAACCACGCGGTAATCAAACACGATCGAAGAGAGATCAGGACCGACAGTCATAAGCGCTATCCAAGGCATGCTAATGGAACACCGCCCTAAATCCAGGAAAGTAAATAAGTACTATGAATTTAAAGCCTAAAATCGAACTCAGGTACTTGTCATCCACAGATGCTAATCGCTTGTCCTAAATACTAAATAATGATAGTATTTTGGATACAGCTTCTTTTATATCCAACAGTTGCAGGCGGAGTAGCCTGAACTAAAGTATGCTCCAACAGGGATAATCTATTTTTTCAATTTATTTTATGTCTATTCACGTAATCCTATCTGCCATTCGACTAGTACTCCAATCACTAACTATTGGTCAAATGTCAGATAAGATGACGTGATCAGACGATAAAGAAGTTGAAAAGTAGACCATCCCTACTGGAACAACTATAGAAGCAACTTGAGGTAAACGGCTTTGGAACATAAGCTGCTGACCGCATAAGTAGGTTAAATACTGATAATGCTGCGTTCATTGCGGTAATATGCGAACAGCATTTATGCTAATGACCATTTTATCGAAGACCATAAAAAACCTACCAAAAATAAATAAATAAGACCATTGAGATAAAACTTGATTGTACTTATCTACTTTTGACATTTGCGAATTGTTAAGACTATATAATACTTATCAGTTTTATGTTCATAAATCATTTGTTAACATGTCTTTCGACGGTAAAGTTGTACTTATAACCGGTGCCGCTTCCGGCATCGGCGAAGCCATAGCCGTACATTTCGCTAAACTATCCGCAAAATTATCTTTATTGGACATCAACGCTGAAAATCTAGAAAAAGCATTGCAAAAGTGTGAAAATTTGAGCAAAACAAAAGCGATCAAAATTGTTATCGATATGACAAAAGATGAAAACGTAAAACAAGCGGTCGATAAAACTATTGACGAATTTGGAAGAATGGACGTAGTTGTTAACTGTGCTGGAATCTTAAGTAAATCTGGGATACTAGACAGTCAATTCATAGGTGATTTCGATAAAGTTATGGCTGTTAATTTAAGAGCCTATGTAATTATGTCACATTTCGCTGCACCCGAGTTAGTTAAAACAAAGGGATGTATAATAAACATAGCTAGTGTATGCGCTAAGTTGGTTGATAAGAAATGTATTCCATACACATCATCGAAAGCAGCTGTTGCACATTTTACAAAGAATGTAGCTTTGGAGTTAGCTGAGAAGGGCGTAAGAGTCAATTCTATTTCCCCTGGTTTTGTTGCGACGAACATTTTAACGAACAGCAAATGTGAAGAAATGAACTTGATAAAGAAGAAGTCAGCTCCGCTTAAGCATGTTCTGAAAGTGGAGGAGGTAGCAGATTTAGCCGGTTATCTAGCAAGTGATAAGGCGCAGAGTATAACTGGAGCTGATTTTGTGATCGACTCTGGATACACCCTTTTGGGGTCGTTGTTAGAGGACGTTTAAATATATGAGTAAGATCCTACTATTCCTAGGTAGATACTTGGTAGATAACATAAAGATTATCAGTTAGGTAATTACCTTAGAACGCGAATAAATCTATTTTCAAAATACTATAGGCCATATAACTAAAGGCCAATTAAAATTTACAACAAACTACCAGAAACTATAAAAAACACTCCCAGTCTACCACATTTCAAACGCAAATTACACAATCTCCTTTTATATAAAACGATTACATATCTCATAGATAAAAATATTAAGCTCTAAGCTCAGGCACTTAAAAATTTGGATAAAAACATATATGCTGAAAACCGTGATCTTGATTGTTCTCTTTCCTTATTTTTATATTGATTAACTTAGTTTATTTTGACTGTACCTAAATGTGTTGCCTGTATGTTTAACCGACTTCTTTATTATCAAAATTCTGTAAATTATATACATATATACTTAATGTGTATATAATAATCATACTAATATTATAAATGCGAAAATGTGTTTGTTTGTTGGTTTCTCTTTTAATCACGCCGCAACGGAGCAACGGATCGAAGTGATTTTTGGCATAGGCTACTTTTTATCCCGGAAAATGAAGGAGGTCCCGCGGGGAACAAAAAAACTTAAAACACGCGGACGCGTGTAAACGCGCGGAAAAGTCGCGGGTATGAGATAGTACAATATATTGTAATGGCTTGACTAAAATGTGATGATGTACTAATTTAATTCTATGATGTTATGTATAATTTGATTTAATGAAATACATAGTTTATGTAATATAGGTACAGAAAAACCTGACAATTAGCACACCATTGACTATTAACTAGGTATATAGTAGAACTAATAGGGCGCGTGGGTGCGTGGCCCGCTAAAGCGGACCACGTAGTGGACCGTGTGGACCACTGTCTACTTACTTGCTCTCCTTCTATCCTAGTGTTTGCTGCCTACGTGTTCTGAAGTAAACAACACACTGCTATGCTAGCGAGCACAGTGGAAGCGCCAGCGTGCTAAGCGTCCGACGTAAAAAAAATCTCTTAAGAAAACATAAAACACTCTAAAAGGGCCTTTCAATGTAGAATAACTTTCCAGACATGCATATGTCACCGTAAGATTGTAAAATCCGTTAGATTATAATCTAACTCGCGAAATTGTAAACTGTCGAATGATTACAATATAACGGATTATTTTTCGGTAGATTGTAATCTGTCAGGTTTATTAACCCGATATAACCTAAGTGCCCGGCCTGAGGCTGGGCACTGCTTGATTATTTATGTCGAACCCTAACCTAACCTACAAGAAAGAGACAAGAAAACGTAAATACAATGAATATTTCAAAAATTGACACTTAAAACATTGAACGGTTCACAATCTTTGACTGTTTACAATCTATCGAAAAAAAAAGCGTTGGATTACAATCTTACGGTGACACATACAATCAATATTATACCGCTGACGATCGGGTACCTTTGGGTGCCATTGAACTTCGCCATTTTGGCTTTCCTAACGGCAAACCGACAATTCTTCCATACAGAACAATTCTTGTAAAAAAAACCATATTAAAGTCATGTTATATTTCCTACGTCCACTCTTCCATCTAACACTTTCTGAAATAAACACCTATGAAATTTTGGCCGTGCTCCTCACCCATCTTTCAAACCCTCGATCATCATCGCTCTCCATAAGTAGGTATATTTTTTTCTCCAAAAAATTATGGAAAGTTCTTCTTTAAGAACAAATTTTGAAAAGGAAGCGCAAAGTCTTGCATAGTTCAACACTAAATTGTAGCCTCTTCAATATTCGCCATACATTTTCTATAGAAAAATAAATTCCGCCATCTTGAATTTTTTTCCTGTTCATCAAGTAGACCTTCATGTCTTGATCATCTTTTGCCAAGAAACCACTCTTCCATCTTCTATACTCTCCGAGATAGACACCGACGAAATTTGTATGGCGGCCATCTTGAATCTGCCATTTTGGATTTTTTTTCAGCTCACTGCCAATAGGATGAGTATTCGAATATTTTTTGTTTGAAGAGCCCTATCTTTAATACCCTGGCCGTGCTCCTCACCCATCTTTCAAACCCTCGATCATCATCGCTCTCAATAAGTATATTGTTTTTTCCGTAAAATTATGGAGAGTTCGTCTTTAAGAACAAATTTTGAAAAGGAACCGCATCAAAGTCTTGCATAGTTCAACACTAAATTGTAGCCTCTTCAATATTCGCCATACATTTTCTATGGAAAAATAAATTCCGCCATCTTGAATTTTTTTCCCATTCATCAAGTAGACCTTCATGTCCTGATCATCTTTTGCCAAGAAACCACTCTTCCATCTTCTATACTCTCCGAGATAGACACTGACGAAATTTGTATGGCGGCCATCTTTAATCCGCCATTTTGAAAATTTTTTCAGCTCACTGTCAATTGGATGAAGTTTCGAATGACATTTGGTCGAGCACCCCCCACCTATCTTCAATACCCTGGCTGTGCTGTTCACCCGTCTTCGAAATCCTCAATCATCAGCTCTCTCCGTATTTTTCCTCTTCATGAATTTTTCCCCTCTATACGAAATGGTCAGTGAAAAAAATTTTTTTCATACAAAATTGTTCAGGAGAGGTGATCAATCAATGAATCAGCACGAGCAGCTATATATATATTATAACTAGTATGGCGCGTGGATGCGCGGCCCGCTGAAGCGGACCGCGTACGGCATCGTACCGGAACGCTAAATCACTTGGCGGTAGGTACGTCTTTGCCGTGTAGAAACTGATTAGGGGTATGGGTTTAATATAACTGCCGTACCCCTAACAGGTTAGCCCGCTACCATCTTAGACTGCATCATCACTTAACATCAGATGAGATCGCAGTCAAGGGCTAACTTGTAGTGGAATTTAAAAAAAAACTATTAAATTTAACAGCCTTGACAATATGGTCAAAAATTGTTAAGCATCTATTTTAAATATTAATTTGGAAGATCGAGTATGGATGCAGGCGTCGCTTCCTGTGCGACTGGGGGGCCTGGGCATCAGATCTATCTCTGGTGCCGCTCTCCCCGCTTTCTTGTCCTCAGTCCATGGCACCCTAAATATATCCCAATAGATTCTTGCGTCCTCTCTAGATGATTTCGTCATTAGTTTCATGGATGAGGCCAAGTACGCGTGGACACACGCCTGCCCAAACCGCGAATTCCCGATATCCCTCTCGTCACAACGGCAATCGGATGGGCCGATCTGCGAGCTAGCGCGGAAAAAGCTTATTGACACGTGCTCAAGCTCTGCAGATCGTGCCCGCCTTCTGGCCGTGGGGGAGTGGGAATCCGGTCTGTGGCTGCAGGCCCTCCCGTCGCCCAACACAGGAACCTTAATTGACTCTTCCGCTTTTCGGATAGCTGCAGCGCTTCGCCTGGGCGCATCGTGCTGCGCTCCACACCGCTGCCATTGTGGCTCTGCCGTCGGCCATCTCGGTCACCATGGTCTCTCCTGCGTCAGCAGCGCAGGGCGTATCTCCCGTCACGCCAGCCTGAATGATATAATCCGTCGGGCCTTTGCCACTGCCGGATATGCGGCTATTCTGGAGCCAGTTGGGCTCATGCGAGACGATGGCAAGAGGCCCGATGGTATGACCCTGGTTCCTTGGAGTTTGGGGCGGCCCTTGGTGTGGGATGCCACATGTGTAGACACCTTGGCTCCTTCCCACCTTCCAGGCACTACCGTTAGGGCTGGTGCGGCCGCGGAATCAGCGGAGGTCCTCAAGGTGCGTAAATATAGCACACTGGATAGTGGCTATATGTTTGCGCCTTTTGGGGTCGAGACGCTAGGGCCTTGGGGGGCTGGGGCGCGCAGAATCTATAAGGAACTTTCTGCGCGCCTGGTCGAGGCAACACGTGACCAGAGTGCTGGTATATATTTCGCTCAGCGAGTGAGCATAGCAATCCAACGCGGCAATGCTGCCAGCATTCTGGGCACGCTGCCCACTGGTAGCGGTCTTTTAGATTAGGTTTTTAGTTTTTAGTTTTAATTTTTTGTTGTCAAATTGTAATTACAATGTTGTAATAACAGAGTACCAATAAAAAAAACCTAATTCCCCAACCCAACCACCTATCTTTAATACCCTGCTCTCTAGCTAGCTCTTCACCCATTTTGCAAACCCTCGATCTCCATATGTTTTCTCCGATTCATTTGTCAGAATGACAGTATGAAGATACAAACTTTGAAAAGGTCTTGCATAATTTCCAAATCCTAGTCAACATTCGCCATACATTTTCTATGGAAAAATAAATTCCTGTTCATCAAGTAGACCTTCATGTCCAGATCATCTTTTGCCAAGAAACCACTCTTCCATCTTCTATACTCTCCGAGATAGACACCGACGAAATTTGTATGGCGGCCATCTTAAATCCGCCATTTTGAAAATTTTTTCAGCTCACTGTCAATTGGATGAAGTTTTGAATGACATTTGGTCGAGCACCCCCCACCTATCTTCAATACCCTGGCTGTGCTGTTCACCCGTCTTCGAAATCCTCAATCATCAGCTCTCTCCGTATTTTTCCTCTTCATGAATTTTTCCCCTCTATACGAAATGGTCAGTGGAAAAAAATTTTTTCATACAAAATTGTTCAGGAGAGGTGATCAATCAATGAATCAGCACGAGCAGCTATATATATATTAACTAGTGTTTCGCTCTATATTTATAACCTACCTAACCTATTTCACTATCTTCGGATAACTGCGACGCGAGAATGATCAGCGCCTTTTTTAATATATTTAAATAGGTAAATACAACGGCAGTAGCTGTGGACACTTCGACATTAATTTGATAGTTGTACTTAAGGAGTGAGGCGGCTTTGTATGAAACTACCCAACGATCATTGATTTTAATTTTCCTACCTCTATATGTTATTTCAGCTAACTGCCTCAAAAACGGAAAAATCAAAAATTTCAAAACGCTACAGCTCGGCCGCCATCTTGTTGTTCCAATTTTTTCCACTTTTATTATTGATTGTTTACTAATTTCTTCAACAGTTGCGAGTTTTAACGAAATCGATTGAAAAACGTAAGAGTTGCAAGAATCACGTCGGCCGCCATCTTGTTTTTCCGAAATGTCATAATTTTTCCTCACTCGAATCCCGCACTCGAACACATCTCTGGTACATCATTGTATTGTTTTCTGGCTCTTTCCGTTTCAAAATCTTGCATAGTTCTACACTTGTAGTCTCTTCAATATTTGCCATATATTTTCTATGAAAAAAAAAAAAACCGCCATCTTGAATTTTTTTCCTGTTCATCAAGTAGACCTTCAGGTCCTGATCATCTTTTGCCAAGAAACCACACTTCCATCTTTTATACTTTCTGAGATAGACACCAAATAAATTTGTATGGCAGCCATCTTAAATCCGCCATTTTGAATTTTTTTTTTGCTCATTGTCTATTGGATGAAGTTTCGAATGACATTTGGTCGAGCACCCCCCACCTATCTTCAATACCTTGGCCGTGCTCTTAACCCGTCTCCGAAATCTTCAATCATCAGGTGTCTCCATATTTTTCTTCAAGTTAAATTTTCTGACTTCTATAAGAAACGATCAGTGAAAAAAAAAATTTTCATACAAAATTTTACAGGAGGAAGATTTTGGGGAAAATCTCGAAAACTTCCCCAAATGTGGCAACACTGTTTAGATACCTCGATACTGCCGGTCGAGATACACAGTCGATCCATACATTTCAACTTTCCCAAATGTTGCCAACTGCCTCAAAATCGTGATCGAAATTTTCAAAAACACAAAAAGAATACAAAATGGCCGCCACCTCGTTTCACATAAACATTTTACTTAGTTTCATAATTTTCCCGTAAACTACAGGATATACCGCTCCTGATGACGTTTCAATTTTTCATCTCGCTCGCACCCAGCCGAAATGATTGCTCCTGAAAAGAGACCATGTCGAAAATCACTTTTTCTTTGATAAATTCCAGTGTTGCCAGACCTCGGCGACGAAAATACCCAAATGTCACTCGTACAAGTGGGACACGTGGTTGCTCGTACTCGAACTTTGCAAAAAATACGTATTTCGATTTTTTTATTTTTGGGGTAAATCTTGAAAACTTCCCGAGAAATGGGATAATTTTTTTCCCCAATCTATACCTCGAGTCAGTACGCACAATCGCCCCCTAGAAGTCGAAACGATCCGACGTTGCCAACTGTGAGAAATTTGAATTTTAAAATTGCGTTTTTTCGTACCTCAAACCGAACGGCAGCCACGACAGCCGCCATCTTGAATTTTTGGAAACTACTCCCATTCTGTCAAAATACAGGATAATTGTAGGCGAAAAAAGGAAAAAATATTATGCTCGACCACGCCGTTTCGGATCTGTGGCGCCGCGGTTCGGGGTCGAAAAATCAAAAATTTCAAAACACTACGGCTCGGCCGCCATCTTGTTTTTCCAACTTTTTCCACTTTTTCTATAGATCGTTTACTAATTTCTTCAATAGTTGCGAGTTTTAACGAAATCGGTTGGAAAACAAAAGAGTTGCGAGAATCACGTCGGCCGCCATCTTGTTTTCCGAAATGTCAATAGTTTTTCCTTTCCCTCATCTCGCACCCGAACACATCTCCCGTACATCATTGTATCGTTTTCTGTCTCTTTCTAGGAGAAACAATTCTGTCAATGAGTGAGTGGTAATTGAGCTATATATAGTATAATAATATATATATATATATTAAAAATATGTAAAGGAAATGACTACTTTAACACCTATAAGTGTAACTACCTACCCATGTTCCTGCGAATAACATATTATGTAGATTATGTATTTATTAATAAAGCGCATTTAAGGATAAAAAGGGCATTTTTATTGTTATTTAAAACACAATTAAAGATACTTCGCGTTGGTTGCATTTAAGACCAGCTTTCAAAAGTCAACAGTCAAGTCACCTATTATATATCTACCTATTCAATACATATAATAATACTAGGTATTGACTGTAATATTGTGTAACCTTACTTCATACTTCTTACGCGTTCGGCATACCGGACAATGTTAATCCAGAATCTATCAAGAAATCGGCACCAGTTATACTCTTAGCTTTATCACTGGCCAAATATGTTGCCATTTCTGCAATCTCACTCGGGTTTACATTGTGTCGAAGAGGAACAGACTTGGCAAATACATCCCACAATTCATCACTTTCAGCTTGACTTTTTCCTGAACTTATTAGAATATTCGTCGCTACTGGTCCTGGTGAAATTGAGTTAACTCTAACTCCTTTATCCGCCAAGTCGTAAGCAACATTCTTTGTAAAATAAGCGACAGCTGATTTTGAAACGTTATACGGTATTGATCCTTTACTAACAATTCTGGTCATCACACTGGCAATATTAACAACACATCCTTTGCTCTCAATCAACGCTGGCGCAGCATAATGTATCAAGGCAACCATTGATCTTAGATTCACACTCATAACTTTATCAAACACAGCCAATAAATCTGGATCTAGAATACCTTCTTGATTTCCAAAAACCCCTGCACAATTAACGACAACGTCGATCTTTCCAAATTCATTGATAGTATTGTCTACTGCTCGTTTTAAATCTTCATCTTTGGATATATCGGTAACCACTTCCAATACTTTTGCTTTGCTTATGTCTTTACATTGTTCAGCTACTTTGTGAAGGCTATCTGCGTTTATGTCTATTAAAGTAAGTGAAGCGGATAATTTTGCGAATTGAACAGCAATTGCTTCACCTATCCCTGATCCCGCACCGGTGATTATAACAACTTTATTTATAAAACTCATTTTAGTACGCTCGTGTTCATCTACAAAATGGCTACCTCACTTAGTAGTTCTCTTATCATTTATTTTTTTGTATTAATAGAACGAGTTCTCAAGCGTTATCACAATGGTTTAAATACGGTAGAGTAATATAAAGTCGATTATGATGTTATGTAACCACATAACTACAGAAATCAGAATATCTGTAGAAGTGATAAGGCAGCGCAAGATAGGCAATTTTTAGGGTTCCGTACCAAAATGGTAAAATGGAACCCTTATGGTGCGACTTTCTCCGTCTGTCTGTCCGTCTGTCCGTCTGTCCGTCTGTCCGTCCGTCACACTCGATTATTTCAGTAACTACCGAAGCTATCGACATGAAATTTGGAATAGTTGTGTATATTAGTGGCCCAAAGACACTGGAACTAAAAAAAATTGGAAATTATTTTTATTCTTATTTAAAAAGGGGGGAAAATCTGAGGGTTGAAATTTAAAAGTGAGATAACTGTACTGTGTGGGGTATCATATGAAAGGGTTTACTTTGTACATTCTAAAACAGATTTTTAATTATTTTTAGTTATGATAGTTTTTAATTTATCGGGGAAAATGTCTAAAAAAATACCGTTCCCCCCCCCTTATCTCCGGAGTTTACCAATCGAAAAATTTGAAATAATTATGGTCAATAGGAATTTACGTATATTTTACAGGAAAACTATAGCCAATGCTCTAACTAGCATAGTTTTTTTGATATTAACAATAAACCTCTACAAACAAAGTTAGTCTTGCGGTTCATTAACAAAGGTAATTATTTATTAATAATGGTACGGAACCCTTCGTGCGCGAGTCCGACTCGCACTTGCCCGGTTTTCATTTTTTTTATTATTTGATACACACACTTCACCACCGTCTTTTTGCTGGTTTTTCTCGGTAGGAATGGCTTTCCGAACCAGTGGTAGATTCAAAAGTACTTGTAAAAGTTTATTTTAAATAAAAATCATTTGAATTTCGAATTTTGAATTCTGAATGTGCAGCTAAGATTTTTTTATTATTGCAATTGTAAAATTTTTTAGTTTTCAGATATAACCGTTTCAGGAATCTGGAGGCTCAGAAAACTGAAAAAAAATAAAGCAGCAGTGTAGGTCCTCTCCGTTTGGCCCGAAGGGCCAAGCAGGGGTACGGGCCTCGAGGCTGAGCCTCCTTACCCGGGCGGGGCGCGGGGAAACTTTGTGCCCCGGTGGGTGTCTTTAAGCCGGGAAACTGGCTAGGGCCTGCCTTGTAGGCTACGGGCCCCTAGGTCGGGTGTCGTATCTGGTATTGGGTCCGCGCTGCGGGTGACGTCGTCACCTCCGCGTGCTGGACCCTCGTCTATATACTAATATTATAAATATATACTAATATTATATACTAATATTATAAATGCGAAAGTCACTTTGTTTGTTGGTTTGTTGGTTTGTTGGTTTGTTGGTTTGTCCTTCAATCACGCCGCAACGGAGCAACGGATTGACGTGATTTTTGGCATGGGTATAGTTGAAGACCTGGAGAGTGACATAGGCTACTTTTTATCCCGGAAAATTAAGGAGTTCCCGCGGGAATAACAAAAAACTTAAACCACGCGGACGAAGTCGCGGGCATCAGCTAGTAGATAAATATGTACAACCTGAAACACAAGACGTCCCAATTGGGACGTGTTTGAGTCATCACAACGCGCGCGCTTATAACATATCTGCCTCTTTTTTTATATATAACATCATCGTGTACTAATTTAATTTTATGATGTTATGTATAATTTGATTTAATGAAATACATAATGTAATATTGTCACATAAAGAAAAACCAGACAATTTGCACACCATTATACAATAGAATATGTAAGGGAAATGACTACTTTAAGACCTATTGTGTAGACCATGTCCCTGCAAATAAAATATTAATAATTTATCTATTAAAAATAATGCATTAAAAGATAAATAAGGCATTTTAATTGTTATTAAAAACACAATTATTTCACACATTATTCGCTTTGGTTGCATTCTTAAAGTCAATTGTCAAGTCAAATATTATATCTACCCACGAAAAGTAAAATAAAATTAATATTTATTTAGTAAAATATGGTACAGACAAAATGTTATTAGGTAAATAAGTACAAGCACATTTTATCGTTACCGACGTCCAAATATTGAATTAATAAAATATTCTTATTTAAGAATTCAGGAATTCTTGTACCGAATAAAAACAATGATCTAAAAGATATTCGAAAAGTCCTTTTTAAATAAATGTTAGATTGAGTTCTTTTAGTTTATTCGGTAATATACCTATTCAATACAATACCTATATATATTATCATGTATATATACTCAATATTGTGTAACCTCATTTCATTATACTTTCCCGGCCGGATCTAAATTGTTCGGCATACCGGACAATGTTAATCCAGAATCTATCAAGAAATCGGAACCAGTTATACTCTTAGCTTTATCGCTGGCCAAATATGTTGCCAATTCAGCAATCTCACTCGTGGGTACATTGCGTCGAAGAGGAACAGACTTGGCACATGTATCCCAAAATTCATCATTATCAGCCTGACTTTTTCCAGAATTTATTAGAATATTCGTCGCTACTGGTCCTGGTGAAATAGAGTTCACTCTAACCCCTTTATCCGCCAAGTCGTAAGCAACATTCTTTGTGAAATAAGCGACAGCTGCTTTTGAAACGTTATACGGTATTGATCCTTTACTAACAAGTCCGGCCATCGCACTGGCAATATTAACAACACATCCTTTGTTCTCAATCAACGCTGGCGCAGCATAATGTATCATGGCAAACATAGATCTTACATTCACACTCATAACTTTATCAAAACTAGTCAATACATTGGGATCGAGAATACCTTCTCCTCCAGAAATCCCTGCACAATTCACGACAACGTCGATCTTTCCAAATTCATGGATAGTATTGTCAACTGCTCGTTTTACGTCTTCATTTTTGGATACATCGACAATTGATTCCAATACTTTTGCTTTGCTTATGTCTTCACAATGTGCAGCCACTTTATGAAGGCTATCTCCGTTTATGTCTATTAAAGAAAGAGTAGCGGATAATTTTGCGAATTGAACAGCAATTGCTTCACCTATCCCTGATCCCGCACCGGTGATTATAACAACTTCATTTATAAAACTCATTTTAGTACGCTCGCGTTCAACTACAAAATGGGACCTCACTTAGTAGTTCTTCTTTTTATATGCTTGTTTGTGTCAATAGTTAGATCATAAGTGCTATCAATATAGATAGATACGGTAGATAGTCGATTAGATATGTGTGGGAGTGTGACACAAGTCACAACCACGGAATGTAGAATAAGTAAAACTGACGTATTTGTATAGCATTACTATTTCAATGAAGGTAAAAGTAGGTAGATTCGGATGCATTAGTTATTGTTAGGATTTTTTAAATATGACGCCGTACCGGTAATTTTCCTGTCCACTACAAGTTAGCCCTTAGCTGTGATCTCATCTGGTGGTAAGTGATGATGCAGTCAAAGATGGTAGCGTGCTAACCTGTTAGTGGTAGGTATGGCAGATTTGTTTTACTTAAAACCCATACGCATAATCGATTTCTACACGGCATCCGGAACGCTAAATCGCTTGGCACATCTTTGCCGGTACGGTGTTAAGTGGTAAATACTAAATAGCTGAAATAGCTATGGCCCATGCCTCTCACCAGATCAGAGAAAATTCATAAATTATAGTGCCATAATTAATGAAAATAGCCGAAAACATTTCTGTGAAATTATTTAAATTTCTGTGGTCAATACAGTAAATTATCACTTACAAAGTATTTACTACCGGGCTGTCACGACTGCTTCTAGATGAAAAAATCAAGGCTAAGTGTACGATAAGATAAAAATTCGGTAAATCATTGATGTAGAATTTTAGAGGTTTAAATGCAAAAAAGTCAAGGCTAAGTGTACGGTAAGATAAAAATGCGATCATTTATGTAGAATGAATGTTCATATTCTGACATTACTTTTTAAAATAATAAAGTTCTTTTCCCCACATTTGTACGAGCACTTTCAGGATGCTCCTGCCCGAACCAGACCTTTGCGCACCTGTGTAATGTTGAAGTCACTTGAAGTACCTAACCCACATTGAACACCATATTTTACGCTAAGTCGTTTGCGGTGGTAGCAGCGCGTCTCTGGAATTCCCTACATCCGTGGGTGCATTTAAATCGAGACTGAAGCAGCTCTATCTTTCGTCTTTATAGGATTAGCTTTTATAATATCATATTATTTTATGTTTATATTTATTAGGTACTAAGTAGATGATGCCCGCGACTTCGTCCGCGGTGGTTTAGATTTTTCGATTCCCTTGACGACCTCCGTGGCGCAGTGTGTAGCGCTGTTGTCTTAATGTGCGGAGGTCCCGGGTTCGATCCCCGGCAGGGTCAATTTGGGAATTCATAATTTCTGAATTTTCCCTGGTCTGGCCTGGTGGGAGGCTTCGCCCGTGGCTAGTTACCACCCTACCGGCAAGGACGTGCCGCCAAGCGATTGAGCGTTCCGGTACGATGCCGTGTAGAAACCGAATAGGGGTATATGGGTTTAATATAACTGCCATGCCCCTAACAGGTTAGCCCGCTACCATCTTAGACTGCATCATGTAGCCACAGCTTCAGGATAATAGGAACTTTAAGTAAAAACCAGCAATACAATAACATTTTCTATATTTTTAGTTTATACACTTCCTCGAGCCACACGATAACCACTACATTGCCATCAAAAAAAAAACAAAAACCGATCTCTTGCCTCGGCGGCCATTTTGGTTCGGGCTCGTGATTTGTCGATATTCACATATTTGTTAATCAATAACTTGTTGGCGCCAAATTCAAATACAGTTCACGATTTTATTATGATAATAGAATATTCCTAATGACAAACTTTAATAATATTGAATACAGGATATTTATAAAATAATAGAACAATAATTTAAATAAAGCTGAACGATAGCAACAGGCGAGTACCAATTATTCATCATCCAGTAACATGACTTAAAAAACTATAAAACAGTGACTTCATAGAACACTCACTAGATGGCGTTAGAAGTCTGACACCCTATAGGAGTTTTAATGTAAATAGTTTCTATTTAACAAAATAATATTAGAAATCACAAAAGCCGACATAGACGATATAAATCTATTACCTAAAATATGCCTAAAATGATAAGTGGGCTTACAGCTCGGCCTTCCTGTGGTGAGCGAGTCCCTTCGCTCTGAGATGCAAAATCTACAATTTATTTTAATTAATAATTAAAACATCATACAATCTACTAGAGTAACTTATTCCAACAAACAATCTAGAAGTATTTTTTTTTATTAATATCACTATTTTTAGCTAATTATCTTGGCATAATTTATTACATAAGGTTTAGACTAATTCAGTGCTATTTTATGATAGTTCAAGATTCAAGATTAATTTATTGATAATTATATTGCAAATTTGGGTTTTCATAAGGTCTTAATGTAATATATTATAATGTATATTTATTATGTGCATCCAAATACCTTAAATATACGGTATGCAATATTATAAAGTAGATACATAACGTTTCATTTTAAATACAGCGTTATTTTAATTACTTAGGAAAGTCCATCCAAGTATTATTTTAACCTTAAATACAATTTTTATATTATCATGTCATTACATGTCTGATGTCACAATATAAGTATTAATTATTAACCATGTCAATTAATCATTGATGTAGAATTTTAGTGCCTATAAGCAACGACTTATTACAAACTATAAGTACTAGATGTCCGTTAAGCGCTTCAAAAATGTCCCCGAAAAATTACAGCACAAAATACGAGTGCTCTTAATTGCAGGGGATGCATGGAGTATAGTGTTTCAAAAGTATTGTTGTTTATAGATTCCTTGAAAATCCATTTCGTTATGCAGTAGAGTTGTTCAATCCATACACTTTAAACCAACGTGGTTTTTCGCAATGCTACCCACTAAAACTGTATCAATTTTTTTCATCTTTAAGCGGATTTGGCAGCTTATTAAACAATTTTAAATCCATTGCATAATAATTCTTGCTGTAGCATGCAATGCAGTATATTATATATCTAATTGTTTTTACAAATTAAATTAAAATCTTTGATGATTTGTTATTTATGGAATATCAATTTTATCCAATCATACTAATATTATAAATGCGAAAGTCACTTTGTTTGTTGGTTTGTTGGTTTGTTGGTTTGTCCTTCAATCACGCCGCAACGGAGCAACGGATTGACGTGATTTTTGGCATGGGTATAGTTGAGGACCTGGAGAGTGACATAGGCTACTTTTTATCCCGGAAAATTAAGGAGTTCCCGCGGGAATCAAAAAAACTTAAACCACGCGGACGAAGTCGCGGGCATTAGCTAGTTAATTATACTTTTATTTAGCAATTCACACAAGCACAGCCAGACTCCATTACCGAGTACCATAGAACAGTATCGCCGCTCTCGACTACACAGAGCCGTAGAGTACAAAATTAAAACCTCTTTCAATTCCTAACAATCCTAACAGTTCGGTTACCTAGAACTTCGTTCCCGAAGTGTACATAATTTGGACAGCTGATGCTACACTTGCATTAGTAGTATTAACGTTGGTCTTTAACGCATAAAACTTTACTGTTAAAGCACTGACATTATAAACCTTAACCAAGTAGAGTTTCAGATAACAAGGTTATATTATAGGTGACAAGAGCATCAGTCTTCATCGTCTTTTCACATTACAGAACATCAACTAATAAGTAAAGGTCGGTTTTTAATCCTGACACAACTCATTAAGTATATTTCTCTAGAAAATTTAACTCAAATGAATGAGAGTGTCGCAACAGTTTGAAGAAATTGAATTACATTTCACATACAACGAAAGTTTCCCAACCATGTAAATTTTGGGAACATCACTTTTTATTTTTATTTTTTTATTTATCCGGGTTAGTTAAAAGTGGCACGCAGTGCATTAAACAAACAGAATATAGTTATACAGTAAATATTTGGTAAACGTGCTACCAACAGCTGTGTTAACTACGGATTACTGAATTATTTTTTTAAATACAATAAAAGTTACACATTAAAAAAATATTAATTATTATTTTTAACTTATAATAATGATGTACAATACCTACATATTTATAATTTTTAAACCTTTATATTAATATAGTTTTAAAATATTTAAATTTTGAAGATAACAATAAGTAATTGTTCTTTGATCTAAATTTATTAGTTTCCAGCATTACACAGAGAGTTTCCGTTAATTATTTTCCTTTACTTATTTTGGTGAACCCAATGCAACTCAATGCCAATTATTAATCTTTAGGTATTAATTAGTAAAAAGAAGACGGTTCAAATTTGTATGGGGCGTAGGCCAAGTCTTGTACAAGCAGAGAAATGAGGGAAAATAAAATACTAGACCAGTTTTTATTGGTCAAATCTACAAATTCGTCGTAATTTCAGTGGCAAAATTATTAATTCTTTCCAAGTTATGGAGTACTAAACATGAGTGGGTAACAATGAAGGATTCATATTTTTTTTTGACGTTTTCAAAAGAAAAACACGTTATTTTGACAGTGACTGTTAGAAATGACATTTGATACATTTCGCACCTACTGCCCTCTCTATGGCTGACGGTTGCCATCTTGTAAACGTATCGAAAACTTGAAATACATTTTTTTTTTGCTCGTTATTTACTTTACATGGTAGAGTGTACATTTTGTATGTATATGAGTGTTCATGTTTTACATTTATTTATATTCATGTGTACAAGAGTAGGCCTAAAATGAACCTTTTCTTTTTGACTTTGTCTGACTATTATCATACATTTGCTTACTCTTAACCCAAAGTTCTATAAGTGTAACTGGTAACAATTTCAACGTTATCAGAGATGCAAACACCATCATTTGATCAAATGATAATAAGATTCTTATAGTTTAATTATATTATTATACCTCTATAATAATTGTTTTCCTATGAGTATGAGGATACATATTATGGTTTTGTTTCCAGAATGGTTATTATTACCCATTCATTTCATCTAAATTAATATTATAAAAAGAAAGAAAGGTCTGTTTGTTTGTTTGTAATGGATAAACTTAAAAACTACTCAACCGATTTTAAAAATTCTCTCACTTACAGAAAGCTACTTTATCAGCGAGTAACATATGCTATATTTTATTTTCAAAAACCGTTCCATCTGAGACCTTCCGTGGTGTGCGCTGCGTGAATAGTAAAAGTTACATAAAAACAATGTATGGTAGAATTGTTTCTCTCAAAAAGTTCTAAAAAAAGTCTGCGAAAGCATATATCTATCTTTTAAGGTTGTCTCACAATAATCATTTTTATGATTTTCAAATTAGGCCTAAAACAAAGCTTTACATTCAAAGGTGTTTTTCATATCAAAATAAAATGATTGGTCATCTCAAGTATTTAATATAGACCAAATTAACTCTTTTCACCATTTAATTCAGAGGAATATCTTAGAAGATATCAAAGAAATAAATTAACACACAATATAAATAGGTGCGGACCGTTAGTCTTATCTAAAGAGGCAACTGTAAAATATCTAATAAGGCATAACATTAATAGATGTACATCCTAGATGCATCCTGGTCAGCTCGTATGCAGAATACCTCTATTTAAATTAAGAAACTTTTTCCGTTTTTATTTTCAGAAATCTAAGAGATATTGCACCTATTGAGACGACAATGATGGTATATAAGTCGTTGTGTCTTCCGATCATGACCTATTGTATCTGTGCATGGGGTGGGGCTTGAAAAACGTTTTTGCTTCAGTTAGAACGAGCGCACAGAACCTTACATCATTTTTTTTTAAATATTATACCCCACTGATCAATTATACAAAGAGAGCAATCTACTCAACGTTCATCAACTATACTTAATTTCAATAATTTTATGTTTGCACTCTCATTTGATCACTGCACCATAAAAAATAATAAAAGAGTAATATAATTTTCTATATCAGTTAGGTACTAACACAAGTTTTGCTCACTCACAATTTGAATTCAGCTCATCATAGTATGCATTTAATGTATTCAGTAAAGCTAACAAAGATATTTCTTTGATAAAAATAAATAAATTTAACCTTTCTAAGAGCTAAGACGCAACTGAATATAATTTTTTGTTTAACTTTACATTATTTTTCTTTACACATACACAGACATTTTTTTTTTACCATAAATAAGTACCTAATTAGTTTTTAGTAACATTATCCCGTATCACTGGAAGGAACTACCCTCTGCAGTACAGGTTATCATAACATAGAAGATAGGGGACAGCTATATAATTTTGGTCACACTCCTTTATGAAAATAAATATTATTCTTATTCTATCCAATTATATATTACTATTTACACATGGAATAAATGACCTATATTCTGTGTCTCAGACAAACTCTAAATTCGGCTTACACAATGACCATTTAAATGTATAATAAACTGGACATAAATATGCAACAAAAAAAACTGACAAATCATTTTACTGTTTCAGATTACCTTGATAACTTATCATGGAAATTGTAATATTATATAATTGACATAGAACTTTATAATTTAGAATTTCACAATTTTTATAACTTTATTATTTTATATAATAATTTACATCAATTACATTAATTGAATTAGCGCTAGACAAACAATCTTGAGTTGAACAAAGAAATCTTTCCATATTTCTCCTTTGAAATTCATTCCGTAGCTGACGCTCTCCATCAAGCCGATTATTATCTGTGTTATTCTCAACCTCGGTATGGCGCTCCCGCCTAACCCTGGTTGTTGCTGACGCTCTCCGTCAACATGCTGATTATTATCTGTGTTATTCTCAACCTCGATATGGCGCTCCCGCCATACCCTGGTTGTTGCTGACGCTCTCCGTCAACATGCTGATTATTATCTGTGTTATTCTCAACCTCGGTATGGCGCTCCCGCCATACCCTGGTTGTTGCTGACGCTCTCCGTCAACATGCTGATTATTACCTGTGTTATTCTCAACCTCGGTATGGCGCTCCCGCCATACCCTGGTTGTTGTTGACGCTCTCCGTCAACATGCTGATTATTATCTGTGTTATTCTCAACCTCGGTATGGCGCTCCCGCCATACCCTGGTTGTTGCTGACGCTCTCCGTCAACATGCTGATTATTACCTGTGTTATTCTCAACCTCGGTATGGCGCTCCCGCCATACCCTGGTTGTTGTTGACGCTCTCCGTCAACATGCTGATTATTATCTGTGTTATTCTCAACCTCGGTATGGCGCTCCCGCCATACCCTGGTTGTTGCTGACGCTCTCCGTCAACAAGCTGATTATTATCCGCATTGTTTTTAACCTCGCTCCTTCGAAGCTGAAACTGACAAATTGCAGCTTAGAAAACTCATTCGCAACAATAAAATATTAAACCTGCCGTTCCTCGTTTATAATAAATTATTTTGCTCCAACTTTTAAAAAGATAGATAGACAGATAATTTATTTATTGCCACACGTAACATAGAAATAACTAATAAACAAAAAAAAAAATAAAAAAAACTTATCACCAAAATTGATTTCTTCCAGACAACCCGTTTCTTATAAGAACTTTTAAAAGGAGCGGAATAGTGCAACAAAAATAATTTAAAAGTTTACAAAACCTAGATCTCTGATTCAGTTTTCTTTTTATTAAACTTTTCTTTTAAACTAACTTAGATTATTATCATATTCTGCCAAAAATCTATACTTAATATTATAAAGAGATAAAGTCTGTGAGGTTGTAAAGGGTGATCTCTGGATCTACTGAACCAATTTTAAAAAATTCTAACACCAATAGAAAGCCACATTATATTTTATGAGTGTCATAGTCTATGTATTATCACGAAAAATTAGGGAGTTCCAGTGGGAATTTTTTTAAAAATATTTCACGCGGACGTAATCGCGGGAATCTGCTAGTATAATATAAAGGATATGCCATTGGCCTACAAACTAGCAATTTCTGATATGAAGCTTTAAATTTTTGATTTATTTTGTACATTTTGTGTTTAAAGCTGACAATAAAGATTTTTCTAATCTATTAGGTATATTTTAAACTGGCTAAATTCTAATTATGTAGCTGAATAATTGCAATACCTCTAATTATCGGTAAGTACAACACACTTTGCAGTATTTTCTTCTGTTTTTCTTTTATACCATTAAACTAACTTTAAAATGTTAGGTAAGTAAGTACATGATATTTAACATAAATTCGCCTTTACATCTTAGAATTTTACTTGGTAAGATAATATTATGAATTTTATTAGAATAAACCGAAAGGGAAAGAAAAAAAAACATGTCGGATGTACGCGTTACTTACACTTTACGTCGTTGGCGTGGAACAGAAAATAGTATATTTTCCTGGTATCCCACTTCTGAAGCTGTAGCCACAGCTTCAGGATAATAGGAACTTTAAGTAAAAACCAGCAATACAATAACATTTTCTATATTTTTAGTTTATACACTTCCTCGAGCCACACGATAACCACTACATTGCCATCAAAAAAAAACAAAAACCGATCTCTTGCCTCGGCGGCCATTTTGGTTCGGGCTCGTGATTTGTCGATATTCACATATTTGTTAATCAATAACTTGTTGGCGCCAAATTCAAATACAGTTCACGATTTTATTATGATAATAGAATATTCCTAATGACAAACTTTAATAATATTGAATACAGGATATTTATAAAATAATAGAACAATAATTTAAATAAAGCTGAACGATAGCAACAGGCGAGTACCAATTATTCATCATCCAGTAACATGACTCAAAAAACTATAAAACAGTGACTTCATAGAACACTCACTAGATGGCGTTAGAAGTCTGACACCTTAAAGGAGTTTTAATGTAAATAGTTTCTATTTAACAAAATAATATTAGAAATCACAAAAGCCGACATAGACGATATAAATCTATTACCTAAAATATGCCTAAAATGATAAGTGGGCTTACAATCATCACTAACCATCAGGTGCGATCGCAGTCAAGGGCTAACTTGTAATGGTAAAAAAAAACTACTTAATTTTCCGGGATAAAAAGTAGCCTTTGTCCTTCCCCGGGATACAACCTATCCCTGTACCGAATTTCATCCAAATCGGTTGAACAGATGGGCCGTGAAAGCGTAGCAGACCGACAGACAGACAGAAACACTTTCGCATTTATAATATTAATTATTAGTATGGAAGTATGGATATGGATTGTATATTAGTTATAATAATATACTTACTATTGTGAATGTATAAGGATTTGATTTTGTATGTATGTTTTTAAATTATTGTGTTTTCCTGTATATAATTATATTATATGCATATTTAAATGATATTTATCATAAGTCGCTATTGAAAGGTTTCTATTCTCTAGTTTATAAGTACCTACCTGCTCTGCGTTCCTGATTCGAATCGCCAGGATGTAATATTCCCTGCCACGTATAACTTGAGTACCTTCAAGGCAAGAGTGAATAGGCATCTTCTAGGCGAGCGCGCTCCAACCTAGACCTCATCATTGCTTTGTATTAAGCATGATTGTCGTCAAGCGCAAGCCTATCTCGCAATAAAATATTTAAAAAAACCTACTGAGCTTCCACAGTGGTCAAGTGCGGATTGGCAGGCTTCACACACCTTTGGGGGCAGGAAACCTACATGTTTGAGTTCCCATTAAATTCCCAGGCATACACGATTTCTCTTTAAAAACGTGAAGGTAGTAGGTACAGATAAAACATTAAATTATCAAGTACTTATGTTATGCTTATTAACAATAAATAATTAGTAAAATTTTAAACAATTATCACAATAAATTAAACATTTTTTTTAAGTTACTTAAGTATGTTTGACTAAGGGCCGATAGCGTCAACGCCGAATAACGTTTATTCTAGGAATTAAATTGTAATTTTGACAGAATTCGTACAAAACTTCTGTCAAAATTACACGTAAATCGGAGTTAGTGCAATCGGCACTAAAACCGATGACTAAAACTATTAAAGCATATTGCTGAACTCTTATTTATTCTGCAGTAAGTATACCAATAAATTATTAAATGAAAACATCTATGACATTAATGACTATTTTAAATTGAAATTTGATTGGCATGCATCTTAAAGCTTGACTATATTATAATTACTACCTACAGTTGTCACGCGAGTTGAATGCAGAGTAAATGTTACATGTCACCATACATTTGCTCTGCATTCAACTCGCGCGCGAACTTTACCATGGATTTAATGCCTACTACTTATTGTTTTTTATTTTTTTTACATTTATTATTTTCTATGAGATTGACACATCCTAATTTTAGACATTGAAGTATATTATTAATTATTTGACATGGGAGTTTTCAGAATCAATATGAAATAAATTTGATATACTGAATTGATTTAAGTAGTGCTATTGTTATTATACATTTTAATGTGGTCTTAGCGTAGCAGTAGCCTATAGCAAAAATACTTAATTCTTAATAAATTAATAATACATGAAATAAATATGAAGGTATCCAGATGTAATACAATTTTGTATTCAGTAGAAGGTATTCTAGTGACTAAGTATAAATTAATATTTGCATTTGTTAGCATTATTACTAAATATTTGACATTATATCTCATGAAACAGGAAGTTTAATATCATTCGATTTAATCTGCAGATACGGACGCCATATTGAAAATAGTTAGTATAAATAAGACTGTTTTGACGATGTTAATTCAGTCTCCTCCCTGCGCAGACTCAGCGATTATTGAATACTTTTGTGTTTAGATCGCAATTAGATTTAGAGCTTAACGCCAGCAATCGTGGCCGGATCAAATGAATTAATGTCTTTAAATGAATTGTTTAATTCTTCTTTAAGTTTAGCCAACTTTTATCTAATTACATTAAATCTCTAAGTCTAGAGGAACCTCTACACGCTTAACCATTTACTCGTGCAAGTTTCAAATGAGAGGACAAATATATTAAAAGTATTTCATTAATACCTACTTCTGGATTGTCGCTTACAAACCTACAAATGCAACCTACTTACTATCTGTAATGAAACCCATGTTTGGCAAATAAATTTGTTTTTTTATTATTATTACCTACATCTACTATGTCTCTTTCCATCTACATACTACGTGGAGAAACTTTTAGACATAATTATCCAAATTTTCCAGGCCAGAGCCACGTTTTATTATGCCAAAAAGGACTACGTTCTAATACTTAGGCCACAATTACACTTCTAAGTTTGTATGTAAGCATCTCATACAAGTAACTTGCATAACTAACATATTGCAAACGACACGCGACTTACAAGACTGTTTAAACATTTAGTAACGTGAATAAAACTTACAATCGTAATCAAGTACTTAGGCGAGAGGCCCGATTGTCTAAGCAAATCGTAATCATTTGACAGCTTAAAACGTATTACTCGAACTGTTTATGGAGTTCATACATGCTTTTTGATGAGCTTTCTATGAACTCCTTAAACAGGACGAATTATCCGATTGTCAAACGATTACGATAAAGATTTCCGTACACAATCGGGGGGCAATTTTCACTTGTAAGTGTAACTTACATAAAACGCTTTTTTTTATTTTCTTTATTCCATTACAAGTAAGCCCTTGTCTACGACCTCACCTGATCGTAAGTGACGATGCAGTCTAAGATGGCAGCGGGCTTATCTGTTAGGCGCATGGCAGTTATATTAAACCCATACCCCTATTCGGTTTCTACACGGCATAGTACCGGAACGCTAAATCGCTTGGAGGCACGTCTTTGCCGGTTGGGTGGTAACTTGCCACGGCCAAAGCCCCCCACCAGAGAGAGAAATTCAGAAATTATAAATTCCCAAATTGACCCTGCCGGGGATCGAACCCGGGACCTCCGCAAGTTATAGACTAAGAGATAGCTGCACCTTTGGTAAAACTATCGCCAGGAAGGCTGATTCAGTATTAGGTGGGTTTAGGTTCTCCACTGATGACAATAGTGAAAGTCTGCCCGCATGGTGGTGTGCCTTTTACTAGATATGGCCGCTCAAAGATGTATTATGGTTACCAAAAATGAAAAATAACTAGAAAGGCTGATTCTTGTACAGTATTGAAGTATGCGCAGTACCTATGCAAACAGTATAAAAACTGACGCTATTCATCGGGCCGTTCACTAGATATCACCTCTCAACGACGTGATAAACTTAAAAACTAGAAATCATTATTAGCAATGTATGTCTCGTGTCATATGCAAATGTTGGTTATTAAAGTTACTTACGTGCGCTTATGTACACAATACTTAGAAAGATAATTGGAGCCAAACTGCCACTATGGAGGATTGATCAATTTTAATCGCGCTTTCAGCTTTTCCATCCTTTTGTACATGCGCATTTTGTCGGCTGTGAATGTTGATTTTGTGGTCTGCTCCTGAAAATATAATAAAAGTGAATAATCTTCTCTTCTCATATCTCTCTCTCTCTCTCTCTCTGCGTCGTATTCCTCATTACCAAGGGTCGTGACCCCTTTCCATTAATCAAATAAGAGTAGAAGTTTTCTTGGGATAATAATGCGGTGGGTTCTCAAGTCCTTCCGCTTACGACTCGACTAAGAGATAATAACCGGGACCGACGGCTTAACGTGTTCTCCGAGGCACGGGGGAAACGAAAAGGCCAAATTTGAACCTCCAAATTCGGTCACCCATCCAGTAACCTAGGGTAAACGTACGATACGATGCCGTGTAGAAACCGAATAGGGGTTTAATATAACTGCCATACCCCTAACAGGTTAGCCCGCTACCATCTTAGACTGCATCATCACTTACCAGGTGAGATCGCAGTCAAGGGCTACCTTGTAGTGGAATAAAAAAAATATAGAGGTAGGAACTAGGAAGCATACTTTGACCTTAGAGTGAAAGAATTCTGTATTGAAAATTCTGCGAGTCCCTGTTATAGCTGGCGCAAATTATTCAGTTGCATCTGAAGTTGACCACAAGACGCGGCGCAATAGTATATTTTCGCGCGTTGTATGCACGTTGACTATTGATACTTACGTAAGGGAAAAAGGGTATCTCTATGACGTACAGTTCGAAAAACGTTGACACCACTATCACTGGTCCAGATCTTCGTTCGCACACATCCAATTGTACCGCGACTTTGCCTTCAGGTAACCTTGGGGTGAATAGAATAAATCTTTAGATGACTGAATTTTAATCGCTAAAAACATTTAATGACTAAAATTTATCGCATTTATAATATGTATTAACTATCATCCATCTATACTAATCTAGTTAATATTATAAAAGCGAAAGTTTGGATGGATGGATGTTTGTTACTCAATCACGCTAGAACGGCTGAACGGATCTGAATGATTGGCACAGAGATTGATTATAGTCTGGAATAACAAATAAGGTACTTTTTATCCCAGAAAATTTCCGCGGTAACCAATAAACCTCAATACACGTGACGAAGTAAGGGGCGACGTTTTACCTGCTTTACAATCGATTTTGATGAAATTTGATACAGAGATAGGTTGTCCTCCCTGTATAATCCATAAAGATTAATTTTATTTTTATTTTTAAAACTAGCAAATGTTAACTTTTGTTGACAACAAAAGGTTGAGGTTTTTTGGTTTGTGTGGGAACTCTTTAATTTTCCGGGATAAAATGTAGCCTATGTTTTATTTCAGACTATAATCTATCTCTGTGCCAAACATCCAGATCTGTTCTGGCATGATTGAGTAAAAAACATCCATCCATCCATAATATTATCCATTCAATATCAGTAGAGATTGATAAACAACAAAACATAACATACCTTGCCAGAGTTTCAAAAACTGGTTTAGCCGACTTCTCTTGACTGGACAGTCTATACAGTAAGATATTTCCATCCCCGGTGCCCAATAATATGATGTTCACATAGAAAAACAAAGCTGTGATCGGTGGAAACTCCAGATAGAGGTGATTGCATTGTTCGACCTGGAATAGCATAGCAAAATCCAGCATTTAATTCAATTGTATGGTTTTTTATTCAAATTAGGCGCAAAAAAAATCTGAAGTGCATGAATACACAGAAATCCCCACAGTTAAAGAAGAAGCATCCTTATGAGGTTGTGGTTAGTCCAATCTGCTCGCACGAAACGTTTTTGCTCGACGTTTCTGATCCGAACCGCCAGGGTGTGGAACACCCTTCCAGCGCACATGTTTCCTGCCACGTATAACCTAGGTACCTTCAAGGCAAGAGTGAATAGGCAGCTTCTAGGCAAGCGCTCTCCAACCTAGACCTTATCATTGCTTTGCACTAAGCATAATTGTCGTCAAGCGCAAGCCTATCTCACAATAAAAAAAACAGCCTAGTCATCCAGCTTCTAGATGCCAGTGACAGCACATTCCACCTTAAAAGGAGAAAACTGGCCAACATATAATATAACTTGTTATATTATATGTTGACTTCACCTTGAAAGGATGTCTACCGAGAAGAACCAGCAAGAAACTCGGTGGTTGCTCTTTTGAAAAAAAAATAATTTACAATTTTATTAATTTATACATATGTAACCGCTGTCCTTAGCATTGCTGGAGCGAATCAAATCCATGCTCCTTTGTCATTTACGTAATCTTCAACAGTATAATAAGCTTTCTTCAGGAGCATATTTTTAATGGACTTCTTAAACTTGTGTAAAGGCAAGTCTAAGATAGGTTGTGGAATTTTGTTATAAAATAGAATGCTCATTCCCACGAACGACCTTCGGACTTTCTTGAGGCGGAGCGAAGGAGTTACGAGCTTATTGCGGCCTCTAGTTTGCCTATCATGCAGATCGCATATTTTTTGTAATTATGAATGTTCTGTTTTATGAAGATTAAATTACTGTAAATATATTGCGAGGCTACTGTAAGAATACCTATTTCCTTAAATTTCTCTCTAAGGGATTCGCGCGGTTTTAAATTATAAATTGCACGTATTGCCCTTTTTTGTAATACAATTGAGTTTAGTGTGACGTTTGACGTGTGACATTTTATATTTTGTATTGTCAGCAAACCCTTTTTAATTAATACCCATACCTTGGGGGTGAGTAAATAATATCTAGTCCGCCATATTGGATTTAGAATTACGTCACTTAGCTAACCATGCATCTAAGAGCAAATGTTGACTCATTTCTGTGTGTCAGACACAAGCCGCCATTTTTATTTTCATACAATCAATATGAGATCATATGTGTATGTCACCGTAAAATTGCAAAAACCGTTACATTGTAATCTAATCAGCGAGATTGTAAACTGTTGACAGATTACAATTAAACACATTATTTTTCGGTAGATTGTAATCTGTGGAAACATAGACACTTTTTGTTACCAACATGGGATACCGTCACAGAAATCCATGGTTTGGCATGATGGAGATGTCAAAACAACTGGACAACTTAAGATTGCAAAAACCATTATATTGTAATCTAACTAGCAATATTGTAAACTGTCGACAGATTGTGAACCATTCAATGTTCCAAGTGTCAATTTTTGAAATATTCATTGTATTTACCTTTTCTTGTTTCTTTCTTGTAGGTTAGGTTAGGGTTCAACGTAAATAATCAGGTAGGTTTTATCGGGTTAATATACCTAACAGATTACAATCTACCGAAAAATAATGTGTTTAATTGTAATCTGTCAACAGTTTACAATCTCGCTGATTAGATTACAATGTAACGGTTTTTGCAATTTTACGGTGACATACACATATGATCTCATATTGATTGTATGAAAATAAAAATGGCGGCTTGTGTCTGACACACAGAAATGTGTCAACATTTGCTCTTAGATGCATGGTTAGCTAAGTGACGTAATTCTAAATCCAATATGGCGGACTAGATATTATTTACTCACCCCCAAGGTATGGGTATTAATTAAAAGGGTTTGCTGACAATACAAAATATAAAATGTCACACGTCAAACGTCACACTAAACTCAATTGTATTACAAAAAAGGGCAATACGTGCAATTTATAATTTAAAACCGCGCGAATCCCTTAGAGAGAAATTTAAGGAAATAGGTATTCTTACAGTAGCCTCGCAATATATTTACAGTAATTTAATCTTCATAAAACAGAACATTCATAATTACAAAAAATATGCGATCTGCATGATAGGCAAACTAGAGGCCGCAATAAGCTCGTAACTCCTTCGCTCCGCCTCAAGAAAGTCCGAAGGTCGTTCGTGGGAATGAGCATTCTATTTTATAACAAAATTCCACAACCTATCTTAAACTTGCCTTTACACAAGTTTAAGAAATCTATTAAAAGTATGCTTCTGAAAAAAGCTTATTATACCGTTGAAGATTACATAAACGACAAAAGAGCGTGGATTTGACTCGCTCCAGCAATGCTAAGGACAGCGGTTACATATATGTATACATTAAAAAAATTATAAATAAATTTTTTTCAAAAGAGCAACCGCCGAGTTTCTTGCTGGTTCTTCTCGGTAGGAATGGCATTCCGAACCAGTGGTAGATTCACTTAAAGATTCAAAAGCACTTGTAAAAGTATATTTGAATAAAAAGCATTTTGATTTGATTCAATATGGCGAAAAAAAGGGGTTTTTGCAAATGTTTTTTTTTTAATTACTAAGGATTCATTTTTATTATTAGCAAATTCAGCCCTTACTTTAAATGCAATAGTGGGTCAGTCTGCCTCTTTGTTTCTTGCCTTTTCTAGGCCCACCTTTTTAATGGATTTTGATGAAATAGGATAGAGAGACTGAATTTCAGGATAGACATAGCCTTCCTTGTATCCAGGGAAAGCAAAGAGTTCCCCCAGGATTTTAGTTTAGGAAAGAGTTTACGCTGACTTCAGTGCAGTATATTCTTACCTCTATTTTTATCAAATTTCTTGAATAACAAACAAAATTTTTGTCATCTACTCCGCTTACATGTTTGATCTGCTTGATCCATTCTACAGGACAATTTATGGGTCTATATTGCACTTTGACATGTTGATTATTTGTATCAAGACTCGCTATATAACCATAATCAGTGAACAGAAATAATATACCTTCACTGTACTGCATTTCTTTAATATTGTAATCAATATTTACAGTAAATTTCGGTGTGAATTCTTGACATGTTAGGTCTAATGAGAAAACTTCTCTACTACGGCGAAGATATAGTACATTGTCTGCAAGTATAAAATCATCTGCCTCAATAAATGCTTCCGTTACATATTCTTGAGTGTCATTATCAACTGTTCGTTCTATATATATACCTAATTTGACTTGTATAATTGTTACACTGTCGTTATTCACAATTTTTAAACAATTACGTTCCGGTAATGCAACAGTGATATATTTTAATGTAGTTGTGTCATATAAAAATGTACCTCTATCATCTCTTAATGGTATGATTCCGTAATCAATATTTAAAAGATGAGAAATATCACTCAAGGAAAATTTGTAGAACTCCCTTATTTCTATGTCATATTTTTTTAAATCAGACCATTTATAAAGATTCCTGTATATGTGATACCAAGTACATTGGCTACCGGATTTCGTTTTAGCGAGTTTCGACCAACTTTTGAACTCCTTTCGACATTTCTCGTGCCACAAATATTCTGAACTGTCGATCAATTCTTTCCAATCTTTGCACACTCTTCGACACTTTCCTAAGGCAGCCCCGCTGATTTTTCGCAATATTATTTCGAATAGTTCGATTGGAAGCCTACTTATATGCGCTTCTTCACTCATATTCTAATTTTTTTGCACTAAAATAGAAACATTTTGAATCTAAATAAAAATGTAACATGAATTAATATAAGCAGGTATTTTAGTGGATTTTCTTAATTACGTACCTCTATCCGCAGCTAATAATTGAAAGTAACTAGCATTTTGATTTAAATTTTTCTTCTTTTTTGGTTTTTGGCTCTCAGTAAAATCAAATCAATACCATTACCAAGAAGACTTGACGAACTCGTGATTTTGACATTTTGTTTTGACGAACCTATGTTGGTAAATGTGTATTTCTGTCAAAAGCAAGCAATAACTGCCGGGCGACCGCATATCTTTTGCATCAATCATTGATACATCGCAATCACCTCCGATTGGCTAAATTTATGGTATTCTTGCTGCGTCAATGGATTTCTTCCAATAGTGGAAGAGTGTTAACCAATCAGAGGTGATTGCGATGTATAATGATGCAAAAGTAACGCGGTCGCTCTGCTGAACGAAAATATGCATTTGATCGTGGCTTTATTTTGAAAATACTTCAATATTATAACCTCAATGATCATAGAATAATAATTTAATAAAATTGAGACAAATACAGGCAAAATGAAATAAGATATACTTTGTAATGTCCTGTTTTTGAACGATTTTCAATGTTACCAATCGTTTTGTGGTAAATCTTGGGTAAAACCGATGGCGCGAATTTTGAACCCTTTTGTCAACAAAAATTATTAAGATGTTATGTTTTTTGTAATAAACTTACAATATTCACTGTAGTAAAGCCTTTTCTTACCGATAAGCGCAGTGTAGGATGAACTCCTCCAGTCATCGATATATATAATTATGTAGGTACTAGATGGGCCTTTTCATAGAAAAAAGGCAGGCGTCCGACTTGCTGAACACGTTCCGCACCTGTCATAAGCCTGTCTTTGTCCCCGTCGTAGCGCTTTCACGATCGCTCGTCGTGTAGACAATTTGATAATATGAAGTTAACATAGTCTAATTAGTTTGGCAACTGTATTATTTTGACGTGACAACGTCTTATAAATTGGTTTGCCGGGTGACACTTCAAGAAACTGCGTTACGCTCCGCTCACGTTATGCGCTCACAATGAGAGCGAGTGAGAGGCACGCGTCCCTTCCACTCGGGCATGGTTAGCCCGCCTAAGAGCGAGAGAGACAGACATACGTTGTCACGTAAAACTTTCGCCCGTATACCGACTTTACAGGCAACCAATTTTTTTTATTTAAAGGTAAGTGTTTCAATTCACAATTATACTTTTCCAAAAAAACGTTATTTAAACTTCCTATTCAATATTTTTATCCATTACGCAATCATTTAATTTCCGCGGCAAACTGTATGATATTTTTTTTACTAACTGGCCACTTTGGGTTCCAGCCGTAGAATTGTCAGCCCAGTAGAAAAGAGTTTTTGTTTGTTTTGTATATGGTTTTTATTTATAATATTGTAGATATGTCATCTTGCTGTCACTTACTGAAAAATATGAATAGGTATGGTTGCACACTAGATAATTATTTATAGTGAAAAAGTGTTTAAAAGAATAAATCCAAGGCCTCACTTCAACATGGTAGCAGAGCGAATGAAATTACGTGAAATGAATGTATTGAAATGGTAAGAGATGTACAAATAAGATTTAAGTAATAGGAAATAAAAATACTGAAAAAACAATTGAAAGAGGAGAAAAAATGTGGTAAAAATGGATAATAATAAAGATGATTTTAAAATACCTACGTTTAATGGTGATAATTATGAGTTGTGGAGATTCAGAATAAAATTATTTTTGAAACTAAAAATTGCGAAGAGGCTGTTTTAAAGGAAGAGGTGAAACCGGAAATAGATATAAAAGCTCAAAATTACATCGTAAATAGCAACGACCTCAATTTACATAGACGGGCCCTGTCAAACAAAGAATGTGGGCGTATTTTTAGCAACGCCATCAACGCCATCTAGTCTGAAAAGCGGGAACTTACTTGCAACATATATTGAAAACGTATGACTCGGTCATAGATAATATAGGTCATGGCCATAGATGCCGTAAGGTCAGTTAGTAAAAAAAATATATCATACAGTTTGCCGCGGAAATTAAATGATTGCGTAATGGATAGAAATATTAAATAGGAATATTAAATAACGTTTTTTTGGAAATTTATAATTGTGAATTGAATCACTTACCTTAAAATAAAAATTGTTCAGTGCCAAACTATTAAGACTTTAGATGTTAACCAAAGAATAACAAATTATCTACACGACGAGCGACCGTGACAGCGCTACGATGGGGACAAAGACAGGTTAGGAACGCGTTCTCATAGTCGGTCGTCCAACCCTTTTCTATTGGGCTCACCACATTCCCGCGTGAATCACGGCGCGAATTCACGCCGTGCATCGCGGCGCGGATCGCGGCAAGAATCTGTCTCGGTTCCACACTCGCAAAGGTTCGCTTCGTGTTCACAGTACAGTTCGCGCACATAACAAAGACGGACGCCAAAATTGCTGTTGCGGATGCGGGGCTACTTTTTGTAATCATTCAATTTGTTATCCCATATTAGACTAAGAGATAGCTGCACTTTTTGTAACCATCCCCAGAAAAGCCTGATAATGGTAGTGAAAGTCTGACCGCATGCTGATGGGCCTTTCACTAGATATGGGCGGTCAAAGACTTGTTATCGTTACCAAAAATGAACCATAATTAGAAAAGCTGATTCTTGTACAGTATTAAAGTATATTTTAAGTCGTGACGTTGATTGCTGTTAAATAAATTCTTACGCCTTCATAATTGTTAATAACAATCAACGTGACGTGATTAATTGCTAATATTTTTTTACAGTATGTATGTTCATAACGTCTTTGAGAGGTGATATCTACTGAAAGGCCCGATGTGTAGCGTCAGTTCTTATACTGTTTACATAGGTATTGCGTATACTTTAATGCTGCACAAGAATCAGCTTTTCTAATTATGGTTCATTTTTTGGTAACGATAACACGTCTTTGACCGGCCATATCTAGTGAAAGGCCTATCAGCATGTGGTCAGACTTTCACTACCATTATTAGTGGAGAGTGTACCCAGCTATTACTGAATCAGCTTTTCTGGAGATGGTTACAAAAAGTGCAGCTATCTCTTATAATATATAGCACGGGTCCTGCTTGTTAACATTCCAAAAATGAAGGTAAAGGTCGTTAGACCAATTTACGGCCATCGTCAATGCTCAAAACTTAAATTGACTATATAAATCACATGCGACCGCTAGCAGCAATCGCCTTCAAGCGACTGTGCCGCATGCGAATGTGGAGCCTTGTGGCTTTCGCGCCAAGTTCGCGCGTCGGGAACCCTTTTTCGCGGAACAAAAAACCGACAAAAATCGGGAAAACAGGCGCGAACGCGACGCGAAGCCGTGAAGAATACGCGAATCGGTTCCACACTCATGATTCGCGGGTTCTTCGCGGCTTCGCGCGCGATTCGCGCGGGAATGTGGAGAGCGCTTAAGAAAGGGCCCATCTAGTACCTACATATATATCGATGGTAAATAGTATTAGCAATTCGCAACTTAATATTATAATACAAGAGAATACGGCATATAAAATGTTTAAAAATTAAATGATATGTATTTAGTGACAGGATGTGCAAACAAACTAAAAGAAAACTATTCGATACAAGATTTAAGGAAGGAGATCCTGTTGAATTTTTCCAAATATTTGAAAAGTAATAAGCGAATTAAAAACTGCCGGAGAAATAATCACCGAAGAAGACAGACTCAATTACCTATAACGCTACCCGAAAAATTTTCTCATACAGTAGGTAAATATTGTGGATGCACTGCCCAAATCAAGTCAAACCGTCGAATACGTAAAATCAAAATAAATTTTTACAACAAGCTTTTAACTCACAAGGTCAATATCAACGTGGACAATATAATACAAGAAGGTCTAATTATGCACCAAGAGGAAGAATACAGTACCTACACAAGAGGACATAATAACTATGCAACTGGAGAATACACGAGAGGGCAAAACTATTTAAGATACATACATCGAGGTAGAGGATTTAGAAACTTTCGAGGACGATATTATAATAGAGGAGTTAGAAATGAAAACGAAGGTGCTTTCATAGTAGAAGTAATGAGTTCAACGAATGAGTCAGAAGCAATTACAACGGATACAATATGGCTGCTAGACAGTGGTTGTACTCACCACATTACTAACGATGATAAACTATTTTGTGAGTATGAAACATTAGACAATCCAGTAAATATTAAAGTAGGAGATGGATTTGCTTTAAAGTCAGAGAAAATAGGTAAAATAATTATTCATTCTAAGGTTAATAACAATGTATGTCAAATTAAAATTGAAAAATTGTTTTCATCCCACCATCTCTGAAAGAGTATTTTTACGCTTCAATATCTGAATGCAAAAGCCGTTATTATCCTCTTGAGGATAAAGTAAATTGAATTTAGAACATCGTGTGCACGTTAGTAAATATCACTCGTCTATGAAGTTTGTGAATTCAAAACATCATTAAAACCTATTTACTTCTACCTCTATGGTGCCGAATTTCCATACAACCGTTTTTAATTTGTTAAAACCTCACACTCGTAACCTTCTTGGTGTAGTTTTTTAATTTGCTTTGTGCGCACCATTTTATTTTACGTCATATTGTTTAAAATTAAACCCTTCGATTAAAAACAAGAAGATTGAAAATAAGTGAAAACCCTAAAATGAGTGATTCTAGTGACGAAGAAGTTAATTTGACGCCAACAGAATTGACTGAAACTGTTAAAAATGCGGAAATGAGCTTTCTCCCTCAACAATCACGCGAGAAGTATTTCATTTCCTCGCTGAGGTGGGATGAAAAATTACGTGTTGCACTCGAGTGAAAAGATTTTTCACCTCGTGCTCTTTTGATTCCCTCGCTGACGCTCAGGATTCTAATTTTTGAATCACGAGCTGCGCTCGTGATTCAATTTTAGAATCCTTCGCTTGCTCGGTCATCAAAATTGAGCACGCGGTTAAAAAACAACTTTTCACTCTTGTATAACAAATAACTATTATTATGTACCAAGTATGAAAAAAATCTTTGCGTCTCATGTATTGTTAATAAAGGAAATATAATAAAATTTCAAAATCAGGTAGCACTTATATTTAATTGGCAATATACATTAATAGCTGTAGTTAAAAAGAACAATAGATTGTACAAAATGGAATTTGGACCACCCTATACCTACTCATCAATTAAATGGAGTTGCTGAAAGATATAATAGAACAGTAATGGATCGAGCTAGATGTTTGATGACGGAAGCCAATTTTGACAAAAAGTATTGGCCTGAATGTGTATTAACTGCTACATATCCTAGTATGGCGCGTGGATGCGCGGCCCGCTGTAGCGGACCGCGTAGTAGACCGCGTGGCCCACTGTCTACTTACTTGCTCTCCTTCTATCCTAGTGTTTACTGCCTACGTGTTCTGAAGTAAACAACACACTGCTATGCTAGCGAGTACAGTGGAAGCGCCAGCGTGGCAAGCGTCCGACAGACGTAAAAAAAATTCTCATAAGAAAACATAAACACACACACACACACATAACACAGAGACCCCTAAGAATCTAAAAGGGCCTTTAAATGTAAAAAACGTAACGTACTAACGTACACCATACATTTTCGTTCGCCATACATTTTCTATGGAAAAATAATTTCAAATTTTTTGATTTTTTTCCCTGTTCATCAAGTAGACCTTCATGTCCTGATCATCTTTTGCCAAGAAACCACTCCTCCAACTCTTATACTCTCCGAGATAGACACCGACGAAATTTGTATGGCGGCCATCTTAAATCCGCCATTTTGAAATTTTTTTCAGCTCACTGTCAATTGGATGAAGTTTCGAGTGACATTTGGTCGAGCACCCCCCACCTATCTTCAATACCCTGGCTGTGCTCTTCATCCGTCTTCGAAATCCTCAATCATCAGCTCTCTCCGTATTTTTCCTCTGAATGAATTTTTGTCTTCTATACGAAACGATGAGTAAAAAAAAATTTTTTCATACAAAATTTTACAGGAGACGTGATCAATCAGTGAGTGAATCAGCACAAGCAGCTATATATATATTAATAGAATCAGAAGAAAAAAGCACGTCAAAGTTGAATCCAAAAGGAATGAAAGGTACTTTAGTAGGTTATACGGATACCGGGTATAAAATTCTAATAGAAAATAAAATAGTTATAAGTCGTCATGTAATCTTTATAGACCCTGAAGCAGACGAAGTAAGGTTTCGAATGTCAGATGAAGAAGAGAAATATGAAGAAAACAGAATTAATGAAGAAGTTAATAAAAATGAAATAAATAATAATGAAAATAATAAATTAAAAGAAAAGTTTGATAATGAAAGTGAAGAATTTTATGACACTATTGAAGATATAAGAAACAAACTTAGAGTTGAGGAGGTGAGTGGACAAAGCCGTCCAAAAAGAGAAATAAAATTGTCAAAAAAATTTGATGATCACGTAGTCTAAGGGAATTTCTGTAATGTTACTATACCTGAAACTTACGAACAGTCTAGAATCAAATAAGTGAAAGAAAGCGATGGATGACGAGATAAAAATAGCTTAAAACATAAAAATTCTTTTCAAAAAACCGACTTCCAAAGCCACTGTAAAGTAAAAAATAATTTTGATTTCTACACACTATGTTGAAGTCGGGCGAGCCTGACGCGTCAACTTTGCCTATCTTTGATAAACTATCTTTGATAAACTCGGTATATAGGTAGTAGTGCTATGCTATGGCTCTTTCTAAAAATGGTAAATTTTGTAAAAATTCTAAACATATTGATGTAAGTTATAATCACTTTATAACCGATTACGAAAAAACAGGTGTTATATGTATTACAAAGGTTAATACTGCTGATCAATTAGCTGATATTTTAACTAATGCTGTAAAAATAAATTTCAAAACTTAAGATATTTATTTAATTAATGTTTACTGAATAAAGAATTAGAAGTTTTATTTTATTATGTATAATTTAATTGAAATGTGAATGTTATTTGTTAAATGTGTTACGTTATTATTGTAGAAATTGATAAATAATATTTTTTTGATAATAAATTAATACTAATTTTAATATTATAGAAATAGGTACCTACAAAACTCAAGGAGGTGTGTTAAAGAAAAGAGTTTTTGTATTTAGTTTTTATTAATAATATTGTCTAATAAATGAGGCCATGAGAGCCAGAGTGGCCTGTCATTTTTTCAATACTGATTTTAATTCAAAAAACTGCTCTGAACGGCAAAAGTGCTCAATGACCTCAGCAGAGTTTCTCAACAGGTGGGCCTAAAAATGAAAATGAGTAAGACGAAGATCATGTCCAATGCACATGTTCAGCCCCACCCAGTGTTAGTTGAGAACATTGCACTCGAAATTGTTAATGAGTACATATACCTGGGACATACAGTCCAGTTAGGTAGGTCAAATTTCGAGAAGGAGGTCAACCGCCGAATTCAACTCGGATGGGCAGCGTTCGGGAAACTCCGCGACATCTTCTCGTCCAAAATCCCTCAGTGCCTGAAGACGAAAGTTTTCGAACAGTGCGTGTTGCCAGTGATAACTTACGGCTCTGAAACATGGTCGCTAACTATGGGCCTCATAAGAAGGCTCAGGGTCACTCAGCGGGCGATGAGAGCTATGCTCGGAGTATCCCTGCGTAATCAAATCAGAAATGAGGAGATCCGTAGGCGAACCAGAGTAACCGACATAGCTCGAAGAGTCGCCAAGCTTAAGTGGCAATGGGCGGGGCACATAGTTCGTAGAACAGATAGGCGTTGGGGTCCCAAAGTGCTCGAATGGCGGCCTCGCACCGCGAAACGCAACGTTGGACGACCCCCCACTAGGTGGACGGATGATCTCAAGCGTGCAGCTGGGAGCCGCTGGAAACAAGCGGCACAAGACCGTGCTCTGTGGCGATCCATGCAGGAGACCTTCGTCCAGCACTATAGGTTGAGACGACGACGACGACGAGCCTATCAGAAATTTTAAAAGTTTGGTAGCCTATGTGAGTTAGGCCATTCTTGCACTATGGCAATACTAATTAAATTGACATTTCTTTGACGTTAGGCCAAACTGTCAAAATTTGCCGCGTATTTCTTGGATTGTTTAATGTTGAACGGTTACGAAGGTTTTTTCTTGCCGCGTTTTGACGGTACGAGCGCGTTCGGCTTTTATAATGGTTAACATGGAAGCTGGAACCTCTAGTAATATAGAAAACACAATGCAAGGTAAGCAAAACATGATTTTGATAAGAAAAATTGTCAGTCAATTGAGTGTTGTAACTAATTTTCTCAGTCTACTATTTCCTAAGCAAATTATTTTACTTTCAGATATCTTCGGAGTGGATGAGGAAGACCCATATCAAGATTCAGGCTCTGAGTATTTACCATCCAGATCGCCATCGCCAACTGCCTTGGATCTAATTGATATTTTAGAAGATAACCATTCTCAAAACGACCAAGAGCAACGGAAGCCAAGAAAGCGAGTTCGACAGTCAAGTAAGTGGAAAAAGAATATACGCAAGGCAAAACGCGCGAGAGGTGAGGAATATGTGAATGCAAAAGGTAAAACTACCTTCGAAAAATATAAACACAGATATACCATGTAGATGTGGACTAAAATGCCACGATAAAGTTGATAATACTCAGCAAAAAGCACTCTTCGATAGGTTTTATACCATGGAAAGTTTTACTTTGCAGTCATCTTACATATTTTCATTGGTAAAAGTGTTACCTAAAAAAAGATGCTCTTTTCTCACTGATCGCCGACAAACTGAGTCTAGACGCTCCAATACCCGAGTATATACTATTCCAAATTCCGATGGTTTGTATACTTTTGTATGTAAAGAATTCTTCAAAAAAGTTTTTGCAGTATCTGATGGAAGAATATCCAGAGTTTTAAAAACAAAATTGTCCATTCCTACACCACCTATTGATAGAAGAGGAAAGCATGTTCCTGTCAATAAGACATCTGAAGAAAAGGTTCAAAAAGTAAAAACATTTATTGATAAATTTCCTAAGTATGAATCACACTACACACTACACAAGAGTATGAACAGAAGGTTCTTAGCTCCAAATCTTTACCAAAAATGTATTCCATGTACTATGATAATACTTCAGAGTCAGAAAAGGTATCCGATTTTATGTTCCGGAAAATATTTAATGAACAATTTAATTTATCATTCCATGCACCTATATCCGATTCATGCAAGAAATGTGACAATTTGAAGATCGCTAGTTGGATTACAATCTAACGGTTTTTGCAATCTTACGGTGACATATCCATTGGGTAGACAAATAAGTGTGGAGAAAAAAAAAGGATTTGGTGGAACTTCTTCAATACATTCCCCCAGTACTTCATGATTTTTATAATAATATAAAGGATAGTGCTTCTGTAGGTAATGATTTGCATGTGGAAGATGAAGAAATAGATAGTGATTGATGCTTATAAGGAAGGTTTATTAATGTAAGGATACTTTTATTATAATAAATACTTTGGACTAACTGCTTTTTTTTTAATTAATTTTAAACCCCAAATGCCAGAGTGGCCTATCTATAAAAAATAATAATAATAATGGTACCTAGGATTGACATAGGTCCTAAAAAACAAAGAACATATGAAGAGATTTAGGCAATAAAAAATAATAAAATATAAAATATTTTCTAAAGTTACAATTATTTGAAATATGGGCTTCTCTTTTTTCCTTACTACTGAAAACTATTGTTTATGTAGTTAGAGCCTGTCCAGATGAGGCGTTTTACGCGCGAGTCGACTCGCGCGTAGACACTCGCGCGTTCCCGAGATACTATATATGTCGTCCAAATGATGACGCGCGTTTCCTCACTCGCGCGTAAAACGCTGGTACTGAGCGAGACTCGACTCGCGCGTAAAACGCCTCATCTGGACAGGCTCTTAGGCCACTCTGGCTCTCATGGCCTCATATGATATGTCATCTTGCTGTCACTTACTGAAAAATTAAATAATTATTTATAATGAAAAAGTGTTTAAAAGAATAAATCCAAAGCCTCACTTCAACAAGTACGATAAAAAAAATGCAACCAAGATTAGTTAGAGTAATTAGTAAACAAACCAAAGATAGCAAATATGAAGCTTAAAAATTTAAATGAAAAAATAATTTTGTGAATATCCTGGGAATATCAAGAAATCCCAGAAGGCAGTTTATCCTTAACTTCATCTCACTAAACAAATCAACTGATAAGACAAAATATACTGAGTGTAGTTTGGTAGAATATAATGTTAAAATAAGTTAGTAGATAGTCCAGCTTTTGAGTAATTTATAATAGGTGCTTTAGCACTGGAACCAATAAGTTAAACAATCAACAAACAGGATTTTTAGCTATTCTGTCATTAACAGTTTATTTACATGGTGAAACCCAATATTATTTTGATACAAGGTACAATGATATAAAATGTTTTGGGTAATAAACATATTTTGTAGTATAAAAATATAATCTTATCCTAGCTATATGTTAGTCTACTAGAACAAGACAAGAAGTGCAAACACACCATTGACTAAAGCACATGGATATGCAATGAGAGGTCTCTGCTCTAAATCACCTGACATAGTGACAAAGAGGCGACTGGCTGACAAAGCAGACCAAGTCACTGCTACAGCTGATAGACTGAGGCCTATTGTACCTTCGAGAGATACAAAAATGCCCAGGAAAGCCAAAACAACCATTGGCAGCATGGAATACCCTAACACACTGGCAACACCCAACAAAGTAAAAACACCTTCTGTTTGACTCATTAGAGATAGTAAACAGTACATCAAAATAACAGATATTACGGATAATCCATAAACAAATCCAAAATGTGCTTTATTCCCAGAAAGAAACAGGCATATTGCCAGGGCTAAACAAAATGCAATGGGACCAGCAATATCTATATCTCTTAGTAGGAAATGAGCATCATCAGCTTTAGATTGACCATGGAATGGATTGAGTACAGCTAAGGTTTTTTCTAATATTCTATCTGGATAAATTTCTAATTCATCTAGTAATGGTGGTTCGTCAAAGTCTGATGCTTCAGCAGGTTGATTCCCTGGTATTGGTGCTGGAGTGAATAAACTTGGGTTGTAGTACTGGTTGTTGTTGACAGGAACATTCGATTCTTGGTTGAATGGAAAGTTTTGTTGTTCTGCGGTGAAGTTCTGAAAGTCTAAGCAAATATTTTTGGTTAATCCATACCAACATAATATACAAATATGTCTGTTTGTCTTATCTATATGCTACGCTTTAATGGCTCATATATTTAATCGCTTTAAATAAGTTTGGTATAGATCCGGGTTGCATCCCAGGGAAAGACATAGGCTACATTTAAACCCGGAAAATTAAAGGTTGGGCTATAGTATACTCCCTACGACAGCGGGCGAAGGGGAGGGGGAAGGGGGGAGGGGATATACCCCGCTCCAAGTAAGACGTTTCGAATTTTGGTAGTTTCCGAGATATTATTTTTTTTTAATTTTGAGGTTAGTTTCAAAAAATTATTTCTCGAAAAGTATTAGAATTCTGAGTAAAATATTTTAGTGCAAGGCTTACCACATCAAGGTCTTTCTGTAAAAAAAATATGAACGTCCAACTCCGCGGGGAGTATACTATAGCTGAGCCAAATTAAAGATTCCCGCGGGAATAAAAAAAATTAAAGCGGACGTAGTCGCGTACATCATGTAGTATAATAAAATTAGTATTAAAACTAATATAATTATAACGAAACTATTACTGAATATCAACTAACTACTATGTATTATAGTTTACCTAGTGTCTGAGAGTCTCCGAATTCATTTGAATTATTGAAATGTGGATTATTGTTTGGAGTTTGCCAAGAATACTCGTTTGGATTCGGAAAACCAGCCATGATTTCGGTTCGGAACACTTTTACTGTTATCGTTTGAAACAGAGAGAATGTAATCAAATCACAAAGGTAATATGTACCTACGTTGAAAATGTCTCTGAATCATGAATGTCAATTGTCAGAACTCAGAAGTCAGAACAGAACATTCCACGCCACCGCCGACCACCCAGAGACAAGTAACTAATACTAGACATGAGTTCGTTATACCAAAACGTAACATATAACGGATATGTGTTAGATATCATACCATATCGATAACTTTATCACAAAAACCGATATCACAAAAACTGTATCGACTATCGAGTCAAAACCTACTAGCGCGCGAGAACGATGCGAACACGTACGAACAAAACGCAAACTTCACAAAGGATATGATATGAACGATATTCGCTACCTCACCTCTCTTTCTAAGTTTACTAGTATAAAAGAGATGAAGCGAATATGAGTTATGAGAATATAACTTAAGCCATGTTTGCGTGGTTAATATATTTTACTACACTAGCAATAAGAGTTAGTTTCTATTGTATAATTACGATCACGGTTTTGGCGGCTACGGCTACTCGATATTAGTGAGACACTTTATTACAAAATAAAACTACACGTCCAAGTAATAAGGTTGAATTTGATTTGTTAAAATATGGATACATTTATAAAAGGTCTGTAATAATAATAACTGTTGCTGTTTCGTGCCGTAATATTTTGATTTGTATTTTTTGTGATAGTTTTGAATTGCACTTGACCTTGGGGGCACGTGCCATACGTAAAAGGAATTCCTTGCGTTTTTTAGTAAAGTTGTAGTGTCATACAAGTAGCTAAACTGATAACTAACTATAAATATCTACCTAAGACCTGCATCGATAATCGATATACTGCATAACTGTAAATGTGAGTTTGCGTTTGCGTTAGTTCGCATTCGTACCTATTTGCTCAACTGTACTACTGATATCGATATCTGAAAACCGTTTTTCATATCGATATGAAAACTTAATATCGGATATGTAGCCGATATGCGAAATAACAGAAAACGCCCATGTCTAACTAATACCAGACCGCGTAGACTGAGAAAGATATATAGACGGGTCGTCACCGTACACAGTATGCGACAGCGATAGTTTAATATCCACATGTACTATATCTATATAACAACCCTTATTGCCATCATATATACAATTTTTATCATATTTTGTGGGAAAACTGCTAATGCTTATTACTAGTTGGGAGTATGGCAAATAAGTGTCGATAGTGTCAAACACGCAGTAACATGATTTTAAATTATCGCAATTTTTTACTACAAGTAAAAACAAGAAAAGAAAACGAAATTCAAATTGAATGTATTTTTAATCAATATTAAATACAATTCAATTTACTTCCGGAGCGGACACCCTTAAAATAAGTTAAGTGCGTGTTGTAATAAGGGAAATAATACAAATTAAATACAGATTGAAACTAGTTTAATTTATGAATATATATGTCACCGTAAGATTGCAAAAACCGTTAGATTGTAATCCAACTAGCGATATTGTAAACTGTCAACGGATTGTGAACCGTTCAATGGTCCGAGTGTCAATTTTTGAAATATTCATTGTATTTACGTTTTCTTGTCTTTTTCTTGTAGGTTAGGTTAGGGTTCGACATAAATGACCAGGTAGTGCCCGGGCGCAGGCCGGGCACTCAGGTTTTATCGGGTTAATATGTCTAACAGATTACAATCTAACGGAAAATAATGCGTTTAATTGTAATCAGTCGAAAGTTTACAATATCGCCAGTTAGATTAGAATCCAACGGCCTTTGCAATCTTACGGTGACATATATAACGTCTCCTCACTTTCATTATTATTATACTTTTAGTAGCAAGTCCACGTCTTATACTCCGTCCACGAGTTGAGTGGATAAACAAGTAATAATTAATAAAAAACAGCGTCACGCATAAAACTTGTATTGATCAATAACTGACATAAAACAATCAAGTGTTGTTATGACACAAAAGCTTCATCGTAAGGGTGGTACCATCATTGGATAGGCATTATTATAATTAAACTTACGAATTGGCATCTCCGTATTTTTATTTTTAAATCTTACAAATCACAGGTTTGTATAAACTGCATTAATCAATAAGTGAACAAAACGTATAAAATTGTGAATCACATGCGTATGCAGCGTTGATATTGAATTTTCATACAGACATGTCATGCTCTGTGTCTTGCGAAAGCATTGCTGCTCAAAATGCCTAGAACACCTGCTTGCATATTTGCTTGGCTCCCACCTCTTTCGTCCTGTCGACTCGATTCATATTTGTCACGTATGGATTTGTCTGGAATCCTGAAAATTAACAAGATTAGTTACGGGTGTTTAACTACTTCAATGACTTTCATTAAAAATATCTATCATAAATTGGTAAATGAATACAATTTCTTATTACGTGTATAGATTGACGCTTTTGTTCCTTTAGTTTTGGGTTCCAAACTTGGGTAAATATGATAATACAGCTGGAATCCCCACAACGCGAGTAATAATAATAATAATAACGCGAGTCACCTAATTTCAGAGAACATACAAAAATGGAACCTGGCATCATTTTACTTACCTTCTTAACTTGGGTGGTTAATGCTACAAAATTCGATTATTTTCTTAATGCTAAATAAGCACTTTTTTATTATTTCTATACCTACTTTGTAGCATTCATGCGAGTATTTACAGATATAACATGTTTTTATCTGTAACAATCAGGTAAAAATAAGGTCAAAATTGTAAACTTACATATTTTAGGTTATGTTTTCGTATTTACGTTCAGTTCGGCTTTTGCAGCCTAACACACAGAAATACACCATCGTCTTTGAGTTAAATGACTTTTTTCCTATGCTACGAGCACAGTTACCACTTTGTTCAATTCTGATTTCGTACGAATATGGGCCAATAACAAAAACAACACAGTATTGTTTGACCTCTATTAGCTTAGAGGTCCAACAAAAAAAAGCTGAGCAGGACAAGAAAAGAGATTTCGTGCTCTGTCACTCCTTGGCATTAGCGTATATTCTCATTTCACTCACTAGTGGTATTATTATTACCATGCCTTCTCTATGCTAATTCTTACTCTTACTCTATGGTCCTAACCATACTCAGACTATGTACCTAGGCAGACCTTACGAAATGTAACCATAGATTAACTACTTTGCAGATCCAACTCCTCCTTTTTTACGACCTCCCTGGCGCAGTGTTGAGCGCTGTTGTCTTAACGTGGGGAGTCCCGGGTTCGATTCCCGGCAAGGTCCGACGTACGATGCCGTGTAGAAACCGATTAGTTATTAGGGATATGGGTTTAATATAACTGCCATACCCCTAACAGGATTGCCCGCTATCATCTTAGACTGCATCATCAGGTGAGATTGCAGTCATGGGCTAACTTGTAGTGGCGTAAAAATAAAAAATAACTCAGCAGGTCCTATTCAGCGTGGTGCCTAAGCCCATCTCTTTCTGAGAGTAGACCCGTGCAATATTGGGCACAGATTAAAGATTTAGCGTAACTACGGCTACTGGGCCAGCGTGGCGATAGGTTGATGATAATGATTAGGTTTCTACTGAAAAATCCCTACTATTTACGATCCAACGACAGTTAGAGGTTTAGATGTACTATAATCTAGAGTCTAGACTCTAGACGAAACTCAAATCTTTGGTCCTTTGGTTCAAACTTTGGCCTCACTAACCGCTCGGTGATGATCCAATATTTTTACACGTTATACATACGATGTCATCAAGCTAGTACCCAGCAGGGCGACCGCGTATCTTTTTACCCGACTGCGGAACGCACAGGGTTATGTGTTCATCAGTCTATATATGTTTGTTTGTTCCTTGCAGGACAGCTACAGCCTAAACGCGTGGACCGATTTTGATGATTCTTGCACCATTTTATGCCGAGTATATTATTAGAGTGTCACTTAGTCGATAGACTATGGCAAGTGGGGTATCGGTGAATAGGTCTTGCAAAATCATAGTTAGGTTCCCTTGATCATTTTCTCATTTTAACGATCATTTAGGATTTACGAGGTTTCAAAGGTTCATTTTAATGTGTTCCTTTGTGTCGCACTACAGACAAAACGGCTGAACCGATTTTGATAATACTTGCACCACTAGATTTATCTTAATCTTGCGAGTGTCAATACCGAATTTAAGAAAAACAAAATGGCGTCCACTAAAAGACAATAATTTAACAAATGAAAGTCGATAGGCTATAGGGCATAGGCAAGTGGGGTATCGTTAGATAGGTCTTTTAAAATCACACCTACTCGTAGGTTCCTTGGACCATTTTTCCATAAAGATGATAATTTAGGATTTCCGAGGTTTCAAAGGAAATGTTTAGAGTTCCTACTAGATTAGGACGGGCAGAACGGACAATAGGCATTAATATAAAAAAATTAAACTCACGTCACTAATAAATTTTATCATATCTTACTTCTTACTAATATTATTATTATTAATATTATAAATGCGAAAGTTTGGATGGAAGTATGGATGACATGGATGGATGTATGGATGGATAGATGGATGCATGGATGTTTGTTACTCAATCACGCCCCAACGTTATTCTGGCTGAAATTTGGCACAGGGATAGATTATAGTCTGGAATACCACATAGGCTAGGCTTTTTATCCCGGAAAATTAAAGAGTTCCCGCGGGAACCAAAAAACCTCAAACCGCATTATAATCGGTCCAATAGTTTTACAGAAAAGTTGTAACAAAAAAGTGGTAAAAATAACATCATACTAACACTTATCGTTTACCTCAGAGAGTACACTGATGTAGGTATTATCAACAAGCGCATCTGTACTAATCTATGAACGAGTCATATACGTTTTCAAGCTGTCATTCAGCAATGGCGCATATTGCAAGCAAGTTCCCGCTTTTCAGACCAGATGGCGTTGTTAATAAGTCCACATTCTTTGTTTGACTGGGCCCGTCTATATAAATTAAGGTCGTTGCCTCCAGCCCATAGTTAGGAAAGCCAAATTGTGGCGGGAAATAGATGGATGAGGACGTACGGCTGTGCACTCGAGAAAAACGTGGGACCAAAAGGGGATCAATGTATTCTAGTATTTTTAGATCCCATATAACTAATACGTTTAAGTACTGATTGATACTTTATATTTTTGGTTTATTGGTCTGTCCTTCGATCACGCCGCAGCAGAGTAAAAGATCGACGTGACTTTTTGCATGGCTATAGTTGAGGACCTAGAGAGTGACAAAGGCTAATTTTTATCCCCGAAAACTGAAGATTCCCGTGGGGATTAAAAATACTTACCTATTGCATTCGCACGAAGTCGCGAGCATCAGCTGGTATAAAATAAAACAAATTGAATCAACTATAAATGCTTTAATTCAATGCAGTTGAATAAAATAACAAATTGATGATAGAATGTTATTGAAATAGAATTAAAATTATCATCCATAAAATGTTACAATTAAGTAATATCTAATAATATAAAACAAAGTACAAACATTGAAACAACCCAAATTACTTAAGTACTTACAGTAAAAAAAGATACAAAACGAAAACGAACCTTATCAAATAAATTACTGTATACAAAAATAATATCACAATAAATTAAATTACCAACTATAAAATATATTAAAGCTAATAAAAAGTGCAAAATGCGAAAGGTAATTATTGTGATAGGAAATTTAATTATGTAGTTTAATTGTTTATAATACTATCAGTATACTATCAGTATCAATTAAACTACATAATTAAAGTTCAACATTTTGGCCATTGGCCAAACCAATCGTAAGTCTATGATTTTGGCCTTTTTTACCCTACTCCTGACACGGCATATCTATTTAACGTCGATTTTGACAACAGTAGGTACCTATCATACTATAATATTATAAATGCGAAAGTGTGTTTGTATGTATGTTTATTGGTTTGTCCTTCAATCACGCCACAACGGAGCAACGGATCAACGTGATTTTTGGCATAGGTATAGTTGAGGACTTGGAGGCTACTTTATATCCCGGAAAATTAAGGGGTTCCCGCGGGGATAGAAAAACTTAAACCACGCGGACGAAGTCAGCATCAGCTAGTAATGATAATTAAAACTTCTAGCATACCGGAATATCAGAGTTATAAAATCCCATAATCGTAAGAGTAGCGGGTTTAGTATTATAACACAATCTTCAAAGTAGAGTCCCATAAACTTATATGGCCGGTGGCCAAAATTGGAACTAATTTTTGGCCTGTTTAGTTTTTAAATGAAGGTACCAGAAGTTTAATTCGCTATAATCCGCGATAAAAGGAAGATCTATGTGATACAGCGATTTTATATATTATATATGTATTGATTATATACTACATAGATCATACACTCCATACATTACATTATATATATTTTTTGATTATACAATATATATAAGATATATTGTGATTTTACATACCTACATATATTTATATTTATTTACAACACCACAGAATTCCCCCAATTTACCCTCTTAGAAAATAATAATATATATGTATATATATAATATAAAATCAAAATATATAAATATATTTTATAGAGTAAATGGTCTATATAATCAATATATATATAATATATGTTTAAGTTATTTATCCGTCCTTTTTTTAAAGACACAAAAAAATGCGGGCAAAAGTTCAGAGAAAATCAACGCCGCATAGCTACAGCTTAGTTTATACCTAAATAGTTAACAAAGTGCAACAAAATATATTTAAATAACAAATATCAATTAATAAATAGGAACAAATAAAGACTTTATGTTGAGCATTATTTTCGTTTTTGGAGTTTACTCCTTAAGAATCGATTTTCATAATTTATAAGGCGCCCGGTATGAGAAAAATATGAGAGGTAAAATCTACTGATGAATGACCTCGTTACTTTTTTGGCACCTATGGTGCACAACTTTCTAATTTGGTTGTCAAGGCGACTATACCTATATGTTGTTGGGCTTGTTTGTTTCTATCAGTGTCAATGTACTTATGTCAGATAATAATAATTACATAATTTATCAACATTCCTAATGAAATATTTGTGCACATCTGAAATTGACTATTGTGAAAAGTTTAATGTAAAATATTTCGCCGATTAGTAATAATAAATGTATATAAAATGAATAAATATATATTTATATATGTATATTATTTTCATTAATTTGTTAATTTACCCTTTCATATGGTATTAATCTTATTTTCAGTTGGATAAACTTTTTTTGCGTATGTTTAGACAATCGTACATAAGGAGTAAACTCCAGTCGTGCGTCGGAGCTGACACACACAATTTTTTTTTAAAATACTAAAACAGGTTAAATAACTATGAATGGAATAGAAGGTCATTGTTTAACAGGGTATACTTAATTATTAAAGGTTTTCGCCGACTATACAGGACCATGCCTCTTTGACTAGTTACACACAATCAATTATATATAAATATTAAAAAGTGTGTTTGTCTGATAACTAGAAAATCCTTTTAATAGATTTTAACGAAAGGAACAGAGGTACCTTGCATCCTTTTAAAAAGCCTATATTAATGTGGACTTAATCTTGACCTAGATTTTAGATTAAGAATAAATACTACTTCTATTAATTTAGATACTAGCTTCGCTTACGTAAAATTCTACTTTATTGGTAAATTTCATATCTCTATTATATACCCTCTTAGGGTTGAATTTTTAAAAATCCTTTCTTAGCGGATATCTACGTCATAAAATCTAGGTATGTCAAATTTCAGCCTGATCCATCCCGCGGTTTGAACTGTTCGTTGATAGATCAGTCAGTCAGCCATTCATCTTTTCCTTTTATATATTTAATTTTACAATAATTATGTCATTTGTTCATGTTTGCGTTATTATTGATGGGCCCGTACGGCACAGTCCTGTACAATGGGCAACAACACGATGTGGAAATATAGCAACAAATTGACACTTATCTCTTACACATTAAAGCTCAAAATCAACTATCCTTAAGTATACTAGAAACGACTAGCATCGTGAAGCTACCAATGAGGTACAGGGTTGCTGGAATCGACGCCAGGAGTTTGTATCGTTCTTCTGTAAAGAAAAAATACAAATAGTAAACATACAATATTTAATAAAAGCATTTTCTTATGAAAAATGTTAATTCGCGTTTGAAAATGAAACGATTCAATTATTTTCATAAATAGACCTGAAATTAGATTAGGATTGAATGAAAAAACTCCAAATAAAATTGCGAAACTCCAATACGATAAGAAATAAATACATCCAAAAATAATAAAAACAGAATATAGTACCTATAGGAAATTTTTAAACTAACCTAGTACAAGAAACTATATTTAAAAACATGTGAAACCTAAATAAATTATTATTAGAGGTATTTTTTAAGCCTGTGCATTCTGCAACCAATCAACCCATTGAACTATGCCTTGTCTTAAAAAGGGGTTAGTTAAGTTATGAATTAAAAAATATATTATATTTCTATTAACAACTTATCTTTTTTTTTTTTTTTCAATTGTGTGATGGAGGATTTTCTAGGTCACTTTTACTTTGAGCAAAACCATCAAACTAATGAATCTACTTCTTCATTGAACAAATTAAACTTCTTCTAAGTGAATAAAGGAATAGAAAATTTAATTTAGACTAATTATTTTGTGATAATATGTATAGAGAGTTTATTATTTATTCCTTTGAGCAAAATATACACAGCACTTAAATTAAACGAAACAACTTTATTAAATAATTGAAACCTCTTGATTGAGCAAAATTTAAATAATACACTATAATTAATAAAGGAATAGAATTGCATTGCATTATTTCTACTTTTGAAATTACGAATATTGCAGATCGAACATTTTAACTGTTAAACTTGAGACAAACTGATTATTGATGTGTGACAGGAAAATTGCGAATCGATAGAGGATAGAATACCTATGTCAATTATTTTTTTGTGATTATCAAACAGAGGGTCCAAAAGATTGGAAGACTCCAAAAGACGTAAAATCTATGTCATCTGGTAGTTTTAAATTTTGAACCATTTTAAACTATCTATTAAAGCAAAAAAAGTGCTTCGCAATAATGACATCACAAGTATGTATTTCACTGAAATTTCCACACTGAAACACGCGTATAAACGTTTTTTAAAAAGTTACTGATTTGATTAGTTGGCACAAACCCTATTCAATTCGGCACGAGCTAATAGGGATGATGCCTAAATCAAAAATAAATTATTTCTTACTGATTATTTATTAAATAGGGGGTCTTCCAAAAGACCGGAAGGAAGATTAGTTTTAAGTTTGATAACCATTTATATTAGAAGTGCGTTTTTAAGTTTGATAATGAATTGCTGATTTAATTGAGTTGTCATCATTCCTATTGCTTTTGCCGATTCAGCGCGAAATTCGCCACAGTCAGTTCGGAGCTTTAGAAGTTTAGGGAAAACTTTTATTTTTCTGGATCGGGGGTATATTATTTTTTACTTACATCAAAGACAATATATAAACCAGTATAAGACTGTTCACTTCATATATTCAATCAAAGCTCGCTAAATGCGCATTAAAGTCGCCGGTACCTTGTAGTTCTTCGCACAATCTGAGATGGCGTAACTGTGCAAGCTGTTTGTTAAAATTAGTTGAATGTAAATTTGCTATTTGCTTAAGTGATTTTATCAAATTTTTGTATGTTGATAATTTTATATAAATAATTAATACAAATTGAAACAAGAAAATACGATATTTCACCGATTTTACTATAATCATATAAAGAGCGAGCCTGGTAGCGCCATCTAACGATAGTATTAACCTAGAATTTTTTTTATAAGGGAGTTAGCAATCTATACTTGGTATTATAATTAATCTATGCTTACATGCATTTAAAAAGTTACTGTTAGACTCAGTATTTCATGCATCATGCATTAGTATGAAACGAAAGTTTAATATAATAAATTAAAGACCTTTAGTAGGTAAAATAAAACTTTTATTTTTATGTTCATTAAGCCTTATAAGTACGTGAGCCATTTACATTATTTTAATCAAAATATAACATCAACAACACTCTGTTTAACTCGTGCTCATAAAGAAGCGAATTAAAAGTAACGACGTCAGTAATCATTACCTCTCACTTTCACACCACGAAATATGAGTGCTCGAGTGAGTGGGAATGATTATCGCCACGATTTTTGCATACCGCTGTGCGTTGTGCTATTCCGCTATAGTGAATAACATTAAAATATGCAAGAACGGACTACAACTCAAGATCATTAATATTTCAGTAATTTCTGACTGCTACTACATTAATATAACTATCATATTACCCCTTACAAGTTATCCCACTACCATCTTAGGCTGCATCATCACTAAGCACCAGATGAGATCGCAATAATAAAAGATCTATTCTAAAGCTCAGCCGTCTCGAGCTTTTGTTCCCTAATCTCAATTTTACTATAGCGCAAAATTTCAGAATGAAAAAATACGTGCAACTTTAGCCGAAACCACAGTTTCATAGTGCTATTCACTAAAACCCTGTAAGTATGTAATTTAAAATACCTATAACATAACATTCGATGTAAGAAGCGAGAGAACAATAACCGAGAGTTTTCAAAATATTCGATGATCATAATAATACTAATAACGAAAATAAATAACCGCTATTCGAAATGGTTATAACTTTATAATATTCTTCGCGGCATAACCAATCGATATAAATAAAAACAATAAATTGTATTTAGGACGGTTATCATATACCAAAGATTAAAAAAATATACTAACATATAATATCACGTTATTTGTGTACAAAGGTAAAATAATGTAACGTTATATATTTACAACGTTAAATGTAACGGTATTTATCTATAACGTTATAAATACCAAATAACAGTTATTTATCTGTACAACCGTTAACCTCATCTTTTAGCGTCGGCGAAGTAATCTTATCGCATATTTTCGAAAAACCGCGGGTATTTTTCTAATGTGTATCCGCTTTTTTATAGCGCCCCTGATCGGTTAATCCCCTAAATCGTCATATACACAGACGCTATCCCGCTTAGTTTCGCACACAACCGGTTTGTCCTCATCGAAAATTATTTCGGGATCGTTCTCTATGATTTCCTCTATAGTTTTCCAGTCTGTAAGCACTTTTTTCTTGCTCTGACAACACTGACACATGTCATAATCGCACTCTTTTTTACTCATATAGTACTCAGCGTCGTCTACTATGGTGTGTTCGTCTTTGGGTTGCTTTAAAGGGACGAATATGGAGAATTTCCTGGCCGAGCATTGGATTATCTCGTCTAGTAAAACATCAGAGTCATCCGGCGGTGGGTTTATATGGTTTATAACGTTGTCGATATCGAAAGAGTTTTCCCTGGATTCTGGTAGGGATTCGACGGATAGCATGCTATTCTTTCGTCTCTGACCTGTCATTGCGATGGACTTCTTTGTGGTCGCCCATCCGAGGGAACGTTGCACCGCCATCTTCCATTTTGTGTACCGCGCATCACGGTCTAGGGACAACAGAAAAATTACATTTTATTTTAACACTAAACTATGTCAAATTTTAGTACAGGACTAAGGCCCGCTTGCCCAAGGCCGTTTAACGTTTTTTTTGGAGTGAAAACTTCTTTAGGTAGGGTCGTTGAGCACTTTTTGGTAGGGGGTAAAAATGTGGAACTTAATTCAATTAATATATTAATAGTTAGTGGAACTTTTTTTTATTTTTCCCTAGTTTAATCTGCTATCAATCAATAAGTGGCAGCATCCTAAAATTTTACTAAAGTTCAGACAGTGTTATGCAAGTCGGCTTTAGGTTTCAAAAAAACACATAGAAACTATTTCCTGGATAAAAAGTAAGTTATATAAGGATGCAATCTATCTCTATACCAAATTTTGCCAAAAGCGGTTTAAACGGATTGACCGTGAAAAGAAATACAGTCGGACACACTTTCACAAACTAAGCTTAGTTTTATGGAAATTAAATTTGGATTAAGGAAACGTTTTTTGGTTAAATAAAATGTAAAAAAATGGACTTGGCGTTTATTTTCCAATAAAGAAATAGTTTTGGCATTTAGAAAATGTAAAATGCTCTTTATATCATTTAACTAAGAGTTATTTTATTTCTGTGATCATTTCTAAGGTTTAATACCTTAAAAACACACACAAATAAAATAACTCGCGGGAAAAAATACATCATCGCGGACGTGGCAGGCCCACGCAACGCGATGGTGACGTTACATGTTTAACTTTAGTGCACTCTTATATCACACCACATAAAGGTTAATATTTTGATTTAATGCAACATATGCTGCATAAACTGCCGTATCTTATGATTGCGTTGACTTGACTTAGAAGCTTATTTTTTTTACAACACCAAACGACTGTAGACCTAAGTACTTAATATTAATTTCAGCTTGATACACGTTCCCGAGAAAAAGGTGGTTGACAGACAAACAAACTGAACCTATAAGGGTTCCTTTAACGCTTGAAACACAGAACCCTAAAAACCATCGAACACAGGTTTCTCACCATCATCCGTGGTGGTGGGCAGGAAGGTATCGGCCGGTGTAGCGTGGTGCTTCCATCGTTCACAGCTCCACACGCCCACCGAGTGGCCCGCCACTATGGCCACGCCCAGCGCTGACATGTCCCACGACTGGGCACGCACTGAAAACACGCCCACAATTGAGTATTTGACAAATATAGACTGTCCGCGTTAAGTTAGCCAAGCGTTAGTCTATTAATTAAAAAAAAAGTGTGTTCACACTTCAGAAAAGTAGCCTGCGAGAGAATGAGACAAATATAACTTGTATTCTATCTCATTCTCTCGCAGGCTAAATCCTATTATGAATATGTTTGTCTCTTCTTGGTGTCGCTTTTTCGTTTAAAATCAATTGAATTTTCAAATCATAACGATTCTAAAGAAGTTTCACTTTAAAAACGAACAAACTCACATTCGCATTTACATATTAGTTAACTAGATGATCCCCGCCACTTCGTCCGCGTGGATTAAGGTTATGATTCCCGCGGGAACTCTTTATTTTTCCGGGATAAATGTAGCCTATGTCCTTCCCCGGGATACAAACTAACCATATACAAAATTTCATCAAAATCGGTTTAATAGATGAGCCGTGAAAGCGTAGCAGACAGACAGACAGACACTTTCGCATTTATAATATTAGTATGGATATTATTATAAGTACTCACACACAGGAATCCCAACCAAGTCGGCCTGCAGTTGCATCAGTAAGTCGTTGGAAGTCATCTTTCCGTCCACGTGGAGTTTGGACAGAGGCATACCACAGTCCTTGTTCATCGCTTCAAGGATGTCCCTGTTACAAACATACATTAGAATAAAAGAAACTGGATAGTCTAGGCAATGAGGAGGTCCGTTGTATGGAGATCCCTAGACCCACCACGCTGCTCCAATGCGGGTTGGCGGGCTTTAACGATTATTATCATGTTAGTGATAATAACCGGGACCGACGGCTTAACGTGCTCTCCGAGGCACGGAGGTGAAACACCGCCAACTTCCAACTCCGGGCTGGCACTCAGAATTTCTTAATTGAAAAACCCAATACCTAACTTTTATGCCCGACCGGGAATCGAACCCAGGACCTCGTGATCCGCAGTCGACTATGCTAACCACTAGACCAACGAGGAGGTATTGCCTAGACTAAGATTTAAAAAGAGATACTTCGTGACTTACGTCAAATGACTCACCGTCAAAAGCGAGCTTTTAACGTAAAACGGCTTTTTGACTCACCGAGTTTGAAAGCATACCGCCTCTAACGCCGCTCGTATGATGTGGTTTTTCGTCGTGAACGCAGTTAGACCACAGATGATGCTGCAACAAAGCACCTTGTAAGATACAAGTTGATACATTCGTCCGCGTCGATGTAAGTTTTTTTTAATCCTTTGAGAAATCTTTGTTTTTTTTGTATCAATAGTATCTCTGGGTTGATAGCTATATCCGTAGCAAAATCTTTTAAGCGAGCTGAGAAAATGTACAGACAGACTGTGCCCACGCGGACGTAGTCACGGGCATCAGCTAGTACTTATATAATTTAACAAGATAGGATACAGAGCTTCTGTCGTTTGACAAAAACAAGAAATGATTTAATGTACCTACACCAAAATGCATCCTTATTTTTAAATTTAATTTGTATACTTTCAGAATCAACAGATGTTTATAGTTTATACCAAACATGTGTATTTTAGTTTGACATCTCGGCCACATTGGATTTGTCATGACGTCATAATATTGCAAAATATTAAATAGAGAATCTCCCAAAAGTCGTAATATCCACGTCCCCTGTTAGTTTTATGTTGAATAACTAGTTTAAACTATCGATTAAAGTAAAAAAGTGCGTCGAACTTTGATGACGTCACAACTATGTATTTAATACAAACTTCCATACTAGACGAGATAAAGTGTTGTTGATTGAGTTTTCATCATCCCTAAATTGCGTCCTGATAAATGATAAATGATTTAATTATTTCACGTAGGACAACTTGTGTCACTTATGAAACTTTAAGACTCTACCGAAAGCTGATTCTACTGAGAAGAGCGAAATGTCTTACCCCCTAGCGTCCTTCCTCCAATACGGCGCAAACAGTCCGTTCAAGGCAGGCACGAAGTAAACGTCCCCGGTGGAGAACACTTGCCCGGCGATGTGCTCCGTGTCTTGAGCCACGTCCTTAATGAGCTTCAGGTTGTCCCGGAGGAACTTCATAGCGCCTCCCGCCACTGCCACCGAGCCTGGGACAAATAGACCAAATGAAACGGAAAAAATCTTAAATCCATACTAATATTGTAAAGGCGAAAGGTTGGATGGATGTATGGATGTTTGTGTGCTTGTTTGGTGGTTTGTCCTTCAATCACGCCGCAACCGAGCAACGGATCGACGTGATTTTTGGCATGGCAACATGTCTTGCAGCACGCTGAATTTCGTAACACGCAAAGATGACGTCCACTCACAACAGCGCGTTACGAGAGACTAACATCGATATATTTATGTAGGTACTAGATGGGCCCTTTCATAGAAAAAAAATTGGGCGTCCAAACTTTAGAGCACGCTCCTAACCTGTATAGCCCTGTCCTTGTCCCCGCCATAGCGCTGTCCCGCTTTTCAGACTAGATGGCCTTAGTAAAATAGGTCCACTTTGTTTGACAGGGCCTGACTATGTAAATTGAGGTCGTTGGAGGCTAACCATCAGCCAGCGGCAGCGCGCTACCGGCAAGCGGGCGCCGCTACAAGTCCTACGAGGCACCGCGCGCGATCGCGTAATATTCATTAACGTCGTAGCGTAGCGTCATGGCGGCTCTACACATAGCACGTTATCCGCGCTTTGGAACAATAGCGCGCCATGATATTGCGCTATGTGTTATATTAACCACATCTAGCAGAGACATACCTTCCAATTCGTAAACATCGGGCAGCCCGTGAGTGGGCTGCACGCGTCGCGTCCCCGTACTGTACAGCGGAAAACACCCACTCCTGTATGCGTTCTTCATGGAAAGGGGTCACGACCCTCAGTAATGACGAATACATACCTTCCAAAGCGTAAACAGCAGGCGCGTTTGGACCCAGTTTGTACGCAAACGGTGGTCAATAGCCCGTGAGTGGACTGCACGCGTCGCGTCCCCGTACTGTAAAGCGGAAAACACCCGCTCCTGTATGTGTTCTTCATGGAAAGGGGTCATGACCCTCAGCAATGAGGACTACATACCTTCCGAAGCGTAAACAGCAGGCGCGTTTGGACCCAGTTTGTACGCAACGGTGGTCAATAGCCCGTGAGTGGACTGCACGCGTCGCGTCCCCGTACTGTACAGCGGAAAACACCTACTCCTGTATGCGTTCTTCATGGAAAGGGGTCACGACCCTCAGTAATGAGGAATACATACCTTCCAAAGCGTAAACAGCAGGCGCGTTTGGACCCAGTTTGTACGCAACGGTGGTCAATAGCCCGTGAGTGGACTGCACGCGTCGCGTCCCCGTACTGTACAGCGGAAAACACCCACTCCTGTATGCGTTCTTCATGGAAAGGGGTCACGACCCTCAGTAATGAGGAATACATACCTTCCAAAGCGTAAACAGCAGGCGCGTTTGGACCCAGTTTGTACGCAAACGGTGGTCAATAGCCCGTGAGTGGACTGCACGCGTCACGTCCCCGTACTGTAAAGCGGAAAACACCCGCTCCTGTATGTGTTCTTCATGGAAAGGGGTCATGACCCTCAGCAATGAGGACTACATAACTTCCGAAGCGTAAACAGCAGGCGCGTTTGGACCCAGTTTGTACGCAACGGTGGTCAATAGCCCGTGAGTGGACTGCACGCGTCGCGTCCCCGTACTGTACAGCGGAAAACACCCACTCCTGTATGCGTTCTTCATGGAAAGTGGTCACGACCCTCAGTAAAGAGGAATACATACCTTCCAAAGCGTAAACAGCAGGCGCGTTTGGACCCAGTTTGTACGCAACGGTGGTCAATAGCCCGTGAGTGGACTGCACGCGTCGCGTCCCCGTATTGTACAGCAGGAAACACCCGCTCCTGTATGTGTTCTTAGCTTGGCCCGCTTGAAGACAGTTCTGGCCCACAAGCGCTGATTGTTGGTTGCCTAGAATCTGTAACGAATTATATCTTATCTATATGTCCCCGTAAGATTGTGAAAACCGTTAGATTGTAAACTATCTAGCGAGATTGTAAACTGTCGAAAGATTACAATTTAACGCATTGTTTTTCGGTAGATTGCAATCTGTTAGGTATATTAACCCTACACTACGGGCACTACCTGATTGTTTACGTCGAACCCTAACCTAACCTACAAGAAGAGACAAGAAAACGTAAATAAAATGAATGACAGTTTATAATCTATAGAGATAAAAAGCATTAGATTGTAATCTGACGGTTTTAGCAATTTTACGGTGACATATAGGTACAAATATTATAAATGCGAAACGATGGATATTTGTTACTCAATCACGCCAGAACGGCTGATCGGATCTGGATGAAGTTTGGCACAGAGATTGATTATAGTCTGGAATAACACATAGGCTACTTTTTATCTCTGAAAATTAAAGAGTTCCCGCGGGAAGCAACAAAACCTTAATCGACACAGTCGCGCGCAACAGCTAGTCAAAGGCTTTTTTGTCAGGTACGATATTTCCCGCGTTTTAATTTGCCAAAATTGACTTATCCTAATTATTATAAAATGCGCATATTACTTACACCTGATATTCTAATTCCGTCCAATATGGACCCATCTTTGACTGTTCCGTATATTTCTGAACTGCTGAATATCTGTGGTAGTGAGTCCCTGTGTATACCGAATAACCTGTGAAATGACAATAAAAATATAATAAATAAATGAAATGAAAATTTGTTTATTTCAGACCCTTTTTGTTGAACAACAGAAATTATGTTTTTAGTACAGTATTATTAACAGTATTTAATGAAGTCTGTTCGCAAAGTACTGTTCGTAAGAAGCTCTATGCTTCTTGCCTAGATTTTAAAAACCTAACGAGATACTAGACTGACTAACATTGTATTTTAAATATGAGAGAAAAAGTCTAAGTCATTCACGCCTACAGCCAATTCGATTACAGATCAAAGAAGATTTTTACAAACAAATGCCTCGCAACTGCCCAGCAAATTCTATTACCGTCATCAGGACAATTTTTGGAATTGCTGGCGGCACGGCTTGCGGCAAAATATGAGTCTCGAGATTGAGTTTTTTATTTTAATGAGGCTATTTCCGAGCAAAAATTGAAGAAAAAGCCATTAATAAAATAAATACTTACCTACATAGCATAGGGTCCCAGTTCAGAGTCTCCAAGTTCATAAGCAGCGTTCTCGATGCGTTGGTTACGTCCGTGATGTGAAGACCCCCGTGAGGCCCGCCGGTTAGATTCTGAAATATATAAAAAACCTTTTAAAAAACAAGTTATTCCCCAGCCATTAGTAGAAGACTCAAATGCCATTAAAGGCTACTGATTATAACATACAGAAAGGCACTAAGACGTCACGGGTTTTATTGCAGGAATCTTTCAATGGGTTATGAAAGAAGAAAAAGGCGCGGAGTGCTATTAAATTAAAGGGGGGAAATTGAAGATAGGGGTGAAAAAGCACCCCTTTTAGTATTGTCAACCCGGTTCTCGCAAACAAAGCAAAATTACGATGTATTGTATAATATAAAACTTTTTTGTAGAGAATCAAATTTCCCATTGGAATAGCATTTTTAAATATAAAAAAACATGCCAAAACAGTTGAAACAAACTTGAAAAAAAGCCGAAATTTCGATTTCTTGAGTTTTTTTTCTTTCCGCCTATTTTTTTTTGGGCAGAGATAGGTATAGACATTGCTTAAGATAAAAAAGTACATTAAATTTCCTTCAAAATGAGAGGCTGAAATATTGTTTTGATTAAAAATTGACCGAGATATGTCATACATACCCAGACAATCCAAGAGTCAACTGTGCCGAACATCAGTCGTTTGTCCCGGCTCGCCCGCCTTACAGCCTTGATGTTATCTTTCAACCATCGCATCTTCAACGCGCTGAAGTAAGGACTGATTGGGAGACCAGATATGTTCTTCAAATAGTTCTTGTTCCGGTCTGGAACCTTGGCTAATATGGCGTCTACTGTACTGTCTGTGCGTATGTCGTTCCATGCTAAAAAACATCATTTAAATCATTTCATAAAAAGGTTGTCTGGAGAAGATCACTTTTAGTGATAAGACCGGCTTTGCGCCCTTGTAATTTCTTTTTGCCTGTTCACTTTTAGCTGTAAAGCAGACAAATCTATATCGCATAATAAGCCGGCATTTCGAACCACACCACACCAATCTTGAGCATGCTCCGGTGTCGGAGTGAAACCTAAGTTGAGAACACGCAAAAAAGCAACATGCTGTACCACATACGATTTGTCTGCTTTGGCATAATATTACAGAGAATTAGGCTTCTTGTTTCTTGGTGACTATTTGATTGCCGCTAAGTTATGATGCTTTTTTTTACCCAACTACGGCAGAGCCAAAAATAAGGATTATGATTTAATTTATAGACCAGCGCTTGGCTGCGATCAAAATATTAAGTAAGTGTATTTGTTTTATGTACTTACATATAGCCGGATGTAAAGGTTCGCCAGTGAATTTGTCCCATGCTATTGTTGTCTCCCTCTGATTGGTGATACCTAACGTTATAATGTCTTCTCTAGAATAACCTGGAGATAAAATAAATAACTTTAGTACTAGTACAAAATAGAAGCACAGAAGAATCACTCCGCAAAGACGTCCAAATAAATAGCGACTCTTGATGCGACGTTATAAAGTGCAATTCAGCTCGCACAGCGCTGCGAGCGAAATTGTATATTCACCCATAAAACCCCTCTCTTTCTATCGCGTAACTCTGACGTGGCGCGTGTAGCGTTAGGGTTGTCGTCTAACTTCTTGTAATAATTTAATGGGGTCATTAGAGTTATAAGTCCGCTGTATCTTTATTCGAGTGTAAACAACCAAATACGATTCAATGTCGCTTACTTTCTTCGGTTATGTTACTCAATATTACTTGATATTTGACTATCATATTCTCGTGGATAAACTTCCGAAAAGCGCATACTGCCGATGAATCTGAAATTTGGTATATAAATAACGTATTTTGAGTTTTGTCCTCCTAATCACGAATATCATAACGAAAATTGGCGCATACGATTTTAGATTTCCTCAGAAAGTATGTGTGTGCGTGTTATAGCGGAGAATAGGAATTATGGGGCGACACTCCCACATTTTTAACGCGGTGAAAGCTAAAATAGTCTATATCTGTTATAGGATGCGATTATGTACACCGGACTAAAAGAGGTTCTCCTTCGTTTTTCATATTCAAAATGGCGTTTGCGCCAATTTTCGTTATGATATGCTTGATAAGGAGGTCAAAATAAGTTATTATACCAAAATTCAGATCGATCGGCGGTATGCGCTTTTTGGAAGTACATCCATTCTCATTACTCATGTAATTGTAACGAGAACATTATTGTATAGTCAAACTATTTCACTGTGCGGGCGCGACATTCGACTGATTCGAGTGCTGTCGGCGGGTGACTAAGGCCTGAACCTAGGAGTAATGTAGGCGTGCAGCTTACCTAGTTCATTTAACTGTTCGATAGCATTTTCAGCGCAAACTTTAATGTTGTGTATGATCTCCTTAGGGTCCTGTTCGTACCAGCCCTCCTGAGGCTGCACCTCTGTCTTGTCTAACTGGTACGAGGCTAGCTCCTCTGAACGTTCCGCTTCGTATATCTGGAAATAATTAAATCTAATCTGAGATTTTTTTAAAGTGAAAACTTCTTTAGCCGCGTTGAGCACTTTTTGGTAGGGGGTAAAACATGCTCGCATTGTAACGAAGACAAAATGTCTTAAATATAATGAGAGTACATTCGTAATTCAACTTTAATAGGTTTATATTTTATTTAAGTATTTAATTTATTTATTTAAATATTCGTTTTCACTTCTATCGACAGTCCCTATGACTGCCATTTTTTTTTATATATAGGCTAGTGCTTGGCTGCAATCAGACTTGCACGTGGAGCTTTTTTTAGGGTTCCTTAGTCAGCAAGGACTACTAACCATTAGACCAACGAGGCAGTTAACTGTTTACTCAAGGCTGCACTGTTTACTCAAGAAGTCCACAGTCCACACTCCACACCATGCGGTGACAGGAAAAATGAGCATTCGCTCGTTTGGTCTAAATCCATCTTAACACAAGAAAACGGTCACGAGTTCACGACCAATACTTAGGTACGAGTACATTCTAATTAACATAACACGACTGTGACAAATGCTCGTGCGAACTTCATTGTTATTCCTTTCAGTTTAATGTAAGCAAAATGTATAAGATAATATATACCTATTATTTAAATTACTTTGAATCTACTACCAACCTGTATTCTTTAATCATGGCCTTGGAATAACTGCCTGGAACGACTTAAAACTTTCGAGTAAAACAAAAAAAAATGTTTTTGTTCCGTGCCATTTTACAAGATCTATCACTGTTTACTTTTTAAATACGAGTCCTTATTTTATTATTGTAATTCTATGTGTAGTAGAATTACCTACTAGAAAATAGTGACTATAGCCACGCCCGAAGCCTCCTGCTGACACATACAAGAAAAAATTATAAATTTTCAAATTGACCCTGCCGGGGATTGAACCCGGGACCTCACGCTTATAACTATAAGACCACAGCGCTCACCACTGCTCCAGGGAGGTTTCCAGCACCTCAGGACTATAACGCCCTTTAATCTCAGTTTAAGTAGGATGATCTTACCACAAATCTAACAGTCTTAGTTCCATCATCGATGACGCCAATCAGGGACCTTTTGGCGCCGTCCCTTACTGGCATATCGTCACCTGAAAGCAAAAGAAAACAATTTTGAAGGGGGTTGAATGTATTTGTATGGAGCCTCTCCTACTTTTTTTTAAAATAACGACCACTCATAAAAGCTGTTTAATCAATAGCTGGCATCGATACAATCAAGTATTTTATGCGACAAAATCTTCATAAGCGTCAGGTTTCCGAGATATGCGGGCGAAGTCTCGGCCATCAACTAGTTGTTCATAATATTTTCCATGCCCAAGACATTATTTATCGATCACTAGTAGGTATCTTGTAAAAGGCTAATTAAATCCCGGCTGATACCTAATCAGGCAGAATGTCAACATTTATGATTAACTACACTTAGATTTAATCCTAAAAGCCTGAGAAAGTGTTAACTTATCCACACACCGATTATGACACTTCTACTTATCTGTTGGCTTAGTACGCATAAAGCCGTATTGTTTTAATATTGTTGACGTTCGTGTTGTAGAATTATAAACCTTAATTTAGGGACGTCAAGGTATGTAACATAATATGTCATTATGACATATATCATACTAATATTATAAATGCGAGTGTTTGTTTATTGGTTTGTCCTTCAATCACGCCGCCACGGAGCAACGATTCGACGTGATTTTTGGCATGGGTATAGTTGAGGACCTGGAGAGTGACATAGGCTACTTTTTATCCCGGAAAATTAAGGAGTTCCCGCGGGAGTTATAATATTAGTATGATATAAATGTCATAATGACATATTATGTTACGATATATGCGATTTTTTGCGATATATATGCGCTTGCTAGATTTCACTCCTGCGCGCCACCTATTTTGATTTCGTGAACTGAGAGCGCTAAGACTTCCCACTGGAATTTAAAAAAAACTCAATTCACGCGGGTAAAGTCAAGGGCATTATCTAGTGTATAGTTATCTTATAATTGACGGTAATGGTGATTCGATAGAGTTGGCAATCCAATATTCGTCGACCTAGAAAGTAGAGAGACAAGCATGCCATACCTACCTACATTTTGGACAGAAGCCATGGAAGTAATAATTCATTACATTGAATCAGCCAGTGGTCGATTGAATTACTGATACACTATACGATTCTACATACAGTTTCCCGTATTTTTGTGGTTTTGAATAACCAACCAAGAATATAAAGTCAGTTTGCCGCCGCAACGGAGCAACGGATCAACGTGATTTTTGGCATGGTTATAGTTGAGGACCTGGAGAGTGACATAGGCTACTTTTTATCCCGGAAAATTAAGGAGTTCCCGCGGGAATCAAAAAAACTTAAACCACGCGGACGGAGTCGCGGGCATCAGCTAGTATATCAATAAAGCTTCCTCCGATTAAAATTTTTAAACACATGTCAATGTACAGAAATTGTACTTTAAGTTACATAAATGGATATTGAAAAAACTTGTACCTATCCGTAAATTAAACCTTGTCACTTGTCACATGACAAAAATAATATAGGAAATTTTCCAGTCATAACTTACAAAGTTACAGCATGATGTATTGCAGGCACTTTAGATTATGGATGGCTCGTGAGTTGTGACGGAGCTGATAAGTGATAACAACAGCTCAAAGGGTTGCGAACACAGACCTCTATGGTTGCGAAACTGAAGTGGCTATGGGCGGGGTACATCTATACTAATATTATAAATGCGAAAGTTAGTTTGTTTGATGGTTTGTCCTTCAATCACGCCGCAACGGAGAAACGGATCGACGTGATTTTTGGCATGGGTGTAGTTGAGGACCTTTTTATCCCGGAAAATTAAGGAGTTCCCGCGGGAATCGAAAAAACTAAAACCACGCGGTTGAAGTCGCGGGCATCAGCTAGTAGTTCGATAAAAATAATGTAACCTAGACGTTAGGTGCTGGAATGCCGACCGCTGTACCGCCTGTATTGTAGTCTCTATGTTTTTTTGTGATAAGTCCTATCGCATTTCCAAATCATTTATCAGCAAATAAACCAATTGCCATAATCATCATATTGATCAAAATATTTTGGTTACAATGTAAATCATAGACGATATAATTGAATGTGGTAATGACGCTTGATAGTTATATGTCACCGTAAGATTGTAAATGCCGTTGGATTGTAATCTAACTAGCGATATTGTAAACTACCACTTATTTATCATTCAAATCTATATAGGTATGTAGGTATATAAAATTCAAAGTCCTGACTGACTGACTGACTTATATATCAACGAACAGCCTAAACCGCTGGTCCTAGAGACATGAAATTTGGAGAGTTTGTTCTTTGTGAAGACGAGGTATCCACTATCCACTAAGAAAGGGTTTTTCAAAATTCCATCCCCAAAGGGGTAAAATAGGGGTTGAAAGTTTGTATGAAAGTCCGTCGTTTTTCATGTTATAACCATGAAACTTGGTATATGAGCTGCGGGTTGAAAATGAAGAAATACGTGTTTCACGGTTTTTGAAAATTCGACCCCCAAAGGGGTGAAATAGGGGATGAAAGTTGGTATGAAAGGCCTTCTTTTCTCAAGATATTTTTCAAGTTATATCAACGAAACTTGGTATTTTGGCTTTCGGTAAAAAAAAAGAACTACGTGTCACAGTTTTTCAAAATTTTACCCCTAAAGGGGTAAAATAGGGGTTAAAAGTTTGTATGAAAGTCCTTCCTTTCTCAAGTAATAGCCATGAAAGTTGGTATTTGGACTTCTGGTTTAAAATAAAAAATATGTATTTCAGTTTTTGAAAATTTTATCCTCAAGGACGTTAAATAGAGAGTTTGTCTTTCAATCACGCCGCAACAGAGCAATAGTTCGACGTGATTTCTAGCATGGGTATAGATGAGGACCTGGAGAGTGACATATTTATTTTGTCCCGGAAAATTAAGGAGTGCCTGTGGGAATTAAAAAACTTAAGCCACGCGAACGAAGTCGCGGGCGTCCGCTAGTAATTATAATATACTAGCTGATGCCCGTGACTTCGTCCGCATGGTTTAAGTTTTTTTTGATTCCCGCGGGAACTCCCTAATTTTCCGGGATAAGTCTATGTCACTCTCCAGGTCCTCAACTATACCCATGCCAAAAATCACGTCGATGCTCTGTTGCGACGTAATCGAAGGACAGACCAACAAACAAACACACTTTCGCATTTATAATATTAGTATGATATGATTGTAATTATTTGAGTTTATCTGAGTTGGAACGCTCTTACGATCGAACTGATATCTGCAGCTGGCATGTTGATTACATTGGGTAATAATAATAAAGCCTTTCTATAGGGACAGATTTTTTAAAGTAGGTCGGTTTGTTTAAAGTAGAATAAGCAGGTCAAATGAAAGTTAACAAGTCCTGCGTTTCGAAAAGCAGACTCAAAGAAGCTCCGAGAGGAACACAAGTTGTAGATTCGTAATGAATAAACCAAAGAAGTATTTAACCAAAGAAGAAATCAAATACTGCAAAGTGAAACTCTTTGAAAATGGACTGTACAATTACATATGGTATTGTGTTGACTTTATAATAAAACAATTTAAGTACTTTTTACCCGACTGCGAAACGCACAGGGTTATGTGTTCTTTACCAGAATCCTTCAAAAACAACACAAAAAGGATGATGTCTGTAAACTAAAAGTCACCGAGTATCGTTATATTATGGTCTGTGCTAAAAGTAAGTTATTACTTGTTTTGTATGAAGTTAAATATAGACTAACATAAATGAGAAACTTTGTAGACTTTAGAAGAACCAGGAACCGACAAAAAGGCAACCAAGGCGCTAAAATGGCCCAACTCCGAAAAGGACAGATTTGGAGAGACCCCTATTACATGTGAACAAAAGGTCTAAAGCTTAAATGCGAAACACTACTGTGGCAATCCTTGCAAGAGGCGTATATGTCCAGCTGTGAACATCGATCAGTTGGAATAACCATGGAGCATCCACTAGCGCCACTGACAGCTCTAACAGTAATTTTGGGTTGGTTAAGTAAATCTTTACTAATATAATCCATAGGTACTAATATTATAAATGCGAAAGTGCGTCTGTCTGCTACGCTTTAACGGCCCATCTTTTCAACCGATTTTGATGAAATTTGGTATAGAGATATTTGGTATAGAGATAGGTTGTTACTTGTATCGTATCCCGGGGAAGGACATAGGCTACTTTTAATTCCGGAAAATTAGGAAGTTCGCGGGAATTAATAAAACGGTATCCACGCGGACGAACTAGTGGTTAATTAGGAGATCCGCAAAACGTAATACCGTCTATATAACTTCCCATTTTCCTTGAATACTTGTCAAAGTGTGCTCTAGGTCACATTTTTGTCTTACTACATACATTCTCTTCCAATAAACAACATACAAAAAAACCGGTACAAGTACCTACTTGCGGCTAATTCCGCAAACATTTTGTTTTTCCGAAACCGGTTTGATGGATATCTGCGTCCACTTGCAATAGACCTGATTGAAACGGACACACCTTTACGCAAGCTGCCTAGTGCCAATACAAAAAAATAAAAACAACAAAATTATTTATGGCCTTTACAATAGCTAATTAAATATGGTCCAAGTTTTGGCCGTCTGCCAGATTTTAGTGGAAAGATGGGAGTAATTTAAACAAGTAGGTACCTATCCTTCTTTATCTATTTTCTTAATCTTATTGAAAATACCATAAACCCAAAAAAGTTATCCTAGTGGGACTGATAATGGGTACATTTGAAATACCGTTTTCAGAAGCTTCAAATTCCGAATTAGATTTTGTCTTAGCAACAACATAATATTAATATGTACAAAAAATTTATAAAACTCCAACTTTGGTCCAGAATTCAGATATTTCTTAGAAGTTCTAATATCTATCATCATCATCTACCCATCTTTGACCTACTAATGAGCACGGATCTTTTTTCAGAAGGGCTCAGGCTATAGTTCACTAAGCTGACCAAGTGCGGATTGGCAGACTTCACACACCTTTAAAAAGATTATGAGGAACTCTCAGACATGCAGGCTCCCTCACCATGTTTTCCTTCACCGTTTTAAAATGAGTGATACCTATTTGGTTTAACCTAGGACGGTCGGTACTCGGTACTAGGCAGGTATTAGGAATCTTAGGAAGATTTCCCCCTCGAAAAAAAGGTGGGTAGTAGATAGATGGCGTGTAGAAACCTACCCATAACAGGTTAGCCCGCTACCATCTTAAAATGCATCATCACTTACCATACCGTGAAATCGCAGTCAAGGGCTAACTTATAGTGGTTAAAAAAAACAAGGTACTAGCACAGAATAGGTAGTAGTACTGTACTAGGTAGGTATGAACTATAGCTTATAGGTAGATCGTAAAGTACTGAAGAGTCACAAACAAGCTGCTTTCCTACATTCAGAATTCAGATGCGAGGTAAACAGGCTATGAACGAGGTAGGTACATTGCAATTGAATTATGACTTATGGACTTTGGTTAAGGCCTGTACTTTTGCGTCTTGGAAATAAGTGTCCAAAGTTGTTATTGCTTTAAGTAATATTGTTTTTTTCCTATAGTCGTTTAAGGCAACGACTTTGACTATCTTACAATTTTTATATTGATATCTAGAAAATGACCTTTGGCTGCAATTGCCAACTATATCGACTTGTATTTTTCTGATTATTTTTGTTATGTCTTTGGTGTACAATAACGAGTATTTCATTCATTCATTCATGACCGCGAGAGCTAAGTCCGCATGGCTTTAAATATTTAATCCCATGGGAACTTTATTGTTTTGCAGGAACAAAAAAAAACATAGCCTATGTCAGTCTCCGAGACGCATACCTATCCGTGCCTAACTTCGTTAAAATTGGTAATGCGGATGACGCGTGAAAAGGTGAGACAGACACACATATGAATATTTTTTGATTTTGTAATCTAAGGATGAGTAGAATTTAATTTGAAGAATTTAGCATTACTTGGAAGTGGACCTTAGATACTGTAATCGTATATTCTCAACATGAGACTTGAAATTGGGATTGCAGAAATCACAAGTTTTTTTAGTTTCACAATAATAAAAGGTGCTTGGCAGCGCTTAAAAGCACATATTCAGTCTGTTATTTTTCTATCAGAAACCTAGCAGTTCTATCCTCTATGGCGAGAGTTCTAGTTTCAGTGATGATTGTTATAGATTTGTTATTTTTCTATCAGTTAACTGAAGAAATGCTGAAGTGTTACCATTAGCGTATGAGTTGGTAACTAAAATAATATTTAAAATAAATTGAGGAAAATAACCTTTTATCTCCTTTGCGTGACGCGTGGCTTTATTATCAAGGTAGTAAACTAAATCCTACAGTTATTTTACAATATGCTCTATTAAGTATAAAGGAATAAAGATTTCATGAAACCGGCCCAATACAATCACAAGTAGGTGCAATATATATGTACACAATAATACAATAATGTATATGTCACCGTAATATTGTAAAAACCGTAAGATTGTAATCTAACGCTTTTTTTTCGATAGATTGTAAACAGTCGAAAGATTGTGAACCGTTCAATGATTTAAGTGTCAATTTTTGAAATATTCATTGTATTTACGTTTTCTTGTCTCTTTCTTGTAGGTTAGGTTAGGGTTCGACATAAATAATTAGGTTAAACCTAACAGATTACAATCTACCGAAAAATAATCCGTTATATTGTAATCATTCGACAGTTTACAATTTCGCGAGTTAGATTATAATCTAACGGTTTTTACAATCTTACGGTGGCATATACACTCGTGCAACAGTTTATAATCATTTACCTCATCGATTTACCTACATAGAGTGACATTGGCCATTGGAGTTATCTGTAAGAAATGTGTGGCTTAGCGCGATAATAGAGATTTGAGCTAATTTTCTAATCTTTACGGCGCTTTGGTGTTGCTGTAATTTTCCGTCATAATATGATTCAGCAGACTAGAATTCCACATATGATAAATAATTGATTTATTTATTTCACGGTCAACTTGTGTCACTTATGGTAACACAATACTACCACCGGTTCGGAAACTTCTACTGAGAAGAGTCGGCAAGGAACTCAGCAGTTGCTCTTTTCATAATAAGAAAAATGTTGTGACCACATCAGACATGGGAAGGTAATAAAATATAATACCTAGGTAATGTAGGTACTTAACTATAATAATTTTATCAAATTAGTGTTTTGTCATCGGTCCTCGATAAATCTACAAAGTTTGAACAAAATCTGGCCGTTTAAAGTAGGTCAAAATCGCGCCCAAAGGAGTCGGTTACATACAAACATACAGGTGAAGTTAATAAAAGCTTGTAATATTATTTAATACACTATGGTATTTACAAGGTTCAAACTAACATCTAATTAACGTTAATTGGGCCAATATTGCTAATGTTATTAAATACTAGCTGATGCCCGCGACTTCGTCTGCGTTCAATAAGCATTTTCCTATTCCTCCCAGTTATTTACCTACTAGCGGACACCCGCGACTTCGTTCGCGTGGCATAAGTTTTTTAATTCCCATAGGCATTCCTTAATTTCCCGGGATAAAAAGAACCCATGAAAAAAAAACACGTCGATCCGTTGCTCTGCTGCGGCGTGATTGAAGGACTATTTAACGTCCTTTGGGATAGAAGTTATAAAAACTGGGAATAATGCATTTCATAATTTAAACCGGTAGCCTAAATATCAAGTTTCATGGCTTTAACTTTTAAAACGCCGGCCATTTTCACCAACTTACAACCCCTATTTTACCCGTTTGAGGGTAGAGTTAGGAAAAATTGTTACACACGTACTTCTTTATACCGAAAGCCAAAATACCAAGTTTCGTTGTTATAACTTGAAGAATATCTTGATAAATGAAGGACATTCATCCCCTATTTCACCCCTTTGGGGGTCGAATTTTCAAAAATGGTGAAACGTACTTCTGCATATCTAACTGAAAGCCCAAATGTTTTATGGCTATAACTTGAGAAATGAAGGACTTTCATACAAACTTTCAACCCCTATTTTACCCCTTTGGGGGTGGAATTTTGAAAAACTTTGCCACGCATACTTCTTTATTTATTACCTAAGGCCAAAATACCAAGTTTCGTTGATACAACTTAAGAAATATCTTGAGAAATGAAGGACTTTCATATCAACTTTAATCCCCTATTTTACCCCTCGATCGATCGGTCGGGGGTCGATTTTTTCAAAACTATGAAACACGTATTTCTTAATTTTTACCGGTAGCTTAAATACCAAGTTTCATGGATATAACTTGAGAAATGACGGACTTTCATACAAACATTCAACCCCTGTTTCACCCCCTTAAGGGTGGAATTTTGAATAATCCTTCCTTAGTGAGCGCCTACGTCACGAAAGGAAGCTACTGTCAAAATTTCAAGTCTCTAACCCCAGCGGTTTAGGCTGTGCGTTGATATACAAGTCAGTCAGTCACTCAGTCAGTCAGGACTTTGAATTTTATATAGGTAATATAGATTTCTTATTTTTGAGAACGCATGTCAAAATTTCGCAATTCTTAAATTTATCTGTTATCAACATGTTATCAAAATCAGTCTAACTCTAAATAGAGCTTGCTCTGAAATATCAAAACTCTTCAAAAAAATATCCTTAATTTTTTATATTGTAATGTAGCAGGTATTAGGTACTTTTAAGTTTAAAAATATAGTACATTACATCGCGAGACCGGGAAGTACGCGTTTTCTGGTCGAGTGTTAGTTAGACCAGAAATGCTCTCCGGGTTGTATAGTGCTTTTCTAAAAAATGAAACAAGTGACTTTTTTTAAATATGTTATATTATGTAATTAAAAGAAAGTAAATAAAAAAGCAACCTACTTAAGAAATACATATTATACTTTTAATTTTTTTTTGCGCTGTGAGTGCTGAACGCGTAATACGGTAGAGTTCCAAATTTAAACTATTTAGGCCAAAGAACATTATAACAAGTTACAAGATATTCAGGAAGAAAGATTCCAAATTCAAACTTATGATATGTAATGAAAATACATACATCCTTTACAGGCCTAGGCCGGGAAGTTTAACTTTCGAACTCATTTACAGGGTATGAAATGTGCACATTTCATATCATTTTTTAGAAAAGAGTATTTACCGTACCTTCATCCATAACCACCATCGATATTCCTATCTACAATCTGTTGTCACTTTACCACTATGAATTTTTCCTCTACAAATCAATTATAAAAAAAAACTCCAACGTTCGAAATTCGAATTCACGCTCGATACGCGCTTTACCGCGCAAAGTGCGAGCTGAACTGGAGGCTCGAAGGGGGCGCGGCACCACGCCCGGCCCGTTTCCATTCAACCGAGCGATGACGTCGCTGTGACGTCACCCACTTACGCATGTACACTCAACAGAGGCCCTCTGCAAGCGAACTTGCGGGTCACCAACGCCGTTTCTTTAAGCCCATGGCAGCTGTTGTTAGACGAAGTAAAAGGGTTTACTGCGTCTATGGTTCTCCAGTTAGTCTCTCTATACTCTATATCCTAGAGGACATTTTAACAAACATTTTATAATATGGCCACGTCATACGTTCACACAATGCTAAATATACTCAACTGTTACGTATATTTTTGGCTATATGCTATATTATATATTATGTACTTATAAAAGGCGAGAAAAATCTATCGAAAGACTTACGAAAAATTTGCTTGGTAGAGCTAAATAGGTACATAATTACTAAATTAAGTAAATATATATATATATATATATATGTATTTATATACAATATATGTATTTATTGGTTCTGTTTTTCGTAACTTTTGAACAAAACTGGTTGAATCTTATAGGCGAACCTAAGTTATTCATAGCTTGTTATTTTCCCGTATAAGTAGCTATACTATTTAGTATAGTTATTTATCATTAGTATAGTTATTTATTATCATCGATATATATGTAGGTACTAGATGGGCCCTTTCATAGACAAAGGTCGGGCGACCGACTTTGAGAGCGCGTTCCTAACCTGTCTTTGTCCCCATCGTAGCGCTGTCACGGTCGCTCGTCGTGTAGATAATTTGTTATTCTTAGGTTAACATCTAAAGTCTTAAGCCGGGTCCGCTGCGCCTTGTTACGAACAAAATATTGTTTTGCTAACACGTTAGTGAAACATAATTTTATAACAGGCCGTCCACTGCGATTTTCGAGTAGGTTTAGATTATTTTTGTTAGTAACATATTTTTTTTTTAATTTATTGATCAAGTACGTACAATCATAAAAACACCATCCTAAAAACCACAGAGTACTTTGTCTATATAGCTAAAAACTTTGACGTAGCGAGGATCATAGAGTAAGATCATACCGCTTATCTAAACCGAAAAACAAAGAGATTTGACGAGTTGTGCCTCTGGCGAGCACAGATACGAAATGAATTAAAGTTCCCCCCGGCCCCCCCGCAGGCGAACGCGGGGATGTTTTCCATCCGAGGCGGCAAACAAAAACACTTTCAAAACAGTTAGGCCACGCCCCCAAATAGCATGACCTTGGTTATAATAACACGTTTGTGTTAGCAAAACACGATAACAAGGCGCAGCGGACCCGGCTTTATTAGTTTGGCACTGAACAATTTTTATTTTAAGGTAGGTGTTTCAAGTCACAATTATAAATTTCCAGAAAAACGTTATTTAATCTTCCTATTTACTATTTTTATGCAAACTGTATGATATTTTTTTTTACTAACTGGCCTTACGGCTTCTATGGCTGTGGCCTATATTATCTATGACCGAGTCATACGTTTTCAAGCTTTCATTCAAGATGTTGCAAGCAAGTTCCCGCTTTTCAGACTAGATGGCGTTGATGGCGTTGCTAAAAATACCCCCACATGTCTTTGTTTGACAGGGCCCGTCTATGTAAATTGAGGTCGTTGCTATTTAGTAATATTTATTGCGCATTCATATTACAATATTGACTGTAATTTGTAACCCTAGCGTAGGTTGTAGTGTATCTTTACTGCCAAATTGCCTCTATATTATACTTACTAATACTTTGTCGGTTAACGATAAACACAATATGATAAACGCCCACAAAAATATATACTTAGGTACGAAGAATTTGTTTATTGCCAAATTCTGCAGTAAAGTCCGATCGATGTGTTGATTAAAATGTCAAAAAAATTTATTAAACGTGCTGTCTCTGATAGGTAGTATATTATGTATTGCAATAAAACATGTCCCTATCATAGATTTAGGATTGGTAGTTTTCGAGTTATAATTTTTTTTAGTTTTATCGTGAGATTCCTGAGGGAGTGTGTTATGTTATTTTCTTTATGTTTTGTAAGCATGCTTGTTGTAGTGCATGCATGCATGCATGTATGAAGTGTACTACTATGGCTAGTAGGCTGAATGAATATTGACCTTTGTCTAATAAACCAAAATGAAATAAAATACCATGAATTCTATGCTGTCGCCTCAAAATCCGCCTGCATCCATTCATAATAGGTAGCTCGATTCATCCGAGAGTCACAAAAACAATCAAAGCACTAAATATAACGCTTTTAGATTCTAGGTCTCACCGATCCGATCAGACTTGGCGATGATAATAAATGTCACGGGAGTCGAGCGTGTACCAAAAATAGTTTCAATTAACTATGGATTATGCATGTCCAGGTAATACCTGTGCTATTTCAGAGTTCCGTCAACCGTGTCGAACAAACAAAATGACAACGATTTTTCAAACAAAAAGTACCTACTTACCTATACTTAATGGAATCAATTTTTTTTGTTAATTAAGAACCGAGTACACGCCGGCGCGTCTTTAAGCACTAAGCAGGAGCATAATTTTTTTACATCGAATTTAACCGACTGCGGAACGCACAGGGGGTTATTGGCAAACATTCTGGCATTCAGGTTTTTAAAATCCATAGGTACCTACTCCATACGAATATTAGGTATAAACGCGAAAGTATGTCTACCTGTCTGTCTGCCAAGCTATGGCTTTTTTTATTATCTTTTTAACCGATTTTGATGAAATTCGGTATTGACTATTGACGTAGGTTATATCCCGGGGAAGGACACTTTATCCCGATTCCCGGAGGCTACTTTTTATCCTGTAAAATTCCTAGAGTTCCCGCGGGAATGAAAAAACCTTTAATCCACGCGGACAAAGTCGCGGGCATCATCTTGTAAATAATAAATACAAGTATATTTCGAGTAACATAGACGTACTTTTTAGTTTAGTAACTAAACTAAAATTTAAAACCTAAATTCTATTAAAATTGGTATGTTATGAATGGACAGTGAAAAAGTAGCAGAAAGACACTCTAGCATTTATATTATTAGTAATTAGTATGGATATATATTATGGGTTCTGACAGGTATTGGTACCTAAGTCAATGGGTCTGACTTGTAACAATAGAAGTTATGAATAGGTAATAAAAAAGATGGAGAGGACATCATGAGTCTGTTAATGACATGAGTTGCTCTGTCCCCACGCCTATTCTATTTTTGCAAAATACCTCACCACTCACAGCAGAGAGTTATTATTATACTATTTGTTTGTACATCACAACACAACAAGGAAAACATCAATGGATTACGGAAATCAAGAAACGAACAATTATTAGTACAGTAGATGATGCCCGCGACTTCGTCCGCGTGGGTTGATATTTTTTGATTCCCGCGGGAACTCTTCAATTTTCCGGGTTAAAAAGTAGCATAATGCCTTCCCCGGGATGTAACATATGTCTGTACCAAATTTCATCAAAATCGGTTGAGCCTAGTTGAGCCGTGCAAGTGTAGCAGACAGACAGACAGACACACTTTCGCATTTATAATATTAGTATGGATTATAACTTGCTTAAAAGCAAAGGGAAACAGTACCAAAACCTGCATGCCCACTTTTCATTGTGTGCCAACGATGAGTTCAATTGTGAATACAATAGTGAAGTGAGAACATACAATAAATTTCATTAAAATTGGTGCAGCCATTTTCGAATTTTTGCACGTATAACGTACAGCAATAAATTATTGTTATTTACAGTATGTGAAAGTGTCTATAGGTCTGTCTGACTTTTGGCAAACAGTCTGTCAACACGGATCAGTCTGTTTTTTGCCTGTTTGGTCCAGTAGTTAGCATGTTCGACTCCAGATGACGAGGTTCAGGCCATAATGAGTATTGGAGGTTTTTCTGATTAGGAATTCTCAGTAGAAGCAGAGAGCCTCTGAGAGCACATATAGCTGTCGGTACTGTACCTGATCTCTCTGCTTGTGTCAGATTTGGGTCATGGCCCATGGCCCATGGGGCTATGAGAGTAGGAGAACAGAGAATGTACCCTTGTACTATGTAATGTGTCCAGCTAACCTCTGTGGAGATTGGCAACACTGGCCCAAATTCGGTCGGGAGAACATTATTTTTATTTTTTTGGTGAACTTTGGCTCTCATGATGATGAGGTAGATTAGGGTCAAAATATTTATCAAGGACATACCTAATTACCTAATTGTTGATTGGATCATTATGATTGTGACTAGTTATAGTCATACTGATAACTGATAACCAAAGGTCACTCCAAAGTACAAACTGATAAAAATATATGTAATAAATAGTACGTACTTATAAATAATTCATTGATAACAATTATAATACTGATAATTATAATAATTATTTAAAAATTTTATATCTGAAAACCAATAGTTAATTATACATATAGGGCTGAGTAGGGTTTTGTACTAAAAAACTACATTCATGACAGGTTAGAATACTACAGAGGAAATTGAAAACTTATGGAATTGTTTTGATAATAAAGATATAAGAAAAGCATATTTGGAACACCTTGCAAAGGAAATGAATTTTAATCAAAGCACGTTGACTTGATGGCTCTACTTTAGTATATGTGCCGTGCAGTAGACAGTTTATTAACAGAAAGGTAAATGTAACGCCAAAATATTTTCCGTCGAATCGTAATAGCTTACGAGATTTTAATTTTTTAAATTTCGACATTTTGAGTTTAGTTTTCCCGAAATTCATGCAAATCTCTACTTATTTGTGTGAAGGATGGTGTGAGGTAATTAGGTAGGACTAGGCTAACCTACCTAGAAATCCTAACAGTTGTGATAGAAGGCTGTGATGGAACCAGAGCAGTTTAAAGTGCTCACTTAGGTTCCTATGGGGTTAATATACCAAACTTAAGTAAAAAACAAATATTTGTCAAAAGGGTAGGTTAGGTTAGGGTTGAACATAAATATTCAGGTAGTAGTGCCCGGCTTTTCGGTTCCTATGGGTTGATATACCGAACTTGAGTAAATAAAAAATTTTGTTAAAGCAAATATATGTAGCACAACGACCTCAATTTACATAGACGGGCTCTGTCGAACAAAGAATGTGGACTTATGTTTAACAACGCCATCTAGTCTGAAACGCGGGAACTTGCTTGCAACATATGCGCCATCTTGAAAACGTATGACTCGGTCATAGATTAGTACAGATGCGCTTGTCGAAAATAATACCTACATGAGTGTACTCTCTGAGGTAAACGATAAATGTTAGTATGACGTGTTAGTACCTAAAGGTCAAAGTCCACACAATGGGGCGCTGCAGTTCGTCGTGGGTTTTTTTAATTTAATTATTTGTTAATTGTTGATACTGAAGTTTTGTCGAAAAATTGACAGAAATAAAGTCATTTTTATAGTTGCGTACCAAAATGATAAGAAAACAACCCTTGTGGTGCGACATGACTGTCCGTCACACTTAGCATAATTCGGTAACTACTAATGCAAAAAACTTGAAATTTAAAATAATAACAGCTAAAACAGTTTAAAATAATCCTCGCCAAACCTTATTGCAAATGAAAGAATTCAAAAATAATTATTAGTACTATTATAATAAAAAGGGGTTGGAATGGGAGAGGTGAAAGAGTACTAATGGATCGAGTCACAGAAAAATACTTCATTTGAAATTATTTTATTTTATACATTTCTAAGTATGCTACTTTCCATCAAAAGAAATATTAAAAGTTATTTTGAGATAAATCACTTACACAGTGTGCATTTAAAAATACGATTAAGTAATAAACACTTGTAAGTAGGTAGCTGCACATAATAGGTACTGAACAACTTTTGTTCAACGAAATAATAAAATTCTGAATTTTGAATTAACTATTTATTTTTCATCAAATATCAATCAATCAAATCAAATATAATAATATATAGGTAATATAAATATTATAAATGCGAAAGTTTGGATGGATGGATGTATGGATGTATGGATGTTTGTTACTCAATCACGCCCCAACGGCTGAACGGATCGGGCTGAAATTTGGCACAGAGATAGATTATAGTCTGGAATAGCACATAGGCTACTTTTTATCCCGGAAAATTAAGGAGTTCCCGCGGGAATCAAAAATCCTCAAACCACGCAGACGAAGTCGCGGGCATTCGCTAGTACAAAATAAAAATTATCAACTTTAATAAATAAAAACCCTTTATTTATTGAAGTTGGTTAAACATTAAACTCACGTCAATAACTAATTTTATCATATTATTACAATAAAATAATATTGCGTCTCGGAAGGTATTAATGCCTACTGTCCGTTCTGCCCATCTATGCATTAACTAATCTTGGTTGCATTTTTTTTATCGTACTGGACTGGACTATTCTAGGGCTGGAAACCAAAGCCGTAAGGCCAGTTAGTAAAAAAAAAATATCATACAGTTTGCCGCGGAAATTAAATGATTGCGAAATGGATAAAAATATTAAATAGGAAGACTAAATAACGTTTTCTTGGAAATGTATAATTGTGAATTGAAACACTTACCTTAAAATAAAAATAATACAGTGCCAAACTAATAAGACTTTAGATGTTAACTTAAAAACAAATTATCTACACGATGAGCGACCGTGATCGCGCTACGACGGGGACAAAGACAGGCTTATGACAGGTTATAGGAGCGCGCTCTCATAGTTGGTCGCCCGCCATTTTTCTATGAAAGGGCCCATCTAGTACTTACATATATATCGATGATGTAGCAATATTATTGTTATTAGACTTGTCCTAAGGAAGTTATACATCTGCAACTACAAGCAATAAAAAAAATGTTTGGTTGTTCTTTAGTAATAATATGTGCGGGGGGAGGGGGGAGAGGGGGAGGGGGATCCCCTGGCTCTCCCCAATTCCCCACCTACTACTAAGCACTCGACTCCTAACTAAGCATAGCTAAGTCCGAATTTTGGTAAAAGTAACCTCAACATTTTGAAATTAAAAAAAATAATATCTCGAAAACTATTAGGATTCGACAATTATGGCTTACAGGGGGGTCGACCCCCTCCCCTCCCCCCTCCCTCGCGGCACATATACTCAAGGACAACCGACAGCCGACTTGACATTGCGAAAATTCTTATGAGACTGGTCAGCGATTTGAATCGTATGGACAGCACAGGGGAGTCTAGCTGCTGGCATGCAAGTACACTATGCGAGCAGCTGCTGCCAGGCCAGCAGCTCGCAACGTGTAAGCCAGCCATTCGACAGCAACGACCTCAATTTACATAGACGGGCCCTATCAAACAAAGAATGTGGGCGTATTTTTGGCAACGCCATCAACGCCATCTAGTCTGAAAAGCGGGAACTTGCGTGCAACATATATTGAAAACGTATGACTCGGTCATAATTCAAAATTCAAAATTCAAATGTTTTTTATTCAAATAGACTTTTTACAAGTGCTTATGAATAGTCAAATGAATCTACCACTGGTTCGGAATGCCGTTCCTACCGAGAAGAACCAGCAAGAAACTCGGTGGTTGCTCTTTTGAAAAAGTATATGGTATGTTTACAATAATTGCAATAATCTACATACACATACACACAACATATACAGATACATAAGTAACCGCAGTCCTGAGCATTGCTGGAGCGAGTCAAATCCACGCGCCTTTATCATTAATATAATCTTCGACAGTATAATAAGCTTTTTTCAGGAGCTTCTTAAACTTGTGTAAAGGCAAGTTTATAATAGGTTGAGGAATTTTGTTAAAGAATAGTATGCTCATTCCCACGAACGACCTTCGGACTTTCTTGAGGCGGAGCGATGGAGTCACGAGCCTATGGCGGTTTCTAGTCGGCCTATCATGCAGATCACATATTCTTTTGTAATTCTGAATGTGTTGTTTTACAAAAATTAGATTACTGTAAATATACTGCGAGGCTACTGTAAGAATACCTATTTCCTTGAATCTCTCCCTAAGGGATTCACGTGGTTTTAAATTATAAATTGCACGTATTGCCCTTTTTTGTAATACAAATATTTTTTGAATATCTGCCGCTTTACCCCACAGCAAGATTCCGTAAGACATAATACTATGAAAATAAGCAAAATATACAATCTTTGCAGTTTCAACGTCTGTTAACTGCCGAATCTTTCTGACAGCGTAAGCAGCAGAACTGAGTTTACCAGCTAGATTTGATATATGGGTGCCCCATTGAAGCTTAGCATCTAAGGTCACCCCCAAGAACACGGTGGCCTCTTCTATTTTTAACATACTACGTGGATCGAAAAGTTCTCGACCTGATATACTTACGTGTATTTTATATTTACAATATTACCCTCATTAGGTCTACACACTCTTTAGCTGTCACAGTATAAAAATTTGTTATCGTAGTATTCGTGGTTTCTGAGTTATAACGTGCTAAACGAAGCCAAACGTGCAGTTTTTTGAAAATGGACAAAATTGAGCAACGTGCGGTGATCAAATATTTGTTTAAGAAGGGATTAACGCCAAAACTGATTCATGATGATATGACGAAAACATTAGGGGAATCTGCTCCATCGTATAGCACTGTAAAAAAATGGGTAGCAGAATTTAAACGTGGACGGGAGAGCGTTGAAGATGACCCTCGCTCCGGCCGCCCTACAACGTCTACGACCGAAGAAAACATCCATAAAGTGTGCGATCTCATATTGGAAAACCGCAGATTGACTATAAGGGAGATAGCAGACACTATAGGCATTTCATATGAGCGAACACAAAACATCATTATCAATGAACTCGGATATTGTAAGGTATCCGCTAGATGGGTGCCTAGACTGCTTTCAGTCGAGCAAAAACGAGTTCGTTTAACAATTTCTCGCGACTGTTTAGAGATGTTTGAAGCTGATCCGCAGGACTTTTTGAACCGTTTTGTCACTATGGATGAAACCTGGGTTCACCACTATACGCCAGAGTCCAAACAACAGTCCAAGCAGTGGAAAAAATCAGATGAACCGACTCCAAAGAAAGCAAAGACAATTTTATCGGCTGGCAAGGTGATGGCGTCTGTTTTTTGGGATGTTCGTGGAATAATAATGGTAGACTATCTTTCAAAAGGCCAAACAATAAACTCAGCGTACTATTGCACCTTATTGCGTCGTCTACGTGAAGAAATTAAGGAAAAACGTCCGGGATTACTGAGGAAGAAAGTGTTGTTTCACCAGGATAATGCACGCGTTCACACGTCTGTCGAAACGATGGCTCAAATTCGCGACTGTGGTTTTGAACTGCTGCCCCACCCAGCTTATTCGCCTGATTTGGCACCTTCCGACTTTCATCTGTTTCCTAACTTAAAAAAACACCTTGGTGGGCAGAAATTTTCTTCAAATGAAGAAGTTGAACTCGCTGTGAACCAGTATTTTGCAGACCTTCAAGAATCATTTTTTAAAACCGGTTTAGAAGCCTTGCAAACCAGATGGAAGAAATGCATTGAGTTAGGTGGAGATTATGTTGAGAAATAAAAATGTTTTTGTAAGTAAATTATTTTGTTTTCTTCTTGAGGCCGCGAACTTTTCAATCAACCCTCGTATCATTATTTACCACTAGATTAATGTTACGTATATTCTTGGTATTGGGCAGTGCGAACTCAACACACTTAGTTTTTTTTGCATTTAAAAGTAAGTTATTTACAGTAAACCAGTGAGTGACCTGGGAAATGGCACCATTTACGTCGTCAAAATCATCCTTATTTCTATCGACTTATGCCGATGATACGTCTTTAAAAATTAAAGACGTATCATCGGCAAATAGCACAATATCACAAGTATCCTGGACAAAATATGGTAAATCATTTATATATACCAAGAACATGAAGGGACCCAGAATGGAGCCTTGTGGGACACCCATTAACGAGGCTGATCCGGATGATTTCACATTGTTTACACATACCGTCTGAATACGGTCACTAAGATATGATGCAATGAGACTAAGTGCAGTGTCTTTGATTCCATAGTGGCTCAATTTGGTCAACAGTGTCTCGTGTTCAACACAGTCGAATGCCTTAGACAAATCACAGAAAATACCAATAGCATTCTGTGAGTTCTCCCAAGCATCAAATATATGTTTTAACAGCGCCGCGCCCGCATCGATTGTTGATCGACCTTTCGTAAAACCATACTGCTCGGAGTGAAGTAATTTATTTAAATTAAAATGCCGGAGCAGTTGGTTGAGCATCATTTTTTCAAATATCTTGCTTAGGGTTGGCAAAATTGAAATTGGTCTGTAATTATTTGGATCACTTTTGCTACCTGATTTAAAAAGAGGAATCAATTTACTACATTTCATGAGGTCAGGAAAAGATCCCAAATCCACAGACTCATTAAAAATTTGAGCAAGATATGGCGCAATGACATCAATAACATTGCAGATAATTTTCACTGATATCCCCCATAGATCTCCCGTTTTTTTGCATTGTAAAGATTTAAATGTTTTTATAATATCATAGGGGGTCACATACTCAAACTTAAACTTAACACTGCACTCAGAGACATTGCTACTGAGAATTTTATAGGCTTCTGTTGGCGAGGAATTAAGGGAACTGGTAGTAGAGATTGGAATACTTTGGAAGAAATTCTCAAATGTATTTGCAATTTCTACATCAGAGTCAATAATACAGTCATTAATTTTAAGCTCCAGTTTATTGTTGTCCCTTTTATGTCTACCAGTTTCCTCAGAGATGACATCCCAAGCTGCTTTTATCTTATTTTCAGAGTTGATAATTTTCCGCTTTATGTGAAGGGACTTTGCTTGAATACAAACCTTCCTAAATAATTTTGAATAATTTCTCACGTATCCCAAAAATGTGGGGGTGTAATTATATTGCTTTTCAGCGTACAAGTCAAACAACTTATTCCTACTTTTATAAATTCCAACAGTAGCCCAGTCGCTGAATTTAAGATTTTTAAACAGCTTTCTTTCTATAATTTTAAATATTGAATTAAATTGGTTATTTAACAAATCAAAAAATGCTTTATAATGTTCATCCGGACCACCCTGTGTAAGGTCAAGTTTAGGCAACATGTTTGATAAATTTTGCTTGAATTGCCTTACTAGATAGATAATATAGGTCATGGCCATAGAAGCCGTAAGGCCAGTTAGTAAAAAAAAAAAAATATCATACAGTTGCCGCGGAAATTAAATGATTGCGTAATGGATAAAAATATTAATAGGAAGATTAAATAACGTTTTTTTGGAAATGTATATTTGTGACTTGAAACACTTACCTTAAAATAAAAATTGTACAGTGCCAAACTAATAAGACTTCAGATGTTAACCTAAGAATAACAAATTATCTACACGACGAGCGACCGTGACAGCTCTACGGTGGGGACAAAGACAGGATAGGAACGCGTTCTCATAGTCGGTCGCCAGACCTTTTTCTATGAAAGGGCCCATCTAGTACCTACATATATATCGATGTATTGCATAGCATTTTTTATCAACTTACCTAACACTTTGGTTGCTATGACTACTTGTGTTGTTGACTTCAAAGTATTGAAAATAAAAAGACTATTTTTATGAAAAGATGATTTGGAATATAAAGGCGAAATAACCCATCTAGTACCTACATATATATCAAAGTTCGACAGGCTTAAGACAGGTGAGGTTCCAGAACTACAAGTCGGTCAAACAAATTTTTACTATTATAGGTATATCAATTTTAAATATCTACTATTAGGTGAATATGAATTCGCATTTGTTGAATCACTGTGTTAACCGCTAAATAGGTTATAAAATACATTCTAACTGGATTATGGACAGGGAAACTTATCAATAGCTCGGACTACTGGCCAACCTTCTTAATACCTAAGTCTATGTAATTTACTGACCTTTTTAATGAGAATACTTATGTACCATGAATATACATAATAAGTAGGTATATTTACTTAAACCAATAACAATAATATTGATACCTATACACAATTCTCTGCATAGATGAAGTATTTAATATATCATCAATTTATGAAAAAAAAACTTTAAAAAACTGAAAATTGTGTAATCAGCTGGATGTATATGTCACCGTAAGATTGCAAAGGCCGTTGGATTGTAATCTAACTAGCGATATTGTAAACTGTCGACAGATTACAATTTAACGCATTATTTTACGGTAGATTGTAATATGTTAGGTATATTAACATTCAGTAAGCCAAACCATGTAAAAAAAAATCCTTGGGCCTGCCGTGACCACGCCGGTAGGTACTTGACGAGATTAGAAGCGTAATCACGCCTTCAGCGCAATTCTGTTTTTAACCGACTTCCAAAAAAGGAGGAGGTTCTCAATTCGGCGCGTATCTTTTTTTTTTTTTTACGTATATATTTCTGTGACACACTATGAAATAGCGACTGTTTTCGAAAGTCAGATAACTAATGAAAGGAATTAACAATAGTTAATTAATAACAGTGTATAAAGAAATAATGAATTTTCGGATACCTATTTATTTACTGAACGTAATACCATTTCTGATTTCAGTTCTATGTTGTCTATGCCTTACAAATGTGTGTCATCACAGAGAAGATTATTACAGCTTTGATTATGTATCGCACTTATTTGCGTTTTATTTAGTCTATATAATAAAAAAATACGAAATAAATTAGATTTCTGAAATTGTAAATGAGCAACCCGAAAAAACCTAAGTGCCCGGCCTTATGTCGAACCCTAACCTAACCTACAAGAATGAGACGAGAAAACGTAAATACAATGAATATTTCAAAAATTGACACTCGGAACATTGAACGGTTCACAATCCGTCAACAGTTTACAATATCGCTAGTTGGATTACAATCTAACGGTTTTTGCAATCTTACGGTGACATACCTATATAAATCTTCATACCTTTATCGTTTCTGGCCTAAGTTCACTGCTGCAGCGAAGGAATCTAATGGAATTAGGAACGGTTTAGTCACACGCGCACTGGTATTGGTTGGTACTTAGTAGATTTCTATTTTCACAGCAAAATACAGAAAATAAAAATCAATTCCCGAATACACATGCAGCAAGCCATAAAAAAAAGTACTCTGTGGCTGTGCTTGCTGAATGCTGACAGCTGATTGCTCTGTGCCGTAGACAGAGAAAGATATATGCTTTATTCTTACCCTATGCCACCGATCAGAAAAAGAAATGCCCTATGCTCTGTGCGCAAGGCGCAAACGTGGCGCAAACCTTTGATTAGGTATATACAGAAGGATGTGCCCTAACATATATTTTAAATTGAAGCTTCCTATAACCTTAAAATGGCGCATGGGCGGAGCTTAATGCGGGCATTAGGGCTGAAATTATCGATACCTTTGAATATGTCGATACTTAAGTATATACTCGATGTAAAATTAACAAAATATAATTAACTAGCGGACGCCCGCGACTTCGTTCGCGTGGCATAAGTTTTTTAATTCCCATAGGCATTCCTTAATTTCCGGGATAAAAAGAACCCATATGAAAAAAAACCCGTCGATCCGTTGCTCTGTTGCGGCGTGATTGAAGGACTATTTAACGTCCTTTGGGATAGAATTTATAAAAACTGTGGATTATGTATTTCATAATTTAAACCAGTAGCCCAAATATCAAGTTTCACGGCTATTCAACTTGAAAAACGTCGGCCTTTTACACCAACTTACAACCCCCATTTTACCCGTTTGGGGGTGGAATTTTGAAAAACTGTTACACACGTACTTCTTTATATTATACCGAAAGCCAAAATACCAAGTTTCGTTGTTATAACTTGAAAAATATGTTGATAAATTAAGGACATTCATCCCCTATTTCACCCCTTTGGGGGTCGAATTTTCAAAAATGGTGAAACACGTACGTCTGCATATCTAAGCCCAAATGCTAAGTTTCATCACTATAACTTGAGAAATCAAGGACTTTCATACAAACTTTCAACCCCTATTTTACCCCTTTAGGGATGAAATTTTGAAAAACTGTGAAACACGTATTTCTTTATTTTTACCGATAACTCATATACTAAGTTTCATGGATATAACTTGAGAAATGACGGACTTTCATACAAACTTTCAACCCCTATTTCACCCCTTTAGGGGGGGGGAATTTTGAAAAATCCTTTCTTAGTGCACCCCTAGACCTCATAAGGAACCTGTGTGCCAAATTTGAAGTCTCTAGACCCAGCGGTTTGGGCTGTACGTTGATATGTCAGTCAGTCAGTCAGTCAGTCAGTGTCTTCTTTTATATATTTAGATAAATAATTAAACATAATTTTTGAAATACACTAGTATTCGTATTTTATAATTAACAAGCTGATGCCCGCGACCCCGTCCGCGTGAATTGAGGTTTTTTGTAAGAAAAAATTTTGTATGAAAAAAAATTTTTTTACTCATCGTTTCGTATAGAAGACAAAAATTCATTCGGAGAAAAAATACGGAGAGAGCTGATGATTGAGGATTTCGAAGACGGATGAAGAGCACAGCCAGGGTATTCAAGATAGGTGGGGTGTGCTCGACCAAATGTAACTTGAAACTTCATCCAATTGACAGTGTGCTGAAAAAAAATTCAAAATGGCGGATTTAAGATGGCCGCCATACAAACTTCGTCGGTGTCTATCTCGGAGAGTATAAAAGATGGAAGAGTGGTTTCTTGGCAAAAGATGATCAAGACATGAAGTCCTACTTGATGAACAGGAAAAAATTCAAGATGGTGGAATTTATTTTTCCATAGAAAATGTATGGCGAATATTGAAGAGGCTTACAAGTGTAGAACTATGCAAGACTTTGATGCGGTTTTTTTACAAGATTTGTTCTGTATGGAAGAATTGTCGTTTTGCTGTTAGGAAAGCCAAGATGGCGAAGTTCAATGGCACCCAAAGGTACCCGATCGTCAGTGGCATGATATTGATATTAATCAACTAAGGAAGGTTTCTTTGTGTTTTTACTTCAACAGTCTCTTACACTGTATGCATGTCTGGAAAGTTTATTTACTTTAAAAGGCCCTTTTAGATATTTAAGGGGCCCCTTATTTATGTTTTCTTATGAGAATTTTATTTACGTCTGTCGGATGCGTGGCACTCTGGCGCTTCCACTGTGCTCGCTAGTATAGCAATGTGTTGTTTACTTCAGAACACGTAGGCAGTAAACACTAGGATAGAAGGAGAGCAAGTAAGTAGACAGTGGGCCGCGCGGTCTACGCGGGCGGGTGCGGTTCCATTTCAAAATTTGTTTTTAAAGAAGAACTCTCCATAATTTTCGGAGAAAAAATATATGGAGGTGTTTATTTCAGAAAGTACCTATACTAAATCGTTAAGGGATCAACGCACAGCCTAAACCGCTGGGGTTAGCAACTTGAAATTTTGACAGTAGGTTCCTTTTGTGACGTAGGCGCTCAATAAGGAAAGATTTTTCAAAATTACACTCCTGCGGGGGTGAAATAGGGGGTGAAATTTTGTATGAAATTCCGGGTTGGCACTGAGAATTTCTTAATTGAAAAACCCAATACCTAATTTTTATGCCCGACCGGGAATCGAACCCAAGACCTCATGATCCGCAGTCAACTATGCTAACCACTAGACCAACGAGGCAGTCAAAAATAGTAATTAGTTAAAATGATACATAATAACTGCAATGAAGGGACCAAAAACCACTTGAATAGACACTGTAATTTTCGAATACGAGACACCATCCCGGAGATCGGGTGTCTTAATCACAAGATTATCATCGCTACAGCCTAAAATGAGTTTGGCAATATTATAAGTAGAAGCTGACTGTTCAATTTCATCTCTCTATCCCTCTGAGTGAGAAACAGTAAGAGTGATATGAAATTTTAATTTTATCGATACTCAATTTATTTGTAAACAATACAATCCCCACACTATATAAACACTCAAACAAAAACTAATGAAATAATCCAAATTTTCGGGGATAGCGCAAAAATTGACGTGTTTTGGATTCAGTAAAGAAGAAACTAAGCTATAATTAGTTGAAATAACTTAAAATACTCGCCACAAAAAGAAAAATAAAAACAACTATGTTACTCACTTACGAAATGAAATTCCTGGGCGTTTTACAATACTATTATTACGAAACCCCACAACTGAGCACTTCACCATTGTTGATTACACAAAACTAAGCAAAAACACATAAAAATATTATGAAAATATTCACAAAACTGGTAATTAGCCACAACCAAAACGCCGGAAGCAATACAGACGCCATATAAAGGTTATACATAAAAATTGGCTTCAATAGCAAAATTTGATGACGTCATATGACAATTGCCTGACACGTTCACGCAATAACATAATACACCTGTCTCATTCTAAAAACGTAGCTTTCAATAAGTAAGACTAGTCAAAACATAGTAGTACATGTTTTATTAACAAAATGCATCGTATAACTATAATTGAGTAAAATGTAACACATCCATCTCTATATACCTAATCAAAGGCGCAAACCGCAAACCCACAGTGCGAATTCATAATGTTAATTTTAACACCATTAACTTGTCTCTGGTTAACACGTATTTTGACATTTTGACAGTAACATGTATTTTGTTATAATTATTTTGTACCTACCTTCATGGACCTTTGATTATAAAATCAAAGCCATGGACCAACTCTTTTTCACTTTTTTCCCCAGGCTGTATGGTCTATGATCTTTGCCGATGCCGATCCCGAAGCACAGACATAGAGGATGTGCCCTAACATATTTATATTGAAGCTTCCTTTATGCATAAAATGGCGCATGGGCGGAGCTTAATGCGGGCATTAGGGCTGAAATTATCGATACCTTTGATTATGTCGATACTTATATACTCGATATAAAATTATCAAAATATAATTAATAAATAATTAAACATAATTTTTAGAGTTTGGCAATATTATAAGTAGAAGCTGACTGTTCAATTTCATCTCTCTACCCCTCTGAGTAAGAAACAGTAAGAGTGAAACGCATCATCACTTACCATCAGGTGAGATCGCAGTCAAGGGCTCACTTGTAGAGGATTTAAAAAAAGAAGTGATCTGAAATTTTAATTTTGTCGATACTCAATTTATTTGTAAACAATACAATCCCCACACTATATAAATACTCAAACAAAAACTAATGAAATAATCCAAATTTTCGGTGATAGCGCAAAAATTTACGTGTTTTGGATTCAGTAAAGAAGAAACTAAGCTATAATTAGTTGAAATAACTTAAAATACTCGCCACAAAAAGAAAAATAAAAACAACTATGTTACTCACTTATGAAATGAAATTCCTGGGCGTTTTACAATACTATTGTTACGACACCTCACAACTGAGCACTTCACCATTGTTAATTACACAAAACTGCACAAAACTAAGCAAAAACACATAAAAATATTATGAAAATATTCACAAAACTGGTAATTAGCCACAACCAAAACACCGGAAGCAATACAGACGCCATTTAAAGGTACAAAAAAATTGGCTTCAATAGCAAAATTTGATGACGTCATATGACAATTGCCTGACACGTTCACGCAATAACATAATACACCTGTCTCATTCTAAAAACGTAGCTTTCAATAAGTAAGAATAGTCAAAACATAGTAGTACATGTTTTATTAACAAAATGCATCGTATAACTGTAATTGATAAAATGTAACACATCCTCTTTTATAAATCTGTGTCCCGTAGCGGAAGAAGCCAAAGACTAACAGTGCGACAACGGTATTGCTATTGAAAATATATCGAATTATATAACATTTTCGATAATGAAATTTTATATCGTTATAGTAAAGTAAACAACGTTTAAAATGTTATCATAGAAAGTAAGGTAAATATTTATTTGATAAAATATGGTACAGTCAAGATGTTATAGTTAATAAGCACAAGCATATTTTATCGTTACCGACGTCCAAATATTGAATTACCTAATATATTATTCTTGAATTGAAAAATTCTTGTCCCGAATAGAAACAATGATTTAGAAGATATCCTAAAAGTCTTTTTTTAAATAGTTAATGGTTGATTTAGTTCTTTTAGTTTAGTTATCTATTCGGTGTATCGATACATCGAAATAATAGATATTATCGCAAAAAAAAAACGATATTTCGTTACGTAAATATTTTTTCTAAAAGCCGTCAAATGGAATCAACTGCGGCGATTAGGTAAAACCTGCATCAATCATTGTTACAGTCTCAATTGTTTGGATTGGCTGAATTAATGGTATTTTTGCTGCGTCAATCATTGGCGTCAATGGATTTTGGCGAATAGTGAAACAATGTTAACCAATCAGAGGTGATTGCAATCGTGACATAGTAGCTGTCTTTTTTTACAGTGCCACAAGTATATGTTGGCGGTGGCGTTTTTAGGAACTAAATAGACCATCTTGAAAAATCATTTTGACACTTGAAAGTTCATGTTGACCTTCAAGGCGACCGCGTAACTTTTGCATCAATCATTGTTATGTCACCGTAAGATTGTAAAAACCGTTAGATTATAATCTAACTCGCGAAATTGTAAACTGTCGAATGATTACAATATAACGGATTATTTTTCGGTAGATTGTAATCTGTTAGGTTTATTAACTCGATAGAGCCCGTAGCCGGGCACTACTTGATTATTTATGTCGAACCCTAACCTAACCTACAAGAAAGCGACAAGAAAACGTAAATACAATGAATATTTCAAAAATTGACACTTAAAACATTGAACGGTTCACAATCTTTCGAATGTTTACAATCAATCGAAAAAAAAAGCGTTAGATTACAATCTTACGGTTTTCACAGTCTTACGGTGACGGATACATCGCAATCACCTCCGATTGGTTGAATTTATGGTATTCTTGCTGCGTCAATGGATTTCGTCCAATAGTGGAAGAGTGTTAACCAATCAGAGGTGATTGCGATGTATCAATGATTGATCCAAAAGATACGCGGTCGCCCTGCTGATGTTACCTATGATGTTACCTCCATGAGTTGGTCACACTGGGCCAGAGTTTCAGACAAAAGTCAAAAATGTCTAAATTCGAAATGGCGTCCAGAGACAAGACCTTTTTTTTCTTGTCGGTGGCGGCGGGTGGACACAGCACAACTCAAAGACAAATGGCGTCATTTCCGGAGGCGGCGACAAGCAGAGGCGACAAGACAGAGACACGGGCGCTATGAGCGCTGCCCGTTTATCCCGTTTATATAAATAATACAATAAATAAGAATAATCTTCTCTTATCGATAAGCTTGAAATTTCACAGTTTAAATATGGGAAAACCAGGTGAGTCCAAAAGAAATAACTATTTTTAACATGACACGTGCGCGCAATGCCGCGTGGGTTTTTTAATTCGTAATGTTTTTGGTTCGATAGTTCAATTAATCAATAATCATTTATATATCTTAAGTAGCTGTACCCCGTGCTTTAACCACAATTTATGTTTGTGTTTCATCTTGTTCTGTATTCTGAGCATCTAAAGTATCATTTTTAAGTTTTCGAAATTAGGTTAGTTTTGTGTTGACGGCTTGCTTCTTCGCGTGGGGATTTTGATTACATTGGAGCAAAAGTACGTCTTTTTAATTAAATTTAACCATAAAGACTTGCAGATAAGCGTTTTCCGTGTATCATAACTATTTATTTGTGTAATAGAATCATAAGCTCTCATATTTATACCTAACCTAAATTCCTAACCTATTTACCTACCCAATACTCAACCAAGCCGCTTACCCGAGTCTCAAGATAGGTATTGGGCACTTTGGGCTGTTACTGATATAATTTTTCACATCACTTATAGCTGTATCATCTTATGTTTTATTGCAGTTGCATCCATTCTCTATCTATGTGAATTGAGTTTTTTTAGGGTTCCGTACTTCAAACGGAAAAAAACGGAATCCTTATAGGATCACTTTGTTGTCCGTCCGTCTGCTACAGATACAGTATTAAAAACCAAGTTTAAAATTATTAAATAAATATATTTTTATTATAATATGATGTAAGTAACAAAAAATTTATGCTTTTCACAATTATTTCTATATTTGTGGCGTTGCTTCGTACCAAATTTCAAGATTCTGAGTTCACGGGAAGTAGGTACCCTGTAGGTTTTGATTCCCTTGCGAGTGTTGAATATTTGCAACATAAACGGCTGTATCTTTTGATTGCGTTGGCTTGGAAGCTTGATTTTTTCACAGCTCCAAGGGCCGGCCACCACATCGTAGACTGCCTACCACGTTACAGTTTGTACGGACCCTTTTTGTCTTGATCAAATTTACTTAATAAAATTAAATTTAAGTACTTGTAACACTAGTGCCCGAGGTACTTTTAACGAAGGTTTATCTATTCATTAGCGCTATTGGTCCGATAACTCATGAAAATGCGTTTCTGAACAACGCTATGCAAGTTAAACTCCGCTTAAACTTAGTTTATCTTAACTGACCAAAATGCGCCGTTTATCGGTTCTATAACTTTATATTACGTTTGATCTGTGGTGATGTCTGTTGTACCTTGTATTAATTACCATTTTTGAAAAGTAGGTATGTAGTAGATAACAAAACGTACAAAACAATGACAATATAGTAATAGTAATGAATAATGAATATAATGATGCAAAGCAAAACTTTAAACTGCCAACCCAGCTAAACATTAACAATAAAGTTTGATGTTTCACTGACAATTTTTTTATTTTTTGTTGTCGTTCATTAATCATACATCCGCTGATAAATAATAATTACGAATTTGTATATTTTAAAAAAATGATATTTAGCCACTTATTTAACATAGGAAAAAATACTATTGGTAAGAAAACTTGTTAAAAAGACGCAATAAAAGAAAATTATGCATTTTAAATTCGATCCCCATACCAGACCCATCTAGCGACAGAATAAGGAACGGGTTATCGGTTCAATAGTTATTGAACGGGTTGCGGTGTACTCAGAAACGCATGGACAGTTATCTGACGTTCATCCTTTGGAAAAATTTAGTGAATCAATAGCTATTGAGAACATAACTTGCGACCTCAGCAACCGGGCATAGCTGATGCATTCAACTTCCTCCATGTTGATTGAGGTTTAGATTCCCGCAGGAACTCTTAAATTTTCCAGCATAAGAAGTAACCGATTAATCCGATTAACCGAGTAAGTAGTAATTATTTGAGATTAATCTATCTTTGTGCCAAATTTCATCCAGATCCATTCAGCCGTTCTGGCGTGATTGAGTAACAAACATCCATCCATCCAAGGTTCAATTTTATAATATTAGTATAGATGAAAAGTGATATTTTATTATGTCAGTTGATGATGATGATTGTCAGGTTTAGATTGTCCTGTTCTACCCAGGTTGCTCTTTTTAGGGTTCCGTAGCCAAATTTAGCAAAAACGGAACCCTTATAGATTCGTCATGTCTGTCTGTCTGTCTGTCTGTCTGTCTGTCTGTCTGTCTGTCTGTCTGTCTGTCTGTCTGTCTGTCTGTCTGTCCGTCCGTCCGTATGTCACAGCCACTTTTTTCCGAAACTATAAGAACTATACTGTTGAAACTTGGTAAGTAGATGTATTCTGTGAACCGCATTAAGATTTTCTTACAAAAATAGAAAAAAAACAATAAATTTTGGGGGTTCCCCATACTTAGAACTGAAACTCAAAAATTTTTTTTTCATCTAACCCATAGGTGTGGGGTATCTATGGATAGGTCTTCAAAAATGATATTGAGGTTTGTAATATCATTTTTTTCTAAACTGAATAGTTTGCGCGAGAGACACTTCCAAAGTGGTAAAATGTGTGTCCCCCCCCCCGTAACTTCTAAAATAAGAGAATGATAAAACTAAAAAAAATATATGATGTAGATTACCATGCAAACTTCCACCGAAAATTGGTTTGAACGAGATCTAGTAAGTAGTTTTTTTTTAATACGTCATAAATCGTAAACCGCAATTTACCTTTCATTCAATCAACTGAAATATTTAAAAAAAACATTTAATTTAAAACTTACTACAGGTTTGTACGGAACCCTCGGTGCGCGAGTCCGACTCGCACTTGGCCGGTTTTTTTAGGAATCAAGGAATAGGAATCAATGTTTGGGACATGGTAGTGGTTTTTCAATATTAGCACAGGTTTAAGGCTCCTGCAGATGTGATATTTGTGTTGTCACTAATTATTTACCTATGAGTCTGTACAAATAAAACAATTATTATTTCTATTACAGAGTTCAATAACTCCCGAGGCGGTGGTGGAGGCGGTCGCGGCGGGTTCCGAGGCGGCCGGGGCGGCGGCGGAGGCCGAGGTGGCTTCGGCGGAGGCCGGGGAGGAGGCGGTGGGGGTGGACGGTTTGAGAAGCGAGGAGGCGGCGGCGGTAGGGGCTTCGGAGGCCGGGGCGGTGGAGGTAAGATCTGTGTATTATAGGTTTCCAATAACACAGTCTTACTTTTTTGGGAGATATTATAATTTTGAAACATTGTAATTTTGCAAATAAAGATTTTATTTATTTACCATACAGCTCAATAAACATAATCATTATTAAATACTATTAGTACTATTAGGTATATTTTTAAATTTAAAGGCGAGGATTTGTGATTTGAGATTTTAGACTTTTTCAAAACTATGTGGGAGCTATTTGGTTTCAAGGGATAAAGTAGTGGCTCTAGGTCCTCAACAAAAACAGTCAACTTCAATATTAGTAAAAATTCTTCATATTTTTTTTTAAAGCACAATTTATTGTACCTATAGTTAGCACCAATCAAATAAATGATAAATGATTTATTTATTTAATGTAGGACAACTTGTGTCACTTATGATACGTTAAGACTCTACTATAACTCCTCTTAGCTGAGGTGTTAGTGCTTATTTTTTGCGCAGCTCTCATACTAACTGTTAAAGTCAACATACATACTATGTGCAAAAATATGCTATTGAGACACATCTTTCGGGCAATTTCAGATGCAAATAAATGATTGGAGCTCTACACAATTGAACCTTGTGAACCAATGATAGTCCAAGATGTAGAATAAGTTATTGAATGAGTTTAATTAAATATTTTCAATCAAAATTTTGGTTAAGACCGTGTTCAAATACATTCTGCACTGCTATTCTCCAGGTCTTTATCATGATGAGTTAATGGTCCCTCTAATCTTGACCTATTCGTGAAGACTATGTTACCACATACCCACTTCTGAAAACATATTATATTTGCAAAACTATAAATGAAACATCATATCGGTCTTAATGTATAGCTTTGTTATAGGCCGCGGCAGGGGAGGCCCAGCTCGGGGTGGTTTCAAAGGTGGAAAGCAAGTGATTATTGAACCACACAGGTGAGATATTTATTACCATTTACCATACTGCATTTATTTTTTTACCATTCATAATTGGGCCCTTGGATACTATCCTTGTTAAACAATTTAAAAAATAATTGTATCTAAATGATGTTAAACACATAAGTTTCGTTCTTCTGAATGCAAATGCTTGAAGCCAACTATTATTACTGATAAGAGTGATAACACAACCCCAAATGATGAAACATACAATGGCACGTTTTACAATGATATTATGTTTCCTAGACACCCAGGAGTGTTCATAGCAAGGGGTAAAGAAGATGCATTGGTGACAAGGAATTTGGTACCTGGCTCAGAAGTCTATGGAGAGAAGAGAATATCTGTAGAGGTTTGTTTAAGTGTTATTTTTATGTCAATATCAAAACTTACTATAATTATATGGTGACTAGTTGATGTCCGTGAAATTCTCTTCATGCATTTAGATTTTTAAAGATCCAAAAGCAACAATCATTTCTAAACTAAAATGAAAGCTTTAAATATAGTTCTGTCCCTTTCTGCAGGGAGTATTATATAAGATTAGCAATATTTTAGTGGTTGTGCATTACAGAATCAGCCCCATTAGCTAATTTTTAGCATTTGATTGTATATCAAAAAACGAGAGAAATGTTTCCAAATTCTGGGAAATGATTTAGCTAAGGTAACATTTTCACTACCTCAAGTTTTTTAGAAATCTATAGACTTAACTGACCCAGCCCAAAACTAAAACTACTAAGACTACTGTAAGAGCTTAAACTACTATAAGTTAGGGATTTGGAATTTATTGTAGGCCCCAAAAGAATAAGACATTCTAACAGATCCCTGAAATACCTAAATTGCATCGAGATGAAATTGCAGAATAAAGCCAGTCAATGCTAAATGATGAACGTGGTCCCTCTAATCTCGACCTATTCGTGAAGACTATATCCACACACCCACTTCTGATTTACACCCATTATGACATCTTATATGCCCCCATATATGCAACTACTATAACCTTCAAACACCCATTCCAGACCGAAGGAGAGAAGATTGAATACAGAGTATGGAATCCGTTCAGGTCAAAATTGGCTGCGGCTATAATGGGTGGTGTGGATGCCATACACATGCCTCCAGGGTCCAGAGTGCTGTACCTTGGAGCAGCCAGTGGAACCACAGTCAGTCATGTGTCCGATATTGTTGGTCCTGTAAGTATTGAATTAACACTAGGATCTGTTTTCGAGATGGTTAAATGTTTCTCTTAGGGTGGCTATAGCCTTTGACAAAATTAAGTTGAAACAAAGTTAAAGCTCATGATTACATTCAGTAGAGTTTGTAGTGTATTAACTATCATAACCTACAATTTCTTCTGAAAAATCAGTGCTTACTTACAACCTAAAAATTAAACCAATAATTAGTTAAAATTATTAGATGCCTATTAATCATTATTATTTACTATCAAGAACTATTTTATAATAACTAATTTGTATAACAATGATGAACGTGGTCCCTCTAATCTTGACCTATTCGTGAAGACTATATCCACATACCCACTTCTGAGTTGCACCCATCTACACCCATAATTTCACACATAAAAGAAAATGTACTAAAAAAGTTACCTTTTTCTTTCAGGAAGGTTTAGTTTATGCGGTAGAATTCTCTCACAGATCGGGGAGAGATCTAATAAATGTAGCTAAGAAGAGAACTAATATAATTCCTATTATAGAAGATGCAAGACATCCATTAAAATACAGGTAAGTTTCTAATTTTATTTCAAGTCTTCTATTAGTGTTTATGCTCCTTTTGATTATCTTATGATGAATACAAATAAATGATCTAAATCTTTCATGTTGAATTTCTAACTTGAACTCTCTCTCTGATGATATTAACTTCATTAATTCTCCTCTACAATCTATTAGAATCACCATCAAAACCAATACATCTTTGTTACAGAATGCTTGTGGGAATGGTAGACACAATATTTGCTGACGTAGCGCAACCAGACCAAGCTAGAATTGTTAGTTTAAATGCACAGCATTTCTTGAAGAATGGTGGTCATTTTGTTATATCTATTAAGGTAAAGTATTAATTTTATTATCTATTTGTCCACCAGCAATAGCTATATATACGACAATAGATAGATCATTCCAGATAAATAAATTGGCCATGCAGGATAGTATTAATAACTTTAACTTCTGTATATAATACTAGCGGCCCGTCCTGGCTTCGCACGGGTAGACATAAATAGAGAGAATCATAGAGATATTTTTCATAATGGTGCACCCCCTTCTCCCGCACTGCCCCTCTCACGAAGAGTTAGTTACTCGATGCGCTGCGTGGCGGCCGCCGCCGGCATGTATTTTTATTTTAATTTCATGATATCTTTTCAATGGAAAGTCCGATTTCAATAATTCAAAAAGTAATCATCAGGTATTGAGACAGTCTTGAATATTAAATTATTTATTTGGATAAAAATTTATAAATGGTATGGATAACACGGTCTGATTTTGATCGGCATTTCTATCAATTTGTTAAATGTAAAAAAGTAGTTATAGTGACGTAACTACAATAGTTAGACACATGGTCTCGCGAAGTTTTTTGTAGATATTGATATATTCTATAATATTCTCGAACATTTTTTTGTCCTATCATTAATACTCTTCACAGCGTATGCGATGAAAGACATTTTATGGCTAATTTTTTTACACCTTCGGTTGGGTTTAATAGGAATTTCTAAAGATTTCTATAGTAATCTAGTACTAAATATAGCCTATGTTACTCAGTGATAATGTAGCTTTCTAATGAAAAAAGAATTATCAAAATCGGTCCAGTACTTCTTGAGTTTATTCGTTACATACAAAAATACAAATCTTTCCTCTTTATAATATTAGTGTAGATACTAGCTGATGCCCGCGACTTCGTCCGTGTGGATTGATGTTTTTTAATTCCCGCGGGAACTCTTCAATTTTCCGCGATAAGATGTAGCCTATGTCACTCTCTAGGTCCTCAACTATACCCATGCCAAAAATCACGTCGATCCGTTGCTCCGTTACGGCGTGATTGAAGGACCAACCAATAAACCAACCACTTTCGCATTTATAATATTAGTATGATTATTGTTAATTTTCTGTAACAGTTAAATATAGAATATTATGAATATTTTTTTCTCTTTTTGGTGTCGCTTTTTCGTTTCATCGAATTTTCAAATCACAACAATTCTAAAGAAGTTTCACTTCAAAAAGGATTGGTAGTACCCGTGATGATAAAACAAAACCAACTTAATATTTCATGTTGATATGAATTGAACTCTCTCACTGAGTTTACTCTGCGAAATTCCTAATTTACAAGTAAAATATACAAATTATACAAGTCTTATTTTTTTTTCAGGCATCGTGTATAGACTCAACTGCGCAGCCCGAAGCAGTTTTCGCGGCTGAGGTTAAGAAATTACAAGCGGATAAACTAAAACCCCAAGAACAGTTGACTTTGGAGCCATACGAAAGAGATCACGCGGTCGTCGTGGGTATATTTAGACCCCCAGCGAAGAAAACGTAGGATTAAATGTGCATTAGTATAAGTTTTCGTGTATAAGTTCCGTTAAATTTGTATAAGTTAGCTGTAAGTTGTATGGACATACCAGATGATGTATGTTTAATTTTAAGAGCAATAAATGATGGTGCGAATGAGTTTTACTTTTTGTTTTTCTACATGAAAACCTCACAATTATTCAAACACAATACAATACAAGCCATAGGCTACTTTTTATCCCGGAAAATTAAGGAGTTCCCACGGGAATCAAAAAAACTAACCACGCCACGCGGACATCAGCTAGTTAGCAAATAATTAAGGGTATGTTCCGATGTACACTGCCAGCACTGTTCAGTGCTAGGAGAGTGCTACTGGGGAGAAATTCGTTCCGTTATGGACTGAAAGTATAATGCCGCAGAATCCTAGGGAAATATATGACGTCATAAATCGTCGCCATTTTTAGGGTTCCGTAGCCAAATTTGGCAAAAACGGAACCCTTATAGATTCGTCATGTCTGTCTGTCTGTCTGTCCGTCCGTATGTCACAGCCACTTTTTTCCGAAACTATAAGAGCTATACTGTTGAAACTTGGTAAGTAGATGTATTCTGTAAACCGCATTAAGATTTTCTTACAAAAATAGAAAAAAAACAATAAATTTTGGGGGTCCCCATACTTAGAACTGAAACTCAAAAATTTTTTTTTCATCTAACCCATAGGTGTGGGGTATCTATGGATAGGTCTTCAAAAATGATATTGAGGTTTGTAATATCATTTTTTTCTAAACTGAATAGTTTGCGCGAGAGACACTTCCAAAGTGGTAAAATGTGTGTCCCCCCCCCCGTAACTTCTAAAATAAGAGAATGATAAAACTAAAAAAAATATATGATGTAGATTACCATGCAAACTTCCACCGAAAATTGGTTTGAACGAGATCTAGTAAGTAGTTTTTTTTTAATACGTCATAAATCGTAAACCGCAATTTACCTTTCATTCAATCAACTCAAATATTTAAAAAAAACATTTAATTTAAAACCTACTACAGGTTTGTACGGAACCCTCGGTGCGCGAGTCCGACTCGCACTTGGCCGGTTTTATTGTACTGTGAGCACTGAGCACTGGCTGGCGTTTCCGAGGTAAGGTGCTCGCAGTGCCGACTGAACCAGTATAGCTAACTATAAAGGGACTGCTAAAAAGTAGCCTATGAGTTATTCCAGACTATAATCTATCTCTGTGCCAAATTTCATCCAGATCTGTTCAGCCATTCTGACGTGATTGAGTAACTAACATCCACCCAAACTGTCTTTATAATATTAGAAGTATAATTATTTATTCAATCTCACAGACACGCATCTTGGTATTATTTTTTCAATAATTCTCGATCCCCCTCGAAGCGCTGTCACTCGCGAGCCATAGAGGCAGTAAGACCATGGATCTAATATGTCAATGTTCAGAATCAGTTCTAACAATATAGAGTGTAGGTAAATGTAAATAAAACACTACAGAATCAGTTCTAACAATATAGAGTGCAGGAATTTAGGAAAATGCAAATAAAACGCAGCCATTAAATAGTACGTCAATATATTAGTATCATTCGTCCTCGGACATATCGCTGTGCGAGAGTTCTTGCGCGCTCGCCTCCTCCCTCTCGTCGTCCTCCCACGAGTGGTCGCTGGCGGACGACGGGCACACGCCAACCTCCGCCTCGGACTCGGAGGCTGATGACGAATCTGACGAAAATTTTTTTTTAAATTTTTTTATCCACTACAAGTTAGCCTTTGATTGCGATTTCATCTGATGGCAAGCGATGATGCAGTCTAAGATGGTAGCGGGCTAACCTATTAGGGGCATGGCAGTTGTATTAATATTAAAGTTAAACCCATACCCCTAATCGTATTCTACACGGCTTGATGCCCGCGACTTCGTCCGCGTGGTTTTAGTTTTGTGATTCCCGCGGGAACTTAACTTTCCGAGATAAAAAAACCTATGTCACTCTCCAAGTCCTCAATTATATCCATGCCAAAAATCAAGTCAATCTGTTACTCCATCCAGTGATTGAAGGACAAATCAACAAACAAACACACTTTCGCATTTATAATATCAGTATGATAATTACCTTTATAGTCCAACACGGGTCGTTGGTCGATACTGTCGCTCGCTGCGCTCCGTTGCGCCATCGTGAGGTCCAAACGACCCTTCAAATTCAACAGCTGACACAGATGCGACCGTCTGCAAGTAATAAAACAACGATATAGAAACTGAGTTCATATAGTAAGTAATAAAACAACAAGACAGACACTGAGTATGGATAGTAAGTAATAAAAAACAAAGATACAGTAACTGGGTACGTATATAGATTAAAATTACATAAAAATTGACTCAGTATTTCTTTTAACGCATGCTATTGAAGTCGCGTGATATTAAGTAAATGCTACTTAATTTTGTCTGTTGTCTGTGTGGCATCAAATTGAAACTAATGAATGGAATTAATGCATACATGCAGCTAAAACTCTGAGTTACATATTTTATAGTAATTTAAAAAAAACAACAAGTTCACTAAATACATTTTTAAACTTTTCACAGTATACTCTAGACTGGTGTGGTGTGACTTGGAAAGTTGTATTCTAATTTATACTAATACTAGCTGATACCCGCGACTTTGTCCGCGTGGTTTAAGTTTTTTGATTCTCGCGGGAACCAATTCATTTTCCAGGATAAAAAGTAGTAGTAGTGTCACTCTCCAGGTCCCCGAAAAATTAGGGAGTTCCCGTGGTAATTCAAAAACTTATTTCACGCGGACAAAGTCGCGGGCATCATCTGATGGGTTGATAAGAAGAAGATGTAGTCACCTGTGCGTGAATATGGCCAGCAGCTGTGACAATCGGTCACTGGTGGGGGAGTTGAGTGTGGCCAGCAGCAGAGCCGCGTGCGAGCGCAGAATCGCCGTGAGCCAAGTGCACACTGACGCGCATCTGCAACCATAACGCAACTGTTATTTTTAGGGTTCCGTACCCAAAGGGTAAAAACGGGACCCTATTACTAAGACTCCGCTGTCTGTCTGTCTGTCTGTCTCCAGGCTGTATCTCATAGACCGTGATAGCTAGAAAGCTGAAATTTTCACAAATGATGTATTTCCGTTGCCGCTATAACAAAAAATACTAAAAATTAAAAATATATATATATTAAGGGGGGTCCCCATACAATAAACGTGTTTTTTTCGTATTTTTTTGCTCAATATTAAAAACGGTAACAGGTAGACGGTTCAAATATTCACAGAATATTAACTTGTATATTACCTTTCAAAATAAATAATTAAATATCAATAAAGTAAATATTAAAGGGGGGCTCCCATACAACAAACGTAATTTTTTGATATTAACAGTAAACCTCTACAAACAAAGTTAGTTTTGCGGTTCATTAACAAAGGTTATTATACCTACTTCTTGAGTACGGAACCCTCGGTGCGCGAGTCCGACTCGCACTTGGCCGGTTTTTATTATTTTTTGACGTGAATCTTATAAATCGATGAACACCGGCTGCACACACGAAAAAGTGTCACGTTCCGCCTGAGCCTGAGCGTGCGAGTGAGAGCGCGGAACAAGCGATAGAGAGGCACGATCGCGTGACGTCAGAGCTGGCAGTTCGAATAGTTCTGCTACGGGAACGCCGCCACGCGAGCGCGCGAGTTATCACGTATAACTATCGTCCGTGAACCGACACAACAGACAACCGTAAATTTTTTTTGAAGTGAAAACTTCTTTAGGCGCGTTGAGCACTTTTTGGTGGGGGGTAAAAATGTGGAACGGTGTAAATGTATGTGTCACCATACATTTACTCTGCATTACTACAATTTACCGACAAATAATGCGTTAAATTGTAAGCATGTTACGGTTCACAATCTGTCAACAGTTTACAATCTATCGAGATAAAAATTTTACGGTGAAAATAAAGGTATTTTATTTATATATATATATATATATATAAATAAAATACCTTTATTTTCAATTCAATTAGATAATACATTCATTGTTTCAAGGGTATCATTATAAACATATTTAAGATAACTAACAAAATAAATAATTATCATTCATCGTTTTTAATTAATTCAATAATACCAATTTTTTCTTGTCAATTTACATAAATAGATAAATAATTATAATAATAAAATGGCAAAAATTCACAATGTCAATGTTATTAATTATATGGAAATGACATTGGAACGCCCATTTTTGGGCAAAAGCCTCCTCCATCCTTTTCCATACATTCCTGTGTCTCGCCAGCCTGGTCCAGGTATTTATAATATAATATATTATATATATAGATAGTTACCAAAAGTGCGAAAGTTTGGATGGATGTATGGATGTTTGTTACTCAATCACGCCCAAACGAATGAACAGATTTGGATGAAATTTGGCACAGAGATAGATTATAGTCTGGAATAATACATAGGCTACTTTGTATCGCGGAAAACTTAGAAGTTCCCGCAGGAACCAAAAAACCTCAATCCACGCGGACGTAGTCGCGGGCATCAGCTAGTAATATAATAATTGTACAATGTTTCCAGCAAAAAACGATTGATTGATAAATCACTCACTGACTGGTTCTCCAGGTGGCCATTTTAGCTAACTGCTCTAACAGAGCAGGTATATAGTCCGCGGGCAAATGTGACACCGTGCTCGAAGCCACAGCCGGGTCGTCCTTTTGCAATACTAATAATATTAACCTGGAAACAACAAAATATTATGTATATGTCACCTTAAGATTGTAAAAACCGTTAGATTATAACTATATTATCTATAATCTAACTCGCGAAATTGTAAACCGTCAAATGATTACAATATAACGGATTATTTTTCAGTAGATTGTAATCTGTTAGGTTTATTAACCCGATAGGTTTGTTACTTAGGTTCTACTACTTGATTATTTACTACACACTACTTGATTATTTATGTCGAACCCTAACCTAACCTACAAGAAAGAGACAATAAAACGTAAATACAATGAATATTTCAAAAATTGACACTTAAAAAATTGAACGGTTCACAATCTTTCGACTGTTTACAATCTATCGAAAAAAAAAACGTTAGATTACAATCTTACGGTGACATATATAATGCAATAAATGATTTCTGATTCTGATTCTAACAAAACATTGAGCGAAAGAACTGGAAGTTTAATTCGCTATAATCCGCCACAATATGTAAATGTAATTATGTGGTACAGTGTGTATCTTGCGATATTCACCATACCACACAAATCTTGCAAATTATTCTCAACGCAATGCTTGCTTGCTTAGTAAGGATTAGAGTTGTTCAAAACTGCTATAAAACCATAGCACACAACAGGTTATAAACTATTATTTCTAATATGCTAAGCTATAGCACGCAGGAAAGCATTTTTTATGAAAGCACGTGAGCGGCCGGCAGATCGCGCGTGATTAATAGCGTGCTGCTAGATACAGATAAATGAGTCATGACGTATGCTCACAGCGCGTTACGCGAGACTAACGGTCGGCCAGCGCGCTACCAGCAGGCCGTCGTCGCCGCTACGGGCGCTACGAACTACGAGGCACCACGCGCGATCGCGCGATATTCGTAGCACCGTAGCAAGTTAGCAACATAGAGGCTCCTCGGATAGCATGCTGTCCGTGCTATGGAAAAAAGCGTGCTATGCTTTTGCACTACATGCTATATTAACCACCTCTAGTATAGATGCATAAATATCTTACGATCTGTCGCGCGAGTGCAGCCCCTGTATGAGTAGTTTAGTGAGGTTGTGACTGACGGCCGATTGGCTGCGGCGGCTGATGTCCACTGTCAAGTTTTCCAATCGCGCCTCCATTGACACTTCCATCTAGAAAATTTTATAGCTAGTTACTCAAATTTTTTTTACATAATTGTTTCAAATCATATAAATATTATAAATGCGAAAGTTTGGATGGATGGATGTATGGATGGATGGATGTATGGATGGATGTTTGTAACTCAATCACGCCCCAACGGCTGAACGGATCTGGCTGAAATTTAGCACAGAGATAGATTATAGTCTGGAATAGCACATAGACTACTTTTTATCCCGGAAAATTAAGAAGTTCCCGCGGGAACCAAAAAACCTCAAACCACGCAGACGAAGTCGCGGGCATTCGCTAGTAAATATTATAAATGCGAAAGTTTGGATGGATGCATGTATGGATAGATGTTTGTTACTCAATCACATCCCAATGGATGGACGGATCTGGATGAAATTTGGCACAGAGATAGATTACAGTCTGGAATAACACATAGGCTATCTTTAGCCTATGTGTTATTCCTCAATCCACGCGGACGAAGTCGATTTATGATATTATAAACGTTAAAATTAAAACTATGCAATACATTAAAATGCTAAAATCTAAATATTAAACTAACTATAAAATAAATTTAAAACAAATCCTTGTATATCTGCTAACAAAAAATAAAAATAAAACCCTAATCAAAAAGACCACCCCTGGTTGCCCCTGGGCCAAAGGTACCCATCAAACTTGCAGCATTGCCACGCTGAATGGCAGTGGATTAATTTTAAACAGGTTACTCTAATTATTTACCCATTGTTAAATGATAGTCAAACTAGATGATGCCCGACTTGGTCCGCGGTGATTTTGATTCCCGCGGGAATCCTTATTTTTCCGGAAACTATTTCATCTCAATCAAATTTCATCTAAATTGGTTGAAAAGATGGGCCGTTAAAGCGTAGCAGACAAACAGACACACTTTCGCATTTATACTTATATTAGTATGGACTGTGGAGTAGGTTTCTACTATCACTTCTACTACTTTGACTTTTTATTATTTAATAACTAGCTGATGCCCGCGACTTTGTACGCGTGGATCGAGGTTTTGTGGCTCCCGCGGGAACTCTTTAATTTTCCGGGATTTTCGGTAGCCTATGTGCTATTCCAGACTATAATCCATCTCTATGCCAAATTTCAGCCAGATCTGTTAAGCTGTTGGGGCGTGATTGAGTAACAAACATCCATACATCCATCCAAACTTTCGCATTTATAATATTAGTAAGATTTATTTCATATTAATAAATAATAAAAATCTATTATTTTATATTTCAATCTACTTTATAAGCACACAATAATAGTCTCACAAAACCCACACTGAACTGTTTAAATAGGTAACACATATTGTAATGTATTATTACAGCACATGTGCAGCTGTAATGTAATATAATAATTCAAATACTATAAATCCGAAAGTTTGGATGGATGTATGGATGTATGGATGTTTGTTACTTAATCACGCCCCAGCGGCTGACCGGATCTGGCTGAAATTTGGCACAGAAATAGATTATAGTCTGGAATAACACATAGGCTACTTTTTATCCCAGAAAATTAAAGAGTTCCCGCGGGAACCACAAAACCTCGATCCAAGTGTACGAAGTCGAGGGCATCAGCTAGAGTAATATAATTCAAATGAAAACAATCAAAGCTCAACTTGCTCAAGGATGAGAGGAGATTCGTGTTCATCAAATAGTGATAAGTTGACGAAATATAATGTTTGAAACCAAGCTATATATACATACTTGCCCGCCTGGCGTGGCTCGCTTCCTGCTGACTCCACCCATGGGCTCCACATATGTGACATCTCTCTGTGCGGTGCTAGCGTCCACGTGTTTCTTATTACTCTTTGCACTTTTCAGTTTGGAATTACCGCGTATTAGCACTTGTGTCTTTGTAGTCAGGTCTGGGGTCTGAAATAGTTACAATAATTGATGATGCATGTTGACAATTACCACTGGCACAAACTTTAATACCTGAGCCAGGGCTTTCAGGAAAAGCTGTCCAGCCTATTAAAAATAAATAAGATGAAGTTGAAGATGTCTTTGAATAAGTTCAAAGTTAATGTAGAACGTAAACTCATTGAAAAATCTTATTACCATGTAAAGAATTACTTAAATGACAAAAAAGCTTGGCAATAATTCGCTGTAATGGCTCAGATAGTTCCTTAGTTTAAGATGATTTGTGAGATGGTGATAATTAAAAAAAAACCCGGCTGAGTTTGTTTTGGGCTCTTCTCAGACCAGGGCGCGTTTGGAACCCTCGTAGCTTTCGTTTTAAGATACCTTAACTGATTATCGCCATAATGTTTTATGTTCCTCAATTTTTTTTTCTTTCTTTTAATGTGTTGTGGTGTACAAATAATAATGTTTTATAATTAATAAGACGTCAAAAAGTGTACCTACAGTGTACTTAATTTGAATAAATGAATATTTGATTTGATTTGAAATAATAATAATTATTATTATAGTAATCACGCTTACGATATTCTCAAATACAAGTGCAGTTCCATCTGTATATCCCAGCATCACTTCCCCACTGGTTGACAATCTACAACACTGTAGCGGCAGGGGCTGGGCATCATCTGTTGTCACTTGTATTGTTACCGATGGCTTTATTGGCTTTGTTGATTCACTGTAAGAAAAAGTATATATGTTTAGGTGTCTATTACCAAGAAAACGCTAAATATCTAGACTTTAATTAGACTGCATCACTACTTCCAGCAAGTCTGATTGCAGCCAAGCACTAGTCATAAATTTTAAAAAAAGCTTCACTTACTAAGACTATTTGAAAAAAATTGGAGTGAAAATATTATTTGGGGATTAGCACTACAATATTTCTATGGCCAAGGCTTACCCATTCAAAGTGAGTCCATAATAATGTACCACCCCACTCCTAGTAGCAGCGGCCAAAGATAACTTGGTAGAACCATCATCTTCTGTCAGATTGACATCTATTATCCTGGGTGCATCTTCCAGAACAAAGTTGTATGCTGGTGTGGGGTTGATTGGGGGTGCAGATATAGATTTCTTTCTCTGTTTCTTCTTTGGTCTGACCTCATCACCGTTTTGTTGGTTAGTCTGCGGTAATTGGTCTTCTGTTATTGTCACGTCCCAGAACGCTAGGAGCCGTTCTGTTCTGGAAAGAAAAAGAGTTTCGTTTTTATTATTATGTACTTAAAATGTGTCAAAAATATAAGCTTATATAACACATCACCATTTCATTATAGTCATGAACATTTTAATTTTTATCAATTCCCTTCCCATTTCCTCACAATTTTTTCGTAAAAAAAAATAAAAACAGATGTTACCCTTTTAAAATAGTTTTTATTTTGTCTTATTAACCGCTCCTCTGCGACCCCCTTTACCCGGTCCTGTGCGACCCCCTTACCCCCCGCATCTGCGAACGACCACTTGACAGGTGTCGAATTTCGCGAGCCGCCGGCGGCCCGCGCGATATAAATAAATATAACTCGTATTACTTGTACTAAAGCTATATCAAAAATCAAAATCAAAATCAAATTATTTTTATTCAAATAGACTTTTTACAAGTTCTTATGAATAGTCAAATGAATCTACCACTGGTTCGGAATGCCGTTCCTACCGAGAAGAACCAGCAAGAAACTCGGTGGTTGCTCTTTTGAAAATAAAAAATAGTATATGGTATGTTTACAATAATCTACATACAACATATACAGATACATAAGTAACCACTGTCCTGAGCATTGCTGGAGCGAGTCAAATCCATGCGCTTTTATCATTAATATAATCTTCGACAGTATAATAAGCTTTTTTTAGGAGCATTTTTTTAATGGTTATCTTAAACTTGTGTAAAGGCAAGTTTATAATAGGTTGAGGAATTTTGTTAAAGAATAGTATGCTCATTCCCACGAACGACTTTCGGACTTTATTGAGGCGGAGCGATGGAGTCACGAGCCTATGACGGTTTCTAGTTGGCCTATCGTGCAGATCGCATATTCTTTTGTAATTCTGAATGTGCTGTTTTACAAAGATTAGATTACTGTAAATATACTGATCGAACCCGGGACCTCCCACGTTAAGACAACAGCAACACTGCGCCAGGGAGGTCGTCAAAAGACATAAGCAAATCCACAAACATCGCAAGTTATATAAATGCTTGTAAGAAATAGTGTTTGTTCAAGTGTTTTAAACTTTACCTACTTTGTGTGCACCCTCATTTGAATATTCTGTGATTATTTCCTTTTATAGGTTGCCTGGAAGAGATCGCTTTTTAGAGATAAGACCTATTGTGCAGTTTATTTTATTCTTGTTTTTGTTAAATGTGTTATGTATGGTGTACAATAAAGTATATTTCATTCATTCATTCAAATAGTTACTTACTGTGATCCCTCAATGAGCCAGTAAGTTTTGTCCAACGTGGCAAGTCTTAGAAGTGCCCCCAGCTCCGCTTTGTGGCCTAAGCACTTGACTACCACTGCATGTGAGTGTTGTAGACGCCACAGCCTGATTTGTAACGAGGCAGTGATGAGGAATTTTGATGTTGTTTCCTATAAGATTTATTAGCAATAACATAATAATTAGTGATGCAACAAATAGCAGATATATAAGGAATATGCATATTCACCAAATATAATCTACTAAATGATGCCCGCGACTTTATCCGCTTGGACTAAGTTTATTCGATCCCCCCAGGCACTCATCAATTTTCTGGGATTAAAAGTAGTCTATGTCCTTCCCCGGATACAACCTATCCATGTACCAAATTTCATCAAAATCGGTTGTACAGATGGGCAGTGAAAGAGTAGCAGACAGACAGACAGACAGAAACATTAATAATAGTATCCATACTAATATTATAAATGCTAAAGTTTGGATTGATGGATGTTTGTTTATTACTCAATCATGCCAGAATGGCTGAATGGATCTGGATGGGCACAGAGATAGATTATAGTCTTTAACACATAGTCTGCTTTTTATCCTGGAAAATTGAAATGTTCCCGCAGGAACCAAATAACCTCAATCCACATGGACGGTCGCGGGCATTAGCTATTACTCCATACATGAACCAGTGGATTTGAAATTTGATGGAGTATATGCCTATCCTAGAGAAAACCCAATGGGATGTTTAAACACATACATCCACACAAAGTCGCAGGAATAAACTAGTTAAATTCTAAATTAAAAAAGTACTGACCTGACTATGTGGCACTATCCTTATCGCACTAATTTTGTTTGCTTGCATATTCACACTAAATCCTTTAAGATTGTACTTATTGCTAACCGTTCCACTCTCTAAGTTCCATTCCTGTACAATACTGTTACTCGTACAACTGAAGAGTCCATATTTCCTATGCCAGTCCAATGATGACACTTTACTGCTGCTTTCTTTTTGATCTAAAACTGTTTCCACTTTAGCTTGACTGACTGAGTAAATAAGTATTTTTCCTGTAGTCGTTCCTAATACTACGCAGTATTGTTCCGTTTCACTCAAAGAATTTCTCCGTGTCTCTTTCTGTGAACTCTGAAAAAGGTTATGTTTTTATTGACATGTTTTTACAGCGCAACAGGTATTTATTAGTTCAGGTTAGTAGGTATTCCGATAACGAAATTAACTCTAATGTATGATATTAAGGGAAATTAATGGTTATTCATAAAAATACAAGGTTAAAAACCACGTGTGGTACTAACCGCAGAAAGACTGACGCTTATCCATTGTAAACAAGTGGGTGGTGATGATAAATGCAGGTCTGGTGTGTACTCCTGTTTGAGGACATTGGTTTCTGTATCCCATATTTTTAATCTACCGTCTGGAGTGATTATTGAGTAATATTTCCCGTCCTCCGAGAAGGCGGCTTCTGCCATGTTTTCTAGGAAATAGGAATTTGACTAAATTAGTAAATTGACAGTTTGACAGTGACAGTAGCTTGAGAAATGACAATTGGATACACGTTTCGTTTTAATTATTAGCAAAGTCAGAAGAAGGAACAAAGATTAATTTAGATCTGAAAACAAATGAAATACAATTGTAGAAAATATTATAGTAACATACATATTATATCAGTCTGTGTTGATAATATGTGAATAAAAAAAATATATCCGTCGGAACTTGTCAAAATAATAGCTAAGAAGAATAACAAATGCGTGTAATGAAATTTTTGGTTACAGATAAAATTGTAATACAGGCTATACAATAAAATAATTGCCAGATAGTTTAACTTAATTACCTAGTGAAAAAAAAGTAATATTAACTGGCAATTTGTAATGTGCTAAAATAAACAAAATAATTTATGCCTTAATTGTCGACAATCAGGTTGAAAGTTGTTTGTTCTAAAAATATGAAAACTGAACTTGGTTCTTCCAAAAAAGGTGTCAGCCCTGCGTCTTGTTTCAATTATCCAATAAAAAAACAGATTTCAGAACACACCTTTAGTCTGATTGGTCAAACAGCTGTCAAAATCCAGTGCTGCATGTTTGGTGTTGAAAGATCAAAATAATGGTCATCATTATTTTTTTTCTGCAGTCGTCATTACTCATTGTTCGGCACGGTTCGTGCTCGCAATAATCGAGCTAATCGCGAACGAATGTAGATGGTAGACCTAGAATTTTTTTTTATATGTGCTCTCGTTCCACTTTTCATTTTTCGTAAATTCTTTACAATTAATTTTTAAGTTCTTAGCTTTTGCCGTGCTGTGTGTTCAGAAAAAAGTGAAACAAAGGCTGAGGCTGTGCGTGCAAAGTGGTTATTTAGTGAATATGATGTCACAGTCAATAAATCCTTGAAAAATATGAGTGTAAGTGTCGAAGACGTGTCTAGTCCTCTATCTGAAGGACCGAGTAGTATTCTCGAGGTAAATAATGATTGTGAGGAGGAAAAAAATGAGTCCGTTACTCCAGTTGAGGAAGGTCAGGAAAAGTCCGAGAAATCGCAAAATTCCGAGCCTTCGACACCGAAACCACATCCTATGGCTTTCACAATCGACTTCGGGGAGTCTAAGCAAGTCGACAATCGAAGACTCGAAGAGTTAGCGAAGAAATCCCAGGCGAGACATCAAAGAGTTTCATCGATGTCCGCTAGTCAGTCAAAACCTAGTCCGATTCAGTCTCAACGGCCTCCTTTAAGCGCTAAGCTGCCTCGTAAAGCTCAAGGGTACAACTCTGAAGGTTATTTTTCCTCTGATCAAGAAGATAGTGGCGTGTCTGGGTCTGTTAAATTACGGAGCAGTCCACTAGCACAAAGCGTTGACAGATCCAACTTCACCAGCCCAATAGTAAGCCAAAGACAGGTAAAATCACCAGATGTGTCAACAAACCGTACGTCCAAAAGCCCTATAGTTGATAGTATAATGTCTAGAAGCGATTACACTCCAAGACAAGCTCTAAATCTGCCTCTAAAAAGCTCAAGTTCCTATATCCAAAACGTCCATAGAACACCAAGTTACAGTAATTTGAACTATCACAAACATGTCATGGCCAATATAATAGACCAGAGTCCTGAAGGGGTTATGCTTACAGATATTTCGAGTCCAGAATTAGATATTCTCACCCCTGATAATGGTCTATCTACACCAGAACAAACTAAAAGCCCTCTACGCAAATCTAGAGCTTCCGAAACTCCAGATTTGCTATGTAAAAAATGTCCAGCCAAATCAGAACCATTGTACATTGATGATGATGATAATGATTCAAATCATTCGTCAACTGGCACTTATACAATTGAAGGTGATAATTATACAGAAGAACAGAAAGCTAGAATGAGTATAGATAGAGCATTGGGTGTAGATTTGTGTATCGAATCTATAGAAGATACGTTAAAGAGTCGTTGCAGTATAGAAAAGGATCCAGAGTTAATATTCGAGTATCCAAGCACCCAATGGGTCATCACAAAAGAACCAAGGAGAGATGTTTGTTTAAGAAATCCAATAACTATAAACAAGACTGCTGATTTACAAAAAGTATCAAAAGATAAGAATGTATTAGAAATATCATGTTGTTACGAATCACCAAATGAAAATGATCTAGCTATGCAAACAACGAAACAGATTAAATCAACGAGGAGTTATTTAGAGAAAATAAAGAATAGAGTACGGACAATAACGGAAAAAACATTCTCTAAAACCCATGATGAGAATGTTGATTTGGGAACATTTACTTCAGTAACGACATCTGGTGTTCTAAGTTCGAAATTTCCATTCAAAGTTGAGATGTCGAGTCGTAGACGCTGCAGTTTAACAAAATCAGATGTAGATCAAACAGATTATGTACATAGATTATCACGAGAAAGCTCTGTACCCGTTGCATCAGACTATGTACATAGGTTATCAAGAGAGTCTTCCGTGCCTGTTTCGTTGCTTGGCAAAGGTGTTGAAGATGTTCAATTTGAGAGTACAGCGCTTAAAAATGCACAGAAAGCTTTAATAACTAATACTGAAGTTTCCCCAGATCATGTAGTTGGTAAATTGTCTTACTTGAGCTTAAATAGGTGTAAGGGGGATAAGACGTGGATACAGGACTGGGCGGATAGTGTTAAAAAGTACAATAACAATTCGTTAGTTAAGGAAACAGATTTGAATTCAACATTTTCTATGGAGGACCGTCCACCTATCAGTCCGAGATTGATACCTACTAAACGTAAGTGTTTTATTTAAGTACTTTAGAGTAAACTATACAATAACTAATATTATCACAGCAGGAGACTTTCTTTTCCACCAGTCATCTAACAGAAACATCTAGACAGAGCAAGATTGCTGTTTGACTGGGTCAAGGAAGTATCTCTCAGCTGGCAGAATTTTGAGTACAAAATCTGACATTCTAGCATAAAATTAGTACCAAGGTGGAGATGAGATGGAGGCTATGATGTAAAACTTATTTATTTAAAACTTAGTTTGTCACACCTGTAATGCACCACCATATAGGAAAAATTAGAAATATTTTGTATAATTTTTTTTTGTATATGTTATACTAGAGGTCGCCCGCGACTTCGTCCTCGTACAATTGTTGATTTCCTATGAGATTATGAAATTTTCCCGCTGCAAACAGCTTATCTGTAGAGGCTTTATATAGCTTATGCAGGATTATTATTATTTAAAACCAATAACTTAAATGCTGATTTTCATGTCACACACTTCAAAATAATAAAAATTGTATGTAAACTTTCACCCCCATTTCACCCCTTTTGGGGTGGATTTTCGTAAAATTGCTTATACAGGTTATTATTATTTAAAGCTAATAACCTGAATCCCGATTTTCAAGTCTCTAACTTAAAAAACAAATGACTTTCATACAAACTTACAACTTCCATTTCACCCTCTGTGGGGTAGATTTTCCTAAAATTGCTTATGCAGTTTATTATAACTTAAAACTAATAACCTAAATCGCGATTTTCAAGTCTCTTTCTTTAAAAACTTGGAACCCTTATGTAAGCTTCCAACCCCCATTTCACCCCTATTGGGGTATATTTTCGTAAAATTGCTTAAACTGGTTTTTATTATTTATAACTAATAACTTAATTGCCAATTTTCATGTGTCTAACTTCAAAAACAAAGGACTTTCATACAAACTTCCAACCCCTATTTTAACCTCTTAGGGGTGAATTTTCTCAAAACCCTTTCTTAGCTGGCGCTAAGTCTGTACGCTTTATAGTTCCTGAGAAATCGTGATTAGTCAGTGAGTGAATGGTATTTCGCTTTTATATATTTATATAGAAGATAGAAGAATATTATATATTGATAATTATAGTGTATGAAAGTAATTGTTGGGGTGAATAAACTAATAAACAAAAACTAAATAAGATGGATGGCTGGTTGTACAGGCTATTTTTTACCTGGAAAATCAAATAGGAAACCACACAGACTTTTTGAAAAAAAAACCTGTGTAGTTTCCTCTTTCTAAAGGTGAATCCAATCATACTATAAAGCTTTATAATCTTTGTATGTACCTAATGCCTATCAAATCTCAAACAGGATGATCTAATCCTTGAACTTTAACTGCAAAGCATGTCTCAATATGTAAACAGAATGTTAATAGTAGGTATCCTCTAAGTGGGTGACATTGAATGGTTTTGCATAACAACTTATATTGTTTACCCCTGTGTTGTTTAACACCTTATCTATTCATTTTTTTTTTATTTGATTCTCAGTTAGATTTTGACATTGATTCTGTAAAACCTGCATCAATAATTGTAACTACAGTTTCAATTATTCTTGTATTTACAATACAAATCAGAGGTGATTGAAATTGTAACCCTGTAGCAATCATATTTACGTAATAAAGCCCCTGGTGCTAAGGGATGATTCAGTCTAAGATGGAAATAGCCTATGATGGAAAGGAAAAGAGTCAATCTAGTGAAAGCTGATTGTTTTTTAAACTAGCAACACTTACATATTGTATAAAAATGAAAACTAGTATATTTAAGTAAATTTATAGTATTTAATAGTACAATTGGGGAACCTACCTGACCTAATACTTTTTAATAAATATCTTGCCATTCTGCTCTCTCAGCTTTCACTACTACTACACAGATATTCTTCTAACTACTTAATTAAGTAAACCCATATCGGTTTCTAAACGGCATCTTACCATAACACTAAATTGCTTTGCAGCACAAAAGCCACTTTTTGAATAATACTTTGTCCCTAATGGGAATCGAACCCACAGCACTACAGCAACAATGTGATCATAAGTGCATCGCAGCACCAGCGAGGTCATCAAAATTCAAATCCCTCATGTTTTTAAAAATGTTAAGTCCCACAAACTTATCTGGCCCGGTGGCCAAATTTTTTAAATGCCTTTTTAAGTAGTTTTTGTTTTTATTTTATTTTATTTTCAAAAGATAATACTACTAGCGACGCTGTCACTGGGTCAGATAAGTTTGTGTGACTATACACTATGTTGCACAAAAATGGTGCACCCCAATATGTAATTAACTTATTATTAATATAATAATTGCCGTTGTTACAGCCCGAAGCCCGCACGGCACGCCTACAAAGATACCCAGCCCTGTGGGGACACTGTTACACCGCAGGACACCGGTAGGTGTACACATGAGTTAATATTTTTTACCTGACTACCACGAAGGTAATTTTTTTCAGATGGTAGTTAATTACTAAAAATTAAAAAGCAAAATAATTCGTGCACACATGCATATGGTTAATAACTAAGTACTTCGTATTATTAGATACTACCTATTATATTTATAATTGTAGGCTCTCCCTATCATAAGTTCGAAGCTTCGATGGAAATTGGAAACGAGTGTAGATTTTCATTTTTAACAAGTTAAGTAATATTCGGTAAATCGTGTTATTTTTATTAATTTCAAATATTTCTTTTTGTTAAAAAATTTAACTACACTAGAACGTTGCGTCTTGTCAATTAACTTATCAATATTAACTTAAATAGGTATACCTGCTAAGTTATTCTTATTACCTACTACTTACTTAGTTACCTAGTGAACAAATGAAATACATAGGTGCCTTTATAATGTATATTGCACTAGATATTCGTAGATTTGTATTAGATTGTACTGCACACGTCTATCACGATATCAATTATACTTATCGAACTATCGTCACGATTTTAATCACGCACATTTACCTTATCATATTCTACGATACAATCTTTGTTTATAGATTGAATTACTTAGATAAAAATGAAAATTAACATAAATATATTCTACTTGAATATATATTGAAAATATATTCTACCTTGCCAGCGTGGTGGACAATGGCCTGAACCCTCCTGATTCTGAAACCGTCGTTGCTCACAACTGAGATATGGTCTAGGTTCCTTGCAATAGTGTACCTACCTATACATATTATATAGTATTTTATGGAAGCACTTGCGTCTAACACCTTTTTTTTATCCACTGCAAGTTAGCCCTTGACTGCGATCTCACCTGATGGTAAGTGATGATGCAGTCTTAAGATGCTCTCGGGCTAACCTGTTAGGAGCGTGGCAGTTATATTATTAAACCCATACCTCTAATCGGTTTCTACACGTCATGGTACCAGAACGCTAAATCGCTTTGCGGTACGTTTTTGCCGGTAGGGTGGTAACTAGCCACGGCCGAAGCCTACCACCAGCCAAATATTCACGAAGTTTTATGATCGTCAAAATAATTCTAGGTGACTCCGGAGCCCAAGAAACGGCAAATGTTCACCATGTTCGTACCAATGCAATGAATCAAGTAAATTGTATCTACCTATTGTTTATTTTGTAGTTTAATATTAACTACCTATTTGTTACTGTATTACTTACTTAGTTTTTGGAATAAAGCCATTGATTTATCCTTTTATCTGTATTTATTACTTACTAGATGGTGCCCGCGACTTCGTCCGCGTGAAATAAGTTTTTAAATTCCACGGGAACTCCTTAAAATTTTCCGGGATAAAAAACGTCACTATCCAGGTCCTCCTACTATAACCATGCAAATAAAACCGGCCAAGTGCGAGTCGGACTCGCGCACCGAGGGTTCCGTACAAACCTGTAATAAGTTTTAAATTAAATGTTTTTTTTTTAAATTTGAGTTGATTGAATGAAAGGTAAATTGCGATTTACGATTAATGACGTATTAAAAAAAAACTACTTACTTGATCTCGTTCAAACCAATTTTCGGTGGTAGTTTGCATGGTAATGTACAACATATATTTTTTTTAGTTTTATCATTCTCTTATTTTAGAAGTTACGGGGGGGGGGACACACATTTTACCACTTTGGAAGTGTCTCTCGCGCAAACTATTCAGTTTAGAAAAAAATGATATTACAAACCTCAATATCATTTTTGAAGACCTATCCATAGAACACCTATGGGTTAGATGAAAAAAAAATTTTTGAGTTTCAGTTCTAAGTATGGGGAACCCCAAAATTTATTGTTTTTTTTCTATTTTTGTGAGAAAATCTTAATGCGGTTTACAGAATACATCTACTTACCAAGTTTCAACAGTATAGCTCTTATAGTTTCGGAAAAAAGTGGCTGTGACATACGGACGGACAGACAGACAGACAGACATGACGAATCTATAAGGGTTCCGTTTTTGCCAAATTTGGCTACGGAACCCTAAAAACCACATCGATCCGTTGCTCTGTTGCGGCCTGCGGGGTGATTGAAGTACAAACCAAGAAATAAACACACTTTCGCTTTTATAATATATTAGTAGCATAGGATAGCAGCTGTCGGGATTATCTATACCTGGGTGCCTAGTGGGAGATTTTCTTTTCGAAAATTCATTCGATTGCGACAACGTTAACTACGATTTGTATGGGATTGTCAAGCGCTTGACAACTCTCTAACTTCCATACTAACCATCTAAAGTTAGTATCGTATGTGCATTGTGCAGTGACTACCATACGTACCATACTTACGTTTGGCGCGATACTGATCAATAGAAAAAAAACCGGCCAAGTGCGAGTCGGACTCGCGCACCGAGGGTTCCGTACAAAACTGTAGGTATTTAAAGTAAAAGTTATGGTATTTTTATTGATAAATGAAATCCATAACAATAGTAAGTTTAAAATTATTAAAAATATTTGTATTATATGATGTAACTAAAAATTTATGCTTTTCGCAAATTTTCCTTTATTTGTGCTATAAGACGTTGCTTCGTACCAAATTTCAAGATTCTGAGTTCACAGGGAAGTACCCTGTAGGTTTTGATTCACTTGCGAGTGTCGAAAATTTGCAGCATAAGCGGCTGTATCTTTTGATTGCGTTGGCTTAGAAGTTCGATTTTTTCAAGTTGATGAAGTTGGCTGAGAAAAAGGGTCTTGACACACAGACGGACGGACAACAAAGTGATCCTATAAGGGTTCCGTTTTTTCATAAGGAACCCTAAAAAGCGTGATAGCTCTTTTTAGCTCATTTGTAAGTTGTTGATTGATTTTAGTATTTCCAGTTTTTTGTAAGCAATAAATACTTAATTAATTGAGGGACGAAATCCGGTAAAGTTTTTTCCGAGTTCCGAATTACGATATCGCCCATCTTTTCTGCTTTTGTGGTAATTATGTATGAAAGGTTTAGAATTGCTCAACACTCAACGGTAACATGTTTGTTAATTAACTGCTCTAGATACGTATCCAAACTAATTTTCACTAGTTATTTACATTTCGCTTTTGAATGAGTTTTAACTTTCAAATCTGATAAAACCTGTATTATATTGTTATATATTATATTGTATAAAACCTGAGATTTTTTGCCTATCTATTCGATCGCGTTGAAGTTAACTACCATTATTGACCGAGCGAAGCGAAGGTCTGAGTCTACTTGAGTGAATTTGCACTTGTCCGTCCGTCCGTCTGTCAGAGCCTTATAACTTCTGAATTACTGAACGTAATTACTTCAAATTTAAATATTATATATTATACAAACCGTGGCCTCCAGCCAATTATGGCATAAAAAGTTATAAAAATCTTTATTTCAGGGGGGCTCTCACAGAAGCGAATGCGAACGAAAATATTTTTTATAGCGCTACATAGGGTTGCGGACCGGTATATCATTTTAAAGATAATTAGGAATAGAGTCCAAAAATTTTTTTTTTTATTTTTCCCCTAATATTGACCAAATGGAGATTTCAAATGGAGAGTGGAGATTTTCTAACGTCCAAAGTTGACCTCAGAACTCTCAATTTTCTGAAATGCTGACCCTGAAACTTGATCAATTATTTGAATTATATCCTGTACTTGGACAACAAATACTAAAATTAGATAAATATTATAAGGAAACGAAATTATTTAATTTTTAATACGCCTTAGTATTTACAACAGAACTTCACATTTTTGTCAATAGTTGGCGCTGCGAGGTCTCAGTTCGGGGCGAACCACTAGTTAAATGGAATTTATCGAGCGCCAGCTGTCATCTGCCATCAAGTGCTTGACAGTCCCATCCTAGACTTTAACGCGATCGAATAGATAAAAAAATCTTCCGGGATAAAAAGTAATGGGCCGGGAAAGCTTAGCAGACAGACAGACCGACAGACAGACACACTTTCACATTTATAATTATTTTTAGAAGAATAGTACTTTTAATTGATTTACTCTACTTGAATCCGCACCTTGCCAGCGTGGTGGACAATGGCCTGAACCCTCCTGATTCTGAAACCGTCGTTGCTCATAACTGAGATATGGTCTAGGTTCCTTGCAATAGTGTACCTATACATATTACATATTACATAGTATACTATGGAAGCACTTGCGTCTAACACCTTTTTTTATCCACTACAAATTAGCCCTTGACTGCGATCTCACCTGATGGTAAGTGATGATGCAGTCTAAGATGGTAGCGGGCTCTATCTCTCTCTAGCTCTCAGAAGTAAGAATTTTTTAAAAATGAGGCTAGGAAAAAAAGATATTTCGTTTTAAAGTTTTGTAGGTTATGTGGTAATGTCACTTCTAAAAATGACAACCGGAAGAAATCCACTATGACAAAGACAGATGACAACCACAGACCAGCATCAGTGCTGCCATAATACTTATTCTTTCATTTATTACTATTCTGTTAGAGATTATTAAATAATGTATGCAAGAAATTCACTTCAATAATATAAAATACACTAAAATGCTAAGTGCAATCCTATTATTTATGCAAACATAAATCAAGCGAAATAATTACAATTTTTTAAACAGATACAAAATAATGTACCAATTTGGATGTATTCTGGCTACTAGGTAGATTATTATACATAAAATGGTAACACTAAACTGAGAAACGGAACTAAATAATAAAATAGATTCCATAAACATTTTATTTTTTTACCTAGCCTCAATTAATCAAGGCGAATACTTGATAAAATATTAAAAAATACGAAAATTCTTCTTGTCTTTACCTTGATTCGCCATTGTTTTTTTGAGTGTTATAGGTCACAATTAGAATTCAATGGTCGTTTTCGTGAGTGTCTTTGGTTACGAAACGTGAGTTAGTAACCAACCGAATACCTTAGGAGTGAATCACTGGCCTTTTATAGATGCTTGCTGGCGTCTTCTTGCTTGCGTGTATTGTATGAATGTTGAATGGGGACTTGGAAAAATGACAAGCCTTTTTTTTTGTTTTCTCCATGGATAATTACAATAGTAAAAATATTTTTACAACATAAAATCCATATGTGTCCGTGCCATGCCCCTATGTTTTACTTTTTTTTAAATTAATAATTTTAAGAACAAGGAACCTTCAAAAATTGCAAAAAATGGCCTAATTTTGGCGCCATCATCAGACATCCCGTAAATAAATTTGACGAATATAATTTAAAAAAAAATACATACAGTCATAGCCTGAGTCCTTCTTAAATTATCCTTGAAAAAAAATTGGCTTTTTTTCAAGAATTTTTCATAGGTATTATCGGTCCAAGCTGCAGTTGTCCCTATCGGGTGTTATGGGTTTTTATTCGAGGAGCAGCGCGACGGCAATATAATTGTTCAATACCTATTCTCAAAGCTTCCCATTGATGTCATATCCTCTTAAAGTGCTGTCAGCAGTGTTAGCATGCGCACTAACGAAATATCTCGCGACTAGAGAGAGATGTTGTCGATGCCGGCTAATTTCTCGTTTACACTAACATGCACAAAATAGTACAAGAAAAAAATAGACGGTATGTAGGGGTTCGTAGAGAAAAATACAACAGATAACATAGGTATATTACTTTTATCTTTACTTTTGATGTAATGAGACAAGTAACCATGTTAGCTTCGGTAGACAAATAGAGACAACGGGTAGACATGATTTTACTCGTTGTGCGCATGCTAGCCCTACAGATCACGAAAATCGTGTCGATCCGTTGCTCCGTTGCGGCGTGATTGAAGGACAACCCAACAGACGGACACATAATTTGTAATATTACCTAGTACGATACTAGTTAAAGTAATGGTATTCACATTTGAAACGCATAATATCTATTCATATTACATTATTATCTTCGCAAAAACAGGGACGCAGCTTCCTCTCAGTTAATGATAAATTGAGTAGAAAACCCGGACAAGTGCGAGTATGACTCGCGCGCCGCGATGATTCCGTACAAACTTGTATGTTCTTAATCAACATAACTGAACTAGTTACTTAATTAAGTGCAAACACTATGAAAGCACCAACAACCTCTTACGAAAAGATAAGGCGGATTGAAGGACAATTCAAGAATATGTTTTAGGTATGTGATACTAAGTATAATAAGTAGGTATGCTACAAATTAAAAAAAATCTTTTTTTCCCCCTTACAAGTACTTGTAATTCTTTTTTAAATGGCATGATTGTAGGTCGACGAGAAATTAATGATTTTCGTATTTTTTCCTTTACTTGTGCTTCTTAGTTCTTGCCAAATTTAATGATTATTATAGATCAAAGGTCTAGGTAAAGTTTTGATTTACTGGCGTCTGGCGAGTGTCAAAATATAAGGCATATAAGTAAGCCATATTTTTTATTGCGTTGGCTTAGAAGCTTGATTACTTTATAGTCTTAAGTCTAAGGGATCGTAGACCTCAGTATTTGGTATTTAATTTCAACTTGATACCATGCGTTCCTGAGTAAAAGGGTCTTGATAAACGGACAGACAGAGAGGGAAAACGAAGTGATCCTTTAAGGGTCTTACCAAACCTATCACCTATCGACGTGGGACCGCTTTAAATGAGCTTTATGTATAACGCATTAGGAGTGAAAACGCCGTTCCCGCGTAGGTAGCCGTCGTCGGTCTGGGCGGGCGACGCGACGTCTTTTTCACTTTTAATACTATAAACATTGCTTTTCGTTTCCGCGACGATAGATGTGGTGAGACCCTTTTTTCCTTTTGAGGTACGGAACCCCAAAAAAGTAATTATGCAAAAAAAATCTGTTAATATGTTTCAGAGTGGAACAGAGCAATCTCACTTTTACGGATTTTAACATACCGTGCGATAATTTATCTTTTTAATCTACGAGTGCGGAATAATTGTAGGTTTCCTAAGTTTTATTACCTAATTTCTTCAATTTAAACGCTCCTACTCGTGCGATGGAATGTTTTTTTTTAAATTATAGAAATTATACTTACTAGTTATAAAAGCTAATTATAATATTATGTTCAGCTTCACATATTTATGGTTTGCATATTTCGAAATATAATGGTTGGATCTCTTGATTTCTCAAGTTTTCAAATAAAGACAGTTAAGTACTTACTTTCCATTTACTTTCTTATCATTAGCAATTGAAACTACCTATATAAAGAGAACCAATTATCGGCTGTATTTTATTATGACGTCATGAGAAATTCAAAATGGCCGAATGCCGATACATTATTATTATGTCAAACAAAAATACGACTGTTAGAAAGGGTTGCGATGAAATCGAGTTTGGTATCAAATGAATAAATTCGAATATTCGTTAAAAACTTTTAATCTATTTTGTGTCGCTAGATATTTTTTTGTAGTTTTTTTAATAGCTTAATCTCTTACACATATTACAAAACTAGATGATTCCTGCGACTTAGTCCGCGTGGATTAAGTTATTTGATTCCCGCGGGAACTGTTTAATTTTTCGGGATAAAAAAGTAGCCTTTATCCTTTCCCGGGATGTAAGCTATCTCTGTACCAAATTTCATCAAAATCGGTTGAGTAGTTGGGCAGTGAAAGCGTAGGAGACAGACAGACACACGGACAGACACACTTTCGCATTTATAATATTAGTATGGATTGCCCTAATAAATCGTAATGATCGTAGTCATGGACGTAAAAGGTTAATAATAAACTCATCACGGTCGAGTGGGCTCGCGCCAGTAGCTTGATGCCATTTAGTTACTCGTAAAATCTTTTTATATAGATTTATGGCTTATTTTACTGCCTATCTTGACTTAATTCGGTTCTACTGTCTATGAATAAACACCTGTTCGATTGCTTTATAGCTTTTTCCGCATTTCAGCAATATTTAGATGTAGACAGGGACAATAATCATAATAATATTATAAATGCGAAAGTGTTTGTTTGTTCATCGATCACGCCGCAATATAGCAACGGATCGACGTGGTTCTAGCATGGGTATAATTGAAGACCTGGTGACATACGAGTAGGCTACTTTTTTCCCGGAAAACGTGAGAATTTAAATAAACTAAGTAATTCCGCGCGAACGAAGTAGCGGGTGTCAGCTAAAGCTAGATGATTCCCGCGACTTCGTCCGCGTGGACCAAGTTTTTTCGATTCCCGCGGGAACTCTTGTATTTTCCGGGATAAAAAGCCTATGTCCTTCCCCGGGATATAACCTATCCCTGTACCAAATTTTATCAAAATCGGTTGAACAGATGGGCCGTGAAAGCGTAGCTGGCAGGCAGACACACTTTCGCATTTATAATATTAGTATGGATATCTATATATATAAAATTCAAAGTCCTGACTGACTGACTGACTGACTGACTGACTGACTTATATATCAACGCACAGCCTAAACCTAGGGTTAGAGACTTGAAATTTTTACAGTAGCTTCCTTTTGTGACGTAGGCGCTCACTAAGGAAGGATTTTTCAAAATTCCACCCCTAAGAGGGTGAAATAGGGGTTGAATGTTTGTATGAAAGTCCGTCATTTCTCAAGTTATATCCACGAAACTTGGTATATGAGCTAAAGGTAAAAAATCCATTCTTATACTATATACTATACTATATAATATTATAAATGCGAAAGTGTGTCTGTCTGTCTGTCTGTCTGTCTGTCTGCTACGCTTTCACGGCCCAACTACTTATTACAGAATTAGCCACATTATGTAGGTAATGAAACTTAAAATTAATCAAATTCGCAAGCTAACATGACTTGTACTTTTCACAACATGTGTGACAAATACCAATAAAATCGGGAAATAGCCACGAACCATGCAATTTTCAACCTTATTAATAGGTTAATAGGAAACATGTGCGGTGCCCGCAGTGGAGATAATTTTAGTCAGCCCAGCCCCAGTCATGCAAAACGCTTGCCACTTAGTTCTTTATGCTGGTTTATATCTGACAACGACAAAATTTTTATTTTTGTTCTTAAAAAAACAGGATAACAATATACTGCGCCTTTATAACTGCACTAGCTGATGCCTGCGACTTCGTACGCGTGGTTCGAGGTTTTGTGGTTCCCTCGGGAGCTCTTTAATTTTCCGGGATTAAAAGTAGCCTATGTGCTATTCCAGACTATAATCTATCTCTGTGCCCAGCAGATCCGTTAAGCTGTTGGGGCGTGATTGAGTAACAAACATCCATACATCCATCCATCCAAACTTTCGCATTTATAATATTAGTAAGATCAGTGCGAAAGAAAACTGTGTTTTGACGACCTCCCTGGCTCAGCGGTGAGCGCTGTGCAGATCACGGGCTCGATGTTCGGCAGGGGCAATATTATTAATATTAAGGGGCTCCAAGCTACCAATGGCCTTGAGCGTTCGACTTCCCTTCCGCCCCTCGCTTCATGTCCAATAATTTTTACCGCCGCCTGTGGCAATGACCGAATGCTATTTTCACATAACTGAGGTCATCTACGCGCCATCTCGCGTCGCTGCATCGAGTCTCTACGTAGGTAATGGTTTCTCGTCACAGGGTTTGGATCACAGAGGGGTTCAAGTCGGAGGTTCTCAAGTACGGACTCGAGTGTTTTTGAATAGTCATTACTTATTTTTAGAGTTCTTTAATTAGCGCCAGTTTGAAATTCTTTGTTATAGTACCGATTTCGTTCAAAATCGATATTTGGGGTTCTCTGGTATCACAAAAGACGAAACTGTTACTAAAATTTTAAAGAAGTCAGCGCCATTTGGTATTTGTTATCGTAGGTACTGATTTTTGAAATTGGTACTTATCTGGGGTATTATTTGTTTACTTTTAAGCTTTCATTTTATGAGTCTGAATGAGTGCTAAGATAAATAATGTAGTTTTTGTGTTTTAGCCATGTTTATCTATTCCTTGATGCGATCTCTTATAAAAATTCTTTTCAAAAAATGACTTCCAAAGCCACTGTAAAGTAAAAAATAATTTTGCTTTCTACACACTATGTTGAAGTCGGGCGAGCCTGACGCGTCAGCTTTGCCTATCTTTGTTATACTCGCCCAAATTCAACATCATCATCATCATCATCATCACTACAGCCTATTAACGTCCCACTGCTGGGCACAGGCCTCCACTCTCATAGGAGAGCGGGAATTAGAGCTTAGACCCACCACGCTGCTCCAATGCGGGTTGGCGGGCTTTAGCGATTATTATGATGTTAGTGATAATAACCGGGACCGACGGCTTAACGTGCTCTCCGAGGCACGGGGGTGCAACACCGCCAAATTCCAACTCCGGGCTGGCACTGAGAATTTCTTAATTGAAAAACCCAATACCTAACTTTTATGTCCGACCGGGAATCGAACCCAGGACCTCGATGATCCGCAGTCGACTATGCTAACCACTAGACCAACGAGGCAGTCGAAATTCAACATAGTGTGTAGAAATCAAAATTATTTTTTACTAAACAGTGGCTTTGGAAGTCGGTTTTTTGGAAAGAATTTTTATTTTTAACTTTTTAGTGTACTCTTAATCCCCACGGCTTAGGAGTGCAGTACCCTGCAGCATCAGAATTGAGGAGTTGGGACTTGGGTTTAATTATGAAGTCGTTGCTTGACACCTACAATATTAAATCACCATAAAAGATCCTAAATCGCTATTTTTAAGGAGTTCTGTACCCTGCAGCATCAGGGTTGAGGAGTTGGGACTCAGAGTTGAATCGTATACCTACACGTCACTTGATACCTACTATATGAATTCAGCGTCAAAACTTCCTAACTCCCTAGTTTTGAGTCGTAGGTATACCTAAAGCATCAGGGTTAAGGATTTGGAGTCAGCATCAGGGTTAAGATTTTTTTATGGGACCACCTCGCAAGCTTCCTCTAACCACTGAAAAAATTTCAAATCGGTTTGGAAACCACGGAGATATGCGGTAACATGCATTAAAAAAATACGCGCCGAATTGAGAACCTCCTCCTTTTTTGGAAGTCGGTTAAAAATACTAAAAAACAGCTAGCTGAAGCGCAGCCGTAATAATGGAGTAGTAATGGAATCGTAACTGTTGACACATTTACCTTGTGTCACAAATTATGCATTTTTTATGCTTAATAGCCGTTAAATCGTTTAGCGTTCTTTTAAAACAGTAAAGCTTGGAAAATCGACGTCTGGCACTTAAAAAACACAGTTGCTAGACAAAAACTGTTTATTTCATTGTTTAGAGCTACTAATAATACAACTATACTATACTAATATAAACAGATTTCTTATCAAAATATGTTTTTTTAATAAACCATGCACAATAGCTGTCTTTTAGTCAATAATATATTATAGTGGTACAGTGGTTTGAAACTAATAACCTACTCCTCAATGGGAAAAAGACAAAGTGTATCAAATTTAAATTACCTAATGTCAAACAGGTAAAAACCACTGTACAACTTGATCATGAGGAATTAGATTTAGTGGATACCGCTGTTTTTCTGGGAATAACGTTAGATGCTAAACTCCAATGGGGCAATCACATAAATGACTTATCGCCAAGAATTATGTGAACGATTCGCCAGTTGACAGACATAGAAACGACGAGATTAGTTTATTTTGCATACTTTCACTACATTATGTCGTATGGTATATTATTATGGGGTAATGCTGCTGATATTAATTATGTTTTTGTGCTGCAGAAGAGGGCTGTTCGAGCCATATAATATAGGACCAAGAGAGCCAAATAAGTCAACAGAGATAAATTTAAAGAAATCAATATTATGACAGCGCACAACCTACGCTACTTGAAAATTTTGTATACGTGCATAAATACATTGATAAATTCAAGAAGAAAAGTGATTGTCATAATGTCAATACTAGAAATAAAAATAAACTTGTAATGCCTGCTTCTAGGCTTAGTAAAACTAGCAATTCATTTGTTGGAAATATTGTCCGCTTCTACAATAAGCTCCCAGAATACATGTTGAAAATGTCTCTGAATAAGTTCAAAGTTAATGTAAGACGTAAACTGATTAAAAAATCGTATTACCATGTAAAGGATTACTTAAATGATAAGGAAGCTTGGCAATGATTTGATCTAGTGGCTCAGATAGTTCCTTAGTTAAGATGATTTGTGAAATGGTGATAATGAAAAAAAAAACAACTGAGTTTGTTGTGGGCTCTTCTCAGACCAGGGTGCGTTTGGAATCCTCGTAGCTTTAGTTTTAAGATACCGTTACTGATTATCACCATTATATTTTATTTATAAACAACTGGAAGTCAACAGGTGTAGTATACCTACCTAAATTGAATAAAAATTATTTGACTTGACTTGACTTGACTTGACTAACTGGTACTATCATATAGCTCTAAATTAAAATGAACAACTGAGTGCCAAATTTAAATATAGTTGCCAAACTTTTAATGCTTTTTAATTTATTTACCATTTATATTCAAATGCAACAATCACAAAAAAGTAGTCAATAGACCCTTGTGGCCCATAACTTAATTAGATAGCTACTCTCGCGATACAGGTCTGTGGTGTTTTGTAACTGCATGTGCGCTGACGCATTTCGCGAATAAACTTTGAATACATTAAAGTGTAATATCGTAATAGCGAACTACTAGTGCGGTAAGATGATCAAACAAAATAAGAGATAGTTTTTCAAAACCCGTGCTACCAACACTGGAATTATATTAGGATCCATTGTTTTGAAGACACCTTTCATATCTTCTACTACCCATCCTTAAATTTTTCCGCTGCCCCGATGGCAGAGAATCAAATAGTGCAAATTGGACTTGCTAATTTTACTGCTCGTGAACGCTGATGTACATATTCTTTTTAGATTTCTTCATCTACATTTCCGATATTTTATTTTGAACGTACACTAGTAGTTCTCTATCACGATATTACATTTTAATGTATTCATATTTTATTCATGAAATTCGTCAGTGGACAGTGCACACCAACGTAGCGCAGATACGAAACTTCACCAACCTGTACCGTAGCGAGAGTGTCTAAATATTATGTAATGGGCCACAAAGGTATATTTACTACATTTTTAATGATTATTGCAATTTACTTATTTGAATATAAATGAAAATAACTGTTTTATTTTAATTCCCTAACTATCACTCGATTTAAAAGCATTAAAAGTTTGACAAATATATCTAAATTTGGCATTTAGTTGTTAATTTTAATTTAGAGCTTTATGAAAGTACCAGTTATTGCCTAGCTAAAAGACAGCTAGTGTGCGTGGTTTATTCAAAGACCTTATTTTTGATAAGAAATCTGTTTTGTATTAGTAGCCCTACACAATGAAATAAACAGTTTTCGTCTCATAACGGTTTTTTTAAAATACCAACCATCGATTTTCACATGTTTTAAAAGACGACTAAGCGATTTAACGGCTTTTAAGCTAAAAAATTTGCATAAAACTGTGACACAAGGTATATGTATCAACAATTACGATTCCATTACCACTCTATAATACGATTGCGCTTCAGTCAGTTGTTTTTTAGTATTTTAAGAGGTCGCATCAAGGGATAGATAAACATGGCTTAAACACAAAAACGTTATTTAAAACTATATTATTTACCTTAGCACTCATTCAGACTCATAAAATGAAAGCTTAAAAGGAAACAAATAATTTGGTATATAAAATATAGCTGTACGTCTAATAAAACTCTAGAAACTTTAATTTTCATGTTTTTTGGCCATAACTCAAAATTTGGTTTTTCACTTAACGGCCTTTAAGTAAACGGACGGCAGTATAGTATATTTTAAACACTTATTAACAAAAAATATGACAACTAAAAAACGCTCACTGCCTTTTAGACACGTACAATTTTCAATGTCACATTAGCTTTCCGATAATAAGTCAGCTTAGTGTGCCTTACTGTGTTGTAGATAAGTATTTGAAGAAAACTGTCACTTAGTTTTCGTAAATGCCATTACAACTTTTTTAGTACAAATCACTAAATTACGTACTTATAAACTTATTTATCGGCCTTATACTGTCGTAATTTGATGTAACCGTTTTTTAGAAATTCAAAGTACCTGAAATATAAACTTGAAATAGACGGTTACAAACGCAAAGCCGTATTCTACTGTCGAAAAGTCACATAAACGTATTTAAGTATCGGAAAATCGTGAAAATGATGTAGTTAGCCGTGTTCGGGGTCTGCAGATCTCATAAGACTATCAAAGATACTATAAAAAAATGTGACCCAGACTGTTCGATAGAGAAAAATTTGCTCTTTCACATAGTATATATAACTCAAAATTGGCAAAATGTATAAGTCGACTGACGGCAGAACTATACCCATGCAAAAAATCACGTTTATCTGTTGCGGCGTGATTGAAGGACAAACTATCTATTTAGCGTCCTTGGGGATAAAATTTTCAAAAACTGTGAACCACGTATTTCTTCAATACGTAATCACCAAAATTCCAAATACTTATTTTCATGGCTTTAACTTGAAAAATGACAGACTGTCATACAAAGTTTCAACCCCTATTTTACCCCTTTGGGGATGAAATTTTGTAGGTATAACTGTGACACACGTACTTCTTTATTTTTTATTGAAGACCAAAATAAGTACAAGTTTCGTTGATATAACTTAAAAAATATCTTGAGACTCATACAAACTTTCATCCCTTATTTCACCCGTTTGGGGGTCGAATTTTCAAAAGTGATGAAACATGTAGGTACTTCTCCATATTTAGGTAGCCGTTAGTAAGTAAGTAGTAGGTAAGTAAATGATTGTTGAACGATTTTATTTATAAGATACTATCTGATGCCCGCGACTTCGTCCGCGTGGTCTAAGTATTTTTTTATTTACGCAGGAACTACCTACTTAATTTTCCGGGATAAAAAGCCTATGTCACTCTCCAGGTCTTCAACTAGGTATACCCATGCCAAAAATCACGTCGATCCGTTGCTCCGTTGCGCCGTGATTGAAGGTCAAACGAACAAACCAATAAACCAACAAACAAACACACATGAGTATGATATATATAGATTGGATAAGTAAAATAAATAAAAAAACAAAAATGTTTCTTTAGTAGGTAAGTATGTACATTATCTAGGTAGCTAGGTAATAGCAAAGAATAGCTAATAGGTAGCTGACCCCACCCAGCCCTTGCTTATGCTTTGCGTTGATAGGTAGATCAGTCACTCAGTTCAAGATTTTTACACGTAGGTATACCTATTACTACCTTACTATGATTTATCAGACTGCCTACCTACCTTACTATGATTTGACTGCCTCGTTGGTCTAGTGGTTAGCATGTTCGACTGCGGCCGACGAGGTCCCGGGTTCGATTCCCGGGTCGGGCCGTAGCAAGTATTGGGGTTTTCTGACAAGAAATTCTCAGTACTAGCCCGGAGTAAGGAAGTTGGCGGTGTTTCACCCCCGTGCCTCGGAGAGCACGTAAAGCCGTCGGTCCTGCGCCTGATCTCTCTCCGGTCGTGTCGGATTTTCCGTCCCATCGGGCTATGAGAGTAAAGGAACAGAGAGTGCACCTGTGTATGCGCACACACTTGTGCACTATAATATCTCCCGCGCAGATGGCTTATCTCTCTGGAGATAGGCCGCCGTGGCCGAAATTCGGTCGGGAGGACATTTTTCATTATTATGATTTATCAGCTCGTAAATGAAAGATGTTTCTAAAATAAGTTATAAAATATGTCTGAACACAAACTAGGTACGTACTTACCTACCTAGATCGGTTGATTTTCGTTGGTGTATTAGTTAGCATGTTGGACTGAGGATGGCGTAGTTCTGGGTTCAATTCCTGGTTCGGGCTTAAAAACTGATTTGGTTACCTTTATTTGCCTTTTTTACCCTTTTTTCCTTTTTTTTGACAAGAAATTTTCATTAGGTACTTACTTAGGTAATACTGGCCAGACTTTTAGCCTACGTGTTCCCGTGTATAGAATTATGTATTGATTTGAACTTGGGTATATTCATAATTTAGCTAGTAAAAAAATTATGGGTACTTACTAGATACTTACGCGATATTCATATTTTTAATTACCTTGTTTGTGTGTTGTTTTATTTTAGGCATTGTTAAAAATAGTTCTGCTGCAGGAATAAACCCATATGGTTCCCCATCTCACAATAGATGGCGTTGTTTGATTTAGCAAAATTTAAAAAAAGAAACGAAAAATACACAAGGAAAATTAAATATGTACCAGTTTTAATATATTGTCCAGCAGTGCTAAGATATGGAAAAAATCTTCCATTATCATTCATTCAGTAATTATTAGAATTCACTACTTTTTCAATATTTCATTTACGTCTGCCGTGTTGGCGCGAGAGCGTTTTGGCGGGAAAAATGGATACGTCCTCCCCGTCTGAAAGGCATCTGCCATCTACCGCCCGTCGCCCGCGCAACACCCGCTAGCATTATTTGGCCGAAATATGTGAATTTTCGTGGAAAATCGCCAAAAATTAAAAAAATCACTGCTGAGTTTTTACCTTATAAATATTCTCTTTATTTTTATGTAAGTTTCACTTTCGTGGGTCCTCAGGTAATAAAGTTAATAGACAATCATGTGCGAAGTTATTTATTTTATAATTGCTTGTATTAATCTAAATAATCAAAAAATTATAAAAAGGCCTCCACACAATTGAAGAGCATGAATCTAAGTATTGCATTACATTTTTTTTTCAAAATTATGTGATGTCATTTGAAGAAGAAAATAGATGTTCTATATCACGGAAATACGCTTGTAAAGCGTCATGAGCGTCTTAATAATAATTGCTAAATGGTCTACTCTAAAAGGACTCCAAATTCGCTATAAGCCAGAGCATAGATAAAGTAACTTCCTTTCGTTTCAAGCCAGAATGATGTAGTATCACAGTTACTTATTGCCGGTTCCGCAATCCATATTCCATACGAATATTATAAATGCGAAAATGTGTCTGTCTGTTACGCTTTAGCGGCCCATCTTTTCAACCAATTTTGATGAAATTTGGTAGAGAGTTAGATTTCATCCCGGGGAAGAACAAAGACTTCGTTTTATCCCGGAAAAAGAATTATTTTTTTGTTTAAGGGAATTAAAACAACTTACTTAATTGACGCGGACGATGTCGCGACCATCATCTAGTTTTTGATATTTATAAAATAAAACACGATATATATTCGTAAACTCTTGGTCAATTTACACTGCAAAATTATAATTATAATTAATTAGTTATTAAAATGAACACGATATGTCCGTCGGTATATAAATTGGAGCAACGTTAATTGTGGCTAACTAGGAAGTGGTCCGGATTGATTTAGTGGTGTCAAATGACGATTAATGCTCGCTCTAATGATTCTGTATATCTTGTAGTAATTGTAATACAATGTATTTCCAAGATATTCTAGAAATACTTACGTACATACATAAGTTAGATAAACAGATAAGTAGATTACTAATTCTTAATTGCCACATCCATACTTCCATACTAATATTATAAATGCGAAAGTGTGTCTGTCTGTCTGTCTGTCTGCTACGCTTTCACGGCCCAACTACTCAACCGATTTTGATGAAATTTGGTACAGAGATAGGTTACATCCCAGGGAAGGACATAGGCTACGTTCTATCCCGGAAAACTGAAGAGTTCCCGCGGGAACCAAAAAAATGTATCTGTTCAACCGATTTTGACCGAATTTGGTACAAGGACAGGTTGTATCCCGGGGAAGGACATAGGCTACTTTTTATCCCGGAAAGTTGAAGAGTTCCCGCGGGAATCAAAAACATAAATCCACGCGGACGAAGTCGCGGGAATCGTCTAGTAAAATATAAAAACACAAATAAAACATTTAAAAATACGGAAAATAAAGGGCGGCCTTATCACTAAAAGTGATCTCCTCCAGACAACATAAATATTAAGAAGTTAAGAACCTATAAAAAGTTGTACAATATCGTGAAAATGGAAATTAACGAGATCAGTTTTTCATGACTGATTTCAAAACTTGAGCTATGAAAATCCCATGTCTTATTCAACTTATTTAAAGTTTAGCTTTATTAAGGCCTCCTATTCCCCATGGTTTGGGATTGCAAAAGTATTTCGTTCATTCCAATTTCTAAGGAATCTTTCTGCAGTCGGCTCACAGTTTGTATTGATCACTTTTCAATTTCGGGTCAATTATGATACCATCGAGGACGAGTGTCCTAGTTGCGACAACGCAATATATCAGTTGATTGCGATTTTTCTCTCTGGGAACCAACCGTATTATCAAGAAAACCTCTGCCACTATGTGATTAATGGAATGGTGTCACGAGTCACGACCCTCAGCAATAAGTAATACCTACGACGCAGAAAGAGAGATGATATTATGCTGGAATGGAACATTGGAACTTGTATAAGACCATTAGTGCTCCCCGCTGCGTCTCCTTGACGTCGTATTCGTCAAATAAATCTTCATCAAATATTCATACAAGAATTAATTATTTATTACAAGTGTGATGCGAGGGTGCGGGCGTCTTATCCATGCCATACCTATTATAATCTAAGCCGTAAAGCATTGCTTCCTCTGCCCATATAAGTTTAATTGAATCATCTATAATAACAGGCCGTAAATTATAAATGTAAGTTAGTTTATCGTGGCATAAACAATCATAAGACGTGAAATATCTGGCGGAAGTCATCCTTTTGTGGGGTGACCACGGCTCGAAGACTGAGAGAATGGAGATCTACTGTGTGATTCTAAGCAAAGTGTCATCCTTACGTATCAAATTGCGACGGAAAAAAAATCTAACATTAAAAAAAAAAAAATTGTGTGTGTCAGCTCCGACGCACGACTGGAGTTTACTCGTACTATGCTATTTTGATACTCGGCAAGCCTCGTATCAAAAAACAGCACTCGAATTAAAATGACCTTCATTACGATACAGTTGCATAAATAGCTATATTGATATGTATAACAAAAACAGCAATATAAGTACATTGACACTGATAGAAACAAACAAGCCCAATAACATATAGGTATAGTCGCCTTGCAGCATACACTATGTACGTCTCACTCTTACGTCACATCCAAATTAGAAAGGTGCGCATCATAGGTGCGCACCAAAAAAGTAACGAGGTCATTCATCAGTAGATTTTACCTCTCATATTTTTCTCATACCGGGCGCCTTATATATGAAAATCGATTCTTAAGGAGTAAACTCCAATAAAATGTGAATCTATAGACGCCATAGAAAAAAAATATTACTTTTGATCTAAATGTATAGCGTTAAAACAGTTAATTAGATAGGTAAGTCGATAAAATAAAAAATCATTTAAAAATAATAATAAAAATTCTTGCTTAGTGGATTTAGGTTACTTGATAATTTATATAATATCGTCGATGAAAATGGACCAAGTTTAACCCAGTTTGATTTTGCACTTTATGGAATAAATATACTTTATACTCTAGTTTTCCATATTATTAAAAATCCAATTCTTGATGATGGCAAAGGCGCGGCCATCATCTAGTTTTCTATATCGAAAAATAGTTTTTGAAAACCTGAATCGCGGATGAAGTTGAGGGCGTCATCTCGTATGCTATACGTGAAGATTCTGATATTTCTGAAGCATGGTTAACCTGTCCCGTAATTCCACCATATTGAGCGCGGGAGCCGGGGGCAATGATCTTGTGAGTTGTGTCTCGACGTGTAGTGTTGAGTGCTTGCTTGTTTTTAAGATATACGAACTTAGGAAAAATCCTTGACAGGTATTTTCTGTCTTTTTTGTCTGCGTGAATTAAGTTTTTTAAATTCCCACGAGAACTCCCTATTTTTTCTTGTTAATATGCTATTGACACTCACTAATAATGTGGCTTTCTATTGGTACCAGAATTTTCAAAATCGGTTCAGTAAATCCAGAGATTACCCCCTACAACCTCACAAACTTTACCTCTATTATTAGTATAGATTTAATCATCATCAATAGTCTTCTCTTAGAATGAGAAGGATTTTGGCTAAAGCCCACTCTCAGGTTTATAATATTACTAGCTGATGCCCGCGACTACGTCCGCATGGATTGAGGTTTTTTGGTTCCCGCGGGTAATCCTTAATTTTCCGGGATAAAAAGTAGCCTATGTGTCATTCCAGATATAATCTTTCTCTGTGCCAAATTTCATCCAAATCCGTTCAGCCGTTGGGGCGTGATTGAGTAGATAACAAACATCCATCCATACATCCATCCATCCAAACTTTCACATTTATAATATTTATTATATTTGATTGATTATTTGTACCAAAATAATGTAATGTAGGTACCTAGTTGTAAACGTATGACATATCCATTCGAAGAGGTAGTAAGCCATTTGTACACAAAGAAGAAAATATGAAGATTCATGAAAATATAAAATTATGCATTTTAAACTATGTTCTTCGTTCGTATGGGGGGGGAGGGGGGCGCTTGAAGGAGACTGCTCTAATCTAGAGTCTAGACTGCATCGGGCTGATGCCTGATTTAACTTACTTATATTTAATACTAGTGGCATAAGTTTTTTCATTCCCACGGGCACTCCTTAATTATCCGTGATAAAAAGTAGCGTCACTCTCCAGGTTCTAAACTATACCGTCCGTCCGTTGATCTGTTACGATGTGATTGAAGGGCAAACTAACAAACAAAAACACTTTCGCATTTATAATATTAAGTTGTATGATGCGCTATGCTATTGTTACTAATGCTATCTAGACATAGGTATCTGTATGTCTAGTTTAAAACATTGAACATTTCATATGAAATTTATCCATGAAAACAAAATGGCCGGCCCATTCTAATGGCGCCAAGCGACTTCTTAACATTCACCGGTTACCATTGCCAGTTACTTTACCATTACCACACGGTCATGTTACAGTCTAACGCATTAACATGCACACGAGATTCGAATTGACAATAATTGTCAACAGCCAAAACGGATTGTGAACTCTGTTCCAGAAAAGGTAACGTCTGTTTTAGCTTGGTAAAAGTGAGGGTAGATGACAAATTTATTCTATGGTGTAGAGCTTAACGCATATTGTTCCCAGGTCGAGGAATGTTAAATGTATGTTTCTGAGTACAAGCTTAAATTTAATGAGTAGTGTATTATGTATGTGTCCTGCCTCGTTAGTCTAGCGGTTAGCATATTCGACTGCGTATCACGAGGTCCAGGGTTCGATTCCCGGTCGAGCATATAAATTGTAAGGTACTAGGTTTTTCAGTTAAGAAGTTCTCAGTTGCAGCCCGGAGTTGGAAGTTGGCGGTGAATCACCCTCGTGCCTCGGAGAGCACGTTAAGCCATCGGTCCCAGTTATAATCACTAACATGATCTAATAGTCGTTAAAGCCCGCCAATCCGCATTGGAGCAGCGTGGTGGCTCTAAGCTTCAATTCCCTCTCTCCTATGAGAGTGGAGGCCTGTGCCCAGCAGTGGGACGTTAATGGGCTCTAGTGGGTATTATGTATGTAACGACAGCAGCTGCCGCGTTCGTGTAGTGTTTAGACTTTAGCATATTCTATTGTGGCTGATAATGAGGACGGAGGACCTGAGTTCCATTCCTGGTCGCTGCAAAAATTCTTATTAGGTTTTCTTTTAAGGAATTTTCCTTACTTACTTACTGGGAAGTTGGCGTTAAAATTTGAAATTTTCGGTTCGAGGAATTCTACATTTCACGCGAGCGAAGCTGATGGTCTAAGTTAGTTTAAAACATAACTTAACATACTTATCTTGGGTCAACACCTATTATAGGTATTAGGTATCTATACTGTTTATACTTCTATACTAATATTATGATTGCGAAAGTTTGGATGGATGGATGGATGTTTGTTACTCAATCACGCCAGAACGGCTGAACTGATCTGGATGATATTTGGCACAGAGATGGCTCTTCTAGTCTGGAATAACACATAAGCTATTTTTATCTTGGAAAATTAAAGAGTGCCCCCGGAAACCAAAAACCTCAATCCATGTGGACGAAGTCGCAGGCATCCGCTAGTAGTCTTTAAAGTCTATGTATGTAATATGCATACATAATTTATGTTTTTCTACGATCATTAATGTTTTTTTGACAAAACACGTACTTATTGAAGTGTTGAATTAATCCAGTTATAATCTTATTTTAAGGCCAATGCCACCGATCTTAAAATACTCTACCAATTCTGAGAGTCGACGTTTTGGGTGAGTGCTATATCGCTAATCTCTTTGAAAATTGAGTTTCCAACTCATTAGGCACGCTCGATTGAGTTATTTTTAACTACCGTTTCGCAATTTCTTAAGGTCACTAAAGTTAAATGTAGTACCAAATATTTTCATAGAACTAATAGGTACTTTGAAAGATTTTTCAATAAAACTCATCATTGTACCAATAATGAAATAATTAATCACGACTAATAATGATTGTAAATGGGAAAGTGTGTTAGTGTGTTGGTTTGTCCTTCAATCACGCCGCAACAGCGCAACTGATGGACGTGCTTTTTGCATAGATGTAGCAGATGCCCGCGACTTCGTCAGTAATGATTTGGGGTTTTGCTTCGCAGGAACTCTTTTAATTTTCCGGGTTAAAGAAATAGCCTATATGTAATTCCAGATGATATGAAGATGATCTATCTCTGTGCCAAATTTCATCCAGATCTGTTGAGCCGTTCTGGCGTGATAGATTAACAAACATCCACCCATCCATCCAATCTTTCATATTTATAATACTACATAGTTTAGATAATCTGGAGAGAAAAACTACTTCTTTACACGGGATTTTATTAAAGCTTAAACACGCGGGCAAAGTCGCCGGCATCGTCAAGTAAAATCAAATGGTGAAATGTAAAATTGGCATACGTTTGTATATTCGGATATTTATAGCAAATTGAGCTAAGTAAAATTTCTGTTTGTTCATTTTAACTGTCCCATTGGAGTAAAAATATCACTGTATCTAAAATGCAGGGTTGTTCAATAGGGTTGTCGACAACGAAATAGGTCGTTAGTTTTTTTTAATTGTTACTCATCAAAGATAATTTTTTTGTTGATTAATTTATGATTTCAGTCTATACCATTATTATTTTCGTACGGACATCTCTCTTTACAGTGGCCAAAGGCCGTTATCCATTAGGTAAATAATCAAAATATAATGTTCAGTTTTAGTAGACCAATCTTTCGGAGCGCTAAGTTCTAGTCAACTGTTTGTAAAATGACTCTACTAACAGTTGAATTTTTTTAGAAGAAGGAGCCTGCGCCTAGCAAGAGACTTAGTAGCATTCGAATAAGTAGCATTGATATTAGTAGCTTAGTAGCATTTGATATTTTTATTTAACTAACTATATTATAATTGTCTGTAGGCGAGAGACAAAGTTATGAACTAGAAAATGGACACAACATAATATATCTATGAGCAGCTGGAAACCCTAGCAGTAACTGATGCCAAAATAATAAAAGTAATTTGGAATCACTCCAAAATAAGTAATAGGCACGTGCCCTATTGATCTTCCTTGTGGCGAAAATAGGAATAGATTCCTAAGAGTTGATTATTTAACGTTTTTATTCGGCCAATACTGGGTCCTTACAAAATTCCAGATTAAGCAATATTTAAAAAAAATGTAGTATACATTCGTAGTTCGTTCTGTAGTTTTTTTTGAGTCCCGGGTCGAGCCACAGCAAGTATTGGGATTTTCTGACAAGAAATTCTCAGTACTAGCCCGGAGTTAGGAAATTGGCGGTGCCTCGGAGAGCACATTAAGCCGTCGCTCCTGCGCCTGATCTCTCTCCGGTGGTGTCGAGCTTTCCGTCCCATCGTGTTATGAGATTAAAGGAACACAGAATGCATCTGTGTATGTGCACACACTAGTACACTATAATATATCCCGTGCAGATGGCTTATCTCTATGGAGACCGGCCGCCGCGGAAATTCGGTCGGGAGGACATTATTAAGTACCTATATAATTATCATTCTACCAACACTTCTTAGAATAACAAACAAGTAATTATTTCTAATTACAAACCATACATATTTACACCATTTTTGCTAAACAAAATGGGGCCATAAGCTATTTTTAAATGGAACACGTCCTTGACACCAAAGATGTTTGAAGTTTGAATAAAGATATTAGTCACAGAAAGGACAATACAACTGCCAAGAATGAGACATGGTTCGTTTTGGAAGTCAAGTGACTTTTAGCCTGTAAATTTCCTTTTTCGTACCATAGGTAGGTATGAAATTTACCGTCGGGATTGTGATTTTCTTGAGCTTACTTGCATTGAAACTTGAAAGTTATCTCGATATATAAGTAATAGGAAAAGGTGACTGACTGATCTATCAAAGCACTAATCTAACCACTGACGGATGACGGACGGATTGGGCTGAAATTAGGCATGCAGATAGCTATTATAATTTATGACGTAGACATCCGCTAGGAAAAGATTTTTGAAAGTCCAACCCAAAGGGGCTAAAATAGGGGTTTGAAATTTGTGTAATCCACGTGGACGAAGTCGCGGGATAAAGCTAGTGATAATATATTTTGTTATGGAACCTATGTAAGCTGTGCGTTGAGCCTAGAGAGAAGATATTTTCTGTGAAGTTAATGTAGGGTGTGAGTTGAGAGACATGGCGTGACATTTGATGGGGAGCCGATTTTGACTCTGCGGAAACAATGTGGTAAGCTCTGTTGTACAAAATCTCTGAACTAAACCTATAATGGACAGCTTTCTGATGTGTATCCTTTTCATTATGCTTCCTGTCAAAAAGGATAGCTCTAGATTTTGTCCTGTCAATTTAGTTCAGTTTAGAGATTGTGTACACCAGAATTAGCGACAATATGGCACGATTGATTCCCAAATCCCATTAGCCGCTCTACCATATGGTTATATCTGTGGCGGCGACACTTATTCTAATGAAATGAACTCATCAACAAACATTACAAATGTTTTGTGTTATGCTTTAGTTATTAGTTTCCAAAGAAAATGATTTTGCCTACTTACCGAACTTGATTTTTTAAAAACTAAAATACCTGATTAAGATACAAACCAGAAGTAGATAATATTTATCAGACACTTTTAATATATTTGTACCCTCATTTGGAACATGCACGAGTATTGGTTAAACGAGTAGAGGTTCCACGAGAGATTTAATGTAGGTATTAGGTCCTTACATATGAAATTGGCGTTTTGTAAGGGAGGAACATAAAGTCGATTTTTTTTTAAATATAATATATTTATTTAATCAAAGTATGTACCGTTGCTATCTATGCACTTTTGCCATCTCATAGGTAGTTCATTGATCCCTTTGCTAAAAAAACCACTCGGACGGGAATCAATAAAATCTTTGAAGGCGCTTTGGACTGCCCCATCGGAGTTGAATTTTTTCGTTTGCAAGAAGTTATCCAAATTTCGAAAAAATTGGTAATCTGCTGGAGCAAGGTACGGGTAGTACGGTGGATGTCTTAGACGTTCCAATTGAAGCTCCTCTAATTTGGTAGCCGTCTGTTGTGCAGTGTGTGGTCTAGCGTTGTCCTGAAGCAGCAGTGGTCTAGAGCGATTGACCAGCCTCGGTTGTTTAGCAGCTAGCTTTTCCATCATGGTTTGCAGTTGCTGACAATAGACATCCGCCGTAATCCTCTGGCCAGATTTAAGAAAACTGTAGTGAACGACACCGGCACTAGTCCACCAAACGCTCACGAGTAATTTTTTTTGAGTCAATTTTCGCTTGGGGCAGGATTTGGCTGGTTCGCCAGGGTTCAGCCATTGCGATGAGCGTTTCCGATTATTGTACAGGATCCACTTTTCACACACAGGGGATAATTCGATTTAAAATCCTTTCATTATTGTGCCGGTTGAGTACCTAATGTAACGCAGCAGTCGACGCGCATTTGTCGGGTTGCTGCACTCAATTCATGAGGTACCCACCTTTCAAGCTTTTTCACCTTCCCAATTTGCTTCAAGCGGATTATTTATTTATTTAAATCTTTATTGCACAAAACAGATCGGAAATAAAAAATACATTAAAACTACGTACTAGGACTAAACAGTATGCAAAGGCGGTCTTATCGCCTAAGGCATCTCTTCCAGATAACCAGACCAGACCAGACCAGATGGTGCGCAAACTACGAGTATAATATATTACACATATTAACTACAACCAATACTACCTACATATATACGTTTCTAAATAAACAACTAATTTAATAATAATAGATTAAAACAGTTTTATCACTAACACCGCAGCCTGCAGCTAGCTCGGACGTGGTTTGCGATGGATCCGCCTCCACAATAGCCTTCAATTCTTCATTATCAACTTTGGTCTCCGGCCGTCCACGGGGCTTGTTATGCAGGTCGAAATTTCCAGAAAGAAAACGTTGGAACCAAAAATGCACTGTGTTTTCTTTTGCGACACCGCCGCCATACACATAATTTATACTTCGAGCTGTTTCTGCAGCACTGGTGCCATGATGGAACTCGTACTCGTAAATAACGCGATATTTCAAGTTTTCCATTTTGTAAACTGAGTGACGCTAAGAAAAAACCAAAAGAGGAAAAAACAAATGAATTAGGGTTTTCAAAACACAAAAGCATGAGTAGCTGTATAAATTTGAAATGGGAATTCCTAACCAAAGAGGAGATATTTGAGATCAAAGTGGCCAGTACGACAAAACGCCAATTTCATATGTAAGGACCTAATAATTAGTTAAAAGTTGGCTAAACTTAAAGATAATATTCATTTTATTTTTATAGATTGCTATCGTTAAGCTCTAAATCAAATTGCGATCTAAACACAAAAGTATTCAATAATAATCGCTGAGTCTGAAGGCAGGAGTCTAAATTACCATCGTTCAAACACTCATATTAATTATACTAACTATTTTAAATATGGCGTCGGTATCCGCAGATTAAATCGAATGACATGAAACGAGTCAAATTGACAGATATTATACTTACTGTTTCATAAGATATAATGACAAACAGTTATTATTCTAGGGGGTTTACTATCGTCATCAACCGATGGACGTCCACTGCTGGACATAGGTCTCCTGTAGAGTCCTCCACAAACCACGGTCTTGCGCCGCCTGGATCCAGCGACTCCCTGGGTTTACTATAAGCGGTATTATTTCAAAATGAAAACTTTATGTCCGGTACTTTGAAGTCTCTAAAATCATACTAATATTATAAATGCGACAGTGTGTTTGTTTGTTGCTTTGTCCTTCAATCACGCCGTAACAAAGCAACGGATCAGCGTGATTTTTGCATGGGTATAATTGAGGACCTGGAGAGTGACAAAGGCTACTTTTTATTCCGGAAAATTTAGAAGTTCCCGCGGGAATTGAAAAAACTTTATCCACGCGGACGAAGTCGCGGGCATCAGCTAGTAAGGAGTATAATTTTAAAACACGAAGGTCAACAATATTAAAAAATACGACTTTAAGCGATGTTAGTGGACTCCCTGTTATAGGTATATAATGGCTGTAATTTTTTGGAAAAAATAATAATACGGCAGGGCAGTCATGTTTTTTTTTAAATTATGTTCACCTCTTTACGTTAGCTATTATAAACTTAGTGATATAATTGCGGCCTTACGCCACTACACCGTGAAGTATAACACTTTTCTTAAATCATTAGTATGAACGCAATCTGTTCTCTGTCTGCAGTCTGAGACTAATAATTGCAAATTGGTCTAGATTGGTCAAACTATCTACTATAATAGTGATCTAGTCTGGTAACGAGACTTTACAATTTACAATTTAACAAAAAGTCTACAATAAAACCTCCTTTGTGACACAAATCAAAATCACTTTCACAATTCAAAGTCCTATTAGATTCACTTTCCCAATCAAGTGACGACCTCCCTAGTAGCGCAGTGTTGAGCGCTGTTGCCTCAATGTGGGAGGTCCCGGGTTCGATCCCCGGCAGGGTCAATTAGGGAATTTACGATTTCTGAATTTTCGCTGGTCTGGTCTGGTGGGAGGCTTCGGCCGTGCTAGTTACCACCCTACCGGCAAGGACGTTCCAGTATACGATGCCCTGTAGAAACCGACTAGGTGTATGGGTTTAATATAACTGCCATACCCCTCACAGGTTAGCCCGCTACCAATCTTAGACTGCATCATCACATCAGGTGAGATCGCAGCCAAGGGCTAACTAGTACTGGAATTAAAAAAAAGTAAGGTATTCTGTTTTAAAAACTAAGTATAAGTTGTAAAACAACGATTGTTTTACCATAATATAAATTCATTTTATTGTATCATACCTTAATTAAATCCGCGCAGCTTTTAACATTGAGGGAAAGAAGCAATGTTTTTCTTAATTACTGGACCAGTGGGTCCATGAAGTTTTAATGTAGTGCTTTACATTACCGCAGAAAGGGTTAAAAATAACTTGAGAGTTGAGACATATTATTTTTTAGACAATCAAGTTTTACGTTATAAATATCTTGCCAAGGACAACTCAGGATATAAAGTCCTAAAATTTGGCTACTAAATAAGCTACATTATCGTTTCTTCTAGAAAAGGTATCGCATAACTGACATTTAAAAACAATGACAGCATGTTTGCGATCGTACGAGAGATGACTACTCTTCGGCGTGTTACTTGATTGCAATAAACTGTACAACAGGTGGAAAGGTGTGGCCATAGCTGTTTCATTATGACGTCACTTTAAAGTCAATCTAAACTCTATTAGATACAGGATAAGGTACAAAGTCTATTATACTATAAATAAATAGGAGCGTTCGAGATAGGCTTCGCAATTTGAAAATGGAATTCGCCATTTGACATTTTAAATTGCGTTCAGAGCAATACACAATAGATTTATAGGTGAAGGATAATAATAACTTATTGTGGTTAACTTTTGATTACGAATTTGATCACGTAGGGACTAGGGACACTCTGCGCATAGCCCTTTCCATCGCCCGCTGAGTGAAGTTAGTTATGAACTTATGAGTACATAGATTATATTGTGTACCTACCATCGATATAATATATTATGTAGGTACTAGATGGGCCCTTTCAAAGAAAAAAAATTGGGCGTCCTACCTGTAGAGCGCGCTCCTCACCTGTATAAGCCTGTCTTTGTCCCCGCCATAGCGCTGTCCCGCTTTTCAGACTAGATGCCGTTAGTAAAATAAGTTCACATTCTTTGTTTGACAGGGCCCGTCTATGTAAATTCAGGTCGTTGGTACCTACAACATAATCACCACACTATCTGGGGCTTGCAACGACCATATCTGCTTCGGTCCAATAAAATCAAAACAACTGTAGGTACACGATGTCATCACGTACAATGCGTAAAAGTCTAGATTCCGAGTGAAGTTTAATTATTTAATAAGATACGGACGTTTTGGTCTAGCGGTACTGATGAAAGTACAGACAAAAACAAAAGTTACTTTTTGTTTACTGAAAATTCTACATCAATGACTGAAAAGCTTAATTTTCATTGTTTATTTCATATTTGCGTTCATGTCTACGTTGGCATGAGGCCCTGTCAGGGCATTGGAAATTTTAATCTAATAACCATTGATGTAGAATTTTAGTATGCTAATAACAATTAATATCTATTATAAACTAGCAAACCCGGCGAACTCCGTTTCTCCACCAGATGGCTTTCCCGCTAAACAGATTTTCCCGCTATTCTGTTGAAATTTTTCCTGAATTTTCTTTGCTATAAACCTCACGGAGCCCGAGACCTTTCCAACGAATGCAAAACCGTGGAAATCGGTTCGTGCGTTCTGGAGTTATAGCGTCAGGAAGGAAAACCCGACTTATTTTTATATATTAGATAATAAATTACTACATTATTATCTATTATTATTTTCTTAGATAATGAACAGAAATATTATCCGAGCTTGCACTCAAAAAGTATCTAAACTTAATAAGTGCCATTCCACATTCATTCATTCCTTCTTATTTTGAGAGGAGTCGACTCGTAAGTAATTATTCTATTCTATTGTGGCCTAGTGGGCCGGCGATGGGTTGAAATGATAAAGCTACCATTGCAAGTCTAAGCTCTTTCTGAAATAATTATTATTATGGTTTCCACTGCAGTTGTAATATGAAAGGAGGAAGATAGGTAACTATAGAAGGATAACAGCTATAAGATACCTGGAGGAGAGCTGCCGAGAGCAGTAATTAGTGTATGTCATTTGTTTAGTTACATATTATAAAAGCGCGAGCGAAGCGAGCGCGAAATATTTTAACTTTATAAATCAAATATTTACTTAAACGATAATAGATTTTATTATCGTATAAATATTTGGTATCTTTGTTGTTTGATTTGTTTTTGAAGGTTGTCTGTAAGAGATTGCTTTAGCAATAAGACCGCCTTTGCACAGTTCTATGTATTCTTACTAGTTGCTACTGTTTTTAACTGTATATTTTGTGTGTGCAATAAAGATATTTAAATAAATAATGAATAATCTTTGGTAAAGCTCGTTCCAATCTAGACCTCATAATTTGCACCACGAACAGTCTTTGTTTTGTGCTTTGCGCTATTAGCATTTTTGTCGTCAAGCCTATTCCTGCAATAAAAAAGATACTTTTGAGCTTCGGTTTATCCATAGGCCATCCATTAGAATAGGTTTATCCATTGGAATTCAACATATTTTTTTCCACTACAAGTTAGATCTTGACTGCGATCTCACCTGATAGTAAACGACGATGCAGTCTAAATTGGTAGCGGGCTAACCTGTTAGGGGTATGGGTAGTATTTATGGTCGTATCAAATGTGCGCGACAGTACATAAAGCGATGACAGTATAGATATCATTCGTAAAGTCGCCTCGTTCCGGAAGCCTCCGCAGCCGTGACGTGACGCTGCAGATTAACTGCTTTCCAACGTTATACGAGTATTATGTACCTAGTCAGTCTCCAGTCTGAGTATTGTACATACATGGTCATTGGTCTAACACGTTATGTCTTTTGGTTTATTTTTGGCGATGATACTGCGCGCTTACTAAGATCTTACGTGATGGTTAGGAAATAGATTATTTTTTGGAGTTTACCTCCTTTAGAATCTATTGCATAATATAAGTCCGGGGTATGAAAATGTATGGGGAGTAAAATCAAATTTTCTCCGTTACTTTATTGACTTTATGTTTTCATGGTAACCTTATGTGTTTGGTTGTTTGTTGTTGATGGTTGTTTATGTTTCCATAACTATGTAATGTATTTAAATGAATATAAATTATATACTTACTTAATTAAACCTACTTAAATAAATGTATCAAGCATGCTTTCAGTAATATAAAAAATGCGTTCATTTACCCTCATTTACTAAATCTATTATTATAATTTATAATCGTTCGTAAAGAGTAAAATCCAGTCGTGCATCGGAGCTGACACACACAATTTATTTTTATTTGTTTTCAGGCATAAATATTACCCTATGTAATGTATGTAAAGCAAGGAACAATGAACTAACATAAATAATGCTATAAAGTGTCGTAGAGTCACAGGTAGAGTGATACAAGGTGTAGGCTGTAGCACTCCACGACGCGGACGCACGCTTCGCTGCGCACGCGCAAGTGTATCCTGCGTGTGTAGCCCAAGTTATAAAATTACAATGACTATGTTTTATTTTATTCCACTATAAAGGCCCAATTGTCAAAGCAAATCGTAATCATTTAACAGCTTAGAACGTATTACTCGAACTGTATAAGGAGTTCATACATGCTTTTTGACGTATAGACATGTATGAACTCCATAAATAAACAGCATTATCATTCTGGAGGGCGATTGTCTAAAAACGACAGTAACGATGACAGTAATGATGTAACGATCGCAATCACCTCTGATTGTTTAATATTCCACTGTTGGCCAAAAACCATTATCGCAGCAAAAATACGATAAACTCAGCCACTGTAGCAATGATTGATGCGCAGGTTTTACATCATCGCCCTGCTGCATGCTGGTCGATTGAAAAACGATTTCCTTACACAAAATCGGTGGAGGAGGTCAGAGAGTACATTGAATATAGGGGTATAGAGTTAACACTCAGAATTATTGCATTAGCGCCATCTAGCGAAAAACGACTTCCCTAAATCCAAGCAAATCGCGCTTCATGGTATTTTTTATATTATAGTACCTGGGTGACCGAGCTTTGCTTAAAATATCGTGTTTTTTATGGAAATTATATATTAAAAAAAACGGACTGGATACATTTGGAGTTTGGGCTCGAACCGACGACGTCTTCAAGTATGGGGTTGCCCAATTTCCCACCTGAGCTATCCTAACCTTGATCATAGTGGCGAAATTTTACCTTCGTATTCTGATGATATTGTAGCAGTTTTTCATTGCCTATATAAAACGACATTTTCTAAAAATGTTTAATTTTACGGTGACATTTAAATCGTTTATAGGTTTTAGATTATTTCCCCAAAGTAATTTCCAAAAGTCAAATCATATTTTGAATTCATTGATTTGGCTTTTGAATTTAAGTTATATAGGCAAATAAAACCACTCTTATAGAACAGTTTAGCGATTGGACGCTTTATTGAGTTTCTTTTTTTTCTTATAAAATCCAAATTTTGGACTCCAAATTGTTAGGCATAGCAGTGTCTATGGGGTTGCGCGTAATTCCATGAAACAGGTAAAGTCGTCGGAGTCTAGGATTCAATAGCGCCATCTACTGCGATGTGGGCGAACCTTTTTTCTCTAAGAAAAAAATATTTGTATGGAGTGTTAGGACCCTGGAGGAGGTTAGCTCTTGAATGCGATCTCACTTGATGGTATGTGATGACACAGCAGATAGCGGCCTAACCTGTTAGGGGTAAGGCTGTTATATTAAACGCATACCCCTAATATCACAATTAAATCATAATTATCTATGGAAGTTGCTAGTTAGTAACTTACACCATACACGGCAGGCTATGGTGTCGGGCTCTCACCTGTTGCTGACGTCATTTCCCTTCACCGTCAGCCCTTTGTTATGTTGTTTAGTAGGGACCCTTTGTTTTAAGGGCCTGCTATCTATATGGTACCTAACTGGTCTGGAGTATCGAAATCTTTTAAAAACTTTATGGTTTATATAAATACTAGCTGATGCCCGCTACTTCGTACGCGTGGATTGAGGTTTTTTTGTTCCCGCGGGAACTCTTTTATTTTCCGGGATTAAAAGTAGCCTATGTGCTATTCCAGACTAAAATCTATTTCTGTGCCAAATTTCAGCCAGATCCGGTAAGCTGTTGGGGCGTGATTGAGTAACAAACATCCATACATCCATCCATCCATACACATCCATACATATTATTTCACATATTCATTTATAATATTAGTTAGATAATTATACTTTATGATTACTAATTTACTGAATTTTTTGAGAAAATTTCAAAATGGCAGGGCAACCGTGTTTAAAAAAAAATGTTCAGTTGTTAAATTACTAGAGGTCGCCCGCGACTTGTCCGCGTACAATTTCTGATTTCATATTATGAGATTATGAGATTTTCCCGCTGCAAAAGGCCCACTTATAGCGGTTAAATAGCTTGGGCAGGTTTTTATTATGTAAAATAAATAACCTGAATGCCGATTTTTATGTCTTAAAATTTAAAAACTTAGAACCTTCATGCAAGCTTCCAACCCCAATTTCACCCTCTATGGGGTGAATTTTCTCAAAACCGTTTCTTAGCTGATGTCTACAGCTACACCATAGAAGGAACCTACCTTCCAAATTTCAAGTCCGTATTCTTTAGAGTTCCTGAGTTATCGTGTTTAGTCAGTGAGTGGTATTTCGCCTTTATATTCCAAGCCAAGCCAAAAACCGGCCAAGTGCGAGTCGGACTCGCGCACCGAGGGTTCCGTACAAACCTGTAGTAAGTTTTAAATTAAATGTTTTTTTTAAATATTTGAGTTGATTGAATGAAAGTTAAATTGCGGTTTACGATTTATGACGTATTAAAAAAAAACTACTTACTAGATCTCGTTCAAACCAATTTTCGGTGGAAGTTTGCATGGTAATGTACAACATATATTTTTTTTAGTTTTATCATTCTCTTATTTTAGAAGTTACGGGGGGGGGGACACACATTTTACCACTTTGGAAGTGTCTCTCGCGCAAACTATTCAGTTTAGAAAAAAATGATATTACAAACCTCAATATCATTTTTGAAGACCTATCCATACATAGAACCTATCCATAACCATATCCATGGGTTAGATGAAAAAAAATTTTTTGAGTTTCAGTTCTAAGTATCCCCCAAAATTTATTGTTTTTTTTCTATTTTTGTAAGAAAATCTTAATGCGGTTTACAGAATACATCTACTTACCAAGTTTCAACAGTATAGCTCTTATAGTTTCGGAAAAAAGTGGCTGTGACATACGGACGGACAGACAGACAGACAGACAGACAGACAGACATGACGAATCTATAAGGGTTCCGTTTTTGCCAAATTTGTCTACGGAACCCTAAAAAGATTATGTGTAGAATTTATTACTCGTGTATTAGCGTGAATCTATCCATCGTGCATCGTGTAGGTGGATAGGTTCACAGTCACACTAGGTGGTGTTGAGTGTTGATATGTTGTTTTTATATGTATTATATGTTTTAAATGTATGCCAGTGGGTTGACTAATTTACATAATTTATTATCTATTGTAGTGAGAATTGAGTAAGCTTTAAAGGTTATCGGAAACCATAAAAAATCAAATTATACAACTTAATCCAAATAGATTATCTTTACTACCTTTTGAAAATGCCTATTTCAAATGATTTATTTTTTATTTTTTTAAATATAGGTACCTACCTGGCGAGCAAACGAGCAGGCGGGTCACCTGATGTTAAGTGATTACCGCCGCCCATTAACAGTTGCAGCACCAGAGGAAGTTGCCAGCTTTGGTGAAATTTTTTTACCAACCCCTTTCAAGAAAAATTTTACTAGGTGATGCCCGCGATTTCGTCCGCGTGGATTAATTTTCCGAGATAAAAAGTAGTCTTATGTCCTTCCCCGGAATACAAAGTCTCACGGATCGTGTAGGAACTCTACATTCAAACTCAGTTTATCTCATGTCGATTGTCGAACCTTCGAATATACAATACCCTAGTCGTAAAATAAAAGTTGTACAGAAGCTTACCCTTTATGTGGTTGTTAGTATTCCTAAATTAACCTAGATAAGACTACTAACCTGATATATAATACCTAGACCTAGATAATATCCAGTACTATTCTGTGATAATATTATGTAGGTATTGCGTGATATGCCTAAATATACATTTCTCTTTTCTATTACCAAGTGTGTAGAGTCTAGAGCAAAATACTTTTTAGTTAGGTACCTATTGCACGCGAAATTTTAATCACATAATACTTATATTTTAAAATTAAATCAGCTGCCATTTATTTTTAAGTAAGTAGGCACCTACGTAATAATATGTGGTGTAGATTGTAGAGAAAAATGCGGTAAAATTAGTATTCCATAATATTATAGGTAGTACTTTCAGAAAAATAGTGAATAGGCATTTTCTAGGCAAGCGTGATCTACCTAAGGCTCCATCAGCTGACAGACAGACATTTCTGATATACTCAAATCTTTTTTATTCAAGTAAACTTTGACAAGTGCTTTTGAAACGTCGAGTGAATCGACCACTGGTTCGGAATGACATTCCTACCGAGAAGAACCAGCAAGAAACGCGGCGGTTGCTACTAAGAAAGAAAGAAAGAAAAGAAGAAAGAAAACACATTTATTCACAAATGGTGTTACAGACAAACATCTGTTTTTTTATATCCATTACAAGTTAGCCCTTGACTGCGATCTCACCTGATGGTAAGTGATGATGCAGTCTAAGATGGTAGCGGGCTAACCTGTTAGGGGCATGGCAGTTATATTAAACCCATACCCCTATTCGGTTTCTACACAGCATCGTACCGGAACGCTAAATCGCTTGGCGGCACGTCTTTGCCGGTAGGGTGGTAACTAGCCATGGCCGAAGCCTCCCACCAGGCCAGACCAGGGAAAATTCAGAAATTATAAATTCCCAAATTGACCCTGCTGGGGATCGAACCCGGGACCTCTGCACGTTAAAACAACAGCGCTACACACTGCGCCACGGAGGTCGTCATAAATCTGTCATACATAGCTGTACACACAAATTTATGTATGACTGTGACACCACCCGGAATAGGTGTACCTACTAGCATACTAGTATGATGTAGTAAGATGGATCTTTCATTTACCACATGTTTGGTTGGCTAAATAAAGTTACCTGTTTAGTACCCCCGCCCACGCGCTTAATACATGAGCTACCTGTGCGAGGTTTACATAGAACCACCTACTGACGTGTTAATTATAATTAATATCTTCTCCATTGCATTATTCGTATGAAGCCTCCATTAATCATCTCTATTTTAAACTGTGTCGTCAGTCGTCACTGACAAACAAGACTGATAGAATCTAGAGTCTAGACAATAGTTTTTGTTTAGGTCAGCACTCATAGTGTGAGATCTATAGAGCGAACTTTGACTTTGCTTAGACTTAAGACATGGTTAAAACGGGGCAGATTTAAAATTACTCACAAAAGTCTATCTCGTTTTAACTCTGAGTAAAGTCTGAACTCTGAGCTTAGTCAAAGTACGCTTTATAGATCTCAGCATTAGAGCCGCCATACACAGAATGCTCGAGCAGTTAGCCAGTGATCAACATACACGAACCGCTCAAGCAGTCATAGTCAACAGCTTGAAGCTACCATTGATAACTGCTGCAGCCAACCGCCCGAAGCAGTCGCAACTGCTCGAGCGGTCCATGTACATACGTATGTACGTAGAAGACTGTAGTTCACTATGCAGCATGTATACAGTATGTACACTGCTTGAAGCAGTCCATTGTGACTGCTTCAAGCTGTCCGTGTATCTGAGGCCTGACTAAGTCGAAAATCGAAATTCCGCGGACACGTACAAAGCGATTTGCTTCCACGCTCCGAATTCGAACCGCTAGGATATGGAATGCCTTTCCGGCTTCCGTTTTCTCCTCCCCTTTAGATGCCTTCAAATCAGGAGTGAATAGGCATCTTCTTGGCAAGCGTTCTCCATCTTAGGCTGCATCACCACTTGCAAGCAGGTTTGATTTAGCCAAGTGCTAGCCTATAAAAAAATTACTGATCTAGATCTTCTTCGTGCGATCTTTTATAACTGCCATACCCCTAACAGGTTAGCCCGCTACCATCTTATACAGACAGCATCATCACTTACCACGATTATCATAATGATGACTTACTGAGGGGGATGGGGTATAGCAGTTATTATTAAACCCATACCCCCAATCGGTTTCGATACAGTATTGTACCGGAACGCTTAATCGCTTGGCGTTACGTCTTTGCCGGTAGGGTGGTAACTAGCCACGGCCGAAGCCGCCTCACCGGGGATCGAACCCGGAACCTCCCACTTATATGACCGCATCGCTCACTACTTACTGCTCCAGGAAGGTCGTCAAAAACTACTAGAATGGCTTCGCGTAATCTGCTAATATTAACCAAAATCTTAATATTACCCGTTATTACCGCGAGATAACAATGATACCACAACAAGCATGACTCAGAGTCTGTACGTATGAGTCATCGTATCTCCCGAACTTGACTGCCCGACCTTTTGACCAAAAACGTGTACGGTATATGCCGGGCCTTATTTGTAATCCATTGTTGTGTATAAATGCATGAGTAATAAGATTTAAGGCTGGTTTTCCAGTAACACCAGAGATATGCGAGGATACAAAGACCTGCTTAGATAAAAGCCCTATTTAAAGGTTTTGTAAAACGAAAACTAATTGAAAATCCAATTACAATGTAAACGATTATTTAAATGATAAAGAAGCATGGGTATAAAATTGTTCCAGTGTTTAATTAATGTAATTGTTATAAATCTAAATAATTTACTATATTTGTGAGATGGTGATAGTTAAATAAAAATTAAAAAGTTTTTCTTTACTTATTCTTGAGTTCTTTTTTGTCGAATAAGCTGTAAAAAATTCTGGATATGACAAAGCCTGGCCGAGATCTTTAATAATAATGTCCTCCCGACCGAATTTCGGACACGGCGGCCAATCTCCAGAGAGACTAGCCATCTGCGCGGGAGATTAGTGCATAAGTGTGTCCGCATACACAGGTGCACTCTCTGTTCCTTTACCCTCGTATCCCGATGGGACGGAAAATCCGGCACGACCGGAGAGATCTTTACAAAGTCCCTAAAAACCTTTTTTATTACAGGACTGCCATATCACCTAGTGGTAAGTTATGATGCAGTTTTGTGTGCAGAACTTGTGAAATTCTGACACCTACCTGACGTATGGTAAACCCAGCCGTGTATAGGAATACCTAGATTTTATCACGTTGTTGGGTAGTTGGTACTACAATGCCTAGGCACGTTTCCACCCACGACCATGTACACAGTGGAAACGCGCTACGAATGCATTATTCATCACCATAAAGGGGCAAAACATCCCACGGAATATGTAGATTCTAGAATGTCTATAACTTTGTAAATTTTCAGCGCCCATTTCCTAACAACAACACCATATAGGTATACACTTATACAGCAAAAAACAATTTACTTCTGCTACTTTTAGGCCCACTTGTACAAGGTCTCTCAAGGTTAAGTAATGCAATTTTTAACTCCCGACGCAAAAAGAGAGGGATGTTATACGTTTAACATGTCTGTTTGTCTGTGGTATCGTAGCTCCCAATCGAATGAACCGATTTTCGTTTAGTTTTTTTTTGTGTCATAGATAATTTTATCCCGACTGTTCTTAGCCATGTTTCCGTCTGAGGTCATCAGCTTTTTTCTTAATCTGTTACTTCCCTATTATTTGGTGGGTTGTTTTAAATTTTTAATTTATTCTTGTCTAATGTTGTCACTTCGACTTTCTGATAGCATTACAAAACTAATACTAGCATTACAAAATTTAACTTAACCAGCTGTGACTTTCCATGTGCAAGCGGCACATAGAAAATACATCCATGCTTCCATCTAGTTATACCTACTATATCCTTATCCTCACTAATAATATTATAAATGGGAAAGTGAGTTTGTTTGTATGTTTGTTCCGCTTTCACGCCGTAACTACTGAACCGATTGCTTTGAAATTTTGCAGACGTAAAGTTAGAAGTCCGGATTAAATAATAGAGTACTTTTTATCCCGGAAAATTAAAGAGTTCCCGCGGGAACTAAAACTCCTGAATCCACGCGGACGAAGTCGCGGGTATCAGCTAGTAATATCATAATGCGAAAGTGTGTCTATCTGTCTGTCTGCTACGCTTTCAACCGGTTTTGAAAAATACTTTTTTGGAAAGGCCCTTTTAAAACCTAATATATCCGATATTAGGTTTTTAAAATCATTATCTATACTTATTAATATTATAAAGAGGTAAAGTTTGTGAGTTTGTGACGTTGTAGGGGGTCTCTGGATCTACTGCACCGATTTTGAAAATTCTGGTACCAATAGAAAACCTCATTATTTGTGAGTGTCATAGGCTATAATATATTAACACGAACAATTAGGGTGTTCCCGTAGGTATTTAAAAAACTTATTTCACGCGGACGAAGTCGCAGGCATCTGCTAGTGAGGTATATTTTAAAGAGTTTCGAATTAATTTACAAAACGAGGTGACAATAATATTTCGGTCAAAAACTATTACGAGCATCGATTACGTTACTTAAAAACTTAAACTTACTCGTACTTCATACAACACGTACAGTTACGTAGTTTGGAATGTGATCAGCTAACCACTTACCGGCAAGAGGAAGGTCAGTGAAAGTAACTATTGTAAGTTCTGGCACACATTCGCGACAGAATTTGATATCTGCGGTTCAAATTCACTGACCGATTTAGTTATAATCGACCTACTGGACAAACTTTGTTAAATCAAAACGACATAATATGCATAGCCTTGCAGATTAAATTAAAACGAGGAATTTTGAACTGAAAATTTTCTTCTAATATTAATGATGATAAATGATAAATTAGAAAGAGAAAAGGCTCCAGCTCAGCATAATGCTGCATGCTTTGAATATGCACAAGGGCAATATAAAACCAAAATTTAAGGAGTAGGTAGGTACCCGGGGGAATTAAAAAAACTTATTGTGAAAACTTATTAACCTTAGTGGGAACAGCTAGTGCAAAATATCTAAAGCCTCTAAACCAAATTAAATAATATAAAATTATTGATTACTAGCTGATGCCCGCGACTTCGTCGGCGTGGAATATGTTTTTTTTATTCCCACGGGAACTCCTTAATTTTCCGGGATAAAAAGTAGCCTATGTCACTCTCCAGGTCCTCAACTATACCCATGCCAAAATCACGTCGATCCCTTGCTCCGTTGCAGCGTGATTGAAGGACAAACCAACAAACCAACAAAAAACACACTTTCGCATTTATAATATTATATTAGTATGATACGCTGAATAAAGTATGATAATAATAGGTGCATATAAAAACGAAATTCCTAAATAACACTGTAATCCAAACTTAACAATGAAATGAACTAAACTCATTGACTTAAAACTGCTCTAGCCCCTGAGCCCCATGGTCTCCCTCCACTTGAAAGGCACAATTAGGAAACCGCCATCAGTAGAAACTCTTTCCGAACCGGTAGTAGAGTCATGCCATTTCATACGTGGCACAAGTTGTCCTACGTAAAATTTCATTTCATTTCGAATTCCGAAAAATCAAAGAGCTCCCACAGGTTAGCCGCTAACATCTTAAACTGCATCGTCACTTACCATCAGGTGAGATCATAGTCAACTAACTTGTAGTAGAATTTTAAAAAAACGGATTTTTAAAAACTCTAAATCCACGGGAACCAAAAAAAAAGTTTGTGTTTTCCAAAACGACGAAGCATGAAGTTACGAAACACTGTAGGAAATGAGTTTGACTGAGTAAATCTAGAGCGTTTTACCCGCTCGCACTCGTATTATATGCGGAAGTGAGAACTAGTGTATAATTCATAATTGTATTTAGTTTTATGCTATGTTAAGTGTACTGTGAAATCGTTATTTTATTTTATAACTGCTCGAGAGTAAAGTTACCGTTCATAATATTTCCATAACTTTTATGAAAGAACCACTAGCAATAAAACTACCTATATATCATTACTTTCTCACTGTAAGGTGTAATTCTGTATAACACGATCTCTAAACTAAAATGACAACTATAAATGTAGTGCTCACCCTTTCTGCAGGAAATAGAGCTGTCATTTTAGTTTAGTTTTATTGGCCTCAGTATACACTTAGCTTTAGGTCGAAAGTTTGCTTCAATGTTCATGTTTTTCTATCGTAGAAAGGATGGCTGAAATCCAATATGGCCTCCTAGCTCAGTTTCTTTACTAATTCGAATCTATTTCTCTTGTTACAGGACCTAATACCGCCACAAGAAACGGAGTCCTACTTACTGAAAACCCAAAATGCAATCACCAACCTGCAAGCCAAGCTGCAATCATCACGCAACACCAACATCACCAATATGTCCAATAACATCACAAACAATATGTCCAACACAATCACCAACATTCCAAACACACTGACCACTAGTCTAATGAGCGAGAAAACTTTGGTTTCACGCCTACCTTTATCACAGCTTAGTCGATCTAATTCACTTAACTATCGCTTACGAAGGAAAGATACTTCAAACGATAACAGTCCTTTACGAAGCCCAGGTCATTACGTCATAACTGGTTCTACAAAAACACCTGAAACTAAAGTATTTTTGAAGACCGCGTCCAAATCTTTGGACCAAGACACAAGGGATGGTAACATTCGAAATGATTCTAATATGAATAGTCCTAGTTCCGAAAGAGGTCTACTAAGCAATAGTTCTGATGATAAAACGCTGTCGAACAGACCACAATACGATGTGGAAGCTATTCTATCGCCGCATAGAAAAACGCACGCAAGGCACAAATCGTTCGATAGAAATGTCGATTTGAATGATATGAACTTGAACAAAAACATTCAACCCGTGTGCCTTAAGACTGTATTGAAGAACAACGCTTTAGAAGCGAATACTTACAGAATCGATCCAATACGTTACCAAGGTGATGCTAAGAAGTTTCACCAAAATGTTTATAGTGACAGAACTAAAGTATACAACAGTCCTGCTTTCGGTAGTTCAATTAGACGATCTAGTTCTTTTAATACTGTCAATAGAAACAATAATGTGGAACCTCGATTTGTGTCAAGACGATCGAGTGGTCAATCCGAAGAATACAAGGACTCGGACGAGTCGGACAACGGGTCGTTTGATAAATCGCAAGATGTTAGGTACAAAAGGTTAACTAGAGGGAGGATAGAGTATACTGATAAGTCCGTGGTTCCGTCCAACTCGCCGAGATGTCCGAACACCCCGGAAATGCAGAGGAAATTCGGACCGGGCTTGGTTAGGAACTCTGTACGGGTCACGAGCAAGGTAAACTTTATACATGATTTCTTATCCATACATTACATATGCAAAAGTGTGTCTGTCTGCTACGCTTTCACGGCCCAACTACTCAACCGATTTTGATGAAATTGGGTACAGATATAGTTTACATCCCGAGGAAGGACATTGGCTTTTTATCCCAGAAAATTAAGGAGTTCCCGCGGGAATCGAAATACTTAGTCCACGCGGACGAAATCGCGGGCATCATCTAGTTCGACGTAAGTTAGCTCTTGACAGCGATCTTTTGGTAAGTTTAATTAAATCTATACTTCTAATCGGTTTTTTACGCCACTACAAGTTAGCTATTGATTGCAATCTCACCAGATGGTAAGTGATTATATAGTCAGATGGTAGCGAGCTAACCTGTTGGGGGTAGGTATATAATATTAAGCCCATACCCACAATGGGTTACTACACGGCATCCGGCATCGTGCCACGCTATATCGCTTGGCGGTACGTCTTTGCCGGTAGGGTGGTTACTAGCCACGGCCGAAGCCTCCCACCAGGCCAGACCAGAGAAAATCCAGAAACTATAAGGATCGAACCCGAGATCTCCAATTTATAAGATCACTGCGCCAGGTAGGTCGTCCGAACGTCCGGTCGATCTACGCGGCATCGTACTGGAAGGCTAGATCTCTTGGCGGTTAACTGGTGGAGTGATACCACTGAGTTTCTTGCTGGTCCACAGAGTTTCTTGCTGGTCCACCAAGATTCTTGCTGGTTCTTCTCGATAAAAGCGGCTTTCCGAACCAGTGGTAGATTCACTCGACTATTCAAAAGCACTTGTTAAAAGTCTACTTGAATAAAACATATTTGATTTTATTTAATAACCAAATACGGCCGAAGCCACCCGCGAGACCAGACCTGAATAAAGCTTTTCGAATTCTCTTTTTTTTAAGGAGCGAGGTCTAAACACCCGGATGTCAGAGCCCCCGGCTTCTAGGGAAGATAGGAGCAAGTCAGTCAGCCACCAGAGCAGACGCTTAGCCGAGCCGACCCGTCAGGCTGTGCTCAACAGGCTGACCAAATCCAGGTCCACCACGAGGGAGGCGCAGCCGAAGACGCACGAGAAAGGTAGAGGTATAGTTCTCAACTGTCTTCTTCTATGCTTGACTAAGTTTTCCCCACAACTAACACAATTTACTACGTTTTAAGTTTGCATGTTTGTAATCTGTTTCTTTTGTGTTTTTGTGGTGTACAATAAAGAATATAAGTACATACATACATACATACAATTACCGCGACACTATTGATGACTACGAACGATCCGACTTTGTCCTAACGACGAAGTCGCGGGCATCAGCTAGTTTATAATATTAGTATGATTGATTTCCACAAATGCTGTTATTTAGTCACATCCCGCCATTTTGGCAGCACAGATAAAATAAAACAAAAGTAACACGGAACTAAACTCCTTAATTTAACAAAGAGTCAAAGACAATACCACTTCACTTCAACCGCCGCACGATGGTCCTTGAGTACAATCGATTTGATACGGCTAATCGATTTAGATTGTCGAGAATGAGACAATCGAGTTAGTTATTATTTTATCTGTATGTAGAATAATGGTTTGATGAGAAATGATAAAAGGTGCTAATTACCGCTTGTTACGAAATTTAAACGGAGTTCGAAATGTTATCCAAATCCGTTCAAATGTTCTAACTCTAAAAAAACATTATCTTTCTTAAAATCCATACCAAATTGACTTTATAATAGAAACGCCAAATTTTACTTATTTATTTCTAGAAATGTGACTAAGTATTGTTTATAATTGCTATTTTATTTTTTATCCGTACTAATATTATAAATGTGAAAGTTTGGCTAGAGATCGAGAGCTGGATACTAATGCTCCACTGATCCGCAGAAGACGACAGGGGGGAAGAAGGCGACGCTTCGCTCACCTTCTCCCGCCTTAGTATAGGTGTCCAGGACCTTATGGTCGGTTCAGCGTCGCGACGTCTCAGTCGAATCCAATATGTCTTGGGATCCTGAGACCTCTCTTTGTAGACGCAGACTATGCTGCTGGTTTTTTAGTGGGTATTCTGCTTCCATCTGTGAGTCCCACATACCAGCCCTGTGCGGGATGCGAAAATCCATTTTTCCAGCAAAAAATAATTTAATATAAAAAATTCTTTTTAAACAACCGACTTCAAACTCCCGCGCCAACTTTACAACAACAAGTACACGCTATACAATGTACTTATTTTATTGTTGATATTTTAAAAACCGCTCGACCGATTTCGATAAAATTTATATGGGACCACATGGGAAGTATGCCCTCAATATATCAAATAAAAAAAAATAATTCAAATCGGTCCACCCACAAAAGTTCTGAGGTAACAAACATAAAAAAAAAAAACAGTCGAATTGAGAACCTCCTCCTTTTTTTGAAGTCGGTTGAAAAAGGGTGGTAACTAGCCACGGCCGAAGCCTCCCACCAGACCAGACCAGAGAAAATTCAGAAATTATAAATTCCCAAATTGATCCTGCCGAGAATCAAACCCGGGACCTCCCAAGACAACAGCGCTCAACACTGCACCAGGGAGGTCGTCAAAAGTTCTTACAAAAAAAAATAGTTGTGCTCAATAAATCTTAACCTCTATGTTTTTACAGGTCAAAAGAAACCAACCCAGCACCGCTCATCTTCCGCGCTAGCTTCCAAGGAGTTGGAGTTCTCCAACTGGAAGAAGAGATCTTCTTATGACCCGATGAAGGCGGCGCAAGAAGGCAGAAAGAGACAGCAGATAGCCAGAAGGCAAGAGTGCGTGAAGGACGACCTGAGTTCACCTAGGTAACATTTTGTAAAGGACTTTTTAAAAAGAAGTTTGACAGTTGCAGAGTGTATGTGTGTGCTTTGTGTGACAGAAAACTGTACTGGTGGCGCCATTATCGAGCCGACTATATTCCGTCAAACTAACAAACATAAAGATATAAAGAAAACAAGTAAAAAAAACAAAGTGCGCAAGGGAGGTCTTATCATTAAAAGTGATCTCCTCCAGATAACCCATCCATTAGGAATCTTTGAAAGGAGTGGGATAGTGCAACAACTTATGATCATACAGTAGACTACATAAACATTACATAACTAATAATTACATAAATGACTATAATTCAAAAATATAATACATAAACTCATACCTATCAATACATTTATAAAAGTACATTTAACCTATTTACATAAAATACATTAATATTGTTATACCCGGTGGGCAAAATTGCAACTAATTTTTATGCCTGTTACGTTTGTTTTTATACCTGCTAGCGCCGCTGTCACCGGGCCAGATAGGTTTGTGGAACTATATAACTATGATAATTTGTTCTAAAAATTTGGTTTTTCCTAAATTTCTCAATCATATTGGTAACCCTAGAGGGTTTTAAGCATATTAAGTGTATGGTTTCAAGTAGACAAAGAATTTCTTACTTATTCAAAGTTAGGCCCTTGAACTACTAATTAGATAACTAGATTATAAAACTAAGTACTGGGATAATAAGATTTAGTTCACCTACTTAGAGTATCCACTAGACAGAGAAGTCAAAATTTTTCAATCTTTAGGCGCAAATGTTTTGCTTAGTTGGGTATTTCACTACTAGTTGACTTTTTATTTATTTAGTGATAGGCTTACGCTTGACGACAATCATGCTTAGTGCAAAGCAATGACGAGGTCTAGGTTGGAACACGCTCGCCTAGAAGATGCCTAATTCACTTTTGCCTTGAAGGTACCTAAGTTATACGTGTCAGGAAACACGTGCGCTGGGAGGGTGTTCCACATCCCAGCGGTTCGAATCGGAAACATCTAGCTAAAACGCTTTGTGCGAGCATATTGGACGTCAACCACGTAAGGATGCCAACGCTGACGGTTTCTCGCTATTCTGTCTTAGAGAGGAGGAGGTAGATCAAGGTTGAGAAGTTCCTGAACAGTGAACACGCTCTCCATGGTATACTAGACAAATCATCATCTTTATTCATCATAAACAAGTGAACACAATTTAAAAAATTGAAAGACATACAACAGACAACTACACTTTAGAACTAGTCAAATTAGATACTTTTTTCTTCAAAACGAGCGCTTAGTTAGTTAGGGTTTTGTATGAAATACTCAATTGTGTTGTCATCAAAAGTCAACGCACTTTTTTTACTTTAATCTATAATTTGAAATGGTTGTCAAACATAAAATTACCGGGAGACGTGGTCTTTTAGCAGGTACTCCATTTAAAAATCACTAAAAAATTATGTATTTGACTGTTCGGGGCAAACCACTAGTATGTATATATATGTATTTAATTTTTTTGATTCCACTACAAGTTAGGCCTTGACTGCGATCTCACCTGATGGTAAGTGGTGATGCAGTCTAATGGTAGGGGGCTAACTTGTTAGGGGTATGGCAGTTATATTAAACCCGTACTCCTAGTCAGTTTCTACACAGCATCGTACCGGAACGCAAAATCGCTTGGCGATACGTCTTTGCCAGTAGGGTGGTAACTTACCACGGCCGAAGCCTCTCACCAGACACAACAACAACAATTATATGAAGTATTTTTTTCTATTCCAGCCATTCCTCCCCCGTCCATCGCTCGCAATCTTTCCACACAACGAACATGGCCGATCTTACTCTGGATTACTCCTCCGAGGAGACGGAAGATGACCAGCTCACGTCCACATTACCGGTGGATCCGATGATTACGTCCACTCACTCGGATATACTGGACCTGAGGAGGGACATGAGGAGACAGGGCCAGGACGTTGTGTTGGCGAGGGAATACGTCGCTAACTTCCATGTGAGTTTTTAACATATCGTTTTTGGTTTAGAAACATGGAAATTACAATAGTCTCAGTTATAATTATTATTAAATTGTAAAAGTGTAGGGTAATTATAAAAAAATTCTAATAAGTAAATAATAATCCACTAAATTGTTAATAGTATTTTTTTAATTGACGTTTTTTTTTCAAATTAAGCAACAACGTTTCAATGGCTAACTTTTTGAGATGACTTAAAGATTAATTTATTCGACATTATTAGGTACTTACCGAAAAATAATATTAAATAAATATAAATAATAATTTTGAAGTACCTGTCACTCAAATTGCATACGCCCTAGTGGGTGACATGTCCAATTGCTTATGGCAAATGTTTGACATTTTCGTTACAGATTTTTTTCTCAGAATTTTTACTCTAAAATCATATCATACTAATATTGCAAATGCGAAAGTTTGGATGGATGTATGGATGTATGGATGTTTGCTACTCAATCACGCCCCAATGGCTGAACGGATCTGGCTGAAATTTGGCACAGAGATAGATTATAGTCTGGAATAGCACATAGGCTTTTTATCCCGGAAAATTAAGGAGTTCCCGCGGGAACCAAAAAACCTCAAACCACGCAGACGAAGTCGCGGGCATTCGCTAGTGTATATAAATAATTCATAAACGTATGATAAAAGTCGCATAGCTGAAATTGACTTTGACGAAATTTGGTACAGAGATATTTAGCTTTGCATCCTGGAGAAGGCAGAGCAAAAAAAGTCACCACCTCATAAATAAACGAAATGTGAATCGATGCTGATAAGTGTGACTTGACTCTAAATGCATCTCTAATTCTAAAAACATTATAAAATTACAGGTCAACCAACCTCTCGACAAAATTATACGGAAAAACATCACCAAACGTAAACAATACGAGGAGACGACGCCAAACAAAGAGGACCTCATCGACAAACGAAAGACCTTCGTCCTCGACAGCGATACCAATTCCACCACCAATGGCAGCAGCCCTCGGAACTCGTCCATCTTCAGCCATGAGAAGAACTCCCTTAACACCAGCGATACTGAAGACAGCGGGCCTGAAAGCGCGCCCGTAGTGATGAGACACGGCAAGAGAGCACCCGCCCCGCACAAGCAGAGGTATTAGACTAATAGATAACTGTACTTTTGATAACTATCACTAGGAAGGCTGATTCAGTATTTGGTGCGTGCAGTAGGGCTCTCCTCTGGTGGAAATAGTGACGATCTGCCCGCATTCGGTTGGGGAACTGACTACTTATCGCCGCTCAAAGACAAGTTATTGTTACAAAAAATGAACAATAACTAGGAAGGCTGATACTAGTATCGCATTATGATTATGATATGAGTATCTACTACCTACCTGTGTGAACAGTATAAAAACTGAAGCTATTTATCGGGCCCTTCATTAGATATCGCCTCTTAAAGACGTGATAAACTTATAAAAATTAAAGCTTATTAGCTCAAGCGTCGTCGCGCGTTGATTGCTAATAAATATTATGAAGTCGTAAAATTTATTGCTATCTTATTCTTATTACACTTGTTTGATTTTGCCAAATTTAGTTTTACCTACTTATGTTAGTATTTGTGTGTAGTATTTAAATATCTCCTTACTATTAATTTCCTGTTTCAGATTGTATTCAGAGCTTAACTTTTTTAATTTTCGTCGCCAGGTACAGTGGAGACTACTCGATGTCATCCTCAACGACGTCGATAAGCAAAAAACCTAAAGAAATCCAGCCGAGATACCTCGACATATCCAAATACAAGTCTGAGAACTCCCCAAAGAACTTCCTGAGGAGGGACCCTAGCAAGACTTACGTTGGGGTTTTGGGGAGTTGCGAGAAGAAAGAAGTTAGTAAGGGAAGCGCGCAGCATTATGAAATGGGTGAGATATCGCTTTTATTCGTCTTTTTTTGACTATATATTGCAAATAGAGGGGTGTTATAAGTTTAACGTGTGGTATTTGTGTATCTGTCTGTGGTATAGTAGCTCCTAAACGGAGCTGATTTTGATATAGTTTTTGATCTTTGAAAGGTGATTTGATTGAGTGTGTTCTTAGCTATGATTCAACAAAATCTGTTCAGTCGTTTAAAGATTTACAGATCTTTTCTATTCGATGGAGGGATGTAATCAACTTCCAAAGGTCTGAAAAATTCTAAATTTGGTATCCTGCTACTTTAATATATTATGGTTTTTTAAATTTCAATGTAATTACCACCCTTACCCTGTGGACGTCCACTGCAGGACCTCACGACACACAGTGTGAGATCTATAGAGCGAACTTTGACTCTGTTTAGACTTATGATAAGTCCACCTCGTTTTAACTCTAAGCAAAGTCTGAGCCAAGTCAGCATTTCAGCATCAGTCTTTACTTTACAACTTTAGAACTTTGTATTTGCTTCCAGATAAGTCTTTTACCATCGGATTTTGTAAAGAAAAAGAGAGTTCCAATTTCTCGTACGACAAGCATGGCTTGTGAGCGTAAACTAGCATAAATAAGACAATTCACCCTTAAGTAATCTGTAATGACTAACTTAGCTCACTAGTGCCGTTATGTGTCCATTACAGAACAAAAGAAGCAAGAATTAGAGAAGTGGAAAAGACGAGCATCGTACGATCCCCGCAAAGCGGCCGCGCAGGGAAAAGCCAAGCCGGCGCCCAAGACTGCCAGGTTAGTTGCGTTAAACCTTACGGCCTTATATTTAAGGGCGATTTCAGATTGGCGTATTCTTTTGCGGGTATTTAAGCGTATAGTTACGTAAATTCCTATGGCGTCATGGCAAAATCAGTTTCGTTGCAGGATCGCAACCTTGCACCTTTGTTTTTTATTTCACTACAAGCGACTGGGATTTCGCCTGATGGTAAGTGATGATGCAGTCTAAGATGGTAGCGGGCTAACCTGTTAGGGGCATGTCAGTTATACAGGGTGTATGGAGACCGCTCCCGAAAACAAAGACAGGTGATAGTACTCGTGACTACTGAACCGCTGGGTACTTTATGCGAGCGGCGAGAGCGCAACCACCCGCATAAAATAGTCACACGATCAGCTGATGCGCTGCGCTGCGGGCGACCGACGGACGTTGACCTCTTATTGAATTGTACTTTGCTGTTTGCTACATTGAGAGTTTTAGGCAAATAAGTGATTTTTGATTTATTTTATGCAAAAACTGTTCTATACTCTATTCACGGAGTGAACCAAGCAAAGCGCTTTCTCTGTCCCACGTTTGCATACAAATTGATAAAGACAGAAAACTGTCTAGCTCCGCCCAGGAGCGCTTGCGACCCGTTTGAAATCATAGGGCGCGTTCATATTGTTAATGCTTTAGTAAGGAATTTTTATACCTATTATTAATAAGTAATTTGAATCAGAATTTTTTTTATAAATGAAATAAGAGCTACCATGTGATTTGGTCTTTATTTGTAATAAAATAAAATCAACATTAAAGCATATAAATTATACTATTATAACATAAAGCATAAAATAATATAAATTATTCATTCGCTTTCACTTTCTAACGTATCACTGTAATCTTTCACTTAACCCTTCAAAGTTATGATCCATTTCGTTCATTTTTGGTTCTATTACTTTTTCTACGTGCTGCACACATTTTTTCCATTTTTCAGTTGTAATTTTTTGAACAGCTGAATAAAATATTTTTTTTAGATCAACCATTTAAAAGGTCGTATTACGGGAACGACGTCTCCTTTTATTTGAGCCCATATTAATTCAACTTCAAATTCAATTAAGACAAGCCAAGTTCACACAATGAGCACAAAACAACAGTCCGAAAAACAAGCCAGGTCAAAGATAAATAGATATGATCGCAATTCGCAACGAAGCAGGTACGCGGGAGACGTCTGAACGGTACGGAGTGTAACGACAAACTGATTATAACTTGCATTGTGATCACGGCCTAAGCGTCCCTATCTGCCAACCAACCAACCAGTCACGTGGAAGTCCAAATTCTCAGTGCTTGGTTCATTCGGCGAATAGACTATAATATTATTTTAGTCCCCGATGCTAGTGCAGCATTTTTTTTTTGTAAAACTATATTTTTTTTGCGTTTTTATGTATGGTATCTTATCAGTAGTCACGAGTACTATCACCTGTCTTTGTTTTCGGGAGAGGTCTCCATACACCCTGTATTAAACCCATACCCCCTGTTCGGTTTCTACACGGCATCGTACCGGAACGCCAAATCGCTTGGCGGTACGCCTTTGCCGGTAGGGTGGTGACTATCCACGGCTGAAGCCTCCCACCAGGCCACACCAGGGAAAATTCAGAAATTATAAATTCCCAAAATTGACCCTGCCGTGGATGGAACCCAGGACCTCCGCACGTTAAGACAACAGCTCAACGAGCGCGAAACGCGAAAACGCGAAAAAAGCTAATCTGAAACTGCCTTGACCTTCGACGATTTTTGTATGAAAAGTGGCCTATTTTAAGCCGTAATCCTGATTTTTTTGTCAAAATCTCTAGCGCATCTTGAAACTTTTGTAAGTTGTTAGAGGCAACGACCTCAATTTACATAGACGGGCCCTGTCAAACAAAGAATGTGGGCGTATTTTTAGCAACGCCATCAACGCCATCTAGTCCGAAAAGCGGGAACTTGCTTGCAACATCTTGAATGAAAGCTTGAAAACGTATGACTCGGTCATAGATAATAATATAGTTCATAGCCATAGAAGCTGTAAGGCCAGTTAGTAAAAAAAAATATATAATACAGTTTGCCGCGGAAATTAAATGATTGCGTAATGGATAAAAATATTAAATAGGAAGATTAAATACTTAACGTTTTTTGGAAATGTATAATTGTGAATTGAAACACTTACCTTAAAATAAAAATTATACAGTGCCAAACTAATTAAACTTTAGATGTTAACTTAATAATAACAAATTATCTGCACGACGAGCGATCGTGACAACGCTACGACGGGGACAAAAACAGGTGTGGAACGTGTTCAGCAACTCGGCCGCCCGGCGTTTTTCTATGAAAGGGCCCATCTAGTACCTACATATATATCGATGGTTAGAGGTCGCACAGATGATCACAAAATATTAAGGTTTCAGACTGCGACACCACTTTTCTTGGAAATTCAAGATGGCGGCCAGACCATAGAACACTTTTCACTAATATTTGAAATATTATTTGTCTGCACTCGAACAAAATGTAGAATAAATCCATACCGTGAATGCTTCAAAGTATATCTATCTGTCTTGTCAAATCTGTTCCGTTATTCGTTCTACCTTTTTTGAAATATGGTACAGAGTTATCCTAGCAACATGGTGACGGACATCGACTACTTTTTGTCAAAGAGTTCACTAGGACCTTTTAAAAATTCTAAATCCACGCGAACAAATCCTCAGGCATCATCTAGTTTTAAAATAAATTTTAAATAAGTACTTATAAATTTTGGAATAAATATAAGCTTAATGATAAAAGTTGAAAGTCGATAAAAACCTAAATCAACGTACCGATTTTAAGCAAATGACAATCAGGAGGGTTTTTCTAGGGGTAGAATTAAAGATTTCGTACTGTAATAATTATTAGGGCTAAGGATTTATGAATAAAATGAATATGTTCTTACTATACTTTGATTTTTTAAATATTATGTCTATGTAAAATAATATAAAGCTGAATAAAACACTTCTGTTGCATATTTATCGTGATGGTGTTAGTTAGTTACATTGAAATAATATTATTAATATAGTATTCATATTTTAGTTAACATTTAATTTTTAGTTCTTACGGTTATAATGTTAATTTAACTCTAAAATTAACCATAAAAGTTAAAAACTCTAATTCTAAAATTCTAGAGCGTGACAGATGTCAAAATTCATGCATTTGTGGATTTTGTGTCACGGGCAGCCATCTTGCTAAGGTGAGTTGTCAATTTGACAGATATGAAGTTTGGGGTACTTATATTCCCAACTTTGGGGGAATCCCCGCTTGGGATTTGGTGGAATTAAGGCGTGTGCACAATTTCAATGTTGTCATCACATTTTTTAAAAGCTTCCAAGATTGGGTTAATTTTCAAGCTTTTATGACATACATGATTTCAATTTTGTGGTTTCTTTGTGTTGTTTTTTTTTCAAATGTTTCCGATGTCTTGTTTTGGTTTTTCATTATATTATTTAAATGTTAGTTTCGTATTTTACGATTACATATTTATGGCGAAAACCGTTATATTAGAGTTTAGTTAGATATAAACACAGTCATATTTCAGTATTATATCACCTAGGAAGTTGATTTAACTAAAGGGTTTTAGAGCAACTTATAAAATTTTGTACTTTTTTGTTAGATTGGTTTTTATGAATGAAAAATCAAACTTTCTGCCTCTTATAAATTTGCTTCTCATTTATAACAATGCTTTTTTGAAACCTGTGCTGTTAAATGTGCTTTAAATGGATTATATTTAAGTAAATAGTATGCTTTCAGCTTTTATTACGGTGGATAAAATGTATTTTATATCATACTTGCTCAGTAACTAGGGATTACTATGGTGGAAAGTCTCCTTGTAAGTTGATGTTTGCAATTCAAAGCAACATTACGTCGCACTATGCTTGAATTGTAATGTTCACATTACAGTTCAAGCTATGCAAAACTCCTTGGTAAACAATCTCTTTTCTTATAAAATGGTAAGAAAACTTTTTACTGAAAAAAAAACACTGAACATGGCGGCATTTAATTTCCATACATTTCAAACTATGCAAAACTCCTTGGAACCCAGAGCCGTAAAAATAAAAATGGAAAACTATTTACGAAAAAAAATGGAAATGGCGGCATTTCATTTGATCTGAAAGTTTGTGAAGTTTGTTTGTAAAGTGATTTAAGTTATTTACAACAATGTCAAGCACTTCATCAGATGATGAAAAAGGAGGAGAGCCTGATTTTTGTTTGCTTGAAGCAGAACAAATGATGCAAAACCTTTTGCCGGATAAGTCCAAAGAGTGCTACGTGAAAACTTACGAAGAATTCAACAAATGGCGTGCAAAGAAAGGAATTACATCTTTGGCAGAATGTGTTTTAAATTTCATTTTGCATTACCAATGTTTTATTTACCTCGCAAGAATGATATAAAGTAGAATGCTTACCTCGGTTGCAAGTAGCTATTACACCCTCGAACTATATTCACCCTCGCTCGCTGCGCTCGCTCGTGTGACTAAATATCTCGGGTGCACGCGATCCATTAGCGCCCTATGCGAGCTGCGCTCGCACTGGCGCCAAATTGGATCTTGTTCTGTAATAGCTTACTTACGTCCCTTGTGTAACAATCTACTATTACGTATCTATTGTATCATATATATTTTTTATCCTATATTAATATTTTAAGCCTTATTGTACTTATCTTAATGGTTTTGACACCCTTTTTATTAATAAGAAAGAAAATCAAAACTACTTAAAACAAAATGGTTTGCACTTTTTTTTTAAATTATGTCACAAAAGTAGTCTCCAAACTTCCAGTCGAGCATTTATTTGTTAAAGTGTGGATGCTACTTAAAAAGCAACTATTATTATTAAATAATTTCTATTTTCTACACTAAACTTAAACTTATAACCATAGTGTGTCATCTTTTCCGCCATAGAGGCTGAAAAGGACGGCACTGCTTTTTCTCCTGCTATATTAATAAAGATTTAATTTTTATAAAACTAATTAAAAAAATATATATTTTATTATTATTGCAGTAACGTCCTGCGCTCGCAGTCGTTCCATGGGCCAGTTCTATCGCCGAACCTGCGCTACCAACCGCCGACCCTTATAACGGAGACATACGACGCGTCAAGCGATAACGATTTTTAATACAAAGTAAATAGAGGCGGTTTTTACGACGGCCGATGTGATAGTGTGTGTATGTGTAACGAAAATGGAACCAAATATTTATGTAGAGTGTAGACGCGGCTATATAAATTGACATAAATAGACGTCGCTTTGACATTGACATATGTCAAAGACGCGCCATCTTGTAAGTTAAATTGGATTAATTATTGTCCCTTTCCCTGCCTTCAACCACGATTTTTTTAATCATTTCAGCTGACCAAGCTGTGTAAACCTTTGATAAAAGCAATAGCAGAACAGCTCCGGTTTGTGAGTTGTGTGTACTTTGAATGAATGTGAAACTAAATGGAATGGAATTATAATTATAATATTATAGAGATTATAAACTATTAATTGAAATTATAAATATTTTTCTTAGTTTTATAATTTACACAATATGTTAACTTGGTAATCATAAATTAAATTTTAGAAATGTCAGTTTGACATATGTCAGTGTTTGCCGCCAAATTTCAATGGAATTTGATGTATGTTTTTTTTAGTTAAGTTTTTTTAGCTAAGGTACATAGTATTTTGGGAAAATGCAATTTTTTTATTCCCACTCATTTGCACAATTTTTTTTATATCACTGCGAAAGTACACATTACTGTGTTACATAAGTTTATTCTCCAAATTAAGGAATTATCGTATCTTCACGTCATAAATTAGTATTTTAGTACTAAGTAAATACTTAGGGTTCTTTACACACCCCGACACATTAGATAAGGCCAGGCAGGCAATGTGCACTAGATTACATATTCTATTACATATTGTCCGCCTTTCCCTTAATACAGGCATGTGTTTAGAATCTCTGAGAAGCTCATATCATTCATACATCGATTTATTAAAGAAAAACTAGTAGTATTTCTCTATTTTAAGCTTTAGTTGTTATACATAGTGCAATTCGAAACATCACAGATAACGAAGTATTACTTTATGAAATTATATTGTTAAACCTGTACGCTTTATTATTCTAAAATAAAAGTAAGTATATTTAAGTTATATTTTGACCCAAAATATTGGTTAGTTTCTGTATTTTTCGGTCGTACATAAAACTTAATAGATAGGCCTAAAAAAGCCCATATTGTGTCAATTTTGCTTTTTTTCAGAGATCTCTGCATAGATTTGTATAGTCGAATATGATTCATTGTTTGAGGGTGTCTATCTACTGAAGCGGAGCAGTTCAGCAGACCAAACACTGCACAGAGATTACCTAATAAGATGACCATGTACACGATCTTGTCCACTTCAGTGGAAAGGCACTCTAAGTGCTGATTTTTTCAATCAAATATTATGGACTATTTATTCGTCAGTTAAAAATTATTTAGTGATTGTAAAATCTGGTCTAAATAATATTGTTATTCCCTTTGTAACTATAAGACTTGCAACCGTTTCCCACGGAAAGCACAAATTTGGTTTACATTTATTTACATCTGAATTATACATCCAAATCAATAGCTTTTGCAAAAAATCTGAATGTCATAATATATAAATAGCAGTGATTCTTCGTAGGTTTAGTTGTGACTTTCGGATTCAAACTAATGAAATACTAAACTAATAAAATAAATAAATGTACGCATAATTCTGCAAAACTGTCCACTAAATAATAGTTTTTAAATTACTATTCTCTGATATAATAGGCCGAAAGCATAGCATGCAAATTATTTATTTAATTATTATTCAAGAATATAAATAATAATATGATCATAAATGGAATTAATTACTTTTTAATAACGATACTGTATTGTGAAATTATTTATTAATATTATTGTATACAATATTTTTCTTGTTATATTTACTTATTCTCCCTTTCTGATGTGTACCGAAACATGTTATGTTGAATACATATGTTTACGGTGAATTTCTATTTTTGTATTTTGCATATTATGATAAAAATTACTATTACAAAACTATTATTGTTAAATATTCATTTTCATAATCTAGTAACAAATTAAAGAACACATAAAAATAAGCTGCTTTTTAATATATAAATTTTTTAACTCTCTAGGATGTGCTACTCCGATTTGTCGAGCAAAAACGATTTGATAATTTACTTCTAGAGTATCTTAGTTTTTACTTATGTTATTAGTTCTTAATTTTGGGCCCTAAGCCATTTCGATCGCACGGTTGGACCTGACAAATCGGAACGTGTATGGCGCGCTTAAAGTCGGGTACAGACTTACGAAATGTAACATGCAATGTAACACGCAATGAAAGAATTTGCCGTCCACATTGTCGCAATGTATCATGCAATGTTACACGAAGCGCAAGTGTGGACGGGTTGTTTGTCTGTTCTGCTGAACGTTGTTCTCGGCAGACTGAGCTATGTTCACCGCGTGCATGCCCGAAACAGATGCGAGTAGGTACATGCTCGGTTAGTGCGCGCGCTGTGTCCACACTTATGAAATGTTCCTTTTATTTTACACTAGCGGATGCTCGCAACTTCGTTCGCGTGGTAAAAGTTTGTTTTCCCACAGGCACTCCTTAATTTTCCGGAATAAAAAGTAGCCTATACCACTCTCCAGGTCCTCAACTATCCGTGCAAAATACCCGTTGCTCTGTTGCGGCGTGATTGAAGGACCAACTCTCTATTTCACTCCTTTGTGGGTAGAATTTTCAAAAACTGTGAAATACGTATTTCTTAACACGTTAAACGCCGTGGGGGACAACATATGGGCCTCACTTATTTAATAAAAGGAGCCACATTAAAAATGCCCGATTGTTTAATGTTTCGTATAAGTTTTTATTGCTTTAGGGGCTAGAAAATGTGCCAAATCACATGAAATAAATCTAAGAAAAGTAATTTGTGACTTTATTATACCAAAATACTACTGGCACTCAACAGTTGCCCCCCATGGCCCACGCGGAAATAAATCGCGTTGTTCGTTGGCGGGGGCCGCGGGGGTCGAGGTGTCGGTCATCCCCGCTCATGTCCTGCCGGCCACCGGCAGTCTCGATACGCGATTCCCGCGCAGTGACCGTTTGGACTACCTAGCTACCTACATTGATTACGTATCGATTTGGGAATTTTCGGTTTATTTGTTTACGTAAATTAAATTGTTTTTTATTGCATTTCATTCAATGCTTTATTATAATGGATGAGTTCGAAGATTTAGAAATAAATCAAGAAGATTTATCACAAATAGAAGAATTAGAAATCACCTTGTTGAATAATAGTTTCCATATAAGCTCTGAAGAAGAAGACATAAATATCCAACCAATTACTCGTAAACGTCGTCGTATTATGGTGATAGACAGTGAAGAAAGTGATGCGGAAGATCATGCAGTTCCAGATACCTCGGGAAACACTACGCAGTTTACACGCACATGGACACTACCAACTGGTAACCAGCGTCGAATTATACCTTTCACAGAAAATCCTGGTTTTCCTACTAATCTCCGCTTAGCAATGACTAAGAAATCGCCTGCTGATTTTTACTCTCTTTTAGTTCCCGATGATGTTTTTATGCAAATTGTAGAAGACACAAATCAGTTTGCTATAGATAGAATCACCGGGCGCGTGGCTTCAAAAGCAGCAAGAATTCGTAACTGGTCTCCTTCTAACGTGCATGAGATAAAAAGGTTTTTTGCATTGATTATTTTTATGGGCTTGGTAAAACTTCCTAAGCTTTCTGATTATTGGTCAAAAGATGAAATAACAGGTCACCCATTTGCAGCAACAATAATGTCCCGTAATCGCTTTGAACTGCTTCTTCAAATGCTTCATTTTTCCCGGCTTGACAATGCTCACAAGTCTGATAGGTTACATCGCGTCAGAAACTTACTGGAGGTCATGAACACAAATTTTTCAAGGCATTATACTCCTGCTGAAGATATATGCATTGACGAAAGCGTTGTGCCATTCCGCGGCAGAATCATTTTTCGTCAATATAATAAACAGAAACGGCATAAATACGGCATAAAAGAGTTTAAATTATGCACTCTACCGGGGTATACATATAAAATCAATATTTATGCGGGAAAAGAAAACGATCAAGTGAATACTACGCCGGCAAACGTTGTAATGTCACTTTGCAGTGGCTTGTTGAATAAGGGTCACACGTTGTATACCGACAATTGGTATACGAGTATTGATTTAGCAAGGAATCTGTTGGAAAATGAAACACATCTAGTGGGTACTATTAGAAAAAATAGAAGGAATATACCAAAAGAGGTTGCTAATGCTAAACTGAAGACAGGTGAATATATAGCTAGAGAGAGCGAAGATGGAATTACTATCATGAAGTGGAAAGATAAAAGAGACGTACTTGTTCTTTCGACCAAACATTCCGACCGTTTCCAGATAATTACAAAGCGAGGAAAAGCGATATCGAAGCCGAAAATCGTGCTAGACTATAATAGGGCAAAAGGAGCTGTCGATTTGTCCGACCAAATGGGGGCTTATTCCACGCCATTAAGGAAATCGGTAAAATGGTATAAAAAAGTTGCCATAAACTTGCTGTTGAACACTGCAGTTATCAATGCACTAGTATTATATCAAGCAGTAACCGGGACGAAAATCCAAATAGTTGAATTTAGGAAACAGGTGTTGAAGGGCCTGTTAATGAGAAGTGAAACCTCAAGTCAGGTTTCAAGACCAATAAGAATGAAGCATAAGCTTGCGAAGAAAGACGGCACAAGCAAAAATAGTCGAAGAACATGTCAGCAGTGCTACAAAGACAATACTAAAGTAATGGGACGAGTATTAGCTAAAAACAAGACGAAAAAAGTTGTAACTTTTTGTGAAACCTGCCCTAACAAACCATTTCTTTGTTTTGATTGTTTCCATAAAATTCATTAAAATAATAGGTGTAGTAACGTATAATAAATAATTATTATATTTCTGATTTACAAACATGTAGTTTAATTCATCAAACTATCCCCGAACAATATACTCCTTTTTTCAGGCAGTCATATAAAAATTAAACCCTGACAGCTATGTAGTACAACTTTAACCAGATTTTAACTACTTAATTAAGTAAATAGTAACATTATACAGTATTTAACAACACATATAAATAATTTTATGGAAAAATATAAAATAACACATTATCATACACACTTTTTCCTTTAGAGCTTTCAAACAAGTCTTGTCCCGAAATTATTTGTCATATTTTTCTAAGTCATATTTTTTACTAAAAACCAAATACAATCTATTTGTCTGCAGGGCCGTGGGGGTCACGTCAAATACTTATTAGCTTCATATCTGTGTCCGACGGCCCAATAGAGACGCTTAAAATTGCCTCTGACTCGCGGTCATATGTTGTCCCCCGCGGCCCCCACGGAACTATTGTATGTCGACCACACGGTGTACCCCACGGCCCAAACAGAAAAACTGAAAAATTAAAGCGGCGTTCAACGTGTTAATTTACAACTCGCAGCTCATATAGCAAGTCTCATGTCTATCTTTCATACAAATTTTCAACCCCTATTTTACCACTTTAGGGGTTGAATTCTGAAAAACTGTGACACACGTCATTCTTCATTTTTTAACGAAAGCCAAAATACCAAGTTTCGTTTAAATAACTTGAGAAATGAAAGACTGTCATGCAAACTCTCATCCCCTATTGCACCCCTTCGGGGGTAGAATTTTCAAAAACTGTGAAACACGTATTTCTTCATTTTCGACCCGTAGCTCGTATACCAAGTTTCATGGATATAACTTGAGAAATGACGGACTTTCATACAAACTTTCACCCCCTATTTCACCCCCTTAGGGGTGGAATTTTGAAAAATCCTTCCTTAGTGAGCGCCTACGTCACACAAGGAACCTACTGTCAAAATTTCAAGTTTCTAAACCCAGCGGTTTAGGCTGTGCGTTGATTAGCTAACGATTTATATATATATATATATATATATATATATAGATAGATTGCATGTTACATTTCCTAATTCTGTACCCGGCTTTAAGATGATTAAAAGTTCATTGCGATTCCACTTACATAACAATCCAGTATTTTTGTACAAATTATTTTATCCCTAAGTAATTTGTATTTTTTTCCTGCTTTGAGCTTGCTTCGAATCTTTTACGAGTAGTGTGAAGTGGTTTTAATATAAAAAATAAATTAAAAAAAAGGAATTTTAAATTCGTCCCGAAATAATGATCTCATATTGGAGTATTTAATAATATTATTATTATAGTTACTTGTGTACGTTTTTATGTATTAAAATTAAAATATCTAATGGGAAAATTAATTTAATTTTAAAGTAATGTGACAGCTTAAGTTCAATAAGTCAATCTGTCAAAATTCTACTCAGCACAGTCAACACCAATGACTCGCTTAATATACTCTGTACCGCTTCACTCTTCTCTAGTAAATTTTGAATTTAGAACGTCTCCATATCCATAAAGACTTGTATTCCTCAAATACTTATCATAAACGTGTAGTAAAGTTATTTTCTTGCATAAATGTAGTAGTTAATAAACTTCTGATTGAATGTTAGCCTTTGTTGGAAATTATTCTAAACCTAGCTACTTGTATATGGAATCAAAATTTACTAATTTTGACTTCGTAAAGATGGGCTTAGAAAATAGAATGAAAGTGTTAGGATGAGAAAATTTTGGTTAATTTCGTTGTACCCAAATCGACAGGTCTTAAATTAGTAACTTTTTTGCAATGTTCTAAACATTATTTTTTATCTGTCAATTTGGTTTAGAGATTTGTGTATAGCGGAATTAAGCATTGATGTAGCAATAAGCCAAGCTTCTAAGTTATATCATTGTATGATAAATTGCTCGAAGCTAGTGTTTATATTATAGTTGATGTTAGCATTTCATAAAAAGCAATTGTTTTACCACGGAAATAAAACGATAACAATCATATTATTTTCTTTTTATTATTCCTGAAACCTAGTTATTAGTATAATCTGAAAGAGATGTCCATTCCACGTCAAGTTTTTGGTTCTTACAAAACAGCGCCATCTAGTAATCATAGTTGAAACTCGGCAAACCATAATATATACTTATCCTTCCTCTGTAAAATTAAATTCGTTTAATCACATGCGTGATGTCGTCTTCGAACAAAAATACTTGGACCAAAAAAATAAGCGCCATCTAGTCGACATGGTTGAAATGACTTAGTAAAATTACACAGTGTTGCTATAGCTAAAAAACTGCATAAAGTTTAAATATTTTTTAGAGTGGCCACATCCGTCAGAAAAATAAAAAATATGGCCATCGTCAAATACACCGATGCATGAGGCATTTTCTTTTGGCCCGGCAAGCAAAAACTGCGCACTTCACTGCGCGACGTGGCCTCATACAAATTATATTTGCCGCTACGTACCGCGCCGCTCCGTGCATCTCAAATGAGGCTAGACCATAAAGCTCGCCATAGACGATAAGTCGCTTAACGCCTGTTTTGCCCACTCATGGCGTATTTAGTCCAAATGAGAGACCGCCAATGGCCAAGCTAGGTGCAGGTTGTGTTTTGCGTTACATTTATTGTTTTGTAACGCAATCTGGCAAGTTGCTTTAGCAATTTTGCCTATTGTGTGCACTTTTGCATCCTCACTTGGTCGCTAGAGACCGTGTCACGAAAGAATTTCCCTAGAATGTTTATGTGAAATTAGTTCCACTAATTGCCCCGGGACTTCTTTCGTGACGCGGATTTAAGGATCAGTACGCTACTGAGTTTGAATTCGATTGATCGTATAAGAATTCGATGACATTAGCGTCGAAGTAAAGTGAACCATAGCACATACTTAGAGCTAAATTTCGTGTAGGTATGCATTCGCTCCAAACGATTGTTGACTAATGAATTTGAGACTTAATCAATGAGATTAAGGTTCATTTTACATAAACGTTAATGTCATCGACCTGCATGCCTGCTGTTCATTATGTTAGTTAAAGTCTGCCAATCCGCATTTGGCTAGCGTGGTGGACTATCGCCAAACCCCATCTCACCCGGAGACCCGTGCTCAGCAGTGGGTAGGGGACGGGTTGAAGCGAAGCTTCTGGGTTCAATAATTTCCGAGGCGACGATAGGAGTGAAAGAAAAGACTAAGTGAGCGCTAGGTACATAATTTATTTTCATAATAATTATGTCATAGTTAAGGTATTTATAAATATTTTGACAACTACGTTGGCAGTGTCATGTTTATAATCTATGGTCTAGTAAATTATCAGTGGCAATAAACGTGAAGAAATAATGAATCCGGCGTTGTTTTTTAATTCGATTTACAATCACTTAAAACTCTGACAAGTTTATCTGTGCGAGTGTCGAAAATTGGAACTATTCTCTTTTGTCGGCAATCGAGAAGTGCGCTTTCTTAGATTGAAAATATTCAAACAAAGTTTTTAAGTGTTTAAAGTTTTTGTCAATAATTGTAAACGTAGCAAAATGCCGTCGGATAGTGACTGTGATGGTTTTGAACAGGCAGTGGGTAAAAAGGAGGAAAGTGCAGTAGGAAAAAGTGAAAAATATAAAATATTCATGAAGCCTGGATATCGCCGTGCGTATGACGTCAATAGTACTAATGTGGAGTTCCCGGTATTTGTAGAGAGAACGGAAACAGACGTTAAACCAGGAAACAAAAATCCTCTGATGGTGACAAAATACTTCAAACAGGTCAAAGGTATCAGTGAATGTAGGCGCATAAACGCTAATAAAATTATGCTTGTTTTTAAACAGGCAACAGCAACAAATGACTTTTTTCATCATACCTACGTATGCGAAAAACGAATATTGGCTTCAGAGGATAGCGGGAGCAAAATGTAATTTTTAGGCCCATGGGACTTTTCATTTCTCTGTTCTGATTGGTCCGCGTTCGTGCTTTAGTATACTGCGTTCGTCGCAGAAACCTGTCGATCGCTCGTTCCGTTCGAAATCCAAAAATGTTTGAGTGGCTGTTGTGATCAATTTGTTGATCGGATATTATACGTCTTTACATTCTTGAATTTCGAACGGAATTATGCATGCTAGTCCAAAGAGGGAAAAAATACTAGTTAACCAAAGAGGTCGAACGGGATATATAAAGAGGTGATAGTGATGTATTAACTCCTGAAAACATATTATATGATGCAGCTAATGTGGTGCAACAATTAATTATTACCACAAAAATCGCGTGTAAAATATTTAAATGAATACAATAAATTCGTTGAAAGGAAAAATAGAAAAAGTCTTTTTCAGAAAGAAATGTTTCTAGCATACTTTCAAGAATTGGCTAAAATAAAAAAACCTCCTACACTGTGGAGTATTTACTCTATGCTGATCAAATCTCTATATATATAAAAATTGAAGTCTATACAAAATTGGTGTCATATTTGAAGAGACTTTCTGAAGGATACCAACCGAAGAAATCCAGTGTACTTTCCCGCCATAATGTAGAAACGTTTTTAAATCAGGCACCTGACAACGATTTCCTTGCTATCAAATTAAGTTTATACCTTATTATTTGCAAAAGAATAAATTATTTATTTATTTATACCATCCAAAATAATAACAACAAAAAAAAAGAAAAACAAAGACAAAAGTGTGACACAAAAAGCGGCCTTATCGCTTAGTATAATTAGTGAGTCAGTAAAGATTTAGTTGAATGTATGTTTTTGCAATTAACAGAGCTTTTTTTGTTACAGGTAGCTTTAATTTTTGGTATCCACGGAGCTTGTCGTGGTATCGAACTAACGAACCTTACAGTTGACGATATTGAAAAGCAGTCTGAACAATTAATGTTAGTGAAATTGAAAGACACAAAAACCAAAATTGACAGATCTTTTATTGTACGCGACGAGTACAAATCTATTGAAGACAAATACATGGCTCTTCGTCCTCCTAACACACACACCAGGCGATTTTTTATCCGATATCAAGGAGGAAAATGCTGGAAACAAGTTATAGGAAAGAATAAAATTTTTTGCTCTCGGGCGGCGTATATTGAATTCCTCGGCACGCTCAGGATTCTACTTTAGAATCCTTCACTTCGCTCTGAATTCAAAATAGCGCCCTCGGGGAACAAAAATTTTCTTTGGCCACATATAACACAAATAACTATTATCCCATCAGTGCCCTTCAGTTTACAAGCTTCGAGCTTTCATTCCGGCGTCCTCTGTGGAGAGGGTGGGGGTTGTTAGGTTCATCCCAAAAGGAAGCGAGTAACCATGAACTCTTTAATAAACTCTCATCAGAAAGTGAAGTGATAAGAGTAAGGAGATTCTTGAAAAAATTAGGGGAGGTGTTAGTGCCTCTCTCAACAATAAGTGTAATTTTCAGCGGTGTAGCATAGTCTATGGTCATATATGTAATGTCTATGAGAGAAGAAAAATAAAGTTGGCTTTGATCGGAACAACTACAAGCTGTGTGATTTGCTAGACCCTGTCCCCCTTTCAAATTAATATAAAAGAAGAAAGCCAACAAATACTCTCCACTAGAAGGTCAATAATACATGGTGTCAGAAGATAATATGAAGAAATAAGAAGAAACAAAATGGTAACGCCTGAAAAGTCACAAAACGTAATCCTCGCTAACGGTCTCAAGTCGCCGAAGCTAAGCGTGCAAAATGGCGGAGGTGCAGAATGCGCTAACTCGGAAAAATGGAGGAGATGGAAGCAAAAATATGAAATATACTGTGAAGAAAACGACTTAGAGAAGCTGCCAGAAAATAAACAAATCGCAATATTGCTCAATGCGATAGGCGACGATTGACGAAGGATTGGAAATATATAATTCATTTAATGTTCAAAGGTCGGAAGAAACCGTTAAGTCAATTCTAAAAAAGATTTGGCGAAAAAATTAATTCATGTAAAAACACAACAGTAGAAAGATACAACTTTTTCACTAGATACCAAAGGGATGAATCAATTTATGAGTATGTGACGTGTTTAAACAATTTGGCTTCGAAATGCAAATTCGAAAATCTAAAAGAATCCCCAGTGAAATACATGTTTATAATTGGTCTAAAAAATGAAAACATTAAAGGAAAATTACTGCAACACAATGAAATAAAAGACGTCAATGAAGCAGTCGCAATAGCCAAAAACAGAATTGTCTGGCACAAGATCGAAAAGAATAAACCCTGTCCCCCTTTCAAAGGAAGAAAGCCAACAGTATTTCAGAAGAAAGTTTTGGTACTTTAGATAAAATTCACGCCAAAACGCTCGGCGGTGTCATGGCGTCGTTTGTGACGTCACTATAGGTTTTATTAATGCACTTTGTGCAGTGTGCAGTAACCAATATAAAGTGTGATTGTCAAAGCTCGAAAACAAATAATTATGACGTCATTCGCTTCTTGGTGTTTAGTCCGCTATGGCGGATTGCTGTATTTTATAGTTTTATTTTATCAATATAAATAGCAATCTCACTCGAAATAGAAAAATAAATACGTTTTTTATAATCCATGAATCCTATTTCATAAGGTAAATTCATAATTACATTGATTCTTGGTTACTGTCACCATGCCTATTGTGGGGGCGCTCATCTCGCAATATCCAAAACTTGCCCTGTAAAGGCAGCGAGGATGCAGAGAAAAAAAGAAACCTACCCAAAAGTATTACAAATAAATAGTGTGAGTTTCCCTCCACTTACAAAGCCTCCGACATACCAAAAGGCTCAGCTTACACAGACTAAACAAAAAACCCGGAAATAACAAAATCTACTCAGAATTGATCTGATGTTGATTTTTAATGGATAGTGGCGCCTCCTCCACTCACACAGATAGGTCGTCTAGCTTTACCTCATATCTGATAGTTATATTTTAATTTTACAAATGAGTTGTAAGTGCATAATAAATTAGCATTTTTATGTCTATTTCGTTTAATTTTAAAATGTATCTAATAGCAGGTATTTTATATTATAATTTACAACCTTTAATTTTTACAATAGTATAATATGAGATTTTTTACAAAGGCTGCAAGAGTACGATAGATTTACAATCCTCATTCCAATACCTAAGCACATAAAAATTTAAATAAAAACGTTAAGTATATAAAAAGTTATGTTAACCATAGAGTTTTCGACTAGAGTTGTCGTTGAAATAACACTTAAAAATCATAAATTAATTTCAATAAACTTTGCAAAACTGGTTTTGCACAGAAAAAAAAACAGAATTCCGGTTTTGAGTGAAGAGTTTAAAGTAGTATGCATCATTTAAGAACTAAAAATCGTTAAAATTGCCATAACATTTTTAATCTAGGTAATTATTGTTATTAAATAAATAGATTAATTTTAATTTATTTACAAATTATAGTCTAAACATCATGCTATGACTTAAGATTTGGCTAATTTCAATTATCTAGAAATGTCTAATTTTACTAACTTACTTTGTCTACGTATCAAAATCTATGACAACTATGGTCGTTTATTTAGTCTATGCATTAACGGGCATTTCCCAGAGTTCAAGTAGTTTTTGCTGTTTCATTTAATTGTGCTACAGGCTTAATTTAAATATACTAATAATCTATGCAGGGTAAATTTGTACATTTTTTATACTTAAAAAAAATCAAGCTAAGTCTAGAGATTTTTTTGTAGTAGGAACTAATATAGATCGATGTCCGCCGGCCGTGGCCAGCCATTTTTTTGTTACATATTATTATCAGAATTTTCCTTCTTTGTGGTAAAAATTGTTCTGTATTTCATTCAGAAGCAAATATCTATATTAGTATTTTTAAATTAACCCTATGTAATGAAAACTGAGTAAAATTTGATTTCAAGGACACGAAAAAGATACATAAAAATTGGTACATAATCATAACACTGTGATATATTATTATTCTAAGTCACATAATATATTATATACAATTTAATCATATTATAATGAGATCGCTAATCTAAATATTCTATCTATGATGTACTTATTCGCTAATAAATGCTATGTACAAAAAATCTCCAAATATAATGTATAAAGTATTGTCACAGCCTAACGAAATACTTCATACAGTATATTATACATTTATAATATATTCGTCGGTCAACGGAGACCTCTCTCTTTCTCTAGAGTACAGGGACGTACAGTACCAACCGACCAACTTTCATTATTTCATTTAGTATGGTGTCTGTATGGATCAGTCTTTCGGGTATGTGTGTATCAAACTTCAAGGGCGGCGTCTCACTGGTTATTAATTATGCTGTGGTATTTCTTGGACGTAATAATGCTATATGAATAATATTCGTCCGAGATGTGCAAGAAAATTAAGAAATGACAATGAAACGTATTTTCCATACGACGTCAAAGCTTCGCGGGGAGTTTTTGTCTTGTCTTGCCCGTAGTGTGTTTTCATCCTAACAATTAGGGTACAGGACACTCAAGTTAGAGGTAAAAAGTTTTAAAGAATAATATCTTTAATATTATTTATCTTCAATCAAGAATTAAGTATCAATCTACAGCAAGAAATATTCCATAAGGAAAAAGGAAAAAATGAGTAAAATAGGTCAAATTAAATTGCATTTCCAGGGATAAGGTTGCCGTTTTCAATTTTATGTTATTTGATGTTGTTGCTACTTAACTGTAATTAAGTGTTTAATTCTTTTAAAAATTAAAAACAAAAATTCATACAATTTTAAAAAGAATGCCATGTCTGTGACGTCATAATGTTAAAGCAATTTCACTATAGTACAGTGTCAACACTGCATGAGCTGTGTGAAACAAACAATTAACATTATGACGTAACACGCGCTCGAGTTTATTCGGCGTGAAAAAAAAAACTAAAAATAGTTTTGCTATAAAGCATAAGCTTTATAGCAAAACTATTTTTAGTTTTATCATATACATATAAATGTATATGATAAAAAAATCATTTAATTACCCAATTATAAGATTTTCTATATATACTTAAAATTTTCTATGCTACAAGTTTATTGGCGATTAATAATTCTATCATTACCTACGTAAATGAAAGAATAACTAAATAGGAAATAGTGAATGTATACTTATGAACAGGAATCGTCATGACTAGTTCCATTTCACGAGTCTTTTAACTACAACTAACAAAAGATGAGAATGGGATGCACCTTTAGTAATTGTCAGTTTATAAATCTCGATAACGTTCTTCGATTTCGAGTATCGATAATGTTGGAGTAAATTGAACCTAAATCCCTTGATTTATGGTTTTATTTCGCATTAACCGGTTGGTATGTCAAAGATGTATCGATGAACGCCCTAAAACAAGACACTTAAGGGCTGGTTGATTCAAACCATTGGTTATTGTAACATACTAAACTTAACACTTAACAGGTAATATAGGAAATTAGGTCATGGTTTAATACTTTTGTGCCCAAATCTTTTTAAAAGTAAACAGAGGAATGTCAAAGTAAAATATGAGCATAAATTAAATAATATAAGACCAAAAAGGCACAGCTTTTAATAGTACATTGTTCACTGAGGGGAGAAAGTGACCGATTACTAACGAGGGTAGTTTAAGTTTGAAAGTTAAACTCAATACACGCGAGTTAGGAATCGAAGTTTCTCCCGAGTGATACGAGTACATAGTGCTCTATACTACACCTGCGAGGAAAATAAGCGATAATTCTTTGAAGCTTCACTATTACTACTAGACTAAATTTTGACTGCATCATCACTTACCATCAGATATAACGCAGTCAAGGGCTAACTTGTAGTGGAGTAAAGAAAAAAAGGATCAGTACAGTACCCGGCAGGAAAGATTGCACGTCGAGCTTTAGAAAGAAATAATCGGTTGATTCGATTTCCTAGAGCGTTGTCTCTGTCACTCATGCCTATGTGACGTTTTGTCGCTGACTGTGTCTGAGCGACAGAGACGAGTACCTAACAGTAGTATATTCCTAATAATAAACTTCTTACAATAGTCTTATTAAAGTCTATATAACCCGTGTTAGACAGGCTAGTACACTAGTTTTATTTTTACCTAGAACTATGCTGTACCGACGAATCGTCCTCCGCGAAACTGGCTCTATTCCTCCTCTCACACCGTTTCTGATGTTGCCGTATGAACGCACTCAGTCTATTCAACAGAAACTGTTTGTCGTGACCTTCTAAAACTAGCTGATTCTTTAACACTTCCACCATATGTCGGTTAGCTGCTGCCACAGCCCAATAATAATATAAAAAGAATAATAAAACCGCAAAAGCTGGCACCGCAAATGTGGATGTTCCAAAAAGGAAAACGATCTCACGAATAAGAAATGGGAATCTGTCAAAAGTTTCGACTACATACTCCCAAACTGTATTGAAACCTCGAAACGGACCGCAATTCCAAGATGGCGTTATTTCTGCCACAGAATATGCCACCGGTATTATCGATATCACGAACCCGAGTAATAAAACAGACATAAACAATGATTTTGATTTAGAAGCTTTATAAACTATGGGCGAAGGCGTTGAATTGATTAAACAAGCAAACTTTTTGATATAGAATATAAAAAAACAGAAGATCGTCCCGATTAATGGTAAGAATGGACAGAAAAAAGAACCCATCCATATTATCGTTTGTACATATACTATGTCTAAAACATGCTTGGGTAAGTAGAAGTCTTGTGTACCAATAATTTTGAAGCATCTACTGTTTGTGTGTCTAGCTATAAATGCTCGCGGTAGATTTATTATGAAAGTCATAACTATTTGTAAAGCAAAGTCGGTTAAAACCAACTTGTATAACTGTTGTCCTACATACGTCTCCCAACATTCTAAACGAAACTCTTCGTATAAATTAGCACATTTTATTCTATCAGGGTCCGTTACTTGTATGTAGATTTGACTTAGAAGAACTGCTAACGACGAAAGCCTCAATAAAACTGTCCGTAGCAAACTAATTATTATAGTATTAGCTGGCATGTAACTCTCAAATTTTATGAGATAACTAAATATCTCTGGGACTATAATATTCAGTACGACTATAGTTATAAACGGCAAAAACTCAAGCAAAGTACTTTGCAATTGTCCAAACGAATATGGGCCCACATTGTACTGCTTTAAAGCAGATTTTTCTGTGTCATTAACGAATTCACTTAAAACGTTGTGAGAATTTTGATCTTCATTCAATTTATCCATGGAATAGTTGAAAACTACGTAAATAAGTATACCGGATGCGATCAGGATTATGAATACTACTAAATGTATTAAGAGTCGTCGGAGATGCATCAATATTTGGCTTTCCCTGGTTCTTGATTGCTTTTCTTCCTTATACCTTTCTTCTTCCAAACAACCCTTGATTTCATTGTATAAAGCCTTGTGTTTAATTTTCGCGGATTTTTCGTTATGTATGCAAAAGTCCCACCCTCCAAAAACTAAATTACAATACATATAAAACTGCCCTTCGCTCTCCACTAGTCGTTCTTTAAAACCTTTAGCCGCAGTTTTAACTATGGCTATTAATGAAAACAGAGCCCAAGAAATCGGAACCAAGATATAAGCTAAAGGCATGTTGTAGTAAAACTTAGTTTGCCAAAATGCTTTGATAAAATACGTATAAATTTGGTCACTGTAGACACCGTAGAACAAGATTGTCCTTTCCATCCAACCAGTCCCTTGAATAAAGGATAGAACTACATTAAAATCCGTTAAATTTCGTCCCAAATACGCTTGCGAACAACATATTGTGGAATTTTCGGCGAAATCATCACATTCATAATCGACTTCGACCAAAAAAACTGTGGGTAGTATCAAAAAAACTATCACAAAAATCGATATGCCAAAGTTTAGAAAAAGCAGCCATCTTAGGAAAAGGAAATACGCGACGACGCCCGTTCCGAATTTTCCTTCTATTTCTCGTAAAGAAGATTGCCATAGTTCTAATTTTCCGACGATTTCTGTGAATCGTATGCTAAATCGATGCCATACTTTGCGCTGTCGCCATTGCAGCTGTTCTAAGCCTTGTAGACGCAGTTTTGTTGCGCTCTGAAACAAAAAAACTAATTTTGAGGGTAGTCCAAAAACAAAAAGTTTTTTAACTAATTTTGGCGACTTAATTGGCGCAATGGTGAATATATGTTGTATATACGCTGTCCTATGCTAGTCTTTCAGAAAATACTGGGTTTAGGTAAAAAATATTTAGCCCCATTCCAATACCGAGATACTCATTTAGTGACAGAAGGGCTCATTTTTTGAGCAAAGGATCAGCCAGGCTGTCTAACGCGGAAATGCAGCCAGTATTCTTGACACCATTCCACGCGGGCATGATTTATATAGTAATGAGGCTAACCTGAGCTAGCTTACGTTAATTTCTATTGTATTGTTTCCTATTTGCGCATAATTTTTAAGTATTTTTTATGTAAAATTAAATTAAAATTTTTGCTTGTTCAAATATAGCTATTTAGTCATTTTAATTCTCGTACTATCCTATTTTGATACTCGGCAAGCCTCATATCAAAAAACAGCACTCGAATTAAAATGACCCTCATTACGATACAGTTGCATACAAGATTTTATCTACGACAAGGACGTCTTTATAATTTTTTACTTTATAAATTAATAAAAACCCAAAGTGCTAGAACCCAGAGCCGCTAAGCTATAGGTATCCTATTTATGAAGATAACCATATCGATACAGCTACGACTCATAACGATACAGCTCCCATGCAACGAACTGTATCGTTATGAGAAGCAAACACGAAAGAGGGTTCAATTCGATATAGTTGTCAAATTCGAAATTGGAACTTTTCGATGCTGGAGTAGATAAAATAATAAAAAATATAATATAAATAGGAGTATTTTATTTGAAACTTGTGAGCAAATTACCTGTAATCGGTCCTTAATATCTCTCTTCTGGTTCATAGGGACCGGCATCGCTTTGATCTGCATAATCTCCTCCCACGTTCGCTCCTCATTCGATAGATTCTCTGCGGAAACGGAAAAATAAATAACAATCATATTATTTTTATAGCACTTTTTCCTCCTTCCCTGTTTAATAATATTTTTGTTTTTTTTTTACCAGGTGATGCCCACGATATCGTCCACGTGGTTTAAGGTTTTGGTTCCCGCGGGAACTTTTTAATTTTTTGGGATAAAATGTAGCCTACGGATAAAGTAAAAGTAAAGTAAAATATAATTTATTGTACGTATATGTCACCGTAAGATTGTAAAAACCGTAAGATTGTAATGTAACGCTTTTTTTTTCGATAGATTGTTAACAGTCGAAAGATTGTGAACCGTTCAATGTTTTAAGTGTCAATTATTGAAATATTCATTGTATTTACGTTTTCTTGTCTCTTTCTTGTAGGTTAGGTTAGGGTTCGACATAAATAATCAAGTAGCGCCCGGGCACTTAGGTTCTATCGGGTTAATAAACCTAACAGATTACAATCTACCGAAAAATAATCCGTTAAATTGTAATCATTCGACAGTTTACAATTTCGGGAGTTAGATTATAATCTAACGGTTTTTACAATCTAAAAGTGACATATATACACCTTAAAAATAAATACAACAAAATAATGATAGGTCTTGGCACAACAGGCGGCCTTATTGCTCAAATAGCGATTTGTTCCAGGCAACCTTAGGGCAAAGGACACATTAAAATAGAAAACTGATACATTATCTATCTATCTTCTTATATATATATATAAAAGCGAAATACCACTCACTCACTGACTAATCACGATATCTCAGGAACTATAAAGCATACAGACTTGAAATTTGGAAGGTAGATTCCTTCTATGGTGTAGACGCCAGCTAAGAAAGGGTTTTGAGAAAATCCACCCCTAAAGGGTTAAAATAGGGGTTGGAAGTTTGTATGAAAGTCCTTTGTTTTTGAAGTTAGAGACTTGAAAATAGGCAATTAAGTTAATAGTTATTAATAATAAAAACCTGTATAAGCAATTTTACGAAAACGTACCCCAATAGGGGTGAAATGGGGGTTGGAAGCTTACATAAGAGTTCCAAGTTTTTGAAGTAAGAGATTTGAAAATCGGGATTTAGGTTATTAGTTTTAAGTTATAATAAACTGTATAAGCAATTTTAGGACAATCTACCTCACAGAGGGTGAAAAGGGGGTTGTAAGTTTGTATGAAAGTCCTATATTTCTGAAGTTAGAGACTTGAAAATCGGGATTTAGTTTAATAGCTTTAAATAATAATAACCTGTAAAAGCAATTTTACGAAAATCCACCACAAAAGGGGTGAAATGGGGGTGAAAGGATACATACAAATTTAATGACTTTGAAGTATAGACATGAAAATCAGCATTTAAGTTATCAGTTTTAAATAATTAAAAACCTGCATAAGCTATATAAAGGGTCTATAGATAGGCTGTTTGCAGCAGGAAAATTTCATTATCTCATAAGAAATCAACAATAGGCATGATGACAGTAACCAAGAATCAATGAAATTATGAATTTATCTAATGAAATAGGATTCATGGATTATAAAAAACGTATTTATTTTTCTATTTCGAGTGAGATTGCTATTTATTTTGATAAAATAAAACTATAAAATACAGCAATCCGCCATATTGCATTAAATACAAAGAAGCGAATGACGTCACAATTGTTTGTTTTCGAGCTTTGAAAATCACACTATTGCTTACTGCACACTGCACAGAGTACATTGGTAAAAACAATAGTGACGTCACAACGACGCCATGACACCGGCGAACGTTTTGGCGTGAATTTTAAAATTTAAATTTCAAGTGCTAATTTTATCTACCAAACTTTATTTTTCTGCTGAAATAAAATATTTTTTCGAAATAGTAGATACTTCCGAACATAATCTGACCATTTTTCAAAATCAGTCATCATGCCTATTGTACGCGGACGAAGTCGCGGGCGACCTCTAGTAATAATATATGGGTTACAGGTTACAAACTATCTCTATTCCAAATTTCAGTCAAATCACTTGGCGGCACGTCATTGCTGGTAGGTATAGGGTGGTATGCCACGGCTGAAACCTACCACCAGATCAGACCAGAGAAAAATCAGAAATTATAAATTCCCAAAACCGACCCTGTCGGAGGTCGAAGCCAGGACCTCCCACTTATAGATGTAATAAATAATAATGTCCTCCCGACCAAATTTCGGCCACGACGGCCTATCTCCAGAGATTATCCTTCTGCGCGGGAGATATTATAGTGCACAAGTGTGTGCGCATACACAGGTGCACTCTCTGTTCCACTACTCTCATAGCTCCATGGGACGGAAAATCCGACACGACCGGAGATAGATCAGACGCAGGACCGACGGCTTTAACGTGCTCTCCGAGGCACGAGGGTGAAACACCCCAACTTACTCCGGGCGAGTACTGAGAATTTTTTGTCAGAAAAACTCAAAACTTGTTACGGCGCGACCCGGGACTCGATCCCGGGACCTTGTCGGCTGCAGTCGAACATGCTAACCACTAGACCAACTACATATAGATGTACTAGACTACTAAAAGAACACTGAAATACTATAATAAACACTTTAGAAAGAAAACGTTATAAGTTTGCAATAAAAAAAAACAAATTATAAAAGCAAAAAAAAATCGCAAAAAAAAATTACAAAGACTAACTGCCCATCGGAATATCGCACAAATATGAGCACGAAACGGTAAAATTGGTACATTTAAACCTTGTATTGTAAGTGCATACTAATGGATCACGAAGTAATTGTTGGGCAAGTGGAAACGTGGTAATTACTCATCCTAACTATAATACTAATATATACTGCGAGAGTGTGTTTGTTTGTTGGTTTGTCCTTCTATCACGTCGCAACGGAGCAACAGATCGACGTGATTTTTGGCATGGGTATAGTTGAGGACCTGGAGAGTGACAGGCTACTTTTTATCCCGAAAAATTAAGGAGTTCCCGCGGGAAACAAAAACTTAAACCACGCAGACGAAGTCGCGACCATCGGCTAGTAATAATATACGTGCGAATGCGAGTTTGTTTGTTACGCTTTCACGAAGGCTTAAGAAGAAGAACCTTGGACGAAGTCGCGAGCATTACCTCAATCAATAAATATTCAAATTTAGTAGACTCACTTTTTGACTTTTATCTATACTTATCGCTATTCTCTGTCCAATCATTTATTTAACTTTTGGCGGCTTGATTCAATGATGGTCTAATGCGTTACTGATTCGATTTTTGATTACAATCGACTTTCTTTATGAAGAAGTTTTAATCGATTTGACACATTAATATTTAAATGGAGGAACTAGACGTTTAATTCGCTGCCAAAGTAGACAAATCTATGTGGAACAGTGTGTATCAAATAAAATTATTAAAAGTGCTTTTGAATTGTCGAGTGAATTTACCATTGGTTCGGAATATTATATTCCTACTGAGAAGAACCAGCAAGAAACTCAGCCAGGTTTTTTTTAAATCATCACCTAAAATTATCTAGTGGTCATTATATTAAAATATGATACTTCAACTACCTTGGTCTAGTGGTTAGCATGTTCGACTGCGGTCAACGAGGCCCCGGGTCCAAATCCCGGGTCGGGCTATAAATAAGTATCAAGGGTTTTTCTGACTAGAAACTCAGCACTAGCCCAGATTAGGAAGTTGGCGGTGTTTCACCTCCGCGCCTCGGAGAGCACGTTAAGCCGTCGGTCCCGGTTATTATCACTTACATGATAATAGTCGCCAAAGCCCGCCAACCCGCATTGGAGCAGCTTGGTGGGTCTAAGCTCTAATTCCCTCTTTCCTATATGTGCCCAGCAGTGGGACGTTATTGGGCTGTAGTGGTGGTGATAATTCACCTGATAGGTCCGGTAGCATGGAGAGGTGTATGTCTCGACTCTGCGTGGTCCGCGCGTACGTCGACTGACGCCGCTCATTCTGAGACCGCGCCCGCTTCACTGTCGTCGCTGAAACAATGCTTTACGTTATAGTTGAGTAGCTACTCGACTTCAATCGCGTGGAATAAGATTTTTTTTGCAAGAAAGAAAAACAATGTATTCGACGATGGTGTCACAGACAAAACATAGTATAGGTACAAATGTCACATTTCGTCTGTGACACCACCCGGACTGGGAAACTTTTTTGAAGTGAAACTTCTTTAGAATGGCTGTGATTTGAAAATCCGATGAAATGAAAAAGCGACATAAAAAAAAAAAACATATTCATAATAGGATTTAGCCTGCGAGGGAATGAGATAGAATACTTTTCTGATGTTTAACTTCTACCGTGTGTGAATTGCAAACACGCACTTTTTTTCACACACACGCCTTATAGAAGATGCCTATTCACTCTTGATTTGATATTTGATTCCCACGGGAACTCCTTGATTTTCAGGGATAAAAGAAGCCTATGTCATTCTCCAGGTCCTCAACTATACCCATGCAAAAAATCACGTCGATCCGTTGCGCGGCGTGGTAGAAGGACAAACTAACACACTTTCGCATTTATAATATTAAGTAGTAATATATTTGACGCAAGGCGCGAAATGCATCAAAATTCATCAGCTCTTTGAAAGTCTGAAAATCTTAACAATTTCTGCTCTCCTTCAGGGAAATGTTCAAACTAGAACTTCCCGAACATCACCCTACTTATCTGTAAGATGACGTACTGTTCCTAGATTGCTTGGACGGCAGCTAATCCTGGCATCATCAGCGCTCCTAGCCAAGTTACATACGTTTCGTGTCTATGCTCTCTCTATAATCGTTAACTCTTTAGCGAAAGCGATTAAAAACGCTATAGAAGCGTATATATTCGTAGAAAGAGAATTGTCACGAAACGTATGTAACTTGGCTAGGGGGGGGTCTGTAGATGTAGTAAACCTATATTTACTTTGGTCGTAACGAATACCTTAAAAGTCATACTAACCAATGTCACCTATAGAAACTTTTGTTAGGTTACTCACTATTCCTAGCCTGCCGGTCGCAAGGTAAGATAATGCTCCCAGCTCTACCTATAATCCTAGATAATACCTAAAGAAACTTTCGTTAGGTTACTCACTATTCCTAGCCTGCTTGGACGGCAGCAAGGTAAGATAATGCTCCCAGCTCTACCTATAATCCTAGATAATACCTAAAGAAACTTTCGTTAGTTTACTCACTGTTCCTAGCCTGCTTGGACGGCAGCAAGGTAAGATAATGCTCCCAGCTCTACCTATAATCCTAGATAATACTTAAAGAAACTTTCGTTAGGTTACTCACTATTCCTAGCCTGCTTGGACGGCAGCAAGGTAAGATAATGCTCTCAGCTCTACCTATAAACCTGCCTGATACCTGTAGAAGCTTTCAGTAGGTTACTCACTATTCCTAGCCTTAATGGACGGCAGCAACGTAGCCAGCTTGGCAGCGTCAGCTCTCTGCAGGTTCTCAAAAAGCTCCTGCTCCCAGCCTTAACTATAAAGCTACCTATAGAGAGTCTTCGTCGTCATCTAAACCTATAGACGTCCACTGCTGGACGAAGGTCTTCTACATTGATCGCCACAGAGCACGGTCTTGTGCCGCTTGTTTCCAGCGGCTCCCAGCTGCACGCTTGAGATCGTCCGTCCACCTTGTGGGGGGTCGTCCAACGCTGCGCTTCCCGGTGCGAGGCCGCCATTCAAGCACTTTGAGACCCCAACGCCTATCGGTTCTACGAACTATGTGCCCCGCCCATTGCCAGTTGAGCTTGGCGACTCTTCGAGCTATGTCTGTTCCTCTGGTTCGCCTACGGATCTCCTCATTTTTGATTTGGGATGAGAGAATATCGTTAGGTTACTCACTGTTCCTAGCCTGCTTGGACGGCAGCAACGTAGCCAGCTTTGCAGCGTCAGCTCTCTGCAGGTTCTCGAACAGCTCCTGCTCCCCCCCGGGGTACAGCTCCTGGTAGAATTCCCCCCCGGCCTCCTCCCACCCCTCCTGCCTCTTCGAGCGACCCTTGTTCTTGGAGTTACCCCCTGACATTGTTTATGTCATTTTATCTGGAAGCAAACAAAATTATAAAGCACTAGCTGATAGCTGATAGCCTGATGCCCCGCGACTTCATCCGCGAGGATTTTTGGTTCCCCCGGGATCTCTTCAACTTTCCGGGATAAAAGGCCTATGTGTATTATAATCTATCCCTGTGCCAAATTTCATCCAGATCCGTTCAGCCGTTCTGGTGTGAAAGAGTAACAATCATCCATCCATCCAAACTTTAGCATTTATAATATTAGTATAGAAGTAGTAGTAGTAGTACGAAGTAACGATCGCCACTTAAATTTTTTTGATTCCTCTGAAAGTAAGGTTACGAAAGCACTACGAAAACCTTCCGCTCGAATTTTATGCTCGCGATTTATATTTCGCGTACTGATTTCACCTACTCCACACTCCGCACGCTCCACGCTGCTGCTTGCTTCGCAAGTGCGTATACCTCCATATGATTTCTAGTGTTACAGAATTGCGCAGTGTGAACGTAGTCCTTTCATTAACTGGTTGAAGCGCACTTGTTTGCTCCGCTCGTCTCCGCTTTAGTGAAAACGCACCCTTAACCATATTCAGTGATTTCAGCTGTAGCTATTTATTAATTTAAATTATATTATTTTATTAAAATTCGAATTTTTACGTGCTAATTTTTTAGTAAGCGAATTAAGTGTTAAAGCATACACAAACTTGAAATCATTTCTTATTGAATTATTTATAAAATAAATTAATCATTTAATACCTGTTCAGTAAACACTTGTGAGATTTATTTACAAAATGAATAATAATCACTTTATTACAATAATTCAAACAATAAAAGACAAGAATGTCAGTGGTGCTAAACAATAATGAACTGACGCATACTACTTCTATGTAATTGATAAAATCTTTTATCAGGATTGAAGATAATAATTGTTATTATGATATGACTATAATAATAATTATAAGACTGCATGTCAAATCAGTTCAATCAAACATCACTTATCCACTAATTCATATAATACCAATTTCAATCATCAATAACTATAAAAGGCTTTGTCCTGGAGACAGACAGACAGACAACCTACAACCCAAACGGCTGAACGTAGAAATTTGAAATACTGAGAGAATAATATTTCATGAGTACACTTGAGGTGTTCTAAGAAAGGATTTCGCTAAATTAAGGGGATAAATAGGTTGTGGAAGTTTGTAATAAAGTCTGTAATTAGGGTTCCGTAGCCAAATTTGGCAAAAACGGAACCCATATAGATTCGTCATGTCTGTCTGTCTGTCTGTCTGTCTGTCCGTCCGTATGTCACAGCCACTTTTTTCCGAAACTATAAGAACTATACTGTTGAAACTTGGTAAGTAGATGTATTCTGTGAACCGCATTAAGATTTTCTTACAAAAATAGAAAAAAAACAATAAATTTTGGGGGTTCCCCATACTTAGAACTGAAACTCAAAAATTTTTTTTTCATCTAACCCATACGTGTGGGGTATCTATGAATAGGTCTTCAAAAATGATATTGAGGTTTGTAATAACATTTTTTCTAAACTGAACAGTTTGCGCGAGATACACTTCCAAAGAGGTAAAATGTGTGTCCTCCCCTGTAACTTCTAAAATAAGAGAATGATAAAACTAGAAAAAATATATGATGTACATTACCATGCAAACTTCCACCGAAAATTGGTTTGAACGAGATCTAGTAAGTAGTTTTTTTTAATACGTTATAAATCGTAAACCGCAATTTACGATAAGTGGAACTAAAATACTATAACTTTTACTTATATGCCTACAGGTTTGTACGGAACCCTCGGTGCGCGAGTCCGACTCGCAATTGGCCAGTTTTTTTTTTCAAGTGATGTCGATAAACCTTGGTATTTGGCTTTCAGTTAAAAATGAAGAAATACTTAGTTCAAAAAGTATCGCGAATTTTGTATTTTTTCAAAAAGTATTTATTTATTCATGAATATCTATTTTGTCTCCTTCAAAGTAATCCCCCTCGGATATAATGCACTTGTGCCAACGTTTTTTCCAATCCTCGAAGCACTTAAAAAAATCTTTTTTCGTGATCTTCTTCAGCTCCTCCTTCGATGCCGTCTTTATCTCCTCAATCGTTGCGTAGCGTCGTCCTTTCATGGGCCTCTTCAGTTTTGGGAACAGGAAAAAGTCACAGGGGGCCAGGTCTGGGGAATACGGTGGCTGTGGGATTACTGTGTTGTTATTGGATAAATATTCGTGCACAAGCAACGATGTGTGAGCAGGGGCGTTATCATGGTGCAAAAGCCAGTTTTTTTTCTTCCACAAATCCGGGCGTTTCTGGCGGATTGCTTCGCGCAAATTGCGCATAACTTGCAGGTAATATTGCCCGTACTACTCTGTGGCAAGAACTCATGATGCACCACGCCCCTGCAATCGAAGAAATCTGTGAGCAAAACCTTCACGTTCGACCGAACTTGGCGCGCTTTTTTCGGCAAAAATCGAAGACAAGCAAAAACACATCCAAGCAAAACAGCTGTCAAATATTAACTAAACATTCAAAATGGCCGCCCTTGTCAGCATAAGTAAGGGATATGAGTACCAACATAATGAGGCTATAAAAAAATCAAAAATCAAATATACGTAGACCGCGGAAATTCAAAATTCGCGATACTTTTTGAACAGACTATGTATTTCAGTTTTTTTATTTCCAGCCCCAGAGGGGTAAATAGGGGATGAAAATTCGTATTAAAGTCCTTCATTTTTCAAATTATATCTATGAAATTTGGTATTGCTTTCAGTTAAAGAAAAAAGAAGTGTCTCACAGTTTTTAAGGATTCTAACAATTCCCCATACATCCAGGCATTTCGAAGTTTTAGTGGAACAAGATGATGCCCGCGACTTCGTCCGCGTGGATTGATGTTTTTGATTACCGCGAGAACTCTTCAATTTTCCGGGATAAAAAGTAGCCTATGTCCTTCCCCGGGATGTAACCTAACTCTGTACTAAACTTCATCAAAATCGGTTGAGTAGTTGGGCCGTGAAAGCGTAGCAGACAGACAGACACTTTCGCATTTATAATATTAGTATGGAGTATGGATATACAAATTCACATACATACATGAACCCTGAAAACATTACACTAATTTTTTTGGGCAGTCGTGTAATTGTAAATATGCAAAAATGTGTCTGTCTATCACCTCTACATTCTCTTCGAATTTCGCATTATCCGATTATGTCGATATTTGGTGCAGAGATATCAGATAGCCAATTTAACTTAAAAACTTAATTCCATCAAAGCTGTATTTCCTTTCTAACCTTCATTCAAAATAACATAGACTCTAGTCAGACCACAAACCTGTATATTATGAATCATCGTGTATCAAATGACTGAATGATTCATCACTTAGGTATAGTTATCATTAAAGTGGGTAAAAGTTACATTGTTTAATATGAATGACCCCACTTTACGAACGACAAGTGAGTAAAAGACAGCGCACACAGCCGCAGGAGGCGTACGAGCCGCAAGCAAGACAGGCGTATTATTTAATTGGGTACCTATTTGGCAACTAGTCATAATATAAGCAACTTTTTTTCAAATGTCAAAACGCGCGCTTAGTATGGGATGTTGTATGAAATACTGAACTGTGACATTATCAAAATTAAACACACTTTTTTTAATTTAATCAATAGTTTGTAATGGTTTTCAAACATTAAACTGACAGGCAACTTGGATATTATGACTTTTGGGAGATAAGTGATTTCATCTGGGTGGTCAGGGCTAACTTGTAGTTGAATAAAAAAAGTAAGCCTTCCGCTGCAAAAGTCAACCTTCTGCCCCCCTATCCCCAGCAGCGAAAAAGACAAGTGTAATGTGTAAATCAAACAATAAGCTTTTATTTATTCTAATAAAAGGATCATCCTCTCCTCTGTCAGCCAATTTATTTAATTATTAGGCTAGCGCTTGGCTGCGATCAGACCTGCTTGCAAGTGATGATGCAGCCTAAGGATGCACGCTTGCCTATAAGATGCTTATTCACTCTTGAATTGAAGGTACCTATAGTTGGTAGTTTGTAAACTGGAACAAATAACGGAAGGGCATTCCATATACTAGCAGTTATGTTTTCCTAATCTATTGTCCGATAAAAATCGGTATCAGTCAAAATAGTAAAATAATTGACTAAGGAATAACCCATTATCATGGGAATATCCAATATTATCAATATAGTGTAATCATTGGCGTGATATATATGTTAATTTCTAGCTAATATTTACTGCCTGGCAATCTTTATCTAAATCATATATTGATTGACTGATAACAATATAGTACACTTCATAGAGGCAATAAGGCACCCACTAGTGACTAGGCTATCACCGCTGTTCACTATACATTTCTAAAAATGCTTTATGGTCATTTGGATATAAACATATTTAAAAATATATTTGGTGATAGGATACTACAATTCAATTTCAATGTCACCTTATATAGTATTTTTTACAGAAATGAGGAAATTGTGTTATTTAATGTTTATTAATAGCCTCTGAAGCCTACTCAAATAAATTATTTTTTATTGATTATTAAAAAAATGATCACCCAAAAGTCATAATATCCATGGCTCCTGTTAGTTTTGACATTTGAAAAAGAGTTGCTGATTTTAATAGTTGCCAAATACCCAATTCTTCATACCTAATATATTAAATGTGAAAGTGTGTATGTTTGTTGATTTGCTCTTCAATCACAGACAACGGATTGATGTGATTTTTTGCATGGGTGTAGGCTAATTTTTAAGGAGTTCCAGCAGGAATTGAACAAACTTATTCCACACACTTGCAGTCATCAGCTAGTTACTTAATAATTATTCAGCTAATAATTTATACAATATTATTACTATTAGTGAGAAATTGGGCGACTAGTTTTATCCTCTAATGTCTGAAGGGATACTTCAAATGTGTAGCTTTCTTTTTAGCTAAGTAATTCTATTCTTTATGTAGGTAAGTGGAATATTCAAGCAATGATTTTATAATGATTTGATTTTTAAAGTATTTGTACAATGTACATACATACTATGTTCAATTAATTTAACCGATAAAAAGCAATGACTCAATGATTATTTTCTTTCATACAAGGTTAATTTTTTTTATTGATCTAGTATTTAGTATCACGTATTTGCTTACATGAAACTATTATTCCACGCTAACGTAAACAATGAAAACTAGAACAACGATAATCGATACACCTTATTTTAAATTATTTCTCAAATAACGTCGTTAGATAGAACATTGGAATTGATTTATTTTCTCGAAAATCTGTTTCCAGGATTTGTTGTTTTTATTCATTTGTTTTAGCCGTAAAGATATGATTCAACTCACCCGAATGTTAAGAATAATTAACTGCTATTTTCCTTCTGTCATATTAATGTTCTCTCACAAACAGAACACATCATTTCTTTCATTTATTCCACTAACTTTTCCGCTTCTGCTCTCCTCACCATATTTTTTTTTCTATTGAAAGTTGAAACAACCAATTTGACCAAAATAATCCACAAGGAGTGGTGCGATATGTTCGGAAACAGAGCATTCAAATTATATTATTCGGACTTTATTCCAAAGGAGTATTTGCATAAATATCGAAATAAGCTTTAAAATGGCTGAACGTTCATGTTCTTTACATTAGTATTATTATTTCCTTTTTATCTTCCATACATTATTAAATGTCCATATTTAATTTTAAAATGGGCTATTAAAATGTTTGTTTCTGAACGCATGATCCTATTTCGACGAATAGCGGTGAGCTGTCAATGTTCATCTCTGATGTTCATTGTTGTCTGGGAGTGGGAAAATGGGAAATGTTTTTTTTGTCACACGCGATGATATTTTTTTATATAAATTTCCGTTCATTTTTAACCGACTTCCAAAAAAGGAGGAGGTTCTCAATTCGGCGCGTATCTTTTTTTTTGTTACTGTTAATTTATTTCGTAGAAGCATTTCTATTTTAAATCGTCCCCTCGGAAACATACTGCATAGCAAGACTTGTTACTTATTTGGCTTTTAATTTTTAAATAAGTAGTTAGGTACATTTTATTTGTAGAGAAAAAAGAAATGAAATGATAAGTAGGTAGGTATTTGAATATGAATTACGGTTTACAGTTCGTCGGTAATCTATTTTCCCATGGATATAAGATTAAGATGATATCGGGGCCGCAGCTAAAGTAATTTCCTTAGACCACCCTTAAAAACGACGAGCGCCTATCGCTCGCATAAACAAATATCTCTGAGGAAATTTCCTCGATGCAATATCCGGTAAATATCGGGATAGGGATCGGGATAGGGGATTGGACCTGTTTAGCGGTATTTTGCTTAACGACCAATGGGCGGGGGGAGCGACCTGCTCGATGTGTCTGATCGGTCCAATGATAGTTTGCTGTCTACTATGTTGCATCCGGTGTCTGCCGCGGCCACATCCTGCGCGAAAGCCCGGGAATTGGCTAAAGGCGGGCTGACACCTGCGCAGCATCCCTTCAGACGCACGAAGATCACATCTCGCGAAAAGTAATGATTATTTCGGTGTACGGGCGGCTAGTTCCGCTAGCTCCCGCCCGCGGCGCTGCCACCGCTCGGGAGTAGGACGTCGATGTATGTACCTCGATATTAGAGACCGATATAAAACGTAATTTTAGTGCTGGAAATTGAAAAATTGCGGATGTAACGCGCGACATGTAATTTAAAGAGACCGTGTTTCATTTTGTCTTGGTCTTAATCCGAGTGCGGTTCCACTGCGGAGCATAAAGTGCGCTTTTGGAATGTTCGCCGTCGTCCATATTACCGAGTGATCGTGTAACAGTGGGATGGAGTATAGGATTGAGTTAATCAGTTGGTGTTGTGTTGTTTCTATTAACTAAAATGTGCGCGTTCCCACCGCCAGTGTTTTCGTCAAGCTGGCGTTATTCCAAGCGACTACGATGCGTCGTAACCGGTCGCGGTCACGGCACTCCTTAGTGTGACAACGGAGTGTGTACCTACTACCTAGTTAGTCGTGCACTGATAAATCGGTAGCACAAGATGCTAAATATCATAAGGCGGATACCATCGCCTAGCGGTTCGCACCCCAAGCGACATTAGCCTGAAAAACACACACACCCTAATGGCGTTGGACAAGGTGCTGGTAATATTCATTATACTCGCGTTCGTGAGATCTGACAATGATTTGGAAGCGAGAAATAAAACGCAGAAGGCCTTGGAGGAGAAAAGGGAGCAGCGATCGAGGTCCGCGCTCCCCGAGCCCGTACGTGGGTCGTTCCAGAAACTGAGCAACCTCATGAACAAAACTGAGGTCGCGAACAACAGGAGAAGAAAGCAGAACTTGAACAAAATCTTCGAGATGAACAGACGGCATAACGACGATATGATGAACGACAATGAAGGAGCGATTGCTGTCAAACAAAAAACGTTTTCAGGCAACGACACAAACTCTTTAGCTGATAAAATCAAAGTTCTGCGCGTCCAAGACGTTTCAATTTACGTACCGTCTACAGACAATACGTATGTTCCCCAAGTTACTGGGGTGTTTTGTAATTTTGAGAGACAGAATGGATCGTTGGATATGTGTATGTGGCAATGGAACACTACTGTTTCACGTCACGGCTTGGGTTTTAACGTCATGAATTCAGCTGATATCGTGGCGATGAATGAAAGCACGCGGGGTCTACACTTCTCCGGCCCAGCTACTGATGCTGATGGGAAGAAAGAAGGTGAGATTCAAAAGGATTCAAGGGATTGTTCTGATTGCAAATGTTTTTTGATTGCTGAATGATTAATTTATATGTGTTTGTTTACTTACCTGCTTATCACTGCTGTTTCTTTTATTTCTTATTAATATTAATGTTTTACCTAAATTACTTTTTTGCTAGTTGGATTAACTTTTGCCTTTTTGTGCTTGCAAATTGTTCACTAAATAGATATATATCTACATAAGTTTGTTGATTTATTGCATGTCACATGGGACTGTCACAACTCACAACTTTCCTGGCGCGCTGAGTGAGCGCTGTTGACGTATGTGTGGGAGGTCTTGGGTTCGATTTCCGGAAAGAGCAATTGGGTATTTCAAATTGCTAATTGTCTCTGGATGCAGAGGCGTCTCTAGCCCATGTAGCGCCCGTGTGCAAACATTACCCTAGCGCCCCCTAGTAAGCGCGCGGTCAAAATGGAATGGGTACAAAGTACAAGCTATGGTACAAGTAACAACACAAGTAAGTACATAAGAAGAGCTCCAGATGCTATACGAAATGTATGCAAAGAGGAGCTCTTTTTACGTTGGTCAATAAAAGTGCCGCGGCCGGCCAACGCGCGCGCCGAATGGGGCTCCGTAGCGAGCGGCGCTCGGCGCCCCCTAGGACTGCTGCGCCCGTGCGCAACGCACACCCTGCACCATAGGTAAAGACGCCTCTGTCTGGATGGGCGGAATTGTCTAAGTGTCTGAGTTTAGTTATACTGCCATACTCCTTGCTAGTTAGCCTGCTTCCGTCTTAGACTGAGAAAGAGATCAATCAGCCACTATCGGTGGAAATTGCGGGGTTAGCCTATTGCGATGTGAAATCGTTTGAAACTGAAAGGCACGTTTTTCATTCGACGTATGTACCTACTTGTTTTGCCCATCTTCTTCTTCTTATCTTCTTATCTTCTATATATATATATAAATCAATTGCTGTTCGTTTGTCTCGCTAAAACTCGAGAACGGCTGGGCCGATTTAGCTGATTTTGGTTTTGAAATGTTTGTCGTAGTCCAGGGAAGGTTTAAACGGTGAGAAAATATGGAAAAATTGCGAGGAAGATAGGGCAGGACAACGTCTGCCGGGCCCACTAGTTTTTTTAATATATTTTTTGTGCAGGCATCTATGAACTCCTTAAACAGGTCGAGTTTCCTTTTGACAAACGATTACGATTACGATTTCCTTACACAATCGGGGGGCAGATGTACGGCCAGGGGTATACGGTCATTGTTATTAGGTACTAAAATTCTACATCAATGTTATTGACCCTATTTTTAAAGTTTTTTAATTATGCTCATTGTCTTTTTTGGTTTCCGCGGGAATTATATACATACGAGTAATATTACCGGGATAAAAAGTAGCCTATGTGTTATTCCAGACTATAATCTAACCTTATGTTACTTGGACTATGGTAACAATTACCTTAGTTACATGGTAACTTTTACGGATTGGAACCGCTTGAGTTTATATCAAAATAAGTATAGGTTATTTTATAACAAACGCGATGGTATAGCATTGGCTACAATAAACTTGACACAAAGAATTAATTAAAATTAATTAATTTAAAAATAGCCTGGACCGGATTTTGATAGGCAACCTATTTTAGGTGTATTTATCTATTACTAAATAAAAATAAAAAGTAGGTTTCATCCATTAAACAGCTCGGTGAAGTTCGTTGCTATACCTATACGGATCTTAGACTATTCGTTCAAAATTGAATAATGCGTATTTTCCGAACATGAGATACCTATGAAAACCAATTTTACGTTTTACCTGTGGATTTACCATCGTACTGTTCTTGGAATAGCACGCCGATTCCGGAGTATTAAGTATTACCTACCACCATTTTTGACCGTTGAGGTTCAGGGGTGATCTACCTCTTTAGGTAGGTACCTACTTACTTACTTGTTTATGAGTGGCACAATTTGGGAATAAATGTTTTTTCATTTTTCTTTTCTTTATTTTGCATGGAATAAAAGACCTTATCACAAAAATATTTTAATGGCGCTAAAATTATTCACGTTTTCCCCTTTTCATTATTTCTTTTATTGTTATTTTAACAAACATGTAGGTTTAAATCAAATACTTCTTAAATAAATAATTCGGTCAAGTGCGACTCGCACAAGGGTTCCGTACCTGTTTCTAAAAATTTCATGTCTTCCTAATACGGTTCAAGAGATACACCAAAAAACTACGAAAAACTCACGTCTCTTGTGTAGGGGGCCCCTTATTTTTTACTAGCTGATGCCCGCGACTTCGTCCGCGTGGATTGAGGTTTTTTGGTTCCCGCGGGAAGTCTTTAATTTTCCGGGATGAAAAGTACCTAGCCTATGTGTTATTTCAGACTATAATTTATTGGAAAGGGGCCTTAAGCGGTTATGGTGCCCAAAGCGGATTTGTATTTTTAAATTAACGCGCCAACAGCTAGGAGCATCAAAGCGCGCGGGAGCGACGCCGTCCCCCCGCTCCCCTTGGGGCACTCGTCCGGCTCTTCGAGAACGTGTAATAGAGTAGGTGCAGTAAAAAAATCAAAATTGGGTGTATATCGAAAAAAAAAAAGCGGTAAGTATAGTGTGTTTTCTTTATTTATAGCTTAAGTATGCCCTGTTTGATAAATTAGTCTTGACTTTTGTGTATTTGACTATGATTTGAAAGTTCCGACTTGTATGTACTTGTCTAATTTTGATGTTATTTTTGATTGCAAAAATTATAAGGCTAAAAGGGCAAAGCGGTTCGAAGGGCAAAGCACTAGGATGTAATGAGTTCTGTTATATCAATATTGTAGGTAGGATACCTACAATATTGATATAACAGAAATATTCAGATGGTGAATAAATACAGACCAAAAACTGCTCAAGCCGCGTGGGACGAGACAGCCATGACCAGTGCTCTAAAAGAAGTTACAGATCTGAAGAGATCTGTGAAATCTACGGCACATAAAAATTCTTTCCAAAAAACCGACTTCCAAGTACAAAATAATTTTGATTTCTACCCACTATGTTGAAGTCGGCGTTGGAGGTCGGTTTTTTGGAAAGAATTTTTATTTTTAACTTTTTAGTGTCAGGGTTGATTTGGAGTCAGATTTTTTTATGAGACCACCTCGAGAGCTTCCTCTAACGACTGATAGATTTTTTTTTTCAAATCGGTTCAGAAACCACGGAGATATGCACTGACATACATTTTAAAAAAAACGCGCCGAATTGAGAACCTCCCCCTTTTTTTGGAAGTCGGTTAAAAAGTTTGGTATACCAACATACCACACTTGACAGGCATCTAAAATCAGGGTCAGCACAGAAGAAACTTGGACGGTTTGTCGTGATTTTTACTTCCGAACAAGAAAATGAGCTGCTGGAATATTTGTTCCATATGGATGCTCTTTTCTACTTTTCTAAAGGAAGAATTCCTTCAATTAGTAGGTATACAAATATGCTGAAACGAATAAAATTACGCAACCTTTCAAAAATGATACTGCAGGAAGAGACTGGTTCAAAGGATTTGTGAAAGGACTTGCTCCTTTTCGATTAAAATGTTTTACTTGTACGTTTTTCTTATGAAACAATAAAGATTATATGACTTACTTTGTATTTCTTTAGTATGTCCGCTTTGCCCGATACCTAAAACCGCTTTAGGCCCCCCCCTAGGGCAAAGCGGTTTTTCTTTGAGTTTTACAAATTTCCTTATAACTTTATTTTTTATCAACCGATCTTAAATCTCTATGAATGATTTTAAGCGCCATTAAACTCACTATTCGTTTGTGTTAAAGTTTAGACTAACATCGCTTAACAAGCTAAGTGATATTCAACCTCAATCGTAACGTATCCGCTTTAGGCCCCTTTCCCCTATGTGCCAAGTTTCATTCGGATCCGTTAAGCCGTTCTGGCGTGATTGAGTAACAAACATCCATCCATCCATCCAAACTTTCGCATTTATAATATTAGTATAGATATTAGTGTAGATAGTACAGATTTTTTAATTTAATTTTTATTATTTGTTGTTAAATAGCAGCAATAGAAATACACACCCTGTGAAAATTTCGACCGTCTAGCTCTTACGGTTCAAATGAAATACCGCCCGCTGACAGACAGACAGACAGACAGACGGACAGCGGAGGCTTAGTAACAGGGTCCCGTTGGCATTGGCATCCTTTGGGTACGGAACCCTAAAACACTTGATTGTGATTCCTTGAAACATGATCAAAGGAGTGCTTAAAGACACTCGTGTCTCGTACTATGTAACTTGTGTTACGTGTATCTTTGTTGTTGCCTATAATCGATAATTGTTATAGGTATCGTTACCTTCCTACGAGCCTTTTATACATATATAATATTATTATGAAAAAGCCCGCAGCTTCGCTCACGTTACGTTCGATTTTTATACAAATTTCAAACCTCTATTTTACTCCCTTAGGGGTTGAATTTTCAAAAATCCTTTCTTAGCGTAACGCCAACGTCATTAATGCTATATGTACTTACTCGTATGCCAAACATCCAGTCAGTCAGTCAATCATTCTGTCTATCCATCCATCAGCCTGCATTCATCCGCAGCTGGACATAGACCTTTTGGCGCGCCACCAAACACGGTCCTCTGCCTTCCTCATCCACCCGCATCCCGCTACTTGTTATACCGCCCTTGACTGCGATCTAACCGGATGGTAAGTGGTGATGCAGTCTAAGATGGTAGCGAGCTAACCTGTAAGGGGTATGGCATACCCCTAGTCGGTTTCTACCATGACATCGTATTGGCACGCTAAATCCAAAACCACGCCGCTAAAACCACAGCCAAAGCCCCCCGCCAGACCAGACCAGAGAAAACTCAGAAATTATAAATTCCCAAATTGACCTCGATCCCTGGACCTCCCACAATAAGACCACAGCGCTCACCACATGCGCCAGAGAGGTCGTCTTTGGCATTAATTGTTAATACTGTTTTTCGATACTCAACATCTATCAACGTTATCGAGAATCGAGATGTGTGAAATTGTAGGTACTAATTGTTTGGTTTCATAAAGAATCAAGTAGTCAATAGAATCGTTAAAATAAATCCACCTACGACTTCCTACTTTAGGGCCTTTACTTTTATAAGGACGGGCTAATGATGTGCTATATATAACGCTAGATAAAGGAATAAGTAAGTGTAAAGAAAAAACGAATGGCATGTGGAAATGATAACCACAAAGCTCTTATATAACAATACTTAGCTGCTTATTTTTCTTAACACGCCTAATTTGTCAGCTTCACCTCTGTACTGCTACTAACTAATCGGGTATTTGACACGTATGTAGTCAAATCAGCAACTTTTTTCAAAAGTCAAAACTCAAAACGCGTCATATAAACCGTACCGAATTAAAATCGCTTATTTAAAATGGTTATTCAACATAAAACTAACAGGGGACATGGATATTATGACTTTTGGGAGATCCTCTATTTAATAATCACTAAAAAATAATTTATTTGAATAGTAGTCAAATACCTACCCGCGACTTCGTCCGCGTGGATTTAGATTCTTTGATTCCCGCGGGAACTCTATAATTTTTATTAATAAAAAGTAGCCTATGTCCTTCCCCGGGATACAAACTATGCCCCATACCAAATTTCACCAAAGACGGTTGAAAAGCGTAGCAGACAGACAGACAGACGCACTTTCGCATTTATAATATTATTAGTACCTAAATTAGTATTGAAGTATGGATATGAATTGTGTAGGTAAATATGTAAACGAATATTTGAAGTCGAATTTAACCAACTTGTAATTACCTATTTTGGTATCGATTTGTATGATCAATTCTACTATCTGTACCTAATTATACTTAGTAGTTAGTACATAACATTATGTTATGGCTTACCTACCGCTGATTTAAAAAGAAACTGTGCTAAGACTTCCTTCTATTTTGAACCTGTAAACATAAATTTCAAAGACCTTTAAAAGAACAACGCTCTGAAAAAACCCTTTTATTCCGGAACGCAAAACCAAGTTTTAAAGGTTTTTGGCTGATTTCTAAAAACTGTGCTAGTTAGAGATTTCGTTAGAAGTTTATGTAATCTTTACAGGAAAAATATTCCTTAAAGTTTACATAAACTTTCTATCAACTCAAATTAATTCAAATTTTTCACTTAGCAATCTTTTATCATAATATGATACCTCATTCACCTCACTCGATATAGTAAACCCACTCTAAAATTTCTACCTTTTGAGTACGCAACCCTAAAAACGGGTACCCGGCCCGTGCTTGTACCACACGAGTATATAACTTGTACGTAACTCGTCAATTCTGTACGTGATCTATACCTACTATTATAATATATTCTAATAATTTATTCGGACGCGTTCATTGAGTGCATTTGAGCCGAACAGCGGCTTTGCTTTGCTGTGTAGCCGAAATAGATTTGCCATTCAGACTTAGGGCTCCTATTTATATCTAGATTCCAGTACTCCCGTCTTGGTGAATACTTAGCATTGTCTCAGTTAAGTTCATATAAGTAGCTGCGTGCGTCCGAGTTTTGCTTGTTGTATTTCTATTTGTTTTGGTGTTATCCTTGAATCCTTACTTCCTTATCCTTACTAATATTATAAATGGGAAAGTGAGTTTGTTTGTATGTTTGTGCCGCTTTCACGCCGTAACTACTGAACCGATTGCTTTGAAATTTTGCAGACGTAAAGTTAGAAGTCCGGATTAAATAATAGGGTACTTTTTATCCCGGAAAATTAAAGAGTTCCCGCGGGAACTAAAACTCCTCAATCCACGCGGACGAAGTCGCGGGTATCAGCTAGTTATTTATACTGCGTAAGGACTGCAGAAACAGTAACAAAAATAAGTGTTTTAAAAACTGTTTTTTGAAACTGATAAAGAACAAAACATATTATAACAGTCAACAGAAACAGAAACGATACTGTATCCCAATCAATCTGTAACCCTATTAGGTACTTACTTGACCTAAAAAAAATTATAATTGAGTAGTAAATTGATATAAGCTCAATATTTCGCTAACGGATCCCTGAATCGAAAAATGGTTTGACCCGCAATATTTCTGAACGACCTACGTTACGGAACCCATGGGATACACTAGAAAACTTTACGTGTAGTGTAGGGGAGGTAGGGTACCTCCCCTACACTACACGGGGGGACGGAGGGGTAAAATATTATTTTTCAAAATTAAGTTTATATTTAACACTTTGTCGTGGTTAATATGTATATTGTACCTATACCCAAGCCAAATTACAGCTTTTTAGTAATAACTGATGCCCGCGACTTCATCCGCGTGGATTGAGGTTTTTTGGTTCCCGCGGGAACTCTTTAATTTTCCGGGATAAAAAATAGCATATTATGTGTTATTCCAGACTATAATCTATCGCTGTGCCAAAATTTCATTCAGATCCGTTCAGCCGTTCTGGCGTGAAAGAGTAACAAACATCCTCACAAACTTTCGCGTTTATAATATTATTAAAAGTAAGATAAGATAGTCTCATGGTCATGTCTCTCCATACTTAAAATCTTTACTAGCAAGGAACGCCAAATGCGTATTGCCAGTGTTTCTACACTTGTCAACTTTGGACAAATTTCATCAAAAAGTCCTACACGGTAATACGTGTGCAGTACAATGATGATTTTGGCATTTTGATGGGTCACGGGTCATGGGTAGTCCCTCGAGTATGTTCGCCGAGTCGATAGAATTTCTATGCTGTAATGAGGAAAAGAGTAGCTCTTCCTTTTGGGAGAGACCCCGGACGTCTCAGAATTGCATCCTCAAGAATAGATGGTGTCTGACAGTATGCCCAGCAAAATTTTTACTTATTGGCTATCTGTGCTTCACAATAGCAATAGGAAATAGATATAGGTTTTTTTTGACTATGACGCCTGGGTAGAGTTTTTTAACATTCCCAGTTAGTTTTTTAAGTTTTATATACCTATAGGTGGTAGTAGTTACTCTTATCTTATTGTATTCTATTTTTAATTACTTATTGTATATTTGTATTATATGTGTATTGTATACTAGGCCCTTTTGCCTTTAATAAAAACTTTTATTATTTGTTGCAAGCGACTTCGTCCGCGTGGATTAAGTTTGTTTGATTCCCACGGGAACTCTTTAATTTTCCGGGATAAAAAGTAGCCTATGTTCTTCCCCGGGTAACAAAATATCCCTATACCAAATTTCATCAAAATCGGTTGAACAGATGGGCCGTGAAAGCGTAGCAGACAGCAGACAGACGGACACACTTTCGCATTTATAATATTATATAAGTATGGATAATATTAGTATGTATATGGAAGTATGGATTATATTTATTATTATAACGCCTATACTATTTTCCAGGCCACTTCCTCTACCTTCCCGTGGATCCAACGATGGAGAACATGGTGATCAAGTCACCACCTTTCCGGGGACTATGGGAGTTCTGTAAGGTAAACTGCCCTATTCACTGCATACAGTAAAATACTATAGGCAAAGAGCCGCTAGATGCAAGAGTGGTACAAAGGCGCGTAGAAGAGACATTGCCCAGCGATGTACATATAACGACAATATTAATAATTATTATTTTAGTTTTTAACCGACTTCCAAAAAGGAGGAGGTTCTCATTTCAGCGCGTATTTTTTTTTATGTATGTGCACTGATTTCTTCGAGGTTTCTGAACCGATTGCTCTATCTAATCTATCTTATTTACCATCGCAGCCACATTCTTACATTTTCCATAATTTAGAAAATTTTCATTCTATTTTTTGGAAAACATCCAGCGACAGTTAATAAGGATTTTATTTTAGTTTTGCTCTAAATTAGAATTTCCCCTTTGAACTTACGCGCATAGATTTAAGATTGGTCTCCATTTGACCAATTGAATTTACAGATATTATTCGGCACGACGTGAAGTCAAGAAAGATGGAAACTATTTGAAATGATAGTCAGTGGATTGCACTGGCTATCATCGATACTTTAAAATGTTAATTTCACAGTCTACAGAGCGCAGCAGGGCGACCGCGTATCTTTTGCATCAATCATTGATACATCGCAATCACCTCTGATTGGTTAACAGTCTTCCACTATTGGGCGAAATCCATTGACGCAGCAAGAATACCATAAATTCAGCCACGCGGAGGTGATTGCGATGCATCAATGATTGATGCAAAAGATACGTGGTCGCCCTGCTGGTTCTATTGATACAAGAGACTGGATTAAAGTTCTCTTTTAATTACTTTTTTGTAGACTTTTATGAACTGCTTTCGAATAACAATAATCCTACCATTGCAATAGGCAGATTGTAAATCATTGTCGTTAACGTACTCGTAATATACTTCTTCTTGTCACACAGTTTGAAGTGCGGCTACATCAGAGCAAGATGCAAAACGCCAGCATCCGATTAGTCTCAGAGTCCACCGTGTCGGGAGTACAGTGGATATTGCAGGAGGTCGCTGGAAATAACTTTGAATTGTAAGTTTGATAATCTAGTTTGTTCATTTTTAAAATCTAGGATCTATTACTTAATCCAACGCCAAATATTTGAAAAGTTTTGGCCTTCAAAATTCCCAATCATCGCAAATATGATAGGTACCTACGATAGAGTTCGAAAAATGACCTAAATATTTTTCCGTTGTGATGAAGGAAGCCTTTATCTAGCTTATTAGCTTAATTTTGGATGATTTCCATGGCGGAGAACGCTGTTATAAATTGAAGTTCTGGTTCATGCCATGGACAAAGCCTCCTTCTAAACTCTAGAGTTTAGATGGAGGCTTTGTCCATGGCAAAGATGAACGTACGTAAGATAAGACATTTCCCTTTCAAGTTAGCCCGTTTCCAAGACTGCGTCATACCACCGCACTTAAGGGAAAGGTCATCGAATAAAGAAAGTAGAAGAAACTTAAATAATGCTTTGTTCCCCAGCTGGCAACCAATGAGCTTTATGATCGGGAAAGTACAACAGGAGGTTCGCATCATCATCGAAATAACCCGGCCGAGTTACGTGAGCCTCACAGTGCCTCTGCCGCACATAGCGGTGGACAACATCCGTATGGTAGAGTGCTTGCCTGAACCACCCGTGTATAATGGCGAGTGTCAGAACCACCAACTGAAGTGCAATATTATGAACGTAAGAACCATTTCTCGCTCTCTATGTCTACATCATTTTCGCACACTCATACATACTCACTCACACGTACACACCACACACACACTTGATATCAGCCTTGCCTCCATGATTTTTAAAAAAATCTATAAAATATTTAGATAAGTATATTATGTAATATTATTGTTAAATTTGGAAAAGCTAGGCCTTCTGACACAGGTATTCAGAAGGCCTCAGCCACAATGATTTGTCATTGTGGCTTTCACAATCACGTTTTTTGGAAATAAATCATTTTTTCATCATTGAAATAAGTGATAACCCGACTTTATCACCAACTTTGTAACCTACTCAACGCACACTTTGTTGATGGCCATCATGGGAAGTTCATTTCATGAGTTCAGAGTTTCAGAGCTCGTCTCGGTAGAATCAATTTTCCGAACCGGTGGTAGAGTCTTAATGTATCATAAGTGACACAAGTTGTCCTAAGTACGTGAAATAAATAAATCATTTATCATTTTCGGTGAGCAGTACGCTCACGCTGTGAGTGAGTATCGGAGTGTCGGTGAGTATTATGCGTTAGCTGATAACTCATACATTTCCGAACGTTTCATTTATAGGTGGTGACCAATATAGGGTCACCAATATAGGTGGTCACCAATATGGAGGGCTTATGTCCACCTATGTGATGTGGAAATAATAAACTTGGTCCACGTTTACAAGTGTATTAATGAGATACAATAGATTATGTAAAACCGTACAATAGAAATTTATATCAAAAGAAGCGTTGCGCTGGACGTCCAGCAATAGAATAGTGTGTCGTCTCTTGCTACAGCGCAGCTCTCGCACGCAGGACGTTCCGAATCCAAAAACGTTCCAAAAGCAAGTTCGAATTCCGAACGCGTAGCTTGTGTGCGTTGCCAGCTAGCAAGGAGGTAACGCCACACCCGTATATAAAAAATACTCTGTGAGCCACACATTTTTCACCGACAATCGGTTTGGCTGTCAATCCCGTGGCGTAACGTTGCGTTTAAATATTGCAATCAGTATGTTTAATTTTTGCTGACAGAAAATCATTCACCGATTGTCTGGCGTGGGCTCCCATAGATAGCATTTAGGTATCTTTTTGTATAAACCCGGTATTTAGGAATTTTACCCTTTTAACTGTTTTGCAGAAAGAGTCATGCATCAAGCTCCAACAAGTGTGTGATCTAGTCAAAGACTGCGACGATGGGAGTGACGAATATCAGAATTGTGGTAAGTGTATTTTTGGACAATTCGGACGGACTGCTCGAGCAGTTAGCCAGTGATCAACATACACGGACCGCTCTTGCAGTTATAGTCAACAGCTTGAAGGCACCGTTGATAGCTGCTGCCAACTGCCCGAAGCAGTCGTAACTGCTCAAGCGGTTCCATGTATGTGTGTACGCAGAAGACTGTAGTTCACTATGCAGTCGCAGCTTGAAGCAGTCCATTCTGACTGCTTCAAGCGTCTTCAAGAAAGTGACCTAACTTTAAAATGCCAAAAATTGCAGAATTCGATTTTATACTTATACTTATTACATAATAGTTATTTGATTTTAATAAGCTTTCAGGAATCGTTAATATAATTTTCTTTTTTTATACAGATAAAATGCCTTATGGGTCTTATTGCAATTTTGAGGTGGACGCTTGTGGATTTGAAAATGTACCACAGTAAGTATAGTTACCTGGGCACTCTTAGTTACATTGTAAAATTTTAATTAAAATGTTTCCAAATTCCTATTAGTGTAAAACTTGATGTTTTTGGCCTGTTTAATAAATTCAGTTATTTTCAACCGACTTCAAAAAAAGGAGGAGGTTCTCAATTCGACTGTATTTTTTTTAAAATGTTTGTTACCTCAGAACTTTTGACTGGGTGGACCGATTTGGATGATTCTTTTTTTATTTGAAAGGGCATACTTCCCATGTGGTCCCATATAAATTTTATCGAAATCGGTCGAGTGGTTTTTAAAATATCAACAAATAAAATAAGTACTTTTTATAGCGTGTGCTTGTTGTTGTAAAGTTGGCGCGGGAGTTTGAAGTCGGTTGTTTAATAATTTGATATAAAAAATACTTTTTAAACAACCGACTTCAAACTCCCGCGCCAACTTTTATTGTTGATATTTTAAAAACCGCTCGACCGATTTCGATAAAATTTATATGGGACTACAAGGGAAGTATGCTCTTTCAAATAAAAAGAATCATCCAAATCGGTTTACCCAGTCAAAAGTTCTGAGGTAACAAACATAAAAAAAATACAGTCGAATTGAGAACCTCCTCCTTTTTTTGAAGTCTGGTGAAAAGAATTTTTTATATTAAATTATTTTAATTCAAGTTGTCTTTGACAAGTGCTTTTGAATAGTCGAGTGAATCTATCACTGGTTCGGAATGGCATTCCTACCGAGTAGAACCAGCAATAAACTCGGTGGTTGCTCTTTTGAAAAAAATAATTTGCAATTTTCAATCACGCTGAGGCGATGCCCTTTTTGGAATTATTTTTGTCACAGTGTAGTTCTTAAGTTGTGCCCTAGAAATTTTGTGTTTTGTTTTGTACTGTAGTAACTGTTGCTTGATAGTTCCAAATAAAGATTTATTTATTTTAAGTATTTTATTTATTTCAATTTCATCAATGTGTAGATACTGTAACCGCTTTCCTTAGCATTGCTGGAACGTGACGAATCCATGCTCTTTTATCATTTACATAGGTAATCTCCAACAGTATAATAAGCTTTATCTACTAAATCTATCTATCTACAGGTTAACTAAATCTTCATCCCCTTTCAGGCCCATCCTAAAATGGTCACGTCACAGCGGACCGACTCCAACAGACAAAACCGGGCCAAACTACGACCACACGTGCGGACCACCGGTCATCCACACCACAGCGAACCCTCGAATACCATTCTCACCCCCACATATGAACTACACCGTCGCCTGCTTGGGATACTACTTCTTTGTCAACATGAATGTGACTGGTCCTAATAAGGAACGGGCTGATTTCGCGTCCACGGCTGTCATGAAAACTGTCATATTCAATCCACCACCTAAAGTCCATGGGGATATCAACTCAAGATACTACAATTGTTGTATGGTAAGTTTTCGACATTGTTTATTAATTTCCCCCAAAATTTTTTAGGATTTCTCCCAGGAATTTTCAGTAGTTGTCTACATCGTGAGGTCTTAGTTTAAAACTTTTTAACTCCCTACGTTGAGTCAAGGTTTCAACGTATTTATCACTAGCTGTTGTCCGCGACTTCGTCCGCGTGGATTGAGGTCTTATGGTTCCCTCTGGTGCGAACTCAGTAGTTCTGGCGTGATTGAGTCCATCCATTCAAACTTTCGTATTTATAAGAAGCGCGGTTTTAAGTTTGGTAAAGAGGTGCTGATTTGATTGAGTTGTCATCATCCATAATACCGCTCCCTGACGTGGGACGTGCTCCCTGAAACAAAATACCTATAGTCCGCGCGCGAGCTCTGAGGAATCCTATGGAATGTTAAAGTAATGACCTAGAGTTGTTTAAAGTGCAAAACAATACTGCTATCGCAAAATTACACGCGTCAAGCTCGAAACTAGTGCTGGGAGCGAGCTGGATATGGAGCGACGATCGGGGGTTGCGTACAGCCGTCGCTTCTTCAGACCCCGATTCCTCGTGCTCGTGCGCGGACTGTAAGTAATTCGGACTTCGAAAGAGGATAACCTATACAATTACCGCCTTGAGTCGAACTACTCAGTGCAATCGTCCTCTTTGCCTTTACTCAAATCGTCATTATTTGAAAAGTTCAAGTTTATACAAACCCATTTGTCCAAACAGATACGGTTCTACTACCAGCAAAACGGGAGGAACTACGGGTCGCTGAGTGTGGACGTGGTGGAGATGACTCCGAGAGGCAACGTGACTACTTCTCTGTGGTTCTCCACCAAGGATAAAGGAGAGAACTGGTATCGAGCGGCCATCTTCCTGCCGAACATCACGAGACGGTGAGCTAACTCTTAGGATTCTCCATATCAGACTCTTCCATCTCGGGACCATGGGGTCCCGGACCTTTGGAAGGCGTACCAGGGGCCGAAACCAACTCACAGAGGCCCGTTAGACAATTTTACTCTAAATGAAGTGTGACACGACACCAACCGGCGAATTATATCTCTATGCGAGTGCACCCAAGGACAATCCCCGGTTAGTGCAGGACTATTGCAAAACTTGGAAATAAATGATAGGTATGGGTTTACGGGTTTGGGTAGCTATAATTGACTGGTGAACTGGGTCTATGGAAGTACTATGGCCCCTGCCTGACCAATGTTATTTTACACGGATAAAATGGCAAGGGTTGACTCCATATAGCAGTCATTGTTAATCTATAGACGTTTGGCGCTTGGCTGCAAACTTGCGGGGCAAGTGGTGATGCTGAGTAAGATTTAGCGTGCTTGCATCTTCTAGGGAAGATGCCTATTAATTCTATTACTATAATAAGTTGCCAAAAGATCTAATTGAGCTACCATTGCAAAAAATCCAAACTAAGATAACGGATTGGTTATTGACCCCCCAATTCATTTACTTGAGGCGGTAATATTTATTTTTTTAGGTTAAGTAATGTTTTTTTTTTTTTTAAAGCAAGTGACATTCAATTACTCAAAACGCACAAAACTCAGATAATAAGAAGTGCTTATTTAGAAGTTAACCTTATATTTTATTGCAGCTACTATTTCCTCTTCAAAACCCGTATGGGCATGCGGATATACTCGGACTCGGCTATCGACGACTTCTCGATGGCTCCAGAGTGCTTCGGCCTCAACATTAACTCCACAGAGCTGGGTGACTACAATTACTACGACCCTGTCTTCGAAGAGAAGACCACGCCGCATCCAGACTTTACCGATGTTCTATGTAAGTTGACTTTACTTCTCAATGGCTCCAGAGTGTTTCGGCCTCAATATCAACTCCACAGAGCTGGGTGACTACAATTACTACGACCCGGTCTTCGAAGAGAAGACCACTCCGCATCCAGACTTTACCGATGTTCTATGTAAGTTGACTTTACCTCTCAATGGCTCCAGAGTGTTTCGGCCTCAATATCAACTCCACAGAGCTGGGTGGCTACAATTACTACGACCCGGTCTTCGAAGAGAAGACCACGCCGCATCCAGACTTTACCGATGTTCTATGTAAGTTGACTTTACCTCTCAATGGCTCCAGAGTGTTTCGGCCTCAATATCAACTCCACAGAGCTGGGTGACTACAATTACTACGACCCGGTCTTCGAAGAGAAGACCACGCCGCATCCAGACTTTACCGATGTTCTATGTAAGTTGACTTTACCTCTCAATGGCTCCAGAGTGTTTCGGCCTCAATATCAACTCCACAGAGCTGTGTGGCTACAATTACTACGACCCGGTCTTCGAAGAGAAGACCACGCCGCATCCAGACTTTACCGATGTTCTATGTAAGTTGACTTTACCTCTCAATGGCTCCAGAGTGTTTCGGCCTCAATATCAACTCCACAGAGCTGGGTGGCTACAATTACTACGACCCTGTCTTCGAAGAGAAGACCACGCCGCATCCAGACTTTACCGATGTTCAATGTAAGTTGACTTTATTTAGCAAGTAAAGCTGTCGGTCCTGCGCCTGACCTCTCATGCTCTCACCGGTTGTCTCGGATTTTCCGTCCCATCGGATTTGTAGTCCCACAAACTTACTATCTTACCCTGTGGGCGGTGACAGCATCCCTAGTTGTGCTAATATACATATATTAATAAAAATTATTTCCAAAAAAGTCGGGCGGGTATCACAAGGATAAACAAAGTTGACGCATATCAGACTCGCCCGACTTCAACATAGTGGGTAGAAATCAAAATTATTTTGTACTTTACAGTGGCGTTGGAAGTCGGTTTTTTGGAAAAAAAAATTATTTTTAACTTTTAGTGTCAGGGTTGAGGATTTGGATTCAGAATTTATACATTTTACATACGACAGTTGCATAGACAAACGCGGCCTCTCGGAAACTTTTTTAACGTTTAAACTAATTTTAAGGCTAGGCTAATTTTCGCTTTGAAACACATCTCACCACTTTCTGGCGGGGGACGGTGTAATAATGGGATTTCTTATAGTTATTGGCTGGCTCAAGATCAACTATACACAGTTATATAAATGTTACCGCGGAACTTGCGCTGCCCGCTGCGCGACAGAAAATATATCGATAAAGTCTAATAGGTATTATATATTACCAGTATTGGAAAATCAATACCAATCATTTTATTCAAACAGCAAAATACCACCATATTATATATAATTATAGATAACTAGCTGATGCCCGCGACTTCGTCCGCGTGAATTAAGGTTTTTGGTTCCCGCGGAAACTCTTTAATTTTCCGGGAGAAGTAGCCTTTGTGTTATTCCAGGATAAAATCTCTGTGACAAACTTCATCCAGATCCGTTCAGTAGATTTTGCGTGAAAGAGTAACAAACATCCATACATCCATACTTACATACTTTTAAAATATTAGTACGGATTATCTGATATGCATAATTTGTATGTTTAATTTAAAAAAATGCCGAAATGTATATTCTCGCATCACTTCAAAACGGCTGGACCGATTCTGATGGAAATTTTTGTGTTTTAGTCGGACCCGGAATGGTTTATATTCACAATTGAACCCAGTAGGGGGCGCTGCAATCGAGTTCTAGGATCTGCCGCGTCTTTCATCAAACCAATTTTCATACCAAATTTCATGAAAGTCGACTGAAGAGATAAATATTTTTGATTCCCGCGCGAACTCTTGAATTTTCCGGGATAAAAAGTTGTTAATGTAGTTAATTACTAGTTACTAGTAATTACCAAAAATACTAAACAATGCCATCCTATGTCCTTGCCCGGGATACAACTTATCCCTGTACCAAATTTCATCAAAATCGGTTGAACAGATGGGCTGTGAAAGCGTAGCAGACAGACCGACACACTTTCGCATTTATAATATTAGTATGGATTAGTATCATGTACATACTAAAGAACTTAAGTTTTCAACAGAAACTTTTTAATATTAATAGTAAACAATCAAATAAATAATAAACCTTTAACCTGCTCTTTTACTTCAGAATTGTTCGGAATATAATGAAATATAAATTTTTACTAAATTAATTAATGTATTGGCATTCAACTATCGATATAATTTATCGATAGTTGCACAGGTTACACTGGGCAATGCGTGGAAGAGACGGAGATATGTAGAACTACATGTGAAAGACAAAGAAAAACTGAAAGACATTATTTTTATGCGTATTAATGATTTTTATTTATTATTACTTAACTACACTTAATTATGAAATGCTATCCCATCCTTTGCATAGCTGGAGGTATTGCTTATCTTTCCACGCCATTTAATGCTGCAAAGAGGCATATTTTTCGTTTTTTTCTCGATCAATTCCCGAGCACTGTCGAATACGGACTGAAGGCGACTATAGGCACAAAACGTAGCGTTAGCACTCATACTGCTAACGTTTGGCTGGTCAGGCGGCCCGCTATGCTCAGTCAATTGGTTGTATGGTCTGTGGTTTAAACTATCTTTATTTTAACATCTTAACTTCATTATAACTTTAAATAACTACCGGCTAAACTCTCGTGAGTTCTGGGTAATTTCTTTCGTGAAACGGACTGTCAAATGAATGTGTGACCACAGAATAGGTAATAGTATGGTGTGACATAAGTTTTTTTTTTCAGACTACCGCTTCACAACATGTAACGCGACGGGGCGCTTCGGCCCCAATCAAACGATGTGTGACATTGCCTACAACAACACAGCAGTCGACGTCACAGTGCTGCATGCGCCGCCTTACGAGGGCATCCAAGTCTGGGAGGTGCCCAGCGAAGGGCTTTATACGTAAGATTTTTTAAATTTCTCTGCGTCGCATACTTCCTCACTATAAGATGATGTCCGCACCTTATTTTTTATTCCCGAGGGTACTCCTTAATTTTCCGGCATAAAAAGTAGCCTATGTCCTTTCTTGGGATTCAGCCAATATCTAATATCTATACCAAATGTCAGTGAAATCGGTTGAAAAGATGAGCCGTTAAAGCGTAACAGACCGACAGACAGACACTTTTGAATAAGAAATAAAGATGAATAGAACCAAAAAAAGAAAAACATACCGACATAGCTTGAGTCCTTTTTGAATAATTCTTGAAAAAAATAATTAAAATCGGTTCAGTTTTGGAAGAGGAAACAGGAGAATACGAGAGTAAGAATTCGACTGTTTTTCATAGGTGTAATCGGTCCAAGCTGCAGTTGTCCCTAACTCCCTACCGGGTGTTAATGTTATGGGATTCTATTTGTGGAGCAGCGCGACTGCAATAATTGATATATACCTATTCTCTCAATGTCATGCAGATGACATTTCTTCTTAAATTCTTCTTATTAATGTTCTTTCCTCGGCTTTTCGCATCCAATCGATGCCAGCCACCCTTCGGATATCATCGCTCCACCGTGCTGGGGAGCGCCCTACGCTCCGTTAACCAAGACCCGGTCTTCACTCGAGGACCTTTCGACTCCAACGCCCATGGGTCCTCCGACACATGAAAGAGCACGTTGGCGCTACTTGAAATAGGCCTTTGTCCAACAGTGGATGCACAACTGCTGATGATGATGATGATGATGATGTTGTTCACCAGGATAATGGCGACGGGAGCGTCTGGCGGGCTGGGGTCGATGTGGGCGGGCGTGTCGCACGCTGCGCAGGCGAGGGGCTTGTTCGAGCTGCATCGCGGGGAGAGACTCTACATGCTGGCCGGCCAGCAGGGGACCAACGCTTGCAAGAAGGTTTGTTCCTACATCAAACTCAAAGTCAAAGTATGTATATTTATTCAATTTAGGTACACTGTACACTTATTGACGTCCAATTACTTATATAATTGATAGATTCATTCGACGTAAAAGGTCTACTTGAATAAAAAAAATTGGTTTCGATTTTGAAAACACTAGATGATGCGCGCGACTTCGTCCGCGTGGATTGAGGTTTTTTTGTTCCCGCGGGAACTCTTTAATTTTCCGGGATAAAAAGTAGCCTATGGCTAGAGTATAATCTATCTATGTGCCCAACTGCCCAATTTCAGCCAGATCCGTTCAGCCGTTCTGGCGTGATTGAGTAACAAACACCCATCCATACATCCATCCATCCAAACTTTTGCATTTATAATATTAGTATGGATCTAAAGTCCCCTTTTTATTTGTAGACTTTATCAGCTCAAGAGAGTCAGGAATGCTCTCGGCGGGAGACTAACGAGTCGTCTCCAATGTTCACGAGCAAGACTCACGAAGTGCGGAACACACAAGTCACCGATGGTGGTGGTGGCGGTGGAGGCGCTACTTATGTGTTTTTGGTAAGCGTGTGTTTCACTTTTGCTCACTCAGTGAGAAAAAGATTTTTTTTTCTCTCATTAAAAACCAGTGAGCAAAAGTCGTTTTTGCCCACTCAATGAGAAAAACTACTTTTGCTCACTGGTTTTAAATTCAAGTAAAATGTAATGTAGTGTTCAATCATTAATCGAGGTAGGTACAATATTTTTCTTACATCTTGTTAGATTTTCTCTCTAGTGAGGTGAAAAGTTGTTTATATCACACGATAATAAAGTTTTTGGTTTCACGTGCCTTTAAATCCCTTACTCCACTCTGGATTCTATCTTAGAAGTGAGGGATTCAAACTTTATTGTTGTTCTTCTTGAACAAATAACTATATCTCAATCTTGTATATTTCTCATTCGATAGTAATAACTATGTCTTAGGACTGTTCATATAGTTACTCGTTTAACCCCCAGGTGGACAAAGAAGGTCTGACTATACCCCTGCTAGTGGGCGGCGGAGGGGGTGGTTTATCAGTAGGGGTGTTCAGAGACGACGGATCCCAGCACGCTCGCGGCAGAACCAACACCACGCCCGAATCAGGGTACATGTACGGACAGCCCGGGCGAACTTCTGGTAAGATTTGACACCTCGAATTTATAGCTGAACAACCAACCAACATCCAACCTCTACTTTTTTTAAACTTTATTGCACAACCATGAACCAGCCCCCAGATTGTATAACGAAATCGTAATCGTGATCGCTTGTCAAACGGACTTAATTTGACCTGCCCCCCGATTCTGTAAGGAAATCGTAATCGTTTGTCAAACGAAGGAGTTCATAGATGCCTACACGTCAAAAAGCATGTATGATCTCCATAAACAGTTCGACCCTATGTTCCGATATACACTGAGAGCACTGTTCAGTGCTCTTACTGGGGAGAAATTCGTTCCGCTATGGAGTGACAGTATAGTGCCGCAGTATCCTAGGGAAATATATGACGTCATAAATCGTCGCCATTTTTGTACTGTGAGCACTGGCGTTTTCGAGGTAAGGTGCTCTCAGTGCTGACTGCGTTCCGTTTTAAACAGTGACCAGTGTAGCTAACTATAAAGGAACGGTTTCGCAGTATACTAAATTGACGTCACACCTTACAGTGCTTGCAGTGTATTTCGGAACATACCCCGAGTAATACGTTTTAAGCTGTCAAATGATTACGATTTGCTTAGACAATTATTGGGCTTCTAAACTAACTGCTAAAGACTTAAAGCTCGAGAACCTTATCTCCCAGTCGACCTTTGGAAGGTGTGAAAAGGCGTGTTGTGGGTGTCCTCGAAAGCAGTCAGCAGAAAAAAAATTAAAGGATTATAAAGCTTTTGGTTTGTTGTTGGCAAGAAACTTGGCATCCAGAATAAAGTCAAGAGTTTATGGATGTAGGTTCAGTACAGACAACAACCCATTCTATAAATCAGGTCTTGTAAGAGAGTGAGTTAAAGAGATTTTTGTTTTAATCGGAAGTATTTTTTTCCAGCGTCTCACGTCACCAATTGACGCAAACAATTTCTGACTAACCTCAGCGATTTAAATAGGGTTCAAGTACTCTGGCTGGATTCCCGCCCTGAACAGCCGTTTTATCACCAGAAATTAATACATTGAATTTTTACTTATTACTTACAGTCAATTTGTGTGTTGGTTGGTTCCCTGTAAAAATTACAAAAACTTACATTAAGATGATTTTAAGAAATCCCCGGAAACGCTTTGAATATTCCACTCATTGCTCAGGAGCTGGCGGTGGTTGGATCTCAAGGCCTGGCCCCATAACTCCAGGCTTCGAGCTGATCCGCGGGCAGTCTCTGAGAGACGGTGGCATGGGTGGAATGGCGTGCAACGGCGGCGCGCACGGCGGCTTCGGCGGCGGGGGAGGGGGCTGCTTGCGAGGCGGCGGCGGAGGGGGGTGGGTCGGTAAGTACTACCACGAGGGAGACACTCGGTTACGTAGCCAGAGATAGCTCCAGGCTTCGAGCTGATATAGCCACTCAGAGTTGGCGCCGTGCATGGCAAGGGAGGGAGATGTTTGCGCGGCGGCGGAGGGGGTGGGTCGGTAAGTACCGGACTGACTTGACCCAAGATAACTCCAGGCTTCGAGCTGATCAGGGGACTGACCCGTTGTTCTAGGTGAGCGACAGAAGCGATGCGACGCGATACGACGCAAAAATTCATCATTATTAAAAAGTTTCACCACCAATGCTTATTGTTAGGAGGTGAATTTATTAAAGCTTGTTTAAATTTTCACATCTGTTGCTCAGGTGGCAGCACGCACGATGGGGAAGGTCTTCACGGTGGAGGCGGGTGGTCGTACGTGGACATAACCAGGGGAGTCAACGAGTTCAGTGACGTCACAATGGCCTCCAGAACCGGCCCCGGGGAAGTCCTGATTGTGCCGGCTATACATGTGAGTTTTTCACTGCCTCCTTCATATACGAGTATGCTATTCATCATCACCCATTGCCGGCACACCACTGAGCACGAGAGAGCAAGTGTAGATTGGCAGACTTAACGCATCGCAATAAATCTAGATATCGTTCTTGGGTACAAGATCATACCTAACTCAAACACATAAATGTACCTTATGTTATACAAAATTTTTTAATTTGAACAACGATTTCTTCAAGATTGTTGGACCGATTGCGTGTTGTTTTTCTTATTTTTAACGAGCAAACAGCAGGCAAGTTCATACCATAAATACCATACCCATATTATATTAAGCTTTTGTGGACTTTCTACCATCCCTTGAATAGCCCGCTAATATTAAATCCATTTGTTCCAGAAATGCGGTTGTAACTACCGCTGCGTCGCCATCAATGAGTACCGAAGTGACGTGAAGTGTTACTGCCCCTCAGATTGGATCACGGATGAAAACGACCCCACTAAATGCATATGTAAGTCGTCGTCCTCGTCTTAATCCATTGCTACAGTACCACCAACTCACCACCCGCTCAGTAGAACAGCTTTCCGAACCAGTTTTTTTATATGTATAGCGAGCAAACGAGCAGACGGGTCACCTGATGGTAATTGATTACCTAAGTTTTGTGGGACTATCCTACCAACCAACAGACGTCCACAGCTGGACGAAGGTCTCCTGCATGGATCTCCACAGAACACGGTCTTGTGCCATTGCTTCCAACAGCTTCCAGCCACTCGCTTGAGATCGTCTATCCACCACGTAGGAGGTCGTTCAACGCTGCGCTTTCCGGTATTAGCACAGAATAGGTAATAGGTGTTAGGTCGTCATTCAAGCACCTAGGGATCCCAATGCCTATCGATTCTTCGAAAGTCTACGTGTCCCGCTCATGTGACTTAACTTAGCGACTCTTCGGACTATGTCGGTTTTTCTGGTTCTCCTATGGATTTGATCCAAACATAGCATTCGCTGAGTGACCCTGAGCCTTCTAAGCAGGCTTTTTTTTGTATAATATTACCAAATTTGGTAATTTGGTAATTAAATGACTACCCCCAAATTGTGACACTATTTTATCCGTAGATTCAGTTTCTTTGTTTAAGTGTGTTCAATAAAGTATCTATTATGCATAGATATGCATAAGATGACTCGTAGAGTCATCGCTGCGCCATTCCGTAAAGCAGAGCTCTCACCGCGAGGGGAACGAGCTTCGGACGGACTCTGTTTAACTCGCAGTGGAAAACTGCATGCATGCACTTTTGCCAATATGGAGCTAGCGGGAAGGAATGAAAACAAAGTCAAAATGAGCTTGCTATTGTAACTATACGTATCCTAATGTTCAGAAAATGATAATAATGAAATAATAGTAAAATAATATTAAAACGATAATAGAATAATAGTGTACATTATCATCCAATGAGGCGCGATTTGGAACTTACAAAGGAGTTTCCCGGCGTTTGGTCCGCTCGCCGAAGACGAAATGCGATACAACGGACACGTTGTTAACGTCGTTGATCTAGCACAGCGTTAATACTAGCTTTCTGGTGCAGAATTTGTGAAGTAGGCTTGTAGTTGCACGCGATTGATACCGGACAGAGGGCGATACATAAAATTAATATAATATTATGTATATTTGCAATAAATCATTTTGGACGCACTGTGTTGTTGGATGCTGTCTAATGTGAGGGACCTTAGCGTTACGCGCTTCGTGGACCTGGCTTGAGAGTTCCGACGATATTTTATCTACCTTTGGTGGATTATATATACATATCATACTTACAACATATTTACACGTATATTACTATACCAATTATTATCGCAGGTCGGGTAGGGCCTGTGGGGCGTACGGTGTCTCGTTTGACGATGCCTCAGCACGGCTGGTTCTGTCTGGATGTCTACCTAGCTGTCCTAGTTGGACGTTAAGATGGGATTGGTTTGTTGTTGAATCAGAGAGCTTGCTTTCTGGGCGCAGTGCAGTTCGAGTATACTTCTACGTTCCGCAGTACGTCTGACTTTACCTTGCGATCTACTTATCTAAATTACGTACGACGTTCGCTATGCTCGAACGATAATTTACTATGGTTGGTAGGACGCTGTTTATTATTGCCGAAGGTTGGATTATGCGTAAGATGCACCTGATATCTTACACATTTTGCACTACGCTTGTTCAGCCTCCACACTTACTTATACGGTTTCATGGATTCACAACCCATGTTACTTGTAAATGCATAGCTTCACGACCTATGCTGCGGCGCATTGGCTCAAAACCACGTTACGCACAAACTAAATTCTATCACCCATGGTGGTTCCGCGCTGTATTTGATCTAACATACTATTACTGAAGGGTGCATCACGCCTGCGGGCTCTGTTACGTTGCGACGAACGACACTGCAGTGCGTCCGGTGTATCCTTGAATCATCTTACAGGTATATGTGGGAGTACACCACTCTAAAAATGTAATTTGCCAGCTATACGCTGACATAAGTGGAACGCACCACTCTAAAGTATGCTCGTACATACGATTGATGTCCAAGTAGACACAGCAATGTTGTGAGGTCTTACTGCTAGATGTATAACGTGCCATTTTAACGAAATATTGAATTTTGTAAGTGGAGAGAGGTGTAGATATTTAGGGATCCGGTCAGGTTGGTTACACTATCCAAAGCTCTATGTTACTGGATATGTTAAAACCTATTTTCTACATGAAGCCCGTTCCGTTTAGCCATAGCTGGCTGGCTTAGTCGCTATTTCTAATGTTAGTAATGACCTACATTAGAAAAAATGTTCAAATTCACCTTGTCCATACAGCAACATCGTCATCGGGTGACGAGCCTTGGTCCGAGAACTGGATGGTGATATGCATAGTGCTCGCGGTCATCGTCATCTTCTGCGTAGCCATCATACTATTCGTCTCGCTGCATGTCTGTGAGTATACTACTTACATAATTAATCTTTGGTGTAGCATAGTGTTGCTAAATAATCACTGTAAAAAGTTTGATAGTATCAAATTGATACCAATCTGGGCATCCGATTGTGTAAGGAAATCGTAATCGTTTGTCAAACGTATTATTCGAACTGTTTAAGGAGTTCATACATGCTTTTTGTCACGCGGGCATCTATGAACAATTTAAACAGTTCGAACTATACATTTGATAAACGATTACAATTACGATTTTCTTACATACCTAATCGTTCTACCCTGATTATGTAAGGAAATCGTAATCGTTTGTCAAACGGATAATTCGACCTGTTTAAGGAGTTCATAGATATTGATTAGTTGTGAAATACCTACCCAATTAAAACGAAAAATATTAAAATAGTATTATTTTGAAGAAATGCAACCAATATTTAGCCCCAGCATAGTCTACCTTAGCAGTCCAACATAACAAAAAAGGGTGATATCTTCCACAGACAATAAATACCAACGCGAGAAAGAAGCAGAACACATGCAAAAGCAGTACCGTCAGCAAGAGATGCAATTGCATCGCTTGAGGAATGCTCCGGGGGGTGACAACACCCTGAGCATGGCTTTCAACCCCCACTATGGCAGCGAGAGCTTCCTCCCCCAGGGGGTGGATGTCAGGGGGCTACCCAAAGTGGCTAGAGAAAGCTTGAAACTTGTCAAGTAAGTCCTAACATGTTATCATTGTTTCAATCCATTCGCGCCGGTCCACTACTGAGCACAAATCTCTCATGAGGCTCGAGACCATAGTCAGGCCCCTCTTTCCCACTGGGCACTCTGGGCAAGTGCCCAGGGCCCGCTATCGATGGGGGCCCCCTAGTTACTGCCTGATCACTTTACCGATAGATAATTAACTGATATTCATTAACGATAACTTATATTACGTTCAAAATATACCTCAGTAGTAAGTTAATCAGATTTTAAATTGATCTTATTAGACAAAGGACTATTTTGTTAAAACAGGCATATGCCTTTAACATAGGGGCCCCATTATCCTAATGTGCCCAGGGCATCCAATAGGTTAAAGACGGCCCTGGCCATAGTCCACCATGCTGTTTAAGTGCGGATTGGTAGACTTCACACTATTTTGTCTCAGTCAAGGATACATTAACTTACTCAATTAGTATGTTTTAAGCCTATTTGGGTATTTAATATAAAATTTTTTTTTAATGCAGGGCCCTAGGTCAAGGCGCCTTCGGAGAAGTCTACCAAGGGTTATACCGTCATAGAGCAGGTGACAGCGTAGAGATGCCAGTGGCGGTCAAAACTCTACCGGAACTGTCCACCGGCCAGTCTGAGTCTGACTTCCTGATGGAAGCTGCTATAATGGCCAAGTTCAACCATCCCAACATCGTTCATCTCATTGGTGTGTGCTTTGATAGACATCCCAGGTAAGTTTATATTGGTCACGCATAACTGTACCTGTATGGCTAGCATGCGCACAACGAGTAAAATTATATCTACCTACCCGTTATCTCTATTTCTCTACCGAAGCTGACATGGTTACTTTTCTCTTTACGTTAAAAGTAGAGATATAAAAGTAATATTTCTTATCTGTGATATTTTTCTCTGCGAACCTTTACATGTCGACTATTTTTTTCTTGTAATACCTATACCGCATTTTGTGCATGCATTTACCCTTAATGAAAATTTGACTTGGTCCCATCTGCCCCGCTGGCTCTGCCCCGCTAGCGGGGCAGTTGGGAAAATAAGTGCCATCGGCCCAGCTAGCCTCGGTTTACTCGCTTAACGGGGGCAGTTGCAACTTTTTCACACGGGCCAAGTGTCATTTGCCCCGCTACGCTTCCGTAAGAAACTTACGAATCTAAAACTTATTTCTGTATTTTTACCTTTAAATGAAAAAATTTGAATATAATAATCAGCTTTTATTTTTTGTACAAAAATAATAATAAGAAAAAGAGTTTGGCAAAACATGAACACTATAAAACATCAATCAATCAAATCAAATCAAACAAGTGAATGTAATTAAAATTATTAAAAAATACGACTGCTCTGCCGTAGACACATACATACTCGAACCCTGAAAACATAACACTCCTTTTTTGGGCAGTCGTGTAATAAAAATCCTCCTCGAATGGAAGTACGGCTACCACTGCTGGGTACTACGTAACGATACCACAGTCATTATTTAGGTACCTTTGGAATCTTATTCACATTTTTAAAAAATGATTTTTTTGTGAATCACTTGATATTGAACTATAGTGTTATATATTTTTGGAATCTACTCATCATTTTCTAGATGATGATTATATAGTTAATCTTTTTTTCGAAGTTTTTTTTTCAACTTTAGTCTTGAATGCGGAACTATGGTCACCCCATCAATTTTTTTAATACTTTTACTAGCCTATGTCACCCGGAATAAGCTAGGGATTTTAACGATACCTCATTTATCAAAATCAGTTGAGCCGTATAGAAGTTATGGTGGAATATACAAACTCACATACATACATACATACATACATACTCCTTTTTTCAGGCAGTCGTATGATAATCAAATATCATATAATATATAAATATTATAAATGCGAAAGTTTGGATGGATGGATGGATGTTTGTTACTCAATCACGCCCGAACGGCTAAGCGGATCTGGATGAAATTTGGCACAGAGGTAGAATATAGTCTGGAATAGAAGAGCCAGCGGGGCAGATGGGACCAAGTCAAAAATTTGCCGGCAAGGACAACATCTCTCTCTCGTCGCGAGATAATCTCGTGCGCATGCTAAGCACACTGGTTGAAATGAAAATGAAAATGAAATTGAAAATGAAATGAAAAATGAAAATGAAAATGAAAATGAAATTAATTATTAAAAATATTCGTCGTTTCACAATTTTGTCGGGAACCCCGAAGTAAGTTTGAAAAAACCTGTATCTAGGGGTCCACGCTCTTCCTCCTAGTATTCAAACAAGTATAACAATAATATTTTTATCTACTCCAGCATCGAAAAGTTCCAATTTCGAATTTGACAACTATATCGAATTGAACCCTCTTTCGTGTTTGCTTCTCATAACGATACAGTTCGTTGTATGGGAGCTGTATCGTTATGAGTCGTAGCTGTATCGATATGGTTATCTTCATAAATAGGATACCTATAGCTTAGCGGCTCTGGGTTCTGGCACTTGATTGATTTGACTTTTTTATTAATTTATAAAGTAAAAAATTATAAAGACGTCCTTGTCGTAGATAAAATCTTGTATGCAACTGTACGTAATTAGTCATTTTAATTCTCGTACTATCCTATTTTGATACTCGGCAAGCCTCGTATCAAAAAACAGCACTCGAATTAAAATGACCCTCATTACGATACAGTTGCATAAATAGCTATTTCAAAACAGTTGTCAAACATGGCGCATTTGTAGAGGCTGTAGTTATGATTCGAAAATTGAATCTTTCGCATAGGCATCTTACTTTTACACAGTCGTGACTTACTTTTACAAGCTCGACACTTACTTTTGCAGTTTAGTTTTAAATTTTCCAAGTCAATTAAAAAAGTTTATTAGCAAGGAAGGAGTTTTCATACATAGAATAATATAATCGGATAGGCTTTTTACGAGAAAAAATTAATGAATCCGTACGTTTTAGCATTGAATTTCCAAAATTCTTTTAAATGGTTGTTGATTATACCTATTTAATTACTTACCAGTTTTAATTTAATTATTTTCAACATTTGACAAAAATCGAATAGGCTGTATACGCGTAGGTACGAACCCGTAGCCTAGTTTCGTTGAAAAAAAAATATGTCCAGGTGTAAATACGCGCCATTTGCTGAATTTTTTTTATTTTGTATGTGATAAATTGATTATATTTTCAACTGTATTGAAAAATTCTTTTAAATGGTTGTTGATTATATTTAATTACCAGTTTTAATTTAATTATTTTCAACATTTGACAAAAATCGAATAGGCTGTATAAGCGTAGGTACGAACCCGTAGCCTAGTTTCGTTGAAAAAAAAAATGTCCAGGCGTAAATACGCGCCATTTGCTGAAATTATTTTATTTTTTATGTGATAAATTGATTATATTTTTGTACTATTTCCCGCAACTGTATTGAAAAACGTCGTGTGATACACGGGTGTGAAGGTTATTGCAAACTCGTGACATTAAAAACCCTCACCTTCGGCTCGGGCTTATTAATGACAGCTCGTTTGCAATAACCTACTTTCCACCCTTGTATCACAATATACTATTAACAATGAAACATGTTGGTTGAGTTTGTTGTGGGCCTTTTTTACCCACGACGGAACGAAGACGGTTACCCGTTACATGATGTACGTTTGCCCTAAGAGGTTGTGCGTTTGTTTGTTTGTTTGTATTTTGTGCACTTTTTTGTTACCATTTTCCTGGAAAACTACTGAACCGATTATAATGCGGGTTTTTTGCATTGCATACCTACAAAGCAAGGCGCTGATTTTCTGCTGTGACGTTGCACTGTTGCAGCGTGATTGAAGGACAAACCAACAAAAAAACACACTTTCGCATTTATAATCTCTCTGTGCGTCGTATTCCTCGTTACTGAGTCACTCAACTAAGAGTATTAAACTTTTAGGTTTTTGTAACGATTATTATCAGATGTTAGTGACAATAACCGGGACCTACGGTTTAACGTGCTCTCTTAGGCACGACGGAAACGAAAAGGCCAAATTTGAACCTCCAAATTCGATGACCATCCAGTTACCGACTTGGGTCAACGTTGCTTAACAATCGCAATCGACTGCTATGCGTTGTTACAACTAGGCCACTCGTCCCTCTTATATCGTCGCTTTTCCTACGAAAGGACCTACCTGACATCGAGTTAATTGTACAGGGCAAGCGTTTTTCGGTTTCGTGCTCAATTATATTGTCCACAGCTTGCTCAAATAAAGCTATATTAAAATTTAAAAAATATTCTTATAATCTGTGAATCAAGGCCTTTTTGCAAGTAGGAATTGTCTTATTTAAATGTGCGTATTCGTTTAGGTAAAAATACTTATTTAAAACAGTTACGCCACTTCATAAGAATTTTGTTTTTCTGAAAAATTAATTACTTATGAGATACGACTGTATTTTTTACTGAATAATTAAATCACATTTAATTCAAAATAATTTGTTTTTTATTTCTTTATATATAATAATAATTAGGATAGTTTTAAATCATTTTTTGACTGAAAGTTTTTGGATTCGTACTATTTTGGATTTTTTTACTGCCCAAGGTTTTATACATTTTTTGTCACCAATTTACATAAATTTTTAACTCTATTAGTTAATGTCTAAGGTATTCCGTCGCAATCAAAATTCAGACGTAAGTGAAAACCCCATTTTTATTCAATATAGTCTAGTTCACACTAAATGACGTATTTTCAGTTACGTCATAGTTGATAGATTTTTATTTAGCTGATCACTAAATAAAAATCTTTCAAATAGCCCTAAGTATAAAATACGCCACTTAGTATGATTTCCTTTTCGCAAATGAGCATATACGCCATACTTACCGATTGTCCTAGCCAGTAAACGGTAAAAGATATGAAAAAGTCGATAAGACAGATCGACAGAGAATCAAAAGTACATTGTGATGTATTTAGTGCAGTTACGTCAAAAGTGTCAGATAGGTCCTTTCGTAGGAAAAGCGACGATATGTGACTGCCACTTTGGTCTAGTGGTTAGCATGTTCGACTGCGGCTGACGAGGTCTCGGGTTCGAGTCACGGGTCGGGCCTTAACAAGTATTGGCTTTTTCTGACAAGATATTCCCAGTACTAGCCCGAAGTTAGGATGTTGGCGGTGTTTCACCCCCGTGCTTCGGAGAGCACGTAAAGCCGTCGGTCCTGCGCCTGATCTCTCTCTCCGGTCGTGTCGGATTTTCCATCCCATCGGGCTATGAGAGTAAAGGAACAGAATGCACCTGTTTGCGCACACACTTGTGCACTGTAATATCTCACGCGCAGATGGCTAATCTCTCTGGAGATTGGCCGCCGTGGCTGAAATTCGGTCGGGAGGACATTAGGATGATAATAATATGAGTAGTATTATTCTGTCCAGGTTCATCGTGCTGGAACTCCTAGCGGGCGGGGACCTAAAGAACTTTCTGCGCGAAAGTCGACCGCGGCCTGAGCGGGCCAGCGCCTTGACTATGAAGGACCTGCTACTTTGCGCGCTCGATGTGTGCAAGGGATGCAAGTATTTGGAAGCCAGGAGATTTGTCCATAGGTGAGCTTATTGAAGTGAAAACTTCTATATATGCGCGCTGAACATTTTTTGGTAGGGGGTAAAAATGTGGATTCGCGAAGACCGACAGCATGTCGCGTCGACACGCTCGCGTTGTTACGAAGACAAAATTAAACTTTAATGCCTTAGATTTAAGGTTTATATATATTTATTTTAAAGTTTTCACTTCTATCGGCTGTCCCTATAACTGCCAATTTTTAAAACCTTTTACTATAAAATTTCAAATTTGACTAAAGCCCATTTTCGTTTAAGTATTTTGATGCACAATTTTTATGATTGTGGTCTCTTTTTCGAGTGTAAGTTGTAACCTAGCCGAGATATAAATTACTAGCGGCCCAGTTCTAGTACTTACTTATATCATTATGATATTCGCACATATTTAAAGTAAAAGGGTCTAATAACGCCTCATTACTTTACACCACGTTTAAATTGGCCGTTACATCAATAAATCTGTCGATATGTTAGTAGGTATATATCTGGTCCATAGAATAAGGAATATAAATTCATAATTTCAATAAGCTAACAATAAAATATGACAGAAAAACTCTTTGAATACCGTTCCCGAATTTAAAATATCTAATAACTACTACAATTTTGACTGTGTTTATATGTCACAGGTCACGTGACCAAGTGAGCCTGTTGGGCAACCGCGTATCTTTTGCATGAATCATTGATGCATCGCAATCACCTCTGATTGGTTAACACTCTTCCACTATTGGACGAAATCCATTGACGTAGCAAGAATACCATAAATTCAGCCAATCGGAGGTGATTGCGATGTATCAAAGATTGATGCAAAAGTTACGCGGTCGCCCTGCAGGTCTGCCCGCTGATTATGTGAGGAAATCCCAATCGTAATCGTTAGTCAGACGGAAAATCCACAGACATAATAAAGAAAAGGGATAATCCGACCTGTTTAAGGAGTTGACAGATGGCTGCACCTCAAAAACGTGTATGAACTCCTTAAACAGTTCGAATAATACGCTGTAAACTGTCAAATGATTACGATTTTCTTAGAAAATTGGGCCTCATATGTTAAAGTTAGAATTATAGCAAGGATAGTATGGATAACGAGTCGCAGGGAGCCGCTGGATCCAAACGGCGGAAGACCGTGGCGTGTGAAAGTTCTTGCAAAATACCTGTCTGGTCTTCTTCTTCGTGCGTCGTTCCCTTAACTTTGAGGATCGTGACACCCCTCCGATAACACTCTTCTCACGATGTTCTTCCATTTCCTTCTGTTTCCCGCCGCGTGGATGGCCTCTCGGATCGGTGTGTCGACTGCTTCCAACGTCTCGGACTACGTCCACGGGGCCTCTTTCCTCCGATCTTACCAGTGACCATAAGTTTTCCGATTGTACTGGCATTATTTCGTGCAATGCGGCCGAAGTACTCGAGGGTCCGCCGCAGACAGATGTTGGAAAGCCTCATTTTTAGGGTTCCGTAGCCAAATTTGGCAAAAACGGAACCCTTATAGATTCGTCACGTCTGTCTGTCTGTCTGTCTGTCTGTCTGTCCGTCCGTATGTCACAGCCACTTTTTTCCGAAACTATAAGAACTATACTGTAAGTAGATGTATTCTGTGAACCGCATTAAGATTTTCTTACAAAAATAGAAAAAAAAACAATAAATTTTGGGGTTTCCCATACTTAGAACTGAAACTCAAAAATTTTTTTTTCATCTAACCCATCAATATCATTTTTTTCTAAACTGAATAGTTTGCGCGAGAGACACTTCCAAAGTGGTAAAATGTGTCCCCCCCCCCCCCCCCCCTGTAACTTCTAAAATAAGAGAATGATAAAACTAAAAAAAATATATGATGTACATTACCATGCAAACTTCCACCGAAAATTGGTTTGAACGAGATCTAGTAAGTAGTTTTTATAATAATTTAAAATTTACTACATGTTTGTACGGAACCCTCGGTGCGCGAGTCCGACTCGCACTTGGCCGGTTTTTTTTATTTTCACCTTATTTAATACTAGATTATGCCGCTTAGGAAACAATTGGATGGTATTTACGTTCCCCCTGTTCCCTTAGTCGCCTCTTACGAACACCCACGGAAAAGAAAGGTTAACCGTTCTCTTCTCCCCAGGGATATCGCAGCCCGCAACTGCCTGCTAACTTCACGCGGGCCGGGCCGCGTCGTGAAGATAGCCGACTTCGGTATGGCGCGGGACATCTACCGCTCCGACTATTACAAGAAGGGCGGCAAAGCCATGCTGCCTATAAAGTGGATGCCACCCGAGGCGTACATTGACGGCATCTTTACCGTCAAAACTGACGTTTGGTAAGAACTAAGTCTATAAGAATAAACATTCTATTTTGAAATTGCCTACGGACGTGTCTACGTATAGTATGACGTCACTACAAATCCAATATGGCGGGCATGACTGCTATACGAAGGGCAGCAAAGCCATGGTGCCTATCAAGTGGATGCAACCCGGGGCGTATATTGACGGCATCTTCACCGTCAAAACTGACGTTTGGTAAGGACTGAGTATCTTCACTTTATTTCGAAATTGCCTACGGACGTACTGTTACATATTTGTCCACTAAATGTGTATATTGCTGACCATTCATGTATGATTTTGACCCACTAAGAGATTGACGCGAAGCTGTTAATCAGCAATACATAATATATGCCTATAAAAGCAGTTAATTACCTACTTAATCTCCAGTCGTTCTGGTATATAATTAGCCTGGTTTCTGCCTGCCGGACTGGATCAGCACTAAAAGCTAAGGTCCTGAACAAAATATTGCCGAAAGCCATTTGGAGGTCTTCGGAAGTGATTTATTTCTGATTTATGTGTAGATTGACTACTTCGTAAATCTAATTAATTTGTGAGGACATCAAAATTATGTCAACTAAATAAACAATAGTTCAAGTACTCGTGCTTCCTCCGTCGTTTCCTTTATGACCACCGAGTGTTTGACACTAACAGTAGTGTATGACGTCACTACAAATTCAATATATGGCAGACATGACTGCTATACGAAGGGCGGCAAAGCCATGCTGCCTATATCAAGTGGATAACTATTAGAAACTTTCGATTAAAGTAAAAAAGTGCGTTGACTTTTTGTGACGTGTGACTTCATCAAAAGTTAGTATTTATACAAAATCACGTAGGTACTAAAGCGTTTTGACGTTTGATTGCTAATTTGACTAGTTGTTAAATACCCAATAATTGTGCAAAATACCCTCAGTAAATCACTTTACGTATCCATATTTGTTGCAGGTCGTATGGCGTATTGCTATGGGAGGTGTTTTCTTTAGGCATAATGCCATACACGGGATGCGCCAATAGAGAGGTTATGCAGATGGTGTCTGGAGGAGGCAGGCTGGAACGACCGCACGGTAATGCCTAGATTTAAACCTAGATCTAGGAATCTAGTCTTAGTAAGCAAATCGAAAGTAGAAGCCATATTGCCAACGCTTAAAGCCATATTGTTTAATTTTTATTGACTTTCGTGTTTTAGAATTATAATCCTTATTTTTGGAACGTCAAGGTACCTGTAACGTCATTTTGAGTCGGTAGTAAACAAAATATTTATTAATTAGTCTATGTTTTGAGTAATACTGCCTAAGTATTGCTTCAGGTCTCTTAGCGTACTATATCTAGCTATAAGTAGTATAGTAGTATACATTTTGTCTAGACAAAATAAAAATAAAACCCATGTACCCCCAATCGGTTTCTACACGGCATCGTACCGGAATGCTTAATCGCTTGGCGGTACGTCTTTGCCGGCAGGGTGGTAACCAGCCACGGCTGAAGCCGCCCACCAGAGAAACAATAAGAAAGAAAGAAAATACATTTATTCAATTTTCAGCTGTGACCCGGGTGACGTCATAAAAAATAATTAATTTACAATAATTTCTGCCATAATAATTTCTCACATACAGGATGTCCTGGAGAAGTGTACCGACTGATGTGCGAGTGTTGGAACCCAGCGCCGTCGGAGCGGCCTTCCTTCGCGCAAATGTTCGATCGACTAACCAGATTTGTACAGGAAAGTCCTAGAAATTCAGTTATTACGTCTTACAATCTCAAGTACTGAGTATAGTCTGTATTTTATTTCCCTATTGAGGAATTTTTAATTACAAACAAATGTAATATTGCATGCCTGATTATATAAGGTGAAACATTTCTACTGGAAAACTAATAACATATCATTGTAAAAAAGTTACCTACCTGCAAATAATAAATTTTGAATTTTTTTAATAGTGGTTAAGACTTCGCAGGATCCGGGACTTCAGCTTTAAATCTTATTAATATTATCAATCCTAACATAAGACAAAAATCCTTTTGCGTTAAGAAAGTTGTCATTGATAACCACGTCCCAAGAAGGAATTCGGCGAACTTTTTTGTATTATGTAGGTACATAGTATTACGATTTTTCCGACATTTTTAGACCAATTTGCATATTTTTATTTATCAATTACTAATATTCACAATAATAATTATATCTCGGGTACTAAACAAAGCCATGAAAGATTACAGAATATTTTATTAAAAGGATTTAATTTCAATTTTTTTGCCAACCTAGACCTCGTAAAGCATGATTGTCGTTATCTCATAATAAAAAAAATAAAATTGTGTGGACAGGACCCAGAGATAACAAACGCGCAACTTCCGATGCTACGGTCGCTACTCGGGCCACTGGAGTCCTTTACTGAGCCCAACGGCCCGCAGGTAAGTCCTACCATACCATATTATCTACAACCCCTTTTCAATTACAATATTATTGTGTTGATCAATAAAATGTACCATTGTTTCGTTAAAACATTTTTTTTTTTCATTTTATTCAACTGGGTGATTCCCATGACTACGCGCGCGTGCATTAAGGATTTTAAAAATCCTTTCGGAGTTCCTAATTTAATAATAATTATAATTTAGATTTTCCGACATAAAATGTAGCCTCAATGCAAGAATTCACGACGATCTGTCGCTCCCGTGCTTATCAATCATTAATTTATATATTTTTTGAATTAATTGGAAATTTTTTGATAGTTAATAAGCAGCAGAAAGAACGAATTTAGACTTAAAGCTACGTATGTTATTACCTACATAAGGGATATAATATTGCTTAAAATATGTTATGATGGATATAAGTACTAATGGTAAATTTTATTTTATTGATCATCACCTTACCTGAAATATCTTTAAAATTTTCAATTACTTAACCGTCCTTTTTATAAAATTACTATTATTGATACCTACAACATATCAAATTATAAAAAATGAAATTTAAAAGTGTGCTAATTTATAACTGTTTTTTTTTTCTTTTTCCAAATGTTTTCGCTCTGGCTACTAGAAGCAAGTAACTGGGTTATTTTGATTTTTTTTAATAAATCTTTTTTTTTCTAAATTTAAACTGTCGGTGTTAGTGTCCCGTGGTTTTTGAAAACCGTGCTTGCGAGTGGCGCATGATCATAATGATACCATTTTATATTTTATTTTTAAATATTTTTCTAACTTTACCCCCTCTCCCGGAATGTAAATCGCGTAGAGAATTAGAAACCCATGTAGTTTAAAAAGAGATTCATTGGAATGTCAAGAATAAATCATTCGTCAAATTAATATTGCATGATTATTTCTCACCCACCGTAATTCGCGATTAATATTTTTTTCATCAATCATTCATGCTTCTTATGAAACTGGCAATAAGGGTCTAAGCATTACAAAGAATCTCTTTTTTTTTCGAAATATTTCCAAAAATTGTGTGTTTACTTGCCTAGTAGCTATAGCGAGAACCTGTACCTGTATTTTCTTTTTTTACCTCTATCCTTAGTACGGGCTTATGTAAAAAAAAAGATTTTTCTAATAAGATGCCCGAATTAAACATTGAAGTTTTTTTTTTACAAAGTCCCGAACCTATTAATGCACGCTTAGACCTGAAGTGGAATAGACTCAGGGAGATTATAACATACGTAAAACACATCCACCGTCTGAATGATAGGAACATAACATAGCATAGGATAGCTTAGTCTCTATCTGCTCTGGTGCTTTAGAAATAAATATATTGAGTCACAGCGAAATAAAATTAGCAGGAAGTAAAATTATATAATGCAAATTAAGGCTGCCAGTATTCAAATGGGATTACCCGAAAAATAAATTTAAAAAATCATTTTCAAACTGCACTTCATAAAATATTTTGTTGCTTATTTTTTATAGATACCTATACTATATTGTATGTAATGAACATACAGACAAAAATTTGAATTGCAAATAATAATTAATAGTTACTCTTCAGTATGAATTTTCTAATGAAGTCTTCTAGGCAAGTGCGACTTATTTTTGGCCACATCTTCACGTCCCAACAGGTATCATAGTGGTCAAGCGTCAGCCTTATAATTATTAATTTAAAAATTACAAATCATTATCATAATTTTAATTTTAATTTTTTCAATCTGCTTACACGAAGTGGTTTTGCTCAACGTTTCTAATATGAACTGCTAGGGTGTGGAAGACCCTCCCAGCGCACGTATTTCCTGGCACATATAACTTAAGTACCCTCAAGGCAAGAGTGAATAGGCATCTTCTAGGCAAGCGCGTTCCAACCTAGACCTTATCATTGCTTTGCATTAAGCATGATTGTCGTCAAGCGCAAGCCTAAAACACGCGATAAAAAAATGTGTTTTAAAAAGATGCGATGTATTTACAGTTGGCAGATTTTTCCAATGTTATCTGTAAAATGATGATCGTTGCCATGTTATATGAAAAAAAAACAATATATTTATAATGTATGCGTGGTGTGTAAAGTTGTAATGTTGGTCTCCCTGTGGCTTACCTCGCTGTGTTGGCAGCGCTCCGCGGGCGACTACCTCGTGCCCCTGTCGCGCCAGGACCAGCCCGCTGACGATAGGTAACGAGTTCATGGAGATTGACAGTCTAGTTGAATAAATATACATTGAATCTTGTCTTTAGTTTTTCAAATAATTGGACTTGTGTTGGCATCAAAGCATGTCAGTTAAAGATCTTATAATATGACAAACACTCCTGATTTCACGATGGTAAATGGGACAAAAGTAACTGTTTCATTTTATATCAGTTTTTTATTATACATATTTTTATATTTTTGTATGCTTATAGATGAAAAAATATAGATAACAATACCAAATATAATAATATATTACTATAGTTATCTCGTATTTTTAAAATGTTATATTAGTTGTAAAAATGTATGACTGCCAGTCTCCTATTCTGTTTAACATTCATTTTATTTATTAACTTTAACTCCAAATGAAGTCCATTCCCCCCTTTCGAAAGTCAATTGGATGTTGTATGAACTAAAATTGGGCCAGTATTTTTGTTATCTTTGAAATGCGGGTATTTTTATTTTAAATTAGTCCAGCTTTGCCTACGCATACCTATTAGGATTATTATTCCAAACAAAGTTCATTCTCGGCGCATTAAATTAAAGTAACAAAATAATAAAAGAAACTCAACTGCTACTGTATTTCACCTTTAATTATTATTTTAAAAATACGCCAAATAATATTTCCAGACTAAAGTACATATTAAAATATTTGAGAATGAACCTTGGTTGGTACTTTGAATTGAAACAATTGAACAAATTTCAAAGATGACTTTTTCATTTCTAAATTTTCCCACAAAAGTAAAGGCGCACATTTGACGATTAAATACGTACAAATATTAATTAGTATAGTAATTGTCTTTTCATGAAATGATATTTTCATTTTATATTGATTTTAATTTTTTAGACTAATCCCACTTCTGATAGATAGTTTTTATAAACGTAACTATTTATAATATTGAAAATATGTACAATATGAAAACCAATAACTACAAAAAATAACTTTACCCCAAATCGCTAGAATATTTCTGATATTATAATGAATAATCTTCTGAAAATCTTAGTTTAGTTCTTATTTTGGCCAAATAAGGGAAAATTTAGAAATACCCTCAAAATAAACTTTACAACTCTAAAGACGAGCAGCATGCATAGTGAGCCAATCCCTGTCAATTTTCTTCTAAATAACAATTGATTAAATTAGAATACAATAAATACACATAAAAGAAAGCCCTGATAGAAAATAGAAGCATAATTTAAAAAGCAAATTATTTTTGGACGCCTCACAAATACACATGACATAATATTACAGTGACAGAGATGGTTTTCTGATCGAATTTAAAATAAAATTTATTTAAAAATAATTTGACTGTATTCATAACGATATGATAAAATACGCGGATGTTAGTTAAGTTAAAAAGTCGGTAGTCCAATTATGATTAGGTTCGATTCTGGTTATCATTAATCACATTTACCGGGCATTATGAATGTAACTAGTTCCATAGTAACACAGTAATCGCTTCCATTTATTCCACAATTTTAGGATTATCTCACTTCTATTTAGTTGTCAAAATCAAAAATTTACATTCAATAGGTGTACACTTTGTATTTTTGGGTCGTCCAACATACAAACCGTTGGATAATTAATGTACTGTTGGGCACAAAGTAACGTAACTTTATTGTAGCTCAACGGATCCGTTGGTGCCTCATAGCAAAGCGCTAACGGCGACACAGGAGCAACTAGAAATGGCGGATTCACAATTTCAACCTCTTCTGAAAGGTAATTTGCTTATTTGCAAATTTTTCATACATATATAACAACTGTGGAAACTACAAAATCCGCATAGAGAACTTTATTTATGTGTCTTATTTTTAAGCTGTTAATATTTTTATTCAACCAAACAATAAATTTCCCCACAACTCGGCAGCATCACAAGAATATGGCAACATTCCAATGGCGTCGCTGGCCGTGAGCGCAAAACACGACGCTTCCATTGCTTCAGCCGAGACAAGGAACAACACAACGTTTCTGCCGTCTAACTCCACTGACAGGTAATAATAAATACCCTGACATACCCTGGGCATATTACCATCGCTTAAAGTCGTATTGTTTTAATGTTTTTGATGTTCATATTTTAGAATTATAATACTTATTTCAGGGACGTAAAGGTACGTGACGTAAGCGGCGGTAGTGACCCTGATTTTATTAGTGTTTGTCAGTATAATTTAAGAATTTGTTAAATTTATTACTTTACTATCCCAAACAGATTGCTAAGCTCCGTGGAATGCGCATCGATGGACGAGGACACAGCCTCTGAGACGGACGACCGACCAGTCATATGGGAGACATCCTTCACCGAGACCAAGCCGAACACTAAGGTGGTCGACACCGCACCGACCATTGAACCTGGCCCTGTTGTAAGTATTTTTTTGCTTATATAGCCTAATACGCTCTGTCAAATACACATTACTAGACATTGTTATTTTTCGCAAGACTTACAAAACTTATCATTTGCGGACGTAAACAACCCAATCCATTACTCAATAACGAATGGAATTAGGGCACCACTTAATTATTGGCGCCCAATATGGGGCCATCTATTTTTACTAGCGTTGGACTATAAAATCAGAAAACTGCAAAATATATCTCATCTATTATTATTATATTATATATCATACTCATAACATAAACTAAAACAAAGAAGTACAAAGGGCGGCCTTATCGCTAAGTAGCCTTATCGCCTTATCTATCTATCTTAAGCAACTGAGATACTACTGAATTGCATTTTAGGCCAGCAATGACTTTGCTGCTTTTGTAAACAAACAATTATTTAAAATTTCTAACTCAACGCAATAAAAAATACGGCTATGACATGTTTCTTGTTATTTACTAAAATAGCTCATATAGTGTAGGGTGGTACGGAACCCTTTGTGCGTGAGTCTGACTCGTACTTAACCGGTTTTTGTCTCAATATTATGTTCATAGTATAATACTTTCCGTTCGCAGGTCGAAAAACTGATCAGCATAACGCCAACATCACCGAAACCACCGGAAAACATACTGTCGCAGGCAATAGAAACTACGATAATAGACAAGACAAATAAAAACACGCTCGCACCGGAGAGAAAGAATGCGCCGATCGCGTCCCCAGACCCCCCTCGAATAAACGCGTGGATTAACAGAGAACCACCGCCAAAACTACTTCCTAAAGCCAAACCATTCTGTCTAGATGCCGCTCAGCTAGAACAAAACCTCAATGCTCTAAAGAAAAATAGTGGATCAGTCAACTTAACGACAATGAACACGATGAAGGTTCTACCACCATACATAAACGTTGTCACGCCAAACAAACTTTCAGAGTCGAAAACGATACAAATAGACCCCAAAAAAGCAGTGATACACGACCTACAATCCCCAAAAGAGCCTGAGAAAGAAGAAAAAGGAAAACTTAAACAGTCCAATTCAGCAGCGAGCTTGCTCAACGGCCCGATGACAGATGTCCCTTACGCTGACAGTGATAACGCGTCGTCCAGCTCAGGAAGCAACGCGCAAAATCTTCTTAACAACCAGAAGAATCAAAAAAATAACGCGTACTCCGAAATCGTTGTAGGAAACGGTAAAAAAGTTATAAAACAGGGTAGCAAGACTAGCAATGGAGATTACGGTGAAACTGAAATTAGTTGTTAAGCAAAATAGCCGCCGTCAAACGTTTTATAGTGAAAAAAAGTTGGTTGTGGTGCAGTTTAGTGTCGCCGTTTGAATGACTCGGTTAAATTAAAATTAGAACAATCATTTATGTAAATATTAATATTAATAAATATACGAATAAAATAATAAGTAAATAACACCTATTTGATGAAAAGAATATTAAAAAACTTTTGAGTGTGAACTATATTGTCTTCGTTGCTTGTTTTGACATTTGTAATTTTTTATCTGTGAATTGTTCGATATGATTAAAAAAGTTTAATTTCAAAATGGCTTCCTAATGCTTAGTATTTATACATAGTTCATTATATGATTGCTCAATTTGCTCAATCTGTTGCTAATTTAGTACAATAATTAAATAAATAATAATATAGATTTTTCTACGTATATATTTATTCGGACAGAATCAGTTGTTGTTAATTTATATTTTTATACATTTTGACTCGCTTTGGTAGCAAGGATTTTGAAAATTTGAACATGATATTCAATTTTCCACCATAAAATATTATAGGCCAATTAAATTAGACTGAATTGTAATCAAAATTCAGTATTCCGGGATTTGACCGAAAACGCAGTACTGAGAGATCTGAATAGGATTTCATTTGTAGCATTTTCTTAATAAACTCGAATCAAAGTAGACCAAATTTAACAAAGTCGTTAAAGTTAAATTAATGTATAGAAAATGATTTTAATGTATAAGATAAGTGTTTTTATAAAAGGCTACTGATATATTTTTTAGCCCAGAAATCATTACCATATAGGTACAAAGGTAGACAGTCGCGCTTTCATATTTGTAAATAATTATTATGTATACTACGTAGTGTTTTATGTAAATCCGCCCCTGGTTAGTTAAATACAGGGTGGCAACGTTAAGGGTGCGCAATGCAGTTATTTTATCATTAATTCCTTATACCTATATAGTGGCAGCTGCCAAACATCTTTTTTATTTTGAGATAGGCTTGCGACGACAATCATGCTTAAGGCCCTGTGAGAGCGTAAAATCGGCAAAACGGAGTTTTTTAAAGCAGTGTATGCATCAAACGGTGACATTTAAATGTATGCTTGTAAAAATAATTTGATGTTTTCAAGACCCCTAAGCAGCCATTGACGCATCTCAAAACATAATTTAAAAAAATCTCTGCATTGAAATTTCTTTCAAACATACCTTTTAGTATAACTTTTTAAAGCAATTTTTCTCCTTAATGAAACCAATAATTTGCTCTTGAAATACAAGATAAAATTCATATTTCTAAATCAAACACATTGTCGGATTAATTAGTATTGTATTTGTAAGTTTTTTTTTTACAAATGATTTCTTGCATTTTTTGCGACATGCGCTTGCTCGATTTCACCCCCGTGCGCCTGTATTTTCATCTCGTGAGCTCAGCGCGCCTTAATGCAAAGCAATGATGATAAATTATTTTATTTTTCTTTATACCTATGCAGTAAAATAATCTAAACAAATAATGTACAATGACTGTAAATATTATTTTCTTAGAATTATAATTTAACAATAAAACTCTAAGTAAATGCATTTTACCTCCGAAAGTTGCTGTTTCTGCTTAACGACGTTAAATTCTTAAACAAAATTAAGTATATAATATACACAAATAATGTTAAGTTTTTAGTATAGGCATAAGTTTTAATCACTAAATATTTAATACAACGTTGTTGTACTAAGGTTTTACATAATTGTTTTTCTCCCACCTATTAACATTGGAATAAATTATGTATTTTTCATTATAATATAGCTTATTTTTTTACCATGTAACGTAGTAATACCAGCATATTGTTTTGAGTATTTCTTATTTTCGAATAATCTTCTCCGCACACTTGACGTTCCCATCCTGTACATAAAAATAACATAATTATATTATGTTAAATTTAGATAATATGTAGAATATGCATTGGGTAATGTTTATGTGTCAGTGTTAAAAGGTCACCCTTTTAATTAAGTTTCAAAGGGTAATAATTATGTAGGTATTTCAAAATGGATCCATTACATGATCAAAAATTAGAACAAAGCTAACATAATAATATATGCAAACTACATAAGCCATATTGTATAACATAGTTTTATCAAACATAATATATATATTATGGATATGTTATATGGAAATGTGTGTATATCACATTTATGAATGCTTTAATTAAATTATAAGATAGAAATTAAGAAAAAATAAAAGGGATTTCGTTGATTTATGTTTTGTTCTCATCAGAGTAGTGCCAAGTTATTAATAACATAAAATGGTTATATATATATAGGTATGCATTTATGTATATTTTGTTGAGGCATGAAATGACAGGGTATCGTGATGTTTTTTTATGTTTGGAAAAATCGGACATAGGTGTAGTTTTATTATTGCATTTTATCTGTCATGTGGTTAAAAATACCAGTCTTAATATATATTTATTATGAATGTGTATTAAGTTTATTTTATATTGGATAAAATATTATTAAGTAACTACATGTATCCCGTTACAAAATCAATGAATTGGATAAAGAAATATTATGAACTTTATTTCATTAATAATTCTTCCATATTATGTCTATTAATATATAAATTACTAAATATCTATTCACATAACGCAAAGTACCTAATTATTATGATAATAATTGTTAATTACTTGGATGACTTCTACAATAAATAACGCTTAAATATATTTAATTAAAAACTGTATTTGTTAATTACGTTTTAAGGGTTGGTAGTGCTTTGGAATTATTAATTTTTTAAGCCTTTTTTTATATATGGGCTCTTAAATAAAATAAGACTAATCTGGGGATATCTATAAAAAAATACATAATATCCTACTAAGTTCTGAAATTCAATTTTGATTTTCTAATGGTTTGGTTTTTACTGGTTTTTTACTATGACTTCGTTGTTATCGTTTCCGATATGGAAGACAATTTCTCGAAGCCTTTTTTCAAAAGAGAGAATATAACTACAAAAACTCCAGTTTTTAGACCAAGCTTTACGTTAGTATTATTGATTCCTTTACACGTATAAATATTTCAGCTAGAATTGCCAGACGGTTCAAAAAGAGGTCAAACTAAGTATTTAGATTTTCATATTTTCTGAAATTCTGTTTCTGATCACATAATATAGTAAAGTTATACTTACAAAAAATATATAGTTTTATTAAAAATAAAGAGAACTAATTATTAATTTGTCTGTAAATTAATGTATAATATTAATCATGAGATAAAATAAAACAATTATTTTAATGCGCACAAGTTTATCACATTATACATATTATTCAATACGTATCAACTATAGGTACCTTCCTGAAACACTATCGATTCTTAAAACAAGTAATTTAAAAACATTTTACTATGAACTTTCGTTAAATTATGTACATTATATTATGGATTTTATAATAATTTTATATAGATTTCAATTTATGATAGTATATAATAGTATATCATTTATATGACCCATATATGTTATATATCTATTTTCACGTGAGATTTATAGCAATTGCTAAGTACAAATAGATATATTATTGAAGTCCAGTGAAACATACTAAAAATAATAAAACTATTCTCATAAAAATTAGTCAGACTGTTAATACGATATTAATATACAAAATGTGTAAATAAATCAAGGGATCCTGCCCCCCTTTAACACCGTAGTTAGACTAGAGTAGCGATCGCACCTCTTTTGGACTAATTGTTCACCTCTGATTGGCTGGTAATCTCTGGCTATTGGCTGCAAAGCTCAGTAGCTGCCAAAGCAAATTCGGCCAATCACAACAATTGCGATTGTAGCAATGTAATAATCTTAATTCACGTGCTAAGGGGGTTCAGAAATACCAGTTGATACCACAGAATTCTAAATAAGGTAATAGATGGTATTTAGAAGACTTATTACATTTAATGACCTCAGTCCAGTTTTTCTCCATGCAAAGCTACACTACTGACCACGCACAGATGAAAACACCAGATTTGTACTGAAGCCAACTTTTAGCTACTCAACAGAAAAAACAAATTAAGCAAGTAATATCTCTAGTATCTAAACAACGTTTTTAAAACCGTCATGCGATGAGATCTGCCTCCCGATGAGTTCATAGATGCACGTCTAAAAGCATGTATGAGCTCCTTAAACAGTTCGAGTAATACGTTTTACGCTGTCAAATGATTACGATTTTCTTAGAAAATTGGGCCTCTGCTTTTTACAATAACTGGCACAGATGTTGGCACTGTACTGTCGTTTAGGCATCTGTGTGTGTGACTGACTATATCACACTCTTTTGCCGCTTGTATTCCTATGTTAAATTCTGTGGTTGATTCAATAGTTTATAACTACCAAACAGCAGCAAAGGAACAATATACATCTTAAGTATATAATTTTAAGGACGTTTCATGTATTTATATAGCAAATTCTGTTCAGCGACGTGTGAAAATAATGGAATGTAAAATAAAATTACTTCTATGGAAACCAAGCTTATGATTTTGTACCCAACATAAGCCCAAAAATCAAAATATGAGTGATTAATTGATTATGGTTTTCAAGATAAGTAAATCTAAAACTACACGTTTTTCGAGATGGGCCCTTATTATAAAATTCGAACAATAATTTTCCTACGCATAAAGGTTTTTTAATGTATAAAAATATATTTAATATAGGTACCTACTTATTATGTTGTTATAAAATCACTTTATAAAAATATTAAAATTAAAATATACGATTGAAAATACTTGATGAAATCAAAAGGTGTCATATTTTGAAGTTGGACAGGTAGTAAGTATTAAATTTATGACTTTTTAAAATATAAGTATTGTGCCATAACAACTTCAGAGAGATTTTTACGTAAGCAATGATTTTTGAAAAATATGAAATATCATATTACTTATTCATGACTTTTTGAGCCGAATGAAGCAACTTATTTTTTTACCGAATAACGTTTTATTGTCACTTCCATAGTAATAAATAATAATTTTAACGTTTAAACTATCGTGAGAGATATTCATTATAAATATACATAACCCGGATACACTCACGTTTTTTATGTCGGAAAAGTGCCCGACTAGTTTCGAATCCGTGCGTGGCCCTTGTCGAAACTAGTCGGGCACTTTTCCGACATAGAAACGTGAACTCCGAGTTATGTATATTTATAATAAATAATAATGTTGCTCCATAGTAATGTTGCTCAAATTAGTTTATTATTTTATCGAATTAGAAAACTACCTATAATATTTATTTTCATAAAATGAAAAAATATGTGGTTGTGACTTTAAATAGTAATGTGCTGGCGAATCATGTCGAAGTTCCTTTCTTAAAAATCTAAGTGACTTTGAAATGTTATTCTCGTGGCGCGATTTCACAATATGTGCGAACATTTCTATCTCGAGTGGAGGGGTGAAAAGCACTGCGCAAATGTTTGCTTGTGCAAGTCCACGAGAGATTTATTTATGCCGCACACTGGTGGAATCGCACTATTAAAATTCAGAGTTTTATTTTTATTTTTTTGAGGCTCATAAAGGCTAACGCCCAGAGCCGTAAAGTCAATAAAAATGTTGAAATTTTACAGTGGTTTCTCACGGTGCTTGAATACAAGTAAAGATTACAATAAAGAGTAAGCTGAACTTAAAATAATAAATCAGTTGTCACTCACTGAAGCCAGATTTAAAAAACGAATGCGTTTTATGTTAAAAATTACAACATAAAACTGCTGTTTTGTTTGGCGGTCCTGTGCGTGATGGCGGAGGCGTGATTTAAAAATAATAATATTGGAATAACACAGAGTAGACTCTGTTAAGTAGTTCCGAATTTTGGCATAAGTGTTCGTGCTATCACGCACCGTGGGAATTACACTTTAGAACAACTGTTTGCGAGCAACGAAATAAGAAATATTCTAATAAAATACTAAAAATGTAAACATTCTAATTAAAACATGAAAGTCTACTTTGTATCGCGATATTTAAAAACCTGGTAGGGTAGGTACACATTTGCTAAATGTATTCGTGCAGCTACTTTTTATTTTGTGCGATTTCATACAAATATTACTGGCAGTTTATGCCGTAGTTATTAGCGATTTCGTAGCTAAAACTTGGGGAATTTTAATATGAACATTCAGCCGATAAAAGGGGTTGTTTCATCTTGGGCCAGGTCCTTGTACAGTATTCCAAAAAATAGCATAAAATCATAGAAAACAATGTAAAATATGCTTTTTTGCAGTTGTACAGTGATTAAGAGGTACAAAAATAAAATGTTTTATTAGGTACATTTGTAGAATAGCAACTCTCGCAGCGCATCCATCTTTTTTTGTCTATGTTTGTGATGACTTTTGTATTTAAAGGTTATTTTTATGTCAAATGTCATCATGACACGTGTAATATACGTCAATGTCAAAATGGACGCATGTTGTTGCGCTTTTATTTTGCAAAATAATTTCGCATTGTACCTCGTAAATTGAACTTTTTAGTAAGATATTAAGAAAAAAATGTTACTATTTTATGACCCCGAACATTTTAAAATACCGTACAAATACCTGGCCCAGGCTCCATATAAATTTGAAACAACCCCTTTAATTTCTAGCATAACTAGTAACACCATACTTATATTATAAATGTGAAAGTGTGTCTGCTGCTACGCTATAACCGCACATCAATTGAAACCACTACAGTTGTAGTATTAGACTGTAGTCCTACTACAGTAGTAGGATCACGGGGACTACCTATTTCCAACTATTCCCAGCCTCCCACTAATAGGACAAATTAATGGGAGCACGAGAAAAATCCCATCTATTCAACCGATTTTAATGAGTAGGATAGACATAGGTGTCATCGCGGGGAAGGAAGACTACTCAATACTTATTAGTATCCCGGGAAATTAAAGAATCAAAAAACCTTACTCCACGCGGAAGAAGTCGCGGGCATCAAATTTTTTCTAAGGAGAATTTTATCGTCGAATTTTTGGAAGAACTGACGCTCGGATTTTGATTTTGTCTACCTATATTTAGAAATTTTAATTCTGGAATTAAAAAACCGGCTAAGTGCGAGTCGGACTCGCGCACCGAGGGCTCCGTACTCAAGAAGTAGGTATAATTACCTTTGTTAATGAACCGCAAAACTAACTTTGTTTGTAGAGGTTTACTGTTAATATCAAAAAATTACGTTTGTTGTATGGGAGCCCCCCTTTAATATTTACTTTATTGATATTTAATTATTTATTTTGAAAGGTAATATACAAGTTAATATTCTGTGAAAATTTGAACCGTCTACCTGTTACCGTTTTTAATATTGAGCAAAAAAATACGAAAAAAACACGTTTATTGTATGGGGACCCCCCTTAATATATATATTTTTTAATTTTTAGTATTTGTTGTTATAGCGGCAACGGAAATACATCATTTGTGAAAATTTCAGCTTTCTAGCTATCACGGTCTATGAGATACAGCCTGGAGACAGACAGACAGACAGACAGACAGGGGAGTCTTAGTAATAGGGTCCCGTTTTTACCCTTTGGGTACGGAACCCTAAAAAGTGTACTGTGTATGCTATTCACACACGGCAGAAGTGAAACTTCAGAAAAGTAGCCTACGAGAGAATGAGATATTTTATAACTTGTATTCTATCTCATTCTTTCGCAGGCTAAATCCTATTTATGAGTATGTTTTTCTCTTTTTGGTGTCGCTTTTTCGTTTAATCGAATTTTCAAGTCACAACGATTCTAAAGAAGTTCAAAAATCACTTGATAGAATATTTCGTTCACATATTATAGACCCATTTCTGCCGAATGCATTCAACTGGGCGAATGTGTACGGAACTATATTATCTCTATGGTACGGAAGCAACAATTTTGTTACACATCGGATCAACAATAGGCATAAGATATTATAACTATAAGATATTAAGTTCTGTAAAGGGTTTATAGGATAAGCTATTTATTAGGTATATTTTAATGTGTAAATTATTTAAAAATAAGTGAATAATAAACAAAACAGATGTGTATGGTATGACGCAAAAAAATAAAATCTTAATAATAAATGTATTGTTGTGTTTTATTTTCCTTATAGCATTTACACGCGTGGATTTTGGATTTCGAATCCATACATTATAAATGCGAAAGTGTGTCTGTCTGCTACGCTTTCCCGGCCCATATTTTCAACCGATTTTGCTGAAATTTGGTATAGTGGTAGTTTGTATCCCGGGAAAGGACATAAGCTTTTATCCCGGTAAATTAAGAAGTTCCCGCAGAACTCAAAAAATCTTAATCCACAGGGACGAAGTCGCGGGCATCATCTAGTTTCAAATAATCCTTAATGGAGAAGTTTCATGATGTGAATTAACTGTAACGGAAGTAAAATATAGATTAAAACCTGTGATTAAAACTAATAAATCAGTGTTTTTTTTTTAAATCCATCAATAAATGACTGAGAAATGACGATTTAAAAGTTTAATTATTTAATGTAGGTACCTACCTACACCGATTGCTGTACTTATCTTACTCGAGTGAGAAATTTTGTCAGTGAGTTTTAATACCGAGCCGAGATATTTTAATACTTACTTCAAAATTATCTTCACACACAAATTAAAGTGCTTTTAATTCAATTAAGTGTTGAGTCCATTTATTTCTTTTATTCCGCTTTATAAAGTCGGTTGATAGGGAATTATGACGTCACGTCTACCGTCTTGCAAGCGCCACTTTAAAAATCCATGACTTTTTCATTTGTTGAGATATTTTAATGATTCTTTCATATTTTTGTTTTATTTTGTCTTAATTTTTATAATAAATTAAAAAAAAATGAAAAAATGGTAACCTTCTCCATTGGGACACTTTGTTAACCCTAGACCTAAATAGGTAGGTTTCATACCTTCTCGAAAGCTCCGTCGAAATCGGTTTAGCCTTTCGAAAATTAGCCCGTACCACCGTCGCGTCGTAGGTAGCGGCACAGAATATATAATAGTACCTACATAGGTACATAGTATAATGACGAGGGGCGAGTGGCCTAGTTGCGACAACACGTATCAGTCGATTGCGATTGTAAAGCAACGTTGACCCAAGTCGGTAACTAGATGAGTGACTGATGATGATTAGGTAGTCCGAATTTGGCCTTTTCGTTTCCTCCGTGCTTCGGAGAGCACGTCAAGCCGTTGGTCCCGGTTATTATCACTTAATAAATAGTACTCTTAGTAGAGTCGAAAAAACCCCTGCCCATTATGTGATCAATGGAAAGGGGTCACTATACTCAGCAATGAGGAATACGATGCAGAGAGAGAGACGTAGTATAAATATCGGACTATCGACTTCCTCATCCGTAATCGACCGAGCTAACCCATAGGCATAGATGATATGTATAACCTGAGATAGAAAATAGATGTCCATCTCCCGTCAAGTTTTTGGTCCTTAGAAAAAAGCGCCATCTAGTGGTCATAGTTGAAACACGGCAAACCATATTATATTAGGTACCTACTATACATAATATAACTTACATTCGTAACCAGTAGAACTTGCTTTAGGTATAGCAACACTGTGTAATTTTACTAAGTCATTTAAACCATGTCGACTAGATGGCGCTAGTTTTAATGCTTCAAGCATAGAGGTAGTATAAGGTAAAGAGTACTACTATCGCACCGCACTCCTTGTGCGCGGCGTAGGCAAGTGAACTATAGCTACTAATATTTATAGATATGTAAAAAATAGGGATGGGCAATAGTGCGCTGCAAGTGCGAAGTCGATAAAATACATCTGAACGGTACGGTACCTATTGTTTGTGTTTGTTTGTACCCTATCATACTAATATTGTGAAAGTGTGTTTGTTTGTTGGTCTGTTCAATCACGCCTCAATAGAGCAACGCAAGACGTGATTATTTGCATGGGTATAGTTGAGGACGTGGAGAGTGATATTTATCCCGGAAAATTAAAGCGGTTCCGTGGGAATTAAAAAAACTTATTCCACGCCGATTAAGCCGATATGTTTTTTAATGATCGATCGTATATCCATACTAATATTATAAATGCGAAAGTGTGTCTTTCTGTCTGTCCGTTCGTCTGAAGCCCGCGACTTCGTTCGCGTGGATTGATTTTTTATTCCCGCGGGAACTCTTCATTTTTCCGGGATGTCCTTCCCCGGTATATAACCTGTCTCGGTATCAAATTTAATCAAAATCGCTTAAGTAGTTGGGCGTAACTGACAGACAGACACATTCGTATTTATAATATTAGTATGGATTGATGTATATCCGATGTATATCGAATGCATAAAATATGTAAGAAAAGGTACAAACCTGTGTTTTAATGTGCAATTATAAAATAAAAGTATAAGTTTGATTCTTTGATTCTTTTACTATAAAAATATCGAAAATAAATTCTTTCATAACGTACGTTAATATTTATCTTTAGTTTCTGTCCATAATAATTATGTTTCAAAAAATTAAATTGTTTGAAATTAATAACCAGTCTTACGCACCTAATCAACAGGCAACACTTAACAAAATTACAGCTATAATATTTATCTTTAGTTTCTGATCATAATTTGAGTAACAAAAAATTATATTTTATGAAATTAATAACCAGTCTTACGCATCTAATCAACAGATAACACTTAATAAAATTACAACTATAATATGTATCTTTAGTTTCTGATCATAATTTGAGTAACAAAAAAAAATTTCAATACGGCTGGCCTTTTTTAATTTTGGTAATAGATACCTCTTTTGTGATCTCAGGGAACTCTATATATCGATTTTGAACGAAATCGGCCCAATAACAAAGAATTTAAATATGGCGCTGGCCTTTTTCAATTTTGATAACAGATACCTCTTTTGTGATCTCAGGGAACCCTAAATATCGATTTTGAACGAAATCGGCCCAATAACAAAGAATTTAAATATGGCGCTGGCCTTTTTCAATTTTGATAACAGATACCTCTTTTGTGATCTCAGGGAACCCTAAATATCGATTTTGAATGAAATCGGCCCAATAACAAAAAAATTCAATATGGCGCTGGCCTTTTTTAATTTTGGTAACAGATACCTCTTTTGTGATCTCAGGGAACCCTAAATATCGATTTTGAACGAAATCGGCCCAATAACAAAAAATTTCAATATGGCGCTGGCCTTTTTTAATTTTGGTAACAGATACCTATTTTGTGATCTCAGGGAACCCCATATATCGATTTTGAACTAAATCGGCCCAATAACAAAGAATTTCAATATGGCACTGGCCTTTTTTAATTTTGGTAACAGTTACCTCTTTTAAGATATCAGGGAAACCCAAATATCGATTTTGAATGAAATCGGCCTAATAACAAAAAAATTGAATATGGCGCTGTCTTTGTACATTTTCCTCTTTTGTGATCTCAGGGAAACCCAAAATATATCGATTTTGAAAAAAAAAATCCCAACTAACAAAGAATTTCAATCTGGCGCTGACTTTTAAAATTTATGATCTCATGGAACCCTAAATCGAAATTGAATCGTAATTTGAACGAAATCGGATCAGCAATAACAAATTTCAAAACCTATGGCGCTAACTTTTTTTAAATTTTGTTAACAATTTTCTCTGTTGTGATCCCAGGGAACAGCGATATCTTTAAACAAAGTACTCTGTGGCGATATCTGTGCCGGCGCCCGAGTCGAATGTATCACATCACTATTCGATTCGGTGAACAGTCGGCTATCGTAGCGGGGTTGCGGGGCGGTGCGGGCGGTATTATGTTACCTTGCGTCCCACGTCTGTATCACCCCCGCGACACGTATTTCTATTTTACATGAAAGTTTAAAAAATATGACTAACCGGTGAAATGTGATGTTGGAATTATGTTTATTATGATAACGAGTATCATGTTTGCATGTTTCTATGCCACATTTAACCATTTTTTCCAGTTTAAAAACGGAATTTCGGTCCCGAGTTCGCGATGGGCGCTCTCAGCGCTAGCGTTCCTTTGACTAAAGAGCTTGCTGACGGAACGATGCTATGTTCCTACCGGTGCCTACTGTTCTTGGTTACAAGCACGCACTCTATAGGCTATACTACCTCTGTGGCTTCAAGTATTTTTGTTCGAAGTTTCTATATGGAGTGTTATCTCTGTATATAAAAAGTGTCCGTCGAAATGCACCACATTGGCGGCGCCATATTAGCATCAAGGTAAATTTAAAAGGAAGTCAAATCGCCATATATTATTAGAGGTGGGTATGGTGGTATTATTATTAGGTTTGGGAAATAAACAAGGAAAGATAACATTCATCTTTATTTTGTACAACGTAAGTTGTTGCAATAATTAACTATTTTAGTCGAATTCATACCATACCCTTTGCTACACCAGCGCCACTGTGTAAGGTTTTTGAGCTGTTATTTTCAGCAACCACTACACACTTTTTTAACTTTGCTCTCTTAAGAGATGTTACTCCTTATCTTCTACACTCCATAGTTCGAAGACGACATAGTAAGCATGAGCTACCCACTGGTCTAGAGGCAGTTAGAATATGCGGTGCGGCAGTTTACAAGGGCTTAAATAAAAATCTTGATATGGTAATTCAATCACGTTTATTTACTAAGTAGGTACACAAAATACAAAACTAAAACTATTTTACTATCATTTTTTATATGAATCGAACTTTTAGTTTTTATAAGATATAATTTTCTATATTTATTTTGGTCCACTAAAACCTTAAATCTAGGTATGCCTGCGATTGCCTAAGGTACGTACTTACCTATAAATTGAATCAGTACAACCGAAAAAATTAAACACCAGTAGGTTAATATGACGGTATATATTCTATGTACAGTATAATAGTTTAGTAGATTTGTTCGCATCAGATAAGCACCAACCTATGACTAAATCCTTATCCTTACTATCCTTCTTAAAATACCTATTATAAACGCGAAAGTATAGATGTATGGATGTTTGTTACTCTTTCACGCCAGAACGGCTAAACGGATCTGGATGAAATTTGGCACAGGGATATATATTGTAGTCTGGAATAACACATAGGCTTTTTATCCCGGAAAATTGAACAGATCCCGCGGGAACCAAAAAACCTCAATCCACGCGGACGAAGTCGCGGGCATCAGCTAGTAGGCACATAAAGCTGGTGACTGAACGTACAATAACGATATGTGTGTATTACTACCTACTTTGCCTGTAAGCGTTAACAAATTGGATGCGCGTGTTCAGTTTTAGATTAGACCAGATGAGACTTCAACGACCACTACTAGGTACTTAATAGGGACTAGAAAATCCGCAGGCCGTAGGTACTACGTAGCTACGTAATAACATTTATATTGCAAATTATTTTATTCGTACATATATACCTACTTAATTATATTAGGTAAATTCTTAAATTAGGTAAGCACCTACCTAGTATGTCTAGGTACTTAGACAAATTTTTAATTACTTTAAAATACAGTATAATAATATGTAGAATGTACCCTGTGATAAATCATACCTAGCAATATTGTTGTACCTAATAATCTTATAAATAAAATTCTCGTGTCACAGTTTTCGTTCCCATACTCCTCCGAAACGGCTTGATCGATTCTCATGAAATTTTGTGAGCATATTCAGTAGGTCTGAGAATCGGCTACTATCTATTTTTCGCGAGTCGCGGGCATCAGCTAGTTGAAATATATAATTATGTTTTTAAATATGTACCTACCTAGCTATCATTAATCATATTCTTTGAAATATGTCCTTGACTTTGTAGGTACATTCATTCTAGTCCAAAGTCTTTGTGAATTTTAGTTATAATCAAATAATAATTAATAAGATACTATAATAAAACAAAAATTGTGAAAGGACAGGTACCATACTCAAAATGACAGTCTGATGTCACGTACCTTGACGTTCCTAAAATAAGGATTATAATTCTAAAACACGAATGACAACAATCATCATACTTAATATTATAAATGCGAAAGTCACTTTGTTTGTTGGTTTGTTGGTTTGTTGGTTTGTTGGTTTGTCCTTCAATCACGCCGCAACGGAGCAACGGATTGACGTGATTTTTGGCATGGGTATAGTTGAGGACCTGGAGAGTGACATAGGCTACTTTTTATCCCGGAAAATTGAGGAGTTCCCGCGGGAATCAAAAAAACTTAAACCACGCGGACGAAGTCGCGGGCATTCGCTAGTAATGAAATAATATTATGGCTTTAAGCGATGGCAGTATGGCTCATGGTTTATTATGTAGTACCTATATCGGGAAAGATATTTTCATGTGAACCCTTAAAATAGGATATACTGCTATAAACATTGCTACAAGGTTTCACCTAGCGTAGAAACCATGTAGAAACTGTTTATTAATTGGTTATTTAGTTTAGAATATCAGTCTAATCTTGTTAATTTGAATATACTTACTTACCTACATTAGTTTATTTTGCCACTAAGAACATTATGAAAACCATTAAACCAAATTTAACCATTGATAGTTAGTAGACTGATAATTTATGTTAGCGCTAAACTATATTATAAAAAAAGATTAATAACCCACGCAAACAACGTTAATTTTCAATGAGATGATTTCTACAACAAAACAAAAATAAATCATGATGCAATCAACAGTGTTAGATAAATAATTGGTTAAACAACAATGTTCAATCAACTTATCACAAAAAACGGTTAAAATTATCAAATTTTTGTTAAATCAACAATGTTTATCAATTAATCATATTATATATTTAGTATAAATCAATGAATTAATCCCTGTGGACTATTCGAAGTCCCTTAAAGTTGTCGTTACGTTTTACACTGGTGTATCAATATATCAAGATTTATTTAATAGTAACAATATTCATTTTAATTAATTAATTAATGACAGATTGACCGAAGTCACCCTTACATAAGCGTTGTTAAGCTTTGAACTTGCATATCAATAAATCTTGATATAATGAACGATAGTAACAATATTTTATTAATCAATCTAATCATTATAATCAATAAAAACCTGACCAGGAAAATCTGTTTGGGTGCGCCACTATTGCATTTGTCTTTCTTACATTTTTTTCCGCAACATGGCGTGTTTATTTATTTTTCTGGTCAGAACTTCAGAAGGTCCAGGAGGCCCAAATCCCAATAGTTTAAACAAATCGTTGTCATTTAATAGCTGACGTATTACTCGAGCTGTTTAGAAGTTCATACATGCTTTTTGACGTGCACGCATCTATGGACTCCTTAAACGGGTCGAAGTATCCGTTTGTCAAACGATTACGATTACGATTTCCTTACACAATCGAAGGGCTGGTCATAACTCATAATGACAAATTGTAGGTACGATGTTCCCTTTTCGAGTTGTCGATGTGCTTCGAACTAATATCGCATAAAATAAATCAAGTTTTAATCAACAATAACAACTTTTATTCAATAATTAAATCATTTTAATCAGTTAATCGTGGCAGACTGCTCGAAGTCCCCCTTGTCGAGGTTTCGTTGAGCTTTGGGCTCGTATATGAGCATCGTACTGCGTTCCGGACTGGTCTTGTTGCGTTGCATATCTATTGAAAAGATAATATTATAGATAATTTAAATGATTTATTCATTTCATATAGGACCTGTTTTTGCCAGCAATACTTTAAAATGCTGCCGACAAAGGCATGTAAAAATCTTGTAGGTACGAAAAAGCTATACTTTATTGCCAGAAGAATTAGAATAAAGAAATAATTATGCAACTCTGCAATTCTGTTTTATTTTTTGCTAATGACTGTGTAAAACTAAAAAAAGCCAAATAACTTTCACGTAACCTTGACGTCACTTACTTAAAATATCGATTATTTTTGTAGTAAATACATAAATTCGGAAATTTCCTACTGTTATTAGCCATTAAATTGTCAAAAATAGGCAAAAAACAATTTTAAGAATCAAATTGTAAGTTATGAAATTTCCGCCTTACCACGTTTGAAGTCCGATTTCTCACAATAATACCCCCTAAAGTACCAAATTTTTAGACTTATAAGGTAAGCTTAGGACCCCAAGAGGATTTAAAATGAGTCGGAAGTGACGTAGACAGGTTAAAGTATTTTTAATCTAAAGTTGAAATTCGACTCTACCTCTGTCTAACGTAAACTTTCACTTACGACCAAAAATTTTTCGACTTATGTTAGATAACACTAAAGAAAGTAATTATATTTTGCAAAGTATTACACTTCATAGCAAGCAGGTTCACAGAAAAAAGTTCTGAAAAAAGCTTTAAATAAAAAGAAAAAAAAAATTAACACTCACTCCCACAGAAATGTCACGATAAAACTAAAAAAACATTATAACTCGAAAACTACCAAAAAACACACATGGGGTATTTTCTGATAGGTCTAGGTACGAGGAATCAAAATTTTTGAAGTAAATCTTCTTTACGTACGCTTGACTTGGGGAGTAAGCTGGTGATTTCGTGACGAGAGCGTTACGAAAAATGTGATCAGGCGAAGTGAACGGAAGATGAGAGGGAGAAATAAGTTAGTGAAGATAGAAAGAGAGAGAGTTACGTTTCGTATAATATTACTGTAGGGGCGAGAGAGAGAGATGCGAGCGCACATTTTCTTTCTCTCTTTCTCACATAGCCAGTTACTAAGTTTTACTTCAGTCGTGTGGTCTTCAAGCACACTCGTTTTTAGGGTTCCATACCTCAAAAGGAAAAAACAGAACACTTATAGGATCACTTCGTTGTCCGTCCGTCTGTGTGTCAAGACACTTTTTCTCAGGGAACGCATGGAGGTATCTAGCTGAAATTCATATCAAATACTCAGGTCTACTGTCCCTTGGAGAAATCAAACTTCAAAGCCAACGCAATCATAAGTACTTCCCGTGAACTCAGAATCTTGAAACTTGGTACGAAGCAACGTCTTATAGCACAGATATAGGAAGAATTGCGAAAAACATAAATTTTTAGTTACATCATATAATAAAAATAATTTTAATAATTTTAAACTTACTATCCCTTTCCGCATGAACGCGTAGAGGTATTAAATTGAAATTAAAATAGATAAGTGGAATAAAAATACCATAACTTTTACATAGACACCTACTGGTTTGTACGGAACCCTCGGTGCGCGAGTCCGACTCGCACTTGGCCGATTTTTTTTCTTTTCATCGAATTTTCAAATCACAACGAATCTAAAGAAGTTTCACTTTAAAAAAGAGGGTATCCCCTATGCTAGGTAGGTATATAATACTCACAGCGCAGGCTCAGCCGCCGCTTTTGGTGTGTCGGCAGCTCGAGTTGCCTGCGCAGGAGTTGCGATGCGGACGCGGGGCGAGCGCTCAGAGGCAGCGTGGACGCGCCCGCCACTATGTCTGATGACGTGGCTTTGCTCGTGTGATCTATGGAACGAGGGCTTACATAAGAGTACAAATCAGCCATGGGGGCTGACTCAAATAAGGGTCTAGGAATCTGCCCCCGACTATGTAAAAAAATCGCTAAAGTTTAGCTCGAACGAGTACATAGATGCCTGTACGGCAAAAAGCATGTATGAACTCCTTCAGCAGTTCGAGTAATACGTTTTAAACTGTCAAATTATTACGATTTAAAATAAAATTCCCTGTATAAATATTATTCCACCAGCTGATGCCCGCGACTCCGTCCGCGTGGCATAAGTTTTTCTATTTCCTCTCCTCTTCGGAACTCCTTCATTTTCCGGGATAAAAAGTAGCTTAAGACACTCTCCCTAGGCTGAGTTTGTTGTGGGCTCTTCTCAGACCAGGGCGCGTTTGGAACCCTCGTAGCTTTAGTTTTAAGATACCGTTACTGATTATCACCATTATATTTTATAAATAACTGGACGTCAATAAGTATAGTATACCTACCTAAATTGAATAAACGTTATTTGACTTTGACTCTCCAGGTCCTTGGCTATACCCATGCAAAAAACCACATCGTTCTGTTGCTCTGTTGCGGAATTCAACACCAAACTAACACATATTTTGCATTTAAACTCAAAGTACTTACACATATTTAGTGAAAACTGGTACCTATACAGTACACCTTCTGAACGTCACGTTTACTAAGTATAAGACGTGATGGTGATAATTAACCACGGTATCTTAAAACTAAAGCTACGAGGGTTCCAAACGCGCCCTGGTCTGGGAAGAGCAATATTTTATTAGAGAGCATTTATAATATCATCTCAAATTCTTACCTCGTTCAGTCAACACGATCTCTCGATGCATCTGCGCTAGTTCAGCGTCGTTGATGAGTACACGGTGCTTGAGATCGCGCGCGGGGTCCCAGGTTCGAGTCTTGTCCATCGGTCCTTCTTCAATGGAGGAATTCTTGCTCGACTGCGACAGCTTCACAGAAATATTATAATTAATTAGTTGATTAGAAATAGTTTTGTAGGATATCTAATATCTATACTATATACTATCTATACTTAATATTATAAATGCGAAAGTTTGGATGGATTGATGGATGTTTGTTACTCAATTACGCCAGAACGGCTGAACGGATCTGCATGAAATTTGGCACAGAGATAGATTATAGTCTGGATTAGCACATCACTGGCTACATTTTATCCCGGAAAATTAAGGAGTTCTCGCAGGTACCAAAAAACCTCAATCCACGCGGACAAATTCACGGGCATCTTCTAGTTAATATTATAAATGCGAAATTGTGTCTGTCTGTAAAAACCTCCCACTAGGTATTTTATGTGAATATAATATGTTAAATTATTTCCACCCTGACACAGTGGTTAACACTGTGATCTTATAGCGGGACGTCCAAGGTACGATTCCCGGCAGGGCCAATTTGAGAATTTATAATTTCAGATTTTTCTCTGGTCTGACCTGGTGGTTTCGGCCGTGGCTAGTTAGCCTACCGGCACAGCCGTACCGTCAAGCAGTTTAGCATTCCGGTACGATGCCGTCTAGAAACCGATTTGGGGTATGGGTATAATATAGCTGCCGTACCTCTAACAGGTTAACCCGCTACCATTTTAGACTGCATCATCACTTACCATCAGGTGAGATCGCAGCCAAGGGCTAACTTGCAGTGGATAAAAAAAAATTGACTGCTTTATCACCTATCATCAGGTGAGTTGGCAGCCAAGGGCTATAGCTTGTCGTGGAATCATACTAATATTATAAATGCGAAAGTGTGTTTGTCTGTTGGTTTGTCCTATAACCACGCCGCAACAGAGCAACGGATCTACGTGATTTTTGCATGGGCATAGGTAGTTGAGGACCTGGAGAGTGACATATGCTACTTTTTTCCACGCGTAATCGCGGGCATTAGCTAGTAAAAAACATGGGAAAAAGTTTTTTTTATACGACTGCCTGAAAAAAGGAGTATATTGTTTTCAGGGTTTATGTATGTATGTATGTATGTATGTATGTATGTATGTATGTATGTATGTATGTATGTATGTATGTATGTATGTATGTATGTGAGTTTGTATATTCCACCATAACTTCTATGCGCCTGAACCGATTTTGGTAAATAAGGTATCGTTAGAATTCCTAGCTTATTCCGGATGACATAGGTTAGTAAAATTTAAAAAAAATTGATGGGGTGACCATGGTCCCGCATTAAAGACTAAAGTTGAAAAAAATATATTCGAAAATAAGATTAACTACATATGTAATCATCATCTAGAAAATGATGAGTACATTCCAAAAATATATAACACTATAGTTCAATATCCCGAGTGACATGGGCTATAAATTTTTGAAAAATTCAATATGGGCTACGGCAGATCAGTCGTATTATTTAATAATTTTAATTATATTCACTTGTTTAAATATATAGCGAGCAAGCGGGTCACCTAATGGTAAGTAATTACCGCCGCCCATGAACATTTGCAGCACCAGAGGAACCGCCAATGCGTTTCTGGCTTTTGAGATGTGAAAAACTTACCTTATTCCTAATATATGTCGGGCTGGATTGCGGCCGATTTTTGAAGTCAATGTGATTAGCACCGCTCTTCTTCCTAACAATCGGCGACAGCTTTCTAAACTCAGTCCTTGGCTCCAATTCTATCCTAACAGTTTCAGTAGTGGAACTATTACTTGCTCTACCGAATAAGGGAGACAGTTTAGGTTTGGCACCGCTGGTTTGATCGGAATCCTCAACGCTTTCTATAGTTATAGTTGAGTCTAAGCTGGTAGGTTTCTGAATCGGTTTCACGAGGATCAAACCTTTGTCGAGATCTTTTGGATTATTTTCGAAGTTTTTAGACGGTTTCTGTAGGTCGAAATTGGGGTTTTCGAAACCGGTTTGGGTCGCTATGTCATCGCTGACAGCTGTAAACGTTTGCGAAGCCCTATTCGACGCTCGGTTCATGATACGCTTACGGCGCTCCAATTCCGCGTGTATGTCTGTTTGTACGCGTAAGTTTAGGTCCCCGTAGCGTTTGACTATATAGTTGAGTAGCCAGTGGTAGCCTTTTCTTAGTCCTGGATCGATTTTCGGCTTCTTCGAATTCGCTTCCGGGCGGGCGCTGTACGATTCGACTAGGGTCGGGCATCGGTACCTAAAAGAGAACATTAAGGTTCTTTGAACTTTTCTTATTAAACAGTTCTAAAGTTAAAGTAGGTACTCAATTACTACTTTAATATACTAATTTATATGTAACTAACGCATACCCGGCGTGTGGCTACTACGCTAAGAAAGGAATAAACATATCTGCATTATTGCTTTTGTAATGAAACTGTTTTGGGGCACATCGGTTGGATGGTTTCAAAGTGTATATTTAATTATGTATGTACTAGATATAAATGTAAGAACACCGGCACATAAACCGTGTGTAACCACACATGGTTTATGTGCCGGTGTTCTTTGTTCGTAGGTTTGGGCTGGTGGATCGCAACCTTTCTTGTATGAACATACAATAAAAACTGTATATTAAACAACTTGACCGTTACCGGAAGCTTTATATTGGAGAGTAGCATTTCCGTTTCCGTCGGTTTCATGTCAATTTTCGTACTTTTAATGACGTCGCATCCCGTCCAGTGGCGTCACCTAGCGGTGTCGCGCTCCCTAAGTTTTCATAAATTGGCCAGCGCGATCATTGCCTCATTGGCGTTCTGTTTTCCGTCGAGTCAACACCTTGCAACTATCCTATACGAAGCATTGCAAGTAGTTCTTATATAAGTAAAGTACTTACAAAGTACATTGTTGTGCATTATTCGCAGTAAGTACTAAGCATATTCTAAGTACGTGATCACTAAGTTTAAACGGTTTGTCCGTTCGGATCACTACTTGATTAGGTAAGTTTTTAACATTTATTTTTCGTACTTTTGGAGTGTAACATTTATTATAATGTACCTATTATCGAATTTATTTAGCGAAATCCAACAGGAGTGGGTATTCATATAAACTGTGGCCCCAGTTGTTGTGTAAGTCGCTTCTGAATAATACCGACATCAAACAATTTATATATATTTTTTATTTTTGCCTTTGTTAACATACTGCTAATTTCAGTAATGGATAATATAACGGAGGCCGTGGCCGGTCCGAGCGGGCAGGCTCGCAAACGGGCCCGCAGCCACTCCAGCACCAGCTCGTCCAGTAGCAGTTCGAGTTCATCCTCAGACAATAAAGGGAAACGATCGCGGCGCCAGCGACGTAAACGTAGCAACCGCGTACGAAAATCTCAAATGACTGACAACATGGACAAGCTTTTCAAGGAGATCGGTGAGTTACGAAAACAAATTGTTATGTCGAATAATAATGACGTTGCAGCTAATTATGATGAAGTTTCATCCCATGTTAGTGGTGATCTTTACGAGCATAATGTTGAAAATGATTGTCAAAATTCATATGTCAATAATTTTACGTTTGACATAGAAACGAAACTTAAGGAACCTTCCGTTTCAAAAACATCAGAAATTTTCTTAAAAATGTTACTTGATGTCCAACGTTCAGGTGATACATCTTGGTCTGAAGTTAGGTACGCTGAAACACAAAAAAGTTATAATCATTCACCAGGTTTTATAGAATTAGAAACTAATGAAGAGGTAAAATCATTTGATACCTCGCGACTAGCAAATGCAGAAAAATCTTATGCAGCTATCACATACTGCATTTTGAAACAAAAACTTGCCTTGCAAGACGCTATAAGAGCCTTGCTTTCTTGGGCGAGTCAGGATACTGAGGTAACGACGGATCAACTGACCGAAAAAATTGAGGAGATATTTCAAAAAAGTGAGCTGCAAAAGATCTCGTCGGATCTGTTACAGTTAGTGTGCGGTCACCGAGCGGAATGCATTGAGATACGTCGCGATGCTATCATGAGTCGGGCTCGTGACCCTCTGGTGAGAGCATCTTTAAATAAAATACCACCATCAACTACCCATTTATTTAATTCAGAGCAACTAGCTTTGGCATTAGAAAAAGCCGGTGGAGTGCGCAAAGCTTTTTGGGTAAAGAATGAAGCATCTATCTCTACTCAGGCACATACTAAACGTGTAAACCGCGGCCCCTCGCGGGGGCAAGGCGTTCGTAATCATGCCGTTCCATCGCGTGGAACCGCTCGGCCTGCACAATGCTCACATGCTTGTCAGCATGAGCAATATAATCCACCTTCGGGGGGTGGATGCCAGTGCGCCGATCATGCCTGCAAAGGTCAATCACTCAAAAAGGATGTTGACCGTTATAATACGAAGGACAAAGAATCCTTTCGCAACCAGGGCTCGCGGCCCGAAAAGAAAAGCTACAGGGGACGATCAACTGCGCCCAAAGCCTCCAAAAGAACTTGGAGAAATTGACTCGACCCTGTTCCGAGCAGGCCGATTAGTGCAACATCTTTCGCAGTGGAAGAAAATGGGAGCCCCAGGGGTAATATTAAAGATAATTCAAGGATACCGGATACCATTTTTACAAAAACCACCTCTTGTTTATCCCACTATAACGAGGGAGGCATTTCAGACTCCTGTCTCGGAGGAGATGTCTGCAATAGTGTACGAGATGAAAAATCAAGGAATCTTAAAGCTTGCGCCATTCACACCAAGCTTCCTCTCCTCTATGTTTCTGGTACCAAAACCCGACGGGTCATCCCGACCGATATTCAATCTCAAAGCACTAAACGACTATGTTGTGGCAGAGCCATTCCACTTGATAAACATGCATCGCATCCCAAATTTTCTGCAACCCCAAGACTGGTTATGCAAGGTGGACATAACACAAGCCTATTTTCATGTGAAAATAAAGAAATCTCAAAGGCGGTTCCTACGCCTTGTGTACGAAGGGGAATTACTAGAAATGACTTGTCTGCCATTTGGACTAAGCACGGCTCCCAAAACCTTCTCAGTGCTAACAAATTGGATAGCTCAAATATTGAGGGATCAGTGGAATATGAGAATCCTCGTGTATCTAGACGATATTCTAATAGCAAATCAAAATGTGCATGCACTTCGCGATCATGTCGAAATTACAGTGCAATTATTGCAGAGACTGGGTTGGCAAATAAATTTCAAAAAATCGGTTCTTACACCGCAAAAGAATTTAATTTATTTAGGAATAATGTGGAGACCCTGGGACAATCTGAAAATTCTTCCAAAGGAGAAATCAGATATCATAGTAAGAAATGTCAGCCTTATTTTAAAGAAAGGAAAAGTCACTCTAAAGGAAGTACAATCAATAATAGGACTTCTAAATTTTGCCAGCTTTGTTGTCCCACGAGGACGACTCAATCATCGGCACCTATTACTGTTCAAGAACACTCTTCCAGACCCATCATCCAAGACCTATCCAGTACCAACAGATGTGAAAAGCGAACTGACATGGTGGAAAAAGAATTGTCAGTTGCCAACTACACTGCATTACCCTCCGCCAGTCCATTACCTAGTAACGGATGCTTCGGATCAGGCTTGGGGAGCATTGCTAAACGACATCCCTCTATGGGGCACTTGGTCACGAGAGGAACAGGGACTACATTCCAATCAAAAGGAAATGTTAGCCATACTGTATGCGCTTCAGAACCAGGCGTACTCCTTACGCAACAGTTCAATTCTGATTCAATGCGACAACAAAACAGCAGTTGCTCATTTGCGGAGGGAAGGAGGGACGAAGTCTTTGCCCCTATTGAAAACAACATTCGAGATCCTAAATTTATCAGATCAACATCAAATTCACCTCAGCATACAATACATACCCGGCAGGTACAACAGTCATGCGGACCATTTGTCACGACCACGTCATCGCCAACCTCCAGAATGGCACTTACTACCAGCTTGCACGGAAATAGTGTTTATGAAGTGGGGAATTCCGGTGATCGATCTATTTGCATCAGAAAAAGCACATGTAATAAGCAACTATGTATCTCGAGATTTGATGGACCCTCGTGCCCTGTTTCACGACGCATTCAGTATCCCATGGAACTTCGCTCTTGCATGGGTATTTCCTCCTCCATTTTTAATTCCAAGTTTTGATAGTAGTACCTCGATGGGAGAAGGTTTTTTGGCGCGCGGATCTCAGAACCCGAGCGCTTGCAGCTCCATTAACTCTGAGAAATTTACACAAATTTCTAGTAGATACAACAACGGGTTTGCCACCCCCGAAAGTCGAAGATATGATCCTAGAAGTCTGGAAATGTGGGGGTGGTCAGAGGCAATAAAATCATGGAATCCTGAACAGACATCATTACTTAAAAATTCTTTTTTTTTTTTTTTTAATATTTTTGTACAAAATATTGTCTTAAACCTAATTTTAAAAAAGTGGACAAAGGTAAAGCTTATCTCTAAAAAGAAATCTCTTCCAGCCTTCCTTGAAAGTGAGTAAGGTGAAATTGTTAAGTGGTATAGGTACAAAAATAAAATATATTGGAATTTAAAAAAATAGAAAATTTACAGTATTTACTTCAAAAATGTATATACTTACTATAAAAGTTAATATAAGTATGTAGTTATACTACTTACACTTACAAAAACATAATATATACAATACATAAACATATAAATACAAAATAAATAAATTAATATAATATTTATAATATATAATATATACTATATAATACATACTATATAGTTATATTTATAAAGAAACTTTAATGATAAATATGTATACTATAACATTGAAAGAAAATGCTGTTTAACTCTGATTTTAAATATATGTACAGACTGACTTTCCCTGATTTGTTCAGGAAGGAAGTTCCAAAGACGAGTAGCTTCTGCTGTGAAAGATTTTTTATAGAAGATAGTGTTATAATTAGGATATTCAAGAGGTTTTTTAGAGACACATGTTCGCAAGGGTCTTGTAGATGGAAGCGACAGTGTAAAACGTTCCCTTAAATATTCAGGAGAAGAGTTTTTGAGGACATTAAAAAGGATGGTTAAAATATGCATGTTCCGGCGAAAACGGATCGGGAGCCACTTTAATTGACGACGGAAATCGGAGACGTGGTCGAATTTGCGCAGTCCGTATATAAAACGTATGCACAAATTCTGGAGTCGCTCGAGTTTGTCAAGTAGCTCTTCAAATTCTTGGCGAAAATCTACCAAGAAAACTTACCAATCAGCTTGGAAACGTTGGACCTCTTGGTCAAAAAATAATAATGTTAACTCTGTGAATCCCACAGGTTCTCAATTAGCACAATTCTTGGCAGATTTGCATATAATTGATAATTTGTCATATAATACCATTCTATTACATAAATCGGTGGTTTCGACCTTATGTAATGCTGAATCAAGCAGTCAATTAAGTAATCATGTCCTTGTTAAGCATATATTGAAATCAATTTCTTTACAAAATCCAAAGGGCACAAAACCGCCGGTTTGGGATGTTAGTACTTTGGTCTCTTACTTAACTAATTATTCAATAGATTTAAATAACCAATATCAGATATCTTGTCATACTGCAATTTTATTACTGCTATGTTCAGGAAGACGTATACATGACTTAACCTTACTTAGTGTAGATAGCAGGCATTGTGTAAGATCTGATGAATATATTATTTTTTGGCCTCAATTTGGCTCAAAAACTGACACAAGTGATTATAGACAGTCGGGCTGGAGGTTACTTGCAAATAGAAATAATCGTAACTTAAACCCTTTATTTTGGATTGATAAGTGCATTTCACTTTTAAACGACAGACGCAGCGCTTCGAATTCTAATAATCTATTTGTGACAGTTAGAGGTTTACCTAAGCCGGCCTCACGCACAGTTATAGCAGGCTGGGTTAAAACTCTGTTCAATGAAGCAGGTATATCCGCTACTCCAGGTAGTGTTCGCTCTGCCGTAGCCTCCAAGAGCTGGTGGGAAAATCATTCCCTTGATGAAATATTGGCCCGTGGAAATTGGCGATCAGCCAATACTTTTAAGAAGTTCTATAGACGTGACGTGATTGAAAATAATGTAAATAACTCTGTGGATATTACTCAATTATTCAATCCAATAAACTGACAGTTTTAAAAATGTTCTGTCGATTGTAAATCAAGTACAATAGTTATAAAGTTGTATGATGGGTTCATAAATAAAGAAGTTAATTATGTTACAATATGTTTTATTACAATCACATTGGCGTAGAATTTGATTATCCAAATATTTTGTGGCGTCACCAGGCGAAAACAAACAGGATCTCAATATAAAGCTTCCGGTAACGGTCAAGTTGTTTAATAGTAGCGTTTTACCTGAAAATAAAACGCATATTAAAATACTTACCTTACCGGAAGCTTTCAGTAATTCCTGCCTGGTGATATTGAGCCAATGAGGCAATGATCGCGCTGGCCAATTTATGAAAACTTAGGGAGCGCGACACCGCTAGGTGACGCCACTGGACGGGATGCGACGTCATTAAAAGTACGAAAATTGACATGAAACCGACGGAAACGGAAATGCTACTCTCCAATATAAAGCTTCCGGTAAGGTAAGTATTTTAATATGCGTTTTATTTTCAGGTAAAACGCTACTAATAATGGAAGAATGTTAACCAATCTGGGTGATTGCGATTGTTCCAGTGTAGCTGTCATTTTTAGACAATCACCCTGCTGGTATAGTACTCTCCTACAATGACCTACCTGTTGACCAGCGGTTCAATATTGAGTTTCTCCACGACATCGATGTCGTCCAGGGCGCCGGACTTGTCCTGCTTGTTCGCTAGCACCAGCACTGGTTTACCTTTGCATAAAAAATGGTATTAGTTATCTTACGCAAAATTTTGGCGCGATGCCAAACCGAATAAAAAATTGGCGTCATGTCATTTTGATCACGCCACGGGCATGAGCGCGAATTATACTTGCGCACTAGCATCAAACCGCGCGAACTGGTACCCTTACCCTAAGTTTTAATTCGATTGATCGTACAAGCATTCTATGACATTAGCCTTAAGTCACAAATTCAGTAGGTACAACTGATTTTATTTTGGAAACGTATCGTATACGTACACGATACACGAAATTGAACTCGGAAGAATTGCTTCTAAAGTTCATTTTACTTTGACGCTAATGTCAGAATTCTTATACGCTCAGTCAGAATTAAAACTTAGAGTAAGGGTAAGGTCGTCGAAGGTAGTCGAAGCCTTCTTGGAGAAAATAAGTCATTTAGGGGGACTCATGAAAAAATACACTCTTTTTTGGACTATGTACCTACCTAGTACCGTAGGTGCATGTTATCATAACACTCGTGTAAGTACTGATAAGAGAATTTAATTATGAGAACTTTTCACCCGTAACAGAGATTATTCCCGTAACCACCGTAACGGATGCAATTTATAACTTGGCTAGGGCTGCCACCCGTGCCCGTATCGTACGAACTTCGTAACTACGAACAATGTCAGAGGTGAATGTGATATTTTGTGCTGCTGCGCGATTATTTCGTTAGCTCCGCACTGTAGGAAAGACTTGACCTACAACGCAAACTCGTCATTCCCCAATAATTGTCTTCTAGAGTTTGACGTTAGCCAAATAAAGTGGCTAGCCACTAGCCAATCTGCCTCCCGATTGTGTAAGGAAATCGTAATCGTAAGCGTTTTCCAAACGGATAAGTCGACTTGTTTATGCCTACACATCAAAAAGTAGGTACGTGTTAACTCCTTAAACAGTTCGAGTAATACGTTTTACATAAGCTCTCAAATGATTACGATTTGTTTATACAATTGGGCCTCTGTATAAATAGTTCCATTAAAACCCTTAAAACCCTGAAATTTTGCAGAGGTTCTTTTCTTTTTATAATGTAGTTCAAGACAAGAAGCCAGAGCTGATAGTACTATAATCATAATTCATATTGGTAGAATGTGACAGCCCTTACCAGATATTTTGTCGTGCGATAACACGTCTTCCAACACGGCTCTGCATTCCTCCAACCTCGTGAAATCACTCGAATCAATCACAAAAATTACTCCGTGCACTTCGCTGTAATACTGCGACCAAATTTGACGAAAATGCGGCCCGCCGCCCAAATCGTATATAGTCACAGGTGTATCCTTATGTACCAAATTCACAGCCTTAAAACCTACCGTAGGTAGCACCTTATCATCTTTCTCTCCCGCTAAATTATTCACAGTTTTAGTTTTTCCGGCATTATCCAAACCTATCAATATTAAAACGATATGCCGACGCAAACGGCGTCGACGAAAACCGAAACAATTACCCATAGTAATTGAAAACACAAATAAACTAAAAATAACACTCAATTTTCATTAAATATCACTTTTACATCGCAATTTTTACGAAGAACTTCAAATTTTACACCAGCCGCCATTCGTGTTCGCGATTTCGTAAACACAACTTTTTTTTCTGTTGACACAACAGTTGCCAATGGTGATCGAGTGTCAATGTGGCCAGTATTAAGTATTTTAACATGGAGGTAATAATACTTTGATAAGGTTTTTAAATATCGAATTAATTTGTTTGTTATTTGTGACTGTGTGTGACTTTATCAATACAAAGTATAGTTATTTATTAAAGATATTGCTATATATATAAAAAAAAACGAAGTGTAATAAATCCGTCTGAAGCTACTTTTTAACCCAGAAAAAGAACAAGTTCCCTCGAGGTTTTTCAAACAAAACACCTAAAGCCATTGACTTATATACCAATAAAGCCACCATGCCCTTGGCACTTGTTCTTTTGAATCGTTGAGTGAATCTACCGCTGGTAGGTATCTACCAAAAGAACAAGTGTAAAAGTTTATTTTCAAATGCGAAAGTTTGGATGGATGTATGGAATATGGATGTTTGTTACTCAATCACACCTCAACGGCTGAACGGATCTGGCTGAAATTTGGCACAGAGATAGATTATAGTCTGGAATAGCACATAGGCTATTTATCCTGGAAAATTAGAGTTCCCGCGGGAACCAAAAATCTCACACCACGCAGACGAAGTCGCGGGCATTCGCTAGTTTTCAATAAAAAATATTGAAGTTTGAAGTAAATCATGTAAGACCTATTTCCACCCAGACGTAGCCGTAGTTGTAGGCATTATCATTTTTACCTAAATAATTCAAGCCTTTTTAGGTATGTAGGCTTAGTAAGACTAATTAATATTCTCGACAGCTATGATAGAATTCTTAACTTTTTTTGTCAAGTAAAACTGACCTAAACTGCCTCGCTACATGGCTCAAGTTGTACACGCTTGTTAGAAGAAACTGTAAAAAATATCGTACAAAAACCAATGACCTTTTAAGTCAATTTTAATCTATTCCTATTCCGAAAAGCTTTATTAATCATTACCTATCATTAAAAATCTGTAGTTATTGGCTGAATTCTACTATTTATGCGATAAGCTACAGAGTATTCTGAATCAAATCTGAAGGTGAGGGCGTTCGTTACACTAGAGATGTATTTGCAGACTTTATTGTGTATCGAGTCGACCCTTGAAATCTCGAACTCTATCAACGTTGTCGAGACCAGTCGAGACGTAAAATGTCATACTAACCCACAGGTGCGTTAACTGCAAGAAATGTTTGAAAAAGAAATGATTTTATTAAGTAAACTTTGTTGAAGGTTTATCTCAAGGGCACAAGTGTTAATAACAATAGCTACCTATTTTATATTTTACGCTTTTGTAAACAGCTGTAGTTATACTATACTAAAGTACATATAGGTAAAGACCTTCTATTATGTAGGTAAGTAGGTATTATAGTCCGTGACCCGGTAGGCGTGGCCAAAATTGGAACTAATTTGTATGCCTAGTGTATGCCTGACCCCCGACCTCCGACCGGGCGTCCACTACCACTACCTCGTGAGCTCTTACGATCGCCATCACCCGCGCGGCACGCAGGCGATCGTACCGACGAAGACGACGCGACCCACACCGGATATGACACCTACTCCGCGCGCAGCGGAGACTTTATCGCCCGCGACGCGGAGTGCACCGGCTTCGACATCACCTCGGCGCATGAGAGCGACCCCATTGCCCGCAGCGCCAAGACCACTGGACGAGACGAGGGTCCAGCACGCGGAGGTGACGACGTCGCCCGCAGTGTGGACCCAATACCGGATACGACACCCGACCTGGGGGCCCGTAGCCTACAAGGTAGGCCCTAGCCGGTTTCCCGGTTTAAAGACACACCGGGGCACAGAGTTGCCCCGCGCCCCGCCCGGGTAAGGAGGCTCAGCCTCGAGGCCCGTACCCCCGCTTGGCCCTTCGGGCCAAACGGAGAAGTCCCACACACCTATGCCTGAAATGTATTTTATTTAATATCTACTGTGTACGCTATCACCGGGTTAAGATAAGTATGTTTTTTTTTAATTTTTTTTTTTTAATTTATTTATTTTATGAAATGCACAAAAAAAAATTCAAATTTTTTTTCTCGCCAAACTACACATGTAGTTTGTTGGCGAGTTCGCGCTCAACTTATACTATGCCGTGCACTTATTTTTTTTAAAATATAGGTACCTAGTTTTAATATATATATATTTATATTATATAATATTTATTTATATTATATAATATTTATTTACTTATATTAAGTTACAGTCAATCAGTGAAGGAGTCGTTAATGAAAACTTCCTTTAGCTTATTTTTAAGGACTCCTTCACTGACCTTTTTACCTACCCTTAACCATTCTATACTGTTAAATATCTTAGGTACTAAATATTTATTTAAACGCTTACCATAATAATTATTTACTCTATTCACTCTTAATCGACCTTGTCTTACTTTTCTGACGTGTTCTTTATTTGATATAAGTTCTTTGTACTTGCTTGTATAATAATGTTCTTTTGCTAACAAATAATTTAACTTAATATGTATTGGAAGGATTTTTAATTCTTTAAATAAAATTTCGTAATTTCTTTTGTATTTTCTCTTTAACTTTTTACTTATAATTTGTTTTAATAATCTTATTTGTATTTTTTTTATTTCATTAAGATAAGTAGTGAACGTTCTTCCATATATGCTAAGCCCATAACTGATGACAGAGTCTGCCAACGCGTAGTAAACCACAAGCATTGTATGTTTTCTTAGCACTCTCTTCAGATGATGGAACTTACCCAACACAGACCTTAGCTTGCTACATACTACACCTATGTGAGTCTTCCAGTTGAAGTGCCTATCTATATGTAACCCCAAATATTTATACTTTTCTACAAACTCTAACTGTTGGCAGCTACACTGGTTCTTATTTATATGTAGACAGTCATAGCTATGTCCCAGTATCTCTATGTCCTTATATTTAATAGCTTTTGCCTTTGCATTATGTGGTGAGTATATATGCATGCATTTCGTTTTATCAAAGTTTATAATAATACTATTATCATGTGCCCATTTTATGACATTTTCAAGATCTGATTGAATATTACTGCGCGCCTCGCATAAATCCTTTGAGGCATATAACAGGCACATATCGTCCGCATACATATATACCTTACACTGCTGAATAACATTCACTACACTATTAACAAGCATTAAGTAGCCAACAGGACCGTATACTGATCCAGTCGGCACTCCTAATATGACATCATATTCATCACCAGTTATAGAATCCACTTCTGTGCGTATAGACCTATCCGATAAGTAATTACGAAACCATTCATTAGTTGGACCTGCAATGCCACATTCTTGCATAGCTAAGAGTAAGACTTCCCTATCCAACGTATCAAACGCCTTTTTAAAATCAATAAATAATACCAGTATCTGCTTCCCACCATCTAGATTAGTATTAATTTCCTCCATAAATTGGGTCAGAGCCGTTACCGTACTCCGACCTTTTCTGAAGCCGTGCTGCGCATCCGTCAGAATATTATATTTCTCTAAAAACCTAGACACCTGTCCCACTAATATTTTTTCGACGATTTTATTGATAACTGATAGTATAGCTATTGGCCTATAGTTAGTGTAATATAAGTGATTACCGCCTTTATAAATTGGTCGAATTATTGATTTTTTTAAAATTTCGGGATACAAACCATTTTGAATACTCATATTTACAAAATTCGCCAAAATTGGGCTCAACTGCTTACTTACGTATTTAATATCTTGTACTCTAATTTTATCAAAACCTGGAGCTTTCTTTATATTTAATTTACAAATAATTTTTTCAATTTCTTTTGCACCTACTTTAATAAATCTAAAAGATACATCAATCGGTTTCACATAAGAATTTCTATCCAAAAATTTTAATGAACAGATATGCCTTATCTTTAAAATTTCCTGAGTAAAGGTTTTAGAAAATTCATTGCAAATAGTGTAAACGTTACTTATTTTACCCAAATATTTCATAATCACACTGTCAATATTTGGTTTTATTCGCCCTAACCAACTATTAATAGTAAGCCAAACCTTTCTATAATCTCCATTACAATCTTTAACTTCCTGTCTTCTGTATTTATTTTTAGCTATATTTACGGATTTATTGACTTTATTTCTGAATCTGGTATATTCTAAACGCTTATTCATATTATTTGGTGAAGCCTTCCACGATCGAAATAAATCGTCCCTTCTTAATATCATACCGTATAACCTTTTATTTATCCACGGCTGTGTTAATCTAATATTTCTTATAGTCTTTGATTTCATACTATCCTTATAAATACCGCTAAATAACAAATAGGTATAATTTATTATACAATAATAATGGGCAAAAAACAAGTAGAAACTGAGTCCAATCGACATTATCTAATTTTTCCTTAACTAGTTTATCACATATCACCAGTTTTTTACCATACCTGTCTGTATTACAATGCCTTATCTCACGGTCAAGGTCCAACGTCACTCCAATCACGTGGTGATCGGAGATATTGCATTCCAGTAAAAACGATTTCACCGCTGTATTCTCGTAGCTACGCCGCTGTCTCGCTCGCACCCACGCATGATCAATACACGACTGGTCGAGACGGCCGTCTACTATTGCTTCGCGCGTTGCTTCAACAGTAGGTATTGCACATTGCAGCCCGTGTTCACACAAGGTGTTTTTGTAACTAATCGAAGTCGAATTTAATTTGTGTTCCGAAATATCTATGTTTACGTCTCCGATCATTAGTATGTCCTCATAACTTGGAATGCTTTTCAACAGTACAGTTATTTGTTCCATAAAGTGCAATTTATTCTTCCTTGGCGGCCTATATAGTGCGATAATATGTAAACAAACATGTGGGACTATTCGTAGTAGGCATAGAGTAAGTAAGAGTAGAATAAAGCATAGAGAGGCATTTGTAATAATAATACCACAAGTGAGCGAAATGAGTATATACGCTAATGCCAAGGAGTGACAGAGCGCGAAAATCTCTTTTCTTGTCCTGCTCAGCGTATTACTTTTTTTGTTGGCCACATAAGCTAATACAGGGCTAACAATCCTGTGTCGTTTTTGTTATTCGCCCATATTCGTACGAAATCAGAATTGAGCAAAGTGGTAACTGTGCTCGTAGCTTAGGAAAATAGTGGTTTTACTTACAGACAAATTATTGTGTGTTGCTGTGTGTTAGGCTGCAAAGCCGAACTAAACGTTAATACGAAAACATAACCTAATACGTAAGTTTACAATTTTGACCTTATTTTGACCTGATTGTTAAAGATAAAAACAGATTACATTTTGTAAAGACTTGCATGAACGCTACAAAGTATAGAAATAACAAATAAATACTTATTTACCATTATGAAAATATCGCATCAAGACTATCGCTATCGCATACTTATACGCTGACGCCTGTTCTATATCTCTTTCTCTTTCTACGGCAGTAGGTCGGTTGTAGATAATTTAAATCCTATTAATGAATCCACAAGTAGGTAGGTACTAATTAGTAGCTACTAGCTATTAGTCACTTAACTGGGATGGCCCCAGCCCACAATTACATGTCAATGCCAGCATGGCTCTAGATTCTAGGCTTGATTAATTTTTATTTTTCTTTTATTAATTTTGACAAAATTATCTGAATCTGATGATGTAGTTTTATTAGCTAGTAGCTACTTGCTATTAGACACTTATGGCCCTAATTATTATGTAATTTTATAAATTGATCCTACAGTTTTATTTTTAACTACATTTCTAACTTAGTCGTAAGGATAAGTCTCCTATTCGTATCGCGTGCTGAGTGGCATCGCGTCGTGTTACGTCGCGTCGCTTTCTATGCTCACCTAGGACGTGTAATAGAACCCGAGTTATAGATTCTACAGAAGTGACTGATGCAAGCTGGTATTTCGAAGGATATCCGATACAATAATAAGACACAAATAAAAAATACACAGTAGGTTTTTATTTGTAATGTAAAATAAAATTCGCAATAAATACAGGTACATTAATTATTTTATCATGTGGATATATTTTCATTTTATTTTATAAAGCTAACTAAACTTTTAACGACAAAATTTTAAAACGAAAATCCACTTGCATCCAGGGCCATAAATAATAAATATTTTTGCGAGGCTCTGGATTCTCACTTTTTAATTTATATTTCACTTGTTAATTTTTTATAAATGCCAGCATGGCTCTAGATTCTAGGCATGATTAATTTTTAATTATTAATTTAGACAAAATTATCTGAATCTGATGATGACTGTGTCGCCATTTTTTATGGAAAAATATGCTAAATCTTTCATAACATTGTCCAATGTGATTTCAGCACCGTTCATCGCTTCGTCGACGATATGTAACGTTGGAGTTCCAGTGTTGCCTTTTGAGAAAAGTCTTTGCGCCAGTGTAACAAGTTTTTGTACCGCCATTGTAGAAGGAAATTTCTTTTTTATGGATTTTCCATTTTCATCTCTGAGTGTTATTTCTAAGAGTTGTGAAGTGAGTGTGGTTGTTTTTGGTTGTTTGACTAGTAAGCTGTCGTCTGGTATGCCGTATTCTGCAAAAAAATTAAGCTCATTTAATATTAATTTTGTTGTCATTACGGAGAAAATATAAATAAATGGGTCGAAAATCGAATGGATTACTTAATCCGCCATATTGAAGTATCAATGACGTAATACGATATACGACTCATGACAAGGAGTAAAGTAAAGTAAAACTCAGGTTTTTACAACCAACAAAATAACTAAATGCTAATTTTTTTAATCCGCCATATTGAATTTCTATTGACATATCACGTCACGACATGAAATATGCTCTATTACGTTTCTAACAGTCAAATTGATGAATCTCACTGCGTCGTATACCTCATTACTGAGGGTCGTGACTCCTTTCCATTAATCAAATAATGGTAGGAGTTTTCTTGGGATAATAATGCGGTGGGTTCCCACGACCTTCCGCATACGACTAGACTAAGAGTATTTAAATTCTTAGGTTTTTGTAACGATTATTATCAGATGTTAGTGATAATAACATGAACCAACGACGGGTTAACGTGCTCTCCGAGCCACGGAGGAAACGAAAAGGCCAAATTTGAACCTCCAAATTCGGTCACCCATCCAGTTACAGACTTGGGTCAATGTTGCTTAAAATTCGCAATCGACTGATATGCGTTGTCACAACTAGGCCACTCGTCTCTCAAAAAACCGGCCAAGTGCGAGTCGGACTCGCGCACCGAGGGTTCCGTACAAACCTGTAGTAAGTTTTAAATTAAAAGTTTTTTTTAAATATTTGAGTTGATTGAATGAAAGGTAAATTGCGGTTTACGATTTATGACGTATTAAAAAAAAAATACTAGATCTCGTTCAAACCAATTTTCGGTGGAAGTTTGCATGGTAATGTACAACATATATTTTTTTTAGTTTTATCATTCTCTTATTTTAGAAGTTACGGGGGGGGGGGACACACATTTTACCACTTTGGAAGTGTCTCTCGCGCAAACTATTCAGTTTAGAAAGAAATGATATTACAAACCTCAATATCATTTTTGAAGACCTATCCATAGATACCCCACACCTATGGGTTAGATGAAAAAAAAATTTTTGAGTTTCAGTTCTAAGTATGGGGACCCCCAAAATTTATTGTTTTTTTTCTATTTTTGTAAGAAAATCTTAATGCGGTTTACAGAATACATCTACTTACCAAGTTTCAACAGTATAGCTCTTATAGTTTCGGAAAAAAGTGGCTGTGACATACAGACGGACAGACAGACAGACAGACAGACAGACAGACAGACAGACAGACAGACAGACAGACAGACATGACGAATCTATAAGGGTTCCGTTTTTGCCAAATTTGGCTACGGAACCCTAAAAAAAATGTATACTCACTATCAATAAGTTCCTGGAAGCGACAGTGTTCTAAATCGAATGCCATCTTTGTCTGAGGATCGTTCTGTGCCGTTTTCCATTCTGCTCCGTAACGTTTCAAGTAATCATACTCGGCCCCGCGGCGTAGTTCACGTGTTATTGTTGAGCCATTGAGTTCCTAGAACAGTTTGCATTCATCATCACCATCACTAGCCCATTTTTGTCTATTGGTAGATAGACAATAGACAAAAATGGATGGAGGAGGCTTTTACCACACATTAAAATGAATCAAACCATTTCATAAACACTGTAAAAACGTTGCAATGTGTAGGAAATAAAGCTATAATATTAATAATAATTATTGCTGGCCCATTACAGTACCTAAATATCTTCTATCAGAATGATTAGAGCTATGAAGTATTTTTTGTTGAATCCGGTTTGAAGTATGTTTTAGCATTTAGATTTTGGAATAATTATTTCAGAGTACACATTGCAACTTTTTATAAAAATTAAAACTCAACTTAGACCAACTTTTCATATTTTAACATTTTTGGTACTACTAGCTAAGTATAGCGGTAATAGTACAGACCACCAGATAATTTTTGACGACCTCCCTGGAGGCTCCGGGTTCGACTCCTGGTATCACCACATAATATATTATACACTAGAATAGATTATTCCCGCGACTTCGTCCGCGTGGATAAGGGTTTTGATTCCTGTGGGAATCAAAACCCTTATCCACGCGGTTCAAATCAAGTTGAGCAGATGGGCCGTGAAAGCGTAGCAGACAAACAGACAGACACACTTTCGCATTTATAATATTACTATGGAATTATGTACACACCTGCAAGTTTCCTATTTTAGCAATGATGAGTTGGGAGCCAGTGTCGTAGTCTTCATTATTTTGTACAGGGTTTTTGAGGAAATAAAGCTTTTTCAGTGACTTCAGTTTGTCCAGCTCGCTAACTGATCTCCACTGAAAAGAAAAATGATAGATTTAAATACTTATTATAATATATATTATAAATATAATATCTTAAAAATAATAAATGTAAACATATTTTTATTAAATAATTCAATTATAAGTTATCAAGTATTAATTTTCATTATAATAATTGATTTACTTAATATAATTGATTTATGAGAGTGCAAATGTTGAGTTAATTCAGATTTAGCTTCATGCTCTCATTTCATTTCATGCAGTCATTGTTAAAGACTGATTCTTCAACATTGAATCAAAATTACTTACATCATGAATTCTATCCCTGTTCAAAAACAGCACCTCCAGATTTTCAAAAACGTCCACTTTCCCATTCCCAGGGTTGTCATCGAACCTTATTTCCTCAATCAGACAGTCGTTCAAACTCAAAACCCTGAGGTCCTTCAACATTCCAAGATTCATGACTTCACACCAAGAGTCTATAGGATTTCCATCTAAAATTAACACCTTCAGGGTATGTAGAGTGAGTTCTGGTGGACTTATAGTTTTGATTTGGTTGTATGCTGCCAAAATTTCGTTTACATTCGGCCACAGGTGGGAGAGTGCGATGATATCCGACCATTCATAGTCACATACAGAAATGTTTAGTTTTTCCAAGTTGGCGAAATTGATTGACAGTTTGGTTAGAGTTTCTTCTGGCATGTCTATGGCCATACGGTTTTTGCTGGAACAAATGTTCCTTTTGATAAATTTTGTCAAATATACAATGGTTTACTTTTTAACATCATTGCTAGAGCTAGTTTACACAGGTATTTTAGAAAAAAAAACGCATTCTGACGACACCATAATTTGCTGTCGTAGTTTTGAAGACAGTTGATTTAGTAACTTTGAATTGTAGATGATTAGAGAACGATTTTTTCATGCACTAGTGTCATCTAAAATTCTACATCAATGACTAGTTTCATTATAATTGGGCAGAAAAATGACAAGGCACTCTCCCTTCGCCTCGCAAAATTTAGTTGAACGTGATTTCATATATTTTTCTCACGTTTCCTACCCTGTGTTTATTTCATCCAAGGCCCCAATTGGGTATTTGCCAAATAGTCAAATCTGCAACTTTTTTTCAAACGTCAAACGCGTCCTAAGTATGGGATATGAAATTCTGAAATGACGTCTTTGAGGTTCGACGCACTTTTTTACTTTTATCGATTGTTTAAAATGGTTATTCAACATAAAACTAACAAATGGACGTGGATATTACGAGTTTTGAGAGATGCTCTACTTAATAATCACTAAAAAATAATTTATTTTAATATGTAGTAGTCAATTAATTTAAAACCCAATTCATTAAGTTTTTAAATTTTTAATGACTTACCTAACATTCAGCTCCCTGAGATCAGGCAACTGCGCGGATAGCTGGATGATTTCACGCCAGTTGGAGAACAAGTTTTGAGAGACATCCAAACTTCTCACATTGGGACATAGCAATGCTACATCGCCCGCTTTTGATACGTTCTGATTGTTGACGCAAACCTCGAGGAGGCGATCAAACTTTCTGGAATACATTAACATATAAATTTCAATTTATAGTAACCTAGCTGATGCCCAGGTCTTCGTCCACATAGATTCAGTTATTTTTCTTTAATTTTAATTAATCTCTTCATTTTAATGGTGTAAAAAAAGCAATGTCCTTTCCTGGAATGCAACCTATCTTTATACAAAACTAGCACATGCCCACGACTTCATCCGCGTGAAATAAGGTTTTTTAATTCCTACAGGAACTCACAAATAATGTGGCTTTCTACTGGTACCAGATTTTTCAAAATTGGTTCAGTAGATCCAGAGATTACCCCCTACAACCTCACAAACATTACCTCTTTATAATATTAGTATAGATTAAGTATATCAAAATCGGTCAGACAGACAGACACACTTTCGCATATAAATATGAAAGTGCGTCTGTCTGTCTGCCCGATTTATATTTAAATAATATAGTATGGATAATTTTAAAAAGTTAGAAGAACTAGAGTTCTTCTAACTTTTTAAAATGTTATGTTTCTAGATGAATAGACAAACTAAAGTGTGTAGCTGGGAGCTGCTGGAAACAAGCGGCATAAGTCTGTGCTCTGTGGCAATCCATGCAGGAGACAGCACTCCAGCGGTGGACGTATATAGGTTGGGACGTTGGTCTCCCTGGAGCAGTACTGAACACTGTGGTCATATCAATATAAACTTGGAATAAAAAAGCTTTAATGCAACTTTGGCACCCTCCTAAATTCATCAATCACTTAAATAAATTGGGTAGATATTAAATTAAAACTTACTGCTTTTGGTGTATCTTGTCAAATCCAACCATTTCAATGAAGGGTGCCCCCATCTCACGCTTCCACTCATTGATCACTGTCCTGCGATGGGCTGCCACTGTCTCGTCCTACAATTATTACAAGACTGTTATTTAATTTCATTTATTTACTTATCACCAACACACAACACAGACAACAACAACAACACACAACACTGACAACAGTCAGTATAGCAGATCAAAGACATATCAGTGTCCGTGTTTAAACAGTAGCATACAGTCTGCCATGGAATGGCATGCAAAATTCAGACATAATTATCATTATTCTTCCACTTCAGTTAATTAACTATAGCTGATGTGTGCCTCTTCATCCACACGGATTTAGGTAATATTATTTTTTGTATCCAATACAAGTTAGCCCTTGACTGCGATCTCACCTAATAGTAAGTGATGATGCAGTCTAAAATGGAAGTGGGCTTACCTGTTAGGGGTATGGCAGTTATATATTAAACCCATACCCTCTTTGGTTTGTACACGGCATTGTACAGTGCCGTGTACTACACATTATTAAGTGATAATTATAACTAAACTCGCCGGCATATTTAGCGGAACATAAAAAAAAGGTCCATAATTAAAAAAATATGGTTTTGTTTTAAAATCTACTTACTACACTTCTTTTGTTATTTAAAGTTTCATTTGTTTTACTTAAAATGAGATCACATTAAGAACAGATTTTGCGAGTAAAGGCTATTTGTGAAAAATTGAACATTTTTGAACTTTTCATGTGACCGGGAAAAGTGAAATTTAATATTAAAATAACAATTAATTAAATTAGAAAAATGGTGATTAATATCGCGTATTTCCTCCACGTGCTCTTATTTTAATAATTTTAATTTCTACCCGTCTAGGCATACTGAGAATGATGTTATCGATGGTCTCCTGGGATAGTCTCCGCCATTCCTCAACTACGGCGATTCGCAGTTCACCCACGTTGGCAGGAGCTGGAATTCTGGACTTAACTTTTCTTTTCAGCAAGTCCCAAACGTGCTCTATTGGGTTCATATCCGGTGATCTCACCGGCCACTCCATAACAGTGATATTCATATCATTAAGATAAGCTTGAGTTACCCGACCGGTATGCGGCCGAGCATTATCCTGCATAAAAACTAAATCGTCACCGATATATGGGGCAAACGGTACGACATTTTCTTCTAAAACTTCTCTGATATAGCGGTCTGCAGTCAGACTCCCTCTGTCAATCACTACCAAGTCTGTGCGAGCTCCCAAACAAATGCCCGCCCAAACCATTATTGATCCACCACCGAATGCAACTGTAGTTTCAAAATTTGTCTGAATGTATCGTTCTCCTTTGCGTCTGTATATTCTTTGCCTGCCGTCAATTTGATTTAAGAGAATTCTGCACTCATCACTAAACAATACCTTACTCCATTGGTCCGCGTTCCAAAGTCGATGTTCCTGAGCAAAAGTTAACCTGTTTCTACGATGATTTACCTCGAGTCTTGGAGCCTTGGCGGGCACAAATGAACCCAAACCAGTTTCTTCGAGCCTTCTTCGTACCGTACGCTCACTTACGGTTACACCCCGCACTGCTTCTAACGCATGTCGGGCTTGGACGGCCGTCAAACGGGGGTTCCTACGTACACGAAGCCGAATGAAACGATCATCCCTGCTCGAAGTGCGTCTTTTTCTGCCTTGTCCTGCTCTTCTCACATAAGTACCGGTCTCCCTGAACCGTTGGATACTGCGATGGATCGTTGAAACTGGTCGACGAAGATCTCTGAATATCACTCTGTAGGTTTGACCATTTCTTCGCATTTCGAGTGCCCTGGCAATTTCCGTTTGGGCTAAGTCAGGCATAATTCAGTCATCAACTCCAGAAAGATACGCGATTAAAAAAACTAACAAAAAACAGTATTTCAATGAAATTTTAAATCAAACTCAGAAGGAAGAAATACTCGAAGTTCGCTCCAGATAAGGTATATTTGAATAACATTAAAACAATTGCATAAAATGTGATGTTCAGTTGTTTTCTTAATTTGAAAATATTTCTTTTTAAATTAAATGACGTATAAACCAGCCAGCAACCTTTTAAGATACTGATATCAAACCTTTTTTTTATGTTCCGCTAAATATGCCGGCGTGTATATATTAAAAACCTTCCAATAACTGTTTTAGACTACACCTCAAATTAGTTTTCATTTGGCAGTACAGTCTGTAAAGATGATACAGCATGAAGCACAGACTGAGGGCACAAAACAATGCACACTCCAGCCAACATCTTACTTGCATGTTACTTGTCAAGCTTAACTATGCATACAACTTACCTATATCTTAAAGCGATTACAGTCTACTTATTAAGTACCACTGTTGAACATTAAAAGGAAGTTACTATCTTCAAGACTTTCTTTCCTGTATCAACAACATACTATCCTTAACAATAACAACTGTAAAAAGTTATATCAATGGATAGACTATTGCGTGAAGGCAGTACAAAGGCATTTAATAATTAGAAGATTAACAGAAACAAACATATTTCTACTAAGTAAACACGGGTGTAATCTCTATTCCTTCAGTCAAACAGTCCAATGGGACCGTACTCCAATACAACCATAGAGTTATCAGACCAACAGCTTTATGCTCTTCAAAGTACTGCAGTGAACTTATTACTTATAAGCCAAATCCAGGATACAAGCTGAACAATTCAGTTAAAAGCAAAGGGATAGATATAATAAGAATAAATATAATATAGTATGCTTGCTTACTTATTACTCACTTAACAAGTTTTGAAATTTTGTGTGGGAGTAAAGTGACACAACTTGTTATGTATTAGTATTTGTATGCATACACAATGTAATTGCGTATTTTATGTTATTTAACTCACCTCCTGGTCTCCATAATATTTCCGAATTGCTTCAGCGCAAGTTTTAAGCGGAGCAATTTTGTTCGGACGTACAAAGGAGCCAGCGCCTTTCTTGGTGGTCTTAAAGTATTGAATGTCGTCCACAAAGCCATCGTGTTTACCCCTCTCAGCATTATCCCATTCCACTCCATACCAGATCCCTTTATACCCCTGCACTTCTCCAATGTACTTTACGGTACCAAAATCGTCATTACACTTCACCCGACTGCCCACGGACACTTGATATTCACTATCCTCACCGCCGTTCACACTGTCCATGGCACCGTTGCAAAATTTCGGTATTAAATCAATAGGCATTGCGCCCACCATTCTTTAAATGTTTTCGAAAAAGGAATTGTTTATCAAAAGAAAAACAGACTGCTATACTGATTTTTCGGAAAGCTATTGTTTGTCAAAGAGTATTTTTGAGTCATCATCAGCTGTCACTGTCACTTGTTCAATTGATTGATAAATTCTACGGCTCTGGATCCTTGCCTCCATCTTCCAAGTATATATAATGTAATCTGTGAATTCTTCTGTATTACAAGTCCTTTCTCAGAGAAGCTCTAATTTTCTCTGAGAACACCATAATATGTGATAATATGAACACCACTTACCACTATAATGGGGGAACCTTTGATTAGGTATATACAGAAGGATGTGCCCTAACATATTTAAATTGAAGCTTCCTATAACCTTAAAATGGCGCATGGGCGGAGCTTAATACGGGCATTAGGGCTGAAATTATCGATACCTTTGATTATGTCGATACTTAAGTATATACTCGATATAAAATTAACAAAATATAATTAATAAATAATTAAACATAATTTTTGAAATACACTAGTATTCGTATTTTATAATGAACAAGCTGATGCCCGCGACCCCGTCCGCGTGAATTGAGGTTTTTTGTAAGAAAAAATTTTGTATGAAACTCCGGGTTGGCACTGAGAATTTCTTAATTGAAAAACCCAATACCTAACTTTTATGCCCGACCGGGAATCGAACCCAGGACCTCATGATCCGCAGTCGACTATGCTAACCACTAGACCAACGAGGCAGTCAAAAATAGTAATTAGTTAAAATGATACATAATAACTGCAATGAAGGGACCAAAAACCACTTGAATAGACACTGTAATTTTCGAATACGAGACACCATCCCAGAGATCGGGGGTCTTAATCACAAGGTTATCATCGCTACAGCCTAAAATGAGTTTGGCAATATTATAAGTAGAAGCTGACTGTTCAATTTCATCTCTCTACCCCTCTGAGTGAGAAACAGTAAGAGTGATATGAAATTTTAATTTTATCGATACTCAATTTATTTGTAAACTATACAATCCCCACACTATATAAACACTCAAACAAAAACTAATGAAATAATCCAAATTATCGGGGATAGCGCAAAAATTTACGTGTTTTGGATTCAGTAAAGAAGAAACTAAGCTATAATTAGTTGAAATAACTTAAAATACTCGCCACAAAAAGAAAAATAAAAACAACTAAGTATGTTACTCACTTAAGAAATGAAATTCCTGGGCGTTTTACAATACTATTATTACGACACCCCACAACTGAGCACTTCACCATTGTTGATTACACAAAACTGCATAAAACTAAGCAAAAACACATAAAAATATTATGAAAATATTCGCAAAACTGGTAATAAGCCACAACCAAAACACAGGAAGCAATACAGACGCCATATAAAGGTACATAAAAATTGGCTTCAATAGCAAAATTTGATGACGTCATATGACAATTGCCTGACACGTTCACGCAATAACATAAACATGTCTCATTCTAAAAACGTAGCTTTCAATAAGTAAGACTAGTCAAAACATAGTAGTACATGTTTTATTAACAAAATGCATCGTATAACTATAATTGAGTAAAATGTAACACATCCATCTCTCTAAACCTAATCAAAGGGGGAACATCAACACCATGGGAACATGTTCTTGCCACATTAAAAAAAAAAACTTTTGGTTTGCGAATTCGCCAATAGATGTCGTTACTTGTATTTTGAGACATCGAGTTCAAATTTTTTATTTTAACCTCCCAAGAGGTGATTGGTCGGTCTTGGCGATCCAGAGGCGAAAATGCGACCAAATATAGAAGTTCAATAAATAAGGGCGAAAATGTAATTTTATTTCCGGAAACGCACGGAATAGCACACGATGTCGTAAAAAAACTTTACCCTTTGTGATATTATTTTTTATACTATTAAAAAATGTGTTGAAAGACGTACTACAGCTGTGTCGTGGTGTATAAAATAATATTGTTAACGCGAGCGTCAATTCGCTGGAGGTGTGTGACTGTGACCGGTGGTTTAAATATTTTTTAATTCGCTCGTCGTGTTCGCGCAGTGCAAGCGTTATTCCGTCATCCGTGATCTGTTTCCAAAATCGAAGGAGACTGTGATCAAAATTGTGCTTTTTCTCGAAAATGGCTACCCCTAAGCCACTGGTCGCGTGCTTGAGTCGATAATACAATAAAATGACAGTTTGTGTCTGTGATAATATGCAGTTTTTAAGTGAACAATTGTTGAGTGTCGTGCAATAGTTGGATTAATCACGACAAAGGATTCTATCAAAATGAGGTACGTACAGCAAAGTTCATCAAACCGCTACAACTTGCGAGCTTTCACGAAAACAAATAAATTCCTTATTGTATGCCTACATACACGCGTCGTTCTAAATTTAAATTTAGAATATTTATTTACCCATCTGTATTGTGTTGTGCTGGTTCTAGCGCGAAGTTGCTATGTAAACACCACGTATCGATTTTAAATTTGCACTTTTATGAATGAGATTGCAGAAAAACAGTGAATAATTTATCGTAGGAATCGTTCAAGCGTTGTATAGTGTAAGAAAACGACTGCTCGGGCGAGCTATCGATTTTTTCAACATATTTTATCATGGGGTGTCCCACACGTCGTTAGTGCAATGTATTTTCATCTTTCCCTTTCATTTGTTTATGTTTGACCTTGAATTTAATCAAGCGATTCTATGGGGGCTAAATTGCTTCTGGGAAATGGGGTGATTCTATAGGGATATTCTCCGTAGGCCTGTAGGGTATAATAGGCCCCATAGGATTGGTATGTGAGTAATAACACCCCACCAATTTGAATCAAGTACAGAAGTTAGAAACACTTGCCAATAGTTAGTCAATACACTCTTTACATATAGGTAATTTTACCTACTTTTTACTAAATATCTTTTGCTCTCAATAAATAATATTGTAATCAATACATAATTCTTAAGATTAGCAGTAGGACACATGATAACATATTAACAAAAGATTATTACATGACAACATATTAAAAAAATATCATAATGATATAATGATAAAATTGTTTTAAAATGAGCAGTCAAATTATTGGAAACTAGTGATATTATATTTAAAAACTAGCTGATGCTGGTGATTTCTGGGTTGTTTTATGACTTTTAAAATGTCGGCAGGGACTTTTTCTGGGATAAAAATATGTCTATGTTACTCTCCAGGTCCACAACTATATACATGCAAAATATCACATTGATCCGTTGCTTTGTTGTGATGTAATTGAAAGACAAACAAACACACTTTCACATTTATAATATTAGTATGAAGCCCTGTGATTCTTTCTTAATTAGTGGGGGCTTACTGCTACATCCATAATCCATACTTAGTATATACTAAGTAATATTATAAATGTGAGTGTGTCTGATTTCAAAATTTTCAAAATCCCTGTTTTCAACATATTTTGCCAAAACTTGGTGCTGAGATAGATTACATCCTGGGCAAAGACTGAAGCATAGAGCTGTGACTTCTTTCATGTGGATTTAGGTTTTGGAAATCCTGTTGGAAACCTTTTAATTTTAATTTGCTTTTTATTTTTTGAATTTCCTACTACTTAATATTATAAATGTGAAAGTTTATCTTTGTAAGTTTGGATGTTTGTTACTCCTCACAACTACTGAAACAATTTGGCTGAAATGGAGATGGCTTGTAAACGGGATGTATTGCTATCCCTTCCATAATACTTCCTGCTAAAAGGGACAGCACTAGAGTTAGAGTTGTCATCGTAGTTTAGTTCAGAAATTGTGTTAAACAGAATTGACCACAGTATCTGTGTGTCTGTTACCATTTCATGGCTCTCACTCTCAAGCAATCTTGACCAAAGGCTCAGAGGGCTTCCCTCATATTGGAGACAAACATCGGACACAAATATACTTACCCAAAGAGCATTAACTACCTTATTTTTGGTTTTCCACAGGGTAAAAGGTTCTATACCATTACTATTATAAACTAAATAGAATAACAATATAATTACTGAGTACCTCTGTGCTGTATTTAATAAAACATTTTCCGAGTAGAGCTAAAACTAATTAATTAATCCACACAAGCTATTTGATTAACCTACATGGTGTTGTAATGAAACCATTCATATTCTACACTAATGAAAATTATAATGCTGAGGCAGTTAGGTAGTTCATTTAAGTATTGAGTCTACAGCTTAGTGCACATTCACACAGGAGGTCCATATTTACAGGATCATTTTTAGGGTTCGGATTATTTATTGTCACACAATCTTTAAGATATAAAGTAGAAAAGTACAGAATTTTAGTACCTGAAACGCATCAAACTTAGTCACACGAAACCATAGAAGTCAACGTCTATAGTCCGTCAAACTTATCTGACTCAGTGGCCAAAATTAGAACTAATTTTTATGCCTGATAAGTTTTTTTTAGCTTACTAGCGACGCTTTCTGACCTTTCTGACAAACTTATCTGACCCCGTGGTCAGCAGGCCGAGCATGGGAGGGGACAAAAATTTTATCCCCCGATTATATCCACTGACAAGAGATAAAATTATGCTAGAAAATGGAAACAGGGGAAAGGAGAAGTATATCACGGTTTGACTTGTGCATAGGACGTAGGTTTAAGTTTATTTTCATACCATTAAATTATAAAAAAGATGTTTCGAGCCAACTGGGACATCTTATCCTTTCCCCGTGGATAAAATCTCCCCGCCCATGCTCGGCCTACTGATAAGTTTGTGGGACTGTATCTGTTGACGACGATGACGATTGCGAACGTCATCGTCGCTGGGCTTGTTGGGTTATTCCATAGACCTATAAATAATCTATACTTCCAAACTAAAAATAAAAATGCGAAATTTTGTCTGTCTGACTGTCTGCTACGCTTTCACGACCCACCTAATAAACTGATTTTGAAGAAATTTCGTGCAGCGGTAGGTTACATCCTGGGGGAGGACATAGACATAGGCTACTTTTACTTTTAGGCTAAGGAAAATGAAGTAGGTAGTTCTCCGGGAATCAAAAAAACTTAATCCTCGCGGACGAAGTCGCGAGCATCATGTAATAGTATTTAAGGGTTATTCCGACACTCTAGTTTGGTACCTACCTATTTTGTTAGTGGCTCATTAGGGAAGTATAAAATGTCAGTAAAACACCAAAACAATATGATTGTCATTAGAAAGGTCGTCTCGGGAATTCGTAGCGAGCTAAATTGTTAATATAATCCACCATCCGTACGTAAATTAGCTTCGCCGGTGTCGACGGCTAGTTACGAATATTACGGACACGAATATAAACATGTAGGTACAACTTTTATTAGTTACAATGAAAATGTATTTAGTTCAGTTACTAAGTACCATATCATTCCCTGGGACATATCCCTGTACAAAATTTCATCAAAATCCTTTGAACAGGTGGGCCGTGAAAGCGTAGCAGACAGACAGACACACTTTCGCATTCAAATCAAATCAAATCAAATGTTTTTTTATTCAAATAAACTTTTACAAGTACTTTTGAATCGTCAAGTGAATCTACCACTGGTTCGGAATGCCATTCCTACCGAGAAGAACCAGCAAGAAACTCGGTGGTTGCTCTTTTTAAATAATTCATTTACAATAATTTTATTACATCAATGTGTACATAAGTAACCGCTGTCCTTAGCATTGCCGGAGCGATCAAATCCATGCTCCTCTATCATTCACATAGTCTTCAACAGTATAATAAGCTTTTTTTAGGAGCATACATTTAATGGATTTCTTAAATTTGTGTATAGGCAAGTTTAAAATAGGTTGTGGAATTTTGTTATAGAAAAGAATGCTCATTCCCACGAATGACCTTCTGACTTTTTGGAGGCGGAGCGATGGAGTCACGAGCCTATTACGGCCTCTAGTTTGCCTATCGTGCAGATCGCAATTTTTTTTGTAATTATGGATGTGCTGTTTTACAAAAATTATATTACTGTAAATATATTGCGAGGCGACAGTTAGAATACCAATTTCTTTAAATTTCTCTCTAAGGGAATCACGCGGTTTTAAATTATAAATTGCACGTATTGCCCTTTTTTGTAATACAAAGATTTTTTGAATATCTGCCGCTTTACCCCACAGTAAGATTCCGTAAGACATAATGCTATGAAAATAAGCAAAATATACAATCCTGGCAGTTTCGATGTCAGTTATCTGTCGAATCTTTCTGACAGCGTAAGCAGCAGAACTAAGCTTGCCAGAAAGTGTTGATATATGGGTGCCCCATTGAAGCTTTGCGTCTAAGGTCACCCCCAGGAACACAGTAGTATCTTCTATTTTCAACATATCATTATTTACCATTAGTTTTATATCACTTGTGGATTTGGCATTCGGCAATGCGAACTCAACACATTTAGTTTTTTTTGTATTTAAAAGTAGATTGTTTACCGTAAACCAGTTAGTGACTTGAGATATTGCAGTATTTACGTCGTCAAAGTTGTCCTTATGTCTATCGACTTTAAAAATCAAGGACGTATCATCAGCAAATAGTACAATATCGCAAGTATTACGGACAAAATATGGCAAGTCATTGATGTACACCAGGAACATGAAGGGACCCAAAATAGAGCCTTGAGGAACACCCATTAGAGAGGCTGATCCGGATGACTTCACGTCGTTGATACATACTGTTTGAATGCGATTACTGAGGTAGGATCCAATGAGGCCAAGCGCAGTGTCTTTTACTCCATAGTAGCTCAACTTAACTAAAAGCGTCTCGTGCTCAACGCAATCGAATGCCTTGGACAAATCACAGAAAATACCAATAGCATTCTGTGATTTCTCCCACGCATCGAATATATGTTTTAACAGCATTGCGCCCGCATCATTTATAATTTTAGTATGGAAGTATGGATTAATCTTACTAATATTATAAATGCGAAAGTTTGGATGGATGTATGGATGTTTGTTACGCAATCACGCGCCAACGACTGAACGGATAAATTATACCTAGTCTGGAATCGCACATAGGCTACTTTTTATCCCGGAAAATTAAGAAGTGCCCGCGGGAACCAAAAAACCTCAATCCACGCGGACGTAGTCGCGGACATCAGCTAGTCATTACATATATGATACCTACGCTAAGTAGTATTTTGTTTTACTTATTCATATTTTAGTTATATAAGGTTCTTATAAGTATTATAACTAAGTATATTAAGTATGTAGTCGCCTCCCCAGGGCCCAGAGTAGAGCCTCCATTTTAAAAATTACCATAATTTCTATTGATTAATTAAGTACTCAGGTAATATTTCTTTACTATAAAAAAGTAATTTAGCTGATTTATTACACTATGGACCTAACGTCCATGCTAGTATAATAAATGGTTCCTGCGACTTTGATCGTTTGGATTTAAACTTTGTTCGTTCGTTTTGGTTTTTGGAAAATCCTGAGAGACCTCTTGAGTGTGCAGGATAAAAAGTAAAGATAAGTAAGGATCTCTGCGTCATAATCGGTTAAACCAGGTGGGTCGTAAAATCGTAGCAGACAGACAGACAGACACACTTCCGCATTTATAAAATTAGCAAGTATATTCGTATGGGTATCGTCTGATATTTAAAAGTCAAATGCAAATTACCAAGCCTGCATTTAGCAATTGATAGAAAAATGCGTGTCACCTTGGCACAGTTAGGTTAGTAAGTATGGTTAGTTACCGGTTATTACGTGACGACTCGCTGATATCATCATTATCATTAACAAGATGATGCCCGCGACTTTGTGTGGATTCAGGTTTTTTAAATCCCGTGGGAAGTATGATTTTTCAGGGTAAAATGTAGCCTATAACCCTTGAGCCTAGAAAGCTGGCTGGCTGACTGAGGTAAGTGGGGAAGCGACGGGAACGAAGGCGCGGGCATTCAGTGGTAATTATTTAGTTATATTGTAAATGAAAAGTGTATTTCCATATAACCTGCATTGAAAATGCGAGTTTCAATGCCCGTTGAGTCAACTGAAACTAGTCAATTTCAGACGAATACGTCATGCAGCGGGTAGAATTATACCTCCTTTCAATCTTGTCAGAGTATCTTTTATTTATTTCAAACCTTTTTAATTGTCATTTTACCCATCAACTAAACTGACAGATATGATATTTTGTAAACAATAATCTGCAACTAAAATAAATAAGAAATACAATAATTTTAATAATACCCGCACTTTTAAAGCAGATTATATGAAAATTTGTGATTTCGGGTGATGCCAACCCTAGCTCCGCTCAGGCAGGCAATTTTATCCTCGTCTGAAATCGTCTTGTTTCACCTAGTAATATAATAAGTCTATGTGTTTCACCCCTAAGATACTATTGTCTGTCAGCAGCAGACTTGGCATCTAAGACAATTAAGACATAAAGCACAGCATAAAGCTACTGACGCTACTCTATTCGACACATTTCGTTATTCAGAAAATAAGTAACTCTTGGGTGCCCACTGCCCTGGTAACTTGCAATATTGTTAATGCGAAAGTGTATTTGTCTGTCAGCACTCACTGAACTGACAATGACATAGACATTTTAGACATACTAACGCTACTCTATTCCATAAATTTTGTTACTTCTGGGGGGTTACTATGAGCTCTTATAGCAGGACAGATATTGAACTGCACTTAACTTCAAGGCACTGAACTGGTAGGTGGACACTGCTTTGAACTGTGCTGCAGCCTGCAGTTCAATTTCTGTCCTGCTTTAAGAGCTCACAGTAACCCCCTGGATGACCTGGTGTCTGGCAGGGTATCTTGCTCTATTAGGTTTTTGGCGGTCGATGGTCATCCATATTCCGTTGTTGTATAGTGTGCGTTTTTTTGTTAACCCTTTGGTGGATAAACATGGCAGCATTAAAATGCTCGCGACACCGCACTCTCGATATAATCAGTGGAAATGGGACACGACCTCGTTGTACCGTGCAAGGGGGTGCACTGGGGGATAAGTCATTGCTCTTCTAGAGGTTGTTCACACTTTAAGGATTTAGACAAACGGAAACAGATCCTTTTGGTGAACAAAAAACTTTATTTTATTTTATTTATTATTAACCTAATGCGATAAAATAAGCCTACTAAGATTATATAAAATAAAAATATACTTATCTCCAGAGAGATCCATCTACGCGGGAGATTTTATAGTGCACAAGTGTGTGCGCAAACACAGGTGCACTCTCTGTTCCTTTACTATCATAGCGTCTCATATATTATTCTCTCAGCTCTCCGAGGTATGGGGTTGAAACACCGCCAACTTCCTAACTCCGGGCTAGTACTGGAAATTTCTAGTTAGAAAAACCCGCACCCGGGACCTCGTCGGCCGTAGTCGAACATGCTAACCACTTGACCAACGAGGCAGTTCAGTTAATACTTAATACCGGCTAGTTATCAATTAATACAGGTTTCATGAGAGGCCGCTATGTCGAAATAAAAATGGCGGCACTTTTTGGCCTACCTAAGTAATAGTAGTGAAAGTTCAAAGTAGTCAAAGTTCAAACCCCTTTTAGGTGGATTTACGTTTTCTGGAGATCCAGTGGGAATTTCACAATATCTACCACAAAGCCATGATTGCTATTGCTAGAGTGACATGATTACACGGATATGAGGAAGTTAGATAAGATTTATTGCTTGTGATTCACGCGTAATCCACTCCATTACATTATAGACTCTATTCTATGGTAGTATTAAGATTGATTTTATTTATACGACTTTTTGTCAACAGTAGCTAGTGTTGTACCTTGTAAGTACTAAGGTACCTACGTAAAACTACAGGTAATACGATGTGTTCATAGTTCACATGAGTTTATTTGAGAAATATGCAAGCTCTAGCTGTGATTCTAGGTCTTAAACCAATAATTGCATATCTTCTAAATATAATGTTTAAAAAAACTGACTGACTCACGCACTGTCTGACTCATTAACGCCCTGTCACAAACTATTGGACGTTTTTTCTTCCTACTTTCGCACAATAATTCCAGTCTTTCGTCACACCCTTGGACTTAGAAAGCTGAAATATTGCACAGAGGTTCCCTTTATAATATAAAGCAAAGCGAGATTTTTCAAAATTCTTATAGGAGAGAAGTCGTGAGCGGTCGCAGTAGTAAAATCCATACTAATATTATCCATATCCATACTAATATTATAAAAGCGAAAGTGTTTCTATCTGTCTGCTACGCTTTCACGGCCCATCTTTTCAATCGGTACAGAGAAAGGTTACATTCCGGGGAAAAACATAAGCTTATTTTTTATCCCGGAAAGTTAAAGAGCTGCCGCGGGACTCAAAAACCTCACTCCACGCAGACGTAGTCGTCGATATCTTCTAGTAGTCAATACATGCCCCCCGATTGTATAGGGAAATCGTAATCATTTGTGAAATGTATAATTTGATAGATTCAACGTCAAAAAGCAAATATGAACTCCATAACCGTTCGAGTAATACGTTTTAAACTGTTAAATGATTACGATTTGTTTAGACAATCGGGCCTATGCTCACGTGTCACGACGCGACGGAAAAAGGAGTTAAACATAAACGGTATACTTATTTACGTCAGCTATACGTTTTTTTTTTTGCAATCGCGAGTGGTGTGTCAGCGTTAAGTTAGTCATAGCATTCCTGAAATGCGAGTCAATAAAGCCCCGTTTCCTCAAATAACACTCGTAAGTTTGTCGGAAATAACTTAGTTACTAAGCTTTTCGTTGCTGGAAAACGAATTACTATAGTTACTTCTCAAAATGTGATATTAATAAAAAAAACCCGGCTGAGTTTGTTGTGGGGCTCATCCAGTGGCGTACAGTTCATAGAGGTAATACGTCAATGTACATTTTCATTATAACAGTCAGTAAATAGGTATTTTGACTAACTAATGACCTAGCTTCGAGCTCTGTTCACGCCACTGAGTTCATATTAGACCAGGGCGCGTTTGGAACACTCGTAGCTTTAGTTTTAACATACCTACCGTAACTGATTTTCACCAACATTTTGTCTGAATATGTGTTACAATGATGGTTACATTATGAAAAGTCGCAGCATATCCAGTCAGGCAACCCGGACGTACAAATTTTTATGTACTTAGTTAAATATTTAACACTAATATCATACTAATAACATTATATCACTAATATCGAATAGGAGGTCAAACGTTTCGACCACTGGCGCTAGGATAAGACTTGGCCTTCGATCATTACAACTTTGTAATTCTACATTATACATTTTTGGATTCTAATAAGTAATTTTTGTTTTAATAAATTAAGTGTACTACCGAGACAAATCATTTGGAAAAACTTGAAAATCTCAAAAGGGAACTTGCACGGTGAATCTATACATATAAAGAAACCGATTCTTGTTTCCTACTATACAAGTTTCAGTCGCTAAGGCTAGAAAAAGTAGAATTGTTAAGCCTTGGGAAAAAATTGGCATTCAACTCTCCAAGGATTTCAACTTACTTAATGTAATTATTAATTATGTTTCGATGACCATTTAAACGTCTCTTTATTTTAAACAGTTGTACAAACTATTTATAATGCATACAGGATAAAATACATAAATTTAATTTAAACTAATAAATAAACATAAATACACATATAAAATAATATCTTTATATTTACTTAGCTGTATGGATGAGAGGACTAACTTCCAACGAAATAACAACAAATAAACAAACAAACAATACAGCTGTTAGATCAGATAGCTCTTCTTCTCTCTTTCTTATACTCTTAATCAAGAGTTTCATGCTGGCTCTTCTCGATAGGAATAGCATGTCAAACCAGCGGTAGATTCACTCGACGATCCAAAAGCACTTGTAAAATTTTATTTGAATAAAAAACATTTGAATTTTGAATTTTTTGAATGGTCTGAAACTGTACGCTGGTGCGTACAGTTACGAAGTTAGAAATCATCATCATCATCATTAACTCAATTCTCTACCCATCATCGGACTAAGAACGAGTCTCCTCTCAGAATGAGAAGGGTTTAAACCATACACCGCTATGTTCGCCAATTTCGAAATGACAGACTTCACACTCCTTTGAGGCTTTTTTAAAGCTGAATTGAGTTATGGAGAACTGCGAAGGCATGCAGGTTTCCCTGTGAGGTTTCCTTACGATGATTTCCTTCATCGGTAAAGCAAGTGATATTTTAAAGTTATTCCTCAAAAAATTATAACTCCGAAAAGCTTAGAGGCACTGCACGTTTGATTAGAACTAGGAAGGCCAAGTCAAATTAATGTAAAGCAACAAGTGTGTTAAAAGTACTAGGAGTTCATAAACATTTAGAAGGTACAATACAAAAAAAATAGGACAATCTCAACCACAGATCTGTGTTATCTGTGATATGAACTAGTTTTTGTTGAGTAGCCTTCAAAGCGGTTTCTATACTTAGCCAACGATAAAGGCACGAAAGCTTTATTGTGTAGTGAGTGAGGCAATCAACTGTGGACGGCTTCTGTAATAAAGCAAAATAAGAATACCGTTACAGGCGGTTGGAGAAAGGAAGCCATTTTTGTAATCTATGGAGACATTTGTAAGGCTAGTTGAGACATGCGATTGCGTCTGCTCGGTTTTAGCGGAGGTACAATGTTCTTTAGACAGACGCAGTTGGTATACGTCCTACAATGCGTCAATTTCAAAATAATACTGCTTTAAGGTACTAAAATTCTACATCAATGGCTTTAAGCGATTGTAGTCAGCTCACAGCTCCTTTGAATCTTCCCCCTTTTATCTTCATCCCTTTGATCCAGAAACTTGTGATTTTGCAAACCCCTGGAAGTTGGAACTTCATTTTGAGATCTTTGGAAGTTCGCGTGAATCACGTTTGTATCGCGTCGTCCGAAAACAGTTACGCGTCTAAGAAAAAAAAATCAGATATTCCAGTTAGCGAAGACAGATGAAAATGAGCTAAATATATTACTTATTTAAATACTTATTTATTTTTAAATACTGCACCATCCCGCTTTTACCAAAGGTTGACTGTAAAAGATTGCTTTAGCAATAACACTGCCTTTGCACGTTTCTTCGAAGTTAATATACCTGCAGTTACAGTAATATTTAATGTAAGCTTAGTTGTTAAAAATATATAAGGATCATTAGCAAGCAAAGAAAAAGCTCTATTGCCGGTTGCTATTCCACAACCATTAGTCACAATTATAGTGTTAACATCGCATAAACGCTTTTATAGGACGTGTTTTGACAAATTACCGCGACACCTACATAATGACCAGAGAATTCATAGCTTCCTTGTGTATTGTGTAAGAAACGGGTTAAGGTCATTTATGAGTGCGTTACATAATAAACACAATGGAACAATAGGTATCCTGTATAGGCTGTGATTAATACGGTCTTTTTGTGCTTTTACCGATTCAAGGCGCTGCCATAGTTTAACTATCATACAGTTTGCAGAAGAGTTCTGTTATATAAAACTAGTCGGGCATTTTCCGATATAATACGTGAGTTTTATCCGGTAGTATAAAAATGTAGAAATGAATATCACTCACGATAGTTTAAACGTTAAAGTTCTGTTATCATAATTATTTTAAAGACCGCTCCCAAAAAAAAAACTAAGAATTAGTTACCTGAGTAGTATATTTTAAACATCTGATTTAGGTACTTATTATAATATGATAATGCTACGTAATCAGCTTGGCATTAAGCTGCCAACGCCTAACGATATCCATAGAAACTTAAATATCAAGTATTAATGTGTGTCTGTCTGTTACCTTTTTCACGATCCTTCCTTTTCTCCATCTCATTAACCAATTATATCGTTACGTAGGCATTATCTAGTACTTAAGGATGTATCAGGAAAGTAATGTGCTTCTTATCAGCTGAAAAGCCAGGTTAATTCTTGGCACGAAATGTGAATTTATTGAGCCATCCCTCTGTCACAATGTTCAAATCTGTTTTTTAAATAATAATATGTCCTCTGGCCAAAAATCCAATTAAAAACTTAACAGTTAAAAGTTAAAGCTCGTTACATAGTTTGATCCACCACGAAATCCGCCTACCTTTTAACGTGTCGTTGGTCGCCTCATTTTTTTCGCGAGCGTTCATTGCTCGATAATATTAAGTATGATGCAATTTTGTTTGGCCCAAGTTAAACGACGAAACGATGATTATTAAGCGCAAAACACACGAGGACCCGCCACCTACCCGCGCCCGCGTTGACGCGAGATGCGCGAGACGCGCTGTTCGTTGGGAAGACAACGAACAGCGCGTCTCACGCGATGACCCCGACAAGACCCGCGCCCGTCGCCTCTGTGTTTTGCGCTTTTATCTCATAAATACCCATCGATCCAGTGGTGGATCCAAAAATTGAATCTCAGTAGATTGAGGGTATCTTCATCGTGGTAGAGTCCCGACTTATCATAATGACACAAGTCGTACAATGTCGTGTCATGAAATAGAACTTTAATTAATTTAATATATCATACAGTAAAAAAATAAAAAATGAATTTTAAATAAAATGAATTTTTATTGACCAACAGTTACATCAAATTAATCAGTAATACAAAAAAAAAACCTTTACATACAGTACTGATGTACTGTGTACGTACTTAAAAAGTAAATGTGGTCAACGGGCCACCTCCTCAGCTTGTGCCACAGCATGAAAGGTAAGTATATACCTACCTGACATACCGCAACGCTGATTTTCAGGAGGAGCCCAAGGACCAAGACGTCACGGACCGTCATAAAAAATAATCATCAAAAACAAGAATAAAATTAACCTAATATATAAATTTACTTAAAAAACTAACTTAATCAGTGCTTATGCTTATCATACTAAAACTTCACTATTATCCATATAACCAATCAAATCAAAACAGGAAATGGAAATAGATTAGGACTAGATAGGCTTCATAGATAAAGCCATTATACTTAAATTAAGTTTACTTAGTCTGCATCATCTATTACCATGAGGTGAGATCGCAGTCAAGGGCTAATTTGTAGTGGATACAAAAATGCAGCACTTGTAACATAATAACTATTACAAAGTTGCATCGAAGCAACCGGCTTCGCATCCAGAAATCCACAAGTCAGTGTAATACTTATTTTGTAACGTATGTACTTATTGAACATTTTTCTTTTTATGAACAGAGCAACTGCTGAGTTTCTTGCAGACTCTTCTCAGTAGAATCCTTCCGACCCGGTGGTAGTCTTGACTTATCTTAGATGACACAAGTTGTCCTACGTGAAATAAATGAATCATTTATAATCGCTACCGCTTATACTCTTGCACCCTCATTTACAGTTAGGGGTCCTGACCACACGTACACATGATTTAATGGGCTCATCCGACCGGATGTTATCGTGACATGTATTAACCGGCGGCATTATATTGAACCATGTCCTACAGTTAATTGGGTTAGGTTGAGGATACACTGATATTTACTACGCGTTATATTCTCACTTCCAAGACTAGTTTTGGAAAGAAGGATTGCAGGCAAGAGAGCTCCAGGTCGCCAAAGGAGTGGTTGGACGATATATTAAGTGGGTGGACAGGGCTTAGCTATCCAAGGCTAAATATTGGGTTAGGTTGAGGATACACTGATATTTACTACGCGTTATATTCTCACTTCCAAGACTAGTTTTGGAAAGAAGGATTGCAGGCAAGAGAGCTCCAGGTCGCCAAAGGAGTGGTTGGACGATATATTAAGTGGGTGGACAGGGCTTAGCTATCCAAGGCTAAATGCTGCTCAAAAGAGAGAAGATTTTTGCATGATGACCGCCAAACTTCGGTTTGAAGAAGGCACGCGGTGATGATGATATAAAACTTGAAAATATGAGTGAATTTCAGCGATATTATGACGTCATCATAATATTATCTGGAAATATATTTGAATACAATGTATCTGTCGCCGCCAAATCGTAGAAACAGCCGTATTGCATAACTACTAGCGGTATTACTACATGGCGCCGTTTTGCAATCTGTTATTGTAATACGGCGGATTCTCAATCTGGCTGCGACATATCCATACTAATTACTATAATATTTATTATTAAAAATGCGAAAGTGACGTATATTTTTAACTGTCTGTCTGCTACGTTTTTACGGCCAATCATGGTCGGTTCAACCGGATTTGACAAAATTATGTACAGGGATAGGTTGCATCTACAGCACTACTAGTAGCTACCTCTATGGTTGCATCCCAGGGAAGGACATAGTATTTAAGTAGTTAATGCTTACTTTTTATCCCAGAAAATCAAAAGAGTTCTCACGAGATTTTTCAAGAACCTTAATCCACGCGCAATTAAGTAGTCTGTCGCGGTAACCCGTTGTCCTAGGACCTAGGTGGACGACGAACGCGGTAATGCGACACTACGGGAAGCGACAGGAACAAACGGTAGCATGGCTTCCGTTGTCGCGTTGAGAAGTTTGTCATTTCCTATGGAGTCGTATCGCGTCGCGTCGCTTTCGTCGCTCACCTAGGACAACGGGATAGTTTATAATATAAGTATGGTAGTAAGGATGTGCTTAAAGCTTTATTTTATAGCTATCCAAGTAGAGTAGTTATTAGCAAGTGTCATTATAATGTATGCAAATAAACAAATCAATGTTGTCTCTATTTGAATATTGTCAGGTGCTGTATTGTATTGTAATGTATTGTTTAGTTACTGGGTCAATGAACTCTTTAATCTCTTTTGAACCTTTTCCTTAATAGTGTGTTCCTGGATCCTTTTTATGAAGTAATTGATAACAACTTCATTATTGCCCAACACACTATGTTTTTACGACTTCGTCTGAGTGGATTGATTAGTAAAAGTTATATAATCAGATAAAAAATATTATTATATTTCTTATAAGTAATATTAATTCTATTTAGTGTTAGTATTTTGCATGGACCCCCTTCGGGTAAAAGCCTCCTCCAAGGATTTCCACTTAGCTCTGTCCCTGTAGCTGTATGATCTATCTGATGTATATCTTTGGAAAATCCCGCGGAAACTCTTTAATTTTCCGGACTATAAAAAAATAAAAGACCATATATTATGTCCCCGGTATGAAACTTATCTTTGTACCTTTACGGCCGGTTTCTGAATTGAGAATTTCATGTTGAGTCTGTCTCAAAGACTACGCAAATTTTTGTTTCTGAATTGATATTGTGTAAGGTTTGAGAGTTTGAGCTTGTTGTTTTTGCTTGAATGCTTAATTCAGAAACCAGCCCAATATCAACTCAGAAACAAAAATTTGCTTAATTAGTCCTTAAGTGGTTTTTGAGACAGACTCAACATGAAATTCTCAATTCAGAAACCGGCCGTTAGTCAAAAGAGGTTGTTGAACAGATGCGGCGTGAGAGCGAAGCAAATGCTAGGCTTTCGCATTTATAATAGTAGTTACTGCCATCTAGTGGCAATCGTTGTAACTAATGAAAAAATTAACATGGTGTCAATAAAACAGCTGTTGATCGAGTTGTTGGTAACATAAAACGGGGCCATATGATGCAGGTGATAACTCCAAATCATGCGGAAAATCGGGAAGCCCCACTTAGATAAAATGTTTTGGGTTAACTGCTGTTGTTTTCAAGCGGGCAGCCTAAACCAGCTTTCTTGTCTTTATCATTCTACTAATTGATTCTACTACAAGTAAGTCCTTGACTGCGATCTCACTGGACTAACCTGTTAGAGTCGTTGTCGTCAACCGATATACGTTCATTGCTGGAGAGTGGACAGTTACGAGTCTTGTAGTTAGTGACTTCCACATGCCGCAGTCTTGCGCCGCCTGGATCCAGCATAGGGTTGCCAACCGTACTATAATATATAGTATTGTACTGTATTTCGGGTCTGCGTACTATATTCTCTTGAAGAAGTACATAGTACGCAAAAATACTATATTTTAAAAAACGAGCTTTTGATTTACATTAATTTATAATTGAATGTGATAAAGTTTAGGACACTTTTATTTTTAGACAAAAATTTGTAAAAAAATGCAAGAAGTGCAAATAAATATAGTTTATTATTGAAAAAAAAGGTCTACTTCGTCTCGTTCGTAATAATAATCGTCTGCTTTTTGCGTTTTCCATAAAATACAATTTTTTTGAAGTGTACTATATTTTTTTTATAGCTTAGTCTGAAAAATACTGTATTTCGCTGATGTTGGCAACCCTAAATTCCAGCAGCAAGGTTCTCGCAGACAAGCTTGATGTCATCAGTTTACCTTTAATGTAGGATTTATACCTACTAAAACCCCCTCGGTGGCCAGGAATAGAGGTCAGCGCATATTTGGAAGCTTCGAGATCTCATCGGTGGCCTGCCAAAACTCTAAATCGCTTGGCGCCACGCGTCCTTGCCGGTTGGGTGGTAACTAGCCACGACCGAAGCCTACCACCAGACCAGAGACAATTTAGAAATTGTAAACTCTTAATTTACTCCTGCTGGGGATCCGTCCTGGGGCCTCCACCTAGATCGTTCAGTCAGTCACCATTTCTTTTTAGATGTATCATTGTTAGTCTCAGTTGCTTTGATTGACTGAATTTATATGGTACTAGATGATGCCCGCGGCTTCGTCCGCATGGATTGATGCTTTTGATTCCCGCGGGAACTCTTCATTCGTGGTTTTGATCTCCGGTTGCTTAAAAAGCTTTTTGAAGTTTCCCGAGGTGTAAGAACTGAAATGGCGCGGATGCAGGCAGGCTATTCATTCCAAGTCACCCCGGGGCGTAGACGGTAGGCTTCAGTCGCGCAGTGAATAGTTTACGTAGCGCCATTGTTGCCAGAAATAGGGCTGCTGAATGGAAGTCTGAATTTTAAGATTTCTGAGTTACTTTGCTCCTACGACCGACGTTCCATATTATTAAGGTCTAGTCCCACTTGAAATGTACCGCTCGGTGCAGCACGTCCTAATTTCTGTATTTGTTTGTGCAAATAATAAAATAAAATAAGCTGATGCCCGCGACTTCATCCGCCTGGACTTAGGTTTTTAAAAACCTCTAGAGAGCCCTTTAGGCCCCCTCTAGGTTTAAAGGTCTAGGCCCTTTTGAGTTGCACGGAGCAGCGCGGCACGTAGCGGCAAATATTCTTTATATGAGTTTGTATGGGGCTAGGCCCACTTATACGACGTGGCACGGAGATGCGCTGCGCTACGCGGCCCCATTCAAACACGTACTTAATTAATGCCTCGTTAAAAAAATCAAAGAGTTCCCTAAAGGGCTCCCTAGAGGTTTTTAAAAACCTAAGTCCAGGCGGATGAAGTCGCGGGCATCAGCTAGTCTCTGATGATAATCGATGTGCATTTATTATCCACCTATTTTTTGCACTATAATTTTCGGTCGCCTTGCCTATAAAGAGATTATACCTCTTCGTTGGTCATGAGTAAAGACTAAAGATATGTCCCTGGTATCAGTGACAATTGTCTTTTCCTTGATTTGTAAAAATCACCACAACACAAAAATATAAAGAACACAAATACACAGACATTACTAAGAAGTAAGTAGAATACAAAAGGCGGCCTTATCATTTAAGCGAATAGCGATCTCTGCCAGGCAAGCTTAGGATTAGGAGAAGGATTGATCACACATGATAAGTGAATGCTCCAGTCAAATCGACTCAATCTTTGTGGAGCGGAGTAACAATGATCCATAAAAACTTACAAACATATTATAAATGTCACCGGATTGTAAAAACCGTAAGATTGTAATCCAACGCTTTTTTTTCGATAGATTGTAAACAGTCGAAAGATTGTGTGTTTTAAGTGTCAATTTTTGAAATATTCATTGTATTTACGTTTTCTTGTAGGTTAGGTTAGGGTTCGACATAAATAATCAAGTAGTGCCCGGCCTGCATCGGGTTAATAAACCTAACAGATTACAATCTACCGAAAAATAATCCGTTATATTGTAATCATTCGACAGTTTACAATTTTGCGATTTAGATTATAATCTAACGGTTTTTACAATCTTGCGGTAACATAAACATCCAAATTAGGTATAATATTATTACTAAGATGTACATGGGGCATACTACCATCGTTTGAAGTCGTATTATTTTAATATTGTAGACGAATTAATCCTTATTTTAGGGAAGTCAAGGTACGCGATTGCTGTCATTTTGAAGTCATACTGCTCTATGCGATGGTAGTAGCGCCCTCTAGGTAAACTTTCTACCTCTCTACTGACCTAGCTAAGCGCCCTATCTATTCAGTATATATGTATCTAGTTATTTATTTAAAATAATAAATATTAAAAAGCGCCGTTGATAACTGGGTTAGGTCTCATTAAAATGAAGGATGTCTTCATTCCTATGAACAGTTCAGAATTTTTCTTTTTAACTTAACTAAGCTCTGATTTTTATTTTATTTTTGTAAGTGGATCGTGATTTATAATATTACTAGCGGTCCGCCCCGGCTTCGCACGGGTAGCACTTGATCAAAATAGTCCATACCCAATAATGGTCTGTCGGCACTGAGACTAACAACTCCACCATACGTTCTCAAATTTTGTTCAGCAAACCGCTGTGAACGCTTGGCACTTGAGTCTCCAATACGACGTATTTTCGCTGCCCTCGCCTGAAAACTATTTTTAGAACTAACAACTAAGTTGAGACCTGGCTCTTTTAGGCATTTTGCAGTCGGTCTACAAGAGTAAGTTCTCTTGTATTTATTATGACATACAATTGACAAATTCGATACCTATAAAAGTCAGTCAGAATAGAGGTTTAACGTAAGAAGTTGAAAAAATCAAATTATTATTGCAATTTTCGTAGGGATCTCTAATTTTTTTAAAATAAAATATAGCTGCTACTCGCTTTAATTTTTAAAATCGGTCGAGTAGTTTTTTAGTTTATCCATTACAAACAAACAAACAAACAAACAAATCTTTCCTCTTTATAATATTAGTTTAGATAAATTACTAATGATTTTTGTCCTTTTGCAGGTAAATAATATGTAACTACCAACACCACACTCGTAAGTATACCTACAGAAAGACTGAAAGCAGGGTCGTCACTCATCTCGTCGTCTGCGTAAAATTTTAAAAAGTTTATGTATAATATTCAAATTGCATAGTAACTTAGTATATATAAATTGTACGCGACATAGAACCAGCTTCCTGTCACCGGATTCATCTCAATATAACGCTCCGTGCCATTGAATGTAAACATTTTATAGACTAAAAACACGTAGATGAGGCACCATGTATCTATTAAATGCCTAACAGTTTGGTTATGAACTTTACAATGAAATGACTATGTGACGATATGAGACTAGCGGGGGCCTATTACGGTAAAATGATTGTTTAAGAGTAACCATCACTATTAGATAGCACTATTAGATGCATAGAGTATATGCTAAATACTCTATATCTATAACCAAAATCCGTTGTTGTAGAAAGAAAATCAAAAATATTTTATTTTTTTACATTGTACATTAGACTTAGTAACAATGATAGAGCGGATTTTTCGGTCTATGTTTTTTGTAGGCTTTTTAGACAAAGCTAGTTAGTAGTTTTGGATACTTTTGTTAACGAGTTATGTTTACTGATGAACGTGTGTTCAACTAGAGGCTTTGATAGTTTTTTTGTTATTGATTTAAACCGACAATATTATGTATGTCCTTTTTAATGCACATATGGTAAAATATTAACTAGAAATTATTCAACATCCCAATCGTCATGATATGAAATATTCCTCATCGATATTTAATTAAATTTATCGAACACGAATTAAAGTTGACAACAAGGTTTAAGTTAAAGCATTTAATTTCGCCAGGCTTTTAGTTAATATGTACTTAAATTCGCCAATGAAAGTTGTAATGGCTGTGATACTAAAGTTTATAGTTTTTGACCTTAATCCGTGACAGGTAAAAGGTAACGTCGGTTTAATGCGAGCCTGCAATGCAGTGATTCGATTCGCAACAGAGTTTATTTTATACGTTACATTTACTGATTGAATTTACTTTCCTACTTGAATATATGTATTAAAGTAAAACTACTATGAAATTTGCAAAAAATTGTTCAGTAGCGTTTTATTAACACATATTTTGGGAACGGAAGGCAGAATGGACTACTGAAAAAGCAATTTATTCAATGTAGAAAACAAACTTTTTACTTACTTATTATTTTTACTATATCAAGTTTTTTTTTATTTGGCTTGGCTGCAATTACACTTGCTTGCAAGTGGTGATGCAAAAAAAAAGTAAAACTAATCAACATACCCAATTTGTTCCACTTTCTGAACTTAAAAATATACATATTACGTGATTTTTTTAAGAACGCCAACTATTCCGTTTAACCTTCAATAAGTGACCACACAGGAAGGCAAAAAGGACCGACATAGTATCAATTACTTATCCATCTCAGTAATCAATAATCATCAAACGTTAGGCATTTAACAGCCCGTAGTTGAAGGTCTAGCATTAATTAATTATTAATCTTTGACAATGTTAACTAAGGTTTAAAGTCGCATAAACAAATCACAGTCTATCTCTTTCTCAATGCATACATTCCTCTCACTTCCGCTCAGTGTTTACAATTTCCCGCTGCTGGTAACTTTGAACTAGTGGTTCGCGATTCCTGCGTATGCGCAGACGCATGGATCAATGATCTACAAGATCAGTTTATTGATCAATGTGACAATAGTTACATTATGAAGTGATAAAGATCCATTGTGTGTGGAATGTGATGTGATTATAACTTATTGTGTTATTAAATAATTTGGTATTGTTTTCAAAGGGTTCCTTGGCATAATATAATATCGAATTCTGCGATAAAGTTTAAGTAGGTATGCAGGATTTTTGGTACGAGGTTTAATTTTGCATTATGATTTTCTAAATATAATCTTCTTTTCTCCAACGACAGAATGATCAGTTGTGGGAATTTACTAAGTACATTTTTCTTTATGTGAAGTACTTATAATAGTTTTAAACATAATTTGTATTTAAACAATGCTAACAAATTTTTATAACAAACAACTGATTTTCAAATAACTGTGGCACACAGATAGTATTTGATGAAACAGTAAGGGGTTCTTGGTATGATACTACAGAACCCAAAAAACATGGGTACTTATAGTTAAATCATAAAACGTTACATATTTATCTACATAAAAAGTTGGTTTATTTAGACAGGTGTAACTGCAGCTAACCGCTATAAAACTTAACTGTATATTTTTTTTTAACCCAGTTGTACTGCTACAAATGAGATTACATCGGTAACGAGTCGTAGTATATATTAAATTTATGGTCGTATTATTGACCGTCAATCTTTGGTCAGTTTTTTTAGGATAACCTACGGTGACCCAAGCCGAGCAATACTTAAGTAATATTACTCAAAATGTCAGTTTGATGTCACGTACCTTTGCGTTCCTAAAATGAGGATTATAATTTTAAAACACGAAAAACGCGTTGGTTGGCAGTAAGGCCCGAGATCCCGGCTAAGTTGTCTGATAGTCATGTTTCTCAAAATAGGATCTTATCATTGAACTTTAGTCGAAGGCTTTAGTCAATTTTAACTTTTACAATTAAATTCAAACTATTTACTTACTTACTTAAATATTAATTTTGAGCATTTTTTAAAATTAAATTTTTAAATTGAGTAAATCATAATACATTTACATACCTTACTTTATTTAGGAAAAAGACTAACAAATAGCTTTAAAAAAATGTTTTTTTTTAAGGAAACAATTGTGTCCTTCGGACCATAGTGTATTGTTTTATCGTTATGTGTTGTATTTTATATTATTATGCCTTTATTTTATATTATAGGCCTAGTTGCCTAAAATACTTGTTTACATAAATAATTAACTAAAGGCCGAAGGTAACAGAGAGGGTTATACCTAGTTATTACTTATTAATATCAATAATATTGTCATGATAGACGCTGTGCGGCTGTGCCTCCATTGCACATTGCACGTATGCGTTGCACTTTAAGTCATAAAAAAAAAAAACAAAACGAAATACCATAAAAGCTGTAACAAAAATAGGATCTGTAGCTAGGCAGATAAACTTGTACTCAAACCATTTTTTCATTCACATTTTTATGGACGCTCATTCAAGAATACCTAGTCAACATTTTTAATTCCATGGCTATGCATACAAAAAGTTGTTTGAAGTTTACGGTACTTTGCCGTATTTAGTACTCAAAATTGATATTATTTTGCCATTTGGTACCTACCAATAGATGATATAAAGTCCAGGGTTCGATGCCTCATTCCCTGACACGCAACGCTTTAACATTTCAAAGATATTATCGTTTTAGGCAATTTAATATAAGTTGCTTTGACGCCGAAGGATAACTACGTCAAAAGATCTGCCTGAGAGTTCTTCATAGTGTTCTCAAAGGTGTGTCAAGCCTGCCAATCTACTCTTGGCAAACGTTGTGGTACCCCCGCTCGGTACTGTGTCGGCGATGAAGTTAAATAAGAATAATATACAGTAAGCTTTCAGTTTGGCTAAGTCTGTTATAACTTGTATTGTCTCTAAAATAAATTAAAATGACAGGTCTAACTCCCTAGCTTAGGGATTGCTAAATTGCTTGGCGGTAGGGTGGTAACCACTAACTAACCACGGCTGAATCCTCCCACCAGGCCAGACCAGAAAAAATTCAGAAATTATAAATTCCCGAATTGACTCTGCGAACCCCTCCCGGGTTCGATCCCACTTATAAGACCACAGGCCACAGTGCTTACCACTGCGCCAGGAAGGTCGTCGAGCTTGTTTACAACTGAATTAGCCACGACACAGATGACAGAACATATTTTATGGAGAATAAATTAGCAGATTTCTAGTTCCATGAGCCAGAAGCCCAGAAAATCCATACTAGTCCATACTAGAATATTATAAATGCGAAAGTGTGTCTGTATGTCTGTTTGCTACGCTTTAACCGATTTTGGCGAAACTTGGTACAGAGGTAGGTTACATCCTGGGCGAGGACATTGGCTAATCCCGGGAAATTAAAGAGTTTCCGCGGAAATAAAAAAAACCTTAATCCACGTGGACTAAGTCGCTGGCAAGTATCTAGTTATAATATAATGCAATTAATCATCCAACAACCCAGATCCAACATGGCGTAAATAATACGGTTATTTCCTACTCAATAAAATAAACCTACATAAAACATATTACACATTCTTATCAGTATGATAACAATTAAAACGTATGTACCTACCTAATAAACTCGGTCGGGCAATTATTTGCCTAACTCGTAACACTATTAATTAATCCAATATTGTGCGATATGTGATATTAAGTAATATTGTTTTACGCACAATTAATCAGAGTAACAAAAATAATTTCCTCCCGACCGAATTCCGCCCACGGCGGGCAATTTTCAGAGAAATTAGCCATATATGCGCTTATACACTTTTGCACTACAATACAATATCTCCCGCGCATGGCTAATCTCTCCGGAGATTGACCGCCGTGGCCGAAATTCGGTCGAGAGGACATAAAAATTAAATAAGCATAAAATAAAATAGTAAACAAGGCCATACACGATGTATTTACAATTATTATCCTTTATAGGAAGGTCTGACCTTTTACCTTATAATAACTTTGAGATATTAGTACCTATAGTAGTTAGAGGATTTACCCCAACGTGTGTAGAATTTTCCGCTGTCAATTGCAAACTAATACAGAAAACAAGCTTTATCCTCCGCCATATTTAATTTAGTGTGACGTCATTTTATTTTTCGTATTCTCATCAAAACCAACTAACTCTTTCGAAAGGGCCTACGGCTAGGGATAAAAATTTATAGAAATTCCAGTCAAATAAAGCCAGGTGAGCAGTTAGCTAGAATTAAAAGACAAAAAAAAAAAATAGCTGGGGCCTTATTAAATTATATAGTTTATAGGGCTACCTATGTACCGTATTTATGATTGCTTTGCTACATTGTAAAGATTGTAATGACCTCTGATTGATCTCTTGACTCTTTTTATGATATTTCGGTTACGGCCCAGTTGCGGTAAAAAACGAGTTGCGGCTTAGTTTCGGTTTCGGCTGCCATCTGGCTGAAACTACGGCTGAATCCGAAACTATCAAACTACGTTCGGGTGGGTTTCGCACTGCGATCGGATATGTTCGGTGCACTGAGTTGCGAGCGACGAAGTGTCATTTTTTTCCCTCACGAAACCATGACCATAGATGGAAGTTTTAGTTTCGGCCGAAACTAGTCGGTCGGATACTAATTAAATCTCATGATTTCTCTCATTTTAAAACACGATTGCAGTCAAACTCCAAACTGGTACAAAAATGCTAAAAACGTACTCAATCACTCCCAGATTATGGTCAGCATCATAAGAAATATTTAAGGCGCTATCACACATTTAATTGCGATTCTCGGACCCTGTCACATTGACCCACATGCCCGTAATGAGTGTCCATCGAAATGCGGCTACGTCGGACGTTTTGTGGCAACGCATAGGTAGGTATATATGGTACATACGAGCAAATTGTTCCATGTAATTGGTGTGATTGTTTTTAATGCGAAAGTGTTGTGGCTCTTGAATAGCTTGTAATATGTATCAGACAATTCAAACAAATTGTTCCAATGAAGCGACTCATATAATTTTGATAAAATCTCACGTACAGGTACCTAAGATGGTTTAATCACTAAAAAATAACCTATTTTTTGAAATACTGATGTAGAACTTCTCGAATCGAGTCTAGAACTTTTTGTTTATTGAGTTACCTGGAGCCGATGCCCGCGTCTTCGTCCGCGTGGAATAAGTTTGCTTGGAACTCCTTAATTTTAGCCTATGTCACTCTCCAGGTCCTCAACTAGGTGTACCCATGCAAAAATCACGTCGATCTGTTGATCTTTTGCGACGTGATTGAGGGACAAACCAACAAACAAACACACTTTCGCATTTATTATAATACTTGTCATCAAATAAATAAAATCATATTTTTGTTCTACTTGTACTATAGGCACGAGACCGCGGCGTGTGGAATCCCCTGCAAGAGACCTTTGTCCAGCCGTGGACGTACTATACAATACCTACCTATTAGTAATCATTTGTAGTAGTTAACAGAGTCGAGTTTCGATTTCTATAGTTGTCAAAGGCCGACTTTGTTTGCGGTTACGTCTAACCGCAGTTCTTATACCATTACAGGGAAGATGTTGAATCAATAGTTCTAGTCAGATATACATAATATTACTAATTACTTAATTATGACTGCCTCATTGGTCTAAGCCCTAGGGGTTAGCATGTGCGACTGCGCCCGACGAGGTCCCGGTTTCGAGTCCCGGGTCGGGTCATATATTATCCATTAGGTATGTATTGGGTTTTTCTGACAAAAAATTCTCAGTACTAGCCCGGTGTTGGGATGTTGGCGGTGTTTCACCTGATTTATTGATATTCGGAATATAAAAAACCTAGGATTCGTGCCGGATTTGTGAAAAGTAATAATATCTAATATTATTATTCACTTTCATCTAAAACATAAACCGTTTTAAGTAAAACTAGTAACTACCAACTTAAACTATGAGTAAAAAGTAAAAAACATTATCTGGGTAGGTATTTTCTCAAAAAGCGCTAAATCAATTCCAAACAAAAAAGAATCACTAAATTGATTCATAATTGGCGGAATGATCGCGTAACATACATACAAAAAAACATCCAGTCGAATTGAGAACCTCCTCCTTTTTTGAAGTCTGTAAATTTTTTTGAAGTCGGTTAACTTTACTTTAACAGCCTTAGGTACTCCATATGCGCAGTGCGCAGCTCCATCTGAAATGTGACAGAATTTGCATTTTTTTACATTCAAAGAGTTCGTCTGTCTATCTACTTGAATTACTAAACGTATAGTTACTGCACAGTGCACAAGTTTTAATGAGATTGTCGTTGTTATACGAAAGTAAAGTTTGTGTACTGTTTCCCAATGATGGAATCTTAACTACTTAAGTCAACTAGCTATCTACAAAGATAGCAGATATTCTAACTATCCTTCTGCATATAATTTTAATTTAGCAACTACACAGATGCCCGCGATGCCCGGTCTGCGTGGTTTGAGGTTTTTGATTCCCGCGGGAATTGCTGAACGGATCTGCAGGCCGAGCATGGGAGGGGACAAAAATCTTATCCCCCGATTATATCCACTGACAAGAGATAAAATTATGCTAGAGCATGGCAACAGGGGAAAGGAGAAGTATATCCCTGTTTGACTTGTGCATAGGACGTAGGTTTAAGTTTATTTTCATACCATTAAATTATAAAAAATATGTCTCGAGCCAACTGGGACATCTTATCCTTTCCCCGTGGATAAAATCTCCCCGCCCATGCTCGGCCTACTGGATGAAATTTGGCACACAGATAGATTATAGTATGGAATAACACATAGGCTTTTAATACCGGATAAATAAAGAGTTACCGCGGGAACCTAAAAACTTCAATCCACGCGGACGAAGCCGAGGGATATCAGCTTGTGGTATTTAAAGTGAAGTAAAAGACCTACCTATCTACTTTCTGTAAACTATACCAACTTCTTACCTATATGTATAGTATACCTATTAGATCTCGCGGATCTGCCCGTGGGAAGTATTAATTGGCCGTACCGTTGTTATTGTCTGTCTATATACCCACGCGCTCCAAGAGACATAACAACAATGTGGCCTAAATTGACTGTTTTGCTGGCTGAGTGACCTGACCTCTCTATCTTTTGTTTTTTCTCTACAATAAAAATAAAAATAAAAGCCCACACTCTCAGATGATGCCCGCAACTTCATCCGCGTGGATGAGTGAGATGATTTATTTTTATTTTCAACTCCTTAATTTTCCGGTTCAAAGAGTAGCATATGTCCTTTTCTGGAATACAATCTATCTCTACACCATGAACACCTTAAATCGATTGCTTACCTTTTTATATTAATTTTAATCCCTGCGGAAAGGGACAGAACTAGATTTAGAACTGTAATTTTAGTTTAGATAGATAGATAGATGAACTCTTTATTGCACACACTTAAAAACAATAAATAATAGTTTAAAAGATAAGACAGAAGGGTAACAGAAGGGGAACAGAAGTTTAGTTTAGATTTTAGATATTTTCTAAATAAAAAAAGTTAATAAAAAAAAAAAAAGTTAATAATAAAAAAAGTTAATTTAAGTTCTATTGTTTTGTTTTCAATAAATGGTATAGGGACATTCAACATCCGTCTTAGATCACGTCATATCAGATACATTAAAACCCATTAAGGCTTTTATCTCCATTTCAGCCCCCTCGTAAGTTAATAATTGACTTTCTAACCTCACTGTCAAAATTCCATTACACCCCCCCGCCTTGGTGTCATAAAATAGCTTAACGAAAATAATGATAAAGTTTATATCGGGCACTGCCTCCGCCAAGACGAGCCGAGCCTCCTGTTTTCATATAATAAATACGAAAGTGTATTTGTTTGTCCTTCAGTCACGCCGCAACGGAGCAATACTTTGACGTGAGGTTTTGGATAGATAGTTAAAGACGAACGAGTGACATAGGCTATGATTAATTCCGAAAAACCGGCCAAGTGCGAGTCGGACTCGCGCACCGAGAGTTCCGTACAAACCTGTAGGTATAAAAGTAAAAGTTATGGTATTTTTATTCCACTTATCTATTTTAATTTCAATTTAATACCTCTACGCGTTTATGCGGAAAGGGGTAGTAAGTTTAAAATTATTAAAAATAATTTTTTATATGATGTAACTAAAAATTTATGCTTTTCGCAATTTTTCCTTTATCTGTGCTACAAGACGTTGCTTCGTACAAAATTTCAAGTTTCTGAGTTCACGGGAAGTAACCTGTAGGTTTTGATTCCCATGCGAGTGTCGAAAATTTGCAGCATAAACGGCTGTATCTTTTGATTGCGTTGGCTTAGAAGTTTGATTTTATCACAGCTCCAAGGGACGGTAGACCTGAGTATTTGAAACGAATTTTAGGTTGATACCTCCATGCGTTCCTGAGAAAAAGGGTCTTGACACACAGACGGACGGACAACAAATTGATCCTATAATAGGGTTCCGTTTTTTCCTTTTGAGGTACGGAACCCTAAAAATTAAAGAATTTCCATGGGATTTTGAAAAAACCTGAATTCACCAAACGTAAAATTTCCATTAGTCATTATTTGTAAATGACATTTATCCACATCAAACAGTTTGCACACGGCAACCTCCCAAATAGGAAGAAGTCGGATGATTCAATCATTAAAAGCTAAATAGTTTAGGTATCAGCTCCGTTAAATTATTATACTCGGAATATCCCATTTTGGCATAAAACTCATTATCATTGGCGCCGTTTTATTGTTTGGCGTCACGTTAGTAATACATTACGAGAATGGAGAATGGAGATATTACGAGCAGTTTGAATTCTTTGAATTAAAATCGAAAATAATAGGTATTACGATATCTAAAGGAATACCTTATAATTTACATAGTTGTTTGAATGAACTTTCTAATATACCTAATGGTCAGTGATTATTTAATTCTCGCGGCACCAGAATAAAAAGTAGCTTAGTCACTCTCCAGGTCCTCAATTATACCTATGCAAAAAATCACGTCGATCCGTTGCTCCGTTGAGGCGTGATTGAAGGACAGACCAACAAACAAACACACTTTATTCTGTGTCAAAGTTAGCTAGGTATTTGTAAATGTATAAAAAAGGCTTGATTCTTACAAAAGCGTGACACAACTTCGAAGGAAAATATCCGAAGAATGCGTGAGAAAAACGAAGAAAGCTAACCTTTTTCTGAGACGTGACGGTACGACGCGACGTAGACCTGGGGCCATACCACATGCCATACTGCCAACGCTTAAAGTAATATTTAAGCAATATTATTCAAAATGACAGTTTTATGCCTTGATGCTCCTAAAATAAGGATTATAATTCTAAAACACGAAAGTCAACAATAATGAAACAATACGGCTTTAAGCATTGCTTGGCAGTATGGCCCCTGCCTCGTGCAACCGTATCTAATCCTGATTGCGTTGCTGTCACAGGCTGGCGGGAACGAATGCTTGGAATTGTGGGCCTTGATGATGATTATGGGTTGTTTCTCCCCATCTATCCTTCTGAATCTCCTAGATTCACTTCGAAATAATAATAATAATGTCCTCCCGTTCGAATTTCGCCCACAGCGGTCAATCTCCACATGGCATCTGCGCGGGATATAATATATTGCACAAGTGTGTACGCAAACACAAGTACACACTCTATTCCCTTACTCTCATAGTCCGATTGGACGACAAATCTGACAAGACCGGAGCGAGATTACGCGCAAGACCGACGCCTTTACGTGCTTGGATAGGTACGGTTGTGACCGCCAACTTCCTAACTCCAGGCTAGTATCTACCTAATAAACCCAATAGGTACTTTATTATGGAGGGAACTGTTTGGTCTACCGGGATAAAAAGAGTCTATGTCACTCTCCAGGCCCTCCAAGTATGAATACAATCATCCCTCAAATCGTCAATCCCTCAATTTCTTCCCTCTAATCCCTCAAAGGTGGCCTTCTCCAGCGTATACCTACTTAATTTTTCTCAAGTATTACCAGTAGTAGCTCTAGCTCCAGTATTTTTCTTCAATTATACAAAGACATTTCTGCATCACTACACTAAATGCGGTTACGGTTCGCTACACGTAAAATCTGTATTCCTAATCCTTATTTCCGCTAAACAGAGTTTATTCTCCCATGAACTCAACCAATTCAAGTTACGGGGTTAACAACTCCGTTTGCTTTTCTATTAGTCTTTAATACTAGATGCTAAGGCTCATATTTGGTCAAAAGAGTTGGTAATATAAGTTTGTCAAGTTAGACCATTGTTAAATCTGCCGAGAAGGCTTTTCCTAGCTTAGTGAATTGCGGTGAATCTGTTACGGCCCAATTTCACAGGGTGTGCAATGTTGCTAGTGCCCGGAAATCGATTTTACAGTTCAAAGATACATCCTTTCCAAAAGGCTTTGACAAAATAAGTTATATAGCAAGAAAAGATCTCAATTGTAAAGTCGCCATCTCAATGCAAGATTGTCTAGTCTACAAACATCTCCTGAAGATGCTCCGGTGTCGGGGCAAAACGTGCGTCGAGAATAGTATAAAAGTCTTGTGTGGTGGTGCATTGCTTGCTTGGGAACTTGGCTTTCTTGCTTGGTTGGGAAGGTAAACGGTGCTTCGCTCGTAACTGCATGTTTGACCATACAGAATTTTTTTTGTTGGCGGATTATAGCAAAATAATTGTAATATTTTCTTGCTAAATCATGAACTTCCGCAAAGTAACGCCTGATTCTATCCAATATTTAAAAATAAGTTATATACTATAAGCACCTACAATAATTAAAATATATATTAGGAAATTATGGTGGACCAAGTAATTTAAATTTCTTAGTTATTTTGAAGCCTGAATGGGGTATGGGGGTGTGGTCAATAGAGTCTCGTCGCAAAGTCCACAAAGCCGTGGCGGTGATAACAGTTAACATTGCACACCATGCCTTAGGCCGATGCCCGATAGATTAGATAGACCCGCCTCTCTTTTGCATCGCTGCTAACTGGCGACTGTATCGATGCTGCATCGCGTCTGTATCGAATATCGAATTTGTGGGTACGGCCACCTAGTTCAACAGGCAATGCTGCAGGGATACATACATAGCCTTGAGTAGATTACTACTGAGATCTGCCAAATCTATATAAATAAAAAAATGAATGTTGCTAAGCGCAAAACTCGAAAACGGCTCGACCAATTCGGCTATTTTTTTTTTCGTATGTTCCTTAACTTCCACAGAATGTTTTTATATAATTTTTTTTTTTTAAATTTAAAAAATAAATTTAATTTAATTTTTAATTTGGTACAGAAAAGGTTTACATGCCGGGAAGTGACGGAACTTTTTATCTCGGAAAATTGAAGAGTTCCCACGGGAATTAAAAAATCTCAACCCACGTGGACGAAGTCGCGGGCATCAGCTAGGGTACCAATTCCGAATTGCCAAATATTTCTGTTTTTAAAATCTATTCGGATAGTTTCAATAGTATACACGTTCCATGCTTGGGCTGTAACGAATTCAAATATTTTTCATTCAAACGTCAACTCACTAGGATATGAATGCGGCTACGGACTCCAGTTTTTTAAAAGGATTGTGACACGCTCACGCTCTCTTTAACTCTTGAGTACGGCTTACTTTTCTGCTAGTTGGTACTCTTGGATGTCGGAGATTTCTCGTCGCGGCAGAATTTTAGTACTTTAATCAAGTTGTCGGAATCCTATAAGCTTTACAAATGAGCTTTTGCGATTTGATTTGGTTAAGAAGCTTCTGATGTTATCTTTTTGTAGCTACTTTCTTCTATTTTACATACCTATTACCTATCCTGACTCCCGAGTCAGACACTCAAAAAGTTTTCAAATGGTATCCATACTATCCATACTTAATATTATAATTGCGAAAGTGTGTCTGTCTGTCTGTCTGTCTGCTACGCTTTCACGGCTCATCTGTTCAACCGATTTTGATGAAATTTGGTACAGGGATAGGTTGTATCCCGGGGAAGGACAAGGGCTACTTTTTATCCCGGAAAATTCAAGAGTTCCCGCGGGAATCGAAAAAACTTGGTCCACGCGGACGAAGTCGCGGGAATCATCTAATAATATTATAAAAGCGAAAGTGTGTCTGTCTGTCTGTCTGCTACGCTTTCACGGCCCAACCGTTCAACCGATTTGGATGGGTACAGGTATAAGTTGTAACTTGTATCCCGGGGCAAGGACATAGGCTACTTTTTATCCCGTAAAATCAAGGAGTTCCCGCGGGAATCAAAAAACTTAATCCAAGCGGACGAAGTTGCGGGCATCATCTAGTTCTTAATAAATAGAAAAGTCCTGATTCATTCATTAACTTGCCCAGGACAAACCCTTGGATCTAGAACTGATATTTTGTTCCATTTATAATATAGATTAGGAAGATTAGGATTTAGAAATAAGGTTGCATTTTTTAAAATTCCCACGGAAGAGAATTCTAGTTTCTATCAACGGTTCGGAAATAGAATGGACAGTCGGTAGCGCCTTTCCGCCTGCATGGAGTTAACACCATTGTGATTTGTGACGTCACATGCTCTAGTCTTCTAAGTTCTAAGTCTAAGTAAGGATGTTATTAATGTATCGGTGTCGGCATGTCTATTGTGAATCCGTGACGCAAGGAGTATTGTTTCAGCTTATGTAACAAGTAACAACTTGGGGGGGTCGCGGTTAGTATGCAGAGCCAGTGCTAATAGCGAAACTGTTTGAACGAATGTTCCAGTGGCTGTATTAATGGGGTCTATTGATTGAAATGTTCAAGTGCTTCTTAATTCAATTTTCAATTTAAAGCTTTAAATTGAAAATTGAAAAAAAGGTAGGCTTATTAGGCTCAGTCTGAAAGGGGCATTAATTTTGCACTCTACGGCTCTGCTTGGATAACAAACAAGTGTTTTCCTAATAGGTAGGTACCATTTAGGGAACCTTAATCCGCAGACGAAATCGCGCATATCATTATAGATGACTAGCTACTGCCGAAACCTCCCACCAGACGATTATTTACAATAACATATCGGCTTGATCTCCTACAATAACATTGCGTGATGAAAGTAATAAAGGAAAGAAAAATCTTGATTGCAGGTAATGTCTGCACAAAAAAAAACTTAAAATAAGCACAAGATGCAAAATCAATGATTCGTAGGTATCCTTACTATTATTTAATACTTGCTGATGCCCGCGACTTCGTCCGCGTGGTTTAAGTTTTTTTTATTCCCGCGGGAACTCCTTAATTTTCCGGGATAAAAAGTATGTCACACTCCAGGTCCTCAACTATACTCATGCCAAAAATCACGTCGATCCGTAGCGTAGGTTTGTTTTTCAATCACGCAGCAACGTGATTGAAGGACAAACCAACAAACAAACTGACTTTCGCATTTATAATATTAGTATGATTATAAACGCGAAAGTTTGTATGTATGGATGTTTGTTACTCTTTCACAGCAGAACGGCTGAACGGATCTGGATGAAATTTGGCGCAGAGATAGATTATAGTCTGGAACAGTTAACGCATAGGCTATTCTTTATCCCGGAAAATTGAAGACATCCCGCGGGAACCAAAAAAACCTCAATTCACACGGACGAAGTCGCGGGTATCAGCTAGTAAAAAATAATTCGACGAATTGAATCTACGTGGTTTCACTGACGCGTGAAAATCATGCGTGTGCGATTCTCACGTTTTTATGTACGTCGATTAGTTAATTAATATTTCCGGGTTTCGAGATAAGTATTAATAGAGAATTGGTCTGATTTTAACGTTAATGAACAATTGTGTCCTGTTTCGCTAATTTTAGAGTTAATGAACTCATTTTCCGCATAGATATTTGTCTTGAATGCTTTTTAGGAACTACGGACTACTTAGTATTTTTTTTTACTGAAATCTCGTTTCCACCTCTATTTAGCTTCAGGTTGCAAGCTAGGTAGGTATTCGACTCTGTACATTTAAGAACGTTTCCACTTTCAGCGGTCGTTGAAAGACATCGCAAAGCACAAAGACAAAGCATCCATACTAGTAAGTAGTAATATCAATGCAAAATTGTGTCCGTCTGTCTGCTACGCTCGCATGAGCGATCGGGTAAACCGAGTCTAATGAATTGGTACAGAGATAGGTGGGCATTCCTGGGAAAATCAAGAGCTCCCGAATCCCGTGGGAATCAAAACGGGGCACCGTCTTGTTTATAATATTGAAATAAGAAGGATGTTTGGATTAGTATGGTTTCGCTGATTATAAGTGTAAGCGTACATAATGCAATCGTGCAATAATTACACAGGACGTGCAGGAAGTGACCAATCACGCGCCCCCTACGGTCAACAATTAACGTGACACTAGCCACACTAATCCTTACTTGTTATCCATCCATGAAACTCTAACCAATCAATCAATTTTTATTTAAAATATTGATTGATTGATAAGAGAAAGGAAGATTCGTCAGTTTAGGTACACTGTACACTTATTGACGTCCAAAACTTATAAAACATGAACCCATTTCCATCTCACTACTGAGCACAAGTCTACGAGTCTCCTCTCGGAATTAGAATAGAAGTTTGGCCATAGTCCGCCACGCTGATACGCCACGCCAAGTGCGTATTGGCCACAGACCATACAACCAGTTGACTGAGCATAGCGGGCCGCCTCACCAGCCAAACGTTAGCAGTATGACTGCTAACGCTACGTTTTGTGCCTAAAGTCGCCCTCAGTCCGTATTCGACAGTGCTCGGGAATTGATCGAGAAAAAAGACGAAAAATATGCCTCTTTGCAGCATTAAATGGTGTGGAAAGGGAAGCAATACCTCCAGCTATGCAAAGGATGGGATAGCATTTCCTAATTAAGTGTAGTTAAGTAATAATAAATAAAAATCATTAATACGCATAAAAATAATGTCTTTCAGTTTTTCTTTGTCTTTCACATGTAGTTCTACATATCTCCGTCTCTTCCACGCATTGCCCAGTGTAACCTGTGCAACTATCGATAAGTTATATCGATAGTTGAATGCCAATACATTAATTTATTTAGTAATTCCGAACAATTCTGAAGTAAAAGAGCAGGTTAAAGGTTTATTATTTATTTGATTGTTTACTACTAATATTAAAAAGTTTCTGTTGAAAACTTAAGTTCTTTAGTATACATACTAATCCATACTAATATTATAAACGCGAAAGTGTGTCTGTCTGTCTGCTACGCTTTCACGGCCCATCTGTTCAACCGATTTTGATGAAATTTGGTACAGGGATAAGTTGTATCCCGGGGAAGAACATAGGCTACTTTTTATCCCAGAAAATTCAAAGGTTCCCGCGGGAATCAAAAAATTTATCTGTTCAACCGATTTTAATGAAATTTGGTACAGGGGTAGGTTGTATCCCGGGAAATTCAAGACTTCCCGCGGGAATCGAAAAAACTTGGTCCACGCGGATGAAGTCGCGGGAATCATCTAGTATTGTATAATAATGCAAAAAAGAAGCGCCTGAGAAATAATTTCAAGATTAAAATAAGTGTCAGTATAATCAAATATATATTATAAATGCGAAAGTTTGGATGGATGGATGTATGAATGGATGTTTGTTACTCAATCACGCCAACAGCTAAATGGATCTGGCTGAAATTTGGCACAGAGATAGATTATAGTCTGGAAGAGCACATAGGCTACTTTTTATCCCGGAAAATTAAGAAGTTCCCGCGGGAACCAAAATAACCTCAAATGGATGTTTGTTACTCAATCACGCCAGAACAGCTGAACGGATCTGGATGAAACTTGGCACAGATATAAATTATAGTCTGGACTAACACATATAGGCTACTTTTATCCTGGAAAATTAAAGAGTTCCCGCGGGATTCACAAAACCTCGATCCACGCGTACGAAGTCGCGGGCATTAGCTAGTGTTGATCATAAATTAAAACCATCCATCCATCTGCATTAAAGTTAAAACTAACTACTGAACGGATCTGGATGAAGTTTGTCACAGATATAGATTTTATTCTGGAATAACAAAAAGGCTACTTTTTATCCCGAAAAATTAAAGAGTTTCCGCGAGAACCAAAAACCTTAATACACGCGGACGAAGTCGCGGGCATCAGCTAGTTATCTATAATCATACATAATATGGTGGTATTTTGCTGTTTGAATAAAATGATTTGTATTGATTTTCCAATACTGGTAATATATACCTATTAGACTTTATCGATATATTTTCTGTCGCGCAGCGGGCAGCCCAAGTGCCGCGGTAACATATATAACTGTGTATAGTTGATCTTGAGCCAGCCAATAAGAAATCCCATTATTACCCCGTCCCCCGCCAGAAAGTGGTGAGTTGTGTTTCAAAGCGAAAATTAGCCTATTAGCTCTCAATAGGTTTACTACTCGGTGGTATTGGCAGACTTCACGCACTAGCTTTGAGGATATTATGAAGAACTCCCGGACATGCACGATGTTTTCCTTCACCGTTAGAAGCAAGTGATATTTAGTTTCTTAAAACGCACATTACTTTGAAAAGTTGGAGGTCTGTGCCCGGGGATCGAACCCACGACCCCGTACAGGAGGTCGGGTGTATTACACATTAGGCTATCACCGCTTCAATATAAATACTATCCATCAATATTCAATACTAACATGAATACGAAAGTGTGCTTGTCTGTTTGTTTGTCGAATAGTAATTGTTGTTCGTATCCTCGCGGTCGAAGTCATCTAGTAACACCACTCCATATTTTATACCACAGAATACTTTATATTACTTATATGTATATCGTACATCAAACAAACAAACATTTTCGCATCAATAATATTGCGAAATTTATGATATAAAATATACGAAAAGTGACTATAAAACCTAAATTATAGTCTTATTGATCCTACCATATGTGTTTATGTTATCAGTATCTTGCAGGTCAGGAAACACAATAATCTGTGGTTATTCATATTGACACATCGACATTCGACATTCTTATCAGTATTGCGCCACTGACACTTCCGGTTATTTTTCCATAACTAACTTACCTACTTGACTGTTGCCTAATTAATATTATTCACATCAAACATCTAAATTAAAAACTAAACATTAAAAATATCATCCAAAGCAGCTGCAATGAGGCAATCTGCCCAGAACGCTGGCTGCGTTACCCCGCTGAATAGCCAAAGCTAATAGGGCTTTAGGTAAAATATATTAGCTCCATAGCTGGGTGTCAGCATCATTGACTAAATTTATTTTCTTTCTTCTTTCTTTTTTAGAGATATCATCATGTTTCAATTTTCAACCCAACGCCTGCCTACTACTTAGCACGAGTCTCCTCTCAGAATGAGAACGCTTTGGCCATAGCCCACCACGCTGGCCAAGCGGCTAATTAGCAGATTTACTCTAAGGCGAAGGTGGTAAACTAATAAACTGACCACAACTTCTTATTCTTAGAGGACACTACTTAATAAATAAAATTAATAATGTTCAGTAGTTAGTGGGTTGATACTTAATATTATGATGATAAATATAAACATTTGTTTGTAAGTACTAGGTAGTATTGTACCTATTCCATCTATTCCATCAAGAGGTTTATTTTTTTAACAAATAATTAAATCATTAAAAAATACTCTTAATTCAAGATTTTATAGTCAAGTAAATTTAGATGTCATCATGTTATTTTTCGTATTCTTCTCAGCAAATCCTTTAATTTGATACCCATTTCATGGGGGCGTGTAACAAATAACTACATAATCCGCCATCCACCGAGTAGTAAACCTATTGAGAGCTAATAGGCTAATTTTCGCTTTGAAACACATCTCACCACTTTCTGGCGGGGGACGGGGTAATAATGGGATTTCTTATTGGCTGGCTCAAGATCAACTATACACAGTTATATATGTTACCGCGGCACTTGGGCTGCCCGCTGCGCGACAAAAAATATATCGATAAAGTCTAATAGGTATATATTATTACCAGTATTGGAAAATCAATACAAATAATTTTATTCAAACAGCAAAATACCACCATATCATGTATAATTATAGATAACTAGCTGATGCCCGCGACTTCGTCCGCGTGTATTAAGGTTTTTGGTTCCCGCGGAAACTCTTTAATTTTCCGGAATAAAAAGTAGCCTTTGTGTTATTCCAGAATAAAATCTATCACTGTGACAAACTTCATCCAGATCCATTCAGTAGTTTTTGCGTGAAAGAGTAACAAACATACATAGGTCCATACTTACATACGTTTAAAATATTAGTACGGATTATCTGATATGTATAATTTATATGTTTAATTAAAAATATGCCAAAATGTATATTCTCGCATCACTTCCAAACGGCTGGACCGATTCTGATGGAAATTTTTGTGTGTTTTAGTCGGACCCGGAATGGTTTATATTCACAATTGAACCCAGTAGGGGGCGCTGCAATCGAGTTCTTGGATCTGCCGCGTCTTTCATCAAACCAAATTTCATACCAAATTTCATCAAAGTCGACTGAAGAGATAAATATTTTTGATTCCCGCGCGAACTCTTGAATTTTCCGGGATAAAAAGTAGCCTATGTCCTTCCCCGGGGATACAACCTATCTCTGTACCAAATTTCATTAAAATCGGTTGAACAGATGGGCCGTGAAAGCGTAGCAGACAGACTGACACACTTTCGCATTTATAATACCAGCTGATGCCCGCGACTTCGTACGCGTGGATCGAGGTTTTGTGGTTCCCGCGGGAACTCTTTAATTTTCCGGGATAAAAAGTAGCCTATGTGCTATTCCAGACTATAATCTATCTCTGTGCCAAATTTCAGCCAGATCCGTTCAGCAGTTGGGGCGTGATTGAGTAACAAACATCCATACATCCATCCAAATTTTCGCATTTATAATATTAGTAAGATTTGATAATAAATTAATAATAATAATATTAGTATGGATTCATATTAGTTTATTCTTCTTCTATGTCCGATTTTTACGAAATTTGGTACAGGGTAGGTTATATCCCGGGGAAGGACATAGGCTTTTATCCCGGAAAATTAAAAAGTTCCCGCGGGAATCATTAAATCCTAAACCACGCGGACGAAGTCGCGAGAATCATCTAGTTTTTCAATAAAGCGCATTTGGATACAGCGGTTAGTCTTAACTTTAATGCAGATGGATGGATGGTTTTAATTTATGATCAACATTATACCTACTGACACTTTTTAATCTTGAAATTATATCTTAGGCGCTTCTTTTTTGCATTATTATACAATACTAGATGATTCCCGCGACTTCATCCGCGTGGACCAAGTTTTTTCGATTCCCGCGGGAACTCTTGAATTTCCCGGGATAAGAAAAAGCCTATGTCCTTCCCCGGGATACAGCCTACCCCTGTACCAAATTTCATTAAAATCGGTTGAACAGATAAATTTTTTGATTCCCGCGGGAACCTTTGAATTTTCTGGTATAACAAGTAGCCTATGTTCTTCCCCGGGATACAACTTATCCCTGTACCAAATTTCATCAAAATCGGTTGAACAGATGGGCTGTGAAAGCGTAGCAGACAGACAGACACACTTTCGCATTTATAATATTAGTATGGATTAGTATGTTTACTAAAGAACTTAAGTTTTCAACAGAAACTTTTTAATATTAATAGTAAACAATCAAATAAATAATAAACCTTTAACCTGCTCTTTTACTTCAGAATTGTTCGGAATATAATGAAATATAAATTTTTACTAAATAAATTAATGTATTGGCATTCAACTATCGATATAATTTATCGATAGTTGCACAGGTTACACTGGGCAGTGCGTGGAAGAGACGGAGATATGTAGAACTACATGTGAAAGACAAAGAAAAACTGAAAGACATTATTTTTATGCGTATTAATGATTTTTATTTATTATTACTTAACTAAACTTAATTATGAAATGCTATCCCATCCTTTGCATAGCTGGAGGTATTGCTTCTCTTCCCACGCTATTTAATGCTGCAAAAAGGCATATTTTTCGTTTTTTTTCTCGATCAATTCCCTAGCACTGTCGAATACGGACTGAGGGCGACTATAGGCACAAAACGTAGCGTTAGCAGTCATACTGCTAACGTTTGGCTGGTGAGGCGGCCCGCTATGCTCAGTCAATTGGTTATATGGTCTGTGCCGCCATCTTTAGGAGCTTTAGACCATGCTGTCATTCCAACTATACCTAAAATTAGTCCCATAAACTCATCTGACCCGGTGACAGCGTCGCCACTCGGATATGAAATAAAAAGAAAAAAAAGGCATCAAAATTAGTTCCAATTTTGGCCACCGGGCCAGATAAGTTTGACGGACTATATACTGTATGCAAAATTTCAGCTCAATCGGTTGGGGATAACTGTTTTAAAGTTCAGTTGCAAAATTTGACCTAAACAAACTTTGCAAGTTAAATAAGAGCTTGTACCTAATAATAAAACAAACAGCGCTATCATTATATTTTTATTAATATGTTGCTCTTGATTACGATTATCAGAATAGCATGCGAGTTTCCGGTAATGAATCATCAGAAATTATTAATATAAATGATAAATGATTTATTTATTTCACGTAGGACAACTTGTGTCACTTACGAGTATGATACATCAAGACTCTGCCACCCGGTTCGGAAAATTGATTCTACGAAGAAGAGCCGGTATTTTCTGTAAAGACTATTGTCGTTCGTGTTTTAGAATTTTAATCCTTATTTTAGAGATGTCAAGGTACTTGTACAAGGTATTTTGAAATAATACTGCTTTAGTGATGTTAGTAACCCCCCAGAGCCATGTTTGTAAAACACTCTGTATAATATTGTAGGCACACTTATCGCCGAGATTACCTCATTTCCAATAAGTGAAGCGCTCTCGTGAGCAACTCGAACGGTTCATTCAAAGAAATACGAGATAGATAGCGATTTCATTATATAAGCGATAGCGGGAGCGATTTACTTTAAAATTATGAAGATGATAACGTTCAATCCAATCGACTCATTTTCCAAGCGTATTCGCTTAAAATGTGTCAATTAAATAACTTGCCAGTGTACTTATATTCTGTCTAACCATTTATTTTACTTTTGACATAAGCACGCCTATGAAGTGTCATAATTATTGACAGGCAACCATCGACAAAAAATGCAATACTCCATGTAGCATATCGTTTTTTATAATAGTGAAGCGACGACGTGCCCTTTTATCTAATATTTCGTAACTCGTATACTCATCTAGTAATTACAAGTACGACTTTTCTTTTCAAAATAGTCACGGAGCATCAACACTATCTTTCTTGATAGTCCTTTAAGCATCATGTACATCTTTGACGATGGATTGTTTTTATGACCTAACGGATTCATGTTCACTTACTGTACTGTTGTATATAAATGATTTATTTTAATGCGTACATTCACGAAGTTGATTGTTATCAAATATCCAATCTAACGCATTAGAACATCATTGAATCAAGCAGCCAAAAGTAAAATAAATGTTTGGGCAGAGAATAGCTACCTACTCGTATCTACTAAGTGTAAAAAAATATTCTGTGCCCGTGCATATTTAGTGCAAATATTTCTTGAGGCACGGATCGCTCGCTTCGCTTGTCACGATGCGATGACACGACGCCACATCCAACCTCACTCGGATCACTTTCCATGGCTGACCCGCTCCTGATTTCTCCACGCTTATTTCCCGTCAATCGATCAATGGTAAAAAAAGCTCTGAGAAATCCGTTTGGTTGTATAGTAGGTAGTAGGTACCTACCTGGAGTACTACACGGAGTAATTTATTTTTGTCGTTATTTTGTAAAAAACATCTTGTATTTTAGTAAGTAAGTTTAGTAAGTATTTATTCTGTAGTTATTATTTCGCATTTCTGTGTTTCTTTTCCGTGTAAAGCTAAATACACATTTACAATTTATTTAAATTTAAAACGTTTTATGCATTGAAACTATTGAATAAATTGCGACAATTAGATAACATTATGCAAGGAATAGAGCAATAGATTACCTAATATCTACAGGCTAAAAGTATTAAGCACCGATTCATTAGCATTTAGCAACAAAAAAAGGAATTAAAACAAACTATTTATAAATTGAAATGGGCTAATAGATACGTAACAGTAAAAACAATGTCCAAACTAGTCCAAGATAATCACGAGATCTCATATTACAGACACAAAACGCCATTGTTAAATGAATAGGCACTTTCTCAGTAGCGGCAGTTTGGTGGTGCAATAAAAATAAACAAATCTAAGACAATTAAGGCCACCCATTCATTAGCGACAAGAGAGTCGTTTGCAAGTACACCGATTTGTAAATTGAAAGGATTGGGTCGTTTTATCCACCTACCTGTAAGGAAATCGTTATTGTAATCGTTTGTCAAACGGATATTTCGACCTGTATAAGGAGTTCAAAGATGCCTGCACGTTAAAAAGAATTTATGAACTCCTTAATCATTTCGAGTAAGTAATACGTTTTAAGCTGTCAGATGATTACGATTTGCTTAGACAATAGGGCCTCTGATTTTTATCTCCCCGCTTCGCTCGAGAAGCTTTTCTGAAAATGCTTTCCTAATGGGGCTCTGCGTGATATGTTGAGAGATATAATTTTTAAAATTTCACTATATATGAGGTACTTAAGCGACTGCTATTTGGCCCGTGGCTTAGTGATGATGCAGTTTTCAAATGCAAATGTTTTTATTCATATAAACTTTACAAGTGCTTTGAGTAATAATTTTGATTCGTCAAATAAATCTACCTCTGGAAGATAGATAGATAAATTCTTTATTGCTACACCAGACATAAAAATACATAGAAAAGAAATCAAAACAAAACAACCCATTAATTAAGAACCTTTAAGACAGGAGGTCTAGTTAGGAATGACATTCCTACCGAGAAGAACTAGCAAGGAACTCGCGGTTTAAGATGGTAGCGGACTAACCTGGTAGGGGTACAGAAATTATGCTATTAAATCTACAGCCACAGCCCTAGGTAATCGGTTTCTAGGCGGTATCGTACCGGAACGCTAAATCACTTTCCCGGTAGGGCGTTTACTACCCACGGCCGAAAGCTCCCACCAGACCAGAGACAATTTAGAAATTATAAATTCCTAAATGACCACTGCCGGGTACCGAATACGGGACCTCACCCAATACATACCTAATTTTTTAATATTATTGTGTAAAAAAATTAAATTGCCTTCCATAGTTCCGTCAGCCTTCTAACATAGTGAGCTAGATTGATCTTCGGATCAACTTCGATCAGTACCTATTTTTTTTATATTATTGTGTAAAAAAATTAAATTGCCTTCCATAGTTCCGTCAGCCTTCTAACATAGTGAGCATGATTGATCATCGGATCAACTTCGATCAGCTACAAGCGCAATCAACAACTATACAACCTCAAAATATCTCCCTTATCACGTTACCGAACTGTATGATATCTAAACTGCGGTAACAGTACCTACGCTGACGGCTTGATGGACGCAGTAAAAATTAACAAATCTAAGACAATTAAGGGCACCCATTAACTACTAGACTAAAGAGAGTCGTTTAAAAACCGATTTGTATATTGAAAGGATTGAGTAATTGCGACAATTAGATTAAATTGTATGCCCGTGTTGCCTAGTGCATAATAATAATATCAAGACATTTAATGATTGTCTTTTTAAAAGTAGTTATATGGAATTTTAGATTTTATTTTTACCTTACTGCTCCTGAAGAAGGGTAATGTTTTAGAGTGTGTAAATAATCCATACAAATATTATAAATGCTAGTGTCTGTCTGCTACGCTTTCATGGCCCACCTGTTCAACCGATTTAGATGAATTTTGGTCCCGGGGAAGGACATATATGATACTTTATATCCTGGAAAACTAAAGAGTTCCCGCGATAATTGAATAAAAACTGAACCAACCATTAACCAACGCGGACGAAGTCGCGGGCATCATATAGCATATTATAAATGTGAAAGTGTGTTTGTTTGTTGGTTTATCCTTCAATCACGCCGCAACAGAGCAACGGATCGTCGTGATTATTTGCATGGGTATAGTTGAGGACCTGGAGAGTGACATTAGCTTTTTACCCCGGAAAATTAAGGAGTTCCTAAATTAAGAAAATATTATATTTTTTGTGGTAGTTAGTCAAAACGGGTGGATCGTTTGTAATAATTAAGATGGCCTTAGATTTGTCTTGTCAATTGCCAATTACCTTTGAAAAGGACAGCACTAGATTTAGAACTCAGTTAGTTAGTACTTTGTAGCCATTATCAACAATCAACATGAAAGCAAAACTAAAATAGATTATAGGTAGATAGGCATTATAATAAACACGATGATATCATTTTGATTATCGGAAAACTCAACAGAATTCCTTTTACCTACCTATCTTCGCAGAAATATAATCCCTAAAGATTTTATAGTGATTGCAGTTTTTGTTTCACGTCATTCAATGCCTTAGATATTGCCTTTCTACTTTGTCCTGTATTGAATGGAGGAAGCTATTACTTTCATGTCAACCTTGAGCGGTATAATGGGTTATTTTATTTTGATACAGTAAAAGCGCCCCTTGAAAATCGTCGTTGCGGCATGGTAGGCATGCCTATCATGCTGCTGCACAGGCTGAGGAGGTGGGCCCATTGACCACACAGTTTTAAATTAAGTAGAATACATATTATGTACCATTTAAGTTAATTTGTTAAAATTGAGTCAGTATTGTGTGGGTCAATAAAGATTCATTTATTTATTTAAAACAGAAATATTAAAAACTAGATGATGTTACGAAATTTAGTCTGCGTGGATTGAGGTTTACGCAAAATCCTATTTATAAAAATCGTTTGGCCCGCAACTGTTTGATTTTCGGGGACAAAAAGCCTAGATACGTTTCCAGGGAGAAATTATTCCAGTGACCTAAAAGATGTGTAGCTTTTTATAAAGAGCAACTGCCGAGTTTCTTGCCGGCTCTTCTCAGTAGAATATGTTATCCGAACCGGTGGTAGAGTCCAAACATGACGTAATTTATAAGACACACCTGTATGTAAGTACATGTAATAAATAAAGTTTATATATGTCATATGGGCTGTAAAAGCGTAGGAGACAGAGAGACGGACAGACAGACATACTTTGTAATATTTAGTATGGTAAGTAAGTATGTATTTAAAACTATTTCATATATGAACGTATACGTTCATACGCGTGATTTTACCCAAAGTCAGAAGGCAAACTCGTTGATTTTCCGGTACAAATCCATACTAATCCATACTACTTAATATTATAAATGCGAAAGTGTGTCTGCCTGTCTGCTACGCTTTCACGGCTCATCTGTTTAACCGATTTTGATGAAATTTGGTACAGGGATACCCCAGGAAGGAAATATGCTACTTTGTTATCCCGGAACATTAAAAACTTCCCGCGGGAACCATAAAACCTCAATCCACGCGAACGAAGTCGCGGGCATCAGCTAGTAAGCTACATCTGTAGTCGGTACCAATTTTCGTCGATATCGGTTAAACAGATGAGCCGTGAAAAACTAACATTCACTCCATGCTCTTGAGATATAATTGTGGTCGATAAAGATCGATCATTGTCTTGAAACATCAATAAAAGCCACACTTCCTTATTGCGTTAGGGTTAAGGACAAATATTTATGGACAAAAAATAAATTGTTTTGCTTTTATCTTTAGGATGTCATGATAAGTCTAATGAGGTTAACTTGACGGGTGATAACTATGTCATACTTAACGAAATGCTGTCAGTCAGCGCGCGAGCATTCGAACGGAGCGGACGTGTTTCTTTTTTTTTTCTTTTACTTTTCTGACTTCAGTAAGCATAGAGATAATGCCTTAAACTATCTTTGAATGTGCCTGAAACAGCTTGTGTTCAAATAAAATTGTGTAGCTAACTATTTTTTAGACTATGCCAAGGAACCCAAATAAATGAAATAAGTAACTCAAGAATATGCCATCCTAATTTTTAGTGATTTTTCAGTAGAACAGTGAAGTATTTTTTAGTGAATAAAAACTAAACATACCAAGGATTTGTATTGTGAAATTATCGATTTAACAGTGAAATTTTCAAGCGTTTTAAAAAGCTTAAACTTAACTAAAGATTATGCAAAAGCATCGTTTAGTGGTTTTTCATATAAACAGTGTCAATCCAAACTGAAAACATGCGTCGCATGAAAATGAATATAAACCCAGATTTGGGTGATCTCGAGGAGATGTTAGCTCACGTGCAAACCCAAATAGAGCACGAGATAGATCTGGAAATGGAATCAAAGATGCCTTCTCTAACCAGTGTTCAAGAATCACCCAAAATGAAACGGTCTTCGTCCATGAAAACTGATGCATTTGAGTACCGAAGACCAATACCACGCCCAAATTTGAATAGGATTCAAAGTGATAATGGAACCAAAATTGAGGACTATCGAAATGAATATGGACAGACCAATTTAATAAAAAATGGTTTGAGAGACAGCCAAAACAGTTTAAAGTCAAACGAGGATACAGGATCTCAGATATCGTTCCAGTCGTTCAGATCTGAACCAGTCAGACATTCAGTGATGAGTCTACCAGAAAAGAGGGACAGTAGCTCTCTGAATGGGAGGACTAAAACTGCGACCTTACCTAGAGGGTATGGGTCTACGAGGGAAAAGAATTGGGAGGAGTATTGGCAACAGTAAGTACTTTTATTTTCCTTTTAGCACGAACAGCCATAACTTCTGCTATACGCCCTACCGGGGTTGTAAATATAATGTAGATATCTTGTTTCGAGTTTCTTTCTGGTTTTTCTTGGAAGGGAGGGCTTTGGAAGGCCGTCTCATTTAGTCGGTCTCTCATGACTGACAATCGTGATCACCATAAGGTAGAGTAAAAAAAAAGGTAACTTATGCTACCTTTTTTTTTTACTTACGCCTCTGATTAATTAACTGAGTCATTCCGAACCAAATTTAATCCATTGATTCACATGACTATTTAAAATTACTTGAAAAAGGTTACTGGAATAAAAAATCTGTCTATTCTTGGATTCTGATCAAAGTTTCAGCAAGTGTTATGTAACTTTGATTAAGCTATTAGTTCATTGATGTAGAATTTTAGTACCTTATTTCAATGTATTAGACTGTGAATGTCTAGCATAAATCGATTCAATGGCTATGGTTATGACAAATAATAAAAGTATTAAGCTACTACCATAGACTTATTATATTTGACTTATTATATTTTATAGATTCAAGATCGATGGCATTACTTCACCATCACGTGACATTATGTCTATGTTTCACCGTTTTGTTTTGATAACATACGGTCTCTCATTGGAACATAATATGAGAATGTCTGCAACGTTCAATTATGTAAGATAGGTATACCTACTTATGTAGTATGAGAATAACTGTAATATCATTGATAAACGAGACATAGATTGAAATTTCTTTTCACTTCTATTTTTTTTTGAAAATATTTTTGGGGTTTACCTCCTTTAGAATCGATTTGATAATCGATATTATTACTAGACGATTCCCGCGACGTCGTCCGCGTGGACTAAGTTTTTACGGTTCCCGCGGGAACTCCTTCATTTTCCGGGATAAGAAGCTTATGTCCTTCCCCGTGATTCAAACTATCCCTATACCAAATTTCATCGAAATCGGTTGAACAGATGGGCCGTGAAAGCGTAGCAGACAGGCATACAGACATACTTTCGCATTTATAATATTGTAAGTATGGATAAGCCCGGGGTAAAAATAAAACTTACTGCGTTACTTGTTTATGTTTCCACTAGCTGATGCCCGCGACTTCGTACGCGTGGATTGAGCTTTTTTGATTCCCGCGGGAACTCTTTCATTTTCCGGGATAAAAAGTAGCCTATATGTTATTCCAGACTATAATCTATCTCTGTGCCAAATTTCATCCAGATCCGTTCAGCCGTTGGGGCGTGATTGAGTAACAAACATCCATCCATACATCCATCCATACATCCATCCATCCATCCAAACTTTCGCATTTATAATATTTATTTGATTTGATTTGATTTGATTTGATTGATGACTATGTAATGTATTTTGATGAATATAAATTATATAATTAATAAACGTATCAAGCATGCTTTCTGTAATATATAAAATGCGTTCATTTACAAATGTATTATATTATGTATTATATTTTACAATCGTTCGTAAAGACTAAACTCCAGTCGTGCGTCGGAGCTGACACACACAATTTTTTATATATTTTTCTCAATCATACATAATTATATGCCACCGTTTTATACATAATCTGCTTTAGAAACCCGCTTTTTAACGATTTTACCATATGAAAGAGCCTTAAGTCGCAACTCAACAGCCTAAAACAACTGTTAGATGAACACTGCTTTGTTTAAACAAAACCTATGTCCGTGATATTAATACCATACCTGGAATTTTATCACTAACAGTCAAAACACCATAATCTTCCTCGAAGTACTTCATGGAACTATTCCCTACTAATTCTCTAAACAATTAGCTAACGGAATAATTAGTCGGTTCATTGGCCGATTTCTGGAAAGTACTCAGGTAGTATGTAATACAGTGATGTACGGCCTGTACGCTGTACGATATTTGTGAGGTGGTGACAATAAAAAATAAAATAAAAGAGTGTGTGCTATTCACACACGGCAGAAGTGCAACTTCAGAAAAGTATCCTACGAGAGAATGAGATAAATATAACTTGTATTCTATGTCATTCTCTCGCAGGCTAAATCCTATTATGAATATGTTTGTCCCTTTATGGTGTCGCTTTTTCGTTTCATCGAATTTTCAAATTACAACGATTCTAAAGAAGTTTCTCATCAAAAACCCGTTAAGTTTGTTGCGGGCTCTTCTCAGACCGAGAGTGACATAGGCTCACGGAACAAAAACATAGGCTGCTTTTTATCCCAGAAAATTTGGGAGGCCCGCGAGAAATAAGAAAACTTTTAAACCAGGCGGACGAAGTCGCGGGCATTAGCTAGTCAACGCTAAAATTTCTTCCCAAATTAAAATTGATGGCCAGATAAATTGTTTGGCTTACATTTTTTTATATTTTAACCGGTAAACATCCAATCTTTTTAGTTCTTCAGTCTTATCTGTAACTGTTTTTGTTCTAGTCTATTATTAATAGTACCGTATGGCCGATGTTTATCTTTTTGACGGATAGATATTACGCAGAGGTTGTACAGTTTTCTTTAGAAAATAAAACACTATAAACTGAAATATAGTTTGATTTGGTAGTTTCAATAAAATATTTGGCGATATTTGGAATGGAAAGTATAGACGCTAATTTACAAGCTAATCTAATAATAACCTAGTAACTACAAGTATAATAACTGTGAAATTGTATAATAAAAAGAACATAAATACTTGGGTATTATGTTTTTTTTTTGGTTATATAGATAAAGATTTACTAGGTATATGTTTTTGTCTGGTCATTGTCGAGTTAAAAGCGTTCTACAAACGATGAAAGTTTTGCAATTTTAAGTTTTTTTTAAAAATCAATTTAAGTACTGCTGACCTAATAATATACTGCACATTGCGATAATGTTTATTTATGGACTTAAAAAGAGAAAATGCAAAAAAAAGTAAAATGCATAACAAAGGTTATTTTTCTTCTCAGGTATTTCCTTCATTCATTAAAAAATATGCGTATTTTTTAAAACAAATTGAAACGGCAACAACATCAAATAATTTAATGACGTCTGTATAGCCAACTTAACTTTTTTAACAGTGAAAGTTCTACAAAATCCTCAATAATAGCTACAATTATTGTCCGGCGCTATTTAATTTTGTATAATAAAAGTGATTGTCGTCAATTTTGTTGGTTTAGGATGGGTTCGACATACTTTCATTATTCGTTATTTTTTATACAAAAGTATCTAGTATTCGTTTCACGTAAAAGCCCGCTGAACTTTAACCTGTGCAGTAGGCGATTTTTAAAGATCTACCTATTTGGGGGGCGACAGCGGGCGTTTCTATTCCTTGGCGCTTTGCGTGCTGTAAGGGAATCCTATTTAAGGTTTCCACTGTGCACCAGCGCTGCAGCATGCTGTAGGATGATGCTGAGCTGGAGATCTGTATTTGGTCACACTACTTTGTTGCTAAAATCTTATAGCTATCTTATTACTTATGGCCGCGACTGCGTCCGTGTGGAATGAGGTTTTTGGCTCCCGCGGGAACTCTATAATTTTCCAGGATAAAAGCAGGCTTTGTGTTATTCCAGACTATAACCTATCTTTGTGCCAAATTTCATCCAGATGCCGTTCAGCCGTTCTGGCGTGATTGAGTAACAAACATACATCCATGCATCCATCCATCCAAACTTTTGCATTTATAATATTGGTATAGACAAATATAATAGTTTCTTAAACTATATTTTGTGATCGAATAAAAACATTTTCTTTCTTTCTTTCTTCTGGGCAAGGTCTAAAATCCACGCGTACGTAGTCGTGGGCGCTTGCGAGTATTTAACATTCGGTGAAGGTGTTAAATAGGTAGTATCATTCTAACCTTGACAAATTCACTGTCCACTTATTCACCTTGTATTGATATTCTTTCATCCAAGGCTGTGTATACTATTCTAACAATAGTTTTAAGACACACATTATCATTAATTAATTTTGATACGTAAGGTTTTCACTGTCATTTTCTCTTTCGGAAGCTTTAAATCATACATAAATTATAAATGCAAAAGTGTGTTTGTTTGTTGGTTTATTGGTTTGTTGGTTTATCCTTCAATCACGCCGCAACAGAGCGGATTGTCGTGAATTTTAGTATGGGTATTGTTGAGGATCTGGAGAGTGACATAGGCTACTTTTTATCCCGGAAAATTAGGGAGTTCCCGTGGGAATTAAAAAACTTATTCCACGCAGTCGAAGTCACGGGCATCAGCTAGTATGTATAAAACATGCGGCCGGGTAGAAACCGATTAGGGTTATTGGGTTTATTATAACCACAGAACACTTAATAGTAAGCCTTAGCACCTCTCAGTATAACTCTCATACCCCTGACAGGTTAGTTCGCTGCGTATCAATATTTCAGAAATAGCTCTTGCGAGTTAATTTGTAGTGGAATTGAAAAAAAAACAATATATTTTAGAAAGTAGGAAAAATTGCCCCAAGATGTCTTTAAAATCTTTGGACATGGGACAAACACGTAGGCGGCGAATATGGGCAACATGTGTTGACCATAAACAATTCAGAGGTCTGTCAGATAAAAAATTGCAACATAAGCTCCGCGGGAACCCACGCAAAACTTTCGGAACTTGGGGTCATTTTGCAAAATTCCTAATTTTTACTTCAATATTATTCGTACAAAGTATTATTATTTTATTCTATATATTTTTATTAATATATATGTATTATATAATATATTTTTATCATCAAATTCTTTATTGCATAAAAAATGGATATATACAAAAACATTACACATAATAACAAACGAAAGGCATGTGCATGAATTCGTATTATACTATTGTAAACTAGAAATTAAATGTAAGACTGCCCGGCTGCCACCTTGCCGTTGTAAGTACCATTTAATAAAGAAGCTTTTGCAACGTTTTTATAACAATAAAAGGCAATCAATCTCGTTTAACCGAAACCCAGTTATCGGGACATTAGTGATATGACCTTCTGAGGCAATCTGGCCCACGTCCGCCCTCAACTGTAGCCGTTGCATAACTGACATGTTGGAGTAACAAGCATTGCTTTTTATGTTGCCATGCTAAAAGTTCAGACTCTCTAAATGGGTTTCATCGCCCACAGAGACATTAAAAAATAATGTTAAAAAAGACAACGATAAAGATGACTTTAACCCTGTCTAAGACAATTGACACCTATAATCTATGTCGTGTATATGTCACTGTAAGATTGTGAAAACCGTTAGATTGTAATCTATCTAGCGAGATTGTACACTGTCGAAAGCTTACAATTTAACGCATCATTTTGCGGTAGATTGTAATCTGTTAGGTATATTATCTGGAGGTGTTTCACCCCCGTGCCTCGGAGAGCACGTTAAGCCGTCGGTCCCGGTTATTATCACTAACATGATAAAAAATCGTTAAAGCCCGCCAACCCGCATTGGAGCAGCGTGGTGGGTCTAAGCTCTAATTCCCGCTCTCCTATGAGAGTGGAGGCCTGTGCCCAGCAGTGGGACGTTAATAGGCTGTAGTGATGATGATGATGAGGTATATTAAGTGCTAGGGCACTATCTAATTATTTTTGTCGAACCCTTACCTAACCTACAAGAAAGAGACAAGAAACGTAAATATATTACAATGAATATTTCAAAAATTGACACTCAGAACATTGAACGGTTCACAAACTGTCGACATTTTACAATTTCGCTAGTTAGATTACAATCTAACGGTTTTTGCAATCTTACGGTGACATATATGCCTAACTAGATTTGTAGTTTGAAATAGTTGACTTGCAATTGCCACCTATCTAAATTGTGTAATCTATATCTATTTATTTAATACGAAAGTATCTTAAAATTATGTATCAATAACATGCATGTTTGTAGTTAGAAAGTTAGTCGCAACTCGCAATAAAGCATTGAAGATAATACCCGTATTTATTGACAATTTATTGGCAATACCCGATTGGCATAGTCCTTTGAAAATAAAGTGAACCTTGATGCAGTGAATTAGTGAATAAAAGCCCAACGGTTTCATCGTCATCATTCAGCCCATCGATGGTCCACTTCTAAGCACGAGCCTTCTCTTAGAATAAGAAGGTTATGACCATAGTCCATCATGCTGGCTAGGTGCGTATTGGTAGACTTTGAGAACATCAGAACATGGATCGGTTTCCCCACGATAAAGAAACTTGGTTGAACGTCAGTGAAGGTTTAACTTCACTGTTAAAGCTAGTGATATCTTCTTCTTCTCAATACTCCATTTATTTATAACATATAGGACAAACAGGGGTCTCTTATGTTACGTCATATTTTGACTCTATCACCGTTTCAGAAAGAAAAAACCTCAATCCACGCGGGGTATGTGGTTAGAAAAACTTGCCTATGACGTGATTGCTATATACATAATTGGAAACGGCTGGCCATATTTTGCGAAGGAAAATGTCGTTAAAATAACAACGACAGTTTCTGCATGACTCGCTTCACCGTTCCGTTTAACCTTTACAACTTTCTGATATAATCCGACATAACCACGCGATGCAGTGGCTTTCAAAATGTGTTTTAAAGCCCCAATAGCTCATCGGTCTAGTGATTGGACTAGACTCTAGAGTCTAGTCACTAGACCGTGTAAATATAGTGAGCTCAAATTCCATCCATTGCATTATCGTACGTATTTGTAGGGCAACCCTGGATGCCTGTCGATGGATGCCGTTATTCCAGGTCTACTCTGAAACATACCTATTATGGACAGCTTCCAATATCATTGGGCTATTCAAGGGGCACAGGTAATTACGGAACCCTACACAGCGCGTGTTCACGCTGGCCACACACACTTGGCCGATTATTTATTTTTTCTTGAACGTCTGTTACTCCAAAAAACAATGATAGACTTGATAATTTAAAAGATAATAATATTCGGCCAATTGGGCGAATATTTTCCTTCTTATATTTCTTTCCTTTATGGAAGTCGGTTAAAAATGATTTGACACGGGCACAAATTAAACGCCTTTCTTCCTACGTACCTTGAACACCTTCGCGTCCAATTAATTGGGCAAGAAATACTTTCAATTAGAATACCTAAATGAACAGTACGCGTAGGTATATCTTACATAACTCTTTGCGCAAAGCTTTTGCAAGTAACCGACTACCTACCACTAAATAACTTTATAGTTAAGGAGCCCAACCTTTTTGTGAGCTGCTTGTTTATAATAAAAAAGTAAGAAATGAAAATAAGAAAGGAAGAAAAGAAAATACTATTTTAAGACCTATATCTGTAGGTACCCATATTCCGGAAAATAATATATTATTTTTTTACTTATAAAACGTATTTTCTATATTATTTATTTACTTATAAAACGTATGCAGAGCTTATGTATGTGTCACCATACATAAACTCTGCATTCAACTCGCCCGCGAACTATAGATATGTTATGACAACTAGCTATTTCTAGGGAGCCCGTAAAGAGTTATTTGTCAGTAAAGTGGATTTAATATTATAACGTGTGACACACAACCTAAGTTCTAGTAGGATAAACGCTTTAGGCTGGTTTTTGATTTTGATCGACGACCAGCGCATATGTAGCTAGTTAGCGTCAACCTGTAATTGTTTATTAAGGGGAAATGATTGTTACAGTGTTACCATGACAATTATCTCTTATTGGCCAGAATTCGTTGTCGCAAAAGGACCACTTTTAAAACAATAATTCTATGGTAGATGCAGCTTTTTTAGAATAAACCTGTAAGGACGCTTATATAGTATACATATCGTCTATATCTATAGTATACATAGTAATACATCTATAGTAATACGTAGTTTATAACCAGTTAGCGCCAATAATCAGCGTGAGAAGAAAAATAGCCTGAGTAGACGTCGCATCGTTGTCTTACAAACTTTATGTATTAAGTACCTACACTATTATATTTTTGAGGGTGGTCTTCAAACGAGCTATATCGTAAGAACGATCAAATCGATACACTTAAAATTCTACTTAAATTGCGTATACCTACGTTATAGGTATAAAACGTTAACGTTTACCTTAAGTATCTATGCGTCTTCTTGTACGTTCGGTATATTTTATTCGGAGACGTTTTATTATCTTTCAAAGGGGTTTTATTATTTCTCTGTCAGGACAGGGGGTTCGCTTACTATGTCGGCTAAGGCTTACTATTTACTAAGTAAAAAAATGTCTGCGTAGATTTGTCTGCCTGTATGTAATGTATGACATACGCGTGGATTAAGTTTTTTTTATTCCCGCGAAACTCCTTAATTTTCCGGGATAAAAATAAGCATTCATTGGGAATGGATGGATTATTGGTTATATCCCGCGAATGTCCATTCCCAGTAATATAATATCTTTATCAAAATCTGTTAAAAAGATGGCCCATGAAAGCGTAGCAGACAGGCAGATAGACAGACAAACTATCGCATTTATAATTTTAGTATGGGTTAGTTATTATTTATCGGTATAAAATAGGGCATGATACCGTTTCTATTTCCTTTCTGCCGTGTGTCACACGGCGTATTTAAAACGCGCAGATGACGCGATACAAACGCGATACTGACGTGACCCATATTATGCGCTATCATTCGTAGCCAAAAGAGTCTGCGTACGTTCACAAATACAGACGCGCAATTGTATCAATAGAAACGCGCAGATACGTCGATACAGACGTGCTGTGAACGCACGTTTGAGTTTAGATCCATTTACAGCACGCGCAGTACAGTAGGTTCTCAGCTCTCAACCACGGTATAACGCAATTACACGTGGGTGCGTTTGTATCGAAAATCTGCCTTTTGAACTGAACGCGCGTTTTCGACGCGTTTAAAATACGCCCTGTTTGCATAGTTTCTAACATAAGTAAGTAGCCCACTCCAGTGTGATGTGATTGTATTCTCAAAAAAAAAACATCAAAGGTTCAGGAGTATCCTGTATCACTATATTTTACGTGCCTTCCATAGAATTCGTTTAATGTCACTCACTCACAAAAGGGAGATTTGATTTGTAATAGGTATTCGATTACGAGGAAATATTATATACCTAATATTCTCGTCATGCAGACAATTTTTCCTGAATGAGTGTCACGTTTACCTAATCCATGAATTCGTGCAAAAATAAATAAATTATTTCCTTGATTCAGCTAATTGCTAAATTCCTCTTAGGTAAGTTAAAAAAAACACTCCTACCTATATTGTAAGGGGGGTAAGTACTAAGTATGTTGGTGTAGGGCAAACCAACAAGGTTTCTATAAGGTCCTTCAGAATCAAAGAGCCACGGATCGACGTGGTTAAAGATCTGGATAACAACCTCAATAAGTTTCCACGGGATTTATAGAAATTTACCAAATTCCAAAAAGTATACTTATATATTTTTTTAGTTTTACTTTAATTCCAAGCGGATGAAAATATTATACGGTCATGTATATAAAGAAAGACCTGTAGTTCCAGAATTAAATTCTCATATCCATATTTTTGTCCTCAGCGAGCAATCCATAAGCAGCGCTCGCGCTTCCGTCATGGTCTACGATGACGCGATGAAGAGATGGATCCCTTCCGGCTCCAGTTCCGGGCTGTCCAAAGTGCATATCTACCACCACACGCAGCACAATACATTCCGAGTGGTGGGCAGGAAGCTGAACGACCATGAGGTAACCCTAACCCGCCATCTTACCTAGTTACCACTCTTTATATATCTTACCAAGTTACCAGCTACCGACGGTTTAAAGATGATAACGTTACTACTAGTTGTTTCGAATCTTTGAGCCTGTAAATATCTTGGATTTGACACCAAAGGTCACTCCTGTCTTACCACCAACTGGCGCCAATCGGTTGTTCCGAGAGTTTGAAAAATAGTAAGCCTGATGGATTCAGTGTCATGGTCAGGATGCCGCGATGAAGAGATAGACCAGCAACTGAAGACGTTTGGTGATTGCTATCTGATACTTCTGGTTTCCTGGTTCTCTGTGCCAGTCAGAATAATTGGCACAAATAAATTGCCATTTATGTCTGTCTTACGCCAGTATAATTCGGGAAGATTAAAACTCTTTAGAAAGCTTGCAGAACTTTGTAAGCTTGGTCGATCTAGTGAGTTGTGGTCCAAGATGGACGAGATAGATGGATAGATAAATGATTTATTTGTCCACGAAAACAATTCACAATATGTGCTTACAGAAGTAAGCTTCGCTGTAAAAAAAAGAAGTAAGCCAATTGTTATATTACAATCATTCGATGAAGAAATGAAGAAATTACTTTCGGGCCCATATGATTTCGTCTCAAACCTGACTAAAATTAGTATGGGTTTTTTTGAGGTTTCTTGATTTGGCGATTACGAAAATGGCGTCAGGCAAACGAAACGAAACATATGCAATCACAGACATCATTATTGTAATCATTAGATAGATGAAAATCTTTAGAGATAGATCTTACTTCAGAACACTTCTCTTAGACACAATAATTGATGTTGGTGTAATCACAGAGAAAAGTATCAAGCTAGCAGTTAGAAAAATTAAATCAAACTCTTCTGCTGGTCCTGATGCTGTACCTGCTTTCATTGCTAAAGATTGTTTACACATATTGGTAGAACCACTAAAATACTTGTTTAACCTATCTTTGAATTCAGCGAATTATCCCGATATTTGGAAAATATCTAGAGTCACTCCTATCCCAAAAGAGAGCTCTAGTAACAATATTGAAAATTTTAGACCCATCGCTGTTCTTTCTGTGTTTGCTAAGCTATTTGAAATAACAATTAACACCCAGATCAAGCAGCAAACCCAGATTTACTTATCAGATTGCCAACATGGTTTTCGAACTGGTCGCTCCACTTTGACTAACCTCATCAACTTTGTAGACTATGCCACAACTGTAATGGATTTTGGTAAGCAAATTGATGTAGCTTATTTTGATTTTAAAAAAGCATTCGACAGAGTAGAAACTAATGTCCTTTTGCAGAAGTTATCTCACATAGGTTTCACTCCTAAACTTATAGCGTTTTTTGAAAGTTACTTTTATAACAGACAACAATATGTACAACTAGCTGAATATAAATCTGATCCCTTTACAACAACTTCAGGTGTAAGTCAAGGAAGCACTTTGGGTCCTACTCTATTCCTAATCATGATTAATGACCTACCTGAAGTGATTAAGCATGCTAAATGCCTAATGTTTGCAGACGACTTAAAATTATTTCTTCAAATAGGCGATACATCCGATACTAATTTTCTTCAACAGGACATTGATAATGTTGTTGATTGGGCTAAAAACAACTCTCTGGAATTTAACACATCTAAATGTAAAATTATGCCTTTGTCTCGCAATCGTAGCATTTTCGTCACTAACTATACCTTATCGGGCATAATACTGGAAAGGGTGAGTCAGATTCGCGATCTTGGTCTCATTATTGATACAAAACTAACTTTCAGTGATCACATTAACAAAATATGCAAAGAAGCGCATAAGCTTTTGGGATTTGTTTTACGGCAGAGTAACCGTTTTACGGTTCCATGTGTAATGATTACGCTATACAACGCGTACGTCCGCAGTAAGCTTGAGTATAATTCCGCAGTGTGGAGCTCACCACATGCAAATTATACTCTAGCCATAGAAAGAGTTCAGCGCAAATTTGCTCGTAATTTGTATAAGAAAGTATATGGGTACTATCCATACTTGTATCCTTCGGCTTTTGTATTGGGTATGTTGGGGTTCGAAACTCTAGAAACAAGGAGAAACAGAGCTATTCTGCTACACTATTACCTTTTACTCCACGGTAAAGTTGATAACCCCGACACTTTGTCTAGGTGTGCATTGGCAGTGCGGGCGCCGGATAAGGCTGTCCGTTCGTGTAGGCGTTTGCCCTTCTTCTATTTGAAAGTAACGCGAACAAATTTTGCAGAAAATGCGCCAACCCTACGAGTACTTACTCTGCTCAACGATCTGATTGCTCAGCACCAACAGCTAGACGTATTTAATATTAGTTTTAATGAATTTTGTCAAATTTGTAATTCCTGACTCGGTATGCGTTTTGGCATTGCTGTAAGCGTACCGAGGATATTATTTAATAAATCAATAAATCAATAAATCAATAAAATAAATCAATAAGGCCATAATATGAGATAATCAGATCCAATTCACTTTCGGCATCGTGGGCAGAAATGCAAATGATTGTGAGGTAACCGAGACCCGAATAACAGATGCTACGGAAAACAAACCCAATATGTGGGCTGAACATGATTTGCCAATCTATTATATTACTTTTATCCCACAGCTTATTTATCTATCTATTCATCGCTGTCGCTATCTATTTCTAACTGTGGAGGTTCCCGGTGTAAAGTCACAGATCTGCCAAAAAAGCTATCGAGTTTCCAATAGCCAGAGGCATCCATCGCTGGCCCACTACTAAATACGAGGTTGAAAATGAGAAGTATTTGGTCACCACGCTTGTCAAGTGCGTTTTGGCAGACTCCACCACTCCTCACGATGTTTTCCTCTTTCGTAATACTCCGTAAATACGTAAAAGTGGTCGAGGATCGTAACTGCAACAACCCGAGCTGGAGTACGAACGTCTTACCCATTAGGCTATAACCGACCCCGCAGAATTGCTCTGTCTAGACGTCTCCATCGATCGACGGCATGAAGTTTACCTCTTTCAGTATTTTAACCGTGTGACTATCTGATTCCAGGTAGTAATAAACTGCGGTATCGTCCGAGGGCTGAAGTACAACCAGGCGACGGCGACCTTCCACCAATGGCGGGACGCGCGGCACGTTTACGGTCTCAACTTCTCCTGCCGCGAAGACGCCGACAGCTTCGCGCGTGCCATGATGCATACACTTGAAGTAAGTGCCAACAACAATACAAGTATAGCTTGGCAAAGTCCATACAATATTATAAATGTGAAAGTGTTTCTGTCTGTCTGTCTGCTACGCTTTCACGGCCCATCTGGTCCACCGATTTTGATGAAATTTGGTACAGAGGTACCTAACATCCCGGGGAAGGACATAGGCATAGGAAGACATCTCGGAAAATTAAAGGGTTCCCGCGGGAATCAAAAAAACATTAATCCACGCGGACGAAGTCGCGGGCATCATCTAGTTATCTTTATATGTGAAGATGGCACCACTGTCTATTTAAAATTAAGCATATTAAGATCCACTAACACTACTACTACAGCACATTAACGTCTGGGCACTGGCCTCCACTCTCATAAGAGAGAAATTAGAGCTTAGACCCACCACGCTGCTCCAATGCGAGTTGGCGAGCTTTAACGACTATTATCATTGTAGTGATAATAACCGGGACCGACGGCTTAACGTGCTCTCCGAGGCACGGGGGTGAAACGACGCCGGGTCAGGCCAAACGACTTGGCCTGACCCGGGACACGAACCCGAGACCTCGTCGGCCGCAGTCGAACGTGGTAGTCTTGAATTCGCGGCAGGGCCAATTTGGAACCCGTACAAAAACCACCGTTTTCTAAAACTTCAATAATAGTTACCGTTATAAATGTTACCATGTGTTTCAGATCCTAGCGAACAAAGTGGTGAACAACACGGCGCCCCCTCCCCCGCAGCCCCCCAACCCGCCGGTGCCCTACAATGGGCACAACAACACGCATTATGACGAGGATATGGGATACAGGTATGCTGTTCTAACCTTATGTATGAATTTACCGTACCGTACCGCACGAGTAAGTAAGATTGCAAAAACCGTTAGATGTAATCCAACTAGCGATATTGTAAACTGTCGACAGATTGTGAACCGTTTGTTTTTGCAATCTTACGGTGACATATAGTTATAAAACTTCTGCCGTGTGCAATTCACCCACGGCAGAAGTGAAACTTCAGAAAAGTAACCTACGAGAGAATGAGATAAATAAACTCTCATTCTCTCGCAGGCTAAATCCTATTATGAATATGTTTGTCTCTTTTTAGTGTCGCTTTTTCGTTTCATCGAATTTTCAAATCACTACGATTCTAAAGAAGTTTCACTTCAAAAAAGAAACACTTTGTATGCAATTTATTGGCGTGCAATGCAGGGCTAGATATTATACCTACTCGTAGTTTCATTTCAAAACTAATTTTCGATACAACCTTCGTTTCAGAACAATGACCCGAGAAGACGCCGCGATACTCCAACAACCGCAATACCACGCGCCGCTGCACCAACAACACCAGCCCCCGATACAACAACACCAGCCGCCGATACAACAACACCAGCCCCCGCTACAACAACACCAGCCGCAGCTGCAACAACACCAGACCGCAATCCCACCTCAAGCACAACACCACCCACCGAGCCAGTACCACGCACCGCATCATCATCACCCGGTAAGAGACTCAACGATACTTCATCGTCCCACAAACTTATCGAATATAAAGGTATCGTACCACAAACTTATCTGGCCCGGTGGCCAAAATTGGAACTTATTTTTTTTGACATTTTATATATTGCTTGTATTTTATTTTAAAATTCATTAGCAACTTTAAATGTGATAACAGCGACACTGTCACCGGGCCAGATAAGTTTGTGGTACGATACCTTTATATTCGATACCCGTATCAATGATTCCTATATTTTATGCACAATCATCATCATACTGCACAAGTATGTGCTGATGCCGAGAGTTTTTTTATGTGTACGTGTATCATACCAAGTCTTACAATAAATTTGTGATTAAAAACTGTAAAAATGAAAAGAAAGTCTAATAAGAATAGGATACCAATTAATTTTACGCATTCGTAATATTTATTAGCAATCAACGCGACGACGTCTTTGAGAGGCGATATCTAGTGGACAACCAGATGAATGTCGTCAGTTTTTATACTGTTTACATAGGTACTGCGGATACTTTAATACTATACAAGTATCAATCAGCCTTCCTAGTTATTGTTCATTTTTGGTAACCATAGCGCGTATTTGAGCGGCGATAAGTAATTAGTTCCCAGCCGCATGCGGGCAGACCGTCACTTTTCTCACCCACCCACCAAATACTGAATCAACCTTCCTAGCGATAGGTACGGCTATCTCTCATAATATTATTATCTCATAATATAGATATTAGTATAGATAATTGTTAGTGTGGATGAATAATGTATGGTGGTGGTTCCAGGCCGCCCTCCCCGCCAGTGTAACACAGAACGCGCCCGCGCCGCCCCCGCACGGCGTGCACACGTTGCCGCACGCGCCCGCGCCGCCCGGACACGGCCACCATCGCACCAATAGGTAGGTAACATCGATCTATCAGTGGCGTGCACAGTATTCGGAGCCAGGATTACACTGGTTAGGTAGATAGTAGATAATGAAGAAACTTGATTCATTCATTCATCGTGCATTGTCGAGTCAACATCTCCTTAAGATGCTCCGGTGTTGTTGTGAAACATATGTTGAGAATAATTTGGAAGATTTGTATGGTGTGGTGAATATTGCAAGATACACAGTGTACCACATAGATTTACCTACTGTGGCGGATTGTAGCGAATTAAATTTCAAGTTTCTTCAGTATCCATGGACTTCCGCAAAATAACGCCTGCTTCAATCCAAGATAGTAGATACCTACTTTCAGGTAGGGCATGATGAAAAATAAGCATTGAGCTTTTTTTAACTAGGGTAAGCAACCTATAAGTAACCTATAATATAAGTAACGCCTCTATGTCGTGCACGCCACTGCGATCTATCATCGGTGATATCCTACTTTAGAAAGAAAGAAGAACGTTTCACCTCACTAGCTCAAAGACGTCTTTGCTGCTTAAAACCAGTGAGCAAAAGTAGTTTTTGCTCACTCAGTGAGGAAAATAGAGGGTAAAAGAGCGAGAGGCCACTCACCAACTAGGTGGTATGACCAACTGAGGGAGTCGAACGCGTCCAAATTTTATAATATAGTGAGAAGGGCCACCGACAGAAGCCAGAAGAAACAAATAATCCGTTCGAGGATAGGATCTAGGCAGGACCACGATCTTGAAGGAACAACCGAAGACAGAGAGAGTGTAGGGATAATATTTTTCTGAAATCTTGTATTTACTCGCTACTGAGGTGGAAAATTGTGTGTATAACACGATACCAAAGTTTTTTGTTTCTCGGGATTCAAATAAGCACTCGCAACAAAAATGAACTTTGCTATCTTGTTGATCAAATAACTGTTATTTACAAACTAGATGATACCCGCGGCCTCGTCTGCGTGTATTGAGTTATTTTTATCCCTGCAGGAACTCCTCAAATTTCCGGCAATTTCCTAAAAATTTGTCATTTTGTATGGCGTCGTAACTCGTATCGCGTCGCGTCGCATCACGCCACGCGACAACGGCTAAGCCTCTCGTCCTATGGTGGTATGAAGTACTTCAAATGTGATTGATATGGGTTGGTTTTCAGTGCGCCGATGCCGCCGAACATGTCTCTATCGGCCGCGTCCACCATCACCGCGCCGCCGCCAGTGCCACCACACCAGAACCTACCCGCACCCGCTAACGTATGATGTTACATTGTTATTAATTTTGATAGTACAATTTTATAAAAAAAAGTGTGTGTGTTTGCAATTCACACACGGCAGAAGTGAAACTTCAGAAAAGTAGAATGGGATAAAAATAACTTGTATTCTATCTCATTCTCTCGCAGGCTAAATCCTATTCTGAATATGTTTGTCTCTTTTTGGTGTCGCTTTTTCGTTTTATCGAATTTTCAAATCACAACGATTTTAAAGAATTTTCACTTTTTTTTTAAAATCTTTATTTAAGGAGTTTGTACCATAAGGAATATGTCACTCCGTAGGGCTTCAAGAAATTCTACACTAAATCTTAATTATTAAATCGTGCGTAGGGCTTTATTGAACAGCCATAACAGAGGCCTAGCTGTCCTCTGATAGAGGCTGAAAAAAAAAGTAAGTCCCACAAACTCATCTGACCCGGTGACAGCGTCGCTGTTATTATAAAGTAGCTAATAAATATTAAAAACTAGTGGGCCCGGCAGACGTTGTCCTGCTCTGAACCTAGAACCCGATTGCAGCGCCCCCTACTGGGTCCAATTATGAATATACACAAAAAATTCCATCTAAATCGGTCCAGCCGTTCTGGAGTTTTAGCAAGACAAACAAACAGCAATTGATTTTTAGATAGAGAAGATATGACAAAAACAGTCAATAAAAATTATTTCCAATTTTGGCCACCAGTCCAGATAAGTTTGTGGGACTGTATTAGACTGTAGACTCAGGCCTACTTGCACAAGGCCGTTAAATGTGTTTAGTTACATTTTCTATACATGTCTTATTCATGTCCCCCCAGAACAAATTTATCAAAACAGTGACACTGCCTAAACTCATCACAGTGACAGACAGTGATGAGTTTAGGCAGTGTTGTGCAAGTCGACGTCTTTATTATTAAGATTTGCATTTTACTGTATAAAAAATGTTTATTGAAATATTAATTATGACTAGCACACTATTTTATATGTAAAAATTTCATATAAATATAAATTTTTCAGGGTCCAATAGCGCCTCCGACCCCTCCAGCGGCACCTCAGCCGCCACCCATGGTAAATATTTCTTGTCGATTCCATACTACTATCGAACCAATAAAGAGCATTAAAACCAAAGTCTTCGAACGGCATTTTGCCACTTCCCACTGATTTATTTATTTTTATTTATCAAAATATATTGATGACTTACCGCTCTGAAAAATGGTCACTTTAGGGCACAGAATACTAACTATTATTATTATAGACTATATAGTCAAATTAAGTATTTTTAGCGATCTCCCAAAAGACGTAATAAAGACGGCCCGTCCCGGCTTCGCACGGGTAGATATAAATAGGTACAGATATTTTTCATAATGGTGCACCCCCTTCTCCCGCACTGCCCCTCTCACGAAGAATTAGTTACTCGATGCGCTGCGTGGCGGCCGCCGCCGGCATGTATTTTTATTTTAATTTCATGATAATATCTTTTGAATGGAATGTCCGATTTCAATTATTCAAAAAGTAATCATCAGGTATTGAGACAGTCTTGAATATTAAATTATTTATTTGGATAAAAATTTATAAATGGTATGGATAACACGGTCTGATTTTGATCGGCATTTCTATCAATTTGTTAAATGTAAAAAAGTAGTTATAGTGACGTAACTACAATAGTTAGACACATGGTCTCGCGAAGTTTTTTGTAGATATTGATATATTCTATAATATTGTCGAACATTTTTTGTCCTATCATTAATACTCTTCGCAGCGTATGCGATGAAAGACATTTTATGGCAAATTTTTTTACACCTTCGGTTGGTTTTAATCGGAATTTCTAAAGATTTCTATAGTAATCTAGTACTAAATATAGCCTATGTTACTCAGTGATAATGTAGCTTTCTAATGAAAAAAGAATTATTGAAATTGGTCCAGTACTTTTTAGTTTATTCGTTACATACAAAAATACAAAAATACAAAAATACAAATCTTTCCTCTTTATAATATTAGTGTAGATAACCACTTTAAATTGATTAAAGTAAAAAAGTGAGTCCAATTTGATGACGTCATCCATGCAAACTTTCGCATTTTTAATGGGTATGTTCCGATATACACTACGAGCACTGTAAGGTGTGACGTCAATTTAATATACTGCGAAGCCGTTTCTTTATAGTTAGCTATACTGGTTACTGGCGGAACCTGCAGTCAGCACTGAGAGCACCTTACCTCGAAAACGCCAGTACATAAAAGGCGACGATTTATGACGTCATATATTTCCCTAGGATACTGCGGCAGTATACTGTCAGTCCCCAGTAAGAGCATTGAACAGTGCTCGCAGTGTGTATCGGAACATACCCAATATTAGTATAGTTTATGTCTGATGTCTCTATCTTTTTTAATCTAATTGACATTTGTCTCGTTCCAGCAGCAGACCCCTCCCCCGCAGCCCGCGGCGCCGGCCCCTCCCCCTCCCCCTCCCCCGCCCGGAGCTGCGCCGCCACCTGCCGCGCCCGTGCCCTCCCCCGCCTGCCCGCCGCCGCCACCGCCCCCGCCTCAGCCCCCCGCCGCGGACCTGTCGGGCTTAGCGGCGCAGCTGCAGCAGGCCAGGCTCAAACGACAGGCCAAGGTATGTTCCTACTAGGGTTGTAACGGAGGCGTTCTTAGCGGGAGCGGAAACGGAGGCGAAGGTGGATTTTTCCGATCACATCGTCCATTTTGTGTGCTTTAGGATGCGATGAATCCCACATTTTTTTATTTTTTTTTTGAGGTTATTCTAAGGACAGTTGCCTTTTTGCTTGTTGTAATGGTGTAACTGACGTCACCTGCTTCGATTTGTACTTCTCGCATTGTAAGCCAACAAAAATAAACCTCCCTTACAACTCCGCAAAAAATTCTAAAATACACAGAATAAAAGTGACGCTCGCTAAGCTTGCCTTATCAAATTTACCCGAACATTTATTCCTTGGTAATACAAACTCAACAGACAACCTTATTTTAATCATTTCAGCAACAGCAGCAGCAGTCTTCAGGCAGCGCGACCCCCGGCAGCGAAGCCTCGCCCCCCGGCGGCGTGGGGGGCTCGGACCCCCCCGCCAACCCTCGCGGCAACCTCCACTGTATGATGCATGAGATGCAGCGGACCCTTGCGCGGCGCAGGGCCCACCTCGCGCATCTGGATAAGAGCGAGGTAGTGTGTTTTACAACTGCCTCGTTGGTCTAGTGGTTAACATGTTCGACTGCGGCTGACGAGGTCCCGTTTCGGGCCATAACAAATACAAATATAAATGTTTTTTTATTCAAATAAACTTTTACAAGTACTTTTGAATCGTCGAGTGAATCTACCACTGGTTCGGAATGCCATTCCTACCGAGAAGAACCAGCAAGAAACTCGGCGGTTGCTTTTTTGAAAAAAATTATTAACAATTTCATGAATTTGTAGAATACATAAGGAACCGGGTCTGGTATTGGGTTTTTCTGACTAGAAATTTGCCTGGAATTTACAAGCCCGGAGTTGAAAGTTGCGCATTGGAGCAGCGTGGTGGGTCTAAGCTCTTAATTCCCTCTCTCCTATGAGAGTGGAGGCCTGTGCCCAGCAGTGGGACGTTAATGGGCTGTACAGTCGCGGTCTGAATTTTTGTACAACCATAAGGTTCATAATCGCATGCAATGAGGGCTACCGTTTTTATGCTCACTAGTTGGCGCCACTTGCGAGTAAGGTCCTAAAATATAGCTGTTAATTCGGTAAACAAGCATATTTCTGAAAAAAAAAATCCCTTTAAAAATAGTAAACATACAGGAATCAGGAAAATACTAACCTATGAATTAAGTAGCTGTTCTTTCAGCCCGCTTATTTTTGCCTCTTTTTCTTAGCTCCGCTGTCAAAGTACAGAGCACTGGCATTCATTGACACGTATCTTTACATCTTCCATAATTAATCGGTTATTGCTAAATATTCATAACATTAACTAAATAATTAGACTCGCGTTAAAAGCCCAGTGATATTTAACATTTTGGAGACCTCACTCTACACTAGCGCCCCTAGCGGCGAATTTAAACGGCATAGATCATAGATTTTTGAACATTAATCGGTTGCTGCAGTTGGTGACAAATTGATAGGAATGTCACTTTAACAAATGCTAATGCTTTAATAAATGTTAATGTGTCAAACTTGAAATTAGGTTATCAAAAACTTTAGATAACTTTCAAACGTAATAAATACTTTGCTAAGGCATTTCAGACTTTACTGCATGCAGTATTATAACATTTTCAGACCGCGACCGTACATAGGCGCGTACAGTCGCGATCAAAATTTATAACTACTGTAATACTATAGTAGTACTTGTGATATCCAGCAGGAATCGTCTACGGAGAGCTCGGCCAGTTCCACGCCCATGAAGTCTTGGGAGCGATCCGCTACACTGCCGCACCGGATGCCCGCCGCATGCAACGGCAACTCCAGTGAGTACTTATATACACTGTTATTCTATACTCTTTATAAAACTAGATCATTCTGATTTATAATTCGTGTGCTTAGACAATCGTACTAAGGTATAATAGCCGCGGCGTAAGTTGAACCCTGCGCAGAAACACATTTCGGGTGTCAAACGAAGTGCGGTATAAGAGGGGCCGCGAGGGGCCGCGCATTACCATACCCTTCGCTCCCCGCGCATGCCCCGCGCGGCCCTGTAGTACAATTTACCTGGGTAGACGATCGGTCTTCGCAGTCCGCACATAATCCAATAATCTACTAGTGGCGCACGAAGAACACAATGAGCCTGAATGGCGATTACGAAGTTTTCTCTGAATTACGCTATATATACGACTTCCAAAGTTCAGTGGTAGGACCAGTGGTTAGTGGTTCGGAGCATGATCAACATTTGTTACTGTCGAGTCATATCACCTGCTCCCATACAGGCCTAAAGACTCGCGTTTTTACTTGTATCTCTTTACTAAGGAGATACAAGTAAAAGCACGCGCCGCCCGTTGCACTGCGGGGCCGCCTTTGCTATCGCTATATCTTAAAACGGAAATAATTTATACGAAAAAATAAAACTTTATGTTATTTATTTCAAATAATGTATGTATTCCAGCGAATAATGATGGGAGTGCGCAGGCGCAGTCCCCCCGAGCCGCGCGGAAGCGGTTCGGCTCCGCCAGCGAGGAAACCATACTGAAGGTAAACTATTTTACCACACGCGTGCGGTAATGTCTTGCTTATAGCCTTAGTAACCTTATTCAATATAATTTTCCACTTGGCGCACCAGTAACATAAAAAACTATTTTCCAGCAAGTGAACGGCGGAAACGAGAACGGCTGCGTGTCCGCCGCTGAATGGGACAGCTTCAAGCAAGAAGTGCTCCGCGAGATACGCACGCAAGTCAGCCAGATGAAGCGGGAGATACTTGACGGTGAGATTTATTTTGAAATTTTTGAATTCATTTTGAAATTTTTGAATTTATTTTATAATTTCACGTTAAGTTGCTCGTACTTCACCACTATTAAAACATTTCTTACTCTTGGGCGATAAAAATATCACCACACAAAGCCGTGCAGTAACATTCATTTTTGCACTAGTGTGGTAATATAATGGCCACCATATAAAATATCAGCTGTTCCAAAGATGGCGATCTTTGTTGAGATAATTTGTACATCATCACTCTAGGGCAAACTTGATGTAGATAATATTAAGTATGTGTGTTCAACATACACTATACTTGTGTGAATGTGGATAGGTTGGTGTATGTTTTCAGTTTGTGGGGTGAGTGTGTTTATGAGTGTGTTATATGGTCGGTCGGTTTATTAAAACTTGTTTTTTTTCCAGCCATGAAGGCAGAGTTCGCCCGCAGGTAAGCTAGTCTGTCGCAGGCCGCACCGGTGGAACAGTTCTAAACAATCATCCCATATACAGCCTAGTTATGAGACATAGTGTTATACATATTATGTTGTATGGAATCAGGTCGAAACAAACTTACCATACATATACAAGTTTTATGTACCTTTGTACCACAGCTAATTTATTTGGAACAATTCTAAGCAAACATACCATACATATACAAGTCTTATGAACATTAGATTGCAGCTATTTTGTATTAAAAAGTCCTAAGGCGGTGTGGTATCCAGAATTTCCCCCTCTCTGGCACATTTTCAATTATTCTCTCTCTCTCTAAATAATGAGTCTCACTGTTCTTTTGACAAATGTGGCCGATCCCGAGAAAAATGCCAAAAACGTCTAGTAAATTGCTCGCCATTTTGCTCTGTCATAAACATAGTCAAAAACTTTTATAGGTAACTTATATTACACTAAAAAGATGTCTAAAATGAATGCAATTTTACTGTCAAGACTTTGATATGTCACATTAATTGTCAGAGTATTTAGAGACACAATCATTGAAAATGTTAGAATGTGTGAGAGAGATGGAAACATTTACTATGTACCATTGCACTATCAATATTAACTCTATATTGTACTATGTAAAAACAATTCTAAACAAACAAATATACATACACAAGTCCATGAATACAACAAGCAGGTAAGTACCATAGAGATCTTTGCCAAGTTATGTGGAACAGTTCTAAACAATCATCCCCTAGTAGATCTTATGTACCATAGGAATTTATATACACAGTGGACAATACCAATTTATGTTATGATACTTTACGTACCATTACTAGCATATTGAAATTTTAAAAACACCATTTATATGAAAACTTATACACGAGAGGAAAATATTGACAGTAAGCTGAAATAAATAATAAAGACAGTTTCAAAATAACACAGACTAAAGAAAAAATAATGATTGGACAGCGATTGTCACGCAACTGTCGCGACCTGTCATACTCGATCGCAACTTGATATTTTTGTTTGACAAGATGCGACCGATTATTTGTCCTTAGATGTCAAAATGTTACTAAATTAACCGTCGCGTAATAAAAAAATTAACATATTTATTTGCTAGCGCGCGGCGGGTTTTGCTAATCTTTTTGTTTTAGTCTGTGCTGCTTAAATTTAAATTAAAAGAGTATTCAACATTGTAACCGACAGTTAAATATACGTACGCTGATTTAACAATAAATAAAAACACCACCATTCATTATTTTTATTAATAATTTTTAATGTATTAATAAAAATAATGAAATAATTACTAAATAAGAAGTAATTTCGAATAAATGTTATTTGCTCTTCGTTGAAAATTAATTCAAATGACAGTAGAGTTTGAGTAAGTTTCATACGTAAGCGCTAGAATTTTTACATACATAGCGTACATTTTGTCACATTTTACACAATTATGAAAAAATACTTATAGTGGTACACCAACAGATATCAACACTTGTGTAATTATTATTGAATGGAAAGGTAAAAGAATGTGTATGTCTAAAATTGATAGATACTAATGCTTGTTGCCCCAAATAAGGCTGAAAAAATTAAAGAGTAATTAAATATAAATTGATATGTATAATAAGTGTTGCTAGCAACACAGGTGGTCATTCTGTAACTTTTTTGACACTAAGCGATTCTCGCGCTATAGTCGAGACCTGTCATTTTAGACAAAATCTTGACAGTTTTGTATAAAATGACAGGTCGCAACTGAAGTCGCCAAATGTCAAAATCTCAGAATCAACCCACTGAACAATGATTTTAACTTGTAACTGTTCGCCAGTGTCGTCTGGGTTATTTGTGATTGTAATAAATAATAAAACGACGTATAATAAGGGTTGCCAGTAAAAAAATAACAACGATATCATTATACACAGTTTATGTAACAGTGTTGTTGTATAACAAATAAAAATCAGCACCCCTAGTACAACATTTTGATAGCAACCAATGTGATAGCGACCCTTTAAGATTGCCATCGCATTGTTTCATCAAAGTTTGGCTAAACTTTATAGTAGGTATAATCGTTTGCGCACGAAATAAGCATAACGTTGTTTTTTTTCCTAATTTTATACTTAAACAAAAAAGTATTTATTGGGATACGTATAAACTGTGTACGTAGTGTGTAAGGAATTTACAATTATAATTAAATATTATTGCCGGTTTTTGACGAATTTTTAATTAAATTAATTATTTATTAGGGCTTATTTTCAATTACCAAATATAGACGCACGACAGTGGGTCCGCCAAGTTAGGATGATATATAATGGATGAAGAATTTTATTTTTTCAATACAAAAAGTGTCAAAATGTCAAAATTATTCCTCGGTACAACATTATTTGGCTATAGCTGAAAATCAGTCATATTTCTTTCTGTATTACTTTAAATCGTTTAAAAACCGTCAAAAATACAGATTAAAAATGTGTAATAATCGGCTAGTATCAAGTTATACCTAGTATTATTATATTTATTGACTATACAATAACGATTATGGCTTCACAGAGTATACAAAATATCCTGCTTATTAAAGCATAAAAATAAAATAAATCTATTAAGATTTATTTTATTTTTATGGTTTGAAAATATAAATTCTTGCAATTTATGTTATTCAGTATACTGTTGTATATCCGCCAAGGGCTAGGAAAGAGTGTTACGTCTATCATTTAACCAAATGTAATATATTAATTATTATAAATTATTATCATTTTATATATCATTATATATAACGGTTGTTATTAAGGCCAGATTTTGACTGATACCATGAAGTAATTTTCTAACTTTTTATGGGATATCCTTTGCAAATAATTAACAAATTATATTACTTTGTATACTCTGTGTTTTCAAATATACAGTTTAGAATACTATGGTTTAATTTAGAAACGAGTTTTTAAAGTTTTAAAGCTAAATTGAATGTGATTTTAAAAATAACCTGTTCTTTTGTCGGATGAAATTCTAACCCCTTATGTGGTCTTCCATAAGTAATTAAATAAAATAGAAAAACCTAGATGCAGTCGTTTTTAAAAGTTATAATACGAGTAAAATAAGCATCCAGAGATGCGTTACTTCAATTCCTGTATAACATTTTCATATGTTATACCAATTTTATATGACATATGAACAAATATAACACGTCAAAATGTATTATATAAAAATAAGTTATATTTAATAAATTTTTCAAAAATCCAAACTAATTATTTCGAATATGGCTTTGTTAATTTAATATACATGAAACGTGATATTGTATTTTGAAATGTTTACGTCCCTACGCACTTTATAATGACTAGTTTACAATTTCTGAACTTAATTGAATTTACAGTTCTAGTGCTATATCTACATTTCACCTTTTTGTTTATATTATTTGTAGTGTAAAATAAGCCAAACTAGATGTAAGTGCTTGCCTTTTAGGCCTGAATTTATTTTACGCTGATCGCCTACGTCGTATCGGAAATTCGACACGACCAGGGAAAGAATATAACAGTCTTAGCTTTATGTAATTTACTTTTGATACGAACTACATCAGCGCTGGAAAATTTCAGGCCCCGTCTTACTAACCAAAAAAATTTCAACCGGCAAAAGATTTAAAAACAAAACAGATTCTAACACAATTAGGAAAAATGTTGAAAATCTATAAGTACACGTCGTAAACAGTACAGAATTAAGTATCTTACCATATAATTACATTTTAAAAGGGGGATCCCAAAAAATGGGTAATCCGCCGAAAAAATATTACTTATTTTATAATTAAAATAACAGATAAACGACTTTAAGCCGAAATATATACCACATTTTTGTTTTGAAAATACTTTTTTCTTTTTGTATCTTTATTATAACCAATAGTAAGCGCAGAAATACAGTTTAGTTTATAAGATATTATGTCATAAATACGGACTGAAATATACCATTCCATATAACGTCTGATACGTACGGCCTGACAATTTGAATACATTAGTTTTTTGTTTTATATACACAATCGCCTATGTATTACGTAATTTACAAGATCATCAGTTATTTTGCAAAGGATCGTAGACTAAAGGGAAAACATAGAAAGGGACGAAAAAGTACTGATTCAGAGATTATCGATTACAAGCTCCCAAGGGTCGCTTGCTCAAAATAGGGAAAAATCATTAACTTCCAAGATCGAGATTAATTTAGTATTTTCTAATACAAATTGTTTTATTTAATTCTGATAACATGGAATAGCAAAGATTAAAAATTATTTTCAGTAAATTAAACAAAATATTACAAACACACACCTTTTTTGGTTTAACTCCGTCTATATCTTTTCCTTTAGTCTTAGTATTCAATATAAATGTCACCGTAAGATCGTAAAAACCGTTTGATTATAATATACCTCGCAAGATTGTGAACTATCGAAAGATTGTGAACTGAACATACTGATTACAATTTAACGCATTATTTTTCGGTAGATTATAATCCATCGAAGTAAAACCGTCAAATTGTGAAATACCGTGCGACGGAACGCACCTAGCGCGCTGATTGGTTGAACGGCATATGCCAATTGCCATGCGTCGCCATATTTGTTTGATAATTCATTTGTTGTCGAATGTAAACAAACAGTGTTTTGGTGTTTGTAAATTGATTTCGTGTTGAAAATAACTCATAGCTTTAGAATTCGTTACATAAAATTGTTGTGGAAGTAAAATGACTCTATGATCAACCAAAGAAGTGCAGTTTGAATGATAGATAAGTTAGTACGTATTCGTCACTGAACATAGCCCATTACAGAAATTTTGCGTGTTTTAATATTTTTTATGCGCGTGAACTATGTGATCTCATTTGATAACATTTACAATGTCGGATATTGAGCCTATCTTTCAACACCGACCAATCAGGGACGACCTTCGGACAGCTGACAATTTAACGCGCGGCAGATTGTGATTTAACAGTTTCACTTCGATGGATTATAATCTACCGAAAAATAATGCGTTAAATTGTAAGCCGTATGTTCGGTTCACAATCTTTCGACAGCTCACAATCTTGCGAGGTATATCATAATCAAACGATTATTACGATCTTACGGTGACATAAATAACATAACATTTTGAAAACACATTTCGTATGGAAAACGGATTTCGACAATTTTTTTTTGCCATACAAGAAATCCTTTTTTGGGATTGCACATTTACATTGATTTTTTGTTTCATATATTAAAACCTGGTGCTTATAGCATATTGTATACATACGTGCTATGATTCCATGATTTTTTTATACACTAGGTACATATATTGATTTTGACTGACTATGCATTTAAAATTTTGAAAGCGTATGCAATTTTGAGCTGAGTGTAATACTAGGGTTTCCTAGGAAAGCGGTGCCGTTATATAAACGCTGCGACGCTACTTTGCGGGCAATTTTGGATTATTTTCAACTTTTAAAAGTAAAATATGTAAATTTTTTATTATCAGAATATAAGAACTTGAAAATTGTTCCTATTAGGGCCTATTTATTCCTTTGTCTCACATACTAAAGACTTAGCATTCTTTATAAAGAATTGTAACCTCTTTTTGCGTCGGAGGAAAATGTCATTTCGCTGAAACAAGGGGCAAGTTTGTTCACCCAAAATATTACATTCAAAGCTCGATTCAGTTAAATGACTGTGTGTGATTGAAAATATGTTTTTTTTTTGCAATCCAAGCCGCTATTCGTCGTATGCATGGTTTCGGGTAATATAAACGTGCGAGCAAAGGATTCGGATCGATTATTGAAATGACTAATATTTGTCACGGACACTGATTCATTGCTAGCGAGTTCAATTATAAATTTTTGAAGTTAGACCTAAAGTTGGTTACCCAAAATCCTGCATATATATATATAAATAAGTAACTCTTAGTGATATTTATATCTGTAATATTTAAGGTAACTGTAAGTATTACATGTACTAAAAACTAACCAAATTTACGTCGATTTAAATAATATATTTAAAGGGGAAAAAAAGAAACTGTTTATACAATTTTTGTATTGGTCTCAGTTATGTCAAAGATTGTATTTATTCATAGGATAGACTGAGAGGTGGCGGACAATTTTTTCAGGTTTTTTATACCAGCTAAAATTACATAAAAAGTCGTTATTTTAATAAATAAGAAAAAAAATTCGTTCGAAATGTATGTATTTTGCTTTTTTGTACGCAAACTGAGTACTAAGTAGGGTATTTTAATTTCTATGAAAACGTTCTAAACGTTCTTACGAAAAGTCAAGTCCGTCTTTTGAAATATCACTCATTTCTCAAAATTAAGGGTGACCTAAACCCATGTAGGTTTAGGTCACCCTTAACGACGTACGTACTTCAACTAATTACGCAATGTGATACATTTTGTACTGGTATAAATATATTAAGCAAATCGTTCACCATCTCTTAGACAAAAAAAATATATTATGTGAAAAAAGCCATTTTCGATGAATATTATTAAATTCGCCTAAATTTGAGCTTAGTTGATTTTGTCGTACGCATAATTTAATTAAAAGCTTGTTCTTTATGAATTTTACGATAAGGCTTCAATTCCACAGAAAACAGTCTAGACTGGAGTTCTGCTCTCGTTTCGTATCAGTCATACATCTCGACAACGTTAATAGATTTCAAGCAACGAAACCTCATAACGTCAGAGTAAAGTGGACTTAAATACTACCAAAGTTTCCGCTTGGGATGAAGGCTGTTTTATAGAATTCCCAATATCCCTGCGGACTATTCGCATCAGTCAGCATAGTGTGTACGAATAAATGAATGAACGACATTGATCAATCAATCATCGTGATGATGATAATTTATGATGGTATAAATAAATTTTTGAATGTGTGAGCAGGGTGAACGCAGAACTTAAGAACGTTGATAGTGGGATCGAGGCTTTATACTGAAAATTCTGTAAGCTGATTTTTAATTTTAAAAAAACTTGAGAGAACTTTTATAAAACTCGCGAATTTGGCCGTTGCAATACCGCGCGATGTTTTTTTGCGCTTTTTAGGTTTTATATTTACAATGATTGAAAATTAAAATAATGTATGATAGTTTGATTGGTAAATTGCTGATTTATAATTGATCATATCACTTAATTATTTTCGTGATTTGTGGAAAAAGATCATGGCGGTAATTTTCCCGTTTAAAAAAAATAATTATATGAGTAGCGCAATTTGAGTTTACCACGTGGTGTATTTAACTAAATTTATTACTAATTATTATTATTAGATAGCTATTGTTTTCAATTTTTGTAGTCACTCGGAGTAAATTGTAAATATTATTAATTATATTACTTTACGAATTATATTTTTTTGTGATCGCCCTTTTTAGTTTTCTTTATTTTTCCTTCTCTAAATTTTTGAGTGGCAGTTTTTATGGCAACTTTGAAAAAGCCTAGATTAGGTTCAGTAATGGTACAGTGAAATACGAGTATAGAATCGCGGTAAAATTGTGATTGCGTATAATAATTAAAAACCAAATAGAATGTAGAAACTACCAATTATGGGTTAATTCTTTGATTTAGGTTAATTTGACTTGCAGATATGTCAAGCTGATCGCCGGAATCCATAAATGCCTTGATTTTCATTGGAATTTTAAACGATGTTATATGCAATGACAGTTACCGTGTTTCTAAAGTTACCCGCCGAAAGAATCTTCAGGCTTATAATTCAATGTTCAATTTGTTGATGTAAATCATGATAACTAGTGATTCCTGTATAAAATACCTACCTTACATAATTCTGTTAAAATATAGAATACAGAATTAATAAAATAGAATAACTTTTTTATAGCACAGCCAATCAGGGTAACTTTGTATGAAAAATGAGATTATATTGTTTTTTTGTGGGAAGCTCAAATAGGCTCTTTTCTTGATTAAAAAAAATTGAATTAAATCATTGGAAAATTCAATAAAAAACTCCTTAGTCAAAGTTATCCTGACTGCAAGATCACTGATATTGATTATTCTGTGTTCAGGATTTTCGTAACAAAAAACAAAAATAGTCGCATAATAGTTATGTATGGATAATTATTGATATTAACTTGTAAACGTATGTATTGAATGGATATAAAACGATTCGGATGTATGTAAACGCCATTTAATGTAAGATTCCTTAGAACACTGCCAATATATTAGAACAAACTACATTACATTGAGCGTAATTTTGCTTTTCAGATGTAACTTTGAGAGAACGATGATTTTTCTTAGCTATCTTTTTTGCGCGACTCAGATGATCTATTAGAAAGGCGTACCTAGAGTCTAACGTTGTAAAGTCACTTCCGGTGAAATTGGCTACTAGCCAGAACTGCATCTGTTTTGAGACTGCCGTCTAAGTACCACTTAGCACTTTTTAAAAGCTCTATTAAATTTGAAAATTGCTCACTCATTTTTATGGTTGCGTTCCCTAAAAGGTAGGTTTGCAACTCTTATGGTGCGACTATGTCTGGTAATTAAATTGCACTAGTTACTTTCTAGTTTTTTAAATTACGTAACGGTTTTTTTTATTTATTTTTTACGAAGTTTTTTATACCAAATGACATGAAATCGTTTTTCATTACATAAACCCCACAAAAAAGTAATTTTATCGTTTCATTCTCAAAGTATCGTCGAAAAGCGAAGCTACTCGACTAATAGTACCTACTAATATTCACTAACTATTATACAGTTCTAAATATATACCTAATTTAGGGATTATATACCGAATATCGTTATTTCTACTAAAATTTACCAATAGTTAGTAGCTTTTCCGACTGGCGTTTACTGCAGAGTGCTAGGCTTACTGTCTGTCTGTACGTGTACATAATATACTGGAGTCAATAAATTGATACGTATGTGAAATCAGTGATTTGTTTTATTGCAAACGTTTACTAGTTTATATTTTTAATCCTGTAGGGCGATTACAGTCCCACCAACTTATCTGGCCCGGTGGCCAAATTTGGAACTATTGTTTTGCCTATTTAGTTTCATTTTGTTAACTTGCGGCGCTGTCACCGGGTCAGATAAGTTTGTGGGTAAGTTTGAAATCATATCAGTCATTGATACAGTCTCAATTGTTCTGATAAGCTGAATTAATGATAATTCCAGGAGTCCAGTGGTTTAGACACCCGACTTCATAGATAGCATCGCGGGTCACTCAGTCACTGTCACTGACTTTTCGGCGTAATGTAGGTTTTAAGAAATTAAATATCACGTGCAAACGGTGAAGGAAAACATCGTGAGGAAACTTTGTCGAGAGTTCTTGGAAACATTCTCGAAGGTATGTGAAGTATGCCGACGTAGTGGATCATGGCCAAACTTTCTCATTCTGAGAAGAGACTCGTGCTCAGTAGTGAGCCGGCATAATAGGTTAAAATGATGGTAACCTCCGCCGCGCCTCGTAGGCAAGGAACATAATTACTATTCGTAGGTGTATATCCCGCACTTAAGGGCCAACCGCCAACCATAATAATGAGTATGACCTATACAGTAATACGTAACGTAACTCTATGGCATGACCCGCAAAGTACTCTATGAGGTAAGCGCTGCCGAGCTTGCCGTGCGCCATCACGAGCGGCGTAAAAAGTGGTTAGTTTGAAAACTCACTACCCACGAATTGGCAATATATGACGTTAATTAAAAATCCGTCCAGATTAAAAAACGAATAACGAACATAGATAAATATACTCTTTAGTCGTCTTATAGTCCGGTATTTATTGTTAAAAGTATAGTCCCCAAACTTAACCGACCCGGTGGCTAAAATCGTATATAATGTATTATCTATGGCTATAATTTGAACCAATTTTTATTCCTGTTTCGTTAGCTGTTTTTACCTATATGCTAGCAACAATGTCACCGGGTCAGATGAGTTTGTGGATGCTATCACAGACTGAGATGCTTTCATTAGGTTGCGCCTAAGTAGGTAGTAAATTTCAAAAATAAAAACCAGATTTAAAAGGCATTCTTTTTAATTAAAAAATAAGAGGAAAATAAAATTACAGAAAAGGGTACCAACATTTATAAATAATATTCCGTCGTATTTTAAACCACATAAACAAAACAAATATGCGTTAACAATCTTTTACACAAGAAACCTTTGTCATGACATTTTTATAAATATTGTCAATTTAACAAAAAAAAAGTTTATTATTGCTACAAATATTTCATTAGACTTTATTTTTCGTAGACAGAGAGAGGTATATTATTTTCTATGTAATTTTTATATTTTTCAAGGTACTGGAAATTATACTAACTAAAGGAAAATGTCATAAACTATAAAAACCTCGTTTAAACTGTAATTTTTCTAAAATATTTGTAGCAAAAAACAATATTATAGATAACAAATTATAGTAAAAGTATCAAACACTCGTTCAAAATCACGATAAATAAAAAACCGAACAAAACATTGTGGTCAAAACTCAAATGTTGCCATACTAAAATTACATTTCTGAGCCAATTACTTTTTTTTAATTCAAAGCGTAAAGCTATTTTTTTTAACTGGCTTCATGGCTTTATGTCTTGACCTTTACAATAATGCCTTTATAAAGCTTGACAATATTATTGCACAATTCGAGAATATTTTGTGCGTAAGCACTTAAATATCTAAGTATGTAATTACAATTTGTTTTTGGAGCGGATTTTATTGTTAAAAGCTCCTTTATAATTAAGTATACAGAATTGTGATGATTACATTTGGACCGCTTTTAAAAACTAAATACAGATATAAAATATGTATTATAAAGTTTTTTTTAATATTCGATATAGGTAACTTAATATTTCTAAAAATAAAATAAATAGACACGTTTTAAAAACATATTATTTCATCATAAAGGAAAACATAAACAAATAAAAATAACAGTTTATTTTATTATTGGTAACAAATTTACACATTATTGACGTAACTCGTAATATCGAAATGAGGTAGTGATTTCAATAAATCCTCCTTGTTTATAATTTTTGGTGTTACATATTTAGTTTTTTTTTTAAAATAAATATGGTAACACGAATAATGCGCTCGGAAATGGTTTTTAAAGGTGGGTTCTAGCGATTCCTAAACTAATCTAACAATTACGCCAATAGTGAGAGAAAGCGGTAAGTTTTTTTTTAAATTTATAAGTATGCATTTATACGAACAATTCAATTAAAACGAAGTATTAAATGTATAACATTAATAGTGAATGGTTGGCAGTGTTTTATTGCTTATATGAAGTACCTACATAGACATTTTGCGCCACCGCGTGGCTTGTTCACCGGGAATCGAACCCGGGACTCCGATTTTACTATTAATTATTATTTATTGTACCATATACTATGGTGATAAAAAAGAAGGTTGTAACATGGCGCCAGTGGAACATTATACTTATTTATTCAAAAAGTTATTGAGAATTTTTAGTATGTAATCGACTATGATATCGATATTTACTAAACAATCGATTGTCCGTATAAAACCTACGGTAAATTGGGATTTCTACTTTCCTTACAACTAATATACAATTTCATATAACGTTTACATACATTTATAAATAGTATATTTTTGTAAAAAAGCCTTTATGTATAATATAAGTAAGTAGCGTATAATGAGAAAGTTGTACTTGACTCTTATTAAATTAAATAATTTAAGTTTATTTAATAATTACCGTCAACTTAGAGAGTAAATCATAATAAAAAAACCGGCCAAGTGCGAGTCGGACTCGCGCACCGAGGGTTCCGTACAAACATGTAGTAAGTTTTAAATTATTAAAAAACACGTTTATTGTATGGGGACCCCCCTTAATATATATATTTTTTTAATTTTTAGTATTTGTTGTTATAGCGGCAACGGAAATACATCATTTGTGAAAATTTCAGCTTTCTAGCTATCACGGTCTATGAGATACAGCCTGGAGACAGACAGACAGACAGACAGACAGACAGCGGAGTCTTAGTAATAGGGTCCCGTTTTTACCCTTTGGGTACGGAACCCTAAAAACCAACTCATAATTTTTTTTAAGAATAATTATTTAACTATTTTAGAATTAATTAATTATTTAAATTTTGTAGCGCAATGCTTTTTTATCGTTTTTCTTAATTTAAATTATTTTAGCCACGTTTCATTTTAAACCAAAAATAGAAATTTACTCTCTAAGTTGAAGAATTATAATTAGTTTATTTGTTATAATATATTATTCATTTATTAATTTACTTGTGCATTATGCCGAAGATCACAACATTCTTATATTTTTGTCCGTGTATGGAGACGTGATGTAAGCCCTGCAAAAAGAGAAACAAAATATTAAACGTTTAAAAATAAAAATAGTTTTAATAAATATTGCTTTTCTTAGTATAAAAATACAAAAATACACAAATAAAAGTGTGACTTTTATTATTCGAAAAAGTGTTATAAACAGTAAAATAAATAAAAAAGATATTAAAACATTGATTAATAATGAAGTTAAATAAATAATAATTAAAATTTTACAATAACATAACATCTTATTTTTATTAATTCATGCATACCAAATAAACGTAAAAAAGGAAACTACTAAGGACTAACGACATCTTTTAATATGGCAAATATCTCAGAACAATGACTGTTTTTTTATACAAATCGCGACTGGTTTTTTTGCAGCCGATTTGATATTATAATATTAAAAAAAAAAAAACTAACACTTATCATTTATACTTTTACCACTTACCTACATTTTAAAATAATTAAAATTAAATTAAAACAGTTAAACTACTTAAGAGCTGAATTTTAATTTAATGATTTAATTAGATATTAATATTTATTTACAAAAATTCCTGAGAGGCCCAATTGTCTAAGCAAACCGTAATCATTTGACAGCATAAAACGTATTACTCGAACTGAGGAGTTCATAGTACATGCTTTTTGACGTGCAGGCATCTATGAACTGTCGAATTATCCGTTTGACAAACGATTAGGTACGATTACGATTTCCGTACACAATCGGGGGGCAGTTCAATTCATTTGTCAGTTTAATAATCAGCCCCCAAATAAATAACATGCAACAACGAAAAGACAAGCGTTAAGCCAAACCATTATAAAGGCGACTACAGACTAGTATTATCAAAGGACCTGAATAGCTCGCGATTTTTTTAGATTTTTTTGTATTTTTTTTTTTCTTGCAGTCTTCTTAGCTTGATTATTCGTTTAGCACTGGGAGCATGGATCTAAAAGAATAATTATTATAACGTTAATAATACATAACTAATATAGAATTTTATATAACATAAATTCTATATAACAACTACTTACATAAATATAACGTCATATTTTTCGTTTCAACGTTAATTCTAACCATTTAAAAAAAGTAAAAAATATTCAATCATCGAATCAATAATTATACATGTATATTGACGATAAAAGTTAAAACTTATTTTTTACAAAGACAAAAGTTTCTAAACGATTAGTACATGCAGATTTTAATTTTTATAACTATTTTGTTAGCAAAATGAAACATACCTAAATAGATAATGGAATATCCACCCTTGATAACAGACGAAAAAAGGGCAGCTTTAAGGCTAGTTAATTTAGTCAAGTGTGGATTTAGTTAACAATCGATTTTTTTCAATGCAAAAGCATAAAAATCTATAAATGAAGGTGACAGAACCAAAAATAAATAAGCGATAGATTTTAACTTATTAAAACTAAAATAATATTTTATACACGTCATATTCATACCATAAATAAAATTATATTGAAACGTAGACTAGTTTAATTAAAGTTAAGCACTATAATACATACTATACATACATAATTGTAGGATCACGCCTATCATACTATAATATTATAAATGGGAAAGTGTGTTTGCTGGTTTGTCCTTCAATCACGTCGCAACAGAGCAACGGATCGACGTGATGTTTGAATGGGTATAGTTGATAACCTGGAGATTGACATATTTTAATTTTTATCCCGGAAAAATAAGGAGTGGGAATTTATAAAAATTATTCCACGCGGACGGAAGTCGCGGGCATCAACTAGTATTATATAAAATATGAAAGGCACCACTAGCGCACAACAAAACACAATATACAAAAATCTTTGATTTCTACATATGTATTTTTTATATAAAATTGATGGTTTTGAACCACAACATTACATTACATTTACATTTTAGAAATGCAACATTTATAAAACAAACCAAACAATTTACGCTACGCTAGTACGCTACGGCCTACGTAGTAGTAGTAGAGTTACGCTAGTAGTGCCGCCTGTGAGTAAATGTTCAATCATCTATTGATATGCCAAATTCGTCACCAATTTTCATTTGAAGTCTTTTTTCGTTGGATTAAAAGTAACACGATTTAACTATTATCAAAGCTTAGCTCGGTTCATCGGTTCTCCAATTACTATATAGGTATAATATTAGTTGTATTAGGGTCCCGTATGTAGTAAATATTTATCAGACATAGCTTTGTAGCGAAATGAATAATTATCATGTCATCTTACTGTCTGCGATTATTTTACTGATCGATATTTTATTCAATAGAGTTAGGTACAAATAGTACCGGGTGGTGGCCGACTTGTTGGCACATCTATAGAGACTTAATGACAAAAGCGTGGTATAAATTAATAAATGATCTACATAATACCTTCCATTTCCAAAACTATGGGAATGGGACCTTGGCAGCATTGAAAATCAAAATACATATATAAGCTGCTTAGCGTATTTAAATGAATTTGTAATAGTTTACGAGATTGTTATATAATTACAATGTAAATGTTATTGTAATTATGCTTAAAATAAGTGTAAAAAATCAGTTTTGGATAATTACAGAGATAATATTTTGTAAGGTAATAATTATTATATTAAAATATTTATTTTTTAAGATTGTAAGGTTTTGCAACCGTTGTCTAGATAAACTTGTTTTATTACAAGCCAAATGTTGACTTTGAAATTGAATCCATAATCAAAATCGTTAAGAAGACTAATATTAGTTGGCATTTCACATTTTAACTTACAATAATACTCTTTACTAACAATAATAATCTCGTAAACTATTAATAATATTTAGCTGTTTTCTCAAAAGCCCTTTTAAGAAAAATATATGACCTTTATGGTTAATTATGATATATGTATTTAAAATATTAATAAATAGGTACTACATTTTAGCATTACATCTACATTCATAGACAATTTAAATCGGCAAGCGCGAATATGTTCTACTTTTGAGAAATGTTGTTTATAAATTATGTCAAATAAATGAGACACTTGTTTTGTGTGATGAGTCAAATTAAAATATGAAAAAATGAATTTTTTTTTTTCATAAAATGAGCTTTTATATTAGGAATTTATGTAGGTAAATTTTGTAATTTGCAGAATCACTTTTTGACCAAGCAAAATACAACAACAATAACATATTTCTAAAACAGGCAGATATAACCATATATTTTTTAATTAGTAGTAAAAGTAGTCTATGTTTTAATTTCAATAATAAAATCTCATTTTATTCTATAAGTAGGTATTTCACAATAAATACATAATATTAAGTAGGTACATTTTACATCTACTTATTAATATTTTTGTCCTGGACATCCAGTCCAGGATGAGTTTAACTGTCTCTGTTTAACAGATTTTTGGTATTAAATATTTATTTTCTAAAAATTTTAATAAGGTGGGTTATTTAATTAATACTTCTATTACGTACCATTTTATTATACGTAAGAGTTTGATGTGTATGCAATACAAAATCCATTTGTTTTAATATAGCAAAATTTTGAACTTAATTTACTCATAAATTTTTTTAAGGAAATTCTCAATTTTTCAATAAAATAATGCTAACTTGTTTTTAGAAAAATTGAACACACTATTTTTCGATCCCTCTCTCTTTCTCTCTTATTTAAACTATTTTTTTTTGAAAATGATCATAATACATTGTAGCGTATGTAGGTACACTACAATATATTATTTTCTTATTCAAACTTCCATATTTCGTCCAGGACATATCCACATAAATAACACCGCTACCTCTCGAGTTTTGACAGTTGTCTATGCTTTGACATTTTTTCTATGAAAGGGCCCATCTAGTACCTACATATATATCGATGGTTAAAGATGCATATCTCAAATTTCAGCACTGACGAATAAGTGAACAGTGGCCTAGCGGTCAAAGACGAGAGAGACGCAAGTTCAAATCCTGACGGTTCCGCAAATTTTGATAGGTATGTATTTAAATAAGTTTAGAAATTTTCCTAGTGCCTGAAGCACAAAGTATATTAAAATTACAAAAACTATTTTGATGATACTCACAGCTCCATATTGTGCACAGTGGACTTGGGGCAGGCGTGTGGCACCTTGACGTGGCAATGTTTGTGGCATTTCATGGCGCAGTCGCGGCATTCGTAGCCCTGTTTGCCGAGCCGTCGCGCGACCGTCTTGGCGCATACCTCGCATACTGTTCCACTGTGGGCGTGACATCAATCAATCAATATTTATTTATTAAAATCAGAGGCCCAATTGTCTAGGCAAATCGAAATCATTTGACAGCTTAAAACGTATTACTCGAACTAGTTAAGGAGTTCGTACATATGCTTTTTAACGTGCACTCCTCGTGCGTGCTTATCAACTCCTTCAACAGGTCGAATTATTTGTTTGACATACGATTACGATTACGATTTCCTTACACAATTGGGGAGGCAGGTACACTGTACACTTATTGACGACTGACATCCTATCTGTATATTAATATTATAAATGCGAAATTTTGGATGGATGGGTGAATCGATGTTTGTTACTCAATCACGTCAGAATGGATGAAATTTGGCACAGAGATAGATAATCTGGAATAACATACAGGCTACTTTAATCCCGGAAAATTATAGAGTTCTCGTAGGAACCAAAAAACCTCAATCCGTGCGGACGAAGTCGCGGGCATCAGCTAGTAGCTTATAAAGCATGATGGTGATAATCAGTTACAGTATCTTTAAAATAAAGCTACGAGGGTCTGGCCCATAGCTCTGGTCTGAGAAGAGACCAAAACTTTTTTTGACGTGAAAACGTCTTTAAAATTGCTTCCATAGGGACGCAACTCAAAAAAACGATTGATAACAAAATAGGAGGATAGTTTTAGTATTGCAGCTACATATCTATCATCCCCATCCAAATTTCTATTACACCACTGGATAACTAAAGAATCAAAGAATATATTACGCTAAGTAAGGACTGTAACACATCGCGTTAAATAATAATATTTTATATAGAAACTATTATTACCCGTTACGAGACGTATTCACGTACAATAAACGTCCGTGTCCATAACACAGCCACACTCCATTTTTTTAAATTATCACTATCTCACAAACCATCAGAACCGTTAGAGCTAATTATTGACAAGCTTTCTTGACAATCATTTGCATTTGCATTAGGCTGAATGATAATGGATCTTTGCCTCGATGATATTGGCAGTAAGTACAGTCATACCAACATAACTGGCCCGGAAGCCATATTTGGAACAAATTTTCATGCCATCATGTTTTTATTACTTTTTTAATTAAAATATGAGCTATGATCATAACTTATTTTGTTATTTTTGTCATTGCTATTGACGGTAGTAAATAATAAAAAATACGTTAGACTTTAAGCTGCGACACATGGCTCCGACGAAATTCGAAACTACAAATCTAATTCAAAAAAATTAAACATCAGTTGTCTTCGTAGTTTATCAAAAACCTGTGTAAAACAATAATAATAACAATTTCACTTACCCGCTAAGATGTTTAGCGATGAAAGTATGCTCATTGTAAATGTGCAATTTGACACCCTTCCGCCGCCATCTTGATCTCTGGGCAACTGTCAAAGGCACCAAGTAATGTTTCTTGATTCCTGCCTCTATGGTCTCAAGGACCAGGGTCGAAGCTTCGTGGATGAAGGTCCGCGCTGATGCTGTACTGAATCCGGAGACTTCGCTGAGGGACGATCTGGCCCGTTAATTTTGATATTTTTTTTTGGAAGGATGTTTTGTTACGGGTTGGGAAGAGGGGTAAAATTTTGAAAAAAATAATCATGTTTATGGATTTTTTTTGTTGTGAAATAGCGGGAAAAGGTTTAGATAAACCGTTTAGATTTATCACGGAGAAAATAATTTTGAATGTTTTTTTAATTAAAAGGGTTACGATAAATTATTTAAAACCAATAGATTGAGTAAAGCATTAGAGGGCAACGATTTCGGAAAGCGTTTATGAAAATTAAAGAGAGCAGAAGAATTAGTATGAAAAACCAATGTTACCAGATTGCAGTGCGTTTTATCCCCAGCGTGAGTGTTGCCAGATGGAAAAAGAGAAAAAAAAATACATTAAGTGCTAATGTTATATCTATTAATGCTTAAAAATATTTTAATATTTTGGTAAAATGTTATAGAAGCTTTAAATTAAAGCTACGATTTTAAAAAGTACTTAAATCGTTAAAATTAAACAATAATGTACAATTAAGAGCTAATTTGTAAGCGCGTTTAAGTACAAAAGCATAATAATTCATTTATTTGTATAATTATGAAAGTTCTAGATGTTTTATTTCATGAAATTATTACTTATGTTAAGTATTTATTTACCATTACAACGTTACCGTATGTAATTACGATGCAACGTTATTATGATTTATGACGTGATAATGATAATTTCCAGAGAGATTAGCCATCTGCGCGGGAGATACTATAGTGCACAAGTATGTGCGCATACACAGGTGCACTCTCTGTTCCTTTACTCTCATAACCCGATGGGACGACAAATCCGACTCAACCGGAGAGAGATCAGGCGCAGGACTGATGGCTTTACGTGTTCTCTGAGGCACGGGGGGTAAACACCGCCAACTTCTTAATTAGGGGCTAGTTACCTAGGTACTGAGAATTTCTTGCCAGAAAACCCCATGATACCAATTATGGCCCGACCCGGGACTCGAACCCGGGACCTCGTCGGCCGCAGTCAAACATGCTTACCACTAGACCAACGAGGCAGTCTAAAAACGTGACGTGATATAATTATAACGGCGTGATAACGTTATAAACGAATACACACCTTCGTGAGGTTCTAGACTCATCTCCGGATTGCGCGGGGGACGCGCCCGCTGAATAAACGTTTCTATTTGGCAGGGTAAGGGCTTTATCTGGAAAAAATAGTGTCATGACTTAACAACAAGAAAAACATATTTTGTACTAGCTGATGCCCGCGACTTCGTCCACGTGCATTGAGGATTTTTAGTTCCCGCGGGAACTCTTTCATTTTCCGCGATAAAAAGTAGCCTATGTGCTATTCCAGACTATCTATCGCTGTGCCAAATTTCAGCCAGATCCGTTCAGCCGTTGGGGCGTGATTAAGTAACAAACACCATCCATACATCCATACATCCATCCAATCTTTCGCATTTATAAATAATAATATATACCTGTCAAAATACCTGTCACCTAGGTGTTTGTCAGAATAGCATAAGTCTCTAAGTCTTATTTAAGCGATTCTAACTTTAGAGAAATGCAGTCTGAATTGGCACCATTAGTAAGAAGTAAAATAATTCACTCTCACTAATTGTAATTTATTTCTTTTTGAGAAAATCTGTAATTGGCAACATTAATCCTGTTCATTAGTGTTTAAGAACTATCGCTTATTAGAATTGCTGTTGAAATCAATTCCTAAAAAGCCAGCAATCACTAAACATCAGGTGAATCTCCCTGACGACCTCCCTGGCGCAAGGTGAGCGCTGTGATCTTACAAGTGGGAGGTCCCGAGTTCGATCCCCGGCAGGGTCAATTCGGGAATATATAATTTCTGAATTGGGTAGTTACCACCCTACCCGCATGAGATATACTGCCAAGCGATTTAGCGTTCCGGTACGATGCCGTGCAGAAACCGATGGGGGCTTAAAATAACTGCAATACCCCCAAACAGGTTAGCCCGCTACCATCTTAGACTGCATCATCACTTACCATCAGGCTACGTTACAGTCAAGGGCTAACTTGTAGTGGCGTAAAAAATAAGAAAAGCTTGCATAAATTTAATTTAATTTATTTATCTAGGTACTGGTAAATAAATTTGACAATTTTATTCTAATTTACTTACCTACATTAATTAACTATTGAATACTATAGGCAATATTCATTGGTAGAATGTATAAGACTCTCAAACTGTAATAATTATGTTAACTTTATATCACCTGCATTCTTATGAATAAATTATTATTATTTAAAAAAAGGAGATTATTACCATGGCTATTTCTTTCAGCACTGATGCTTCGTATGCGCTGATTTTCCATATCCTGGTCCTGTAGATCTAGGGAAGCACCGCGAGTACGCGACCTGCCTAGTCTGAAATTGAGTTTTAGGGATATTTTTAGCTAAATCTCTGAAATGTATAAATATATTTAGAACACCTTAGAGGCTTAGAATAAATAATTTCTTTGACATCCTCGTTTGTTGTTTGATAATAAGTGAGAAATTTCATGTATTAAAGATAAAAACCCATTAAAAAAGAAACGAACGAAAAAAGTGGATTGGAGTAAGTGAAACAGATGATTTACCTTCTCTTGATAGTTCCAAAGAAGTCTCTTTTTCTCTTCTGTCTGGGCGCGGGCTCAGGCGTTTCCGATTGCTGAATATAACCGCCATGCTGTCAGTGAAATTATAAAAACAAGTGTTAATAAATAACAATATAACTGTTATAAAAACTATAACTGTTACTATTTAACCCGTAAAAATTCAACTGAAAATGATGGCAAAATTTTAAAAATCGATCAAGTAAAGATACTGTTTGGAAGACAATTAATTTTAAAAGTTGACTGAAAAGTGGTGCATAATTGTAAGAATAAAAAAGCAAGTATATAAATAACAGTTATAGTTACAATAACGAAACACAAACAACCGTTATAATTAACAGCTGTTATAAAAATACCGTTAAATAACGATATGAGATTATTTTTATAAAATTACGTATAAAAGTACGTCGCTCTTATGATAAGTTCAGTGGTTCGATATTAACAAGATGCTACTAAACTTAGAAAAATACATAAAACAAACAAATTTTAGTAGATATTAATACTATTGAAACAAAACATACTTTTACCCCTTCGCTGTCACCATTGGCCTTAGTGCCATTTTCTTTAATTCTCACACTTTTGGCGGGAGACTGGTTAGGCGTCACGCTCTTTTGCTCTTTGAACTCTTTCTTGTCTATGGCTGGTAGGTTGTTCTCTACTGCTTCTCTCTCGACTTCGATAAATTTGCCTGAGTCGGTAATTTCCACCTTTTTGGGGAGTTTTTTTGTTAGTATGGCAACACTGCACACATGTTTGGTAGTAATTTTGAGATTTTTAGTACATTTTCTTAGAATAATCAGGGGTATATGTATTTATTGATTACTACAGTGTATCGATAGCAATCAATCGACGTCCAAAGAAACCCAACGTCGCATCAAAAATAGTATAAATAAGTAGGTACACAACAATTGAGATTGTAGCAAATATTAAAGCAACTTTTGAGGAATAACTACTGTTACTTAATTAAGACGTAAAAAGTAATTATAAACATGGTTATAATGTATAGGTACATTTTTTATTTCGCATTTATTTTCCAAAAAAATAAAGTTAGAATGGGACAAGTACAATACGAATAGTACTAGATTGTGTTATAGCAAGGTAAAGTACTAAAAATCTCAATTTTCCATTGATTAATGACACACTTTTTAGTAAAAAATTGGAATTAACCAATAACCATGCTACTTAACTCTCGGTACTAAGGAAAAATATTTACAAAATTACACTAAGAACTATAATGGCATGAACAAATCACAATAATATTAAGTTTAATGTTAACCAGTTTTAGTCTAAAATTCAATCAAAACTAACCTTAATCGACTTCGTCGGCTCCTGCGACGTTTCATTTCCACACGCATGCAAAAAAAAACAAAAACCATTTTTTTGTTATTTACATTAAAAACATGTGTTTTTCCTATATAAAATTATTATATTGACACTAACCAACGAAGTAGTAATTAATGAGAGGCGTTTCCACAATTATCGCGGTACTAATTCTTTTTTCTCTTTTCTTCCAGATCCTTTGCAGTTTAACCCCACTCAGGATTGGGAAGGGATTGGAACGGAAGATTGCCGATTGGTATCTTTTGTACCGAAACGTCCCGGAATTTCGGAAATGTTACTACTAGTCCAATGTTATCCACCCAGGGTTCGGGCATCGATTACCGATCATTTATGATAGGTTTATTTATATTATGATAGGGTTACAACGACAGTAAGGATCATTTGAAAAATAATACGATTTGACCCTTACACGTTTTCAACAATAAATTAAAAAAAAAACAACAGTTGAAAAAAACTGATATGATAAAATAGCTAAATTTAATAGCTGAAACAACTGTTATAATAAAAACTGGTATGGTCCTTCGAACCGGATCTTCTAACCAAAACCTGAAAACAACTTAAACTAATAAAATTGAAGCCAACTGACCCGTTGCACGGAGTGTATGATGAGCGTGGATTTGTTGGCTGCGCTGGTGGGGCTCAGTTCCAGTTCACGGAGAGCGGACTCCGTTAGCTGGCTGTTGTCGTGACCTGGAACGAGGTATCAGACGTTAATGATTTTGGGAGTTCTTACGGATAGAGCAAAAAAGATGACTTACCGCACATGTACAATAATGGTTATTTATGCTACTAGTACAGCATGATGACAGTTGCCATTTTCCATATAGTTGGATGTTAGATCCCAATTTACCGTCTACGAAATGTTGTCATGACTCATAAACAGTAATTAAGGAAATCGTTTTGAAGTTATACTTCTTTTGGCACGTTCGGGAAAAATTATCGGAGTGAATTTTTACGATGCGCGCGCACACCGACACCCAAATTCGACACCCTCAAGTTAGTAGGTCAACTTAAAAGTCTTGCAGAAAAATGCCTACCAACAAAATAAAAATAAATACATTTACTGTATGTTGGGTGGGAACTGATAACTATATTCAATATATTTATTATTTGCTATCAAAAAGTATAACTTCTTGCGTGCATACATAAGTACACACACACTTTTTTCAATATTTTATCGTCTTAACTACTTGGTACGATAAAATAACTCGGCATCAGCATCAGGTCGCATCAAAACAGCTGGTGTTTTATATGGTGGCGATAATATTACCGCACTAGTGCGAAAATGCCTTTGTAGGCTAGTAATATTTTTATCGCCCAAGCGTGAGAAAAGTCTACTTATTACTGTATAGTTTTAATAGCGTCGAAGAGAACTTTATAAATGATAAATGATTTATTTAATTCATGTAGGACAACTTATTTTACTTATGATACGTTAAGACTCTACCACTACTATCTACCTGTACCACATCTATCTATCTAGATAGTAGGTGGTACTATCCATAAGCAAATGTATTGTAATATCTCCTTACCGTTTTGTTGGAAGGTAGTCTTGGTGGTGGTGGTGAGTCGTCCCTGTGGGGTGATGGTGCGGAGACTCTCTTTTATCTTGAACGGCTTTGTACCCAGGTCTGGGATGTCTGCACCTTCGATGAATAGGAACTGTGGAAGGTAGAAAGTTTACCAATTTTAGGGACAACTAATTTTTGATGAATTACAATAACTATTAGATGATTGCATGGATTTAGGTGTTTGTTATATCTTGTGGAAATGTCAATCATTTTCCGGGATAAAAAGTACCCTATGTCCTTCTTCGGGATGCAACCTATTTCTGTGTACAATTGGGTATTTAACAACTTTCAAATCAACAAATCAGCAACTTTTGCAAACGTCAAAACACGCGCTTAGTGTGGGATGTTGTATGAAGTACAGGACTGTAATGTAAAATATACAGAACAAGTCTCTTTAAACGAGAACGTTTTTCCTGTGTTTAAAATCTTAACGTCAATCAATAAGGTCTGAATTTCATTAGTGTTTACATCCGGATTAAGTCGGCGTTAGGTTGCTTTTCTGCGCAAATGAATTTTGCAGATGTGACATAAAAAAGTGGTGGTACTACTGTACCTACCTCGACAGTAAGGCTTCCGCTAACATCATGTTCCTCCATAGGCCGCGTCTGTAATCCTATTTGCTGTCGTTGAGAAGGCGCTGCTAACAGCTCGTCTATACCCACCAGCCCTAGGCCTAGGAACCTGGAAACATCAAATTAATTGCTGTATTTAATAGCAAAATATTTTGCACATATTTTGATATATATCTCAGGAAGAGCACACTATTTTTGTAGGGATTTTGTTTTGTCGAGAAACCTAGAAGTATTTCTTCAGTTAGGTACTTTTTTTAATATTTCGATTGGTTGTGTTATTGCCACAAACTTAGCGTGCGATCGGCAATTCTGATTATGATCACAATTAGCAATTTTTTTTTTAATTATGCAGGTGGCCCACGTAAACTAATATTTACTACACTAGTGCAGTAATAGTCTACAGTTTTACAATAAGAGCCACACTGGGAGAAATTGCGATTGCATTTGAAAGTCAGTCATAAGATTTATTCAAATAAACTTTCACAAGTTCTATATTTTAAGCTTTTTACTACCTAAGCATATCACTTTTTCCCCACTTCATTCTCTTCGTGTACGCACTGTATTTTCCTCTGTCCCAACTACTAAAACTAACTGGGATCGGGTACAACTAAGTAGGTATTAAGTTCACCTTTGGATATTTTGTTTATGTGTTAACTCGCAACAATTTACACACATCTGCAATACTAAGTATATTAAAAGTAATATAGTATTATAATTAATTACCTATGCTGTGTGGTAGTGTTACCGGGTGAGGGGGGTCCGGTGCGGTCGTATACTTCGAATAGTAGTTCTGCGGTTTGTGGAGAGAGATCACTGAAAAAAAATGTATATTGTACAACAAGTGCGTAAAAAGCCATTTAAACAGAGACGTAACATAAATTGGGTATTTTTGTCAAGGATGGATTATTTTTGGAGGTAATGAGTTTTATCACTGAGTACCTATTACTTCGATTACGACTCGAGTGCAAGAAAAACAAATTTCCCACCTCCCCCCCCTCTCTCTCACTATAAAACTTTTTTCGCATTTTTTTAATCCACAAAAATAGAATTAAGGCGGGGCGGGATATATTCAACATTTTATAATAATCCTCTTTAAGATTTATTTCGGAAAAAATGTTTGATTTGTTCAGGAATACTTTAAAAAATGGTTTTCAATGGTTGTCTAAAAACACTGTAAACGTTTCCGAGAGTCATACTTCCTACAGTTATTACCAAAGTTTCCTAAAAATCAATCAAAAACGCATGATAAATTTTACCGGTTTTTTTAAATAAAAAAAAGTGTGTGTGTGCAATTCACACACGGCAGAAGTGAAACTTCAGAAAAGTAGCCTATGAGAGAATGAGACAAATATAACTTGTACCTATTCTATCTCATTCTCTCGCTGGCTAAATCCTATTATGAATATTTTTGTCTCTTTTTACTGTCGCTATTTTCGTTTCATCGAATAATACTTACAATAGAAAGTGTTCCTCCCACGTTGGGTTAATGGTGTCCTTTTTGAAACCTGTCTGGTTTTTCTGAGGCGGTTCGTCCATTTCCACCACGCAGTAAGGTGCCACGCACCCGGATTTGCCTGCAAAGTATTTCCATTTTAAATAATATCTCATACTATAGGGCGGCGAAATAATACTCAGGAGGGACCAGTAGGGCGATTGTGTAAAACCTACATCAATCATTGTTACAGTCTCTATTGTTTTGACTGGCTGAATTTATCGTATTTTTGCTGCGTCCAATGGATTTTGGCCAATAGTGGAAGAATGAGGCTAACCAATCAGAGGTGATTGCGATCGTTACACCGTGGGTATGTTCCGATATAGACTGCGAGCACTGTAAAGTGTGACGTCAATTTAGTATACTGCGAAGCCGTTCCTATATAGTTACCTATACCTACTGGTTACTGTTTAAAACGGAACACAGTCCGCACTGAGAGCACCTTACCTCGAAAACGCCAGTGCTCACAGTACAAAAATGGCGACGATTTTGACGTCATATATTTCCCTAGGATATTGCGGCATACTGTCAGTCCATAACGGAACGAATTTTTCCCCAAATAAGAGCTCTGAACAGTGCTGGCAGTGTATATCGGAACATACCCCGTAGCTGTCATTTTTAGCCAATCGCCCTGCAGTATTCACCACAAATCACCACAACTTGAATACACCGTTTTTCACTAACTTGATTTGACAATCTGTTGACTACTAATGAGTACTGTCATCAAAAAGCGTGCGAAAACCTAGGAACGTCAAATGTCAAACATGTTACTTGTCTCTGTCAAACGGGTAATGGGGCTTCTCTAACCCTATTAGATAGAGCCCATGCATGCCTGCCCCCCTAGCATGGGCCGGGACATTTTCTCCCCTAGGAAAGGATATAAATTAAAGAGTAACGAAAACAAGCAAAATCAAAAGCACAGATAAAAAATTATGACTCCTTGACATTAGTCGAGGACTAGTCTTTCCCCGCGTTATCACCGTCGATAATTATATCCACCCCTGTGCCCATGCTCGGAGAGTGGATAAAACTGTCGGAGGGGATAAAATTTTTATCTCCGGCCCATGCTAGGGGGGCTGGTGTGATGTTTGCGTTCCGTTGTACAATCTTCACCACACAGTTCTAAATTAAGTAGTAATGTATCATGTACCAATTGAGTTCATTTGTTAAATTTTGTCAGTTACTGTGTGGGTCAATAAAGATCCATTTATTTATTTATTTATTTATCCGCCTAATGATCCATATCCATCCATACTAATATTATAAATGCGAAAGTGTGTCTGTCTGTCTGTCTGCTATGCTTTCACGGCCCATCTTTTCAACCGATTTTGATGAAATTTGGTATAGGGATAGTTTGTATCCCGGGGAAGGACATAGGCTAATCCCGGAAAATTAAGGAGTTCCCGCGGCAATGAAAAAAAACTTAGTTCACGCGGACGGAGTCGCGGGTATTATCTAGTAATATTATAAATGCGAAAGTGTGTTTGTGTGTCTGTCTGTCTGCTACGCTATCAAGGCCGATCTATTCAACCAATTTTGATGAAATTTGGTATTAGCGGTAGGTTACGCCCCGGGAAGGACATAGGCTAAAGGCTAGGAAATTATGGAGTTCCCCGGGAATAAAAAAAACGTAATCCACGCGGACGAAGTCGCGGTCATCATCTAGTACTTATATATATTTTTCCCCACTAACCCCCCAAGTCCTTAGCGCTGACGACCTTGACCAGCAATCGTTTGTCTCCCAGCAGCTGGACACAGCCGGCGGTGGTGTTGGGCGTCGATGTGTACATGTTGTGACGGTCTGATTGTAGCTGAAAAAAAAAGAAATACCATCATCAACCCATTGCCGACCTACGACTGAGAATTTAACTCCACTCAAAATTAGCAGGGTTGTAGATAGAATGGCTATATGGACTATCCACGCTGGCCAAGTGCGGATTGGCAAACTTCACACACTTTTGAGATCATTAATAAGAATTTTCGGGCATGCAAGCAAAGTGTGGATAAGGTGGATTATTTTACAAATTGAATAACAGATAATATGTTCTATAAAGTCATAGTGGATGGTGAATCGAGGCCCAGCCTCGGGCACGTGTCGTCTGAGGCGTGGACAAGTGGTATAGTGTGCGAAGTTGAAGTACAGATTTGTTATACTTAGCTCACCATAGAGTGGACGGGTAACCGCGGCCAAGCCTCGGGCACATAACGTCTGAGGCGTGGGCAAGTGGGATAGTGTGCGAAGTTGAATTACAGATATGTTATAGCTCACCATAGAGTCATAGTGGACGGGTAACCGCGGCCCAGCCTCAGGCACGTATCGTCTGAGGCGTGGGCAAGTGGGATAGTGTGCGAAGTTGAATTACAGATATGTTATAGCTCACCATAGAGTCATAGTGGACGGGTAACCGCGGCCCAGCCTCAGGCACGTATCGTCTGAGGCGTGGACAAGTGGGATAGTGTGCGAAGTTAAAGTACAGATGGGTGTTGCGTAGAGCGCTCACTACTATGTCACTGGAAAATAAGTAAATTTTTTATGTTAATATTTAACTAAAAATTAACACGTAATACAATAAGACTACTCCAATCATAACATCATCAATAACTATAATTTGTAGGATGATTTTAATTTTTAACTCCCTTTCGACAAAAAGGAGTGAAATTGATCTAAATTCTATTTAAAATTACAAGATGACTGTGTTTTATCTTTTTGATGTTCATTAAAATAACTGAGATAATGAAGATTAAGGTGCACTTTCTCGCTTGAAATTTTTGTCAGAATCACTGATGCACTAAGTATTTTTTATTGGATAGACTGTGCGACAGATAATATTTCCTGCAATTTTGTAAGGATGTTATTAAATATTACCATATAGGTTTATCAGTATTATGCCTTAAAGGGCCCACAGGCGCAAGGGCCACTTTGACGTCGGACCAACCATCATATTTCAACTCGCCTGTCAGCTTGTCACAGTAGTTACCTTATGAGTTGTTGCAATTCTGCCTCGTCCGCGTTCTGCCTCAAAGGGCCCACAGGCGCGAGGGCCACTTTGACGTCGGGCCAGCCGTCGCATTTCAACTCGCCTGTCAGCTTGTCTGTTATGCAGACCACGTGGAGACGGGCGCGGAATCTGAAATAATCAACAATAGAATTTTTTAAGTTGATTCTCACTGTTACGAAAATTGTTTGGATGCATCATGCAATAAGTAGCAATCATGTACCGGGATATATTATGATAGCATAATATATGTTTTTGACGAAATTTAGTTCAGACTCCGAACTGAACTTCAGAGATAGGTTGCATCTCTGGGCTACTAATTACTATATGTCCCGGAAAATCAAAGAATTTTCACGGGATTTTTCGAACACATAAATCCACGATTAGGTGGATTGAGGTTTTTTGGTTTCTGCTGGAACTCTTTAATTTTCCGGGATAATAACTAGATATCTATACTTCTAAGTTCTATACTAATATTATAAATGCGAAAGTTTGTATGGATGGATGTTTGTTACTCAATCACGCCAGAAAGGCATAACGGATCTGGCTGAAATTTGGCACAGAGATAGATTATAATCTGGAACAACACATATGCTACTTTTTATCCCGAAAAATTGAAGAGTTCCAGCAGGAACCAAAAAACCTCAATCCACGCGGGCGAAGTCGCGAGCATCAGCTAGTTTAGTGTTTGTAATATGTAAGTTACCTGTTAACGTTAACCCTGTAATGTGACACCTCCACCTTCTCCCCGCGCTGGCTGAACGCTTTCAGCTGGAAGGCCGGCGTCGCCTCGCAGTCGCAGGTTATGGTCTGAAAAGCAAACGTTGCGGAATCAACGACCTCAATTTACATGGACGGACACTGTGAAACAAATAATGTGGACTTATTTTACTAACGCCATCTAGTCTGAAAAGCGGGACAGCGCTATGGCGGTGTGGAGCGCGCTCTACAAGTCGGACGCCCAATTTTTAGGGTTCCGTACCTCAAAAGGAAAAAACTGAACCCTTAACTATAGGATCACTTTGTTGTCCGTCTGTGTGTCAAGACCCTTTTCCTCCGGAACGCATGGAGGTAATCAAGCTGAAATTCATATCAAATACTCAGGCTGTACCTTGGAACTGTGAAAAAGTCAAACTTCTAAGCCAACGCAATCAAAAGATACAGCCGTTTATGCTGCAAATTTTCGACACTCGCAAGGGAATCAAAACCTACAGGGTAGGTACTTCCCGTGAACTCAGAATCTTGAAATTTGGTACGAAGCAACGTCTTATAGCACAGATAAAGGGAAAATAAATTTTAGTTACATCATATACTTAATAAAAATAAATATTTTTATGCAAATTTTCGACACTCGCAAGGGAATCAAAACCTACAGGGTAGTTCCCGTAAACTCAGAATGTTGAAATTTGGTAAGAAGCAACGTCTTATAGCACAGATAAAGGAAAAATTGCGAAAAGCATACATTTTTAGTTACATCATACAATAAAAATATTTTTATGCAAATTTTCGACACTCGCAAGGGAATCAAAACCTACAGGGTACTTCCCGTGAACTCAGAATCTTGAAATTTGGTGTTTAGCAACGTCTTTATAGCACAAATAAAGGAAAAATTGCGAAAAGCATAAATTTTTAGTTACATCATATAATAAAAATATTTTCATGTTCGACACTCGCAAGGGAATCAAAACCTACAGGGTACTTCCCGTGAACTCAGAATCTTGATATTTGGTACGAAGCAACGTCTTATAGCACAGATAAAAGAAAAATATGCGAAAAGCATAAATTTTTAGTTACGTCATATAATAAAAATAATTTTAATAATTTTACACTTACTACAGGTGTGTATGGAACCCTCGGTGCGCGAGTCCGACTCGCACTTGGCCGGTTTTTTTTTACTGAAGCCGGAAGGGCATTCCATATCCTAGCGGTTCGACTTAGGAACGGGGAAGCAAGTCGCTTCGTATGTGTCCGCGTAATTTCGACTATAACGGTGCAATCTTGCGGTTCGATGATAAAAATGTGACGGAGGAACCAGTTCGAATAGTTCTTGAGCACACTCTCCGAAATTTATATTTTGTGCTTGCTTTACTCCTAATTCATAAAAAATTTAAACTTTATATCTGAGAACAATCGATTCGTACTTATCGATTCGTGAAAACGTTTATATGGCTAAGGTTAAGTTAAGGTTAAGGCTAACACAAAAATAAGAACAGCAGGACGATGGATGGCTGTGAGTGGCACAGACGGACAGACTGGCTCGACGAAACTCTATCATATATGTCAGTAATAATACATCACTAAAAGAAATGCAAGTAAGTAAACGATTTTTGAAAAATGATTTTACTTAGGCAGCTTAGAAGAATAAAAACTATAGCTGTTGGTATAGGAACATTACATAATAGGTTTTAGATGATTTTCCAAATAAAATATCTTGCAACCTTTGTTGAAACCATTGTCAAATAGACCCTATTCTCAAGAGATAGGGTTGAAATCCACATAATGACAAAACTAGGACTGATAAAGAGATATTCCGTATTTGGCATTAGGTACTTCCCACGCTTCCATTTTCGAATGAATATGAAACTTATTTTAGACGAACAGAACAACAGGGGATATAGCTCAGTGGTAGAGCAATCGACTGCAGATCGATAGGTCCCTGGTTCAAATCCGGGTGTCCCCTAAGCTGCATTTTTGTTTTCGCAATTTTTTAGATGTTTATGTCACATCCTCTAAACAGATATGATTTACCAGAAGAACATTAAAATTCTACATCAATGCAGAAGAAGGAACGTCTTTGAGGATTTACTGCTTTGTCTGTCTGTATGTCTGTGGCATCATACCGCCAAAACGGCTGGTCCAAAGTTCCAAAACTTCAAAGATTATCGCACCATAAGTCAACTCATAGTCATAACTCTAAAAAAGTATTTAAATCTTTGTATTATTTTTCATTTTTCAGAGGAACATTTTCATAACCTGGAAAATCCCGGAAAATTAAAGAGTTCCCGGAATCCCGCGGGAATCAAAAATACCTCAATCCACAGGGAAGCCAAAATGATCTCATCAGGTTGTAAGCTAAGATATATCCAACATCGAAATGTATACAAACATCTAAACTGTCACGTCATAATATCATAGGTACAAATAGTACAATTGTACTAATCTTCTATCTTCTATCTTCTCTTCTCTATATATATAAAAGCGAAATACCACTCACTCACTGACTAATCACGATATCTCAGGAACTATATAAAGCGTACAGACTTGAAATTTGGAAGATAGATTCCTTCTATAGTGTAGACGCCAGCTAAGAAAGGGTTTTGAGAAAATCCACCCCTAAGGGGTAAAATAGGGGTTGGAAGTTTGTATGAAAGTCCTTTGTTTTTGAAGTTAGAGACATGAAAATTGGCAATTAAGTTATTAGTTATAAATAATAAAGACCTGTATAAGCAATTTTACGAAAATGTACCCCAATAGGAGTGAAATGAGGGTTGGAAGCTTACATAAGGGTTCCAAGTTTTTGAAGTAAGAGACTTGAAAATCGGGATTTAGGTTATTAGTTTTAAGTTATAATATACTGTATAAGCAATTTTAGGAAAATCTACCCCACAGAGGGTGAAATGGGGGTTGTAATTTTGTATGAAAGTCCTATGTTTCTGAAGTTAGAGACTTGAAAATCGGGATTTAGGTTATTAGCTTTAAATAATAATAACCTGTATAAGCAATTTTACGAAAATCCACCCCAAAAGGGGTGAAATGGGGGTGAAAGGTTACATACAAGTTTTATGACTTTGAAGTATAGACATGAAAATTAACATTTAAGTTATCAGTTTTAAATAATAAAAAAACTTGCATAAGCTATATATAAAGCCTCTATAGATAGGCTGTTTGCAGCGGGAAAATTTCATAATCTCATAGGAAATCAACAATTGTACGCGGACGAAGTCGCGGGCGACCTCTAGAAATATATATGCGAAAGTGTGTTTGTTTGTTCTTCAATCACGCCGCAACAGAGCAACGGATTGATTTGATTTTAAAATTTCTGTATTCGACCCTACGTAAGTATTTTTTATTTCTATATTTTATTGTTTCAATTGATATGATAATATTATGTAGGTATTGTCGATATTTCATAATAATTTTTCACCTATTTTTTAATCTAGTTACATTTGTTGTTTCGATTATTTCTAAGTATGGCACGCCATGACAATGGTAATACACTTCTTTTTATCTTTTAATAAGTATACTATGATGATGCAATAAATGATTTCTGATATTTATCTTTGTTTTTAGGGTTCCGTACCAAAATGGTAAAATGGAACCCTTATGGTGCGACTTTCTCCGTCTGTCTGTCCGTCCGTCACACTCGATTATTTCAGTAACTACCGAAGCTATCGACATGAAATTTGGAATAGTTGTGTATATTAGTGGCCCAAAGACACTGGAATAAAAAAAAATTGGAAATTATTTTTGTTCTTATTTAAAAAGGGGGAAAATCTGAGGGTTGAAATTTAAAAGTGAGATAACTGTACTGTGTGGGGTATCATATGAAAGGGTTTACTTTGTACATTCTAAAACAGATTTTTAATTATTTTTAGTTATGATAGTTTTGGATTTATCGGGGAAAATGTCTAAAAAAATACCGTTCCCCCCCCCCTTATCTCCGGAGTTTACCAATCGAAAAATTTGAAATAATTATGGTCAATAGGAATTTACGTATACTTTACAGGAAAACTATAGCCAATGCTCTAACTAGCATAGTTTTTTTGATATTAACAATAAACCTCTACAAACAAAGTTAGTCTTGCGGTTCATTAACAAAGGTAATTATTTATTAATAATGGTACGGAACCCTTCGTGCGCGAGTCCGACTCGCACTTGCCCGGTTTTTTAGGGTTCCGTAGCCAAATTTGGCAAAAACGGAACCCTTATAGATTCGTCATGTCTGTCTGTCTGTCTGTCCGTCCGTATGTCACAGCCACTTTTTTCCGAAACTATAAGAGCTATACTGTTGAAACTTGGTAAGTAGATGTATTCTGTAAACCGCATTAAGATTTTCTTACAAAAATAGAAAAAAAACAATAAATTTTGGGGTTCCCCATACTTAGAACTGAAACTCAAGAATTTTTTTTTTCATCTAACCCATAGGTGTGGGGTATCTATGGATAGGTCATCAAAAATGGTATTGAGGTTTGTAATATCATTTTTTTCTAAACTGAATAGTTTGCGCGAGAGACACTTCCAAAGTGGTAAAATGTGTGTCCCCCCCCCCCCCCCCCGTAACTTCTAAAATAAGAGAATGATAAAACTAAAAAAAATATATGTTGTACAGTACCATGCAAACTACCACCGAAAATTGGTTTGAACGAGATCAAGTAAGTAGTTTTTTTTTAATACGTCATTAATCGTAAATCGCAATTTACCTTTCATTCAATCAACTCAAATATTTAAAAAAAACATTTAATTTAAAACTTACTACAGGTTTGTACGGAACCCTCGGTGCGCGAGTCCGACTCGCACTTGGCCGGTTTTTTGTTATAGATTTGCTCGGAAACTTAATTTTTTTACTATCGTAATTTGTATGGATATAATTTAGGAGTGAGGACCTGTAGAGTGACAAAGGCTTATTTTCATCCCGGAAAAATAAGGAATTTCCGTGGAAATTAAAAAACTTAATCCACGCGAACCAAATCGCGGGCATCAGCTAGTATACATACATACTAGTTTAATATACATTAAGTATTGTACTTTCTATGCGATGCGGAAGAGTCAATTGTGGTAGATTGCCTATCAACTGCATGTGGCCAGCAATGTAATAAAATGTGGTGATTGTCACTTATTACATGATGGGTTGGGTAATCCGACTAACATTATAGAGCGTATGTCTAGCCTTGATTGTGCATTACCTAGGAAAAATTAAAATTAATATTTTACTAGCTGATGCCCGGCGACTACGTCCGCGTGGATTTAGGTTTTTTGGTTCCCGCGGGAACTCCTTAATTTTCCGGGATAAAAAGTAGCCTATGTTTTAATCCAGGTTATAAGCTATCTATGTTCCAAATTTCAGCCAAATCGGTTCAGTAGTTACGGCGTGAAAGCGGAACAAACATACAAACAAACTCACTTTCCCATTTATAATATTAGTAAGGAAGGATAAGGATAAGGATAAATTATTCCAAATATTAGTATTGGTACTCTGATTTTTCTTTTTGTATTCACCAATCTTCCTAACTTTATGTTTTATATTTTAACTAGCTGATGTCTGCTGAATAAATCTTTTTTAAATTCCCACGAGAACTTCTTAATTTTCCGGGTTAAAAAGGCGCCAACAATATTAATATAACTCGATGTTAGTATGCCCCCTGTGGCGAAACAATGTTGTAAAGTTCCTGAGCACACTGACCAAAGTTCTTTGGCGCATTATAACTTATTATTTTCGAATTGTATACCTGAAAGAAATAACCCTCATAGGCCATACTGCCAGCACTTAAAACTATATTGTTTCATTATTGTTGACTATCGTGTTTTACAATAATATTATAATCCTTATTTTAGGAAGATTAAGGTACGTGACAGTCATTTTAAGTAATCTATATCTCCTATATTAGGTATAAATGTGAAAGTTGGGAATGATGTTTGTTACTCAATCACGCCAGAACGGCTGAGCAGATCTGGATGAAATTTGTCACAGAGATAAATAATAGTCTGGAATAACACATAGGTTACTTTTATCCCGGAAAATTTAAGAGTTCCCGAGGGAACCCAAAACCTCAATCCACGCGGACGTAGTCGTGGGCAATGGGCATGTAGCTAGTATTGCATAAGTATAGCTTTAAGCGTTGGCAGCTTGACCCCAGGCCAAAGTAATGGTAACATCGATATACATATATCGTCGCTTTTCCTACGAAAGGACCTAACTGACATCGAGTTAATTGTTCAGGGCAAGCGTTTTTCGGTTTCGTGCTCAACTATATTGTCCACAGCTTGCTCAAATAAAGCTATATTAAAATTAAAAAAATATTCTTATAATCTGTGAATATAAGAATGTGGCCTTTTTGCAAGTAGGAATTGTCTTATTTAAATGTGCGTATTCATTTAGGTAAAAATATTTAAAACAGTTACGCCACTTCATAAGAACTTTGTTTTTCTGAAAAATTAATTACTTAGGAGATACGACTGTATTTTTTACTGAATAATTAAATCACATTTAATTCAAAATAATTTGTTTATTATTTCTTTATATATAACTAGCAAACCCGGCGAACTCCGTTTCGCCACCAGATGGCTTTCCCGCTAAAAAGACTTTCCCGCTTTTCTGTTGAATTTTTTCCTGAATTTTCTTTGCTATAAACCTCACGGAGCCCGAGACCTTTCCAACGAATGCAAAACCGTGGAAATCGGTTCGTGCGTTCTGGAGTTATAGCGTCAGGAAGGAAAACCCGACTTATTTTTATATAGTAGATAATAATTAGGATAGTTTTAAATCATTTTTTGACTGAAAGTTTTTGGATTCGTACTATTTTGGATTTTTTTACTGCCCAAGGTTTTATACATTTTTTGTCACCAATTTACATAAATTTTTAACTCTATTAGTCACCGAGTAGTAAACCTATTGAGAGCTAATAGGCTAATTTTCGCTTTGAAACACAACTCACCACTTTCTGGCGGGGGACGGGGTAATAATGGGATTTCTTATTGGCTGGCTCAAGATCAACTATACACAGTTATATATGTTACCGCGGCACTTGGGCTGCCCGCTGCGCGACAGAAAATATATCGATAGAGTCTAATAGGTATATATATTACCAGTATTGGAAAATCAATACAAATCATTTTATTCAAACAGCAAAATACCACCATATTATGTATACTTATAGATAACTAGCGGATGCCCGCGACTTCGTCCGCGTGTATTAAGGTTTTTGGTTCTCGGGGAAACTCTTTAATTTTCCGGGATAAAAAGTAGCCTTTGTGTTATTCCAGAATAAAATCTATATCTGTGACAAACTTCATCCAGATCCGTTCAGTAGTTTTTGCGTGAAAGAGTAACAAACATCCATACATCCATAGTTACATACGTTTAAAATATTACCTAGTACGGATTATCTGATATGTATAATTTATATGTTTAATTTTTTTTAAATGCCGCATATATATTCTCGCATCACTTCAAAACGGCTGGACCGATTCTGATGGAAATTTTTGTGTCTTTTAGTCGGACCCGGAATGGTTTATATTCACAATTGAACCCATTAGGGGGCGCTGCAATCGAGTTCTAGGATCTGCCGCGTCTTTCATCAAAACAAATTTCATACCAAATTTCATCAAAATCGACTGAAGAGATAAATATTTTTGATTCCCGCGCGAACTCTTGAATTTTCCGGGATAAAAAGTAGCCTATGTCCTTCCCCGGGATACAACCTATCTCTGTACCAAATTTCATTAAAATCGGTTGAACAGATGGGCCGTGAAAGCGTAGCAGACAGACTGACACACTTTCGCATTTATAATACTAGCTGATGCCCGCGACTTCGTACGCGTGGATCGAAGTTTGTTGGTTCCCGCGGGAACTCCTTAATTTTCCGGGATAAAAAGTAGCCTATGTGCTATTCCCGACTATATTCTATCTCTGTGCCAAATTTCAGCCAAATCCGTTCAGCCGTTGGCGCGTGATTGAGTAACAAACATCCATACATCCATCCATCCAAACTTTCGCATTTATAATATTTATTTGATGATAATTAATTAATAATAATAATAATATTAGTATGGATTAATATCAGTTTATTCTTCTTCTATAATGTCCGATTTTTACGAAATTTGGTACAGGGTAGGTTCTATCCCGGGGAAGGACACAGGCTTTTATCCCGGAAAATTAAAAAGTTCCCGCGGGAATCATAAAGTCGCGGGCATTAGCTAGTGTTGATCATAAATTAAAACCATCCATCCATCTGCATTAAAGTTAAAACTAACGGCTGTATCCAAATGCGCTTTATTGAAAAACTAGATGATTCCCGCGACTTCATCCGCGTGGACCAAGTTTTTTCGGTTCCCGCGGGAACTCTTGAATTTCCCGGGATACAACCTACCCCTGTACCAAATTTCATTAAAATCGGTTGAACAGATAAATTTTTTGATTCCCGCGGGAACCTTTGAATTTTCTGGGATAAAAAGTAGCCTATGTTCTTCCCCGGGATACAACTTATCCCTGTACCAAATTTCATCAAAATCGGTTGAACAGATGGGCCGTGAAAGCGTAGCAGACAGACAGACACACTTTCGCGTTTATAATATTAGTATGGATTAGTATGTATACTAAAGAACTTAAGTTTTCAACAGAAACTTTTTAATATTAGTAGTAAACAATCAAATAAATAATAAACCTTTAACCTGCTCTTTTACTTCAGAATTGTTCGGAATTACTAAATAAATTAATGTATTGGCATTCAACTATCGATATAACTTATCGATAGTTGCACAGGTTACACTGGGCAATGCGTGGAAGAGACAGAGATATGTAGAACTACATGTGAAAGACAAAGAAAAACTGAAAGACATTATTTTTATGCGTATTAATGATTTTTATTTATTATTACTTAACTACACTTAATTAGGAAATGCTATCCCATCCTTTGCATAGCTGGAGGTATTGCTTCTCTTTCCACGCCATTTAATGCTGCAAAGAGGCATATTTTTCGTCTTTTTTCTCGATCAATTTCCGAGCACTGTCGAATACGGACTGAGGGCGACTTTAGGCACAAAACGTAGCGTTAGCAGTCATACTGCTAACGTTTGGCTGGTGAGACGGCCCGCTATGCTCAGTCAACTGGTTGTATGGTCTGTGCTATTAGTTAATGTCTAAGGTATTCCGTCGCAATCAAAATTCAGACGTAAGTGAAAACCCCATTTTTATTCAATATAGTCTAGTTCACACTAAATGACGTATTTTCAGTTACGTCATAGTTGATAGATTTTTATTTAGCTGATCACTAAATAAAAATCTTTCTAATAGCCCTAAGTATAAAATACTCCACTTAGTATGATTTCCTTTTCGCAAATGAGCATATACGCCATACTTACCGATTGTCCTAGCCAGTAAACGGTAAAAGATATGAAAAAGTCGATAAGACAGATCGACAGAGAATCAAAAGTACATTATTATGATGTATTTATCGCAGTTACGTCAAAAGTGTTAGATAGGTCCTTTCGTAGGAAAAGCGACGATATGTAGGTACTAGATGTGCCCTTTCATAGAAAAAAGTTGGGCGTCCGACTTGTAAGACAAGGTGGCGTTAGTAAAATAAGTTCACTTTCTTTGTTGGACAGGGCTCGTCTATGTTAATTGAGGTTGTTGAACGTTAAACTTACCACGTCATCCTTGGAGTCGCATTCACAGAACACGTTGGAGACGTTGGGCGGATTGCTGTCCAACGCGCGCACCAACTCAACGCCGATGCCTTGCTGGAACAAAACACACTCTTATTACACTTTTACTAAGAGCTACAATAGGCTTGAGGGACGATTGTTAAGCAACGTTGACCCAAGTCGAGAACTGGATGGGTGAGCGAATTTGGAGGTTCAAATTTGGCCTTTTCGTTTCCTCCGTGCCTCGGAGAGCACGTTAAGCTGTCGGTCCCGGTTATTATCACTAATATGTGATAATAATCGTAACAAAGCCTAAGAGTTTAAATACTCTTAGTCGAGTTGTATGCGGAAGGACGTGGGAACTGGGAACCTACCGCATTGTTATCCCAAGATAACTCCTACCATTATGTGATTAATGGAATGGGGTCACGACCCTCAGTAATGAGGAATACGACGCAGAGAGAGACAATATCTTGGTTCTGACTTCTAAGGTAGCGTTGCCCAACTTTAGGGCCCAAGACGATGTTAAGAGCCCGCTAAGGATAGATTTGTTCACTTTACATATTTAACTGGAAAAGAGATCTCAATAAAGCAGCCGCGACTGGAGGAAAAACCAAAGTACATTTGAAGAATAAACTATACATAGTTTCACTTAATATTTTTTACGATTTCAATTATCTACATGATTCAAAATAAAACCAGAAAAACTCTATCGTTTCCGAATATCCACCACCACCACTACAGCCCATTAACGTCCCACTGCTGGGCACAGGCCTCCACTCTCATGAGAGAGAGGGAATTAGAGCTTAGCGACCCTCCACGCTGCTCCAATGCGGGTTGGTTCCGAATATCTATCTACTAGTTTTTAACCCATTGAATTAGTTTAAGGTTTCGTAATTACTTAAGTAATTCTTTTATTTATGTACTTTTTATAGAGTATAGACCCTAGGAGTGATGTAATATGATCATCAGAATTTTGGTCCAAGTCTTAGGTATTTTCTGGAATAAAAATATTGACTGAGATGAGTCGGTCAGTGAGTTAGTTTTACTTATTTAATGTCAGGACTTTTTATTTTTACTGTGGGTACGAGATGTTATTCGGTCTAAACCACTAGGCTATCACATTCCCCACTAAATCTAATATTATCAAAATCTAATATTATCTAACATTATCTAATATATTCAAAACTCAATCACCGATCTTTCACCGATCACTGTAATTGGCTGGAGTTTATTTTTAACTGACACAGACGGACAGATTGCTCGGTAGTCGGATGAGACCTTGATTCAAGCGCTAGATGAAAAACACAAAAACAGAAAATTTGATGTTTTTTTTATGTAAAAAAAAAAAACAAAAAATGTCCCTTAAATTGAATTTTTTGAAATAATCAAGAATCAAAAGACTAGAAAATTTTAACTGGCAAGCAAGTGAGCAAGATATATAATATACTGGCTGATGCCCGCGATACTCCTTAAATTTTCGGGATAAAAAGTAGCCTATGTCACTCTCCAGGTCCTCACATATACCCATGCCAAAAGTCACGTTGATCCGCTGCTTTGTTGTGGCGTGATTGAAGGACAACAAACCAATAAACCAACAAACAAACACCCTTTTGAATTTATAATGATGTGTGTGTGAAGGAATTTCGAACCAACATCTCGTGTTAGGGAGTGAAAATTAAAGAATATTAGATACTAATAGAATAAATGCGAAAGATTGGATGGACGTATGGAGGGACGGATGCTTGTTACTGCCAGTTGGCTGAATGGATCTAGATTAAATTTGGCACAGTCTGAAATAATACATAGGCTCCTTTTTATCCCGGAAAATTAAAGAGTTCCCGCGGGAACCAAAAAACCTCAATCCACGCGGGCGAAATTATATTTACTAGATGATGCCCGGATGATGCGTATGTCAAAAATAAATTATTTCTTACTGGATCTTACCTCCTAAAATAGAAGTCTATTCTGTAAGGCTGAAAAAAATAGAAGTCTAACAGCCTTTGTAACTAAAACTCCAGACAAATAAACGATAATAAACAAATAACAATATCAACGCACAAACAAGTAAATAGATATGTAGCCAATAAACCCTATGCCGGCGGGGAGCTGGCAGTATGAACTATTATTTTGGCATCATGCCATTCCCATTGTAAGGGGGAAGATGTGGACGATCGATAGAAGTTGATCACCAATAGGGCATGCAGTCGATACTGCTTCTGAGTACCGGGAATTTTCGGACCGATACTGGCATAGAACCGGGAATTCCCGGTACTTTCGATACTTTCGATACTACCATAAATTATCACAAAACAAGGCAAATACATTACAGAAAGTATGAAATAGACCAACTATTTGACATAATATATAATATTTCCACACAGGATCATAAATTCATGATTTTTAATGAACTTGTGCAATAATTCGCATCGTTCCAAATTTCAAACTTTTATTCAACGCGAAGGGCCGGCGTATAGGTTTTACAGTGATAGCGTGGGACATCATGTCTGAAAATACACTTCGAAAAGCTGTTTTTTGTATCGTGATAAGCTTATAATTTTATTTTTATAGCAATTAAATGCCTCAATCAATTTATTACTACAAGCAGTTTCTAGAAAAAAGCCTTGAGGTCAGAGGGACAACAAAGTGATCCTTATCATCTTTTTAATATGTAGTTCTTTTTAACCATTTATTCGTGCAAGTTCCAAATGAGAGTACAAATATATTAAAAGTGTCTCATAAATACCTACTTCTGGATTGTCTCTTACACAATCGACCAACCGATCAAACAACCAATCGACCAACCGATCGACCAACCAATCGGACAACCAATCGACCAACCTATCGACCAGCCAACCGACCAACCAATCGGACAACCAATCGGCCAACCAATCGGACGACCAATGAACCGATCGATCAAACCAATCGACCAACCGATCGACCAACCAATCGACCAATCAATCGACCATTCGACCGAATAACCAACCGATCGACCAACCAATCGACCAACCAATCGACCAACCAATCGGCCATTCGATCGAATAACCAACCAATCAACCAATTAATCGGACAACCGTTCGACCGACCGATCAACCAACCAATCAACCAACCAATCGTCCAACCGATCGATCAAACCAATCGACCAACCGATCGACCAACTAATCGACCAACCGATCAAACAACCAATCGACCAACCGATCAACCAATCAACCAATCAACCAATCAACCAATTAATCGGATAACCAATCTACCAACCAATTGACCAACGCATCGACCAACTAATCGACCAACCGTTCGACCAGCCAATCAACCAACCGATCGGCCAATCAATCGACCAACCGATCAAACAACCAATCGACAAACCGATCGACCAACCAATCGACAAACCGATCGACCAACCAATCGACCAACCAATCGGATAACCAATCGACCAACATATCGACCAACCAATCGACCAACCGATCAACCAACCGATTGAACAACCAATCGACCAACCTTGAGGGACAGAGGGACAACAAAGTGATCCTTAATTAAAAATATAAATTAAAAAGAACGACCAAAGGGTCGTTCTTTTTAATTTCATTTAATTTCATTTGGTCAACCTGTTGGTCGCCAAGTTGGTCGATTGGTTGGTCGATCGGTTGATCGATTGGTTGAACGATCGGTTAGTCGATTGGTTGGTCGATCGGCTGATCGATTGGTTAACGATCGGTTAGTCGATTGGTTGGTCGATCGGTTGGTCGATTGGTTGTCCGATTGGTTGGCCGATTGGTTGTCCGATAGGTTGGTCGATTGGTTGGTCAATCGTTTGGTCGATCGGTTCATTGGTTGGCTGATTGGTTGGTCGATTGGTCGGTTGATTGGTTGGCCGATTGGTTGTCTGATTGGTTGGCTGGTTGGTTGGTCGATCGGTTGGTCAATTGGTTGGTCGATCGGTTGGTCGATTCTGGATTTTGGGTGGGTTGGGGATACTGGGTTCGGTACCTCTTAGTATTTTTATGTCTCCAACCACCGTCCTCTCCGTGCGTGTGGTTCACTATAGGATCTTCCTATCATGTTTCCTATCAGCCACTAAGAGCCTCCAGTTTACTGTCCAGAATCCAGTTCCATACATCAAGATTGGACTGACCACAGTCTTGGTTTTTCACTAATTATCTTGGTATATAAGATTTAACGGAAAAACGCTAAGCATTTTAGAGAATTATGAATTCTTCCCCTCTGCCGTTGGTGTCAATGACAGTGGAGTCAAAAATCAAAATTTAGCAGCCATAATCCTGGTGCTTATGAGGTATATTTTATATTACAGTAAACCCAGTCATTCAATTTTCTTTCTTTTTTTTTGAAACTAAACTTTGAACTGAAATATAATACGATTATCAGAGTAGCATAATCTACTGTAACTCATTAAAGCAGAACAAATTTTATTGGAGTGACAGATTCATCAATTAATTGATCTTCAAAAAAGCTGGTAAATAATATTTAGAAAGACTAAGTATGATTACTCAAAGTAAAAATAGGATTTTTACTAAAACCTCGAATTTTTGATCATAAAATACAGTGTAGTGAACGAAGTTCTTGTTACATTCAGAAATATCCGCACTTAATTAGAGAAGTAAGTAGTAGTAAGAGTCTCGAAAGTATCAAAAGTACCGGTTTTGTGGTGTGGAGAACCGGGACTGAAAATATTCAGAAGTCTCGGGAATTCCCGGTACTTTTGATACCGGTAATTCCCGGTAGCATGCCCTAATCACCAATAGGTAATAAGCCGGGAGGGTCCTCAAAGAAAGGATTTTTATGTAGGATGTCTCTTTAATCTTTCTCTCTCTCTGCGTCGTATTCCCCATTGCTGAGGGTCGTGACCCCATTCCATTATCACATAATCGCAGGGGTTTTCTCGGGATAATAATGCGGTGGGTTCCCAGGTCCTTCCGCATACGACTCGACTAAGAGTTGAAATAGTACTATTTCAACGAATAACGATTTCTTTCTCTAACGGTAGTAAATTTATACTAGTAAGGATTTGACTCGCTCCAGCAATGCTTAGAACTGCGGTTACATACTACACATTACCTTATTGTAAATTTTTTTTTTTCAAGAGAGCAAGCACCAAGATTCTTGCTAGTTTTTCTCGGTAGGAACGGCTTTGTGAACAAGTGGTAGATTCACTCGACGATTCAAAAGCACTCTATATAAGTTTATTTGAATAAAAAACATTATTTATTTATTTATCTCTATAACGTAGTCGTAGGCCGTAGCCTCATGTGCTACGACTATCTAGTCATAGATCTCGTAGACCGTGCGTAGACTCAAGGAATTTTCAAAACTTCAAGGTTCCGGGAATCCCGCGGAATCCCGCGTGCGTAGTTCCAGAATTTCTCGTTCCGTGTTTTGTCCGCATTAAAATATAGCGTTAATGTTCAATATGTTCATTTCATTGAAGCAAAAATACGCGCTCGAGTTTCCGCTTGCGGATTTTCCGCTAAATCTGTCCCTTATTATGATTTTTATTTTTTACAGTCTTAATTGTTGTGATTGGGTATGGTGGTATCCTGGTTGCGATAATGTATTTTGGTCAAAAGCGGAAAAGTATTAACCAATCAAAACTGATTGCGATCGTTAACTGCAATCATTTTCACGTAATAAGGCGGTTTATCCTTGCGGTTTATAATATGACGTCATAGTTGACATCATCGACAACGCACGGCGCCCAAAATACCAAGTGGCAATACATAAATACATTCTACCGAGGTCGACGATTGACGAATTGTAGAGCGTCTAACACGCTGTATGGGTCTTCTAGTACAGTCCGTCAAAATTATCTGAACCGGTGGCCAAAATTGGAACAAAGGAGATGGTCAATTTTTGACCCAGGCTGTCCAAACATACGAGCACATTAAATAATTTAATTAAAATAAACAATGAATTTTAAATAAATAACTATGTTTCATAGCAGTCGCAGAAATAATATTGAAGAAAGAAGACTTTCAATCGATTTTAATGTTAAAAATCACGTGATCTTTGTCCTAAGTCGAATAAACGTCAGACGTCAATTATACATATTCTACTGTCTATGATTAAACTTATGCCCAAGGATGTAGGAATATCCTATGCCTTTAATGTTGCTAGTATATATTATCTATTATCAACGATGATAGATAAAATGAAGCATTATAAAAGTGGGTTTAATGTTCATTCAAATAATGCTCACTCATTTTAATTTTTAGCTAACATAAAAATAAAAACTAATCAATTAGTACTTAAGTACTGACAGCACTACGTTATGGCATTAATCCTCAGTTTCAAAAGGGCTAGAACCCAGAGCTGTAAAGCTAGTTGAAAAAAAAGCGGGACTTAATGCCAAACAGCGACATCTATAATCTGACATCTACTACTGGGTACCGATTACTCAATACTGCTACATAACTCGTACAGCGCCATCTAGGTCTCGGTCGTGAAAAGTCTCATTATAAAATATAATATTTTTTTAAACCAATAAAAGCTGCCCGACCGGTTTTTAAAGCTTAATAGCATTTCATATGTATTACCTGAGATTAATATACATGATTAAACATCACTCAATTATAAGTTTCTTGAGAAAAGTGTATTACCACGACAAAAACTGAGCAACATAATCAATTCTTTTTAACCTTCATAATTTTAGTCCACGGCTGCTAAGCTCTATGTAACTTTCTTATTCTTTAAATATAAGATCTGTACTATTTAATGACATCGATTTCATCTCTGGACATTCTGGGGCAGACTTGCCATACAATTTTTGACCATGTCGTTTTTATACCTGTTAAGTTTTTTTTAAATTTTATTTTCATACCTATCTACTAGCGACGCTGTCACCGGGTCAGATAAGTTACCTAATTCTTACACTGCTAGAGAGAAGGATAATGATTGTATATTAAAACCATCAGGCTGGCGCATGGGTTGCCTTTATCATAGAGCTTTAACATAGATCATGGTTGACATGATGCCATGGATGACGTCTTGCGCCCAAAATACCACGTGTATTAGTGGAAGTGCATAAAAATACTAGCAATAGTCTGTCACGTCTAACACGCTGTATGGGTCTTCTAGTACAGTCCGTCAAAATTATCTGAACCGGTGGCCAAAATTGGAACAAATTTTTATAAGTACCTGTTAAGTTTTTTTTTAATTTTATTTTCATATCTACTAGCGACGCTGTCACCGGGTCAAATAAGTTACCTAATTCTTACACTGTGCTATTGACTACTAGAGAGAAGGATAGTTATTGTATATTAAAACCATCAGGCAGGCGCATGGGTTGCCTTTATCATAGAGCTTTAACATAGATCATGGTTGACATGATGCCATGGATGACGTCTTGCGCCCAAAATACCACGTGTATTAAGTGCATAAAAATACTATTTATTTATTTATTTATTTATTTCACAATTAAAAGTAAAGTACATATATATTTTATGGTTTCTTCGTGCTCGTAAGCGCTTGACGGCTTGTCTGAGCACTGCACATTCCTCCATGCTTAATAACTAAATATGTAGGTGTAAAACTTATTAATTATATTATAATCTAATGTAATGTGTTACATAAGTATAATGTAAAAGATTTAATTTACAAAAAGTTCTTACTTGTTAAATTTTTCTTACAATGTAATTGTAGGTAGTTTTAAAATAAAAGTAAACATGGCATTATCTTTGACTTTTGGCGGTATAATCATTTTTAAGGTTCTTTTTTGTATATTATATATTTTATTAATGGTTGTTTTAAAAGTTCTACTAGCAATAGTCTGTCACGCACGAGTAACTAGGCCAACGGATGTTAGAGTATAACACTTAGGACCGAGTCTTCATACCAACGACTTAAATATTGGTTAAGGTAAACCAACCCGGGTGAAACCGTGTCGGGTCACCTAGTCATCCTAATATTATAAATGCGAAAGTGTATTTGTTTGTTGGTTTGCTTGTTTATTGGTGTCCTTCAATCACGCCGCAACAGAGCAAGCAAACGATTTTTTGCATCGGTTTAGTTGAGGACCAAGAGAGTGACATGTAGGCTACTATTTAGCCCGGAAAATTAAGAAGTTGCGGGCATCAGCTAGTATATAAATAAATAGGTACGTATTCAGTTGGTAAAGGTCCAGAAAACAGATTCTTTAAAAGGTTTTCAATAGGTTTTCAACAAACAATATGACATCAACTAGTAGCTTAATGCATTTGGCAGAACTCCATGTTCGAGCGTTACAAAGTTTCAGAACAATGGGTTTTGTCGAGAAATATCGTTATTTCTCGACAAAACTTACTCTTTCGTGACCCCATAAAGTGTAGCGCCCTCGACATCCATTTACCATCAGATTTTAGTATCTACTTTACAATTTCGTTGGGTTTTAAGACTTCTTCAAATAAATTAGGTATATTTTTATTCGAGACCCAGGTAGGGCTCCTCATGACTTCGTCGCTTTTCATAACCTTAATGCGCTTTAGAAACAGGGCAGCCCCATCCAAGACCCAACAACAACAACAAGGAGACCAAAAAGAAGAAGGTACAAGAAGAGAAGATATAATAGGCCTCAACCCTGGAATTTCCTGGGATAAAACGTCCCATGACGATTTCCAAGAAGATATCTAATAATACCTAATATAATGTCCTCCCGACCGAATTAAACTGCCTCGTTCGTCTAGTTTTACGGGGGTGAAACACCGCCAACTTCCCAACTCCGGGCTAGTACTGAGAATTTTTTGTCAGAAAAACCCAATAAGTACCTACTAAATTATGGCCCGACCCGTGACTCGAACCTGGGACCTCGTCGGGATTAGTCGAACATGCTAACCACAAGACCATGGAGACAGTTGCCAAGTAGAGCAGTACCAAGAAGAAAAATAGATAGGGACGATCCCAAAACCTTGAAAACGGATCCTAGACGCAAAGGCGCTGCCAGAATAAACTGACATGCGTGACAGGGCAGGGTATAATAACTACTGGGTAGGCGAACTTACAAGGCCACCGTGTAATAAAGTGTAATTAACTAAAGTTATAGGCATATGTAATGACTAGACGAATTCAGAAAGGCAAGGGACAACTCACAACATTACTTTGCTAATCTGCAAGTACTTATCAATATCAATAAACGCAATTTTGTACCTACAATCTTAGTAATATTTATTACTAGCTAATGCCCGCGACTTCGTACGCGTGGATCGAGGTTTTGTGGATCCCGCGGGAACTCTTTAATTTTCCGGGATAAAAAGTGCCTATGTGCTATTCCAGACTATATTCTATCTCTGTGCCCAGCCAGATCCGTTCAGCTGTTGGCGCGTGATTGAGTAACAAACATCCATACATCCATACATCCATACATCCATACGTATCCATCCATCCAAACTTTCGCATTTATAATATTTATTTATTATTTACTAGATGATGCCCGCGACTTCGTCCGCGTGGATTAAGATTTTTTTAATCCCGCGGGAAGTCTTTAATTTTCCTAGATATAAAGTAGTCTATGTGTTATTTCAGACTATATCTAATCTATACCTTGTGCCAAATTTCATCCAGATCCGTTCGGACGTTCTGGCGTAAAGTAGGTAACAAACATCCATACATTCATACATAAGTAAGGACTTACAAACTTTCGCGTTTATAATATTAGTAGGTTTTATATAAATAATATAAATATTTTTTGTACAAGAGTGGAAGTTTGTATGTTTGTTAATTCTTCACACTAAAATAACTGAATAGATTTGACTGGAAATGGAGATTATTTTTTGCCATTTGTTTTCGATTATCATACCAATCTCTGTGGTAGACTTCTACGTTCTCAGTCTCACGCCCACTAGTCGGTTAAAATAACGTCGCGGTTACCGTCAAATTGGTCAAACTTTAACCTTCAATAAGCAGTAGGTAAGTGTAGTTTAGTTATGAATTTTAAAAAAAACTAAGTATAACTAACCCGACTACGAAAAAAAAAAACAGAGAACCTGTTCAGGTGTAACAACTAACATCCATCATAAATTATCTATTTTCCTCGTGTAAAATGTCACCCAGCCATTCATCATAATCGGCTCAGTAATTTAGGCGCTACGGTGGACCATACATAAATACAAACAAACATACATAATTACATACATAGACTTCATAACCCTTAATCCTGTTGGCTTTGCTGTAGTTGGGTGATGAGTCACAGTTGGGTTGCGTGGGTCAGTATTCATATTAGCTTCATGAAGTAAAATTTTGGTCCAAAGTTAGCGATGTGAGACTAGAACTCAGAACGCAAGACCGTTGGCAATGAGGTCGACGCCTTACACGGTACACCTTATGCCTGCCATACACGGACTGCTCGAGCAGTTAACCAGTGGTCTACATACACGGACCACTTTTGCAGTCGCAACTGCTCGAGCGGTTCAATGTATGTGTGTACGTAGAAGACTGTAGTTCACTATGCAGTCGCAGCCTGAAGCAGTACATTCTGACTGCTTCGAGCTGACCGTGTATCCAAGGCCTGTATTGCGAGAACACTATCGTCCAAAATTCTCGCTCCATCACACTTAGACTCCTTCACCGATTTGACATAAGAATCCACTTAATATTTCTCAATCATCTTCCACACAAATATAACCACTATTACACACTCCGCAATAGTTCTAAAATTGTCTGCAGGTCAATGAAATTTTGAGCACCACCGATTGCAGTTTGTATGGCTGCCAAAATTCACCGACAATCGCCAATTTGTTACTAAGCTCGAGTGGTTTTGTTTATTTACTATCAAATACCTATTTATACATCTATAACGTTAATTGGACTATTTGTGATATGATGAATGGTATTTTGATAATGGCTTATTTTCGCTAGCGTATCATATTTTATGACTACGTTCATCTAATTCTCCCGTCATCTCTCTACGTCACGTTAATAGGTCTTTGACCTTGAAATACATTGAAAAACATTTCTTTATTTCGTCCGCGCGGTGTTTTAAAGACCTCCCTGGCGCAGTGTTGTGCACAGTCTTAACGTGAGAGATCCTGGGTTTGATCCCGGCAGAGTAAATTTGGGAATTTATAATTTCTGAATTTCCCCTGTTCTGTTCCTGGTGGGAGGCTTCAGCCGTGGCTAGTTACCACCCTACGAGCAAAGACGTGCCGTGCCGCCAAACGATTTAGCTTTCCGGTACGATGCCGTGTAGAAACCGATTAGGAGTATGGGTTTAATAAAACTGCCATACCCCTAACAGGTTAGCACGATACCATCTTAGACTGCATCAGTAGTTTAAAAGAAAAAAAGGATTTTGGTTTTTGAAAAATCCCGTAGGATCTTTGAATTTCCGGGATAATAAAATAAGTACCCTCTGGAGCAAAAAATCACTTCGATCGCTTGCTCTGTTGAGACGTGATGTGACAAACCAACAAACACATTTTCACATTTAAATAATAATATATTAATATTGTAAACGGGTAAGAGAGGATTCAGTATTTTCCTCGTAGCTTTAGTTTTAAGATACAGTAACTGATTATCACCACCATCATCATACTTTAATATTACTTATAAATGCGAAAGTGTGTTTGTCTGTTCTTCAATCACGCTGCAAGTTGCAACAGAGCAACGGATCGACGTGATTTTTTGCACGGGCATATAGATTAGGACTAATCCTTACTATCCTTACTTAATATTATAAATGGGAAAGTGAGTTTGTTTGTATGTTTGTTCCGCTTTCACGCCGTAACTACTGAACCGATCGCTTTGAAATTTTGCAGACGTAAAGTTAGAAGTCCGGATTAAATAATAGGGTACTTTTTATCCCGGAAAATTAAAGAGTTCCCGCGGGAACTAAAACTCCTCAATCCACGCGGACGAAGTCGCGGGTATCAGCTAGTCTTAAATAATAAAAAAAATACATAAGATCTTTATCCGTGTGACTTGGGCTGTCGGAGCCTTAAAGGTTCTAGTTTAAATGAGTACTTTAGGGCTCCCCGCTCCCTTTCCATAAAAAGGTATAAGTGCTCAAAGGAGTAGGGTCATCGGATACAAAGAAAAACCCACAATTCGCGAATTTCGCTTACTTAGCAATACGCACACACATAAACGTCCTTAAACAGACAATAGCCTTTGACCTTATCTTCGTGTGAGTCGCTGTTGTGTGAGTTCGTTTGTCTTGAAGAGGTTCTTTATTAAGTAATTGTTAGGATTTGTGGGCATGGATTCTATTGTTTTTGATATGTTTGTTTGCGTATGATCTTTTCCAGTTGCGATAATGTTATCATTTACTTTTAAGTATCTATAAAGGAAAGCCAAGTCAGAATATTTTTTACCCAAATAAACTCACAAATTACAACTGAAAATTCTGATTTAATAAATGTATCATACTAATATTATAAATGCGAAAGTGTGTTTGTTTGTTAGTTTGTTGGTTTGTCCTTCAATCACGCCGCAACAGAGCAACGAATTGACGTGATTTTTTGAAGTCGCGGGTATCCAGGTTCGATAACCGGGACCCCTTATAAGACACAGCGCTCACCACTGCGCCAGGGAGGTCGTCCTAACTCCTACCCTATATACGAGACAAGTATACAAATACCCTACGGAGTATACTGCATAGATATAGGTTTTGTTATCGACGAATATAGGTACTAAGTACTACACTACAGCACTACTAACAGCTGCAATGGATTATTGAAGAAATTCTTTGTCAGTTTTGCTAAGTACTCTAACTAATCGATGTGCTATGTTCTTTCTATGCCTTATTAAGATGTTTAACCACCACTACAGCCCATTAACGTCCCACAGCTGGGCACAGGCCTCTACTCTCAAACTTGGTATTTGGGCTTCCGTTTGAAAATTATGCAATACGTTTTCACAATATCGTAATTTCTATCCCCAAGGACGTTAAATAGAGAGTTTGTCCTTCACTCACGCCGCAACAGAGCAACGGATCGACGTGATTTTTTGCATGTGTATCGAGAGTTTGTACTTCAATCACGCCGCAACTGAGCAACGGATTAACATGATTTTTTGCGTGGGTAAAGATCAGTGGCGTGCACAGGGTTTGAAGCTAGGGTAGGCATTAGTTAGTTATAATACCTATTTACTGACTGTTGAGCATTGACGTATTTTCATTTGGGTAAGCAGTGCGTTAATGCCTCTGTGAACTGCACGCCACTGGTAAAGATGAGGACCTGGAGAGTGACATAGGCTTCTTTTTATCCTGGAAAATTAAGGAGTGCCTGTGGAAATTAAAAACTTATGCCACGCGAACGAAGTCACGGGCGTCCGCTAGTTGTCCGTCCGTAGTCCGTAAACCAACTTACTGACAGGTCATAATGAAAAATATGCATTGAGCTTTGGGTAAGCAGTGCTTTGTCGCCTCTATGTCATGCACGCCACTGATTTTAACTTTAATAATTGTAGGTACCTATAAGTAAAGGTACTTAATTTAATGAATATGTATTTAAAAGTTAATAGGTAGTTAGTTATCTTTTAAATATTTAAGACCATTTGCTCTTCGGTTTGGTTAACTGAAAAAATTCAATTCGACAGCCATTAATCTAAAAGAAACTAGGTACGTGGACCATTAGGAATGTACCTGCATAGATATAGGTTTTGCTTAAGGCACCAGACTTTCGAGAAGAACCAGCAAGACACTCGGTCGTCGACAGAAAATAATAATCGTCAGAAAACTCTAAACGGATAAGATATGTCTGCCTAAATGTGTCTGTTGTGTATGAATAAGATGTAAGGCGTATCGCCTGTCAGCAACTAAATCTGTACCTATCCAAAACCAATTTTCTCAGTCCGTACCAGTCTGGCTTTCGAACAGGGCATAGTACTACTACGGCTCTTATTAAGGTATGCGATGATCTTCGTGCCAATATGGATCGCAAATTGGTTTCTGTCATTGCGTTGCTAGACTTTAGCAATGCGTTTAATACTGTGGACTTTGAGCTACTCCTGTCTGTCCTAGAATCCCTTAATATTTCTTGTAATAGTATCTCTTGGTTCTCCAGTTATTTGTGCGACCGCCAGCAGTGTGTGAAGCTTAACAATAAATTCTCCTCCATCACCTCACTCACGGCTGGTGTCCCACAAGGTGGTGTCCTCTCTCCTCTCCTTTTTGCGATCTTTATAAATACTGTCACTCAACTCCTCTCCTCTTCTTTTCACTTATATGCTGATGACCTACAAGTTTACGTTGCTGCTCCTGCCCATGACATTAATGTGGCCATTCAAAGATTGAATAATGAATTAGACAAGATCTGCGTATGGAGTAAATCTCACGGTCTCAGCATTAACGCTAATAAATCCCAGGTAGCTGTAATAGGTAGTACCAGTCAACTAGCTAAACTGAACTTCAACGCTTTGCCTCCCATCCGAGTAGATGCGACCAACTTACCATTTAGTTCTACCGTCAAAAACCTTGGTATTCTCATTGATAGCTCACTCTCATGGGTCCCCCAGTTAGCTGAGGTGAGCCGTAAAATATTTGCCACAATTGGGTCGTTAAAGCGTTGGAAAAACCTACTACCTATCAAAACTAAGACTGCATTAGCTAATTCCCTTCTTCTCCCCTTACTTGACTATGCTGACTGTTGTTACCCTGACTTAACAGAAGAACAGCTCAATAAGCTGGAGCGGCTACAAAACCTCTGCATTAGGTTCATTTTTGGCCTACGCAAGTTCGACCATATTTCCAGCTATCGCGCCCAGCTTAAGTGGCTCCCGATTAGGCAGCGGCGCAACATACATGTTCTGACTCTTCTTTACTCAATTCTTTATAATCCCTCTACTCCCTCTTACCTCAAGGAACGTTTCATTTTCCTCGGTGCTGATAATCCGTCGGGTCACTATCTTAGGTCTCGCTTTGATAATCGCCTTAAATTTCCTACACATTTTACTAAATTCTATGGTAATTCTTTTACCATCAAGGCTGTCGTATTGTGGAACTCCCTACCATTTGAGATTCGCCATTCTAAATCGCTCCCTATATTTAAAGATCGTCTGAATAAGCATTACCTTTCTATACAATCCTAGTCAACATTAGTTTATCTCAACCACTTATGCATATATTTTTATTACTATCGTGTACCATATTTATGTTTATTCAAAATATATTGTAAGTATTTATGGATATGTATTTATATATATATATATATATATGTATGTGTGTATATATACATATTGAGTATAGTATTGAGTTTATTTATTTATAGTATCTTACCTAGTAGGTATATATTTTATTGACTACTAGCTTTTGCCCGCGGCTCCGCCCGCGTGAAATTCGGTTTTCCGTTCCCGTTCCCGCTCTTGAAATTTTCTTTGCTATAAACCTCACGGAGCCCGAGACCTTTCCAACGAATGCAAAACCGTGGAAATCGGTTCGTGCGTTCTGGAGTTATAGCGTCAGGAAGGAAAATCCGACTTATTTTTATTTTATTGACTATTAATTAGTATTATATCTAATGTGTTTAAGTTTTACTTGCACTATCCTGTTATCTTTACTTTTTCCTCTCTAGCCAAGGGTTGCCTGGTAGAGATTGCTTGCAGCAATAAGGCCGCCTTTGCATACTACCATGTTAGTTTTGATAATATATACTTTGTTATTTTTCATGTAACTTTTTTGGTGTGCAATAAAGTTTTTTCATTCATTCATTCATGTAAAAAAATTAGTAACAAGCGGATTCCCCTTTTCTATATAAAATATAATAATCAGTTTTCCTAATTGTATTTTGTATCTAGGCTTCGAACTTCTAAGTAATCGAAGGTTACATCATTCATTTCAGCCAATACAAATAATGCATTGATTGCAACGCGTTAATCACAATTTATAAATTATATAATTAATATAAATGCATACGATCTACAAATCTACACCCAATGTAAGATAGCGGATCTACCAGACACAATATGCTTGATGAATGAAAATCTTTTACGTATTTCGGACTGGAGTAACTCGTTTGGGCTTAAAGTGAATCCAAAAAAGACCCAAGCTATTATTATTGGGAGTTCTAAATTAATTTCTCGTATTACTCTGTCGTAGCTCCCGCCTATAGTACTTGATGGGACTATTATCCCCTACAGTGATAAAGTAAAAAATTTGGGCATTATCTTTGACCAAACTTTATCTTGGATATCGCAAATTAGTGAGCTTAGCAGAAAGATGTTTGGCGCAATTGGCTCTCTTCGTAGATTGCGCAATGTCCTTCCCATTCCTACTAAAATTGCGTTGGCTCAGACTCTTCTTCTACCGATCCTTGATTACGCGGACACTTGTTATCTTAATCTCACTGAGGAGCAACTAAATAAACTTGAGCGGCTTCAAAATTATTGCATAAGGTTCATATTTGGGTTGCGAAAGTATGATCACGTTTCCGAGTTTCGCCGTAAGCTCAAGTGGCTCCCGATTCGCCTTCGCAGGAACACTCATATTCTTCACCTTCTTTACTGCATTCTGTTCAATCCCACCACTCCTCATTATTTAAAAGATCGATTTAAGTACACATTTAATACACATGCTTTTACTCTCCGTTCCAAAAATAATCTATTGCTTAGTACTCCTAGACATTCTTCTTCCTTCTATAATAAATCTTTTACTGTTACTGCTATACGGCTTTGGAATTCTCTCCCCTTGGATATTAGACTATCTCAATCACTTCCTATCTTCAAAACTAAGCTGAAACAGCATTATTTATCTTCTTAATATATTTATCTATTTGTCGTCTATAATTTAAATTACTATTATACAGTTTTTCACCTCTCTTTCTATTATATCTATTTAGATACTTATAATAAATTTTTATGTCACTAATTTCTGTATCTTTTTGTATATTACTTAATTTCTTCTCTTTAGTACACCCCTTCCGCTTTCTATTTCAATGTGTCCTTTGCCCTAAGGTTGCCTGGAAGAGATCGCTGTTTAAGCGATAAGGCCGCCTGTTGTGCCATGTCCATTAGATTATTATATCTGTTGTATTTTATTTTTTGTATGGTGTACAATAAAGTATATTTTACTTTTTACTTTACTTTACTTTACAAATGCATTAAGGCGCCTTATACAAATTTCATAATTTTCCAGGTACACTTTAAAGAAATAGGAATTCTAGCTGCGGGGATATCATGGTATCAAATTAAAGGTCATGTATTCAGCGTTCGTTTGACCATATAAAAAATGCACACTCCATACAAATTTTCTGCATAAATACGTAATATCGAACGCATGAATCGCTTAAAATGACGAAAAATGGGGTCTGTTCAGGAACCCTCATTTATGTATCCGCTGCATATTTTAATTAGTAATTTATAAAAAAATGATGGCATATATAGTCCTCTATCTAAACTATGCCACATTGTGCGTCCAAGTGAAGTACGTAGTCATTTATGCGTCCCACCATATTTTTTTTTTTCATACTTTTTCTAAGGAAAATATCCGAGCTTGATTTTTCGCCTCAGTTTGCGCTGAAACGCGCTCGTGAACGGACGGGTGTATCACTTTTTGTCAAAAAAATTATTGTGAGTGACCGCGCCTCCTTTGACAGTGGGGCAGCTAGAAGGCTGTTGCACATACCCACACTGTAATTCTTTTTAAGGAGACGCGGTCGCTCCGACTTGTTCCGTACACATTCTATCAAAAGATGGAACACATCGTCTACGCGATTATTACCACAGTCTACACAATTCTATGTTGGCGATCGTCTCATCATGTATTTAAATTTATTGGATGGAATGTGCCCGGAACGCAATCGTAACAGTTTTATAATACCTATCTACCCTTTTAAGATTGGACTCTCCGAACCATGGACACGGAGTAAGCTGACGCACAATAGTTTTGTACCATATAGTATATACCCTTTGTCCTTGACCTCTCATCGAAATGTTCCTGTCATGGTAGTAATTATACACTCCTGTTTGAATTTTATTAAAATTTCATTTTGTAGTGGTGTGCAGTTGTAAGGAATTCCATCGCTAATAGCCTGTTTAGCTACTGTGTCCGCTTCCTCGTTGCCCATGATTCCTACATAACACAAATATCATACTTTATTATTACTTATAAATACGAAAGAGTATTTGTTTGTTCTTTAATCACGCTGCAAGTTGCAACAGTGCAACGGATCGACGTGATTTTTTGCACGGGCATAGATTAGGACAAATCTTAAATTAAAAAAATAATACATAAGATCTTTATCCGTGTGACTTGGGCTGTCGGAGCCTCAAAGGTTCAAGTTTAAATGAGTACTTTAGGGCTCCCCGCTCCCTTTCCCTAAAAAGGTATAAGTGCTCAAAGGAGTAGGGTCATCGGATACAAAGAAAAACCCACAATTCGCGAATTTTGCTTACTTAGCAATATGCACACACATAAACGTCCTTATACAGACAATAGCCTTTGACCTTATCTTCGTGTGAGTCGCTGTTGTGTGAGTTCGTTTGTCTTGAAGAGGTTCTTTATTAGGTAATTGTTAGGATTTGTGGGCATGGTTTCTATTGTTTTTGATATGTTTGTTTGCGTATGATCTTTTCCAGTTGCGATAATGTTATTATTTACTTTTAAGTATCTATAAAGGAAAGCCAAGTCAGAATATTTTTTACTCAAATAAACTCACAAATTACAACTGAAAATTCTGATTTAATAAATGTATCATACTAATATTATAAATGCGACAGTGTGTTTGTTTGTTAGTTTGTTGGTTTGTCCTTCAATCACGCCGCAACAGAGCAACAAATTGACGAGATTTTTTGAAGTCGCGGGTATCCAGGTTCGATAACCGGGACCCCTTATAAGCACACACACACAGCGCTCACCACTGCGCCAGGGAGGTCGTCCTAACTCCTACCCTATATACGAGACAAGTATACAAATACCCTACGGAGTATACTGCATAGATATAGGTTTTGTTATCGACGAATATAGGTACTAAGTACTACACTACATCACTACTAACAGCTGCAATGGATTATTGAAGAAATTCTTTGTCAGTTTTGCTAAGTACTCTAACTTATCGATGTGCTATGTTCTTTCTATGCCTTATTAAGATGTTTAACCACCACTACAGCCCATTATCGTCCCACAGCTGGGCACAGGCCTCTACTCTCAAACTTGGTATTTGGGCTTCCGTTTGAAAATTATGCAATACGTTTTCACAATTTCGTAATTTCTATCCCCAAGGACGTTAAAAAGAGAGTTTGTCCTTCACTCACGCCGCAACAGAGCAACGGATCGACGTGATTTTTTGCATGTGTATCGAGAGTTTGTCCTTCAATCACGCCGCAACTGAGCAACGGATTAACGTGATTTTTTGCATGGGTAAAGATCAGTGGCGTGCACAGGGTTTGAAGCTAGGGCAGGCATTAGTTAGTTATAATACCTATTTACTGACTGTTGAGCATTGACGTATTTTCATTTGGGTAAGCAGTGCGTTAATGCCTCTGTGAACTGCACGCCACTGGTAAAGATGAGGACCTGGAGAGTGACATAGGCTTCTTTTTATCCCGGAAAATTAAGGAGTGCCTGTGGAAATTAAAAACTTATGCCACGCGAACGAAGTCACGGGCGTCCGCTAGTTGTCCGGCCGTAGTCCGTAAACCAACTTAATGACAGGTCATAATGAAAAATATGCATTGAGCTTTGGGTAAGCATTGCTTTGTCGCCTCTATGTCATGCACGCTACTGATTTTAACTTTAATAATTGTAGGTATAAGTAAAGGTACTTAATGAATATGTATTTAAAAGTTAATAGGTAGTTAGTTATCTTTTAAATATTTAAGACCAGTTGCTCTTTGGTTTGGTTAACTGAAAAAAATCAATTCGACAGCCATTAATCTAAAAGAAACTAGGTACGTGGACCATTAGGAATGTACCTACTTATGTAAAGTAATTCCGATGCGCGACCGTGAGTCAGGCCCATAAAGCGATTGCAGCGAAGCGTGGCCGATAAGTTTTATGGCCGTTTCTACATAGCTACTATAGATTAGTAGTTACTAACTACTAGGAAGCGGCGATAGCCTATAGTGCTTAAGGCACCAGACTTTCGAGAAGAACCAGCAAGACACTCGGTCGTCGACAGAAAATAATAATCGTCAGAAAACTCTAAACGGATAAGATATGTCTGCCTAAATGTGTCTGTTGTGTATGAATAAGATGTAAAAAAAATTAGTAATAAGCGGATTCCCCTTTTCTATATAAACTATAATAATCAGTTTTCCTAATTGTATTTTGTATCTAGGCTGCGAACTTCTAACCAATCGAAGGTTACATATTGGCATTCATTTCAGCCAATAAAAATAATTGCATTGATTGCAACGCGTTAATCACAATTTGATACGATTGTCAACAATGTCAAGATGACACATGGCCTTCCTTATGATTGGCTGAAATTCGATTTCAGCAACAACATTTTAAAAACAACCAATAGCTGTCCATCAATGAGATTCGCAACTGGTTAAGATTAGGCCCAATTTCTTTTGATGCTGTAAGCTGTTACAAATATTGCCTAAAATTCGCTGCTCAGCCAATTGCAAAACAAATTCAGTACCGTCCAAAGACAAACATAAAATAAAAGCTAGTGAAAGTAAATAGGTCATCTCACCTCCTCGACTGTCTTCTTGGAAAACTCGTTCATGGACAGAATCCATTGCTGCACAAGTTCATTCACAATAACAAGATCATTATATAACCACGTCAATACTTCGTTAACCCACTGTACGCTCGCTCCATCGGGCCCAGTACATGTCGGGATTATGATGCTTTGGTGTTTCTTCAAGCTTAGCTGTTCAGGGCCTGGAGACATACGACCAAGCCGTTTCTTATTTGGCGGTGTTGCTGGCACAAAACTTGTAGGTTTGGATGGTTTGAAGGAGCTAGATTTGGACGTAACTTTCGCTGAAGTAGCCAACACACTGTCCGCACTGGTAATAATTTCATTTGCCGTCTTCTTTTCATCAGTAACTTTTGGCTTGTCCACCTTATCTTCAACTGGCTTCTTGGTCGTATTGAATCTGCCGTACGCCCATTTCCCAACTCCAAGAATGATTATAGATATTAGTACCCATATGAATATAAGCATGACTAAGTTGTCCATAGCTGTGTCCATATAATCGAAGCTGCATATAAGATCGTCAACCGCTTCGGCTAGGTCAGCCATAGTTTTCCATGGTGTTTTCCACCATGCGGCGTATGCGACCGCCGCCTCGTTCGCCTCTACTGAGTCTGGTCTGGACATTTTTTTCAGTTCTATTTCCGAACGCACTATTTTTGGACGCAGCTCTCTGTCTTTATACACCCGTCTCGCTCATGCGCGCGCGCTTGCAATTCGAATTTCAAATTCGCATTATTATCTTCACTATCAACTGTATTTTTTTGTTATCTCTAACACGGATGCGTTCGGCAACTGTTATTTTTTTCTTTAAATAGACGCATTCAAAATATAAACTCCCAAATTATACACAACCTTCACATATTTTTTTTTTCTTTCAGTTTAGTGTAGTTAATGTTTATAGTTACTGAAGTTTTATGAACACATATTTGGGAGTTAAGGCGTGTTATATTATTGTTTCTGTATCAAGTCGATCGTTCGTATTGTCTTCGCCGTGTTTTGGTCTTGGATTTCACACCATGCTGTGATCGAAACTCTGGGGACAAAAAATAAAAAATATGTGTGAGTAACGATGTCAAATTTAACTGCAGATGATTGGGATCAATTAAGATCTCCTTTGTCTTCTGGCTGAGCTAAGAAACTTTGATATTACATTGCTTTTATGACGTATGGTAATTGGTAGGCACGACCTGGCCTCACTTTTTGGATAAAATTAAAATATTCAATTCCGGTCTCGATCTCCGAGATATTCATTTGATCTGTGACCAACCTGATAAAATAGACTTGGGAAGATGAAAGTATTATTATAATCGGCTTAGATGTGACGGAGGTTTGGAGTGACCTGAGAAGACCTGATCCGCTGTCCCGAAAGAATTTAGTTAATTGTTTTTGACACAAAAAATATATATACAGAGTGTTACCTAAAGATATATGCATGCCAATTTGCATTCAAATTCGCAAAAAAAAACGACAGACAGACAAAAGTTCAAAAAAGATAGACCGTATGATTTTAGTTCTGTTTCTATATTAAATCAAATAATCAATCAAATATAAATATTAAAAATTATAAATGCGACAGTTTGGATGGATGAATGTATGGATGGATGTTTGTTACTCAATCACGCCCCAACGGCTGAACGGATCTGGATGAAATTTGGCACAGAGATAGATTATAGTCTGGAATAACACAATATAGGCTACTTTTTATCCCGGAAAATTAGAGTTCCCGCGAGAACCGAAAAACCTCAATCCACGCGAAGTCGCGGGCATTAGCTAGTGTTTCGTAATAAAAAGGTATCCAAAAGAAAATAGTTACAGTTATATATTATTATAGAACTAGATGATGCCCGCGACTTCGTCTGCGTTGATAAAGTTTTTATGTATTCCCGCGGGAACTACTTAATTTTCCAGAATAAAAAGTAGCCTATGTCCTTCCCCGGGATACAACCTATACCTATTTCATCCAAATCGGTTGAACAGATGAACCGTGAAATCGTAGCAGACGGACAGACAGACACACTTTCGCATTTATAATATTTTTGATTTTTGCGGATTTGAAATTTCGGCTAAAAATTATGAAGAGACAACTACCGTCTCAGGAATTTCGGGAAATTTCCCATCCCATTTCAGGGGCGGGTCATCAAGTCGGTCAATAAAAAAATTACTATTCCGTAGTAATCAAATTAATAAATTACCAAAATTAAATTGATGAACTAATATACCTAATTTAGGCTCGATGTGTTGTAAAGTACATAATGTTATTAAATATTACATTGAGGTCGGTATGAGGTCACAAGTCAACCGCTGTCTGTTTCTGAATACTTAACTTTAGCATGAGTCAATACCTAGCATTACGTCATATTTCTATTATGTTACGATGCCTCAAAAATCTTCGAACTTCTTTTTTTATTGCTCCTATAAATCAACATACGAGTAGATTATATACGCCAACACCTTAAAAAAATACTATATTCAACATACATACACAAAGTCTTTAAAATAACATTATAAAACTGAAAATCGTATGGCATATTGTGTAGGTCAGTATTCGGTCAGGTAGCTCGTTTTGGAGTTTACCTCCATTAGAATCGATTTTCATATACAATATAAGCCCGGGGTATGAAAATTTATGGGGACTAAAACATCGGAGTAAAATCATTCCTCCGTTACTTTATTGACTTTTTGTTTCCATGACTATGTAATATATTTTGATGAATAAAAATTATATAATTAATATAAATCAATGCATCAAGGATGATTTCAGTAATGTACAAAATGCGTTCATTTTCCCTCATTTACTAATCTATAGGTACATTTTATAATCGTCCGTAAACTCCAGTCGTGCGCCGGTTTTGGTATGGAACATCTCGAAGTTTTGGAGTTTACCTCCTTTAGAATAGGTGTGGGGGTATGAAAAATTATGGGGAGTAAAATAAAAATTTCACCGTGACGTTATTGACTTAATGTTTCCATAGTAACACTTGTTTATGTTTCCATGACTTGTAGATTGTGACAAAAACTTGCTACCGCCGTGACCTATCGAGGTCACTAAAAATTAAAAGTTAAAACATATGGAAATACATAAGTTCATATTAACTTAATCACTATTCACGTGTACACGTAATAAGTGACGCCCATTGATATTTATGTATACCGTATAGATACGGTAGGTAATCCTAGTTAAATGTATACGGCGATCGGCACAGGTGAAATCCTTATTAAAGTGCTAAAATACAAATCCGATAATCAAATGCAGTAACTATCATGTAATTTATTATTGAACTAGCTGATGTCCGCGACTTTGTCCGCGTGGAATAAGTTTTTTAATTCCCACGGGAACTCCTTAATTTTCTGGGATGAAAAGTAGCCTATGTCGCAGGTCTTTAACTATACCCATACAAAAATCACGTCAATTTATTGTGGCGTGATTGAAGGACAAACCAAAAAATAAACACACTTTCGCATTTATAACATTAGTCTGAAGTATGATGTCATTTTTGGTTTTCTTACCTGCACTTTACAATAAACGTTGACGAAAAACGAATGCCAATCTATTTGACCTCACCACTACGTATAAACATAGTATAATAATACTAGATGATGCCCGCGACTTCTTCCGCGTGAATCTAAGTTTTATTAAAAACCCCATGATTTTCCGGGATAAAAAGTAGCCAGTTTTTAATCAGAACTTAATAAGTTCGTTGATTTCTCTCAAGTCTCATTCGCGACTTCTCGTGGTAATTTCGAAAAATCCAGTGAACCCCTTGAGTTTATTATGAAGTGAACCCCTGCAAAATTTCAGCTTTTTAACCGACTTCCAAAAAAGGAGGAGGTTCTCAATTCGGTGCTTTTTTTTTAAATGTATGTCGGTGTATAGCTATCTCCGAGGTTTCTGAACCGATTTGATTTTTTTTTCTATCAGTCATTAGAGGAACCTCTCGAGGTAGTCCCATAAAAAATTCTGATTCCAAATCCTCAACCCTGACACTAAAAAGTTAAAAATAAAATTCTTTCCAAAAAACCGACTTCCAACGCCACTGTAAAGTACAAAATAATATTGATTTCTACCCACTATGTTGAAATCGGGCGAGTCTGATGCGTCAACTTTGCTTATCCTTGTTACGAGTATACCCGCCCGACTTTAACATGCAGTGGGCAGAAATCAAAATTATTTTGTAATTTACAGTGGCGTTGGAAGTCGGTTTTTTGGAAAGAATTTTTATTTAGGTCCAAGGGTTGGGTCCAATATCTCTCAGACCAATTTTCATCAAAGTCTAATAAATAAGATAGAACGCCTGAGACATGAGACAGATCGACTGACAGAGGCATCCAAACTAATACATATTATAAAATATGACATCTTTTTTATCCACTACAACTGACTGCGATCTCACCTGGAATGTGATTCTCTAAGAAAAAATAAAATTTACAACCGTTGCAGTCAAGGTCGATCTCTTTGATGTTTACACTGCATTGCACTGCTGCAGTGTGATTCTCCAAGAAACATTTAAGCATTGCTAGCATCGATGCGGTCTGCGATGTATCATGTAGCATCGAAGAGATCGACCTTGACTGCAACGGTTGTAAATTTTATTTTACCTTAGAGAATCACCCAGCTGAAGGTAGTTAGGTACGTGAAGATGCAGTCTAAGATGGTAGCGGGCTGCCTGTCGGCTACGCTTTAACAGCCCATCTTTTAAAACGATTTTGATGAGTTAAGTTGCATCCCGTGGAAAGACAAAGGAAAATTAAAGAGTTCCTGCGGGAATCAAAATGTCTTAATCCACGCAGGCGAAGTCGCGGGCATCATCTAGCTTATAATAGTTGTCTTAGAAGCTACATTAATTAATTATATGGAAATTAATGTAGCTTTCTTGCAATTGTAATTCTTTGATGATCTTATATCAATGGTAGCGACCTTGCCCCGATGACATCATCGAGGCCGCAACAACAACTGAATCTTAATAGCGCTTAATGAAATTGTGATAGGGTACATTTTGCAATAATTGCCAGTTAGTATTAATTTTGCAATGGTTATTTTTATTATATTAATTTTATATTAATTTAATAAGTTAATTAATGATTTTAATTTTTAACATTTAAATGATGCATTTTTTATTTTAATGTTTGGTTTTGTATATTGAACCTCCCAGACGCAGTGGTTTTAATATAAGAAGGAAGGTGCCGAGTTCGATTCCCGTTGGCCAAAATAGTAATTATGTAAAATGGGGATAATTTTGCAAAAAAACATGTACAACAAACAACCTTCGTGCGAATATTCTTTCCAATGAAGAACTTAAAGTTTTGAATTCACAACAACATAATAAGTATACCTAGGTTCGATTCCCAACTTGGTAAAATCTACCTGTCACCAGATGAGCCAATAAGCCGCAGTGAAAAACATGGTAAGAATTTTATGGCCGTGAATCAGTGGCTCTAGACTACGTCTACGGCGAACGGCACATAATGTTATCAAGAGTTAAGAGAGAAAAAACCGGCCAATTGCGAGTCGGACTCGCGCACCGAGGGTTCCGTACAAACCTGTAGGTATTTATGTAAAAGTTATGGTAAGTATTTTTTCTACTTATTTATTTTAATTTCAATTTAATATCTCTACGCGTTTATGCGAAAAGGGGAAGTAAGTTAAAAATTATTAAAAATATTTTTATTATATGATGTACCTAACTAAAAATTTATGCTTTTCGCAATTTTTCCTTTATCTATGTTATAAGACGTTGCTTCGTACCAAATTTCAAGATTCTGAGTTCACGGGAAGTATCCTGTAGGTTTTGATTCCCTTGCGAGTGTCAAAAATTTGCATAAAAATATTTTTATTATATGATGTAACAAAAAATTTATGCTTTTCGCAATTTTTTCTTTATCTGTGCTATAAGACGTTGCTTCGTACAAAATTTCAAGATTCTGAGTTCACGGGAAGTAACCTGTAGGTTTTGATTCCATTGCGAGTGTCGAAAATGCAGCATAAACAGCTGTATCTTTTGATTGCGTTGGCTTAGAAGTTTGATTTTTTCACAGCTCCAAGGGACAGTAGACTTGAGAATTTGATATGAATTTCAGCTTGATACCTATGCTTGGTCTTGACACACAGACGGACGGACAACAAAGTGATCCTATAAGGATTCCGTTTTTTCCTTTTGAGGTACGGAACCCTAAAAATGGTGAGTAATTAAGTAAGTATTATGTGAAAATTAATCCATACTTGATTGCGAAAGTGTGTTTGTCTGCCTGTCTGCTACGCTTTCACGGCCCATCCGTTCAGCCCATTTTGATGAATTTTAGTTTTGGGATAGTTTGGGTCCCGGGGAAGGACATAGGCTACCTTTTATTCCGGAAAATCAATAACCGGGAATCAAAAACCCTTAATCCACGCGGACAAAGTCGCGGCCCGCGGGCATCAACTAGTTAGATATAATTTGCTTCTACAAACATCAAAACAAAAAATCGGCCAAGTGCGAGTCGGACTCGCGCACCGAGGGTTCCGTACTCAAGAAGTACCTGTATAATTACCTTTGATAATGAACCGCAAAACTAACTTTGTTTGTAGAGGTTTACTGTTAATATCAAAAAATTACGTTTGTTGTATATGAGCCCCCCTTTAATATTTACTTTATTGATATTTAATTATTTATTTTGAAAGGTAATATACAACTTAATATTCTGTGAAAATTGGAACCGTCTACCTGTTACCGTTTTTAATATTGAGCAAAAAAATACGAAAAAAACACGTTTATTGTATGGGGACCCCCCTTAATATATATATTTTTTTAATTTTTAGTATTTGTTGTTATAGCGGCAACGGAAATACATCATTTGTGAAAATTTCAGCTTTCTAGCTATCACGGTCTATGAGATACAGCCTGGAGACAGACAGACAGACAGACAGACAGACAGACAGACAGACAGACAGACAGCGGAGTCTTAGTAATAGGGTCCCGTTTTTACCCTTTGGGTACGGAACCCTAAAAATGATTGTCATCACAGTGGTCTATCAAGGATTCGAGCCTGCGATACCTACAATAACACGAGTTTTAAACACTAGTTAAACACTAATTATTACTAAGTACACGTATAGTCTGTAAACATATCCCATACATAAATGATATACTGTCCATTTGTACGACAGCTGTTATTTGGTAAGGCTGCAAAGTAAGAAAGTAAGTATCGCTTTCGTACAAAGTAATAAAGTCATCATCATCCATCATCACTACAGCCTATTAACGTCCCACTGCTGGGCACAGGCCTCCACTCTCATAGGAGAGCGGGAATTAGAGCTTAGACCCACCACGCTGCTCCAATGCGGGTTGGCGGGCTTTAACGATTATTATCATGTTAGTGATAATATCCGGGACCGACGGCTTAACGTGCTCTCCGAGGCACGGGGGTGAAACACCGCCAACTTCCAACTCCGGGCTGGCACTGAGAATTTCTTAATTGAAAAACCCAATACCTAACTTTCATGCCCGCCCGGGAATCGAACCCAGGACCTTGGGATCCGCAGTCGACTATGCTAACCACTAGACCAACGAGGCAGTTATAAAGTATAGCTTATAGATTATGTGCCATTCAAGGCGCCGCTGTGAGCTCACGAGATGAAAATACAGGCGCGCGGGGGTGAAATCGAGCAAGCACATGTCGCAAAAAATGCAAGAAATTACTTGTAAAAAAATAAATAATAATAAAAATGAATCCGACAGTGTTTGAATTTTATCTTATATTTCTAGAGTAGGTAAATTATCTGTTTCAATAAGGAGAAAAATTGCTTTAAAAGGTAAGCTAAGAGGTATGTTTAAAAGAAATTTCAATGCAGAGATGTTTTTAAAGTTGTGTTTTGAGATGCGTCAATAACTGCTTAAAGGTCTTGAAAACAGCAAATTATTTTTACTAGCATACATTATGTCACCGTTTGTTGGATACACTGCCTTAAAAACCTCCGATTTGCTATGCTTTGAACAGGGCCTATTCGAAAAAAAATTAACAGAACAAGATTGCACAGTAAAAAATTAAATGGCACTGTAAAGATAGTTCTGTTAATAATAAAATTATCAACAACTTAGATCCCTGCAAAGTTTCTTAATCGTTTTCGTAAATAGCTGAGTTCTAGACTGTTGCAGAGACTGCAGGTGGAAAAACAGTCGTCTGTTTTTCGAACTGCCCTGAGAAATAGAAATTAATACGGAATAAAATACCTAAAATATTTTCGATACACTTGAGTTCTACTTCTCACATCAAAATATACTAAAATGCACTAAAACAAACTATAAAGATACACTCTCGCGTCCACACATAATGACCAACACTGCAAGACTGGACCAATCTCCAAACGGAATCCGTGAATCATAATTCGAACTTGTTTTTATTCCACTAAAAGTTAGCCCTTGAATTCGATCTTACCTGATGGTAAGTTATGATGCAGTCTAAGATGGTAATGGGCTAATTAGTACGGTACGGCAGCTACATAGGTTTCTACACGGCATCGTACCGGAACGCAAAATCGCTTACGCCTATATAGGCGTATCGCTATACGCCTTTGCCGGTTGGTAACGTAACAAGCCACGGGCGAAGCCTCCTACCAGGCCAAATCATAATTCAAACTTCAAAAAGGAAGTTAGTTCCTATTCATGACCTCCCAGGCGCAGTCCCGGATCCGATCCTGATGATTTGGGAATTAATAATTTCTGGCAATTTTCTGGTTTGGTCTGTTGGGTTAGGAGCAACGAGGTTGGGAGGCTTTGGTCGTGGCTACTTACCTATTACCTTGTTAAAAATCGTGCCGTTAAACCGTTTAGTTTTCCGGTTGGATGCCGCGTAGTAGAAAGAGAAACCGGATAAGTATGATACCCTACATTATAATATTTATTTAATATAGGGCTGAGTTTCATGCCGGCTCTTCTCAGTAGACCCTCTTTCCGAACCGGTGGTAGAATCAAAACATGACGTAACATAAGATACCCATGTATGTCCTACATCATACATGTTATAAATAAAGTATTTAACTGCCACACAGTTTAGCCCGAGCTTCCAAAGGTTAACTTTAACAGAATAAAAAAAGACCTTGCTTTAGTTTTGCCTCCGATAAACATTTATCATGATTATTATGCTAACAACAAATATCTAGTAACACTACCGTGCTAATTAACTTCACATACATACCAGTACTTAATTAAATACATAATACACTGATTCATATCATTATCACTTTAAAAATACACAAGAGTTCATCAAAACAATGATCCATTTACAAAATATTCGACACCTAAATCATTCGCCCTTGTATCCACTTAAGAGGAATTGCCATCAACGGGAAACTTTGATAATAGGTATTTAACAATGGAGAAGTTTCATGATGTTGTGAATATCATATTTAACGCAACGGAAGTAAAATATAGATTAAAACTAATAAATCAGTGGTTTTTTTTAAATCCATCAATAAATGACTGAGAAATTGATCTCGGCTACGATAGAATAGTTAGTCGAATAGGGACAACTGTAGCTTGGACAGATTATGCCTATGAAAAACAGTCGAATTCTTACTCTCGTATTCTCCTGTTTCCTCCTTCAAAACTGAACTGATTTTAATTTTGTTTTCAAGAATAATTTAAGGAGGGCTCAGGCTATGTCGGTATGTTTTTCTTTTTTTGATTATATTCTTCAAATGTCTGATGCTGGCGCGAAAACTGAGCATTATTTTGCAATTTTTGAAGGTTCCATGTTCTTAAAATTATTGGTTTATCGAAAAAAGGAAAACATAAGGACATATGGATACTTAAGGATTTTAAAGTGCAATAATATTTTCTCTAATGTAATTACCCACGGAGAAAACAAATGAATACGTTTGTATAGAGAAACCGTCGTGGCGCTTCGTCCTAATGTAAAATCATCAAGCTCGTACCCCGGTAACCTAGATTAAATTGTGTTTGCTCCATTTATTAAGAATCTTCGAGAGCTCGGTGTAAACAATCATATCTCGATAATTTGGTTTTGAGGTTATTTTCTTACGTCATCTGGCTTTTAGTACCTTTTTACTACCAAAAGGGAGTAATTTTCTTACGTCAACACTTATCGCCCATTAGTACCTAGTACCATTCCATAATTACCATTGGTAAGCATTCTGTGGTGATTCTTACGGTAGCACGATTCAGCTCGCGATCACTTGGTTGGGATTTCTTCTTTTGCTGCTGGGAGCGCCGTTAATTAGCGCAGATAAATTTACGTGAAAGTTTGGGAAATAATATTGAAGGAACTAGAAGTTTAATTCGCTGTATAGGTAAATTTCTATGTGGTGCAGTGTGTATTCCGCACTTATAGGCCGCGATATTCACCACACCACAGAAATCTGCCAAACTACCCTCAACGTACGTTTCACTCCGATACCGGAGCATCTTCAGGATATGTTGACTCGAGTCTCGACAATGCACGATTATAAAGTCTTTACAATCGTACATTGTCGTATATTATATATGCGTATGTTGTCGCGGATTAAAGCGAATTAAACTTCTAGTTCCTTCGATAAATAAATAGTTAACTATAGAGTATAATCAAAGAAAACAGGCACAACAATTCAGCAATCAACACTTTGTTGAATGTTTTCACACATTTCATTGATAAGTGATAACCCAAGACAATACTACACCATCGACGTACCTACACTTATCACGTCCACAATACCTACTTCACAGAATTTGATGCATCTACATGGCGGCATTCATTCTGTCACGTTTGACTGATGCGTCGTGATTCGATAAGAGCACTCGAGATAAAGTGCGCAAAAACTGTTTTTCACACCACTCGCTCAACAACGCCCAATTACATGGCCTGTTATCTAAGGTTAAAGTAAGACATTAAATCCCTAGGGTTATAATGTTGTACTGAAATCCATTATTCCCTAGGGTTATAATGTGATTTGAATTTAGAATTATCGCGCATCTGAAGCAAGATCTGAAGGAAATTCTATTCATTCCAAAGAGGTTTTATTCATAATTCTTATTGCTATATCCATAAAGTCTAATTTCGGTAAACAAAATGTGATCTCAGTAGGCGCGGCCAACTCGATTTTCGAAAACCGAAGCCGTGGCCCACTAGATTCGCACTGACGACATTTGTTTGTCAAATCGAATAGGCCACGCCAGCTGAAAGAAGTGGTTGTATCGCGAGGTGTGAAAAGTAGAGTATTCACCGTAGGGGTAATGCTGTATTAATCTTGGGCGCCCCTAATTCCCGCGCTACTCTCAGGATTCTAGATGCAACACCCTCGCTACGCTCGGGAGTTACTCTAAAATCCCTCGTTCCGCTTGGGATTTATCCCGGCGCCCGTGACATAATACATCGCATTACCCCCGTGGTGAATAATCTACTATTACTATTGTAACGATAAGTAAGTATTTTGTCATCAAATAAATATTATAAATGCGAAAGTTTGGATGGATGGATGTATGGATGGATGGATGTATGGATGGATGTATGGATGGATGTATGGATGGATGTATGGATGGATGTATGGATAGATGTATGGATGGATGTTTGTTACTCAATCACGCTTGAACGACTGAACGGATCTGGATGAAATTTAGCACAGAGATAGATTATAGTCTGGAATAACACATAGGCTACTTTTTATCCCGGAAAAATAAGGAGTTCCCGCGGGAACCAAAAAACCTCAATCCACGCGGACGTAGTCGCGGGCTTCAATTAGTCATTTTATACATAAACCATTGATATTTTTCAGTCGATGTCGTGCACAGAGTACTTTTTAGGGTTCCGTAGCCAAGTTTGGCAAAAACGGAACCCTTATAGATTCGTCACGTCTGTCTCTCTGTCTGTCTGTCTGTCCGTCCGTATGTCACAGCCACTTTTTTCCAAAACTATAAGAACTATACTGTTGAAACTTGGTAAGTAGATGTATTCTGTGAACCGCATTAAGATTTTCTTACAAAAATAGAAAAAAAAACAATAAATTTTGGGGGTTCCCCATACTTAGAACTGAAACTCAAAAATTTTTTTTTCATCTAACCCATACGTGTGGGGTATCTATGGATAGGTCTTCAAAAATGATATTGAGGTTTGTAATATCATTTTTTCTAAACTGAATAGTTTGCGCGAGAGACACTTCCAAAGTGGTAAAATGTGTATCCCCCCCCCCCCCCCCTGTAACTTCTAAAATAAGAAAATGATAAAACTAAAAAAAATATACGATGTACGGTTTGAACGAGATCTAGTAAGTAGTTTTTTTTAATACGTCAAATCGTAAACCGCAATTTACCTTTCATTCAATCAACTCAAAAATTTAAAATAAAAATATTTTTTGTAATTTAAAACTTACTACAGGTTTGTACGGAACCCTCGGTGCGCGAGTCCGACTCGCACTTGGCCGGTTTTTATTATATAATATGTCGTGTTAGCCATAGGTATTGAACGGTAGCCGGTAGGGTGGTAACTTGCCACGACCAAACGACCAGGCCAGACCAGAGAAAATTCAGAAATAATAAATTCCCAAATTGACCCTGACGGGGATCGAGTTGAACCCGGAACCTCGAAAGCGCTCATCAACACTGCGCCAGGGAGGTCGTTAATTAAAGCGGAGGCTTATTAAAAAACCGCTATCGCAAGTATTATCTGGGTCAAGATTTTGACAATATTCTCCTATCGTGACGTCGAATGGTTTATTGGAAATTAGGTTACATCAACACAAAATCTTGATGGGACGAGAAATTTTGATTCTCCTATCGTGAAGTTATCGGAAATTACTATCGGAAATTAAGTTGCATGAACAGAATTATCTATCCGTGAAAATATTTTACGGATTCAGAATTTTAATCCTTATTTTAGGGACTTTACTGCCTCGTTGGTCTAGTGGTTAGCATAGTCGACTGCGGATCACGAGGTCCTGGGTTCGATTCCCAGTCGGGCATAAAAGTTAGGTATTGGGTTTTTCAATTAAGAAATTTTCAGTGCCAGCCCGGAGTTGGAAGTTGGCGGTGTTTCACCCCCGTGCCTCGGAGAGCACGTTAAGCCGTCGGTCCCGGTTATTATCACTAATAATCGTTAAAGCCCGCCAACCCGCATTGGAGCAGCGTGGTGGGTCTAAGCTCTAATTCCCGCTCTCCTATGAGAGTGGAGGCCTGTGCCCAGCAGTGGGACGTTAATAGGCTGTAGTGATGATGATGATGATGATATAGATCTGTCTTTTTAAAATAATACTGCTTTATGTGATGGTAGTAGGTATGTCTGCTACCATCGTAAGTTTTATGCTTGAAAACCGTTTTAAAAACTATCGATTGAAGTAAAATAGTGCGTCTCTCTCCTATGAGAGAGGAGGCCTGTGTCCAGCTGTGGGACGTTAATGGGCTGTAGTGGTGGTGGTGGAGTGCGTCTAATTTTGATGACGTCAAAGTTCAGTATTTCATACAACATCCCATACTAAAAAAAGTTACTGATTTGATCCCTGCAGAGTCCCAGACTGTTAACTGTTAACCAATTTTAATAAAGTAATACTGCTTCCAGTGAATGGTAGTAAGCCCCCCTAATTACGTAAGATATTATTTTATTTCCCAATCATAAAATAAATACCTTATATATCCCATATTTTATGGCAGATTTACCATGAAAAGAAAAGTTATGGCCATAAATCCACGACACATTAAATAATAAAATCTCTCATCATGTAGTAAAATGTCCTACGCGAGCAACTAAATTGGTCAAGCGTGAAAGGTCAACGTTTATTATCATTTACTAGCTGATGCCCACGACTTCGTACGCGTGGATCGAGATTTTGTGGTTCCCGCGGGAACTCTTTAATTTTCCGGGATAAAAAGTAGCATACCTATGTGTTAGTCCAGACTATAATCTATCTCTGTGCCAAATTTCATCCAGATCCGTTCAGCCGTTCTGGCTTGATTGAGTAACAAACATCCATTTGAGGTTTTTTGGTTCAGCGGGAACTCTTGCATTTTCCGGGATAAAAAGTAGCCTATGTGCTATTCCAGACTATAATCTATCTCTGTGCCAAATTCCAGCCAGATCCGTTCGTTGGGGCGTGATTGAGTTACAAACATCCATTTGAGGTTTTTTGGTTCAGCGGGAACTCTTGCATTTTCCGGGATAAGAAGTAGCCTATGTGCTATTCCAGACTATAATCTATCTCTGTGCCAAATTCCAGCCAGATCCGTTCGTTGGGGCGTGATTGAGTTACAAACATCCATACATCCATCCAAACTTTCGCATTTATAATATTAGAGATAGGTTAGAAAAAATTAATACTAATGGGATAATTACATAATGATAATTTCATTCTTTCATAATACATAAGTAAGCCCTTGACTGCAATCTCACCAGGTGGTGAGTGATGATGCAATCTAAGATGGTAGCGGGCTAACGTATAAGGGGGAATGGCAATGACACCCATATCGCATTCTACACGGCATCGCACTGGAACGCTAAATCGCATGGCGGCACGTCTTTAATGGTAGGGTGGTAACTAGCCACGGCCGAAAGCCTTATTGCGCCACGGAAGTCGTCAATTCTACAATTATTATCTACATCTACGTGGTTTTTCGGATCCCGCGGGAACTCTTTAATTTTCCGGGATAAAAAGTAGCATGTGCCCTTCCCATTTACTACCAAATTTCTATCTATAAATAGTGATTTCTCTTTATAGGAAAATTAGGAGTGCAGATAAAAAAATAATTCACGCGGACGAAGTCGCGGGCACCAGCTAGTGTTACGTTACATTGACTCTTGACCTAGGCGATTAATTTTTAAATCTCGTAAAAAATACTCAATCGTAAAGACACTTTGGGTTACTTACACTGGGTCTCGACGACCTCCGTGGAGCAATGTTAACTGTTGTGCGCTACTGACTTAACGTGCGGAGGACCCGGGTTCAATCCCCGGCAGGGTTAACTTATGAATTTTATAATTTCTGATCCGGTCTGACGTGGTGGGAGGCTTCGGCCGTGGCTAGTTACCAGTTACCACCCTACCGGCAAAGACGTCGTGGCGCCAAACAATTTAGCGTTCCGGTACGATGCCGTGTAGAAACCGAATTTGAGTTTAATTTAACTGCCATACCCCTAACAGGTTAGCCCGCTACCATCTTAACGTGCATCATCACTTACCATCAGGTGAGATCCCAGTCAAGGGCTAACTTGTAGTGGATAAAAAAAACATTAGGTTACATTTAAAAAATAATCCTTTATATATTGTATAGCTACCACACCAAGCCTCAAGTAGGGTCTGACGTAATGGTGACATCATACCGCACCAGTTGGAATGGCATCACCACGAAAAAACGAAAGGTTGATAACCTTAAATGTCATAAGTCGAGCGGTTATTAAAAGGGTGAGGTTGTATAAACTGGGCCCCAATAACCTATATCATATATACCAATATTATAAGCTAGCTTTTGCCTGCGACTTCGTTCGCGTAGACTAAGCAAATTTCAAATCCCTATTTTACCCCCTTCGAGGTTGTATTTTCGAAAATCCTTTCTTAGCGGATGTTTACGTCATAATAACTATAAGCTATCTGATGCCAAATTTCAGCCCGATTCGTCTACTCTATTGGTATGAGCTGTGCGTTGATAGGTAGATAAGTCAGTCACTTTCTCCTATACGCTTTCCCGGCCCATTTTTGAAACTGACACATAGGCGAATTCCGGAAAATTTTGCAGTTCCCGCGTAAATAAAAACCTCAAACCACGCGAACGATGTCGCGGGCATATCTAGTAGGTATTAGAATATACCCATCAAAACTACGATAGGTATGGTTAAAGAGATTCATAACATTTAACGTTATCTGTGATCAATTGATAATTTCCTTATCGTTTCAAGGGTTCCGTAGTTAAAACAAGAAACCTAGCGTTAGCGCATCGTAGTTCAAATTATTTTTCTCTTTTAGGAACAAATTACAATATATTTCAACTAACAAAAGTAAGCTTTCTAATTGTAAATTAGATAAATAAAGAGAATGGGTTTTTTTTTTCTTTCTTTCAAATTCCGCTTTTTTGGTTGATTTATGCGTAGTGTCCGACCGAACCTTCGGCTTCAGCCACCCTCGGCCAAATCTTCGGCTTCGGCCAAAACGGAGAACTTTTAGCAAATCTTGAACTGAATTTCTTACTCTTATTAAGGCTTCGGCTTGGGCCTTGTGGGTCAGCTTTGGCTTCGGCTTAAAATCTACACTACTTATGGTAAAATTGGTATACTTACTGAAAACGAGACACACAGTAGGTATAAATGTATCTACTCTATACCAAAGGAAATAAAGGTAACTAGGTACGTATCTGTATTGTAACCAAGAAAGACGCAGTGCCTCGGTTCCAAGTCCAACTTCCGCTCGACAATCATAATACCTACCTAATATTATAAATGCGAAAGTGTGTTTGTTTGTCCTTTAATTACGCCGCAACAGAGTAACGGATCGACAAGATTTATTGCAAAGCTATAGCTGACGACTTAAACTACTAACTATAGGAATTAAAAAAACTTATTCCACGCGGACGAAGTCGCAGGATGCCTGCGACTTCGTCCGCGTGGAATAAGCTACTTAAAATAATATAATTTCATCCAGTCCAGTCCAGCTGTCCATCTGGTGCAGACACTATGTATAAGACTCATAGTAAGTACTTAGCCCAAAAAGTCAAGTCCTTAATTATTAGTTAGTGACGCAAGCCTTTCAGTAGGTAGGTACATACTTAGGTATTGCCTATAATTTAAGGTAGGTTAAACCAAGGTTATATTACGCAGTTTAATATGGTTAAAGTAATTGATTACAGAAACAAACCATAGGTACTTAAATTAATTCGTACTATCAGTTATTATAAAAGCGAAAGGATGTCCATCTGACCTATTTTGACGAAATGTAATACATAGATGTTAGACAGGTTGCATCCCAGGGACGGACATAGGCTACATTTTATCCCGGGAAAGCCAAGATTTTGCACGAGACTTGCTGTGCTACCATTTAATGTTTTTTTTTGGTTTTGACTTTTGCCTTGATCTTGACAGCCCTTAGGGCTTAGGGTTGGCAAATATATTTTTATTTTATATTTATCGGTTTATTATTGAATAAATATTGCAGTTTAAATACTTACTTTATTTACGTAAAAAAGACAACTAACTAAGCATAACTTACTTATTGAAACAGAACTAAAAATAAATAGAGATAAAAATACAGATTACGAGACCAAAGTATAAACTCGGATGTTTTTAGTGATACATTTTGGACGAAAATTTATTTTTCTTTCCATTGAATTAACTTGTAGGTACAGCCGGCCAGTTCACCCGGCGCAGTGGTGAACGCCGTGGTGTTTTAATTGGGAAGTCCTAGGTTCCATTTACAAGAGGGGCCATTGGGAAATTTATAATCTTTAAATTATCTGTGGTCTGGTATGGAGGAAGGCTTTGACTGTCATTATACTGGTAATGACGTGCCGTCATGCTATATTTAGTTAAAGTGTCATACCTCTTTAATGTTAGTCCACTATTATCTTACCACTATAAGTATGATATCGCAGTAAAGGGCTTACATGTAATCAAAAAACTAAAGCATGAGGTGATGTTAAAAAGAAGAATGAAGAAAATTTTGTCGAAATGCGTCGGAACCTTTCAAAATCGATAAAAGTAAAGGACATCCCTATAAAAACACGTTTCGTAAACCCGTGTAACTAGTCCAACTGCTCTGCGATGCATTAAGAAATAATGTAGATACGTGACTGAGATAATTTTAATATGTTTAAGTAGGTACTTAAGTATGTGATAAAAATATATAATCGTGTTAACTTTTTGCCAAATATGACCAAAAAAAGAACCCATTATTCCATATTGAATTCTTTGTTAATAACAATGATATTATAGGGTTCCACAACCAATTTTATTTCATTGCGTCCATGTAGGTATAAACCATTAGAAACCTAAAAGATTTTAAATCAAACAGCCCCTGCCCCCACCCTACCTACCCAGACAGAGCAGTCATGACTCATGACCCTAACAGGTTAACCCGCTACCATCTTAGACTGCATCTTCACTTGCCATCAGGTGAGATCGCAGTCAAGCGCATTACTTGTGGATTAAAAAAAACTTACATAATTATAGGTACCCATACCCAAACATAAACAAAATATACTTACTATATTGTTTTTAAAAATCATACTAATATTATAAATGCGAAAGTCAGTTTGTTTGTTGGGTTGTTGGTTTGGGTTGGTTGGGTGGTTGGTTGGTCCTTCAATCACGCCGCAATGGAGCAACGGATCAACGTGATTTTTGGCATAGTTATAGTTGAGTACCTGGAGAGTGACATAGGCTACTTTTTATCCCGGAAAATTCAGGAGTTCCCGCGGGAATAAAAAAAAACTTAAACAACGCGGACGGAGTCGCAGGCATCAGCTAGTAAAATATTAAATAGCGTAGGTACATATAGTAAGTAACTACATGGTTTTCCTTGACCGCTGAACTTCCTCTTAACATTTAAATACATGTTATTTCAAGGTGAGTTTTATTATTGTTATATAAACAACAAAAAATACCTAGTCACTACACTAGCAATTAAAAAAGAAACACTCATTTTTAATAATATACTGAATGCTGGCAGTTAGAAGTAATAACTTATTACGTAATAGGTTTAAAAATATCATAATTTAGTAAAATTAAATATTGAAAATTATTCTTGGCGATTCTTTAATTTCATTCATAGTCCCAGAAAAGACAAAAACTAAATAGAGAAGGCATTAAGCCAAAAAGTAATTTCTCAAGATATCATAATTATGATTATAATATCATATGACACAAAATAAATAAATACTAATCTAGAGAAAAATCCTGATAAGTAGGTATGTGTTTATCGATAACTAGGTATTTATAGCTCAGAAAAATACTACCTATACTATACCTCTACGATTTATAGACTAAAATATAATTTTAGGTAGGTAGAATATCACTAATTCTTAGCCTATGGCTTCTCTCTCTTTGCGTCGCATTTCTCATTACTGAGGGTCGTGAGTTCGTGACCCCTTTCCATTAATCAAATAATGGTAGGAGTTTTCTTGGGATAATAATAAGATGTGTTCCCCTTCCCACGTCCTTCCGCATAGGTACGTGATACGACTCGACAGAGTATATAAACTCGGTTTTTGTAAGGATTACTATCAGATGTTAGTGATAATAACCGGGACCGACGGCTTAACGTGCTCTCGGAGCCACGGAGGAAACGAAAAGGCCAAATTTAAACCTCCAAATTCGGTCACCCATCCAGTTACCGACTTGGGTCAACGTTGCTTAACATTCACAATGTTGTCACAACTAGGCTGTCACTCGTCCCTCATAATATTATGGCTTAAGTACTTACTATTTTTTTAAACATTGTAGAATCTAGTTATGTCATAATTAAGCAGCATTTCTACAATTAGCAAGTAAAATAAGCAATCAATGATCTCAATATTGATCACTTGTAACGCAATGGAGCGAAAATGCATCCTCGGATCGAAATCAATTCAAATTCTTAACATTTTTGCATTTTTATTGTACTTTTTACAAATATATCTGAGATGTCTAGTGAAACAGTGTTCGCATAGTAGCAAAAGTTTCGCATTTATAAAAATAATTTATTAGGTACTAGCTTAAGTCCGTGACTTCATCCGCGTGGACTACACAAATTTTAAACCCCTATTTTACCCCCTTAGATTGAATTTTCAAAAATCCTTTCTTAGCGGATGTCTACGTCATAGTAGGTAGCTATCTACGTGCGAAATTTCAGCCCGATTCGTCCATTGGTTTGAGCTGTGCGTTGATAGATCATAGTCAGTCAGTCAGTCATCTTTTCCTTTTATATATTTAGATTAGTTAGATGTGTGAAATACGTAAAATCAATGTAAGCAACAAGTGCAGTGAAATATGTTGAACTAAAAGACCGCTGAGACTTTGAAAGCTTTTTTTTTTAAAAATTCTTTAGTGAAGTGAAGCGGGAGAGAGCGATGAGGAAAATGACAAAAAGATGGAATGAAAATAAGGTGTGAAGCAGAAAAGTGAAGCGAAGTGGAAAAGAAATGAGGTAAGGATGAATGACGAAGTATCTAGGGAAGCAGTGTTTTGGTCACAATGAAGCGTGGTTGAAGCAAAGCGGAGAAAAATGAAATAGGTAAGTAAGTATAACGTGACGGCCAAAAAAAGCATGGGACCATAAAATTTATTGCAAGTACTTTAATATACTCGGTAGTAAGTAACTACGTTCGTAAGATTCTACAATTTTATTTTCGATTTTAAAAATCTATTGCAGCATACAAAACATTGGTTAACCGGTTTTTTCTCGGAAAAATTTCAGTTATCTTAAAACAAACAAAAACTATCGTACTTACCTACCTACTTAATTCCTAATACATGTGTCAAATTGAAATACTGGTTGGTTTTTAGGGTTCCGTACCTCAAAAGCAAAAAACGGAACCCTTATAGGATCACTTCGTCCGTCTGTATGTGTGTCAAGACCCTTTTTGTCAGAAACGCATGGAGGTATCAAGCTGAAATTCATATCAAATACTCAGGTCTACTGTCCCTTGGAGCTGTGAAAAAATCAAACTTCAAAGCGAATTGCGAAAAACATACATTTTTAGTTACATCATATAATAAAAATATTTTTTATAATTTTAAACTTACTACTAATCCCTTTTCTCATGAACGCGTAGAGGTATTCAATTGAAATTCATATCAAATACTCAGGTCTATAATACCTTTAAGCTGTAACAAACTACTGTCCCTTAGAGCTGTGAAAAAATCAAACTTCTAAGCCAACGCAATCAAAAGATACAGCCGTTTATGCTGCAAATTTCGACACTCGCAAGGGAATCAAAACCTACAGGGTACTTCCCGTGAACTCAAAATCTTGAAATTTGGTGCGAAGCAAACTTCTTATAGCACAGATAAAGGAAAAATTGCGAAAAGCATACATTTTTAGTTACGTCATATAATAAAAATATTTTTAATAATTTTAAACTTACTAGTTACTACCCCTTTCCGCATGAACGCGTAGATGTATTAAATTGAAATTAAAATAGATAAGTGGAATAAAAATACTATTACTTTAACTTATATACTCGTACCTACAGGTTTGTACGGAACCCTCGGTGAGCGAGTCCGACTCGCACTTGGCCGGTTTTTTTTTAATTTTTCTCATAACTTGGTTAAAGTTCAAAAACAAGGCACAGAGAGGTTTCAGAAGTAAATGGGATTTTTGGCAACCCTTAAATTTTGTGGGGTATGATTTTTTTATAAATATTCAAATCAATATTTTTATTGAGTTCTTATTTCCAATTTATTGATTTAATTTGTAAAAAACGTACACATTGTTTACAAAAAGAGTTACCATTGGTTACTTTTTTAATATGCATAATCGATTTTAAAGGCACAAGGAATTATGCTTAAAGGAGTACTACGAGAAATTACCTGAAATACTTTTTTTAAAGTTATTTTAAAGCAATTCTCACCTCGTTTTTTGTCCAAAACACGATTCTAAGTACACGAACAATAAACCACACGATTTTACGCAAGTTCAAGTAACTAACAGTTTAAAACCTTATCAAACTATATACAAAAACCACTCATAAACAATTTTCAGTTATTATTTTAAAGGACATTTGCACTATTAGTCATGTTTTTCGTAATAAAAACATCACAATAACACAGCAGTCGATTGTGAAAAATCGATAAAATGCGCGCGAAAACGTCCCGCTCTATACGCAGTCTGTGCCGCACTGGTTTGACATACGCAAAGTTCAAAATGGCGGCACTGTTTGCCTTGCGCAATCTAAATTATTGTAAAATAATTTGTAACGCTGTAGGAGCTGTTATTTTTTACCCTATCAATTATTTTTGCCTTAATATACTTCTGGTATGTATGTAACCCAAGAAAGAAGAAATGAAATCAACCCATTTTCCCTAATCGGTTTCTATACGGCATTGTGTTTGAGAGAGGTCGTGGGTTCGGTTCCCGAGTCCCGACAGCGGCAAAATTAAAACCAATCCCAGGACCTCGTTGGTCTCTCTGGGAGGCTTCATTATGGGTACACTGTTTTTTTTTTCAATTTTTTTAAAATTTTAGATAGGTATGCATCTCTGCATCTGCGGTAAGTAACTGTTTTCTCCACGTTTTCTCTCACCGCACTTTTCAACTGTAGATACCTTAGAAATTGATCCCTAAACTAGCTACCTCACACAGACAAAATTATGGACATTCAGGACTTAACGAAACTATGTGTTCCTTTATTTATTACGTCCCATAACTTTCCGAACCCTAAAAACTTAATAATTATCATGTGTATAACGGGGTCATTGACCCCTTTAATTACAAACCTCATCTCCCCACACTCCAAAGATATCCGTAGCGAATGTAGGATAAAGCTGTATAAGTTTGGCCTGATTCTGTCACTTCTGGACGTCAATGGCGCCATGTGTACCTACCTAGGTAGTAGGTACGTCTACCTCTTCTTCTATTTATGTACCAGATGGGTACTTATGTTCTTATAACTATACTAAGTACCATACTTTCACGTTAACTATAAAAGTGAGTTTTTTAAGCAAATGAGAAATATTTATCAATCATCGTGAAATTTTAAACCGAAACTATGAGTTATCAGTTATCACGCAAGTGAAATAAAATTAAAGTAAGTAGATTTTTTATAAATAAGCAAACTGTAGTTTATAATTTTTAATTGTTGTGTCAACTATAAATAAATAAAAATCAATTGCCGAATGTATGTAAGCACATCACTTCAGAACGGCTGGACCGATTTTGATGGTTTATATTCACAATTGGATCCGGCGTTGCAATCGGGTTCGAGGTTCAGGGCAGGACAAAGTCTGCCGAGCCCACTAGTTTACGATAAAAATAAATATTAACCGTATAATTATTGTTCGTCACTTCAAAGTTACCTCGATCACTTGACATACAACTGCTAAAAACGTAGGTATTCTCTGAAGTGTCCATCAGGACAATTCACACTTCACTGAACGTCTACTATTTTTGAAGAGCAATTTCAATGAATGGAAGTAATCGTCATTTTATTCTGCCAGGAGCCAATTTGTCAACTATTTACCTCTCTTTCGCTGACTTCTGACACCCTGCTGAGTAACTCGGCTCTGCTGATGACTGCGGATGCAGTGCGGACTCCATCCGATCAAAATCCGAGATAATTCAAATTTAGAAACAAAAATCTCGCTCGGATTGAATCCGGATGTCGATTTAAAAGGATTAAATACACTGCGTCCGGATCGACGGATGTTGCTTGCGTATTCTTGACACCTAACTGGACATTCTGGTCAGCAGATCTGGCGTAATATCATATAATACTAATGTAAATGCGAAAGTATGTTTATTTTTTTGTTTTTCCTTCAATCACGCCGCAATGGAGCAACGGATCGACGTGATTTTGGCATGGTTGGCTATTTATCCCGGAATATTACGAAACAAAACTACTTAAAAGTCAAGACTTCCACAGATTTATAGACATGGAGGTAGGAAATAAAGTTATTATCTATGGCAGAGTACATTACTAAAATCACAGATTTATAATATGTCTGTGACTAAAATATGTAAAATCCCATTGAAAGCCTAGTTTGACGTAACTTTTGTCGTGGTCCATAGACGACATCCTACTTCAAAAGTCATAAGTGACACCAATTTTCAGCAATAATTTTTATCGTTAATTAACTGCATCAATGTCAAATTGTTATTTGTGTTATTAGTTCCATGTATGGGGCCAAAGAAAATTTTTGTTCCCCGAGGGCGCTATTTTGAATTCAGAGCGAAGTGAAGGATTCTAAAGTAGAATCCTGAGCGTAGCGAGGAATTCAATATACGCCGCCCGAGAACAAAAAATTTGGCCCCGAGTGACACACACTATATTTTTTCATCATTACGTATGAGAAAATGCTAGTATGGACATTACCTATACGTTTAAGCACCAATCAGAAGCACGAACGCGGACCAATCGATAACAGAGAAATGAAAAGTCCCATGGGCCTAAAAATTACATTTTGCTCCCGCTATCCTCTGAAGCCAATATTCGTTTTTCCAAAGGCAATATATAAACCAGTTTAAGACTGTTCACTTCATACATTCAATCAAAGCTCGCTAAATGCGCATTAAAGTCGCCGGTACCTTGAAGTTCTTCGCACAATCTGAGATGGCGTAACTGTGCAAGCTGTTTGTTAAAATTAGTTGAATGTTTATATTTGGTGATTTTATCAAATTTTTGTATTTTGATAATTTTATATAAATAATTAATACAATTTTATATAAATAATTAATACAAATTGAACCAAGAAAATACGATATTTCACAGATTTTACTATAATCATATAAAGAGCGAGCCTGGTAGCGCCATCTAACGATAGTATTTACCTAGAAAATTTTTTATAAGGGAGTTAGCAATCTATACTTGGTATTATAATTAATCTATGGTTTTTCGAATAGGTATGACGAAAACGTTATTTTGTCCTCAACGATCCTTTACGGACAGTATCAATGATACGCGAAGCCAAAACCATGTTTTGCCATTGATGCAGTCCTTTTGATTCAGAGACAAGTTAATGATTGATGCAAAATATACCGCGCTGACATTGCTCTGACATCTGACACTTGACTTGACAGCACTAGTGACAGTGACAATCACGCAATCTTCAACGAAAACAAGTTTTCGCGGCGGTATATTTCCACGGCATGTTTTCAGTGTTTTTCATTATTGTATTTGTAAAGCATTAATTAAAATGGCCGAGAAGCTGGAAGATATCAACCTCCCGCTAACAGTCGTCACCAGAATCGTGAAAGAATCCTTACCAGATGGAGTAGCCATATCGAAAGAAGCTCGTACCGGCTTAGCAAAAGCCGCTTCAGTTTTCGTTTTATACGTAACTTCTGCTGCTACGAATGTAGTGAAAAACAATAAAAGGAAAGCTTTAACAGGTCAGGATGTGTTGGAAGCGATGACTGACATAGAATTCGATAGATTTGTGGAACCTTTGAGAGAGGCGTTAGAGCATTATAAACAAGTTGTATCAGCTAAGAAGGCTTCAGGGAAGAAAAAGGACGATGGTGATGACGTGGAAATGGTTGATGATGATTAGTGTTATATATACTTTTCTATAACTATTAGTGTATTTTTTTAAGGTTAAAAAAATATTGTAACTGAAGTCTGCAACCCCATAAGCTTTAAAGTTGTTATCAACGTAGCTACCGTCGTAATTATTGTGACTGGCTGAATTTATGGTATTTTAAATGCATCTGTGCATATTAATCAATTGTGATAGAGCCAATCAGAGGTGATTGAGAATGTGAGACTATTACACTGTAGCAATATTTTTAACGTAATAAGGTGTCTGAGGTTGTGAAAACTGAAAAGTTAATGTTGCCAGAGCATTCAATTTGGCTCGGAGCCTTATTGTACAGATGTAGAATTTATTTTGAGGCCCAATAACCTAAGTGAATCTTAATCATTTGTCAGCTCAAATTATATTACTCAAACTGTTTACAGGTTGAATTATCCATTTGACAACCTATTACGATTACGATTTCCTTACACAATCGGGTACACAAACTGATCTGTTGCGGTATTTCTAATACCTACATTAATTATTATTTAGTTGGAGGGTGAAAGGGAATTAAGTGATGTATAACATGCCTAATATTCCTTTAGTAAAATAATTACACGAAAAAAATTCAACATTATTATTAATATTTATAATGGCCAGACAGCTTTCGCTGACTTGCCTATATCAAATCTTGTGTTTTGTCTTTCAGTTTTATTCTATTCTTTATCATGATTTAATTAAAACTTTGTCTCGGATGTTAGCCACAAGTATAGGTTTGCACAGGTACAGTCAACTGAAACTGTATCTTTGATACTTAATATTGAATTGTATGCATTAAAACAAGATGTTCCGAGAAGTCATAAAGTTTGAATTGGTCTGTAATACTTTTCTGGATACCTTGTCTCTCTCTACAAGACTAAGACTAAGACTATCTCAATCTACTTGTCTATTTTTGATTATTTAGTGGTTTTTAATGTACAATTTCAATAGTGTTTAGGATAAGGTATGTAATGTCTAGAAGGCATTTTTATGATTTAAGGTTAATAAACATCTTCCTTAATCTTTTGTTTTAATGTATTAGAATAATTATTACCCATACTAGTGCTGGTTGGATACAGTCAGCTAGGCACAGCAGCGTCAATAGATGGCGTTGATTTGACCTTTTTTTAACTTATAACTTTTTATGTGAATAGAAATGAGCCCATTGATTTTATTTGATAATAATGTGGTGGTAGCAACAGAACTATTCATAGAGTAGGATGTACTTATATAAACTTTTCACAAAACATTTGTGTTGGTTAATTAAAAAAGGGCCAGGCCAGACGAGCGTATTTTTTTGAGTTTTGAGTCGGGTAATTTAAAAACCGGTCAAGTGCGAGTCGGACTCGCGCACCGAGGGTTCCGTACTCAAGAAGTAGGTATAATTACCTTTGTTAATGAACCGCAAAACTAACTTTGTTTGTAGAGGTTTACTGTTAATATCAAAAAATTACGTTTGTTGTATGGGAGCCCCCCTTTAATATTTACTTTATTGATATTTAATTATTTATTTTGAAAGGTAATATACAAGTTAATATTCTGTGAAAATTTGAACCGTCTACCTGTTACCGTTTTTAATATTGAGCAAAAAAATACGAAAAAACCGGCCAAGTGCGAGTCGGACTCGCGCACCGAGTGTTCCGTACTCAAGAAGTAGGTATAATTACCTTTGTTAATGAACCGCAAAACTAACTTTGTTTGTAGAGGTTTACTGTTAATATCAAAAAATTTCGTTTGTTGTATGGGAGCCCCCCTTTAATATTTACTTTATTGATATTTAATTATTTATTTTGAAAGGTAATATACAAGTTAATATTCTGTGAAAATTTGACCCGTCTACCTGTTACCGTTTTTAATATTGAGCAAAAAAATACGAAAAAAACACGTTTATTGTATGGGGACCCCCCTTAATATATATATTTTTTTAATTTTTAGTATTTGTTGTTATAGCGGCAACGGAAATACATCATTTGTGAAAATTTCAGCTTTTTAGCTATCACGGTCTATGAGATACAGCCTAGAGACAGACAGACAGACAGACAGACAGACAGCGGAGTCTTAGTAATAGGGTCCCGTTTTTACCCTTTGGGTACGGAACCCTAAAAATCAACGACTCCAAATGCGTTCGACTTAACAACACAGGCACACTTTAAACACGACCGAATTTCGGTCGGAGACCGGAATGAGGTGAGAGGAGCTTCAGTTGACTTTTCGTTACTAAATGTGCACGTATTCTTTGTCCGCCAGTCTGGCAGGTCAACAGAATTTCAGTTGAACCGAAACTACGCTACTGGCCCTAGGCAGCCCATTCCATCTATGACTACATCATCGCAGTCAAAGCTTAGGTACCTGTACCTATTCTTGTAGCAGTTGTGTGAGCGCCGTGCAGTGACCACAGAGGGCGCTGGACCAGTAGTTCGCCGAAGCAGTCTATATGTCACCGTATTTCCCGGTATATATATACACCGGGTTTCCCGCCAATCAGAGAAGTTCCCGCTCATGTGGCGGCTATGCTTGAATGACGTGACGCAATATACTTTTAGAATATTACATTATAACAACTTCAGTGTATATGTAACCAATAACCATTTCAATACTTTGCATTGCCTTTAGTAGCAAGTGTTCTAGAAAGTAGACCTATCTATACCTTGGTTGCGAATGGTTATGGATATTATAGCTCTTGTTATATTGTTACATTGCAATTAATATAATATAACATGTAGTTGTGTTTAATTAATAAATAAATGACAGTCTTTGTATTACATAATATTGTTAGTTAGCATCTTATAAACCCTATCCATCACCATATGCAAGGGGGTCAACTATAGTTGATATTTTAAAATAAAAGAAACATCAATAAATCTTTAATCACTTTATTCAGGAATAAAATTTGCTCAGAAACAATCTCGAATTAACATTTACAACTCTGACATTCCTTGTACATTCTATGTCTTCCTACAATTATTTACACTCCTAGGAGTAAGATAACTCGTGCCAATAACGTAACGAATCGAAAATGGCAACGTTAATCATTCTTTATCTTTTCCTCACTACCTCTGTAGGTATAGACCGCAAGTGCGAGAGAAAATTATTTGCGAAAATGGCGGCGTAATCACTCTCTCTCACTTACACACTTTACCTGTAAGGTTTGCGAGTGAGAGGGAATTATTATTAACAGCGCCATTTTACATTCGTTTCGTAACTTTCACGAGTTACAACTACCCTCATAACGAAAATATACTTGTATATAGGTAAACTAAGTATTTCGCAAAACTATAGTACTATTTTTAGTATCTTTGATTACAATTCAATATTTTTTATAATTATTATTTTATTGTTTCGTTACTTGAATATAAGAATAGAGAAAAATTGAAGACTAATAAGTTTTTAGAAAAATCGTTTACAATCTTGTTTCTCTACTAAAGTCAAAAACTAGCAATTCAATTTTTTTGTAGGCAAAGAGATGTTATATTTCTAGAGAAAGCAATGTAGCGGAAAATAGCGTCAATCTGACTGTTGTGACTTGTGAAAGAATGTTAGTACTTTTTCGCCGACGAGATCAGTTATCTGCGCGGGAAATAATAGCGCACAAAGAGCACTCTCTATTCCCTTACTCTCTTGCTCATGCTTGCTATTACGACAATGTGAACAACCGGAGAGAGATCAGGTGCTAGTCCGGCGTCTTTGCTTGCTCTTTCAGGTACCTACAGGGGTAAAACATCAAGCACCGCCACACTTTCGCAAACCAATACAAAAAAGGTTAACTTTTTCGATCCGATCCGGGAATCGAACCCAGAATATCGGCATCTGTCATTATATTATAGGCAATAATATCATATATATTATAATAATATCTTTTAGGGCTAAGGAATAAAGGCGCGGAGCATTGACTGTTACCCATGCCCATAATATGGGTGATATTCGGTTAGCTCGCTAAAAAGCTAATTTGTAAGAAGCCGAAATGTGTAAAATTAGTATTTCAAGCCATCGTGTTTGATTACATAACTGGTGACCCGGTTCGCTCCTCTTTTAATATAACATCTCCCAGCAGGTAATACAACTAAACAAATGTAGAGAGCCTTGTACACATTAGCCCTACTCGATCGGCGAACGTGTATGGGTATCCCATTCCCAACGTAATATATTGACGCGGTATAAACTATCAGCTTGAGCTAGTCCGAAAAAGCTTTATGTCAATAGTTTTAAGGGTAAAAATATGGGGAACTCTATAGAACCGCCTAGATTACATCAACCGCCTGTGGTCGCAAACGTCAAAGGAACTTAAACAGCGTTTACAAATTAGCCGGCTCAATCGGCCATGGTGTAGGTACGCCTATATTTAGCTTACTGAAAAATAATACGTAAAATCGGTACTGACTACATAAAAAGACAGGCGGATCAGAAAAATCGGTTCCTATATAATAAAGTCATAGGATCAAAGGATAATCGGCTTCCCTAAACATGTTTTAGTTACTATTTTATAACTTAAAACAGTGCCTAGGTATTACTTTGAGAGTTGAGCTTGAGGCTTAATTTCTTAAAATAAAATACAAATAGTGTAGTAAAATATTGAAAGTATTAGAAGCATTTTATGCTTATATCAATTTTAAATCGACTTTTATGCCAAACTTAGTTATTATCATTTTAAATTTTGATTTTTTTCTTATCAATATAATTTGTTAGTTACACGAGATGTAGTAATTATTTAAATTTAACTTTTAAATTTATCAATTGGAAATCCGTAGCTAACTAACAAACGTTCAAAAATTTGATTTTACAGCATAACTACTGGTAATCTTGGTGTTCAATTGATTGTCTTAAGTCTAGATAAATTAAGGCGCACATAGAAAGTATAAGTTTATAACTGGTTATTTCGTCACATTGATTTTTAATATTTCTGTAAGTATATTGTTCCGTTATAAATTATAGTTTCAAGAGCTGCTCACTTTAAGTCGTAATCATCAATGCTCAAACTTAATTACAAATTGGTCAATGCGGTGAGTGTCCAGTATCCTTCCGCACTTTTGGCTTGTCTACATAATTCTGAACATGCCTTTAATAGCACAATTTTACAATTTTATTGTAATTATGAATGAGCCGATTTATTTTACTTACCATGTGCGCCTAATCCGATAATCATATAACCTCACCTAAATTATAGACAAACGTAGCTAACCCAGCCTTACTAGAATGTTATGGATCGTACGCACACCTGAACCGGCCGACCGCGTCACGTGAAATAGACCATCAATCACTACGGGCTGTCGGTTTTGGTTTGTTTTATCTTTTATAATTAATAGCTTTAAAAATAAATACGGTCTAGGTACTCTAGATTACAAGTTTCTATTGTCAAATTGTCTTCAATTTAAATTAATATGTGCCATAAATACAGTTTATTTTTGTAGTAATGATAATTTGAATAAAAATATCTGAACGAATTCTAAGCATTCCAGAAAATATTAGCTACGTCTTCATTAATATTAAGTACTTAATCTCTAAACTGGAGTACTCTTCTATGGTATTCTAAATGTAATTCTATCACTGAATGTTAAAATACAGCCATTCTCAGTCCTGTTTGCCGATATTATTCTGAATACATTTTGGCAAATATTTGACTTTAAAGAAGCGAATATCTAGCAAAAAGATGTGTACACGTTGCTAAATTGATCAAGCGCTTTTTAATACGAAATACGTATCCTACCCAACCTAACACGTATAGTACTAACTGTACTTAATAAAACTGATCTTGCCATGAAAGTTCGTAATACCTTGTTTATTTTATATAGGTATCTCGGCTTTCGATAGAGAGTAGGTTTCTTGGATTTCGGTAAATGAAAGCATAAGGATGTCGAAAGTGGTTCCAAAAAGTTATAATGTGGCCGTATGTAGTATCTACGTATAATGTCCTGCAGTGCAATCACCAATCCGCATAGTTCAAGATTAGTTAATGGCGTATCCTGCGTTAAAATAACTGACTTTAACTGCCCTGCCTGACGCATAACTACTGTAATATGAAAAAGCGCGATTTTTCCTGCATGCCGGATAGAACATAATTACTTATTTTTATATAGACCTAGTCTTATATTATAATTTATAAGAACTATTACTTCGCCAAGACTCTATAAACTAGATTTTAATTTTTCTCACAGAATAAGTAATGACTATGTTAGACTAATATTATTTTTAATATATTGTGTACACACCTTCAAAACTACAAGATATGAGAGCGTAGAAATTTAAAGATCTCACTTACAATTTAATTGTAATTTTATTTTTAGTTTTTTATTTTTAGGTTCTGTTTGCAAAATATTTAAAAACAAATTATTGAAACTAAAATTAATGAGGAAAATAATGAATGTAACCATTAAAATGTAACAAAGAAAGTTTTAAGTCACATGAGATAAAAAATGAAAACCAAAACTCGAAAATAAAAAGTTTATTTCGGGAGTATAAATAAACGGGATTACTCAAAGCGTTACAGTTCATTTAAAATAAAATAAAACATAAAGATAGGTGGTAAGAAATACATCCCAAGATATTATTATCTATTTTTGATGGGATGCTTTAGGTCTATTGCAGACGACTTATTAAAATCGGTCTGATAATAATATACCATAAGGTATATTATAGCATCAATCGGTTATTACTTTTATTCTAAGTCCGACCGAAAATAGGTCCAATAATAATTGACCGGTTTTCTTCGGCATATTGAAGAAAACCGGTCAATTTGTATCTTCTCTCCGAAATATTTTCGGAGAGAAGATACAAATAAACTGTGCGTTGATTCGGCAGAAAATCGGTGACCAACTGAAATATGTAATCTGCATTAGGCCTATAGGACATATTATAAACAAAACATAAGTATTAAATTTCATCTTCTATTCTTAGTAAATAAATTTAATCCTTAATGTTTTTTTTTTTTAATAATAGCATTCGCAACAAAAATAAATCGGTGCTAAAATAATATTATAATCTTAAAAATGTATCATTTGACTATAATTATTATTAATTATACTATTACCGAAAGATCAAAGTTACATTTTTAAAAGTGTAAATAAAATAATAATCTCATGTTAAAATTATTATAAAATAAATGTCACAATTACACTGGATAAAATGAACTAACACAGTAGTGTCAAATCGAGAGTACTGAAACTTTGAGATACACATATTGTTTATCTTAAGGTTCACTTTTCGTTGACTGGACTAATAATAATTCAAATGCGGGTATCGTAACCTGTTTATTGACAACTGACTTGCTACATAACTAACGTGCTTAAGGTGGTACTGATATACATTTTTAAAGATAATTGCGGACCAACCGACATAGATATATGTTTCACATTATAGATAGGCAGCATCCATACATCATGATCTATAAACAGCATATATATACGTAATTGTCACATATCACAGACTTGAGAATCCGCAAATCAAAAAAATAAATAAAATAAATGAATGTTTCAAATAATATTTTTGATCGTTTTAGTATATTATCAAACTGCAACAACATTTTGTTAAAAATTCAAGATGGCGGCCAGAGATACGCCACATATCCTCGAACCACAAAAAATATATTGGTTTAAGTTCATTCCCCCCCATTTGATACCACTCAAGTGTCCCAAGACCAGTGCTACCCTTCACAAGGTTAATATAATTATTATTTATTTAATAAAAATCGTGCTAAAGACAGGCACAGACCTGCATACAAATAAATTGACATAGATACAAAATAAATAACAGTCCACTTTCACTCAGAAATGAGGTTGCACTAAAAAATATTAAATACATTTGAGCTATATAATGTCACCGTAAGATTGCAAAGGCCGTTGGATTGCAATCTAACTAGCGATATTGTAAACTGTCGACAGATTACAATTTAACGCATTATTTTTCGGTAGATTGTAATCTGTTTTCGCTCTGTGTAACTCGATAAAACCTAAATGAATATTTCAAAAATTGACACTCGGAACATTGAACGGTTCACAATCTGTCGACAGTTGAATATCGCTAGTTGGATTACAATCTAACGGTTTTTGCAATCTTACGGTGACATATACACTCGATCGATATAATATGTAACTTTGCTTTCCAATTATTCTTTGACCATCGAAGATTTTTAACCTTTAAAAAAATCTTCACTCTTCTTTTACTAGACATATTGTAAAAGGGTTTTTAAACGTTAATGTATCATACTAATATTATAAATGCGAAAGTCACTTTGTTTGTTGGTTTGTCCTTCAATCACGCCGCAACGGAGCAACGGATTGACCTGATTTTTGGCATGGGTATAGTTGAGGACCTGGAGAGTGACATAGGCTACTTTTTATCCCGGAAAATTAAGGAATTCCCGCGGGAATAACAAAAAACTTAAACCACGCGGAGAAGTCGCGGGCATGAGCTAGTTCCAAATAAAATCAATGAATACTTATTTTATAACCATCAAAATTAAATTGGCAAACAAAGTTACCCCGATATACGATAGTCTACTCTATTGATATTTTACAAAACGACCGAAATAGAAATCAATCTATCCGATGAAAAAGTTAGCAACGTTGTTTTAAGTCACTAATAGGCATGATGACAGTAACCAAGAATCAATGAAATTGTGAATTTATCTAACGAAATAGGATTCATGGATTATAAAAAACGTATTTATTTTTCTATTTCGAGTGAGATTGCTATTTATTTTGATAATATAAAACTATAAAATACAGCAATCCGCCATATTGGATAAAACACCAAGAAACGAATGACGTCACAATTGTTTGTTTTCGAGCTTTGACAATCACACTATGTTTACTGCACACTGCACAGAGTACATTGGTAAAAACAATAGTGACGTCACAAAAGACGCCATGACACCGCCGAACGTTTTGGCGTGAATTTTAAAATTTAAATTTCAAATGCAAATTTTATCTACCAAACCTTATTTTTCTGCTGAAATAAGATATATTTTCGAAATAGTAGATACTTCCGAACATAATCTGACCATTTTTCAAAATCAGTCATCATGCCTATTGTATGGTCATTGTTGACCAAAAACAACGTTGCTTTAAAACTTATAAACAGCGATAGGTTGATTTACAATTCCAGCTGTTATTGACTAACGACTAATTGGAATATTTCTAATTATTTACAAAAAGAAAAATAAAATAATACTCAAGCGAGTTTTTCGGATTATTTTAAATAATTTCAATTACTTAAAATCTTTATTAGGTATTTATATTTTATTAACATATGGGAAAAATTGTCTTTTCTGTATGTATATGTTAATGTCACCGTAAGATTGCAAAGGCCGTTGGATTGTAATCTAACTAGCGATATTGTAAACTTTCGGACACATTACAATTTAACGCATTATTTTTCGTTAGATTGTAATCTGTTAGATATATTAACCCGAGGCCGGGCACTACCTGGTCATTTATGTCGAACCCTAACCTAACCTACAAGAAAGAGACAAGAAAACGTAAATACAATGAATATTTCAAAAATTGACACTCGGACCATTGAACGGTTCACAATCCGTCGACAGTTTACAATATCGCTAGTTGGATTACAATCTAACGGTTTTTGCAATCTTACGGTGACATATACATATTTTTAATACTCATTAATATTTAAGAGTACATCACATGTTTGGTTGTTTTAAATAGATACATTATTAGACTATGTTTATACATTTTAATACGAAATAACGCAACCCTTTCTTAAGTTCAAGGCAAATTGACTCGAGAAGTGATGCAACGCGTCTACTTTAAGGTAACTAAGTTTAAAGTTTCTTAGTAACTTTGTTTCAGAAACGACGCTTTATTTTTCGCTTCTCTCGCACCAAGATGTCTTGATATTAATTCATAATGACATCGAAATCGCAACTACGGAACAGTTCCCAAATGTTGACACCTCTTCATACAAAACAGTCAAGATTTGCAGTTGTGACGGTTACAGTTTGAGTGTTCAACGATTTGAATATCAGAACGATAAGGGTCCGGTACAATATTATTTTAGTTTGTTTTGTTTTAAATAATTTTAAGGAGAAATTTGCATCCGTTTAAAACAAACAATGTCTAAATATGTCTTGTAATTTAATGCCCTACCTTTGAAACCCTTAAGTTCAAAAATATTTAAGAGATATTTTGCGCACAATAAAAAATTAAATGGCGGATCGGTTCTTTATAAAAAGTTATCAAACTCCTTTAGGCTCAATTCACGTTAGACTGCGCCAAGCAGGATCAAATCGAAGCGAAGACGCGCGCTGCGGTTTGATCAATCTGCCTTGAGCCTTATTTCTAACTAACGTCAACTCACAGCAAGAATGTCGCAAACAAAAAGGTTAAATGACAGAAAAAATCCTAAAACAAGTTTCATTCGCTGCATAATAATTATTGCTTCACGTAATCAAATAGATCCATTGGAATGGACATAACTTAATGGCAGTGTTATGATTATTATTATTTTATACTGATTAAAAATTAATTTAGCTTTTAAGGCATTTGTTTAATACGCCGTACGCGATCAAAATAATAATGGGAATGATTTTTCGCCATTTACGTGTCGCCATAGCTGTCAATTATTAATCAATTTTTTTTTGTTGTCTAGTGCTTGGCAGCAATCAGACTTGTTGACAAATGGTGATGGAACCTTAGGAAGGGGGCGCTTGGCTTATAACAATAGGTATTAAAAGTGGAGGGGAAAATGTAAGCCGGAAGGGCATTCCCTATATCCTACCTGTTTGAATTAGAAACGAGAAAGCAAATCGCTTCATACGCGTCCGTGGAATTTTGACGTATTTTCCCATTATTATCTTGATCGCATAGTGTATTTTTTGATGGTCGGAATTAATTAATTATTTGTAATATTTGGATAAGTTACTAAACAACGTTTTTACTTGTCAAGAAGTTCTACACAAGTTTTGACAAATAACAACGGTGCAGAGTAACTTATCAGCTGTTGATTGATTGTTGTAAATTTCGGTCGTGGGTTATGATGGAATGAGACGATCAATTATTATTAGTTACAAGCATTCAGCATTGATATAGAAGTGTTATAGGAGCATAAAAATCGCCTTCATTGTTTTTTTTAAGTGAAACTTCTTTAGAATCGTTGTGATTTGAAAATTCGATGAAGCGACCACTAAAAGGAGACCAACATATTCATAATAGGATTTAGCCTGCGAGAGAATGAGATAGAATACAAGTTACATTTGTCTCATTCTCTCGTAGGCTGCTTTTCTGAAGTTTCACTTCTGCCGTGTGTGAATTGCACACACACACTTTTTTTTTGCTGATAGTGTGGTAACTGGCCACAACCGAAGTTTTCTACAGTTGTGAAATTCTAATTATTATCATTTCTTGTAATATTAGTAGTGCTTAGTTGAATTTTGAATATTTCTATCATTATTGTTACAAAACAAAATATTTTTAAGCGGATTCATATTTTTTAAATTATTTTATTTGTCCATGTTAAAAATTGTGTACAATTCCTAGAACTAATAACTGCTATCACTGGCATTTTAAGATAAAATAGATCACTTAAATTCCAACCTGGATCTCTATTACAAATTAAATTAATTTATTTCACTTAAAAACAACCTGGTAATAAAAATTTCAGGTTTAAAAATAATATGGTAAATTAATACTAATATGTTACTTTATATTTTAATACGCATCACATCTATAATGTGAACGTAGTTTTGTTAAATTTTGTTTAGTAAACCTAAACGATGTCTTCCCCACGTTGTGGCTAATTTAGTTGTCCAATTTCGAATTAAACGACAGGTCTAAACGTATCACTATCCCATTTACACAATGCTCCTCACTAAAAAGGATAGTATAATTAGATTCAGACCTGAGGCCATACTACCAACGCTTAAAGTAATACTTAAGCAATATTACTCAAAATGACAGTATGCCTTTACGTTCCTAAAATAAGGATTATAATTCTAAAACACGAAAGTCAACAATAATGAAACAGTATGGTTTTAAGCGTTGGCAGTATGGCCGCTGTCAATTAAGTTTAATTTAGAGATTGTGTACGAGATAATTAGCCATAGTATTTGTTAATATATAATTAATCCAACAATTTTATTTGATAAAGTTGAACGCACATGAGTTTCGTATAGTAAGCGTGAGCGTACATTACGTGGAGTTAGTAAGAAGCTTCGTGGCCCGCCAAGATATAGAGATCGTTCCCGTCTTCGCCTGAAAGCGTGTTGTTTTGTAGGATATGCGACTCGAGTACCACAACTCTGAAACAAGGAAAAGTATACATTAAAATAACAAAGCAAGAAGCGCTAATAGAAAAAATAATAAAACTGTTTACTGTACTCTAACAATGAATTTTTTTTTGACTGCACCCCATGATCAACGTACAAAATTATCTGCTGTACCCCAGTGACAACGATAATTTTTCCAATGTACCTCAACGACAACGCTAATATTTTCCTGTTTACCCAAAGTACAACGTTAATATTTCCCACTGTACACTAAGTACAACGTTAATATTTCCCACTGTACACCAAGTACAACGTTAATATTTCCCACTGTACACCAAGTACAGCGTTAATATTTTCCACTGTACCCCAACGGCAACGCAAATATTTTACTACTAGCTGATGCCCGCGACTTCATCCGCGTGGAATAAGATTTTTTGATTCCCGCGGGATTAAATTTCCGGGATAAAAAGTAGCCTATGTCACTCTCCGTCCTCAACTATACCCATGCCATATATTTTTCATAATTAAATAATAATGCACCACTTTGATGTGATGACGTTTTTTATTCATCTCTCAATAGAAACGTTACACTGTACACCAACAACGCTAATATTTTCCACTGGACCCCATTGACAACGCTAATACATATTTTCCACTGTACCTCAACATAAAGCCAATATTGTTCAATATACCCTCCTGTTCTGTTTTATTAATGAAAACTCACTTGTCTTGTCCGAGTAGCCTGTAGGCTCGCGAGTGGTCCGTGATCTCTTGCGTGATATCGGCGTTCCGTAGCGACCGGCCCTGAACGCCGTGCCTGTGGAACGCTAATACGGAATCCTGCAGACATACTGCAAAAAGGCAAAACACAATAGTTGATACAAGAAAATGACTGTGCTGCAAAAAAAAAGTTAAGGTGGATGTATTTTAATGATTTTAGTCCAATTTTAATGATTTGTGTAAATATTTTTTTAACATCGCCATTTGAATAATCATCTATCTATCTATCTAAATTATTTATGTTCTATTTTTGAAGTGAAACTTCTTTAGAATTGTTGTGATTTAAAAATTCGATGAAACGAAAAAGCGAGACTAAAAAGAGACACATATTCATAATAGGACTTAGCCTGCGAGAGAATGAGATAGAATACAAGTTATATTTGTCTCATTTTCTGAAGTTTCACTCCTGCCGTGTGTGAATCTGTATTTGAAACATAATTTATTTGATTAATAAATATAGTATATATTTGTCGACTCTACTTTTTCTGAAGACGGAAAGAGCCTTAAGGATTATAAAGTTACTCACGTATACTGTCTATGTGGAAGTCGAACTGTATTCTCGAAGGTAGTTTGTTGCGCCGTCTCTCCCCGCCCGGCAGCACAGGTATAATGTCCACCACGTTCTCGTGACACACAAGTACCTGCGAAAATATATTTAATTTTATTAATTATTTTAGTAAGGGATCGTCCAATAATCACGTGAGGGATGTATGGATGGATGTTTGTTACTCAATCATGCCAGAACGGCTGAACGGATCTGGATGAAATTTGGTACAGAGATAGATTATAGTCTGGAATAACACATAGAATAATAACACACTTTTTATCCCGGAAAATTAAAGAGTCCCGCAGGAACCGAAAAACCTCAATCCACGCGGGCAAAGTCGCGTAGTTCAGGTAGTTCATGATATATTACATATTTATTTTTTCGTTAAACGCGCGATTTCCAAGACAACCTTTAAAAGTTGCTAACAAACATCGCGTGAATAATGGACGACCCCTTATCTGGTATCTTGTCAATGTAACATGAATAACAATCAAACCACGCGGACGAAGTCGCGGGCAACAGCTAGTGCAAGATAAAATAATACAAGAAATATTATGGTTACAGGTATACCATACCACTTTGGACGGACGGACGACAAATGGACTGGTATATTATTTCTGATTATTTATGTTTTTGGTGTACAATAAAGAATATTTCATTCATTCATTCATTCATTCATATACTCACAGCGTCCTTGTTCAATTGGTGTACAGCTCTGAGGGTGTGCAGTCTTTCAGGTCGCGGTATCACAGTGTTGGACGCCCCGGGACACAGCTCTAGCTCGTCAGAGTGGAACCAGGTCGCTCCTGGGAAAACGACATCACAAATAGAAAACTAGTTCCAATCAGTTCAAGTATACTAATCCATACTTCCATACTAATATTATAAATGCGAAAGTGTGTCTGTCTGTCTGTTTGTCTGTCTGCTACGCTTTCACGCACCTCTTCAACCGATTTTGATAAAATTTGGTGCAGGGATAGGTTGTATCCCGGGGAAGGACATAGGCTACTTTTTATCCCGGAAAATTCAAAGTTTCCCGCGGGACTCAAAAATGTATCTGATCAACCGATTTCAATGAAATTTGGAACAGTGGTAGGTTGTGTCCCGAGGAAGGACATAGGCTACTTTTTATCCCGGAAAATTCAAGAGTTCCCGCGGGAATCGAAAAAACTTGGTCCACGCGGACGAAGTCGCGGGAATCATCTAGTCATCTAGTATTATAAATGCGAAAGTGTGTCTGTCTGTCTGGTACGCTTTCACGGCCCATCTGTTCAACCGATTTTGATGCAATTTGGTATAGGAATAGTTTGACACCCTGGGAAGGACATAGGCTACTTTTATCCCAGAAAATTAAAGAGTTCCCACGGGAATCAAAAAATCTTAATCCACGCGGACGAAATCGCAGGCGTCATCTAGTAGATAGATAAATCCTTAAGTATATCCTTAGATAAATCCAACGGAATTACTTAAGTACCGCGGGAAAATTCATTTCCCGCGGGAACCAAAAAACAAGTACAAGACAATAATTTAATATAAAAAAATATTTTTAAGCAACCGACTTCATACTCCCGCGCCAACTTTACAACAACAAGCACACGCTATACAAAGTACTTATTTTATTGTTGATATTTTAAAAACCGCTCGACCGATTTCGATAAAATTTATATGTGACCACTTGGGAAGTATGACCTTTCAAATAAAAAAAGAATCATCCAAATCGGTCCACCCAGTCAAAAGTTCTGAGGTAACAAACATAAAAAAAAACCTCGTATTGAGAACCTCCTCCTTTTTTTTTAAGTCGGTTGAAAATACAATAAATATTATGGTTACAGGTATACCACGTTTATAAGTCGCGGTAATTCGTTGCGCAGAAAAGCAACCCAACGTCGAATAAAACTGAAAGTGAACACCAATGAAATACAGACCTTAATGCTTGACGTTAAGATTTTAAACACAAAAGCAACGGCTCAACACCTCGGCTTAACAAAATAAGTTTTACACAGTCTAGCAATTCGTACCAGAGTTGATATTAACAAGGTTCAGCCTCAGGGGTTTCCTCGTCACCCCAACACAAAGAAGCGGGTACTCCAATTCAGGCGTTATTATCAGTTCAAAGGCGGGCAGGGGCGAAGGGAGCACGCAGTCTATATTCTGTGAAATATATATAAATATTAACACCACCACCACTACAGCCCATTAACGTCCCACTGCTGGGCACAGGCCTCCACTCTCATAGGAGAGAGGGAACGACTGCCTCGTTGGTCTAGTGGTTAGCATGTTTGACTGCGGCTGACGAGGTCCCGGGTTCGAGTCCCAGGTCGGGCCATAATAAGTGTTGGGTTTTTCTGACTAGAAATTCTCAGTGCCAGCCCGGAGTTGGAAGTTGGCGGTGTTTCACCCCCGTGCCTCGGAGAGCACGTTAAGTCGTCGGTCCCGGTTATTATCACTAACATGATAATAGTCGTTAAAGCCCGCCAACCCGCATTGGAGCAGCGTGGTGGGTCTAAGCTCTAATTCCCTCTCACCTATAAATATTAACATCTTCTTCTAAATATATGAAAGGAAAAGGCGAGTGACTGATTTTTTCAAACGTCAAAACGCACGGTTAGTATATATGGGATGTTGTATGAAATTCTGAACTGTGCGATGCGAACGAACGATCACGCGCCACACGGCCGAAGCCGCGGGCATCATCTAGTGCAGGGATTTCCCAAGTCCTTGGGATCGACATCGACGTATCCCAGGGGTCGACATAAACGAAAACTGATTTTGGGGGTCGACGAGGTCTAAAAATCAAGCCCTATTTTAAAGTTTTAAAAAAATACCTACTTAAGTACCTAAGTATTTTTATGTAATTTTTATTAATATAATTATTAATTACACTTGATATTTACTGAATTTTATGTCTATTTATTTTGTTAAATTTTGATGAGAAAATGATGTCAAGTTTACATGTCACATATCAATCGGACTGTATAGTTTTTAATTTGGTAAGTATTTTGTATCAATAGGAAAAAAACTAGAAATAAGATTTTTTAAGTAATTTGGCTGAAGTATCAGTTCATGTTGGAAAAAGGGGTCCAAAATAGGTCCAAAATAGTTTGGGAATCCCTGATCTAGTGTATAATATACAGTGTACAGTCCGTAAAACATGCCTGACTGGGTCGACCTGACCAAAATTGGAACTAATTTTTAACTTACTTAGTTTTTGTTTTTATTTTATACAAGTGACGCTGTCACCGGGTCAGATAAGATTGACGGACTGTAATAAGCTACTGACCTTTAACAGCATAAACTTGCGCAGCGGGTCGTACCACTGCATAAGGAAGAGTCCGGCGGGCGTGGCGCCGCACAGGTATTTGTAGCCGTTGTAAGGGTTGCGCGCCACGGCGCAACGCATACAGCCTGCGCGCACAAACGACAATACGGATATCACATTTTTAATAAAAAAATTACTTAAGCATTTTCAGAGTGACGACCTCCGTGGCGCAGTGTGTAGCGCTGTTGTCTTAACGTGCGGAGGCTCCGCCTTCGATCCCCGGCAGGGTCAATTTGGGAATTTATAATTTCTTAATTTTCCCTGCTCTGGCCTGGTGGGAGGCTTCGGCCGTGGCTAGTTACCACCCAACCGGCAAAGAAGTGCCGCCAAGCGATTTAGCGTTCCGGTACGATGCCGTGTAGAAACCGAATAGGGGTATGGGTTTAATATAACTGCCATGCCCCTAACAGGTTAGCCCGCTACCATCTTAGACTGCATCTTCACTTACCATCAGGTGAGATCGCAGTCAAGGGCTAACTTGTAGTGGTTAAAAAAAAAAAGAGTGAAGTGTAATAATAAGATTAGTAGGTATGTAGGTCACCTTGTTACTCTTAAGCATTAATTTTTAAGCATATATTAGTTTTAAGTTTCTCATATCAGTGAAGTTTGTTCTTTTACGGACTATAAACTATATATTTTTAGCATTCTTTTAATTCGCTATGTTATAACGCGCTTGTTATAAGGAAGCGTGTGGGCGGCCGGCAGGTGCGATATGTCTTGCAGCACGCTAAATTTCGTAGCGCGCTACCGGCAAGCGGGCGCTGCTACAAGTGCTACGAAGCGCCGCCCGCGTCCGCGTGATATTCATAACACCGTAGCGTAGGGTTGCCAACATTTCTTTAGCGAAATATAGTATTTTTCAGACTAAGCTATAAAAAAATATAGTACATTTAAAAAAAATAGTAATTGGAAAACACAAAAAGTAGACGAAGATATATTTGCTACCTATTTATTTTTATAAAAATTTCTTTCCCAATCAGGTTTATATGTTTGGAGTCTTTCTTGTATTTTTTGCTTTTCAATCGCACTTGAACTTGACGCACTTTATCGTTATCGCTACCATTTTTCATAACTAGTTTATTTAGGATTTCGACTTCTCAAAAAAAAGAACAATATCTAAATGGAAATAATTACTAAAATCCCAAAACAAAAATTAAATAAAGCAGACCAATGACCAAACATTCGTTTGACTTTGTCAATTTGATATTGACAAGTTCGAAACGCAGTAAGATAGATACATTCGGATACGCTACATGCTATTGCATCAGTCAAAAGTTAATGAAAAGCACGTTCATAATTTTAAAATTAAAAGATTTGTTTGTTAGATTTCGGTGTTGAAAATATAGTATTTCTACGTACTATGTGCTTATTCAACAGTATATAGAACGCAGACCCAAAATACAGTACAATACTATATATTATAGTACGGTTGGCAACCCTACCGTAGCGTCATGGCGGCTCCACCAAGCACGTTATCAGCGCTATGATATTGCGCTACGTGTTGTATTAACCACCTCTGGATAGCGTAACTAACTCGTGCCGGTAGAGGGAGGGGTAGTGTATACACCTACCTCTAGTGTCAGGTACTCGTGTGGTGGGCGCGAACCGCCGCGGCAGTAGTCTGGGAGGCAGCACCCTCAGCGAGCGCGCGCCCCCAGTCTTTCCTCCCCTCCCGCTACCCGATAGCGCGAGTAACTCGTGTCGGTAGAGGGAGGGGGTTTTGCCTGAAGGTTAAAAGAAAAACCACATCATCATACTTCATACTAATATTATAAATGCGAAAGTCACTTTGTTTGTTGGTTTGTTGGTTTGTTGGTTTGTTGGTTTGTTGGTTTGTCCTTCAATCACGCCGCAACGGAGCAACGGATTGACGTGATTTTTGGCATGGGTATAGTTGAGGACCTGGAGAGTGACATAGGCTACTTTTTATCCCGGAAAATTAAGGAGTTCCCGCGGGAATAACAAAAAACTTAAACCACGCGGACAAAGTCGCGGGCATCAGCTAGTTAAAAATAAAACAACCACGCCTAGATTCTATAAATCCTTAGTTTGTCCTAAAAATCGTATAAACACATCAAAGTCCTAAAAAACGTATTTTTCGCATTACTGCCTTTCCAATGAAACCGGTTTGGGGCACATCGGTTGGATGGTTTCAAAGTCTATTCGATTTAGGTAGAAATTTTTTTTGTGTTTTATATATAATAAAACACAAAAAATGCAAAAAACAGCTATACTAATATTATAAAGAGGAAAGATTTGTTTGTTTGTTTGTAATGGATAAACTCAAAAACTACTCAACCGATTAAAAAAATATATTGCACTAATACAAAGCTACTTTATCAGCGAGTAACATAGGCTATATTTTATTTTCAAAAAAATTAGAGATCACTTCGAAAATTGCAATAATGTGAATTAAGTCGAAAAAAATTGTTTCATCTGAGAGCTTCCGTGGCGTGCGCTGCTTAAATAGTAAAAGTTACACGAAAACAATGTATGGTGGAATTGTTCCTCTCAAAAAGTTCTAAAAAAAAGTCCGCGATAGCATATATCTATCTTTTAAGGTTATCTCACAATAACCATTTTTATGGTTTTCAAATTTGGTCTAAAACAAAGCTTTACATTAGAAGGTGTCTTACTGACATATAAAATGATTTTTCATCTCAAGTATTTAATATAGACCAAATTCGCCCTTTACACCATTTAATTCAGATTAATATCTTAGAAGATACCATAGAAATAAAGTAACGCGCAACAGAAATAGGGGCGGCCTGCATATGTAGATATCGCAGTGCTAATGTAAAACCTGATATGCTGGTCATTGCCGACTGGCTATTATTGGGTATGGACTATTATGATTAAGTGCTACCCGTGCGAAGCCGGGGCGGACCGCTAGTAAAGATATAAAATTATTATACTAGTGCCGCTGTCGGATCAGATAAGTTTGCGGGACGTTTTACAGTTTCCCATAAATCTATACTATTTTTATTATAAAGAGCTAAAGTTTGTGAGGTTAATCTCTGGATCTACTGGACCGATTTTGATCAATAGAAAGCCACATTATTTGTGAGTGTCATAGGCTATATATTAACTCGAAAAATTAAGGACTTCCCGTGAGAATTTAAAAACTTATTTCACGCGAACGAAGTCGCGGGCATCTGCTAGTTATTAATAAGAGCTAAGAACCTTCAAAAATAACATAAAAGGAAGACAATGAAGGCCAGATTTTTCGAAATTCGCACGGTAGAGAAACTAAGTGCGGTCGCAAGTATAGTATAATAGTGGCAATGCTCACCGGATAGCGACATGAGCACGTCTTTGATGACGTGCATCCATATCGTCCGTCGCGGACACAGCTGGTCCATCGCCGTCTCGTGCAGCTCGTTCAGGTTCAATGTGTAGATGCCCTCTTCGGCACCTGTTATACCAATTATTCACAAGTTAATATTTTTTTGAAGTGAGTGAGAATTGAGTGAAAACTTCTTTATTGAACGTTGATTACTTTTTGGTAGGGGGTAAAAATGTGGAAACGCGCGACACCGTTCTTCTTAAGACAAAAGGTCTTAAGCATAAAATAGTACATTCGTAATTAAACTTTAATGCCTCAGTTTTAAGGTTTACATTAATGTGATGTGGAACCGTGACCGACACCTCGCGTCGTTACGAAGACAAAAGTTCTTAAGTATAAATATAGTACTAAGTACATTCGTAATTAAACTTTAATGCCTTAGTGTTAAGGTGTTGGCAGTTCAGAATAAATTAAAGAATGTGGAAGCCATATTTTAACTGTTTTATTTAGTTATATATAGAACACAAGCTATCCAAGTCTATTGTTTTCGTTGAGCAGCCAGAGAAGAAAGAGGCATGTCAAAATTGACGTACATTGAAATAACCTATTACACAGATATTATATACACATACATATAAAAATATATTTAAATATTCATTTTCACTTCTATCGGCAAATCTTATGACTGCCAATATTTTTTTAAATATATTTTTTTTAAATTACTATTAGAAAGAGTGCCAAAAGTCACCTATGAGGATGTGTTGATCCCTGGTGTCGGGATGTATCCAGGACGCCGTGCAGTTTATCCTGAGCGGACAGCCATTGAATACCTAGAAAACAAACCATAACCGTTTTTAGTTTATTTTAAAATCTGCCTTTGTCTATTGTCTAATTTAGTTAGCTTATTTTATATAAGTCTTTGTTAATTGAAACAAATTCCTATTTATTTATTTAGAAAAGTATTTTTGCACATGATATTATTCTTACTACCTGAAAAAATAGTAAACCAAGAACCACCAGCACAAAGACAGAGACTCTAAACATTGCACTTTCAACAATTTCTCTTAAATGCTGAGATCTATAGAGCGTGCTTTGACTTGGCTCAGACTTTACTTCGAGTTAAAACGATATGGAATTATGTGATTAACATAATTCTGTCTCGTTTTAACCATGTCTTAAGTCTAAGCATAGTCGAAGTTCACTCTATAGATCTCACACTTAGAGTTCCACCAACTTATCTGGCCCGGTGGGCAAAATTGAAACAATTTTTTTGACGGTTTTGTTTTAATAATAGGAACACTAAATGCGATATCAGCGACGCTGTCACCGGCAGGGCGACCGGGTATCTTTTGTATCAATCATTGATACATCGCAATCACCTCTGATTGGTTAACACTCTTCCACTATTGCACGAAATCCATTGACGCAGCAAGAATACCATAAATTCAGCCAATGGGAGGTGATTGCGATGTATCAATGATTGATGCAAAAGTTACGCGGTCGCCCTGCGGGTCAGATAAGTTTGACGGACTATATATACCTTAGAAAAACAAGCGCCCATGTGCACTTTGGGTGTGGGGGGCAGACCATTCGGCGCGGGCCGCGGAGGGGTCCGGGTTCGACGCCCGCGCGCTCTTCTGGGCGGCACCGGCGGTGTACTACTAGCTTTATGGTAAAAAAAATGGTTTATTTGACTGTTACCTATAAAAAAAACTGTTAAAATATCAGTAAATGCTTTCAAACTGAATTGGTGTCGTGTGTTGCAACTTTAAATCGGACTTTACTGTACAGCAAACTAATGTAACACCGATCGTCTACATAGCGATAACTGTCAAAATCTATACTCTATACTAATATTATAAATGCGAAAGTTTGGATGGATGTTTGTAACTCAATCACGCCAAAACGGCTGAACAGATCTGGATGAAATTTGGCACAGAGATAGAATATAGTCTGGAATAACACAAGGGGTAGGTACTTTTTATCCCAAAATATTAAAGAGTCCGCGGGAACCAAAAACCTCAATCCACGCAGACGGAGTCGCGGGCATCAGCTAGTTATATTTTTTTTAAACTCACCGTCCCCCACTACGTCAACTTTGGCTTTATCCCGCTGGCTGTCCGACAGACTCCGTTGCCTCTGACTCGTTTTCAGTTCCTCCCCAATCGACTCAGTAACCCCATCCCTTCCATTTTCCTCAACCATCTTGAAGATCTCGTCAACAGACGACGTTTTCCTCTTATTAACACTCTCCAATTCACACTGGCAGAACTGATTCAAATCGATACCAGCCGTAACCGAATCAGAATTGTGTCGATTATGCCTTTTCCTATGCTCATACGATTTATCCTCCATATCTAAACTCATATCGATTTCCCTACACAACTCGTCGTCCGAATTCGTCCCGTTTTCGATTCTATCAGTGTCCGATATCCGTAATCGATTAGTTATTTGTAACGCTCGGAAATTGGATATAGATATCTTCTGTTTCTTACACGTCTCGCAATAAACGATTCCTGAATCTGAATTTTGGTTCGAACAATGCCTGTAATAACTTAAAATGTCCCCATTCGAATTGCAAGCGTCACAGGAGCATGTCGGCGCTACGGATCTCTGTAAATCGCTTAAAGTATTGTTTTCTCTTGTCTGTGGTTTTGGGCATAGACCACATTCGCAATTCGCGTTCCTCATAACAGCTGTGTCATTGACTACTTCTGTATCTAATGCATCGACATAAAGTATATCGTTGTCTGTTTTCCTCAACATCGGATCGTCAATCGATATCGATGAAGTAAGAGGCGATTGGAAGTTTGAAGCGAGGCTTTGGTAGACATTCGTGGTGGAATTATTTAAAAAGTTCTGCTTCAATTGAATGCACTGAGATAGGTGTTGGTCGTGGATCGATAGTCCAGAATTCGATGCTTGGGTCAGTGATACGTTTTCCGCTGTCAAAGGAAGTGTTGCCCTGTAAAAAGTATTTTTTGTACCATTTTGGTAGATTTTGACGGGTTTTAGTATAAGCTCGGGAGATGCTGTATTAAAGTGGAAGCTTGGGTTCAAGGCTGTTAGACACAAAATGGTTTATCTTTTTTTTCCGAAAAAAGCGGGATTATATTTTGGTTAGTTAAAATAACAAGTGGTGCTTTTGGGACACAATATGTTGAGAGAAACGTGGAAATTAAAAAAAAATGTGTTTAATAGTACAAACTTTATATAACTGTATTAATATTGCTTGTTATAAATGTGCGATTACCTTTAATTGTCTTAGAAATAACTAATTACACACCAATCATGCTACGTGGACATGTTCTAACATGTAAACAGATGTTTTTGAGTAGAGATAGATGGAAGTATAGTTTTGTGTTCCGATATACAAAGCTGTGATTGCAGACATCTACCAGTTCAGAATAATGAACTTTTTTTATTTAAATTGTAATTAAGGATAAACAACTGGTAATAGACGGTCCTGCATACGATTTCAATGACATCCTCCGCCCGGGATGCAAGCTATATCAGGGGTCATACTGCCGACGCTTAAAGCCGTATTGTTTCATTATTGTTGACTTTCGTCTTTTAGAATTATAATCCTTATTTTAGGTGACATCAAACTGTCATTTTGAGTATTATTGCTTAGGTATTGCTTTAAGCTTTGGCAGTATGGCCGCCGAATTTCGTCAAAATCGTTCGTAAAAACTGATTAACCGTAACAAGCAGAAGAATTTATTAAAAAACTGTAAGTCCACAATGGAAATACAAAGACCCCCACTTTTTTGGATATAAAATACGTCATATCGATTTTGTTACTATAAAATGTATCATATTTCATCCGGACCACAATAACGAATAGATTGATACCTCATTCATCAAAATCGGCTTGGTAGTTTAGGCGCTACGGTGAACATACCATAGACTGCTACAATCATAACCCTTCTTTTAGGCTATTCCGTAGTCGGGTAAAAAGGCAAAATAAGGACACACTTTCTTATTCGTAATATTATTTTCGATTTATTTATTTTTACAAGATCTCAGAAATAAATTTGTAATTTTAAAAATTTGGCCTTTTTAGGGTTCCGTACCCAAAGGGTAAAAACGGGACCCTATTACTAAGACTCCGCTGTGTCTGTCTGTCTGTCTGTCTGTCTGTCTCCAGGCTGTATCTCATAGACCGTGATAGCTAGAAAGCTGAAATTTTCACAAATGATGTATTTCCGTTGCCGCTATAACAACAAATACTAAAAATTAAAAAAAAATATATATTAAGGGTGGTCCCCATACAATAAACGTGTTTTCTTCGTATTTTTTTGCTCAATATTAAAAACGGTAACAGGTAGACGGTTCAAATTTTCACAGAATATTAACTTGTATATTACCTTTCAAAATAAATAATTAAATATCAATAAAGTAAATATGAAAGGGGGGCTCCCATACAACAAACGTATTTTTTTGATATTAACAGTAAACCTCTACAAACAAAGTTAGTTTTGCGGTTCATTAACAAAGGTAATTATACCTACTTCTTGAGTACGGAACCCTCGGTGCGCGAGTCCGACTCGCACTTGGCCGGTTTTTTAAAAGTTTATTATTCTGAACACTCTTCCAAATACTACCTACAAAGTACAAACTAAAAATAATTTATAATATAAACATAAATGTGCATGCAATCTGTGTGTATCGACGAATTACCTGAGCATTAACTCTTCGTCTATGTATTGCAAGAGGCTCCTAAAACAAGAGAAACCAACGTACAGACATGTGTGGGTGCACGCTGTTCTACTTTTTACCTTTTTGTAATAGGCACATGGTCTAAAGTCGAGTGACAGTAAGTAATTAGATAGGATGTTTATTTTTTGAATTTTAAGCATTAAGGCTTCGTCTATGTATTACAAGAGGCTCCTTAAACAAGAGAAACCAACGTATAGACATGTGTGGGTGCACGCTGTTCTATTTTGTACCTTTTTCAAATAGCCACATGGTCTAAAGTCGAGTGACCGTTAGTATTTAGATAGGATGTTTAATTTTTTGAATGTTTAGCATTAAGACTCTCTATATGTATAACAAGAGGCTTTTAAAACAAGAGAAACCAATGTACAGACAAGTGTGGGTGAACGCTGTTCTGTTTTGTACCTTATTGTTACAGAAAAATTATCTAAAGTCGATTGAAAGTATGTAGGAATAAAGAAGTTTAGTCTTTTGTGTAGATATTTTTCATTTGAAATTCATAATGATATTTAGAAAAAAATGCATTGAAAACACCAAATCAGGGTAATACGATGTCATTTTCAGTCTGTCCATGGCATTGTAGAATTAAAGCAAAAAAAAACGAATAAACTCTTGTTTTTGAATTATTTCTTTTTGATTCTGGAGATATAGTGATAGCTCTAAGTCAGTATAACAATAGTTTTGTAAAGAAACTAGTACTAGTTAATGTTGAATAATGTTTTAAAACATTTTAAACCTGTAGTGAGGCAGCATCACAACACACCCAAGAGTACCAAAGGGTTTTAAATTTTTTACTTCGTGACCTATACGATTTATTTTCCTTAAAAAATCTGAACAATGTAAATGTCGTTTGTATGTATGATATGAAATTGTTGTATGGATTCAAAGCCAATGGTAATGACACTCATTAATTGTCCATACAAAATCCATGCAAAACAAACATTCAACACTCCGACAGTCGTGTATGTTACTACACATGTGTGCGTTATGTAACATTTTTAAAAAACGTCGCCATATTAATCTCTCTATTGCGCTAAGCTTTTGAAATAACTGCAAAATTGTAAAAAATATATACATTAATTTCACAAATAAAAATTGTTAAATTTAAGACTTATCAAAGAAAATTTAGACTGTTCCTACTATGTAGCATTATTACTATTTTAAGATCTTCAACTATGTAACAATCAAACGATTTAATAAATGAAATGAAATAAATGTTTACTGTATTTTAGTTATTCTATACACGTGATGATGCCCGCGCTTGTTCACGTGAATTGAGGTATTGTGGGAACTATGGTAACTCATTAATTTTCAAGCTATCTGTACCAAATTGCTCAAAATCGGTTAAGCGGATAAGTCTGCAAATGGTAACATGCAGACAGACAGACACACTTTCACTTTATTAGTATGGATTTTTATTTTTAAAAGGCTAAAAGTAAAATAGCATTGTTAATTACAAAATAAGGAATTACATTATATTATAAAGGGTTAATCAACATAATTAGTTAAGCATGTAAACCTCAAAAATAATTTATTAACATCTGTTAGTTTAAATTTATTACTTATAAAAATCCGAAAATAAATATTGCAGTTATTTCCAAGAAGCTAAATAGATAAATAAATGTCAAAAAACAGCTAATGAACTTCGTACATATTAGCCACACACATTCAGAGAATTTTGAACAAAATTACAAAAAAAACAGTCTATACTCCAAACCTTTCTCAAAATCGAAAAGAAAACCTGTTAGAGAAAACCGCAGACCGAAGTTAACGCAAGAAAATGAGAAATTACGTTTCCATAATATTATCCGGTACGACATCATAACAGACGTCGCGTTGGTCCAATATTTTAAGAGGTGTCACCGAAACATGCCTGAATTGGATGTGGTTTGTCTGTGTGTGGACGTTTTTCTTTTAATTTTTTTTTGTCTTATCTCTAAGTGTATTTTTTTACTAATGTGTGCGATATGGGTGGAGTAGATACTATAAGATACGGATTATATTTTAATAGCGTACAAATTGAAAAAACTTTAACTAAAACTAAGTTTTGTACTCCACAAGCCTATATGTCTACTTTTACCGCTAGTACACGAAATTGTATTGACGGAAAACCACAGGCAACTTTGCAAATATTGTCACGTACATTTAGAACGTGTTAAGGGAGCATTTGGAACGCTCGCAGCTTTATTTTTAAGATACCCGAAATTATTATTACCATCACGTCTTACATTTTCTTGACATTCGAAAGTGTAAACACTTATTTATTACAATATACTCTAATATAGACTGATTTAAACTGGTTGAGAACTGATGATTTAAACTCGTGATGAGTGTATGTACATTTAATAAATTGACGTATAACATCAGCGTACGACACGATATCGTACCGGATGTACAATGGAAACGTGTTTTTAGGAAAAGATTTGGAAATAAAATGGACCTTGTATACCTCAAACTCATTCTCATAATATCATCACCGGTGACGACCCGACACCACTTGCTATAACATAAATAATAATACTAATAATATAGGGTAAGGGTCTCTATTGTCGGCACACCCCAATGACTGGCACTTTCTTTGCTTATTCCGTATTATAGGTTTTAGGTAAATCTTCAAAATATCAATTCTTTTTTTGCTGAGCTATTTTGAACAATAATAATTAATGTGTGTTTCTAGCTGAATTACGTTCTACTTAAATACGGTAATATATGCGTTTTGAACTCGTTATTTAACCAACAATCACTATTAGTTTTCAATAAATAATAAATCTTTACAAATACGTACCTAATAGAATATTTAAAAGAGCTTCTAAAATAGTAATATATACATTTTACCAACGAAAAACAGGTTTGGAAGGTGCCAATCATTGTACACTTTACCCTACGTATTATAAAAAATAAAATGTCCCAAGGCGTTTTTTTACAATTTCAAGTTACTCACTTTTCGCTAGTCGGCATGCTATCGGTCGATAGATCCTGTGTTAACGGATTGTGCTTAGGACAGCTCATGAGAGATGCCACGCTCCAGTCTTCGCTTGATTGTCTGTGGTATGCTGAAATGGAAATCAAAGGTAGTTTTTAGCTCAGTTTGAATAGAAATTTTGTGATATGTTTATTTTGATGTTATAAACGAGGAATAGTGTAGGACCCAGTGGAGCACTCTGTGGTACACAGCGACAATCCATGCTTTTTGTTTCAAATAGAGAATATCCCATAAGACAGCGCTTTGAAAATTGATCAGTTACACCTCCAAGTCCAAACGCCTGCGAGACTTCAGGTCGAAGTTTTCTAAAACAATTCTCACATTCTCGTTTAACAAAAGCAATTTTTTAACAAAATTAATTATTTCTCGAATAAAATAAAAAGTCCAAGTTCCTGAATATGACGTAATCAAACGGAGAGTGCTTCGAGATTTAGTATTATCGACAAAATGTCAAAACTCAGAGAAGTAATGACGTCCTTAACCATGTAAAGAATTCGGCCGATACCTAACTTACCATTTCGTTTAATAGTATCACCATCACAATTTCTACTGACTTCAGCGTTGAAATTGATAACTTTGGGCATCGACAGGTTGAGTTCATCTTCAGCGTCCAGGTCTATGATAGGAGAGTCGTCGTACACTCCGGAGCGACGGTTGACTTCGCGGTCTTCGTCGGATGCTAATCTATAAAATAAAAAAAAGTAAATATTTTAAGACATCATTACAGTGGTAATGCACTACCAACCTATACTCCAGTCAAACTCGATGTAGAATGTTTAATAACAAAGCGTTGCTAGGCAACCGTCTGACAGCAGGGGTAACAAACATTTTTTGGAGATTATTTTTTTAAAGCAACTTAAGATTTATCATCATCAATTTTATCTTGATTTTGAATATTACTAGTTGGTTCCCGCAGCTTCGCCTGCATGGAGTTGAAATAGTAGTGCATTTCCGGTCAATCTATCACATCATTCCCCTAAATTTGATGGGAAATTTATAGATTTGGCAACACTACACTACACCGATAATTTTATTACGGTTGGTTCAATAATACAACTAAATTAGAAATGCGCCTATTATTCAGAGTACTGTAGGGTTCTTCTGGTATTTTTTACTTGATGACATAATACAAAAATTGAAAAAGGTTTTTGACTACTTCCTAAAAAGCAAGAAACCATCAGGGATGTCAATAATTTCAATCATGACAATTCATAAAAATGTAATAAATGGACATTTACATGTGATTTTATTTGTGTATTGATCAATATTTATCTTTTGCTTGACTTTACGATTCATATTATGAATAGTTTGATTGATTTTGAAGGTAAAGTGAATAAAAGTATGAAATTGTGAAATATTGTGAAGTGATAACCCTAAAAATCAGCTGTTGTGGCTTGTTTACAAACATTCTACATCGAATTTGGCTGGAGTATAATTTCGGACACAGTAGCCTACTCTACTGAAGAGATTAGCCATCTGCACGTTGATAAAATTATAGTATTATGGTGCACAAGTGGGTGCGCAAACGCAAGTGCAATCTCTATTATCTTAGTCAAATAAGAAAGCAATCCGAGACGGCTGGAGAGAGCTCAGACGTAGGACCATTCCATAGATACATAGACTTGTGCCGCGTCACAGAAGTGTATTTCTATCTTAATTCCCGACAGATCAGTAAACATAGACTACAATATTTTCAACCAACGAAATGTACATTACTAAACACCTAATTAATGTTAGTCGTGTATGTTCTTTCAATACCGCCGCAACTGTCCAGCAATTTCTATTATCGTCCTCCAGACAATTTTTGAAAATTGCTGGCTAGAAACGAGCCATTGAACGTATTGTTTTTTTTTTAATAATGAAGCAATTTCCGAGCAATCAGGAGAAAATTATATTGCGAGAAGAACCAAAGAACTTGGACCAACGAGGCATGCTTACCTTTTTTTTATCCACTACAAGTTAGCCCTTGACTGCGATCTCACCTGATTGTAAGTAACGATGCTGTCTAAGATAGTAGCGGGCTAGCCTGTTAGGGCTATGGCAGTTATATTAAACCCATAGCCCTATTCGGTTTCTACACGGCATCGTACCGGAACGCTAAATCGCTTGGCACTCACCTCAAGCCGTGGTCAGTGAGATGCGCGTGGTTTTCCCTGGACGCGGCCCGCGGCTCCATCAGACTGCGCGGCCGCGCGTCCCGGCGCCCGCGCGTCTGCCGAGACTCTATTCGATGCGGCACGTTGGATAGCGCCTGCAAATAAATAATATATAAGTTAAAAAAAACGTGTGGTGTCGTGGAACACCAGATATGAACGAAGTTCCTAATTACATAAATATTAATTTCAAGTTCTTTTTTTTTTAATAAATAAAAATTATAATATAAACCTTAAAACAATAAAGCATTAAAGTTCAATTTCGAATGTTGAATATTAATATTTAAGACCTTTTGTCTTTGTGAAAAAGAATCTTACTAATTTTCGTTACGGACGTTTTTGCCGACTAGGGTACCCCTCCGCATCGTCACATAAGGAACGTTCCAATAAATTCATACTAATATTATAAATGCTAGCTTTTTATATTTTGAAATATGATGATTTTATTTAGCAAATATTACGTGACCGACTGTTTTCGCGCGAATTTAAAATTAATAGATTTAAAACAATTTTTTTTAATAAATAACGCCTTTTTGAGAAAAAGATAATTTCAAGGTAAAAATGAACCCATGTTTTTTAAATATTTTTTCGAAAACTGTCATATAGCCAATTATAATAATTGGGTATTTGACAAATGGTCAAATCAGCAAGTTTTGACAAAGAGGTCAAAACGCGTCCTTATAGAATGGGATTTATATGAAAGTCTGAAATGTCGGTTGTTTAAAATGGTTATTCAACACTAAACTATCAGGGGACATAGATATTACGACTTTTGGGAGATCCTCCATTTAATAATCACTAAAAAATAATTTATTTGAATAGTTGCAAATACCCAATTATGTGAATAAATAAATAGATCAATAATTAAATAGTTTCAGAAGTCTTACCCCATCCTCATCCAACTCTTGGCTGTTGCAATGGTTCGGCGGGTTGGAGTATTTCTGCAACAGCTCTATCGCTAGTCGCTTGCTCATGTCTTGTTGGAAGAACGCGTGCTGAGAACACAAATAGCATATTTTTCATTTGAACTGTAACTTTAAAACTTATTTTTTTTAAAGACAAATAGATTTAAAAAAATGTGTGTGTCAGCTCCGACGCACGACTGGAGTTTACTCTTTACGGACGATTATTATTAAATACATAGATAAGTAAATGAGGGTAAATGAACGCATTATTTATATTACTGAAAGCATGCTTGATACATTTATTTATATTAATTATACAATTTATATTTGTCACCGTAAGATTGCAAAGGCCGTTGGATTGTAATCTAACTAGCGATTTTGTAAACTGTCGACAGATTACAATTTAACGCATTATTTTTCGGTAAATTGTAATCTGTTAGATATTATATTAACCCGATAAAACCTAAGTGCCACTACGTGATTACTTATGTCGAACCCTAACCTAACCTAAAGGAGGTAAACTCCAAAAATAGTTATTTGTTATACAAGAGTGAAAAGTTGTTTTTTAACCGCGTGCTCAATTTTGATGACCGAGCAAGCGAAGGATTCTAAAATTGAATCACGAGCACAGCGAGTGGTTCAAAAATTTGAATCCTGAGCGTCAGCGAGGGAATCAAAAGAGCACGAGGTGAAAAATCTTTTCACTCGAGTGCAACACGTAACTTTTCATCCCACCTCAGCGAGGAAATTACATGACGTGAAAGAAAATGGTGCGCGCAAAGCAAATTAAAAAAGTACACCAAGAAGGTTACGAGTGTGAGTTTTTAGCAAATTAAAAAAGGTTGTATGGAAATTCGGCACCATGGAGGTAGAAGTAAATAGGTTTTAATGATGTTTGAATTCACAAACTTCATAGACGAGTGATATTTACTAACGTGCACACGATGTTCTAAATTCAATTTACTTTATCCTCAAGAGGATAATAACGGCTTTTGCATTCAGATATCGAATAGTAAAAATACTCTTTCCGAGATGGTGGGACGAAAACGTCTTTTTCAGTGCAGTGGCTCAAAGGTTTGTGGTTTCTGCAATAGTTATAGTCCCACCAACTTATCCGACCCGGTGGCATAAAATGAAACAAATTTTTCTGCCTGTAAAGTTGTTATTTTATTTTTAATGTATGCTAGCGAAGCTGTCACCGGTGTGAGTGATATGTAATCGTCCGCACCAATAGGAAGATCTTCCTCCGGGCTGGTCTTGTGCCCGGGGACCTGTCTGGTCCGACCGTTGTAAGTTTCACCGATCTATATATAACGCTATTCTCAGAAAACATCGATATCGTGATTCAGGCTTGTATGGTAACTTATAAGTTTTCAGTCGATTATCATAATCTGTGTAGATGTAGATACAATTAGCGCCATCTAGTTTGCACTGTGGTAACCGCTACACCGGGTCAGATAAAGTGGGACTGTAGCCGTACCTGTAACAGTTTGTCTGCCGTGGGTCGTTTCTTGGGGTTCTTGGTTAAAGCCAACTTGAGGAATGCGTGAAAGAGCTGGGACCATCGCTCCCTCTCTTTCAGTTGGGGAGGCTTGAACCCAGACTTTGACATAAGGAAGAGAACCCTCATTGGATGGAGCTCGAACATCGGCGGTTGGAGTTCCGCTAATTCTGAAAAAAATTGTGTTAGTTAAACTATGTTAAATTACGGTAGTCTGTTAAGTCGGTTTACGGAGGATAGTTTTACGTAATAACTAGAAGTTCTCTCGTGCGCTCGCGTGGCGGCGTTCCAGTAGCAGAACTGTTAGAAACTGCTAGCTCTGACGTCACGCGATCGTGCCTCTCTATCGCTTGTTCCGCGCTCTCACTTGCACGCTCAGGCTCAGGCGGAACGTGACACTTTTTCGTGCGTGCAGCCGGTGTTCATCGATTTATAAGACGTTATCACGTCAAAAAATTGATAATTAAAATATCTAATAATTAATTTGCGATGTTTTGTGTGATGGTGATAATAAAAAAACCGGGCAAGTGCGAGTCGGACTCGCGCACGAAGGGTTCCGTACCATTATTAATAAATAATTACCTTTGTTAATGAACCGCAAGACTAACTTTGTTTGTAGAGGTTTATTGTTAATATCAAAAAAACTATGCTAGTTAGAGCATTGGCTATAGTTTTCCTGTAAAATATACGTAAATTCCTATTGACCATAATTATTTCAAATTTTTCGATTGGTAAACTCCGGAGATAAGGGGGGGGAACGGTATTTTTTTAGACATTTTCCCCGATAAATCAAAAACTATCATAACTAAAAATAATTAAAAATCTGTTTCAGAATGTACAAAGTAAACCCTTTCATATGATACCCCACACAGTACAGTTATCTCACTTTTAAATTGCAACCCTCAGATTTTCCCCCCTTTTTAAATAAGAACAAAAATAATTTCCAATTTTTGTAAATTCCAGTGTCTTTGGGCCACTAATATACACAACTATTCCAAATTTCATGTCGATAGCTTCGGTAGTTACTGAAATAATCGAGTGTGACGGACGGACAGACGGACAGACAGACGGAGAAAGTCGCACCATAAGGGTTCCATTTTACCATTTTGGTACGGAACCCTAAAAAGGGACAAGTGGCCTATTTGTGACAACGCATATCAGTCGATTGCGAATATTAAGCAACGTTGACGCAAGTCGGCATCTGGATGGGTGAGCGAATTTTGAGGTTCAAATTTGGGCTTTACGTTCCCTCCGTGCCTCGGAGAGCACGTTAAGCCGTTGGTCCCGGTTATTATCAGTAACATCTGATAATAATCGTTACAAAAACCTAAGAGTTTAATACTCTTAGTCGAGTCGTATGCGGAAGGACGTGGGAACCCACCGCATTATTATCCCAATAAATTATTTGATCAATGGAAAGGGATCACGACCCTCATATTGAAAAATACGACGCAGAGAGAGAGAATTATAGATCTAATTAATTTACGATATTTTCTGAGATGGTGATAATAAAAAAAAACGTCTAAGTTTGTTGTGGGCGCTTCTCAGACCAGGGCGCGTTTGGAACCCTCGTAGCTTTTTAAGATACGACTACTACCCGACATTAGCCCGGAGATAGGAAGTTGGCGGTATTTCACCCCCGTGACTCGGAGAGCACTTAAAGCCGTCGCCTGATCTCTCTCCGGTCGTGTCGGATTTTCCGTCGTTTCGGGCTATGAGAATAAAGGAACAAACAAAGAGTGCACCTGTGAATGCCGCGGGAAATATTAAAGTGCACAAGTGAGAACTAATCTCTCTGGAGATAGGCCGCCGTTGCCGAAATTCTGTCGGGAGGATATTATTATATTTTTTTATATATAAAGTTAGTATAGATAGAAGATATGTAGACATAGTGATTTTACCTATTGCTGTAATCCCACAAGCCCAGATATCACAGAGTTGATTGTAACCACCTTTCCTTTCTACCGCTGCTACCTGAAAAATTAAAAAAGTTTGTATTAAAGGTCCAAAGCAATGCAGAGGGAGAGAGAAAGATTTATTCACTGTTTTGTATCGGGAAAGAGACAGCAATAAAGCAATATTGGCCACAATCTGAGAAAAGAAATCTAACTTATGAGTTTTAATTTGATAATAAACTATAGCTGTTATTAGGTCTGGCCATAAAAAGTATTGGGTTTCTCTGACAAGAAATTCTCAGTACTAGCCCGGAGTTAGGAAGTTGTTACACCCCGTGCCTCGGAGAGCACGTAAAGCCGTCAGTCCTGCGCCTCATCTCTCTCCAGTCGTGTCGGATTTTCCGTCCCATCGGGCTAAGAGAGTAAAGGAACAGAGAGTGCACTTGTGTTAGCACACACTTGTGCACTATAATATCTCCCGCGCAGATGGCTATATCTCTCTGGAGCTGGGCCGCCGTGGCCGAAATTCGGTCGGGAGGACCTTATTATCGTAGTTATTAAAACAAAATATTCACATCATATTTTTGGCAATTACAATTATCTGCATGATTTAAATAAAATACATAAGTACTCTGCTTCCGTGCTGAATGTACTTACTTTTAATTTTTTGGCAATTTTAAAAGTACTTAGAGTAACTAGACTGTTTCGAAATATTTTTGGAAAAAAGAAAACGACTCCAAGCGGTCAATACTCAATACATACTCAATTTATTTATAACATGTAGGTGTCTTTTATGTTACTTCATGTTTTGACTCTACTACCGCGCCGGTTCGGAAAGCAGTTATACTGAGTAAAGTCGGCAAGAAACTCAGCAGTTGCTTTTTTAAAAAACAAGATAATACAAAAGTGGGTAACAGATCAAACAAAGTACCTCAGGCGCCATCCAATAAGGTGTTCCTATGAAACTTTTTCTTTTGTTGATAGTGGCCGTTATTTGTGCTGACACCCCGAAATCCGCCAACTTGACGTCACCGCATTCTGTCAGTAAGATATTTGCCCCTTTTATGTCCCTGGGAATAAAAAATATTGCTGATTTTTCTTTAAACCACGATTTTCATGCACCACAAAAGTACAGCTACTACTGTACCAATTTGCAGTCGATCAACAGTTTAGATTTTATTATAAATGCGAAATTTTGTCTGTCTATCTGTCTGCTACGCTTTAACCGATCTTTTCAGCCGATTTAAATGCTTTCAACCCCAAAAACCCATGAACCACGCATACTAAGTCGCTAGCATCTTATAGTAAAAAATAAAATCACAACCAAACTGTAATTTTGCGGTTCAATTGCAGCATATATTATTAATTACATTAATGAATGAAATACAATTACATTAAAAGAAACATATTATCCTTATCCAGTACTGAGTTTGTTTACTTCACTAACCTGTGCATTTTGCCCATACTGTGTAGATAGGAGAGGCCCATGAGGGTCTCTTTGCACATGTACGCTATCTGCAGCTCTGTTAGCGGCCCGGTCACGTGGTAGATGTCCTGAAACAATGTTATTATACAATAGGGATTATGACTACTCAATCAAATCTGCAACTCTTTATCTAACATAAAAACGCGCTTCTAGTATGGAAGCTTATTTGAAATACATAGTTGTGACGTCAACAAATTTCAAGACTTTTTTAGGGTTCCGTACCAAAATGGTAAAATGGAACCCTTATGGTGCGACTTTCTCCGTTGTGTGGTTATGGTGCGAGTCTGTCCGTCCGTCACACTCGATTATTTCAGTAACTACCGAAGCTATCGACATGAAATTTGGAATAGTTGTGTATATTAGTGGCCCAAAGACACTGGAAATAAAAAAAATTGGAAATTATTTTTGTTCTTATTTAAAAAGGGGGGAAAATCTGAGGGTTGAAATTTAAAAGTGAGATAACTGTACTGTGTGGGGTATCATATGAAAGGGTTTACTTTGTACATTCTAAAACAGATTTTTAATTATTTTTAGTTATGATAGTTTTTGATTTATCGGGGAAAATGTCTAAAAAAATACTGTCCCCCCCCCCCTTATCTCCGGAGTTTACCAATCGAAAAATTTGAAATAATTATGGTCAATAGGAATTTACGTATACTTTACAGGAAAACTATAGCCAATGCTCTAACTAGCATAGTTTTTTTGATATTAACAATAAACCTCTACAAACAAAGTTAGTCTTGCGGTTCATTAACAAAGGTAATTATTTATTAATAATGGTACGGAACCCTTCGTGCGCGAGTCCGACTCGCACTTGCCCGGTTTTTTTTTAGTTCCTCCGAATCTCGAAGAGCACGTTTAGCCGTCAGTCCCGGTTATTATCATTAACATGTCATAATAATCGTTACAAATAATAAGAGTTTAAATACTCCTAGTCGAGTTGTATGCGGAAGGACCTGGGAACCCATCGCATTACTATTCCATGAAATCTCCTACCCACGACGGAATACTACGCAGAGAGATAGATAATAAAAGAGGTGCTAGTCAGGGTGGGCTTACCTGCAAGCTGCCTCCGCCGCAGTACTCCATAGAGATCCACAGCTTGTCCCTGCGCAGGTAGGAGCCGTAGTAGGCGACGATGTTGGGGTGGCGGCAGTCCTTCATCATGAGGATCTCCTGCTGGATGATCGCAAAGTCGTCGCCCGGCTCCAGTTTTATCACCTTGATGGCAGCAAGTTCATTGTTGCCGTTGAGGCGTTTCGCCTGTAAAAATGGAAAATATCCACTAAGTTTGAGGATCCTTTAACTAGCAGACTGGCAATAAGTATTCCGTTATAAACACACATAATTAAGCATGATAAAATAAGGAATAAAAAGGCAATTAGGTGCTTAATAGGAAAATTATATGACACGCAGTTAAAAATGGAAAATATCCTCTTACTACAAAAGTTTAAGGATCCTTCAGCAAGCAGACCCGTTTTAAGAAACTAGCGATAAGTATTCTATTAACATAATTATGACATAATAAGGAAAATGGCAAATACGTAAGAGGAAAATGATATTCACGCAGTATGGTGATATAAATAAATGAAAATATTTATCTTGGCCCCCCAGACGTAAAAATAGGGCTGTTTTGAAGAGATCGTGGATGAGTTACAACACAGGTTCTTTGATTTTGCAAAAACTCCGCGTTAATAAAATGGGTATACACTATACAAAACAAACATGTCAACCCTCATCGCTCCAATGATCCCCAGACAAGTGGCTGACTCAGATATTGTTGTTAGCGTGTCAGCTGTCAGCGCGGGGTCACGATATCCAGTATCTACGCAATTATCTTATAGTTAGGAAGAGAAGGGTTAGGGGAGTATATAACTTGAGAGCTTATACAACAAAATATTATAATTTATATGAGTAAGACTAGGCTCCCGTGTAAACTTTTTAATACGCGAATTGCCGACGGAGCAATAGGAATCATGTCGGGACTTACGCCCCGCGTATACCTATCTCTCTTTATACACCTCCCCGTTTCGTGTATAGTTTCGGCAATATTCGAGCTTTTCCAATCGTAGTATGTAGTAAACATGTCAACTCATTGTTTCAATGAACCCCAGACAAGTGGCTGACTCAGATATTGTTGTTAGAGTATTAACTGTCAGCGCGGGGTCACGATATCCAGTATCAACGAAATTATCTTATAGTAGGAAGATAAGGGTTAGGGGAGGATGTAACTTGATTAATATGCTAGAGTAGAATGACAGGCCCCTGATTCGTGCGAGCGTTTTCCCAAATTTCCAACACCTATTCCTTCATTTATAAACAAATTCCTTATATACCAAACCAAACTTACACATCTTGTGTTATTTTTAATATTCATAAATTATAATCATTTTAAACTATCGATTAAAGAAAAAAAAGGTACAACTACTTACTTACTTATATATTATTTTAAATATATCTTTGATAAAGAGTTGGTGATTTGATTGAGTTGTCTGCATCATCCCTATTGACAAGATTCAATAAATTCAAATTCAAATGTTTTTTATTCAAATAAACTTTTACAAGTGCTTCTGAATCGTCGAGTGAATCTACCACTGGTTCGGATTGCCATTCCTACCGAGAAGAACCAGCAAGAAACTAGGTGGTTGCTCTTTTGAAAAATAGACATCGAGCCTAACTTTCCTATGCTAAGCGATGATGCTAAGCCATTATGTTCAAGTCGATGACGCGTGGGACGCAGGTTAGTAATCCGGTTTAATCATTATTTGTGAATGGCTACCACACCACTATGGTGACATATTACGCATCGGAAAAAATTTAGAAAATGATAGTTAAGTACTTAAGTATTGTACTAGATTGCTTTGAAATGACTCATAAGTAAAACAATCTTCTTGGCTACCCAGCAATTCTTTTTTACTCTACTACACGTTAGCCCTCGGCTACGATATCTCTTGGTACGTCGTGGTAAGTGATGAGTCTAAGATCAACGACCTCAATTTACATAGACGGGCCCTGTCAAACAAAGAATGTGGACTTATTTTAGTAACGCCATCTAAAAAGCGGGACAGCGCCATGGCGGGGACAAGGACAGGCTTATACCATATACAGGTGAGGGGCACGCCCTAAAAGTCGGACGCCCAACTTTTTTCTATGAAAGGGCCCATCTAGTACCTAACTACATAATATTATTTATATCAATGTCTAAGATGGATTAACCTGGGGTCATACTGCCAGCACTTAAAGCTATATTGTTTCATTATTGTTGACTTTCGTTTTTTAGAATTATAATCCTTATTTTAGGACGTCAAGGTACGTGACATCAAACTGTCATTTTGAATAATATTGCTTAAGTATTGCTCTAAGCGTTGGCAGTATGGATCCTGGGCGGGCTAAATCTGGAATATCTCCTTTACGGTAGTTATTAAGAAACCTCTACCGCATCGTGCCGGTATAATGCTAAATCGCTTGACAGTACTGGTTAAGGTCGTCACTAGCACTACATAGCACTAGTTGAGATCGCAGTCAAGTCGTATGAATATTATGGAGCCATACTGATATTATAAATGCGAAAGTGTCTGTCGGCTACGCTTTCATGGCCCATCTTTTCAGCCGATTTTGATGAAATTTAATATAGATATAGTTTATATGATACATCCCAGGGGAGGACATAGGCGGAAAATTAAGGAGTTCCCGCGTCTTATGCTGAGATCAACGGATCGACGTGATTTTTGGCATGAGTATAGTTGAGGACCTGGAGAGTGACATAGGCTACTTTTTATCTAAAATAATGAGTTCCCGCGGGAATCAAAAAGGCTTAAACCACGCGGACGAAGTCGCGGGCATTAGCTAGTATATAAATAAGGGTTAGAAGCCAGTATTGACACCGGAGTGCCACAGGTTCGATGTCCAGACAAGGTCAGGTGACGAAGCGCTAAAGTGAACGCTACTCGTTAACTTGGGGGACACTTTAAACTTTTCCGAATAACCAAACAAATCCTTCATTAACTGCTGGGAGTATCCTAGAATAAGCCAGTCAGAATAGCTAAGTGGACATCGTCAAAAAAAAATGTCTAAAGCTAGCTAGAGCCAAAGCATAGCTAGTGAAGTTCAATAAAAATTAACATCTGGTAAGATCCAATGCAATGCAATGTAATAATATTAAACGAGCTCATTGGCATTGGTATTAACAGTTTCGGTTATTTATTTTTTTGGGCTTTTTTTTACAGATTTTTCCTAAAATATAAGAATCTGTGGCTAGTTATATACACATATTATATTTACTTACAGCCTTACTACTTATGATCACCTAAACTTATCGTAAGTTATTGAAAATATACCTACTCCTGGGTCCATAGTCCATACTGCCAACGCTTAAAGACATATTGTTTCATTATTGTAGACTTTAGAATTATAATCCTTATTTTAGGAACGTCAAGGTGGTACGTGACATCAAACTGTCATTTTTAGTAAGTAATATTACTTAAGTATATTGCTTTAAGCGTTGGCAGAATGGCCCCAGAACTCAGATATATGATGTCTGAAATCTCGACAAGTGTGGTTAGTCCCTGTACAATAAAACAATATGGTACACCCTACGCCTAAAGTTCCGCCCACTACCTGCGTTCCTAACGTCTTAAACAACTTCTAGTTAGTAAGTTATTAAATTGTACAATTAAAGTTTATGGATGACTAGATCACCCGACCTGGCATACCTAATTAAGGGTTGAATTTTCTTATCGGATGTCTATGACATAATAGCTATCTTCATGCCAAATTACAGCCCGATTCGATCTATGGTTTTAGATGTGCGTTTATAGATCAGTCAGTCAGTCACCTTTTCCTTTTATATATTTAGGGCCACTTGCACAAAGTCATTTAAACTGATTTAGTTAAATTTTGTAAAGTTTTGAACTAAATCAATTTAAGAGTACTTGTACAAGTGGGCCTTGGACTTAGTACTTACTTAACAGATCTATAATATCTAGTGCTATCCCTTTTCGCAGGAAGCATTGTGAAAGGGATAGAAAATTGAGAGCCGTAAGTTATTTTATTTTATTTCAGAGATTGCGTATAACAAAAGTATCCACAATATGTTCAAACATTGCCCGCACATGTTATACACAAAGCGAAAACAAACAAGAATCTTGCCGACGTCATATAAGTATATGTACAATACGTGATACATATAGTATATGTTACACTCAGAACTCATAAGCGGTCAAAACTACTTTTAACTAAAAACAGTCAAAAGAAAAATAAGATAGAGATTCGTCAAAAGTAAGTGGTTTTGAATGAAAATCCATGTACAACTCTAAGGCCCTCTTGCGCAAGGCCGATAAACGTGTTTAAGTAAAATTTTCTACACGTGTCCTTTTCATCTTTCATATCAACCCCATAATAACAACTTATCACAAATTAACACAACAAAACAAAATTTACTAAATCAGTTTAAGCAGTGTTGTGCAACTGTGCCTGAATCATATAAATATTGGAGAAGTTTCCAATATTTTTTTAAAATTTACTATGAAAATTAAGACAAAATAAAACAAAGATATGAAAGAATCAATAAAATATCTCAAGAAATGAAAAAGTTATGGGACTTTGAAGTTGCGCTTGCAAGAATAATTTTGTTACACGCGGCGCTCCGTCGTGTGATTTAGGTGTTTTGGTTCCCGCGGGAACTCCTTAATTTTCCGGGATAAAAAGTAGCCGAGGTCACTCTCCAGGTCTGCAACTATACCCTTGCCAAAAATCACGTTATGAAATCCATGAACATTTTGTATGGGAAAATCAAGGCAAATGTTTTTCTTTTACTGTGTTTTTCGTCAATTTTCCAATGTTTTTAATAGTTATTTTGCTATTCGGGACGGAGACAAATACAAAAAATTAAAACCATTAAAATAAGTCCAGCCGTTCTCGAGTTTTAGCGAGACAAACGAACAGCAATATTGATTTTTATCTATATATATAAAATTCACTGGTCACTGGTCACATTGCGAGGAGCACTGATGGACGGTGGACCGAGAAGCTGTTACATTGGTATCCTCGTGACAAATGCAGACCGAGAGGTAGGCCACGGCGACGCTGGCGTGACGATCTCTACGAGGCGGCAGGGACCACTTGGACTAGATTGGCAAGAGATCGGATTAAATGGAAGGGGATGGAGGAGGCCTTTGCCCAAAAATGGGTGTCCGATTGACATAAATGAACATGACATTGTATTATAATTTGGATATTGGAAATAAAGGCTTTATTATTATTATTATTATTATTATTATATAAAATTCAAAGTCCTGACTGACTGACTGACTGACTTGTACATATCAACGCACAGCCTAAACCGCTAGGGTTAGAGACTTGAAATTTTGACAGTAGCTTCCTTTTGTGACGTAGGCGCTCACTAAGGAAGGAATTTTTTAAAATTCCACCCCTAAGGGGATGAAATAGGGGTTGAAAGTTTGTATGAAAGTCCTTAATTTCTCAAGATATTTCTCAAGTTGTATCAACGAAACTTGATATTTGGGCTACCGGTTTAAATTATGAAATACATAATTCACAGTTTTTATAAATTCTATCCCAAAGGAAGTAAAATAGTCCTTCAATCACGCCGCAACAGAGCAACGGATCGTGTTTGTTTTCATGGGTTCTTTTTATCCCGGAAAATTAAGGAATGCCTATGGGAATTAAAAAATGTATGCCACGCGAACGAAGTCGCGGGCGTCCGCTAGTATATATACATATATGATAAGATAAGATGCCCGCGACTTCGTTCGCGTGGTTTAAGTTTTTTTGTTATTCCCGCGGGAACTCCTTATTTTTCCGTTGCTCCGCTGCGGCGTGATTGAAGAACAAACCAACACACTTTCGCATTTATAATATCAGTATGATATATTAATAATACTTATTATGTATAATCATAGGTTTCATTAGGACTGAAGTAATGTTTGCATGCCATTTCATGGCTGATTGTGGCTTTGTTTCTTGTTTAACTGTAACACCTCTTTTGTATACCTACAATCTAGCAAATAAAGGATTTATTTATTTATTAGTAAACCAATACTTTCAGTACCTTTACCAAACCTTTATACTCATAGTCAAAAGTACTTTAGACTTTTCCAGTCAAAACTAGTTTCGACTGCCTCAAAATGTTGACTGTAGCATATACCTACCTACACTGTGTGCATGTGTGTGGGGTTTTAAAGTAATGAGCCCCAAGTGCTAGGCATAATTGGAACGACGAGACATCGTAATGAATAATGCAGGGCTAGCGGGACGCCTCGTTGTAATGTGACACTGCATTGCAAAAATATCCAAATTATAGCTAGGGCTATTGAACTTTATAGTCCGGTCAAATTAGACATTTCAGGTTGCAATAATTCGCATAGAGCTGAAAATTCGTACGAATGTTCGGAACACCATTATAAATGAAATGTAAAAAATCCCGTTCGATCCCACACTTGCAATTTTTTTTATTCAAGGTCAAAGGTCACAAAAAACAGTTTTTCGCGATTATCTCGGTGTCTATTGGTCCAATGATGTTAACATCTATTATAAAAATTGTAGAGCATAAAATTTGCAACAAATTTTATTTGAAACATTTTTTCATGCGCTGTTGTGTTGTTTCCTGTTGTGCATGAAAAGAAAATATTTTGCATGTATTGCTTTTTGTAATTTAGTTTCTTGTGATTTCCATAATAACTAATAGAGCTACGAAAATGTTGTCTGAAGAAAAATGAAAGGTTTTTAAATTATCTATAAAATAATATTTAGTTTATTATGATAATAGTAATAGTTTTGAAGATATGCCTACCTATTGTGTAAGCTAAAGAAAATAATATGCAAATACCGTGAACGTTGCTTTTAATTTCCGGAAAAAATAACAGAGTTAGGAAAAACTGATTGAGGCAGTAATAAATATAGTTAAATGACCTACAAAATAGTTCTTAGTTCTTTTTGATAGCACTAATAATTTCGAAAATATACCTGACATAGTTAACATAAAAACAATATTTTTCAAAATTTTATATGTTTTCTGTAATTTCTAGAAAACTATTAGAGCTTTTAAACACCTATAAAAAATATTTAGTTCATAAAGATAGGACTAATAATTTCGAATATATATCCATGTATTGTATACGAAAAAAAATAAAAAATTGCTAGAATCCTGTGTTATTTGCAATTTCCACAAAAACTATCAGAGCTGGAAAAAAACTTCGGAAGAGTAATTAATTACAGTAAAATACCTACAAAAAAGTCTTATGGTGAATTCAGATAGGACGAATAGTTCGAGAAATATGGCAACCTATATTCCAAGAATTTTGTATTTTTTCGACAACCGTGGATATATTTTAGAATTTTCACAGAAACTATTAGAACTAGGGAAAAAAATCAGAACCAAAAATGAACTTCATTCAATTATCTTCAATATAGTTTTTAGTTTATTTTAATAGAACTAATAGTTTCGGAAATATGACTGCCTAACTGTAATAAAAAACTTAAACCTTTGTAATATCCGTGAATGTTTTTTGTAATTTCAAGAAAAAGTATTAGAGTTAGGAAAAAAGCTGTCAGGACGTAGTACAAAGATTATTAATTTACCTATAAAATAGTTTTTAGTTTATTTTGATAGGACAAATAGTTTTCGAAATATATACCTTTCTGTTTTGTAAGAACCGGTGGTAGGATCATGTTGACTTAGCATAATAGTATGAAATGAACAGAAATTAACCCCTATAGCCAGTTTGTACGAAATAGTTTTATGATGTTATCGCTTTTAGAAAAAGGAACAATCTCACGGTTTGCTAAAATATTTTGTTTTAATTAAAGCTAAATCGATGGAAAAGCTGGTGATTTTCCCCATATCTCAAACGGGCATCATCTAGTAGCTCATGTAGTATAATATAGTAAATTACCATACTATTCTATAGTATACCTTTCGTCCCTAAATCTTAGTACTGTGTAAGTCTGTAGCAGTGTAATAAGCTCTTAAGGTCTTTGAAAAAAAGCAGGTATACGACTCTTGCCATGCGGACAATTGATATGAATAGGAGACGCAAGGTTACACTAGCGTAGAAGATGAGGGACTAAATTTCTCTCGAGTTTATATTCCCATAATTGTACTATTTTGTATGTATTAGTTAATACAGACCAAGAAATAAAGATTTTTATTTGTATTTAAACAGTGATGGATGTACCCGACGTACATAAGCATATTATGAAGAATACAACTTTTTCAACCATTATATCTCAGAAATGGTGACGTTTAGGAGAAAAATTGTAGGGACAATTTTTATAGATAACTGCATGATCTACAATTTTTGTCTGACTTTTTTTATCATAAAACTTACCGTTTGGCTAAAAAACGCTAAAAACCCATATTTGCGAACTTTGACCTTGAATAAAAAATATTGCAAGTGTGGGATCGAGCGGGATTTTTTACATTTCATTTATAATAGTGTTCCGAACATTCGCACCAATTTTCAGCTCTATGCGAATTTATCGTAAACCTACCCCTGTTTTTTGGGCTAAATTGACCGGACTATTATATGGTAACGGCTTCAAGTAATTCTGTTATTTGTACTTAAGTAAGTAAACAGGTAATTAAAAAAACATAGTATAATACCAGATGATGCCCGCGACTGCTCCGTGTGGTTTGAGGTTCCGGGATAAAAAGTTGCCTATGCCCTTCCCCGGGATGTAAGTTGTAACCTACCAAAATTTTATCAAAATCGGTTGAAAAGATGGGCCGTCAAAGCGTAGCAGACAGACGAACAGACACTTTCGCATTTATCATATTAGTATGGAAGTATGGATTCGATGAAAATTATCTCTAGAGTCTAGACGACACATTAGTAATTATCTACACACTGTCACGTTTTATTTTCACACATTATTTAGTTATCTACACACGGTTCACTAATGTTTTTTTTTATATTATTTTTATCCCATTACAAGTTAGCACTTGACTGCGATCCCAGAGATGGGAGCGCTAGCGGCCTAACCTGGTTGATTAGCCCGCTACCATCTTAAAATTAGGTTAGGTATGGCTGTAATGTTAAACCCCTCATAAGTTTCTACTCAGCATCGTACAGGAACGCTTAACGCAGGGTGGCCCGTCCTTAGGGGGGTACCAGTAGGGGGTAACCAGCCGAAGCCTCCCACCAGACCAGACTAGAGACAATTTAGTATCAATAAAATCCAAAAATTACCCCTACCAGGAATCGAACCCAGGACCTCCCGCTTACGCGAAGTACTTATAAAATCACAGCGGAATATGATAAGTGATAACATTATCACAAACTGCCGAATCTAAAACGCGGAAGGAAAGTACCTAGGTGCTAGTTACTTTAAACTACATAATATGTTTACTTATTGCAATTATTTTATCTATTTTATAAATAAATTATATAATAATTGATATTGTTAATATTGATATCCTTGCATTATCACTTATCATACAATAATATTTTATTGATAAGCTCTTATCGATTAAATAAAAATAAAGATCACATGACGTGAAATTTTCCAAACATATTATCAACTTTATAAAATCCATATCCATACTTCCATACTACTTAATATTATTATAAATCCGAAAGTGTGTCTGTCTATCTGTCTACGTTACGCCTTAGTGGAACCCTTTCGCCTCGCTTGCCGGGCAAAATTCGATCGTCGCTCTTCGTCATTTTGGTGTCACGTCGATTTTTTGACAACTTTCACCAATATTTTAAATTTTAATAAGCACAGCCTCTCTCCATTTTACTGCTTTATCACTATCACTTGTTAATAACACCTCTTTTTAACGAACTCCCTGGCGCAGTGTTGAGCGCTGTTGTCTTAACGTTGTCCTAGGTTTCATCCCGGTAGAGTCAATGTAGGAATTTATAATTTCTGAATTTTCTCTGGTTTGGCCTGGTTCGGCTGTGGTTGTGGTGTGTGATGCTACTTACCGTCCCTATCGGCAAAGACGTGCCGCCAAGTGAATTAGCGTTCTGGTACGATGCTGTGTAGAAACCGATTAGGAGTATCACCCGCCCGCTACCATCTTAAATTGCATCATCACTTACCATAAGGTGAGATTGCAGTCAAGGGCTAACTTGTAGTTGATTAAAAAAACCGTTTCTTCGTCCAGTGTATTTTAACAACTAGGTACTCTACGGACTTTTATACGGTTTTCACCGACGCGATGTATTCTTGCAGAAGGTGGTTAAGGTGTACACGTCGTATAATGTAGGTTTGTGTGCAAACTGACTGAATCAGGGCTACCGCGTTTAAATTCGCCGCTAGGGGCGCTAGTGTAGTGTGAGGTCCCCGGAATGTCAAATATCACTGGGCTTTTATCGCGGGTCTAATTATTTAATTAATGTTATGAATATTTAGCAATAACCGATTAATTATGGAAGATGTAAGATACGTGCCAAAGAATGCCAGTGCTCTGTGCTTTGAAAGCGTAGCTAAGAAAAATAGGTGCAAAATTAAGCGGATTCTTTCGAACAGCTAATTCATAGGTTAGTATTTCCCTGGTTCCTGTATGTTTACTATTTAAAAAAGAGTTCTTTTTTTCACAAATATGCTTGTTTACCGAATATACAGCTATACTTCAGGACCTTACTCGCAAGTGGCGCCAACTAGTGAGCATAAAAACGGTAGCCCTCATTGCCGAAAAAGGTCGGCGGCGAAAATTCGGCGAACGCCTGTACTGTATTGTAATTTACCTAGTTACTGTGTAAATGCAATAAATTTACGTGAGAAGATCAAATTGGTCTTAATCTTAATGATATTATATTTTATCCTAGCGACCTATCGGACAAAAAATACCTTTTAAGTATAATGTAAAGACAATAAAGAATCTAGAAAAAAATATTTGAGACAAATTTAAATATGCATATTCCCTATTGACTGTTTACAAAAAAAGCTAATAAAATTGGATAGAAGCAGGCGTTACTTTCCGGAAGTCCATGATCCGCAAAATACTCCGATGTCAGAGTGAAACGTACGTTGAGAATAATTTGGACGATTTGTGTGGTGTGGTGTTGTGCCGGTGCGAATTGCTGGCTTACTGGGCGGTGTATATCGCAATTCGCAAGCTACACGTGCTACATACATGCTGTACTACATAGATTCGTCTGCTGTGGCGGATTATAGCGAATTAAATAAGCTTCTAGTTCCTTAAAAACCTATAAAAAATGCAACAAAAATCTATGCATAGTAAGTAGCTTTCGGGCACTAATGGTAGGTACAGTGCGAACTCCGTCGCGTCGAGTGCAGGTTCGATGACCGAGTCGGGCATAGCGTGGCGCGCTCGCCGACTTTAATTGCTCTCTCATCTGATTTACAGACATTTTTCATGAAACTAGGAATTTTTTTAAATATTAAAAGTTTGAAGCTGCGCTATAAGTCACGCCTATTTTTTTTCATGCCGATCGTATTTTTTCCCAAATTAACCCAGCCGGGGATCAAACCTCCGGGACCTCCCGAACTTAAAATACCACAGCGTTCATTACTATTATAGTCATCACTACGCCTAACAGTTCAACCGATTAAAAAAAAATGGTACTTATGGAGTTTTTTTTAAATTTTACTACAAGTTAGCCCTTGACTGCGATCTTACCTGATGGTAAGTGACGATGCCGTCTAAGATGGTAGCGGGCTAACCTGTTAAGGTTGCATTGCAATTTGCAATTGGCAGTTATATTAAACCCACACCCCTGGAAGGTTATAAATACGCGTCCACCGTACCGGAACGCTAAATCGCTTGGCGATACGTCTTTGCCCGGTAACGAGCCACGGCCGAAGTCCCCTACTTTACTCTAAGAGAGAAAATTCAGAAGACTACTTAATAGTTACTACAACTTTAGGCTTTTCTTATTTCGGAAAACCAAAGTTTCCCATGCGATTTATCACATACCTAAAGGCGGACGCATTCGCGGGCATTATTTTTAGTAGGTAATGCAATAGGTAAGTAAATTAAATTCATTCTTTTTTCTTAAAAAAAATCATGAAAAATTATAATTATTTCTCTTTGCAGGCAGTAAAAAACACCAAGATCGGAAATATTCTAGTTGTCAGTCAATGCCAAACGCCTCGTGAGTGCAGCGGCAACATCGCTGGCGAAGGTCAAGGTTCGCGGCCGTGACGGGTCGTTTTGTTATGTTATTATGACGTACATACTAATTTGTAGAGATGCGCCGAATGTTCGGCCGAATATTCGTATTCGGTACATTCGGCATATTTTTTCATGTTCGTATTCGGCCGAATATTCGGTTGATTTGCCGAATAATTACCGAATATTTAAGTTAATGTTAATATTTAAAAAAGAACATTTTATTAAACAGTAAGGTTAACTAATTACTAAAGAAGTGTGGTTTTTTGACGAATGACTATGTTAGCAAAATAAAATCTGATTCTCAAGATTACTATTATGTCCTTTAATAATCATATCGTAACATTAACATACTTAAATTATGATGATTTATCGACAAATTAAAACAACATAATATTTAATCATTAAAATTTAAGAGTGCTAAATTATGATGCAGAAATACTAGGCTCTCAGCCCTGTGAGGCAACAATCTATTTCTTTACTCTTTATATACATTGCCTGCTTCCGAGAATAACCGTTCACTATATAAAGCGGTTGCTGGAGAAGTTAAAAAAATTCTGGCTGAAATAGCCATGAGTTCATAAGTACTTTCCTTGATTTTTTGCCCACCATGCAAAAGGACTCATACTGCGTTGTAATACTGAACGTTGTGTCCCTGTATTGTTATAAACTAGAGATGCGCCGAATGTAGATTCAACCGAATACGAATGATTCGGCCGAATATTCGGTTCGGTACATTTTGGACCGAATATTCGGCCGAACATTCGTATTCGGTTGAATCTACATTCGGCGCATCACTACTAATTTGTGTTAACTTATCATACTAATATTATAAATGCGAAAGTGTTTGTTTGTTGGTTTGTCCTTCAATCACGCCGCAACGGAGCAACGGATCGACGTGATTTTTGGCATGGATATAATTGAGGACCTGGAGAGTGACATAGGCTAGTTTTTATCCCGGAAATTTGTGGAGCTCCCGTGAAAATTTAAAAAAAATTATTCCACACGGACAAAGTCGCGGGCATCAGCTAGTCAGTCATATTTTTTCATACACATCACGAAAAAAAAACATAATGTCCTCCCGACCGAATTTCGGCCACGGCGGCCAAGCTCAAAAGAGATAAGCCATCTGCGCGGGAGATATTATAGTGCAGAAGCGTGTGCGCAAACACATGTGCACTCTCTCATAGCCCAATGGGACGGAAAATCCGACACGCCCGTAGAGATCAGGCGCAGGATCGACGGATTTACGTGCTTTCCGAGGCACGGGGGTGAAACATCGCCAACTTCCTAACTCCGGGCTAGTAGTAGTAGTACTGAGAATTTCTTGCCAGAAAGACACAATACTTGTCATGAACTCGAACCCGGGACATCGTCAGCCGCAGTCTAACATGCTAACCACTAGTGACTAGACCAACGAGGCAGTCAGGCAATCACGAAAAATATTAAGATAACTAATATTAATTCGGTTTCCATAGTGACACTCGGAAAATATCGGAGTGGTGAGCCGGTAATGAGTTGAAGAGATGATTTTGACGACCTCCGAGGGGCAGTTTGAGCACTGTATGTTATCTTAACGTGCGGAGGTCCCGGGTTCGATCAACAGGAGGGTCAATTTGGGAATTTATAATTTCTGAATTTTCCCTGGTCTGGCCTGGTGGGAGGCTTCGACCGTGACTACAACCTACCGGCACAGACGTGCCGCCAAGCGATTTAGCGTTCCGGTACGATGCCGTGTAGAAACCGAATAGGGGTATGGGTTGAATATAACTGCCATTCCCCTAACAGGTTAGCCTGCTACCATCTTAGACTGCATCATGTAGTGGATTTAAAGAAAGATGATGATGACGAAAATGAGGTGTTCGTTGTATGACTCAGGTATCATAGTGACGCATAGATCTTTCGTTTCGCTACCGACCGCAAACAATTGAACTAAATCTATAATAGATACTTAGTTACTCACTATGGTAATATAAGTAGTTACAACTATTGTTTTTATTTCAATGCTCAAACAAATGGCTTGCCTGATGTTAATTGATACACCAAGGTCCTTGTGCTGGTTTAATAGCATTGTGCACAGCTTTCTTTCAAGTCCTGGGTTGATCAGTGTATCCCCAAGCTGACAGATATCTCAGTACAAAATTCAGTAATTCTAGCACAAAACACACGCACCTTGGAGGTGAAATGTGTATACCAAAGGTAAAAGAGATGATCCTGTGCGCTGCACTTTGTATGGGTGTCTATCTACTGTAAAGATAGCATTATAATATAAGTCCTACTGTGGTATTGATTGAATAGCAATAGAAAGAAATTTAAGGATCAAGGATATCCTGGATCCCGTTCAACACTTGGGCATTGTAACTACACAGTTTTACATCCATTGTATGTGAAAGTATAGCATAGAGATTGTAATAATAACCCCCTTAGCTGAATCTATGGGATTCTTGCTGAGACAATCAATTTTGGCCAATAAAAGCGTCAACCAACCAAAATGATTGTGATTGTAACACTGTTGCAATCATTTCTATGTACTTAATAAGGCCCTGGGATGTTGGAAAAGCAGTATTATATTTAAATTTTGCATCTTTAGTTATATGATGTAAGTACATTGATATCCCTGTAGGGCAATTGTGTAAAACCTGCATCAATCATTGTTACAGCATATATTATGTCAAAAAAAATTGTTGTGATTGACTGAATTTATGGTATTCTTGTTGCATCAGTGGATTCTGTCCAATAGTGGAAGAGCGTTAACCAATCAGAGGTGATTGCGATTGTTACACTGTAGCTGTCATTTTTAGCTTTTCGCCTTGCTGAAATAAAGATTATACTGAATTCTGCAACAAGAACTAAAACAATAATACTGATTTAAGCAACAACGACTTCACAAGTAATGCACTGTACAGCTACTTATAGCTGCTAGGTCCATCCCAATTTTGCTAATTGGCAGGATAGCTAGTATAACAATAATATAACCTACATTATAAATCTTAAAGAACATTTTGTGTTACCAATCACTAGTAGAATGCACTAACTATACTAGAGTAGCCTATTAATAGACTAACCATTTAAATATGCATTGCACATGTGTGCATGTCGTAAGTGTTCTAATTTCATATCAGTAATTAAACAATTGGGCATATAATTTATGGTATCTATTAGGAACTTCCTTTTTACATTAATACTAGACGAGCCTGTGACTTTGTCCATGTGAATTACTTAAGGTTTTTTGAAGATTGTGTGGGATAAAAGTAGACTGCGTCCATCCTTGGGATAAAACCTATCGCTGTACTAAATTGTATTAAAATTGAGCATCTATGATTGTAGTTTATACCAAATTTCATCAAATAGATGGGCCATAAAAGGCAGACAGTAGACAGAAATTTTTCTGTCATGTTAAGAATGGAGACCTAACCTACAGTAAAATGTCACAAGAAAGTTGATGAAACTGTATGAATGACTGTATGACTAATAATACTAGAGTATAATACTAGAGTATAATACTAGAGTGAGAACTGAGAAGGTCTAACAGACAGAACATTTTACAAACAAAACTTAGCTTTGCCTGGTCTTAAATCTTTTTAAATCACACTTTTTTGGCCTAAAGAGGAGGTGCATAATAGCAGCTCATAATAGTAGGAAAGTTTTCATGCAGATTGCAGTTGCATTCTCACAGCTAAAGATGAAAATGAAAAAAAAAAATGTTAACTTATAAGCTGTTACTCTGCAAAATATCAACTTGCTACAATAATTTGGCTGGTTTTGATAAACACATCTCAAACTAAATTGAAAGATCTAAATGGAGTGATATCCTTTTCTACAGGGATGACAATACTTTTAGATCAGTTATTTTACTTTAAATAAATAATTTTTTATTTAGCTTTACACGAAAAAGAAATACAGAAATGAGAAATTATAACTACAGGATACTTAAATACTTACTAAAATACAAGATGTATTTTACAAAATAACTACAAAAAATAAATTACTCCATGTAATCGCTAAAAAGGCAGCTACCTCAGCATGTTGCTGCAGTGTATGATAACTGCAGCGCTGATTTTCAGGCAGAGCCTTATCACCTCACCAACCGAAAGCGACCAACTTAACTTAAACTTGTGATTGTGTACAACATCATAACTTATCCTTTTTTGCCCATACCTATGGTAAAGTTTAAAATTATCATCCCACAAAACTAAAAATATAGGTAAATCATTTTCATTTTAATATATGTACTTACTTAACTACTTAGTAGTGAGTAAGAGAGTAAGTAAACCAATATTACTTTAACAGCAATTTTACTGGTTTCTTATTATGTTCTGGTCAACTGTAGTAGAACAATGTGGCTTGATAATTGACCTGAGCAATAATTGATTACGAGATCTAAGCATCACATGGGAACAATGTTAAAGTTTTTTTAGCGAAAAATTATTATTTGCACTTTATCTCCTTTGTAATGGGACTCAAGGGCGAATCAGTTATTAAACAGTCATAGATTTTAAAGAATTTACCTACTTAATTTCAAGACAAAGAATTAGGATTTAAAGGTATGTGTACTCAAATTGACTGTTTTAACATTCAAGGCCGCGTCCGCGCGCTATTTATTAAAATTACGACCACAATATAGACTTCGTGTCGATTTAAATACAAAATTCAACGCGACGACAAATATGACGATGTTCACATAACGTATGCGAGATAGGTGCCTAAAAACCGTTAGAGATCGCTCGCGGACTTCGTGAATCACCCGCAAACCAACATGATGGGTTAAAAAACATGGTGATGATGAGAAAAAATTGAGTTTGGAAAGCTCCCCTACCTTGTAGACATCTCCATAGGTGCCCGAACCAATCCTCTGAATGAGCTCATACTCATCTTGCGGGTTTCTTCTAGATATATCTGAACTTAAAACACCACCACTATGCGCCATAATCACTAGCGAACACTAATCTAACATTTATTTACACTTTCATCTCATTATTCACATAATTAAAACACAAAAACGTCGACAAATAAATTATTTTTTGCTACACTAATAACTCGACGGTCGACATCTCCAGTCTCCACCTGACGTTTGACAGTTGACACCACAGATTATAAAAGTTATAACTGTCACGTCTGCTGAGTGCCCAAAGAGACTTTAACAAAAAGAAATAGGTATTTTCAAATCTAAAGTCTAAACCATAATACGAAATCATAATAAACCATAATAGTTAGGTCTTTTATTTTTTTTAAACCATTCGCACGGAGTATTTACATGACTAGAGTAGTGAAACCCATAGATAATTAATAATAAAACTATGGTCTTGCGTGATCAGTGATCACATTAATTTAGAAAGTTCATAGTTCCATCTTATTTCAATCAGAGATGTATGCGTTCAATATTTTGATGAATCTGAGACCACAACGATCACGAAGGTAGATAAAGTACGCACAATCCCATTTATCGCTATCCCACTTCAACTACTGAGAGATCAGGCACCACTGGTGTCAAACCTCTCGCTCTAATTTGTTGGACGAAGTGGGATAGCGTTATGTATTAATCAGAGACAAGTAACATATAGGAGGCAATAGACTAAGAGATAGCTGCACATTTTGTAACCATCCCCAGAAAAGCTGATTCAGTAATAGCTGGGTACTACACTCTCCACTGATAATGGTAGCGAAAGTCTGACCGCATACTGATGGGCCTTTCGCTAGATATGGCCGGTCAAAGACGTGTTATCGTTACCAAAAATGAACCATAATTAGAAAAGCTGATTCTTGTACAGTATTAAAGTATACGCAATACCTATATAAACAGTATAAGAACTGACGCTATACATTGGGCCTTTCAGTAGATATCACCTCTCAAAGACGTTATGAACATACATACTGTAAAAAAATATTAGCAATTATTCACGTCACGTTGATTGCTATAACAAATTATGAAGGCGTATGAATTTATTTAACAGCAATCAACGTGACGACATAATAATTGCTAATATTTTTTTACAGTATGTATGTTCATAACGTCTTTGAGAGGTGATATCTACACTATACATTGCTGCCATCTAATCATTTATGCCTTTGCGATAGATCTCTGGTGATCTAGATTCGACAAACTGTGCTAAAGCATTTTGTACTGGCTCCTGAGAAGAACTTTTTATCACGTAGAAAATTGTAAAATCACGAAAAAAATGGTAGTCCGTTGGAGCAAGGTCTGGCGAATACGAAGAGTGACGAATGGTTTCTAATTGCAGTTCCTGTAGAGTTAAAACGGTTTTTCGTGTTGTATGAGGTCTCGCGTTATCATGGAGCAGTAATGGTGAAGATCGATTCATGAGTCGGGGCTGTTTATCTGCTAGTTTTGCTATCATTGTTCGAAGTTCGGCACAGTAGACATCTGCCGTTAATGCTTGACTAGATCGGAGAAAGCTATAGTGAATAACACCATGCTGAGGCCACCAAACAGTTACCATTCCCTTTTTATTGGTAAGCTTTGCTTTAGGACACTGTTGCGGCGTTTGACCTGGGGTCAGCCATTGCATTTTTCGCTTACAGTGATTGTAAAGAATCCACTTTTCATCACATGTCACAATTCGATCCAATATTCCTTCATTTCTGTATCGATTTAACTAGGCAACACAAGTTCAACACGCGTTTCTTTCTGCAGATCAGTCAAATCATGAGGCACCCATTTTTCATATTTTTTTATTTTATTGATTTGACGCAAATGAGTCAATATTGTTGGTAAGGTAACGTTAAACCATGCTGCTAATTCCTGGGTACGAGTAGTTTGGCTCGGATCGGCTTCCACCATCTCTTTCAATTCATTGTTATTCACCTGTGTGGGCGATCTTCCACGTGGTTCGTTCTTCAAATCAAAGTTTCCATCATGAAAGCGTTTAAACCAAAATCGCACGGTGCTTTCATTAGCAGTCCCCTCTCCAAACGCAACGTTGATATTGCGAGCTGTTTCTGCCGCGTTAGTCCCGCGTCGGAACTCGTATTCACAAATCAATTTTCGAAGTATCCATCTTTCTTGTTTAAGCTGAATAAAAAAAACAACTGAAAGTCGATAATCGAATGTTGCACATTTTTTAAAAGAAGAACTATACTTAGGTACCATGTGAAAAAAGTTTCACTCAAAAATCTCAAACCATGAAGGTTCTATGTCAATTCCAAGTACCTACCTATTCCAATTAATTTGATTAAAATTAATTGTAATAGGTACCCTATTATTTTCCCTATGTTCCGATATACACTGAGAGCACTGTTCAGTGCTCTTACTGGGGAGAAATTCGTTCCGCTATGGAGTGACAGTATAGTGCCGCAGTATCGTAGGGAAATATATGACGTCATAAATCGTCGCCATTTTTGTACTGTGAGCACTGGCGTTTTCGACGTAAGGTGCTCTCAGTGCTGACTGCGTTCCGTTTAATTAACTTTATAGGAACGGTTTCGCAGTATACTAAATTGACGTCACACCTTACAGTGCTCGCAGTGTATTTCGGAACATACCCTTTGTCTGTTTCTATTTTGTTTGTTGTTTGTTGGAACCCCTTGTCGTACCACCTCTTCACTTTTTCGGAGTTTTGCGTCATTCCCCTCGACATATACCTCTAGCTGTTATGACAAATTATTCACCACGGTTATGGAATATAAATAGGCTGCCTCATTCCGTGCGTGATAGTGCTTCTCTGGATGTCTTCAAGAGAAGATGGCAATATGTACGTGTATGTACAAGTTATTATGTGTTAAGTTTTTCAAGTGTACAATAAAGAATAAATATTTGAAGTGAAACTTCTTTATCAGGGTTGGAAAAAAATTTAGTGTAACATTTTTTCGTTACGCGTCACATTTTTCCGTTACGCGCCATCTTTTTTAGGGTTCCGTAGCCAAATTTGGCAAAAACGGAACCCTTATAGATTCGTCATGTCTGTCTGTCTGTCTGTCTGTCTGTCTGTCTGTCTGTCTGTCCGTCAGTATGTCACAGCCACTTTTATCCGAAACTATAAGAGCTATACTGTTGAAACTTGGTAAGTAGATGTATTCTGTAAACCGCATTAAGATTTTCTTACAAAAATAGAAAAAAAACAATAAATTTTGGGGGTCCCCATACTTAGAACTGAAACTCAAAATTTTTTTTTTCATCTAACCCATAGGTGTGGAGTATCTATGGATAGGTCTTCAAAAATGATATTGAGGTTTGTAATATCATTTCTTTCTAAACTGAATAGTTTGCGCGAGAGACACTTCCAAAGTGGTAAAATGTGTGTCCCCCCCCCCCGTAACTTCTAAAATAAGAGAATGATAAAACTAAAAAAAATATATGTTGTACATTACCATGCAAACTTCCACCGAAAATTGGTTTGAACGAGATCTAGTAAGTAGTTTTTTTTTAATACGTCATAAATCGAAAACCGCAATTTATCTTTCATTCAATCCACTCAAATATTTAAAAAAACATTTAATTTAAAACTTACTACAGGTTTGTACGGAACCCTCGGTGCGCGAGTCCGACTCGCACTTGGCCGGTTTTCTTATCCCTACCACGCGTGATTCGAAGTATACTTTCTCCAGCGGAGTAGGGATTGGTAAATGTCTAACGTCTGACGTCATAAAGAAGTTTCACATCTTACGAGTGTACGCTAGTACACGCACACATTTTTTTTTAAGTACAGTACTTACGTACATTAATAAAATACCTGCTTTTTACTTTTATCTACAAACAACAAACACATTGAACTCTTGGGTATCGACATCTCTCCCGACCTCAATTTTCTATACATTTCCTGAAATAATTGAGGTTGGAAGAGAGTCTAAGGCCAAAACAGCTGCCAAAAACATGGTATCCTGAATAAGGTGAAGAGGAACTTCACGCCATAACAGCACCTCGTTCTAAAACTATTCGATCTAGCTTGGAGTACCTTTGGGATGGATTCGCCAAGTACCAACTCGATAGATCACTATGCCCGCAGGATCAATCACTTAAGCAGGCGAAATTGCTCAGTTTACAACACCGTCGCAATAACACCTGTAATGCATAGAGAAGGATGTACTGTAATGTAAAAAATCATAAGTAGGTCACCTGCCTATCGATTTTTTATCGGATATACCACGGGAAGTGTACTGGTTCCTCCTCCGTTCTACCACAGAACAATGAGAAACCGACTGCGTTGGCATCCGTATGTGGTTGACGTCCAATCTACCTACTCGCACGAAACGTTTTAGCTCGACGTTTACGAACGTTTATATACGAACCGCTAAGGTGTGGAACACTCCCAGCGCACGTGTTTCCTGCCACGTTTAAGTACCTACCTTCAAGGCAAGAGTGAAAAGCGTGTTCCAACATAGACTCATCATTGCTATGCACTAAGCATGATTGTCGTCAAGCGCAAGCCTATTTCTTAGTAGGTAAGGTACTGCTTGTTACCCTATCAGCATGTTTAATAGTAACACAGATTTAAGTTCTATCATGTAGCTAAGAATATAGCTGTATACCTGTGTACTTACAACCTAGCCCTAAGATGTCAGTCTAACATTATCTGGTCCGAACATCTTGTTGCAAAATTGTATCGAATTTGCGCGAGCTAAGCTAACTCACGTAGCTAAGTTTAGAGTTTAGATCCACCCAAGTTATGACCTAAGCAAAGCTAAGCAAGCTAAACTGGTAGGTATTCATCCTTCACCCCCGTGCGTCAGACGACTGATAGCATAATCGACTTAGCTAGCTCATAGGTAAGTTGGGTTAGTATAGCTTTGTAGTACGCGATGTGAACCGAAGTGGGAATGAAATTCAGTACCGGTGGTAGATTCACTCGACGATTCAAAAGCACTTTTAATAAGTTTATTTGAATAATTAAAATATAAGTTTGAGTTTAAAATTTAAAAAGATGCAATAAAACAAGAGACGAATGTTAAAATGGTATATTTATTACAATCCAATATTTGGGCCGGCATTTCGTGTAACGTGTTACAAAATTTGTTTATCGCCGACTACAATATTTGAATAATTTCTAACACTTTATTATAAAATTATATAATCTTTTGGTTCAATCCTTTTTAAGTGCACTTTTACATACTTTACGCCACTATCTAGTGACGTAATGACTTATCAAAGCGAGCGGAAATTTACAATTTCCTAATCGAAAAATTTTGCTTCGCATATACTGACTTGCATATTATGTTATGCGATGTTTAAACACATAGCAAGCTGATAACTATTCACGTAATGAACAGTTCATCTGAGGTTAACTCAAACCTAATTTGATAGGTCTACCACTACTAATAACCTTTTCATAATTTTCTATGAAGAGAAAGATAGCATAACATGTACATCTGTCAATTTAGCAAACATATTTATGAAGCGAACAGCCAAAAATTGTAAACATATATTTAATCTGGCAACATCAATCTAACACTAAGTGTGACCAAATAATATTTTTCTTGTGTTCAGATAATTCATAAAAAATTTATGGTAACAGATCAAATACTATGAAAACTAGGCGATTAGAAATACAAATAAAATAAATAGTATAGTGAAAATAGCACAAAAAAACGTGGAGTTAGCATAACCAGAACTTTCGAGCCTTTGAGGACATAAAAACAGCATAGAAGACATATATTTTGTTTAGAGTTAAAAAGTCGGCGCAGCCAATTGATGCTCTCTATACTTACCTACATAATTAAATGTTTAAAATCAGTATGTCGACTTTTTTCAGCTTGGTATTTTAAATACGAGCACGTTTATTTTGAAGCACATTAATTATAATAATGCAGTTATTGCGGAATTCAATGTAATTAGTCGTATTTTCAATAATTACCATCATTAACTGAATTAATACGTATAATATTGCCTTTTTTAATTTAAAAGTTGATAATAATTTTCTGATAACACTGTGACATTTCATTAGCTGTGGTGCCATTATAATTTTTTAATTTATACACAATACATGTATAATAATATGTATATAGAGATAATATATAAATTGATATAGTAATTTTTATATATTGAACACACTTTTAACCCATACAAGTCGAAGACACGAAAGGAGTGGGGGAATTAGAAAGCTAAAATATTTTGTGTAACATGAAGAGGAAGTATTTTACAGTAATTTCTAAATGAGAGTAGATTATTGTTGATACACAATTCAGAGACGCCATTTAAATTAATTGCTAAGATTTTTCTTACAAGTATCTATTAAAATAGTCTAAAAAGAACACCAATATCTGTGATACTAAGAATTTTACGTCCACACAAAAATTACATAAGATTTCCCCCCAAACTCCTTGAAATTACAGGAAGAAAACATTGGATAAAAAAATGCAAATGACCATAAACAGCAATGATATGCCCAACCATCGACATGTGGCGTTTGTTTTGGTATTTTTTTTTGAGTTTTCCATAAATAATGTTTGTAATAATTATTCTTCCACCGAATTTGTACTAAACACTAATTTTTTATTTACAATAATGAAACAATCATAGTTTACTTTTTTTATTTGGTAAAAGCGCTTAGATACAGAATAATATAATAATCGACGTAAATTTATGATTTGCGTCGATAGCACTGTAGTCGAAGGAAATGGCGAATTTAGAAATAAGATAAGTTAAAAAAAAATTATATTGGGTACTAAAACAGCAATATTTTTCTACCATGCTTTGGCACTTTCACCGCATAATACAGTAAAACTAACCCAGCTATAGAATTGAAGCTAGATAACTGCAGTCGATGACATTTTTAAGGCTAGACGCTGTATGGAACGCTTCTTACGGAAAGCTACAATCTCATTTGTAAGATATTCTTCCATGGACAGTCGATTACGTCAATAGCGAAAGATTGTTTTAACCAGTCAGAAGTGATTGCGATCGTTACACGGTGTAGCAATCATTTTAACGCAATAAAGCCCTAGGACGATAAGTTTTGCTACCGCGAATCATGGATAGCCTGCAGTCCAATGGTGACTGATATTCCACTGCTCCATCAATCATGATTGACGTTTCACTGATGTATAGTTCAATAGCTAAGCTAGTTTCACGTTAAAAATTATATAATTTGCATAATGAAGATGGAAGTTAACTATTAATTGCATTCAAAAATCAAATTTACAAATTTAACCTATTATTACTAAGTTCAAACAAATATACACACAAAACTAAACACATCCTATTCGCTGTGACATAATTTTACACTATATTTTACAGATCTTCCTTTAAGAGCTGTCAAATAATGTGCTAAATAATCTCATCATTTTGACGAAATATATTGTTAATGAAAGCTTTCGATACAAGAGCTGTCATTTTATGTCAAATAAATGACAAATAATGCAAAAAAACCTGTCCCATTTTACATTATTTGATGACAATATTGACAGCTCTTGGCGGATCTTATTTATCATTTTTCTTGACGTCAAAATTGACAGCTGCCGGCGTCAAAAACACTTCCATTGAGTAAAATGTCAAAGCGAATAAGGATCTTGGCCAATACAGAAGGTTTCAGAAAATAAGAGTTCATGATGAGGATGGAGGGGATATGTCTAATGTCTATTGTCTACGCACGGAAAATGAAAGGTTGAGTATCGACCAATCGCGCGGCAGCATAGAGACTCACCTGCGCGCCTCACTTGTTACCTTACAAGACAATCGATAAACTCACCCACTGCGCAGGTTCAATATCACTCTATCGAACCGAACTCTTTCGACCAGTTTAAAAATAACTCAAAGTATATAAGTGATACTTTTTAACTATCACGTTTTTGACAATAGATGGCGTTAGTTACACGGGGCTTCATTCATGTAACGGCGTAATATTACTTACCGTAATTTATCGTTCGCCAGTTATCGATATCGATAAATTAATTACCATAGTTCAGGTTTTTATTCGTGACGCCAACTGTATTGACCAATATTATATCTTATTCACCGTACAACATGTTCCGGATACAGACCGGCGTGCGGCGGCATATGGATAATATCTTATTCATAAAAACATTACAACCACGGTATAAGAATAACATTTTATGAATAAGAGCAGAAAATTGTATTTTTAAATGAAAAGAGATCTACTGACACTATTCTGAACGCGATAGTATTGCAGACCACAAGACAGTATGTGCATCGAGACAGGTGCATTCTCTATTCCCTCACTCTCTTAGTCTGATGGGACGGCATTCATACACCGGTGGTAGATTAGGTATAAAGTATAGACCAAAAAATTTTAAAAAGGCGATGATAGACATGGTATTCTGCTGTTCTTTCATATCGAAATGGGGTGCATATTCTTATATAGTCACACTTGGGAATTGAAGTATGATATCCCCTGCACTCATGAATTCGTAGCGCCATGGGATTTGTGAAGGTATATCTGATTCTCTGTTACCTTTCCCATCTACGTAACAGATTTTGATGATATTTGGCACAAAGCTATCTCGGAGAATGACTCCTAAAACAGAAGCTCCACAGGATATAATTTAAAAAAACTAAATCCACGCGGACGAAGTCTCGGGCATCATCTAGTAACATACTAGATAATATGCAGACATACCAGATTTAATATGATTAGAAAGCCGTCTTAAACGTTCAGAAAAGTTAAAGTTCTGTTTTATGAAAGGCTAAAAAAAGTAACACAGTTATTTCTAAAAGTTTGTTTGTTTAAATTATTTCCTAAGGGATGAAGTGCAACAATGACCACACATCCAAAATTATCCTATTTTAATTAATTAATTCTTTTTCTTTATCTATTAAATATACATAATAACCAACGACGCGAATTACTTTATTATTAAAAAGAAACACTCTTAAGCTAAGCCCGCACTACGGAAAAGAACCTCGCGACTTTTTTTCGCAATTCTGTAACACATGAAATCATATGGAGGATATATAATATAATCATACGCACCTGCGACTATAATTCGCGAAAAAACACTAGTAAAAACAAATTTTGGCGCGAATATTTTGTTGAGTATGATGTCGCCGCATTCGCAGTGGTAGGTGAAATCCTTACGCGGAAAATAAATCGCGCGTATTTTCTCCAGTGCGGACCTGGCCTTATGATAATAATAGATGGAGCAATAATGATAGGTAACTTAAAAGTTAATAGTAACATTAAATAAAAAGGATTACAATTAAAAAATAAAATAAAAATAAAAACAGGTAAACACGTCCAAAACAGTGATGTACGATGCGATCTATAAAGTTAATGCTATTCGCAATTGATTTTAGTAGTCCGAATAATACACAGAGGAAATTTTATATAGCTACTTCATCTAAGTATGGCAATCGTCCGCCATTTTTAATTAATTAACTTTTTTTTATCGATCGCACATCACTAACACAAAACCAAGACGCGATGTTACATATAATTAATTTCGAACTACATTAGGTCATCTAACTAGGAGGAAATATAACTTACTCTTTTGAATAAATAATTTTTTTATTTATTTATTTATATGTATAATATGCATGAGCAAGCATCCATTTTTGTTTTAAATATTAATTATTTATAATGTATTATTATTTATTTATTACTCAATCACTATCTGTCTCGTTTCTTATTTGGAATTTATCGAGGTTGCCATAGACTGTGACGCCATTTTGGTTTTTTTTAATAGTTGCCAGCTGGCGTTACAGGCTATAAAAATAAATGATAGTTATTTTAGTCATGAAAGTTGAAGTTTATATCTCAAAGTCTCTTTCACTCGCTGAATGACTCATTAGGACCCAGCCCCTTGGAGCTAGAAAACTGAAATTTTGTTCAGGAGTCCCTTTTGTAATGAACAAAAGGAATAAGGCTGGATTTCTCAAACTCCCCACAGTAGCGAAGCTGCTGGCGGTTGCTAGTCACAATGTAAGAGTGTAGCCACTCATTATCTGACAGATATACGTCCAGACAAAGCAATCCTACGGGGTTACAAGGGTGAAACGTGGAATGAATTTACCGACCGGCAGAAGTAGGTAAAACAAACTTTTCAAAACAAACTTTCAAATTTTAATTAATTTGCTTAGTAGTGAATTAGTAGTTGAGTTTGATTGTATAGAGAGGCACTTGGGAAAGGCAAATAACAGTTTGATTTCATGTATAAATAACTCTAGACAAAAGTTGAGGATACAATTTGAGGATAGATACTGTACTTAAGGAAACAAAACGTCTACCCTCACTGCATACAACCAATAAGATCAATATATTACCTACTGCGCAAGTTCAATATAATAATCTAATCTTCAACTTTCATAACTACATGACTACTACAGCCGAAATAAAAAAGATAACAGATGGCGTTAGTTAGTCGGGACTTTATTCATATAAAGACAACATCACTTATCGCAATTTATCGTACAGGAACGCGGTTTCACCTACGCGTCGCGCGTGTACGAACGCTTCGCACGGGTGGTTTTTTCGCTTTGCTTTGCTTAACTTTAGGTTTAACACTCCGTTTGTTACGTTTAGCTTTGGTATTGGATGCTTTCGATCGGTTCGATTCAACGGAATCCACTCGACGATCGGATTCGAATGAGAATGCGGGAATAACACTTTTAACTTCAGAAGGTGATAGACTGATTTCCAGCCGTCTACTTCTAGAACGGGTCATTCTAACATTTTGGGGCTCTTCCAGTTCAATTTTCGGTATTTTCAATGGTGGTACATTTCGTTTCGCTTTAACGACTTTTCTAGTTTCGACTTTCGTTTCAGCGATACTTTTTCTACTGTTTTGTCCCTTTTCTCTTAAAACGGGTTTGTTTACAACCGTTTCTTCGTAACGTCGTTTCCTGGTCGCTCTAGTTACAATAGTTTTGTCATTTTCTATGGATTCTTTGGTTGTTCTAGTCGGTTTTTCTTTGTCGGCTTCTAGAACCTTCTTGGGCCGTCCCCTGCCTCGTTTTTCTGGAGTTTTACTGTGTAATTGTCTGGTACTAATCGCTGCTGAAGTGTCACCATTGACTTTCCCTCGTTTCTCTGGAGTTCCACTACGTAACTGTCTTATAGAAGCCACTTCAGCATCACCGTTAACTTTTTCCTTCTTCAATGCCGATCTGGTTTCAATTTTCCTACGTTTTCGTGGTACGGGCGATTGCGACTCTTTCTTTGTTCTACTACTCTTGGGGAAGGCGACCTCAGTTCCTTCTAAGCCTTGACTGCTTTCTATATAGATATATTCGTCTAATTTAGACCTAGATTTTGCGTATGTCTTTTCTACAGGCTTGACGGATGGTATTTCGTCGTTGTCGTCGAAATTGGGTTCTGTAGTTTCGAGTACGGGAGTGTCTTGCGTGTTAGCCTTTATAAGCTCTACGTCATTCTCTATGGAGTTTTTATGCATTCTATTCTTCAAATTGTTTATTGTTTCTATTAAGGAGGCCTCTTCCGGTTCTTCCACGTCCATGGGTATGTCGGTTTGTGTGGAAGTACCGGGTTCGGAGACGATTGATTTCCGTTGCTTATTTTTGCTACGCCTTTTGTAGAGATCAGCCTTTGTCATGTCCTGGAATAAAAACATTCTGTTATAATATAGTATTTTTAGAGCTGATTTTTGGAGTTTACCTCCTTAAGAATCGATTTTTATATATAAGCCCCGAGTATGAAAATTTATTGCGAGTAAAATCAAACTTTCTCCGTTACGTTATTTACTACGTTACTACGGTAACTATGTTTCCATGGTAACACTTTTCGTTCGTAATGAGTAAACTCCAGTCACAATTTTTTTTATTGCATAATATACATTACATTAACTGTTTATTTAATGGAAATCTGTGAAAATAGCAAAATCAAATATCAAGTATAGAAAGTCAACCCTGAAACCTAAGTTTATTTGAGTACTGTAAGAAATGATAAATCAGCAATTGTTTCATATTATGACATAATATCGGATTCTGTGGCGATCCTTGCAACATCGATCTATGCCCTACAATGAACATCGATCAGCCGACGATGACTTCTAGACCTGTTAACCTGAAAGATTCAACTTGTCTATCCTAAAAACAAAGCGCCAGAAGATCAATTTTTATTTTATTGCAAACCACCATGTCATATATCAAATTCCAAATTTCTAACACATAAACTATTAGTAGAAACTAGGTGATACCCGCGACCTCGTCCGCGTGGATTGAGGTTTTATGGTTCCCGCGGGAACTCTTAAATTTTCCGGGATAAAAAATAGCATAAGTGTTATTCCGGACTATAATCTATCTCTGTGCCAAATTTTATCCAGATCCGTTCAGCCGTTCTAGCGTGAGTAACAAACATCCATCCATCCATCCAAACTTTCGCATTTATAATATTACTAGATGATGCCCGCGACTTCGTCCGCGTGAATTGATGTTTTTTTAAGATTTAAACTATCCTATCTCTCAAGTTGGATCGAACTGCACATGGTGTGCGAATTTTATTATAATCGGTTAAGTGGTTTAGGAGTCCATTGAGGACAAACATTGTGACACGAGATTTATATATATTAAGATAGTATAAAGTATATTATCGTATAGTATAGATTACATAATATAAAATACTAACCTGTAGTTTAAAGTTGTTGGCATCAGATAAGTTGACTCCCAACTCTTGTAAGAGCTCCGTAACGGTCAGTCGCTCAGACGGCTCGACCGCCAAAAGCCCGGATACTAGACGCTTGCTATCGGATGATATGCTGTCCCATGCTTGACCTGACAAAAAAAGTGAAAAATGAAAATGAAAAATGTTTATATATGTGAGCATTATGGTCTTATATTATTCTTGAATTATTTAATACTAGCTGATATGCCCGCGACTTCGTCCGCGTGGAATGTTTTTTTGATTCCCACGGGATTTCCTTAATTTTCCGGGATAAAAAGTAGCCTATGTCACTCTCCAGGTCCTCAACTATACCCATGCCAAAAATCACGTCGATCCGTTGCTCCGTTGCAGCGTGATTGATGGACAAACCAACAAACCAACAATTGTTCATACACATTCGCATTTATAATATTAGTATGATTGTTTAGATTAATCTAATAATTTATTAATAATTTACCTTTATTTGCACACTATTAATTTAGTTCGATGTTTATGAACAGGTTATATTATTTCACCAACATTATGTACAAACATTCTGGCAAATAAATGATTATTTATTTATAAGTATCAGGACTCTGGTTGGGGATCCCTGGCAGGTTCAGTTTGGGAATTTATTATTTATTTTTCTCTGGTCTAGTCTGGTGAAGCTAGAGGTAATGGAATATTTAAAAAAAAAATCGGATTAATATAACTGCCATACCCCTACCACTTACTAGGTAAGCCTGCTACTAGCTTAGACTCATAGAGGCATCATCACTTCCCAACTGTCAGCTTTGCGTTTAAAATTGAATTGATATTTTGGAGAAGATAAAAGATTGTGTATTTGTTTAGTGATGAATGTTTAATTAGGCTGATATTTGACTCATTCGATGTATTTCACTCGGTTCGTTCTTTGGCGGGGATACGCCATATTGAAATAATTTGCATAAATACGACTATTTTGACTTTGGTAAAGCAGTCTCCTGCCGGCAGACTCAGCGATTATTGAATACTTTTGTGTTTAGATCGCAATTTGATTTAGAGCTTAGCAGTAGCAACTGCAGCCTGATCAAATGATTAATTTATTGTTGTTGTGATGCTTTGGCCAAGTTTTATAATTAACTGTTTACATTAAATCTCTCGTGAAACCGCTACACGTTGTGACCATTCGCTCGTGGAAGTTTTAAAGAGAGTACAAACATATATTTTAAAGTATATTTTAATTATTTGCCCACTTCTGGAATTATGCTTACAAATTTCAGAAGTGGGATGTATCTCACGTTGCCTTGATTCGCTTTTGCCATCCGCACACTTGTTTTGTTTAAGTTTTGAAAACGTGAGTAATTTGAAATTAAATTTTTAGAAGTACCGACATTAGAAATTTGTATCAGTTTGTGATAGTTTTGTTTATTGATCGGTGGCTGTGAAAAAGTAATTTTGAATGTTAGAAGCCACCGAGTTTCTTGCTGGTTCTTCTCGCTAGGATTGTGGCATTCCGAACCAGTGGTAGATTCGCTTTAAATTGTAAATTATGTGAAAGTACTTGTATTACTCAAGATAAAAAGTTTTGTGAGGTTAGTGTATTTAACCTCAAAATATGTTTAGATTTGTGAAAGTAAATAAGTGATTCAGACTTCGAAGAGTGCATCGAATGAGGTGAGCCGTTTCAGTTTATTGAGTGTGTATTCATGAGTTTTGATAAAGACTGAGAGTTCGGCAGTTTGATAAGTGTTTTACATATTATTATTAGAGAAATAATCGTGAGCAGGAGCGGCCCAGGCATGACCGCCTGATCATGAATTCAGGCAAGAACGCCACAGGCAAGAACGCCTGATCATGATTTGGGGCTAGACGCATGTTCACGATTTGGGGCATAAACGCCCGTGATATGACTTGAACACGAGGACGTGAATTATTTGCAGGACGGCCGAACTGTCAGCTTTGCGTTTAAAATTGAATTGATATTTTGGAGAAGATAAAAGATTGTGTATTTGTTTAGTGATGAATGTTTAATTAGGCTGATATTTGACTCATTCGATGTATTTCACTCGGTTCGTTCTTTGGCGGGGATACGCCATATTGAAATAATTTGCATAAATACGAGTATTTTGACTTTGGTAAAGCAGTCTCCTGCCGACAGACTCAGCGATTATTGAATACTTTTGTGTTTAGATCGCAATTTGATTTAGAGCTTAGCAGTAGCAACTGCAGCCTGATCAAATGATTAATTTATTGTTGTTGTGATGCTTTGGCCAAGTTTTATAATTAACTGTTTACATTAAATCTCTCGTGAAACCGCTACACGTTGTGACCATTCGCTCGTGGAAGTTTTAAAGAGAGTACAAACATAATATATTTTAAAGTATATTTTAATTATTTGCCCACTTCTGGAATTATGCTTACACACCCCAGGTGAGATTGCAGTCAAGAGCCAACTTATAGTGGTAGAAAAAGAAAACACCCATCGTAGAGTTCAAATGAATATACCTATTTAAGTGTTTTTTTTTTCAAATTGAAGGTGGAATTATCTTGCTTAGCTATGTTTGATGAAAATATTTGAAATGTTTTAGGCTCAAGGGCTAAGTGACGATGCAGTCTAAGATCTGTTGAGCGGTTTATGGATTCATTCTCTCATTTTATATTAAATTCTTAATTTATAGAATTGAACAACGTTTTCTGACCTTCCATTGAAAAGCTACCGCTTCTGATCCTGTCCATAAACGCGGTCACCGGCTCCTTTTTGGAAACAGGTTGGAAGGGCGCCTTCCCACAGAGTAGGCAGTACTGAAAAAAACATATAATGTCATAAATAAGTAAAGCTAACAAAAAAGTAGTTATGCAGTAAAGTGTACTAATCAAATGGTTTTTATTCAAACAAACTTTTGAATAGCTCTATCCATCGCCCGCTGAGTGTCCCTTTGAGATTTATTTGATTGGAATTTGCAAGTGATAATTGGATACTCACAAAAATGACCCCAAGACTCCACAGATCGCAGCCCGGGCCGTAACCCGCGGCGGAGGACCCGCCCCGGATGCACGACACCACTTCCGGCGCCGCGTACGGCAAACTGATGACAACGCAAAAATAAAACAAATAAAACAACAATTTTCACGTTTCCGCTAAGGCCAGCTTGAATAAAAGCAATCCTTTTCACTCACAGTTAGCTGCTACGAGTACTTTGACAGTATCACAAAACTGACGAAGTCGCGGGCATCATCTAGTTGTAAATTAAATTGTAAAACGCTGTTGATAACAAATAAATAAACAACAAAAAATACATGACGTTTGAATGTGGTTTTATTTTTTTTGTACCAAAAAGTTATAAAATATGAAGAAAAAATGGAAACGTAGTGGATAAGGAAACACTTATCTGTATAAGACATCTCTACCAGTGACCCTTTGGAGTGATAATGGTTGTGAAGGAGGAATAGGTACAAGAACAAGGCTTTATTACCTGAAGCAAGGCGTCATCATCCGTTGTCGCTCGTCAACGCAGTCGGGCAGCCGCCGCGCAAAGCCGAAGTCCACCACCTTCACTTTAGCTTCGTTCAGTCTGCAACTACTAAGGAGGATGTTCTGCAACAAACGAATTAAGATAAGATATTTAGGAGTTAAAATGAAGGAACTAAAAGTTTAATCTATATATATAAAAAACCGGCCAAGTGCGAGTCGGACTCGCGCACCGAGGGTTCCGTACAAACCTGTAGTAAGTTTTAAATTATTAAAAATATTTTTATTTTAAATATTTGAGTTGATTGAATGAAAGGTAAATTGCGGTTTACGATTTATGACGTATTAAAAAAAACTACTTACTAGATCTCGTTCAAACCAATTTTCGGTGGAAGTTTGCATGGTGTAATGTAATGTACATCATATCTTTTTTTAGTTTTATCATTCTCTTATTTTAGAAGTTACAGGGGGCACACACACATTTTACCACTTTGGAAGTGTCTCTCGCGCAAACTATTTAGTTTAGAAAAAAATGATACTACAAACCTCAATATCATTTTTGAAGACCTATCCATAGATACCCCACACGTATGGGTTAGATGAAAAAAAAAATTTTTTTGTTTCAGTTCTAAGTATGGGGAACCCCCAAAATTTATTGTTTTTTTTTCTATTTTTGTAAGAAAATCTTAATGCGGTTCACAGAATACATCTACTTACCAAGTTTCAAAAGTATAGTTCTTATAGTTTCGGAAAAAAGTGGCTGTGACATACGGACGGACAGACAGACAGACAGACATGACGAATCTATAAGGGTTCCGTTTTTGCCAAATTTGGCTACGGAACCCTAAAAATGAATCCCTATTTCCCTTGGTCACGGCATCACGCGTGAACGGCTGCACCAATTTCGCTAATTCTTTTTATGTTGTATAGGTGAGGACCTGGAGAGTGACATAGGCTACTTTTTATCCCGGAAAATTAAGGAGTTCCCGCGGGAATAACAAAAAACTTAAACCACGCGGATGAAGTCGCGGGCATCGGCTAGTTCGCTATAAAATCCGCGACAGTCGAGTCAACATCTCCTGAAGATGCTCCGGTGTCGGAGTAAAACGTACATAGAGAATAATTTGGAAGATTTGTGTGGTGTGGGTGTGTATCGCGGACTATAAGTGTAAGATACACTGTACCACATAGAATTTACCTTCATTATCATGGACTTCCGCAAAATAACGCCTGCTTCTATCAGAAACGTGAAGAGTTCATGTTAGTGATATTAACCAAAATAAAGAAATAAGATATCACTCCCCTCTAATGTTAACCAGCATTCAATGCAAAGAAGTCAAGCTTCACTAAGAAACTTCTGAAAGATTTTGCAAAACTACCAGGAGCCCATAAAGCTCAAAGAAGTTATCACACTCACCTCAGGCTTTTAACGTGATAATAGCCGAAATAAGGAAATAAAATATCACTCCCCTCTAATGCTAACTCCAGCATTCAATGCAAAGAAGTCAAACTTCACTAAAAGCCTTCTGGAAGATTTTGCAAAACTACCAGGAGCCCATAAAGCTCAAAGAAGTTATCACACTCACCTCAGGCTTAAGGTCTCTGTGCACCACGTTCCTCGCATGCATATGCCGCACGGCCAACGCTAGCTGCACTATAAGTCTCCGCGCAACCCTCTCTCCCGCGGACCCTAGTATCGAGGAGAGCTCCCCGCCTGTCGCCAACTCCGTTACTATGTATGTGAATGCCTAGAAATAAAGGAACACAATTTAGAGGTGCCCAAACCTAAAGAGGCAAGTGCGCATTATGTTTGGATCTTACTGGATTAACAGACTGCAGTAATGTGACCTGGCTATAAGATAAACTTGTAGACAATTTAATCCATACTTATATTATAAATGCAAAAGTGTTCCTGTCTGTCTGCCTGCTACGCTTTCCCGGCCCTACTATGTTTTCAATATTTTTTAGGTTGCATCCCGAGGAAGGACGAAGGCTATTTAAGGAGTTCCTGGAGTAATAAAAATACCCTAATTCACTATGGACATACACATATATTACGTTTTACTTAGATTGTAGACTTACCGAATCGTAAAAGACTTCGTGCAGTGTGATGATGTAGGGGCACCCTTGACACGCTTTCAACAGCTCTATTTCTTGTTTGACGTCCTTCTTCTGTGATGATATTATCTGATAAGCGAGAAAAAAAAAATTAATCTCGTACACTTTATACTTCGATTTACTTCAAGTTGTTATTTTACGTACGAAGAAATAAGGTATATCCACAATATAATATAATAATAATAATGACCTCCCGACCGAATTTCGGCCACGGCGGCCTATCTTCAGAGAGATTAGCCATCTGCGCGGAAGATATTATAGTGCACAAGTGTGTGCCAGGAAAGCGTAGCAGACAGACAGACACACTTTCGCATACACAGGTGCACTCTCTGTTCCTTTACTTTCATAGCCTGATGGGACGGAAAATCCGACACGACCGGAGAGAGATCAGGCGCAGGTCCGACGGCTTTATGTGCTCTCCGAGACACGGGGGTGAAACAACGCCAACTTCCTTACTCCGGGCTAGTACTGAGAATTTCTTGTCAGAAAAATCCAATACTTGTTATGTCCCGGGACTTTAACCCGGGACCTCGTCGGCCGCAGTTGAATATGCTAACCACTAGACCAACGATCCACAATATAGCGTAGGTGTTACTAACCTTAACGGCATATTCCTTTCCGGTCTGTCGATGTATGCATTTCCGGCACACAGCATAGGACCCGTCCCCTAGTAGAGGCGTGCAGAGATCCACGGCGTACTTTTGGAAAAACGGTGAATCCTGTAAAGAGATAAATTGCTAAGTAAATGTTATATGTAATTACAAATGTTGGCATTACTACTATTTTTGTTATATCCCATGAAACAGGAGACTCGGCCTCGAACGGAACTCCTTATATTATATTTCCTCTGAAAGTCTTCCAAGGGATACACCCTATCTCTGTACCAAATTGCATCAAAATTGATTGATGAGATGGCCGTTAAAGCATAGCAGACAGCAGACACACTTTCACACTTATAATATTTGTATGGATAAGTACGGCTAGCTATTTTATTAGTCTGGTTCACTAAATACACGGTTTTTCAATAAGTAAGTAAAATTGCGTAGGTACCTTAGCAACCCATCCTTTCAATTTGTCGTGCTTCTGTCCCGTCGCCTGCATCCATATCTGGTCAGAGATTATGTTCTCCGAGAACAGTATACTTGGCGCCACATACGAGTAACCTGAAACAAAAATATACAAGCATTAATAATAAGGATGATGCCTATGTCATTTACTGATTTTATTAAATAACTAGCTTATGCCCGCGACTACGTCCGCGTGGATTGAGGTTTTTTGGTTCCCGCGGGAACTCCTTAATTTTCCGGGATAAAAAGTAAGCCTATGTGCTATTCCAGACTATATTCTATCTCTGTGCCAAATTTCAGCCAGATCCGTGCAGCCGTCGGCGCGTGATTGAGTAACAAACATCCATACATCCATACATCCATCCATCCAAACTTTCGCATTTATAATATAGTATATAAGTATATAAGTAAGAAGGGTCTTCCAAAATACCTAAAATTCACATCTCTTGTTAGTTTTGATTATAATCATTTTAAACTATTGATTATAGAAAAAAGGTTTGGATGACGTCACAACTGTGTATTTCATTTTCATACTAGAAGCGCGTTTTTAATTTTGATAAAGAGTTGCTGATTTGATTGCGTTTTAGTTTTTCGTATAAATCTTTTCTGGTATTTTCCGGCATTTAATTATGTTGTCTCTAAACTGTGGAGTGTAGAAGATAAGGAGTAACATCTCTTATGGGAGAAAAGTTGAAAAAGTGTCCAGTGGTTGCTATAGTAACAGTTCAAAAACCTTCCATAGTGGCGCTGGTGTAGGCAAAGGGTATGGTATGAATGTAGCAATTGTAGATTGAAGTGAAGTAGGCAAAGTTAAAAAAAATTATGCTATAAAATTTCAACAACTTACGTAGTACAAAATAATGATGAATGTTTTCTTTCCTTGTTTATTTCTCAAACCTACTCTAATAATATTTGGCGCTTCCTTTTAAATTTATCTTGATGCTAATGTGGCGCCCCCAATTGAATGCATTTCAATGGACACTTTTTTTACAGAGATGTTACTCCTTACCTTCTGCACTCCATACTCTAAACTAAACTACACTGACAGCACAAAATCTAGTGTTGCCCCTTTTTAACCGACTTCCAAAAAAGGAGGAGGTTCACAATTCGGCGCGTATCTTTTTTTAATGTATTTCGGTGCATATCTCCGTAGTTTCTGAACCGATTTGAACTTTACAGTGGCTTTGGAAGTAGGTTTTTTGGAAAGATTTTTCCCCAGAGAGTATTTTGAAATGGTTAGCAATAAAATTAGTCCTGGTATTTTAGAGTAGTTTAGAGATTGTGTTCAACACATACACAAACATCTTCAGACAGGAAATAATAATTAAGCAGTAACAAAGATAATTTCATTAATGGTGTCACATGTGTTAACCGAACAAAATTTAAACTAGTGTAGGTGGAACAAAATTAAAATTAGACTCTCAAATCATGAAAAATTATCTACATTTTTTTATGACATAGACAGACAAATCATAATTTTTGAACCCTAAATTAGCATTGCATATTATTTTGTCATGTTTGCCCTAAGGTTTCCCATCGCATTTTGTCTACCATGATAATACTATAGGTACCTACTAATTATGGGTAACCCGACAGACAATGGTGCTAAATTCAACACCTAATAGACGCGGGATAACCTGTTAGGGCATGGCAGTTATATTAAACCCATACCCCTATTCGGTTTCTACACGGCATTGTACCGGAACACAAAATCGCTTGGCGGCACGTCTTCGCCGTCTCCTACCAGGTAAACGTCCAATCTCCTAGAACGAAACGTTTTTGAAACGAACCGCTAGGGTGTGGAACACCCTCCCAGCGCACGTGTCTCCTGCCACGTATAAGTACCTTCAAGGCAAGAGAGAGTGGGCATCTTCTAGGCAAGCGCGTTCCAACCTAGACCTCATCATTGCTCTAAGCATAATTGTCGTCAAGCGCAAGCCTATCTCACAATTTAAAAAAAGAAAGAAATAAATAAAATATAAACCTTAAAACTAAGGAATTAAAGTTTAATTACGAATGTACTATATTTATATTTAAGACCTTTTTTCTTCGGAACAACGCGAGGTGTCGGTCACGCGTTTCCACATTTTTACCCCCTACCAAAAAGTGCTCAACGCGGCTAAAGAATTTTTTACTTCAAAAATGAGTGATGATGATGATGGTCTTACCGAGGAACAGTTTGTCGTAGTGCTTGGGCGCTTGGGCGGGCGAGTCCGTGGGCGGCATTCGCGTGAACTCGTCCGCGAAGTTGCATGTATCTGCTGCGTGGGACAGCTGGGGCACAAATGGCGCGGACACCTCCCGCCGGGACACCGCTTCCCAGTCCAAAGTCTGTGGGTCACAAGTGGTACACCGTTAATATCGAGGCATTGCTTTCAGTTTCATTTTGTCTGCCAAATGGTACACGGTTAATATCGAGGTATTGCTTTCAGTATCAATTTTGTCTGCCAAATGGTACACGGTTAGTGCCGTGGCATTGTTTATAGTTTTTATTTTGTCTGTCAAAAATGAGACAACGTTACACAGTGAGGATAGGACATAATATGATGAGAAAACGGTCAACCTCGAATAGTGGAAAGGCACAATAGTTCGAGAGCCTAGAAATAAAAATAAAAAGAACGTTTCTTCTGGTTAAAAGATCGGTGAAGGTCGTGGTGGATCTTAGACCACAAGAAAAATAATTTGATAACATGATGAACATGATGAAATTTTTTCGATATGTTGTCGATTTTCAACAACCTTGTTGAAATTTCAGGACTCAGTCATTGTGGCTTTAAGTTGTATTTAAGCTCGTTTGGTAACTTAATAGTATGTAAATAGCTAACCTGGAAAAATGGATGCCTTTTCAGTTCTTCCGCGTCGCCTTCACCGCCTCCGAGACGACGTCGCGGATCTTTGACTAACAATCTGTAATGGAAATAAAATAAAATTCAATAATTAATGAACATTGCAGTGGTCTCTTGGGAAGATCATGTTTATGAACTGCCCCACGATTGTGTAAGGAAATCGTAATCGTAATCGTTTGTCTAACGTATAATTCTACGTGCTTAAGGGGTTCATAGATGCCTGCACGACAAAAAGCATGCATGAACTCCCTAAACAGTTCGAGTAATACGTTTTAAGCTGTCAAATGATTACGATTTCCTTAGACGATTGGGCTTCAGATCTCCTCTGGGGCAGACGTGTTCTGGAGTGGAGATGGATGGATGGATCTCCACAGGACACGGTCTTGGGCCGCTTGCTTGGCTCCTAGCTTGAGATCGTCCATCCACCCAGTGAGGGGTCATCCAACGCTGCGTTTTCCGGTGCCAGACTGCTATTGAAGCACCTTTGGACTCAATGAATATGGGTACTTCGAACTATGTGCCACGCCCACTTAAGCTTAGCGACTCTTCGAGCTATATCGGTTGCCCTGGCTCTCCTACGGATCTTCTTATTTCTGATTTGATCACGTAGGGATACACCAAGCATATAGCCGTCTCCATCGCCCGCTGAGTGACTATGACAGACCCGACCCTTCTTATGATGCCCATAGTAAGCTACCAAATTACTGGCATCAGGCAGTGTTCGAGGAGCAGAAGCGCAGGAAACAAGCGACGCGGTGAATGCTCAAAACCTAGTAAAGCGAATGCTGTCGAGCGAAGACATGTGAAGTCGGTACAGCTAAATGCTCAGGGCTATAATGATGAGGTGAGAAAATAGAGAAAAGGAAGAAAAGAAGAAGATTGAGAACTAGAAGGTCAGCACGAGTGCGCGAGTGCCAAGCAGTTCCGTGCTGACTGCTGACCTTGAAAACAGGAGGTTATTTTAGTCCGTGCAAGCCGGACATGCCCTACCATTAGACAGAAGCCCATTGAGATTTTTTCCTCCCACGATGGAAAAAATAAAAGTGTTCGAGGACTTTCATCTCCCAGACACTGAGTAACAAAAGAATATTGCTTACTTCTTAATAAAGTCCTGAACTTCCGGACTGACATCGTTCGGTACGGGGTAACTGCAGCGCACTATACGCTTGGTGATTTCCTGCTGTGTGTTCTTCTCGCCCTCGACCGTGAACGGGGATGCCCCGGTTAACAGTTCGTAGGTTAACACGCCGACCGACCACCAATCAACCGCCTGTGGACAAGAGAGAAGAGTGATTTAGTGCTGTTATGTGTTCTGTGATTAAGTGGATGGGAATTAAGAAAGTCTTAACATACTTTAATAAATTGTTACATTTTTAATGGATGGGGTTGCCTGGAGGAGATCACTTTTAGTGATAAGACCGCCCTTGAGCACTTTGTTTCCTGTACTTGTTTTCTTTATATCTTTATGTTGGTGTAGCAATAAAGACTGATCAGTCGGTAAAGTATTACGCCTAGATATGGCCAAACAAAAGGCAAAGTCTCAGGATAATAACAAATGAGGTGCCGCCAACAATGCAACTTGAGTAAGATTTCGAATTTTCTGTCGAATAGTTAGATAGATATTATCATATGCTTGAGATAAATACCGGGCTTTACGTGCTCTTCAACTTCAAGGCACGAAGGGAAGGAGCAGATGAAATTCGGACCTCCAAAGTTGGTCACCCATCAAATTACCTATCGTTCAGACGATGCTTTCCCAGCATCAAGCAAACTTAAAGTAAATAATAATATTTTCGAGACCCAATAGCGTTTATCGAAAAGATGATAGAGCTACACATCCTTTAAAAAAATAGAATAGTCCGCATTTGGTCAGCATGGTGAACTATCGCTTAAATGCTTATTTTTGTAAGAGAACATCATTGTTTTGCAGTGATACTAGCGCGGCGATGCGATTGTATGTAAAGTAAATTGATTTTAACCAAAAAAAAATTAATTATTCCGAAGATGTAACACACCTACGCCGAGCATAACCGAACGTTGTCGATTACAATACATACTATAATATCATGCTACATGTTAACAGTTTAATATAGCACGCGTTACAAGTTTCCGCGTTGCGAACCTTGAAGACACATATAGTATTATCATGATTATCATCTACAATGGACAATGCCTATGTTATTATACTTTATTGTGAACTAAAAATGGTGATAACTCGTGCGTATATGGGTTTTTGTATTGATTTAATTATAATATAAGCTCTTTAGGTCTTTTATATGATATATAATATATCGAATCATACATGCATAGTTATTTTATCTTAGAATGAGACTAGTAGTTAATAAAAATAGGCACAAGGTAGTACTAGTTAGTTAAGATGAGAAGTTAATGTAGTTTGCATTATTTAATTTATCTATACTAATATTATAAAGCGGTAAAGTTTGTGAGGTTGTAGAGGGTAATCTGTGGATCTACTGAACAAGCAATGCCACCACCACTCACATACACCACCACCCAAGACACCCAAGTCCCAAGAAGGGTGGTGGTGTACGTGAGTCTTGGTGGCATTACTTGCTTGGGAACTTAGCTTTCTTGCTTGGTTGGGAAGGTAAACGGTGCTTCGCTTGTAACTGCATGCTTAACCATACAGATTTTTTTCTGTTGGCGGATTAAAGCAAAATAATTGTATTCTTTTCTTGCTAAATAATGAACTTCCGCAAAGTAACGCCTGATTATATCCAAAATTCTGGTACTAATAGAAAGCTACATTATTTGTGAGTGTCATAGGCTATATTAGTATATATTAACCCGAAAAATTATGGAGTTCCCGTGGGAATTTAAAAAACTTATTACACGCGGACGAAGTCGCGGGCATCTGCTAGTTTGTTATATTTATAGTATAGTAGTAGTAGTCTTAGCGATAAGACCGCCTTATTGTAACCTATGTTTTAAGTTTTCATATTTGTTATCTGTTTCTGTTGTGTTTTTGTGATGTGTACAATAAATAATATACATACATACAAAATAAACAAGAAACATACTCGTATTAGCAGTTGCCATGTCTATTATCCTATTTAGAATAGGCATGATGACTGATTTTGAAAAATGGTCAGATTATGTTCGGAAGTATCTACTATTTCGAAAAAATATCTTATTTCAGCAGAAAAATAAGGTTTAGTCGATAAAATTGGCATTTGAAATTTAAATTTTAAAATTCACGCCAAAACGTTCTGCGGTGTCATGGCGTCGTTTGTGACGTCACTATTGTTTTTACCAATGTACTCTGTGCAGTGTGCAGTAAACAATAGTGTGATTGTCAAAGCTCGAAAACAAACAATTGTGACGTCATTCACTTCTTGGTGTTTTGTCCAATATGGCGGATTGCTGTATTTTATAGTTTTATTCAATCAAAATAAATAGCAATCTCACTCGAAATAGAAAAAAAAATACGTTTTTTATAATCCATGAATCCTATTTCATTAAATAAATTCATAATTTCATTGATTCTTGGTTACTGTCATCATGCCTATTCTATGGCAGGAGCGCAACCTTACCGCATTCGGAGAATCTGTATCTGCATTCTGCTTGTTACTGAGCGAAAAGTGCCAAAAAATTCGCCACCCAGCTGACCCAATTGAAGAGCAAACAATTCGCCAAACTAAATAAAACATTATTTTGTTTAAAATAAAAGTCAATTTTCATTTAAACTTTACGAATCCAAATTTGTAGAAGGATTCCATGCTCTATTCCCCAAGTTTTAGAGGCGTGTAGCTACTTTTATTGTATAGTATCTTGTTTTTAGGATAGCACATAATCTTTTGATTATGTACACAAAACATACCTACAAATTAAACAAAACCTTTATATGTTACATAATAAAAGCTAATATTCCTTAAATAGGTACTTTTCATAAAAAAGCTATCAATATAATTTATACTTTAACACTTGAATCATAGAGTTGAAATTAAGATGTTGTAAATCTTAATGATTATGTACAAGGTAACCTTCCGCAAGAGCGACTGCGACCTCGCTACTATCACGTTCAAGGTTCGATTCCTGGCTGAGGTGTTAAAGGGTAATTTAACTAAATTAACATTGCACGCCACGATTAGGATGACTATTGTTTTTTTTAAACTACTTACCTACAACACATCCATACTAATATTATAAATGCGAAAGTGTGTCTGTCTGTCTGTCCGTCTGTCTGTCTGTCTGTCTGCTACGCTTTCACGGCCCATCTGTTCAACCGATTTTGATGAAATTTGGTACAGGGATAGGTTGTATCCCGGGGAAGGACATAGGCTACCTTTTATCCCGGAAAATTCAAAGGTTCCCGCGGGAATCAAAAATGTATCTGTTGAACCGATTTCAATGAAATTTGGTACAGGGGTAGGTTGTATCCCGGGGAAGGACATAGGCTACTTTTTATCCCGGAAAATTTAAGAGCTCCCGTGGGAATCGAAAAAACTTGGTCCACGCGGACGAAGTCGCGGGAATCATCTAGTTAATTATAAATAGAAGTGAGAATGAATCTTACTTATATTATACTGAAATGCGAAAGTGTGTATGTTTGTTGGTTTATTGGTTTGTCCTTCAATCACGCCGCAACAGAGCAACGGATCGAAGTTATTTTTTTGCATATATAGTTAATAAATTAAATAAATAGATATAGTTGAAGACCGAGAGTGACTATAGGCTACTTGTTTTGTTCAAAGTAGTTTTTTTCTGATAAGTGTTGAAGGATGATGCTTTCAAAGATGAATGATGATTCAAAGATGAAATGCTAAATCCTACCTAGCAATGGCCGAAACCTAACACCAGAATTTAACTTGAAAAGTCATACTAACGATTTTACTGACAAATATTGACCTTAATCGTAAAGTTTGTAGCTATGGTAAGTACGTAATAAGTTTTATATTACTTAGTTTTTAATTAATTTTTAGTGTCCGCGCAGGATATAGAATATAGCCTACCTATCTTATATCATCAACTTATAATAGACCTTTTGACATCAGACAAATAGACATACAAGATGTAAATTTTAGCAGTTGCTATATTTCGCCTCAGCATAAAACTTAAGTACCTAGGTATAATACCAAAGTATTTACAACCACAAATTTTTATTTTTTTTCCAAATTAACACAATAATTTTTATAAAAAAACGGCCATATAATTTTCACGGTAATCGTAATTTATAATATTCAGCCCCAAGGCTGAACTCTAGACTAACAATAACTGGCTTTTCAGAAATCTGCGGGCGAAACGAAGATAATAATGAGATATTTCAAATTCTCAAGGCAAGGTCTCGCCATCAGAATCAGATAAGTGTGTTGCAACCTCGACTTTGCAAATGCTTGCAGTTTCCAAATTATTTTTCTTAAAAAGGCATTCGCTAGTAGGTATATAACTTCGTTTGTGAACGCGTACAGGAGTTCGGGTATTTTTTGTTTATTGATTTACTAGATGATACCCGCGACTTCGTCCGCGTGGATTGTTTTTTTATTCCCGCGGGAACTCTTCAATTTTCCGGGATAAAAAGCAACCTATGTCCTTCCCCGGGGTACAACCTCTCCCTGTACCAAATTTCATCAAAATCGGTTGAACAGATACATTTTTTTGATTCCCGCGAGAACTCTTCAATTTTCCGGGATAAAATGTAGCCTATGTCCTTCCCCGGGATGTAACCTATCTCTGTACCAAATTTCATCAAAATCGGTTGAGTAGTTGGGCCGTGAAAGCGTAGCAGACAGACAGACACACTTTCGCATTTATAATATTAGTATGGATATGGATTTTATCAAAATAGGTGTCAGAAAACAAGGCTAACCGCCCCCGTTATATGGGTTTGTGTGCGCCCTACATAAGACGCCCTATTTGTGTCGGTTGCCCAATTGAATATCTATTAACTATTCAATCATTATGGAATTAGATCACTCAAGTAGGAAACTGTGTTAACTCGGTGGTAACTGGTAAACAACACATCAACGAATTCTATGACTAAATAAGCACAGATTATAAAGCCTAGAGCACTAGCTGATGCCCGCGACTTCGTCCGCGTGGAATGTGGTTTTTTGGTGGTAGTTTTTTATTTTTAGCCTATCTGCTATTCCAGACTATAATATATCTCTGTGCCAAATTTCAGCCAGATCCGTTCAGCCGTTGGGGTAACAAACATCCATACATCCATCCAAACTTTCGCATGTATAAATATTAAATTAGAGTAAGTAAGTATATAAAGGAATTTTTATTCACGCACGTAAGAGTTATTACTCCATTTCATATCAAGTAAACATTTACACAAAACATTCCATGGTTACGGTCGCACGTTATTATGACTGTCAGTCTGTTTATATCCCGTATTGCTTATTGCACACGAAGTATTTAGGGGAATCACCTGAATCAGTGTGGTATTTCGCTTTAGGTACTGTAGGGTTATTCTCCTTATTCAAAAGTCCATCATCATCATCACTTCAACCTATTGCCGGCTCACTACAGAGCACGAGTATCTTCTCAGAATGAGACGGGTGTGACCATAGTCCACCACGTTGATCAAGTGTGGCTTGGAAAATCTAATACAACTTAAAGAAAATTTTGTAGAACTCTCAGGCATTATTACGCCATCCATCCTAATGTTATAAACTAGATGATACTGCCCGCGCCACGAACGCGTGGATTAAGTTTTTTACTCCCGCGGGAACTCCTTAATTTTACGGGATAAAAAGCAGCCTATGGCCTTTTTCGGGATACGACATACCTATCTCTATATCAAAATCGGTTGAAAAGAAGAGCCGTGAAAGCGTAGCAGACAGACAGACAGCCTATGTCACTCTCCAGGTCCTCAACTATACGTAGTTACGTACCCATGCCAAAATGCATGCTCCATTGCGGCGTGATTCAAGGAAAAACCAACAAACAAACACACTTTCGCATTTATAATATTAGTATCAAGTATGATTGGGTGGCCAACTTGTCACCAAATCGAGGTAAAACGCCGCCTCGCCGTAGCCATTTTAGTGGTGCCTACCTAAATAGCATTGTAATACTAAGCTATCGTTTCGCCTAACGCGTACTTGTACACCGTTCCTTGACCTAGTTCGTTAAAAGAAATGATTGATAAGGGAGTTTTTTCACCGGCCAAGGAATGCTGACGGAGTGACTTACACGAAACTTTTGCCTTCTAAAGCCTGTATTGATTTACAGTTTTCGACACTTTTTGAAGGATAACTTCTGACAGATTCGAGAGTACTTGAGGAGGCCCAGTGGGAGAATTTTTACCAATTCGATCGCGTTAAAATTAACTACGATAGTACCAAGTCGATAGTGCAAATCTATAAGTCACTTAGTTACAATCTGCACCCCTATTCTCTAACTCAGTAAAAAAACCTGGTGTTAAAGCTTCAACTTGTCAGAAATGCCGAGACGCCAAGCTAATAATATAAATTTTTGAACAATATTGCGACTCTTATTATCAGTGAATTATTAATTAATTGAACACGGGTTTGGAAGAAAATTTCGGATGCTAACCCGTGCGTGATTGGAAGACGAGTTCCTAATATTGAACACGAGTTTGAAAAGAGAGTTAGCAGTAAGCACATCAAACCCGTGCGGGGTTCGAGGCAATACTGCCTTGCATTGAACACGCAAATAGAAATACGCTACCGGGGGAAGGCATGCCGTAAACACGGTGGTCCAAAATGGCTGGAACTGGAAAGCGCAGAGTTGGAAGACCCCCCTCTAGGTCAAAGGACAACATCAAGCGAGTCGTAGCGAGCCGTTGAATCTAAGGCATAATATGGAAGTCCCTAAAAGATACCGAAGTTTCAAAAAAAAAATGAAAAAGTAATTGAAAAGACATAATGGCACAATTTTTACGTACAGGGTGAGTATTTGTAATGTTTCCTTCGAGCATTCAAATGTTTCCCAGGGAAGTTCTATCAAAGAGTCGCCATCACGTGCCCGGCCCGGCACCGGCGCGTGACCAATAACAAACGGTTGGCAAATTGCCATGGATTCACTGTAGGTACCGCCTTTATCAATTACCAGGTGACGAGCTGATACCCGCGACTTCGTCAGCGTGTAAAGTTTTTTTAATTCCCGCAGGAACTCCTTAATTTTCCGGAGTAAAAAGTAGTATAAGTCCTTAACCGGGACACAACCTATGTTCCTACCTTTCATCAAAACCAGTTGAAAAGACGGGCCGTGAAAGCGCAATATTATGTTTACCACAAAAACTTGTACTCTTTGGGATTCGGTGAAAGCCCATGCTCACGTGCAACTAAAAGTTGCCGGCAACTTTTTGTGGGCGTGCATGCAACGTCCATGGAGTTGAAGTCCCGACGAGGAGCCCGTGCGCGCAATCACAACAATGATGCTGGGCAACTTTAAGTTTCCCGTGCGCGCATCTAACTCTGGTTCACGCTCTTCAGGTCAATCGAAATGACTAATGACATTTGATAAAAAGCGTGACAAGACCGCATTTAGATACCAGTTGGCAATCGAATAGTAGATATCGGTAAACGAATCGATATATCGCAACAACATCGATTGTGCAATCGACTCAATAGTGAATTAATTCGGCGGTTATGCAACGTCGATTGCAATTCTATCGTATAACTATTAGAAATGTAAATTGTAATATTATAATATTTAGATTTTTCTTACTCGTACGTAGGAAAGCTGTGGTAACATATTATATACCTAGTTCATTTTTTAAATTAAGTAATGGAACATTATTGTCTATTTAGAAATCAATTCTCATCAACAAAGAGGACTAGAATCCAGAGCCAAGAATGAAGTGGAAAAAATACGTATTCTGAAAATATTCTGACGTAGATAATATTAATTTCAAATATTATGGAATAAACTACGCCACGTATGACGTAGAGCTAAAATGACATAACCAGGGTCGTATTGTGTGAATCCCGATACAAGTTCATGGCTGACCGACCGGTTGGATCCGCGGTCCCACTTCGCTGTCCCACTGACCTCCATACTGTGGCCTCAATGCTGACATAAAAATTACATTATTTTCATGAGAACGGTATATAAGTATACGATTGCGATTAGTTGCAAAGACTTCAAAATTTGAAGCATCGAAAATGCAATGCGTGGTTTAAAATCAGAAAATTCAAAGAATCCAGAGCCAAAAATAGTGTGCAAAATAAAAAAAATGAATATTTTACAAAACAACATTTTCAAAAATGGAACACATCACGCCACGTAGCGCTAAAATGACATAACCACAGGGTCGTTTAGTGCGAATCCCGATACAAGTTCAGGGCTGACCGACCGGTTGGATCCGCGGGCCCACTTCGCCGTCCCACTGACCCCGATACTGTGACCTCGCCGCGCTGGCACGTTTTAGCGCTACTAGCCACGCTACAAGCAATTTTAATACATAATTCTATCTAACAAGAGATAGTTTTTAGACTGACACGTTGTATTGCCTGCATACGACTTGCTTTTCATTCTTTACAGCGATTTCAGACTTTATGCATTGAGTTTTAAAGTTAATATTTGTAAAATTATTATTTGATTTAGTACTTTAGCATTGATGAATTCATAGTCATGTAGTTAGAGACTTTATTACATCGACGTTAAGTCGATTTTATATTCATGGTATCATAATAATCCTACGTGTAATGACAACCGACAAGGTATTAGAGCCTTTATAGCGCAGTTTGTAAAGTTTGTTTGAGATCAATTGGATTATAACAATGGCCTTAAGGCTCGGTGAAATTATTTCGTTATCGTTGCTTGATTGTGTAGCGTTTGTTTAAAAAAAACTAAGTAATTACACCAAATAATGGATTACAAAAGAAAAAGTTAAAATCTACAACACGATTGGCTCGTGTGATGCGTACCTATTACGGAGTACCTACAGATAGAACCATTCTACCTAAACCTGAAAGGTTTTACATTACAGGATATCCATAGTCCATACCTACTCATAATGAAAAGAAGAAAGTCTGTCTTCCCGCCTGTCTGTCTGTTCTGTGTCTGTTCCAGTCAGTGTCTTTGCACAAATGAAGCCAGGGTTACTGATAGGTCATTGTGTGACTGCAAGTTAGTAAAGCAGTGCTCGCATGCTTCTATGGGCGTGCACGCCACTGAGATTTTGGCCCCTGGTTCCTTTTATGGAGCTTTTGGGCGCAGACATGGACGTGAATACTGAAAGGGGATAAGAAACCAGCAATCATACCAAGAATAATATCGCAAGCGAAGCGAGCGTGAACATTTTGCATCATTCTTACCGAAACTAAACTCTAAAAGCCTTATATCCTGTCCACCTACTAAGTTACAAACTGACTCATTTGGAATTTGCTTGACTAATTAAATGAGGGTTTGACAAGTGAATTGAAATGTTTTATTTCATGTAATGTAGGACAGCTTTTTTCACTTATGGTGACTCGGGACTCTACGATTGGTTCGGAAAGAAAATTCTACTCAGAAGAGTCGGCATTACCTCTCAGCATTAGCTCTTTTTGCAAAAAAAAACTACTGAAAAAACTGGTCGGAAAATGTTTCTTAGTTCAACTCAACTACTTTACTCTTTTGATTGTTACTTGCTAGGGTACTTATCTCTACATAGTAAATACTACAACCTGAGGTAAATGAGAACACGTAGACGTATCACTAGGTAGCAGATACGAATTACGACAAAATAGCTCTGAAATAGCGTGGCCGAGCTATTTCTATACCCTCAAACTGTCAGAGCGTCTGCCGGCCGCGTGGTGACATTGATAACTTGCTATTTTTGACTATTTTTAACCGCCTTGTTATATCAAAGAAAGAAAGGTTGCAGTTCGCAATGCACAGCTCCGAACTTATCTTTCGTTCGAATAGATCATGGCTTGGCCCATGGCCGCCCTAAGGCACGACGTACACTGAAAAACCACATGCGCGTGTTCTTAATTTCTTGTAATCGAACACAAAATATCACTCATTGGCAATATGTATCTCCGTTTATGTTCTACTGAACGAATTTCGGCGACGGCGGCCCATCTCCAGAGACATTAGCCATCTGCGTGGGGAGATATTATAGTGCACATGGGTGTGCGCATTTACGGGTGCACTCTCTGTTCCTTTACTCTCATAGCCCGATTGGACGGAAAATCCGCTACGACCGGAAAGAGATCAGGCGCAGGACCGACGACTTTACGTGCTCTCCGAGGCACGGGGGTGAAACACCACCAACTTCCTAACTCAGGGCTAATGCTTAGAATTTCTTGTCAGAAAGTCTTGGTAGATTCACTAAACGACTCTTAAGCACTTGTAAAAGTTAATTTGAATAAAAACATTTGAATTTTGAATTAAGACAATCCCAACGCTCGTTATGGCCCATCCCGGGAATCGAACCCGGGACCTCGTCGGCCGCAGTCGAACATGCTTACCAGAACCACTAGGTAGACCAACGAGGCACATTCATAGGTTGTGAGTTGTGACTTGTGAGTTGTGACTGACCCCACAAGGAAAACGGCCACTATTTTCTAAGAAGTTCTTTATAATAAACAAAACGTTATCCAAACTAATCTTAATATCTAACGTATTATAATAAGAAATTTCCGCTTGGAAAATCCCATCGGCCACACGGCTATACGTACTCAACGTATCTTAAAGCTGTTTTACTATGGAATATGGAATAGTATGCGACAACGTAGCATGCACTGCATGCTGCATGCTACAAATGGAAAGTGAAACCTTAATTAAACAGCATCGATAGTCTATTTCATGTTTCATTATTGTTCTACTGTCGGTTCTTGCTACAATAACTGTAGCATGCTAAATGCAGCCCTGTGGCATGCCTCAATGTCGCATGGAGGTATGTGTTGGTCTGGCATAAAAAGGGCCGTAACTGCTTACTGCTCAGGTGCGATATAATGCGTCACTTTTTCAGAACTAGTAATGAGCATAATTTAAAATCCATGTGGCCAACTAATATGTATCTCCTATATTTTGACAAGAGTCAAGACTACAATTGATTCTCAATTTAACAGATTTTAGATAAACTTGTTAATTGTCTAGCAGTTACTCTTTTCAGTTATAACTATTCTAATCTATTTTTATTTTATATTTACTCGATAATATAATTCATTTTTTTTTCTTAAACTTATTCCTAGAAAAATTCCGGACAAAAACGCATATAACTACTAGTATGTAGTCAAACTAGTAATTTTCTCTAGTAGGTAACCCAATACGGAGAATACCTAAGCGATGACGTCATAACTGTCAATAATCTAATCGGACGTAAAGAGAAGGCCTGACTGGCATTCACCAATAACAATACAGCTGACGTATACAGAGTCTGCGATTGACACGACAAATTATTGAAACATTTAACATACTCTATGTACGTAAATACTACGCGTATATCAGGACGTCACTACGATAACAATATGTTCGTAAACAAATTAAAGAAATGGACGTAATTTGTAACTTACATTACGTGGGAGCAAACAATATTTATCTAATTCAAGAAAATAATATTTAACTCCTTAAAGTCAAAATTCAGCCAAAAGAAAATCACTAGAGCGTGCAATTGGGTCATATTTTAAGTTAAAGTACTCGTATGTCAATTTTCATTTGTTTCAAAAAATATTCTTAGCAACCTCTTAATTATGAGAACATTATCTCATGCAAAATTACATATAATTGCTTGCCTTATTCTACGTTTTCTTCTAATTCAATATTTAACAGTCTACAAGTTTTTATCTATATACATTGATTAGAATACAAATCTGCGGAAAATCCCCCAGCGATCCGATGGCATTGACAAACATCGAGAAAAAGTCGATTAATGACTAAACGTCAGCTTTTCATTATAAAAACTACAATCGATTTCGGTCCTTTCACTTAAGAAGAATGGTTTTGAAGATTATTATTCTAAAATGCAAACAGGAAATTCGAAAGAAAAAAATATTTTAGAACCAATGCCGTAGGTGAACCAGGGACTGCAGGGACAGGCATGTATGCTGGCTCTTTATATACCGATACGATATCAATGAAAGACGACCAGGTTAGGTACTTAATTACTTATTTTAAGACTGCATCATGAATAAGTATAACGAATAATGATACAATAGAATGACGAAATCGAGCACAGAGTGAAAACTAAAGTCAGTTTACTACTTAAAAGAAAAATACTGTTCCGCGACTGGACAAAGGTTTCGCTCTTCACTACTCGGTAGTCCCTACTCCCTGCATTTGTAGAAACGGGCATAACCGTATCTATCTACAGGAGATAGAGACGGCTATGAAACGGGCCATTCAACTGTAAAATATAAATTATACATCCTTGCCGCGGCCTGCTACGATGGCGTTGATGATTTTGGGGAGTCCAGAAAGAACCAACATATTCACGAATTTTCTGTCACACGGCTAAAAACGATCTGCCCACCGATTGTGTAATGAAATCGTAATCGTTTGTCAAACGGATAATTCGACCTGTTTTAAGGAGTTCATAGATGCCTGCACGTCAAAAAGCATGCACTCTCCTTAAACAGTTCGATTGATACGTTGACTTTGAGCTGTCAAATGATTACGATTTGCTAAGACAATTGGACTTGAGTGAGACTCTGACTTGAGTGAAGCTACTGCGGCTGCCCGCAAAATAAAAAAGGTTAAAAGTAAATTCATTTTTTACTGGCAAAGGAGATCGGCGAAGTCTGACCCAGCTAATTTAAAAACCATTCAGATTCAGAAATCATTTAATATTTTTTAATATATTTCAATGTATTTTTCTGTGTAAACACCAAATTTTTAGAAGATGGGGATCAAAAATAAAAATAATTACGAAACAATAAAAAAGTCGTTCTAATGGCAATACGGAGTATAGATACCAGAGTATAAAAGTAGAAACTAACGTGTCAAATGTCAATTACTGTCAACTCAATCAAATGTCATTCGTGGACCGTGGTAGAGATGTGCCAACTCGGAAAAAACACGTTAACTCGAGTTGAAATTCAGGTAACTCGGAATTGAATTCGAGTTTCACAACTCGAGTTAGCATTTAAAGAAACTAAGTGTATTTTATTTGTTACAAAATACTTTTTTACATACATATTTGTACTTCAATTCAACTCTCTGTTAGGACAATTATTATTATAATGTTGCTTATCTTCGTAGGTAGGATTGAAATAAAAAGGGTTTTATAGTTTACCTATAATAATTTATACCGTTCTCATTAGAGTTAATACACATTAATTTTTGGTTTTAGTCTTAGTTTAGTTATAGTAAGTACCTACTCATATTTAACAACAAAACTAGTTAGGTATATAGCAGTCTTCACAAAATAATATCAGTCTAACTTGTAGGTATACATTTTATGTTATTAATAGTTTAATCATCACAATGAAAATATTCATAAATAACTTTTTTAATCGTTGGTGTCATTCGGTCAATGCAATGGCGGGAGTACGTAGACAGAGAAAGAGATATAGACAGGGTGTCAGCGTATACAGTATGCGATATTAATCTAAACTTCTAAACTAATATTATAAAGAGGAAAGATTTGTTTGTTTGTTTGTAATGGATAAACTCAAAAACTACTCAACCGATTTTAAAAATTCTTTCACCTATAGAAAGCTACTTTATCAGCGAGTAACATAGGCTACATTTTATTTTAAAATAAATTAGAGATCCCTTCGAAAATTGCAATAATTCACCTAATTTAACTTTTTACGTTAAACCTCTATACGTCTATTAATTCAGACTGTCTTTTATGTCATATTTGTCAAGACACTTTTATTTCATATTTGTCAAGACAAACATAATAAATACAAGAAAACTTACCAACATTTTTTTAAAACGTTTTAATATCTAATTGATGTAGACAGACTGCGAAAAGCCTCAAAGATCAAGGTCTCAACTTAGTTGTTAGTTCTAAACATTGTTCCCAGGCGATCGCAGCGAAAATACGTCATATTGAAGACTCAAGTGCCAAGCATTCACAACGGTTTGCTGAACAAAATTTCAGAACGTATGGTATGGAGTTGTTCGTCTCAGTGCCAACTGACCATTGGATATGGACTATTTTGATCAAGTGCTACCTGTGCGAAGTCGGGGCGGACCGCTAGTTAATAAATAAATACGTAATTGTAATTAATCAAAAACGTTAATTTAATTCAAACGCGATGCATTATCGATACAGTCCCGCGCTGTATTACCTGCCGGCACCCCTCGCTCTTCTTTTACCCGATGTCACCTGAAATGCTCACGCGTTAGCATAATATACTACGATACTTCGCGACGCGATTGTATCGCTATTGAATTGCTTCTGTCGCGCGTTGTAAATGCGACTATCGCCCAAAAGTAGCGATGCATAAGAGCGTTAGGGTTAACCCCCCTTTTCAAACAATAAGAATACTATAACAACCATCAATTTGTATGTCATAATATACCTACTGGCCGCGTTATGAATTACATAGGTTTAATGTACCCAGCAGGTAGGTAACTTGATTTATGTAGGTAGGAAAGCGTATGACTATTTGGTACATAGTCAGATAATGTTAATCTGCAGTGCCTGATAGATTTTTCAAAGCTATTAAATGGTCATCTGGGTTAAAAACCATGAAATAGAAATCTAACCTCACTTTTAACTATTACTACGAATATCTTTTTTCTCCCAACTTTATTTGAATGACTTTCATAAACTTTTTTGTTAGTCTGGTTTAGTATAAGAAGTATGAGAAGTTTGACGCGTGAACGTGAACCTCAAGTTTGGGTCAAACACTATATGGGAGCTCGCCGACCTCCTTTATGAAAGGTTCACGAGTCACCGACAACGCTCAGGTTACCATCGGAATCGTGATTCGCGCAACGTTCGCCCGCTCGTTTCACTTTTGCGGGCACTTTCTCTGCTAACGGTATAAGGACGGCGCACACCGGCGCCGGCACGCGGTACTGTTGCCGCGTGACGACGGGTAACTTACTGAACCGGTGGTGTTACTGGAGCGGTTTCGAATTATAATTTTGTTGCTATGTAAACCTCATTTAACACTTAGCTGAAAAGGTACAATAGCTAACTTTCTATAAGAGTTTTCTTCGTGACCTTACGTGAATTAAACCATTTCATGCTTGGTACCACGTGGTAGGTAAACAAAATGTTAATTTTCATTTTGGTATGACTTGAGAATCTGAGATCAACTAAGATCTTTTTTTGGATAGGAGTAACGCTAACATTATTTAAGCTCATACTTAATTGCCGCAGAACAGAACAGCACAATATTTAGACCGCCAACTTCTTGATCGTGACAAATCAAAATCAAAATAAATAAATAGTCTCTTTATCTGCAAAATTACAAAGGATCACATTTATAATTTGGCCTGAACTATCTCCCAAAAAAATGAAAACTCTTTTAAGGGAGTTAGTGCCTTCCCTATTAAAATAGAGATGGAATTTAAATAGAAAATAAACAATATATAATTGCAATAAAGAGAATAGAAATTAAAACATAATGCTCAATTTCAATCCAGGATTAACAATTAACGTTTCAAGTCAAACATATAAAGAAACAAAACTTGCAGTTACCTAACGACATTCGTTTGCTTCAATACCATACCATATTTACCAAGAGTCGGTAACGTGCTAAGTACGGAACCTGATTTGACCTTACAATTGACCATATCACCATAATATATAACATTACGGTACATAATCAACCTATAATGTGTTACCGCCTTAATGCTCACCACTTATTAATCAAAAATAAACCATCACACGTGCACACAGAATCCACTTTCCTTTGTAGCATTTCATTAGCATTACTGTGCTAAGTCCAATATTAGATGTCAAAGTAATAGAAACTGTAACTCATGGTGATAAAGATGTATTTCATCTTTATTTGAATCTTAACAAGTAGCCATTCTAAATTAGTTTCAAAGTCCAAAGTTGCTACAAAGTAAAAGCTTCCGGTAATCAACTTTGAATAAATAATAAAATTCAACCCTATAGCTATAAAATCAATGCTAAATATTTTGTCTTAGAACTCAACTGAAGACGTGAAAAACAAATCCTTCAATACTTGGTCATTTAACAACTCGTTACTGAAGAAGCAACTGTAGGACACGTAAATATAGTTGAGTTTGCATTTTATCATAAATACTAAAATTTTATCGTTCATTTGCTATTACAAAAACACATCTGTTTAAATAGTTAATAGAATCTTAATTTAAAGGAACAGTCGAAAAAAACCGAAGTTGACCAAAAAATAACGAGTAAACTAATTTAAAAGCAACTGTAATTCAAGTGAATAGAGTCGCAATTTCAACGTAAAGACAAAGATAGATACTCGAAGTCAATCACGCGCGTCCTGCCAAACGTGTGCGCAACAGTCAAAGCAACTGTAAAACAAGGCAGTAGAGTAGAAACTTCAATGAACAGATGAAGACACCCGGAGTTAACCGAACGAGTTCGCGTGCTCAGTAAGTTTGAAAGTCAGTGGCGGTGGCAGCGGTACCGTAATCTTGTGTCATCCGTTACGACCGGTGAAACTTATTACGTGGACCGCTATCTTATGGGATAAGAGCACGGGGGCCTACCTTACTTGACCGGAATTCTTTCAAATGTAGCACAATTTGAAGTGCGAAATGGCATGGACATACAAAAACATTTCGTTTGAGAAAATAGGAAACTATAGGGGACCATAGCACGCTTTAAACTTAACTTTTAAAAAAACTCAAATTGGTTCAGAAACCACGGAGAAATCTGTTGACATACTTAATATTTAAATAAAATACGCGCCGAATTGAGAACCTCCCTTCCATCCTCTTTGGAAGCCGGTTAAAAAGAAAAACTGGGACCATAGATAGGTTCAGCAACCACGAAGAAATGTACATAAAATTTAAAAATAATAAATACGCACCAAATTGAGAACCGCCTCCTTTTTGGAAAATTTTGAAGTTAGAACAAGCTGCCGGTGCTACCTTATCCCCGTCTTGTTGTGTAAGGTCGGTTTAACGCCAATACAACACGGTGCGACATCGAGGCATGCCACAGGGCTTCATGCCACAATAACATATAAAACGTAGTAGAATTGATTGTACGGTAATATTCGAATACTTCTGAAGCACAATGCCGATTTGTTGCATGCCCCATTGTCGCATTGCTTATCGGCATAAATGATTTTTTTGCATGAATATGGTTAAAGACCTGAAGAGAGATCGGTATTTTTATCCCGGAAAATAAAAGTGTTTCAACGGGATTTCTAAAAACCTGAATTAACGAGTACTGATCTAGTTAGTATATTAATTAATATCATTATCCTATCTTGAAGACCTTTACTTTGAAAAAATCTCAATGAACAACGATCAGCCCCAAAAAGGTAGAAAGAAGAAAACACCAGTGAGAATATTAAAAAATAAGCTTCAATGTCTGCTTAACCTTAATACCAATTTATTATATAGGTAAAAAAAACTCGCTTTTAGGTAGACCGAAATGAACTTTTAAAACTCGTGCGGTTTTTTGGCAACGGGCCAAGGAAACGAGATTGTAGTAACATTATAGCTATAGTACCAAAATTTCGCACGTTTTTCACCAATGAGACGAAATAACGGTTTGTTTAAAATTAATGGAGCGGTTTATTAACTTCTTTTAACATAGCGTTGTGGTATTAAGGTTAATAATTTCGGGGCACGTTAAAATACCGCAAGTTAAGTCGAAAATAAACAACTTCATTTGATACCTCAACTTTTTTTGGCTTGTATCCTTATTAGGTTTTTTGATAGCATAGGTCAGGACTTAGGATGGGCCCAGAGTCTAGATACCGTAGTTAATTATCACCATCATTTCTTATACTTTGTATAATTGAACTTCAAAAAATGTGCTGTGTAGGTACCGATTATGTGAATAAACATACCGTCTTTGACTTGACTTGAGTAGACTGTCTGTTAAATCGTTAGATCTAATTTCAGTTTTAGATCTTTAACCCATTGAAAATGATTCTGTTGTACACAAACTAAAATTACAGCATTAAAAGTATTGCTAACCCTTTCATAATACTTTCTGCAGAAAGGGACAGAACTAGATATAAAGGTGTCATTTTAGTTTAGTTTAGATTATGAGATGGTTTTTCCAAAACATTGGCGACACACATAACTTCAGTCGTGAGGTTGCATATATGTTGCGCGGTGCGCCCAAGGTGTTTTCTGCAATGCTAGGTATTCGCGCCACTAGTTATCCAATATTGACACAAGTTCGCAGTTCATTCAGCGTAAGGTCGTCTATTTGTGTCATCGAGATCTTTATCATTTCCTAACGGCGGCGTTTATTAATCTGTTTATGTTTATGTTAGCCTGGTAGGCATTCGCGAAATTTTGTGATTTGCTGTGAGTAATTTAGTGGAATTTAAGGAGAAAATTGGTTTTAACTAGGAGGATGTAGGTATGTAAAGTATAGTGATTTAGAAGTTCCTATCAGATGTTCGGGGTTCGATTTTCGGGCATGCACCTCTAACTTTTAAGCAAGCAAGTTAATACGTGCTTGGCCTCAGTTCTTAATTCAGTAAATTTCTTCACCCTTTCACGCCAGACTGAACCGACTTGGTTGAAATTTGGAATGGAGATTAGGTACATATTTTATCTCGAAAATTAAAGAGTTCCCGCGGGAATCAAAAACATTGATACATACGGACGAAGTCATGGGCATATTCTAGTAACAAATAATAATCTATCAGAAAGAAAGACTTTACGGGAAAAGCGATCTAAAGTGGGCAAGATCATGATTTTTTGTCTCGTTCCCACCTATAAAAATCACACTCGTGCAAAAGAGATGGTTAACGTGGCACGGTAACGGTGGTTATCGTTCTATTTATAATTGGACAGATGCGAAACAAGTTATCATTGTCGGATGGCAAAATGTCTAGTTTGACATCTGATTGGAATTCCTGTAGGTATATTTTTTAAGAACTTTATCTGGGGTAACTTTATGGGAACACTTGTTCAGTTCGATTCAACTTTTACCGTACAAAAGCTGAGTTGCGTAATGTAGGTATCTCCAGAGATATTATGTCAGTTTTGTATGAAACGAACTGAATAAGTGTAATAAATCCCCTCATTGACCCGTTGTCCTAGGTGAGCGACCGAAGTGGCACGACGCGATACAAACTTGTCTACGCGGCAACGGAAAGGGTCAGCTACTGTCTGACGTTGTCGCGTCGCGTCGGATCGAGTCACGGTGTCGCGTTTGTTGCTCACGTTACACGTAGGACAACGGGTAAATAATTATCATCACAATCGCCGGCCTACTACGAAGCATGAGTCTCCTCTCAGAATGTAAGGGTTTGTTTTGAATAGACCACGCCGGCAAAGTGCGGACTGGCCGAATAACTACAGGTGGTGCCGGTTTCCTCACGATGATTTCTCTCTAATTGAACAGACTATTTTAAAAGCTAGTTTTTATGACATTGTAATGACAGACTATAATAACAACATACCAATGTTACGTATGGGATGACCGCATTTAAACTGAAGACCTTGTTGTATCGTTTCAAGTTTTCATAGTGGTCTAGGTCTTAAGTCCTTCTCAGCCTGAGAAGGGATACGTGCTCATTAGTGTACCGGGTATTAACTGAGTATTCAGATGATGATGAGTGAAATATACTTAGGGCTAAGTTCACCGAGGGCTGTAGCTCGTAAGCGATATAAAAATGTAGGTCATAATATTCCAACGGACCGTTTTAGTGTTGTTGATGCTTAACCTTGATTAGGCAGTAGGTGCCCCCAGAATTCGCACGGCCACGAAAAATTTATAAAATTCCGTTAACCTCATTAGTTAACCTCGAAACTAAGTTTTATACTCTGAGTCGAACAGAGTTTATTCATAATATTTTTTTAAGTACAATCCATGTCAAACATACGCCTCAAAATCTGTGATGATCTCGATAAAAATGTAATAATTAATATTAATTACTACCAGATTTTGCAGAAAAATTTAGGCAACCCTACCCTACCCCTATATACCCTTGCTTTACCAGCTCAATAATAATTTTCTCACATTTTTTTATTTTATCTTACATTTTATTATGGTAAATTTATTAAAGGAAAACCCTCGAGCAGTGCCGTATAGAGTAAGTACTATTCTAGAACAGATAGCTTCGGTTGAGATCAATCTTTGACTAGTGATAATCATATCATTGGTTTATACTAGTTCATAGAGTCGGTTACGTAACAAAATCGCTCCATTATCGTATCTCAAGTAAGTAATACTAATGACCGGTTCACATTATTCCAGTATCTGGATTCAGCAATTTCATCACAGTACTGAACTGGTCACTAGTCTTTTCCTGCGCCTTGACCCGCGAACATCAATTTTTCAATGATTCAATGAAGAGTTTCTCAAAATAGTTTCTTAGGGGCATCTAACGTAGGTGCCACTAAGAAACTATTTCAGATCAGATCAGGACAGAGTTTGTGCTGTTAATATATTAATATTTCCGTCAGTCATCAAATTTTGACATAGGTACAGCACAAATGAAAAAGAGCTAGTGATCAGCATTTTAAAAAGTGACTTATCTTTGCACATATTTCTTGTATTGAAGAGATAGGAAACTAAGCGCTGTTGATAATATTTTAGTATAGGAATACAGAAGCTTCTGTATTCCTTCAACGTTACTGGATTAATGTGCACCAGCCATTACCTCCGGAACCCGCCGGGAAGTACAGACAAAATATAACAAGATGCTAAATTAAATTCAGTTATAAAAAGAGAAAACGATTCAGGTTTAGATACGACTAAGATACGGTCAATATCTAAACAAGGAACTGCCTATCTAATGAAATTAGCCAATCACAATCAACGAAATTCACCAATACATAGCACTAATATGTTTCAGGACTACGAATGTCTTTCTGTATGTAGATTCTAGAACATGTCTATCTGTTAGTCTATTCGAATGTTCCCAGCTTAACCGCTGAACCACTCTTGATATGGAACACAGCACAGGCAACTTGTATTTTGGAAATGGACTGCGATAGAATTTAGGCGTTTAGGACACAATTTCAAGTCAGACGAAGTTTGGAGGTAAAACGTAGTTAAAGCCGGATATCATAGCATCAGCACAATAGCATATTGCCTCAATGTGGTAGTTATGATAAAAAAATTAATTCAATGAAAGTACCTTGGTTCCTATCTAGAGTCTAAATTCAAAATTGGAATCGTGGCGACCTCATTCCATGCGCGGCTTCGCAAGAGAGCGTACGGATGATGCGAAAATAAACGATTTAAAAATAGAACACCATGATATAATATCTGTTCGGAGTCACATCAAAATATTGTAGCTGTTGGTTTGTCTTTGCACAATACTGTCAAAGGTTTTTTTCTTTTTATAACGCGTTGCGCTCTGTTTGGTAAATTATTTTGGCTTTCACTTGTTGAACGGAATTTGTTGGACGTCGAGAGAATTATGGTACTCTTTACGTTTAAAAATTGAGACAGTTGATATCAAATCAAGTGATTTATTATAATATTACTATCGATTTATTTTGTTTAGATAAGCGTCATTCACCAACGGAATGGTTTGATAAATTATTGTATGTTTTCAATACAATAGATTAACAAGGGTCGATTTTTAAGCATACAATCAAAATTATTTAATCTAGAATAATAAGAAATCAGGATGAAAAGTAACTCTACAACTCTACACTTTTAAAGGGTTACAGGAAAAAGTTAAAGTATGTCCCCATTCGTCTCAAAAATAAATTAATAGAAGGTCAAAGTTAGGTTTTTCGTAATCTAGAGGTAAAACATTTAGAAAGCTAAATGCTTTCACGAACAACGAATACCTAATATGCATATTTCTCTTTAAATATTATGGATATTGTTTTCTTATTTCGATATACACTGGCAAGTTGCAAGCAGAAAGGTTGAATCAAGGTGGAAAAAAGTACATACCATTTTTACATCAATTATATTTTTGTTGAAACGCTTATATTATTCAAAGTTTATACGACTTACATATGATAGTATTGTTCGATAGTTTTGGGAGCAATTTTCTAATTTTACGCGCATGATCTTATTGATTTGATATTATTTTACACTGTATTTGATCTCATCAATACGAGAGAGAATAAATAGAAACTTGAAAATTATCATTTCCTTACTGATTGTGCATTTTTTTTTGATCTTCCAGACCGCAACGTGATTGCCCTTATTTGTATAATGTGCTTTCCGAACGGGTGGTAGGGTCCTGACTCCTGACATATCATATACAAAGTGAAAAATTGTGGTTCATGAAATATTTCATTTCGTTTGACTGGATGCCTATGTCCGATGACCTAAAGAAGGTGGCAGGAAGTGGGTGGATGAGGAAGGCAGAGGACCGTGTTTGGTGGCGCGCTCTCGAAAAAGCCTATGTCCAGCAGTGGATGCATACAGGCTGATGGATGCCTATTGCCTATCAATTAACAAGAATGCCAAGAAATCAATATTTTAAAAACAATTACAGCATTATATTCGTAATATAACAGTATATAGTGTAAAATTGACCCACATAGCCGATCGCGATTGCATAACAGGTTGCAATAATTTTATTGTTATAGGCACTTAGTGCACCTACGACTTACGAGTGTTTATTTGTTTAGTAACATTTTTATTTGTTGTAATGTTATGAAACTAGTTGATTACTTTTAGATCTACTGCATTACCTGATACAAGAAACGAAGCAACGTTGCAAGTGTGTGGTCTTTTATGCCCATTTTATGACAAATAACAATGTTGCTACTTGACTTTTCGACAAAATAATAATTAAGTATAAAAAATTCTTTCCAAAAAACCGACTTCCAACGCCACTGTAAAGCACAAAATAATTTTGATTTCTACCCACTATGTTGAAGTCGGGCGGGTATAACAAGGTTAAGCAAAGTTGACGCATCAGACTCGCCCGACTTCAACATAGTGGGTAGAAATCAAAATTATTTTGTACTTTACGGTGGCGTTGGAAGTCGGTTTTTTTGGAAAGAATTTTTATTTTTGACTTTTTAGTGTCACGGTTAAGGATTTGGAGTCAGAATTTTTTATGGGACCACCTCGAGAGATTCCTCTAACGACTGATAAAAAAAAACCAATTCGGTTCAGAGACTACGGAGATATGCACCGACATACATTATATGATTATATCTATATATAAAAAAAAAATTATACGCGCCGAATTGTGAACCTCCTTCTTTTTTGGAAGTCGGTTAAAAAATGAATTGAATCATTAAAATGTAGACAGTCAGTGATACTTGTAAGATTTCGACCATCCGTCAATGTGCCTTTAACGGATCCAAGCTTTAGCGACGAAGATAACCAGCACAACGTAGCCGGGATGCAGTTACCGACTCGGATCAACGTTGCTTACCCAACTCAATCGACATTTTTTTTATTCCACTATTGACTGCGATCTCATCTGATGGTAAGTGATGATGCAGTTAAGGGCATGATACTTATATTAAATCCATACCCCTAGGCGGTTTCTACAAGGCATCGTCCCGGAACACTAAATCGCATGGCGGTACGTCTTTGACAGTAGGGTGGTCTAGTTACCATCCAACGGCACGGACAGACCGACAGACAGACTTTTATACAGCAAGGCACCATATCCCTTTGAAAATGTTATCTGTAAGGTAAGTATAAAAATCAAACACCTACCCCGACGTAACCAACGCGGATCGTTTTGAAATAGCTTGGTTGTTGTTTTGAGATTGGGAAATCACGTCAAACTTTTCTACAAGGTTACTTATGCAGATTGTAGATGTGTTTGGAATTTGTGGCAGAAAAAAAAACAAGTAATGTAGAACAGGACATCGTGTAAGGTAATATAATATCGAACCAGAAAGCCGTGCAGACAGCAAGGCATTCTTGCCAGTGAAAGTGCGATTTGCAAGCGTTACAACTTGGCAAAGTTATCTGTGCGTGTGGCGGAGGCGCCACTGTCTATTAAAAAATTTAACATTTTACAATTTTACGATCAACTCAAAGTAGGTTCAGTTAGTTCCGAATTTTGCCACACGCGAAGATAAGTGTGTCGGAGTATACTTTGGTTACTTTTACTCGCGCCATCTTTTTATTTGCTCGCTAAGAGATTGTGATAATCGTAAAAATAAAGGTCAGGGTTTAAGCTTTCTTTTGAAATCTTGCTTTCCATGACCATGGTCAATAATAAAGTCTTTACTTTGATTATATTTTATTATTATGCAAACATACATCTAAACATCATCGTGAGGAAACCCTGCACGCATGGGAGTTCTTCATAATGTTGGTAAATAAATGGTCTAAAAATGTTCTGACGGCCAATCCGGGCCAATCCACACTTGACCAACGTGGTGGACTATGCCGTAAACCCCTGTGTTCAGTAGTGAACCGTCGCGTCGATGAGATGAGATGATGATGATTAAGGGTACCTTTCCACCAGAGACGTGTGACGTTGCAGCTATAAGATACAGATGTTTGTCAAATCAATAGGAGCGCTAGACTTATTCAAAATTCAAATCTTTTTTATTCAAATAGACTTTTTACAAGTGCTTATGAATAGTCGAATGAATCTACAATTCAAAAACTATTACATAACTGACATCGCTAGATGTTAGATCAAGCCCTCTTATTGGTAGATTAGACACCCAATGGGGTGATACGTATCGATCGAATAACAACATATTCATTATTCATCATAAGGAAAAACAAAACTTACAATTTGGAGTATCCAAATTAGGTAATTATTTATTATTAATATAATAATTAAAGTTTCGATGCTAGCTAGCCTAGGTGTATATTTCATTAGGTACTATGCATGTCTTCTCATTTCATCATGTACCTTTGTAAGTTTTAGATGCAAAATTATGTGAACATATTCATGAGAATCTAAGTCATAAACAAAATACCTGTTAGGGAAATTGTAGAAGTTTGACACCTACTTTCTAATGCGAAATTATCTTTTCCGGAGGATGTATAATGTACATTATACACAATCTTCACTATTTTTAACAAAAATAGTATAAATGTGATTTCCTGAGCAACTGAGAATTCGAATGCTTGTTATGGTTTAATTACCTACTAGGACTTCACAACTTTAAAGGCAAGCCATTAACTAGCTACAAGATAGAACAAAGCTTCATTTGAAAAACAAGGGCATCAGGAAATGGTAGATATTTTAAAACCGATTGTCTAACTCTAGAAAAATCTTAGCTACATATTTTTTTAATTTCTAGGTTTTAGACTCGCTTACGATATATATATAATCATTTATAATTTTTTTTCCTTTTAAATAATTTTACTTATTTTTATTTTTAGTTTATCTTATTAAAATTTTATTTCTAATTTTGCAATTTTTGTTTTTATTTTACGCATTTTTGATTTTATCCCAGTGTAGGCTTTTTTTATTTTTTTACTTTTAGTCATATAAGGCGCATGATGTGACACCTGTCATAGATTGTACATTTAACAACGTGTGTAATTAGTATTTAGTTTTTTATGTACGAGTATTTTTTTCAATGTATTAATTTCTTGGTCGTCCTAATAAATAAATAAAATATAAACAATAACCCTCATAGCAATATAATATCCACGTAGCTACTACTAGGTCTGAAAGGAGTAAAGAAAAAGTTTGACTGTTCAAATTTAAAATACCAGAGCAAGGCAAGAAAAAAGCAGCTTACAAGTCGCACCTACACCGATTTCCCTTGGAGATACCCCTTAATACAAAATACAATCAACTTAGGATTGCATAGCTACCAAGAGGTATTTAAATTCGCTAAGTCAGACTATTTATCTATTTTCCTTTAGAGCTATACTAGGATTGTATAGCTCTAAAGGAAAATAGATAAATAGTCTGATTGTATTTTGTATTAAGGGGTATCTCCAAGGCAAATCAAGACGCCTCAACTCGATTCGCCTTGAAGACACCCAAAATTTTAATTTTTAGCTAAAACCTAAAAACAACACCTGGTACAAAATATCAACTTAGTTAACAACCACAATTTCATAGCTCAAAACGAAAATAAAGATATTGTAACTTTAGAAAGTTTAAAATACCAAGGCATCATAACCCTCAAGGAAATAGCAGCTTACTCATAAGTCACTCATACACCAATTTGCCTTGAAGACACCCAAAATAAGAGGTGTCAGGTCAGGAAAAGCTCGAGGCCGGTCGGGTGTTGCCCTACTCCTTAGCCTTTCGTGTTACAAAATACTTTAGGTGGCAAAATACATCGTGTGATTTTACTTGGAATGCAAATGTGTGGGTGGACCCTTCATGTTGAGGTAATGCTGGAATAAGATTTAGTATTATTTGCCAACATATTATTTCTTCTTCTTATCCCAGTATTTCATAACTAGCTGATGTTCGCGACGACAGATTTTTTTGGTAAAAACATTGTCGGCTGAATTTATGATATTCTTGCTGCAGCCTGCAACAAAGTCTTTCAGCCAATATTTATAGAGTTTCGGATAATCAACGATGATTGCTTATTAATGATTAATAATGACTAACCAATAAATATATAAATAAGTAATAAATATGTAATATAATAAATATATAATATAATAACTAATAAATATATAATGACTAACTACTACTTAATGATTTATTATTATTATTAAATTTTCCGTGATTGCAATCATTAGCAGTCAAACTACGGCGTTAGAGTCTGTAGGCCTCTTAACGAGAAAGTTGCATCAATGGATTTTGTCCAACAGTGAGTTGTTGGCCAATCAAAGCTACATCAATCACGTGTCAATGACAGAACAGTGAGTTGTTACTTTGTTAGCCATCCAAAGCTACATAATAACGTGTATCGTAACGTGATCGCAATCTCTTCTGACAGCTTAACACTTTCGTTATTGGTCAAAAAGCTATTAAGTATCGCAGCAGGAATACCATAAATTCAGGTAATCAAAACAATCGATCGAGATCAGTTCACAATAGTGATCGATGCGGCTTTTACGGAATAGAACTACATGTGAAATGAGATCGTAGTCAAAGTAACTTGTCATCGATAAAAAAAATCAATAAATTGTGGCATCCAGGGCACGGAATCTCCCTATATTTAGTCGGCTCAGACCACAGATGTTTCCGTTTGTGAGCAACTAGCCGTTTGTATTCGCTATTTCGATGTAGATACAAACGAAATACAAGAAGACTTCCTAATGTTTGTCGAAGTTGTTAAACTTACTGGTGAAAACATTGCTCACCATATTTTGAAGGCGTTGGAAAATCTTAACCTGGACTTAACATTTTGCCGGGGTCAAGCATATGATGGAGGAGCCAACATGAGCGGTAATATAAAAGGTGTTCAGGCACGGATATCCAGCATCCAGCCTTTAGCCTTTTTTACCCATTGTGCAAGCCACCGACTCAACTTAGCTCTCAGTACAGCCTGCACCGTACCCACCATAAGAAATGCCGTAGGAGTCATCTCGAGTGTAGCAACTTTCTTTCGTGAGTCAGCTCAACGAATACATCTCCTCAGAGAAGAAATGCAAGCTCATCTGCCTAAGGAAAAACAAAATATATTAAAAAAAATGTGTGAGACCAGATGGGTGGAAAGACATGAAGCGGTTTTGACATTTTTGGACGTCTTGCCATGTCTACCTGAAATTTTGCAAAAAATAGCTGATCAAGGAAACAGGAGTGCTACACCTCCATTTTCGTTGCTCCAATCTATAATGTCTTCGGAATTTCTCATAAGCTTGGTAATTCTTTCTGATATTTTAGGAATCACGCTGCCCTTATCCCGATCATTACAAGCGATTGAAATTGATATACTTTCTGCAGTTCAGCTTATTAATGCGACCACAGCAAGTCTGCAGAGGCATCGTGAAAATAGCACGAACGCATTCAAAAAACTTTTCAATCAGGCTGAGGCCATCGCAAACGAAATTGGTGCAGAAATCACGGTCCGCAGAATCACTGGACGTCAAAAAAATCGGCCGAATATTCAAACTCAATCAGTTGAAGAATATTACCGACTTTCAGTATATATACCTTTTCTAGACTATTTATTAAATGAAATGACATCCAGATTCCCTAGCGCTCCCATGCAAAATATCGGACAATTACAAAAGTTGTTGACATCTAACTTCAGCGATGAAGACATAGAGGATGTTTTACAAGGCGCTGAAAAATATAAGGAAGACCTTCCTTGTTTTTTAGCTTTGAAGGGAGAGCTAAAAATTTGGCAACAAATGAAAGAAAATATCCCAAAGTGTCCAGCAGATGCCTACAAACGTGCAACGGTGCTGCCGAACATTAGAACTCTGTGTCAATTGCTGTGCACGTTTCCTGTAACTACTAGCACTGCCGAGCGATCATTCTCCACCTTACGCCGGTTAAAATCATATCTTCGCAGCAGGATGACAGAAGAGCGTTTAAATGGACTGGCTTTAATGCATATCCATCTGGACATCGCCAGAAACATTAACGCTAGTGAAGTGCTGGACATCTTTAGCAGGAAACACAAAAGAAAACTATCTTTAGTTAACATGTAATTTTTCTATGTACGAAAATAGAAAAATTCTGGGTCCGAACGTAAGGGCTGACGGTCGTGCGTTTAATGAAAATAAATAGAGGAACAATTTCGTGATTGAACATGTTTACTGATTTTGTATCCCTACTAATATATAAATGTGAATGTAAGTTTGTTTGTTACGCTTTCACGCGAAAACTACTCAACCGATCATCATGAAACTTTGTACACATATTCTTGGAGGTATTAGAAGTAACATAGGATACTTTTTATCCCGGAAAATTCAAAGGTTCCCGTGGGAATCAAAAAAGTTCAACCGATTTTAATGAAATTTGGTACAGGGGTAGGTTGTATCCCGGGGAAGGAAATAGGCTACTTTTTATCCCGGAAAATTTAAGAGTTCCCGCGGGAACCGAAAAACCTCAATCTATGCGGACGAAGTCGCGGGTATTAGCTAGTTAAAAACAAAACTATTTAGATTTATTTGTGTAAATAGTGTTCTGTTTCAACAAAAATGCCGAATACCTAGTAAGAAGTACCTACCTAGAAGTAAGTACCTTTTTATACGTACCCATCGTACCTGTACAATAAAACTAGGTAATAACATTGATCGAAATAATAATTGAAATAATTTCGTTTCTATTATAATATTAACATAAAGCTACTCTAATAATCAATTATAATATTTGTCTAATTTAAGTATTTGTTGTTTGAAATTGATTTCAGGATATAACTGAAATTATACATTATTATAAAACTATAATATTTTTATTTTTTCCTTAAATTGTTGACATGCATCAGGTGACACCCCTAGCAGAATAGGTATACATTTTCGACTTTCTTAGGAAGCTTCGACTCTGATTGGATGTATACTCGTGTGGTGCGGCCGCTTTGTTATTGGATAGGCTGAATTTTTTTCGCCGCCTTTGAATTAACCGACTATCAGACGTTACAAACTTTTTTTATGTGTTTATTTTATTAGTTATTTTGCCAAAAATGCTAATCAAAAAGGCCATTATTAATCAATGTTTTAGATTTCCAAAACCATTTCTATTTTATATGATAAAGACGTTTCTAATTTCTAAGACTACAAGTTTATTTTAACAGTTATTATTGGTTATTATTATTGGTTATTTTTGGTCGTCTGCCCCTTGTGCCCCACCCAGAAAAAAATCCTGGATCCGCCCTTGGTCGGCATGCCTATAAAAAGTCGAGATAAGTGGTGTTGATACCACGTGAAATGCCCTACCGGCGCGTGCGCTTGTATTCAAAATGGCGGCGGGAATGTGGGTCACGGCGATCACCCGACGCTGCTTACCAAATGAAATTTCCAAATTAAATTGCTTAGTTGTTATGTTGATAGCTTTGTTACTATACTATGGTTTAGTAGTTTTGAGCTAATGCTTTGCCCAGTGCCTTAGAAACCTACTTCAAGGCTGATTTTATAAGCGGTCTCTAAGGTGTGGTATTTTCCATCGGATAAGAAAATATGATGATAGCGATGGGTTAATAATTGAAGGAACCAATTCTGGACCACTTTTGATCCCTGTTTATTGTTAACCTTTTAAATTGGGGCCCACTCAATTTGGGACTAGTGTCAAAAGTCCTTAGTGGCACAGGAGGGTCGTCACACTAGAGGAAAATGCTTTAGACCAATGTCCCAAAATAGACTCATTATGAACTACTATTATGACTAATGATTGTGCCAATTTAAAAGTAGATTAAGTACTACTCACTGACTCTATTTACCAATACACCAATAAAAAAAAAACAAGAACAAAGATATAAAATTTATTTAATTATGTTAGCACAAAAATATCAACCCAACATACATAAAAATATAACTTGGACTTAAGTCACAAACGTGTATGAAAACATCGAGTTTGTCTGTACTGATTCTACCAACGGTTCGGAAAGGGATTCTACTGAGAAGGGAACCAGCAGGGCGACCGCGTATCTTTTGCATCAATCATTGATACATCGCAATCACCTCTGATTGGTTAAAACTCTTCCACTATTGGACGAAATCCATTGACGCAGCAAGAATACCATAAATTCAGCCAATCGGAGGTGATTGCGATGTATCAATGATTGATGCAAAAGTTACGCGGTCGCCCTGCTGGTCACCCAAAGCATTTCCAAATCATTTATAGGCACCTTGTCAACAAAACAATTTAAGTTTTAATTTCTCTTCACGTAAACCTCATCCTTACTAATATTATAAATGGGAAAGTGAGTTTGTATGTTTGTTCCGCTTTCACGCCGTAACTACTGAACCGATTGCTTTGAAATTTTGCAGAAGTCCGGATTAAATAATAGGGTACTTTTTATCCCGGAAAATTAAAGAGTTCCCGCGGGAACTAAAACTCCTCAATCCACGCGGACGAAGTCGCGGGTATCAGCTAGTATTCAATAATTTGTAGGTACTTAATTACTATGCAGTTTTTAACCTTATTGTATTGATGTAAAGTAAGTAGGTAGTTGTGTATGTATATCATAGGTTATAGGAGACGCCCGGTCATCGACGTTGTCTACAAGGCATTCCTTAAACATTTGCCATATAAAGGCAGCAAAGATACATTTGGGTCACTCTGCGTCGTATTCCTCATTACTGAGGGTCGTGAACTCTTTTCATTAATCACATAATGGTAGGACTTTTCTTGGGATAATGATGCGGTGGGTTCACACGTCCTTCCGCATACGACTCGACTAAGGGTATTTAAACTCTAGGGTTTAACGATTATTATCAGATGTTAGTGATAATAACCAGGACCGACGGCTTAACGTGTCCTCCGAGGCACGGAGGAAACGGAAAGGCCAAATTTGAACGTCCAAATTCGGTCACCCATCCAGTTACCGACTTGGGTCAACCTAGCTTAACAATCGCAATCGACTGATACGCGTTGTCACAGCTAGGCCACTCGTTCCTCCTTCATACATGCTTTGCTTTTTGACGTGCAGGCATCTATGAACCCTTTTAACAGGTCAAATTATCCGTTTGACAAATGATTACGATTTCCTTACACAATCGGGAGGCAGGTTTGGTAAGTCAATGGATTGGATCATAGAAAGAAGTAAGGCTAAAAATGTATGGACATGAGTCATGTTGGCAAACGATGAGACTTGTACGAATCATTCTCTTTTAAAATATTGAACAAACGGACCAAAAATACAAAGGTTATGTAAAATGTCCCATCGAATATTAAAATAAATAATCATCAAACATTAATCTAACACAGATAACCCGATCATGAAAGATGTACACGTAGATAATAAAGACCAATATAAAGACCTAATGGCATTACAATTTACACGGTTTACACCCGAATTAGCGTGGCACGGGCATGTAGGTCACGGTCTGTGAGCGAGATGGCGAATGTAAGTTGTAATCAGTGGAAAAGAGATAAAAGTATCAATTCATATCTATGAGTTTGGAGCCAGTGCGAAATTTTCAACTTTGCAAATATAACGGATTGCGCAAAATCATTGCGATCTTCATTGAACTTCATTGAACACAATATTAAATACTCTACAGTTCGTTATCTTATGTAGACTTGACCATATCAGACTAAAGGAAGTTGACCCAATTCAATAAATGTCAAGAGACACCAATATTAGTGGAAATAATCAAAATTCAAGAAGTATGAAGCCAAAGGGCTGGCATTGTCCTAAGGTTAATTAAATTAGTAAAGAAAATTATTGCAAAAAAGAAAGGCACAACCTGGTAATAATAGGTACAATATGTACCTGCCGATTATAATTAATTTAGAGAGGAAAGAGAAGTAGGATTTTATATTTCTTGCAAATATTCGTAGAAGTTGATTTTCACTCATAATTTTGTATTGAAAATAAAGTTCAAAGAACAAAATTATATCTGAAAATACATAATAAGTATATTTCATACAGAAGAAATGAGGAAAAGGTAAACCCTTTTTAATTTTTTTTGTAGCGAGACATTTTGAAGGCATTTTATGAAACTATGAAAACAATTATAGAAGCTAAAAAGTAAAACCATAGAAACTTCTAGAACATGTTCGAACAAGCACTAACACTGCACTGAAGCTGTTAAAAATAAAACAAAAATTAACATAATGGTCGTCACCGTCGACGATAATGGGCCATCTGCACTAATTATCCCCATTAATTGCATTAAACTGGTTCAAGTAAACATGGCACAGGTATTTTTAAATGTCCTACTTGTTAACAACGATACATTGATGCTGATTCAGTACTAAAATGACAGGACTAATATTCATTGTGCAATTCAAGCATTGTGAAAGAGATCAATAGTCATGTTAATTGAGTTCAGATTAAGTTTTCTGAACAACGGAATTAGCACGATTATCAATATTAATTGCCTCTGAACTGGCCCAAGTAAATATGGCACAGGTAGTTTAAAATTTAAATTAACGCCCTACTTGTTATCTGTTAACAATGATACCTTGACGCTGTTGAAGTCGGAAAATTTACAAAAAATAACCTATAACCTAAAGTGATATGCCGAGAGTTAATAATAAAAATCAATCCATCACTTTGAAAAGGCAAATGAAGGAAAAAAAATGGATATTCAATATAATCAACACTTGTCATTTTAAACGTGAAGCATAGATGCTGTTTTAGTACGAATTACAATCCTATCATACTAATATTATAAATGGGAAAGTGAATTTTTTTGTTTGGTTTATAGGTTTGTTGCTTTGTTGTCCTTCAATCACTGCATCAGAGCAGCGGATCGACGTTTTGTTTTCCTTAGTTTTTTTTGCATGGGTATAGTTGAGGACCTGGAGAGTGACATAGGCTACTTTTTATCTTGGAAAATTGAGGAGGCGGACGACGTCGCGGGCATCAGCTAGTAAATAATTAACTAAAATAAAAAAGGCACTTGCTTACTGAACGAGTTTAATTTTTGCATGGGTATAGTTGAGGACCTGGAGAGTGACATAGGCTACTTTTTATCTCGGAAAATTGAGGAGGCGGACGACGTCGCGGGCATCAGCTAGTAAATAATTAACTAAAATAAAAAAGGCACTTGCTAACCAAACGAGTTTAATATCAGACGAGAGCATGAAGAATTAGGAAGAGAAGACCGCTTAAGGAAAATCGGTCAGTCAGGGTTGCAACGTTTAAAATTTTAAGAGAGAAAGGTGACAATGGATGTTCCAAATTCTCGGTTACACACACATATAAATCTGCACCCCGATTTTGTAAGGATATCGTAATCTTAATCGTTTGTCAACCGTATAAATTCGACCTGTTTAAGGAGTTCATAGATGCCTGCACATCAAAAGGCATGTATGAACTCCTCAAACAGTTCGAGTAATAACGTTTTCATCATACCTATTCGAAAAACGAATATTGGCTTCAGAGGATAGAGGGAGCAAAATGTAATTTTTAGGCCCATGGGACTTTTCATTTCTCTGTTCTGATTGGTCCGCGTTCGTGCACGCGCAGCAGCACCTTGCCGATGTGCTTGCCGGCTGCCATGTAGCGGAAGGCGGGCTCCAGCTCGCGCTCGCCGAACACGGTGGCGGGCAGCGGCCGCCTTGTCGTCGCCCTCGCCCGCCGCGCCGAACAGCGCGTCCAGCAGGGTGCCGTGGAACGTGGTGTTCTTGAGGAACACGCGAACACGCTCATGCCGAGCGCGGTGTTGTTGGACAGGTCCAGCTTGCCGATCTCGAGGAAGCGGCCGCCCACCGCCAGGCAGCGCACCGATCGGTGCTTAAACGTATAGGTAATGTCCATACATAGTAGGTTGATACTCCTAGCTTTTTCTCATACGTAATGATGAAAAATAGTGTGTGTCACTCGGGGCCAAATTTTTTGTTCTCGGGCGGCGTATATTGAATTCCTCGCTACGCTCAGGATTCTACTTTAGAATCCCTCGCTAAGCTCGGGATTCAACTTTAGAATCCTTCACTTCGCTCTGAATTCAAAATAGCGCCCTCGGGGAACAAAAATTTTCTTTGGCCCCATATAACACAAATAACTATTTAATATGTCAAAAGATTACGATTTGGTTAGACAATTGGGCCTCTGATGTGATATCAGCTAAATACATCATCATCAAGTATATTTCTCGCGTTCGTGCTCGTGCAATCGAGCGATGCGGTACTTTCTCTGCACCTACCACGCCGTTTCATTCACTGGCTGTGCCTCTGAACAGCTGTTAGGCGTGAAACTCATTTTGTTGTTTACCGCGGTGGGTTTTTCTCATGATTACTGGTTGCACCGTTAGTTTTATTATTTATCGTAGTATTGTCAGTTTTCTTTCAGTAAAATACACGTTGCAAATATTCAAAGTGGTTTTTAATTTAACTTCATCAGAGAACGTGTTACTTTTTTTGAGGTTTTCGAGACTTTCAGTTTTTCGCTTGGCATGGAATAAAAACTGTAACTACTATTAAAAGTTACACTTTAACAATAATGCAGAAAATTAATGTCCGGTTTCTAACTGAACACTTTTTATGGGAATTGAAAGAGATTTAATTTTTTACGGAGACTGGCACAGTGGACGATCCGCCATTTTATATTTGTTTCATAATCGCGACACACAATTAATCTTGTTTATTTGGATTGGGGACACATAATTACTGTCCTGAACTAACAATATCGTGTGACGTAAATTTGGCAACCTATTCCAAATTACTTATTTCATTCCGTAGGATTAAAACTACAGATCCAGGTTGAGAGTATTAAAAAATCGTTTCATAAGGTAAGTGGTTTTTAAATTAACTTCATCAGAGAACGTGTTACTTTTTTTGACGTTTTCGAGACCTTCAGTTTTTCGCTTGGCACGGAATAAAAACTTTAACTCCAGGTAGAGAGTATTAACAAAATCGTTTTATAAGCTAGGTACTCACAATATCATGGCCCTGGCTGCCGCTGCGGACCACCTCCGGCGCCATATACTCGATGGTGCCACAGAAGCTGTACGCTCGACTCTCCCCACCGCAGAACTCCTTGGAGAGCCCAAAGTCCGTGAGGACTATGTGGCCTTCCGCGTCCAGGAGGATGTTCTCTAGCTTGATGTCGCGGTAGATGATGCCGAGCTGTGGGAAAGAATAGACAAGAATAGCAAAAAGGACCAAAATCTCCGCTGTCAATTGATCTGGATTTCAGATCAAGGAAAATTGACAGCACAATCTTAAGCACGGTCAAAAAGCAAGTTATCCCAGGTGGTTTCTTGTAAGCGGAATTGATGGCAATACAAATAAAACCTCTCAAGAAGTCAGGTAGGTATCCGTAGGAGGGATTTCCTCATAGCAACTTAACCCAATTGGTAGCGGTCTGTTGCAGAATCGTGGGCTGTTAATGCTATTAGTATTCTGGAATGGACACTGAGACCTGAAGACTTTTTTATAATCAACTACAATATAGCCCTTGACTGCAATTTCACCTGATGGTAAGTGATGATGCAGACTAAGATGATAGCGGGCTAGCCTGTTAGGGGTATGGCAGTTATTTTAAACCCATACCTACATTCGGTTTCTACACGACATCGTACCGGAACGCTAAATCGCTTGGCGGCACGTCTTTGCCGGTAGGGTGGTAACTAGCCACGGCCGAAGCCTCCCACCAGGCCAGACCAGAGGAAATTCAGAAATTATTAATTCCCAAATTGACTCTGCCGGGTATCGAACCCGGAACCTCCCACGTTAAGGAGAGTTGCATAGGTGGACCACTTCACGCTGGACCGATGACGGCAAGTAGCTGGATAACGAAGGCAGAAAATCATGTGGTAGCACATATTAAGTACCAAGGACGCATATACCATGTGAATGAAAGTATCCAGGTACCTTATGTAGCTGCTCCAAAGCCAGTATAATCTCAGCGATGTATATTCGAACTTCGTTTTCATTGAAGTGCTCCCGCTGGTAGAGATGCGTGAACAGTTCTCCGCCCGCCACGTAATCTAGGAAAGAAAGAGATAAGTTTTGTTAGCTCTTGTACAAAAAGGCTATACCAAGATCAGGAGAGTTACCTAAGACCTAATGTTACATTAACTTTGTAAGATAAAGTTTTCGTACTTAAATATCGAAATGTAAAAAAAAGTTTATGTAAATATCTTAGCAATTTGTATAATTTGCAACCTTGTAAAATCTGGTCAAAATTACCACGACCTGATCAAAAATAATAGGAATTTTAAATGTCAATATTAAGTAGGTAAATAAAAAGAAAACTTGTATTCCTAAACTGTAATTTAAAGCAGGTTCTTATCAAATTGGCAAAAAAACCCCTCAAAAGTCGAAATACGAAAAACCAGTGGAAAAAAAATTAAAAACAATCCATCACTCTTTGATTCAAAGGGTTGTATGAATCCTCAGACTCTCCCCTATGAATCGGGATCCCTAAACGCTAATAGTAAGCAAAACATGTAAATGATTTGCTTTTAATTGTTCACTCGCACGCTGCGGCTGAAACTAAATGAGTACGGTTGACAAAAACCGTAACATCTATACTTTTTAACCGACTTCCAAAAAAGGAGGAGGTTCTCAATTCGGCGCGTATCTTTTTTTTTAATATAAGAAAATGTGCGAAAACGTGTGTGTCGATCTTTCACGACCCATCTATTTAACCGACTTCGATTCCCGACAGGGTCATTTCTAAATTCAAGTTAGATCTGACTTGTATCAAGCAGTAGCGAAGCTATTTATCAGGTAACCCACCTCACTAGCAAAGGGTTACATGCTACAGCAGCGAAGCGATTTAGCAATCTGAATAATGCTGCCAAGGGTCACTGGTAGAGATCTCTTCTAGAGAAAAGTGCTTCCTTGTCCACTATGTTTATGTTTTCTACGTATTTGAAAACTTTTTCGTACAAAAAAAATATGTAGCTGTACTGGTACGATATTTCATTTCAGATTTTTAGTCAGATAAAGATCACTAACAAGTACAGAAGTAAATAAAACAGTAAGTGGGACGGTGATTTCCGCACGAGGATTCCCTGTATCGCGGAAATCACTGCCTTCCGTAGGTAGCAGAAATAAAGTAGTCTATGGCATAGAAACCAATTAGGTGCTTGCCGTTTGGTTTTAATAAACGGCCATCTTTGGCCGCATCACCAACAACATCATTACTAACAATCACGCGATAAGTTGTTATCGAATAGAAAAAAAAACAAACAGTTTATTTGCTAACCATACCGCACTTGATCAGTATAAAAGTGATTGAGCGAGGGAAGCCGTGGAGTGCACTCAAAACTTCGCGAATACAATGCCGTATAAACTTTATAGCTCTACTCGACAATTTTTTTGCTATCGCTCTCGTGGTATTCTGTGTATCGAATAAAGGACTTGGTAATTGTTATACTTCCGTGCTAATACATAATACTAGGTTTAGTTGTTTGTTTGCTGGTTGGTCCTTCATCATTGGTGTTTGTTTGCTAGTTGCTCGTCATAGAGCAACAGATCTACGTAGTTTTTTAATGACTACAGTTGAAAACTCCAGGTTTCCATTTATGCTACTTTCACTTCCGAAAAAAATTACGTCTTCTTCCGCGTAAAAGGTGTTTTACGAGTCTTATGGACGCACTAATATTCCTAGACTATCAATTAATCATGTGATGTTTTTACTGACGTAGCGTATATCCATGTCGAGCAATCTCTGGGGCAAAAATGGCCCAGATACGCTACGTCATACGATCTCTGGGTCAAAAATGGTTGCTCGTAAAAACTTAACAAACAGTAACTTTGGCATTTATAGTAAGTAGTTATAGTAACATAGTTGTCTGTTATACTTTCTCTTGCGAATTCATATTTCATTTTTCGCATTTTGAAAGACATTTTGCTATTCCAACGGCGTTTCTAGGTCGGTCTCGCTTTTAGTTGTGGCTTTATTCAAGTTTCGATTAAAATCTCAATTTTCTACAAGTCAAGTGGGTAATACATAGTAGCTTAATTTAAATTTGTGTTGAGAAGCCCTGAAGTGCTTCAGGCGTCTCAAATTCAAATTAATTTTTCAGGTAGGTAGGTTACAATGTTACACTTTGTGAATGACAATTGAGTGAATTAATATGGCTGTGGTGGGTGTCGGGTGATCAGTCTGGCCTCAAAAATCCACCACTTCAACCAAATTGCGATAAACTAAATCTATACTAATATACTAAATACTAATATTATAAATGCGAAAGTTTGGATGGATGGATGGATGAATGTATGCATGGATGGATAGATGTTAGTTACTCAATCACGCCAGAACAGCTGAACGGATCACAGAGATTATAGTCTAGAATAACACATAGGCTACTTTTTTCCCAGAAAATTAAAGAGTTTCCGTGAGAATCAAAAAAAACTTATTCCACGCAGACCAAGTCGCGGCCATAAGCTAGTAGTCATGTTATGTCAACTGTACCGCAACAGCAATTTTGCAGTAGCTTAAATGCAGTATACGCTTGTCTCGAGTAGACTTAAATGGACGATTTTCGAAAAAAAAAGCACATCCCAAAAAAAGAAACACTTCCAACTAAGTACTTAAAGATTTCAAGAACAATGTACCAAAACATTTTAAAGGAACAAGTAACAACTCGAAAGTGGCATTATCAAAAGATAGATTCAGTTTTCTCGTAAACTCAGCAGGCGCAGACGGTGCGGGGGTGGTAAATGGAGGGGCAGGGCGTGTCGACCCTGACCTACAGGCGGATAAATAATTTATAAGCCGTATTACATTAGGCATAGAGTTAACAGTGGTGAGCCTGATTTCAAACATCTTTTTACCATATACCTCAGTTTACAGGTTTCGTAGGTGGAGGCTTATATCGTACAGTCTGCATGAAATCTATAAGGCAAACTTACCTTCCTACGTAGCGCGCAATACTCACGCTATAAGTAACTTGCATAAAAGCATGCAAGTTACAAGTAAAAGCCAGCTACTGGCTTTAGTATCGAGATTCTGCCAGTAAACTCACGTGCTAGTACGGAGCATGCAGTCGTAGATCGCAAGCAGTTGGATATTTTCCTTTTGCTGACCTCCCTGGCGCAGTGTTGAGCGCTGTGGTCTTATGTGGGAGGTCCCGTGTTCGATTCCCGGTAAGGTCAATTTGGGAATTTATAATTTCTGAATTTTCTCTGGTCTGGTTTGGTGGGAGGCTTGGGCCGTGGGTAGTTACCACCCTACCGGCAAAGACGTGCCGCCAAGCGATTTAGCGTTCCGGTACGATGCCTTGTAGAAACCGACTAGGGGTATGGGTTTAATATAACTGCCATACCCCAAACAGGTTAGCCCGCTGCAAAAAAAAGAATGTAGGGAAGGAGACAGCTCACTTTTTCTATAAACTGGCATACCAGCTACAGGTATGTGTATTACATGCTTCCACCAGTACATGGCATGCCAGTTAGGCAGCACCTAGTATACCATGCACTAGCATGTGTTATCACGGGTTTAAAGAATGCTAGACTAGCGCGCTTTTTACTTCACCTTAAAACCCAAGGCGTTCATAGAATTTAAGGTAGTAGAGCCAACTATCGATCCTAATAACAACCTCATGCTTTTAAGTGGGTAACACACGAGCAGAAGTTCGATCGACTAGCAGCTCAATACTCACGGTTAATATATATCCGCCATTATGAGATTGAACTGTCGTTACCCAACCACTATTGAAGTGGCGTTTGGTGTAATTCATAAGTTCTAAAACGCTCATATTCTTTCAGAAACTGTGTTTAGCTGATCAAGGTACGGACGAGGTAAAACTGTCTTTAAGAACTAATAAAGTAAATTACCGGATGTTTCAAAGAACAATTTTGACAGATGACTAAAACACCACTTTTGGAATTTCTTCACACTACCAACAAAAAATTAAAACACCGCTAACATCTTAAAAAGTTCTCTAAGCGTGACTAACTTAATAAATATTATAAATGCGAATGTGAGTGTGTTTGTTTGTTACGCTTTCACGGTCCATCTTTTCAACCAATTTTGATGAAATTTGGTAGAGCATATAGGTGTTGTCCTCTCAACGAAGGACAAAGATTACCTACTTTCTATCCCGGAATACCAAAAAGTACCCACGCTCACCATCGAGTAAATCCATACTAATATTATAAATGCGGAAGTGTGTCTGTCTTCTACGCTTTAAAGGCCCATCTTTTCAGCCAATTTTGATGAGGTATAAAGATAAGTTGCATCCCGGGGAAGGACATGGACTACTTTTTATCCCGGAAAATTTAACTTCCCGCGGGTACCAGAAACCTCAATCTAGCATCAGCTAGTAAGTAAATAAATATAAACAGGTAAACAGTTCAGACAATTTTTTCCAACATATTACTATTATTTGCTTACAACTTTCTGGCTTAGCTTCTATGACTTGGACCAAACGTTCCCACAGCGAATGCACGTGCAACGTCTAACAATAGGTTCGCGAGTTGCAACTCGACTGGTGTTGTGGCAAAAAAAAAAAGGAAAATCGAGGCGATGAGGGCGTACTAATAGAAATTTCTTGTTTAGTTAATGCTCCACTAAGTTGATAATGCCTTTGCCTAATGAGAATGGCATTGTTGGTTCAGAAAATCCGAGTTTTTTGTGGGCTCTTCTCAGACCAGGGCGCGTTTGGAATCCTCGTAGCTTTAGGTTTAAGATACTGTAGGTAATTATTATTGACGTTCAAAAAGTGTTAGGTACCATTTTCGAATAAACATGTCTTACAGATCGCACCCAAGTTGCTGCCGCGCGCGTGGAGACGGACAGATTGGTCTCCACTATGGTACACATAACCCTAACTGAGCGTAAGTGTACCAAACCACCAATAAACAATAGATGTACGAGGTACGCGCGAAAGAAAAAGTCGCTCGCGTCCGACGGGTCAAGGTCTTAAATATCGGCACGGGTTGAGAAATCCATATTTCTAGGAAATCTATTATTTCTGGGCAATTATAATCGAACTGTATTAAGTCAAGGTTTATTTTATTGCTAGCAATATTTAGTTACCCGTGACTTGGAATTTCCAATAGAGATTACGGTGGCTCATTTGTCATCACGTAGATTTTCCAAGCATTTACTTATTTCTGCCTAAAAGGGCCTGTAATTTGTCAACTGTTTGAAATAGGACTTACTTTCTTTTTTGAGTTACATGCGTTTTATGCAATTAAACATCACTTGCTATCCTAGCTAATATTACAAAATGGGAATGTGAGTTTGTTCGTTCGGCATAGGGTATTTTTTCATCCCAAAAAAACTCAAACTCAACAGTTTTTTTATTCAAATTGACATTAACCATTAACAAGTACTTTTGAATCATCTGAAGTGGTTCGGAATGCCATTCTCATCGATTGGAGCCAGCAAGAAACTCGGTGGTTGCTCTTTTCAATCAAAAAGTAGGTACAATCATTATTGACATTGACTACAAGTAAATCAAAGGGTTCCCACGCGACTTGTAACAAACCTAAATCCACACGGACGAAGTCGCGGACATCATATAAAGTTGCGGAATAAATGTTATGGATTTCTCACAAAAACTGAGTAAACGCAGTTATTTATAGAAATAATAGACGACCTTACAAAAACTCATACGAATTATAACCTTTACGCATTTCTCACGCGTCGTACCACCAAAATACAATTAATAAAAAGCCTAAAAACACGCTTCAAGGATAAGTAAGACATGATTTGTTATTAAGACATCTATTAGTTACAAATCGCCGGACATAGACATGTCTAGTTTTAGGAATCTGTTGTAAAATAAGGAACCCTTATACTCGTCCAGTCCGTCTGTGTCACAGCCATTTAAAAAAACACAAACTCAATATCGCATTTAAATATAATATTAGAGAAACTTATAACTGCAGATCTGTCACGTACTGGGCTATTTTAAGAAGTAAGTACATATAAGAATTAGCTTATGAAGAGGTCATGAAAAGTACTAGGACATCATGCGTAGTGTGGAGCTTCGTACTTCATCTCTCTTTGCTTCGTATTCCTCATTGTTAAGGGTCGTGACCCCATTCCATTAATCGCATGATGGCAGGGGTTTTCTTGGGATAATAACGCGGTGGGCTCCCAGGTCCTGCCGCATACGACTCGACTAAGACTATTTAAACTTTTAGGTTACTTAAAGATAATTATATCAGTTGTTAGTGATAATAACCGGGGCCGACGGCTTAACATGCTATCCGAGGCACGGAGGAACCGAACTTCATCAGCTAACATAAAATACTCTATTAAATAAATAAAATAAATAAACTCTTTATTTGGGATTTAAAATACACAGAAAACAAACATAATTCAGACTATAATAAGAATACAGAAAGAACTTTAGAACACTATTACTATAAACTTATATACTAAATCCTAACGCTACACTAATCAGTATCCTAATGCTACAGTACACTAATCTGAAATCCCAAAAAGGGTATCGACTCAGCGTGATGCTGATATGATGCACCATATCAGCGCTGATTTTCAGTCGACCCCCAGTGCTTCGACGATTGTGCTTGTGATTAGATGGAGCATATCACAGTGTGCCAAGGCCGCACCAAAGTAGGTCCAGCGTTGCCAACTTGCATTGACTAATCGCGGTACGCTTTACAGCGGCCGGCGCGGCGTCTTGCACCATATCGGTGTTCCGTTTGTTCAACAATTCAACTTTTTTAACAACTGTAAAGCCGTATTGCCTGCGTTTTTTTTGTAACATCCAATTCGACATAGCTTTTGTGTCAAATCCCATAAACAACGACATCACTTACCTACGACAATTTATTAAACGTTACACGTACCTATATTACTACATTATTAAAAATTGCAACTGGCAGCGTTTGGGAAGGATTTTTGAAATTTATTTGGGAATGATTGTTAGTGTGAGAAACACTACATGTAATACAAATTACCTATATTTAGTTGTACAAATACAATTAGACCAAATATATTTTTAATTAAAACTAAAATTTAGCAGGGTAGGGTGGTAATTAGCCACGACTGAAGCCTCCCACCAGATCAGACCAGAGAAAATGGAGGTAAATTATAAATTTCGAAATATAGTATAGTACCGGAAATCGAACTGGGGACCTCCTTTATGACCACAGCGCTTACCACTGCGCCAGGGAGGTTGCGAAAATTGTCTAAATTCTTAAATATATAAATCCTCATCGAAACAACCGAAGCGAGGCATAGTTTCTTGCCCATTCAGCCAAACTTATTCTTATGGCAGGTATCAAAATAAATGGACATAGCCAACGACCTCAATTTACATAGACGGGCCCTGTCAAACAAAGAATGTGGACCTATTTTACTAACGCCATCTAGTCTGAAAAGCGGGACAGCGCTATGGCGGGGACAAGGACAGGGCTATACAGGTTAGGAGCGTGCTCTAAAGGTTGGACGCACAATTGTTTTCTATGAAAGGGCCCATCTAGTATCTATATATATATCGATGGGCATAGCTCACTCGCAAGAGCTAAAAGTACAACTGATTCGCGTTGACATTACGCCACTGTTGTGTCACAACTCACACTATGCAATAATGAGATTATATTTCACGACGCATATTTCGACGTCTCCGTATGCATGGGTCAAACGATCCGATCGTATCATCTGCTAGGTCTCCGTTACAACATAAACTTAAAGATATTGTATTGCTGCTTCTTTGTTTTACGAGCGAAAGTTGGGAATATAATATGGTAGATTTCATCGACATCATCATCAAATCATAAATCATTATGATGCGATCTCACTCTGACGATAGAAATCCTTTTGATTGGCTTTGTCATCTGAACTAATATTATAAAGAGGAAAAATTTGTTTGTTTGTTTGTAATGGATAAACTCAAAAACTACTCAACCGATTTTAAAAATTCTTTCACCTGAACCAATAGGAAGCTACTTTATCAACGAGTAACATAGGCTACATTTTATTTTAAAAAAAATTAGAGATCCCATCGAAAATTGCAATAATGTGAATTAAGTCGGAAAAATTCACCTTATTTAACTTTTTACGTTAAACCTCTATTCGTCTATTAAATCAGACTGTCTTTTATGTCATATTTGTCAAGACACTTTTATGTCATATTTGTAAAGACAAACATAATAAATACAAGAAAACTAAACAACATTTTATTTAAATATTTTAATATCTAACTGCTGTAGGCAGACTGCGAAAAGCCTAAAAGATCAAGGTCTCAACTTTCTAAAAATAGTTCCCAGGCGAGGGCAGTGAAAATACGTCGTATTGGAGAATCTTCATTTGAAAATGAAAATCGTCTTGCAAGTCAGAGTCGCAATCGCGTGCCACCTGGGGATTAAAAACGGATACCGACGGGTACTTATAGTATAATAGAAATTATGTAACATTAACAATGTAAACTTCATCTGTAAATTGTTTACTTTGTTTTTTTTTCACGATAAAATTACAAATCTGAATTGCACCCGTGCGTAGCCGGGGCGGACCGCTAGTTCTAATATAAAATTTATAAATATAGTAAAAGAAAAGTAGCAGTGTAAGCAAATTCGTACAGAGATCGAACGCATGAGGTTGCAGAAGAGTTGAAGTCACTAGATATTTTTGACGACCTCCCTGGTGCAGTGTTGAGAGCTGTTGTCTTAATGTGCGGAGGTCCCGGGTTCGATCCCCGACAGGGTCAATTTGGGAATTTATAATTTCTGAATTTTCTCTGGTCTGATCTGGTGGGAGGCTTCGGCCGTGGCTAGTTATCACCCTACCGGCAAAGACGTGCCGCCAAGCGATTTAGCGTTCCGGTACGATGCCGTGTAGAAACCGAATAAGGGCATGAGTTTAATATAACTACCATGGCCCCTTACAGGTTAGCCCGCTACCATCTTAGACCGCATCATCACTTACCATCAAGTGAGATCGCAGTCAATGGCTAACTTGTAGTGGATAAGAATAAGAATAAGAATAATATTTATTTTCTTAAAAGAGTGACATGATTAAATAGCGGTCCCTACCCCCTACGCTAGGAGGATAAAAAAAAGCAATGTTACTTATACATATATACTTATGTATACGATTTCTGGAGTAGAGAAAGAACATAACTCACCGAGTATGAGATGCAGTTTGGCGTCAGTCTGGAAGGCGTAGTGCAACGTGACGAGGAAGGGGCACGCCCGCACCGCCTCGAGGACCTAAAACAAAAATATAAACGTATATTACTTAATTCGTTTAAATACAAACGTATCTATTCTAATATTATAAATGCGAAAGTTTGGATGGATGGATGGATGGATGGATGTTCGTTAATAATGCAGGATGGGCTTAACGGATAAGGATGAAATTTGGTAAAGAGACTATAGTCTGGAATAGCACATAGGCTACTTTTTATCCCGCAAAATTAAGGAGTTCCCGCGGGAATCAAAAAATCTTAATCCATGCGGACGAAGTCGCGGGAATCATCTAGTAAATAAATAAATAAATAAATAATAATATAGAATTACTTGACGATTCAAAAGCACTCTTCTATATTGACCCAGACAACATTATTTGAATTACGAAATTCTGCAGTCCATTGCATTGAGTAAAGCGAACGAATCCATACTTCCATACTAATATCATAAAAGCGAAAATGTGTCTGGTTGTATGTCTGCTACGCTTTTACAGGCTATATTATATCCAACCGATTTAGACAAAACTTGTTAAGTACAAAGATAAATTTAATCCCGGAGAAGGACATAGGCTACTTTTTCCGGTTTTATTTGCCCGGAAAATCCTAGAAAAGAGATCCTACGGAAAAAAAAACTATGTCCACGCGGTCGAAGTAGCTAACGGCCGCTTTCTGAATTGAGAATTTCATGTTGAGTCGGTCTCAAAGACTACTTAAGGACTAATTAAGCAAAATGTTTTTTTCTGAATGGATATTGTGTAAGGTTTGAGAGTTGGAGCTTGCTGTTTTTGCTTGAATGCTTAATTCAGAAACCAGACTAGTTCATCTAGTTAATGATATACATGTCACCGTAAGATTGTAAAAACCGTTAGATTATAATCTAACTCGCGAAATTGTAAACTGTCGAATGATTACAATATAACGGATTATTTTTCGGTAGATTGTAATCTGTTAGGTTTATTAACCCGATGGCCGGGCACTACGTGGTTATTTATGTCGAACCCTAACTTAACCTACAGGAAAGAGACAAGAAAACGTAAATACAATGAATATTTCAAAAATTGACACTCGGAACATTGAACGGTTCACAATCCGTCGACGGTTTACAATATCGCTAGTTGGATTACAATCTAACGGTTTTTGCAATCTTACGGTGACATACATATAAATACCACTGCATAGAAATGGTGTAGTAGTAATGTAAATGTGGTATTATTTAGTAGGAGTCATGTCGCCTCCGTCTAACAACTAACTCCATGACATTGGTAATTGGATCAGTCATATTTTCTTTGTAAGTAATCCCTTGTTCAAGTTCGTAAGAAGACATTATTCTTAATTAACGATATTCTTTCTTACTTATGTGATGGGTCAATAAAAATACGGAAAACTCGCGACCGCCCACGGCTCCAGACAGAATTTTAAAAAATCTTATCCCTTGTCTAAACTAATAAAATAGTTAAAAATTTTAGTTACTTAAACGGTTTTATTGAAAAGAAATATAATAATGATGTGCATAATGTACTGAAAAATAATTAGCTAGGTCATTTTCCTTTCAGTAAATAAAACAGCTATATCCCTATTATCAACAAGCTTCGTGCGTTTGGTGTAAAAAAAATCTTTGATTATTTACTCATTTTCAGCAACTGAAAGTCTAAGGTAACCATGACAACGGTTGTTTTATCCATTTATATCAATTTAAATACAATAATAATACCCGCCAACCGATTTTAAATTCCGGTAAACTATGGCCGATCAACCGATCAGGGGACATAGTACTACCACCGCCGGGCCGGCGGAGGGCGAATTGCCCATACAAACGTAATACCAAAATAATTTGTAATTCGAGAATATTTCCAACATATTATGCGATTATTAAGATTGAACTTGTATTTATCTAGGTCCCCGGATAATTATCTTTTCAAAATACTTTCCCAAAATTAAATGTAAGCACATTGCGTTTCGCATGTTTTTACGACATAAATGACATAAACATTGTTTTCTCCTTATATTTTGTTTCATATTAAAACCAACGATATCTCACGTATAATTGATCAGGAACATAGCCTATATTGTCAAGTTACAGAATAACAACACGAAGTTAAAAACACAACAATTATTCATTCATTATTTTTGGTATTCACGGAACAAGACCAAAATGTATAACAAACTCTACGCTCATATTGCTATCGCGCTTGTACGCGATCTTCTGTGATCAGCCAAATAGAGATAGCAATATACCGGCAAATTTATATTTGCGGTTCGAATAGAAGTTGCGAGCGCCGCTCCCCGGCCTCTTAAAGCCGTATTGTTTTATTTTAATATTGTTGACGTTCGTGTTTTAGAATTATAATACTTATTTTAGGAAAATCAAAGTACGTGTCATAAAACAGTCATTTTAAAATAATACTGCTTTAAACGATGGTAGTGACCCCTCAGCACCGAGTAGTAAACTCAGAGTAGTTATACAGAAAGTGCGGCGGCCCTAACAGATGTAACTCGGCGTACCAACTCGGCTTGGACGAATTACGGTACGCGTGATATCGGCCACAGTCGCCTTACCCCTCTACCCGCGAACTGGACCGTTTGGCCATTTAATTATGATATTGTGGTGTCATAGTGATCGACTTTTTCATGCACTAGTGTCAAAATTAGGCAGAAAAATGACAACAAAAATTACACTCTACCCTCGCTCCGCAGCAAAAGTTAGTTGAACGTGATTTCATAAATTTTTCTTACGTTTCCTATACGTGTTTATTTCATCCAAGCAACTCGGTCGTAGGTACTTACTTGTCTTTCCGTCCGAGTGTGTTCGGCAGTCTTTAATTTCTGTACTATCGACGCTTTCTTGAGCACCTTCATTGCGTATAGCTTGCCCTCGTCGACGCCGCATCTTTTTCTAACTAGGAACACTTTGCCGTAAGCTGCAACAAAGGAAAATAACTATTAAATGTATGTTCCTTAGCGCAAATGAGGTATTCAACAAAGTTGCCAAAAGACCTTACGGATTGACGCCTGGATAGTCATCTAAGTCAAAATCGATTCATTCGTTTGAGAACTACGACGCCACAGACAGATATACACATAAAATCCCCCAAGGGTTACGCGATAGATGGAAAGAAAAAAAATTCGTTGGTAAATAAATATTTTCACTCGCACGTGAGTGAGCGAATTGGTCTTTATTACGACGTTGCCAGAGTTGCTGTTTAATTAAATGTCAACGCGGAGTAAGACTTCTGTACTTGTACTATGTATTACCTATTCTGTGCTTCAACTGTCAACAATATTACTTAAAACATTACACGGCTGTATTTGTATAGTATGCCGGTTACCTCGTCGAGGTATAAGGACTGCCGTCTGCCCCCCAATTGTATAAGGAAATTGTAATCGTAATATCGTTTGTCACACAGATAATTCAACCTGTTTAAGAAGTTTATAGATGCTGCACGTCACAAAGCATGTATGAACTCCTTAAACAGTTCGATTAATACGTTTTAAGCTGCCAAATGATTACGATTTCATTACAGAATCGGGGGGCTGGTCCGTTTGTGAGCGGCCTAGAGACAGAGCAGCTGTGGGACGGCGGTAAGTCGATATATCCGGTGACATCCGAACAGCCTCAAGGTGAGTTCGGGTTAAACCATATCATTATGATCACGATAATACCTATAGGTGATCTGTACGACAACTTGCATGTTAGTTGAAGAGGAACATTGAACCCGAAGTGGGCGGTGGCATCTACAGCACAGTTTATACTATTGCAATATTTGTAAACCAAAATATGCATTTTCCAAATAAAAATTTTGTTATTTTATTGATTTTAACCTGTTATGGTCGCCATTTAAGTTAACAAGTTAATAGATGTGCGTACTAAAAGGTGTCCGTACTTCATCATCATACTAATATTATAAATGCGAAAGTATGTGTGTTTGTTTGTTGTTTTTTTTCTTTCAATTACGCTGCAACGGAGCAACGGATCTACCTAATTTTTTGCCAGGGTAGGTATAGTAGAGGACCTAAATAGTGACATAGGCTAAGCATTTTTTCGCGGAAAATTAAGAGAATCAAAAAAAAAAATCAACGCGGACGAATTCGCGAACTAGTTAAGTTTGCATAAAAGGAGAAACTGACGCGACAATGTGCGACTCAAATGGTGCATGCGTATTGCGTACGACCTTGTCCTAGGTGAGCGACAGAAGCGACACGTCACGCGACGCGATACGACGCCATAGAAAATGACAGACGTATCTACGCGACCACGCAGGCCACGTGAAGGGTCAGCTACTGTTTGATACAGTCGCGTCGCGTCGTATCGAGTCGCGGTGTCACGTTTGTCGGTTACATAAGATAACCTGCTAGTCCTTGGCTCTAAGTAGGTAGGTCAAAACTACAAAATCAAATTAGTCTTGAAAAAATTTTCAATGGGTTCAAATATGGGTTCAAACTTTTGAGTGCCTTTTGAATCGTCAAAGTAAGACTGCATCATAACTTACCATCATGTGAAATCGCAGTCAAGGGCTAACTTGTAGAGGAATAAAAAATAAAAAAAGTAACTCTAACTGCTAACCTAAGCATTACTAGAGCAAGTTAAATCTCAAGCTCTATTATTATCCGTACACAATTTTCGATTGTATAATAACAGCTATGTTTTTTTCAGACGCATCGTTTCGTTTATTCGTTCGCTCCAACCTAGATGGTGAATGCATCCTAGGACGGTCGTCGACCCCGTATCCCGAATTTTAAGAAACAAAAAATATCGTTGTCTGCCAAAAATATTGTAAGCTCGGATATGGGTGTCATGGACTTATTATGTAAAGGGCATTTGCAGACGTATTGATTACTGGCATACTTAGGCTGCCAATAGTAATCTCGTTCAATTAAAACGATAAGACTCCCGACTCATCACCTCACTCACCGACTCTTCGACTTAACAAGTTGAAATTTCGTGCAGAGACAGATAAATATACTTTTTATAGTAAAACAAGGCCGGATTTTTATGAAAAAATCCCATGGGAAATAAGCCGCGGGTACGCTAGGAGGTCGATACTAGATCTAGATACTATAAAAAAATATTATATGTAACGGGTACGCAGTTACGTACTAGGACCACAGAGTCGGATATATACTCGTGTGCTAGGAACACGATGACTTGTTTAGGTGTCGATATTACGAACCAGTTACATATTGTAGCTATTTCTGTTGTGTACAATCTCTAGACTAAATATCTTTAATAACTAGACGATGCCCGCGACTTCAGCCGCGTGATTTAAGGTTTTAAATTTTTCGGGGTAAAATGTAGCCAGTCAATATTCATCTTCATTCGTCAAATCGTCTCGGTTATTGTGACACGCAGGAGTAACAAACATACCAACTTTAAACATTCAAACTTTCACATTATAATAGGAGCTAACTTGTAGTGTAATAAAAAAACATTTTCGCCGAGTATGTTTACTTTGACCCTGCATACAAACGGTAAAGTTAGGCACAAGGCAAAGTACACACTAAATCAGTCGTCAAATTGTCGTTCGCCTGCAAATGGCCTTATTACCTCCGCTTCGGAGAAAGACATGATGCACCAAGGTCGTCATAATTCGCTTACGTTTGAATAACTCCTCGTCGTTTCAAGAATTGCGCATTTTTGTTGTGTGTTTGTTGTTTCTAAATTAAAAATAACTACCTGCTTTATTACCTTTGTGTGAGAATGTTACTTACAATAGTATACTTACAGCATATTCAATTATTTATACTCATATTACCTCATATCCACAATTTCACTCCAAGAGGTAGGTATAACAGCGGTGATTTAGTGGTTAAAACTTCGGCTTTCTTATAGGGGAGCGCGGGTTTGATTTTTTTATTTTATTTTTATTTTATTGCAAAGGTACACAAAACAGGTTGCCACCAAAACATCGTCAAAATACAAGAAATTCAAAACAGGATCCAAGCAACAACCCTAAGGATGTGTACACAACATTATTATAACTAGAAAATACAACATACAATAAAATCACAATAATAGACATAGTTAACATTAATATTATTAAAATTACATTAAAATTAGACATTAGAGTGCAGTTTTAAAATATAAATATAAAATAATGAAACGTCTAAAAACAATTACAATCAAAACTTAAGTCAAAATTTAAAATAATTACAGTAGTCAAGAGTAATAATAGTAATAAAAATATGCTAAAAATATTATGAATTTGTTTTTTAAATAGATGTAGAATGTTATTGAAAATGTCAATATTACGGTTAATTAAAATAAGGTCATTATATAGGCGGCACATACGAACAATGGGGTTGTAGAATGAAGTATTATTTTTGTGGGCGCTAAGGATGAACGGTTTAGGATTTCTCAATCGGAAGTTATAATTTATATTGATCAGTGAGAGTAAAACGGGAGAATCTATTTTGGAATGAATAATCTTATGTAAAATGATCAAATGAGAATACTTTCCACGGAATTCCAAAGTTTGCATCGCAAAATGTGCAAGTCTATCTTGGTAGGGTGTGCGTCTGTGACCGAAGTGATACCGAACAGATAAAATTCTTAAAAATTTCTTCTGTACGCTTTCTAAGCGATCGCAATGGACTGCATAGTATGGAGACCATATTACAGAGTTATATTCCATAATACTCCGAACCATGGTTTGATAAAGATTTATCGAACTAGATGGTTTTTTAAAACTTCTTGTAGATCTCAAAATAAACCCTACCAATTTGTTGCATTTGGCAATTATGTATTCATAATGATCCCTAAATGACAATTTATCATCGAATATAATACCGAGATCTTTTGCTGACGTCTTTCTTGTGAGCGTTTGCCCTTTCAAAGAATAGTTAAATTCAATCTTCTTAGATTTACGTTGAGTAAAACTAACCACAAAACATTTATCAATATTGAGGCTCATATGATTTTATTGTTGTTATTATATGTATATTATTCGATACCCGGGCAAGCACCTCTGTCCTCTAACGTTCAAAGTTATGTGCGCCTGTCTGGTGAAGGAAAACATCGTGAGAACCTGTATGCCTGAGCGTTTTTCAGAACGTCTGCCAATCCGTCCAGCGTGGTGGATTATGGCCTAAGCCCTTCTCGTTCTGAGTGAAGTGACCCGTGCTCAGTAGTCGCAACGACAATGGGTTGATGCTAATAGAACTTTTACTAAACGATGTCTGAACTTGCCCGTTGTCCTAGGTGAGCGACAGAAGCGAGCGACGCGAAACGTCGCCGAAAATGACAGACTTGTCTACGCGACAACGTAGGCCACGGCTACTGCAACTGTTTGACACTGTCGCGTAGTATCGAGTCGCGGCGTCGCGTTGTTTGACACTGTCGCGTAGTATCGAGTCGCGGCGTCGCGTTTGTCGCTCATGTAGGACAACGGGTAATAGGTACTTTAATTAAAAGATGCCTTAAATTCCGTGGGAAATCAATAATTTTTCAGTACATAAAACATTGTTTAGACAAGAAAATGGTGGAACGTCCGTCCTAGCCTACTATTAGTCAACACACTTGACTTAAGTAATACCAGTAATACTTACCGAGGTACCAAGAGGTAAACATCAAGATAAACTACGCATGTAAAATCTGAAGCTAAATTTATGAAGACTTGAAGATAATCTACACAGTACAAAGTAAAAACATAGAAAATAATTACATACCTACATCAGTTACAAAGTACATACTACATAGATTACGTCTTGATTATATACGAGTTCAGTAAACTCTGGGAAAACAATTTCCCGACTTGTTTTTGTATTAGTGTGTTTACATTTTTACATTGTTTACATTGCCCGGTGGGTTTTACAAATGATTTTGTAAAGACTGTAAAGAGTTTCTTTACATTGCGCAATTGTTCTCATTCGAAACCAAAGCTACATCGCTCCCTATCCACCCCTGCATCGCTTGTGTGGAATTTGTAAAAAATCCTTGGATATGGAATTGAGTACCAAAAATCCTGAAGAAAATCTTTATAACTTTAACCGTCAGCACAAAAACTAATTCTTTCTTCTTCTTTTCAAAAATTTCTTACTTCGAATTATAAATATAGTGGAAATTCATACAATCTTTCATCCCATAGAGATCTCTATATTTTAACCCCCTCGGAAGTTTAATTTCCAAAAATCGTGAATTAACTACGTATGTTTATAATTTTATCGAACGCCCAAATACCATTTCATGGAAATAACGTGATATATCACGGACTTACAATTTACATACAAATACATACGTTATACGCCTGTGGGCCGTTAGGGGTAGATTTTCCGAAAATCCTTTCTTATTACATTAAACCGAATAAGCATAGTTTATCCTGTGAACAATAGACAATAATAAAAAATATATAACGGCGTGACACAATCGTGAAACTGGTATTTAAAGGCAAGTGATAAAATGCTAATTGATTTGTCGCCGTGCGTTGACCTCGCCAAACAATGGCTCGAGGAAAACGAACCACGATGTATTCACTATATATTTGTTGTTGTTGCTAATACTTTCATCATCATCATCATTTCACCCATCGCCAGCCCACTAGTGACTCCTCTGAGAGGGGATTGGCCAATGTACACCACGCTTGACGTTGTTTCTGATTATTATTTATGTTTAAATGTTTTTGGTGTACAATAAAGTTCATATTTTATTTCATTCAATCATTCAAGCTGGCCAACTGAACATTATGAAGAACTCTCGGACGTACAGCTTTTCAAAGTTAAAGATGTGCGTTCCCGAAGATAAAACCCCCGACCATCCAAGTAGGTATGAGGCCGGAAATCTAGACCACTACGCCGGTAACAGTATACGTGTCATGTACCTACCATCGCTTAAACCAGTATTATTTCACTTTGACGTACACTATAACAAAGCATTAATAATAATTTAGATAAATTAGATAATTCTAAAACAAAAGCGTCAAGAATATTAAACCAATAATTGCTTTAAGCGACGGCAGTATGCCCCCAAAGCTATGCTCGGAGTTTCTCTTCGTGATCAAATCAGAGATCCGCAGTGGCGTAGTATTTGGAATGATGAAAATTATGCATTGTGCTTTATTAACTAGGGTAAGCAGTACCTTTATGCCTCTATGTAGTGCACGCCACTTGAGATCCGTAGAAGAACTGGAGCAACCGACCTAGCTCAACTAGATGAGAAGATCTAATATGGCAATGAGAGGGTACATAGTTCGATTAAGGAGGTATTCTTGCTGTGACAATGGATTTTGGCCATACAGATCTTACTTCTCGTCCAGCAAAAGATTTTTATTTCGGAAAATCAAAGATTTCCGCGTTTCATTGAAATGAAATGATTTATTTATTTCACGACAACTTGTGATACTTATAGTCGTTGAACTCTACAACTGGTTCGGAAAGATGGATTCCACTGAGGAGGGCCGGCAATACTTACGAGATTCTTAAAATTATAAATCTATGTGGACATCCATCATCTATTGTAGCATCAAATAATGTTAATCGCTCGTATTTTAATATCTAATAGCCTTCGAAGTAATAAAAGCATTTATCGAATATTGAACTCAGCCATTGACAGAGTATTGCCCTTTCGCGATTCGGCGAAAGTGTGACGACTCCCGAATTGGAGGGCTGAAGGTAATATGACATTTTCAGATAGGCCCTTGAAGGTAACGTTCAATAACCCCTCGATATTTTTAAGTCTACTATCTAATACTAACATTATAAATGCGAAAGTGAGTCTGTCCGTCTCTCTGTCTGCTACGCTTTAACGGCCCATCTTTTTTACCGATTTTGATGTAATTTAGTATTAGGTAGGTTCCGAAAATTAAGTAGTAGTTCCCAGGGGAATCAAAAAAAAAACTACGCGGACGAAGTCGCGGGCATCATCTAGTAGCTACTGAAACTAGCCCAGCAGCCCTACCGGCTAAAAATTGTCGCAATATCACATTCAAAAATATCCTTAAGGATCTTATTTGTTACAGTCCTTATAACCGGCTTCGCGTAAGCTTTTTCAGGAATGTAGCAATGGGTCGCAAACCACAGATTACTAGTCACGAATGCGGAATATCGACATTTTGGTGGTGCAATCCTACTTATAAACCGACTAATTTGAATGTCTATGGTAACCTAGCAATTTTAAATCGACATCGCAGTCTTCCAAATTTAACTGCATTACATAACTAACCAAGTAATATTTTAGTCTGTGGTATCGTGTGATTTTCTATTTATTATTTGGTTTGGTTTTTTGATAAATTAATATTACAAAATACTTTATTAAAGAAGCCATGCGCGTACATGTTAGTAAATTTTCTTTTTACGATGCAATCAAAGGTACCATAAGCTAGAAGTATCTCGAGATACTGAAATTGTCTATGGATATTTTCATTTATTAGTACAGTTTAAACTTTATCATAATTTTTTGCGCAAAGGATCAGGAAATTGATTAAAAATAGTAATTCGGAACTCCTATGAGAGTGGAGGCCTGTGCCCAGCAGTGGGACGTTAATAGGCTGTAGTGATGATGATGATGATAGTGATGACTTAATTTTTTAAAGTTATCAATAACTAGCTAATGCCCGCGATTTTTTCGGTTCCCGCGGGAGCTCTTTAATTTTCCGGGTTAAAAAGTAGCTTATATGTGCTATTCCAGACTATAATCTGTCTCTGTGATAAAATTTATTTTCTGAAATATAATCTTATTTTCTGGCTGAAATTTAATTTCAGCCAGATTCGTTCAGCCGTTGGCGCGTGATTGAGTAACAAACATCCATGCATCCATCCATCCAAACTTTCGCATTTAAAATATTTATTTGATTTGAATATTTGATTGATGTAATAAAATGTATTTGAATGACATTACTATGTATTTGTCGTACAATTATTATATTTCTTAGTAGCGTGAGTTGGTACTAATGCCGATGAGAATATTTTAGTAAGGTAACTAGCTACCTATACATAGGTATAGCCATGGTAAAGCTAAATTATTATCAATAGAATGTCTTAAATTAAATAATATTTTGAAGTCATTCCAATCTACCATACCTAATTGCTTGAAATAATAGTATTTTCTTTTTTTACATAACTAACTATGTATTCGAGCTATTTAAATCCTTATTATATATTAATTTTAGTTAATGAGTAGTAAAACGATTAACGGACATCTTATGTCACCGCTAAAAAAACCTCTTGTGGTGTATCAATGAAAGCCTAGTTTGACGTAACGTTTGTCGTGGTCCTTAAACGACATCCTACTTCAAAAGCCTTACGCGACACCAATTTTCAGCAATTATTTTTATCGATAGTTACTGCATCAATGTTAAAACGTTTTTTGTCCTCAACGATCCTTTACGGACAGTCTCAATGATACGCGAAACCAAAACCATGTTTTGGCATTGATGCAGTCCTTTAATGATTGAGTTAGCTTCCCGCTGTTGTTACTGTAGACAGTTACCTATTAGGTATCTATATGGCTATAATAGCTATTATAGCCATATCAAAGTATATGCGCATCAGATCTAAGGTTACGAAGAGATTTTATAACGTTTTAGGGTTTCGTACCTCAAATGGAAAAAACGGAACCCTTAAGGTCAAGTAACCTTTATTGTCAAGACCCTTCTTCTCAGGAACGCATGGAGGTATCAAGCTGAAATGCATATCAAACAATCAGGTCTACTGTCCCTTGGAACTGTGAAAAAATCTAACTTCTAAGCCAACGCAATCAAAAGATACAGCCGTTTATGCTACAAATTTTCGACACTCGCAAGGGAATCAAAACCTACAGGGTCCCCTGAACTCAGAATCTTGAAATTTGGTATGAAGCAACGTCTTATATAGGTATAGCACAGATAAAGGAAAAATTGTGAAAAGCATAAATTTTTTGTTACATCATAATATAATAAAAATATTTTTAATAATTTAAATCTACTACAGGTTTGTACGGAATCCTCGGTGCACGAGTCGGACTCGCACTTGGCCGGTTTTTTTGTTTAGTAACACCTTTATGCCGTCTCTTAATTCAAGGACACAGGTCATTTTTAGTTCGCCGAATCAATATTCAATAAATTTCTACATTACTTCGGAGGCCATAACACTAGACACGTAGGCCTACCTGTCCACCGGCCAAATTGTCTTTCTTGATAAACAACTTAATAGACAGCTGGCACGCTGGCGACATGCATGGTCCTTGTTTTGTACGCAGGCAATACATATTATGTGAAAGCTGTGTATAGTAAGTTATCAAGACGGCAAGACTCCACTCCGACAGCTCTACCAGATTGTGGGTTTTCATACAAAGAACAATTTTAAGCACTGGAAAAGAATTGCCAAAGTCATTTGGCCAATGTGTACTAGCATGAACTTTATCTTTTGCCATCTGAATTCCGAACTGAAGGACGCGTCCTTGAACTCGCAGACGTAGGCCTAAAAGTACCTACGTAAGGGCGTTTACGTTATCGTTTGTAGACCCTTCTTTGAGTTCAATATTGTGTTCAAACAGAACCTTTCTCTCCGAATGATAATGCTATAAGGGTAAATACTAGATAATTTGGTGACTGGCTTTTGACTTTTGAAACCTTTTTTTTTAACTTGAAAATATATTAAGCGTAACGTGGTAAGATGATGGCCGCGACTCCGTCCACGTAGTTAAAGTTTCTTTTTTAAATTCCTGTTGGAACTCTTTGATCTTGAAAATGAAATGACTTATTTTACGTAGGGCTACTTGTGTCTTACGATAAATACTCAAGAATAAAATATTCCAGGATAAATAGCCTATGCCCTGAGATGCATCATGCAACCTATTATAGTTAGTTCTGTATAAAAATTCGTCAAAATCGGTTCAACAGATGGGATGTGACCACTTACAATGTATCAGACAGACAGACTCACATTTATAATATTAGTATAGCATGGATTAGACTTTTCACGTAGTTAGACGCTTAGATTTTCCGATGTGCTCCCGGCACACCATACTTTACTAATATTATAAATGCGAAACTGTGTTTGTTTGTTGGTTTGTCCTTCAATCACGCCGCAACAGAGCAACGGATCAACGTGATTTTTTGCATGAGTATAGCCGAGGACCTGGAGAGTGACAAAGGCTTTTTATCCCGGAAAATCAGGGAGTTCCCGTGGAAATAGATAAAAACTTATTCCACGCGGACGAAGTCGCGGGCATCAGATCGTGAGTAATATGAGTCATTTAGTATCTGGACTAAGTTCATGATAATTTTCGCAAGGTACAGTACACCACGCCACGCCGACATATCGGCCAGGTGGCGACTGGCGTCGCACAAAGGGCAGATGTTTCACAAGGGGTTGTTTACCTCGGCTCGCGTAGAGGGCGTTTTTTCACCTAGGGCGGTCGGTTTTACGTAACTTATGAATATTCTTGTGGCTGCCTATTGGTTTCGTTTAATATGTGCCCCTGGTCATTAATTATTTTTTAAAATTTTGATTATTTTTTTATGACGATAGAGATACTGGCAACCATTTTTCCGTAATAGAGCCCAGCTCTGATTGGCGGACATCATACTGGTGCTTATTCGGTTACGAACAATGTACACTCTAAAGTCTAAACAAAACTTCATTGACTGGTTTTGTCCCTTTTCATTAATTTCATTTCATCAGGGAAAATAGTGAAAGCCTATATTATAATAAGCAATATTTTCAATTTAACAAAAACATCGTGTTTCACAATTATTTACACATAAGTTTGTAACAAATTACAATGTATTTTATTAATATTCAAACAGGGTTCCATTTTAATTAACAGAAAACAATATCCATTATTAAAAAGCTAGCGGGGGATGCGTTATCGAGGAACCGACAATTATTATAATATGACCTTTATATCGATAACAGTACGGTGCAAGACTCTAATAGACCGAGAGGTCAAGAAAGGGTTTAATTATTATAATAGGTAGTTTTCGTTTAATTAAAATACAATAGGTTATTATTAATAAAACGTACAATAGGAAACTGTCATGAAACAAACAAATATACCTTATTTGTTTGTTTCATGACAGTTTCATGGATTCAGCCAAAGTTCACTTAGTTTTTAAGTTAAGTTAGTTCGTTAGTTTAAGTGAGTCGACCGTAAAATATAAAATAGCGTACTACCATTTTGATTCGTACTTAATTAGCGATAGTTCGAATTCGTTTGAGATTGCCGTACTGAAGGCGAATTTGAGAGCGCGTGCCGCTGATTTCAAGCACTGCCCTTCGTGAGCGACGAACGCGACATTCTATCTATATTGTCGCGTAGATAAGTTTGTCGTAGATAGTAGTATCGGGCCTGGCTAACTTGTCACGTGACGTATCCTGAGATATTCAACCACTGTGGGGGGATCCGTAGACGACACTAATTATTTTATCAGTCGAGTGTCGCGCGCGAATCGTAGTTAACACACGATTACGTATTCTGTAGTAGTATCTCACTGAGGACAACGGGTCAGCTATCAGCTTTTAGTATAAAGTCGACCTTCCTATTTTGTAGGTAGAACGTTGAAATTGATGTCAGAGTTCAGACCACCCTTATAATAACATAATACGCCCCCTGAAATCAAGCCTCGATTGTGGAGATCGTGTGAGGGATTTCTTTAAAATTAGCAGTCTCGTATGTTATATCAAATTGAACGCTTCTGTGTGGCATGTATTGACTATAAGGAGGGGTTGGGGATATAATGAAGTCTATTCACTTAGAAATTGCCAATTATAGCAACAAAGATGACTGACTGTGGCTTACTATCTCAATTTTTTTCGACTTTTACTATCTACCAGTTCAGTTACTTGGTATTTATATTGACTTAAATCTAATAATTGTTATACTTAAATATGAGTAAATACTAAATAATATGTAGATTTTCAGAATTCGCCTCTACAATTTATATAATAATCATTGTTAACAAATCAAAAAGGAATAAAAGCAATATAAGAGAGACAAAAGAAGCATAATGTTATTCTTATTCTATAAACTATGTGAATTCAGCGACTAGAGCAATGTGAACAGGCTATAAACATAATTCGTGACAGTTATACGGATGTTAAAAATTAAATAGTTGCTCTACTCATTATATTCACGAGACTATTGCATGTGTTTTTCGCAAAGCGCTAGCGCGGAACGAATAATATGAACTATAAAGCATAGCGCACATTAAGGATTCAGGAAGGGTTCGAAACCAGTCGACTGTTTACGGGCATGTGGGTAAATTGGTAGTACAACCGAGACGTTATAGCCATAGGGCATTGGTATAGACTTTAATATTGAACCTTTTAAACACCTTTTGTATAAGCGAGTTGCATTACCTTCTCAATCTATTGCTAGAAAATAAAAAAGAAAGAAAGGGTGAAAGGTACCTTCTAAGGGTGCTCATAGGCAGACTACGCACACCTTTCAAAATATTATGGAATTTACTCTCAGTCATGAAGGTTTCCTCGCGAATCGCGATGTTTTCCTTTACTGCTTAAGCACAAAACGCATATACGTCAGAAAAGCTAATAGGTGCGTGCTTGGGTTTTTGACTTCGAACCCCGGTCCCCTGGATATGAGGCCGAAATCTTAACCAATAAACAGTAAAAACTTTTTATATAAGAGTCAACCAAATGATATTATACGAGTATATACCACTAAATTCTTTTTGTTTGTAGTTTTGCTAAGTTATATCAAAATAATATGTTCCTTGGGTCGGTACAGGGGTATTAACATCGCTTAGAGCAGTATTGTTTTAATATTGCCAATGTTCGTGTTTTTTTTATTCCACTACAAGTTAGCCCTTGACTTCGATCTCACCTTTTAGAATTATCCTTATTTTAGGAAGGTTCTCGTACGTGTCAGAAAACTGTCGTTTTGAAGTAATACTGCTTTAAGCGATGGTAGTAACCCTTGGGCCAATCAACAAGTCATGCTGACAATTTTAATCATTTCGCGATTTCATGGAATTGTCTATGGAATACGGTCTACGGTACATGGACCACGGGAGCAACGAACTGGCGCAGAGATGGCCTTATCAGGTCGATCACGATGCTAAGCAACCAATTTGATACGGGCATCTTTTGATCTTTCATGTTATAGTACAGGCTAATATGTCGATTTTATGAAAACTAGATGATAAGAATTTCATGTAGGTATTTAAAAAAAATCCTTTCAGAACAAATTGGTTTTTTCGGATAAAAAGTAGCCTGTTTTTTCCATGGGATACATATTGCATAATGCATCTTATTTCCGAACCAAATCTCCAGATTGAACAGATGGTCGTGAAACGTTATCGACATACGTTAACTCGCTTTTTAATATTTGTAAGGATTTATCATAGGACTAGGCTGACGTTGCTGTCCTTATCAACAGTAAATTTTTTGAAAAGGATAAGTTGGTTGGTTTAGCGTACACAACCATAATCGATTTAGGAACAATTGCCTTAAATCTCAATCCTTTTTTTAATTTTAGTCGTAGCTTTAGCTGCCTAAGTAGGTACAACATTTTATTTTATTATCAAAAAAGTTACATCAATAATGAACACGCAAACTACCAGGTGAACATAAGGTCATGAGCGATGTAATGTAAGGACGGTCGGGTAACGACCGGGCACCGCTACGCGCCAGTTTTCGGGGGTCGACGACCCGTCGCGACGGACGACGTCCTGGGATCACGACTCCTACATACCCATAGCGCCCTGGTAGGCCAGATCGGATTCTCACACTGATTTCTCTCATAATAACTTTCATTAGGAGACGGAGCGGTCAAATCACCGGTCAAGTGCGTTCACGTCACGGATAACGTAAGGTTCCGTGCGTCACCACGCTCTGAGTAACGAACAACGTCACCACTCGCCGAGAAAACTTTTCACAATTACTTGTAGTGTAGTGAACTTTTTAGTTTTTATTTATGTAGGAGGCAGAAGGCACCGATGCAATTCATAAGCGACTGCACTAATTTTCGTTGTCGATCTTGTGGGCTCTTAACTAGTTCGATACGTTTAAAGTGTCGTGGATTTTTCTGTCAAGGTTCGAGAAATGCGCTATCCAACATCAAGAGTTTATACTTAAATAAAATGGCGGTGACATACATAATGAAATAAGGCGAAAGACAGGAACCACCTCATTTGACTAAGGAACCCTAAAAAAAGTAAAAAGTCCGAAAGGATATTTGAACAGCTGACCGGAAATCCTTGGCTTTGAAGGTTATCTACAGAAAGTCGAACCATGTTGAACATTATGGACCCTGATTCCGAAAATACGCCCATGTGAAAGTTTCTAAAGGATCTTAAAGTGCTTGACAGGAATTTGATGCCTCGCTAACTTCAAGTACAACCTAAGTGAGTAAATCTAAGTCCCTACATTTATCGCGCGAACAAAAACCTCACAGTACAAAGACCGGTCAGATCTACTCATTCATTTATGTCTTTATCATAGTGTCAATATTAGTGGCCATAAAAATGTCACATCGTATTTTATTAGCCTTTTTATTTTATAACTCTTGCCTTGAATGTTCTAAAAGTGATTAATGGAGAGAGGTTATGACCCCCAGCAATGAGGAATACAACGCAGAGAAAGCAGAGATGGACATAGTTATACACAAGGCTTTTATTGTATATCGCTCTTGTACTCGTAACTAGGTATATACCTAACAAGGATTTTAACAGCTGTTTCTATCAATTCTTCGAAATGCAGTGAAGCAACGCATAGGATACACCTGGCGTGTATCTGGTCGCATACTAGATGCCCTTTTATGAATTACATAACTATTTTAATTTATGCTAATCGCATAACGTACTCATACATACACAGCTCTTATTATTATTTCATTTAAAATTCAAATTTCTATGTAGAGCAGGTAGTTATGTAAGTACTTATAATTTCTATACAATTTGTCTGCATTTATAAAAATGTATGTAAGATTAAAACTTGAATTTATTGCTAAAGACTTAAATGGATTTGAATTTCTACAATATAACAGTTTTTCGAGGTTTCTGTGTGTGTCATTTTATACGCCAGGTCAGGATTTTGATGAAATTTGGTACAGATACAGGTTGTGCCCTGGGGACGTACATAGCTACTTTTTTATCCTGGAAAATCAAAGAGTTCCCACGAACATTTTTAAAAACCTAAATCCACGCGTACGGATTCACATCAAGTAGGTATATATGTATAAGTATAATATGGTATTATAAAAGTATAATACCATATTATACTTTTTTATTACCCATCGTTACTTTGAAAGCGGATATAATAATACTTACTAAGTAAGTAATTCGAAAAACTGTTACTTTGTAAGCATAAAAGGTTTGTTCGAACTTCACAGTTCGCAATAAACGTCAATAACCCGACTTCATATGGTTTTGACCGCATAAAAAATCGTCAGCAACCGGCATGCATCGTCGGCTAACGGTGTATCAGTGAAGGTGGTCACAGAACTCGCAGACTGCAACTGCACAGCAGTGCATGGAGGCGTGGCAGAGTAAAATCATCATTGCATAAAACGCGTGACGTCCCTTCTGTTCTACTGTTTTCTACATAATAGGTATAGAGTTACTAGCTGCTGCCTCAGACTTGCACTGTGAAAAGTTACCTATAAGCTGTGGTCATTTAAGTGGGAATAGTTCGAACTTCGATCCCCGGCGGGGTAATTAGGTTTATACTTCATTTCTAAAATTTATCTGGTCTGATCTAGTGGGTCGCTTCGGCTGTGGCTAATTCTGTTAACACAATCTCTAAACTAAACTGAAACGAGAGCCCTAAATCTAGTACTGCCCCTTTCCGCAGGGATTATTATGAAAGGGATGGCGATATAAATAGAGCTGTCATTTTAGTTTAGTCTAGAGATGGTGTAAAACAGAATTGGCCTCATTGTCTTCACATTATGAGACAATACAACCGAATCGTTGGGCTTTACTTTTTAGAAACTTACTGTTATTTTTAAAAATCCTGAATGTCATTACCATGACGAAAATAGTAGATGCTGAACACGTGTGACGAATTGAGATAACGTAGAGATAAAAGAGTATTAACTAAAACAATATTTCAACTAACAATATAGTTAACGATATTTTTTTGAGGGGAGCACGTCAAAAAATCTTATCTATGTTAACGAGTTGGGTTTCTCTAACAAAACCAGATGGGGTCTACTAATTAATATTTTTTTATTAACTGTAGGTATTGAGTTAATACATACGTTATAGTCAGGATTTTCTGGTAGTATGTTAAAAGAACTAATATTTTATTTACAGTCTTTGCATCTACTGAATTTTTGAGACTAAAATAGCCACGGCCTCCAGAGATATTTCATACAGTCGGTCGACGATGACGTACTTTTTCGATACTCGACAGAGCAATCCTGCGAATTCGAATGGGTGTCAATGTCATCGTCGGCTCACTGTATAGTATTTACACTATGCTATTACCATGAGTAGAACAAAAACCTAAATTAAAGAGACACTATGTCCCATTTAAATTTTTCTCATTTTCACGAGAGAAGAGAACAATATCAAGAAGAGAAGCTATTTTTAATGACTGATCTCTGAAACGATTTGGCTGAAATGGATATAACTTATAACCTGATTAAACACCGAGGCTACATTTTATCCAAACATAAATAGTTTTTGCGGGAAAACTTTATCCATGCATGCTGCTAGCATCATCTAGTCATTTAATAAATCATAGTTAGGTAATACATTAAAAAACATCATTTAAGCGATTAGCGAATGCAGCGGTGATTCTGATTTGACCCACTCGATGGCGTACAACGTGACCACACTCACGCGTCGCTTGCACTATTATACACACTACACACTACACACACAGTAGATAATATGTAGAGTAGGTACGAAACGTGCTTGGCCTGGCTGTGCCGATTTTCACACGTTTATAATATTACTATTATGGTATCTACCCGTACCCATCCACGTGGATTTGGGTAGTTGAAAGATCGCGTGGGAACACTTTGATTTTTCGGGATAAAAAGAAAAAGTCTCGGGGCGTTCACTGGCTACTTTTTATCCCAGAAAATTATAGTTCACGCAGGAATCAAAAACCAATTTTTTGGACCCAATATTGCGGTGAAAAATCAATTTCCAGCTTTCAAGTTTTCAAGTTTCAGTCAATCTATGGTTAAGAGATGTACTTGAGAACGTTTTCTTAGCTGATGTCGGTTTATTAATACGGATCATACAACCCAGTAAGTAAGTGAAGCAGTTATAATATAATAATAATAATATATAAGTGTAAGTTTTAATTAAATACTGTTAGGTTGAAAATTAAAGCGAGTTGATACAAGGCGTTATTGCCTTTATGGTTGTGGACTCTAGTCTGACAACACTGAACTCTATGGTAGGTATTAATGGCGGCCGTAGTGTGAATTGCTAAATAAGGTCCACTACAGCTCATTAACGTTCCGCAGCGGGGCACAGGCGACCACTCTCATAGGAGAGAGGGAATTAGAGCTTAGACCCACCACGCTGCTCCAATGCGGGTTGGCGGGCATAAATAAAGTAATAATGTTAAATATCCAGTGTTCCGTATAATAATAATACGTTGCAAATTCCGAAGTGACGATGCCCTGGGCCTTGGTAATTTGCACGTAATGTTTTCTTCCGCGGTAACACCCAGGGGTGTGCACACAGTGTGAAGTATTAAATCATTAAATTCTATTACGTATGAGGCTAGGCAACGGCGGGGTAACGGTTAATATAAGACCACGCTTAACACTAACAATCTAACTAAACTCTGCTAACAATCTGCCGTAGAACCCAAAAAAAAAAAAAGATACGAGAACCTCCTCCTTTTTTGGAACTCGGTTAATAAATAAACTAGATGATGCCCGCAACACACTTTCGCATTTATAATATTAGTATGAATACCACCAGATATTTTAGTCACGACTATAACAGCTGTTTAATGTCCATGAAATCTTAACATTTCGACCCTGTACCCAAAACATTGCGAATGTGGGCAGCAAAAGATGAAGTTTGTGAGCCCCAAATGTTTGGGATGTTGCGAATTAGACAACTTATGTCGCGTTGTTTTTACCCGATTGCACCAGAAAGAGGGTAATTTTTTTGCAATAATTAAGTATGTATAAATTTATATAATTACATAGGAATTTGTTTATATGTAATGGTTATATATATAGGTAGAGTTCTTGGAACGAACATCGAGGTCGGGTTCAATTGGACCAGGGACGAGCCCAGCAGGAGCGACGCGCAAGGGAGGTCCCGGCGCAAGTTCTTTAAGAGTTCCCGGAGCCTTTCATCATGCGCTGAGGATAGTCACCGAGGGGGTTTTAGAGGGTACAAATTTCACATAACACGGTCTTCCCTCTAGGAGGTCGGGTATCTAAAGAAGAAGATCCCCCCCGGCTATCAACAAAAAACCGGCCAAGTGCGAGTCGGACTCGCGCACCGAGGGTTCCGTACAAACCTGTAGTAAGTTTAAAATTAAATGTTTTTTTAAAATATTTGAGTTGATTGAATGAAAGGTAAATTGCGGTTTACGATTTATGACGTATTAAAAAAAACTACTTACTAGATCTCGTTCAAACCAATTTTCGGTGGAAGTTTGCATTTTAATGTACATCATATATTTTTTTTAGTTTTATCATTCTCTTATTTTAGAAGTTACGGGGGGGGGACACACATTTTACCACTTTGGAAGTGTCTCTCGCGCAAACTATTCAGTTTAGAAAAAAATGATATTACAAACCTCAATATCATTTTTGAAGACCTATCCATAGATACCCCACCTATGGGTTAGATGAAAAAAAAAATTTTGAGTTTCAGTTCTAAGTATGGGGAACCCCCAAAATTTATTGTTTTTTTTCTATTTTTGTAAGAAAATCTTAATGCGGTTCACAGAATACATCTACTTACCAAGTTTCAACAGTATAGTTCTTATAGTTTCGGAAAAAAGTGGCTGTGACATACGGACGGACAGACAGACAGACAGACAGACAGACAGACATGACGAATCTATAAGGGTTCCGTTTTTGCCAAATTTGGCTACGGAACCCTAAAAATGGTAGAGTTCTTCTGCTCTAAAAGTTCTCCAATGTGTATGCTTACATGGTAACTACTAGCTAATTATAGCATAACCAAAGAACAGGGAATCTGCTTATCACTATTCCTCTGTTCTGTGGGACAACACATAAATTGGATTTCATCAGTCATCGACCAGTGATGAGTGATGACTGATGAAAGATATGATGAAATGATAGTACATAGATTTAGCTGTACTGTTACATGAATGTTGAAATGATAGCACATAGATTTAGCTGTACGCTACTTAGATAAAATTTAACTCACCTCCAGTGCCAAGGACTTTGAGCAAGTCGAAATGTGATATGTCCACTTTTGAAGCGCCGTTTAAATTAACTGCAACAACAAAAAAATAACTTATTTAGTTAAGTACTCTATCTCATCAACCCATTGCCAGCTCACTACAAAACATGAGTCTCCTCTCGGAATGGGAAGGGTTTGGCCATAGTCCGCCATAGCCAAGAGCGGATAGTTTTAATTGGGTAAATTCGCTAGTAAACAATAATTTAGTTCAGAGATTTTTATACAATTACTTAGCACATAATTTACTAGGCCGTTGAAGGAAATCATCGTGAGGAAACCTGCAGGCCTGATTTTTTTATAATGTAAACTAAGACACCATGCCACTGTGCCTTTACTCTGTCCACCAAACTGGCCAAGTGTAGATCGTGAGACTTCACACACCTTTGAGGACATTAGGAAAACTCTCGGGCATGCAGTTTTCTGCACGATAGTTTTCTTCACGAGTTAGAGCTCCGAAAAAGTCCGGAAAGGAACCTTGAGATAAGTAAATGGAAAACTTCCTCTCCTATTTTTATTCGACGCAAAAAAGGAGTGTAATTTTTTCAGGGTATGTACCTATGTGAATTTCTTTATTCCACCAGAACTTCTAAATGTCTAAACCGATTTGGACGTGTGGTATCGATAGAGTCCTTATATCGCCCTGAGTGACACTGATTATATTTTTTTTATTTCAATATGGCGACTGTATGGTGCTTTGTTGAATTGAATTGGCAGTCGTGTTTTTTATTGTTTAAATTATTCCCTTGTTTTGCCAATCCAATCTAAAATAACCTTTTCTCGACCTTCGTACATAATACCAAAACATTAAAACCATTCACGGTTAATTTTCTTAAACGATACGACTTATTTATTGCTAATTTTTCACTTGACATTCAAACGTAAACACTTTAAAATTCAAGGTTTCCATCATGTTTAAGTACTTACTTGTTTATTTTATATCATCATGAATATAATAACCACATGATATGAAATAATACATAAGAGTTTGTTCAAAGGGTAAACAAGACAAAGTTTTATAGTATTTTATTTTATTCCACTACAAAATAGATCTTGGGCCTTGGCCCTTGACCGCGATTTCACCTGGTGGTACCTGATGAGGCAGACTAAAAAGGCAGCGGGCTAACTTGTTAGGAGTATGACAGTTGTATTTATTAAACCTATGCATTCATCAACACTACAGCCTATTAACGTCCCACTGCTGGGCACAGGCCTCCACTCTCATAGGAGAGCGGGAATTAGAGCTTAGACCCACCACGCTGCTCCAATGCGGGTTGGCGGGCTTTAACGACTATTATCATGTTAGTGATAATAACCGGGACCACCGAGTAGTAAACCTGGTCTGTGACCGGGACCGACGGCTTAACGTGCTCTCCGAGGCACGGGGGTGAAACACCGCCAACTTCCAACTCCGGTCTGGCACTGAGAATTTCTTAATTGAAAAACCCAATACCTAACTTTTTATGCCCGACCGGGAATCGAACCCAGGACCTCGTGATCCGCAGTCGACTATGCTAACCACTAGACCAACGAGGCAGTCAACCTATGCATTAGTTAGCGCCAATCAAATCTATAGCGACTAGTCGTCACTCAGCTGAGGTGCGAGTGTTTGTTTGCGCAGCTCTCACACTAACTATCGAAGTGCGACGCGTCTTGCGGTCAACTTCACAAGCGACTAAATCATTGGCGCGAGCTATAACCCTAATCGGTTTCTCTTTCTACGCGGCATCTGACCGGTATGATAAATCGCTTGGCTGTACGTCTTAATACCAGTGAAAAATAGCCTCTAAGGTCGAAGGCACCCACCAGACAAAAGCTGCTTTTCGCATGATGAGCTTTCCGATCCGGTTAGAGTTAAAACATGACGTAACATATTAGATAATAGACACTTGTATGAAATTGAGTATTGATCGCCAAACTTTAATTCGAAGAAGACACGGTGCCCAATATGTAAAACTTCTATTGTCGTGGTGGGCTGAATGTAGATTATGGTAGGTGCGACAGTGGATTTTAGCCAATGGCGAAAGACCATCAGAGGAGATTGTGGTCATTACACTGTAGCCATCATGTGTATTGAGGTTTTTTTACTCTACTACAATTGAGCCCTTGTCGATCTCACCTGCCCCCCAATCATGTAAGAATTGCCGATCAAATCGAATAAGTTCGGCTTCAAAGTAAAATATACCATAACAGCATTGAATCAGAGCTCAATCTCGTGTATCCATTCTCATACGTTTAGGTATGTACGATAGCCTAAACGTATAAGAATGGATACACGAAATTGACCTCTAATTCAATGCTTTATGGTTTATTTTACTTTGCAGCCGAACTTATACGATTTGATCGGCAATCCTTACATGATTGCACCTCTGATGGTGGGTAAGTGATCATGCAGCCGAAGATGGTAGCGGGCTAACCTGTTGGCAGTCATATACCCATACCGGTCGGTTTCTACACGGCATCGTATCGGAACGCGTAATCGCTTGGCGGTATTCCTTTGCCGGTAGGGTAACTAGCCACGGCCGACGCGACGCCTCTCAAGAAAATTCAGAAATTACAAATTCCCAAATTGAATGCCGGGAATCGAACCCGGGACCTCCCACGTTAAGGCAACAGCGCTCAACACTGCGCCAGGGAGGTCGACAAAACGTCGTCGTGTAGGTAAGTAAAATGCTCACGATGATGATGCTTACATAGTTACTTGTAATATTTTTTCAACGCTTTTATTATATGGGGCTTTAGGTATTTGTGCTATACCTATCTGGAAACAATCGAATGTGTGGGTTCAACGAACCATCGACTTTGTGTATTGAAATACATACGTCTATGTTTACCTTATTCTTTACAATATAATGTTTACCTAGGTAGTATCTGGAATTTTTATGTACCTAAGTTTCGCTTATCGAAACGAACGTGGGTGTGGCTTAAAGAGGCGCCGATTATTATTGTTCTTGTTATTAAACGACGTTGACCTAGGTCGGTATGACGACCTCCCTGGCGCAGTGTGAAGTGCTGTTGTCTTAACGTGGGAGGTCCCGGGTTCGATTACCGGCAGGGTCAATTTTGGAATTTATAATTTCCGAATTTTCTCTGGTCTGGTCTGGTGGGAGGCTTCGGCCGTGGCTAGTTACAACCCCACCGGCAAAGACGTACCACCAAAAGATAATACCTATGGAGGATTTATAAATCCGTGGGAACTCTCTGATTTTCCAGAATTAAAAGTAGAGTACGTACTATAATTAGGAACGTTACGTTACGTATAATAATTATATATTAAGTATAGTGCATTCAATATTAACTGGCGTCTTTCCACTTGAACCTAAACAATAGGGGTAATAAACCAAACACTCATAGAGCCCATTCATTTTTAAAGAAGCAGTTTCGGCCTTATCTATTTTGTTGCAAACCAACCAGTGTTGATACTTTTGAATAATCATAGAATAATTTTAAAAAATTACGTAATTTACAGGTATGTTAAATAAAATACAATTACAAAAAATATTTATTTATTCTGGATGAAATAAGTAAACCTCCTGAAATCCATCCATTTTCACTTCCTGCATGCAGTATAATCAAACGTTTTCCTCGTGAACAAGGAGCGTTGGTCACACATTTCCCCGATTCATCTCGGTACCCTTTTTTCAACGTATCATGAGTATCATACCAGGTCTCATCAAGATAAATTATATGTTTTCCCTGTGAGTGGTATTTCTATTTGATTATATTATATAAAGAGAGATAACATAGGGAAAGTATCAAAAACGTTTGAAACACCGTTTGAACGCCGCACGTGTTTTGCAATACAAAGAATTCACCCGCCACGACTTAAATCCTATTGTTATTGCTAATGATGGTCTCAAGTGGAAAGACGCCAGTTAATATTGAATGTACTATACGTACGTCCGTCCATCTCTTAGAATTGGAATGCAAGCTATATCTGTACCGCTCAGAGTACATGCTGTACCGATTTTCGCCAAAACAGCCCGTGTACTATAATTAACGGACACACACTTTTCAGTCTAGACGGATGGATGAAGACGGACTAGAGAACTACTTACTACTAAAGTATTAAGTAACATTATAGAAATGATAGTCCTTCGGATCTGTGTACAGTGTACCATTTACAACACGAAAATTTTTTATTCCACTTTTAGAATCATACTAAATACTACTTAATATTATAAATGCGAAAGTGTGTTTGTTTGTTGGTTTGTCCTTCAATCACGCCGCAACTAAGCAACAGATCGACGTGATTTTTGGCATGGGTAGGTATATATGTACCTAGTTGAGGACCTGCAGGGCGACCGCGTAACTTTTGCATCAATCATTGATACATCGCAATCACCTCCGATTGGTTAACACTCTTCCACTATTGGACGAAATCCATTGACGCAGCAAGAATACCATAAATTCAACCAATCAGAGGTGATTGCGATGTATCAATGGTTGATGCAAAAGATAAGCGGTCGCCCTGCTGGAGAGTGACATAGGCTATGTTATCCCGGAAAATTAAGGAGTTCCCGCGGGAATAACAAGAACTTAAAAAACGCGGACGAAGTCACGGCATCAGCTAGTAATAATTATAATTCAATCACGTCAAGGTGCGTGTCAAAAAGCTGTCATTTCGAAGTAATACAAGTAAAGCTATGGTGGTAACCATTGATGTAGAATTTTAGTAATAGTGGTAACCCCTCTGATACGTAGACGTACTATAGTTAGTCGAAAAATATATTAACTTTTGTAATGGACACTTAAAATGCGAGGTCACATAATAATGTTGGTAGTTAGTTACCAACACATTTTCAGAGTGGTGAAAGTAACTTTCGCGAAGAATAATTTCAAATCGGTACAATAACGTTCTTGATCGCGGTGATTCGACGATTCCTTTACTGATAATATGTCGCAGCCGGATTGTAGGTTCCGCAGGCGCCGTTTTGTAATACATCATTCCCATCTTTAGATCTCTCATTCTCATTTTGTGATTTGGCTACTATTTTCACGATAAAAAAAATTCATATTCAGATTGCTCACAAGATTTTGATTTTTTTAGTTTTATTCAAAAACGTCATGGCGTTATTTTGTTTGAATAATCAAGCTAAACTATAGTTAGTTAGTGATTGTAGACCATAACACTGATAAGTGTTATCGCGGTTTACTTCAAGGGCTCGATAGTAATAGATACATTATTCCCACCAGTTTAGGGTGAAATTACACTAGTGACCGGATAGGACAATGTCCATGTTATTCACTTTTATATGGAGCGCGCACACTACGCGAAAGGGTAGAACGTCGTTCCACCGCGGTGCATACGTTTTCGCCAATAAAGTGTGACTGCATTTTCAATACATCATCATCTGAGTCCCAACCCACTAGTAATTAAAATTTGGCTGTCCCTTTCATAAAACTCCCTGCGGAAAGGGACAAAACTAGATTTAAAGCTGTCATTTTAGTTGAGTTCAGATATTGCATTAAACAGAATTGGCCACATTACTTAGCTAAGAACAGATTGTCAACTATTGGGCAATCCATGCTAAAGACTGGTTTTTACCATAGGTTAGAAATAGAAATCTTTATTATTGGAATCACTAATGTAAAGAACAATGAATTCCTGACCCTTAAACTAGGCGGAGAGCACGTTAAGCCGTCGGTCCCGGTTATTATCACTAACATAATAATAGTCATTAAAGCCCGCCAAGCCACATTGGAGCAGTGTGGTGGGTCTAAGCTCTAATTTCCTCTCTCCTATGAGAGTGGAGGCCTGTGCCCAGCAAAAGGATGTTAATGGGCTGTAGTGGAAACTAGGCGGACCCGTATCTTAGGGTGAGATTGACTGATACTTGAGTACCAGCTGTCCTTAGATGATGTCAGTTTATTAATATGGGCCTAGACCATCAGTTTATCACCCTTTGCTTGGCATTGTTGTACCTACTGTCTATTATGTGGCATGTTTTTCAACAAATTACACAATTTGTTATCATGTCAACTGGTGTTGAAGCTTTTGCTGTTTGAATATGTAATGAGTACCTAATATTTTATAGAGGTGTTCAGTTTTATAACAAAATACTGAGCAATGTAAAAATAAGTTAAGTAAGGCATATTACAGGAACAGGATAGATGAAAGCCTGGATAGTAAATAGATAATCTTTTAACAGCCAAAATCGAAATAAATAAATAAATGAATATGACTATAGCTTACAACACATTGAATAGAAAAGGCCAAAGTTATCACCACTTGCTAGCAATTTGGGTTAATCACAGGACAATTTCACCAAATTACACAAATTGTTATCATTTTAACTGATTTTGAAACTCTTGCTGTTGGAATTTGTAACAAGGTCATGAACCCCTTGACAATTATCATTTTATTGATGCAGATAAGCAACAACCTCTAGTTATTTTATCTGTTGTTGTTATCATTTACTTAGGTATTACAACAACAAAGGACAAGGTATTGTTTGTATAGTTATACTGGTTAGATTTGATTTATTATCATACTAGATGATGACTGTGACATCGTCAATTTGGGTTCTGTCTAAATCCTTTACTCCTTGATGTTGTAGGATATACATTAGCGAATGCTATACTCCAGGTATTTAACTATATCCATGCAAAAAATCATGGTTGATCATTAGTTACCTACTGCATGTTTTGATTGACAAACCAAGAAGCTAACCAAGACAAACCTTTTGCATTTGTTTTAATACAAGTACTTAAGTTTGGGTAATGATTCAAAATTTATCACAAAAAAATCCAGATAATGCTGTTGATTAATCTCAGTGTGTCTGTTTGACACTTTTTTTATACAGCCCATCATCTGAACCATTTTGACACAATTTGGTATACAGAAAGCTTGCATCCTGCAGATGTACAGTCAATGTCAAAAGTTCATATAGAAGAAGCAAACAAGATGGATAACTAAAAACATACCTAAATACTAATTAATCATTTTGTAGGTTGACCATAATCTAAGTAGAATTTAATAGTAATGTAGTAGTTGAGATAAACATCTTGGACAGAATTATGTTTATTTATGAGTGATTCAGATTGCTTGCACAGTTTTAGCAGTTGAGATATATGTATGGACTTTTGGCGTTAACCTTACATAGGCATTTCATCTAAGTAAATAAGTTAAATTCCTGAGGTAACATTTTTCCAGGATAAAAAGAAGACTATATCATTTATAGGATGCAAGCTATCTTTGCATCTGTATGTGAAGTCTGCCATTTTGCACATGGACTAAAACACCTCTTATTCTGAGAACAGATTGGTGCTTATTGGTGGGCCTCCAATTCGACCTGGGGACCACAAGTATTAGCATCAAAATCTAAATTGCTTGAAAAGGTTGATGTGACTCAGTGTCCTAAGGACTGGCACAGCTCCAGAAGAAAGAAAGAAATATTGGAATCATAGAAATATTGGAATTAATTCTTAACCACACAGATACTTAACTGGAATTATTATCAAAATTATCACACTTGTGAACACTGTTTGAGTTTCTAGTTTTTAAAATTTACATTCATTAACTAACTACTTGAACAAGTTTAACTACAAAGTAATTAAAAAAGTGGAATTCGTCAACTTAATTTGAAACTGGTTAATGTTTTAGCTAAACTCAGGAAAAGGAAGTAAGTACATTACTTATCTAATGTTATAGTAGTTTTGCAGAATTTTTATTTTCAGCTGAGTGGTGACCCACACTATCTTCACTAAGGTGATATTTGTAAAAATCAAAACCTGCATGCAAAATCTTAGGTGTCTTGTACTGTAACTATGTTGCTAGTTATGTCAATGAGTCAGTTTATCCTTATTCTCATTATAAAAGACTTGTAGTGACTCCAGTCCAGACTAATTGATCTATGAAGGCACATCCTAAACACTACTGAAGTTAGAATCTTTTAATAAACCTTTTAAGATTTTTGGAAAATTCTCTCTTTTAGCCAATAATAATGATCTATTTCAGTATTTTTTTAATATCTTCTTTGTATTTAGTCACCCGGTGGGTGGGTATGCACCAGGCATTGCTGAGAAGTTCGGTGTGAACCCTAAGCCTCGAAATCAGAGAGCACTGTCTTCCTAAGGGCAAGAAGAGGGCCTAATAAACCTAGCCATTGTAAGGTTTGCAAGAGCAACAGGTGGGTTTACAGAATACAGATACCAACAATATTTTCAATTATATACTTAAGTAATTGGACCAAGCTGCAGGCATCTACTAGCAGAGGATGCCTGTGAATTCTTCCATATGAATTTAGGTTTTTTTAAAACCCTCTCCCATATGTGAGTGTGGTGAGGAAGAGCAGACAATGGAGCACATCATTCACTCAGGGACTTTTTTGACCTCCCTGCCCCGGTTGTTACATGGTTAGGTAAACTGGACATTGATATTTAATTTAACATAGTAGGTACTTAATTTTGACAATCGGACCATGATAAATCAAACATTATAAAAACGCTTACAAGTACTGAATGCCATACGATAAAAAAATAATAGTAATGATGAAAGAAATAAAAGAAAACAAATGTGTAACAAATAATAAGTTCTCTCAAACAAAAATACTAACCTTTGTTTCTCTTTCTAATTTTACTAGCCTCAACCAAATTCCAATCCACAGAATCCCTAGCTGGAGCCGGCACTGTAGCACCGATCAATTCCACTGAACTGCTTCGCTTACTTGGTCCAGGCACCGGTTCCTCCACCTTCTTATTCAATGACACTGTATACTCAACAATTTCCACACTTTTATCTACATGATGGATATTATGTCCGTTCACAGCTTGATCAGTTTTAATTTTCTTCATGGGAACTTTCTTATGTTTATGAGCACTATGTCTGGTCTTTAACTTGGTGGAGTGGGAGGAGTTTCTAGAGCTTACTGGCGAAGGACACCCACACTCCATGCTGCCCTCCTGGTCGCTGCCTTCGTAATACCCTGACTCGTGTTCAGGCTTTTTATCAGGCAGACTCATTTCTGCTGTCGCCATGGCTCAACCCCTCAAGATCATGTAGACATCGACTGCAGCACGCCAGCGCGTCACAACGGCTGCACGGCGGCCGCTAATTGGTCAATTAGGCAATAATAATAATCAAAATCCTCAGCGAAAGTTACCACGACACGTAATTCACCAACATACTTGCCAGTTGCCACTCGTACCTGCAATGAATCGCGCAAAGTTCAAGCGACACAACCTGCAGAGGGCGCCACTGTGATGTTAACCGTCCGATTTAAAAATCCATCACAACTGTACTGTGTGTTGGTACACAAGCGCCTCCGTGATTTGTCAAGTCAAATGTCACTCGCAACTAGTTCGCTCTGTTGAAATTGAAACGTCAAACACAGTTTCCTTTTTCGTATTTTAGCAATTATCACAGCCTATTCTTCGTTTTGTCGCACAATGTCGTTCACAAAAATCTTAACGCGTGGTTTCGTATAAAAATTCACTACACTTATAAGTCCATTTGACACTAAACAGTTCGTATTTATAACCTTTTCACTATCACTAAACCGTTACCTCTGATAATTGTTTGCCTAAAAAATCTATCCTAATACTATTTAAGGGTATAAATTAAAAATGCTACCGCGAATGATGCCTCACTCAGCGCGATAAAGTAACTAAATTGAATTTGAGAAACGCAAAATAGAAACCGTGCGACGTGCGAGAGGCGCTGCCCCCACTACGGTACGATTTACGAGGCCAGGCAGTACAAGCATGTTTTACAGATAAAACCACGATCCACGACCGCGAGTACACGGTACTGAGTACTGCGTGCAGAGACGGGTAAGATTGGCATAGTAGCAAAAGCACAGACGAACATCTTTTTTTGAATTGAAATCTTCTTTATGAGCGTTGAGCACTTTTTGGTAGGGGGTAAAAATGTAGAACGGTGAACCGTTATTCTTAAGACAAAAGGTCTTAAGTAATTAATGCCTTAGTTTTAAGGTTTATATTTTAAATAATATACTATTAATAATATTCTTTTTTTTAATTAGTAAAAAAATAATTAAAATATTTAAATATTCGTTTACACTCCCATCAGCAGTCCCTATGACTGCCAATTTTTTTTTAAATTGAGTTTTGCTTATAATATGATTTGTAGATGTTGCCAAAATTTAGTAAGAGAATTTTTCTCACTAAAATTTATACTAAGTTTTATTTTTAATGTCATTAAGTTTTTTCTTAGATTTATAAATCGTTATAAACTGAAGTACATTCAACCATTAAGGTGACTCTAGGACTATTAATTAAAAAAAAATATCATATCCCCCCGACCCAATTTTAGCCATCTGAGCGGGAGATATTATAGTGCACAATGGGTGCGCAAACTCAGGTGTACATTCTATTCCCTTACTCTCATAGCCCGATGCGATGGAAAATCCGACACGACCGGACAGAGATTGGGTGCAGGACCAACAGCTTTACGTGTTCTCCGAGGCACGGGGGTAAAAACAACCAACTTCCAACTCCTGGCTTGTACGTTTATTAAAAAGAAAATTGTTTTTTGTGACATAAAAATTAACAAAGCTTACTTTTGAACCTTTTTATAATATAAAAGACACAGAGAACAGGCAGCATTTTTATCTAAATGGATTGCTTGTACTACCAAGTCAACATTTCATGGACGTAAACAAAGCGAGACAAAGGCATCGCTTATCTATTAAGTAGAAGGAGATGGACAATGCAAGAGCGTAACGAAAGTTCAAACTATTTTTCATCTCTTTCTAGATTCTTTGCGGTGTTCGAATTAAAAAATGGGATTGAGAATTGAGATTGTATTCAATACAATTATATTTTATGTTATTGATCTTTGTTTCATAATTATTTATTTCTAAAGCCTTATTTCCATATTTAACCAACAGTTAATAACTCTATGGGTTGATTATGTTAGAAACTAGGAAGGTACCTAAAAAATGTTGGATTTATTATTAGGGAATAGGGATGTCCTAATAACTATCGATAATATTAATAAGGCACGCAATACACCTATTTTGGGCACGATAGTCGATGTAATAGGTGGAATTAAACTGCGAGGTTCTAGTAAAGCAAGCTAGTTCATTTCATTTTAAACTGTATCTAATTAGGAAAATAGGTTAGGATTTAAATATCTATTTTATCTACTCCAGCATCGAAAAGTTCCAATTTCGAATTTGACAACTATATCGAATTGAACCCTCTTTTTTGTCGATATATTTTATTAAATTAGAATAAAATTAAATCATTTACATTGTACACACTACTAAAACTAAAAACTAAAAACTAAAAACCTAATCTAAAAGACCGCTACCAGTGGGCAGCGTGCCCAGAATGCTGGCAGCATTGCCGCGTTGAACAGCTATGCTCACTCGTTGAGCGAAATATATACCAGCACTCTGGTCACGTGTTGCCTCGACCAGGCGCGCAGAAAGTTCCTTATAGATTCCGCGCGCCCCAGCCCCCCAAGGCCCTAGCGTCTCGACCCCAAAAGGCGCAAACATATAGCCACTATCCAGTGTGCTATATTTACGCACCTTGAGGCCCTCCGCTGTTTCCGCCGCCGCACCAGCCCTAACGGCAGTGCCTGGAAGGTGGGACGGTGCCAAGGTGTCGACACACGTGGCATCCCACACCAAGGGCCGCCCCAAACTCCAAGGAACCAGGGTCATACCATCGGGCCTCTTGCCATCGTCTCGCATGAGCCCAACTGGCTCCAGAATAGCCGCATATCCGGCAGTGGCAAAGGCCCGACGGATTATATCATTCAGGCTGGCGTGACGGGGGATACGCCCTGCGCTGCTGACGCAGGAGAGACCATGTTGACCGAGTCGGCCGACGGCAGAGCCACAATGGCAGCGGTGTGGAGCGCAGCACGATGCGCCCAGGCGAAGCGCCGCAGCTATCCGAAAAGCGGAAGAGTCAATTAAGGTTCCTGTGTTGGGCGACGGGAGGGCCTGCAACCACAGACCGGATTCCCACTCACCCACGGCCAGAAGGCGGGCACGATCTGCAAAGCTTGAGCACGTGTCAATAAGCTTTTTCCGCGCTAGCTCGCAGATCGGCCCATCCCATTGCCGTTGTGACGAGAGGGATATCGGGAATTCGCGGTTTGGGCAGGCGTGGGTCCACGCGCACTTGGCCTCGTCCATGAAACTAATGACGAAATCATCTAGAGAGGCCGCAAGAATCTTTTGGGATAAATTTAGGGTGCCATGGACTGAGGACAAGAAAGCGGGGAGAGCGACACCAGAGATAGATCTGATGCCCAGGCCCCGCAGTCGCACAGGAAGTGACGCCTGCATCCATACTCGCTCTTCTAAATTAATATTTAAAATAGATGCTAAACAATTTCTGACCATATTGTCAAGGCTGTTCAACAGCTCAGTGTGCTTCCACAGCTGACAACACCGGATAGTGTAGGTAAAATTTGGAACGAAAAGACAGAACCGGATGATTGTAAAAGCCATATGGACGTTAATTTTTGATAGCCGGATGGAACACTGTGAAAAATTTTGAATTTTTTCCTCGAAGAAAGAAGGGAATGATTCATCGAGGATAGGGGAGCCCAACAGGCGGAGGGAAGATTTATCAATGATCTTAATGTTAGGTGCCAAACATTTGAATTTTTGAATAGCCAAATCTTTCGAGGTGCATACGTCCGAAACAAAGAGTTCACACTTGGCAAAATTTAATTCCAAACCAATCGCCTAGAACTCTTTGACAAGACTGGAAAGATCGTCTAAGACGGTTTCTGCATCACCACCCAAGGTCCCATCGTCCAAGTACCAAACATTAAGTTTAGACTGAAGGCGTTGGACGATAGGATGGATGGCGAGACTAAACACTGCAGGGCCTAGAGGATCGCCTTGCTGGCAGCCAACAGCAGATGATATTTTGTTGCCAAAATATGTTAATTTTGAGGGACTACTATAACACTGCCAAAGGAAATTATATAAATTTGGGATAACCCTCTTTCGTGTTTGCTTCTCTTCGATACAGTTCGTTGTATGGGAGCTGTATCGTTATGAGTCGTAGCTGTATCGATATGGTTATCTTCATAAATAGGATACCTATAGCTTAGCGGCTCTGGGTTCTGGCACTTTTGGTTTTTATTAATTTATAAAGTAAAAAATTATAAAGACGTCCTTGTCGTAGATAAAATCTTGTATGCAACTGTACGTAATTAGTCATTTTAATTCTCGTACTATCCTATTTTGATACTCGGCAAGCCTCGTATCAAAAAACAGCACTCGAATTAAAATGACCCTCATTACGATACAGTTGCATAAATAGCTATTAATGACAATAAAAATTCGTTGAAAGGTAAATTACTTAAGTAGGTATGTCCCTATTAAGAAAGTGATGTAATCAAGCTTAATATTAATTATTTCCTTAAGATATTACCTACCTACCTACTTCCTTGATCTTTTTTAGGATGCAATTTTCGATGGTAGGCATGGACGAATAATTTATTTATGCGACCATGATGGTAGGAAATTTTTATTTTTTATTTAAATCCCTAGACATCCAAGTAAAAATTGAAAAACTTTAATATAGGGAAATTTAAAAAAAGGAACTGAAAAATATAACGTGTTTTTAAAAATAATGCATTGTACACATTAAAAGATTTTTGGCACGATTGCGGTTAAATAATTAATTAAGTAGAGTACCTTTACCTACCTATTGAGGTTAAAAATAATATAATGTCGTTACGTTATATTATCTGAAGTGTTGGTATATTTCGTAATTTCTTAATTTTTATAACGATTAACAATAATTAGTAACAACTAACACTACTTTTATATAACTCTATTTAAAAGGAGGCCTTATTTAATGAGCTATTTGTTGGTCACTGTTAATAGCACATTATTGCAATTTGCAGACAAAAGCGGAAGTAAGCCAGCCAATTTAATTTTTATTTATTTGAACTGCCAACAGAATTACAAGTAGTAGGTATGTATACAAAATGTTAAATGGCTTAGGCACTAGGTAACCAAGCAATTCAATTTATAGGTAGTTACATCATGCACATAGTCGTACAATAATTGACACAAGCTTATATTTATTATTAAGATAAATATATAGGTATATGGATATTATTAAAATACTAAAACAAGACTACATAAAATTAATGAAGTTATCTATCAATATAAGTATGTATATACCTACTAAACTCGCCGGCATATTTTGCGGAACATAAAAAAAGGTCCATAATTAAAAAAATATGGTTTTATTTTAAAATCTACTTACTACACTTCTTTTGTTATTTAAAGTTTCATTTGTTTTACTTAAAATGAGATCACATTAAGAACAGATTTTGCGAGTAAAGGCTATTTGTGAAAAATGGTAAGTACATTTTTGAACTTTTCATGTAACCGGGAAAAGTGAAATTTAATATTTAAATAACAATTAATTAAATTTAAAAAATGGTGAAACTCGCAAGCATATTTAGCGGAACATAAAAAAAAGGTCCATAATTAAAATATATGGTTTTATTTTAAAATCTACTTACTATACTTCTTTTGTTATTTAAAGTTTCATTTGTTTTACTTAAAATGAGATCACATTATGAACAGATTTTGCGAGTAAAGGCTATTTGTGAAAAATGGTAAGTACATTTTTGAACTTTTCATGTAACCGGGAAAAGTGAAATTTAATATTAAAATAACAATTAATTAAATTAGAAAAATGGTGATTAATATCGCGTATTTCCTCCACGTGCTCTTATTAAAGTTTCTACCCGTCTAGGCATACTGAGAATGATGTTATCGATGGTCTCCTGGGATAGTCTCCGCCATTCCTTAACTACAGCGATTCGCAGTTCACCCACGTTGGCAGGCGCTGGAATTCTGGACTTAACTTTTCTTTTCAGCAAGTCCCAAACGTGCTCTATTGGGTTCATATCCGGTGATCTCGCCGGCCACTCCATAACAGTGATATTCATATCATTAAGATAAGCTTGAGTTACCCGAGCGGTATGCGGCCGAGCATTATCCTGCATGAAAACAAAATCGTCACCGATATATGGGGCAAACGGTACGACATTTTCTTCCAAAACTTCTCTGATATAGCGGTCTGCACTGTCTGCAGTCAGACTCCCTCTGTCAATCACTACCAAGCCTGTGCGAGCTCCCAAACAAATGCCCGCCAAAACCATTATTGATCCACCACCGTATGCAACTGTAGTTTCAAAATTTGTCTGAATGTATCGTTCTCCTTTGCGTCTGTATATTCTTTGCCTGCCGTTAATTTGATTTAAGAGAATTCTGCACTCATCACTAAACAATACCTTACTCCATTGGTCCGCGTTCCAAAGTCGATATTCCTGAGCAAAAGTTAACCTGTTTCTACGATGATTTACCTCGAGCCTTGGAGCCTTGGCGGGCACAAATGAACCCAAACCAGCTTTTTCGAGCCTTCTTCGTACCGTACGCTCACTTACGGTTACACCCCGCACTGCTTCCAACTCATGTCGGGCTTGGACGGCCGTCAAACGGGGGTTCCTACGTACACGAAGCCGAATGAAACGATCATCTCTACTCGAAGTGCGTCTTTTTCTGCCTTGTCCTGCTTTTCTCACATAAGTACCGGTCTCCCTGAACCGTTGGATACTGCGATGGATCGTTGAAACTGGTCGACGAAGATCTCTGGATATCACTCTGTAGGTTTGACCATTTCTTCGCATTTCGAGTGCCCTGGCAATCTCCGTTGGGGCTAAGTCAGGCATAATTCAGTCATCAACTCCAGAAAGATACGGGATTTAAAAAAACTAACAAAAAACAGTATTTCAATGAAATTTTAAATCAAACTCGGAAGAAATACTCGAAGTTCGCTCCAGATAAGGTGTATTTGAATAAAATTAAAACAATTGCATAAAATGTGATGTTCAGTTGTTTTCTTTTTAAATTAAATGCCGTATAAACCAGCCAGCAACCTCATATGATACTGATATCAAACCTTTTTTTTATGTTCCGCTAAATATGTTAGGATAACACAACAAGGAATATCATCTGACAATTTAAGATATTAAAGAGTCAAGTGATTTGTCCTTTACTGTAAATTCCCTGTAAATTCAGCTTAGCCTGGGTAGAAGGGAATGATGGCCAAGATTGGTTTTGTGGGTTCGATCGGTGAGCAGTGAGATAGGTTACCGAGGCATCCGAGAGGGGACTTTGAAAGATATTTGGCTCAACAGTTCCGGTTATCCAATATGCATGGTACCGTTTACAAGTTTATGTAAGAAAACCATGTCCAACCATGAAAGTGAGTGCAATTTAAACTTTTTTAGCCTGGAGATTGGTATCTTGGAGGATGGAGATATATGATAATCTTTTATCGCGTCCAATTGAGTAAAATTGTGTGAATCCCATCTGTATACTTTCCAGACGATTCTTATGGATCTGATAATTGGGGTTCCATATTATCGTGCCGTACTATGATGACACAATCAGAAGTATTCAATCAGAAGACTTCTGGAATCTGAATTCTTATCTGCTGGCACCAACGACCTTAATTTACACAGACGGGCCCTGTCAAACAAAGAATGTGGACTTATTTTACTAACGCCATCTAGTCTGAAAAGTGGGACAGCGCTATGGTGGGGACAGAAACAGGCTTATACAGGTGTGGAGCTAGCATTACAGGTCGGACGCCCAATTATTTTTATATATGGGCTGGCACACTTCTTTACCTTGGCAAATGAGTAACTTCCTGTGCTAGGCCTACTGGTTTTTAAGTAACTCTGGTGGTCCCTGTATCTTCTATCGTCTTCATCATCAACCTAGACCACAGCTGAACTTATGTCTCTTGTACCAGGGACGTCCTCACGCTGCGGTCTTTCGCAGTCTGAATCCAGCGGCTTCTATATCGTTTGATGTCGTCTTTCCTCTTAGTCTATTCTAGGGTCTGCCGACATTGCGCTTTCCGATATGAATTTGCACCTCGAACACTTTGAGACCCCATACACCTACGGAACATCTTTCCAGGGGCCTTATTACGTAAAAATGATTGTTATAATGTAACGATCGCAATCACCTCTTAAATATTGGCTAACAGTCTCCCGTTATCCGCCAAAATTAATTATCGCAGAAACAATAACATAAATTCGGACAATCAGGACAATAGGCAAGATGACAGTAACCAAGAATCAATGAAATTATGAATTTATCTAATGAAATAGGATTCATGGATTATAAAAAACGTATTTATTTTTCAATTTCGAGTGAGATTGCTATTTATATTGATAAAATAAAACTATAAAATACAGCAATCCGCCATATTGCATAAAACACAAAGAAGCGAATGACGTCACAATTGTTTGTTTTCGAGCTTTGAAAATCACACTATTGCTTACTGCACACTGCACAGACTACATTGGTAAAAATAATAGTGACGTCACAACGACGCCATGACACCGTCGAACGTTTTGGCGTGAATTTTAAAATTTAAATTTCAAATGCTAATTTTATCTACTAAACTTTATTTTTCTACTGAAATAAGATATTTTTTCGAAATAGTAGATACTTCCGAACATAATCTGACCATTTTTCAAAATCAGTCATCATGCCTATTGTCATACTGATGCAGTTTTAACATAATAGGACTGGGGGATTGTAACACATCAGATATACGAAGACTTCTGTGCCCACTGCCGAGATTGTTTGCACTCAACAACTTTCTCTCAAAGACGAAACCAAGTCAGTTCACTCAAGCCCTTTAAAAATCACATTCTTATCTACAAAAGGAGCATACTGTCCTAAAAAATCGTAACTGTTGCTTTAACGGGGTTTTTACGGACGCCAATATATTGTCATTCGGTCAAAATATCAACTATCAGAAGTGTAATTTTTGTTATTTGTGTCATCTTATCATCTACATTTAGTATGTTTAGGTACCTACCTATCCTGCTCGTTGTAGTGGCTTAATAAACAAAGCTAAATAATTTTGTGGTGTCCTAGATTGTTGTATTTTAGAATTTAAATTATATTTTTAACTAGATGATGCCCGCGACTTCGGCCGCGTTTTTGAACCATATTTAATTCCGCCCGGATTGGAACTTATATTTCTTCAATATTTTTTTTTTTAATTCGTCACTCGTCATGGCATGTCTTTTCTTAGTCTTCTCTCCTCCAGTAACTTTAAAAACTTGTTCAGATCTGTGTTACCAGTTTTACAATGCAACTTTTTGCTATTCACTAAAATCTTACCTACCTATTTATAACTTTTACAAACGTATCTGTATGCTATGCTACAATATAAGTAACTAGGTATATTATACATGTATATAGTTTAATGCTGTACATATTATCAATTAAGCATTACCATATGAGTTTACAAGTGAAAGCAACAGTTAATTACGTATTCAGTTCAAGCAAGATTCCTTTAAAAGTTTACTTAATGTTCATTTTTAGTTACAATAATCGTTTATTTAAATAGCTGTTTTATAGCGCGAAATCTCGAAAGCTCAGAATAATTCTAATAAGAATAAGTATTATATTTTATTTTTATTTTATTTATTACATACATACATAGCGATCAACACCTATCTGTGCCCTTAAAGCTAATAACACCAAAAGAACTAGCTAAAACAATTAAGAATCTAGAAAATAAAAAAGCTCCTGGCTTCGATCTCATCACTAGTGAAGTACTTAAACATCTCCCACGGAAACCTATTGTTTTTCTCACCATGCTGTTTAACGCTATTATGAGAGTGCAGTATTATCCAAAGATCTGGAAACTCTCACAAATCTGTATGATACCAAAACCTGGAAAAATACCAACAGACCCCAGTTCGTATAGACCGATTAGCTTGCTTCCAATAATATCAAAAGTATTCGAAAGGGTCCTTTTAAATAGAATGAAACCAATACTTGAAGAAGAACATATAATACCGGACCACCAATTCGGGTTCCGTGAACAACATTCTACCATAGAACAAGGACACAGAGTAACATACAAGATAAGAGAAGCTCTTGAAAGAAAATAATACTGTTCTGCCGTATTTTTGGACATACAGCAAGCTTTTGATAGGGTATGGCATGAGGGACTATTATATAAACTGAAAACTCTACTCCCAAATTCTTTCTTCATGTTATTGAAATCATATCTCACCCAAAGAAAATACCAAATTAAATTTGGAGATGAACTATCCAGCATTTATGAAATTAAAGCATCGGTACCGCAGGGCTCTGTGCTTGGACCAGTTCTGTACTCAATATATACAGCAGATTTGCCATCTACACCAAACGTTGAAACAGCAACCTACGCTGATGACACAGCATGTCTTGCAAGCGACAGAGATCCTGGTAAAGCTTCCCAAATACTACAAATACAGCTAGATAAAATTGACCAATGGCTCACAAAATGGCGGATTAAACCCAGTGTCGCCAAATCAAAACACATTACATTCACTTTGCGAAAAGGTGATTGTCCACCAGTTACAATGGGGGGACAAGACTTACCAACCGAAAGCTCTGTTAAATATCTGGGCCTCCATCTGGACAGGAGACTAACGTGGGCAAACCACATAAAATCAAAGCGAAAAGAGTTAAATCTCCGATATAAAAGCTGGTACTGGCTAATTGGCAAACAATCACCTCTATCGCTGGATAACAAACTTCTAGTCTACAAATACATAATTAAACCCATCTGGTCATACGGTATAGAACTCTGGGGATCAACAAGTAACTCGAACCTTGAGATCCTACAGCGATTTCAGAACATCGTACTAAGAGCAATCTCTGGTGCATCATGGTTTACACGGAATGATGAAATCCATAGATACTTGGAAATGCCAACAATCAAAGAGGAAGTTAACAAATACTCCAAAAAGTACAAGCAAAGATTAGAAAAACACCCTAATGCTTTGGCACATAAACTGCTGGCAAACGCCAACACAAAACGCCTTAAGAGATGGCATGTACTGGATTTGGATGAGAGATAAGCTTCCTCGATGACAAATGACAATATAACCTAGGGGAGGATATTCATTGGAATACCCCCCAATATATAACTAAAACCAATTCTTAAAATCTGATTATGGCTTGAAAAGCCGATGGCAGATAGTTGAAATAAGGAAAAAAAAAATAAAAAAAAAAAATTTATTTATTTGGACAACCAAGGCCAACAGCAGATACACTAGATACATTGTTATTAATAATTTGAGACGCATAAAAATTGTATTTTATTTGATTAGGTAAGTACATAATATGTAATTGAGGTGACAATAAAAGTAGGTGTACTTCCGCATCAAATAGTACTTAGGGTTATAAAAATACCTACTAGATGATACCCGCGAATTTTACGCCCCGCTTGGATTATGCGTCAAATAAACTCATTGAAAATTAACTTTACGCGTGGTAATTTAAAGTGTTTCAAAAGGAGAAGTCTCACAAATCATTGAGACCCGGCACTAACAGTTTATCATTGAAGACGCGGAAGTCACAGCCGACCTTCAATTTAATAAAAAGAAAAAGTCACGTAGCGAATGAGCGTTTTAAAACAAGCAAGCAGTTAGTTCAATAGAAATATTGTAATCATGAATCAAGATCTTGTAATCTTAACTCTTTATCGGACGTGCAAAAATTTATAATTCTTATTCAATCAATGCAATCATGCTAATCAACATATAGATACTAAATAATATATTGAGTAAGCAAGTAGGTATATTAAGTTTTTATTTATTGTCACTTCAATTCTGTGGGTATCTCGGAGAGACGCATTGGGCAACTGTAAGGTCTCTTCGGGTATGTTATCAAAAAAAAAAAAAGTAGAAAGGATGACCTAGAAGCATAGTTTAATTTAAGCATGCTTTTAGACCGGAACCGATTAGAGTCGTTATAAAAAGGTCATAATAATATAGCTCTCATATATTTTCTTTATAATTCAATTTTATAGTCCATATACCTACCTATCAATATTCTAATCGCTATGCTTCATCTCATTAGAACTGGTGGAAGAATCCAATAGCGTGGATTAATAGCTAAATGAAACAAGCTGGCTTAGATGAAATAAATTTAGATTTTTGTCTATTAGGTAAATTAAATGGTAGATATTAGATTTTGAAAGTAGCTTAATATGTGTGAAAAATATCTATTATACAAAATTGATAAGCAAGTAGTGAAAATCTCTTTTGTCCTTATATGGTTCCAGTTTCCTATTGCTAAATAATTTCACATTTTATTCGAATTGCACAGCATATACCTATCTACGCCAATGCTGTGCCAGTGTTATTAGCTTTTTTGTCATTGATTTTATACGCAATAATTAACGTAATATATAATTAAAGGTAGGTAGATTCACATTATAGGCCGCGGCCCCCGATGTAGGTAGGACTAGCGTTATACTGGTCAAGGTCTAGACCTCGATAAGCAGTAGGTACTAGGTTTTAACGTCCACTTAAACTAGATACTCTTCCTTTTTCAAGTAAACAAAGTTAACTGGAAAAATAATTTGAAAAATTATGTACCTATAGGTACGGGCTAGGAATACCTATTACTATGTATTGCTAAAAAACAACATTCACTATATGAAACTCACTTAACAGTGACCACCAATAAAAGAACATACCACTAACTTTTATATATAAATAGAAGCTTAAATTACTACTAAATACTACGTGTTGTACCTCAAAACTAAACTATTTCCCATACACACTTTGGTCTTACTTAACCCGTTACAGGGACACCTTTGCGTAGTTCTCACGCTCACCTATATTACGCGTTATAAAAGTGCTTAGTTCCTGTGCATTTCATTATTTTCGGCCAAGTGCGTTGCCAATCACCAGAGTTAGAACTAAATTTAATTTAAATCTAATTCTTATGAATATATACATAATTATTATCATCTCCTTTTTATTTAATTTATTTTGGAGATTGCATAACAAAGAACATCAGACTCATCGCTGATCATCTACTCAATCTATTAGTTGTTTATATTTAGTACATAATAGCTACCTAGCTATTACTACCTAGCAATATCTTTACGGGGAATTTGCTAAATTACCACTACTATGATACTGTGAAATACCTAATGACCTAGTGATAACATTGCAAGAAGCCAAGGCAGTTTCAAATGCCAGACAGATACTTAAATTAGTTTACAAAGAATTTTTATAGCTAAGGGTATTTTAAATTCATAGTATGCAACTATGCACAACGATAATGAATATTGAATACTATTTCAGTCCATCTCCTCTACCATCGGCAAGGAGATAATCCATCGCAGGGCGGCGTCGGATTCCTCGTCAACAAGGTCCTCACTGATAACGTTGTTGAGATATCCAGTGTTTCAGCACGGGTGGCGTATCTCATAATTAGACTGACCAAACGGTATTCCCTCAAGGTCGTCCAAGTATACGCGCCCACTTCATCACACTCGGATGAAGAAGTCGAAATGCTGTATGACGATATTAGTCAAGCCTTAGAAAACACCACTAGGGCCCACTTCAACGTTATCATGGGGGACTTCAACGCGAAAGTAGGTACACAAGGTGGTTCTGAGTCTGTTTTGGGACAGCATGGGTATGGGAACCGAAACCGTAGGGGCCAAATGCTGGTTAACTTTCTCGAGAGGAAGGGCTTATTCTTGATGAACTCATTCTTCAAGAAGCGGCCTCACAGGAAGTGGACCTGGAGGAGCCCCGATAGTGTGACTAGGAATTAGATAGACTTTATCATAACGGACAGACGCTATATATTTAGAGATGTTTCTGTGGTTAGCAGGTTTAATACAGGGAGCGATCACCGACTGGTCCGAGGCACTCTAAATATCAATTACAAGCTAGAAAGATGTCGTATGATGAAGTCTACGCTCAGACCTACTGTTTTCCAGACCCGGGCTGGCTCGGAACGGTTCCAGATGGAACTTCAGAATAGGTTTGAAGCTTTGGGACCTACTGTCGATGTTGATGAGGATTACGAAACTGTGGCTAATATCATCCGGGAAGAAGGCTACAGGTTCTGTGGGACAAGGAGTGTGCTTAAGAAGTCTAAACTCTCGGATAAGACTCTGAATCTCATGAGAGAGAGGCGAGAAAATGTGCAAGCTACTCAGGCGGAACACCTAGCCCTCAATAGAAAGGTCAAAAGATCAATAAGACGAGACCTCCGGAGCTTCAATACTCAAAACATACTACAAGCTATAGAGCAAAACCGGGGGTCCAAGGTATTTACCCAAAGTCTTGGTAGATGCCAAATGACCAAACTTAGAACCTTGAGTGGTAGAACCGTTTGCGCCAAACCAGAGATTCTCGCTGAGATAGAAGACTTCTACGGCAAGCTGTATGACACCCAAGTTCCACAGCCTGAGGCCTGTGACCAAGATCCCAGAGCCAAGTTAACTCGCCACTACACCGATGACCTCCCGGAAATTAGTGTGGACGAGATTGTGTTGGCCCTGAATCAGCAGAAAAATGGAAAAGCCCCGGGAGAAGATGGAGTTACCTCTGAGCTCTTGAAGGCAGGGGGTATGCCCCTACTTAGAGAGCTACGGAGGCTTTTTGACTCTGTTATTCAGAACGGGAGAACTCCAAAGGCGTGGAATAGGAGCATAGTTGTTTTGTTCTTTAAGTAAGGTGACAAAACACTCCTTAAAAATTACCGTCCCATCTCGCTCTTAAGCCACATCTATAAGCTGTTTTCCAGGGTCATCACAAACCGTTTATCACGAAGGCTCGACGACTTCCAGCCACCGGAGCAGGCTGGGTTTCGGAGTGGTTACGGCACCATAGACCACATACACACATTAAGGCAGATTGTACAGAAGTCTTATGAGTACAATCAGCCTCTGTGCCTCGCCTTTGTGGACTATGAGAAGGCCTTTGACTCCATCGAGACCTGGGCTGTGCTGGACTCTTTGCAGCGATCCCAAGTTGATTGGCGATACATCGAAGTGTTGAAATGCCTATACGGCTCAGCATATATGTCAGTCCAAGTACAGGGTGCGTCTACAAGACCTATCCAATTGCATCGTGGTGTGAGACAGGGGGATGTTTTATCCCCGAAACTGTTCTCTAATGCTTTGGAAGATGTCTTCAAAACGCTTGACTGGAAAGGGCATGGCATCAACATAAACGGAGAGAACATTTCACACCTCCGATTCGCCGATGATATCGTCATCATCGCAAGTTCGTTGCAGGAGCTTCAACAGATGCTTGATAGCCTCCACGCTGCCTCCCGACGTGTCGGTCTCCGGATGAACCTAGACAAGACCAAAGTCATGTTAAATGACCTGGTCGCTCCGGAGCCGATCAATGTCGATGGGTCTATTCTCGAAGTTGTTCAGGAATATACATACCTTGGGCAAATTTTCCAATTGGGTAAAAACAGCTTCGAGAAGGAGATCGATAGGAGAATACAGCTAGGCTGGGCAGCATTCGGTAAACTTCGTCGAGTCTTTTCGTCGCCCATACCGCAGTGCCTGAAGACTAAGGTCTTCGACCAGTGCGTCCTACCAGTAATGACCTACGGTGCCGAAACGTGGACACCGACAGCGAGACTGGTACACCGACTGCAGGTCGCTCAGCGTGCTATGGAAAGAGCTATGCTCGGAATTTCTTTGAGGGATAAAGTCCGGAACGAAGTGATTCGCCAAAGAACTAAAGTGACCGACATAGCTCTTAGGGCTAGCACGCTGAAGTGGCAGTGGGCTGGTCACGTGTGTCGGAGGACCGATGGACGTTGGAGTCGAAAGGTCCTCGAGTGGAGACCGCGTCTTGGTAAACGGAGCGTAGGGCGCCCCCAGCAAGGTGGAGCGATGATATCCGGAGGGTGGCTGGCATCGATTGGATGCGGAAAGCCGAGGAAAGAGCACGTTGGCGCTACTTAAAAGAGGCCTATGTCCAACAGTGGATGCGTAGTGGCTGATGATGATGATGATGATGATGATGATGATTTCAGTATCGGTATTTTAGATCTAGAGTTGTCACGTATATTTATCTAAATACTTACCTCATACCTAAAACTCCACAGATTCACTCGTACATAATTTCTAAAAATTGGTGATTGTGAAAATCACCAATCCACCTGTTGCTGTTCCTTTTATAATGTAGTTACTGAGAGCGTCCCTCAGCATGAAAGCATTTTTTGGAAGTTTAATATAGGCTGGTAGAGGCTAGGGGATGAAAGTTTGCATGAATGTCCGACATTTTCATGCATCGAAAATGCTAAGTACATCAATGGATATTGGTATTTGGGCATTGGGCTAAAAAGAAATACTTCGAGGATTATATTATCATTTCTCAAGTACCGGAAATACCAAATATAATATGATCAGACAAAACATCTTATGTGTTATCTGTGAAAATAATAATGCAACTAGTTAAGTATAACAATTTCAAACAGAAAAGGACAGTCCAAAAACGATGATACTAAAATAATACAACATATTCTATGAACAGATTACACTAAGTAAATAATACACTTAAATAAAAACAGTGCACAAATATATTCATTAGAAACTTCTAAGCAAATACTAGCACAGATACTTAAAGTATTCTGTTATTAATCAAAACAGTGCCCCGTACAGCAGTATTAAAATAAACACAGTTACCACTTAGCAACACATCCTACAAATAAAACAATAATTGTAGGTTTAACTTATAATAGACCTTACGATAAGGTGAACTGGTCTGAGGCAACTCTTTTACAAATAAATTGAATTGTCATTATTAAGTAGTAACTATAATATAATATTAATTATCCGATTATACTATTGTTGTTGAATACCTCCGTCGGTCTTTGGAGTTCTCTGGAGAGTTCCGCGTTTTTTATCTATTTCTAGATTATGCCCAAGATGCAAACGTCTACGTGCAGACATAGATTGTTTGATTGATAATACGAAGAAAAATGCGCTTCTGAGCAATCTTAATCAGATTGCTCAGAAGTGCATCTTTCTTCGCGACTCCAAAGACAAGACGGACAAGACGAAACAAGACAAGGCACGGCTAATAGACTAGACCAAACCACCCAGAAGATTAAAAGTAGTTACTAGTTAGGGACCGTAAAGCTATATCTATGCTGACCTGGGGGGTTACTATGAGCTCTTGAAGCAGGGCAGAAATTGAACTGCAGCAGAGTTCAATGCAGTGTCTGCCTACCAGTTCAGTGCTTTGAAGTTAAGTGCAGTTCAGTATCTGTCCTGCTATAAGACCTCATAGTAACACCCCTGTAAACATTATACCTACCGTTGACCGAGTATCTAACCTATTAAGCAAAACGGATTCCCATTTAAATATATTTTCGTATATACATACTCATAGTCATACGTAATTGTAATTATTTAAATATTAATTAAGGTTTTTCCTGTTTAGAAATGATACATGTTACAAGTTACAACTAAAAATACCTACCTACTTTCAACGCAATCATTCGTAGGAGGAAGCAAGATGATTTGTAAACGGAATTTGGTCTCTTCTTTATATGCTACTTAACTGTTTCTCGGTTTGTTTGCACACTCAAATGTTGTAAGCCGGCTGAATTTTAAGCGAGACTCGCAATTGACATTATCAGTTGCCACTTGCCACACGTGCAAAATGCTACATAGCTTTAAGCGTAATCAACATCAGTTGAACAGAATCCGAGCTAGGAATTTTACCAGTTTTTAGGGCAGATGAGGTGCTTTATATAGGTCAAGATCAATAACTCAAGTCCACCACTTACGCAGGCGAAATCGCTCATTACAGCGCCGACGCTGCATGCATGTTGCATGCTTGTCAGTCTGATATTAAGTTTGGTAACTAGCAACTTAGAAACCTTAATCGTCCTTCACCGTACTACCATAGAACGGGGAGAAATTAGAAACCGACGGCGCGGCGTTGGTTAAGTGGTCGACGTCCACTCAACTCGCACAAAAAAATTTTGCTTAATGTTTCTTAAACGAACTGCTAACGTGTGGAACGGAATGCCCTTCCGGTGCCCCTATTTCCTAACATTATATAGGTAACTTATGGAGCTTCCAAGCAAGAGAGAATAGGCATATAGGCATCTTCTAGGCGAGCGTGTTCCAAGTTCCAACCTAGACCATTGCTCTAAACCAAGCATGATTGTCGTCAAGCGCAAGCACATTTTCCCAAAAATTAAATCCACCATTAAACCAAAATAAGCACTAAAATATTTGAAAAACATAGCTGCTCTATAGATAAATAAAAAAAACACTCCGCTGGTTTAATAAATATTTGAAGGGGTTTCCAGTTCCTGCTAAACTTTGACATACCTATTATATTGTAGAGTTATTATACGGACAGATAAACAATTTCCGAGAAAGCCTTTGTACCTATTGGTGCGGCAGTAATCACTTATCATCAAGTGACCCATCCAATGAATTCTCCATCTGCCTTCCAATAACTATAAAACACATTTTTGTAGCAAATGGAAAATAAAATAATTCAACTGGATACCTCTAGACATTTCTGAGAACACTAACAATCAATGATAACCTGGCGAGAATACCAGACCATAGTCTGATAATATTTGTATTGTCATCAGTTCTTTAAAAGTGTGCAAAATTTCCAATAATATTGACACCTGGAATATGTTTTGACTAAAAAAGAACTAAAGAAAAGCGACATACGAGCTCGTAGCTCGACAGGTTGCAAAGCTCAAGTGTCAGAGGGCGGGGCACATAAGTAGTTAGTTCGAAGAATACCATGGACGTTGGGATACCTTCCAACTCCCAAGGGGTCGCCAATCGCCAATATCGTAGGTACGTAACGTGCAGCACATCGTGGGCAGACCCGACTAGGTAGACGGACGACATCAAGCGAGTCTGCGGGAGGTGTGGACTCAAGATCTAGTTATTCTATCCCCTCTTAAGCGATGCATTGCATGGCGCAAAAAAAATGTACTTTCTGCTGCCGGGTGTGGAAGTCCCAACAAAAGACCTTTGGCCAGCCGTGGATGTCTGTCTGTTGACGACGACGTCGACGAGGAATTGAAAGATTCCATTACATTCGTATACGTAGTTATTAGGTACATTAAATAAATAATTACATTACTAAATTACTTACCATATCCAATTTCATGCCGAACTGTATTCGCCTTGACGATAACCGGCGTTTCTTTGAAAACTTTAGCGTCTTTTTCTTCAATTATCTCTTTACCTTGAGGTCTGGGTACATCAACGAAGTATTCTTCAAAGTTGTTTTGGTTGAAAAAGTTGAAATCTATTGCAGCCCTCTTCATAGTTGGTGTAGCGCTGTTCGATATGTCAACTTCGAATTGCAACATTTTGGCGGGAGACATAACTTCCGCGATTGGAGAGGGTTTGACGAATCCATCATCCATATTTTTCGATAGTGATAGCTTTAGTAAATTGTGCGGTTTGATAGCGCTACCTTTTGTGTCGTCTGTGCGTTTCGGTGTATCAATACTGATAGCTGAAGACGTTTGCTTTGTTGAGGTTGCTATATTTGGCGGAGTAAGAGTTTTATCACCCTCTATTATAGGAGTATTACAAGGTGGTTGTGTCTCAATAACAATATTGTCCTCAGTAGATATATCTGCTTCTTCTACTGTATCAATATTTACAGGCAATAACTTTTTTGGTGCCGTCTTTTTTGTCGGTGTAAGAGTTATATCACACTCCGAAGGAGTATTGTAAGGTGTATGTGCCTCAGTAACTATTTTGTCAGTTACACTATCAATACATAAAGTTTGATCTATTTTATCAGTATTAATAAGCAATACCTTTGTGGAAGTCATCGTAGGAGCTTTTTCAACCTCTAAAGGGGTATTGCAAGGAGTTTGTGGTTCAGTAACCATATTGTTAGTTACATTATCGATAGATGGATCTCTTTCTCCTATCGTAACATTTTCTCCAATCTCAGATATATAATCTAAACTCATACGGAATGTATCATCTGATAAGTCGAAACTTTCGGCCATATAGAGCTGATTAGAACTTGTAGTAGACACGCTACGAGTCGCATCGTCATCTTTTAAATTAATCTGAGGGGACTCCATTTTATTATTAATCAGCAAGTAATAAAGTGCCAGTAACCATTTAACATTGATATTCAAGCATCCTCATATTGTATTAATTTATTAAAAAAACGTATCAAGATACCCTGCGATGTGCGAGTCCTTGAAATTATCTAACAAATCGATAAGCGCAAGAATTTCACATCACTGCCCGATTTGTGCACACATGCGCAACTTAACCCTTTGTATGTGTGTAACTGTGTATCTGTGAGCTGTCAAACTAGTTTAGGAGGCTGGATTTTAGCAACAAAAATTAAAAAGTAATAGATAAAGTACAAACGTTGTTGTTTCCGTCGAAATAATCCAATAAGAATCCTTTAAAGGAAACGCTAATATACCTACGTTTCTATGTACGAAAACATCGGGCCATAGGTCTGGCTATAAATAGAAGTAGGTACCTATTAGGAATCGCCACTCGCACTGATTTTGCCCGCTCTTTTTGTTTATTCACAAACACTGAAAGTTTTTCATAAATATGTCTATTAATGTGAAGTACACAAAAGATTACCCTCACTGTGGGTTTATTTTAAGTCCAAGTATGGGTATTTAGCGTTTTAAATACGAGTTGCGGCACCCTACGCGTTTCACGAGACAACTGTTTGACGTACTAATGTCAACAAACAAACGATTGGCGTCGGCTAGTAGTTTCTCGTTAGCGGTTTCAAACCGAGGAAAAGGGAAAGTAAACTGATTTTGACCGTCATTTAGCTTAAAATACCTTTACAAACCGAATGAGTATTATCTAATTCGTGTATTATTAAAGTTTTATATTTATATACTGCGCACAACAGGTTGTTTACTTACTTTAAAAGATGAGAATGGCTTGCGCATATATTACCAGTTTGGAACAGCACTTGTAAGGTCGACTGTACAAATAGGTAGCTGTCAAACTTGTGCCAATGCAATCAAAAATATACACTATTATCATCACGTTAAGGTATATTTTCGCTTGTTATTGCAATGACAAGAAATCGAATGGACGGCGCCACCTGCGCACTGCTTGCGCCGTAACTTCAGAGTCAAGGTCAAATTGATAGACCCGTGGAAATAATATTTTATATTAAAGGGTTAGCTTTATTAAAGATCGCTAAGCTGCAGAAGAATAACAAAATGTAGGTATATTGATTTCCCTAGCTGCTACCTTGGGTCTCACACTACGAATAGCATTAAATATAATACCTATAGTTTATCGTATTATTATTTAATCTAATAGCACTAAGCAGCTTTCGATGGAATAATAAACTTAGATATAATGCTTTTCCGGACGTGGTTCGAAACATCGATATATATGTAGGTACTAGATGGGCCCTTTCATAGAAAAAGGTTGGGCGACCGACTATGAGAACGCGTTCCTATCCTGTCTATGTCCCCATCGTAGCGCTGTCACGGTCGCTCGTCGTGTAGATAATTTGTTATTCTTAGGATAACATCTAAACGTCGGTACTTTTACAAAAAATCGTAACTCAAAATGCGTAACTTTACAGGAGCTCATAAAAACTGCTAGAAAATTCGGTTGTGGGAATTACAAATATATTTAACCAGGACTGAATTGAGTTGAAATAGGACAATTAAAATTAGACTAGGTAACGCCCTAGAGCGTTACCAATTTTTTTTTATTCATGTTTTACTTGAGATACGATATTGTGCCACTTATCTCAGATTTCTTTCTATTAGTTAAGAGTTTTTTGTATGAACTCATTATCTATATATGTATATAAAATTCAAAGTCCTGACTGACTGACTGACTTATATATCAACACACAGCCCAAACCGCTGGTCCTAGAGACATGAAATTTGGAGAGTGTGTTCTTTGTGAAGACTAGGTATTCACTAAGAAAGGGTTTTTCGAAATTTCACCCCCAAAGGGGTTAAATAGGGGTTGAAAGTTTGTATGAAAGTCCATCGTTTTTCAAGTTATAACCATGAAACTTGGCATGAAACTATGAGCTGTGGGTTAAAAATGAAGAAATACGTGTTTTACAGTTTATGAAAATTCGCCCCCAAAGGGTAGAAATAGGGGATGAAAGTTGGTATGAAAGGCCTCTTTTCTCAAGATATTTTTCAAGTTATATCAACGAAACTTGGTATTTTAGCTTTCGGTAAAAAATAAAAAAATACGTGTGTCACAGTTTTTCAAAATTTTACCTCTATTCATTTTTCAAGTTATAGCCATTAAAGTATTAGTATTTGGGCATCTGGTTTAAAATAAAAAAATACGTGTTTCACATTTACGTGACATACGTGACAAACTCTCTATTTAATCTTCCTATTTAATATTTATATCCATTGCGCAATCATTTAATTTCCGCGGCAAACTGTATGATATTTTTTTTTTTACTAACTGGCCTTACGGCTTCTATGGCTATGGCCTATATTATTATCTATGACGGAGTCATACGTTTTCAAGCTTTCATTCAAATGTTGCAAGCAAGTTCCCGCTTTTCAGACTAGATGGCGTTGATAAAAATACGCCCACATTCTTTGTTTGACAAGGCCCGTCTATGTAAATTGAGGTCGTTGGTTCGGAAGCATTTTTATTTCAAATGTTTCAAAATTCAACTTCTAAGCATTTCTAAGCTGATATTTCAGAGCATCTTCTGATCAACTCGTAATTTTAGGTGCTCTACGTTAGTTATTTTATTATGTACATACCTATTGTAGATACGTGCAACATATTTATTATTATAGGATAAAGAATAAAAACAAAAAAAACAATATATAATTATGGTATACATTTATTTGTATATAAATAGCACATCACAGTTACTTATGTTTTCTCTTTTTCCCGCCAACGCCACCAACGTCGCCGCCTTTTCGCTTCCCGCCTTTTTTCCAATCCGCCATTTTGTTTGGATTGTCTTTGAAGTTTTTCTTTTTAAACTTTTTGTTATTCCCCTTGTGGCCTAGTATTTTCTTGTTATACCCCTTGATCCATCTATCCCTGTTTTCTTCCCATGCTAGTTGTTTTGTGCTAGCATTATCAGCGTTTGAAACTGCTTGGCTTGATCCTTGCTTTTTATTTGACGCAGTTTCTTCTAGTAGAGTGGAGAATTGTTCAGCTGAAGCGAATAATGAACCTAGGTCGTCGCTTCCTGTGGAATATAAGCTTGGTTATTACTTCGTATACTACAAAAACTGCTGTTGAGGTCTCAAAGGGAATCTCATTTTATAGATAAGACAATCTTAGCACTGTATACCTACTGTTTGAATCATCGGTTTGAATATGTTGAATATATTATATGATAATCAATTCACGTACAACAGACCTCCAACTGGAAGTTTAAGTACGGAAACCTGCCCAGTAGGAAGAACAAAGAAAGAATGTATGATAATAATAATTATGTCTTACTAGCTGATGCCCGCTACTTTGTTCGCATGGAGTAAGTTTTTCTACTTACCATGGAAATTCCTTTATTTTTCGGGTTAGACAGCAGTTTATGTTACTCTCCAGATCCTCAAGTATACCCTTGCAAAAAATCAGGTCGATCTGTTGCTCTGTTGCAGCGTGATTAAAGAACAAACAAACACACTTTCGCATTTGTAATATTAGTATGATAGTGCTAATGGTGACGAGTTAAGAGTTTAACATGCTCTCTGAGACATGGAAGAACAAAAACTTGCAAAGTGGGTCACAGATCCAAATACCAACTTGATTTATGCTTTGCACAATCAGTCACATAATATTCCTAAAAAAGTTGCTAGTTTTACTCAACTGCACCATAAGGAGGGTGTTTTTACCTTTAAGTTTGAAGTCATTCTTCTTTTTCGCTGATTTCTTGCCGGGCACATCAATTTGTTCTTCATCATCACTATTTTCGAGCAGTAATCCTGTAAGAAAAATATTATGTTGAATTAACAGTATAATTCTACATCTACGCTTACTCCTCATAGGTTAGCCCGCTATCATCTTACAACTGCATCCACTACAAGTTAGCCCTTGACTGCGATCTTACCTGATGGTAAGTGATCATGCAGCCTGAGATGGTATTAACTTACCATCTTCATCACCAGACAGTACTGGTTCATCATCATCACCAGATATATCCAGCTCACCGTCACTTCCACCTGAGAACAATCAAAGCATATGTCATTTTTATGGGCTAAAAGGGCTTCAATAATCACTTTCTTAGCCAAATCTTTCATCACCACTATGTGCACCAGTATCATCATCATCTTCATCAGTAAGTATCATATTGATGATTACAAAAAAATCAGTGATATGCACAATAAGCAACCTAGAAATAACAATAGGCTCGTGACTCCTTCGCTCCGCCTCAAGAAATACGAAGTTCGTTAGTGAGATTGAGTAGCAGATTCATATGACTAATCAAAAACGCTTCTGAAAAGTCTACTTGTATAAAAAATATTTCATTTTGATTTGATTCTGTACTCTTTTAAAACTATTTTAGCGTACTCTTTGTAATATATTTTAGTGTACTCTTTTAAAGTCCATTCACATCCATTTTAAGTATGCTCCTGAAAAATCTTGTAACAGTAGCTCTCTTATCATTTGATAAGAGAGCTTGTATTTGAATCGTTTCAGCAATGAAATTGGATTTTAGTTAACCAACAATAATCTTACCTTCATCATCAAGTCCAGCGATATCATCATCATCTTCATCATCACCACCTCCACCGAGTTCATCATCACTTTGTTGATCTCCTTTGTTGGGGCGTTTTTGTTTCGACGCTGCCAGTTCTGATAGATAGTCTAATTCTTCATCAGATTCTGAAAAAAAAAAATGGAAATTACAATAAGGATGATGCCTATATCAAAAATAAATTATTTCTGATTATTAAATAGAGGATCTTCCAAAAGACCTAAAATTCACACCCTCAGTAAGTTTTAAGTTTGATAAGAATTTTAGAATAATATAGTGTCAGTGGTTTGAGCTGTGCTTTTATAGATCAGTCAGTCAGTCAGTTACCTTTTCTTTTTATATTTTTAGAAGAATTAAAGACTCAAAAAAATAAAGATTAAAAAAAACCTCATGTTACCTTGTGCGGCCTTGGTACCGGTGAACGAATCGAGGTACTGTTCGAAATCTTCGCTGGTCACTGAATCGTTATCGCTGTCCTCGTCATCCGAATCATTGACGTGACGGCGTTTTTGAAGGAAACTGCAAAAAAATTGATTAATTAAAGAAAGAGAGCAGCCATGAAAGAAGATACAAATAAAAGAAGGAAACAGAGTGATCTTTTAACAATAATATAATAGTGATAGGGCAAAACTGAATAATATTCTAAGTATCTTAATACTAAACTAACTATAAAATAAATTTAAAACGAATCCTCATATAGCTACTAACAAAAAATAAAAATAAATCCCAAACCAAAAAGACTATAGTGATAAGTACTTATGTAAAATAATGAAAAGAAATATGTAGAAAAAACTAGCTGATACCCGAAACTTATTGTAATTATTTAAATGCATTAAGAATGATTTTAATGTAATAATTTTGTATGACGTTCAATAAGTGTACAACTTGACCTTGAACTTTAACTTGTACCTATTTTGAATAAAATCTTGTCATTTTTTGAATGACGCATATCATATTATGCAAATATTAGTTAACTTATGTAATACTGGCCTTAAGTATAGTTGGAATTCTGAATTAATTTACAGTTCACAAATAAAATGTAAATCAAAGGACCAAAAATTAAAGGACACTTACTCATATAGAAATTTCTCGTCCACTGGAATCCTCTTAGCGTCTTCATTCAGATAGGTAGATGAATTTACAGATACACTCTTGATACCTAGAAATATCGATAAAAACCTATATTAGCTCAAACTAGGCAATGCCGTTCAGGGGTTTACTACGATCGCATTAAGCAGTATTATTAGCAGTAATGTTGACTATATTTTAACAGAATAATTATAATCTTTATTTTAGGAACATCAAGGTACTTATGTCATAATATAACTATGACATTTTAAAATAATACTGCTTGAAGCGATGATTGTAAGCCATATTATGTAAGACTGTACGTCATAGAGGCCAAACAGTACTGCTCATCCAAGTTGACAAAGCTCAATGCTCATATTTTTTCTGCATTGCATTGATAGATCAGTCAGTAAGACCAGTCTCGACAAGTAATTATGTTTATAGAATATAATTAAAGATAACTATAGATCGCCCGCGAATTCCGGGGAACTCTTTTATTTTTCGACATAAGAATTAGCCTATGTCAGTCTCCAAGTTTTTAAATCACATAGATCCACAGCTCCGTTGCGGCGTGCTTGGAGAACAAACCAACAAACAAAAACACTTTCGTTTTTATAATATGGGTAGTGATATTTACCTCTCGCTACATAGTTCTTCCTGATAGCAAACTTAGGGTGCGATCCCTTGACTCTTTTAAGTTCGCCCTCAACTTGATTTTCTGTCCGTTTCTTAGGGTTTTTGAACACGAAGCGGTCCAAAAAACGTATGCCAGCGAAGTCTTTGAGCGGATCGCCGCTGTATTGGATAATTTGATCTGTGGAAAGAAATGACTGAATGAAGCAATTATTGTAAAAAAGCCATCATCATGGATGAAAGAAAATGTTTTTTGGTTTTTTGGAAAGGGAGGAAGTCCCCACTAGTTCAACATATTAGTTGAACCGATTTCATTTAATCAGCTTTATTACATACTAGCTGGTACCCGCGACTTCGTCCGCGTGGATTGAGGAGTTTTAGTTCCCGCGGGAACTCTTTAATTTTCCGGGATAAAAAGTACCCTATTATTTAATCCGGACTTCTAACTTTACGTCTGCAAAATTTCAAAGCAATCGGTGCAGTAGTTACGGCGTGAAAGCGGAACAAACATACAAACAAACTCACTTTCCCATTTATAATATTAATAATTTATAATATAATATTAGTAAGGATTTTTCTCCACTAGTTCAACAGTTGAACTAATGGGAACTACCTGTAATTTTAGGGATGGATGCACATTTTAGGAATGGGAGTATACTTTGGGATGGGTTAACTTTTTCGGAATAGGTATATAAGATAGGTATATAATAGATAAATTTAATACATGGGCAATGAGAAATCACCCTTCTTCTTCTTCTATTGAGGTTTCAGTCCCTTATGTCCTGTATCACTGCGACCGTCTCCGATCTATTGTGATGTGACTTCCATTTTAATTTTCGCCAATGCTTGCTTCTGTCAGGAACAGCAGCGTTTTCTTTACTGGAATACGGGAAGCATCCTCTGGGTTAATAATATGTTTGCCCAGATGGATGCTTCGTTTATGCATTAGAGCGGGACATTGGCAGATAATATGCATCGGAGTCTCACAGGATCCTGGCATAGTCTGCAGATATCCGTGTCCCTAAGCTTAAGGCCAAACATGTGTCTGTTAAGACCGCAGTGACCTGTTAAAGCTCGTGCTAAAATGCGTAGGTTTTTTCTGCTGAGCGCTAGCGCCTCGGAGGCCTTCTTGTTGAAGGTTCTGACTAGCGCCTTTGAATGGTTTAGACCACGTAAGTTTCTCCAACGAGTGAGTGTTTCATAGAAGCAGTAGGTTAGCAGGGTGAGCTGCACCAGGCTTTTAGGTATACCGCAGACCGGTTCTGGTCCGATCTGCCTTACCTTAGCGCCCGTTTTAGCCAGGGTATCGGCGTTTTCATTGCCGGCTATACCCATATGCCGTGGAAGTTGGAACCCAGCGAAGAACCACCTTGTTGCTACGGGCCAGGGTGGTTAGTGTGTCCCTGCAGCAGTCAACCAGTCTGGAGGTAATTACCTCTGACGATAAGGCTGATAGAGCTGCCTGGCTATCCGAGTGGATGTAAATAGTTTTGTTGCCGTAGTTCTCCTGCAGGATAGTTTCCGCGCAAATTATTATGGCGTAAACCTCCGCTTGGAATATGGATGAGTAGACTCCCAGGTTACGGTAAAGCTTAGCCCGGGGTTTCTCTCCATATATTCCACAACCTATGTCCTTGCCCGACTTCGAGCCATCGGTGTACCATTTGATGCTGCCCGATGGCCAAGTGATCCTGTTGTTTAGCCAGTCATCCCTATCCGGAATTTCTACCTTATAGGGCCTTTGGAAGTGGTGTTTAGGGGCCATCATATCGGATGGCATTCCTAAAACCGGGATCTCAAGCAACGAGTTATGAAAGTCCCTCAGTGCCCGGGAGATCCAGTTTTCCTTCCTTTGGCAGGTGATCCTGTATAAACTCATTCTCGCCTCCTTCCTCAGAAATATGTGGAGAGGAGGTAAATTTAGAAGAGCTTCCAGGGCTGCTCCTGGCGATGTGTTCATAGCTCCAGTAATAAGCAGGCAGGCGGTTCTTTGAAGGCTGCCAAGCTTATTCTGGGTAGTAATCTGTGTCGTTTTGCCACACCAGACTGCTGAGGCGTAGGTTATCATTGGCCTCACCACCGCTGTGTAGAGCTAGAAGGTGACTTTTGGTTTTAGTCCCCATCTGTCCCCTGCTAAACGACCGCAGACTCCTAGTGCCATTTTGGCCTTTTTGAGTACACCATCAACATGTGTGTTCCAGGTTAGTTTCTGGTCTAAGGTAATTCCCAGATACTTAACCTCTGTTGAAAATGGTATACTCTTATTGTTTAGCTTAGGCGACTCGAGCTTGTCGAGGTTGTGCCTCCTAGTGAATGGAACTATAACTGTTTTCTCCGCATCTACAGTTAGCTCGTTATCTCTACACCATTTATTGATGATGAGGAGTGCTCTCTGAATAAGGTGCGAGAGCATGCTTTGACAGCTCCCTCGCACCGTGACTACCAGGTCATCGGCATATCCCTGGGTGTCAATACGGAGCACAGCCATCTTCTGCAGAAGCTGGTCAACGGCAAGAGTCCACAGCAGAGGCGATAACACGCCCCCCTGTGGGCATCCCCTCGTCGTGAGCACCTCCGCAGAGACGTTATTTAGCTCAAGCTTGGCTATGCGGTTTGAAAGCATTGCCTCCACCCACCTGATGGTAGTCGTGTCGGCCTGTTTGTTGGCCAACCCGCCCACCAGTGTGCGGATGGGGGTGTTATCAAATGCGCCTTCAATGTCCAAGAAAGCCGCAAGAGCGATTTCTTTGTCCTCCAGTGCCTTTTGAATCTTGTCAACAAGGTTGAGCAGGGCAGTTTCCGTGGATGCCCCTTGCAATAGGCATGCTGGGTATGGTGGATGGGTCTCTCAATTAGAAGCGCATCCCTTAGATACCTGTCAAGCACCTTCTCCATTGTTTTTAAAAGAAATGAGGAGAGGCTTATTGGTCTAAAGGACTTCGGCAATTCGTAGTCCTTCTTTCCCGCTTTCGGTATGAATATGACTTTTACTTTAGTCCAAGAGTCTGGTATATATCCCCAGGCGTAACTTGCCCTGAAGATCTTAACCAGGAGTGGGATTAGTAGGTCCACACCTTTCTGCAGGAGAAGAGGCGTGATACCATCCATCCCACTGGATTTGTTTGCGTTAAAGGAGTTAACAGCCCACTTCACAGCTCCGGGTCTGAACACAATGGCAGCTCTCTTCCAGTCCTCTGCTCGAGGTCTACTGGGAGTGCTCGCCGAAGCATTCCTGTCTTCAAGAGAAACAGCCCCCGGGAAGTGCGTACTGGCCAATAACTCAAGAGTTTCCTTCTCGTTAGAAGTGAACGATCCATCTGGTTTTTTTAAAAGACCCAGAGGGTTAGGGTTGGCCTTAGCGAGCATTTTATGGAGTCTAGCGCCTTGAGGTAAACTATCAATTTCCTCACAGAATTTCCTCCATGATGCTCTTTTGGCCCTTCTGATTTCCTTGCTGTATTCCGTCAGGGCCTTAAATCACCCTTATTGTGGGTAACATTTTATGGACGCGGACGGGTGATTATTTTAGAGGTGGGTGCACTTTTTAGAATAGAATAGAATAGAATAGAATTTATTTTATTAGTTGACCCAACACATAGTAAACATAGATCATACACAGATAGTACTTAAAATCTAACATAAAATACTTAAATACATCTAAAATGTGTCGTGCCAACGAAAGGGCCCGAACTCAGCTGAATGTTGTGGGTACAAAATGTAACCACAACGCTGTTATTCTGTTAGGGCCAGAACGAGGGAAGTTCAGATGTTAGTGACATCATTATTAATACCTTTAATTTAGGACAATTATTTCCCACAAATATTTTCAACAAAACAATGTAGATTCAAGTATCAACTTAAGTTATTTATATTTTGTTAAATGTAATTTTTATAAAATTTTACTAAATATATATGTTAAAGCCACCCTAATAACTTTTATTGACCTCACTGCCACGAACTAGCCTATAGACTTTTGTGTTTCGAGTAAGTATGAACGATATAATTTTTTGAAAACAAACTTGGAAACAGCGTTGCGAAACGGTGGCGGAATGTCATTCCAGCATTTCGTGGCAAGGTATCTAAAACTACCACGAAATGCTGCAGACCTATGGCGTGGCATCGAAAGTGGAGGCGCCGTCGTCCTAAGGCTGAAATTTGGCTTCCGCCATACTAATTTTTTATACAAGTACTCCGGTTGTTTGGATTTAATAACGCCAAAAAGTAAAGTCCCTAAAAGTAGATTATACCTGTTTTTCATGTTGAGCAAATTATTTTGATTTAGAAATGGTGTTACGCGAGATCTTGGTGGTATGGAGAAACAAAAACGCGCGCATGCATTCTGTATTCGTTGAACTAATCGCCAGGATTTACCTAATAGGCATGGGCCATACACTGTAATGCAGTAATTTAATTTTGACAGTATTAATGACTCGCAGAGCTTAATTCTAAGATTTATATTAATATAAGGCCGAATTTTGTACAAAACTTTTAATCGATAAAAACAATTCCGGGCAAGATCAACTACATGGTTTTCGAAGCGCAAGTTTTCGTCCATACGCAGGCCAAGATTTCGCGTTTCGTTGACGTGCTCGATCTCTACTCCCTCAATACATAATTTTGGCTGCTGTGTAAGAATCTTACTGACTTGCTTCTTTGTACCCATGACCATAAATTTAGACTTAAGGGGATTCAGAATGAGAGCATTTTGTTGACACCACCGTGAAATGTTACCAAGGACTTTGTTCATCTGGTTAACTGAACTGTTTACGTCTTGATGATCAACAGGAATATAAATTTGGAGGTCATCAGCGTAAAGATGGTACTGACAATTTTCAATGCAGTTTACTATGTCAGCCGAATACAGAATAAATAACATGGGTCCCAGAATCGAGCCCTGTGGGACGCCCCTATTAACAGGCTTTAGCGAAGATAGCAAGTCGTTTCCATCATTTTTTCGTATAACTACTTGTTGCATCCTATCCTGAAGGTAACTAGAAAACCATTGCACTGTATTTGAGGAAAAACCATAGTAAGAAAGTTTAGCAAGCAGTAGTTTTATATTTATTGAGTCAAATGCCCGGGAAAAGTCCAACAACGCAAGAAAAGTACCCTTACCGGAATCCTGAGAGGTGAGTATATTATCGATCACGTCTGAAAGAGCAGAAGATGTACTACGATGTTTCCTGAATCCCGATTGAAAGTAAGGTAAGATATTATGAGTCTCACAATACTTTATGACTTGGTTGTAGATTACCTTTTCAAGGATCTTTGAAATGTATGGAAGTATACTTATTGGTCGTAGATCTTTTACATCCACAGGGTTGTTATTTTTTGGTAAGGGTAAAACTAAAGCTGTCTTCCAGAGTGAAGGAAATTTCGCAGACAGTATTGATTCGTTGACGATAGCTGTGATAACAGCAAGAGTAGTAGGTAATGTAAGAATAATCATGTCCATGTTAATTTTATCTATTCCTTGTGCATTTGATTTAATTGCCAGTATAATTTTAGCAACAACGTTTTCATGTACAGGCTCGATTTGAAAACTACTATCCCTGGAAAACTTTTGAGACCCAAAGTATGCTAGTAATGACTCGTCAATTACATCATTTCCGGGAATGTTCAAGAAATGGTCATTAATTGCGTCGGGGTTATCGAATTGTTCTGGTAAATCACCAGAGTTCTTAAAGTTAGGTAACACATGGGTTTTCAAATTTTTCCAGAGATAAATTGAGTTTCGTAAGTGTGCATGTATATGATGATCAAAATAGGCTTTCTTTTCACAAATTGCGCTGAAGTAGGAAAAACTTTTTAAATCTTTGTATACGCTCTTATTATCATCGGTCTTGAACGCTTTATATTTTGCATGTGCCTCATCTCGCAGTTTCATAATATAACGAACGTTACTAGTTAACCAAGGGCTATATTGATCTTTAGTAATAAACGATTTGATAGGCGCGTGCTTATTAAAAAGGTCCAAAATTGATTTATTAAATGAATCCACCATATTGTCAATGCTATTGTCACTAGTGATTGCATTCCAATTTATGCTCTCAAGGTCTCTATTGAATTCTATCACATTAATATCCTTTATAGGACGGTACGTTACGCGTTTGGGTGGAATTTTAGGCTTTTTAATCTTGATCTCCGCAAAAATCATCGCATGACCGCCTAGCTCGGGGTTGTGATTAATTTTGAGATTAATAATTGGAATGTTAGCGCAAACGATATCAATCAGTGTTTCACTGTGAGATGTAAAGTGAGTTGGCTCTGTAACATAGTTTTTAAGATTAGTGTAGGTTAAAAAATTATTAAGTTGTCGAGAAGTACTACTGGCAATATTTAAAAGGTTGATATTAAAATCTCCAAGCACAACAATTTCATCGAATTTGGTGAACGACAAAATAGATTCCGTAAGTGCATCGAAAAATATGTCCACATCTAGCCAAGGCGGCCTGTAAGCCGTACCAATAAGAATGTTGTGCAAATTTAAATTGACCGATATCCACATTTGTTCAACTTCATCTGGTCCGGGCGGATGCGGGCACTTACGAACTTTAATACCTTGCCTAACATAAAACCCTACACCACCCCCTCGAGACCGAACCGTGGGTGAACGTGGTAGATGGATGAGCTTGTAGCCCGCAACAACAGGCGCTCGCGCATCCTCGCCAGCTTTGAGCCAAGTCTCATTTATAGCCAATATATCAGGAGAATTAGAATTTAATGCTACTGCAAATTCATCGTGGTTAGTAGCAAGTGACCCAGCATTAAATAAACCTAATTTTAAAAATTTAGACTTACCTTTTAACTTTAAGTAGGTATGACTGAATAATTAAACATCATTTTGATCGCTAACCCATGTAAAACCTTATTATTAGGTACCGATGAGTGAACAAATAATAATGATGTCACCTTCAATCGTTTCACACTCTGGTTTTTCATTGGCACGCAACATAATAACAAGAAACAATAATAAGTGTGAAAAAGTACACAAGAACGAAAAAAAGTTGCAATGTTGTTACAAGTTGCTATATTTTGTTTACAATAAAGCAGGCGAGTTAACCAAATTATACGACAATCAAATAAGATTAGAGCACAAAAAAACGCTTTAAACAACCAAACAATACGGAGCGCAACTAAAATACTTACAATTGAACTGTATTTACTAGTACCCTGTATTGCACTAAGAAAATTAAAGTGTTTACATGGAAAAAATTTGGTCTGTGGTAAATAAAAATCATTACAATATAGAAAATAATTGACATCACAAAACATTACGGATATAATTAACATACATTTTTTATAATATCTGTATTCACGAATAGGTAGCCAGGTTATAGGTATACGACCGAATAAAATTTTCGAAAAATAATCAAAAAATGATTCAAAGCACAAGCATCCTACACATTTATTGTAGTAACGGAACTTGAAAACATTTAGATTAAATATCAGTGTGAGATATATTAACACCACGGAATAGTATGTCGACATCCGTTTCTGTTTGCAGCAGGTGTACTTCGGAGGACTCAGAGCGCCTGGCATAAACTCTGCCTTCTTTAGTCCAAACATATCTCCATCTCGCAGTACGTGCGGCGTCTCGCGCCTTAACAAAAATCTGTCTGTTGAGTTTAGTGAGCCTTTCGTTGATATAGAAACGTCTGGGTTCATGCGACGGAAGGCCAAGGTCACTGGTGGTTGAGCCGCGACGCACTCGCGCCTTCCTGAGAAGCTCGTCACGCGTAACGCGACGCATGAGTCGCACGACAATTGGACGAGAACGAAAGGACTGTGTTGCACCCGACGAGTCAGCGGTGGCTCGCTTAGAGCCAACACGGACCGAGCTAACAATGTCTTGTTCATCAAGTTTTACTCCTACCTTAGCCGCAACAGTGATAACGATATGCGTCAAGGCTTCATTTTCACATTCCGGTATGCCGGTAATTTGAACGTCGTTTACCAAATTAGTCTGCTCCCTGACGTTTAGCTCAACTTGAAGCTGGTTTATTGACTTCTGCAGAGATAGGTTTTCCTGTTCCAGATCTTTATATTTATTTTTGTAGCTTATAACTTCCTTATTCAGATCACAAATTTGACCTGATAAAAAATCTGTAGTTGCCGTGAATTCCGACTTCAGTTTATCAAGGGCACTATTTAATTGATTTTGTATATCCTTTGATAAACAGGCTTTCATGTATTCAAGCTTAGAATCCAGAAGAGCTGCGAACTGTTGATAAGAAATAACTCCCTGTGAGTTTGCGTCACTTCTTTTGAGAGTTGACCCACTGATGACTGCGCTTGCTTCGTGAGCAGTCACGTCATCGCAGGACATATCGAGCTGCGCCGTGTCAGGGCTAACAAATTGCTGCCGCACCGGTGTGTCAGTACCTTTACGCCTCGAGGTGACATTTTCGCAGGATGGACAGCGCCATGTTTTCTTTATGTCTAAGTAATGTTCGACAAAATATGCAGACGTCATGTTTAAGCACTGAAAATGATATGTACCGCTACAGGCCACGCATTTAATTAGTTCACCTTTGTGCAACTCCTTAGGACAAGCAAGACACTTCATTGTTGACATTCTTTTACTCAACGGTTGGTAGGTGAACCGACGCGCGCGCAAATAGGCACCCGTTTTAGCACACAATAACGTTGCCACACACGATCTCAACTTAATTATTGTATTTTTGCTACGCTAAATTCAATTTCACCACTTGTTTAGCCGTACAGAACTATTTACTATAAAAATTATTTATTTTAGACGAGAGATGTAAAAACACGTATGTTCGATAGAAGTTCTCGAACTACCCTGTTCTAAGTGTTTTAAGGTATAGCTAGATTTTAATGTGTGTGCACTTGTTAAAATGGATGGATTTAGTGTTCTCAACTCACCATGTATCAGTTTTTCAGCAAATAACTTGACAGAAGGATGGAAATGGTTCGCCAAAGGTAACAGTTCCAAATACGCAGTGCAGTGGGCACCCGAAAACGCAGGGTTCCGTGCGTGAGGATTATATTCCGTTATCACCTACAACACACATTATTTACACAACACAAAATTTACAACAACATTTAGGTATGCCATTTTCTGTATATATGTCACCGTAAGATTGTAAAAACCGTTCGATTATAATCTAACTCGCGAGATTGTAAACCGTCGAAAGATTACAATATAACGCATTATTTTTCGGTAGATTGTAATCTGTTAGGTATATTAACCCGATAGAAACTAAGTGCCTGAGGTTGTTTATGTCGAACCCTAACCTAAACTACAAGAGACAAGAAATCGTAAATTCAATGAATATTTCAAAAATTGACACTCAGAACATTGAACAGTTCACAATCTTTCGTCAGTTTACAATCTTTCGAGAAAAAAAGCGTTAGATTACAATCGAACGGTTTTTGCAATCTTACGGTTACATATATAAAACATAAAAATTGTTTCTACCTATGTCCGTTATAGACTTTGAAACCATCCAACCGAATACCTATGTGCCCCAAACCGGTTTCATTAGAACCTAACCTAAAAATATAAAATAAAGGATATTTGCGGGCATAATATTGCCGTGCCTACTAATTTACAATATTGCACTGTATTTCGTCAACCATAGGGACCAATTTAATACAAGAGGCGACACGCAAAGCCGTAGCCTACGATATCCAAACAGGTTCCTAACTAAAGGTGGACGACTAAAAAAGGCATCAGAAACCGTTAAGGGCATGGGTACTGAAGTCTACAACAGAATACCCCTAATGATCCCTATCCTCCTAATCCTAATGTTACCTATCCTCTCTCATATCTTTAATTTTTCCTTCTCAAACGATAAGTTCCCTAGCTCCTGGCGTAAGGCGTACGTCATCCCAATTCCGAAAACCAAAAATCCTACTTCCTACTCTAACTACCGCCCTATTTCCATCCTCCCCTTCCTGTCTAAAGTCCTTGAGCGTATCGCCTGTCAGCAACTAAATCTGTACCTATCCAAAACCAATTTTCTCAGTCCGTACCAGTCTGGCTTTCGAACAGGGCATAGTACTACTACGGCTCTTATTAAGGTATGCGATGATCTTCGTGCCAATATGGATCGCAAATTGGTTTCTGTCATTGCGTTGCTAGACTTTAGCAATGCGTTTAATACTGTGGACTTTGAGCTACTCCTGTCTGTCCTAGAATCCCTTAATATTTCTTGTAATAGTATCTCTTGGTTCTCCAGTTATTTGTGCGACCGCCAGCAGTGTGTGAAGCTTAACAATAAATTCTCCTCCATCACCTCACTCACGGCTGGTGTCCCACAAGGTGGTGTCCTCTCTCCTCTCCTTTTTGCGATCTTTATAAATACTGTCACTCAACTCCTCTCCTCTTCTTTTCACTTATATGCTGATGACCTACAAGTTTACGTTGCTGCTCCTGCCCATGACATTAATGTGGCCATTCAAAGATTGAATAATGAATTAGACAAGATCTGCGTATGGAGTAAATCTCACGGTCTCAGCATTAACGCTAATAAATCCCAGGTAGCTGTAATAGGTAGTACCAGTCAACTAGCTAAACTGAACTTCAACGCTTTGCCTCCCATCCGAGTAGATGCGACCAACTTACCATTTAGTTCTACCGTCAAAAACCTTGGTATTCTCATTGATAGCTCACTCTCATGGGTCCCCCAGTTAGCTGAGGTGAGCCGTAAAATATTTGCCACAATTGGGTCGTTAAAGCGTTGGAAAAACCTACTACCTATCAAAACTAAGACTGCATTAGCTAATTTCCTTCTTCTCCCCTTACTTGACTATGCTGACTGTTGTTACCCTGACTTAACAGAAGAACAGCTCAATAAGCTGGAGCGGCTACAAAACCTCTGCATTAGGTTCATTTTTGGCCTACGCAAGTTCGACCATATTTCCAGCTATCGCGCCCAGCTTAAGTGGCTCCCGATTAGGCAGCGGCGCAACATACATGTTCTGACTCTTCTTTACTCAATTCTTTATAATCCCTCTACTCCCTCTTACCTCAAGGAACGTTTCATTTTCCTCGGTGCTGATAATCCGTCGGGTCACTATCTTAGGTCTCGCTTTGATAATCGCCTTAAATTTCCTACACATTTTACTAAATTCTATGGTAATTCTTTTACCATCAAGGCTGTCGTATTGTGGAACTCCCTACCATTTGAGATTCGCCATTCTAAATCGCTCCCTATATTTAAAGATCGTCTGAATAAGCATTACCTTTCTATACAATCCTAGTCAACATTAGTTTATCTCAACCACTTATGCATATATTTTTATTACTATCGTGTACCATATTTATGTTTATTCAAAATATATTGTAAGTATTTATGGATATGTATTTATATATATATATATATATGTATGTGTGTATATATACATATTGAGTATAGTATTGAGTTTATTTATTTATAGTATCTTACCTAGTAGGTATATATTTTATTGACTATTAATTAGTATTATATCTAATGTGTTTAAGTTTTACTTGCACTATCCTGTTATCTTTACTTTTTCCTCTCTAGCCAAGGGTTGCCTGGTAGAGATTGCTTGCAGCAATAAGGCCGCCTTTGCATACTACCATGTTAGTTTTGATAATATATACTTTGTTATTGTTCATGTAACTTTTTTGGTGTGCAATAAAGTTTTTTCATTCATTCATTCATTCATTCATTCATTCAATGATCAGATATGCATCCAGTTTAACAAACTTTAAAAATAAACTAAAGACCTGGCTTATCGATAGGTCTTTCTATAGCTACAATGAATTCTTAGACTGTAAAATTATATGATAATATAATTATTATCATATAATTTTAATGTTATAATGGTTTAATATAACGTTAGTAATGTAGTATGTGTAGTTAGTATATAGTATAATTATATTCATATTTTTTTGTAACATCTATAAAATCACTTGTAAACCAAAAGAAAGGTTCATTTTTGGTGGACTCTTTGTACACTCTACCATGAATAGAGGAAAATACATAGATACAAGTAAATAACGTGGAAAAAAATTTTTTTTTCAAGTTTTCGGTACGTTTCCAAGATGGCAACCTTCAACCATAGAGAAGGCAGTAGGCGCGAAATGTATCAAATGTATCATTTCTCACAGTCACTGTCAAAATAACGTGTTTTTATTTTGAAAACGTCAAAAAATATGAATCCGCCATTGTTACCCACTCATGTTTAGTGTTGCTTATCGTGGAAAGATTAAATAATTTGACCACTGAAATTACGTCGAATTCGTAGATTTGTAAAAAAAAAAACTGGTCTAGTATTTTTTTTCATTTCTCTACTTGTAAAAGGACTGGACCCACGCCCCATGCAAATCTGAACCGTCTCCTTTAACCAATAAATTTACTATCGACTATCATACTCACCCTATCCATATTGATGGTCTTCTTGAGTTGTATTTTGGCGGTGGCTTCCTTCTCCTCTACATCTTCCATCTTTTCCGGTGCTACTTTGGCGTGGTACCACCCTGTGACGGCAGTTGCGCGTCGCTTTTTGGGTTTAACGTTACCCTCGTCATCGATTTTTAAGTCCACATATGCTTCTTCTTCATCGTCATCTGACAACAAAATAAACTCTTGAAGCTTTCTATACGTGTTATTAAAATGTAAACACTCATAAACACTCTATTATTTATTGCACAATTAATGAATAACCTAAGATAAGAAACATGGCCGCCATTATCCATTTAGACTAAGAGATAGCTGTACTTTTGGTGACTATCGCTAGGAAGGCTGATTCAGTATTTGGTGGACGTAGGGCTCTGCTCTGGTGAGATTAGTGACGGTCTTCCCGCATGCGGCTGGGCAACTGACTACTTATCGCCGCTCAAAGATGTGTTATATGGCCACCAAAAATGAACGATCACTAGAAAGGCTGATACTTGTATAGTATTAAAATATGCGCAATAGCTATGTGAACAGTATAAAAACTGACGATATTCGGGAGTGAGATTTTTTATTTTATTTTTTATTTTATCCACTACAAGTTAGCCCTTGACTGCGATCTCACCTGATGGTAAGTGATGATGCAGTCTAAGATGGTAGCGGGCTAACCTGTTAGGGGCATGCCAGTTATATTAAACCCATACCCCTATTCGGTTTCTACACGGCATCGTACCGGAACGCTAAATCGCTTGGCGGCACGTCTTTGCCGGTAGGGTGGTAACTAGCCACGGCCGAAGCCTCCCACCAGGCCAGACCAGGGAAAATTCAGAAATTATAAATTCCCAAATTGACCCTGCCGGGGATCGAACCCGGGACCTCCGCACGTTAAGCGACAGCGCTACACACTGCGCCACGGAGGTCGTCGAAAAGATTATAGCGTAAAGTCAGATTTAACGTAAGATAAGTATACTGGATAATATACGCTATTTCAGGTGGATTTAGGTTTTACCCTGTGAGAAATTCTTGATTTTCCGGGATAAAAGTACTCTTCAGTCGTCCTCCGGTCCCCTCAACTATGAAAAAAATCACACCAATCTGTACATTGCGGCGTAATTGAAGTACACACAAACACACTTTCGCATTTATAATATTAGAATGATCTAGACTAGAGAAAGCTGAGATTGCAAATGGAGTGAAATTAAAAAAAATGGTACTGTATCCTAGAACTAAACCCATGACTAAAATATAAACGTTTTTTATCACCTATCAATAGGTCTCTCTTATCGCCATGCAGAAGATCCATCTTCTTCGGCTCTATTTTTACTTCTTCTTTCTTCTCTTCTGCGTCTTCTACCTTTTGTTCTCCATTTTCTACATTATCTCCTGTATCATTTGTTTCTGAATTTTCTCCAACTTCTACCGTCTCCTTCTGTGATTCTGGGTCTTCTTTGACTTCCTGCAAATGTAGTAAAATTTTCTTATCTTCGAAATATTTCACTGTGGTTTATTCTGTTGTCAACAGTCTTTTAACTAAATTGATAGGTCTAAAATCTAAATCTAGTGCTATTCCTAATTAACTTAACTAAAATGGCAGCCCTATTTATATTGCTATACCTTTCATAATACTCCTTTTGGAAAGGGGCAACACTAGATTTAGAGCTGTCATTTTAGTTTAGTTTATAGATTGTGCTTAGCAGAATTGTGTATTTGAAAACTATTCCAAAATAAATAATTTTTTAGTGATTATTAAATAGAGGACCTCCCAAAAGTCGTAATATCCACGCCCCTGTTAGTTTTATGTTCGAAAACCATTTCAAACTATCGATTGAAGAAAAAAGGTGAGACGAACTTTGATGACGTCACCGTTCAGTCAAATAATCAATCAAATAATAAATATTATAAATGCGAAAGTTTAGATGGATGGATGTATGGATGGATGTTTGTTACTCAATTACGCCCGAACGGCTAAACGGATCTGGATGAAATTTGGCACAGAGATAGATTATAGTCTGGAATAACACATAGGCTACTTTTTATCTCGGAAAACTAAAGAATTCCCGCGGGAACCTAAAAAATTCAATCCACGCGGACGTAGTCGCGGGCATAAGCTAGTATTTCATACAACCACCACCACCACCACTACAGCCCATTAACGTCCCACTGCTGGGCACGGGCTTCCACTCTCATAGGAGAGAGGGAATTAGAGCTTAGACCCACCACGCTGCTCCAATGTGGGTTGGCGGGCGGGTTTCATACAACATCCCAAACTAATCGCGCGTTTTGACGTTAAAAAAAAGTTGCTGATTTGACTACTTGTCAAATACCCAATTGGCCACATTGTCTCACCTCTTTCAGTTCCTTCTTGCTCCACACCAGTTTGAGAGCGTCTTTTTTGTCGCTGTTTTTTAGCACTTGCGATATCAGATACAGCATTCCGCACGCTTGCGCCGGACTCATGTAGCAACATAACTGCAAATAAATACATTTTTCTAGAACGGTAGTTGTATAGGACAATTGTTAGAATGCGGAACCCTGGGCTGGAAAAAACGTACGTGACAGAAAAGCGTTAGCCTCTATCTCTATCCCTCTACATCTATCTCCCTCTCTTTCTTTTTTTACATCTACTTTTGTATGGACACCCGACATACGATATGATATGGTCGAATGTGCGGTAGACAAATGGACAAACGTTGAGCATCATCATATATAAATGCAAGAGTGCTTGTTTGTACTTTGTCCTTCAATCACGCTGCATCAAAGCAACGGATGGACGTGATTGTTCCCATGGGTATAGTTGAGGGGCTGGAGAGTGACATATTCTACTTTTCATCCCGGAAAATTAAGGATTTCCCGTAAGAATTAAAAATATTTATTCCACGCGGCCGAAGTCGCGGGTATCTGCTAGTTTTACGATCTACACACATTATATATAGTCTGTGCTAAGCTATTCTGCCCTGCTAACGGAAAAGGCGACTTATGACCATTTTCTACTTTTGAGATAATTGCAAAAAAAGCGGCGAATCAAATTTCTAGAATCTGTGTCTATAGACTGACAATGTTAAAAGTGAATATGATAAAACGCTATGTAATCTTCCTAATGAGATAATTATTAAAACCCTCTTCGTAATAGTTTTTTTTAAAAATAAGTTTTTATGATGAATTAACATAATGACTTCGTTATTTTATATAATATTACGTAACAAAAAGGAGGTATGTTACTGTTATACAGCATTATAGCCAACCAATGTGTTTTTTCTTTGAAATTGCGTTTGAATGCAAGGAAGTATATTCCAATACTTGATAAGAATACCGTATGTGTGTTTTTACGTCGATATAACTTCCAACTCAACAAATTTTTATTGAACCCATAGTAGCTTAGAAAGTGGTAAAATGCCTATACGTTATTTTAAACTAGTTACCAATACATACGTTGACTATATCAAAATTATGAAATTGTCATTCTAGCAGTACTACCCTAAATTACCGCATAACAGATAATTTTTACTATTTTCCTATTATTTTTTATTTTTATGCAAAAATTATCTATAAACGTATGTGAAATTTTATATTATAAATAAAACACTTAAGCGGTCAATACTTATGAAACCATTTCTTTTCAAACAAAAAATCAAAATGTCTTCCCTTGTGGTTATAAAAATATTAAAAAAAACATCAGTAAACAACAAATTTTTCTAACTTATCAGTCTTCTGAAATACCACATAATGTAATAATTACGAAATAATTACGAAATAGTTTAATCATATTAGGTTAGTCATAATAATTAACATACAAAGTGAAATATAATTATGATACATAATTAACACACAAACAAAAATACAAAACTTCAAAAACAAAACTAAAATTATTTCCTCGGCATGTGATTAAATAATTCTTGTGTGTTAAAAAGTAACAAAATACGAGTAGCTGTAGCTTGACTTGTTATTTCTGAATAATACGATATTGTAAAGCATGAGATAGGTACTAATAATAAAAAAAAACATCAAAAATAACCAACATAAAACCTAAAATACAAAACTTCAAATAAAACAAAACTAAAATTATCTCCTCGACATGTGATTAAATAATTATTGTGTAAAAAAGCAACAAAATAGCTGTAGCTTTGCATAAATAAGACTCGTTATTTCTGAATAATAGGATATATTAAAGCACGAGATAGGTACTTACTAAAAATAAAAAACTTCAAAAAAGAGAAACAATAAAATAAAATACTAAAAAAGTCATTCTATCATTCATTCATTCATTATTTTCGGTGTCAGAATTCTCTGGTAAAACTTCCCAAAATTGTAAGTTATGAGGTAGCGTGTACCTAATTTATTAATTATATTATGTTTTCGCCTACTTGAAATACCGCGAGGTGATGTAAGCGGACTAAGCATCTCAATATTTCCCTTCTGTTTTATAAATACTTCGGTTAGAAAGTTCAATTCTTTGTCATCACTTGAAAAATCTGTTTTATATAAAGCATAAAATAAAATTGTCCTCGTGTAAAAGTTACTTTAACAATTTCACTCAAATATGGTCTGGGCCGCGCATTTTGAATTTTTCTTTGTGATATATAGTTTTTAACAATGTAAAAATCTGTATAGTTCATCTCTTTAACATCAATTTTACCAGAATTAGCTGCTTTCATAGTTTCAATAAAGTCAGGAAAATCGCATATTTTATTCCTCTTTGACATGCTAAGCTCAACTTGGTGATGCAGATGATCGGCGCTCATAAATGTATGTCCTGCTTGTAAATAATTTAAGGTGACTTTTTTATTCCTACAATATTAGAATTTATAAGGTAAACCAAGTAGGAAAAAAGTAACCAATTTTTATTTTGACTTGCGCAGTTATCGAACCAAATATCGATTTCTTCGATATTTCTGTTAGCCTTAAAGAAGGCATGGCATGTACTTATTATGTCATCTTGTTTTCTACCACTGACAGCTTCATGCCAAACAACTGCGTATGGTTTTCTCGCAGATTAACCAACAGGAACAAAGGTTTCGTTGAAGGCTATTATCCGAGGGCAAAATAAAACAGATTTAAATCCTTCCATGCGCGGAAGCATGATTACTTTTTGCAAATCAGCAGAGACGTATAAATGCTGAGGATCATTTGTTTTTTCTTTATGAGACAAGTATAAATCACGGGCCAATTTAGCTTTCGTTAAGTGTGCATCCCATTCACAACACTTTTCATCGTAGTAAATGTAAATTTGTCTAATATTTTTTATTTATTATTAACGAATATCCTAAGACGTCGTTCACGAGATCGGTGTTTATTAATTGAGAGTGTTTTATAAATAATACGGGCCTAAGTTCTGTTCATCGCTTAAACGAAAACATCATTATTACGTTTTTCATTTCTTTATAATTATTTTTATGGTAAGATTTCAAAAAAAGTTGAAACCTGCCCATCTCGTATTCTTAGCGGCAATACGTACCTAGCTATTTCGATTGCGGAGTTCACAATTACACGCTCGACACGCAGTAACCAAACTCACTGCAACAGCAGCCTGCTTGATCTCGACTGTCGTTCGGTGCTTAGCGTGACGACGACGCTGAGACGTAAGTCGGAGGGAGGGGCAGATGCCACCTTATAGCCTAGCACACTACATTTAGTGGCAAAATGAACAATATAAACATAGGAATTTTTATGAATATGCTTAGTTTAAATAACGTATGTTTAAACATACCCTATTTTAGATTCCAACAGCTTGGGGTTTTTTTAACGATGAATATAACTTAATGGCGGCACGTTGTGACATACGTCATTTTAGGTTACACATAAACACTTACGGTTTTTAAAGTTAGGTGTAATCCTTCGAAAATTTGCTTTTTATTAATTTACAATGCATTATGATGTGACATACGGTCTTTCAGTCACTTAGTGCTATTTTACTGCTTTAAAGACTAAAACAAGAGTAAATGGAAATATATTGGTACGATTTAATAAAACCGAATACCAAAAGATAAGTTACTTTAGACTAGTGTAGATATATTGCGTTATTTAAAATAAGTCTGGGCACGTAAACAAGGTATTTGCGTTATTTCATAACCTAACTATCTCGAAAACGGAAACATATAGAACAAAACGAGTAAGATACGTAGATAGAGCTCCTTTTCGTGATGCAGGATTAGTCTAAAACGCAGTTTTAGCAAAATGTCAAAATGTCGCCTTTTTCGTTAGCACGGCAGTATTTACCTGTAGAAGTCTCTTTATGAATGCTGTCACCCGATCGACATTGCTGTCCTGCTTCAACGACTTGTAAATGAGCGAGAAGAGTAGAGCGGAATGTGTGGTGTTGAAGATCTCCGCGTTCGTTAGTTTTCTATAGAGTGCAGAGTAGTATCTGAAAACAAAAGCATTAACCAGTTTAGCGCCATACGTAGGCCAGTTATTTCACTGCTGCATTACTCATTACACCGGTTGTTATTACATCTTTCTTGTTATAAATACTAAAATAATTTATATTATGTGGTGGTGCAGAACCCATTGTGCGCCAGTCTAACTTAACAGATTTTTTATAATATATAAAATCGCACTTGACTGATTTTTTATAATGTATTTATCTATCTAATTTTTAAAACTAGCTGTAAGTTGCCTGGTGGGAAGCTTCTTGGGTAGTTACCACCCTACCGGCAAAGAAGTGCCGCCAAGCGATTTAGCGTTCCGGTATGCCGTGTAGAAATCGAATGGGTTTAATATAACTGCCATGCCCCTAACAGGGTAGCCCGCTATCATCTTAGACTGCATCATCACTTACCATCAGGTGAGATCGCAGTCAAGGGCTAACTTGTAGTGGATTAAAAAAAAGGTTTCCTAACGAAAAAAAACGTGTCTGTGTACTTATGTACGCACGCAAGAAGTTATACTTTTTGATAGCAAATAATAATTATCTTGAATATAGTTAGTAGTTGTCACTACAGTAAATGTATTTATTTTGTTGGTAGGACTTTTTCTGCAAGACTTATGAGTTGACCAACTAACTTCAGGGTGTTATTTGGTTGTCGGTGTGCGCGCGCATCGTAAAAATTCACTCTGTTAATTTTCCCTAAAACGCCAAAAGAAGTATAACTTCAAAGATTTGTCTCTATCGGCCAGTTCTAAACTCACCTATCCGAAGTTCCCTTGGAAGCGTCGCTGATGTGATACAGAAGCGCCAAAGCGTGTATGGCCACGTTCAGACTGGCTAAATGTACCAGTCTGTGTATGGCGTCTATGTGGCTGGAGGTTTCGGCCAGCCGGTCTTTGTATGGCGTCTATGTGGCTGGAGGTTTCGGCCAGGCGGTCTTTGTCGGCGAATATCTTAAAAATTTGTCTCTATCGGCCAGTTCTAAACTTACCTATCTGAAGTTCCTTTGGAAGCGTCGCTAATGTGATACAGAAGCGCCAAAGCGTGTATGGCCACGTTCAGACTGGCCAAATGCACCAGTCTGTGTATGGCGTCTATGTGGTTGGAGGTTTCGGCCAGGCGGTCTTTGTCGGCGAATGGGTAGGCGCGTTTAACGCCTGTCAGAATTGCCGACATCAATCGAGAGTCAATCTCTCCCTAAGAATAAAAGATAACAAAAGATTGCAAAACTAATTCAACATTAAAGGAAGTTTCAATAACACTAATTTCAGAATATACTTTATCTATATACATAAAAATCAATTTCCGGGCGTTAGTCTCACAAAAACTCTAATAGACCAATTTTGATGATATTTTTTTATGTATTTGAGTAGATTCTGCTTTGATTTAGTTTTACAATTGGAGCCGGTAGGTGTTGCCGCAAACGGATTCTAGGTTGAGGGTAGGAATTTAGGAAATGCCAGGCCCATTAGTCTGTATATAAACGCAAAAAACATCTACTGTACCTACTTAAGTCTGTCTGTCTGTAATCTTTTCAGTTTTCACAATCCATTCGTGTACCTAATAGATTTTGACGAAATTTGGTACGGCGATAACTTGCATCGTGGAATTTTTTAAACCTAAGCCATGCTGATGAAATTCATCACCTAAATCCTAACAGGCATTATCTATTTCTACATAACTTCTAAACAGTATAAAATACCTTACCTTTTTAATAGAAGCTTTGAAGAAGGCAAAGTATATTCTTATTAAATTCTCCGCTATTCTATTATCGTCTTTACCCAGGAAGAACTGATTCAGAAAACATATACCATAGTATTGTGCGCGTGGTGAGATGTTAGACCTGCAAAAATGTTTTAGTGTCACTTATTGTGTACACAGGGTTAATTCCAAAATACTTATAACCTCTTAACAATAAGTTTGGGTTCAGGTAACTTCCGACTAATTTTTTTTTTTAAATTCTGATTTCCTTTTTCATACAAAAATAAAAATTAAAAAATTGGCTGCTCTAAGACGGCATTACTCTAACGATGTGCGGTAAGCAGCCTGGTTATATTATCCATTTTTATATTATAAAAGCGAAAGTGTGTCCGTCTGTCTACCTGCTATATGCTTTAACGGCCCATCTTTTCAACCGATTTTGATGAAATTTGGTATAGAGATAATATGATGTATTCCGGGAAAGGACATGGGCTAATTTTTATTCCGGAAAATTAAGGAGTTCCCGCGGGAGTAAAAAGACTTAATCCACGCAGACGAAGTAACGGGTATCATCTAGTAATACATTACTGCCTACAAAAAAAAAACAAACAGAACGCAGTGTTTAAAAAATTGCGTACATAGTACGTGCCTTTTTGCATTTGTACAAACTTTATCACACATTTGCACAAATTTTCACACTAACAAACTTACGCACATTTTTCCGCTTCTACAATAAGCTCCCAGAAGACACGTTGAAGATGTCTCTGAATAAGTTCAAAGTTAATGTAAAACCTAAACTCATTGAAAAATCTTATTACCATGTGAAGGATTACTTGAATGACAAGGAAGCTTGGCAATAATTTGCTCTAATGGCTCTGATAGTTCCTTAGTTAAGATTATTTGTGAGATGGTGATAATGAAAAAAAAAACCCCCGGCTGAGTTTGTTGTGGGCTCTTCTCAGACCAGGGCGCGTTTGGAACCCTCGTAGCTTTAGTTTTAAGATACCGTAACCGATTATCACCATCGTGTTTTTTTAAGTAAGTAATTTTTAACGTCAATAAGTGTACCTACAGTGTACCTATATTGAATAAATGATATTGAATTGAATTGAATTGAATTCATTCACAGTGATTCTGAGATTTACTCCCAATTCCTACAGCGTTTTACCTATTTCATTAAACACAAAAACATGTAATTTTTCACACACACGCAACTTTTTTCACACGTGCGCGTTTTTTAATACGCACGCAACTTTTTTCATTTATAATATAATACTTAATACTTTTTATTTCAGGCAACTGTCAGTCCATATTTTGTTAGTAAAAATCACTTCTATGTTTTTATATTTATACGACCTTTTTCACACATTTGCACATATTTTCACAAACTTTTCACACTAACACACATTTTGTTTCACGTATACAGGATTAATAAGTAAATCTTACCTGAACAGCATCTTTTCTATCTCGGTAAGTACAACAGCCTTCATGTTAGGATGGTTGTACAGCAGTTGACACAGATGGTATATGACTTTAGACGCAACTGCTTGGCTTGGATCTCCCAACTTGTTTATTATGTTTGTTAACAGCATCTATATAGAAAAATCATTTTAGTAACAACAATACTCGACTCTTTAGGATTTTTAGGATTTATGCGGAAGGACCTGGGTACCCACCGCATTATTAACCCAAGAAAGCCATTATGTGATTGATGTAAAGGAGTCACGACCCTTAGCAATGGGGAATACGACGCAGAGAGATCTTTTATTTTTTATTGCTTACGCTTGACGACAATCATGCTTAGTGCAAAGCAATGATGAGGTCTAGGTTGGAACGCCCTTGCCTAGAAGATGCCTATTCAATATTCACTCTTGCCTTGAAGGTACTTAAGTAATAAGTAGCAGGAAACACGTGCGCTGGGAGGGTGTTCCACACCCTAGCGGTTCGTATCAGAAACGTCGAGCTAAAACGCTTTGTGCGAGCAAATTGGACGTCAACCACATAAGGGTGCCAACGCTCACGGTTTCTCGCTGTCCTGTGGTATAACGGAGAAGGAGGAACAAGGTTGTGAAGTTCCAGAACACACTCCCCATGGTATATCCGAACTATATTAATCATATATATATCATATATCATAGTATCGTATATCATAGTATTTAATTCTAAATCACCATCAAACCAAAAATTAACTAAATTTTGATTTGTACTAAAAATAAGTTCTATTGTAACGTGTTTAATAAAGTTTTCACAATGATTGTATCTTATTACTATGTTAGAGGACAGATTATAACTTTTATTCCTGTCTTTATTATTTTTTGACAGCTGATTTAAAGTCAGTATTTGATTTTCTCTGGATTAAAAATACTAGTACGTTATAAAAAATTACTAAATACCTTTTCCCTTTCCGGATGATGCATCAAAAGGTAGGACATTGCGCTCACTGACTTTTCCTTGTTGGCATCCACTGAGTCATGCGCAAACTTGTTCAATGCTTCAACATATGCTGAAACATGAATAGAAATGCTTAAACTCTTTACATATTTCTCGCAGCAAAATCTAGCTGATTATTATTATAGCACAGTATTTTCTAAAATGCTGAGAGAATCTAAATTCGAAAAAAAATTTTTTTTTTAATTGTTCTGATTGCATTTTGAGCTGTCATATCCGCCATATTGGATTCTACATGACATCATGATATGGCCTGTGATATTATGTGAAATACTACAAGAAGCCAATAATAGGCTTCCTATAATATATATTTTGCATAGCTTATAATATAATATATAAAAAATAATAATTTAATGAAATAATATATCAAAATTAGATTAATTTACTCACTTCCATACAACTCTTTGAGCTGATCTTCATAGTACCACAACTTAAGTATGTTCCGCCTCGCCTGTTTGTTTCCGGACGTCATTTCATCTAATTTGTCCAAAGGATGCTGTTCAAAAGTACGCAGTTTCACATCTGGTATTAACAGTTCCGAGATTAGGAGCTCTGATAATGCATCTGAAATATTTTATACAATATTAAACTTAGCTAATAAGTAGATAGGCGGTGCAAGATTGAATAATAGTTAAGATTAAGAACTGTAAATCTTAAAAAAAAAACAGAGTCAGGTTTGTTCAAACACTTATAACTCTAGAAGGGCATAACGGATCTGGATGAAATTTGGCACAGGGATAGATAATAGTCTGGAATAACACACTTTTTATCCCGGAAAATTAAAGAGTTCATGCGGTAACCAAAAAAGTCAGTCCACGCGGATGAAGTCGCGTGCATCAGCTAGTGTCTGAATTAAGATTTTATTTACTATAATAAAGTAGATCAATGCATTTCTTTAGGATTTAAAATTCAAATGACTTTATTTCAAGCAGGTCATTTTATGGCCTTGTCATTTCAAGACTATTGTGGATTATGAAAGAAGATTCTACTGAGAAGAGCCAGCTCAATTGTAGAATTGTTGTCTACCTTTATCTTAAGACATTCTTGAAATCTGTGTGTGTGAATATTATAAATGCGAAAGTGTGTCTGTCTGTCTGCTATGCTTTCACGGCCCATCTATTTTGCAACCGATTTTGATGAAATTTTATATATGTAGAGGCAGGTTACATTCCTGGGCAGGATAAGTAAGAAAATTAAGGAGTTCCTCCAGGAATCAAAAAAACTTAATCCACTCCGACGAAGTCGCGGGAATCACCTAGTTTACATATAAAAGTAGTGATATGTTATGACAGTATTAGTCTAGATTTTTTCTAAACATTTTTCCTTGTACTTGTCTTTATTAATAACTAATCTACAATTTTCCACTTACCAATAATAACAATACCGTCCTTCTTCTTAGCTGGTTTCACACTGTTTATTAAATTTCTTAGAGCTGTCAAATTATATATTGGATTGTCCTGAAATAATTATGTATTTGAGTAACAATGAATATTATTGAACACATTTGTTTTTTTTTATTCATGAAAATAAGGGCATATTTCCCTACCTCAGAGTATTGTTTAACTATTGGCACATAAGTTTTGACCAATACTGTATAGGAATTGTGTTCAATTGTCTGTTTCAAATTTATTCATCAGCGATAACTGACACCGAATATACCAGGTCAGAATAAATAAAACTTAATTTTTAAATTAAATCTGATTGAATTGGAAATCAAAGGATAAGCCTAAGTATAGCCTGTACCTGTATTAATATAGTAGCAGCGGCAACTCTGTCTGCAATTGTTCCTTTAGTCAATAGTGTTTTTGCCCATTGGTGATCTGAGGAGCTATTTTTGCTGGTTTCTGAAAGAAAGTATTGACTATATTCACAATAACATTATAAATGCAAAAGTGTGTCTATCTAGATAGACTGTGCAAAGGACCGGTGAGTGGTACCGGACCAGTGCAAATTCAATCAAGTAGACTTCGTGACTTTCACTTTGCCTAGTCAATAAAACTTATATAATAATTTAATAGCATAGATTAGAGTAGATAATAATGTCCTCCCGAACAAATTTAGGCCTCGGCAGCCTATGCAGGTGCACTCTCTGTTACTTTACTCTTATAGCTCAGAAAAACCCAACACTTGAGTTAACATTAGTGTTAGAGTAGATAACATACTCGTAGTATGGATAGACAATATAAAAACGATGATGAGAAATAACTGAACAAGGAAGCCTGAAGAACATGGTACACCAGCACTGATTAGAGAAGCCCTATGTCCAACAGTGGAACTCCACAGGCTGAAATAGGGATGATGACCATATCAAAAAATAAATTATTTCTAACTGATTATTAAATAGAGGGTCTTTCAAAAGACCTAAAATTCACATCCTCGGTTAGTTTTAAGTTTGATAAACTACATATTTTAAAAAATAGATTAAAGAAAGAAAGTGAGTAAAAATTTGATGACGTCACAACTGTGAATTTCATACAAACTTCCATACTAGAAGCCCATTTTGATAAAGAGTTGCTGATTTGATTGAGTGGTCATCACCCATATCAAGATGATGCTGAAAGGAAAACTTACTGGTTTCATAAGCCATTGTGTCTCCATGCAATGCACTGTTAGCCTCTTTTCTCAGCTCTTCAACTTTTTCTGATGATAAACTGGTAGTGGCTGATGATGGCTCTTCAGGCAACTAGCAACAAAACACTAATTTAAGTAAGTTATTCTAGTTAAAGAACGCTTATATGAGTAAACTATTCACATACACACACACTTATGTATTATGCAGGTACTTAATAAGCTGTTATAAAATTAAAAACTACTACTCATATTTACAAAAAATACACTTCATCCAAATGATTGTAAATAGGCATGGTGTCCAAAACATTGGCGCTAGTACCTCTTTGAATGGCCAGTCTAAGCTGCTGGACTAAATAAGCTGCAGACACTTTAATATTCACTTTAAAATATTTGTACACTTCATTTAAAATAGAAGTAGTTTGGCTTACCCAGAGTTACAACTCTAGCGATATTACATATTATGTAATAAATAATAATAAATATGTAATAAATGTATATAATGTAATGTATATTAATACTATCAAAGCCGTAACATAAGGGGCCAATCAGTTATCCTATAACCACTCTGAAGGAAGCATGCCTAACTGCCGCTGCAGTGAGCCTCTTTAGGACTAGCTTTTTTCTGTGATTTGTGTAAGTTAGTATTGCTTTTTAAAGACGATTTCCATGACTTTGTTAGTGTACATTTAGTTTCCTTATCTCATTGAGATTTCTTAGATTGTCTGGAATAAGGAGCCTGTTTTCAGGATGAATCCTATACCGGATATCGTCAGGGACGACACGTTTGGGACAGACAGGCAAACAGACTAGTAGACCCGTCACAAATCAAATCAAATCAAATCAAATCAAATCAAATCAAATGTTTTTTTATTCAAATAAACTTTCATTTCAAACTGGAATTTCTTTCATGTTTTTAATATAAAAAGCTTACGGGCCAACTCTCCACTGCACGTTGATATATCAGTCAGTCAGTTTCTTCTTTCTTAGTATACAAGCTATGTATAGAAGTAAAAAAATATAATAAATATTGGGAGGTTATGAATTTTTTGACCCTTTTTAAAGCTGAGTTTTTCAATATGATATCAATATATTAATATTTTTAGTCTCATACCTGCTGATACCATTTCTTTTTATCTCCATATTCCAAAGTTTCGGCAAAATGTTTGGCGATTCCGGACCCTTTCTTTGCGTCCTCGTTTCTGTCAACTTTTCCATAATTTGTGTACGCTTCGTCAACTAATATGTTCTCTTCGAACCTTTTATGCTTCATTGTGTATTATTTTGTTTATTCTTAGGGCATTTACTTAAAATTTAAATTGATTAATTTTACAAAAATAACAATAGCACGTGAACTAAAAGGTGTTTTTCTTGTCTCGTAATTGTTTTTTTAGTATATGAGTGATCTGTGTTGTTTTTCTATCAAATGTCAATCATCAATGTCAGTTAATTTGGCAGCCATTCATGTGATGATTGTCGCTGAATGAAGGGATGGGCTTGAGTTTGCCGAGAGCGTGCTGCGCTGCATGCCATGCGTGCCACGGCATGCATAGAATCTGTAGCCAAAAAAAGTGACAGTTGACACTTGACAGTGACGTTTTATAAAAAAGTTGAATTGCTCGGTGGGGTCTATCATTTTAAAATCTAAAATAATTTAATTATTACAGTTTTTTACCATTAATAAAGTCGATAATGGATGATCAAGGAAGAAAAGTAATCGTTTGCGACAACGGCACAGGCGTAAGTTGGCTTTGTATAACGCAAAATCATTCACCAATATTTCCATGATAAGGAACTGATTCATCATTGAGAAATCGTTTGAATAATTCCAGTTTGTGAAATGTGGATACGCCGGTAGTAACTTCCCGGCATTTATCTTCCCTTCGATGGTGGGCAGGCCGATTATTAGGGCTGAAAACAAAGTCGGGGATATAGATGTGAAGGTATGCATTGTTAATTTCCTGTTACCTTAATATCAACTAGAAAGTGTACTCGTATGCTCCTTATAGTCTTGAAATTGTGATAAATGGTTTTAATTTAATTGTTTATACAATTTCTCCCACAGACTTTGCTTGCAGGGCAAGTTATATTTGGGTTTTTGTTGGTCAATAATTTTGTTCAAAGATACATTTTTATTATTATACACTAATTACATATACTGTATATATGTATGCATCCCCATTATAGAAAATACCCTTTTTGTAGCTGCTGCAAAGCTGAATCATACCATTTATAGAGGCACAGGCAAATTGTACTATAGAGTAGTCCCAAAAGATAAATTAAAAAGTTGCCTTATTTACTGAATACTGAATGATACATTCACATCCTACATTATTTATAATATTTTAATATTTTACAGGATTATTGTATAAGAGTAAGTTATTTATGTATGTATGTATTTGAGTTATAGCATGCACTTGGCATGTATTTTGTGTAATATAGTTCAATTAATTTATTAAATTACTGAACTATGTGATTGATTTTGGAAAAATATATCATAATAAGGAACTAATGTAAATAAGTTTATAAATTAACACCATTTTGAATTTTTTTACCATGCATTAGAATGATTAGATAGTCCATAGACCAACCAAGTTTCAAAATAAAAAAGGAAATAATTATCATAATGGTCCAAAGATTTTATTTTGTTTGTCATTTCGTTCAGTGTTATTAATTATCCTAACACTAGTCAGATCTTTTTGGTGGCTGGTAAGCGAACACAAACATGTCCATGTAGATACATGATTGACTAGCTGATGCCCGCTAGTTTTTTTTATTCCTGCGTGAACTCCTTAATTTCCGGGAAAAAAAATAGCTTCAGTAGGGTTGTCACTCTCGAGTATACCCATGCCAAGAATTACGTCAATCCATTTCTCCGTTGCGGCGTGATTGAAGGACAAACCAACAAACAAACACACTTTCTCATTTTTTCACTTTTGAAAACAAAATATATGACATATTTGTGAAGAAACTAGTTCGCAGCAGCCAAAAAGATTGGACTCTTATTATTTATGCCTAAAATTGTCTATTAATGCAACAATCACAAAGAAATCTGTTTAGCCCATTAAACAATTAACATTTCATGCCGTCCAGATGTTTGGTCCTGAGGTCCAGGTAAATGAAGTTATCTTAGCCTATGGACATCCGCTTCATCTTATCTTATGTTGCATCTATAGACAACATTGATCTTGTTCGTATCCATTTATAGGCAGCTTAGAAACTGATGTGCAATGAAACTATAACCAGTTTTTTTTTTCAGTTTGCCATTGTACCTTTAAGCATAAAACAGCAAATAACCTCACATATACCATATTTTTATTGAATTACATAAAACCAATATTCGTTCAGCTGTTCTGGCGTGATTAAGTAACAAACCAAAGTTTTATAATACTAGCTGATGTCCACGACTTCATCCGTGTGGATTGAGGTTTTTGGTTGCCGCGGGAACTCTTTCATTTTCCGGGATAAAAAGGCCTATGTGTTATTCCAGACTATAATCTATCTCTGTGTCAAATTTCATGCAGATACATTCATTTGTTCCAGGGTGATTGAGTAACAAACTTACATCCAATCCATCCATCCAAACTTTCGCATTTATAATATTAGTATAGATATAGATTATTTATTGTGTTTGATCCAAAACAGCCAGACTTTTATTGAAATCTCTTCATAATAGTACAGGAATAATCATAGTAAAACTACATTTATTTTAAAAGTTGTGAATTATCAAATACATGTATTTTAGAGTTAGTTTTATAAGCCATAATATTTAGTTCATAATAGCACCTCTCAACTAGAAAGTAATTTTATGCAGCATAATTTTATGTAAATAAATGTTTTTTTTTTAGAAAATTAAAAAATTGCATTCAGCAAATGAATAAACGCATCACGCTGAGTTATTGTTTTGTAAACGTTATTTTTTATCGTTTTTGAATATACTAACAGCAACCGACTAAATTATAATAGGTATTTGTCACGAAAGTTGAAATTACATTGTAGTACCACATGAATAATAACATCTGTAACCCTAGTATAGTCCTTGCAATAATTCATGAGCGCGCGTGAACTTTACTTGTAGTTAAGCACATTGTGTTAGTGTGTGTGCCTCGGAGCGGTCACTTCGTACGCGCAATCAACTGTCACGCACACACACGTATACAAACACGTATACAGATAGGAGTTTAACACAATCATAAGCCACGCGCGCACGTGAATTACAAGAACACGTGAATTAGAAGATCTTACTTTTACGAAAACAAGAATCGATATAGTATTAATCAATACACAGTCTACTGAAGTTCGGTGCACTGTGCGTTCACAATTCAACTTTCGTGACATTTAGTTTGTAGATATATTTTTTTCTAAGTTGAGATACTTTTTCAGGATTTGATGGTAGGTGATGAAGCTTCTCAGTTGCGATCGATGCTGGAAGTCAGCTATCCCATGGAGAATGGGGTAAGTGTTGCATGATTAACCTTATTTGGACGACTTCCCTACCTTTTACTGCGACCTCTCCCCCCACCACCATTACAGCCCATTAACATCCCACTGCTGGGCACAGGCCTCACACTCATAGCAGAGAAGGAATTAGAGCTTAGACCCACCACGCTGCTCCAATGCTGGTAGCGGTTGGCGGGCTTAAACTACGATTATCATGTTAGTGATAATAACCAACCGGCTTACCGACTACCGTGCTCTCCGAGGCACGAGGGTGCTTCACCGCCAACTTCCAACTTCGGTCTGGCACTGAGAATTTCTTATCTGCAAAAACCAATACCTAACAATTATTAGGCTCGACCGGGAATCGAACCCAGGACCTCGTGATTCGTAGTTGACTATGCCAACCGCTAGATAATTATGCAGTTTAAGTTTTCCGGGAAAAAAAGTAACCTATGTCCATCCCCGAAATGTAACCTTGATGCCAAATTTGATCAAAATCGTTTGAAAAGATGGGCCGTGAAAGGCGTAGCAGACAGACGGACACACTGTTGCGACACACGGGTCCTGACTGACCCGGAGCTTCGAAGCCTGGCCTCATTACCCGTGTGAGGCGCGGGGCAACATTATCTTGGCGGCTACGGGCTCCTCAGATACACACTTTCGCACTTACAATATTAGTATGGTTTCCTTCCACCAGGTAGTGCGCAACTGGGAGGATATGTGCCATGTATGGGACTACACGTTTGGGCCGAGTAAGATGAACGTTGACCCCAAGGATACCAAGATACTGCTCACTGAACCACCTATGAACCCCACCAGGAACAGGGAGAAAATGATTGAGGTGAGATATCTGGCTTTTAAGCGATGAAATCTCTATTTCTTATATCTTTTTTTATTTTTTTATCCACTACATGATGATGCAGTCTAAGATGGTAGCAGGCTAACCTGTTAGAGGCATGGCAGTTATATTATACCCATACCCCTATTTGGTTTCTACTCGGCATCGTACCGAAACGCTAAATCGCTTGGAGGCATGTCTTTACCGGTAGGGTGGTAACTAGCCACGGCCGAAGCCGCCCACCAGGCCAGACCAGGGAAAATTCAGAAATAATGAATTCCCAAATTGACCCTGCCGGGGATCGAACTCGGTACCTCCGCACGTTAAGACAACAGCGCTCAACACTGCGCCACGGAGGTCGTCAAAATATCTATTATTTATAAATTTATCTATTTATATTTTGAATCCTGATCTCATGTTTTTATTTGCTTGCAATCTGTTTTGTGTATCTTTTCAATAAAATACTGATTACCTTTTATGGGTCGCTTTCTCTACGTAATGTATAGTCCCACAAACTTGTCCAATCCAATGACAGCGTCGCTAGTAAATACTATCCCATCAAAAACATAAATGTGAAATGAGAGCCAAGTTCAATATTATGATATATGCTTTGATCGTTGACTTCAACATCAAAAGAAGTGAGGTCTGAATGGGTGCCAAGTTCAATGGTCAGTCCTGAAATTTATTTATAACAACATATAATATTTTATAACAACTTAAAATATCATTTCTTCTTATAACTTAGGATAATATATTGAAGACTAATGCTTGACTTGGCTAGTTTTAATATAATTTTTAATCAAGACACGCGGTAGCGTAAAAATAAAACAAAAACTAAACAGACATAAAAAAATTCTTATGGCCTACTACTGGCCACCGAGCCAGATAAGTTCGTGGGACTATAACTAATTCTGCTGTACACAATATCTAAACAATAAATGTATAATTAAGGTGGATCAGGCACTCCAATACCTACTTGAATCAAATACCTAATTATCGCTATTCCACTTTGACTAACAAATTTGAGTGAGAGGGCAGACCCCCAGTGGTCTTGGATTTAGGAAATATATAATTGTATCCTGGACTAAAATACATAAAAACTGAGTATATCTCTATTATATCTTATAAAACTTTTGTCTATTAGCATCACTGAATGTGAGTGAAACAAAACATGACTGTTTGTGTTTATTGAAGTTGAAATTGTCAAATGAAACCTTTTATCTTTTAATACTGCTAATTTGGTTGCATAATATAGGTATATTTGTTGCCTTGAAATTTGAGCTTGCTGAAAATCTCTCTTCTTACTCCTACCTATCACTAGGAAGATCCAAACTAGTGACAAGTTACATAGATTTAAGATAAAAGATAGTCAAATTAGTTTATTTTAGAGATTGTATGCAGCCTAAATAAAACTCATATAAAAGTTTAATTTTAATGTTAAATAAAAGTTTTATAATCATGTGTTATGGCAAATTTAACTTATTCTGTGTTTAGGTAATGTTCGAGAAGTATGGTTTCGACAGTGCGTACATCGCTATCCAGGCCGTGCTCACGCTTTACGCCCAGGGACTCATCTCTGGAGTGGTGGTTGACTCAGGTATGTCCAGTGTTTATGTTTTTATTCTGTAATGTATAAAATTTGTAGTTTTCTTTTCAGTTTAAAAATAAATGTGTTTCAGAATTTTTGAAAATTCCTCTCCTTTCAAAGATTTCACCTGAGCGAAGCGAACCACTTGACGACCTTTTACGACCTCCCTGGCGCAATGTTGAGCGCCGTTGTCTTAACGTAGGAGTCCCGGGTTCGATTCCCGGCAAAGTCATTTTGGGAATTTATTATCTCTGAATTTTCTCTGGTCTGGTCTGGTGGGAGGCTTCGGCCGTGGCTAGTTAGCCACCCTACCGACAAAGGCGTACCGCCATGCGATTTAGCGTTCCTGTACGATGCCGTGTAGAAACCGACGGGGGTATGGGTTTAATATAACTGCCATTCCCCTGACAGGTTAGCCCACTACCTACCATCTTAGACTGCATCTGACTGAGATCGCAGTCAAGGGCTAGGGTAGTGGAATAAATAAAAATAATAATAATTGGCAGTCATAGGAACTGCTGATAGAAGTGAAAACGAATATTTAATTTTTTTTAAATAAAAAAAAATAGAAACCTTAAAACTAAGGCATTAAAGTTTAATAACGAATGTAGTATATTTATATTTAAGACCTTTTGTCTTCGTAACAACGCGAGCATGACGGTCACGCGAATTCACAAGTTTATCCCCTACCAAAAAGTGCTCAACGCGGCTAAAGAAGTTTTCACATCAAAAAAAAGACTAACAAGTCAGTTAAATAAATACGAGAATAAATAAATACAGAGATGATGTTTGTATGTCCCCAGGTGACGGTGTAACTCACATTTGCCCCGTGTACGAGGAATTCGCTCTACCCCACTTGACGAGGAGGTTAGACATCGCTGGGAGGGATATCACTAGGTATCTTATCAAGGTAATTTAAATATTAAACTTACTACCTGATGCCCGCGACTTTGTTCTCGTGGATTGAGGTTTTTTTGGTTCCAGCGGGAACTCCTCAATTTTCCGGGATAAAGTAGACAATGTGTTATAATTCCAGTCCAGACTCTATCTATCTACAGTTCTAATCTATCTCTTTGCCAAATTTCATGCAGATCCGTTCAGCCCTTCTGTCGTGATTGAGTAACAAACATCCATCCATCCATACAAACTTTCGCATTTATGACATTAGTATAGATGTAGGACATGAATTTGTAAGACGATCTTGGGAGATTTCTATTCAAGCAACAGCATTTTGTGATGTATGTATTAAGTAAGCCATCTATATTTTTTAACTATCCCGCTCTCTTCTTAAAGGTTCTTAATTACTGACTTGTGACTGGTGGAGATCACTTTTATGTTTTGCGTGGCAATAAAATTTTTATCTATCTTTCTTAGATAAGTATTATTAGATAAGGGCCTTATGTGGTAAAATTATTGCTATAGTGTTGCTATCGCAATTACCTTTGGCTTTTTCTCTCAAGGTTTTGGCCAAAATCCATTGGCATTGCAGGAATACCATAAATTCAGTCAATCACAAAAAACAATTGAGTTAAATAATGATTGATGCAGCTTTTACGCAACAGGGCTACATATTATTATCAATATTCTTTGCGTGCACAGGATTTGAAGCCAGGGTAGGCATTGAGGTAAGAACCTATTTTCTGGCTGTCACAATGAAAAATAAGTGGGTGGGCAGTGCTTTTATGCCTCTTTGACTGCACGCAACTGATTATTAGGTCAGTATTAATCGTCTAAGAATATCATGGAGTGTCCATGGGTGTCACCCTATGATATTCTTAGAGACTTAGACGATTTATATATTACCTACTAGATGATGGCCGCGACTACGTCCGCGTGGATTGAGGTTTTTGGTTCCCGCAGGAACTCCTTAGTTAGCCTATGTGTTATTCCAGACTATAATCTATATCTATGCCAAATTTTATTCAGATTCGTTCAGCCGTTCGGGCGTGATTGAGTAACAAACATCCATACATCCATCCAAACTTTCGAATTTATAATATTACTAGCGAATGCCCGCGACTTCGTACGCGTGGATTGAGGTTTTTTGGTTCCCGCGGGAACTCTTTAATTTTCCGGGATATAAAGTAGCCTGTGCTATTTCAGACTGTAATCTATCTCTGTGCCAAATTTCAGCCAGATCCGTTCAGCCGTTGGGGCGTGATTGAGTAACAAACATCCATACATACATTTTATAATATTAGTAAGATTATAGAATTATAGATTATAAATTGTTACAGCTTCTCCTCCTTAGAGGTTACGCCTTCAACCATTCAGCGGACTTCGAAACGGTCCGCATGATGAAGGAAAAACTTTGCTATATCGGCTACAACGTCGAACAAGAGCAGAGATTGGCGTGGGAGACTACTGTACTCGTCGAGCCTTATGTGGTATGTGGAATATCTTGCCACCTCCCAAGCAATTTTTAAAGTATACAAGAAAGTTGAAAGGAACCAAAAAGTAATGATTCTTTAGTGATTAATAATTATTAAATAGACGGTCTTCCAAAAGATGAAAATAAGTGTAAGTTTGATCGATTTCAAACCAGCGATTAAAGTAAAAAGAGGTCGCAGAATATTGATGACGTCAAAAGCCAGTATTTCATAATAACTTCTACTGAGCGCTGATTAGTTGTCAAATAGCCAGTTGACTATTTAAAAAAGATTTTGGTATTGATGGCGGCTGTTCACTAATGTTCGAACTCGTGAACCCCTTTCCATTAATCAAATCATGGCAGGAGTTTTCTTGGGATAATAATGCGGTGGGCTCCCACGTCCTTCCGCATAAATATAGTATTTATTATTATAGACCTACTTGCGTATGGTGATGGATAAGGTTTTATACACGGGCTCGGTCATTTATTTAGGAAGAAACATAAGAACATAATATTAGATATATTAAGTTAAGTTGCAATGTAACAATATACCTACTCGTAACAATAACTAGATCCATAACCACTCGCAACCAAGGTAAAGATATATATATCATCATCATCATCACTACAGCCTATTAACGTCCCACTGCTGGGCACAGGCCTCCACTCTCATAGGAGAGCGGGAATTAGAGCTTAGACCCACCACGCTGCTCCAATGCGGGTTGGCGGGCTAAGATAAGATAAGATATATATATATATATATATATTATATATAAATTAAATTATATTATATAAATTATATTATTATGTAATGTGCATCCTTTTTCTCTAGTTACCGGACGGGCGTGTTATAAAAGTGGGCGGTGAAAGGTTCGAAGCTCCGGAAGCGTTGTTCCAGCCGCACCTCATTAACGTGGAGGGGCAGGGGATAGCTGAACTGGTGTTTAACACCATACAGGTAAGTGTTCCATTCTAATAATTCATTGATATTATAGGTACTAGATGGGCCCTTTCATCCATATCCATACTCCATACTAATATTATAAATGCGAAAGTGTGTCTGTCTGCTACGCTTTCACGGCCCATCTATTCAACCGATTTTGATGAAATTTAGTATTTAGTATACTAACATCCCGGGGAAGGACATAGGTCAAATTAAAAATCTTAAACCACGCGGACGAAGTCGCGGGCATATTAAAAGCGCAAGTTAAGTAGTTAAGGGCAGGAAGCTAGTACCGCATATTTTCCTCGTCGTGTTTTCGGGTTAAATTCAAATGTCGTACCTAAGTTATTTATCGAAGTATTAATATATCTTTAACCAACGTTTAACTCGCAGGCAGCGGATATAGATATGCGTAACGAACTATACAAGCACATAGTTCTCTCCGGGGGCTCCACAATGTACCCCGGACTTCCTTCGCGACTGGAGCGGGAAATAAAACAACTGTACTTGGAAAGGGTGCTGAGGAACGACTCTGAGAAACTTGCGGTGAGATGCCTACAAATATTATAAACTAGATACTGCATCGTCACTTAACTTACCATACAGTCAAGGGCTTACTTGTAGTAGATAAAAAAAATGGCAGTCATAGGGACTGCCTATAGAAGTGAAAACTTCTATACTTAACGAACTTAACTTAATATAAATACAATTTAATTGAAATAACAATAAATGTACAATCATATTCAATTAATATATCTTATATCTTTTTATTGTATAAAACAAAGTCGGTTTTGTTCGAACACTTATAACTCGATAACGGCTGAACGGATCTGGATGAACTTTGGCACGTGGATAGATTATAGTCTGGAATAACACATAGGCTAAACTTTTTATCCCGGAAAATTAAAGAGTTCCCGCGGGAACCAAGAAAAACTCAATCCACGCGGACGAAGTCGCGGGCTTTAAGCTAGTTTAATATAATTGTTAGAATAGAATAGAATGTATTCATTTGTCTGAATATCTGTTACAATGATGGTTACAGTATGAAAAGTCGCAGCATATCCAGTCAGGCAACCAGGTTATTTATTTTTCAACTTAAAAATATTAGTATATTTATTTAGTTCGTAAAGCTACAGATATACTGCTATTACGCATGTCGGTGACGCGAACTCACAAGATTTTCCTCTACCAAAAAGTGCTCAACGCGGCTAAAGAAGTTTTCACTTCAAAAACCCTTTTTTGACGTGACAACGTCTTATAATTCGATATAGCCGGCTGCACGCACGAAAAAAGATGACGTATGCGGCGTTACCTCGCTCTGAGGCGTTTCATGTAAGGCTTGAAGTGCAAGCGAGAGCGCGGAACGAGCGACAAAGAGGCACAATCGGCCTTTGTGTTCGGCAGCGTTCGACATCCGTCTCTCTCCTACTTGAGTGAGCGATGCGTCTGCGTTGTCACGTTCAACTATCGTCAGTAAACCGACTTTACAGACAACCAATTTTTTTTTCTAGAAATTCAAGATCCGCATCGAGGACCCCCCTCGCCGCAAGGATATGGTGTTCATAGGCGGCGCGGTGCTTGCTGAGGTGTGCAAGAACAGAGACAATTTCTGGCTCACCAGGGCCGAGTATCAGGAACAGGTGAGATTGACATTGTTTTTGATTGAGATTGACCCTTTTGACATTCTTTTTTGTATTTTGACATAATTGGACATCGATGCCGTTTTTCTATATAAGAATCGATAGATAAGAAAATTAACGAATAAAATTAAAATAAAAGAAATCATACAGACAGCTACAAAGTCCTATTTATTCTAATAATCTCGTCAGAGATTACCCCCTACAACCTCACAAACTTTACCTCTTTATAATATTAAGTATAGATTTTAGTATTATAACTTATTAATTAACTTTATTTCAGGGTATATCCTGCCTGCGAAAACTAGGACCGCGTGCCAGTTAATGCAAACTAGTATTATAATGTAATAAAAATGTATATTGTAATTTTCATCTACTTAAGATTATTTCCAATACTTTATTAATTAATTAATTAATTAATTTTAATGTTATTTTATTTTAAATTGTAAGACTTATTTGAACGAATTTTGTGAGATTATTTGTACTGTATTACATCATGCACAAATAGAAAAGGTATTAATTAGATAATATAGTGCTTGGACATTTACTATTCATGGTGCGTTTCTACCACAGATTATCTAAATATAGAAAAAAAACACACGGCAGAAGGGAAACTTCAGAAAAGTAGCCTACGAGAGAATGAAATAAATATGACTTGTAATCTATCTCATTATTTCGCATGCTAAATCCTATTATGAATATGTTTGTCTCTTTCGTTTCACCGAATTTTCAAATCACTACGATTCTAAAGAAGTTTCACTTCAAAAAACTTGTCAGCTGAAATAAGTATAAAATGGATTTTAATGGGTCTCAGCAGAATTAAACATGGACTATTCATATTAATTGAAGACTGCATATTTTTGCATTTAATCAACTAGATTGTGAATTTTATCAGATAATGAAACCGACTTCCGATTAAAATATAGTGCGACTGTGTCGTTTATAAAGACTTTTAAGTATGAACTGTAAATGTATTTATAAAATAAACGCAATTTTTATGTATGAATTTGGTTTTATTTTCTCTCAATAAATCTATATAAATAAAACAAAGTCGGGTTACTTCACCAAGACTGGCTGAACCGATTTTAATGATCTCTGATTTGTTGGATTCCTCTCTGCCCTGAATAGCAGAAAAACTAATTAAAAAAAAACTAAAAACTAATCTAGAAAATATTGTAGAATAATATAAGTACCAGGCTAGCAGAAACTGCGAATATACATATACCACCACCACTACAGCCCATTAACGTCCCACAGCTGGGCACAGGCCTCCACTCTCATAGGAGAGAGGGAATTAGAGCTTAGACCCACCACGCTGCTCCAATGCGGGTTGGCATATTGTATACATATACAATATGCGTAATTTTGTGACATAGATTTGCGAGTTCAGTAATTGGATTGCGCTTGACTAGACGTTTTTAAGGGATGCATAAATAAAAAATGCTCATATTCGGATAATTTATTTATTAAAAATCGCAAATGCAGAAATTCCTTCCATTAATACATTGCCTTATTCGCACAATTACGTAAAAAAAGTACAAAAAAATATATATTAAAACACAAATCGACCTTAATCAGTCTGTATCACAAAAAATACGACAGGCTAAAATAATATACTTAAAAATAATTTAAAGTACTTAATCATTTTCGCCTACAAAATTCAGTCGAATTTAGTCTCAGAAGGTTTACAAAAATTAATAAGTAAGAATTATCATTCAGGCGAATCGCACACTGCGACGCGCCGCGCGACGGAGCGCGGAGCTACGCATAGATAATACACTATAATTATACTAGAGAGCTACGTGTACTATAATAACTAAACTACGCGCGGAAAGGCGTTAATGTGTGGTACTCTAGTATATTGTATACCAAATAACATAGGTACTTACGCTCGACGCCGCCCGCGTCGCAGTGTGGGATTCGCCTTAGTAAAGCCAGACTTCAGAAGTAAAATATTAATATTAATCGTGTTTCTGAAGTTGCCCGGTTTCGCTTTACTAAAAAAGTTTCAGATTCTCTTCTGAATATAAAATATTTAAAGAATCAAATTAAGTATACCTACTTAAAAAGAACTTAAATTATTTATAATATTAAAAAAAGCCAATAATATAAAAATAAGCACCACAGAGAGGCTTCTTACATTTAGATTCTTACAAAATTCACATTTTTAAAATATTTAAATTTAATTAAAAACTAAAATACAATATTCTAGCAGCCTTCGAATAAAGAATAAAATAAGGACGTTTCTACACCGAACGTAAGCGAGTTATAAAAATTATGATTTAGTGCTCTTTTGCCTAACTCCAAGAATTTCTTGTCTATAGTATTTTTTTCTCATATGTGACTGAAGAGGTAATTAAATAAAATAAAAAACTTCGGAGAAACGGGTAACCGACGCGTTTAATACGTCGCCTAAGATTTTCTAGTTAGGATTTATCAAAGGAGCACTTACTAAATTAAATAAAGGAACTCCATTTTATACAAAAATAATTAATATGTAAATTAGTTAAAAAGTAAATAGGAGTGAATGTAAACAAAACTAATTTATAAAAGTCTATATAACATTATTAATATTTAAATACAAAATTGACACGACGATAAAGCTAATATTTTAAACTACTGTAAAAACCACAACTTTTACACTTATAAAAATATATGCTACGAATCGACCGTAGCTTGGAAACACGTAGGTATGATTGGCCGACACTCATAATGTCATAATATTGGCCGATATCATTGTTGCAATGAGATAGTACGAATGATTGGAACTGCTTTTCCGTAATCGACCAGTAGTTCTGCTGCTGCATTTATGGAATATACCTACAACAGACTACAGTAAACTTCAACAGATTAAATATTTCAGAGACAAATTTCGTATTATCTAAGTCCCCGACTCTATAGATCTATATTCTGAGCCCAAATACGCTCTATGGATTCACCCCAACTATTTTAAGTGTAAAAATGTGGCTACGTGTGTTAAACATTAGTACCTAAAGAAAATACCTAGGTTTCTGGCACTACGCATTAAAAAACTAACCTACGGCTGTCAGTTAAACCGACTAAGACTACTTGAGTACAGATAATATTTTGTTTAGTTTAGTCTAATACTAATAATGGAAAACTAAAATAAAACTATAGACTGGCTCAAAGTTCTAAACAAAGTATTACGGATATTCGTGAATGTAATGTTACCCGCATTGACTGTCTTATCTTATTTTATCCATTTTATTTACTAGTTTTTTTATACTAAACAAAATGACAACTAAGATGGCGGCACTAGACTGTCTTTTGGTTAGATAACATTCTTTTGGATTTAATTCTCAATATCTTAGCATCCTGGGATTTATTGGTTCAACGAACAAAGGTTTAATTTTATTAATATTGCAGCAATCCCAAGCTAGCAATAATTTTCTATTTGGATAAACTGTTACTGTTCAAGGCAAAGATCCATTCAGCCTACGAATATTAATCTTATGACAGAAAAATGCAACACGCATTTAATATTTTGTGTTTTTTAAATTAAACATAGAAAAACAATTTCGAAATATCATATTAAGAATGGCTAGCTACTTAATAATAAATGCTCATAAAATAAATAATATCCTAAAACTAAACGATTTCTATTCACTATTATTTCCTTACGCTATAAATGCATCATCTGGTATCATTTAAATGTACAATTTCAAAAATAAAATTAAACAAAAACCGTTTATGATAATAATGATTAAACAGAATTTTTTGAAATATTTTAACAAATGTATTTGCTTTGTTTTGGTTCATGTGTGAAATCTAGTCTATGTTACTTATAAAATTCAATACTTACTGTGAACGCAGCTTTATGAGGAATTGAAATTGATTTTCTAATCTCTAATCGCAAATACATTCGTTGGAAAAACATCGAATAACTAATCGGTTGTCAGTCTCATTAATATTTTTTCATGTCTCTTTATTCAGTAATGGTCGAAATTAACAATCAATATATCTGAAATACATCGATAAGTTTCGTAGCAACGTTGTTATTTAGTATTTTTGGAGTTTACCTCTTTAACGTTACCTCGTTACGTTGCTAGAAACTATGAAAGCTAAACAAAAAAAACCTCTAGTCTGGTTTTCAGTTACGTGAAAATTAAAAAAGTATAATAAAGCCAATAATTACACGCCTATTATCTAGAAATAACTACATTTTTCGATTCAATCAGGACGAACGATTACATTTCAAATTTCGGACGAAAAATTGAACTAAATTTAAATACAAAATGTGGCCAATTCTGTTTCAACACAATCTGTAAACTAAAATGACAGCTCTTAATCTAACGCTGCCCCTTTCCGCTGGAAGTATTCCGAAAGGGATAGCAATAAAAATAGAGATGCCATTTTAGTTAAGAGATGGTATACAAATGAATTGGCCTCTATGCCTACAATTCAGTCTTAATATCTAATCTCATTTATTTACACCGATGGCAGTATCGTGTAGCTTCCGTTTCCTTGGACTGTTTCGTATTTGTATCATTTTGGTGCACATATAAAACCATGAACTCAAACTCATTAAAATGAGTTTGAGTTCAAACTCTTCGTAGCTCTTAAAAATTAAAAGTGCTTTTGAATATAAATGGAAATAAAAACGTGAGAAGATTAGAGACTTATTCACTGTAGTTTACTGAGAAAGGGCGTGGTAATAAGCAATGTTGGTTGCGAGTTGCGACGGAAGCAAAAATACTAGCTTCAGCTAATAGAATAAAATTTAAGTTATCTCCATACTTCATAAAAAAATACACTTAAAAAATCATTACTTATATTATTTATACTTTACTCTTTCCATAAACTAAAAATAATAATTTTGGAGCTGTCTTTCGAGACAGTTGTATTTAAACCTGTTTCCGTCATAATTAATTTAGACTAAAGATCCAGAAAGTACATATTGAAACATCATAGTTAAATTGTTATAGTTTTAAAATAAAAGCTTCCAAAAGTTTAGGACCGTAGCCATATTATGAATACAAGGAGCTATATACAACACTACACCAAAATGATACAAATGTGGACTCAACCTTACTTATCTTCTAACTATAGTAATCAATTTATATTCTAAATTTAAATAGCTTACCATAGACGGAACATAATCTATATATATATAAAGGGGGTATTTCAAACCATAGATTTAAAATGTTTAGAATTTCTTTCATTGTAACTCTCAACGACAAAAAAAAATGGTTCTATTATGAAAACGGTTATCTTTTATATCAAAATTAATTATTATTTATCATAGTTTAGTTGGTTTAAAAAAACGTAATAAAATCTTGAATAGGCTAATTATTCTAAAACATTACATTTATTTTAAACATTATATTTATTACACGCAGTTTTATCAAAATTAGGTTATTCCTAATCAATAATTATCAAGTTATTCCTAAATATAAAAGTTAAAAATAGTGGAGTCTATATTTGGCATTTCATTTAAAGAAAAATATGTCTGAAAGATTGTTTCGAGGGTACCAAGTAGAAAAACTAGGACACAATTTATTATTTAACTACATGGATATTTATTAAAATAAAATGAATAACCTAACTTTTCTTAAAGTTTGTCTTTAAAGATTATTTACGTAATTCGATGTGTAGATATAATATAACTATTTATTCAAATTAAATCTTATATCTAATTCTAATATCTTATGCTACATAAATACAGGATAAAACTTGTAAATGCATCCAAATGACTAAAATAACTATTGCATACCTGTCTTCCACTCTATTTTAGTTTTGCGAGTGAATAGATAGTTCATATCAATATACTGGCAGCACTAAATATGGATATGATGCGTTAAAATGAACATAACCCGATATTGTGAAGTCCGTTTTCCACCTATCCTCGTAAAGTTAGGATCGGAAATGTAGATAGATGGACTTTTGAGTTACTTACAAAAGATCGAAATATTTTACTCTACATGAACATCTAAATCGTACCGTACAGTAACGATTGATGAGTCTCGTTTTAAATGAACATTTATTTAGTGTGACCTAGACGTCATTTCTTCGTAGATTTCAGAGTAATTTTTGATGGAACAAATAACGTAATTAATGGAATAAATAGTACCGATTCGTTATCTCATGTGAATATGGAGACAATTTCTGTTAATATTTGTTGTTTGATGGACGTTATTTCCTAGTATATTTGGGAATTTTCAATATAAAAAATTAAGTATTTAAGTTTTATATTAATACATAGGCCGTATCGTACCGTACCGGTTCATGTATCTTGTTAAATCATAATAAAATTATGACGAGACGCTTTCTGCAGATGGTCTTGATTTCTTCGTAGATTTCAGAATTATTTTACAATAACACCGCTACGCTTAGTATCGTATCAAAAAAATACCGCGTACCGATCCACTCTGTCTGCGACTTTCTGCAGATATTTATTATTTAATGGACTAATTTATTCTTAGATTTCAGAATTATTTTACATTGCACAATATTACACGGTAAGACTGCTATCGTACCTAAATAATACCGTAATTCGTCCCGCTCTACTTTTTTCTGCGAGAGAGGACTTTCTGCAAACATTTCTTGTATGATGGACGTCATTTCGTTCATTATTTTACACTAATACGATACGGTACGATTTGTGTAGTACTTAATCGTACCGCGCCGTACCGCTTCATTCGTCTCTCTCTATCTTGTCCTGCGAGTGTTGGGAGACACTCTCCGCAGACGTTTCTTGTATGATGGACGTCATTTCTTCGTAGATCTCTGTAAACTGAGGCCGGTCCGAGGGGGATTTGCTCCAAGAGCGTTTCTGTGGAAAAATTATAATTAGTATTACTTAAGTCCGATTTATTTAACTAGCTGATGCCCGCGACTACGTCCGAGTGGAAAAAACTTATTTTTTTTCGATTCCCACGAGAACTACTTAATTTTCCGGGATAAAAAGTAGCCTATGTCACTGTCCTGATCTTCTACTACCTATATATATACCTCAACAGCTAAAAAATCACGTCGATCAAAACTTAAACCACGCGGACGAAGTCGCGGGTATCAGCTAGTTTATAATATTAGTATGAATGTGCACTGTCCGTTTCGTGTATTTCATGAGTGTGCACTATGTTTGTATTGTAGCGCCATTGAAATACGGATCTGAGACTTATTTAATTCCCCTACAAGTTAGTCCTTGACTGCGATCTCACCTGATGAATGATTTATTTTTTACGTAGGATAACTTGTGTCACTTATGATACGTTAATAAGACTACCACCGGTTCGGAATACTGATTCTGTTCGGATGATAAGTGATGATGCAGTCTAAGATGGTAGCGGGCTAACCTGCTAGGGGCATGGCAGTTATATTAAGCCCTAGTCGGTTTCTACAAGTCATCGTACCGGAACGGTAAATCGCTTGGCGCTAACTATGGGCCTCATAAGAAAACTCTCAGCTGAAAGGACTGTGTAGAACGGTACTCACCAATAAGTTGCCCAATCGTTCGGGCATCGAACTCGGGATATTCCATTCTAAAGTATCGTTCTTCAGTCTCTCCAGCACAGAGTTATCGTTCAGCTTGGCGAACGGCATCTCAGCTTTGGTGTAGATCTGTTGAGAATGGTGATAGTTGGTGAGAAAGTTACGAAATAAACGATTAAATTATTACAAGCAACAGACTTTAAATGACAGCTCATATTTTATCATGCCCGCGACTTCGTTCGCGTTGGTTTTCCGGGATAAAACGTAGCCTAAGAGTTAATTTAGGTTATTCCATTCAAAATTTCAGCCAAATCGATTCAGTCATTGAAGGAGTAATAACATCCAAACTTTCACAATTATAATATTATAGTAGGATTCTGTTGTATTATACAATCTTTACTAACCTAAATTGACAGGACTAAATCAAATAAATATTATAAATGCGAAAGTTTGGATGGATGGATGTATTCATGGATGTATGGATGGATGTTTGTTACTCAATCACGCCCCAACGGCTGAACGGATCTGGATGAAATTTGGCGCAGAGAAAGATTATAGTCTGGAATAGCACATATGGCTACTTTTTATCCCGGAAAATGAAAGATTTCCCGAGGGAACCAAAAAAACCCTCAATCCACACGTACGAAGTCGCGGGCATCAGCCAGTGATTAATATGAAAGAGATAATAACATTTGTGAAATTTTATCGTTATCATTGTCATTTCCAATATGGCTTGCTCAAGCAAATTATAGCAGGTTTACGCGTTTACTCACCTCCCAAACGGTGGCAGCAAACATGTAGACATCAGACTTGGTGGAGTATTCTCCCTCCATCACCGCCTCGTACGGCAACCAGCGGAGAGGTATCACCTGCAGGGATACAATTAATAGTTGAAATAATATGAAGCGTTACAAACGGCCGCATAATATTATGACAATGTCAAAAGATTGGATAGAAGCAGCTGTTATTTTGCGCCACTCCATAATAATCAAGGAACAAGAAGCTTAAGAGGCCGGGGAGCGGCGCTCGCATCTTCTATTCGAACCGCAAATATAAATTTGCCGGTTATATTGCTATCTCTATTTGGCTGATGACACATGATAGCGTGCAAGCGCGATAGCAATATGAGCGTACAGAGTTTCTTATACATTTTGGTCTTGTTCCGTGAATACCAAAAATGATGAATGAAAAATTGTTTTTTTTTTTAACTTCGTGTTGTTATTCTGTAACTTGACAATATAGGCTATGTTCGTGATCAATTAGTACGTGAGATATCGTTGGTTTTAATATGAAACAAATAAGGAGAAAACATGTCATTTATGTCGTAAAAACTTGCGAAACGCAATGTGCTTACATTTAATTTTGGGAAAGTATTTTGAAAAGATAATTATCCAGGGACCTAGATAAATACAAGTTCAATCTTAATAATCGCATAATATGGTGGAAATATTCTCGAATTACAAATTATTTTGGTATTACGTTTGTGTGCGCAATTCGCCCTCCGCCGGCCCGTTAATTCGCTATATGGGATCATCCATAAAGTACGTCACATGTTGGGGGGGGGGAGGAGGTCGACGATATATGACATTGTGTGACAAGAGGTGGGAGGGGTCCTAAGTTACGTGACGTCACATTTCAAAATCTTATACATCTAAGTGTTAAAATGCCAAATTTGAACTATTAATGAAAAACATTAAAATATTTCCAACTCTATCTGTATCTGTAAGGTTTAAATTCTTTTGTTGGCTAGTTTTCTTGATGTTTCTAGATGTAAACTTGCAAGATATGTGACGTCACACTAGGAAGGGGGGGTCAAATGTGACCAACTGTGACAAAGACGGGGGAGGGGTCAAAAAATCACGAAATTAGTGTGACGTACTTTATGGATGACCCTTAATCCACCAAAATACTCTTCCAAATTACTGTCAACGTACATTTCACTCCAACACCGCAGTATCCTAAGGAGATGTTGACTCGACAATGCACGATTGTAAAGAATCTTAATATAATCTTTGCAAGCTACACGTTGTAACACAAAAATTTGTCTGTTGGAATGGAATGTAATTCCAAACCAGTGGTAGATTCACTTGACGATTCAAAAGCACTCGTATACTTAATTGTGACGTCATCAAAGTTATTCAGGAGTTATCGCACACTCGTTCACTCTGATGCAAGCCATTGGGTTTAATGGAGTGGTAAAGACAAGGTAGAATTGTTCTCACCTGATCGTGATGTTTGTAGTACTCGTGCGAGTTGGGTCCGCGGGTCATCGCCGGGAAAGTTAACTTCAGCTGCAGCTTCGAAGTTATCACGCAGTTGCGCGCCGCTATGTCTCTGTTGACAACACCATCACAACTATATTTTGGTTTTAAAATAAACTTTATTTTAGTACCCATGCAAGTAAGTCATATAGTAGTGTAGTAAACTTTATTTTTACACCCATGTCATGCCTTGAGACATTTACCTGTGATTGAGTCGGTTACCTGTAGGTGAGTCTGTGGAGATAGATAGTAGAACAGAAATACTAGATCAAAGCTAAAATAATTTAATGTTCGAAGTAAGAAAAAGAAAAAATAAAACGTTAAAAAAGAAAAGATAACAATTACATCTAAGCTAAGCCATTTAAAATTGGCTCCAGCGACCAAGACGTTGGCCACTCTAACCTCGCGGTTATATGGGCCGAATCGCGGGAGAGCGCCCGTTCGGTACTTGCTCTTGGCGTGTTCCCAGGGCGCATTCATAATCATAATCATAACATGTATCGTAGAACCCTAGACAAGGTTTTCTAGGCTTCTGGAGCGAGCTCGGATGGCTGGAGTGAAAACTCCAGCGGGGAGGGGCAACCCACGTACAACAGACCTCCAGCTGGAGGTTTAAGTGCGGAATCCTGCCCAGTAGACCACGAAGAAGTGGTGCGGCGAAGTGGTCCGCCGGCTGCCTAGTGGTGACTGGGTCGGATACCGCTGGAAACACCAATAGGTAATTGATGTTTCCACAGGTAGCCGACTCAGTCACACAGGTTTAATCCGTTACCTATGGATGAAGTAATTACCTGTGGGTGAGCCAGATAATTGTGGTTGTATCAGTTACCTGTGGATCAGTCCGTGAACTGTGAGTGGGTCTGTTACGTGTGTATGAGTAATTTTCCTGCAGTGATAGTTACATGTAGGTAGCTGAGTAAGTTACCTGATTACCTCTGGTTGAGACGGTAACCTTATTTAATTTTTATTTTTATATTTAAACTATATTGCATAAAAAAGAACAATCACAACGGGCATAATAAAAGTACAAACAAAATGTGACCTTATCACTAAAGTGATTTCTGGCAGGCATTTTTATTTCATTATTAGTAATCAACAGCGTTACAAACTAAAACTAGCAATAATTATAACTTGACATTAAAAATAAGGCCATAAACGATTACAGAATAAAAATATGAAACTGTAAACCTGTGAAAATATTAACCTGTGGTTGAATCAGTTACCTGTTGGTGAAACTGTTACCTGTTGATGAATCAGTTACCTGTTGGTGAATCAGTTACCTGTTGGTGAAACTGTTACCTGTTTATAAATCAGTTACCTGTTGGTGAATCAGTTACCTGTGGGTGAAACTGTTACCTGTTGATAAATCAGTTACCTGTGGGTGAAACTGTTACCTGTGTGTGAGTCTCTTGTGGGCGAGTCTCGCGGCGGCGGAAGCGAGATGCGCGACCAAGGCGAGTCGGTGACGGGGAGCGAGAGGTTGGATCGTGTTGTCTCTTGCTGGTAAACCGTGGAGAGGGCCCACTCGGTTTATGTACTCTTCATTTTCTTCAGGCGTTCGAGTCGCTATGAGGAAGCTTCGTAAATCACCCTTAAACAATAAGTCATTGGCTTTTAATTAGATTCAAGTTGGAGGTGGTTGTTAATATAATAAATGGATACGGGATCACAAAATTGACGACCTCCGTGGCGCAGTGTGTAGCACTGTTGTCTTCACGTGCGGAGGTCCCGGGTTCGAACCCCGGCAGGGTCAATTTGGGAATTTGTAATTTCTGAGTTTTCCCTGGTCTGGCCTGGTGGGAGGCTTCGGTCGTGGCTAGTTACAACCCTACCGGCAAAGACGTGCCGCCAAGCGATTTAGCGTTCCGGTACGATGCCGTGTAGAAACCGAATAGGGGTATGGGTTTAATATAACTGCCATGCCCCTAACAGGTTAGCCCGCTACCATCATAGACTGCATCATCACTTACCGTCAGTCGCAGTGAGATCGCAGTCAAGGGCTAACTTGTTGTGGATAAAAAAAATCTCAACCACTAAATATTGAATTGATTCAATCAAAAATAGTTCTTAAAATAAGCATACCTTTAACAAAGACCTCCTTTGTGGGGTCGAGTGTACGTTTTTATAACATGGTTCACAAAGAGTTTCTAGATTTGCCATTACATAAATTTTAAGACTGAGTTAAACAGCATTTGTTAAGTCGAGGTTATTACACTATCGATGATTTTCTGAATGACAAAGTTGCATGGAAGCAACCGGCCTCGCATCCAGTGACCCACAAGTCAGTGTAATACTGGATGTATGTGTTGTATTGTTTACTTATTGTAACCTTTTTCTTTTTTTAAGAAAAGAGCAACTGCTGAGTTTCTTGCTGGCTTTTCTTAGTAGAAATACCTTTCCGAACCGGTGGTAGAGTCTTAACGTTTCATAAGTGACACAAGTTGTCCTACATGAAATAAACACTTTATCATTTATCATATATCTCACCCAGTCAGTGTGTTCGAGCAGCATATAATGCGGATCCGCCTCGTTGCACAGGCCGATCAGCCGCGCGATGTGCTCGTGACGAACTCTGCTGAACAAGTCCAGCTGACGACGGAATTCCGCCAGTTGCACCTGCAATAATCATCGATATACTCGTATATGTACGGTACTAGATGGGCCCTTTCATAGAAAAAAGTTGGACGTCCGACTTGAGGTGCATGCCCCTCACCTATAACACTGTGCCCCGGTGAATAACTTTAAGCCAAGTAAACCGGCTAGGGCCTGCCTTGTAGGCTACGGGCCCCTATAAGCTTGTTCTTGTCCCCGCCATAGCACTGTCCCGCTTTTCAGACGAGATGGCGTTAGTAAAATAAGTCCACATTCTGTGTTTGACAGGGCCCGTCAATGTAAATCGAGGTCGTTGGCAATAATTATATTTTTTTTTCAAAAGATCAACAACCGAGTTTCTTGCTGGTTCTTCTCGGTAGGACCGGCATTCCGGACCAGTGGTAGTAAAACCGCTCGTTAAAAGTCTACTTGAATAAAAAATATTTGATTTGAATAATGTTTCATGCTGAGTGAAGATCATTTTGGGGATCAGCCCCCCAATCATGTAAAAATTGTCGATTAAATCGTATAAGTTCGGCTTCAAAGTAAAATAAACCTTAACATCATTGAATTAGAGCTCAATTTCGTGTATCCATTCTCATACGTTTAGGTATGTACGATAGCCTAAACGTATAAGAATGGATACACGAAATTGACCTCTAATTCAATGATTTATGGTTTATTTTACTTTGAAGCCGAACTTATACGATTTGATCGGCAATCCTTACATGATTGCACCTCAGATCTCATCCTTTAAGCAATTTATCTTTTTTATGTATCTCGTTCATATATGTGTTAGAAATTCTCAGTACTAGCCCGGAGTTAGAAAGTTGGCGGTGTATCACCCCCGTGCCTCGAAGAGCACGTAAAGCCCTCGGTAATGCGCCGGATCTCTCTCTGGTCGTGTCGGATTTACCATCTCATCGGGCTATGAGAATAAAGAAACAGAGATTGCACCTGCGTTTGCGATTACACTTGTGCATTATAATATCTCCCGCGCCGATGCCTTATATCTCTGAAAATTGGTCACCGTGGCCGAAATTCAGTCGGGAGGACATTAATAATTCGGCAATTTCTTTTTGTATTTGATACCCCCAAATAAAAGTTTCGTTCCTTTTTTCAATTAAATCTTAGGGCCTGCGCCCATAGACGGCTCGGCACGGCAGGAGATTTTTCACGCGATGTTGAGTGAAGCATGCTTTACCTCATCTTTGGTGGTCAACGCCTTAACGAGCACCGGCTTGAGTTGCGGCTCCAGATCTTCGTCCTTGTTCCGCAGTTTCATAATCTGTGTCATGTCTATCTTAGCCAGCATCACGTCCCCGAACTCTCCACGGCCTGGGAAAATCAAGAAATTAATAGGGATGATGAAAACTAGATCAAATCAGCAACTTTATATCAGACTTAAAAAACGCGCTTCTAGTATGGAAGTTGGTATGAAATACATAGCTGTGATGTGTGTGTGTGTGTGTGTGTGTGTGTGAGAGTGTGTGATGTGTGTGTGCTTTTTTCTGTAATCAATATTTTAAATTGATTATCAAACTGGAAACTAACAGAAGATGTGAATTATAGGTCTTTTGGAAGACCCTCTTTTTAATGGTGAGAAAATTCGCCTTCACAGCTTTTAATAATAGCGGTGAAGCAAGAGCCACTTTACTAACAAATAGTAAAAAATATTATTTTATTCAAAATCTAAAAGCATATCCAATATCCATATTCCATACTAATATTGTAGATGTGTCTATTTGCTACGCTTTCACGGCCCATCTTTGAAACCAATTTTGATGATATTTGGTATAGAGATAGGTTGCATCCCGGGGAAGGACATAGGCTACTTTTTAATCCGGAAAATTAAGGACTTTCCGCGGGATTAAAAAAACTTAATCCACACGTAGGTACGAAGTCGCGGACATCAGCTAGAAAATAATAATTATTATTTACCAAGTGTAATTTGCTCTGTGAGTAAAGTTCTGGGCACAGTCAACTGATCGTATTGTCCTGATTTCTTAGACGCGCGAGAAACGGCCGACACTTCCGAATTGTCTCCGCCTGAAACAATAAGATTGATACATTTAGATTCAATAAAGAAAAAAAATTGTGATGGGGCATTTATATCAAACCCATTACCTTAATCGGTTTCTACAGGCATTGTAATCAATCATCAAATAAATATTATAAATGTGTATGTTTGGATGGATGTATGTTTGTTTCTCAATCACGCCCGAACGGCTGAATCTGGAGGAAATTTGGGACAGAGATAGATTATAGTCTGGAATAACACATAGGCTACTTTTTACATAGGCTACCAGAAAACTAAGGAGTTCCCGCGGGAACAAAAAACCTCAACCCACGCGGACGCAGTCCCGGGCATCAGCTAGTGGAACGATAAATCCCTTAGCGACACGTGTCTGTCGATGGGAAGTATAGCCCCGCTGAAGTCACCCAACAGACCATAGAGTATTCAGAAATCTATACTAATATTATAAAAAGGTAAAGTTTGTGAGGATGTAGAGGGTAATCACTGGATCTACTGAACCGATTTTGAAAATTCTGGTACCAATAGAAAGCCACATTATTTGTGAGTGGCATAGGCTATATAACCGAAAACCCGAAAAATTAGGGAGTTCCCGTGGGAATTTAAAAAATAAATAATGTTCCAAATTGCCCTTGCCAAGGATCAAACCTGGGTCTTCCTACTTATAAGACCAAAGTCCATAAATCACAACTCCAGGTATTTTTTTATATAAAGAGACAACACATACCGCTATCTTTATCATGTTGCAACAGTCGTCCATTCTGCACGGGCGCGCCGTTCAACGTCACCTTCTGCTTCTCTTCTTCCCCTTCTTCTACCAACTTTTCCCTTCCTTCTGCCATTTCCAACTCCATCTTCTCACCTATAATAAGAAATGTTTTATATTTCACCCACAGCAATAAGATTCTTACTAATATTATAAATACGAACATTATTGGATAGATGTTTTACTCAATCACGCCAGGACGGCAGATATTTTCATATTAAAACATTAAAAAAAGGTATTCAACAAAAAGTAAAATTATTAAAATTGTAAATCATTGTCAACCTACACGGCTTTGTCAGAGTTCGGACGCGCGAGTTCGTTGAACCGAACGCAGTCAGCTGTTGCGTACATTTATCACGGCGCTAGTAAGTATGGGCATTTATGTAGTTTTATGGAAGTTCGCGCCACCTATGTATTAGTTGTCTGTGGTCGCTGTGACAGATGAAGTACTTTGTGAACGAAGCTAGCTTGCCGCGCTTTTTGATAAAACTTTTTGGTTTGACAGTTCGAGACAGAGTTCAGATTGGTTTTTGACCAGGCGGATGCCACAACATTTGGTAGCAAAGAGCGTGGTTGTACTAAACGCTGCGGACAGGTCTGTACCGGTTTAATAGTGTAAGCTAGTGGGGCATTTATTGTGGGATATAGCTAGGTAAATTAAAACAAGCTTAACTTTTACTTTGGATTACTTAGCTATAGTTCCTACTTGCTGCGTAAAATGTATTGAAGCGGCATAAGAGAATTTTGTACATTAGGTTTGATTCTTGCCGCACAAACTATACTTTTGTGGTGTCGAAGCTTGTACTTGGTGTCTGTTTAATTAAATAACTGCTTTGTTTATGAAAGTACTTATTTATCTATAAATTGAAAGTTTGTAGTTGAGATTGAGAAAAGGTTGCAAGCTGTAATTAGTTTTGTTAAATACATACTAGCTTGTTAGCAGCTTATTGAATTGTTGGCAAACTTCTAAATTAATTGGCCAACAGCTGTTTAACACTTTAACTGAATTTGTGTACAGATAATAACTTGTAATAAAGGGTATTATGTATACATTATTTACCCTTTATATGTTGATATTGCTAATTACAAGGTTTGATATTGCTTGTCTGCATTGCGATTGTGACTGTATATGAATTTATTGTCTTGAATTAATTGCTTATTATTAATTGGATTTGTAAATTTAACCACTACCTTTGGTTTTGTCCCCTACTAGTTGCAAATTAAAAACTTGTTTTTAATTATTGAACGGTAATCATTGATTACACAGTGTTTTCAGTCACATATATAGTTGCTCACCTATCTTTGCCTGTCTTTGCAATTGTTTAAAAACTTGAATTTGTAACTTCTAACTTATGCTTAAGATTATACTACAATTACTATAATTACATATTATTGTTGTTTGTCTCGGGTTAACTATACACATAACTTGTCTTTTGTTTTTACATGTATGTCTGTCTGTATTTGAAGGTTAACCCCTGATAATTTGATAATTTTCATTTAGGTAAATTTAACTTGCTTTAATTGTAGTTCTTACTTCTTGTTTATTTTTAATTCTTTACTTTGATTTATTGTAGAAATCAACAGTGTAACAACCTAACATATAAATTCATTGTTTACAATAGAATTTGAACATTGTCATTTGTTTGTTGTTTGTTGCTGTTTTGTATGTTGTTATACTGTTGTTGTTTTGTTGTGAATTCACACAGCTGGCTAATTGTTAGTTAGGGTTGCCACCTCAATCCAGCCTAAATTGTAAGTGTGAATCATAAAGTAATTTATTTAATTGCAAATTGCAATACCTATTGCGTACAAGATGTCAGCTCATAAAAGGCTCGTTGGCTCGATACAAGCTGAACTCCGATGGGCGGCTACAGCTCGTACCTTGATAGGCCGTGAGGACAGAGCATCTGCACTGCTCAAGCGATGTGAACAGGTGCCGACCAGACAGGCAATTGTCGAGGAAGCGCTTAGGGACCTAGTGGTTTTTTAACCGCCCGAGGAACTGCTCCAGTCCGCTCAGCGAGACTATGAGCAGTTCTTTGAACTAACGGACGGCCTTGTGGAGGAAAGCTCTAAGCTTAAGAAGGAGGCGAGACTAAGCTCTCTTCTCGAGTCTCCTTTGAGTCCTTCAACTCAACCTGCGCTACTAGGTAGGTTACCCACTATAGACCTACCTAAATTTTCGGGCAATTTGAGTGAGTGGTTAGGTTTCCTCGGCCTCTTTGATAGTCTGGTGCATGCTAGGAAGGATCTGTCTCCCTGCCAGAAACTGAGCTACCTGCTGTCCTCCTTGCAGGGAGAGGCTCTGAGTGTGGTCTGCCACCTGGACCTCTCCGAGGAGAGCTATACTACCGCCCGGGAACTACTCACCCGGCGGTATGCCAACGTGCGCCGATTAGCGGACACGCACGTGGCGCAAATTTTGTCTCTGCCACGTGTCTCAGGGGTTGCTCGTTTGAGGGAATCTTTGTTAAACCCGTTGATTGTAGCATGTAATGCACTTAGGCGACTAGAGCTCCCGGTGGACCAGTGGTCTTTTCTGTTGCTGCATATAGTGTTGTCCCGCCTACCTCCCGAATTAAAATTGCGGTTTGAACAGAGGTATGGTGGGGACGGTGCCAGCTATCTGCCCCCCTTTTCAGATTTGCTAAAGTTCCTCGAGGAGGAGTGCCGGCAGGCTGACAACTCTGGTGTTGCTGGTCCTTCAAGGACCTCAGAGCAACCTGCCCAGCCGAGGAAGGGAAGGGGTCAGATTGGCAGCCCTGGTAAGGGGGCCTCTGAGCGAAGGCCAATGCCAGTCTACAGGGGGCTTGCTGCCACTGAGGCCACCCCCTGTAAATATTGCAAGCGTCCGGGCCACAGGGTACCTTCTTGTCCCCAGTTCCTGGACAAGACGATTAACCACCGGAGGGGCATCGCCAGGGACCGCCACTGGTGCTATAGTTGCCTGGAAGCTCACCTGCAGCGAGACTGCCCACATCAGCAGCCATGCCCTATTTGTAAGGGCAACCACCTGGCGATCTTGTGTGCCAACCAAAATGGCGTTGGCCGCCAGGTGGGGGAGAGCACCCCCCGCACGGGCGGGGGTGCTTATGTTAATCGCTCCCCTGCTAGTCTGCGTCGCTCTCCTGCACCGTGTCAGGTGCCCCGGTGTGTCCGGACTTCGCCCCCACCCGGGGGGGGGGCTTCACCCCCCCGCGGGGGGATTTCGACCCCCCTGCGCCAATTTGATGCGGGATTTGCTGCCGCCACGGCGACGGGCCGTCCTACTCGCTACTCACCCCCGCTTCACGAGCGGCCGCGACTAGAGCGCCGCCCACCTCGTATGGGTCGCCAACCTCACTACGGTGTGCCGGCCTCTGCCCGCTTGACTAGGCCTGTGCTTCCGCCGCGGGATGGCTCGTGGATTTACCCAAATGGAGGTCCGTCTCCTCCGCCTCTGGAGGTTCCGCATGAATCTCGATTCGAGATTCCCCGGTTCGAGGACCGGTTTGATGAAGGCGACCAATGCTAGGTGGTCGCCGCCCTAGCCCCCACCATAGCCACATCTCCTGAGAATCTTAATCTTCAGCAGTCCGTCTGTCAGACCGTTCTTTTGCCGACTGTCTCAGTGAAGGTGTACAACCCGAAAGGTGAATGTTTGATAGTTCGTGCCCTCTTGGATTCGGGTTCACAGCGCTGTATTGCTTCTTCTTATTTGGTGGGTAAGCTAGGGCTCCCTTGGAGTCCTCATGCGGTTCGGATGATAGGTATCGGTGGTGCCGAGCCCTCGACTCCTAAGGGTGAAGCGGAGTTGATGTTTGGCCCAATTAAGGGCGATCTCCGCGTCTTGGTCAAGGTGTCAGTCCTTGACGATATCTTGGGTCCTCTACCACAGGAAAGAATCGCTGATGTTGCGGTTTCCTGTACGGCAGGTCTGACCCCTGCCGACCCTCACTGGACTGAACCTGGTCCCATGGATCTTTTGTTGGGTTCTGATGTCCTAGGCCTGATCTTGTCAGGAGGAATTAGGGTCCTGCAGAAAGATGGACTTTGCGCCATCTCCACTATATTTGGTCATAGCTTTCTTGGACCCGTTTTGTGGTCTTCAGACCCACCGGTGCTAGACCAATTGCAGGCAGCCGGCTTAACGTTTTCGGATGTAGTCCAGCGTTTTTGGGAAGTCGAGGAGCCGCCACACGCTGCACCGGTTAATCCTCTTGACCTTGAATGCGAGTTGTTCTATCAAAATAACACAGGCCGCCGTACTGACGGGCGCTTCGTAACTCGCTTGCCCTTCCTCGCCTCTCGCCCCCCTCTTGGTCATTCACGGGCCTTAGCTGAGAAAAGGCTCTTGTCTATGGAACGGCGCATGCGGCGCGACCCTACCTTCCGCACCAAGTATATTGAATTTATGCGCGAGTACGAAGACCTTGGACACATGTCACCATCCAATTTTGATTGGCGTTCGCACGAGCACTACTTCCTACCCCACCATGCTGTCTTGAAGACCCCTGGGGGTAAGATTCGAGTGGTATTTGACGGCTCCGCGGCTACGTCTAACGGGGTGACTTTGAACCAGTGTCTGCACGCTGGCCCTAAGTTGATCAAGGATATCTCCGACATCCTCACGCATTTCCGCCGTCACCAAATTGTCTTTGTTGCTGACATCAAGATGATGTTCAGACAGTCGGTGGTGCATCGCGATGATCGGAGGTATCAGCTGATTTTGTGGCGCGAGAGTCCTAATGAGCCGATACGGGTCTTTGAATTGAACACAACGACCTATGGACTCCGGTCAAGCCCCTATATTGCTATTAGGACCTTGTTGGAATTGGCTAACCGCGAGCGGCTGAATTATCCTCGTGCATCAGCCATCTTGGAATCGTCAGTCTATATGGACGACATCTGCACAGGAGCTTCTAGTGTTGAAGAAGCTTTGACCCTGCGTGACGAATTGATCGCAATACTGAAGTCCGGAGGTTATGAATTGCGAAAGTGGCTATCCAACTCCCCTCACGTTTTGAAGGATCTCCCGGGAGAGGATCAGCAGGACCCTCATATTTTTGAAAACCTTGAAAATCCTAATTTGTTGACGGTCCTTGGAATACAGTACCAGCCCGTCCAGGATGTTTTCACCTACCGGGTCAAATTGAACCCACCTCCTAAGGTCTGGACTAAGCGCTCCGTCTTGTCCACGGTTGCCCGCACATTTGATCCAAACGGGTGGATCACTCCCGTAATATTTTTGGCCAAATGCTTCCTTCAGAAGCTTTGGATTGCTGAAGTCGGTTGGGACGATCCTCTCCAAGGGAAATTATTGAAGGAGTGGCACTCCCTTGTGTCTGCACTTCCGGACGTCAACCGAATTTCGATGCCTCGACGCTTCCTACCACCAGGAAGGTGCCACGCCAGTCTCCATGGGTTTTGTGACGCCTCCGAACGAGGCTATGCTGCCGTGGTATATATGCGGACTGTCGATGCCACCGGTGAGGTCGCGACACATCTTGTCTTGGCAAAGAGCAAGGTGGCCCCTATTCGGTCACGTTTGACGATCCCTAAATTAGAATTGTCTGGCGCTGCTCTTTTGGTGCGCCTTCTTAACCACGTCCGTTCATCTTTGGCATCCGTGGTCGAACTGACCGACGTGTACGCTTGGACGGACAGTGAAATTGTCCTATGTTGGCTCCGAGCCGCCCCTCACAACTTGGAGGTCTTTATCGCGAATCGGGTGTCCCAAATTCAGTGCTCTGAAACTCCGTTGATTTGGAGACACGTACCCGGAGAATTTAACCCGGCCGATTGCGCCTCTCGCGGTCTCGAGGCCTCTTCACTTGTCAACCATCCCCATTGGTGGGGCCCAAGTTGGTTAACGCAACCTGAGTCGACTTGGCCTCAGAATCGGTTCTCCGCTCCGGAAGTTTTGCCGGGCTTAAGAGTCGGAGTCGTGGAGGATAGACCGATCCCAGACTCCAACTTCCTCTTGGAACGATACAGTTCCCTTGATAAACTCATTGGTGTTACCGGTTGGCTTAGACGTTTCATCCATAATGGAAGGAACCCAGGTAATAAAAATTTGAATCCTGTCTTGTCGCCTCTTGAACGTCGAGAAGCCCGGACACATTGGGTGCGTGTGGTTCAGGCAGAACATTTTGCGTCCGTGATTGACACCATAAAAGGAGGCTTAGCTTTGAAAGGCCCGCTTGCTCGCTTAAGCCCCTTTTTGGACGAGGACGGATTGTTACGCGTTGGCGGACGCCTTAGGAATTCTGAGTTGCCCTATGGTGCTCGTCACCCTTTGCTGCTCCCTAAGGACGGCACCTTTGTTAAATTGCTGGTGACCTCTTATCACCTGAAAAATGCCCATGCTGGTTGCAATGCCCTCTCGGCTATTTTACAGCGTGAGTTTTGGATTTTGGCAGGGAGACGCACAATCCGGAGCGTCATTTTCAAATGCATCCCTTGCTACCGTTTGAAGGCCCCTACTGCGCAGCCGATGATGGGTGACTTGCCCCCCGACCGCGTCATGGCCACTCGACCTTTTGCCGGAGTTGGCACTGATTTTGCAGGCCCTTTCGCCATCAAGAGCTCTAACCTCCGCAACGCCCGGTCACTCAAGGCCTATCTGTGCGTTTTTGTTTGTCTCTCTACTAAAGCGGTCCATTTGGAACTGGTGAGTGCCTTAAGCACTGAGGCCTTTGTGGCCACACTAAGTAGATTTGTCTCTCGTCGAGGATTGCCTGACCTGGTTCGCACCGATTGCGGTACTAATTATAAGGGTACCGATAGATATTTAAGAGAAATTGTTGAATTTTTGTCTAGTAATAAGATTTGTATAAGTACTGCAATGTCCAAGATGGGGATAACCTGGAAGTTTGACCCTCCAGCTTGCCCCCACTGGGGTGGGATCTTCGAAGCTGTCGTCAAGGTCGCCAAGACACATCTCCGACGCGTTATAGGAGAAACTATCTTGACCTTCGAAGAACTCGCCACTGTGTTTTGTAAAATTGAGGCCATACTCAATTCTCGGCCACTCTGCCCCCTCTCGTCCGACCCAAACGACCTGGAGGTCTTAACTCCCGGCCACTTCTTGATTGGTCAGCCCCTTAACGCCTTGCCCGAATACCCCTTCAGGGACGCGAAAACCTCACGTTTGTCTCGGTTTGAACTGTTGCAGCAAATGACTCAGAGCTTTTGGCATCGTTGGTCACTCGAGTATTTGCACCTTTTGCAGCAACGTGTTAAGTGGGCTGACAAATCCGATCCCCCTAAGGTTGGTGATCTTGTATTGGTAAAAGAATCTAATTTGCTACCTTTGTATTGGCGTCGTGGACGCATTGTTAAGTTAATGTACGGGTCTGATGGGGTTCCCAGAGTCGCCGAGGTAATGGTCGGAGATTCGGTCTTGCACCGAGCCGTTTGCACCTTGTCACGTCTCCCCATCTGTTAGTGAGTGGACGTAAATCCTTGCGTCCACGGGCGGGGGATTGTTCGCGCCACCTATGTATTAGTTGTCTGTGGTCGCTGTGACAGATGAAGTACTTTGTGAACGAAGCTAGCTTGCCGCGCTTTTTGATAAAACTTTTTGGTTTGACAGTTCGAGACAGAGTTCAGATTGGTTTTTGACCAGGCGGATGCCACAACAATGGATATGATGGACTATAGTCTATAGTAAAACCAAAGATATAAGATAAATAATACCGTATATAATACCTTATAATCACTTACCTAATCCATACTAATATTATAAATGCAAAAGTGTGTCTGTCTGTCTGTCTGCTATGCTTTCACGGCTCACCTGTTGAACCGATTTTGATGAAATTTGGTACAGGGGTAGGTTTTATCCCGGGAAAGGACATAGACTACTTTTTATTCCGGAAAATAAAGAAGTTCTCCCGGGAATCGAAAAAACTTAGTCCACGTGGACGAAGTCGCGGGTATCATTTAGATAGGGAATCTAAATGATACCCGCGACTATCCCATATCTAGTATCCTAGTAGTAGTAGTAATAGTAGACGCCTGTCTAGAAAAATTTGTATCATACTAGATTTTTAGATTTAAAAAAAAATTGTTATTTAACTAAGTTTAATTACGGTTGTCTGTTGTGTCGGTTTACGGAAGATAATTTTACGTGATAAGTAGAAGTTCTCTCGCGCGCTCGCGTGGCGGCGTTCCAGTAGCAGAACTATTCGAACTGCTAGCTCTGACGTCACGCGATCGTGCCTCTCTATCGCTTGTTCCGCGCTCTCACTCGCACGCTCAGGCTCAGGCGGAACGTGACACTTTTTCGTGCGTGCAGCCGGTGTTCATCGATTTCTAAGATGTTATCACGTCAAAAAGTCACCCAGTATATGCTTAAAGGTGGAACTGACCTCGCTGCCGCCTCTTCAGCCGGCGCCGCCTGCAGTACAGCATCAGAGCCAGCACCAGTATCATGTACGCGCCCGCTACGGATATCGACACTAGCACCGCTTTGCCCGCCACCCCAGTGGACTCCGGCGGTGGGAGTTCACCCTCTGTAATTGACAAAGTCACGTTAAGAAATTCATACTAATGCGAAATAAAATAATATGCATATTTATAAAATTATAAATGCGAAAGTGGTCTGTCTGTTACGCTTTCACGGCCCATCTTTTCAAACGATTTGATGGGTATAGGATATAGATACAGGTTGTTCCCGGTGAAGGACATTTAGCTACTTTTTATCAAGGAAAGTTATTGAGTTCCCGCGGGACAATCAGATCTATCAACTCACAGCTCAAACCACTGGACGGATTGGGCTGAAATTTGGCATACTAGAAGTGCTTTTATGACTAGGCATATGCTAAGAAAGGATTTTTAAAAATTCAATCCCTAAAGGGGTAATATAATGATTTGAAATTTGTATGAAAATCGAACTTAACGTGAACGAAGCTGCGGGTAAGTATAATAGCTAGTATAGTATAATATTCAAATATAACCCGCGTTTTGTGTGATGTCGTTTATATAAATACAAGGTATTACACCCGCCGCGCACCCGATCCGGCCCGCGCCCTTTCCCAGTGTGTTTTGCCCTTTGAAGAAGTTTTGAGTAGGCTAAATGATGCAGGTTTGTGGTTTCGAAAAGAGAAGCGAATATTTTAATCTAATCTACTTATCTGGGATTCACTAGTGATAGTTGTGGCATACTGTGACAACAATTCTCTTACCAGGATGCACAACCAGCAACAGCTCGTTCCTAGCGAGGCCGGCCGCGCTGCCCGCAGTGCAGCCGTATCTATCCGAGTCCAGCTCCGAAGCGTTGCGGATCAGAAGCGTGCCGTTGTTGAGAAGCACCAGTCTGGAATGCATATTAGTCTATTATATTTTTCATGTTTGTATATTATAACTTGTTGGATGTCCTGAAATAAATAATAAAAATTGGCAGTCATATGATATATATAATACTTAAAATATAAACCTTAAAACTAAGGATTTAAAGTTTAATTACGCATGTACTATATTTATATTTAAGACCTTTTGTCTTTTTGTCTTCGTAACAACACGAGGTGTCGGTCACGGTGTCGGTCACGCGTTTCCACATCCCGCCCCCCTCCCCCCAAAAAAAGTGCTCAACACGGCTAAAGAAGTTTTCACTTCAAAAAGTGCAACTCAAACTCTTCGGCTTCGATCAAAATGTGCCGAAGCTTTGTCCGAAACTGAACTTTCTAGAAGCAAGCGCCGAAATTGAACAAATGGAAGAGTCGACGCGTGGTCGGGGGCCATGCAAGCCAAAACAACTGACAGCAACCAACATAAACTTTTTAAAAAAAACAATTTTAGTAACTTTTAGCAAATCTTGAACTCATTTTCTCAGGATTCCTAAACCTTGGGCTTCGACCGAGGGTTGTGGCGATAGTGGATTCGGTTTCGACCAGAATTCAACCTTCGGTCAGACGCTAACCTTACGTGAGCGACAAACGCGACACTGCGACTCGATGTGACGCGACGCGACGGGATAACAAACTGTGGCTGGACCTTCACGTGGCCTACATTGTCGCGTATATACGTCTGTCATTTTCTATGGCGTCGTATCGCGTCACGTCGCTTCTATCGCTGACTAAAGTTAGAAAAACTTTGACGCGTCACAAGCATTACATATGGCATCACGTGACGCCTTGTGTCGTTTCTCTCTCTAACCATAATAAATGTATGAGACCGATAGATTTGCTTCTGACGCATCAAAGTAGTGTGTTAATTCTAGCATAATAATTTGGATTTCGTTTTTTAACAAACCTCGATATCGAAGCGTTTACACCTCCTTCGATTTCAACACCGTCCTCTGCAAGAATAATAAAGTAATTATGAATTATCAGAAAATATTTTTTATCATTGACTCATTTGTTGTAAATAGTAAATTTGATTATCTACAATTTAGGTATACCATGGCCGTGGTTGATCATGTGGACTGTGCATATTTTTTGTAATAATAGTTTTTTGTCTTGTAAATAATATTTTAATGATTGTAAATATTCAAATTATTATGTAATGAGTACTTATGTAATTCTCAAATAAAAAATATTATTCCAATTAGCTGTACAATCTATATTTTTTGAATGAAATGGAAGATATTACTTGAATATAATAATAATGAATAATGGAAACAGTGTAAGGAGTTTGAATATTTTAGTATGGAGCCTGGCCTATCTACAGTTCGAAATAGGAAAATGAGTGGCCGCTATTTCGAAGAAAATGGTAAGCCAAATTCCAACCTTTTTCCACCTGGCTTAAAACGGGCTATTCAGGCCTACAAACTTATCTAACCCAGGGACAGATTCGCTGGTAAGTATTAAAAATAAAATAAAAACAAAAACTTAACAGACTTAAAAATTTGTTCCAATTGTAGCTACCGGGCCAGAAGGTTGGTGGCAATATACTACAATATAGCCTTAAAACGGGATATACTTACGTTGTTGGTGCAATATGGTGAGATTCCTATCCCAATGGGTGGTCGGAGGCGGGTCTCCGGAGGCCACACAGTTCAACAAGACGTTCTGTCCGACCGTAACGTGCATTTGTTGCTCTGGGCTGGGCTCCTCCACGCGTGGGGAAACTGTGTCAAAAAAAAAATATTGGATGCAATATGGTGGAACTTCATTAAAATGGGTTAACCCTGTAATATTTTATAATTTATTCTTAACTTAGTTCAAATGTTCAAATTAATCATGGTTTCATTTTACTTAAAAAACTAGCGGCTTCGCACGGGTATCACTAATAATCGTAATAGTCCATACCCAAGTTAGCCAGTGAGCAGTGGGCAACAAATCAGGTTTTAGCACTGCAATATTATTAATCTTTATAAATATTTTCTTGTAAGAGTACGCCCCGCCCTCACCCCTCGCCCCGCTGCCGGCCGCAGCCGCGCCATTTCTGTTGTAAGTTACTTTATTTCTATGATTATCTCATCACAATGATGCCATCTTACCAACAACGTCCAAAGTAATGTTCGCGTGTATCACGTGGTCGCCGTCTGTGGCGCGACAAGTGTAGTTGCCGGCATGATGTTTTTTGGCTTCCGTCACCATGAGAGTGCCATTTGCTGACGTCACACCTTCCGGAAGGGGGTCCATGTTGTTCTGTGATGGAAAAGAATAAAAAAATTTGTTGGATTTTTCTTTTAATCAAGATATCGATATTGTCAAATACTGTGATTCTGTGAAACTAACATACAACATTGACACTCAAGTTGGGACGTAAAATTGTTGGGCTTGTGCGGTCGCATTTATGCGGGATTTCGCTTTTCAGTATGTTGTATGGTTTATCTAATGGTTTTTGAGTTAAAAGGATAACCTTCTTTAATAATATGTTGAGATTTATTGTTATAATCCTCTAAAACGTGTCAAGTTCCTCAGTGCGGACTTTAGGCTTGAAGGCATAGTGTACCCTCGCTATAGGGATGCGGGCGAAAAATCCCTACCGTAGTATTAGTCTTTTTTCGACGTCGTCCACGTGGTTTAAGTTTTTTTGACTCCCTCGGTAACTCCTTTATTTTCCGGGATAAAAAGTAGCCTGTCACTCTCCAGGTCATCAACTATACCCATGCCAAAAATCACGTCGATGCGGCGTGATTGAAGGACAAACCGACAAACCAATAAACCAGCAAACAAACACACTTTCGCATTTATAATATTAGTATGAAATATGATTTACCTATTTAAAGTACATATTTTAAGATTGTATTGTTTTTGTATTTTATAATATTATGGGCTTTGTTGCCTCAAATAAATGAATAAATAAACAAATAAATTACCAAGAACCATTGCACAGTCGGGGCAGTTCCACCGGCGACCTTGCAGTGGATCTTGCCAGCGCTGTTCAGCTCCAACTTCTTGTTGTACGGCGCCGGCTCGAAGCGTAGCACGCCATCTGTGGACGAGTAGAGGAACTGTGTCAGTTCATATAGATGCCGCTACAGGTTTTTTTTTTAAGTATAGCTTAGTAGTTAAATTTTATGCTGCTGCTGCTTAAATTTTATTAGTAAACGTAGACAGAGAATTATATGGGACTAAGGCTATGTCGCAATGTTTTTCTTTTTTTGATTATATAATTCGATAAACGACAAGAAATCTAGAAGAAAAAAACATTAAATTAAATCTAAATTAAAAACTAAAAATTATATTAAAAATATCATCTATCTCGCTGCAATGAGGCAGTGTGCCCAGAACGCTGGCTGCGTTACCCCGCTGAATAGCCAAACTTATATGTTGGCCGAGGTAACTGACAGCCCTCCGGTCACCAGTGGACTCTGTGAGACGAGAAGATAGATCCTTAAAAAAGGATCTAGCATCTTCGCCCCACGACACCAGTGTTTCAACACCAAAAGGCACAAAAATAAAATTATTTTCAATAATTTCATACTTTGCGCCTCTTGGCTCTTTCTGCATTAGTGGCCGCCGCCCCGCTGTCATGGAGGACGCCTGCAAGTGGGATAACGCTAGCGTATCCACGCATGTGGCATCCCGAACAAGCGACCTTCCTTGCTTCCACGGAACAAGAGTCATCCCGTCAGGTCTCTTAACATTACTGCGCGCCAAGCCATTAGGCTCTAACACTGCAGGCTCTTTAGCGGTGGCAAGAGACCTACGAATGATGTCGTTCAGGGAAGCATGTCGCGAAAGACGACCGGCACTATTAATACAAGAAAGCCCGTGATGGCCATACGCGTCCACTGCCCCACCACAGTGGCAAAGATGTGGCTGTTGTAACTTGGTGCCAAGTCGAAGACCAACCGCAATCGTCAGAGTGAGGTGGTCCAACAGAGTGCCTAAATGCTTAGACGGGAGAGCATGAAGCCAGTAACTTGATTCCCTCGTAGACACCGCAAGAAGGCGAGCACGGTCGCTTGCAGTAGGTGAAGAATTTATAAGCTCCTGCAAAACATCTGAACACAGTGCGTCGTCCCATTGTCTTTGAGAAAACAAAGATACCGGTTCCTTACTTAGGACATGCCACATTGAAAGCAACTCTAGCTTCAGCCAAATACGACGGCACAATGGAACCTAATGATTGGTTTACAATATTGCCAAAGAGCTTAAACGTACTATAAGCAGAAGATAGAATTGCTGGTAATGATACATTGCTAATTTTACGAATGCCTAAACCACCGTACCGAACTGGGAGAGAGGCTTGTGTCCAAGTCGTGCCATCTAAAGGACAATTTAGAATTTTGGATAGAGTGTTTTAATTTTCTTATCCAAATCGTTCAATAAAAGAAGGAACTTTCATAGTGGTGAGCATCGAAGAAAATAGTTAAATTTTGGAACGAAAAGACAATATTTAATAATAAAAGGGCCATGTGTAAATTAATTTGGAAGAGGCGTTCCGAACATTGATCAAATTTAGTATTTTGGTCATTGATAAAAAGTGGAATAGAATCAACTAAGACGGGAGCCCCAAGAAGGCGAAGCGAGTTTTCACTTAAAATTTTGATTCCTGGTGCCAAATGATTAAACTGTTCAGTAATGATATGTCTTTTTTGGTCTTCCAATTCCATTGAATTTGGAATATAGAGCTCACACTTGCCGAAATTCAATTCCAAACCAACAGATTTAAATTGTTCAATTAAAACCGCAGGATCACCTAAAACAGATGTAACTTCACCTCCTAAAGTTCCATCATCTAGATACCAAATGTTAAATTTAGAATTCAATTCCGAAATAATTGGGTGAATAGCCAAACTGAAAATAGCAGGTCCCAGTGGATCTCCCTGTTGGTTTATAGTAGATTATACTTCGTCGCTTCATTCTTCAGATATAATTCATTGAACTATGTAGTTTCCTTCACGTAGAAACAACCAAACGCACGTTCTTCAGAGGAGTTATAAAAAAGAACCCCTACTAACCGCCTCTGTCTCGCGCGACACAGCGGCTTCGTTCGTCATTCCTTTTTCGTGCGTAGCAACGATCACACGTTCCTACTTTCTACACACTTAAGATAATTTTATCTGTAAATAAGTATAAAATAATATTAAAATTAGTCTGTCTGACTAATTAGTAGTCGGGTGAGTCTTTAATCTTTCATTTTCAGCAATTTATTTCAGCACTACGTGGTTGAGTAATCATTATTAATTCATGCAGTGTTTATATTTTACACTAAAGGTTTTATTGGGGGTTGGCCAAGAGTCAACAAGAAGGAGAATAAACCTTTCAGCATGACGCGCCTAAACAATTATACTTTCATGCAGTGTGTGTTACACTAAGGGTTTTCCTGGCGGTTGTCCGAGGGTCAACACGAAGGAGCATAAACCTTTCAGCATGACGCGCCTAATAAATAATACTTTCATGCAGTGTTTGTTTACACTAAAGGTTTTCCTGGCGGTTGTCCGAGGGTCAACACGAAGGAGAATAAACCTTTCAGCATGACCCGCCGAATCAAGCATACTTTCATGCAGTGTTTGTTTACACTAAAGGTTTTCCTGGCGGTTGTCCGAGGGTCAACACGAAGGAGAATAAACCTTTCAGCATGACGCGCCTAATCAAGCATACTTTCATGCAGTGTTTGGTTACACTAAAGGTTTTCCTGGCGGTAGTCCGAGGGCCAACACGAAGGAGAATAAACCTTTCAGCATGACGCGCCTATTATATTATACTTTCAAGCAGTGTTTGTTACTCTAAAGGTTTTCCTGGCGGTTGTCCGAGGGTCAACACGAAGGAGCATAAACCTTTCAGCATGACGCGCCTAACCAATTATACTTTCATACAGTGTTTATTTACACTAAAGTTTTTTCCTGGAGGTTGCCCGAGAGTCAACACTAATGGATAATAAACGTTTCAGTACGACGCGCCTGAGGAATTGTGGTACAATACTATGTAAAATGTATGATTTCCTAAGGAGGATACTAAAAATAAAAGTTAAGTAAGGAGGGTACTTAAAATAAAAGTTAGTATTGAATCAGCTATACGCGCTCATTACAGGAATTACACTTTCATGCAATGTTAAATTGCACTAAAGGATTCCCGGGAGGTTACTCGAGAGGTAACACGAAAGAATATAAACGTTTTCAGCATGGATCGCACTTAAGAAATTGCTCGTCCATGGAGTGTTTAATTGCACTAAAGGTCTTTCCAGCGGGTTGCCTAAAAGCTAGACGCGTCTGGCGATGGCATCTGCCCAATTAGCAGTCCGGCGATGAAGAATTTGTCCACCAAATCAAGATAGCTGGCACTTAGCAAGCTGTTAACCGTCCTCTGAACAAGGGGGAAGACGTTGAGGGTCAAAGTGGACCAACGATCGGATACGTCACCAAGGCCCAGCTTTGTAAGCCTAACACAAATTGATTTCGACCAATACTTGAGAAGTAACCGGAATTCAGGTAAATACTATGCACCTACCATAAAGAAGGTTACCTTCTACTTCATTTATCAACTGCTGTAAATTATTAACAATCTTCAGTTTTTACTGGGTCAAGGATTGTATGGATACCGACTTACCTACGAGTACTTAATTCGAAATCAAAGCTAAACATTATCTTTCGTACCTAGGTGTTACCGCTGTATCAAAATAGTGGACATGATTTATTCAATCATAAGTACATTATAATATATTATATTATAAGTGTTTGCATCGCCTACCCTTTTTTGCTTTGTGTTCATAGTTCATACACTATCACCGCCAAGGCCAAAATCCTTATACTAATGAGGTTCTGTTTTTAAGATAAATCTATTAGCATGGAGGCACAATAAAAGTGTTTATTATTTACGGCGACAGATAAACAGAATAAAAATATCTATGTATTTAATTTCTTTCAAGCAAGTAAATGCAATTATTAATCTAATACCGTTACCACAAAACGTTATTTTAAAATGTAAACCTATGGAACAAATTCCATAATAAAATCTCTGGAGTACCGTCTTAATAAAAAGGTATATCTGATCGACTATAAAAAAAGACTAGTTAAATTCTATACCAGTGTTTTAACTTTCAATGAAACACTTGTGGTGGTTCTAGTCATTTCTTTAAACGTTACAGTTTACATAATATCTGCCCGGCTATAACATGAAAAGATCTAGCATTTCAGATTTTTATTTTGGAGACTGCAATAAACAATAAAGTTATATCGAAGCACTCTTACTAGATAACAAATATTTATATATATATATATATATAAATATTTGTATATATATATTTGTATTATATATATATATATATATATATATATATATATATATCTATATATATATATATATATTCAGCTTAACACCACTACTGAAGTTTTCAGCTTTTGCATATTTCAGTGCCTTACACGCAGTCACTAGACCTAAAAGAAACATAAATGTTTCATTTAGTGTATGCAGATTCAAGATCTGGGGCTCAAAATTTTCAGATGTAATTGTTTACAATGCAAAGCCTCTTGGAATCAAACTTATATACACCTGCGGAGTGGTAACTAAAGTTCTGAGAATTCTGAGGTAATAAATATATCTTTATCTTTTTTTTTTATCAGCTAAGTACTTCAGCAATAAATCAATTTATTTGCAAATACTGATGTGGATACAGAAACGTCGAATTTAAAAAAAAAAAAAAAAAACTGCTAGTAGAAATCCTCAGCGTGGTAGGTACGCAAAGAACTTTTACGAAGGAAATGTGTGGTAAGATTGCAAAAATTACCCACAAGTTTTATGTTTTTTCCCTAACAACGTAGGTACTCTCGAGTTTTACAACTTAATAGTGCCCGGGAAGCATATATCATACACCCGTTGACAGGTAATACGGTTGATTATGCTTAAAACAGTTCGAAAAACCAAAAACTAACAAAGAACCTTCTTCTTTTTGGAAGTCGGTTAAAAATAAAGATAATCTAACGGCGAGTATTTTGACGACCGGATGTAGATTATATTATAATATTACATACTTAATAGTGTAAAATCACCAGCTAATTACTGTTTTAAAGATATTTCGTGGGCATTTGTTTAAAACGTAAAACGCGTAAAACGAGGGTTGTCTTACCCGAAGCGGGAATCCAAGCGGGGTGCCAAGGGTCACTGGTAGAGATCTCGTATAGAGATAACCTACCTACCTTCCTGGTCCACTACCTGGTCCTGTTTCTGTTTTTCTAAGTATTTCATAAATTTTTGGTAAAAAATAAAATAAAAAAGAATTTTAAGTTTAAGATCCATTCATATATATCCATTATCCACATATTGGAAACAATCTTCGAAAAACTTATAAAAAAAAAAAAAATATATATATATATATACATAATCGGACTGGAGACATCTGGACTCGAGCCGGGGTGTTCTGGTGTCGTGGCCGCCCTGTTTCCCAACTGAGCTATTTTAATCTTGTAGATGGCTATTAGGTTATTTTCGTTACGGAATTTCTGGATTCGGTCTCCACGCTCAAGGCCCGCGATAGAACCTATGCAATAGCTTAATAATACGTACATCGTAATCACTCGTGGCAAACATGGTACGTAAACAATATGCCCCGCAACACTTGCCTAGAGCAAAATTAAAATTCTTGTTTAGTCAAATCAGACCCTGAATGAGAGTTACCAATTAAGACATTAATGGAAACCCAAAATCGGCTCAGAGCAGTGGCCGCAAATGTAACATTTGGATCACGCTTACTTATAGATCAGCGGTGTCAGTGCATCTTCCATAAAATATCAGGGAATTAATGCATCCATTCAAAAATTCTCATTTTAAATAGCTTATAATGAGGTTTATTTTTCTCATTTCATGTTTTTTATTAAAACGCTATATTCAATGGCCTGAACAGCTAAGTTATCTATCGTTGAAAAGTATCTTACTTTAAAGCTCCTAACGTCTGTGGGGCAAGAAAGTTCAAACCAATCGATTAACCCTTCAAAGTCGATAGTAGTCGGTCACAATATCGACCGAATATTCATTCTTCACCTATAATTTCGGGGTAACTTTTACGCGGATAGGAATTTATTAAATTCCATAACTTTAATGACGATATCATTGTTCGACAAACAACTTAAAACGGTATTTTAATATAAAATTTTACTCAAATATATAGCTAAAGCAATACTTGAAATACCTTCACAACAGGACCAGAATAAAACGGTTCTTTTCCCGCCGCGCTTCCAAAAAAAAAAAAAATATGCATTTTTATGCTACTGGGCAGGATTTCGCACATAAACGCCCCATTGGATGTCTGTTGTGCTAATTGTGTAAATAAAATAAAGTATTGTCCCGGCTAATATACTTTGTACTAGATTATAAACCTTGCAGTATTGACATCAATAACTCCATGCATTCCGTTCCATTCGTTTGCATCGAAACTATAATACGTTTATGCTTGTTACTAGCAACTAAAGCAAAAGAGCGCAAGATTATATTATTGGTAAATTGAAAGTTATTTAAATTGAAACTTTGTACAATAAATACTTAAGAAAATTTTTAAAGTCATCTTAAACGTACGTAGATAAAATTCTCGGGAAATCAGCAGATGCCACACTAAACATAAACTGTTTAAAACATTACAGCTCAAATAAGAGATAAGAAGAATAAATAAAATTATTGATAACAATAATTAGTATCTATTCAGTGTAGATACAGTTCTTGCAAAAATATATATCTCTTAACATCTACATAGTTCAATGAATTATATCTGAAGAATGAAGCGACGAAGTATAATTAATGATTAAACGAACTTACCTGTAAGTGAAGTTCTATCATAATTATATGAGTCGCTTCATTCGAAGATATAATATTAAGCTCCCAACCCACCCATCCCAAAACATATTTTAGCAAGAGCTTTAAGTATAGGTACCTATATCTCTAAACTAAATGACGAACGAAGCCGCTGTGTCGCGCGAGACAGAGGCGGTTAGTAGGGGTTCTTTTTTATAACTCCTCTGAAGAACGTGCGTTTGGTTGTTTCTACGTGAAGGAAACTACATAGTTCAATGAATTATATCTTCGAATGAAGCGACTCATATAATTATGATAGAACTTCACTTACAGGTAAGTTCGTTTAATCATTAATTATATTCGTTTTTATTTGCGGGATGTCTGATAATGGCGCTAAAACTGGGCCATTCTTTGCAATTTTTGAAGGTTCCACTTTCTTAAAATTATTAATTTATCGCAAAAAAAGAAAACAGGGATATGGCACGGATTATATGGTGAAAGAATATTTTCTCTATTGTAATTATCTACGGAGAAAAACGAAACCGCCGTGGCATTTCGTCTTAACAATCGCAAATCGCAATCGTTTGATGTACGTTATCACAACTAGGCACAGACCATACAACCAATTGACTGAGCATAGCGTGCCCCCTCACCAGCCAAACGTTAGCAGTATGAGTACTAACGCTACGTTTTGTGCCTATAGCCGCCCTCAGTCCGTATTCGACCGTGCTCGGAAATTGATCGATTAAAAAACGAAAAATAGGCCTCTCTGTAGCATTAAATGGCGTGGAAAGAGAAGCAATACCTCCAGCTATGTAAAGGATGGGATAACATTACATAAGTAAGTGTAGTTTTGTAATAATAAATGAAAATCATCAATACGCAAAAAAATAAAAAACATAAAAATATTTACAAAAATGAAAAGGAACCCGTTGATGTCTTTCAGTTTTTCTTTGTCTTTCACATGTAGTTCTACATATCTCCGTCTCTTCCACGCATAGCAAAGTGTAGCCCGTGTAACTAACGATAGATTATATCGATAGCCTTATACTACTTTAATGCTAATAAATTAATTTACTGAGTAAAAACTTATATATCATTAAATCCCGAACAATTCTGAAGTAGAAGAACAGGTTCGATATGTCTATTTATTTGATTAAAAGTTGTTGTTGAAAACTTAAGTTCTTTAGTGTAGAACTTGGGCACTTGGGCAATTTAAAAAAAATCATATATCAGATAATTATCTATAATCATACATATGCTTGTCTTTTGCTGTTTGAATAAAATTATTTGTATTGATTTTCCAATGGTAATTTTTATCGATATATTTTTGTCGCGCAGCGGACAGCCCAATTGCCGCGGTAACATATACTTTGTACTAATAACTGTGTAAAGTTGACCTTGAACCAGCCAATAAGAAATGCTATTATTACCTCGTCCCCCACCTGAAAGTGGTGAGATGTGTTTCAAAGCGAAAATGTGGCTATTAGTTCTCAATAGGTTTACTACTCGGTGCAACTAGGCCACTCGTACTTCAAGATTCGTACCTAAAGAAGTTTTAAGTACTTAATTAAAAAATTACCATTTGCAGCTCGATGTCGTCTACTGGGTCTGTGGGATCGAAGTCTGTGCCCCGCGTTATGATGTACAGCTTCTGAAAATGAGAAACATTATCAAATAAATAAAACGGCTGAACGGAGCTGGATGAAATTTGCTACAGAGATAGGTTATAGTCTGGAATAACACATAGGCTACTTTTCATCCCGGAAAATTAAAGTTCCCGCGGGAACCGAAAAACCTCAATCCACGCGGACGAAGTCGCGGGCATTAGCTAGTTGATAAAATATAAAATTACCTGCATGCCTAATATAGAACAAATCTCTCTCTCTCTCTCTGCGTCGTATTCCTCATTGCTGAGGGTCATGTCCCCCATTTAATTAAGAGAACCCCTACCATTATGTGATTATTATCCTAAGAGAACTTCTCTTATCGAAATTTATCTTCTTATCGAAAGTGCTAGAAAAGGTTGTCTATATGCAAGTTCAAAAATACTTAGAAATTCACCAAATTTTACCGTCCCTACAATCCGGTTTTAGGAAGGGTCGCAGCACTTCGACTGCTTTGCTTGACGTTTTTGACAACATTATAGCTGCCCAAGACTCTGGTATGGCCACTATTATAACTCTTTTAGACTTCTCTAGAGCATTCGATTCAATAAACATCACACTTCTCCTATCCAAGCTTTCTTATTATGGGTTTGATATAAATAGTGTAAACTGGTTCCATAGTTATCTAATTAATAGACAACAACTAGTTTCTTTGCGGCAAGCGGATGGCTCATACCTTAATTCTGTGGTTCAACCAGTTGATAGAGGAGTGCCTCTATTTTAGGACCACTTCTTTTTATTCTTTATTCGGCCGACATAGTCAAAAATATTAAAAATTGTAAATATCATCTTTACGCCGATGATCTAAATCTATGTCTTTTTTGCCTGAGGATGTTAACTGTGCTTTAGAATTAATTAACAATGACTTAGAGCGAATTAGTCAATGGTCATCGAAAAACTCATTAGTTTTAAATCCTCCGAAATCGAAATTTCTGATTCTGGGAACCAAAAAGCAAGTGTTAGACGTTGGCTTTGATACGGTCAAAATAAATATAAATGGAGCTGCCATAGAACGAGTTTACGAAGCACGAAATTTGGGACTTACTATAGATGCGAAACTTCATTTTGAAAATTATGTACAAGAAGTGGCCCGTAACTGTTTCTATCGACTTAGAATTTTATACAACATAAGAAATTACATCGATACCGATCTGAGAACTAAGTTGTGCGAGACACTTATAATATTATCTAAGCTGAATTATTGCATTGGTGTTTATGGTCCATGCTTACTCCAACGTTCCATGCGACTTATTCAAAGAGTCCAGAACGCGTGTGCTAGATTCTGCTACTATATTCCTCCCCGTACCCATGTGACTCCCTATTTAAATGATGCTAATATACTCAATGTACTACATGTGTACTTGGGCCAATCCGTTTCTTTCGAGAACTGCAGTGAAAAAGAAATACAAAGACGAATCGCCATATCATGGAAAAAGTATTGGAGCTTCAAGGAGGTGATGAAAAGCAAGGAAATAAGTGTAAAAATAAAAAAGAAACTTTACGAAGTCTCTATAATGCCAAGTTTGACATACGGATGTCAAACTTGGTCATTAAGAAAGGAAGAAGAAGATAAACTAGCCATCTGCCAAAGGAAGATGGAGCGAAGTATGTTAGGTATAAGAGTTAAAGATAAAATTAGCAATAAAAAGATTCGGAAGACAACTAAATTAATTGACATAAGGAAGAGAATTAGAATTTTGAAGTGGAAATGGGCTGGACATGTTTGCAGATTAGATAACACAAGATGGACAAAAAAGGTGACTGAATGGATTCCAAGGGATAAAAAGAGGAAAAGAGGACGCCAAAGAAAGAGATGGCGAGATATCTTCTCAGAGCGATGCGGACCGGACTGGATGAGACAAGCTAGGGATAGAAAGATTTGGAAAGTTTTGGGTGAGGCCTACGCCGAAGAGGCGACTTTTACGTTATCATGATGAATTTAAAATTGTATAGCATTTTGACTCAGTGTTTTATATGTTGACAAGAATGTAAATCAAATATTATATAATAGTAATAATTGTAATGAATAACATTAGTGATAATAAATAATAATTAAATTTACTTATAAATTGAATCGAATATAATATGAATATGACATGACTTACGATATGAAATAATACGGAAAATTAAATAACAGTAATACAACATATAAATTGATTAATACTTAACCGACTTATTAATTACTTATTGTGTACTGTGACTAAGAAATTGTGACGTAATAGAAAATAAAGGCTTTGTTATTTTTATTTTTATTTTTATTATTATTTTATTTTTTTTATTTATTTATTTTATTTTAATATACTCAATATGAAGTCGCGTATTAAACTGCATTTCAGCACACTTTTGTTTGGTATTATCAAGAACAAAACGCCAGATTATCTTTATAATAGGTTATCTTGGCGTACGCCAGCTTTTAATGCTCGAGGGCCACTAAATAGGCTGACTTGGCCACGCCATAAATCAGCAGCTTTTCGTGGAAGTTTTCGATATCTGGCTACTAAATGCTGGAATAATATTCCTCCTCCGCTGAGGAATCTAAGCTCAGTTCCCGCGTCTAAGAGCACATTAAAAAAGAAACTTTTAGACGATCAAAAACAACAAACTTCAACTAGGTCCAGGTTATTTTTAGCTTGGTGGTTTGATGCTGCTATATGTACTCACATAATATGCCTATTATATTTTAACATATTAATCTATTTTATTTTATTTTTTATCTTTAAATCGCTATATCTCTAATATTTAGTTTTCACACTAAGTACACTCATTACGCAAATTACATATTTTATTTTACTCCATTTTAGCACACTTATCCCGTTACTGCAGACGGCTGCGAAGACTGTCGAGCTCGTGCATGTCACTCGTTTGGGTTCCGGCAGAATACCAGCGCTCAGGTTTTGTTTTCAAAACCTGCAGCATTAATGCTGAGTCGGGGCCTTTTCATCTTGTGCCATGTGGGTGCAAAAGCCATAGCCTATAGTTCGGCCGTTCAGAGAATGCGTTCCTGACACCTATCAGAAAAATGTTGTTTCCCAAGTTATTTGACACTCAGTTTGGCACAAAATTATAACATTAATTGATTATTGATATAATAATGTTGTTTTAATGCTCATCAATTGTTAAAACGGTAAACAACCAGCAATAATATTTTTATCGTAACTGCAACGCCATTACAAAGTTACGTCGTCAGTTCAATCGCGACGTGTCAGGAACGCATTCTCTGAACGGCCGTAGTTTAATTATAAATTTTGATTTTATGTACGAGGCACAAGGTGAATAAATGATTTTTCTTTCTTTCTTTCTTCTTCTTTCTTCTTAGGATAATAAATAATGCGGTTGGTTCCCAGGTTCTTCAGCAGGAATATCTCTATGTTTGCAATGGTGTGTTTACGCTAGCGTGGTGGACTATGGCCCTAATGGGTCCTAAGCGCATCGCATTCTTAGATAAAACCCTTGCTCTGTAGCGGGCTGGCGACGGACGGTAGACTTGAGATGATGAAATGTACTTAAGCCAGCTAAAAGTAGGTATATATCATATTATGAAGAATTTAAGTACTGAAGTGAAGGTTTGGAATGCCCGAACTACCGTAGAGTCAGCAAGAAAGTAAAAACCAAAGTAGATAGGTCCAATGAAAAGTAAACTACAATATTGACCTCAAACAAAGCGTTCGATATTGGAGTTAAAAGGTCTATTCCGGTCAAATTTTAACCAAACAAACCGCCCTTAACTGATGGCTGAGCGATACGGTACAACAAGTAAGGCGCCTGGTCTAAAGAGTAGACATCATCGAATTGAAAACATTTTTGATTTTGACAATTAGGTATGTAACAGTCAAACGATTAAATAAATGAAATGAAATTACAATGTGTGTATCAACTTCTGCTTGTTTCTGTACTTTGGTCTTTGACTGACAGAAATATTACATAATATAGCACCTCTCCCTCTAATTATGTTGGGATTGTTACGGGTAACAAAATGTATATAAACAGTAAACACAAACAAAGGCGTATTTACAGTGGCAAATCCATATTATATCTCATCTAGGCCAATTGGTCCTGACCATTGACAGAGGAATAATGAGGAAAATATTACGCATAGCATCTCCCCCATTATAGTTGGGGTAGTTTTCAGGTTACGGGTAACAAAACGTATATAAACAGTGGGTAAACACAAACAGATGCGCGTTCACGGCCGGCCACATCAAACGGGGTGTGTTTCTTGACTTACGATGCGGTGACCATATGGTGGTCGTTACTAGGAAAGGAAAAGTTTACATTTTTTATTAATATTGTGATTTGTCTTCATGCTACGGCTATAATGTGTAAAACAGGTAGAGTTCAGATGAACTAGTTAAACTTAAGTCTTAAGTGACCGTAAATTATCAAAAAGTGACAAATTTAACTAATTAAATCTGGTATGGTCTTATCACTCCGGTATTACTTCATATAATTGGTCAACACTCTTCCGCTATTGGCCGAAATCATTAATTATTGTCGTAGCATGAATTGAAAATCACAACAATTGAGTCTGTAACAATGATTAATGCAGGTTGTACATGATAAGGATATGGTGTCGTGCAAGGCGGCGGCGGCGGGATACAATACGAGAGGCGCGGCGGAGGTGCGGCGGCGGTGTGGCCTTGGAAGTATTAAAGCGGCGTCCTAGCAGCGTCAGCGCCTCGCCGCCTCTGTAGGCGCGGGATATACACAAGAGGCGATAGGACGCCAAGTATACAGAGACGGCGAGGCGCGGACGCCGCACCTAATTATCTTGGTATATAAGAATATACCAAGATAATTAGTGAAAAAACCAAGACTGCGGTCAGTCCAATCTTGATGATGAACTGGATTCTGGACAGTAAACTGGAGGCTCTTAGTGGCTGATAGGAAACATGATAGGAAGATCCTATAGTGAACCACACGCACGGAGAGGACGGTGGTTGGAGACATAGAAATACTAAGAGGTACCGAACCCAGTATCCCCAACCCACCTAGAACTCAGAATCGACCAACCGATCGACCAACCAATTGACCAACCGATCGACCAACCAATCGGCCAACCAATCGGACAACCAATCGACCAACCGATCGACCAACCAATCGACTAACCGATCGTTCAACCAATCGATCAACCGATAGACCAAACGGTCGACCAACCAATCGCCCAACTGAGCGACCAACTGGTCGACCAACCAATCGACCAACCAATCGGACAACCAATTGGCCAACCAATCGTCCAACCGATCGATCAAACCAATCGACCAACCGATCGACCAACCAATCAACCAACCGATCGAACAACCAATCGACCAACCGATCAACCAACCAGTCGACCAACCAATCGGACGACCAATGAACCGATCGATCAAACCAATTGACCAACCGATCGACCAACCCATCGACCAACTAATCGCCCAACCGATCGACCAACCAATTGGTTTGATCGAATCGGTTCATTGGTTGTCCGCTTGGTTGGTCGATTGGTTGGTCGATTTGTTAGTCGATTGGTTATCCGATTGGTTGGTCGATTGGTTGGTCGATCGGTTTGTCGATTGGTTGTTTGATCGGTTGGTCGATTGGTTGTTCGATCGGTTGGTCGATTGGTTGGTCAATTGGTTGGTCGATCGGTTGGGCGATTGGTTTGATCAATCGGTTCATTGGTTGTCCGATTGGTTGGCCGATTGTTTGGTCGATTGGTTGGTCGATATGTTGGTCGATTGGTTATCCGATTGGTTGGTCGATTGGTTGGTCGATCGGTTTGTCGATTGGTTGTTTGATCGGTTGGTCGATTGGTTGGCCGATCGGTTGGTTGAGTGGCTGGTCGAACGGTTGGTCGATTAGTTGGTCGATGCGTTGGTCGATTGGTTGGTAGATTGGTTGTCCGATTGGTTGGTCGATTGTGTTGACAATCCAGAAGTAGGTATTTATGAGACACTTTTAATATATTTGTACTCTCATTTGGAACTTGCACGAATAAATGGTTAAAAAGAACTACATATTAAAAAGATGAAAAGGATCACTTTGTTGTCCCTCTGACCAAGCCTCAAGGCTTTTTTCTGGAAACTGCTTGTAGTAATAAATTGATTGAGGCATTTAATTGCCTAAATCAATTTAAAAATAAAATTATCTTCTAAAATTATCTATATTGCTGTCACGATACAAAAAAACAGCTTTTCGAAGTGTATTTTCAGACAAGATGTCCCACGCTATCACTGAACACCTACACACCTATACGCCGGCCCTTCGCGTTGAACTACAATAAAAGTTTGAAATTTGGAACGATGCGAATTATTGCACAAGTTCATTAAAAATCATGAATTTAGGATCCTGTGTGGAAATATTACGCGACATTTATATATTATGTCAAATAGTTGGTCTATTTCATACTTTCTGTAATGTATTTGCCTTGTTTTGTGATAATTTATGGTAGTATCGAAAGTATCGAAAGTACCGGGAATTCCCGGTTCTATGCCAGTATCGGTCCGAAAATTCCCGGTACTCAGAAGCAGTATCGACTGCATGCCCTAGTCCGGAGTCTAAAAGCGGTATAAACAAACATGTCCACCCTACAGCCGTCTTTCGACGCTGGCTGCGCGCCGTCCGTTCGGCCTGTCAATTATCACCATATTACTCCGCCATTTGTACGGAGCACGCTTGACGGATTCGAACCTGTTAAAACACTTAGCCCGACCGACGAAAGCGCTTTGATGGATACTTTTGTTTGAGATCGATATGAATAGTAATCAAACAAATGTAAAAGAATTAAAAAAAAAAAAAACAAGACTGCATAAGCATTGTAAGCTACCGTCACGTTTGAAAATGGCGCCTTACAGCAGCTATATTGTGTCCTTTCCCGGGATGCAACCTATCTCTGTACAAAATTTCATCAAAATCATTTAAAAATATGGGCCGTGAAAGCGTAACAGACAAACAGACAGACACATTTTTTTAGGGTTCCGTAGCCAAATTGGGCAAAAACGGAACCCTTATAGATTCGTCATGTCTGTCTGTCTGTCTGTCCGTCCGTATGTCACAGCCACTTTTTTCCGAAACTATAAGAACTATACTATAGAAACTTGGTAAGTAGATGTATTCTGTGAACCGCATTAAGATTTTCTTACAAAAATAGGAGGTTTGGGGGTTCCCCATACTTAGAACTGAAACTCAAAAATTTTTTTTTCATCTAACCCATACGTGTGGGGTATCTATGGATAGGTCTTCAAAAATGATATTGAGGTTTGTAATATCATTTTTTTCTAAACTGAATAGTTTGCGCGAGAGACACTTCCAAAGTGGTACAATGTGTGTCCCCCCCCTGTAACTTCTAAAATAAGAGAATGATAAAACTAAAAAAAATATATGATGTACATTACCATGCAAACTTCCACCGAAAATTGGTTTGAACGAGATCTAGTAAGTAGTTTTTTTTAATACGTCATAAATCGTAAACCGCAATTTACCTTTCATTCAATCAACTCAAATATTTAAAATAAAAATATTTTTAATAATTTAAAACTTACTACAGGTTTGTACGGAACTCTCGGTGCGCGAGTCCGACTCGCACTTGGCCGGTTTTTAATATTCGCATTTACGATATTAGTATGGACACTGTTAAAATATTTACAAACAATAACCTACTACAATAAATCTACATAATTTACAAAAAAATATACTTACACCTTCCAAATGATACGGATACTTATAGTAGGTAATGTTCTTTTCCGTTAATTAGAAACTTTGTACAGTTGTTGTTGTACATAGGCAACTCACACCTAAGTTGCACCCAAATAAAATAATTCCACCTTTGATAACTAGTTCTTCCTGTGCCATTTGCAAGGCAAAAAGGCTTTTTTCCTTTTTTTCATTCTTTACAGGAGTTATGAAATAAAACCATTACGCGGCCAGCTTTCAGGTTGCTACGGTACCTTTATAGGTAACGAGGCATTTTGCGGGTTTATGCATTTACACCTTTCAGCCCGCTTTCATCGGTGGCTTGACCTGGATTTTTCCACCGACTGAAAATGGATCTATATTAAACTAGATGATGCCCACGACTTCGTCCGCGTGGATTCAGTTTTTTAATTTTCGGGATAAAAAGTATGTCTTTCCCCGGGATGTAACCTACCTCTATACCAAATTTCATCAAAATCGGTGGAAAAGACGGGCCGTTAAAACGTAGCAAACAGGCAGACAGACACTATAATATACTTAGTATGTACTTACTTACATACAACGGTGATAGCCTGTGGTTTTAGACGTCAGCCTCCCATCACCGGCTCATAACTGAGCACTCCCTCAGAATGAGAAGAGTTCAGCCGTAATCCACAACGCTGGTCAAACGCGGAGAACATTACGAAGATTATAAAGAACTCCCGGGTATGCAGGTTTACTCACGATGTTTACCGTTAATTACTTAAAACGCACATAACTCGAAGTTATCGAAGAGGGGGCCCGAAGATCGTATCCACGACCATTTGAACAGGAAGCTGAACGTCTAAACCACTGAGCTATCACCTATAATCTCGTAAGTAAACAAATTAAAAAGTGTCCTTTATATCTCGAAAGCCCAATATTTATACTTTAACCTACTGATAAGTGATAACATTTTATTGTAGGTATTAGCTTAGGTCACTCATCAGTCATCATTCATCAATATCGCTTTATCATTCAGTTTACAGTGAATGCACTTCATTTAGGCAAAAATTCACTGCTTCCACACTTAAATGCGAAAGTGTCTGTTCGTGCGTCTGTCTGTCTGCTACGCTTTTTAAATCTTTTTAACTGATTTTAATGAAATTCGGTACACAGATCACGGGGAAGGACAAAATGCTACTTTTAAACCGGTAAAAATAAGCGAGTTCCCGCGGGAATTAAAAAAACCTCACCCACGCGGACGAAGTCGCGGACATCATCTAGTAATATTCTACATAAAGTATGGAAATTAGAATGAATATAGATAAGCCGGTACATATTATGTAGACAATATTATATTGATGTCTGTGAACTAGGTAATAACATTATGAGACATGACACTAATATAAACTCGAACAATACAAAGTGTCGACAGAATACAGATGAAGTCTCGACAAGAGACAAGACAGCATGCTCAGCTAGTACGAGATTGTATAGCTCGAGAACATAGAGGTGGTAGAGAACGATGATAGATTTCGAGTATCGAAACAATTTTATGCCAAACAAAATAGGACCTTAATTCCTTGTTCAAAGGGATGGTTAAACCCTCCGAGTCAAGGTGTATGCTCGATTAAAGGTTCACCGTACGAGTTTTTCTTCTGCAAGCTATGCCAGTGAAAAAGTACTTAAACTTGTTTTAAGTACTTAATTCTTACTAAGCGTAAACTTTTGTAAGACTTTAAAACAAATACAACACGGCGGAATTTCAGTTAGTTGTGCCAAGTGGCTGATGTTTCACATTAATCTATATATAAAAATAAGCCGGGTTTTCCTTCCTGACGCTATAACTCCAGAACGCACGAACCGATTTCCACGGTTTTGCATTCGTTGGAAAGGTCTCGGGCTCCGTGAGGTTTATAGCAAAGAAAATTCAGGAAAAATTTCAACAGAAAAGCGGGAAAATCTTTTTAGCGGGAAAGCCATCTGGTGGCGAAACGGAGTTCGCCGGGTTTGCTAGTTGTTGATAAAATCAGTTGAACCTACGAACTGACCTATTTTTTTTTGAATTCGTTGTGTTTAGCTGATGACAAAATTGACGGTTTGATAGTATCAAATCGTATCTATTATTTTGTTTTGGAATTGAATTTAAAGAAACCATGCGTTCAACTCTAGTTTAGTAATAACTAATATTCGTAATAACGCGGACGTCCTGAAACAGTTACCTACCGTATTCGCCATCTTGATGCCATATCTATGACATTGGCGAGATTCGAAACTCGTGCTAAGGATACGAATCGCCCCCAGCATAACAATGAGAGCTCTTATAATATTATTCAGTTTAAGGAGTCAACTCATCTGCGATACCGCATCGATTCCTGCTTAGAGACACCGCTAACTTTTAGACTAACTTTAAAAGGCCGCGTGGATAACATCATTATCAAGCCATCGCCGCGAATGACAAGGGCCGCGAGTCTTTTCAGAATGACAAGGGTTAGGAACTTTAGGTTATGTCCACCACGCTGGCCAAGTGGGGATTGGCGTATTTCACACTTTAATGACATTATACGGAGAACTCTGGAGAAGAGAATTCATTCATAACTCCGAAAACTCAGAGGTACGTGCCCGAGGATTGAACGCCGAAATAATCATAATCATAATCATTTATTTATTTGCTGATTGTAATTTTTTAGTAGGTTACATTTTTAACATTATTTACATTACAACTAGTTGTGTTGATACAATACAAGTTTTATAAAAATAAGTATAAATAGGTATGTAAGTAGTACTAATATAATTATCCAGTTGCTATTTTATTTTTTATTTTTTTATAATCTGGGCTTCTGAGGCTGAACTAAGGTGAACCTGTGCTTCAGCTTCAGTGCCGACTCCCCTAGTGTTTTTCTAGCGTACAATTTGATTATTATATTTATTATGATAGAATACACATAATATATAAAATATTTGAACCTCTCTGAAATAAACTAACTAATAAAATATAGGTGCATGTCTGTTCTATTGTGTGAGTAATGTGAAACTATAAGAGAGGGTGTGTAATAGTGTAAAAGTGTGAAGGATTCCCAACGCGTAAGCTATTTACGGTAAAGGGTATAGGTACTATTAAAGAGAATAAAGAAGAATAATTTATTTTCTATGTATGTCGAAATATGTTCTAGTTATTTTAATGTAATCAGCAAGTTTTCAGTATCTTCATATTATGATAATTTTAGTAAATAAGTAATAACGGTTTTTTTACAACTTGTTCTATTAAGTGGGTAGATTTGGGTTACTGCATTTACTTTATTATAAACATGAGGCCCCTGAAAATAGTAAAATTTATTTATGAAGGATGTTTTTGTTTGGTGTGGAAGATTTGCAACTTTATGTTTTCTGCGTCTGTTTAAATAAGAGATATCATAAGTTAGTTCTCTATGTTGTTTTAATATTATACTCAATACAAATAACTTTCTTACAGAGAGAACCTCACAGTTTTGATACAGCAAAGATAAATAATGCTGATTGTAGGTACCTCAAAAGAGCTGTTATAATAGTAATATTATAGTTTCGAGCCACAATCTACCAATCATTTGACGTGCAAAATTATTTCATATAGGTACAATATAATACTTAATTAATACAATACTTAATTTTAATTTTGTCTCGCAATGTCAAAATATTTACTAATATTATGTCCAATCAATATTTCAACAAAAAAAGGAAATAAATTAAATAAATTGTAAAGGTGATCGTCAAAAAAATTACATTAATAAAATAAACATTACTGAACCTGAAAAAAATATATATTATTATATTACTGCCTCAAGTAATCGTTAACAGAATAGAATTGGCGGATCAATAACCAATCCGTTATCTTCGTTTTGAATTTTCGCAATGGTAGGTCAATTAGATCTTTTGGCAAGTTATTATAGATTTCAATTGCCCGACAATACCCACATCAGCTGCTCTGTTGCGGCGTGATTGAAGGACAAACCAACAAACAAACATACTCTCGCATTTATAATATTAGTACGTTTACGCAAACAGATCCGACCGTAGAATTCATGTTTAAAAGCTGATGACTGAACGACCAAAGACGACGTCCTATTTGTGTGTACAATAGGGTGATGCCTATAGGTAGGTATATCAAAAATAAATAATTTCTAACTTATTATTAAATAGAGGGTCTTCCAAAAGGCGTAGAGATAAATTCACATCCTGGGTTAGTTTTAAGTTAGATTCTTTTTTAATATAGATTACTAGATGATTCCCGCGACTTCGTCCGCGTGGACCAAGTTTTTTCGATTCCGCGGGAAATCTTGAATTTTCCGGGATAAAAAGTAGCCTTTGTCTTTCCCCGGGATACAACCCACCCCTGTCCCAAATTTCATTAAAATCGGTTGAACAGATAAATTTTTTGATTCCCGCGGGAACCTTTGAATTTTCCGGGATAAAAAGTAGCCTATGTCCTTCCCCGGGATACAACCTATCCGTGTAAACAATTTTCATCAAAATCGGTTGAACAGATGGGCCGTGAAAGCGTAGCAGAGAGACAGACACACTTTCGAATTTATAATATTAGTATGGATAGTATGGATATAGAAAAAAAAAGTGCGTTAAAATTTGATGACGTCACAACTGTGAATTTCATACAACTTCGATAGGCTAGAAGTGCATTTTTAAGTTTGATAAAGAGTTGCTGATTTGATTGAGTTGTCATCATCCCTATTAAATGTATTATGTAGGTACTACTTCGCATGCGTGAACACGTTGGCTACCAATTCTAATTTCTAACTCACATTTGCATTCGTAAATTGTAACCAAATAAATGCTACAAACGCACGAATAGGTACTAATAACAGTCGCCATAAACACAGGGCTTTCAACGTCGAATCTCGAATGTTTGGGCCCTTTAAAGTAATGTGCACTTCAATCTAATAGAACTGCTACCAGTTACAACCCTATAAGTGTTGAAGTAAACTGAATACAATTTAGAAGCCGCGTCGCGCGAATTGACGATTGCATATCGCGCCAATAGTAATAAATTACTCGCTCCCTTTTATTGTAATTTAACTAGCTGATGCCCGCGACTTTGACCGCGTGGATTGAGGTTTTTAGTTCCCGCGGGAACTGTTTAATTTTCTGGGATAAAAAGTTGCCTATGTGTTATTCCAGACTATAATGGATGTCGCTACGAATGTCGACGGCTCACTTCGCTTGCCCATCCTTTAGCTCCACTAAGTGACTACTTTTTGTCATTTTTTATGTGGATAACATGTCAAACGTTGCATATTAATTAATATCATCTTTAAAAAGATTCAGAAAGATAAAGTCAGATACATAAATGAGTGGAATCTGAATTAAGCCTCCATCAATGTGGTAACACAAGTAAAAAGGCAGTTCAAAAACGAGTCAAAATTAAAAATTTACGTGTCCGGGTATTCCTAACCATTCACTAAACTACAAAATAGACGATAGACAAAAGAAAGCAAATGTGAGAAGTGATAGCCAAGCAGATCTGCAAATTCATTCCTAATGAAGCCTAAAGCCTTCTATACACACGCGGCTAAAGCTGTTGGTAAAAAGGTAGTTCAGAAAACGCGTTAAAATTGAAACGTTAAGCAACTTTTGTCTTGTCGTGTGTCTATTTACGCCTTTACGGGTTCAAACTTGGTTCAAAGCTAAATTCGCTAGGGGCGCGCGTCATAAAATTTTACGACCGGTTGCCGTGGAAACCACGCCATTACGAGTTAGTTCGTCGATACGTCGCGAGGGGCGCTGCCCGTTTTATTTTGATTTGGTTCAGTACCTATTTTTTTAACTGTTTACTGTCACTGTCTTGTTAAGAGGCGGTGATGAACAGAGTTATAAATACTTACTTACTTACTATAAGATGACTTCATCTGCGTGGATTAGTTTTTCAGAATTCCGCAGGGACTCATTTATTTTCTGGGATTAAAAGTAGTATGTAATTCTGTTAGAAATCTATAATTTTCCTTCGAGATGCATTAGTTAGGATTGAATAAAATAATAATAAACTTTGTCGACAGCTGTGGTACGAGTAGCAATCGCAGATTGTTCATCTGTAATTTTAAATAAATTCCCTAGACCTTACATTTCAATGCATTAAGTATTCCAGTCACATTTCATATTTTATTAAAACAAAAATCCTGAAAGAGTGGCGCATTTTGTAAATTGTAATCCACATAATTCGGTTGAAGCACCGTGTTAGTGAGTACAGTAAGCTATAGTAATTGCATCGCTGTGAAATACAGTCGCAACTCGAAATGTTTCAGTTTCACGCACATAAACCACGCTTTGTCTCAGTGTACTCTACAAATCTATGAGCAGTAAGCTATAATGCAAGCTCTCAGACAAGCTTGCATTTCATAACAAACTCAATATTTCTGTTTGTCATGTCCGCCATGATGGATTTTTCATGACGTCACCGTATAATAGGAAAAGCATTCCAAACGATAAGATCTTGAAAACTTATTCTCACTATTCACATTTTTGAATATTAATATAACAAAAATTATGAAACAGCGCCACACTATATCAAAATGTCATTCACATAATAATTTGGTCGAAGCACCGTGTTAGTGAGTACAGTAAGCTATAGTAATTGCGTCGCAGTGAAATGCAGTTGCAACTCGAAATGTTTCACGCACATAAACCGCGCTTTGTCTCAGTGTACTCTACGAGTGTGTACCTAAATCTACGAGTCTGTGTCTGTGAGAGCTGCGAGTTAATGATTTTACGTTAGACGTGTTTACATTTGACAACAAACTGATTTCCAAATGAGTGTATAGTCCGACAAACTTATCTGACCCGGTGACAACGCCGCTAGCATAGCTATGAAAAAAAAACTTAACAGGCATAAAAATTTGTTCCAATTTTGGCCACCGGGTCAGATATTTTTGTGGGGCTATAGAATTAATCTTGAATAAATGAAAATCTTACACTTAGATATTTCTTATTTCCACCATAGGCCTAATTGTATAAGCAAATCGTAATCATTTGACAGCTTAAATCGTATTACTCGAACTGTTTAAGGAGTTCATACATGCTTTTTGACGTGCAGGCATCTATGAACTCCCCGATTGACACACAATTACGACTATCCGATTGACAAACGATAACGATTTCCTTACACAATCGGGGGGCAGGTTCAGAGCATGACGTCATTGTAGGAAAATATAAGGGGTTCCTATTTTCTTATTTTGCAGGGATTTATTTTTAAACTTCATCCTTCAACATTTGTATCCTATTTTCCCGTATTTCAAAAAATGGAAATACTTTCCCTCTAAAACCCATCCGATATATTGCGCCGTAGAGAAAAATCATTAAAAATATTTTCCGTGTTAATTTTTTACGATCAAGTTTAATGAGACCCACCGACGCGACGCCGCGTCACATAAAACGCAATATTTAAGGGTAGGAATTCCATCAAGTCGTTTTTACGACCTCTAGGGGGTTGGTTTTAGACATTACCTAACTGTCTCGCTAGTTCAGTGTTTAGCGTATTCCGCAGATCATGAGGTCGCAGTTTCGAGTCCCGGGTCGGGCCAAATAAAGATTTATTGGGTACTGGCGGGTATCACACCCGCGACTTCGCTGGCGTGGATTTAGGTTTTTGTTAAATACCGTGGAACTCTTATTTTCCGGGAAAAAAGTAGTCTTTGGCATACAGCATGCCCAGGGGACAAAAACTATTTTTACCCCGAATTGCGGCATGCACCAAATCGTCTGTAACAAATTTTGTCAAAATTTTTTGAACAGATAGGCCGTTAAAACGTACTAGACAGACATACAGACACACTTTCCCGTAAAGGATCACTTCTTGAAGTATAACAAAGCGTTTCGTATTTTTCAAATTAAGGTAAAAATATACAGATTCAAATGCCTAGAGCTAATTGCCAACAGTTACAGTCACTTTAATTTCCCAGCACTCAGAGCTGTCTGATACCTAGTTTTAAATTAAAAAACAACATTGATTGCAATCGACAAAATCAATGATAGCATAGAATATAGAGTGTTTTTATTACTTACTAAAATATTTTTTATAGAAAAGTTCCCAATTAATTTGTTCATGGTGTTTTGAATGTGAATAAGCATCGAATTGATTGATACATTGATTGCAATTACAATGACTGAAAATAAAGTCGCGATCTATGATTTGAAGCTAACCTAACATAACCTAAATACCACATAGGGTATTTTTTTACCCGGAAAAGAGTTCCCGCGGGAATCATAAAACCACGCGAAGTCGCCGGCATCATCTAGAAACAAATAATAGTATTGCAGCTCAGAAGAAACATTCTGAATCCTCTTATTAGATTACAGAGTTAACTTACAAATTAGTACTTTAGTCGAGGGCGATATGTTATCTGTAATTTTGTTAACGCCATTTCGCACGGCGCGGCGGCGACATCTTCAAATTGAATTAGTTGTTGGAAATGAAGAATTATTTCGGAGTACACTTTCCGTTTAAACACCCCAACTTTTCATGTCAATGCTCAATTTAGATGGGCAAAAATGTAGGACTCTGGTCTAATGTGTTGAATTGTGATCAAATCCATCCATCGCTACCATCTTTAACTGTTTCTTCACTTATCATCAGGTGAGAATGCGGTCAAGGACTTACTTGTGGAATAAAAATAAAAATAAAAACCGGGCAAGTGCGAGTCGGACTCGCGCACTAAGGGTTCCGTACCATTATTAATACATAAATACCTTTGTTAATGAACCGCAAGACTAACTTTGTTTGTAGAGGTTTATTGTTAATATCAAAAAAACTATGCAAGTTAGAGCATTGGCTATAGTTTTCCTGTAAAATATACGTAAATTCCTATTGACCATAATTATTTCAAATTTTTCGATTGGTAAACTCCGGAGATAAGGGGGGGGGAACGGTATTTTTTTAGACATTTTCCCCGATAAATCAAAAACTATCATAACTAAAAATAATTAAAAATCTGTTTTAGAATGTACGAAGTAAACCCTTTCATATGATACCCCACACAGTACAGTTATCTCACTTTTAAATTTCAACCCTCAGATTTTCCCCCCTTTTTAAATAAGTACAAAAATAATTTCCAATTTTTTTTAATTCCAGTGTCTTTGGGCCACGAATATACACAACTATTCCAAATTTCATGTCGATAGCTTCGGTAGTTACTGAAATAATCGAGTGTGACGGACGGACAGACGGACAGACGGACAGACAGACGGAGAAAGTCGCACCATAAGGGTTCCATTTTACCATTTTGGTACGGAACCCTAAAAAAGATCCAGATAGGTCACCCGAACGAAACTTGGGCGGGTCAGCTAGTTAATAAGACAATAGGTATTTTTCTATAACAATAAAATACTGCGTAAAAGCAATACAGGAAACTGTCGTCACGTATTCGAACCCCCTACCCTGTGGCATGCTGATCACGTAGCGACCTAAATATTACGCGCAGACGCTGTAACACGGGAGAATAAAGTGGTTATAGGCGTCTTTATGAGAGATTTGGGCCATTCGAACGATCTGCGGTCTGCCCAAATACGTGTGCCATACTTAATATTATAAAGGCGGAAGAGTGTCTGTCTGCTACGCTTTAAATGCCCTTCTTTATAACCGATTTTGATAAAATGTGGTATAGTGGTAGGTTATATCCCGGGGAAGGACATAGGCGAATATGGACAGGACATATCCTGGAAAATTAAGGAGATTCCCTGGAAATTAGAAAAAACTTAAGTCACGCGGACGAAGTCGCGGGCATTATCTAGTAGCTTAATAAAACGTATTTTGTAATACATAGAGAGGAAATATAGTACCTATGTATTTAACAATGATCTAATGGAAGACCACCTGTGCGAAGCCGAGGTGGGGTTACAGGTTACAGGTCAGCTAGTAATCTTCTCAATATATAAAACCGGCCAAGTGCGAGTCGGACTCGCGCACCGAGGGTTCCGTACTCAAGAAGTAGGTATAATTACCTTTGTTAATGAACCGCAAAACTAACTTTGTTTGTAGAGGTTTACTGTTCGGTTTAAAGATATTTATTTCTCTTAAGAACAACTGTTCACTTAACAAGAATTTGAACATAAGTTTAGTAATTACACAGAAGCATGCATTATATATACTAATATTATAATTTAATTGTCTTATTACTTATTTACATTATTGCCTTAATCTATGGTAAATATTTTGGTAAATATAAATAAATATCTAGCGGAACAGGTTAGGTATATTTATACAATATTATCCGCTACATATAACTTCAGCTTTTTCTTAAATTGCGAAGTATTATTACATTCTTTAATAGGATCAGGTAAGCTATTGTATAAGACTGCACCCTCGCACAATATGTTTTTATTTCCATATGCTTTTGTCCGTGGTTGCCAAATGTGAAATTTGTTTTTGTTTCTAAGGTTATATTTGATAGTCCTGGGTATGAAAGTTAAATTAGAGTGTATAGTTTTTGATGTAATTTTCCTAATAAGATGACATGTATTGTATGTATATAATTGTTTAATGTTCATAAGCTTAGTTTTTTTATATAGTTCTTTTGTTGGAGTAAGGTAGTTATAACGGAATAAAGCTTTAATTAGTTTATTTTGTGCTCGTTGTAGTTTGTTGATGTGAGTTTGTGCAGCTGATCCCCATATTTCCACTAGATATTCTAAATTTGGCTTTGCTAGGGCGTTGTAGATAGTTTTTCGGATTTGGAGCGGTATTAAATTTGAGACTTTTCGCAGTGCACCTGTAAGTGAAGCTAATTTTGAGGTAATTTGGTTAATATGTGAGTCCCATATAAGTTTGTCGTCTAATGTTAGGCCTAAATATTTTTCTGATTTAGTTCTTTTTAAAATATTATCATTTATCTTAAGCGGTGGATAATTAGGTACTTTTTTATTTTTAGCACTGAAGATCATGTATGATGTTTTGGCTGTATTGATTGTGAGAAGATTATGTAGAAACCATTCATTTAATACATCTAGATCCTTTTGTGCTTGAGCTATAACTTCATGAATGGAGTGAGCTGTTAATATCAAAAAATTACGTTTGTTGTATGGGAGCCCCCCTTTAATATTTACTTTATTGATATTTAATTATTTATTTTGAAAGGTAATATACAAGTTAATATTCTGTGAAAATTTGAACTGTCTACCTGTTACCGTTTTTAATATTGAGCAAAAAAATAAGAAAAAAACACGTTTATTGTATGGGGACCCCCCTTAATATATATATTTTTTTAATTTTTAGTATTTGTTGTTATAGCGGCAACGGAAATACATCATTTGTGAAAATTTCAGCTTTCTAGCTATCACGGTCTATGAGATACAGCCTGGAGACAGACAGACAGACAGACAGACAGACAGCGGAGTCTTAGTAATAGGGTCCCGTTTTTACCCTTTGGGTACGGAACCCTAAAAAGGAAAAGGTGACCGACTGATTGATCTATCAACGCACAGCTCAAACCACTGGACGGATCGGGCTGAAATTTGGCATAATACAGGTAGCCTTTATGACAGCAGGCATACGCTAAGAAAGGATTTTTGAAAATTCAACCTCTAACCTCTAAGGGGGTATAAATAGGGGTTGCAAGTGTAGAGTCGACGCGGAAGAAGTCTTGGGCAAAAGCTAATGTAATATAAATTATATAGTTAGTAATAAGTATGTGATAATAATATAGTTAACATAAACAAAAACAAAAACGAGTATGATTGCAATTCGTGTGATACGATATGCGTTACCAAAACCCTATTATGCGTGTCCCGGGAGAAATTTCCATAATGCGACCGGGATGTTTCAATTGCAATGTTTCTTTGACATTTCTTTTTGTATACATATCTATGTGATTAAGTTTATTTTGGAATGTACCTACTTACATAATAATGTCGTCAGTACTTTAGACATAATCTATACTTCTATACCTAATTAGTAATATTATTATAAATGCGAATGTTTGGATGGATGTATAGATGGATGGATGGATGGAAGTTTGTTACTCAATCACGCCAGAACGGCTGAACGGATCTGGATGAAATTTGGCACAGAGATAGATTATAGTCTGGAATAGCACATAGGCTACTTTTTATCCCGGAAAATTAAAGAGTTCTCGCGGGAACCAAAAACCTCAAACCACGCAGACGAAGTCGCGGGCATTCGCTAGTTAGTCATATATTTGGATGAAATCTGGATGAAATTTGGTACAGAGATAGATTATAGTCTGGAATGGCACACTGGCTACTTTTTATCCCAAGAAATAAAAGAGTTTCCACGGGAACCGAAAAACCTCAATCCACGCGGACGAAGTAGCCGGCATCAGCTAGTAATATCATACCTACGAATTATGATCCATACTAAATGCGAAAGTGTGGCCCATCTTTTTAACTAATACTGACCATATTACATCCACATATGACATGACCATATTATTATTATTATATGGTACATCTGCAGATGGAAGACCAACTGAAGAAGTGCAGATGAACCTGGAAGAGCTGAAGTCGAGTAGGACGACCTTTTTTAACTCCTATGTACTTACAGTTCCAGCTTGGTGCAAAAATGTGTTCCTCAGTGCAGACTTTTGGCCTGAGGGCATAGTGTACCGTCGCTATAGGGAAGCGAGACAAAAATCCCTACCGTACCGTACCGTACCGTCCTACCGTAGTATTAGTCTTTTTTATTATTGTTTATTTTTATTTTTGAGTATTGTATTTACCTACATAACTATAGTATTTTAAGATTGTATTTTATTTTATCTTATAATATTGTTTTTATTTTTTAAGTAATAATGTATTTTATGTATTTTATAATATGGGCCTTGTTGCCTGAAATAAAATGAATAATAATAATAATAATATTATACAGTAGGCCGAGTGGGAATTTTTACTTTTTACGTATTCGATCGCGACAGCGTTAACTATCATTTATAGCCAGCTGTGTCCTTCCCTTCCTTCCTCGTTGGTCTAGTGGTTAGCCTAGTCGACTGCGGATCACGAGGTCCTGGGATCGATTCCCGGTCGGGCATAAAAAGTTAGGTATTGGGTTTTTCGATTAAGAAATTCTCAGTGCCAGCCCGGAGTTGGAAGTTGGCGGTGTTTCACCTCCGTGCCTCGGAGAGCACGTTAAGCCGTCGGTCCCGGTTATTATAACTAACATGATAGTAGTCGTTAAAGCCCGCCAACCCGCATTGGAGCAGCGTGGTGGGTCTAAGCTCTAATTCCTGCTCTCCTATGAGAGTGGAGGCCTGTGCCCAGCAGTGGGACGTAAATAGACTGTAGTGATGTGTCCTTCCCCGGGATGCTATACCAAATTTCATCAAAATCAGTTGAAAAGATGGGCCGTTAAGAGTAGTTGATAGACAGACAGACCCTTTTCTCATTTAATATTATTAAGACTTAAGTAGTATGGATTGATCGAGCGCCAGCTTGTCAAGCGCTTGATAATTTTCCATACAAATCGTGGTAGCCGTTGTGGCGATCTAATGGGAAGAAAATCTCCCACTAGGCACCCGGATATGATTTGAATTTGTGGGACGGATCTAGGCAGAGTTCCTATTGGATTTTTTAACCCTATATCCATGCGGGCAAAGTTCGAAGACGCTTTTCCAGCGTCCCTTCTTCTTGTCACGTATAACTTAAGTATGTACTATCATTTAATCAGTATTTAATTTTTTAACCATATTATATCCGGGCAAAATTCGAAGACGCTTTTCCAGCGTCCCTTCTTCCTGTCACGTATTACTTAAGTACTATCATTTAAAGAAAGGGTGCAGACAACTTCCTGTCAAGCGCACTCCATTGACATGATTGCAGCCAAGTGCAAGCTTTTAATTCAATAATAGAAAATCCATCAGGTAGAAAAATATAGAAATCCTTTTTTAAGTTAGCAGCTTTTTCAAATTTTTATAGCACTCAACAAATTCACCAACATCTGCTAGTTCAGAATAAAACTAAAACACGCCAAACACATCCAACTCTTTGTCCAACTATAAAATCCCGAAAGCTATCAAAAAATTGGACAAACAAAGAATACACCCGTACATACAATTCTTGGTATGCAATACCATTCAAAAGTTTAGAATTCAAATAGGGCACGAAATATACGTTCGGAAACCTAATCCGCTAACGAATCGACGCGGTGAAAAAAGAAACAACATGGCGCGCTCTTATCAATTATTCGCGGCAGAATTTTCGCGACGGGCAACACAATGGCCCATCAATCCGGACAAAAACTGGCAACACAAACATTCCCGGACAAAGGGTCGTGGAAAAGCTCGCGATTTGTACGTAAGTATGTGGCAGCGTCCGCTATGGTTATATTTTTAACTCAGAATTTTAATTTTTTTAACGAAGATGCTAGATCCTTTTATAAGGATCTATCTACTCGTCTCACAATTCACAGAGTCCGGAATGCTGGCAGTTACCTAAGTTTAATGTGTTTCATAGTTTTAATCTAATCATTGAAATAAAGATATAATTAAGTAAATTAACCATTGATATATATATATATATATATATATATATATATATATATATATATATATATATATATATATTATATATATGTATATTGATATATATACTAGAAAAAAGAAAAATAAGTTGGGCGTCCGACTTGTAGGGCGTGCCCCTCACCTGTATAAGCATTTCCTTGTCCCCGCCATAGCGCTGTCCCGTTTAACAGGATTCAGGCTAGATGGCGTTAGTAAAATAAGTCCGCATTCTTTGTTTGACAGGGCACGTCTATATAAATTGAGGTCGTTGAAATTAACTAATTCTAATAAAAATTAGTCGCTTTCATCGTCAATCGATAGATGCCCTGCAGAGTGCAGGGCGACCGATCTTTTGCATCTATCATTGATACATCGCAATCACCTCTGATTGGTAAACACTCTTCCACTATAGGACGAAATCCATTGACGCAGCAAGAATACCATAAATTCAGCCAATCGGAGGTAATTGCGATGCATCAATGATTGATGCAAAAGTTACGCGGTCGCCCTGCAGGGCTGGACACAGACATTTTAGAATTTAAAAATATGGATACTATTAGACTGTTTATTGAATTTAATAAATCAGTTTGCTTTTAGTGCATTCACAGATAAAATAAATTAAATATTCATTACACTAAGTCAATTTGTAGCCATGTTGGATTAACTGTAATCGACTAACTAATCCCCTGGCCGAAAATTAAATATTCAATCAGTCAAATGTTGCGTTAACAACGTGAACTAGTTAATTTGGATTTAAATTTTAAATGCAAAGCTTCTAAAGCCTGATTGTTAAATTAACCGTGTATATTGTAATGAGTTAATTATCTATATTAATATTACAAATGCGAAAGTTTGGATGGATGGCCTGAACGTCTGAACGGATTTGGATGAAATTTGGTACAGAGATGGAATAACGGCATCACGCGTGAACGGCTGGACCAATTTCGCTAATCCTTTTATTTGTGTTTGTTTGGACCTGGAGAGTGACATAGGCTACTTTTTAGCCCGGAAAATTAATGAGTTCCCGCGGGAACCAAAAAACCTCAATCCACGCAGACGAAGTCGCGGGCATTCGCTAGTTAGTTATATATTTGATGTTGTCTCTCTCTCATCGCCCCGCAAAAGTTAGTCGAACGTGATTTAATACATCTTTCATAAGTCACAGTCAAAATATATTTATTCAATTTAGGTACAATGTACTTATTGACGTCCAGTTACTTATAAAATATGATGGTGATAATCATAATATATTATACGATATCTTACGTTTCCTATCTCATGTTTATTTCATCCAAGATCCCTATCGATGATTTTGCTATAAAACCCTAGTTAATTGGCTTGTTTAAATTCTAATTTCAGATGTTTCATCTCGGTTTAAAAGAAAATAATATTAACACGTCAAATTACTTTTAAACAAATCCTTCCGCATTTTGAAGAGTTCATGTTGTAAACATTATTTCTTTTGTCAGTAACGTACAAGGAAACATCACATCAAAAGTGACCTAAATCGAGAAATATTCGACCATAAACAACTTCTAAAACCACATTCATCATCGTTAATAATATATCAGTTCAAATCCTTAAAAATAAAACGCGACCATAGAGTTCCTACTAAGAATTTTTTAGTCGGAAGCATTTTGATATTCCAAACAAAATACATCATCAGTGGCCTAAATCAAAATATTCAATCTTGATTTCGTCTTTTAGAAGTTCGGAACCAAAATGCCGGATAAGTTTATACGTATATATGTACTACAAATATAAGTATATTATACTAGCTTTTGACCGCGGCTTCGCTTTGCACGTTTGTAACACCACTGTGAGCGTTCGGGTTGCTATCGAGAATTTCTTGTCAGAAAAATCAGTAACTGTTTTAACTCGACTCAAGATTAGAACCCGTGATCTTACGTTCCACAACCAAAAATAATAGCCACTACACCAACGAGGCAATTCATAAAAAAATAATAAACAGACACGGAGGCGAAAACAAAAGTAGAAATCCTATCCTCGAGGGGATGAAAAGACGTCGTTATCATCTCAGACCGATTCATCTAGGAGTTTGCTATCCCGTCGCATATCCCTTTTTAATCTGTCACCAATCAGCCGTGCATTAATATGCAATCGGCATTCGAAAGAATCCCCCATAACGCGTCTGATATAACGCGTCTACATATATGCCAACTTGTACCTCGTATGTAAAGCGTCTACATACTCGTATATTAACTATTATCTGTAAATTTGAAAGACAAGAAACAGTCTGGCCTATTTTGAGGCTTCGGCCCCGGCTTACGGGCAAAGCCAAGCAAGCCGCCAAGTGATCTGAAGAAGCTGTTTAATGGTGCTCGGTGCTCACAAAAGTGTCCTCATATTAACGGACATCATGGTCACAGGCGACGATGCGAAGCACAAAAATAGTATAATGATGGATGTTTTTCTTATATGGTATCGTGTCGACTCCCGACATGTTGGCATGTCTGTAGAGGCATTACAAATGGAAGAGATACGGGTACACACAAGAGAGCGCTCCTGTATTCATGGACGGAGGCGACGATGCGAGGCACTAGACTAGTCGATGACGATGACTGTAGTGATGTGACCGTATTTATCGAATCCACTTTTGAACAATTCATATAAGTATGTAGGTACTTATTTTTTTAATCATTATGAATCGACAAGGCGATTTTCCGCCATCTTTAAATACTCGACCTACATGTGCCACTGCTTCCAAAAGTCGGAAATCCAGAGAAAATATTAGGTACATTAGAGAATAATAAAAGCCCCACAATAATAAATTTTATAAAATCCATTGTGTCAAAGGGAAAACTTTTTTTGAGTAGAAACCTCCATAGATGTTGTGTCAGCTCACTTCGCTTGCCACCTCCCCCTTTCGTTCCACTCGGTCTCGTAGGCTCGCTTTATTCGCTTTACTTTTTACAAGAACACTCAAGCGGTAAGACAGACAAGACTGCTTGTAATCGCGGCGAACAGGGGCCTAATTACTTAAAAATGATTGCTACAGCTTAACGATCTGATTGGTTGACACTTTTCCGTTAATGGCCAAAATCCAATGTCACTAAGTGGCAAGAATATTCAGCCAATGACAACAATTGAGACAGTTACGAAGATTGATGCATTTTTTACTCCGATTTCGTTCTGAGGTACATTCGAAGTAATCAGTAAGTAATAAGTAGAGGTATTGGTAAATAATATATCGATATGTACTCGAGCTATATAAGATAAATGCACATCACTAGTGACAAAATAAAACCCACTTGATGACTGCTTGGCAACACCCATAGAAACTACAACACTAAGATGCACTAACGACACTATGCTATGGAGACACAAAAAACACTAAGTTTACACTATGCACTAACTATTCAGAGTTACAAAAAATATTCGTTGAGTTTCGCGTCTAATTAAGATAATTTTAATTATATCTTTTAATGTAATAGTGAGCTTTTTGAGCAGATCTCGACTCGACTCTTGAGTTTTGAATAGCGTTTTGAGTTTTTGTGTCTGATCCATTCATTAACTATATTAAATTTATTTTAATTAGTAGCGCTCTTTTGATTTTGTAGACTAAATAATATTTGTAGGATGTTGTTTGCTTAAAAGAATAATTAATATATGCATATAGAAATAAATGTTGCTGATTTTTTTGCTGGCTTTCCTCAGTAGATTTAGAATATACTTTTAGAACTGGTGGGTGTGGGGGTTGAATTTTAACGTAGGATTAAATAAAATATTAAAGATTGACTCATTTTTTCAATGTGCGATGAAGTAATCTTATCTCCTGGTCAATTTTTTAAATGAATCTGCTAGCTTTTTCCATTTTTATTGAATTCAATCTCTCGTTCTATTTTCCTCTCTGGCAAAGTACTAAGGGCGGGCACAGGCTACATTTTAGTACCTACAGTGTGCGGCCTAGAAACCCGCGACGCGACCAGCCCCTCTAGCCAAGTTGTTACGTTTCATGTCTATTCTCTTTCTATAATAATCGTTACTGCTTTAGCGAAAGCGATTAAAAACGCTAACCATAGACTATTCACTTATTTTTTCTCTCCGCTAAATCGTTAACGTATAATCGTCCGGCGAAAGAGAAGAGAAACTGAATATTTAGTGGGACGAAGCCGCGGGCTCTAGTCCAACAATGATGTCCGCATCCGCTCGCAATATGGCGGATCTTGCGTTTCCGGGTTTCCATTGCGTGTTACAAAAGAAAACTGGAGCATTCCTTCGCATTCATGTCACTATCTAATACCCGCAAATTCGTCCGCGTCGAATAAGATTTTTAACTCCCACGGGAACTTCTTAATTTTCAGGGTTAAAAACCAGCTTATGCCAGGTCCTTAACTAGATTATAGTTGTTTTTTAATCAACCCTAGCCCTGGACTGCAATCTCACCTGATGGTAAGTGATGATGCAGTCTAGGATGGTAGCGGGCTAACCTGTTAGGGGCATGGCAGTTATATTAAATCCATATCCGGTTTCTACACGGCCTCGTACCTAAATCGCTTCGCCTTTGCCGGAAGAATGGTAACTAGCCACGGCCGAAACCTCCCACCAAGCCAGACCAGAAAAAAATCAGAAACTATTCCCAAATTGACTCTGCCTGGGTCGAACCAGGAACCTCCCAGTTCCCACGTTTAAGACAACATCGCTCAACACTGCGCCAGGGAGGTCTTCAAAATTTACGTCAACATACCTACTCACATGCCAAAAATTACGTCGAACCGCGTCCAGTCGCGGGCGTGCGCTAGTATAGTATCTATGGACATAAGATTAATTACCATCGCACATAAAGCTATTACAGCAACAACAACCAAGCTGATGATGCCTATATCAAAAGTAAATTATTTCTAACTGATTATTAAATAGAGGGTCATCCAAAAGGCCTAAAATTCACATCCTCGGTTAGTTTTAAGTCTGATAACCATTTTAAAATATAGATTAAAGAAAAAAAGTGCATTGAAATTATATGACGTCACAAGTCACTCTTCAATCTTTAACTTAATTTGTAGGATGTTTAATAGGATATAATTTAACTGTAATTAATTTATTGTACCTAATTTATTAATTTAATTTAAATTAATTGTATAATATTAGTATTCCTTTATTTAATTATTGTTATTTTAATGATGTGAATATATTAGCTGTAGGTATTCTTTGTTTTGTGAAAAAAAAAACATATTGACCGGATAGTCATTAATGCCGTATATGCCTGTAATTAAGTATTGTGTTAGAATAAGACAATTGTATTACTTTAAAATTATTAATTGTTTGTACAATATTTGTTGGCATTTCAATAAATAAATAAATAAAATAAAAATAAAAGTCACAACTGTGCATTTTATACAACTTCCATACTAGAAGTGCGTTTTTAAGTTTGATAAAGAGTTGCTGATTTCATTGAGTTGTCATCATCCCTATTAAGCTTAAGAAGTTCTTTTAATGTAAGGGGACCCAAATTTCATTTGCGTGTCTCGAATGTCCCTTCTTCGCGAGGTACAAAGCTAAAGACAAAGGTCGCCGCCGGTCAATACCATATGCTTGAAACTTCGAGTGCGTTAGTCTTTATTTGGAGAAGGTGATTCATTATAGATTCTTACGTACTTACAGTTCGGTCTGAAAAGTTTTATCAGTTTTCAAATTAGAATGGCAATAATATAATATTCTGGCGACCTCCCTGAGGTCCCGGAATCGATTTCCAGCAGGGTCAATTTGGGAATTTTTAGTTTAATATAACTGCCATACCCCTAAAAGGTTAGCCCGCAACCATCTTAAACTGCATCGTTACTTACCATCAGGTGAGATCGCAGTCAAAGGCAAACTTGTAGTGGAATTTAAGAAACTAACTCTATTGCCGGGTCACTATTGAACACGAGTTTTCTCGCAAAATCAGAAGGGTTAGGCAATAGTCTACCGCTCTGACCAAGAGCGTATTGGCAGACTTCACACAGCTTGGTGAACATTATGAACTCTCGGGCCTGCAGGTTACTTCACGATGTTTTCCTTCTACTAATATTATAGATGCGAAAGTTTGTTTGTTGGTTTGTCCGTTAATCACGCCGCAACGGAGCAACGGATCGACGTGATTTTTGGCATGCGTATAGTTGAGGATCTGGAGAGTGACAGGTTACTTTTAATCCGGAAAATTCTAATCTAAACCTCACGGCTATCACGGCCTTTAAGCCATATAAGAAACTCTTTAAATATACTGAGACTTTCGTACATTGTCTCTTAACTCACAAAAAATACCTACTATTTATTCATCGAAGTTCGTGTCAAAATTACATAAGTATGTTTATGCAGTGAACGTATATGAAGACGTAAACGTAGGTACCTAAGGTACATAAATATTTACGTCTTAAAATTGTCCATTGTCTTATTTTGACCGCATTAGACTGAATGTAATGCATCTACCCTAGACAAATCGTCTACATAAGTAATAAAATTTACATTTTTATTGCAAAATATACGAAAACATTTCAAACATGCAAGGATTTTGGTTAACTTACCATCCAATCCCATGGCAAGTTGTAACCCTGAAACAAACAACAGCCCATGAGTACCTATTAATTAAAAAACTGTAACCCGATTACCGAAAAAACAGAGGGTTCCACATTTTTAGATGTAACATCAGTCATGTCGATTTTGTTGGAGTAAAATGTAACTTAATATGTCAACCGGACGACACGGCTAGTACCACAGAATACTAACAATTACAAGTTACCTACAACGTGCCTACTAAAAACCCTGCCGGGAATCGAACCCGGGACCTCCTACGATAAGGACACAACGCTCACCCAGTGTTGCAAAACAACCTCCAACATGTTGGAAGTTGGAGGATGTTTTTGTATTTTTGCTCCACATACGCAAAATAACTCCACATATGCAAAATAACTGAGTAGGTACCTACATGAACAAATAAATCTGGTACTTAATTATGGCCCGATCCGGGACCTCGTCGGCCGTAATCGAACATGCCAACCACTAGGCCAACGAGGCAGTTACCGTGGAATATACATAAATACAAACATACATACATACATACATACATACCTACATAGACTGCTAAAATCATAACCGTTCCTTTTGGCTTAGCCGTAGTCGGGTAAAAATGAAAATTCATTATCTATTAAAAGGTGAATGGCACAAAACCTATTGTACAGTAAGTGTGAACATGTAAATTCATCATAATATATGCTTTTATCATGTTGTTTAATAAAATAGATCAAAAGGCTCTGAGTACATCATAGTAAAGTAATATTGTTAATGCTGACAGCTTTTCATTATATTAAACTTACTTACTCAGAGGGGAGGGTAGACTCTAGTGTTTTAGGGTTCCGTAGAAAAAAAAGGAACCCTTATAGGATCACTTCGTTGTCCGTCTCTCCTACTGTCAAGAACCTTTTTCTCAAGAACTCGTGGAGGTATCAAGTAGTCTAGGCAATGGGGCGGTTTGTTGTATGGAGACCCCCGCATTAAATCCTCAGTCGATGAAACTTGGCAGGGTTGTAGTATGGTATGAACCAATACTTATACAAAAATATCCATCGAAAAATCCATCCGGAAGTTAGATATTTATACCTAAAACTTAATATTTATGATTGAATATTTTATCGATTTCTATCTAAAATAATAGTAGTTGTATATTTACACTCAAAACTGAAATATCAAACGAAATAATCATGAAGAACATCGATATTTAACCGATTTTATTATCAAACATAAACTGCGTTTACGCGATAGTGTACCCTTCTGCTTTAACAATTAGGTATAGCATAAAAACCCTTACTTTCTTTATGATTTTTATGGTTGGATATTTATAATATACGTTTAACTCATGATACTTTATCATACTGTAAAGTTTCGTCGCCTGAGGAATTATTGTTGGGGTTGACTAGCTTTATTGCCTAGACTAAAGTTGAAATTAATACCATACACTCCCTAGGGGCTGTAAAGAAATAAAGCTTCTAAGTCAACAAAATCAAATAATATGGGTATATAAGTCGTATATTTTGAGACGAGGTCCAGTGAGAATCAAAACCTATTAGGTACCTATAAGTACTTCCCGTTGACCTAGAATCATGTAATTTGGCAAGAAGCAAGTTCTCATAGCACAAGAAAGGAAAAACCCGCGCAGCCAGCGCGCGTGTGCTTTATGACGTTGCTTCGTACCAAATTTCAAGATTCTGAGTTCACGGGAACTCTGAGTTCCCTGTATAGGTTTTGATTCCCTTGCGAGTGTCGAAAATTTGCAGCATAAACGGCTGTATCTTTTGATTGCGTTGGCTTAGAAGCTTGATTTTTTCACAGCTCCAAGGGACTATAGACCTGAGTATTTGATATGAATTTCAGCTTGATACCTCCATGCGTTCCTGAGAAAAAGGGTCTTGGCACAGACGGACGGACAACAAAGTGATCCTATAAGGGTTTCGTTTTTTCCTTTTGAGGTACGGAACCCTAAAAACAAAAATCATTAATTTGTAAAGGCTATTTTTCACCCCGAAAAATTAAGGAGTTAAGCGGGCGAAGTATACGTTAGCATCAACTAGTATGAGATAAAAATACTTGTAATTAGTAAAATATCTGCTCAAATGTTAGTAAAACGCATCTTTATTCTTTTGTAAAGTTCTCTATTTTTAACCATTGAGGTATATTATGTACCATATAACTTCAATGTTTTTATCTGCACACGATTGCCATGTGTCATCCGTAACTGCGGGGCATCTCGTAACGAGGGGGCTTCGGTTTTGAATCCGGTATCCTTCCCCATTCACGTTTTGTCTCCCGATAGAAGCGTCATTTTTATGCTGAATAGACAGAATATACCGTTGAATAGACTGCTAATAGAAATGGGAGTCTTTCTCAATATCACCCAACGCAGTATTCCGACTCACTTTCAAACACAGTTTGAACTGTTTACTTTTTTTTAAACCCTTCCGATTCAAGGACTTTTTGAATTTTCTTTCGTTCATGACGTCACATTTGCAAGTTTGCATAGTGCAAGATACGTGAATAGCACTTGCACTTCGCATCTAAGACTTTCCTTCAAGCCTTCGGCAAGAAAGAAAACATAGAGGAAATCTGCGTGACTGAGAGGTTCAATGTTCTCTAAGGTTGTCATCAACGTTGCTTGTAGTAATAAAAATAATTAGGCATTAAGGCATTAAATAAACCCGTATACCTTGTTTGGCTACATCCGTGGCTCAGTGTTGGTCGCTGTTGCCTTAACGTGGGAGGTCCCGGGTTCGATCCCCGGCAGGGTCAATTTGGGAATTTATAATTTCTGAATTCTGGTCTGGCCTGGTGGGAGGCTACGGCCGTGGCTAGTTCCCACCCTACCGGCAAAGACGTACGGCCGAGCGATTAAACGTTCCGGTACCGTGTAGAAACCGATTAGGGGATGGGTTTAATATACATATCTGCCATACCCCTAACAGGTTAGCCCGCTAGCATCCTAGACTGCATCATCACTTGCCATCAGGTGAGATCGCAGTCAAGGGCTAACTTGTAGTTGATAATAAAAAAAATACGCTTAATCGGGTTCTACACGGCATCGTACCGGGACGCTAAATCGCTTGGCGGCGAGTCTTTGCCTGTAGTGGTGACTAGCACAGCCTAAACCTTCCACCGGACAAACTTTCAACACCGCCAAGCTCTAGACAATGTGTGAAGTTGGTCATGTTTTGCTAACTATAAAACAATCCCAGCACGTCATGTGGTCGCGTGTAATGAGTTGCGCGACACTCGTAGAGGGTTAGAGGCGATTCGTTAGCCGCTAGGCGGTTTAATTGCTAGGGCTGCCTCTAATAACTTGTGGCGACAAAAAAATTCATTTACACATTTGGATTCACGCAAAAGCGAATAGCTTGAGCCCAAGTATCCGTTGAGACTTGAGACGTCGACAGCGATGACGATTGACGAATCAAAGGCCCAATTGTTTAAGCAAATCGTAATCATTTGACAGCGTAAAACGTATTACTCGAACTGTTTAAGGAGTTCATACATGCTTTTTGACGAGCAGTCATCTATGAACTTCTCAAACAGGTCGAATTATCCGTTTGACAAACGATTACATTATGCCCTTTTCTAATATTATTTCCATTGCATTGGGAAGAGACTGACCCCCAAGACACGGGCCATCCTAGTTTAGGGGTCCAGGGTAATTTTAAGAAATTATGTAATATGGTTTTTGGAATAAAATAAAGATTTATATTATCTTATGATTTCCTTACACAATCGGGGGACAGGATGGCTGAGGAGTGTACGTATTTGCGCATTAGGTACTGACGCTGTCAACAGATGAACAAAATTTACTTTATGACGAATTAAAATTACAATTTATTGACGTGGTGTAGGTACCAATTTCGAATGCTTAAAACGTGTTTTCACTTTGATTAAAAATAGATTATTAAAATCTATCGTAAGGTGTACAATACCGTTAACCTATGGCCCTGCCAGATCAAACCAAAGATAATTTAGAAATTACATACTTTAATTGCCTCAGGAATGGAGGCCAAGTACATCTCACGTTTACGTTCAACAGGATTTCATGTATACCGCAGAACAGAGAACCTGCGTACACTTCATGTTCATGTACGGTTGACGTCAAATTTCTTATTAGTGAGAAAGTCACCCTCAAACTTACATAAATACATAATATTCATCTTGTAGGTTGACATTGTTACAGTTTACGGCAATAATCTTGTATTAAATAGTAATGGTTTGAACCTAATGTTTTTAAATTAAGGTAAATATTTTGGACTGATTGTTTGTGTGGATGAGTGCACACAGTTTTAGCATTTAAGCTATGTATGGACTTCAACCGTAAAGTATTAAATATTAAAGAATAAGAAAATATCCAAATGTGACAACCCTAACGGCACGTTACATTCTGGCGGGTGGAGCTCGAGTGGTGGAGGTTGTCGCGCTTTATATTATTTTATAACATTTTAATGGCGGTGCTTAAATATTAGTTATGTGAATAAAATGCAACATTTTTAAAACTCGCCGCTAAGCATGGAGTAGTTTTTTTTTATATAATTAAAATTAAACATAGACACAGTTATGAAATTTAAGTTTTTCCTGACGATTTTCCTCCGCATCTTATAAAAAGTCATTTATTTAGTCGTACTATAGACAAGGTGATGATTTAGTTTTTTCTTATTCCCGCGAAACTCCTTAATTTTCCGACCTATGACCTTCTCCAGGATACAACCTATCTCTATATCTTTCATCAAAATCCGTTGAAAAGATGGGCCGTGAAAGCAGAAACAGACAGACACGCGATCTCCGTCTATCCCCATCATTAGTAAAATAACCTGCATACGCGATGCAACTCAACTCCGAAATTTGGAAAGTGGCTTTTAGAGTTGCATTGTGTTGAAGCTTGCAATGGCTGATTTTCCGTGCGGGGAGAACAAGGCACACTTACAATGAAGCTTTTTCTGCATTTCCATAATATTTCCTGCGTTGCGAGTTGCGACTTGCGTTGAGTACCTTATTGTTTAGTGAGAAATGTTGAGAAAAAAGAAATCCCGGTTAGGTTCCTCATGTACGGTCTAAGATCGCTTTTCAGGCCAAGTCTTTATTCATGAAACAGACAAGAAAGAATGCTTACCTACTGTGGTTCTGAGTTCTTTAGTGTAGCGGTGCGAAAACTCGCTGCATATAGTCCCGGATTTAGTTCCCGTATTGTATTTTTACTGGAATTTTTACCGTGGTTAGTTGTTATTTTAAATTAAATCCATACTTTAAATCAATGAATTTGATAAAATGATGAGCAAAATGTGTATTTTGGTAAATTGTCATATTTGATGATTATTTTTTGTTATACTATAATTATATCCATATTATAAATGCAAAAATGTGTCTATCTGTCTGCTACGCTTTCGCGACACGTTCAACCGATTTTGATGAAATTTGGTACAGGGATCAGTTATATCCCGGCCATAGGAGACTTTTTATCCCGCAAAATTCAGGAGTTTCCGCGGGAATCAAAAAACCTTAATCCACGCAGACGAAGTCGCGGGCATCACCTAGTATAATCAAATTCACGCTGTGATAATATAAGTATAATTAATATCGTTGTCTGCTGGAAGTAAGGGATTAAGTTTATGTCTGCAACTGCACTAGGTACTCAACAGTATAAAGCCGTAGGGCGTGTTTGGCCAAGCGTGAAACGTTAATTGCCCTTCAGCCTGTGTTGTGGTTCTCTTGAGACTGCCGCGGCAACTGAGGGGACAAAAATTATCTTTATGCCTCATTATCTGTGAAAATTATAACAAGGGTGTTAAAATGACCTTTTTTTAAACCTACTAAGTACAAGTTAGCCCTTGACTGCGATCTCACCTAATGGTAAGTGATGATGCAGTCTAAGATGGTAGCGGGCTAAATTGTTAGTGTACGGGCACGAAATTAGCGACGGGGGAGCGACGGCGGCATCGGGGTGATGCGATTAGTCGGAGAGCTGGCGCGAATTTGTTTAATTTTGTCGTACTAATTTGAAGACTTTATTCACTTCTTCGAATTGTTAAAAAACCGCAAAATTTATCTGGCGACTTGCAGGTATTATTTAAATTACTCAATAAATTACGTGGTTAAAATTTCAGATTGCCAAAAGTATATTTTTTGGGAATTTTAATAAAATATTTTTGAAGAGGTCTGGTAATACTTTATACCCGACAAAAACGTCGGGATTTTTTTTCGAATTCTATAGGTAAGTACCTACTAAATTTAAAGATAAAAAAATCAAGTTTGCCAAAAATTTTTTTTTTGTTTTTTTTTTTTTTGCAAATGTTATGTGCTGCGCAGTAGTGAAATAACCACAAACGCTCTACCAGACTGGCAGGACTGGATTCGCCAATTGACGAAATTAAGTACATATATATTTTCACAATAATTTCAGCTTGCCTAAAAGACCTTCCCGAAATCCGTCGTCAGCTCTCGGACCACATCGCCCCGCTGTCGCCGTCGCTCGGCCGTCGCTGGTTTCGTGCCTGACGCCTTAGAGTACTCGGTGCCTTAGGGGTATGGCAGTTATGTTAAACCCATACCCCTAGTCGGTTTCTACACGGCATCGAACTGGAATACTAAATCGCTTGAAGTACCGTCTTTGGTAGGGTGGTGACTAGCCACGGCCGAAGCCTCCCACCAGACAAAACGTACCTACTAATACAGTTTTAACGTGAAAACCCTGCCGAGAATCGAACCCGGGACCTCCCACGATAAGGACACAGCGCTCACCACTGCGCCAGGGAGGTTGTTTTTGAATTTTTGCTCTAACTCCACATATTATGCAAAATAAGTGGGTACAGGAACAAATAAACCTGGTAACTACAGCATCTTGTGAGTGCTGCACACCGCTTGACACAGTTGACTCTCCGCCGAGACAAGTGGGAACCTAGCCTCCATCCTAGCTCTGCAATTTCCATTTACACAATAATTTAATCCACACTAGGTGACTAGATAGATAGATAGATAAAACTGTTTATCACACGCACCAAAAACAAAAACAATAAACAAAAATGTTCAAGGATAAAACAGAAGGGTGCAAAAGCGGCCTTATTGCTAAAGCAATCTCTTCCAGACAACCTTTGGGGAGAGGAGATTATTATCAAGATTATTACATTTTTATAAGAGCGCGGGACACTAAAATACATAAAAATGTATACTTACATACATAGATACATTACATGCATATTACATATTATATAATAAAAAATTCTAATCTAAGTATCTATCTATTTATAAAATAAATTACAGAAAAAATAAATTACAGAAAAGTGAATTATAAATGCGAAAGTGTGTCTCTCTGCTGCTCAATGATAGGTTGCGTGATGCGTCTCTGGGATGGACATTTATCCCAGAAAATAAAAGAGTTCCCATGGGATGTTTCAAAAACCTAAACCCCTCCGTATTATTAGGTCCTAAGTAAGATACGTCATAACCAAATAAATCTAAAATAGCAAACATACCTATTGTATCTAAAGCTTGATCAAAAGATAAACAGCTCATTGACGATGGCTTCATAGTTTATTAAGTTTATCCTAATGAATATCAATAAATACTTACTTAACAGAATGCAAACCTAAAACAAAACTCGAGAAAAGTGTTAAAATAATATTCAACAAACTCACTCAAACATGGAATGATATTTCAGATTGATGTAACACGTATTGGAATAAAATTTAAAAAGGAGGAAAGTAGCATAATATAAGTTTTTATGTAAAAGTTAAACCACCAGAGTATACTCGTAGGTAATATTATAAAAAAAACCAATGATATCCTGTAGAAAGAGAAACAGAAAAAAAATCTTCAGGGATTTAAAGTTGTTCAATGCAAACAGCTCAGACGAAAACAAATATTAGCGATTCTGAATAAGAATATAAACATATTTCAGAAAAATCATTCTACTGAAAAATGTTTCGATACATTATGTAAAAATAGAGTGCAAACATTACTAGGCGTCTAAACCATAGCTAAAGGTCTGTGTAAAGCTAACTCTTGGGTTTGAGTTCTGGCCGTGACGGTCAAACCAATACTGGTAAAAAAGAAACAATCATGCTTATTTCAGCAACTTTTAAAGATATTCTAGTGGCTTAAAGAAATTAAATATCACTTGCTTCAAATGATGAAGGAAAACATAGAATTCTTCATAATGTTCTCGAAGGTATGTGAAGTCTGCTAATCCGCACAGTTTGTCCAGCGTGGTGGACCATGGCCAAACAATTCTCAGTCCGAGAGGAGTCTCGTACTCAGTAGCCGGCAATGATAAGTTGAGTGTGACTAACTTATGAATAGTATAATAATTAAGTATATTGCTTCTTACCACTTCAAAAGGGGTCAAAATTTGAGATTAGGGTATCATATTATTTGAAAGGGTGATAATATTATACAATGCACATTCTAAAACTGAATTTTATTTATTTTATGCCTCATACTTTTTGACTTATCAAAACTGTCAAGGGAAAAGGTTTAGACAAATCCTTACTTAATTATAAAAATTCAAAAAGCTGTGCCGTTCAGCGACAGTCTTTACTGGGGTGGTAGCTAGCCACCTCCAACGAGATAATTTAGAAAATCATACTAATATAATAAATGCGAAAGTCAGTTTGTTTGTTTGTCAGAGCAGAGCAACAGATCGACGTAATTTTTGGCATGGGTATAGTTGAGGACCTGGAGAGTGACATAGGCTACTTTTTATCCCGGAAAATTGAGGAGTTCCCGCGGGAATCCAAAAAAACTTATTCCACGCGTACGAAGTCGCGGGCATCAGCTAGTACCTTACTATAGTCCATCAAACTTATCTGACCCGGTGTCAGCGTCGCTATTATACTTATATGAAGAATAAAATTAAAACAAAAACTAAACAGGCATAAAAACTACAAATTGAAAAATTGGAACAAATTGGAGCAGATATGTTTGTGGGGCTGCACTTTCAATTTGTCAGATTTAAATGCCGAACGTAGAACTTTAAGCGGTCAAGACTTCTTGGAGTGAAATAGACGCCTTATAAAAAACAGACGTTACAAAAATATCTAGATTTCAATTCGATGTTCCATCTAGAATATGAAAAATAGAAATACATTTTGAAAAAAGGCTAAAAACACGGTGAGACTGCCTGGTATACAATGAGTCAACGTTGTAATTTGCAAATATCAACTCTAGACTACACGAATTAGGGTTGAATTTAGATTAGCGCTAGTTATGTAAATTTACCAATGACTTTTTGTATGGCTCGAGCCATAAGCGATAGCGGGTAAATAATATACAAAAACAGTCATAAATAATTTTTATTTAACAATTTTGCAGTTAATTTAAATTTTATTATTAGTGGATGTACTTACCTCTAGTTATTTAATAACATTTGTATGATAAAAAATTCAATAATTGTAAGAATTAAATAACCAATAAAAAATTAAGCACTTACGTTTATAGCACACTGCACACCTATGCATTGTTCAATTATTATTCGCACGCCACATAAGCTCTCACATGAGACGATTTTTTCCGACTTAATTCACATTATTGCAATTTTCGTAGGGATCTCTAATTTTTTTGAAAATAAAATATAGCCTATCTTACCCGCTTATAATGTAGCGTTCTTAGGTGAAAGAATTATTAATATCGTTTCAGTAGTTTTTGAGTTTATCCATTACAAACAAACAATCAAACTAATATTTCCTCTTTATAATATTAGTTTAGACAAATTGTTACCGCGATAGTTCACAACTCAGACCACAGCTCAACAAACAGGGGGAAAGAAGCCAGGATCGTAAATATGTCGGGTTTTACAGTTACGCGCCCCTGCGCAAGGGTGCCTTTCTTCCACCGCTTGTTAGTGAAATCACATACACACGAGCGACAAGACAGTCTTACTACAATTTTTTTTTTATTGCGATAGGCTTGCGCTTGACGACAATCAGGCCAGCAACGATGAGGTCTAGGCTGGAACGCGATTGCCTAGAAGAAATATGCCGGATTCCTCAACAAGGTCCTTTTTATGCTCTACATTATGCTAAATCTACAACAGCTGTTATACAAAATTTTCCATTATTGTAGGTTCAAAGACAAATGATTCTTATTCAGATAAATTTTACAAGTGCTTTCGAATCTACCACCTATCAAAACACTAAACAGTTAACCAAAATGGCCATAAAATTGTAACAGATAAACAGAACGGACAGAAATACACACTTTCGCATTTATATCATTATAAGTAGTATGGAAATATTATATAGTATGGTATTTATATAGAATGGAATATGTATTTATTCTTCATGGTAGCACATGCAAGCGGAGCCTTAGACTGATTCCACAATTGCTGAACTCTAGCGTGGCTTGCTTAGGTCTTGAGCACTTTCTTACTTGGTTATCTTCAGTAACAGACACGGACGGTCGCGTCGTAAGAAGTCGCTAGTGCAAACGGGGCCTAAGACTGTTTCCACGATTGCTTATCTCTGGCGTGGTTTGCTTTGGTCTTGAGCACTTTATAACTTGGTTATCTTCAATAACAGACGCGGACGGTCGCGTCGTAAGAAGTCGCTAGTGCAAACGGGGCCTAAGACTGTTTCCACGATTGCTTATCTCTGGTCAGACTTGCTTAGGTCTTGAATTTATTTTATTACTCAAACACAATGCTTAACAGAAGTTAACGATTACTTGAAAGTTAGAATGTAACACCTTGTATTTTCACCTTGTAATTATTAGCTATGCCCTTTACACCATACTGAAAGAGATCGCTATTCGCTATGTAGCCGCCAAATTGTATGACTTCCTTTGTTTTTAGCTACGTTTACTATATTTACTTACTTAAGTAATATATTTATTTTATGATGCCAATTAGCAAGAAAAATAAATTAAACAGCATTTACGCGTCAGTCAATAAAAGTAAGTCTTTATAGATATTGAGTAACTTTATATCATAGAGGTAGGCTATACTACCTCTGTGCTTTATATAATCTAGCTGATATGTATAGCTTAGGTACATGATAACTGCCTCGTTGGTCTAGTGGTCAGCATGTTCGACTACGGCCGACGAGATCCCGGGTCGGGCCATAATTAAATATTGGGTTTTTCAGACTAGAAATTCTCAGTACTAGCTCGGAGTTAGGAAGTTGGCGGTGTTCCACCCCCGTGCCTCGGAGAGCACCGCGTCGGTCTCGGTTATTATCACTATTAAATAATGCTATTAATAATGAAATAAAGTTAAAAATTAAAGTCCCCATACAAAAACTGGTATATAAAAAGTTGTATGTACATTTATGTAGTTAAATCTTGTAAGCCCTTACCGTCTCAAATTCAAACAGAAACTACATTAGTAGGTAATTTGCAGAACCTATTTAGTAAATATAGCTGCATTAGCAATTACCATAACATTAGGTACTGTCTGTACATATTTTTAATCGTTTAATAGGGTGAATGTACACATAATTATCTATATTTATTTTTGCCTTACGTTATGAAGTCCACATCTGCCTATAATTGGTAATAAGTAATAACTAAATTAGCTATGCGAGAATGTAAATGGATCTTAATCCTAGGATGGACCATATTTTCTTCGTCCGCGTGGATTAATATCTTTGAAATGCTGTCTTTATCGGATATCTTCGATTTTTCGTGAATTTATATCTGTACCCAATTTCGTCAAAATGGTTCAAATAGATGGGTCGTTAAAACGTAGCAGACAGACGCACTTTCGCTGATAAAAAAAAAGTACCAAAAAATATTTGGGTGCGCCATATTGGATTGGAAGTTAATTAAAAAGTCGCAAACAAAACTAATGGGAGGTATTTCGGCCAGGTAGCTGACCCGACGCCAGAGCTTAATTAACTGGAACCAATAACGCATGATTTATGGAATGCCTAAGCCTATGTAATTACTGATGTGCTGGCGCCTGGCAATAACATAACTTTTCGATGTTTTCTGCGTTTCGCTTTTCACTTTTTAACCCCAGACGCAAAACGATGGGCGTATACCTAAATACTTAAATAAATATTAAGTTTGAGCGCTGAGCGTGTGTGTGTCATCGTATAGTTTGATTAGGAATTGCCATCAAGTATCAACGGGAAACTTTGAGAATAGGTACATTTATAATGCCCTCTAGTCCCATAATACCCGATAGGGACTACTGCAGCTTGGACCGATTATACCTATGAAAAACAGACGAATATTTACTCTCGTATTCTCCTGTTTCCTCCTACAAAACTGAACCAAATATTCGTCAAATTTATTTGCGGGATGTCTGATGATGGTGCGAAAACTGGGCCATTTTTTCAAATTTTTTAAGGTTCCTTGTGTTCTTATAATTATTATTTTATTGAAAAAAGCAAAACATGGCATGGACACATATTATGGATTTTATGGTGCAATTTTTTTCTCTCTATTGTAATTATCCACTGAGAAAACAGACTAATACGATTGTATGGGGAAACCGCCGTGGCATTACCTCTTAAGTTTCAATTTCAATAAATAAACTAATACTAAGCTGCAGAAAATTCTGTAGATTTTATGGCTTTTAAGAAAATAGTTACAACCAGAATTTTTAGCATCCAAGACTGAAAATTTTATGAAACACGAAAATTAGTGTCAAAAACTCTCAAAAAAGGTTCCTCCAAATATAAAAATCTTGGTTATGGAGTTGAGAGTTGAATGCTTGATTATGAAGGTTTGAATGCTTCAAGTTTCGTGAAAGAAACGAGGGCAACATGTTTTAGGGATTCAGTTTAAGTACCTAGTTACAGACTTACTTAAGTATGTACTTAAAGCAACCTAGGTCTTTCAGAACAGTAAGAAAGAACTTCGTCATTTATGAATAAATAACAATTTTATATTTAAGTAGTTACTTACTCAAGTAGTTAATGACGAATATTATTTTTAACCTAATGTAATTTAAGTAGGTATATATAACTATATACTCTGTAGTCAGTAAACTCATTAGATAGCTGCAAATCTATACTTAAAAAAAAAAAAAAATACGCGCCGAATTGAGAACCTCCTCCTTTTTTGGAAGTCGGTTAAATAATACTGTAACATGACGATTTATATGGAAAATATTTTGATAAATTCTTATCAATATTATTGGAGGACGCTTCATAACTAGCTAATGCCCGCGTGTCTAAAAAGTAGCCTGTCATTCTCCAGGTCCTCAACTATACCCATGAGAAAGTCACGTCGAACCGTTGCTCCGTTGCGGCGTAATTGAAGGACAAACCAATAATGAATAAACCAACAAACAAACGCACTTTTGGTTTTGCATACTTATATATCTCTCAGTTAAGTAACGCATCACACTGAAACTACTGAACAGATTTGAATGCAACTCTGTATCCTTATACTTACTTGCTAATAAGGTTGGGCTTTAGTATACTGGACGCGGCGGAGGGGGGAGGGAAGGGGGGGGAGGGAGGGGGGAAGGGGGTGAACCCTCCCTCCAAGGGAAAAATTTCGGAACTCAATAGTTTTCGAGAAATAATTTTTTAAAGTTTTGAAATTTTTGGTTGAGCTTTAGTATACTGGCCGCAAGGGGGGGGGAACCCCCCCCCCCCCTCCAAGTAAGACGTTGCGAATTTTAGTAGTTTCCGAGATATTAATTTTTTAAAATTTCTAGGTTAGGTTTTACTTTTATACGTTTTAATTAATTATACCTACTTTAAAGTACCTTACCTTTTGTTTTAGGTAGTGGAAAAGGTTAATTTCTTAATTAGAATGGGTTACGCCAGAAGACTCGCTTCTGGCTTCGCGCTTAAAAAAAACACTTTAGGGGCAGGGCAGACAAGACTGCGTGGAGTCGGGGTGTGCCGATTCGGTTTTGTGTATGATATGCTCAAGTACCTAATTATAAATGTAATAACACACCTTTATACCTTTTTTAGTTAAATAATTAAACCTATAACCTTAAAACGTTTTTTTTTAACCTTGTAACCTTTAAAACTGAAAAACGCGTAAAACGATAACTCATACATTTGAATTTTGGCGCCAATGCACGCGTTCCGTTTTTCCAATAATCGGTACACATATAATATGATTATTACTCGATTATTAACATTTTTTATTGTTGAAAAGTGTTGAAGAATTGCGAATTTTCAAAAAATTATTTCTCGAAAAGTATTAGGATTCGACGTAAAATATTTTAGTGCAAGGCTTACCACATGAAGATCTTTCTGTAAAAAAAATATGAACGTCCAACTCCGCGTCCAGTATACTAAAGCTGAGCCGCTAATAATTTGAATTAACATAATATTCAATATTTCTTAACCCAAAAACAAAAGGGTTCCTTTAGGGCCACGGTTTCCATCAAATCTGAACCAATTTTGACAATTCTTTTTTCTTTCCAAAGTTTATGCTTTTAAAAGTAAGTCAATCAAATATCATATAATTAAATAAATATTATAAATGCGAAAGTTTGGATGGATGGATGTTTGTTACTCAATCACGCACCAACGGCTGAACGGATCTGGATGAAAGGACATCGACCATCTCAGTTGGGCCCAGAACTTGATGAACCGTTACAAGCAAATTAGTGCCATTTATTAGATAAAAATATCAAACTTAGACTGCTTTAGTTTTAGCTAGATTGCCAATTGCATAATAAAGATATACGAGCTCAAAGCCATAGTTAGGTTATATTCGAGAATGTGCAAATGTATATTTTTTGCAATAAATATCAATCTAGTAATGATAAAACAACTAATAGTGAACTCTTTAGATAGTTTTACATTAAATATTTCACACAATACGTAGATTTATATGATTCTTATGTAAAGGAAATAGGTTAGATAAATGACAAACAACATGTTTAAGGTAAGTAATCATTTTTTAATAACACTTTTTTTTGACACCAGTGTTGCCAACAACACGGCCTGAAGTCGCCATTTTTCACAGCATAAGTAGCATGTAGCCGAATTTCAACCGCTGTAGCCTATAAAGTAGCCCAAACGTCAAAATATCGCTATGAATAAAATAAAAATGTAGGTACTTATTTTTAACCGACTTCCAAAAAAGGAGGAGGTTCTCAATTCCACGCGTATCTTTTTTTTATATCAATTTATTTATATCAAAATCACATTATGCTAGACATAATATATCAATATAATTATTATTATTATGATAACCTAGCAATTCGCCCCGGCTTCGCACGGGTAGCAGTTCTAATCATCATTATAATCCATACCCAATACAGCCAGTGGATACTGGGCAGCACATCAAGTCTTACATTACATTCTTGTCCTGAGTAGCCTAAATGGCGATAAATCGCCTACGCTGGCCTCACTGTTTGACACTGACATTTGCATAGAGTGAGAGGAGATACGAACCATAGACTAAAGTCATTTCACGGAATGCATAATATCGACAAAAAACTAACATTTCCAAAAAATATTTTTTTATATATTTAGCAACTGTAAATTCAAAATATATAATTTAGTGTTTTTTGTTAATCAAAAAATAAAGGATTTATTCCAAGTATTTTTTTTCTGTAACGCCTGGGCCCAATAATGGTCGATCTCCTTTGGCACAGAGATAGATTATAGTCTGGGATAGCACATAGGTTACTTTTTATCCCGGGAAATCGAAGAGTTCCCGCGGGAACCAAAAACCTCAATCCACGCGTACGAAGTCGCGGGCATCAGCTAGTAAGTTCATATTTAAGTACTTAAGTAAGTATAAAATGTATCTCAGTGAAAAATGTTTTTGACAAATATCTCAAAAAAAAGTTAATAATTATGGTAGGGGTCTCGGAGTGAAAAAAGACGTCCCCCACCCCGGCCGATGCGTCGCGACGTTAGGCTCGATGTCGTTTTCACTCTCAATACCATATACATAAAGCTTTTCTGACGGGCTCAAGCCAGTGCCGCGTCGATAGATGTGGGAAGAACCTTAAGTACTTACTTACCTACCAGAAGTACACTAACATCAAACTGTACTCTACTTTACTCAAATAAAGAAATTCAACATTATCCTGGGACAACCATGCTTCCCTAACTAATAACTTAGAAATTCCCAAATTGAGTCAGCTGGGAATTGAACCAGGGACTTTCTATTTCTAATAACACAGCACTCACCACTGTGCTTGAGAGGACATGAGAAATACTTTCTAAGTTTAATACAAAGAAATGAAATTATGATTTCAATTTACTTATACTAAAAAGATTTTGTTAATGCTTCCTAGTAGCTTGGCAACATTGTAGTTCTAACTTATTTAAACATTTTCAACCTTAATACATTCACAATAGGTTGAAAATTGTATAACATTATGCTAATGCACTCTTTGCAGTGGTCTGCAATGATAGATTACATTACATACTCAAGTGATTCAAGCAGCCATTGTAATGAGACACTGTTTACTGTAATAATATGTTCATGTCACAAGCTGTATCAAGTTTTAAAAATTTATACCTACCTAATTGTCAGTTAACAAGTAAGGTGGTTAAGATGGACTGATAAAAATCCAGCTGGGTTTGTTGTGGGCTCTTCTCAGACCAGGCCGTATTTGGAACCTTCATAGCATTCGTTTTAAGATACCATAATTAGTAACACATCTTATATCCAATAAAATATTGTAAGATATGATAATAATTACCGTATCTCTACCTACATTTAAAAAGTTTAGTGTACCAAATAAAAATAAAAATCTTTTGACTTTGATTTAAAGACGTCAGACTATTGTGGGATCCTGGGTTTGAATCTTTACTAACTAATTCTTAATCTAACTTTTGAGAATTATGTGCAGTCAAAGCAACATTTATTTAACAGTGATGGAATACATTGGGTGGGAACCTGCATGAAATGTTCCCTAAAATGTTCTCAAAGGTGTGTAGTCCGCCAATCCACACTTGTCCAGCATAGTGGACTGAGGCCTAAACCCAATGTGGCTTTCATTCTGAGAGGAGAAACATATGCTCAATAGTGGTCACTGATGGGTTAAGTTTATGTTGAAGTATGTGGTAGGTACATTCCTCTGTTATGTCTGTATGCCTGTTACCTGTATGTGATCGTCGAACTTATGGATGTGAACTTAGTATAGGTTCCGATATACACTGAGAGCACTGTTCAGTGCTCTTACTGGGGAGAAATTCGTCCCCTTATGGACTAACAGTATACTGCCGCAGTATCCTAGGGAAATATATGACGTCATAAATCGTCGCCATTTTTGTACTGTGTACAGTGACCAGTATAGCTAACTATAAAGGAACGGTTTCACAGTACACTAAATTGACGTCACACCTTACAGTGCTCACAGTGTATTTTGGAACATACCCTAAAGTAAGTAACTTGAGGTGTGAAGGAATATCATAAGTGTCATCAAGTGTCAAAGTATAGGTAAATTAAGTTTTCAGAATCAACTTTAAATACAATAAAAAACCGGCCAAGTGCGAGTCGGACTCGCGCACCGAGGGTTCCGTACTCAAGAAGTAGGTATAATTACCTTTGTTAATGAACCGCAAAACTAACTTTGTTTGTAGAGGTTTACTGTTAATATCAAAAAATTACGTTTGTTGTATGGGAGCCCCCCTTTAATATTTACTTTATTGATATTTAATTATTTATTTTGAAAGGTAATATACAAGTTAATATTCTGTGAAAATTTGAACCGTCTACCTGTTAGCGTTTTTAATATTGAGCAAAAAAATACGAAAAAAACACGTTTATTGTATGGGGACCCCCCTTAATATATATATTTTTTTAATTTTTAGTATTTGTTGTTATAGCGGCAACGGAAATACATCATTTGTGAAAATTTCAGCTTTCTAGCTATCACGGTCTATGAGATACAGCCTGGAGACAGACAGACAGACAGACAGCGGAGTCTTAGTAATAGGGTCCCGTTTTTACCCTTTGGGTACGGAACCCTAAAAAGTAGTACATATTCTCATAAGATCTTGTGCAAGTCATATTTACGTGCTAAGACCCTCAGGACAGTTTTATTTTGTATCTAAAATAAGCTATGTAGAAAAAAAACAATCCTATTGGACGCAAGTTGGCTTCAAACAAAGTGATCAAACGTAAACCGTAGTCGACAAACAACTAAACAGAACCAGACATCAAAGGAACTCAAAACGTGCAACGAATTACATATCCTAACAAAATACCATTAATATCTGACCGTAAACACCTATAAATAGCGGCAAAGGACTAAGGATGCTACTTACCGGATAACAAGAGAAAAACGAACATCATCAGACGAAACCAACACATTTTGATCACACTAATGTTAGCCACCGTGTTCTGAGTTCTTTTTTTAAAACCTTATCTATTGAAAACCATTTTTTAAGTTAGAAGACGCTTGGAAGAAGCATTTTTGAACGGAAGCACGAGTAAATAAACTATACACGTCCACCACAACACAACGCGACGGACAGCGAATAACTGCAAGTGCAAAGTTCACAACACAAACTTCAAAAAACTAAAAAGCTTTTGCTTTTCAAGAACCGCTTTCACGTATGGCACACAAATAACACAATATCAGCTTTTGCTTCAGCTACGCACGCACACAGGGACTTGCAGGACCAGACAGCGGCTAACTTCATTGCATATTTGACAGTTCATTCACACCAATAACGTTCGGATACACCTAGTTACAAAACTTCTTGCAACATATTATTTTATCCTATAATTAAAAAAAAATTATATTATGCTCAAAGAAAGGTTATTTGCTAATTAAAAGCAGTACATATTGGATCATATTTTTAATTATTTATTTAATAATGCAAGTTGCCAGTAGTTTTAAATGTTTTTTATTTTTATCTATTGGGCACTAGATGGCGCAAGTAAGACACTTTCACAGAATTAATAAATACGCTATTCGTCAACAGGTGGCAATTGGCGACACTTAAAAATCTGCTAGGGAAACACCTAACTCTCAGTAAATAAGTCTCGAGTCTCGACTCCCGAGAGTCGTGCGAAAGTTAAGCCCTAATGTACATTGTACACTATTTTGTCACCGCCGAAGGTAGGTAGTACCTACCTACTATTATATTACTATTTTGACACTAGAAAATGTACAACTATGTATAGGTATATATACTATGTAGATATATTAAAAATGTATCCAAAGAAATCCAATAATGATCCCATGAATGTAAGGTAACAACCTTACATACTGCGCGTTAGTGTTTTTGTAAGTAGGTACATTTTCTATGTACAAAGGTAATAAAATTGGAGATGGGTGGTGGAATGAAACAAAAATCAAAATTAAATACATTTATTTAACACTGCTTTACAATACAAAAAACAATGACACCTGTTTTTTATACTGTTGCATATAAATCTCATTCAGTCTGAAAATATGAAAATAACGTACATAATGTAACAAATAATTGGCAGTCATAGGTACTGCCGATAGAAGTGAAAACGAATATTTAATAATTAGGTACTTATTTTATAATATTAAAAAAAATTTTAGAAAATAATATTTAAAATACTTACAATAAACCTTAACACTAAGGCATTAAAGTTGAACTATGAATGTACTATATTTATATTTAAGACTTTTGTCTTCACACACTCAATATATAAAAGAAATTCTCTGTGGCACTCGACTAGAGACCCGCCCCGGCTTCACACAGGAAGCAATAATCATTATAATAGTCCATACCCAACATAGCCAGTGGGCAATGGGTATGGACTTTTACGATGATTAAAGTGCTTCCCTTTTTTATCTTAATCAAATATAGTCCGACAAATTTATCGGACCCGGTGACAGCATCGCTAGTATACAAGAAACATAAAATAAAAACAAAAACTAAACAGGCATAAAAATTAGTTCCAATGTTGGCCATCGGGTTAGATTTGTGGGACTATACTCGAGATGACAAAAATACTTATTTTGATAAGGATTAATACTATATCGGTAAAAATAACTTCACAAGTAAATCATTGTTTCAGGCCAAATTTGAAAATCATAAAAATGGCTGTGAGTCAACCTTAAAAGATAGGTAGATATAATTTGACATACGGCATACAACTTTGGGGATCTGCATGTGACTTAAGCATCTAAATAATTCAAAGAACCCAAAACTACATACTTAAAAAACTTTCAAACGCACCATGGTTCATAAGAATATCTGAAATCCATGAGCACCTTAAAATAAACACAGTGAAGGAAGAAATCAAGCACTACAGCAGCAACTACAAAACAAGGCTTGGCAACCATCCAAATCACCTGGCATGGCAATTGGCAATGCCACAAGCGATTCGTCGTTTAAATGGAAGGCATATACTTGACAATGTATAGCTGACACTCATGGAGTGTTTCCCGCTGGTTAAGTCTTCCCTGCAGAAGTACTTTTGAGAGAAACTTTTCTACCATACAATATTTTCATGTAACTTTAACTATTTACGCAGTGCACGCCACGGAGACAATTTTTTCAAACTTTATTCTCATTATTGCAATTTTCCAATTTTCACTCTGCTCCGTACAGTTTAGGCTTCAGTATTGATTATAGAGTGCCTTCCAAAAAAATTTTTTCAAAATATCTTCAATGTACAGAATTGGACCTGTTACAGTTTTATTAGAAGTATAGGTACGGAAGATAGAAGAACAGCAATAATATACCCATTACATTAAATGTTATTACCCGTTTTAAAAACTATGTTACATACAAATCTCATTTCAGAGGATTCATCAGAAATTAAAATCTAAAAAATTTTTTGATGAAATAAAAACACAAGTGTTTTATACATTTTTTTTACTGCTAAAATGATACTTAGCGAATGTCTGAGCGACTAGCAAGGGAAAAACTAGGGTTGCATCAGCATATATCTTGACAGGTGTGGCATTGCAACGTATCTTTCCCCATGACACTGCCTCATCAGGTCTGGCACCAGAATCGCTACCGTCAAACTCACTAGCCGTATTAACATACACAGCAAAATCTGCACCATTCCTCATTAAATTTGCATTATTTATATGATGTTTAATTACACCGCCTCCCAATAAAATAATTCCAGTGTTATTAGCTTTGATAGACATTGTATTCAACCTACGCAAGTCGCTTAATATATCAATAACTAGTCCTGGACGTTTGTAGGAGTGGAAATACATCATATCACCCAAAGATCCATCAGTTAACGCTGGACAAAATATTGGTATGTTGTTTCTGGCGGCCCAATAACAAACAGAACTTTCATCATTAATTTTCTCTCCCAATCGAGTAATTATTTTTGACGGAGACCAAACTGTACCATCACTGATTTGCTCATCTAACATTTCGTCTAACACTGGAGTAACCCATGTTTCAAATAAGCAATAATTATCGTTTGGAACTAGTAAGTTACCGATTCTGTTGATTCCTCTCATCCTCAGCATTTTGCCGCTTAAATTGAAGTCTCCTACATAAGTAGGTGCGAGGCATTTGATCAAATCCTCTTCAACACCACCCGCAGTTGTCACGACACAGTCAACAAGTTTATTCTTCACTAAAAAGCGTAAAGTTTCTCTAAGACCAGATGAAATCATGTTAGATGTGTAACCTAAAAAGATAGTGCAATTAGTTTTCTTCTTGATAAAAATATCTTCTTCGAAAGGGTCGCTGGTTTCTTCAGTCAAAGGTACGGAGCGACTTTTGAGCATTTGATTGATTTCAGCCACTGCTCTTCCAAAGCTCGTCGCTTGGAAGCCAGATCTGGCGTAACTCTCTAAAATCTTGTTATAATCCGTTCCATTCTCCCAATCGAATCCAGCCACCGTTGGAGTCTCCGCTGGAAGCTCTTGGCTCGGTGCAAGAACAGCGCTTCGTGCTGAATCGTGGCCCAAAGATTTCATCTTATCAAGTTTTTGGACGTCCATTTTTCTAAATGAATACTTGGATGATAAAACGACTACAGTACATTATTTTACATAGAAAATTGATTGAACAATATTACTCGCGCTAATTAATAACCTATTTTGATATCAAAATTCACCAATACACAGCTCTTTTTTTTGTGTTAAATGATTTTGTAGCGCCGAGCACCGACCAGAAAAAAAAGAAGACGGTCAAGTCCATAGATTAAAGATAGCTTACTAAAATGAAGCGCAGACGTTGGGGGAGGCAAGGAATATATATAATTTTGACCATTGTTAATTTATCTTGTGTCCCGCTTTCTCTCATTATATAATGCGTCTCCCCGACGTGACCTCTTTCTAATACTATGTACATATAGAACAAATCTAGAGTGGTGGGAGATCGGAAACGGATGTAGTAACAAATTTTTTCTGGTGCAGCTCTGGGTTCGAATCGATAATTTAGAAAAACGGTATAATTTTGACAGCAATATTTTAATCGATACGTACCGGTTTTCTTACCGATTTTTGCTAATTACCGGTTTTTATATTTACTGGTAGCCATAAAAATAGATTTAATGGAAAAATAAAACAAAATCGGGATATTTATAATAATAAGAATTTTATTTCAATAATTTACCACCGGTTCGGAAAGCAGTCTACTTATTTTTTAAATTTTTGTTACAAAATACATAGCCACTCCTCATTAAAAAAACCGTATGTGTACAATTCACACGGCAGAAGTGAAACTTCATAAAAGTTGCCTATCAGAGCATCAAAATCACATTCTCTCGCAAGCTAAATCCCATAATGAATATGTTCGTCTCTTTTTAGTGTCGCTTTTTCGTTTCATCGAATTTACAAATCGCAACGATTATATAGAAGTTTCACTTCAACAATAATCTTTATATAAAAGCGAAATACCACTCACTCACTCACTGACTAATCACGATATCTCAGGAACTATAAAGCGTACAGACTTGAAATTTGGAAGGTAGATTCCTTCTATGGTGTAGACGCCAGCTAAGAAAGGGTTTTGAGAAAATCCACCCCTAAACATACATCCATCCATCCATCCATATATCCATCCATACATCCATCCAAACTTTCGCATTTATAATATTAGTAAGATATTTAATGCACCACCTCTGGTATACATTTGAAGCGCGGAATTACCTATGCAATGCACAAAAAAAAACATCTAAGCGGTTCAGGAGCTTAGCTTTCTAGCACAGAAACCAACAAAATTAAGAACATGAAAATTGTTGAAACCATTACCTCAAATACAATCTACTATGTACAATCAATTACCTACAATAAAATAAATTACAGACCTGTTTCAGTTATGATAAAAATGTGATACTACAACATTGCAAGCTAATTATTAGAAAGTTAAAAACAATAACAATAGAAGAATTTCACATAAAATCTGTAGCAACCAACTACCTATATCATAAAAAAATTGTCCAAATCAATAATATGTGCATAAATACTTTAAGCATGCAAAATTTACATCAAACAGTTTTATAAAAAACTTGGTTTCTACAGTAGAGCAACTTGATCAACAAGAAATATTATTTCAACACTTATATTGAGAATGGAAACGACAACGTTGACAGCTAAAGATAGTAATCGATATTAATATTATAAATGCGAAAGTGTGTCTGTCTGTCTGTCGGTCTGCTACGCTTTCACGGCCCTATTCAACCGATTTTTATGAAATTAGGCATAAGGATAGTTTGTACGCTAAAGAAGGACATAGGTAGGCTTGTTTAAGGAGTTCCCACGGGAATCTAAAAACCTTAATCCACGCGGACAATTCCAAAACAGTAAATTGACAAACATACAAACACACTTAAATAGTATAAGGATATCAATGACTTTGGCGTCGTGCAGTTCTCTAGCTAGCGCCCTTAGTTACTTTTGTCCTTAGCATATCTTCCATTTCCATTCCTTTTTGTCTAGAATCTACATTGTGCATTCTTCTATTGAAGTTAATACACCATTGTCCAACTTGCATTCTAATCACAAATAGCCAAAAGCTTTCAAAAAATCTGATTTATGCTCATGGCATGTTAAAAAAGATGTATATAAACATTCAAATTTATTGATTAAATCCGTGTAAATGAAAACTTTACAAATTTTTGGCAATGTTTGTTCAATTAGTATATAATATACAATGCCAAACCAGAGACAAGAGATTATTGGATGGGTAATATAACTTCTTATTACTTGAGTAATAAGAAGATTCTTTCAATTCTATCAAAGAATGAAATGGTTCAATTTCATTGGACAATAGTGTACTTTTACAATTCTGACAATCACCACAATTAAGCTTTGGAAATAAATGTTTGCAAATTGCACCAGCAATATAAGACAGCTTGAGTTTGGAAAACGTTTTCTGAAGGAATACAATTTTCAATGAAATTAAAATTTTCACAAAAAGTATAACAACTTTACAACATCAGAAGTAAAGTTGTTATACTGAATGTCTAATTTTGGTCTATTAATTAAACGACTAAAAGTACCCAGCATCTTATCATTATCGGCGGTGCAATTGCATACAAAGATTGTCCAGTCGTTATATTATTGATTAACAATGTTTTGAACAATGAAACAAAATTATGACAGTCAGGAATCAGGATGTGTGCTAGCACCACCCTGACCTCTTATTTGAGAGAAAAAAAAATCCAGAGGATCCTGGTTCAGACTTAAGAATTTAACACCTAGAATTTTTATTAAATCTGCCCAAAGATGCTTAACAGTTTTTATATCATGAATGAAATTTCGTAACGAGATCGGGTTACTTTCTCTAGAGTCTGTAGCGTCAAATTTCATTGATTGTAATTTCTTCAATGCGTTATTCCAAAACTCTAAATGAGTTGAATTTAAGGACAAAGAATTACATAATTCACTTCTAGTATGGCCAGAACAGTTCAAGCTGTCGAACAAATCGTTTATGAATAAGATAACCTCTGCTGTGAAAAAGCCATTATCAATGTTAATATCTGGAACACAATAATTATGAACTATTTGCAGATCTTCATATGCCGTCATCTTCATCGTCAAGGCAGTGGACACCGTTCTGCTGAAGACTTGCGCAGCTAATTTGACCTGTAAAGTAGAAAGTTGCAATTTGATTAAAATTGAAAAAAAAAGCAGAAATATCAATATTGAAAGCAGCGATAGCCTACTTCAGCCTACTAGTCGGGGTCTGGGATTTGATCCCCACATCTAACTTTTCAGAGTTTTGTTTTATGCATGCCTACAGGTTCTCCATAACAAAGGTTTGTGAAGTCTAGGTTTGTTAGACCTACGCTTGGCCCACATGGTACACAACTAATATTCAATTTATTATTAACTAGACGATTCCCGCGACTTCTTCTGCGTGGACCAAGTTTTTTCAAGTAGCCTATGTCCTTCCCCGGGATATAACCTATCCCTGTACCAAATTTCATCAAAATCGGTTGAACAGATGGGCCGTGAAAGCGTAGCAGGCAGACAGACAGACAGACACACTTTCGCATTAGTAAGATTAGTATGGATTTGATGCAGCAACATTGAAAAATTCTATTAATTATATTATACTGGATTTATTATTATATTAGATCATATCCACGTGGATTAATGTTTTTCATTCGAACTGTGGGAATTCTTTCATTTTCAGGGATAAAAAGTAGCCAATGTCTTGCCCCAGGACAACCTACCTATGTACCAAATTTCATCAAAATCAGTTAAACAGATGACCCGTGAAAGCAGATTTATAATATTAGTATGGATTTTAAATATACTTGCCTTCATCTTGTCATAAGAACTTGGATTAATATGTTTGTCTGTCATTTGGTAGTTCTTGCACGGCCCCTTGCGCCATCTGAAGCATACAGGTCCACAATGAACTTCCACTCAGCACGCTTAGTTCCAATCAGCAGGGGTTTTTTCTGGAAATTATTGCGAAAACATTTGAGTAGATGTGGAACATCATACATATGGTATAACTTATTTTTCTTGTCAATCGTATAATGAAAGATATTTGGATCTCCGTTGCCATTACGAAGTATTTCTTCCCGTGTGTCAGCTATTAATGAATTTATTGCAGCAACATTGGCCGAGCCTTGATCTGATACTGTACATCTCAATATAAATCCTGTTTTAAACATTGCTACAATTATCTCTTTTAAGATATTTTTCAATTTTAAAGTTTTTACTCCATCACGAACAAAATAAAAAGCTATTGGTATTTTCCAAGATGAAAAAATACCAGGCAACATAAAAACTAAAGCTTTGTCAGCAATATTACTAGTGCGTTCACCACCTCCTAGATCTTCAAAACCTTCAATGACCCCAGTATGAAAATTAAAAAACAAATTTTTATTGATTGCCATTTCATCAAACATCAATACACACTGCAACCCCATTGAATTTTGGTTCTTAGCTGCATCTGCCAAGTGTTGAAATATAAATTCATTAATACCTGGTCTCAATGGGATGTCGCTTAACATAGAGCCTATAGTAGTTTTACTTGGTAACTGTAACCCATGTTTTTGTAAGAATCTGTAACATTTTGGACTCAATTTATATAAAGAAACTGCAAAAACTTTTTCATCATCTGTGTATCTCGAACCTTTTACTTTTACACCAGTTAATCTTAATTGTGAGTCCAATAATATTTTTCCAAAATTACTCAGAAGAGGATACTTTTAAATGAACAGTTTTACTTTAGAAGACCATGAGAGTGACTTTGATTTTAATTTATTATATCTCAGAGTCATATTCCTCAACTTCATTTTTAACATTTGATTTCCCACACATAGCTTTTGCTTACGAGAGGTCTCATTTTCACCTAACCGAACTCTGGGAACTAAATCTGACTTAACACGTGTCTTATGACGTCTAGAACGTGATTTTACATGTACCGGAGTGCTCTGTAAAGCAGCAATATCAGAAGGCATGGAATAAGATGGAATAGGGCTCAGTCGAGTCGCAGTTGGCTCTAATAAACCAGGTTCAGTATTTTCATTACTTATAGCCTCACATAGGACTTGCTCGTTTGTAGGTACAACAGTCTTGTTGTTACAATCAGGTTCAGTAGGATTTGTACTTATTTTAGAACTCTCACATCACACATTGGACTCATTTGTAGGGGCAACTAAAGTCTTATAGTTACAATCAGATACAGAATTACCTCTTTTTGAGAAGACTTTGTAATGTGGGACTTGATCATTCTTAGATGGATCAGACTGTTTAGTGCATCGAAATAGAATGGGTACTAAAATTCTACATCAATGGCTTATTTATTGCAAGCGAGGAGACTGATAGGATCTGATTTAGAACTCCTCCTTACCTGATTGTATATGAAATACTTCTAAAAATGAACTTCACATAGGTTTGTTTTGCAAGTTCAAGCAAGGGATTGCGTCTGATGTTTAATGATTTTAACCATTGATGTAAATGACAAGATATGGCCGTGCGAACAAAAATTTGTCACGGTTTATCCACCAAATAAATCAGCGCCATCTCTTAAATACTCAGGAACTAGCACGGAACCAGTGTTTCCACTTACGACTTTGGTTTTACCCTAGAATAAGCCTTAAATTACCGTAAAGAAATTCAAAATAGCCTAATTCATTGCACCTAATTTTCAATATTTAAAGAACATCATCATTTCGAGTTTTGAATATCGTTTCACGGTTATAAACCAAATTTCTTTAATTTCAAACTCGAGTTTTATGATGGAGATGTTCTCGTTTTCAATATTCTCATACGATTAATGAATAACTAAGTAATTAGCAGAAAAATAATCTATTATTCCGCTATACAGAATGAAAAACTTTTTCATTCTGCTCTTTTCTACAATCTAAAAAAAAAAATTGGGTGGGTATAAAAAACAGGGCTATCACTTGAAGTTCGATTCTACCCCAAATTTTCTAAATCTCTGACATCTTGAAGAAACGCTTAAAGCCCTACATAATATTAATAGTTTCACCCGAAAATAGTGCAAAATATCTAAAAGTGGAAACACTGCATGGACCATGACACATGAATGAAATACGTGTATAATATAATATAATAATAATGAAATAATAGTCAATTGTAAACGGTAATTAAAATATTCATTAGAAATGATAAAAATATACGTAATACATAGTTTTTGTAATATTTATCGAAAAAAAGATATTCCATCCTTTTTTTTGTCACTTTTTTATCGGAATTAGTACAATATTTTACTATACAACTCGGCATTTTGGCAATATAAAGCAACGTCAGCTCGCGTTCGAAATCCAGACGTCACTGAGTTCGCGTTGGTGCTCCTTATACATTTTAGCACCAAGGAGTCGGTGCCATTTCGTTTGTTCAATGGCCCGGTCCATACGCTAGTAATATAATAAGTCTATGATTTTAACCAAGATGATCCAACAAAGAATGTGAACTTCTTTTTTTCCTTCATCCTAACATTTTAAATGGACTTACCATGCGTAAATTGAAGGTGTTTTAACACCCAGGAACACAATACCGCTTCATCGTGGATAAATTAAGTATTTCAGCACTTGAAAATTTTAACAGTAAAACTCGTAAGTATGTAAGATCATATTGCAGCAGAATACCAAGCATATAACATACTAGGTATACATATCTAAAATAAAACAAAATAGAATCAAAATAAAATCACTCTTTTGCAACGTTGAAATTCTCCCACAAAAATTACAAATCTCGCAACAGAAAAATTGCTTTGCTTTGAACGCCATGTTTGTAACTTTTTTATTTTCATATTAGGTGGCTGGCAGGCTGGCTTCTTATTGGCAGATAAAAAAAATGGTTGCTTTCTTATTGGCTGGTTTAAAATTCATTCAACCAATTAGAATTCAGTTTTGTTAGAAAGGGATGGCGCCGGTTATGCCATACAAAATGACCGGGACAGACTGATACATCTGCTTGACCCTCGAGTTTGCGGACTCGGCGCCGAGAGCTAAGAGCACTCTATAGTCTATATTATTAAATATAAAATAACAAGAGATTATCAAACACTATCTCTGGTTAACTTGTCTCTGATAATGTACTCTGTGTCTCTGATCTTAAATGTTATAGTACGGGACTATTATACCTTTACATTGACCCTAAAAAAAAAAAATATGTAAAGCTGATTTTTGGCACAAGTGTTCCTTGGGGTCTGGGAAGTAGGTTCAAAATCCCCCCCCCCCCCCCTAGGGCGCGGGTGTTAAAACGTCTCCCCAACCGCAGTTTTTTGTATAATTTTCTCAAAAAATAAAAATATTAGTGCTAGAAAAAAGCTTTCTATGGCGAAAATTATCTTCATTAAATTATCTACAAAATAATATCATAGTTCATTTCAATAAGATTGTGGCGTTACCTCCTTTGCTAGCTGGCAACGCACACAAGCTACGCGTTCGGAATTCGAACTTGCTTTTGGAACGTTTTTGAATTCGGAAGGTCCTGCGCGCGAGAGCTGCGCTGTAGCAACAGACGACACATCATTCTATTACTGGACGTCCAGCACAACGCATCTTTTGATATATTTCTATTGTACTTCTTTTACCATTTATCTATACAATGTTCTTATTCTATAAGTCGTTATTATAATATACTATCTTGATGGTGATTATCGAGTGTCTCATTTCAACGCCTACACTTAGGAAGTGAATCCTAACTAGGTGGTTGGTTGTAGAGCGAGGAAATCCAGTAACTCCCTACAATTGGTGACCCCGACAAGCAACACACTAACAAGTCAAAATCATGGATGGAGTCAACAGTCAACAGTCAAATTCAAATTCAAGAAGAAATAAACATTTGTAAGTCGTCAGCACAGCATCAGCACAGACCGCGGGTCCACAGCATCAGACGATACAGCGGGTCAGTAAGTAACCCCCTACAAATGGTGACCCCGAGAAGAATATTTTCAATAAAAGGTCAGTCTATTTTCAAGTGACCTCAATAAAAGGTCACACTATTTTCAAGTGACATCAGAATAAGGTCGAAGCTCGCTTTTTGAGGACGTTTCATATCAAGCTAGAAGAAGAATAATCTTTGAAATTTAATAATAATCTGAAGAATACTTATTTAAACAAGAATATTATTGTGAAGCATCGTTGCCAAGGAGAAACATAAATTAATCGAAGAAGACTTCGAAATTATTTTCGAATAAATAGAATGCTGTGACGGATCGATGGACATTTGACATCGCAGATTTTATTTCTTTTTTTCAAGATTCAAATAGAAGGAAGATTCTAGTTCAAATTAAAATTTTGGAAGAGAAAATTTATAGACAATAGTGTCAATTGTTTTGAATTTGTTTTATAGGAACGTGTCTATCTGACATTTTCAGATATTTTGTAAACAATAATTTATTTTCTTTCAGCGAATTAGTTTTTTAAAAAATTTTAGGATCTTAAATATGAAATAATGGAGAAAATTAAAATTTTGGAAGACGAAAATGAGTCGCTTAAAAGAAAAATTAAGGAGCTGCTAGGATCAGCTATGCCATTAGTGGAAGAAAATAAGTCGCTACGGTCCAAGCTAGCAAGTACCGCATCTGACCCCTATATTGATTAGCTATGGTGATAAATGTGGTAATGTTTTAGATTTTATGCAGCAGTTCGAATAGTGAGTTTCTTAAAGCCAAGTTAGCAAGCGCCACAGCAATTTTCAAAATTTTAGAAAACAAGAAGAAGCAGATTAAGGCTTTGTAAGCTCCTGATGGGTTTATCAGTCGTGCTCTTTTTTGCTCAGGGTATTATTCGCGTCGGTTCTGCAAAGTGACGTCGCCGCATTACTCATTGCGCTGCTTGACGCCCCGTCGGACGCCTTCACGCCCAACGTTGTGTGACTCTTCCGACGTTCTTCCGTGCCCATTGCTGCACGACTCAACCCGACCGACGCGACGCCCCTCGTGCCCAACGCTGCACGAGCTTTTGGAAACGGTCGCGCCCATTCGCTTCGTGATCTGACCGACGCCCCTTCCGCAACTAGCGATATGCTATGCGATGATCGACTGGCGATTTTTCGCGCTCAGCCTTATGCTGCGCTGCTTCTGCACGTCTCGAAGCCTTTTCGTGCCCAACGCTGCACGAACCGTTCGACGTGGCTAGCTCGCCTCAGTCGCTTCGTCATGGTCTTTGTTTCCTTTTTACCCTATTGCTAATTTTATTTTATTTTTCTCCCCTTGTTTTCTTTTCTCTCCGCAGGGGGGTGATGTGGCGTTACCTCCTTTGCTAGCTGGCAACGCACACAAGCTACGCGTTCGGAATTCGAACTTGCTTTTGGAACGTTTTTGAATTCGGAAGGTCCTGCGCGCGAGAGCTGCGCTGTAGCAACAGACGACACATCATTCTATTACTGGACGTCCAGCACAACGCATCTTTTGATATATTTCTATTGTACTTCTTTTACCATTTATCTATACAATGTTCTTATTCTATAAGTCGTTATTATAATATACTATCTTGATGGTGATTATCGAGTGTCTCATTTCAACGCCTACACTTAGGAAGTGAATCCTAACTAGGTGGTTGGTTGTAGAGCGAGGAAATCCAGTAACTCCCTACAAGATTAAGTTTCGGAGATATGTTAACCCTTTATGCATGAAAAGAAAATATTTTGCATGTATGGCTTTTTGTAATGTAGTTTCTTGTGATTTCTATAAAAACTGATAGAGCTACAAAAATGTTGTCTGAAGCAAAATGAAAGGCTATTAAATTAGCTATAAAATGATATTTACATTATTTTTATAAGAGTAATAGTTTTGGAGATATGCCTACCTATTGTGTAAGATAAAGAAAATAATATGCAAATACCGTATACGTTGTCTTTAACTTTCGAAAAAAAAATTACAGAGTTAGGAAAAACTGATTGAAGCAGTAAGAAACATAGTTAAATTACCTACAAAATAGTATTTAGTTCATTTTGATAGCACTAATAATTTCGGAAATATACCTGTCATAGTTAACATGAAAGCAATATTGCTCAAAATTTTGTATGTTTTCTGTAATTTCTAGAAAACTATTAGAGCTAGGCAAAAAACTCTTAGAAAATAAAATAAACAACATTTAACCACTTATTTAAAAAAAAATAGTTTATAAAGATAGGGCTAATAATTTAGAATATATATCCATGTATAGTGCACGAAAAAAAATAAAAAATTGCTAGAATCCTATGTTATTTGAAATTTCCACAAAAACTATTAGAGCTGGAAAAAATCCTCGGAAGGATAATTAATTTCACTAAATTACCCACACAAAAGTCTCATGGTGAATTTAGATAGGACCCATAGTTCGAGAAATATGGCAACCTATATTCCAAGTTTTTTTTTGTTTTTTCAACAACCGTGGTTATATTTTTGAATTTTCACAGAAACTACTAGAACTAGGAAAAAAACATAAGAAGCAAAAATGACCTTCAATAAATTATCTTCAAAACAGTTTTTAGTTGATTTTGATAAAACTAATAGTTTCGGAAATATGGCTGCCTAACTGGAATAAAAAACTAAACCTTTGTAAAATCCGTAAATGTTTATTGTAATTTCAAGAAAAAGTATTAGAGTTAGGAAAAAAGCTGTCAGGATTTAGTACAAAGATTATTAATTTACCTACAAAATAGTGTTTAGTTTATTTTGATAGGACAAATAGTTTTCGAAATATACCTTGCTGTTGTGTAAGAACCGGTGGTAGTCATGTAGACTTAGCATAATACTACATAATAAATAGAAATTAACCTATAAAATATATAACATATTTTTATAACATCCCCTCCTCCCACAACCCCCTTCCCCCCTTCCACATCCCCCCTCCACCTCCCACAGCCCCCCTCCCACCCTCCACAACCCCTTGCCCTCCATCACCCACAACCCCCTCCTCCCTCCCACAACCCCTTCCCCCTCCCACAACCCCCTCCCCCCTCCCACAACCCCCCTCCCCCCATTATTTACGAAGTGTGGTGTTGTTTTGTAGATAGATAGATAAAGATATCATGCTTATTACTATTAGTTTATTGTATTAAAGCATCGATGATTTTCAAAGAAAATGTCATGCACATTTCCATACAACGCTTGCATAAGTAGCCTGAGCTATTACTTGTCTCTGAATAACACAGCTGCAGGGCAACCGCGTATCTTTTGCATCAATCATTGATACATCGCAAACACCTCTGATTGGTTAACACTCTTCCACTATTGGACGAAATCCATTGACGCAGCAAGAATACCATAAATTCAGCGAATCGGAGATGATTGCGATGTATCAATGATTGATGCGAAAGATACGCGGTTGCCTGCCAGATAGCATGGCTCGGCATCTCGGCATGGCTACTACAAAATTGACAGCAGAGACAGGTAACATTGACACACTCACCCGTCAACGTCAACGGTCAAACCACAAACGTCAAACATGGGCCTAGTATTACCAAATCAAATACAAATAATTCCTACTACTATAAGCCTTAAAACAAAATAAGAAGAAGAAGACAAATAATTTGGTAAGTTAAAAAGTCGGGACAATTTGAATGTTGTATTTTGGTTGTGTATATCAATAACAAAAAAACAAAGTGATGCAAAAACTCAGTCTTAAAATAGGTATTTTTGTTCGGTACGTAGATCAGAAAGTGGGCTTGGTAGGTATACAAAATATGTCAAAGTCAAGTCTCAACGACTGTCGCATTTTTTCGTTCATTATTCAATCTATAGTCCGTGTCACCAAAGAAATCCCGCGGCAAATACTGGAACTAATACATTTTTCATACAATAACTGCATAAATATGCGACTACTAGCGCCGCGTCTAGGAGACTTCTTTCGTGGCATGGAGTTTATTTGTGATAGTGACTAATACATAATCATCATTTTCTCATTGCTGGCTAATTACTGAGCACGGGTCGCCCTCGGAATGAAAAAGGTTTGGCCATAGTGTACACCACGCTGGCCAAGTGCGGATTGGCAGCTTCATTCACCCAGAGAACATTATGAAGTACCATTGAAGAACTCTCGGGCATGCAGGTTTCCTCACGATGTTTTTCTTCACCGTTTGAAGCAAGTGATAGGTATATTTATTACCTCCGAAAAGTTAAAGGTGCGTGCCCGGGGATTAAACCCGCGACCTCGTTTATAGGGTCGGGTGTCTCAACACCACATCACACAGTGACTATCACCGATATCCAAGAAAATCATAAAATACCAGTGTGGGGCAGATCTTTGTGCTGGTTGCTAAAATCTATACTAATATTATAAATGCAAAAGTTTGGATGGCTGGAATCCATCCAAACTTTTGATCGAGTAACTAACATCCATCCATCCGATTGATGTATGTTAGTTACTCCATCACGGCAAAACCGCTAATCGGATCTGAATGAAATTTGGAACAGATATAGATTACAAAATACACAGGCTACTTTCTATTCCGGAAAATTAAAGATTTCCCGCGGGACCAAAAAACCTCAATCCGCGCGGACGAAGTCGCAGGCATCGCGGGTTAGCTGCTACTGATATTGATAGATTGGTTGATGCGCATACTTTCCGCGCAGACGACATAATTTCGCACTGCCTTGAGCACGAGGCAGTCCCATAAACTGCTGACCATTAGTGTGCAATTATAATTATTATTATACTAACTAGTTCTAGCTTCCCAGTTGCTGTTCTGCTTCATAGCCTTCAATAAAGAATCTTATTTTGAAATTTCCCGCATTCGGCAGTTTCCTGGGGGTGAACAACAGATGGCGCTAATTTTGGTGCCATTTTTTCTATAAATGTCTGTCTCAAAGACTACATAGGTACAGACTAATTGAGCAAAGTTTTGTTTCTGAATTGATATTGTGTAAGGTTTGAAAGTTGGAACTTGCTGTTTTTCCTTGAATGCTTAATTCAAAAACCGGCCCAATATCAATTCAGAAACAAAAATTTGTTTAATTAGTCCAGTAGTCTTTGAGACAGACTCAACACGAAATTCTAAATTCAGAAACCGGCCGTTTGACGTTTAATTCGCTATAATCCGCCACAGTAGACAAATCTATGTGGTACAGTGGGTGTCCCTCATCAATAGCATGCGAACCCCCACCACCCAGCAATTCGCACCGGCACAGCACAACACCACACAAATCCTTCAAATCACCCTCAACGTACGTTTAACTCCGAAACCGGAGCATCTTCAGGAGATGTTGACTCGACAATGCACGATTGTAAAGATTGTTTGTGACTTGTTTGTAATTGTGTTGATGAGGGACCACATAGATTTGTCTACTGTGGCTAGGGTTGCCACCTTATTCTATTGCAATTAAAGTACATAGGTTATTAAACGTAAGGAAAAAAGTACATAGTGTCAAAATAAAGTACAATTTATTTTATATTTATTATTATGTTTAAAAACATATTTTTTATTGCTTTTAGTTTATGTTTCTGTTTCATCGTATTTTTTTAACGCTTTTTTGTGGTGTAACATATTCACTATCCATTTGATCAGTTTCACTATTAAAATTACGTTTTGTAGGTACACGAAGTACTTTGTTTACTGAAGTTATCCTTGTCCATTATTTACTGTAACGTAAATCTATAAAACCGATCAATCGTATTCTTTGCATTCCAACCGCTTTACACAAAACAAACAAACAAGAAGTTTTGACAATGACATTGATAATGTTGACATTTGAGGGTAGTTTGCGTTCAAAAATTATCAACAACGAGCGTTCAAGTGGCGCTGACGACATATAGATTTCGCACCTAACGATTACGACCAAACTTTTTTTAATCCCAGAGAAATCAAATCATGCGAAATAAAGTATTTTCGCGTACTTTATTTTTCTCATAAAGTATAGAGTATAATTACCAGAAATAACGTACAATACTTTATTATAAAGTACGGGTGGCAAGTGGCAACCCTAACTGTGGCGGATTATAGCGAATTAAACGTCTATTTCATTCATTATCATGGACTTCCGCAAAGTAACGGCTGCTTCGTTTCAAATATGTTCCTTGCTGCTGAGTGCTGACTATGTGGTGCTCGGTTACACGCAGTGTCCTGAACAACCGTCTCCGAATCTACACTGACGGCCCTCACTACTCGTATTTGGACGGATGTGGACAGATGGCATCAAACGAATCGCAGGGAGCCGCTGGAGCCCAGCGGCGCAAGACCACGGTGTGTGGAAATCCTTGCAAGAGACCCAGTAGTGGACGTCTATTAAAATTCAAATGTTCAAATGTTTATTCAAATAAACTTTTTCAAGTGCTTTTGAATCGTGTAAGAAATTCGGACATACGATCCAAAACGCTAGTAGCCGACGTTGGCCTTGCAGCAGCTTCACTCAAATGGGAATGGGCCGTATGCCAGATGACTTGTGGGCTAAATCTACTTCCTTCTGGACCCCCAAAAATCATCAACGCCAGCGTGGTAGGCCGCGGCTACGATGGCGTGATGAATTAGATAAATTCCATGTTGAGTGGCCCATTATATAAGCACAAAATAGGGAGATATATGGAAGAATCGGAGGGAGGCCTTTGCCCAGTCGTGGGACTGTACAGGCTGGATTAGATTAGATTAGATTTCGAATCGTGAAATGAATCTAGTATCGGTTGACGAAGAAATCCAAGTCGTGGCAATTGGCAAAAATGTTGTTAGAAATTACGCAACAAGGCAATAGACGCATATGCGTAGATACGCTGTAGGTCAGAGATCAATTAGCTATCACTCCGTAAAACGGCAATTAAGTTAACCATAACCAAACCCGCTCTACGTAACACTTATATAATTTCGTTTTAAATTATCCAACACTCCCTTTTCTAGGCGTGTCTAGTAAGTTCCTACTATTGAAGTTGAGTCTGAGTAGTAATATAAATTAACTACCTCATATGGTGTAGTAGTGGTTAGCGTGTTCAACTGTAAACGACGAGGTCCTAGGTTCGATTCCCAGATCGGGCGATCTGAGTCACAGCATTTTTGCAGTTTCAGCACATCGTAAAACTGTGGTATCAACCCGGAGATAGGAAGTTAGTAGATTTTCACCCCCGTAGGTACTCGGGGAGAGCACGTAAAGCTGTTTGACCTGCGTATGAACTCTCTCCGGTCGTGTCGTATTTTCCGTTTATGTCCGTCCATAATAATTAAGTAGGTACGTTTGACTCAACCCAAAATCCGACTCTCAGTTTCAGTAGATACTTGAAAACTTGTTATTAACTGATGTCTGTTTTTGACCCCCGATGTAAAAAGACGGGTGTTATAAGTTTGAAGTACGTATCTGTGTGTCTGTATGTGTCATCGTAGCTCCCAAACCGTTGGACCGATTTTAAATTTTTTTTTTTGTTTGAAAAGTGATTTGATCGAGTGTGACTTGTCTTGAGCTACGATTTATGAAAATCGATTCAGCCGTTTAGAGAGCATCAGCTCTTTTCTTATTGATGAAGTTGGTTACTTTAATATTTCAGGGGATATTTTAACTTTTAATTTAAGTGTATTTGTAGTTAATACACGCCTAAGTATAGCAGATTGTATCTTAACAAAAAAATACACAAGATCAACGAGGCCCTTTAATACTTTATCTAAGTAGATATGGCAGTAGTGGTCATCCAATTTTCTAATGCCAAAGAATTCAGGGCAAATACGAAATGTGTAACATCCCATGTAAAAAGCAGGCAATCTTAATGACTGTTGCGCTTCGATGTAACAACGCCGTTTTGCGTAGATGATGGCTTTTAATGAAAGTAGGAAGATGCTTGCGGAGTAATGCTAGCGATAATATTTGATACTAGCAATCATCCGCGTCTTCGCCTCCTTAGGAATTTCGTAACAGCCAGCCTTATTCCTTGTTTACATTAAAAAGGGAACCAGTGCAATAATATTGTAGTAATCATTTAAAAAAATGCGGGATATTTCACTGCGGTTAATTGCCTCCTTGTGAGAGAAGGGGTGGCAAAAATGCAGCATTCTTGCCACCATTCCACGCGGGCATGATTTATATAGTAATTAGGTTTTCAATAAAAAATCATAAGCTTAAATCATTTATTTTGCGAAATTGTAGATATATAACAGTTGTTTATTTAGAAACTTCCTTTGCTGATGTGAACTGAGTATGTTTTGTAGTAAAAAGTAAATCTAAGAAGTAAGTAAGTAATATTCGACTTTTCTCTTAGTATTTATTAAGAAGATAAAAGCCTCACAGAATAGTAATGATTTAAGATTCACTAGCTACTGAAATGAAAACTCTTTAATTTTCCGGGATAAAAAGTAGCGTGCTATTCCAGACTATAATCTATCTCTGTGCCAAATTTCATCCAGATCCGTTCAGCCGTTGTGGCGTGATTGAGTAACAAACATCCATCCAAACTTTCGCATCTATATCTATACTTCTATGTCTATACTAATATATAAAGCTAAAGAGTTTGTTTGTTTGAACGCGCTAATCTCAGGAACTACTGGTTCGAATTGAAAAATTATTTTTGTGTTGGATAGTCCATTTATCGAGGAAGGCTTTAGGCTATATAACATCACGCTGCGACCAATAGGAGCGAAGCATCAGTGAAAAATGTTGCAACAACGGGGAAAATTATCCATATTTGAGGGCTTCCGTGGCATGCGCTGCGTAAACGGTTCAAGTTACCCAAAAAATATGTATGAAATAATTATTCCTCTTTAAATGATCTAAAAATATCCGCGACTGGATCTCGCGATCATAATAACAGAAATTGACGCGGACGAAGTCGCGGGAAACAGCTAGTTTATAATATTAGTATAGAAGTATAGATAGTTTATTAATTAAAGCTCATAATTATATTATAGCAAGCGGTGTGAATCCAGCTTTACCAGCACACATGTTGGTTATATCATACGATTGCGCAATAAGACATCGCATTACATTGGTGTTAGTATTGACTGTTTTTACACGTAATTGAGAATAATTTAAATAGATAAGTAAATACAGTTCCATTCCTAAATTCTTTGACTGAAGTTACTTACGTCTTCTTTCTTCTTTGAATAAAACTCGGTAGTCGGTAATATATTATATGCTCTACTTTTAATAGTAAAAATAATACTTATATAATAATACTATAATTTACAAACAATAACCTACCACAATATAAATATTAAGAAATTAAAATCTAAATACAAACTTAATTTAACAATTAAGTAAACATTAAAAAAATCATCTAAACCGCTGCATTGAGGCAATGTGCCCAGAACGCTGGCTGCGTTACCCCGCTGAATAGCCAAACTTACAATAAGTGTTAGCTGAGGTAACTGCCAGCCCTCCGGTCACCTATATGGACGCTGTGAGGCGATAAGATAGATCCTATATTATTATTATGTCTTTCTCTTCCGTCTCGGGACCATGGAGTCCCGGACCTTTGGAAGGCGTACGAGGGGCCGAAACCAACTCGCAGAGGCCCGTTAGACAATTATTTTACTCTAAAGGAAATGTGACACCAACCGGCGAATATCCCTATACGCACTATGCGAGTGCACCCAAGGACAATCCCCGGTTAGTGCAGGACTATTGCAAAACATGGAAGCAAATGATATGTATGGGTCTACGGGTTTGGGTTGCTAAAATGTATTGGTGATCTGGGTCTATGGAAGTACTATGGCCCCTGCCTGACCAATGTTATTTTACACGGATAAAATGACAGGGGGTGACTCGCACACTCAGTACATGAGCCCCCGGAAACGGCCGTTAGCACATAGTGACGTAGCGGCAAGGGGGCAACATAACCTGAGGTGCTTGAGGAGTGGAGAGGTATTCCACGGCTCTCAGGACAATCCTGGTAGTCCATTCAAGATCCCTACAAGCATCTTACTGAAATACTTCCTTCCTCCGAGCGGCTTTGCAGATGCTCTTGCGAATCACCACTCAAGCCGGCCAATGAAGGCAAGCAAGAGGTGGGAGTTTTGTTCCTCGTCAGTGTTCACTCCAGCCGGCCGATAAAGGCAAGCCAGAGATGAGGAACAAGACTTCTCCCGGGAGCGATCAGGTCCGTGGGATCGCTACTGCCCAACAGCTCGCCACAAGCTGCCCTGCGGGTTTATTATTACTAGAGTTCTTGTTATTGATTTGACAATAATATCAATAAGCAAAACGCACAAAGGATCGGGCGGAGGACACACTGCGTGTCAGTACGTTATCGTCAGAAGTGATAGACGTTTTGTCCTGTCGCGCTAGCGTATGCTTTCTAGCATGTTCAGCAGTCGCTACTGAACCTCTCGCCGATCACGTCAGATGGCTGTCCTATCGGGGTTTGAGAGTGAGGGAATAGATTTAGCGCACGCACCTGCGCATTATAATTTCTAGATACCCATCTCACGAGAAATATCTCACGCATAGATGGCTAATCTCTCAGTAAAAATGTGTTTGTTAAAAAAATATTTAATGTTTTAAAAAAATAAAAATAAATATGAAATTGAGTTCCCACATTGGCTTGTTTGACAATTAATATAATGAAAAATCTATTACAGATAAGCATATGTGGGAACATAAAATAAGCCCAAATACATACTATATCTTAATATCCGCGTCAATTTTGATGAATTACTTCCTATAAGAAACATAGTTTAAATACACCGGATATTATTAGTTATCGCGAAACAAATAGACGTCACTCGTCTGAGTCGAGGTGCGAGTGCTTGTTTATTACACTTAGCTCTCACACAAAACATAGGTACTACGCGCGAAAATATGCTATTGCAACGCGTCAACTTCAGACGCAACTAAATGATTGGCGCGAGTTAATAAGTTAGAGAATAGAGTACACGTATGGCAGAGTGACAAAGTATGACAGTTATATTTAATTTATAATTCAAGAGTTAAATTAAGGAATTCCCGTAAGAATGAATAGGTATGCCCGGACGAAGACGCGGCATCGTCCAGTAGGAGAATTGTAACAGAATCTTCTTTAATAACAAAATGTACTTAGATGGTTTTGTATGTTCTTAACTTGGCTGATTGTTTGATTTTTGAAACCCAAAGAGTGATGCTAATTTATACCCGGGAAATTAAAGATTTTGCACGTGATTAAAAGAAAAAAAAGATTAGTTAAAGTTAGTAAGTTCGTAAAAGGACATAAGTTAAGTGAGCTACCACCAACATTTGATTGGACACTTCCTCCATTAAGTAAATATTTATGTTGCTAATAAGTTTTTCAAGCATTAAAAACGAACATAACTTCATCAAAATATAGCCTGAAGCACATTGAATTTTCTTGATGTTTCCTCATTTTAAATAGACAGTTTTTCTCTGCGAGGGTCTCACCTTCGTCATAATGATATGTAAAACTGCTGGACATATATTTTTTTTTATCCACTACAAGTTAGCGTTGCATGGCAGTTATATTTAACCCAATTCGGTTTCTACACGGCATCGTACCGGAACGTTAAACCGCTTGTACGTCTTTGCCGGTAGGGTGGTATGTAGCCACGGTCAAAGCCTCGTACCAGGCCAGACCAGGGACAATTCAGAAACTATTAATTCCCAAATTGACCATGCCGGGGATCGAACCCAGGACCTCCGCACGTTAAACCAGCGCTCAACACTTCACCAGGGAGGTCGTCAAAATATAACCTCAAATCCAATACCTAGGTCTCTCGGAAGGACTTCCACCGCGATCTTACGACCGACGCCTGGATCAAACGGCTCCCTCGCTGATGTCGTTCGTCCACCTAGTCCGGTCTGCGCTGCGCTTTCCAGTAGGTACAGAGTTATTAATTTTTTGTCCAGAATTCGTCATTCCAGCACCTTGGGACCCCAACGTCTACAAGTTTTTTGAATTAATGCCCCTCATTTCCTTGACTGCGGCTGACGAGGTCCCAGGTTCGAATCCCGGGTCGAGATAGCCCATAACAAGTGTTGGGGTTTTCTGTCATGAAATTCTCAGCCTGCCTGGAGTTAGGAAGTTGGCGGTGTTTCACTCCCGTGTCTCGGCGAGCACGTAAAGCCTCCTCGTCCTGCGCCTGATCTCTCTCCGTTCGTGTCTGATTTTCAATCCCATCGGGCCATAAGAGTAAAGGAACAGAGAGTGCACCTGTGTATTCTTACACACTTGTGCACTATATCTTCCGCACGCACAAACGGCTGATGTCTCTGGAGATAGGACGCCTTGGCCGAAATTCGGTCGAGAGGACATTGCTATGTAAAATGTGCGAAGACGAACGGTAACTAGGGCAGGACTTCTAATAGCTTATCGTATTAGAAATTTTATCAAAGGGAAAATTAGTGCACCTGGCCGGACATAGACATTTATTTTCTAATTAATTTTATCGAAGTCGGCCTAGTAAACTTTATAATATTATGTATATGCAAAATAATAATACATCTATATAAAAGACTTCAACGCGCATGAAGTCTTTAGTCCGTGTTGCAGAAAACTGATTTAGATCTTTAAATGCCGCTAACAGCCTTAGGTTCGATGAATATATATTATTTAGTGATTTTAGAATTTACTATTTAATTAATACTATAAGCTAATGCCCGCGACTTCATCCGCATGAATTGAGGTTATTCGCTTCCCGCGGGATCCCTTTAATTTTCCGGGATAAAGAGTAGCCTATGTGTTATTCCAGACTGAAATTTATCTCTGTGCCAAATTTAGTGATGCAATTTTCGACTACATAGTTCATTCCAGGGTCAATATGAAAAGTAGGACTTCCAATACCGGGATCCCGGTATTGGCTAATACCGGGATCCCGGACTTTTTTCGTCCGTTTTCAATACCGGTATTGAAATGTCTAATACCGGGATACCGGTATTGGTGACACTATAAACGAAACAGTCACTATTAGACTAGTGACATATATTTCTTGGTAGGTACATGGCACTGTTTTTATTCGGCTTAGTTTAAAACTTGTATCTTAAGCACATTAGCTCTATAATAAGCACATTTATTGCTTAAAACCAGTGAAATAAAGTAATTTTTGATGATTCAGAGGGAAAAATTAGTGTTTGTATTTAGAACCCTGTGGCTTGGCATTTCTATTACATTGACTCACGAAACGTTCAGAAATCTGTTTTATAACCAATGCAATATTTTATTATGATAAAATTTCTTTTAAAAATAATTTTTGAATTTTTAATTAATTTGTTGTTTTGACTAAACTGTGTATTTTTACGAGTGAAAAAATTACATTTGTTCATTGAATTTAAACAGAAAAGTGCTCCTTTGGAGTTATGATGTGGTGAAAAAATATTTTTATGGTGCAGTTTCCTTGAGAGAAGACTAGTAAGTTAAAAACAATCTATCCAATTTTAAGTTTTTCCCAATACCGGGATCCCAGGATCCCGGTATTGAAAAAAATCTTTCCGGTATTAATACCGGTATTGAAAAAACCGGCATTCGAAAGCCCTAATGAAAGGACAGATAAAGAAAACACATTTTAACGGCGTTGTGAAAGTGGACTAGCCTTCAAAATAGTATATCATACACAAAAAATCATACACAAACTACGCCCAAAATTCAGTAATTATACGTTTATCGCGAACCTACAATAAAGTTTACTCCGATCTTGACATTTTCCATCTATCCAAAACGCAATTGAAAAATGCAATCATTAAACTACATCGGAAATAGTATTTTACATTATTAGCATTTTTACTTTCTCATACACACATATTATACCCGCACGCACATACACACACACACGCACACACACACACACACACACACACACTCACACACACACACACACACACAGACACACACGCACATAAACCCGCACATCCCCACGCACTTGCACTTCTTTATCTTTAAGTACCTACCTATTTAATTTAAAAAATATATATATATAATTTTGTAATCTTTTTGGCCTTATTTTAGTTTTATAATATTTACTGTATATTATTGTAAAAACGCTGTTGATTACATGAAAATAAACAAAATAAAAATAAAATAAAAATATTTTTGTAAAACAGGAAGTACCTACACTACTTATAGTGGTAAGATAGTTAGACTTAGTTAAATTGAACTAATTTGTTTAGTTTGTATGCAATACCTACTAAGGCTACTACTATACATAAATTTAAAATCCTGATAGACCCACTCGTGGGACCAAGCAGTGGCACCGACAGTACTAAACTAATGATACAGCTAGTATTGTAAATCCTACCTATAAGTTCATTATTTCATTAGCAACGTTAAAACGATTTAGCTCGCTCTATATTCAATAATTTCTCCGTAGTAATTTATGCAAAAGTGTCACAATGTTTCCAGAGCCTTAACACGTATCCGAGAAAATCCCTTTCATTAAGAATCCGGTCAAGCGCGAGCGCGACTATTTTTACGAAAATTCCGTACCTAGAATTCACTTTTAGAAATGACTATAGATGGAAAACTAGCATGTAAGTACTAAGTAAGGGAATTACAGTGACCTACGTTGGCAATCACCACCACACCACTACGGCACAGGGCTACACTCTAATAGGTAAGAGGGAATTAGAGCTTAGACCCACCACGCTACTCAAATGCGGGTTGGCCGGCTTCAACGACTATTATTATCATGTTAGTGATAATATCCGAGACCGACGGCTTAACTTGCTCTCCAAGGCACGGGGGTGAAACACCGAAAAATTCCTAACTCCGGGCTAGTACTGAGAATTTGTAGTCAGATAAACCCAATAGTTAATTATGGCCCGATCCGGGACTCGAACCCGGGACCTCGTTACCCGCAATCGATTATGCTAACCATTAGACCAACGAGGCAGCTAACGCACACTTGTGCGCAAATATGGCTAATTTTTTGTGGAGATTGACCGGCCTGGCCGTTATTCCGGCGGGAGGAACATTTTAAACAATAGGCTCAGTTTTTAGTTCCTTTTTAATTTTTTTACCTTAGTATGGACTTTCTCAGTTTCTTGCCGGCTCTTCTCGGAGTCAATTTTCGAACCGGTGGTAGAGTCTTGACTTAGCATAAGTAACACAAGTTGTCGTACGTGAAATAAATAAATCATTTGTCATTTATATTAAGATGTACTTAGGATGGAGGTTCAGAGTTTACTTAACGGATCCCCAATAAAGGTTCTAGCTGGACAGTTGATATCAAAGCTCTCTCTAGTATTAGTAGAGAAGGGACTTTTCCGCCCCAGCTAGTTCGCGCCGACACTTCGTTTAGAAAGGTCGTTACGTCTATGTTCAAGTTAACGCGATCGACATCGTAAGGTTAACTTTTGGAGTGGTGAAAATAAGTAGTTTTATTTTTTGGTACAAGTCAGTATTTTTATGAATGAAGTTTTAAATCATTTTGAGCAATTAGTTAGACTCAGTTGGTTTTGATTTTAATCAATTATTCGTCTTATGTAATACTTCAAATTGAGTAAGTATAATTTACCCTTATTAAAACCTAAAAGAAGCCTAAAATTATTATTTAAGTTCATTTAGTGTAAAAATATTTAATACCTAATTTGGAAATATATAAAGATAATATATGATATACATAAATAAGTACAAATCGATACAATACATTTTTTATCTATATAATAAGAAAATTTTGCTAAAATGCATCAAAGAATTCCTCCGCATCACCGTCATCGGGCAACGTGCCCAAGAATAAAGATAATTAATTTAAAACCAGATAATATTTTATTCCCATACTTATATTTACTAAAAGAAGGTAAATTAAAGCAAATTACAATTAATATAACATAGGTAATAAAATTCTACATCAGTGAATATAAGCCTTATGGAATGATTGATAATATATTTATAATGCAGGCCGGTGCATAAAGATAGTATTCCAGTTTAAAAAAAACAACAGATTTTTTGACTCCCTAGAAATTATTTTATGATGAACAGTTACAAATAGGTACTTAATTATTTATTGATTATGATGATTATAATCATTAATTATTTAATACTTACCTATCACTTGCCCATTTTTAATGACACCTTAACACGCTATCTATCAAAAAAACATGTTGCATCCGTGTTTTTATTTTTTGGTCTCTATTAAATATATAGATTACCATAATACATTTTACCTTTTAAATAATGTTTGTATACAGGTACTTTTTTAAAAAGGTAAATATGTATTATCATACTTCTCTCTCAGGTTTCAGGTTGTCATTTTCTGTAGCGATGTATTGCGTCGCGTCGCTTCTGTCGCCCTAGGACAAGGTCACATTAAAGTGTCATTTTGAAATATTACTGCTTTAAGCAATGGTAACCCCCTGGTCTACTTGGCTTTAGCGACCGTCTAATCTTAAAATTAACGCAAGTCTAAACTCATACTCAAAACATATTTATTCAAAATAGGTACCGACAAATTACACCTTCTGAAAATCATGCTTACAATGTATAAGACGTGATGGTGATAATTAACTACGGTATCTTAAAACGAAAGCTACGAGAGTTCCAAACGCGCCCTGGTGTGAGAAGAGCCCACAATAAACTCAGCCGGTTTTTTTTTATTATCACCATCTCACAAATATCGGATAAATTTATGCAATAATCCGGCCGTATAAGAACGACCTATGACGACCTCTAATTTGTACAAATTGCTTTAAGTATAAATTCAAACGTTAAAAACGTTTTCAATTGAATAAACATTTAAAAGTGCTTTTAAAATATGATTGACTAGCACTAGCTGATGCCCGCGACTTCATCCGCGTGGTTTAAGTTTTTGATTCCCGCAGGAACTCCTTAATTTTCCGGGATAAAAAGCCTATATATCACTCTCCAAGTCCTTAACTATACCCGTGCCAAAAATCACGTCGATCCGTTGCTCCGTTGCGGTGTGATTGAAGGACAAACCAACAAACCAATAAACAAACAAACACACTTTCGCATTTATAATATTATAGTATGATTATGATTAATGGGCATGTGAACGTAAACACATTGTAGACGCCTTACGCGGGCATTTAAAAAAAATGCATTCATTTTTAGATTTGCCACCTGTTGGCTCGCAACATTAAATCGGCTGCTAAATCTAAATTGCTAAAAATATGTCAGCGAATTGAAGTCAATCGCTCAATTGATACACAAACCTTAACACCGAGCCAATACTCCGGAAAACCGTCCAAACTGCCACCAATCGTGCCACGCTACAATGCACTTCCTAACATCGCGTGTTGACAGTGCGTCACGTGCATTTCGCACGATGCTTTCATATCTATTCGATTTTATTTATCGATATTTGACAGATATTTTAATAATAACATCCTTATAACCAAATTTCGGCCAAGGCTGTCATTCTGAATTTTAGACGGATTTAGCCATCATAGGGGACTGTGAAATTGTGGCGTGCAGCGCTTACCCAAGTGGAAATACGTCGATGCTCATTTTTAACCGACTTCCAAAAAAGGAGGAGGTTCTCAATTCGGCGCGTATATTTTTTTATCAAGACAGTCAGTAAATAGGTATTCAAACTTACCGTCGCTTAACCTAGTTTCAAACCCTGTGCACGCCATAAAAACAGCTTTGTGTTAGGGATTTGAAAACTTTTCGTTTTCCGCCATTTTTTTCAATTAATTTGAATGTTTCTTAGTCTACAAAGCCGGATGTTATGAGTAATTTAATTACCTATTCAAGACATTATTTATTTATTCAATGTGTTATTCCTGTGAAATGTTATCCTAATACCAGAACATACTTTGTACTATGTTATATAAATGTCACCGTAAGATTGCAAAAACCGTTAGATTGTAATTTAACTAGCGAAATTATAAACTGTCGACAGATTGTGAACCGATCAATGTTCTGAGTGTCAATTTTTGAAATATTCATTGTATTTACGTTTTCTTGTCTCTTTCTTATACGTTAGGGTTCGACATAAATAATCAGGTATAAGTGCCCTTAGGTTTTATCGGAATAATATACCTAACAGATTACTGCAATCTACCTGCCGAAAAAAAATGCGTTGAATTATAATCTGCCGACAGTTTACAATTTCGCTAGTTAGATTACAATCTAACGGATTTTGCAATCTTTCGGTGACATAAATACTTAAAAATTTGTACGTCAGGGTTGCCTGGCTGGTTATGCTGCGACTTTTCATACTGTAACCATCATTGTCAACACATATTCAGACAAATAAATTCATTCTATTCTATTCTATTCTATTCTATTCATATTCACTGTCACAACTAGGCGGTATGATGCTCTCGAAGGTGTGTGAAGTCTGCTAATCCACAAACCACACTACTGCCACTCCGCCACATACTTAGGTATAATCCCACAAACTTATCTGACCCAGCGACAGCGTCGCTAGTATCTATGAAAAATAAAATAAAAACAAAAACTAAACAGGCATAAAAATTAGTTCCAATTTTGGACACCGGGTCAGATAAGTTTGTGGGACTGTAGAAGAAGAAGAAATTGAACGTTTTTGCGTTTTTACAGAACCGCAACCACTTCAGAAAGACAGAGAGGCACACGGGTTCTGAATGATCCTAATTTTAAAATGGTAAGCAATCTTATAATATAGGTGGTACTTTTTAAAAGCTTTTAAGACCAAAATATTATAATTATTAAAATATTATCTCAGAATTTACCATTATTTACTTACTCTATTTACCTACTTACTATTTTTATGCAGTTTTCATCACTAATCAGCTTTTTTATCATTTCCAGCGGATCCTGCTGATGCTAGTGACGTGCATTTTATGGGACAAAGTGCTATCTGAAAACGATGGGGTAAGTATGTAATTATGATTAAATGCTCGAAGCTGCTATTTGCTATATAGTTATTTATTTGGAATGTAGCAATTTTTTTTGAATATTCTTTGGGAAATCTTTGATTTTCCGGGACAAAAAGTAATCGGTTGTACCGATTTGGACGATGTTTAGTGAAGAAGAATATTTGGTGATGGGCTGTGAAAACTTAGCAGACAGAAAATATCTGTTGGTTACGTTTTCACGTCTCATTTACTTAACCGATTTAGAAAAAAATTGTCATAGTGATAGTTTAGCTTAGAAATAAATTAACTTAGAAATAAATTTATAACTTAGAAATAAATTTTCAAAAAACAAAATTGATGCAATTTAGACCATACCAAAAAACCCCATTAGAAATAAATTTTTCTTTTCAAAATTGTAGGCTGGAATGTGTCGAATCATTTAGTCTGCTTGGTATTGACATTGACTGCCACTTAAACTGGAAAACACACATTCAAAAAATTAAAACTAAATTATCGCGATTCACATATGCGCTGAGGGAATTAAAAAAATCCACCGACACGGAAGCGGCACTGTTAGCCTATTTCGCGTATGCAAATGCTTGGCTAAGTTACGGAGTCATATTGTGGGGTAATAGCACTGATGCACAACAACTTTTCGTGCTACAAAAAAAATGCGTAAGGATTATCTATAATCTAAAAAACAGGCAAAGTTGCGTACCACATTTCAAAACATCTAAAATCCTAACCCTGCCAAGCATATACATACTAGAATCATGTAAATTTGTAAGGAAATATCCGGATTTCTTTAAAAAACTCCAGAACATGCCACGACCAGATAAATTACGGAGTGCGCGAATGTATAATTTAGTTTATCCCAAATCTAATTTAAAAATCCACAGCACCGGTCCCAACCCAATGTGTACTAAACTTTACAATCAGCTCCCGAAAGAACTGAAGGCAGAAGAGAATATAAATATATTTTTAAACAATTTAAAAGACTTCCTGCAAAAAAAAGCGTATTATCACGTTAATGAATTCTTAGATCAAAAATGAAATCATTTGTTGAATTGTTATTTGTCACAATAAGTCCGCCTCCCTGGTTACAGCGCCCTTACAGGGTTCCGTTATTTTAATGGAAATGTAACTAATAATAAACAAATAAATAAATAAATAAAGCATCCTGGATGCTAAGCTATCTCTATAAAAAATTTTCTTGGCCACTTTTCATCCCAGTACCCATCGTATTTTCAAAACTCTTAATCTACGCAGACGAAATCACGGGCATCATCATCATCATCATCACTACAGCCTATTAACGTCCCACTGCTGGGCACAGGCCTCCACTCTCATAGGAGAGCGGGAATTAGAGCTTAGACCCACCACGCTGCGGGTTGCGCTCCAATGCGGGTTGTCGGGCTCGAAATCACGGGCATCATCTAGTGTTTAATAAGAGCAAGAATAAACTAATAGTAATAATTATTGTTTAGGTACGTAGATAAAAATCGGCTCAAAATGCTACTGTATTGCAATTATCTATGTTTTTGTGCCAATAAGGAAAGTGAATGCTATTATTATCAACGATTATTATAATGAATGCGATCATTCTAGGCAATTATTATAATTTCTATAATACGTTTCGGGCTTATCGAAAAAAGTAACTTGAAAACTTCTAAATTATTATGCAATTGTATTTACTTACCATACTGTATCTGTACAGTAAAGATGATGATCATTATTACCTAGGGGTTTAGATGTCGGTCCAGGATGCAAATCCCTTTACTTTTCAGAAGAATGTGTTAATCCATACTAATAGAAAGTCTGTCTGTCTGCTACGCTTTCACGGCCCATCTTTTCAACCGATTTTGATTAAATTTGGTACATAGATAGATCCCGGGGAATGGCATAGGCTACTTAATATCCCGGAAAACTAAGGAAGAAATTAATTACTGCGGTAATAAAAAAACCTCATCCACGCAGACTAAGTCGCGGGCAACGTCTAGTCAGCAATAAAATAGGTATCACTTGTTTTAACTGTGAAAAAGAACCTGAGGAAACCTGCATGCCCGAGAGTTCTTTAAAATGTTCTCGAAGGTGTGTAAAATCTGCTAATCCGCACTTGGCCAGCGTGGTGGATTGCGGCAAAACCCTTCTATTTCCGAGAGGAGAATCGTGTTAAATGATAAGCCGACAATTGGTTGAATTGATGATGATTCGTAAAAGATAAAGTTTTATGTGTACAGGAGCCTTTATAGGCTAAAAATAGGTTGACAAAGACTATACCTTTAATTAGCAGTTGAAAATAATAACTAGTCTGATAAATGTGCTGACAGGTATAATAAATGGCTTCGTGTACCGTTGATACTTGAAACTAAAGATACACAGTTCGGTAGAAACGATTTTACTGTTTATAAAATCCCGAAATTAGATTCCTTATTGGGGCAATTTTTTAATGGTTTTGTTTTTTAAAATGAAAATATTTGTTTCCATAGTACCTACTACCTACTAAGTTAAGATCAAAGAATAATTACTTGTTATTAAAATAGTTAGGCCAGCTAGACCGTAATAACATTGAGTACCTCATAAGCACTCATAATAGGAAAAGTAAAACATACCGTAGATACAGGAGTACTTAGATACCTGTACCTATAGGTTATTAATTTTTGGTCGCAATCACATCTACATCAGGCGTAGTAAAATAGAAAATCGCCAACTACATCTAATTAAATGTACCTATTATAAAGTTGACTGCCTCGTTGGTCTAGTGGTTAGCATAGTCGACTGCGGATCACGAGGTCTTGGGTTCGATTCCCGGTCGGGCATAAAAGTTAGGTATTGGGTTTTTCAATTAAGAAATTCTCAGTGCCAGCCCGGAGTTGGAAGTTGGCGGTGTTTCACCCCCGTGCCTCGGAGAGCACGTTAAGCTGTCGGTCCCGGTTATTATCACTAACATGATAATAATCGTTAAAGCCCGCCAACCCGCATTGGAGCAGCGTGGCGGGTCTAAGCTCTAATTCCCGCTCTCCTATGAGAGTGGAGGCCTGTGCCCAGCAGTGGGACGTTAATAGGCTGTAGTGATGATGATGATGATTATAAAGTTGCAGAAAAAAAGGAAACGGGAAGGGCATTCCATATCCTAGGCCAGTATTAATAAATCGATACCAACTGAGAACACGTTCTCAAGTATTGGTCAATCTATGGTAATCGACATTCCGAACCAGTGGTGGATGCACTCGACGATTCAAAAGCACTTGTCAAAGTCTACTGGAATAAAAAAAAATTGAATTAAAAGCCCGGTCTGAAGCATAGATTGACCGATTCTTGAGTACCAGTTCTTTGCTGATATCGGCTTATCAATCTTGTTTTGGCAGTAGATATCTTAGTTTTCATATACCAATGGTGCGTCTATAGATATGTATTATGCATGTAAATCTATTGTTAAGCACTTTCACCGGGAAATTGACATGATCTAGTATCGCCGTAAAGATATACAATGTGATGATAATGTAATACTTCCGATCTTATAACAATGTGCGGTATGGCCTCGCCTTTCCGTTATGTTTTCATAGCTTCAGTAATATTGTTAAAGTTACTTCGTTAAAATATATGAATAGTATGGAGTTGGATATGATAGTATGGAATTTCTGCTATATTGTGAAGTATACTTAAAAATCTTTCCAAAAAACCGACTTCCAAAGCCACTGTAAAGTGATAAATAATTTTGATTCCTACACAGTACACACTATGTTGAAGTCGGGCGGGTATAACAAGGATAACAAAGTCGACGCATCAGGCTCGCCCGACTTCAACATAGTGGGTAGAAATCAAAATTATTTTTCACTTTACAGTGGCTTTAGAAGTCGGTTTTTGGAAAGAATTTTTATTTTTAACTTTTTAGTGTCAGGGTTGAGGATTTGGAGTCAGAATTTTTTATGGGACCACCTCGAGAGCTTCCTCTTACGACTGATAAAAAAAATCAAATCGGTGCAGAAACCACGGAGATACCCACCGACATACATTTAAAAAAAAATACGCGCCGAATTGAGAACCTCCTCTTTTTTTGGAAGACGGTTAAAAATCAAACGAACTCACCAAGTGGAGTTCGATGACAAACATGTGAGCAGGTTCTTTCGATGCGATTTCCCGCGACCTCATCCGCGTGAATTAAGGTTTTTCCGGGATAAACAGTTGCCTATGTTCTTCCCCGGGATACAACCTATCCCTGTACCAAAATTCATCAAAATCGGTTGAACAGATGGCCGTGAAAGCGTAGCAGACAGAGAGAAAAACAGACAGACACTTCGCATTCATAATATTAGTATGGAAGAATGTAAGTATGGATAATATATATATATATATATATATATATAATACTATATATATATATAATACCTATTATCCATACTTCAGTTCAATTTAATATAATAAGTATTTTTTTTTAATTCAATTGGAAATCGAACGTGTTCGCAGACGAACGTGCAACGACAAGCTAACTACTACACCGACGTGGTAGGTCATTTGTAGGCCTATTCAAATGTTCCTAACAAAAAGATTATTAATATGAGTTACATAATAATATAATTACACGTACAGAGTACAGACATCTATCAACTAATTACATTGATGTAGAATTTTAGTACGTATACTTCTATTTCAATGACTAATTACTAAACGAGAGACAATGTAACAAACACTTCCGATGCGACGGAATGCCGTTATACTGAAAAGGCGGAAACGTACATTAGCGTTTATATGCCGCCCTATTACGTAAAAATAATTGCTACAGTATAACAATTGCAATCACAAATCTAAGATGCTAGCGGGTTAACCTGTTAGGCGTGTGGCAGTTACACTAATCGGTTTCTTATCGGTCGTTATCGTCGTACCGGAACGCTAAATCGCTTGGCGGCACATCTTTGCCGGTAGGGTGGTAACTAGCCACAGCCAAACCCGGGCTGACCAGAGAAAATTATGATCATAAAATCGAAAATTGACCCTGCCGGGTATCGAACCCTGGACCTCCCACGTTAAAACAACAGCGCTCAACATTACGCCAGAGAAGTCGTCGATTTTTCGCGCAGACGTTTTCACCTGTCCGGTCCCTATTGTGTCGGCTATTACCTTTTACCACCACTACTATACCTTCTCTGAATTAAATGGTCCATTTTGAATCCTCTCATCTCTATAATCTATATTGTCAAGAAAAAATGTTAAGTCGATTCGAAATGAAAGTGAATTTATGTGTAATAACTTTTCTTAATACAATATTAGATTTATGGAGCCCGATAACATTATCTACCGGACTTTTGTGCTTTAACTTTTAGCTGGGATTTATGTAACACGCCTTTTATTTAGGTTTTCATCACGATTTACCACCATCTTACTCTATGTTACCACCATATTGATAATGGTTAGAGACCATACAGACTGTTTCTAAAAAATCCTTTTTAGTTTTCTTAAAAATAGAAACCGGGCGAACCGAATAAGGCTCGCGAACTAGGTGTTCCATGCCACCACACAATATACATTATATTTTTAGTAAATAACAAGAAAGATATCTTGTTACTGTGATGATTAAACGAACGGGCAGTGAAAAGGTAGCAGACAGATAGACAAAGCCGTCAAACTTGTCATTTATACCTATTCATACATCATACTTCATATTATTATGTCCTCCCGACCGAATTTCGGCCACGGCAGCCAATCTCCAGAGAGCCATCTGCGCGGGAGAAGTGTGTGCGCATACACAGGTGCACTCTCTGTTCCTTTACTCTCGTAGCCCGATGGGACGGAATATCCGACACGACCGGAGAGAGATCAGGCGCAGGACCGACGGCTTAACGTGCTCATCATGGATCATACTTCAAAGTTTCATGCTGATTTTACAAATGCGAAAGTGTGTTTGTTTGTTGGTTAGTCCTTCAATCACGCCGCAACAGAGCAACGGATCGTCGTGATTTTTGCATGGGTATAGTAATTGATTACTTGGAGAGTGACATAGGCTACGTTTTACTCCGGAAAATTAAGGAGTTCCAGTGGGAATTAAGAAACTATTTCCAAGCGGACGAAGTCGCGGGCATCAGCTAGTATTAAAATATGGATTACGTGATTTAATGATCCGTTTATACCTACCATGTGTGATGTAGGCGTATCTAATCCTTCCAAGGTATATAATTATGCAAGTTACGTACGGTCTTACAGCTTACTTGGGATGCAATCGCGTACCTACATAAACTTTGTGATAATTACAATTTAGAATCAATCATATATTTTAAGCTTCCTCAGCTTATTTATAAGCTGCAGTACCTAGCGATCTTTAAATATTAAGAACTTAGGTAAGTACGTACAGGGTGTTTTTGGGAAACAACTGCCTAGGTACAGGAATTTGTTCTAAGATTGTTCAACGAAAATCTACGTTAAATATTCACATATTGCATTTACTTTAATATTGAATAGCCTCGGTCGAGTAAGTACTAAGCATTTTGAATATAACATTATAAGTAATGCGCTTTTTTTTTGTGAGATAGGCTTGCTCTTGACGATGTAACTTTTAACTTAGTTTTTCTATGTAATATTTGTAAAATCTATACCTATTTATCTTCCTTTGAAGCCTAGCAACTTGAAATCTTTAGAATGCCTATAATCTAGACACATGTCAAAAGAAATAACTTACAATATATACGATTGTGCCGGAAGTCCCTTTCTCCAGGAAATACGCGTGCACCTTACACTTGCCTGTTATGCAACTTTATAGTTCTATTATATTATTCTGTGCCCAAGTACCTACCTACCTATAGAGGTATTCGGAAGAATGAATTCACAGTAATATGGTAAAGTTGTGAATTGCAATGCAATGTGTAGTTAGTTTGCTTAACAAAACTAACTGCGTAGTAATTTCCGCGGGAACTCATTAATTTTCCGAGATAAAAAGTAGCCTATGTCACTCTCCAGGTCGTCAACTATACCCATACAAAAAATCACGTCAATCCGTTGCACGGATCAACCACCCATGTGATCCGTTGCTCTGCTGCTGGCGTACCTGCAGGAAAAACCAACAAACAAACACACTTTCGCATTTATAATATTAGTTTGATAACTGCTAGTACGTCTATGATAAGATCGCAGTCAAGGGCTTGCCAAAAATTAAAGCACAGGAAATCTCAGATTATAACCACATTATGACACATTATGAGCCATTTCCTTAACCATTATCATTATGACGGTTACACTTACGGTTACATGGTTACATATCGAGTAATTAGGGTTCCGTACCATGTGGTAAAAACCGCGTCTTTTGCTTTTTAAATTATAAATCGTAATTTGGGAACACAGGGACACAGATTTAACACGTTTTGTCACTTTATTACAATTATATATTGCTTTTAATTTTTAATTACAAAAATAAAATTACAAGAACAGAGGTGCAATCATGTAAGGATTGCCGATCAAATCGTTTAAGTTCGGCTTCAAAGTAAAATAAACCATAAAATCATTGAATTAGAGCTCAATTTCGTATGAGACGTATGAGAATGGATACACGAAATTGAGCTCTAATTCAATGCCATTATGGTTTATTTTACTTTGAAGCCGAACTTGACGATTTGACCGACAATTCTTGCATAATTGGGGGCAGAATACTATCAGCTGTGACGTCCCAATAAGGGTATCGTATCAGCTTGTAATGCTTTTAGAGGTAGGTACAGTTCCACCAACTTATCTGACCCGGTGACAGCGTCGTTAGCATAGAGGTAGTATAAGGTAGTTAGTATCTATGAAAAATAAGATAAAAAACGGAAAATAGACAGGCATAAAAATTAGTTCCAATTTTGGCCACCGGGTCAGATAAGTTTGTGGGGATGTAAAAGGTATGTTGCACATTTATACAGCGCTGTTTTCTAAGCGACGTGACAGTCGGCTGAAAGTATTCTTGGTTTCAATGTATTGTATGTTTCCTTTATAAGCTACGGAATCCTCGGTAGGCGATTCTGGCTCGCGCTTGAGCGGTTTTCAAAGTAGTCTAAAGGAAATAGCGTATCGCATAGCTTCGAAAGTAAAAGTGGTGCGGTGAGAAAAAAAACTACGAGCGTACGAGTACCTAACGAAAGTTCTCACATTCCCTGCCCTTTGAGAACGACGCCTATGAATAGCTTTAAAACCTGTTTCTAGATTGTATTCTAGAATGTAGTGCTCAAATATTAGTGATACGTCATATCGTGTTGAATGCATGTAAGTGTGATTGAACTTAGCATTATGTTGTCTTTAATTAACAAGGTTCCAAATGAGTTTCTGGATTTGCCATTGCATACTTTTAAAGACTGTGTTATACAGCATTTTTTAAGTCGGAGTTATTATACTATCGATGATTTTCTTAATGACAAAGTTGCATGGAAGCAAACGGCCTCGCATCCAGTCAGTGTAATTAATACTTGTAACGTAATTACATGTGTTGTGTATTGTTTACTTAGTATAACATTTTTCTTCCCCTTAGGTCCGGTCCGAAAGGGTTAAGAAAAGAGCAACTGCTGAGTGACTTGGGGACTCTTCTCAGTAGAACAGTTTTCCGAACCGGTGGTAGTCATGACGTATCATAAGTGATACAAGTAGTCCTACGTGAAATAAATAAATCATTTAAATCATTTGTCGCTAGGGCTGCCAACTCTAGGTACTATAGTATAAAGTATTTTAGTATACTTATAATTTCGGTATTGCCTACTTTACTGTTGAAGATATTTCTTATCGGCCAGCGAATAAATAAGCGATTATTAAGGATATCAATTTCTTACACACTTGTGCACTATATTATCATCTTTAGTCTAGTGGGGGGTACCTAAATCAGGTAATACAAATCTTCAAACTGAACAATGACAGGCCCAATGAATTGCTAGCCTTTTCATGCTAGTCTCAGAAGAAAAAGGTGCTATACTTAGATGTAGATTGGAAGACCTGTCAATTTAGCCACAGCCTCTGTTGAAATTGGCTCAAATTCGGTCAAGAGAATATTGCAATCACATTTTTATCACCATTTTGTCACAAATGAAGACGCAAGTATGTCGAAGTTGAAACACAAAGCGCAAGTGAAGTAAACTGTACACACACTCGTCTTACCCCAATTTCGCAAAATATGATCTTTTCCATCTCAGAATAAACACTTTATAAACACATTGTGTTCACGTAGCATGTCGTTACTCAAACACATATCTTCCGAAAAAGTGTCGTAACTGTTTTTTTTTCCAATCGTGTTAAAAACTAACATTCAAACTATTATTGTTGCGTCATAATAATTTTGATATCCGTTGTGTACAGTGCTCTACAGAATTATAGCTATACGGAAGAGTAAGACAGTATCATTTTTTGATACCTATGACTTTCTCCGCTGGAATTGAGGTTTTTTAAACATCTGAATTTTCGGGTTAAAAAGTAGAAAAAAATACCTACTTTTGTTTGTGCCCAAGACCAAATAAAGTTTTTATTTTTCTAGATAATGCCCGCGACTTCGTCCGTTTAAATCATGTAGAGATTTATAGATCCCATGGAAAAACTTTGATATTCCGGGATTAAAATAGCCTAAGTCCGCCCACTGATGCAACCTAGATCCCAAAAGTACCTACCCCAAAATTGGTTAGAAAGGTGGGGCGTGAAAATTGAGTCATTTTAGCATAATATGATAAAAGTTTTTACGTAGATTATAGCTTATGTTACTCGTAGTTACTTAAAGAAACAATACTAAAGTATTGTTTACAATTAGACTGTTTACGTTATAAGTACCTATTACCTATTTACAATTAGACTGTTCTTAGGTAACTCAAGTAAGCAACTTACGTGAGTAAAACTTGACTTACTCAGCGATACTAAGTAGTATGGAAGAATGAATTGGATGGAACATATTTGTATGTAGCCGTGTGTACTTGTTATGTAACAAACCACTAGTCCAGTACAGCCTACAGCTATTGACTATTAATCTGTAACTAACTCTCAGATCATTAAGCGTTCGAATGGGCTTATAATTTAAACGTGAGTTTTAATCATAGTTAATTATATGCGTTTGTAGTGATTTATGTATTAGAAAATTATACTATACCTACACAAGACTTGCGTATATAATCTTGCGTATTTTAAAAGGGCAGAAAAACAGACGAATGTTTTGTTCATCTTTGTACAAACTTTGGTTCTTGTGAATATTATAGTTTTTTTTTATCAACTACAAGTTATTAGCCCTTGACTGCGATCTCACCTTATGGTAAGTGATGATGCAGTCTAAGATGGTAGCGAGCTAACCTGTTAGGGGTATGGCAGTTATATTAAACTCGGTATGAGTTTAATATAACTGCCATTCCCCTAACAGGTTACCCCTAGTCGGTTTCTACACGGCATCGCACAGGATTGCTAAATCGCTTGGCAGTACGACTTTGCCGGTAGGGTGGTGACTAGCCATGACCGAAGCCTCCCACCAGACCAGACCAGAGAAAAAATACAAATTATAAATCCCCAAATTAAGGCAACAGCGCTCAACACTGCGCCAGGGACGTCGTAGCATTTGTATAGGGCCCTTAAGTGAAGAACTAAAGTAAAATTACACAGCTGGATGGGTTGTGAAACTGAAGTGGAAATTACATTCTATTTAAATCCATACTTAATATTTTTTTAATATGTTTCGTACTTAATCGAAATTAAGTACGAAACATATTAAATGCGAAAGTGTGTCTGTCTGTCTGTCTGCTACGCTTTCCGGGCCCATCTTTTCAATCGATTATGCAGAAATTTGGTATTGAGGTAGGTTATATCCCGGGGAAGGACAACGGCTACTTTTTATCCCGGAAAATTAAGGAGTTCCCGCGGGAATCAAAAAACCTTAATCCACGCGGACGAAGTCGCGGGCATCATCTAGTAAAGAATATTTGATTAATATTGTGCTTAAATATTTTTTACAATATTTTTTATTATTGTTTAATTAGAATTTTAATGAAAACATATTATTGTCAAAGGTTCGAAGGAAGGTGGCGTTATCTTAGTACCGATGATTGTCTAAGCACACCTTTGTTCATGTGATACGGAATAATAACTACCTTGACTAGTTTTTAAGGGGTAAACTGTATTTGTACATATTGTTGTATTCACAATAAATAAATAAATGAAAAATAAAAAAAAATTGCAGACGGCAGCAGGGGGTGCCGCTGTGCAGTGGGGATGGCAGATGAGCCAGGCGGGTCCGGGCACCGTGGGGCACTACTTTGTTAAGTTGCCAGAGGTAAGTGTTCTTAGCTTACGTTACAACTAGTACTACGAACATGTAATCTAGGTACATGTATTTAGTACTAGAAATTAGAATAGCCCGTAACTTCGTGGATTTAAATTTTTATAAAATATCGTGGGAACTTTGATTTTCCGGAATTAAAAATAGCCTGTTTCGGTTACAAGTTGCAACCTATCTTTGTCCCAAATTTCGTTTAACTCGATTGAAGAGATGGGTCATATCCTATCATTGTAACAATTTTGTCAAATCTAAATCACAATACAGATAGGTCGTCAAAACGTTACAGGCATACCGACAGAGGCTAATACTTTAAAAATTATTAAAGTAGAAACCGGCCTCTACCGGAAGTACCTATGCCTCTACATATTTGCTTCGATTGCCGTGGAGACCCTGGGACCGTGGACTCTCAGTGCCAAACATTTTTTGCCTAAGTTCTATAGTCCCACAAACTTATCTGACCGGTGACGGCATCGCTAGTAGATATGAAAAATAAAATATAAACAAAAATAAATAGGCATTGTAGCGGGGTAGCCCGCCAACTCGCATTGGAACAGCGTGGTGGGTCTAAGCTCTAATTTCCTCTCTCCTATGAGAGTGGAGGCCTGTGCCCAGCAGTGGGACGTTAATGGGCTGTAGTGGTGGTGGTGGTGGTGGTAGCGGGGTAGGTACATCATTATACTGACTGTTACATCACTAGCGCTCTAGGAGCGAGGACTAGTAGTCTCTGTGGGGGTGCTTGCAGTGCGTGCATTCAGGACGACTCGAATCAATTAATTTAATCGCTCAGAAGTTTTATTTATTTTAATCGCCCACACTTTGACTTAATAATACATGGACTTCGGGTGTAATGCAAAATTCACGAAAAAAGTGTCCCGAGAAAACCTATATGTACGACTATACAATATGTATATTTTTATAAACAAACTAAAACATTGTAATTAAGGTCTTAGATCATTAATATACAGCCTAATTTTGCTTGCAATAAGCTATCCGCCTATGCAGCTTCGACTGACGGTCGCCCATTTTTTTATCATATGCAGCTTCTAGCGATAAATTTGATAAAAATATTGCACTCCCTCTGTCTTATACGCGCGTATAGTGTATTAGAAAAGGACAGATAGTTACTTTTTGTTCATTTTGGTTGGTTATGTCATTTGTTTTTACAATTAATTGAAATTTGGATGGAATCTTAGATAATATACACGACAAGATATAGCATGTAACGCACGAAAACGTCCTCAAAATCCTCTACCATATATGGTAGACGACTCTCTCGCCTACTTCAGTGGCACTTGACTCACTACGCAGTGAACGGCTCCCGCAAAAAAATCAAATATGCCGGTTTGTGCGGTCAAACTGTGCCACAATTATCCGTCAAAGCTTAATACGAAGTCCAAGATCTCATATCATCAGTAAGTTTTTATATTTGCTTAAGATTTTTTAAGAAAACACGATTTTTAATTTCGATGTTTTTTAGGTACGACGAACTGACCGGTGTTGCCAACTAAGTATTGTGGTATTTTGCACATTATTGTGCAAAATAAATAATTTTGTTGTATGATACACGTTGACGTGTGTGAACATTAATAATAATATCACATCATCACACTAATATTATAAAGGCGAAAGGTTGTGTGTTTGTGTGTGTGTGTATGTATGTTTGTTCCTCTTTCACGGAAAAACTAATGGACCGATTTGGCTGAAATTTGGAATGGAGATAGAGTATACCCTGGATTAAAACAGAGGCTACTTTTTATCACACTCACACGGAATATAGTAAATATATGACATTATAGATTTGTATACTTTTACTTACTATATTTTGATCTTCAATAAAATATGTTTAAATAATTATTCTAAATAACTAGACATTAATGTGACAGATGCCGACCTATCTTTACTAATTGACCCTGAACATACAGATTATTTTGAGCAAATAATAGGATATATAGCGGGGTTTGTTGTTCGACGTATCTGCAAGCTATTTGCAAATAAGGTGCCACCATATTTGTAAATCCGATAACATCACTTTAGAAATCCATACTAATATTATAAATGTGAAAGTGTGTCTGTCTGTCTGTCTGTCTGTCTGTCTGTCTGTCTGTCTGTCTGCTACGCTTTCACGGCCCATCTATTCGACCGATTTTGATGAAATTTGGTACAGGGATAGGTTGTATCCCGGGGAAGGACATAGGCTACTTTTTATCCCGGAAAATTCAAAGGTTCCCGCGGGTATCAAAAAATGTATCTGTTCAACCGATTTTAATGAAATTTGGTACAGGGGTAGGTTGTATCCCGGGAATAGACATAGGCTACTTTTTATCCCGGAAAATTCAAGAGTTCCCGCGGGAATCGAAAAAACTTGGTCTACGCGGGCGAAGTCGCGGGAATCATCTAGTTAAATATAAAAGGAAAGTTTTCCGAAAACAAACACAAAGAGACGGGTTTTAATTTTTTTTAATTGTTTTTATAAGGCAGTAAAGAGTACTTATTTTCAATGTTTTAGTTCTTTAGTTTTAGTATCATCAGACCCTAAATATCATCTGGGATCAGAGTACTTGTCAAGACGAATCAAACGAGCCCAAACTCGATAGAGTTACGTAGTTTCATTGCAGAGTTCCGTTAAGCACCTTTCAGCGCCATCGTCAGACCCTGGATATCATCTGCGACCAGAGAGCTTGTCTAGAGTTCACTTGAATCTCCAAGAGATATCACGAGAAAATGGGTAGACAAATTTTTAAGATTAATAATAAATTGTATATAAATTATATTTTGAGTTTTATTTTGATAAATTAAAAAATCACCACTGAGAATAAAAAATAGCAAATTATATAATATGATTACATGGTTATGATTGACATTTACAATAATATATGTACATAGTCTTGCAAGAATATCGATTTTGAAGGATTTTGAATTCGTTGTTCTGCTCGGAACCTAGAAACCGATTGCAGCGTCACCTATCGGATTCAATTTTAATGAATCTATGCCCCCCAGAGACAAAAACAACCATAAAAATTTCGACAAAGTTTGTCCGTAATAAAAATAAATTATCCCAGAACCTGACTGCAGCGCCACCTACCGGGTCCAATTGTAGATAACTATCTTGGGACACCAATAAGCACACACTAAACATTCCATCAGAATCAGTCCAGCCGATATTTAGATAAAGAGATAAATAAATAATTAATATTCAATAATAAAGTAATTACTGATTAAGGTATTTTCCTTGTAAACTATTGATTTACATTAAACAAATAGTTTTACACACGCATAGAATAAATATAATCAATAAAAACATTATCCTAGGTACACCTTATTTCGAATTGAATTATTTACAAAATTGTGCAAACTTTTACGTTGCTGGTATCCCTAGGTTGAGAGTCGAGGTTATAACCCCGCCCCCCGCTACACTCACACATAGACGTGGCGGGGCCGGCTTATCGCGCATTGTTTGTTTGCGTTACTCTTTCTAGACGTATAAGAATTCATTGGATGGAATATTATGTTTCTAAGCGAAATAATACCTTTACATCGTTATTAAATATTTAATTACTGAAATTATGATACACCATCTTCTTATCTCACCTTACTCGGGTAGTTTTTGCAAGATTTTTTATCTCAGTGCGGCATTATTGACGAATGTTCTGTCTGATGACAAACACGAGACTGAAGTGCGATTGGAAACCTTTTCGTGTTTTGGATCTCTTTCGGTTCGGACACTAGCGGTGACCCGAAGTCCATGTTCGTATTATTAAGTCAATGCCCACACTCATAAAAATCAGCTCCAATTTTGGCAACCGGGCCAGATTAAGTTGGTGGGACTATACCTAAGTTACTAAAAATCGTTCATTAATTCCAGGCAGAGCAGCGCGTCCGCTACGTGGCGGACGGCAGCGGCTACCACGGCGCCGTGGCCGTCACCACCAGCGACCGCGGCCACCACCACACCACCAACTTCGCGCTAGGCGAGCGAGCGCTACAGCTAACTTCGCAGGTAAACGTGCGTTATCCATACTAATATTATAAATGAGTAAGGGTGTTTGTTGGTTTGTCCTTCGATCACGCTGCAACAGAGCAACGGGCCGAGGTGGTTTTGAATGGGCATAGAGTGACATAGGCTACTTTTTATCCCGGAAAATTAAGGATTTCCCGTGGGAATCAACAAAAACTTATTCCACGCGGATGAAGTCGCGAGAATCGGCTTATCCATACTAATTCTTTACTTACCATTTCCACGTGGGAGTGGCTCAGGTGCGTTCCTCCGGGTGGCGGTTAGAGGAAATCCAAAACTTAGGATCCGTTCCCTGTTGAGGCCGCTCATACCAAGGCGGCAACGACTGACAGTGGCCCAGGTGGTACACTACACAAGCCAGGGAGTGGTGCATCTATAAAGTGCCTGGAAATACCCTGTGATTCCTATCACAGCTCTGACAGAAAGACGCACTTTTACGTTTATGATATGGACATTGAAATAGTATGGGTATAATATTAGCATGGATTATATGGATAAGCTCAACATTTAACTATTTTTTAATCTATATTTCTTTGTTGTTTCAGGTTCCACAAGTATTCAACCAACAAATCACGAGCAATGGATCTGAAGCATCTCAAGAAACCAATTTACAAGGTGGTACACCACTACAATTTTTCCTTCTTCGAGGACAATATCCCATACAAAATCACTTCTTCCAAGTAATTCCTGACCATCCTGTACATAACTTCTATTTTGCTGAGAATCCTGAACCAACACCCTCGTATGATATTCTAAACGTCGAACGTACAAGAGACGATAGGCAAAATAAAGAGAATGCACAGGAAAACCTTTCAAATAATAGAAATAATGACGAAATTATCGAAACCAAAGAAAATGGACCAGTAGTACGTGTATTCAAAGATCATAACTGCCCGGACGATGATCATAATAATAATAATTTGCAAGATAGACGTGTACATAATTTTCAAAATGACATTAATTTTAAAACTAATAAACCTTCTTACAAAGAGTATAATGTTCATGGTAATTTCGGTGATCGAGAGTTTAATAAGCAGTCAAATCAAGAGTCAAATAATTATAAAATTGAACAACCGGATGATAGAAGTGAAAGATATTATTACTCTACCGAAATAAACCATAGTACCACATCGAAACCTGTAAGTTTTACTCAAGAAGAAGGTATATCAAGACTGGTAGCTTCTACTCAAGATCTTATATCAAACGAGGATCTCTTAAGAATCAATCACGCAGCAGAAAGGGGTTTTACTAATCATGGCGATGATTATATAAAACCTAAACGTCGATTAAACTCTAAAACAATCGTTTACAATGGACCTAAGCAAGCTAAGCCAAGAAGCAGAATAACTGTTTCGGCAAAGATTGGAAATATACTCGATGGTAAAGTAGAACATCCGAATCATAATTTTAGAGAACAATCTTTTGAAAACACTAATAATGATTATAGATTTGCTTCCCCGATAATTGTTGCTGATCCTAAATACGGTAATTACAAAGAGCAAATCGTTAATAATTTAGTATCAACTATGGTCCCATACATTCAAGATGGATATGAAGTTGTAGGCGTAAGACATAGTTTGGATGAAAATAATACTGATAAAAATAAAGAAATTAAATCAGGTGAAGATTTAGTTGAAATAACTCCAAGGCCTGTAAGTCAGAATTACTTAACACCTATAACAGTTGCTTTAAGATTATTAAACTCAAATAGTTCAGATATTTTTAATACAGTTGATGATCATGAAGTTTCTGATAGTGAATTTATAGAAAAAGCGGTAAATAATCCGGAAAATGAAAAAACTATAGTAGAGATTCAGGAATCTATACCTGTAGAGATTACCCATATTAATGATGTCGAATACCACGAGTATTTTGATGAAGGAAGGAGTAATAAAGAAAATACTTTTGGGGTGGTAAAATCTTTATATCAAAAGTACTTACAAAATTATGAATCAAATAAAAATGCGCATAATCAATACAACCGTAATCAAGAAAATCAAAACTCTGATTATTCTGACAATAGTAACGGCGATGATTCGAAAGAAACATTAGAACCTAGCGAGAATATACAATCAGAAGTTCATGTACAAGCCAATTCAGATAGCAGGAATGCATATGCGAACTACTACAATAATGATAATAGTAAACTTATTCAACCTATAATAATTGAAAAGCAAGTACCAGTAACTACATACGTAGATCGTTTCATTGAAAAGAAAGTTCCTTATCCTGAACCGGTAGAAGTAGTCAAGCATGTGCCAGTAGATCGGCCAGTGCCGGTTCCAGTGCGTTATGAAACTGTTGTCGAAAAACCTGTGGAAGTTACCAAATATGTAGATAAACCATACCCCGTCGAAGTATTCCAGCCGTATCCTGTAGAAGTAAGAGTGCCGTATCCAATAGAACATAAAGTGTATGTCGATCGTCCAGTCCACGTCCCTTACCCGATAGAAAAGGTTGTTGAAAAACAGTTTGTCCATCCTGTACCTATCCCAACTCCTGTTGGAATACCAATTGGTATCCAAGTTCCTGTTGAAAAGAAAGTTTTATACCCCGTTCATATTGAAACTCCTGTACCAGTTGCTGTACCAGTGGAAAAATATGTACCAGTAGAAAAAATTGTGGAGAAAGAAGTCCCAGTGCCTTATCCGGTTGAGAAACAAGTTCCTTATCCAGTTCGACATGAAGTCAAGGTCCCTGTTCCTTATCCAGTTGAAAAAAGGGTACCCGTTCATGTACATGTTCCAAAACCTTATCCAGTAGATCGAATAGTGGAGAAGAAAGTTCCTTACCCAGTTACTGTGGAACGTATTGTCGAAAGAAAGGTTCATGTAAAAGTCCCTTATCCAGTGAAAACTGTTGTTGAGAAAATTATCGAAAAGCCTGTAGTTGTTACTAAATACGTTGACAAACCTTATCCAGTGGAGAAAAGAGTACCGTATCCTGTTGACAGAATTGTAGAGAGAAAAGTTCCGTACCCTGTTCATATTCCAGTTGAAGTAAAAGTTCCATACCCAGTCCAGAGTCACGTTCAAAAGCCAGATGTTCCATACCCATTCGAAAAAGTAGAAAAACAAACGATTTACACTTACGGAATCAACCAAGATGTTCTAGCAAATGTAGCAAATTATCTGAGGTTTAATCAAGAACAATACAAGCAGCCATTACCAAATTACGTTCAAAATAACGATTTAAGTACACAACAACAGGCTGAATCGCAAAGGAATTACCAAATACAGCTCGCAAACGCTCAGATTTTGAAGAATTTACAAAATGTTACCCCAGTTTACTCCGACAAATGGGGTAACCAATACGCGTCTTCATATCAATACTCGAATGCAACTACGCACAACAAAAATCAACAAGTAACAGCAAATTCACTGAACCAAGGAAACTCCAATTATTACGGACCCTTACCGATGAGAAATTACAATGACCAGTGGGAAAAGAACAGAGATTACACAGAAAGACTAAGAAGAACCGATAGAACTCCTAAAGTTACCAATTTAAGAATAGAATATGGTTTCAAGCCTCCTCTTAGACCGAGTACAGAAATCGGTTTAGATGGATTGCCTATAAATAAAAGTAGTGAACAATCTTAGGATAATCTGTTGATTAACATGTATAATCTCATGTAAGATTCTTATACGTGAACCTAGGAGTACAACGTATTATTTAAAGCTTGTGTTATGTACGTTTACACAATTATGTATGTGACTACAGCGATGCCTCTAAATCAAATCAAATATTTTTTATTCAAGTAGACGTTTACCAAGTACTTTTGAATAGTCGAGTGAATCTACCACTGGTTCAGAATGAAGTTCCTACCGAGAAGAACCAGCAAGAAACTCGGAACTCGAACCTCGGTCGAAGGGCACTTCTTTCGTGACACGGATTCTACAAAACTCAAGACTTTATTTGTTTGAGACTGCTGGAAAATTTGAATTGATAAATCGAGAACATACATACGCAAGACGAAAAACAGGGTGATTGTCAGTGTTTGTTTTTTAAGACTATACGGTAGGAGCCAAAACCACGACGAAACGTCCAAAAAAAGTGCATAATTAAAGCTGGTGCCCAGCTTTAATTATGCACTTTTTTAATACTTTGTTAAATTATTTTAGATGTTAAGGTTTTTGTACAATTTATTTTAAGAAAGAAAATCATCATAGGTACTGCTCGGCAAATATTTCTTATCGTATAGCGGAGGCGCTACTGTGTTTTCAAATCAAATCAAGATCAACACAGTAGATTCCGTTAGTTGCAAATTTCGCCACACGCACAGATAACTTTGTCAGAGTGTACCTACATAATTGTATATCTTATTTCAGATAATATGATTGAATACTTAGATAGGAAATAGTTCGTAATGGCTTTAAATATTTTAACAAGTATTTTAGGAATAGGTAGGTAGGTATCTAAAGTATTTTTATATATTTTTCGTATAAACCACTCAAGCAGCCATAGCCATTTTAGGTATTCAAAGATAATAATATTTTTTTTGTTATTCATCAATTGTTACATTGTTATTTTTTTTAATATACGGTGAATCATAAAGATTTAACTTGTTTTTTTTTGTCACCGTTACCCTTGGCTGAACATATCATTTTGAACATTGTCAGTTAAAAATAGCTCTGACCTAAGGCGTTCGCTGGCTTTAGGTCATAGCTATCACTGTGACACGAGTTTCCTCTCAAAATGGGAAAGGTTTAGGCCACAGTGCATCACGCTCGTCAATTGCGGATTTGAAGACTTCGTGCATTCCGGATTCTTTACGAAGTTTTCCTTCCCCGATAAAGCTAAAGCAGCCAGCAGGTGACATTCAATTTAAACCCATCTAATTTAAACCTTCTAAACGTTAAACCGTTACAGTTTTGTTATACGGCGGGTCTGCAATCCGGCTCCTAAATATCTAGGTAAAATCCTATTCAACTAAGGTTTCTCTAACTCCGAGTATCGTTTAACCTACGAATACATTTTTGAAGGTTTTATAGATGTTAGAAATTCTGTTAACTGTAGGTTAAACGTTATTCGGAATTTAAGAAAACGGCCCTTCCACCACTATAGCCCATTAACGTCCCAACTGCTGGACACAGGCTTCCACTCTCCTAAGTCCTATGAGAGGGAATTAGAGCTTAGACGCCTTTCACCCTTAGTGTGATATCTATAGAGCGAACTTTGACTTTGCTTAGACTTAAGATGTGGTTAAAACGAGACAGTTTTATGTCACTCACATAAGTCCATCTCGTTTTAAGGCTGAGCCAAGTCAAAGTACGCTCTATAGATCTCAGCATTAATTTCCGGTCTAAAAATAAAACCACACACATATTGGAATTAAAAATAAAATTTATTTCCACTTGAATATCTCACAAACGGCGCACGACGACAACCTCCCGGCGCGGTTGTCTTGACAACACTAAACAGTGAAATTATAACATAACCAAAGCTTGATATATAAATATATAACTACAGTATGTAAACGTTATTATTTAGCTATTTCGGCCCGACTTGTCGCGTTACTCAAAAGATGATATATAGAGCATACTTTGCTCAGACTCAATACGCAGTTAAAACGAGACAGACTTATGTCACTCATAGTAGTCTCGTTTTAACTCAAAGCACGTTCTATACGTACTTCGCGTTCTTTGACTTTACTCAGACCATAGACAGAAAAATTCATCTCCTAAAACATGACTCATATAAGACTTAGAATATTCGATTTTAACTATAGATAAATTCTGAGCAGAGTTAAAACGAAAAACTTATGATTCTGACATAGATTTATGCCCGTTTCCACGAACAATGCCAAAATTTCAGGGAACACCTAAACTCATTAGGTGACAGGTACATGAAAACGTGTCATCTATTGGTCTTAGGTATTAAATTTAGGCATTGATGGTGAAAACGGGCATTTTAGTCCTAAGCTCTGAGAAAAGTTATAGTACGTTCTACACACTCAACCTAAACCTTCAAGGTTTGAGCGAGTTGCAATCGCTTTCGGCGATTACGGAATAGTTGCATCAATCATTGCTACAATCTTTATTGTTGTCGAAGTTATGATAGCGATTTTTACACACAAAGTACATAAAAATGTCAGCTATAGTGTGACGATCACAATATGTAACCTCTGATTGGCTGACACTCTTTAACATTAGCTAAAATGTACGCTGAATCAAGACATTTTTTTATTGCATTATAGGCGCTTGACAACTTACTTAAGGATATAGCTCGCGCCAATCATTTAGTCGTGTCTGAAGTTGACCGCAAGACGCGTCGCAATAGCATATTTTCGCGCGTAGTATGTAGGTACGTCGACATCGGCAGTTTGTGTGAGAGCTGCGCAAACAAGCACTCGCACCTCAGCTCAGATACGACTTGCACCTCAGCTCAGATACGACTATTTGATTGGCGCTAACTATAGCTATGATGAGGTCTAGGTTGGAACGCGCGTGCCTGGAAGATACCTATTCATTATTGTCTTGAAGTTACACGTGGTAGAAAACTATCATATATTCAGCCAATTACAGACATTGCGATAGTAGCAGCTTACTTAGATATATGAATATACTGAATTTAAAAAAATATTTACGCCGATATAATCGATACAACATGAAAAATGCATCTCACTCAGCCTTACACTTTTCCAACATACCTGATTATTAACATTAAAAATTATTTACTTAACTGGGAAATTATTTGGCAATATGGCAACACTTGGAAACAAAACTGTTTACAAGTAAAATATTTATACAATACAACAATAAATAATTATTAATTTCATTATTGGTTTATTTATTTCATTTCAAACAAAAATCCGATTAATATTAAACAGTTTCACATTAAAACGAAAAAAAAGTATGCTCTATAGAACATAGCCTGACAGTCGAGGCCCGAAACATCAGATTTGTGATTTCTTGTAAAAGTATAACACTACGCTTACTTAGATAATAGAAAAAGAGACAGACGCGATCGCCGCACTCGCACACATTCATACATACATACCTATTTTAATATTTATATTGAGAGCCGGTGGAAAGTTTTCAATAGGTGCTTTTTAAATGCGAAAAGATTGTAAAGTGGTTCTGCTGCGTTAAGCAAACCGGACTCATGCTGTTTGGTCTTCGATTATAAATTTCAATTACATAGTTGACGCTACTTTGACAGGCATATTAATATGACTGGTAGTATTGTCATCGACAATATGTAGTAAAACTAACGAATTTTTCATGATGTTTATAATTTGTACCTCACTAAAAATTAAAACAAGATGTTAAATTTTATTCATATTTAGCATAGGCAGAAAACATCCATGTTACAAACATTCAGATTTTAAAAGAACCTCTTCAAAATTATCCACTGCCTCTCGGTATATTACACCTAGTAAGTATGCCAAATTTCACACACAAATATTACAAATAAAATGAAAGCACCACACCAAATCTCAAAGAAAATAAAAACAACTAATCACAAATCAAAGGCTTATTCGTTTACGAACAACATGGTAAAAATTATAGAACGATTTGACACGTAATCAATAATGAACATTATTGCTATATGACTACAAAGTTCTTAATACTTTGATCACAATTACGTTACACTTCTATTAAAACATATTTTTGTGTGGTTATTACCCTATAATGCGTTTAAACCGAGTGTCCGACCCGCTAATATACGAAAGAATAGAACATTTTTGACACTTTCTAATTCAGCCTTATAATTAGAAAGAGACAACTGTAGTGGGCGACCGCGTGATACCATTTTTTATTTCACTGACACACTGTGCCGTTATCAATGTTGCCATGACAAAAAATATTTAATGATGGTAGAAATTTTCTACCAATTAAACATTTATTCGCAATAGCAACATTACATGATGCACATCTATTTCAATCCTTGTATCTCAATTGCCATTTTGAAAAATTGTTTTATATTTGAGACTATGCATTAAATAAGCATTTTGCATTTATCGATTAGTTTATATTATTCCTTTTTAGTATGCTTCCGGTATTAATATGGATTTACGTCATATTTTATTTATTTATTTGAACTACCAACAGAATTACATGCAGTAGGTAGGTACAAAATTTTAAATGGCTTTGGCAAATATTTTAAACACATAATTGTTTAACAGGTATTACCTAGACTAGATGACTCTCTAACTGGTCAAAAACAATCAGTAGCGAAAAAAAGGCGACTGAAAAAATGCCCATAATCATTGAAACCCTTTTCAAAAAAAATGGCAACTGAGCGCAACGGATACCCCATTCCCAAACAGCTATATTTATTTAAGCGGTACTTAATTCCAATGTAACAGCACTATAGTGATTCATACAAAATGACACAATATAGCATTTTCGTGAACCGTGACACAACGACAGACGTATCGGTTTATTAATTTATTTATTTATATTTGTCATTCGATTGGAAAGAAATTAATTAATTAATTAAACACTAAGCTAACTTGTATTCTTGAGCGCAAACTCATTTTTCAACTTTGTACATTATTACATTCATATTATAATAAGTAAATTAATAATAATATATGTAAGCGAATAGCACAAAATATCGGCAACATAGCTATATTACGCAGAACGTACATATATTTATAAATATATATAAATAAATGTATTCTTCAAACACCATTTAAAATCGGAAATTGAATGCAGATTAAATTGGATATAAATTAAAAACGATAACATTTTCAAAATGATTAAAAAAAACATACAAATAAAACCTTCAACGTAATACACACTATGTAGTCGTCCCTTATCTACGATATACTTCAATCATGTTAAAAATATATTCACTCAATAGTCAATAGTTGTCATTTCAGTTTGGCTCTATTCCTGATTAACTAATAAATATTGTACCCATTTGGTACAAACATAAGCCATAAAATCAAGAATAATAATAATAAAGTAAACTATTATAAAGTTAACCAATTTACTGACTTGAGACCATTAGAACTGACCGATATATTGATATAGTTGACCAATTAATTAATGCACTTTATAAACCATAAAATTGACCAAAAATTGTCAGTAAAAATTGGTCAGACCGCGAAATTAATAGCAATCACTATTCATATTTTAAAAGAGTGTTTGTTGTTTGGCTTGTTGGTTAGTCCTTCATTCACGCCGCAAAATAGCAACGGACAGACGTGATATTTTCCATGGATATAATTCAACACCTTGAGGTGACATTGGCCGTTTTTTTACCCGAAAAATCACAGACTTTCTCCGGAATTTCTTTAAACCTAAATCCTACGCGGGCATCACCTAGTGAGTGAACATTTTAATGACATGAATGAATTATCAAACAAATCCGTGACAGACACGTGATAATATTAAGAAATTTAATTATTATTTATTTATACAAAATAAACAAGGCGTAATTTGAGAGCGGTTTACATTTCACTAAACGATTCCAAGTTCATAATCCAGCTTCATAGTTCGGCTGAAGCATTTTAGATCAAACTTTTAGTTACACATAGACATAATTTGAGAACTGCCGGCCCTTGGCACATCTCTTTTCCTTAGCCTTACGCCCATTACTTTAAATAAGAACAGGTATGTCTTCCTAAATTCCATTTTCTTTTAATTTGACATCGCTTCAAAACGCTTGCCAGGTGAAAAAATACAAAAAGCCCTATTCCGAAATGTATAAACGTTGTATTTTTTAAATCTGGCAACATTATGTAGGTTAAAATAATCTTGACATGATATATTTACATATTTAGTAATAAAAAACAAAAATAAACACTATTTATATTTAATTTAAACGATATCAAAGTGTAAAATGTTATACATATTTTTTTAATTTAAGACGTTGGTAATTCGCTTGTACATAAATCCAGAGCTGTATATATTTAAAGTATTGCCATCCTATTCACAATGCGAAAAGATGGCATACTTTCTTACTGAAAAAATATTTATGTACAGTCGTCTTATGACCAATCCAGATAAAAACAATTTTATATTATTGCTATTACACTATAATGAAATTACAAGTTTAAAAAAGTACACTATAGTGATAGTCTTTTGCTGAAATAGAAAAACATCCTAATTTTGCAATTTAAAAACAAATTATGTGTTACACACATTTTCAATCGACTTCCAAATAGGAGGTTCTCAATTCGACGCGTATTTTTTTAAATATAAGTATCAAGACGAGCTTGTTAGGATTTACGGGTATTCTGTTTTTATTTTGAATAACAAACTTACCAAAAATTGAAAAAAAATTCGGAGCTCCGTGACGCCGCTGCTGGCTTAAAGGAAAATCGAACATTTATACGATATTTAATATGTACTTAAATCACATAGTCAACTCTTAGGGACAGCGCAAGCAGACGAAGTGGAGACCAGGTGTTTAACCACCTAAGCTCAGATTTGCAATAGGCATACTGAAACCCAATACGGAGGACGCTGTCCACAATAACGCTAAGTTTGAGCTGTTATTAAGGAAGATGTTTCCAGTTCAGCCGTGTTATTATTAGGGGAGGCATAATTATTATTGTGTAAGGAGATATCAGAGGGTAGATAAATAAAATATAAGTTATCGCTTTTGTGTGGAAAAAATTCAAAAATCGAACAGCTCCGGCGGCGGTATCGGATCGATCGGCAAACAGTCGCAGGCAGGCGGCGACACCGGGGATCGGACCCTGCCCTGCCTCTTCAACAAGTGTACGCTCGATGTATGAACGATCCGATATTCGAGACGATCGTTGTCAACGCTGTCCACTCTTAAAGATAGCGATGAGCGGGGCTGTATCCTCGCTGGCGACAGCGGCGGGCGTAGATAATCGCTGCGGGCTAAGGACTCCGGTGTGTACGCGGTCAGGTAGTGGGCTAGCGCTCCGGATGGGGTTCTCAGGCCCGCGTTGGCGACTAGGACCATGTCCTCGGCGGAGAGTCGGAGGCTGTCTGACCTGGGCGGCGGCGGCGGCGCCGGCGGCGTGAGCTCGTCGTCCGAGGGGGAGGGGGGGCGGGCGCGGCGGCGGCGGCGGCGCGGGGCGCTCCCGGGCAGTCACAGCTTGAGCTCGTTGGCGATCTTTGATGCAATGTTCTTGAAGCCGATGCTGGTACCTGGAGGTGGAATGGGACAATAATAAGTTCAATAAATAAACTCGTTTTGACTCTACCACCGGTTCGGAAAACCGATTCTGATGAGAAGAGCCGGCAAGAAACTTTTTTTTAAGTTGTTCAAGAAAAGAAATCTCTATAGCCTGGGTTCATTATTGCTGGGACCATTAACCATTGTAGTGGTGGTGGTGTTGGCATACAATTCCAACACTTAGTACAACTTGCAATGCAAGTGCCCTTCACCCAGCAATAGACGATTCCAATAATAGGTATTATAGACTATCTGATGTCCGCGACTTCGTCCGCGTGGATTCCCGAGGAAATAAAAAACCTCAATCAAAACCAAGGATTAAGTATGAGTAGAATCTTACCAGATATTCTCTTGAAGCGCACCCCGTTGAGCGAGAGTCGGGGCAGCTTGCACACTTCTATCTCCCACTGGACCAGGGAGTCTGCGTTCGGATCTCCGTGCACGCACAGCAAAAGGAACCGCTCGCGCTGTTCGTAGTCGCAGTTGTTTGCGTCTAGCACCTGGAATATACAGTCTAGATATAAATAAATAAATAAATATAAATTAAGTTGTTTTAAAGTTGAGAACAAAAGATATTATGTAGAGAAGTTGCCGTGTGTGACCCCACGTGCCTCGGAGAGTAGGTACGTTGAGCAGTGGGTCCCGGTTATTATCACTAACATGATAATAGTCGTTAAACCCGCATTGGAGCAGCGCGTTGGGTTGGCGGATAGAATACGTTTAACTTGAAAATATCTTAAAACTTAATTAGTTTACTCTGCTGTATAATATTTTATGATCAAGGTTTTTCCGTTAGCCAGCAAAACGTTGTCCCAAGTTCGATCCCCGGCTGGCTCAATTTGTAATTTTTGAATTTTCTCTGGTCTGACCCGGTGGTAGAATTCAACCGTGGCTAATTACCACCTTACCGGAAATGGCGTACCTACCGCTACAAACCGATTAGGGATATGGAGGTTAATATAACTGCCATGCCCCTAGAAGGTAGGCCCGCTACCACCTTAGACTGCACCTGCACTTACCACCAGCTGAGATCGCAGTCGAGGGCTAACTTGTAGTGGAATGAAAAAATACCCAGTTTGAATCGGTGAAAACTAAGCATGTTGCTTGGAAGAGATTGCCGAGATTTTTCACAGCATCCCTGAATCCGTACCTTTCTAATCTCAGCCATGATCTCGTTGGGGTCTCGAGATGAAGTGGTCTTCATGCTCCACGTAAACCGCAGCACGCGCGGTTTTACTTGCTCTTCGGTGCCCTGTCTGTACATATTAAGACATGGTTTAACATTTATACCTATCACATACAACATACATAGTTTATCAAAACACAATACATAATGTAGACAGCGGTTAGAATTCGTTACGAGAGAAGTTTTGTGTACCAATGAATTGGTATCCATTATCTGAAGTCTTGTCAGTGAGGTGTACAATTCCATACATATTTTTGAAGTATATTTTTTATATCTGGTGAAAGTACTATTTCTAGTGACGTAGAACATCCAGGTGATGTATAAATTCCATAATTTATGGAATTCCTCATGAATTGAAAGTACAACCACTACAATAATTAAATAATCGACGATCTATATTGAAGATTAATTATTGGCTGAAGTCAAAAAACCAAAAACTACTTTTCGTACGTCACGAATTTTACTTTAAAAAAATATTTTAACGATAATATAATATTCAAAATTAAATTAATATAAATAGGATACAAGTCTTTTGACTTGTATCCTAAAAAAATAGTTTATGTTAGTTACGGCAGCAATTATAGCATGTGAATGCAGTGAATGTAAAATGGTAAAATGCAAGCTGGTTAAATATGCAAGTTATCAAAATTCTAATTGCGTAAGTAGGTACTTATACAAAACACTATCAATATTTGCTAACTTGTACCGTTATAAATCGACCATCCTTTAGCGAAAAATTTTTTTCAATACATAAATATAAAAAAGTTGATATTTTGGAAAATTTTAATTACATTCACAATCATTTTGACAACTACGAAACATTGAAACGTCTCCAAATTTTTCATCATTCAGCATCATTATCTCAACCCATCTCCGGCCCACTACTGAGCATAGGACTCATCTTAGGCCATGATTACAGTAAGTTTAACTCACGTAAATCGCTTAAATGAGTAACTGACGAAATATAAACACTAAACAGCTTTGTAAGTCGCGACTCTTACGCAAATGTTAGTTTTACTACTTTCTTCGGAGTTTTGTGCATCTCAATTTAATATGACTTGCTTAAACAGTGAAAGAAAACATCGTGAGGAAATCCACAGGCTTGAAAGTACTCCACAATATTCTCAAATGTATGTGAAACTGCCAATCTGCGCTCGGCATGCTTGGTGGACTGAGGCCTTTCTCATTTATCGAACTCTCACTTATTGATTGAAAACATGCTCAAGTAATAAGAGACATTTCAATAAACGGTGGGTAGTTTAGTTTCATTTACGACATAAAAAATAATTTTGACATATTTCTACATTTAATCGAATAAGTTGAAACTCAATGAATAATTACCCAAGCAGGGATTGTGGACTAGCGCCTACGGCATGCTTCGGGGTGGTGCCGTCGATTGGCCTAAAAACAGAAAAACATAAACACTAAAACACTAGGGGGTGGCGCGGTCGAGAGATGCAATTTTGAGTGGGGCAGGACTGTTCATATCAAGCCGAAAAACTAGGTACCTAATGGTCCACTTACGAACATTGTCAAAAAGATTTTTAAAATAAAACTTTATTTCGCTTTATTTCAGTTTAAAAATAGTATCAAATAAAATAAAAAATGTGAAAAGGTTAAAAATTAAGTAATATTCAGCTTGCTATAAACATCACGTTTAGAGTAATATAATTAAGAAAAAAAAATACGAGGGTACAAAACTCGACAAACAATCGAAGCACGCGAATTAGGTAAGCAAGTAAGACAAAAAAGTATCAAAAATCCAAATATGGTAATTACCTCATGAGAATTCATGCCTAAAATCCTACACTTACCGTACGTCAAGTAATAGTCGAGTAGTATCGTGCTACACATGCTATATTATAAGTGTTTAACATGTTGCTAATGAAGAGTACTTAGTGCTTTATTTTCCCGAGGCCTTATTACGCATAATCGATCTCTACATTGTAGCAATCGCAATCATCTTTTTGGCTTACACTCTTTCGCTATTGACCAAAATCCAATTTCGCAACAAGAATTGGATATGTCACCGTAAGATTGTAAAAACCGTTAGATTATAATCTAAAATTGTAAACTGTCGAAAGATTACAATATAACGCATTATTTTCCGGTAGATTGTAATCTGTTAGGTTTAATAACCCGATAGAACCTAAATAACGCAGGCCGGGCACTACCTGGTTATTTATGTCGAACCCTAACCTAACCTACAAGAAAGAGACAAGAAAACATAAATACAATGAATATTTAAAAAATTGACACTCAGAACATTGAACGGGTCACAATCTTTCGACAATTTACAATCTAACGAGATAAAAAGCGTTAGATTACAATCTAACGGATTTTGCAATCTTACGGTGACACATATAAATTCAGTCACAACGATTGAGATTGTAAAAAGGTTTTTCAAACTTTTAATTTTGTTTGTTTTTAGAGATTTATGTACAACCGAAATAGGAAAATAGGAGTAGTAGTATGTAGTGATGTTTTTATAACTGGTAATGAGTCTAGTGAAAATTGATAATAAACAGATTTCCTAAAACCTAATAATATTAACACATTTTATAGCTCTTAATAAAAATAAAAAATAAATTATAACCTTTTAATTGGGATTGTGTTAAAAAGATATTTTTGAAATCGTGAAAAATAAACAAACTACTACCTCCAAAAACGGACGCAAATTTGATTTGTAACTGCCCATGCGATAATATGCATAAAAACGTACTCAGATAATAACCGATAAAATGCTTTACAGAAATTATTAGTCAAAAGATGTTAAAAACCACACTCGAAACCGGCACAACGGTTAAATTTTGTTATCATGACAAGAATCCAGCCGATTTTTCCTAAATAAGATTAAAAAGGCAAGAAAAAAAAGGCATTTTTCATTGAATTTTTTCAAGATAATGTTTAAAAAGTGTGTGTTCAGAAGCTAATCTCCTTTTACTTTTTTTAATTTATTAACTAGCGCTTGGCTGCAATCAGACTTGCTGGCAAGTGGTGATGCAGCCTAAGGTGGAGCGCGCTTGCCTAGAAGATTCCTATTATGTATAATTTTAATTATATTATTTTATAGATAACGCTATATTTTATTATTAATCGTTTTAGAGTTTAAGAACAAAATGTAGACTAAAAATATAAACATGGACATAACGTGTACAAGGTTTCGTAATAATGAAAGAAAACAAATAAACTATATGCAAATCGGCTGGATTATCAGTAATTAAAATGACCAACACACAAAATTATTAAAATCGGAACACGACAGTCGAAACACGTTTATTTGGCGCATTTCTGACATTTACTATAATTTAAGTTTACTCTTTTATTATTCTAAGGGGCGTGTTTGATTAAAGGCTGAGTAGCGCTGGTGCAGCGATAACATATATATGCGACAAGCATACATAATATTTTATCGCTACAAATTTAGAGAGCGTCCCTGAGATTCAAATTATGTTATTGTTATTATACTATATAACACATAATTAATTTTATTATTACCATATAATTTACGTTTGTCAGAAACGCGTCAAAAACCGTGTACAAGTTATTGGAAAAAAATATCTGTCAAAACATTCCGCCTCCCGCGCCTACCTCCGTTGTATGTCCAATGAGGAAAATATGCGCGGCTTCTGGTGCCCGGCCGACTCGCCCAACATCGACAGTCTATAATAACACTCACCATGTTTATATATTGTTGCCAATCGGTAATCATTTTTTTTGCCACTTATAATCAGCTTTTTCTAATAAGGCGAACGAAGTAATTCTAAAAGTATGATAGTAAATTCTTAAAGTAAATGAGCCTATGACAAAAATGATTATAATAAAAAAAAATATAAATTTACATTATCCTAATAGGATTGGACGGGAAAATGCTGCTTATTTTATTGTTCGAAGTTCAATGCAGCTTGGCTAGGAATAATGGGAGCGTGGTAAGAGAAGCGTGGTACTTTAATAGTTTCCGATAAGTAAATTGTTTGACAAAGTCAAGAAAGATGGTTTTTCTTGTGATGGTACTATATGGTGTAGGCTTTGAGTCTTGGAATAATAATAAAGTTTAATTAAGTCCTGATAAGCCAAACTGGATTACTTTAAAATTAATGATTATCGGCATGTCGCAACGTGACATCGTTATTATATAAAGTTTAAATTCCTCAGTTTAACATTGGTGCTAATTCTACCTATATAGTATCACCGAGTATCATACTAATATTATAAATGCGAAAGTCAGTTCGTTTGTTGGTTTGTCCTTCAATCACGCCGCAACGGAGCAACGGATCGACGTGATTTTTTTTACGATACATGGGCATAGTTGAGGACCTGGAGAGTGACATAAGCTACTTTTTATCCCGGAAAATTCAGGAGTTCCCGTGGGAATCAATAAAACTTATACCCCGCGGACGAAGTCGCGGGCATCAGCTAGTCTGACAATATCTAAACTTAGTTGACAGGTCAAAGGAATGTTAAAAAGCATATATATAACGAGATTTAGACCTTTATAGCTAATTCTGTTGTACACTATTTCTAAATTAAACTAAATTGACAATTCTAGAGCTGCCTCTTTCCGCAAGGAATGATATGAAAGAGATGGCAGCATATTTCGAGCTGTCATTTTAGTTAGGAGAATGTGGACAACATAATTGGTCACACTGTTGAGATATCGTATTCAACAAAAATAGCAAAATAATTGGCGATTTAAAATCGGCCCTAAAAATATAAAGGGTGGGCTTAAAAATTAAAAATAAAACTCAATATATTCATTGAAAACCTGATTATTTAGGATAAGCGCAACCCATACAATTCAAAACATTCGTCATTTCGCTATGCATTACATAATTGTATACTAAACACTCAAATGTCCACTCCTTTATTTGCTTATTATAATAATGCCGAATTGTTACAGTGAAAAAAAAAATAGAACACAAAAATACATACTACGCCATTGGAATAGAAATAAAATAATAATCGATGACATGATACAATCGTACTCAAGTGTTTGATATCCTAAAACCTTCAAATTACGTCAGTGAAAATCACCAAAATCGGTTCATTACTTTCCGAGAAAATCTTTAACATACATTAAGGGCCGATTAAGGAACCTTCTTTTTTTGAAGTCTGTTAACAATTATAAGGATCAAGGAATTACCAAAATATGCAAGGTCATTCAGGAATGGAGTTAACTAACCCAGAACCCAGGGGGTTCACTTTGCAGTCAATGATCTCTCTATTTACTACGGATTGGATTGGTCATTCCAAACAAAAGCCAGTCTCTTTTGCTTATTTATTGTTCGGAATAGCCGCTCATTTCATTCAGTTTTTGCAATAACTTTGATTTTGACAGTTAACAGTTAGTTACAAATTAAGGATACCTACAGTCACTTTAATTTCAAGAATCGCGACTGCGATTGCTTCCTTAGATGCTTAAATGCAACATAAAAATAACATATTTTTGCATATTTTGACAATGGAAAAAATTATAATATATTTAACAGAATTTACTTTAGATGCAGCATGTTTGTTTTTCTATATTAAAATCACTAACAAAACAAAAAAAAGTGAACGAAAAGCATACGTGAACGTTTTTTAATATGAATATTAACTTAAAAATACAGAAAAAAATTGGAATATGTATGGAAATATAAAAGAAACATAATTTATTACATTTTTTCATAATAATAAAAAGCAACACATTATACTTTAGGTTTCAGAAGATACAGTATGTTCCAAAACCTGGCGCAAAATTGTGTGTAAAATAAAATCCTTTTAAAAAGGTAAGAATTAATATAACGTATTGCCACTTTCCTACAGCTTGTTATACTTAAGTATAGATGGTTTTGATCTTAAAATATTAAAAAATGCTAACTGAAAAATAATAAAGCACTGTTAATATATTATAATAAATACACATATATATACTTCATAACAAATTTATTGTCACCATGAGATTGTATTAATGTCAAAAATTTCGTTCAGAAAATTATGTAGTTTAAATAAAAAATCTTAAGAACTTCATAAGTTGCTATCAAACGGGAAATAATATCAAGAGGACGAGATTTTTTTTGCTAAACAACCCATTTACTAACGGGAGCACTTAATTTGTTATGATATTTATTTGCATAGTCAAGTATTATTTTAATATTGAATACTGCAAACTTGATAATTATTATATTTATCAACAAATTCTAGTAATATGTACTCATAAGATAAAAAAAAAAATCTAACAAAAATTACATCAGTACGAATTTTTTTGATGTGTAATATAAAAGAGAACTTCTACTAATTCCAATATTTTATTTAATCTGTAAAAAAAACTTTTATTTATTTTGCCAACCTTTATTTTTATTTGATAATTCTTTTATTTTTTTAGTTATCAAATGAGATGACGTGTTGAGCAAAAGAAAAAAAATAGATACATGTAGAGCAAAGATATTATAAATTCAAACGTACACATATGTACATACGGACTAACTAACATTACTCTCATAGTATTGATTTACGTTAGAAAATATTGAAAAAAAATCTATAAAATAGAAATACTTAATCTTTATACAAATAATATACTAACTCTGATTTTCGAATCATCGTTTTCATTTATAGAAAATCGTAAGTGCAAGTTAACTGTAAAAAGTTTTAATTTTATATTACCTATTAATATAAGAATACTATTAATATTACAACACTCTGTACACATATCAATACGAAAATATTTTTTTAATTATTATTTTGTCCTACGTAAGTATACTCAAAAGTAATCCAATAAAGTTAAAGAAATAAGAAATCTTTAGAGTTTTTTAAATGCAAAAAGGTTTGGCATAACAACAGTCATGCCTAATAAAAAGCAATGCTGAGGTTTTCTAGAATCTAGAGCTAGATTCAAAAGCGTTTGCCTAAATTTATACGAGGCAGGAAACGAGAAAACTGGAAGGGCATTCCATGCCAGCGATTCGTTGCAGAAACGTTGAGAAAATACGTTTCGAGTGAGTTATTTTGATACCAAACACACAGGGATGCCAAATGCTCACGTTTTTGCGCTGTTTTAGATATATTTTTTGTATTTTTATGTTTTTTAAATAATTGGTTAAATTTGTGATATAACCTACGCAGACAAAATATTTAAATGGGGCTAATTATACAGGTTGATTTGAAATACTGACATATCAATGAATATTTTATAAATTAACCTAACAATTCCACTGTAGCAATTTTTTCAAGGTACTTTGCTAGTTGAATTTTTTTTAAATATTTTTTTTTTTATTTAATTTAATTAATTAGTCTTTTAAGTCCTGTTGTTTATGAATAAATCACTCACTTTACGAGTTTTCGAAGTAATTATTTCGCGATTTTTTTGGTATCATAATTATTATGATATAAAGTACATTCATATAAATGATCCTTTTTTAAACCATCCTGTATATTTTAATTTGGACTTTATTGACAACATCTAGGATATATTACGTCCAAAGATTAGAAGGCCCCTCTAGACAAAACTGTGCCGAAATCGATTAGATTTTCAAGTAAACAATTAATAATTCGATTGCATGCAAAACCTAACTAAACTAAATCGACTGGTCTAATTTAGGAACCCCTATATTTTTTTGAATATTCTCTGGAAGGAAAGATCCTTTAGGCGTATAAAACTTCATATTAAGTTCAGTTTAAAGTGCGATTATATGGACGTCGCGAATAATGCTGCAGTACCACGGACATAAGAGCTAATTTTAAAATGTTTTTCTAATTGAATGGCCCTGCTGGGAAATGAACCCGGCACCTCCCGCTTAAAAGACACGCTCATCATTGCGCTAGGGAGGTCGTGAAAAATAGCAGACCTGAGACCCAATGGGGAGGCACAGGCAAAGCTAATCTCAGATGGCGCCACCCTCGCTGGTAACTGTCAAGTTCATTTGCGTACATAATTGAGGTAATTAGGCGTCATATTTTAACTGAATTTGGGAAAAAAAACCAGTGTGTGCTCTTGCCATATTATTCGGCAGGTCTAAAGTGAGCGCTACATAACCTAGCCGATGAACTGGGTTTCCAATTTTATTGGCGCAAGGCTTTGTACCATAGTATTCTTCATTCCTCATCAGCAGGAAAACGGAATGCACAACATTTAGGCATAAAAATGAATTATTCTAAGAAAATAAAACTATCGCGTAAAAAATATATGGTGTTTGACAGGTAAACAACACCAGCGACGATGCGTCACCTAGCGGGATAAATTGGCAGTGTACCTCCCCATTGACTAAGAAAACCCTAATCATTTGACGTATAACTAGAACTGTTGAAGTTCATTCATGCTTTTTGATATGCAGGCATCTATGACATCTTTAAACATTTCGAATTATACGTTTGACAAACGTTAACGATTACGATTTCCTTACACAATCGGGGGGCAGATATTATATCCGCAATTCTGTGCCTCTCGCCATTTCTTCTCTATATAAACCGCACTTCATAGAGCTGCCATAGAATCCTTTTCCTACATGGTAATATCTACTGAGTATTTGTACCATTGTTAGAGGATGGGCCACGAACTATATGTACTATCTATTTATTTATATAGTAATAATACATAACGTTATCTCACTCGCGCTTTAATATTATACTAACCGTTGATATTTAAAACCAAAGATATGCAACTACTTAGAATTGATGACATTACTAAAACTTGGCATTTTGATTTAAACATTTTTACTGAGGAATGTTCCAGTGCTCAGATAAGTCGACATGCACTTAAGAGCCATAAGAAACCAAATCTAATGTCTTTTATGTTTTTATTTAAATAAAATAATATTTTTCAATTGAAACTTTTAAGTTCGCACATTGTTTCTATAATTTTCTCGTTAAATAACATTTCTTTGGTTTTGTATACCAATGATAAAACTAGTAATTGAGGGCCTTTGCGAAACACTAGCGGTCATTTAAAAAAACCAACTGCAGTTTATAAAAATATGTAAGTATTTTCATCTTTTTCGAATTCTAGTCGAATGTATGCCATAGTAAAACTATTTAAAAATGACTAAAAATATGGAATTTTTCATATTTTTTTAAAAATTTAATCATTTTGAACGTAAAATAGTATTTTACACCATTTTTAATGTCATACGCACTATTATGGCCCTCAATTGAGAACGTTTAGAAATAGATTAAATGTCTTAATTTGTATCATATTACAAATATACAAAACTATTTTAAATTTTTTTCAGTCAAAGTCACTATTTAGGCTGAGTCGTCCGAAAAAATTACATAATAAAGAATAAAATTAGATATGAATAAAATTACAAAAAAAAACTTTGTGCTAATTGAACCCTATACACGTTTGCATTCGCTAAAACCATATTTTTTTTTAATGCAAAAAATACTATCTAGAAAATGGCGTTCTCAAAATAGTGAACGTCAGTTATATTTCAAATAATTTGAAAAAGTATATTTATATGAACGACGGTTTGTTTTGCAATTATTGCCTTGATTTTTTTCTAATAAAGTAACATGTATGAAGTATTTTTAGTGATTAAACGAACTTACATGTTAGTGAAGTCCTATCATAATTATATGAGTCGCTTCATTCACATAATTTATTTAAACAAACAGTAACGGATTTCTTTCAAACAGTAACGGTACGGTGTAGTCAAACGGGTCATAATTATAACACGACCAAATAAATGGCTAAAGTTACTAATACTTGACCAAATGGTCAGGAGCTGAAAACGTAACGAATCTCTAAACGCAAATAATCTGTATTTAAACTAACTTATAGCGAACGCAAAAGTTAATAGTTTCAAAGGGTTCATTTTCCATTTTAAACAATCCCTGGAATGTACAAAATTCGTTCGAAACAAGAACAGCCTTAGCCCGAGTTCGCACATTTCGATAGCGTTAATGGATTTCGTGTATCGAAATACTATAAAAGTTAATGTTCAAATCTGATATTAATTTAGATGATACTAGAACATTTAGATTAATGCATAAAAACTTGCGCTACCGCATACGAATATATTAAAGCTGCACATAGAGACTGCACATATTTGACTTGCACTTTGTACAGCTTCGACACCCAAAACCGATTAACGTTGTCGAGTTGTGAAAACTTTTACTACGGCTACAGACAATTCCTTAAGCTACAAGTGAAATGCGACGCGCGACGGGACTAGGTTTCCGGTGCATATTATATTATTAAAATAATTGATTAATTTTCATGTAAGATGCAACAGCTTTTTGAATGGTGCGAACATTTTACTTCTTACTAATATTATAAATGCGAAAGTTTGGATGGATGAAAGGATGTTTGTAACTCAATCACGCGCCAACGGCTGAACGGTCCTGGCTGAAATTTGGCACAGAGATAGATTATAGTCTGGAATAACACATAGGCTACTTTTTATCCCGGAAAACTAAGGTGTTCCCGCGGGAACCTAAAAACCTCAATCCACGCGGACGTAGTCGCGGGCATCAGCTAGTAATATTATAAAGGCTTCAAGCCGGCTTTATGTGTAGGCATAATATATTGGTTGTGTATTTAATACAAACCCAAAAACAATTTTCAAACTTAGTAACAATATACAGTCTATCTTTTCTGACGATGAATTACTTAAAAAATTATCATTAAATGATAAAAATCTATATAATTTTTGACGAACGACAACTTAGCTAAATATAACCAACCGTGTCTATGGTTGGTTATATTTTATAGACACAGTTAATACTGAAAACGAAATTTAAGTAATTGAAAAAAAAAATTGCCTATTATCGATATCATGGTGCCAAAAAACGATAAGACATATGTCCAGCAGTGGACGCCCATCGGTTGAGATGAATTAATACCTAATCAACATCATCATCTCAACCCATTGCCGATACACTACTGAGCCTACTGCCTTAACCCTTCTCGGATTGGAACGAGACGGGTTAAGGCCCATAGTACACCACGCTGGTTAAGATTGATCTAATATGTTGCATTTCTTATTAAATTATTATTATAATTTTACTAATATAAAATGCAGTCGGAAATGTCGCCGCGATGTTTACAATTAATAATACAATTATGAAATCAAACTCGAATGGGAAGTTAACGTTAACGAATACCTTAAAGATATTTTATTTTACTGTAATAAAAAAAATCTTCATCAACTCCAATATTAATCGTAATTGGTTTCTCCAGCGCATTTAAAGGAATGAGAAACTTTTAACTTTTAAATAAAAAAAATGTTTTCAATCATTCGCTGTATATTTTCATAATTATTTTAAATAAAATTATCTTAAAATTGATGAGATTGTTTAATTAATTTAAATGAAGAATATGGTTATTTTGATATACTAGCAATATATTTTTGGTGTGTTATTCACTTTTTAAACATAATATATATTTTTTAATCAATTTCCTTGTTTAATTCAAGTCGGTAAAAAATAATTCTTACGCTGAATAAACAAATTACAACTAATTCGACCACCATACAACATTACTCATAAATTAAGCATAACGATTTGCACAATATTTCTCTAAATATAAATTCTTAACGTAATATTAAAAAATCTTCGTTCAGCCGGCGCGCGCGCAGCCTCAGGGATTCTGATTCAACCTGCGTAGAACGGAACGGATGAGCTTTTCGACCAATCGCGGGCCGAATCGCCACCCTCTTCAGAACCCAGCTCATTCCGAACAAAACTGTCACTCAAAGTCTGGTTGCCATATTATTTTAAACTGGCAACCCTGAAAATCTCGCGCCGAAACACAGATGCACAATACTAATTCACTCCCTCCGTACAAAAACCGATAAAAAAACCGTCACGTTGAGACGAAAAAACCGTTAATAGGGTTGTGGATAGACTATAAGCGGTACGAAAAACCGGTATGGGGCGCGACCGTTGTCTGACATTAGTGGAAGCGTACGGTTATGGAAAAAAAATTAGTTTAAAACCACGGGGGATGCACGAGAGGTATAAAATAAAATAGATCCGTACACCTCTCTTACTCCGCTCGACAAAAAACCCGATATAATAATATACTTACACTGAATCCTTTCACTATATTTATTTAAGCTCTACAACATTCAAAGCATGGGGGCACTGTAACTATATGCCTCAGCTCACACTCATAAGTAGGCAGTTTAAAAAAATAAAAGTAAAAAGAATCAGTCAAATTATGTTATAAGGGGAGTACATCATGCTTTGATTTAAAAAAAACACTACTACATTCATTCGGATAAATTTCAAGACAATGAAGGTTTGTCGGATAACAAAATGGTATTCCGCGCTAAAAATTAACATTAACGAATTGAACAAAACGTAGAAAATCCTATGTGTGCGTTTATATTAACGTAAAAGGGAGGTAGGAGGTTTTAGCATCGTGCATCCCCTGTGTTGACGCGAGAGTAAAAAAAAAGTCTAAAATATGTAAAATAACCTGGAGCTCGGAATCTTTTAGAGGGAGACAATTTGAGCACCAAATAAATTATATCAAATAATGGATAGAATTCCAAAAAAACACACAAATTCTTAAATTGAACCACAGCGAGCGACACAAAAAACGTAATGGTTAATTCTCAAGTGACAGACTAACAGACAAATGTGTTACGTATTTTAATGGAAACATTATTTACAACAATAATTAAACAAAAACAATTATGTGAACAGGATTTGGGCTTTTATAAGTTTTTTTTGAAAAATCGTGCAAAAAAGAGAGAAATAAACTTAGCTCAAACACTGTTCTTTAAAATGTTATAATTTATAACGAGTCTTCCACAACCCTTTTACTAATCTAAAAGTAATTTCGTAACTTTGGCGTTTAATCGCCAAAAGGTAATAAAAAAAGGTTATTTTTTAAAAAGTTTTTTATGCATGTAGATGGGACAGACACAAGGTGCAGAAAGCGTTTTGCTGCTAAAATAGATGCGTGGGGGTGATACATGTGGCGATGATGATTTATAGTAAAAATATGCTATAAAGAAGCGGTTTTTGTTACCATTCAGTTTTATAGACGTTATAAAAACAGCTAAACTAACAGTTATTGATTTTAAGCGAAGTTAAATTAATTTTGCAAATATATTATAGTGTTATTCATATAATATCAATTTGTTTTCGGTAAAAAATAAAGTCATCAAACAAAATAGCCATAGATAGGCCATAGATTTTCTTTTTTATTTATGGTAACAGAAAACGCTTGTATGGGTGTGATTTAGGAATAAGTAGCATAAAAGCGATTAGCGAACATAATATATTCTGTACTTGAAAACAGAAAATATGACAACACAAAATATAGTATAACATAGACTATAGAATGTACATAGAGTTATGAAATCATATGTCATAACTTATACATTAAAATTTTTTTTGTGAAAAAAATAGTAAGGCGCTCCCACCCACGTCAAAGAATCGGAGACCGGCTTTTAGTCGGTAAAAAATGAAACGTAGTCAGTCAAAAATCAAATCGCTGCCGATCGGATTGTCGGTGGAAAAAGAAACGTTCGGAAATGTCTGCGCTAACACTTCATATTACTCACAGCCGGTGGATTCATGACGTGGACTTCCCAAGATAGCCACCGACAAAGGGACGCGTACGTTGAGTTGGCGCAATTATTAATTATCAGCCCGATTCATTTAATAGGATCGATAAAAGGCCTGACGTGGACGGAGGCCCTAATGTTATGTACTGCGACAGTGGTGTTAATGTGTAGTGTGAAGTTTAAGGGAGAGCTCGGAGACGAAAACGAAAACGCCATTCGTGTAAATATAGTGTGAACACCGAAAGTATAGCGAGAGACTACGCGTAGCAGTACAAGCGTTCTGTACTGCTTACCTTACGCTTTGCTTACGTTTTCCTAGGTGAGCGACAGAAGTGACGTCATAAGACGCGAAACGATGAGACCCCATAGAAAATGACAAACTTGTCTACGCGACAACGTAGGCCACGTGAAGGGTCAGCTACTGTTTGATACTGTCGCGTCGCGTTGTCGCGTTCGTCACTCACGTAGGACAACGGGTTATAATAATGACGCCCAAACCAATGCAAAGCTAATCTTACGCCTCGCGGACAGTACAGTCCAGTTTTCCTTACTTGGCTATTCGAGTAAACAAACACCTCATTTTATAAATATCACATAATTACACATAAATCACATATTTTGAATTAGTTATAACTGTCTAGATCTGTTCAATATACGTTACGAGTTACACCAAAAATTGCTTCGAATTTACCATTTTAGCAAGTTTATTTTCTCAAAAACGAAATAATAGCAGAACTCATTTGCACAGATTAAGAGAAAGTGTCATTTCATTGTCTATGAATCGTTGAGGTGGGCAAAGGCGAATGAGTGACCTAAAATAGATTGAATGATCGTTACAGTAGTAGAGGTGGGTAACTTTAGAAACGTTTAAAATAATAGTCGTTTAAATTAAATAAATGATAAATAAAATAAATCACCAACAGAAAATGATTATAATGCTTACCTTAAATAAAATCGGATGTTTTATTGAAATAAAATAAAGATAATCTTAATCTGTATTATTTTGTTTTCATCAAAGTTTGGAAATCTAGACATTTCTTACACACTAATGTCATCCAAAGTACTACTGATTTTTTTAAATATTAATTCTTTAAATTATCCTCAAAACCACCTCTGTAGTACCAATGTTACCTGCTTTCCCTGTAGTACAGTATAGTGGATATTGCCAGTAACATTATTAAGTCATTATTAAATTTTACAGTGTAAATTAAACAGGACCAACAAAATTTTAACGTTATCATTTGTGCTTTTAATACTAGTAACTGAGTAACGTTATAACGTTAATTACAACACAAATTCTATAAAAATAGTGTTAGAATATTTAAACTAATATTATAAAAAGGAAAGATTTCTTTGTTTGTTTGTTTCTTTGTTTGTAATGGATAAACTCAAAAACTACTCAACCGATTTTAAAAATTCTTTCACGTATAGAAATCTAAACTATCAGAGAGTAACGCTATATTTTATTTTGAAAAAATTAGAGATCCTCACGAAAATTGCAATAATGTCAACGAAGTCGGAAAAAATAGTTTCTTCTGAGAGCTTACGTGGCGTGCGCTGCCTAAATAGGTAAAGTTACACAAAAATAATGTATGATGGAATTTTTCCTCTGAAAAAGTTCAAAAAAGAAGTCCGCGATAGCTATATCTATCTTTTAAGGTTGACTCACAATAACTATTTTATCAGATCGCTAGTTTTAACGATAATCTGATCCCTGATCATAGATGTCAATTTCCATTAAAAATATTTTGTGTTTTGAAATAAATAATACAAACAACAAAGTATTTAGTATTTTTTTATTCTCCAACTTCATCAGAATCATCATCTTCACTCGTTTCGGAGAAAATTGTTTATACCCACAAATGGGGGCTACTTTAGAATAGGACAAAAAATGTATTTGAAATAAATCTACGCCAATCTTATTTTGTCTTGAAATTCCTAATAGTAATACAAATTACGAAAAAGATATTACTTTAAACGTCAAATTTTAAGTAACGGTACACATCTATGACCATTGCAGTTGTGATGAAAATTATTAAATTTTATGATGTTTCATATTCGTTCATTCGTTCATGCGATAACTTCCCAACCCTTTACTTTGCCTATGGTTATCATTCGGCCATTATTGTTTACTCGAATAGCCAAGTAAGGAAAACTGGACTTTCGTATAGTGTTGTGAATGTGTTGTTACTGTGAATTATGTGGTGATGTAAATAAGAAATGCTGATGTGATGGTGAATGTGACACTGACCGCTTGGAGAACCTCGAGGAGAGCTTGGAGAAGAAGGAGGGTCGCGCTTGGTGCGGCGAGCCGCCGTCGCCGTATGCGCCGCCCGCGCTGCCGCCGCGCGACCGCGTCTGCCCTGCGCCGCGACACAAACACGTCACACTACTGACATGCTACTAAGTTTTTTCATACATATTTTTTTTTTAAATTAAATCTATTAAAAAAAGGTTAATAAATAAATTTCCAATTTTTGGAGTTTTCCTTAAGAATCGATTTTCATATATAACCGACCGGGGTATGAAAATTTATGGGGAGTAAAATCAAACTTCACCCGTTACGTTACGTTATGTGCATGTTTCTATGGTAACACTTATGGTTAACTCCCGTCGTACGTCGGAGCTGACACAGTAAACTCTAGTCGTGCGTCGGAGCTGACACAGTAAACTCCAGTCGTGCGTCGGAGCTGACACAGTAAACTCCAGTCGTGTGTCGGAGCTGACACAGTAAACTCCAGTCGTGCGTCGGAGCTTACACAGTAAACTCTAGTCGTGCGTCGTAGCTGACACAGTAAACTCCAGTCGTGCGTCGGAGCTGACACGGTAAACTCCAGTCGCGCGTAGGAGCTGACACAGTAAACTCCAGTCGTGCGTTGGAGCTGACACACACATAAAATATTTAACTAGATGATGCCCGCGTCCGCGTGAATAAAGTTTTTCTGATTCCCGGGGGAACACCTTAATTTCCCGGGAGAATATATGCTTCCCCCGGGATATACCCAAAGCCTTGACGGCTTTGGGTTTAGCATAGCAAACAGACAGAAGATAGACACACTTTCGCATTTGTAAGTATAGAATGAAGAATCATTAGAATATCTCAACAAATGAAAAATTTATGGAACTTTAAAATTACGCTTGCAAGAATAATTTCATTATAGTAGTGTGACGTCACTCTACCTTACATATAGATAATAAGATCTCTAGATAAGTATATATTGGTGATATATTGTAATACGTATAGTGGTATTTGCAAAATATCTCCTTACCTGAGTGGAAAGTGGATCTGGAAGGCACATTCCTCGGGAAAACAAGTGGGTTGTTATTGGAGAAATCCCTCCGCGCACTCGCCGAGTTACCCGTCGCGCCCGAGCCCACAGTCCCACCCGTGGACATTGTCGAGTTCAGACTGGAAAGGAGAACCACACACGTGAATCGCTTTCTATGTTTAGTAGAAAACTACCACCAGAGGCTGAATCAATCAAATAAATATTATAAATGCGAAAGTTTGGATGGATGGATGTATGGATGTATGGATGTTTGTTACTCAATCACGCGCCAACGGCTGAACGGATCTGGCTGAAATTTGGTACAGAGATAGAATATAGTCTGGAATAGCACATAGGCTACTTTTTATCCCGGAAAATTCAAGAGTTCCCGCGGGAACAACAAAACCTCGATCCACGCGTACGAAGTCGCGGGCATCAGCTAGTTGACTAATAAAATCATAACCATTTTGAGAGTTTAAATGAATTACTCGAATAGATATAGGGGGTTGAATTTTTTGGTCTACCAACCGTTACAAAAAATTTATTTTTCTTGAAATAGTCGCCACTCATAAACTTGTATAAAGCTGGCATCCATATAAGCAAGTATTACATGAGACATAATCTTATAAAGCGTCAGGTTTCCGAGATAAGATCTACCAAAGTTACAATCTACTCGATGATTGCGTCACCAGCTTTGATACCTAATATCTCGGAAACCTGACGTTTTAGAAGATTTCGTCTCAAATAATAATAATTGCTTGTATGGATGCCAGCTATAGATTAATACAAGTTTAATGAGTGGCGACTATTTCGAGAAAAAATAAAAATGGAATGATAGGTAGGCCAGGCTACAAAAATATTCTAACACCTTTCTATTAGAACGTGACTTAGCACTAACTTTAAATTTATTACTAAATTCAATTCAATACATAAAAATACATAAAATTTCAAAATAATATAGGTATTATAAATATATAAAAATAATACTTATTTGTTAATATGTGACTACTAGGTGGAGAGTTCGAGACATGCCAAGTTGTTCTCTAACATTCATGCAAATTTTGATTATTGTGATAAAATTGTGCTTAAAAGTTGCAGAGGTTCTACGCATTTAATATCTGTTAAGCCTGAAATAACTTCAATGGTCGGCTCTATCGCCACAATAAAAGCTGATATGTATGAAATACACCACAAAGATTTATTTTAAGTGGCATTAATATAAGCAACTCAAAACAAAACCATAAAAATTCGCCTCATATTGCTATTGCGTGCCTTTAAGTCGCAGAAAACTAACACAAGTAACAAAAAACCATTATTATAATTAAACCAACCATTACAAAAAAAAAAAACCCGGTGCTATTCGGTGCGATAAGAAAAAAAGCTTCTTTTGTGCGTATTGCCTGTATAAACTATTAATAAGCAATAATAACACTAATAATCTCAAATTAAATGGTTACGTGTCTTGTTTAAATTAAATCATAAAATGTCTAAGAGACACTAGTTATTATGGTTACCTACAAAAACGGCATCTGTTAAGAGAATCTTTTCTAAGCAGAAAAAACCGCATTATAATAAAATTTTAATAATTAACTTGTGCGCGTTGCCAGTTGTAATCTAGTGATAAGCAACAAAAAACACTAAATTCAAAATTACAAATTCGATTCAAAGTGCCTCATTTATCTACATAAATAAATCGTGCCCATAATAGTATATTCAAAATCAAATCGTGTTCGGTTCGCCAAACGCAAGCAATCAGCATGCATGCTTGCTTATATACCTCGGTCGGGGCTGGGCGAGGTCCCGTGCGGAGGCATTGTGGGGCGCAGACTCCGCTCCTAGGGGCGGAGCGCCCGTTGCGGAGCTAATAGACGCGCTTTTCACGTGCGTCTTACCGGCCGTGCCCGTGCCGGTCCCTGTCTTTCCGTTCTCGGCACCGTTCTTACTCTCCGCTTGACTGGGCCGCGTGTAATCATGTTAGCATGCTGTTAGTCACCGATACCTCCTGAGTTGCATGCTCGGTAATGTACAGGTCTTTTGGGGGTACAGAGCAAATAATTATATTATAGGGATAAAATAGCTGTAGGTGAAATACTAGTACATATTTAGTAGTTATTTTTCAAGTAATAACATAATCGATTTAGATATGAAATAGTATTAAATATAGGTAAATAATAAATACATGTGATTTATTAGTAAATCATGCAAGATCGATGTAATTTTTGACCAAAACCAGTCAATTTTTTAAAGAATAAGTAGCTAAGTTAAACATGGCTTATATTCATTTTTCCCCTCTTAATAAAGGCGTTCTAACTATGGCAAACTTTATTATCGTTTCTAGTATAAATACCTGGGCGTATAGTACCTACTTGGTGTGCTTTGTACCTTCAGACTATAATTCTACCTACCAACCTAATCCAGTTCTGCTTCTCAGATTTGGATTTGATTCGATTTGAAGCTTATCGAATCATATTGTATTTTAATGGATAGTTAAAAGTAAATAACTTAAAATTTACAGGTGACGTGGATAATACCGTTTTTTTAAAGACTCTTTAAAAATCACTATTATTTTGTGGGGGAATACAGACATTATCAATCTTTTGTTTATAATTTAGTTCTATGTTATGTGTGGCAGATTTATCAATCTTTTGTTTATTATGTAAACTCGCCGGCATATTTAGCGGAACATAATAAAAAGGACCATAATTAAAAAAATATGGTTTTATTTTAAAATCTACTTACTACACTTCTTTTGTTATTTAAAGTTTCATTTGTTTTACTTAAAATGAGATCAGATTAAGAACAGATTTTGCGAGTAAAGGCTATTTGTGAAAAATGGTACATTTTTGAACTTTTCATGTAACCGGGAAAAGTGAAATTTAATATTAAAATAACAATTAATTAAATTAGAAAAATGGTGATTAATATCGCGTATTTCCTCCACGTGCTCTTATTAAAGTTTCTACCCGTCTAGGCATACTGAGAATGATGTTATCGATGGTCTCCTGGGATAGTCTCCGCCATGCCTCAACTACGGCGATTCGCAGTTCACCCACGTTGGCAGGAGCTGGAATTCTGGACTTAACTTTTCTTTTCAGCAAGTCCCAAACGTGCTCTATTGGGTTCATATCCGGTGATCTCGCCGGCCACTCCATCACAGTGATATTCATATAATTAAGATAAGCTTGAGTTACCCGAGCGGTATGCGGCCGAGCATTATCCTGCATAAAAACAAAATCGTCACCGATATATGGGCAAACGGTACGACATTTTCTTCTAAAACTTCTCTGATATAGCGGTCTGCAGTCAGACTCCCTCTGTCAATCACTACCAAGTCTGTGCGAGCTCCCAAACAAATGCCCGCCCAAACCATTATTGATCCACCACCGTATGCAACTGTAGTTTCAAAATTTGTCTGAATGTATCGTTCTCCTTTGCGTCTGTATATTCTTTGCCTGCCGTCAATTGGATTTAAGAGAATTCTGCACTCGTCACTGAACAATACCTTACTCCATTGGTCCGCGTTCCAAAGTCGATGTTCCTGAGCAAAAGTTAACCTGTTTCTACGATGATTTACCTCGAGCCTTGGAGCCTTAGCGGGCACAAATGAACCCAAACCAGCTTCTTCGAGCCTTCTTCGTACCGTACGCTCACTTACGGTTACACCCCGCACTGCTTCTAACTCATGTCGGGCTTGGACGGCCGTCAAACGGGGGTTCCTACGTACACGAAGCCGAATGAAACGATCATCCCTACTCGAAGTGCGTCTTTTTCTGCCTTGTCCTGCTCTTCTCACAAGTACCGGTCTCCCTGAACCGTTGGATACTGCGATGGATCGTTGAAACTGGTCGACGAAGATCTCTGGATATCACTCTGTAGGTTTGACCATTTCTTCGCATTTCGAGTGCCCTGGCAATCTCCGTTGGGGCTAAGTCAGGCATAATTCAGTCATCAACTCCAGAAAGATACGCGATTAAAAAAAACTAACAAAAACAGTATTTCAATGAAATTTTAAATCAAACTCAGAAGGAAGAAATACTCGAAGTTTGCTCCAGATAAGGTGTATTTGAATAAAATTAAAACAATTGCATAAAATGTGATGTTCAGTTGTTTTCTTAATTTGAAAATATTTCTTTTTAAATTAAATGACGTATAAACCAGCCAGCAACCTTATATGATACTGATACCAAACCTTTTTTTTATGTTCCGCTAAATATGCCGGCGAGTGTAGTTCCATCATGTGTGGCAATAAAGGCTTTTTAATCTTTTGTTTATAATTTAGTTTATGTCATGTGTAGGAATAAAGACTTTATCAATCTTTTGTTTATAATTTAGTTCTATGTTATGTGTGGCAATACAGACTTTATGAATCTTTTGTTTATTATTTAGTTCCATCATGTGTGGCAATAGAGACTTTTTAATCTTTTGTTTATAATTTAGTTTATGTCATGAGTAGCAATAAAGACTTTATCAATCTTTTGTTTATAATTTAGGTCATGTGTGGCAATAAAGACTTGCTGTCGCAATGTCGCCTGCTGTGTGGTAATCACCTGGGCGTGTCGTGGGGCGGGGACATCTTGGGCGCCTGGTGCGCAGGCTGGTGCGGCGCCGGGTGCTCCGAGCGCCGCGCGCCGCTCGACAGGATGCGCGGCCGGGGCTCCATTTTGGGCTGCGCGCTCGTCGGCCGGGTTGTGTTCTGGACCTGCAAACGTGACAATAGAAAATATAACGATGTACACGGTCACGGACTAAAAATGTTTACCGTTTTTCAAATTAGATTATTTCAAACACTGCGTGCATTAATGTATAAAACGCCTAAGCCAGGTATTTATACAACCTTTCGAAGTTATCAAAAGTTTTCAAACATAGAATTCAACAAAAAGAGTATTAATCATTACTTTTTTATAATTAAAATCATTTCCTAATTTCAAGTTTAACACATTAGCATCATCACATTTGATAAAGTAACATAATTACTAAAAATATTGAAATTATTATTCTACATCTATCCACATCTGCCACCTACTAGAAAAGTTAAAAAGTCTATGATCTATACCTAATCAATCCACATAACGACCTTCTGACACAGATGGGTCCATGCAATTATGGTGAAACTTTAAGGTGGTAAACATTTTCTGACCGCGACTGTACACAATGGCGCCTTTATATTAGCCCGATGACGGAATGCGTCGGCCGCATTCGTTTTGATCGGGTTGGTTAACTGAATATTACAAACAGAAAACCCGAGTAAAAAAACCGAGTAACCGAGTAAACATAGGTCACTATTTACGGCGGCCGACGCCTATTTACTACCGGCATTCGGTTTTCGGTCAAAATTACATCGGTTCACATTGTCAATTGAAAAAAACTCACATTAAAACAACATACCCCAATAAATAATAGGACTGGCCATACATATTTGGTAGAGACTGTGGTTTTTATTCGTTTAAAATAAGGGAGATAAAGAAGATCAAAGTGAGCTTTTCCGCTCGAAGTTTATATCGATACGGGTCCCGAATCCCGATTTTGAAGTCTCATGACCGAGTTGCATGAAAAAAAAACAACCAAATCCAAATATTACCTGCATTAGAGCGATTCGCGCGGTATTTTCCTTAATAGATGCAGAGTCAATTGTGTTCTGTAAAAAAAAAAAACTTTAGGAGACCTCGGCCTGGGATCTGGGTACCCCGACTCTTTTTTTTATCGCTGGAAAACTTACCTCTCCTACTCCTAGTGATTTATAAAGAGCAAAGCTAAAGAGATCCTGAATGAAGCGAGACGAAGCTAACCTAGAGATTGATTACATTAATTCAGCCCGATTCAGCTTTTGTACATACATAACAAAACAGGTATTTTCCACGGGTATTTTGTATGAAAAAACCCCAATTAAGCTGTATACGTGTAATTAGTATCTCAAGGGGCAAAAGAGCGCGTCTTCTGTCGAAGTCCTATAAAATCACTTGATGGGAAGGACAGATAAGACTCCGAGAAGCCAGGGTGCAAATTTAAACCTGGTCGCATATTATTATTATTGCATACACCGTATTTTTTGCAGACTATCAAAATGATGCCGGGTCGGACGTACGCTTCTAGCCTTCGTAAAGTAAGAGGCATAGTTCTTTTTAAGTCCTAGTTTCAGGCATGATAGCCAACAGGCTAGACTGTAGCTATGTGAACCGTTGCCGCAGGGTTTCAGCCAGCTGAAACCCTGCGGCAACGGTTATTATGTGGTTTCTAGAAACCACATAATAACGGCTTTTTATATAACCATAATTAAGTATTTATTAGTATTGGGTTTTTCTGACTAGAAGTTCTCAGTACTAGCCCGGAGTTAGGAAGTTGGCGGTGTTTCGACACCCCCGTGCCTCGGAGAGCACGTTAAGCCGTCGGTCCCAGTTATTATCACTAGCATGATAATTGTCGTTAAAGCCCGCCAACTCGTAATGAAGCAGCGTGGAGGGTCTAAGCTCTAATTCCCTCTCTCCTCTGAGAGTGGACGCCTGTGCCCAGCAGTGAGATGTTAATGGGCTGTAGTAGATTTTCTTCTGATAGAAATTTCCGTTAACTGAAGGCTTTTAACAGATATATTAAGACGCGGATACATACCTGTCTTTTAAAATTTGACGTTGTTGTGGTGGCTGTGGAAGTGGTATTGTTCGCGGCGGAGCTGGTCGTCCCAACTGTAAGGCCAAAACAATCGTCACACCCGCGCTTTCGCATACAAAATACACAAAAAAACCATGATAAATACATATATTTTGCTGAATATTTTTAAAGAACACCGTAATGTATGAGCAGTTTCGTATTTGCTCCAAAATCGGGTAATAGTGAAATTCTGTCTGTCTGTCTGTTTTAATGTCTATCTGTAACGTTTTCACGGTCCATCTCTTCGACCGATTTTGACAAAATTTGGTATTTAAATCTTTGAGATCTACCATTAATCCCGGAGTTCCCAAGGAAGTTTAAAGCACCTAAATTCACGTCTATCAAAGATTTCTAAATTACTCAATTTTGAAAATAAACTAATAAATAATTACATTTATTCAGGTTGATTCAGTCCATACAAAACTGGTGTTTTCTATGGAGGCGCAAATGCATCCGCTCATAGTTTTCGGAACATGTGAAATCGGTTTTGTTTTTGGAACGCCTGCTTTGTATGGAAGAAAGTTGAATCGAGCTGAATTAAGTAGTGTAATTAGCCCCTACGGGAATTTTGTTCAACAAGGGACCTCCTTTCTTACTTGTTTGTAATATAATAACCTAGAAACGTCTAACCTTAGAAAATTAGGGCGTTATTTTTCTACCTTTTATAACAATAATAATCTATAACCAACTACTAAACTACTGTAAAAACATGAAAACTGATTTTCTATTACTGTGAACCTTCTAACCCCTTTTCGATATACATAAACTTTGTGTCGCATTATAGAATGTTTCTATCTATCTATTCTTCTACCAAGCTTCGATCGTGTACATATTTTTATCTAATAACTAACTGGGAGCAGTAAAATAATACAAATCTACATCAAATTCTACCTAATAGGTACACTTCTTGTACAACCTCCGTACCGTCGTCGTCGTTGTTTGACGACCTCCGTGGCGCAGTGTGTAGCGCTGTTGCCTTAACGTGCGGAGGTTCTGGGTTCGATCCCCGGCAGGGTCAATTTGGGAATTTATAATTTCTGAATTTTCCTTGGTCTGGCCTGGTGGGAGGCTTCGGCCGTGGCTAGTTACCACCCTACCGGCAAAGACGTGCCGCCAAGCGATTTAGCGTTCCGGTACTATGCCGTGTAGAAACCGAATAGGGGTATGGGTTTAATATAACTGCCATGCCCCTAACAGGTTAGCCCGCTACCATCTTAGACTGCATCATCACTTACCATCAGGTGAGATCGCAGTCAAGGGCTAACTTGTAGTGGATAAAAAAAAAAAAAAAAAAAAAAAAAACAATATTTCAAGAATATAAACTATTCGTTTCTAAACAATGATAGATTCATCAAATATGGTCCAATCGTTCACTGATGGAAATCGAATAAACATAAATAGATAAGTTTATCATGCGAAGAATTTTTTTTACTAATTTGGAAGAAGATTTGTGTATATTTTACATGCTACTATCTAGACACCAACCAATTTCAATATAAAAGTGCATATATTTAATTAGTAACGTAAGTCTACTAAATTATATAACTACATAGAATTATGAACTAATAATATGACTATTATAAAACATACATACAATTTAATTAATCCAAATCTAAAAGTCAAACTTATAGGGATAACTTACCGTAAAATCTACAAATTACAACAAACATGCGAAACTACGACAGTTAAACATTTAAATATAATACAAGAGTTCGTTTAATCTAAATATGAACAAGCCTGACTGACCGTTTGCGTCATTTATTAGTTGGTCAACAGATCCGACCGAAGAATTTATGTCTCCATAATGTCCTCCCGACCGAATTTCGGCGTTCTATCTCCAGAGACAGAGATATGATAGTGCGCATACACAGTGCACTCTCTGCTCCTTTACTCTCATAGCCCGATGGGATAGAAAATCCGACACGACCGGAGACATCATGCGCAGGACCGACGGCTTTACGTGCACTCCGAGGCATGGGGGTGAAACATCGCCAACTTCTTTACTCCGGGCTAGTACTGAGAATTTCTTGTCAGAAGAACCCAATACTTGTTTTATGGCCGGACCCATTCCCGGGACCTAGTCGGCCGCAGTCGATTATGCTAACAACTAGACCAATGAGTATGTCTGCATAGCTGCGGTGACTGAACGGCCAATGCCGACGTCCATTTAGGCAGTATTGCTGTACACCAACTTCTCATGGAGACGCGTTCATTTTTAGATTGGACGACCTCTACATAATAATACAATCATGCCAGAAAACCACTTCAAAAGCTCCCCATACACAAATTCATGCAAACATGAAACCAAAATCACCAAGGGGACTCTATGATGAATATTGTACTCCTAATGTTTTACCAAGAAACCTTTATGATATTATACTTTAGTTTAAAGTAGTAACTAATTAAGTATTATTATCATCCACCAATGTTTAGATTTTTTTGTACGTAAACACGTAATCAGCTTTTTTTTTGTGTTTTACGTAAATTACTTCTGTTTAAAGCATGCAAGAAATGTGAGCAAATTATATGAAAAGTGAATTTGCAATGCTTAGGTAAAAGCTGAATATACCTACCTAAATAAATAATTATGGAAGCTTACGAACATGCTATGACATAGGTAAGCTTAATTTTCTAATTTGCTGGAGCAGCGATAGCCTGAATCAGAAAAAAAACAATGCAATAGGCAGAACTATAGAAAGAAGTAACATGCAGCAACAAGCAGAATGGAAAGAAAACCACAAAAAAGCCCGTTTAAGAATATACTTACTAAAATTACAAGAGAAAGGGGGAAAATTACAAGGTAACTGTGAGTCTAAGATTAAAAATTTTCTTAGGTAGACCTGACCCCCCAAAATGTAATTAATAATGAGCTTTAATTTGTATGTTCGATATTACCCTGAATCTTTATATAAAACTTTTTAGTTAAAATGAAACCTATTTACATGCGAACAGAACCTACAAAATAAATAGATCACTAGCATGCTGCACTACAAGCTAAGTGTACCCTCGTTCCGTTACAATTACCCCACAGCGATCGGTGGTCGTATCTTGCGCTCGCTTTAATTTGTATGTTCGATATTACCCCAAATCATTGATATAAGTATGTTTAGATAAAATGAAACCTATTTACATGCGAACAAAACCTACATACATGCTGCACTACCAGCTAAGTGTACCCTCGTTCCGTTACAATTACCCCACAGCGATCGGTGGTCGTACCTTGCGCACGCTTTAATTTGTTCATTCAATATTACCCCAAATCATCGATATAAGTATGTTTAGATAAAATGAAACCTATTTACATACGAACAAAACCTACAAGCATGCTGCACTACCAGCTAAGTGTACCCTCGTTCCGTTACAATTACCCCACAGCTATCGGTGGTCGTACCTTGCGCGCGCAGCACCTCCGCGCCGGAGGAGGCGCGGCGCGAGGCGGCGGGGCGCGCGCTGGCCGAGATGCTGCGCTGCACGCCGCGGTGCGACGGCGATGCGCACCCGCCTGCCACACCGCCACACCCGTTACCCCGTTACCCGATCACCCCGCGTTTTCTTGCACAGTAGCCGATATAAAAACAGTGGTGGTATTTATTACCCCACACCTTCTTTATTACCCCTGGACAAGTGGCTGTCATTTTATTTTTGACGCCAGTTTGGCGCTTTATGCCATTGTAAACTGACAAAATTATCGTAAGTTCGTCAAAAATTTGCAATATTTATTAGTTTCAGGGACATTTGCATCTAGCCTTTCAAATAGGTCAATAGGTAATTTAAGGATTTATTTACCACCAAAATCTCCCAAGTTCAGTCCTACTAAATGCTCTTGTTTCTATAGCGACTGTGCCGAATAACGCGGGCTGACTGCGACAAACTCTGACGCTTGTTAGATCGACTTCAGTATTTAAAAAATATATTAAAATTCTTTAAAAAGATTAGCGGGAGAACTGATGCACGTTTTCATCGACAACCGGATCATTTTAGGGAACACCTACGGCCAAAAGGTGACAGTTTTCACCTTGCTAACTGTCTGTCACTAAATAGGGCTTAGGTGGTCACTTTTTAGATATTATCAGTGAAAAAAAGCATACGATTTTATCATAATGTAACAAATTTGAAACCAAACCATTACGCAAGCAAATTTTTTACCAGTCCCGATAACATTAGATTAACGTTAACGGTAGATTTACACACTTCTGGTGTATTTGGAAAAATGACATAAACAAAATATGTATGTTTAAGAGATAATGGACTGTATGTTCAACTCATCTTGGTACGCAACGCTGCAGTGTGCGTGAGCTTGTAAATATTTATCTTTGATTTGTTTTGATAGGACAACGACTATCAGACATCACTGCCACAAAAATCAAAGCTGCATATTAACAAGCACACGCAAATATAGCGCCACATGCCAAGAACTACAGTAAATAATTAAAGCTAATACTGAAGTCGATCACTCCTATAGAAGAATCTCGCGTCAGAAGTCCGTCGCTTCGGTGTATATTAGGGCACCCAACGCCCGCGATACTATGCCGCCCCGAAACGTACACCCCGCGCCACTAGCCCCTCAAAAGTCAAAACCCGAGACGGTGCAACTACCTACGTCCATATATCACTTACATCGAATAACATGCCAAAAGGGATCCGAAGAGAGAATCGAATGCAACATATTCCTAACGCATCCAAGAATTATATCAACCTGCCCCTCAATCACCAAAATTGGATACTAAATGTTGAATTTAATGGTAAAAAAAGGTTTTGCTCTGGAAAAGGTACTTACTATGGTTGTGAAGTAGTTATTATTTTTTCTGTAATTGTACGACAACATCAAGTGAAAACCAAACTTATTTTCACATGTATCTATCAAGATTTTTTATCATTTCAGTCGGCTAAAAAAAAATACAATACGAATTGAAATCCTTCTTATTAGTTGACACTCTTTCACCACTAGGTAAGGAACAAAAAGTCAATTTAATTGCTGTGATCGCAATATAAAAATCGCAAGTTTAGTGATAAGGGGACTAAAAATCTACTGTCAGTTCTGCTAACGTTTACTCATTATAAGCGTTAAATTTTAATAGTAAAAATTGTATTACTATAAGTTTTCAAGTTATAAAACGACACCCGAGCAGACATCGACTAATCTAAAAATGAACGCGCCTCACTAAACTTTCACGTCATATTATGTGCTGTTTGGCTAACAAATCGGGCTGAATTCATGTCTAAATAGCCGGTAACTGAACGACTACATGACAACGTCCAATTTGTGAGTATTTCTGTATACGTACTTTGCACGTGGGCGTAAACACATTGGACTCGCTTTCATTTTTAGATTTACCTCGACGACCTCTAACATTACGCTGTCAAATTTATATGAAGATGTCAAATCATGACACACCATCAATCATCTCACATTGTCTGAATGCACCAAGCATTCAGACAATGTGAGAGATTTACCTTAGTCAATTAGAAATGCTGTGAACTCAACTAAATAACATAGATAAATACAGTTTATCAATTATGATATGTAAACGTTAGCGAAACTCAAGAGTAGCTCCAAAAGGAAAGTAATACAACTAGAATAGATATTTGAAATCGTAAATCTAATAGAATAGCCATATTGACAATCATTTCTATGAAAACCCACAGTGCAGTCATAACGTCCTATAAATCCATCCTATATCATAGTATAGAGACTTCACTGATCAGTAGAGCTATTGTCTAAGAAAATCGTATTCATTCATTAGCTTTTATCATTAGGTAGTCATACTTTTTAAGCTGTCAAATGATTAGGATTTTCTTATTATCATAATCGTACCTCTGATCGGTGGATCCTACACTGTGCATATGAATGCACTGTGAGGTTTTATAGTAGTAATTGTGAACACGGGGGTAATGATAAATGAACGGACACACTGCTCGAGACAGAGTAGGTAACATTAACAGGACATAAAGAAAGACGTCCACGAGATTGGTATAGTTGCGCTGGGTGTACGTCACTTGAAGCACACAAATATACAGTAAAAATAAAGAAGCAATAGTTACTACGACTTGGAAACAAAATAAGCATCGAGTAACTCTTTTTTTGTAGTTCGTTGGAAATTATGTCAACACAAAATTTTTCATTTTATTGATTTTTAATAATAGAAAATTAATGTGGAGTAACCATGAATCCTATGTTCAGAATTATTCCGGTAATATTAAAATAAGTTCATTAAAAAAACCCTCAATTTTAATAATACAAAATTAATCTGGGGCTATCATGAAATACATTCAGAATTACCCCGCTCATTTTTAAATATTGTGAAAAAAACATGGTAATAAAAGTTAACACTGAAATTTCCCAATTCTTTTATTTCGATTAAACTGAGTCATTTCAACGACAAATCATATTAATTTATGTACTCCTTTTTATTTTCGAGGATATTCTTTTTTGATGGGGTATTTTAATTTTACTTCAGACATTTTCATTTTTTTTTTACCTTTGATTTTGATTCCAAATCATAGTCAATAACAAATGGACCTCAAATGATTATTTTTATAACTTACTAAATATGTAAAAGGTGTCATGGATGTCCGGTTAGAATAAAGCTAAGCTCTCCCAATAATTATCTTTTTTAAGCTAAGCTTTATTACTTATTAATATGTATCCATAAGAGAACAAAATGAAATAGTTAAGTGGTGAGTATTATTAAGTTAATATTATTTCATTAGTTTCTAATTTTTTAATGTGTTAAAATAATGTAAGTCAGAATTTTGGCTTGATTTAAATTCATCACTTCACACACACAAATATAAAAATTGAATAGTAAATTCAAAAAAGTTAAATCAATGAAAAAACTACGGTATCGGCGACAAAGATAACAGAATAACGTTAATTTAAATTCTAAATGGGGTAAATGGTTCTTTTTAATTTTTTCAGATTAGTTTTGTTCTCTGTTGAATACAACTCTTAAAGCATTGTTCAACTCTATAGATTTAAACTGGTTTCCTAAGCCTACTTTACACAGCTCATAAATAACTAGGTCCCAAATAGTAGAACTTATAAGATAAATCTTAAAATGTGTTTTGTACAGTGTATGTGGTATAGAAAATATGAGAGTAAAGTGTATATTCAGGGGTAATCATGATATTGGCTTTATAACTGAGGTTTACAACAATTTGGTATGTTCAAGTACAAAGGGAAATGTAAGGATTACAACTTAAATTGAAACATCAGGGTTAACTTCTCTTACGTGTGAATTAGAGTGTGAGTGTAGATTGGTACCTGTACAATACAACGTGAATTGTGAATTGTGAATTGTGTGTGTGTGTGTGTGTGTGTGTGTGTGTGTGTGTGTGTGTGTGTGTGTGTGTGTGTGTGTGTGTGTGTGTGTGTGTGTGTGTGTGTGTGTTTGGGGGTGGTGTATGACCACTCACTGGTATGCGCATTCCCTTGGCTGGCCGGCTGTGACTGGCCGGGCGCGGCTGCGTTTCGAAGTGATAGAGACGAACCGGACCGGCTGCCGTCCGATTCGGGCTGTGAAAACCATTGTTTTAAATTTACAGATTGGCGATTGTTGCAAAAATAATTGAATTTATCGGAACAATTAATCAATCGATTGTCGATTTATTCGTCTTCACAAAAAACAATCGAATAAAAATCGAAAATAAAACACAAGAAAAAATGTCTATATCCTTCCCCGGGATGCTCCAGATATATATTTCGTCAAAATCAGTTATACGGATGGGCTGAGAAAAGGTAGTAGACAGATATACACATCTAATTTAAAATATAAGTATGCATATCATAAATAATTCCTTTACCAATCATGTGTAAAAATTATTTGGGATACTTATAAGGAACTTACATCAGTACTTTTCCTTCCTAAAAGTAGGTATGTGGCGAATACGTCATCGTACTTCGCCTCCGCGAGTGAATACTCTATCTCTTGTCTGTTGTACCCCAGGCACACGAGCGCCTCTGAAAACGTACCACATCAGACAGTTAGTTTAATAATTTTAAACGACCTTATACAGGCATGTAGCAGGAAATAATAAACTGTGACGTATGTTATAGGGATTTAAAATATTTTAAGATTTCGTATATCGATCAATAGAGTCCAGCATCTATGCACATTTTGTCTATTGAAAATGGGGCTGATTATGTAGTGCACAATCTATAAACTAAAATGAGAGCATAAAAATATTGGTACCCCTTTCATATTACTCTCTGCGGAATGAGACAGAACTAGATTTGAAGCCGTCATTTAGTTTTGAGATCGTGTTATACAGAATTGGCCACAATGTCTATTTTGCCTCAGATTTCCTATCCGATGCACACGCAAAATGGCACATAGATAAAAGGCGAATCGGCGCTGACAAATGTGACTTCACCAGTAATGTACAAGATATGCTGTCGATCATCAAAAAGTGTCCATAATAACATTGGACTTTAGCATTGGATGCTCGGCGTAGCGCGGTCGTTTAAACATTAGTTTCTTACTCCCAAATAGTGTGCTTATTTTCGATAGTCATAAGTCATCTAGTGAGAAAGTCAATGTTAACCCCCCAGCCATGGAGCGTATATGGGACTACATATCTTGTATTTTAATGACCCAAGCCTTGGTTAAACACAACTCGAAGCGAATAGCTCATCACGACATTGCTTATGAACTTGCTCAGACTTCACTTTAAAGGCATTTAGGAGGCTAATTTACGTCAGAGACCGAGAAATTTAAGTCAAAGAACACACTAAAGCTCTCAGTCCTAGAATTATGTAAAGCAAACAACTATGTAGGTTACACTGCAGTATCGAGGCTCCAATGCTGCACAGCGTAACATTCTACATATGTTTCCATGTATTACATTTTCTCAGAGGCGGTTTGGAATCGCTTCGCTTTCGTGTGTGACCAAGGCTTCAGTAAATAAATCTTATAAATATTATCATCTACATGATGGGTCTTAAGAAATAAAACTCTAAGTCATTTTACTCTCCGATTTCAACTACAAGAAATGCAATAGAGATGAATCTCTAGAGAGCCATCCTGTATACAATATATATAACACAGTACCAGTACAACAGTTCATGCAAGAACTAAATAACTTCCTCGCATCAAAATCCAACATCACAAAAATATAGATAGGCCTGTCTCTTGTTTTTCACAAGCAGACATAAAGAATAATCCTATTCAACTAAAATAACTTTTGTTTAGTTAGCTCCTATGAGTTCGGATATAATATAATTTATTGATGAGACTACCCATAAAAAACATAAAAGTGCTATAAAAGTGCGAAAACTCAAAAATAATTCTATAAAAACTTGTATATTTGCTGTTCGAGGCCCTACGACACCCAAGTTGGTAAAAATCATGCATTAAAAAAAATACAAAGCATCGGAGGTCAATCACGTTACATTAAAAAAAAACATTGGTGAGTGTACAAAAAGCATGCGTCAAGAATGAATTCTGTCTCATTGGAATACTTTGTTATAATTTGCAATTTTGAATAGAATTTACATGAGTGAAAAATTAGCTATCATGTTGTAAATACCCTGCAGACAGACCCTCGAAACAAGATTTTTTCATTTTGCAAAATGTACCATATCATACATTTTTTCAAATTGGTAACACTGTTTAGTTGTCAGGCATATCAATAGACCTACAAACCTATTCCCCAGACCAGTTATTTCACGCTTTAGAAGTAGAGATTAATATTAAAATTACAAAATATTGAATAGATACTTAACTGCATTTTTGAACAGAAATAGATGATGGTAAAAAAATTGCTTATATTAAAGTGTACGAAATATATTTAACTAGAGGTAACAACAAGACAGAATCCCACATCCACATATTCAAATAGTATAAAGTACTTTTGATATTGAAATAACATTAGTACCGCGTAACGGTCACGTACCGACTTGAGCTGTGTACCGGTTAGCGGAGCGCATGGAATTAAAAAAAGAATTATAGTTTTTTTTTCTAATTAAGTAAATAAAACGGAAAGTACTACGTCATAAAAAATAAATAATAACTTAATAAAATACTACTAAAATTTTAAATTCAATGGAGATATCTGAGTTAGTCTGTATTTATGCATATTTCTTTTTAATTAGAAATAGAATTTCATTTACATACTTAAATGTACCTTTATTTATGTAAGAAGTTAAAACTACTGATTTTTTGGAAATGTATTGGTTAGTAATGCCCAGGGCAGAAAGTTCTAGCGCTTAAGTACAAGTAGGCCCGACCCCAAATGAAAAGGGGCATGGGAAAGAAGAAGATTGCTTAGTAGTGCTCAATTTTGGTTGATATATAAATAAAAATTAAAATTGGTAACTTCTCAAATCAATGCCAACGAATGCCGTTTATAAATTTTGAAAACAAAAAAAAATATCTAAATCTCTAATTTAAAAAAAACTAACAAAAAATTTTTTTTTTTCTAAACAGCACACATTATAACAAAAAATTTCGGTACCAATATCGTTACGGTCACATACCAACTTGCGCTGTGTAGCGGTTAGCATGGAATAAAGACATACTCCAATTATAAAGCTTACCATATAAAGTAGCAAAACAAGCAGGGGTTACCAACTTTTGAAACTAAAATTCCTACCATATGGCAGAAAAATTTAAAACCACACAATAATTATAATTTTTGAAAATTAATTCAAATTTCTAAATTTCAGGTTACAAGCTTACAATTAGCGAATCACATAAATAACACATTAAAAACCAATGTTAGAAGTACAAATATTAAACTGCAATAGCTAACATTTTATTAATAATATAACAGTTTGTAATAATTTCTCAGATGACTAGATAACACCAGAATCGATTGTAAAGACATAATGATGTAGGAAAGCGTGCACCTAAAAATAGTGATTGGATTACATAGCGCAATTAAATGTAGAGCCTATAAGTGTAAGATGTAATATTATCCATAACATTTTGTTGAGATTCTCGCCTTATTATTTTTCAATATATATTAAAAATTCGTCACAAAGGCCTTTGCCTGCGGCTCGGGCATACACACGTCGACTCGTTTGTAATCTACTTACCGCACTTTTTTCACAATGCCTGCTGTGTAGTTTCAGATCTTCAAATTTTTGATTCAAATCTAGTGAGGAAAGTCTTCATATCGAGTGAGTTCCGTCTGTGATAACATATATTGAGCTGAAGCTCCCAGGAAGGGATGCAAATGGGAGCTTATATATTTCTTATAAATCCAATGTCTTATAAGACCACAGCGTTTTATCACTGCACCAGCTAGGTCGACAAAACTTACTTACTTATGTCCATGTGTATGTGTGCAGACATGTTTGAGCCTTGAGGAGTTCGATCGCTCACAGGTATGGCAGCCCCGTAGCGTTTGCAGACCCCACACACACACGGATGACTTCAGGCGAATCGCGGGGGTCAGCTGCATCCAGGCGGCGTCTCGACGCCCCTACAAGATTGTTATGCCCAGCAGTGGGCGTGCACCAGTGGACACTCACCTATCCGCTTGTGATCCTTGAAGTCCTGCTGCGGCTCTACGTACGGCCGCAGCTCGTCGTCCTCATATCCAGTGTTCATCCACTTGTCTCGCATGATGCTCTCGAGCGAAGCGCGCTTGGCCGGGTTCAGGACTAGGAACTTTTTCAGTAGATTCTCGCAGTCCGTCGACATGTAGAAAGGTATTCTGGAAAAATATTTTATGAAATTGACCAACTTCTCTGCCTGGCTTGATTTTTTCATCCGATACAATTAAATAATCCTTACGAAAGTGTCGAGCAGCAGTCAAAAACATTTAGCAATATTCAAATTTAGGGACAACTAAAAACTTTGACTGTGCCAAAATTAAAAAAAAAAGACCTAATGAAATTTTCAATTTCTCCATTTTGTCACAGAACAAAATTCAGTCTGTCTATTCGTTTAATATAATTATGTGTTTTAGCTAGCCTGGCTGTAATTGGGCCTACTAGCCTGTGATAATGCAAAGAAGGTACAGTACATTATAAGTGGTAAAGAAAACGGAAGCCAGAAGAGAAGTGGTAGAGCCCAGATATGAGTTTTCCTAAATGAAATACAACATTTCATCCATACTAATATTATAAATGCGACAGAGCATCTATCTAGTTTTGTCTATTAAACACCAGACATGATGCATTGCAAATTGCAATAATTATAATTTGTAGGTACTTAAAAAAAAAATACGCGCCGAATTGAGAACCTCCTCCTTTTTTGGAAGTCTGTTTAAAATCTACCAAACGAAGTGAAATTAAATGAAATTTATTTATTTGCCGAATAGGAGTATGAGTGTACAGATGTTTACAATGTTAAGATGTCCTTCATGTTCTACTATTTAGCATGCAATTATTTAATGTAATCTGGTTGCGTAAAACGCGCATGTCCACCTGTATTTCCCCCTGAGCACTCGTTCCCTCAGCTCCCTCAGCGTGGAGCCGTCGAAAGGCAGCGACCCCGACACCAGAGTGTACAGGATCACGCCCAGCGACCACACGTCCACCTCGGGACCGTCGTATTTCTTGCCTGCAAACAAACAAACACATGCGTACTGTAGCGGTCACAGCGACGATAGGTGGCGCTATTAGTTCCACGGCCGAGTCCTAACCTAAGACAATGAGGCTAATTCTGTTGTACATACACCATCTCTAGTCTAAACTAAAATGACAGTTCTGTTTATCCACGCGGACGAGGGTTGAAACGATAAATATATTGGTATTTAAGAAACGAGCAAATTTTTAAAATAAAATATATTTTCTGATATTTCTGTGAGAACACGGATTTTAGGAGAATTAAGCCTTAACGCGTTTTCGCGGCCCTCCTTTTTAAACGATTTTGACGAAATTTGGTACTTAATAAATGAAATTATGTTTAGTATTGAATAAAGGCAATCCACAGATGGGTTTACTGAAAACTTTATAAATAATTATGTAAGAGCGAAGTAATCCTGAATGAAGTTTATCCTGATTTTGACTCAACTGTTAATAAAAGTAGTAAGTACCTCCTCAGTTTTCTCAATGTTTCACTATTCTCACATTCTGGAGGGTTGGAAGAAATCTCTTTAAGAAGAGATAAGCTATCCTTGTGCACGTCCTTTTAATGTTTATGTTTTGAACTATTCTTAAATACACATCAAAATTGCGGAACCGGCCGGATTTGACGCAGGTGCGTCAAATCCGGCCGGTGCGTCGTGCGTCTCTCTGGGAATCGCGCCCGGAACGCCTTTCAAACACAATTTTTTTTAATTCAAATAAACTTATTAAAAGTGCTTTCGAATCGTTGAGTGAATCTACCGCTAGATACCGCTAACTAATCTTTGACCACTAGGCCACGGTTCACTTACCCGTCACCGCCGAAGTTTTGATATGTATTTAAGAAAAATTTAGAAACTTCCCTAGTGTGAGAAGCACTATAATAAAAATTACAGAAATCAGTTTATGTTTTAGCTTTTAAGTTTTGTACAGAATAAATAAACCAATAATTTTACCTTGAAACAACTCGGGAGCAGCGTAAGGCGGCGACCCACAAAACGTGTCCAGTTTAGCGCCCGGTGTGAACTCGTTCGAGAATCCGAAGTCAGCTATCTTAATATTCATTTCCCCGTCTAGAAGTAGGTTTTCTGCCTGGAATTTCCAAAATCATAATAATCATTCATTCTTTCAAACATTAATGCATAATAATTATATTCAAATACTAGATGTCTAAATAAATAAAGAACAATTTAATTTATAGGTTTCTATGACTATGATTAAATGTTTGAATGGCTGAATAAACTCATGTGAAAACATGAAACTCAATTTATTTATAACATGTAGGGCAGGAGTCTCTTATGTTACATCATATTTTGACTCTACCACCGGTTCGGAAAATAAGATTTGCTGAGAAGAGCCGGCAACAAACTCAGCAAACTCAGCTCAGCTAAGCCAACCTTACAACGAGAGGTAAATAACTGTCAAAGTCAAAGTCAAATAATTTTTATTCAATTTAGGTAGGTATTACACAGACACTTGTTGACGTTCAGTTATTTATAAATAAAATATAATATAATGGTGATAATCAGTAACGGTATCTTACAACTAAAGCTACGAGGGTTCCAAACGCGCCCTGGTCTGAGAAGAGCCCACAACAAACTCAGCCGGGTTTTTTTTTTCATTATCACCATTTCACAAATCATCTTAACAAAGGAACTATCTGAGCCACTAGATCAAATCATTGCCAAGCTTCCTTGTCATTTAAGTAATCCTTTACATGGTAATACGATTTTTTAATCAGTTTACGTTTTACATTAACTTTGAACTTATTCAGAGACATTTTCAACATGTCTTCTGGGAGCTTATTGTAGAAGCGGACACTGTTTCCAACAAATGAATTGCTAGTTTTACTAAGCCTAGAAGCTGTGAAGGTATTGCCCCACTACAGAGGTGCGGCACGTACCAATGCATCTCCGTGCCGCGGGCCCAGCTCCATACGAACTTATACAAAGAATATTTGCCGCGCCGTGCATCTGTAGTTAGGCTAGACCTTGAACGGACTCTTGATTTAAAGGTATATTAAAAGCGGAGGGTATATATATACCTTGAGATCCCTGTGTATGATCCTTTTCTGATGGCAGTACTGCACAGCTGAGACGATTTGGCGGAACTTGGCGCGCGCTTCTTTCTCTTTCATGCGCCCATGCAGGACCAAGTAATCGAACACCTGGAAATATAATGACACACACCATGAATGAAAAGCCTTCGATACACGCCCATATAATTAACATCAGGTACCCACCTCGCCGCCGGATGCGTATTCCATCACCAGGTATAGTGTCTTCTCGGTCTCGATCACTTGGAACAGCTTCACTATGTTCGGATGGTCCAGCATTTTCATTATCCGCACCTGAAATTCAAACCAGATATGTTCAAACTATGGTTACTTAATTATTACCTTTAAAATACAATAATTAGGTATAGGGGCACAGGGATGGATAGAAATTGAATAGTTGAGGACCTGGAGAGTGACATAGGCTACTTTTTATACCGGAAAATTAAGGAGTTCCCGAATAGAAAAAACAGGAATCATAAAAACTTATTCGAAGTCGCGGGCATCAGCTAGTTAATAATATTAGTAGGGATTTCTTACCTCTCTGAAGAGTTTCTGCAAGGAGCTAGGGTTGAGCTGTGTCTTATCGATAATTTTGATCGCGACCTCCTTGCCGGTGGGCACATGTTTTGCTAGTTTCACCTTCGCGAAGTTGCCTTTACCGATTGTCTTCAGGAGTTTGTACTTGCCTGGAAGAAAAGTATTTAATCAGCATCTATTCTCTAGTTCTCTAGTCTATTTTAAGTCCTCTAGTTCATTGACAGACATCTATTATTTTGATTATTTCGTTCAGCAGCACTAGTCTCCAACTCAGTGGCTATCAAAAAATGAAAGACATTGTTATATATTTATTGAAGGTTTACTACGAAACAAAAATAACATTTCATAGCAAACCTTCAATGGATAAAAAATATATAAGTATGTCAGTGGTTTTTATTTTTTTGATGCCACTAATTTAAAGAATAGGGGGCCTGGTCTCCCCGTTGGCCTTTCAAACAGTATTTACAAAGTAAGCAGTACGGCGCTGGCTTACCAATGTGCGGCTCTTCGGAAGCCCTGGACCGCGAGGAGACCCGGGCGCTGCCGCCAGACGAGGCGCCGCCGCCCGCGCCCGCCGCGTTCTCTGACGCGCTCTGAAAACAACACAAAATATCACATTAGATTATTATTAACATACCTTCCAATTGCCTATCATTATTTCATTGAGAATATTAAATTCATTCACGACACATTCTATTGTGCCACACTACCCTACACATCTTGTTGTATCCTCTCACCAAAGGTTGCCTGGTAGAGATTGCTCAGTAAGCAATAAGGCCGCCTTTGCATACCTAGTTATAGTTTACTTTGTATTATTATTTCTTGTGTGCAATTAAGTATTTATCTATCTCTCTATTGAATATATATCTATTCATGTAGTGCGACCCGCTAGAATTATGATAATATATCAAAATGTTATTATAAATATAAATAATACTTTAGGCTAGAGCAAAATTCATTGTAATCTGTTTTGGTGGCAGGGTAGGTATACTAATAAAAAAATAGGTTAGTAAACTTAAGATAGGAGTAGGAAACCGTAAGAAATCATCGACTGCATTACATTATTCCCATTTCCCACCCATCGTCGGCCCACTACTAAGCAGGAGTACAACTTTAAGAATGAGTATGAATTACCCACAGTGATAACACCACGCTGGTTAAGTGCGGATTGGCAACCTTCACACACCTTTTGCTAACATTATGAATACCTCTCGGGCATGCATAAGGTTTCCTTAAGATGTTTTCCTTCAACGTTAAAGCAAATAAAGATTAACTGCTTAAATGCATACCATTATATTATATACATAGCATAAACTTCAATAGGTATACAACAATAGTATTTTTCAATACAGTAGTTATCTAACCAGTTACTGCCTTCGTGCTATTTTTTTGCTGAATTTACTGTGAGAAAAAATCGCGCTATTAATAGCCGCTAAAAATCTCGAAATAACTAGTGGTTCGCCCCGAACTGACACCTCGCGGCGCCATCTATTGACATAATTGTGAAGTTCGGATGTAAATACTAAGGCTCATTAAAAATTAAATAATATCGTTGCCTTGTAATATTTATCTAATTTTAGTATTTGTTGTTCAAGTACAGGATATAATTCAAATAATTGATCAAGTTTCAGGGTCAGCATTTCAGAAAATTTAGAGTTCTGAGGTCAACTTTGGGCGTTAGAAAATCACCACTTTGAAAGCCCCCCATTTGGTCAATATTAGGGGAAAATTTAAAAAAAAAATATTTTTGGACTCTATTCCTAATTATCTTTAAAATAATATACCGCAACCCTATGTAACGCTATAAAAAATATTTTCGTTCGCATTCGCTTCTATGAGAGCCCCCCTGAAATAAAGATTTTTATAACTTTTTAAGCCATATTCGGCTGGAGGCCATCAGTTTATATATATAATATTTAAATTTGAAGTAATTACGTTCAGTAATTCAGAAGTTATAAGGCTCTGACAGACGGACGGACGGACGGACAAGTGCAAATTCACTCAAGTAGACTCAGAGACCTCGCTCGGTCAAATATGGGCGTGAGAAACCATTTTCTAGTGAGGAGTAACTAGTACCTATCTGCTGGGGTTTAATTTTCAATTTTCCTTACAAAAATATTGAAAAAACATAGTGTGATACACGGGCATTTAGGTTCTAACAAACTCGTGACGATGGTCAGCCCTCGTCTGGCGGTATTGGGCTGACATGAGTCAACTCGTATGTAGAGACCTATTCACCGCTCTTAAAAACTCGACGTAAAGGGAACATAACGTTATTAAACCTAAATGCGGATTAGATATAACAAGCTGGATTTAAACAAAACCGTGAGAACAAAAAAATGTGGAAAATCACTAACGAGATTAAAGATTGAAAGATAGCTAAAGAAGGTCGGTCACCAAACCATTTTTTTCTTAAACTAGCTGATGCCCGCGACTTCGTCCGCGTGGTTTAAGTTTTTTGTTATTCCCGCGGGAACTCCTTAATTTTCCGGGATAAAAAGTAGCCTATGTCACTCTCCAGGTCCTCACATATACAACAAAAAAATTATTGAAATTGGTCCAGCCGTTCACGCGTGATGCCGTGACCAAGGGAAATAGGGATTAATTTTTATATATATAGATAAAAAAACAAAAATTCCTTATTAAGAAATTTTATTTATATGAGGAAAATGGAAAATTCTGCGTTTTCTGTATATTGTTTTTTTTGCAGATTTTTAAGGGAAATACAAGTACAAAAGTAGGTAAGTAAATGTACCTAATATTTTAATATAAACCGGGATTTCCTGTTTGTCGTGTATTTATTGTTGTCGTCACTCGTCGCGATATCCAGAGAAAATGCGATTATAATATATTATTATAATAATATTATATAATTATAATATAATATATTTAATAATAATATTATGTATAATACATTATTTCTATCCATCTATGTAGAAGAAACTAACTGAATTTACTGACTAACATCTATACTATAGGCACACATTGGGGCTGGTTCTGTTTAACACAATCACAAAAAAAAAATGATACCTCTAATCCTAGTTCTGTTCCTTTGTGCAGAGAGTATTATGAAAGGGTTAGCAATATTTTGAATGTCATTTTAGTTTAGTTTAGAGATTGTGTACAACAGAATCAGCACCACTATAGTGCAAACTGCCAAAGCCACACTGTAGTGCGGTCTGTATGTCTTTAGTAAAGACATACAGACCGCACTACAGTGTATTTTGGTCCCGTTGGACTATTAGGGTAAAGACTCTTTACCCTAATAGTCCAACGGGACCAAAATACGACACAACCGGAGAGAGATCAGACACTGATCAAATCAAAAATATATTTGACCCGAACTCAAACACAGATGTAGGTACTCTATTCCCTCACTCTCATAATCCTACACGAATGACCTTTACTTTACTAAGTTTAACTCAGTTAATATTCGTTCTTGACTAATAATAACATCCTAAATGATATCCAAGAGTCGTATTACGATTACGGTAATGATAACAGAGTGCAAGGCAGGTCACGACGTTTATTGTTTTGAGACAGTGAGATAATTACGTTTACGTAATATTTATCTAGCTGCGATAGCCTAGTGGTTGAAACTTGTGGCCTCGTATTCGAGTGGTCGGGCGTTCGAGCCTCGGGCACGCACATCTTTTCCGAGTTAAATATAAGTATGTGTTTTTAGCCATTTATGTAACTAAATAGCTAACAGGTTAACAGTCCCACACGGTTAACAGGTCCCTAACAGGTTAGCCCGCTACTATCTTAGACTGCATCATCACTTACCATTAGGTGAGATCACAATCAAGGGCTAACTTGTGGTGGAATGAGAAAAAAATTACACGTATAAGGCAAAAATTGTAAGGAAACTTGCATGGCCAAAAGTTCGTCAAAATGTTCTCGAAGATGTGTGAATCCCCTGAGCAAGTAGGTATTGTTAAATCAGGGTCAAAACAGTATCATACCGAATGCAGCCTCTCTATGGCTTTCGTCCTCCTGCGCCTCCACAGCTTGGACAGAAACACCGGCGCCAGCAGCGGCAGCACCCGGTGACGCATCGTTTGGGGATTTATTTTGACTGTCACACAAAACACTAACACTAAGCACTGAACACCGACTAACCGCCAGTGATTAGTGCCAGACACTAATCACCAAGTTGCGATAAGGTACGCTAGTTCTAGGATTGTAATTGTTGGAAACTAGCTGATTGCCCGCGACTTCATCCGCGTGTTTTTTTATTTCTCACGGTAACTCGCATTTATAATATTAGTATGATTAGTCCACTTCTTTATTGGAATTTAAATATTTATAATGCTTCGTACTAAGTTCTCTTATTTGTGCCAGTTACCTACTTGACAGTTGACAGTTGACACCCGCTCGACTCTAATCACCAACTTGCAATAGGTAAGAGCGATATTCTTCTATTTTAATAATTGGATTTTAGTCCACGTTTTTTTAGAATTTGATTATTTTTAACGACGGACTAACTTAGAAAATCCCGGCTTTTTAAAAAAAAAAAAAAAAGCTGCTGCTGTTCCTAGCAGCAAGTAGTATTGGCCAGGAACTTAAGATAGTGGCGATCACAATAGATCGGTAACGGTCAAAGCGATACCGGGGCTCTTTACCGAGCCCTGCAAAGCCGCATCACCAAGAAGAAGAAGAACTAAGAACTATTATTTCCTCTTTCGTGTTTCTTAAAGAATTTTATTTTTTGAGAGTGTTTCATAGCACAAAGTTATTTTTTAAAATCTTAATAATAGAAACAGTTATTTTTGAAAACCAAATAGGTAAATGAGTACAGTAAATTTATATCTGTTATCAACCTATTTAAAGAGCCATCTGTCTCCTTAGTAATCCGTTTAGGAGCTGAAAGATAAAATTTTAATTGCTATGTAATTACAAACTCCCTTTTATAACGACTGTCTAATTAATTACTGGGAGAGCAACTCCTTTAGAATTGAGAGAATTTAATTAGAAGCTACTTTACTTACTTTGTATGACAAAATATTTATTACTGGTAATATTAATTGAGGTTTCTTTGATACGAAAGTCAACATAATTTCATATTATCCCACTGTCGCTTTATTACAGACAGACAGGTCTACTCTCTATGAAAATGGTGACCTTTGAGAACATTATTCAGAACTCTTCGGCAAATTTAGGTTTTTAATAGGTCGTTAAATCACGTGATATTAACGCACTGCGCAACTCCAAAATTTTAGAAGATGGTTTAGAAGTTAGAACACCAGAATAATATGCAGAAGTCTTAACCACTTAGCTGTTAGCGCTCAAAGCCACACTATCACAAAAAAAATCTATACTAATTTTCAAACGATATAATACAACACTATATATTAATTATTACTCTTTCTCAATTAATAAATACACCAATTAACTCGCATAAATAATAAATAACACTATCACAAAACACGTTGAACCCAGATGTTAAGTTATATCTAGATAAACTTTGACACCAATCATCCGAGCGCCTATCCTGTACTGACGACACGAAACTTGATCATACGGATACTTGTGTACACGTCACGAGGTTGTTAAGAACAAAAATTCTCGTTTACGTATTGAGATAAGGAGTAGGTATGTCTTTTTATAGGAAAACGCTCGGCTGCAAAAAGAAGGTAGAAGGAAAAGTGGAAGGGAAAACGGAAGCCGGAAGGGCATTCCATATCCTAGCGGTTCGTGCGTATTTGTGAGATTTCGACTACGTATGGGGCAGACCTTGACGATGCCTTGCGGTACGATAATAAAATGATGACGGAGAGATCAGATTGAATAGTTTCTGGGCACGATATCCGAAATATATCCTTTACAATTGTGACCTTATTGAATACGTTAAAACCGTAAAAAAACAAAAAAAACGACTTCAAATGCTTGAAAAGAGGGCAACTGGTTGAAAGAGATGCTATTGAAAGAAAACGCAGTCATAACCCATATGAAAATTACAACTAATACACGATAACTCGTCAAATTTAATTCGCCTGCCACTAGGAACGACAATCGATATAGTTGTATAAATAAACTGGCCCCCATCGATGTCATACAAGTTATAACTTGAGTATACATCACGCCCATGATATGTAATAGTACGGGACTAATAAACATTGACCCTAAAAAAAAAAATGTAAAGCTAATTTTTGGCACAAGTGTTCCCATACAACGCTTGCATAAGTAGCCTGAGCTATAATCGACATTTTAACAATCGTGGAAATAAATTATCGTATGGTATACATATTAAAATCGATTAATTCAATGAGAACGGTAATGGATATTACCATAAGGAAACGTGTACGCTTTATTTCCTGAGTGCCTGAATATTCTCGTAGGTGTATAAAATCTGCCAATCCACACTATGCTGGTATGGTGGAATATGGCCTACACCCTTCCCTTTATAGTGGAGATTGGAATCGAGAGGAGACGAATTCGCGGGCATCATCCAGTTTAGAATAAAAAAGAAGCTCCCAGTTTTTTTTTAAATATATAGGCTAGCGTCACCTAGCAGCTAGGCTGCAATCAGACCTGCTTGCAAGTGGTGATGCAGTCTAAGGTGGAGCGCGCTTGCCTAGAAGGTGCCTATTCACTCTTGATTTGATGGTACCTATAGTTTGGTAAGTTAACAATTTCTAGCCTAAAAAATGGGGTTGCGAGAATATCAAATTGGAACAGCAGCTATTAAAGCAACCGGCCCGTCGGCTGTACTAACTGGCGTTAAGACACACTTAAACATTAAAACTGCTTTGTGCTCACGTCTAACAGTCCTTCCATGGCACGAGTTCTACTGAACGCGCCTGTTGTACCTATTTGTAAATGGTTCTGAGTTTTCGTACAATAAAAGGCCCAGTTTTACATAGACGCGCCGCTTGCTTCGCTTATCTCAAATGCATCAATATATCTTGATTCTTAGCCTAAAGTTGCCAATAGACTAACAATAAAACCAGAGTCTAGAAAGAGAGCATTTTAGTTTTTTCTAATCACGTTAACATGCGGTGCGATGAAAGGGAAAAAAAAGACAATGCTGCTGATGCATGGTAAGACGAACGTTTAAGCGTTTGATCGTCCGAGAGCCTTTGTTTTTGAGGCATTGTTTGTGACGAACTCCGCAGTGCTTGGGAGCTTAACGTAATCTAAGATGTGGAATATGCTTACAGTTTCTTAAATCAGCCGTGTGTAAGTTTGTTTATTAGGAAACAGCTGGCAGGCTGAAGTTTTACTTAGAATTCCTGTGTGTAAGGCCCGATATCCACCAGAACAGCAGTAGCAGACCAATCAGAGTGTCCTAGAGTGACCTAGAGTGGAGACCGCGTCTAGGCAAACGGAGTGTGGGGCGCCCCCCGGGTACGTGGAACGACGACATCCGGAGAGTGGCTGGCATCAAATGGATGCTAACAGCCAAAGAACGTTGGCGCAATCTTAAAGAGGGCTATGTCCAACAGTGGATGCATATTGGCTGATGATGATGATGAGACTATGAAAAGGCACAATAAGCTAAGCCATGAAAATCTAAAAATCTCATAAAATTTATGTATAGAAGTGGTACTCTTATAAGCAACTACCCGGACTATAATCTATCTCGGTGCCAAATATCATAAAGATCCGTTCAGCCGTTTTGGTGTGATTGAGTAACAAACATTCATCCATCCATCCAAACTTTCGCATTTATAATATTAGTAGGAACAAAAGGCGAATTCGTCCGCATAGTGTCGAATATAAACTCATGAATTCCCCCCTAAAACGATGCTCAACCTGAGACCTTTAAGCAGTTGTTTAAATTATCAAGTAACAACAATGATTGATGAGTATCGGTGGTCGATACTGGTTTAATAATTCAAAGCCAAACTGGCGGGTTGCTAGATCAATAACAATACACCCAACCATGGTCAGCACTCAGCAGACATTGTGAAAAATTCATTTCATTTACGATTGGACACTATTTCCACCACCACAGCCCATTAACGTCCCACTGCTGGGCACAGGCCTCCACTATCATAGGAGAGATGGGAATTATAGGGCTTAGACCCACCACGCTGCTTTCATTCACGGACAGTATTCATTCACCAGTATCTCTGGTTTTCGTCCGTAATTTATTTTGCGTTACCGAGTTTCCTAGAATTATTTGTTTACTAAAAACATTTTAGAACGTTTACATCCCGCTCGCTGGCTCGGAATTCACGCGCCATTTTATCCGCTAGCGTTAAAAAGTCATTCCAAATTCGAACGCGCCTTACTTTTTTCTTTCTATAAAAAGAAACACAAAATGTGACGTCCAGAAAATTTTACAGTCCTCATATTATTAGTGATTAAACGGTTATTAAAGAATTGCTTTTCTTGGATTTTCCTCGCTATAATGAGATGAAAAGTAGTCCTACGCACGGCTGCAAAATTATTCGCGGCTTGTAACTTTAAATCCTTCGCTGCGCTTAAAATTTGATTTTTGAACCCTAAAATTAGTCGCTTGCTCGGTATTCAATACAAAGCACACGCGTCAAATATCAAATTTGCAGCCTTGCATGAAAAAGAACCATTTTTATGATAAAACTTTAAAAGGTTACAAACTATTTTATCTTCGAGTACCAAAAGCGGTTCAGGGTAAGTCTTGGAAACGTTTACCAAGTTAACGTATTTATCAGAACTTTTGGTATTAATATTCCTTTTTTTTTTAGATAATAACACGCGGCTGACACAGTACAATGTGTCAATATCCCGGGGCGCGGTGCAGCACTGGCCCCCGGGCGCTATTATAAGCCGGGACCAATGAAGCTTGTAATGCTTACTCCTGTGGGCGTAAAATATACTAGTCCCCGTCCCTAACGATATTTATTGTGAAAAAATCGCTCTTATTTTCATGGGTAAAATACGAAGAAATTATCACTACATATAAAAAGAAAACTCCTGCCTCGCTTACTGACCGCCAGCCCAAAACCATAGAACCTAGAGAGCTGAAATATTGCTCAGAAGTTCCTTTTATAATGTCAATAAGGAATAAGGACGGACTTTTCGAAATACCCACCTTCCAATAGGTCAGTCATTCCGGCATCATCATTTCAACCCATCACAAACCTTTGACAACATTATGAAAAACTTTCAGGCTGGCCGCATGGAGGTATCCTCACGATTTTTTCCTTCACCGCTAAAGCAAGTGATATCAATTGCTTAAAACGGACATACTTAGCTTCGAAGAGGTACGTGCCAGTATATGTAGGACTGTACTAATTTATTAATATTTCGAGCTACTAGCGGTAGAGCCAAATATTTCAAACTTACCTTAAAGAGAGCTCTACTTTAGCGCATCTACAAAATAAATTCAATTTATTTTACCTTAGTGTACTCATGTTTAAAGGTATTGATTAAATGTCCGATCTTCGGCTCCCGGCTTACCTGTTGACAAAGAAAAGACAAATATTAATATTAAAAAATTCTGATAATCTCCCTAAGAAATCCTAAGAAAAAGTTGAAAAATAACAAGCATAATAATTAATATTGAATAACACAATCCGACGTTTCTCCATCTGCGCTAGAAACGTTTGTATGGTGGGCGGCTTCGGGCGTGGCTAGTTACCACCCTACGATCAAAAACATGGCGCCAAGGACTACACATGAAAACGCATAGGTACACAGCTTTTTAAAAGTAAATATAGTACAAATACAAACTTAACCGTAACATAATTTTTTATTTTGTCTTTAGTTTTTATTTAATTTTAAAGTATTATTTATTTAATCGTATGGCATTTGATTCATAATAAGCGTTTTATATTTTACTACATATACTAACCTAAAGAGACTTACACTAGTTTCAAATATAAAAACTGCTTTACTAGCTTATCACGGTTATGTTTCGTCAATAATGCGTTATGGCTTGGTTTTGTGGGGAAACTCAACAGATGCGATAAAGGTGTTTATTAAGCAAAAGGCTTGCATGAGGTCTATTTTCCGGGCCGAACCTTTAGACAGCTGTAAACCACTTAGGAAAAATAAAATATTGCCACTGCCAAGTCTGTATATATATGAAGCATTGCTTTTCGTAAAAAAACATCCCAATCTGTTCCCCACACTGAGTGAAAAGTGTCCAAACAGGAGAGGTAGGCCACAAAATAGACTCTGGGTGCCACCAAGAAGGCTGGCCCTATACGCAAAGAATTCACATTGTATGGCTGTGGATTTGTTCAATAAACTACCTAATAGCCATAAGGATCTGCCACTGATAAGGTTTAAAAGAGTAATTTTTGACATTCTAAGTAGGAAAAGTTACTATAGTGTTAGTGAATACCTTAATGATTGTTTAACTGGATAAACTGTAAAATTTAAATAACTAATTATGTAAATTTAAAAGGTGTCACAGCTGATGTATGAATTATTAATTACTTAATATTTGACTTGACATAATTTTGACATTTACTCCTACATAATTTATTAATCAAATTTTTCTAATTTATTTAATAATAATAATTGACATTGAAAATGAAAAAGATGAAAATGATTTATTTCAACATACATATATTGACACATTTTAAATTGTTGGACTCAAGGGAATTAGGTTGGATATATATATTATATTAGTATGATAAATAATTGATTTAAAAATATAATTTCATTTAAGGATATACATGTACCTGTATTTTTGCACACTGCCACTAGCAGTAAATTGTGAACGGGACTAATTATAAGATAACAACTGTTGTTACCCACAATTTGGCAAAATAAAAATTATGAATTATGAATTATGAATTATGAATTATATTTTAATTCATAATATGTCAATTTTTAATGTCAAATTATTATTATTGAACCAGGCGACGTATCAACAAGGTATTTTGTAGCCTGGGGAGAAGAATTGGTGAACTGTAATTATAGTGAAAATTAAAAAATAGTGTTAGGTAGCTATACAAAAAAAATAGTGTCTAGCTAAGGTTCCTTGCCCCCAAGCTAGGATTCTCTGTGCTATGGGAAGCCAGTCAATAATACATATATTTTATAAAACGTACCTGAATATAAAGCATACAGAGTACAGACGTTTACGAGGCCTAAAGCGCCTCCGGCAGGGCCGGATGAAGGATGACGGATATCCTAGATCTACGCTTACATGACGTGCGATGTATCCAAGACTACACGTTGGTAGGTACACGTAAGTTATTACACTTCGAAGGGACAATAGGGATGATGCCTGTTTCAAAAATAAATTATTTATAACTGAAATTGGTCTTCCAAAAGACCTAACATTCACCTCTGCTGTTTTAAGTTTGACATAATATCTGCTGCTAGCTGATAGTGTCCGTAGATATATCAGGAGAAAATTATTGTGGCCACCCTATTCAACGCAATATTCTACATATACGCCATACGTCCACTACACTATTGTCGTACACGTGCATTGTCAAAAGCCCTACAAGGAAGTGCACAAATTGCAGTACACGCGCTCAAAGCAAGTTACACAAATACACGGTTTATTTGCATGGGTTAACAAACGTTCTGTAATGTACCTACAGCCTGGCCGGAGAGTCACTCAACAGAGGCTTTTCGCAATATTGTTACTAAAACGCCATATAACTATCCTACACTAGCTGATGTCCGCGACTTCGTCCGCGTGGATTAAGCTGTTTAATTCCCGTGGGAAATCCTTCATTTTCCGGATTAAAATCCGGGGCTTATATAAGCCCTTCCCCAGGATACAACCTATCTCTAGTAAATTTGACAAACGGACAAATATAGAGATAAATCGCACCATAAGGCACGGTTTTACCATTTTAGTAGAGAACCCTAACTATGTTTCTAAATTCGATTTCGTACATGTGCCAACCCTTCACAATGCTATCTATGTCGAAGTCGCTTTCGGTCGCTTTTCCGCGAGGGAAACGTTAAGAAAGGTTGAATAACCACCAAATTGAATTCCATTATTCAGGAAACTTCCTTCCCGAAATCGGAATTAATTTTCCGTGTCCCCATTTCACTCACACTAGATAACACCTACAACTGCCATCCAGTTGTATTTATTTGGGCCAGGCCACCCAGGCTTATTAAATTGTCGGACACATTTTAACTCAGCAATTTTACAGATAGGCCACGGCTACGCACAGGCCTCCACTCTCATAGGAGAGAGAGAATTAGAGCTTAGACTCACCACGCTACTCCAATGCGGGTTGGCGGGCTTTAACGACTATTATCATATTATGAGTGATAATATAATAACCGACGGTCGTGCTCTCCGAGGCACGGGGGTGAAACACAGCCAACTTCCTAACCAACTCATCTTTCAACTTCCTATAGATAGGCAATCAGACAGATTGCAACTGACAGAAACTGAAAGATGTATCTAAGTAGGTACTAGATGATGCACGTGGATTAAGTTTCATTGATTCCCGCGGGAATCCTTTAATTTAAGCCTATGCCCTTCCCGGGACACCCTATCCCTGTATCAAATTTTATCAAAATCGGTTTAGCAGAAGGGCCGTGAAAGCGTAGCAGACAGACAGACAGACAGACACACTTTCTCATTTATAATATAAGTATGGATTTAGACGCGGTTTATTTCGAGTTGATAATAAATAATAATAAACTTTAATTTCAAACTACTCTTTAGTCAAATTAACTAATATTTTAAGTCAACTAATATATAAAGTCAAAAGCACTATTAATTAGTTAATAACATTGTATTGCACGACTCTCTTATCGAAACATAAAGCAAGATGTTGCTTGACTAATTTTGCTGGGTTTTGTATTTAATATAAACTCTATGCGGATTTACTAAAAAAATATTGTAGAGTAATATTATTTACATTAAACTGTTTCTACGCTCCCATAGTCCAATGGTTCGGCAATTCAACACAACTGGAAAGAAATCACGCGCACGAACGTGCTCTCCGAGGCACAGCACAAACTTTCGTGAGAACTTGTCAAAAAAATTCAAAACTTTTTTGGTTCGACGTGGAATTAAACCCGGGACCGTGATCCGCAGTCTAAGAAGCCGATTTCTCGACTGAAGAGGTAATAAAACAGGTAGGGCTAGGGTACTATTCAATAAACAACGTTCATACTTCATATTCGAGCGAATACCTACGGGCAGGTGTGGTAAAATACCTGTAAATAAATACCTCACCGCGCCTTTACGGTTCAAGGTTCGAGGTAAATAGGCGTATTAATCTAGATTTGTTGCTTAATTAAGGCCCAAACGAACCACCCAAGCCTCCAAGGGATATATTGCAGCACATTCATAATCTACTGCTATAAGGTTTCGCCTTCACCTCGCGTTCGAGGAAAGGTTTTAAGAGTTAAGACCCATACGGTATACCTAATTAGGACGCCATGGCGACGTCGCCAGCAGCGTAGCCAAATAATTCATATCCATACTAATATTATAAATGCGAAAGTGTGTCTGTCTGTCTGTCTGCTACGCTTTCACGGCCCATCTGTTCAACCGATTTTGATGAAATTTGGTACAGGGATAGGTTGTATCCCGGTGAAGGAAATGGGCTACTTTTTATCCCGGAAAATTAAAGAGTTCCAACGGGAATCATAAAAACATCAACCCACGCGGACGAAGTCGCGGGCATCATCTAATTAAAAATATATGGCAACTAAATCTCTTCGCTACTCTTTAGCGATGTAGCCAATAAAATCCTCACTTCAGTCGCCAGCCAGTCGCCCAACTCAGAAGGCTTGGCTACTCTATTTGGCGACCTTTGGTTACAGTAGATAACCAAAGGTCGCTGAATAGGCTACGCTGCCGGTGACGTCGCCATAGCGTACTTATACAAATACAAATACAAATGATTTTATGAGGTATGGCTCTAAGAATAGCGCAAATGACTGGCGAATTGAGCTACATTAAATCCTAACATTCCTTGCAGATGGACCGATTTAGCTATATATAGCATATATGCTAAGACCCTGAAGATGTTAAATGAACGTATTTGCAATCCTTACCACCTAACGGCAATTTCTTTATTGTTCACTAGCTGACCCGATCTGGCTTCGCACGGACTTTCCGCTCTGTTGCGCCGTGATTGAAGGACATACCTACCCACTTTTATATTTATAATATTAGTGCGAATTTCTTAAACTAAAACAAAAACTTAAGTAGTGGCTAAACTATTTATTAGCACCTATAATTTTTTTCAGTAAGTATAATATGTACCGACATTGGTTTCCTTTAAACTTTATGGCAGTCAAGCGTCAACTAGCAACAAAATAAAAATAACAACGTAAATTCAGAGCATCCTAGAAATACGTTAAGCATGTTCCCGTAGGTATAGCATAATATGACCGTAGCGGCGGTGCCGGTGGTCGGAAAATTAAAGTTGACGTTGAAAAGAGAAAATGGGTCACCGCCACCGGGGACCGCATCGAGCCACGAAATCGGCGATTTGTATGTAGTTAGGCTACTTACCTACGCCCAAGTTCACAATACTTTATTGTATTTTAGAGTTTTATCCTTGTCTATATTTTAGTTTCGACGTCACCATGAGTACCATAAAATGATAAATGATTTATTTATTTCACATAGGACAGCTTGTGTCACTTATGAAACGTTAAGACTCTACCACCGGTTCGGAAAGTTGATTCTACTGAGAAGAGCCGGCAAGAAACTCAGCAGTTGCTCCTTTCTACAAAAAATGAAGAGGTTACAATAATTATAAAATGCAACACATACGCTACGATACAAGTTTTACACTGACTTGTGAGTCACTGGATGTGAGGCCGGTTGCTTCCATGCAACTATGTCATTCAGAAAATCATCGATAGTGTAATAACCTCGACTTATCAGATGCTGTTTAACATCATCATCGACTGAATGCTATCATCGACACTAAAGTATGGAAAGTGGAAACCGACGCCCCGTCTGTACATACTGTACCTATATCATATCACATTCAACTAGCTAAATAGTTTTGCTACTATAAATATATTTTAGTTTAAGAAATCAATCTAATATTAATGTGGCGGTCTCCACATACGAATTGCGAAAGTGTGTTTGTTTGTTCTCTAATCATGCTGCAACAGAGCAACGTATTCATTTTCCCGGAAAATCAAAGAAAACTTTCGATTTTCTGTAATAAAAAGTTTCAATATACACGTGGATATTATCCTTCATAATTTATCCTCTATCCAATTTCACTCATATTTTTACATCGTGGAGTGTGCTTCACTCCACGATCAACCCAAGATCAGTGGCTGGGTTCCACGCGAATAATATATTAGCCTATTACCGCTGACATTACCTGCCTACCTATTTAGCTGTAATAAAAGAAATGGTTCTTACTTTACGACCAAAGGTGGGTTCTTATTTTACTTTTATATTATCTGAAATAATTTAGTCCTTCCATGAAATTAAACCCGGAAAATAACCCAATTTCAAGTAGGCTTACTTAGGGCACTTGCAGTTAAGAATAAGAAGCCTAAGTAGACACTAGAATAGGGCCCCTGTTTACAGATAGATTTCATGATAATAGTACAAGAATCCACACATAGTACAAATAAAAAATGTAACGCTGATTTCCGAAACTATTAGTTCTACTCGTGTCTCGATGAACTAAACATTGTTTTGTAGATAATTTAATGAAGATCATATTTTATTTTCATTAAACTATCTACAAATATATTTATATTTAGGCTCGCATCCTAGGAGTGAGGAATTTTGAGGAAATATTTTTAAGACCCTACAAAACACTTCCAAAAATCAGCTTTACTTTTTTTATTTGGAGTTAGGTACACACAAAGCTTGCATAAATAGCCTGATGTAAACTTATATTTAAAAAGTACATTTTATTGTTAAATCTTGTACGATGTTACAGAACCCTTTGTGTATCAGTCCGACTCGCACTTATTTGATTAGACTGACCTCTACCAATTTGTGCTTTCTATTTTCTATCACAACTAAAACACAAACGTAAAAAAGCATGCACTAATTGATCGATTATATATTCACCAAATATCTGCACTTCACGCCCATCCCGCCAATATCTCGAGATTGCAACTTCTCACCAAGAGATAATCATCACAGTTCACTCGCCATTATTCGAACACAAATTTTTTAATCAATGTTGCAAAGTCACTGCTCGTCTTTAAGATTGTGAGAGTAAAATATGAAATCCAAATTTTTTTCATGACTATAGATTAAAATAATGTAAAGTTCTACCTGGGAGAAGAAAAAATAAAAAAAAAACAAAGATAAAATTGGGAACATTTCGGAAACATGATTTGACGGACGCCAAGGCTCAGTGGAAGGCGCCATAGCACAGATGAGTAGGGAGGTATGTGAAATTTTTAATTTATAAATTATTGTTTCTGGTCTGGACTCAGAGGTCCAATTGTCTAAACGAGTCGTAATCATAAATTGACAGCTTAAAACGTATTACTCGATCTGTATAAGGGGTTCATACACGCTTTTTGACGTGCAGGCATCTATGACCTACTTAAACAGGTCGAATTATCCGTTTGACAAACGATTACGTTTACGATTTCCTCACACAATCGGGGGGTAGGTCTAACACCGACAACGATGCTCATTTAGCGTTCCGGTATGATGCCGCTCAGTAACGTAGGGGTATGGGTTTAATATAGCTGACATAACCCTACCACGATATCACGCTACTATCTTAGACTGCATCATCAATTATCATCACCTACAACTGATGAAAACGTACTTTGAGGGCTAATCACGATTTCATCGCTAGTACGGTGCTTAGGAAGTTGTTACTGCAAACTAAATAACGCCCTAAGCGCCGTGCTTAGCGCATATTGTATTCGTTTCAGCGAAAAATTACTTTTTTACCTTTTGGGCAAGGTAAGTAAACAAGTGCGGTAAACAACAGAGGTAAATTTTTTCGACGATTGAAAAGCACTTGTAAAGTTTATTCGGATAAAGAATATTGAGGTTTGAAAGTTTGAAGTGTTACTATACACTTCCTTACGTAGTTATAGTAAATCGTATTCGCGTTCCGTAAGTTCCGTAGCTATCGATCGCGCCCAACTCGGCGCGGGCCATCGAACCGTGAAGTACATACTGGATGTTTTGTTACGTAATGCAGCGTAACTCGATCTATTATCCACTGTCCACATGGTAACAACACCTAACTGCATGGTGACTTGCTATACAGTACGATACTGATACTTAAATTCGCGCTCGCTTCGCTTACGTTTGACGTTTTACGTATTTATGATTATAAACTGATATCAGCTAATTAAAGATTCTCAATCTAAGACCGGTATCAAACAAGGATTGACCAATACTTGAGAACGTATTGTTCTTAGCTTATGCCCGTTTCTAAATATATTTACTTGGAACAGGGCGCGTTTGGAACCCTCTTAGCTTTAGTTTTAAGATACCGTACATATCACCATCACCAAGTGGCAATTCTTAGACGCTTACTTTTAAAATGTCTGTAAATGTTTGACCTTTTTGCACAGTTCTAAAAAAAATTCACGTGAAGTTTTTTAACAAGAAGAAAATGCGATATTTTGACACCGATAATATTTTTAAACGTCACAATTAGTAGATCTATAGCTAGGCTTCTTACAATAGGTATATCTCGAGATCTAGGACAACAAACAAATCAGCAAAAGGGTCAAGGCGATTCTGTTCTACACAATACCATAGATTAATTATAATACCAAGTATAGATTGCTAACTCCCTTATAAAAAAAAATCTAGGTTAATACTATAGTTAGATGGCGCTACCAGGCTCGCTCTTTATATGATTATAGTAAAATCGCTTAAATATCGTATTTTCTTGGTTCAATTTGTATTAATTATTTATATAAAATTATCAAAATACAAAAATTTGATAAAATCACTTAAGCAAATAGCAAATTTACATTCAACTAATTTTAACAAACAGCTTGCACAGTTACGCCATCTCAGATTGTGCGAAGAACTACAAGGTACCGGCGACTTTAATGCGCATTTAGCGAGCTTTGATTGAATGTATGAAGTGAACAGTCTTAAACTGGTTTATAGTATATTGTCTTTGACAATACCGATTATCTCTAGCACTAAGTTCACAATCAAAACCGGGTCATTGGGAAAAGTAACGACATCAAAACAAACATTTAAACGCGCCAGTTACACAATCGATTCTGTTTACTCTACGAGCTACACACAGTCGCAGTCTGAAAATGTTTACTACCATAAGGTTCATAATAGCATGCACACATCTGTGTCAGAAGGTGGATATGTGAGTTGATAAAGGATAGTTTTTTAATAATATATTCGTAGCTACTTGGGATGGATGGATGTTTGTTACTCAATCACGCCAGAACGGCTGAACGAATCTGGATGAAATTTGGCACAGAGATAGATTATAGTCTGGAATAAGACATAGGCTACTAACCACAAAACCTAAATCCACGCTGACGAAGTCGCGGGCATCAGCTAGTATTATATGATTTTTTGTCACTAACAAATGTGATGATCTCAAATTCCTACATCCATGGCGACGATGCTAATGTGTTAAACTTGTTAGAAAATGAATTTTAAATCTTATAAAAGAAACTCATTCACACACTTTTCGTTGAATGCGATGGCTTGAAAAGTTTTGCTAACTTTGAAATGATAATAAATAACTTGTTAGGGCGTTTTAGGCGTCAAACAGGAAACTAGCGACGGCCGAGCGACGGCGACAGCGGGGCGATGTGGTACGAGAGCTAGCAACGAATTTCGGGAAGGCCCTTTAGGCAAACTGAAATTTGTGAAAAAATATAATTTCGTCAACTGGCGAATCCAGTCCTGCCAGTCTGGTAGAGCGTTTGCGGTTATTTCTCTTCAAAAATATTTTATTAACATTCCCAAAAAATATGCTTTTGGCAATCTGAAATTTTAACCACGTATTTATTGAGTAATTTCAATAATAGCTGCCAATCGCCAGACAATTTTTGCGGTTTTAAACGTGAATAAAGTTTTCAAATGAGTACGACAAAATTGCGGCGAAATTCGTCGCCAGCTCTCCGACTAATCGCATCGCCCCGCTGCCGCCGTCGCCCCGCCGCCGCTCATTTCGTGTCCGTACACTTAGACCTTATTGTACGCAGTTTTATAAATAAAATCTAATTTGAAAACTGATAAACATTTTCAGACCGCGACTGTACAATGGATGAACAGACTAGTCACGAACTCCAATTATTTTTATATACCTTCTGATATTTGGCGTTTCATCATGAGATGAATAGTACTTACTCGAACATCCCTACTACATACATCGTGCTCGGAGTTCGGGTAGGAAGTAGGAATGACAGTAGAAAACTGATAAGCCCAGCGTTATTCACAGGTGAGAGCTGGTAAATGTGTAGTCACTTTTTAAAAATTGGTTACACTACTTAGGGTCGATTGCACCACAGGTGGTTTTGGTTAACGTTAAATTTACTTATTCATGTTCATTTATTTTGCATTCCAATACAATTATTCTAATAATTTATTTACAAAATGTCAATAGAATATATTATAGGAACCCCGGTGGGGCAAAGCAAATCAGTTTAACTACCTTAAAAGGCCTCTTTAGCTTAAAAAAATCAAATCAGGATTCTACTATTTTTTACCAAAATTTGACTTGTAACTTTATTATTGACTAGATGATACTTGATGACTTTGTCCGCGTGGATTGGTGTTTTTTGTATCCCGCGGGAAGTCTTCAGTTTTACAGGATAAAAAGTCGAGGACGGGTTCGAGTCCCGGGTCGGGCCATAATAAGTGTTGGGGTTTTCTGTCTAGAAATTCTCAGTACTAGCCCGGAGTTAGGAAGTTGGTGATGTTTCACCCCCGTGCCTCGGAGAGCACGTTAAGCCGTCGGTCCCGGTTATTATCACTAGCATGATAATAGTCGTTAAAATCCCGCCAACCCGCATTGGAGCAGCGTGGTGGGTCTAAGCTCTAATTACCTCTCTCCTATGAGAGTGGAGTCCTGTGCCCAGCAGTGGGACGTTAATGGGCTGTAGTGGTGGTCTGGTGGTGGTGTGCATGGCTTTCGATTAATAGCGTAACGGTTAGCGTTAAGCTTTGTACACCAAATAACAGCAAAGCGGATAGCACTAAGTTACCTCTGATATCCCCATGATCAAGTCAAAGGGGACACCTTTGGTCCAGAATTAATAAATCCTGACGTGTGCTATCCGTATTGATTTTATTGACGGTCATAATTTAGCAGCTATCTTAAGGTAACTTTTAACCTATTATGTAACTGGGAATAAATAATAAAGTACGGTTATTTAAAGTTTTATCACAAGACTGGCTGGAATGACTAATGTATATGTAATGTTTCCTACGAAAAATGTAAAGACTAAATCTAATTCAATAGCTAGATGCACGTATTCTTTATCAAAATCATCAATGCAATTAGTAGGTATCATCTATTGACTATGCAGTCGGGACTCTGGAGTGAGGATCTCAAAATAAAGTAAACAAAATTAGAAAATAAAAAGTTTATAGAAGCAAGTAACAAATTCTAATCTAAAACTCAAAGAAACACGTAAGTATCAAAAATAACTATAAGGTATCACGACTATCAGCTGTTCACAAAAATATGATCATATCCTATCATCAGTAACATAACAGTCCACAACATTTCAATACAACATAACATAATAACCGCTACACTTACAACAACCCTAGCAACAACCCTTACCCGTTTCCTGGCCATGGTCGCAAAATTTACCAATAAAAAACTATAAACTACATCACTTCCGCGTGGCTACAATGTAACGGACATCCGTTCGCGACGGAGTCCGAAAGCTCACTGCGGGATACGCGGGGCTTCAAGTGAGTTCGCCCTATTTTTTTTTCATTTAGGGTAGTAATATATAAATGTCTTATAAAAGTCACAAACTATTTACTATTTCCTGCTTTACGTAGTTAAGTTAAGGTTCATTTTCGCGTGTGTAGAGTAATGTTTTGCTGGAGTTATTGCTAAGTAAAGGTACGATTGCATTTACCCCTAGACTAGCATGTTGCGTCACAGTTCAGCCGATGGTTTCCTTAGCGTCTTTTATTTTGAATCAACAATGGAATCAAGAGTTATTATAAGGCAGGACGGCAGTTTCATTAATTCAAACTACCACAAAAATAGAAACAGTGCGTGCGTCATACTACGATCTTAAGTGAGAACTTAGCTAATGCAATCGATATTAAAGGAAAAAATAGAATTGGAATAGTACCAAGACTATTGATGATAATATGATAGAACTCAAATTGACCCTGCCGGGGATCGAACCCGGGACCTCTGCACGTTAAGGCAAAGGCGCCACACGCTGGGCCACGGAGGTCGTCAAAATGGCTGGTCAATTATGGCTCTGTCATATTGTAAAATAAAAAAAAACTGAGTTTTTAAAGCAGCGAAAAAGTGTGCAGTATAAAGCAATGTGTCTAGTAAATAGTAATATGCTAGGTCTAAAGCTGAAGACTTAAAAATATACTTCTGTTCTCATCCGATTACACAAAATATAGTCTGTCGTGTCGTGCGGCGTACCCAACCAGGTGTTACAAATCTCATGGGATTCCTTAGATACAATAAATTCATCTCTACGTTTAAAGTCTAAACATCATAAAACCAAAATTAGCAACATCATACTCAATTATAACGTAAGCTAATAGAGTTCGAATTTCCTTACTCTACTGGAAGAGCTATTAACTTACACCCCAGGTTCCATCACAGGCGATACGCGATGGAAAACTATAATGAAAGCAAGCTCCAACTACTTACTTAATACGTTAATAACAATATTATCACAGCAAAATTGCCCGACCTTTTGAACTGAAATTGATTGCAAAACCTTTAAATACGATCCACGTTTTAAAAATTCATTCTTTGGACTGCATTCACCAATGCGCTCCACCTTAGGCTGCATCACCACTTGCAAGCAAGTCTGAGCGCAGCCAAGCGCTATATATTAAAAATAAAATAAAAACCTCATTGCTGCGTGTCCATTCATTCATAAAGCGAAACTGGGGTGGGTCGGCTATGAGAAGCATTTAATTCGGGACACGCTATAAAGCGCAAGGCGTTGCGTTGCGTGTTCACTGGACGACTTTCCTAATGTAATATAAGGCTTCCTACACAGGGCTTCAGTGCGTCAAGCAAGACCTGATGTGTTTGCGTAATGAAATATCTCAAGAAAATCTGCACGCCGCATATTAATTATTGAAATATGAGCCATTTATATCTATTTATATGAACACCTTTGCCTAGTAATTTGATATTTTACAATAAAGCTTGGGAATGAGTTGGTAGTTCTAATTAATTGAAACTTGAAGTGATGAGTTGTTCATAATTTAAAGATACCGTTGGAAAATTGGAATGTTTCAAAAACTCTTCTTAGTTGTTATCTACGTTTCAGAGAGAACCAACATGCAAAAGCTCTTTGACTCTCTCTCTCTCTCTCTCTCGCTCTCTCTCTCTCTCTCATTAGATTCACACTCAATCATCCATACGAATATTATCATTACGAAAGTGTGTCTGTCTGCTATGCTTTCCCGGCCCATCTACTCAACCGATTTTGATGAAATTTGGTTCAGAGGTAGGTTACTTCCCGGGGAAGGCTACTTTTTATACCGGAAAATAAAAAGTTCTCGTGGGAATCAAAAAATCTTAATCCACGCGGACGAAGTCGCGGGCATCATCTTGTACGAAAATAAACTACCTACTTACCCAAATAATAAAATATAAATGCGAGAAACTGTGTAAGTGTGTCGGATTGTCCTTCAACCACGCCGCGGCACGGATCAACGTGATTTTTGCATATAATAGTTTAAACAAAATTAAAGAGTTTCCACGGAATAAAAAAACCACGCGGATTGCACTGCATGCGTCGCGTAAGCAATACATCTGACTTTGATCCCCGCAACCTTCAGGATAACAGTGTTTTTAGTATATTCATGTAAACAAACAAAACCAAACCAGCTGTATTAGTCAACAACCCGACTCTCACCGCGAGTCAAGGACGGTTCAAAATAGATCGACTTGGCGATCCGTTTATTGTTTACACTCTTCATTTTCGCGTGGCGTAGAGAAATCTGTCCGATTTGTGACTCACGCGATTATCATGAACTATCTGATGCCCGCAACTTCCTCCGCGTGGATGTATGTTTATTAGTTCTCTTAAACTCCGGGATAAAAAGTAGCCTATGTGTTATTCCAGACTATAATCTATCTTTGTGCCAAATTTCATCCAGATCCGTTCAACCGTTCGGGCGTGATTGAGTAACAAACATCCATCCATACATCCATCCAAACTTTCGAATTTATAATATTAGTATAGATGGTATCATGAAAAATTTGGTTTCAAAAATGTTTTCCGTATTTTTAGGGCAAAATAATCACTTCATTTATTAAAAATCGAATTAAAATTATTAGTCATCGAAATCGTCGTCGTCGTCGTCGTCGTCGTCGTCAACCGATGGACGTCCACTGCAGGACATAGGTCTCTTGTAGGGTCCTCCACAAGCCACGGTCTTGCGCCGCCTGGATCCAGCGACTCCCTGCGACTCTCTTGATGTCGTCCGTCCACCGTGTGGGGGGTCTGCCAACGCTACGCCTTCCAGTGCGGGGTCGCCATTCCAGCACTTTGGGACCCCAACGCCCATCGGTTCTCCGAACTATGTGCCCCGCCTATTGCCACTTCAGCTTCGCAACTCTTCGGGCTATATCGGTGACTCTGGTTCTCCTACGGATCTCTTCATTTCTTATTTGATCACGTAGGGACACTCCCAACATAGCCCTCTCCATCGCCCGCTGAGTGACCCTGAGCCTTCTTATCAGGCCCATAGTCAGCGACCAGACCAAGACTTTGGTCTTCAGCCACTGAGGGATTTTGGATGAGAAGATATCTCGAAGCTTCCCGAACGCAGCCCAGCCGAGGTGAATTCGGCGGTTGACCTCCTTCTCGAAATTGGACCTACCCAGCTGCACTGTGTGCCCCAGGTACACGTACTCGTCTACAATCTCGAGTGCAGAGCTCTCAACGATCATTGGGTGGAGCGGAACATGAGCGTTAGACATAACTTTCGTCTTACTCATATTCATTTTTAGGCCCACCTGTTAAGAAACTCTGCTGAGGTCATTGAGCATTGCATTGAGGTCTTCCAGAGTCTCTGCCATGATGACTATGTCATCGGCAAACCGAAGGTGAGTGATGTACTCGCCGTTTATGTTGATGCCAAGTCCGTTCCAATCCAGAAGCTTAAAGACGTCTTCCAATGCAGCGGTAAACAGCTTCGGGGAGATAACATCCCCCTGTCGCACTCCCCGCTGCAGTCGGGTCGGCCTCGTAGTCTGGTCCTGTATACGGACTGACATGGTGGCGCTTTCGTACAAACACTTCAGCACTTGGACATACCGATAATCAATCCGGCAACTCTGCAGAGACCTCAATACCGCCCAAGTTTCCACCGAATCAAAGGCTTTCTCATAGTCCACAAACGCTAAGCAAAGTGGCCGGTTATACTCCTCAGTCTTCTGTATAACCTGCCGCAGCGTGTGGATGTGGTCTATGGTGCTAAAGCCTTTTCGGAATCCGGCTTGTTCGGGAGGATGGAAGTCGTCAAACCTACGGGCGAGACGATTCGTTATGACTCTTGAAAACAACTTATAGACATGACTCAACAGCGAGATGGGTCTATAATTCTTCAGCAGGGTATTATCACCCTTTTTGAAAAACAGAACCACCACGCTCCTGTGCCATGCCTCAGGCGTTGTGCCTTGATGAATGACGGAATTGAACAATCGCTGAAAGACTTTAAGTAACGGTTGTCCACCCGCTTTCAGGAGTTCTGCCGTGATTCCGTCCTCACCTGGCGCCTTGTTGTTCTTAAGCTGTTTAAGAGCCATACTAATCTCGTAAAGGCTGACATCCGGGATATCTTCGGTATAGTGTCGGGTCAGTTTGGCTCTGGGATCTCTCGCCAAATCTTCAACAGGCTTTTGCGTTGAGGTGTATAACTGTCATCGAAATCTAAACCTAAAAATATATCTCGAAAAAATCTATCTACTGGCTAAGATGTGCATTCATCAGTGCGTCGACGTACCTATCAGTTACCAGCAATTTAGCGTCCCGGTACGATGCCGTATAGAAATTAGAAACCGATTCGGGTTATGGGCCATAACCTTACCAGGTTGGCCCGCTACCATCTTAGACTGTATCATCTCTTACCACCAGGTTTTAACTTTTAGTGGAATAAAAAGATGAAAAATAATATTTCAACATAAAACGCCTTAGCATTATGATTTATGTCCTACAAGGCTACACTAGGAGGCGAATTAAAGAGAATTGCTAAAATTCTACGAAAAGTTGAGTAATATTTCATAATACAACAAAAAAAAATGTCGTAAGCGAGAAACAATGCGTTATCTCAATGACTGTATATGGAAAACGACAAAAGCGATCGAAACTCGCTTTTTAGCGCGATCTTGCCCTGTCGTACCGGTGCCGCGCCCATCTCGTTAGCACGGGCGAAATTCATTTGCAGTTTTCATCATTTCCAATTTATATTTATATATTATAATAAAGAAAATTTTACATTTATGTTTTTGAATCGTCATTTGAATCTACCACTGGGTTGGAATTGGATCGTCATTTGAATCTTCCACTGGGATTTAAATTGGAATGCTATTCTAGCCGAGAAGATCCAGCAAGACACTCGTCATGTGCGCGAACGCAACACGTTGCTTTAAATCGTTTTTTTTGAGACATTTAAAAAATAACGTTTTGCGTTCGCGATCGTACATTGCCTCGTGCTAGACTCGAAGCCAGCGCAGCGTTCAGGTGTAAAGGGTGCCTCCATTGAAGGGGAGATGTGCCAAACAAGCTTATCAGATTCCTGACAGGTGAACAGGCACCCTTAACATGTGTCGCGTAGTCGCGGCGTTTGCGCCGAGCATAGCTTCGCCGAACGCCTACGCTGGAGAAACGCTAGTGTGAAGGGGCTCTAAAGGAGTTCTTTATATTGGACGTATAGTACTACTAGATGACGATAACGACCGCGTGGATTATTTATAGAGTGTCAGAAGAACGTGATCGAACGACGGTTACTGATGGCAAAATTTAATTGGAATAGACGGGATGTGGGACTCTTCCAGAGCGTTCTAGCAAGTCCTACATCAGAATCGGCGAAAAGTTTGATTAATTTGGCCACTGCTTGCCATCGGTGACCTTCTTCGGACGTCGACTTATGATAAGTGAAAGTTTCATTTTTGTTTTAGTTATGTTAAGGTTATTTGTTCTATTTGCTTAATGTATTTAAATAATGTTGCGATGGGGTTGACATGTTATATATAATAAAAACCCCCCAAAAAAAAAAAGAGATTAAAAAAAAAAAAAAAGGTTTTTGATTCCGATTTGAATTTTCCGGGATAAAAAGTAACATTCCCCGGGATGCAACCTACCTCTGTACCGAATTTCATCAAAATCAGCTGAAAATGTGGGCCAGTAAACCTAGCAGATAGACAGACACACTTTAATATTAGTTGGATTAGGCATATATTCTGTGTTATGTGTGGCAAGCACGATAGAAACACGCTTTTCTATGCGACCTTGCCCTGCCGTGCCGGTGCCGCGCCCGTCTCGTTAGCGCGCCTGCGACATTCATTAGCATTTTTAATCATTGCCAAGGGGTTTTGTTAAATATCAACTTCATTTTTTTCCTTTCTTGATGAACTGCCCGTTACTATCGATTTTTATAGATAGACCGACCGTACAGTATGCTTATCGACCAAATAAATGTGATTAACATAATTATTCGCTTTCATCCAAAACAAAAACCGACTTCAAAACTATACTTACCTATAAGTACTAACTTAAAGTAAAAAAACATTATCTGGGTATATATTTTGTTTCTTGTTGATTTTCCCAAAAAGCGCAAAATCAATTTCGATAAAATTTATATGGGACCACCTCTGTATGATGATATGAGTAGATATGATCTACCAAACAAAAAAAGAATCATCAAAATTGATTCATAATTTAGCGGAATGATCGCGTAAAATACATACAAGAAAAACATACAGTCCAATTAAGAACCTCCTCCTTTTTTGAAGTCGGTTAAAAATGAAATAAATTATGTACCTACTAAATTTCAAATATATCTGTCTAGAAATATATTACTTATTTGCCCTGCTTATTTCTGATGACATAATAATATGACCATTCCAAAACTTTGCTTATTACAAAACCTGTATATCTACATAGAAGACTGAAACCATGAGAATGAATTCGCTATAATCCGCCAAAGTAGACAATTTTATGTGGTAGGTACAGCGTGTAGCTTGCACGTGTAGCTTGCGATATTCACCGCCCAGTAAGCCAGCAATATCGCTTCAAGAACTTCAAGTTCTCATGGACTTCCGCAAAATAACGCCTGCTTCTATCCAATATTTGAAACAAACAGTGAAAACAGTGAAATAACTTTAAATAAATAGTAACTTACCGAAATCCAAGTGACTCTCTTTTAAAAAAAAATGATTTCCTAAAATATATTTTTCGGGCTTACCTGCAAAAAGTAAAAAAAATACAATTAGTTATTTAGTTACAAATAAAATTAAAACATAAATAGGCATCTAGTACTAAAATTTATAATCCATACGTCGTCAAAATAAAAGTCACGGTTGATTTATTAGCTGTGATATCCTTTCATCTTCGCATTCTTTGGATAGTTGTAGTCGACATCGTGCGCTAAGAAAGGGAGTCAGTTACTGTGTTTAGTTGGAATATTTTAATATAAAGATTTTTCGACATAGAATTGTTTGAAGATGATGTTATGTAGTTAATTAGTAATACTTAAATTAATAAGCAAGTTTTGAATTTTCTCGGCACAACTGAATCGAAACTGCGTGCGGTCCTAATTCCGTCCCTCTGTCTAAAGATCTAAACCCTTAGAACTATCCAACTATAGAACCGAGATAATATTGAATACATTCTAAAATATTGTTTCCATTATCCATATTGTTTGCAGTCCATTTTGCATTTCAATTTAAAATGAAATATTTAGGGTTGCATACATTATTTGCTATATATGTCACCGTAAGATTGTAAAAACCGTAAGATTGTAATCTAACGCTATTTTTTTTCGATAGATTGTAAACAGTCGAAAGATTAAACGTTCAATGTTTTAAGTGTCTATTTTTGAAATATTCATTGTATTTACGTTTTCTTGTCTCTTTCTTGTAGGTTAGGTTAGGGTTCGACAAAAATAATCAGGTAGTGCCCTTAGGTTCTATCGGGTTAATAAACCTAACAGATTACAATCTACCGAAAAATAATCCGTTTTAATGTAATCATTCGACAGTTTATAATTTCGCGAGTTAGATTATAATCTAACGGTTTTTACAATCTTACGGTGACATATACATAGGTACCTACTACATAGGTGGGTACAATATAATACCTCCTCATATACGAATTTAATAACACAAGGAAGAGTCTGCAGGATAAAATGAAAAAAGTTTTATTCATGGTGTAGCAGCGAAAATAAGGTGCGGTGAGAACATAAAAAATACCTTTTTCTTTTTCAACCCCGCCCCTTGTAACTTCTTAGCGATCGCTGAAAATATTGTAATCCCATCAAAAACATAAATGTAAAATGAGAGCCAAAATCCAAAATTGTGATATGTATATAATATATGCATTGGTTGTTGACTTCAGCGACAAAAGAAGTGAGATCTAAATGGGTGCCAAAGTTCAATGGTCAGTCCTGCAATTTATTTATAACAACATAAAATATTTTATAACAACTTAAAATATCATTTCTTCTTATAACTTAGGATAATATGTTGAAGACTAAGGCTTTGGCTTGGCTAGTTTCCATATACGAATTATTATTAAGTAGGTACCTAAAAGTACAGTTTCTACTAGCAAGCCAAATTTTCGGAAGAATAAAATAAGAACTTACCTACAGCTTTACAACTTGCGAAGGCTATAATTCGTATATGAAAACTAGCCAAGCCAAAGCCTTAGTCTTCAACATATTATCCTAAGTTATAAGAAGAAATGATATTTTAAGTTGTTATAAAATATTTTATGTTGTTATAAATAAATTGCAGGACTGACCATTGAACTTTGGCACCCATTTAGATCTCACTTCTTTTGTCGCTGAAGTCAACAACCAATGCATATATTATATACATATCACAATTTTGGATTTTGGCTCTCATTTTACATTTATGTTTTTGATGGGATATCATTTCTTTTTGTACAGAAATTATTGAACACAATCTCAAACTCAAAACATATTTATTCAAAATAGGTACCTACAAAGTACACCTTCTGAACGTCATGCTTACAGAGCGTAAGACGTGATGGTGATAACTAACTACGGTATCTTAAAACTAAAGCTACGAGGGTTCCAAACGTGCCCTGGTCTGAGAAGAGCCCGCAACAAACTCAACTGTGTTTGTTTTATTATCACCATCTCACAAATATTTGAAATTATATATACAATATAACAGTTACTACATAATCAGCCGCTGTAACAATTCATACCCATGCCTTGCTATCATTCAAATAATCCTTTACACTGTAATAGGACTTTTCTATTAGTTCATTGATTTATTCATCTTCATATTAAATAGGTAATCACTGTCGTTACATTATCAAGAAAGCTGCCGGTGCAACAATATCATTTCGATGGTGAGCCCACCCATGGTAACAACAGGTCTTAGCATCCTGTTTACACTCAGGTGACAATTTATGCACCTCAACGTAACGTACCCAAATTGCAAACAATGGTCATCCATGGAATATAGCGCGAAGTCGGCGAGATCGAATCCATATTATAGTATAGCAAAAGTTTTTAGTGAAACATTGAAAACAAGCACGGTAAACAGTCGATATCACTAAAACCACTATAAACAATGATTAAAAATCACAATGACTGACAACTTGAACTGACGACTTCAAATACGTTTCTTCTTCTTTTCTGTCAATGACGTTTCGTTGCACAAAATGCGTGAATACGAAGGTAAGGTTTTAATGCAACTATATTATTATTCATTATTATTTACATTAAAATAATAATTATGTGTCATTTTCAATAGTTAACAACACAAAATAACGAATTTAAACAAAGACCTGCAGTATGATTTATGTAATAGGAGTTTTTTTTTTACTTAACAACTCTTGTTTTATTTAGTTGTGCATGCACTATGCGTAGAATGTAATGCAAGTTGCCGCAGGAAGTGGACGAGGGAGTTACTACCACCGCTTAAAGCAGTATTATTTCAAGGTAATGGTTGAATGTCACGTACTTTGACGTCCTTAAAATAATGATTATAACACTACAACATGAACGTCAACAATATTAAAATAATACGGCTTTAAGCGATGGTAGTATGCCCCGTGTCAGAGTTTTGATCTATCCGTAGGTAGATCATAAAAATGACGATTTTTGGACGTTTATATCTAAATAACCATTTGAGGTGTGCTTATGAAATTTGGAGCACATACGTATCTCGCGGGTCTCAATATATGAGCCAAATTTGACATGTTTAAGTGTAATAGTTTTTGAGTTATGAGGGGGTCAAAAGTGGCTCCAAATGGTTCGTGTAATATTACACACGGTGCTGCCAGTTCTTTCTTTTATGGACTTTGGCTGGACACGCTTCCGCGTGTCTTGATCTACACCGGTTTTGTTCTTATTAAAATAGACGAGCTAAAACGTCCAAGCTCTACTCAAATGGCTTTAGATTAGAATATAAATATTTTTTCATTAAAATAAACATTTAAACAAGTTATAATTGACCCGACCCGAATCGGTATACATAAGTATTTTTGTATCTTTAGCTGGCTCGATTCCTGGTTAATACAAGCTTAAGTGTTTCATACAGATATTCTTATTTTTAATAACAAAATAATGTTTTCGTTAAGTAAATCTACAATATTTAAAGTACTTTTTAAATTTCATCCATGTCCCGGTAAATTTTTCCGCCTGTATTTAGGATCCGTCCCAATCGACATATTGGGGAAATTTCAAACAAATCAGTTAAGCGCTTTTTGAGATAAGCGCTTGCGAACAAACAGTGATAATTTTATGTGAAAATATTTTTACAACTTTGACAACCCTACTCATCGCATAACGAACAGTTCACACTTAATTAATACCCTTCCAATAAAATTACTCTTATTCGGTTTCGTTTGAATTAAGACCGAACGACTCAAGATCCATTGCAATGTCCTATGAGGTGGATTTTTAAAAAGCAGCCTTATTTGTACGGAATACAGTTAGTATTCGAATAAAAAGTTCAATTTTAATTGGTGACACAATAACTAATCGGTCAATGATGCAATTAAAACGATAGAGCCCCCTTAATGTGCGTTTTTGATAGCTGGTTACGAAATAGTTTGCATCTTCAGCCTTATTATAGCTCTGCGCATTCATAAGAAAATATGGAATAAGCTTTCAATCTTTAAAAAAAAATAAAAACAAGCTTTTATCGTCCGCCATATTGAATTTAGTGTGAGGTCATTTAATTTTTCGTATTCCTCTCAGCAAGCCCTTTTAATTGATACCCACCCTTATTATAAGTAGGTGCATAAAAAATTACTAGTCCGCCATATTGGATTTAGAATGACGTCACTTAGCTAATCATGCATTGTCATTCAAACTAAACGTCTATTACAAAATTATAGCTCATTCTATTGTTAATAATAGTACAATTGATAGTGTACAGACCTAGTTATAATATTGTTATTGTTTTTGTTATATTTATGAGTATGCCCTACCTAAAACTACACCTTATTATAAGTCAAGTCAATGTCGCGTAACCTGCGACTCAATATAATATCAAACCAAATGTCGTGATCGTGTGTTCGACTGGCAACATTTATTTATTATTTATAGAATGGCAATACTGATTTCATGTTGGTATTGCACTATTAATGAATTCAGAGTTGGTAGAGGGTAGGCGAAAAAGACATTGTGTATAAATACGGGCGTCATTCTGTAAACAGGAAGTTGAGTATCGCTCGCCATCAGAGGTGCACGCCTGTGCTGTGTACATTCTTATATATCATAATATATACAGTGTTATACTTTTGTGTATAGAGTGAGTTGAGACGTGGTGTTGGAAAGTAAAGTGTGTGCGAGATGATAGCTGAAATGCCAGTAAGTCCTTTGTTGTATCGTTCCAATTTATCATTTATTTATTATTTAATCTCTGATGCATTTTAAGAGTAATCTTTAACACATGTGTTAGTGTGCTATTTCAGGATTTCTATAAGGTACATTGTGGGTAGCGAAGTTGTTCGCTACTACCCAAAAATATGCCCGTTCTATGCCCACGTGTAGTTTTATGAACTTCCAAATAAAGATCCGTAGTTAGTCAATCGGTCTTAGGTTGTATCTAGTCATGGAATATATAGACCTTAACGGGAATTCGTGACAACTTCAGAAGTGAAAATGAACCCAAGAAAACAATATTTTTTTAACACGAGAAAAATATTGTTCACAAAGTAGTTATATTGTGACACAATTCTCTGTGTCGTACCTTCAAAACTTTTAAACAAAGAGTATTCCGTTTACTAAGTTCAAAAGAGATTGACTACTTTAATCAAAGTTAGCATGTACTTGAGATCCATTCTTGCTATGCTATAAATATAACGTGCAGCAAAGAACTTTTGGATATTGCTAAATCTGTTTTGACACCTATTGTGTGGGTACATTGAATAACATTAGTTCTATAATATTATGTTGTATTCCATTTGAGTAGAGGTTAAATCGAGTGTTTGGTAATGATCTCGTGCGATAATAATTGACATTGTATCAAGGCAATTAATATTTGAATTACATTTATATTTCGTATTTAGTTACCCACAAATTGGAAAAGAGTTTGCTGTAAACTTTAATATTACGTCATCACGACGTTAAGACTGTGAAGTCTCATCTGAATGAATTGCCAACTCAAACCAGCTTGGCGACTGGCTTCCATCGAGGAGGATGATCCCCGAATTACGATTTTGTAAGCAGTTTACTTTAGTGTCGAAGTAATTCTGATTCTAAGGTATTTAGTTTAGATAAAACACATCAATAGAAATTTCAGTGAATTGAGTTTTGAATATACGATAGATGAATTAAAAAGTATTTATTTATGATAGATGATGTAAAAATGTCATGTCCTGGACATGAGTCCAAGAAATTTTGTGTTATTTAGCTATAATCAACAAATAAAGCGTCAAGCGAGAATTTCGCCAGTATGAGAGTTGACATACTGGAATAAATTTCACTAGCACCGGCCGTCTGAGCAGCCATTTTAGATGATTAAATGCGATACCATACAGCTTGGTTAATACTACTGGTTAACCTGAGGTACTCCTAGAGATATGAAATAGGTAAATAATTATCAGTTCTAATTAACTCAAGTATTTGTGAATTATTCTCTGGACCATTACTTTGGATGAACGTTACCTAAAGTTTTATTTAGTGTAAATGTAGTTAAATGATTATTGAATTTAAAAGCAGCCTCGTGCCTTCAGACTAGTGTACTGAATGAGATTGTAGTTTTTTTTTACGCACTGTTTAAGTTTCGAATTTTGATTTTACAAGGTTTTTAATTTTTAATTTAGTTTTTAATTTGAAATTTCTATTAACCAGGCATAGATTAGATTACTGGTTATTCACGAAGAGAATTCATGGAGTGAATAATAGTAATAAAAAAAAAAAAAAGAAGTGAATATGTCAAATAAGATACCCTCATGTCAATACTAGGATGCAAAGCAATTTATCGAACTCTGATTAGTTTCATGTGTGATTTATAAGAAATACGATAAAAGTATGATTTAGTTTTAAATTCTCGATATAAAAGTATACTTACTGGTATACTTATTTTATGTGATCTAGATAGTTTAGTCTGGTAGTACTAGACTTGATCAAAACAGGTGTCTTAGGAATTTGTAGTGTTTAAAAAGTAATTTTTTGAGTGGCAGGGCAACTATTTATATTAGTGCCGCGAATGAACTTAAATTACATTAGTAAAGTACATTGGCCAGACATGTAATTTATGATAAGTTTATTTAAGCACTTGCTTAAAATCATTTGCCCTTTTATTAGTGATTTGTTCGATGGTAGTTATACCTATGCTGAAAGAATAATAGTGGTTTTACTGACCAAGTCCATTTGCAACTCTTAATATGTGCTATTATCACAGCATATGTATTTTAGTACTGTATTGTATATCAGCTATTGATATCATTATCATTTGTAGTTTAAAAAAAAAAGGGGAACCTCTTTCTATCGCATTACAGATTGATTGACATCAGGGGTTTCGCTTTCATGTACGGAAGCCTTAGTGTCTCTTGACAGATTTATCAGTGATTGAGGTTAATAATGAAGGATTTTGGAAGAATACAAGATAGAGACGTTAGAATATCTTAGATTTCAAGTTGAAATTGACGATTTTGCGTAGCTGGTATTGTGGGAGTAAGAATAAAGATATTGAATGATGGTCAGAGAGCTCGTATACGTTTGGAGTAGTCATGAGTGTGTCTACTCACTATTATAGAGTGGCCAAGTGTGTCGATATTTTAAGGTGGCCATGTGAGTCACCATTTTAGAATGACTATGTATGTCATTTGGGCCATGTGAGTCCATAGAATGTAACCAAGTGTGTTACTAGAGTGGAACAAGTGTTTCCATAAGTTGTGACCTAGGTGGCCATGTGAGTCACCATTTTAGAATGACTATGTATGTCATTTGGGCCATGTGAGTCCATAGAATGTAACCAAGTGTGTTACTAGAGTGGAACAAGTGTTTCCATAAGTTGTGACCTAATGAGCCGGTAGGTTGTGAACAAGTGTGTTACTGTTTTTGACAGTATGTTATCTAACTGTTCGTGAAAGATCTAATGTATTTTATTTACTTAATTTTACGTACATATCAAACTAAACGGATGTACATAATGAAAGCAAGTTTTCTAGTCCAGAATTATTAGCTGCTTTAGTAGATTACTGTACAAGTAACTCGTTCTATCTAGAACTACCATGGCATTTTATTCATTTTTCATAGTTCCTGTGTGCCTTTAAATGTTTTTGATCAGGGGAAGTTCTACATTTTTAAATTTTGAATGATTTTAGATAGATTTCGGTTATTTTAAACGACTAAGATCAATTTTTACAAGTAGTATAACTGTACCTAATGGTACAGCCGCAAAAATTGATTGTATTTGTATGGACTTTAAAATGGATTAATTAGTGATCCCGATGTAAGGCGACCGATCCTCGACGTGTTTCGGATGTATATAATCTGAATGCGCCGAAATACGAATGAATTATAGTTATTTCAAAAAAAAAACTATGATGATCAAACGAACTTGCAAATTGAAATTAGATCGATATTATATGAGTACGCTTCATTTGAAGATATACAACAACATAGTTATTATATGTACACTATTTATAATAACGTACCAGATCGATGTCGATGTGGTTTGGGAAATGATGCATTTAATAGCCTTATTGTCATTGGTTCAACTTATCAGTTGGTCACTCACCCATTCGTTATATTTGAAAGATTTGTGTTTCTCAAATATATGACTCACTTGTAGACTATGCTTAGTAGTTTAAAAAGTTAACAAGCAAGGAATGCATAAAGTAAATTGAAACAAAGGTTCCGAGTTTGTTGTTGTTAATAGATCTTTCACTCGTTTGTTTACACTATTTTATGGCTTTCAACATAATGCGGTCCGATGTTCGGAATGCGTTAAGAATTAAATACGGAAGGATACTTCAGCTTGTAACGGTGAAGGTTGTAGTAATTTTGAAATTCTAGATATCGCAAAAATAATAATTCCAAAAATAGTTCAAACGTGTTTCGTCAATACTAATTAGCATTCCAGTGATTCAGTTTGACCAAGTTAGTTCATTAAATGTTAAATTGAATTTAATAAAAAGATTAAAATTTTTGGAACATTTACTAATCACAAAGAAAGATAAATAAATAAATATAAGGGCTGAAAATTTGAGGCGCGAAGTTAAGTAGCTTGCTAGAAACTACAGTCACGACACGAGAAGTCCGTTCAATAAAGTAATAAAATTGTAAAAATGCGCCATTCTCGAAGTCACATTGGGTTTTCTTTCTATATATTTATCTGAGTGATTTGAAATAATGAACTGGATGATAAAATTTAACAGACTATTATTTGAATTGAAAATGAAATCGCGCAATTAATTATCTTTTGCCGTCCAAAATCTCGAGAGTATAATATGATGTAAAAATTATATTTTCTAGAGAGTGACTAGTGCGTGCTTGCTTACTCTAATTTTATCTCCATATTGTTTTTCTCAAATTTATTGAATAATGTCGTGTGATGCACGGGCGTTGTGGATCCGCAAGCTCGTGACGAAGGTATACCCTCACCTAGCGGCTCCGGCCTACAACCGTCAGTTAATTTGTAAATACTTACTTTAATTATTAAAAGACGCAGAAAAGTAAAGCAAAAAGTATTAAAAAGCAGAATGAATAAAACACTCAGTATATATACTATATTATGTTACTGACGTAATATATTATAACTTGGTGTAACGTTTTTATTTATAATTGGTTTGATTTTTGTTCATATGTTGAGGTAATGATTCTGAAAAAAAAAGACAAAAGAGGTTTTGAGTATTAAATTCAAATTTCTGAATTTGGGGTTTTCATCTAGTTTTTTTTATTACTTAGTTTTGTATCAAGCTTTGGATTTACAGCAAAATTTGAATTTTGTATTTTAATTTGAAATTGCTATTGAGTAAAGTTAATTTAAAATAATTATATGATAGCGATTTAGTATTGTACAATAATTGCAAGCCGATTCTACTTCAATTCATACAAAAGTTTTGCATTTCAAAGAAGCCTTTGATGAAGAGTTAGATTTAGTTTTGGACTAAGGTTTAGTTTTGGACTTTTTGTTTGGTTTTCAATGATGATTGTAGTCAAAGTTCAGGTATTTGACCCAGTTCAAAGCATTGGGTAAGATTCTAAGTATTTCACAAGTTAAAGATTGTCTTGGACAACATAACCTGAACTGATTCGGTTGAATTTTGTGGTGCTGTCTCTTTTTGATGGGTTTATTCAGAGGTTAACACGGAAAGGAAAGGTTAGGAAAAGAAGGGAATAAACTAAAACAACTTGTGTTTTGAGGCGTGTTTAATAGAATTGAACTCTATTTGTTAAAATTTTTGAATAAGCTACGAAAAATTTCATTTCATTTATTAAAAACGTTGACTGTTACATAGTTAAAGATTTTAAAATAGTAATAATTTAACATAGTGGGAACAGTCTACCGCCAACAGGTATACGATGTCAGGAATTTAGAGCAGATAATTTAACATAGACTTAATTTGATTCAAACGATTAGTAAAGATTAGTTAATGGTACAGCAGATCCAACTGAATTGAAGAATTGATAGATTAGTAATCCTGATTAATGTTTGCATTGGATGCGGTTGTAGATTTTATTGTGAACTCTGGGGTAGTGTGTGATACTTATTTCTTGTCAAGTCCTAAAATTTTAATAAAATCAGCTTTCCTTTACGTTCTGATAAATTTTTCGATTTCAATAAAGTTTTTAAAAAAAAAAGCAGGCATGACACGTCATGTATGACACATGATAGGTGGAGCTCAGGATGATGGACCTATTGGTCTGTTACAGATTGTAATCAGGGTTTAGATATTTACTTAGCTTTAGATTCAGCGTCAGATGCTTGTAAGGTATAAATAACTGAAACGGTATAAGAAATAAAATAAATATTGGGTATTTTATTAAATTTGAATTCAGTTTTAGACTTTTGCTTACGGTATAATATGTAACATACTGTTTAGATTATGTTTTAGACTGTAACTGTTCCAGACTTTGATTAAGTTTCAGATTAGATTTTTATTCAGCTTTAGATAATTAATCCTTTATTTGCCTAACTTTATTCTATATGAGTTTTAGATTTAAATTGCGATATTTTTATTTCTGTTGTGAAATTTCGACTCAGCGATATCAATCAGTTTAATTGCACTTCACACACACTTCACAAATCTCAAGATCAAAAGCTCGATAGTTTTGGATTTCAGATCGGTTTGAGGTTTTAAGTTTGATATTACTAAATTGAAAAAACGTAGGTTTCCTTTTTGTTATCCTTTTTAATTCTCCCGAATGTCGTGATTTACTAAAACTAAATGTCATCGTGCAAGTATGAATGGATGAAGATGTTTTGTTGTACACTACAGATTGTTGCAAGGAGTGAAGCGAACTAAGCTTAGCTAAGCAAATGTTTGGTGGTTGTGCACCGGGAGGTTGCACAATGTCGGATGGCCGAATGTCGTGATCGTGTGTTCGACTGGCAACATTTATTTATTATTTATAGAATGGCAATACTGATTTCATGTTGGTATTGCACTATTAATGAATTCAGAGTTGGTAGAGGGTAGGCGAAAAAGACATTGTGTATAAATACGGGCGTCATTCTGTAAACAGGAAGTTGAGTATCGCTCGCCATCAGAGGTGCACGCCTGTGCTGTGTACATTCTTATATATCATAATATATACAGTGTTATACTTTTGTGTATAGAGTGAGTTGAGACGTGGTGTTGGAAAGTAAAGTGTGTGCGAGATGATAGCTGAAATGCCAGTAAGTCCTTTGTTGTATCGTTCCAATTTATCATTTATTTATTATTTAATCTCTGATGCATTTTAAGAGTAATCTTTAACACATGTGTTAGTGTGCTATTTCAGGATTTCTATAAGGTACATTGTGGGTAGCGAAGTTGTTCGCTACTACCCAAAAATATGCCCGTTCTATGCCCACGTGTAGTTTTATGAACTTCCAAATAAAGATCCGTAGTTAGTCAATCGGTCTTAGGTTGTATCTAGTCATGGAATATATAGACCTTAACGGGAATTCGTGACACAACCAACTACGCAAAGTTATTCAATGCTAATTCCTATTCATACAGTAGGTATACTCGTACACTTCATTCTGCACACCACAATTCACAAAGCACATGCGTTGAGTGGGCAGATTGAAAAAATGCTCGGTTTTCGACGTTTGACGTACAAGTATTATAACGTGTATTTAGATTGAATTGAGCTAATTTGTAAACAAACGAACCTTTTTGCTAACGCATAACTTTGTAAACACTTTTCACAATGTTAAAGCAATTGAAAACACACACAAACTGCTTGTAGTCCACAAACAACATCTAACGTAACATGCAGTGTATTATTTCTTCCATTTATCCAGTATTTATACAATATTTTTAATAAAAACTGAATGAAAACACAAATAAAGTCCCACAGATTAAAGTAAAATTTTTGTTTTGACGTTTCGTATTACTTGGATTTTATAGTGTTGCTCAGATACGACATCGCAACCACAGACTAAAAACGAATGACTAATGCTGAGTCAGTGACCGTAAACATCGATATAATTCGTTCAGAATCGAAAACATTGTATACGAATTCTGTAAATCACGTTATTTTATTATATAACGTATACGAATGTTTTTCATTTCAAAATTATCTTATTAAGTCGTAAATACTAAAGTAATAATTAGATCGACAGTCTAAGGCGTCGGCGCAGTCGAGGGGTACAACAATATTATTTCAAAGTTTTTATTGGGCCGTTGATGTTTTGAGTTTTGACTGACCCAATATTTAGTCGGTACCGATATGGTACAGGGAAACGGTACAGTTATTGGACTTTAAAGCTCTCTTATGACTTTAATGATTGTACAACGAAATTAAAATACATATTTATACATAAATAATATATAGGTATGAATAAAAATATTTTTACGACACTTAAATAATGTAGTTATATAAAAAAATATTTATACATTTCCTGTTTTACTATATAACAAATACAAAAAAAATTGTATAAATCTTAACAATTGACCGCCATTTTGATCTTCTTTATTAATGAAAGATTTTTCAAAATCGATATCTGTTGTGGTAATCCTGAAAAAGGAAATCTTCGTTCCTAAAAGTGCCCACCATTTTCAACTTCTGTGTTACTGAATGAAACTATTCATTCAAATCGCAAAAAGAGATCGCCATTTTTAACTAATTTGTTATTGTGCCTAATATTTTATTCAAAATTGATATCCGACTATGAGATTTCTTTAGGAACAATGGTTCAATTAATGAAGAATGGTTTGTTACTATGAAATTAAATTAAAAGTAAAAAAATATATATCGTTAAATAAGGTTATAGGCAAGCCCGGTATGAATCAAGACGCTGGAAAATAATTAAAGTGTAAAATAAGTAAAGTGTGCGACAGAGAGAGATAGATTGTGTGTATTCAGCGAATTGTAACTAACTAAAACTCCACGCGCTGTGCTCATTCGGTTCGTAACTTCGCTTCATGCTGTACGTCTCGGGTGCTCTCTTGTGTTTATTTATACATTATATTCATTTTTTTTATTTTAGATATACAATTAAAGTCATAAAAGTGGTTACATATCCAATAACTCTACGGTTATGTAGCGCTTCCCCTATTATTTCACACCATCTCGATACTTTCTAAATACCGGGTCAGCCAAAACATATTAACAGCTCCCCTGTAAAAACTTTGTAATAATTTTCTTGTTATTGATTACTTCAGAATTTACGACTTATTAGAATAATTTTCATATCAAAATATCCGTAAATTTAATATAATAAAATAACGCGATTCAAATAATTCGATTACGTTTTCGATTCTGAACGTCGATGCTTACGGTCACAGAGCGAGCTTGTATCCAATAACAGTACCGTTTCTCCTATATAAAATACGAGTATTCTTTGCATTGGAGATAATTCGTTCAGTAATCGTTCAATAGTTCATTCCTCATATAATTCAGCAATATTCCCATCATTAGGGGTCATGTCAAAATAAGGTCATGTGATCAGTACCGCCATATTTGTTTACAAATTAGCTCAATTCAATCTAAATACACTTTACACTACTTCAATCAAACCAGAAATGTAGGTAACTTTTAGTGAACTCGTGATGTCATTAAATTCAATGAGGGTAGCTCTTGCTTTAAATATTTCGTTCGCAAGAATGCGTTCATAAATAAGATTTTTTTTTTAATTATGCTCGCCAAAAGATTTTGCTAATCCTGAATTATTAATATTCTTCGTTATACAACCCAACTTTCTAGTCTTTAATGTAACGTTAGAATATTCAGTTAGTTCACGCGCTTTAATTTTTATTTTGAATAAGTACTTTTATTGCTCATGACAAATTTAAAGTACCGTAATAAAATAAACTCAATTTAAACGGGTAAGTTATTAATTAAACCATAAATAAAATATGACCTTAACCTAAGTCAGTTTGCTATATTTTGTTTTAAGTTGTCTTATAAAATATGTACATAAATTTCAGACTTTTACAGGACGTTCACAATTTCTTTACCTGTACTGAAGAGCGCGGTGAGACAGGCGAAGTTGGACTCTTCGGCGATGTCGGCTCAGCCCTATGCTCCGCCAACACTCTATGTTCATGTTTCGTCCCTACCACAGAATTCTTAACCTTTTCCATCCTTGCTTGGATAGCCTTCCTCGAAATAACCTTCGTCTTCTCATCTTTAGTACCTCCATCAGCTAATTTCCTCATTAATCTTGCTGTAGCAGCTACTGAATTATGTTGTTGTGTATCTGAGTTTGTTCGAGATAATCTAGTAGCTGGTCTACTTGTTGGAGCAGCCGCTCCTGTACTACTCCTTGTAGTTTCATTTCTATTAAACGGTACTGAATCGTGTTCTGTATCAGAATCAGCTGGTAAATAACCGCCACCTCCTACAGATGATACTCCAGTGCGTAGTAAATTCTCATGCTCAGCATACCGGACCCTTTCGTCAACTTTGACGGTTCCGTTTTGTGCTCTTTCTAATCCTCGTTCCATTTCACCTATTTGTCTTTCTAGTTTACGTAAAACATCGTCTGATGGAGGTGTAGGACCATTATCATCAGGAGGTTCTGCTTGGAATGATTTTAAATGTATTGGATGTGCTCTGTTTAGTTCTAATTTTTTAGGGGCTATACCGGATGCTGTGACCTCGTATTCGGCTCTTGGAGTTTGTGGTGTTCTTTCCAACATTGCTAGGGAAACTGGTGAAGGTGGTGGCGCTCCATTCACAGTCGCCGCTGGATCTGGAGCGGGAGAAACTCGTGGCGCTCGGAAACTCTTCCGCATGAAATCCTCTCGAGTCAATTTTCTCTCCATTTTGGATTTTAAACTTCAGTTTTTAATCATTATAGTTCAAATATATTAGCACTGTATCCAATGAGGTGGCCCATTCGATTATTTATTATCAGTTTTATTATCACACGCGATGCCACGATTGACTACATTTATCTGAGAGCTTCATAACGACGATATAAATCTGAAACACGTATCAATATGACCAATGGACTACTTCGAATTTCGATATAATTGAAGTGACACGATTTTCGATACTGTATCAAAAAAGATTAAAGATAAAACAAACACGAATAATGACAATCAAAAATTTGTACAAAAACGTGCAGCTCACAGGTCTATTGGAAATTTGTAACTAAAGAAAAAACGACTTATGACGTAAATAAAAGAACCATTGTGAAGTAAATACATTCTAATAGCATAATACACTCAAAGGACCGCTATCCAAAGAACCTGACGTCATTTCAGCGAAAAATCTAAACTTCCATTGACGCAAACACAGCTTGATATCAATTAATAGTAGCCGACCGATATCAAATCGATAACACGTTAGACACCGATCGCCTAAAATATATAACATTAGATATCTATCATCTAGATATAAAAAAAGAGAATCGTTAATTCCAGTTGGTTGAAAATATTTAATTAAGCAGGAAATTCGACACGACCGTTGCGTAAGAAGCAAACCTAATCAGACGAAGGAATAAAAAGTGAAAAGACAAGTCGACCGTAACTGAACGTAATTCGATAAGAATCGACCGCTTTAACAAACAGTCGCGGAGATAAGCAAATAATACTTATTATACTGTACAATAAAATCGGTATCAATATTATAATAATAATGCTGTAGAGATAAGTTAAGTTGACGTCCTTACTTTCAAATTGATGAAACACAATAGTTAATTTTAGTAAGGGAGCAATGCAATAGGATATTAAAATACGAATATAGAAAAAACACTTGTTTCAAAGCATACCTATTTGACAACATAGACAAAATAGCATCAACTGCCTCTAACAACTTTATAAAAAGATGACAAACTGTATAAAAGCTTGTAAAAACTAACGACCGCCCGTGGCTTCGCTCGGGAATTTCAAAATACCGGTCGTATTTCTTGTCATAGAGGTTGTTTGTAAAAACAACAACCTCTATGACAAGAAATACGACTATGCAAAATTTCAGTTTTTGAAACCAAGTATTTGAGCTGGGCGTTCCTGAGTTAGTTTTTTACTAAACAATGGCATAATTAATATTTAATCGATGCCATTTAGCACAAGAAACTTTCTTGCAGAAATAATTCCAAGAAAACCACAATAAGCACTAACTAGAACAATAAGTAACGCTCCAAAAATCTATTTCGCAATTTACTAGAAACACTTAAACAGTAACTCATTTCGCCTCTAAAGTAAAACAACAAACGCTTGAAGAATCTATTAATTCGTGACGCATGAGCTGTCTAGACAACTTCTACAGCAAAACGACAAAGACTCCGCAGCATGCAGTCGAAGCGAGATCACCAGCTAGCGCTGCATCTGCAAAGAGAGAGACAAACAATATTGTTAATGGTATACGAATGGCGGCAAACCGTTCACCGTACCCCAGAGCGGCACACAAAGCTGTTGCGGCGGACACACCTGAAATAGATAACACCGACACCCAGACACTTGTACCAACAGACGAACACAAAGCGAGACATGTACACGTTATGACACACATCACAATTTCCACTAATCAATTCCTCATTCGGAAAAACGTTCTTAGAGTTTTTAAATTCTATTTGACGAATCTTGATATACTTTAAGACCTAATTTTTCAGTTGCCAAATAACCTTCAAAAGCTCGTCTTAAGACCGAAAAAGTTAACAGTTACCACCACTTGTATGATGGAAGTGATAGAACGTCATGAAGTACGGAGGAAATTTCCCGTTAACCTGTTATATTCTAAATTAATTAAGTCTATTGAAGATACCACAACAGGTTTCGACTCTTACAAAGTTGATATGTGATTTGAATTACTTAGTCATCGATCGCTGTAGGATTCTATCATTATACTTTCCTATAGGAGTAGTTTTAATGTTTTAATGAATTAAGAAACACGGATATATTACTTGGTCTGTAATTTTACTTGCCAAAGATTATTTTAAGTTAATTTTAAAATGTTCTGGATAATGACTAATGAAAATATAAGGATATAAGTTAGTCAAATAGGTAACTAATGTTGTCTAAAATCTACTAATAAGATCAAAACAAGAACATTTTTGCTATTTTGCCATTGCTATTTAGAAACTTGGTACAAAATATTTCCTAGTACCAGCAAGAAGAAAGGGTCACGACCCTCAAAAATGAGGATAACTACAGAGGGAGTAAGTTAGGAAACTAGCATCCGTGGGAAGTGTATGCCCCAAGCGGTCACGATGATCAACTCAAAGCTTGGAACCTTGATAAGCCTTGCAAGTTGCAACAGATGGCGAGCGGCGTGACTCACACAACTCTGTCTTGGCCGTCAAACTACGCACCAGTTACCTTAACTACCTAATGTCACGAATTACTTTATATTTCAAGTTTATAAGTCAGTAGTTACAGCTGTAATGAGTTCTTTGTCTGAGATTTTTTGCGCTTTAAATTACATATATTTTGTTTCTACCGGTCGTATGTTTAACTGTTGTCTAATTTACAGTCTTGATATCACCTACTTTACTGCCTGTTGTAGCATATTTGTCTGTTGCATAATTATGACTTATTTTTTATGAATTGAGTAAAATTAAAAATCAGTTCCTTGTACTTACAAATAAGAAGTATCTCACATGAAAATTAAAGTGCTGATCAATTCAAGTCAAGTCTTTAAACAAATACAGCAATATATCTATTAGGTATAATATATCTATTAGGTATAGGAATTAAGTGGCCCCTAATGAAGAAGAAAAATTCAATTTCGCGCGTTAGTAGGTCTAAAAACTTAGTGAGCATACAAAAAATCTGTTTGTGTTAATATAGAGAGTTCTAATTCGTCATAATCCATGACGACACTGCTTATTCACGGATCAGTCAAGTCCACAAATACAACGAACAGTGGTTATTTCTAGGAAGTCGACTCAGACTTATCGTCTTATAAACGAATTTTCATTCAATATAAAAGTTTGAAAACATATTTCGTTCATTATTTGAGATCAAGCGTTCACAAATCTTAGGCTCTTTTCGCACTGCATCCTGCATCCTGCATGCAGTGTGGAAAGAGCCTTTTGCGGATTATCGATACTAGATATCGCAGCAAGTTTAAGTTTAAAAATTCATTTTTGTACGCGTTGAATATAATGAATCGGGGACTAATGAGTAAGTCAACTTTCCTCTTGGGATTAGGGTAAACTAGAGTCTAGACAATGCCCACGACTTCATCAGTGTGGCTGCAGATTTTCAAAATCCTGGGGAAGTCTCTATTTTCCGAGATAAAAAGTTCAACAACTATGTCTATATTATACCCATACAAATTCACGTCATTCGGTTGTTCTGAACCAAAACACAAGCACACTTTCGCATTCGTAAAAATATTAGACGATAGATAAATAGGGAGATGACAGATGATAATAATATTATTAACCAAAGATTTCCGCACCCAATTCAAATAAGAGTGATTAAATGGTGTTGTAATAAAAATAGACTGAAACTGAACGGATGCGGACTATTTATACCCCTCGAGCACGTGATTGGAGCTATTTCGGGACTTCTAAATATACGTGCGAAATACGCTTACGCGCGGGACTGCTTTCGTGTAAACTTAATGACTGCTGATTTGTTTGATAGTGTTAGAATGTGCAAAATGGCGGCAAATTTAAAAATATGATCGGGTATCCCCGAAATCCGAACCTCCTAGAACTAACTTCTGAATCTTTAACATTTTGTATTGTTTTGTAAATTGTAGCCAATTTCTAGAAACGTTAAATAATCGTCTCTAAGCTTTCTCTAGAAAGACTATAGTTGAAAGGCGCATATTATGTGTCATCTTGTTTAGTGTGACAAATGACAATAAAGAATTTCTTACTGATCTTACTTCTTACTAATATTATAGATGCGAAAGTTTGGATGGATGTATGGATGTTTGTTACTGAATCACGCCCCAACAGCTTAACGGATCTGGCTGAAATTTGGCACAGAGATAGATTAGATATTTAACATTGGCTACTTTTAATTCCGGAAAATTAAAGAGTTCCCGCGGAAACCACAAAACCTCGATCCACGCGTACGAAGTCGCGGGCAACAGCTAGTCTATTATATAATCGAAGAAACTGATAATAATACCTATTATGTATCAACAATATCAAGCCTAAACCGTTGAGTGTAGCAACGTCCCTATCAACCCTGGCCTAGGCCAGGCCTTTGATACCTAGGCCAGGGTTGAATCAAGCACTGACGATTAAGTGAAGTGAACCGTGGCATAGCCGTCAAAGGCACTCAAGACGCTATACCTACCCAGAAAGACGCAATGTTCTAATCCTGCCGATTCCGATTTTGAAGCGTATTAATAAAATTAAAAAGAAAATTTTCTTTGCAATTCGCAAAGTGGAACCCCGTTGAGGTTCTCATGTTAAGCCAGCACTACTGGTAATTCAACTCCCGCCGTCGGCTTTAGAAAACAACGCAACTTGATTCGTTTGCGGTCGAAACGACCTCTATCACGTGGGTGCAGGGTTTATTTTCTACTTTTATGCTCCACCACAAAATTCCGCCGACCAACCAAAAGTATCTGATTACTTGTTGTTTTGCTGTGAACAACAAAACTACAGTTGGTGATACAAAGATAAGAGAAAACAAAAGACAATTTAGCCTTACTTATAAACGTTGGTTAGCGGGTGAATAGTTAAACACAGATTTCTCTTTCTGTCATCAGTAATTCGACATTAGAAAGAAGAAGACATTCTATAACTCAACACCCGCCAACCAAAATATTTTAGGTGATAATTATTTTTCTACGGGAAATTAATAATTTTTTTGCGAATGCGATATCACATCATCATTACAATACATTACATAATTAAAATACATCATTACAACAGCAATTACTGATTTACATATTGAATTGCCGTTAAGGATAAAAGAAGAGTTGATGCATATGCAAATAGCTATGTTTCGCGGAATTTAATATCAAAAAAGATGGTGGAAAACCCCAGAAAAACTGGTGTTAATTAGTTAAATGCTTTAAACAAAGTTAAATGCTTTAAAAGTTTAAACACAGTTAAATGCTTTATTTCTCCTCCTATGTAGCTGGGTGTTTTCATACTGACATACATTTAATTTTGAACAAGCTAACTTTATTAACTTTATAATGGCTTTTTTTACGGAATTCATTGCGGAAAGTATAGGAGTACTCCTGGGTATACGCACGAGATTTCTTAAAATCAAGGTGAGAGGGAGTCTAGGATATCAACTAGTAATCATACTAATATCATAAATGCGAAAGTGTGTTTGTTTGTTGGTTGGTTTGTCCTTCAATCACGCCGCAACGGAGCAACGGATCGGCGTAATTTTTGGCATGGGCATAGTTGAGGACCTGGCTACTTACTTAAAATTGTGGAGTTCCCGCGGCAATAAAAAATACTTAGTCCACGCGGACGAAGTCGCGGGCATCAGCTAGTTATAAATAAACCAACATTTTCTACTTGCACATCAGAATAAACGAACATGGTAAATAATATGCGATGTTTAACACTAACAGTTTAATATATTTTCATTCAGTCCTAACAAGTTTTATTCAAGCAATTCAAATCGTAGGAAGCTAAACTACACAAACCATTTATCTGAACAGAATTTAACGGCTTGATAATAACAATACTTGATCTACTTTGACGAGGCGAACTGTGCAATTTCGTCCCACGCAAATTAGCGAATTGTAAAGGAAAATTTTTAAGCTGCCATTTTGCGAAGCGTACAACGCTTGGGGTTTTATAGACGGGCCCTGGTGGGAACCAGTTTTTGTGGAAATGCTTTAGACGCACACAACGTTCGAAAACGCGCGGGAACGTGATCAACGCGACTTCTAGAAGTTAACAATTAAGGAATCACGAATAAATATACTTTTATAGTAGCTACACGACATAAATCAGTACAACGAATAATTAACACAATGAATTGTATGAAACAATTTAGCTTAGAGTACGTTGCACGTATGGCGAGGCTACATTATGGTATTTTTCACACAGTTTATTTCATTAGACCTGAAGCATATCAATAGAATCTGCTTTCCAATCTAGTGGTGGACTAAGAAGTTTCATTCATTTCAATCTATACTTCTATACCAATATTACAAATGGATGTTTGTTACTCAATCAGGCCAGGACGGCTTAACGGCTCTGGATGACATTTGGCGCAGAGATTGATTAAAGTCTGGAATAACACATAGACTACATTATATCCCGGAAAATTAAAGAGTTCCCGCGGGAACCAAAAATTAACCTTACCAGTTAATAATGTGCAACTACCTATATCGCGCGCCTTACCAGTTACCACACATTTGCAGATATTATAATGTGCAACTACCTATATCGCGCGTTGTCTGTACCAGCCTTTTTTATATCCAAAGTGAAAAGCTTGTTTCGAACTCGATCGACGTGATAAACTCGAGAGTTAATAAATTTCCAAAAGGAATGTAATATAATAAGTAACCGATTTCTCGTTTCCGTCTCGATTTTGCAGACGTCGCGTCGTAAATAGATGACGCTATTAATATCGTTTCCTGTCAAATTTGCAATGCCTAGCAGATTTATTGCTAAACTAGAATCGCCCATTTCCAAATAAAATACTAGAAACCTCTCAATATTTTAAATAGTATGGTATTAATCTCTCTCTATTTGCTACGAAATCTTTATTGCTGAGAGTGCCGATTTTTAATTTGACATTGATGGGAGTTTCCTTGAGATACGTATTTATACAGTGTGGGCTTTCAGATCCTTCCGCATGAATAGATATAGAGAGATACAGATATTTTTTGTAAAATAATAAACATCTAAGTAAAAAAAATGCTTAAAAAGATACAAAAGTTAATGACTCACACATCGTCACTAATGAGGATTTAGGTATATGTAGATAACGCACTTTGTTAAGAAAACATTTATGCCCGTTGAATTATTGATAAGTACTAAAAATATATTTTTCTTATTATTTACGAATGCGAAGTGCTGAACTTGGTATAAAATCTTAAGTCATCATTGCCAAGTTAGATGAAGTGTGCCAAGTATTATAACATAAACGGTATAAACGAATTCAATTACTATAAATACTTTATGATTATCGAGTATACTGACATGAACGAATTGGATGTATGGCCTTTCTTATCATGTCACGCTATGCTTATAATTACACAACGTCTTCTGCACTCCAGGACTTTTCGGCTACATCGGCCATTGCCCTTACGATAAGCTTTACCTGATTACTGTTCAGTTTGCAAATTTATTTGGCTATGTCAGTGACTTTCTTGTCAATGTTATTTCATATCAGAGTTCTTCATTTGCGGACCCTATCCTTCAGGTAAACGCCTAACCCTCCATAGCTCGCTGTGCAACTTTAAATTTGTGGATCAGAGCAAAGAGCCTTACAGTTTCGCCGAAGCCTTAGGCATATTTTTTTACTAACATAGGTTAAGTGATTGTTACTAGCAGAATAAAATAACAGTTGCCTGAAATAAAATAAGAGTCCACGTTTTAGCAACCATAAAAAACAAATCATTATCATCGAGCTGATTCCGACTTTAACAATTATGTTACACAATGCACAGGCAACAAGTCCAATGACATTTAAACCTTACAAATCATCCGGCGAATCCTCGATGTGACTCACCGTCGGGCTGTATTCGCACGCGGTCATTCTCATTACGTTACATTACCGTCTCACCGGAGACCATTGAACGAATTATCCGTTGTATAATCACTAATCAGATGGTAGGAGCACGAGTAAATTATACGTAATCTACAGGAAATAATTATACATTCGCATATTGGATTGGAACGTTGCAAAGATTCAAGGTAGGAATAATCTCGTTGGATCTCATAAGATCGAGATCTTCCATTTACAGAAACGAATTTAAATTCGGTTGAAAAAGTTTTTGCTTATTGAAATCAAATTACATGAAACAACTTGGTACTTCTTATGTTAACTGATAAGTCAGGAATATTACTCAAGTTTAAAGGCTGAATACTATGAAAGCGACTGATATTATGCTCGCAGCAAATGCTGAAAAACTGAATAACTACGCTCAAATAAACATTTTAAAATAAGGTTCAGGATCGTCGGAAAGGCTTTCCTACGGGGATGTCTGAGGAATTTCGATTGTAAGGATGCGTTGAAATAAGCTCAACTATGAAAATAAAACGATCCTACTATGGAATTTGATATGAAATTTATTTATATCCCGGATCTCTCACTTGTCTGTTGTGAAATGGCAGTCTACAACTTCCTTACACAACCAAAAGACATGACATAGCCAGAACAAGGATCAAAATTATTTGCCTCAGACCGTAATAGTATCGTCCGTAGCCCTAACCATTTACTCCTCTCAAATATTTAACAAGATAATTATTATCTATTACAAGTCAAGGGCTAACTTGTTCTTTTAAAAAAAATACTCTTAACCTTTTTTTTACTTTTAGGCCTTGGTATTGCAAAGTTATGTCGATAAAGCTACATTAGTGATCTAACTCCAAGGTGAATCTCCAACACATTACTTAAAGACCATTATCTCAAACGTTCTAAGATAAATCTCATCAACTAAGTCAACATGTTTGTTAACCTCGATGTTTGTTTGAACACCACACTTCATATTATTGTTAGAAGGTTTTTGTGGTTTTAATTGCGTTAAACCTTCAAATGACTTTGCTTTATTGTATGTACGTATTAGGAAGTAAAGGACATAGTTTCATAATCTATCTGTCCATTAGGTTGCTTAATAACTTCCTCTTTTCTTACACGTCCGGTCAATGAAGAAACTTAAGTACTTTCCTGTTATTATTTCCTTACTGTTAGGTAAGCCACCATAAACTAAATCGTCGATTTCAATAGGATCAGGGGTTTATCATAACTTCTAATAACTACTTTAAATTATATCTCCCAATAGCTTCAAGTATGTATTTGTTTGTTGGTTTGTCTTTCAGACACACCACAACGCAGCTACAGATGTTTTTTGCATGGATATATTTTTGAAGACTTCAAAATTGGCATATAAGCTCAATTTTATCCCCAAAAATAAAAGATTTCCCACGGGATTTTCAAAAACCTACATCCACGTAGACGAAATCATGGGCTTCTTTCAGTACTATGTAAAAAGAAAACCTTACTGACTGGCATACTGGGTCTACTCTTGAAACTTGAAAATATAAGAAAGTATATCCAAAAGAAGCCGGGTGGGCTGCACGGGTCAGCTTATCCGTTAATAAAATAATTTTATCTTTGCAAAGCTAAAAACCTATTGGTATTTCAAACTATAAACTAACAAACGTTCGATTTTGGATGAAAATTAATAATTCTTTAAAAATATAACACGATTTATTTTGATTTATGAACCCAAAATTGAACATACGTTCAACGTTGGCCAACAAATTGTGACAATGATTTGAAAATGTATTACATTTTCTAACAACAAAGTCCTCCTAAATTGGACATACTAAGGCAAACATTTGCGTTTCAACAATGACATAGCAAGGCAACGATTTACTGGCTCTACAAAATCTTCATTTGGACATGATTTGGCAAACATTTGCGACACACAGATGACAAAGTCAGACAATAGTAATCCATCAAGCGGCAGACCCGACTCGTCAGCACGGTCGTTGCTTTTGTCACACTTCACGGTTTAAGGTGGCGAGAGCAGAGGCGTTGTTTGATGTCTTTGCGAAGAGATGGTATGTTTTATCATGGGTTTGTCACATTTTCTTATTAGGATACTAGCTGATGCCCGCGAATTCGTCCGCATGGTTTAAGTTTTTTGTTATTCCCGCGGGAACTCCTTAATTTTCCGGGATAAAATGTAGGTAGCCTATGTCACTCTCCAGGTCCTCAACTATACCCATGCCAAAAATCAGGTCAATCCATTGCTCCGTTGGGCCTGATTGAAGGACAAACCAACAAACCAATAAACCTGTAGGTATCCTGTAGGTAAGAGATTTTCTAATCCCTGTAGATTACTTTTACTGGCAGTAAATAAAAAAAATACATGAATAATTTGGTTAAACGGATTATGCTTGTAACAGATCACACGCTGAGTAATATTTTTATAAAAGAAGATAGTAGAAGAAAGACGTACGTATTAAGTAATTTATTGAAATATTTGATAAGATATCATTATAATAAAGTAAACAAATCACAGGAGGGAAATCACAAATGAAGACTATTCCTTAGTAAATTAGCAATCAATGTGTAACACTTTTTATGTAATACCAACAGTCTTATACATCAAAAGAAAATTTAAAAATATGAAACAAAATATTAGACACAATAACATCGATAATGATTTAGTATTCAAAACTTGGCCCAACCTGAAATGAGTAATATCAATCAACAATGTAGATGTAAAACGTAAACGAGCTACCATTAGATCTGAGAATCCAGGTAAGTATAATAAAAAAAAGCAAAAAAAAGTCCGCTCACCGCTCGAAACATAAACCAGAAACAAAAAGGCTAAAGCACCAGAGCATGACTCACGCGCATCAGACCGAGAGTCGACAGCCTTCTCTTTCTAAACCAGTATTCTATATCGCTCTCCCGCTCAAGCAATGTTGGAGGCCTCGGGGGAATGATACGAGAAACTTTTGCGATTAGATAAAATTGCTGATTGTCTTATTTAAATTTAGCAAAAAATTGATAAAGGTACGTACGTATCTAGACGAAAGTAACAGCTGATAAGTTAGTAAAAATCTAATTCTTTTAGCCTATATTAACTGATGTTCCTACATTGCAGAGATATGAGGCGCAATTCAGGCAACGCTTATTCAATAAGACAACTTTAAAGCTCTGACCGAAAAGAGGAACAATCCCAAAATGAGGAAAATTCTCACTTAAACATACAAGTAGGTGGTATCTTATCTACGAGATATTTGAAACTTGGAAGATCCAGTGAGTAATACGTGTTACTACTTCAGATAAAAGATACAGACTAAAAATTTAATTAACCAAAAAAAAAACGTAATAATGCTCCCATTCCCATCATAACTTTTTGTGTAAGTAGCCGTTTAAATATAATCAGTAAAGTTTTAAAAACAAGACATGTAACAACAAGCATTTCGACTGACTTAAACAAAAAGAGAAGTAAGACTAACGAACATTTCAACGCAACATAATTAATTAATTATGTTTTTTATTATATGTTTCAAGGTTTAACTAACAAGTAGGTGCGTGAAGTAATTATTTCATTCACGCGAAGATGTAGTGCATGATCATCTGAGTAACACGTAATCACAGAACTGCTAAAGTAGATTTTAGATAGAGATCGATAACTTAGTGTGAGATCTATAGAGCGAAATTTGGCTTTACTAAGACTTAAGACATGGTTAAAACGAGACAGATTTATGTCACTCACAAAAGTCCATCTCGTTTTAACTCTAAGTAAAGTCTGAGGCTCTGAACCAAGTCAAAGTACGCTCTATAGATCTAAGCATACTGTCATAAATATTGCAATTTGCAAATGAAGAGAAAAATGTTTTAAAAGCCTTATTATTTTGGTTGAACACAAATGAATAACGTGCACTGCTAGAGTATGGCGCCTTTCTGGTTTCCATTTTTCCCGCCAGATAAAATATTGGGACCTTCAAAAGAACAGTGAATATGCATTCTTCACCTTGGGCTGCATCATAGACAATACACACATTTCTAAAAAAAGTAACGCATCTTTTTTACAAGGCTTATTGAGGAAAGTGGCCTAAAACCTGTCAATTAAGTTCAAGATGTATGTTCAACCGTATTATGTCACATTTATTAGTGTTTATTGTCGCCAAATAATATTACTACTTTCACGGATCGGACTAAATCAGTTACAATAATCATAATCAGTAAGGTTCGTAACCCATTGGGTCAGCAGACACAATCTTTTTTATCAGACATCCAATATTTAGACAGTGCATCCAATTTTCACTTCAGCACACTTTTTAGTCATTATTGTTCGTATTACAAAGAGTTTCAGTGTCGAGGTCTGTATCGCAAAAACTATTCTTCAATCAAAATTTGTGCCGCTTTTTGTAACCATTCCAATGTCGAGTTGAAATTTAACATCCCAAAAGCCGATGGTAATTTGTGTGCGACAGGAAATTCCATATGTCGCAATTAGGGGCTCATTATGAGCATTTAGCCCGCCATTGTAAATGTTTTTGACCTCTCGGATCTCGGACAGCTAACTTGTCAATTTTAACCGGTTCAGTTGCTTTTGTAATACTTTTTTAATTTGCAAAAGTGATTTAATGATTGTATGTAACAACTAACAGTGTTCATTAATCACTGTCGATTACATTCGTTATGATTTCAAACAATTATAGATACTTGTCAAATGGGGCTAGGTAATTATTTTTCATGCGATCGGCGAATCTCAAGTGTCACGATTACAATTGCATTTAAAGATCTTTTATTTGAATTATTGTAATTAATAAACATAACAGTCAATAGTCGTCAGGTAACAAAGATACAGGGCATCAGCCATCAACCTAATGATTGCTGTTAGAATCTAGATGACAACTTCATGGAATGTTGTAAAACGTGGCGATTATTATTTAAGAAACTATAATCTTTACAAATACGCGAGGTAGAACGCGCGGAGGTTTATTCTAATAGAGAAACTAGACGATATTGATGTAAGTACAGAAAAAATAGCCTGTTTCACCTAAATGGATTCCTTCATAATAACGAACGATAGAATGATAAGGGTAAACGTAACAAACAACGGTAAACGTTAATCACACAACAATAGTTTGAGCGATCACCTCGCTTGCTTGCTTGCACCTAAACACGACAAATCATCGCTAAGCACCTTACAAGCTCGAAGCTTACGGTACGATAATTATTTCCTATTGTTGCCATGTCACCGCAAGCAGTAACGGCCTACGGGAGTTGCTCACGCCTGTTGCGTACAGAAACCGCTGAGGCAGATTTGTACGTGACGGTGCGAAATCCACCCTAAAAGGGCGGTTGAAGTAACAAATTTTAATCATTTTATAAGGAAACTTAAAGACAGGTACTGTAAATTGTTGGTACGGTTTGTCATAGTCATACCATGTCTTAAGTACTTCGAATTGATATTAAACTCCATATACTCGTACAATAATTATTTGTCTGAGACTAGATTGTAAGTTTTCAACTCACTCTTCAAGTCACGGCCTATGACAGTCTGTTTAAATAGTAAGGGCTAAGAGAATTTAGGTAATTAAGAAAACACAGAATATGGTCTAGACTACTAGAATGGCATTCCGAACCAGTGGTAGATTCACTTGACTATTCAAAAGCACTTGTCAAAGTCTACTTGAATAATAAAGTTTTGTATTGTATTGTAAGACTAGTATTTAATCTAGAGTCAGACTATAGAGCTTAGTCAGACCTGTTATGCTTAACCGTCGAAAACTAACCCTTAAGTACTTAAAATTGAAATGGACTCTTCTTCGTGCCTTTAGTGTCCAATGTCCATGTAGACACAAACAACTTTTACATAAACATCGCCATTTCTCTTTCCATAATTATAATGAAAGTATGTAGTAAGTTTCCTATTACGCGCCATGACATCGACAGCCACATTCACAAAAGAGACAAGTGATCGAAAACGCAAAGAGAAAACAAACAAAATGTGTACAAAATTGTATAGGAACCGGTCATTATGATGCAACACCATGTCATGTCATTAGAGAAAGTTTACGGCATTGTTAAGATGTAAAGGATAATGAAAATAAGTTTTGTAACGATACATCGGGATCGGATTGATTTTTGGATATTCTCGATTTACAGTCATACGACGGGCAAGAGAAACTCCGAGTAAGGCTATTTGTTTATCCATTCATGACTGAGCTTTCTAGTTAGCGTTAGCGATCATAAACTGAGGTTATCCATAAAAAAAAAAAAACCAGAGTAAGTGACATAGCTCAACGAGATCTTAAGAGAATGTTCCAAGTTCGCTTTCGCAGGGACCCGCTGAATACAATTGATAAAAGGCTGACAAGAGTACCTACTTACAAAATAATAATCATTATAAATTCCTTCGCGGAACGATAAGGATCCATAAAGATTTGCAAAAAATAACTCCTTTATTATTTAAATGGCTTTTATCTAATACATTTATGCTAATGAACTGTGGAACAATGGTGGAAAATAACGCCTCGATTAACATTGCGATAAATTTCCACTCATTTTCTAGATTGTGCGCCTTTCTTAAATAATTACCAGCTAAACGGTACGTTTTCCAAAAATAATCTCAGGAAACTCCACGACGATTATGGTGAAATGAGACGTACTGAAGAAAAGATTAACGGAGATGAGATAGCTATAAACTCGGTACCTACTCAGGCATTAAGTAATGGTTTTTTATTAAGAAACCATTTTTACTAAGCGGAATTCCATAAATTGGTTCCTTCAACAAATAAATGAAGTTTTATTTTAATTCGATAACAATAAAGCGCCATATTGCCATCACGCGTGATGGTAATGCACGATTCACACAAGGGCAAAGCAGATGACTACGTGATGGTGATAATTAATTACGATATCTAAAAATTAAGCTACGTGGGTTACAAACGCGCCCTGGTATGAGGAGAAGTCCACAAAATACTCAGCTGGGTAAATTATAAATCCCTTGTCTTTACTTGAGTCCAGGACTTGCTATTTAGTTTGTGTTGAATCATGAATTAAGAATTTCAATAACTTCAACTTCTACCTTTTGAAACATTTTAATAAAGACGTATCACAACAATAAAAATGGACAGAAACAATTAATTTTATTGCATTTTTAACAGCCATTATTCAAATTAGTCCCATTACAATATATATCAGTGTCACGAATTTGTCCTAATTCAAAATCGATTCGAAAATTTAAATTTTGGCTCGATTACAGCAATAAATTATTAAATATCGATTTACGGAGCGCCGCCGCAGGGAAAATATTGACTTGTTACCGCCCACACGACTAGCCTACGCGTTTATTAGTTTGGAGGAATTATCTAGTTTGCTCATTGTATTCATTATATGTTTAAGTAGATAAAGATTGATGTAGTTAAAGTTATCATACTTATATTATAAATGCGAAAGTGTGTTTGTTTGTTGGTTTGTCCTTCATCACGCCGCAACGGTGCAACGGATCGACGTGATTTTTTTGCATGAGTATAGTTGAGGGTCTGGAGAGTGTCATAGGCTACTTTTTATCCCGGAAAATCTAATAGTTCCCACGGGTATTAAAAGAAACAACCCACGCGGACGAAGTCGCGGGCATCCTCTAGTCATCAATCAAATATAAATATTATAAATGCGAAAGTATGGATGAATGGATGTATGGATGTTTGTTACTCAATCACGTGCCAACGGCTGAACGGATCTGGCTGAAACTTGGCACAGAGATAGAATATAGTCTGGAATAGCACATAGGCTACTTTTTATCCCGGAAAATGTCGCGGGATCCTCTAGTCTACTATAACAGCCAGTACATGAAGCCGGGGATCCGAATCTTGCTGAACCCACAAGTAAATCTGTGTATCAGAACCACGCTCTGCAGCATGGCGAGGCTATGGTGGTACCGTGGTAGCGTACTAACTTGGTAGGGTATGTTCATACGTGAACCCAAGTACAATTACAAAAATTCGTTTAAACTTATTGATAACAGCGCTATCAAATGGACCTGACTTTACATATGTAGTGAGTCATACACGCTAGAATAGATATGCAATAAAAGTCTAAAATATCCAACTATAATTCCGAGAATATCGATCAATAGGTTTCACAAAGCCTTAAATGGTCTCAGAGTATATGCGGACTCTATTCAAATGCTAAAACATTCAGCGACAAACGTACCTAATAGTAGGTGGATAGGAGTAGACGTGCAAAATGAAATCGATTGTAATTCTTGCGATCATAGGTACATACAATTTTCTTATAGACAGAAGTATTTTTAATCGACTGCGGCGGTTCCTCAACCGAATACAATGAAAGGCGTATATTGTAATTAAAAATTATCAGAATTTTTCCTTCCTTCGGTATATATGTATCTTTGATCTTGGGTAAGTACTGAACCAATCTTGACCAAACGGCACTTAGATATATATAATTATTTAGTTTGAGGCTGTATAAGTTTCACACTACTCAGGTACATAGTTTACCGGGAATCTGGCAAATCATAATAATTATATGCAGTGGTTTACTAGATGATGCCCGCATCTTCGTCCGCGTGGATTAAGGTTTTTTGATTTTCCGGGATAAAAAGTAGCTTTCCCCTTCCCCAGGATACAAACTCTCCCTGTACCAAATTTCATCAAAATCGGTTGAACAGATGGGACGTGAAAGCGTAGCAGACAGACAGACAGACACACTTTCGCATTTATAAAATATATTAGTATGAATTGAGTTTATTGCATTGACTTTGATTGACTTATATTCAAATAAGAACCAACCTTTTTTGAAATGTTACAAGCTCGGTAGCGCTCGAGGTGAACTCCTCTTAGTTATATGTATAATGGCACTTATGGAATTAATCACCATCATACCACAGTTGGTACATGAACATGATACAGTGTGGGCATTCAGTAGTAACGGTAAGAGACGGTAACGGTACGTTCTCGTCGCAGATTAAATGTGCCCAATTCTGTGGTAAATACAAATAGTACACCAAACATAACTTACACTCGACGACAAATCGTACACCAGATGATTATTCTTCCTTATGTCACTGCCAGAATAGGTCAAAGATGAGGAGGATAAGAATGTAAAATGTGCATTACTCATTAATTTTAAATTTAAGTAAATCCACCCCAAATAGGGTGAAATGGGGGTTGGGAGCTTACATTAAAGTAAGAAGAAGATATAGACTTGAAAATCGGCACTGAGGTTATTAGTTTTTAATAATAAAAACCTGCATAAGCTATAATATACAAGCCTCTATAGGTAGACAGGCTTTTTGCAGTGGGAAATTTCATAAACTCATAGACATCCGGCGGGTCGAAGTCGCGTGATACCACTAGTTTGTAAATAAAATAGAATAGAACGCATTCGCATAACGTCCATATTAAGTATATGGCTGTATGTTACGATAAACTTTTACTTGTAGGTTCACATCGATACATGATACGATAGCTACATAATTGAACTGTCGTAGCCGCGTCGTATGAAAGGCCTCAATTTCGTTATTTACCGGTAAAATTATTACACGTGTATCGGAAACTAGAATTTAAGAGTAAGTTAACTCAGATACATAGCACGTTTCTCCTAAGTTTAGAAACGGGTTTCACAAAATCTTTCCCTAGTGGTAGATTCACGACGATTCAAAAGCACTCTTAATAAGTTAATATGAATTTGTCAGGTCCTGCATTCAATTAACTTTGTTCAATATGTGATGTCTACGGTCTAAACTCTAAAGCCAATGCCCTAATGACACCAACGCTCTATCGATTCTAAACGCTGCCAAGTGACAACTGACCACAATGACCGCATAGAAGAGAATCCCGGAACGATGTCGTAATTTGTTCATCAACTTCAAAATAAAGTGCGGCTCCTCAACATTTTTGTAAGGACCCGAGGAGCAGAAGCATCCAGAACAAAGGGGTAATAACAACTCCCGAACTACCTACAAATTATATACAAACAAATTTAATGTGCCAAATTAATTCTAACTACCGTACTTTACGAAATTAATTAAACAACAAAACGTTAAAAATAAGAGGAAACAATGAAACAGGCCCCCCCGAGAGAGTCTAGTTCCACCTGTAGGATACGCCCTTCAAAAGACCTTGACCGGTATATCAGTATAACACAACACCCGAAGGCTGAAGGGTGTGAAAGGTAATACTAATAATATGCGAAAGATATTAAGCTAAAGGAAAATATGAAACGATGCAAGTGGTATGTTCTACAAAATCTAAAGGACATCAAGATTTTATTTCATAAGAAGATATGGAATTTAAGTTTTCTTTGTAGATTTCAACAAGCTTACACATTAATTCACTTCTAAATTAAGTTCAGTTAAATAATTATGTAACTGTTATTATTTTCGTCACGTGATCACCTAATTATATTTTGAGCACCAAGCAAACATACAAGAAACCCATTTACCAATATTTTATCAGTCTGTCTGTGTATACCTATTCGTGTAAATCGTAATGTATTTTAGTAACACAAAACGTTTTGACGCGCATATGTTTGAATATTTTAAAATATTTTAAGAATAACGTGTACAGAATAGCATAAATAGTCACTTAAAGTTTTTCTGCGAACTTGTTTTAAATTAATTCAAGAGTCTTTCTTTGCACAAAGACTCATGATCGCAGACCTTTTTTGGCAACTTAATTTTGGTAAATATGCGCCTAAAAAGGGACACAATAAAGCCTTAAAGGCTGTTACTTTATTTTAATGTTTTTTTGATGCTGTTACTTTAAGTTACTACCGATGATTTTTAGCAAGTAGATCCTTAATTTTCCGGTCAAAATCGGTCGAACGGGAGGGCCGTTAAAGCGTAGCAGAAAGACAGCCAGACAGACAGATGGACAGGCAGACACACTTTCGCATTTATAATATTAGTACATATTACTTTACAAATGTACCTAAAGATAATATTGGATAGGCTTAGTGTCTTCTAATTCCACACCGCTATCAGTGAGGTGAGTAGAGTTGCTGATACGAAATTGATAACGTTTTGCGATATCAGATAATAATACAACAGATATGTAACTTATAGAAAACTGGGTGGGTAAGTTGTGACTATTTACGTTGCGAAATTTTTGATCATATACCAAATTATTGGGTTAAGGTTAGTTTAAATATGAAAATAAATATTTAAATAAAGACTGTACGCGTAGCAATGTACACTGTTATTATAATAATTATATTTATATTACTAAGTAATTTTTTGTAGACAAAATAACACTAGTTGTACATTTTTCACCAGTGGACGTTCTTTAACAATTTTAAGAAGTATTTTAACGAAAAGAAAAAGTTGAGTTCAGCTGAGTTGGCTAAACATCAAGCAAAAATTCAACTTTGACATTACTACAACCATGTATGGACTTATTATCCCAAGACAATACCTGTATTTTTTTCTCGAGCATCAAGGGACAAATCGCAAACGACTGAGCGATTATGTCGTTATGACGCAAACTCATTATTCTTGATACAGCAAGGCAAAACGTGCGCATTCTGTTTTTGCTAAAATAATAAGTACGAGTATTATAGGTATATATGCCCTACATAGATATTTGACACAATTGGGTTTTCATCACCACCACCCATCGGCGGATTGGACTTCGAATGAACTTTTAGGCCAAAATGTAATATGCTGAATGCTGATGGAATAAAAATTTACAATAGGACAGCTGCTACTTTACATTATTGTGAAACAGGACCTGTGACAGGACAGTCCTGCAATTTCTTTTTCTTAAATCCTGCCAGCGGAAAATCTCACAAGGTTTAATAAAGTTAAAGTCCATACTAATATTATATATATGCGAAAATGTGTCTGTCTCTCTGTCTGTCTGCTAAGCTTTCACGGCCCATCTGTTCAACCGATTTTAATGAAATTTGGCGAAAGTGTTAGTTTATTGGTTTGTCCTTCAATCACGCTGCAACAGAGCAACGGATCGACGTGACTTTTTGCATGGGTATAGTTGAGGAGCTGGAGAGTGACATAGGCTACTTTTTATCCCGGAAAATTCAACAGTTCTCACGGGAATCGAATAACCTTAATCCACGCGGACGAAGTCGCGGGCATCATCTAGTTTATTATAATAAAAAAGAAAAACGAATTAGTTGCACAGGTAATATGACAAAGTATAAAAAGCGTCATTAAAATACACTTATGCGGCGCATTTCATTACAACCCGTTCGATCGATTAACATACACTAAGTAACAAAAATAGTGCAAGTTATCTGTGTTAAGGTCAGCGTAAAACCTCCGGCGAGGACGATCGGACATCTGATCACACTTACCACTTGATTTTACCCTCGTGGGCCCCAGGCCATAACTACGACTCTATAATCTAGGTATATGTATCGTCTTGCCAATAAGTATCAAATACAGTTACATTATGGGCGTATTTCACGATCGTCAAGTAAACTTTAACTGACGAACAGATTTTTTTATTCAACTACAAGTTAGCCTTTGACTGCGTTTTCACCTGATGGTAAGTGATGCTGCAGTCTAAGATGGTAGCGGGCTAATCTGTTAGGGGTATGACAGTTATATTAAACCCATACCCCTATAGTCGGTTTCTACTCGGCATCGTTCCTACTGGAACGCTAAATCGCTTGGCGGTACGTCTTTGCCGGTAGGGTAGTAACTAGCCACGGCCAAAGCCTTCCGTCCGGACCAGGGAAAATTCAGAAATCATAAATTCCCAAATTGACCCTACCGGGAATCGAGACAGGGTCCACCCACGACAAGGCAACAACGCTCAACACTGCGCCAGGGAGGTCGTCGAATTCCTGTAGAACATCTGTCGAAACATGAAATTTATTCTTCAGTTAAAGTTACTCTGAGATTGAGAAACAGGCCCTTAACTTCTTTACTTTGCAAGAAAAGCCTTTGAAGAAAAAGATTTTGAAATCCCAAAACAAACTTTACATAAGTAGGTAATATAAAATTCACATTTCTTTCAGTTACACAACAAAATGTTAAATCGTCGATTCTATTTCTTTTAAATTTAATAATTCTGGGTTGTTCAGGGAGCGGTCCACAGACATATTCTTTTCAGTATGCAAACAAAACAAAAAGGCAAAAGCAATAATTTAAAATTGTGAAAACAAATTTCACGTTAGATGACATCATACAAAAGCACCATCAGAAACATATTCCGATACCATACTATCACTATCAGACGTTATCAGTGAAGACTTGATAAATCCTTTAACAATATTGATAAGGACAGGACACAAGTGGTTATTTTAAGCGGAATAGATTATAATTGTGAAAAATTGTTCTAAAGCTATTTTGAACCTTGCTCAGATTGTATTAGACACAATACTACAAGGGAAATGCAATCGTTAGATACGATATCGAATTCAATGCGTTAATAGAACGTTGCAAGCGTTTTATATCCATTCCTTTCTCGAGGTATTTTATATACAGTTGAATTCTTCAAATAGTATTTCCATTGCCATATTCCGCTCACAACTTTAAAATAAAATGCAGCATCGAGTTGAGATTTTTTTGAAATATTCTTATGTAGCAAAGATATTTACAACGTAGTTAACCTTCTCCTCTATTTTAGGTCTCTTTTATATTTTAGATCAGCCTTTAATGACTATGTTTATAAAAAAATATGCTCTTATTTTATTATTTTAGTTAATTAAAGAGAACAACTATGACGAAGAAAGTGTCATGAAAGGATTCAAAGAAAACCTATTTAGATCCACATTAAAAAGTCCATTGACTCGCGTTTCTATGGACAAACCTACTTTCATCATCCTTTACCTATATAAAACTACATATATGACATTAGCCAAGTAGTATGAACATAATAGCTACATTAAAGTAGGTATCATGAGAAACTCAATGCGAAATGCACAAAAAGCTTCATCATAGTTGTCAAGATATAATTACCTAAACCTATTTACATCTAACAAAAACCTGTCATGTCCGTCTAGTTTCCATACCAAGTCGCAAACAGACAGAAATTACTCATTTATTATTGGCCACTTTTCTAGTCAAGCCGGCGTGTTTAACCCACTATACCGAACTGGGTCACGAGAGTTTCCATAGCAGACTTTCGTGACTGCGAAATGGATGCAGATTTTTTTCGAACTTTTATAAATATTATTAACACTGTATACCTACTCTTACTTTATGGTTAAGAAAATATACTTTTTAGATGATTCGAATTTATACTATATTTGATTTGATGACATTGTGTCACTTATGTTAACATCTTGTCAGTGACTCTACCACGGTTTGGAAAGAAATGCTATTGAATTGCTACTGAGAAGAACTCAGCAGTTACTCGTAAAGTACCCTAACAGATAAAAGTACCCTAAGCCTTGCATACACAGAATGCAAGCTACCTTCTGTGCCAAATTTCATAAAAAAACGGCTCGCGCTTGAGCCCAGATTTATTATCACTTTAGTAATTTAAGTATAAAGGTACGAGTACATATGGATAAAGTTAAAACTCAACTCATGTAGGGTAAATACAGCAGCAAAGTATTGTATTCAACGCAACTGTTGCAATGCCGGAAATCAAGGTCCAATTGGCCCGCCCGTTTCACTTGGCCGAAACACAACCTCCGCGGCAGCACAAATTATAATCTGTCGACCGTGAAATAAAAGAAAAAAAACGCGCATTTATTCTTTGCGAGATGATCGGTCGTGAGTCATCGGCGCTACTTGAAATTGGTATACCTACAATTGCGGTGTTATTTCAATCGGACTTTCATTTACAGCCTTCTACAGATGTGCCAATTAGTTCACTTACTCCGCTAGAACTTGGGATGAGTACATTAAGATCATCACTATTCTTTTGCTTAAACTTTAATGAAAATTGGCTATAGGTTTTCACTTTGCCCGCTTGATTTAAACTTATCATCACTAAAATCGTTAAATTGACTTAGCACATGCTCAAACTGTTATGTGCATTATAGACACTTTATGCAAAACTAAGATTATCACTTTTAGTGAAAGTGTCAGAATGTCAATGCACTGTGCACTACAGATGCTTAATTATCCAGTATTCACTGATCATCCCATCCACCGATCGAAAGGATTTTGATGATTCTTATTAATGTTTGGTGGATTCGAGGTCCAAATCTTGATATAAGACGTTATGCCAAAAAAGATTACTTAACAAATAAAAATTATTACAATTTCAACATAAAAACTACAATGTCAGCACACATTAAAAAAGAACTGTGTGTCGGTGCAAAAAAAATAAAGAAACATATGTGGTAAATAATGAATAGGCTCCAACTTAAGTTTGACTTGGAAGTTGGTATGTCTACAGAAGCTTTATAAGCTGCTGTTCAAGGGAAAGTCAGATCTATTTCGCTAAGGCTAAGTGATCTGAGAATAGTGCTGAGGTTAGTTAATCTTAACGTTTTGTTACACGATCTAGAGTTCTACAGCTAGACAGTAAAACAGAAATCTAAAGTAATTCAAAACATGAAACCTTTTCACCCGGATTCATGTCAAAGTAATCGCAAAATCGTGCAGCAGTAATAGGTATAATATTTGATCTACTATACTTAACTAAATGAAATCGGTCAGTGATTTTAATCATAATACTTATTCCTTTTCTTAAACTGTTCTATTAATGGTTATTCGTATGTTATAAAAACCCAAACACCACCTTTATACAAAAAATTTTTTTTGTTCGTTCGTTTCAAACTTCTAAACGTCTGAACTGATTTTGGCGAAACTTTCACAGGCAGAGGCAGTCGCATCTACACTGACGAACCACCAATCCGATGAGGGACTACTTAATCGGAAATCTAAATCTTAGTAACACGAGTTACTCGCAGACGGAGTCGCGCTCGAAAGCCTATTTATTAATACGAGAGATCGAACAAAAACCACATGCACGGCACAAAAACCAGTTTTCGTTCAAACAGACCTTCAATAAAGCGTGGCTTCCAAGAAAACACACGACACCATGCTTCGATATGAGTCAATACGACAAACACATTATGAGAACACCTATCCAACACATACGGTAGATAATAAACTGAAACAGATGCCAAACAACAAAGAATTCAACGATGAAATGCCTAGCTTAATAACTTGTGAAAAGTATAAAGACGAAAGATTAACAATAGAATCGACACAAAAAAACCTTCGATACCTCAACCGATCAAGGTAAGTGACCTTTCCGCGGTACTAAATCTTAGCGAAACCATTATACACCAAGTCACTTTAGATCCACAAGTTATTAACTGAATCGGCCAAGCGCGACGCAACGGTACAGACTAGGTGTTCTAGGTACCCACGCGATGCACAGGTAAAAAAAAATTGTAATCACATCCAAATTGACATCCTTTGCACTTCACTAAAATCACTTAAACTTCTAACATCACAGTGTACAACACTGGGGGCTTATAAAAATGTTTATAAAAAAAATTGGAGCGGCAATACGTCAGCTCCCCACAACGTATGGTAGGCGACTGAGGTGGACTGGTGGAGGTCGCCTGCGCCCGCGCACGGCGCGGCTATGCTCACCCGGTTATCAGCCTTCGAGGGGGGAAGGGGGTGAAAGAAAAGCGTTCACGTGACGTGGTAGATAAGCAGAAAATCTGTTTGACAATGTTTACTTAGTTTTTTGTGTTTTGTCTATAGATTAGCTTCTCTTTCCTAACACCACCACATCTCGCAAATCGCAATGAGAAGACAAATCGTGCAACCGCTTTCTTTTATGACTGCTATAGAAATTTACTACGACTATGTAAAACTTTCAATTCTAGAATGATAGAAAACGCTTGGACGGAAGTGCACTGAATATTTTCATTACTAAGAATACTTAGGTTTTATTGACATTTTACATTCCAAATTCTATCCCGATTTAAGAATCCGGGTCAAGTCAATTCTGCATTGAATAATTTACAAAATATACGAATCACGTTTTGGGTTCGCTACTGTACATATACCTACTCCCCTCAATTGCCAAGTCCTAAGTTATTCTAAATTCTCTCAATTCTCAGGACAAAACTAAGTAATTATTCGATATGTTTTAGCATTTAGTCCATACAAAAGAATCAAAATCAGTCTCTTAAACTTTAAGATACTTTTTAGTATATACTAGAATACGATACTTTTTAGTATCTACTAGAATACGGATTCGGCTACAGTCGCTATGTAAGTACAATTTTGGTTGACTTTAATAACATCTGAATACTCGTAGCTACTGGGATCTAGTATCGCATACTAAGGCCCCCTAATAAACCCCTATACTACAAATACCGATAGTTTGTGTTCCCACCCAATGTCGAACAGAGCTCAGCGCATATCAGGTGTCTCAAACACCTGTTATTCAAATATTGGTAGAGTTCCCTACGTGGTAAACCTATGTAGGTAGCAGATGTGTGTTTTGTTACTTTCATGATCCGTTTAAGTTTATTATTTATTCCAAATACCAAAGTTTACTAAAATAGAAATGAAGATCACTAATACCGTACGTATTTGAAAAACTAATAAGATTTTACGAATGGTTATCAATCTAACATTTATAAATAAATAAATAAATTACAGTTTATTGACCAACACAAGCTTAAACTTTATTTTCCTAACATACCTAGTCTGAAAAGATTCAAACAGTGGCGTGCATAAAGGCACGTTTATTTTATACGTTTATTTTATATAGCACGTTTATTAAAGGCATGTTTATATGTATGTTTAGTGGACTCCATACTAAGTTATGCTCTCGACTGCTATGGTCTTACCTTTAAAACTTACATTGAAAAATTGGAAGCCATACAGATTCGATTTTTGAAGCTGCTTGTGAACAAGAAAACTAAAAATAAATGTAAAAATGACTACAGAAAATTATTTAAAATTTGTAAAATCCTCCCAATTACTCTAAAACATAAATACCTAATATTAGTTAACAATCATGGCAGTCGCGAGCGTTATTCATTAGTCGCTCATAGTCATGGACACTGTACCAAGTCCATTGCGGCGGGTAAATACCTTGTGCCCAGGGTAAACAACTACTATGGTGATCGAACCCTCCAAAAACGCATCCCATATTTGTTAAACAGCTTGCCAGCCTACTTAAGAACAGAGAAAAAAACATCTAGATTTAAAATATTATTAAGAAAGTACCTACTAGAAACATTACCTGCATAACTATTATTAAGTAAGTAAGTATTTAGTATTGTATAGTATTAAGAAGTAAGCATTAAGTAATTATTATGTATAGTATTTAGTATTAAATATAGAAACTGAGACTGTATTCCTACAGTCAAACTGTGAAAACAGTTTTGTAGGATTTAAGTTACTTTGTAAGTCAATTATTGTTAACATGTTTATGAAATAAAAATAAAAAAAAAATTAAAAAAATTAGCACTGCTTACCCAAGGAAATAATACGTCGATGCTCATTTTTTATCAAGACAATCAGTAAATAGGTATTCTGACTTACCAATGCCTACCCTAACTTCAAACCCTGTGCACGCCACTGTCACTGAAATCCAAGTGCCTAAAAAAAAATAAAAAAATTAGCACTGCTTACCCAAGGAAATAATACGTCGATGCTCATTTTTTATCAAGACAATCAGTAAATAGGTATTCTGACTTACCAATGCCTACCCTAACTTCAAACCCTGTGCACGCCACTGTCACTGAAATCCAAGTGCCTAAGCATGCGGGTCGAATATTCACAAATACAAAATATTATGCTTTAGTTTGTTTAGGTACTTAAACTTTAACCTGATTCAATTTCTCTATTGTGCGCCTATTTATCAACTAAGTTTCAACTTATCAAATCGCAATTCAAAATATGCTTTTGAATACTCAAAATAGGGTGAATTTTAGCTTGATCATGTTTCTATGTACTTAAAATACACAATGGATGGTGCAATTAAGTGATGGCCGACCTACTTGCATACGTAATGAGTGGAATACATTAGTGCTGGATCTCCGTACCAGGACGGGGGCAGTCGAGTGATATACTATCTCACAGAGAGGCATTGCTGGTCAAGACCCATTTTCCCAGTAGATTTCTTTGTTAGGGCTTTATTTTTCACGCGTATTTGGGTGTGTATGTAGATAGGTATGTATATTTGGAATTATTGATACCCTCTGCATGTAAAATCAAAGATGATTTTAATTTATGAGGTATCGTTGCGTCTAAGCCATGCGACGGATATAGCTTTTAGTTTCTTGTTTCGGCTTTATAAATCCAAAATGACGGTAGAGCATAATGCGTATCATATTGAGCACCAGATCACTGAATAGTGCTTTCAAAAGTAAGATGATGTTCCCTAAAATATTTTAAAAGCAAAAAGCTCCTTTAAAGAATAACACAACCTGAAAAATATTCAGGTGGTGTACTATACTACAAGTAGGATCTCTACATATTTCTTGTTACTTAATAAATATCAGACGTAACTAACAGCACCATCGGTTTCTTTATTTAAACCAAAACTGAAAGCCCTGGACCCTTGTTTTCAGTTGTAAATAATCTCCTATAGAACCTTATAATAGTTGCAAAGACGCAAGGTCATTTCAATAAATGCTCGAAGCTCGAGCGTCTAGATCAAATTAAGAACGAATATCACAAAGATTCTGTTATCTGTTTATTAAAAACCGGCCAAGTGCGAGTCGGACTCGCGCACCGAGGGTTCCGTACAAACCTGTAGTAAGTTTGAAATTAAATGTTTTTTTTAAATATTTGAGTTGATTGAATGAAAGGTAAATTGCGATTTACGATTAATGACGTATTAAAAAAAAACTACTTACTTGATCTCGTTCAAACCAATTTTCGGTGGTAGTTTGCATGGTAATGTACAACATATATTTTTTTTAGTTTTATCATTCTCTTATTTTAGAAGTTACGGGGGGGGGGGACACACATTTTACCACTTTGGAAGTGTCTCTCGCGCTCGTGGTAAGAAGCTCATTAACATACGCGTCACTAGTATGGTGGCCCAGAACGCTTCAGACGACAACCCAACAGGAACTACAAAAGTTCCAAAGACAAGCATGCCTAGCGATTACTAGCTGCATGAGCACCACCCCAACAGATGCTTTAGAGGTAATACTGGGAATCCCCCCCCTACATCTTCACATAAAAGAAGAAGCTACCCTCGCAGCTCTAAGAATTAAAACTTATGGGCTGTGGAAAGATATAAACACAACACACACCCGGATACTGTCAGGTGAGAACATGAAGTGTCCACTGTTAGGATGGATCTGCGACAAAACACAGAAGAAACACATAATCGAGAAAGATTATAAGATCAACATCTCAGATACCGAAATACACAGAACTACCAAAAACACGATAGACGTCTACACAGACGGGTCAAAAACGAGCCAGGGAACCGGTGCAGGAGTGTACTGTCCCGAACTAAACATACATATTGCTCGCGCGCTCGGTAAGAATAACTCTGTTTTTCAAGCGGAGTGCGTCGGCATCACTGCGGCGGCCATGGCAGTGGCCGACAGACAGGTAACAAACTTTCATGTTAACATTCAAAGTGATAGTCAGGCAGTCCTACGGGCATTAGCCAAAAGTACAACCTCATCTAAGCTCGTATTGGATTGTCATAACGCACTACAAACACTAACAAAATCAAACCTGGTATCACTCGGCTGGGTTAAAGGTCACAGCGGAAACATAGGTAATGACGCAGCAGACGAACTAGCTCGACGAGCCTCAAACCTGAAGGTAATGGGACCTGAACCGATCGTTCCAATACCATTCAGTGAGTACAAGACTTGGTTAAAACAACAAACAGTAGGTACACATGCCGAACTTTGGGCAAACACCACCAACTGTAGACAAACAAAAGAGGCTATACCCAGCCCAAACCAACACCTAAGAAATTACTGCAGTTAAACAGAGCTAAACTCAGGACGGCCGTAGGCATGATAACAGGACACTGTCCACTTAACAAACACCTATATGTTCTAGGTATAACCGACAGCCCTCTGTGCAGAGCTTGCACGGAGAGCGAGGAGACACCGAGACACGTGCTGCTCGAATGCAGTGCTGTAACCACTCAACGAGAAGCCTACATTGGCTCCCCAGCAACACTCCCGGAAGTCCTCGCCGACCTGGGCGGCCTGCTTGGATTCTGGAGTGAGCTCGGCTGGCTGGAGTGATCCAGCGGGGAGTCGCACCAGAGGTCTCACGCACAGCGGGCACCGGTGCTTAAGTGCGGAAAAGCCCAGAGATAGATAGATAGATAGTGTCTCTCGCGCAAACTATTCAGTTTAGAAAAAAATGATATTACAAACCTCAATATCATTTTTGAAGACCTATCCATAGATACCCCACACCTATAGGTTAGATGAAAAAAAAATTTTTGGGTTTCAGTTCTAAGTATGGGGAACCCCAAAATATATTGTTTTTTTTTCTATTTTTGTAAGAAAATCTTAATGCGGTTTACAGAATACATCTACTTACCAAGTTTCAACAGTATAGCTCTTATAGTTTCGGAAAAAAGTGGCTGTGACATACGGACGGACAGACAGACAGACAGACAGACAGACAGACAGACAGACAGACATGACGAATCTATAAGGGTTCCGTTTTTGCCAAATTTGGCTACGGAACCCTAAAAACGTGACCACCCGCGTAATGACGTTTACGTGCAAATTAACAAAGCCTGTATCTGGATCAAGTTCATACTTTTATGGCTCTAGGCATGCTCGACTAGTTTTTGCAGGGCGTCTACGAGAGCTAGACTATATGACTACATGTAGTTGTCTTCAGTGTGTTATGACCACTATGTTATTAATTATTATACGTTGTCAATTTAGCCCTTGATTATGATCTCACCTAATTCAAACCGAAGTTAAACTTGGAAGGAGAGTTCCGAATTCGACGAGAGAATTTGACTTTGTTAAGAAAGTGATAGTATTTTTTTTTAAAAACAAGCGCGCTTGGCTTCATCAAACTTGGTGGCAAGTGGTGAATGGTGATGCAGGGTTAGGTTGAGTGCGCTAGCTTAGAAGATGCCTATTCACTTTTTTTTGAACCAGTATTAAGAGCAGAGGGGAAAGCCGGAAATCTATACTAATATTATAAAGAGGTAAAGTTTGTGAGTTTGTAGGGGGTAATCTCTGGATCTACTAAACCGATTTTGAAAATTCTGGTACCAATAGAAAGGTACATTATTTGTGAGTGCCATAGGCTATATATTAATCCGAAAAATTAGGGGAGTTCTCGTGGGAATTTAAAAAACTAATTTCACGCGGACGAAGTCACGGGCATCTGCTAGTCAGATATACAGACACTAGAATATAGGATTTTTTAAATCAGCACAGCCTTTCTTTAAGACAGCTTCGTTATCTAGTTACTATCAGAGTTTAAAAAAACTTGTAGGTTCAGCACCCCTAGGTGACTAAACAATCAAACAATCGGTGTTACACAAAAAACAATGAGACAAACAGCGATTACAGCTCATACATAAGCCCGGTCATTGACCCGCGGCCGTGTACGCAGGAAACGAAGCAAGAACTAGATTTTAAGACCTGTTCCTACGCGAAATACGTGCCATGTACGGAGAGTAACCGTGAACCCCACTTATAGTGGGAACCGGCCTTTTTGCGGCCTAATTCTGACTTTCCTGCAGCGTGACCCACAAAATACATGCCGCCAGCCAGAATCAAGATGACTGGGCAGCGTTATTGAAGTTTCGAGATGTCTTCTTGTCCGAAATTCCTGTGTCTGTAAACAGGTCCTGGAGGCCAAGGCCTGTTTGGAACTCACGCTCGTAGCTAGTTTTAAGATAGCGTAGTCTTATAATATTTCATTGACGTTGAAAAAGTGTACAGTGTAGTTATTTTGAATAAACATCTTTTAAACATTTTTGTCTTGACATAGTCATCACAGTGCGTTCTTACAGTGACGGCACACGGATCCGAAACATGGCCGTGATACAAACACTTTGATCGGTCAAATGAAAATAAATGACATCCTGGCAAGCTTTCATAATATAAAAATGAATTATTTAAGAATTATTAAGAAGTATTAAGTAAGACGTATCATTTTTCGATTTGATTGTCCTATAAAGAATTTTTCAAAGATTTAAATTTCGAACAATTCGGATTGGATAGGTACTTGTAACGCCATCTAGTGAGGAGTTACAGCAATATTTTTTTCCATATTTCGGTGGAAGTCAAAATTTAATTGTTATTATATTTTATATCACATTATTGTGATCATAATATCTTAAATAATAAACTAGGTATTCCAATTACAATAAAATTTTAAACTGGGGAAATTTCCTTAATTTAACTATTCGCCGCTAGATGGCGCACTCAGGTCTTTGAGGAACTGTATTACTGATAACAAATAAACGCTAGGGGCGTGGGTCACAATATCACCGCGCCGCGGTGCTATATTTTTATAGTCATCTTATATTTATAAATGGTTTATTTTTTTAACGTTTAAAATTTCCTGAATGAATTCGTACTCAATTCATTACTAAAATAAATATTAACGTGTGACGTGTCAAAGATCACAATGTTAGAGGCAATAGCGGTGCAGTAAAGGTGTCGCAAAGCTCTAAAGATCGCGAGGGGCTAACAGACTCAATTTGCGTTTTTGTCGGAATATTTTCGACTACATTTGCATACATTCGGGGTCCTTACTATTGGAGCGCGCACGGGCGGCAATACGCAGTGCTTGCTGTTATCATCATATCAGCCATCATATCACATATCGGAGGTCCATTGTTGACCATAGGCCTTTCCTCATCCAGCCACTTCCCGCCAACCACTTTTGCTGTGGCTTGATTTTTTTAAATTCCAAATTTTCAAAGTTGACAAACCTAATTGCAGCTTAGCAATGGTTGCGAAGCGTTTATTTATTTTTATAATGCTCAGATACTCAGACTTTCTAGTCTATTGTGTTTGGCAAAAACCCTGTTTCGCGACAAAATGTCATCGGGTGACTAAGTTGATGGACGACACACTTTCGTAAGATACTATTTACGTATCTACTATTTATGACAGAATTAGTTACTAAGACGATGACGACGTCGATAAGTAGGAGTCTGGTCTGGTGGGGAGGCTTCGGCTGTGGCTAGTTACCACCTCTCTGGCAAAGACTGTACTACCAAGCCAAGTGATTAAGCGTTGCGGCACGATCTCTCGGTAGAAACCGATTAGAGGTAATGTGTTCAATATAGCTGCCTGGTACTTGGTAGAGGTACCTAACAAGTTAGCCTACTGCCATTGTATCCTGCATCATCACATGCCATAGGTTTTTAGATATAATATGGTACCTGGTAGGGGTGTTCCTTTAGATATGGTATTATTTATTTAATACTAGATGATGCCCGCGACTTAGTCCGCGTGGATTGATGTTTTTTTGATTCCCGCGGGAACTCTTCAATTTTCCGGGATAAAAAGTAGCTTATGTCCTCCCCCGGGATACAATATATCCCTGTAGGTACCAAATTTCATCAAAATCGGTTGAACAGATACCATACAAGCTTTACCTCTTTATAATATTAGTATAGTAGTATAGAAATCGAACTGTTTAATAAATAGTGGTTTACATTTGATGTGGTGTTATCATAAATTCATACGAATTTTACCGTACACCACGGTGCCGCCGACAATAGGCTTATTCGTACAAACTATTGAAATTATTTCACACAGCTATAAATACATACTATACTTATACTATAATACACTACTACATACATTTAATACTATACTATTAGTAGAACGATTGTACATAAGAGATGATTATTTACTTATGTAAATAAAATATCGTTCGGGAATAGTAATATTCTATTACTAAGTAGTTCTTCAAATAAAGCTTCCAAATAAGTGCGATGGCAGCCTAAAAAACATACAGTAGGATGAAAATGCGAAGAATTTCCACCAAAAACATCGGCTCAAAAGCGCGATAACCCTCGTGGGCGAGAGCGGTTGGTTACGCAAGCAAGGACGAGTTATAAATACCGCCAGTGCAAAAACGCGAAACCAAAATAGTTCGAATCGTTATTAATAAACTTTGTCATTATTATTGTATCGGTTTATTTGTTAGTCGTGACTTTTATTTGTTACCAAATCAAACTCAACTCAGTTCCTTAGATATATACAACTGAAATTGGTATAATGAAAATGAGCGTGCTAAGCGGATTACCTCCAGACACCTCAAGATCAGCCCAAACAACGTGCGAAAAATTAATCAAGTGTATTGTGAAAATATATCACTTATCACCTCACTAGCTTAAAAAAGGGCGCCTTTGCATACTGTTTAGTCCTAGTACCGATAGGCAGGCGACGCAATGTCGCCTGCCTATCGGTTTTTTATCGGATATACCATGGAGAGTGTGCTCAGGAACTTCACAACCTTGTTCCTCCTTCTCCGTTCTACCACAGAACAGCGAGAAACCGTTTGCGTTGGCATCCTTATGTGGTCGATGTCCAGTTTGCCCGCACGAAACGTTTTTGCTCAACGTTTCTGATCCGAACCGCTAGGATCTGGAACACCCTCCCGGCGCACGTGTTTCCTACCACGTATAATTTAGGTACCTTCAAGGCGAGAATGAATAGGCATCTTCTAGGCAAGCGCGCTCCAACCTAGACCTCATCATTGCTTTGCACTAAGCATGATTGTCGTCAAACGCAAGCCTATCTAACAATTAAAAAAAAAAAAATAGTTCGTAATTTTAATGTCTGTTTTTCTGTTCTTTTGTGTGCAATAAAGATTTAATAATAATAATAATAATGGGACGCCTTTGCTGCCTCAAGCCAGTGAGTCTTGTTCGTTTTTTATTACCTCATTATTATATACCGATATTTCTATAACCTTTACTGTGGTTAAGTAATCCTTAATATTTTAAAGGACATTTTAATAAGAAGAATGAGTTAAGTAATAAATAAAATATTTTTATACATATATACCAACTCGTATTTCTCATAGATAACTTAGTACTAGGTACAAGGTTGTACTTACTTGAAAGAAAAATAATAAATGATATGACAATAAATATTTATGATGTAGAGACGGCCGTGGAGTTAGTTTTTATCAGAATTTCAAGATTCCTGTCTGTGTTGAGATGAGAGTAAACTAAAGTGGAAAAACTTGACTGTACTTGTATAGCAGTCTCATAATACCACAGTCCACAACTATGGGAATAGTTTCTAAAACAACTATGTATGTCAAAGGAAGTTGTAAACATTAGGGTCTGCCCACAAAGTATATCAATCGGAAACTATGGAGTTTGATAAGCATTTTAATTTAGATAATTAGACGTTGTTTAACAATAATTTTGACGTTATAAAAAGCCAAATCTAGCTCCTCTGCACTGCTCTGCTCTGAATTTATTTCTGAATTTTCTCTGGTCTGGTATGGTTGAAGGCAGTTGCCAGTTACCCACCCTACCGGCAAAGACGTACCACTAAGCGATTTAGCGTTCCGGTCCGATGCTGCGTAGAAACAGTTAAGGGTTTAATATAACTGCCACACCTGTAGCAGGTTAGCCCGCTACCATCTTAGACTGCATCATCATTCATCCATACCATCAAGGTGTGATCGCGGTCAAGGGCTAACTTGTCAACAACCCATGAACCCACTTCCGGACGGACGACTTCTTTGCTGAGCACGAATCATCTCTGAGAATGAAAACTGAGAAGGGACAAGCGGCGATATCCTGTTGTTAATTAGTCAAAACATGACGTACATGTAATAAATAAATTGACTTTTAAACGGCCGGCCTCACTCGGGTGGTCGGGGGTTCGATCCCCGGCCATGTATCTCTAACTTTTTGAATTTATGCGTTTAAAGGTAAATTTAAAGGAGGAAAAAAAACACTTCGCTGTAGCGCAATCGGGTATAAACTAATCGCACCTTCATCAAAGTTAACTCAGCAATAAGTAACAAAACGCTATAACAGTCAGTTTTCGTTTCCCTGCCGCGGCGAGCTCGTAAAATACGTGGAGACTATTAAAATGTTCCGAATTCATTTCCCACTCGAAGTTAGAAGTTAATTGATAGCAGGTTAACTGCGCTTCCTCGGTATACGAGCGTTTATAAATTGAAGCCAATATTAGGGTTGGCCATTTAGGTACGAAGATAAAACATGATATATGCGGTTTTTTCCGCGATGATTGAGGGTTTTTGAAAATTCCGTGAGCTCATCCATTTTTCGGTAAGGTCTTAAACTAAGGTATTATGAATTGTAAAAAATTACGGCAAGGTGATACGTCGTGACTCGTGGTAGAACGAAGAGAATGAGAAATTTTATATCAATTTACAAAAAAAAGAATGCTTCCTTTGAAAAAAAAAAATTTTAGTTTTTATGTCAACCCTACTCCGCTATAATCGGTCCATTAGTCACACTATCACTTTTGCACGTCGCGCGTCGTGTCGCCGTTTACAGTCCGAATTTCATAATGCGTGCACGCACGTTCAAAATCAAATGTAGGCCGAAAAATCATCCAGATTAATATACGAGTATCTGTGTCTGTTAAGGTTGCTTCTCACTAGTCCACTTAGTACGAACAGCCATACCACCTTGTGCAGAGTTGACTAAATGTGGTCAATATGGTGGTAGCGATTCATACACATTTGTACAGTAGGACGTGACCCCCGAACAGACTGCAGCTTGACGTGATAAAAGCTGCCCTCAACCATAACTCCGAATAATTAGTCATTGGTTTTTACTCGCTGTGAGGATGCATTTACGCATCCTGCCCAGAGCAGATACATAGGGATTAAATGGACTCTACCAGAATGCCCACTAAAAATCAGTGGCACAGTCCTATCCAATTCCCTTGGAACGAGTCCATTGTGGGCGTCGCGCAAGAGACACCGGCGCATGTTCTGAAGAGTTCCCGGAGCCTCATATTTTATCAGCTGTAATGCCGCCAAAGGGGTTTTAGTCGGCAGTAATCCTATATAATTCGATCTCTTAGATGCGAGCTCGAGCTATCATATACCGTGAGAGGCCACCTTAGTATTTTCAAATTAGGCTAACGATCAAAAGTCACGTATGTATGAGGGCGCTTTGATGATTTATTTCAATAAAGTTTTAGACTTGTGTGCGTATAAAAATAGGTAACAAATAATTAATTTACCTGCAGTTTCGGATATGTTGCTCACGAAATGTTTTGATGAAGATTTCTCTTTCAAGCCATTTTCAACAAACTACCGTCTACCGAGTGACTCTACCGCTAGTTTTTATCCCGGAAAATTAAGGAGTTCCCGCGGGAATCAAAAAAACTAAAACCACGCGAACGAAGTCGGGAATCTTTTAATATTATAAATGCGAAAGTGTCTTTGTTTGTTGGATTGTTGGTTTGTCCTTCAATCACGCCGCAACAGAGCAACGGATGGAAGTTATTTTTTGCATGGATATAGTAAATTGAGTTCTTGGAGAGTGACATAGGGCTACTTTTTTCCCTGAAAATTAAGGAATCCTCGCGGGAATTGAAAATACGTACTTATTACACGCGTCTATTATTATTAAGTAAATACAGCGAACGAAGTCGCGGGCATCAATCAGCTAGTATAACATAATAATACCAGTCTAAGCTTATAGTTCAAACAGCTCACAGTTCAGTTCAAGGTCGATCAGCGTCATCATAAAACATAAATTAAGATAAGGTGAAAGGTCCCTGAATGACGCAAGCATTCGTCACGCGCTAAACACTCATTTATAATTTACTTAATGGCTTATTATCTGTTAAAAGATCTTTATTATTCTTTTTTGTTATTTAACTCGCAATGTTTGTGGGTTTGTTTGGGTCAAATCTTGCAACTGAATTTTAAATCAGTTATCCCCAACCGATTGAGCTGAAATTTTGCATACACGTTTAGTTTGGACGACAATTATTATGGATCCAATTCTGCTGCATTACGTATCATAACATCTCTTAACTAAAATGACACCTCTATTTCACTCTATTTAAATTGCTTTCCCTTTCATAATACTCTCTTCCGGAAAATTACAGATTTCTCGCGGGAAACAAAAACCTTAATTCACGCCGACGAAGTCGTGGGCATCATTTAGTGTTATAATAATTTACCAATTTTACATATAATATTACACCTATTTTGATGTACTCAGCTAAGTCATGGACCAAAGTAAATTCGCCGGTGTTCTCCATTGTTTAGTGCACTGTAGAAATTTGAAGGGCCCCATTCATTCTGATTGTCGCTAATTGTAGAAACACACAACAAAACTCTTACGAAAACGGGCACTAGGTAATGAAAGCTAATTTATTGAAGTACATATATAAATAATACTACTCACCTACTCGTTTTTGTAAGAATGGATTGAACCATGACTTATAATAAATATCAAAATTATTATTTTTAACTAGTTATATAAATGTTATTATATACTAAAACCTGTAAATGTAAGCGGCGAACATCTCAAGTTATGGAAATCGTCGAGTTATATCCTAATATAATAATAGAAATGAAAACTAGTATGTTGATATATATTATCACTTGCGTAGCTATACAGATAAAAAATAGACTGTCTAAAACCCCGTTTATATAAACAGATAAAATAACACTTATTGACTTTTATCAAAAGGTAAATATATTTACGTACAAGTTACATTACATTAACACATTTGATTTTCTATTTTCGTATTTAAAGATACGCACACGAAGGAAATAATCCTGCGTATTATTTATTCTGTAACATTTGGAAATATTACTCCGTGTCTTTTTCTTACTACATTTAAACATTATCAGTTATCATTAAAGTAAGCAAGATAAAGCAAATATTATAATCCCATGGGTAAATATACGATCAGCTGTTTTCGTTAATTATAGGTACCAACTCATTAATTAACAAACACTCATTAAGTATTAGTTACTTAATGATTCTGTAGTTGTTCTGAGGAGTATCGACCTAAACGATAATTACAGTTATTTGATTTTCTATTTTCGTATTCAAAGATACGCACCTGAAGGAATAATTCTGCGTATTATTTATTATGTAACATATTTTGTCTAAATACTACTCAGTGTCTTTTTCTTATTACATATTTTAAACATTATCACTATTATTATTTATTATAATAAATGCCAGTGAATAAAGGTTTTAGTAATGTTGAGAATTTACCACCATAAAAATATTTAAAGTAATTAAGTACTTACTTGGGTAATTTAATTACTTATTGTGTCTACCATGTATTAATAAAAAAAATACGCTTACATACGTTTAGAACGTAAAACCCCTATAACATACGATTATTATTAATAACCGGTATTCGTGAGAATTAAACTTGACCTTTAACGTTATCGGGAAGGAAAAAAAGTTACAACGCTGTCACGATATTAACATGAAATAAAAAAAAACAAGTAGGCTTTTCCGGCTTATACTAGGAGTAAAATATCCTTATCACTAATCCTACCTTATCTCTGTGGGAATGTCGATGGTGCGTTACTGGAGGAGGGTGCTGCGGCGGCGGTGGCATTTGACTCTGCCCAGTCACCACCATGGGTAAACCATCAACAATCGTCACCATCACACGCTTGTCCGAACTCCGACGTCTTTCAGCAGAATTCCTCCGTCGCCTTTGCTCATCTGCCACGGGTTTCGAGAACACTGTTCTTCTATCGAAAGCTGAGCGTGGATCTACTTGGTTTTCTGCTATCCTGGTAGCTGGCGTATGACTTTTCGAGCGTTTAAGCAACCGCATTACGTGGGATTTCAAAGCGTCAGGTTTACTAACAGGCGGAGGTTCTGGTTTGTGTTTGTATGACTGGGAGTGCGCATGGTGGCGCTGAACTGACACCGTGTGACCCATCCCTGGTTGAACTACGTTGGATAAACTCTTGACTGCGTACGCAGCATCTACTTTGTTCCCAGCCACGCACGAAACCTCGTACATTCCGACCTCCTGACACTGCCGTATCCCCTGGTACTTCACAGTTCGCACTCGTATCACGTATCACTTACAACATTTTCTCAGAGTTCCACGAAAACACTGCAATCCTCACACTTCACAATTCCTGCATGTTATGATTCCGTAGAAACCACCGCGATTTGCTTACACTTGTATGCTATACTATTTGTTCGATACGTCGGGACCGGTTGAGGAAAACTACTACAACATCACATAAAGTAATTAAACAACTTTAGTCATCAAACGCACCATTCACACATCACAAAGCAATGTGGTAAATGACTTAACAATTCTTATTAACAAATCTTCAGAACGCGTCCGCCTCGTGCGAGCTTTAGCGTTGTACTGATACGAGTCTAGGGTATCTACTAGTAGAAGAATTCATGAACTCACAGCAACAATCGTCCAATATGTTACCGATCCAATGATAAGACCGGAGATACAAGCGTCTGACGCGAGCGGGCGAGGCCCATCTTTAATTCACTAAAGGTCAATGTTTTTTCATTCACAATTTTAAAGATGATCCTGAAAAATAACACAATAGTCTTAATGTTCGATGCCACATCGATGAAACTCCATAAATGAGCCATTTATTTCTCATTGCTTTCTGTGTTATGTTATGAATAATGATAGCAGTGCATCATTTATCTTACTTCATTGAAATTATTTGCATTTAAAATGAATTCGTTTACTTAATGATTTCAAAGTTATATAATAAGAATTATAATAAGGTATAAAGATGTGATCATAAACCTAAAAATTGGTTTTGATGACGCTAATAAAGTAATATTGTTTATAATTTATAAGCGAATTGGGATTTGGGAAGTTCTAGAAGAAACTACAATTACTATAACGAAATACGAAAAATCTATTCGAAACGGCACGATAGTCTAGTGGTTAGGAAGACTGCCTCGAATCCCGAGTTCTAGGCACTCGCCTCAGACTTTTCGGAGTTAGTACAATACACTTGATTTAAGGGTGAAGGAAAACATCACTCAAAAAGTGATGTCACCTCAAAGATGTGCGATACCGGACAGCGTGGTGGATTATGACCTAAGTCCTTCTCAATTTGATGGTTGGTGAGATGATGATGAGGAAAACCATTTTATATGTACTAGTAACTTCAAAAGTTTAACAGATCGAGTAATAGTTACTTGTACTAGTCAAATATAAAATACTCATCATATTATCACACTTCATACTAATATTATAAATGCGAAAGTGTGTTTGTTTGTTGGTTTGTCCTTCAATCACGCCGCAATGAAGCAAAGAATCGACGTGATTTTTGGCATGGATATAGTTGAGGACCTGGAGTGTGACATAGGCTACATTTTATCCCCGAAAATTAAGTAGTTCCCGGGGGAATAAAAAAGCTTTAACCACGCGGACGAAGTCGCGGGCATCAGCTAGCTATTTGTTTATTTCATAAAGGACATACAAGTGTCTCTTATAAACTACATACTACATACCGGTCCGGCCACAGTACATAATCCGCATAAAGTCAATGTTTCATCCACACCAATTGATGTAATTGCAAATGGTAGGTTACATTCGGCACGGGAATGGGATGACGTCTTTCGAATTAATCAATTTACTTACATCTACACATCCGGAGCGTAAATTCCATTTAAATTATTGACACAATTTTGTTACACTTACGTCGTAGAATTTGAAATGGGGATTTGGCCTGTGGGATTCAAATTTCATACCAATTCGCACATTTACGTTTATGAATAACAGGAATGCAATCAATACAATTCCGGTAAAAAACGAACACAAAACGATTTTATTCGCTATATCATTATGTAATCATTAATATCAAAATTAAATTCGATTATACGTCCATAATTCATAAATAAGTCATATAATTCTTATAGAGGCTCTTATTTGTTTTAAGACTCATTTTACGGTTCCGTTCCTCAAGAGGAAAAAAAGATACCCTTATAGGATCACTTAATTGACAATAATTATTTCAAGAACTTAGGTTCATAAAGTATGGTTCTTTAAATAATACCTTATCTACATTATGCCCTCTCGGCAGGAATGGCATTCCGAACCAGATGTTACTACTTGAAGATTTAAATCACTAATATTTTATTCGATCAAAAAAAAACATTATTGGTTTCTGAATTAGGTTTTCACTGTTAAGTGGTTAGGGTGTTTAGAAACTTTTCATTGCATTGTAAATTGTATTTGTGATTAACTCAAGTAGTTAATAAGTTACCCAGAAAGGTAGCTGATATTAGTATTATGATTTATGAATATAACTAAAAACAGCTTCAAATGCTGTAAACTTAAAATGCTGTAGGCATGATGACAAATTTGCGAATTTCACGGAAAGCCCAAACACAAAGCAGATTCCTAGGGAGTGGTAAAACCTGGAATTCATTTAAAATTCCACTTGGAGTACCTAATGTTGTAGATAACGCGACGCCTACGCTTGTGGAGAATATATTACTCGTACATTAATTTGTTATTTTCATGGATTCAATTTTCTTCTATTCACGAGGGAGAGGCAGACCCCCAGCCACATGGTGGTCCAATGTCGAGAGGGACGTTAGAGCCCTTAACATCACGCCAATGACAACCCAGGACAGAAGGTCCTGGCGCCTACGTACAAGGAGGCCCGACCCCAAATGAAATGGGATGTGGGCATGGCAAAGAACAAGAGGATTCAATTTTCTTCTATATTATTAGGTACAATATGATAAATGATTGTTTATTTGTGACACCATCATTGAATAATTAATAGCTATATTTTCTTTCTTTCTTCTCTCAATCTTACGTTTTGATATTTCATTTCTTAAGGTGAATATCTAGGACTATTTTAACCCGACTACAGCAAAGCTAAAAAGAAGGGCTTTGTATGTATGTATGCGAGTATGAACCTAAGTATGTATGTATGAATGTTATGTATGTTCCACCGTAGCGCTTTAATCACTGCGCCGATTTTGATGAATGAGGTGTCAAATTGTCAATCGATTCGTTATTGGTCCGGGTAACATTTAACACGAACAAAATCAATATGACGGATGTTAAATCCAAAAAAGTGGAGGGTCACTGAATTTTTTCCGTACACGGGTTTACAGTTTTAGAATACTTACTGTTTGTTATGAATTTAATTTCTTTCTAACAACCCTAAGGCAACAAATCTAATATTATATATAAATCACGTGTCACGTTGTTTGTCCGCGATGGACTCCTAAACTACTTAACCGGTTTTAAATTAAATTTGCACACCGTGTGCAGTTTGATCCAACTTGAATAGGATAGCTTACATCTTAATAATAGGTATTATAAATGTGAAAGTGTGTCTGTCTGTCTGTCTGCTACGCTTTCCCGGCCCATCTTTTTGACCGATTTTGCTGAAATTTGGTACAGAGGTAGGTTATATCCCGGGGAAGGACATAGGTTTTTTATCCCGAAAAATAAGGAGTTCCCGCGGGAATCAAAAAACCTTAATCCACGCGGACGAAGTCGCGGGCATCATCTAGTAAAATATACAAGTAGAGATGTTAAAATAAAGCACTTGAGTTAGCGCAATTCCCAGAGAGACGCAGGTTCAAATCCTGCCAGTTCCACAATTTTTGATATTATGTATTTTAGTAAGTTTAGAAACTTTACTAGTGTGAGAAGCACTATTATAAGATTTTAAAAATAGTGGTTGAGACTTCAGACGTCTCAACCACTATTTTTATAAATCAGGATTATCGGCAGCCCTAAGCTTTCTACTAAGTACTCACAACTAAGCCTTACCTACATCAGTATTGCGCATTACCAATGACCAGGTGCGGCACACTTTGTGCTCCGGGGTGAAGTTTATAAACACCAATGATTAACGGCGACCGGTTGGGCCACTCCACGAGCGACCAAACCGTGATAATACCAATATAATACCAGGGGTCGTACTGCCAACGCTTGAAGCCATATTGTTTCATTATTGTCGACTTTGTTGTTTTAGAAATATTATCCTTATTTTAGGAACGTCAAGGTACATGACATCAAACTGTCATTTTGAAGTAATACTGCTTTAAGCGATGGTAGTAACCTAGAAAGTAGTGCTTGCGAAATAGGTAGGTCATTAGTGAGTAACGTACTTATAGTCATTAGTCATTACTGTCTGATCTTTCCTAGCAATATCTTTATTTGTTTTCATTATAAGTGGAACTTTTTGTTTTAATATTAAACTCGACAACAGTTTAGTACCTAATTTTAATCACTCAGTTTTACTCAATCAGAATTGTCTCTCTTTTTAATCAAAGATTTAAGATTAGCTATTTTTCATTGACAAAAATAGACGATTTTACAAATAATTAAAATGAGTTTATGTCAATAAATAACATAGTAAGTAATTACTTAAAATGACTGTTGGACAAAAACGCATGGATAGGTGGTTGGTAGGTACCATTATATTAGGTTAAAGACCTTTGCCTCGGGACAAAAGAGGCCAATTTCATTATAATAATTTGCTGAAAATGTAATGTAGTGGTACCTACGAGTACCTTTATTATTGGGCATGTCTGAATAATGACATGGCGTATTAAAATTAATATTTCCTTGAAAAGGCTCAAAAACTTTACGAATGAGAAAAAACAAGCCGTCGTCGTCTCAACCTCTCAGGATCAGAATGCAGTTTAGGATTCGCTAAAATTGAGCGCTAAGCGTTAATCTTGTTAATTGACGTTAAAGTTTACTGTTTGTTTGGGATTACGAAAACAACCCTACCCTTAGCAACTTAGGAAGGTGATTATACACTTGGCAAAACATAAATCACGTTGTTACCCTACGCAAAGCAGGTATTGCTTATGACATTTCATAATAGTAGGACTCAATTTTCAAAGACGACGTCATGACAAAAAAAAAAATATTATACAGTATCAATTCCGAATTTCTTACATGTCAAAACCATTTTCCAAACAATTTCCCCTCTAAATCTGTATACACTGTGATACGTACAGTTAATGGAATGTAGGCGACTGGTACCCTCATCATTACTTTTCACACAATACACTCGGTCTGTATTCATGTCCCATCTTTATGTCAATTTTGTGCTACGTTCGAAATATGCGAGTTACTTGCATCCATCTATACTAAAATTATAAATGCGAAAGTCTCTGTCTGTCTGCGCAATTTAACAAAATCTTATAGAGGGATAACTTGCATTCCGGGGACGGGCCATACGCTAATTTTTGTCCCGAATAATCAAAGATTTTACACGGAAAGTTTTTCTTAAACATAAATCCACTCCGACGAAGTCGCGGTCATCATCTATGTATTACAACATTATCAAATAAAAACAGGCAAGCGCAGTAGAAAGGGAAACTTTTTGGAACGAAGTTCCTTATCGCGCGTTACGAAAGAAAAAATTAAGACCAAAAGTTGTAATGACACTTTTGGTTGCTATGACTACTTGTGTTGTTGACTTCAAATTGTTGAAAATAAAAAGGCGAAATAATTTAAAAGAATTACGTTTTCAATAGTTACATAGGCTAGTTATTCGTTCCATCCATCTATGGAACGAAGTTTCTTTCGATTAATTAGAGAAGGAATTGTGATAAAATTTACACAGAGAAACACGCGCACGCCGCACGGCTTACAACTATAGCAAAAAATTTCGTTACAACTTTTGGTACTTCGTTCCATCGAGTGTCCCTTGACACCTCTCAAGTTTTTTTTCACCTAGTAAACGTCTAAACGCGGCAGGACGCTTTTCTATTATACGTACAAAACAGCGAGTTGGACATTTCAAGATCCGCAGCAGCGTAGTGAAAAGATAACGACAGTGGAGTGGGTGCGGTTATTTTTCCGGTGACAAGATACCTCTACGGTCTTCTCGCTATTTCGGAAATAGGGGACCGATGCCTTTCGGATAAATGGTAGAAATTTGAAGTTCAACAAACTGTAAAAGACGTTTCATGAAGTGTGAGATTCGCCGCTGTAAAATCTGTTATACCTACTTTTAGTCCTGTCCAATGTCAAAAGATTTTTACTCAAATAAACTGTTACGAGTGCTTTCGAATCATCTATTCTTATCTTATGACAGAGATTGTGGTGCCAAAATGGCTATACTATACAGTTAGTAGTAGGAGTAGTATTATACTTTATCAATATATGTGATCGAGATATTTGTTTATTCAAACACAGCAACTACTAACTCCTTCGATCGAAGCATTAAGTTCAAACTATTTAACAAGATCGTTTAGTTAGGTTAAAACAGTGTTAGTATATGACGGACAGGTTTTGCAAATGGGTATAATAAAAGGGCTGGGAGTGTTCAGACAGTGGATTAATGTTTGCCATCGCTGTAAACACTAAACACCATTCGGAACGGACGAATTTGCGAACGTCCGAAACATTATGTCCGGAGTGGACATTTAATTGACATGTAAATAGTTTGTGTGATTTGCATGGTGGTTTGTTAGAAATTGTTATAGTGAGATATACATTACTACTCCATCCCTCTCCCACATGTTCATATTGTAGAGATGGGACCATAACAAGTATTGGATTTTTCTGGCAAGAAATTCAGGTTTCACGAAATAGAGATAATTGGATTTTTCTGGCAAGAAATTCTCAGTAGTTCAAGGCAATCAATTTTATGACAGACAAAATTTTATTTCGGTACCACCTGGATTACATTTCTTTGAGAAATTCAGGTTTCACGAAATAGAGATAATTTAACAGTTTAAGAAGAAGATGTTCTTTAGCAGAAGAAAGTAAACTTAAGGGGTTTTAAACATCTAGGAATTTACTAGAACAACTGTTTTAAAACTCTAGTAATACTTTAGGGATTTTGAATTGTACATTACTAAGCTACTATTAGAGAGCTAAGTATTATTATTATTATGTTTCAAAATATCATAAGCTTGCATCCGAACAACTAGCACATCTGACAGAAACTGATTATGTAACGTAAATAGAACTCCCGTCCCTACATTTGTCGTATTGTCTGAAACAAAACTAATTACACGTAGCATGTGTTATGATAAATTGACGTCAGAGGAAGAGACGCATGTGCGTTGCAAATAAGAAGACCATTTAAATGAGCAGATATTGAAAAAAAAATATGGCTTCAAGCCTCAAACTTTTTGATGTATACGGATTACGGAAGCCAAGCAAACAATACAAGATGAAAACTTGAAATTAAATACCTAATCATTTTCAGCCAATCTAATTAAGGATTACAAAAGAAGCGACGTCAAAAGACTTTTAAAAGAAGAGAATCGGGGACGCAGTCACGTCAAGTTTAATGTCACAACGAGATTAAAAAGATAAGAACGTTATGGATAAAGTTCGTTGGAAAAAGTTGAAGAGAATAATGCGGTGTGGAGTAGGTAGACCATGAAAATGGAAATAGTGCCCGGTTTATATAATTCTAGTCGATAGATCCAGTAATTTCATTCCATCCAGATCCACTTGTAAAGCAAAATCACTACAGTGAAATTAGTGATAATTAGTGCATTTAAATGTGAAATAAAAAAGTGACTTAACAGCTGTTATACTTTACAACCATCTTTTCTTACTTTCCGTTGAAAGAATATTCCTGATTGGTGATAAAAATGCGATCTTGCACTAAAAATCGGGTTTTTGCTGGACAAGTGACAGTTCACCTGTCAACTAAACGATGATATCCGACTAGTTGAAAGCTGCTGGAGAAATTCAGCAAAAAATCCGCGATATGTGGAAAGCCTCACAAAAGGCCAATGCCCAATGGTGCAACGGTGCAACGGTAGACGTCTATCAGTTGACGACGACGGTACATCACTGGATTTAGTTGCTATTGCAATAATGTAAATCAGCCTTTATGAGAATAACGATGCAGTGTAAACTGTAGAGAGTAGACTCTATGAAAATGGAAATAAGCAAAGTGAGCGCATTGAAATAATAATGGTTCTACGTCCACGTAGCCGCGGGGATTGTAAACTGTAGGTTTTCAAAAGATACGTTTGCAGTAATGATATGGGGGCACATGTACACGTTTGTTGTCTAGTCTCGAGTGGTGGCACATTTTTACATCCCTTTTCTACTACTAAAGCTAGACTAATAATATTTTAAATTCGAACATATATCTCTGTGTTACCTTTTTCAAGGCTCAACCGCTGAACCGACATTGTCGAAATTTTGCATAGATCAAGCTTACATCTTTGAGACCATAGGATACTTTTTATCCCGGATAATCAAACAGTTCTTACGGGACTTTGAAGAAAGCCATTATTTTAGAGATATATAATAAACGTTGTTGTTTAGCAGACGAATAGTTAATGACCGTTTCCTCTCTTTCTGCCATCAATAATAATTGCAAAAACAGCACCTTAGGCTGCATCACCACTTGCAAGCAAGTCTGATTGCAGCCAAGCGCTAGCCTATATATTTTTAAATAAACCTTTGAACTAGGGAAGACACTGACTCGTTTAACTTTTTTGGGAGATAGAGGCTAAATTATAATTTTGGAACATTGTAATTTGGAAATAAAGTTTTAATTTATTTATTTATTAGTAATTTAACTTTGGAAAGAAGGCAAATCTTCATGCTACATAATAACCGCTAAACAAAGTTTACATAACCAAGCTTACTACGATGTTTATTTGATCAGAAGGAAAATAAAAATAAACAATAAAAAATTAAAAACCCCGTTTAATGCATAATATGCGCGATGTTAATAAATGTAGGTAAACAAGATACGTATAAAATAAAAGCCCGTACAGTAAGTGCACTAATGATGCACACAGCTGCCGCTGAGACGCATTTGCATATCATTATGAAACACCTGAGCTGAGTCGATGCCCTTACCAGCGCTGACATTGATTATTCAGTATTCACACCAATATCTCAATTGTGCACTCCAAGCTAGCTAGAAAATGATTTTCCAGGCGAAATCAAACATCGCTGACGATAGGAAATTGAAGTATAAACCGGAAAAGGAAAAGAATTCGACAATGCTTTTAGTTACGGAAAATAGTTTTTAAAATCGAAGAAACGTTTTAGTTTTAAGAAAACTCAATGTTTTATAACCAGTACTTTTGAAACTGTCTCTATTATCATTATATCACGGGTTGGGAGCATAGCCAATCACTGCATCATGATGATTTTGTGCATTCGGTAAAAAATTATTAACTAAAGCTACAAAGCAGAATATCAAAAAATACATATTAAGTACAAGTTGTGTGTGAATTAATATGTGTGTGTGTGTGTGAGTGTGAATGAAGTCCCTGAGGGCCACATCAAAAACTAAAATTGTTTTCCGCAACTAAGTAAGTGAAACCCACGTCAATTTCATAAATGAGACACGTTAGTATCGAAGTAATGGCACTATGAAGGACACGTCTAAGGATCCTGGCTATAGGCCAAGATGGCTCGAATATAATTTTATTGAATAGGCATAAGGCACGTAACCTCTACTTCCTCTTCCGTAGGCTCACCAGACAAGGTATTTTTTCTGACACGCCTTGAATACCTCCATGGACTCCTGGGACTATATTATTATGGCAACCCTACTCTAATGCCCCTAGGGTAGCGTTTACGTATAACAAAGGCATTAAGGGCTAAATTCAATTGTTTTCCTTATGCCGCAGAAGCCATAAACTTATGCTTAACTCATAGCAATAAAGGCGTAATTGGCTCAACATATTAATACCAATAGGTATGTATTCTGCACAGTCATAGAGGTTATTGTAAGTGTCTAATTTAAGAGATGATTGTTATTCGACATTGGACCGCGGTATTAGAATCCTACAGTACTTAGGTATTACAATGTTAAACGTAGGTAATTACAATCAAGTAAATACGTGTAAATGTAAGATAATAAACACCTACAACAGTAAAATTCAAATTAATCTTGTAATATTTATAAGAGGTATTTGTTTTGTTAACATTAAAATTATTACAATAATGTATTCTAGTCTCTATAAACTCAACAATTTATTTACCCCATGCGCAGATTTTGCTGGAGTTTTCCCAAGAGAAAAAAGAAGTATTAGACGAAACTAACAAGCAAAAAGTTTATAAAATATAACAAGAAAAACGAAGAAAAGTTGAAAGTAGCAACTAAGAAGCAACCTTGTGCATTATATTATGAATCCATACTAATATCTAATATCGTGAGCGAATCTACAAAATTTTAGTTAAAGTTTAAGGAAGCCAATTTTCGCTTGATATCGCTCTGTAAATTTAGAGATTTGAGCACAGAAGATATTATATAAAGATATAGAGGTCGTCTTATCTAAACTATAAAAAGTCAATCTAGCGTATACTATAGAAAAGGACGTATCGTAATGAACAAAGGTAGAAACTCATTAGAAACACATAATAGCGCTAGATTCCCTGTCCCCATAGCTCCTGCCTGCTGGCCCCGAGCCAAAACACTGATCGTTACCCTCAGTGGGATAAAGATTTACTATTTAATAAACATTTATGCAGTTTAGTGACCCATTCTGTAAACATCTTACACCAGGTGTAAGTCACAAAAATTTTTAGAAGTAAGGCATATAATATTGTAATAGCTATTTATGCAACTGTATCGTAATGAGGGTCATTTTAATTCGAGTGCTGTTTTTTGATACGAGGCTTGCCGAGTATCAAAATAGGATAGTACGAGAATTAAAATGACTAATTACGTACAGTTGCATACAAGATTTCATCTACGACAAGGACGTCTTTATAATTTTTTACTTTATAAATTAATAAAAAAGTCAAGTGCCAGAACCCAGAGCCGCTAAGCTATAGGTATCCTATTTATGAAGATAACCATATCGATACAGCTACGACTCATAACGATACAGCTCCCATACAACGAACTGTATCGTTATGAGAAGCAAACACGAAAGAGGGTTCAATTCGATATAGTTGTCAAATTCGAAATTGGAACTTTTCGATGCTGGAGTATAGATAAATAATATATCGACATACATAAGGCCGCAATATTTTTCATTCTGAGAGTAGAGCCGTGCTCTGTAATGGACCGGGCGATGATCTTTATAACGTGCATATAAATACCGATAGAAGGGAAAGGAACTTAATAAATCTAGCACGAAAAAGATAAAACTCTAAGTATTTAGCGAATTATACCAAAATTCGTGCAAAGCACGTCATAAAACGTGAACGGTAGTTTAAAACTGCAATGCCATGAAATGCCAAGGCCATCATCATGAATGGCTTTCACAACCGGCCGACGAAAAACAACGTCATGAACAGAGACCGCAAATTTTCAAACTTTATACACTGCAATAACCTACTTAAATGGCACGGAATTAAAAGCTTTTTAAACTGCATTTTACGTCGTGTCGGTGCACTTTGTGTGCACGAAATGCATTTTGACACAACTGTGAAAGAAATTTTACAACAATACCAAATTTTCATATTATCTGAGTGGGTCAGAGCGAAATCACGTTACGGACAAAAATTTTGTCTAGCCGCTGGCATGAACAAAGTCCTCATAACTCACTTTTAAATATCCTAGCCCCACAGACTAAACGTTCGCAACAGGACTAAACGTTTTTCTTCCAATGCAGACGTTTGGCGCCGAAAGTTTCGTCAAAGTAAATTGGCTGTCTAGTCAAAATGAAACAAACAAAAAGGTGTGAGAGGTCTGCCAATCCGCATTGGCCAGAGTGGTGATCTATTTTGCCTTCGGGCTTCGAGGGAGACTCGTGCTAAGCAGTCGGCCAGAACGGCGCGACGATGAGATGATAACTCTGACAGAGACAAAGCGCTTTTCGTCGCCTCTATTACGAACTGGAACCTTTAAACTACAGTAACTTAAAAATACTGTAGTAACGAAATCAAGCAAGGCAAGCGTTGTCCACTTAAGGCTACATAATGTGCGTCCATGCCAGTGCTTGAAGGGCAGCGTTGGATGGACACCATTAGATGGACGGACGATCTCAAGCGAGTAGCTAGAAGTCAATGGAAGCAAGCGGCACAAATCCATGTCCTGTGGAGTTAAGTTCAGGACACCTTGAAATGTCGACGCCGCCAATATTCAAATTCATGTCAAAAAATAAACGCGCAAAACGCTCCAGTGGCTCACAGAGACAAATGTACGCCCTGTGCGACCCACAATAGTACCCGTGCGGTTCGATTCTGTTAACGCTCTGTTTCACAAGTGTGTCACTGAAGCGTAGGTACGAGATGAAATGGGGCTTTGGGAGTCGAACCAAATAATATGTAATATCAGACGTACATCTCTCGACTATTTAGTTCATTTCAATCATACAAAACGAATGTTTTTTATCCACTACAAGTTAGCCCTTGACTACGATCTCACCTGATGGTAAGCCTAAGGTGGTAGCGGGCTAACCTGTTAGCAGAGTTTGTTGTGGGCTCTTCCCGGACCAGGGCGCGTTTGGAACCCTCGTAGCTTTAGTTTTTAGACAACATGGTTAATCATCACCATCACCTCTTATACTTTGTAAACGTGATGTTCAGAAGGTGTACTGTGTAAGTACCTATTTTGAATAAATATACTTACGATTTTGAGTTTTGAGTTTAATTAGAAAATTCCAAACATCAAACGTAACAAATAAGTAATTATCCTTAATAACACCACCATCCATAAAACCCCAATTGTTTATCACCAGAAAACTCATTATAAAGCAATTAAGGGGACTCCTTATCTGCATTGTTTCCTAAAAATATTTTAGCGTTGTATCTTAACTTCTTAGTAATCTCTACTTAAAATATTTTAGCATTTGGATAAACCGAGTCGGAAATCGGAATTCAGGACATCTATCTATGGAAGTATCGTTTGAAGGAGAGACGAGAAAGTAACAGTAAAATCTGAAACTACTGAGATTGTGCTGAATGAAATAAACAGTCAATATTTTCACTTCCATAAAATGCTGCAACTCAATTTGCACGTTAAACCGTTTAAAATGTATCGAATCAATAAGTTACCCCATTTCACAGACGCCGTAACGAGTTGGAAATGCAATGAAATAAAGTTGGGAACCTAGTGTTGGCAAATGGATTTTGTTTGTGTTACTCTACATTTCCCTACGTTATTGCGAATATTTGTAAAACGTACAAATTACGTATACTGCTGAAACTTATTTAGAACTTCACTATAAAATTGAAAAGCCATTTACATTACTGAATTTCATGCCGAAAACTTTAACGAATGAATCTCCTTGGTAAAATTTTTTAAATACTTGGTCTCAAATTGCAACTGCTATACAATGTGTTAAAATGTAATAAAAGATTAAAGAATAAATGTTATTCTTTAACTTTATATTGCATTTTAACATTTTTAGGGTTCCGTAGCCAAATTTGGCAAAAACGGAACCCTTATAGATTCGTCATGTCTGTCTGTCTGTCTGTCTGTCTGTCTGTCTGTCTGTCTGTCCGTCCGTATGTCACAGCCACTTTTTTCCGAAATTATAAGAGCTATACTGTTGAAACTTGGTAAGTAGATGTATTCTGTAAACCGCATTAAGATTTTCTTACAAAAATAGAAAAAAAACAATAAATTTTGGGGGTTCCCCATACTTAGAACTGAAACTCAAAAATTTTTTTTTCATCTAACCCATAGGTGTGGGGTATCTATGGATAGGTCTTCAAAAATGATATTGAGGTTTGTAATATCATTATTTCTAAACTGAATAGTTTGCGCGAGAGACACTTCCAAAGTGGTAAAATGTGTGTCCCCCCCCCGTAACTTCTAAAATAAGAGAATGATAAAACTAAAAAAAATATATGTTGTACATTACCATGCAAACTTCCACCGAAAATTGGTTTGAACGAGATCTAGTAAGTAGTTTTTTTTTAATACGTCATAAATCGTAAACCGCAATTTACCTTTCATTCAATCAACTCAAATATTTAAAAAAAACATTTAATTTAAAACTTACTACAGGTTTGTACGGAACCCTCAGTGCGCGAGTCCGACTCGCACTTGGCCGGTTTTTGACCAAGGCGTCACGCGCATTCACTCTTCATTATGTCCGTCGTTAACAAAAAGTCACTTGTTTTCGTTCACGCTCGATTAAAGTTCTTCTCCTTGGCGGCAGTTTCCCGTGTCATTGTCAATCTCTGCATTTTAAACATGAATTACTTGTTTAACGTTATCATCTAACTTCCAAAACATATTACATGATAAGTTACCCCATTTCACAGACGCCGTAACGAGTTGGAAATGCAATGAAATAAAGTTGGGAACCTAGTGTTGGCAAATGGATTTTGTTTGTGTTACTCTACATTTCCCTACGTTATTGCGAATATTTGTAAAACGTACAAAATACGTATACTGCTGAAACTTATTTAGAACTTTACTATAAAATTGAAAAGCCATTTACATTACTGAATTTCATGCCGAAAACTTTAACGAATGAATCTCCTTGGTCAAATTTTTTAAATACTTGGTCTCAAATTGCAACTGCTATACAATGTGTTAAAATGTAATAAAAGATTAAAGAATAAATGTTATTCTTTAACTTTAAATTGCATTTTAACATTTTTGACCAAGGCGTCACGCGCATTCACTCTTCATTATGTCCGTCGTTAACAAAAAGTCACTTGTTTTCGTTCACGCTCGATTAAAGTTCTTCTCCTTGGCGGCAGTTTCCCGTGTCATTGTCAATCTCTGCATTTTAAACATGAATTACTTGTTTAACGTTATCATCTAACTTCCAAAACATATTACATGACATAGATAACATTAGAACTGATTTATTGCAGGCAGTGGTGACTGGTGACTGATGATTTAGCAGTGGGTAGCCGATAAGTCATGTTAGTCGCAACTCGCAAGGCTCATGTCCACCGGGGAGGGGGTACATGACGTATTCTATAGACAAGGCCACAGCATAAGTAATTCAGGAAGGCGAAATACCGTGAAGCATATCAGACTTATAAATAAAATAGATTTTATTAATTATTATATAATAACTAATCCTTTATGAACACCTGCACTAAGCGGAGTATAGTCAGCAAGTATGACATGATAAAAAATAAATAAAACATCCGGCCATGTTCAATGACGTAACTACATATAAAGCAATAACAGGTGAATTAGCATAAAATTATGGTGAGAACAATTACGTAAAACGTGTCTCTTGGACGATTGTATCGAGTAAGTATTATTTATTTTGGCGTTTTTGATTTATGTATCAAAGACGCCAATTCATCATTCTTTGGGGAAAGTTTTAGTATCCGCTTCAAAAGATATATCAACACAATTTACCCGCTATACAGGTATACGGTACGGTATATATAGTATAGAGTATACGGTTGTGCTCGGGTGTAATTTCTATAAATCAATTATGAAACCCAGGGTCTAAGCTGTAGGCACTTGAGGTGTTATGTCAGTCAATTGATTGAACAATGCACGAACGGATAGGTAAAGAACGATCGAACGAACACACAACCAATAATGTTTATATATAGAAATCTATTAGAAGTCCAGACGGTTTCTTTGTTACACGACGGCATAGTAAACAAAAGGACTATAATCCATACTACTCATAAAACACGTAGCATTACTAACGAGCGACGTAGTATGATATTCCTTAACAGATAAATTATTACAAAGAGATAAATCCTAAGAGACCTATTGTCGGCGGTGGGCATGATACAATCTTCCAAATAGAGTCAATATTCTAGAAACCTAGGCATCTGTGCTAAGGACGCGTTCAGACAGTTTGCAAAGTACGATTGGATGATAAACAGTTGTTCATTCAAATACTTGTAAAATTCCACATACATTTATGGCAAACGTAGACAATGGAACAGAAGTTGAGTCTGTTGAATATTTAACTGACATAAAACTTATGTTTAACGAAAAATTCTATAAATAAAATTTTAACTAGGTACTTACTTAATAATTGAGATGGATAAAAGTCTTTTTTACTTACGAAACATTTACTGTTTAGGTATGCTTATAAAGTAGAAAGCATTTATAATTCTGTTTACTATTCAAGTTATTAATTGCCCACTTTATTAGTTACCATCATAACAGCTATAGAAAGTGTTATATTACAAAATATTAATAATAGTCAGTGTATTATTATAATAGTAATGTGATTTTTAATCAACATTGTTTCATAAATCGTGTTTACAATTTGGCATTTGTCTCATGAATTCTATTTACGATATTAATATTGAGTTTTGATTGTATCAAGTCTTTAAACTAGCATTAAATTACAACTTATCTTATTGGGTGTGTTTGTTCATTAACTACTGCCCAGGATAGTTGGCCGTAGTTATTTTCGAATAATCATCGATTCTCAAACAAATCAAAACCAATTTTTTCACTAGCTTCATCTGGTTAATGCATCAAAAAATATCTTTTATAATAGTGTACATGTTATTGAGTATTCTTTTAATTAACTACTACCAAGTTCCTTTCTTTATTGTCTCGACAGATAATTAGTCTAACAAAGAAAAAAAGTAGACTACTCCACTCTACAACCACTTTGTCCCCAAGTGGTCTACCGCGTGTCTGGAACGTGTCTTATTGTGATCTGATTGATATTCGCTTCCTACTGACTATTGCTATTGTTGCTGAATTGTACAAATCTACTAGAACCAATTTAGTGTCTGCTATTAATAGTCTTCTTAAGCAAGTTACTATTTTTATAATATGCTGTGAATAGTTTAGTTTTTACATTCATCCACTTCATAAATAAAGGTTCTATAACACGAATTTTACAACATTTGTTTACCTTTCAAATACTATTTAATATTATTTGATATGCTTATTTACCTACTAATATTTTCAAAATTATCATTTTGATTTTGCAAAAATCAATAAATAAACGAAAAAAAAAATTCACTAGATTTGACATTGTGTCACAACAAATGTTAGCCCTTAGCTGCGATCCCGCCAGGTGGTAAGTAATGATGCAGTCTAAGATGGTAGCAGGCTAACCTGTAAGGGGCATGGCAGTTATAATTAAGCCATACCCCTAATCGGTTTCTACATGAAATCGTACCGGAACGCTAAATCGCTTGGCGCCACGTCTTTGCCGGTAGAGTGGTATAACTAGCCACGGTCGCAGCCTCCCACCAGGCAAAAAATTCCTTTTATAATAATAGAAATCAATACCAATAAAATTTCACATAACAGAAACACTGTAAATAGTGCTAAGTATTTAGTAGCAGAGACCAGAGAAATCATGTATGTACCATGAAAACCAATACAAGATCAATGAAGCAGAAAAGGCGACGTAAAGGAGAGGGTGGCAGGTATTGTACAGACAACGAACACGTATGGAATTTATTGAGATATCTCTCGTCTAGTTTGGAACCCATCCGGGATTCTTATTCATGAGATTAATTGTAAGGCGCTCATCTATGAACACGAGATAAATTCTATACAATACGTGTGTATTGCTGTCATTCTGAATATACTGGCGCATACTATTCCCAAGTTATAAGATATTAAATAGCCTTCTGACACAGGTATTCTCATGCTTAACAGAAGGCCTCAGCCACAATTACTTGTTAATATTGTATTTGGAAATAAATCATTTTCATTTCATTAAAGTATTGAAGTTTAACCTAAAAGAGCAAGAGAAATCTTCCATTTAACCAAAAAGGTCCCTTGTGAAAACTAATATTAGTATCGGGGTCAACAAACTGATAACTAAAATTAGTACAGTAAATAATTTATTTAAAAACAAAACCTAATTTATCGTACTTAAATATTTTAGAATGGGAAACTAAAAGTCCAAATTCCGTTATTAAAAGTACTTACCTATACGTTGTCCCAACGTGCAGAACATTTTGTTAATTCGTTTAACAATAGCATGATATTACACTTTGTGTTTTTCGGAGGTCGGGGGCTAAGATTAAATTGTGAAAATTTCAAATATAATCCTACACAATTGAAAATACATACATATTTTATTAAAGAAATTGTGTTGCGGAGATGAGAAAGAGGAATTTCGGCGGTTCTAAGACCTCAACAGACAAAACGCGGAGCGACAGCAGCACGGCAAGTGAGTGAGCAGTGTGAGGAAGCAGTTATGCATGTTAAGTAAGTTCAGTTATACGCAGGCTGTCATCCAGCATTATTTTTAGAATTTTAAGTAATTACATGAAACTGTACAGTTCCTTTTGATGCAACTTGGAGCTTAGGTACTAGGACACGTTAGAGTACCGCGCCGCTAACGCCGACCTTATAGCTGCCCAGGCCTGTATTCTTAGTAATTGCGAAAAAAAATCGCGGGCCTAAAACCTAAAGACATCATTGCGGTCACGAGATGAGAAAAGGGCAATTTCGGCGATGGTTGATGTGAAAATTATCAGAGGGGTTGAGGGGGACAACAGGAGCGGATGCGTCAGTCAAGAGTCAAGTTGCTAAATTCGAATTTATGCGTCCGGTTCTGGTCACGTGATGCCATTGACAGGACACACTTATCTCTTTGTGTTTTGGCTATTTTTACCAACTTTTTTTTATAAGACATAAATGCAAAAGTTTGGATGGATGTATGATGTATGGATGTTTGTATCACGCCAGAACGGGTGAACGTCCGGATACACATAGGCTACTTTTTATCGCGGAAAATTAGGGAGTTCCCGCGGGAACCAAAAAACCTCAATCCATGCGGACAAAGTCGCAGGCATCAGCTAGTGGTTATATATACCGGTATTCATCGTACCACAACGAACGAAACATCGCTTGACGGGGCTTTGCCGGCTTTTTTTAGTCAAAAAGCTACGCGTATTCCCTTTCAGTAAACAGTAGGCAAGTATTAATGCTCAAGCAGATGGGATTAGAATCCTTTGGATTAAAATGCACACGCTAAACTCAACTACACCGACCATCTTCATAATCGCTGACCAAGTTAATTTCCGTTCCTATCAAGCGTTAGTTAAGAACGTCGGTTATGTACCACATGACTTTAGGTACATATGGATAGGAAAATTCAATTTGTGTCAGCCATACCGAGCCCATCTTTGCGACCATCAGCAACGAAGTACGACCGGTTGCACGAGTTAAATCATTTATTAAAGAAGCCAAGAACATAATACAGCGGAATTACGGAACATTTTACAAATTTTACTGAATTTAACGCAAATGGGATAAAGAACATAATATATTTTATTAAAATCAAGTTATTTTCGCAAATATGAAGAAGGAAAGGGTAAACAATTTTCAAAAATCTCTATAACTAAATACAGAACAGTACAAAACAGTATCTATATTATATAGTAAAACCTTATGTAGGTTTACTTAGATATCCGCAGACTATAAGCACGTAAACTTTTAGGCAAGAGCAGAGTGAGTTTTAGTGGGCAGGCTAAGCTGTAAATATAACCTTCTATGGAGCCTTCTGGAGCCGGCCCACTTTACGATTGGGGCTGTCATGCTTTATGATTGGAACAAAATATAGCGATAATTTCCACCTGCGTTTTGGTGCGAAATATCGCTCGCAATACTAGCAAATCATTGTATGAAATATTGTTACATGATTCTCTGATAGGATTCGGACACGAGGAATTTTTAGTGATCTTTTATATATATTTTTTTTTAAATCGAAGAATAGGCAAGTGCATGGCGACAATCATTTTTAATACAAAGCAATGATGATCTAGGTTGGAGCGCGCTTGCCTAGAAGATGCCTATTCACTCTGTATTGAAAATACTAAAAAGTAATTCAAGCTTTTTTGGATCATCCTCTATGCAGATGTTTAGCTCTAAGCTTTTAAGAAGAAAACCTTGTGAACATAAATAATATACTTTTCTAAAGTTTTTAAACAAATATTTAGTCATATTGAAGACCACACTTTTCTGTTTTTTCTATTCTCTCCACCTATTTCGTTATTTGTCTGACATAAGATGCAACCATTATTCGCAAATTCGCTAAAAGCTTGAACAATTAGAATAAAACGTTTGTTCTTAAGTCTTTAACATATTTTTCCCGTTTGCATTTCATCCTCCATAACAATTTGTGTACATTTTCTTCGTCATTTACATTTTTATCGCGAATCCGAGAAGGCTATACAAATTATATTATCTTAAAATTAAAATAACATATTTTGAAAACATTAGCTGACATTCTCCATCTACATGTTAACGGCGAGCATAAATCCTGTTTTCAACAAAGGAAACTACTGAAAAGAGAAGCGAGAGAATAAGAGAAGAGAAAAGACATTTAACTCTATTTAATGCACTTCACTTCTTGAGAAAATGGAACGGAATGGAAATGAAAAATATTTTCCCTGGACTAAAGTTTACGTCCACTATACCCACAGGTATTTTTATCTTCTGCCGCTTGTGGATACAAAGCTAAACATAAGCTAAGCGCCACGACACAAAGCTATTAATGCTGATGTATTCCCATTTCCAATCCGTGTCAATAAGCATCAGAAACTAGACAAAGGGGAACATAATAATAACAACTCAGTCTTTTAAAGTTCGAAGGCCTCACTTAATAGAAAGCCCTTCATGAAACGGAACGTACGTGCCATGGCATCATGTCTCACAACTCAGAAAATGAACAAGAAAACTAAGAAATACTAGACAACGTTCCCAAGTGTCCTTGCCCCGTTTTTGTTATAACGGAAGACTTTAGAAACCACAGTTCCGCTCGAGTGGATGCAAAAGTACCGATTTGAGTGATCAAAATTATTATTTCAATTACTCAAGACATTGAAATTCTATACTTGCCTACTGCTAACTACTGGTTTTGACAAGTGTCAGGTATCGGTTATGCGGTTTTTGCCTCCTCTCCTTAAAAATCCCTCCATAGTGAGAGAGATTCTACGTTATAGAGTATGAGATAACCTATAACATAAATCTTAACCTAAGTCAAAACAATTTGAGCTGTTCTTTGAGTCAGTCAGTTTCTCTTATCATAAAAGTGAATACTCAAATCTGGTAGGTTGTAATTGTACCCAATGAACTCAAGATAAACTGCAACATTAAATTTAAACTATTCACTCTAGAATCTAGAGGTTGCACAATAAAGTTTTTGCATTCTGAAACCCTTCGGTAGGTAATTAGGAATCATTAGAAAAGTATGTAATGACGCCATGATGATTTTGACATTTACTCTTAAAAAAAATCCTGTGAGAATATTTAATTTTCCGGGACAAAAAGTATCATATGTCTGGGTTGCCAGATATCTTTTAGCAAATATCTCAAAGCGGATCAGTAAAGTTTACAGACAGACACACGTTCGTAATTATAATATTAGTATGAGTTACAAATATTACACGCGTTCAGTGAAATCTGCCGTCGGGCATTTTGTGATTTGTCTGACATAGCCTTTAGAATCGTTGGAGCAATTAAGGCAAAGGAGCTACTTCTCGGAATTGAGAACGCGGTACCATCTCATTCGGTCGAGTTTGAATATTTTAGTTATGTCTCAGCTGATTGCATTACCTCCAATTAGTAATACGCTAGAGACTGCACTAGCGACAGAACGGTCGACCAAACGTTCGCTCTCAATTTTACTCCAGAACTACTATTTATTTTTATGTAGCACAAGACCTGGGCGTGTGGAAGTCCCTACAAGAAACCTATGTACAGCAATGGACGTCTATCGGTTGACGACGACCGTGACGACTTTTTTATGGGTAAAGTGTAGATTTTTTTTGCAACTTTCTAGTTCCAAACAAGATGAAGACATTGATAATAAAGTGTTTAGAAGAACAACTAAACTCGTAGAAACTTCAACGAACTTAAATATTACAAAATAGATGAGACATAAATCTTGAGAATTAAGTAAAACTATGGTGCGATTCTACCAGTTGAAAGAGATTCGAGACACCAAGACAAAAATATCAAAAGTTACGACCTTCGATAGTAGCCATAGAAAAGGGTAAAACTTATTAAATAATTTATGCCGTTTTTGATGTGCTAATTTGCTCGTGTAATCTTTTAAAACAAAAAGTCGCTAATTTGACCTAACACTAAGGAAAGCAAAAAAGCCGTGAAGGAAGCCTGACGCCCGTCTCGACTAATGGTGCTTGTGCAGCACATTTTTACGTCCCTTTAAATATTTGAATAAGGGCTTAGTTTGAGGGCTTTAGGGTGTGAATGCGCGCGTTGATGATCAAAGGGTCGGTGCCCGGTGGTGCCTGTGCATCTAGACAAGCATAGGGTTTACATAGTGTTAACAGGCCCTAGCTAAGGTGAATGTACCATATTTGATGTTAGTATTGTTCACGAGCTCATTAAAATCACAAAAAATAGGATTAATTGCAGATTAATTGAATTACTAGCAGAGGTCAATAAAGAGCATTACAAAATATTGCTTAGTCAAAGACACGTTAAAAGACTACCGACTGAAATAAATGCCATTAGGACATATTAGTAGGTGACCCTCGTCGTCGGCTGGGACAGGTTGACAAACTGTCAGAGCCTAGGAGGTCGTTTGCGGTTTACTATCACATAATTACAGAGACATTGTGTTTTAGAAGCGGGCGAAATGGATAACAGACGTTCTTACGTAATGGGACATGGTCCAAAGGACATGTCAGATTTAAAAGTTCATTCATCCCCGATGAGAGAGAGTGAATTGTTGTGTGGTTATTTTTAGTTTGGTTTTGTCTGGTGGGAGGCTTCGGCCGTGGCTATTACTACCCTACCGGCAAAGACGTACCGCCAAGCGATTTAGCGTTCCGGTACGATGCCGTGTAGAAACCGACTAGGTGTATGGGTTTAATATAACAGCCATGCCCCTAACAAGTTAGCCCGCTACCACCTTAGACTGCATCATCACTTACTCGTACCATCAGGTGTGGTCGCTAATTTGTAGTGGAATAAATAGAAGTTTAGGTAAATTCGTTTGACCCGTTGTCCCAGGTGAGCGACAGAAGCGACGCCAAACGACGACGCGACGTATTGTGACGCCATAGAAAATGACCGACGTAACACGCGACAACGTAGGCTTAACGTCTTTTTCTATGGCGTCGCATCTCGTCGCGTCGCTTCTGTCGCTCACCTTGGGTAACGGGTCACTTAAACGTGTAAATGTCAGCAATAATCTATACGTAAGATGTAATACAGCTGGAATATATCTCAAATTCATGGATATCCCAGGAGAAAGCGTTACAAATGTTGACCTCCAACATCCTTAGAGTTACTGTCTTGGAAATAACATAATATCACTGACGTTAGACGTAGATGGATGTTCGTCCCTTGAGTTATGAATAATATAATATGATCGAATGGTACAGAAATGACATACCTGGCTCTTGAGTCTTGTGTGACTTTTGAAAGGTTTTTGAAATATGTGAATGAATGCTGGCGTAAGTTTTTCAAGTGTTAGCAAAGAAACCCAACAAACCAGTTTCTGTTTATCCAAAAATGTGTAGGTACTTGAGGAACGTAGTAAAAGTTTTGGACGCATGATTACAAAAAACACTTTCACAAAATTGCAAAGCAAATACTCGTAGGTATGTAAAACTAATATTGGAATTAAGTACTATCATATACTAATATTACAAATGCGAAAGTGTGTTTGTTTGTTGGTTTCTCCTTCAATCACGCCACAACGGAGCAACGGATCGACGTGATTTTTTACATGGGTATAGTTGAGGACCTGGAGAGTGGAGAGTGACACAGGCTACTTTATATCCCGGAAAATTAAGGAGTTCCCGCGGGAACGGGACGGAGTCGCGGGCATCAGCTAGTATAATATAGATTCTATAATTCAACAGAAACAAATTTAAAGGTGTTTATATCACACAAAGAAACAACCAAAATCACCTTGGCACTAGATAATATTTTGTATGCATACAAAAAGTAGTAAAGGATCAAAAAACTGGTTTGATTCCACTTCACGACCGTTGTGACGACCTTGCGGGTTCACACACCTGTTTTTTATCCCCTACAAGTTAGCTGCGAGCTCACCTGATGGTAAGTGATGATGCAGTCTAAGGTGGTAGCGGGCTAACCTGTTAGGGGCATGGCAGTTATATTAAACCCATACCCCTAATCGGTTTCTACACGGCATCGTACCGGAACGCTAAATCGCTTGGCGGCACGTTTTTGCCGGTAGGGTGGTAACTAGCCACGGCCGAAGCCTCCTACCAGGGCAGACCAGGGTAAAATCAGAAATTAAAAATTTCCAAATTGACCCTGCCGGGGATCGCACCCACGCACGGCGCTCAACACTGCTCCAGGGAGGTCGTCAAAATACTGAATGCTAAACTACAACGACTACTACTTCTAATACTAGATACTGATACTAGAGTTATTTGGTGCTCTTCCTAATTTATTCATTAGTATTCGTTGGAGATAAGTATGGACATAGATGTTAACTAAACAACGTCACAGCTCACAATATAAATGTATTAACTGAACATTTTTATCATTGTTTCAATTCACGATTCCCCTTGATTCCCAGAATAGCCCTTTCATTCAATAAAGCATTGTCATTCAATGAAAAGGTCATGTGTCAACGTCGATATCGCGCAGCCCACCTCCTGATAGGCACACAGTTGATTTTATAGCCTTTACAGACTGATAATTTTATCGGGCGGATGCCTTGACAATATTAAATAGTCTGAAAGGCCGTTCGTAGAACAAAATAATCCTTACTAATATTATAAAGTGTATCTCTTTTTTGGTTTATTGGTTTGTCCTTCAATCACGCCGCAACAGAGCAACGGATCGACGTGATTTTTTGCATGGGTATAGTTGAGGACCTGGAGAGTGACATAAGCTACTTTATCCCGGAAAATTAAGGAGTTTCCGTAGGAATCAAAAAATTTATTCCACGCGGACGATGTCGCGGGCCTTTCTGTAAACCAGGCAACTTTTTTAGGCAACTAACTAGGTTCTTCTCGTTAGTAAAGGCATTCCGAAACAGTACCTATTGGTAGATTCACCAAACGATTCCAAATCACTTATAAAGTGTACCTATATTAAAAAATCTGTCTATTCTATTCTGAATATGACCTCATCTCATAATATTATACGTCAGTCTTGAGATTTTTAAAAGTAAATCTGTTTTAGTTTTTTGAAATATTGCACTTTTAGGTAGATTTAGTCTTGGAGGGTTGATGCTTGGCTGAATAGGCATGATTATCTTTTGTGCACGACACCCCGTTTCCGTGTCGAGGCCTCTGCGCTTGCAATACCTCTTAAGAGCCCAGCCTGGGGGTATTGCAACTCATCGCCAGTTTGCGATATAGCTAGAACCGTCCGGTTTGAGCGTCGAGGACCTTTGACGTCCCGATTGGTGATCAGCTGTGATTCTTCATCAATCATTGCTACGCTCTCGAGTCTCACCTGTTGTGATCGGCAGATTTTGTGTAATCTCTCTGCGACAATCTTTAGAGACAATCGTTGGCGATTGCGATCGTCACATTAGCTGCTGTCGTGTTACCGCAATCGACTCCGTATTCTACCAACTAGAGAACTTTTGTAAGGGATATTTTGAATTCACGCCTAGTGCTGTAGTTAGTACTATGGTCTTGTATATCTCCGGCTCGATTCCCGGCCGGTTCAGTTTCATTATTTGTAACTATGCACTGCTTACGATTAGACTTACGGATTTAACGGATAGAACGTGAAAATATAAAAGACTAGCTAATGCCCGCGACTTCGTACGCGTGGATCGAGGTTTTGTGTATCCCGCGGGAACTCTTTAATTTTCCGGGATAAAAAGTAGCCTGTGTTAGTCCAGACTATAATCTATCTCTGTGCCAAATTTCATCCAGATCCGTTCAGCCGTTCTGGCGTGATTGAGTAACAAACATCCATTTGAGGTTTTTTTGGTTCCCGCGGGAACTTCTTAATTTTCCGGGATAAAAAGGCCTATGTGCTATTCCAGACTATAGTCTATCTCTGTGCCAAATTTCAGCCAGATCCGTTCAGCCTTTGCGGCGTGATTGAGTAACTAACATCCATCCATACATCCATCCATCCAAACTTTCGCATTTATATTATTTATATTCGACTATCAGTAACTCAAACACACTTACATTTATGGTTGCTTAGTCACATATTGGTCGGTCACTCATATTCCGTTCTAAGCCGATAAAAGTAAACTTTTTAATTTTCGTCACATGCCACATGGCCGCTCCGCGTGGTCTGAATAATATATTCAAATGTCACATGTATTAATACGCGTACCGGTTTCGGATCGAGTATGCTGAACTGCATTAATGCGAGTGCGTATTTTTAATCTCATTATTATGAAATTGTATTCTTTAAGCTTTGAAATAATTAAATTAATGTATAATAATAAAAAATAAATCAGTTTATTGTTAATATTACCTTTTAATTGTCTGTTTTGTATTGGATAATTCGTGTTTTTAACTATGATTTTTGTCTTAAGTGCTTAATTTATTAATTTTTGGTTTTAGTAAAGATTTAATTTAGCTGTATTTTTTAATCCTCAGGTAGGGAAGTGAAGAAGAAAAAAAAGTGGAAAACCAAACAAAACTATTGTTTGGTTTCTTTTTACGGTTTTTTTTTACGGTCCTGGTGATATCTGTTGCGCAGTCCTCTTTGCTCAATAGAGACGATGAGGAATCTTTGTTTTCCCTCTCTGTTGCGCAGCCACATGCACCTTGTTCAGATAGGACTACTTGTTTTGCGATCACTGTAACATTGAATAACGTTACCTACTCATTAGGGTCCGTGATAAGATTTGACCAAAATTTTACCAGATCCAGGAAGTCTGAGATTAAGCCATTGTCAAGATGAGAATAGTTAAGTTCTGTCAGTGAGAACTTTACTTATCTCATCATAACTTTGACTGTTACATATTCAATACACAAATAAGTCTTTGACATCGATCAATATACATAATGCAAACGTAGCTTACTCAAAGCGATTTGTAAGTCTATGTACAATCGATGATAACCGATAAGTTCGTTGCACGATAGACGTTGTAAACATATTTCAGAACCCCTCGGCGTTGGTGCCATATTTTTCCGTAATGCCCCATTCCGTGGCAAAGACGATACGATTATTGCAGTGCGATTTCAAGTGGGTTACTAGAATATAGACACAGAACATCAGCATATTCAATAATAATAATATTATAAATGCGAAAGTGTTTGTTTGTTGGTTTGTCCTTCAATCACGCCGCAACGGAGAAACGGATCAACGTGATTTTTGGTATGGGAGAACCTGGAGAGTGCCATAGGCTAAATGCTTATAAAACGCATATGACTTCGTAAAAATAGAGGTGGGGTTCGGAGTTCGGACCTAAAACCTCCCAACCTCGACTCAACATACGATAGTTGCTTTAAAAACTTCATTCAAGCTCCAAAATAGTTTTAAAGCTTAGTTTGATCCATTATATTAGCAACTAGGTTTATAGGACAAAAGGAAGATAAGTAATAAGTACTCTTTTCTCTGCTTCTTATGTCGTTCAAATTATGCAACCATGATTCTACCGCTGTCGCGTCGTTCCAATTTTGTTCTTCTTTGCGATTATTGCCACAGTTACGCTAAGCTCAATTATAACACAAAAACTCTGTTCATAGATAAAGTGAGCACAATAGATGCCTACAGTATCTAATTTGCTGTAGTTGTTTTCGATTCCGAAAAGTCTGGTATATGTATTGACATACTACTTCAAAATGAAAATAAAAACCAACTTCAAGTTCTCAAAGTTCGTATCGCAATTTCTGGCATCAAATAACTTTCTTTAAGGCGCCATTTGCGGGTACTCAAAGAGTCAATTTGGATCAATTTGAAAAGTTATCTCTTTCAGACTTAATAGTTCACAATTCTGATGTCGAGAACTCGAGAGATTATACCAAGGATAAGAAAGACCGATACAACGCGGGGCGGCACATGCCTTTTTATTTATTTATATTATTAAATTGGCAAGAAATTATGGTGCTTTGGTCACTGCTGGCTACCGCTGACCGTCCGTCGTCAGACTCAGAATAGTTTAGTTAATAACTAAGTTGTTAAGTTAGTATTTAGGTATTTAAAACATGTTACGATGGTTTGACTTTGACGTGTCCCAAGAGGATAAAATTCCCAAAACAAATAAAGATTACTTATAAGAGTATCACGGCTTCAACTGTATACGTGGTATAAGGAAGAACTGAACTGTGTGCTGTATGACGATCTATACAGTTCCTTTGATTGCAAATATTTGTGCCGTTTCGTCTGGGACGCCCGAAGATTGTAATCATAACACTGTCACTGTCAATTTATGCTAAATTACAAAATTCCTCAGTGACCGAACACGAAAATCTCCGAGCTTCAAGTTTTCTGTGATTCGTTTACCCTGTTGAACTCAGTAAGGAGAACTAAATTATTATAGGCCACATTGCCGTTGCACGTTGCGTATAACCAAGCCTCATGCGATGTGAAGTGATTTAAATGCTCTTTGGACGATGAAGCTCGAAATGTAGCCGACAGCCCCGATTCCTATCTCTGTCAACACGGCCCGAGAGATTAGTGTCCGAGAGTATTACGCCGAAGTTGGACAAATAAGATTTCTCCTTACATTTGGAGTAGTCTTATTGCGAAGCAAATTAATATTTCATGTTTATAGTAAGCTAATTTACCATTTCGACTATAACAGTCCAGTCCTGTATTTGAAAATTGAATTTTTTTAGAGCCGAAACACAAGACGCATGCTTGTCTCAGAATAAACACTTCGTTAGCCCCAAACTGTCCTATTGTTATCAAAAAGTCCACCACCAAGTAGGTAGGTAATAGGTATTCGTTAGCCGTGTGAATCAGACATGCGTCATAAATTATACCGGTGGCGGTCCTCAACTCCTCAACTCCTCAATTAGCGTCGTTTAGCACAATTTGGCGTGTCACTTTCGGTTTTAGTTCCAGAGGTTATTCTCTGTACTGCGATGTCTGTTGTAACTATTTCATGCAACTTGCAAAAAGAAGAATTTATAAGACTGAACGTAAGGCTGAAGCTGTAAGTTAAATAGTTTACATCACGTTAATGACTATGCCTATTGCCTATTGCACATAGTTATTAAGGGAATTTACGCGATGTATAATGTATAGACAAGCATGCCCTTCACGTCTGAAAAGGGGTAGGTCACATAATTAGAATAAAATATTTTTGTATGATTAGTAAGCTTCTATAGTTATGAGTGTGACGCTCACTGTGAGGCCAACCAAGTTTTATATTTTTTTTTTAAACTTTATGGAGACAAATATAAGCTACTTTTTATCCCGGAAAATCAACGCAAACGGAGTCGCGGGCATCATTCTAATTAATTTATATCATCTAACCTTGATTTTTTACAACTCCCGAAATAAATTTTACCCACCCACACGTTACGTAAATAGACGACTGATGTGATGAATTTTTCATAATATTTCGAGTGACTAATTAATCACTCAGTTGGTCGATTCAGAAAGAACTTGTCAGTATGAAATGGAAGATAAGGAGTGTTTAAATTCCGTTGCTAGAAAGCTTGGGAGACTCCATCACCACCGCCACTACAGCCTATTAGCGTCCCACAGCTTGGCACAAGCCTCCGCTCTCATAGGAGAGAGGGAATTAGAGCTTACACCCACCACGCTGCTCCAATGCGGACTGGCGGGCTCTGGAGATATTAAGGAGATTAAGAGAAAAAAAAAAGAAAGAAAAGAGATAAAATAAAAAAAAAAGAAGAGAAAAGAACGAAAGCGACCGTTATGCCTGAACTGGTTGCGAAGCTGAACTGGCAATGGGAGACACACATAGGTCAGAGGACCGATAGAATTTGGGCCCACGAGGTGCTGGAATGGGGACCCCGCACTTGAAAGCGCAGCGTTGGCAGACGCCTGCTAGGTGGACGGGTGACATGAACCAACAGGGAACTGCGGGATCCAGGCGGTTTTATAAGAATTGAAAAAGAATAATAAGTATGAGGCACAGGGGTACACAGTCAACCTGAAACATCATCAAAACTCAATGATCGAAATAAAAGGTAGACGATTGACGACCCGACGATCTCAAGCGAGTAACTGTGGGCCGCTGGAAGCAAGCGGCGTAAGACCATGGTGTTCCGCGGAGATCCATGCAGCAGACCTTCGTCCAGCAGTAGACGTCTATTGGTCGAGGCGACGAATGGTAGACGTGGGTTTCCACGGGTGGTAAACAAAGCCATAATGTGATCTACATAAAGCGCATACGTACGTGTATAAACCTCCTATAATAAATACCATTCCATGTCATAACAATTCCGATGCTATAAGACCGGTTTTGTAATCTATTCAATCCACTTGTCGTAGGATGTGAGCACGAGTCAGTTTTATAGACCAGATGTAATATACATTCTAATTAACATAATAAATATTTATTTATCCATACTAATAATATTATAAATGCAAAAGTGTGTTTTTTTGTTAGTTTGTCTTTCAATCACGCCACAACAGAGTGACGGGTGACGGGTCGATGCGATGTGATTTTTGGTATAGTTGAGGAAGTGGATACGATATGCTACTTTAAAAACAAACAGTTCCTCCGGGAATCTAAACCTTTAATTAAATTTTAATTTAGTCCAGACTCCCATCGGAAATCGGAATGGACGACAAGTTTGGATCACAATAATTAGGATGGATAAAAATATTTAAATGATGACTTAGCTAGCTGTAAGTAATTTGGCACAGGCTATGAGTAATTTGATATACACATATCAATATGATACGTGCCTCAAGACAAATTGCGGCTCACAATGATAGTACAGCGTCAAGCGTCATTAGAATCTCAAATTAATCAGGGCTGCCACAATCCTACAACAACAAAAAAGCTGTAATTTATAAATTATTTTATGTTTTATTGTAATGTACAAACAAATAAATTAGTCTATGTTTATTTAATTTTTCTAGCGATTATTTTTTAAATAACAATATTTTCCACAGGAACCCACTCATTGTCATTTCTACTTATGTAATTTTGTGTTGTATGATGTTAGAATAGGCTGGTGAATTGAAAAGGATAATTAATTACTAAATATAAATAAGTGTACGTGTACCAGTTTTTCTGGTAGTAACCTTAAATTGTCTAAACGATTATATCTATTTTGAAGGAATTTGCACATAAATTCCAACCGGAACAAGGATTCGCGGCAAGAGACAGCTAGGCCCATTCATTAATTCAACATACACTGAAAGGTAACTATTTTATTAATATATCGATCTTCTATTCTATATCTTGTAATAGTGGAGAAACGACACACGGTCATACTAACCTTTAAAACTTGTTAAGTTGTATTCGAATTATTATTCATATTTATAAAGTGTGACAACCCTATGCGTGATAGAGACATCCAAGATAAATCTGTAACACTATACCTACATGTTTACAATCCAGCTGCCGTGTACGAGATAATTGCGTTCACCTTGAAAGTAAAATCATAAGAGTAGATTCAGTGGCTAACGGTCTGAAGTTTTACGTTCCGCACTAAAACAGCCCTGCCCTACGTCGGCGACTAACACGACAACGCGACTCGATACGACGCGACGCGACAATATCAAACCGTAGTACTGTTTCATACTGTCGCAGTAGGTAGTCAGCTACTGTTTGACATTGTCACAGTAGTCAGCTACTGTTTGATATTGTCGCAGTAGTCAGCTACGGTTTGATATTGTCAGCCTTCACGTGGCTTACGTTCTTGGATAAGTTAGTCATTTTCTATGGAGTCACATAGCGTCGCGCTGCGGCGCGTCGCTTATGCAACTCACCTAGGACAACATTTCATCGGCGTCCCTATTACCTACGGTAAAACTACTTATCAAGGAAGACGTGAGGAAACCACCATTGAAGTACTTTAATAATGTTAAGGTGTATGCAAGTCTGTCAATCATTGATTAAGGCTGGGTTTAATCAACACATTTTGACGGACACGTAATCTTTAAATATGGCGCTAACGAACTTTAGTCAAATAAGGTGTTGATTTACCATTTTTACCATGAAGTAATACTAGTAAATTAACAGACGCTAGAGTTCTTAATTAAATTATAACGAACGTAAGTTAGCACGATAACCAACGGTTTGAATCAACCGGCCCATAGTCTCGCAAACTTATCAGATCAGGTGGCAAAAATTCGAACTAATTTTTATGCCTGTTTAGTTTGTAACATAACAATTTTGTCTAGTACAAATTGCACACTTTGATACAACTAGCGTCATCTATGGACACTAGTCCGTGTAACATTACAATTGTTAGTATTTAAATAGATTCCATGTTGTTTCCATAGAATAATTTACTTTATCAAAGACTCGCTTCAAAATTATATTATTTTCTTTGTCTGTGGTTCTGTCATGTGAAATATGTCAAACGTCAAAATTTTCAATGTTAAAAATCGTTCACCTTTTTTTCCGGTCTCTTGCTTCCACCATTTTGACCGATACCAATGTAACCTTGTGAAAGATAATTTTTAATTAGAATAAAGTGTAAATGACCGTGTAACCAGTGAATCAATAAACGAGCTATCGAAAGAATACCATCTTTTAATCATTTTATGGCCGTTCGAGCCGAATTATCAACAATTTGAGTGCAACGCGACAGCGTGGGTTGCCGACGCCGCGTGGTTTTCACGGTCATCCACCACCACCACATCCAGATCAAAGGTACCACTGTAATCTTACCACACCAACAAAATGGAGAAATTCGATGATTTATTGAGGCAACAAGAGGAGTATCACGCTATTTTAAAGAGAAATATAGTAAACTTCAAAAAGACTCCGAAGGCGCGAATAACCTCTTCATATATTGAAACTAGGCTAGAAAATCTAATAGAGATGTGGACTGACATCAAATTAACGCATAAAAGAATTGTATCCGTTGCCACGCCTGAAAATAAACTATCATCGAAATATTTTAATCCTGAATTGTTCGATACAATTGAAGAGGACTACAGTTTATTTAAGGCAGAACTTAAAGATTGTTTGAAACGATTACAACCATCCACGTGCACTACATCAGCGTCAGCCTCACCGTCTGCGAGTTTGAAGTGTACTCACAGTGGCACAGTGCCCAAACTACCAGAAATAAAACTGCCTACCTTTTCAGGTAGTTACTCCGAGTGGCCTACGTTCAAAGACTTATTTATTTCTATTGTGCATACTAATCAAAATTTAGATAATGTGCGTAAGCTACACTACCTTAAGGTCAATTTAACAGGGGAAGCAGAGCAATTGTTGAGACACATAGCAATTACCAATGAAAACTATGAGGTATGTTGGAATTTAATGGTGACTAGATACAATAACAAGAAATTTTTGTCAAATTCTATATTAAAAAGACTTTTCAGTTTAAATAGCTTAACAACTCAAAATGCCAATGGTATTAAGACCCTTTTAGACACTACTAAAGATTGCTTAAATGCTTTATCAAATTTGGGTATACCAACGGCATCCTGGGATGTTATAATAATTTATTTAATTAGTTTAAAACTTGATGCAGAAACTAGAAAACAGTGGGAACTAAAAATTAATGAAAATAGTGATGAATTACCCACCTTTGAACAGTTTGAAACCTTTTTAATTAATCAATTTAGAGCATTAGAATTTTTAGAACCTGTGTCTAATCGTCATAAGTCTGTAAAAATTGTTAACCCTAGAATTCATCATGTGTCCTCTGCACCTTCAGCACCATCGAAACCTACCTCTGCCATGTGCCTATTTTGCTCGGAGTACCATAAATTATTTCAGTGTCCGAAATTTAACCAAGCTGATTATAACACTCGTATTGAATTTGTTAAAAATAATCGTCTATGTTTCAATTGCTATGGCTCAAATCACAATGTTAAATCCTGTTTTTTAAGAACCTCCTGTAAGATTTGTCACCGGAAGCACCACACAAAAATCCACCCACCGAACCCTACCAGCTCAGTCACAGCACCTGTACCTGTTAACCATGTGATTGAGTCACCTGACAGCGATGGAGTGGTGTCTTTACAGGAAGTACAACCAACCGTTCTTACCAATTGCCTCTCAAGCAGAAGCAGTCATGCTCAAGTTTTACTCGCCACCGCCTTGGTCAAGGTCAAGGCTTATAATGGAACCTACCAGCTGCTGAGAACACTAATCGACCAGGGGTCGCAAGCCTCATTTATTAAGGAATCAGCAGTTCAACTACTTGGACTAAAAAGGAAACCAATCAATATGTCAATATCAGGATTAGGTGGTAATTCAGGAACCTTAACCTCTAAATCTTTAGTAAACCTAGAAATATCATCAATTCATAATCCTGACTATACCATCCAAGTAGGAGCTTATGTTCTAAGTAAATTAACTACCTTATTACCAGTTCAGAAGGTTCATTTTACCAGTTGGCCAGAAATTGAAAATTTGGAATTAGCTGATCCAAATTACCACACTCCAGGTAATATTGACATATTGCTTGTTAGTGATGTCTATGGTCAGATCTTGATGGAAGGTCTGCTTCGAAGCCCTGGTGGCACCGCCATAGCACAGAAGTCAAATTTGGGTTGGATCCTATCTGGTCAAGTTACCTTACCTACCATGCAGAGTCACAATGCTGTTGTGTCTTTGTTAACCCAAGCAAATGATGATGAGATCCTGAAAAAGTTTTGGGAATTGGAAGCAGAACCTGTATGTAACCAGAGAAAACTCACACCTGAGGAACAAAAATGCGAAGAGTTATTCTCAACCACCACTAAAAGAGATAGCGAGGGTCGCTATATTGTAAAATTACCGTTTAAAGAAAATGCTTCTTTTCAAGAAGAAGAATCAAGAGAGATTGCCATGAGAAGATTTTATTCACAGGAAAAAAGACTATTGAGAACGCCTGACTTAAAAGAGCAGTATGACTCTGTAGTAGAAGAGTATTTGCAGCTAGATCATATGGAAGAGCTGGATCCTGGCGACCACAAGGGAGTCTACCTACCTCATCATGCGGTGATTCGCAACGATAAGTCAACATCTAAGGTCCGAGTCGTATTTGATGCCACGTCGGTCTCTCTCAATGATAACCTAATGGTAGGTCCAAGGCTGCAACCAGATCTTCGCCATTTGGTGATGAAGTTTCGCATGGGTCTTGTCTGTCTAGTGGCTGATATAGTCAAGATGTATCGTATGGTCAAAGTGGCAAAGGAAGATACCGATTACCAAAGAATAGTTTGGAGAAAGAACCCAGAAGATAAGTTAAAGGAATTCAGGCTTCTTCGTGTTACTTTTGGGACTTCTTCAGCGCCTTACCTTGCTGTCAAGGCTTTACAGCAATTAGCGGTAGATGAAGGGCATAACTTCTCATTGGCTGCCAACCGAGTCATGGAAGACTTCTACATGGATGATCTCATGACAACATGTGAATCAGAAGAAGAAGCAATTTCCCTATACAAGGAATTAACTGCATTGCTTAAAAAAGGCGGATTCCAACTACAAAAATGGTCAAGCAACAACCCATCAGTTCTTCAAAGGCTAGAAGAAACCGAAGAGAGCAAAGAATCTATGCAATTAATAACAAATCAAACAATAAAAGTTTTAGGTTTAACCTGGAATAAATCATCAGACACATTTGTGTATTCAGTTCATCTTACTGACCAAGAATTTCCTATTACCAAGAGAAGAGTTGTTGCAGATATAGCCAGGCTATTTGATCCACTTGGATGGATAGCTCCTTGTGTTATAAGGGCCAAGATACTTATCCAGAAGTTATGGATGTCTGGAATAGCCTGGGACCACGAACTACCTCAAGCCTTAATGAAGGAATGGATAGAGTACCGTAAAGACTTGTTAAATCTATCAGGATTTGAAATACCAAGGTGGATTGGGAAGAAGTTAAATAAGTCATGTTTGGAAATTCATGGGTTTAGTGATGCCTCAAATTCAGCCTATGCAGCAGTTGTGTATACCCGGGTAATCGATGAGAATGGTATTGTTCATGTCAATCTGTTTGTCTCTAAAACAAAAGTAGCTCCCATAAAGCAGGTATCAATCCCTCGCTTAGAACTATGTGGCGCCACCCTACTTGCCAAGTTATTAAAGGAAGTGGCTGAAGTTCTAGGTGTAGAGTCCACAAATGTACATGCATGGACAGACTCAACCATTGTTCTCGCCTGGCTGCAAGGGCACCCAAATAGATGGAAAACATTTGTGGCCAATAGAGTCTCTGAAATATTGACAACCCTAGAAAGTAACCAGTGGTCACATGTGAAATCTGATGACAATCCAGCTGATATAGCATCAAGAGGTACTAGTCCAAGTGAGTTAATAAACAATCAGTTATGGATCAACGGACCAGGTTGGTTAAACCAAAATGTTATTCATTACTCCAGATCCAAATGCACCAGCTCCCTTGACACCTGGTCATTTCCTAGTGGGGGAACCATTGGTTGTGCCACTAGATCATAACTTTGAAACTTCAAAAATTACCTCACTGAAACGGTGGCAGTTGACTCAACGCATGGTACAGAGCTTTTGGAGACGTTGGTCTACAGAGTATCTTACCCAGCTTAGTCAGAGATACAAATGGGCTAGCATTTCACCGGAGCCAGCTGTAGGTGATGTTGTATTGGTAAAGGAAGACAATCTTCCACCAGCAAAATGGTTATATGGCAGAGTAGAGCAGAAACATCCAGGCCCAGATAATATCACTAGAGTTGTAACCTTAAGATGTAATAATAATTTAATTAAAAGACCAATTTCAAAATTATTAATTTTACCTATATCAGAGTAGTTTGTTTCATGTGTTTATCAATTTGAACTTTGTATTTTAATTTATGTTTACAGTCCATTGCAATTAAACTTAAGCCTTAAGGGCAAACCTCGTTCTAAAAAAAAAAAAAAAAATGTAACCAATCTGGGCATGTATAATTTCTGGATGTGAAGTCAACACTGTCACTGTTAAATTGACTGAGAAAAGGTAATCAGCATGGCATTAAAGTAGTTCTGGTACAAGGTGGCATCCTTGCCTATAGTATATTTTGTGTAACTTAGCTTCATATAATAAGCAACTACCTATAGTATATTTTGTGTAACTTAGCTTCATATTATGATAGGAATTACCTATAAGTATGTATTTTGTTTAACTTAGCTTTATATTATGATAAGAACTACCTATATTTAGTATATTTTGTTTAACTTAGCTTCATGTTATAAATAGAACCTATAGTACATTTTGCATAACTTAGAGTCATTTAAGTGATATTGTATTTTGTTTAATTTAAATTCATATTTTATATAATGTTAATTTAGCTACATAATAACAAAACTTTTGAATTTCTTATGAAATACCTAAACGTTAATAGTACTATAAATGATATTCTAGAAATATACCTACCATGGTTCATTAATATCATTGAATAGTACCTCGTATCAATAGGTAAATGAACTTTAAAGTTTATGTAACCTAGGAATTTCTCTTTATGTTTTTTGTACAGAAACATCTGAGATGAGATTAACTATGAATAATTAGGAGTATGATTTTTTTTGGATTTATGGATTGAAAGTTACCTATAAAATTAATTACTAGATTCATTCAATTTCATTAAATTTGATAGCATGTAGTACAATAAACGGAAGATATTTTCTTTTTTTTTACCAAAGTATTTGTTTATTTTAGTTCCTTTTACCATTGATTCCACAAATTTAATGAACTTGATATTCTTACCTATTTTGTACTTTTGTCATACCTACTAGATTTAGTTATCCCTTTGCTATTTCCAATAACAATGTGTGATGCTCAGTTCTGTAATAACTTAAGTAGTAACTACTTTGATTTAAGTTAAATAGTTATTAATTACCCATCTCTAGCAGGGGATCGGTACTTTTGTAATTTTGTATAAATCTTACCATAGCTTAGAAATTTAATTGATTATGCATTAGCAACACATTAGCTCAGGTCCAAATAGGAACCTTTAAATTTGTTTAAAGTTATGTATTTACTTATTATATTATATTATGTTAGTAAAACTAAGAAAACGGAAGGAAAATAAAATTAGTCTTGTAGTTTAATAAAAAGATTTATTTTGTATAAACTGTATAGCTATACCTGTTACATCGGTCTATATGTATAATTTGAATATTATTGTGAGAGTGTTATTGTAAAACCATTTGAGTTAAGTAAGTCAGCAGTAACCTTTGTAATGTTAGACAACTTCATGGTGAATGTTTCATTTAAGAACTCCGTTCTTGGGGGGCGGTTATGTTAGTATTTAAATAGATTCCATGTTGTTTCCATAGAATAATTTACTTTATCAAAGACTCGCTTCAAAATTATATTATTTTCTTTGTCTGTGGTTCTGTCATGTGAAATATGTCAAACGTCAAAATTTTCAATGTTAAAAATCGTTCACCTTTTTTTCCGGTCTCTTGCTTCCACCATTTTGACCGATACCAATGTAACCTTGTGAAAGATAATTTTTAATTAGAATAAAGTGTAAATGACCGTGTAACCAGTGAATCAATAAACGAGCTATCGAAAGAATACCATCTTTTAATCAACAATTTCGTTTAATACCAATTACATCTTTTGATACCACTAGCACCATCTATGGACACTAGTCTGTGAGACAGGTTGTCAATTCGATAGAATTCGTTTGTTGAATGAGAAAAATCATTTACTTTTGGAATAATCAAATTTCTTTAAATAAATAGGATTTGATTAGTTATTAGGATAATAAAATATATAAATAATACAGTTTATATTTTCTTTATTGAGTCAAAGAGAAATCGTCTATACCATAAATTATCTATGGTCGCTCGATGAATGTGTTTGACCGACGAGCGGTCACCTGTCAAAATAGCAAAATTAGAGACGCAGGATTTTATAGTTAAATTGTGTAGTTATTGGCGATTTAGGGGTGGAATTGCTCTAACAGTGAAAAATTCGTTCAGTGTGCTTTCCGCAAGATCGCTGCTATAAAACCGGCTTGTTGAGGATGTGGACCCTTTTTTTCCTGCTGGACCGGTGCTCGAATAATAGCTGTGCGGATGGTACGCTACAAGACTGTGATCCTGGACAACATGGCTTCCTAGTTAATAATATACCAGTTTAAGTATCCTGCTGCGGGAAATGGTGAGTACAGACGCATTGTTTGATTAGGGTTTAAATCGTAGGGCAGTGCTTGTCTAAGTAGGCTGTTTTTTTGTTGCAGATGAACAATTATGTCGAACACCACGTGTTGGGATTTTGGGAGTGGTGTTCCATCCGACTAATTCGGGTAAATATTTTTATCGACGCGTGCTCATAGATGCTCAGGATTTCGCCTAACGAAATTTCTAACCATGTGTCCTTTCTTTGTCTTTTCAGAGGAACATGGGAAACTATAGCTAATATAACTTTAAATATTAAACTATAGAAACTTATAAACTATAGACTATAAATTATAAATCATAAATACTAACTATAAATATGGGTCATAAATGTAAATTATAAATATAGTAGTATTTTCTAGTACCAAATTTCGGTAGTAATGACCTAAATCTGACGGAAGGGGTTGCGAGTCCATCAGAACGCGAAGGCATAATTAGATACTTACTAGTCGGGGCGTCTCGTGGTCACAACTGTCGTCGAGCATGCGGAACCCCGCTACGCTGACAAAGCTGCCCGGAGAACCCGCTGGAGCCAAGGCTGTGGAGGGCGTGGGGACACCCGTACCGTCCAGCTTCGCCAACCTCAGGTCGTACTTTTAGTAATATAAATGTGAACTACCATTTTCACTTTTAAGTATAGCAGATTGATGGTTTGCACAAGTTTAGGAATATCAATTACATAGGTAGTGATTTACCAAGAATCCTATTATTAGGATTCCCACTTGTATAACCTAAGTGGGGTATTGTGTGTGCGTGACAGGAGGCGGACTCAGACCCGAGACTGGGTTACGCTCCCGGAGCTAGCTCGGACAAAGTCCTCATTTGGGTAAAAACATAAGTTTAGAGATTGCTGATTAACCTACTTATATCATTTACCAAATAAATTATTTATGCCTAAGTAGATATACCTGTTCGGACTGTTTGTATTTTTGTTTGGTCTGTAAAATACATTCCTTACTTTAGTCTAATTTGTATTAAACTATATATTGAACTTTCTGCGACTATATTTCATTGTAATCACCCACTAGAATCCCCTCAGACCCCATTCTGACCAGCACAGTCTGCTAACACCTCCTCTTCTTCACGCACCCCTGGGCTAGTGCGTCTGCGAAGGCCAGATCCTTCATAGGGGCATCCACCCAAGCTTTACCATAAAAGAGGAGTTGTTACAAGTTTTTGTTTTTACTTATTTTATTTTTCATAGATACTAGTGAGCAGCGACGCTGTCACCGGTTCTGGTAGGTTTATTGGACTATAGATTGTTGTGATTGAAATTCTAGATGCGACAATAGATTATATCCAGGAGGCTAGTGTGTATTCCTTCAAAACTGTGAAAACTGTGTGCCCGAGTTTCGAACCCCGGACACCCCGAAAAGGCCGTTGTCTGAACCACCTGAACCGATGGTACATATTCCATACGAGTTGAAAATCAAAGACTGTGGCCGCGACATACTATTTTGTAATTCTCGTGTGACTAGTAATATGTAGTAACAAGTTCGCATTAATTAATAGCATTCTGACATTTTGCGTAACCGCGATAACTCGGTCAAGCGCAATGAGTTTTAGGGTGGAGTGCGCCGACTTCTGTTTAAACGATATTTAGGTAATCGGCTGATTATTCTTCAACACCGTTTAAACAACCGTTTAAATATTTACTGTTCACGACGTTTTTTTGAACGACGATCATTAAACCAGGCGATAAACAACCATTCACAGCAAATTGACATGAACTGAACGAATGGTAAAAGCCAACACATTTGCGTAGTCTCATTGTTTTAACTGTTCATGCTGACGTACTGTGACGTTTATATTTAGTAGTATAAAATAAAATGCTATAAACATGAAAAGTATAACGACACCATTGGGGAGGATAAACTACGCTGTAGTTCTGAATTTGGACAGGTAATACGGTGTCATGGCCCCTATTGTTTTGAACTGACAAGATATTTTGACTTGTGCCAGATGTGGCGTGTTGATTTGCAGAAATCTGAAATTATTGAAAACACAGCTAAGCATCAGTCAAGTGATTTTTGTGGTTCTATGCACAGTTTTTTTTAAATTTTGTAAATATGGAAGGCCAAAAGAAGCGCACTCTCAATTTCACCAGTGACGAGAAGCTCATTATTTAAATACTAGGGGTTCGCCCCGGATTCACACGTGTAGCACTCATCATAATAGTCCATACCCAATAATAGCCAGTCGGTACTGGGCAGCAAATCAGGTTTTACATTAGCACTGCGATATCTTTTCACCCCGCCTGCCATTGCATGTCGCGGCACCTATTTCTATTGCGCGTTACTTTATTTCTATGATAATATCTTCTAAGATATTAATCTGAATTACATGATGTAAAGGGCGGATTTGGTCTATAATAAATACTTGAGATGAGAAACCACTTTATTTTGATAAGGATTCGACGAACTCCGTGGCGCAGTGTTGAGCGCTGTTGCCTGAACGTGCGGAGGTCCCGGGTACGATCCCCGGCAGGGTTTGGAAATTTATAATTTCTGAATTTTCCCTGGTCTGGCCTGGTGGGAGGCTCCGGCCGTGGCTGGTTACCACCCTACCGGTAAAGACGTGCCGCTAAGCGATTTAGCGTTCCGGTACGATGACGTGTTGAAACCGAATAGTGGTATGGGTTTAATATAACTGCCATGCCCCTAACAGGTTAGCCAGCTACTTTTTTTAGAACTTTTTGAGAGGAACAATTCCACCATACATTGTTTTCGTGTATCTTTTACTATTTACGCAGCAGCGCACGCCACGGAAGCTCTCAGATGAGACGATTTTTTCCGACTTCATTCACATTATTACAATTTTCGTTTTTGAAAATAAAATATAGCCTATGTTACTCGCTGATAAAGTAGCTATTCTATAAAGAATTTTTAAAATCGGTCGAGTAGGTGTTGATATTGTCCACTACCAAGCAAACAAACAAATCTTTCCTCTGTATAATATTAGCTAAGACAAATGTCAAAATGTAGTAATCGGCGTTTAAACGACCCCTCCGAGCTCGGTTACATTAAACAGCCGATCAAGCGTTGTAAACAGTGGTTGGGTTGTGGTGAACAGTAAAAAAGATTTAATCAGTCGATTATCTGATAATCAGCCGATTCAAAAGTCGGTGAACTCCACCCTTAGTTATTTATTACTTAAATTCGATTTAGGCACAAACCTGTGTAGTGGTTATTTGGATTAATAAATAATGATATATATTAATCGAAATGGATTATGAAATATGCAGTAGGTATACTTGGAACAACATTCCAAAACAGTTAGATTAGTTTAATTTTATCTATTGCTTTATACGACATCGTTAATTTGAATTAATCGCATGCTGGCTTTAAACAAATGACCTTATGCATTTCTTTGACAGGAAAGAAAAAGAATAGGAACACTGTAAAATAGATACCTCGAAGCGCTATGTACCAAAGCACAGCTGAAAATCAGCGCCCTGCACAAAATGTGCAAATGCAAGTTTGATGTGGGGTAAAAGGCTACATATCATAAGGTACAATAGTATGATAAATGATTGTTTGTTTGTGACACCATCATTAAATGAGAATGAGAAGGGCTTGACCATAGCCCACCACGCTGGCCAAGTGCGGATTGGCAAACTTCACCCACCTCTGATAACATTATGAAGAACTCTTAGGCATGCAAGTTTTCTCATGATGTTTTCCTTCACCGTTAAAGCAAGTGACAACTGATTTCTCAAAGCGCACATAACTCCGAAAAGAAAGGTGCGTGCCCAAGGATCGAACCTCCGACCATCCGAATGGGATCAGACCCTTCGATTGAAACCAAACTGGTCAAAGTTGGCACTGCGTTTAGAATAAGATTGAAAGGAGACTTCGAATTGACGGATACGAAACGAAGATGTTACAATTTCCAACAAAGATACAGTACATAAGTTCCTACAAAGTACACAACCTTACGAAACTTCTGGTCACGATGAGTAGGTTACAGTACATATAGCGACTCATAGAACACAAGACTTCAATTCTCGGTATTCAACATGGCGGTCGATGGTGCGCTTTATCGCACGATGCTCGGAATACATAACTAGATCCAACGCCGATCATCCGCTTATGGCACTCGCCATAACCGATATTTATGCTATACAGATATACCTACGTAGTTAGACTGCTTAACGATTATATCAGCTATGATATTAATAACTTACCCGAGGAAGGTTCGCTCGCGAATTCTTGAAAATCTTTTCTGTTGTACCTAGTACCTACGTTGATATTCCAACGCCGATCATCCGCTTATGGCACTCGCCATAACCGATATTTATGCTATACAGATATACCTACGTAGTTAGACTGCTTAACGATGATATCAGCTATGATATTAATAACTTACCCGAGGAAGGTTCGCTCGCGAATTCTTGAAAATCTTTTCTGTTGTACCTAGTACCTACGTTGATATTCCAACGCCGATCATCCGCTTATGGCACTCGCCATAACCGATATTTATGCTATACAGATATACCTACGTAGTTAGACTGCTTAACGATGATATCAGCTATGATATTAATAACTTATCCGAGGAAGGTTCGCTCGCGAATTCTTGAAAATCTTTTCTGTTGTACCTAGTACCTACGTTGATATACAGTCAATCAGTTTTTGTTTCATTATAATTTTAGCTGATTCCCGCGACTTCGTCCGCGTGGTTTAAGTTCTTTTACATTCCCACGGGACTTCTTTAACTTTCAGGCATGAAAAGCCTAGGTATGCTCTTCGTCGGAATACAAACTATCACTGTAAGTACAAAATCAAAATCGGTTAAATAGATAGACCGTGAATCCGTATCAGGCAGCATTTTTAGTATTTAGTAATAACCATAGTTTTATTAGCAACCGCCCCCAGCTTCGCTCCTGCGTTAGTTTCAAAATATCCACGCTAGAGCCCACGCTAGTTAGGAAAAATCTGATAATCCTTAAACCGCTAAACATATTTCCATCAAACTTAGCGTCCCTTTACGTCGGGTTAAAGAATGCGAACTGGTGACCAGCCCCATACATATAAAATTTCAGATTTCAGTCATTACCGATTGAGAGGCGACCCGCTAAAAGATTTTCCATGTTCACCCACCAGGGTCGCATCCATTTTTAACCAAAACCATTCAGAGCGTTTAAAAAGATCTTTTTTTAGACCCTCAATGCTATGCTGAGGTCGTGTTACAAAAACCTAAGCCTTGACACACCACGGTGGAATATTAAGTGTTTAACGCTTTATCCGAGTTTATTACGAATTTTACTACAAATTCGGAAGGTAGGCATTAAACCATTGTTAACTGAAGGTAAGTTTAACTCATTATCTCATTCTCTCGCCGGCTAAATCTTATTATGAATATGTTTCTCTCTTTTTGGTGTCGCTTTTCCGTTTCATCAAATTTTCAAATCACGATTCTTAAGAAGTTTCAATTCAAAAATACCCCTAATTGAAGTCAAATGTTATATTATATACGATTCAGTTCAGACTTCAGAACCTTTGCCTATTCCGTCGAATTCCGTTTAGAAACAATGAAAATAAACTTTCTGTTAATACAAAATTAAAACAAGAACTTTCAGAATTCGAATTCTTCTTTTTCAGTCCTATTCTCCGTCGAGAACCGAGAGAGTTATTGGCAACAATTATTATAAATGTATTAATTGAGTCGAGAAACAATAGCAGCAGTTCTCAAGTTGTACCTGGGCGTAGGAATTTTAAGTAGATCAATAATACATGTAACATAATATGAAAATCTGGTGATTTCAATGATTAAAATGTAACATAAAATCTTGATCATTTCAATTAATCGTATTAGATCAGCCGCCCCGATTGTGTAAGAAAATCGTAATCGTAATCATTTGTCAAAAGGAAACTTCGATTTGTTTAGGTAAGTTCACAGATGCCTGCACACTGAGAAGCGTGTATGAACTCCTTAAACAGTTCGAATAATACGTTTTAGGCTCTCAAATGATAACGATTTGCTTAATACTCGTAATTTAAGAAATTGAACCTCAGATTGGCTGACACTTCTCTCTTTCTACTTTCTATGCATGACCAAGAGTGAAGTTCTTGTTTCTTCCCTTCCTAAAAGTATCTAGGTATCTACCCTTGATAGTCTATAAGAAAAAATTGTAACGATCGCAATACTGAGTCGGATAGCTGTAAAATTACTCTGCACAAACCAAATAAAATTTTGAATTAAAAATAATGTGTCTATTGTCTAGATAGAGTGTCAACTGCGTCTTGTGCAAAAATCTCTTACGAGACTCGATTTGGTTCACCTGAGGACATTCTTACGAAATGTTTCATCGCGGTTCTCATCATACCTCATCTGGTGACAGAAAGGCTCATTTTTGCGCAAAAGATCAGTCTGGATGTTCAGCGCGGAAATGCAACCCACATCTCCACTATTTAACGTGGGTATGATTTATACAGTAACTCGATTAGGCTAGCTAGTTATAAAATACCCTAGTGAAATGATGAAAATAGCGATTTTACGTACATAATAGGCATGATGACAGTAACCAAGAATCAATGCAATTATGAATTTATCTAATGAAATAGGATTCATGGATTATAAAAAACGTATTTATTTTTCAATATCGAGTGAGATTGCTTTTTATTTTGATAAAATAAAACTATAAAATACAGCAATCCGCCATATTGCATAAAACACAAAGAAGCGAATGACGTCACAATTGTTTGTTTTCGAGCTTTGAAAATCACACTATTGCTTACTGCACACTGCACAGAGTACATTGGTAAAAACAATAGTGACGTCACAACGACGCCATGACACCGCCAAACGTTTTGGCGTGAATTTTAAAATTTAAATTTCAAATGCAAATCAAATAATTTTATCTACTAAACTTTATTTTTCTGCTGAAATAAAATTTTTTTTCGAAATAGTAGATACTTCCGAACATAATCTGACCATTTTTCAAAATCAGTCATCATGCCTATTATAACATAATTGAAATAGAAGAAAGTAAATTACAGGTAACAGTTATAAATGAAATATCAATAATTTATATAGAATACACCGCAATATTTATACTTTTTTCTTTTGTAAACAATGATTGTGAATGGTGCGTTATTCATAAAAACAGAATGTATGAATAAATAATTAATTAATCATCATTCGATAATAAATGATCTTGCACGCGACGCGTTAAACCGTAACCGGTCCGACTTACCCAACAAGAGCAACAAGATAACAAAAATGCAATACAAACCGTAAGTAAACAAAAAAGATAACAACAAATTCCGAAATCAGTCACAGCACACCCTCAAAAGCAGTCTCACAAAAGACTGTTAGAGGAACAACACTGTATAAAATAAAGAATAATAAACACTGCAATCGAATCCAACGAAAGACCGCAATCACAAATCACCGTTTTTTATTCTTCGGAATACACTGCACAGATACACTATTCATACACTTTCACGCGTAAACAAATTACACGTTCGATATTCGAATTAGCAAGAATCGGATTCAAAAACACGTGTTCGATATTTGAATTTGCATGAATCGCTCGGCAGTTGGGAGGGATCGGGCCGTGCAGCACGTCCACGCCACAGAATGCGACTGCCGGTACAGACGCGCGGTCGTTCAGGCGAACGCCCAAATCCCAACATCACAGAGTCAAGAGATGCCACGCCCCGAGTGTTTCGATTCCTCTCCTCATTTTCCGGGATGAAAAGTAGCCTATGTGTTATTTCAGAATATCATTTATCTATGTAATGTTTCATCCAGATCAGCCGTTCTGGCGTAATTAAGTAACAAACATCCATCCATACATCCAAACGTTCGCATTTATATTAGTATGCAATAACTTACCTGACTGACAGCACAAACCACAAGTTAACAAACTGAGATTGTGTCTGTAAACTGCTTTTCACGAAAGAAGTTCCCTAGATGCAGAGCCGTACGGCCCTGTTCTATCTTCTATCTATCTTCTTCTATTATCGTGATTAGTCAGTCAGTGAGTGAGTGAGTGAGTGAGTGAGTGGTATTTCGCTTTTATATATATAGATAGACTATATTATAGATAGACTATGAAGCGAGTCTGACGCGTCAACTTTGCCTATCTTTGTTATACTCGTACTCGCCCGACTTCAACATAGTGTGTAGAAATCAAAATTATTTTTTACTTTACAGTGGCTTTGGAAGTCGGTTTTTTGGAAAGAATTTTTATTTTTAACTTTTTAGTGTAGTCTTAATCCCCACGGCTTAGGAGTGCAGCATCCGAGTTGAGGCGTTGGGACTTGGGTTTATGTATGAAGTAGTTGCTTGACACCATCAATATGAATTCCCCATAAAAAATCCTAAATCGCTATTTTTAAGGAGTTGCACCCTGCAACATCAGGGTTGAGGAGTTGGGACTCAGAGTTGAATCGTATGACACGTGACTTGATACCTACTATATGAATTCACCATCAAAACTGCCTAACTCCCTAGTTTTGAGTCGTAGGTATACCTACAGCATCAGGATTGAGGATTTGGAGTCAGATTTTTTATGGGACCATCTCGCGAGCTTCCTCTAACCACTGAAAAAAAATTTTTTCAAATCGGTTTGGAAACCACGGAGATATGCGGTAACATACCTACATTAAAAAAAATATATATACACGCGCCGAATTGAGAACCTCCTCCTTTTTTGGAAGTCGGTTAAAATATTATAATACTTTTATCTAAGTATTCAAATCCGAAAGAATAGCTTTTAATACTTTGTTTTGATAAAATACGGCACCTGGGATTTGAGCGCCTTATCGATTTGTGCAATCAATCACCTTTTCTGAATTCCTTGTTACACTCGATTTGCCGGCTCCGCTAAATAGATAATTGGGTTTAGGGTTAATACTGTTACGTCTGTCTGTAATTTCCTATTTAATTGGTTGAATCCGATTTAGTGTTTCACCTTCCATATTTCCGGAGTGGAATACAAAATTGCTCACATCACAACAAATATCTAAGCAACAGGAAATATTAATATATAAACAAACATGTACCTAATGGATCTAACTATAATCTAGTAGGCATATCAGTATTCAGTACCCATAGCTAAGTTATGCAAAAGTAGAATCTTCCGTAATCTTAGAACAGACCTTCGCCGTTTTAAGTAAAAATAAATCATCTTTGTCGATTTTTTGACGTTAATGTGCAAATGGAATCGAGAAAGTCCCCGTTTTTCCAATAAAGAAAGAAAGAAAAAGAAAACAGAAAAGTTCTAAAGAAATTTAATATCAAATATACATTTTTTATTGTATGTAGGCTTGCGCTTAACTACAATTAGTGCAAAGCAATGATGTATTTAATAAAAGTAAATAATACGTCGATATATTTGATTTAATAATAATATTTTGTAAAATAGGAAAGAAATACGGATAAAATTAAATAAGAACTGAACTTTCACAAGGTAAGCAGCACTAAATACAAAAAATATATAAAAAAGCATTCCATTACGTAACGATTCTTACAGCAAACGAAATTAGGAAGCGAGCGTTCGAGCTCCGTAAATAGATGAAATAAACAAACACCACCGGCGGCAAATTAGGAATGGATTCCATATAATACTTGGCCTAAGCAAGACAGCGTATGCGATGTTAAAGTAGAGGACATTAAATCAGATAGCATTCGACAACACGTGGGTGTTTTGGGTGCACTAAAAAATTATTATAAACAAGGCAACTTGATAAAAGAAATGTGGCCGCGAGTAGTTAATGTTTTAGTCTGTTTTATTACAAACTAGCGCGACTTCGTTCGCGTAGCATAAGTTTTTTAATTCCCATAGGCATTCCTTAATTTTCCGGGATAAAAAGAACCTATGAAAACAAACACGTCGATCCGTTGCTCTGTTACGGCGTGATTGAAAGAGTATTTAACTTCCTTTGGGATAGAATTTATAAAAACTGTTTATTATGTATTTCATAATTTAAACCGGTAGCAAATATCAAGTTTCATGGCTCTAACTTGAGAAATGATGAACTTTCATACAAACTTTCAACCCCTATTTCACCCCCTTAGGGGTGGAATTTTGAAAAATCCGTCCTTAGTGAGCGCCTACGTCACAAAAGGAAGCTACTATCAAAATTTCTAGTCTCTAACCCTAGCGGTTTAGGCTGTGCGTTGATATATTATAAGTCAGTCAGTCAGTCAGGACTTTGAATTTTATATATTATATAGATTAAAGCGTACCAGACAGAATCCAAGAGTAAGGTATTTTTGAGTTCAGAAAATCAAACATGATTTAAAGAAATATTAGAAAGAGATGCGTACTTTCTACAATATCAAGGTATGTACCTCAACACAGTTTGGTTAAGTGACAAGTCTTTATGTAATGCCCATATGCCCAAAAGGATGACACTAGTTCTGGACCTGTTAATTTAGTTAATTTTAGAAATTTGGTACATGTTATCTAGTGAAGTTGCGTGGTAATGATACGGTCAGATGCTAAGAATCATAATGATGAGGAATGAGGGAAAATAATGGAAGAAAAGCATGCGTAATGCAATGCGGTTCCATGATGACCACGAAGACACGTGCAGATCTGTTTAGTACTTGATACACGCCCTGCTAGGCGCCAGTAGGTGGATGTCAATAAGGGATTTATCTCAGGAAGAGAAAAAAAAATACAAACAATGTGTGTAGGTAAGTCTGAATATAGCCTGCCAACCCGCACTTGGCCAGATTGGTGGACGATCGCTAAATCATCTCATTGACGACCACCGAATGGCCGTTTTCCCACAATTACTTTTCACGAAGTTAAACGTTTTGATACTCTAGAGTCTAGACTCTAGATCTGGTGGGTAACCTATATAATCTTTTCAGTTTAAGTATTCACCGTTACTGAAAATTAATTAATTATCAGTTATCGACAAATAGACTGGGACAACGCCGCGTACTATAATCCTCGATTGCATACTAATGAATGAATGAATGAATGCAAATGGCTTTGCGAGCAATATAATTAATGGTGATTTAAGGATATTCCGTTTGACGGGCTTATTTAAATCCAATTAACTAGTTTTATTCTCATTAAGGGGAGGAAATGGTGCAAATACCCTTTTGATTTAAGTTGCAGTTATTTCAAGGCGTTAAAACATTTACTTAAATCTGCTTGGTACCTACTACAGAGGGGGTAATAACGTAACACGTTGTATCGGAATGCTAAATGTCTGCGAGCGAAGCTAGGATGGGCCAGCTGCTTGGAAATAAATATACGAGAGTACAATATACAGAGTCACACCATTTGAAACTTTTGGGAAAATTGCTTTTCTAAATTATTAAGACAATGCTTGCGGCTTCCGTATTCTCTTTTTTTGGATTGTGACTAGTTTAAATAATTGATGACTATCGTTTTTATTTTAATATTGACATAATCTGTTAATCTGTTAATAAATGAATAATGGCAGTAATGGGGTATCAAAATTTACTTAATAAAAAAATTGACCTTAAAATGTTGAAATAACTATTATACCGTTGCTAAAGTAATGTATAAAAAGCATCCCATATAAAACTTCCAAACAAAACAACGTCTACGCTCAGTACAAAATTAACTCCAAAGCAGAAGCTCGTGGAATAAATCAACGAAAAAATATTTCCTCTGCAATAAAGAGGCGCGCAGACAAACTTTTTTCTCTTCGTTGCAAAAAAAGGCAAAAGTTGATACCTAACCCTCATAAATAATGGTGGGAGTTACTACAATGCCGGACCATGTATTATGCGCGCGAATTGAAATTTCCAGCTTCCGAAGCTTTGGGCTCATACGCATTAGCGGTTAACCGCGTGCGCGGCTAACCGCACGGCTAGCCGCTTTTATGTTTTTGTATGCAACCGCTCATTTTATACGCACTAAACCGCGACAAAATTCCAACCGCGGCGGTTGAAAGTCCAGGAGCGGCCCGCTTCGCGGCTGACTGCCATCTTGCCTATGCGCACTAGGCGGTTCAGTACGCGGCGTGCCGCAGGTCTGTTTGCACGTCATATTGTGTACCTACTATGGAAAGCGCAGTCTAACATGAACGAAAAATTTGTCTCGTGCTTTTTCAGTTCTTGAAAGCAAATTGCGAACTGGCCAGATTCGTGACGTGTTTGCAGTAACGGATGAATCCAATATTTTTTTTTATTTTGTCTTCGTCGTTTTCGATACTACAAATAGATAACACAAGCTACCTCGACAGCGTCCATTTCGATTATGATAGAATGAACGCAATTTTCTGAGAAAGCGGTTCAACCGCCTGACGCGGTTGATCAGGCGGTTGAACCGCGGCTAGCCGCCGTGGCGGTGAACCGCTGTTTCAACCGCGTCAGGCGGTTGAACCGCAAGCCGAACCGCCTGGGCGGCTGACCGCTAGTGCGTATGAGCACTTAGAGTTCGATTAAAATTACAACTCGGCGTTATAAGAATAGGCTTCTGAATAAGTATCTAGTACTTCTGCTTGTTTTAATACGAACTTAAAACAGAATGTGTTCATAAAAAGCTGAAAACATAAACCCACTACCAATTGTACAAAGCCGTTATTTCATGTCAACCCAGAAATTATCTTACTTATCACAAAATTTTACTAAATGTGTTTAAGCAGTTTTGTGCGACACGACATGTATTTTAAATGCGTAGGTGTGTCGGACTGTCTGTTAGTTAATGCGCTTTAACGATGTTGAAGTTTGATGGGTACAGTTATAGCTGCTAGCATCCCGGAGACAGAAAGGCCTCTGTCTAGCCCGGTAAATCATTGAGTTTCCGGGGGGTTTCTAAGAACCTCAATCTTGAAAGTCGCCAGCATCATTCAGTAAACAATATTTGCAAAACCATTTTACAAAATGATTGTTTACTGACATAGAAAATTGAGTAAAACAAAGGAATACCTCTTATTTTCCAGAGGAAACTAATTGTACCTAAGGTAAAACGAAAGCATTGAGTGAAAATGTATAGGTACTTACTCCTTTGAAGACACTACAAGTGCTCTAGATATAGGCAGTCGGAAAGCACTCGATGACAAGAAAAGGCGCAAAAAATATACAATTTAACAAAACACTAGTCAGGTAAGAACAAAGCTTTGACTTGCTTTTTATGAGTTACAAAGAAAAATATACTCTCAATTCAATTTCAATTTCTTTTATTACCTAATGCAATTCCTGTAACACTTATTTCTTAAAATATAACATTTAGTCAATAATATTAATAAGTAAGGCAGGCTATGGATACCCAGTTTGGGAGTAAATAACCTATAATAAGACTAACTGGAGAAGATCTTAATGTTCCGAGATGGAAGGCGGAACTCCTCAACCGGAAAAAGATCAACATAAAGGCTGCACGCAAGGTCCCGCTAAAACCTAATCGCTAAAACCCTAACGGCCGGTTTCTGAATTGAGAATTTCATGTTGAGTCTGTCTCAAAGACTACTTAAGGGCTAATTAAGCTAATTTTTGTTTCTGAATTGATATTGTGTTAGGTTTGAGAGTTGGAACTTGCTGTATTTGCTTGAATGCTTTAATTCAGAAACCGGCCCAATATCAATTCAGAAACAAAAATTTGTTTAATTACTCCTTAAGTAGTCTTTGAGACAGACTCAACATGAAATTCTCAATTCATAAACCGGCCGTAAGAGTTTAAGTAGTTCTCTAAATCCCGTTTAACCGACAAAGCCTAAACAGAGACCACTTTACTAAGCCAAATACGGTAACAGCTACCAACGTTAAAACTTTCACCTATTACACTGTTTCGTTCCCTAAAACTAAGGAATAGACAGTGAAAAGAGCTTTGGTCTAGTCGTATGCGGAAGAATATGGCAGCCCGTAGCAGTATTATAACAAGGAAACCCTTACCATTATTAAGTGATAAATGGAAAAGGTTTAAGGCCCTCGGCAATGAGGAGACGCCGAGAAAGTGAACCATATAAGATTTGCTACCTATTTCTGCATAATTATCATATTTTAAAACCATACTATGTTTGTACGTCATTAACTGAAAAATAGCAAACGGGAAAAACAAAAGACTTTTGTATTATCATTCTATTGTTACTATACCATTGTCTATGTTTCGTATTTTTTCAAAATATTCAGAAGCACCTACAACGAAAATATTTTACATATCACTGACACATTTATCACTGAGAAAACGTCTCCTGACTCCTCTAAGAATAATTTATTTATTTATTTATTTAATAGGAAGCCAACGGTAATACAATGATCATTTGCCTTATTCTATTACAACTTAGTTATTTAATCTTATGACTATCATTGATTACACACTTACAGGCTAACTCAACATGCGAAAAAAGTTTTAAGTACAAAAAATTACATCAAACAGAAAAAATAAACAGGCCAATTTTTTTTAATATTTAAACTATAATTTAGATAATATAAAAATTAAACATCTATGTATCGAATGTGATAGTGTTTTTTAATTTTTGATTTAAAAAGCGACGCGGAATTTTGAAATATATCTAAATGTGCTTTTTTGAATATATTATTATATGCTATGACTATTCTATTAACAGGAGCAGCCCTGCCAAGGTTACTCTTCGTGATTCTAGGCTTAAAGGTTTGCTTGCTCTTTATGAAAGACCTCGCATTCTGCTTTGGTACTGCCAATCTTACCCTATGTAATAAATTAGGACAGTCAATATCCCCATTTATAACCTTGTGTAAAAAACAAAGATCCATCAGTTCTCTACGGTTGGATAAGGAAAGCATTTTATAACGTTTTAAGAAATCATTGTAGCAATTCATGTCCTTTAATTCTTTATCTTTATAGGCTACGTGCCGCAGAAATTTCTTTTGAACTCTTTCTATCCTATCTTTATGCACTTGGTAATATGGATTCCATACAACAGAACAGTATTCAAGTCTACTTCGTATCAGTGAGTTAAAAAGCGTTAATCTGGTAGATGACTTTTTAAATTCTCGCGTACTTCTAATTATAAAACCTAATAATTGAAGAGATTTTTGAATAACCGTGTCTGTATGTGGTATAAAACTCAATTTATGATCTAATATGATCCCAAGATCATTTATTTGGTTGACGCTTTCTAAAATGTTGCCATCTATGTTATACTTGAAGATAATATTATTTACTTTTCTATTAAAGGTAATACTAAAACATTTTAAGTGATTTAATTTTAAATTATTATTATTACACCACGCAGCAAGTCTATTAATATAATAAGGCTATATGCTGGCAGACTCCTCTGAAGAATGAATGCTTTTAAAAAAGAATTGGCCTGTAAATAATGCACATGCTTAAGGCATTAAGTTAAATCGCGTAAATAGATTACCAAGATCGAACTTGATCTGTGGACAGTCAGACAGTCAGTCAGTGGTATTAGTCTATTATAGTAGTAGTTATATTAAAGCAGCCAATAAATAAAACCTCAAACCACTCGACCCGGGGGCCGCCGGGGCGTCGAACCGTACTATTGGCTAGGGTACACTAATTGAACCGGGTTCGATTCACGCCGCGGGCATTACAACCGGAGCTGGTGGATTAGATCAGGAGTAATGTGTTATTAATTTAGTTTTTTATTCCATGAAAGTGATATTAGTCATCCACGCAGCCTCGTATATTATTAAAGTTAGCATAATAATTAGTATAAGATCAGTAATCTAAAAAAATAATAAGTATCAGTAGATACGATAGTCCATCAGTACATTACCAAATAATGTATATTTATTGATCATGCAATGTAGTGTATTTATCATACCGATGTAACACAGTATTTACTTTCCGTCCAGCCTTCGCCTATGGATACCTACCGCGATTGCCACGATCTCAATAGCTAGTTTATCCACTACCGTACACATCCTCTATAATTATGTAAGGATTTGATCAATCATATTATTATACCGTCATGCTAATTCATTAATGGAATGAACTCCTGCCACAAAAGTAGACATTTGCGAGACATTTGCATAAATACGATTTCAAATAAAGGGGCGCAAGGCAACATTTTTGTGTTTGATTTGAATGAAATAGAATTTTGTAGATAAGAGTTGCTACGGAGCTTAATCATGTAGGCACACGAGGTTTGATAGCTTAATAAATGTATATAATAGACCTAACTTTACAGTCTTAACAATAAACCATTAGTAAGGCCATAAAGTTATGTCTATTAATCTTATTGTGAATTTTCTTTCATTAAATTCCTGGAACTAGGATTTTAATATTGCCTAGGTTTCGACGAAGCGTCCTCGCTTCAAAAGGCTATCCTTAGTCTTTTGATTTAGACGTAGGTCTCCTAGTTATCGTGATAAACTAAGAAAGTCTTATAGCAGCATCTCCCCGCAATATAAAAATGTCCTTTTAGTCTTATAAATCCTGCACATATTAGATGGTATCCAGGGTATTACATATAAGACTTATATTGTCACGTAACTAATCCTTGTTTATATCAGACATTCCTCGCTGACCGTTGGTCGTATCGCATAGCCTTTATTACGATCCTCACTGCAACGTTTGACCTCATCAAGCTGTTATGGTGTAACATGATTCGTAAATACGGGTCTATCACTGTAAGTTTGTTAACAATGGAACTGGTATATTATGACTAGATCTAGATTTCCAGCGGCTAATTATGTAATTGTTATAATTATAAATCTAATTAATTATAGATATTTGTGAGATGATCATAATAAAAAATAAAAAAAAATAACCCGGCTGAGTTTGTTGTGGGCTGGGCTCTTCTCAGACCAGGGCGGCTACTATCAACATTTAGGAAACCATTATGATACAGGAACATCTTGTTTCAATCTCTTTCTAATATTACTGAGAAAGCTACCATGACCCTACAAAACTATTATGGTTTTACTCTTGCCTACATGATGGAAAGAACGAATGATACTCTTATCATTGTCTATTCCTTACTTTTAGAGTAAGCGAGATGTAGCTATATTTTTTCTATAGCGCTATCTCGTCTCATCGCGTTTCATTTCATGCATAAAATAACACAGTGCCGACACCTTTTTAATTAAATATTATAACTTTACAAAGTTATTTTACCTTTATAAAGTGCAATAATTAACAAAAAGTTTCATAGTATTATTTTTAATTATTTTAAACCAAATAATAATTCTTTGGTTGCACTTTTTTTAAAGGATAAAAATTAACTCGAAAATGTTTCTGTTACGTTGTGTAAAACGAAACGGATGTTATAAATGTCAATTGTCAAACAAGGCACGTAAATAAATAATAGTTGAAATTTGAGGTTATCTAATATTTAACAACTTTTATAATTAGATAATATGTCGGGCCTCGAGCAAGTATAATTATTGTGCGTTTATTGCTTTCTTTCTTGGATAAAACAAAAAATATTGGTAAAATTGTGGCGCTACGCGTGAAGATCGGACTGATTTGTGATGCAGCAGTGCACATAGTCATAGTGCAGTGCATTTCAAGTGGTTTGTGTGCTTTTTGCAGCAGATGTCGAAGAAAAATAAACTTTTACAAGTGCTTTTGAATCATTGATTGAATCTACCACTGGCTTGTAATGACATTTTTTACAAGAGCCAGCAAGAAACTCTGTGATTGCTCTTTTGAAGAATAAGTAATAAATTAAAGTACAACACATCCAATCACACGAATCATAAAGGCCAATCACACGACATATATATGAACGAGCATCTCACGTTGAAAAATAAACAACTTTTTCGCGAATGTCGAGGGGAAGCGAAAAAATTTAATTACAAATATGTGTGGATCAAGAACGCGACTATTCTCGTCAGACAGAATGATACCTCACCAGCGTTTTCTGTGCGTTCTAGAAACGATTTTAATAAGTTTAAGTGTCCGGTCACGGTCAGTAGAATGGAATCTTGAAAATCTACTGATATATTATGTTTTAATCCATTGTACCCTGATTTACACGTATACTGCGACTGTGTACTGTATATTTTCAGTGATTTTTTTTGTTTACAAAATAAAAGTTGTTTTTCCTATATATTGCATGCATTTAAATGCGAAAATTATGATAACATACAATTTAAGCCATACTCATTACTATTGTCACAAATACCATAAACACTATTTTCGACCTCTATTTAAAAATATACTATTATATTATATAACTTTTATAATTTCAACTAGACTAAACATACTTTATTTAAAATTAAAATTAAACTTAAACAAGATATCTGATGACAGCTCTTTTTCCCAAATCCTCCTCAGACATACACAAACACAAAGAAATAAACTTTCAGGTCAATTATTGTCAGCTAGGTATCAAATTATATCTACATTGTGTAAACCTGTAATGCCACTGTTTCATTTAAGCTGTTCAATTGTAACTGACTCGATAATTATTATTAATGTTGCTATAGGCAGCTATGCTACTTCCTTTAAAACCTACGATGACATGTATAATAAGCTACCCATACTATACCCCTATACCAAACCTAATCAAAAACCCCTAGTAGTAATACTGATTTATAGAATACATCTCAACAGTGTTTAACAACAATTTAATAATTTACTATCAGAATTGTGGGGGTATTCGTAGTAAATTACAGACTCTGCACATGAATATTCTTGCAAATTCGTACGATGTTATAATTTTAACAGAAACATGGCTTGTACCTCAAATATACGATAGTGAATTCATTGACCAGCGCTACGCCGTGTTTAGATGCGACCGTGACCGTGCGGCCACTAAAAAAGCGGATGGCGGAGGCGTCTTAGTGGCGGTGCTGAAGAGCTTAAGACCCTCTGAAATAATTATATTGAACCAGGGTAATGCACTTAATTACTTGGAAAATGTCAATGTAGAAATACCCTGTAGTAGGTCCCCAGCGCGTCTTATTTTTTCAGGCGTTTACATTCCACCAAACTCATGTATAGATGCTTATAGGTGCTATTTTGACATGATATTGGATCTATTTGATGAAGCTAAGGGCGATAGTTTTTATATAGCTGGTGACTTTAATCTACCTCACGCGTCTTGGGTTCATCATGGTAATGGCCTGAAGTGTGACAGCACCAGCCCTGTATGCACATTATTACGTAATTTAATGTCTGTATTAGATGCTTCACAATTCAACCACATTCGTAACTCTTATGACCAAGGTAGAATCTTGGACTTAATATTGGCAACTAGCGACTGCACCGTTAATAAACCTGATGTCCCTCTGCTTGGTGAATCAATACATCATCCACCGCTTACAGTTAGGATCGCCGAGTTAGACATCCCGCTCGTACGAAATAACGCTCCCAGGTATAACTACCGACAGGCTAATTTTGAAAACATTAACAAAAGTATAGAAACAATACCCTGGCAGTCCGTATTTCAAAACCAAAATTCCGAAGAGACTCTCGAAATCTTTTATGAACAAATTTACAATGTTATTAAATCACACGTTCCCCTCAAAGTAACGCGAGATACATTTCCGATTTGGTTCACTCCTTCACTTATTCGGATCTTCAAGAATAAGACTAATGCATGGATTAAATGGAAAAATTACAACAATATATCTGACTACGAAAAATTTTCCACCTTCAGAGAAAGGTTCAGAATTCAGTGCGCTAAATGCTTTTCCTCCTATACTAAGTCGGTAGAGGACAGCGTGGGTTCAAACATTAAATATTTTTTCACTTATGTTTCCAATCGTAAACGGAAGGCAGGGATTCCTTCAAACATGAAGTATAAATCTAATCACTCTCGCGATCCAGAAGTTATTTGTAATATGTTTTCAGAATTCTTTCAATCCGTTTACGAGCCTTCATCACTAGATATTGAGGAATGGTCTCCTCCTGACGGAGATTCCTCTAGTGATTTGTTGATAGACAATCTGCGCTTCGACCTGGAACAAGTGCGCAATGCATTAAAATCCCTGGATGCGTCCAAGGGAGCAGGACCCGACAACCTTCCAGCGCTATTTCTTAAAAACACGTGTAACTCCATTTGTAAGCCCATGCATTTAATCTATAATAAATGTCTAAAAAATGCTGTTGTACCCAGCGTGTGGAAACAAGCCAATATTATGCCTGTTCACAAAAGCGGGGCGAAAAACGATGTCGCCAATTACCGCCCTATATCCCTTTTATGCATATTATCAAAAGTTCTTGAAAGACTTGTGCACAATGCACTATACCCGCTCCTACATAACATCATCATACCCGAACAACACGGTTTTGTGAAGTACAAATCTACCGTCACTAATTTACTAATATTCACTAGCCACCTTTTCGAAAGTCTTGATAGGGGGATACAAGTTGACGCAATTTACACCGATTTCTGCAAAGCATTCGACAAAGTAGACCACGAATTATTGCTCAAAAAGATTGCTTACAACGGTATTCGAGGTAATCTCCTGCGTTGGTTCGCATCATACATTGCATGCAGAACTCAGCGCGTTGTAGTGAACGGCTTTAAGTCTGATCTTGTATCTGTAACATCTGGCGTGCCACAGGGTTCAATTTTAGGGCCATTACTATTTGTCATATTTATTAACGATATCAAACACTGTTTCAAACATTCAAAATTCTTACTATACGCCGACGACTTAAAAATCTTTATAGAAGTCAAAAAGGAACCAGACTGTCATTTACTACAAGAAGACCTACACCGCTTAACGGAATACTGCAAATCTAACAAATTAACATTAAGTTTAACTAAGTGTAATGCAATTACCTTCACCAAAAACAAGCTCACTACTGATTTCTCTTATGCCCTTAGTAATGCAAAATTATCAAAAGTATCTTCTCTTCGTGATCTTGGTATTCAACTTGACTCTAAACTACACCTAGATGAACACATTAACAAAATCGTTAATAATGCTTACCGTCTTTATGGATTCGTGATGCGTTCTACGAGGGACTTCTCAAAACCATCCACTTACTTGCACCTTTATAGATCATTAATAAGGCCCCAGCTGGAATATGCCAGTTGTATATGGAACCCTCTGTATGACAAGTATAAAAACCAGCTGGAAACCGTTCAGAAGAAGTTCCTCCGTTCAATGCATTATAGATGTCATCATTCTAGGCTTCCTTATGCTAAGCTACTCAAAAAATACAATCTTTTAAAACTCGACTCTAGACGCAAGCAGCTAGAAGCAATGGTATTGCATGGTTTGCTCCACAACAAATATGACTGCACTGACTTGGTTAGCAAGGTTTCTCTTAATGTTGTCAGGAACGCAAGTCGACGACAGGTGCGTGCTTATAATCTTTTCGCTGTTAAATTCTGCCGAAACAATGCTGGCAAGCGCTCACCTATGCGTCGACTTGTCGAAGAATACAACAGAAGCTTTGACAATGTTGATATTTTTGCTCTGTCTGAGGGCAGATATAAAAAGGCTGTCATCAAAATTTTGAGAGAAAAACAATTTTTATAAGGTTTTTTTTATTTTTTTTTATAAGGTTTGTACACAGACATCTGGGTTTGTGTACCTACGTTGGATAAGAGGCTGTTACCATTTCTGTAACTCATCTTCTCTATTCTATTTTCTTATGGTTTTCTGTTTATTAATTATTTATATATTGTTAGCAGTAAATTTAAATTTTTGTGTTGCATTTTAGCATAAGTATATATTATTGTAGCATAACATATATATAATTCAGATAAGTTCAATACATTGTGTCGCCTTCATTTTCAAAACTTCAAATTGTTAACCCGTGGATGGTGTAGTGGATTGCACATTTGTTAATATTTTGTTTTTGTTTAGATAATAAGATTCAATGTGTAATTGTTAATCGTCCCCAATAAATAAAAATAAAAATAAAAATAAAACATAAGTAATTGCAGTCCTAAGCATAGCTGGAGCAAGTCAAATGCAAGCGCTTTTATCATTGACATAACCTTCAACACTATCCATACTAATATTATTAACTAGATGATGCCCGTGACTTCGTCCGCGTGGACTAAGTTTTTTCGAGTCCCGCAGGAACGCCTTAATTTTCCGGGAAGGCGTAGCAGACAGACAGAAATACGTTTGCATTTATAACATTCTAAGTATGGATGCGAAAGTGTGCCTGTCTTGCTATGCTTTCACGGCGCATCCGTTCAACCGATTTTGATGAAATTTCGTACAGGGGTAGGTTGTATCCCAGGGAAGGACATAGGCGTAGGACAAAAGGACAATTTTATTCCCGTGGGAATCAAAAATCTTAATCCACGCGGACAAATCCGCGGGCATCTTCTAGTTAATAATAATATAAAATAATAAGTTTTTTATTTTTATGAAAACAAGTTTGATATGAATTTAACAATCTATCAAATATCAAATAAATATTATAAATGCAAAAGTTTGGATGGATGGATGTATGGATGGATGTTTGTTACTCAATCACGCCCCAACGGCTGAACTGATCTGGCTGAAATTTGGCATAGAGATAGATTATAATCTGGAGTAGCACTTAGGCACTTTTTATCCCGGAAAACTAAGGAGTTCCTGTGGGAACCAAAAAACCTCAATCCACGCGGACGTAGTTGCGGGCATCAGCTAGTAATAAATAAATGTTTTTGTTATTAAATTGAATTGAGTATTATGTTTATTTCCAGAACTATAAATGCTGCCGTCTTGCACAGAGTTGTTGAATAAGGGCCTTCCGCTAAGGGCATATTTCGAGTGCAAACATACAAATTCGTATAATGTGCCTCAGGCGAGTCAAGCGAGTCTGGAGCCTGGCATCCAATATTGAAATCATCATTGCTTTTCTCAATGGATATCCTCAGTCACGTGAAACTTTTAACTGAAAATTATAGTTTAAATCAGTATATGTTTAGTCAAATGTGACTGAATTAGTTATTGTAAATTTAAAGTTAACTAACTGCTATGTATATATAATAAATATATTGATTTTTACATACATACTTTTTCATTTGAATTATTTTAATACATACTTCTATACCTAATATTATAAAATGGATGAATGGGTGGATGCTTGTTACTCAATCGCGCCAGAATGGCTGAACGGATCTTAATGAAATTTGAAACAGAGATAGATTATAGTCTGGAATAACACAAAGGCTACTTTTTATCCTGGATAATTAAATAGTTCCTGCGGGAGCCAAAAAACCTTCAACCATGCGGGCAAAGTTGCGGGCATTAGCTAGTTACTGTTGAAGTTAGGGTTGTTTGTTAATGAAATTAAATCAATATACTTGAAATAGCTATTTATTTTAATAAGGTGAGCACAGAACGACAAGTTAATTCAAACTTGAAGTTACTACAATGATATTACAATGGGTACATGTATGAAATGTTAAATCAAGAATATAAATCAATTCTGTATAAAATATAATATGAGTTACAGTATATTAAAATTACATCAAAAAGCCCTTTTTTTACTTGATGAGACACTTTAAGTATTTTAAAAAACAATAATATACTTAAGTTATAGTGGCTAATTCAATAGAAAAATAAACGCCTACATAAATTTTGAAAGTTAGTTCACACTAGCAATCAATGGATACATAAGCAGTTGTAGAAGTTAGTAAACTTAACATGACAAAAGTAAGTAGATAACCTTAGTAAATTAACTTTTAAGGTAACAAAATAACATTACTTCATAATATATAACATTATTTTATGCTTAAGTGGTGTATAAGACTTTTTAATCTAACCTAAACCTTAGCTTAATGTTTTAACAAGTAAATGGTGGCTCTTTTGGCATCGTAGACCAGTGAAGCTGGACCTACACTTCAGAAGTCCTACGAGAAGCTAACTACATTGTATAAGGTACTAGGTAGTGTCATCATCCACTAGCAGCACTACCACCTTGGATATAGCCCTGTCATGGAGCTTACAATTACAGGCTAATGAGTCTTAAAATAAAGGTAATATTATAGGAAACTTCTTTTCAAAGGAAAGTGAAGAATTTTGCAACCGCCCACCTACTCTTATCAAACCAACTTTATCTAAAAAAGGATGTAAGGGCTTTAAGTGGGATGTTACATTTTGACCTTTCTGCAAGCATCTTATTTCATCACTGAAGTAAATATAGTCCTTTTATAACTGTAGGTATGTACTTAATGAATTCTTCATTTCCATTGCAGAGATGAAACCTGTATTGAAGGAATTTCCTTTACATTTGTTAACAAATCTCAACATGTAGGTAACAGACTTGCTGCAATTTTTAATAAACTTGAATATTTTGTTTAAGTAATGGTTGAACTCTTTCCCTCACTGGCTCACCACTTATACCCAACTACCTATATAGCACGTGACACGTCCGACCGTGTCGAGCACCGGCCAAAGACTGCCCCGCGCTTGCCGTTGGACAGCTAACCTATCCAACACTATAAGCTGGTATATAGTGAGACAGTGTTTAGTATCTACTGAATAGATACACTACATGAGAACACTACAGTATAGATAGGTAAAACATCAAGACAATCAATATTACTCGGACAAACATTTAAATCTGCACTATCACAGTTTTGTTGTAATGGAATTTCAATTATAAACAAATATAAATTACTTAAAAGTACTCTTATTTTGTAAATAATCTGGGCCATGCCACCATAATTAGATAAACTGATGTTTTTAATATCTGGAAATATATAAGAAACTTTAGTCATCAAGTTACTGAGTACTAGAGCACCATTTAACTGATGTTTTGGGATTGTCAACTTCGAATTAAATGGTGCTATTATATACCTATAACAAAAAATAGGTATTGTTTTTTTTTGTTATAAGTAATAATATATATAAAATGTAAGATATATGTACCTAAGTTAAAATAGTGAAGTGTAAATAACATTATTGTAAATCTTATTTTCAGTAATAAAGGCTATATTATTATTATTATATTATTATTATTATATACCTATATCCTGTCCCCACTGCACAACGGGTTGCTTCAAGTTTTCTAAAGCTGATGTATGCTGCCTAATACGGCTTACAATATCATGCAAACTGTGAGCTTTTTAACAGTAGGTAAATCCAAAAAGATAGATAGATAGATAGATAGACAGTTAAATACTTTACACATAAACAAGATGTTTATGTGATTATATTTATTTACAATGAGATGAGAGATGGTGTAAAAGGAAATATGATACCTTTTACTTAGTAGGTCAATTGCAGATCTGTAAGATTTGTTACACACCAGCAAACCTTCTAAAAGTTGAAGTGGTTCAGCGGCTAATAAAGTTTTTAGATAACACAATTTTTCAACGCTTGTTAATTTACTATCTTTGTCGATCACTGTACTGAACAAATCTATAAACTGCTTGTATCCACTTATGTCCTTCCCATCGTAGGGCTTGATTATAATGGGAGGAAGATGAACCCGCTGCTTGACACACGTAGAACTGGCGCAATGTCCCTCCCTGCTCCACTGTACGTTTAAGCTTCCTGAGCTTAGAGCAGAGTCCTAGGTACCGCTCTTCGATGATGCATGTCTCGTCATCCTCCTCTCCCCCGCCTTGGCAGAGAATGTCTAGTTGTATCTGTAGAAACTTCTGGTACTTTGCTTGTGAGGTTGGCTTCAACTAGGTAGGTACTTAATTAACTGTTGTACCCCTACCCTGGATCTCCACGGTCTTGTGCTGCTTGCTTCCAGCGGCTCCCAGCTACACACTTGAGATCGTCTGCTCCCCTAGTGGAGGGTTGTCCAACGCTGAGCTTTCCAGTGTGAGGCCGAAATTCAAGCACCGTGCGACCCAAACGTCTGTCGGTGTCGGTTCTTCGAAGTATTAAAGCCGTAGGTATCTACGGATCTCCTCATTTCTGATTTGAGCGCTTAGGAATACTCCAAGCATAGTCTCCTCCACTGCCCTGGGTGCCTGATTCTTCAATACCTTTTGGAAAATTCTATAACCCACTTTTCTATTGTTATATCTCATTATCTTAGTTTAATGCAGTAGAATATTCACTTGGAACACCTCACAATTTCCTATTTCTTTGTTTACAAAGTCAATCCGTCGTTGATCCGTCGCAAGAAAGTAACTTTTTTATGATTGCTAAATGTGACGTAAATCCTACGTAAAACAAGAATGTTAGTGCTCAAAAAACACTTGGTGGTACGAATTGAGTGAATGATTTGTATCGCGACGTCACAAAACTGCTCAGGAAAACATTGTGTTGATAAGCTTATTTTTGGGACGTGATGGTAGGATTTGTCGCAACAATAACATAATAATATTGCTTTAAGCAGTGGCAGTAACCCCCCAGGGCGCGTTTGGAACCATCGTAGCTTTAGTTTTAAGATACCGTGGTTAAATATCACCATCTCGTTTTACACTTTGTAAACGTGACGTTCAGATGGTGTACTGTGTAATGTGTAGGTAGGTACCTATTTTGAATAAAATTTATACTTTGAGTTTGTACTAATATTATAAATGCGAAATTGGATAGATGGATGTTTGTTAATCAATCACGCCAGAAACGGTTGAACGGATCTGAATGTTTTGACACAGAGATAGATTAAAGTCTGGAATAACACATAGAAGCTACTTTTTATCCCGGAAAATTAAAGAGTTCCTGCGGGAAAAAAAAACCTCAATCCACGCGGACGAAGCGCGGGCATCTGCTAGTACATAATAATTTGTCTATAAGTCAGTCCGAAAAATATTTACTCATGATCTCGTTAATAGAAACAATTTCAATGTTAATAATGATGGCTACTTCGATGATTTAGGTTTTTAAATTCAGACGGGAGGTTTTTATATCCACGGGGTCTCTTTGATTTTCAAGCTATCTCTGTATCCAACGTCAAGATTGGTACAGGCTACAGAGAAATCTGATACTGAACCTCTCGACTTTCTAATTATCGTTTTCATTAATTACTAGATGATTCCCGCGACTTCGTCCGCGTGGACTAAGTTTTATCGATTCCCGCGGGAACTCTTGAATTTTCCGGGATAAAAAGTGGCCTATGTCCTTCCCCGGGATACAACCTACCCTTGTAACAAATTTCATTAAAATCGGTTGAACAGATAATTTTTTGATTCCCGCGGGAACCTTTGAATTTTCCGGGACAAAAAGTAAGCTATGTCCTTCCCCGGGATATAACCTATCCCTTTACCAAATTTCATCAAAATCGGTTAAACAGATGGCCCGAGAAAGCGTAGCAGACAGACAGACAGACAGACAGACAGACAGACAGACAGACAGACAGACAGACACACTTTCGCATTTATAATATTAGTATGGATTTTACAAAATTTGTGTTATCTTTGCGAATTCAAACACTAGACCATCTATCTCGATTTCACCGAGAATAGCGTCCGACTCCGATCCATACATCCTCAATCGAGATAATTGAGGCTGTCCGGCAGCTGGCCTTGACAGTCCTATGTACGGAGGACCGCTGGTAGTATTTTCCGAACGAGTTGAAACAGTGATAGGTACTTTTGCCGCGAATTGTTAAGAAAACCGACGAAATAAGAGTTTGAAGAACTGGCTACAATGGGACGATGTCTGTCTAATGGCTGATTTTGGTTGTTGTCTCAATACAGTTAAAATGGTAAGAGTACTGCCGCAAATTTTGAGCAAAACTCTGCTTCATCGTAATTCCTCATTGCTGAGGGTCGTGACCCCTTCCCTGTTAATCACGTAATGGCAGGAGTTTTTTGGGATAATAATGGAATATTGAATAGGGGCTAGGAAATATGAATTTCAGGAATATGTAAAAATGAGGACACAAACCTTGAACGAAAAAACTACAGTTTGATTAATTATTATGCACCATGGACGATGCCTACCATTAGATTTTAGGACAAAACTGTCTAGTTTTGTCAAGTCAAAGTTCTAATCCATACTAATTTTACAGGCTGTCTGTCTGTCTGCTACGCTTTCATGGCCCATCTGTTCAACTGATTTTGATGAAATTTGGTATGGGGATACTTTTTATCCCGGAAAATTAAAGAAAAATGAAGTCGCGGGCATCATCTAGTTTCATAATAAAATCAAATTCATAAAACACTCAATGTAAACCAGCGTTGCATTAAATAAGCAATACAGAAAAGATAAAATCATTAACGTATTATCTAGGAATTGCATCTAAATAACCGGCTAACAGACAGAAGGAAACCAGACATTTCGCAACTTTCCGTAGGTAATGCATTAAAATTCCGACCGCAAGCCCGGCGGTTCAAATAAGAATTTGTCTGCGAGACTGACATAGAACGTGGTTGGAATAGATCTCATTTAAATGGAGAATTATTCTCTACAAATTTTTGCAGTATCGTTTTAATATATTTTTATAACTGTGACGTCATCCGGGTGACAGCTGAAAATCGCGAGCCTTACATTTTGAGTAAGCTAGGGAACACGATATTAACGAGTTTACTGAAAGCCTCTAATATGTAAAAGCACTTCTGAATACAAACTTGCGCCCCACTTTCTCTATCAGTCAGTATGTTGTTCATGCCGTGCGTTCAATACAACCAAATTTTTCTCAATACTATGAGTAAAAGTGGTGTGTGTTCATCTTTAGAATAATTTTATCATTTAATCGAGAGAAAAATACACCGATACAATTCTGCGGAGTGTTTTACTGTTTTGTTTCGCGTATTCAAATTGTTTGCAGAACTTTGTGTACGGTTCTCCTGATACCCACAAAGTTTGCCAATTTGCTAAAACGTTGTAGCCAAAACGTTCAAACGAATGATAATGTACAGTTCGCGCGCGAGTTGAATGCAGCTCAGCAAATTTATGTGTCACCATACATTTACTCTGCATTCAACTCGAGCGCGAACTATACTGATTGTGTTTCTACTGAAACTCCCATATTACGCATTAGTCCACGAGTCAACAGACGGATACAAATGATTCATATGATTTCGGGTAGGCCTACGCTGAAAGAATGTACCTACCTATGAAGCAGGTCAGCTAAAGTGTGTCCAAACTTCGAAATAAATACAGTTATAGGTTTTATTTTAAATAAAGATAAAGACGCCACAGACAGAGAAGATTGGTGTGGTAAGGTGTGCCGGTGCGAATTGCTGGCTTATATAGGGCGCTGAATATAGCAAGCCGCAAGTGCAAGATACTCACAGTGCCACATAGATTTGTCTACTGTGGCGGATTATAGCGAATTAAACTTTTAGTCCCTTCATTATCATGGACTCAAGATTTTTTTGGTTTTGATGCCTCTATAGACTATAAGCTACAACTTAGGATCATAGAACAGGACATTCACTAAAACAATCACCACACAGAATTACACGGATCCTCCCAGACATTCTCTTCGTCGAGCTGTTTGCTTCACCACTTGATATCAAACTTTTAAACACCGTAAAAGGAAACTAGGTCCACAATTCAAATGTTCTTTAAAAGTTAACGACTGTCATCAGTTAAGAATCGCAGCTGGGAAAATGAAGGCAAATTGATGCTCCAATAAGAACTGCCCTTCCAATAATCGTATTTCTAAGCAGGAGGTTATAGTTCCAAAAATCACATAATCTATAAAGGTTTAACCACAGTCATCACATGTTAACAACCGGTTAAATAAAGGCAAATCGATCTGCTCAATACCTGTAGATACATGATAAGAGCGGGAAAATTTTCTACTATCACTAAGTTATCAGCTAAATTGTAAATAAGTCAGTATACGCTACAGATAGGCGTGTCACTTTGTGCATGGACACATCTTGATATAAGAGTCATAATGTAAGATAACACACCAATTCTCTCTTGCATCACTTACGTAGGCGTTATAATATTTTGAAGGAATAGTTACTTACTATACTAAAAACAAAACTGCTCTCTACTTACTTATTTTACAATTTAATTATTTTAAGTACGTTTTTTTGTTTACGAAATCCATACAATCGATATTAGGTGGAACATTAAAGCCTACGTAAAGAAAGTCTACGCAATTCAAGTTTTTTTCAAGCGGTCTTTTTCAAAAACTGTCTAAAGGGGGTAGACCGAAATTATTTTTTCGGCTTTTAACGAACCTAGTCTCAGAGAAAATAATATGGAAAATCCACTCTTTGCGTACACAATTTACAAGAATTGACGTCCATTCATTTTGTGTATGTCATTACCAAGATCTTCTTAAACGTCTAATGCCTAAAGAGATACAGTTACAATAAGTAGGGAAGCCAAACATTTATAACATAAGCGGTTTATCACATCAATACCACTATCCTGCGACTTTGCCTAATAAAAGTTTTTAATACCTTATTATATTCCTACGACTAACTAAACGAGTAATTAGTGCAATAGAGATTCTAGGCAAGAACTGTTTGTAACTGTTCTGTTAAGATGTAAAAGTGCTTTATATTCTGAATAATTAAACTCTGGCACACTTATCTATGCGTGTGGCGATATTTGGAACTAAAAGTTGTAGTAGTTATGTTGATCCAAAAATGGACATTTTTAATAGACAGTAGCGCTTCCGCCATGTGCACATATAAGTTTGCCAAGCTGTATCGGAGAGTTGTTGATGATCTAAACACCATAAATACGTGATAAATACAGACAAGTTCACAACAACTGGAATTGTAACAATGAATGATGCAGCTTTTTCGTAATAGGGCTATTTAAGAAACACAGAAATCCTAATTTTACTAATTGCTCCTGCCAGGAATCGAAGTTCGGACCCAGAACCTCCTAATTATCAGATTACAGCGCTCAACACTGCGCCAGGGTGTCATCGAAACCTTAGCGGTTTCCCGTTTATCGTTCCAAAATCCTGAACACATTTTATATTATTTCATTTTCTAAATGGGTACATGTGCGGACAAAACTATCTTTATGCATGAAGTTATTGAAGTAGTTTAAACAAGCATCAAGGTTAAGCTTCTAAGAATAGAGTCGAGGGGTTCAGATGCGATCTGAATGCCATTTATTGCATACTACGTTGTTTTACATAAACATATGTATAGTACTATCTATCTATCTACTACTGTTGCAGACTGCAGTATTAGATGCAAGGTGTACGATTCTGGATTCAAGACAGTTAGGACTTGGGCTATCATATCACTTATCGAAGTCAAAGGCTACACTATCATCAACGGAAGATTTTCCAAAGTTTTCGTCGTAGGAGTCTTAGTAGAACTACCCCTAAGATCTTGAAAGTTTCCAATTGAATCTTTTAAAAACAGATTTACGCCGACGAAGTCTTGGGAAAAAGCTACCAAAGTAAAATCACCTACGATTTTTATTTTTTAAGGAATGCGGCTTTGATTCTTCTCCATTGAAAGTATTTTTTTGGAAATTAATGAATGCAGTATTTAGTTTCTTCAAAATCGTCACCAAAACTGTAATAAATCACTTATGATCTCACTCGAAAGTAATTATAGCTAGGTGTGCCAAATTAACGTTTCCTCCAATAACAACCGGTTAGCGTTTGAAATAAAACAAACATACACAACGTACAAAGTTTATATAGTGCAACACGTGTATCAATCACACTACACAGTGCACTTATGCTCTCTTTCCGAACCGTTGGTAGAATCATGACATTTTATATTGTGGCACAAGTTGTCCTACGTGAAATAAATCATTACATTTCATTTCACAGTCGCTAATATTAGTCTTAGAAACTTAGTTTTTGCTAAACTACTATACTTAAGGATTGCTATAAAATAAGCAATAACATTTCATAGCAGACCTTCAATGGATAAAAATATAAATTGTCAGTGGCTTTTATTATTTGATACCCGACAAGGGTCTTTTTTATGATTATTCTGTCTGTACTAAAAAAAAAAAGATCACGAGGGCTTCTTCTAATCCTAATTCCACGCCGATGAAGTTGCGATCAATCTAGCACCTACCAAATAATTCCCTAACTCCGTTCCCAAATACGGAAGTTAATTACGAAATGAAATCACATCGATGTTGCGATTACAAATAGGAAGCTACACCCTCCACCTACTGCAGAGCAGTCTGGTCTCATTCAATGAAAACGCCAAGTCCGTTGAACTGCGGGGATCGATTGTACTGCAAGTGGAACTATGCCTTTTTTTAGAACAAACCTACGTTCTTACGCTACGTTTGCCAAGATGCATTGGTTTATCCGTTCTATATTAAAACAAGGCGATGCCCGCGACATGGTCCACGTGGATTTTGATTTTTGATGTCTCCCATCACCCTAGAGTACCGTTTGATTTTCTGAAAAAAAAAGTCCCCGGGATGAAAACAAATTTCGTCCCAATTTGATTTACAGAAAAGCTCGCATGAATAGTTTAATAGTAGCTCTTTTTATTACTACCTTTGAAAGCTCAAACGTTGAAGCAATTTCGACGTTATTTAGCGCTGAAACCTGAAGACGGATATAGGGTACTTACTTTTTACACTTTTTATCACAGTTCCCACGGGATTTTTAGAAACCTAAAACAACGCGGGCGTAGACACGGGCATCAGCTAATAATAGATAGTGAACACGTCTGAGTAATTTATCTATATATTCAAAACTACTTTTTGTAAGTAAAACAAGACTGACATGAACGTTCGGCTCAAACCACTGGCTTAGGAACTTGATATTTTCTGTTTTTTTTATTCCACTACAAGTTAGCCCTTGACTGCGATCTCACCTTATAGTAAGTGATGATGCAGTCTAAGATGGTAGCGGGCTATTATGTTAGGGGCATGGCAGTTATAATTAACCCCTACCCCTAATCGGTTTCTACACGGCATCGTACCGAAATGCTGAATCGCTTGGCGGCACGTCCTTAGGTGCCGCGTCCGGAAGGGCGGTAACTAGCCACGGCCGAAGGCTCCCACCAGGCCAAAGTCGTATAGTTAGCGCCAATCAAATATTCGTCTCTGAGCTGAGGTGCGAGTGCTTGTTTGCGCAACTCTCACACAAGCTGTCGAAGTCAACGTATATGTATACTACGCGCGAAAATATGCTATTGCGGATGCGTCTTGCGGTCAACTTCAGACGCGACTAAATGATTGGCACCAGCTATACGTTTTGTCCATGTGATTTCAGGGAAGGATTTTACGACATTCTGCCGTAGATCAAAGCCAGGCCGTGTCAACTAGTTATAATAGTAATTACTATTAAAATCAGTCCGTCCAAATTAAGGGTGGTACCTTCATTTAAAATATGAAACCCCACCACTTACCGTAACTAAAATATTTCCTTTCAATCTAATTAGGCCTGACCTTTGTGTAATAAAAGCCGGTAATGATAGGAACGAACCTTTGACCTTTACGTATTACCTTTATTTCCAGAAACTTAAGCTGACCTTTTTCTTTTGACAATATTTATTTATCCATCTATCTTGTTCAACAGGGAGCCATTCATTGGTACTTTTCTAATGCCGACTAGTTAGAAGAAAATTCATAATTATAAAGATCCTTCACAAATAACGAGGATTATCAACCTTCCCTTACTCCATCATTAGCCCTACTTATACTATCTACAACCTGAATCAATCATTGTGACAGTCTCAATTGTTGCGATTGGCTGAATTTATGGTATTCTTGCTGCGCGACAGTGGATTTTGGAATAGCAGGAGAGGCACTAACCAATCGGAGGTAATTGCGATCGTTACAATGTTATAGCAATCATTGCAGGGCATTGTAAATTGTAATACAATCGCAGCATTAAATCATACTAATATTATAAATGCCAAAGTCTGTTTGTTGGTTTGTCCTTCAATCACGCCGCAACGGAGCAACGGATCGACGTGATTTTGGCATGGTTATAGTTGTGGACCTGGAGAGTGACATTGGCTACTTTTTATCCCGAAAAATTAAGGAGTTCCCGCAGGAATCAAAAAAACTTCAACCACGCGGACGGAGACGCGGGCATCAGCTAGTAAAGAATAAAGAATCATTTGTACGTACCTACCTATTACCTAATAAGGCCCCAGTGGGCTTAATACCCGTTGCTTAAAGCAGTATTATTGGAGTGAAACTTCTTTAGAATCGTTCTGAATTGAAAATTCAATGAGACGAAAAGGCGTCACCAAAAAGAGAAACGTATATATATAGGATTTAGCCTGCAAGAGAATGAGATAGAAAAAAAGTTATATTCTCTATATCTCATTCTCTCTTAGGCTATTTTTTCTGAAGTTCCACTTCTACCGTTTGTGAATTGCACACACGCACTTTTTTTTTTAAATTACAGTTTTATGTGACGTAACTTTACGTCACTAATGAAATGAAATGATTTATTTATTTCAAGTAGGAAAACTTGTGTGTGGCACAAGTTGTCCTACGTGAAATAAATCATTTTCTTTCACTCTCAATATCGTGTATTTGTTGAACTATGGCCACAGCTATAGGGTATTGCAATATTGGCTGAACGTTTTTTTTATTCGCCCAATCACCTGCATCCATTAACCGAACGCAACTGTCATCGCGCCGGGTCCGCCATCTTGTCCGGTGCGCCAAGTGGATGATTGCGCGGGAGTCGTGTCAAGGTGACATAATATATGAACATAATTATTATATGCAAAACACACCTATATCCATACTTCCATACTAATATTTTAAATGCGAAAGGTTGTCTGTCTGTCTGCTTCGCTTTCACAGCCCATCTGTTCAACCGATTTTGATGAAATTTTGTACAGGGATAGATTGTATCCCGGAGAAGGCTACTTTTATCCCGGGAAATTAAAGATTTTAAGATTTAGATTTTAGAGAGAGAGATTAATCCACGCGGACGACGTCGCGGGCATCATCTAGTTTGGAATATTTTTGAGGAGCTGGAGCGATCGGCTTCTTTTTATCCCGGAAATAGAGTTCGGAAAGGATTTTCGAAAATCTCAATCCACGCGAATTAAGTCGCGGAAATCATCTAGTGAATAATAAAAAAGAAAAACAAAGAAAACTCTTGCCGGTAACATTGAAAACGCCGAGCAGTGTCAACATACGAGATAATAAAGGATACAAACACGACTATCACTGTATCAATATAGTATTATAACCATCTAGTTACCTATTATTTGAACGTTTTGAGATATAAGGTAAATCAATAGTTTAACCTGTCCGTCGCATTCGTGACCGGCAGCGCCATCTTTTATGCAGTAGCTGAATCGCTAAGCGAAGCCTTGTAGCGGTCGGTAGCGGAACTTATGGTTCGTATCTAGGCATCAAAATTGCACCGAACGTAATACAGTGAATTTGGTCATAATATTTTATGGGTGTGGAACCTGCAGACATAATAATTTGTGGCTGTAAAAGAGTTGCAATGGAAAGTTAGTGGATGTGAACTTTATGTTCTGGTAATTCTATTAATTATTAATACTACTAGTACATACTGCATTCCCGCTACTTTGTGATTCCTTTCTGAGAGGAGCCTCGTGTTCAGGGTGGGTTGATGACAATATTATCTAAGGTTGATGATGATAACGAACTAGTTAAATAGTGAATCCTCTTTTTGATTGATAAAAAGCGCAAAGTATTTACTCAGCTACAAAAGATTAAAATTGTCGCATCTCTATTTTGCGGAGAATATAATTTCCGACAACCGATAAATCGTACATGACATTTCCTGACGAGGTAATGAAAGTAATACAACAGTGGTAATTGGTAATATATAATATGTATTGTACATATAGCTGATAGTATCTAAATAAATACTCCTGTAATTAGGTGAAAGTGCATTCCAACCATCAAGCATATAGAACATTTTTTAATACGTTTATTATTTATTGTTATCTAAGTTTATCAAAAAGATTAACGTATTCTTATCTTACATGCTGAACTCTACTATATATACAAACTAGCTGATGTTCGGCGTGATATTATCATCAGCGTGGAAATGGAAAGGCTTTTTAACACCACTCGCTCAACAACGCCTTATTACATGGCCTGTTATCTAAGGTTAAAGTAAGACATTAAATCCCTAGGGTTATAATGTTGTACTGAAATCCATTATTCCCTAGGGTTATAATGTGATTTGAATTTAGAATCATCGCGCATCTGAAGCAAGATCTGAAGGAAATTCTATTCATTCCAAAGAGGTTTTATTCATAATTCTTATTGCTATATCCATAAAGTCTAATTTCGGTAAACAGAATGTGTTCTCAGCAGGCGCGGCCAACTCGATTTTCGAAAACCGAAGCCGTGGCCCACTGGATTCGCACTGACGACATTTGTTTGTCAAATCGAGTAGGCCACGCCAGCTGAAAGAAGTGGTTGTATCGCGAGGTGTGAAAAGTAGAGTATTCACCGTAGGGGTAATGCTGTATTAATCTTGGGCGCCCCTAATTCCCGCGCTACTCTCAGAATTCTAGATGCAACACCCTCGCTACGCTCGGGAGTTACTCTAAAATCCCTCGTTCCGCTTGCATCGCATTACCCCCGTGGTGAATAATCTACTATTTTTATCCTGTAAAAATTCGCGTTCGTAAAAAATCCAAAACGGCGGCGACCAGTTCACGAATTACTTAGTTTGGGATTTGATATTCGATCACGACTTCGAGAGCATACGGTTGTTTCAGTTTCCTTCCTTCCTTTCTTGTAAGTGTGGTAAAAACCGTAACTAGGTATAGATATGTTATAATACGTTGAGAATAATTTGGAAGATTTTAGCGAATTGAAGTTCAACTTCTTTCATTAGTAGGTACCTATAGACACACATATTTTATGACTAGCTGATGCCCGCGACTTTGTCCGCGCGGATTGAGGCTGTTTGGTTCCCGCGGTAACTCTAATTTTCCGGGATAAAAAGTAGCCTAAGAGCTATTTCAGCCTATAATAATCTATTTCTGTTCCAAATCCGTTCAGCCGTTCTGGCGTGATTGAGTAGCAAACATCCATCCATCCAAACTTTCGTATTTATAACATTACGTAGTACCTATCAGATGATTTTCGACTTCATCAACAAGTACCTAATTAATAAAAACTAAAAAGTAAATAAACAACACAACGTAGGGTCCTAACCACTAGACGATCACGGACACTGCCTCGTTGGTCTAGTGGTTAGCATAGTCGACTGCGGATCACGAGGTCCTGGGTTCGATTCCCGGTCGGGCATAAAAAGTTAGGTATTGGGTTTTTCAATTAAGAAATTCTCAGTGCCAGCCCGGAGTTGGAAGTTGGCGGTGTTACACCCCCGTGCCTCGGAGAGCACGTTAAGCCGTCGGTCCCGGTTATTATCACTAACATGATAATAGTCGTTAAAGCCCGCCAACCCGCATTGGAGCAGCGTGGTGGGTCTAAGCTCTAATTCCCGCTCTCCTATGAGAGTGGAGGCCTGTGCCCAGCAGTGGGACGTTAATAGGCTGTAGTGATGATGATGATGATGAAATAAACAACACGCTGCTAATAAATTCAAAACCTCAAAGCCTGATACGAAATCCTGCTGGATGAGATGGTAATAGAAAAGAAGATTGGCGCGGCACTCGTATCCTTTCAAAAGACAAGAATGTAAAGACGTTCGAAACAATCGAGCGGCATGCGCGGGCGCCGCCGCTGCTGTGACGTCACTGCGGAAGCTCTGCCCGTGTAGAGAGGTGACTAACCGGCTAGTGTCCAATCGGTGCCCTGTACGGGGTTCTTATCGACATTACGTACCTTTAAGGAGACACGGTCGGGCTACAAAGATTTATTGGCGAAGCTTGTTCGATTGCGGCTTCATCCACACCTAAGAGTTAGACAGCTTCGATACCCACGTCTGGCCAATGATAGGTATTGTGTTTCTGTCAAAAAAAAATCTGCCCTAACCCGAAGTTAGGAAGTCAGCGGTGTATCACTCTCGTGTCTTGGTGCGCTTTAAGCTTTAGATCCTGCGTGTCTCTCTATAGTCCTGTCGGACAGCCGTGCCAACAGAGTTCAGAATATGAGAGTCAAACTGTAAAAATACTCTCTGCATGTAATCAGTTATTGTCCCCAAAAATGACCGCCAAACCGGGTAGCATTTTACTAACGCCGCTATTTTTATCGAAACGGGTCTAGCATTTGGTACCCATAGAAATAGAAACTATCATAGAAAGATTAACAATGTGATGAGGTGTACAAAATAATTTTGGCTGACTTATTCTCAAAAATGGAATCCCGAACGCGTTTCGTTCCTAGACTATTTTAGTAGGTTTGAACGTTTGGGAAAGTTAAAACGGGACACGGTTATACCAATACGAGTCGTATTCCCGACTGAGTCATTTACTTGTGCGGAACAAACAAGGATGCCACCATCATAATAAATTGTCTATCTGTCTGTACCTAACGGTAAGATACTGGAACTAGTCCACAAAAACAGAGAACTCATGTTCATCATCATGCGACAGAACTGGCTTTCTTCGGATATCTGTAAAAGTTCTCTCTTCTAAGACTAGTTTTGGAAGGAAGGACTGCAGGCAAGATAGCTCCAGGTCGCCAAAGGCTCAAGTGGTTGGACTATATAAGGGGGAGGACAGGGCTTAGCTATCCAAGGCTAAAAGATGCGCCCCCAAATAGTGAAGATTTTCGCATGGAGACCGCCAAACTTCGTTTTGAAGAAGGCACGCGGTGATGATATCTGTCTGTGTGTCTGCTGCGCTTCCACGGCCTATCTTCAACTTTGACGAAATTTGGTACACAGGTAGTTTATATCCCGGGAAATCAATGAGTGCCTACGGTAATAAAAAAAGTTTACTTCACGCGGACGAAGTTGCTGTCATCATCTAGTTCTAGTATAATTTGTGACCTGCTATATTATTTGTTTACCTCTTCTATCTATACTCAAATGAACCTATACTAGACAGAGCTATCGCGAAGACACACAGAACATAGATTTAAAAATTTTAATCAAGATTAATTAAAGCCCTAGGATAAGGAGTAATCTGCCACACACACACACAAAACATGTTAATCGCTCTCACTTAAAGAGGAAAAATATGTAGGGTTGCCACATCTAAGTTATGTTTGTCACTGTTTCACGCCACAATGGCTGAACCTTATCTGAAGTTTTAATGGAGATAGCTTATAACCTAAATTTAACACATGAAAATTAAAGAGTTCACGTGGGAATCAATCAAATAATTAAATATAAATATTATAAATTCGAAAGTTTGGATGGATGGATGTATGGATGGATGTTTGTTACTCAATCACGCCCGATCGGCTGAACGGATCTGGATGAAATTTGGCACAGAGATGGATTATAGTCTGGAATAACACAGCTACTTTTTATCCCGGAAAATTAAAGAGTTCCCTCGGGAACCCAAAAACCTCAATTCACGCCGACAAAGTCGCAACTCGCAAGCATCATCTAGTTGAGTTATAATATGAGTAACTTTTGAAACTTGAAATTCTGTCAGTATTTCAAATTACGTTGATATTATGATAATGATTAATTGACTATGCACGATTTCATGGTACGTATTAAATAGTTGATAGACTCAACCAAAGACCTTATTCTCTAACGAAAGGGTGGCAACCCTGTGCATATGTATATAAATATACTACAGCGGAAGACCGATGACATTGGTTACGTCCACGAACACTCTACCAAGTTGCATTTGTGTTGGCGCGCTGCCACGCGTTTAAACGTTTTTTATACTCATAACACGTTAGACGAGAAAACCGCAAAATAGTGTTAAACTTGTGTTTTTGGTGTTAACGTTAGTACAGTAAGTTCGATGCAATCGCTTTTGGCAGGTAAGAACAACGCCACAAGACGAAACGCAATGACATATTTTGCGTATCAGCCAAGCAGCGGGCTGGTCTGTTGCCCTCGGTGAGCGACAAAAGCGACACGATCACACGACATTATTGCGTATTTACGCGACAACGTAGGTCACGTGAGGGGTCAAGTCACTCCTCCAGGTCCAGGTCTTTAACTATAACTTATCCATTAAAAAATCACCCTTTCTCAATCATAACAAAGCTCTATAATTTTATTGGAATCCATCAAGCATAACTAATGGAAAAGTAAAAACATCAATAGATAGTGAAACCAATGATTTTACAGTCCAGTTGACTTGAGCGAGTGAAGAAGAAGAAATAAGGCCCTAAACGAAAACAACGCGTGCCGACGCGTGACGTCAAAAAACAGTCAGCCAATCAAAGGTGATTGCGATCGTCTGATGGTTCTGGGTCGAGTTTACAGCTCTTTTAATAGATCAGAAAAGAGTTCTGTGACTGGGCTGAATTAAAAACTTGTGGGTTTTTCTGGTCAAAAATAATCAGTAGTGTCCCGAATTTGGGAGCTTGGCAGAGCTACGCCTCATATATCTCTTGTTGTATCGGATTGCTTTCTCAATGGACTATGAAGATAAGAAAATATGTAGGGTACACCTGTGTAAAACATAATATTTGAATGCTAGGCATCTGGTACGTATGGCAAAGGGCCGACACGCCAAGGCGAAAATTCGGTCGGGAGGGATTGAATAAGATACAACTTTTACATATTTGGAACGCACAATGCTGCGGTAAGTTTTTTGCGGTGTCAGACATTGAATTGCATGAAAACGTCAGTAGTGGTCTGTTTATCCGTAGAATTTAGTGACAGGTTGGGAGCTAACGTCAAGACGCCGAGTTAAAAGCTTAAGACATCAAAGCTTAAGACACGTATCCGTCACGCGTCATGTATGTCCAAGACTTAAAGAATCACTTTCCTGTGTTACACACCGATGGCCACTGCACTTATGACCTCACCCAGAGAAAGTTTAAATGACTGACGAAGTCGAGTGTAATTATGAGGTTTCTATCATATTGTTTGATTACTTTGTATGTTATACGTATTATAAACACTCAGTTTTTTTGTTGGCCAAAGACACAAGTTAGCTCCCTGGACTACGATCTCACCCCAAAGGTCAACTGGAAGAGAATACCTCTAAGTCTAGGTATTAAGTTCGCCTTTGTACTTTGTATTTATGTGCAATAAATACTTTAAAACAAAAACAACTCACCTGGATGGTGAGTGATGATGCAGTAAAATTAATAAATCCTAACCCAAAAATAAAGGACACTATTGGAGAATGGAGAGTCCAAAATTTTTTTTTATTTTGCGTATAGTCGGTAATATCACATTTGGTAATATTGCCGAGAAACCAATCGAGACTGGGAATTACAAAATTGAAGGACACTATTGCTACAGAATATAATATAGTATTACTACGGTATTGAAGATTTTTTTTAATCCACTACAAGTTAGCCCTTGAATGCGATCTCACCTGATGGTAAGTGATGATGCAGTCTAAGTTGGTAGCGGGCTAACCTGTTAGGGGCATGACAGTTATATTAAACCCAGACCCCTACTCGGTTTCTACACGGCATCGTACCGGAACGCTTAATCGCTTGGCGGCACGTCGATAGGGAAAATTCAGAAATTATAAATTCCCAAATTGAGCCTGCCGGGTATCGAACCCGGGACCTCCGCACGTTAAGACAACAGCGCTCAACACTGCGCCAGGCAGGTAGAGGTCGTCAAAATAATAAAGTCAAGCTAATAAAGTTTTATTAATGTCTTACGCACGCTCGCTCTTTAAAATACGTCCAGTCGAGTCAAACGAAGATGCGTATTGCGTGTAGTCGGTAATAATGTCGAGAAACCAATGGAGAGTGGACAGCACAGTATCAATTTGCGTGAGTCAACCGGTCAAGTTCGCGCCCTCGGGCCTCGCGTCGTCGCATCGTTGTGGGAGTATATTACAGATTTGATGACGCTTTATGAATCGTTCTGAGATGAAACGCCGTTCATTTTATCTCTGTTTAGAACTAGCGAATGTGTCTTTAATGATCAACGCAAATGAATGAATGAATGACAGTTTGTAAACAAAAAAAAATATGGCAGAAAATACATCATTATTGATACAAAATATGCGGTAAAGAGTAGAACCTAAGCTATTTAAGATAATCTTTCTTAAATAGCTTAGGTACTCAAACAATAAAAAAAGTGTGTGTGTGCAATTCACATGACAGCAGAAGTGAAACTTCAGAAAAGTAGCCTACGAGAGGATATGATGAATATAACTTGTATTCTATCTCATTCTCTCGCTGGCTTAATCCTATATATGTTTGTCTCCTTTTGGTGTCGCTTTTTCCTTTCGTTGAATTTTCAAATCACAACGATTCTAAATTCACTTCCAAAAGTCCTGACACACGCACTCACTGAAATTAAATGAAATTATTATTTCACGTAGGACAACTTGTGCCACTTATGAAATGTCATGACTCTACCACCGGTTCGGAAAGCCGATTCTACTGAGAAGAACCGGCAAGAAACTCAGCAGTTGCTCTTTTTTTTTTGACTAACATTGGCTCGATCATCAACGCCCAGCCCACTACTAGAAACTACTAGAAAGCTCAGCAAAGAGGTTTTCATCATAATGTAGACAATTAATAAGGCCAGATTCACTATTCCTACAGGAGCGAAGCCGCGTGTGTGGTCACCTACAGCTCGTATATTATTCATATATTATGATAAACATGTATAATTTTATGTTGAGCCTTATATAATAACAATGAGTCAGCCTTCGAGGAATAATTCAAATAAAATATCACTTTATTTCTAAAAATTAAATAAATACTCGATGACCGATCACGCAATCTTCAGATGACCTGACTTCAGTCTATTCCGAGTTCGGTGTGCCCTAGAGAGCAAGTATTTTACGTAGACCGTATAGTCGATACATATTAGTTTAACTTAACATTTAAGTAAGTGATCTTATAATTAATAAGTTATCACTAGGTTACTAAGAGTAAGATTCGAAGCAGATCCCTAAACAAAAAGATTGAAGAGTAGTTAGGTACATATTCATTCAATTCCTGCTGTCATCCATACTTCCATACTAATATTATGAGTGCGAAACTGTGCCTATCTGTCTGTCCGCTACGCTTTAACGGCTCATCTTTTCAACAGATTTTGATGAAATTTGGTACAGAGATAAGTTGCATCCCAGGGAAGGACATAGGCATCCCAGAAAATTATCGCGTTCCCGCGGGAATCAAAAAATCTTAATCCACGCGGACGAAGTCGCGGGCATCATCTAGTAAAAAAATAAAGGATGAATACATTCTACAAAACGTGTGTACATTAGTTACTCAAAGCTCTTTTTCGTCATTTTCGCAAGAAAAGGCTTTCTTGCGAAAGTGCGGTCTGAGTGGGTTGTGTAGTCCACTCTACCCACTTCATATTTGAGGTAAATCTTCCCATTTGCATTGCCTGGAACGCTTTGGGCTTTTGGCGTTCAAAGATGTTCAATTTGTAATACTTCTTACATCTATTTTTTTTTGTAATTCAAATAGCGGTAGCTCAAATACCAAGTTTCATGGATGTAAATTGAAAAATTACGGCCTTTAATACAAACATTCACCCCCTTTTGTACCCCCTGGGGGTTGAACTTTGAAGAATTATTCCGTAAACTACGTCACAAAAGAAACTTACTGTCAAAATGTTAAGTTTCTAACCCCAGCGGTTTAAGCTGTTCGTTGATAGACCAGTCAGGACAAACGATTTTATATGTATATGTCACCGTAAGATTGTAATCTAACGCTTTTTTTCCGATAGATTGTAAACAGACGAAATATTGTGAACCGTTCAATGTTCTATGTGTCAATTTTTGAAATATTCATTGTATTTAGGTTTTCTTGTCTCTTTCTTGTAGGTTAGGTTAGGGTTCTACATAAACAATCAGGTAGTGCCCGGCCGCAGGTTAGGTTCTATCGGGTTAATAAACCTAACAGATTACAATCTACCGAAAAATAATGCGTTATATTGTAATCATTCGACAGTTTACAATTTCGCGAGTTAGATTATAATCTAACGGTTTTTTCAATCTTACGGTGACATATATATATTAGAAGATAGATTTTTTGCATGCCCGAGTTAGGGCGATTCATCGTATGCTGATGAACTTTACCTTATAGGTATACATATAAAACATGTTTCTGCGTCATAAAAATTTTGATTTGATTCTCTAAAGTTTAACCCATACCTACTAATCATCTTTTCAACAGATTTTGATGAAATTTGGTAAAGAGACAGGTTTTATCTCGGGGTAGGATATAGGCTTTTTATCCCGGAAAATTAAGAAGAAGAAGAAGGCATCATCAAACTAGGTAAGCATATATCAGGCAATAGCTCATCCTTGCCTCAGCATGTGCGCCTTCCAGCACAAGACATTTATAATTGCGCTGACGCATTGCGCAAACTATAATATTGCGACTGCATTAGGTGCACGGTCTGGCAAACTTATCTGTGCGTGTGGCAAAATTCGGAACTGACAGAAACTACTCCGTGTTGATACTAAAATGTTGATTTCTAATAGACAGTGGCGCCGCCACCACACGCACAGATAAGTTTGCCAAGCAAGCTGTGCAACTTTATGTAACGCGGTTGCGTTTTGCGGTCACGCCGGCGCTGTTTTGCTGAGATGGAAGATTGTGTTTTTTTTTCTCTTTATATTGTAACTAATTTCCACATAGAGATTTTATCGGCATTAAAAAGGAGGTGGTAAATATATTTCAACCGATATTAAGTAATTCAACTTTACTTCATCAGTCGAAAATGACTCATTCATTTTCAAAACAGAGTGAGAACTGAAACGTTGAACTGAGAACTTCTTCCTTTAATATTTCCTAAAGCGCTATCTATCTCTATAGCAGCACTTTCGCAATTATACTTAGTTTGGAGGCAAACGCAGATCAAGTCGCAGGCAGAATCTAGTTGATCCAATAACAAGGGGAAGCAGTTGGTGGAAATTGGAATTCTGTCATAACGCCACTCCTATTTTCCCCGCTCTTGAAGTGTTTCATCCAGTCAACATTCCGTTGACCCAAATATAAAAGGCGCGACGTTAAAGTATTCCCGGAGAATTACTTTGAGAAAATTCCAATAAGGCTTACATCGAAAAACCTAAACATACATTAAATATACAGCCTCTGATACTTAACCCTTTAGCCTTATTATGTAAAATCTGAATCAATAATTGTTACTATCTCAATGGATATTGGCCAATAGCGAAAAAGTGTTAACCAATCAGAGATTTGTTTACCTTTTATATAAGTAGTCTAAGGCAAGCTAGACTATACAAGTATGTATCATCTCAAAGTAAGATATTTTAATGTTATCTAAGACCAGGGAGCGCTGAAATTCGTAGCAGGATTTAATTTTTTTAATTTTAAGGACGTCTTGTTGATTAGTTGTTACTTGTTACTAATAAAGTTGTGTTTTAAATATTCATACATCAAATATCAATCCCCAGTGCTGGCATTGGCACTATCTGGCTTCGCAATTAATTTTCATAACGCGATAGTAAGTAATATATTATTATTCGGAGCGCGTCGGGTGACGTCATTTGTTAATTAACAAAACGCACTGTGCTCGATTTCATGTAATAATAATACATGTATTCAATATTCATCAACGGCATCATATAAAACGTTTAACTGACTGACTCGAGACTATTAACGTAAAGCTCAAAGGATTAAGAAACCAGATACCTATATTGATATTGAAGATATTGTAAAACCTGCAATACTCACTGTCAACTGTAAATCTGAGTCCATGAGAATACTAATATAATGTACTTAACGTAACTCTATCCGAAAACTAACTTATTAGCTATTAAGTTGTTACATTAAACTGACATAATTACATGATACCTGAGTTTCTACAACCTTTTTAAGGTATTTTTAGAACACCTTTGTGACCTGTCACAGGTTACCTTGTAACCTTGCCCTGGCACTTGACAGCCCTATCTAGTATCAACAAAGAATTAATAATTCACCAGTATTCGATCAATGTTGTAAAAGCACGAGTGTCTTATCAATGTGCGTGTTAATTAACCGTGCATTTATAGTAGGGTTGCCACTCAAAGTATATTGATTGATTATTCCGTTATATTTAAAACAACGACTTCTTCAACCGTAGAACTTCTTTCCCTAAATTATTAATTCATTTTCAATTATGTAATTGTTTAATTAGTAATAGTGCACTTTACGGATGCAAGATCCGTAAAGTGCAACCTACTTCGTAACAATCCCATTCAAATAAATAGTACCTTAAAAATATCCCAATATATTTAAAGCTGTTAGAGTGTGAGTGTTAGAATGAAAAGGGTGTAGGCCATAGTCCACTACGCTTGCCAAATGCGAGTCGCAGACTTAACACAGCTAAGAGAACATTATAGTAAAGTCTCAGGCATGCAGGTTCCAATAATTTAAGTTCAGATTTAGTAAAATCGCAGAAACTTGTAATCGTGTGAATCCTCATCGCTGCATTGCGATGTGATTTAAATTTGCGAATAATCGATAAGTGACAACCCTATCCCGCTGTCATATTATATTACAATTGGGTCGGCTGTAACGGGATTGTCCGCTTCCATACCGGCTAATACACGATTGCAACATCTATTAAAATATTGTCGACGACAGTCTCGTTAGCAATGCAAATACCTAACAATTCATTGAGCAGAATGGGCACTAAGTTCTAACCTAACAGCTATGAACTAAGCCTGTAAATTCATTTTCATATAACCTGCATTGAAAGTGCGAGTTTCAATGCCTTTTGCTACCGAAACTAGCCAATTTCAGACGAATACGTCATTTAGCGGGTAGAAAACCATCACTTTCTAAGTTTCTACCCTAACTAGGGCAGAAAGTGATGTCAGACTTCGGGTGATGCCAGCCCTCGCTTCGCTCAGGCAGGCAAGTTCACCCTCGTCTGAAATCGTTCACTCCTAAGCACACAATATTCATTCTATTACGTGGTTCAAAACTTTCTTAAGAGCGTTCAGACTAAGAATAGACTAATGACCTTTATTTGTCAACTGCCACTTGAAATTTACTGTTTGCAAGGAAAAAACTTTAAAACCGCGAAAATTTGAAGAAACGTGAAAGTTTTGAGTAATACAACTTTTAAATACATCAGAATAACATTAAAAAACCACGGTAAAAGTTATAAAAGAGAAATCCTCAAAAATTTTCCGTAATTTCCCAGGAAAGAAGCTTTTTAATCCCGAAAGCTTTTCGTTTCGTTGAACCTTCTAATAAACGAGGAATAAACACGTTGTCACAGAACCCCTAGCTCGACTTTACATATTATTATCTCGAATACGATGATAGATTTCTTATGTGTATCGAAACATTCAAGCGGCAAGAGTGATATTAATCTAAGACCCCTTTTATTTCGCTAAGAACGCTGCGCCTGAAGATTCGTGTACGAACTCGTGTATTAAATCTTAAAATACAGCAGTTAAGATTCTTTTTTATTTTTACCATGGTACATATTGAGTTATACAAACACACTAAATAGTAACTAAATAAAGTCCTTAAAGTAGTCCTATCCTTTTCCACAGAAAACATTGTTAAAGTTATAGCACCCTTTTTAGACCTGTCAATTAAGTTTACTTTAGAAATCAACATTACGGCTAAAATAATACTACCTTCGTAAAACAGTTTCTACTTTCGACATCAGGCTATGGGAATAAGGGAGAACACAGTCTTGGATCACACACTTATGCAATATAATATAATATCTTCTACTAGCTGATCTCTGAGAAGTTGGGACATAATAATCTATCTAAGTTGTCGAGCGTCGAGACGTGCAAACCCCGGCTAAGGGTACTGAATTTCACTTTGTTTGCGTCCAATTTCGGGGAACTTTTGGTGGCAGATGTAGCGTACCGAAATTTCTAATCTAAAATTCAAAGGCCACCAGAGTTAAGAACTAATACATCCAACAAGTTTGATAAGTCTTTGCGTTGTCACTTCTAAGATGACTGTTTTAACAAGTAGGCGACTCTTGCATTAATCTCATACTTTCATGGAATCAACCTCCTCACTTACTCAATCACGCCAGAACAGAACGGCTGAACGGATCTGCAAGAAATTTGGCACAGAGATAGATTGTAGTCTGGAATAGCATATAGGCTACTTTTTATAAGAGTTACCGAAGTATCAAAAAATTGAAACCACCCGGACGAAGTCATGGGCATCAGCTATCATAAACACTAGTGATTTAGAAAGTGTAGTCATACATTTTTACCGTGAAACACGCGTCAAAGGGACCAGTAAGGCAAGCCGAGGAGTGAGGACACCCGTCTCACGGCTCTCTAACCCCGTACATGGACATAGCTCGAGACTGAACCGTTTTTGCGAACGTTCAGTGGGGTTAGCATAAGATTAACCACCAACGTTGATATAATTGGAGCGTCGAAACATTTTGGAGTTCAAGTAAAACAACCTGAGGCCCAATTATCTAAGGCCCTAAGCAAATCGTCATCGTCTGTTTATGGATTTCAGACATGTGTTTTGACGTGCAGGCATCTATGAGCTCCTCAAACAGGTCGAATTACGTTTGACAAACGATTACGATAACGATTTTCTTACACAATCGAGGGATAGAATTTATTTTATAGCTCCATATATCTACGCTATTATGCCCGCGGCAACCTTAAAATTAAAATCGTAGTACAAGTACTTTGACATTTTTTACTTCCTCGATAAGCGGATTCGACCGCTCGAATCCTATCAACATTGGCGAGATAATATGATATCTCATACTAACCATGCTGCAGAACATGAGCACGGGTTAATGGACAACCGCTAGCTTTAACATTGTGAGATTTGCAGTTTTCACAAACTTTTAGTTATTGTTACATACTTTGAAAAGTGGGCCATCCGTAGTCCGTACAACTTAACTACTAATACTATAAATGCGAAAGTATTTTTATTTGTTTGTCCTTTGATTAGCTGATTGTCGACATTTGCGATGCCAGTGGAAGACATGATGTGCCGACCCCACGCAGCGTGGGATAAGGACAGGTAGAATAAGATATCGGAATACCTATCAGAAATACTTAAGCCTTTCACGACGTAACTATTTAATCTGTGCTTCTAACTTCATAGAAAAATACCGCAGACTGCAAAGTTCCAGAGCCTTCTTCTTGGCAGAGACGAGAAAAATCCTTAAATCGAATATTGTACGAATAAAAATTTTGTAAAAAAAAAAACTAATCAAATTAGTTAATACTAAACTAACTAATAGAAAAGTCCGGCGCGGTAGCTCACATAACGTTTTGTTACGAAAATCAGTCTATTACTTTGTAATGTCATAGAATTATATCGAGGAACTATAATTAGGGAGTTATGTGCCAAATAAGTTTTAATTAAAATTAAACGTAACTAAAAACAAAATGTATCAACTGAATGAGTTAGTTAACATTGTTATTTTGTAACTAACATTTACAAAAAAACCACTAACATTTTTTCTTTTTGGCAAAAAGTGACAGCATTAAAAAATTTAACTAAATCAATAATTTAAGAGTACATGTGCAAGTGGGCCTTCAAATGTGTACTGTTAAACATAATCTCTAAACTAAACTAAAATGACAGCTCTTTTTACATAGCCACCCCTTTCTACTCCCTGCGGAAAGGGGCAGCACTAGAGATAGAGATGTCATTACTCATTTTAGTTTACTTTAGAGATTGTGTTAATAAAAAGAATTGGCCACAATGTGTTCAGAAAGTCCGCAATACAACGCGACGTTATCAAACATCCCCAATCTATTCCCAGGGTGCATGTATACCTGCTAGTTGCTACGAAGTACGAATACTAGTCAGCCAGTCACGTTACGGATAACAATGGCAGGCTGAGTGAATCTCTAGTGATTTGGTACGTCACGGCAGGTCTAGACTCCTATCCGAGCACACAAAATATAAAGAGTGATAAAATATAAACAGTCGTTGATAACAGTATTTTTTATCTTTATTATTGATCGTTCCATATGTAATAAGACACTCCTATAGGGCTGCAAAAAAATAATTCAAAAGCGTGCGTTTGTATGTACTCGTATTAGTAAAGTCTGTTAGTAACTGACTGCGTCTTTAAAATTAGTTACATTTAGGGCTTTTTGAACAGCAGTAACGGAGCACTAGCCTCTCCTGATAGAGGATGGGGCAGGGCACATACAGTAATTATTATTGTAGGCATTATTAGGTACTAGATGATGCCCGCGACTTCGTCTGCGTGGATTGATGTTTATTGATTCCCGCGGGATCTCTTCAATTTTCCGGGATAAAAAGTAGCCTATGCCCTTCCCCGAGATACAACCTGTCCCTGTACCAAATTTCATCAAAATCGGTTGAACAGATAGGACATTTTTTTTTATTCCCGCGGGAACTCTTCAATTTTCCAGGATAAAAAGTAGCCTATGTCCTTCCTCGGGATGTAACCTATGGGCCGTGAAAGCGTAGCAGACAGGCAGACAGACAGACAGACACACTTTCGCATTTATAATATTATATAGTATGGATTCTAACGAAAGATCGTCACTTCCTTTCCAAAATATACCCAGATAGAAATGTTTAAATTATATCTGTAGCCCACGCAGTTTCCCAGTTCACGACAAAAATAATTTCCTGCATAGTGAGTGGTGACATAACGGGAAATGTGGTAGGTTTTCAGAGTGCATTGGCTTTAAACAGATGTCCCAGTTTTTGTGTGTCACCCAAAAGTGGTCGGTTTACGTAAACGATCTCCTTTTTACCCGACTGCGGAACGCACAGGGTTATGTGTTCATCAGTCTATATATGTATTTTTGTTCCTTGTTAGAGAAGAGATCATACTAAATATACATTTTATATATTCAACGATTGGATTTTTCACATTCGCGAATGCGAATGCGATTGCGAATATTTATCTTCAACATTCGCGAATGCGAATGCGAATGAGAATATTTTAAAATTTCAAAAAAAGCGCGCGTAAAATATTTGACAGGTTTGACGTTTCGTGTCGGCCATGTTTAAATTGAACATAGTCGAGCCGATATTGGTTAATTGAATGAATTTAGTCACAGAAAGTTCATTCTAAAAGTTTTGTTTTGTTTTGAGGTTAGTTTTATGTTATATCAAATTTACCTGTCAGTCCGGTGCTAGCCGTTTTAGCGAGTGCGCGCAACCAGTGTTCGTGTTCGTGTTTCGTTATTTTATTATTGAAATACCGTCAGTAATGAAATATGTCGGAGAGTAGTAAAAGTGAACCGGTTACCTCGGGGATGGATCATGAGCCGCAAAGCCAAAAGAGAAAGGCAGGTGAAGAGATGACAGAGAGTAGTGATGAGGGATTTATACGAGTAACTCGGAGACGGGCCAAACGCTTTGTTTCGAGTGATTCCTCAGATCGAAATAAATCAAAAGTGAACGAGGACTTTACAGAGTATCATGAGGTATGTGTCACGTCTCTAAAGGAGTTGCCGAAGCAAATGGCGCTAGCTAAATTATTAAGAGAGGAAAATATACTGAATATTACAAGAATTAAATACAAGTCTGCTTTTAGAGTTTTTGTGCAGTTTAAGACCATGGAAGATGCAGAACGCTTACTGAAGTGTAGTAAATTCCAAGAATTGGATTATCGGTGCCAGAAGACTTATGAAACTTCAGTTTCATATGGTATAATGAGGGGTGTTGATTTAGATATGACGGAAGAAGAAGTTCTGAAAACATTAGAATGTGATACTAAAATTAGGTCACTGAAACGATTAAAACGGTTGGATTCTGATGGAAAATGGATAGATTCTGAATCAATGAGAATATGTTTTGAAAATGCAATTTTACCAGAATTTATATATGCATATGGTTGCAGGTTCAGAATAGAACCCTTTATTTTTCCAGTATCTCGGTGCACTGGATGCTGGAAATTTGGACATATAATAAAATTTTGCCCAACAAAGAAGATTTTATGCCCGAAATGTGGAAGTACGGAACACGACAACTGTGAATTAAAGGACGTAAGATGTCTTAATTGTAAAGGGGCACATTTTGTACTCAATAAAGATTGCCCGTATTATTTGAAAGAGAAAGATGTTCGTCTTCTTATGAGTAAGGAGAACATAAGTTACAAAAAAGCTTTGCAGAAATACCTTCTAAGTAGAGAACAAGATAATGAGACGGATAGAGAAGATCAAGAGGAAGGAGAGTTATTCACGACACCTACGTGGAATGGATCTGAATCTTATAGCAGTAAATTGAAAAAAGATGTACAGCACAATATTGTGGAAGAGGAAGAAGATGACTCTGAAATGCCATCAAAAACGAATGTAAAACAACAACAAACGTCTTATAAAAAGCAGAAGAAACAAGGTAAAAAGGCTAAACGAGGAGTTAATGAAAATGAGTTTGATGCGTGTTTTGAAGAAGTGGTGGAAAATAGTTCCCAGAATACAGATAGTACCGATAAGAAACATTTTAGCGCAAAAAGAATCTTTTCTAGAATTCAGACGGTGATATCATCGGAAGAATCTTTTGAACTTAAAGTTGTGGGTGTTATAAAAATATTATTTGAAGAATGTAAGGTATTTATAGTAAGTTTTTTAACTAAGGGAAAGGTTTTGGAAAGTATTGTACAATATTTTAGTGATAATTATTATGGCAGATAGTTTAAGAAAGAAAATTATTTTTAATATTTTACAGTGGAACGCACAAAGCCTCAAGCCCAAATTGCTAAGTTTTGGAGAACTTTTAATACAAAACAAAATTCATGTAGCTCTTATCAATGAAACATGGCTGGATTTTGCAGATAATATAAACGTACGTAATTATAATATTTTCCGACAGGACAGAATTGACGGCTATGGTGGGGTAGCAATTTTGGTACACGAGTCCATTCGGTGTTCGGTCAGTACAGTTAGTTGCAATAATACGGATATAGAAGCGATTCATTTGAGACTTTACAATTGCAAACATTTGGAAAATATTGTTTCTGTCTACTGTCCTGCTTCAGTTCGCACTTCCTTAACAGATTGGGATAACTTTTTTGCTTTGTTTCCAAGGAAAACTTTAATAGGCGGAGATTTCAATGGTCATCATAGTAATTGGTCATACAAGACTGACGCTAGAGGTATTCAAATAGCTGATGCGGCTTTGAATAATGATTTTATTTCTCTAAATGACGGCTCGATTACACGTTTAAAGTTAGTCAGTGGTTCTCCACAGAAGTCTTCCCCAGACATTACGTTTATTTCTTCCGACATTGCAGTTAACTTTGACTGGTCAGTTTTGAATGAAAATCTTGGGAGTGACCATCTTATGATAAAAGTTAACACAAGTTTATATTATGAACGTTCGACTATTCTTAAAAAACGTAATTTTAAAAATGTTCAATGGTCTGTTTATATTAACAATCTTCGAGATTATTTTTCAGAGGTGGAAGTGTCGTATTTTAATGGAAATGTACAGGCTATGTATGATTTTTTTGTAGAAATGATAAATAAAGCAGCCGATATCAGTATTCCATATGTAAAATACTGCACTGATCCACAGTCGAACTTTAAACCGAGAGATTATTGGGAGCAGTCTCTTTCCCTTTCCGTTGCAAAAAGAAGATTGGCACTTAGTACTTTTCGGCGTAACCCTACTCCAGATAACCTGCGTACTTTGGAAATAGAGATAGAGAATTCCAGCAAAAGTATTCGTCAAGCTAAAAACATGAGTCGACAAAAGTTTCATAATTCAATTGACGAGAGCGTAACTTCACCAGAGATGTGGCAACGAATGCGATGGATTAAGGGAATACGTCGACCTAGGTCTATCGTACCATTGGATAAGCAAAAAGAGTTGCTGAATTCTTTAACACCGGACTCTGTTACGAATCGTTGTCCTACTTTCACATCGGTAAATGACTTGCTAGAGACTGATTTTAATTGGGCTGAACTTGAAAATTGCTTGAAAAAGAAAGACACCGCTCCGGGAGAAGATGACATTACATATTCGATGATCTTCAACTTACCCGAGTCTGCCAAAATATTTCTTTTATGTTTATATAATTGTATTTACCAGTCCGGTGTCATTCCACAGCAATGGCAAAATATTACGGTTCTACCCATACCTAAAGTTGGCAACTCTACGGCAGAGGTAAAACTTAGGCCAATATCATTGATCTCTTGTATATGTAAAACTTTCCATCTGATGATTTTAAGAAGATTAGAATGGTATATTGAAAAAAATAAAATACTTTCACCTTTTACTATTGGATTTAGAAAAGCACAATCTTGTACAGATGCTTTAGCAAGGTTAGTGTCATACGTTCAAGTTGGTCTATCGAAAAATGTTCCTACTTTAGCCTGTTTCCTTGATATTAAGAATGCATATAATAACGTTGATGTGGATAAGGTACTCAATATACTGGATGAGTTAAATGTGGGTACAAAAATATGTAAGTACTTGTGGGGATTTCTGAGTAACAGACATCTAGGTATTAGATCTGAATCCGGCGATATTTTACTTTCGAGGTCTACAAATAGAGGTCTGGCCCAGGGTGATCCACTATCACCGATTCTATTTAATATTGCAACGCACCAAATTTGTAAATTAGTCCAAGAAGAAGGAGTTCTTATGTCACAATACGCTGATGATTTTGTAATATACTTTGCTGATAAAGATTTAAATGTTTGTGAATCACGGGTACAGGAAGTATTAAATTCCAGTGTATCCATTTTGAATGACCTTGGTTTGGACGTGTCTACGAGTAAAACAAACTTTTGCTTTTTTAGCAGAGGATTAAGAAGGAATATACCCTCTCTTAATATTAATGGTGAACCTTTATCCTCCTCAGATTGCGTTAAATATTTAGGGCTATGGCTTGATAGAAGTCTTTTGTGGAGAAAACACATAAACTATGTAGGCGAGAAGTGTGCTAAGTTTCTCAATTTGCTAAGAGTTCTGGCAGGGCCTAGTTGGGGAATGCACCCTAAACATATGAGACTTCTTTATATTGCTATAGTCAGGAGCAGAATGGACTATGCTAGTTTTTTGTTTGACAGTAGTGCGAAAACCAACACCTCTAAACTGGACAAGATACAGAATCAGGCATTGAGAATAATCGCGGGTTTTGTTAAAAGTTCTCCAATTCATGTAATGGAATCTGAGTTAAGTTTACCTCCTTTACATTTAAGAAGGTTATATCTTGCTTTAAAATTTTGTTTAAAATCATTTTCTTTTGCTAACAATATTACGATTGATATAATATCTGGACTAAGTGATTTGTGCTCAAACAGGTACTGGGCAAATAAAAAGCAGCCACTCTTAGTTAAAGCATATAAGGAAACAAAAGACACTGAAGTATATTCTAGTGATCCACTTCAAATGTTTTCTTTGACTGTTTGGGTTTCTGGAATAGATATTAAAAACACTGTGGTAACCGAATTAGATTCTGTGCAAAATTCAAAAGCCAGCTATGAATTAAATTGTCTTAAGGCGGATGTTGTCAGAGAATTGAATGAAAAGTATTATAAGTGGCATAAAATATTTACTGACGGATCGAAGAGTGATAACAACAGAGGGGCTGCTTTTTATGATCACAGTAGAGAACAAAGGGGAATTTTTAAGATTAAAAATAATGTATCGATAATGACGTTGGAGCTCATTGCAGTCTTAAAAGCCGTAACGCATGCTTCCTCAACTGGATCCCCTTTAACTGTAATTTTTTCTGACAGTAAAAGTGCGCTTCAACATTTGGCTCGATGCGCCTCTGCTTACAGAGGTCTACCGATAGCCTATGCTGTACTTCAGAAGATCTATGAATTTAGTCAGAGCGGCAGGAAGCTGAGACTGCAATGGGTTCCAGCTCATATAGGTTTAAAGGGAAATGAAGAGGCAGATAGGCTTGCTAAATTAGGCAGTACGGCAGGAACGGATTTCAGTGCCATTCCTTTTTATTCTGAGGTTCTTTCAAAGTTCAATCATTTAGCATACTCTCTTTGGAAATTGTATTTTGACGACAGATCTAGAATGAAAGGAATTTGGTACAAAACAGTCCAGTCCGAGCCGCTGCGGGTGCCTTGGTTTGAGCACAAGAAAATAAGCAGATTGCAGACTAATTTAGCTTTCAGAATTAGGTCTGGGCATTATCCATGTAAGAGATTTTCATATTTGATGGGGAGGGCGGACTCACCGAATTGTGAAGTTTGTGGACAGGTGGAAGATGTACAACATCTTTTGATGGAATGCAGCAGGAATAGAAGAGAACGGGAGTCACTGATGAGCCGCTACAATTTGAGTTGTAGTGATGTCGGTACTGCACAAAGTGCCATAAGCAGTCCAACATCCGAAATAGCGATTGCCTTCTATGATTTGGTTGCCGCGGCCCATCGGTGATGAACATTTGATGGAAACAGTTGGTGGATCCGTCTTTTTCGTTGGGTGTGGGAGTTTCTTACATGATGGATAATGTCCAATTAGGTATGGAATTTATGTAATGTTTTGTTATGATTATTTGTTTATTTTGTACGATGGGGCTGACATGTCCAAAAGGACAAAAGCCTCCAAAAAATAAAAGATTTAAAAAAAAAATAAAAAAAATAAAAAAAAAAAAAAAAAAAAAAAATTTACCTGATATTTAAGGGACAAAGTGGCATAAAAACATGAGTAAAGCACACATCAGCGAAGTTTGGATTTAGAAACCAAATGTTAACATAACAACTTAACAAGTATTAGAAGTTTACTTTAGTTTAAAATAAAAATTATTAGATTTTGTTTTTGAAAAAAGGTTTATTTACAAATAGTTAAGTATTCGTTGTTTTGTTTCTTAAGTTTATATTGCATTCATTATAAAAATATTTAATTCCTCAGATATATAAAGTGGAATGAAAAAATATACATTTAAAGCCAAAGTTTATAAATACATACTTAATACATTAGATATTTAAAGTTTAATAATTTTGTTTCAAGTAATTGTTTAGTTTTTTAGTAAATAGAAACTGTAAACTTTATTTAAAAATGGTAGTAAAGTAATAATTTTCTACTAAATAAATGCAAACCTTACTTAATTGTAACAAGGCTGATTAATGTTAGATTTGATCAGATCTCTGAAGTTCTTTTTTCATAAATGAGATTTTAATTTAGAATGTAGAAGTATGATTTAATAAAAATATCTAAGTGTTATCTATTGTATTATTATTTCATATGCATGCATATAATAATTTCCTTTTTGATTATTAAAAACATTCGCTAAATATTCGCATAATTTTTGCGAATGCGAATGCGAATATTGAACAAATATGTATGTGGATATTCGCGAATGCGAATGCGAATGCGAATATCCGTTACATCACTAGTAAGTACGTTACAATAAAAAAGAATTTAGTAAGTAATTTTGTTAAAAAAGATGATTTTTTCGTGGCACTCATCTTCCTAACTACCAACGATTATATACATGTATATACATTTTAAAAAAATACACGTAATTATATATATTATGTACATTTCTGTTCAGCGTAACACCAATACAATTTAACACGAAACCTCTGTTAGCTATAGTATTTTTGTAGTAATATACACGTAGGTATAAGTAATACGTTTTATAATGATGACCTGACCAGTGACGTAAAATTAGCGTAAAAGCATTTAGTGGCTCAACGTAACGCCCACGCTTCATACTGCGGCGTATGAAGCATGGGATCCATTTCGGTATGACGTAATGACAATGCTGTGTATAAACCAATTAGGACTGTCAAAATACTATACGTATAAAACTTGGACGGGATAATAAAATAGGATTTATCCTATATATTTATTACTGTCGAATTTTGTACTCACATTACTGACTTACGAGTTACGAATGCCCTTTCTGCGGATCTAGCCCATTGTCTCGTAGTACGTAAACGATCACCTTTACTTAATATTTCCTCACCTTTACAACTAAGAATACCAATTTTGGTGTCGTGGAGTCGCTCCCCGAGGCTCCCTCGAGTACTTACTCGAAGAGCGTTGAGGATTAGAGTTGAGCGTTGACTTAGAATATAGGTGTAACTAAAATGAGGGTAGTTATCATTTATCAGTCTAGTATTCAGATGGGACTCCTCGTTCTTGCTTTACCTTGATTTCAATGGTTAATTTGTTTAGGTAAATTCACCAATATTCTGTGTTTCACGTGTTATGTAGATATCACGTATAATATGTATAGAATATTGACGCGCAACGACGCGCTTTATTTTCTAAGGGCCTAAGTGAAATTACTAGGTATACAAGGTTCGTGCCTGCAACATATGGAATGGAATACCTACATTGAGTAGTGAGTACAACAATATTGCAACTTACATGTCTATCATCAATCAATTCGAATAGCCGAAAGTTAGGTATCGGGAAACATTCAAACATATTAACTTAAGTACTTAATTACGAAATATATTTATTTATATTATTATTTCCTTTATGTTTATAGATAAGTACATAAAATGTAATATTTTAACTAATAAAATACGACAGCATACAGGAAAATCCATTCGTAATTTAATAACACATAGATGTGGAGTGTGGACTATAGCATAGAACTTAATATTGGCATTCATGCCTATTTGAGTAAAGTAAAAAAAAATACCTAAAATATAAGCTATAACTAGTTTGTAAAGGGCAAATAGTTACTTAATTACTTAATCATTTTAAATAAAAAACTAAAATTGAATGATCAATGACAAAAATGATCTCAAGTTTATACCTACTTAGTACACTAGCTGATGCCCGCGACTTCGTACGCGTGGATTGAGGTTTTTTGGTTCACGCGGGAACTCTTTCATTTACCTGGATAAAAAGTAGCCTATGTGCTATTCCAGACTATAATCTATCTCTGTGCCAAATTTCATCCAGATCCGTTCAGCCGTTAGGTTGAGTAACAAACATACATCCATAAATCCATCCATCCAAACTTTCGCATTTATAATATTTATTTGATTTCTTTTTATCCCTTGACTAGCCCTTGTTAGCCCTTGACTGCGATCTCACCCGATTTGATAAAGTTGATTTGATATTTGATGGACGAAATAAATAATTAATTAAATAGGTATACCTCCTTACTTCAATGTATTATTCTTTTAGGTTAAAATCTCAAATTAGGTATAATACGTAACGTTGATTTCATCAAATTCCTATAATAGTTGACTATAGTTTTATAGATTTTTATCAAGTAAGTAATTTGCTTATAAGCCATGTAATACTCCTGATATACTTATGATTCTTCATATGAATAATTTTCTCAATCAGTTGTATCTCAAAACAAGAGATCTCGCAACAATTTACCGTAATCCATGTCCATACAATACATCGTTGTAATACTAATCCCTTGTAAAACATTAAATTGGAAAAGAACATTAGACATAAAATAAACACAGAAACATATTTCATCCTGATTGACAGGATGCAACAAGATGACACACATATAAGCTTAAAGCTTAAACAAAGCAAAAAATAATAGATTCCTCAGTCATATCTGAACATAATTGAGATAATTGGTGTCTAAAAACACTTGAATTGGCAAAAACCTGATTGTTCCTGAAATCTTAAGTCCCGTTGGAATTAAATATTATTATACAAAAAAAAAATGTAAGCAAGTAACTTGACACAGTAGTCTAATCAATTTCTTTCTATTCTATTAGCTGAACTAAACTACTGTTACTGCTTATAATATTAAATCCTTACCTTACCTTTCCATTACCTAATATATCTAATTAGCATAATATCTCATGCTTGACTATTATCCATACTGATATTAAAAAAACGAGTGTGTCTGTCTGCTATGCTTCAACTGCCCAACTTTTTAACTGATTTTGATGAAATTTTGTAGAGTTAGGTTACATTTACTTTTTATACCAGAAATTATATATTTATACATAGATCCTATGGGAAATCCTTGATCCACTTGATCCATGTCCCTGCCATTGCTTAGTAGGTGTATCAAATCTACTCTACAATCTCCCAATAACTGAATCACAAGCCCGTAGACACAGAAGATTTGAGGCCTCTAACAAGTTAACTGACTAAATTACAACGCAAGCTCGGGACATAAAGAAACTGTTATTGGTTGGAACATAATCTGTTCTAATCACAACATTTTACAGCCAATGTGACGTGATGCATCTACTTGCCTGTTTTTGATGAGGAGCCAGAACACACCTTGATAATGACATAATTAAAGTAAATAATGTGTTAATAACTAGGTACATAACTATTACATAAGTAATTTATTTTTTATCAATTTGTGTTTTGTATGTAAAGTTTGTTGAACAAATCTACTGTTGCCTAGACGTACTACAGAGTAAATTCTACATGTTTATCTACTAGAACAAGTTTTGGGGGTTGTCTATTTTCTTTTCTAATAGAGGGAGCATTCTAAAATTTGTTTCATTATGTTAAGGATTATCATTAATTTTAATTATAAACACAGATCTGAATTGCTATTTTAACGAAAGTGTCTCAGTCCTTTTAAGTGTTAATACACTGATCATTAGTATTTATTATTAAGTAAGTACATAAATAATTATTTTCCTTATGAACATGTGATATTGATACAAACACATCTATTGTTAATTGTTAATAATATATAAAGAGTATTTCTTACTTAAATACTTTAATATACATATTATGTTACACACTAAACCACTTCTGATACCAAATCCCCCTATCAGTAAGTCAATAAATATCAATCAAGTGCACATCATTGTCTGTCTGAGTCACATGTGCTCAATCGAAGTTTCAGTATCAATAAAACAAAAGCTTACACCTACATACCTAATTGTTAATCACACAAGCAAACTAATTTTCACCCATTTAACTTTCAAATGTGATTCATCAATATCATATACCTAGCACACCCAAGTAGCACAGATAGCTGTATAAATACTCACTTTTAGATCTATTTGAAACTCTGTGCGTATTAAGACTCTTTTATGAGTACACTGATGATCCTACAGCTGCATAATAGCTGTCAGTGATATTTAAATAGCTTAGGCTGATTAAGAGCTGCATTAAGGCTCATTAAGACCGACAAAACTACCATTAATACGCAAAAGTGCTATAAAGGTATATTTTCAACGACTCTATTCAGCTTTTAACATTTTCTAATGCCTTAACCGTAGTAAGGTCTGTTTAGTGGATAAAATTACGCCAAATGCTGTACAAGAAGGTATATTTTGTGAAGTCCTATTGCACTGACTTATTAAAGGGGCACGTGTTAACTATTATGAAGTTAATAGCTGTATAATGGATGATTTGTGGCCCACATTACAGCTTATTGCTGAATATGTCTACCGCTAATCAGCCTTTATACTGCCATTGATAGTAGTGCATAGCGGCTGTTTAAACATTCACTAGATGCCTCGCAGCTGTTTAGAGACTCACTAGTGTATCAAATTAACAGCTTCTACTTTACACTTTGGTTCACATAAGTACCTTTAATCAGACTTTCTCTGAATAAAAGTAACATGTGTGTGTGTGTGTGTGTAATCAGTCAACATGTAACTTAATGTTGATGGCCATTATTATAACCTACCTATATTTTATTGCTTTATAAATATGCATTCTAGTAATTCGTATCCATGGAAATTTCGTATCCATGCGGTGGTTTTGGATATAATAAGAGTAACTTGTGATCTTTTAGTCAGTCGATATTCAGCGCATAGTACTGTCGTTACCCTTACAACACTGTTAATTGGCTGCTACACAGCTCTTAAGCAGCTAATTGAACTTAAGGCTGAAAAATTTGTGCCCATTTAAGAGTTATAAGAGCTGTATAAGCCCCTATACAGCCCTTATGCAGCTTTTTTATTCAGCTTTAAGCGTGATGGGAATTCGTTATTCGGCTGATAAGCAGCCTCTTGTGCTACTTGGGCATTCTATCCCAAACCTATTAAGTAGTTTCCTTGGAGTTGAGAAAAATAAACCTGGTTTAATCCCGGTACTCTGTGAAGAAACATAATATATTTACTTAGGTATTTGTACAATTAACATTATGTTTTTTGTTTACTGAGAAAAACTAGTAGGTAAGTTATTTACTATGATATAATATACTCAGGATGAAAATTCAAATTTTATAATATACAATATGTACTAATTGAGTATATAATTGCTAATGAATTATTTAAAATGAGCAACCACCAATTTTCTTGCTAGTTTCTTCTTGGTGGAAATGGCATTCCCAGCCAGTGGTAGATTCACTGGACGATTCAAAAGCCTTTGAAATAAGCTGTTTATTTAAATAAAAAAATATGAGCTTGAGTATAAGTAAGTAAGTACTTAAATCTTTTTGCAAGTGAGTCTCATACAAAATGTAAGGTCAAGCAACTGTTCTCTTTATTCAATTATAATCTTGAAGTAAGATTTATATGGTAATAGCTTGCCATACTTGCATACATAATTAAAATGTAGAACATTGCATTAATTTTAAGTGTTATGTTTACGTTTTACATTGCTTAGTTCTTACATTCATATTCATTCAAACATTTTTAGGTTCATGGCCAAAAGTGATATTATTTTTTTAAACTGTTAATTCCATTGGCCCAATTCAAATCAATATTTATTATTGACGCCCAGCATGCGTTGCTGTGCAACTCGCTCCCCTATTGTATTTTGAGAGTGAGAAACCTTTGAGAGAGAGAAGTAAGAATCACTTTTAAAGTTTATTTGAATTTAAAAAATCCCAAAAAAATTGACAACAATTACTTAAGTAATTTCTATTTAAGACTAGAAGCTTCTATGAAGCATCCCCTCCATCTACTTCTACAGGGCAAAACTTTAATTTAAAAATTTATTTTACATACTTAATTACAAGATCAGAGATTTCAGAGATGGCAGCCTTATTTAGTAATTAGAGATGCAGGTGAAAATGTAAATTGAGTTAATTATCTGATCTGTACTTGCTTTTAAAGTAGAATTTTCATAGAGGTCAATTTTGAATCTGAACTCCAATGCCAAAACAATGTTAAGTAATTTTTCAGATTACTCAAATAAGATAATAATTTCTCAAGTAAGTAATTGTTTCAATAACATATTTATGTAAGTACAGGTCATGAAAGATTCTGAATTTAGACTAACTTTTATGTCCTTTATTCATCTCAAGATCAAGATTTGTGCAACGATAATAATTATTAATGGCACTATTCTTAAAATATCTAAACTCTCAATATCACAGTCACAATAACTCTGCATCTGCCCTTAATCACCTTATGACATGGAAAGTGAGGGAGAGAGTAATTAAAGAAACTTTACGAGCAGGAGAGTGCTTCCACTGAGATGCAGTTAGTGTTACGGTGTTTTACTTAATGACTAAACATGTAATAGTACAGATCTTTACATCAAACTTCTACATTTACAACAGATTGTTTTCACACATTAAACCGTCTTGTGTCAGGCTTATCCCATTAAGCAGAATTTTAATGCCAATTACTAGGGTCTATTTACTTATAGTTTAAGTATATATATATAAAGTGCTTAAGTAAATATAAAGTCAGTTGGGAAAGTGTGACATTATAGTAATAAATTATGTACTAAGTCAAACCAAAGAAACTTGTTGGTTGGGTAAACAAGGTTTGCTGTGTTATTTTCAGTGTTTTTAATGAATTTGATAGTTTAGGTTGCATGCAACAGTGAGCACTTTCTAGTTATCTAGACCGCCACAATTTCAGTCTTTTACAGCCATTTTATCAAAGAAAGTTTAATTTTGCCAACATCTTTGGAATACAATTATCCTGTATTCATTAATTCTGCAAATACTTATACTGCAGGATGTATTATTATTTAATACAATCTTACCTTTAATTTAAAAATATAGATACTACAGATACCTAACAGCTAAATTCTTGTTGATTCCCAACAAATAAACAATAACAATGTTCAATAGGTACTAGAAATAATGTAGTTATTGGATATTAACTGAGCTGTTCCTAACACCTGCAAGGAAGCTTACCCTAAGAAACCTTACTGAAGTTATCTAACTCTGACATAAAATACATAGTTAGCTTGGAGATTTACAACCAGGTTTTATACTTTATGAACTAACAACATATACCTCAAGAGGTCTAATGCAGATTCTAAACCACTACTACAGTTTTCTAGGAACTGTGACATAGCTCTGGAGTGCACAACCAGGTTTAACAGTATGACTGAGGAATCTGACAGGTTTGGAAGTTGGCACTTACCTTAAACGGGCGGGGGCGTGGTTGGGAAGGCGCCGCGACGGTCGTGGTCGCGGGTGCCGGCGCCGTCGTCACGTGGTCCGCCGGTAGCGCCTCTGGCACCGTCTGCAGCGTAGGCCGCATCGTCGTAGACATCTTCCCTTCGACACCGAATAACTATACACCTCGCTAGCCGCCCCTCACCGCTCGCATCCTCCGCCCGATCGCCCAGACCACTGCACTGGCCCAGCGCCTTCGGAACCTCAACACTCGCTCAAACTACGCCCAACTAACCGCATTTTCGACCGTAAAAATACATATCAACTTCTAATGTTCCTACAGACACCTAGAATCAAAAACCCGGGACGTTCTTCCCCGGGACCGATTTAAAAAACACTTTCACGTATATGCTAACGATCGTCGAGATGGTAAACGGAAATAGACACGCAAAAAACTATTAGAAAGCTTATAGTATCTTCTCTTGTCACATAAACACTACCCAAGAATTCGGCGTTTTGGATATACAAATGACGTATCAATCGATTACTTTAACGCGAACTGCACGTATAAATATTACAACAATGTACAGCGACGAAAACTACGTCGATTTATTAATAAAATTACTAAAGATATTCACATAACTCCGCTAAAAGTCCGTATATTCTTGAATTCACTCTCAAGATGGCGGATTTTACCTACTCCTCTACTCCTCGTAAATGGGCACAAGGCTGACACGAAAACATCAACCGGCTCTCCATCAATCCCTTTCTTTTGGTACCGAATAAAATGAGATAGTTGTATGTAAGCAAGCAACTTCAAACAGAGATACGTCACTGAAAACCTGCCAATGAAGCATGCGCAAAAGTAACGAATTTAATTAAAATTGAACGCATCTGTTGAAATTTTTCAGTTTGATCCCACAGTGCCGTATTTTAGCAGTATTTTATATGAAATAGGCTGTATTACAAAATCAACAAAATAATAATAATACTTTTAAATTCGAGACTGTTCTTTACATGGATGGAAAATGGTCTATACTATTAAGAATTAAAATAATATTGTTTTTGAACGCCTTAAGATGAGCGCACATCAAAAGAAAATAAGCCAATAAACTCTCCCCCACATTAATAAATAATAACGATGCAATAGAAGTAAGGATGCTTTCGGTTTCCGTCCTGCGATATTCCGATATACAATGACTTCTTAAAACATTTTGTATTTAGGACGCATACGATCTTACACACATCTGCATTTATAGCGTTAGTATTAGTCGTAACTCGTACCTCACGATAGAAATATTGGACGACAAAAACGCAACTTTGTGGCGAGAATCGGGACGTATTATCGCAATAACGCATCCGATATTATCGACCAACAATAAAGCACCTTTAGGGGAGAGTCTAATCAAAGTCTCGATTATTTTGTACAAGTGGTTAAATTACCGACATATAACTACCATGTAATGTAAAATTCAAAAAGTTAAAGATATTCCGATTTATAGTAATTAATAGCTGTTAAAGTAGGTTGAATATCTCAATATCTACGTAGAAGAAAAAGAATATGTCAATTTGTAAACAAACTTTTATTGTTTTCATGGACTCGAATAAAATATGTGTCATCATCAATCGTCTTATAGATTCTCCATTTATTAGTAACTCTGCTTAGTGCTTTATCCTTTTAATTCTATTAGGTTATGGGCTGGCCCGCCCGCTGCCTAATTATGGAGAATAAATGTAATACTACGAATATACAGAAGCTCGCAGGTGAATCAAACTATGGTTCATGGGCGTTTGCCGTGGAGCTTCTACTTATAGACCTAGATTTATGGGATTGCGTAAGTAGCACATACGACAATACTAAAGATGAAAACAAGAAGCGTGACAATAAAGCGCGTGCTAAGATATGTTTATCAGTATCGGAGCATATATATCCGATTGTACAAGGCACGAAGACAGCGTGGGAGGCGTGGTCCGCATTAAAGAAGGCGTATGCGGACTCAGGTCTCATCAGAAGGCTTGGTTTGCTCAGGAAATTATTTTCTATGAAGCTAGAAAAATTTACAGACATGGAATCATATGTAACTGAAATTAAATCAACACAACAAGCTCTTCAAAATATAGACGCAGGTCTTGATGATGAATTCGTCCCAATAATAATGTTGGCTGGACTGACTCAAGCTTATAATCCTCTCGTTATGGCTATAGAACACTCCGGAACAAGAATATCTTCTGAGAATGTCACCACCGCCCTATTAAGAGAAGGTCAAAGGCAGAAGGAAGCAGACAGCAACAGTGTTGTAAAGGACGATTCAGTATTGGTTTCACGCACTAGTAGTATTAATCGTAGTAAGAATGTAATTTGTCATTTATGTAAAAAGAGGGGTCATTTTAAATGGCAGTGTAAAAAGCCTAAAAACGATGATAAGAAAACTGCTAACATGCTACTAACCGACTTCGTAACACTAGTTAGTAGTGGTAATAGTAATAGTTGGATAATTGATAGTGGAGCGACGTCATACATGAATAATTATATAGATATATTAGCACCCATTAAACCTTGTGAAAAAATTGTAACTTGCGCTAATAATTATAAAATAGTATCAACTTCAGAAGGTAATCTTGAGTTGAAAGTTAGTCATGCGGGGCGTACTCAAAGATTAACTATGAATAATGTTTTAGTTATTCCTAAACTAGTTACCAACTTAATGTCGGTTGGCAAGTTTGCTGAAGATGACAAGGTAGTCGTTTTTGATAAGCATAGCTGTAAGATTTTTGATAAAAATTTAACTGTATTGGGAATTCCTTTGATTACAGCACCGCGCGTCAGTGGTTTATAGGTTTTGGGTTCTTTTGATTACAAGGTGACGGTTCTTATAGGTCAAGGTCAGGATGACTTTGAGTTATGGCATCGATGATTGGGACATCTGTCTCAACCGGAAATGATGAAATTGAGGGATATCGTCAAGGGTCTTGTTTTTAACCCAAGGGATTACAAGAATCCATGTATTCCTTGTAGTCAAGGAAAACTTTGTTCAAAGAAGTTTCCGAAAAGAAAGTTTAAGAGGGCTTCACATTTATTAGAGTTAGTACATAGCGACATTGCTGGTCCCATGGAAGTGGAGACATGGGGTGGCAAGAGATATATGTTAATATTTGTAGATGATTACAGCAGGAAAGTATTTGGATACTTTTTAAAGTGCAAGTCGGATACCTTTGAATGTTTCCGAGAATTTCGTGCACTTGTGGAGAATCAAACGGGGCATAAAATAAAAAAGCTTAGATCAGATAATGGTGGTGAGTACACCAGTAACGAATTTCAAAATTATTTGAAAAAGCACGGGATTATTCACCAAACTAGTGTACCACATACTCCGCAACAAAATGGAATTGCAGAGATAACAATAAGGACACTAACTGAGAAGACCAGGTGTATGCTTTCAGAAAGTAAGCTAAACAAACGGTTTTGGGGCGAAGCAATGCGTACAGCCATTTATTTAAAAAACCGTTCACCAACCATGGCTCTTCAGGGTAAAGTACCACAGCAGATTTGGACTGGAGAAGACATAGATGTCTCTCATTTAAAAATATTTGGTTCAAAGGCTCAAGTCCTTATTAAAGATGGTAGTCGCAAGAACCTAGATCCAAAGACACGAGAGCTGACCTTTATTGGATATAGTGAGGTTCAGAAGGGATATAGATTTTGCGATGTAGTTAAGAATCCTAAGCATTGTATTATTGCAAGGGATGCAGTTTTTGATGAGAACTACACATCTAAGGCAAGTGATGTTCTTAGGACACCTTGTAATAAGCCCATGGAAAATGTTTCTGGGAGAGAACTTTCAACTCAGAATACTATTGAGTTTGAAGTACCTGGAGAAAATGTAGAGTTGCCAAGTCAAAGCATCGAAGAAGTAATACAAGTTGAGTCTGCTACACCAGATAATTATAGTGAAGTAGAAGACGAGTTTCATGATTCGGTTGATTCTAATAATGTTGAATTAGAAGGTTCTCAACTTGAGAGAGAAGTTGAAGCTGTTGAGCGTCGATATCCTTTGAGGAATAGAGTCCCTAATAGGCAAGAGGATTTTGACTATAGTTTTATGATATCAAACGATCCAATATCAGTTAAGGATGCAATAGAGCGTAGTGATAAAACACTTTGGCTTGATGCGATGCAACAAGAGTATGACTCTCTTATTGGCAATCAAACTTGGGAGCTTGTTGATCGCCCGAGGGGGGTAAATGTTGTGAAATGCAAATGGATATTTAAGCTAAAAATTGGTGCTGATGGGACAGTGCAACGTCATAAGGCAAGACTTGTTGCAAAAGGATACTCGCAAAAGTGGGGAGAAGACTATTCGGAGACATTTGCACCAGTGGTAAAGCTTTCATCAATACGATTATTATTGGCTTTATCAGTTGAAATGAACCTAGTGATCCATCACATAGATGTTACAACAGCTTTCCTACACGGCGATTTGCAAGAAGACTTTTATATGGAACAACCAGAAGCTTTTATAGCCAAAGGTAACGAAAACAAAGTCTGCAAGCTGAAAAAGGCTATTTATGGTCTTAAGCAAGCTGCACTTTGCTGGAATGTGAAAGTTCACGCTCACATAGTTAAAATCGGATTTACAAGATGTAAATATGATCCGTGTGTTTACGTGAAGAGGTTAAATAACAGAATTATCGTTATCGCCCTTTATGTTGACGACTTCTATGTATTAGGAAATTCTGTCAAAGATATAGAAGTAGTTAAGAGGGAAATAGGAGAAGCTTTCAAAATAAAAGATTTAGGAGAGGTGAAAGATTGTTTAGGAATTGAATTAACACATAAGAAAGGGGAAATACACCTAAATAAAACTAATTTTGTTAAAAAGGTACTACGTAAACATAATATGGAGGACTGCAAGCCAGTAAAAACTCCCATGGAAGCAAATTTAAAATTAGAAAGGGGTGATATAACTCAAGACATGAGGTATCAGGAGATTCTGGGGTCACTAATGTATTTGTCGTGTGGCACTCGACCAGATCTCACATACACTGTGAGTTATTTAAGCCAATTTAATTCTTGTTGGAATTCAACTCACATGGCCGCTCTCAAAAGAGTTTTGAGGTATTTGAAAGGCACAGCGGATTATAAATTAATCTACAAGAAGACGGGTAAGCCTCTGACTGCGTATGCCGATGCAGATTGGGGAAGTAATATTGATGCACATTCCTTTACTGGGTACGTGGTTATGTTTGGAGGTGTAGCAGTTTCTTGGCAAGCGCGCAAACAGCATTGTGTTGCTTTAAGTACAGCGGAAGCTGAATACATTGCACTTTGTGAAGCTTCAAAAGAGATTGTTTATATCAAAGGGCTTTTCAAAGAAATCACAGGAAATACATATAGCATTGATTTGTATAGTGATAGCCAAAGTGCTAGTAAATTAGTATATACTGCAGCAGTAGGCAGAAGATCAAAGCACATTAACATAAGGTATCATTATGTTAGAGAATTGGCTGAAGCAAAAGAAATTGTTGTAAAATATTGCGAGACGAATGTAATGCCAGCTGATTTTCTAACTAAGAGTTTGTGCATATCTAAGTTTAATTTCTGTGTCCAATATGTAGGTATTGTTGATTCAGTGGGGGTGTTAAAGTAGGTTGAATATCTCAATATCTACGTAGAAGAAAAAGAATATGTCAATTTGTAAACAAACTTTTATTGTTTTCATGGACTCGAATAAAATATGTGTCATCATCAATCGTCTTATAGATTCTCCATTTATTAGTAACTCTGCTTAGTGCTTTATCCTTTTAATTCTATTAATAGCTTTCTACACTATTACCCCTTAGCCCAAATTAACGATCACTTGGACTTAGTGGTCGATTTTTTAATTTTTCTGTTCTATAATAATTGTTTGTTTGTTGGTGTAATTACTTAATTGAAAATTATTAATATTTCTTATCAATCATTAGATGATGCCCTAGAGGGTGTAGATTAGGTACAGTTTTTTGATTTGCAAAGCTTGGGAGCTTTGCAATTTTCCAAGATAACAAGTAGCCATGACCTTCCCGGGGATGCAAAACTGTGTTTAACCTGTGTATGCAAAATATCTCCTGTGACTTACACAAAATTTCGTCAAAATAGGTTGAAGACGGGCCGTGAAAGCGTAGCACACAGACAGTCAGACACACTTTCGCATTTATAATACATATTAGTATGGAAATGTGTTAAGAACTCGAACCTCTACTCTGCATTTTAGAAATAGGCTACTTATGAAAGCTTTGTATGGGAACCCTAAAATAAAATATGTAAAGCTGATTTTTGGCACAAGTGTTCCTTGGGGTCTGAGAAGTACCTCTTAAAAATTCCCCCCCCTAGGCCGCGGGCGTTCCCCCCCACTCCCCCAAACGTCTTCCCAACCGCAGTTTTTTGTAATTTTCTCAAAAAATATTAGTGCTAGAAAAAAACCATCTGTGGTGAAAATATTCTACATTAAATAATCTGCCAAATGGCATTTAAATCTTAATGATAGGACAAATAGTTTTGGAAATATGCCGGCTTATTTTGCATATTTTTTATTTTTTTGAAAAATTGTTTAATTTTCTTGTGATTTACACGAAAAGTATAAGAGCTAGGAAAAAACCACAAAAACAAAATGAAAGTTCATAAAATCGTCTACAAAATGCTTTTTATTTCATTTCAATAGACCTAATCCTTTCGGAAATATTACCATCGAAAATGTGCACGACATTTTATTTTAAAATCATTGATGCTATAATACAATAAACTAATAGTAATAATCATGATATCTTTATCTATCTATCTACTAAACAACACCACACTTCGTAAATAATGGGGGGAGGGTGGTTTTGGGAGGGGGGAGGGGGTTGTGGGAGGGAGGAGGGGGTTGTGGGTGATGGAGGGCAAGGGGTTGTGGAGGGTGGGAGGGGGGAAGGGGGTTGTTGGAGGAGGGGATGTTATTAAAATATGTTACATTTATGGGTTAATTTCTATTTATTATGTAGTATTATGCTAAGTCTACATGACTACCACCGGTTCTTACACAACAGCAAGTTATATTTCGAAAACTATTTGTCCTATCAAAATAAACTAAACACTATTTTATAGGTAAATTAATAATCTTTCTACTAAGTCCTAACAGCTTTTTTCCTAACTCTAATACTTTTTCTTGAAATTACAATAAACATTTACGGATTTTACAAAGGTTTAGTTTTTTTATTCCAGTTAGGCAGCCATATTTCCGAAACTATTAGTTCTATTAAAATAAACTAAAAACTATTTTGAAGATAATTTAATGAAGTTCATTTTTGCTTCTTATATTTTTTTTCCTAGTTCTATTAGTTTCTGTGAAAATTCAAAAATATAACCACGGTTGTTGAAAAACAAAAAAAAACTTGGAATATAGGTTGCCATATTTCTCGAACTATTGGTCCTATCTAAATTCACCATAAGACTTTTTTGTGGGTAATTTAGTGAAATTAATTATTCTTCTGAGGATTTTTTCCAGCTCTAATAGTTTTTGTGGAAATTGCAAATAACATAGGATTCTAGCAATGTTTTTTTTTTCGTAAACTATACATGGATATATATTCGAAATTATTAGTCCTATAAACTAATTTTTTTTAATAAGTGGTTAATGGTGTTAATTTTTGTTTCTGGGAGTTTTTTGCCTAGCTCTAATAGTTTTCTATAAATAACAGAAAACAAAATTTTGAAAAATATTGCTTTCATGTTAACTATGACAGGTATATTTCCGAAATTATTAGTGCTATCAAAATGAACTAAGTACTATTTTGTAGGTAATTTAACTATGTTTCTTATTGCTTCAATGAGTTTTTCCTAACTCTGTTGATTTTTTTTCGAAAATTAAAAACAACGTACATGGTATTTGCATATTATTTTCTTTATCTTACCCAATAGGTAGGCATATCTCGAAAACTATTACTCTTATCAAAATAATCTAAATATAATTTTATAGCCAATTTAATAGCCTTTCATTTTGCTTCACACAACATTTTAGTAGCTCTGTCAGTTTTTATGGAAATCACAAGAAACTACATTACAAAAAGCCATACATGCAAATTATTTTCTTTTCATGCATGGAGGGTTAACATATCTCCGAAACTATTAGTCTTATCGAAATGAACTAAAATATTATTTTTTACATAATTTAATGAAGATAATTTTCGCCATATAAAGTTTTTTTCTAGCACTACTAATATTTTTTGAGTAAATTACAAAAAACTGCGGTTGGGGGGGGGGGGGGGGGGAATTTTTAAGAGGTACTTTCCAGACCCCTACGAACACAAAAATCAGCTTTACATTTTTTTTTTAGGGTCAATGTTTATTAGTCCCGTACTAAAAGTTGAATCGTGTGAAATGGAGGCGAATATCGACTAGAGCTTTTTTTCGTCATCTCGTTATACTTTTACTTTAAAAAACCTGTGGAATATGTCCTAATCCTAAATATAGTCCCATCTGCTAAAAACCTCTTTTATTTTGGAAATATTACTGGATTATAGTATGTGCGTTCAGCCTAATTTTCTTATTGCTAGCAACATTTGTTTTTAAATCTGGCATTCGTGATTCGTCACAACACAAACGCCATTTAAAAATGGCTGCCTTGTTGTTGGCGACTGTTGGGCGCTTGTTTGGAAATTAATGTTTGTTTCTGTTTAATACAATGTGTTTCGTTAACTATCAACGTGTGATTTCCCGGAATTAGTTAAGAAAATAAGTTTTTTGGTGAGTGATTGTTTCCAGAACAGTTTATTAGCGCATCAAAGAATCTGTAACGTAATAACTTTGTGATGGCACAACGTGATGTTTCATTACGCGAATATGTGTCCGTGTTATTTCTCGATACGTAAAACACAGTAAATGTAACGTATGAAACTCTGTTTACCATCCATCCAATATAATCAGTCAATATTGTTTGTTAATTTATACTTTTTAAGTGCTTGTAACGCATGACCATAATACTTCTACGAAGAACAATAAAGGAAGGTCTTGAATATAATCGCGAAGGCATTGACACGAAATGTGGAATAGTTTCGAGGTGTTTTCTTAAAAATTATCTTTCATATACTTCCCATGTTTTACCATTTTGTGTACAAACACTAGTTTAGTCAGAATACTCGGATGTTATATGCGGGGAATGAACTTTCGATGTATTTTTCCACAAATAGTTTGTACTTTGTTCGTAGTTTTATTGTCATTGTTGTGTTTTTTACAGTTACCGTTAAGTTTCTCGTATTATATGTTAAAAGCATTACTTAGAACTGTTATTATAAGCCAATACAATATTATACGAAATTCTATGCAAAGATTAGGATATGAAAATAAAACAAGATACATCGTGTAATACAGTTAAAATTGTGACCTAATAATAGGGGTCTCTATAGTAACAACATCAAAGAGACCCGTATAATTAGGTTACAGAACCTCATTTGTTTTAATAATTACTGGTGTTAATTTCTGCTAGCAACATCAAAATGTGCACTAATTATTGGTCTTTATGACCAATATTTTTTGTTATAAAATGATGGTTTTGGAAAAGGTCTTGACTGGAGGAAGGAAAAAAAGTAATGTAACCTCTATTCACTGCATGATATTGGGCATAATGATTTATACATATAGTTTGTCAGTTTTTTTATTTAAACAAATTATGGAATTATTAATGAAATTGATTAATTATTATTTACTTCATAGTAAGTATAATACATTTTTTAGTTATGAATAAATTGAGACTATTCACTGATTGTTTTATTCAGTTTGCTCATGATGCCAAATGCTCCCCACTGTGCCTTTGATGTCTTTAAATCTTTGGTATGGGTAACCTCCTTCTAATCCTTGTAACTACAAAGATTACTACAATATAGTTTTTTTTTTTTTTACTATCATTTCATAATATATGCACTTACAGGCTAACTCAATCTATTTACTAAAATCCACACTTGATTAATAAATATATTTCATATACATAGACACAAGACAATAAAAGTGTTGAAAGATGATAGTGTGTTATGTGAAGATAGAAGTGTTTGAAAATGAAGTTTGTTAGAGTGTGTGTGTTGAACCAAGATTCTAAATCTTGGTTTTAGATTTAAAAGTTCCGTCAAAATCAATTCAGTCAAATGGCTGCTGACAGAAAGATTATTCAAGGCTGCAAGGTGCTTGGGTTTTATTAACAAGGATGCCTCCTCGTTTTAAGGAATTTTTTGAGGAATCTTTAGTAGAAATGTTGTTGTCAAGTCAAAAAATTTCAAATATTTCAATTTGTGCTCAATTCCTTATGATTTTATTCGAAGTCTATTTAGGTACTGCTTTTCTGTATAGTATATGGCTTTCATTATTGATTTCATTACTGATTGCCCCCACCCCCATTTAACCAAAATAATAGTAGCATAAACCGGCAGGTTCCTAATTAAATTATTCCACCCTGGGCCTATTATAGTTAACCCTTAATTGAAATCTCACCTGATGGTAAATGATGATGCAGTCTAAGATGGTAGCGGGCTAACCTGTAAGGGCATGGCAGTTATATTAATCCTGTATTAACCTACATTAATCCCTGATCGGTTTCTTATCAGCATCGTACTGGAACCCTAAATGTCTTGGCGGCACGTCTTTGCCGGTATGGTGGTAGCCACGGCCGAAGCTTCCCACCAGGCCAGACCAGAGAAAACTCAGTAATTATAAATTCCCAAATTGACCCTGCCGGGAATCGAACCCGGTAGTGATAAAGATAGTAAGTAAATAAAAGGATAATTATATTTTACAGGTCTCACAGAAAAGCGCACCAGCAGTCAGCCCAGAAGTATTAACGTTAAATAGTTCAGATGTTCCACCTTCGCTAGTATAAGAGTACTTACTAAGTTTCATTTAGTTTATACGTCAATCTAACAAGATGTGGCCAGCATCGCAATACTCCCATTCCAACCAGCACGCCCAGAATGCGGCGAAGGGGAATGAGCATCAGAACCAGCAGAACTTGAAGACACTGGGAATGACCTCCGCTATATCCATGGCAGGTCTGTACACTGTCTGTCTATTCTTCTATAATAATAATTATTTAGTATTATATACTCTTTATTTGTACTACCATAAAAAAATAAAACAAAAAACAAACGGATATGATACAAAAGGCGGCCTTATCGCTTACTAGCGATCTCTACCAGCAACCTAAGGAATAGGAAAAATTCAGGAAAAAAAGGACTACAGGTACTAATGTTGTAAATGCGAAAGGTAGGATGGATGTATGTATGGATTGATGAATGTTTGTTACTCAATCACACCAGAACGGCTGAACCGATCTGGCTGAAATTTGGCACAGAGATAGATTATAGTCTGGACTAGCACATACTCTACTTTTTATCCCGAAGAATTAAAGAGCTATATTTATATTACTCACACAACAATGTGAAGTTAGAAGTAAAACCAGCTCGCGTTTCAAGGCAGTGCTAACTTGTATTGAACACGCAAACGGAAATACGTGGCCGCTACATGACAAATATGACTTTCTTCCACCAGGTCCAAAACCCATTGACATTGAAAAGACGAACGAGCTGAAAGACGCTTTAGTGCCATTCGGCGTATTTGAGTCGGAACAAGAGATGCATCACCGTATGGAAGTTCTAGGCGCGTTACATCGCCTCGTCCGGCAATGGATCAGGGATGAGTCGCTCCGGAAAAACATGCCTCCGAGCGTAGCTGACACTGTTGGTGGCAATATTTACACATTCGGATCTTATAGACTTGGGGTGAGTGACTGTATTTAATCCATTCTAATTTTAGAGATGCGAAAGTATCTGTCCGCTACGCTTTCACGGCTCATCTGTTTTACCAATTTCGACGAAATTTGGTACATTGGCTTTATCAGGGAATTCAAAGGGTTCCTAAGGTATTTTTCAATGACCTCAATGCTCGTAGACAAAGTTGCTGTTATTATCTAGTATTTAAAAATTGCTACCCCTATAACACCTGTTACTGACCCCTACTTACATGACACATAATACAGTTAGTAAGAAGCAGAGTTTTTGATATTCTTTTGTGCTGTCTACTTGGTAGATACAATAAAATACCTCAACAAAGATGGTGGCGGCAAAAAAGTTGGTATGTATGGCAGGGCAGCTATTTCTATTATATTATCGCACTCCTTTGTAGGTTAATAACTGTGCGGTAATATTTTTATTGCCTAAGGGTAAGAAAAGTCTTCTTTATGGTTTCAATAGCGATGAAGTAAATGAAAAAAGTTGGTTTGTGTGGCAATAATTATATTATCGCACTAGTGCGAAAATCAGTATTATCGCACTCCTTTGTAGGTTAATAACTGTGCGGTAATATTGTTATTGCTTCTGAGTAAGAAAAGTCTTCTTTATAGTTTCAGATGTAGTAGGTGTGCAAACGTATTGTAATAGTTATTTATTTGTTACCCAGGTCCATCACCGCGGCGCGGACATAGACGCGCTATGCGTGGCCCCGCGACACATTGACCGCTGCGATTACTTCGCCTCGTTCTACGAGCTGCTCAAGACACAGCCGCAGGTCCTTAGATAATAACAATCTATAACATAGACTATTCAAAAACTAGACTTAAGTTACACAAAAGTCTGTGACTTAGCTATTATAATCTTTATCTATTATCTATACTAATATTATAAATGCGAAAGTTTGGATGGATGTTTGTTACTCAAGCATACCAGAACGGCTGAACGAATCTAGATGAAAGGCACAGACTCTGGAATAGCACACATGCTACTTTTTATCCCGGAAAATTAAAGAGTTCCCGCGGGAACCAAAAAACCTCAATGCGCGGATGAAGTTGCGGGCATCAGCTAGTTATTATAAAAATCCAAAATTTACATCCTTGGCGCAGTGGTGAATGCTGTGATCTTATTTATAAATGGGTCAAATTGGGAATTTATTATTTCTGAATTTTCACTGGTCTGGCCTAGTGGAAGGCTTCGGTGGTAGCTATTTACCACCCTATCAGCAAAGATGCCAAGCGATTTAGCGTTCGGGTACGAGGCAGTGTATAAACCGATTAGGGGTATGGGTATAAAATAACGGCCGTTCCTCTAACAGGTTAGCCCCCCAACATCTTTGACTATATCTTCACTTATCACTAGGTGAGATCACAATCAACGGCAAACTTGTAGTCTAAAAAAAAAGAAATATAACTTTTTTTTAGACTACAAGTGTGCCCTTGTCTGTGATCTCACCTAGTGATAAGTGATGAAATGACTACTCAGAGAGACAAGGCCCCTGTATTTTGCCCATTGGCCAATAATGAAGTGAGAAATCATTATTGTTACAGGTAAAGGATTTGCGTGCAGTGGAGGACGCTTTCGTGCCTGTCATCAAAATGAACTTTGACGGAATAGAGATTGACTTGCTGTTCGCTAGACTGGCACTTAAGGAAATACCAGGTAACTGTATAGGTATATTCTTAAATTATATTAACTATGATTTATTAGGTATCTTAGATATTTGTCAAAAAGTCAAATCAGCAATTTTTTTTTCAGACATTAAAACGCGCGCTTAGTATAAGATATTGTATGAAATACTGAACAGTGACGTCATCAAAATTCGTCGGCCTTTTTACTTCAATTAATAGTTTAAAATGGTTTTCAAGCATAAAACTAACAGGGGACGGGGATATTACGACTTTTGAGAGATTATCTATTTAATAATTACTAAAAAAAAAATTACTTTGACGGCCTCCCTGGCGCAGTGTTGAGCGCTGTTGTCTTAACGTTGGAGGGCCTGGGTTCGATTGCCGGCAGGGTCAATTTGGGAATTTATGATTTCTGTATTTTCTCTGGTCTAGTTTGGTTAGAGGCTTCGGCTGTGGCTAGTTACGGACCATCCTACTGGCGAAGACGTACCGCCAAGCGATTTAGCGTTCCAGTACGGTGCCGTGTAGAAACCGACTACGGTCTGGGTAAAGATTTAATAAAACTGCCATACCCATAATAGGTTAGCCTCAGTGGCGATTCCTGGTGGCTAATCTTGGGTTTGTACATAAGGTTACTCACATAAGTCTATCTCGTTTTAACTCCAAGTCTTTTAATTAAAGTCTGAGCCAAGTCAAAGTACGCTCTATAGATCTCAGCATTTGACTGCAATGTTACTTATCATCAGGTGAGATGGCAGTCAAGGGCTAACTTATAATGTTTTTATTTTATTTTATATAATTGTCAAATACCCAATTGCATAAATTGTTCTAGATTCCTTCGACCTCCGCGATGACATGCTACTCAAGAACCTCGATCAGAAGTGCGTCCGTTCGCTCAACGGATGCAGAGTGACAGACGAGATTTTGCGTCTCGTGCCTAACATCAACAACTTCAGACTGACGTTGCGAGCCATCAAGCTGTGGGCGAAACGTGAGTATCAGCCATGCAGCATTTTTTTTTTCATTAAATCCCCCAGTTGCATTTTTTTGTTGAGTGAACTATACCTGAGCCCCAAACTTTAATTCCTGAGGTGAGGCTGAGAGTTTGATTATTATACATTTTTGTATTACATATTTTGTTAGTAAAAGCAAAAAATCTAGGTAGTAAGAAGAGACAAAGATCCATCGAAACAGCTGTACTTTTGTACGGCGGCCATTATATTGCCGCACTAGTGTCAAAATGAACATTACTGCATAATATGTTTGTGGGTTAATTATATGTATTGCGGTAATATTTTTATTGTCCAAGGGTGGGAAACAGTATTGTAATCATTGTAATTATTATTATTATTACCAGTATTGTAATCTGTTTTGGTTGCCAAATAAATAAACATCGAATTTATAGTTTAATAGCTGAGAAGTGAGAGCAACATTACAATTTATGAGCAAATTTTTGTAAAAGTATTTGAATGTGTTTTTGTTTATTTCTTCTTTGTTTTATGGCTTTTATTAGTGCCTAACCAGCACCTTTGCATAGAATAAATCTTTTGACTTTGTTGGCAGGTCACGGCATATATTCCAACACACTCGGCTATTTGGGTGGAGTATCATGGGCCATGCTTGTAGCGCGAACATGTCAGCTGTACCCAAACGCTCTGCCCGCGACGCTTGTGCACAAGTTCTTCCTTGTGTTCAGCCAGTGGAAGTGGCCACAGCCGGTGTTACTGAAACAGCCTGACTCCGTCAATCTTGGCTTCCCCGTTTGGGATCCACGGGTGAGTTTTTTTTAGAACATAGCTTATTTATTTATTGAATACTATATTGCACACGAATACAGGAGATAGTTTACAAAGTTAAAGAACACAGTACAAAATTGCTCTTATCATCTAAAGAGATCTCTCACAGACAACCTTTGGTGAGAGGAGCAAAGTGTCTTTCACCTTGTGTATATATTTAGCACAGGATTGTGCAAAATAAAAAAAAAAATCTTTATATTGGAGTGAAAACAAGACAGCATGTGGTATATGAAATAAACAAATTGAGTATTGAGTATGGCATGTTGAGACCAGACCTGGAAAAATGGTATGTGAAAATCAAACAATCTATTGTTAGTACAAAAAAACCTTTTACTCCATCTCTCTCCCTCTAGTTAGAGAGAGATAGAGTAGTTGTCATTGCGAGCGACGTCCACACGTCGCCTGGATCAAACTGCTCCCTGAAACTCGATTGATGTCATACGTTCACCAAATGGGGGTAGAAATAGAGTACCTGTATGTAATTATTTTAGTGTTGTACATTTTGAACCATTTCAAAGTAAGTAATTGCTTCGTATGCATTTTTTAAGACAAACAAACCTATTAATAGTGCTAGTAATAAGCATTAATATGTATGTTTTGTTCAGGTAAACGTTTCGGATCGCTTTCATTTGATGCCAATCATCACACCTGCATATCCTCAGCAAAACTCCACATTCAATGTGTCAGCGTCCACTAGGACTGTGATTATGGAAGAGTTTAGACTTGGTAAGTCCTATTTGTATAATTTTTTCCACTTAGTACTGCAATTTCACCTGATTGTAAGTGTTGATGCAGTCTAAGATAGATAATACACTTGTCCCACTCTTGGGCGGTAAAAATATTACTACACAGCTATTAGCCTACAAACCCGTGCAGTAATATTAATTTATGCACCAGTGCGACAAAATTATGGCCGCCAACAGCTGTTCCGGTGCCGCCATTAATTGATTTTTGCACTAGTGTGATAATATTATGGCCGCCATATAAAATAAAAAGTACCAATTTGTTTTTGTAGTTTGCTACTTAGTATGGAAAATAGTTTTTTTTTAAATTTTGTTATATTACGTTATTTGTTACGTTATCGGCGTAGTTTTCACTTTTCATACTAGTATAAATAATGTATGTCCACAGGTTTGGACATAACCGACGAGATAATGCTGGGCAAGTCCGGTTGGGAGCGACTGTTCGAGGCGCCGCACTTTTTCTCGCGGTACAAGCACTTCATAGTGCTGCTAGCGTCGTCCGCGAGGGCGCTGGACCAGTTGCAGTGGTGCGGCCTCATCGAGAGCAAGATACGACATCTTATCAGTGAGTGTTTAGGGATATTTTTATCGCACACTCTAGGAATACGGCTGTAATAAGTTGTGTGTGTGTGTGAACCTGTATGTAATTTTTTTTTAACAATTTGAATGTGTTGAACATTTCGGTAACCTCCAAGAAGCTTTCTGCAGCTCAGCCGTAAAAGTGCGACATCGACAGTTCGAATCCCACTCATGAAATTCGCAAATTTGCATTTTTTTTAAATTAAACTGGTATTTTATTAATAAACAAGGGATAAATGCTAGATTTGTTGACATTCTGAAGCCGCGGGCGTATTCCAATGTATAATAATTAATGTATTTTTTTTTTGCAGCGACGCTAGAGAGAAACCCGCACATAACGATAGCTCACGTGAATCCCGAATGCTACAACTCTGTACCGCTCAACACTAACAACGGACAGCCGCTTGCCTTGCCGCCCGGTAAGTGCATAACTATCACTTGTCCCTGAATAGCTGATGCCCGCGAATTCGTTTGTAGCCTATGTTATTCCAGACTATAATCTGTCTATGTGCCAATTTTCTTTCAGCCGTTCTGGCGCGATTAAGTAATAAATATCCATTCATCCATGCAAGTTTTCGCATTTATAATATTAGTATAGATTGCTGAGGCCCAGGCGATTAGTTGATGTTGATTATGACGATGACAATACTTTTTGAATAATAGTTTATACATATTATAATTAATATTTTTTTATAAATTGTACTTTTTTAATAGTTTTTTCTTCTTAAAATTTTAACACTATTCCTATGCCTATAAATAATTGGTATTTAGCACTATTGTCTACCTACTTATTATAATTGTTACAAACATATTGCTGGTATATCAAATAGTTTTAAAAAAAAAACGGTTTGTTTGCAGGTATCGCCATGCCAGCAGACAGTGTGGTGAATGAAATAAACAAAAATGACGAGGTAAACGTATTTAAGTTCGATTCTATTCGGGGTATCGTTTATTATTGAACTTTTACATGGTATAAAAATATTTTTTACAACTTTTTACTACAAAAATTGATGATTCGACGACGATTGAACAATTTTGTCCCGTGAGCTTCTTCTTCTTCTTTTCTTGGTTTTTGGCTTTCAGTAGTGCCAAAACAGCACAGTGCACTTCGCCAATGTCAAGTAACTTGAGGGAGGCACGAAGGAGATTGGCCGGTTACAGAGTGCCAAAATTACTGAAATTCTCTGTAATAGAAGGCATATTTATATATTTGTTAGTAGACTACACTAAATAATAATACACCATATAGAGACAAACACAAATAAATATACAAATAAAAGGAGACTACTATAGTATAAATTACAATTTAAGTTTGTTAATTTTAAAATATTTACAAAGATACTTAACATAAGGGCTATAGGCTAACATTAGGACACACTCAACATTCAAGGGGCGGGGAACTTTAGGGGGAAGAACATCATATAATTTATAGAGAAGTTTAGGACAGGAGAACAAAATGTGAGAGACTGATCCCTCGTCCAGACCACACTCACACAGGGAGCTGTCACGCACTCTTAATTTAGCCAAGTGTACGGGGGTGCAGGCGTGACCAATTCGAAGACGACTGATGGTAGAGGTGACCCAGCGAACCGATTTTTTATGAAAGAAGAACCAAGGTCGTCGCGGGATGTCGGGTTGTATGGAAGCATAGTGCTTACCCTTGACAGAAATCGATTCAGTGTATATTGAGTTCCAAGAGCTCTCCAAGTCCGTTTTTGCTAGAGAACGGAGGTCTTGTGGGTGCAAAGTATAATGGGTCATAGTGCCCATTTCAACTGCAAGTTTGGCGCAAGCGTCGGCAGTCTCATTGCCACTAATACCAGAGTGACCCGGAATCCAAGCCAGTATAACGTTTAGGCCTTTCTGCTGGCAAGAATATAACACCTCCCGGATCCTGAACACAACAGAGACTCTCTCCTTACTATGGAAAGGGTTACCCTTAAGAGCTTGCAAGCAGCTTAGGGAGTCAGTCAATATTATAGTTTGTCTAATATTATGGGCTTCAACGAAAAGGATTGCTTCTAATATGCCAATAGACTCTCCTGTGAATACTGAAGATTCCGGGGGACACTTGAATTGAATACTAATTTTGAATTTTGGAATCCAACATGCTACTCCAACAGAGCCATTCTGAGATAGTTTTGAGGCATCAGTGTATATTGTAAGGAAATCGGGCCAGTCGTTTTGAATAATTTCATTAAGTTTCTGGTTAGCCTCGATTGAACCTTTGTGAATACCAAGATTAACAATTGGGGGTTTACAAATCAAACTTTGATAAGGGGTAGAAAACAGGGGTAATCTGGGGGAAGAGTTAATTGGGTGTGGGAGGGATGTAAATTTAAGGAAACTTTTTAAGAGAAAGGGTTTGTCTTGGTTGGCTCTGATGACAGAACTCAGCCGTCGAAGGCTGTCCAGTAGAGGGTGTGAGGAAAGCTGTAGAACTTTGCAGACAAAACGGTCACATAAATACTGACTTCTAATTTGGACTGGGGGATCAACACATTCCACTTGCAATGTATTTGTGGGGGAAGACTTCATGGCGCCAAGTATGATTCTCAAACTTTTATATTGAATTTTGTTCAATTTTTCTGTAGCCGTTTTATTAATGGGATCAAGAGCAAATAAACCATAGTCCAGATGGCTGCGAACTATGGCATTGTATAAGAGTTTTTGGGAGTACGGATGAGATCCCCACCATACCCCTGATAGAGCACGGAGGATGTTAATACCGCTTTCACACTTTCGGCTTACATGTTGAGCATGAGCTGCGCCATTGAGTCTGGAGTCTAGAACAACACCTAAAAATTTAGCTTTGGTTTCAAGGGAGATGTGTTGATCATTGTAGGCAATATTAAGGTTAGGGATGATTCTTTTTTTCGTGAAAATGACGGCCTTGCACTTATCGATAGAAAGAGAGAGACCATGATCGCATAACCACTGACCTAGATAGTGCAAAGCAGAATTGAGACGACTTGAGATATTATCCATGGAGTTTGATGAAATGTACAAAGCAATGTCGTCAGCATATTGGAGGATGTTGCAGAAACTCACGACAGACAGTTCGAGATCATATGTGTAAATGCTGTAGAGCAAAGGACTAAGGACAGAGCCCTGAGGGAGACCTTTCCAGATAGTTCTGGGGGGAAGAGAGGAGGAGGATGATCTTACCAGAATATTTCTGCCTGAGAGAAGGTTGCAAATGACACGTGTTAGTCTCGACGGAACACTCAGCTGTTGCAGTTTGTGCCTGAGCATTGGGAGAAGAAAATTATCATATGCCGATGCTATGTCCAAGAAGACACCCACTAGGTACTCTCCTTTAGCCAGGGCTGTTCGAATATCTGTCGTAATGACTGCAACACTGTCCATTGTACCAAGTCCTTTTCTGAATCCAAATTGGGATTTAGCCAATAAATTTCTACTTTCCACTATCCATTCCAGACTGTTTTTTATCAGGTGCTCCATAACTTTGGCCAGGGTTGAAGAAAGAGCTATGGGGCGATATGAATTTGGATCAAGGGAGTCTTTGCCAGGTTTCCGTATTGGGATTATGACTTGAGTCCTCCAAGGTTCCGGGACGAATCCTGTCAATAGAAACCTGTTGATCATGTCAAGATAGCAGTATTTTGCTTTGTCATTAAGGTTCACTAAGAAGGAGTATGGAATACCATCATTTCCTGGGGCAGAGTCTTTCAGATCGGAGAGAACTCCCTGCAACTCAGCAAAGGAAAAAGGGGCATCCATTTCGTCATTAGAGGAAATAGGTGTTAAAATAGTGGCAGTACTCTCACAAGGAACATAGGGAGGGGCGAGTTTGTCTGCAAAAGCATCCAACCAAGAACTTGAATCATTGGATGAGAGGTCGTTAGGCGATTGAGAACTTCGGAACCTTTTAATTTTATTCCAAACAGTAGAAGAAGGAGAACAGGGATCTAGGGTTTCACAGTATGATACCCAGCCAGTTTTTTTCTTTTTGGAAGTAAGTCTCCTACTTTTAGCATCAATACGCTGGTACTTCAAAAAATTATTACAGGACATATTCATCGTGTAAGAAATTTCTGCTTCCTTGCGTTGATTGATTATGTTTGTACATTCATCATCCCACCAGGGGGGAGATGAGTAAAAATCTCGTTCAGTTTTTTTGATAGGAAAATGGAGGTCGGCAGATGAAATTAAAATTTTTACAAAATTCTCATAGTAAAGTTGATAGTCTCCGTCGGCTCCTAGACTAGGAAGAGAGTCAATAAGCCTGTCAACAGTATCAGCAAACGGTGGCCATTGTGCTTTAGTGAGCTTGTATTTCATAATAGGATTGGTATTCTTAAGTGGAATGGATCTTTGGGCCAGAGATAGTAGGAATGGAAAGTGGTCACTACCATGAGTGCTTGGTAGGGTTTGCCAGGAAAAAAGTGAGGCTAAAGAGGGAGAGCAAAGGGATAAGTCTATGGCAGATTTTGGGTTTTGATCCGGGTACACCCTCCTTGTTGGAGAACCGTTGTTGAGAATACAAACATTAAGTTCATCAAAGAGTTCCAACAAGAGGATAGCAAACCCATCACATGAATGGGAGCCCCAAGCTGTGTGATGGGAGTTAAAGTCTCCCATCACTACAACTGGAGAAGGAAGGGATGATATGGTAGCCTTTAAATCTGGGATGAGAGAAGAGTGAGGGTGAGGAATATATACAGAAAGAAAGGAGGTTTCAAGGATTCTCACAGCAACAGCATTAAACTGAGAGCTGTGAGGGGGGAGGGGGATGGAAGAATAAACGAGAGAGCGCCGGATAAGGATGGCGCTTCCCGCGTACCCATCATCCCTGTCATCCCTAAGACAGGCAAAGCCGGGAATCCTAAAATGGGAACCCGGCCTGAGCCATGACTCAGAGATGGCAAGAATAACAGGTTTGTATTCATTTATTAAAAGGATTAATTCATGTTTTCTATTGCGCATGCTTTTACAATTCCATTGTAGTATTTGGACTAAGTCCATTTTGGAATAGGGAAAGGATTTCAAGTAAAATTTGGGCAACGTTGGGCGGTGAAGATTGATTGTTATTTAGCTTTTCTAAAATGTTAATTAATGACTTGGTTAAAAGAGGGATAAGGCTGTCATTGTTGTTTTGATGGGAATAAGAGTGATCATTATTATTTATAGCACAACCGTTGCCAAGGGAGGAAGAACAATTGCCAGTGATATTCTGGTGGGCTTGCCTATCGTATCCCTTTGCCCTTGGGGCTCTAGGACGAGGAGTGCGGAATTTTGTTTCACGGTATGACTGGTTAGGAGAATTATTGTGATGAGAAGAGATTGTGGGGTTGGGCTTAGACGGGAATGTTGGAGGGGCCTTAGTCTTTTCAGAGTAGGATGGACCACTAGGAGGGAAGCGGATTGAAGCGTCAATGTAGGAGATGTTTTCTTGTGACATTAGCTGTTTGATAGCTTGCTGTCGAGAATGTTCTGGGCAACTTTTGTTTGTGGCTAGATGCCTACCGGTGCAGAGAATGCAGGAAGCCTCATCTATAGTCAAATCGCATGTATCACCTGAGTGTTCTCGTGCACATTTATAACATCTAGGTTTCGATCGGCACTGAGATTTAATATGGCCAAATCGGCAGCAGTTCAAGCACTGAATAGTTGGGAACATATAAGTTTCAACCGGGAGAGATGTGTGATATGAAAGAATTTTGACAGGAAGCACCTGCCCCCTGAAAGTCACAACAACCGACTGGGTCGGGATCCAGGTCACAACGCCATCAGTAACTTGTTTTCTGTTTAGTCGTCTAACCTTAAGAACCTCCCCACATCCACGAGGGAGTTCGAGAGATTCAACAAATTCGTCGAGATGCCAGTCAACCGGAACGCCTCGAACCAGTCCCATTCGCGTGACATTAAATGTGGGGATGTGAGCTTTGAAGTTAGCTGATTCCAGAATTGGGTTTGTCAAAAAACTATTTGCAGCTTCTCCACATGAGAATTCAACTGAGATTTTGTTTCTGCCGACGCTTTTGATGCCATCGTTAACAATAGATCGGATTTTGTTTTTATTTAGAAATTGACCGAATTTAATAGCCCTGATTGTGGTGCCGGCCGAGGGATCAGCCACCTCACGAGAGACATATACGATGAAAGGTCCAGAGTCCGATTCCAGATATTTAGTGGGGAGTTCGTTTAAGGACGGATGGATATAAGTCGATTGGACCGAGGGGCTTGCGGTTGAAGGGTCAAATATGGGTTTTTTGGGGTTTGATGAATCATTTTCTTCAAAAGGACGTTTACGGCCTGCTGAGGGGGCCGGTTCTGGGGGCGGAGTTGAAGTCGGGATTTCAACGTGCTCCCCCGGATCAGGGGGAACACGCAGGGGGTCTATATCCATGTTTCCACAACGTGGAAACTGCGTAAGACGAGCACAATATAGATATTCTTACCAACACCAACTATTACACACTAAAAAAGCACAAAAACTACACCAAAACTCTCACTGACACGTGCGTCAAACAGAGCTACGGGCGAAGTCCGTCCCGTGAGCTTTCCCAAATACTAAAAGCTACACATAGTTTTTGGCTAATATCAGTCAATCATTTATCAAACAGAAATATTATGCCAAATTGTTACAATTGTGTTCATAGATGGCGCTACATCAGCAATTTTCGATTCATGTATTAGGGGCCAAATAAAGTTGTTTAAATGTTAAAATATCGTAAAATAACACCGGACAATGTCTATTAGGTAGGTCTAGACTCTAAGACTTATAGATTCAGAGCAAACCACTAGTAATTTTGGGTTTTGATGGAAAACAATTCAACAAACTATATGTTGCTTTCACAGTTCGGGACCCTCGGTTGGCGAGTCCAACTCGTACTTGACGGATGGTTTCTCTTTGGGTTTTGATAGAAAACAATTCAACAAACTATATGTTGCTTTCGGGACCCTCGGTTGGCGAGTCCAACTCGCACTTGACGGGTGGTTTCTCTAAATGTAACATTGTTTGTATTACAGGGTGAAGTGATAGCAAACGTTTGCTCAATGTGGTTCATCGGTTTGGTGTTTGACAAGACGAATGTGAATGTGGATCTCACTTATGACATCTCCTCGTTCACTAAAGCTGTGCACTACCAGGCTGAGAACACTAGTATGCTGCGAGAGGGGATGACCATAGAGGTACGTGTCTCTATACTTATCTTTTACGGCCTTGTTTGACTATTGCCAGCCCAGGAAAGATTAAGAACTTGTCTTAATCTTTTCTGGGCCAGAGCTGTTAAAAATCCCTCGCTTCTAGCATATTATAATGTAATGTTTTATGAAAATATTGTTACTTAATATTATCTGAACGATTTTTTACAAGGTTGTGGGTTACCGAAACACTAAAAAAACTCACGTAGAAATTAAGCGCACTTGTGTCTCTTACCTTGTTTCATCTTAGAACCTTTTTTTTCCTTCATAAAAAGGTGTACCGTACCCATGAGAAGGCAACTCAACTATCCTAGTTCAACTAATATTATAAATGTGAAAGCTTGAATGTTTGTTTATTACTCCTTCACGCCAAGACAACTGAACCGATTGGAATGGAGGCATGTCATTCTGGAAAATTAAAGAGTTCCTGCATGAATCAAAAAACCCATACAAACAAAAGATCTCCATAAATTGAAAGCAAATTTACAGTCACGGGTACTAATAAAATGTATTTGTGTGACAGGCGCGGCACGTAAGACGCAAGCAACTCCACCAGTACCTATCGCCGTCGCTGATCAAGGGGTCACGGGAGCGCACCCAGTCGGGCACCAAGCGCAAGCACGACACCCACGCGCACCCACCCAGCGCACCCATCGTGCACCCCCCCGCGCCCGTCAAGAAGACCAAGCGCCTGTCCGAGAGCAGCGTGAGTAGTACTCTAGTCTGTACAATACAACACAACCGCGCACCCACCGTACACCCCCACGCGCCCGTCAAGAAGACCAAGCGCCTGTCCGAGAGCAGCGTGAGTAGTACTCTAGTCTGTACAATACAACACAACCGCGCACCCACCGTACACCCCCCCGCGCCCGTCAAGAAGACCAAGCGCCTGTCCGAGAGCAGCGTGAGTAGTACTCTAGTCTGTACAATACAACACAACCGCGCACCCACCGTACACCCCCACGCGCCCGTCAAGAAGACCAAGCGCCTGTCCGAGAGCAGCGTGAGTAGTACTCTAGTCTGTACAATACAACACAACCGCGCACCCACCGTACACCCCCCCGCGCCCGTCAAGAAGACCAAGCGCCTGTCCGAGAGCAGCGTGAGTAGTACTCTAGTCTGTACAATACAACACAACCGCGCACCCACCGTACACCCCCACGCGCCCGTCAAGAAGACCAAGCGCCTGTCCGAGAGCAGCGTGAGTAGTACTCTAGTCTGTACAATACAACACAACCGCGCACCCACCGTACACCCCCCCGCGCCCGTCAAGAAGACCAAGCGCCTGTCCGAGAGCAGCGTGAGTAGTACTCTAGTCTGTACAATACAACACAACCGCGCACCCACCGTACACCCCCACGCGCCCGTCAAGAAGACCAAGCGCCTGTCCGAGAGCAGCGTGAGTAGTACTCTAGTCTGTACAATACAACACAACCGCGCACCCACCGTACACCCCCCCGCGCCCGTCAAGAAGACCAAGCGCCTGTCCGAGAGCAGCGTGAGTATTACTCTAGTCTGTACAATACAATACAACACAACCGCGCACCCACCCAGCGCACTCACCGTAACTGCCATGCCCCTAACAAGTTAACCCGCTACCATCTTAGAATGCACTAACTGTCAGGTGAGAATTGAGATAGCAGTCAAGGACTAACCTGTAGTGGATAAAAAAAAACAAATAACATACCATTTCATGAAATTACCAAATATTACCATTTACGATTGAATATTCAATATATTATGACAATACCTGACTATCCTTAAAAAATAAAAAATAAATGGTTGGCTCCATACATGGTAGATTCACTTGTAAATTCACACTTAATAAGCACTTTTAATAAGTTGAATGAATGAAAAAATGAGAGTTTAAATAAATATGAATTCATGACGTACTTCATCTGAAAAAAGGCACAGTAATGTTTGAACACTTCTATATCTTTCCACAGACGGACGAAGTCAGCATTATATCCTACAACGACGACTCAAACTCCTCAAACATGGTCGAAGTCAACATACCCAACGGCAACGCTGCAAACCACTCTCAGGATCCAGACAGAAACAAACCAACTGACAAACAGATGAAACCAGAACACACTCCCTCAACGTCAAGCACCATAGCCTGCACGTAGCATTACGAAGAATGGCGTCAAAGGTTCATATACGGAACCAGCAACGTCAAACTGAACCGTGTGAAACGCGCTTAAGACGTTTATCATAGTGTAGTTTAGCCTTTATGGCTTTCGGACAAACTTTAAGAGAAAAATACCTCCTTTTTGGAGTATCGAGTAATGTGTCTATGACAGTGATTTAGTTAAGAGAACGTGATAGTGTTGTGAACTAAACATTGAACAGTTTTTTGGGCAGTTTAGTAATAATTCAATGTTTAACATTTTACAGTGTTATAATGGGACATGAAGCCAATGGAAGATTTTTGATTACGGTAAGTTCATAGTGTGGTATAAAAAATATGTGGGTCCACTTTCGCCACCCTATAAAAAGATTTTAAGTTAAATCTATATCTGTCCTTTTTGTGACAACCCTGGGATAAAATTGTTAAAAAGTGAAAGGAATCACAAAGGAAAACTGCCAAAATGTTACCACACATGATAGGCTGTGTTTTTCTAAATGGTATTGTACTGGATTTTGGTAAAGGGGGTCGCAGAGGAGCGGGTAAAGGGTTAATAAAAAAAAATGCATTTATAAAAACGGGAAATTTATGGAAAAACCTGCATTTAGTAGATATAGGGTAAAATAATGGCAACATAGGTAAAGAGTGACATGACGTTTTGAAAAATATCAAATTAATATTTTGTCATTTTTTCAATTGTTCCGTGAAGACAGTTGAGAGATTAACATCTGACAGTGAATAGATATGATAGAATAGATCCTTGTCCCTTGTCTGTCCTGTTACAAGGGATATGACTTTTCACAATGTGAAGATTTTCATGGTGTCTTAAGTTTATTAATGTGGGTACATCACCAGCCTGGAAAATAAAAACAACAAAAAAGCAGGAAAAGCCAAGAGTGCCAAATTTTGTTGCTCAATGACTCCCATTTGTTTTGGTATCCACCATCATCCCGCTAAAGAAAATGGCAGTCTTCCTTTTACCAGTTTGGTATATGAGGGCCTGATTGAATATTTATATAGAAAATTTAAAATTCTCATATTAAATTGTAGACATGTTATTATAGGTACTTAATGTATATTTTTTTATGTTTTCCATTTAATTGCAATTGCGCAGGCCATCATCATTTGTCATAAGTAAGTAAACAGTTGGTAAGGTATGACAATATTTATAATGATTGCTGGTTTTTGGACAGATTTAAGTAAAGAGTTATCTCAATCATTGCAAAATAAAAATAGAATAATTACGGAGTGTTTACATTGGGTTTGTCTGGCCGTATCCGACTGCAGTCGTTATCAGTAACTGACTAATGTAAACTGTAATTCAGTTAGCCACATTCGATACCAGTCTGTTTACAGTGGCCAACCTAATACAAAAGTTGGTAGGTTGGACCGTATTTCGGTTATAAACCAACTTAAGGAAACTTGCTGTTGGCCGAAAACCACATACAACTGATGCATTTGGTCACCGATCTAATGTAAACAAGCCTATTCGGTCAAACCGAATGCAGCCGACATATTCAGTCACTGTGGTCCTTATCGTGTAGGTCTGTTATGTTTGTGGATATTGTTTCTTTACAGGTGGACTGGGGTCGCCGCACACGTGAGTTGGTTCCAAATAAACGACACAGACTCGTGGGATAAGATAGACAGAGTAAAGTAAAGGAGAGTTTCATTAATGTATGGCCACCCAAAAGAAAGCGTTTTTGCTACTTATCAGTTTGCCATACAATACAAAAATATCTGGTTCACTTTAAAGATATTACACACACTAAAGATATGTTTTCTTATTATTATTTTACATTGAATTTAGCGATAAACTATTATGTTACGTTTATGTTGATATGTTAGTACAATTTTTATTTAACTTGTGTCAGTAGAGCATATAAACAATTTACAAGTTCAACAATAAAATCACAAAGGTCATTCAAATCATCTGATTGAACTGTTAAAACGCGTTATGTCCTACGTAGTTACCTTGTGCCATATGTACTCACTGGTGAGATCTCCCATCTTACCAGTGAGTGCATAGGGCACAAGTGTTTAAAGTCAGTCATTCAGTTACATATGATTGAAAGCTGGTGTCTTCCTCGCCACACTTTGGACAGGATCGATCTTCTTCAATTCTCATTTTTGTGAGGTGTCTATTTAACAGACAGATTTAGATTGTTCTGTCTCTCTATCTATTCCTTTAGTCTATGTCAAGCACTAGTTAGAAGAAAATTTGGCGTTCGCGAGGGAACTATTACTTCGCAAATTAGAAAAGAATAAAGATATTTGTAATATTATCATGACAAGAACAATTATATATTTCAGAAGATTTTTAACACAATAAATATCAATTATTGTAATTTTTCTAGTTCTCACCTCATATAAAAGTTTAAATAAATGTTTAAATTTTAGCAAGAGATATCTACTTCGTATTTAAATAGATTTCTTGCAAACGCCTTTTTATTACAAAGTAGAAACTGTTTTGTGTGAGTTATTCATTGACTTCATGGCATTTCACTTTTTGAAATAGCATAACACAGTTTTTCATCATAGCAAGTTTTATTGAATTTTTTCTACTTTTTGATTTATTCACACTATTCCTAAATTTTAACAAATCAAATGGTAGATTCACTTGACGATTCGAAAGCATTTGTAAATGTATATTTGAAAAAAATATCTTTTTGACTTATCAGACTCACTCTTGAGTAAATTATTTGCACTAGTCTTATTGGAATAATAGGGAAAGCAAATTGAATATTATCCAAAACCAACCGAGCGCAAGTCAGAGCGGTTAAGTCAGATTCAAATAATATAAATTTTAGGTTTTAATAACCATTGAAACATTTTGTTAAATGAACAATTATTATATTAAAACATGTATATACTACGATGTTTATTTGCTTTATAAATATATGTATTGTTTAATAAAATTAATAAATTATTTTTTATATGATTCAAAAAATAATTCGATTTTTTTTCTATTGCATAGGTATACATAAAAAACTTAATCATTATTTATTTAATTAAAAATACTTGTTATATTTTTAGAATTAGTTATCCAGATTTAATGCATTTCTACCTACTCTTAGTATGTTTACAGACAGCCCACGTAAGCCTTCGATTCATCGCATGATCTCTCTCCGGTCGTGTCGGATTATTACCGTCCCATTAGACAACGGGTCAAGGGAATATATAACCGTTATTATCGGGCGTGAAAACAAAGGGACGTGCAAAGGCGCTTGTACAAGCGCCAATAGAGGCTTATAAAAATATAACATTCTATAAAGTATTCTTCATTAATTAAAATTCTTTCACAAATAAATATTTTCTAATAAGGCATGGTGCAAATGAACATTGTACTAATTTGGTCGTACCGTCAACTATATGGAACATAAGCACTCATACTCAACTCGAATTATAGAACAAAAGTGTATGTATGTTGGGATATTGCGAATAAATCCGTTTCGTGAAATTCTGTACTTACCGTGATTTCCTTTAACCCACGTTGTAAAAAAAATTCAATCATTTTGCTGCACCTACATAATCGATCGACTATTTGAGTCATTTGTAGTTACTAAAATATGCGAGTGTGACAGACGAATGGACGGACTACATAGTCCCGAGTAGATAATGCCGGTTCTGGTTCACTATATTAAACAGCTCCTGTTATCATACCATCAGGTAAAGCGAACAGATGAGATGTCTGTCAGATTCTAGTCTGTTTACCACAACAGACAGGTTATTTGACCTTAACAGGTCTTTATATATATATATATATATATATATATATATATATATATCGTGAGCTATTTAATATAGTGAGCCAGAACCGGCATAGACCCGAAGCGGTGACGTCAACACTACTCGCTGCTAGGTGGCGAATTGCACTGTCGCGTCATACAGGTTCCTTTTTTACTGTTTTGGAATCGGCAAAATACAAGGACCTTGGTCCTCAGATCAGAGCGGACAATGCAGTTAAATTATTGTTTAGTAGTTAAATATTAGTTTTTAGTGTCTACAAAATTTCATTGATATTGATTGAATAATTTTCAAAATATGAACTTTGTACCTATGGGCCGTGCTCGGGAGCGTTTAAGGACTACTTGACGAGAAATATATTTAGATTTATAGACCTCTTAGTAAAACTGATTAGAATTAAAAGCTGATCGCACATTCCAGGTCAAGCCGCACGCGCCGAACGCAACGCATTTTTCAGTCCTCATTGAAAATGCCAATGACGTAAGTACGTGTCGACCGAATCGGAAGAGCCTTAAAATCTGGATGTCGTCATCAACGTACGGCCCATTTATTCGGCGTGTGCGGGCCTTGAGAGATGTGTGATCAGCATAAGTTTGGCGGTTAATTCTCTTCTGAATAATTTTGGTAAGTGATTTGGTTGACTCTTTCGATCATAGTGATATCTAAGGCGCGAATTTATGAACCGACATCAGCTGAGAACATGTTCTCAAGTCTCGGTCAATCTATTAAATATTTATGTGCTAACCGTACGCGTAATTACGTACACGCACACATTTACACTTATACGGATACGACATAAACACAAACATGAGCGAGATAAAGCGCGCACTCGTGAATTGCAAGAAGAATTGATTGATTGTGTGTGACAAGAACATAGATTTGACCGATACTTGAGAACGTGTTCTCAGCTGATGTCTGTTTATTATTACGGGCCATAGTCTGTCTAGTGAAAGCTGAGAGTGAATTATATAACGTTTTTAGATGCTGGCAATACTAGGGTACTGCGTTTATTTAGGTCTGCTTGCAGAAAAACCTGGTTACCCTTTTAACCCAAAGTATAAGCTGCTACTTTGACAGCATTTGTATAAAACTTTTGTCAAAATTTCGAATTTATCTCTGGGTCAAACGTCTCTGCATCTGTGCAAGCGGCGTCTCTGCAAGCGTGCCTCAGTTTAATCGACGCCAAGACGCCAAGTTCGCCAGCGTGTTGCACTTCTGCTTTCACTACATAGTACATAGGTCGACTTTACGCAGAGACCCATAATTATTTAGTTCTCATATACTGCGATCACACCAATAAAATTCAGACTGGCTTATTTTGGAAGAATACGCATCAAACCCAAACCCGACCCAAATGCACTTGACTTTCTTGAGTTTAGTTTTGCCAGTATCAAATAAACCATTTACAAGACAGTCTCCAGAGTCTTATTAGTTTAATAGTTTTAATAATTGCCGCCTCGGAATTGAAATAAATGGTTTGTGTAAAAAAATACACTTCATCCCATCGATCACACTTATGAAAAGTGTGGACACAGCGCGCGCACGAACCGAGCATGTACCTACTCGCATCTGTTTCCGGCATGCACGCGGCGAACATAGCCCAGTCTGCCGTGAGCAACGTTCCGCAGTACAGACACACACAACCCGTCCACACTGGCGCTCCGTGCACACTGTCGGTTTGTCGTGCGTTTGTCGGTTTTTTCGCCTAACGCCCCTTTGCGTTAGGCGAAAAAACCGACAAATTTCGGATCGCGGCGCGCACGAGTTGAAATGCTATGTTCGTGCGCGTAGTGTACACGGTTCGTGCTTGCATATTACATTGCGACAATGTGGACAGCAATTTCTTTCATTGCTAGTTACATTGCATGTTACATTTCGAAAATTTGTGCCCGGCTTAATATTTATAGCAATTTGAAGCTATAGACACGGTATAACTTTGAATTGATACCTCAAGCTACATATTTTGGAGAAAATTGACTTTGACATACAAACAGGTAAAGTTGTGATCCTATAGGTGTCCCGTCCCGTATTTCTGTCCTGTGGTACGGAACCCTGATTTTCGTGATGTTTTGTCTCATTGGAATCTTAAATATCCACTTAAAACACGCTGAGGTCATTTATTTTGGACACAATAATTCTCGCCAAAAACTCATTTTTATTGATGTGAACGCGAAAAACTTGGCCTTTAGCTTAGCGACTCATTTGCATTTTGCAAGCAGCGGCGGTAACTAATTGAATTATTTGTTGCCTAATTCTAATCCAAGCTAGCCCTTGACTGCGATGTGATGATGCAGTCTAAGATGGTTCCGATGCGATTACCTGGTATGGCAGTTACGATTTTTACACATCGTGACCGGAACGCTAAAGCACTTGGCGTCTTTGCGCCGGTAGTGGTAACGCGCCATGGCCAAGACCTGGCAACTTAAAAACTATAAATTGACCGTGCTGGTGTTCGAATCTGAGACCTCTCACTTATAAGCCACAGCCACAGTTTACCACTGTGCCGTCGGGGAGGCCAATGAGGTAAAGGCAAAAATACCGCGTGCGAATTCGTCGATATGCTAAAGGCGTTATAACTGAAAATTTCCATATATTTTTTGACAATTGTTTTCAACTTTATTTCTGTTAAATTAATAATTAATTGTTATTTTGTTTATAATAACATCACCTTTTGTTTCTGTTAAATCAGTAAATGCTTATTTATTTACTAAGAAGGGTTAATAAAAGAAATCACGGTAAACAGAAATACCTACGTAGGTAATGTTAACAAAAAAATATTCCACCTAGACATAAGACTCAAATGTAGCTCTTGCTAATAATGATAGGTATTTTGTAAGTTGTATATAAATAGGCAATTCATTTTAATTATATATACGAAAAAATATGTATCTTGAAAAATATTGAATAAAACATAAATAAAATATATACGAAACGGACATTATGGTCTTTTTATTTTATGTCCTGCATCTATTATAATTAATATCTATCCATGCTAATATTATAAATGCGAAAGTGTGTCTATCTGTCTGTGTCTGCTACGATTTCACGGCTCATCCATTCAACCAATTTTGATAAATGTGTTGTTTACAACCAGAGTGGGGACAACAGGATTAGAGTTGGGTCGTACTAGGCAAAATGAAACACTAAGTCGAATTGTGACTGACTTCAACTTGTGACAAAATACTAGGTTGAACCAAAGATGCTAATAAATACTAGCCTTCTGTTCCAATGCCTCGAGTAACTGTTATGATAAGAGGAAAAGAAATAAACCTATTTTAAAATAATACTACTACTAGAAAGAAATGCCAGACTAGTATTCTGTAACTCGCAACGCCATATTCTATTGTTGACGATGTTCTTGACGACGAAACTTGTCTTATGTGCATAGTGTTTACAGCTCTATTACAATTCGATCAGAAGGATATCAACTAATAAATTTTATTAGTTGACCAGATTGAGTATGAATACTAGGTGTTTTAAAATTAAGTACAGGTGCTTCCGTTTCTCTTGTATGCCAAAGATAGCGGGCTAGTATTTTGGAACGAAGTTACTCTGTGAACCAGGAGCAGCGGCGCGGCTTACGTAATTTATTATTTGTGTGATCAGGGAGCACTGACATTTTACTACCAAGTATTTGTAGCTGTGACGATAAATACGCCTCAACTCTAAACAGTATTCACAAATCCTTATAGCAACAACCATGGTGCAGAGGAACCAAATTATGTACTTCCCAATCCTGCTGGACCCAGTAGTGGGACACTAAAAAAACTATTAGATGATGAGTGCCCTGTCAATGTAAATTAGGGCTTACCGGTTTTTTTCAATACCGGTATTAATACCGGAAAGATTTTTTTCAATACCGGGATCCCGGTATTGGGAAAAACTTAAAATTAACTTAAAACTAGTCTTTTCTGAAGGAAAATGCACCATAAAAAAATATTCTTTTCACCACATTAACTCCAAAAGAGCACTTTTCTGCTTAAATTTAATGAAGAAATTCCATTTTTTTTACTCGTAAAAATACCTACATAGTTTAGTCAAAACACAAATTAACTAAAAATTCAATTTCTTTAAAGAAAATCTAAATAAAATATTGCATAGGATAAAAAACAGATTTCTGAACGTTTCGTGAGTCAATGAAATAGAAATGCCAAGCCACAGGGTTCTAAATTCAAACACTAAATTTTCCCTCTGAGTGATCAAAAATGACTTTTCTTCACTGGTTTTTAGGTGCTCTTATTGAGCTAATATGCTCAAGAGACAAGTTTTAAACTTAGCCGAATAAAAACAGTGGCATGTAAAAGAAATATATGCAATAGTCACTGTTTCGTTTATAGTGTCACCAATACCGGTATCAATACCGGTATCCCGGTATTAGACATTTCAATACCGGTATTGAAAACGGACGAAAAAAGTCCGGGATCCCGGTATGATAGCCAATACCGGGATCCCCGTATTATAGCCAATACCGGAATCCCGGTATTGGAAGCCCTAATGTAAATCGACCCTAAGGATCAGTTCAGAGAGACCAAACGAAAAGACCTCGAGCTCTTTTTTAATGGCTCGTATTCAATATGGTACAATAATGTCCCTCGATACGAAGACATATCGGACGACTTCGCTCGACATCTCTAGCGACACATTTTTCTAGTGGCAGCGGATAAAGCCAGCGCGCGTTTGGTCTGGAACTGACCCTTATGTTAAACAGGTTTTGAATAAAAGAACAATTAGTGTAAAAAAGATATTGTAATTTGCACTCATAAATTAATAAAATATCACTTATTTCATTAAATAAATACAATATTTCTCATAAATCTTGGTGTGAGCTTCTTTACTGGACGTCACTTGTAAGTATTTGGAATTTGAGGCGAACTTTTCTGGAAATAAGAAAAAGTAAGCATTTGGGTGCGCCTGTCCATTGAAGCAGAGCGGAGCGGAGATGTGCCAAGCAGATCGATCAGATTCCTGACAGTTCAATTTGGGAATTTAAACTTCACTGGTTTGGTCTGGTTGGCTTCGGTCGTGGTTAGTACCACCCTTCCGGCAAAGACTTGCCGCCAAGCGATGCCGTGAAGAAACCTTTTAGGGGTATATACCATGATCTACGCCAGAAGTCAGAACTACTGGGAATAAACATACCAGGTTAGCCCGCTACCATTTCAGCCTGCATCATTACTTACCATCAGGTGTGTATCGTAAATCATACTAATATTATAAATGCGAAAGTGTGTTTGTTTGTTGGTTTATTGATTTGTCCTTCAATCACGCCACAACGGAGCAACGGATCGACGTGATTATTGGCATGGGCATAATTGAGGACCCAGAGAGTGACCATAGGCTACTTTTTATCCCGGAAAATTAAGGAGTTCCCGCGGTAATCAAAAAGCCTTGAACCACACGGACGAAGTCGCGGGCATCAGCTAGGCATCAAACTATATTTCTGATATGGTGATACTAAAAAAAACTACTGAGGTTGTTGTGGGCTCTTCTCAGACCAAGGCGCGTTAGGAACCCTCGTAGATTTAGTTTTAAGATACCGTAACTGACTATCACCATCATGTTTTATAAGTAATTTGACGTCAATAAGTGTACAGAATATTTTGAGTTGAGTTAATTACCCATTTGGGAATCGTCTTGGCCTCCGTCTGCGCGTCTCGCAGTGCTATGATGTCGTTTTGTATGGACACACTCAGCTCTTGTATGGGCACGGGCTCCGTTTTCCAGAACACGTTCTGATGCTTGCTGATGCGGTTCGGACGCTTGTGGGCCTTTAGGTGGACCTGTTGATGAAGAAAATTATTACAAATCAAATATACGTACTGAATATTGATATTATAAACGGGACGCCCGGGACTTAATACTTGATATTATAAATGCGAAAGTGTGTTTCTTTGTCCTTCAATCACGCCGCAACGAAGCAATGGATCGTCATGATTTTTGGCATAGGTATTGGGTTAGTTAACGACCTGGAGAGTGACATAGGCTACTTTTTATCCCGGGAAATTAAGGAGTTCCTGCGGGTATAAAAAAACTTGGACGAAGTCGCGGGCATCGGCTAGTAATATATAAATTTTGTAAATTCCAGGGAATGTCTTCGTTTTCCCGGGATTTTAAGAAATATTTTGATACTTGTGTACTACAATTACGCCATTCTAAAAATCTGGTCGATCTGTTGCAGCGTGATTGAAGGAAAACAGCTAGTGATGTGCCGGATTTCCGTATCCGTATCCGCGTGTGAAGAAAGATCCGTATCCGTATCCGTTACTTTTTTTACGGATCTTTTACTTTATTAATTTTCAATACAAAGATGAAATTCTAAATATAGGTGATTAGGTAGCAATGAAAAACTATTAAATTCCATTCAGATTATTTTTTTTATTTCTTAAAATCAAATATTTGGCACCTTTAAATTGCAAACATTTATCGTAGTGAGTTTCAAGGTCACGCGCACCGATACCGACTGAGTAAAAAGTTAAAATCCGTATCCGCGGATCTTGACACCAAATATCCGTATCTGCGCATATACCTACATTTTTAACGATCCGGCACATCACTAGAAAACACACTACGCATTTCGCGTTTTGCCGCATGCTCGTGAATATACGACGCAACCGTCGCTTCGGCTACTTCGGGCGAATAACAATAGAGCCAATGAACTTTATTTGCATGCTCGTGAATATACGACGCAACCGTCGCTTCGGCTACTTCGGGCGAATAACAATAGAGCCAATGAACTTTATTTACTAACTAACTAAGTACTTAAATTACTGCTTTAATTACATAATAACTTTCGTGACTTTACGTCTTATTTATTTAAGCAATTTATTTGACAAATACACTCTAAACAAACAATGGTTGGTGATGAAATGAAATGAAATGTTTTACTTATTTATATACGAGAACTTGTGTCACTTATGATATGTCGGGACTCTAACACGGGTGATGATTAATATTATTATTTATAACTAGATGACTCCCGCGACTTCGTCCGCGTGGATTGATGTTTTTTGATTCCCACGGAAACTTCAATTTTCCGGGATAAAAAGTTGCCTCTCTCCTTCCCCGGCATACAAACTATCCCTGTACCAAATTTCATCAAAATCGATTGAACAGATAATTTTTTTTGATTTCCGCGGGATCTCTTCAATTTGCCGGGATAATAAGTAGCCATATAGGTTACATCCCCGGGAAGGACATATCCTTCCCGGGGATGTAACCTATCTCTATACCAAATTTCATCAGGATCGGTTAAGTAGTTGGGCCGTGAAAGCGTAGCAGACAGACAGACACACTTTCGCATTTATAATATTAGTATGGATTGGCTACTGGCTAGGCAGCTTTCGCTGATGCGCCTATATAAAGTCTTGTGCTTTATCTCCAAGTATTTATCCAGTCTGTTCTTGAACTGATTTACAGAAGTTGACATCACCACATCCTCGGGCAGTTTGTTCCACATAAGCACTACTCTGAAGCTCAAAAAGCGTTTAAAGGGATTTGATGACGGAACTTTCGATCGTGTCTTCTTAGACCGGGGTTCCTTTTTGTTACAAATATTTCCTCCATATTTGGGACAGTTACATAGTTGTTCAGTATTATGTATGTTTCAATGAGATCTCCTCTTTCTCGCCTACTTTTGAGGGAATTAAGTCCAAGTTTTAATTGTCTTTGCTCATAGGGAAGATTTGATTCAGCTCCCTTGGCATTTTTAAAAAAAATTATTTAGTACCAGAAAGTTAAGTTAAGACAAGGAAGCACTTATCTCTATAAGAGATCTCTATCAGTGACCCTCGGCAGTGAAAACGGTTGTGGAGGAAGAATAGGTACAACAAGATATGAGATAGCATGCAACGAGATATTATATCATAAACTTACATAAACATACAAATATACATACTTATGACATAAATATATATATGTCACCGTAAGATTGTAATCTAACGCTTTTTTTTCGATAGATTGTGAACCGTTCAATTTTTTAAATGTCAATTTTTGAAATATTCATTGTATTTACGTTTTCTTGTCTCTGTCTTGTAGGTAAGGTTAGGGTTCGACATAAATAATCAATGAGTGCCACTTAGGTTATATCGGGTTAATAAACCTAACAGATTACAATTTACCGAAAAATAATCCGTTATATTGTAATCATTCGACAGTTTACAATTTCGCGAGTTAGATTATAATCTAACGGTTTTTACAATCTTACGGTGACACATACATAAATAAATACATACCAACATACATATGACATATTATAATGACACTTATTTATAATTATGACAGAGAAGATAGATATAGTGCTGTTTTAGCGATGATGGTGATGAAAGTAATACCTTTTTAACGTGCGTGTTGACCATGGAGCGCAGATGGAACAGGGCGGGGCACAGCGGGCAGCGGCGCGCGGGCGCCGTGTGCGCGCACACCGCGTGCTGGTTGCGCCGGTTCAGCGACACGAAGCCGCGCCCGCACACCTGCACGCACACACTTCATATGGAATACTCAATAGATTAAAGATGACTCACGCTAGACCAGAGCCAAGGTTGATTACACCTAACGAGTACAGTGGCGAGTCAGTAAATGAGCTCTCGGCCGAGAGAGTCGCCGAACCGAGTGGCCAGTGGGTGTTCACACGTATTTACTACTGTGGCGAGTTAGTTCAGTGTTGACTTTTTTACAGTATGTATGTTCATAACGTCTTTAAGAGGTGATATCTACTGAAAGGCCCAATGTATAGCGTCAGTTCTTATACTGTTTATATAGGTATTGCGTATACTTTAATACTGTACAAGAATCAGCTTTTCTAATTATGGTTCATTTTTGGTAACGATAACACGTCTCTGACCGGCCATATCTAGCGAAAGGCCCATCAGTATGCGGTCAGACTTTCACTACCATTATCAGTGGAGAGTGTAGTACCCAGCTATTACTGAATCAGCTTTTCTGGGGATGGTTACAAAAAGTGCAGCTATCTCTTATAATAAAATATTATAAATGCGAAATGCGTGCCTATCTGTCAGCTAAGCTTTACGGCCCATCTTTTCAACCGAGCTCGAGCGCTAGGCGTTGTCTTGTAATAACACGTCAAGTATTTATTAAAATTACCGTGCATTAGATTGTAAATACCCGACGTGTATACCAACCACACCTCTGGCATTTACGGCACTATTTCGATCGAATTACCCGTCGAGTATTTACCAATAGAGATGAATGCCCCTACGTACTTCCCTTTTATTTAAGTTTCCAAGTCAGTCGATCGGTTCCTGACTCCGGGGCCCGGGCTAGTAATGAAAATCTCTTGTCAAAAATTCTTCTGATTTGGGCCTGAACCAGAAATCCAATCTCATCGTAATTCGCAGTCAAACATGCTAATGGACCTATTACACTACACTTTTTCAAGGGCCCTGTGGCAAGGGTGGGCGTGACCGCTAGTCGTGCGACGACTGAGCTTCCTAACCACCCTGAGTGTTATTACATTTCCCGGTCTGCAGAACGCGGCAGACCGTGACGACCCGATGTCCCTAATCAGGGATACTATCTCCCTAACTCTTATTACACTACACTGATTCAGGTGCAAGGGTCCCTTGAAAAAGTGTCGTGTAATAGGCCCATAACCACATGATCAACGAGACAATTACAAAAACATACTAACATCACAAGTGTAAGGCCTCTCATTAGTGTGAAGCCTCTCGTGCCACAACAGAGCGCGCTCGTCCACGAAGTCGCGTCCGCACGTGGCGCACGTAAACTTGCGTTTTCTCTTTTTTGGCGGTTCTGGCTTTGATAATTTTGTTTCATTTCGTCTGTGAAAAAAATAAAAGAAATATTACACTAGTAGATGAAGTCCAAAACTTCGTTCACTTTGTTTTTCAAAAATCCCGTGGGTAATCTTTGATATTGCGAGATAAAATTATATTTACATACCCAACGTGTTGGTAACTTGATACGACACGTTTGGTATTTACGTTTACTAACGTCTGATATTTACAAAGCTATTTCGGATGAATTATTGTCCAAAATAGCTTCTTAAATACCAGACGTGTCGTACTAACACGACGGGTCCTTGCGGTAAAATTTCCCAAGTTAAGTTCTGATAGTTAAATCCCAGACTTAGTCGACAGAAATTCGTCGTACTAACACGTTAAATTTCCAATAGTTAAATACCTTACTGAATGGGTAGATTCAGTCGACTATTCAAAAGCACTTCTTAAAAGTCTACTTGAATAAAAAAACCGGCCAAGTGCGAGTTGAACTCGCGCACCGAGGGTTCCGTTCAAACTGTGACGTGGTAGGCCGTCTACGATGTGGTGGCCGGCCCTTGGAGTTGTGAAAAAATCAAACTTCTAAGCCAACGCAATCAAAAGATACAGCCGTTAAATGCTGCAAATTTTCGACACTCGCAAGGGAATCAAAACCTACAGGGTACTTCCCGTGAAATCAGAATCTTGAAATTTGGTACGAAGCAAATTTAAAGATTCTGAGTTCACGGGAAGTACCCTGTAGGTTTTGATTCCCTTGCGAGTGTCGAAAATTTGCAGCATAAACGGCTGTATCTTTTTATTGCGTTGGCATAGAAGCTTGATTTTTTCACAGCTCCAAGGGACAGTAGACCTGAGTATTTGATATTAATTTCAGCTTGATACCTCCATGCGTTCCTGAGAAAAAGGGTCTTCTTAACACACAGACTGACGGACAACAAAGTGATCCTATTAGGGTTCAGATTTTTCCTTTTGAGGTATGGAACCCTAAAAATAAAAAAGTGTGTGTGCGCAATTCACACACAGTACAAGTGAAACTTCAGAAAAGTAGCCTATGAGAAAATGAGATAAATATAACCTGTATCTATCTCATTCTCTCGCAGGCTAAATCCTAATATGAATATGTTTGTCTCTTTTTGGTGTCGCTTTTTCGTTTCATCGAATTTTCAAATCACAACGATTCTAAAGAAGTTTCACTTCAAAAATATTTGATTGACTAACTGATGCCCGCGACTTAAGCGCGTGGTTTTAGTTTTTTTGTTTCCCGCGGGAACTCTTTAATTTTCCGGGATAAAAAGTAGCCTATGTCACTCTCCAGATACTCAACCTACCTATCCAAAAACCATGTAGATACCTATGCCAAAAATCACGTTGATCCGTTGCTCCGTTGTGGCGTGATTAGAGGACAAACCAACAATCCAACAAACAATATTAGTATGATTGATTGATTGATAGCGGGTAAGTTATGTACGAAAACAGTCTCACTTGAAATCGTCATTCATTTCATGCTTCTTGATATGCAAGTCAAAACTCAGCTCTCCTTTGTACATTCGTCCGCAATAGTAGCATGTGAACTTCTTTACGTGTTTCTTATCGTAGTGCTCCTTCAAATCCTTCAATGCAGTATTAATTTTATTATAGTTGTAATAGTCATTATAAACATGATTGTCGACCTTCATGGCGCAGTGTCGAGCGCTGTTGTCTTAACGTGCGGAGGTCCCGGGTTCGATCCCCGGCAGGGTCAATTTGGGGACTTATAATTTCTGAATTTTCTCTGGTCTGGCCTGGTGGGAGGCTTCGGCCGTGGCTAGTTACCACCCTGCCGGCAAAGACGTGCCGCCAAGCGATTTAGTGTTCCGGTACGATGCCGTGTAGAAACCGAATAGGGTTTAATATAAATGCCATTCCCCTAACAGGTTAGCACGCTACCATCTTAGACTGCATTATCACTTACCATCAGGTGAGATAGCAGTCAAGCGCTAACTTGTAGTGGTTAAAAAAAACAATAACCGGGACCGACGGCTTAACGTGCTCTCTGAGGCACGGAGGAAACAAAAAGGCCAAAGTTCATCAGGCGATTCATTCAGGCAAGTACACATCCAGTTACTGACTTGTGTCACGTTGCCAAAAATTAAGTCGATCCGTTGCTCCATTGCGGCGTGATTGAAGGACAAACCAACAAACAAACACACTTTCGCGTTTATAACATTAGTATGATATCAAGAAAATTTTTGTATGAAACTCCACATAAATAGGTTGTGTGAATCTATTATTAATAAATAAATGTATCTTTATTGACGCACAAAAATTAAAAACATTATACCTACCTCATTGTCCCTGAAGATCAGTCCACACACTTCACAAACATGCGCCCCCTCACACTGAGTCAGGGCTTTCACTTCCTCGTGCCACTTGATATGAGACACAATCGTTTCACGTTTCTTGAACACCATGTTACATATTGAGCATGTGTGTATGCCTTTGTGGGTTTCTAGATGGTTGTTGTATTCTATCTCATCTTCTATTAGGGCTTGACATACCTGGAAAATAAATCCATTCTAGTGATCTACGAATATAGTTAAAAAAATCTATCAGTCATCCAAGGGAGTTGTATAGACAGCAATATGGAGTGAAAAAATTTGTATGCCAATTAAGGTGTGAATAAAGGTGTAAAGTATGGAGCTGATCTGCAATTTGTATACAGTGTATGAATTTGAACTGTAATAAGTATTGTAAATGTTCATATTATTGGTGATGCATCTACTACAAAATTGCTTAGCCAATTTCTATCTAATATAAATATTACAAAAAAGATCCTATACTCCAAATGTAGAGTAAGTTGGAGCCAATAAATAATTATTGTATCGTTTTTTGTACCCATATTCAAGCAATACAATGTCCAGCAGTGGACGTCTATCGGTTGAGGATGATGATGATGATTATTCAAGCAATTAAAAATTTTCCTTACCAAACTGTGACTTGGATTTAAAAGTGCCATAAGATAAATAACACTAACCTGACACACAAAAAGGTCAATTCCGTGTGCCTCCTTCATATGCTCTTTCAGTTTTCTAACAAACCTGTACCGCACTGGGCATTGACTGCACTGCCTATATTCCATCGGTTTCCGTTTCCTACACTTTCTTTTCCTTTCTTCGGAATCCGGTAACACATCGAACTTCTTAACACTCAAATCTGGTAACTGATTTGTCTTAACTCTAGAATCTGGCAATACATTTGAATTGTTAATATTGGAATCTTGTATTTGACTCAAGTAATCTTTTAAGCACACATTATCACTATCTACCAGAGCTAAAGTTCCATCTTCTTGAGGTTTATAGAACTCTGGTTCGCCGTTTTCATTTAATGTCATAACTAGCTCATCAAAATCTAGATCATTCTGCTCAGATTCTTTTTTCATGACTTTACATGTTTTTCCTGATAAATTATTATTGATGTTACCTTTCTTTTGTAATCTTTTAAATTGGAATTTATTCAGATCAATATCACTATTTATTGTATTTTGTAATATACTTGGTAGAGTAATACATAGAGAGTCAGATGTGAAATCTTCAAAGGTGGTTGAATGTAGTTGATTGTTAATTTTATTCACATAAAATTCTAAGACTTGTTGGCTTCTCTGTGATATGAGGTAGAATTTGTAGGCCTGGGTAGCTGCTATGAAGCAGTTAGCGCATATTTTATATTCATCTGTACTTGGCATCTGTAAGGAAATGCAAAGCGGAGCTCTTTTTATGTTTGTTATTGAAAGTGCCGCGGCCGGCAAACGCGCGCGCCGAGTGGGGCTCCGTAGCGAGCGGCGCTCGGCGCACCCTAGGACTGCTGCGCCCGTGTGCAACGCACACCCTGCACCATAGGTAAAGTCGCCTCTGCTGTCCAACACATTATAAAATCTTAAGTCTTCAATGAACTGGACAATGTATGGACCTTCGGCCAGCCTCCTCCTAGGGAAACACCTAGTAGACCCTGAGGAGGCAAAGAACATCCCAGCCAAAAAGTTGCTGCTGTTCCTAGCAGCAAGCAGCATTGGTCAGGAACTTTAGATAGTGGCGATCACAATAGATCGGCATCAGTCAAAGTGATACTGGGTCTCGCAGCAAGAAGAAGAAAGACCTTCGGCCACTAAAAAATTATGCCTGTTATTTTTTCTCATTCTCGTTAATTTTTCCTTGTTAGGTACCTTGGGCTTACAGGATTATACATCAAAACTTAAATTGAACATAATTATCATCTATACTGATATTATAAATCCGAAAGTTTGGGATGGATGGATGGATGGATATTTCTTATTCAATCACTCCAAATTGGCTGAAAGGATCTGGATGAAATTTTGTACAGAGATAGATTATAGTCTGGAATAACATATAGGCTACTTTTTATCCCAGAAAATTAAAGAGTTCCCATGGAACCAAAAAAAACCTCAATCCATGCGAACAAAGTTGCGGGCATCAGCTTGTATTTTATAGTTAGCACCAATCAAATACCTCTGAGCTGAGGTGCAAGTGCATACAAACTGTCGAAGTACATACAATGCGCGAAAATATGCTATTGCGACGCGTCTCGCATTCAACTTCAGACGGGACTAAATGTTTGGCGCCAGCTATACATACTAAACGCCTAAGACAAAGCCTACATAATGGACTAAATGCTGAACTACTTATCAGCACTGATGAGATGGAAGCATTAAAGCTTTCAAGTTGTTATATCACCAACATAATCAACAATAAAAATATGATTATTAGGAATAGTAATCCCTAACCTTCACATCACATACTTGTTCCAATACATCCGCTATGCAATATGAGAAATCCTCAGTACAAATCCTGGTGTAACTATACTGGTACAGGTCTTCCAAAGGCATCAGACAAATTCTGCAAAATATATCTTCAAAAGTTCCATTCACAATATGTTTCACGAGTTCTTGTAGATTAATCGAGTTCGCCATTTTTTAAACAATCTGAAAAACACTTTGTTGAAAGAAATATTATTATACATCATAAAATTGAATTTAAAATCTTTGGGGTTATGTTTTCAATCCAAAATTCAGCAATTTCAAAATTTATTTACCGACGCGTTCCAAATAACAAGACGATGAATATTTTGCCGCTTCGTTCAAGTAATAAAGGACGCCTCACGCCTATTGATTTTTGTATTTTTGTAGTTTTAAAGTTTTTGACAATGACGTGTTTGTTATATTATGCCTAGTTTACACGAATGGCACAACCGGACGACTGACGACGTGTCAGAGGCGCTGCCCGCCCGCGCAAGTTAAAAACCAAAAAATTGCAAAGCTGTGGGTAGTTGAAGAGGCAAATTGATGTTAAAAGTATAGTAATATTTATTAGTATGATATACTTTTATCACTCCCGACAAAGATAGAGAACAACATGATGTTGACGCTCAAGGTAATTTTTAAAGATTGGCCTACCACGAGAAATTATGAAATATGTAAATTAAAAACAAGCCTTAGGCCAGGATTACAATTACATCAGTAGCATAAAGCGTAAGTAACATTTTGAACACAATACTGTTTACCTCAACAAAACTTACTTACTTACTTCAGTAAAACTTACAAGTGTAATCCTAGCCTTATAATATTATTTATTTATCTGTACAAACTGCCAGTGCCATCTGCCACAAAAAAAATAGCTGTCAAAAATTATAAATCATTTTTTTGCGTCAACAAAATACCTAATTGTTTACATTTTTTTCTCTCTAATGATTTCGGTAAAATAATTTATTGTTTCCTGTATACATTAAAGTTATAACAGATGTTTGTGATAATGGACCATATTTGCGGTGCACTACTTTGATAAGTATTTACATATACTTAAAAATAATTGCCTTCGGCATTTCCTTATGCAACCAATTTGCTGTATATTCAATGGATAATTGGGCTGACCTGGGATTAAAACCTAAATCTTTCCAGCTCTAGAACGTTACGGCGATGACGAATCTCTTTATTGGTAAGTGTTTTAACGTGGTACTTAATCTTATTAGAGCATTGTTGTTTATAAGTTTAATCTTGCTAAGTTCTTCATTATAAGTTGCCGGAATAAAATCAAGGTCTTATTTATCATTCTAAACTTACTGATTAACTTTTACAGCTATTGGAGGAATAACAATAATTTATTTTTTTACATACTAAGTAGATGTTACTTTTACATTTAAATCATGCAAATACCTTTTAATAATGTACCTAACCCATATTGTGTTTATTTTTGGGTATAAATTGCTAATTTTTTTATAGACCAATCAGGAATATACCTGCTAAGTGCTTACTATGTTTTTTACATTAGTATTTATCTTTACAGGCAAAATGAAAATACACAGTGTAAAATATAAATAATTAAAGACACCAAGCAAAATGGATCCACAAACACAATGGGACTCAAACTTTCCTGGCAACACTGTTGATACAATAAAAGAAGAAATTACCACTAACATCACATTAGATTTTGAACCCGCTTATGACTATGGCAGCATGTCTGAGGATAGTGAGAAAAATTATCAAAAGTTTGGCAACTTTACAAATCCAGAAGAGAGCACAAAAAATGATCAAGTTAATATAAAAGAAGAATTCATAACACCAAACTTTGAAAATGAACAGGCAAATTATGAAATGGATCATGAAAATACTGAAAAATCATCTCAAGATATTACTGAGGCTGTGTCTAATAAACTAGTGATGCATCTTGAAAGTATTACAGGTTATTGTGATTTTTAAATACTTCTTTTCTTTCTGCTTTCCTGAGTTTTATTTTCCATGCTTTGATTGTATGTGAGACAGCTGGCGCAGTTCCTCACAGGATCACTCCAGCCGGCAGAACTCACTCCAGAATCTTTCACCATGTTCCTCTATCCATTAATTACTCTACTAGTAATGAGCTCAAGATCCTTTAGTTAGCCTTTGAATGCAATTTCACCTTAATGATGCATTCAAAGGTTGAAGAGCGGTATGACAGTTATATTTAACCCATACCCCTAATTAGTTTCTACACAGCATGGTGCTAAGGCACCACGCTGTGTAGAAACCAATTTCTAAACAACATGGTGCTAAGGCAACATGTGGTTTAGCATTTCAATATGAGAAAGACTTATCTTTCCTGGTAGGATGGTCACGAGACTCAGCTAAAGACTCCATTTATTTATTTATTATTAATAACATTCATGTACATACATAATATAATAATCATAATGACATGAGGCTCTGTCAGGGGATTGCAATGGGTTACATTTTTACCCTTACAAATTAATAAATATTAATAATGATAACATAATTATTATTAAGATTACTATACTCATCTCTCTTACACCTAGACCTAGACCAAAGCCAATTTAGAAATTATAAAATATTTTCAATTTCTTCTTCTGTGGATCTAACCTGGGACCGACCACTTATTAGTCCACCTTACCATTGCATCAGGGAGGTGAGAACTAAGATGAGAGATCCCAGTCAAGTTTTATGCATGTATTTTTAAATTTATTATTCAAGGTCAAAGTGACTTCTCAAAGAATGCAGATGTGAAAATGGAACAACTGGAGGACTTGGCGGAAGAGTATCCAATTATTGATGATGGCTCTACCATGGACAGTGAGGAAGCCCGAGCCTTGAATAATGTTGAAGCATGCCTACAGGACGACATTGATATCAAACATGAACATGAGGAGGTAAAACATACATAAATAAATCATATAATTTAAAATAAAAAAAAACATGAGGAACGAAGACACACATGGTTACTAGTAGATAGATATTTATCTGATATAGCTCCTAAAATACACACTATCATTAATATTTAAGGTTGTCCTGGAGTTGTGCAATGTAGGTATGGAATTTGTATATTTTATTATCATTTTGGTATACTTACTAATTTGTTTTAAAGTCATCATGTTGGATAGCAATTACTTCATATCATAGCAACTTCTATGTCAAAATAACATTCCATAATATTTTATGATAATTAAAAGATTAAACTTTGTGAATCTAACTTTAAAGTGGAAATTAAAATCTTCTTTTCTTGCAGGTAAACCCAAAAGAAGATTTCCAAAATGTCATCAAAGAGGAATCTGATATAACTGTTACTGAAACCAACCTCATATCAAATAAGGTAATCAACACAACTTCCACTATAACCAGTCCACACTCAGGCATCATACAAGCTGAGACTACAAAAACGCTGGTCATGGAAATACATCCCATGACACAAGGTTTAAAAATACCTATGGCAAGAAATCCAGAAGAAATTTTACCCACAAACTATTCTACTGATAATAATTTGTATGAAGACTCATTCCAACTTAATTCTATTACTGGTAATGTTTTATCGCTTGAACAAGAAGCATATGGCTTACTTAAAGAAGGACACTGTGAATATGAAGGTAAAGTACACCAATGTGAAAAGTGTTTGAAGACCTATTCAAAATTACGAAGCCTTAAAGAACATATGAAAGTCCACGATACGATAGAAAGAAGAAAGATGGGCGTTCTAAAAGCTTTACAGACAAAAAAGGCGAATTTGGAAAAAAGGTTGTATGGCGTGCAGAAAAAAGTGAAAAAAATTGACGTACATGCACTAAAGAAGAGAAAAGAGAGGTCAGATAGAGCTGAGAATCGTAATAAAGTAAAAGGTGACAAAAAACCCAATTTGAAAAATGAAAGAAAAGAAAAATTGGCTAATATTAAAAAGGAGACTGAAGAGAAAATCCTTAATCTTAAAAAAGAGCTAGAACAGAAGGACACTGTGACAACTACTGATATAGAAAAGGAAGGTCATAAATGTATTTGTGGGAAAGTGTTCAAGAGAAAAACTAGTTTGCTAGCTTGTTTAAGATCTCATGAAGATTCCACAGATACAAATGTATTCCAGTGCATATCCTGCACCAAACAGTTTAAAGACAAAGAAGAATTAGCAGCACACAGAAGACGGTTGCACAGGAAACGGTTTCCATGCAAATTCTGTCCTACAGATTACAATACACGTAAAGACCTGTTTAAACACCTCCAAATACATCAAAAAGTTCAATTAATGGAGTACAAAGTTATATCCGAATTTGTTAAAGGAAAAAACAAATTGAGATGTTTCATGTGTTCCAAAAGTTTTTCAGAATTATCAGACCTAAAATACCACGTTATGGATGATCATCAAGAACCGTATATTTGTCCTCATTGCAATGGAACTTTCGCTAAGATAATAGATTTTGGGAATCACACAAAAGCTTTTCATCCAGAAGTCGAAGGGCAATCTGTTTTGGATGTATTGGAAGCGTTTTCCAAACTAGTTCAAGCTTGGAGGTGTGAAGATTGCAACGAACAATTCTATGAGGCTGATAAATTTGCGATGCATCAAGTTGAAAAACATAGTCCAGATGTAAGAGATAAAGATCAGTTCCAATGTGAAGATTGTCGGCGAGTTTTTATAAGTCAAAAAGGGTTGACATCTCATAAGAGGATACATGAAACTCATTTAGCTGAAAGCTTGGAGGAAAGTGAACCTCAAGAAAAGGGAGTGATGTGTGTTGAATGTAGGAAGATATGCAAAGATATGAATGCCTTAACTTCACATATGCGTTTACATTCCCCAGAAAGGAAGTACCCTTGTAAGTTCTGCGATTTTCGTTTCGCTACACCCGAAAAGCGAAAAGCACATTCCGAAATTCACACAGGCGATATGAAATTCGTGTGCTTCATATGCGAATACCAGTGTAGTTCAGAAAACAGATTAGAACACCATAAGATGTCGATAAAACACGCGAATATGAAAGAATATTTATTAACAGGGAAACATTTGATTCAGGAAGAACCTACGTCTAAGAAAAGAGAGGTGAAACACGAAGATAGAGAGGTTAAAAAGAGAAAAGAACATAAAGAAAAGGTAAAAGAACACAAAGAGAAAATAAGAGAAGAACCAAGTTGTTCTAAAGAAGATTTGGTGCAAGTTATTTGTGATGTATGTGGTGATATGTTCTCGAGTGAGAAGAAAATGTTTGAACACAAGGAAACTCATCCCTTCATAGAATTCCCTAATGAAGACACACCTACTAGAATATTCTTTAAGTGACCAATCTTGCCATCAGTTATAGCTATTACGTTAAGTATTATTGTTGAAGTATAGTTTCGACACTAGACTTGCGCCGCCTGAATCGAGCGGATCCCGCAGACATGATTTCGTCTAGGGTTGTAACGGAGGCCTTCCTAGCGAAAGCAGAGGCGGATGCGGAGGTGCAGGGGCTTTGCCTCCGTGGACGCGGAGGTTAGCGGAGGCGGAGGCGGAGGTGGATTTCTCCGATCGCATCGTCCATTTTCTGTGCTTTAGGATCCGATGAATCCTACATTTGTTTTTTTTTTGAGGATTCTTCTGAATCAGTTGCCTTTTTGCTTGTTATAATGGTGTAACTGACGTCACCTGCTTCGATTTGCACCTCTCGCATTGTAAGTCAGCCTAAATAAACCTCCGTTACAACTCCGCAAAAAAACCGGCGGAGGCGGATGCGGAAGTACCTACTATTTCTTGCGAAAGTTTCGCACTTACGGAGGCGGAGGCGAGGTTCCGTTACAACCCTAATTTTCGTCCTTCCACCTAGTGGGGGGGTTGCCATAGGCTGCGAATTCCCGTGCGAGGTCGCCATTCCAACACCTTGGGTTCTCCAACATCTATTGGTTGTTTGAACTACCTGGCACATTGCCACTTCAGCTTCACACCCTATCGATCTATGTCAGTTCTCTTAAGGATCTCTTAATTTCTTATTTAATTGCGTAAAGAAACTCCAAGATCTCCCTCCGAGAGACTAAAATAAGAATTTAAATCACGCCGGCGCGGCATCGAAACTAGAACTACTTTTGCATCGCAGCAAAATGGACAACTCTTAAGACAGGAAATCAGATTTCTTATTCTGCCGGCTAACAAATATAAATGCATTTTTTAAATAGAACTCTGCATTATAAACGAGCATTATAAAAAGGCCCCGTTTGTTTTTATCCCGCCTGAATCCGGGATTTTATCCGGGATAAATAAAAACAACGAAGTGTTTATTTTGTTACTCTGTATCATAATTAATTATAAGTTGGCCGTCACTTTCAAAATTAGCCCAATAATGTATTGAGGCTGGGATCCTTTACAAATTCAGTAAGTAACAACGTATAGTCTTCATTTTAGCCCGAAAAATTAAAAGGTTCCCGAGAAATAATAAAAAAAATCGCAGTGCACTGCGTGGATTAAACCGCGGGCTTCATCTAGTCACTAATATATTTTCATGTCTACTTAAAGCTACACAATATTATATTTTTTGTCATGAGGGTTACGTAAAATTTAGATCCGTTGATTTAAAACTAGTAGTGTTTGAAATATTAGGTTATTTAAATTGTTATATTACCAGTGCCTGTTATTATAAATAAGTTATATAAAGGGCAAGTTTAAGGCTAAACTGTAGATATTTAAGGGACCATCCATAAGTTACGTCTTTCAGGTTGTACATATTTATCTATGGTTACGTCTCACGCAGAAAAATTGGAAACTCTTACATGTTTTAAAATTTTAAATGAATAAAATTACACGGTACTTTGTCATAAAACACTGATAAGTTGGGGTTACTTATTTATTTTTATTCAGTATGCATGATATAAGTAAAGGTACTTACCTTTTTTTAAAAATAATGTAGAAATGTGTAGTTTTCTGGGAAATGGTAATTTATGAATAGTCCCATAAATGTAATATATGAGAAAATAAAAGACATAAAATATTAACATTTTATTTTTATTTCGTAAAATCACAAGATGTGACAAAACAAGTTTGTTTCGTGGTCAAGAACAAAATATTTGTTTTAGAAATAGAAAGAGTTGTATTTTATGATTTGGCTAAGTAAAAATTATTCGGTTTTTAAAACAAATATTTTGCGTTTTGTTTCAGAAATCAATAATACCTTTTGTATTATCACTTATCAGTTAAAAATATTACGTCTCATTCACACTGTTTTCAGAGAGAATGAAAATAATAGATATATCGTTAGTTAAACACTGGTAAATAAATAAAACCTTAGCCATACATTAAAAATCATTACATCCGTTCTTAGACACGTTATATAAAAAATGTACTATTAATTTACAGTATCACTAAAATAATTCCTTAGTTTCGTTTGTTTATTTAAAGTAGCTGCTTGATTATTTTTTTCATATTGTATTTATCTTAATTTTGTTTTGCTTATGTGGACTTAAAAATATGTATGGAAAGTGCCCATCGAATAAACCATCTTTTATGCAAGTTGTTAAAATGTATATGAATGATTTTTTGGTATACAGTTCATATTAATTATTTGTTCATATTATGCTGTTGAATTGTAAACATGTTTAAATGTATTCATTGCAAGCAACATGCTTATTCTATGATTTTTATAGATACTACAAACAGAGATACTAGGGGTCAAATATTGTAACAAAACATAATCATAGTACATTGGAGGTAAGTAAATAAGACATAATAACTACTCATCAACTTCTTTGGAGGTTGACTGTATATACACAAAATACTTTAAATTTCCACTAAAAATCCAACACACAGTGAATACCAACTTAACTTTACATAATATAGCCTAGGAGCAAGCGAACAAATAATGCGATTGTCTGTGTATACTAGGGCTTCCAATACCGGGATCCCGGTATTGGCTAATACCGGGATCCCGGACTTTTTTCGCCGGTTTTCAATACCGGTATTGAAATGTCTAATACCGGGATACCGGTATTGGCGACACTATAAACGAAACAGTGACTATTGCATATATTTCTTGGTACATACCACTGTATTTTATTTGGCTAAGTTTAAAATTTGTATTCATGCATATTAGCTTATAAAAAACGCCTTTATGGCTTAAAACCAGTGATGAAAAGTCGTTTTTGTTCACTCATGGGGAAAAATTAGTGTTTGAATTTAGATCCTTGTGGCTTGGCATTTCTATTTCATTGTCTCTCAAAACGTTCAGAAATCTGTTTTATAACGAATACATATTTTATTATGGCGTATTTTCTATTAAATAATAGCTATTGAATTTAAGATTAATTTATGTTTTGACAAAATTATCGTTTTCTTCGACTTCAATCGACTTTTTACGAAAATATCGTTTATCATATTTTAGTAGTCACAATACATTTTACTATAACGTTTTAACGCTTAATGACCTCAGCAGAGTTTCTCAACACCTGAGCTTATATGAATATAAGCTAGACGAAGATCATGTCTAATGCACACGTTCAGCCCCATCCAGTGTTAGTTGAGAACACTGCACTCGAAATTGTTGATGAGTACATAAGATACTTGGGACATACAGTCCAGTTAGGTAGGTCCAGTTTCGAGAAAGAGTTCAACCGCTGAATCCAACTCGGCTGGGCAGCGTTTGGGAAACCACGACATCTTCTCGTCCAAAATTCCTCAGTGCCTGAATACGAAAGTTTTCGAACAGTGCGTGTTGCCAGTGATGACTTACGGCTCCGAAATATGGTCGCTAACTATGGGCCGGATAAGAAGGCTCAGGGTCACTTAGCGGGCGATGGAGAGAGCTATGCTTGGAGTATCCCTGCTTGATCAATAAAATGCGTCAGAAATAAGGAGATGCGTAGACGAGCCAGAGTAACCGACATAGCTCGAAAAGTCGCCAAGCTTAAGTGGCAATGGGCGGGGCGGGGCACATAGTTCGTAGAACCGATAGGCGTTGGAATCCCAAAGTGCTAGAATGGCGGCCTCGAACCGCAGCGTTGGACGACTCCCCCATTAGGTGGATGTCCATCCACCTCTCAAGCGTGTAGCTGGGAGCCGCTGGAAACAAGCGGCACAAGACCGTGCTCTGTGGAGATTCATGCAGGAGGCCTTCGTCCAGCAGTGGACGTCTATAGGTTAAGACGACAACAATGATAGTGGTTTAAATTACAATTTTCGGCACTTATTACACTCATTATTTAATATTTCCAGTTTATTCATTTCTTAATATTTATTTAATTATGAGTTTAAATTGAGACAGTGCGTCACAAATATACTTTATATTGAAAGTTCAAAATTCAATGGAGGCTATAAATATATATTTTCGTAATACTTTATCCAAAAATAGTTCTATATTGAAAATCATACAGTTGATGGTATACCGATTGATTTGAAGAAATTGATTATTTGATAATAATATAAGTATTTATAAGATTGTATATAAAATAATGTGATGGAGTTTCAGAACGTTACGTCATACGTTGTCCGTAATTTTCACCATAGACATGAAACAAACGATATTTTCGTAAGAATTAAGTCTACGCATAAATAAATATCTCAATTCTCAAAATACAAATAAATCTAAAAATCTATACTTGGTGATTTTTTAAAGAAAATACAATTTCATACAATATTGCATGACGAAGGATAGAGTGAAGGAGTTATTAAACGTTTCATGAGACAATGAAATAGACATACACAGAATTTAAGCAGCATTTTGATTGAAAATTTGTTTTAATGTAAAAACTGTTTGTTATGGTGCCGTTTGCTTCAGAAAGTACCAATTTTAAGTTAAAAAACATCTACGCCAATTTAATTTTTTTCCAATACCGGGATCCCGGGATCCCGGTATTGAAAAAAATCTTTCCGGTATTAATACCGGTATTGAAAAAAACCGGTATTCGAAAGCCCTAGTGTATACGCCTATAACTTGGGTTGTTTAATTAACGTTTAAGTAATGTTCGAAATGATGGTTTTAACCATCATTTCGAACATTTCCCAAGGAATATTAGATTATATTATATTTATTTTATACATACTTTTCTAATAATATGTTAATGGCAGTACATATTAACTTTCTAATTTTATAAATGTGAAAGTTTGTATGTTTTGATGTTTGTTACTCCTCCACGCCACAATGACTGTAGGGATTTGGCTGAAATTTGGAATTGGAGATAGCTTACACCCTGAATGAATACACATAGGCTATATTTTATCCCGGAAAATGAAATAATCAAAAACTTTAATCGACGCGGAGTAAGTCTACGCGAAGCTTACACCCTGAGGCTTCTTTTCAACCAGAGATGGACGTTGCTAAGCTACGGTTGTGTCAAACCCACCAATAAGAGCGCTTGATTTTCATAGCTTAGACCGCTAGATGTTAGATCAAGCAATCCTTAGTGAGATTTGAATAGTGGAAGGCGTTACTTTACAATCGTGCATTGTAGAGTCAATATCTCCTGAAGATGCTCCGGTGTCGGAGAGAAACGTACGTTGAGAGTGATTTGGAGGATTTGTGTGGTGTGGTGCTGTGCCTGTGCGAATAGGCATGATGACTGATTTAGAAAAATGGTCAGATTATGTTCGGAAGTATCTACTATTTCGAAAAAATATCTTATTTCAGCAGAAAAATAAAGTTTAGTAGTTAAAATTAGCATTTGAAATTCAAATTTTAAAATTCACGCCAAAACGTTAGTAAAAACAATAGTGACGTCATTCGCTTCTTTGTGTTTTATGCAATATGGCGGATTGCTGTATTTTATAGTTTTATTTTATCAAAATAAATAGCAATCTCACTCGATATTGAAAAATAAATACGTTTTTTATAATCCATGAATCCTAATTCATTAGATAAATTCATAATTGCATTGATTCTTGGTTACTGTCATCATGCCTATTGCTGGGTGGTGGGTGTCGCATGCTGCAGGTGAAAGACACGCACTGTACCACACAGATTTGTCTACTGTAGCGGATTATAGTGAATTAAACTTCTAGTTCATTCATTATCTTGGTGAGATTGACACACATCCGCAGCTTAGCAACGTAGCACATCTCTGGTGGAAACATACACTAAGACTAGTTTAACTTTTTTTTTTAAATATATAGACTATTGCTTGGCTGCATCAGACTTCCTAGAAAGTGCGCCTTAGGTGAAACACGCTTGCCTAAAAGATGCCTACCTATACGAGGATAGATGTTGGGGTGTTTTTAAAATTTATACTAGTTTATACTAGTATTATAAATGCGAAAGTTTGGATGGATGTTTGTTAATCAATCACGCCACAACGGCTGAACGGATCTGGATGAAATTTGGCACAGAGATAGATTATAGTCTGGAATAGCACATAGGCTTTTTATCCCGGAAAATTAAAGAGTTCCAGTGTAGAACCAAAAAACCTCAATCCACGCGGACGAAATCGCGGGCAACAACTAGTCATAGATAAAACGCGTACAACAAACGAGAACTAAAGAAACGTTCACAAGCTCCTAGACTATAATATGTTAAAAATTTAATACGTGAACTGTATTTCCCAGGGTTTGGCCATAGACGCCCCGGGCTTGCGCACTACTAACACATCGTTGCCCCTGTGTAAGGTCATCTGGAGGGGGGTAGTTTTACCCCCTTGGACTAGTTTGGCGGTTTTCGGCGCGTTTTTGATGCCAGCTATTACTATGCGCTCCACCCAGGAACGGGTTGGGTAGTTGGCGTCTACGTTTTTGAACCTGAAAGAGAAAAATATATGATAGTATAGTTTTAAATAGTAACGTTTTGCATTTTGATCATTGTACATTTTGCGTTTTGATCAGTTTTAGGGTTCCGTACCCAAAGGGTTAAAACGGGACCCTATTACTAAGACTCCGCTGTCTGTCTGTCTGTCTGTCTGTCTGTCTCCAGGCTGTATCTCATAGACCGTGATAGCTAGAAAGCTGAAATTTTCACAAATGATGTATTTCTGTTGCCGCTATAACAACAAATACTAAAAATTAAAAAAAAATATATATTAAGGGGGGTCCCCATACAATAAACGTGTTTTTTTCGTATTTTTTTGCTCAATATTAAAAACGGTAACATGTAGACGGTTCAAATTTTCACAGAATATTAACTTGTATATTACCTTTCAAAATAAATAATTAAATATCAATAAAGTAAATATTAAAGGGGGGCTCCCATACAACAAACATAATTTTTTGATATTAACAGTAAACCTCCACAAACAAAGTTAGTTTTGCGGTTCATTAACAAAGGTAATTATACCTACTTCTTGAGTACGGAACCCTCGGTGCGCGAGTCCGACTCGCACTTGTTCGTTTTGACCATTTTGCGAAATTATACATTTCGCGTTTTGATCATGTTGCAAAATTGTACAGTTTGCATTTTGAACGTTTTACGTATTAGACATTCTGGGTCGCGACGTACTCAAGGCCTCGACCTATCGGGTACAGTTGTAGTGATCTTATTAGTAAAAGGTCCCTGGTTAGATTCCCCGAAATTTAGGAATTTAGCATTTCTAAATTGTTACTGGTCTGGTCTATCAGCCGTCTTCAGCCGTCACCAGTTACTACTGGATAAGTTAAGCGTTCTGGTACGATATCGTGCCGAGGGTACTTCACGACATCGTAACAGAACCACAGAATAATATAATAGTACTGGCGTACAGAAGTCTCACTCCTTTGATGTTGACTACTTGCCGACGTTTTAATAGCCTACATAATTATTATTAAAAAGATAAATCACGCACGCAAGCTAAATTAAACTTTATCGCCGCGCGCGAGTGTCCGTATTGCTTTGCATCTTTTCCCTTTCCTACGTCACGGACGACATTGCGAGCTTGTCTAGGGCTGTCAGCAAACAGTACAACAATACAGTAGGTTTTTCGAATTGGTAAGTAAGGTACCTACTCTGACTATGATCGACTGTGTTTACTGTGTGTCGCTACACAGTGAGTTCTTCACTACGCACGCAACTTGCAAGGTCATTCGTCGCGGCGAAGCAGTGCGGCGAAACATAATATTTCGCTCGGAGAGGTAGGTACACTTCGATCACGGAAATATATATAAATATATATTCCGTGCCCTTACTCTAAATCAGCAAGGTGTAATAAGAATTAGGGAGTAAGGGCCTAACTAGGGCGAGCGTATTCCCTGCGACTCGTTTGTACTTCCTACAGCTCGTGCCTCGATTCAAAAAAATTACTTGAAAAGAGGCTCATTTAAGTTTGACATGAATTGTACCTGTTCCGTGATAGAAGTACTATTGACTACTTATTATTGTATTGACTACTTGCTGACTTGCTTGCTAGCTTTAATAGCCTAAATAATGATTATTAAATAGATAAAACACGCAAGCAAATAATTAATATGCTTAACACTTAACTTAAACTATTAAACAAATATTTTCAAGAAACTATTTACGAAAACAGCGTTAAAATCACTAGCACGTCGCTCGCTTATTAAAACGCGCCAGCCCCGACTGCGTAAGCATTCCGGGAATGAGCGCGATCGTCGGTATTTTCGTTGCGCAAGTACCAAGAGTGACACAGGCCTGACAGAACGTCAAAGATTAGACAAGAGACAATTAAAAAAAACACAAACCACCACTACCCGAGATAGAGACCCAGGCCTTCCACTTAAACCACCGTTTAAAAAAAAGTTTACCTTCAAACCTACAGTTGAAAAAGTGTTAATTGTTATCATGATATTAACGAAAGGATTGTTACGGCGGAAGCACACTTACTCGTATAAACCGCCACCTTGATCCCACTCTGCCGTGTTGTATATTGGCGGTGTGATTCTGGTCATAGAAAATACCGAATTATAATTGGGTATTTGACTATGTGAAGGGTCAGGCTACTGTTTTATAATGTCGCGTGTCGCGAAGTCGCGTTTGTCGCTCACGTAGGACAACGAGTTAGATCATCTTCCACTGCATCATCATTTACATGTGGGGTCACAGTCATGGGCTAATAATAATAATAAATTAAACCTTAGGCTGGGTTTACACTATGAACTCACTTGTATGTCATGGCGGTAGCCTCATAACGGAAGGTCGCGTAGATGTATTTGTTTGACTTATAGTCGAAAGTCTCCCCGTCATCGATGTATATTGTGCCTTGGGCGGTGTTCTGAAAAGAAATAATACTTTTTAATGTATAAAATAAAAAGTAAAGCAGAATACTATGTTTAAATTAAGAGCTTTAGTCTAAAAAAATCAAACACAACATTCTATCTAGCATTGGATGATGCCCGCGTAGAATAAAGTCTTTTAATTCCCACGGGAACCCTTTATTTTTCAGGATAAAATGTAACCTACATTTTTATTCAGGTCATAAGCTATTGTCAATGTTGAACTGCTGACTATGTTGACTCTCATATTATGCATTACTCTAGGTCACTCTTTTAGTTAGAAATTTATACTTTATGTTGGAATAATAAGATAGATCCCTCTGTCGAATAACTGATAGAAAAGAGCGCATCTTAGATTATGACATTATTAGTAAAATAAGTATGACGTGTGTACAACATATATGTAATCTTACTAATATTATAAATGCGAAAGTTTGGATGGATGTATGGATGGATGGATGTATGGATGTTTGTTACTCAATCACGCCCCAACAGCTTAACGGATCTGGCTGAAATTTGGCACAGAGATAGATTATAGTCTGGAATAGCATTAGGCTTTTAATCCCGGAAAATTAAGGAGTTCCCGAGGGAACCACAAAACCTCGATCCACGCGTACGAAGTCGTGGGCATCAGCTAGTCTAAATATATTAAAGGAAAAGTGACTGACTGATCTATCAATGTACAGCTCAAACCACTGAATTATCGGATTATAGAAATTGTACTGAGAATTTTTTGTCAGAAAAACCCAAAACTGACTCGAACCTCGTCAGCCGCAGTCGAACATGCGAACCACTAGACCAACGAGGCAGTAGTATAGCTACTATAATGTGAAGCTTTGTCTTTGAGCAACCACTGAGTTTCTTGCTGGTTCTTCTTGGTAGGTATGGCACTCCGAACCAGTGGTAGATTCACTCGACGATTCAAAAGTACTTGTAATAGTTTATTTGAATAAAAAACATCTGAATTTTGAACTTTGTAAGAAAAGCTTTGTATGTAATGGTGATGGTAAAACAATAGCTAAGCGCTTACGTTGTTGTCCAGCGCGACGACCAGCGTGTAAGGATCGTTGGCCATGAGCGAGCTCGCGCGGCGGATGCGCTCCTTGCGCGGGACCACTGTACCGCCGCGCTGGAACACCGGGATCTGGAAACGTGTTCAAATACTTTATTTATTTGGCAACCAAAACAGAGTACCTACAATAAATTTTTCATATAACCTGCATTGAAAATGCGAGTTTCAATGCCTGTTGTAGCCACCTGAAACTAGTCAATTTCAGACGAATACGTCATTCAGCGGGTAGAAAACCCAGATGGTTTTGTGAACCTGAATAGTATATCAGCTAATTTATCTATTTCATTATACAACCTACACATTCTTATTATGGGATTATAATATAAAGTCTTTTTTACGACGTAAGCGCCAAAACTGTTTTACCTAATTACAAGTTAATTAAACAACCAATCGAAAAATTAAAAGAAATAACTGAAGACATACTTTGAGGCTGGGGAAATATAAGTTCATTTTACTTTGACGTTAACGTCATCGATTGCTTCGATCAATCGAATTAAAACTTAGGTTAAGGGTACTACAAGGTGGGATTTCAGTCAAGAGCAATTTTTTATCGAATTATAAAATATATCACCTTAGTAATAGAAACGTCCAGATTCATCCATCCGTTAGCCGCTACGGCCTGGTACGAGTCGACATCGTACCACAGGGTACTGGATTCTTTCCCCGGTAAGTACACTTTCACACTCGTCACTCCTTGCTCCAATACTGGCCTGATTAGAAGCTTGTCACCTGAGGATTCGAAATTTAAATTTTTAATGCGACTAAAATGTCTTGATCCGACAAAATTGTCTTAAGACAGATGAGTTGCGAATCAAAGTGGATCCTCACACTCAAAAGTAAAGCTTCATTTACACCGGCAGTTATTGTGTAAAGAGCATAGATTAATTATAAACCAAGTATAGATTGCTAACTCCCATATAAAAAAAATTCTAGGTTAATACTATCGATAGGTGGCGCTACCAGGCTCGCTCGACAAATGATTATAGTAAAATCGGTGAAATATCGTATTTTCTTGGTTCAGTTTGTATTCATTATTTATATAAAATTATCAAAATACAAAAATTTGATAAAATCACTTAAGCAAATAGCAAATTTACATTCAATTAATTTTAACAAAATTAACTTGCAGAAGTAATTCGATTTGAAACAAGTTCTGTGTATTCTTATGTTATAATCAGCTAGTGGACCATGCAGTTATGCTGCATTCCTATAGATGGCGTCACAAAGTGACGATACACTAAAATAATTTTTTCCTCTTGTTTTGGTGCCGGCCAAAGACGATATACTTATAAACCAGGTTGGTACTTGGTATTATAATTAACTAGCTGATGCCCGCGACTTCGTATGCGTGGATCGAGGTTTTGTTGTTCCCGCGGGAACTCTTTAATTTTCCGGGATTAAAAGTAGCCTATGTGCTACCTATTCAAGACTATAATCTATTTCTGTGCCAAATTTCAGCCAGATACGTTATGCTGTTGGGGCGTGATTGAGTAACAAACATCCATACATCCATACATCCATACATCCATCCAAACTTTCGCATTTATAATATTAGTAAGAGTAAGATCTATGGTGCCGGCTCAGTGAATTGTGCGTTTCTTGTGTTTTTAGGGTTCCGTACCTCAAAAGGAAAAAACGGAACCCTTATAGGATCACTTCGTTGTCCGTCCGTCTGTGTGTCAAGACCCTTTTTCTCAGGAACGTATGGAGGTATCAAGCTGAAATTCATATCAATCAGGTCTACGGTGTCCCTTAGAGCTGTGAAAAAAGCAAACTTAAAAGCCTACACAATCAAAAGATACAGCCGTTTATGCTGCAAATATTCAATTTTTCTTGCATTCGCGAGGGTATCAAAACCTACAGGGTACTTCCCGTGAACTTAGAATCTTGAAACTTGGTACGAAGCAACGTCTTATAACACAGATATATAGGAAGAATTGGGAAAAGCATAAATTTTTAGTTATATCATTTAATTAAAATATTTTTAATAATTAGGGTTCCGTACCTCAAAAGGAAAAAAACTGAACCCTAGGATCACTCTGTTGTCCGTCCGTCTGTGTGTCAAGACCCTTTTTCTCAGGAACACATGGAGGTAGGTACCAAGCTGGAATTCATATCAAATACCTACTCAGGTCTACTGTCCCTTGGAGCTGTGAAAAAATCAAACTTCTAAGCTAACACAATCAAAAGATCTACAGCCGTTTTTGCTTTGCCGTCTTTCTACACGTGCAGTCTGTGTATAGACTATACGCAGCGGACCTACAATGCTCTGCGTGTTCAATATAACAATGTGCTGAGGGCGGAGCTGAGGAGGCCTTGACACTGCAGCGCGTCGGCCATGTTCGCGGACGCTCGCGTGGATGATTTCTACGCGATCGTGCGCAAGCGTGCTGCGTCTATGACGTGCAGGCTAGTGAGCAGCACCAACACCCTCCTCAGTACGTTGGCTACTAAGCTGGACAGCCCTCTCTAAAGGCGCTGGAATGGTGCACACATTCTCATGAGGAGGCCTCAAAGAGACCTGTAAATGTGTCGAGGCTTAGGTTTGAGAGTAGGGTAGGTTAGTTTAGGTATTTTATGTTGTTTTTTACTAACATAGGTTAAGTGATTGTTACTAACAAGTTATGGGTAATAAAAAGTTATTATTATTATTATTATTAGCTGCAAATTTCGACACTCGCAAGGGAATCAAATCCTATAGGGCACTTCACGTGAACCCAGAATCTTGAAATTTGGTACGAAGCAACGTCTTATAGCACAGATAAAGGAAAAATTGCGAAAAGCATAAATTTTTAGTTACATCCACACTTCCATACTATATCCATACTCCATACTATAATATTATAAATGCGAAAGTGTGTCTGTCTGTCTGTCTGTCTGTCTATCTGTCTGTCTGTCTGCTACGCTTTCACGGCCCATCTGTTCAACCGATTTGGATGAAATTTGGTACAGAGATAGGTTACATCCCGCTGAAGGACATAGGCTTCCGCGTTCAAGAGTTCCCGCGGGAATAAAAAAAAAACATCAATCCACGCGGACGAAGTCGCGGGCATCATCTAGTCATACAAGAAAAAAAATATTTTTAATAATTTTAAACTTACTTCCCCTTTCCGCATGAACGCGTAGAGGTATTAAATTGTAATTAAAATATTAGATAAGTTGAATAAAAATACTATAACTTTTACTTATAGGATATACCTACATGTTTGTACGGAACCCTCGGTGCGCGAGTCCGACTCGCACTTAACCGGTTTTTTTTTTTGTTTGTGACCGTGATAAGACTAATGGACTCCGAGATCCTGCTACTTAACTGCTGACCTACGCTTGTTCTGGACTCTGAGATTCTGCTGCTATACGATTAATCTTTGAGGTTAAGTTTGGCAATTGTTAGGTATTCTTTAGCCATTTAGCTAATAATAATATATTTATCGACATGCAGGGTTCCGAAATATGTAAATAAATAAATATAATATAGATAATTATTTTATTTATAGCTAGCTAATTACAGTAGAAGTCTGGTTGATGGCGATATAATTTAGGTAGGTACTTAGGTAATAATCAAGAAAAAATATTTACAGTAGGTATTGTGCATTAATTAAGAAATACTTGATAAAAAAACTAAATTTACCATTACTCTAGACTCTACCTACTTCAGAACTATAGGCACATGAGTTCTGATCTGCTTAGAGCCTTCGGTCATGGCTAGCTATAACCCTACCGGCGAAGCCAAGTGCTGCCAAGCGATTTAGCGTACCTAGAAATCGATTTGGGGTTTATTATAAGTACCAAGCCGTTATACCCCTTCTTATTAGCCCACTACTATCTTAGGCTACATCATCAAATACCATCAGGTTGAATCACAGTCAAGGGCTGACTTGTGAAAGAATCAAAAAACAAGAATAACTAACATATATATGAAATACTTTAAAAAAACACAAAAACAAGTGATCAAGATTGTTTTTTTAAAAAAATATATAATTAGACACGTTTACGTGCTCTCCGAGGCACGATGTTGAAACACCGCCAACTTCCTAACTCCGGGCTAGTATTGAGAATTTCTTGCCAGAAAAACCCAATACTTGTTATGGCCCGACCCGGGACTCGAACCCGGGACCTCGTCGGTCGCAGTCAAAGTCAATATATAAACCTGTATTATAATTAATCTATGGTCGCAGTCCAACATGCTAACCACTATACCAACGAGGCAGTCATGGATATATAACTATACGTTAGATGGCACTAGGTAAGTTTGATCGAGTTGATGATTCAACTACTACTCGTTAGATGGCAATAGCTATGTTCGTTATTAATTATTTTTCAGCTTGCACAGTTACGCCATCTCAGATAATGCGAAGAACTACAAGGTACCGGCGACTTTAATGCGCATTTAGCGAGCTTTGATTGAATGTATGAAGAGAACAGTCTTATACTGGTTTATATATTGTCTTTGGTAAAGAGTGATGGCCGCCTCAGTCTACGCTAAGTTTTAATAATACTAATAAAATAAATGAGAAAGTGTATTTTTTTGTTGGTTTGTCCTTCCACAGAGCAAAGGACCGACGTGATTTTTTGCATGGACATAGTTGAGGACCTGGAGTTGGAGTTGTCACTCAACATAGCCATAAAAAGTATTTCATCCCAGAAAATTAAGGAGTTCCCGTGGGAATCAAAAACTTATTCAACATTGTACCAAATCGCGGACCTCAGCTAGCTCAACATAAAACTAACAGAGGACGTGGATATTACGACTTATGACTTCTATTTAATCTTCTATTGTTGAATCCGTATTTCCCTTGGTCACGGCATCACGCGTGAACGGCTGGACCAATTTCGCTAATTCTTTTTTTGTTGTATAGTTGAGGACCTGGAGAGTGGCATAGGCTACTTTTTATCCCGGAAAATTAAGGAGTTCCCGCGGGATTAAAAAAAAATTAAACCACGCGGACGAAGTCGCGGGCATCAGCTAGTAATCACTAAAAATCCATTTATTTTGGCTGGTCCTTGCAAGAACCCTTGTGGGACGAGGGATAATATGTAGGTACTCGTCCGCACCAATAGGAAGATCTTCCTCCGGGCTGGTGTTGTGTACGGGGACCCTTTTGGTCCGACAGTTGCAAGATTGAATAGTGTTATTCTCAGAAAACTTCGCTATCGCCATTCAGTAACTTATAAATTTTCAGTCTATTATCTATAATCCTTTGAATTGTGATGTAAATAAAATTAGCACCATCTAGTTTACACTGTGGTAACCGCTACACCCATTGTCCAGCAGTGAACGTTTGTTGGTGGAGATGACGAAGACAATAATTTATTGACACTTGCTGAATTCAGTCCGGCAATCTGATCTGGATTGCAATTTACACCTAAATAAATCTTTGTCCTCACCCAACAGATACTGGTTATCAATGGTGAATGTGGCCTCTTCCCCGGGGAACTCCTGGAACAGCGGCCGCGTCACCGGCAAACCGTCGATCATATGCTCGTAGAAAAGCGTGTACCTTCAAACAACACTTATTTATGCTACAAATGAAACCACTGATTCGAGACACAAACTTTAAAAGCAGTAAATAATGCTCAGAGACATTGCCGATGCAGATGTCTATCATAAAACGTATAACAAAGCTATCTAAAGCTCAAAGAAGCGGCTCAAAATAGAGAAGTTTTTCGGATGATGACCCCCTCATGATGATGGTAACAAAACATTTGTCAGTAACAATAAAAAATGGGCACAGGCACGCGAGTCTTGGAAATGGAGAAATTTAAGTATGTCATGTAGCTATGAAGATTATGATAATGAATGTCGAAGATTATGTTAATGATAAAAGAACTTGGATTTATTTGACCTGCTCCGTCAATGCTTGAGACGGCTGGTATTATAGTTTAAAAAAAAAAGACAGTCATAGGGACTGCCGATAGAAGTGAAAACGATTTTTTAATAAAAAATATTAAAATATAAATCTTAACACTTAGGCTTTAAAGTTTAATTTCGAATATAGTATATTAAACCTTGTTTTCGTAACAACGCGAGTATGTCGGTGACTCCGCGAATCCACATTTTAAATTTTTACCCCCTACGAAAAAGTGCTCAACGCGCCTAAGGAAATTTTGGCGGCGCACGGCGTCGCGTATTCTGGAAGTGGTAGTCGCGTCGTACAGCCACGGCTCGCGGCGCTAGGTCTCAATGTGGGAGTGCGCACGGAAATTCGAGCGCGAGTTCCTTTACTATCATAGCCCGATGGAACGGAAAATCCGACAAGACCCAAGAGAGATCAGGCGCAAGACCGACAGCTTTACGTGACAGACAGATAGATTGATAACGAAGTTATAAGGGTACCATTTTTGAAAAATGGTAACCTAAAATTTTTTATTTTATTCACTAATTTAAATTGATATTAAGTGGTTACCAGAAGTCGAGTAGCGCGTATCGGCGGCGCACGGCGTCGCGTATTCTGGAAGTGGTGGTCGCGTCGTACAGCCACGGCTCGCGGCGCTTGGTCTCGATGTGGGAGTGCGCGCGGAAGAACGCCTGGTATGCACCCGCCTTAAACAAACAATATTCAATTGATTCATAGAATCGTTTATATTTTAATGACGTTCAAAAAGTGTACAATGTAGGTACCAATTTTGATATAATTATATTTTAAACAGTCAGTGTTTTACACTGACTGTTTAAAATATAATTATAGTCCCACAAATTTTAATATAAAAATCTATAAGACAATGTTGGGCGGTGAAAGGGACGGATGAAAGAAAAGTACATGCGACCGAAATGCGAATGTTGAGATGGATGTGTGTGTTATGAGTATACAGTCTGTGGCAATTACTATGTCAAACGTCAGTGTCGATGAATGTCACTGTCATTATTGTACCTTGTCCATGTCTAGTCGAGTCTCTTTATAATAAAATATTTAATTAAACTCTTTCCTAAATAACGTCTTAGTTTTCACTAATATTTCATATATATATTATACCCTACGCACAAGAATAATACATGGTGTCAGAAGTAGTGAAAGTCGGAAAATATGTCGGAGTCAAAAAAGATACCGCGTGGCGAAGAAGAGGTTATGTCGTCATCGTCAAAAAGGCTTAATATTGTCGGCAATATAAAACCATTGAGTCTGGAAGGGAACATTTCCATGAATTGGAAAAAATGGTATCAACAATTTATCATATTTCTTAAGGCGAGTGCCATTTCGGAGGAATCCGACGAAAGGAAGGTCGCAGTGCTACTACACTTCATCGGGAGTGAATGCCTAGAAATATTTAACACATTTAACGTCGATATGGAAAAAATCACGTATAGTCAGCTTATACAAAAATTTCAAGAGCATTTTATACCGAGGCACAACATAACGTATGAATGTTATAAATTTTTTACAACGAAACAAAAAGTAGATGAAAGTTTAGAAGACTTTTTAACTAAATTAATAAACAAAAGTAAGTCGTGCGAATTTGGAAATTTAGAGGATAGAATGATAAAAGATATCTATATAACAAACATGCATGAAAACTATCAACATGTCAGGGAGAAACTTTTGCTTGAGGAGGATCTGACTCTAGAAAAGGCGAGAAATATGTCCAAGAGCATTGTGTCTGCAAAGTCTCATGCAGCTGAATTCAAAGAGTCTACTAGTGTCTTTTATCAACGGCAGTCAGCGTCCCAGTCAAAGTCAAGATCTCAGTCAAGGGCTAGTACACAGCCACAAAATAGGAACAACTGTACTCGGTGTGGTCAAATTCATCGGTTTAAATGTCCAGCTCGCAATGCAAGGTGCAGAAAGTGCAATATTATAGGCCACTATGAAGCTTTTTGTAAGTCTAAAAAAGTGAAATTTGTACAAGTAGAGGATAAATACACAGATGAAGGTAATGATTCAAACTATTTGTTTGTCGGACATTTAAATTCAGCATTATCAACAAATTCTGATTGGCGTGTTAATTTTACAATCAATAACATTATTGTGCAGTGTATTTTAGATACAGGAAGTGATGCTAATGTCATGTCATATAATTCATTTCAGTCCTTAAATGTCATTGAAAATTTTTCACCTTGTCATGCTAAAGTTACTTCTTACTGTGGAAATAGCATACCAATATTGGGTCAGCAAAGGCTTCATTGTACTTATTATATAAATAATCAACCTCAGTCAAAAACTATTAATTTTATTATAGCAAATGTGTCTTCTCCGACTGTCATAGGCAAAAATACATGTTCAGAGTTAGGTCTCATTAAAAGAGTCTATAATATAGAAAGTTCAAATGATTGTCAGATTAATGAGTCAAATTTAGTCACTAGTCAAAGTCAGAGTCAAAGGTCAGAGTTTAATAATTGTCATGTCAATAATAATTGCAATAATTTTCAGTCAGAGTCTTGTTATGAAAATAATTTTCAGTCACAGTCTTATGAAAATAAATATTGTCAATCAGAGTCAAATGAAAATAATTGTCAGGTTCAGACACATATACAGTCATATTATATTAATAAAAATATTAATTTACAGAATCTTTTGTCTAAGTATAAGTCTGTATTCGATGGATTGGGCTGTCTACCTGGTGAGTGTCACATTACTGTCAATAGTGATGTTCGTCCAAAAATTGATCCACCTCGGAAAATTCCATTCTCATTACATGATAGACTAAAGAAGGAACTGGACCAAATGGAAAGTCTGGATGTCATCACTAAGGTTACTGAGCCAACGTCGTGGGTGAGTTCACTTTTATTAGTAGAAAAGAAAAATGGTCAACTTAGAGTCTGTCTTGACCCAAGAAACTTGAATGAAGCAATATGCAGGTCTCATTATCCAATACCGACCATAGATATTGTACGGTCTAAGCTCCATGGCGCCTCATATTTTTCTACTCTGGATGCCAGCAGTGGATTCTGGGTTATCCGTCTTGACCTGGAAAGTTCAATGTTGTGCACATTCAACACCCCATTTGGCCGCTATCGATTTAAAAGATTACCTTTTGGTATTAATTGTGCCCCTGAAATATTCCATAGAATCATGACAGAAACATTTGGCGTACTACCTGGAGTCATGGTGTATGCTGATGATATCCTAGTTTATGGCAAGGATCGTCAAGAACATGACCAAAACCTACAAAGAGTGTTCAAGAAAGCTCAAGAAGTCAACCTGAAATTTAACAAAAGTAAGTGTAAATTTGGTCATACACAAGTCAAATATTTAGGACATATATTTTCACAAAATGGAGTGTCACCTGATCCAGATAAAGTCCGGGCTATCAAAGATATGCCGTCTCCTGTCTGTCTCAAGGATCTACAAAGATTTCTAGGAATTTTAAATTATCTGGGAGGATTTATAAATAATTTGGCAGAGGAAACTGAACCTCTACGTCTGTTATTAAAAAAGTCAAGCGAATGGTCATGGAATGAGAGTCATGAAGCTACATTTACTCGTCTAAAGAAAATTATTTGTCAAGCACCAGTCTTGTCACACTACAATGTCAAAAAGTCAGTAGTTTTGTCAGTTGATTCAAGTCAGTCAGCAGTCGGTGCAGTCTTGCTTCAAGATAAACATCCAATTTGTTATGCATCTAAAACATTAACGTCAAGTCAGAAACGCATGGCACAGATTGAAAAAGAACTGTATGCCATTGTCTTTGGATGTATTCGCTTTCATCAATATATTTATGGAAAAATAGTCACCGTCGAAACAGATCATCGTCCATTAATTACTTTATTTAAAAAACCTTTAGCTGAAGTCCCAACACGTCTGCAGAGATTAATGTTGAGAATACAGTCCTATGACTTAAAAGTTGAATATAAACCTGGTTCTAAAATGTTCATAGCAGATTCATTATCACGTGCAGCTTTACCTGAGTCTAGTGAAGATGAGTTGGATGAAGATGTCATGATACATGTCAACATGCTAGTTAAAAACTTACCTGTTTCAAAAGAACGTCTTCATTGGCTTACAGAGGCTACGGAAAATGATGAATGTCTGCAGCTACTCAAGAAATATTATCAAGATGGTTGGCCGGATAGAAAATCAGAAGTCAATAAATTAGTCTTACCTTATTGGAATTGTCGTCATGAAATTCATTCTGTCGGAAATTTATTATTTAAAGGTAACAGTCTTATTATACCTACAAAATTAAGGTCAGAAATTTTGAAAATTATACACAGTGGTCATCAAGGCATTGAAAAATCAAAGAATTTTGCAAGAGGAGTTGTTTATTGGCCTTTGATGTCTCATGATATACAGGAGTGTGTGGAAAATTGTGAAACATGTTTGTCACACAGGAGTGCTAATCCACCAGAACCATTAATGTCACATAAAATAAGTTCTTTTCCTTGGGAAAAAGTTGGAATAGATTATTTACAATTCAAAAATCAAACCATACTTGTTGTCGAAGATTACTATTCAAACTACATAGAAATTGCTAATGTCAGTTCAACAGGAGCTAAAGCACTTATAAATGCCCTGAAACCTATATTCAGTCGTCATGGAATTCCTGTCGAAGTGAATTCTGATAACGGGCCTCCGTATAACTCTCAAGAAGTGAAGCAGTTCTTAGAATCCTGGAGTATATCACATACAACATCTAGTCCATACCTATCTCGTTCTAATGGATTAGTCGAGTCCGGAGTAAAAATAGTAAAACGTATACTTACAAAATGTGCAGAGTCAGGTGATGATCCATATCTTGCTTTACTGCAGTACAGGACTACACCTAGAAATAACTTACCATCTCCTGCTGAGTTACTGATGTCCCGTCGTCTCAGAACACTTATACCTACAGTTGTAAAACATCTTCAACCTAAACTAATGAGTCATAAAATCTATAGGAAAATAAAACAACAAAATAATTATAAACAAAAGTTTTATTATGATAAAAACGCTAAAAGCTTGCCTAATGTAAAGAAAGGAGATAAAGTTATGTTCAAAAAATCACCGCAGTCTAAATGGCAATCTGGACAGATTGTGAAAGAATGTGAACAACCAAGATCATTTATTGTTGAAGCTCCAGATGGGTCAACATACCGAAGAAATCGGCAGCATATACTATCTTCACATGGTTCAACTCCAACTAAAGAAAACATTTTAGAAAAACAAGAAAGTCCAGTATGTAATAAAAATGTTAGTCCAAAGAAGGAGGTGAGAATGGAAGAAAGTAAAGATGAGGGAATAAAAAGAACAATGAGTGGTAGACAGGTCAAAGCCCCAGTTAGATTTCAATAGATTTGTCATTATATTATGTATTTTCAAAATTGTAGTATGTAATTGTAAAATTATTATATAGTGTCATATTGTAATGTAAAATATTAAATGTCTCGGTCTATTGCTTTAAATATCTTCAAAACGTAACAATAATAGTCTATAACATAAATACATAATATTACTTAAATTAGTCTTTAAAATAAAAATAAAAAAGGGAGATGTTATGAGTATACAGTCTGTGGCAATTACTATGTCAAACGTCAGTGTCGATGAATGTCACTGTCATTATTGTACCTTGTCCATGTCTAGTCGAGTCTCTTTATAATAAAATATTTAATTAAACTCTTTCCTAAATAACGTCTTAGTTTTCACTAATATTTCATATATATATTATACCCTACGCACAAGAATAATACAGTGTGGTGTGACTAGAATGGATAAGATTAGGAATGAATATATAAGGGAAGTTTGAAAGTAGCGCCAGTGATAGAAATGATGAGGAGTAATAGGCTAGCATAGTATGGGCATGTAATGCGGAGGGAAGAAAGGCATATTACGAGAAGAATGATACATATGCATGTGGAAGGAAAAAAGAGTAGAGGGAGACCAAAGAAAAGATGGATGGATTGTGTGAAAGAGGATATAAGGGGCGTATAAAAGGGGTGAATGATAGGTTGACGGATAACAGAAGTGAGTGGAAGAAGAGAACATGTTGTGCCGACCCCACATAGCGTGGGATAAGGGCAGGAAGAAGAAGAAGAAGAAATTTTCTGACAGCGGTTCCGGTGACACTTGACAGCGTCGCTACTCGCTAGTAGTTAGGAAAAATAAAAAAAACCGGCCAAGTGCGAGTCGGACTCGCGCACCGAGGGTTCCGTACAAACATGTAAGTAAGTTTTAAATTATTAAAAAACACGTTTATTGTATGGGGACCCCCCTTAATATATATATTTTTTTAATTTTTAGTATTTGTTGTTATAGCGGCAACGGAAATACATCATTTGTGAAAATTTCAGCTTTCTAGCTATCACGGTCTATGAGATACAGCCTGGAGACAGACAGACAGACAGCGGAGTCTTAGTAATAGGGTCCCGTTTTTACCCTTTGGGTACGGTACAGATGGGTAACTCAGGAGAGATAGATACAAAAGATATGTATCAATCCGTTTCCACTAATCACTCTTTGTATCCGTTCACATCCGAATGTATCAGTGTATCACTGTATCATTACAACTCATTCTCTCACGGCGTCTTTTTCTATCTGTCTCGCAACCGTGACTACGATGCACTCGTGTCTCGTTCTATTATACCACTAAGTTAAATACAAGTGTCTCTTTCGCACCTCCTTATTTGAAATAGTCTAGTGCTTAGACATCTCTTTCGCACCTCCCTCGCATTGACCATAATAAATTGACATACGTCGGCACGACAGGTAAATTGACAACTCTATTACTGGTGTGTAGGGCTCAAAGTCCTTAAGCGGTACGTGTTCATTTAGGTTTTATACTGGTTTTAGTTGTACGTGTTTTAGTAAACTATGTAAACTAATTTCGGTCATAAAACCATCGGAATTAGGATCTATTCTGGATATAAAAAAAAAGTAAAAAGAGAGATTTGCGATTTTCAAAATTAAACTTAATATTATTTAATATTAGTTGGCTTCATTACTTCAACCTTGACCTACGTATGGTATGGTTCGGGATCGGGAGTAATATTCAAAGTATTTTCGTAGGTACTTACAGTTAGTGACTGTTTAATTTAAAATTTTAAATGTAACCTACCTACTTATGTACCTACTTATCTATCGCTCTCATTGATATGGTATAGTGGATTGAGTTGCGCGAGCCGCGAAGCGACAAGTGAGTGGTGTGCGAAAGCGTGAGCTGCTGATACATAAGGATATAAAGATACAAAAGAGTGATACATATCCCAGTGATCGAAAGATACATATCTATCTTTTCTTCTTAGTGATACATTTTGCCCATGTCTAGGGTACGGAACCCTAATAAAAGCATAAGCAAAAAAAGTGTGTGTGTGCAATTCAAATACGGCAGTAGTGGACCTTCAAAACAGTAGCCCACGAGAGAATGAGATAAAAATATACCCTTTTGAGCACAATGGACCAGTAGCACGACTCAATATCGTACAGCGCCATCTTTTGGTCGTCGCAGGCTAAATCCTATTATGTTTGTCTCTTTTTGGTGTCGTTTTTCCGTTTCATCGAATTTTCAAATCACAACGATTCTAAATATGTTTCACTAGCTGATGCCCGCGACTTCGTCCGCGTGGTTTAAGTTTTTTGTTATTTCCGCGGGAACTCCTTAATTTTCCGGGATAAAAAGTAGCCTATGTCACTCTCCAGGTCCTCAACTATACCCATGCCAAAAATCACGTCAATCCGTTGCTCCGTTGCGGCGTGATTGAAGGACAAACCAACAAACCAACAAACAAAGTGACTTTCGAATTTATAATATTAGTATGATTTCAAAAACTAAACAGATATAGTTCCAATTTTGGCCACCAGGCCAGAATACTTGGATAATAAATAAATTGAAATTGACATACCTGGTACCAGCGCGTCATGAGCTCAGCCTCAGGGTACTTGAAGAAGCCACCGACGTCAGAGCCGCAGAAGCTGATTCCCGCGGTCGCAAGGGATATACACATCGGCACTGACGCTTGGAGGAAACCCCACTCCGCTGCGTTATCGCCCGTCCAGACTGCCGCGTAACTGGAATAATATCACCGCATTGTTTACAACGTCGTATATTAGGGTCTACAGATATCTGTCCTAATGCAGACTACATTGCAGTTTCTAAGCAGTTTGTTCTGCAGTTGGCACAACCGCAATAAAACTGCATTTAACAATAGAACTGCACATCGGTTTGCAGTTAGGTTTATGTATTTAATGTTGTTTCAGTATCCCGCTCTATTATAATAGCATCTTTAACAAAGGGTTGTCTGGACAAGATAACTTACCCTATCTATTGTCATCTTTACTCGTTATTCGATACTCCACTTAGAATAAAAAAGGGTTAAGGCCATAGTCGGTGTTTCACCCCCGTGCCTCGGAGAGCACGTTAAGCCGTCGGTCCCGGTTATTATCACTAACATGATAATAGTCGTTAAAGCCCGCCAACCCGCATTGGAGCAGCGTGGTGGGTCTAAGCTCTAATTCCCGCTCTCCTATGAGAGTGGAGGCCTGTGCCCAGCAGTGGGACGTTAATAGGCTGTAGTGATGATGATGATGATGGTCATAGTCCAACACGGTGGCCAAGTGATAAAGTCTAAAATTGACTGTGAAATATAATATGAATTATAAAAGAATACATCGAATGACCTTCGGACCCTTACTTTTGGGAGCGAAGGACTCCCGAGTCTTGCGATTTCTAGTCTGTCTGTCGAGTGTAAGTGGATATCGCAAATTTTAATCAAATAAAAGATTTAAACAGAAGAGTATTTGATTTAATTTATTAAAACTGAAATACTCACCGTTGAGTGCCAGCGAAGGTGGACCTCGTGAGTATGAAGGGTCTGTATTTGCCATCGGTTCGCGCCATCATGCCTTGATGCGTCGCTTGGATGTACATTTGACCGTATTCGTTGTGGACGTGTCTAAATAAATGAACAATAATAAATGAGTGAAATTTTTAATCAATTTTTTGTATATCATAACGTGTTTAATATCGAACAATTATTTCTTAGACTAGCTGATGCCCGCGACGTAGTCCGCGTGATTAGGCTTTTTGTTATTCGCTCGGGAACTCTCCTTCGCCAGGAAACCAAAATCGGTTGAAAACATGAAAAATTAAACGGTGACGACAAACAAACAAACTCACATGTGCATTAAAATCAATAAACTCAATTTATTTATAACATGTAGGACATACAGGTGTCTCTTATGTTTACGTCATGTTTTGACTCTTCCACCGGTTCGGAAAGAAGTATAGTATTAGTATGATAACCTGTGTTCCCAGTAGGCGGCGAGTCCATCCTGTCCGTCCTGAGGGGGCTTCCAGTGGCGACAATCCTTCGGCATCGTGATCTCTGGACCGTTGAAAACCTGATACACAAAACGAGCATGCACTAATCTATACTAATACTAATAATATAAATGCGAAAGTTTGGATGGATGTACTCGTATGTATGTAATACTAGCTAATGCCCGCGACTTCATCCGCGTGGACTGAGGTGTTTCGGTTCCCGCGGGAACTCTTTAATTTTCCGGGATAAAAAGTAGCCTATGTGTTATTCGAACTGTTTGAGGAGTTCATAGATGCCTGCATGTCAAACACATTAAGTTTATAATAAACTCTTTAAACAATTTGAGTAATATGTTTTCAACTCTCAAATGATTACGACTTTCCTAGACAATTAGGCCTCTGATTCATTCACTCACTGACTTATCAACGCCCAGCCTTGGATAGCTGTAAATATGTGGATCCCGTTATAATGGAGACAAGGAATAAAGCTGGATTTTTCAAAATTCCTACCAGAGCATAGCCCACGCTTGCTAAAGTTCGGACGCGAGACACGAAGAATTACGTACAATGAACTGTTATTACCTGTCTCTGTCACTCTCGCGTAAATATAATGCGTCTCGTTCGCACAGAGGCATTGGCATTGAATCTGTGCGAACGAGACGCATTTTACTTACGCGAGAGTGTCAGAGACAGGTAATAACAGTTCATTGTACGAAATTCTTCGTGCTTCGCGTCCGGACTTTAGTTTAATCTATTTTATGTTGGAAAATACATTACAATGTATTAATGACTACCTGATGCCTGCGACTTCTTCCGCGTTGTTTAAGTTTTTTTGATTTTCACTGGAATTCCTTAAATTTCCGGGATAAAAAGTACTCTGTGCCAAACATCCAGATCCGTTCAGCCGTTCTGGCGTGATTGAGTAACAAACGTCCATCCATCTATCCATCCAAACTTTTGCATTTTTAATATTAGTATAGAAGTAAGTATAGATTATCTCATAGATTTTATTTTATTTTATACACTCTATATTCTCATGTAAATTATAAGTTTAGGTTAAGGCATGAGTACCTCGTTGGTACTTAATAATAGGAAAAAGAAACTCTAGAGTCTAGGTTATGCGACTGAATCTGCGTGGATTTAGGTTTTTAGACTATTTCTCTCCGTCTCACTATGGGTCTTCAACTATGCTCATGCTAAAAATTATTTCGATCTGTTGCATTGTTGCGGCGTGACAGAAAAACCAACCAAATAAACACACTTCCGCATTTATAATAATATTAAAGTACAGATATTAAAATCTTATTCTCACGCTAGGCTCATTCATGTCATTCCAAATATGAACGTCCTTGCTTGTTCCGGGGAAGTTTTCGAACTTGTACCGCTCCACGTAATACTTCGTCACTTCCGGGTTAAAGAAATCCGGGTATGACGACGATCCGGGCCAGCACCAACCTGGGAAGATTGTACATGCTCAGTATACTTTTCCTTGACAGGAGATTTATTATTGAGATAGCTGTACTTTTGGTAACTATCGCTAGGAAGGCTGATTCAGTATTTCGTAGGTGTGGGGTTCTCCACTGATCGCATAACTCTCAGTCTGCCTGCATGCGGCTAGGGTACATCGGCATAACTTTTAAAGTGGTATTACTGTAAGTACTACTACTGTACTGTAAGTTAAGTATATGTTAGGGTAAGCACAGCTTTTTTGCCTTTACGCTACTGGTGACGTCACCATGGGGTCATGCACAGACATAAACTAACCCATTAGAAGCTCGCGTGGCTACTATATTCCCTATCGCCAGAACAAGGCGTTGCCATAAAAACATATATCCCATTTTTCGAGGATTAAAATTATAATAATGTTATTATAATAAACTTTAGCGACTTCTTCCGCCTGGACCATTATTTAAACATCAAAACCGGTACATATTCATACAAATTTCGAAGAAAAGTATCAAAAAGAAAGAAAAATACTATAATACCTTCTTTGGTGTGAAGACAGCAACCAAAAAGCAAATTACTACGCTAAAAATACAATGTTACCTTCATAATCATTGCCGTCCTTATTCTTGACGTAGTAACCTCTCTCGGTGCAGTCTTCGTGTACGAAGTAGCCAGCCTCCCGCTTTATATGCGGGTCTATGATCACCACTAGTTTGCGACCCTGTGGAAAGAATGCTTAGCTTTTAGGCATGTGTGCGATAGATAAAATGTTATATGTATATATTTTTATTTATTTGTCAAAATCAGACAACTAGGCCATAAATATTTGTATTATATTATGTTGTAAATCTGCCTCGTTGCTCTAGTGGTTAGCATGTCGGTCATAATTATGTATTGGGTTTTTCTGACTAGAAATTGTCAGTACTAGCCCGGAGTTAGAAAGTTGGCGGTGTTTCACCTCCGTGCCTCGGAGAGCACGTTAAGCCGTCGGTCCCGGTTATTATCACTAACATGATAATAGTCGTTAAATCCCGCCAACCCGCATTGGAGCAGCGTGGTGGGTCTAAGCTCTAATTCTCTCTCTCCTATGAGAGTGGAGGCATGTGCCCAGCAGTGGAACGTTAATGGACTGTAGTTGTGGGAGTGGTGGTTGTAAATAAAATGAGGAATGAATGAATGAATTATATTACCTTGGCAGTGAGGTTAGCAACCATCTCAGTGGGGTGTCTGAACTTTTCCACATCCCAAGTGAAATATCTGGGAAATAAATTGAAGAAATAAAACATACTAAATATTACAATGTTAATAGAGTTCCGTACCAAAATAGTAAAAAAAGAACCCTTATAGGTCTACTTAGAAACTAGTTCATTTTTTTAACATTCTAATAGTTATTTATACTACAAGTGCAACAGTACAAGAGGATTTACATTTATAGCATGCAATGTTGCACTAATATCAAATAACTATGTACAATGTACATATTATATTTGCACATTTAAAATTACTCTTTTATTAAATTTTAGTTAACAAAACGCTTGGGTGTGGAATACTTGTTTCCTGCCACACATAATTTAAGTACCTTCAAGGCAAGAGTGAATATCGCATCTTCTAGGCAAGCGCGCTTCAACCTACGAGTATAGCTCATCATTGCTTTATATTAAGCATGACTGTCGTCAAGCGCAAGCCTATCACGCAATAAAAAAAAGCCGTGTGGCACTCGGAGACTGCCGCGGTAAAGCTATTGCATAGCATTTATCAACTTGCTATGACTACTTGTGTTGTTGACTTCAAGTTGTTGAAAATATAAAAGCGAAATATTTTTATGAAAAGATGATTTTGGTTGCTATGACTACTTGTGTGTGTCCAAGACACCCTTGGACACCCGGACTATTGAAAACATAATTCTTTAAAATTATTTCGCCTTTATATTTTCAACAACTTGAAGTCAACAACACAAGTAGTCATAACAACCAAAATCATCTTTTCATAAAAATAGTCTTTTTATTTTCAACAAATTGAAGTCAACAACACAAGTAGTCATAGCAACCAAAGTGTTAGGTTTTTTTCGTTACGGAATTTCTGGATTCGGTCTCCACGCTCAAGGCCCGCGATAGAAGCTATGCAATTGTCTTCGTAACAACGCGGTGACGGTGACGGTGTCGCGCATCTACAAGTTTACCCCCTATCAAAAAGTGCTCAACGCGGCTAAAGAAGTTATCACTTCAAAAAAAAAAAAGTACTTACTTCTTTTTGTCTGTGTACTCAATGTCTAACCACAGAGTGTCAGCAGGGATGTCGTGCTCGTCGAAACCCTCGTCCACACCCCTCAAGTCGGCCTCGTCGTTGTAGTTCCATCGAGATTGGTGGTATGCGAGCGAGAATTTCTGAAAACAGTACCGTTTCACAGATTTTCCTACCGGACGGACGCACAATTGAAAATTCACCTACAGATCGCGCGCGAGGTCCGAGGAATCTTAAGGAATGTTGACGTATTGAGATAGAGTTGTGATTTAGTCGATATTAAGCTCTTTTCAGACTTCGCTATAATATTGTGATATATAGTATAGCAAATAATGCTATACTATATAGCATTGCGTTCACATAACGCCATATAATCGCAAGCATTTATAGTATATGACGGGACGGCCGGGGGTGAGGGAGGGGGAAGAAGGCGCGCACGATATAGCACAGCATGAAACTCAGCGCACGCTCAATTTTATAGCGTATAGTAAGCCAATAATATATCGTACAGTGAAGTGTGAACGTGTCCATAATAATATATGGTGCGCGATATTGTTGTGCTATGAACTATATGCTATATGCTATTATATTATAGCGTAGTCTGAAAAGAGCTTTACGCTATAGATACTCACACATCTTTAGTATTTGTGCGGGTCCATAGAATTAATTATGAAATAATAATTCTAGGAGGACAGTGTGTGTGAAGAAAAAACAAATTGTATCATAAAATTTAATTATAATGAACTGTACAAAATGAACGTAAAATCTAATTAATTATAATCAGCAATCAAAATCATCAGTGCTTTAAGGAATTTGAAAATTAAACAGCTATTTGCACACACAAATAATCTTTTAAGTTTACTACTGTTTACAGTACAATATAACCCTGCTATCGCAAAATTAAAAGCAGGACTCGATAAAGCGTACTCTCGCGTCGGGAGTGTGCGAGTTCCTCAGAGCTCGCGTGCGGAGTTGCGGACTAAAAGTTGACTTGGAAACGTTCATAATTCATTTATTAAGCTATTGCATAGCTTCTATCGCGGGCCTTGAGCGTGGAGACCGAATCCAGAAATTCCGTAACGAAAAAAACCTAACACTTTGGTTGCTATGACTACTTGTGTTGTTGACTTCAAGTTGTTGAAAATGAAAAAGACTATTTTTCGCCTTTATATTTTCAACAACTTGAAGTCAACAACACAAGTAGTCATAGCAAGTTGATAAAAAATTCTATGCAATAGCTTTACCGCGGCAGTCTCCGAGTGCCACACGTCTTTTTATTTGTGAATACAGTTTGAAATTGCTAGGAAAACACTACTTACTAAAGACGTAATTTTTTTTTCGTGAAAAGTCAACTATTTAAGTGTACTAGCGGATGCCTGCGACTTCGTCTGCGTGGTTTGAGGTTTTTTGGTTCCCGCGGGAACTCTTTAATTTTCCGGGATAAAAAGTAGCCTAAGTGCTATTTCAGACTAATATCTATCTCTGTGCCAAATTTCAGCCAGATCCGTTCAGTCATTGGGGCGTGATTGAGTAACAAACATCCATACGACGACACCCGTAATACAAGTTATCTTGGTACGGTTGTCTAAGCACTCCTTTGTTCATTTGTATCGGAATAATAATAACCTTGTCTACTTTTTAAGGAGTATATTGTATTTGTACATATTGTTGTATTCACAATAAATAAATCCATACTAATATTATAAATGCGAAAGTGTGTGTCTGTCTGTCTGCTACGCTTTCACGGCCCAACTCCTCAACCGATTTTGATGAAATTTGGTACAAGGACAGGATGTATCCCGGGGAAGGACATAGGCTACTTTTTATCCCAGAAAATTGAAGAGTTCCCGCGGGAATCAAAAACAAATCCACGCGGACGAAGTCGCGGGAATCATCTAGTTGAAAATAAATTGAAATTGAAATACATCCATACATCCAAACTTTCGCATTTATAATATTAGCAAGATAACCCTTTAAGTTCCATGAATTAAATAATATTTAAAGTAAAATTGTAACCTATAGGGGACAATTTATAGTTTGACTAGCTGATGCCCGCGACTTCGTCCGCGTGGTTTAAGTTTTTTTAATTTCCCCTGGGAACTCCTTAATTTTCCGGGATAAAAAGTAGTCTATGTCAGTCTCCAGGTCCTCAACTATACCCATGCCAAAAATCACGTCGATCCGTTACTCCGTTGCGGCGTGATTGAAGGACAAACCAACAAACAAACACACTTTCGCATTTTATAATATTCGTATATGATTACAAAGATTCCACTTCGAGTTCGGCCATAGTTTAAGGAATTATTGTGATAATACTACTTACGGGCGGTATTGGTGCTACGCCAGTAAGCGCGGTGTACTGCCGGAACACGTCCGCCGGCTTATCGCCCATCAGGACAAATATATCCACGATGCCTGATTCACTCATAAACCTGCAAATAGACAATTTTATCATCTAACGATTGCAGCGCAGTTTGGTAGACTATGACCTTAAAACATATCTAAGAACCTTCTCAGAAGCTACACATATCTAATGCAGAAAACCGCATTACAATCGGTCCAATAGACCACCAAATAGACTAAGTTTGTCACTTTTAGTTTTTATATGAATAAATAAATAAAAAATAAATAGTTTTCCAGGAAAATGGTAACAAAAAAGTGCGCCAACAAACACACGACCTCCGACGACCTCCGTGGCGCAGTGTGTAGCGCTGTTGCCTTAACGTGCGGAGGTCCCGGGTTCGATCCCCGGCAGGGTCAATTTGGGAATTTATAATTTCTGAATTTTCCTTGGTCTGGCCTGGTGGGAGGCTTCGGCCGTGGCTAGTTACCACCCTACCGGCAAAGACGTGCCGCCAAGCGATTTAGCGTTCCGGTACGATGCCGTGTAGACACCGAATAGGGGTATGGGTTTAATATAACTGCCATGCCCCTATAACAGGTTAGCCCGCTACCATCTTAGACTGCATCATCACTTACCATCAGGTGAGATCGCAGTCAAGGGCTAACTTGTAGTGGATATAAAAAAAAAAAAAACACAACCTCTTAAGGTAAACACATACCGTCACCGTTCCGTACTAAATTACATCCAGATCCAATCAGCCGTTCTGGCGTGATTGAGCAACAAACATCCATCCATCCTAGAGGTGTTAACTAAACGGTTAAACGGTTAACGATTGGAAACGGTAGTAAAAAAACAAAGTTTCTAGTTCACAGGAGCAAAGATCGTTTACTACTGATAACCGTTTAACAAACGGTAGTAAAAAAAAAATGTTTTTTTCACTCGCTAGTGCACAGGAGTGAAGATTGTTGACTACCGTTTTCAACCGTTAACCGTTTAACGTTTATCGATAGTTTAACACCTCTGTCATCCATCCAAACTTTCGTATTTATGATATTCATCGATACATATGTAGGTATTAGATGGGCCCTTTCATAGGAAAAAATTGGGCGTCCGACCTGTAGAGCGCGCCTCACACCTGTCATAAGCCCGTCCTTGCCTCCGCCATAGCGCTGTCCCGCTTTTCAGACTAGATATATATTATAAAATAAGTAAATAATGTTTGCCAGGGCCCGTCTATGTATATTGAGCTCATTGATAATATTAGTATAGATGAATCGTAAGTAATTACCTAGCATCAACTCTCTGCTTCTGCCCGCCGGTGACAAAGTTGACTAGTGATGACACCACATTGCCCTCGTTGTAGTTTACAATGTCCACCCAAGTCTCCGCCGAGTTGTGCCAGAACACGCCCGCTGAGCGTTTTGCACTGTAAATAAAAAAAACAATGTGTCCTGTGTATTCTACTGAGAAGAGCCGGCACGAAACTCAGCAGTTGCTCTTTTCTTAAAATAGAAAAACGTTAGTATTGTAACGTTTTTCTTTTATTTAGTAGACAATACAACACATACGTTACAAGTATTACACTGATTTGTGGGTCACCAGATGCGGTCACATTTAAAAAATATATATAAATTTAAAAAAATAATTAAAATATAAACTTTAACACTAAGGCATTAAAGTTTAATTTCGAATGTAGTATATTTATATTTAAGACCTTTACGCGTTGTCTTAGTAACAACGCGAGCATGTTTTCACTTCAAAATCTTACGCATTTTCGTTACGGACGTTTTTGCCGGCCAAGGTGTCCGCATCGTCGCAAAAGGAACTTTCGTTCCAATTATTCATATTTTTTCATAAAGACACATTATCTTAGCCTACCCTCACTTACGTTTATAATGTTCGTACTCTACATTACATTTATTTATATTACCTGTGAGAATACAACACGGGTACAGCGCCATAGATAGCCATGGGACTGTCGAGCTCGTATTCAAACACGTCGAGGTTGTACAAACGGTAGGGCTCCCCTGATGTTGTAGTTTTGAGGTGAAAGTGGTCTGTGTGCTCCGGAATACCTGCCAAAGATTCAACATCCCAAATTAAACTCATTCATCATCATCATCTCACGTGTGCTTTCCTTGAATCGAAGGGTTGCGGTCATCACGCCTCGTTGGTCTAGTGGTTGGGATGGCCGACGAGGTCCCGGGTTCGAGTCCCGGGTCGGGCCCAGCAGTGAGACGTTAATGGGCTGTAGTGGTGATGGTGGCCATCACGCGAAAAGCTTCTATATTTAAAGACTAGCGGTCCGCCCCGGCTTCGCACGGGTAGCACTTGATCAAAATAGTTCAACCCAATAATGGTCAGTCGGCACTGAGACAAACAACTCCACCATACATACGTTCTCAAATTTTGTTCAGCAAACCGCTGTGAACGCTTGGCACTTTAGTCTCCATTACGACGTATATTCGCTGCCCTCGCCTGGGAACTATGTTTAGAAATAACAACAAAGTTGAGACCTGGCTCTTTTAGGCATTTCGCAGTCTGTCTACAACAGTTAGATATTAAAATGTTTAAAAAAATGTTAGCAAGTTCCCTTGTATTTATTATGACATACAATTGGCAAATATGATACCTATAAAAGTCAGTCAGAATTTGAATATAATAAAAAAATTTATAGACGAATAGAGGTTTAACGTAAGAAGTTGAAACAAATCAAATTATTATTGCAATTTTCGTAAGGATCTCTAAATAAAATATAGCCTATGTTATTCGCTGATATAGTAGCTTTCTAAAGGTGAAGAATTTTTTAAATCGGTCGAGTAGTTTTTTAGTTTATCCATTACAAACAAACAAACAAATCTTTCCTCTTTATAATATTAGTTTAGATTTAGATAGATGATTCAGTCCGTCTTTGAACTTCTTTCGGTTATTATATCAGCAGTTCTTGAAATGTGAACATAATATAAGTACCCAATACAAATTTATTATTTAATGTTCAATCAAACGATCATCATAGCCTTTATTGCTGAGTAAACTAATTTTACATTTAAGGTTTTGAAGTGAAACTTCTTTAGAATCATTGTGATGCCCGCGACTACGTCCGGGTGGATTGAGGTTTTTTGGTTCCCGCGGGAACTCCTTAATTTTCCGGGATAAGAAGTAGCCTATGTGCTATTCCAGACTATAATCTATCTCTGTGCCATATTTCAGACAGATCCCTCCAGCCGTTGGCGCGTGATCGAGTAACAAACATCCATACATCCATCCATCCAAACTTTCGCATTTATAATATTAGTAAGATGAAAATTCAACGAAACGAAAAAGGGAAACCAAAAAAAGACAAAAATTTTCATAAATAGGATTTAGACTGCGAGAGAATAACATTTTCACACTTTTTTTTACAAAAAGCTTATCCTGGGACATAGGCCTAATTTAAGGTTAATATATTATTATATTTATGCAAAGAGTGTGTTTGTGTTATTGATGGGTAGGTAACCCAAACTAGCTCTTTGCAACCTGAGTCCATTACAAGTACACCTTTTTTACGCCCTCCGTGGCGCAGTGTTGAGCGCTGTTGTCTTAACGTGCGGAGGAGCCGGGTTCGATCCCCGGCAGGGTCAATTTATAATTTCTGAATTTTCTCTGGTCTAACCTGGTGCGAGGCTTCCGCCGTGGCTAGTTATCATCCTACTGGCAAAATAAATGCCGCTAAGCGATTTAGCGTTCCGGTACGATGCCGTGTAGGGGTATTTCATTTATTTCATTTCATTTATTTATTTGCATGGTATGGGTTTAATATAACTGCCATGCACCTAACAGGTTAGCCGGCTACCATCTTAGACTGCATCATAACTTACCACCAGATAAGATCGCAATCGGGCTAACTTGTAGTGGATAAAAGGACACTTACCGTAGACGTGGTTAGCGCCAGGGAAGGAAACGTCGAGCGATATAGCTTCGTTGCCGCGCGGTTTGCTGTCATGGTGGCCCTTGAAGTTCTCACCCCATGCGCCTTCTTCTTCCTACAACAATATAATATGCCGGTCGTTTATACGTAATACAATTTGTTTCAAATTAGTTATACTATCACATCCAGCAGGGCGACCGCGTATCTTTTGGATCAATCATTGATACATCGCAATCACCTCTGATTGGCTGAATTTATGGTATTCTTGCTGCGTCAATGGATTTCGTCCAATAGTGGAAGAGTGTTAACCAATCAGAGGTGATTGCGATGTATCAATGATTGATGCAAAAGATACGCGGTCGTCCTGCTGATGCTATTAGCATTCTATCCAGGGTTAATTTAAAAATACTAATCACCTGTTAAGAGTTGCTTCTGTACAATACTGAACAACTTTTGTTTAACAAATTCTAAAAGATAAAATAAAATCCATGCAAAAATTGAAATACTTAAATTGGGTGTTCTAAGACGGCATCACTACACGCGACGCGCGGATGCGGATCAATAGGCATGATGACAGTAACCAAGAATCAACGAAATTATGAATTTATCTAATGAAATAGGATTCATGGATTATAAAAAACGTACTTATTTTTCTATTTCGAGTGAGATTGCTATTTATTTTGATAAAATAAAACTATAAAATACAGAAATCCGCCATAATGGATTAAACGCCAAGAAGCGAATGACGTCATAATTGTTTGTTTTCGAGCTTTGACAATCACACTATTGTTTACTGTACACTGCACAGAGTCCATTGGTAAATACAATAGTGACGTTACAAACGACGCCATGACACCGGCGAGCGTTTTGGCGTGAATTTTAAAATTGAAATTTCAAATGCCAATTTTATTAACTAAACCTTATTTTTCTGCTGAAATAAAATATTTTTTCGAAATACTAGATACTTCCGAACATAATCTGACCATTTTTCAAAATCAGTCATCATGCCTATTGCCGTTTCATCGATACATCGACTACTGCCTCCTCGAAACACTGAAGGAAGTATTTAGGCTTTAGAGTGTACAGCGAAAAGTTATGAAACCATTTTTGGTGTATATGTCACCGTAAGATTGTAAAAACCGTTAGATTATAATCTAACTCGCGAAATCGTAAACTGTCGAATGATTACAATATAACGGATTATTTTTAATCTGTTAGGTCCGGTAGATTGTAATCTGTTAGGTTTATTAACCCGATAGAACCTAAGTGCCCTACACTACTTGGTTATTTATGTCGAACCCTAACCTACAAGAAAGAGACAGATTTTTCAGAATTAAGATGTTTATTTATATTTTTAAACTCTGTATATCATAATGTTTTATAACATATCATAGTAGTGATCATCATATCATACTAATATTATAAATACGAGTGTGTTGGTCATTGGTCACTTTGACTTACGATACGTCAGGGTCATCCGCTATCCGCTCCAACAAATAAATTAGTTTTTGTGCGCTATGGCGCAAAATAAACTAGAAAGATTGGTTACTTCCTTGCAAAACACCATTGAGAGTTTAGTTAATAAAGTTAGCAGCTTGGAACAGAAGATAGGTGAGCAAAATCTACTGATAAAAAAGCAAGGTGACACAATTCGCGAGCTGTTATTGCCAACTACCGCCAACTTCACCGAACAAACTACCTCCGACGCCGGTCTGTCAGTGACGAAACAACCTCAATCGGTAAGATCCGCGCGTCTTCGTGCAACGTCGGCCATCGCTGCAGTAGCAGGAGACCGCAAGAAAACGTCGAGTATGGCGCCGAAAGGGACAACAACGCCACGGACACCTGTTGTTGAAGTGAGAACGGAGTCTGTCGTGCCTCCCGCCACCCCACCGATACCTACGAACTCCGTCGAACCGCTAGCGCAGCCGTTAGGTGCAGGCGACTATTCGAATGTAAACAATGAATGGACCGAGGTAGTACATCGGCGCTCGCGAGCTCCTCGAAATGTAATTCGTGGAGTGGCTGAAAATGGCAGTCTTGAAGCGGCGGAACGTTGGAGATACTATCATCTGTTTTATGTAAAGGAAGGTACATCTGATAAGGCAATATCTGAGCACTTGCAAAATATATGCGCTAATGAAAACTGTACAGTGGAAACCTTAAAATCGCGCGGACAATATTCATCGTTTAAAATAGGAGTCTTGTCGAAATATTCTGAACAGGTTCTGGATGGGAAAAATTGGCCGCAAGATATTTGTATTAAGGCATGGAGAAATGGGTTTCGGAAACAAACCGAAGCGAAACAAGACTAAATCCTGTTGCCTTATATACCAAAATGTTAGAGGGTTACGCAGTAAGATCGATGCGTTTAAACTATCAGTTGTTGCTCAACAATTTGACATATACGCTATAACCGAGACATTTTTAAAAAGTTCTGTGTACGATGCCGAGTTGTTTCCCTTTGATTATACTGTAGTGCGCCGCGACCGAGCAAATGATGCGGGGTGGGGGGGCGTGCTATTGGCAGTGCGAAATTCTTATTCCGTTCGTATCATTAAGGATATTGAATACTACGACAATAGTGTAGAAGCAGTATTCACAATAATATCATATAGGTGCAGTAAGTTTCTTTGCGGGGTTATTTATATACCACCTAGTTCTAGTGACGATTATTATTTGAAAATATTTAATATTCTGGAAATTCTTATCACTGAGTACTCAGATCTGAATTTTTTGTTACTAGGCGATTTTAATTTAAATTCTTGTAGCCAAAATGTCAGAAATCAATTCAATTGTACCTTAGAATATTGCAGACTGAAACAATGTAATACTGTTAAAAATAATTATGGCGGCATGTTAGATTTGGTGCTGAGCAATTTTGACGATGAGTGCGTTTCAAAAATTATATTAGCGGAGCCGCTTGTCAGGCCGGATGCCTACCATCCTGCGCTTGAGATAGATCTGGCGCTAAAATGCGGACGGCCCGATCTCGATGAGCCCGCGCCGCCGCAGCAACCTTCTGGAGCAACAAGCGACGTGCGAGTTAAGAGGTGGAATTGGCGTAAAGCAGATTATTTCTCTCTTTATGAGGCTATATCTTGCATCAACTGGGACTCACTTTATACAATAAACGACGTAAATCTGGCTGTACAATTTTTCTACGATAAAATATACGACTGTTTTAATCAACATGTTCCAGCTAAAAGAAATAATAACAATAATTCTAAATATTCATATCCGACTTGGTATACAGCTGAAATAATTAGATATATTAAATGTAAATATTTTAACCATTCAAGATATAAAAGTGAAGGTAAACCTTACAACTTAGAAATGTTCAAATACTATAGGGAACTGGTAAAAACTTTAATAGACGCAGCTTTCGATGAGTACATAAAATGCACTGAACAAAATATTTACAAAGATCCTGCACATTTTTGGCAATTTGTAAAAAGTCAAAAGTCACTAAAAGCTACAAATAAGGAATTCGAATATAATGGTAAGATTATTATGGAGCAAGAGGCTGTACAAATGTTCGCCTCCTATTTCAAATCAGTGTTTATAGCAGATAGTTCTACTCCCTGCAATATAGTAACAGATCAGTTAAATTTAAAATCTTCCGCGCGTATTGATGTTGGTGTAATCACAGAGAAAAGTATCAAGCTAGCAGTTAGAAAAATTAAATCAAACTCTTCTGCTGGTCCTGATGCTGTACCGGCTTTCATTGCTAAAGATTGTTTACACATATTGGTAGAACCACTAAAATACTTGTTTAACCTATCTTTGAATTCAGCGACTTATCCCGATATTTGGAAAATATCTAGAGTCACTCCTATCCCAAAAGAGAGCTCCAGTAACAATATTGAAAATTTTAGACCCATCGCTGTTCTTTCTGTGTTTGCTAAGCTATTTGAAATAACAATTAACACCCAGATCAAGCAGCAAACCCAGATTTACTTATCAGATTGCCAACATGGTTTTCGAACTGGTCGCTCCACTTTGACTAACCTCATCAACTTTGTAGACTATGCCACAACTGTAATGGATTTTGGTAAGCAAATTGATGTAGCTTATTTTGATTTTAAAAAAGCATTCGACAGAGTAGAAACTAATGTCCTTTTGCAGAAGTTATCTCACATAGGTTTCACTCCTAAACTTATAGCGTTTTTTGAAAGTTACTTTTATAACAGACAACAATATGTACAACTAGCTGAATATAAATCTGATCCCTTTACAACAACTTCAGGTGTAAGTCAAGGAAGCACTTTGGGTCCTACTCTATTCCTAATCATGATTAATGACCTACCTGAAGTGATTAAGCATGCTAAATGCCTAATGTTTGCAGACGACTTAAAATTATTTCTTCAAATAGGCGATACATCCGATACTAATTTTCTTCAACAGGACATTGATAATGTTGTTGATTGGGCTAAAAACAACTCTCTGGAATTTAACACATCTAAATGTAAAATTATGTCTTTGTCTCGCAATCGTAGCATTTTCGTCACTAACTATACCTTATCGGGCATAATACTGGAAAGGGTGAGTCAGATTCGCGATCTTGGTCTCATTATTGATACAAAACTAACTTTCAGTGATCACATTAACAAAATATGCAAAGAAGCGCATAAGCTTTTGGGATTTGTTTTACGGCAGAGTAACCGTTTTACGGTTCCATGTGTAATGATTACGCTATACAACGCGTACGTCCGCAGTAAGCTTGAGTATAATTCCGCAGTGTGGAGCTCACCACATGCAAATTATACTCTAGCCATAGAAAGAGTTCAGCGCAAATTTGCTCGTAATTTGTATAAGAAAGTATATGGGTACTATCCATACTTGTATCCTTCGGCTTTTGTATTGGGTATGTTGGGGTTCGAAACTCTAGAAACAAGGAGAAACAGAGCTATTCTGCTACACTATTACCTTTTACTCCACGGTAAAGTTGATAACCCCGACACTTTGTCTAGGTGTGCATTGGCAGTGCGGGCGCCGGATAAGGCTGTCCGTTCGTGTAGGCGTTTGCCCTTCTTCTATTTGAAAGTAACGCGAACAAATTTTGCAGAAAATGCGCCAACCCTACGAGTACTTACTCTGCTCAACGATCTGATTGCTCAGCACCAACAGCTAGACGTATTTAATATTAGTTTTAATGAATTTTGTCAAATTTGTAATTCCTGACTCGGTATGCGTTTTGGCATTGCTGTAAGCGTACCGAGGATATTATTTAATAAATCAATAAATCAATAAATCAATAATCAATTGGTGTGTCCCTCAGTCACGCCGCAATAGAGCAATAGTCGACGTGATTTTTTGCATGGGTATGGTTATATAAATTACTATATAATATACTTATTCCACGCGGACGAAGTCTCGGACATCAGCTAGACAGATATAATTATATGGAAAATTAAAAAATACCTACATACAAAAAAAAATTGTTTAATTACGAGAAGATTCTCTTTGGTACAATAAAGTAAATAAAATACGTAATAATATTACGTCCATTTATTATTAAATACAAATCAATCAACTTTATAACACGTTTACCAGCGATAAACATATAATGACAAATCGAATGCACCATTGACCTCACGTACGCTATTAATCAAATGTAAATAGAATATAATTAGCATCGTTAACCTAAATGGTGCTTATTAGATGAAAATCAGCCCTATTAATTATTAGAAATAGAGTTTATTTTGCATAACTCTTTGCGTTTCATAAATATTCAACAAAGTGTTACATTTTTTTCCTAATAATTCAAAACTTCAAGCTCCTTTAGGTCTCCTATACCTATGCCTATGTGGGTAAATTATAAATACTTACTACATACACAGGAAACTTGTAATACCTCTATTTTTCACACATCTGTAGGTAGCATGTAGGGTTGTCAGCCGATTTTCAGGTGTCATTTTTGGCTTTTTACGTTCGTGTAAAAGTTATGACCAGCTTTCATAAAGTATGTCCGGCTTTATAAAGGTTTAATTAACAAGCTTTTAGGTAGAGCAAAACATATATTTTTTTACTCGACTACAACTTAACTCTTGACTGCGGCCTGCGGGTCTCACAAGGTGGTAATTAGTGATGATTTAGTCTGCGAAATTAAGCCACGTGTTACCTGCTTAAAAGGCTTGCTTTTGGAGTTTTTGTGGCAAGTAACAGCCCTAGTAAAATGAAATGTTTAGAGGTTCAGAGATAAATAATACGTGTATTAAACTAATGTCATCGATCTTAGAGTTATCTCATTACGTGACTGATAACTTTCGCGATTTATCTCAATTCTTAAGTAGTTTACTATTATGTGATGCCCGTACCTTTGTCTGCATGGATTGAGATTTTTTGGTTTCGGAGGGAACTCGATAATTTATGCTATAAATAAATAGATAAAAAGTTCATGTTATCTATCTCAGTGCCAAATTTCATCCAGATCCGCTCAGCCTGGCGTGATTGAGTAACAAACATCCATCCATCTATCCATCTATCCAAACTTTCGCATTTATAATATTATAAGTATACACAATATAGATAGATGTCCCGGGCAACATCTAGTGTATTATAATATAAAAAATCATCTCACCACCTCCACAGCATTGCCCCCCTCTTCCTCGTCGTCTTTCCTCTCCCTCCGCACCCTCAGCGGTTCAACCACCAGCTGCGAATTTTCGTTCAGTACTACCGACACTGCGCCCGAGCGGTCCACAAACTCTATCTTCACTGGCTCCAGATTTATCACCACTTTGTGACCCTGAGTGTTGGCTAGCGTCAGCTTGCCGTTCTCGTTTGAGACTAGTTTTATTCTGAAAAAAAAAAAACTACTAGTTAGTCCTTGACTGCGATCCCATAGTGATGATAAGTAATGATGCAGTCTAAGATCGTAACCTTTTAGGGGTACGGCAGTTATATTATGACTGTCACCTTTCAATATTTGTTATACCCTATTATATTAAACAGCAGACAGCATTCTTGGTCAAAATCACTTTTAACCAATACAATTTACTCAAAATAAATATTACCCAATATTTTCACAGTTAAAAGAGGTTTTGACCGGATATGAGTTTTGACTGTAACATACACAAAAATAGCCAAGTCTTGTCATGCTGTCACATATTCGGGTAAAATTACTTACCCATCTGCCTTGGGTTCACCCTGTAGAGCAATCTGTGTCCTGTACCGAGGGTAGAGGGGATCGGCCTCATCTATCTCCACGCGGAAGGTGCCGTCCGCGAGAGCTGACAGCCTCAGGGCGTAGCGCCACTGTTGACAATCAAAAGTTATTATAGGTAACATAAAAACGTGAGTAATGTAATCATAGAAAAATAAAGAGAATTAGAAATGCCACTGAATCAGCTATCAGAGCTTAGGTTTAGCATTTAGGTACCTCTTAACAATGTACACTATTATGATAGAAAATTTTCGGTCCTTTCTTATTAATATTATAAAGATTACGCAGCCATCATGTTTATTTTTCATGGCATGTGCATGACAACAGCCATTCCTATTCAAAGCAATGATGAGGTCTATGTTTTAAACTAAAAAAAAACTGAAAGGACATAGTTATCTGTATTATAAACTGTTATGATATTAAACTGTATGGTAATTTCTTGTTCCTATTGACAATATACTTATTCATACTCATTGTCCATTTCCTTGTAATGTAAGAAAGACAGAAAATGTTTTTATTTGATCACTACATAGAGTTTTAGACTAATTGAATTAATATTAAATAGGTAGTGATAATTGTGATGTTTTTTTAAATATACTACAGACTTGCATGCAAGTGGTGATGCAGCTTAAGCCTAGCATGTCTAGGTCTAGTTGTCTCCACTAACTTTGCCACTGGCGGAAATACTGCGAACATACCCCGCAGTACAAAGTAAGAAGAAGAAGAGGTCATAGGTTCATTCCTGGCCTCTTCTGCTAGAGGTGTTTTTTATTAGTCTAAATATTTAGATCATTGAGGTGCAGGGTCAGCCTACCTTTTTAAATTTGTTTATGTGTGGCGGATTTAGAAATAAATGCTTGTCTTTCTTTCTAGGTTTTCATTTAATGTTACTAGAGCAACTATACCCATTAAAAGCAGTAATTTTAACTAACTAAAAATGTGGCATAATTAAGGTTAGAGGAGTTTTAATGAGTAGATAAGAGAAACTATACTATACTATGGGATGTAGATTGGTGGTAATTTAGTTTGTAAAATAATCTCTTAATTACTTATAAAACATTAAACAGTTATACATCAAAATCCATACATTATAATAACATTAAAATCTAAATTAAATCTAAATCAAAAACGATTATAAATTATTACTTATTGGTTCTCAAAATAATGCTACGCTTTTTGTCATGAACATAGCTTCAAAAATAATATATGTATACTAGCTGGTGCCCGCGACTTAGTCCGCTCCCGCGGGAACTCATTAATTTTCCGGGATTTCCGGGATTATTCCAGACCAGAATCTATCTCTGTACCAAATTTCATCCAGATCGGTTTAGCCGTTCTGGTGTGAAAGAGTAACAAACATCAATACATCCTCACAAACTTTAAGCCTCCATACATTGAGCCTGACAACCCTATTTGAATCGTTAGTTGGATTGTACAAAAGTAGTCAAATCCTGACAGTTTTCTAACAAAATTGGTCAAATCCAAATCACTTTCACTCAAAAATAGTCAAATCCACATCTTGGAAACAAAACAAGTCAAATCCAAAAAGTAAAAGTAATAGCATTTTTCTCCTTCAATACAAGCATTAATTTTAAATCTGCTATTATCCAATAATCCTGAACACCACAATAATCTAGTTACCATTATAAGTATCCTATCAGGGTATATCTTGACGGTTCACAAAAGTTGTTTTTTCTCAATTTGGCATAAAGTGGACTTAATAGTCAAGTCAGTAAGTTGATAATAACCTCCTGTTATATTATGTGTGTAGCACATAACTAAATTTTTAATTTCTTTGTTATTTGCAATTCCGTAGGTACGCTTATTACTTAAAATATAACATGTAGTCAATAATAGGTAAGGTAGCCCAGTTTGGGTGTAGCAACAACAGTGTATTGTAGTAGGGAAACTGATTTTATTTGTGTTTGTCCATATCACAACCAACACAACATTATATTGATTATTTTAAACCTCAAAGATTTTGCATACAAAACTGTTGAAATGTCAATTTAGGCATCAGTTAAACTTATTACATCTTTTTGTAACAAGCTGGTTTATGTTTAACATAATTAATTGAAATGCAACAGCACATTTATCGCACTATCTTAATGGCCTCATCTTTGTAATGCGTTAGGTACAGAAAAGGTGGAGCAGAAGCATATAAGTTGAATAAAAATATACTCACCAAAATATTCTTTTTGCCTCCCTCGTAGTCAACAGTGACCATTTCTGCCGAGAGAACGTTTCCGTGGACAAAAACACTGTCCACATTAAGGGCATACTGAGATTTCTCTGGCTTGAATCCTCGCAGACGCTTGCAAAAGCCCGATTGATCGCAGCTCTTAAAATTGTTTCTATCGACAGCCAAACCCCCAATAACCCCTAAAGCCGCGATTAGAAGAAGCCTAAGAGCCTTCATCCTGCAAAAAGAACACTGGTTTACCGGTATAGTTAAACAAAGAAACACTAATTCATGTTTTATCAAAGACCGGTAACAAAGTGAATAAGTAACATGATATTTTAGCTCATACCTGATCGTTTATATTGTTTCCTTAGCGACAAATGCTACGCGGTGACGAGAAAATGTCCTCTTTAAACCAACATCACTGCTAAACGGAGATTATTCAATGAATTTTGTCTAAAATCTAAATAATAGCACGCCTGCGTTACGTGGAGAAATTTCGCTCGACACACGGTGCTTTCACTACGAGCAAATTGACTGGAAAACGTATTTGGTATAGTTTAGGAACCTATCGATAGATGGCGGTGATCAATTTTGAAATATCAACACTTAAAGTTATTTACACTGGCATCCCCTTTTTCTTGTGTCGTTGAATGTTTCATTTCACGCAGCAGTTTCAATAAATAAAATCAAAATATCGTGTAATATCAAACAATTTTGACCATAAAAAATATTTAAATAAATTCACGGCTAATTTAGTTGTTTAACCATATTTTAATATTAATTTTAGCGTTCTTTATTTGTAAGTTTTTAAAGAGTTACATTAAAATGTCACCTGTCAGTTGCCAATCACGAAGTGTCATTGATTGTCTTGTCACTCGTGTTATTATTTTATTTTGTTTTATTCATTGAGTAAACTTGTGCGATAATATTTCTCTGTTATTTAAACTCTTTATTTTATGCAACTTTGCTTTAACTGGACACCGACGGACCCGCTTTTTATTGTTGACCCACGCTATATTCACTGGATTTTGATTTGCCTTTCGGTTTGGTTACTGTCGAAGATGCCGCATAGGTACATTTACTACAAAGTGCTGTGTACCTAACTGCGGCAAAACACGTAAGTAAAATTTTATTTAGAACTGTTACTATCATAGACTTAATATATTTATGCCATTGATTACTAGCACATTTCATATTTCATTACTTACGCAATGCAATTATACGCAAATTACATATAACCAAATCTAAACTAACCTAATCAACCTTGGAGAGATACATTTTTTGTAAGCAGTGTGCTGTTTTAAAAATATAGTTTATTAAAAAGTGAAACGTTTCTTTTATAGGATTGGATGGAACAATCTTACACTATTTTCCCAATCCTGAAAAAGACCCTGACCGGTTTCGGACTTGGCTGTATGCAATTGGTGGAGATATACTGGCACTGGAAAACAAGACCATTTTTAAATATCGGCGAGTGTGTCATCATCATTTTCAGACTCGCTTCTATACTACCAGCAATAGGTTATGTGCTAATGCTGTGCCAACACTAAATTTACCAGGTTAGTAAAGCTCTATATGGGTTTTGTTAATGGAAGTAAAACATTTCCATATAAGTAAGATGAAAATCATGTGGAAATTAACAATAGAACCCACTCATGCTAACCAAATTTACATAATAAATACTTAAGTTTTAAGATACAGTTAATTATCCACATCACATCTTATACTTTGTATAATCTACCATCAAACAGTGTAGTGTGTAATTACCAATTTTGAATAAGCGTACTTTAACTTTGAATTTAATCTCTGATAGCCAGCTTTAGAGACAATCAGTACCCTCCTTCAGTAATCAGGCAAAAATAAGACAATATCAATAAATCTATGTCTATAACACTGACTGCCTCGTTGGTCTAGTGGTTAGCATAGTCAACTGCGGATCACGAGGTCCTGGGTTCGATTCCCGGTCGGGCATAAAAGTTAGGTATTGGGTTTTTCAGTTAAGAAATTCTCAGTGCCAGCCCGGAGTTGGAAGTTGGCGGTGTTTCACCCCCGTGCCTCGGAGAGCACGTTAAGCCGTCGGTCCCGGTTATTATCACTAACATGATAATAGTCGTTAAAGCCCGCCAACCTGCATTGGAGCAGCGTGGTGGGTCTAAGCTCTAATTCCCGCTCTCCTATGAGAGTGGAGGCCTGTGCCCAGCAGTGGGACGTTAATAGGCTGTAGTGATGATGATGATGTCTATAAAAAATAAAGTTGTAGTTTGTCTGTGATTTCGTAATAACTGCCTCTGATTAAGCTCATACGATTATTTGACCGGTAAAATAACCCAAACACTTGTTTACAAAATTATAGTAATTTAAAACTGCATTGTGACTTTGTTATGTAAAATACACATAATATTATATTTAATTAACATACTTTTTACAGGATTCTATGCAACATGTAGGAAGCCCCTGCAAGAAGTTAGTAATATGATGCATGTTGAAATAAGTCAGTCAGAAAAAGCTGAAGAGATTAATCTGTGCAAGCCATCTTCTAGTAGTAAGTATTATGCTTTTTTACAACTGTTACATAACTTATGGAGATATAGCTGAAATGGAACTCATTTAGGGTGTTACTGTAACCTAGAAAGTTTCAGTTACATATGAACATATTAATATCTTTCTCTCTCTTACTGCCTACACTACAAAGAACTCCTTTAATTGATTTCAAGGACATTAAACAGTGATACCTATAGTAGTATAAAACCTATTTATTATACCTACTTGGTTTTTCTCAAAAAAAATTATGATCTAGAGCAAAAAAATGCAATTTCAAACCCATTACAATAATTCTAAAGAACTTTACGAGCATGAGAGTTGAAAAATATATTTAGACTCATATATTTTTTGTTTTTTTCAGAGATTTTTACAGAAAAAAAACCGGACGATGTAAACAGCAGCAAGATGATCAAACAGCAGGTTTTGAAAGGTATGTTAGTTTTATGTTGCATATGGTAGTCAAACTATCTATATATATAATAAAAATGAGTCTGTATTTCGCGTGGTCACAGGATCATATGTGAACGGCTGGACCAATTTCGCTAATTCTTTTTTTTGTTGTGTTTGTTATTGTAAGGAGAAGGTTCTTATGAAAGAAAAACTAATGAAGTTGCGCAGAACATAAGAAAATTTGAGAAAACTTAACGACCATATTAAATTTGGACTCTTTCACAATTGGTAGGGGGCGCTGTAATCGGGTCCTAGGTTCAGGGCAGGACAACGTCTGCCGGGCCCACTAGTATAATATAAAAGTATTTGCTCTGTCATTGATGGAAGTGCATTAATCAATAATCAATATTAATTTTATTTGCAGGTTCTGTTAAATATGGTTTTTCTGACCCCAATGAAGTAACTTTTCTTAAGCGAAAAAATTAAGAAGATAGAAAGAAGTAAGGACAATTATTTGAATAAATGGAAAAAAGCTCTTAAATTAACAGAGAATCCATCATTTTAAAAGAAATTTTACATCTGCTGCTTTGATTTTACTCATTGATGCAATTAACCCAAGCAAACAAAGATTAATTTGGACGGAGATACTCCAAACAGGAAAAAATATTATCTCTAGCATTTTATAAAATGGGCCCTAGAGCATACAGATGGATGAGGAACATATTAGTTTTACCTGCCCCAGTAACATTAAGTCGCATGATTTCAAGCGCAAATCTGAAACCAGGAGTGAATGACAGCATATTTTCCCATTTGAAAAAACGTGGTGCTAATATGTCAGAAACAGACAAATTATGTGTTATATTATTTAATGAGATGGCTCTTTGTCCTCATTTTGACTATAATAAAAAAAAAGATTTGATAAGAGGTTTTGTGGACAATGGAAAAAAAGTAGAAAACAAAATTGCTGATCATGCATTAGTATTTATGTTAAGAGGGGTATTAAAGAATTATAAACAGCCACTAGCTTATTCATTTTGTAGTGGGAGCACTTCAAAAGTAGAATTAAAAAATCAATTAAAAACTGTTATAAGTGAAGTACAATCAGCAGGCTTTAAAGTAATAGCAACCATCTGTGATCAAGGAGCTTCAAATGTAAGTGCAATAAAAGAACTTGTACTCGAAACTAAAAGTACATATTTAAAAGACAATAAGGAATTAAAACATAACATTTTTATAATAAATAACCAAAAAATTGTTCCACTCTTCGACATACCACATATGCTCAAGGGAATCCGTAACAACATGTTAAAAAAAAATATTGTTTGTAAAATTAATGATAAAGAAGTAGTAGGAAAATGGGATCACATTGTGACACTATATGAGGAAAATCCTGCATATAAAGGATTAAAATTTTTACCCAAGTTGACTGAGCATCATGTCATACCAGGGATAATTAAGAAAATGAAGGTGCTATGTGCAACTCAGGTGTTTAGTGCCTCTGTTGCTATGTGCATGGGATATTATGCAGGTGAGAAAGAATGTCTTTTTGAAACTATTGTATTTCTACTAGCTCAGGGTACACTATATTATAATTTATTATTACTATGTTCGAAGCTATTTATAATGTCCTCCCTGGCGCAGTGGTGAGCGCTGTGATCTTAACGTGGGAGGTCCTGGATTCGATTCCCGGCAGGGTAAATTTGGGAATTTATAATTTCTGAATTTTCTCTTGTCTGGTTGGTGGGAGGCTTCGGCCGTGGCTAGTGGCCACCCTACCGCCAAAGACGTACCGCCAAGCGATTCAGCGTTCCGATACGATGCCGTGTAGAAACTGATTAGGGGTATGCGTTAAATACTGCTGTACCACTAACAGGTTTAGCCTGCTACCATCTTAGGCTGCATCATCACTTACCATCAGGTGAGATTGCAGTCAAGGGCTAACTTTAGTGGCGTAAAAAAAGCAGAGTTCTTACAAGCTGAGGATGCAAAGCTAGATTTTGTGATTAACCTATTTTTTAGAATAGAGAAGGAATTTTGTGTGTATTAGTCCATAGAATAATATATCATTACTTGTAAATAACACTGCTAAAATTAATCATTTTTATAACTATTCAATATTTTTCAGATAAAAAAATTATTCCTGAGGAAAGCAGAGGCACAGCGGATATAATTAAATTCTTTGACGAATTATTAAATTCGTTAAATGGAAGTTATGGGAATTTCAAGAAAAACCGATCAAAGGAATTGCTTGGACCAGTAACGCCATCATCATGTCATGGAAATATTTGGATAGAAGCCAAAAATACCTTAAAAACCATGAAATTTGTAGATAAGGAAGGAAAAAAAAACAGTGTGCCATCTATAAATAATTGGATTTGGACAATCGAAAATGTTGAATATATTCGAGAAAAGTTATATAGGGATTACAAATTGACGTCTTTTTGGATGAGGCATTTTAATCAGGATCCTTTGGAGAATTTCTTTGGCTCTATTCGAAGCCATGGCGCTAGAAATATTAATCCCACATGCGCAAACTTTGAAGTTGCTTTTGCGGCAGTATTGGTAAATAATATAAGTAGCCACTCCAAAGGATCCAATTGCGAAGCGGATTCTGCGAAGAATATGTTGTTAAATTCCTTAAAAAAAAATTTTTTAGAAAAAAGGTTTCCTCAAGTTGTAATCCAAATGAAATAGAATACAATGACCTGGTAAATGACCACATCTTGGTTGGATTAGAATACAAAAAGGCCAATACTAAAATATTTGAAATATTAAAATATGTTGCTGGATATGTTATTAAAAAAGCTGCAATTGTTTTTAAAAATTGTGAAAAATGCAAGAAAAATGTTCTCACTAATAATTTTATTGATTGTGAATTCACTTTTAGAAAAGAACGAATAAAAGATAAATTTCTTCTCTCATACCCAGCAACAAACGCAGTAGAAATATTTTCAAACATCCAAGATGTGGTCTCGTACTATTATAATATAAAAACTTATATAAAAACAATATTACAGGTCCATTGTAATTTTAATTTTTTAAACAGTTGTGATCAACATGGCTCAGAATTGTCTAAATTCATTATAGATGCCTCCTGTAATTTATTTTTGTACAGCTGGTGCAAAAACACAAATAAAATATTAAATGGTGAGACAAAAGATGTAGATGTACAAGATTTTATCCAAAAGTGCTGTATTGAATATTATAATAAAAGAAAAAAATGAAGTATGTTTTTCTTTTCATTTTGACACACGCTTTATGCTCTTTTTGTTTAATTTATTTTATAGCTACCAGAAAGAGCTAAAGCGTGTGTCTGTAATGTCCTCAGAATTTACTTAAAATTTTTTAATAATGGGCAAGCTACCTATATAGTAAAGTTCATATCTATAGCTATATACACAAGAAAACTAGTTCAGGAACCAACCACCAGGAGCGCTGGTTTCCATAGCTCGTATATTACGTGGGAGTGATAACTCTATACCCTTTTATACATCCTACTCTATGGCTCGACAATTTTTTTACCAGAGACAAGTGAAGTTACATTGTTTTTACATATTTTTTTTTGATAATATTAGCTCTGGTTCCTGGGCTTTTTAAAAATAAAGTTAAAAGTCAGTCAAGATCTGTGGTTAAGATCGCGAAATTATACTTTTTCATATGACACTCACAAATAATGTAGATTTCTATTGACTACCAGAATTTTCAAATTTGGTTCAGTAGATCGAGAGATTAACCCCTACAACGTCACAATTACCTTTATTAATATTAGTATAGAATAAAGTTGAAAAACGAAAAAACAGGAACCATTCTGATTGGAACCTACATCAAAGCCTACTGTATGTTATTTGTCTCTGGCCTACTGCAGTCCAGTCTGCACACAGACATAATAAGAGTCTGCAGGGTGGTTTGCAGCCTTCTTTTTCTGGTCGGTGGTCTGCAGCTCTAATAGAAACTTACTCTATGACTAAAAAGAAAAAGGGATCCGCAAAAAGTATCGATACCTGAGTAGTATCGATACTTTCGTTTCGATACCTAGTATTTTTGTACTCGATACTTTTATGCTAGTATTTTACTAAGTATCGATACTTTCCCAATTACTCGATACTTTTGTCATATCACTAAATTACACACAACATTTTACTAGTTTGACGTAAAATGATTTATTTTCGACGCATAGCGTTGTCTCCCTCGATGGAGTAGGACAGGCTACAGCTTTCGTACACTTTTTTTTTAAAATAATAATATTATTTATTTATGCCAAAAAATATATTATCTAGTGACATAATTTTAGTAGGTTACATTTTTTACATTACAGCTAGTTGTATTGATACATTACAAGTTTTCTTGACTTATATAGACTCTATAGATTGCTTGCTGAATTGCTTGTGTGACGATAAGTAAAAGTTTTAAGGTGATCGTTTAAATCGAATCAATCTCCAACACATCTGATTCACGATGAGATTATTTTTTTAAGTATAAATTTAATCATCCATCCATACTAATATTATAAATGCGATAGTGTGTCTGTCTGTCTGTCTGTCTGCTACGCTTTCACGGCCTAACTACTGATCCGATTTTGATGAAATTTGGTACAGAGATAGTTTATATCCCGGGGAAGGACATAGGCTACTTTTTATCCCGGAAAATTGAAGAGTTCCCGCAGGAATCAAAAAAAGGTATCTGTTCAACCGATTTTGATGAAATTTGGTACAGGGATAGGTTGTATCCCGGGGAAGGACGTAGGCTACTTTTTATCCCGGAAAATTGAAGAGTTCCCGCGGGAATCGAAAAAACTTGGTCCACGCGGACGAAGTCGCGGGAATCAACTAGTTATTTATAATAATTAAATGGCAATATTGACTTGTTGTTGTTGTTTGATTGGTTTTAAGTTCAAAGTAATGCCGGCCTAAGGTAAAGTTCTAAAATCGTCTAAATAACGTAAAAACTCGAATTCAAACTTGAAACCGTTAGTGTCAAAATTTCCTATGGTTTCCGGACATTAGCGGTAACAAAATCACTAAATAAACCATTACTTTTTATAGTTGTTTTTTTGTTACTTCAAATTTCATAAAAATAGTACGCGATACCAAGTAGTATCGATACTTTTCATTCGATACCGGTAGTAGTTTCATCGAGTAGGTAACGATACTTTTAAAAATTTGCGGATCCCTAAAAAGAAAGAAAGAAAGTCAAGTCTGTCAATGACATGATCCTCAGAGACATGATCTGTCTTTGTCTCTGAGTTTGACCCATGTTTGACCTTTCACCCTTCTTTTTCTGCTGTGCGATTGCGTAACTTCTGCATCAATCATTATTACAGTATCAATTGTTGTGATTGGCTGAATTTATGGCGTTTTTGCTGTGTCAATAGATTGTCCAATAGTGGAAGAGTGTTATCCAATCAGAGCTGATTCCGATCGTTACCACTGTCATTTTTGCCGGTCGCCCTGCGCTGCGGGTCGGTGCTATTAAGTCAAGGTCAACGACATCCATGTAATGTTTATCAATAGTTTTCAAAGAATTCATAAAGCGTATAATATAATTATTTTCAAACATAGTTGTTTGTATTCACTACCTAAAATGAGTACAGAATGGGAATGCGAAAAGGACCGAATTATGTCTTTGCCTATAGAGGAAAAGCGAAAATTATATAAATCCGACGACTACATTATTTTGAATAGGGTCGACTCGTGGTCTAAATATTTTGTAGAAAACAAAAGTTTAGAGGCGAAATCCCCTACCGCTGAAGATATTGCGGAATTTCGTAAGATAAGATTAGATTCGCAGAAGAATAAAGAACTTGCTGAAAAGGTTTCTATTTTTAAAGGCGATATAACCAAGTTGGAGGTAAAGTGCAATTTTACTAAATATTTACAAGTTGCAATACTTTACAAGTTGATGACCGCGACTTCGTCTGAGGTTTTAAAAAATATCCGTGGGTACTGGGTACGCTTTGATTTACTGGGACAAAAAGAACCTCATGTCCATAGTCCCATCCCCTGGATTCAACATAATTATCTTTCGACCAAATTGGTTTTACAAACCGATGCCCCGTGAATAGGGACAGAAATGTCCGCGTTAAGTTATTTGATTCCCATAGGAAGTTTTAATTTTCTGGGGTAAAAAGCAGCCTATGTCCTTCCCCAGCATATATCCTACCCCTAGGTATAGCAAATCTCAACAAAACCTGTTGAACAGGTGGGCAACAGACAGACAGACAAACTTTCGTATTTATATTATTCATACTTATAGTAGTTATTCTTAAGAGGTTAATAGTATTATTAAATTAACCCTGCAGATACAGATTTCTTAATATTTGCTTAAATTTCTAGATTGATGCTATTGTGAATGCAGCTAACTCAATGTTAAAAGCTGGTGGGGGAGTAGATGGTGCCATACATAGAGCAGCTGGACCGTTGCTACAGGTAAATGTAAAATCCTACTATGTATCTTATACGGCAACACATTGGCTGTTTCTCTGGTGCTGCAAGTGTTCACGGGTGGGTCGGTACCCGTTTTCTTAATACCGTAACTATTTATTGGTATTATTGTCAATAAACAGCTATGAAACTATTTATTTTAATAACTATTTATTGGCGAAACCGCAATACTGACTACCGAGCTAGGTGTAGGTGTTTTATAACGTTTCACCGCTATTATAAAAAATATTTCTGAGATAACAGTAGTATCCTGTTCATATTCTTAAGGGCTGCTTACAATAATTATTACTATGCACTACGCACTCGCAGTCGCACATAATTCATGACTGCAGAAAAAACAAAAAACTAAGTGAAATCTCGTGAGTAGAGCAAGAGTCGGGAATCGGGATGTTCGGATAACGGTAGGTAGGTACTCGCTTCGGCGCTTGGGGCCGGCGATTTCACCCGAAGGTGTATCTCGTCATGATTCGGTAACGCGACGAGAAGGGTATTAATTCGTTTCGTTGCGTTATTCGGCAATAAAGAGTTTCTGTCGAAAACTATGTATCGGAGAATACCTATGTTCCGTGAACCGAGTACCGACCGGCCGCTACTCGTTGACTGTCGCGTTTCGGGTGCGCGTTTGTTGCGTCATTCGTGGTATTCTCCAATAAGGTGAACCGAGGCTATTGCATCTAAAAAGTGAATTTTTTTTGACCGAGGTATGTTTAAGAAGCTGTATTTCTGCTACAGAATAATTTACGGATAAACTCTTTAAATATTTGAAAAGATCAGATACTTAAGACTTAGTTTTACTTAATTGCATTAAAATACACCCAGTATATTCTTAATAAAATTGATGTTAATTCCAAGGACCGATTTTAGCCACATTAGCCCCGTATCGGGGGTTAATGTAACTTTTCACTCTTAATTCCTAAACTTAAGAGTTATAATGCTCAAACTCACTGAATATGATAAACAAAGGCATTTAAGAAAATTATTTGAGCCCTACCTCAATGTAGGAAGGTTAATTTCTCTTTAAAAATACTTTTTTGGTAAAAGAGGGGCTATTGAAGCTTTTTTTTTTACTTTAGTGTTGGGAGTAGGCCTGATAAGTATGTAGTATCGATTATCGATAATGTTTTGAATGAAATACGTTTTCATATATCATTTAAGTAATATTTTTGTAAAGTTAGGTTAGGTATTAGGTGGGAAAATTTTCTAGCAAATAAACGATTGTATTTTATCGTCTTGTGGGTTAAAATAGTAACCACAACAAGCACATTTCAAAACAAAAATTTGGGCGTTTTAACATATATTGGTTAAATTATAAAACAAAAGTTGGGTCTGTGTGAGGCGGGAGCTAATACTTAACCATCGGTGAAGGTAGGTAGCACGATTCAAAACTTTTACCTATCATCTTACAAATTCTGTTTTTAACTTTATCGATAAAAAAATACATTGGCATCACTAATACTTTTATTTCCATACTAAAATCAACAGGGCTATTGTGTCTTTCTTTGTAGATATAATAGCCCCGTGTCACAATTTTAGTGGGGCTAATGTGTTTTTATAAATAACTCCAGATAACTACGGCAGAGAAAGAAATTAATTATCAAAAAACAAGGAATTATTCATTATATTTGCAATTAGCGTAAAATTTTGTTCAATAAAGCTCACAGTAAAATTTTGTCGACTAAAACAACACAGTAGGTTTTCAGCATACTCATCGAAAAATGACCGAAAAAAAGAAAGACGCCATCAATAAAACAGTAGACGAGATAAAAGCACACTCTATGATCGATTTTAATAAACATTAGTTTCTCTATCCACTAGTAGATGTCGTTTCCCGTAAATCTATTTGTAAAGGAAGATAAAATGATAAGATGCAATAGCCCCGAAGTTACAATAGCCTCGGTTCACCTTACATAGTTTCTTGAAATAAATAGTTTTCATGCAGCCTATTACCTTATTTATGGTATTTTACCAATACATAAAAATAAATAATAAATACAGCCTTTATTCAGACAATAATTCTTAATCTTAACTAAGTCTTATTTAGTACTGCCTCGACAACACTGTCCGTTTGCCTAATGGCAAAGGCCTCCCCCAATATCTTCCACACCTCTCTATCTCTCGCCGTTCGGGACCATATGCCACCTGCCACTACTTGAATATCATCGACCCATCTTTTCATTGGTCTACCCCTTTTCCTCTTTAAATGACCCGTGTACCAGTTCATTACTTTTTTACTTAGTTACTGCAACTATTTACGGTTTGCAACGCCCACCTCTAATGGGAGGCAGTGATCACTTAACATCAGGTTCAGGCCTGCTCGTTTGCTCTTAGCAAGCAAATTAGTATACTCAACTCAAACTCAAATTAATAATTAATATTGGTAACTTCAAATCAAGAGTGAATAGGCAAGCTGCCTACCACCTTTGGCTGCATCCTAAGGTGTAAATAAATAAAAAACTTTTACAATTATTTTCATATTCCACAATCTCATCTAAATGGCAGTATTAATATTATCTTCTTAATTTAATGAGATAGTTCAGAAGTTCAAAACCTTAAATTCGTAATTGGTCTGGCCTTGACAAAATACAGTAGGTAATGAAGTTATTGGGCAATTTTAAATAAAATGACATTTGCTTTACATTTTTTTTTCAACAAATTTTGAAATGATTGCAGAAAGAATGTAACATGTTGGGTGGATGTCCCACTGGAGAGGCAAAAATCACTGGAGGATACAATTTACCTGCCAAATGTAAGTATTGCAATTTGCAACAATTACTTAGTAGGAAAAATAATTCTAGGGCTTTATTTCGGCTAAATGCTTAAGTGCTTACCAAATGGAGTAAAAAGTTACATCCAAAAAATATACTGATAACTCAAAGTGAGTACCTATGAATATTTATGTTCTAACCTAAGGTAAAGTCCCAGAAACTTATCTGGCCCAGGTGACATTAGATATGAAAAATAAAATTAACAAAAACTTAACAGGCATAAAAATTAGTTCCAATTTTGGTCACAGGGTCAGATAAGTTTGATGATGTATCTAGGGTTTGGCAAATATAGTAGGTATCTAACAAACAAAATTTTGCTAACATTTACTACATTTTGTCTTCTTTTTATTTTGGTAAGAAAGCTTATGGGTCTCAAAGTATTTTTGGTGGTTATTATATTTAATCCCATTAATTATTTTTAGCTATCTATGGTATCCATGGCATCGTAAAAAAATTGGCGATCGAAATTGTTTTATGAGTTATTATTTTACTTTTTGTCCCTACATACTTTCTGTTTATTATACCTAACCATAACTCCATAAAAAAGCATTGAAAATATAACACTGCACAAGCTGTTCTAGGTATATTCAGAGATGTGACTTATCTTAGATAAAAGTACTTGAAATACAGATACAAGATACAAAATACGTATTTAGATCTTGTATTTGAAATACTTTTTTTTTTATTATTTTGTATCTTATATTTAGATACATTTTCCTGGTATCTTAGTATTTTGAAGATACTTTGTTCACCAAGATACTTTTACTAAAATAAATTTATTTTCGAACGCAACTGAACGCAGCGCGTTTGCCTGAACCAAATGACAGATGGCGACACTATCTTTCTACAAATGTCACCCGTCACTCCTGTCAGTGTCACTCATTGACGTAATTTTTTTGCACGTGTTGTACGGTGTTTAGCAATATCGCCTTTGTGAGATTCGGACAATATGTTTGAGGAATTACTTTTACTAAAATCTCAAATAACATATAAAGATTAAAAAAATTAAAGTTTTCAATAAGAAATTTCAATAAATTAAATTTTAATACATACATTTCTATATAATCGAAAATTGTTTTCTGGAATAAATAAACTTGGCAGTTCAATTAAATGTTGTTTTTTTTAGAAAAGTATTTGTATCTGGTATCTGAAATGCTTTTTTTAAAAGTATCTTGTATCTTGTATTTCAGATACTTTGTATAGGGTATCTTATACATCACTGGGTATATTATATACAAAATTATGTACTTCTGTACTTATTATATTGTAATTACATTAATTATTTTATGACATGAAAATTATGTACTTGAGTACCTTTTTTTTTAATTATATTATGACATTTTATTATTAAATTATGACATGAAGATACAACATTGTAATTTGTAAATAACATTATTTAAATTTTGCCTCGTTGGTCTAGTGGTTAGCATAGTCGACTGCGGATCACGAGGTCCTGGGTTCGATTCCCGGTCGGGCATAAAAGTTAGGTATTGGGTTTTTCAATTAAGAAATTCTCAGTGCCAGCCCGGAGTTGGAAGTTGGCGGTGTTTCACCCCCGTGCCTCGGAGAGCACGTTAAGCCGTCGGTCCCGGTTATTATCACTAACATGATAATAGTCGTTAAAGCCCGCCAACCCGCATTGGAGCAGAGTGGTGGGTCTAAGCTCTAATTCCCGCTCTCCTATGAGAGTGGAGGCCTGTGCCCAGCAGTGGGACGTTAATAGGCTGTAGTGATGATGATTATTTAAATTTTATATGACTGGGTACTTAGGTAGCTTATTAAATTTTATGACATATCAATGTAAATTTGTATTAATATTGTATTGTACTATATCGATAAACTGACTTTCATAAGCGCTTTTTAGGGTTCCGTAGCCAAATTTGGCAAAAACGGAACCCTTATAGATTCGTCATGTCTGTCTGTCTGTCTGTCTGTCTGTCTGTCTGTCTGTCTGTCCGTCCGTATGTCACAGCCACTTTTTTCCGAAACTATAAGAGCTATACTGTTGAAACTTGGTAAGTAGATGTATTCTGTAAACCGCATTAAGATTTTCTTACAAAAATAGAAAAAAAACAATAAATTTTGGGGGGTCCCCATACTTAGAACTGAAACTCAAAAATTTTTTTTTCATCTAACCCATAGGTGTGGGGTATCTATGGATAGGTCTTCAAAAATGATATTGAGGTTTGTAATATCATTTCTTTCTAAACTGAATAGTTTGCGCGAGAGACACTTCCAAAGTGGTAAAATGTGTGTGTGTGTGTGTGTGTGTGTGTGTGTCCCCCCCGTAACTTCTAAAATAAGAGAATGATAAAACTAAAAAAAAATATATGTTGTACATTACCATGCAAACTTCCACCGAAAATTGGTTTGAACGAGATCTAGTAAGTAGTTTTTTTTTAATACGTCATAAATCGTAAACCGCAATTTACCTTTCATTCAATCAACTCAAATATTTAAAAAAAACATTTAATTTAAAACTTACTACAGGTTTGTACGGAACCCTCGGTGCGCGAGTCCGACTCGCACTTGGCCGGTTTTTTATTATAAGTCTATGCGAAGAATAAAAATAAATATACATTTTTCAATTTTTCAATTACAATTTCGTGTATCCATTCTCATCCGTCTAGGTTATCGTACATACCTAATCGTATGAGAATGGATACACGAAATTGAGCTCTAATTCAATGCTCTGGTTTATTTTACTTTGAAGCCGAACTTTGACGATTTGATTGGCACTTCTTACATAATCGGGGGGCTGATTCTGATAGGCATGTTATCATGAATAATCCAAAATGGTGAATATATTACAACTAAATAATACAGAAGTTCACTTATTAGAGAATACTTAAAAGAAGGCAAATGATTTTATAGCAATGATTCAGATTCCTATATCTACATACTTAATATACCTATTCTTCACTTGACTGGTTTACCATAGCAGTGATTTTATCGTGTGTTTTTTGAGTTATTCTCTTATTATTTTTCAGATGTCATCCACACAGTCGGACCTCAAAACGGATCAGCGCCTCATCTCAAATCATGTTATGAAAAGAGTCTTGCTTATGCATCACAATATAAACTAGGATCCATTGCCTTTCCGTGCATATCCACAGGGATATACGGATTCCCTAATCGCCTCGCTTCCCACATCGCTCTATCGACTGCTAGGAAGTTTCTAGAAAGCAATAGTAACATGGAAAGAATCATTTTCTGCACTTTTATGCCTATTGATGTGGACATCTACGAGACTTTGATGCAAATGTACTTTCCTGTTCATCGTCGTAATTATTACGATTGATGCACTTAGATATGCTGATAGCTGAAGATCATTCATTCATAATTTTTAGACTGTTTATATTGTTAACTTTTTTTAGTTTGCTATCATGTTGGTAATAAAAATAAAGACTGAATCCTTTTGTTTTATTAATTTGCTTCACACTGAATCAGCAAGCTATTGAAATGGAAGAAAAGATCATCCTAATTCCTAGGCAATACACCAACGTTGAACTATTGTGATCTATTCTAAAATGGAAATAAATACTTAACGTCAACATCCGGTGCTGCGTAAAAAAAGTGTTATGAATGCTCTGAATGATATATGAATGTTATGAATGTGTCTGAATGCTCAACTCTAGGATGAGAAGGAATTAAAATATTTTCTGAACGACTACTCTTTAGTCTATTCTGTCAATAGGTTTGACGTCTATGTTTGACGTATAAAGCTCTATAGTCTATTGCCACATTTGACAATTTAGTGAAGTGATATTTGTCACAGTCACACTCACAGATATTTGTATTTCATTACTATCTTGTCTCTGAAGCAATATTTTCAGAATTTTTATGTAATTCTCTCTTTTGAAATTATGTTGAGTTTCATTAACATGTAGCATTAGTTCATAATCTCCTAACACATCCTAGACTTGTGAAAATCCCAGAAAATTGTTAAAATAACAATAAAGTTTGGGGTGTTACTCAGTCAATATCACAATCACAAGAAAATAGTGTTTATTCGAGATTGTAATAACGCGAAAATGTCCTCTACAAGTGCATTGGAGTGTAATGAAGACTTGGAAAATGTAACTTTAGTGAGAATGGAAGATGTGCAGCCAGATAGAAGCTCTGATGTTTACGTACTCACTTCACCTACGTATGTAAACAGTATCATCGACCACGATTATAGCTGCGTATTTGACGATGAAGAATCAAATATAGGGAGCATGGTGTCTATACACTCTGAAGAGGTTGAAGACTTCATTGAGAGTCAAGACAAATGCAAGGTAAACTAATTCTTAACCATCGTAATTACTTGCCCTAACTGTCAGTGCCGGATTTACCATAGAAGCTGAAAAAGCTGAAGCTTAGGGCGGCAAAAATAGGGGGCGGTAAAATCAAATCTAATCAAAAAGTTGTAAAAATAATCTAGGAACTAGATTATTCCCTAAAAAAGGAATTAACTTTATTGTGAACAGTGTATCTAATTTTAAAAGTCAGGAGCGGCAAAAATTTTATAGCTTTGGGGCGGCAAATGTGTAAATCCAGCACTGCTAATGGTGAAGGAAAATAGTGAGGAAACCTGCTTGTCTAAGTTTTTCATGTTCTCAAGGGGGTGTGAAATGTACCAATCTGCTCTTGACAAGGTTGGACAATAGGGATGATGCCTGTGACAAAAATAAATTATTTCTTACTGATTATTAAATAGAGCAGAGGTGCCCACACAGTCGAGCGCGATCAACCGGTCGTTCGCGAGATGTTTTAAAGTCGATCACCGAGGTTACCTAGCTAAAATTATCAGTGATGGACCAAAACTGTAGCTTTTTGCAAAAGCAGAAAACGAAGTACACAAACATGAAATGAGAAGAAATCTGTGCGAGTCTGCATTTTCTCATATGAAAGTAATAAAATCAAAATATCGTACTCGTCTCACAAATGACCACCTGACAGCCTGCTTGCGTGCAGCTTTAACTGAGAATATTCCTAACTACCAACATTTTGCTGAAGACCACCAATGTCACGCTTCGACATCAGCATCACAATAATTTTTCATTTTTAATATTGTACCACTAATATTCGAATTTCTTTTTGTAATATTGGATGACTAAAAATTTAATACAGATTTGACACTTTGCACCCAATGTAGTTTTACTAATGCAAATTTTTTTCTTGATAATTATTTGGTGGGTTAAACAGTGACATTTTATTCAAATGTGGATCTCTTAGTCATAAAGTTTTGCTAGGTCAATCTCCTTAAGAAAAAGTATGGGCACCACTGAAATAGAGGGTCTTCCAGAAGACCCAAAATTCATATCCTCAGTTAGTTTTATGTTTGATAACCATTTTAAACTATAGATTGAAGAAAAAAGTGTGTTCAGATTTGATGACATCACAACTATGTATTTCTTACAAACTTCCATACTAGAAGCACGTTTTTAAGTTTGATAAAGAGTTGCTGATTTTATTGATTTGTTATCATCCTTATTGTACCCAACCTTAACCTCCTTACCAAACCCTTCTTATTCTCACAAGGAAAACAAGGAGACTAGTTATGTAAAACCTGCATCAATCATTGTTCCAGTCTTATTTATAGTTGTGATTGGCTGCATTTAATTTTATGGTATTCTTGTTGTGACAATGGATTTTGGCCAATAGCAGAAGATTGGTAAACAATCAGAGATGATTCCGATTGTTACACTAAAGCTGAACTTTTTTATACATAATAAGGCCTAGGGACCGCAGCGGGTGGGTTTTATCATAAACTAGTTTGTCAATTTTTTGGTTTAAATTAGGGATATCTGTTACTTATGTTAATGAAATTTACATCAAAACTGACTATTTTTTCTGTTCCATGCTCTCTTACTGTATTAGGTAGTAAGAGCTAAAGTAACCCTCTAATGGTAATGAATGTTACTTACAGACATCAGAATTTTTTGCCTCAAATCCGGATAGTTGGCCAACATTAGAAATACTACCAGGTGGTGTGATAAAACATTCAGAGAAATTCATAACATCCTTACACCAACAAGACAGCGAAGAAAAAGAAATGACGTATGCATGTGCAAAGTGCCCACAGAGGTTCAAGTTTCTATATAATTTGGTAAAACATGTGAAATTGCATGAAGTTGAGAAAAAGAAGATTTTGGAACTCAAACAGAAAGTAGAGGCAAGTAAGTATAATCCTTACTTCTGTACTAATATAAAGATGGAAATGTGTACAAACTATTTTAATGAAAGGTACAGGCATAGATTGCATCCCAGGGAAGAACTTTTTATCCCAGGAATTCAAAGGGTCCCCATGGGATTTTTTCTGGAAAAACAGAATTCATGAAGGCAATTTACTGTCATTTTACTGTAATAGGGGGGTAAGTTACTTTCTTTTGTGCTTAAAGTCTAATTCAATGAAATAAAAATTTGCTCCTTTTGCGTTTTCAGAAGCTGAAAAAGCAGAAGCCAGAGCTATAAAACTGAAAAAAAAGAGAAAGGAACGAAGAAAATATTTAAAAAGCATGAAAATAAAAGAGATAATAGGAAATAAAACATAGTTTTAAATGTGGTTTAAGAACTTTAAGTGTTCCATTTAGATAAGTTCTAACCAAAACAAAAAAATATGGCCAATGAATGGTAAAGCCATTGGCTTACCAAGACCACAGAAATGAGAATAAGTATCTAGAAGTGACAGTTTAACATTGCTTTGGATGCTAGAGATATGTTTTTTCAAATAATTTTGTACCTGTTTGTGTGACAGAGTTGCTCAAAATCAATACATGCGACCCTTGTATGTTGAAGGACAACAGACAAAAAATGTCAAGCTGTGGATATCTATCTGATGACAATAGGGATGACAACTCAATCAAATCAGCAATTCCTTATCAACCCTAAAAAGGCACTTCTAGTATGGAAGTTGTATGGAATTCACAGTTGTGAGGTCATCAAATTTCAATGCAGGAACACAACCCAGGATGTGAATTTTAGGTCTTTTGGAAGACCTATTTAATAATCAGTTAGAAATAATTTATTTTTAATATAGGCATCATCCCTATTACATATTTAAATCTATCTAATATAGAAAGCAACATAACACTATGCAAGTACGATTGTTTCTACCATACATCAGTACATGCGATATGTATGTATCAAAGACAATATATAAACCAGTATAAGACTGCTCACTTCATACATTCAATCAAAGCTCGCTAAATGCGCATTAAAGTCGTCGGTACCTTGTAGTTCTTCGCACAATCTGAGATGGCGTAACTGTGCAAGTTGTTTATTAAAATTAGTTGAATGTAAATTTGCTATTTGCTTAGGTGATTTTATCAAATTTTTGTATTTTGATAATTTTATATAAATAATTAATGCAAATTGAACCAAGAAAATACGATATTTCACCGATTTTACTATAATCATATAAAGAGCGAGCCTGGTAGCGCCATCTAACGATAGTATTACATCGATATATATGTAGGTACTAGATGGGCCCTTTCATAGAAAAAGGTTGGGCGACCGACTATGAGAACGCGATCCTATCCTGTCTTTGTCCCCATCGTAGCGCTGTCACGGTCGCTCGTCGTGTAGATAATTTGTTATTCTTAGGTTAACATCTAAAGTCTTATTAGTTTGGCACTGTACAATTTTTATTTTAAGGTAAGTGTTTCAAGTCACAATTATACATTTCCAAAAAAACGTTATTTCATCTTCCTATTTAATATTTTTATCCATTGCGCAATCATTTAATTTCCGCGGCAAACTGTATGATTTTTTTTTTACTAACTGGTCTTACGGCTTCTATAGCTATGGCCTATATTATCTATGACGGAGTCATACGTTTTCAAGTTTTCATTCAAATGTTGCAAGCAAGTTCCCGCTTTTCAGACTAGATGGCGTTGATGGCGTTGCTAAAAATACGCCCACATTCTTTGTTTGACAGGGCCCGTCTATGTAAATTGAGGTTGTTGTAGTATTAGCCTAGATTTTTTTTATAAGGGAGTTAGCAATCTATGTATACTTGGTATTATATTTAATCTATGGTATGTATTGATGTAACACTAGTCATGCTCTCTTTACCATTTTTATACCTATTCTCTACTCTGTGAATCTTACCAAATTTTTATTTAATGAATTATGATACATTGATATCCAGATAATTTTATTGTTGGCTGAAATGACTTTGTGAATTTTCACCAACAGATAGTTTGCTTGCAGTTTGGCAATTAGGAAATCAATTTTCAAAATTTTATAAGACATTCTATTGTACATTAGTGAGAACTGATTATTGTATTTTTGATTAGATTTTAATATTGTTTGTATGTCACCGTAATATTGTAAAAACCGTTTGATTATAATCTAACTCGCGAAATTGTAAACTGTCGAATGATTACAATATAACGCATTATTTTTCCTGAATATTTATGTAGAACCCTAACCTAACCTACAAGAAAGAGACAAGAAAACGTAAATACAATGAATATTTAAAATATAAAAATTGACACTTAATACATTGAACGGTTCACAATCTTTCGACTGTTTACAATCTATCGAAAAAAAAAGCGTTAGATTACAATCTTACGGTTTTTACAATCTTACATTTATATTGAGTTTCGTTTTGTTTGAAAGTTTTTTGTGAATGTGTTTACAAGTTTACGTCTATAGATTAAAGGAAATAAATAGGAAAATGTTCTAATAATAACTTAGGAAACCAATAAATTACCTACTCATTTTGATGACTATAGTGGTCTCACTAATTGCCGACCTCAATTATTGTCTCCTGTTAGATCTGATGAAAGTAGCGAGAAAGCTATGGGCTGCTTTAAACCTTACCAGTCATGATTGTCATCTCATACAATAAAAATAAAGTGCAGCCCCCCATTCTCCAACTCATTGGCTATCAAAAAATGAAAGCCAATGGACATATATATTTTTTATCTATTGAAGGTTTGCTATGAAATAAAATTTACATTTATTTTCATAGCAAACCATTGAGATTCAGCTGTAGATAGTGGTAATACTTAAAGCTGGACTTTTCGAAATTCACATGAGAGCTAAGCCGCTGGCGGTCGTTCGTAAAATTATAGAAACTGTCTTACAGAACGCATGTATATGTCACCTTAAGATTGCAAAAACCGTTAGATTGTAATCCAACTAGCGATATTGTAAACCGTTCAATGGTCCGAGTGTCAATTTTTGAAATATTCATTGTATTTACGTTTTCTTGTATCTTTCTTGTGGGTTAGGTTAGGGTTCGACATATGCGGCCGGGCACTTAGGTTTTATCGGGTTAATATATCTAACAGATTACAATCTAACGAAAAATAATGCGTTAAATTGTAATCTGTCGAAAGTTTACAATATCGCTAGTTAGATTACAGTCCAACGGCCTTTGCAATCTTACGGTGACATATATACCATGCAAAGTTATTACTTTACTTTTATGATTTTGTTTCCCTTTAATCTATGGAATGTTGGCCACCAACGTTAGATTAAGTAGATGTTAATATATTTTCGTTGAAAAGAAGTACATAATGATTATTATGTACTTAAATCACGTTACTAACTTCTATTATAGTTTGTAGGCATTGATCCAAAGGATTTCTTTAATGCTAGAGATACTTGGCAATTCCGTAATATTTATATAGTTGACCCAACCATTTTATTGTATCGCGTGTGGACGCAACTATAACAGACGTCGAATTCTACTGAAATATAATGGAGGTTGTGAATAAACAAGTGCGAGTCGGACTCGCGCACGAAGGGTTCCGTACCATTATTAATAAATAATTACCTTTGTTAATGAACCGCAAGACTAACTTTGTTTGTAGAGGTTTATTGTTAATATCAAAAAAACTATGCTAGTTAGAGCATTGGCTATAGTTTTCCTGTAAAGTATACGTAAATTCCTATTGACCATAATTATTTCAAATTTTTCGATTGGTAAACTCCGGAGATAAGGGGGGGGGGGGGGGGGACGGTATTTTTTTAGACATTTTCCCCGATAAATCAAAAACTATCATAACTAAAAATAATTAAAAATCTGTTTTAGAATGTACAAAGTAAACCCTTTCATATGATACCCCACACAGTACAGTTATCTCACTTTTACTTTGGGCCACTAATATACACAACTATTCCAAATTTCATGTCGATAGCTTCGGTAGTTACTGAAATAATCGAGTGTGACGGACGGACAGACGGACAGACAGACGGAGAAAGTCGCACCATAAGGGTTCCATTTTACCATTTTGGTACGGAACCCTAAAAATGAACGCGAATCCAACGCTCACATGCAAAGTAAATAATATATAGCACACACAAATTTTTGATTTTGTCATTGGTCATTCAGTCACTAGCTATTTAGACATGGATTCCATGTATAAATAACACGAACGTATATTGAATCGCAAGAGGAAGGTTTTTTAATTTAGCAGTACATATGTATGTTTGTAATGTATATTCCACCATGCCGAGTTAATTACTGAGCCGATTCTGATGAATGAGGCATCAATCGATTCGTTAATATGGTAATTTAAATAGGCTACATTTTACACGAATAAAATCAATATCACGTGCACGTATAAGTGCACGTGTACTCTGTTTCTTCACTCTTATAAAGTGATGTGAGAGGCACGTGCTGAATAATATCCTACTTCCTTCCTTCATGTCTAATACTTAGAGGAATCGAATCCAGTACGTATTTCGCAGTTGGACAAGTTAATGTGTAATATCTACTAACGCGACGTCTATGCGTTGCGTTCATACGAATGGTCTCCCTTAATAATAAGAAACGCACAATTTGAATTGCCAAGAATTGTACTCTTAAAATTGTCTGTTACTTTTTCCTTTTTAGAGGTTTAAGTTTTTATAGATGTGGGTGGGTCTCTGTGATATGGTCTAATAATTCAATAATTTTTAATATTTTAACTTTTTCCAAAAAAATGCACCACCACCTAATATGTATATTAGTTAGTCAAAAGGAAAATAAATCTTATCTTTTGTTTCAAAACATGTTTTATTTTTATAGATAGCTAACTAAAATAATAATAAGTTGGTATAACATAAAAAATAACAACACTAAAATAATTATAACATTTTAACAAAGATTCCACTATAGATTTGAAATGGCCTAAATCATTAGTCTTACTCTTATCCTACATCAGTCTTTGCAACCGTCTTAATTCTTCTTTCTTCACATAAAGCTTCTCTCTGTCCAATATCCGTGTCCATTCTGGTACGCTATTTATATAGTGAGTACTGGATATTTTGTTTTCGTACTGCATTAGACTTTGCTCTAATTTCTGTATTTTCTTTTGCAATTTATTTCTAGCTGATAAAATTGTATCTTCCATGTTATTACTTATAATTTCGACGCTTAATTCTGTATCTGGGTCTAATATAGCATTTGCACAGTTTTTATCTGGATCCTTATTGAATATAATGTTTGCACTTCTAGATAAACTTAAAACAATATTCATGTTTTTTGCAATATCATCTATTAATGATGTATTGGTAGTTTTAACAAAAACTAAAGGTTTCAACTTGTTTGGCATATTGTATAATCCTTTCATTTCCCGTATAAGATGGATAGAATTCAGTACTTTGTTAATTTTAATTTCTAAATCATTGTTTTGCCAAATTTTAAAATCTTCAGTTTTAGGGAAGTCATAATAAACGTTTTCAATGTCAGTAAAATTGTATATAATGTTCTTTTCAAATGCGGGTATTTTTGGAATTAGCTCATCTGTAAGGTACACCATAAATGGTGCAAGACATCGTAGGGAAACATTTAAAACTGCCGATAATGTATGCCCATGGGCATAACCTATTTTTGGCTTGTCACCCTCAAACCCTGGTTTTGTAGCTTCCAAGTAAATGTCACAAAATTCATTATACAACAAAGTTCTTAAAGATTTCGTAGCAATGTGGAATTCGTAAGCATCCATAGCAGCATTTACTTTTTCAACCATATAAGATAATCTACTCAAAATCCATTTATCAAAATCAGTGAGATCTTTAACAGTTATTTCATCTTTTATATCTTTTAGTTTGCCGTAAGAAATTTGCATGTATTTGATACTTTGCCAGATTTTGTTGCAAAATAGTTTGTTAGCATGGCATTGGTACACGTCGAAATTAACAAAATGAGATTTGATATCTTGGGATAGAATCGTGAATCTTAATGCGTCGACTCCACATTCTGGTATACCGTTTGTGCTCACAAAATTAGATTTATGGTACGCAACAGCTTTATCCAATTCATTTTTACTTAATATTCCTTCCTTTTGCATATTCAAAACTTTATTTTTCAAACCATCCATTGTGATGCCATTTATAACATCAATCGGATCTATAACATTTCCCCGACTTTTGGACATTTTCGCCCCTTTGCTGTCACAAATGATCCCATGTAGCAAAACATTATTAAATGGTAGTTGACCAGTTAATTCCAAACCTAATGTAACCATTCTATGCACCCAGAAACCTAAAATATCATGTCCAGTGACCATTAAACTCAAAGGATAAAATCTGCTGTAAATATCATTGTAATGGTGTTCAGGCCAACCTAAGCTTGCAAAAGGATAAATGCCTGAAGAGAACCAAGTATCAAGAACGTCTGTATCCCGTTCAGCTATAATTTGTTCAGGCAATGTTCTTAGGTATTTTGAAGCTTGAGTTTTAGCGGATGTTTCATCCATTGCAGCAATCCAAACTAAGTTATTATTCGCGCAACATTTGTATGCTGGTATTTGGTGTCCCCACCAAAGTTGTCTAGATATACACCAATCGCGATCATCGCTAGTCCAATTTAACCAGTTTTTAATGAACTTTTCCGGTTCTATAACTAGCTGTTTATCCAAAACGACCTGTGCTGCTCTTTTGTTTAATTCGCTACATTTCAAAAACCATTGTTCTTTCGGTAAATATTCAATAACGTCTCCCGTTCTACTACAAATAGGCAAAGTCATTTGGTGTGGTTCTATGCTTTTGAGAATTCCTAAATCGTTCATTTCTTGGAGTAACCTTGCCCTACAGTCATATCTATTCATGTTATTGAAAATTCCCGAATTTTTCATCAAGCGATTTTCACTAATAACTTGCAATAGTGGTAGGTTATGTTTCTTCGCGACTTCGTAATCGACTTTGCTATGGGCGGGTGTAATTTTCACGGCTCCAGTACCGAAAGACATGTCGACGAAATTATCGAAAATTATGGGAATTCCAGTGCTTCTGAATGGGTGGAGTACCTTTTTGCCGCGTAAATGTTTGTACCTTAAACAAATATATTATTTTTATGAATTTGAGCGTGTGTTACCATTTTTCTGGTTTACACTTATTTATTTGGTTTTGCAAAAATGCCATCTGAGCTTTACAAAAAATTAAAACTGGCTGATGCCCGCGACTTCATCTCCGTGGTTTAAGTTTCTTTGATTCCCGCGGGAACTCCTTAATTTTCCGGGATAAAAAGTAGCCTATGTCACTCTCCAGATCCTCAACTATACCCGTTGCTCCGTTGCGGCGTGATTGAAAGACGAACAAACACACTTTCACATTTATAATACATATGATAATAAGTAGTTTTCATTACCTGTTATCATCAGGGTGTACAGCAATTGCAGTGTCGCCTAACATCGTCTCAGGTATAGTCGTCGAAACCATAATCTCTTCATCGTTTCCATATATTTTATATGCAAAGTTGTATATTAGACCAAAATTCACTGGTTTTTCGTAACCTGGAGAAAGAGGATATATTTTATACTATGTTTATGATTAATACACTATGACAGGACAGAGTTGCGTTCACAGACCAGCAGGGCGACCGCGTATCTTTTGCATCAATCATTGATACATCGCAATCACCTCTGATTGGTTAACACTCTTCTACTATTGGACGACATCCATTGACGAAGAATATCATAAATTCAGCCAATCGGAGGTGATTGCGATGTATCAATGATTGATGCAAAAGATACGTGGTCGCCCTGCAGTCAGATTACATAGATATCCATACTAATAATATTATGAATGTGCTTTATTTTTCAATGAGAAAACTTTTTGCTACAACTTTACATTAATTGTGCTGAAAGCTAATACAGACGAGCCCATATTTTGAAGAATATTTTTATTAGAGTTCAAATAATGATTCAATATCACTTATTGTACCTACTTATTAATTCATTCATCTATGAGTAACGAGAATGTGTAAATTCAAACGTGTTTCACAGTGCGCACCACACTCGACTGATACGAGTGCCGTCGACAGATTGAGCCGCCGTAGGTATATATCTTGGGTCACGTGACCCAGGCTTGATTATGACAAAATCTATACCAATATTATAATTAATGCGAAAGTTTGGATGGATGGATGGATGGATGGATGAATGTATGTATGGATGGATGGATGTATGTATGTATGTATGTATGGATGGATGTTTGTTTGTTACTCAATCAAACTGGGGGGAAAGGGATCTGGATGAAATTTGGAACAGATTATAGTCTGAAATTACTCATAGGCTAAAGAGTTCCCGCGGGAACCAAAAAAACTTCAATTCACGCGGACAAAGTCATTTAGCTAGCATTAGCTAGTTCTTGATGTTAGTTGTACACACTTACCATAAGCTTACCTGGCAACTTTAATTCTGTTGGTCCATTTATGCTCATATTATCAACTTCTATATCCGACACAGTGGAGTTCAAGGCATTACACCAATTGACCAATGCTTTCTTTCTATAGATCAAACCTTTTTTGAATAACTTAATAAATGCACTATTAACTGCATATGTATGGAACTTATCCATAGTGAATAACTCTCTGGACCAGTCGAGTGAGCTGCCGAGTGTTCTTAGTTGTTGGCAAATGGTATTGCCATGTTGCTCCTTCCATTTCCACACTTCTTTGATAAATTCTTCACGCCCTATGTCATGACGGTCGATGTTCTGTGTTGTTTTCAAGTATTTTTCTACTACACCCTGTAAAGTAAAAATTAATAGGCTTAAATTAAGTTGTGCAGGACTAAATAGGTAGGCTGTATGGACATAGATGGACCATGTATTTATTGTCTCTTGCTAAGTTCAAAAAGTTTAAGTTAGGTACTTTAATTAAGCATGTTATAAGCAAAAAAGGATCAATAGCTTCAATCCATACTAATATTATAAATGGGAAAGTATGTCTGTATGAAAATACACTATGTTTTTATGGACCATTTGTTGAACCTATTTTAACAAAATATGGAACTGAGAAAGCTTGTATCCCAGGGAACTAAGGGCAAGGGCTACTTTTTATCCTGAAAAATCAAAGAGCTTCCATTGTATTTTTATAAAATCTTAATCCAGCCCCCCTAGCATGGGCCGGGACATTTTCTCCCCGAGGAAAGGATAAAAATTAAAGAGTAACGAAAACAAGCAAAATCAAAAGCATTGATAAAAAATTTTGACTCCTTCACATTAGTCGAGGACTAGTCTTTCCCCGCCTTATCACCGTCGATCATTATATCCACCCCTGTGCCCATGCTCGGAGAGTGGATAAAACTGTCGGAGGGGATAAAATTTTTATCTCCGGCCCATGCTAGGGGGGCAGGTGGACAAAGGCAAACGCAAAATCTGTACTAATATTTTAAATGTGAAAGTCTCTGTTTGTCTGCTGAGCTTTGACGGCCCATCTTTTCAACAGATTTTGATGAAATTTTGTATAGAGGTAAGTTACATCCCGGGGAAGGACATAGACTAGGCATTTTTATCCCAGAAAATTAGAGTTCCCGTGGGAATCAAAAACCTTGCTCCACGCGGACAAAGTTGTGGGCATCATCTAGTCTAATATACATGTACTATTTATTACCTGAGTAGCAATACCAGCATGATCTGTGCCTGGGACCCACAACACATTGACCCCCAGGGACCTTTTCCTTCGCACTATAACATCTTGGATTGTGCATGATAAAGCATGACCTGAAAGACCAATTTTTATTTTTTATTTTTTACTGAATAATAGTTATAAATTAGTGAAAGCCAGTGGTTAAGATACACTGGGGCTGATTCTGTATAACACAATCTCTAAACTAAACTAAAATCGCAGCTTTAAATGTAGTTCTGTCCCTTTCCGTAGGGAGCATTATGAAAGGGTTAGCAATATTTGCAATGCTCTAATTTTAGTTTAGTTTAGAGATTGTGCACTACAGAATCAGCCCCACTGCCTCATATACAGGTGAGGTCCTACTTCATATACAGGTGAGTTCGTTCCCAAGACACACACATCCAACTTTTCGGACTTTAGTTTATTTGAAGCAAATATCATTTGCTTTAATGGTGAAGGCAAACCTTGTGAGGTAAACTGCATAGCACAGAGTTCAATGTTCTCAAAACTATGAAGTCTGCCAATCCACACTTGGCCAGCGATGTGGCCTATGGCCAAGCCCTTAGCATTCTGAAAGCTCACTTGTACTCTTAGTATGAGAGGCAAAACAACTCATTTACACAAGCGTTTGGCTGAAATTTGGCACAGAGATAGATTATAGTCTGGAATAGCACATAGGCTACTTTTTATCCCGGAAAATTAAAGAGTTCCCGCGGGAACCAAAAAACCTCAAACCACGCGGACGAAGTCGCGGGCATTCGCTAGTAATTTTATAAAGCTAACCTAAATGAAGTTTTCCTGTAACATTCGGCGGCGGTAGCACTAAGCTAAAAGCAGGTTTATCACTCCGAGTGGCCGCTGCAAACATGCCTTTCTGTTCCCATTTATCATATTTGCCTTTTTCAACTAAATCCGGCTTATAAGCGGGTCCAGGTAAATTCTGTTTTTTTACAATTCTAGTTGCGCTACAAACGCATCTTCTAGACGATATATACATTGGAAAGATGCGGCCAAAGCGCAACATTTTCATTTTTCATCACTTTTTACGGTATTTTTTTCATTTTCAAAAACAATCCCAAAACACCGACCAGAAAAAAAAGATCCCAAAAGCAGTTCTGCACAGTTCTGCACAGATAATTATTTATTTTGATCAGATTTTGATTTTTGATCAGAGACAAGTTAATTTTTGATTTTTTCATATTTTTTTTCTATTATTACGGCTCTAGCCACAGAGTAGCTTTGGGCCCAGAGACAAGAAACATTTATAGAATTAACTTACTCTATGGACCTTTCAAGGGTTTGACATTCACAGACTTTCTATTTATAATAGGTTTATTGTCTCTGGTACAAGCACAGGGTAATACAAGACAACTTCTGTTTTTTTATAAACTGTGTTTATAGGTACTTGCAGGTTACTTGTGAGAGTTGTGATTTTTTTTCTGGTCGGTGGTTGTGACTTGTCTCTGATGTGTTCTGCTGGCTGTGTCAGAGACAACTAATACTTTATCTGTGGTCAGAGACAAGTAACATGGCTGTGTTTGTAAATAAAAAAATGTGCACTGTTCTCTGATATTTGCTTGTATTGTGCAAATAGTATACTGTAACACAAACGATTAATAGTAGGTATAATGGTAAAAGTTTTACGGCGTTAACAGCAGTGTATGTGTTTGAATAGTTATCTGAGTTATCACTTTCGCCTTTTAGCTGATCAGCCATAACACAGATGTTTATCGGTCAACTTTGCCCCCCGGAACATTGAAAACGAGATTATCACGAAACAATCGCATTATCAACATTATCTACCCTACAAATAACTAGGTTGGGCTTTAGTATAGGGGACGCGGCGGAGGGGGGAGGGGGAGGGGGGAGGGGGGGGAGGGGGTGAACCCCCCCTCCAAGGGAAAAAGTGCGGAACGCAATAGTTTTCGAAAAATAAATTTTTAAAATTTTGAGGTTAGGTTTCACTTTTATACCTTTTAATTAATTATACCTACTTTAAACTACCTTACCTTTTGTTTTAGGTAGTGGAAAAGGTTAATTTCCTAAATAGAATGGGCTACGCCAGAAGACTCGCTTCGTCGCCCCTGAATTAAGCTTCGCCTACTCGACCTTCGTTTCGCTGCGGAGGTCGCCGGCTCGCTTCGCTCGCCACCTCCCCCCTTCGCTCTACTCGGCCTCGTAGGCTCGCTTCATTCAGGACCTCCTACGCGAGCTTCTGGCTTCGCGCTTAAAAAAAACACTCTAGGGGCAGGGCAGACAAGACTGCGTGGAGTCGGGGTGTGCAGATTCGGTTTTGTGTATGATATGCCTAATTATACATATAATAACACACCTTTATACCTTTCTAGTTAAATAATTAAACCTATAACCTTAAAACGTTTTTTTTTAACCTTGTAACCTTTTAAACTGAAAAACGCGTAAAACGATAACTCATAGATTTGAATTTGGCGCCAACGCACGCGTTCCGTTCCAATAATCGGTATAGACATTATCTATGGTTTGAATACGATTATTGACATTTTATGATACTTTTCATGTTTGGAACGGATTTTAATACGTAAAACGAAACTTTAGTACGCCAACTAAACGTCAATGAGTCTGTAATCTATGGCAAATGTCGTAAGAAATAGTCAAAAGTGGTGAAAATTTGCAATTTTCAAAAAATTATATCTCGAAAACTATTGAGTTCCGCAGTAAAATATTTTAGTGCAAGGCTTACCACATCAAGATCTTTCTGTAAAAAAAATATGAACGTCCAACTCCGCGTCCCCTATACTAAAGCTGAGCCGTAGTTAAATGCAATCAAAGAGCCGTTTCCTTGACCGTTTGCCTTGCGATAACTGTTTGAAATAAATACTATCTATTCAATTCTTAGATACCTACAATAATGGATATTCTTACGTATATGAACCCTTTTAAAGTATTTCGTGATTTCGTTCGTTTACCGATCGAAGTGTTCGTTTTCGAGCAGTATACAGGATATAAAAAAAAGACTAATGAAGGACTCACAACTGTCAAAGAGTTACTATTGCGAGCTGGCATAGTGTTGGTGTTTTTGTCGGCTATATTGTGGATTTCAATCTTTCTGTATGTGATCTTCTATTACACGTACATGCCTAATGTTACCCATGTAAGGCCAGTTCACTTGCAGTTCAAGTAAGTTGATTTGTACATATTTTAATACAATATACAACTTAAATAAATTTATGTTGAGAGCCCACCCCAAAAAAATAAACTTTAACTTTAGGGTACAGAGAAAGAGGGGCCATTACCCGTGTGAATTGAGGTTGGGATGTACTTGTACTTATAGAGGGGACGCCTGCCGTCGCCAGGCGGGTGATCGGTCCATTAATTGAACCATTCCACCCATGAGGTTGGGATAAAAAGCATCCTATGCGTATTATACTTTAATCTTTCTCTGTGCCAAATTTCATCCAGATCTGTTCAGCCATTCTGGATGTTTGACACTCAATTATGCTAAATTGAGTGTCAAACATACCCATCTATCCATCCAAACATTTGCATTTATAATATTAAACTTATAGATAGTAAACAAGTACTGATTTTTCTTCTCTTCAATTAAAAACAACCCTATATGGAGTTTACACTGTAAATAAATTCCTAGTCCTGTAGAGATATCCATATTTTTTTTTAATTTGTGGCTATTTTGCACTTAGCTGTCTAAACTTCTATGAGACAGACTATATTTTAGCAAAAGGTTTTATTATCTGTATTTCCAGATCATGTGATGAGAACATGGGGGTGTGTTCGTTCCCCTCGGCGCATGTGCAGCTCACAAAGCGCAGTCAGATGCTGATGGCCGCTCAGCCGTACCGCTTCAAACTTGTACTGGAGGTGCCAGAGTCACAGATTAATAAAGATATAGGTATGCAGTAAGTAATTATGTCAAAGTATGTTTATTTAAAATTGGTACCTACACAGTACACTTTCTGAACTTGTACTTATTCAAAGTGTAAGAAAGGCATTTGCGGTCCCTCTGGTGCTGCAAATTTTCATGGGTCATCTGCCTGCTCATTAATAAAATGAAAGATTGTAAAAAAAAAATGGCAGTCATAGGGACTGCCTATAAAAGTGAAAACGTTTCTTGTTTTTCTAATTTAAAAATAAAATAAAATTTAAAATATAAACCTTAAAACTAAGGCTATTAAAGTTTAATTACGAATGTACTATATTTATACTTAAGACCTTTTGTCTTAAGAAGAATGGTGTTCCACATTTGTCCCCGCTACTAAAAAGTGCTCAACGTGCCTAAAGAAGTTTTCACTTCAAAAACAAGGTTCTAAGCGGGTTAATCTCGGCAGATACCGTTTGCATAGTACTGCTTCGGTCTGTCTCACTTGAGTCCTTCACTGTTGCTATGCACCTCTCATCTGTCAAATCAATAGAGCTGTTGAGTGAAAGGTGGGAATCAGATTTCTGATTCTGGCAACATTGTCATTTGAGTAATACTTGTCATAATTTTTTAAATTTGCCACCACTGGGTACTCCTTTTTCGCTAGACAGTCTCATCAACCTAGAACAGTTCCTGCTACCCGATTGTGTAAGGAATTGGTAATCGTAATCATCTGGCAAACGTTTAATTCGACCTGTTTAAGGAGGTCATAGTAGCTTGCACGTCAAAACGCATGTATGTACTCCCTAAAAAGTTCGAATTATATGTTACTAGCTGATTCCCGCGACTTCGTCCGCGTGGACCAAGTATTTTTGATTCCCGCGGGAACTTTTGAATTTTCCGGGATAAAAAGTAGCCTATGTCCTTCTCCAGGATGTAACCTATCTCTGTACCAAATTTCATCAAAATCGGTTGAACAGATACATTCTTTTGATTCCCGCGGGAACTCTTCAATTTTCCGGGATAAAAAGTAGCCCATGTCCTTCCCCGGGATGTAACCTATCTCTGTACCAAATTTCATCAAAATCGGTTGAACAGATACATTCTTTTGATTCCCACGGGAAATCTTCAATTTTCCTGGATAAAAAGTAGCCTATGTCTATTCCCGGGATGTAACCTATCTCTGTACCAAATTTCATCAAAATCGGTTGAGTAGTTTTCGCGTGAAAGCGTAACAAACAATAGGTGTAGCTATAGATTACTGTTGAAAATTAGGGTTTTTTAAATATCCCATGGGAACTATGGATTTTTCCGGGATAAAAAGTAGCCTATGTTTTAATCCGGGTTATAAGCTATCTATGTTCCAAATTTCAGCCAAATCGGTTCAGTAGTTGCGGCGTGAAGGAGTAACAAACATACACACACACACACAAACTTTCGCCTTTATAATATTATTAATATTAATATAATATTAAAAATGTGATGAGCTGTCAAATAAATATGATTGTCTTAGACAATGGGTATGTTCCGATATACACTGAGAGCACTGTTCAGTGCTCTTACTGGGGAGAAATTCGTCCCGTTATGGACTGACAGTATACTGCCGCAGTATCCTAGGGAATATATATGACGTCATAAATCGTCGCCATTTTTGTACTGTGAGCACTGGAGTTTTCGAGGTAAGGTGCTCTCAGTGACTGACTGGCTGACTGCGTTCCGTTTTAAACAGTGACCAGTATAGCTAACTATAAAGGAACGGTTTCGCAGTGTACTAAATTGACGTCACACCTTACAGTGCAAGCAGTGTATTTCGGAACATACCCATTATCACCATGTCGAACAAAAACGAAGGAATAAATTTTAAAAGAATTTTTTTTTTTTACTGAGACTTGTACAATCATTGAAAATGTTAGAAAGTTGAGAGAAATCTTGAAGACTTTAGAACTACTAACTTTACTGTAGAAACTTGAATTATGTAAAGTAAATTAATTGAATTTGAATGTGGCAGGCATGTTCATGGTCTGCGCTCAGCTGCGCGCGGCGGCCGGCGTGCTGGTCTCTTCCTCGTGCAGATCCGCCATGCTGAGGCACAGGTGAGATCTATGTCTTCTATTTAGTAATCATAATATTTTGCGAGTTATAGAGAAATTTATTGAGACAAGTCGATGCCCAGTCGATATAAAATTACGATCTGCGATAGAGGTTGAGCAGTGAGCACACCTCCCTGGGGCAGTGGTGAGTGCTGTGGTGTGGGAGGCCTACGGTTTGATTCCCGGCAGGGTCCATTTGTATATTTTAATTTGTATATGTACCCATGCCTCGATTTAGACTTATAAAAGCGCTTACATTGGGAATACGTTTAATTAAAAGAGTACCGCCCAGTGATTTAGCACTGCTGTTATACAATGCTACATAGAAACTGATTATGAGAGGTATGGTTTTAATAAAACTGAAGTAACCCTAACAGGTTAGCCCACTACCATCTTAAACTGCATCATCACTTATCATTAGGTGAGATCGCAGTCAAGGACTAACTTGGAGTAGAATAAAAAAATAAAGATACTAGCTGATGCCCGCGACCGCGTGGTTTAAGATTTTTTTTGATTCCCGCGGGAACTCCCTAGTTTTCTGGGATAGTAAGGAAAAGTCTGGAGTAGTAAGCCTATTTCACTCTCCAGGTCCTCAACTATACCCATGCCAAAAATCATGTTGATCCGTTGCTCCGTTGCGGCGTGATTGAAGGACAAACCAATAAACCAACAAGCAAACACACTTTCGCATTTATAATATTAGTATGGATGACTGATGATGAATGATGATCATCGAAATTATCGGGGCCTTTCGACTCGATCACCATGCCAATGGGTCGTGTTCGACCCGGGTTATAACAAATGATTGATCGACACATCTCTACTTTGGGGAGTGTGCTCAGGAGCTTGACGACCCTATATCTTCCTTCATTTTATAACAGATGCCAAAACTAAGAAATTGTGTACGTTGGCTATATGTGATCGAAATCTAATCAACTCGCATTTTTATTCAACTTTTCTGATAGAAAATGCTAATCTGTGGAATTGTGGAATGCCGTTTCAGCGTCAGTATTTCCTGCTGCCTATTCACTCTTGCCTTGAATACTCCAGGCAAGAATGAATTTCCGCCGTTTTACCCTCTGTTTTCACTACACAGACAATTAAATTATAATAGGTACCTATGTATCTCTCTCTCTTCGGTCATTGCTTCATTGCTGAAGATCGTGGTCCTGGCTAGATCCTAACCTCAAACGAATTATTTGTTTAGCTTCTGTTGTTATTTTAATTTTTAGCATAATAGGTACAATTGTCCACTTGTACAATTACAGATCTAAGTTGCATCAGGTGATGCGTACATTGTTCTACGCGCCACTACTAGTGTGTGGCTTCAATGAAGAGAAGCAAGTGTTACAAGTCGAACTGTTCAGTGAATTCGAAGATGATCAGGTAATCATCCTAGCTCAGGCTACTTATGCAAGCTTTGTATGGGAACCCTAAAATAAAAAATGTAAAGCTGATTTAGTTTTAGAAATATGTCGGCTTATTTTGCGTATTTATTTATTTTTTGGAAAATTGATTAATTTTCTTGTGATTTACATGAAAAGTATAAGAGCTAGGAAAAAAACCACAAGAACATAATGAAAGTTCATAAAATCGTCTACAAAATGCTTCTTATTTCATTTCAATAGACCTATGTAATACTTTCGGAAATATTACGATCGAAAATGTGCATGACATTTTATTTGAAAATCATCGATGCTATTAACAGAGGCGGCTCGTGAAAGATCATATTGGGAGTTCACTAAAAAAAAAGAAAATGCTTACCAATTATTTGTAAATGAAGTCCATTCGGCGGTCATTACGTTATATTGTTCCATTTTAATCGCCTACACTATTTACATAAATCACAGTCTTTTCCACATAAATACACAACACAATATGTACACTATTTAAAACAACAATACAGATTTTCTAGCCAATGTACAATGATCCGACGCACTCGCGAAGAAATCAAAATAAATTTACTTTCGTATTTTGTGTTTTGTTTACATCTTACCGGCATAATACGAATAAAAAAAAAATACTCGCGAGTTTTAACTTTCTTCGTGACAACAGGCCATGTCATTTAGTCGGGTAATATCGCGAATGCGTACTTCGTGTCAGGAGCGCCGCTCCATATTTACCAAATGTCTCATACAAATCTTTTGTCTCACGCGCCGCTCGCATCGAATGTTCTCTTTTACTCTCATTACATTTCAATAAGAACGTTGTACTAAACTTTCGTCTATAGGAGCGTTGTTCTAAGCGCTCCACTTAACAAAAATACCATGTATTAAATTTGTGTTGATTGATGAAATAAGTAGTAAAGTAGGTAGGTAGGTACTTATGGATATTCATGATTAAAATGACAATGGGAATAGATTTATATAAAAATCTTTATAACGTTTATAGCAAAGTTTATTTGATTATTATACGTACCTAGTACCTATGTATTTTTTTAAATTTGGTGGGAGTTCACTGCACCAGCGCTCCTTTGAGCGAGCCGCCTTTGGCTATTAATACAATAAACTAATAGTAATAATCATGATATCTTTATCTATCTATCTACAAAACAACACCACACTTCGTAAATAATGGTGGGAGGGGGGAGCGGGTTGTGGGAGGGAGGAGGGGGTTGTGGGAGGAGGGGATGTTATAAAAATATGTTACATTTATGGGTTAATTTCTATTTATTATGTAGTATTATGCTAAGTCCACATGACTACCAACGGTCTTACACAACAGCAAGGTATATTTCTATTGGAAAACTATTTGTCCTATCAAAATAAACTAAACACTATTTTGTAAGTAAATTAATAATCCTTGTACTAAGTCCTGACAGCATTTTTCCTGACTCTAATACTTTTTCTTGAAATTACAATAAACATTTACGGATTTTACAAAGGTTTAGTTTTTTTCCAGTTAGGCTGCCATATTTCCGAAACTATTAGTTCTATCAAAATAAACTAAAAACTATTTTGAAGATATTTTAATGAAGTTCATTTTTGCTTCTTATGTTTTTTTCCTAGTTCTATTAGTTTCTGTGAAAATTCAAAAATATAACCACGGTTGTTGAAAAAAAAAAAACTTGGAATATCGGTTACCATATTTCTCGAACTATTGGTCCTATCTAAATTCACCATAAGACTTTTTTGTGGGTAATTTAGTGAAATTAATTATTCGTCCGAGGATTTTTTCCAGCTCTTATAGTTTTTGTGGAAATTGCAAATAACATAGGATTCTAGCAATTTTTTTTTTTTTTTCGTACACTATACATGGATATAGATTTGAAATTATTAGTCCTATCTTTATAAACTAATTTTATTTAAATAAGTGGTTAAATGGAGTTTATTTTATTTTTCTAGGAGATTTTTGCCTAGCTCTAATAGTTTTCTAGAAATTACAAAATACAAAATGTTAATTTTGAAAAATATTGCTTTCATGTTAACTATGAAAGGTATATTTCCGAAATTATTAGTGCTATCAAAATGAACTAAATACTATTTTGTAGGTAATTTAACTATGTTTCTTATTGCTTCAATCAGTTTTTCCTAACCCTGTTATTTTTTTTCGAAAATTAAAAACAACGTACACGGTATTTGCATAGTATTTTCTTTATCTTACACAATAGGTAGGCATATCTCCAAAACTATTACTCTTATCAAAAAAAACTAAATATCATTTTATAGCTAATTTAATAGCCTTTCATTTTGCTTCAGACAACATTTTTGTAGTCAGTTGTTATGGAAATCACAAGAAACTACATTACAAAAAGCAATACATGCAAATTATTTTCTTTTCATGCATGGAGGGTTAACATATCTCCGAAACTATTATTCTTATCGAAATGAACTAAAATATTATTTTGTAGATAATTTAATGAAGATAATTTTCGCCATAGAAAGTTTTTTCTAGCACTAATATTTTTTGAGAAAATTACAAAAAACTGCGGTCGGGGAGACGTTTGGGGGGGTGGGGGGTAATTTTTAAGAGGTACTTCCCAGACCCCAAGGAACACTTGTGCCAAAAATCAGCTTTACATTTTTTTTAGGGTCAATGTTTATTAGTCCCGTAGTTACAAGACACTAAAGAACTACATAAACTTTAACTTAATCTATACTAATATTATAAAGAGGCAAAGTTTGTGAGTTTGTGACGTTGTAGGGGATAATCTCTGATCTACTGAATCGATTTAGAAATTTCTGGTACCAATAGAAAGCCACATTATTTGTGAGTGTCATAAGCTATATATCATCCCGAAAAATTAGGGAATTCCCGTGGGAATTTACAAAAAAATTTTCACGCGGACGAAGTCGCGGGCAAGTCTGCTCGTTGTAAGATACAGTCATTAATATTTTTGGCTGGCAGACACCTGCTTTAAATGCTCATTTTCCTTTAAAAAAAAGGTCACATTTAAAAAGCCTTACAAAAGCCGGCAGGCCGGACTCAGGCTTAGTGGCTGCGTTTGCGGCCAAATTAGATGGTGGCTTTATCCGGACGCCTAGTAACGCCAGCCTTTACCCCCCCCCATCATAGAATTCGTCAGGACCTTAGCAATAAAGGGTATTTTAATTTTTTACCAGGCACGCCCTGTAACAGATGCCTACGTAGAACTGCAATCACGTTTTGTGCAAGTTTTCTCATCGGAGCTACACATAGAAGCACATTTTACCGGTCTACGCTACGCTATGTACTACTGGCCTAAAATATCAGCGGTTGTCGGTGAGATACTTTGAAATTATTCCTTTACTGCTCATTTTGTATTTTGAATATAAGTTTAAAGAGGTAACTGTCTGTTATTCATGACCCTGTTTTGTTAAATTTTGACAAACTATTATTAAAAGGAAACTCGTTTATCCACTTATTATATTTTAATTTAACAATTTACACACAAAATGCCGCTTTAATTATATGATCAATCATAGAGTCCGCAGTCCAGTGTTGCCAATCTCGAATTAAGTTTCCTTCTAACACTATATATTATTGTTTTTAAATGTCAAAAAATAAACATTATCTAAGTATGTAGTATATTACAATATAATTTGGTTCATACATTTATATGTAAAGTTTATATTATAGTCTATTTTTATATTTGGCACCACCTGTTCTTTCCCCTGGCTCCTCACCAAACGAGAGATCGCTTCATGTGATAAGACAGCCTTAGCATGCAAAACTTTGAACTGTGTAAACTGTCTACTGTATTTTTGTGCAATAAAGTAATAAAAATAAAATAAAAACCCTTAACCAGATTTGGGTTCATTCCGGCATGGAGTACTGCTGCTGGACCTTTGGGATTGATCTGCCAACCTGAGAGGTTACTGCCGTTAAGCCGTCGGTCCCGGTTATTATGACTAACATGATAATAGTCGTTAAAGCCCGCTAATCCTTATTGAAGCAGTGTGGTGGGTCTAAGCTCTAATTCCCTCTCTCCTATGAGAGTGGAGACCTGTGCCCAGCAGTGGGACGTTACTGGGCTATAGTGGTGGTGGATACTTATTGGTTTTTAAATAATTTTCAGGTATCTCGTCAAACTTGTTTGTGGTGTCGCTGATATTCATCTTGAGCTGGTATCACTTGCAAGATGGCTTACCCGAATTCGTCAAGGTAATATTTTTAGTTCGACTATTCTTATTTTTCATCCCATCTATTCAAACTAGTTCGCCTTTAAGTGCGCCCAAAGGTGGTGTTTTCTTTATGGAACTTTTAGCGGGCAGAAATGAGCTTTTAATCCTCTTTATTTCATAAAGTGTGCCGCAATTATCTTTATCTACTCCAGCATCGAAAAGTTCCAATTTCGAATTTGACAAATAGATCGAATTGAACCCTCTTTCGTGTTTGCTTCTCATAACGATACAGTTCGTTGTATGGGAGCTGTATCGTTATGAGTCGTAGCTGTATCGATATGGTTATCTTCATAAATAGGATACCTATAGCTTAGCGGCTCTGGGTTCTGGCACTTTTGGTTTTTATTAATTTATAAAGTAAAAAATTATAAAGACGTCCTTGTCGTAGATAAAATCTTGTATGCAACTGTACGTAATTAGTCATTTTAATTCTCGTACTATCCTATTTTGATACTCGACAAGCCTCGTATCAAAAAACAGCACTCGAATTAAAATGACCCTCATTACGATACAGTTGCATAAATAGCTATTTCCGCGCACTTTTTGAATTTGGAATTAAAAATACGCGAACTAAAGGCCGCGTTTTCGTAAATTTTCACGGATTGTTAAAAATTCATGGTTTTATTTTGAAAAATGAGTTCTTCAAATGACAGTGAAAGTATAGCATTAATTCCTGAAAGCATTAGAACTGACGTAAGAAATGTGATCTATTACTTGCAAAATCCCGGGAAACATATATGAAAGCCTATAGTAATTTTATTGAATGGAGAAATGCAAGAGGCGCCAAGAATTGTTCAGAATCTGTGGTTTGTGTGTGTGTGTGTGTGTGTGTGTGGTTTGTGTGTTGGAAGTAGTTCCCGTACTTAGCCAAAACTAAACAACCTTCCACTCTTTGGAGTACCTACTCAATGCTAAAATCAACAGTTAGTTCTAATAACGACGTAAAACTGGACACATATTCGAAATTAATAGCGTATCTGAAGGGGATGTCTGATGGATTTGTAGTTTTATTTTCTCATAGAGGGGGATGAAAAGTAGAGTGTATCATTCGGGCGCAAAATATTTTTGGGCTCGGGCGACGTACTTTGGATCTCTCGCTACGTTCAGGATTCTACTAAAGAATCCCTCGCTACGCTCGGGATTCTACTCTAGAATCCCTCACTTCGCTCTGGATTCAAAAAAGCGCCCTCGCCGTAAAAATATTATTTTGCTCCCTTATAATAAAATCTACTATTAATCTTATATACGATTTATTTCAATTTTTAGCATTAGGTTATAAACTCTCTATTACAGTCCAACAAACTTATCTGGCCTGGTGGCCAAAATTGAAACAAATTATTAAGACTGTTTAGTTTCTGCAATAAAATACTACATAGTAATCATATTTTTTTATGTGACAAATGTAGTTTTTTAGTATAATAAAAAAAAAGATTGCATATATGTTAAACAACAGCGACTTTGTCTCCGAGTAAGATTAGTTTGTGGGACTATAGATGTTTATTTTTTACAGACAAAACTGGGAATCGAGGTTAAGACAGAAAAGGACGAGGACACAAAAATAATCTCCAAAATGAAATTAGAAAGAGAAGGTAACTCAATTAAATCTTCTTTTACCTACTTTCTGGTTGCCCTATATTGAAACTCTTGAGAGTTTTAACGTGCGAAATCCCTACTTACAATACTAAACTATAATATTATAAATGCGAAAATTTTGGATAGTTGGATGATTGTTACTCAATCACGCCAGAATAGCTGAACGGATTGGCACAGAGATAGATTATTATAGTCTGGCACACATAGGCTTTTTGTATCCACGAAAATTAAAGAGTTCCCACGGGAACCTTCACAAACAACAAAAACACTGGATGATGATTTAGGTTTCCCAGGAATAATCCCAGAGAAACTCAATTTCTATTCTTACTCAACTTCAATTTAAATCGGAATGAAAATGTATGTTACTCTCCAGGTCCTCAACTATAACCATGAAAAAATTCACGTCGTTTCGTAGCCCTGTTGCGGCGTGATTGAAGGACAAACGAGCACACTTTCGCATTTATATTGTTATTAGACAGACAAATACGTAGCTTTTTTGTGTCAGTAAAAAAAACTTCTTTTTTTTATACGACTGCCTGAAAAAAGGAGTATATTGTTTTCAGGGTTCATGTATGTATGTATGTATGTGAGTTTGTATATTCCACCATAACTTATACGTCTGAACCGATTTTGATAAATGAGGTATCGTTAGAATCCCTAGCTTATTCTGGGTGACATAGGCTAGTAAAATTTTTAAAAAAATTATGGGGTGACCATGGTCCCGCATTAAGGACTAAAAAAAATTTTCGAAAATAAGATTAACTATATAATCATCATCTAGAAAATGATGAGTAGATTCCAAAAATATGTAACACTATACTTCATCCCGAGTGACACGGGCTATAAATTTTTGAAAAATTCAATACGGGCTACGGCAGAGCAGTCGTATTTTTTAATAATTTTAATTATATTCACTTGTTTGCAGATTCGTTCCCTTTCATAGAAGAAGAGTCACTTTTAGAAGAATTTCAACGGTTAGAGAAGAAAACTTAGACTGTTTGTAAAATAATTTTAATAGAACAATAATTATTATAATATTTATTCAGGATAATTATTTAGCTGTTATGGTCTGCCTACGAAAACAGGACAGTACCGAATGGTGGAATACCGTCCAATCATCTGTCAGCTAGCTGTATCTCATAAACTGTAGTAGGAAGCTGGTTGAAATTGGGTATTTGCCACTATTAAAAAAAACATATTTATGTATGTGATTATTAAATAGAGGATCTCTTAAAAGTCGTCCATCCACGTCCCCTGTTATTTTTATGTTCAATAACTATTTTAAACAATCGATTAAAGTAAAAAAGTGCGTCGAACTTTGATGACGTCACTGTTCAATACTTCATGCGAAATTCAATACTAAGCACGCGTTTTGACGTTTAAAAAAAGTTGCTGATTTGACTAGTTGTCAAATGCCCAATTTTCACAGAGTGTGTCGCTATATTCAATTCAATATTTATTTTACAAATTAATTTTATTTATTTTACAAATTAATTAATTTTATCAATTTTATTTTACAAATTAACAAATTATGATCTTGTAATCTCAAGCTTCGACTGGCGTTTGTTTCATCAACAAAAAATTTCATGAAATTGTCAGACCTGACAATCATACTAATTTTATAAACTAGCTAATGCCCGCGACTTCGTACGCGTGGATCGAGGTTTTGTGGATCCCGCGGGAACTCTTTAATTTTCCGGAATAAAAAGTAGCCTATGTGTTAGTCCAGACTATAATCTATCTCTGTGCCAAGTTTCATCCAGATCCGTTCAGCCGTTCTGGCGTGATTGAGTAACAAACATCAATTTGAGGTTATTTTGGTTCCCGCGGGAACTTCTTAATTTTCCGGGATAAGAAGTAGCCTATGTGCTATTCCAGACTATAATCTATCTCTGTGCCAAATTTCAGCCAGATCCGTTCAGCCGTTGGGGCGTGATTGAGTAACAAACATCCATCCATACATCCATCCATCCAAACTTTCGCATTTATAATATTTATTTGATGCGAAGGTGTGTTTATTTGTCCTCCAATCACGCCGCAACGGATCGACTTTATTTTTGGCATGTGTATAGTTGAGGTCTTGAAGAGTGACATAGGCTACTTTTTAACCCGGAAAATTAAGAAGTTCCCGCGGGAATCAAAGAACTTAAACCACGCGGACGAAGTCGTGGGATCAGCTAGTAACTAATAAAACATGATTATCAATTAAAACTAAAGCTACGAGGGTTCAAATTCATAGTAAATACTTTATACCAACCAAAGAATTATAAAGCTTTTGTCATCCCAAACTTGGCGACTGAAGCGCGTTTGATATGACCAACGCTTTAGAATGTTGTACAAATTATTTTAAGTTTAAATGATTTTTATTATCATAGTTATACATTTTATTTTGGGATGATAATGAATCAATTTGTTACACATATTCCTAGTTTTATTTTATCTATCGGTTATTTAATATTATAAAAATAAGTAAGTGGTAGTCTGTTTTTAAAATGAACGCACCTCCAATTTGTTTATGATCACTATATGAAAAGTATAGCCCTAACAAACTATCTGACCCGGTGACAACGTCGCTAGTATATATTATAAATATTATAAAGAGGTATCTAATTTTTCTGAGTTAGCAATTAAATATCACTTGATACAATGGATTAGTAAAACGTCGTGAGGAAACCTGTCAAATTCAAATGTTTTTTATTCAAATAAACTTTTACAAGTGCTTTTGAATCGTCGAGTGAATCTACTACTGGTTCGGAATGCCATTCCTACCGAGAAGAAACAGAACTCTGAGGTTGCTCTTTTGATAAAATTATTTACAATTTCATATACATAGTACATATATATATATATATGTACTATGTATCTGATGTACACAGTACATACATAAGTAACCACTGTCCTTTGCATTGTTGGAGTGAGTCAAATCCATGCTCTTTTCATCTTTTGTCATTTACGTAATCTTCAACAGTATAATTAGCTTTACATATCCCTGTCTGTATAGATTGATATACAGAATCTCGATACCCGAGATCCCTATGTAAAATAATCATTAAAAAAACCGGCCAAGTGCGAGTCGGACTCGCGCACCGAGGGTTCCGTACAAACCTGTAGTAAGTTTTAAATTATTAAAAATATTTTTATTTTAAATATTTGAGTTGATTGAATGAAAGGTAAATTGCGCTTTACGATTTATGACGTATTAAAAAAAACTACTTACTAGATCTCGTTCAAACCAATTTTCGGTGGAAGTTTGCATGGTAATGTACATCATATATTTTTTTTAATTTGAGACTTATTTCGTGGTTTGAAAACATATTATTATGTATTAAAACGGGTACATACCACGATGTAAAACAATGATTTTGTTTGTCGATATTTCGACCCAGTTGCATGGATCGTGGTCACGACGGGACTGCGGTGCTGCGAAGTGTGTGGCTGGAGCTGTCAAGGGCAGTAGCGAACTACCCTCCTTCTCGTTCTTTTTACAGGAACTTCTCGAAAATTTCCGAAATACACTCACAAAAGTTGTGAGTGTATTTTGCCGAAATGTGTATATAATAATATATTTTTTTTAGTTTTATCATTCTCTTATTTTAGAAGTTACGGGGGGGGGGGGGGGGGGGTCACATTTTACCACTTTGGAAGTGTCTCTCGCGCAAACTATTCAGTTTAGAAAAAAATGATATTACAAACCTCAATATCATTTTTGAAGACCTATCCATAGATAACCCCACACGTATGGGTTAGATGAAAAAAAATTTTTGAGTTTCAGCTCTAAGTATGGGGAACCCCCAAAATTTATTGTTTTTTTTCTATTTTTGTAAGAAAATCTTAATGCGGTTCACAGAATACATCTACTTACCAAGTTTGAACAGTATAGTTCTTGAAAAAAGTTGCTGTGACATACGGACGGACAGACAGACAGACATGACGAATCTATGAGGGTTCCGTTTTTGCCAAATTTGGCTACGGAACCCTAAAAAGTTGCGTGCAGTCCACTAATCTACACTTGGACAGCGTGGTGGACTATACCCTAAAAGCTTATCGACGTTATGTTTATTTCTCGACGATGGGTTAATATTTTTTTAGAGTATTTCTAAATATTTGAACCCAGTTGCAAAATCTTTTTTTATGATTTTTAAGGGGTTTTAAATAAACATCCTTTTAATAGTAGGTAATTACTTTTATTATGAGTAATAACAGTTTTATTTCTCGCGAAGACCCGTTCTCTTAATTAATTTTACACCATGAACAATGAGGTACAATCATAGATAACAATAATTAATTAAGCTGAACGTCCACAAGCCTTCATTATAAATAAAAATACTGTGAGTCCTACAGTAACTCGTAACTCACTAACGCAGTAACTGACTCATCAAAGCTCAACTCTGAAGGTTCCCTTTATAATGCAGACCGATTTTTTTTTTTCTTTTTCAGAAAGGAGCAAAGTCACCGGCTTGCGCTAGTAGATTAATGGGAAAAGGTGCTTGTTCGTTGGTCTCAATCAATTAATCAATCCGCAACGGATCGATGTGATTTTTTGCAGACGGAGAGTGACCTTTTCCAGGATAAAAGTCTTTACCTACGCTTTTTATCCCGGAAAATGGAAGAGTCCCCATGGTTTCCCAAAAACCTCAGTAAATCCGTACGTATGAATTCGTGGGCATCATCAACTAGTAAAAACACAAGATTCCCACTCTGTCTATATTTTTATTCAAAGCAAAAAAAACTTATTTTCTAATAAAAAATATTCGAATTGGTCTTTACTCTAAGGACCCGTAACAAAGAGGACCATTCCTTGTAAAGAAAGACTTCGGACGTTCAGCTTTACATTTGATTTAAAAAAACTATATTTTAAACCATGAAACCAATACATAAGGTATAATTTGGCTAACTTATATTTATACAAAGAAATGTGATATGTACATAAAGTAACACTAACTGTATTCTTTCGACGTATATAAAGGGGAAAACAAACCTCAATGTTGGATCTAGAATAGCTATTTATGCAACTGTATCGTAATGAGGGTCATTTTAATTCGAGTGCTGTTTTTTGATACGAGGCTTGCCGAGTATCAAAATAGGATAGTACGAGAATTAAAATGACTAATTACGTACAGTTGCATACAAGATTTTATCTACGACAAGGACGTCTTTATAATTTTTTACTTTATAAATTAATAAAAACCAAAAGTGCCAGAACCCAGAGCCGCTAAGCTATAGGTATCCTATTTATGAAGATAACCATATCGATACAGCTACGACTCATAACGATACAGCTCCCATACAACGAACTGTATCGTTATGAGAAGCAAACACGAAAGAGGGTTCAATTCGATATAGTTGTCAAATTCGAAATTTGAACTTTTCGATGCTGGCGTAGATAAAGCATATTATCTGGTCCAAGTCGATAAAATATACACATCCATACTAATATTATAAATTCGAAAGTGTGTCTGTCTCTCTGCTACGCTTTCCCGGCCCATCTTTTCATCCGATTTTGCTGAAATTTGGTATAGAGGTAGTTTATATCCCGGGGAAGGACATAGGCTATATATAAGGACATATCCCGGAAAATTATGAAGTTCCCGCGGGAATCAAAAAAACTTAATTCACGCGGATGAAGTCGCGGGCATCATCTAGTCAAATCAAATAAATATTATTAACTAGAATCTAGATGATTCCCGCGACTTCGTCGACGTGGACTAAGTTTTTTTCGATTCTCGCGGGAACTCCCTACTTTTCCGGGATAAAAAGTAGATTATGTCCTTCCCCGGGATGTAACCTATCTCTATACCAAATTTCATCAAAATCGGTTGAGTAGTTGGGCCGTGAAAGCGTAGCAGACAGACAGACAGACACACTTTCGCATTTATAATATTAGTATGGATGCGAAAGTTTGGATGGATGGATGTATAGATGGATGTTTGTTACTCAATCACGCCCCAACTGCTGGATGGATCTGTATGAAATTTAGCACAGAGATAGACTATAGTCTGGAATAACACATAGGCTACTATCCCGAAAAATTAAAGAGTTCCCGCGGGAACCGAAAAACCTCAATCCACGCGGACGAAGTCGCGGGCATTAGCTAGTAAATATTATAAATGCGAAAGTTTGTATGGATGTTTGTTACTCAATCACGCCCGAACACCTGAACGGATCTGGATGAAATTTGGCACAGAGATTGATTATATAGTCTGGAATAACACATAGGCTACTTTTTATCCCGGAAAACGAAGCAGTTCCCGCGGGAACCAACAAACCTCAATCCACGCGGACGTAGTCGCGGGCATCAGCTAGTACACAATAAAAATGACAAGTTTTGGTAAAAAGTTTAAGAACCCTGAATTTTGCAACCCAAATTAGTTTTTTTAGGTTCAGTTGCACCGCAGGAAGTCATAACCCTTACCCAGCTATGGCATAAATGGCCATATTTTTTTTCTAATCTCTAGTTTAGTGTATAATAGTGAGATTAATTTTGTTTATTTTATCTGTTGATAGGATTAATTTTATTTATTCATATTACATTTTGGCAGTGCAATGGAAGTTCGGCAAAGTTGATATTTTTTAATATTTTACTTAATTTATTAATAATTTGTCATTCATCTAAACATTATTGAATATTAAAATATCAGTTACGTAACTAGAAGTACTTAGTAGGTAGAAGGCATATAATTTTAGAGTCATATTTTTTACATTGTATTCAAATGAAATGATTACATTTAACCTACAAGATATAATAAATATAAATCAGTAATATGTACATAATTTTAGCTAGAAGAATTATATTTCTTTGACAGATATTTTCGTTACCTCCCTTCTTCTATCTCAATTATGTAAAAACAATATATGAGAAAAAGTACAAATAATATTTAATGATAGTTCTCTAAACGTTGGTCTATGGAAATATTACAGCAATATTTTGTGCTTATGACTCAAAAAGGAAAGATTTTATTGTCTTAATATTTAATTTTTTTATGGTACTTTTTTATTGAAGAAAAATATTCTAGCCTAGTGAAAACTGAGGGTAGATTTTTTAACTGTTTTAGATACTGGCAGCACTGGGGTTATACACAACAAATGGGTGGTGGGATTTTTAATTTACCGTCATTTTACACTAAGCATTCACAATACAGACTTTTATCACAATATGATCGCATTTTGGTTTCGGTGAATAAAAACAATAATATATCACATTAGAAATAATCTTAAAACAATTTTTTTCAGTAATCTAGCTTATCGTATAAACTTTAGTTAGATTTTCGGTTCTTACGTTGCAATGTTGCTAGTCCCAGTTTTAATAATTGTTTTCCAAAAACAATGGTAGATTTTTCGTGCAGCGGTAGCTTCTTTACATTTGAAACCAACGCTTTAGTGTTGCCAGTGGTAATAAATTAACTGGCAGTAGTAGTATTTCTTTCGGAAATCTTGTAAAGCATCGAATAAATTCTTGTTAGTTTTCTATCTTATCATATTTATTACATTTTTGATAGATCAGTTATCGGCGCCCATTGGTATTTATTTGAGTGAATCAGTGTGGTATCTAGCTTGCAGTGGTAGCATATCGAGATAGCTCTGGCAACACCATGCCGACCGCCTGAAAAAATTGAGCGATCTATTGTTAGCGTGTTAACATTACCGTCCAAACTGTGAAACAAGGATGGATGTAGGGGAAAGGAGTCTGGAGTGAGCAGGATAGGTGTTTTCGGGTTGTGTCATCTACGTTAAAATGGTAAATGTCAAATTATTACATAGATTAATAAATAGAAGTCAGAGGATCTTCCAAAAGACGTAATCCACGTCCTCTGTTAGTTTTAATTGGGAGGTCGGCAATAATCGGGTATTTGACAACAAGTCGAATCAACAACTTTTTCAAACGTCAAAACGCGTGCTTAGTATGGGATGTTGTATAAAATACTGAACTGTGACGTCATCAAAATTCGACCCACTTTTTACTTCAATCGATAGTTGGAAATGGTTTTCATACACAAAATTAACAGGGGACGTGGGTATAACCACTTTTGGGAGATCCTCTATTTAATAATCACTAAATAATAATTTGGTTGAATAGTTGTCAAATATACAATTACCTCGTTATCAGCCCGCTCTTCGTCGCTCTGGTACTGAACGTCAAGCTCTGAACTATTGACGCTATTCTCCCAATCTTCAGAATCCTCTATTGAAGAACCGTCTATCTCTATGTCTGCTAGAATAAGTATAGATTACAAATTAAAAAACCCCCGACTAGAAAAAAGCTGATGACCTTCAGACGGATGAACAGATTTTCATGAAACATGGCTAAGAACACTCGGGATAAAATTATCTATGACACAAAAAATACTAAACGAAAATCGGTTCATCCGTTTGGGAGCTACGATACCACAGACAGATACACAGACAGACACGTTAAACTTATAACACCCCTCTCTTTTTGCGTCGGGGGTTAAAAAAAAAGATTAAGAACATTAAGCATCTTCTTAGTATGTCAAGTGAAAATTGAATTTTTGATGCTGGCAACACTGTGCTACAAAATACTCAAGGTTAAAAATAATAATAAAATAGTACACTAGATTACGCCCGCGACTTCTTACGCGTGGATTGAAGTTTTTCCCGCGAGAACTCTTTAACTTTACGGGATAAAATTAATCTCCAATCCAAATTTCAACCATATCGGTTCAGAAATTGCAGCGTAAAGGAGTAACAAACATCCAAACATTATATTAGTAGAATTTATGGATGCCTGAATCCAATTCTTTTTAATTTCCCGCTATTATAAACTCTCAGCTTTCACTAGACATACTCTACTAAACTTGGGGATTAAGATCCAGTTTACTTTAATGCTATTGTTTGGACGCTCAAGTTATATCAAGATTAATGAGATTCCAGTTTCAGTCCGTCCCTAAATTATCAGTTTCAGTCAGTCTCTAAATTAGGGGAATTCAGACAGACTCATTTGGTTACCTATCTGGTACCATATGGTATACCTATCATAGAAGATTGATCTTTAAATTATGAGTTTTAGTTTGCTCTCTAAATTACTTCTTTCAGTCGGTCTCTACATTATCAGTGTCAATGATACTCGACAATGAACGATTGTAAAAGTTTCGAAAAGTTCATTGTCGAGTCAACATCCGAAGATGCTCCGGTATCGCCTGCTTCTATCCAACATTTTCAGTTTGTCTCTAAGTCTAAAGTAAGTTTACCTATCATGAGCGGGTCGGCGTGTCTAGCCGCAGGCACTGCGGGTAGTCTGAGAGCCGTCGCGTTGACCGCCAGTGCTTGAGCGGCGTGGCCTCGACTACTCGACGAAGGAGACGCTAGCTCCTGGACTACGACCGAGGGGATTTCCTCCGTGTAGCGTACTAGGGAATGTTCCTGTACAAGTCATTTAAAAAGATTTTATAAATATAAATGCAGTTACAGTCCATCAAACTTATCTGACCCAATGGCCAAAATTGGAACTAATTTTCATGACTGTTTAGTTTTTGTTGTGGCCCTGTCACCGTGTCAGATAAGTTTGTGGGACTATAAGTGTCTGTGAAAAAAATACAAAATACAAGTACAAGTTGTCCTATAAATTATGAAATATACCATTTCATTTCATTTTCAAATTAGTCTCTTGCAACAAAGGAAACATAATTGAAACAAAACTATGAAGACTTGAAAAAATTAAAATGATGATACGTTTTCGCAGTTGTTGGTTAATTTCATATTGATTGGATGACATAGCTTACAAAAAAATTAATACTAACTGGGTGTGGGAGTTCACAGATGGGGTTGTGCCGTAGATCAATCATTTCCAGTGATGGAGTTGGTATTGCATCAAAACCATCTGGCAGATGTGATATCTGTAAGTTAACAATGTATATTTTAAAAGATTACTTATCTTTATACTACGTAGTTTTAAAACCATGCTCAAACCCTGCATTAAAAATAAGTAAGAGTTAAGAAAAACCGGCCAAGTGCGAGTCGGACTCGCGCATCGAGGGTTCTGTACAAACCTGTAGGTATATAAGTAAAAGTTATGGTGTTTTTATTGGCAAATGAAATCCATAACATTAGTAAGTATATAAAATTATTAAAAATATTATTATTGTATTATGTAACTAACATTTTATGTTTTTCGCAATTTTTCCTTTATCTGTGCAATACGACGTTGTAAAGTACCAAATTTCAAGATTCTGAGTTCACGGGAAGTACCCTGTAGGTTTTGATTCTTTGATAAACGGCTGTATCTTTTGATTGCGTTGGCTTAGAAGTTTGATCTTTTTACAGCTCCAAGGGACAGTAGTAGACCTGAGTATTTGATATGAATTTCAGCTTGATACCTCCATACGTTCCTGAGAAAAAAGGTCTTGACACACAGACGGACGGACAACAAAGTGATCCTATAAGGGTTCCGTTTTTTTACTTTTGAGGTTCCGTACCCTAAAAAATTACTTAACTTTATAACATTTTAGTAAGTAATTGATAAGAGTTATATTTTCTTTGTAGTGTTAGCCAATTTCGCCCGTGGAGTTGCCGTTTGTCGGCTATGACAGTAAATGACGCGCCTGAGGCATTGCCGTTTGCCGGTCATGGGTTTATGGCGCAATGCGTCGCCTACAGATGTTCGGTTTTTATTCTTACAAATAAAATACTGTCTCGATCCTTCTCAAACTTTAGTATACTATAGCCTATAGGATAGACGAGGATACAGTATCTAGGAATTTTTGGGAGGCCCTACTCAATGACATAAATCTATGGGTAGAAATTTCGTGCGACCATCGGTAATATCTCATCATAACTAACAAAACGAGCCCAAATTTGATACCCCTAGCTCTACGCGTCTAGGAGTTCCAGTAGTGGTCATCGAAGTATACCTTTAGGTCACTCCACCAAGTTCTGTGGTAAGATCTCATCATAACTAACAAAACGAGCTCAAATTCGATACACCTAGCTCTACGCGTCTAGGAGTTCCAGTAGTGGTCATCGAAGTGTACCTTCAGGTTATTTTACCAAGTCTTGCGCTAAGATCTCATTTTTACTAACAAAACGAGCCTAAACTCGTTACCAATAAATAATAATATATCGAAGTATTGATAAAAGTTGATTCAAGGCATTGATGCAGAATTTTAGATCAATGACCTCGCAGCTTATCCGTGCATGTGTGTGCGTGGGAATGAACCATATGTAGTAGTCCGATTTCATACCTATCCATTTCGGAAATGCGTTCATAACGGATCGGAACCGCTTGAGTTATATATCATAATATAGGAAATTTTATAACAATCGCGATGGTATAGCATTGGCTGTAATGCAATAAACTGGACCAAAAAAAAAATTTAATTTAAAAATAGCCTGGACCGGATTTTGATAGGCAACCTATGTTAGGTGTATTTATATCTATTACTAAATAAAAATAAAAAGCAAAGCAGGCTTCGTCCATTAAATAGCTCGGTGAAGGTCGTGGACCGTGGTTATGGAATACGGATCCTATACTATAGTCTATTGGTAATGTTTTTATTTGTAGGTCTTTTACATACCCACTTCAAAAATATTCAAACATCACTTTCGCATTTATAAGTAGGTAGTGCATACATAATTAGAGATGAGGCGTATATACTAGAACAGGTACAGGGACTAGGTATTTATCGATACTAGGTCGCACCTGTTACCAACTTTTAAAATACTCGATCCACCTAGTCCCAGAGAGGCTAGGTAGTACTTGTGGTCTGTGGTACTTAAAATGACGCGGCACCCGTGGCCCATTCGAAACGTGTCATTTGAATTTGATATTTCGATCATAAATAACACGACGCGCACTCTTTTTACCTTGAAATATGGTTCAAATTCAAATGGCACTTTTCGAGCGGGCCGAGTGCAAAAATATACTGTCCTTTTTTAACTATACGACTCCGCAGTCTTTCTATCTTTGTCTGCCACTTGTCTTCTTTGTCACTAGTCGGGACTTTACCAAATACTAAATAGTATCCACTAGTCTCTAGTTTTGTGATGTGACTAGTATCAAGAGTATCAACTACGGTACGGACTCGTGCAAGCCGCGCTCGCCGTATTGATACCTACTCGACATCGTCGTAATCTGTTATGCGCATCGGACTTATTAATCGGTTTTCATAAAGTTTTGTAATGTGGTTTTAAGAACTTTGTGCATAATGATTGTATTGTAGATATGATTAAAAAAATAAATAAAAAATAATAAAAAAGTCTGATTACTTACTCAGAAAACTAAGCAAAAATACCAAAAAAAAATGCGAAAAAAAATCTGATTACTTTGAAAAATGAATTGTAATCTTATAAATACGCCAACAATTGTCGATAAATCTTCACCTGTGTAAAGTATGAAGGGAAGATTCCAATTCATTACAAGTTCGTACGTACGTATCTACACGTACTATGTACTGGACTATACACGTACACGTACTTTACGTACTTTATGGACTAGGTGGAACAGGTATTTCACAGCCTCCTTTACTTTGGTATTTGGATCGAGTATTTCTAGGGAATTGGACTATTTACCTAGTACGACTCATCTCTATACATAATTATGCCAATACCCGTGACTTCGTCGATGAAAGTTTGGTTCGGCTTCTATTTACAATCGGATCGGAACTGATCTGTAGCGCGACGCAAGTTACCAGTGGCGCCATCTAGTTTGTAATATAAACTAGCTGATGCCCGCAGCATCGTCCGCGTGTTTTTAGGGTTCCGTACCCAAAGGGTAAAAACGGGACCCTATTACTAAGACTCCGCTGTCTGTCTGTCTGTCTGTCTGTCTGTCTCCAGGCTGTATCTCATAGACCGTGATAGCTAGAAAGCTGAAATTTTCACAAATGATGTATTTCCGTTGCCGCTATAACAACAAATACTAAAAATTAAAAAAATATATATATTAAGGGGGGTCCCCATACAATAAACGTGTTTTTTTCGTATTTTTTTGCTCAATATTAAAAACGGTAACAGGTAGACGGTTCAAATTTTCACAGAATATTAACTTGTATATTACCTTTCAAAATAAATAATTAAATATCAATAAAGTAAATATTAAAGGGGGGCTCCCATACAACAAACGTAATTTTTTGATATTAACAGTAAACCTCTACAAACAAAGTTAGTTTTGCGGTTCATTAACAAAGGTAATTATACCTACTTCTTGAGTACGGAACCCTCGGTGCGCGAGTCCGACTCGCACTTGGCCGGTTTTTATTTTTATTCCCGCGACAACGCCTAATTAATATTTCGAGATAAAAAGTCTGTGTCACTCTCCCAATTATACCCATGGCAAAAATCACGTCAATCCGTAGCTCTGTTGCGGCGTGATTGAAGGAAAAACCAACAAACACACTTTCGCATTTATAATCCATACTAATATTATAAATGCGAAAGTGCGTGTCTGTCTGTCTGCTACGCTTTCACGGCCCAACTACTCAACCGATTTGGATGAAATTTGGTACAGAGGTAGGTTACATCCCGGGGACATAGGCTACTTTTTATCCCGGAAAATTGAATAGTTCCCGCAGGATACAAAAAACACCAATCCACGCAGACGAAGTCGTGGGCATCACCTAGTATTAGTATAATTGTCAGGTTTGTCAATTTTTTGTTAATGAAACAAACACCAGTCAAAGCTCGAGATTACAAGATCATAATTTGTTACAGAGGGATTTTTGAAGCAACCAAGCCACTAACAAACATCCTCATTTTCCGACCCATCAGAATTCTTTACTTGCTTTGCCACCAACGGCACCTTTCTCCCTTGAAGATGGCATATTAAATGGGATGACGAATCGCATTAAGTGTGAAAAAATGTAACTGTTAGTGACTGACAAAAAATGACGTATTATGCGGGAAATCGTAAAGGGCTTAAGGACTGAAACAGTAACCGAAATAAGTGTTTTAAACACTGTTTTTTGAAACTGCTACAGAACATAAACACCTATAACAGAAACAGAAACGATACTGTAACCCAATCAATCAATTATTTCTGTAAATAAGTGTTTTTATCTGTAACCCTAATACTTACTACTTGCACCAACAAATTGCACCATGTGACAACGTGGTCTTCTCTCTTCATTGGACTTTACACACACTGATACCACATTGGCCATGTTTTTCTTAAAACAATTGCAACCATCGGTGCTTTCCCCTTAGGTTCACATTTTAAGACGCGTCAACAGTAAATTTGGCAATGTTGCTATTCCAGTTACACTTTGAAACAGAGTTAATCACTTTCATTTCTGTTACACTGTTTTGGGTTAAAAGATTTAAAAACACATTGAAAACGGTTACAGATTTGATTCTGTTATCAATTCAACCTGTAACTCTTATAATTCTATAACCTTTATAAATCTGTTTTTCAGTCCCTGAGCGGATTCTACTGTATTATTTATTACAGTATGTCATACTCGTATATGTAAATTTTACCTGATTATGGTTCAACTGCAGGTACATAAGTTCGGAGCACTTGAGCACAGAGGCCGGGAACTCCTTGAGGCGATTCTGTTTAATGTTGCAATGTACTAGAGACTCCATGTTATCCATACACTGCGGTAAAGACTCTATCTGGTTGTATTCTAGTGTAAGCCACCTGTAAAAAAAAAAAAATTTACAAGTTCATATCACAGCAATCTCACCTGGTGGTAAGTGATGATGCAACCTAAGATCATAGAATAGAACCAGTTAGGGGTATGGCAGTATAAAACCCATACCCCAAATTGGTCTCTACACAGCAAAGTACTCTAAATCACTTGGCAGCACATCCTTGCCCGTAAGGTGGTAACTAGCCAGACAGAAGAAAATTCAGAAATTGCTAGTAATCAAATCCGGTACCTCTCACTTATTACCACAACTGATATTCAGAGACTCTTTTTAAAAGGCAGAATGTTTAAATAATCACTTTACGTAACACTCACATAAAACATACTTCCCTGGACTTGAGTAAAAGTCAAACTAACCAAGAATTGAGTCACAAGTACCATTTAAATGTCTGAAACTTGACTTATTATAATCAGTTCCAAATAACTACCATAGCAATTCAAGAAATATAATGACGATGAATATTTTGACGACCTCCGTGGCGCAGTGTGTAGCGCTGTTGCCTTAACGTGCGGAGGTCCCGGGTTCGATCCCCGGCAGGGTCAATTTGGGAATTTATAATTTCTGAATTTTCCCTGGTCTGGCCTGGTGGGAGGCTTCGGCCGTGGCTAGTTACCACCCTACCGGCAAAGACGTGCCGCCAAGCGATTGAGCGTTCCGGTACGATGCCGTGTAGAAACCGAATAGGGGTATGGGTTTAATATAACTGCCATGCCCCTAACAGGTTAGCCCGCTACCATCTTAGACTGCATCATCACTTACCATCAGGTGAGATCGCAGTCAAGGGCTAACTTGTAGTGGATAAAAAAAAAAAAAAAAAAAAAAATGAGGAAATTCAGTCAATAGTAACAAATAGCAATTGAAATTACCATGATATACTTAGTCTGGAGTGCATTCATAAAACTTTAAAGTTTAAAAACTAAGTACAAGAAACAATGTGCTGGAAGGATAAATAAAGCTTGACCTGCCCTGGCTTTCTATCTATCCTCAAAAACTAAGAGAGGTCATAGTTACTCAAAACTCACCTCAACTTAGAAAGTCTTGTCATTTCTTCTGGAATAGTTTTAAGCTCATTTCCACGCGCTCCGAAAGTGTCTAGTTTCGATAACTTGCCAATTTCCTTCGGTATTTCTCGCAAACCTATCCTGTTACACCAGAAAGCTTCCAAATTCTCTAAATCGCCGATCTCTGGTATTAAAATATGCAAGGGATTGTAACTTATATTTAAATTGATAAGATTCTTCAAGTTTCCGATTTCCGCGGGCAAAGAATTTATATTATTGTAATCCAGGGTCAACGTAGTTAAGTTTAATAGCTGTGTTATCTGCACGGGCACACTTGTTAAGTTATTTATGTGTAAATAAAGATGTTCAACTTCCAAACACGAGTAAAGTAGGCTTGGTATTTCACTGATTTCGAACGAATTTAAACTCAACCGGGACTTCTTTTTTGCGATGGCCTGTTCTATGACCGCCAGTATGTGGTTTTCGCGGATGAATTTTAATATTGCACTCATTTTTGTGTTCTATTTTTGGTTACATTGCTACTGGATGGATTTGCGTTTGAAAAAGTAGTGACATTGACAATCACCTGATTTTTTTAATAAAAAATTAATGTTGTCGCTTTATGAATTAGAATTTGTACCTTAACAATTTAGATCCCACTGGCCAATTTTGTTAAAATAAATGTCTAAACCAATAACTAAAAGGGCCGATTTAGGGAAACAATAATTTAATTTCAACTGTTTTATGATTATGAATGCAGAAGATATTATATTTATTACGTATGAAGAAACGTAAGAGAAGAGCGTTATTGATTTTTCGAAGACGAACATGGGTTGAATTAAAATCGACGTTACTAAAAATAAACAACTTTGCACCTTTAGTCTAAGATTAATTCAACGTTTAATATGCAAGCAGTGGTTTAGTGTTTGTTAATAACATAAAAAGGAATTAAAATTGTTCTCAAAATGTTTTGTGGTAAAAAAGCAGTAGTGTTTTACATATTTGCATTGATTTTGTCCTCTTTATGTGAATGTAAAGGTAAGGCAGTATACATATAACAATATTTAAAAAAAAACCCAGATGTTTTTATTAAGTTATTTTTATTGCAGCATTTCAACAGAACAAAACCGCTCACCATATTCGAAGAGCAAGTGTAGACGATAGCTTTTTTAAGAATCAAAATCTTGCCACATATCGTTCTTTTCAACCGATATCAGTAAATTATCTTAAAACAAAATACCCGAAGGTTCAAGATCGTACTGACTATGATATTAATTCCTACGATACAGAGTACGGTGGGGTTGTTTCTAACTTTACGTCTTCCGTTTATGATGATAATCCACCGCTGTATCCAAACCCAGAGACTATAGCAAGAAACGATCAAGGTATCGCAAATTGTTATTTTTTTTGTAATTGCTCAGAGCTGCAGTAGATCTTATATTTCCTCCCCAAAGTCATATTGACCTTGACATTGCTCTTAATTAAGACTGTCCATCGCAAGTTTAAGCGGTCTGCTAGTATTATTAGTTTTATGTTTAGTAGGAATCTTTGAACTCCTGTAATGGGTACTAACTTCTAATTGATTATTATGAATAAACTAACAATAATATTTTTATTTCCTAGCGCAAATTATCAAGTTTAACGAAAATAAAATACAAGAGCAAGAAGTGGAAGCTGCAGAAATATCATTTGCAGATGCTGATCTAAAAGAGCACAACATTATAGACAGTGTCACTTATGTTTACGGTTTTAATAACTGTCATGGCGTTAGGAACGAGTGGATGGTTTTGGTTAGTGCACATTTTATTTGATGATACAACTGAACACTTTATAATACTTACGCATCTCAAAATTAAAAAATGTGGACACGTGTAATGAGTGGTTCTTCCTCGAAGCACCACGTCTTTAAGTTGAAGTTTTCACTATTTTAACTTTTATTATACATAACTATTTTTATAATACATAACTATATTAGGATATCTTCATGTTACATGAAGATGATTGAATGAGATAGGGACAGCAATAAATTATTTTTTTCATAAAGTTTCCCTTAACCCTTTATAATCTAGACAACGAATTAGGGTGGATATTCGAAATTCCCACGGGAGTGAAGCATTGGATATCCGCTAGTACCTACTTAATATTAATGGTATCCAACCTGTGTAAACTATAGATTGGCTTTTATTTACAAAAAATCTTAAGTTTCATTGTTCTGCTTTATTTCCAACAGATATTTGTCACAAGTGGGCTCGCAATAGCTTTTCCAGTGTCTGCGATAATCTGGTTGATGTGGAGTCAATATGCAGCCGAGTTCAGACGTAACAGCAAACTATACCCGATCGTTATCAACCTCTGCTGCTGTCTTGTTGCTTGTACTATGATATACATACAGGCTGTCGTGGTAAATAACTAAAATACCTATAATACTCTATTTATTTATTATTTTAGAAACTGCTTATTAAAGTAAATAGAAACGTTTAAAATGGTCAAATTTGACTTGCAGTGTTTTTTAAAAGTTGAAGATTGATCTAACACATCAGATCAGTCATGCTTAAATCACTAGCAGTCACATTAAGTGTTTTCTGCAAATAATCACTCGTTGTTTGGTAAAGAAACAGATCGTGAGGAAACATGGATTTCTCTATCATACGAAAGAAAAGCATTTGCCCAGAATTGGGACATTAATAGACTATTATCATGCAAAATGATAATTATTAAATAATAGAAGACCTACGCTGCTTCAAACACTGGGTGTATACCCAATGTTGGATGCAGTTATAAGTATATTACTTTTCTAAATAGGGGGCGTCTTCACCGTCGCAATGTGAGAGAATCGCATTAGTTCTCCATTACACCCACATATCTTGCGCTATGTGGATTGTTGCTTTGGCAGCTGCAGTTGCCGAGTATTGCGTATATGACACGCTGTTGGCATTGAAATACAACTATTTGCTGGCTTATGGAGTTCCAGGAATCGTTGTTATGGTAAGTTTTTAGATTACAAGATGATCGTTGGCCAGATTTGATTAAAATACTTACCAAAAACTGAGAACATCCCATTTTGTCAATAATAAATGAAATTACTAGGTATCAGATTTAGGATATTAATTATAATAGGTATGTGTAAAATAAGTATGCATTATGTATGTACTATTTATTTATGTTTATGTATAATATATATTGTTATCTATATTTACTTATTTTAATTATATGTAATGTATATATTGTGTCTAGTATGTTTATATTATTTACTCAACTAATAATAATAACGTGTATTCTATTGTGCCACACTACCCTACACATCTCGTTCAATCCTCTCACCAAAGGTTGCCTGGTAGAGATTGCTCAGTAAGCAATAAGGCCGCCTTTGCATACCTAGTTATAGTTAATTTTACTCTGTATTCTTTTTCTTTCATGTGTGCAATAAAGTATTTATCTATCTATCTATCTATCCTTCCAAAATCAATTAACGATAATTTATTAGTCTAAATAACTGTCACTTTTCCAGTTCAATTATGCATTATCAATGGAACATTACGAAATTAAGCATTACTGTTGGATGTCTATAGAAAAGGGCATGGTTATGGGTTTTATGGTACCAGCCATGATTCTGATTTTAATAAACACAGGAATAATTATCGTTGGTTTACAAAGCGTAAAGCAAAAGCAAACTGAAATGCTCACGGCTAAAATACAAGAACTAGTTGACCATCATATTGCTAACTGGCCCAGAAATGAGAGGGTTGAAGATATTGCTAGTGGAAGTTTAGAAAACATCGATAACATGTACACACCTGCAAGTAGTCGGAAAAATACGGACAGCTCTGATACGTTGGAAAAGGAATACAATTATAATGACGATGATAACTACGTTAATATTGGAACATCGAGCAACGATATAAATGAAGGTGGAAGAGAGGTACATCAATAGATATCATTGATTTTATTTTCTATTGTCCGCAAAAATCTGCCTTCAGGCGTTTATTGCTAACATTTACTCCTCTGTGCTTTTCTGTATGCACTCAATTCATGTCAAATTATATTCTGGTTAAATCGTTCCGTTAATTCCCACCTTTGTCCGTCAAGAATCCAAAGGTTATACGACGCTAACGACATCCTTTAGTTCACAAATTGGTGGTAGGTAATACACTACTTAATTGATTTAGTCGGATAAAAGATAGTCATATTGCAAAATTCTACCATTATGGTAGATTTAATAAACTTCTTTTTTCCTAGGTCAGTGATCAAATGAAGGCCAATATGGACAAAGGCTTACTGAACATGCTTTACATGGACAACTTATCGTGGAAATGGAGCTGGAATACGGAAGGCAATGAGTTGAAGACATATCTGAATCTATGTCTTATTTTGGAGCCATTTTTCGCTATTAACTGGGTTATGGGTGTCGTGGCTATAGAAAACGCTGCTCACTGGTCTACGCCGACGATTTATTTGATACTGGTTGTATCGATGGTTAGTGATTATTTTTGATACTTGATTGGCATCATCGTGCCAAGCCGTCACTGACCCGTAGCCGAGCATGATAAAGGTTTAGGCCACTATATTTAGTTGACAGTGAAGGAAAACCTAATGAGGAAATTTGCAACCCAAATATTAAGGGTACCTGTGGGTTAAATAAAATTACCATACCCCTAACAGGTTAGCCCGCTACCATCTTAGACTGCATTATTACTTACCACCTGGTGAGATCGCAGTCAAGGGCTAACTTGTACTTAGTGGTTAAAAAGGCATATAAGCGTATTAAAATATTGGCTTTTTGCATAAGATAAAAATCATTCGGGTCGATGGATAAGTAGGTGTCCTTATGAAGTTATGACAGATCACAAAGGCGCATTTTTTGCAACTTATAAATGTTCGCAATGAAGCACGCAGATACCTAAATGTGTTTTTTGATGAATGAAAAGCATGTTCTTATGTACATACCTAATATAGACTAAGAACTAATATAGACTTATAATAAATCTATGTAGGTAGATGATAACTTAGCCGGCATGGCGAATATACCTATTTGTATTTTTGGGACCTGCAGTCATTGGTATGCCCTTGGTTTGGAACTACTTCCTGTAGGCATATTAGTTAGGTATAGTTCGCGCGCGAGTTGAATACTGAGTAAATGTATGGTGACACATACATTTACTCTGCATTCAACTCGCGCGCGAACATTCAGCCATTTATTACTTTGTACTTGGGTAAGCAGTGCTGTGCAGGTCGCGCGTATCTTTTGCATCAATCATTGATACATCGCAATCACCTCTGATTGGTTAACACTCTTCCACCATTGGACGAAATCCATTGACGCAGCAAGAATACCATAAATTCAGCCAATCGGAGGTGATTGCGATGTATCAATGATTGATGCAAAAGTTACGCGGTCGCCCTGCTGGCGTCTCTGAGTCTATAAGACCAGAGGTGCAATCATGTAAGGATTGCCGATCAAATCGTATAAGTTCGGCTTCAAACTAAATAAACCATAACTGCATTGAATTAGAGCTCCATTTCGTGTATCCATTCTTATACGTTTAGGGTATCGTATATACCTAAACGTATGAGAATGGATACACGAAATTGAGTTCTAATTCAATGCAGTTATGGTTTATTTTACTATGAAGACGAACTTATACGTTTTGATCGGCAATCCTTACATGATTGGGGGGCTGGTCACCAGATATAGGTCACCGTAAGATAGCAAAGGCCGTTGAATTGTAATCTAACTAGCGATATTGTAAACTGTCAACAGATTACAATTTAACGCATTATTTTTCGGTAGATTGTAATCTGTTAGGTAGGTATATTAAAACCTAAGGTCTTATCCACGCGTACGAAGTCGCGGTCATCAGCTAGTTAAATATATCGAACGAAGTTTAGTTTCACGATCATTTGGAAGGTAAAGCTAAACTAGCTTCTAAAAAACTCAGGATGCCTAACAGGGTGAAAATATACTTTGCGCTCAAGCACAGGCTTCTGCTATATAAAGCGCAATTTCGGCGCCACGCGAAGTGTGGGCTCTTTGGCCCAGAGCACCCCAGCACCAGTTCCTTCCATTTGACTACCTACTCCAAACAGTCAGAGAGTTAGAGTTAGTATAATGCGTGCCGGGGATCCTACGTCCCGATCATCCAAATAGGAGGCCGAACGCCTAGTGGTTTAGACGCTCGGCTTAGTAAGTACCTGTCGTAATATAAAAGTTTTTATCTACTCCAGCATCGAAAAGTTCCAATTTCGAATTTGACAACTATATCGAATTGAACCCTCTTTCGTGTTTGCTTCTCATAACGATACAGTTCGTTGTATGGGAGCTGTATCGTTATGAGTCGTAGCTGTATCGATATGGTTATCTTCATAAATAGGATACCTATAGCTTAGCGGCTCTGGGTTCTGGCACTTGATTGATTTGACTTTTTTATTAATTTATAAAGTAAAAAATTATAAAGACGTCCTTGTCGTAGATAAAATCTTGTATGCAACTGTACGTAATTAGTCATTTTAATTCTCGTACTATCCTATTTTGATACTCGGCAAGCCTCGTATCAAAAAACAGCACTCGAATTAAAATGACCCTCATTACGATACAGTTGCATAAATAGCTATTGAGTGTGAGATGATACTATGATACTTACTTACAGCACATCTACTTCGCGGCCACGATTTGCACCACGTTACCAGTCATACGCGAGAAGACAACGCCGGCGGCGCCGTGTTGCGAGGAGGTCGTCACAGAGCCTGCTGTCACACGAACAAGGTATTTTCATCCCATCTATACGAAAAGGACGACTTGGTTCGCCTTTAAGTGCACCCAAAGGTGGTGTTTTCTATATGAAACTTTTAGCGGGCAGGAATGAGTTTTTAATCCTCTTTATTTCAAAAAGTGCGCCGCAATTATCTTTTCATCTCATCTATTCGAAAAGGACGACTTGGTTCCCCTTTGAGTGCGCCCAAAGGTGGTGTTTTCTATGAGGAACTTTTAGCGGGCAGGAATGAGCTTTAAGCCCCGCCGCACATGCACCCACTCGCATTGGTCTTCACGAGCCGCGTGCGAGTGGCAGTATTTAAAACCTATGGCACAGTACCGAACTCCGCATTTGCTCGCACGTGTCGATGCAGGCACGTACATGAGCGTGTACGCGCGTGCTGGCTAGGTGATCGAGACACTAATTTCGAGTGGCAGTGGCGCGAGTGTTTGCAAGATGGAGGAACTAGGTAATTGAAGCTGTTCGAAGCGAAAAATGTTTATACGACGTAAAACACCCAGATTACATGAATACAAAATTAAAAGATTCTATTTGGAAACTCAGAAGTTAATTTGAATCCTCCATGGGTTTTCCTTTTGGACATGTAAGAGCTCTTCCATTTTTTTTTCCGGATGCTTTCCTTATTCATAATAATCTATATAAAAACTCGTTATCATTGTCGGATTCTGAACTTAAATCTAGCGCGTCCATCTTACTTGATTCCCGTCGACAAATGCCACTGATGCGTCCACTGATGTACGATTCGTGTAAGCAAATGCGGACACACCGTGTCCACCAATGTCAGTGCCACATTGGCGTAGTATCGTGATTCGTGAACCAGTGCGAGTGTGGGCATGTGCGGCTCGGCTTAATCCTCTTTATTTCAAAAAGTGCCCGGCAATTATCTTTTCCGCGCACTTTTTGAATTTGGAACATCTTAGTGCGAAAGAAATCGAACACAAATATTGTTTGAATAGAGACTGAATGGTACGACGGCCCATAGTCGCGCCGACGGCTTTGGTTTCTTTTTTTTTAAATTAAAAAAAAATTAAAAATGCACGAACTAAATGCCGCGTTTTCGTAAATTTTTACGGATTGTTAAAAATTCATGGTTTTATTTTGAAAAATGAGTTCTTCAAATGACAGTGAAACTATACTTTCACTGTCATTCCTGAAAGCATTAGAACTGACGAAAGAAATGTGATCTATTACTTGCAAAATCCCGGGAAGAATTTTATTGAATGGAGAAATGCAAGAGGCGCCAAGAATTGTTCAGAATCTGTGTTTTGTGTGTGTGTATGTGGTTTGTGTGTTGGAAGTAGTTCCAGTACTTAGCCAAAACTAAACAACCTTCCACTCTTTGGACTACCTACTCAATGCTAAAATCAATAGTCAGTTCTAATAACGACGTAAAACTGGACACATATTATTCGAAATTAATAGCGTATCTGAAGAGGATGTCTGATGGATTTGTAGTTTTATTTTCTCATAGAGGGGGATGAAAAGTAGAGTGTATCATTCGTGCGCAAAATATTTTTGGGCTCGGGCGACGTACTTTGAATCCCTCGCTACGTTCAGGATTCTACTAAAGAATCCCTCACTTCGCTCTGGATTCAAAAAAGGTAAAAATATTATTTTGCTCCCTTATAATACAATCTACTTTTGCCGCGCGCTTTTTGAATTTGGAACATCTTAGTGTTCAGCGTCAAAGAAATCGAACGCAAATATTGTTTGAATAAAGACTGGCTGGTACGAAAAAAAGGAATCAAATTAAAAACGCGCGAACTACAGCCCGCGTTTTCGTAAATTTTCACGGATTGTTAAAAATTCATGGTTTTATTTTGAAAAACCGGCCAAGTGCGAGTCGGACTCGCGCACCGAGGGTTCCGTACTCAAGAAGTAGGTATAATTACCTTTGTTAATGAACCGCAAAACTAACTTTGTTTGTAGAGGTTTACTGTTAATATCAAAAAATTACGTTTGTTGTATGGGAGCCCCCCTTTAATATTTACTTTATTGATATTTAATTATTTATTTTGAAAGGTAATATACAAGTTAATATTCTGTGAAAATTCGAACCGTCTACCTGTTACCGTTTTTAATATTGAGCAAAAAAATACGAAAAAAACACGTTTATTGTATGGGGACCCCCCTTAATATATATATTTTTTTAATTTTTAGTATTTGTTGTTATAGCGGCAACGGAAATACATCATTTGTGAAAATTTCAGCTTTCTAGCTATCACGGTCTATGAGATACAGCCTGGAGACAGACAGACAGACAGACAGCGGAGTCTTAGTAATAGGGTCCCGTTTTTACCCTTTGGGTACGGAACCCTAAAAATGAGTTCTTCAAGTGACAGTGAAAGTATAGAATTAACTCCTCAAAATATTAGGACTGACGCAAGAAATGTGATGAATAATCTATTACTTGCAAAATCCCGGGAGAAATATATGAAAGCCTATGGTAATTTAATTGAATGGAGAAATGCAAGAGGCGCCAAGAATTTTTCAGAATCTGTGTTTTGGCCTACTTCCAGTACTTAGGCAAAACTAAACAACCTTCCACTCTTTGGAGTACCTACTCAATGCTAAAATCAACAGTCAGTTCTAATAACGACGTAAAACTGGACACATATTCAAAATAAATAGCGTAAAGAGGATGTCTGATGGATTTTTTTTTTTTTTTTTTTTTTTTTTTTTCTCTTTATTGGAATACATACAGCGTTTTACATTACAAATAACAACTTAAATATAGTTTACACATTTGCCTATAAAGTATTCACTAATTAAATATAAATGTAGTGGTTATTGCGGGAGTAATTTTGTGAAGTGTTAAATAAATTTGGAAAAAATAAAATAAAACAATAATAAAGAGTAAAGTTACAATTAAATTTAAGCTTAGTTACTAATATGTATAAATTCTACAAAATAATATGTAAGTACTTTATATAATTTTTTTTAATTCTGATATGTATTTTCCAATGCTGTGCTGAAACTGGTCTAATTGTACATATTTTTTATTGAAAGTGTTACATGCTCTGATTAAGAATCTATTTTGGCCATAGTTTGTTTTAGTTTGAGCTAGGCTAAAGGTTTTGACACTACGTCTTGATAGTCTAGGCACAAAGTAATTAATTCTCCCTAACAGATAGGGAGAATCAATTAAACCATTTATAATTTTTGTAGTTTTATTAATTTCTTATACTTAGAGGGTTTTGAAAAGTAGAGTGTATCATTCGGCCGCAAATTTTTTTGGCTCAGGCGACGTATTTTGAATCCCTCGCTACGTTTAGGATTCTACTAAAGAATCCCTCACTTCGCTCTGGATTCAAAAAAGCGCCCTCGCCGTAAAAATATGATTTTGCTCCCTTATAATACAATCTACTATTTTGTATAACTTGCAACCACCCGCAGTTTCATTCAATACTAAAAATTATACACTAGCGCTGGGCTGCAATCAGACTTGCTGGCAAATGGTGATGCAGCCTAAAACGAAAGCCGGAAGCACTGGAATCAGCCCGGTGAACATGGTACACTTTTAAATAGCACTAAACTATCCTATCCTAGGCTTCACAAATTCAAACTATGCCAGCATCTTTCCAGATGCGATTTCTACCTCAACAGGACTCCAAGTTAAATTTTAAAAAATGTTTCAGGACCACAGACAGCATCCCACTTCTGGACCCTGGAATACAACATGCCATCGTGACTCCGGCACCAGCTGACACCATCAGCACGATCAGTATTTAAAACAGAAAAAGTTACCAATTGGTAATATTTGAGGAAAACATACGTACTGGCAACACTCGTTTAGTTCTAAACTCGAACGCCATTTCGGCGACCATCGTTAATTGGCGGATAATTCGAGTAAACAGGAACTTTTCTTGGCAGTGTTTTAATTAAGTGTAAAATATGTGAATTTTCAATCAATGGCAGATACAATCAATAGGCTTTAAGATCTTTTCAGGATTTTGCGTCATAGTAAAGTATGATATTATGATGATGAAAAGAAGTAAAAAACTGGATGTTTTCAAGCACACACCCGTAACTTGGTTTGTATACGTGGACGCCTTTTCGGCGGTAGTTCTTTAGAATTAATAAAATTATGTATGTATTTCCAAAGTATATTTTCCTTCCCAAAGTATGACAAAACGAAACAAAATTAAAACAAATATTTTAATTTCGAGACAGACGATTCGAGTTAGTTTGAACTTCTAACTTTTGTCCTGGAAAATACGAAATGGGTTGACAAAGTAGTTGAAAGTACGTAACAACGTACCTACATTTAAATTAAATAGGCTAAAAATATGTACTTTCTGATTGTAAGTACCTGTTAACTTCATTAAAAAAAGAAAAAACAAAAAAAAAATGTGCCCAATAAATTGGAATTGCTTAGGAATTAATAAAAAAAACATTTTAATAGTTAACTTTCTCGTTTGATCGACTCTATGTGTTACCTATTCATTAAAAGAGGTTAAGTTAAGTATTTTAATTGAATAGTTACCTACTTATTATAGTTATTTAATAGTGATTAATAGGAACAGACATGTACCTACTCTTACTTAAACTGTCGCAAAAACTTTGTTATTATTACTAAGTATCCTTAATAAGTAGTATCCTTTTCGTCAAAATTTGTGGTAAATAAGCTATGTTAAAAAAAACTCCAAGTGGTACATCCTCGTAGTTTTCACACTGAATGCAGGCGTTGGTATTAAGTTTTTCATTCCTTTCTTGCCCATAGCACAGACCATAGTGATTCCGCCTATTATACATTCCTACCTACATGCATGTCACCCCCTACATAGGTACCCCTATAGTGTTATGTAACTAACTTGTCTTATCTCGTCATATTATTATTTTTCAATATAAAGACGCCACACCTCGTATTTTCTGGTGTGCGTTGCCCCCTAAGTTCTGCATTCAGTATTTGACGTAGATTTACTAAAAAACCAAAAAAAACGGCGTAAGTTCCTCTTGGCTTTCATTTCGAAACTTTTTCATAGTACCTATTTCTTAGAACTTAAAATCTATGAATTTTTCCTAGAGAAGTACCTACGCATTCATAGATTCATATTAGTAAAAAAAGTTTAAAAGTAAAGGCTGGTGCACATTTGGTGGGCCTGACTTCTTAATATTATGTAGAAACCGTTAACTGAGCTCAAATTAATCAGGCAATTTTAGGACAGCTCAATTTTTTTTTGTATTTTCAATTAACACATTAGGTATAGGTAGGTACTATGACTTATTATTAATTTCTCTATCGCAGAAAATTCCCAGAGATTTTACACCTGTTCTAGTGTTATTTCTCGATACTATTTTTCGTTAACAAATCATAGCAAACTTCTCGTTTAATTTTTCCTCTTTAGAGTTTGACCCTAGACCTTTCCTTTGCGCCGTGCAATACATTACCTACACATGAAGCTCGAAGCGAATTTTAAAACGTATAAGAAAAAAATAAATTCTTTCCACATTTTTTATTCATTTCAGACTAAGCAGGTTTTTATTGTGCCCGTTAAATGTGTACGAGGTCATAGTAAAAAATAAATAAAAAAAAATATTTTAAAAAACTATTGTTGTTGAAAAAAATGTAGTTGTCACACAAATATCGGTGATAGATTACCTAAATAGTTCACTGTGATAGCAAAAGCGTTGCCACAGAGTTTTATTAAATGTTTTCATTACTTCAATGTTGTTTTTTTATTTCTCCTTAAGTAAAATACCTATTACCTACCTAGCTACGAAAACCACAAAACATAACTTAGACGTAACCATGACGTACCTGTATGGATCTCGGTGGTATGGATGAATGTACTAATATACGCGGCCGTCTTTCGTGGCCCGTCACGATGTATAAAGAGTAGTTTTCACGTACCCGTCGCAAAAAGATGTCAGGCGACGTCGCTAGACATAATATTGTCACGCTACCTTTTGCCTGTTGTCAGACTTGTCCCTTGCGATGTCGCCCGACATCTCTAGCGACACGTGTCGCGGGATATTCGCCCCTCACCCGTTCTTAGGTTAGCGACAGAAGCGACGCCACGCGATGCGTCGTCGTAGAAAACGACAGACGTATCTACGCGACAACGTAGACGTAATCCGTTGTCCTAGGTGAGCGACAGAAGCGACGCCAATAACGCCATCGAAAATGACAGACTTTGCCGCGTAGATACGTCAATTTTCTATATCGTCGCTTCTGTCGCTCACCTGGGACAACAGACGATACAGAAGACAGCAGTGGCAAACTTCTTGAATGCTGTGAAGTAGCAAGCCTAGTAGACATACAAAGAAACAAGTAGAATGTTGGCTAGTGTATATTATTGCTTAATGTACGAGTGCAAAAGTGCAATTACAATCAAGAAGTTTGGCGTCTCATAGAAAGGGTAGTTAGAGGTCGTCTAATCTAAAAATGAACGCGCCTCTAATGTGTTTAGGCTCACATGCAAAGTAGGTGTAAGCAATACACACATTGGACAACGTCATTGGTCATTCAGTCGCCAGAACAGACACAAATTCTAAGGCCGGTTCTATTGCACTATTTATGCGCGTTCATTTTTAAATTAGATTACCCCTACTTCATAATTAAACCACCAATATTCACTTATATCGAGTGTATTTCTGGATAAATTGGTTACAAAATACTTATCAACTGGCCGCTGGGGACCGCATTTTACAAGCTATCTGCATCAGTGAATGAAAATCTCGTAGTAGCGATTTTGATGAAGTTTCTTCTCATTTACAATCTAAGTAATGTATAAAAAAGCCGGACTGATGTGAAAAAAGAAAGAAATCACGCACGTAGACGCGTATGAATTAATTTATTTTGAGCTTACCTTAACTCTTTAGTTATTTTTTAGGAAAAATATATATAATAATTAGTATAATTTAAATTATTACATAAACATCCCTTATGCTACACCGCGCAGTCGGTAAATATAGTTAATTCACTATATCTGTACAAATATTCCGACATAGACCGTACCTACAACGTTTTCGTATCAAGCTTTAGGGACAACTGAAAGTATAAAAGAACCCATTTTTTTCAATGAGAGCTTGACTCATTTACGATTATAAAAACCTGTTTTAAGACTACTGTAGTCGCGCAAAATGCTGAAATTCAAATATAGAACTGTTTTAAAATGCAATTCGGTAACTAACTACCCTCTTTTTACAAGTAACAATACTGTTAATTTCCATTCATCGTTTTATATTTCTAAATCTATTAAGTATTCCCAAGAAACTTGATTATACAGATTCACAATTTTATCAAGATTTGCGTTGTCGTATTTTTGAATGATCGCCGGATAAGATCTATAAAGCGTTAATCGAGTTCCTTTTTCTAATAAAAAAAAAACAATAAATTAATAAAAAATAATACATATTTCAAACTTAGCATATTATGTGTAAAGACACACTAAGTTTGTTACATCAGTCTGGTTTTGCGCGACTATAAATCCACAGTTTAGCAAAAATACAGATCAGTAACGAACGTACTTGCGCAGAGCATAGACTTGGGCCTTGTATATTGTCTTACAAACTTTCTTCATTGACACTTTCGATGTTTTCTAGGTTATTTCGGGCAGAAGTTATTTCATTTTTGTCAATGCAAGCGAATGGTAAAAGACGTGATTTTAAAATTTGATATTCAGCAAGCGTCGCGCTTCGCTCAAAAATGATCTAATACAAAACGCAAGATTTGACGGCTGAATATTTAACCATACACCATGATAATCCTTCAAGTTACTTTACGATTTAAAAGTACGTTTTGAGATATTTTAAAACAACATAATGGACATAATCTCTTGTTCTGACATAAATATCAATCTTTTTGGCGGCTAAGAAGCGCGAAGGCGCAGAATATGTGCCCGACTTACGATGCGAACTGTGAAACCAACTCAGCCGCCAAAAAGATAGCATCGAAGTGCAGTCCATACGATCGATCCCCACTGTACGCTTGCTAGGCTGCGGCCGGACGTAGCACACCGGTGCGTGGTCGTACATAGCGGGTAAATGCGTTTACTGGCGGTCCGTTGCGCGGAGTTTCTCCTCGACGGCCTCTTGGGAGGCTTCCGAGAGGTCGGTCGCTTGGATATACTTCTGTACGCCTACCAGCGATTTCTTCAGCGCGTCGAATGAGCTACAGATCAGAAAAATTAAAGTTATAATATATCTTACTTCTACTATTCCATACTAATCAATACTTTTATTAGCCTGTCTGCTAAGTCTAGCACTTCCCATCTGTTCAACCGATTTTGATTAAATTTGATACCAAAAGATACTTTTTATCCCGTAAAATTAAATATGTCCTGCGGGAATCAAAAACCTTAACCACATGGACAAAGTCTGAATGTGAAAGTTTTTTATGTGTTAATACTTCACACCATACCGACTGAACAGAATTGGCTGAAATTTGGTATGGAGAACCCTAAACTAACACACAGGCTACATTTTATCCTAGAAAATGATCCCGCGAGAACCAAAAAACTTTTATTCATGAGGTGGCGGGCATCATCTTGTTTCTTTAACGGTTATACTTAACTCTTGACTGTGATAAAGTTGCTTTTTTTGTTATCCTGATTACATATTTACTAGATGATACCCGCGTTTTCATATGCGTGGATTAAGTTTTTTTGTATTCCTGCGGGAACTACATGTCCTTCCCTGGGATACACCCAAAACCTGTACAAGAATTTGATCAAAATCGGTTGAATAGATGAGCCGTGAAAGCATAGCATTCAGACAGTTTCGCATTTGTAATATTACCTAGTATGGATTATGATTATTATGTGCTTGTTAGTAAGAAAATAATGTTGAATGTCATTAATTTAGGGCAGTGTCAATTTTCAGTGGTTCTCACCTAGAGTACAACATCTTCTTCTTGACCTTGGCGGTGTCTGGGCACCACGACATGAGGAACAGCTTCTGTTTCTTACTGGCCTCCGAGGTGCCTTGGCACTGGTGTGTGTATTCAAAATCAAACAGTCCATATCTGAAATTTATAATTAATTTTTTCTATTATTATTATCGACTAGCGTTGCATTTGCTATGGCAAGAGAGTCAGAGTTTTTTTACAATATCAAAATCAGTAATTAGGAGTTCTGTACAAGAAGTAAAGTAAACAACATGGCAAAACTCAAAAGGCAATAGGCAGGGCCCGACCCCCTGTTAGATGCCCGGACGACATCGAGTAAGTCTTACAAGACCTACATCCCCCTGTGGACATTTAACGGTTCACAACAAAAGCGCTTGACGACTTATAGTGCTTATGGAAATGATATTGATATTTTGACAGTGCTGGCATCCTTATGTGGGTGACAACCAGCACGAAATGTTTTAGCTCGACTCTGTTGCGCTAAGGTGTGGAACACCCTCCCAGAGCACAACTTAAGTTCCTTCAACGCAATAGTGAATAGGCATTCCGACCTAGACCTCTTCATTGCTTTGCACTAAGTACCTACAATTGTCATCAAGCGCAAGCCTAATTCACAATTTAAAAAAAGTTTATGTCGGGGGGCACTTATCTAGATTTGCAGTTGACTCTTGTCTTGTTGGAAGCCACTCAAGCCAGCTGCTGGGGGATGGCCACTGTGACCGAAATTCGGCCTATAGGATAGTCACCTGCACTCGCCGGTGCCTCCCTTCTGCAGGTCTTCGAGGAACTGGTCGTATTCAGCGTTGCGGCCACCGACTGTCTCCACGTCGATTTGCTTCTCGTCGCGGATGTAGAACACCACGTAGCGGTGCTTTTTATCTTTCTTTATCTCCTCGTACGTGGTTTTGCACGCGTCCGACACTGTTACACCAGACGCCTGAAAAAAAAAAACAAATGTTTTTTAATCAAATAGACTTTTACAAGTGCTTATGAATAGTCAAATGAATCTTTCTTCCGAGAAGAAAAGAAAAGAGAAGTTGTCTAAATTACTGAACAATAGTAATTATAATATGACCGTAAGAAGATTATATTCCACTAGCTTTTGCCCGCGGCTTTGCTCACGTTAGGTTCGATGTTCATACAAATTTCAAACGCACATAAGGGTTGTATTTTCAAAAATACTTTCTTAGCGGATGCCTACGTCATAATAGCTATCTGTATGCCAAATTTCAGACATCCAGTGGTTGACTGTGCGTTGATAAATTAGTCAGTCACCTTTACCTTTTATGTATTTAGATTAGTTACGGGCTGTTATACCCAGGAACCGCTAATTGATTGAATCTTGGAAGTAGATGGTGATTGGTTCTACTTGCTAGTATCCGAATTGCAAAAACTTGTATTAGAATTAAATAACTAACCGACTAAGGCATTAGCCGAGACGACATTGTTAAACGATTTGAAGTAGAATACCAGATAAAGTTTTGATGTAGTGTCACGTTTATGATATTGTCATTGTTTACATGTAACACGCCCTGATAAGCAGAGATAATACCAGCGTACCAATGATTTGTTAATATATTGATAACCATTTCAAATCGACAATACCCGAACTTTCCTAAACAAGAGCTCCAAAAATTCTTATTCACAATAAGGGGGGTTACTATGAGCTCTTAAAGCAGGTCAGAAATTGAATTGCAGCACAGTGTAGTGTCTGCCTACCAGTTCAGTGCAGTTCAATTTCTGTCCTGCTTTAAGGCTCTGTGTAGCGTAAAAGGGGGTTTTTAAAAGCAGTGTATCCATCAAACAGTGACATAATGTATGCTTGTAAAAATAATTTGCTGTTTTCAAGACCTTTAAGCAGCCATTGACGCATCTCAAAACACAATTTAATAAAAATCTCTGCTTTGAAATTTATTTTAAACATACCTCTTAATTTACCTTGTAAAGCAATTTTTCTCCTTATTGAAACCAATAATTAGCTCTACAAATATAAGATAAAATTCATATTTCTCGCGCCTGTTTTTCATCTCGTGAGCTCACAGCGCCTTATGAACTCATAGCAACTCCCCAGGATTGAAGAAAACTTGTGTATAGCAACCCAGATGACATCGTCCGCGTGGTTTTTTGAAAGTTCTACGCTGATTGATTTTTCGGGATGAAAACTATTTTTGTACCATTTTCATTTTCATCAAAATTGGTGGAGCAGATTTCATCCTCCATTCCATTAAACCACTACCCAGCAAGCCAAGTGTAGATTGGGCTAAAGTTTCGCATTTATAATAATAAAGGATGTGCCATCAGCTCCCATAGCACAATGCCAAAGGGCAGGTCCTAAATGCAATTTTTTTTGTTACTGTGTGACACTTTATTTTAGTTTAATTTAGTTTTCTTCTTCTTTGCCATAAATCCGAATTAGCTGTTTATTTTAGTTATTGGCTGAATTTACGATCTTGATAAAACTGAATTTTAGACTATAGACCAATACGTACGAAGAATTTACGATTAGTATTGCAGTAAAGAGCCACCGACCGAGTCAAAGCTTTTTGGCTGAAACTAATGTTTTAATCCATTTATTAATACGGTATTTTGACATACTTACTAATTCTGGTACATGAATACTAGGTTATGAGCTTCAAGTGAGTAGGTACTATGTCAGAATATACTATTTTGTTCGTCGTAAATCCATCCTGTCACGTAATGAGCAGCTGGCGTTCCACATCTCACTATTTTAGTTCTCTTTAGTACGGTGTTTGTGGTTATATTATTTGAGCGATTTGTTAGCTGATGTCTAAACTATAATGTGGGTTGGGTTGGTAATAAATTAGGTACACTTTACTACTGAAAAGCGTGCACAAAAGAGAGCTAAGTAGGTGTAAAGCTCAGTTTGCGTCTAATGCACATTTTCATAGACAATCCGTAAATACCACTACAGCCTAATAACGTGCCACTGCTGGGCACAGGTCTCCTCTTTCATAGGAGAGAGGGAATTAGAGCTTAGACCCACCACGCTGCTCCAATGAGGGTTGGCGGCCTTTAACCACTATTATCATGTAAGTGATAATAATCGGGACCGACGGCTTAACGTGCTCTCCGAGGCGAGGTGAAACACCGCCAACTTTCTAACTCCGAGCTAGTACTGTGAATTTCTAGGCAGAAAAACCCATACGTAATTATGGTCCGACTCGGGACTCGATCCCGGGACCTCGTCGGCCGCATTCGAACATGTTAAACACTAGACCAAGAGGCAGTTCCTCCGTTATCCGTAAATATAATAATTTTATTACAGGAACCTGTACCTATCTCAATAGTTATTCATTGTGTTATCAATTAATTATTGCGAATTTACTATCAAGAGGTCTAGATAGGTAGATGAACTTTGCAAAATGTTTGTGCCAATGTTTTTACATATGCAGCTTCGAACAATGAGCAATAAAATCTCGAAGCGACATAAACGAGTTCCTATATGTTTATAAATAGTGTTATCTGGTAGCCATTCGCGAGCATTAATTATACATAATATTGTATGTGATTGGAAATCAATGTCTGTAACGTTGTTACGAGCATACGCTAAACCTCACATAGGCTTTTTTGTACTACTTATTGCCAAGTGCCCACGCCTTGATTAAAGTATATTTCGCATACTTAGTAAAGTTTTGTTCAGAATATATTGTTTCGAACCGGCGCGGCGGTAGAGTCCCGACTTCTCATTTATCACCTTCATAAACGCCACAAGGCGTTTTCCTAAATGAAATAAAACATTTCATTTTGTAGACAATCTTAAACTAATTCATAATGCTCCATACGGAAAAGGAAAGGATAGAATTTAGATCAGATGGTCTATTTTAAACATTGATTGTGTACAACAAAATTAGTAACTGCACTGATGTTTCTTGATAGACGCAACAAAAAATGCTAACAACGTGTGTCCGTCTGTCGATACATCTCCTAGTCAGACGCACGTGGTGATGCGCGTCTGTATTTAGACGGCCGATGTGTCTAATTATACACACCCGCCCATGCGGGTGGGCACCCGATGATGCGACGATCTACAGATAAATATTGTAGAGTTCAATTCATTGACAGAGTCGGGAAAGGCATATTGGTGAATCCTAGAAACCGATTAGGGAAGATACATCTAGTCGCAGAGAGAAGCCCCCGCCTAGGGTTACCCCTAACTAGTTGTCTCACTGGAAATACGTCACAAAGGGTCTGATTTCTATAAAAATGGAGACATCACTAAAATAATTAATATTAATTACTAACCTAGTAATGAAAAAAATATTTTTTAAAACCTGACCAATATTTAAAAATTCTGACATTTCAGGACAAATATTGACGTCTGGTAACATACTTCCAACAGATAATTATTTTAAAACTAGATGACTGTACTTCGTATCACCTACCCTAACAACAAAATATATGGGAAAATGAAATAGTTGTTTTTACTATCTTCCTCGGAATTTTTTCATATTTTCTCACCGTTTAAACTCTCCCTGGACTACGACAAACATTTCAAAATCAAAATCAGCTAAATCGGCCCAGCCGTTCTCGAGTTTTAGCGAGAAAAACGAACAGCAATTGATCAATTAGAAGATGAAAAATTCCCAAAAACACCCCTGGCAAGCAAGGGATCAAACCTGGGACTTAAGGCCACAGCGCTCACCACTGCACCAGTGTGGTCGTGGAATGCTGAAAGTAATGCACTCGACATTGCAGTAATAGGTAGCAAATAAATAAATACTTACATAGCCTGTGATTGTAATAAAGTATCACCCAGGTAAAATACCTACGATAATGACATTGAAGATATTACTATATCGCAAGTTTGCAGATTGTACGGCCGATTAAATGGTGACGCGGATGAGTTAGTAATTGATTAAATAATATGTACTTAATAGCCATATGATGCCCGCGAATTCGTCCGCGTGGGTTTCTACATTTTTAAAATTAAAATCCAACCTATCACTGTGCCAAATTTCGTCAAAATCGATTGAACAGTTGGTATGTAAAAACGTAGCAGACAGATACTTTTGGAATAATATAAGTGCTAGATGATGCCCGTGACTATGTTCACGTGGGTTAAGATCCCGCGCGAACTTTTCAGTTTTCCGGGTTAAAAAGTAGCCTATCCTACCGCGAGATACATCCTATCCTCTGTACCAAACTTCATCAAAGTCGACTGAACAGGTGATCTGTAAAAACGTAGCAAATAGACTGGCATACTTTTGCATTTATTTGGATATGGAAGTATGATTACAACGCATGAACGGATTTTCCGATCACAGCTTTGTTACTTGGACGTGATCTCACCCGATTGACAAATGATGATGCAGCCTCTGATGGAACTAATAATTAATATGGAAGGTGGTGTAATTCATAGGTATGCTCTCCATACTAGTTTCTACGTCATAATATTATTATCACTAAGCGTGGATTAAGGTTTTTAATTCCTGCTGGAATTATGTACATATATCTATGCCTATAGCATGTGTCCTTCCCCGGGATATATCGTATAGCTATACAAAATTTCATTAAAGTTGAAAAGATGGGCCGTGTTAGCGTAGCAGACAGATAAACACACCTTCACACACATAGGTACATTATACACGTATTAGTATGGATTTAGCCAAGTAGGCTGGCAGAAGAATAATATAGGCGCCAACAATTTGTTTCTAAGACCTCATACAGGTTTAATTACTCAATGACACGAGCAGTTCACAAACGACACAAACGACGAAAAATAAAAACAATGTGAATAGATTAAAATCTGCTTAGTGACCAGATTCTAGTAAATAGCCGATGGTTAATATTAGAATCGGCTGACGACAAACGAACGAGCCCACGCGGCACAGAATCTTTGATAATATTCCATGTTCTGGGCTTTTGGTAGTGTTCCTAGGATGAGTTAGGTAAGAGTGACTGGCAGTGTCTGTAGCCCTATTGGTCAATAGTGGAAGAGTGTGTCTCTGCGTCTTATTCCTCATTGCTGAGGGTCGTGACTCGTGACCCCTTTCCATTAATTACATAATGTAGGATTTTCTTGGAATAATAATGCGGTGGGTTCCCAGGTTCTCCCGGACCGACGGCTTAAAGTGCTCTCCGACGCACGGGGGAAACAAAAAGGGCAAACTCGGTCACCCATCCATCTACCGACTTGTTCAACGTTGCTTAACAATCGCAATCGACTTATATGCGTTGTCGCAACTAGGCCACTCGTCCCTCAACCCACAAGGTGTAAGTAAAGGTACTGTCCTCGGCATCGCTAATAGTGAAAAAATTACAAATTTAAAAAAAACCCCCGACTAGAAAAAAGCTGATGACCTTCAGACGGATGAACAGATTTTCATGAAATATGGCTAAGAACACTCGGGATAAAATTATCTATGACACAAAAAATACTAAACGAAAATCGGTTCATCCGTTTGGGAGCTACGATACCACAGACAGATACACAGATACACAGACAGACACGTTAAACTTATAACACCCCTCTCTTTTTGCGTCGGGGGTTAATAAACACGCTTGTTTACGTCGCGTCCCGTCGTTTGTATTATTATGGTTTCCCATCTAGTTGATTTGAAATGTTATTATTTGCTTAAGAAACCCGACAAACTGTCTCCAAGTCTCACTCTCACAACAGTATTACTTGTGAAGTAAGAAATATGGGGTTTAAAAATCTTTACCCATGACCTACAGATATAATATTATAATAGACTAGCTGATGCCCACGACTCCGTCCGCGTGGAGGTATGAATAATAGATAGTAGCCGATTCTCATACCTACTGAATATGCATATAAAATTTCATAAAAATCGGTCAAGCCGTTTCGGAGGAGTATGGTAACTAACATTGTGACACGAGAATTTTATATTATAATAGATAGATAGATATATAGATAGATAACACTGGGGAACACGGGTTCTGTTTTATGAAGTTTCAAAGCCGATTCTAAATGATGTTGCCAAGATGATTACAAATCTAGTCTGTTTTGCAGCTCTCCTTTTTGAGATATCGATGGTAGGGGATTATGCGGAAGGACCTGGGAACCCACCGCATTATTATCCCAATAAAACCACTGCCATTAGTAATTAATGGAAAGGGGTCACGACCCTCAGCAAACGAGGAATACGATGCAGTGAGAGGATAGGGGATTTGAACAAAAATACATGAATTTCGTGAGAATTAAAACAAAAAAAAAATTAATTCAGTATACCAGTGTAATAGTACTGACGCCATGACCATCCGAAGAATAGATGCGCCGCCCCCAGATTTTCTAGTCTTCCATAAAGGGTAGTTCAGATTACGCTAATGTTTGTACGCATTCTTGAGACAGACTTAAATTATAAAAAAGGGACATTACGTTTGTTGTAATTTGATGCTGTCATCTTCAAGGTTAGAACAAGTGTGTGACTAATGACGCAATAAAGGGCGCAGCAAATCCGCATAGCTGTATCGATTTCCTAGACGACATGCAACTTTAAAGAAAGGAGATATGTATAGCAGCAGATGAGGTGCGTTTTGCATAAGAATTCGTACCAATACAGCCCATTAACGTCCCACTGCTGGGCACAGGTCTCCACTCTCATCGGAGAGAGGGGATTAGAGCTTAGACCCACCACGCTGCTCCAATGCGGGTTGGCGGGCAAAAAAATAGGAAACTATAGGTATATCAAAGGTTAGCAGAGATGTGCTGGTGTCCCTAGCCTATCACGAATAGGTAGGTCCTTTTACCACTACAGTCATTTTGCGAATAGGTCCTATGTCGACTAACCCTAATAAATGTCAGTGTTTTTGTTGGTTGGTCTGTTTTTCAATCACGTCGCGACAGAGCAACGAATCAACGTGATCTTGCATGGGTATATTTGAGAATCCGCAGAGTGACATTTAATAAACATAGGATTTAGATTTAATATAGGATTTAGGAAAATCTCGGCAAACTCTTTGATTTTCCCGGATATGGGGTAAGCCTGTGTATCCTCACTCGACCTCTAATTATACTCATGCAAAAGAAAATCACGTCGATGCGTTGCTTTGTTTGGAGTGATTGAGGAATAAACAAACAAACACGCTTTCGAATTATTATATTATGTAATAACTTTATCCCAACTTAAACCCAGTTTTAAATCATCTAAGGATCATGTTGGAAATGCATCTATTGAACCTCGTTGTGCTGTTAGAATGAAAAGCAGACATCAGACTAGAATAAATATCGGTCGCTGGCGACAAGGATTTCCTTTGGGGACGCCACGACCGGAAGCCGTCCGTCCCATCGGGGGATGGACTCCGTTATCAACTGGCGCTTTAAATAATAAAACCGGCCAAGTGCGTGTCGGGTCAAGCACAGTGCAGGGGGTAAAGGGTAAAGCTGTGATAGTTTTCCTTGTTAACTTCGTCATATTATTATCTAAAATCAACCGTTTAGTTGGCAGAGGGGGGGGGGGGCACCCCCCCCCCCCCACCCACTAGTTTATTTAAAAAAAAAACGGTTTAAGCATCACCATTGCCAATAATTTATAGTCCCTAGTACCCTACACTTGACCCTCAAAACATGCACAGATCACAGCATCCCTCCGCAATACGTAATCAGCCCTCTTGCAAAGATCGGAGGGTGAGGGGCGAATGACCTCCGCCGCTCTGACGTCAGGTCAATGACTCACGGCAATGACATCGATTCTACCGCGAGACTTCATTGTCAAATTGTACTGTGACTTTATTGCCTGCCATTTATTGTGACTATAATAATATTGGTCGCGATTTTAATGCAAAGGTCAGGAGTGCTATGCTATAATTGCAGCCTTATTTATTTATCCCACTACAAGTTAGCCCTTGACTGCGATCTCATCGTGGTAACTATAAGATGGTTAACGGGCTAACATGTTAGGGATGTGGCAGATATATTAAACCCATACCCCTAATCCGCCGCCGGTAGGCCGAAGTTAATAACCTTGCCGGGTATCGAATTGTGGTATGGAACTCTAAAAGAGTGAAGCAGGTTGATGCCTATTCAAAAAATTTAAGTCCTTGTTAAATCGTTGGTAATATGATGAATGATCAATGATCATGCAAGTCTAGGAAGGGACACTCATCTATCAATGCAGAATGCAGACTTAATCATGTTTGGCTCTATTTCATACAAAGAAGCCAGACTAACTCACTCACTGACTCATCAACTCACAGGGCAGCTTGAGCCCTTGAAACTAGAAAGCTTAACTTTGCACAGAAGTTACCTTTATAATGAGGACAAGGAATAAGGGCAGATTTTCAAGGATAAAAATAGCCTATGGCCCTCTCCAGGTCCTCAACTATACCCATGCAAAAAATCACGTTGATCCATTGCTCTGTTGGGGTGTGATTGAGGGACAACCAACAAACAAACACACTTTCGCATTTAATATTTTAAAGTATGATTTGATTATTAATACAATATGCTACCTAGCAGTGTCTAGCTTTGTAAAGCAGTGGCTAATATTTAATGCGCATGATATTAAAAAATTTCAGACTGTTAATTATTAAAGAGTTAATGAATTATTGATAACAAACTGATATAGCTGGCATCATCAACTTTGTATGTAGTGTGAAAAAGCAGACATTTATGCAGCAAGTCTAACTTGTAACAGTAAAATGAATTGCATATGCCATATACAATAAACAAGTGAACATAATTAAAAAACACGACAGCCCTGCCATATCGAATAAAAAAAAACATATAGCCAGTGCCACTCGGGAGGATGTAAGGATTCTAATGATGATGTTGTTTGTATTTATGGGGTATGATACATCCAAATCCTTTTAGGTATATAAAGTTATGGTGGAATAAAGCAACTCGCATGCATACATACATACATGAACATTACACTCTTTTATTGGCAGTTGTGTAAGAAGACTCTCTTATTCACACTTGAATGTCCAGTATGACGCTTTGACCTAAAAAGCTGAACTTTTGCACACAGGTTCCATAAGGTACCACAATATGACTCTGTTACTAGCTTATGGCGGTTTCTAGTGCATCGATTATCACTTATTTGCTTAAATAAAGAATAATGTTCTGTTTGACAAAGACTATATTATTGTAAATTGTTACACTAACCGTAATAGTGCCCCAAATAGCTACAATTTTGTTAGTCATAAGGAAAGAAACTAGAACAGTTCTAAACTTATTAATATGCTGTAATAATAACAATTCCAAACATTGTGGTTTGCATCTAATTACAGGTTAATAAGGATTTTCCTTATAAGGCCAATATAAAGGAATACCCTGTATGTTTTGACATTGGTTGTATGTATAACATTACAGGTTTTACATTCAAGGTGTTAATATAAGATGGATGGATATTGGATCTGGGTCACTGAGAGATTAACCATACTAATAATACAAGTGTCTGTCTGTTGCTGATTCACTGCTGATCCATTTAACAGATTATGATCAAATTTAGTGCAGATATAGCTTGCATCCCGGAGATTGCAATGTGATTAAAATAAACAGACTCATGTGGACAGTTACTGCTGGTATCATCTCATATTGATATTGCAAGTGTGTCTGCCTGTATAAAACCTTTTTACTGCTTTTATTGCACTCATACAGTACAGGCAATAATCTCAGTGTGAACATTTTTTGATCAGACTTGGCTAAAAACTTGATGGCCAGATTTGTAGCTCTATTCCATAAATGCTACATTAATCATTGTGTAGAATTTCAATTGTTGGAATTGACTCGATTTATGGTATTCTGGCTGTGGTAATGAAATTTTACCAAGAGCGCCAGTGTTAGCTAATTACAGGAGATACTGTAGCAAACATATTAACATAATAGCCCCCTGCACCCGATTAGCTGTTCTATATTATATTTAATTCAATGCATGCAGATAGATCCAATCCAGATAGAAAAGTTTTAGTATTAGATCAAATTGGAATGTGTCAAGGCTACCGATGCCAGTTTTAGAGACAATCTCAAATTTTACAGAAACTTAAGGGCATACATGTGACCATTTTCACGTGGCTTTCACTTGATAAGGGTGTCCCTTAGATTTAAGGATTGTTGGTGATAACGTGCATTACACTTTCAAAAGATACATAGTAGGCTACTTGGACGCCGCAAGTCGCGGTCTTACGCTAGCGTGTTTCATGTCGTAAGTCATACCGGCGAGTCGGGACTCGTTAATGAGTAACCTGTAGCCTGTAGTGAAAGTTAGCGCGATAAATGCTGTGGTGATTCATCTATAACCTATGACTCACATAATAAGCCTCGCACAACATCCAAACTGAGCAAATAAGGGTTTCATTTAGTTAACATATTTAGCATGATTCGTATAAGAATTGATAACGGATTTATGCAGGTACTTTATGGTTATAGATAGTAGATTAGTGTAACCTTGGCATTGATAGTGGAATTTGGTGTGTACAAGTGGTTATTTCAGTGACGGAGGGTGAAAGGAGACGCCCAGTCGGTTCGCCCCCCCAAAAATAGACTTGAAATCGCCGTACATGACACTATGCCATATATGGTTAACTAGTAAAGCAACTGCGCGTACCAATGCCGCAGGTTCGATGCCCTCGCCGGCTGGCGACTGATAACCGCTTAGACACGAAAATTCAACGCCGCAACGCGTAAACACCAGCCGCTTCGTCATAAAAGGCGGTGATACGGAAACCTTTCACATTAGTGAAATTTAACACCATTATACTCAGAAAGACTAACCGGGTCATTAATAACACTTCTAAGGGGATAATTAAACACCTAAAAACACAACACGTGGCATAAAATCACTGAACGGTGACAACTTTTCGATGAAAAGGCGTGCGAAGTCGGCAGACTTGGGCAAATCAAATAATGGCCGACGGCCGCGCCGGTCGTCGACGGGCCGTAATGCGCCATTTTGACAGATTTATACACTGCAATTTTTTATAAAACACGGCACAAATGTGAAACACTGCAATTTATTCTCATCACTTACCATTTTTTGATGTTATGCACGTAAAAATTCCACCACTAAAATTCACTGACTCCACGACAACGGCGACCGGAACGACACTGATTTGTAATGTTGGCCAAGCACAACTTCGGGACGACCAATCAGCGCATGTGTCAAAATGATTAAATTGAGTCAGCACAGTAACTTTTTTGATTAACTTTCAATTGGAAATTCACAACAATATTTATGGAATGTTTATTTATACTGTTAAATTATTTAAAAAAAATATTTTGTAAAAAAAATATAATACGCAATAATAAAATATATTGATATTTTTCAGATGTCACAAGATGACAACTTTTCAAAATTACTAGTAGCTCCGTTACAGTATGTTATTACTTCAGAAATAAATAGAGATTATTTTAAATAAAGGAGCTTCACGAACGACGAGATTAGATAAAATACAAAGGTCTTTTCAGCGTAGCGAAATAACTATTTCAACACACTTCTTCGCGTTTGATAACTACTCGAAGAGTGAGTCACAGATGACGATAATATTTCAACCAATGGGCGTTGAGTATTCAATAAATGTCCATATATGGACTGGCGGAAACAGCCGTGAAAATCCTAATGGCTGTTTAAATTAGCGCGGGTAGTTTTGCATAATCATCATGATTTTTATGCATAGCTGCTTTCATAGATAATACATAATATTTATTTATTTATTTAATTCTTTATTGCACACAACTAAATACAAAAGAAACATACATACAGAAAGTACATATTAAAGAAGCTTAATCTAATAGCAGCGTGCAAAGGCGGTCTTATCGCTGAAGCGATCTCTCCCAGACAACCTTTGGTGATAGGAGTTGCGAAATCACGGGTTGTGTGGCAAGCAGTTTAAGTCCTGCAATTTATAATAAGATAGACTACATATACACTACATAATAATATTACACATATAGATATCTACCATATAAATAACTATTTACATAATATTAAAATATACTACATTCTACTCCATTACATAGATACATTACATGCATAATATTACAGACCTGGAAAGTTGCTTTGGTTGCTGGTACTACGACCCAACCGTCTCATGAGGGATCCGAAATCAACAAAAATAAGTCTTAGATTTATTTAAAAAAAAGGCCCATAATTTCCATACATTTTTATTAAAATATGCTTACAAATCTAAGCATTACCAACATATTTATGATATCTTTTATACATAGTGTACATATTGGTCATAGTCATTTGTCCAACTGAGCCTGCCATAGCTCTTCTCAGGAAAGCCATGGCGTAGGTAGAATCTGAAACTTGTATTAGCAGTGCTATGGAGTTTTCTATGTGTTGTCTGACGATTTTCGGTGGAGGGTTATTCTCTAGCCACGTGCAAAAATCGGCGACGGCGTACGCCGAAATTCGGGACACGTGAGCTTTTCGTTTGCATATTGATTGGGTTAATCTGAAAAAGAAAATGTTTACATTTAATTTGAACAAGCTTTCGTTAATGGCTTTTTTAACAGCATTTCTTTATCCACTATATACGGAGAGATCGCAGTCAAGGGCTACCTTGTATTGAAATAAAAAAAATCTTGTGTATAGGTTTTATACGTACTTTTCAATAGAATGCGCCATGTCAGCTAGCTTGTATTCCGCGGCTTTGTCCGTTTCACTCTGCGGCGTGGATCTCTCGCATAGACATAGTACTAATGCTTTATAGCATTGCATGAAACAGGGCCATCTGCAAATTCATACTAATATAATAAAAACTAACGTTTGGCGACCTCTTTGGCGCAGTGGTGAGCGCTTGTAAGAACTCTCTATCCCCTCACTCTCATAACCCTTAACCCTTAACCCTTTCTCGCTGGGTTTCAATCCAATGTTACTTGGTTGCCTGGTAGAGATCGCTTCAAAGCGCTAAGGCCGCCAATTGTACTGACTTTTATTTATGAATGAATACACTTTTATTCTACACCACAAAGGTAATTATTATACATTAATAAAATACAGTAAGTAAACTTAGCTAAAAACAAAGTACAGTCCGATGGAAACTTTATGTCCCGCGGAAGTTAGCCGCGAGTGAAGTTCGTGCTGGTACAGTCAACTACCGAAAGATTTGGCTACTTTTGTGTTTTTTTTGAAAGTATGTAATGATAAAAATAGGAAGTTCTATTATATTACTTATTATTATTTCTTTTCCTATCATACATACGATTCAGCCTGTCCAGCCTTACAGTCATAGCATAGTTTAAACACATGATTTGTTGTAAGTTTCATAACAGTGTTACATGGGGCTCGAGGGCGTTAGTTTGAATCCTGAGCGAAGCGAGGAATTCAATATATTTACTGTCGCCCGAGGACAAAATATATTCGCCCCTCGAAAAAAAGCTATGAGTTACTACTACAGTAAACTCGTACACAATAAAACACAAATTACCGGCCAGATTAGCTTCATCATACATGAATCAAAAACATCGCGTTCGACCTCTTTAGTTAACTAATAATAAACACAATGAACAGCAAATTGAGAGAACGACTGTACTTGGACAGGATCGTGCGCGTGTATTGCAGTCATCGATTTACCAACTAAGGATACAACATTACCTACAAAATAATACTCAAAAAGCGTCCACAATCGCTTATACAATCGCAGCTATATATAATACAGACTGAGACACCAAACGGTTCACAAAAACCAACCATATAGATTCATACTTAGGGTTAAATCTTGTAATAAAAGTTCGACACATACGACATTTTGCAATGAATCAGCGGAAGACTTTCTGTGTTCCGAAGTAAAGTGATATAGGAGTCGACAAATTTGTATTTGATATTTTTATTTTTTTTAATACTTTATTGGTGATGATGATTTTATGAAAATTATCTTTATGTATTTGTGTGTTTATGTGTTATTATGTATTAAATATTTTATTTACGTATTTTATCTAAATATAACACAGTTACTTCTTGGCAGGATAAAAATTTCATTAAGTAGTAACATGTCGCGGGTTCGAATCCCTCTCACGAAATTCACGAATTGAATTCCATACTAATATTATAAATGCGAAAGTGTGTTTGTCTGTCTGTCTGTTTGTCTGCTACCCTTTAACGGCCCATCTTTTCAACCAATTTTAATGAAATATGGTATAGGGATAGATTACATCCCGGAGAAGAATATAGGCTACTTTTTTAACCGACTTTCAATAAAGGAGGAGGTTCTAAATACGGTGCGTATAAAAAAAATGTACACCGATTTCGAAGATCTGTCTGTCTGTCTGCTACGCTATCCCATCATTTCAACTGATTTTGCTGAAATTTGGTATGTAGTTTATATCCTGGGGAAGGATATAGGCTACGTTTTATCCCGGAAAATTAGGGAGAATCTAGTCTAGTTCTTAATAAATACAAAAACTAGTGACAAAAAATGAATAAAAGTACCTTGAAATATATTTAACTACGAGTACCTAACTTATAAACCTGTCTTTTAGAAGTATGCTTTTTTTCAATGTTTAATGTCTACATATAGTGTAGACATACATATACGTCTATATATTTTTCAATAATGGCCTTGCTCAAATCATATAAAGTTCGCGCGCGAGTTGAATGCAGAGTAAATGTATGGTGACACATATATTTATTCTGCATTCAACTAGCGCGCGAACTGTACATGGTGAAATTGTGTTCAAGTGTGGGCATCGGATATTGTAAATAAATTTATATTATTTTTTAATTAATATTATTACAAGAAACTGCAATATTTTTAAAGTTTGCGATATAGTTACCCAAAAATCGATAAAAAAAAATTGTTCAATAGAAAAAAAAATATGGCATCGTTCTTTAAGAGATTGACAACGGATTCTTTTTCTATGATGATTATCATAACTGCCAGATATCGATTTTGAAAGAATTATTTCTTATCTAAGGAATTCGACACGGTTTTTACACTACTTACCAATTTTAAATATACCCATATTAATTTATTAAAAAAAATGGGCACTTTAATTGTACCAGTTTACAACTTCAATATAAGAAAAATAAAAAATTAACTACTCCATATTTTTTGTATCCATTTCGCTAAGACGCGCCTCTATCGCGTTCTCTATTGGCCCGTAAGCGTGTGAATGCGATAGCTGCTCATTTGAAATATTGTAATTATGATGACAAAATAATTAATTTAGGTAAGATTGTGTGATTATTTCGCTAGTATACCGTAAAGTAAATGTATATAAAGTATTTCCTAACCTAAAATATGATACTCCATCGTTTTTTTCGCATCTTTCGGATTGTTTTTGCACTTTTTTACGGAGCAAAACGGCATGTTGTCGCTTGGTGTACTCATGCGCGACTGAGGTGAGAACTGTTCATATTATCTATTTATGAACAGTTTGACCGTGCCGTTTTTTGCGCTTCGATGGTGCGTCTAAGGTATTGGTAAGTCAATGATTGCAGTATACTGCAAGTAGCTGAAAGTTCCGTAGCTGAAAGTTGATACGTTCAAGACGAGTGCGGGTGGAAGACGGGCGGCGGGGGGCCGCGCGGGGTAACACCCCGCCTCCGCATCCCTCCCGCATCCCGCTGATACCTAATATTGTACTCTGCGCACGGACACGCACGAAGTTCGCGAGGACATAAAGTTTGAATCGTACTGTAAGTATACAATTTGGCAGGCTTATCGCTACACAGCGATCTCTTCCAGGTAACCAATGGTGTAAAAGGACATAGCTACAAATACAACCAGTAAATGGTTATTTTTAGTTTTATTGATTGTGATTATTTCTGTTTTGGTGTACAATCCATACTAATTACTAATCCATAATCCATAATCCATATCCATATCCATAATCCATAATCCATAATATCCATATCCATAATCCATAATATAATATATAATATATAATTATATAATAATTATATAATTATATAATATATAATATATAATTATATAATTTATATAATAATATTATAAATGCGAAAGTGTGTCTGTCTGTCTGTCTGTCTGTCTGCTACGCTTTCACGGCTCAACTACTCAACCGATTTTGATGAAATTTGGTACACAGATAGGTAACATCCCGGGGAAGGACATAGGCTACTTTTTATCCCGGAAAATTCAAGAGTTCCCGCGGGAATCAAAAAAACTTAATCCACGCGGACGAAGTCGCGGGAATCATCTAGTAATATTATAAAAGCGAAAGTAACTCTGTCTGTCTGTGTGCTACGCAAAAACGCCTAAACTACTGAACTGATTGTTACTGATCGATTTGGTACAGAGATAGTCTAGAGCCCGAGAAAAAACATAGGCTACTTTTTAATGCGAAAAAAGGGCTGTAAGGGGTTGAAATAGAGGATGAAAGTTTGTATGGAAATTACGTCATTTTTAAAGGTAGTAGCTTGAAACTTATTTTTTAGGCTTTTGATTAGACATAAATAAATACGACAAATAGGGGATGAAAGTTTAAAATGTACTAAAATAAGCTATTTGCAGTAAAATACTGTAAAAAACTTATTTTAATATATGTTGTGTTTTAGTCGCAAAATAATTAGTTTAAAAAATTAAAAATGCTGCCGAAGATCACTATTCCAAGCGGACGAAGTCTTCGTCTGCTACATATAATACAAATAATAAATGTATGAAATATTATTTAATATTAGTAAATAATATTTCATACATTTTTCCCATAGTCCGATGGGACTGCAATTCAACACTATCAAAGAGATTTTAGGCGCAGGACGGCTTTATTTGCCTCGCCGAGGCATAGGAATAATAAGCATACCTAGGAAAATACTGTTACACATGCAAAAAAGTTAATTACCTATCTTCCAATAATTCCTCCCTCGATAGTAGCAAATTGTTTAATATGGCAACACAGCCGTCGTATATGCTTACGAATCCTTGCCAAGTAGTTTCGCACTTTATGTCTACCGTTTTACGGCCGAGAATGTATTGCATTAGGTGATGTAGCTCGAATATCGAATCTAAGAATTTGTAGTCCAGGGTTATCTGAAAAAATTGAATAGAACAATTCATCAGTATCCATAATGTCCATTTTATTCTAAAAATGCGAAAATGTAATTGTCCCATCAGTTTTTCAGTCAGAGAAATTCTGACACAGGCTCATTTTTATCCGGGAAAATTATTTAATTGGAAGATTCCCCTACGGGTTTTTAAAAACCTAAATCTTTGCGGCCGAACTCCAAAGTCATTATTCAGTAATGCATACAATATCACCATCAGATTGATAATAATCAGTTTAGGACTGGACAAAAATACTAATGAATTGAAAATATACTCCTCTTAAAATCTGTTATGATCATCTACAGTCCGATTCAAAATTTAAGTCGTCTCGGAAGTTAGCCGCAAGTGTAGGTTCAGTAGGTACACTCACTGGAACCGTCCTGCTGATACCTAACTCTGCGCATCGAAACGCACGATGTTCCGAGAAGTCATAAAGTTTGAAATTTGAATCGGACTGTACTAGTAATATAAAAAATCGTTTACCTTTTTGGCCGCCAAAATAACTTCAGACAGTATGTCCAAGTCACATCTTAATAATTCGCAAATAGCATCATCTATTTTCAGAATGTTCAATGAAGCATCTTTCTCGACGATTAAATTTTCTTCATTTTGCATTTCTTGGTCACCATCTTGATTATAATCTCTTTTCCCGCCATTTTGTACACAGTCGTAGTGTTGTTGCATCCAAAATTTAATATTTTTGGTAGTTCTGGCAATTAATTTCGTCATGGCAACACATTTGAGTTCTATAACGTTAGCTTTTAGACAATTCTGCCATAAATATTTGGAGACTTTTCGTGCTGTTAATTGCTGATTTGTAGTTTCTGAATTTTTTAGTATTATTGAAGGTTTCTGAAAAATATACGCGATTGATTCAATCTTTTTCATAATTCAATTTAAAGTGGATCAGCAGTGTTTTTGTGATTTTAAATACATCAATTAATATACGTTATAAGCATACGTTTGTATGGAGAAGTATAACCTAAATATTACCTTCAATAAAGCCAAATTCGCTAGATCACCAACAAAATATGTGCCGAAACACTCAACCGAAGACAATTCAGCTAAAAACTTCAATGCAACAGCAATTTCATCCAAACATCTACTATCTTTCCCCTTTCTACTTTCACTGAATATAAGTAATAATCGACTTTTAATGCTAAGCCACATTCGGTGGAATAGTTTATCCTTATTTTCATTTTGGAAAATTGCATGTTTTTCAAGTTTTTTTATGTATCGGAGTGTAACGTTTAGCAGGTGTAGTGATAGTTCTATATGTTGATTCTTTGATGATGGATTTTTTATTGCTTGTACCTGGAAAATTAGATAATAATTCGTTACTAAATTAACAGCATTTTTCAGCAGGGGCAACACTGGCAATTTTTTCAATCAATCAAATTATAGTCGGTCAAACTTATCTGACCCGGTGGCAGCTTCGCTAGCAAAGCATATAAAAAAGTTTGACGGACTATACTTTAATTATAGGACAATTTAAACACATAAAAGACAGCAGACATGCCCTGACTAACAACCGATCTAACAACGCACAAGCTGGTGTTAAAAACTTGAAATGTAGATCCTATCACAATAAAATAACTAGTAAATTCATTTATTTATCCAATACCCATACTTAATATTGTGATTCACAATATTAAGTTTGGGTATTGGACATGCAATATACATTTGTATAATTGCATGTTCCTACAATCACGCCGATTCAGAGCAATCGAGATAGGCTACTATTTATCACGGAAAATTAAAGCGTTTCCGAGGGATTTTTAAACAACCGGTTTATCTTTTGAACCGTACAAATAACGATTACCTAACAGCAGAGGTTTGACAAAAAATGTTTACTTACAGCACTTTGCACAAAAAATTCCAGTCCAAATAAAACACATTCCACATTCTTTAATTCTTCTCCATTATTCGATTCACAATATTTCAACAGTGTCAACGTATAAGCACCCATTGCATTCAGTGTTGCCACTGTACTATCAGAAACTACCACACTATTGTTAGCGTTGTCAGACACATTAACCAGAAAGCTGCCATTTTTACTAAAATTAATATCTTTAAATGAATCTAGCATTGCTTTATTCAATTTTTCTTGTAAATTCGCTAGAATTGATCTGTATGCACTGGTTGTTATAGCTTTTTTCTCTTTAGCAATAAGTGGTAGTATTATACAAATGATTTGGAATACAGGTTCTTTAAAGTATTCTATACTCGATATTGTACCTTTGCTTTTATGATTTGTAAGTAAAATTTCAACAATATTATTTACGATTTTCGAGTCAGTTTTGACTTTTTTCACTGCTGTTTCTAGTATACTTTTTAGTATAAGTGTGTTGTTTGGTGTTTTATTCGTCAATTTCAATAAATCGATTAAAGTACTATCGTTAAAATCGAATATTAAATCGATTGAGAATATTTTGTACAAATCTGGATATTTAGGACTCAATTCGTAAATACTCTGCAATACATAATCTATGTTTTTTCTCAATTTTCTATGTTGGCAACACTTCTTTACTAATAGCAAAACAAAGATGGCCGTCAATTGGTAGTTTTCATCCATGTAGTGTATTTGTAATTGTTTTAAAACCTCAATCATGTGCTCTATTTCATCTTGATTTTGTATAGTAGTACTATTTAAATACTCTTTAAGATCGATTTCTTTTGCAAAAGAAGTTACATCAAAACTACTTTTGCTTAACGCTTTGGACAAAACTCCAGTATTTTCAATACAATCGCTTAGATTTTTCGATACTTTCAACAATATTGATTGTAATAAGTCTTTATTATTGGTAACAGAGTCGGTTTTAAATAATTTTATATTCGAATAATGAGCATAGGATTTTAGAAATGATTTCGACAGTTGTTTTAATTGATTTTGGTCTAGATTTCTGAATAGATAAGTAGTTATATAGTTATCATATCTAAGTATTTGAGGGTAGTCTGAGATTTGTTTGATTATATTTGTTTTTGTATCGGATATTAAGTTGAAGGTGTGTTCATCTGTAGTATCACTTGCTAGCAGTTCTATTGCCATTGTTTTTGATAGAAGTATTTGGATCTGAAATTAAGAAAAGTATAAACTTACATTTCAACCCATATAAAAAAATCTTAAGCGTCTGTCTGTCTCCTTTAAGATTCAACAAAAACCTTTAAGATATCTTGCATCCTGGAGGGCTCTTAACTTTTAAGCATGCGAAATGAAATAGTTACTTCGGTATTTTTAAAACTTCTGTTCCACTCGGACAAAGTCGCAGACATCGAAATCTTATATTTCATCTACGTCTTCAACCGATAGACGTTGACAAATGGACGTGACGATATTGCGCTGTTTGGATCCAGCGGCTTCCGTAAACTCTTAGCATATAAGACATACAGGTGTCTCTTATGTTACGTCATGATTTGACTCTACCACCGGTTCGGAAAATTCGGTTCGACTGAGAAGAGCTGGCAAGAAACTCAGCAGTTGATCTTTTAAAAAAACAAGATAATGCAAAAGTATGTATAATGTATATATAATATACAGTAGTGTAACTTATTATGCTACCCTGTGGGGAACTGGACCCAAAGTCGATTGCTTCCATACAAATTTGTCATTAAGAAACTCGACCATTGCATAATAGCTTCGAGTCAGGAAGTTAAGGTTTTTTAAATTTGTGTAACGGTAAATCCAAAAGTTTAGTTGGACTATTATTAGACTGATATCGTCCGTCCACCTTGGGGGTCATCCATAAAGTACGTCACACTAATTTCGCGATTTTTTTGACCCCTCTCCCGTTCTTGTCACAGTTAGTCACATTTGTGAGAGCCCTCCCTCTCTAGTGTGACGTCACATATCTTGCAAGTTCACATCTAGAAAACTCGCCAACAAAACAATTTAAACTTTACAGATACAGATGGAGTTGGAAATATTTTTTGTTAATAGTTCTAATTTGGCATTTTAACACTTAGATTAATAAGATTTTGGAATGTGATGTCACGAAACTAAGGACACCTCCCACCCCTTGTCACACGCAGTAAATTTGCACGCATCGTATTTCTTACCCACATTAAATTTGCCTCTTCTTCTTGTAACTTAGAAGCGAAAGATATCCACTTTTCCGTGCCTAAAAACGGTAGTAAGTTGTTATCCATAACCTTAAGTTTAGTGTTGCTATACTTTAGATTTAGCAGCTTCATGTGGCAGACACTCAGGCATAATTTTAGAAAGGCCTGCACTAGTATTGGATTCTGTAATAAACGAAATAGATTATTTAAAAACATCATCTTTTTATCTCAGCCCCCTATGAAGATATGTTTTATTTATCTCAGGGACAATCCATATCCATGTTGGAAAAGAAAAGTCCTGTGTCCAGCAGTGGACGCATATAGGCTGATGGATTGGATTGGATCATTTTGCTAGTTTAAAAATATCTTTTAATACGTTTCACACCTCAGTGACCGACACTTTTCCCTTTACTTGATAGTGTAAGAATTTCATAAGAAGTTAAATAATCTTCAGAATATGATGATGTTTCTTATGCTAAAAGTAATAGTTATTTTCGCATCCTCTGTTAGTTATAAGTTTGATAACCATTTTAAATATTTATTTAAAACAAGTGTTCATAATTAAAATTATTAAAAAATACGACTGCTCTGCCGTAGACACACATACAAACACGAACACTGAAAATATAACACTTCTTTTTTGGGCAGTCGTGTAATAAAAAATCCCCCTCGAATGGAAGTACCGCTACCACTGCCACTACGTAACGATACCACAGTCATTAATATTACCTTTGGAATCTTATTCACATTTTTATTAAATTATATTTTTTGTGAATCACTGGATATTGAACTATATATAGTGCTATATATTTTTGGAATCTACTCATCATTTTCTAATAGATGATGATTATATAGTTGATCTTATTTTCGATTTTTTTTTTCAACTTTTGTCTTTAATGCGGAACCATGGTCACCCCATCATTTTTTTTTATTAAATTTTACTAGCCTATGTCGCCCGGAATAAGCTAGGGATTCTAACGATACCTCATTTATCAGAATCGTGGTGGAATATACAAACTCACATACATACATGAACCCTGAAAACAATATACTCCTTTTTTCAGGCAGTCGTATAAAAAAGTCTGTGAAATGTTGATGACGTCACAATTCAGTATTTTATACAAGTTTCCGTTACATTACGCAAGTGCTTAAACTACGTTTCGACGTTTCATAAAGAACTAGCTAATGCCCGCGACTTCGTCCGCGTGGAATATGTTTTTTTGATTCCCACGGGAACTCCTTAATTTTTCGGGATAAAAAGTAGCTTATGTCACTCTCCAGGTCCTCAACTATACCCATGCCAAAAATCACGTCAATCCATTGCTCCGTTGCAACGTGATTGAAGGACAAACCAACAAACAAACACACTATCGCATTTATAATATTAGTATGATTGTTCTTTTGATATAAGCAATAATTAGTTTTTTGACATCATCAGTTAATAAACTTACATAATTTAACTTCAGAATGCATTCTCCGAATTTATTCAAACACTGCTCTTCAAAGCTCTGGAAAGCCGACCAGAACTCGTCTGCTATATTCTGCGGCACCGTGTGGTCGGCCATTTTGCTGTGACGTAAAACACTCGACAAGATGGCTGCTAGATTTTCCGCTAGAGTTATTATTGACGGACCTACGGATAATATAAAAAGATACACGTCTTTCCAAATTTTATGTAATAAGAAGAAATAACTTAAAGAAAACCCAAATAACTTAAAGAGGTCCATAATTAAACCATTATATAAAAAAATAACAAAGATGATGTAAGTTTTGTCTAAATTATTTGAAAAAATTATGTATGACAAGATTTATAATTTTTTAAGTGTTTAATATCTTAAGGGAAGAGCAATATGACTTCAGAAAACAAAGCAGTACAACTCTAGCCTGTTTTACTTTAACCAAGTTTATTTTAGAAAGCCTTAATATGGGTCATAGTGTTGTTTCAATCTTTCTTGATATATCTAAGGCGTTTGATTTAATTAGCCACAAGATACTTCTTATTAAGATAGAAAGGTACGGAATCAGAGGACAAGCGCTCGCGTGGATATCTAGCTATCTTTCTGAACGTAAACAATGTGTGGAAGTTTCTAAAACAGTGGGTCAATATACATAAACTCTTACCGCTCAAAATTTAAAACTCGAAACCCTTACAGAGTACCTCAAGGTAGCGTGCTGGGTCCTTTACTTTTCTTATTCTATATAAATGATCTGCCGAATGCTGTCAATCACAAATGCATTCTATACGCCGACGATACAACAGTTATAGTTAAGACAAAAGACAAGTTCGCAATTGAAAAAGAAACAAATGTAACACTCGAGTCAATTTTGAAATGGTTAAATCATAATAACTTAAATATCAATATGAGGAAAACTCACTACGTTCAGTTTCAAACATTCCATCTAATCTAAATATAGTATGTAATTCACATAGTATTGAAGAAACTGATTTTTCTTGGGGTAACGATGGATAAATACTGCAACTGGAAAGCTCATGTTGACAAACTATGCAACAAAATCGACCGATTTATATATGTGCTTAAAAGGCTTACACAGGTTGTATATAAAAAAACGGCCTTACTAGCTAGCCTATCATGGATACGTTTCTTCGTTGCTACAATATGGCTTAGTATTATGGGGTAACTCAACGGATTCAGCAAAGGTGTTCATTAAACAAAAAGCTTGTGTAAGGTCTATATGTCGAGCTGAAACTTTGGACAGCTGCAAACCTTTGTTTAGGGAAAATAACATACTGCCCCTACCATGTCTGTATATATACAAAATGCTTCTATTTGTGAAAAAATATCCCACTTTGTTCCCCACAGTAAATGCTCTAATAATAATGTAGTTTCAAGAATGAGGAGACAGGCCACAAAACCAACTTTGGGTCCCATCGAGAAGTACTCTAAAAAACTCTTACTGTATGGCAATATCCTTATTTAATAACTTACCAGAATGCTATAGAAAGCTACCAATTACAAAGTTTAAAAAAGTGATTTTCACAATCCTCAACAAAAAAAAATTACTAGTGTTAGCGAATATATGTATAGGAGATAGCGAAATTCCTATGACTATGCTTTTGTGATGTGAATTCTGTGTGTATTACACACACAGAATTCACATCACAACATGTTAGTTTATAAATAAAGATAAAAGTTGTAACTTAATTTATAATATAATAATTATTGTAAAATCTATATTTTTATTGTGAAATTGAATAAGTCAATAGAGATCCATTAATCTAACATGCCAATATTGAATAATATTTAAATCGTTTGACATTACAGTTATTCTCATTAATTAACTTGACAAAATGTAACTGATAATTTTAACTTGGACCAATATTTAATATAATTTTTGTTTTATATACCACATACCATTGACATATTTTGAACTTTATTATTATATCATTAAGTAAAATAATGTTATATTTTAGTGTAATATAACTTTTGCACACTTTCTCTGACAGTAGATTGTGAAGCAGCAGGTAACGACCTAAATTTACATATACCTGTCAAACAAGTTTAACTTAATATACTAACGCCATCTAGTCTAGAAAGCGGGTGTAACTTGTATAACTTACTTGCAACATATGCGCCATCTAGTGTGACAGCTTGAAAATGTATGGTTTTTTGGTCCCCGCGGGAACTTAATTTTGCGGGATAAAAAGTTAACTGTGTTATTCCAGACTACAATCTCGTTAAATAAAGATAAAATACATACTAAGGAACTTCATAAATCTATAGACACAGAAAATTAAAATAAATAAGTGTACACTAATATACATACTGACAAATCCTTCTTCAAGCATCATTAGACAGTTTTCCTCAAAATCCTTTTGCAAAGACACCAAAAGATTTTTACTCTGTCTAAACAACAGTTCTGAAGTAAGCTTTCCAAACATTTCAACACATTCCGATGGAAAAATATCATTTCCCGTAATGATTTTTGCTTGAATCTTATTAAAATTGGTATTATTATTTGAAGCCTCAATCAATTTCTGTTTCAACTCAAATTGTTCTATATTGCTCGCCTCTAGACTAAGCTTCAAATGTGGTATCATTTGATTAATAAAATCTGTACCTCGACTTAATTTAAACAAAGTTTCGAGCAAACAATTCATCATTTCTGTGTAGGACTGTAGAAAATCGGAGTTATTTTTCTTTGCAGTCATAATATGGGGTAGGATTTCATAAATTTTCTGTTCAATTAAACTAGGATCTAGTTTTATTGCAGTTTTAATTATATTTAGCGTAGGTTTATCTAATTTTCCTTCTAATTTCAATTGACCAAGCATTACTGTTTGTAGGAAAGACATGAACGTCTTTTTGATTTCCACTTTTGAAACCTTTTCACCAAATGTGTCTGTCAAACGTACAGTAATGTCTACTTCATTTTTGAGTAAAACTTGTAGCATATTTAAGAAAATCCGCCGTTTTATTTTATCATTGTCTTTATAGTACATTAATGGTGGTATTTTCATCGCTGCAATCAAATAGTTCTGTGGCATGTTTAGAACACTTGCAGCCATTATATAGAACTCAAAAATAATGCGACTTTCATTCCGATAACACGTTACAAAAGTGTAAATGAAATTGTTCAATAAAATATAGTCCGATTCGCAGTTGTCATCTCTAGCATTTGGGTGTGTAAAGTATATATGCATAATTTGTAAAACATATTGCATATTTTCACTTTTATCAGATTCCAAATCATCTACATTGCCAGTTTTAATCATATGATTAAAAAAATGTGAAAATGCTTGCTTTCTACTTTGTGGGAAGAGTATATTGTGACATACATTCATAACAGCATCATGACATTCTGTATCAAGGTAACTGAAAATTTGCTCCAAATAGTCTCTGAAGACAAATTCTTGAATGAAATCTACTTTCTTTTTTGACTCTTTATAATAGTTTACTATATTATTCAATAAGGTTTGAATCTTCTGTATGTTTTGGCTCCGTACACCATGTAAAGTTTCCAACAGAGTTTTAGTTATAAAAAGGAACTTTTCTGTGAGGTTTTGTAACTGTGAGGAAATTTTCTTGTTAGTCAAAAATGATATTATGTTATTGATGTCATCTTCCTGTAAAGTGTTGTAGCGGACATACCGTGATACAGCCTGGAACGTATAATAAAAATGCATTAAACATCTACAATGTGTGAAACAAGGCTAATAATAATATAATATTATATCCTTATAAGTTGAATACCAAGAAAGTTCATAAATCTATCATACTAATAAAAATAATAAATGCAAAAATGTGTCCTTCAATCACCTTCCAAATCAAAATTTTTCAAGACCTCCATGGTGCAGTGTTGAGCGCTATTGTCTTAGCATGCGGAGTAACTACCATGTCCCCAACAGGATAGCTCGCTACCATGTTAGACTGCATCATCACTTACCATCAGGTGAGATTGCAGTTAAGGGCTAACTTGAAGTGGATTAAAAAAAACCTCAGTTACAGAGCAATGGATCAACATGAATTTTGCATGGGTATAACTTTTGAGGATCCAGACCTAAATCTATGCAGACATTGTGCATATACTTAGGAGTCGCGGGCAACATCAGGGTTAGTATTAATATCAAGAGCAAATCTGAAAAATATGCCTATAAGGTGGTGGATGACTCAGGCCTACTGTTTTAGCTTTAGACGTCAGCCTCCTATTCAGGTAGTGGGAGGTTCTGAGATGAGCTAACTGTAAATGCGGAGAAAACAGTTATAGTTCCATTCACTAGGAGGCACAACCTCGACAAGCTCGAGTCGCCTAAGCTAAACAACATGAGTATACCATTCTCAACAGAGGTTAAGTATCTGGAAATTACCTTAGACCAGAAACTAACCTGGAACGCACATGTTGATGGTGTACTCAAAAAAGCCAAAATGGCACTAGGAGTCTGCGGTCGTTTAGCAGGGAACAGATGGGGACTAAAACCAAAAGTCACCTTCTGGCTCTACACAGCAGTGGTGAGGCCAATGATAACCCCTCAGCAGTCTGGTGTGGCAAAACGACACAGATTACTACCCAGAATAAGCTTGGCAGCCTTCAAAGAACCGCCTGCCTGCTTATTACTATAGCTATGAACACATCGCCAGGAGCAGCCCTGGAAGCTCTTTTAAATTTACCTCATCTCCACATATTTCTGAGGAAGGAGGCCAAATGAAGGAAAACTGGATCTCCCAGGCACTGAAGGACTTTCATAACTCGTTGCTTGGGATCCCGGTTTTAGGAATGCCATCCGATATGATGGCCCCTAAACACTACTTCCAAAGGCCCTATAAGGTAGAAATTCCGGATAGGGATGACTGGCTAAACAACAGAATCACTTGGCCATCGGGCAGCATCAAATGGTACACCGATGGTTCGAAGTCGTAGGTTGTGGAATATATGGGGAGAAACCTCGGGCTAAGTTTTACCGTAACCTGGGGGTCTACTCATCCATATTCCAAGCGGAGGTTTACGCCATAATAATTTGCGCGGAAACTATCCTGCAGGAGAACTACGGCAACAAAACTATTTACATCCACTCGGATAGCCAGGCAGCTCTATCAGCCTTATCGTCAGAGGTAATTACCTCAAGACTGGTTGACTGCTGCAGGGACACACTAACCACCCTGGCCCGTAGTAACAAGGTGGTTCTTCGCTGGGTTCCAGGGCATATGGGTATAGCCGGCAATGAAAACGCCGATACTCTGGCTAAAACGGGCGCTAAGGTAAGGCAGATCCGGTCCAGACCGCCGCAGACCGGACCAGAACCGGTCTGCGGCATACCTAAAAGCCTGGTGCAGCTCACCCTGCTAACCTGCTGCTTCTATGAAACACTCACTCGTTGGAGAAACTTACGTGGTCTAAACCATTCAAAGGCGCTGGTCAGAACCTTCAACAAGAAGGCCGCCTCCGAGGCGCTAGCGCTCAGCAGAAAAAACCTACGCATTTTAGCACGAGCTTTAACAGGTCACTGCGGTCTTAACAGACACATGTTTAACCTTAAGCTCAGGGACACGGATATCTGCAGATTATGCCAGGAATCCTGTGAGACTCCGCTGCATATTATCTGCCAATGTCCCGCTCTAATGCATAAACGAAGCATCCATCTGTGCAAACATATTATTAACCCAGAGGATGCTTCCCGTATTCCAGTCAAGAAAAAGCTGCTGTTCCTGGCAGAAGCAAGCATTGTCGAGGAAATTTAAACTGGAGGTCACATCACAATAGATCAGAGATGGTCGCAGTGATACAGGACATAAGGAACTGAAACCTGAATAAGAAGAAGAAGAAGAATATGTAATTTAGAGGTTACATCATTTGATTACCTTTTCTCTTGAAAAGTCATATCAAGTGGGTAGAATATCTAAATTATCATATTATTTATACATCATAATATGCATTATAAATAATTTGTTACAGAGATAGGTTGAAGGACATAGGCTAGTTTTTATACTCCAAAATCAAAGACTTCCTTTGGGATTCTTTAAGTACTTAAATCGACACAGACAAAGGCATGGGTTCCATCTAGTAGATAGATAAGGCATGCAGGTGCATTCACTGCACATTTAAGTATTTTATCCAGATGCCTGATTTATTAACCCTTAGTATCGCGAAGAACTTGACCTTGTGTTTTTGCACGGTGCATAGTTCGCAACCCGCGAACCATCCGCGCGCCCCTCGCGCACCCCGCAGGTATCACATTTCAGAAACACTCCTACAAAAAAATACCCAGGCCATTTATCATGGTTCTGTAAACGGCATTGGCTTTATCTTTATTATATCTTTATGAAGGTATGATTTATAGAAGCTGACGTTTACAAACAATTACATATAAACGGAAAGAATGCGTCAACGACCGCGATAACGATCGCGATTTTTCAAAAATATATTTTCCCGATAAAGATATTACATTTCAGTGATAATCCAGTCTAACACTGCACTAAATTACATTTATAAACGTAATGTATTGAGTTTTTATTTGTATTTGTCACCACTTGTCATAACAAACAATAAATAACACAAAAAAAACCCAAAATTTTGCCACAGATTCAAATGACTTTTTACCATAACTATATTTTTTTTTTTTCGCACTTGACGATTTAGTGGTGTAGTGTAAAGATGACTTAATAAACTTCTCTATGGTCTAAAGTTGTTCAAACAGTAATAAACTCTATAATTAAGATAAATCAGTTTATAATGGTCTGGACCGGCCCGGCCCCCGGGGGCTGCTTGCGCGCGAGTGCGATTTCCGTTAGAACAAGTGCCCGGCCCCCAACGACCGCTTATGAGGTCCAGGGTTAAAAAAAACACCTACCTTGACTATACTGTACTTCAATTCATTGATAAAATCAATCTCTCCATTCAACCAATCCAGTATATCCCTTAACTCTCTACTACTGATTTTGAGTTCATCTTGTATCAACAATTTTCTTAACCATTCCGCTACCACACGTTCCTGGGGTATAGCTGGGAAGTGGTGTGATTGGATGATATTCTTTGCCAGTCTGATACGTTTTGGCAGAGGTAGGGCATCATCAGTTAGGCGACGTTTTAGTTCTGTAATGTAAACAAATTTTGTTAAACTTTTATTTATGCACAGAACTCAAAACAGGACCTACTTCCTGATTTGTAACTAATAGGGTAGGAGAAAGCAGGTAGGATTCATACAGAAAGCAGGTAGGATTAAATAAAACCTAATAGCTATTTCAAAACAGTTTCAATGCTACCACAATACCTATATATCTGGTTTAGTTAATAGTATGGTTCAAGGTTAATATACTTTCTAAAAATTTGTGCATTGTGACATATTATATAGAATTGAATCTGCATTCATTGGAATGCCTTTCCGGCTTCCATTTTCCCCTCCCCTTTTAATATAGGTACCTTCAAATCAAGAGTGAATAGGCATCTTCTAGGCAAGCGCGCTCCACCTTAGGCTGCATCACCACTTGCAAGCAAGTCTGATTGCAGCCAAGTGCTAGCCTATATAGTTAAAAAAAAAATGTCCCGCCGCTCCGTGGTTAGCCTATACATATTGACGGCCCTCGCGCACAAAAATATGAACGCTTCGACGTGTTTACTTTTAGTATTGCAAATATGACTACTGTACGAAAGCTCCCGCTGTACGATTCCTACCTGTTCTCCCCTACTTTCTATAAAATTCTTAATATAAATTAAAATTAATTGCCCATAAGTTTAATAACTCTTTCTATAAGTAAATTGCAGTGTCAATTATTTTGTATTTCAGTTTATTATGGGGTGGAAAGAAAAAGTTTAGGTTATAAAATGTGTTGTTTTGTATAAATTTTATAGGTTATTATTTATCAAAATATGCATTATTGTATTTACCTTTTAGAGGAAACAGGTTCATATTGTTATTTAATGTGTTTATTTCAATTAACTAATGTAAAAAGTGAATAAATCTTTGAAAATCTCTCAAACAAAATAATTGTCCTTTTTTGACAAAATGAAATTGACATTGACACTTGCCAATATTCAAGACATCCATAAAGTAGTAAATATTATTATACTCTTTGTAAAGTAGGTACTAGATGGGCCCTTTCATAGAAAAAGGTCGGGCGACCGACTTTGAGAGCGCGTTCCTAACCTGTCTTTGTCCCCATCGTAGCGCTATCACGGTTGCTCGTCGTGTAAATAATTTGTTATTCTTAGGTTATCGTCTTATTAGTTTGGCACTGTACAATTTTTATTTTAAGGTAAGTGTTTCAAGTCACAATTGTACATTTCCAAAAAAACGTTATTTAATCTTCCTATTTAATATTTTTATCCAATATGCAATCATTTAATTTCCGCGGCAAACTGTATGAGGAGGTATAGGTATTGAAGCCTGTGTGTTGAGAGAGGTGAGAATTGCTGGAAAGCATAGAGGTAGTATACTGTATAGCGTATTTTTCCCTTATTTTTCCCTATTTTTTACATGTCTATAAATATTAGTAGCTATAGTTCACTTGCCTACGCCGCGCACAAGGAGTGCGGTGCGATAGTACTACTCTATACCTTATACTACCTCTGTGCTGGAAAGCCTATGAAGGATTGTTGGTATTATGGAAATGCCCCTCGAAATCGTCGGACTAAAGAGTTAGGTAAAATGCGGGCCATAGCATCGAACGATAATCTCCTCATATTTAATTAATATTTGTCTTTAAGGGTAGTTTATAAATCTGTGGTAGAGACCCCCCTAAATCTATGTCTTTCTTTAATCGTCAACGCTTTAACGGAGAGAAAAAAAAAAGTGACTAGATGGCTATAGTGTAGTATCTATGATTAGGGAAATACCAATGTAAAACAGCAGGGTGACCATAGACTTAGAATTTAGATGGCGACTAGTCTATGGTTAGCGTTTTAAATCGCTTTCGCTCTTTGACTATATACCTAATCAAAGCTTTCGCTAAAGTTTACGAATGTTAATAAAAAATATGTCCTCCCTATCTCCAGAGAGATTAGCCATCTGAGCGGGAGATATTGTGGTACACAAGTGTGTATATGTCACCTTACGTAAGATTGCAAAGGGCGTTGGATTGTAATCTGATATTGTAAACTGTCGACAGATTACAATTTACCCCATTATTTTTCGGTACATTGTAATCTGTTAGTTAACCCGATAAAACCTAAGTACCCGGCCTGCGTCTGCGGGCACTAAGTACCTAATCATTTATGTCGAACCATAACCTAATCTACAAGAAAGAGACAAGAAAACGTAAATACTATGAATATTTCAAATATTGACAGTTGACACTCGGATCATTGAACGGTTCACAATCCGTTGACAGTTTACAATATCGCTAGTTGGATTATAATCTAACGGTTTTTGCAATCATTCGGTGACATATAGGTACACCGATGCGCTCTTTGTTTCTTTACTCTAAAAACTATTATAGTAAGAGAATAGACACGAAAAGTATGTACTATGTGTCTAGGCTAGGGGGGGAGGTACAACCGTGCAGGGCAGGGAATGAGGAACTTTCCAGCCTACGTTCCTTAGAAACATAATAGATGGCGCTATGATGCACACTAAGGATATTAATATATAAAGGAGTGCAATCAGATGATAATATTATTTAAGTACTTAATATTTATTGTCTAATGCTCTATGGCCTGATGCCTGAAAAAGTTATTACGAAGAAAACTAAGGCCAGGCACTCAGTATTTCGTTTTGCAATACGGTTGCGTGATTTGGTTGAATTTTTTCGCCTTTGCATTGAATTTGGACTCCGACACCACTACTGTATAATATGAAGACCTGCCTACGACATTTGGATACAGATTCTCCTGCATATCGAAGAACAAGGAAGTTTCCAATTTTTTATCTTAACTTTAAAATATAAAGCTGAATTACAATGAAAACTGGTGAGTTTTTTAAATTATCTTCTTAGATGACAAAGTTATGAATCATAACTTCGATATTTTTTCCCTTGCGTTTCCAAATTGTCCGGCACGTAGCCGGTCGTCACTGTCGGATTCCACTAGCCGACGCGGGTTATATCGGGCAGTTTAAACTTTAAAATGGGTATAGTAAGCTACCCTTAAAATATAGTCATATGCCATCACTTACTTTTCTGTAGACCTGTAAAACATCTGACATGGTGTTCCTGGGTCCAACGGCTGGTTCTATCAGGGAGTTACTTCAAACCTGCCAGAAATATGCTGCCAGGCATGGTTTAATCTATAACGTGGGTAAAAGTCAGTACATACATGATCTTTAGGGCCCCCCGTAAGCAGGTGCAATACGAGCCAAGTATTGCGCTAAACGGGGTTGCGCTCGCACATGTGCGTATCCGTATTTTAAAAGACGAACAATTCCATCATACATAGTTTTGTTTTATCTCAAAGGGATAAGGCAGCGTGTTCGATTAAGGTTCCAATCGACTTGATTTTTTTCCGACATCTTCAACAATTATCCTCATACTAGCTGATGCCCGCGACTTTATCCGCGTGGTTTAAGTTTCTTTCATTCCCGCAGGAACTCCTTAATTTTACGGGATAAAAAGCCTATGTCACTCTCCATGTCCTCAACTATACCCATACCAAAAATCACGTCAATCCGTAGCTCCGTTGCGGCGTGATTGAAGGACAAACCAACTAACCAACAAACAAACACACTTTCTCATGTATAATATTAGTATGATTTCAACCAATTTACACAAATCATTAATGAATTATACACGTAAACCTTTCTCTTGAGTAACTCCGTCGATTGGTGAAAACCGTATGAAAATCGGTTCGGTAGTTTTTGAGTTTATCGCGTTCAGAGAGACAGACACGGAAGGGGGACTTTGTTTTATAATATCACAGTTTTACGATAGTAATATGACAGTGTGTAGTAGATCTACTTGCGTATGGTGATGGATAGGGTTTTTAAGATGCAAACTAACAATATATATAATACACAGACTTGGTATTTATAATAAATATATAAAATTTATTGCAATGTAACAATATAACAACAACTAGATCGTTAACTACTCGCCACCCAGGTAAAGATAGGTCTACTTTCTTGACATTTGTTGTTCAAGCACCGAGAAGTACCCCTATATTCAATGTACATACTCTGTGCCGAGAAGTTAGTGACTCGGAATTTGTTATAATGTAATATCCTAAAACAATATAGTTACGTCATGCCATTAAACATAGCTGCCACATGAGTGGGAACTTCTCTGATTGGCGGAAACCTCGCGTAACGACTGCTTTGCCGCCTAATAGGTCCAGCGCATCGAGCGGCGCTAACAAGTGATATGTAGGATGTAGTATGGATTTAGTTTCTCATGATCTATACTTATAATGAAACTGTAACTGCACTGAAGTCTCCCTGCCGCGTCTGTCTGAACGCGATTTAAACAGCTCATAAACTACCGATCCGATTTTAAAGTTTAAACTGCCCGATATCGCCCGCGTCGGCTATTGGAATCAACTGCGTGAAGTCACGGCAGTGACGACCGGCCACGTGCTGGACAATTTGGAAACGCGAGGGAAAATATACCAAAATTATGATTCATAGCTTTGTCATTTCTGAAGATAATTAAAAAAAACTCACCAAGTTTCATTGCAAGCTTAGCTTTATATTTTAAAGTTAAAATAAAAAATTAGAAACTTACTTGTTCTTCGATATGCAGGAGAATCGGTATCCAAATTCGATGCAAAGACGAAAAAATTTAATGAATTCAACCGAATCACGCAATCGTATCGCAAAACGTAATAGTGAGTGACTGGCCTTAGTTTTCTTAGTAAAAACTTTTTCAGGCATGTCTGACTCTTATTTCTCAAGAAATAAACGTGCGTCTTGCGCGTGTAATCGTCGATAAACAGCAACATGTATACAGAACCAACAAAAGATGGCTCTTCCATTGGACCGCAGATATCCGTGTGTACTAACTCAAGATTCTGTTCTGCTCGTGTGACTTTATTTTTGAACGGGCTTTTACATGTCTTACCTTTTATGCATAGAATACATGGCTCAATACTTTGTTTACTTTCGAATTTCATACCAGTTACCAAATTTCTCAATATCAGCATGTTATTTTGTCCAAATGCGCCAATCTTCTGTGCCATAAGTTTGACAGAGGCTCATTTGACAATGTAGCATTGACGTAGTTTACGTTTTCTTTCAACTTGAAAATTCCTTCAACTTCATTGCACGTCGCAACTATTTGTTCGGTTTTATTCCTGATAGTGCAACCTCCTTTGCCAAAATTAACCGCGAAATCATTCTTAACAAGATCGCTCACTGATATCAAGTTCAAAGATAAACGAGGAACATGTAGAACATTTTTCAATGTGAAATCTTTACTTTCGCTAACTTTTGGCACAGCATTTCCTCTACCTTCAACTGGTATTTCATCTCCATTGGCCACTTTAATTGTCAAGTTACCCTTAACTTTCTGATAGTTACATAACTTTTTCACATCGTAAGTCATATGAGTCGAGCATCCACTATCTACATACCAATCGCTTTTGACCTTGGTATTCTTCGTACACATGCACACACCGACGATACCGGCATTCAGCTTCTTACACTCAGCTGCCTTGTGTCCTTCTTTGTGGCATTTGAAGCACTTGCGCACTGGTTTACGAGCATTGTTTTTGGGTGCCTTTTCCTGCTTAGAGGCAAGGGCTTGTTCACCAGCTCCAGCTGCAGCTGTTTCAGCTTGTCTATTAGCTTCCTGCAGCAGTTTAGTTTTAATCTGCTCTAAGCTAATATCCTTTCCACTATTATCCACTGCCATTATCATCGGGTTGTAGTCTGATGTTAATCCGGCTAGCAAAATGGAAATGATCCAATCGTCTGAGACTTTCGCGTCTATTGCAGCCAATTGTTGTGCTATGGATAGTACCTTTGAGACGTATTTCTCCATGCTTGAAAAGTTTTCCAACTTACAAGACCATAATTGACGCTGCAGTGATATACGTCTACCCCAGCCTTTATCTTTGTATGCACCACAGAGCTTGTGCCATACCTCATACGCGGTCTTCAAATTGTAGACATTCGAAAAACATGAAGGCTCTAACAGTAGATACATGGTAGTACGCGCCTGTCGATCAGCATCTTTGAGTACTGCAGTGACTTCCTTGGCTTCTACAGCCACCCACCAGTTTTTACATTCCAGGTAGTTTTGGACTTGGAACTTCCAAACCTCGAAGCCATCTGCACCCCCAAGCTTCCTTATTCCAAAAATGGAACCTGACGAGCTCTGGTCATCCGTCATCATCGAAAGTGCGTATTTCCCAATTTTACAATTTACGATATCTGCAATTATCTGGGTCCTGGGCCCATAGCCTGATGGAAAGTGAGTCAGCCTAGCAGAGTCCCCGCAGTGCCTAGGCCTGATATCTTAATTGATTATTGTATACCACAGAAACACCGTTTATCAGCAGACATTTTAAGTTGAATAACATATTTAAATCATGACAACCAAAAACACCACAAGTCACTATGTGACAGATTACGAATAACAGCCAGTAACAGTCTACAAGAATTATCAACCTCCAACAAAAAGCACAGAGAAAAAGATCGGGCGACCGACTTTGAGAGCGCGTTCTTAACCTGTCTTTGTCCCCATCGTAGCGCTGTCACGGTCGCTCGTCGTGTAGATAATTTGTTATTCGTATGTTAACATCTAAAGTCTTATTAGTTTGGGACTGTACAATTTTTATTTTAAGGTAAGTGTTTCAAGTCACAATTATACATTTCCAAAAAAACGTTATTTAATCTTCTTAATTAATATTTATATCCATTACGCAATCATTTAATTTCCGCGGCAAACTTTATGATATGTTGTTTTTACTAACTGGCCTTACGGCCACAGACATTACGGCTTATATATTATGGCTATGGCCTATATTATCTATGACCGAGTCATACGTTTTCAAGCTTTCATTCAAGATGTTGCAAGCAAGTTCCCGCTTTTCATACTAGATGGCGTTGATAGCGTTGCTAAAAATACGCCCAAATTCTTTGTTTGACAGGGCCCGTCTATGTAAATTGAGGTCGTTGGTATTTGACTACATTCAAATAAATTATTTTCTAGTGATTATTAAATAGAGATTTATGTTGAATATAACATTTTAAACAATCGATTAAAGTAAAAAGTGCGTCGAACTTTAATGACGTCACATTTCAGAATTTCATATAAATCCCATACCTAAGACGCATTTTGATGTTTGAAAAAAAATTTGCTGTTTTGACTATCAATTGTCAAATACCCAATTAAGGTAGTAAACAAAAAAGTACTACCATTTGTGCTGGAACAGAACGGTATTATTCAAATGGTAGCAGTACTTACTGTTTGTCAAGTCTACTTTGCCTCACTAACCTGCCAGATAGACGGATGTACCTACTGATATTTTTGTTTCGCGCATTTTAATAACTTAATTAGCTGCAAAGTATACCAAAGTACGTTGATATGAAATAATGATTATATTTATTATAGTTGTTTACATAGCTTTTGCATCAAATAAGTTAAGTTACTAGTAGAACCAATTTCAAAAATGGAATATCCTAAAATAACAATTGAATGGGTGAAGAGTTTCATTCATAAAAATTAATGGCCATTTTGAAATGACGATGAAATTAAAAATGGCGTCACGGCCACGGACCGATGCTTTATGTGGGCCAAGGAGAAAATTTGCGCATGTCCGAAAGGATTGATTTTGCCCGTGACGTCACAAAATGTCCGCCGCTCCACCGAATCAGTCGGTATAAAAAGTATAAAAAACAAGAAACACCCCTAGTTTAGCCCAAATGGATCGCAGATATACATAGTATTTTCAATACTCAAACCGGTCCGCACAAAACTCGTCTATATTTTTCCAATATTAACTGTGAAGGCTTTTCAGTACGCTAGTGGGTGAACCGAAATGCGCTTCTGCGAGGCTGCTACAGAATTTTTTTCTATCATAAACGCAAGCATGGGATTCCCGACTAAGTTGTTATGTTTATGTGAGTACAACCATTTCCTTATCGGCTCAATTTGTTGTAATCTGTGCTTTTTTTCTGGGTAACGAATGGTTTCGTTATTGTAACGTACCTAACATTTTCAATCGTTTGCTACAAGTTCTTTTTTTTTTACCAAGCCTACCAAAAAATATTACTTCATAATGCTGGCATCACCAGCAAATTGAAAATAAAATTTTAATAATTTGATTTATTACGAAACATCGTATTTTTTTCTAAATTTTAAATCAAAACAATAATTTGAAACGATAGGTAAGCATAAATGTGATATTATTCTATGGTTTTCTATTTATAAGTGTACGTTATTTTCAATAATCATAATAAAATCCTAGGAATGAAAGAAAGGGCACGAAGACATCAGCTTTCAGATATTTTTCAGACTTGACGTGTCACGTGTCGCATCGCGTATCCTATGGTTTATGTATTAAAAAGTTAAAATTCTACATCAATGGTCTATAAAGACGGGAGATGGTGGCAGAAAAAAAAATTTGCTCGCGTGTTATAAGTTTATTATTACAACTTTCTATGGCTTTATATGGCTTTGATTCAAAAAATTCCCGAAAGCATTTTTTTCAAAAAAATATTAAAAGGCTGTTGAGACCTATTTAAATAATCAGTGCACAATTCAAGTGCACAAGTGTGTACTGTGCGCATACACAGGTGCACTCTCTGTTCCTTTACTCTCATAGCCCGATAGGACGGAATATCCGACACGACCGGGGAGAGATAAGGCGCAGGACCCAAGGCATTAAGTACTCTCCAAGTCACGGGGGTGAAACTAACTTCACTTCTACTTCCTAATTCTGGGCTAGTAAGTAGGGGGAGTCCGGGAGAGTATACCCGCCTTCCACTAAAATGCTCATAAATCTTTCTATACTTACAAATCGCTATTTTCTATAAAGGACATTGACCAAATTCGCCTAAGAATCAACATACGTTTGAAATATACAGTAATTCTTAGCTTATTTTATAACCTTTATTCCAAATATTAGAATTCAACGGACACTTCAAATTAATTAAAAGAAAATAAATGGGTATTCAATTGATTACCATACGTTTCCGTCTCTCGATTATTAACCACAGATCAATAACTTACAGGTTAAAATAATATCCAATACAACCACTTGAGCGCTAGATCCGTATCGTAAGAAACAAGATAAAAGCAGCTTAAAGTGCTAAGTGCGCTAGTATTCTCAATCTCGCAACGCCATCTATTGAAAGTACAATAATTTAATATTTCTAACGCCATCTGTGAAGTTATCGATGAACTATGACGATACCTGCATCCTTATTAATAACGCCATCTGTAATGTTTTTGACGGACTACTGCGAACCTTGTCTTATCTACATACTGTTTACAGCTGTATTACAATTGGTTAAAGATGACATTTATTTGATCAAGCAGATTGATTGCGAAAGCTGAAATATCCTCAAAATTGAAAATATTTTTGTTATTAAGTAATTTCTTAGCAAGTGTCCGTTGTTTTAATCTGCTCTCAAGCATAAAAAGGTATTAATTTGAACCCAGTAATCAATGTTTTATGACGGTTGGTTCTTAGGCGAACTTTGTATGGGGACGGAACAATGTCCTTTTATCTTAAGCTGCATTATTTAGCTATATTTTCCCTTAATAAAGTTTAATACATCATTAATATTTTATGAGTAATTAACTATTTCTACCAAAGTGACATTCTGCTAATATCTCCCGCCTGGGTGGGAGACTTAACCTCCCAAGTAGGGAGCCTTGACCCGGGTTTAAAAATAGGCGAAATAATCATTACAAATTATAATTCTATAAAGAAATTTAATCATAAAAATATGGCACATAGTATAACGTAGTAAATGAGAATAAGAGGAAGTACTTTTAGTATCTTTGAGATACATAAGTGAGGAATTAACTAGTATCACATATATTTCTTAATATAGTTACTTTTACAATTGTGAGTTTTTATAAACTTATAATTAGACGCCCTTTTTAACAAAAACTATATTTTTATATAGAGCAACAATATTAATTACAACTTTCACAACAAACAGTAATACTATAAAAACTATTTCAGTCTGTCTACAACAATATCTTAACGTTTAACAATATCTCGTTTACCAACATGGCGAAAAATCTAGGGTAACTTAGGTACCTTTATAGCAAAAATAATAGTCTGAACTTATTCTATCTTTTACATAACTAGGTAATAAATCTTATAAGTAGTTAAACCTTAAAAGTAGGTATTACAAATCAGTATAATATAGGAAACCTTGAATCGTGTCAGCAAAACAAAAATTAAAATTACTGTCAAAATTAAGAACAAAAATAAAATTCAAAACAACATAATTAAATATACATAAAAAAAATCTGAATCTTTATCAGTCTTCCTTTTTTTAATTGGAGCAATTAGGACAAATAAATTGTTCCTCATCATCTTTGGACAGTCCAACGCACATTTCATGGACATATTTGCCACAAAAAGCACAAAGTCTCATGTCCATAACTTTATCTTCTCCACAGATGAAACAAAACCAATTATCATCTGGTACTTCATCCCGTGGACTATCAGAGCTATTATCATACTTATGTTCTTCGTCAAGGTCTGTCTCACTGTCACTTGACTGTAAAACTTGTCTTTTTACTGTCTTTTTCTTTGCTTTACCTTTTTGTTTTTTTTTAGTTTCTTCGTCAAGGTCTGTCTCACTGTCACTTGACTGTAAAACTTGTCTTTTTACCGTCTTTTTCTTTGCTTTACCTTTTTGTTTTTTTTTTAATTATTTTAATTTTCTTATTTTTCGCTGCATAATCATCAACTAGATCTAGTTTTTCTGGCGTTTTTGTTAAATTTTAGTTTTTCCTGGCAGTCTACCACGACGAAGACTTTTTCTAGGAGCAGCTTTTGGAAATGGACGAATCATTTGTGGTAAAACTATTTTTGGTTCTTGTCGTGAATCAGAATCTACTGTTGTCATATCCAGATCTTGAGATGTAGAAGCTACGTCTGCTGATTGTCTTAATATTGCAATTGCTTGCTCAGATTCCTCAGTCAAAATTGATGGTGAATTGGTTCTACACGCCGTAGTTTCATTCATGAATGCTGATGCTGATGTTGAAGGCTCTGACTGACGTTGTACAGTAGATGATGAAGGTAATTCGATCGTGGTTACATCTGGAGGTTGTTCTGCAGCTACTGAGGGCAGAGCAATCAAAGAAACATCTTGCTCTTGAAGTTCACCAGTCATTTCTCTGTCTGCCGCGGAGCATAAAAAGTCTTCATCTGTAAAGATATCCGGGTTATAGGGGTGTATCCCAGTTTTTCGAAATCCACTCAAAATATTGGATTGGCTAAAAGCCTGCGACATAATTGTGCTTACAAATCCGGGTATATTGTAGATCGTAACAGTTCGTCCTGGGTTACTTACCATCCAATTATTCATGGCTGAGTTATATCTAGCCTTGAGAGATGAATAAATGGCAACATCTAATGGCTGTAATTTATTGCTGCAGTGGGGTGGTAAAGTCAGCAATGATACTCCATTAAGTTTTGCGTATTTGACAACTTCAATATTGACATGACTTTCGTGGTTTTCGAGGATAAGCAGGACTCGGTTTTGAAGAGACGCGTTCGAATACTTCACAAAATGCTCCATGAATTTCACAAAACTCTTGGTTGTCATCCATCCACTCGGATAGGAGTCACCTTGTGAGCCTGGTGGTCCACCAGCTACAAAGGATTCGTTGTATTTAACCCTAGGGAAAATGAAAAATGGTGGAATAACATTTCCCAGAGCGTTGACGGCGAAGCAAACGGTCACAAGACTACCACGTTCAGCTGAGGTAACTTGTCCTACTTGACGCACATGCTTGCTCGCTATTACTTTGGGACACTCTTGTACAGTCGTACACCCTGTTTCATCACTGTTAAAGATGTTATGAGCTTCAAATTGGTATTTTTCTCTAACTTCTTTGAGGTTTTCAAAGAAATCAGTAAAGTTTTTTCTATTAAAGCTGGTTGATCTGGATAAACTGGTTGCTTCTGGGGTTCTCAAACTTAGTTCAGGGTTTCTTGTCATAAAGCCTCTGAACCAATCTTTCCCTGCGCAGTTGTTGGAAGTCCAAGAATCTGGAACCTTTTTGGAATTAATTGTTGCATATTCATATGCCAGCTTCATAGCCGCCTGTCTGGTTAAGCCATAATTCATTTTGCTGCAAGTCAGAACATAATCAACAAGTGCTTTCTCTTCCTCGATTGTAAATATCAAACCTGTTTTAAACTGGCTTCCTTGTTCACTTATTTTAGTCAATTTGGACCTATCTCTTAAATAATTTCGTAAAGTATTTCGATCAATTCCATATTCCAAAGCAACTCCTCTGATAGACTTTCCTTTATCAATGTCACATAAAGCATTTCTTATTACTGACAGATCTAAATTGCTTCTGTTTCTAGTTGTTTCTTTTTTTTTATATTTGAAGGGCATTTTGGATGACTATCTATCTGAAATAAAATAAAAAAATATTATTGCGCGAGAAATGACGGGAGAGATTGAGTGGGAGACATTACCCTGGGTAAAGTGTCCTCCCGACGTCAGGGTAATGTCTCCCACCCCACGCCAAGCGGTCCGTTATTACATTTTATAAAAAAACTATGACACTTAAGTAAAAGCTGTCTGCCCTAAATGTTACTAGAATACTTACACTTACGATGTTCATAAATGACATGCTGGAATCTATTCACAGTAAGCAATACAAATCAAATATCCAAAATTGAAAAAAATTACTTACCGGGCACGAAAATGTGTTGTCACTTCTCACTCCTAAACCAAACTGCCGATTGCAACGGCGTCGCGTGAGCGAGGTGGGAGGCGCCTATGGAGTCTAAGAAGTGTGGCAACGTCGCAATATCTAGTTCCACAAAGATTCTATGAGCAGTGGCTATTGTCTCCCACCTGCTAAACTCTCCCGGACTCCCCCTACTGAGAATTTCTTTGTCAGAAAAACCCAGACCTGTAATTTTTTTTAAAAAGAGCATCCACCGTGCTTCTTCCTGTTTCTTCTGGATAGGAATGGCATCCTAACAACATCCCAAAAAATTAGGTTTTACAGTGTAATAATTGCGACCTAAAGCCATTCAAATGGCAGCCTTATCACTACGAGTGATCTCTTCCAGGCAACCTAATGGTAGGAGAAAGATTGCATGGAGACTATAACAGTGGAATTCATAAACGCTTGAAACGTTCGCCACCGAGACGTTTCAAGCGAAATGTGTCGAATTCAAGCTTTTTGCATTTCATAGTCGAAATAAATTCTCAAATGGGCCGCTAGCAGCGGCCGAATACTGGTTCGCCGATTTCCGTTAATCAGACTCTGCCAAACAAGGCTTTTGCTTTGACATGAGTTTGAAAACATAATTTTTGTATATTTTGTAGGCTATTTGTGCGTAATAAAATGTTGATTTTTAATAAGAAATGGAAGAAAAATGTGATTTGAGTCATATACAATATGTTTTTCTATGTTTGTACTAGTGGTAAAACCAATAAATCCACCAATAATCCAAAGTGTAGTGTAAAGCGAATGATGGCTATACATTGATGATGAAATCGCTAATTACGGGCAGTGTATATAAAACTACGACGATTTATGCTGTCCTGATACATAGTACTGGTATTTCCGGAAGTTACTCTTCTCGTTCTGAGAAGAGGCACGTGCTCTGTATTTAGGCAGTGGGCCGGCGAAGGATTGAAACGATGGCAATAAACTATTGCCAGAAGAAAGAAGTGCCGCATGAGGATGGACTCATTAAAGACGCCACAGTCGGCTAGCCTATATAAAGACGCAAGGCTAGTTAACGCAAAGGCTATTTGATGGTATACAGAACTGGGTAAACAATAAACCAGCTTCACTATTTTTTTATGATGACTCAGTATCTCATAGGACATAGGATGTTGATGAATAATACATATCGAGCGCAAAATAAAGGAACTACAATAAGTACTACACAGTACCTATTGACGATTCCAGAACATACGCTGCTCTAATATCCTCAGTTTGAGCAAAGATATCTGGATTGAAGAAGTTAGAATAAAGGTCGTGGATTACCTAATTCTTTTGGTTGGATGGCCTAATATGATATGTACATTGCTTAAGGCAAAAAGGAAGTGGCTAGCAATACAAGAATTATAATAGTAGATTAATTTTCTTTTTCAGCCTGGTATATCTATTTAATTATTAAAATAATATTAGATGGATTACAATATTTTGTAGTTGTTTTCTTTATTACTCATTCATTAGCAGTTCCAATGAGCAGCAGAGATTTACAGCAGAGGTATCATGTTTGGTTTCAGAAGTATGGTCTCCAAACAATTATTTATTTGAATCAGGCAACTATATTTAAACATAATATTATGATAACACATAAAATAACACAATACAATAGAATTCTTAAAATACTATAGATATAATTCTAAAAATAAGTATATTATAGTCTTATAAAACAGAAGAAATCCTTATTCTCGCTTCCCTGTAGCAACGGTATACTATGCCCTCAGGCCAAAAGTCTACACTGATCATCTTTACACCAGGCCGGAACAGTTAGGATGTATGAGCTGAAGTAAGTAGTTCTACTGGGAGTTCAGTTTATGGAGAGCAAGCTGCACTTTTGCTAACTGTGATAATATGTGATGTGTGTAAAACATATCTTCGCGATATTTTTGTAGAGGTGCTCCAGGGCGATTCTTATACCTATCGTATGTTCCGAATAATGTGAGCCTTGGCCATCTCTGACTTTATGTGGGATATACAAATCATTATGTTAGGCATCACCGCTATCAAGGTGGTATCATTCGTCAGTGTTTTACCACGTAAATTTTGAATTCGCTTCGGTCTGCTTTCTCTTCTTCACTAAAATTGGAAACTATTGGAAATTGAAACCCGCGTCAATGTTTGTTTGTAAACAAACATTGACGTTGACTTGAGTGACTCAGTGCGTCAAAGTGACTTCCATAGCGAATTTCCACAGATAACATGTCAATCAATAGACAATATTCTGTACATCTCCATTTCTTCTCCATTCAGCTAGGCGGTTGTCTAGCGAACGTTTATGAATTGCAACAAAAATTCATTCAACACTCAATGACTACGCGAATCGTGAACAGCATTTTTGCGGAGACATGTTAACCAACGATTATGAATTCCACTGTAAGTCTCGAAATCCATCTATTTTCCTTGCACAATAGATGAAAAATAGTACAAAAGCACAAATCAAAGTCGTATGTATGCCTCGCAGCAACAATAAATTGCCCATCTGTTCACCCAGCCTACTTCCAAAAGCGGTATTGAAAACTGTAGAATGTAGGTCAGATCTGCTGTTAAGTACACGACAATGCCTGCGACTTTGTTCGCGTGGATTAAGGTTTTGATTTCCGCGGAAACTTTTTTTATTATCTGGGATAAAATCAAGCCTCTAGGTGTGTATCCGACTCCGATAAGTCGGAACTTCCGATTTATCGGAGTCGGATACACACCTAGAGGCTTCGGGAGGGGGAGAGGGAGTCCGTAACATCCCTAGCAAGTTGTAACCTCGAATTCAAGACCTCCCACTTATGAAACATATTATGAAAATTAAACCACAGCGCTCAACACTGCGCCATGGCGGTCGTAAAATCAAGGTACTTAGATGGTAGCAATATTATACACCGCGTCAAAGCATATAACACATACTTACTCATACAGTAGGTTGACGCCAATACCAACGATAGCCATCGTGCTCTCACTTAAGGAGGTTGGTGGAGAGAGAAAGGATTTAGGAAATTGCATATAAATTTGACATTATAGAGTGACAGGATTTTGTTCAACATTCAATTCAGTTTCCTTCATAGACTTATTATATTCAAACTAGATGATGCCCACGACTTCGTCCGCGTGGATTAAGATTTTTTGATTCCCGCGGGGACTCTTTAATTTTCCAGGATAAAAGTAGCCTATGTCCTTCCCCGGGATACAATCTACCCCTCTACCAAATTTCATCAAAATCAGTTGAACAGATGGGCCGTGAAAGCATAGCGGACAGACAGACACACTTCCCCACTTATAATATTAAATATGGATTCTAGACTCTATATTTTAGACGCCTTTGTCGCGTCGCGTCGCGCGTCGGTGGGAAAGATTCACTCCGCAGCGATGCTCTCTCTAGGTCTAGTACAATGGGGCGGTTTATTGTATGGAGCCCCCGCATTAAATCCTCAGTCGTTGAAACTTTTCAGGGTCGTAGTAGTGAACCAATACTTATACAAAAATATCCAACAAAAAATCCATCCGGAATTTGGGTATTTATACCTAAAACTATTTACTTATGGCTGAATATTTTATCGATTTCTTTTTAAAATAATAGTAGTTACTATACTAACACTCAAAAGCGAAATATCAAACGAAATAATCGTGCAGAACGTCGATATTTAAACTTTTTTTTATTATCAAACCTAAACTGTGTTTACACGATAAATGTACCTTCCTGCTGTTAAAGGTACATTATCGTGTAAATTGGTATAGCATAAACCCCTTACTTCCTTTATGATTTTTTATTGGATATTTATAATATTATACTTACGTTTAACTCATGATACTTTATCATAATGTAAAGCTTCGTCGCCTGAGGAATTATTGTTGGGGTCGACTAGCTTTATTGCCTAGAGGCCCTAGCTAGACTATAGACTCTAGAGTCTAGAGGCCTCCGTCGAACGACTGGAAAGAACTATCTATCTCCTAGACTGTGCTACAGTTAGTAATTTAGATAGGTACCCCACCGAGGGCTGTTTTATTACACAACTTTAGTTAGATGTTTTCTTTGGAAGAAAAACTTGGCCGAAGTAAAGTAACCAAGTACTCCCAGAATGTTAATGAAGTAAAGTTCGCCCGAATTAGCTAAGCTGTCTTGGTTTAGGATTTTGTGGAATTCGCAGCGGTTTTATGAGATTTTGTAATTTTCTCGGTAAGATTCAAGGATTTCTGGAACAGATATTTTCGTTAAGATAGATAGATCGATAAAACTCTTTATTGCACTCACTTAGAACAAAAACTAAAGATAAAAGTTGTCGGCTCTTACTTAGCTTTGTAGCTTTAATTATTAACCATCCACTATCACATCTCATATTTTGTTAACGTTCAAAAAGTTACACATCAGAGTACCAGTACGGTACTAGGTACCTATTTTGAACAATAGTCAGTTTTGAATATACCGTGTTTCCTGTCACGTATAACTTAGGTACCTTCAAGGCAAGAGTGAATAGGCATCTTCTAGGCAAGCGCGCTAAAGCGGGATAAAAAATAGCCTATGTGTTATTTCAGACTACAACCTATCTCTGTGCCAAACATCCAGATCCGTTCAGTCGTTCTGGCGTGATTGAGTAACAAACATCCATCCATAGGTACATACATCCAAACTTTCACATTTATAATATTAGTATAGATTAAGTAGTAAGCTAGGAGTTTTCTATACAACGGTAATATCCGTACATTATAATACCTATGACCAATGAACATTTAAATTAAAAAAAGTTTAATGGTCATATGTACGGATTACGGAACCCTAATAGAGCGAAACCCGACCCGCACTTTGTCGATTCAGTATTATACCTTATCGGTACAAAATCATGGCGAAAACACACTACGGACAGGACAGGAAATGTCTTCACGAAATGTCGGCGTCGGATGGGAAACACGCGTTTCGTCCTGTCAAGCAAATCTGTACAGCTCCATTTAAAAGCGCGTTATACCTAGATCTCGTAATGTATATAGGTACCCGCTTATTAATTAATTTCGGACTTTTTGACAGCCATACAAAAAAATTACCATACCTAGTGTGCTCTCGACCTAAACCTGGAAAACAAAACTAGGTACTTCTACTAGTAAGTAACACTTCTATTCCTTAAATCTGCGTTATGAAACTTTGGAACACTACTGAATAATGTAACTCAGTGTCCTCAAAGACCTAGGATTTATCTAAATCTAGATTTTATTCTGGTTATAATATGTCCTCATTCGCGCGTGACCGCTTTAGCACTAATATTCTTGTTGTGGCGCACGAAACATAATATTTTCCACTCGTAACAAGTTTAGTGATGGCTCTACTCATTTGTCGACATCGATATTCTATCGTTATTAAGTACAGTACCTATAGGTACGCGCGCGAATTGAATGCAATCGGACCCTGAGTTAAGGCGGTGAGATGAAAACCTAGCTCCGTAGTATGCAGGTCTCCCTTAAACGCCTGCAAAGTGATGTCCAAGACATCTTTCGCACGCTTATCGATAAATAGTAGTTTACGGAGTACACGGAGCTAGATTCTCAATGATTTTACTCAGGACCCGACTGCATTAAATCGTGCGCATACTATACTTCTTGCTGCGGTGTAGTGGAATAATATGCTAGTTAAATGATGTGCATGAGTCCCATATCGACTATTTGAAATCGATATTTTTCTCTTGTTACACAATCAAGTATGAACATTCTTACATATACATAAGTATGTTCATTCTGTATCTATTTAAAAATGAAATAATTATAACTGGTTGATGCCCGAACTTTGACTTAAAAAAATCTTTGGGAATTATTCTAATTAAAAAAATAAAAGGCCTATGTCATATCCAGGATTAACTATAGGTATCCAAAGAAATACTGTCCCATTTATAATAATAATAGTGGAACTAGAAGGATATGCCAATAGGCATGATGACTGATTTTGAAAAATGGTCAGATTATGTTCGGATGTATATACTATTTCGAAAAAATATCTTATTTCTGCAGAAAAATAAGGTTCGGTATATAAAATTGGCATTTGAAATTTAAATTTTAAAAATCACGCCAAAACGTTTGTGACGTCACTATTGTTTTTACCAATGTACTCTGTGCAGTGTGCAGTAAACAATAGTGTGATTGTCAAAGCTCGAAAACAAACAATTGTGACGTCATTCGCTTCTTGGTGTTTTATCCAATATGGCGGATTGCTGTATTTTATAGTTTTATTTTATCAAAATAAATAGCAATCTCACTCGAAATAGAAATATAAATACGTTTTTTATAATCCATGAATCCTATTTCATTAATTTAATAAATAAATTAATAAATTAATAATTTCATTGACTCTTGGTTACTGTCATCATGCCTATTGACAGTATAATTTACAAGCAATAATTATTATAGTAAATTGAAAAAAAAAAAAAATACTTAAGTAACTAGCTTTTGTTTTACTGAATTGCAATTTATTAACAGAACGTGTAGGACCAAAGTTAATCCATTAATAACATTAGTGTTCCGTATTTCGTAATGGATATTATACTAGTTATTGAGGATTACATTTTGACATGGGTCAATAATAATTTTAATCCAAAACATTATTTGTTATAGAGAAATTTAATTGAATTAAACCTAAGCTTATACTGTAACGTTTCAATAGCAGATGCCCGCGACTTCGTCTACATGCATTGAGGTTTTTTGGCTCCCGCGAGAAATTTCTAATTTTCCGGGATAAAGTGCCTGTGTTCTTCCAGACTATAATCTATCTCTGTGTTTATATCTGTGTGTTTGTGTGTGTGTGTGTGTGTGTGTGTGTGAAGTATTTGGTTTTTCTGACTAGAAATTCTCAGCGCTAGCCTGGAGTTAGGAAGTTGGTGGTGTTTCACCCCCGCGCCTCGGAGAGCACGTTAAGCCGTCGGTCCCGGTTATTATCACTAACATGATAATAGTCGTTAAAGCCCGCCAACTCGCATTGGAGCAGCGTGGTGCGTCTAAGCTCTAATTCCCTCTCTCCTATGAGAGTGGAGGCCTGTGCCCAGCAGTGGGACGTTATTGGGCTGTTGTGGAATGTGTCGTTTAATTTGAGAATTAACTAATTCTGTTGTGAATTAAAATTTCAGTTGTGTTGTTTTTACTAGTTGAGCCGCGATTTAAGTATTTTAAAAGTCTTAGATTATCCATATTATAAAGTAGGTAAGCCCTGTCCATTACCATAGCCAGGATGCAAGTAATATCTCTATGCCAAATTTCATCAAAATTGATTCAATGGATGGGTCGCAAAAAGGAAGAAGGCAGTAAAAAGGCGACAGGCAGACACTCTGTAATACTTATGGAACGACCTTCCGGTTTGCGTTTTCCCCTCCGCTTTTAATATTGCTATCTTCAAACCGTGAGTGAATAGGCACCTTCTACATCACTTCTTGCTAACAAGTCGTCAAGTTGATTGCAATTTGCAGCCAAACGCTAGCCTATAAATTAAAATAATTATAACTAAAGCTATCAACCAAATCATAAGGTACTTTATGATGACCCAGTCAATATTTTCTTGACCTCTAATCATGATTCACTCACATCTCTATTGGATAAGACCTATCACCAAACTTTACTAAACATCTTGTGTTTTCTTAAAGATAACCTAACAAACAATTACCATAATATTGTAGTTTCAGCTTTAATACTATAGGCGTACTTATTTAATTGATGTAAATTTACGACCTTTCTTGAAATAATAGAGCGTACGAAAATAAATTTAAAGGTCAGTTATTGGAGAAGTGCTGTTTTGAGAGTATCCCACCTACGCCTAGACTATAAACAATTGCTGTAACAATAGATTTTATTTTCCGTGGGCGTTGTAGGTGTGGAAATTAATCCGTTTTATAAAAGAAAATAAACGTTTTTAAAGAAAGGTTATCCCAGAAAGGTGACTAATGCTTATTAGGCAATTTCTAAAATTAAGGCATCGTAAATTAAGACAAGGAACGCGTCATACTATATTATCGCGTATGTAGGTCTAGTTCGCGCGCGAGTTGAATGCAGAGTTTATGTATGGTAACACATCCAGCGCTAGGTATATTCCTAATTCTATGACTAGAATTCACGTCATGTCATTCATTCATGTGACTATTTTCCGAACCGGTGGTTGAGTCCCGACTTACCATAAGTGGCACAAGTTAATTCGCAGTATGTGTTACTTAGTACGGTGAGGCAGCAGTCAAGGGCTGAAAATAACAGAAACATTATTGCTAACCTAGCTACAGTATACTGGGAACAACGATTTCGTGAATTGATTGGTTTTGTGTGCGTTGGCCCATAAAGTCAATCAATTTACCAATAAACTATTATCCCAATGGCTCTACGTAACTTAAAAACATCTACAGCTGTACGTTTAGCCCTATACCAACTATTACATATTCTGTACCTATACTCTATTTATTTCTGAATTATTATTGTTTTTATAGTAGATAACTAGCTGATGCCCGCGACTTCGTCCGCGAGGAAAAAGTTTTTAATTCCCACGGGAACTCCTTAATTTTCCGGGAAATTAGCCTATGCCACTCTCCAAGTTCTCAACTATACCCATGCAAAAAATCACGTCGACCAGCGTTGCTCTGTTGCATTAAAGGACAAACTAACAAACAAACACACTTTCGCATTAATTATATTAGTGTGATGATGCATAAAAAGTATCGATAGTTTACCGTACATCACTAGACGGATTAGGTAGTTACTTACTGTGAGTTAGGTCAAAAGGATCATCTCTGCAAAACGTACAAACGTAAAATTAAAAAGCAATAATAATTCAGAAAGTGCCATATAAATTCAATGCCAGTGTTAGGAAGTGATTCTAATGATTAAGTTCCAAGTGACTTTAAATTACCCTTGTATATTTTGTTTTTAACTCCTACCGTGACCTATATTGCATCCTAATTGACCTTTCTTCATTGTAGCGTGGATTTTAATGTTGTGGCTTAAATAACTTCAATAGAATATAATATTATTCAAAAGTGAAAACATGCATCTTTCACTTTTGAATATTTTATGAAAGTGAAAACTTTATTTTTGTGATCATATAATACATGAAACGAACTCGAGCATTTAGTATTATTTTACTTTAAAAATTATAGTGTATACGGTATTTTGTTTTGTTTATTAGTTGTACACTTTTATAAATTAGGACTCTATTTCTTCTTCTTCTATCGTTCTGCTCTTGACGGAGTGGTAGTGGGCATCACTGCTGAGGTATGCTTCACTATGTGTCTCCATTTCTCTCTGACAGCCGCCCTCCTTCTGCTTTCATGTAAGAAGACGTCTACTTTGTTATATTATCTTCTAAAAAATTCTTCGGCTGCCACTGAAACTTGATAGTGTATAAGTAAGACCGAGAAGAATGAATATAAAATCAATCTTTCACTTTAGTTAATTTTCCAATCCATTCATATTATTAGTAACACTTTCACTTCACTACAATTTATCTTTCATTGATTGAAAGTGTAATTCAAAGTACGACTAATAAGACTATTGTCGATCTTTCACTTTAGTTTATATCGTGACAACGAAATTTAAAACACCGAATTCAAAGTGTTTTGAAAAATATTAATAGTAGATATGACTTTTAACGATCTTTCATTTTAGTATATTAAAAGTGTTGTGAAGAATATTCTAAGTATGACTATTGTCGTTCTTTCACTTTAGTAGCTATATTAAAAGTGTTATGAAGAATATTCGCACAAGTGTTTTAGGTGTATCTTTGACTTTTGCTTGGAAGAGCTATGTTGACTCTATGTGGTGTATTTTGGCAGTTTTGGTGGTATGTTCCGTGCAGAGTCTCCAACTCGAGAGCCAGGCTTCGACGAGGAAACCCAGGGTGACGAAGTACAGCAAAACTACGGCCATGCCTGGAGCATCAACGGTTAGTTTTTAAATTATCACTTTATTAAGAACCTTAACCGTAGGGACTTTTAAAGTTTTTATAAAATTTTACTCCTAATGTAAATTACAATAATCGATCAAAAAATATTGTTTCATCAAGAATCCATACCTACCTACCTATGTGTCTGTCTGTCTGCTACGCTTTCACGGCCCAAACGCAGCCGATTTTGATGAAATTTGGTACAAAGATAGTTTACATCCCGGGGAAGGACAAAGACTACTTTTTATCCCGGAAAATGAAGAGTTCCTGCGGGAATTAATGTTCAAAAAAATTCAAAATTCAAATGACTTTTATTCAAATAAACTTTTACAAGTACTTTTCGAGTGAATCTACCACTGGTTCGGAATGCCATCCCTACCGAGAAGAACCAGCAAGAAACTCGGCGGTTGCTCTTTTGAAAAAAAAATACATACAATTTCACTAATTTATAGTAACAGCTGTCCTTAGCATTGCTGGAGCGAGTCAAATCCATGCTCCTTTGCCATCTAAGTAATCTTCAACAGTATAATAAGCTTTTTTCAGGAGCATACTTTTAATGGACTTCTTAAACTCGAAAAAACATCAATCCACGTGGACGAAGTCGCGGGCATCATCTAGTACTATATATTCAGCCAGTCACAACAACTGAAATTGCAATTATATTTTTGATATGGCTACAGATAAATCTAGTACTAACTAAATGCAGGACGCGATATCGATATGCACCGCCTGGCACGGCGTTGCATATTGCGCAACGGTGGGCTTTGCATAATGCATATCGCACGTTGTCATCCACGCTGTTGTTTCTCGTTTACCATATTTTTCCAATAATTTGACTAATTCATCTTTTTTTTAAATCAAACAATAGGCGTGCGCTAATACAAAGCAGTGATGAGGTCTAGGTTAGAGCGCTTGCCTAGAAGATGCCTATTCACTCTTGCCTTGAAGGTAGGTACTTAAGATATACGTGGCAGAGAATACATGCGCTGGAAGGGTATTCCACGTCCTGGCGGTTCGTAGCGGAAACGTAGAGCAGAACAGTTTCGTTCGAGCAGACTGGACGTCTACCACATGCTTAAAGGATGCCAATTGCCAACAAGGCGGACGTAGTAAAATATTGTCAAAGCGTGTACATTTTCTTGTTTGAAAAATGTGCGAAGCGGAACTTGGAATTTGTAAAACAAGCTTTAGCGCCGTCTAGGAATTGTTTTTGACCCGGGGCTGTTCCACGTTTCAGGAGCCAGCCACGGAGCGCAGCCTGATGACGGCGACGTATCAGCTGTACGGCACCGGCGGCGAGACGTGCATCAAGTTGACAGTTGACGCGCTGCTCGACATCTCTTATGTCACCAAGCTCAACGAGCGTGCTGTAAGTGTGAGATCTATAGAGCGAACTTTGACTTTGCTTAAACTTTAAACATGGTTAAAACGAGACATATATGTGCCGCTCATGTAAGTCCATCTCGTTTTAACTGAGCCAAGTCAAAGTACGCTCTATATACATCTCAGCATAAGTATTAACAAACTGTAGTTCGCGCATGAGTTGAATGCAGAGCTTAGGTATGTGTCACCTCAGGCCCCGACTGCATTCAACTCGCGCGCGTACTATAGATTATGCCCGCGACTTCGTCCGCGTAAACCAAGATTTCTCGATTCCCGCGGGAACTCCTTAATTTTCCAGGATAAAAAGTAGCCTATGTCCTTCGCCGGGATATAACCTATCCCTGTACCAGCAGACAGACAGACACACTTTCGCATTTATAATATTAGTATGGATGAGAAAGTGTGTCTGCTACACTTTTACGGCCCACCTATTCAACCGATTTTGATGAAATTTGGTACGGTTATATCCCGGGTGTTGGTATATGAGTTCGCAGGGAAAAGAAAAGACGTCTGCACTGTACGACTGCCTGTTTATGAATAAATAAAATATTGTACAGGCTACAAATGAATAGTGAATGATTGTTTATGTGAGTGAGAAGAATGTATGAGAGTGACTGAAGGAATGAAGTATGAACTACGTCCATAGACAACTATTATATTGTGTCATTACAGACTTTTGTATTATAGACTAGTATTTTTGCTATATTCCAACAGTCCCCCTCAAAAATACAAGTAATCAAGTCAATAGTAATACACAATAATCAAACATGATTCTAGTTAACTATAATTAAGTACATCATTTTTATTTAATTAACATAAATTTAGATTATCTCTTAAATCTATAAATTTCTTGACAGCTATCGCTTTTGTAAACATGTCAGCAAGTTGGTTTCCTGTGGAAATAGATTCAAGCTTTATTATTTTACTCGCGATTTTCTCCCTTACAAAATGGTATTTAATGTCTATATGTTTAGACCTTTTATGATTTGCAGGGTTATTAGCAATGCGGATGCAACTGTTGTTGTCTTCATTTATTATTATTGGTCCCTTTATTTCAAAATAGATGCTACTAAGTAGCGATCTGGGCCCGTATTCTCTAACTCAGTGACTATCAAAAATGAAAGCCACTGACATATATGTAATATCCATTGAAGGTTTACTATGAAATGTTACTTTTTATTTCATAGTAAACCTTCAATGGATATTACATATATGTCAGTGGCTTTCATTTTTGATAGTCACTGAGTTAGAGAATACGGGCCCTGATCCAGACTGCTTCTTTTACAGCTTCAAATAAAGCCATATATTCAGCTTCCGTTGAAGAGACGGCTACAGAATTTTGTTTTCGTGTGCTCCACGAAATCGTACAGTTATCAAAGGCCTTAAATACATAGCCACTTGTACTTTTTCTATCTGTTTCATCGCCTCCCCAATCGGAATCCGCATAGCCAGTAATTACCTGCTTAAAATCACATTTCTTACATACCAATTTTAAATTAATTGTACCTTTAATATAACGTAAAAGGTGTTTTAAACACTTCCACAATTTAAAATTTTGTTTAGATTGAAATCTACTCAATATGCTGATAGCGGCACAAATGTCTGGTCGCGTACATAACATTGCATACATCAGGCAACCTATTACATTTTTACAAGGTGCATCACATGTATTGTCAGAATTCAATAATAAAAAGTCTAATTTACAAGGAAAGGGTGATTTTGACGGGTTACATTCGTTCATAGAAAATCTATTTAAGACATTTTGTAAATATGTACACTGATCTAAAGATATTTCATTATTTGATCTTTGAATTCTGATACCTAAAAATAGTTTAATATCCTTCAAATCTGTCATTTCAAAATTATTCATTAATTTATTTTTGCAAAACTGTATAACTTCTATATTCTTAGTTGCAATAATTAAATCATCGACGTACAAAACTATATACACATTTTTATTTATGCATTTTTATCTAAAATATATAAACACTGATCAACTTCAGAGTTTTTAAAACCCATATTCTTAAGAGCAAGATCGAAGCGCTCGTACCAGCATCTGGATGATTGTTTTAAACCATATAATGTTTTATTTAATTTGCATACTTGGTTATCTTTAGCGATAATCCCCTCTGGTACTTTCATGTAAATATTTTCTTTTATGTACCATTGAGAAACGCAGTTTTTACATCCATGTGATCTAAAAGTAAGTCAAATTGATTTGCTAAAGCTAAAATAAATCTGATCGTATTCATCCGAGCTACTGGTGCGAACGTTTCGTCATAATCCTGTAAATACTCTTGGGTAAAACCTCGAGCTACTAAGCGGGCCTTAAACCGCGTGGGTTCACATAACTCATTGTTTTTAATTGTAAATACCCACTTACAACTAACGATATTTACATCTTTTGGGATTTCAACAAGATCCCATGTTTTATTACTTCGAAGTGAATCAATTTCACTCTGTATGGCTTTTAACCATTTATCTGTGTCGGGTCTGTTAAAAATATCTTTGAACGATGATGGTATTGAATTTACAGATAAGAGCGATAAAAATAAATCAGGGTCGTCCATTTTCATATAATCCATAGGTGTTAGTTTCTTAATTCTTTCGCTACGCCTTAGATTACTGTTTGATGAACTATCTATTGAGGATTTTTCAGAATCTTTGTTCAAAGAATCTTTAAGTTGACTTTCTATTAGCTTTACCGATTCAAAGTCAGGTTTACTAATTTTTGTGGGAACTTCAATGTTTTCACTAATGCTACGTACAGGACGCGTTTGATCGAAATTTAATTCATCAAATGTAACATCGCGAGCTATAAAAACTTCGTTTTTATTAACATCAAACAATTTATATCCGTTTGGATGGTAACCAACTAATATTGATTTAAATGATTTTTCGTCAAATTTAGTTTTACGCGTTTTGTTATGTACGTATGCAGTAGCACCAAACATTTTTAAATGATTAATTTTCGGCCTTTTACCATGCCACATTTCGTATGGTGTTTTATTTGTCAGAGCTTTAGTGGGTAGCAAATTTGTAATATAGCTGGCTGTTAAAACAGCTTCTCCCCAATATTGTTTGTCTAATTTCGCACTTGTAACCAATGTACGAGCCATTTCGGTTAACGTACGATTCATACGCTCCGATACACCATTTTGTTGTGGGGTATGAGGTACCGTCAAATGATACATAATTCCCTTGTCAACACAAAATTCTTTGAACTCATTCGAAAGATATTCTCGACCGTTATCACAGTATAAATTAACTACTTTAGAGTTCAGAAAATTCTCACTTTTTGCAACATAATCAGTAAAACATTTAAATACTTCCGACCTAGAATGCATTAAATAAGTAACTGTATAATGGGTGTAATCATCAACAAAGGTAACAAAATAATTTTTATCATCGAAGGTACTTGGCGTTATTGGGCCACAAACATCGGAATGAACAATGAACAGGGGTCTATTTCGAATTGATTTATCTTTTGACTTTGCAAAGGGTAGGCGTGACTGTTTACTAAGTACACAAGGTTCACACAGTTCGTTATTTGGAATAATATTTTCAATTATATGATAGTCGTCAATAAAATTTTTAAGGATATTAAATTTTTGTTTGTTTATATGCCCAAGACGTTCATGCCATAACTTATAAGAAATGGAGCTCTTAGTTACATTTAATAAGGATTGAGATTGATCAACTTGAAAACACACTTTAAAAAGATTATTATCACGCACACCCGTTAGTAAGATTTTGTTATTTTTGGATATATATGTTTGATCATTTTCAAAAGTTACCGTCATACCTGCTTCTTGAATACGACTTACGGATAACAAGTTATATGGAACATCTTAATACAAAATATTTTCGATTGTACCTTGCAAACCTGAATTAGTAGTAACATTTATTTTTCCTTTACCAAATGCAGCAATGTTGGTATTGTTTTTAGCTACTCCAATTTTTAATGGGGTTGTAAATTCGGAATATGATGAAAAATAATCCTTGGTATTCACTATATGGTCAGTTGCTCCCGAATCTAAAAGAAAATAGATCATATTAGTTGTTGAGTTCGTGTGAGAATACTTACAGTTTGAAAACATAAATGCGAAACTGTCCTCGGCTTGATCATCCATCCGGCTCATTGTGTTTGCATTTGACTGGTTACTAGCGCCATTGCTACGACCGCTGCTGCCGCCATTTTGAATTCTTTTGTAGAATCTACAGTCTTTTAACTCGTGATTTCTTCTGCCGCAATGATCACAATATAACTTCGAGATCTTGTGGGTAGAAATTCCAGGGTATGATTTTTTCTTAGGTTGTGTATTATGATACGATTTCTTCTTATCCAATCTAGATCGTGCTGAAAATTTCCTTGTGTGGGTATGTAAAATTTTAATTTCAGTCGTTGTAGTGGCTGTTATTTTGACTTCATGATCTAACAGACGAGTCTTAACAAATGCAAGATTCAAATGTTCTTCTCCGAGTGTTTCTAATGCCGTAATTACACCGTCGTAAGAAGTGGGTAGTGTTAATAACAAATGCGATATTTTATCCATTTCATCTAACTTTGCACCCGCCGAAATCAATTCGGTGATAATATTATCAAAATTATTGAAATGCTGAAGTAAAGATACATCCGGTTGCAATTTTAAATTTAGTAATTTCTTCCGAAGTGCCAATTGTGTAGCCAAGCTTCTTCTTTCGTAAATTCTGTCTAGTTCATTCATGATGGATTTCGCTGTGGCAGAATCTTTAGCAAAATTTAAAAATGCATCGCTTAAATATTCCACTATTGTACCTTTAGCTGTAAGATTTTTCTTCGTCCATTCTTCGTCTGGGTCGAGTGGGATTTCTTCATCAATAACACTTAACACTTGCAGCTCACCTAAAAGAGATCTTATGCGAAACTTCCACGTGCTATAACGATCTCCGTTGAACGGTTGAATATTCCTTTTACTTCGCGACTCCATCTCGTATTTTATTTTAATTTTTTTTATTTAAAATTTTACGGTTGACTATTTCACACTAATTTTAACTGTTGGGGCTTCAACCTGGTCCAATGCTACAACCCTAAGACGCTGTTCCAGGGGCCCATCAGCTGGATTCGAGCCTCTTAGACCATTGGCTCAGGGCCAAATGCGGACAGAACTGTTCCGGCTTAACTTAGATAACTAAAGTATTGATAGATTTAAACTTATGCTATGCACTTACAGAGTCCAAATGCCTACTGAATCTTCGATAAGGAAGAATGTAGGTTAAAGGTTAGGAAAGGTCAGGAATGAGAAGGTATACTTTTCGGCCTGTGGCTTCTGGCTTCAAAACCGTCAATCACAACTCACACAGCACCGCACTCAAAGTTCGTCCAAAAGCTGCTTAGGTTAACTATTTACGGAATTATACACAGTTTGCAGCCGGCAGGTGTCAACGTGGCCACACAACTATTGTCACTCAGTACAACAAGTAAGTCTTTATTTAGTACCGAAATAACTAGAAGCTAATTTCTCACGGGAACCTTAAGCTATAGCGAGGTTCTAACAATACGGATTACAAAGAAAAGCTTATTTTTACAATCAACAATTCGAGGCGCCGGCCCGCCTAGCCAAAAACCAACCGAACTCTGTCTCGAACTGTCAAACCAAAGGTTTTATCAAAAAGCGCGGCAAGCTAGCTACGTTCACAAAGTATTCCATCTGTCACAACGACCACAGACAACTAATACATAGGTGGCGCGAACAATCCCCCGCCCGTGGACGCAAGGATTTACGTCCACTCACTAGCAGATGGGAAGACGTGACAAGGTGCAAACGGCTCGGTGCAAGACCGAATCTCCGACCATTACCTCGGCGACTCTGGGAACCCCATCAGACCCGTACATTAGCTTAACAATGCGTCCACGACGCCAATACAAAGGTAGCAAATTAGATTCCTTTACCAATACAAGATCACCAACCTTAGGGGGATCGGATTTGTCAGCCCACTTAACACGTTGCTGCAAAAGGTGCAAATACTCGAGTGACCAACGATGCCAAAAGCTCTGAGTCATTTGCTGCAACAGTTCAAACCGAGACAAACGTGAGGTTTTCGCGTCCCTGAAGGGGTATTCGGGCAAGGCGTTAAGGGGCTGACCAATCAAGAAGTGGCCGGGAGTTAAGACCTCCAGGTCGTTTGGGTCAGACGAGAGGGGGCAGAGTGGCCGAGAATTGAGTATGGCCTCAATTTTACAAAACACAGTGGCGAGTTCTTCGAAGGTCAAGATAGTTTCTCCTATAACGCGTCGGAGATGTGTCTTGGCGACCTTGACGACAGCTTCGAAGATCCCACCCCAGTGGGAGCAAGCTGGAGGGTCAAACTTCCAGGTTATCCCCATCTTGGACATTGCAGTACTTAAACTAATCTTATTACTAGACAAAAATTCAACAATTTTCCTTAAATATCTATCGGTACCCTTATAATTAGTAAAGCAATCGGTGCGAACCAGGTCAGGCAATCCTCGACGGGAGACAAATCTACTTAGCGTGGCCACAAAGGCCTCAGTGCTTAAGGCACTCACGAGTTCCAAATGGACCGCTTTAGTAGAGAGACAAACAAAGACGCACAGATAGGCCTTGAGTGACCGGGCGTTGCGGAGGTTAGAGCTCTTGATGGCGAAAGGGCCTGCAAAATCAGTGCCAACTCCGGCAAAAGGTCGAGTGGCCATGACGCGGTCGGGGGGCAAGTCACCCATCATCGGCTGCGCAGTAGGGGCCTTCAAACGGTAGCAAGGGATGCATTTGAAAATGACGCTCCGGATTGTGCGTCTCCCTGCCAAAATCCAAAACTCACGCTGTAAAATAGCCGAGAGGGCATTGCAAACCAGCATGGGCATTTTTCAGGTGGTAAGAGGTCACCAGCAATTTAACAAAGGTGCCGTCCTTAGGGAGCAGCAACGGGTGACGAGCACCATAGGGCAACTCAGCATTCCTAAGGCGTCCGCCAACGCGTAACAATCCGTCATCGTCCAAAAAGGGGCTTAAGCGAGCAAGCGGGCCTTTCAAAGCTAAGCCTCCCTTTATGGTGTCGATCACGGACGCAAAATGTTCTGCCTGAACCACACGCACCCAATGTGTCCGGGCTTCTCGACGTTCAAGAGGCGACAAGACAGGATTCAAATTTTTATTACCTGGGTTCCTTCCATTATGGATGAAACGTCTAAGCCAACCGGTAACACCAATGAGTTTATCAAGGGAACTGTATCGTTCCAAGAGGAAGTTAGAGTCTGGGATCGGTCTATCCTCCACGACTCCGACTCTTAAGCCCGGCAAAACTTCCGGAGCGGAGAACCGATTCTGAGGCCAAGCCGACTCAGGTTGCGTTAACCAACTTGGGCCCCACCAAAGGGGATGGTTGACAAGTGAAGAGGCCTCGAGACCGCGAGAGGCACAATCGGCCGGGTTCAATTCTCCGGGTACGTGTCTCCAAATCAACGGAGTTTCAGAGCACTGAATTTGGGACACCCGATTCGCGACAAAGACCTCCAAGTTGTGAGGGGCGGCTCGGAGCCAACATAGGACAATTTCACTGTCCGTCCAAGCATACACGTCGGTCAGTTCGACCACGGATGCCAAAGATGAACGGACGTGGTTAAGAAGGCGCACCAAAAGAGCAGCGCCAGACAATTCTAATTTAGGGATCGTCAAGCGTGACCGAATAGGGGCCACCTTGCTCTTTGCCAAGACAAGATGTGTCGCTACCTCACCAGTGGCATCGACAGTCCGCATATATACCACGGCAGCATAGCCTCGTTCGGAGGCGTCACAAAACCCATGGAGACTGGCGTGGCACCTTCCTGGTGGTAGGAAGCGTCGAGGCATCGAAATTCGGTCGACGTCCGGAAGTGCAGACACAAGGGAGTGCCACTCCTTCAATAATTTCCCTTGGAGAGGCTCGTCCCAACCGACTTCAGCGATCCAAAGCTTCTGAAGGAAGCATTTGGCCAAAAATATTACGGGAGTGATCCACCCGTTTGGATCAAAAGTGCGGGCAACCGTAGACAAGACGGAGCGCTTAGTCCAAACCTTAGGAGGTGGGTTCAATTTAACCCGGTAGGTGAAGACATCCTGGACGGGCTGGTACTGTATTCCAAGGACCGTCAACAAATTAGGATTTTCAAGGTTTTCAAAAATATGAGGGTCCTGCTGATCCTCTCCCGGGAGATCCTTCAAAACGTGAGGGGAGTTGGATAGCCACTTTCGCAATTCATAACCTCCGGACTTCAGTATTGCGATCAATTCGTCACGCAGGGTCAAAGCTTCTTCAACACTAGAAGCTCCTGTGCAGATGTCGTCCATATAGACTGACGATTCCAAGATGGCCGATGCACGAGGATAATTCAGCCGCTCGCGGTTAGCCAATTCCAACAAGGTCCTCATAGCAATATAGGGGCTTGACCGGAGTCCATAGGTCGTTGTGTTCAATTCAAAGACCCGTATCGGCTCATTAGGACTCTCGCGCCACAAAATCAGCTGATACCTCCGATCATCGCGATGCACCACCGACTGTCTGAACATCATCTTGATGTCAGCAACAAAGACAATTTGGTGACGGCGGAAATGCGTGAGGATGTCGGAGATATCCTTGATCAACTTAGGGCCAGCGTGCAGACACTGGTTCAAAGTCACCCCGTTAGACGTAGCCGCGGAGCCGTCAAATACCACTCGAATCTTACCCCCAGGGGTCTTCAAGACAGCATGGTGGGGTAGGAAGTAGTGCTCGTGCGAACGCCAATCAAAATTGGATGGTGACATGTGTCCAAGGTCTTCGTACTCGCGCATAAATTCAATATACTTGGTGCGGAAGGTAGGGTCGCGCCGCATGCGCCGTTCCATAGACAAGAGCCTTTTCTCAGCTAAGGCCCGTGAATGACCAAGAGGGGGGCGAGAGGCGAGGAAGGGCAAGCGAGTTACGAAGCGCCCGTCAGTAAGGCGGCCTGTGTTATTTTGATAGAACAACTCGCATTCAAGGTCAAGAGGATTAACCGGTGCGGCGTGTGGCGGCTCCTCGACTTCCCAAAAACGCTGGACTATATCCGACAACGTTAAGCCGGCTGCCTGCAATTGGTCTAGCACCGGTGGGTCTGAAGACCACAAAACGGGTCCAAGAAAGCTATGACCAAATATAGTGGAGATGGCGCAAAGTCCATCTTTCTGCAGGACCCTAATTCCTCCTGACAAGATCAGGCCTAGGACATCAGAACCCAACAAAAGATCCATGGGACCAGGTTCAGTCCAGTGAGGGTCGGCAGGGGTAAGACCTGCCGTACAGGAAACCGCAACATCAGCGATTCTTTCCTGTGGTAGAGGACCCAAGATATCGTCAAGGACTGACACCTTGACCAAGACGCGGATATTGCCCTTAATTGGGCCAAACATCAACTCCGCTTCACCCTTAGGAGTCGAGGGCTCGGCACCACCGATACCTATCATCCGAACCGCATGAGGACTCCAAGGGAGCCCTAGCTTACCCACCAAATAAGAAGAAGCAATACAGCGCTGTGAACCCGAATCCAAGAGGGCACGAACTATCAAACATTCACCTTTCGGGTTGTACACCTTCACTGAGACAGTCGGCAAAAGAACGGTCTGACAGACGGACTGCTGAAGATTAAGATTCTCAGGAGATGTGGCTGTGGTGGGGGCTAGGGCGGCGACTACCTATCATTGGTCACCTTCATCAAACCGGTCCTCGAACCGGGGAATCTCGAATCGAGATTCATGCGGAACCTCCAGAGGCGGAGGAGACGGACCTCCATTTGGGTAAATCCACGCGCCATCCCGCGGCGGAAGCACAGGCCTAGTCAAGCGGGCAGAGGCCGGCACACCGTAGTGAGGTTGGCGACCCATACGAGGTGGGCGGCGCTCTAGTCGCGGCCACTCGTGAAGCGGGGGTGAGTAGCGAGTAGGACGGCCCGTCGCCGTGGCGGCAGCAAATCCCGCATCAAATTGGCGCAGGGGGGTCGAAATCCCCCCGCGGGGGGGTGAAGCCCCCCCGGGTGGGGGCGAAGTCCGGACACACCGGGGCACCTGACACGGTGCAGGAGAGCGACGCAGACTAGCAGGGGAGCGATTAACATAAGCACCCCCGCCCGTGCGGGGGGTGCTCTCCCCCACCTGGCGGCCAACGCCATTTTGGTTGGCACACAAGATCGCCAGGTGGTTGCCCTTACAAATAGGGCATGGCTGCTGATGTGGGCAGTCTCGCTGCAGGTGAGCTTCCAGGCAACTATAGCACCAGTGGCGGTCCCTGGCGATGCCCCTCCGGTGGTTAATCGTCTTGTCCAGGAACTGGGGACAAGAAGGTACCCTGTGGCCCGGACGCTTGCAATATTTACAGGGGGTGGCCTCAGTGGCAGCAAGCCCCCTGTAGACTGGCATTGGCCTTCGCTCAGAGGCCCCCTTACCAGGGCTGCCAATCTGACCCCTTCCCTTCCTCGGCTGGGCAGGTTGCTCTGAGGTCCTTGAAGGACCAGCAACACCAGAGTTGTCAGCCTGCCGGCACTCCTCCTCGAGGAACTTTAGCAAATCTGAAAAGGGGGGTAGATAGCTGGCACCGTCCCCACCATACCTCTGTTCAAACCGCAATTTTAATTCGGGAGGTAGGCGGGACAACACTATATGCAGCAACAGAAAAGACCACTGGTCCACCGGGAGCTCTAGTCGCCTAAGTGCATTACATGCTACAATCAACGGGTTTAACAAAGATTCCCTCAAACGAGCAACCCCTGAGACACGTGACAGAGACAAAATTTGCGCCACGTGCGTGTCCGCTAATCGGCGCACGTTGGCATACCGCCGGGTGAGTAGTTCCCGGGCGGTAGTATAGCTCTCCTCGGAGAGGTCCAGGTGGCAGACCACACTCAGAGCCTCTCCCCGCAAGGAGGACAGTAGGTAGCTCAGTTTCTGGCAGGGAGACAGATCCTTCCTAGCATGCACCAGACTATCAAAGAGGCCGAGGAAACCTAACCACTCACTCAAATTGCTCGAAAATTTAGGTAGGTCTATAGTGGGTAACCTACCTAGTAGCGCAGGTTGAGTCGAAGGCCTCAAAGGAGACTCGAGAAGAGAGCTTAGTCTCGCCTCCTTCTTAAGCTTAGAGCTTTCCTCCACAAGGCCGTCCGTTAGTTCAAAGAACTGCTCATAGTCTCGCTGAGCGGACTGCAGCAGTTCCTCGGGCGGTTCCAAAACCACTAGGTCCCTAAGCGCTTCCTCGACAATTGCCTGTCTGGTCGGCACCTGTTCACATCGCTTGAGCAGTGCGGATGCTCTGTCCTCACGGCCTATCAAGGTACGAGCTGTAGCCGCCCATCGGAGTTCAGCTTGTATCGAGCCAACGAGCCTTTTATGAGCTGACATCTTGTACGCAATAGGTATTGCAATTTGCAATTAAATAAATTACTTTATGATTCACACTTACAATTTAGGCTGGATTGAGGTGGCAACCCTAACTAACAATTAGCCAGCTGTGTGAATTCACAACAAAACAACAACAGTATAACAACACACAAAACAGCAACAAACAACAAACAAATAACAATGTTCAAATTCTATTGTAAACAATGAATTTATATGTTAGGTTGTTACACTGTTGATTGCTACAATAATCTAAGTAAAGAATTAAAAATAAACAAGAATAAGAACTACAATTAAAAGCAAGTTAAACTTACCTACATGAAAATTATCAAATTATCAGGGGTTAACCTTCAAATACAGACAGACATACATGTAAAAACAAAAAACAAGTTATGTGTATAGTTAACCCGAGACAAACAACAATATTATGTAATTATAATAATTATAGTATAATCTTAAGCATAAGTTAGAAGTTACAAATTCAAGTTTTTAAACAATTGCAAAGACAGGCAAAGATAGGTGAGCAACTATATATGTGACTGAAAACACTGTGTAATCAATGATTACCGTTCAATAATTAAAAACAAGTTTTTAATTTGCAACTAGTAGGGGACAAAACCAAAGGTAGTGGTTAAATTTACAAATCCAATTAATAATAAACAATTAATTCAAGACAACAAATTCATATACAGTCACAATCGCAATGCAGACAAGCAATATCAAACCTTGTAATTAATCAACATATAAAGGGTAAATAATGTATACATAATACCCTTTATTACAAGTTATTATCTGTACACAAATTCAGTTAAAGTGTTGAACAGCTGTTGGCCAATTAATTTAGAAGTTTGCCAACAATTCAATAAGCTGCTAACAAGCTAGTATGTATTTAACAAAACTAATTACAGCTTGCAACCTTTTCTCAATCTCAACTACAAACTTTCAATTTATAGATAAATAAGTACTTTCATAACCAAAGCAGTTATTTAATTAAACAGACACCAAGTACAAGCTTCGACACCACAAAAGTATAGTTTGTGCGGCAAGAATCAAACCTAATGTACAAAATTCTCTTATGCCGCTGTAGTGTATGAGTATTGTGTAAGTAGTGAGGGTGGTTAATAAATTAGTTAGCATCCGACCGCTGTGTTTAATTCACGTATACCACATTGGCGACGAGGATGGGATCCGAACCCACGCGTGCAAAGCAATTGTAAATTTACAATTGTATGTAATTAAAAACGGAAGTCGCCCCTTATTAGGTAGAAGTTGGATTCAAAAATTTAATATAAACGAATTAAGCATTAATAACATTTCGCAAGAAGATAATAGCAACGAATATCGCGATCGGTTCATAGACGAGTTAAAAAGAGAATATTCTTCTGTGTTTACGGACAAGTTAGGTGAATGCAAGAAGCAAATTCGATTACAGCTCACAGATAACAAACCGGTTTTCATTCGCGCGCGGCCAGTACCATTAGCGTTGCGAGCCGCAGTGGAGAGAGAAATTAATCGGTTAGAAAAGGAGGGTTCGATTTATCCGGTCGAACATTCCGATTATGGTACACCAATAGTTCCGGTTATTAAGTCTTCGGGAGATATTAGATTATGCGGGGATTATAAATCAACTATTAAAAAGGCGGTGTTAGAAGGTGAAGACGTGCATGCTAGTTTATGTAGATTTTTAATACAATATAGGAATTGCCCGCATGCAACGACCGCCGTAGAACCGGCCGTGGCACTGTTGGGGAGGCGCCTGCGCAACAGACTGGACGCTTTGCGCCCGAGTACGGCTAACATCGTTGCGGAGGCACAGAGTAAGCAAATAGAAAGGTCCGGCGGAGTCATTCGAAAATTCGATATTGGAGACAAAATAATAAGTCGGAATTATTCAACCAAGGACAATAAGTGGATCGAGGGAGACATCATACAAAAAACAGGACCAGTATCATACAAAATTTTACTTAATAAAGGAAATATTTGTCGCAGACACACCGATCAAATATTACCACTGAGAAATAGTCGGTTCTCATGGAACATAGAAACAGAACCGGATCCGTCGACTGAGATAAGTATTGGTGATCAGTATGTAAACACAAGACCACGGAAGCGAAACGAAAATCGTGAAGAGTCGCCTTTACTGTCGAAGGACGCCGATGAGTCAGTGACTCAGCTGGAGTCTCAGGATTGCCGCGAGCAACCTTCGACATCGACGCCGCGACCTCGGCGGTTAGCATCCCCAACCTTATCGCCAAGTGCCGACGGACTAGATTCACCCGCGGACGTTATAGAAAGGCCTAAGAGAGCTTGCCGACTACGTAAAAAAGAGTGAGAATTAGGAATTATTATAAATATCCACTTTTAAATATTAAAGCTGTACTATATTATATGTATATCTACTCGAATAGAAGCGCTCAATTGAGACAGGTTTAATAAAATATAATATAGCAAATAAAAAAAAATAGTACTTAAGTATAGATAAGAGGATTAAGTAGATACAAATGTAAGGATTATTTGGAAAAGCTGATAGGCCTAGTATTGGGTGTTAAGTTTTTTTTTGGTGTTTACCATGTTAAAGTAAGTTTATTAGTAAGTAATTATTGTTGTGTAAAAAAAAAAAAAAGTATGGGGGAAGGAAAATGGAAGAAGTAACTGTTAATTATGGCTATATATATGGGTGTAGGCTAGTTTATTATTAAGCAATTTACAAGTATAACTAAGTAACTTTTTATAGGAAAGAGATGTGTAGTGTATGAGTATTGTGTAAGTAGTGAGGGTGGTTAATAAATTAGTTAGCATCCGACCGCTGTGTTTAATTCACGTATACCACAGCCGCTTCAATACATTTAACGCAGCAAGTAGGAACTATAGCTATGTAATCCAAAGTAAAAGTTAAGCTTGTTTTAATTTACCTAGCTATATCCCACAATAAATGCCCCACTAGCTTACACTATTAACCAGTACAGACCTGTCCGCAGCGTTTAGTACAACCACGCTCTTTGCTACCAAATGTTGGGGCTTCAACCTGGTCCAATGCTACAACCCTAAGACGCTGTTCCAGGGGCCCATCAGCTGGATTCGAGCCTCTTAGACCATTGGCTCAGGGCCAAATGCGGACAGAACTGTTCCGGCTTAACTTAGATAACTAAAGTATTGATAGATTTAAACTTATGCTATGCACTTACAGAGTCCAAATGCCTACTGAATCTTCGATAAGGAAGAATGTAGGTTAAAGGTTAGGAAAGGTCAGGAATGAGAAGGTATACTTTTCGGCCTGTGGCTTCTGGCTTCAAAACCGTCAATCACAACTCACACAGCACCGCACTCAAAGTTCGTCCAAAAGCTGCTTAGGTTAACTATTTACGGAATTATACACAGTTTGCAGCCGGCAGGTGTCAACGTGGCCACACAACTATTGTCACTCAGTACAACAAGTAAGTCTTTATTTAGTACCGAAATAACTAGAAGCTAATTTCTCACGGGAACCTTAAGCTATAGCGAGGTTCTAACAATACGGATTACAAAGAAAAGCTTATTTTTACAATCAACAATTCGAGGCGCCGGCCCGCCTAGCCAAAAACCAACCGAACTCTGTCTCGAACTGTCAAACCAAAGGTTTTATCAAAAAGCGCGGCAAGCTAGCTACGTTCACAAAGTATTCCATCTGTCACAACGACCACAGACAACTAATACATAGGTGGCGCGAACATTAACATTTATTTAATTTTATTTTTTAAAAGTGACCTGGCCCCATAACCTGTTGGTATATGAGTTCGCAGGGAAAAGAAAAGACGTCTGCACTGTACGACTGCCTGTTTAATAATGAATAAAATATTGTACAGGCTACAAATGAATAGTGAATGATTGTTTAAGTGAGTGAGAAGAATGTATGAGAGTGACTGAAGGAATGAAGTATGAACTACGTCCATAGACAACTATTATATTGTGTCATTACAGACTTTTGTATTATAGAATAGTATTTTTGCTATATTCCAACACCGGGGAAGTACATAGGATATAGGCAGACAATCAGACAGACAGGCACACTTTCGCATTTATAATATTAGTATGGATATGGACTAGATTATACCCGCGACTTTGTCCGCGTCGATTAAGTTTTTAAAATTCCAGGGGGAACTCCTTAATTTTGCAGGATACATAGCCTATGTATACCTCTATACCAAACTTCATCAAAATCGGTTGTTCAAAGATGGGCCGGGCCGTTAAAGCGTAGCAGACAGTCAGTCAGACACACTTTCGCATTTATAATATAAAATAGTATGGATGTTATTTTCCAGGATGCCAACACCTTCGTTCCCAACAACGCAAACGTGGCGGGCACGTGCAACGAGAACGACCTGGAGACTTTGGTTCTATCTTTTAAGGAGTTCGCCTTAGAGTGGACCTTTGCTAAGGTGAGTTAATAAGAAAATAGATATACGTTAACTCTACTCTAACACTGTTTTGTAGCAAGTAAATAATTTATACAGTTAATTATGGTAAGTATTTTATGGCATAGGGTTGGAGCGAGCCGCTGGAAGCAAGCGATATAAGACTGTGTCATGTAGAGATCCATGCAGGAGACCTTCAGCCAGTAGAATGTAAGCATAGGCCTTTTCGAGAGTGCCACCAAACACGGTCCTCTGTCTTCCTCATCCACCCGCTTCCCGCCACCTTCTTTAGGACATCGGACCAGCGAGCTGGAGGTCGTCCTACACTGCGCTTGCCGGTACGCGGTCTCCACTCCAGAACACGTCGCAGGCCATCGGTTCTGCGACAGATATGCCCTGCCCACTGCCACTTCAGCTTGCTAATCCTCAGAGCTATGTTGGTCACTTTAGTTCTTTTACAAATTTCCTCGTTCCACCAAAAATGCAGCCACAGAATAATTTAAAAAGAAAATATTCAATCAATCCAATTTCAGACACCAGGTGGCGAACGATGGTATGTGGACAGCATTAGAATTACTTACAACTCCAGCGCAAGGATCCTGGAGCACGCAGCCAAACAGGGAAGACGGGTGACGCTTACAACTGGACCCAGGGCCTTACTCTTCCCTACCCCTGTGGGCAAGTCCCATGATTGTCCTGATGAAACTGTCGTTGAAATACTGGAGGACGAACCAAGGTAAGGCAAATTTTTTAAGTGAAACTTCTTTAGAATCGTTATGATTTGAAAATTCGTTGACACCAAAAAGAGACAAACATATTCATAATTTATTTCTATCGCAGGATTTAGCCTGCGAGAGAATGAGATAGGTAGAATACTAGTAAATGTAATTATATTTATCATACTTATCTCATTCTCTCGTAGGCTACAAATTTTATAAAGTTTCACTTCTGCCATGTGTGAATTGCACACACACACTTTTTTTGACATAAAACAGTCTAAGAGACTTCCTTTCCACCAGTCACCTCAGCTCTAGAGCAACTCAGCGGGGATATCTCCAAGATGGCAGAATTTTCAGTACAAAATTCAGTTATTCTGGTACAAAATTAGTATGCAGCTTGGTGGTATAGGTATATGTATATACGTAGGTGTAGGTGTAGCATGTGGTCTGCAATTTTTATGGGCGTCAATCAACTGCAAGTATATCTATTTGCTATGAGCATATCGATATCTATCGTTTGATTTCATTTTTATTGGTAACTAGCTGATACCCGCGACTTCGTAGGCGTGGATCGAGGTTTTGTGGTTCCCGCGGGAACTCTTTAATTTTCCGGGATAAAAAGTAGCCTATTCCAGACTATAATCTATCTCTGTGCCAAATTTCAGCCAGATCCGTTAAGCTGTTGGGGCGTGATTGAAATGAATGAAATGAAATGAAATGAAATGAAATGAAATGAAAATGAAAATACACTTTATTGTACACCAAACAAAATACAAAACAGAAGAACACATATATACATAAAGCGAAGAAGCTGTACAATAGGCGGCCTTATCGCTAAGAAGCGATCTCTTCCAGGCAACCTAACTAGGAAAGTATAATAGAAATACTGAATGAGGGTGTACACTAAAAAAGAATGAAGGATGAAATAGTAAATAGGTACAGTCAATATCTTAAAACTAAAAAAAAAACAATACATATCTAACTAAATACACAAATTACTTAAAATTAAAAATATATTATAATATTTTTAAACAGATAGTATACATAAAAAATAAATAAAATAATAATAAATAAAACATACATACTTATATACATACATACATAAATACATACAATATATACTTAAATATCATAATATAAGATATAAGCCTAAAAAATGAATACTAATAACTAAGGAATTGAGAAGGTATACAAAATTACGGGGGCATAAAATGTTTTTTAAGGAGTCGCTTAAAAATAGGCAGGGACTGCGCCCGCCTTATATTAAGAGGGAGAGAGTTCCAAAGACGAACAGCTGTAACGGAAAAGGACTTGGAATAGAAGGAAGTGCTATGCGAAGGAACTCTGAGAATTAAGTTATCCTCAGAGCGGAGAGATCGACCCGAATGAGAATCACCGAGAAACTCAAACCGTTCTTTCAAATAAGGAGGAGTAGTTGGATTGAAAAGAACACTGTACAGGAGAGATAAAATTCGAGTATTCCTGCGAAGGTGAATTGGGAGCCACTCGAGTTTATTGCGAAATTCGGAAACGTGGTCATATTTACGGAGCCCAAATATGAACCGTATACAGAGATTTTGGATGCGCTCGAGCTTATTAAGTTGCTCCACACTTAAGTCCAAGTAACAAGAATCAGCATAATCAAGAATTGGTAAAAGGAGAGATTGTGCAAGCGCAATTTTAGTCGGTATAGGTAGAAAGTTACTTAACCTCCGGAGAGAACCAACAGCTGCAAACATCTTCCTACTCACTGCACCAACCTGAGGGATCCAAGACAGAAACTTGTCAAATACGACACCCAAGTTTTTGACAGTATCGCTATACTGCAATTGGACTCCATCAAAAACAATACAAGGAAGAGTAGCCCAATCAATGCGTGATACTAGATTTTGACTACCTATTATAATGACTTGGGTCTTTGTTGGATTTACTTTTAGCCCGTAAGATTTGCTCCAGTGTACAACGGCATCTAAATCATTATTAATCAAGCCAATAGTCTTGGACAGATCTTGTAGTTTAGACTGAGCATACACTTGGAGATCATCAGCATACAGGTGGTAGAGAGAAGATATGTGCTGAGTAACTGAACTAATGAAAATCGAAAAAAGGAGAGGAGACAACACGCCACCTTGCGGTACGCCGGCACTTATCGAACACCAGTCAGAAAAAGTTTCTTCGACACGTTGAGTAACAAACATCCATACATCCATCCATCCATCCATCCATCCATCCATACATCCATACATCCATCCAAACTTTCGCATTTATAATATTAGTAAGATAAGACTAGCTGATGCTCGCGACTTCGTTCGCGTGGCTTGAGGGTTTTGATTCGCGGGAACTCTTTAATTTTCCGGGAGAGTTATTCCAGACTATAATCTATCTTTGTGCCAAATTTCATTCAGATCCGTTAAGCGTTTCTGGCGTGATTGAGTTACAAACATCCAACCATACATTCATCAAAATTTTAGTATTTTATCGATAACTTTGTATCTTTCGTTTCAGCAACCCAACACTAGCCCACCGCGCGAAACTTTACCTCCGTCAAATGCGTTTACAAGCGTTTATGTTCAAACGCGACGGTGAATTCGGTCCGCCATGGCACTGCTCCGATTCCAACCGCGTCCGTTCAGAGACCGCACCCGTAGCGGTGGGGGCAGCACTAGCGATCGCGACCGCTATAACTCTCGTAGGCTATGCTATCTGGCGTTATTTGAAAGTGAAAAAAGTACAATACGACACTATGGAATGAAGGGGTTAAATGCGTTCTGAACTTCTTAGTTTTTTAAATTGATTGACTTTAGACACTATTTTTTTTTTTAATTTAGTAACGTTATCGTTGTTACATTAATTTAAAAGTAAACACAAAAAACACGTAACTCAACTCCTCTCAAATTAAGCATGATTTATGAAACTATCCATAAATTAACAAATTAGATTCTATTTTTTAGAAATTCTAATATAGAAAACTTTCTTTTGTTGATGTTTAATAATTTTGTTAAAGTTTTTGATTTTTGTTTCTATAATGACATCTGGGATTTATCATTTATCATAGACATTGAAAAACATAGCAGAAAAATCACAAGTATAACAAAAAATATCACTTTCAAACTTGTTATACAGTTTAGAACGCATTTTAGCATGTAAGGGAAGGAGGTTTTAAAAAAAAACTTAATGTTTTGCCAATTTGGATGGATCAATTGCGCGGTAGTCCCAAAAAGTTGTTGAATTTTATATACTTAGGTATATAATTATAATGAAATCAGTACATTAAAAATGTATGTAGGAAATGTGTATAGTGATTTCCGGACTTATTTAATTCTTATATCGAGTATATTAGAAGAAAAAAGTAAATGTAAACCTTTTTTGATTTATACGCCTCAGTAATCGTTAAATACGACCTCCCTGGCGCAGTGTTGAGCGCTGTTGTCTTAACGTGACAGGCCCGGGTTCGATTCCCGGCAGGGTAAATTTGGGAATTTATAATTTCAGAATTTTCTCTGGTCTGGTCAGGTGGGAGGCTTCGGCCGTGGCTAGTTACAACCCTACCGGTAAAGACGTATCGCCAAGCGATTTAGCGTTCCGGTACGATGCTTTTGAGTCGTCGAGTGAGTCTACCACTGGTTCGGAATGCCGTAAATTTTTATTCATATCGTAAGTGTTATTGTTTAGGGTTAAAGCCCCTTGCATAATGGAAAAAAGTCGGTTAATAATGCAGAGGGCTAAAACTCGGAACGCTAATATATAGTAGCGGGATGGATGACTGAAGTGGGAAATCCAATTTAAGTAAGTCCGGTATTTACTGTATAAAATTTAAATATAAATTAGCTTTAAGCGACTCGCAACTCGCAAGTGATATTTTATTTTTTGAGCTTTTTTTATATTTTTATTTTCGGTATTTTACTACTGTCACACTTTTAATGATTTACATAATTTTGGGAATTTAAAAAGTGTGCGTTAAGTTTGATTGATTTGTTATCGCGAGTCGTTTAAATTTTCTCAAATTTTCCAGTCAAAAAGGGAAAAAGTGGCCACCATATCGTACCGTGTGTCGATAATATTATTATGTCGATGAAATGAATAGAAGTTACTCATAATTGTTGATGATGTTTGAAAATGTATATAAGTACACTGAGAACAGCATAATATCTTAAAGCTAATATATTTGAGAATGATTAAATCACAATGTTACCTATAAAAATGATTTGGGAGTTCGTAAGTATGATGATTCACCAATTTGAAGTAACAAAAATGTAATTGTTTGATAATGTTGTTAAAGGTTGAAAATTGTGTAAAAAATGTATTTAATCCCCCATTAATCCCTTAGGTTAGTCTGTTTGTTGGATTACACTAGTACGGGTGAAAGTTGGGTGAAAATGGGAAAAGCGTATGATTTTTCATGTACACATTACAATCTATTAATTATTTATTAATCTCGTCGTTGACTAATCATAACATATCAGATGATAATAATATAATTTATTTACAATTAATTATTTATATTATGGACCTACATAATTATTATTATATGGAAGTTTATATGTAATTATATGGGAGAAGTGAATAATATAATTTATTTTTAAATTGTTTGCGGTATAGCGGACATAATGAAGATATTACGTGTACAAGCAATAAGTACTTTTTTATTGAACGCCGTCGTAACGACAATTAAGGCAGAATTAGATGTTGTATTGTGTGCAAAACTTGGAGTAGCTAGTGTACATTTATTAATAGTAGCGTTTTACCTGAAAATAAAACGCATATTAAAATACTTACCTTACCGGAAATGCGGCATGTGATTAATTTACTACATATTTCTGTGGTTATATCTGTCAGTCTCTCCTTATATATATTTTATAGTTATAACCGCGAACCGTTCCAAGTAGTAGGTACTAAAGCTATATTGATACGCGAATTAAATACTTCCTGGACTTGAGATAATATTATATTGATGTTTCAGTTAAGAAATAAGCTAATATCTAATATAAAATAGCTAACTAGTAGAACAGTGTGAATATTTTTTCGATAATCAGTCTCTCCTCAACTAGGTCTCACACACATCACTAGCGCATTTTGTTCAGGATGAAATTCAACTCAGGCACTAATTATGGACACGGAAAAATATATAACAGATGCTAGATGCTTCCCTGAACGACATTATTCGTAGGTCTCTTGCCACCGCTAAAGTGCCTGCAGTATTAGAGCCTAATGGCTTGGCGCGCAGTGATGGTAAGAGACCTGACGGGATGACTCTTGTTGCGTGGAAGCAAGGAAGGTCGCTTGTTTGGGATGCCACATGCGTGGATACGCTAGCGTTATCCCACTTGCAGGCGTCCTCCATGACAGCGGGGGCGGCGGCCACTAATGCAGAAAGAGCCAAGAGGCGCAAGTATGAAATTATTGAAAATAATTTCATTTTTGTGCCTTTTGGTGTTGAAACCCTGGGGTCGTGGGGCGAAGATGCTAGATCCTTTTTTAAGGATCTATCTTCTCGTCTCACAGAGTCCACAGGTGACCGGAGGGCTGGCAGTTACCTCGGCCAACATATAAGTTTGGCTATTCAGCGGGGTAACGCAGCCAGCGTTCTGGGCACACTGCCTCATTGCAGCGGGATAGATGATATTTTTAATGTTTAGTTTTCAGTTTTTAATTTAGTTTTTAATAGGTTTAATTTAGAATTTAATGATTTGTATTTTTAATAATTACTTAATAAATATTCTACCTTCAGAATTGGAGAAATTAAAAGAAAGTAAATAAAAAAGCAACCCACTACAGATGCTATATATTATATATTGATATGTTCACCAGTGGGTATTTATAATACAAAGTATTATTAAATATTTTCATATGCATATTGTACTTTATCTCCTTATGCTCGTTTTTAGGGTTCCGTACCCAAAGGGTAAAAACGGGACCCTATTACTAAGACTCCGCTGTCTGTCTGTCTGTCTGTCTGTCTGTCTGTCTGTCTGTCTGTCTGTCTGTCTGTCTCCAGGCTGTATCTCATAGACCGTGATAGCTAGAAAGCTGAAATTTTCATAAATGATGTATTTTCGTTGCCGCTATAACAACAAATACTAAAAATTAAAAAAAAATATATATTAAGTGGGCTCCCCATACAATAAACGTGTTTTTTTCGTATTTTTTTGCTCAATATTAAAAACGGTAACAGGTAGACGGTTCAAATTTTCACAGAATATTAACTTGTATATTACCTTTCAAAATAAATAATTAAATATCAATAAAGTAAATATTAAAGGGGGGCTCCCATACAACAAACGTAATTTTTTGATAATAACAGTAAACCTCTACAAACAAAGTTAGTTTTGCGGTTCATTAACAAAGGTAATTATACCTAATTCTTGAGTACGGAACCCTCGGTGCGCGAGTCCGACTCGCACTTGGCCGGTTTATTCAAAATAGATTAAGAAAATCGTATGATACGAATAAGTTTTCAGATGAGATAAATTGTATGTATTTTCCACTTTTTTATGTATTCTTCCGAGTTTTTGTAACTTACCACACATTTGTATCCATATATTTAATTACGAGTAAGATCTGAAATACTTAATCTTTTTTGTATATTTTTAAAATATAGATACTTAGTATTATTTAAAACAAACGATAAATATTTAGAAAATGTTACAGAATACACTGTATAGAATGCACACTCTAAGTGTGCTATATTCTATAACAATTGGGTAAATATTTAATTATTTTATAACCTTTTTACAACTACAAATTTTAACTACGCGAATGTATCATATCAATTATCTGAATATGGAGATTTGGTGATATTATTGTACTGTTTAGTTATGTGATTAAGTCACGGAAAATTCTAAAATCAATAGATTGTTTCGTGCTGGTCAGGTTGTTTACTACTACTTACTGGTACTTACTGGTTGGTTACTATTTCAATAAAAATAGAGAATTTTAATTTACTATCGATATCGATAAGCGAGTGGTGTGTGCAGCACTAGTATCCAAGTTTTGCTAGTTAAGATGCTGTGTGTTAACGCTTTCATAAGTCAAGGCTTTCTATTTGTTTCAAATGTATGTAATACTCATCAATTACTATTACATATCGTTTAAAGTAATTAATAAGTTAATAGATACAGGGTGTTTTGCATGTTGAGAATGGTATGGAGGGAAATTGTGAACTAGAATTTATGAACTAAATTTCGATTGATTTCTTTTCTTTCTGACAGATATAGGAATATAGAGTTGGGTTGTTTATCGTAACTGGTAATATTATATTAATATCTGTTTCATGTTCAGTTACTGAAATTTTTAATTTCAATGTGAAAGAAAATAGTTATTTTCATCCCACCATCTCGGAAAGAGTATTTTTACGCTTCGATATCTTAATGCAAAAGCCGTTATTATCCTCTTGAGGATAAAGTAAATTGAATTTAGAACATCGTGTGCACGTTAGTAAATATCACTCGTCTATGAAGTCTGTGAATTCAAAACATCATTAAAACCTATTTACTTCTACCTCTATGGTGCCGAATTTCCATACAACCGTTTTTAATTTGTTAAAAACTCACACTCGTAACCGTCTTGGTGTACTTTTTAGGGTTCCGTACCCAAAGGGTAAAAACGGGACCCTATTACTAAGACTCCGCTGTCTGTCTGTCTGTCTGTCTGTCTGTCTGTCTGTCTGTCTGTCTGTCTGTCTGTCTCCAGGCTGTATCTCATAGACCGTGATAGCTAGAAAGCTGAAATTTTCACAAATGATGTATTTCCGTTGCCGCTATAACAACAAATACTAAAAATTAAAAAAATATATATATTAAGGGGGGTCCCCATACAATAAACGTGTTTTTTTCGTATTTTTTTGCTCAATATTAAAAACGGTAACAGGTAGACGGTTCAAATTTTCACAGAATATTAACTTGTATATTACCTTTCAAAATAAATAATTAAATATCAATAAAGTAAATATTAAAGGGGGGCTCCCATACAACAAACGTAATTTTTTGATATTAACAGTAAACCTCTACAAACAAAGTTAGTTTTGCGGTTCATTAACAAAGGTAATTATACCTACTTCTTGAGTACGGAACCCTCGGTGCACGAGTCCGACTCGCACTTGGCCGGTTTTTTAATTTGCTTTGCGCGCACCAGTTTCTTTCACGTCATATTGTTTAAAATTAAAACCTTCAATTAAAGACAAGAAAATTGAAAATAAGTGAAAAACCTAAAATGAGTGATTCTAGTGATGAAGAAGTTAATTTGACGCCAACAGAATTGACTGAAACTGTTAAAAATGCGGAAATGAGCTTTCTCCCTCAACAATCACGCGAGAAGTATTTCATTTCCTCGCTGAGGTGGGATGAAAAGTTACGTGTTGCACTCGAGTGAAAAGATTTTTCACCTCGTGCTCTTTTGATTCCCTCGCTGACGCTCAGGATTCTAATTTTTGAATCCTTAGCTTGCTCGGTCATCAAAATTGAGCACGCGGTTAAAAAACAACTTTTCACTCTTGTATAACAAATAACTATTGTTGAATCAAAAGAGCACGAGGTGAAAAATCTTTTCACTCGAGTGCAACACGTAACTTTTCATCCCATCTCAGCGAGGAAATGACATGACGTGAAAGAAATTGGTGCGCGCAAAGCAAATTAAAAAAAGTACACCAAGAAGGTTACGAGTGTGAGTTTTTAACAAATTAAAAAAGTTTGTATGGAAATTCGGCACCATAGAGGTAGAAGTAAAAAATTTTTAATGATGTTTTGAATTCACAAACTTCATAGACGAGTGATATTTACTAACGTGCACACGATGTTCTAAATTCAATTTACTTTATCCTCAAGAGGATAATAACGGCTTTTGCATTCAGATATCGAAGATTAAAAATACTCTTTCCGAGATGGTGGGATGAAAAATATCTTATTAGGTTTGGTTCATGTAAATTTCCCCATATTACTCTAAATGAAACACCCTGTACATTGATAATGTGACATGCGTTATGTGATCATTATTATTCGTAAGTTTGTATATCATTTTTGAGAGATACAACTTTGCGTACATGACTGCTTTTTTGAACGGCTATTAATTAATCTGTCTGGAAAATAGAATCATAAAACTAGTTTAAGTCAATAGATGATTCACATAAAACGGTCCCACCATAATCGGAGTAGGCAAATATGAGTACTTTGGCATATAGAAAGGTAGAACGTACGACTTTACACGCTTTAATAGTGCACATTGAATCTGCGTAAAATCAGAAACTGCTTCTCACAGAAGCGATTTTTCTCCATCAACCGATTTTGATTTGAACAAATCTATAGGCTACTGAACTATGTAGTAGTTACAATTGCATAGTACCACCTGATTAAAAAACGGTCGTTTGTAAAAACGGTCATGTGCGCTTACAAAAAAGCTGAATTTAGCCTAAGTTAGTTGTATAGTCCTTCATCTTCTATCTCGCTTGCGCTGTATATAGGATGGCTATGTTTTTGCCGAGTGATATAGTAAAGCGTTCATGTATTTTTTACATAATATGTACTTAGATTTTTCGATACATTTACTATTAACGCGCGAGTTTAATGCTATCTGAGCTACAAGCTGAATTTAGTTATTGTTTCAGCCAAGAAATAAAATTGATGGCTCTTATAAGATAACTACAGTATGTGAAAAACATTTCAAATAATATGTTTTAATTATGATTAATTAATTTACTTTAATGTATTATGTGGGCAACAATAAGCGCTGTCCAGGCAGGGATGGGCGTTCCATCGCTGAGTTTGGACTTTTCACTTTAGCGAGCTAGCTCTCCATCCGAAAAGTTTGTTGAGGAGGACATGTTGGTTTATTAAAAAAACTTTTTCTAACGACGAAGGTTCTTCTTGGCTTGTGTATAACTCATAATCACGAAGAAGGGTTAATGTTTCTCATCTAAATGTAAATATTTCTTGTATCGTGATTCGTGCCACCTCTAACGGTTTTTCAATATGTCTTGCACTATTGTTTCGATTTTTCTATCTATTGTATTTGTAACTAATTATGGTAATGGTCCAAGAAATGGTGGAAAGTTTTGAAAAAGTGCTTGATCAAAGTGAAATTTATGTACTTACTGTTACCTGTGTATGGAATGTTATGAGTGAGTGTAATTCACCAGTAGAAAGTTATTGGCCGATGACAACTACAGCAAAAAATCAAAAAAATAGTTGGTATATGGTTGTTTAATAAACTTTTAATGTTCAATCAATCAACTTTTATTCTTTAACTGGAAGGAAGAATTACGTTCAGTTTCTCAGTACTTATGTTACTTATTGGTAAACAACGAAGAGTACCTATCCAATAAATCTTCACGCTTTTCGTTTAATAATACGTACTTTACGGTGTCCATAGTCCTTACAATCCCAATCAGTGTCATAGTAGTGATAGTGAATATATTTATATTGTCATCTCGCTTGGAATGGTAACTGAAGTTAGCTAATTAGGGTCTTTAACTAACTTTTATTTGTCCAACACATTACAATTCAATTTTTTTTGATTTTCTAAAGCACCTCCTCAAAATTCCCCACCTACTCTTCGGCTTTGAAGTTCGTTTTTTGAAAGTAATTCTGAATATTTCTGAAGAGTTTTAATAAAAAAGTTCTATTTTCCTAATATTTTGTATTGAAACTCCCGTAGTTTTCTTCCACAATAGTTTTGGTAGTTTAGGGGGAATCGCACACGGCTACAAGATCCGCAAGAGCTGTTCAATAAAGTCAAACGCTTCGGGCGTAGATATCTTAAAAATGCGTGTGTATGCGCCAACATCTGTTTCCGTCATGAATTCATGATCATTTATTCAATCCACCCGATGTGGATACGGCCGAATTGTCATGCATTTGCCGTGTTGAATAAGACTTTTCTTTTATTTGCAGCTCTTGCGAATTTCGCGGCACATCTCTTGGTATGCGATCACCTTTACGTACATATCGGTGCATTTGTATTAAAATAATGTACTAAAAATAATATTATATGCTTAGAGTATGTATAAGCTAGCTATAGAGGGCATCTGAGAGAGCATGGACCGTAGACATTAGAACTTAAATCAAAATCCTTGTTTATGTCGCGCAAGGTTAGGAAAATTTTTGAGAAAATTTTTAGAATTAACTCGTGCTCGATAACTTCATTGATAGAACTTCATCTTTAACTGCGACATTCAAGTCTGTATCAATGACATTGTACTCACGTTCGGCATATAATGGCTAATGAACGGTGTAGGCTCTCTATAGCTTGCATATAGAATATATTCTAATATTATATGCCATACGATTTGTCTTCCAGTAACATTGGTCTTGTAACAATAGCGTAAAGTATTGTAGCTTATTATAATTACACATAATTATGGTCATAGAAATCGGTGCGTATAGTTGAATTTAAAATCGGTCGATTTAGAATACCTGTTTATTACATCATTATATTCTTAATTTTTACTAAAATTGTACAGACTTGATGATGTTTTAAATTAAAGAAAAAAAGTAATAATATTCTGTTGTAAATCATAATTGTTTATGATAAATTTTTTAAATTAATCATCCAAAAAAAATCCATAAAAAAAGAAAAGATTAAAATTATGCACTTTAGATCAGGATGATCATTTAATTAAAAATCCAACATAATCTAATCGGCTGATTATAAAATCGGGTTTGCGCGCGCAAAATAAAAGGTGGTGGCGTTAAGGTATTATTTGGAAATGATTGTTACTGAAATTAATGTGAATTCTTTTATTTTCGCCGATACAATAGCATACATTTTATTTATGAATATTATTTTAAGATCTTCGCACATTACACAGACTCGACGCCGTCTCTACTTCGACGTAACAGTTAACTCATAGTACACATAATATTGTTAAGCATGGAAATGTAAGCTTTATAAAGTATCGAGAATGTTAAATGTGCGAAAACCTTTAATAACTTACCTATATTTTCCTTGTGAAATACTATATTATGACGAATTTCACAAAAAATAGTCAATTAAAATCGTCTACAATAATATTCATGTTCTAAACTAACTTTAGGTTTCAGCAAATATACAGTAGTAGGTACTCATCAAACAAGATTTGGGGAATGGTGAACATTTACTACATTTGGTCTTCAAATGATGGTCTTCATTTAGGTATAAAGATTCCCCATTATATAAAGTATCTATTATACTGCGATACATCAATGTATCTACTATGTATCTATCTATGCTATTAAGAATGGAATGGAACACCAATATTGATATTATACTATAGTATATTTGAGTGCACAGCGCCACCACCGAGTACTATGTAAGACATATCTCAAATTAATGTAATTTAGTGCGTTCATTTATTAACAATTGTCTTTATGAATAAATGACGACAAATTGAACTCTTCCAATTTCTTTTCTTCATTTCTCTTTCATTCCACCACATCTACCTCTCTCTACTTTCCTTTCGAACACAGGTTTCGAACCTACTTACTTCTGAAAAGTAAATTATACATCTAAATGATGAAACTGTAACTTGTAAAGGTTCCTTGTATTACATGTACATACAGCTGTCAGTAATGCAATTTGTCAGTTATTAATAGAACATTACTGCCCAGGCCGGACATAAAGTAATTTACGGCTGAGTAATATTGGTAGGACGAGACGAAGCCGAGGTCTTACCAACTGATTTTAAAAGGATGAAGCGACAGCTGTCAGCTGAGGCCTTTTTAAAAGTAAACGAGGCCGTGAAATTGCTATTGCGACCGAGACATGTATAGTACTTTTCTCTAATTTGCGAGGATTTGTTTGCTGTGGTGTCTTATTGACAGGCCGAAGTCTGTCGGGGTACGGGCCTCGAGGGCGAGCCTACTACCTGGATTATCTATTTCAGCCCTTTTATATTGAGGGAGGCCGAGGCCTTTTTAAAGGTAAACGAGGCCGTGGATTGCTATTTCGGCCGAAACCTGTACAGACAGTACTTTTCTCTAATTCGCGAGGAATAATTTGTTAAAAAAGCTTTTTTATATTGCCGATAGATGGCGTTGACTTACCTTAACTCACGCTAAAACCGTGCGTGATTTTCTATTTGAGTATTAGCGGCTTGAAAAGCGCCAATGTGGGTACGTAATGTATTTATTATTTTTACGAAATAAATTCCAAGCAAGTCTAAGAAAAAATAATAATGTTTTAAAGATAAACTTTTCGAACAGGAGGTGTAAACTGTATACCCCCACACCTACCTATAATAAAACCCGATACCTCTTGTCCCAGCGGGTCCAATTAAATTTATTAGCACAAATTCAAAGGGTGGCTTGTCAGTCTGTATCTACTAGTAACAACGGGCTTAGGGTGCGTTTCCACCAGAGATGTGCTACATTGCTAAGTTTTATCTTTGTTGTACTAATTATTTTTTTCTTTACAGTGGCATTGGAAGTCTGTTGTTTGGAAAGAATTTTTATTTTTAACTTTTTACTCTACATCTCCACGGCTTAGGAGTACAGTTCCCTGCAGCATCAGCGTTGAGGAGTTGGGACTTGGGTTTAAGTTTGAAGTCGTTGCTTGACACCTACAATCAAGCGGGAACTTGCTTGCAACATTTGAATGAAAGCTTGAAAACGTATGACTCCGTCATAGATAATATAGGTCATAGCCATAGAAGCCGTAAGGCCAGTTAGTAAAAAAATATCATACAGTTTGCCGCGGAAATTAAATGATTGCGCAATGGATAAAAATATTAAATAGGAAGATTAAATAACGTTTTTTTGGAAATGTATAATTGTGACTTGAAACACTTACCTTATAATAAAAATTGTACAGTGCCAAACTAATAAAACTTTAGATGTTAACCTAAGAATAACAAATTATCTACACGACGAGCGACCGTGACAGCGCTACGATGGGGACAAAGACAGGATAGGAACGCGTTCTCATAGTCGGTCGACCAACCTTTTTCTATGAAAGGGCCCATCTAGTACCTACATATATATCGATGCCTACAATATGAATTCACCATAAAAAATCCTAAATAGCTATTTTATGGAGTTCTGTACCCTGGCAGCATCAGGGTTGAGGAGTTAGGACTCAGAGTTGAATCGTATGTAACACGTGACTTGATACCTACTATATGAATTCACCATCAACATTTCCTGAATCCCTAGGGTTGAAGATTTCATGTAGTAAGGTACACCTACAGCGTCAAGATTTTTGGTCAGAATTTTTTATGGGACCATCTCGCGAGCTTCCTCTAACCACTGAAAAAAAAATCTAATCGGTTTTGAAACCACGGAAATATGCACCGACATACATTAAAAAAAACACACACACTGAATTGAGAACCTATTATTTTACTGCTAAATGAAATCCATAACAATAGTAAGTTTAAACCCGCAGGGCAGCTTGTGGCGAGCTGTTGGGCAGTAGCGACCCCACGGACCTGATCGCTCCCGGGAGAAGTCTTGTTCCTCATCTCTGGCTTGCCTTTATCGGCCGGCTGGAGTGAACACTGACGAGGAACAGAACTCCCACCTCTTGCTTGCCTTCATTGGCCGGCTTGAGTGGAGATTCGCAAGAGCATCTGCAAAGACGCTCGGAGGAAGGAAGTATTCCAGTAAGATGCTTGTAGGGATCTTGAATGGACTACCAGGATTGTCCTGAGAGCCGTGGAATACCTCTCCACTCCTCAAGCCCCTCAGGTTATGTTGCCCCCTTGCCGCTACGTCACTATGTGCTAATGGCCGTTTCCGGGGGCCCATTTACTGAGTGTGCGAGTCACCCCCTGCCATTTTATCCGTGTAAAATATAATTGGTCAGGCAGGGGCCATAGTACTTCCATAGACCCAGATCACCAATCCATTTTAGCAACCCAAACCCGTAGACCCATACATATCATTTGCTTCCATGTTCTGCAATAGTCCTGCACTAACCGGGGATTGTCCTTGGATGCACTCGCATAGGGCGTATAGGGATATTCGTCGGTTGGTGTCACATTTCCTTTAGAGTAAAATTGTCTAACGGGCCTCTGCGAGTTGGTTTCGGCCCCTCGTACGCCTTCCAAAGGTCCGGGACCCCATGGTCCCGAGATGGAAGAGACAAAGTAAGTTTAAAATTATTAAAAATATTTTTATTGTATGATGTAACTAAAAATGTATACTTTTCGCAATTTTTCCTTTATCTGTGCTATAAGTCGTTGCTTCGTACCAAATTTAAAGATTTTGAGTTTACGGGAAGTACCCTGTAGGTTTTGATTCCCTTGCGAGTGTCGAAACACTCGAAAATTTGCAGCATAAACGGCTATATCTTTTGATTGCGTTGGCTTAGAAGTTTGATTTTTTCACAGATCCAAGGAACAGTAAACCTGAGTATTTGATATGAATTTCAGCTTGATACCTCCATGCGTTCCTGAGAAAAAGGGTCTTGACACACAGACGGACGGACGGACAAAGTGATCTTATAAGGGTTCCGTTTTTTCCTTTTGAGGTACGGAACCCTAATAAAAATTATTTCCAAAAAACCGTTTTCCAAAGCAACTGTAAAGTAAAAAATATAATTTTGATTTCTACACACTATGTTGAAGTCGGGCGAGACATATAGACATAGAGATAACAAAGATAGGCAAAGTTGAGGCGTCAGGCTCGCCCGACTTCAACATAGTGTGTAGAACTCAAAATTATATTTTTTACTTTACAGTTGCTTTGGAAGTCGGTTTTTTGGAAAGAATTTTTATTTTTAAATTTTTTGTGTACTTAGTCTTAATCCCCACGGCTTAGGAGTGCAGTACCCTGCAGCATCAGAGTTGAGGAGTTGGGACTTGGGTTTAAGTATGAAGTCGTTGCTTGACACCTACCATATGAATTCCCCATAAATAATCCTAAATCGCTATTTTTAAGAAGTTCTGTACCCTGCAGCATCAGGATTGAGGAGTGGGAAGAGAGAGTCAGTCATCAGAGTTGAATCGTATACACGTGACTTGATACCTACTATATGAATTCACCATCAAAACTGCCTAACTATCTAGTTTTGAGTCGTAGGTCATACAGCAGCAGGATTGAGGATTTGGAGTCAGAATTTTTTTTGGGAACATCTCGCGAGCTTTCGCGAGAAATATTTTTGAAATCGGTTTGGAAACCAACGAGATATGCGTTACTGTATCATCGGTATGCGGGGACATACATAAAAATAACAAGTAGGACATACATAAAAATAAAAATAACAAATAACAAGTAGTAACCTATAAATTACAAATTAAAAAAAACCCCCGACTAGAAAAAAGCTGATGACCTTCAGACGGATGAACAGATTTTCATGAAATATGGCTAAGAACACTCGGGATAAAATTATCTATGACACAAAAAATACTAAACGAAAATCGGTTCATCCGTTTGGGAGCTACGATACCACAGACAGATACACAGATACACAGACAGACACGTTAAACTTATAACACCCCTCTCTTTTTGCGTCGGGGGTTAAAAATTAAAATACGCGCCGAATTGACCTAGTTTTGAGTCGTAGGTCATACAGCAGCAGGAGTGAGGATTTGGAGTCAGATTTTTTTATGCTAACATCTCGCGAGCTTTCGCGAGAATTTTTTTCAAATCGGTTTGGAAACCAAGGAGATATGCGGTAGCATACATAAAAAAAATAAAAATACACGCATTGAGAACCTCCTCCTTTTTTGGAAGTCGGTTAAAAATGAAGCGCTAGCCTATTTAAAAAAAAACTCTGTCTCTACAAAATAAACAAACAGCAAAATCGCAGCGTCAAATTGGTATAATTGAGAGGAATTTTCCAGATAATTTGACATTACACCCCTAACAAAACATATGCTCACCCTTTATTGGGTTTACACCCTTCATAGCTTATTATTGTAATTGAGGGGGTGTCCCAATCAAGTGTTATTTTGCGGATTTGAGAACTTAATCAATTTTAATATAGCTTTGATCTTCCAATCTTTTTTAAACAAATTTTAAGCAAAAACGCCAAGAAAATCCATACAAATATTAAAATACCTACAAGAGTATGTCTGTCTGTGATTGAACAAAATATTAGAGGCCTTAAAAGCGTGACAGATAATCTAAGCACCTATGTAGGTACATAAGTGTAAACTAAAAGTAAAAGATGTCTTAAACAGTTAGTTCTTAAATATTAGGAGTCCCTTTTATTTTAAGGTAATCTTAATATATTGTATGGTATGCTAAAATTTTAAGGTTCTCTATAATTTTAAGATGTCCTTTAATTTTTTGGTGTTTTTTAATCTCGCCAAACCGGAGGGTCAGTTTGTTGACGAATTCTGAGTTATGTGAAGTACTAAACAGTACTTATTTTTAGATTTTTTAAGAAGGAAATTTTATCTACTATAGGTACATAATTATATGGAGCCAGGTAAGTGTTATCTATAAAGATCATAGGCGACGTAACGCCAATGATCTTGTATATTATATAATATAAACTCGTATCGCTACTCAATCGCTTGGCGGCACGGCACATCTTTGTCTGTTACAACTTACTAGCCACAGCCGAAGCCACCAGACCAGAAACAAATTAGAAATTATATATTCCCAAAATTGCCTAAGCCCGCACGCATGCCAAAATCTTTAATTTGGAGATTGAGTTAAAAATATCTGAAAAAAATGTGATCCTGAGAACGTTACTAAAGTACTATAGGTAACTCCTTTATCCAGTAGCTATTTTTTACAAAAAATCACACTAATTAACCCTCGGGTTAATGTAGCAAGCACGCGTGTGACAGCGTGACGCCCATGACAGATTTATTGACACAAAAACTACTCATCCGCCGCTCAGCAGGCGCAAACTCCTTCACTGGGGTTTAAGTTGGAAAGAATAATAGGGATATATCATCATTATCTTACTCATGTTATAAAATATGTGAAAGTTTGTATGTTTGGATATCTGTTACTTCCACACGCTGCGGCAAGGAGTGAAACCCTTGGGTTAATGTAGCAACTAGCAAGCATTATGTGACAGCGTGACGCCCATGACAGATTTATTGACACACAAAAACCGCTCATCCGCCTCTCAGCAGGCACAAACTCCTTGACTGGGGTTAGTTGGAAATAAGACTGTAACACAATAAAAGCTGTATTAATTACTAGCTGATGCCCGCGACTTCGTCCGCGTGGTTTAAGTTTATTTTGATTCCCGCGGGAACTCCTTAATTTTCCGGGATAAAAAGCCTATGTCACTCTCCAGGTTCTCAGCTATACTCATACCAAAAATCACGTCGATCCGTTGCTCCGTTGCGGCGTTTTTGAAGGACAAACCAATAAACCAACAAACAAACACACATTTTCATTTATAATATTAGGTAGTATGGATGATATGATATTACTTAGTGCCCATCAAGAATAATGATTCATATTATTTCAAAGACTGACTCATCAACGTCCAGTCCAAACCCTAAGGCTAAGACCTAAAAAGCTGAAACGTACGGAGGTTAATTATACAATGAAGACAAGCTATAAGGCTGGATTTTTCGAAAATCCTGCAACAATAGGCATGATGACAGTAACCAAGAATCAATGAAATTATGAATTTATCTAATGAAATAGGATTCATAGATTATAAAAAACGTATTTATTTTTCTATTTCGAGTGAGATAGCTATTTATTTCGATAAAATAAAACTATAAAATACAACAATCCGCCATAATGGATCAAACACCAAGAAGCGAATGACGTCACAATTGTTTGTTTTCGAGCTTTGACAGTCACACTATTGTTTACTGCACACTGCACAGAGTACATTGGTAAAAACAATAGTGACGTCACAAACGACGCCATGACACCGCCGAACGTTTTGGCGTGAGTTTTAAAATTTAAATTTCAAATGCCAATTTCATCTTTAACCTTCATTTTCTGCTGAAATAAGATATTTTTTCGAAATAGTAGAACTTCCGAACATAATCTGACCATTTTTCAAAATCAGTCATCATGCCTATTGTCCATCCATGGAGAGTTGACTTCTCACTTAGAATAATCAATCTTACGGTCTTATCCATAACAATTTTATGTTATACTTAAAGTATTAAGTTTAAAAAGTAGCAATAGCTAGTAATGAGGTGTCGTGTGTCTTTAAAACATGAAAAATTCCAAAAAAGAATTCAGAATATATAAAAGAAAAAGGTGTTACGAAAGAATGTCTACGATGTTTTTTTGAATATTTTTTTATGCCAATTTGTTATGTTTTTGCCACCTACTTAAAAACTTTTTTCTATACTTACTATACTACTAGCTGATGCCCGCGTCTTCGTCTGCGTGAATTATGTTTTTTTGGTTCCCGCGGGATCTCTTTATTTTCCCGCTTAAAAAGTATCCTCCTACTCTAGTGTAGGTCCTATGTGTTATTCCAGGCTATAATCTATTCATCCAAATCCGATCAGCCGTTCTGGCGTGATTGAGTAATAGACTTTTTTTTTTTTTTTTTTTTTCGGGGGAGGAAAAAATCCCTCCGGACTTCTACCTGGGCTAGACAGGGCGTGTCCGACTCGCACGGACTAAAATAACCTCCCCCATGTCGGCCAGGTGTCAGCACGGAACTGCATAGCATGACTTCATGCTGACCCTCTAGATCTCTCTCTTCTTCTTTTCCTCTTTTTCCCTTTTCTCTCTTCTCCTCATAATGTTCCTTAGCATTTACCGTATCGTGTCCACGTATCTTCGCTCGACAGCATCCGTGTTATTAAATTTTGGGCATCAACATCGTCGCTGGTACCCTGCGCCTCTATCCTAAGGTCCGCACAACCAGGACAATCAAAAATTGCGTGTCCTGTGGCGTCCTCTTCTCCACAGAAGTAGCAGGCTTCGCTCGGCGCTTTCCCAATTGCGAAGAGGTAAGTATTAAAAACCCCGTGACCGCTGAGCGCCTGCGTCAGCCAACGATCAATCTCTCCATGCTTTCTATTATGCCATTTCTTCAGGTCCTTGATTAACTCCCTCGTCCATGTTCCTTTTCCTACTCCCGACCACTCTCGCTCCCACTCAGTCAGAGTGCTCTCCCGCACTTCGAGTAGCGTTTTTTCCTTGCTACAATATAGCATAGCGCGTTCTCTGACCATTTTATCTATCGGGACAAGTCCTGCAATTACTAGAACCGCGTCTGTTTAGATTGTTGAGAAAAGTTACCAGCGGAGTGCCTCAGGGGTCAATCCTCGGCCCAATGCTTTGGAATATCCTTTACGATGGGGTCTTCCAGCTTAAGCAAGAGGAGGGAGTGAAATTGGTGGGTTTCGCCGATGACTTAGCACTGGTCGTAGTAGCCAAAACAGAGAAGAGCCTCACGACAAAGGCAAATAAAGCGCTTGAATTGGTAAACGGATGGATGCAGGAGAAGCGACTGTCTCTGGCGCCAGAGAAGACGGAGGCAATTATTTTTAGTGGAAGACGAAAGCTAGACCCAATCAAATTCGTAGTCTAAGGTGCCCCAGTCACTCCAAAACAGCATGTTAAATACCTGGGGGTCTGGCTTGACAAAAGCCTAAACTACAAGAAGCACATCGAAGAAGTAATGATTTTAAGCTTATTTCGTGGTTTAACGACATATTTTAATGTATATAACGGGTACATACCACGATTAATTTTTGTTTTTATTTGTCGATATTTCAACCCAATTGCAAATTAATCGTGGTATGTACCCGTTATATACATTAAAATATATCGAAGAAGTAGCTAAGAAGGCGCAAAATCTGACGGAGGCACTAAGAAGACTGATGCCCACTAGGGGAGGGCCTAGGGCAAGCAAGAGAAGAGTATTGGCAGCTGTGGCCCACTCCGTAATTATTTACGGGGCGCCAATTTTCGAGGGTGCTATGAAGGTGGAACTATACCGAAAAAATCTGAGTAATAGACTAACCTTAAATGACTGTTCTAAATCTAATGCTGCCGACGGCTTAACGTGCTCTCCGAGGCACGGGGGTGAAACACCGCCAATTTCCTAACTCCGGGCTAGTACTGAGGATTTCTAGTCAGAAAAACCCAATACTTAATTATGGCCTGACCCGGGACTCGAACCCGTTACCTCGTCGGCCGCAGTCGAACATGCCAACCACTAGACCAACGAGGCAGTTATTATCACTAACATGATTATAGTCGTTAAAGCCCGCCAACCAGCATTGGATCAGCGTGGTGGGTCTAAGCTCTAATTCCCTCTCTCCTATGAGAGTGGAGGCCTGTGCCCAGCAGTGGGATGTCAATGGGCTGTAGGTGGTGGTGGTGGTACAAAGTACAACAGAATTGGCCTCAATGTGTGGTATCTTTACGGCCTATTAGGCAAGCATATAGCGTCAGTCTCCAGTTACCTGTTGTTACCTAGTGTACATATCTTATCTGCCCGGGTCGGGTTACTATGGGATCGGTATGTCATTGTGTTATATGATGCCTTTAATTAACACGTTAAAGGGTTATGAGGAATACCTACCGGAGGAGGTTTTTAACTGGACTGCCTAGTGCCTTGACGCTGCGGATTTGATATTAATTTTTTCAGATTCCTAAACTTTTATGGACCAGTGCAAACATAGAAGAAAAAAACCGGCCAAGTGCGAGTCGGACTCGCGCACCGAGGGTTCCGTACTCAAGAAGTAGGTATAATTACCTTTGTTAATGAACCGCAAAACTAACTTTGTTTGTAGAGGTTTACTGTTAATATCAAAAAATTACGTTTGTTGTATGGGAGCCCCCCTTTAATATTTACTTTATTGATATTTAATTATTTATTTTGAAAGGTAATATACAAGTTAATATTCTGTGAAAATTTGAACCGTCTACCTGTTACCGTTTTTAATATTGAGCAAAAAAATACGAAAAAAACACGTTTATTGTATGGGGACCCCCCTTAATATATATATTTTTTTAATTTTTAGTATTTGTTGTTATAGCGGCAACGGAAATACATCATTTGTGAAAATTTCAGCTTTCTAGCTATCACGGTCTATGAGATACAGCCTGGAGACAGACAGACAGACAGACAGACAGACAGACAGACAGACAGACAGACAGCGGAGTCTTAGTAATAGGGTCCCGTTTTTACCCTTTGGGTACGGAACCCTAAAAAAAAGTGTGCGTGGCGTACCTACTTTTTGATAGCAAATAATAAATATCTTGAATATCAGTTTTCACCCAAACATTTAATGTATACCTACCTAATTTATTTTTATTTTGTTGGTAGGCCTTTTTCTGCAAGACTTATAAGTTGACCAACTAACTTCAGGGTGTCGAATTTGGGTGTCGGTGTGCGCGCGCATCGTTAAAATTCACTCTGCTAATTTTTCCCTAACGCGCCAAAAGAAGTTTAACTTCAAATTAAGTTCTAGTAGTAGACAATAAACTAAGTAGGTATGTTCGACTGCGGATGTCTAGGTCCCGGTTTCGATTCCCGGGTCGGGCTATTCAACTGAACAATGTACAAGCCGCAGGGGATTAAATGCGCAATAGTTGTATTGTTGTAACCAGATTGTGCGACAAAATTCACGCCATTGTTGACATGCGGACCGATGGGTTGCAGCTTTGATTACGTTTGTCAATAGAGAAAAGAAATATTTAGAGTCTGTCATTTGTATGGGAGTCTACCCTCTGTAAATAAAATATATACTTACGCTGTGGTATAAACATGCCACTTATGTGGCACACAAGTCTCTACGTTTTACTCTACGTTTCGGAAAATAAATTCTACTGAGATGAGCCCGTAAGAAACTCAACAGTTCTTCCTACAATATTTTCAATAAGCAAAATGTTACAAATGACTCTATCTTATGTGCTACTTAAATAAAAGGTGATTTCTTTCATGTAAGTAAAGCTATATCTAGTCACTTCCGTCTCAATTTCTTATTTCCTGCATCATAAATCATAAAACATTTCGTCTCATTACTATTTAAACACTCGTGTTGCGAGAGCTAGAGTTATATCAAGACCATCGATGTTCAAGACATACGGTGACGAACTTTGACTTAAAAAAAAAAAGTTTTCTGAACTCATAATAATCATCGATATATATGTAAGTACTAGATGGGCCCTTTCATAGAAAAATGGCGGGCGAGCAACTATGAGAGCGCGCTCCTATAACCTGTCATAAGCCTGTCTTTGTCCCCGTCGTAGCGCGATCACGGTCGCTCATCGTGTAGATAATAGGCATGATGACAGTAACCAAGAATCAATGCAATTATGAATTTATCTAATGAAATAGGATTCATGGATTATAAAAAGTGTATTTATTTTTCAATATCGAGTGAGATTGCTATTTATTTTGATAAAATAAAACTATAAAATACAGCAATCCGCCATATTGCATAAAACACAAAGAAGCGAATGACGTCACAATTGTTTGTTTTCGAGCTTTGAAAATCACACTATTGCTTACTGCACACTGCACAGAGTACATTGGTAAAAACAATAGTGACGTCACAACGACGCCATGACACCGTCGAACGTTTTGGCGTGAATTTTAAAATTTAAATTTCAAATGCTAATTTTATCTACTAAACTTTATTTTTCTGCTGAAATAAGATATTTTTTCGAAATAGTAGATACTTCCGAACATAATCTGACCATTTTTCAAAATCAGTCATCATGCCTATTTGTTATTAAGTTAACATCTAAAGTCTTATTAGTTTGGCACTGTATTATTTTTATTTTAAGGTAAGTGTTTCAATTCACAATTATACATTTCCAAGAAAACGTTATTTAATCTTCCTATTTAATATTTTTATCCATTTCGCAATCATTTAATTTCCGCGGCAAACTGTATGATATATTTTTTTTACTAACTGGCCTTACGGCTTTGGGTTCCAGCCTTAGAATAGTGCAGTCCAGTACGATAAAAAAAATGCAACCAAGATTAGTTAATGCATAGATGGGCAGAACGGACAGTAGGCATTAATACCTTCCGAGACGCAATATTATGCTATTGTAATAATATGATAAAATTAGTTATTGACGTGAGTTTAATGTTTAACCAACTTCAATAAATAAAGGGTTTTTATTGATTAAAGTTGATAATTTTTATTTTGTACTAGCGAATGCCCGCGACTTCGTCTGCGTGGTTTGAGGATTTTTGATTCCCGCGGGAACTCCTTAATTTTCCGGGATAAAAAGTAATTAAGTGATTGAGTAACAAACATCCATACATCCATACATCCATCCATCCAAACTTTCGCATTTATAATATTTATATTATATATTATATATTATTATTTTTGATTTGATTGATTGATATTTGATGAAAAATAAATAGTTAATTCAAAATTCAGAATTTTATTATTTATTTGAACAAAAGTTGTTCAGTACCTATTATGTACAGCTACCTACTTACAAGTGTTTATTACTTAATCGTATTTTTAAATGCACACTGTGTAAGTGATTTATCTCAAAATAACTTTTAATATTTCTTTTGATGGCAAGTAGCATACTTAGATATGTATAAAATAAAATAATTTCAAATGAAGTATTTTTCTGTGACTCGATCCATTAGTACTCTTTCACCTCTCCCATTCCAACCCCTTTTTATTATAATAGTACTAATAATTATTTTTGAATTCTTTCATTTGCAATAAGGTTTGGCGAAGATTATTTTAAACTGTTTTAGCTGTTATTATTTTAAATTTCAAGTTTTTTGCATTAGTAGTTACCGAATTATGCTAAGTGTGACGGGCAGTCATGTCGCACCACAAGGGTTGTTTTCTTATGATTTTGGTACGCAACCCTAAAAATGACTTTATTTCTGTCAATTTTTCGACAAAACTTCAGTATCAACAATCAACAAATAATTAAATTAAAAAACCCACGACGAACTGCAGCGCCCCATTGAGTGGACTTTGACCTTTAAATATATCTAAGAACCTTTTCACAAGCTATATATATCTAATGCAAAGAACCGCATAATAATCGGTTCAATGGTTTTCCAGGAAACTGGTAACAAAAAAGTGGTAAAAATAACAACGTCATACTAACATTTATCGTTTACCTCAGAGAGTACACTCATGTAGGTATTATTTTCGACAAGCGCATCTGTACTAATCTATGACCGAGTCATACGTTTTTAAGATGGCGCATATGTTGCAAGCAAGTTCCCGCTTTTCAGACTAGATGGCGTTGTTAAACATAAGTCCACATTCTTTGTTCGACAGGGCCCGTCTATGTAAATTGAGGTCGTTGATAATAATAATATAAACTAGACGTGATGTGGTCCGCGTGGATTTCGATTTTTGTGGTTCCGTGGGAACTCTTTTATTTTCCGGCATAACATAATGTCCTTCCCCGGGATAAAATCTATCTGTGTACCAAGTTCTTTTATTTGTGCAGCAGACTGACAGACAAACACACGTTCGTATTTATAATAGTAGTATGGATTTATAAACGAGTTGCATCGCTTTAAATTACATTCAACCAAGTGTGTTCAGTCAAAAATTCGATTGCGTATACGCATGTTGTCAACTAACAATAGGTGCTGTTCATTTTGCTCTCGAACCATTGTGTTCTTTGTTCGAATCCTCGTAACTGAGGATTAACGTTGTCACGCCTTTGCCCCTTCGCTCCTTCACTTTATTAAAAAAATAAACATTGCTCCAAATTCAAACTTAAATCTAGCGCGCGAAGTTTCCACTTTGAAATGATTTTGAATTTGGATTGCTTGTTGACATCAGTTGTTATTTTTTTTAAAGTGTAACGACGGCGAAATAAGGTTGGATTTTAAATGAGTTTCATACTTATTCGATATAATTTAAAAGAAAATAAACCTTTAATACAGAACAAAAAGGTTGGTTTTAAAATGAGTTCGTATATTATTTTCAATGCAAGATTAGCACACGTTTGCGCTACGTTTTTTTTTTATTAAAAGAAAAAAGGTTTTAGCGATAATTTTGTCGGGATTAACGAAGTTTTGTGTAATCCAGCGTGGAATTTGTTTACTTTGAGATAGTGAAGTGTAGATAGTGTGATCGGTTTTTTTACCATTAACGTTCTCGTAATATGCAAACATTGATGCAAAAATAGTATAATTAGAACTTAATAATTCTTATGAATATTTAAATAGGTACTTATTAACTATTAGCGGCCAGAAAAGAGTCAATGTACTTTTTTTTAAATAATGAAACAATTTCCGGTCAATTTTAGTCTCACAAACTTATGTGCCCCAGAGTTGGCCCCAGACCCAGCGTCGCTGCTTTCGCATTTTGTTATTAAACACAAAAAGTGAAACTTCATAAAAGTAGCCTACGAGAGAATGAGATAAATATTCCCTGTATTCTATCTCATTCTCTCGCAGCCTGAATCCTATTATGAATATGCTTGTCTCTTTTTAGTGTCGCTTTTTCGTTTTATCGAATTTTCGAATCACAACGATTCTAAAGAAGTTTCACTTCAAATTTTGGCCACCGGGCCTGATAAGTTGGTGGGACTGTAGGAGAAAAAGCTTTTTAATCGGTCACTTTCAATAAATTTTTACACGAAGAAATTTAGCTAGCTATGCGTGAATAGGTTAGAAGTATAATATTATAGTAGGTATGCGTGCAGCGTGAGTATCGTTTCTAAGAATACCTATACCTTCCTCGAAAAACAATGCCCGCGGCGGCGTTTCGCTTCAGGATATCGACGGGCCGTGAAATAGGTATAACTGTCACAAGATGCTATTTGTACATATGAGACGCCTATTTATAATGTACCTACCTACTCATACTTCCATACATATAGGTATCGTAAAACATGAAATGCAAGTCTTTTATCAGTCGTAGAACGTGCTAAGAACAACTTTTTCAGTGTTCCGTATCTCAAGAGGAAAACAGGAACCCTCATAGGATCACTTTGTTGTCCGTCTGTCTGTTAACCCTCTTTTTCTCGGGAACGCATTGATATTAATATGGAATAAGGACTTAGGTCTACGGTCCCATCCCTGGGAGTTGTAAAAAAATCAAGCTAAAAGATACGGTCGTTTATGCTGCATATTTTGATACTTGCCAATAAATCAAAACCTATCTAGGGGTACCTACTTCGCGAGGGTACTGACTCACACTTGACCGGTTTTTTAACATAGATACTTTGTGGGACGATAAAACTCGAGGACGCTAGGAAATATCGCACTTGACAGAAAAGTGTTTAGGCCCTAGTTGCTTCAAACCATTAATAAATTATTTATCGCAGCTTACGTTCGTTTAATTTAACACTCGTAAGAACTTTATCACTTGTTAATTTCTAGTGTTAACTTTCACATCTGTTAATTTATTAATGTTAGTTCTAGGTCAAATGGTGAATCAACTGTTTCTTTGAGACTAACGTTCGTTAGCGCCATATTACGTTACGTATCCTTCCGGTTACGTACGCGCCGGTTACGTATCCTTCAAAATAAGCCAGCCGTAATAGGTAACTAACACCGAGTAGTAATTGTATGGTCTGTGGTAACTAAGTATTGCTCGACCCGGGAATAGAACGCAGGATCTCGTCATCTGCAGTCGTACATGCTAACCACTAAACCAACGAGGCAAACGGGGACTAATGGGGACTTTAAAGCTACTCATCGGCTGGTTATAATATACCTAGCAGGTGCTTATATTATGGATTAGTCCAAATCTGATAAGAAATTGTCAAAACTCAAATTCATCATGTTCTCACGATTGGCTTCTGAGATAAAGTTCTTGTAATGTCTACCTTCATAGGTTTATTAGGTATCTATTTGGTTTACCTTACGGCAGTGTTTCTCAAACATGGGTCTGCTATGGCCCGGTAATTTTCACACTGCCCCTTCAATAGTGACCCACTTACTTTTAAACCCAAGCTGGTTCCAATAAGTAAAATAATACACATTTATTAATAATAAAAAATATGTTCTATTAATACATATTTTACATACATATTTTGGTATTTAGTCAATAATTTTTAGTGCGAAGTATGGAGCTGCTGCTTATTTTTTACCAAAGAATCCAAGTTCATGGATCGATATCAGGTATTATTTTTAAAACAAGGCGGGAATGGAACGACCCGGTATTTAATTTTGATGGCCCGGTACCGTATCGCGACCCGGCTAATGGGAAACGCTGCCTTATGGCATAAAGAGAGTGATGAAATTATGACCAATAGTTTTTATTCGATTGATCGTATGAAGCATTCCATTATAAAATGGACCAAATACAAATGTTAATGATTGAATGTCGCTTTGCTGGTGGTTTTTGGAGTTATACCTATGTGCTTTTTAGGAATTAAATATCAGTTGCTTTAACCGTGAACGAAAACACCGTGAGGAAAGTGTTAACCTGCGGGAGTTCTTCATAATGTTCTCAAAGGTGTGTAAATTCTATCGATTCGCACTTGACCATCGTTGCGGAAAAACCATTCTCATTGTGAGAAACGCGTGCTCAGTATAGCTCAGAGAGACGATGCCACTACTCCCTTTGCACTAAGTAGAGTCTAGTAAAAAAAATCTAATTCACATAGACCACACATAGACAGACTAAAATAGTATAATAAACCGAAATGCCTTTTTTAGCACTTCCTTTGTAATTCAACACCTATATTGATCACACCTGACAGTCTAAGTGGCGTCTGATTGGTTGAAATCTGTGCGAGGGTGAGAGGGCTACATTTTGATTGGTTAATTCAATACAGGGGTGTATCCACGCGTATAAAATGGTCTTAGAAAATTGTTGAATTTGTAAGGGAAATGTGTGAAAGAGACACTAAACTGTTAAGTTAAAGTGTTAAGTTAGTCAGTGTTTCAATTTGTCGATTAAATACTAGGAAATATTAAAACCTTTAGGTTAATAGGGTAAAACCCTAGAAACTTAACCAAATTAGGTAGGTAAGTACCTACCTATAGGAAAATGAAAATCTAATAGACCACTTGAGAAGCTCAAGTACTTTTTTAAGAATTAATTAAAGAAATATATTATTATTGGTGACTTTTTATTTTATTTTATCCTTTAAGTCAATGTTTATCATTGAGCAAAATAAATGGGAGCGTTGATCCACCCGTCTAAGATTTATCGCTTACAAAACTTATTGAAGTCCGGTTGGCTTATAAAAACTATTATCCACACGAAGTAACACCACAGGTACGAGGAGAAGAGAGGAAAGGGAAAAAGAGGAAAAGAAGAAGAGTGAGATCTAGATAGTCAGCATGAAGTCATGCTATGCAATTCCGTGCTGACACCTGGCCGACATGGGGGAGGTTATTTTAATCCGTGCAAGTCAGACACGCCCTGCTTAGCCCAGGCAGAAGCCCGGAGGGATTTTTCCTCCCCCGAAAAAAAAAAACAGGTAATACTTTAGTATAGTCACCCGAAAGTGCTTCGTCTATCATTTCGTCAAATCCGTCTATTACATTTTTACGGTTTTACCATCTCTTTCTTACATTGCTTACATTATTAACTATTGATCGATCTTCAACGTCGCAGGTCAAGTTATATTGCGAGTATCTGTATGGGTGTGCAGTCTAGGTTTCAAGTTACTCTACCCGTCAAGCTACACGCCTAGGATCCTATAGGACTGGACATTACGAGTAGTTCTTTCTAAAAGCTGTGCTGTATTTTTGAGAAAATTACAATTCGGTACACACTGTAGTCTACGAAACGGAGCGATTTGTTGTATGGAGAATGGAGACCGTTTCAACGACTCCTCAGTCGTTGTAATTTGTATTATGCATATGGTATGAACCAAAACTTATACAAAAAAATATCTTTCAAACCTAATATTATTAATAAAATAATTTTTTTCCATACTATTATTTAATTTAATAATAAATAGTAGGTGCAGATTTACACACATATTTACACTCAAACCGTCAGTGATTAACGGCCGGTTTCTGAATTGAGAATTTCATGTTGAGTCTGTCTCAAAGACTACAGGATTAATTAAGCAAATTTTTGTTTCTGAATTGAAATTGGGCCGGTTTCTGAATTAAGCATTCAAGCATAAACAGCAAGTTCTAACTCTCAAACCTCACACAATATCAATTCAGAAACAAAAATTTGCTTAATTAGTCCTGAAGTAGTCTTTGAGACAGACTCAACATGAAATTCTCAATTCAGAAACCGGCTGTTAGTCACATTTACACTCAAAATCGAAATAGCAATGAAAATAAACATGCGGATCATCGATATTTTGACCGATTTTATTATCAAACCCAAACTGCGTTTACGCGATAATATACCTTTACCACGGTAATATTATGTATATTGTATACAGTATTCCAACTTCATACAAACGGACGAAGCGCGAGCTATGCCTACGCGTCTCGATCTCAGCACTCGCTTGGTACCAATACTGTGCCTTTACTTATAACCATTGGGTGTGTACTATACACAATACCTAACTTACCTACTTTCAATATTTTTTTTGATATAATATAAAATACGTTTAACTCATATTACTTTGTCATACTGTAAATTTTCATCGCCTGAGGAATTACTGTTGGGGACAACTAGCTCCCTTTCCTAATCTATTGATAAAATAAAATAATCTGTCGCTATGAATCATGGATCATAACAAAGATCGTTACAGATAAAAATGTGAAAATGTGAGTATTTGTTGCCCTTTCAGTCTTTTACAGTACGTCAAACTATTCTGGCCCGGTGGTCAAAATTGGAACTAATAAAAAAAAAAAAGATATTTAATCTTATAGATAGATACTATCGACGCGACGCTGTCACCGGATAGGTTTGTGGGACAATATGGGTTGTTGAACATCAGCATCTATTTTCTGGACCTAGTGGTCCGGTACTGTAGTAGATTGTATATGTCTGCTTTCCTTCCTAACTACATACATTGCTTTTTGGTGTCAGGTTACTTGGTGCTTATTAAGCCAGTGATTTAGGGATGATGGCACCGTTTGAGAGATAAATGCACTTTGTTATTTTATTATTGAATTATTTTATAAGATTTTTGTCTGGATTTGGGTGAGAGTTGTCCAGGAATCCGCATCTAGGATACAGTACTAACTGTAGGTACTAGGTACCTACCTGTTTTCGGGGATAAAAAATAGCCTATGTGTTATTTCAGACTAATCTATCTCTGTGACAAATTTCATCCAGATCCGTTAGGCCGCTCTGGCGTCATTGAGTAACAAACATCCATCCAAACTTTCGCATTTATAATATTAGTATGATATTATAAATGCGAAAGTTACTAGACTAGCTGACCCGACCAGAATGACTGAACGGATCTGGATGAAATTTGAAATAGATTATAGTAGGATTAAGTAACATATTTTAGGCTAAATTTTATCCCGGAAAAATAAAGAGTTCCAAATAACCTCAATTCACGCATCACGCAGACGAAATCAGCTAGTTTAAAAAAATTAGATCGATTTGGGCTCATGTTGCTAAACCAAATTCTCGCCGGTTTCTATCAACAATAGTCAAATTTCATCGATCATTACACTGAATGAGATCATATCTGATATCAATACATAGTTTACGCTGCGGTTTCGCCTTATTAACGTTTGTTTACACAAACTAAATGCGATGTTTACAATTCTACAATTTAATATGCCGGGCGGTCCCTTTGACAGTTGCAGTCGCTATGGGTGGTCATTATGACATGGCGCCATAACAATTTACCCAGTATGTATGATTGTTGATTAGTATCCATAATAATATTATATAATATGCGATAGTATGTCTGACAGTATGTCTATCCGTCTGTCTGTTTATCTGCTACGCTTTCATGCTCATAGTGTTTAACCGATTTCGATGACACATCCCGGAAAATGAACGAGTTCTCGCGAGAAAGAAAAAACTTAATTCACGCGAGATGCTTGGTCACGTGGAGTAAGATTTTTATAAAATTCTCAGGGAACTCTTTGATATTCCGTTTTTTATTTTATTTTATTTTTATTTTATTTATGATAAATTAAAAAATTGAAATAGCCCCTGACATATTGAAGTAACAGGATACTCGATACGACCTGCACATAAACATACATACATACATATTACATACCTATTGCATACATAGACTGCTAAAAGGATAACCCCTCCATTTGCCTTTTTTTATTCACCACAAGTTAGCCCTTGACTGCGATCTCACCTGATGGTAAGTGACGATGCAGTCAGATGGTAGCGGGCTAACCTGTTAGGGGCATGGCAGTTATATAACTTATATTATACCCATACCTAGTACCTACCCCTATACGGTTTCTACACGGCATCGTACCGGAACGCTAAATCGCTTGGCGGCACCTCTTTGCCGGTAGGGTGGTATCTAGCCACGGCCGAAGCCTCCAGGCCGGACCAGGGAAAATTCAGAAATTATAATTAAATTAATTAATTATTCTTTGCCGTAATTGGGTAAAAATAGCTTTTAAATGCAATGCTAACAAATAGTAAAATAAATCTATAGTCATCAATGAATCGAACGATTTGCAAAAATGGCGGAAATGAATACCGTGTCAGTGAATGAACGAAGGATTAGTTCTGCAAGCGACCTAAATAAACTGTGAATTCTACTGAATCTAGGCGTAGTCGTTTTTTGCTGAATCTACTTTGGTAAGGTTTTCTCCTCTTGGCTTTTTATCTTCCTCTTCTTGACTAGATAGGTGCGTTTGAGCGGTGTGATTTTGCCAAGTTATTTCATCTATACTTACTATAATACTTAATAAAAATACGAAAGTTTGGATGGATGGATATTTTTTACTCAATCACGCCAGAACGGCTGAACGGATCTAGATGAAATTTGGTCCGGAGATAGATAATAATCTGTCTTTGTGGTCTGGGATATCACATAGGCTACTTCTTGTCCCGGAAAATTAAAACCCCAATCCACACCGACGTAGTCGCGGGCATCAGCTAGTATGATATTATCATGCTTAAATGCGAAAGTGTTTGTTGGTTTGTTCTACAATCACGCCGCATCGGATCGACGTGATTATTTACATCGGCATAGTGGAGGACCTAGAGATGTAGGCTGCTTTTTATCCGGGAGTTCCCGCGGGAATCAAAAAAAACAAAAAAAAAACCCACGCGGAAAAAATCACGGGCTTCATTTAGTTTAGAAAATAATAAGTAGATAAATTAAATAGAGTTCTAAATTAAAGACCCAGCCATACTGTCTATGCATTCATAAGTTTCGACGCAGCAATTTTTTTCAGTAAAAAGTTGAATAAACTATTTTCGACGTAAACAACTGATTAAGTAAGGTACCTACAAAAAATGCTTCAGTCAATGAAATACACTCGCTATGTTCGTATGAAAGTACTATAACCATACATGAGCGTTGTTTGCCACCACCACCACCACTACAGCCCATTAACGTCCCACTGCTGGGCACAGGCCTCCACTCTCATAGAAGAGAGGGAATTAGAGCTTAGACCCGCCACGCTGCTCCAATGCGGGTTGGCGGGCTTTAACGACTATTATCATATTAGTGATAATAACCGGGACCGACGGCTTAACGTGCTCTCCGAGGCACGGGGGTGAAACACCGCCAACTTCCTAACTCCGGGCTAGTGCTGAGAATTTCTAGTCAGAAAAACCCAACACTTATTATGGCCCGACCCGGGACTCGACCCGGGACCTCGTCAGCCGCAGTCAAACATGCTAACCACTAGAGTTAGACCAACGAGTCAGTTAGACCAACAGAGCGTTGTTTGCATAAGTCAATAATAAATTATTTTCTAGTGATTATTAAACGTAATTTATATCCATGTCTCCGGTAAATTTTTTGTTGAATAACCAATTTAACGAGGGACGAGTGGCCTAGTTGTGACAACGCATATCAGTCGATTGCGAATGTTGAGCAACGTTGACCCAAGTCGGTAACTGGATGGGTGACCGAATTCGGAGGTTCAAATTGGGGCTTTTCGTTTCCTCCGTGCCTCGGATATCACGTTAAGCCGTCGGTCCCGGTTATTATCACCAACTTTAAATACTCTTAGTCGAGTCGTATGCCGAAGGACGTGGGAACCCACCGAATTATTATATCAAGAAAACTCCTACCATTATTAATGGAAAAGGGTCACGACCCTCGGAATAAATAAGGAAATAAGGATTGAGGATTACGACGCAGAGAGAGAACCATTTTAAACTACCGATTAAAGTAAAAAAAGTGTGTCGATCTTAAATGACGTCACAGGTTAGTATTTCATACAAAATCCCATTCTAAAGCGTGCGTTTTGAGTTTGACGTTTGAAAAAAGTTGCTGATTTGACTTTTGACTGTTGTCAAATAGCCAATTTCTAGTAAACCATTCGAGTTCCCCATGCATCGCAATTCGCATACCTATCAAAGAGGTTGCGTAAAAACAATTGTTTTGTTAGCTTAAGCGTTATATTTTATTATACGATGATATCCTGTTACAAAATAAGTTGGTAATGAAATGAAATGAAATTATTTACGAGTATTTCACGTATATATATACTTCAGTCCGACAAACTTATCTGACCCAGCGACCGCGTCGCTAGTAGGTAATATATCTATACTAATACTAGCTGTTGCCCGCGACTTCGTCCGCGTCAATTTCTGTTATTATGATCGCGAGATCCAGTCGCGGACATTTTTAGATCATTTAAAGAGGAATAATTCTTTCATACATATTTTTTGGGCAACTTGAACCGTTTACGCAGCGCACGCAACGGAAGCCCTCAAATATGGACAATTTTCCCCGTTGTTGCAACATTTTTCACTGATGCTTCGCTCCTATTGGTCGCAGCGTGATGTTATATAGCCTAAAGCCTTCCTCAATAAATGGGCTATCCAACACAAAAGGAATTTTTCAATTCGAACCAGTAGTTCCTGAGATTAGCGCGTTCAAACAAACAAACTCTTCAACTTTATAATATAAAAAAAACATATGTACATATCGTCGCTTTTCCTACGAAAGGACCTAACTGACATCGAGTTAATTGTTCAGGGCAAGCGTTTTTCGGTTTCGTGCTCAACTATATTGTCCACAGCTTGCTCAAATAAAGCTATATTAAAATTAAAAAAATATTCTTATAATCTGTGAATCAAGACCTTTTTGCAAGTAGGAATTGTCTTATTTAAATGTGCGTATTCATTTAGGTAAAAATATTTAAAACAGTTACGCCACTTCATAAGAACTTTGTTTTTCTGAAAAATTAATTACTTAGGAGATACGACTGTATTTTTTACTGAATAATTAAATCACATTTAATTCAAAATAATTTGTTTTTTATTTCTTTATATATAATAATAATTAGGATAGTTTTAAATCATTTTTTGACTGAAAGTTTTTGGATTCGTACTATTTTGGATTTTTTTACTGCCCAAGGTTTTATACATTTTTTGTCACCAATTTACATAAATTTTTAACTCTATCAGTTAATGTCTAAGGTATTCCGTCGCAATCAAAATTCAGACGTAAGTGAAAACCCCATTTTTATTCAATATAGTCTAGTTCATACTAAATGACGTATTTTCAGTTACGTCATAGTTGATAGATTTTTATTTAGCTGATCACTAAATAAAAATCTTTCTAATAGCCCTAAGTATAACATACGCCACTTAGTATGATTTCCTTTTCGCAAATGAGCATATACGTACGCCATACTTACCGATTGTCCTAGCCAGTAAACGGTAAAAGATATGAAAAAGTCGATAAGACAGATCGACAGAGAATCAAAAGTACATTATTATGATGTATTTAGTGCAGTTACGTCAAAAGTGTCAGATAGGTCCTTTCGTAGGAAAAGCGACGATATGTTCGTATGAAAGTACTATAACCATACATGAGCGTTGTTTCCATAAGTCAATAATAAATTACATATTTTATAGTGATAATTTATATCTGACTGCCTCGTTGGTCTAGTGGTTAGCATAGTCGACTGCGGATCACGAGGTCCTGGGTTCGATTCCCGGTCGGGCATAAAAGTTAGGTACCTATTGGGTTTTTCAATTAAGAAATTCTCAGTGCCAGCCCGGAGTTGGAAGTTGGCGGTGTTCCACCCCCGTGCCTCGGAGAGCACGTTAAGCCGTCGGTCCCGGTTATTATCACCAACTTCTAATAATAATTACTAAAAACCAGAGTTTAAATACAGTCGAGTCGAATGCCGAAGGACGTGGGAACCCACCGAATTATTATATCAAGAAAACTCCTACCATTATTAATGGAAAAGGGTCATGACCCTCGGAATAAATAAGGAAATAAGGATTGAGGAATACGACGCAGAGAGAGAACCATTTTAAACTACCGAATAAAGTAAAAAAAGTTTGTCGATCTTAAATGACGTCACAGGTAGGGTTACCATATGTAAATAGAGGAATGCCTGTTTATGGTAACTAAAATGCCTGAATTTTCAGAAAAATGCCTGTCTAAAGCAAAACGCTGTAGGTAATAAGTAAAAGCCAACAGATAATAATGAAGAAGGATATTTATTACTGACTAGCTGATGCCCGCGACTACGTCCGCGTGGTTTGAGGTTTTTTGGTTCCCGCGGGAACTCCTTAATTTTACGGGATAAAAGGTAGCCTACGTCCTTCCCCGGGATACAACCTATCCCTGTACCAAATTTTATCAAAATCAGTTGAACAGATACATTTGTTTGATTCCCGCGGGAACTCTTCAATTTTCCGGGATAATATAGCCTATGTGCTATTCCAGACTATAATCTATCCCTGTGCCAAATTTCAGCCAAATCCGTTCAGCCGTTGGCGCGTGATTGAGTAACAAACATCCATACATCCATACATCCATCCAGACATCCATCCAAACTTTCACATTTATAATATTTATTTGATGATATTTTTCAGAGGACATTTTTAGGGTTCCGTACCCAAAGGGTAAAAACGGGACCCTATTACTAAGACTCCGCTGTCTGAAAAATGAAAAATACGAAAAAAACACGTTTATTGTATGGGGACCCCCCTTAATATATATATTTTTTAATTTTTAGTATTTGTTGTTATAGCAGCAACGGAAATACATCATTTGTGAAAATTTCAGCTTTCTAGCTATCACGGTCTATGAGATACAGCCTGGAGACAGACAGACAGACAGACAGACAGACAGACAGACAGACAGACAGACAGCGGAGTCTTAGTAATAGGGTCCCGTTTTTACCTTTTGGGTACGGAACCCTAAAAATGTAGCAACAACGGGGAAAATTGTCCATATTTGAGGGCTTCCGTGGCATGCGCTTTTTCACGGTTTTTTTAACGGTTCAAGTTACCCAAAAAATATGTATGAAAGAATTATTCCTCTTTAAATGATCTAAAAATGTCCGCGACTGGATGTCGCGATCATAATAACAGAAATTGACGTGGACGAAGTAGCGGGCAACAGCTCTAGTATGTTTAAGTATAATAGATATATTACCTAGTAGCGACGCGGTCGCTGGGTCAGATAAGTTTGTCGGACTTATATATACGTGAAACTCGTAAATAATTTCATTTCATTTCATTACCAACTTATTTTGTAACAGGATATCATCGTATAATAAAATATAACGCTTATGCTAACAAAACAATTGTTTTTACGCAACCTCTTTGATAGGTATGCAAATTGCGATGCATGGTGAACTCGAATGGTTTACTAGAAATTGGCTATTTGACAACAGTCAAAAAGTCAAATTAGCAACTTTTTTCAAACGTCAAACTCAAAACGCACGCTTTAGAATGGGATTTTGTATGAAATACTAACCTGTGACTAGGGTTACCATATGACAGGCGTTTGCCGCATTTGACAGGCATTGTAAGGTTTAGACAGGCGTGCGGCCGGCATTGGTCTGAGACAGGCATTTTTAAATTTGGCGCGCATAAATTTAAATGACATTGGCGGGCGGCGGCGGCGGTGACCAGCGTGAAGATTTTTACGTTTATATATTAGAAAAGAAAGAACTATTAAAAAAAAACCGGCCAAGTGCGAGTCGGACTCGCGCACCGAGGGTTCCGTACTCAAGAAGTAGGTATAATTACCTTTGTTAATGAACCGCAAAACTAACTTTGTTTATAGAGGTTTACTGTTAATATCAAAAAATTACGTTTGTTGTGTGGGAGCCCCCCTTTAATATTTACTTTATTGATATTTAATTATTTATTTTGAAAGGTAATATACAAGTTAATATTCTGTGAAAATTTGAACCGTCTACCTGTTACCGTTTTTAATATTGAGCAAAAATTGTCAATATTAAAAACGGTAACAGGTAGACGGTTCAAATTTTCACAGAATATTAACTTGTATATTACCTTTCAAAATAAATAATTAAATATCAATAAAGTAAATATTAAAGGGGGGCTCCCACACAACAAACGTAATTTTTTGATATTAACAGTAAACCTCTACAAACAAAGTTAGTTTTGCGGTTCATTAACAAAGGTGGGTAATTATACCTACTTCTTGAGTACGGAACCCTCGGTGCGCGAGTCCGACTCGCACTTGGCCGGTTTTAATTCACTGATGCTTCGCTCCTATTGGTCGCAGCGTGATGTTATATAGCCTAAAGCCTTCCTCGATAAATGGGCTATCCAACACAAAAGGAATTTTTCAATTCGAACCAGTAGTTCCTGAGATTAGCGCGTTCAAACAAACAAACTCTTCAACTTTAAAATATTTAAAAAAAAAGTGTAGATTATAAAGAGGTAAATTGTGATTTTGTGAGGTTGTAGCCTGAAGGGGTAATGTCTGGATCTACTGAACCGACTTTGAAAATTCTGGTACCAATAGAAAGCCACATTATTTGTGAGTGTATTCTATATTATATTACCCGTTCCTGTGGGAATTTAAAAAAATTATTTCACGCGGACGAAGTCGCGGGCATCTGCTAGTGAAAAATAAAATAAAAACAATCCAATTTTGGTCACCGGGTCAGATAAGTTTATATGTAGGACAACTTGTGTCACTTTGTCAAATGTCAAGACTCTATCGCCGGATCTAGGTAAACCACATACTATATTTCTCTCCCCATCTCTATTCTCTGAACCAAATTGCATCAAAATCAGTTAAATTTGGCTTTGAAAGCGTACCATACAGACAGACACACATTTGCATTTATAACAAATCTATAATAATGGATGGATTTTATCCTTTCGTTCATATATAACAATAGCATATTAGACGTACTATAAGTAAGTAGGTAAGTACATTCAACATAAAAAGAGTATGAAATACCTATAATTATATAGGCCATGGTACTTATTTTCATAATCTGTGTTCTGTACCTAAGTAGGTATATCAAGTTTCTTCTCACGGCAAAGATGCCTATGCGAAATTACATTAGCACTGTATTTTATAAAATTTTGCATAGTTGTCGCCAAGTTGTCTTTCTTTTTATGATAGCAAGTTTAATTCCCACAGTACTCTGAGAAAAATAAGCTCCAACAAAGTATTACCTATGTAGGTATAGGTTTTATAGGAAGGAAATTAGGAATGGCGATTGGCGACCTCCCTGGTGCAGTGTTGAGCGTTGTTGTGGAGGTACCGGGTCCGACCCCTGGCAGAGTCAATTTGGGAATTTATAATATCTGAATTTTCTCTGGTCTGGTCTGGTGGGAGGTTTCGGCCGTGGCTAGTTACCACGTATACGTGCAAGCGATTTAGCATTCCGGTACGATGCCATGTAGAAAGTAGAAACCGATTAGGAGTATTGATGGTTTATTATAACTGCCTTACCCCTAACAAGTTAGCCCGCTACCATCTTAGTATCATCACTCAATTACCACCAGGTGAGATCGTAGGCAAGGGCTAACTTGTAGTTGAGAATTAAAAAAAAAAAGATACGCGCCGAATTGAGAACCTCCTCCTTTTTTGGAAGTCGGTTAAAAAATGGCATGTTTCGAAAATCGGAACAAGGCAGTGGTAGGTCAGATTCAATTGAGAATTCCAAAGCACTTGTTTAAATAAAAAATCTTCCGACTTTTACTTGTTTATCTAAATATAAGTATTAAAAAAAAGATACGCGCCGAATTGAGAACCTCCTCCTTTTTTGGAAGTCGGCTAATAAAAGGAAAATGCGACATAATTATCTCGTTGTGCGCATGCTATACCTACCTGCTAAAATCGGACGTGTAATTAATTCCGCGGGCTCGTACGAAGCGATTTGCTTCCTCGTTTCTAATTCGAACCGCTAGGATATGGAATGCCCTCCCGGCTTCCGTTTTCCCCTCCTCTTTTAATATAGGTACCTTCAAATCAAGAGTGAATAGGCATCTTCTAAGCAAGCGCGCTCCACCTTATGCTGCATCACCACTTGCAAGCAAGTTTGATTGTAGCCAAGCGCTAGCCTATATATTAAATAAAAGTGTATTGCTTGACGACGGCGATCTATTTCAGTATGAAAATGCAGACAAAATCAGGCAATCAAAGCAGTCAACCCGCTAATAGGTCGTTTGTCGGCGTCTACATCAACACAAGCATCGATTTCGCAGTACGGGCGATGTAACGTTCTCACGAACACATTTCTAAGTAAAAGTGTCCGTCTGGACACCCGATACCGTAATTGTATACAGGTTATAACGTTATTTTTATGCGAAATTATGCAATTCGGGTATAAATACTTAGTATTAACGCCCGATGTACCTACTTCCGTGGCGCAACGTGGGTGGGTATTTTTACTTCATCACTTCAATCAAATCAATCTATTAGCGGCACGAGTCTCCTCTTAGAATGTGAATTGCCAAAGTCCACTACGCTGGGAATGTGCGGATTGGTAGACCACACACCTTTAAGAACATTATGAAGAACCCTCGGACATGCAGGTTTTCTTGAGAGTCACGAATCACGATGTTTGTCTTGCAAGTGATACCTACTAACCGAAAAATTAGAGGCGCGTGCCCGGGGATCAAAGCGACCCCGTACAGGAGGTCGGTTCGGGTGTCTAAACCACTATACATATAGGTAATATATTAGGTTATCCTTATTCCCTATCTATCAGTGACCACCGCTTAACACCGGTATTAGATAGGCACCTAACATACGAAGTATAGTAAGGTACATCTCATTACTTACATCTTATTTGTAACTGTGCTTTACCTGTCTCGTCGATGGCGTATTCGATTGCAGCTGACGAGCTCCTCGATTCGATTGGGCCCGAATCGAATCGAGGAGTTGGGTCGAGCCCCAAGTTGGGCCATATGTAGAGAGATGAGCCATCACAAGTGCACAAGTTTGATACGCATACACAGGTGCGCTCTCTGTTCCTTCACTCTCATAGCCCGATGGGACGGAAAACCCGACACGTCCGGAGAGAGATTTACGTGCTCTCCGAGGCACGGGGGTGTAACACCGACAACTTCCTAACTCCGAACTAGTGCAGAGAGAACCCAATAGGTACATAATTACAGCCCGACCCGGTATTCGCACCCGGGACCTCGTCAGCCCCAGTCGAACTTGCTAAGCAATAGAGTCTAGACCAATTCTGAATAGGTAAGTAGGTGCGTAGAGTAATTACTAACCCCGAATTAGGAAGCAAACGGTGATTCACCCCTGTGCCTCTGAAAGCTGCACATAATGCCGACGCGACGGCCCTGCGACTGATCTCTCTCTGGTTGTGTCGGATTTTCTGTCCTATCGGGCTATGTGAATAATAAATAGAGAGTGCTCCTGTGTTTCTACACACACGTGCGCATTGCGCACTAATAACAACAAAGGAACAAATAACAACAAACAGATAAACAAGAAAAGGATAAAAGAGCACTAGGAAAGGATTTTTGGAGTTACCTATCACCCTTAAATGTGGGTTACCCAAATAGGGTATGATAGTTTAGTATGAAAGTTCAAAAAATTAATCCATAAAAATTGGTTTTGGTTCAAAAGAAAACGAGAACCGAAATCCAGAATACCAAATTATGAAAAAGCCTAGACACACGATGTAAAATTATATTAAGGATTTTTGATTTTTAAAAATCCACTCAAGCAAAGCCGGGGCGGGTCAGCTAGTCACTAGTAAAAAAGAATAAATATACAAAAATAGCAACACCTGGCCTATAAAAGGCGGTCCACCAAAAAGGTCGCATACCTATAATAAAAGGAAAATAAAAAAAGAAAATTATACCCAACACCGCGCTCTAAGCTCCGCCCATCTGTTATCTCTTTCCCACTCCCCACCGCCCCGTTCGTTCGAAGTTTGAAATAATTTGTTATTTGACCCCTTGACTCCATTCAGGGAGGATGTGCTATTATAATTACGAAAGGTGTATTTTTTTAGTGATTTATTTTGTGAATGAAAAGAACAAAGAGTGATTGTGTTTTAATAGTGTTCCTAGTGATTTAAGTAGTTTTAAGGTAAGATAATCAAATTTTTTATTTATACCAAAGTAGCAAAAATTAAAAAAGAGTTTAGATTGCCAACTATTGTAAACCATCTACCTATAATATGTTCCAAATAAAGATTTTTGAATTTGAATTTTTGAATTTGCCTATTAAGTCAAATCTCAAAAAAGCAAATGTTTTGTAAAGTTAATTTGGGAATTAATATTCTTAAATAGTACTTATCTGGTTTGGTCTGTTTGGATACTTCGGCTGTGGCTAGTTTCCACCCCTTACCGGTAAAGACGTGCCGATTAGGGGATTTATTTAACTGCTATGCCCCCATAAGGTTAGCCCGCTACCATCTTAGACTGCATCATCACTTACCATCAAGGCGAAGTCGCATTAAATGGCTTACTTGTAAGTTATAACCAATAAAATAGTTGGCAAACCTAGAGGCTGCAGCCGTGAAGTGAAATGAAATGAAAATATACCTACTTTACTAGCTGATGCCCGCGACTTCGTCTGTGTGGAATAAGTTTTTTTGATTACCACGGGAACTCCTTAACTTTCCGGGATAAAAAGAAGTCTATGTCACTCTCCAGGTCCTCAACTATACCCATGCAAAATACTTATCACGTCGATCCGTAGCTCCGTTGCGGCGTGATTGAAGGACAAACCACATACCAATGAACTAACAAACCAACAAACAAACACACTTTCGCATTTTAAATAATATTAGTATGATTGCACCATTGACTTACCAATACCTAAATCGATGGATTGCACTCGTAACTAGATAAAAAAACAGAAGAACCTAAAAACATACATTAAGGGAAGAAGCTGTACAATACGCGGCCTTATCGATAAGAAGCGATCTCTTCCAGGCCACATAAAGAGGAAATAATAATAGTTACTGCTACTGCTACTGGCAAAAACACCAAGCCATTTGATAGGTATTCCGGCACTGTGCCGCATAGATGTGCTAGGTTCCTTAGATGGAGTTAGGAAGCCTTCCACCAGACCAGCAGGCCGATTCCACATCTTAATGGCTATTAAATTTAGTTGAAAACTGTGTTGTACTAGCTGATGCTCGCGACTACTTTCGGTTGGATAGAGATTTTTTGGTTCCTGCGGGAACTCTTTAATTTTCCGGGATAAAAAGTAACCTATATGTTATTCCAGACTATGATCTATCTCTGCCATATTTCATCCAGATCCGTTCAGCCATTCAGGCGTGATTGAGTAAAACATCTATCCATCCATACATCCAAACTTTCTACAACGGACCTCCAACTAGAGGTTCCATACCTACATCTATCCAAACTTTCGCATTTATAATATTATTACTATAAGTAGGTATTAAGTATAATATAATGTATAGATTTAGAAACTTAGAGCTGAGCACAAATAATTAATTTAGAAATTAGTCTAAGATAACAAATTCCCAAACTGCCCCTGCTGGGGAACGACCCTGAAACCTCCCTCTCATAAAACCACATTGCTCCTTACTAACAGGGATAATTGTCAGAATGCATATTTTCTAACGTCTACCAGAACAAAAAAATGGTCTTACTCAAGATACCCACTTCAGAAACGACTATAGGTATATATCGGATATCCTCTACACGTAAAAACTAAAAACAATCATTATTTAAAAAATGTACCAACGAAACCGTAAAAATATAGAATGTTTACAAAACATCTATGATACCTACCTACTCCGACAGTGCCGGACACACTTTTAAAAACAAATGAATTAGGTATTTAACTACTTACTTACTTGGAACTGGGTTTAATAGTTTTACACTTAGGTTAATGCCAAGTGCATTCTTTTACTTTGTTACCGTTACCACCAGTTAAGAGTATAGTAGCACGGTAGAGTTCTAGCTGTCCTGTCCTGTCCTATACTAATGTAGACAGCACTACCCTAGTGCTGAATCCATGCCATCAGGTGAGATCGCAGGATCTCAACTGATGGTAAGTGATGATTCAGTCTAAAATGATAGCGGGCTTAACTGTTAGGGGTATGGCATACTGGATTTTGAAAAGTGCCATTTACAAAATGAGTTTGTTATCGGGCCAGACTAAAAATAATAAATAAACACAGTGAATTCAACATTAAAATCGACTTTCTTTACCTATGTTAGACCTACAAAGTGCAAACAAATATTCTATAATATGAGGATCTGAGATCTTGAGAGTAAATCGTGTGCTGCAATATTGTGTTCCGACTTCCGAAATCCGAACATAGTGGTTAAACGCCCAGCTTCTTATATTTTCAGATCGACCCCTGGGACACGCACCTCTAAATTTTCAAAGTTACGTACGTGCGTAAAATATTTTCGTAAGTGAAACTTGTTTAGGCGCAAAATTGAATAATTAATGTAACTTTAGTTGACGAACAAGTGAAATTCCTAGAAAAATTTTAGTATTGGAGTCGGGCGGCCGTCGCGTCGGCTCTTAATTAAATATGCTACTAAGTCCGCCAGTTTTACATCATTGGAAAAAGCTGCCGAACCTTTTTGGGTATTCACTACTACATTACAGGCAAGTTTTTCTTTTCAGAAGCCACCTCATATGTTTTAAAAATGAAATCTACAAACATGGAGTCATGTTCGGATCGCCTAAGCCCATCAAGCGACCTAACTAGCGAGTCCGAAACCTCACTACCATCTTTTACATACGAACAGCAAAACGGAAACTTCTACCAACCGGAAATCAACGAAAAACAATACTTTTCATGCAACAAGCAAAAGTCACCCCGCAGCGATGACAGAAAAGAGGTTTATTTACAAGAAAGCAATAAAAACTCCTTCGAAAATTATCTGTGTCCACGCAGCAAGAAATATTTGAATTTCGAACTCAAACTACCGCCTATCAACGATCCGAATTTTTTTTCTCAAATCGTGAACGAAGATCGACCGCGACCATACTTCAATGAAGTAACAAAAAGTTGTATCCAAAACGAAAACAATCCGAATATAGTTGAGATAGAGATAAACAATCAGTTCGAAAGTGTTAATGAGAGAGCGAGACAGTCATATTTCGCTGATGATAATACGAATATGAGGAGGTTTTTGAACTTCAATTCGGAACAGGTGTTGTGTGTGTGCGAGGCTTTACTGCAAAAAGGTGACATCGAAAAACTGACCGCTTTTTTATGGAGGCTGCCTGAAAATGAACTACTTCGGGGAAATGAAACATTGTTGAGGTATTTTTTAGTTAATTTTAGGGTAGGTTTATTCGTTTCCTTATAGGTACCCAAATTCAAGACAGATTCTAAAATCTTTTCCCATTTTGAAATTTTCAGAGCCGAGATTGACCGCCGTGGTCAATACCTACTCAAAACTTGGTTGGGAGGGCATTCTTATAAATTATAATAAGTCAGTCAGCGGTGCGATTGCGTAACTTCTGCATCAATCATTGTTACAGTAGGTATTTATTGTTGTGATTGGCTGAATTTATGGAATTTTTGTTGCGTCAATGGATTTTGTCCAATAGTGGAAGAATGTTAACCAATCAGAGCCCAGAGGTGATTGCGATCGTAACACTGCAGCTGACATTTTTCGCCGGTAGTCCTGCGGGTACCTAATGCAACCGGATGTTACGTGTACCTAAATACATATTTACAGAATTCGTACGGTCTGCATAATTAGTATTAGTTAAGTCCTTTTTGCAATTATTTTTTCCGATACCATAGACAATTTCAGGGCTCGCGCGCTAGTGGCGTACCACCGCGGCATATATCAAGAGCTGTACGCCATTTTGGAGACCCACAAGTTCTCCATGAACCACCACAAAGAGCTGCAGAGTCTATGGATGGAAGCTCACTACAAGGAGGCTGAAAAAGTTCGAGGGAGGCCTTTGGGTAAGTTAGGTACCTACCTATACATGTTCTACTTTCTTTTAGTGTACCTACCTACCTAAGTTCAACCAAGATCGTTATAGACGAGAGCCTATCGTTCGATTGCAATTAGGTATATAACACTAGATGATGCCCGCGTCTTCGTCCGCATAAGTTAAGTTTTTGATATTTCCGCGGAAACTCCTTAAATTTCCGGGTAAAAAGTAGCCTATATCTTTCCCCGGAAAGATGGGCCGTTAAAAGCTTAGCAGACAGTATTACATATTAGTATGGAATATGGATTCAGGAATGCGGAACGCGGTCGAAGGACTAAAAAGTAAATACATACTTAATTATGTAGAAATTTTGTAGTGGACTGTGCTTATTTTAAGTTTTAGGTAGTACCTATATGCTAACGAGAGATGAATGCAATGCCTTGCGAACAATAATTATAACACAATTTCGCATTTGAAGTACTTACCTAGGTATATTTGGTACTTAGGATGTTTTTTGCGGTTTTAGGTGCAGTAGACAAATACAGACTGCGAAAGAAGTATCCCTTACCAAAAACAATATGGGACGGCGAAGAAACTGTGTATTGCTTCAAAGAGAAGAGCAGAACCGCGCTCCGGGACTGCTATTACAGGAATAGGTGAGAAAACAAGCTTATACCTATTATTAAACTAGATGATGCCCGCGACTTCTTACGCGTTAGGATAGGGGGCTTTTGGTTCCCGCGGGAACTCTTTAATTGTCCGGGACAAAAAGTAGCCTATGTGCTATTCCAGACCTATAATCTATCTCTGTGCCAAACTTCATCCAGATACGTTCAGACGTTGTGGCGTGATTGAGTAATAAACATCAATCCATCCATCCATCCAAACTTTCGCATTTATCATATTAGTTAGTACTTAATTTAAAAAAAAAAACATGCAGTCCCTGCAAAACAAAAAGAAAAAATATGTACCTACTCTAGCGAGTGTCACCAGGGACGATGAAATGACCTATGATGATGACCAGGGATGATGAAATGAAAGATACCTTATAGGTACATCTAAATCTGCAAGCATTTAGAAGTTATAGTGGAATGAAGAAACTCACATACATGCATACTTACATTACAATACATGAACCCTGAAAACATTAACACACTCCTTTTTTTGGGCAGTTAGCTGGCATAATAATATTATTATGTACCTAAGCTAACTAGAATAATTGCGAATAAATAAGATGGTAATGAACTTTTCTAGGTACCCAAATCCAGACGAAAAGCGAGCGCTGGCAAGAAAAACAGGTCTGACGCTAACTCAGGTGTCGAACTGGTTCAAGAACAGAAGGCAAAGGGATAGGACTCCGCAGCAGTCGAATAGACCGTAAGTACCTAATCCTTCATCATACAATCATCTGTGTTCCTTCATGATTAGATATAATATGGGGCTCTTCAAAGGGCTTATAAACAAATTTCTCAAAAGCCAGCAATGTATTGGCGGTTCCTTTGGTGCTGCAAATGTTCATGGGCGGAGGTAATCACTTACCATCAGGTGACCCGCCTGCTCGTTTGCTCACTTTATATATAGTATATAATATAAATAAAATAAAAATAGGGATGTTGGCTGTTGCCTAGTGGAACTGCCAAAAGACGAAGGTACTTAATATCCAAGTCACCTGTAAACCAGCTGTAAATATTATGTTTGACTAGCTGTTGCCCACGACATCGACCGCGTGGATTGAGGTTTTTCGGTTCCCGCGGGAACTCTTAGATTTTTTATAAATAGCATATATGCTATTCCAGAATATAAACTATCTCGGTGCCAAATTTTATCTAGATCCTTTCAGCCGTTCTGGCGTGATGGAGTAACAAACATCCATCCATACATGCATCCATCTATCCATCCAAACCTTTGCATTAGTGTAAAGTAAAAAAGCAGTAAGATTTATTTATGGCAGATAAACCCATTTATCCTGTATCGGTTTCCACTTTTTCCATACCATCGTATCGGAACGCTAATTCGCTTGGCAGCACGTCTTTGCCGGTAGGGTGGCAATAATAAGCCACGGCCGAAGCCTCTCCGCATTACTAGATGATGCCCGCGACTTCGTCCGCGTGGATTGATGTTTTTTTGATTCCCGCGGGAACTCTTCAATTTTCCGGGATAAAAAGTAGCCTACGTCCTTCCCCGGGATACAATCTATCCATGTACCAAATTTCATTAAAATCGGTTGAACAGTTACATTTTTTGATTCCCGCGGGAACTCTTCAATTTTCCGTGATAAAAAGTAGCCTTCGTCCTTTCCCGGGATGTAAACTATCTCTGTATCAAATTTCATCAAAATCGGTTGAGTAATTAGGCCGTGTAAACGTAGCAGACAGACAGACAGACACACTTTCGCATTTATAATATTAGTATGGATAAGTTCTCAAATTGATTCTGCCGGGGATCGAACGGAGGTCCCCTCCCACGTTAAAATAACAGCGCTCTACACTGCGCCAGGGAGGTCGAACCAAATTAATATGCTCATTTTTTCCCGGAAAAAAAGAGTTCCCACGGGTACTACTAAAAAAAGCGGACGAAGTAGCGGGCATCATCATACTAGGTATGTCATACTAATATTATAAATGCGAAAGTGTGTTTGTTTGTCGTGATTTGCACGGTTATACTCGTAGATGAGGATCTGGACAGTGGCATAGGCTGCTCTTTATCCCAGAAAATTAAGGAGTTCTTTGGTAATTCAAACTTATTCCACGCAGACGAAGTGGCGGGCATCAGCTAGCCGTGTATATTTAAAACCGAACGACTGATTATGTGACCTTGAAAGCTGAAACCGAACACCCGAATGTTTGAAACAAAGACCCTCAGTGAAAATAATCATAATATTTGAGTTATGGCACGCTAAGATTTTGGTGGCTAATCTTAAAATGCCGCGGTCCCTCTTACGTTAGGTGTAGGTAGGTTACGTTAAGTACTTAGGTGTAATTATGTCGGACTTTATTGATATAACAATATAGGTAAGTAACAAGATATTTCCCGCGACATCGTCCACTTGGATTTGTTATTTTAAAAACTCCATGGCAACTCTTAAATTTCTCGGGATAAATAAGTATCTCTGACGAATTTTCTCTTCTTCATTCCTTCTTTTCTAAGTTATAATAACAGCAAGGTCTGCACTCTTACGCAGTCGCAATTGGGTATTTGACAAAATATAGTCAAATCAGCAACTTTTTTCAAACTGGGATTGGTATGGGATATACCTACCTATATAAAATTCTGCAATGTTACTTTATTAAGTTCGACACACTTTTTTTACTTTAATCGATTGTTCAAAATGGTTATTCAACAAAAAACTATCAGGGGACGTGGATATAATGACTTTTGGTAGATCCTATTTTTAATAATCACAAAAAAAAAATTGCATAGTAGTCAAATACCCAAATCCGCGGACTCGTACCTACGAAGCGATTTGCTTCCTCGTTCCTAATTCGAACCGCTAGGATATGGATAGGAATAGGAATACCCTTCCGGATTCCGTTTTCCCCTCCTCTTTTAATATAGGTAGGTACCTACCTTCAAATCAAGAGTGAATAGGCTTCTTCTAGGCCAAGCGCTCTCCATCTTAGGCTGCATCACCAGTTGCAAGCAGGTCTGATTGCGGCGAAGCGCCTTTAAATTAAAAAAACAATGATCTGTTACATGTAAACTGGTCTGTGGTTATAATATTAATTAAAAAATTAAAAACACGACCGCCTTACCAAAAAGTTTTTTATTTCTTTATAGCCAGTGTTACTCAGGACAAAGACAATATATAAATATTATCATTAATCTATGCTCAGGATGATGCACATGATTTGCGATACCCCTTACATCCAAACCTGTTCAGGCATTTAGAAGTTATGGTGGAATAAAGAAACTCACATACATACATGAACCCCGAAAAAATTACACTCCTTTTTCTGGACAGTCGTGTAACTAATAATACTAAATTTGGCGGCAAATTTTTTTCTTCATCACATTCGGATCCCCTGACCCTCATTAGGGGCTCATTAATCAACAACACTAAAGGCCATCAGGGCCACATGTGCATCGGTCATTGTTTCATTTTTAGGGTTCTGTACCTCAAAAGGAAAAAACGAAACCCTTATAGGATCACTTCGTTGTCCGTCCGTCTGTGTGTCAAAACCCCTTCTCAGGAACACATAGAAGTACCAAGCTGAAATTCATATCAAATACTCAGGTCTACGGTCCCTTGGAGCTGTGAAAAAATCAAACTTCTAAGCCAACGCAATCAAAAGATACAGCCGTTTATGCTGCAAATTTTCGAATTTTCTTGCACTCGCAAGGGGATCAAAACCTACAGGGTACTTCCCGTGAACTCAGAATCTTGAAACTTGGTACGAAGCAACGTCTTATAGCATAGATATAGGAAGAATTGCGTTAAACATACATTTTTAGTTACATCATATACTAAAAAATTTATTATGCAAATTTTAAACCTACTTCCCCTTTCTGCATGAACGCGTAGAGGTATTAAATTGAAATTAAAATAGATAAGTGGAATAAAATTACTATAACTTTTACTTATATACCTACACGGTTGTACGGAACTCTCGGTGCGCGAGTCCGACTCGCACTTGGCCGGTTTACTTTTATTTTTGCATCTCCATGAATCATGACGATTTATTTGGTAGAGCGTGTCCGAAATTGTGTTATAAAAATAATTCTTAACTGGCTGGTTGGTCTAGTAGCGTGTTTGACTGCGGCCGACATGGTCACGGGTTCGAGTCCCGGGTTGGGCCATAATTAAGGTAGGTTTTTCTGACTAGAAATTCTCAGTACCTACTAGCTCGGAGTTAGGTGCTCGGTGGCGGGTTTTCTCACTAACATGTTATTAGTCGTTAAAGCCCGCCAACCCGCATTGGAGCAGCGTGGTGGGTCTAAGCTCTAATTCCCTTTCTCCTATGAGAGTGGAGGCCCGTGCCCAGCAGTGGGACGTTAATGGGCTGTAGTGAGTACCTATATTATGTTTTGTAGGTAATCTTGTCCAACAGAAACGTGCGTCGCAAGCAGCGAGCTCTTGGCTTTATTGCTGTCAACCGCCATTGTTTTTCGAAATGGCCGCCCCAGACCGTATTTTTTGTTTTGTTTTTGTTACACACGACGTAAGATCACGACGTTTTTATGTTGGAAGTTTTATTTCGGCTTTATAAGTATACCTTTTCGTTAAAGAGACGACTGGGAAACAAAAATAGTAGAGTGCTTATAGGGTAGCAGTCAGTGAGGCTAACATGAATTTAGTTTTAGGAACCATACTAAGTCATTGACTAGCTTTTGCCTGCAGCTTCGTTCACGTTAAGTTCGATGTTCATAATAATTTCATATTATAACGCTACGTTTCCGCCTTAGAATTTTCAAAAATCCTTTCTTAGCGGATCCCTACGTCATATGCTTTTCAGCCCGATCCGTCTACTGGTTTGAACTGTGCGATGATAGATCAGTCAGTCAATTAGTACCATTTCCTTTTATACCTATATTTAGAAGAAAATAAAAACTGCATTTAAAGATTTTCATACCATACTTGGGTCAGTAATCGAATGAACCTTTTCCAGCAGTCAATGCTCTAAATGCTAATTAATCATACTAATGCGAAAGTGTGTTTGTTTGTTGGTTTGTCCTTCAATAACGCCGCAACAGAAAAACGACGCATGGCATTATTGCGTGGATAGGCAGTAGGTAGGTATAGTGAGGACCTGGAGAGTGACGTAGGCTACTTTTAATCGCGGAAATTGAAGGATATCCCGCAGGAATTAAAATATTTAAACCACGCGGACGTAGGCGGCGATGGGTTGAAACCTCAGAATATAAAACAAATGAAACTATTGAGGTATACTTATATTTATACTTATACTTACTTTAGTGGTGGTAACTAGTACATATTACCTACTTTATTGGTTGCAAAGTTTTTGAAATAATTAAGATGACTTTCTATAAATTAAACTCGAATCCAGGACTTCTTGTTTGAGTGCCGCCACTACGTTTAGCTTACATAAAACTATTTTTTTTTTCAGGGAAATGCTGGTGCCAGCACAGTACGTCGGGTCCCAAAGCGGACTATCCCAGTCCTATATCCCAAACGCCTATTTTAAAATACAGGATGCCTCGCATTATTTGCATGGAAATCCTCCTTAAATACGTGTTGCCAAATTCATAGTTACACGACAACTACCATTTTAGTAGTTTTAATTAAGTAGTTTTAATTTAAAAGAATTTAGAGCCATATTGAATTACATATTTTATAAAGAAATTTTTTTATTAGCGTCTCTCGAACCACCTATAGTTTGTATAATAATTATAATAAAGTACTTATAGTGAGATTTTATATTTTCTCTTACTTAAAATCACTTTGCCTGTTTGGTAAAGTTAAATATACTTTTTTATTGTTAAATTTTATAAATATAGATTTTTGATTATTTTTGTGTGACACTGGAACTATCTATACTATTTATGACTTGTATCATAATTTGAATTACAGTGCAAACATTATATTCAATAATACAAAATAGTACCTAAGTGATATAATTTAACTTCATCCCTCAGAGCAAGGATAGTTACTCTGAGCTTCATACACTAAAAGAGACGGTATTTGCTCTTTATGTCAACCGTAATCAATCATCATTACAATCTTAATTGTTATCATTGGTTGGATCTGTGAATTTCTTGTTGTGACAATAGCGAAAACGTTTTAAGTTTTTACCAATCAGAGGTGATTACGTGTATATTAATGATCTTTCCATAATAAGGGGCAGAAAATAACTTGATTTATGCACTTCATCGTTTTAAGGTATTGGTAAGTCAATGGTGCACTTACGTTAATTTTATTTTATGAACATTGTAAAATGCACATTTTAGGTTTATAGCAAATTTTGTGCAAGAGGCTCTTAACTTTTACGCTCAAAATATTTTGTTTTGATAATTATCATTGTAAATATTATCTTCTTAGAATTATGGTGCTGTTAAGTTTAAATCATTGTATTCTAGTCTACAAATGCATTAAAATATTATAATTTGATTTTATACTTGTTTTATTTAACATGTATTTTTCGTTAACTCATTCAAGATAGCAGCGGTAGCAGTGATGAGCACTGTTGCCTTAAAAGTGAAAAGTTTTGAGTTTGCTTCCCGGCAGGTTCACTTTTTGGATGTTATAATATTTTTTAAAACCCTTTTTGAGATCGCACTCAATGGTTAACTTGTAAGTTGTAACAAAGCATAAAAATAAAAATAAACCAAGAAGAGGTAAAATAAATAATTAAGTATTTAGTATTATGTAGCTGAAGCCCGCGACTTCGTCCGCGTGGATTGAGGTTTTGGTTCCCGCGGAAAATTTTCCGGGTTAAAAAGTAGCCTATGTGTTCTTTCTTCCTACTAGGCAGGTTTACGCACTTAAACCTCCAGTTGGAGCTCTGTTGTAGAAAGTTTGAATGGATGAAAGGATGGATGGATTGTTACTCAATCATGCCAGAACGACTGAACGGATCTAGTTGTTTGGCACAGAGATAGATTATTGTCTGGAATAACACATAGGCTACTTTTACGGGAACCCAAAATCTTCAATCCACGCGGACGAAGTTGCGGGTATTACTTTGGAAGTCATAATATTATAATTGTATACTTTGCATGGTGATCAGTAGATCATAAATGGTGATATTCGCAATAAATCACTCTCGACTTCCGGTAGAAAATGAGTTAAGAGGTGGCAGCATTGGTTTTCTACCAGTAACCAACCAACCAACTTGTAGACGTCAGCTGTCAATGTGACAATTTGGGAAACCCAAGAAAATAAAAGGATTCTTTGTTATAAAATTCACGATATATTTATTTAGCCATAAAATATAAAAAAATTCAATAATTTGATCAGTGAGTTAATAAATAGCCTGTGCCCCGGTATCGACCTCAAATACGCGTTAAATTGGAGGGCAGATTAATGATATAACAGTGCAGAGTTATTGCGTATTTTACAAGATGAGTGATACGAAATCTTTCGTAAGTTTCTCTTGCCAGCGATGTCTGCAGCCTTTGAAGCTGGACGAGTCTTTGAACAACCTGGGTGAGCACACTATAGCGGATTTAACCCTTCAAATAAGGAGAAACAATGAGGCGGATCTAGATTTGCAATCATCGAGTTTAGAGCACTACGTACCTCCTTTTCGGATGTCCGAGTCTGGGAATGGAGCTAACGGGTTCATGGTTATCTCAGACGGGTGGGAGACAACATCATTAGGCCATCAACTACATGTAAAAGCTACTTTATTCGACTTGCTATCAAATAATTCAGATGTAGACCACCCTCTTTGCGATGAATGCACTGATACATTACTAGAATTAATGGATAATCAACTGAGACTCACCGAAAATGAATGGAAGGACTATACAGACTATTTAAAGAAGTTAGAAGATGATAAAGAAGATTTAAACCTTGATGGACTTGAAAAAGAACTTGAGGATTGGAAGCAAGAACAAAACAGACTTTTACAAGAGTTATCAGCATTACAGAAAGAGGAGAAAGCTATGAAAGATGAGATAGTAGTGCAAGAGAAGGAGAAAGAGAGGTTAGAAGTGGAACAAGACATCTATTGGAAGGAATACACTAGGTACCGCAAGGATTTAATGACTACTGAAGACCAAATGAAGTTCTATGAATGCCAACTATCATACACTCAAGCTCAATTAGAAAAGCTTAAGAAAACAAATATATTCAAAGCTACATTCCATATATCAGATTCTGGGCAATTTGGCATTATAAATAACTTCAGACTTGGTCGGTTACCAACTGCCCCTGTGGATTGGTCAGAAATTAACGCAGCATGGGGACAAACAGTCTTGCTACTTTCCTCATTAGCGCGAAAAATTAATTTCCGTTTCCAACGTTACAGATTAGTACCGTACGGAAACCATTCTTACATAGAGATATTGGAAGATCAGAAAGTCTTGCCTTTGTATGGGTCTTCTGGATTCCGTTTCCTATGGGACACAAAGTTTGATGCTGCGATGGTAGCTTTCTTAGATTGTTTACAACAGTTTAAAGAACAAGTTGAGAAAGGAAATACAGGTTTTTGCTTGCCGTATAGAATAGATACAGATAAATGGAAAATTGAAGATACAGCGTCCCCGCCTCATGCTTATTCTATCAAAATACAGTTCAATTCTGAAGAACAGTGGACTAAGGCACTGAAGTATATGCTCACTAATCTGAAATGGGCCCTAACTTGGATCTCCTCTCAATTTAGTGAGGATAAAGTGGAGGGTTGATATTAGCATATTATAATTTCTGTGATATTAAATTGTTTTATTGTTGTTTAAAGTAGTATGTTTGTAAATAGTGTAAATGATAAGTATGTACCTATGAAATATGATTAATAAAAAATATATTATTGAGCCCAGTGAGAGAAAAAAATATATTATAATAATATTATACCTTATTTTAGTCAGAAAATGAATAATTTCTTTTATTTTTACTTTTTTTACATTTGGTTGAACTAAGTACAAAATCTGCCCATGATTTTACTGCATGTTTTTTCTAAAACTTGGCAAACAACCAAACCCAAACCAATTAAGTCATGATTACAGATGATCATAATAATTTAATATTATTCTATAGTGAGGAGTGAGGACCAAGTAAATTTCCGTTTCTATGACTATGCCAGGATTTAATTTTACAGGAATATTCAATAAAGCGCCATCTATGTACGTAAAGAATAACTTTGTAGATAAGCGCCATCTGTTGACGGGTGTATAAAATAGCTAGCAAAGCTTGGCATAGTCATATAGTTTTTCACATCACCGTAGGATGCCACTTAAATACATTTTCTTCCTAATTTACTAATAGTTACAGGGCCGAATGGGAGTTTTTTTACGAATTTGATTGCGACAACGATAATTACAAACTACTATTGCCAGACGTCATACTCAACTGCTATTTTTAAGCAACATTGATCTAAGTCGGTAGCTGGATGGGTTAGATGGTATTTTCGTGTCCTCCGTGCCTCGGAGAGCACGTTAAGCTGCGTCGGTCCGGTTATTATCACTAACATCTGATAATATAATCACTGCCAAAACGCATTTCGGACAGGACATGAAAAAAGGACCTGGAAGCTCACCGCATTATTATGCCAAGAAAACCGTTACAATTTTGAGAAAGGAGTTCCAACCCCAAGCGCTCAGGAATATGAATTGTTTAAATTGTTTATTGCTCCAAAGATATATAAGTTACAGATACCAAAATATGGCTAAGACTCAAGAGGCAAAATCAAACAGACGAAAACAGGAACCGGTAAACTAGGAACCGGTGTCAAAACATGACGTAACATAAATAGGACATACAGATACTTTATTGAGTTTAACAGGTAGGAAAGAACGTATCTGACTCCTTAGACTGTAGTATTTCGAATGTAGGGGCACCTTGATTAGATAATGGATGTGAATTCAGGGATTAGGTTCTAAGACGAAACGTATCAGGTAATATAATAATGAAATACCAAATAACAAATACGAAACCCATTTATCGCTATACAATTTTTCACGCCTTGCTGACAATATGATAAATGAACGCACAATCACACGCAGGATGTAATTTATTATGCTCCTCAATTCTATTTGTTATCGCTGGTAATGGCGGGGTTTTGCGCGGATTATGAACACGGATTCAAAGAAAATTGGCTCCGTTTTTGCCTTCTAACTATAGGCAATTAATCCTGAGGCAGCAAGTGCTTGTGTTAAAGTTTGAGAGAGTTTACCACTAAGGCCCGCTTGCAGAGACGCCGGGTTACGTTTAACCCCAGGAATACATTTGAAGTTTTGACAGAAGTTTTAAACGAATTAAAATGCAAAGTACCTATTTAGCTGCTAACTCTGGGCTAGAAGATTCCCGGCGTTTCTGCAAGCGGGCCCAAAATACTTTAAGCAAATGAAAAGTTATAGTTAGTAGGAAGATAAAGGGATAGGTTGTATCCCGGGGAAAGACTACCACTTTTTATCCCAGAAAATTAAAGAGTAGCCTAGCCTATGTCCCTCTCCAGGTCCGCAACTATACCCATGCCAAAAATTACGTAGATCTGTTGCTCCGTTGCGGCGTGATCGAAGGACAAACCAACAAACAAACACTTTCGCATTTATAAAATTAGTACGAGTAGGTATGATCTCGTAGTTGTCGTCAAGCGCAAGCCAAAAGTAAACAGGCATGAGAATTCCAATTTTGCCCACCGGGCCAGATAAGTTGTTAAGACTGTAAATGTTAAACCATATTACACTCTTCGCTATTGATTATGTAATTGCTGTTTAAACCCGTTGAGGAGTTTCGTCTTCGATCTCCGAACTGTTTATCAGATATTCATTTCATGACATGAATCCATTTATTTTCCGATAACTATCTTGTTTTACTAACTCGTATTTTCCATCTAGAGTTTCTAATAGAGATCTTTCTAATTGCCAATTAAGTTCGATTTGACTCGCTTACCTATTTCTATCTATCGATAGTAGGTAACTAAATAAGTATTGTTAATTCAGAAGCCACAATGTTGAAATTTATACTCATCGCAATTTTGATTTTAAATGTTTTTGGACATAATTCGTATCCTAGTTTATTTGGGATGGATGATTCGGAGGTAAGGATTACGAAGTACTTTATTTATTACTACAAAAAACTTAAATCTATCCTTACAGGGTAACCTAAGGTACTTGTTATTTAATCTCTAAACTAGGACAGAGTGTTACCTAAATCAAACAACTAATCTAGATTTATAGCAGCACCAACCTAAAAGCGTGATGCCGTAACAGGCAGATAAAAATGAAAAAAAAAAATGTTAAAAGCTCTGTGCTGTACTAATAAAGTTTGCTCTAATTAAATAATGTAAACCAAAACAATGTGCAGATATTCTCGGAACCCACCACATTATTTGGGTGGTTTCCGAGAATATTACACCGCATGATAAGCCTAATAGCAGGGGTTTTCTTGGGGTGAATGGAAAGGCGTCATTACTATGGGGTTTAGTTATTCTGTATTTCTACTTTTAATTTTAGAGGTCTCCCTTGGACGATCCCTTGGCGAATTTAAAAGCGTACGAGCAACGGTTTCAGGAACAGGTATGGTTGAAATAGACAATAGGTATACTAAGTTAATTTTATTGTACACAATACCTAAACTAACACGGCCGTTTCATAACGTCGGTTTAGGGCCTTATATATAGTTTTTAATGTGTATTGATGTATCAAGCGTGAAATTAAATGAAATATGATAAATAATAGAAATACCTAGATCCAGTCTCAGATCTAGTCTCAGTTGCGGGATCTAGTAGTCTATTATAAATTAAATAATCTCATTTTGCTCTAGGTCAAGGAAAGAGATAACTTTTATAAAAATGCACTGGTAAGTCTTAATTCTACAAATCTTTAGTAAGTTACTTCCAATAATACCTAACTAGCTTAATGTGTTAAGACTAATAATTGTTAGTCTCGCATTAGGTGTATTTTAGGCTTAAAATTAATGATTTATTCTTTTTTGGTACCCCTACTATAGAAGGTTGATAATATTTAATCATTATATTGGAAACTTAAACTTTTGATAGTAGGTTCTATGTTGAAATGTTCAAGCTTCTTCTCTATAATCCACAAAAGGATTGATGGATTTATGATTTAACTTAATTAAATTAATTTGCTGAGAGTTGGAGAAGAAAAGTCAAGTCCTTGAGTGGAGTTTTTGCGGTGGGTGACGGACAAAATTCGGTGACGCCCTCCAGTACGATGGACCGACGACATAAAGAGGGTGGTGGGAAGTGGCTGGTTGAGGAAGGCTTCGGATGTGGTGGCACTCATTAGGGACGGCCTATGTCCAACAGTGGACGTCCAAAGGTTGATGATGATGATGAAATTAATTTGCAGCGTTCAAATGATAACAGCCATGGCTACAGTCCTTATCATGGAAGCCCTCAGGTGAGTTTTCTATAAATCATTTTATGTACACGTGTATTAGTAATTACGCCATAAGAAATTGGCATGACTACAGACCAGAGGCCCAATTGTCTAAGCAAATCGTAATCAAGCTTAAACCATACCTATTACTCGAACTGTTTATGGAGTTCATACGTGCTTTTTGATGCGTGCTTTTTGATGTGCAGGCATCTATGAACTCCTTAAACAGGTCGAATTATCGTTTGACAAACTATTGCGATTACGGCCTTACACAGTCGGGGGGCTGGTTTTTATTGTTAAACTAGCGAATTCCCGCGACTTCGTCCGCGTGGTTTGAGGTTTTTTGGTTCCCGCGGGAACTCCTTAATTTTCCGGGATAAAAAGTAGCCTACGTCCTTCCCCGGGATACAACCTATCCCTGTACCAAATTTTATCAAAATCAGTTGAACAGATACATTTGTTTGATTCCCGCGGGAACTCTTCAATTTTCCGGGATAAAAAGTAGCCTATGTGCTATTCCAGACTATAATCTATCTCTGTGCCAAATTTCATCCAGATCCCTTCAGCCGTTCTGGCGTGATTGAGTAACAAACATCCATTTGAGGCTTTTTTGGTTCCCGCGGGAACTCTTTAATTTTCCGGGATAAAAAGTAGCCTATGTGCTATTCCAGACTATAATCTATCCCTATGCCAAATTTCAGCCAGATCCGTTCAGACGTTGGGGCGTGATTGAGTAACAAACATCCATACATCCATACATCCATCCAGACATCCATCCAAACTTTCGCATTTATAATATTTATTATTATATTATATTATTATTATTATATTATATTTGATTATGTTTTTAGGCGCAGGGTCCTCAAAGTGTTAACAACTTTAGACAAATGGTATGATGTACGAGTACATACTTAAAAATTATAAAACCGAAAGTTTGTGGGGATGAATCTTGGATGCATTGATGGTTGTTTGAATAACCTATTGAATGGATTTTTATGAAACTTTACAGGAAGGGTGAAATCACATTTTAGACAGAAAAAATTGTCTAGCGCTCAAAGACGTCGAAAACGTCTGCGTGAAATATCCGCGTCAGACTTCTCTTGTCCGGTCCATCGTGCGTTTTTGGTCTAATATAGTTTTAAAAACATTAGAATAACATAATTTTGTAAAATATGAGTTATATATGAGTCAATATTTTTTAAGGAATTATTTGAAACTACTTTGACCAAATAATTTATTTACGCTCTTTTGTATTTATGTAGATGCAACCTCCAAGACATAACATCTACAGTCCAATGGTGAGATATATAACAAAGAATTATACGGAACTAGATGATGCCCGCGTCTTCGTCCGCGTGGATTGATGTTTTTTAATTCCCGCGGTAACTCTTCAATTTTCCGGGATAAAAAGTAGCCTATGTCTATACATGTGATTTTGATGAAATAAAGAATGGGGATGAGTTGAATCCCGGGAAAGGACATAGAATAAAATAAAATAAAATAAAAAAATAAATCCACGCGGACAAAGTCGCGGGCATCAACTAGTATTAAATAACATCAAGTCACTGAATTAATATTTGTTTTTATAAGCTCTTAGTAAGTCAACAATCTACACATTATTTTAGCCTAACCTAACCTATGTACCTTTAGCCTTTGAGCTAAGCCACGGATGAACATGGCGAAACTATAAGCGTTCCTTGTTGACCACGGGACCCTAAAAATAGAAAAAGTTAGCTACATACTTCTGTTATGAAATTCTTTTTTTAGGAACATCGCCCAAGAGATAGTTACGCTGATAATCCGATGGTAAGTAAAGAGTTACATAAAATTAGTGTTGTTGTTTAGAAGTAATTACGTTCACTAATTTAGAAGTTATACGGCTCTGACAGACAGAGAGACGGACGGACGGAAGGATGGACAGACGTCCCTTGTTCGATCCGCAGCAGGGTCAATTAGGAAATTTATAATTTCTGAATTTTCCCTGGTCCGGCCAGGCAGGAGGCTTCAGCCGTGGCTAGTTACCACCCTACCGGCAAAGACGTGCCGCCAAGGGATTTAGCGTTCCGGTACGATGCCGAATACAAACCGAATAGAGGTATGGGTTTAATATATAACTGCCATGCCCCTAACAGGTTAGCCCGCTACCATCTTAGATTGCATCATCACTTACTATCAGGTGAAATCGCAGTCAAAGGCTAACTTGTATAGTGGATACAAAAAAAAACTCAAGTAGACTCAGAGTTGTTGTTGACTACGGAACGCTAAAAACAGAAAAAGTTATCTACTTCTGTTATGAAATTCTTTTTTTAGGAACATCGCCCAAGAGATAGCTACGATGCTAACCCGATGGTAAGTAAACAGTTAATTTAAAAAGATGATTTCAATAAAATTATACATCAATGCGTATCCAATTTCAGAGAGAAAAAGTGACAAAAGTCACTGTAGCCATTTATATCCATTTTGGTTTAGGTACATACTCACAGTTTTATTTCTATTAGACTAGCTGATGCCCGCGACTTCGTCCGCGTGGAATAAGTTTTTTAATTCCCGCGGGAACTCCTTAATTTTCCGGGATAAAAAGTAGCCTATGTCACTACCACTTTTTATCCCAGAAAATTAAAGAGTAGCCTAGCCTATGTCCCTCTCCAGGTCCTCGACTATACCCATGCAAAAAATCACGTCGATCCGTTGCTCTGTTGCAGCGTGATTGAAGGACAAACCAACAAATCAAGAAACAAACACACTTTCGCATTTATAATATTAGTAGATATGATCTATTATATATAATTATTTTGTATTATCTACAGAATTTTATTGGCGGAATTTATAATCGTGCTCCTTCTGTAAGTATATACTGAACGTTATTCTTTATTGTTAATTAGCTGATGCCCGCGACTTCGTCCGTGTGTGTGGATTTAGGTTTTTTGATTCTCGCGAGAACTCTTTAATTTTCCGGGATAAAAAGAGCAAGCCTATGTGTTGTTCCAGACTATAATCTATCTCTGTGCCAAATTTCCTCCAGATCCGTTCAGCCGTTGTGGCGTGGCTGAGTAACAAACATCCATCTATACATCCATCCATCCAAACTTTCGCATTTATAATATTAGTATAGATAAGTATAGATTTGCACATTTGTTATTAGCGCAACTCAAGTGGAAAAGGGCGGCGCACATATTATGTAGTTCCAAGATGTTTATAGACGTTGGGGTCAAAATGAAAGTCTTTTTAAAAATCCTGTGCGAATTTTTTCATTTCCTGGGACAAAAATTTGCAGGAAGTGAAAATAGAAAATAGCCTAGCCTATATCCTTAGCCGGGATGTGCACTTAATCTCAGTTTCATACTTCGTCAAAACGAGTTAAACAGATAGATTGTGAAAGTGTAGCAGAGCGACACCCAGACAGACAGACAAAATGCTGTCTCATTTATAATACTAGTAATAATCTGTTAAGAATTTCTATTTATCTCCATAATACAGACGACTAGTTTTAATTTTTAATTTAGTATAAGTAATATAAAATACATAATATATATTAGTTTATTTTTATACGTTTATTATAAGTACCTATTATATTATTTGTGTAACTGTTTATGTATTAGTATGTAGGTATTTGTTTGTATGTTTATTAATACACCACCCGCAAGTTAATCTCCTCAACTTCTCCTAATCCTAAGGTTGCCTGGCAGAGATCGCTGCTAAGCGATAAGGCCGCCTTTTTGTATTCTACTTCATTCTTTGTTTTTTATATGTATTTATTTTAATAATAATTAAAAAAAAATCGTTACAGGATGATCAAAACTTTATAATTGGACAATCGGTAAGAATGTCTCGAATTTTACTATAAGTAGTCCGTTTGGAATTTCATTCCATTCAGCGTGCCTAGTCGGAGATTTTCATCCCATTCGCGACAATGTTTACTACTTTTTTAACGATTTGTATGGAATTGTCAAGCACTTGACAGCTGGCGCGCGATCAATTCATTCCTTATACCTGTCACCGTAATTTTACGTAGTTATTGTAATCTAACTAGCGAAATTGTAAACTGTCGACCGATTACAATTTTACGCATTATTTTTCGGTAGATTGTAATCTGTTAGGTACCTATATTAACCCGATAGAACCTAAGTGATTACCTGATTATTTATGTCGAACCCTAACCTTAACCTACAAGAAAGAGACAAGAAAACGTAACAACTATGAATATTTCAAAAATTGATACTCAGAACATTGAACGGTTCACAATCTGTCGACAGTTTACAATTTCGCTAGTTAGATTACAATCTAACGGTTTTTGCAATCTTACGGTGACATACCTAAATGGTAATTAACGTTGTCGAGATCAAATACGTAAAGAAACTCCCACTCAGCCTGCTGATGGAATTTCGTTTATAGACACGAGCAATAGGGCAGGGACCCCTTCTTTCGAAGGGGTCCCTGCACTGCGTCAGGGAGGTCGTCAAAAATGTGTTTTTAGCCCTAAGTTAACTATGTTGTGAGAAAGCGCCGTAGGTAGCTTCATACATTTCTATGCCCCAACATCGTTCAGTCTATAACGTTAGCGATATTATTTATCGTATAGGCGAATGGAAAAAAAACGTACGCACCTCGTAGCTTCGTAGAGTCAACTGTAGCAGTGCTACGTCGTAGACAAACACCTACGGTTCTACTACACTTGGCCCGCTTAAAGATATTACGGTTACGTTTAACCTGGGATATATTAATAATTATTATATTAATAAATTATTATTATAAAAGACAATGGGGCTGATTCTGTGTAACACAATCTCTAAACTAAACTAAAATGGCAGCTTTAATTCTAGTTCTGTCCCTTTCCGTAGGAAGTATTATGAAAGGGTTAGCAATAGTTGTAATGCTCTAATTTTAGTTTAGTTTAGAGATTGTGCACTACAGAATCAGCCCCAATATCTATCTATATATATAAAAATGAATCCCTATTTCCCTTGGTCATGGCATCACGCTTGAACGGCTGGACCTATTTCGCTAATTCTTTTTTTGTTGTGTTTGTTTGGACCTGGAGAGTGACATAGGGTACTTTTTATCCCGGAAAATTAAGGAGTTCTCGCGGGAATAACAAAAATCTTAAACCACGCGGACGAAGTCGCGGTCATTAGCTAGTTTATTATAATAATGTGAAAAAAATAAATCGTGAAACTTATTATCCATCTTTATAAATGTAAATAATACTTTTGGGTTTTTATTTAAGGACTCAACCACAGATAATTGGTTGGAGAAAAAAGCTATGTACGATGAATTTGATGAAGTGGTAAGAATACAATACCGTCGTATATACCTACTATAATAACTGTATAGAATCCATGTATTTTTCAGCACTATAACAATATTTCTTTCTTTCTTCTTTCTATTTTAAACTAACATTCCTCACTTCGCTTAGTGGGAATTTAAAGCATTTCATCATACATTATAATCACGATTAAATTCTTTTCTAGGAAGACAGAATTTCAAGGGCTGACAAAGTAAGTTTGAAATACTAGGAGACAGTTTTAAGGTGAAAACAAACAAAGGACAACAAAAAATTGGTACGGAGTACCAAAAAGTCCGCGCGTGCCATTTTAATATTACCTTAGCTGTACAGACTACCGCGGCATGATAAAATGTGTTTCCCTTACGTTTGTGCTGCTGATGAAACCACAGTGTATTTTTGTCCTGAGTGTAAGATTATATTACAATGTACTCGTTTAGAGAGACTCAGAAATTCTAATCGATTGAAGGTGAATAAGGACTTGACAGGGAGAAACGCAACAGTTTCATCAAAAAAACCCTAATAATATAGTGAGGCCTTTAACGACCAGTTTTTTTATACGACTGCCTGAAAAAAGGAGTATATTGTTTTCAGGGTTCATGTATGTATGTATGTATGTATGTATGTATGTGAGTTTGTATGTTCCACCATAACTTCTATACGCCTGGACCGATTTTGATAAATGAGGTATCGTTAGAATCCCTAGCATATTCCGGGTGACATAGGCTAGTCAAATTTAAAAAAAAATCATGGGGTGACCATGGTCCCGCATTAAGACTAAAGTTGAATTTTTTTTTTTCGAAAATTAGATTAAATATGTAATCATCATCTAGAAAATGATGAGTAGATTTCATAAATATATAACACTATAGTTCAATATCCAATGATTCCCAAAAAAATATCATTTAATAAAAATGTGAATATGATTCCATAGGTAATTAATAGTGTGGTATCGTTACGCAGTAGATAGTTACGGGCTACGGCAGAGCAGTCGTATTTTTTATAATTTTAATTATATTCACTTGTTACCTTTTTCTTCTAGTGTTCGCCGAAACTCGATATATCGATCAATATCATATTTTTGAAATTTTATTCTATACTTTTCTAGTGGGACGAATTCAAAGAGTTTGCGACAAAGCTTAAGGTTTGATTTACATTTTTTTCTAAGATTTAAATATCATATTACCAATGCGATAGTGTCTGTCTGTTACGTTATTTTGGACCAACCGCTCAACCAATTTTGACGTAAACTAACAGCGGCCTAATTTATATAAAACCTGCATCAATCACTGTTACGAGTAAAGTCTCCATTGTTATGATTGGCTGAATTTATGGTATTCTTACTGCGACAAGGGATTTTTGCCAATAGCTTATTAAGAGTGCTAACCAATTACCAATCAGAGGTGATTGCGATCGTTACACTGTGTCTGTCATGTTTAACCGACTTCCAAAAAAGGAGGAGGTTCTCAATTCGGCACGTATTTAAAAAAAAAATGTATGTCGATGCCTATCTCAGTGGTTTCTGAACCGATTTGAATTTTTTTTCTATCAGTCTTTAGAGGTAGCTCTTGAGGTAGTCCCATAAAAAATTCTTACTCCAAATCTTCAACCCTGACACTAAAAAGTAAAAATAAAAATTCTTTCCAAAAAACCGACTTCCAACGCCACTGTAAAGTAGTCGTGCGTCAACTTTGCTTATCCTTGTTATACCCGCCCGACTTCAACCTAGTGGGTAGAAATCTAAATTATTTTGTACTTTACAGTGGCGTTGGAAGTCGGTTTTTTGGAAAGAATTTTTATTACGTAATAAGGCCCCAGAGATATTTGCATAATGGGGACGGATAATTATATAGACTTATTTTTATGAGGAAAAATTAAAGGGTACTCACGTGAATTTTGAAATTTGTTTGTGTGTAAATATAAATGAAATTTATATAATGTTACAGGAAGCTGCAGAAAATAACCCTAAACGTGATGTTAGTATTATTTGAAAATGTTAATATTGATCTTATTTTTTTGTGTACTCGTTTTAACTCAAACTCATAATTTTAATTCAAATAAACTAAAATTAAAAGTGCTTTTGAATCGTCGAGTGAATCTACCCCTAAAATATAGGAAATGTTTACTAAAAAATATTATTAACATGAAATATTTAATTTGAAACATAAGTTAAACTATGAAATAAACAAAAAACAATTCTTAAATCGGTAAAACCTTATCATTTCTATTGTTCTGATGTTATGAATGTGGTGAATAATTTATATCAATTTATTTTTCAGCCTCTGAATGACTTGCGCGAAATTCTGGTAATTACTTTAATTACAACGAGACATAAAATTGAAAGAAAAACACTGACGAAAAATTACTAAATGCAGCACCTCATAACATATCTATCCCTTAACCTAAAACATACTGTGAAAAATCCTGCTCTGAGCCTGAGGCAGATTCTTAGGTTCGGCTCGGCTTGGCAAGGCAATATCAAAAATGCGCAGAAATAAGAGTTGGTACTTAGCCACTAATTAACATAGTTACTTTACTTAGCCAAAACACCAAAATATTTATATTAACTTATGTAACAGGAGTGGACGAGAAATTTAGATAAGGTATGGGACTTTTTAATAATCATGTTATTTTATAAATTATTGGGATCATTTCCCTATATAAATAAAAAATCTCTTTATAGCCAAAGCCACCACAATTTCCCAAGAAATTTTTGGTGAGTCATCATTTTGATCATCTTGACCCATCTCCGGCGCACTACCTATTGAGCACGGTCTCAGACAGCTATTGTCCACCACACTGGCCAAGTGCGGCTTTGCACATTTCAATGTTTTCCTTCACAATTAAAGCATGTGATATTTAAAAGGGTATTTCACAACTAGTCAAATAAGTAACTTTTTTTCAAACGTCAAAACGCGCGTTTTGTATATGAAATACTTGGTTGTGATGTCATAAATTTTTTTAGACTTTAATCTATAGTTTTAAATAGTTTAAAGTCAAACATAAACCTAACATCGCACGTGGATAAATATACGTCTTTTTGGAGATTCTCTATTAAATAATAACAAAAAAATAAAATGTATTTTTGACATCCCTATTGCTTTAAACGCACATCATTTCGAAATCTTAGAGATTTTTTTGAGCAGTGGATCCGGGAAATTACCTCGTCGATTTTGAGTTTTAACTTACAGAACCCCCAACAAGATGACGTTGCGAAGTCAATGCCTAGTCCTGGAGTAAGTATAAATATAGTTACTTACCGTAAAACATCACACACACAACATACATTTACCACAGTACCTACGCTTAGCTAAATTACATTGCAAATTCGATTGCATTCGAGCATTCGATCACATTAGCGTCAAAGAAAAATTGACCCAAAAGCTCTTGTTTAAAGTCAAAAATTCATAGTCTATTTATATTTTACTAGAAAAAATGTAAACATGTAACTTCTCGCCGAAACGCGTAAGAGACGAGCTTTGCACAGCGGATATAACTGTTATCGTGAACTATAAAGTTATATTGTGCAATTAAAACCCCTTTTTACCCGACTGCGGAACGCACAGGGTTATGTGTTCATCAGTCTATATATGTTTGTTTGTTCCTTGCAGGATAGCTACAGCCTAAACGCGTGGACCGATTTTGATGATTCTTGCACTAGTTTATGCTGAGTATATCACTAGAGTGTCATTGTGGAAGCCGAATTTGAGAAAAAACAAAATGGCGCCCTCTAGAAGCCATAGTGTAATAAATTAAAAAATTAAAGCCGATAGACTATGGCAAGTGGGGTATCGATGAATAGGTCTTGCAAAATCATAGTTAGTCCCTTGATCATTTTCTCATTTTATCGATCATTTAGGATTTTTGAATGTGAAGAACATTAATTAATTTTAAGAACATAATATTTTTGTTTGACTTTGATAAGTAAATATTTTTCAGTTAAATAAATGCTATTTTATTTATTTAGATATTTCATTATCGTGAACTAACGCGATACGTAAATTAATGTATGATACATGTAAAACCTAACTCGAGAACATATTAAGCGCCGGGAAGGCGCGTCGCTTACGCGTGTTAGAAAGGATTTCTTCGATTCGCTTATCTCTTTTATACCTATTACTCTACGGAAACTAGACGAGGTATATATTTGCATTTTTTAGATGGCTGGTTACTGGGGTGAAGATGAAACTGACGCGGTAGGTAAACGTTTTATTTTTGTTTGAGCTCATGTTTGTGTGAGCCCTGTAGATTGAACAACGACGGAACTCGGGATCCCGGAAGAAAGGAAATTATTAAAAAAAAAACTATGAAGCCCGAGACTGTCCACAAATAAGACCACTGTGCTCTTGGAGGTCATCAAAAAGTTTCAAAAATGGATGGGTAGGAAAAACAGAATGAAATAGAAATAAATAACGCATTTTATAAAGTAAAATGATAATTTAGTACATATCAGAAAGTGTCTTCGTGGTAAATTGTGTGCTCATTAAATGAAATGAAATAAAATATAGTAAAGTAAGCGAATAATGCCTCGGAGTACTTGCAATTCTTTTAATTTTTAATGCAAATTCCTTTTAATTTGCAGGTTTCTTCGGAATTAAAAAAGGTAAGTGTTGTCTTGCATTTACGTGCTATGAATGTTAAGGAAAGAAAGGGGAAACAGAAACTGCAATAATAATAATAGGATTATGTTTATTTTGTAACACTTTGTATAAATTATAGTCCACAAACCATGAATATATCTGACCTGGTATTGCTAGTAAAATGTATTAAAAGTAAGTATAATTAATAAAAATAAAAAATTATTTTTTATTCCATCACAATATATAGGTTAAAAACAATCAAATTACTTAGAAATAAAATATAATGTCAAAATTGTGTGACCAAATACAGTATTAGTACTTCTTTTTAGCTGTGAAGTATCTAGATGTTTTAAGCTGTCGTCTCTTTTTTACAGTTGTCGCCCAAGGAAGTTAAGGAAAAAGCACTGCGGCTGTTACAGGTATAAGTAGTGCATACTTTTTTACTACTGTTTATGATCTAACTTACCTATTCAATTTCTCTCAATTACCTCTTTCTTATTATTATTATTTTAACCACTAAAAGTTAACCCTTGACTGCGATCTCACCTGATGGTAAGTGAAGATGCAGTCTAAGATGGTAGCCAGCTAACCTGTCAGGGGCATGGCAGCTACACGGATTTACCGGAACGATAAATCGCTTGACGGCACGTCTTTGCCTGTAGGGTGGTAACTAGCCACGGCCGAAGCCAGACCAAGGAAAATTCAGATATTAAAAAAACAAATCAAACCTGTCGGGAAAAGAACTCGGGACCTTCGCACGTTAAGGCAACAGAGCTCAACACTGCGGCCTGGGAGGACTTCAATAAAACATTGGTATTAGTAGATTCTTACGACTGATCATATTAAGTGGCACAAACTGTCCTACGTGCAATAAATCATTTCATTTCATTATATAAGAGAAGGCTACCTATTTTTATATTTTAAAAAGTCACTTATATCACACTAGATGATGCCGTTCGTCTTCGAAATCGGTTGAACAGGTGGGCCATGAAAGCGTAGCAGACAGCCAAGCACACTGTCCCATTTATAATATTAAGTATGAAAGTCTGGATATTTACTTGCAGAATCTTGGTTCTTAAACACTCATCTGTTTGTTATTTTATTATATTTTCTAGGAGGTAGATAAAATGGAGAAACAAAACCCTCCCGAGCAACCCGTTCCAGAGCCGATAACAATACCACCAACCGTAAGTTTTCCTTACTGTACTTTTTCTTATGTACGGAATGCTCTACATTTCTGATACGAACCACTGAGGTGTGAAATGCTCTTCCAGTGCATGTATTTCCTGCCACGTATAACCACAGAATCTTACTAATATTATAAATGCGAAAGTTTGGATGGATGTATGGATGTATGGATGTTTGTTACTCAATCACGCCCCAACGGTTGAACTGATCTGGCTGAAATTTGGCACAGAGATAGATTATAGTCTGGAATAGCACATAGGCTACTTTTTATCCCGGAAAATTAAGAAGTTCCCGCGGGAACCAAAATAACCTCAAATGGATGTTTGTTACTCAATCACGCCAGAACGGCTGAACGGATCTGGATGAAACTTGGCACAGAGATAGATTATAGTCTGGACTAACACATAGGCTACTTTTTATCCCGGGAAATTAATGAGTTCCCGCGGGATCCACAAAACCTCGATCCACGCGTACGAAGTCGCGGGCATCAGCTAGCATGTTATAACTTAAGAACATTCGAGGTAAGAGTGAATAGGCACCTTCTAGGCAAGCGCGCTCCAACCTAGACCTCATTATTTGTATTAGCATGATAATTATTGTCATCAAGCGCAAGCCTATCTGATATAAAATAAATATAAAACAAAATGTACTTGGGTTAAACTCTAGAAAAAATGCTAAATTCGGATTATGCCTATGTTAATAAAAAAAGTGGGTGTGCAATTCGGGTGTGAGAGTGAGATAAATATTATAATATAACTTGTATTGTATCTCATTCTTTTCAAATCCTATATATGGCTGTTTTTGGTGTTGCTTTTTCGTTTAATTATTTTCATTTCGTTAATTTTCAGGTCACAACAGTTCTAAAGAAGTTTCACTTCAAAAATATTTATATTTCTTATTAAGTGCAAATAGAAATTCAGAAAAGAGTAGGCAATGATTCGCTTTATAAAGTAGGCAAGGGTGATGGCGGATTTTTCCGAATTCCCACCTGAGCGAAGTAGTCTGTATGTGTCTGTATAAATTATATATATCATATTTTAACGAAGTTGATAATATTTTTGTACAGCCACCGCCGGAACGGACTACACAAAACTTGTTCTATAGTTTTTTACCAAAAGAGGTAAGATAACATTTTTTATCGAGATTTTATACATGAGTTAGATATCTACTACATAATAATATGTGTATATAGGTGAAATAATAACATTACTGCATTTTATTATTTTGACATTGTTGAACTTTTTTTTATTCCACTACAAGTTAGCCCTTGACTGCGATCTCACCTGATGGTAAGTGACGATGCACACACTCGATAAGTGTGGTGGACTGCAGTCTGAGAGAGGACCCGCGCTTAATAGTGAGCCGGCAGGGATTGAGATGATATGATAAAATGATTAAAAGTGAAGAAACTAATATTAATTTTCCCTTTAGGATGATTTCAAAGCTCCAATCCGATGGGTGTCATTGACCTCGGTAAGTTTAAAAACTATTTTATGTGTACCTAGTTAATATTTTATTCCACGACACCATATAATCCCAATAAAGTAAACAAACAGGTAAAGGTAAAATATGGTAAATATGACTGGGGGGTAACTACCATCGCATAAAGCAGTATTACTTAAAAATTACAGTTTTATGTCAAGTACCTTGACGTTCCTGAAATAAAGATTATGCTCGTAATAATTATTCTTAAACACGAACGCGAACAAAATTAAAACAATACGGCTTTAGGCGATGGAAGTATGCCCCCGAGAGTTCTAAAAGTAAGTAGCTGAATTTACTGGTCATAGTATCTAAATGTAAATTAAACTGTTGTTTGTAAAAACACGCCGTGAAATTTCAGCGATACAAAGTTTTTTTACCATAATAGCAAAAACATACTAGGAATCGATGACAATTTTTGACGACTTTCCTGGCGCAGTGTTGATTTCTGTTGTCTTAACGTGGTAGGTCCCGGGATCGATTCCCGGCACGGTCAATATGGGAATTTATAATTTCTGAATTTACTCTGGTCTGTTCTGGTGGGAGGCTTCGGCTGTGGCTGGTTACCACCCTACCTATATTTAACGCGTACCTACCCCTAATCGGTTTCTACACGGCATCGTATCGGAACGCTAAATCGCCAAATTGGGAGGTCGTCAAAATATATGTGTATGTATGTTTGTTTGTTTGTTAACGATTTTCTCGAAAACAAATGGACCGATTTTAATGATGTTTCACTATCGTAATTAACGTACGAGTATGTAACATACATAAATGTTCACTCTTACCCAATAATTTTTTACAGCCAGGAAACAAACAAAAGTCTGAAATTAGTTAAGTAAATACTATATGAAGGTTTAGTATATAAATAATATTTATACACTAAAACCTTCATTATAGTATTCATTTAGGTATCTTTGATATATACGATATTACATAAGTACATACATTTTTAATCATAACCAATATTTTTTTTATAGCCAGGAAACAAACAAAAGTCTGAAATTAGCTTCTGAAACTAAAAAACTGTTCCTAGATTTTTATCGTTTGATGCTCATAGGGACAAAAAACTTAGAATGTATTTTGTCAGCGATCTGTCCTCGATACTACATCCCCAGGATGCCTATAAAAAACTTGTATGTGCTGAATTATAAAAAATGTTTTGTGTTTTTCTGGCTATAAAACTTACTGAGAGTTCTCTATTTATTTTGTTGAAGTTCTTTCTTGAATTGCCTTGTCTAAAAATTAATGTCGAACTCTAGAATGACGAATTTGAATTATAAAAATCAACATACATTATAATTTTTAGAATGATACGAGAGATGGTTTGGCAAAAGTTACTGTAAGTATTATTCTTAGAATCGTTGCTCGTATACTAGAAAATAATTTTCTTTTTTTCTAATTTAATAATAATTTTCTTTTACTTCAGGATCCAAGAACGGGAAAGAATCGACAGTATGTGGTTAACGTATGTATATTTATTGGTAAGAATAGAAAATCAAAATACTATCATACTCATATTATAAATGCGAAAGTGTGTTTGTTTTTGATGGTTTGTTGGTTTCTCCTTCAATCACGCCGCAACGGAGTAACGGATCAACGTGATTTTTTGCATGGCTATAGTTGAGGACCTGGAGAGTGACAAAGGCTACTTTTTATCCCGGAAAATTAAAGAGTTCCCGTGGGAATAAAAAAAAACTTATTCCACGCGGACGTAGTCGCGGGCTCGGGCTAACTTAAATGCCGATTTTCATATCTCTAACTTCAAAAACATAGAACTTTCATATAAACTACTAACTCCCATTTCACCCCCATGGAGCTGAATTTTCGTAAAATTGCTCAAACAGGTTATTATTATTTAAAACTAATAATGTAAATACCGAATTTCAAGTCTTTATCTTCATAAACTTAGAACCTTCATGTAAGGTTCCAACTTCAATTTCACCCCCTTTGTTGTGGATGCTTACACAGGCTTAGATATGGCAATAAATAACGGTTTTCCTTACTCCACGCAATGAAATAGGTGCCTAAAACCTTGAAAATAAAGGCAAAATTTTATCACAGTGAAATTTCAAATTGAGTCTGGCGGATGTTCGGCCCATCACATTAGTCTGGCTGCTTGCAAATAGTATTGAAATAGTTCCCTGAGTACCGTGTTTAAAAAATCAATACTGAGAAAATAAGTAAAGTTAAGTTTTTTTTTGCGATCTTTAGAGTGTCTGGCTGAAATAACGGCCCACGGCATGGGTCTGGGAGTGTTGATTATTAATTATTAACAATATTCTCTAAAACATACATAAAAATCAGCTCTCAGAAAATAAGTAAAGTATGCAAAGTTTTTACGTACCTTTAGCACCTTTTATCTATAAGATGGCCCTCGTACGAAATTTGTGAGTATGCGTACGTTAAATCTACGTACCAAAGCTACATACACACACACATTTTGTTTCTCAGAAAATAAGTAAGGTCTGGCGGCCCTGGGATCTTGGACCAAACCTGTGATATGCCCTAGCCCCTAAGCCTTCTGTCCCTATCTCTCGAGTGATTGTAATCAGAGGAAAAGAAATAAAAGTAATAGATATTTTGGAACGCAGTTCTGTCTTCAAAACTCTGTGAACCTGGAACAGGAGCAGCTGCTTACGTAATACTCGTGGTAGCGAGTATTTGTGAGATCCTGATCTCACAAATACTACAAGCAGTAACATGTACCAAGTATTTGTAGCTTTGACGATAAATACGCCTCATAAATTAAAGCATAATATACTGTTAAAGATTACGTAAATGATAAAAAAGAGCTTGGATTTGATTCGCTCCAGCAATGCTAAGGACAGGGGTAACTTATTAAGTATGTACTATGTACACATTAATGAAATTGTATTTTTTTTCAAAAGAGCATCCACTGAGTTTCTTGCTGGTTCTTCTCTGTAGGAATGTAATTCCGGACCAGTGGTAGATTCACTTGACGATTCAAAAGCACTTGTAAAAGTTTAATTGAATAAAAAACATTTGAATTTTTACTCGATCACGCTAGAACGGCTAGACGGATCTGGATGAAATTTGGCACAGAGAGTTTTTTTTAAATATTTATATAGCTTCTAGTCTTCTTTACCAATGAATTTCATTTTCATTTTCATTTTTCATATATATATATATATATATATATATATATATATACATAATATAATTTGTAGCTTTATACAAATATTTTTATTTATTTTGTTATTTCTGCACCATCTACCGGTTGTTTCTGTGTCCTTTTAAACCATTGATTGCCTGGAGGAGATCGCTGTGTAGTGATAGTGATAAAACCGCCAAATTGTATACTTACTTTGTTATTAGCTAAATTTACTAAACACAAAGGAAAATAATCAATTTTCCTTTGTGGTGTACAATAAAAGTATATTCATTCATCATTCACAAGCTAGCTTACTATTTAGTTTTAGGTACTTGTACCATTCTACATTTGCATATGTCAAAAGTGATTATTAAGTAGAGGATCTCCCAAAAGCCGTCATATATATCCAAGTCCCCTGTTAGTTTTAACTCGGCATACTTAACAAGGTCAAGCAAGTCAAGTACTTCACGCCACGGCAACTGGTTACCCTATACCAAGCCCAGGTTCGGTCGAGCATGGAGTAGGTACTGCAGTCACCTCTGGCGGCTCTTGACGCCGTAGATCGTCGGGCTAGGAGATTGATTGGCGCAGATTCACCTCTTCTGACGAAACTTCAATCTCTAGATCACCGCCGTAAGGTAGCTGGCCTATCGGTATTCTATAGGGAGTTTCCACCCCTATGTCGTCAACGTTCCACCAACACGCACGAAGCGCTTTGCGTCTTCATTCCTCATTCGCATGGCTAGGGTCTGGAACACTCTACCAAAAACTGTATTACCCACCAATTACAATCCAGGTATCTTTAAATCAAGAGTGAATAGGCATCTTCTAGGTAAACGCGTTACATCTTAGGCCACATCATCACTTCCCATCAGGTGTGATTGTGGTCAAGCGTAAGCCTATAATGAATAAAAAAAATACTTTATAATTACTACTAAATTTTAAAACTATCGATTGAAGTGAAAAAGTGCGTTGATTTTCATGACGTCACGGTTCAGTATTTCATACGACATCCCAAACTAAGCGCGCGTTTTGACGTTTGAAAAAGAGTTGCTGATTGTCAAATACCCAATTACGTTACTTTATTAAGGTTATTTTACGGATAACTTACTTATTTTTTCAGGGAACTGTTTTGGTCCCAGTTATAGATTACAGTGTAGAGCGCCTAGGATTAACCGTAAGTTGCCTTTTGGAAATGAGTTATTTTTAAGTTTTAGTTAAAAGTTGACATGAAAATTGTCATTATTATCATACTATTGTTAAAAATGTATGACTAGCTGAATTTAAGGTTATTACGATAATGACTTTTGACCCATCAGGGCGTGCGATCGTTACTCTGTAGCAATCATTTTACGTAATAAAGCCCAGCAGCAATAAAGTAGGTATAGCTTTTCCACACGTATCTACAAGTATTTTTGCATGGTTTGCCAGCAATGCTTTACAAAAAAAGCTTGTAGGTGCGGAAAAGCTATACTTTATTGACAGAAGAATAATAAGATAAAGCTTTTTTAGTACCTAGCCAAGTGCAATTCGTTTTTTTTGTTCTACTGACTATAAAAAACTAAAAAATTCAAATAACTTTTACGTAACCTCGATATCACTTAATCGAAAAATATCGATTATTTTTCTAGAAAATGCTTAAATTCAAAAATTTCCTACTGCAATTAGCCATAAAATTGTCAAAAATAAGCAAAACTCAATTTTAAGAATCAAATTTTAAGTTCAGAAATTACCGCCTTACCACATTTGAAGTCTTAAGTTGAAAATTAGTCTCTACTTCTGTCGAACGTAAACTTTTCACTTTCGACCAAAAATTTTTCGACTTGGGTTAGTGTGGGTGATGGTAATTATTTTATGCAAAATAGCACACTTTATAGCAAGCATGTTCGCAAAAAAAAAAAATGTTTGTAAAAACACTAAATAAAAAGAAAAAAATTTAACACTCACTCCCTCAGAAATCTCACGAAAAAACTTTAAAAAATTATAACTCGTAAACTACCAAACATGGGTTATTTTCTGATAGGTGTAGGTACGAGGAATCTAATTTTTTTCTTTGGGCCACTATTTGGGCCTGTATATACGTAAAATTATTAAGATAGGATTAAGTTCTCTGCCTTCCGCAAAGTGACATAGCCTGCTTCTATCCAATCCTTTATTTTAATTCACAATAAGTTTGCATTTGATTGCGATCTGCCCTGGTAAGTGATGATGCAGTCTAAGATGGTAGCGGGCTAGCCTGTTGGGGGTACGGCAGTTATATCTAACCCTAATTGGGTCCTACACGGCATCGTACCGAAACGTTAAATCGCTTAGTAACAGACCAAAGTAGAGAAAAATCCGAAATTATAAATTCCCAAATTAAACCTACCGGAGATTGAACCCGGGACCTCATAACTCCAAAGCGCTCACCACTGCCCAAGGAAGGTCTGACTGGCACTTGACCGGCTTATTTCTTCTACCTTTCAGACTTCAGCCCCGCTGATTCTTACCACAGCAAGTTCATCTCTACGTACGGTGGTACGCAGCGTCGACTTGAAGAGAATCGACGAAACCGACTGGCTAGTGTTTGAGACTGCTTTGGACGTACGGGAGAGAGATGACCAGGTACATAAGTTACTAACCAGGACATGAAAATATTAGCGATTTTTGGATGCTGTTTAATTGAAAACTATGGCGAAGGCTACGTTCGCACTGTGAATTTTACTCTCGCGATTTATATTTAGTCTTCAGATTTCACTTACTCCTACCTAATTTGTATCAAACCAGCTACATTTTTCCGCGCGGATTTTATTCGCAAGTGCGAACGTAGCTTAAAGGTCTAGCCCCACTACAATGGCGCGGCGGGGCACTTAGCGTCAAGTATTATTATTTGGATGGAGCTGGGTCTCATGAGTTTATAGGGATTTTTTAAGCTTTTTATTTGAAATATAAATAGGTATACTTACACAAACTGATATTATGTAAATAATTTTTGGGTCTTTAATCTATGTAATAGACACATGAACTAAAATTTTCTCGATATAATTTTTTTTCCAAAGAATACGCCAAAATTTTGATGATTGCAATTTTAATCGGAAACATAATTTGGGGATTCTATAGCAGGCAAATTAATTTGTAAAGGCAGGGTGACGTACAGAAATATTGGACGATATTAACCGAGTAGGGTATAACGATGCCCTTTGTTGGAGCTGATATATTATAGACCATTACAAAGACACGGTTAGGAGGGTACTACATCGTAATCTTGAAGTTCTCCTCACTATATTGAAGGGGAGAACTGTCGTCGCCTTTTCACTCGCATCATTAAATATAGCACCATTGAGACTTCAGTAGAAATAGTACTCTGTGCTCCAAGCATAGTTTTTGGGGTTCCATACGTTTTTACAAGCTTTTATTCAAATTGCAATGTTTGTCTGTGTTTGTTGTCAAATCTTGCAACTGAATTTTAATACAGTTATCCCCAATTGCTCAATATCAGCTCAAACAGCTAAAATTTTGCATGTTAACGTTTAGTTTGGATGACAATGCATGTTTAGCTAAGTGACGTCATTCTAATTCCAATATGGCGTACTAGTTATTTTTATGCACCTCCATTAGACGGGTATCAATTAAAAGGGAGGGGATTTGCTAGGAAGAATACGAAAAATGAAATGACGTCACACTAAATTAAATAATATAGCGGACGAAAAAAGCATGTTTAAAAAAAATGATAAACCGAAGTGTTTCAATAGCAAAGTGTTTTAGAAATCTTTAAATACTTATATTATAAATGCGACAGTGTATCTTTTTGTCTATACCTGTTATGCTTTCACGTCCTAACAGGCTAGCACGCTATCATCTTAGGCTGCATCATCACTTACCATCAGGTGAGATCGCAGTCAAGGGCTAGTGTAGCAAGTAGTGGACGACAAAAACAGTCTGCTAAAACGTTTTTGACGAAAGTTCCTTTTTTACAGTGCATTGGAGATGGTTGCCAAGCTAGAGTAAGAAAAACTGTTATTATTCAAAAGAAATTGACCAGTGGGTGCCTGTTGGTCTTTACTAACCTTTTGAGGACAGATTTAGTCATATCAATGATTGCAAAATCCGGATCAAAATCAGTATAGTACCTAAGGTGTCGATGAAAATAGGTCTAGCCGTTTTAGATAAATGTAGATATATATCAAAGATTCCGTTCTGAGTTGATAGCTGTATTCTGGGAAAAAAACCCATCGAAATCGGAGATGTTGCTGTGTATGTACGTAAATATCATATTATTCATGAACGCATACTACTTTACCGAAAGTTTTAATATGCTTACTAATGTTAGGTTCAATTTTCGAGTGAATTTCGGCCACGGCGTCTAATCTCGTTTGTAACGGGGTTTGTAGATTGTGTGACAAACTTTCAGAAGGTTTTAGTATATATCATTCTTATGTGTATCGTTCTTATTCTAAGCAAAAATATTTCATGTAAAATTTAGGCCAAAAAAGTGCACATTGCGTGCAGTTCGATATACGACTACTTTGTATAATGCACAGGAATGTACACCATTGCCATTTGCCACAAATATTTTTGATACGTACGATTTCTCCAAGATTGCTAGGCCGATTTGCGTGTTTTTTTATTCTTTTTCTTTATTTATTGTTTTTCGCCCCGAACTGACACCTCGCGGTATCCTTAAGATAGTTTTAACTATAATTTGTTTTTTTATTCCACATAAGGTGGTGCTAACGTCTATTATTTGTAAGCACAAACGAATAAACTTTTACAGAGCGCCATCTATTGACATCATTGTGAAGTTCTGTTATTGAAGCTCATTAAAAATTAAATGATTTCGTTTCCTCACAATATTTATCTAATTTTACTATTTGTTGTTCAAGTACAGGATATAATTCAAATAATTGATCTAGTTTCAGGCTCAGCCTTTCAAAAATTGAGTGTTCTGAGGTCAACTTTGGACGTTAGAAAATCTCCACTTTGAAAGCCATTTCGTAATTTTAGGGGAAAAATTAAAAAAAAAAAAATTTTTGGACTCTATTTCTAATTATTTTTTAATTGATATACCGCAACCCTATGTAACGCTATAAAAATATTTTACTTGGCATTCGCTTCTATGAGAGCCCCCTGAAATAAAGATTTTTATAACTTTTTAAGCCATATTCGGCTGGAGGCCATAGGTTTACATATTATATTTAAATTTGAAGTAGGTAATTCAGAAGTCGACTGCCTCGTTGGTCTAGTGGTTAGCATAGTCGACTGCGGATCACGAGGTCCAGGGTTCGATTCCCGATCGGGCATAAAAAGTTGGGTATTGGGTTTTTCAATTAAGAAATTCTCAGTGCCAGCCCGGAGTTGGAAGTTGGCGGTGTTTCACCCCCGTGCCTCGGAGAGCACCTTAAGCCGTTGGTCCCGGTTATTATCACTAACATGATAATAGTCGTTAAAGCCCGCCAACCCGCATTGGAGCAGCGTGGTGGGTCTAAGCTCTAATTCCCGCTCTCCTATGAGAGTGGAGGCCTGTGCCCAGCAGTGGGACGTTAATAGGCTGTAGTGATGATGATTATGATGAATTCAGAAGTTATAAGGCTATGACAGACGGACGGAGGGATGGACGGACAAGTGCAAAGTCACTCAAGTAGACTCAGAAACCTTCGCTTCGCTCGGTCAACAATATACTTCATAGTATATTGTTGACCCGTCATCATTGACGGGTGCTTGTATGTAGTTTTATATAGGTAACTGTTAAAATATTAACTACACTAGTCCTATTTACTTTTTATAGTGTCATCAAATTGGATGCGATTCAATGGTAAGTAATTAAATAAGTACATAAAAATATTTTCATACCCTAAAATAAAAGAACATCAGCCCAAAATTGTAGTCCTACCGGTGAAAAACTATTTTACTATTTAAAGACAATTTTCAAAGAATTTAAGTAATTAGGTATAATAAAATTATTTAATTAATTATAGTGCAAAGGAGATACCTGTGCAACTGGGGTAACTATGATGAATTTTATATCTGAAATACTTAAGTTATTTTATATACCTTTATACTATTTCGGGAATAGGGTTGATGCCTATAAATAAATTATTTCTTACTGATTATTAAATAGAGGGTCTTCCAAAATACCTGAAATTCACATCTTCTTTTAATTTTAAGTTTGATAATAATTTTAAACTATGGATTAAAGAAAACGTGTTGAAATGTTAAGACGTCACAACTATGTATTTCATACAAACTTCTATAATTAATAGAAGCGTTTTTAAGTTTGATAAAGAGTTGCTGATTTGATTGAGTTGTCATCATCTCTGTAAGTAATGCACCAATTTTATAAAAAATCTTATTACAGTGTGTCGGAGGTTCTTGCAGTGCTCACGTATGTTTATTGCTTTTATAGGGTTAATTAGAAAAACGAATAGAATAATAATTAAATTATAATAATATAATTCTAAAGAATTCTAAAAAAAAGAAAGAATTCTCTCTCTCTCTCTCTGCTCTACAATAGCATTACTCTACGAGATGCGCGGACAACGATCGGCTTGTATCTACTAAAATCCTAGAGCTACAAAGTGTCTATAGAGTGTATTGAGATCAAGAACATAATTTTTTTTCAGCGAAAGGAGATTGACCATGAATGGTATCGCTGCAACCTAAGTTGTGTCACTACTTTAAGAAATCAATAAATCCTATTTTTAATTTAAAAGATTTTTGCAAATATTACGAAATAACAATTTCTCTGGAAAAAACTGAACGAAATAAAAGTAGTTGTACTGTCCATTTTGTCGACACAATGTCGACATTACCAAAATAGAGACGCGGATCAAGGAATCGATAAGTTTAGACCAATTATGATGACATCTGGTGTTGAGTTTCGATTTTTCTTTTGTCCACGAGTCCATTGAATTTCACCGCTATTATAAATTCATTCGCCGCTCGATGAATACAGATGGCGCTGAACCTGTGAGGCGGCAAAGCAGTCATTACGCGAGGTTTCTGTCAATCAGAGAAGTTTCCGCTCATCAGCTCAAGTATCCATCCTAAAAATTAAGCTCTATTACATTAAGACACAACAGATTTGATAGCGATACTGAGGTCCATAGTCACTTGGGCAATCTCCTTTCTTTTAAGTTTTGAAAAAGTAAAGCGCTTTATACACGGTCCATCTTGCTGTACGTCCCGCTAAGGTCATGCTTAAAAACGACTGTGAATAGGCTTGACTTACGTCGATAATTATTATTAATTGTTTGCTGGATTTGCACGACCAATTTTGCATCCAGCGAGCGCCCCCACCACCGCGAACGTCGTGCAGATGGACAGTGATTAAGGTGGGTGACGTCAGAGCGGTCCTGCGTCGTGCGTGCTTGATCGTGTATGGACTTGCTGTACAGCAGATTTAACATTTAGAGCTTGTTTCGCAAGGTGACTGCATGTCAAAATGGATGGTGAAACACTTTCAAGATTTTATTTTATATTTATTGAAGTATTTGTTTTTAGGGTTCCGTACCCAAAGGGTAAAAATTCTTTCCAAAAAACCGACTTCCAAAGCCACTGTAAAGTAAAAAATAATTTTGATTTCTACACGCTATGTTGAAGTCGGGCGAACCTGACGCGTCAACTATGCCTATCTTTGTTATACTCGCCCGACTTCAACATAGTGTGTAGAAATCAAAATTATTTTTTACTTTACAGTGGCTTTGGAAGTCGGTTTTTTGGAACGAATTTTTATTTTTAACTTTTTAGTGTACTCTAAATCCCTACGGCTTAGGAGTGCAGTACCATGCAGCATCAAAGTTGAGAAGTTGGAAATTGGGTTTAAGTATGAAGTCGTTGCTTGACACCTACAATATTAATTCACCATAAAAAAATCCTAAACCACTATGTTTAAGGAGTTCTCTACCCTGCAGCATCAGGGTTGAGGAGTTGGGACTCAGAGTTGTATCGTATACACGTGACTTGATACTTACTATATGAATTCACCATCAAAACTCCTAACTCCCTAGTTTTGAGACGTAGGTACACCTACAGCATCAGGATTGAGGATTTGGAGTCAGATTTTTTTATGGGACCACTTCGTGAGCTTCTTCTAACCAATGTAAAAAAAAATTTTCAAATCGGTTTAGAAACCACGGAGATATGCACCGACATACATTAAAAAAAAAAAAAAGGTACGCGCCGAATTGAGAACCTCCTCATTTTTTGGAAGTCGGTTAAAAACGGGACCCTATTACTAAGACTCCGCTGTCTGTCTGTCTGTCTGTCTGTCTGTCTGTCTGTCTGTCTGTCTCCTGGCTGTATCTCATAGACCGTGATAGCTAGAAAGCTGAAGTTTTCACAAATGATGTATTTCCGTTGCCGCTATAACAACAAATACTAAAAATTAAAAATATATATATATTAAGGGGGGTCCCCATACAATAAACGTGTTTTTTTCGTATTTTTTTGCTCTATATTAAAAACGGTAACAGGTAGACGGTTCAAATTTTCACAGAATATTAACTTGTATATTACCTTTCAAAATAAATAATAAATATCAATAAAATAAATATTAAAGGGGGGCTCCCATACAACAAACGTAATTTTTTGATATTAACAGTAAACCTCTACAAACAAAGTTAGTTTTGCGGTTCATTAACAAAGGTAATTTTTTTTTTTTTTTTTTTTTTTTTTTTTTTTTTTTTTTTTTTTTTTTTTTTTTATTTCATAAACATGTTAACAATAATTGACTTACAAAGTAACTTAAATCCTACAAAACTGTTTTCACAGTTTGACTGTAGGAATACAGTCTCAGTTTCTATATTTAATACTAAATACTATACATAATAATTACTTAATGCTTACTTCTTAATACTATACAATACTAAATACTTACTTACTTAATAATAGTTATGCAGGTAATGTTTCTAGTAGGTACTTTCTTAATAATATTTTAAATCTAGATGTTTTTTTCTCTGTTCTTAAGTAGGCTGGCAAGCTGTTTAACAAATATGGGATGCGTTTTTGGAGGGTTCGATCACCATAGTAGTTGTTTACCCTGGGCACAAGGTATTTACCCGCCGCAATGGACTTGGTACAGTGTCCATGACTATGAGCGACTAATGAATAACGCTCGCGACTGCCATGATTGTTAACTAATATTAGGTATTTATGTTTTAGAGTAATTGGGAGGATTTTACAAATTTTAAATAATTTTCTGTAGTCATTTTTACATTTATTTTTAGTTTTCTTGTTCACAAGCAGCTTCAAAAATCGAATCTGTATGGCTTCCAATTTTTCAATGTAAGTTTTAAAGGTAAGACCATAGCAGTCGAGAGCATAACTTAGTATGGAGTCCACTAAACATACATATAAACATTTAAGAGTTCCAGTAGGAACTTTAAATTGTAAATGGTAAAACTTGCCTAATAATATTCTGAGTTTATTACATAAATAATCTATATGCACTGCCCATGAGAAACTCTCGTCAATTCTCATACCTAGGTACGTGACCGATTTATTTCTTTCAATGGGTTTACAATCACAATCGATAAAATTGTTATGAATACATGTGTAACTATGAGTGTATATTGGTGGATGAAATTCAGGCAATCTGTGATAAGGAGAGCGAATGATTAAAAAGTTTGTTTTAGCAGCATTTAAGACAATTCCATTGTCATGAGACCATTTAACCACTGCATTTATATCTTGCTGGAGCAACCGACACGTGTCGTCCAGGTCGGTGCCAGCGCGTAGCGCGCACAGATCGTCCGCGAACATGTACGCCGAGCTGTGTCGCAGTACGCCGCACAGGCTGTTGACGTGCATCAGATAGCATACTGGGCCACATCCGGATCCCTGAGGCACCCCGCACATCACAGCAGTTGGTTTGCTGTACGTCTCGCCTACTTTAACCATGAAAGAGCGTTCAGTAAGATAGTCACGAAACCACTTGTAAAGCGGCCCTGCCACCCCACACTCGTCCATGGCATTTAATAGGGTTTCTGTTTCTAGTGTGTCAAACGCTTTGCTAAAATCAAAGAATACAGCTACAACAAACTTTTGTTCATTTAAATAAGAATTAACTTCGTTACAAAATCTTGATAAAAGAGTATTGGTACTTTTTCCTTTTTGAAATCCGTGTTGACTATAGCTCAAAATATCATTTTTTTGTAAAAAATTCCCTAATTGGTTAACTATGCACTTTTCTATAATTTTGTCAACACTTGATAATATTGCTATTGGTCTATAGTTAGAAGTTTTTTTACGATCACCTTTCTTATGAATTGGACGAATAATAGCTTCTTTTAATCTACCGGGAAACTTACAATTACTAATACTTAAATTAACTAGTTTTGAGATCACAGGGCTAATTTTATCTTTAATAAATTTAAGGTCAGACATACGTAATTGATCACTACCAGGTGATTTATTTGTATTCATTTTCATAATAACACGTTTAACATACTGACTGTTCACCGGTTGCCATCTCATGCATACATCTTTGTCTTTTACATATGTTGTTCTGTCTAGGTATTTGATATCACAAATATGTTTTATATTCTTAATTTCTTCCGTAAAAGTAGACGCAAAGTTATCACATATTTCTTTCACACTTCCTGAACTATCCATATTATTTAAAATTATACTGTCCAAAGATTGTTTATTATTTCCTAGCATAGTATGTATTTTATCCCATATTTTTTTAATATTATTGTTACAATGTTTAATGCTTTGTTTGTCAAATTCACTTTTTCTTTTACATATAGCTTTATAGCATTTATTCCGATATCTCGTGTAATTTAAACGTTTTAACATATTTCTGGGCTCATTGCTCCACTCATTAAACAGATTATCCCTTATTAGTAACATTTTTTTCAAGTCATCAGTAATCCAACTATTATTACGACTACTCGTACGGTCGGATGTTGTCTCATATTTATAACAGCTTTCATATATTTCTACAAAAATTTTTCTAAGCGTTTCATAGAGTTTCATTGGGCAATCTATAAGTAACAATTCATCAAAATTAACTAATAATAATTTTTCACGCACCTCGCGATTGTTTAGAATACGTCGTCGGGTCGGGGCGGGCGTGGATGGGGATGCGGGGTACGGAGGGGAGGCCGCGTGACTCGTGTCCCGCACAGGTACTTTGTGTGAAGTGCCCGCAGTCGCATGGACGATCGGGTTCACAATAATATTTTGACTATCATAGAGCGCGCGTTTCCATTCAATCGCAGCTGATACTAGATAATGATCTGATATTTTGAGGCGTATTATGGCCGATTTTATAAGAGCCATTGGTGCTCGAATGTAAATATGATCTAAACAAGATTCAACCAGGTTGCCCTTTAGTATTTCTTTACGTGTTACTTGACTAATACATTTAACAAAGCCATACTCAGATAAAAGGTCTTCATACATACTTACAAATTTATTTTGACACTTAAGTAGGTCTATATTTATATCGCCGCATAATATTACTTTCGTGTTGTGAGGTATACTTTCCAATAAGTTACGTAATTCAGTAAGAAATTGTACTATTTTATCCTGTTTATTCATTTTGGGTGGCCCGTAAATAGAAATCAAATGAATGCATTCGTTAACTTGATTAAGTACGATGGAAACACACTCAGCCGAGTACATTATGGATGCCGATTGCGGCTCACGTACTCTCGCCGCAAGCCCCTCCCGCGCATATACCAGCACACCCCCTCCACTCCTACCGGTACGGGTCCAGTAATTCAATGTAAACCCATCAATTTTATAAAAACACAGGTATTCAAAATTTATATTTGGTTCAGTTAGTACTATTACATCAAGTTTGTGCAGATCATTACTCAATGTTAAAATGAACTCGGTGAAGTGTTTTTTAATTGAACGTATGTTCAAATGTAATAAACAAATATCATTTTTGTTTCCTAGGGTAGAAGTCCAGCTATTTATATTATCAACACATTGTGTGGTAATTGAAGCATCAACTAAAATAGTTTCTAGATCCACTTTTTATAAAAAAGTTTAATACTATAATGACTATAATCAATAAGATGTAGACTAGCTACCTGCTGCCGTTCATTTTTTAAGCAAATCTCGGATATCACTTTCTGATCGCACCCATACTGACTTGTCATCATCTGTTTTCTTAACGAGGATTCGACCATTTACCACCCATATATATTTGAATTTTTCTTTCAGCTGGTTTTTGGTATTCCAAAGTAGTATTTTAGTGGTTTTAGTTAGGTCTTCATTAATGTATATCTTATTTTTCTGGTTTCCACCAGTTATCGTACTGCTGGTTATTTCTCCAATTTTTCGTCGCTGAGTAAGCCACTTGTCACGAGTGGTGCTGCCCGAAGTTTTAAATCCTATAACGATAGGGGCCGGCTTGTTGCTATTTTTCCTTTGTTGCTTGCGAGACACCCAGTCTATATCCTCACAGCTCACCTGCAGCATGTCTCCGAGCTTCTTAACGACTGACTTAGTATTCTCCTCTGGTAGCTGTTCAATGCCTACAATTTCAATGTTATTTCTACGTGAAGCCTGTTCAAACTCGTGCACTTTTTGCTCAAGTGCCGTATTGCATTTCTCTAGGTATGTGCACTTATTGTTAGTAGCGAGCACGGATTTCTCGAGATTTTTTATCTTATGTTTGGATTCCTCATGCTCGGCTAAAAGGGTGTCATATTTTTCAGATAAAACACTGATGCTGGATGTTATTGAATTTAGTTGGGTTTTAATACCTGGAATGGTGCTGACCTTCTTCTGAATGTCCTTCAGGATCCTTTCCAAGTCTTCTCTTTGATCTTCCTGATCCTCAGCTTCCGATATGTCCTCTTCGTGGGTATCGCAATTATTACAGTAAATTCGGTTCCTGCCTGCTTTCATGTCCGCTGCCAGACCCTTGACACAATTTCTATGAAATGTTCCTTGACAGGATCCTTGGCATATAAAATGCGATCCGTTCTTCGATAACGCTTTTTTGCACTTAACACACTGCATTGCAATCGTTTTAATAACGCCGAGCGAGCGAGCGACACGGAAAGGATTACGCGCGCGCTCCCGTTGACGTAATGAGCGAGACTGTAATTATACCTACTTCTTGAGTACGGAACCCTCGGTGCGCGAGTCTGACTCGCACTTGGCCGGTTTTTTTAATATAAATATTTGAGTATACTTTGCACGTTTGTGATATTTTTTTATCCAAAACCTCTTGCTATTTTTTTTCCTCTCTTCTGCTGCTGCTGACAACACCAGAAGAGCTTCAATTTTTTGGCGTTTTGATAAAACAGGTGGCATTTTAAATAAATCCTCTCAATTCGTTCGATTTATTCTGCTCACGCTTGATGCGCGCACGATAGTCTGTTTGCTACATCCAGCACCGCGGCTTTGAGCTGACGTACAGCAAGATGGACCGTGTATAAAGCGCTTTATCGAACACAAGTTTTTCAGTAATAAATAGTTGTTCGTTTTTTAAATGTATACGAGAGTTCAAAAAAAATTCAAAAGTAAAACCCATTTGTGTAAAAATGGTAGCGTGTAAACTTTTTGAGCGACAATTAATTATTTAAATGATCCGTTCAATTTACTATCTAATATCTAATAATATTGTAACTCAATTTACTATCTAATAATAATAAATAATTATTTTATTTTTATTTTATTTTATTTCTTAAGGAAAACCAACAGCTTAGATAGTTCTAGATAGTCTTAAAATTAGGTAACTTATAGCTAATGACAGGTTTTCACAAATAGATGCTATAAAACAAGGGTACCTGTTGATACATACTTTAAAATATTAGTTGTCTGAAAAACACCAGTTGTTACTCAATTAAATTTCACTAGACTGCATAAATGCATTGATTAGATTTCTACGTACACTAGACATATTGCCACAAAATAAGTCTATGCTAGGCTCGTTATAGACAGAGTTCAGAAGGCGAGACGCACGAACAATAAATGAGTTGGATCTGTAATTGGTTTTGGGTACCGGAGTATGTAATATCTTTTTAAATCTAGATGCACGGAATGATAAGCGTGAGTGTACTATTATATCTAGCTTCGAGAGCAGATTAGGGCAATCTATTGACCCTCTGGCTATGTTGAGTAGGAAGCAAATATCAGCTATATTTCTACGGATATTAAGAGGTACAAGGTGTAAATCAGAACAGGCTTTCTCATAAGATTTTTTAGGAAGATGAAATTTATGACGTAAGAATCTAATGAATTTGCGTTGGATGCTTTCAATTTTATTAATGTGAACTTGATATGCAGGATTCCATATTTGGCAAGCGTATTCAATTATGGTATCAAAGTCAAAGTATGTTTATTCAAAATAATTGGTACCTAAAATAAACGTACTTTTCGAAAATCGACAAAATATGAGAAATTAAACTAAAACTATTTTCGTTGTTTACAGTGTAAAGGCCCAGGCTGTTTGTCAATGGTATGTACATGTTATCATGAACATTGCTATTTGAATAAAATAGTACTTAATTTATGCTACAAGAAAAAACTGACATACTTCTTGCATATTATTTTTAGTGTATCGGTACGGGTTGTACTTCTTCGGTATGTCATTTTACTAATTCTTGAATCGCTAGATATTCAGACGCAAAGTTCGCGAATTTTTTTTACACGGAGTGCCCACGCGCATTATTAAATGCAGTTCTCATTCGATGCGAACTTTTTGTACTAGCCGATCCGTAGTGTTTTCGCGCTTAGTGAAACCAAAATTATAAGTGAAGACACAGACGGAACTATGAATATACTCGTATGAGTGCAATACCTATTCTAATTTTTACATCTATTCTAGTGCTCAGATAATATTTTTTACAGTGCGACGGAATGTCGTGTGAAGCAAGGGTATGTGCCAATGTATTTTTTTTCCCGTTTATCAAAGTGCCTAGTGGGAGATATTCTTCCCATTCGATTGCGACAACGTTCTTCTCCTCTGACTACCATTTATATGGAACAAGATGATGCCCGCGACTTGGTCTACGTGGATTATTCCCGCGGGAACTCTAATTTTCCCATGATTTGATAGTGGATAAAGTTTTTCGCATTCCTGCGGGAAATCCTTAATTATCTGGGAAAATGTCTGTCCTTCCCCGTGATACAACCTATTTCTGTACCAAATTTCATCAAAATCGGTTGAAAAGACGGACCGGGCGGTACGAGTAGCAGGCAGATATACAGACAGACAGATGGACAGACACACGCACTTTCGCATTTATAATCAACGACCTCAATTTACATATAGACGGGCCCTGTCAAACAAAGAATGTGGGCGTATTTTTAGCAACGCCATCAACGCCATCTAGTCTGAAAAGCGGGGACTTGCTTGCAACATATATTGAAAATGTATGACTCGGTCATAGATAATATAGGTCATGGCCATAGAAGCCGTAAGGCCAGTTAGTAAAAAAAAATATCATACAGTTTGCCGCGGAAATTAAATGATTGCGTAATGGTTAAAAATATTAAATAGGAAGATTAAATAACGTTTTTTTGGAAATGTATAATTGTGACTTGAAACACTTACCTTAAAATAAAAATTGTACAGTGCCAAACTAATAAGACTTTAGATGTTAACCTAAGAATAACAAATTATCTACACGACGAGCGACCGTAACAGCGCTACGATGGGGACAAAGACAGGTTAGGAACGCGTTCTCATAGTCGGTCGCCAGACCTTTTTCTATGAAAGGGCCCATCTAGTACCTACATATATATCGATGTTTATAATATTAGTATGGATTATGGAATATGGATTGATCGAGCGCCAGCTGTAGCTGTCAAGCGCTTAAAAATTCCATTTAAATCGTAAATTATTATACTCGTAATTACTTAATGGAGTCGCAATTGAATGGGAAGAAAATAGAGGTGAGAAAGAAATTCAAAATTCAAATTTTTTCGTCGAGTGAATCTACCACTGTACTATACTACTACTCACCAGTCACAGTCGCTGTTCTACTTGATTTTCATTTTGTCTAGTAGTACGACCCAAGTCTAGCAGAGAGTTATCTCAGAATAGAAAGATGCTACCACGCATCACTCCAAAAATTTTTCCCAGTTAAGGTAAGCATCATCTTCAATGAATAAAAAGTCAGAATATTAATCGGAATTTACGCTCCCGAGATCAACCTCACCAACGCGATGTAATATGAAACAGCGCTATGGTGGCTGAGGCGCATAAAAATTAGATGTAAAAACTTTTTAGTATTTATGAACTAGCTGATAGCCACATCGAAAGCGGCAGTTTTTCACTAGAAGCTATATAAATATTTAAAAAAAACTCTCTGTGCCAAATTTCATCCAGATCCGTTCAGCCGTTCCAGCGTGATTGATTAACAAACATCCATCCTTCCATCCATCCAAACTTTCGCATTTATAATACTACTAGTATAGACTAGCTACTGCCCGCGACTTCGTCCGCGTGGATTGAGGTGTTTTTAGTTCCCGCAGAAACTCTTTAATTTTCCGGGTTAAAAATGCCCAGCCTATATGATATTACAGACTATAATCTATCTCTGTGCCAAATTTCATCCAGATCCGTTCAGCCGTTTTAGCGTGATTGAGTAACAAACATCCATCCATACTTTCGCATTTATAATATTAGTATAGATTCACGGGCATTCACAAGTTACCTCACGATGTTTTCCTTCACCGTTAAAGCATCGCATGCATAGGTCATAGCCAGATAATATTATTATTCGTAGAGCAAAGCCGACTTACATATCAGTCCCTATAAAATAGTTCGTAGGAACAGTATTTTTACGTTTATGCTATTTTTCCTACGGAGACTTTCAGTATGTAGTTAAATGTGCTTTTGGAGTCAAGTATTGTATAAAATATTACAATAAAACAACTGCGTCTACCTAAAACATTTATGTGGCGTTTCTAGGTTTTAAGGGATTGAATTTTTATAGGTATTCTTTGTTCTAGTGTCGAGGGAATGGCTGCGAAGCTAAGGTACATGTGTTATTTCTTTCCATAAAATAAAAGTAGGTAATATTACTATCTCATACAATAAAAAGAAAAGTACTGGTCGACTCATCAACACCCAACCCAAACATTTGGACCTAGGAAGCTGATATTTTGTAAAGATATTATATTTAGGTATACCTAATGTAGATACCTACTAGATAATGCCAGCGAAATTGTCCGCGTCGATTAAAGTATGAATCCCGCGGGAATCCTTAAATTTCCGGGACAAAAATATATGTCCTTCCCCGGGATGCAACCTATCTCTGTACCAAATTTCATCAAAATCGATTGAAAAGATGGGCCTTTAAAGCGTAGCAGACAGACTGACAGACACATTTTCTCATTTATAATATTGGTATAGAATATTTTCCATTTCCCTTATGTTTCCCTCGTAGATCGGTGTGTCAACTGCTTCCTTTATTTGGTCTGACCAACGTGTTGGGCTGCGTCCGCGGGGCCCCTTTCCTCCGATCTTACCAGTGACCACAAGCTTTTCGATTGTACTGGAATTCTTCCGTGCAATGTAGCCGAAGTAGGTACTCGAGGGTCCTCCGCAGACAGATTTTGGAAAGTCTCATTTTTATTATCAGCTTACTCAATATTGAGAGGTTAGTTCTATACTCGGTCCATGATACGTTGAGCATACGTCTCCAACACCACATTTCAAAGTATTCATTCGTATTAAGTATTTAATTTCGTTTAATTTAATTTTGCACTGTATCTTGTTTCCAGTGTGGAAGTTTCTCCTGTCGTTTCGTGACGAACGGACAGACGCGCTACGGAGGAGGGGCTTGGGAGGAACACTATCCTCAATACAGATACAACAGACCCGAAGACAATGAGTACTATTAAACGAATAAGTGTATTTTATGCGTGTTTTTGTTCCCTTTGTCAACGTACCATAAAATGAGCTTTATGGTGAGCTCTAATAATACTCTGGATGATACCAAGCCAAGTCAAAGATTTATTCAAAGTCAGTACCTACAATTTATCCACTTTCTACCCTTTTTCAATACCTTAGGAAGAGACTATGAAAGTTACTAAGTATAAACAAGTTTAGCAATATTAACTATTAAGTACAAGATCACTCCCGCGAATTCGTCAGCGTGTATTTAAGTTTTTGATTCCTGCGGGAACTCTTTAATTTTCCGGGATGAAAAGTAGCCTTCCTTCCCCGGGATACAAACTACTTCTGCATCAAATTTCGTCAATATCGGTTGAAAACATGGGCCGGGAAAGCGTAGCAGACAGACAGACAGATACACTTTCGCATTTATAATATTAGTATGGATTGATAAAGTGCATTCACTCACCGTCATTTTGGTGAATGACTTCCCAACTTTTTAAGTTTAGCCCAATAGGAGGCACATAAAATTATAAATGGCCATAATTTAACGCCATTTTCATTTTTGTGAAACAAGATAAGTATTATCAATTCAATTCAATGGGGAATATGCATGTGATTTAGAAATGGACAAAAAAAATTATGTGTATTCTTTCTTGCTAAATAAATATATTCAGATGATTATTTTTACAAATTATCATGTTTCTATTAATAAATTTAATTATTTAAAAGTAGTCTTTTTCAAATTCCGCCAAAACGCAACGCTATTGGCGGAACGAAACATGACGTCACCATCCACTCTTGTCTGTGTCGACTGTTGACAGGTCGCTTGTTTTGTATGATTATTGAAGGTTATTCGCATTGTTTTGCCGCTATTTATGATAAATTATTAGTGTTGTTGGGAATTATTAACTGAAAGCAGTGATTCCTTGTGAAATAACCCTGTGCGTTCCGCAGTCGGGTAAAAAGACTCGCCACAATGACTGAAAGCGGTTTTGTCAAGGCAACTGAGAAATTCTTTTCCAATAGAACTTATCAACAGTGCAAACAAAAAAACCTAGTTATAACGTTTTGTGATCAAAATCAACACTCGTAGTCAGCAATGGAAATCATAATATTTATAAATTTGTAACATCAATAAATAAGTAAAAATATAGGGAATCAGAACAGTTTTATGAACATTTAATTAAATTTTTAGGTTAGTTTATTGTATATATTGTTCGCGAGTCCTAATGAAAAAGATTTTTGATATGTAGGTAGGTATATACATATTTAATACTCACGTCGAAATGATCTTCACAACAATATAAACTACTCAAGCACGATACATTTTCTCTCCTCATCACCTTACACCACTTTTTCTTTATATTTGCATCTTTGGGCATATGAAAATAAATCTTGTCAGGTGCAGTATTAATATAATTTTTGCACATAGGGACAATACAATATTTATAATAAGCTTTTGGGTGCTCTTCCATCACAATATAATAATCTTTTACGCTTTACTTCACTCACTTTTATTAAATCTGTGAATCAAACACTTCGTTGTTAATTTATTCCTATGAATAAACGACGTCGAACAACGACAACGAACGCACCGTGACGTCACAGAACGAGCGCGCCAAAATGGGGGCGTTTAAATCGTCCGAAAATGATAGTAGTTTTAATTATTTTTTCTTAGCTTATTTAATAAAATTGTGCAAGTGTTATATTTTTTTCCTGTTATATAATCACTTAAAGAATGGTTTAAAATAATAAAAAAAATACATGCATATTCCCTATTGCCAGAATCTTTGATCCCGGCCCACACAAGATTCTAACTTAGAAAAAGCGTCAAGAAAGACAGATTACCTTTGTAGTAGGGTAACCATGAACACTTAGGTAATAAACTTCGGACAGAGGAGGACTAAAACAGACAGTGTTCATCTCTATTGGAACACACTATATATTGCGTAACCAGTTGTTATCTCACGTGGTTTGTTCGAATATGCCTGACTAGTTTCGAGTCCATTCGTGCTCCTTATTCAGAGCGTCTATTCACGCGACACGAGGGCGATGCGCTGACTGCATGCATCTGGACATTGTACTTATATTGAGGGGGCGAGTCGTTACTATTTCTTAAACTGCCAACACTTAAAGCCATATTGTTTAATTATTGTTGACTTTCGTGTTCTAGAATTATAATCCTTATTTTAGGAACGTCAAGGAACATGACATCAAACTGTCATTTTGAGTAATATTGCTTATGTATTGTTTGTATGGCCCATGCTGGTCTTAATCACTGGCATCGTCAATATGATATAGGCATGCCGAGCCTATAGTGTCGAGTTCCAAGTAAGTTAACAAACAGTTACATAAAAATATAGTCCCACAAATTTATCTGACCCGGTGGCAGCGTCGCTGGTATAAAAAAAATAAAATAAAAACAAAAACTAAACAGGCATAAAAATTTGTTCCAAATTTAGCCACATGGCCAGATAAGTTCATGGGAGTATAGTAGCTGAGTAAGCTAGCTACGAGAACAATGAGGCAGTCCACAGAGTATGAAACGTGTGTCTACTATCGAGGCTACAACCTGTCAATGTCATAACTCGAAAAAAAGTGGCGACACCATAAATCATAATGTATGTTACGCTGGGTGTTGCTGTTAGGTGTTTTGATATTACTATTAGGAGTTTTGGAGTAGTGACAGACGTCAGTTATCAGCTTACTGTATCAGTTAACACTTAGAGCGGCAATACACTTCTGATAATTATTTAAATATTAATAAAAAATTGGCCAAGTGCGAGTCGGATTCGCGCACCGAGGGTTCCGTACAAACCGGTAGTAAGTTTAAAATGATTAAAAATGTTTTTATTATATGATGTAACTAAAAATTTATGCTTTTCGAAATTTTTCCTTTATCTGTGCTATAATACGTTGCTTCGTACCAAATTTCAAGATTCTGAATTCACGGGAAGGTTTTGATTCCCTTGCGAGTGGCGAAAATTTGCAGCATAAAAGGCTGTATCTTTTGATTGCGTTGGCTTAGATGTTTGATTTTTTCACAGCTCTAAGGGATTATTCTACCTCTATGCGTTCCTGAGAAGAAGGGTCTTGACAGACAGACGGACGGACAACAAAGTGATCCTATAAGGGTTCCGTATTTTCCTTTTGGGGTACGGAACCCTAGAAAAGAAACGCCTTCGAGTTTCTTGCTAGCTTTTCTCAGTAGGAATGTAATTCCCAACCAGCGGCTAATTCACTCGACGATTCAAAAGCACCTAAGCAGTAAAAGCTTAAAAACATCAGTTAAAAAAAATATTGAAGTTTGAAGTTTGTATAGAACAGGACCAAAATATAGTCCGACAAACTTATCTGACCCGGTGACAGCGTCGCTAGTATATGTCACCGTAAGATTTTAAAAACCGTTCGATTATAATCTAACTCGCGAAATTATAAACTGTCGAATGATTACAATATAACGGATTATTTTTCGGTAGATTGTAATCTGTTAGGTTTATTAACCCGACAGAACCTAAGTATTGACCTAACCTTGATTATTTATGTCGAACCCTAACCTAACCTACAAAAAAGAGACAAGAAAACGTAAATACAACGAATATTTCAAAAATTGACACTTAAAACATTGAACGGTTCACAATCTTTCGACTGTTTACAATTTATCGAAAAAAAAGCGTTAGATTACAATCTAACGGTTTTTACAATCTTACGGTGACATATATAACATAAATCTGGTGGGCTTCGGCCGTGGCTAGTTACCACCCTACCGGCAAAGATGTGCCGCCAAGCGATTAAGCGTTCCGGTATGATTCCGTGTAGAAACCGAATAGGGGTATGGGTGAAATATAACTACCATACCCCTAACGTGTTAGCCCGCTACCATCTTAGACTGCATCATCACTTACCATCGGGTGAGTTCGCAGTCAAGGGCTAACTTGTAGTGGATAAAAAAAATAAAAAAATAATAATAATAAGATAAAAACAAAAACTAAACAGGCATAAGAATTAGTTACAATTTTAGCCACCGGGCCAGATAAGTTTGTGGGAGTATAGTAGCTGAGTAAGTTAGCTACGAGATCGATGAGGCAGTCCACAGAGTATAAAACGTGTGCTCAGTCTACTGTCGAGGACACAACCTGTCATAACTCGAAAAAAAGTGGCGACACCATAAATCATAATGTATGTTACGCTGGGTGTTAGGTGTTTCGATATTAGTATTAGGAGTTTTGGAGTAGTGACAGACGTCCGTTATCGGCAGTGTGATTGCGTAACTTCTGCATCAATCATTGTTACAGTATCAATTGTTGTGATTGGCTGAATTTATTGTATTCTTGCTGCGTCAATGGATTTTGTCCAATAGTGGAAGAGTGTTAACCAATCAGAGGTGATTGCTATCGTAACACTGCAGCTGTCATTTTTAGCCGGTCGCCCTCTTTGATAAGTCAGCAAGGGCGTAGCGAGGTACAGGCAGAGGGGGACAGTCTGCTCCCTAATTAACTTATGTATGCAGAGGTCCAAGTCGCATAAAAACTTCAGTTCAGACTAAACAAGAACTATTTTGCAGCAAACACAATATAGCGGTTTTCATTGTAAAAACGGGCCAATCTGGCGTCGGCTAGCGTTTTAAGGTCAACTTGAGGGCTTTCGCGCCCCCCAGCCCCCCCCCCCCCCTTTCCAAATCCTGGCTTTGTCCTTGTTAGTCAGTAAATAACACTGATTCAAATCCACAACACCCCATTCAATGGCGAACTACCTGGCGCAGTGGTAAGTACTGTGGTCTTATAAGTTGGAGGTCCCAGGTTTGATACCCGGCAGGGTTATCAATTTTAATAGGCAGCAATCTGACATGAGTTACCACTTACAACAAAAACAATCTTAGAATATTTCAATTCATTGACCGTTTATAAATTTTCATTTTCGTTTTACAATATTATCTTACAACATTTTGCTTGACTTTAGCCGTGGCTAGTTACCACCCAAAGGCAAAGACGTACCTACCGCCAAGCGATTTAGATTTTATATAGCTGCCGTACCCCTAACAGGTTACCGTTACCATCTTAGAAGCTGCATCATAACTTACCATCGGGTGAAATCCCACCAGGCCAGACCAGAGAAAATTCAGAAATTATAAATTCCCAAATTGACTCTGCCAGGGATCGCAGTCAGATCATAGTCGCGAGTTGAAACTTGGGGTAACAAGGGTAACTTGTATAATTAAAAAAACACTGTGAATAAAAAGTTAAATACAATCTATTATTCAGTCCGAGTCGATAACTTCTGCCTCAAACTCTATATTCAGTAGTGGGACGGACACGGTGTTTTTGCTCGCGAGTCGAACCTTCGGAATTAACTTCTCGTATTTACAATTGGCACCACTGCACTGTAAAAATAAAACAATAATTTTTTTTTAACTAGCTGATGCCCGCAACTTCGCCCGCGTGGTTTTTTATATGGGAAAACTAGCAAACCCGGCGAACTCCGTTTCGCCACCAGATGGCTTTCCCGCTAAAAAGACTTTCCCGCTTTTCTGTTGAATTTTTTCCTGAATTTTCTTTGCTATAAACCTCACGGAGCCCGAGACCTTTCCAACGAATGCAAAACCGTGGAAATCGGTTCTTGCGTTCTGGAGTTATAGCGTCAGGAAGGAAAACCCGACTTATTTTTATATAGTAGATCAAGGGAAAATGTTTTTCTTTTATTTTATTTTTTCGTCAATTTTCCAAAGTTTTTAAAAAATATTATATGCTATATATGCTATTCGGGACAGAGACAAGTACAACTAATCAAAACCATGAAAATCGGTCCAGAGTTATAAGTGTTCGAACAAACCCGACTTTGTTTTATATATTTAAAAAATATTCATATTTATAATTTTGTTTAGCTTTTAATTTAGTTAGTTGTAATTTATATTTTAATGTATTTCATAATTTTAAGTTGAGTTGTTTTAAGTTGCTATAAATAAACTGTTATGAACATCGATATATATGTAGGTACTAGATGGGCCCTTTCATAGAAAAAGGTCGGGCGACCGACTATGAGAGCGCGTTCCTAACCTGGCTTTGTCCCCATCGTAGCGCTGTCACGGTCGCTCGTCGTGTAGATAATTTGTTATTCTTAGGTTAACATTAAAGTCTTATTAGTTTGGCACTGTACAATTTTTATTTAAAGGTAAGTGTTTCACGTCACAATTATACATTTCCAAAAAAAACGTTATTTAATCTTTCTATTTAATATTTTTATCCATTACGCAATCATTTAATTACCGCGGCAAACTGTAGGTATGATATTTTTTTTTTACTAACTGGCCTTATGGCTTCTATGGCTATGGCCTATATTATCTATGACCGAGTCATACGTTTTCAAGCTTCCATTCAAGATGTTGCAAGCGAGTTCCCGCTTTTCAGACTAGATGGCGTTGATAGCGTTGCTAAAAATACGCCCACGTTCTTTGTTTGACAGGGCCCGTCTATGTGAATTGAGGTCGTTGGTTATAAATAATGGTTAGGTACCCAATCATATTGCAAATAAAACAATTATAAACAAAAAAAAACAATATTTTTTATTTACATAAACTTTTACAAGTGCTTTCAAGTGAATCTGGCTGAAATAATCTAAGGACATTCAATGCGAGAAGCAATTGAAATAGTGCATCTATTTATTTTAAGATCTAGGTATTTTGATATAATAATCATGCCCTCCCGACCCAATCTCGGCCACCGTGGTCTATTTTAAATTATTCACTTTACGAATTTATTTCAAGTAAGTAGGTAGTCACACTTGAAATAAATAAATAATTTCATTTCATTTCAATGCACAGAAATCTGTCAGTTACAGTTTTATTAGTTGAATTATGTGTTAAAAGTAAAGTAATAGAAGTTAATTTTAAGAAGGTTTTCCTTACACTGGCTCCACAGCCGGCGCCCGAACACTGAAACATTATTTTTTTTATAAGATGGAATACATAAACGGATGACAGTAAAACGTGATGTTATTTATATAATATTATGTACCAAATGATGCCCGGGACTTCGCTCGCGTGGTTTAAGTTTCTTTTGATTTCCACGGGAACTCCTTAATTTTCTGTGTTCTTCCCCGGGATGCAACCTATCTCTATTCCAAATTTCATCAAAATCCTTTGAGAAGATGGGGCGTTAAACCATGGCAGACAGACAGACACACTTTCGCATTTATAATAGTAAATATAGATAGCTACTATTGGCAAAAATATAAGTAAAACGTACCTTTGCCATACACACCTCTCCGTCGCACTGAAAATCATCATCTCTTCTCAGACTTCTTCTCTTACAGGGTAAATTTAACTAACCATCTGGCGCAGTTGTACGCGCTGTAGTCTTATAGCGAGAGGTCCTGGGTTCGATTCCCGGCTGGGCCAATTTGGGAATTTAACATTTCTGAATTTCCTCTGGCCAGGTCTGGTGGGAGGCTTAGGCCGGGGCTAAGTTACCTGTCCCCGCCGGCCGTGATAGCGGCAATGCTAAGAAAAGAAGAAGCATGGAGAGCAGTGGTCTCTTTCTGCGAAACCGTTATGGTTAAGAAAGAGACCGCTGAGCGGGTTCGGGAAAGAGCCGACCCGGCTCGGAGGCGTATGCATCGGAGTGGTGGTATACACCGCACCCAGTCCGTGTGATAATCCCTGGAGAAGGGACCTCAAGGTCGAATACGGCTGGAGTGGGGGCTATAGTCGTGCACCTAACAACACGACCCAGGGAAGATGGCAGCTTGTTGTGGCCATCAAGCTGCCATACCTCATGTACAGGTCCGGGTAATGAGGGGACTTCTCTAGGAGTCCGGGATGAGCTCTATGGGCATCGTACAAGGGAGGCACCGATGCGTTCTTAAGAGATCTCGGAGCCTCCCAACATGCGCTAAGGTCGGCCAGCGGGGGGGTTTTAGTAGGTAGAAATCCTACATAACCCGATTTCCCCCCCAGGAAGTCGGGTATCTTAGGAGATTTCCCCCCCCCGTCAACAAAAAAAAAGGCCGTGGCTAGGTTACCTTTCTACTGGCATAGACATACCGCCAAGCGATTTGGCGTTCCTGTACGATGTCGTGTAGAAATCGATTAGCGGTATGGGTCTAATATAACTGCCGTACCCCTAACAGGTTAGGCTATGGGAATGTTAGGATCGAAGTTAAAACAAACCCAATGTAATTTACGAATATTATATTATTGAAAGTTGATTATTTATTTAGTTACAAAAGTCTATTGATATATTATATGACAAACGATTTAAGACACTAATTACGAACTATGGACGTTACAACAAGTATAATAATTAATTGATTGGTATCGAGTGAATTAGCCGTGCGTGTACGCGGCCTCCCGTCGTCGGGGTTCAGAATTCACTGATTGGAACGCCCGGGAGAATCCCGACCGAAAGCGAGTCGGAACGGAAATTCCCGAGGGTTCAGTAGGTCTCGTGGGACTTCGCCACATCAGCCCCCCCGGAGACCTTTAGGTCGATCATGACGAATAAAGAATTCGTTCTTTTACACAATTCGTTTCACTCGTTACAAAAGTAAGTATTATAATTAAAATTAAACATAAAACTTAATTAGGTATTAATTAAACTATTATATGTTTACAAAAAATAAACGATACAATGCAATATTAAAATCTTACGTACAATCTTAATAGCTAAATGTATTCTCTAAAAATGGTTCTACATACTTATGATATGTGAGTTTACTCACATACAAAGGAATCTAACCCGTCTGCCAGAGCGAGTAACTGTATCAGGCTTGGTGGCAGGCGGTTCTGAAGTAACAGTTGAAAGATACGTACGTGGTTTTGGACCAGAAACATCGCTATACACTTTGCATGCACTAGAGGCAGAAATTCTTATTTTCTGTAAATCCAGCGAAGAAGAAGCGTGCAAAAGATGTCTCAACTCGGTGTCCGTTTCTTTTGAGAAAGGGAGTATATCTAAACTAATGCTATCAGTAACAGATTCAATCCGAGAGAACGTCGGCAACGACGTTGTCCTCTCCGGAAATGTGTCGCACGTCGGTCGAGAATTGTGATACGAAATCGAAATATCGAAACTGACGTGGAGAGCATTTTTCAGACGCTTTACGAAACGCAGCAACAATAGGTTTGTGGTCTGTCCAGATCGTGAACGGCTTCAGCTCGACCATGAAACGAAAATATTTCACGGCTTCGTAAATTGCGAGTAGCTCTCGATCGAAAGGGCTATACTTACGTTGAGCTGAGGTCAGTTTCTTGGAGAAGAAAGCAAGGGGTTGACAATTACCTTCAACTTTCTGCTGCAATACGGCGCCGATGGCGATATCGGACGCATCACAGACCAACATCAGATCCGCTGTAGGATCGGGATGAGCAAGCAGTGTTGCATCGACGAGGCTCTTTTTGCATTCGTTGAAAGCCTGTTCCAGCTCAACCGTCCAAGTGATTGGAGTGTTTGGCTTGGTATCCGTGCCGCTAAGTAGTTGGTGTAAAGGTGCTTGGATTTTCGCAGCGTTCGGTAGGTACCTTCTATAAAAGTTAATCATACCGAGAAATCTCCTTAATTCTTTCAAGGTCTTGGGCTGCGTGAAGTTCTGGATGCTACTTACCTTTTCTGGCGTAGGACTCGTGCCGTTTGCCGTAACTAAGTAGCCGAGGAACTCGACTTCCGGAACACCAAATACGCTTTTAGCGGAGTTTAAAACAGCACCATGATCTCGAAGGCGCTCTAGAACCTGTTTGAGATGACATTCGTGATCGGTGTGGTCGCGTGACGCAATCAATATGTCATCTATATACGGAAAAGCAAAATCCAGGTCCCTTAAGATTTCGTCCATAAACCGCTGAAACGATTGCGCGGCGTTTCTAAGACCAAAACTCATGAACGGAAACTCGAATAATCCGAACGGCGTAGTTATGGCAGTTTTGGGTACATCCGCAGGGTTGACTGGAATCAAATGGTAAGCACGCACCAAATCAATTTTGCTAAACACAGTACAGCCATGTAGATTATGGGAAAAATCTGCGATGTGGCGTACTGGGTATCGATCGGGTACTGTTCGAGCGTTGATACCTCTGTAGTCTCCGCAAGGTCGATCAGTACCGTCTTTTTTAGGTACTAGATGGAGAGGCGCTGCCCACGGACTATCGGATCTACGTGCAATACCTGCTCTTACCATATCCTCAAACTCACGCTTAGCTCGGCGGAGCCGGTCTGGTGCCAATCTGCGAGGTCGACTGTACACCGGCGGACCAGGCGTAGTGCGTATGTAGTGCAGCGTTTGATGCTTGACTTCGCCATGACCATTGGCTCACCAGAGGGTCGCGTGACCTCAGGAAACTGTTTGAGTAACTGATGATAACGAGAATTACCTGTAACAGTCTTAATTTCGCACTCTAAGGAAGATAACACGGGTTTAGCATTTACAATGAGCGTAGTCGTATTATCAACTAATCGGTGGTTCCTTACATCTACAAGTAGGTTATAATATGATAAAAAATCTATGCCTATGATCGGCCGGGTTACGTCGGCTATTACAAAACGCCAGCGAAAATCTCGCCGCAACCCGAAGTTTAAATTTAAGTTTATTGTTCCATATGTATTAATCACTGTACCATTAGCGGCAAAAAGTTTATAGTCAGTGTTCTTAATAATTGTCTTATTAGAACTTACATTTCTAATTGGGAACACACACAAATCAGCACCAGTGTCTATTAAGAACTTAACGTTAGAGTGTTTGTCCGTTACAAATACGCGACTCGGTGTGACGTCACGACAGTCATCGTTAGCCGCCATCAATGACTGCGTTTTTCGTTTTCCGACGAGTAAGTGCACGGATTACGGCACTTTGTAGCCTTACTCCGAAATTTGCGGTGGTACCAGCAGTGGGCATCAGTCGCAGAATCATTGGATCGGCTACGGGAACGTCGGCGCCATCTCGTGCTGCTATTCGATCTCGAGCGGGATCGCGATGACGATGCTAGTGCGGCGACTTTGCGCGACAAATCAGCGATTGATTGTTTCAGTTCGCTGATCTCATTATTCGACGTCGACGCAGACAGCTGATGAACTTGCGGCGCGGTACCAATCACATCCTTAACTGTGTCCGCAAGTGTAGCCAACTCGTCGAGGCTACTCTTCGATTGCGACGCCAAGATTACTTGAATATGAGTAGGTAGTCGGCCCGTCCATAGGGTACGTAAAAAGTCGTCGGGTACGCTTGGACCAGCTAAACCTTGCAAGTGTCGCAGGAATTGCGACGGCTTACGATCCCCAATGTCCTCTTGGGTTAATAATTGACGTACTCGTTGCTCCTGTGACGACGAAAGACGTTTCACCAGCTCTGTCTTAATCTTATTATATTTATCACTATCGGGAGGGTTTTTAATAACGTCTCTTATTTCGGTTATGTACTTATAATCCAAATTTGAAATTACATAATTATACTTAGTCGTGTCTGCTGTTATATTTGTTAAAGCAAACTGCCCTTCTAGCTGTGCGAACCAAAGAGCTGGCTCGTCTGGCCAAAAAGGTGGGACTTTTACGCGCACAGTTTCTACCGCGGGAGATTTTTTGTCTTCAGCCATTGTTTAAAATAAAAAACTTTTATTACACTGAATCTATTTTCGGAATAAAACAAGTTCGTCACTATGCACACAAAGAATGTTCGAAATATGCAAGCACTTGAGAGTTCGGAACGCGTCGCCGGTTCACCACTTATGGGGACGTCGGGTGTCACCAGTTATGGGAATGTTAGGATCGAAGTTAAAACAAACCCAATGTAATTTACGAATATTATATTATTGAAAGTTGATTATTTATTTAGTTACAAAAGTCTATTGATATATTATATGACAAACGATTTAAGACACTAATTACGAACTATGGACGTTACAACAAGTATAATAATTAATTGATTGGTATCGAGTGAATTAGCCGTGCGTGTACGCGGCCTCCCGTCGTCGGGGTTCAGAATTCACTGATTGGAACGCCCGGGAGAATCCCGACCGAAAGCGAGTCGGAACGGAAATTCCCGAGGGTTCAGTAGGTCTCGTGGGACTTCGCCACAAGGCCGCTACTATCTTAGATTTCTTCATCACTTAACATCTTAACAACAATTATAGAATTTACACACACACATCAATAAAAACACCAATGCTTACCGTCGCGGTACAGTTCTGTCCGTAACACTGCAATAAATTAAAAATAAAAACCCAAGATATTAAAAAAAACTTATTAGCTATATTTTATGAAAAAAATCAATGTGTTTAATCGGTTAGTACCTTTACTTGGCAGACATCGCCTGTGCACTGCGAAAATGTATGCAAATTAGATATTATTTTGCACTTACCTACCACAACAGCCACCGCCCTTGACTGCGATCTCACCTGGTGCTAAGTGATGATGCAGTCTAAGATGGTAGCGGGCTAAACCTAGACCCGCCACACCAGACAAGAGAAAATTCAGATATTATAAATTTCCCAATTGACCCTGCCGGGGATCAAACCCTTCGGTTGGTTCTCAGAAATCTTCGTAGAGAAACGCGTAAGCGACGAACTTTGACCCGGCGCTTTAGATGCTTCTGAGTTAGGTTTTTACTGGTGTCAAGTGAGTCCTTGAAAAAGCACGTCTCTAAGGAGTTTCAGCGGGAAACTACTTGTTTTTTTACCCTTTTTTCAAGGAAAAAGAGACTGTAAATTCTAATGCTGAGATCTATAGAGCGTACTTTGCTCAGGCTTTACTTAGAGTTAAAATGGGAGGGACTTATGTACTGTATCATGAATCTGTATCATTTTAACTCAGTCTTAAGTTAATGGTCTATATAGATCTCATAAACTGCCTCGTTGGTTTAGTGGTTGGCATATTCGACTGCGGCCGACGAGGTCCCGGGTTCGAGTCCCGGGTGGGGCCATAATTGAGTATTGTTTTTTTCTGACTAGAAATTCTCAGTACTAGCCCGGAGTTAGGAAGTTCGCGGTGTTTCAAACCCGTGCCTCGGAGAGCACGTTATCTGTCGGTCCCGGTTATTATCACTAATATGATAATAGTCGGTAAAGCCCGCCACATTGGAGCAGCGTGGTGGGTCTAAGCTCTAATTCCCTCTCTACTATGAGAGTGGAGGCCTGTGCCCAGCAGTGGGACGTTAATGGGCTGTAGTGGTGGTGGGTGGATAGATCTCACGCTAAGTGTTCGTTTCCACCAGAGATGTGCTACGTTGCTAAGCTACGGATGTTAGTCAAATCCACCAATACACGCGCTTGATTCTCATTGGTCAGATCGCTAGATGTTAGATCAAGTGCTCCTGGTGGTGGGTTTAATACACTTTCGTAGCTTAGCAACGTAGAACATCTCTGGTGGAAAGGCAGCCTAAACGTTTACTTGTAAAGCTACACTAATGGAGCTGATTACATTTATCTCTTTACCGTAGCTACAGAGTTATCCCCTTTTGCCTGAAATCATGAAATAATTATTTTATAAAAAAAAGGACAAGTGCGAGTCAGACTTGCGCAAAAAAGGTGCCGTATCACCATCTATACTAATATTATGAATGCGAAAGTTTGGATGTATGGATGGATGGATAGATGTTTGTTACTCAATCACGCCAGGGCTGAACGGTTCTGGATGAAATTTGGCACGGAGATCGAGCATAGTCTGGAATAGAACATACTTTTAGATGTGATATACTCGACCTCTGTAAAGTAGTCTATTTTTATATCGGAAAGAAAATTCCCGCGGGAGCCAAAACAACCTCAATCCACGACGAAGTCGCGGGCATCAGCTAGTTAATTATAATTAATAGTAATTATTGTCCCAAATGCATTTAAATTTCCCGCGTACAACAATCATAACAGGAAAATTAAGACTTACGTCTGAGCTACAGGTTCCACCGTTGCACTATAAAAACATAGTGTTTTGTATTCATAACTGTTTTTAACCGACTTCCAAAAAAGGAGGAGGTTCTCAATTCGGCGATTTTTTTTTTTAAAATGTTTGTCGGTACATATCTCCGTGGTTACTGAACCGATTTGAAAAAAAATCTATCAGTCGTTAGAGGATGCTCTCGAGGTGGTCCCATAAAAAATTCTGACTTCAAATCCTCAACCCTGTCACTAAAAAGTTAAAAATAAAAATTACTTCCAAAAAATCGGGCGGGTATAACAAGGTTAAGCAAAGTTGACGCATCAGACTCGCCCGACTTCAACATAGTAGGTAGAAATCAGAATTATTTTGTACTTTACAGTGGCGTTGGAAGTCGGTTTTTTGGAAAGAATGTTTATTGATTTAACGTTCAAACCCTTTAACAAAGTGTTGACACTGAGGTTAATTCTTAAAACACTGGCAAAACTGCACTGTCCGATGCGTGCGGGTAGTTAACCACCATGTCAACTTTTTCCCCACCTACCCGCGACTACGCAACACAACATGAAGAATTGGCTACTTGCCAACTAGTCAAATCAGCATCTTTTTTTCAAATGTCAAAACGCCTGCTTAGTATGGGATTTTGTATGAAATATTGAACAGTGACGTAATCAAAGTTCTGCGAACTTTTTTACTTTAATCGATAGTTTAAAATAGTTATTCAATATAAAACTAACAGGGAACGTGGATATTACGAATTTTGGGAGATCCTCTATATAATCACAAAAAAATAATTTATTTGAATAGTAGTCAAATACCCAATTGACAATGTCAGGTGGCTGGAACGAATTTTCTGCCTCTTTTTATCGCCATGTTACTTAACATCAGTTTTCGTCATGAACTTTTTAATGTGTATATTCTGATGGTCCAATTTCCATCGTAACATTTAATTTCCGAAAAACAAAATTGTATTTATAACAAAATTGTTTTTGTACAAGCATTGTATTTGTTTTAGAGAGATATTTCTGTATCAAAAAATACTTAAAACAGGTCACTGTACATTATTATGATAATAGTCGACCCAGTGTAACGTGAGGTATATTTACATGTGAAATTGCGCCGACTCCTATGGCCTGTAACCAAAAAAAAAATGTGGAAACATTTGAACAGGAAGCTTAAATGGCTATAATCCGATAAAACGGACAAATATAAACAGACAAACAGACAAATATAAACGTGCAGCATACGACGTGCAGCATGCGATGTGCACCGTCTGCTCTCCCGCTTTTAAACTGCAGGAAAGGCAAGACAGCAATACACACCGCTACGACACCACACCACAACATCAACGTACGTTTCACCCCGACACCGGAGCATGCTCAGAGGAGATGTTGACTCAATGTACAATAATTATTGTAGTTTACAAAGTTAGTGTAAATAAGTTTAGTATTACAAAGATTATTTGTATGTTAGCGGATTAGATTCTCATTCCTCGGTTATCATGGACTTCCGCAAAGTAACTTATTTATAAGATTTTTTTATACTTACGTCAGAAGAGCAGGTCCCACCGGTGCACTAAAAAGAATTAAAAAAAATCCTTTAATTTCCTTCAAACACGAAATATAATACGGAACCCAGAAAGTTTACTCACACTAGAATTGCAACCTTTTCCATCGCACTGAAAATGAAAAAATATATGTGGTAACATTAAAAATTGGCAAGGAAAATTGTTTATTATAAAATGGTAATTTTGAAAAATAAAACGAAAATCTTAATTTAAAAAACTCACGTTTCAGATGTGTAATCGCGTTGTTTATTTACAAGATTAAATGATAGCACAAAATAATTTATTTCATCCTAAGTACAATATTCTCGAAAATAATTGAATGAAAATATTCATTAACATTGCGAAATTAATTACTATAATTGGGTATCTGGTATCTGAAAATATCTTCACACATACAAAGGTATACCAAACCTGAAAACATACATACCGATGTGACACAAATCCCGCCCAAACACTGAAAATTATATTTTATATTTTTTTCATAATTTTGAAAAACTTTGCAAGTATATTAAGGAGCGATGCACACCAGCAGAGTGGATTGAAGTTAAGACGTGGCTTCTTGATAAAGACTCAAAGAAAAGCCTTCACCGAGCTTAGTGCTTAGTGATCAGTATTCAAGCACCACTACACTACAGCCCATTAACGTTCCACTGCTGGGCACAGACCTACACTCTCATAGGAGAGAGGGAATTAGTGCATAGAACCACCACGCTGCTCCAATGCAAGTTGGCGAGCTTTAACGACTATTGTCATGTTCAAACACCACTAACTTCCAACTCCGGGCTGGCACTGAAACCAACTTAAAAACCTTAACTGAAAAACCCAATCACTAACACTTTTTATGCCCGACCGGGAATCGAACCCAGAACCTCGTGATCCGCAGTCTACCATCCAAGCATGCATTCAAGCATAATCATATAATTCTACGACTACAATGTAATGTCCTGCTGACAGCAAGGGATAAAAAAAGAGAGTTTTTTAAAGCTTAAAATAAAATGAAATACAGCTTTCAAAGCAGTTTTGTTATGAGCCTGAAATATGAACCGTTATATTTTTAAGTTTAGAGAACTGCAGCGTTATTCCATTAATAATAAACTCTGGTCGTAATAATTTAATATAAAAATATTTTTTAAACAACCGACTTCAAACTCCCGCGCCAACTTTACAACAACAAGCACACGCTACACCAAATACTTATTCTATTGTTGATATTTTAAAAACCGCTTGACCGATTTCGATAAAATTTATATGGGACCACATGGGAAGTATGTTCTTTCAAATAAAAAAAGAATCATCTAAATCGGTAGACCAAGTCAAAAGTTCTGAGGTAACAAACATAAAAAAAAAAAAATACAGTCGAATTGAGAACCTCCTCCTTTTTTTGAAGTCGGTTGAAAATTAAATATATAATTTAATATAAAAAATACTTTTTAAACAACCGACTTCAAACTCCCGCGCCAATTTTTATTGTTCATATTTTAAAAACCGCTCGATCGATTTCGATAAAATTTATATGGGACCACACGGGAACTATGCTCTTTCTAATAAAAAAAGAATCATCCAAATCGACCCAGTCAAAAGTTCTGAGGTAACAAACATTTAAAAACAAAAAAAAAAAAATCGAATTGAGGACCTCCTCCTTTTTTTGAAGTCTGTTGAAAATGAATCAAACACTTGTAAAGGAAAATGATATAAGGGTTATAAAGGTCTGTGGTATGCAATTTTTTACATATACCTAGACTAGCTAATGCTCGCGACTTTTCCGGGATAAAATAGTAGTCTATATCACTCTCCAGGACCTCAACTATACCCATGCCAAAAATGACGTCGATCCGTCACTCCGTTGCGGCGTGATTGAAGGAGTAACCAATGAGTTTGACTTTGAGTTTAGTGTAGGATTATATGCAGTTATGCTTCCCTCCAACCACGCGAACAAAGCCGCAAGCAAGCGTTATCATATCATACTTCATACTATAATATTATAAATGCGAAAGTGTGTTTGTTTGTTGGCTGGTGAATATGTTAAAAACCTCCCACTCGACCCTCAGTTCGGACCTTATAAATTCTTACTTACGTCAGATTGACATTCTGGACCAAAACACTGAAAAGTAAAAAGTTACGGGATAAAAAAAAACATGATTCAAATTGTAATTTTTTGACGTTAATTGTAATTTACATTTTATACAAATGTTACCTTTGATTGGCACACTCCTCCCGCACACTGCACAAACAAACAATAAAATATAAATACACAAAAATACATTTACTACTCCAGCATCGAAAAGTTCCAATTTCGAATTTGACAACTATATCGAATTGAACCCTCTTTCGTGTTTGCTTCTCATAACGATTCGTTGTACGGGAGCTGTATCGTTATGAGTCGTAGCTGTATCGATATGGTTATCTTCATAAATAGGATACCTATAGCTTAGCGGCTCTGGGTTCTGGCACTTTTGGTTTTTATTAATTTATAAAGTAAAAAATTATAAAGACGTCCTTGTCGTAGATAGAATCTTGTATGCAACTGTACGTAATTACTCATTTTAATTCTCGTACTATCCTATTTTGATACTCGGCAAGCCTCGTATCAAAAAACAGCACTCGAATTAAAATGACCCTCATTACGATACAGTTGCATAAATAGCTATTTCGAGTCATTAATAATTACTCAGAAATGTATCATAGCTGTTGCCCACGACTTAGTCCGTGTGGATTGAGGTTTTTGGTTCCCGCGGGAACTCTTTCATTTACCCGGATAAAAAATAGCTATAATCTTTCTCCGCCGTTTTGGCTTGATTGAGTTACAAACATCCATCCATCCATCCCAACCATCCCATCCATCGCATTAATAATATTAATATAGATCTTAATTAAAGCAATTGACTATATTTTCATACCTGAGACAGACATTTTTTCTCATAGCACTGAAAAAATAATGAAGTTACGCAGTAAGTATGTACAGAAAAAATGACTTAGTATTTTTTTTTATTAAAGTCTCAGTTCAATTGTTTAATATTTACCAACGTTTTACATTTCGACCCGTCACACTGAAAATATAAAGTTATTATTAAAAAATGTACTGTGTTAGGGTAAAATGTTTATTAAAACTAAAAACTTACAGAGGATGTGGAAAATGGAAATTTCGTCTTTTGAAAGACAGAATGTCTTTCAAAAGACTAAATTAACATCTTTAAAGTGAATAAATTTTTGATATAGGATTCCCAATCCATACTTATATTATAAATGCGAAAGTGTGTATGTCTGTCTGCTACGCTTTCCAATACTTCAATACTATAATATAATACTATAATATTTTCAACTGATTTTGCTGAAATTTCGTATAGAGGTAGGTTATATTCCGGTTTATACATTTTATCACTGAAAATTAAGGAGTTTCCGTGGGAATCAAAAACTTAATCCACCCGGACGAAGTCACGGGCATCATCTAGTATACTATAAGTTCTCTGCTGATTTTATGCATTTCCCTCTACTTTAGAATAAAATTAATATAAATGTTTCGAATGTAAAATGCATAGAATAGATCATACAATGTTAGGAATTCTCTTTATTGTGTTTGCTGCTAGTTTCGCTAGCAGGGGACCGAGCGTGTGGTATTCAATAATAGATTGAGGGCGAAAAGACACTAGAGACAAAATATCGTATTTTTTTTAATGTATGTAAAATTGGTTATTTCGGGTTCCGTACCTCAAAACGGAACCCTTATAGGATCACTTTGTTGTACGTCCGTCTGTCTGTCAAGACCCTTCTTCAGGAACACATGGAGGTATCAAGCTGAAATTCATATCAAATACTCAAGTCTACTGTCCCTTGGAGCTGTGAAAAAATCAAACTTCTAAGCCAACGCAATCAAAAGATACAGCCGTTTAAATGCTGCAACTTTTCGACACTCGCAAGAGAATCAAAACCTACAGGGTACTTCCCGTGAACTCAGAATCTTGAAATTTGGTACGAACCAACGTCTTATAGAACAGATAAAGGAAAAATTTCTAAAAGTATAAATTTTAGTTCATCATATTATAAAAATATTTTTAATAATTTTAAACTTACTAATGTTATGGATTTCATTTAGCAATAAAAATAGCATAACTTTTACTTATATACCCACAGGTTTGTACGGAACCCTCGGTGCGCGAGTCAGACTCGCACTTTGCCGTTTTTATTACTTATGCAATCATGTCAAATTCAGAATTCACCTCTTCCCCTCTAAATATCTCTACCTCTCTAAACCTTTGCGATAAAAACCTATACCTGCGGACATGTAGACTTGTCGTAGACCACCTATACACAAGTGCTACATGGTAGCTACGCTGCTACGACATGCTACAGAAACTCGTAGCATCTGTCATCATACTAATTTTATAAATGCGAAAGTGTGTTTGTTTGTTGATTTATTGGTTTGTTGGTTTGTCCTTCAATCGCGCCGCAATGGAGCAACGGATGCTCGTGATTTTTAGCAGGGGAATAGTTGAGGACCTGGAGAGTGACATAGGCTACTTTTTATCCCGGAAAATAAACGAGTTCCCGCGGGAATCAAAAAAACTTAAACCACGCGGAATAAGTCGCGGGCAACAGCTAGTTCTGTGTGCTAGATACGTGTCGAGTCGATAGAGCGAAAACGCAAGACATTGGAAAGGGCAAGATATCTGCGCTCCGAGCCAGAAGGGAACGACGTTTGGTCCTGTCGGGCTTGTGTGTGCGGCTCCATATAAAAGCGAGTCACACGGGTTAGTCAACATCTTTGTTTTTACTTACTATTGCTCTCGAAAGTTCTCCTCTTGTCTGTAAAATAATACTCAATGAATATAGTTATTTATGCTACAAGTGCAGTAGGATTAAAACACTTGGGGTGTTTTAATCCTACTGCACTTTAATTAATCATCCATACAAATATCATAAATTATGCGAAAGTGTGTCTGTCTGTCCGTCTGTCTCTCTACTAAGGTGTTACGGTCCATCTATTCAACCGATTTGGATGCAATTTGGTACAAGTATATTACGTTGTATCCTGGGGAAGGACATAGGCTTTTTATCCCGGAAAACTGTAGAATTCCCGCGGAAATCAAAGAAACTTAATCCACGCGGACGAAGTCGCAGGCATCATCTAGTTATTAAACAATATAATAGTTTGTGATAGAGAAAAATGGTCACGGCATCCCAACACCAAAGCTACAAGGGTCCAAACGCAACTTGGTGTGAGAATGATAATGAATCATTATGATTCATGGTGAGTAAAGTGTTATTATGATTTATGATATTACCTGTGCCTTGCAAAAAGCGCTGTAACACTAAAGATATCATGAAAAATACTATGTTAATTATTTATTTTGTACTAGAAACTTAAAAACTAAAACATATACATTACTAGCTTATGCCCGCGACTTTGCCTGCGTGAATTTATGATTTTTTTGGTTCCCGCGGGAACTCTTTAATTTTCCGGATAAAAAGTAACCTATGTCTTATTCCAGACATATTTCTACAGAGCCACCTCTGTGCCAAATTTCATCCAGACCCGTTCAGCCGTTTTGGAGTGATTGAGTAACAAACATCCATACATCCATCCGTCCAAACTTTTGCATTTATAATATTAGTATAGAAAAGGACATACACAAGGCCAACTTATCTCTTGAAGAGATGTGAAATTGTTTTGTACTTGACGCAGTAAATTTCTCAGTCTATGGGCACGATTACATAAACCATTTGCTATCGTTAATGGTTTATTTGACAATAGCAACACTTTATCAAAGGTCACTAATACACATGTAAGTTTTTGTAATCTTACTAATATAGATACATTTTGCCTGGTGGGAGGCTTTGGCTGTGGCTAGTTACCACCCTACCGGCAAAGAGGTGCCGCCAAGCGATTTAGCGTTCCGGTACGATGCCGTGTACAAACCGAATAGGGGTATGGGTTTAATATAACTGCCATGCCCCTAACAGGTTAGCCCGCTACCATCTTAGACTGCATCATCACTTACCATCAGGTGAGATCGCAGTCAAGAGCTAACTTGTAGAGGATTAAAAAAAAAACTTAATACTAATATTATAAATGCGAAAGTTTGAATGGATCTATGGATGTATGAATTTATGGATCTACTTATGGATGTTTGTTACTCAATCACGCCTCAACGGCTGAACGGATCTGGCTGAAATTTGGCACAGAGATAGATTACAGTCTGGAATAGTCTAGTAGTCTTTTTATCCCGGAAAAGTAAATAGTTCCCGCGGGAACCGAAAAACCTCAAACCACGATTCGCTGGTTTACTAACATATTTTACAAACGATACGAAACTCAAGTAAAAATGAGCTTTATTCACTACTAGCTGATGCCCGCGACTTCGTCCGCGTGGTTTAAGTTTTTTGTTATTCCCGCGGGAACTCCTTAATTTTCCGGGATAAAAAGTAGCCTATGTCACTCTCCAGGTCCTCAACTATACCCATGCCAAAAATCACGTCAATCCGTTGCTCCGATGCGGCGTGATTGAAGGACAAACCAACAAACCAACAAACCAACAAACCAACAAACCAATAAACCAACAAACCAACAAACAAAGTGACTTTCGCATTTATAATATTTATATATATATATATATATTCACTATAATCCGCTAAAAAATAAAGCGGTACGATTTGGTATCTTCTTGGTGCATATCGCAAGCTATACGTTGTACCACATAGATTGGTCTATTTTGGCGGATTATAGTGATTTGAGCTTATTGTTCCATGATTATATTTTTTTGCGATTTGGTCTCCGCGATACAGGTTCCCTAGTGCGGAGACCGAAGTAAAAATGACTGTAACTGTTATATATTGCCATTTTTAGGGTTCCGTACCAAAATGGTAAAATGGAACCCTTATGGTGCGACTTTCTCCGTCTGTCTGTCCGTCTGTCCGTCTGTCCGTCCGTCACACTCGATTATTTCAGTAACTACCGAAGCTATCGACATGAAATTTGGAATAGTTGTGTATATTAGTGGCTCAAAGACACTGGAATTAAAAAAAATTGGAAATTATTTTTGTTCTTATTTAAAAAGGGGGGGAAATCTGAGGGTTGAAATTTAAAAGTGAGATAACTGTACTGTGTGGGGTATCATATGAAAGGGTTTACTTTGTACATTCTAAAACAGATTTTTAGCAATTTTTTCGAAAAATTTGAAATAATTATGGTCAATAGGAATTTACGTATATTTTACAGGAAAACTATAGCCAATGCTCTAACTAGCATAGTTTTTTTGATATTAACAATTATAAACCTCTACAAACAAAGTTAGTCTTGCGGTTCATTAACAAAGGTAATTATTTATTAATAATGGTACGGAACCCTCCGTGCGCGAGTCCGACTCGCACTTGCCCGGTTTTTTTTATCATGGAATTCCGCAAAGTAACACGTGCTTCTATGCAATATTTGATATGAGACTTACAAGACTTCTTGTGAGTAGCTCATGTTATTGACTTACGTGAGTAAAACTTGTGTATAAAAGTATGATTGCGGCCAAACTTCAAAACGCCCGCTTAGTATCGTTGCCCGTGTTGCTACCAAACGTTCTACCAGTAGTATTATAACAAAAATCTCTTATATGTAATAAAAGGTACTTAGCACCACCCGCCATAGTAAAAATTAAATAAGAAATACTTAACTAATAATAATTAGTTAAAAGAATACTCACAGTTGCTTGACCTTCATGTCCTAAGCACTAAAAAACATTTAAAAAAAAAACTGAACTGCACTGGGCTTGAATGAATCTTGGTAGTGATGCTTGATACACAGCATCATAATATTACTTACTACACCAAAATCATACAAAAAGGCAGACAGAAAAATTAAAACAAGCTTCCTCAAGAAGAACAAAATTCAAATAATGTTTATTGTACAGGAGTCGTCCCTTTACAATGATAAATTAGAATTCAGAGAGCACATTAAGTCGTCGGTCATGCGCCTGATCCCTCTCCGGTCGTGTCGGATTTTCCGTCCCACCGGGCTATGAGAGTAAAGGAACAGAGAGTGCAGCTGTGTATGCGCACACACTTATGCACTATCATATCCCCCGCGCAGATGGGTAATCTCTGGAGATAGACCACCGTGGTCGAAATTCATTAAATTAAATAAAAGTCAAAGTATTTAATAATTATTTACTTCTGTATACTTACTTGAGCAGTACAATATAAATCGTCACACTGAAAATTCCATTTGTTTCGTTACTTCACATAAATACTAACGAAACAGTTTTAATATAGAACAGTAATAATTATAACTACGACAATTCTAAAAGTCTAAAAAAATATAGCTGTTATATTTGAGTCTATCAACCTCTTTTTTTGTTGAAGGGGGGGGGGGGGGATTGCAAATGAATGAAAATGAAAAAATCTGACTCGAAAAATGATGTTCCCCACTTAAAGTATAAGGAAGGTGAAATGTACAGTTTTTAGTTTTTAATTTAGTTTTTAATTTAGATTTAATTTAGATTTTAATATGTATTAGTTTAAGTTTGTTTATAATTATAAAGGAAGGTGACCTAAAAATTTATTTAAAAAAAAATTATGACCCACGCCAAATTACAGCTTTCTAGCACAAAGGGCCTCTGAGCTAAGCCGCGAACAGACAGACAGACAGACGGACTGTAATGGTTACTTTATGACTACAGAACCCCAAAAAACATACGAAACCTCAAGTTCGAGCTTAGCTTTAATGATATGTACTTAGTTACTTATAACTAAATAATAATACTTACCATATCTACACATCTCTCGGGATGATTGGCGGAGTGAGTGAGACTGGAGAAATAGTTTTTCACTAGGGGATAAAAAAATATTTAGGCTTTATATTTTATTGCCTATCATATTATAGAATAGGCAGACAGACAGACAGACAGACAGACAGTAGGACAGGCAGATAGTCTTTATTTATAATACTTATTATAAAAAAGTGTGCTCATTAACTATTATAATACTTTTCTTTGGGATATAAATATTCATCAAGTATTTACCTGATACGTGCAACTTTCCTTTAAATTGACGATGAATATTTTACTTCCAGAGCATTTAAAAAATAAAATATTCATTTCCGCAACAGAGACCTTTTCGGACGGGTCATATCCGAAAAATTTCCGGCGCAAAATCTACCAAGTATCCGGCTATAAATTTGATTTACATACAGAATTGCGGACCGCATAAAGGCCCTTTCACACGCGCCGGCCTCATTTGCTCGCCGATTCAAACATCAAACCCATATCTCAGTCGACCCTACTGTCAGTTGCAAAAAGTGGCGCATACATTTTCATTTCACGTAAACATATTCGTTTTGTGGTTTACAATCTCGGATACACCTAATAATGTCTCTAGTTAAAACTGGGAGTGCAAATTGGCGGGTTTAATGAAATTAGGTCGGGTATGTACTAGTTTTATTGTTCTGCATTGAGTTTTATATGGCTCCAGTGTTGCCAGTATTTAAAAGCTTTAAATATCCAGAGCTCTAGCTTGCACTAGATTTTATTTATTTTTATTTATTAATTAATTAGCTTAAATCTAGATAAACTGTACTATAACGGGAAATTCTGTATTATGGCATAGTACATTTGTATTATGATTAGTATGGCAAAGAACTGTTAATTTATTATTAAAAACATTCAAACTAATATTTATGACCAAAACACACTACAGACACAAAAGTTTTGGCTGGCGGACAAAATCGCGCGGATAATATGGAGCTATAAAATTAATAATTAGAATAGATAATGATAGCATTTGAATCTTTGTTAGAATAATTAATAATTGATAAGGAAAATAACGGCATAATCATACTAATATTATAAATGCGAAAGTTTGTTTGTTTGTTGGTTTGTTGGTTTATCCTTCAATCACGCCGCAACAGAGCAACGGATCGACGTGATTTTTGGCATGGGTATACTACCTGGGGAGTTACTACCACCGCTTATAGCAGTATTATTTCAAAATGACGGCTGAATGTCACGTACTTTGCCGTCCTTAAAATAGTGATTATAATACTACTACACGAACGTCAACAATATTAAAATAATACGGCTTTAAGCGATGGTAGTAATCCCCCTGGAGAGTGACATAGGCTACTTTTTATCCCGGAAAATTAAGAAGTCCCCGCGGAAATCAAAAAAACTTAAACCACGCGGATGAATTCGCGGGCATCAGCTAGTAAGTAATAAATAAATACAATAAAATTAAACGCGCCGGGACAAAAGCTGTATTCCCTTCGACGCATACGTTTCGCGCGGACTTTTTTACCTATCCGGTCCGTAACCTCAGGGGGGGTTAAATTTACTAGCACTTTTCGATGATGCATGTAGGGTCATCGGAACATAAAGTCGGTAACTTACAATCAGAAAAATAATTTTGTCGTCTTCTTTCAAACTGAAACAAACAATTATTATTATCTGAATTATTTATTTATTTATTTTCTACATCAACTTCTCTACCTATCGCCGGTCCAGTGGTCTGGTTTCTAAGAGAAGTCTCAAAACGTCCACGTCCAAGTGGGCATTGACAGTTACACATACCTATCTTTGGTAACATTATGAGGAACACTTGGACATGCAGGTTTCCTCAACATGTTTTACTTAAACGTTAAAGCGAGTGATATTTAATTGATTAAAACCATCCGAATATCTGTCTGCCTGCTACGCTTTCACGGCCCATTTTTTGAACCGATTTTGATAAAATTTGGTATAGAGATAGGTTGCATCCCAGGAACGGACGTAGATTTACTTAATTTTTCCCGCGGGAATAAAAACGACAAAGTCGCGGGCATCATCTAGAATAGAATAAGTTGACGTCTAAAACCATAATTGGAATTAACTATTCACGTATTATTATTAAAGCTATAGTCATAATAACTGACTGCCTCGTTGGTCTAGCGGTTAGCATAGTCGACTGCTGATCAAGAGGTCCTGGGTTCGATTCCCGGTCGGGCATAAAAACTGTTAGGTATTGGGTTTTTCAATTAAGAAATTCTCAGTGCCAGCCCGGAGTTGGAAGTTGGTGGTGTTTCACCCCCGTGCCTCGGAGAGCACGTTAAGCCGTTGGTCCACGTTATTATCACTAACATGATAATAGTCGTTAAAGCCCGCCAACCCGCATTGGAGCAGCGTGGTGGGTCTAAGCTCTAATTCACCCTCTCCTATGAGAGTGGAGGCCTGTGCCCAGCAGTGGGACGGTAATAGGCTGTTGTGAAGAAGAAGAAGAAGTCATAATAAAATCTAATATCGAAAGAGCAATTTAATTATGGCAATTTCGTGCATAAACTGCTGCCTGTAATTACATGGAGTTGATTGTTTTGCATATTCGTGTTATTCGTACGATAAAATAACGGTAGAAACACACTTTTATCACTCGACGCAAGCAATTTGTGATTAGCGGGGCTTTTAGGCTGAATAATAAAGTCTTCGAACAGTATTAGATAGAAGTAGGTACGTTTACTTTTCGGTGGTTTAGTGGTTTGCGTGTTCGACTGAGACCGACGAGGTCCCGGGTTCGAGTCTCGGGTCGGGTTAATTAAGTATTGGGTTTCTCTGACTAGAAATTCTCAGTACTAGTAAAAATTATTTCCGTAGTTAGGGAATTGGTGGTGTTTCACCCCCTTGCTACGTTAAGCTGTCGGTCCCGGTTATTATCACTATCATGATAATAGTCGTTAAATCCCGCCAACGCCAACGCCAAATTGGAGCAGCGTGGTGAGTGTAAGCTCCTATGAGAGTGGAGGCCTGTGCCCAGCTGTGGGACGTTAATGGACTGTAGTGAAGGTGTCACTTTGCGGAAGTCCATGATAATCCAGGAACACGAAGCTTAATTCGCTATCAACCGCCAATCATATAGTAGGTACTTATAGTAGAATTCCGAAAGAACTTCGCTATCGTGATTCAGGCGGCGGCACGTGATTGGCTAACGGGGCCGCGTCATGTTTACGTCATCATGTAGGTATGTGTGCCCCTACATTAACGTGCAGCTTGTGATATGTACCGCCCAATAAGCCAGCAATACGCCCCACCGATATACCACACCATACAAATCTTCCAAATTATTCTCAACGTTCGTTTCACTCCGACGCCGGAGCATTCTCAGGAGATATTGACTCGACAATGCACGATTGTAAAGAACAAGCCACCTTCACTTAAAAAACTCCCATCTTTCATTACACAGATTTTAGTAATTATGCTTCTAGCATTAATAAACAGGTAATTAAGTACTATAATAAATGACATTAATTATTTAAGTATCGTACACCCTGCTAAGTGTGCACAATAATAAAATATGAGCCATAAAAAAAATATGATGCAATACAGTTTTCACTGGGTTTCCCCTAAAGATTCTTCATAAGAGCAGTTCTAACTTTTCTTAATCCACTTTTTTTACCGTTCTCTGAAGATTTTTCAAAAACCTAACCTAATTCTTATGATATTTTTAACTTAAAAAAGCAAATAAATCGTTATTTTTGTTGCGGGTGGTAACTGCAACTTGGAAAAGGAACTAATTTCGGAATACCTACCGAACTCTCATTTGAAACTATCTTCTATTAATATTAAAGTAGCTTCTAAAAGGACTTATGTATTGTTCAATTTTAATGAGCGAATTCTCACGATGGTTCTCCATAATTAATTATGAACACTAAAGGACTCTATTGTCTCCCTTATTAGATACATGAATTTTCAGGAAGCACGGAATAATTTAACCGGGATTTAAATTAATTAGTGAATTCTGAGACGAGGCTACATTCAGAGGTTTCCCAGAACATGTCTTTGATCATTACTTACAGTGACATACTACTAGCTGATGCCCGCGACTTCGTCCGCGTGGATTTGATCTTTAATTTTTCGGGATAAAAAGTAACTTATGTGTTATTCCAGACTATAATCTATTTCCGTGCCAGATTTCATCAGGCTCGGTTCAGCCGTTTTGGTGTGATTGAGTAACAAACATACATCCTTCCATCCTGGCTAGTTCCCTATCGGCAAAGACGTGCCGCCAAGCGTTCCGGTACGATGCCGTGTAGAAACCGATTAGGGGTATGGGTTTAACATAACTGCCATACCCCTAATAGGTTAGCCCGCTACCATCTTAGACTGCATCATCGCGTACCATGAGGTGAGATCGCAGTCAAAGGCTATCTTGTAGTGGATAAAAAATTCGGGATTTCAGCCTAAAAGCCTTTCTGAAAAACAAATAGAATTTATGTTCTTACCGCATAGCCATAATGAAGAAAGATAAACACAACCAAAATAAAGCAAGATACCATCGAAGTCATTTCGATTAGTGAATGTGCGGCTTCCAATTAATTTCGACACCATGACTGATAGAATTCGATACAAGTGTGATAAGAGAAAATTGACTTATTTTCGTCGTCAGCAATAAAGGTTACGATACACACAGTTAGGTCACCCAACGTATAGTCCTGTGGCGTTACCTCCTTATTTATTTATTTATTTATTTAATAATCATTACATGCGGCCCCGACAGGGCATTGTAATGCTGCAAATGCAATTGCAGGTTACGCTTAATTTTAATTATTTTAATTTTAAACATTATTACAAATTATCATTAACAATACAATAATAAAATTAGAAGATATACATAATGTCAATTAATATTTTAAGTATGGTACGAATTCAATAAGTTTATTATAAATTATGTCAGGTTAATTACAAACAAAACGCAACTGTCATGCAATTGAGGCCATGTGTACGGTTAGTTTTGGAATTCAAGAAACTCGTCTATCTCATAGAAACAATTAAGCATAAGACACTGCTTGAGTTTCCGCTTATAGGTCGTATCATTAGTCTCGTCAGTTATAAATTTCGGGATTTTATTATAAATGTTTACAGTTCTGTATAATTTGCCGCGGCTACATATTTTCAGTTTGTAGCTGGGGTATACCAATTCGTTTTTGCAACGCGTGCTTCTTTCATTTTTCTTTATGTTCTCCACAATTTTGTATAAATAGTAATGCTTTCTAACAAATAGAGCCGTTTCCATTATACAGATAGAGGGTACTGTTAGAATTTTTTTATTTAAAAAGTGGGGTCTACAGCTTTCGCGTGGTTTTATATTGGCTAGGATGCGGATGCATTTTTTCTGGAGGATGAAGATATCCTCTGCGTTGGTACTTTCGCCCCAGAGGATTATCCCATACCGGATCCAAGAATATGCGTATGCATAGTACGCGGAAAGTGCAGTTTCGTAATTTGTATTTGCTTTCAATATGCTGAGAGCATATACAAATCGCGAAAGCTTAACGCTTAGATTGTGGACATGGCTTTTCCAGTCGAGGTGGGTGTCGATATTTAGGCCGAGGAGAGTACTGCTAGCTACCTTGCTAGCTGGCAACGCACACAAGCTTCGCGTTCGGAATTCGAACTTGCTTTTGGAACGTTTTTGGATTCGGAACGTCCTGCACGCGGGAGCTGCGCTGTAGCAACAGACGACACACCATTCTATTGCTGGACGTCCAGCGCAACGCTTCCTATGACATATTTCTATTGTACAGTTTTACATAGTCTATTGTATCTTATTAATATACTTGTAAACGTGGACCAAGTCTATTATTTCCACATCACATAGGTGGGCAAAAGTACCCTATATTGGTGACTCTATATTGGTGATCCCTTTTATATTGGTGGCCAAAATTGAAACTATTTTTTATGCCGGTTTAGTTATACACCCAAGCATAAAAATTTGTTCCAATTTTGGCCACCGGGTCAGATAATTTTGTGGGACAATATAAAATACTTGCTTGTGTTAATGCCAGCTATTGATTAATACAGGCTTTATGCGTGGAGAAATTGTATTTCGAGAAAAAAAATTAAAAATGTTGATAGGTAAATGTTCATATCATATCCCTTTAAAAACAATGGTGGCATGCCCCACATGTATTTATAATGTAACTAAATAAAAATGTCGAGCAATCCCTTCAAAAAGTGTATTCTCAGAAATATCAGCTTATTCAGGACCAACTGTGTCATCAAAAGAATTTTCGCTCATCAGAATTTGTCCCACGTTTTTTTAGGGAATCCATTGAACGGAAAATTAGAGGAAAGTCCCCACTGCTTTAGAAATATTCCGTAAAGGTATATAGGGTGGAAAGAACGACCGACACATAGATGAAAGATACATTCAATATTGAATCCTCGAGCAAAGTGTTAGCGTTTATGAATAATAAGAGCTGATTTGACTTTAAATTGAATGAAGAAATATTATATCATGACAAAAACGTCATTATACTATGTGTCTTCTATAAATAAGATCGTTTGGCGGTACTTGAGTCAGTCTTTATTCGTTAGTGAAAGTGTAATCATTATTGTTGCCAAATGCCAGTAATTGTGATTGGTATTCCGGGTTATTTAAATCATGAACGATTTACCTTTGTCGCTTCAAAATATTAGCAACTTAAAAAAAAAAATTTTGTACCCGATGGTACACTAACTGTCGCCGGGTTGGTTGGGGTTTTCCAAAGAAAAACTACTGTAGACTCTTGAAGGCACTTTATTCTTCCTGTACTTCTTGTTGTGCTACCTCTCTGGAGGGCTGTTGCCGGCGAAGTGTGTCGGACCACAAAATCGCTCGGTATTTATTCCGATTTGGCCCGAAAATGTAGGCCCTCTGATTGGCTAACCAATCAGAGCGCTTACTACTATCCAATCAGGGTAGAGGGGGTGAAGGCGCGGGAGGCGCGGGTGGCGCAGGTGTGAGGGCGCGGCTAGCGGGGTACCTGCGCGGGGAGCGCGGTTAGCGCTATCCCTCTCTACCATGTACTATTCTAATAATTTATTTTCAAACTTATTCTATTACAATTATTGCTATGGTATTTACTTATTATTATAAACTATTACGTAGCTATCCCTAATACAAATTATTACTATACTATCGCCCCGTCCCGCACATCTCTCCCGCCGTGCGGCTATGTCGCATCTTCTGTCGGTGCGGGCACGTTGTCTGTCAGGGGCAGCACCACCAGTTTTCTTACAGGCCGCCGCAGCACTCCGCCCTTGGTCTTGATGTCCACGGCGCGCACGACGTCATCTGGTCCCGGGTACGTCGCGATGACTCTGCCTCGGATCCACACGTTGCGTGGCAGGTTAGCATCGACTACTTGCACCAGATCGTTGGTATTGATAGCTGGTCCTCTTCCTCGCGGCTCCCGCCGGTGTTGGAGCTCGGGAAGGTATTCCTTCACCCAGCGAGTCCAGAAAATGTCTGCCAGCCGTTGTGCCGCTCGCCAACTTGCTCGTGAAATGGTGTCCTGCTCGCTGAAGGTACCCGGTTGTGGTACCCTGCCTGGCCCGCCCAACAGGAAGTGGTTCGGCGTTAATGCTTCCGGGTCATCGGCGCTGACTGAGACGTGTGTCAGTGGCCGACTGTTGACTGTATACTCCACCTCGGCCAGCAGAGTGGAGAGAACCCCTTCAGTCGGATGGCGTTCATGAAGAGTGGCGGCGAGGGCTGTTTTCACAGAGCGGACCATCCGCTCCCAGGCCCCGCCCATAAAAGGAGCTCCTGGTGGAATGTACCGCCAGGAGATCGTCTTCTTCGCTGCTTCTTCTGAGGCGGCGCTGTCTATTGCCTGTCGAATTTCCTTGTCTGCTGCTTTTAAGTTTGTTCCGTTGTCTGACCAGATTTCTGTAGGGCAGCCTCGGCGAGCCATCATTCCCATGACTGCCGCTTGTAGCTCCAACCTCGGGATGGACGTCAACTTCAACGGCGTAACCTTCGCTTTGGCCATGATGAGAGAAAGGCCGACTTCACCGTTCGGTGCCACTGTTCTCCAGAAGAGGACCGCTGAGTATGCTGCTTCACTGGCATCAGTAAACACGTGCAGCTGCAAGGATGTGGCGTCGCTGTAGTGGAGATATCGCCTTGGGATCGTTACGTGGCTGAGATTCTTCAGATGGGTCATCCAATCTTGCCATTGTTCAGCCAGGTCTTGATCGAGTTCGTCGTCCCATGACGTACCTCTTCGCCATACTTCTTGCAGCAGCTGTTTCGCCTTTATGGTTACCGGCGATGCGAAGCCGAGTGGGTCGAATAACGACATGACTATTCGCAGCGCTTCTCTTTTCGTTGGCGTTTTTCCTTTTGTGACAGTCGGTGCTATTCGTGATAGGTTGAGGTTGAAGGTGAGTTCGTCTGTGTTGAGCTTCCAGATCACGCCCAGTACTCGTTCTGTTTTCTCTTCTGATTTATAGAGTTCCAGGTCTTCTGCTTGTTCGTTTTCACCCAATGCTTCCAGTAGAGATGGTGAATTCGACTTCCACTGTTTCAGTTCAAAATGGGCGTGCGAGTGCACTTCACGCACGCCTCTCGTGACTCGTACTGCGTCTTCTAAACTTTTGAAGCTGTCTAAGTAGTCGTCAACGTAGTGTTTCTGTACGATGGCAGCTGCGGCTTCGGGATGCTCATCTTCGTGCTGTTTGGCGTTCAGGTCTTTGATGTAGATCGCTGTTGACGGAGAGCTCGATGCGCCGAAGATCAAAGATGTCATTCTGTATTCTTCGGGTGGTTGACTATCTCGTCGTTCCCCGCGCCACAGATATCGGAGTGCGTCCCGGTCTTCAGTTCGTAGCTTGACCTGCATGAACATTTCCTTGATATCTGCTGTGACTGCGATCTCATGCTGCCGGAACCTCATGACGACGCCAGGCAGGGACTGTAGCAGATCGGGCCCCTTGAGTAGCATGTCGTTGAGAGCTACTCCCTTCGTTTTGGCTGCTGCATCGTGTACCACTCTTAGCTTGTCGGGCTTCATCGGGTTGACGACTGCGAAATGTGGCAAGTACCATGTCTTGCCTGTGATCTTGTCTTTGGGAGCGGTTTCTGCATATCCCTTCGCAATAAGAGCTTCCATTTGGTGAGTGTATTTTCGTTTCAGCTCGGGGTCGCGGTCGATTTTCTTTTCTATGTTTAAGAGCCGTTTCAGTGAGTTGCTGTAGTTGTCGGGGAATGTGATCTCCTCCTTGCGCCAAAGAAGACCCGTCTCGTACCTCCCCTCCTCTGTTTTGCTGGTGGTTTTTTCCAGTATGCGTAGGGCGCGTTCCTCTGGATCCGATTTCGGTTTCTTGGGCTGTATGCAAAGTGCGTCCATCTCGAAATACTGCTTGACTAGGCTGTCCAAGTTATCTTCTGTTTCTTCTGTGACATGTGATACGAAGTCGATGCTGCGTCCAATGTTGCGACTTTCTGTACCATGCAGCACCCACCCCAGTGGTGTGAGAGAGGCTATTGGTTGATTTCTGTCTCCTCTTCTCACTTCTGTAGTCAGCAGAAGATGCCAATTGTCTTGACCGATCAGCACTCGTGGCTTCACATTTGCATATATGAGGTAATCTCGGATGTCTGCCAAATGTTTGCACCCGTCCACCATTTCTTTGGAGACTCGCTGTGACGAAACTTGCAGGTTCTTTACTGTGCGCGCTTGTATTTGCTCTTCGTGATCGTTGAGACCCCTCAACCTGATGTTCACTCTTCTTGAAGCTGATTCTGAAGTTTTCATATCGTTGATGGTTTCTATCTTCAGTGGATCGACGGGTCCTGTCCCTCCGACGTGTTCGGCCACGCCGTCGTCGATCAATGTTACTGTTGATCCGTCGTCCAGCAATGCGAAGGTGTTGATTGCTCCTTTGGGACCTTCAACTTGTATTGGAATAATCTTCAAGTAAGATTGCTTCTTCTTAATAGTCCACGTGGAATTAATTACTTCTGTAGCTTCCTTGTCTTCTTTCTTTTCTGTTGCCTTGGTGTAGTGCAGCATCTTGTTATGATAATTCTTGCAGCTGTCGACACCGCACACCTTGGCTCTGCAGCTATGTGTTCTATTTCTGAAGCGAAGACATCGGAAGCATAGGCGTTTGGACTTTGCTGTGTCCCATCTTCCATTTGAGTCCAAGCTCTTGAATTTTTCACAGTCCACGGAACTGTGTCCTTCTTCGTCACACACCGGGCACCGGGGTGTGTACGTCTTCTCTGTTACGTTGTGGATCTTCTGTGGTTTTTTCTGTAGAGTGGTTGATGAATGTGACGCCACTTGTTCAGGTAGCGCGTACGGTCCGCATAGCTCCGCTTCTCTCTTGAGGAACTTCTCCATCTTCACTAGATCTGGATCTTCCTTCGGCTGTGTTGCTGTGAAGTCATAATACCTGTAGCGCAGCGTAGGTGTAAGCTTGTCCACGATGGTCTTCGAAACTTCAGGGTTGTACATGTAGTTCATGCAGCTGAGAGTCTTCAATGTTGCTACTACGTTGGAGACCTTTGTTGCGAATATGCAGATGTCACGCGCTGAATCGGTGAGGCGCGGCAGGGCTCGCAGCGTTTCCATTTCCATCATAGCAATGGATTCTGGTCTTCCAAATCTTGATTCCAGGGCCTTCATAATTTCTGTAGGATGTGCACTGGTGATTAGTAGCCCCTCTACTGCTTCTTTTGCTCTTCCCTTGAGGTTTCTTCGCAGACGGTTCGTATTTTCTATCGTCGTGAACATGCTCTCCGTTTCAAAGAAAGCGGCGCGGAAAGGTAACCATTCTTGATGTGATCCACCAAAGTTGGGTAGCTCGATGAACTTCGGTCGTTGAGCTGCTTTGACTGCGAGTGTGATGGCTGTAGCTAGCTTCGATATCTCTGTTTGCTCTCCCGCCGGTGTTTGAAGCTGAGACTTAGTGTGAAGGTGTTCTTCTGGCTGTTTCTGTTGCTCCACGTTGTTGACCACCGGGTCTTCTATAGGGTAGTGCGGTGCCTCGGTGATTGCCAACAAGGGAGCCGGCGGCTGGTTGTTAAACCAGTTGTCCATATGTTAGTTGGTTTCTTGGCTGGGCTGGACGGGAACACCCTCTTCTATTAATTCTTCTATTAATTCGTCCTCTGTATCTTCAGCTTCCAAGGCGGCGATGCGTGCGGCAGCTAGCTCGACCTGAAGTCGCAGTAATTCTTCCTTGGCTTTCAATATTCTGTGAGCTTTGGCTTTGCTGTAGGTTGATCCACCCCCTCCCCCCCTCTTGCTAGGGGGTCGGAGGTCCTGTGGTAGCCTCAGCTCTTGTGGGTTGACAGTTCGCCTGGTCTTGACTGTTGAGGTGTCTGTGTCCTGGCTACGCCCCTGTGCTGTAGCTGTTCCTCCCCTTGTTGCGGGGGGCTTCATTTGTCTCGCGTCGGCTGGCAGCGTCGGCGCGATGGAGGGCGTAGTCGAGGCGGCGGCGACCGAAACTTTCGTTTTTGCTGTTGCAACGGAAGGCACTGTAGAGGGCGCTGACGTCGCGGAGGTATCTGTAGTCTGTTCTGTGGTCTCTGTGGTGACAGTTCCCGTGGCTGTAGAAGTTGTGCCCGTTTCCGTGCTTGTTTTGGTCGTGCTCGGTGAGGTGGTAGCGGTGCCTTCCGATGTAGACGGCGTCTGTTCGGAGGATGTCTTGCGGCTCTTGACTTCTTGACGTGTGACTGGCATTCTGGCTGGGTTCGGATTTCGCGAAGCTGTCTTGAAGCTGGCTCGAAGCTTTCTTGAAGCTGGCTCGAAGCTGGCTCGTGCTGTCCCGAAGCTGGCTCGTGCTGACCCGAAGCTGGCTTGTGCTGACCCGAAACTGGCTCGTGCTGACCCGAAGCCGGCTCGTGCTGACCCGAAGCTGGCTCGTGCTGTCCCGAAGCTGGCTCGTGCTGTCCCGAAGCTGGCTCGTGCTGACCCGAAGCTGGCTCGGTGTCCCGAAGCTGGCTCGTGCTGTCCCGAAGCTGGCTCGTGCTGTCCCGAAGCTGGCTCGTGCTGTCACGAAGCTGGCTCGTGCTATCCCGGAGCTGGCTCGTGCTGACCCGAAGCTGGCTCGTACTGTCCCGAAGCTGGCTCGTGCTGTCCCGAAGCTGGCTCGTGGTAACCCGAAGCTGGCTCCTGCTGACCCGAAGCTGGCTCGGTGCTGTATCGAAGCTGGCTCGGTGCTGTATCGAAGCTGGCTCGTACTGTCCCGAAGCTGGCTCGTGCTGTTTCGAAGCTGGCTCGTGGTGACCCGAAGCTGGCTCCTGCTGACCCGAAGCTGGCTCGGTGCTGTATCGAAGCTGGCTCGGTGCTGTATCGAAGCTGGCTCGGTGCTGTATCGAAGAGTTTTCCCGCCGAATTTTCTTCAGAATTTCCCAACGTATCCGGCTCGAAGGACCATACAATGTACCCGATGGTACACTAACTGTCGCCGGGTTGGTTGGGGTTTTCCAAAGAAAAACTACTGTAGACTCTTGAAGGCACTTTATTCTTCCTGTACTTCTTGTTGTGCTACCTCTCTGGAGGGCTGTTGCCGGCGACGTGTGTCGGACCACAAAATCGCTCGGTATTTATTCCGATTTGGCCCGAAAATGTAGGCCCTCTGATTGGCTAACCAATCAGAGCGCTTACTACTATCCAATCAGGGTAGAGGGGGTGAAGGCGCGGGAGGCGCGGGTGGCGCAGGTGTGAGGGCGCGGCTAGCGGGGTACCTGCGCGGGGAGCGCGGTTAGCGCTATCCCTCTCTACCATGTACTATTCTAATAATTTATTTTCAAACTTATTCTATTACAATTATTGCTATGGTATTTACTTATTATTATAAACTATTACGTAGCTATCCCTAATACAAATTATTACTATACTATCGCCCCGTCCCGCACAAATTTTATAAGAAAATGTAAGAAGCATTTCCTGGATAAAGGAGCCCACTCCTTGTGACAATATTATGTAGAAAACGCTTCCTAAATGTAAGTTATTACCTTTTTTTTTTTCGTTTTTTTTTTAAATTAGAAGTAGCACATTTTTTTAAAGCTATATTAAGTACTAACCTAACGTCAAACCTATTTTATTTTATATTTTCTTCACTTAAAATGTTATTTATATAGTTACCTGCTTAAATAATATATATATACTAGCTGATGCCCGCGACTTCGTCCGCGTGGTTTAAGTTTTTTGTTATTCCCGCGGGAACTCCTTAATTTTCCGGGATAAAAAGTAGCCTATGTCACTCTCCAGGTCCTCAACTATACCCATGCCAAAAATCACGTCAATCCGTTGCTCCGTTGCGGCGTGATTGAAGGACAAACCAACAAACCAACAAAGCAACAAACCAACAAACAAAGTGACTTTCGCATTTATAATATTAGTATGATATATATATTGTACTAATAACTGCAATGTGAACTCGCTATCCTCGCATAAACGTTAAAGTTTTTAGAGGATGGCTAGTATGAATATACCCATAATATGAATGTATGTTTATCTTGATCAATAAAAAAAAATACGAAGCATCAGCTGTGTGTATCATTTCTACGAGTAGGTATCCTGCCTGCATTTAACAAAAGGAAACACAAAAGAGACAATATGATAATAGGATTTAGCCTGCGAGAGAATGAGAAATACAATTTATATGTTCACGACCAATAGATGGCGCTGTACGATATTGAGTCGCGTTTTTGCTCCTTTGTGCTCAAAAGGGTCATTCTCTCGCAGGCTACTTTTCTGAAGTTTCACTTCTGCCGTATTTGAATTACACACACACTTTTTTTTATTTTTACCTAAGCCGGGAATCAAACCCGAAACCTCCCGTTTATATATAAAACAACAGTGCTCACCACTGCGCCAGAGAGGTCGTAAAATTTCTATGTCAAAGAAACTGATTATGTCCATACTCGGTATCCATTACTGGGCCCATACTGCCAACGCTTAAAGTCATATTGTTTCATAATCGTCTTACTTTCGTGTAGAATTTTATTATAATCTTATTTTAGGAACGTCAAGGTACGTGACATCAATCTGTCATTTTGAGTAATATTGCTTAAGTATTACATTAAGCGTTGGCAGTATGGCCCCTGTATAAAATTTTGTCAAAATCGTGTAAACATAACCGACACACTGACACTTTTGTATTGAGTATAAGTAGATAGTAGACATACACGTAGTAATAATTCATCAATATATACACTCGAATAGATAAATTTCTAGAGCAAATAAATCATTTTTGTTAGGAGCCAAAGAAATTTTTTAGGACATTGCGGCCTCGCTTTCTGTATTGGAAATACATAATGCTAATGTAGAAACAAACCGAGATAGGTTCTTATCTCGGTTTTTATAGGTAAGGGCGGTTTCAGATGAGCGCGCGTCTAGCTAGTTTTTGGAAGCGCGTATAGGTGCGCCCTTTGCCACAAGCGCAACTCTTACACGCTTGACAGCCACTGCGTACCTCCGAGACTCGATTAGACATAGTTAACCCTAAGACCATAGGAATAAGGACGTAATTAAGCTAAGTAAATGTAAGTCTAGACTTAAGTAATTTGTTGGTCGACCAAATGATGTGAGAACAGTTCCGAAGAGAGAGCGTATAAGCAAAGACGTGACGTTTTATTTAAATCCTGAATATAATACTAATTTTAATTATCAACCCCTTCCATGACACCTTTTGCTATCACGCTTATCAGCTCGTATACTACTGACTGACCCACGGGTTCAAACGAACACGCTGGAATAAGCGCGAGTACGCGAGTTCGGATTTTTGAAGCGAAAAATGTGGCGCAGATAAATACGCTAGCCTGTAACAGCCTTTAGACTGGGGTAAATGGCATGGACCACCATCTTTTCACCAAACTTTTCGTACGAAGAAAAGTTTATTATAGTTCAATTGAACTTTACACTCACATTGAGTTTCTGAGAATCTTTTGCTGTTCACATTAATTTGACACGGACCAATAGATTTTTATGACTTACACAATGTTGATTTTTATTTTTTTGATATTATATATGTTTTTTGAGAATATTTGAATGAATATTCTGTATTAATATGCTTAAAAATGATTTTTAATAATATTAATACAGAAATTCTTATTTACAATTTACATAGATTTTATTTCTTGGACACCATTCCTAAAAGTGACCCTTAGATACACACTTAGATATATCCTAGTACTATATCAACCGAACTCGTATGAGCTAAGTTGATTAAGTCTGGTCGTGATGGATTATGGCATAAATAAAACGTGACACAATACACCAAAACAAAGATCAGTTTTATTTCCAAGTCGACAACCTTTCATTAACCCAAATGAGATGGAGTTGAGCTTGTCTAAGATATATCTACGATTCGTTTTATGGCGCGATAAAGTCCGCATTTTTGTCCAGTCTTTTTGTCAGAATCATACTCATACTAATTATAAATGTGAAAGTGTGTTTATTTGTTGGTCAGTTGGTTTGTCCTTCAATCACGCTGCAACAGTTCAACGGATCGACGTGATCTTTTTTTGGCATGTTTAAGGATCTGCAGTGTGATATATATTATAGGCTATATAACTTTTTATCTCGGAAAATTATTAAGTAGTTCACGTGGGAATTAAAAATACTTAGGTATTCCTCGCGGCGCATGTTCTCTGAGAGTTCCCGCAGATTCCCATTATGCTCAGAGGATGGCCACCGATGGGGTTTTAGTGGGTATATATCTCACATCACCTGCACTCTCCCAGGAGATCGGGTATCTTCAGAAGATTTCCCCCTCGTTAAAAAAAAGGTATTCCACGCGGACGAAGTCGCTAGTTAAGAATATGCGTTGGTTATATTGATTGTTGCGGATATCGTGTCGATTGTTGCGAGATGAGGCAGAATTAATACGCACAGACTCGATGTTAAAATGACATATATTTACAGATTAATAATAAGCTTATATACAGTACAGTCCCCTTACCCAACCCAATACCCGTAGCAACCCAAACCCGTAGACCCATACCTATAATGTTTGTAATATATTTCCTTGTTTTGCAATAGTTCTGCACTAACCGGGGATTGTCCTTGGGTGCACTCGAATAGTTCAAATAGGTATATTTGCCGGTTGGTGTCACATTTCCTTTAAAGTAAAATTGCCTAACGGGCCTCTGCAAGTTGATTTCGGCCCCTCCAAAGACTATATATATACCAGGTTTTATAATTAATCTATGGCCCCTCGTAAGCCTTGCAAAGGTCCGGGACCCCATGGTCCCGAGATGGAAAGAGCTTATTTACTAAGAAATTATGTACATTGAAGTGGGTGAAACCTTGAAAATAGGAATCTTCTAGGCAAGCGCGCTCCACCTTAGGCTGCATCACCACTTGCAACCAAGTCTGATTGCAGCCAAGCGCTAGCCTATATATTAAAAAAAAAAATAAAAAAAAAATAACATGTAGTGCAAACTAAAATAACGCTTACTTATCCGACGTCACATAATGTGAACTCTAACAAATAAATTGCAACCTAGATGTAGATATGGTCACGTATTGGTAAGTGCCATATTGATACCTAATGTATATGTGTACGTGCACCGATTAAATAGTTGCCAAACAGTATCCGTTGAATGTACACACATTTATTGTAAGTACAAGTTCCAGCGTACCGTACGCCGGTAGAGCTCGTGAAATATTTCACGCTGTTTTTACCTCTTTGTAATTTCATTCCGCCTGGTACACCTAGCTCTAGTCTCTACTAGGGTATAGCCTACGTCAGACGTACGTTTGTCTTAGTCTAGAATAATTTGGGGATGTGTGTGGTGTGGTGAATATCGCAAGCTACAAGTGCAAGGTACACACTGCACCACATAGATATACCTACTGTGGCGGATTATAGCGGATAGAACTTCTACTTCTTTCATTATTATGGACTTTCGTAGGGTAACACCTGCTCCTATCCAATATAAATTAAACTTACATAAAACAGGATCTCTGGCAGTGCAACAAAAGCTTATTAAGTGGTAGAAAAAGATCATATATAAATAGTTATAGGGCTTAGCTTAAAACTTGATCATAATTTTTATCTCTCTCCAGTGGTGTCAGATTTTCCGTCCCAGAATAAGGGACTTGTACCACCTGCACCTGCGCAGGCAATTGTCGCAAACTAATGTGCGATTTAAGCTTATCTTTGTGGAGATTTGTAGCCGTGACCGAAATTCCAGTCCGGAGGACGAATTGAGATTTCAGAAGGCTTCCTACCCTCACTTATAGCAGTATCAGCTGCATTAATATACTCGCAGGTAGCAGTAGGTTTTATTTTAATACTAGATGATGCCCACGATTTCTTCTTTCACGAACTCCTTAATTTTCCGGGATAAAAAGTAGCCCATGTCACTCTCCAGGTCCTCAAATATGCCCGTGCAAAAAACTCGTCGATCCGTTGCGCCGTTGCAGCGTGATTGAAGGACAACCCAATAAACCAAATAACAAACACACTTTCGCATTTATAATATTATAAGTATGATTGTTAACGCTTTTTTTCTGAATCTATAATAATCTTTATTTTAGGTATGCTATGGTACGTAATATAAAATTGCAATTTTAAAATAATACTGCTCTAAGCGATGGCAGTGAAATTCGAAAAATTCGAAAGCGAGAAATTTTATTACAGGTATAAATTAAGAATTTTAGCCTGTGGACGTTTAGCTCAATGTACTGCCGAGCAGGCCTCTACGGAACATTTTTATTGCATCGTAAACTCTAAAGAGATAATTTCGCCCATAACCCTAAATGGGTCAGAAATATTATGGAGTTATGTGTTTTTTCCCCTATTCTGCTACCGTTTCAATTTGTATGGAACTTAATTTGCTTTTTATAACTTTTTCATTGTTCACTTTTATGTACGTTTTTTGTGTTAGTTTCAAATAAGCGTCCCCTGTGTGTGTAATCGTAAACGTGTACCAACATAATGAACATAAAAACGCAGCGTAAGTTTATGTAAGCATCCTTAAAAGTAGTGGGTTTGACGGTTTTTTATTCACAGGGGACATTTTCCGGGATAAAAAAATACCCTATCCAAGGTCCAGGTCCAGGTCCTCAACTATACCCATGCAGAGTGCCTAATGGGACATTTTCTTCCCATTCGACCACTACAACGTTACCCATCCTAGGCTAGGGTTGTGTCTTGGGCTGCATCATCACTAATCAAATAGGTATCACCAAAGGTGAGATTGCAGTCAATTTGTAGTAGGTAAAAAATAACTAACTAGGCTAACTTGTAGTAGGTGGAATGCTCAGACGGTTTGTTTTACGTTTCTAATACGAACTGCTAAGGTGTGGAATACCCTTCCAGTGCACGTGTTTCCCGCCTCGTATATCTTAAGCACCTTCAAGGCAAAATAGGCTTCTTTGCAAACGCGTTCCAACATTTCCAACATAGCCTTCATTATTGCTTGCCTGCAATAAGCATGACTGTTGTCAAGTGCAAACCTATTTTGCAATAAAAAAATAGAAGGTAGAAAACACAAAAAGAAAATTCTAGCTGAGATTCTGAGAATCGAGAAATTCGAATTACGAATGCGAACGCTACGCCTTTATACGCGCAAGTACCTTTTGTGTATAGCATCAAATACCAACACGATGAAAACACAGCTCTCGTAAAGAGCTTTGATAAAGCAAGTGAGTGTTCTATCGACTGTACAATAGTTCTCTATAAAAAATTCCAAAGAGTTTTTTGCTTACGTACCATCTATTTTTTGCCCCAAATTTGTAGATTGTTGAATGTGTCATGTGTATACCTATAAGTATACATACTCAAACTCGAATGTTTTTTTATTCAAAAAAACTTTTCCAAGTGCCTTTGAATCGTCGAGTAAATCTACAACTGGTTCGGAATGCCATTCCTACCGAGAAACTAGGTGGTTGCTCTTTAAAAAAATATTATTTATCATTTACATAATCTTCAACAGTATTTAAGCTTTTTTCAGAGGCATACTTTTAATGGATTTCTTTTAATTCGTGTAAATGCAAGTCCAACTTGGATTGTGGAATTTTATACAAGAAAAGGTAAGTTAAGGACACCCGGCGCTTTAGACGTTCCTGAGTTTTTTACTCGTATCACGTTACTCCGCCTTGCAAAAGCGCGTCTCTTAGGAGTTTCAGTAAAAAATATACACGTTTTCTTACCTTTTTTAATCATAATAAGTTTTTTCAAGAGCATACTTTAAATGGATTACTTAAACTTGTGTAAAGGCAAGATGACACAGATGATTGAACTTGTCTCTACAACTGTCTAAGAGCGAGTCAATCAATTTACGACGTTCTCGAGACAGTAAAATTAATCAATTGCTGTGTCGATCGCACCGCGCCCGTTTCATTAGGCCACTGACGCAACGGGTGGTGTTTATGGGTCGTCGCCCATAACATTAACACATTATAGTCTAGGAGTACGTGACTGATTTGTGTGTAGTAAGTGTATAGGTGCAAATTTTACAAAAAAATAAACAATTGAAGCCATAACTTCCAGTTTGAAACATGTATTTATTTTAGAAACTTAATTTTTGGTAACAGTATCTAACTATACCCACTGATTATTAAGGTAATGAAAGGTAGTTAAGGTAGCTGTTAAAAGTGTAATTTTGTCAAGTAATAAGCTCGCGCATTTCAGTTTGCTTTTGATATTTTTTATCGTCCGAATAAATTCATCCTAACATCATCAGGATGATGATGATGATGATCTAAAATGATTGTTGTTTAATACTAAGATGATGTCCTTGCTACTTTCCGTTGGCTTGAATCACAATATCATTAATTTCTGTAGGACAAAAATATATCAATCATCAAATGTCAAATCAATCAAATATCAAACAATCAAATATCATCAAATCAATCAAATATAAATATTATAAATGCGAAAGTTTGGATGGATGTTTGTTACTCAATTACGCCCCAACGGTTGAATGGATCTGGATGAAATTTGGCACAGATATAGATTATAGTCTGGAATAACACATAGGCTACTTTTTATCCCGGAAAATCAAAGAGAGCCCGCGGGAACCGGAAACCTCAACCCACGCGGACGAAGTCGCGGGCATTAGCTAGCTAGTACTTAATATTATTAACTAGATGATTCCCGCGACTTCGTCCGCGTGGACCAAGTTTTTTCGATTCCCGCGGGAACTCTTGAATTTTCCGGGATAAAAAGTAGCCACTTTTTATCCCGAATTAAAGAGTTCCCGCGGGAACCACAAAACCACAATCCTCGCGGACGAAGTCACGGGCATCAGCTAGTATTAGTAAAAATCAAGAAGAAAGATGACAATAAGTAGTTTACAAAGTTACGGTGCTCTAATAAAAACCAACGACAAAGTGTCAACTGGCTCTGAACCTATCTAGAATATAAGCTATAAACCATCTTGTGCCAAAATCTTTTTGCAAAAGTGAATAGTGCGTGTAAGTTATCGAGGTAGATAGAATATAGATTGTCTGTGGTCTATAAAACTCGGCACTGCGAAAAATATAATCAGTGATCCAGGCGACTGATAGAGTTATCCATGGCTATTAAAACTTAGCTAAGGCCGGAATTACACGGAATTACAAGTTTTAACGTAAGTAACTTACATAACTAACATTTTTAGGCGAATCCTATCCTCAAAATAGGTTAGGAAAGTGATCTCGAGCTATTTCAGAAAATCTTAAAAAGTAAATTTTATCATTAACTAGCTGATGCCCGAAACTTCGCCCGCGTGGATTGAGGTTTTTTGGATCCCGTGGAAACTCTTTCATTTTCCGGGACCGAAAAGTAGCCTATGTGTTATTCCAGTCTATAATCTAGCTCTGTGCCAAATTAGATCCAGATCCGTTCAGCCGTTCTGGCGTGATTAAGTTACAAACATCCATCCATCCATACATATATATTATGTCACCGTAAAATTGTAAAAACCGTTAGATTATAATCTAACTCGCGAAATTGTAAACTGTCGAATGATTACAATATAACGGATTATTTTTCGGTAGATTGTAATCTGTTAGGTTTATTAACCCGATAGAACCTAAGTGCCACCACTACTTGATTATTTATGCCGAACCCCAACCTAACCTACAAGAAAGAGACAAGAAAACGTAAATACAATGAATATTTCAATAATTGTCACTTAAAACATTGAACGGTTCACAATCTTTCGACTGTTTACAATCTAACGAAAAAAAAGCGTTAGATTACGGTTTTTACAATCTTACGGTGACATATACATCCATCCAAACTTTCGCATTTATAATATTAGTATAGAAGTATAGATAAAATGACGCTTTAAATTTTTAAGCGAGACGTGACTTGGAGGACTCTTTATATTTCGTAAGTTACTCATACATGTTAGCCCTTGACTGCGATCTCACCTGATGGTAAGTGACGATGCAGTCTTAATTGGTAACGGGCTAACCATTTAGGGGTATGGCAGTATATAAAACCCATACACGCCTAGTCGGTTTCGACACGGCATCGTACCGGAACGCTGAATCGCTTGAACACGTACAATAAGGCGGTCTTATTGCTAAGTAGCTGTCTCTTCCAGACAAACTTAACGATACGAAAATAATTAAGCAGACAGTGGGTGGCGGTGCATAAAATAATCTTAAATATGGAAACATAAACTAACCAATATCTTAGCACTAATAGGTATGAATGCTAACTTTATATTATGCAACCCTGTTAATTGGCGATTAAAGTTAACTGTAGCACCTTCCCAAACAATAAGACTTCAGTTAACTTGCACCAGAGTTTCATATTAGGCTATCTTTGTTTGCTTAAGTTTCCTAACAATAGTTTCACTTATCTTTAATGTGTTCTACGTACACAATTTTTGATATCAACTTGTTGAATGGCTATTGTTCACTGTTGTTACGTATAACTTTTTATTCAACAGTCCCTTTGTACTATTCTTGTAGGCGTGACACACTTTTTCACACGAGTGTCTCTCTATTTTTCACCTCAAAACACTGGCACTCTATTATTTGGTTTTGTTTTTGTTCGCGAGTGTCACCGTAATTGTAGTTCTTAAAATAACACATTTATTTTATCGTAATAAGTTTTCTGTTATGTTGTTGCTACCACAGAACTATCAGTTATTTATTAGAAACTAGCTGATACCCGCGACTTCGTCCGCGTGTATTGAGGGATTTTGGTTCCCGTGGGAACTTATTAATTTTCCGCTCTGTGCCAAATTTCATCTAGATCCGTTCAGCCGTTCTGGCGTGATTGCGTAACAAACATCTCTATCCAGCCAAACTTTCGCATTTATAATAATACTAGCTGATGCCCGCGACTCCGTCCGCGCGGAGGTCTGAAAAATAGATAGTAGCCGATTCTCAGACCTACTGAATATGCATATTAAATTTCATAAAAATCGGTCAAGCCGTTTCGGAGAAGTATGGTAACTAACATTGTGACACGAGAATTTTATTTATTAGAAGATTAGTATATAAGTTTATATGATAATGTGCCGACGTTAAATTGCATCTTCACATACAAAATGACATCGCCAGTCAAGACCGTAACCCATAGAGTTATAAGGATACGTCTTACGTAATCAGAATAAAAAAAATGTGCGAATGCATAGTGAATTTACGGTACCCTTGAAATATTACCCGAATAAAATTTTTGTGACTGGCATACCTATACCACGCCTATTTCATTACATCAGTGGAGTACAGGGTGGATTTTATAGCACGTCCATCAAAATACACTTTGCAAAATGAGATTGGAGTGACACAAAATCCAGTAAACCCCTTCATGTTAATTCAATCAATAAATTAATTCAAATATCTGTGGTTGCCAAATAAATCTGAGGTTATTAAAAGGTCTTAAAAGCTGCAGTTAATACAGCTTGCCAAATAGCAAGGTTGCTCTCAAAAATTAATTGGGTAATCTATATATATAAAATTCAAAGTCCTGACTGACTGACTGACTTATATATCAATGCACAGCCTAAACCGCTAGGGTAAAAGACTTCAAATTTTGACAGTAGCTTCCTTTTGTAACGTAGGCGCTCACTAAGGAAGAATTTTTCAAAATTCCACCCCTAAGGGGGTGAAATACAGGTTGAAAGTTTGTATGAAAGTCCGTCATTTCTCAAGTTATATCCATGAAACTTAGTAAATGAGTTATCGGTAAAAAATAAAGAAATACGGGTTTCACAGTTTTTGAAAATTCGACCTCCAAAGGGATGAAATATGGGATGAATGTCCTTCATTTATCAACATATTTTTCAAGTTATAACAACGAAACTTGATATTGTGGCTTTCGGTACAATATAAAGAAGTACGTGTGTAACAGTTTTTCAAAATTCCACCCCCAAACGGGTAAAATGGGGGTTGTAAGTTGGTGTAAAAGGCCGGCGTTTTTCAAGTTAAATAGCCGTGAAACTTGATGAAAAAGATAGTTGAAACTATAGCTATAAGATTAAAATTTAAAACTGTTCAAAGGTTAAATGAAAAAATACAAAGTCATTTTGGGAAAATAGCGGAAATAACAGGTTTATCACTTATACATGCCCACTACACGTCTGCAGCACTTTGCCTTACACGAGTAATTGCTCTGCTCGAAAGCCGTTAAGTGGACCTTTTATCCCGGCGGGATAGAGTATCATCCAATTGGCATCTCAAGAAGAACGTCAATATTAATGGTTTGCTAGGAGAAAGGACTTTCATGGCATGAATCAATGATGCTATACTCGTATATATCTTATTATAAAATAAGATGTTGGAAATGATCATAGTTAATTGATTGATCAGTGTCGATATATTTTTCATCCCACCATCTCGGAAAGAGTATTTTTAATCGTCGATATCTGAATGCAAAAGCCGTTATTATCCTCTTGAGGATAAAGTAAATTGAATTTAGAACATCGTGTGCACGTTAGTAAATATCACTCGTCTATGAAGTTTGTGAATTCAAAACATCATTAAAACCTATTTACTTCTACCTCTATGGTGCCGAATTTCCATACAACCTTTTTCAACCGATTTCAAAAAAAGGAGGAGGTTCTCAATTCGTCTGTTTTTTATTTTTTTTATTTTTATGTTTGTTACCTCAGAACTTTTGACTGGGTGGACCGATTTGGATGATTCTTTTTTTATTTGAAAGAGCATACTTCCCATCTGGTCCCATATAAATTTTATCGAAATCGGTCGAGCGGTTTTTAAAATATCAACAATAAAATAAGTACTTTGTATAGCCTGTGCTTGTTGTTGTAAAGTTGGCGCGGGAGTTTGAAGTCGGTTGTTTAAAAAGTATTTTTTATATTAAATTATTAATTAGTTAAAAACTCACACTCATAACCTTCTTGGTGTACCTACTTTTTTAATTTGCTTTGCGCGCACCATTTTCTTTCACGTCATGTCATTTCCTCGCTGAGGTGCATAGATTAATTATTATGAACAAGTATTTTGTATTCGAAAAAAAATATTAGTGTTTGGCAAAAAAATCATTGTCACACATTATCCACATTAGTGGTTATCAAATAAAATAATGTGATTAAAAATGCAGGGATTTTTTGCGTAACCAATTTAATTGCTCTAATCGAAAGCCGTTAAGTGGTCCTTTTATCCCGGCGGGATAAAGTATCATCCAATTGACATCTCAAGATGAACGTCAATATTAAGGTTCGTGAGCAGGGTCCGCGGCATGTAATGAACGTATTGACATAATTAAGTTTGGAAATGATCAAAATTGATCGATCGGTGTAAAATGTCGGGAGAGTTAGGGGCACTTCTCTGAAATGAGGTAAAAATCGAGTGGCGAAAAAAAATTTTTTTTTTTTGAGTTTTTGATTTTTTAAGTATGCTTTGACAAAGGGGTACCTTCATGTAACACAGTGATGAGGAAGGCCCGCGTCAGAACCTAGTTTTCTTGGAGAAATAGCGTGTTTGGTAATTATGGTGTGCATGGTAGTGATAAATTATGATTTGGTAATGAGGTTTGGTGTATGGTGATTAGGATTAAGGTTATGGTAATTTAGTATAGACATGGTGATGAGAAATTCTAGAAATTCATAGAACTAAATCGAGGATCTTAGATCTTTGCACTCATTCAAGAAGTTACTAACCCACAAATTCATTCAGATCATGATCATCGCTGAGATATAAGATCTTTATAAAACAAGAATTTATTTTTATGGGCTGAGGCGTGCAAAACTAACCTCCTATAATGATAATTAGCTAAATTCTCAATAAGTTAGCTTAATAAGTTGACAAACAGTAAATTTACCTGGGTGAATAAGAGAAAGATGAATTGACCAAGACTTTTCACCATAAAATTCTGGCTGGCTGGCACCATAAAAGGACGAGGCTGGTGACCCAGCTTCGTCCTTTCCTTCAGCCTTCAGGCTCTTCAGGCCCCCGACCTTCTCGTTCAAACCCCCAAAACTTTCAACTTGAACTACAAAGTCTTTACAATTACCTAGCAAAAGATTAATTGGCAGATCCAAACACAAACGTAATAATTATGAAACGTTCATACCAGGCGTATAAAAGATACCATCTATCGGAATACGAGATCAGTAATGATCCCGAGAGTTCTGTCTCTCCAACATAGCTACCTGATGCCACTGAAAACTGAGTGTGACAGTATCCTTCATCATAGTAAATCTAAGATCTTGGGAGAAGGGAAAAGTGCTATGATGAGGTATAAAATCTTGATGAAGATATAGTTAGAGGTCCCATAGGCAGCATTGACCTGATCACCCAAAACTGACAAAATCTAGCCAAAAACCGGTAAATTCGCCGGCCATAATGCCAGACGTACAAGAGTGTGCGTGTTTAGCGGTGCAATCATATAAGGATTGCCGATCAAATCGTCTAAGTTCGGCTTCAAAGTAAAATAAACCATAACTCAATTTCGTATATCCATTCTTATACGTTTAGGGTATCGTACATATCTAAACATATGAGAATGGATACATGAAATTGAGCTCTAATTAAATGCTTTTATGGTTTATTTTACTTTAAAGCCGAACTTAGACGATTTGATCGAAAATTCTTACATAATTGGGGGCCTGTTCTTCAAAATTATCAATTTTTCAATTGAAGAATGTTATTCTTGCTTGTCCCATCTTGTCGTTGAGCAATGCTTATTATAAATAATTGTTCTCGAGAGGAAATTATAAATATCACTTACAAGTCGAATTCTGAATGACCCGATACAAGATCCATACGCTGCTGAAGATACGGAAGACCGAGTAGGACCCAGGCTACGTTGCTTAGTGTTTGTGGACAATATGATTGGAAACTGGAACCTTTTAAAATCGTTGCAGAGTTCCCAACGCAATCCTGTCAGTGCATAATACTGGACCAGACTATGATACCAATCCAACCGCAACGAGGAGGGCTGAAAAATTAACATCAGAAAGACAAAATCATGCCTAATACTCACGTATCAGTCCACCTAGAAATCATTGAGACCCTTTTGTAATATTTTGTATACCTTGGACACGCGGTTCAACTATGTAGGTCAAATTTTGAAAAATAAGTTTCCAGCTGAATCCGACTCCACTGGGACTGGGCAGCGTTTAAAAAGCTTGGAGATGTATTTTTCGACTTCGATAGTTCGAAGAACCAATAAAGGTTGGGGTCCCAAGGTGCTGGACTGCTCCCTCACAACATGGATGGATGACATGTAGCGAGTCGCAGGGATCCGCTAGATTCAGCGCAAGACCAAGGCTCAGAAGTCCTTATAAAAGGGTTATGTGTGGACAGCCAGACCAGCAGTGGACGTCATCAGTTGATGACTAGGATACATATTAACTACTTAATAAGTCCCTGTCTGGTTTTTTCACCATATTATATCTCAAAAGTCAAAACAGATTCATGACATGCACCAAGTGGACTGCTGTTGACGTTCCATTTATTCTATTTACTCTTTTGATGTTTTATCAAAAACTACTGAATGGATTTTGATGCAACTTTTTGCATTCACTAGGTATTACTTCAGAGCAAATTTTAAAATATTTTTAATATTAATAAAATTAAGAATTATATTTTTAATCTATAATTTTCTAATTTTTACTGATATTTTACTGAATTTATTGTATTTATATAGTTATTTCAGCCTAAATTTTATGTTTTTCAATTATTTTTAGTATAATGTGTATTATTTGCCAGTTAATTATAAATACTATGCCCAAAATATTCTTAATTTTATTATAAAATGCTTTTATTTGTGTCTTAATGCCATTTTTATAAACTTTTTTAAATTTCATTCATTTTAATTTTTTTAACGTCTAAATATATTGCAAATAATTATTAAAGCTTATAATAATTAAAGGCTTTCCTAAAAATAAAGAAATTTCAGAAATATCTTTGATTTAGTTTTAAAATAATTCAAAATGGTCATGGTAATTGTGGTAATTAGAATCATGGTAATGATAATTTCGCCATTTTTAAATTATTTAAAAATTAACAGATTTATTTTAAATTTTGCAGGCTATTAATGTGAATTTAAAACACGTTTTACATCATAAGAAAAAATAACAAGAAAATATAACGTGTATTTTAAAAGTGGTGATTTTTTTATGAATTAGATAGGAAAGTTGACAAAGTGCAGAATAACAACATTATTTCCCAATACCTTCAAAACGCTTAGACATGCGCTTAACCTGTTACAATAAGTTCTTTAAACACAAAAGCCTTACGTATTAATGCTATCATGATGGATGCAGTACATATATTATCATTGTTATCATAGTGTTTGCATCGGGTCACGTAAATTAGGGAAAAGTCGTGGGACAGACTTTAGTATCTCGTAATTTTTTCATTTTTCGTTATTTTGTTATATGTTACATTCAATTTTATAGGTTTATTATTTATTAACAATATAATTATATTTTTTTAATTTTTTTTTAATCGATAGTTTTTGAGAAAAAAAATAATGTTCCCAACAACTTAGGCAGTGGGACAGTCATGGTAGTGAGAAATTTGAGGTTTAAGATTTTTTTAAAGATGGATCTCACCTCTTTTATCTTCTTTTTCTTGATGGATGATATAGAGGACACTATCTAGTGTCTACAAAAAAAAATACATAAGCCTGAGTTAGTTTTAAGGTACGTTCTCCAGCTTGGGACACGCTTTTTACAACATTTCGAAGAAGCATCCTTAGCGTAATTTCACATTACAAAAATGAAGGCACTCAAAAACAATGCCCATAACAAATGAAAAGTCTACAAATTTCACAGTTTCTTCCGTCTCAGAAACGTAAGATTTCTTTTTTACCCTTACCACGGGATTTATGCATCACCGACGCAACGTTGAACGCATTCGGGCGTCGAAACGCTTCGGCTTTAAAGTAAAATGTACCAACTAGGTTTACAGCTCAAGTTCGTCCATACATCCATCCAGCGCACCAAGCTGGAAATTTAAATCGGTAGTAACCATAGAGTTATAATATAATATCTTACTTAGTGGTAGTAACAAAATCGGTGATCGGACGACTTCAATCAAACCGTAGGGAGTCACTGGTTCCAGGCGGCGTAGACAGCATGTGGAACTCCTCGCAAGAGAATATCCAGATGAGGAAGTTTGCCGGATGACGACGAATTCGTGACTTTAAATCAAACGGGTCAGAGTATATTTCACTCTGATGCCAAAATGTTTCGACGTTCGAATACGTGTTTAAAATCTTGTGGTAAGAGTACAGGTTAAAAAATCTGGAAAATCTTATTATAGGCTTGCTAAATTATTGTATTACTCTAAAACGAGGGTAGGAGTGCCTAGAGGCTCGCAAATTGGGGGCGTGGCTGGCATTCCAGATTCAAATTAGAATTTTCTCGAAATAATTTGCCGTGTTCTCGTCATATTTTGTTTTGTAATCTGTGGGTGTGAGGTCGTTAATTGCTGGTTTATGACCGCTTGGATTTAGCTTATTTATAAAATATTGTTGGAAGGTGGACTCTTTGTTTTTACGAGATTAAAGTAAAAAGGTGAAAAGGTAACTGACAGACATACCTCATTTATAGTGTGTGGAACTTAGATTTCATTTACCAATTATATTTTTCCTTTTAACCTTTCATTTCAGTTTAAGTATGAAACAGTCGTATGATTGCTACGTGACGTAGCTAGCCTAATCTTTTTCCGGAATGCAACCTATCTCTATACAATATTTCGTCGAAATCGGTCAAGAAAATGTGCCGTCAAAGCGCGTCAGACAAAAAGACACACTTTCGCATGTATAATATTAGTAGGTATAGACGTATAGAGTCCCAAAATATCTCTGCCTGGGATCGAAACCGATACTAAAAAGGACATACCTACAGTGGCGTGCACAGTTTTATGGCATTACTCAGGTAGGAACCTGCTTAATAGCAGATCATTATCAAAAACTAGTATTGAAATTTTACAACTAGGGTAAGCAGTGCTTTTATTCCTCTATGATGTGCACGCCACTGCATACCTAGGCACACTTCTATGCCAGATAGATGGTTAATTGCCATTGAAACTATCGCAGTGCCGCTCGGTTTATTGGGTACTAAAATGGAACCTCTTAGGAGTCTGCAAAGATTGAGAAACTAATTTATGTTTCCCAAGTTCACTGCGAACTGTCGAATGTAAAACATGAAATCTGTAATTTCTCCTCTGCAAGTTCCAGCAATAATATAAGAGGACCACCACCACCACAATAGTCCATTAAAGTCCCACTGCTGGGCACATACTTGCTCTCTTAGGAATAAATACCCACCACGCTGCTCCAATGCGGGTTGGCGGGCTTTAACGGATTTTATCATGTTAGTGATAATAACCGTATATGGTATAATATTATGCTAGTATACTGAGAATTTCTAGTCAGAAAAAATCATCCAAACTTCCGGTAATACCGGTTAAGACGTACCTCTAAGCGATTTAGTGTTCCGGTACGTGTAGAAACCGATAAGGGGCATTTCAAACATACCACTTACCATCAGGTGACGAGCTCTCTGGCGCAGTGTTGAGCGCTGTATTCTTAGCGTGGGAGGTCCTGGGTTCGATCCCCGGCAGTCAATTTTTGGGAATTTTCGATCTCTGAATCTGGTTTGGTCTGGTAGGAGGCTTCGGCCGTATCTAGTTACCACCCTATCAACAAAGATAAGCCGCCAAGCGATTAAGCGGTAAGATGCCGTGTAGAAATCGATTGGGTATGGGATTAATACCTTACTGCCATACCTAGCCTGCATTGCCTAGAAGATGCCTATTCACTCTTGCCTTGAAGATACTTAAACATGGCAGGAAATACATACGCTGGAAGAGCATTCCACACCTTAGCGGTAATAATGTACTTTCATATACAAATATTATAAATGCGAAAGTGGGTCTGCCTGTCAGTCTGCTACGCCTTAATGGCTCATCTTTTCAACCGATTTTGAAGAATGTTTGTATAGTATATGTCACCGTAAGATTGTAAAACCCGTTAGATTATAATCTAACTCGCGAAATTGTAAACTGTCGAATGATTACAATATAACGCATCATTTTTCGGTAGATTGTATCCGGAATCTGTTAGGTTTATTAACCCGATAGAACCTAAGTGCCTGGCCTGCGGCCGGGCTCTACCTGATTATTAATGTAGAACCCTAACCTAACCTACAAGAAAGAGACAAGAAAATGTAATTACAATGAATATTTCAAAAATTGAGACTTCATTCACTTAGAACATTGAACGGTTCACAATCTTTCGACTGTTTACAATCTATCGAAAAAAAAGCGCTAGATTACAATCTTACGGTTTTTACAATCTTACGGTGACATATAGAAGTGACAGGCTACTTTTTATCCCGGAAAATTAAAGAGTTCCCGCGGGAATCTTAAAACCTTACTCACGCGGACGAAGTCGCGGACATCATCTAGTATTAATCATAACTTTCAAGCCCATTGTAGGCCATAAATATCTTTCGTTTACTTAAGTCCTCCGTTTGAATTTCACAGAGCGTTTTTCAGGATATCCGTCTGTTCCCGGTAATATATCACCGTTTTGCGTATCCGATCCGCTTAAATGGCGATTTGTTGGATTTTCCAGGAAATCTTTTACCTCTTCCTTGCTTTAGAATTGGTTGGATTTTAATTTCATTGAAGCAAACTCAAGAATTTAAGGAACTGTCACTAAATTTAAGCTATGCTGTAACGCATTTATAGATGCTACGTCCTCTGTTTGATAATCGCAATAATTTAATATAAAAAATTCTTTGTAAACAACCGACTTCAAACTCCCGCGCCAACTTTACAACAACAAGCACACGCTTTACAAAGTACTTATTTTATTGTTGATATTTTAAAAACCACTCGACCGATTTCGATAAAATTTATATGGGACCACTTGGGAAGTATGCCCTTTGAATCATCCAAATCATCCAAATCTGTCCACCCAGTCAAAAGTTCTGAGGTAACAAACATTAAAAAAAAAAAAAATTGTTAAAGTGCTTCTTACACTAGGAAAGTTTCATAACTTACTACATGTATCAAAAATTGCGGGACTGCCAGGATTTTTGACATGTAAGTACTTAAGTATTTAAGTAGGTAAGTTAATTAATTTTGATAAGTTTTTTTAAAATTAGGGTTTACTAGCTGAAGCCCGCGACTTCGTTCTCGTGGATTAAGGTTTTATGATCCCGACAAACATCCATTCATCCAAACTTTCGCATTTATAACTAGCTGATGCCCGCGACTTCGTCCGTGTGGTTTAAGTTTTTTGATTCCCGCGGGAACTCCTCAATTTTCCGGGATAAAAAGTAGCCTATGTCACTCTCCAGGTCCTCAAGTATACCCATGGCAAAAATCACGTCAATCCGTTGCGGCGTGATTGAAGGACAAACCAACAAACAAACTGACTTTCGCATTTATAATATTAGTATGATATTAAGTATTGAAGTATAGATACCAGAGGTACCTTCACCTAGAGCACTCTGCATCATCACGTACTCTCATCGTAAATTAAATAATATTATAAATTAACTATTAAGTTTGACATAGGCAACTTCCCAATAATTACATTATTAAATAGTATGGATTCAGTCATCCAATACCCATATCATTATGTATTCAAAACCTCTCATTACCGCTTTTCCATGCGAAAGCATTAATTAATATACATTGTTTTATGTAAACCCAAATTCTTTTGAGCTCTTTCGGAGCGCACCGAGCGTCAATAATTCAAGTCGAAACTGGTCTTGGCATGCGGTTGATATGGGTATACCGACTTGCTAACTCATATTTGGAAATTTAACCTAGTCATATTTTTCAAACTGCCTCGTTGGTCTAGTGGTTAGCATGTTTGACTGCGGCTGACGAGGTCCCGGGTTAGAGTCCCGGGTCGGGCCTTAATAAGTGTTGTGTTTTTCCGACTATAAATTCTCAGCACTAGCCCGGAGTTAGGAAGTTGGCGGTGTTTCACCCCCGTGCTTCGGAGAGCACGTTAAGCCGTCGGTCCCGGTTATTATCACTAACATGATAATAGTCGTTAAAGCCCGCCAACCCGCATTGGAGCAGCGTGGTGGGTCTAAGCTCTAATTCCCTCTCTCCTATGAGAGTGGAGGCCTGTGCCCAGCAGTGCGACGTTAATGGGCTGTAGTGGTGGTGGTGATGGATATTTTTCAATATAAATGTGCCTACATAAAAAAAGGATGAATATTTAGCTGTACATGTTGATCTGTTATAATTTTCTAGAATACACACGTTTAACGGCCTCGCGAAATTGGGCCTAGGTCTAAAAACTTGAAATTTGCAGGGAGTTAAGGGTGGTTTCAGATTAGCGCGTAAGTCGATACGAGCTTATACGCGCAAAATACGCTAGTCTGTAACCGCCCTTAGGCAATAACTTGCAAAAGCAATCAATACTTCTCAAATTCCTGTTTCGATTTGGACTCTCGGTTAAATAATAATGAAACTACAAAGTAATATTTTACAGTTTTTATTATAGTAATAATGTATTCACTAAAACCACAGATTTTAATTCACCATGGTCCTTTTACATTTTACAACTTACAAAATTTTCGGTTTTTTTTTTCATATCAAATAAGTACTTTGATTATCTTTCTGTCAACATAGAGATATCAAAAAATGATCCTTTGTCGATAGCATTGGGTCAATGACTCACGCTTTTAACAAACAAATCAAATCATAATTACGTTCATCCATTTAAAACATGACTACGAATACGACTAAAATCTATGTCAATAGATTATTTCTGCTCTTTAGATTTATTTTAATATTGATACGTACATACATTATATATCACACCAATTTTTGTTAAACTTATCGCTGTACAGTCTTGACACTTTTCAGCTTTTTTTAGTAGACAGTTAGTCGATCATTAACCGGTCCATCGACCGCGCGTCCCGTATTTTAACGTCGTCATAGAGCATCCAATCTATATATTTTTAATGTAGAGTAAAAATATTAATATCAGAATTTTTAAGCCATAGTAAAAGTTGTTCATAGCTACGAACAGAAGCTACCCTTAGGTGGTTGTTTTTTAAATTAACTTTGTATATGATAATAATAATTTTGTTTTATGAAATGCGACAGTCTCTTCCTAGTCAGATTTTACTCAACGTTTTTATAATTACAGTTTAAAATGCTAATGTTTTTTACACAAAAAGCTTTCATTTCTTACCCCAGAAATAATTACATTACCCCAATTTTTTTTACATTTATTAATAATTTATTTATTTATCTAATTAATCTACATAATATTTAGATTTTCTTTAACGTTGTGTTGTACAAGTTTATTAACAACCAGGTATAGTTAAACTTAGTATCTAAATAGTTACAAAAGAAAAAATGCCGTAGACTAAAAAAATATTATTTACACAGAAAGATACTTTTCCTAGATGTGGGCTCACCATCTAGTGGGACTGTGGGGTTAGCTCATCAATAAATACCTACCTATACAACACTAAAATACACAGACAACAAATATAATATTATTTAAATGCTAAAAAGTTATAAAATCTTTTATTTTGATTAGGTCGCCGCACAGTCACAAAAAGTATCTTTTGTACACGAAGTAATTAAATATTTCTTAAACTATGCTTACAGATATAGATACAGACTTAATAGTGCGCACATTTATAAAAGATAGGGGCTTATTACGTAAAAATGATAGCTAAATTGTGACGATCGCAATTACCTCTGGTTTACAACTCTTACGCTAATGGCCAAAAGCCATTGTCGCAGCAAAAATACTACCAATAATTCAGCCAATCACCATAATTGAAACTGTAATAATGATTGATGCAGGTTTTACATAATAGGGTTAAAGATTGAAACTAGCACACCAATTTATGTGTCATATTATTGATATGTCTATGTTTGAAAATAGACAAAACAATAAGTATAAAAACTCAAATAAAATACTGCTACTTTTATACTACTTTTGACACTACCACACGCTGCCCTACCACACGCCACGGCAGCTTACACATTACATTAAAGACCCGACGCAATGATCAACGTACAAATAGCACCTATTTATAGGATGTTATGTTGTGCTCATAGAAAATACTATAGGATAGTACTTATCACATCACACGTGGCGTGAGTGGAAGGCGTGCAAATAGTGCGTACAAAGAATATAATTATACACAGAAGGGTCTATACTAAAAACAGAACTGCGTTCGTGACAATCGCGACGATGCGACTCGATACGACACGACACAAAAGTTTCAGACAGTAGCTATCCCTTCACGTGGCCTACGTCGCGTTGTCGTGTGGATAAGATTGTCAGTTTATACGAAGGCCTTGTCCTAAATGAGCGACAAATGCTCTTTCGTCGCTCACCTATGACAGTGGCCTATCTAGGACAATAAACTATACGCTTAATCTAAGTTTTAATTCGATTGATCGTATAAGAATTCGATGACATTAGCGTCAAAGTAAAATGGACCCAAAGTCCTTTGATTTAAAGTGACAAATTCAGTACAACCGCTTTTAGCAATTTATCGTTTGGCAACTTATCGTTTGGAAAGCTGGCATATGCATAAACGAAATTAAGCTCTAATACCTACCTTTAAGGTTCATTTCAATTCGACGCACAGTGTTAAAGTTACGATCGTACGGCAATCTCAAACGAATTCCCGAGTGTACGATCCCTGCTTTGATGGGTGCGCTGATTCTTGCTCTTTGTCTTTGTATATTAATTGTATCTATTTCGTGGTGATAAAGTCACTAAAGTATTTAAAGTACAGTTTCGTTAGTACAAGTTCGAGGGCCGTTGACGAGGGAGTACCTGCTCGACCCCCCATTTCGACTCGTCACAGCACCTCTTATGAAAAGCTCCTTAAAAGTCTCCCTAAACTGTCTAGACATACCACAGTATATAGCAAAATTTATAGGATACGACACGATTATAAAAAAATTGGTAATTAAAATAAGTATATTAGCGATGTGGTAATCTAGAATTTCTACTAAAGTACTAGATATTATGTGGAGTATCGTTACAACGGCTACCGGTATTTCTACCATCAGAAATACCGTTACGACAACGATAAGCATTAGGGTTGTGCAATTTGAATCTCTGAGTCGTTTGCATTCGGATTTTCGGTTCTCCTTGAATAGCTTTTGTCGATTTATTTGAGCGGTTCTCATCGCTCGGAAGAGGAGGACGTTTAGGACGACTAAAGAGGTACAGGGGATTAAATGGACGAATAGGACGCGGAATGCGAAGTAGGTTATGAAGTAGGCGTCCAGCGTTACTGTGTGCACCCAGGAGGCCATTTCGACCTGCAACAAAAATTAAAGGTTTTTTAATATACAGCAATATGTGTATGTTTATAATGGATTAGATGATGCCCGCGACTTCGTCCGCGTGGTTTAAGTTTTTTTTATTCCCGCGGAAACTCCTTAATTTTTGGGGATAACAAGAAGCGTATGAGTGACATCCAGGTCCTGAACTATACCCATGACAAAAATCAAGTCGATCCGTTGCTCCGTTCCGGCGTGATTGAAGAACAAACCAACAAACAAACACAGTTTCGCATTTATAATATTAGTATGATATCACTCACGATAGTTTAACTTTAAACGCTCAAATGATAAAAAAAGTCATAGAAACCACTCACAAGCTGTTTCAATTTCATAAAGTTAAATATTTTATATCAAACAAAGATAAATTACGCAAATCAGTCTAAATATATTGAAAGAATAATTGCTGTAGGAACATAATCATAAACAGAGAACGATGCCTCAGGGAAGTTTTAAAAATAGATCTCTATCAATTACAATGTACTTATTTTCACAATTCAATGCACAATTCCTCGAAACGTTTTAAGAACGTTTACGAATGTTCCAGAACATTGCGTAGGCTGTAGTCAAGGCTACACAAAAGCTTTATTCAAATCAAAAATTATTTATTCACAAAAATAAATTTGATTTGATTTGATTTGATTTGATGTGATTCGTGATTGGGACATTCAGACGTAAGTACGTAAGTACGCGTAGCCTAAGTTTTTATATTGCAAATTCGATTGATCGAATTGAGCGTTCGATCACATTAGCGTCAAAGTAAAATGGACCCAAAAGCTCTTGATTAAAAGTTACTAATTCAGTGCAACCAATTTTAGTTTCGAAACGTGGAGTTTAATTTTGGAGAGCTGGCTGGAATTCATATACGAAATTGAGCTCTAAATTAATTTAGTTAAGATTTATTTTAATGTTTAATCAATGTTGTTAAGGGAAATACGTTTCGTCCTGTCGCGGTAGTCTGCAGCTCCATAACAAAGTGCGGACGCGGACCTTTTGGTAGGCGGGGATCCGGATCCGGATCCGGGGATCGAATCATCGGCACGCCAAGGATTCTGAAGTAGGTACTTTTTACCCAACTGCGGAACGCACAGGGTTATGTGTTCATTTTAAATATTAGGTATATACCTAGACTAGCGCTTGACTGCAATCGGATCTGATATGCTAAGTTTTTTTATCCAGTACAAGTTAGCCCTTGACTGTGATCTCACCTGATGGTAAGTGATGATGCAGTCTAAGATGGTAGCGGTAACCTGTTAGGGGCATGGCAGTTATAATTAACCACTACCCCTAATCGGTTTCTACGCGACATCGTACCGGGACGCTAAATCGCTTGGCGGCACAACTTTGCCGGTAGGGTGGTAACTAGCCACGGCCGCAGCCTCCCACCAGGCCAGAACAGGGAAAATTCAGAACTTATAAATTCCCAAATTGACCCTGCCGGGGATCGAATCCGCTATGTCCGCACGACGTTAAGGCAGCGCTAAACACTACGCCAGGGAAGTCCTCAAGGCTGCCTAGAAGATGCCTATTCACTCTTGATTCTTACCCTGCAGACTTCCTCGAAGTGACCGCGCCACACCGTGACGTGGGGCACGTACTGAAGGTCGAAAAATCTAGGCAGCTGGTGCAGAAACGCCGCTATGCCGATGTAGATTAGACATTTCTTCACCCGAGGAATTGTGCACCTGTAGACAAGTGTGGACAATAGATTTTTTAAGAATATATTTATGCTAGCGCTTGGCAATAGTTATGCAATATTGTATTGTTGTAAATTACAGTTTAATGTCGCGTAACTTGACTTTCCTAAAATCATACTTTAATATTATTAATGCGAAAGTGTGTTTGTTTGTTGGGTTATTGGTTTGTTGGTTTGTCCATTAATCACGCCGCAACAGAGCAAGTGATCGACGTGGCATGGGAATGGTTATAGTTGAGGCCCTATGTAGTGACCCAGGCTACTTTTTATCCCGGAAAATTAAGGAATTCCCGCGGGAATCAAAATAACTTAAACCACGCGGACGAAGTCGCGGGCATCAGTTAGTTAATCATAAAACATGAAGGTGATAATCAGTAACGGTATCAAAAAACTAAGGCTACGAGGGTTCTAAACGCGCCCTGGTCTGAGAAGAGCCCACAACAAACTCAGCTGGGTTTTCTTTTTACTTATCACCATCTCACAAGTCATCTTAAACTAAGGAACTATCAGAGCTTCTTGTAACTGTTGAGCTTGTTGTACTTAATATTATAAATGCGAAAGTGTGTCTGTCTGTCGGTCTGCTACGCTTTCACGGCCCAATACTCAACCGATTTTGATGAAATTTGGTACAGAGTTAGGTTATATCCCGGGGAAGGACATAGGCTACTTTTTATCCCGGAAAATTGAAGAGTTCCCGCGGGAATCAAAAAAATGTATCTGTTCAACCGATTTTAATGAAATTTGGTACAGGGATAGGTTGTATCCCGGGGAAGGACATAGGCTACTTTTATCCTGGAAAATTGAAGAGTTCCCGCGGGAATCCAAAAACATCAATCCACGCGGACGAAGTCGCGGGCATCATCTAGTACCTACTCTATGTCGTCACATGGTTTACTGGAAAACAAAATGGCGGCCAAGCGACAGTAGATTCTGTGTCCAATTCAGGCACAAGGGCATTGGGTGGAATGGTCTGTACCAACAAAGGACCAGTCACCCGCCTGGCAACGGCGGGCTTCTAATAAGCACTTTAAATGTAAGTATTCATTGTTCGAAACCAATCGCATAAATGTATAGCAAAATAATTGAAAATAAACGATCTATTTATATCAATACTTATTATACGATCTATTCATAACACACTGTATTGTTTCACCATTATTATATACAAACATTCTGGTAAATAAATAATTATTTGTTTATTTATGCAACTAGTTGAAGTTGAAGTTACAACCAACAACGGTTTAAAACCGACAGTATAAAACTATAGGGAGAAAAATAATTGTTAAAATCGGTTTAGATTTTTCTTGACTTGATATAAGGAGTAAATTCGAAAAAACTTTCTTCTCCAATCGGGTATTTGACGACTTGTAGGTATACGAGGTAGGTATACGTAGGTCCTACTAAAATTCTACATCAATGCGCCTGATAAAATTTTTTTTTAATGGTTTTTTGAAAAATAATTAGTGATTTAGCTAGTTTTTGGTTCAAAAATATAGCAAATGTTTAATGTAGGTTAGTGTTAGTTTATCATCATATCATCATACTAATATTATAAATGCGAAAGTCACTTTGTTTGTTGGTTTGTTGGTTTGTTGGTTTGTCCTTCAATCACGCCGCAACGGAGCAACGGATTGACGTGATTTTTGGCATGGGTATACTTGAGGACCTGGAGAGTGACATAGGCTACTTTTTATCCCGGAAAATTAAGGAGTTCCCGCGGGAATAATAAAAAACTTAAACCACGCGGACGAAGTCGCGGGCATCAGCTATGAATAATAATAATGAGCTCATTTGACTTTAAATTGGACTCAAGAAATATAATGTCTTGACAAAAACGTTATTATAATAAATGTGTCTCCAATAAATAAGATCGTATAAAAGTTGCCTGGTAGAGATTGCTCAGTAAGCAATAAGGCCGCCTTTGCATACCTAGTTATAGTTAATTTTACTCTGTATTCTTTTTCTTTCATGTGTGCAATAAAGTATTTATCTATCTATCTATCTATCTATCTATCTATCGTTTACGGTACTTGAGTCAGTCTTTATCTGTTAGTGAACGTGTAATCATTATTGTCACCCAGTAATTTCGAGTTAACTAAATCACGTTGTAAGTAGGTATTAAATACATAAAATAAGCGAACGTGGAATTATACAATACGAAGCATCATCTGTGTGTATTATTTCTACGAGTATCCTGTCTGCGTATAACAATAGGATTCGTTCAACTGCGAGTATAATTACAGGTTTTTCTTATATAAATATGTCCCCGTAAGATTGTGTGATTACAATTTAACGCATTATTTTTAGGTAAATTGTAATCTGTTATGTATATTAACCCGATAGAACCTAAGTGATTACCTGATTATTTATGTCGAACCCTAACCTACAAGAAAGAGACAAGAAAACGTAAATACAATGAATATTAAAAAAATTGACACTCAGAACATTAATGGTTAGAACGGTTCACAATCTGTTGACAGTTTACAATCTATCGAGATAAAAAGCGTTAGATTGCAATCTGTTGGTTTTTGCAATTTTACGGTGACATATATATAATTTACATACCCCTTATTGAGTTGATACAATTGTGATATTAATTTTGATACGAAACTCTAAAAATAGCTTGTAAATACTTATTCCACTATTTGAACTAGAAAAGTTCCAAGATTTCCCTACCGTCTTGTAGAAAAAAGTGATTTTCTTTGTGTAACCCTTTCCCGAAAGTTAAGCAAATGTAATTTCTAACGAATAAATGGAACTTTTTTGAAGGATGTGTCAAGTTTTGCGGGAAAGTTTTTATGGTTCCCTTTACCCTCCCTGAGGAATGGGGCTATAATTTATAGTATTGTATGGTATAATCCTTTTTATGACTAGATTTTGCTAGTTTGCTCGTGTTACGTTCGATTTTACGTTTAAATTTCAAAGCCCTATTTTACCCCCTTAGGGGTTTAATTTCCAAAAATAATTTTTTTAACGGATGCCTACGTCATAATGGCCAAATTAAAGCCAGATCCGTTCAGTGGTTTGAGCTGTGCTTTGATAGATCATTCACCATTTCATTAAAAAAAGATTCCGTTTTTATTTGGGTCTAGTAAATTAAGGATAATTTTGTGGGACTATACACGTGTTAGCAAAAAGCTATTATTAAATTGAGTTGTCAAACAGTTGCTTAATCTACAAGTAATATACTTACTTTCACATGTATCTGTTACGCTTTTACGACTCATCTGTATAAGACATTTTGATGAATTTTACTACGGGCATAAATTGCATCCTGGGCAATCACATTTTGTCACGGAAAATCAAAGAGTTCCAAAAATCCACATTTAAAAATACTTAATTCTAATCTAATCTAATTTAAATAACCAAGAAAAGAAAACTAGTACTTGAACTACATAGAGGTAAAATTAAACGTCGTTTTGATCGTCCCATTGCCGTTTAAAATTGAATCTTTTTAACGACTGGCAGTAAAGCTTAAGACAACAACATAATTTGAGCGACACTTAAAGTTTAGAGCTCGTAAAGTGTGCCCTAAAAATGACATTAAAGGTATAAGGCTGCACTTTCTGTGGACAGCGGGGCGGAAGCGGATCTGCGGTTACGATGCGCTCGCCCTGTCCGGTCCATAGTGTGTATTAGTCCTAATATATGTTTGTAAAGTGGCTTCTTTTAGCTAGTGTAGCGGTTACCACAGCGTTAACTAGATGGCGCTAATTGTTTCTACATCACGGCATAGATAATTATTATACTCGATTGAAAATATTATGTCACATCATCATCATCGGGTGCCATCTTCAAATTGAAGTTTGACGGTCAGCAGGTGAAATGCCTTCCGATCTTGAGCAGTCTTCGTTAATTATGCGTTATTATGATGGGCCCTCTCCTTTAAGTCGTCCACACACTACATAAGTTACATACAAGCCTGAATCACGATATCGAAGTTTTCTGAGAATAGCGCTATATATAGATCGTTCAAACTTACAACGGTCATACCAGAAGGGACACAACACTAGCCCGGAGGAAGATCTTCCTATTGATGCGGACGAGTACATATCACTCACTCGTCCTGCACTAGCACTAGCCACGGCCGAGTTTAGGCCAGCTCAGAGAAAATTCAGAAATTATTACATTCCGAATTGACCCTGCTAAAATCCCTGGTATTTCTCACTCAAAAGACATCAGCGCTCACCACTGTGCCAGAGGGACTTTTCAGTCGAAAATATTCAGATTGATCACTATTTAGTTAGTGACTCCCTCACTGCCTCGTTGGTCTAGTCTAGTGGTTAGCATGTTCGACTGCGGTCGAGGAGGTCCCGGGTTCGAGTCCGACAAGTATTGGGTTTTTCTGGCAAGAAATTCCCAGTAGGTACTAGCCCGGAGTTAGGAAGTTGGCGGTGTTTCACCCCCGTGCCTCGGAGAGCACGTTACGCCGTCGGTCCTGCGCCTGACTTCTCACCTGTCGTGTCGGATTTTTTGTCCCATCGGGCTATGAGAGTAAAGGAACAGAGAGTGCACCTGTGTATACGCACTTGTGAACTATAATATCTCCCGCGCAGATGGCTAATCTCTCTGGAGATAGGCCGCCGTGGCCGAAATTCGGTCGGGAGGACATTATTATTATTTTTATTAGTTAGTGACTTATCAAACGTACAATCGAAACTATTCAATTTGATCACTATTTAGTTTTCATTTTACGCTCAATTTTTATGAAAAACCAGACTCAAAATTGTTTACAAATAAATCTGAATTATTCCCTACTGAAAATCTCTAGTCATAAAATACACTAGGTTCTATCTACTCTTTCGCCTTCGTAAAATTCAGATTGGGTTCTAGAAGACTGATTTTAATCAAAGTTATAGGGCACTATTCAAGTCTAGGTAGGTATATCATCCTTTCAAATTTATTTTCAATCGGTTCTATGATTTATCTATTGACTAGATGATGCCCGCGACTTCGTCCGCGTGATTTCGGTTAGAACTGTGTTCACGAAAATCGTTTTCAAACTAAAATAAAAAAAATATATGTATGAGGAGACATCGACAATATAAAAGATAATTAATATTTGTAAATCATACTTTCACAATATTCAGTACCTACTTTAACAGTTGAGTAACTGAGTGATAACTACTTTAAAGTAGTCTTAAATAATTGCAGGTGCCTTAAGTACTTTGAGATTTTAATGTATACTTAAAATAATATTCCTAGTCCCATTTTGTATCACAGTTCGTGTTAAAGTAAAATATTTTAGTGAGTGAACAAAATCCACGTTTAAACCACAAAATGTTCCAGCACTTGTAGTATTTCAGCATGAATTCAAGCAAGCAGCCTTTTACTTTGGTCTGGTAAGAGCAGTTTCACATTTCATCATTTCTGAATTTATAGCTTCTGATATTCTCCGGTTTGATCTGGATTGGAGGCTTCAGCCGTAGCTAGTTATAAAACCCTACGTTAGCAAGGTAGTTAGGTATAGCGTTCCGTGCGTTAATGAAAATGCAATCTGCCCATCAAACTACGAGTAATATTATAAAAGCGAAATTGTGTATGTTTGCTGGTCTGTCCTTCAATCACGCCGCAACAGTGCAACGACTAGACCTGTTTTTTAGCGTGGATGTAGTTGATGTCTTGGAGAATGACATAGCCTACCTTTTTTATCCCGGATTAAGGAGTTCCCGTGGGAATCAAAACAACTTAAACCACGCGGACGAACTCGCGGGCATCAGCTAGTTTTTTTATATAGGACAAGAGTTCAGTGTGATCTCTCTGGGGTGTTTCTTATGGCTTTACCTACAAACAAATGCTGTTTACAAACTTAATTCAAACACATAAAGCAGACCCCAAACTTTCACAGTAACCCCCAGGTAATACGACCAAAGTGTATCCATCGTAACACTGTTGTACACCACCGAACAAGTTGCGTATTGTTTTATTTGGTAGCATTTTATTACGGTCCTAAACGATTTCTACTTTGAAACACGCAACTATTTGGGTTTTTTAGGGTTCCATACCTCAAAAGGAAAAAACGGAACCCTTATAGGATCACTTTGTTGTGTCTGTCTGTCAAGACCCTTCTTCTGTGGAATGCATGGAGGTATCAAGCTGAAATTCATATCATATACTCAGGTCTACTGTCCCTTGGAGCTGTGAAAAAATCAGACTTCTAAGCCAACACAATAAAAAGATACAGCCGCTTATGCTGCTAATTTTCGACACTCGCAAGGGACACTCGCAATTAAGGGAATCCTTCCCTTGCGAGTGTCGAAAATTTGCAGCATTAACCTAGGGAAAATCTTCCCGTGAACTCAGAATCTTGAAATTTGGTACGCAGCCTTGTCTTATAGCACAAATAAAGGAAAAATTGCGAAAAGCATAAATTTTTAGTTACATGATATAATAAAAATATTTTTAATAATTTTGAACTTACTACAGGTTTGTACGGAACCCTCGGTGCGCGAGTCCTACTCGCATTAGGCCGGTTTTTTTATTGCTTATATAAGCTTATACCTGGTATTAGGTTTTGTATAATAACATTGTAATGAGTATCGAGACTGCCTCGTTGGTCTAGTGGTTAGCATAGTCGACTGCGGATCACGAGGTCCTGGGTTCGATTCCCGGTCGGGCATAAAAGTTAGGTATTGGGTTTTTCAATTAAGAAATTCTCAGTGCCAGCCCGGAGTAGGAAGTTGGCGGTGTTTCACCCCCGTGCCTCGGAGAGCACGTTAAGCCGTCGGTCCCGGTTATTATCACTAACATGATAATAGTCGTTAAATTCATCGGTTAAAGCCCGCTAACCCGCATTGGAGCAGCGTGGAGGGTCTAAGCTCTAATTCCCGCTCTCCTATGAGAGTGGAGGCCTCTGTGCCCAGCAGTGGGACGTTAATAGGCTGTAGTGATGATGATGATGATGAATGAGTATCGACTAACAACTTCATTAGGACGTCTATAGAATAATTTTATTACAGTGCTTCACACGCTAAAAAAGTTTCTATGTAAACTTACTTATATATGTCACCGTAAGATTGCAAAAGCCGTTAGATTGTAATCTAACTAGCGAAATTGTAAACTGTCGACAGATTGTGAACCGTTCAATGTCCTGAGTGTCAATTTTTGAAATATTCATTGTATTTACGTTTTCTTGTCTCTTTCTTGTAGGTTAAGGTTAGGATTCGACATAAATAATCAGGTAGTTAGGTTTAAGCGGGTTAATTTAACTAACAGATTACAATCTACCGCAAAATAAAGCGTTCAATTGTAATCTGTCGACAGTTTACAATTTCGCTAGTTAAACTACAATTTTTTTTTTATCCACTACAAGTTAGCCCTTGACTGCGATCTCACCTGATGGTAAGTGATGATGCAGTCTAAGATGGTAGCGGGCTAACCTGTTAGGGGCATGGCAGTTATATTAAACCCATACCCCTATTCGGTTTCTACACGGCATCGTACCGGAACGCTAAATCACTTGGCGGCACGTCTTTGCCGGCAGGGTGGTAACTAACCAGGCCAGACCAAGGAAAATTCAGAAATTATAAATTCCCAAATTGACCCCGCCGGGGATCGAACCCGGGACCTCTGCACTTTAAGGCAACAGCGCTACACACTGCGCCACGGAGGTCGTCAAAATCTAACGGTTTTTGCAATCTTACGGAGACATATACATATCAGAAATTGCGGAACCGGCAGGATTTGAACCTGCATCTCTCTTATTCGTGCCCGGAACGCCTTTGACCGCCAGGTTCATTTATGAGTTCCATCGGATAATCGGATATGGGCCTTTGAAAGTAGTTTCGATACTGCATTCTACGTATCGCTACCTACTAGATGGCATATAAATGAAATGCTGAGGATAAAGTAGTCCCGACCACTAGAATAGAAATAGGTAGGTATGTTATGTGTGTACCACAATCTAGAAATTTAAATTCAAACTCAGATAGATTGTAAGTTGTAACACAAACTTGATATTTTATGTAGTTCGCCCAACGATTTTATAGCATAGGCCCAAAAGTTTGACACCTACCCTGAGGTTATACGACCAAATTGTATCACTCCGTAAAATGTAGCGTAAAAGAAACGGGACGTGGATATTTTATTTAACAGTATTCTTATTGCGGCTGCTTACAATTTCAACGTAACACGCAACTAGTATTTAAGTCTTACTAGACGATACCCGCGACTTTTCCCTGGTTTTAAACCAAATATTTCAACCAAAATCCCGGGACTTTTTTTTTCCAGAATAGCTCAAATTCAATTTTTTTCATATAGGACATATTATAAGACGTGTCCCCTGTGATAGGTAGATAAAATAAGTACCTACGTGGTGTTTTGAGCTTTTGACTTTACCTGATAAATAAGATAACGGATATGTGGCAATGGGTGGGCACACAGTTCTAAGAAAGGCGTTGGAGTCCCAAGGTGCTAGAATGACGGCATCGCACCGGAAAACGCAGCATTGGACGACCCCCTGCTAGATGGACGGGTGATCATAAGCGAGTAGCTGGGAGCCGCTTAAAGCTGCAGGAAGCAAGCGGCACAAGACCATGTTCTATGGAGATATATGCAGGAGACCTTCGTCCAGCAGTGAACGTCTACTGGTATCGACGATAAAAAGTAGCTTAAACGTCATTTTTCTGTAACTATGCCCGTGCAAAAAATCACGTCAATCTATTGCTATTTTTCGGCGTGATTGAAAGACATTCCAACTGAGCGACAAACAAACTCACTTTCGTATTTATAATATTAGTAATGACCACCACTTTGCATGTTGAAGTACCTACCTAGTGTATATTTATTATAATGGAGCAAGCAATTTGTGAGAACGGAAATGAGTTAATGGATCAAAAAGAAACATTAGGAACCCGTATCTACGCCTACATATACAAAATGACTTAAGTAGCCTGACTGACTGACTGATAGATAGAAGGATGGATAAATTCTTTATTGCCACACAAACATAATGATATAAAGTAAACACTTATAAAGTACAAAAAAAAAAGTTCGCAAGGGTGGTCTTATCACTAAAAGTGATCTCCTCCAGTGACCCTTCCATTATTATGAATCTTTAAAAGGAGCGGGAAAGTGCTACATAAACTTTACATGCTATTAATTACATAAAAAACTATAATTAAAAAAATATGATGAGTAAACTTATACATGGCAATATAACAGTACATATAACCTGATTGAATGATCTATCAACGCACAGCATAAAAGCCACTGGATAAAAGGCTTGGGAATATCCTTTTCTAAAGTAGATACTCACTGAGAAAGGATATTAGGAAATTCCACCCCTTAATTTATTAGGGAACTTCACATCTTTAAAGACGTAACAAAGCTGAAGTGACAATGCCGGGGCGCACATAGAAACATCTAATAGACCTCATATATTATACTAGACTAGGTGGAAGGGCGACATCAAGGGAGTCTATGGGAGCCGCTGGATCAAGGTGGAGCGGCGCAAGGCGACGGCGTGTGGAAGTCCCTACCAGCAGGCTTAGCATACGCACCGAGATATTTCGCGACGAGTGAGTAGTCGTTGCCGGCTAATTTCTCGTTTACCCTAACATGCACAAAATGCGGTAGGTATAGTACAAGAAAACATAATCGAAAAAATTACCGCAGATTAATAATAGGGGTTAAAGTATGAAATTGCTGTTTTATTGTAATAGGTACTTCAAATTGACATAGAACCTTCATGGTTTGAGATTTTTGAGTGAAACTTTTTTCACATGGTACCTATGCAGTTCTTCTTTTAAAAAATGTGCAACATTCAATTATCGACTTTCAGTTGTTTTTTTTATTCAGCTCGTGATGGAAACTTTGATTTGAAGAACGAACCACGTGGAAGACCGCCCACAGGTGAATAACAATGAATTGAAAGAGATAGTGGAAGCCGATCCGAGCCAAACTACCCGGGAATTAGCGGCATGGTTTAACGTTACCTTACCAACAATATTGACTCATTTGCGTCAAATCAATAAAATAAAAAAATATGAAAAGTGGGTGCATCATGATTTGACTGATCTGCAGAAAGAAACGCGTGTTGAAACTTGTGTTGCCTTGTTGAATCGATACAGAAATGAAGGAATATTGGACCGAATTGTGACATGTGATGAAAAGTGGATTCTTTACAATAACCGTAAGTTAAAAATGCAATGGCTGACCCCAGGTCAAACGCCGCAACAGTGTCCTAAAGCAAAGCTTTCCAATAAAAAGGTAATGGGAACTATTTGGTGGTCTCAGCATGGTGTTATTCACTATAGCTTTCGCCGATCTGATCAAGCATTAATGGCAGATGTCTACTGTGCCCAACTCCGAACAATGATAGCATGATAGCAAAACTAGCAGTGAAACAGCCCCGACTCATGAATCGATCTTCACCATTACTGCTCCATGATAACGCGAGACCTCATACAGCACGAAAACCCGTTTTAACTCTACAGCAACTGCAGTTAGAAACCATTCGTGACCCTCCGTATTCGCCAGACCTTGCTCCAACGGTCTACCATTTTTTTCGCGATTTGGTCAATTTTCTACGTGATAAAAAGTTTTCTTCTCAGGAGGCAGTACAAAATGCTTTCACACAGTTTGTCGAATCTAGATCACCAGAGTTCTATCGCAAAGGCATAAATGACCTTCTTATTAGATGGCAGCAATGTATAGATAATAATGGTAATTATTTTGATTAAATAAATATGTTAAATTTTAAAAAAAGCATTAAAAATTTTCAGTACAAATCGGGCAAGGATGGGAAGAGGATTGTCCACAAAAAAAAAAACGTCAGGTACCCAACTACCCACCCTTGCCCGTACCCTGCTACACCCTTGCCTACAAGCGACCTATGTCCAGCAGTGGGTGTCTATAATCGGTTAACTTCTGTAGTTCGCGAAAATAATTCTCTAAGTAGATGTTTTCTACCTTATATCGTATATATGGCATTTTTATTTATGTGGGTCAATAAATTAAAGAGTTAGGGGAAAACGAAAAGCTTATTTTGTCGTAATGGCGTAGGATTATAATCGGAACATGGGTGAGTAATAAAATGTGAATTACTGCGTGACTTTTCGTGTTCCAAATAAATACTTACTGAGCCTACATATCAATATTATTTTGTACTAGATGATGCCCGCGACTTCGGCCGCGTTTGGGTTCCCGCAGGAACCCAAATATAATAATAGGGAGCAGGTAGAATAATAATAGGTAGAATAATAGGTTTCAACCTGTGTTATTCCAGACTATAATCTATCTCGGTGCCAAATTTCATCCAGATCCGTTCAGTCGTTCAGGCGTGATTGAGTAACAAACATCCGTCCATCCTCTCGTCCAACTTTCGCATTCATAATAGGTACTAGATAATGCCCGCGACTTCGTCCGCGCGGATTAAGGTTTTTGATTCCTGCGGGAACTCTTTAATTTTCCGGGATAAAAAGTAGCCTATATCCTTCCCCTGCATACAAACTATCCCAATACCAAATTTCATGAATATCGGTTGTATAGATAGGCTGTGAAAGCGTAGCAGACAGACAGACACACTTTCGCATTTATAATATTAGTATGGATTAGTATAAAAGTAATATAATAGTAAAAATAAAAGTAAGATATAGATGAGAATTATTTCTAAGCCCATAAAGATGATTATGGAATATTACAATTATTACATATTATATTACAATACATTATATCCCACGTCACATAGCAATCAGGGCATAGTGTAATATCGTAATTGTACCGCCGCCCTGCGCTACTCAATCAATATTATTACCTACAAGCACACAAGATATGTTAGGAATGTCTTTGATAATACACGATAATTATATTATGTACCTACTAGCTACTACTACTACTACTATGCCCGCGACTGCGTCCACGTGAATTGATGTCTTTTTGGTTTGATGTTATTTGGTCTGTTTTATAAATAACATGAGATTTCTGGATAAAAAGTAGCCTATGTCCTTCCCGGGGATACATACTATCCCTGTAACAAATTTTATCAAAATCAGTTGTTGAATAGGCCGTAAAAGCGTAGCGTAGGGTAAGTACAATATACGAGTAGAAACTTAACTTATTAAGTTTATTTAACTTGATTATTATTAAGAAACTTAACTTATTAAGTTATTATTAACAAATATTATTATTAAGAAACTAAAGTTTATTTAACTTATTGTTAAACTTATTAAGTCTCAGTACAATATAGAAACCGAGACTGTGTTTCTTACTGTACTACTACAGTTAAACTATGAAAACAGTTTTGTAGGATATAAGTTAATTTGTAAGCATAATATTAATCATTTATTGAAAACAACACAATAGAACTTAAAGCTAGCTAGCCTAACCCAATTATGTATCATGACCGCGTGGAAGCAAAAATGCTGGCTGCATTTCCGCGTTGGACAGCCAGCCTTTGCGCAAAAATGAGCCAGCCCTTCTGTCACCAGATGAGGCAAGTAAACGCGGTCTCTCAAAAAAAATTTGGCAGTCATGCTGAGATCTATAGAGCATACTTTAACTTTGCTCAGGCAATACTTGGAATTAAAACGAGATGGATATGTGAGTAGTCACGTTAGTCACGTTTTAACCATGTCTTAAGTCTGAGCAAAGTCAAAGTTCGCTCTACACACACAAACAACCGGTTTCCGAATTGAGAATTTCATGTTGAGTCTGTCTCAAAGACTACTTAAGGACTAATTAAGTAAAGGAGACGGTTCAGATTTGTATGGGGCGTAGGCCAAGTCAATAAAATACTAAACCAGTTTTTATTGGTCAAATCTACGAATTCCTCATAATTTCAGTGGTAAAATTATTTAATCTTTCCAATTTATGGAACACTAAGCATGAGTGGGTAACAATGGCGGATTCATATTTTTTGACGTTTTCAAAAGAAAAATACGCTATTTTGACAGTGACTGTCAGAAATGACATTTAATACATTTCGCGCCTACTGCCTTCTCTATGGCTGAAGGTTGCCATCTTGGAAACGTATCGAAAACTTGAAATACATTTTTATTTTTTTGCTCGTTATTTACTTTACTGTCCTAAATTATTATATTTTTAATACAATCTATGTATTTTCCTCTATTCATGGTTGAGTGTACAAGAATAGGCCTAAAAGGAACCATTTCCTTTAGTTTCTGAATTGATATTGGGCCGGTTTCTGAATTAAGCATTCAAGCAAAAACAGCAAGTTCCAGCTCTCAAACCTTACACAATATCAATTCAGAAACAAAAATTTGCTTAATTAGTCCTTAAGTAGTCTTTCCGACTGACTCAACATGAAATTCTCAATTCAGATACCGGCCGTATATGTGAGATCTGTAGAGCGAACTATGACTTTGCCTATACTTGAGACTTGGTTAAAACGAGACAGATTTATGTGAGTAACGACCGACATAAGTCTATCTCGTTTTAATTTCTAAGTAAAGTCTGAGCCAAGTCAAAGTACGCTCTATAGATCTCACACATACTTGTACATGCACTTTGACTTAAGACAGAGTTAAAAAGAGACAGATTTATGACACTCACATAAGTCCATCCCGTTTTAATTCTAAGTTTGAGCAAAGTCAACGTACGCTTATAAGTCTCAGCATATTACTCCACGGCGTAGTTCTAAACTTGTTCAAAAAAAAAAAAAAGAAATACTAACCAAGTCCTAGCGACGGGCGCGTGGCACACGTAGATGTACCTCTGAACGGCCAACGCCAATGTTAACCAGATGCTGGCCGTGTGGAACATCGCTGGGATCACCTGCGGGATAAACACCAACATTTTATCCCAACAATGATTACAAAATATTCCTACTCTATCCCGTATGGTTGTCTGTTACAGGGCCCATATTGTCAACGCTTAAAGCCATATTGTTTCATTATTGTTGACTTTCGTGTTTTAGAATTATAATCCTTATTTTAGGAACGTCAAGGTGACATTAAACTGACATTTTGAGTAATATTGCTTAAGTATTGCTTGCGTTGGCAGTATGGCCAACGCTTGTACTGCGTCTTATCCCCATAGTATGTAAGTATAGAGAAACCAGCCATAAGTATGTAGCAGTATGGAGTATGGCTATTAAAATTTATCTCAGAATGTTCTTTATACGGAACGCGACAGCTTTTTTGCTCGAGGCACCTGAGGCGACCCTTTAGGCAAGTAAGTCACGTCTCAAACGCGGCGCTCCTTTATTTCTAAAGACAATGCATCAAAGGATCTTACTGAAGTTATTTTACTGTATGCTAAGATACTCAGAGTAATTGTAATTCTCATATTTTAGAATATGTCTCTCATAAAAACTTAAAATAACAGAAATTAGAATGAATCCTAGGCAAATGAATAAACCCACTAAACTGTAGGCACTCCAAGGTCGCTATTAACCGCGGATTCTTGGTTTCGCCATTTTTTTGTGTTCAGTAATAATTAAATGAGTAGATAATTTTCTTCATAATTTTTATATGAAACTTCGTTTAATATATTTTTTTAAAGTTTGTAAACAGTATAAGGAAAACATCTTGAGGAAACATGTTACATGCCCAGTTCTTCATAATGTTCGCGAAGGTCAGTGAAGTCTGCCAATCCATACTTGGCCAGTGTGTTTGACCATGGCCAAATAATTGTTTGACAAGTGTAAACCAACCAAATACTTCTCATCCTGAGCGCGAGAAAGCGCGCTCTCGAAAGTGTCCAGCAGTGGATGAATGAAAGTTCGTAAAAAAATTTATAAAATAAATTTATGTAAGGATTTTCGGAAATTCTACCCTCTGTCCTTGCGTGTAATTTCTGTAAAAATATAAATAAACGTTTCAACGGATGTTGTTAAATTCTTTATGAATACAGTTATTTTGTCTTTCAAGTTGGTTCAGAAGGATTTTATCTTAAAAGGCATGAATAACGAGATCGTGGAGTGGTCTTATAATGAAGTTAAAAAGCTTCCTATTCTTTATACTAAGTACCTATATATATTTATATTGTAAAATAAGATGATGCCCGCGACTTCGTTCGCGTGGATTAATGTTTTTGATTCCCGCGGGAACTCTTCAATTTTCCGGGATAAAAAGTAGCCTTTGTCCTTCCCCAAGATGCACCAAATTTCATCAAAATCGGTTAAAAAGTTGGGCCGTGAAAGCATAGCAGACAGACAGACAGACGGACAGACACACTTTCGCATTTATAATATTAGGAAGTATGGATAGTATGGATGCTGTCTAACGGCCGGTTTCTGAATTGAGAATTTCATGTTGAGTCTGTCTCAAACACTACTTAAGGACTAATTATGCAAATTTTTGTTTCGGAATTGATATTAGGGCGGTTTTTGAATTAAGCATTCAAGCAAAAACAGCAAGTTCCAACTCTCAAACCTTACACAACATCAATTCAGAAACAAAAATTTGCATAATTAGTCCTTAAGTAGTGTTTGAGACAGACTCAACATGAAATTCTCAATTCAGAAACCGGCCGTAAGATTTCTAACCGACTCAAAAAAAGAGATAAATCGACAAGTGTTTTATGCATTGATTCTGTCAATTTAAATCCATTTTAAATTGTTACACGATTGCCCATAAAAGGAGTGTAATGTTTTCACGGTTCATGTATGTATGTATGTGAGTTTCTTTATTCCATCATAACTTCTAAATGCCTGAACACATTTGGATGTATGGGGTATTGTTAGAATCCTTACATTCGCCCCAGTGACATTGGCTAAACAATTTTTGAAAAATTTTTAATACGGCAGGGCACTGGCGTTTTTTTTTTTCAAATAATGTTTAATTTATCGTGACACTTGATGATACCCACGTGAATATAGATATTTTGAATTCCCGTCGGAACTCTTCCGGGATAAAAAGTAGATGCCCGTCCCTGCGATGCAACCTATCTTTGTGAAATTGGTTAAATAGATGCCATGATCTGTCTGGCCGTTAGTCTGCCTGTTACCTTTTCACGGCCTGGTTATTTTTTACTAATTTTGAACTCTATGTCAAAGATATAGATGACCATTTCTACTTTTTATCCCATGGTTTCCACGAGATTATAAAAATCTTATATCCACGAGGACGAAGTCTCTCGCATCATCTAGTACGTTCTTTAAATATAAATATTTTATTTCAGCCATGCAAATAATTAAACTACGTTGTACGTAGTAATTAATATTTAAATAGATTTTAGTATTTAAGAGTTATGCAAAGTACCGTTATAAAGTTAAAAACTGTGTCGCACTATTCACGTCACAAACAGAAAGTAGCGACTTGAAAAAATTCTGAACATTTTATTTAAGAATTTTCTGTTTAAATCTGAAAGTCTGTGGTAGGTAAAACGCGTGTTATATAATGGAGCTTGTCTGGCAGCGGAGTGGAAAAGCTCATAATAAAGTCAAAAGGACTCGACACTTTCTATTCACGCCTCGGCTAGAATGTGGCGACTTCATCATACTCATGTTAATATTTTAGTCTTTTCTTGACAAATGACGACCTCCCTGGCGCAGTGTTGAGCGCTGTTACCTTAACGTGGGAGATTCCGGGTTCGATTCCCGGCAGGGTCAATTTGGGAATTTATAATTTCTGAATTTTCCCTGGTCTGGCCTGGTGGGAGGAAGCGGCCGTAGCTAGTTACCACCCTACCGGCAAAGAAGTGCCGCCAAGCAATTTAGCGTTCCGGTATGATGTCGTGTAGAAACAGATTAGGGGTATGGGTTAATTATAACTGCCATACCCCTAACAGGCTAGCCCGCTACCATCTTAGACTGCATCATCACTAACTTTCAGGTGAGTTCGCAGTCAAAGGCTAACTTATAGTGGAATAAAAATAAATAGAAGTACTATTTAATAGAGATTGTTAACCATCCGTCTGTCTATCTGCACTACGCTTTAACGGCCTTTTCAATCGATTCTGATGAAATTTAGTATAAAAATAGATTGCATCCCAAGGGAGAACATAGACTACTTTTTATACCGGAAAATCAAGGAGTTCCCGCGGTAATCACAGAACCTACAAAGTCGCGGGCTTCATCTAGTGCTTATTTATGTGTATCCTTTGAATTAGAGTTTGAGTATAGATAGATCCATCATATCCTATAACAGCTAGCAAAAACCTATTAAAGCGAATACAATGAGACAGGATCATCTCTAATTAGCGATTTCCTTCAGACAGCCTTCTTATTAAGGATATCGTACAAAAGAGGTAATTGCGTTCCTTGGCATAGGATTAACATTCCGTACCGGTGGTATATTTACTTCTTAATTAAACGCAGACATCGATGCTTAGATCAAAAGATCCACTGAAAGCGTAATTATAGGTATAGATTCTTTTCGTATAATTTTTAGTCATTTAAATGAAGGACAATTATATTACTATACTTGTATTTTCCCGCGGAAACTCGGTTTCTTGCGTGTAGGAAATGGCTCTCGGCAAATGGTAAAAAAACCGGCCAAGTGCGAGTCGGACTCGCGCACCGAGGGTTCCGTACTCAAGAAGTAGGTATAATTACCTTTGTTAATGAACCGCAAAACTAACTTTGTTTGTAGAGGTTTACTGTTAATATCAAAAAATTACGTTTGTTGTATGGGAGCCCCCCTTTAATATTTACTTTATTGATATTTAATTATTTATTATGAAAGGTAATATACAAGTTAATATTCTGTGAAAATTTGAACCGTCTACCTGTTACCGTTTTTAATATTGAGCAAAAAAATACGAAAAAAAACACGTTTATTGTATGGGGACCCCCTTTAATATATATATTTTTTAAATTTTTAGTATTTGTTGTTATAGCGGCAACGGAAATACATCATTTGTGAAAATTTCAGCTTTCTAGCTATCACGGTCTATGAGATACAGCCTGGAGACAGACAGACAGACAGACAGACAGCGGTCTCGTTTTTACCCTTTGGGTACGGAACCCTAAAAATTCTAAGATTTTTCTAATTCTACGAGTCTACCTAGTTGAGTATTTTGTTCCAACTACAGTTTCAAAAAGGTTTAAGTTTTATCGTATTCCAGCTCTTGCTCTCGCCTCGGCTGTAGAGAGGCTACTACTTTAAGTCGAGGTGGCTCGGCGAGAGTGTACCCACTCCGTCTCATGTGATAACCTGTAACTGCGGAAACTCAGTTGCTTGCATGTAGGCTCTCGGCAAATGGTAAAATAATTCTAAGATTTTCTTAGCTCAAATGTCTACGAGTCTACCTAGTTAAGTATATATTTTCAGCTTCAGTATCAAAAAGGTTTTGGTTTTATCTTATTCCAGCTGTTAATCTAGCCTCGGCTATAGAGAGGCTACTTCGTTATTTCGAGGTGGCTCGACGAGAGTGTAGCCACTCCGTCTCATGTGATAGTCTGTAATTTCCCGCGGAAACTCGGTTGGTAGCGTGTAGGAAATGGTTCTTGGAAAATGGTATAAAATTTACTGAGTACTTCTACTTTTAGTTTTCAGAAATACTTTTTTTAATAAAAGCATTAAAATATCGCCTTTGTTTAATACTCATTGTACTCATTTTACATAATGGTAGGGTACACTAGGGTTAATAATGCGGTGAGTTTTCAACCCCATACGACTAATAGTAGTATTTAGTAGTAAGAGTAGGTAAAAAACAAGAAGTAAGAAATATGTGCTAGTGTGCAAAGGCAGCCTTATCGCTAAAGTGATCTTGGATTAAGCCTACGACTATGAGTGACTAGATTAAGAATGCGGGTTTTAACCATATACAGATTAATAATATAGTAACTTAGTAAGCCATAGACTTAATGATCTCTGAGGCAAGGAGGTAAAAGGTACTTAACTAAAAAGTTATACATAAATAAAAGCTTACACAAAACTCGTATGTTACATGAAATATTTAATAGAGATTTGATACCTATGATCAAACGTAACAGACAGACATACAAACAGATGGAAAAACACTTGCATTTTTTAAGGATTAGTTACCGAAGAAATTTTTATGTAATATTTTTGAATATTTTATTTGCAGCGGTTTGGATGATACATATCTTTAATGTCTTGTTTTGAATACGTTTCTATACGTGGGTATTTTATAAAATGAATTGATTATGAAATTGATTTATTTACGTCTCAGTTAGTCGTAGCAATAGAGCGAAAATAATAACAAAGAACTTTTTAGCATTTGTCCGTGAAATTGTTAAATCTCTTGCTCATATTGTGAATTGATTTTGAACTTTATTCTTATAATACTAAGGTAGAAAGTTCCGTTGTAGTTGAGTATCGTCTGAATATACGTACTAAATCTGGGAAAATATCGTTTTATCATTTTATAAGGACTTTTCAGTTTTCTGTTACTGAATTCTCCCGTTCCCGATATAGTTTAACGAGGGAACCAATTTGCGCTTAGATTCAAAATGTCAATCATAAGAGATCGTTGATGGTAATGAAAAATGTTGCATATGATTTTCCAAAACGAAAAGAGAGAACCCGTTTTATAAAAATATCACATAGTTATTTTTGAAGTGAAATTTCTTTAGAATCGTTGTGATTTGAAAATTCGATGAAACGAAAAAGCGACACTAAAAAGCGACAAACATATTCATAATAGGATTTAGCCTGCGAGAAAATGAGATAGAATACCAGTTATATTTATCTCATTCTCTTGTAGCATACATTTCTGAAGTTTCACTTCTGCCGTGTGTGAATTGCACACACACTTTTTTTTAGATTAAATGATGCCCGAGACTTCGTACGCGAGAGTTAAGTTTTTTAATTCCCCGGGAACTTCTTAATTTTCCGGGATAAATAGCTTTTAGACCTTACCACAAAAGTGCAAAAATGAATATCTGCACGGCTTTGTAGGCTAGAACAGTGACGAAATTAACATTTTATGTTTGACGTAGCACCTTGCTACGCTCGCCTACGCTTTATGCTGCAGGTGAGCTTTGCGCCTTAATCAACATTATACATTGAGTTCGATCTCAAGGACTCGCGATGTATCGAGCGTAGCAAAAACACGACATGGCGTAACATTATCTTGCTACGCTCGCCTACGCTCTATTCTGCAGGTGAGCTTTGGGCCATAAGCGACATTATACATTGAGTTGGATCTCAAGGACTCGCGATATATCCAGCGCCTACGCTCTATTCTGCAGGTGAGCTTGGCGCTTTAAGCGATAATATACATTGAGTTCGATCTCAAGGACTCGTAATGTTTTGAGCGTAGCAAAAACATGACATGGCGTAGCATTATCTTGCTACGCTCGCCTACGCTCTATTCTGCAGGTGAGCTTGGCGCTTTAAGCTATAATACACATTGAGTTCGATCTCAAGGATTCGCGATGTATCGAGCGTAGCAAAAACATGACATGGGTATCATTGTTATGGCAGGGAGGAAAATGCTGAGTATTGTTATTGTTTCCGATCTAGATATTCATCCGACGGTTTGTATTGAGATAACCGGAAAACCAATGTACCGAATCTATCTATACTAATATTATAAATGCGAAAGTTTGGATGGATGTATTTTTTTTATCTACAACAAGTTAGCCCTTGACTGCGATCTCACCTGATGGTAAGTGATGATGCGGTCTAAGATGGCAGCGGGCTAACTTGATGGCAGTTATATTATACCCATACTACTAATCGATTTCTACACGGCATCGAACTGGTCTGCTGGCACGTCTTTGCCGTTAGGGCTACCACACTACTAGCCACGGCCAAAGCCTTCCACCTGACTAAATTTGGCCATATTCCAACACGCTGGCTAAGTGCGGATTGGCACACCTTCGAGAACAATTATGAAGAAATCTAGGGCGCACAGGTTTCCTCGCGATGTTTTCCTTCACCTTTTAATTTGAAGCAAGTATTTAATTTTTTTAAACGCACATAACTCCAGGTGGCTTGTCTGGAGGAGGAGGAGGAGGAGAAGGAGGAGGAAATCACTTTTAGTGATAAGACCACCCTTGCGTACTTTTTTTCTGTACTTTTGAAGTGTTTACTCTATATCTTTATGTTTGTGTTGCAATATGGAATTTATCTATCTATCCCATAACTTCGAAAAGTTAGAGGATCGAACCGATTATCCAAATAGGAAGGCGGGATTTTTAACCACTAGGCTATAACTGCTTTATGACAAAGGTGGATAGATGTATAGTGGATGGTTATAATTAAAAGGTAAGGCAAGCAAATTGTATCTAACCCTACTAATTGTCCCTTCTCAGACGTTTTGGAACCCTTAGGATAATTTTGAATTATAATTGCTAACTAAGTCAAAGCCCTCGTATAATAACTATAGAACTTCAAAGTTAGTAAGACTTGGGGCCATACTGCCAACGCGAGTCATATTGTTTGGTTATTGTTGACTTTCGTGTTTTAGAATAATTTATAATCCTTATTCTAGGAACGTCAAGGTACGTGACATCAATCTGTCATTTTGAGTAATATTGCTTAAGTATTGCTTTAAGTGTTGGCAGTATATCCCCTGTATTACACAAAATAATCATGTCAAAATTGAATTGCAAATTAAATTCCTGTTAACGGACCAGTTAATATTAATATTAACTCACGCGTAAACAAAAATTGAATTATTTTAGTTAAATGTCAGTAAAATATTATGAACGTATGCTTATATACCATTACTAAATTAAATAAATTCACTTAAATCGGTATGTAAAAGTATTCTGTACTAGACGATGCCAGCGACTTCGTCCGCGTGGATCGAGTTTTATTCCCGCGGGAACCCGTTAATTTTCCGGGATAAAAAAGCCTTTGTGTTTCCCCGTGATACAATCTACCTATAATCTATATACCAAATTTAATCAAAATCGGTAACTCACGCGTAAACAAAAATTGAATTATTTTAGTTAAATGTCAGTAAAATATTATGAACGTATGCTTATATACCATTACTAAATTAAATAAATTCACTTAAATCGGTATGTAAAAGTATTCTGTACTAGACGATGCCAGCGACTTCGTCCGCGTGGATCGAGTTTTATTCCCGCGGGAACCCGTTAATTTTCCGGGATAAAAAAGCCTTTGTGTTTCCCCGTGATACAATCTACCTATAATCTATATACCAAATTTAATCAAAATCGGTTTAAAGGGCGAGCCGTGAGAGCGTAGCAGACATACAGACAGACAGAGAGACAGACGGACACAATTTCGCATTTATAATATTAGTATGGATGTATGAGTTATATGTAACAAACTTTCAGATGTTTGTCATAGGTCTCAGACTACATCAATATTGTAGCCAAATTGAAGAATCACTTTGTAACACGAATTCTGTAATTTGCCAGGGACATCCATACTTACAATGGTAGGCATAGATAACATTGGGTTTGAACGCCTTTTGTTAGAGACAATAATAAAGCCGACTGCCTATAGGCAGTCGCCGGGTATACTTTTGTATACCCGGCTACCGGGTACATTAATAACTAGGTATTCTTTGTGTACGTTTCTGTTTTTCTTATTTTCAGTGAAATGAACATTTTGAAGCTACGATATTACTTCGAAAGGAAAATTTTAAAAGCCAATATATGTGAAAAAAAGTCTTTTGAGATGTTATTTATTTTGGAAGTAAACAATTTATTCCTATAGTCAGTCTATCTGTTATATTTACGTGGAGTTTCGTCAATAGACGCGATCATATTTCATTTATTTAGAAAAATGTATGCCACGTTAAAAATTTGAAAACGAAATTTGTAGATAATCTCATTTACAACAACTTAATATTTAAACACAAGATTTTTTGTAGATTGTTATTTATTTGTTAACATTGTAAATATTTAAAAAAAGTACAAAATGAAAAATATTCGAGCTATTGAGCAAACACAATCATCCGTTTTTCCACATGTCAGTTTGTCTATCTGTTTATCCTGGCTAATCTACGAATGATAAGACAAGTGTACCTACTCATAGACTATGTACTTTTTCACTGGGAAAACCAAATTTTGCACGAGTTTAAAAAAAACTAAATCTATATATATAAAAATGAAACCCTATTTCCCTTGCTCACGGCATCACGCGTGAACGGCTGGACCAATTTCGCTAATTCTTTTTTCGTTGTATAGGTGAGGACCTGGAGAGTGACATAGGCTACTTTTTATTCCGGAAAATGAAGGAGTTCTCGCGGGAATAACAAAAAACTTAAACCATGCGGACGAAGTCGCGGGCATCAGCTAGTCTAGGATAAAAATTAGCCAAATCGTCGTAGACAAGGCATGGTATCCTAAACTAACATTACAGGTTTTACAAAAATAAAAATAAATTTTTTTCGTAACGAACTTTTTTTTTTTCTTAATTCTTCCTTTATGCATCTAGATTTTCTAAGATTTCCGAACGGCTTTACGTAATTCTTATATTTTATTCAGTAAAGGAGGGCTCTTAATGGCCCTACAAAATTTCATTAAGTCGGGTTGAGTGGTCTTTTGACCACCAAGGTTTTTTTGAAGGCCCTTTTATTTCCCTAAAAATATACAGAATAGTAATTTTCCGTACTCCATTCTATAATATAATAAAGGCGAAAGCGTGTCTGTCTGTGGCCCTTATGAGACTAACTACTCACTTAAAGTTTATTTCACATAGACGATAAAATATTGTTATTAAAATGATTTTTATAATATTATTTTATTACATTTCCACCTCTAAGGGGTTTACAAAGGGGGAAATAGGAGTTTGATATTTACTATTTAAGGGCTAGCTCCACTTGACATACACGGAATGCATCAAGGATATTTGGCGCGGCACGTAGCGCCAAATATTATTTTGTGTGAGTTTGTATGGGCCGCGTCGCGCAGTGCATTTGTTTGCCGTGTTGCTTTAAGCGATACAAACATTATTTGCCGCTACGTTTCGCGCCGCTACGATCTATAGTGGGGCTAGACCTTTAAAATCAAACTTAACGAGATTGAAGCTCTGTGCGTGCTCAAAAGCTAGTCCATGTCCAAATGCAAAAGTGTGTCTATCTGTCTGCTACGCTTTCACGGGTCATCCTTTCGTCCGATTTTGATTAAATTTGGTGCAGGGGCAGTTTAAATCCCGGGCAATGACATAAGCTACTCTCTATCCCGGAAAATTAAAGAGTTCCCGCGGGAATCAAAAATCTTAATCCACGCGGACGAAGTCGCGGGAATCATCTAGTGATAAATGATTAAAAGGTACTGGTATTAAATTCAAAACCTATTACTAATCCTCTTTTGTTTAAACGCCACTGATTAAACCAGCATTTTACTTCGCCCTAAATTATTCATAACCACTCCAAGTCGGCTGATAACCGGGTTGCGTTCCACAAAGGCATTCTTCCGGACCTTTTACCCGGGCATTAAGACACCACTAAAGTCTTTTACAATAGGGATGATCTATTTTTTCTACTGCTTTAATCTGATCACGTCATCTTATCTGCCACTTGACCAATAGTAATGGGATTATTAAAAGACTACAAGTTTGTAGAGTAGATATTCCAATCAATATTGGTCTTATGGTAGATGAGGTTTTTTATCCACTGGATACGCCTTGCCTGCGATTTCACCTGATGGTAAGTAACGATGCAATCTTAGATGGTAGCGGGCTATCCTGTTAGGGGTATGGCAGTTATAAACCCATACCTACCCCTTGTAGGTTTCTGCACGGCATCGTACCGGAACGCTACATCGCTTAGCGGTACGTCTTCTTTGCCGGTAGGGTGGTTACTAGCCACGCCCGAAGCCTCCAAAATCAGACCACAGAAAATAAATGAATATATGATACAAGAATAGTGAATGATGCAGAATATTTGCCTGTCAGACAAAAAAAAATTGTCCGCAGTCCGTAGCATGTTTTAGCTATAATACTGGCTAGAAAGTTTGACGAAAGCAACATTTAATTCAATACTGAATTATTCAGTCAGTCAAGCCCGCTCTTATCCGGGCCTACTCCATAAAAGCGTTTAGTGATATCCGGGCTTTTAGCCGAGTATCAAGATAAGTTTGAGGACATCCCTGGCGTAGTGGTGAGCGGTTGTAGCTGTAATATTATTAAGGGCTGAATCCCCAATTTGGCTGGATCAATATAAGACTTTAGATTTTCCTAATTGCTTCATCTGTTCTGCTGGGAGGGTGCGACTACTTTTTACCCCGGAATATCCAACAGTTCTTACATAATATTTAAAAATTATTTAGATATTTTAGTGATATTTTCATTTCTTGAAATCAATTCAATAAGTTTCCATCAAGATGGTTGTTATTTGCTCCTATTTCACAAATATTCCTATTTCACCCGGGATATTAAATATCATTATTATACAATGTCTGTTTGACAATTTTCTGAGTAAATAGTGAATACAATAAATAATTGTGTTTCTGAGGGGTGCTCTAATGTACGAGTACCTACAATTCCTTAGTTGGACAAATCTAAAAATAACGCTTCTCCAATGTGTTTTTAATGAAAACAAAATTAGTGGGATGTAGTGGTGGTGGTGGTGAAATGTGTTTATGCTCACATTCAAAGTGTGCTTACTCGTAAGTCATTGAGTCACCGACCCACCGGTAGATATATAAGTGGATATTTAGGGTTCTGTACCTCAGGGGGAAAAAAAGGAAACCTTACAGGATCACTTCGTTATCCGTCTGTCTGTCTGTCAACCACCCTTTTCTCGGGAACGCGTGGAGGTATCAAATTGAAATTAATATGAAATACTTAGGTCCCTTGGAGCTATATAAAAATTTCACTGGGAGCTTAGGCTGTGTCACATTACATAAGATTCAGTAAGATTGGGTAAGATATAGTCTGGTTCAGGGTGGTGGGTGGTCTGATTAGTTCCGGTTGGGTGCAATTAATTCTGGTTGGGTCTAATTAGTTATGGTTAGGTCCTAAAGAAAAAATCTCACCTCATTCATGTAATGCCAAGTCTCGCACGCCCTCACGGGACTCAGGGGCTTATAATGGTTCTCGAAGGTGTACTTATAGAACAGCCAAGGGGCAGGGAACAGCACAGTGAACATGTCGCACAGCGTCATCGCCATCAGCACCACGTTGGTTGGGGTTCTCATACTAATATTGTGACGCCGGGAGAAGACCATGACGTTTATGTGAGGCTATGTCAGATTACGTCAGATTGGGTAAAATATAGTCAGGTTCGGGTTTAATCTGATTAGTTCAGGTTGGGTCCGATTTGGTTGAGTTGGGTTTCAAAATCAATAAAATGTTACCTCGTTCATATTATAATGCCACGCCTTGCAGCCCTCACTGGACTTAGGGGCTTGTAATGGTTCCCGAAGGTGTACATATAGAACAGCCAAGGGGCACGGAACAGCACAGTTAACATGTCACATAGCGCCATCGGGGTTCTCATATTATTATTATTGAGACGCCGGGAGAAAACCATGACGTTTATGTTAGGCTGTGTTACATTATGTCAGATTGTGTTAGATTGGGTAAGGTATAGTCAGGTTCGGGTTTAATCTGATTAGTCTGGTTGGTTCCGATTTAGTTGAGTTGGGTTTCAAAAGCAATAAAATCTTACCTCGTTCATATAATGCCATGCCTCGCACGCCCTCACGGGACTCAGGGGCTTGTAATGGTTCCCGAAGGTGTACATATAGAACAGCCAAGGCGCAGGGAACAGCATAGTGAACATGTCACATAGCGCCATCGCCATCAGCACCATGTTGGTTGGGGTTCTCATGTGACGCCGGGAGAGGACCACGACGATTAACGTGTTGGCTACCGTTGTAGTGGCGAGCAGGAACGGGGCGATGTATCTGTGGGGTAAATGTGACATGTTAAAAAATGTGGGGTCATTGTGTCACTTATGGGTGGGGTAAATTGTAATTTTTTTAATATGTTTAATTGTAAGTTTAGTTTGTTATCTATAGATGTCTAGAAAAATAAACCATTATTTTTATTATTAAGACCAGAAATAAGGGTTTTAGTATCTACTGAACTATACCTACTTAGCAGGACATCATACTTCATACTAATATTATAAATGTGAAAGTGTGTTGGTTTATTGGTTTGTTGGTTTGTCCTTCAATCAGGCCGCAACGGAGCAACGGATCGACGTGATTTTTGGCATGGGTATAGTTGAAGACCTAGAGAGTGACATAGGCTACTTTTTATCTCGGAATATTAAGGATTTCCCGCGGGAATCAAAAAAACATAACCACGCGAAAGAAGTCGCGGGCATCAGCTACTTTGGAATTTTAATAGGACTTGAAAAAAAACAAATATTTGTAATCTCATAATCTAGATTATAAATGCGAAAGGGTATTTATCTGTCTGCCTGTCTCTCCAAGGTCTAACCGCGCGCTGGACCGATCTTGTCGAGAGATAAGCTAATCTCACTAATACTTAAATATTTTGTGGCATAAACAGTATCCCTCCTTTATTAATTTACTAGCTGATGCCCGCGACATCGCCGTCCGCGTGGAATAAGTTGTTTGTAATTCCTACGGGAAATTCTTAATTATCCGGGCTAAAAAGTAGCGTTTATCACGCTCCAGGTCCTCAACTATACCCATGCAAAAATGACGTCGGTCCGTTTCTCTGTTGCGTCGTGATTAAAGGACAAACCAACAAACAAACACACTTTCGCATTTATAATATTATAGTGTATGATAAAGAAATAAAACGATGTATGATTATAATTTATAATACACGATTGTTCTTCGTTTTTCAGAATTTATTAAAATATAATCTACCAAGACAAACATATAAAAGGTTTTTCTTGGTATGTTTATTTCTATCATTGAATGTCACATAACTGAATACATAAAATGCCGTGTCAAATTGAAGATACCACATAAGTATAGCATTCAATAGAAATAGGGTGTAACAAACTTTCTTACGAAGCTCCTCCTAAGGCACAAATACACTAGGGACCCGACAGAACACAACGTCCACGTGAAACGTGCAATTTGTTGAAACTACGTTTTGCCATGTCATCCAAGTCTGTGGAGCTCCATAAAAGTGCTGTCGTGGATGTTCACCGCGGAAGTTATAAGGTCTAGCTCCAATTCAGATTAAGCGATACGGCAAGCAGATGCACTGCCCGACGCTGCCACATACAAACTCATACAAAAATAATTTGCCGCTACGTGCCGCGACTCGACTGCCTCGTTGGTCTAGTGGTTAGCATGTTCGACTGCGGTCGACGAGGTCTCAGGTTCGAGTTCCAGGTCGGGCCATAATTAAGTATTGGGTTTTTCTGACTAGAAATTCTCAGTACTAGCCCGGAGTTAGGAAGTTGGCGGTGTTTCACCCCCGTGCCTCGGAGCCGTCACGATTATTATTACTAATATTATAATAGTCGTTAAAGCCCACCAAACCGCATTGGAGCAGCGTGGTGGGTCTAAGCTCTATTTTCCTCTCTCCAATGAGAGTGGGACCCTAATGGGCATTAATGGTTGATTTGGTAGTGGCCGCGATTCGCCCTGCATCTCAAGTGGGGCTAGACCTTTATCCTGTGTGGTCCGTCATGTGTTTTCGCCCTTAGCAGACCTCTCCTCGAGAGAAATATACTTTGACATTTTGCCATCCCACTGATCACCCATTCGTTTTACTCTGAGAACTTTTGACAGTTTTATTTCTTTTATATAGATTGATGCGTGACCTGTGTCAATCCCAAAAGGTAAATTGCTCTCCCGAAACTCCCGAGAGTAAATATAATGCCTTCGTGCACTTATGGAATGGTCCAGCGGTAAGCAAACAGACTGATTGGTTGGTTTATTGATTGGAATTGATTTCTGAATTATATTATTACAAGATGATGCCCGCGCCTTCGTGCGCGTTGACTACTTTTTAATTCCCGGGGGAACTTCTACATTTTCCGGGTTAAAAAGTAGCCTATGTCCTTCCTAGAATGCAACCTAACTTAACTCTGTACCAAATTTCGTTAAAATCAGTTGAAAAGACGGGCTGGGAAAGCGTAGCAGACAGACGGAAAGACAGACAGACACGGTTGCATTAATTATAATATGTATTAGTAAGTATGAATTATACCTACTTAACAGTCTATAAGTATAAGTTTCATATTATATGGTGGTCTCGCTGAATGCTCGCTGATGAGTTAAGTTACGCACGAAAGTTAAAATCAATACTCTCCAACCATACCAGCTAAAAGTATAGAAATTGGCTGATTAACAGTGTTTAGTTCTATACTATATCTATACTTCTATTCTAATATTATAAATGCTAATGTTTGGATGGATGGTTTGTTATTCAATCATGCTAGGCAAACGGCTGAACGGATCTGGATGTGGTACAGAGATAGATTATAGTCAGGAATAACACATAGGCTACTTTTTATCCCGGAAAATAAAATAATTACCGCAGGAGCCAAAAAACCTCAATGCACGCGGACGAAGTCGCGGGCATCAGTTAATTCTAGTGCATAACAAAACTCATTCACACTTACCCATACATAGGTTCCGCATAATTGATGGGGAACTCGCAAGTGACGTTCAGATAAACATGCGAGTGATTGGAAGAGCAATAGTCGTCGGAGGTGAAGTTAGAATAACCCGGGTTCGTTATATCATCAGCAAAACTTAAGTTAAATCTGTCCCTCTCTGTTGGTATATAGTATCTTGAATGATTGCTCAGGGAGTTATCTAGCCAGTCGTCTGGTGACTCCATTTTGGTTTTCGTTGGTTATCTCACGATTGATGTTGACATGGTGGTTTTTTAATTGGTTTTTCTTGTTGTTGTTGTTGAGCTATTTTAGTCCGCCATTATCTGTGGACAATAAAAGGGATAGTTAGTTTTCCTGGTTTACAAGCAGAGCTTTTGAGGTGCTTTCGTAAAACGCTTCTTTGACTGCGCGCAATGTGAATCGCATTTGTGAGATAAATAAGTGTAAGTGCAAATCATTTCATGTCAATTAGCTATGGATCACCAATTTTTTTTTTCCACTACAAGTTAGCCCATGACTGTGATCTCATCTTTTGGTAAATGATGATGCAGTTTAAGATGGTAGCGGGCTAACCTGTTAGGGGCATGGCAGTTATATTTAACGCATACCCCTTATCGATTTATGCATAGTTAAATACCAATAAAATAAACGAACGGTACACAAAAGTCATCACATCACAAGGACTGTGTTTTAAGGGTTGCGAATCTAAAAGGTAGGAAAGCAACCCTTATGGTGCGATTATGTCTGTCCGTTTGTGCTACCAAGCGATTAAGCATTCCTGTACACTGTCCTCTTAACAAACACCTATCTATTCTAGGTATCACCGACAGCCCTCTATGCAGAGCCTGCATGGAGAGCGACAAGACACCGAAACACATGCTGCTCCACCCAACGAGAAGTCTACATTGGCTCTCCAGCAACACTACCGGAAGTCCCCGCCAACCTGGGTGGCCTGCTTGGATTCTGGAGTGAGCTCGATTGGCTGGAACGATCCAGCGTGGAGTCGCACCAGCGATTTCACGCACAACCGCACAACCGCACACGCGGAAAATAATCCCAGGATACAAATAAGAAGAAGAAGAAGCATTCCTGTACGATGCCGGGTAAACCGATGTTGGGGAAACGGTACCGATGACGGCTATGCGTTTAATATTGCTGCCATGCCCCTCCCAGATTAGCCCACTACCAGCTTAGACTGCATCATCATTTACCGATGTAAGATCATAGTCAAGGGTTAACTATTAGTGTAATAAAAAAATTAGCATAGTTCAAAGAAACGATAGCGTTGGGGTATCATCTAGGTTTGAATAAAGATTTCGTACCAAAAAACAACAATAATAGTTTAAACCTATTCAGAAATCCGACGGGATAACAATAAAATTGTTAGCAAAAGTACTATCTTGTGAAAATGTGGAAATCCTCAGGTGTTTATTATTGTATAGTCCAGTTTTCTTTTGTAAAAAAATCGTAATACTTTTCGTAAATACGCTACAGTGCTCCTGGCATCACGCTTCTTGAAAAAGGGTTTATTACTCGAGTCTCGTACCCAAATCCTACTCTAGACATCATAACAATGGTATGATAACAATGGGTCTTACATCCTTGATCTGTGCTTGACCTTACATTCCCTGCTTAGGACAGAGCCAAGAAGATTTTATTTTCTACTAGCTGATGCCCGCGACTCCGCCCGTGTAGTTTAAGTTTTTTGATTCCCGCAGGAACTCCTTAATTTTCCGGGATAAAAAGTAGCCTACGTCACTCTCCAGGTCCTCAATTATAACCATGCCAAAAATCACGTCGATCCGTTGCTCCGTTGCGGCGTGATTGAAGGACAAACCAACAAACAAACTGACTTTCGCATTTATAATATTAGAATGATTTATTTAAAATTTATCCAAAAAAATCTTATTATCATTAATTTATCGAAAAAAGCTAAACAACAGGTATAATCCCGCGACTTCATCCGCGTGGATTTTTTTTTGATTCCTCGGAAACTCCTTAATTTTCAGGGATAAAAGTAGCCTATGTCCTTCCCTGTAATGTAACCTACCGCTATACCAAATTTTATCAAAATCGGTTGAATAGACGGGCCGTGAAAGCGTAGCAGAGAGACAGAGGCACACTTTCGAATCTTATTTAATATTATACTAGCGGATGCTCGCGACTTCGATCGCGTGATATAAGTTTGTTTTCCCACAAGCACTCCTTAATTTTCCAGTAGGTATAAAAAGTCTATACCACTCTCCAGGTCCTTAACTATCCGTGCACAATACCCGTTGCTCTGTTGCGGCGTGATTGAACGACCAACTCTCTATTTCACCCTTTGGGGGTAGAATTTTCAAAAACTGTTAAACACATATTTCTTTGTTTTCAACCGGTAGCTCACATACCAAGTGCCATGGTAAATGAAATGAAGGACTTTCATACAAACTTCCAACCCCTATTTTACCAATTCGGGGGTGAAATTTACAAAAACTGTGACATACGTACTTCTTAATTATCAACTCGTAGCTCATATACCACGTTTCATGGCTATAACTTGAGAAATGAAGGACTTTCATGCAAACTCTCATCCCCTATTTCACCCTCTCGAGGGTAGAATTTTTGAAAACTGTGAAATACCTATTTCTTCATTTTCAACCAGTAGCTCGTATACCAAGTTTCGTAGATATAACTTGAGAAATGACGGACTTTCATACAAACTTTCACCCCCTATTTCACCCCCTTAGGGGTGGAATTTTGAAAAATCTTTCCTTAGTGACTACCTACGTCACAAAAGGAACCTACTGCCAAAATTTCAAGTTTCTTACCCCAGTGGTTTAGGCTGTGCATTGATTAGCTAACGATTTTATATATATATATATATATATATATATGGTATAGTGACATAGGCTATTTTTTATCCCGGAAAATTAAACCACGCGGGCAAATTCGCGGGCATCAGCTAGTTTATAATACTCGTATGGATTTCATATTCATTGAGAAAACAGAAAAATACATTTGTATGGACAAACAGACTCCAAAAACTTGAATTCACGTGAACAAAGTCGCGACTCATGCCTTTTTGAAATGTATAGGAACTATACAAAGGAAACCGTAAGCCTTTGCGTATACCTCATTCTTTATGATGGGATAAAGTGTATGAATATGTAAAATTCGCTACATTCCATGAGGTAAGATAAACTTAGTGAATTTCGCCTGTCTCGTGTATATTTTACTTCGATATTTTAGATATTTTTTCCTTTTTCTTTTACATTTTTCCCTTTTAACAATTTTTCGCGAATAATAAGGTAGATGTTTGCCACATGTTCCTTTACTCATGTGAAAATATTATGTTAAAGAAGAAGTTGTGTGATAATGTATGCGTGCACTAAATAATTTGACGTAATTCTTAATTGCACACCACAAAACAAGAAAAGAACAAAATTATTTTAAAAAAACTTAAAAGATAAGTTATTATGTACAATAAGGCGGTCTTATCGCTTAGTAACGATCTCTTCAAGTCAAACTTATAACAATTTTATATAATGTACCTAGTTCGAAAAAATTCAGAAAATATAATCATACTTCCTTACTTCGGGCCAGTACTGAGAATTTCTGGCCGGAAAAACCTGGGACTCGAAACTGGGACCTCGTCGGCCGCAGTCAAACACGGTAACCACTAGACCAACGAGGCAGTCAGTTGCGAATTAATTGAAGGACAAGTACGCGTGTCATAGACAGCATACGACGAGTGTGCGTCACTGCAGGTAGTGTGCATACTGACCGGTACTTACAAACGCAAAAACGTCTCCAAGCAGATTTGAGTGTAGGACTGCCTTAGTGTGTTTTCGCCCTTAGTTCAACAATCAAAATAATATTCGTCATGAAATCCTCGGGTAATTGTATATTATAATTGGGTATTATGGCCGGGATTCACATAATTAGATTTTCACGGGAAATTTCTATTAAATATCGCATCAATTTACTTCCTGTTCCGGTGTTATTATTCAAAACTCGAAGCTTCGATGCCTTGAAGGGCAATGGAGGCAATTTAATTTTCTTACTGCTTACTTTATAGGGGCGGCTCTAGCTAAAATAGGCTTGCAGCTAGTTTATAAGCAGATTACCTATCAAAGACACGAAATTGCCATAGGCTTATTATATCCTAACGTCCGTAATACAAAGCTTCCGTCCGCTCGGGGATAATTCAATTTCCATAGTTCTCTGACGGGGTAAATGTAAGGTTGTCATTATTTAAGTCGACGTAACAAGGTACTAAAATTTTACAATAATGACGTAACATCAAGCTGTAGCCAGTCCCACAAATTTATCTGACCCGATGAGTCGCTAGTATCTATACTAATTCTATTCTAATACTAGAGGTCGCCCGCGACTTCGTCCGCGTACAATTGCTGATTTCCTATGAGATTATGAAATTTTCCCGCTGCAAAAAGCCTGTTTATAGAGGCTTTATAGAGCTTATCCAGGTTTTTATTATTTAAACCTAATAACCTTATTGCCGATTTTCAATTATTTAACTTCAAAAACTTAGAACCCTCATGTAAGCTTCCAACCTCCATTTCACCCCTTTGGGGTAAATTTTCGTAAAATTGCTCATATTACAGCTTATTATTATTTATAACTAATAACTTAATTTCCCATTTTCATGTGTCTAACTTCAAAAACAAAGGACTTTCATACAAACTTCCAACCCCTATTTTACCCCTTTGGGGGTAGAATTTTGAAAAACTGTGAAACACGTCTTTCTTCATTTTTAATCTGCAGCTCATGTACCAAACTTCATGGCTATAACTTGAAAAACGTCGGACTTTCATACAAACTTTCAACCCCTATTTTAACCCTTTGGGGGTGGAATTTCGAAAAACTCTCTCTTAGTTGATACTTAGTCTTCACAAAGAAGTCTTCTTTTTTTTCTGTGTGGGTAGTCATAAAGTAAACAGCTAAGTTAATCACTCCTCTGATTTTATTTGAATTTAAATATATTTCTTGTAGTTATTAGTGCTTATGATACGGTAAATAATACTAAATAGCCCCACATTACCTGGTGCATATAATTTCTTCACTTGCAAGTAACTTCACTCAATAACATGGATTTACACACACAGCTAAGTAAAAACATGGAAGATGTTGTGGCAATGATTGAGTCCCGCATGGATAATTTTGACAAGGCCTTGGCTAGTACTCAGTCTTCTATAAAATCACCCTCCACCACTACCTCCAGCAGCCTGGCAGCGCTCTCTACTGAATTCTCGACTTTTAAAGATTTAGTCTGGAAAACCCTGGCCATGCTCCGCCAGCAGCTACAGTTGCTCACTCTCGGCTTTGATGAGCATGAAACACATTCAAGGAGGAAGGTCTTACTCCTGCATGGTGTACCAGAGGTGAACAATGAGCAAGTTGAAAACTCAACTTGTGACGTGATCCATAATCACTTGAAACTGCCCAGTATAGACAGCTCCAGCATAGACATCTGCCATAGAATCGGTGTCAAAAAGGACAAGCCGAGGCCCATACTTGTGCGGTTTACTACAATGAAACTCAAAAACTTAGTGTGGACTTCGAAAACAATTCTTAAAGGCAGCGGTTTTACAATCACTGAGTTTCTGACGAAGCCAAGGCAAGAATTGTTTGTCGCTGCGCGAAAGCACTTTGGCATGAAGAATAGTTGGACAGCTGACGGCGCCGTGGTGATTGCGTTGCCTGATAAAAGCCGCAAAAGGATCATAACTTCATCCGAACTCCAGGCCCTAATCAACAAATTTCCGCAGGGTATTAGTGCTCAGGATCAGAAGACGGCCAGATCTCGCCGTGTGGTCAAGCCATCGGCATCGGCTAAATAGTAAAAGCCTGCAGTTTACGTTTTCAATGTCTCATCCATGGAACTTTAAGTCTATTTATATATAGTGTATTATCTATGGTCTATTTTCCCTTGCAGTGTGTATAGTTGTCAACATATTTTATGTATTATTGTAGTTCACACTTTACACAGTTGATCTATTTTCATTTGCAAAATTTTAATTATCTTCTAGTAGGTAGGTAGCAAAAATTTTAATTATCTTCTAGTAGGTAGGTAGCCGGTGAAAACAATCAGAAAATGTCAAATGTCAACTTGTCAAACAATATAGCACTGACACTGACATAACAATGACAGATGTTACTATGTTTAAGCCATGGATGTAGGAAGTAAATATAATGTGGTGGAAACTCCGTCTTGTTCCTGTACATGAAATACGACTAACCATAGATACGTTTTTATTAGAAGTGTTTATCTCTATGCTCATATTTTATTCTAAGGTTTTGAAACGTAGTGGTTATATTCTCTTTGTTGATAGTATGTAAGTCCATTTTCTAGTTAATATGTTTTCTTTTCTTTTTTGTTTACTTGTTACTTGTGTATTAATATAACTTTCTGCCAGAAAATGTGGGAATGGTCGAAATAATAAGTAATTTTATAGCTGCTAATCTATTTAAGAGTTAAGTAATTATACTATATATATATATTTTATTATATTAAGTATTATTATTATATTTATTATTAATTATATACATATTTGATAAGGTATTATATTATTATTATATTATTTTTATGTCCGTTAATCGGAATAATAATAATGATATTGAATTTTTCTCTTGCTCTTCGTCTGATGATTTCCGCAGTGCATGTAGTAGCACTTCTCTAGATAGTATTGAATCTATTGATACTGAACTTAAATCTATATTTATTGATAACTCTTTATGTCTCAATGTAGTTCACATAAACGCTCAGAGCATTCCGGCCCACTATTCCGATCTTCTCGCATCCTTTAGCAACGTGCATGTCGATGGTATTCTGGTATCAGAATCTTGGTTTAAACCTTCTCTTCCCTCTTCTCTCTATGATCTCCCTGGCTTTACTTTGATTCGCAACGACCGAACTGACAAGGGTGGTGGGGGCGTTTGTATATACCTCAGAAACAACCTTACTTTTAAAGTACTAAGCCAGTCTCCCAACTCGTACTCTGGTAACCTTGAATATCTTTTTCTTGAAATTTCAACCCACAACTCTAAACTTCTTCTTGGTGTTGCGTACAGCCCTTCTCCCACTATTAACTACTTCAATACTTTTGAATCGCTTCTCGATGACCTATCTCCATCTTATGATCACATAATTGTCATGGGGGATCTAAACACTTGTCTCATTAAAAATAACTCAAGGTCACATAAGCTGAAATCTTTAGTTTCTTCATTTAACCTTTCTCTTCTGCCACTGTCGGCAACACATTTCTCTCCTAACTCTGAACCTTCTCTTTTGGATATTATCATAGTATCCAAAACAGATAATGTTCTTACTCATGGTCAGCTAAATGCTCCTTTTTCTTACCATGATCTTATATTTTTACGCTACAATTTAGCTATACCTAGGCGTAAGGGTAAAACTGTTTTGCGACGCAATTTGAAGCACATAAATATTCAAGCTCTCCATAATGACGTTGCTGCACATGATTGGTCCCCACTTTTTGCTGCCTCTACTGTTGATGACAAGGTTGGAATTTTAAATTCAACCCTTACTGACTTATTTGACTCACATGCACCTGCCCGTCCTGTAAGGGTTAAGTACCTGCCTGCTCCTTGGCTTACTCCTGAGATAAAAAAACTCATGTCTAAACGCAATAAAGCTAAGAAGTTGTGCAAAAGGAATCCAACCGAAGAAAGTGTTGCTATCTATAAAAGGCTGCGAAATCGCTGCAATAAGATGTGTAGGGATGCAAAGCGCCGCTATATACATTCCTCAATCGAACACTTCACTCCTGGTCAGACTTGGAGTTTTTTGAAATCACTGGGTGTGGGTAAATCTCCTCAATCTCTTAGTCAGTCGCTTGATATAAACTCTCTCAATACGCATTTCTCTTCACCTCCGGTTAGAATCGCTGATAGTAAGAAAAGTTCATTGCTTTCTAAATTGTATAATGATGCCCCACCTAATTGTGATCCTTTTATCTTCAACCAAATATCAGAGGAGGATGTAAAGAAAGGTATCCTATCCATTTCATCTAAAGCAGTGGGTGATGATGGTATTGGTCGCGACATGCTTTTACTAATTATCGATTACTTAACACCTGTCATTGCTCATATCCTCAATTTTTCCTTGACAAACAGCACATTTCCAACGGCATGGAAAATGGCTAATGTCATTCCTTTACCTAAAACATCGAACCCGAATTCCTTCTCACATTTCCGTCCTATCTCTATTTTACCAATTCTCTCCAAAGTCTTAGAAAACATTGTTTTCAAGCAATTTTCTTTATATCTCTCACGCAACAATCTCCTAAGTCCTCTACAGTCTGGTTTCCGGCCCTCTCATAGTACTACCACAGCATTACTCAAAGTAACAGATGATATCCGGTTTGCTATGGACAACAAACAGCTTACTGTTCTCGTACTACTCGATTTCAGTAATGCTTTTAATTCAGTTGACTTTGATGTAATGCTTGCTATCCTCCACTCTCTTAACGTTTCTCCTTCTGTGGTTGTTTGGTTTAAGTCTTATCTCCAGGGTCGGCGGCAGAGAATCAGGACTGACGAAGATTCTTCGGAATGGGCTGATCTCTCTGCTGGCGTTCCTCAAGGCGGTGTTCTATCTCCATTACTGTTTTCCGTTTTTATTAACGAAATTTCCAAAGCAATTTCTTGTCACTACCATCTGTATGCAGACGATTTGCAGCTTTATAGGCACGCAGCACTACCCGACCTTGCAGATGCCGTAGAGGCGGTAAACAGTGATCTAGCACATGTCAAGACATGGGCTGATTCATTTGGTTTGCTTGTCAATCCTACAAAATCTCAAGCACTTATAATTGGCAGCAGCCGAATGCGCTGCAAGGTTGATTTCAAAACTTTACCTTGTATACTCTATGACGGTACAGCTATACCCTTTACCGATAAAGCCAAAAATCTAGGTTTAATATTTGACTGTAACCTTTCCTGGTCTGCTCATATCAATGAGGTGAGTAGGCGTTTGCACTATTCTATCCACTCTCTTCGCAGACTACAAAATTTCTTACCCTTACGCACCAAAATTATGTTAGCACAATCTCTTCTTCTCCCTCTCATCGACTATGCTGACGTTTGCTATTTAGATGCAACAGAGGAGCTACTCGACAAACTAGATCGGCTTCAGAATTTGTGCATCCGCTTTATTTACGGGCTGCGCAAATTCGACCATGTCTCAGAATTCCGTCGTCAACTGAAGTGGCTCCCAATTCGCTTTCGCCGGAATGTTCATATTCTGACATTACTTTTTAAAATTTTAAAGTTCTCTTCCCCTCCCTATTTACGCGAGCGTTTTCAGGATGCTCCTCCCCGAGTAAGACCGTTGCGCGCCTGTGTAACGGTGAAGACACTAGAAGTGCCCACGTGTAACACCATTTTCTACGCTAAGTCGTTTGCAGTGGTTGCAGCGTGTCTCTGGAATTCCCTTCCAGGGAATATCCGCGAGAGTCCATCCGTGGGTGCATTTAAGTCTAGACTGAAGCAGCACTTACTTTCAACTTTATATGATTAGCTATTATAATATTTATGTATATATATATGTATATATATTAATTATGTGTATATTATAGTATGTGTATAGTATGGCATATGTATGTGTACTTGTTGTTTATGTTTATATATCTTGTTAAACATTATTTAATCCTGTATTTATTTTGTTTTGAATGTACTTAAATCGGAAAAGTTTTCGTTTCATAACATGTACCTACACAGTTATAACTTATATATTTTACTACTCTCACATTCTGGGGCATCTGGAAGAAATCTCTTCAAGAGATAAGTTGTCCTTGTGCATGTCCTTTCAATGTTTATGTTTTATTTTTAAGTTACTGGTACAGAATACATAAATAAATAAATAAAGAACACACTCTCCAAATTTCATGTCTCTAGGACCAGCTGTTTAGGGCGTGCGTTGATATATATAAGTCAGTCAGTCACTCAGTCAGTCAGGACTTTGAATTTTATATATATAGATATAGATTATAAATGCGAATGTGTGTTTGTTTGTTGGTTTGTCCTTCAATCACACTGCAACGGAGCAACGGATCGACGTGGTTTTTGGCATGGATATAGTTGAGGGCCTGGAGAGTGACATAGGCTACTTTGTATCCCGGAAAATTAAGGGATTCTCGCGGGAATAAAAAAAAACTTAAACCACGACAAAGTCACGGGCATCAGCTAGTTAAAAATAAAATGAAAACAAAAACTTAGCAGCCATAAAAATTAGTTACAATTTTGGCCAAGATTGACAACTTTGACAGACTAATTTTGAAATGACATTTTGAAACGCCAGTTTACTGTATCTAATTAAAAGTCCGAATGTAGAGTTGAGATTCGCGCCTTACGTACCTATTTACCTTGTACCTATACGTACCTATTCTGTACTTACGCACTAAGAGGTAACTTAGAACTAAGATAGATATGAAATTGGCAAAGCGACAATTTCACAGCTATAGGTATATAACTTATCGAGATAAAGTTAGCTTCCATCTGTTGACTTAATTTCAGAGTCAAGTTATCTACATTAATTTGGATCTCTCGGTCCGTTTGTTCGGAGACAATCGTGATTCAACTCAGTTGCGGCTTCGTTGAGTTTACTTTATCAGTTTGGAGTTCTTGTTAAGAAATGCCTACTGCAACTTAACCAGATCTACGAATTAATATTATATCTACAGATTCCCGCAGATACCGAGGTCCACATTTGTACCAAATTTCATTCATTGTCATTCAATGTTTGACCATAAACTAAGCACTTTACAATGGTGCATTGTCGAGTCAACATCTCCTGAAGATGCTCCGGTGTCGAAGTGAAACATACGTTGAGAATAATTTGGAAGATTTCTGTGGTGTGGTGTATATCGCGGGCTATAAGTGCGGAATAAACACTGTACCACATAGATTTACCTATTGTGGCGGATTATAGCGAATTAAACTTCCAGTTCCTTCAAACCAACAAACAATTAATACACTTTCGCATTTATATAATACTAGCAGATGCCCGCAGATGCAGATGAAATAAGTTTTTTTGGATTCCCACGGGAACTCCCTAATTTTTCGGGTTAGTATATAGCCTATAACACTCACAAAATATAATGTGGCTTTCTATTGGTACCAGAATTTTCAACATCGGTTCAGTAGATCCAGAGAGTACCCCCTACAACGTCACAAACTCACAAACTTTACCTCTTTATAATATGAGTATAGATTATAAGTATGATTATGATGATCTTTTCCAAATTACGTTTAACGATTATTCCATAAATATTCCAAATAATATTCACAAATGAAATGACGACTCAAAGTTTTATTTTTCTTTCCGTCGTTAAGTACCTTTCAGAAAAATACAAGCAAATTATTATTCTTTAACAGAACTTTTGCTTTCGGAAAAACGTTTGAGGAGCTTTCCTATTGTCTTTGACATTCTCGTACCTTTGAAGTTTTAATTGAAACAATTGAAAACGATTTTCAAAGCAGGAGCCAACCCAATCCCAATCCAGGGGCCATACTGCCAACGCTTAAAGCCATGTTTCATTATTGTAGACTTTCGTGTTTTAGAATTGTAATCCTTATTTAAAGAATGCTAAGATACGTGTCATCAAACTGTCATTTTAATAAATATTGAAAAAGTATTGCTTTTTTAGCGCTTGAATGTTGAAATGATGAGAATGATATGCTGAATCAATGAGTTAAGAATAATGGATGATTACGAATGACAAATGTCATTCAGTTCTTGGAAATGATATAAATTATGCCTATCAATAATTATTTTGAGATACACGTGGACGAATCAGAGCTCACGTCTTAAGCGCTTTCTATTTAGAATTATTACTATTTTGGTACACGCCATGTCTTCCGTTGTTTAGTACGAAAACACACTACGGACAGGATAAGATAAAACTTTGCGAAATGCCCGCGCCGCTTTGCGAAAGCACGTTTCGTCGTGTCGCGGTTGTGTGTTTTTCGCCCTGTTACTTTTTTAAGTCTTTCTCTCTCTCTGCGTCGTATTCTTCATTACTGGGGTCGTAACCCCTTTCCATTAATCAAATAATGGTAGTTTTCTTGGGATAATAATGCAGTGGGTTCCCATGTTCTTCCACATATTTAAGTATTTAAGAACCAGTTTTTAGGAAACTTCTCTAGTAATTTCAGCAAAACAGCAAAAGCTATATTATAAATTTAAGCCCATTGTTTTTCCAAGCCAAACATTAGTCATAAATTGCGAACTGTAGTTCTAAAATGATCTAACTTAGTCGATAAATTCAAACTGAACTAGATAAAATACTATAATGTTTTTGGTGGTCGGTAGAACGTGCGCGCTACAAAATTTCATAAACAATACGGTAAATACTATGACATACTCATACTCATTATTACAAGTGCTTTTGAATCGTCGAGTGAATCTACCACTGGTTCGGAATACCATTCTTACTGAGAAGAACCAACAAGAAACTCGGTGGATGCTCGTTTTTAAATAATGAAAACTCAATCAAATCAGCAACTCTTTATCACACTTTTGTGTCTTTTTCGCAAACGTGACTTTTTCGATACATAGTTGAGGACCTGAAGCACTCTGCAGGTCCTCAACAGTGACAAAGGCCCCGAAAATTAAGGAGTTAACCTGGGAAATAATATAACTTATTCCACTCGTACGAAGTCGCGGGCATCAGCTAGTTTATAATATTATAGTAAGGATACAAGTAAGAAGGTATAAAGCGGGGGTTGAATTGGAATTATTCTCAAGGGCCTCCTCTCTGCTTGTCTTAATAATGGTTTCCATTTATGTAATTTGTTATTTTATATCTTTCTCAGTGCCGAAGAAAATCGTTTTTCGCTTTGACATCGCGCTTCTTATTTTCGTCGCTTAATTTAAATATTCCAGTCATTTAAGACATCGATGGTCGCAATGTAGTGATTTTTTATACGACTGCCTGAAAAAAGGAGTTTTCAGGGTTCATGTATGTATGTATGTATGTGAGTTTGTATATTCCACCATAACTTCTATACGCCTGAACCAATTTTGGTAAATGAGGTATCGTTAGAATCCCTAGCTTATTCCGGGTGACATAGGCTATTTAAAATTTAAAAAAAAAATGATGGGGTGACCATGGTCCCGCATTAAAGACTAAAGTTGAGAAAATAATTCGAAAATAATATTAACTATATAATCATCATCTAGAAAATGATAAGTAGATTTCAAAAATATATAACACAATAGTTCAATATCCAGTGATTCACAAAAAAATATCAACTTAAAAAATATAAACTTTCATAAAAGAGATCGGCCGTCGTTTGAGGGAAAGGGGCTGTGACCCACGTTCTGGTTCCTACCCAAAGGTTATCCATCGCCATTCAGCGTGGCAATGCTGCAAGTTTGATGGGTACCTTTGGTCCAGGGGCAACCAGGGGTGGTCTTTTTGATTAGGTTTTTATTTTTATCTTTTGTTAGTAGGTATATTTAAGGATTAGTTTAAAATTTTATTTTATAGTTAATTTCCTGTAACTTGTGGTAAATAAAATATGTTAAGACCAAAAAAAATATCATGTGGATAATATTCTTATGGTAATTAATGACTGTGGTATCGTTACGTAGTAGGTACCTAGATAGTTAAGGGCTACGGAAGAGCAGTCGTATTTTTTAATAATTTTAATTTAGTATGTTAGGATAGATTTCAATGTTGCAAAATGAAGTTTGCATCTAGCAATTAGCAGTTAGTTTATGCTTAATGGCCATTCAATGATTACGTCATCATTCCAGCTTATATCCTGGAAACCTGACGCTTTAGAAGATTTTGTCTCATAAAATACTTGCTTGTATAAATGCCAGCTATTGATTGATACAGGTTTTATGAGTTGCCGCTATTCAGACCCCAGAGAAGAGAGAGAAACTCAGTAGGTCCTAGTTGTTCTTTTTAGAAAAAAGAATGTTACACTATGTAACTAATATATGTTTAATTCATACCTACGTAATGTAACAAGAATTACCTACTCTATAAATAAACATAACAACCGGATACACTCACGTTTTAATATCTAATAATATCTAATAATAATAATAATATTTTAATGAATATCTCGCACGATAGTTAAAACGTTAAAAAAAGAATTACACTGACTTGTGGGCTGCCGAATGCGAAGCCAACCACTTCCATGCAACTTTTTCACTAAGAATTTCAGCAAAAGAAATAGCAAGGGCTTGACAAATGCTGTTTTACACAGCATTTAAATTTATGTAATGGCAAATCTACGAAATCTTTTGTCACCTGTGCAACTAAAACTTGTGTTAATAAAACTGTGCGAAAAATATGAAATTAGAAACAAACTTAAACATTTCCAAAGAGCAGCGATTTATATCAACAAAGTTGCCCTGTTCAACTCCAACATAAACACGTAGCGCGCGAACTTATTCATCTCCGCACGTACGATGGTGAAACTTTAATATTACGATGAAAGGCCTTCTCAGAACTTGATGGTTTTGATTCATAACCACATTTTTTTGACGCCCTCCGTGGTGCAGTGTTGAGCGCTGTTGGCTTAACGTGCGGAGGTCCCGGGTTCGATCCCCGGCAGGGCAAGGGCTAGACCACCCTACCGGCAAAGACGTGCCGCCAAGCGATTTAGCGTTCCGAGGAAACCGACTAGGGGTATAGGTTTAATATAACTGCCAGGCCTCTAACAGGTTAGCCCGCTACCTTCTTAGACTGCATCATCACTTAACATCAGGTGAGATCGCAGACAAGGGCTAACTTGTAGTGGATAAAAAAAACTTTCTTGTCTGTTTGTAAGCACCTTTACCTTTACGAGTACCTTTTCTCATTTAAAACTCTGAAACGATGCCTTATTTTATGCAAGCGACCGTCGAAACGGAAATTCCGTCCTTATTCCTTGTCTACATTATAAAGGGAACTTCTGTGCTGAATTTCAGCTTTCTAGGTCCAAAGGTTCAAGCCCGGTTCCCACTGCAAAAGGGTAATGAGCGAGAAATCATAGGTACTAATATTATAAATGCGAAAGTGTGTTTGTTTATCAAATAATAAATATTATAAATGCGAAAGTTTGGATGGATGGATGTATGGATGTATGGATGTATGGATGTTTGTTACTCAATCAAGCGCCAACGGCTGAACGGATCTGGCTGAAATTTAGCACAGAGATAGAATATAGTCTGGAATAGCACATACTTTTTATCCCGGAAAATTAAGGAGTTCCCGCGGGAACCAAAAAACCTCAATCCATGCGGACGTAGTCGCGGGCATAAGCTAGTTATATATAATTTTGAGAAATAAATAAATTATTATAAAATTTATTGGTTTGTTCGTCAATCACGTCGCAACAGAGCTACGGTTCGACGTGAATTTTTGCACGAGTATAGTTGAGGACCTCGAGACTGACATAGGCTACTTTCTATCTCGGAAAATTCGATCCAGAAGAGCTGGCAAGACACTCAGTCATGTGAAATACATATACAATACCTTATTTTTAAATTAAATTAATTAATTTATAACCCAAACCAATAATGTCTCATTATTAACCAACCAATACTGTACAAAATGTAATATGAAAGTATTTGCCAAGCAAATTTCAGTCTTATTTAGTGGTACTTTAAGTTTTAAATGTATGTTTATAAATTTTCAAAAGCAAGCAATTAAATCTCGTGCGTGTTGGGGCCTAATTGCCGTAGATTTCATTTGTGCTTAATTTCGAGACAGGGGGTTTTGTTTATATTTGACTTTTAATTAGACTTTTTTGATTATAGCACAAGGCCTCCATCTTTTCAATGAACCCCTTTTATTTCTAACTAGCTGATGCCCGCGACTTCGTCCGCGTGGTTTAAGTTTTTGATTTCCGCACTAACTCCTTAATTTTCCGGGATAAAAAGTAGCCTATGTCACTCTCCAAGTCCTCAACTATACCCATGCCAAAAATCACGTCGATCCGATGCTCCATTGCGGCGTGATTGAAAGACAAACCAACAAATCAATAAACCAACAAACAAACACACTTTCGCATTTATAATATTAGTACGATATGATATGACTAGCTGATGCCCGCGACTTCGTCCGCGTGGATTTCGGTTTTTGGATGATATATTTAACTAGATCACAACCCCGATCGCTGCTGAATCTGCAGCCATTTCGGCCGTGGCTATAGTCACTACCGTCAGAATCGTGCCGCCAAGCTTTTTTTGTGCAGCTAGATTTCAGGAGGAGGCTGCTGGATTTAATATGACTGCTATGTTACTGCCAGGTTAGCCCGCTACCATATTAGACTGCATCCTCACTAACTACCGGGTGGGATCAGAATTTAAAAAAAACCTGCCAAGTGCGAGTCGGACTCGCGCACCGAGGGTTCCGTACAAACCTGTACGTATTTAAGTAAAAGTTATGGTAATTTTATTGCTAAATGAAATCCATAACATTAGTAAGTTTAAAATTATTAAAAATATTTTTATAATATGATGAACTAAAATTTATGCTTTTAGAAATTTTTCCTTTTCTATAAGACGTTGCTTCGTACCAAATTTCAAGATTCTGAGTTCACGGGAAGTACCCTGTAGGTTTTGATTCTCTTGCGAGTGTCGAAAATTTGCAGCATAAACGGCTGTATCTTTTGATTGCGTTGGCTTAGAAGTTTGATTTTTTCACAGCTCCAAGGGACAGTAGACCTGAGTATTTGATATGAATTTCAGCTTGATACCATGCGTTCCTGAGAAAAAGGGTCTTGACACACAGACGGACGGACAACAAAGTGATCCTATAAGGGTTCCCGTTTTTTCCTTTTGAGGTACGGAACCGCAAAAAGGCTCTGATAGGGGGTGAAATTATGAAAATCCAGTCGATTTCTCTTTGATTATCCTAGAGTCTAGGATAATCAAAGAGAAATCGACTGGACCTAGACAAAGCCAATAATATTTTTGCATGTGTCATGACTCCATGGTCTCCTAAGATCCTGGACCTGGGGAACTTTTCCATTTTCTGGGATGAAAAGTAGCCTGTTCATTTAGGACTTCGACTGTACCATGCAAACAGTCACGTCACCCGTTGCTCTGTCGCTGCATGATTAAAGGACAAACCCCACTTGAGATGCACAGCGCGGCACGGCACGTTGCGGCAAATATTCTTTGTATGAGTTTATATGGGGCTTTTTTTTATATAGGCTAGCGCTTGCCTAGAAGATGCCTATTCACTCTTGATTTGGCTGGGGACAAGCAGATGCACGCGGCCCCGTACAAACTGCATATTAATAATACTAGCTGTTGCCCGCGACTTCGTCCGCGTCAATTTCTGTTATTATGATCGCGAGATCCAGTCGCGGACCTTTTTAAATCATTTAAAGAGGAATAATTCTTTCATAAATATTTTTTGGGTAACTTGAACTGTTTACGCAGTGCACGCAACGGAAGCCCTCAAATATGGATAACTAGCTGATGCCCGCGACTTCGTACGCGTGGATTGAGGAGGATGTGCTATTCCAGACTATAATCTCTGTGCCAAATTTCATCCAGATCCGTTCAGCCGTTGGGGCGTGATTGAGTAACAAACATCCTTTCATACATCCATCCATCCATACATCCATCCATCCAAACTTTCGCATTTATAATATTTACTAGCTGATGCCCGCGACCTCGTACGCGTGAATAGAGGTTATTTGGTTCCCGCGGGAACTCTTTCATTTTTCGGGATAAAAAGTAGCCTATGTGCTATTCCAGACTATAATCTATCTCTATGCCAAATTTCATCCAGATCCGTTCAGCCGTTGGGGCGTGATTGAGTAATAAACATCCATCCATACATCCATCCATCCATACACCCATCCATCCATACATCCATCCATCCAAACTTTCGCATTTATAATATTTATTTGATTGATTTGATTTTCCCCGTTGTTGCAACATTTTTCACTGATGTTTCACACTTATTGGCCGCAGCGTGATGTTATATAGCTTAAAGCCTTCCTCAATAAATGGACTATCCAACACAAAAAGAATTTTTCAATTCGAACCAGTAGTTCCTGAGATTAGCGCGTTCAAACAAACAAACTCTTCAGCTTTATAATATTAGTATCATCGATATATATGTAGGTACTAGATGGGCCCTTTCATAGAAAAAGGTTGGGCGACCGACTATGAGAACGCGTTCCTATCCTGTCTTTGTCCCCATCGTAGCGCTGTCACGGTCGCTCGTCGTGTAGATAATTTGTTATTCTTAGGTTAACATCTAAAGTCTTTTATTAGTTTGGCACTGTACAATTTTTATTTTAAGGTAAGTGTTTCAAGTCACAATTATACATTTCCAAAAAAACGTTATTTAATCTTCCTATTTAATATTTTTATCCATTGCGCAATCATTTAATTTCCGCGGCAAACTGTATGATATTATTTTTTTTACTAACTGGCCTTACGGCTTCTATGGCTATGGCCTATATTATCTATGACGGAGTCATACGTTTTCAAGCTTTCATTCAAATGTTGCAAGCAAGTTCCCGCTTTTCAGACTAGATGGCGTTGATGGCGTTGCTAAAAATACGCCCACATTCTTTGTTTGACAGGGCCCGTCTATGTAAATTGAGGTCGTTGATTAGTATAGATTTGCCGCTACGTGCCGCGCCGCTCCGTGCATCTCACGTGGGGCTAGACCTTAAAATCGACGCAATTAATGCTTTGAAGCTGTAGAACAGTGTGTTATCTGGCATTAGCCAGTTTGAGCGACATATTGCGAATTAAACCACTGCCGGTGTAATAGTTAGTATTACGAGCCACTGCACTGCATTAGTTATGTCATGTGGACAGCTAGTTTAGTCGTGGCACTAATTTTAGGCATGCAGTTTTTTTTTATCTACTACAAGTTAGCCCTTGACTGCGATCTCACCTGATGGTAAGTGATGATGCATTCTAAGACGGTAGCGGGCTAACCTGTAAGGGGCACGGCAGCTATACCAAACCCATACCCCTATTCGGTTTATACACGGCATCATACCGGAACGCTAAATCGCTTGGCGGCACGTCTTTGCCGGTACTAGCCACGGCCGAAGCCTCCCACCAGGCCAGACCAGGGAAAATTTAGAAATTGTAAATTCCCAAATTGACCCTGCCGGGGATCGAACCCAGGAACTCCACACGTTAAGACAACAACGATCAACACTGCGCCACGGAGGTCGTCAAATGCAATGGAGTTACCTACATCGTTAAGATAACTAGACCGCAGTTACTAATTGAAGCAGTGATAGTGGTTAAGACGTACAGCCTCCTGTGTGCCTACTGCCTAGTGGTACAGCTGTAGTATTACCTATTCTGTGCTAGTAGGAGATTTCTTCCCACAAAGACGTGCCCTGTCAAACAAAGAATGTGGACCTATTTTACTAACGCCACGTAGCCTGAAAAACGGGACAGCGCTATGGCGGGGACAAGGACAAGTTTATACAAGTGGGCCCATCTAGTACCTAAATATATCGATGGCTGCCACTTGATCAAAGGGTGCTGTTGTTATATTGTTACATTTCATTATTCATACTAATAATATAAATGCGAAAGTGTGTCTGTCTGTCTGCTTCGCTTTCACGGCCCATCTAATCAACCGATTTTGATGAAATTTGGTACAGGGAAGGACATCTACTTTTTATCCCGGAAATTTAAAGATTTCCCGCGGGAATAAAAAAAATTTAATCCACGCGGACAAAGTCGCGGGCATCATCTAGTATTTCATAAGTATTACTTTAAGCGTTGGCAGTATAGCCTCAGAAGAGATCTTTACCTTGGATTGCGCGAAATGGGTTCTGAAAATATTGAAGCCTATGAATATTGTAATTCCAAAGTCAATTAAAAGTAAACCTCGACGAATACTTGAAAATCCAATTAAAACGCCGAAATTAAATTCCAAGTTTAAGATTTATAAATAGGAATATAACCTGTAGTCAAGATCCTTATTGCTTTTAAAACACCGAGTTACTTCGCTTAACTCTGATTGTATTTCTTGTTGTTTAAGCACAGGGGCTAAATTACTGCTAACGCTTTAAGCACTACTTAAGCAATATTATTATCGGCATGAATATAACTCTCATGACCGCATACAAAATAAATACATATACCTATGGCCTACAAAGTTATAAAGAAAGAAAGAAAGAAAGAAAATATGTATTTATTCATCGATGGTGTCACAAACAAACAGTCAATTATTGTACTATTGTACCTAAAACTATGCTTGTCTGTGACACCACCCAGAATGGGTGTACAGCTCAGCTTTTGCCCTACATCAAAACTTACGTTTGCACGTTTTGTGCAGGGCGCTGATTTTCAGCTGTGACCCGGGTGGCGTCACATCCAACCGAATGAATATACCTAACTTACAAACCATAATAACTTACCTGTATTCCACTAAACTACAAATGTAAAGCTATCAAAAAATAACAATAATATAAATACAAACACAAGAATTAAGGTCCAGAGCATAAAAAGAATTAAGAATTATAAGAAAGTTATAATAAACTTACGTAAATAAATATAAATTAATAAACTTACATACACAAATACATAAATAAATAGTTGTAGCGGGCGAAGGATTACACCCCGGCAGGGCAGACCAGACGGCCGGGGGTCAGGGGGACAGGTTGAGAAACCGGCGGACTATCCTAGCCGAGTCTAGCAACACGGCTTTCTGCATCCTGGCTGCGAGCGAACTGCCACGGAACCACAGTCGCCTCAGATGGTCCCAGATCCCAGTCAGCGAGGCTGACTGGGATTAACCCATTCGCAGATAATATAACGATCGGGATCGTTTCAGTGGACTCCACATGCCACCACTCCACCACCACTACAGCCCATTAACGTCCCACTGCTGGGCACAGGCTCATAGGAGAGAGGGAATTAGAGCTTAGACCCACCACGCTGCTCCAATGCGGGTTGGCGGGCTTTAACGACTATTATCATGTTAGTGATAATAACCGGGACCGACGGCTTAACGTGCTCTCCGAGGCACGGGGGTGTAACACCGCCAACTTCCTAACTCCGGGCTAGTACTGAGAATTTCTAGTCAGAAAAACCCAATACTTATTATGGCCCGACCCGGGACTCGAACCCGGGACCTCGTCAGCCGCAGTCAAACATGCTAACCACTAGACCAACGAGGCAGTCGGCGGCTCCACATGCCACATGGCGGAAACCTCGTGAGCCAGATTATTATTATGTCTGTCTCTTCCATCTCGGGACCATGGGGTCCGGGGCCTTTGGCATACGAGGGGCCAAACCAACTCGCAGAGGCCCGTTAGACAATTTTACTCTTAAAGGAAATGTGACACCAATCAGCGAATATCCCTATATGCACTATACGAGTGCACCCAAGGACAATCCCCGGTTAGTGCAGGACTATTGCAAAACATGGACACAAATGGAAATGTAAGAAGCATTTCCTGGATAAAAGAGCCACTCCTTGTGACAAAATTATCTAGAAAACGCTTCCTATATGTAAGTTGTTACCTCTTTTGGTTTCTTTTCTTAAATTAAATTAGAAACAAAAAAATATTTTAAGCTATAATAAGTACTAACCTAACCTAAATCAAACTTATCCTATTTTATATTTTCTTTATTTCACTTAAAATGTTATTTTTATTTTTTATTATATTTTACTAATAACTGCAATGTGAACTCGCTATCCTCGCATAAACGTTAAAGTTTTTAGAGGATGGCTAGTATGTATATATCCATAATATGAATGTACGTTTATCTTGAACAATAAAAAAAAAAAAAAAAAAAAAAAAAAAAAAATGATAGGTCTACAGGTTTGGGTTGCTATAATGGACTGGTAAAATAGGTCTATGGAAGTACTTTATTACTATTATTTCCAAAAAACGTACACACTAACACACAAATATATATTACATTTTACTTACTAGTAGACTCAACGGAATAATTTGGCCATTTGCGTGGATGGCTGGGTCTGAATCCTAATTAGTATGACTGTGACTAGGAATTCATGCCCACTTCCATCGCGGTTTGCGGCCCGTTAGTTTATCCAATTTATTACATAAAAAGATACTTCTCATAAATACTCATAAAAATGCACGAAAACTTAGCAAAAACTCCATATAAATAGAATATGCCGAAGAAATTGTGTGCCTACCCCCGCTTTCAAAAAACCGGCTTGGTCGACGACGCGAGCATTGCGATATTTTACGTAGATTGCGATATTAGCTGATTTTTAAGTAACTCACGGTCATAAATAAAATCGATACGTTACACGGGACCACCAATGAAACGGTTTAATTCATACTTTATATGCTTAGTCGTGGTCGTAAAATCGTCTAGACGGACAATTAATCGAACACGCGAGACGAATGTTTGTTTTGTTAATGATCGCCGTATACAGAGTTGCGGCCATTTTTCACCCCATACTTCTTCTAACGGAAATAATCCATACTAATATTGACTATACTTACTAATATTATAAATGCGAAAGTTTGGATGGATGGATAGATAGATGGACGGTTGTTACTCAATCACCGGCTGAACGGATCACCATAATTTTTTATAAGTTACTAGCTGATGCCCGCGACTTCGTCCGTGTGTATTGAGGTTTTTGGTTCCCGCGGGAATTCTTTTATTTTTCGCGATAGAAAGTATATTAGGTGTTAGTTCAGACTATAATCGATCTCTGTGCCAAATTTCAGCCAGATCCCTTCAGCTGTTCTGGCGTGATTAAATAATAAACATCCATCCATACATCCATCCAAACTTTCGCATTTATAATATTAGTATAAAAGTATTGATGATGGTGATGTCAGTTACGGTATCTTAAGCTAGCTTCGAGATTTCCTGCAGACGCGTTCTGTTATTGAATAATCCAGTTCAAAGAACAATTCACGCACGATAACAATAATTTACAAGTTCCTAAGCATGAAAATATAATACGCGTCATATCTTTCGCAGCTGGCTATTTACCAAATAGTCTGAGACGATGCCAAATAGCTCTTAATAAAGACTATTTCTATACGATTTCCTTTACATGGGTGAGCATTTTTACTATGCAGTTTGTAAGGCTAATGCTTTAATCTATTGTGCTTTAAATTACACACTGTCTATTCAAAGTAATGTAGCAAACAAGTAAATATAATTAAAATTATTAAAAAATACGACCGCTCTGCCGTAGCCCGTATTGAATTTTTCAAAAATGTATAGCCCGTGTCTCTCGGGATATTGAACTATAGTGTTATATATTTTTGGAATCTACTCATCATTCTCTAGAATCTAGATAAAAGAGAAAATAAGATAAAAGAGAAAATAAGATTAACTATATAATCATCATCTAGAGTCTAGATGATGATTATATAGTTAATCTTATTTTCGAATATTTTTTTTCAACTTTAGTCTTTAATGCGGAACCATGGTCACCCCATCAATTTTTTTAAAATTTATGTCACCCGGAATAAGCTAGGGATTCTAACGATACCTCATTTATCAAAATCGCTTCAGACGTATAGAAGTTATGGTGGAATATACAAACTAACATACATACATACATACATACATACATACATACATACATACATACATACATACATGAACCCTGAAAACAATATACTCTTTTTTTCAGGCAGTCGTATAAAAACGTAGTGGTAGTACGAGTGGCCTAATTGTGGCAACGCATATCAGTCGATTGCATTATCAGTGATATTTAAGGTATTTTATTTATCTGGCCAACTCAATTTTCAATAGCGCAAACAAAATCATGTCTGCAAATGCTATTTTCATACAATCTATTTAACGTTGAATAACCGCGTGAAATTGATTTAAGGTGAAGGTCAATTTGTGTCCTTATTTCCTGCCTTTCGAGAGCCTTCCCAAATTGAAACCCACCGGAAGTTTTGATATTGGGAGGCCATACCCTATAGTTAGAGAAACAACATGAAAAGAGTCGCAGGGGCCGTTATATACAATGAAAATCCATATCCATACTAATATTATAAAGCGAAAGTGTGTCTGTCTGTCTGCTACGCTTTCCCGGCCCATCTTTTCAACCGATTGTGCTGAAATTTGGTATAGAGGTTGTTTATATCGCGGAAAACTAAGGAGTTCCCGTGGGAATCAAAAAAACAAAAATTGTATGAGAAAAACATCATGATTTTATCAAACTCAGAATTTTCAAAACCTATTCAGTATTATTACACATACAAAAGAGGTTTTTTTTTTAAATCAACCCTGTACAAGCGCAGTGTGATAAACAATCTAAATACTTACTTCTAGCTGAATAAACCTAAAAAACAGTGTTTTATTGAAGCTCTGTAATTGTCTTAACTGTCGATTTATTTTCTATTATATGATTATGTTTTATTATTTGATTTCTATTTATTCTTACAACATTTTAGAATTAACTAATCGGAATAATATTTATAAAACCAAATGTAGATACCTATTGCAGTAAAAATGTAATGTTCTAAGAAATAAAAGTGAATGATGTTGAGAACTTGCTACTTAACTAGCTGGTAGAGAGACCAGACAGTGTGAGAGTGAATGGTCAAGAAAATCTCTGACTTTGATTAGTTATACTAATATACTAGGTACATAACATCACACTTACTCGAAACCTAAGGTTGCCTACACGCGTAAACCCTTGTCGCGACACTTACGACTAGCCCCGTGGCCCCATAGAGATAGTAGTTCAGTGCGTGGCCCGTACTGATGACGTCGAGGCCGCGCGCGAAGTTTTTGCGGTTTTCCGCTTTAGTTTCCGAATCGGAGGCATTATTAATCTGTTAAAAATCAAATTTGTCATTTAAAAAAAACAACTCAACTAGGTAGGTACTATTTGTATTATACTTAGTACTTAATTTTGTTAAGACGTGATAAGAACCTTATCTTAAAAATACATTGCCTTACGATAAAATCGGAACGAATGAACGTATTATAAATAAAAAAGTTAGAGGTATTTTGATGAAAAATTGAAGCCAACCACGGTCTACCATATATTATCTTCTAGATTAAAATATAAAGAAGAAAAATGTGGTAAATAAATAAGCATGTTAGAGGCATTGTTTCGAGTTTTCAGTTACAGCCCCAGTTACTGTTACAGTAGAATCTTTTTATATACAAAGTCTTAACAGACTTTTGTATACAAAAAGAATTGTTAAAATCGGTTCAGAGTTAACGGAGTAATAAAGTAAAAAAAGGACTACAACTTTTATCAGTTGTCCTATACCTACCTAGTATATAAGTTTCAAATTGCAAATTCGTATTTGTATTTGTATTCGAAAATTGATTGTATTGAACGTTCGATCAAATTTATTTTTAATATTTACTGTATAGGGATCGTTCAGTTTTATTATATGTATACCTATACTAGTTGATGCCCGCGACTTCGTCCGCGTGGATTGAGGGTTTGTGGTTCCCGCGGAAACTCTTTAATATTCTGGGATAACTAATAGCCTATTTTGTTTTATTTTATTACAAAGGTACACAAAACATGTAGTACATGTACTATGTATTATTCCAGCCTATAATCTATCTCTGTGCCAAATTTAATCCAGATCTGTTCAGCCGTTCTGGCGTGATTTAGTAACAAACATCCATCCATCCATCCAAACTTTCGCATTTATAATATTAGGATAGATATATCTAAGAAGATAGCTAAGCTCGTCGTAGTCGGTATTCGGTCTAGTATGCAGGCGCCCTTAGTCAGGTAAGCGAGATAAAGTTAACACTTGATTTATGGACGGAGCTAATATTGGCCATCGAGAAAAATGGCCCCGCTCTTGATTTAATGGAACCAATATAGCTTTTATTATATTAAGGCCAACCACCCGCTATCGATTCGAGGATCGTCTAAATCTTTATTATTTCTTTTTATATATTTTTTTTCACTGCATGTTATCCCTTGACTGCGATCTCACCCGAAGAATTCAAAATTCATGAAAGCACTGGAAGTTTATTAAACACTGCAACACATACGTTACGTTACAAGTATTACACTGACTTGTGGGTCACTGGATGCGAGGCCGGTTGCTTCCATGCAACTTTGTCATTCAGAAAATCATCGATAGTGTGATAACCTCGACTTAACAAATGCTGTTTAACACAGTCTTTAAATGTATGTAATGGCAAATCCAGAAACTCTTTTGGAACCATGTTCTAAGTATTTGAAATACTCGTAACACTAAGTTAGTTTTGTTTGAAAGCTTGTTACTTACTTCTTAGCCGTTAGCAGAAAAATGCGATCATACTAGACGAAAAAGTATTTTATTTTTACAAGCGAACCTTGATTAAATAGCGCTCAAAATAATATGCAGCGTAAAATCTTTGTCTAGACTGAGGTAACCCGTAACCAAAGAGATTTTGTTTATAAATATAAAAGTGAATTTTTCCCCAACAACTCCCAAGGTAGAAGAGCAGATAAACGAAAACTGATTTTAATATGAGAGACCCCGAAACATGAATCTAGATTTTTTTTATTCAGTGCTATAAATATTAAAAATGCAAAATAAATGACTAAATAAATATATTTCTTCAAACATTATATTTTGAAGACCTCACAAAAGTTAAATCGAATCAATAAATTAAAAATTGATTAGATAAAAATTAAAATGTGTCCGTCTATTTATTTGTTATTTTTCTGACCCATGATTGGTACTGAGATAGATTTTATCCCATGGAAGACATAGGCAACTTTTTATACCGGTAAATCAAAGAGTTCCCCCAGGAGTTTCGAAATACCTGAATCCACGGAAAGTCGCGGGCCTCATCTAGTATTACGTTGAATTTACATAACGATTGAATAAAAGTGGCATCGCGTTTTACGAGTGAACTAGTCTCCAGGTTTCAAATTTTAGTGCCCCTAGGGCGCCATTTTGTTTTATGACGTAATAAATCAAAATGGCCGAGTGGTAAATTTTTTACGGTTGAATGAAGACTGCATTCCGACTGAGACGAGCTAAGTGTTTACCTACTTAGTACATGTTTTTCATTCCTTACTGTATTATTTTTATAGTTTTTTCATTGTATCTTTATGTGTGGCAAAGACCAAGTAGGTATGACGATTTTTCTAGTCTGATTGTAGGTTCGAATAATGCTAAGTATGTGTTTGGATCTAGCAGCTGATTGCCTTGTGGTTAAGACGTTCAACCTCCTATTCAAATGGTCAGGGGTTCGATACTCGGACACGCACTTCTAACTCTTCTGAGTTATGTGCGTTGTAAGCAATTATAATGTAGCAGTTGCTTTAATGGTGAAGGAAAACATCATGAAGAAACTAATTAAGGCCCGATTTGGATCGAACCACGGACCTCGTCGGCTGCAGTCGAACATGCTAACCATTAGACCAAGGAGGTAGTTTAAGAACATCCTTAGATCGCCTACCCTACGCCCTACCTATTTTGTATAGTAAAAAAATAGGTAGGGCGTAGGTAATAAGAAAAAAGTAGGTAGGTACGTAAGTAACAGGAACACAAGCCTTGGAAAGGCATTATCATATCAAATCCATCAAATTCAAAACAGTTTAACACAGAAAACGTAAAGCTTTCGCTGGCTTAACACAAATCCGGGATAGAAATCATCCCAAGAGTTTACATTTCTCGAAACGAAACGATGCCTTCATTTGATGAAGTTATCTCGATGCCCTCGCGACACACTTCTATCGCAAAGAGCCTTAATTTACTTAATGCATTGCATGGAGATACTCGAGCATGCTTAGGAACTGGGTTTTTTAGCTTTAAGGGAACGTACATAACTACAAAAATACATAGGCTTAGTATCAATACTATAATATTATAAATTCAAAAGTGTGATGAACCATAGCAGCATCGATTTAAAGTCACAAATTTAGTACAACCGATTTAAAATTTACGATACGTACCAATGTAGGTATAACGTAACGTACTGCGATACCTCTAACAGGTAAGCCCGCTACTATCTTAGACTGCATTATCACTTACCATCAGGTGAGATTGCAGTCAAGAGCTTATTTGTAGTGGCAATATTCTAAATAGGTAGTCTAGATCGTTGACCCACTTAGGTACTCTTTCATATATACTTTTGTTATAGAGCTCGGCGAATAGCAACGCTCCCAAGTTGATTAAGTATTAAAACGATGATGGTAGGTATAAACTCAACGAGACTTCACAGATAAGAAAGCCTTTCAAATACTGCTAATGTAGAAGACGGCTTAGACGGAAGATGGACGGTAAAAATAATAAAATTAATCTCAGTATCGCCTGTCAAAATAAAATAGCATTTATATTTGATGAAAATTGTGTTCGAAGCTATTTTAAATTTACAGGCGCTGTTAATGGAACTCCGATATAAAAGGAAACATTAAAAGTCCTGTTATATTTTGTTTTGCAGTATCCATTCAGTTAACTTTCAGAGACTTTTACAATAAAGAGGTGTATTGAAGTGTTTCTTGTAAACTTTTCCAATAACCCTTTGTCTGTATTATATTAGTAGCATAAACAATTTCTTTTTGAAGAATGCCCCAAGTTTGATACGATCGGGGTGGCTTCGATCTTAATCAACTTCGCCCTTAGGCCATGACAATGTAGCAATAGAGATTTGTCAACCTCCCTGGCGCAGTAGTAAGCGCTGCCGTGTTATAAGTGGGAGGTGCTGGGTTTGATATCCGGCAGGATCAATTTGGAAATTTATATTTTCTGAATTTTCTCTCGTCTGCTCTGATGGGAGGGCGTGGTATGTGTGAGACTAGTTACAACCCTATAGCAAAAACATGCTACTGAGTGATGTAGAGTTTCGGTACGATGGCATGGAGAAACCAATTAGGGTTATGGGTGTAATATGACGTGTAACAGGTTAGCCCGCTACCATCTCAGACAACTTACTACCTACGACAAAAATGCATGTTTCGCAAATAAAATATTATTTATTGAAGAGACCAGGGACACATTGCATAGTTCAACATAACTCCTGACTCAAGACGTTTTAAGCTATGCAAGCCAAGCCAAGTGCCAAAAATTGGTTTATTTTATTTAAAAAAGTAAAAACAAAGCTAACATCAGAACTAAAAGCCGTGGCCCTGGGGTAAGAATTTCGTTTATTGTGTAATAAGTTTTGGCATAAACGAAATCTTTCAAAACCTCTAGGATCTGCAGGGCTTTAGTATTTTTCGATCAGCGAAAGGCTGTTTAAGGCTACATTACTTGATTTAACTTTATACTGAAATTCCTTCTATATAACTACCTATCTATGGAGGAGTGAGAAAATTAGGCTTAGTGTTCCCTAAAATTTTGGGACTTTCTGTGAAAACACGCATAAAAAATAGGATTTTATCCTTTACATAAAACATTGATGGAAAAATATATTATGGTAGTTTTAAAAACATTTTGAAAACTGTCAACAATTAAGTTTAAGATTTACACCTTGCAAGATTGCAGATAGACCTCATTGAGTATCTACCGCTAATGAATACTTTTCATTACAGATACGTAATAGTATGGACAAATTCTAATTTAAAAATTAGAAATGATCAGTTTGCCTACTATAGTAGCCAGCTAAGAAGTTGGCAATGTTTCACCCCCGGGCCTCGGAGAGTACGTAAAGCTGTCGGTTCTGCACCTGATCTCTCTCCGGTCGTGTCGGATTTTCCGTTCCATTAGGATATGAGAGTAAAGGAACAGAGAGTGCACCTGTGTCAGTGGGTATGCGCACACACTTGTGCTCTATAATTTCTCCCGCGCAGATGGCTAGTCTCTCTGGAAATTTGGCCGCCATGGCCGAAATTCGGTCGGGAGGACATTTTTTTAATAAGTATGGGTAAAAAACTACATTTATAAATTTCAAACAAGTAAATTCCAATAATGTCCAGTCAAGAAAACTGGCAATTAGGTATTCTAAAGAAACTTGAAAAGAAAGTATCCGGTGCCAGCGAACTCGATGTCAATGTAATGGAGAGAGGAAGACAAATGACTGGACAGCATCTAGCTCTCGATTTAAGATACTTGAGTGATGAAAAGCAGTTTTAATCTCTTCAGGAAGAGCCATTTGCCCTAACGATTTCGAACTTTTATTTGTATTTTTGGGATAATATATTGTTCATCTCTCAAGATTTTTGTATTGTTCTTAGAGGCTTTTTAATATAAAAGTCGTAGCGATTATAGTGCTGCCTTATGTTACGAATTTATACTAAGTGTCCCGTTAAATGACGGTTATAAGTAACTTACTTTAAAACTAACTTGACTAAGTTAACTAACTTTAAAGTAATGATTGCTGATGAGATGTAAAAGGAATATAAAAATTATCCTTCCTTTAATACATTTAACCAGAGACAAACAGACAGGCGAACATACTGACTGGCAGATGGGCAGACCAAAAATTAAAAAAAAACTTAACTTTATTATCGATACAGCCTACAGCCCCATCGATAATTAAGTTTTCACCAATAAAATGAATATTTAAAAAATGTTATTATAATTCTACTACTTTGAAAGTAACCATAACTGTGACAGGGTGTTACTCCCATCGCTTAATAATGCTAATAATACTTTATTATTATTTCAAAATGACAGTTTTATATCACGTACTTTGACGTCCCTAAAATAAGTTATATTTTTTAAAACTAATAATATTAAAACAAAGTATTAAAGCCCCTGTTAAGCGTTTCAAATACAAAATGGTATTTATTTCTTGCATTAAATGGAATAAATATAGTTCTCATACTCTGTTACTAAATTTTGAGAGCCCATTCAAGAATTAATGCTGTCGGAAACAAAGGCGGTGTGAAGCCATTATTGTTTCGTGTTTGATTTAATATGTTCGCAATCTGTCAGATTTAACTAACAAGGGTGGAATGCCATGGTGGAAGGTAACACTTGACAGACATCAGAATGAATATTAATTACAATTTACGTCGAAACCCCCGCTCATATCTTGGCTCAAATATCTAGTAAGTATCTTCTCGAAATAGTCAATGAAGACAGTAAAGTCAAAGACAGACCGACTCTTCATGATGTCTACATGATGTCCACGACTCTACCAAAACATTTTAGTAGCAAGGATTTTATATTAAACTAGCGCCGCGACTTCGGCCGCGTGGAATTAAGTTGGTTCATAAAAAGAAACTTAAAAAATCTGTGAAAAAATATAAAAATATTCATTTTTCACCAAAAGCATAATCCAAGTTTTATGTTATACCAAGTTTCACGGATATAACTTTCCCCCTCTATTACATCCTGGGGGTGGAATTTCGAAAATTCCTCACTTAGTAGGTACACCTCTAGGGTGCTCAATGAATATTCTCTCAAAATTTTAAATTTATACGTTCAGCTGTTTGGGCTGTTAGGTAGTCACTCAGGAAAAAGCCTTATTTATAGATATTGATAATATTACAATGACTTCGAAACATATTATCGCCCTTATACTTAAAAGTTAGAAGGGCATAGTTCGATCAAGAATCAGCCTGTAAGTGTGATGATTCTAAATAAATTGTATTAAAATTTAATACATATGTAGATCAATCGCAAATACAATTTCTACTAAGCTAGTCGTTCCATATTGAAACTTTAATTTCATGTTTAAATCAAGTCAAATAAAACCCGTTTCGTAATTTAAATAAAACTATTATAACTTTTCTTTTTGTCACATATCAAAGTCAACATCGAAAAGGTTATCTTTTTTTACAAGACAAATAATGATATTTACAAAAGTACCAATACAAATAAGGAAAAAAATATACGTACAATACGCCTTATTCTGTCAGACTATCCATCGATCGAACGGATACCCCAATGGATAAAACAAAAGATATCGTTCATTCTTGATGGAATGAAATATATTATGGTTTAAGACTCCCATGGGCTTTGATTTATTATAGACGTATAAAGAAGAGGGCTTTTTTATTCTGTGAGTGGTTAGCCCTTGATTGCGGTCTCACCTTTATTTTTTAATCTGCTACAAGTTAGCCTTTGACTGTGATCTCATGTGATGGCAAGTTGCAGTTTAAGATGGTAGCGGGCTACCCTGTTAGGGACATGGCAGTTATAATAAAAACACATACCCTTAATCAGTTTCTACACGGCATCGCACGCACGTCTTTCTCGGTAGGGTGGTAACTAGCCACGGCCGATATTTCCAAATTGACCCTGCCGGGAATCGAACCCGGGACCTCCACGCGTGAAGACAGCAGCGCTCAAAACTGCGCCAGGGAGGTCGTCGAAACCTCTATTACATCTCGGTAAATATAAAAATTGAGAGTAAACTTACCGTTTTGATGAACAGCTGTATATAACTAATCGACTTATAAGTGTCTCCTATAGTGGGTACATCTCAATTATTAGGGTCTGTACACATCTGGCGAATACGCCTGTTTGCGAAATGCTCGCTTGTACTGCGTATCTGTTTGGCCTGTGTACAGTCATAAAGCAACCTAAAACAAGCGTATGAGGAAAGCAATCTGAACTACATGCGCGCGATTTGCATGCGCGCACTATGCGAGCCTCAAATAAGGGAAATGTGAGCCTTGTGTAAGAAAATCCCTCCATATCATGGCTCCATAATGAAAACACCGGTGCTGTACTCCTGCATAATTTATTTGTATTCATTCTTTATTTACTTATCACTTTGATATACGGAAACGTCTGTCCCTGGTGCGTGCTTCAGACTAACCCTAGTCTATTATACTTAAAAGGACAAACCGATACTGTTATTAATTTCTCTAATAATCCCATATAACAAATTAATTCCCCCCGGCATAAATCTATCTGTCATCCTCGACCCGTCGTTTACCATAGAGCCCAGCCTATCTTTTTTTTTAAAACAAAAACCACGACCTGGGTTCCAAGTTGTTAATTTTATATTCAATCAATAATCAAACGAATAGCAAATAACTCGAAATCTAACATTTGCATGCATCGCATATTATGCAGCGCATTCGCCAGATATTGTGTATGCACCCTTATGATGCTAATTGGTATCTGGTAGTATGTATGTATGTATATTCTTTATTGTACACCACAAAAACACAAAAGAAACACATAACAAACATCAAAACTTAAAACGTAGGTACAATAAGGCCTAATAAGTAACACTAACACCTAGTTAGTGTGGGCGAAGTGGCAGTAGACCAAAATAGAATCTGCGACCACCTGCTAACAAAACCAATGCGCTCAGTCCTGCACCAACGAGGTTATCAAATTACTTTCTCAGCTTTTGTTGCTAAGCGAACTTTCCTATCTTCGAAAACTTTTAAACAAATACGAGTATGATACCACCTACAAGCAAGGCCGGGTTTCTGAAACAATTAAAACATGCTGAACGTAACTTCATTAATTGCTTTAGCTACTCATACCAGGAATTTAATAAGCACAGAAAATTATACGCAGTATTAATTAAATTCAATAAGTAAAGTGTAAGTACTTTTTTGAGCACAATACATTAATTTTTTTATTCAATATTCATTAATTTTATTTAAGCACGAAGGGACGCATGGCCTAGCTGTGACAACGCATATCAGTTGATTGTGATTGTTGAGCAACGTTGACCCAAGACGGTAACTGGATGGATGACCGATTTTGGACGTTCAAATTTGGCCTTTCCGTTTGCTTCAAATCAAATCAAATGTTTTTTTCTAAAAAATGATATGAAATGTGCACATTTCATACCCTGTAAATTAGTTCGAAAGTTAAACTTCCCGGCCTAGGCCAGTAAAGAATGTATGTATTTTCAGTACATATTCTTTCAGCTGGCGTGGCCTACTCGATTTGACAAACAAACGAAGTTCGTCTCAGTGGAATCTAGTGGGCCACGGCTTCGGTTTTCGAAAATCGAGTTGGCCGCGCGCGCTGAGAACATATCATAAGTTTGAATTTGGAATCTTTCTTCCTGAATATCTTGTAACTTGTTATAATGTTCTTTGGCCTAAATAGTTTAAATTTGGAACTCTACCGTATTACGCGTTCAGCAGTCACAGCGCAAAAAAATATTAAAAGTATAATAGTTAATTCCCAAGACCAATCCGTACGTTCCGACGTACAAACAAACATAAATGTACCCGGAAAACCAATTACAATTTCAATTAGTAATTCAAATATAACTAATTTAACTTTTAATATTTCTTAAGTAGGTTGCTATTTTATTTACTTTCTTTTAATTACATAATATAATATATTAAAAAAAGTCACTTGTTTCATTTTTTAGAAAAGCACTATACACACCTCGACCGGGAGAGCATTTCTGGTCTCGTATATAGCCGGCCTCGCGTAGCTCGGCCGTCTATCTAACACTCGACCAGAAAACGCGTACTTCCCGCTCTCGCGATGTAATGTACTATTTTATTCAAATAAACTTATACAAGTACTTTTGAATCGTCAAGAGAATCCACCACTGGTTAGGAATGCCATTCCTACCGAGAAGAACCAGCAAGAAACTCGGTGGGTGCTCGTACCTCAGAGAGCACGTTTAGGCGGTTTATATCACTATTATTTAACACTAGATGATTCCCGCGACTTCGTCCGCGTGGACCAATTTTTTTCTATTCCCGCGGGAACTCTTAAATTTTCCGGGATAAAAAGTAGCCTATGTCCTTCCCCCTACCCCTGTACCAAATTTCATCAAAATCGGTTGAACAGATAAATTTTTTGATTCCCACGGGAAGCTTTGAATTTTCCGGGATAAAAAGTAGCCTATGTCCTTTCCCGGGATACAATCTATCCCAATACCAAATTTCATCAAAATCGGTTGAACAGATAGGCCGTGAAAGCGTAGCAGACAGACAGACAGACAGACAGATAGACAGACAGACACACTTTCGCATTTATAATATTAGTATGGATTATCTGAATCGACACAAAAACCTAAGATACGTTTTTTCAAACGTCAAAACGCGTGCTTAGAATGGGATTTTGTTTGAAATACTGAATAGTGACGTCATTAAAGTTCGACGCACTTTTTTGCTTTAATCTATAGTTTAAAATTGTTATCAAATATAAAACTAACAGGGGACGTGGATATTACGACTTTTGGAAGATCCTCTATATAATAATCACTACAAAAATAGTTTAATTTGACTACTTGTCAAATACCCAATTCCGTTACTATATAGATTTTTCTAAAATACCAATCTTTAGCAGTAAACATCTAGTAGTTAAAATGAAGATAACAGAATCAAATAAACAATAAATATAAATTTGAAACATATGTACATTTTCTTATTGTAATAATTTACGAAATATTTAATAAAATACCAAGTATGAAAGAGATTATATTTATTTATACTCAGAGAAAAGGTCATCATGTTATTATTTCTACGTTCTTTGACTGTTTTTATTCGAAAAAACAAATTTCTTAAGTTATTCATAATGTAAGAGTCGTTTTGTTTCCGAAGCCACATAATATTAAAAAAAAACTTGCTCGTAGCTCCCTTGTTATCAATCTACCCACATTTCATCAAAGTAAAATTTTATGCTTCAATATTATAATAAGTAAGTACTTATTGCAATATTAAGAAAGCCTATTTGGTAACAAAATAAATTGACTTCTTAACCATAGTATTTTCATTGTTAAACTAGCTGTTGCCTGTGACTTCGGCTGTGTGAATTTAGGTCTAAAAATTAGAGTTGTATAATTTAGAGTCGTCGAAATCAGTTGAAAATATGCTACCTGCTACACTTACGATAGATACATTATCGCATTTATGATAAAGTACGTAAGTATGGACACTAGCGAAAGAATTATTAAGATAAATAAAAAAATACATTTGCGAGTAAAGATTCACTGAGACAAAAGATATATGGGACGTGATACGTTATCGATATTTTGTCGGAAAGAAAGCGTCAGATTTCAGTGCCCCACACCGGTGAATATCAGCCCCCCAATTATGTAAGAATTGTCGATCAAATCGTCTAAGTTCGGCTTCAAAGTAAAATAAACCATAACAGCATTGCATTAGAGCTCAATTTCGTGCATCCATTCTCATACGTTTAGGTATGTACCATACCCTATATTTGGATATTTTGGATTTGGATGGATGTATGGATGGATGTATGGATGGATGTTTGTTACTTAATCACGCCCCAACGGCTGAACGGATCTGGCTGAAATTTGGCACAGAGATGAGATGAGAGTCTGGAATAGCACATAGGCTACTTTTTATCCCGGATAATTATGGAGTTCCCGCGGGCACCAAAAAACCTCAAACCACGCAGACACAGAGTCTTTTATACACGCTCATATATGAATTTTTTATACACGCTATATCAAAGCACTATCTGATGGTCGCGACTTCGTCCGCGTGGAATAAGTTTTTTTTATTTGCAAAGGGAACACGCCTTAACTTTTTGGGATAAAAAGTAGGTAGGTACCTAGCTTATGTCACTCTCCGTCAACTAAATCCGCGCAAAAAATCACGTCACTCCGTTGCTCTGCTGCGGCGTGATTGAAAGAAAAACCTACAAACAAACGTACTTTCGCATTATGTATACACAAACAATGCAAAATAAGCTTTGTTCACATTTTGCATTTATATTACTTGGGATAATGGATGTAAACAATTTAATAACGCCTGCAATAATAAAATAGCAACGTTTATTATAAGAGTTTAAATATACTTGCAGTTAGTAAACTTTCAGGCGTTATAAAACATATAGGCTGAAATATTTAACATCACGTCGCAACAGAGTAACTTACTAACATTATTTTTGCATTATTATAGTTGAGGTCGTGGCATAGGTATTTATTATTAATATACGTCCGCGTTGATTTTGGATTTTTGAAAATCTCATAAGAACCTTTCGATTTCGAATCGAGTTCTGCGCCTAATTTTGACAAAATCGGATCAGTAATAAGAGACATGTAAATATACACCCCAGTGCTAGAGGTCGTCTAATCTAAAATTGAACGTGCTTAAGCAGTAAACGATATTGTCATTTTTAAACTAATTAGCTAGCAGATCCGGCTGTAGAATTCAGGCCGAAACTTGTGCATAATACATAATTTGTGTCTTTTAAATCTATACTTAGGGGTTCCTTATTTCCTATTAACATTATTATGGCTGATATGATTAGTATATGGGCTGATGTTTGTGGTAACATGTGTGTGTGGAATGTTTTTTAATACCCATGGTAACTTCTTAATTTTCCGGGATACAAAAAGAAAAAGTAGCGTATGTCACTCTCCAGGTCCTCAACTGTACCCATGCAATTAAAATTATTAAACAATACGACTGCTCTGCCGTAAACACACATACATACACGAATCCTTTTGGCCTGGTGGGAGGCTTCGGCCGTGGCTAGTTACCACCCTACCGGCAAAGACGTGCCGCCAAGCGATTTAGCGTTCCGGTACGATGCCGTGTAGAAACCGAATAGGGGTATAGGTTTAATATAACTGCCATGCCCCTAACAGGTTAGCCCGCTACCATCTTAGACTGCATCATCACTTACCATCAGGTGAGATCGCAGTCAAGGGCTAACTTGTAGTGGATAAAAAAAAAAAAAAAAAAAAAAATCCTGAAAACATAACTTTTTTCGGCAGTCGTGTAACAAAAAATCCTCCTCGAATGGAAGTACGGCTACCACTGCTACTACGTAACTACGCATTAAATGATATTTTATTGTGAATCACTGGATATTGAACTATAGTGTTCTACATTTTTGGAATCTCCTCATCATTTTCTAGATGATGATTATATAGTTATCTAATTAATTTTCGAATTATTTTTTTCAACTTTAGTCTTTAATGCGGAACCATGGTCACCCTATCAATTTTTTTTTAAATTTTACTAGCCTATGTCACCCGGAATAAGTTAGGGATTTAAACGATATCTCATTTATTAAAATCGGTTCAGGCGTATAGAAGTTATGGTGGAATATACAAACTTACATACATACATACATACATACATACATACTTACATACATGAACCCTGAAAACAATATACAACACAAGTGAATATAATTAAAATTATTCAAAAATACGACTGCTCTGTCGTAGCTCGTAACTACCTATCTACCACATAACGATTTTGGAATCTTATTCACATTTTTATTAAATGATATTTTTTTGTGAATCACTGGATATTGAACTATAGTGTTACATATTTTTGGAATCTACTCATCATTTTCTAGATGATGATTATATAGATAATCTCATTTTCGAATAATTTTTTTCAACTTTAGTCTTTAATGCGGTACCATGGTCACCCCATCAATTTTTTTTTAAATTTTACTAACCTATGTCACCCGGAATAAGCTAGGGATTCTAACGATAACTCATTTATCAAAATCGGTTTAGGCGTAGGTATAGAAGTTATGGTGGAATATACAAACTCACATACATACATACATACATACATGAACCCTGAAAACAATATACTCCTTTTTTCAGGCAGTCGTATAAAAATACACCTTTTTTCAGGCCGTCGTATAAAAATTAGGTCGATCCGTTGCTCTATTGCGACGTAATTGAAGGACAAACTAACAAACAAACATACTTTCGCATTCAAAATGGAGTTGTTGAGCGTCGATGAACGCAAACAAACTTCCGCAAAGTTTGCGGTAAAAATCATGAGCCACTCGAATCCGCATTTTTCCACGTGATTCATCATTCTATAGCCAGGCGCAATTATGTAAATGCACATGCGAGCTACATGAATGGTCCATTTTGTATGGAAATATTCAGTATTCACTATATTCAGCAAGTAGGATATTTTATATAAGGGCGAAGGTTCTTACTTAGTACTTGGCTGTTCATTGAAATACGCATAAGCATTTCAATGACGTATAAAAATATACAAACTAAACTTCGCGACTTCATCCGCGTGGATTAATTTTTTTGAATCTCGTGGGACTTTGATATTTGATCTATGCAATAATAATTGTGAGATTTGGTGATGTAGACTTAAGTACTTGACATACATTGACATTGACATACAATTTGACGAAAAGGCCTCACTATGATTTCCTTCAAACTATTCACCTTCTGAGAGAGGGACCTATTTCCTTGAAACAATCGCAGTTGGCTCAGTTTATGGTTAAGTAGTTATTAAAATGCATGCCAATTAAAATTAATTTAAATCAATATTTGTACACCACACTGGTAGAATACTAGGATCCTCTATTTTTTTTTAAGAACATCTTTGTACCGTATTCGAAAAATAAATAATTTGAAGTTTGAAGTTTTGAAGTTTGCAGTTTGAAGTTTGATAAAAATTCAATGTCCGTAACTATGGAAATGTTGAAAATTGTCTCTGTACCTTCATCAAAAACTATTAAATTAATAGGTAGTATATAGACAGACACCATCACATCCATACTAATATTTTGTTATGAGAAAGTGTGTCTGTCTGCTACGCTTTATCTGGCCAAACTGATTTTGATGAAATAAGGTACAGAGATGGGTTGTATTCCGGAGAAGGACTAAGACTCCTTTTTAATTCTTTCCCGGAAATTTAGGAGTTTCCACGGGGATAAAAAAACATCCATGTGGCTGAAGTCGCGGGTATCGTCTAGTTTATAATGTTAAGTACCATGGATTTTGCTTATATGACACCCAAGGAATTGGCGCTGAGCTGTACACCCATTTTGGGTGATGTTTTTTTTAATCAAAGAATAGTGTTGCGATTGACGACAATCATGCTTAGTGCAAAGCAATGCTGAGGTCTATGTTGGAGCGCGCTTGCCTAGAAGATGACTATTCACTCATGTTTGAAGGTACTTAAGTTATACGCGGCAGGGAATACATGCGCTGGAAGGGTATTCCACATGCTAGCGGTTCGGACAGAAATGCAGAGCAAAACCGTTTCGTTCGAGCAGACTGGTCAACCACATAAGGATGCCAACACTGACGGTTTCTTGCTGTTCTGTGGTAGAACGGTGATGGAGCAACAAGCTTGAAAAGTTCCTGAGCACACTCTCCAAAATATATCCGATAAAACACCGATAAGCAGCCGACAATGCGGCATTGCGGCATATCACAGACAATTAATTGTTACATCTGTAATCTATGTTTTGTCTGTGACACCAGTATCGAATAAATTGTTTTTAGGGTTCCGTACCCAAAGGGTAAAAACGGTACCCTATTACTAAGACTCCGCTGTCTGTCTGTCTGTCTGTCTGTCTGTCTGTCTGTCTCCAGGCTGTATCTCATAGACCGTGATAGCTAGAAAGCTGAAATTTTCACAAATGATGTATTTCCGTTGCCGCTATAACAACAAATACTAAAAAAAAAAAAAAAATATATTAAGGGGGGTCCCCATACAATAAACGTGTTTTTTAATAATTTAAAACTTACTACATGTTTGTACGGAACCCTCGGTGCGCGAGTCCGACTCGCACTTGGCCGGTTTTTCTATCTTTCTAAAATATTTTCTCGCTATTCTCTCCACTTCCACCTACAGCTCTACCTTGAGAGTTTTGATAAGCTCCTAGGAACATTGCTGCGAGCATAATTAATCTATGTGGGCGAAGTCACAGAAAGGAACTAGCCATGAATAGGTATAAATATCGTTTTACATAATAATCAAGAAATTATTCGTGTCGGACCAACATTAAAGCCTCGCCCTCGGCGGTATAATTAGTGGTCCAATAAAATTAAACGTGCAGCCGTAGGTAAAATAAATTGATAATAACAACACTGTTATTATCGATTTATTTTTTGTATAGGCGCCATTACTGAAGTACCATGTGACCTTTTAATTATGGTCTACTCCATAGAATGCACAAGTAGACGTAACCAGGAAAGGGTTGGCTACATCGATATATTACGAGTATATGGAAAAAAGTTGGGCGCTTGACTTGTAGGGCATGCCCCTCACCTGTATAAGTCTGTCCTTGTCCCCGCCATAGCGCTGTCCCTCTTTTCAGACTAGATGGCGTTAGTAAAATAAGTCCACATTCTTTGTTTGACAGGGCCCGTCTATGTAAATTGAGGTCGTTGGTTGGCTACCCTTAATGAAATATTAAAAATCTTTTTGAAATGAAACTTCTTTAGAATCGTTGTGATTTGAGAATTCGATGAAACGAAAAAGCGACACCAAAAGGAGACAAACATATTCTTAAAGGATTTAGCCTGCGAGAGAATGAGATAGAATACAAGTTATATTTATCTCATTCTCTCGTAGGCTACTTTTTTGAAGTTTCACTTCCGCCGTATGCGAATTGCACACACACTTTTTTTAAAACATTTATTGAGTTAGTTTAGTCTAACCAAATTACTATATAAATCATGCCCCGTGGAATGGTGGCAAGAATGCTGGCTGCATTTCCGCGCTGGAGAGCCAGGCTGATCCTTTGAGCAAAAAATGAGCCAGCCCTTCTGTCACCAGATTTAAAGTGATTTTGAATCGTTGATTGAATCTAACACTGGTTCGGAATGTCTGAACGTCTTCCTACCAAGAAGAACTAAGTTAAACTAAATTAAGGACTTCCCACGGGAATCAAAAAACTTAAACCACGCAGACGAAGTCGCGGGCATCAGCTAGTTTATATAGCCACTATGTTTAAAAAACATAAATCCACGTGGAGGAAGTCATGGAAAATAGCTATTCAATGACGAAAACTTTTGTAAAAGAACTCACAAACGTGATCCCAAAAATTGCTCGGTTGGCGAAAAAGGCGGAAAGTTGATTTTTCATTGTTGTCGACTCCCTGCTTAGCTAGAATAGGTGGCTAGGATATTTTACGACTGCAGTCACAAGCGCCGGGGAAGACATTTTTTTATTCCCGGACACTTTACTTAGCTTTCCTGCTACGCGTTTAAAGGAATTACAAAAGATTTTTAATGCTATCTTATTAAAGACACGTATGTATGTATGTATGTACTTATATAGGGGACGCCCGCCGTCGCCAGGCGGATGATCGGTCCATTAATTGAACCATTCCACCCATTTCCCCGTGTTAGGACACAGGTTACTGGTGTCCCGGCAGCCTACCCCCGCCGAACCTACCTGTAGCTTTAGTGAACCTTACGATATCTCCTATGGAGAGATGTCTTAGGTCTTCTTCACTGATCCTGTCCTTGCCTATTCATTCCCACCTTACCAATGAGTACATGGGGCACTCAGCTATAAAGTGAAAGCTGGTCTCTTCCTCGCCGCACTCTGGACATGATGGGTCATCTTCTATTCTCATTATTGTGAGATGTCTATTTAGCAGACAGTGTCCCGTTGTTATGCCTGCTATAAGTGCTATGTTGTTTTTACTTTGCGACATAAGTTGTTTTGTCTTCTTTTTATCGAATCCTTTTATATATAATCCCCTTAATATATATATTTTTTTAATTTTTAGTATTTGTTGTTATAGCGGCAACGGAAATACAACATTTGTGAAAATTACACCTTTCTAGTTATCACGGTCTATGAGATACAGCCTGGAGACAGACAGACAGACAGACAGACAGACAGACAGACAGCGGAGTCTTAGTAATAGGGTCCCGTTTTTACCCTTTGGGTACGGAACCCTAAAAATGATTGGAAATGCCTAAAACCGCGTGGTGGAAGTTATAAAAAAAGCCATTCAACGACGAAAGCTTTTTTCAAAGAACTCACAAACGTGATCCCAAAAAGTGCTCGGTTGGCGGAAAAGGCGAAAAATTGATTTTCCATTATTGTCGACTACGAGCTAGAAGCTAGAATAGCTGGCTAGGATACTTAACGATTGATCACAAGCGTTGGGGCGGACATTTTTTTTATTCCCGGAAACTTTACTTAGGTTTCCTGTTACGCGTACTTATTTAAAAAGAATAACATAAGATTTTTAATGCTATCTTATTAAAGACACGTAAGACCTCTAAGAAATAATTTTCGGAAATTAAAAAAAAAACGTTTGGAAATGCCTAAATCCGTGTAGCGGAAGTTATAAGAAAAGCCATTCAACGATGAAAACTTTTTTTAAAAGAACTCACAGACGTGATCCCAAAAATTGCTCGGTTGGCGGAAAATGCGGAAAATTGCTTTTTCATTGTTGTCGACTTGCTAGAATTGTTATTCTAGCGGGCTAGAATATTTTACGATCGGTTGCGAACGCCGGGGCGGGTGACGGACATATTTTTTTATTCCCGGAACCTTCATGAGCTGAATCGCAGATTTATAAACGTAATAACTATTTGAATAACTGCTGGAGAGACTAGGCAGACAACTTGGGTTAATTCTGACTTTGAGAGCGTGGGAATTCTTACTTCGCAGTTTAAAGACATAGTTACTTAAAATAGTGCCTCGGATGTTGCCTTGTTGATGTTTGCCTCTAAACTTTTATCCCCGGACCTCGGAGAGCACGTAAAGCCGTCAGTCCTGCGTCTTATCTGTATACGGTCGTGTCGGATTTTCCGTCCTATCGGGCTACGAGAGTAAAGGAACAGAGAGTACACCTGTATTTGCGCACACACTTGTGCACTATAATATCTCACGCACAGATGGCTAATCTCCCTGGAGATTGACCGCCGTGGCCGAAATTCGGTCGGGAGGACATTATTATTAAGTATGGTTATATTAAAACATTTCGCAAGGGCTCTGGTCATTAATTGTGATATTATTCTATGGGTAGGTAAATACTAAATACGTATGATATAATAAATAGAGCAAACGTGATTAAATATACGGTGAATTTCATATAGTGATAATAAACTACGTAGTTGCTTCATGAATATTAATCCATCAGAGGTACGCGTTGAAAATCGGCTCGCGTATTTCACAGTTTATTTTTAATAAAGAGAAAACACAGCTTAATAATATACAATGGATTAAGTTTCAAACATGAACCAAGCTGAAAATAAAGCTGGTATAAAAACAGTACACGGTTTTTGCGCGGTTGATTTAATATTGCATACTACTAAGGTAAAATGCAATATAGAATCCGATTAGGGGTACATACTCCTAATCGGATTACATAAACATACATAACCCCATATGGGTTTAATATTAGGTAGGTACTGCCATATCATAATTTCGAACGTGTGTCTGTCTGTTTGTCTGTCTGTCTGCCCATCGCTAAAAGCTTTTACGGCCCATCTTTATAACCAATTTTGATGAAATTTAGTATATTTAGATAGATTGTGTCCTGGACATATCATTTCATCGTTCATACTTTTTATACAGGAAAATTAATAATAAAAACTTAATTCACACGGACGAAGTCGCGGCCATCATCTAGTTAGCAATAACAATACATTACAATAATTAATGTTAATGCTAATTACCAACAGAAACCAATACGCACTAATGGTAACATCATACAGGCGAGCTGTGTAAATATTATTGCCAGAATTAATATTATTATATTTTGAATATTATCTCCAAATTAATACTGTTATCGCGTGAGAGAACTGAATAATATCAAGGGACGATAAAATAATATGATCATGTTTAACGATATCATTTTATGATACTACAGCTTTTACCTGTGACTTCTTTCGCATGTATTTGTTTTGTTTTGAGATATCGCAAATTTTTTCATTTAGTTTTCGCCAAGGAATTTATTAACAGTTTCTTCATTGGTGACCTTTGCTTTATTTACATCATCAACCCTGGCCTGCTTAGGGCAGAGCAATTATGAGGTCTAGGTTAGAACGCGCTTGCCTAGATGATTTAATCAATCAATCAAATATTAATTTATTTCATTTAGGTACACTGTAGGTACACATATTGACGTCAATTACTTACATAAAAAACGTGATGGTGATAATTAGTTATGGTATCTTAAAACAAGAGCTACGAGGGTTCCAAACACGCCCTGTTCTAAGAAGAGCCCACAAAAAACTCAGCTGGGTATTTTTTTTTTTCATTATCACCACCTCACAAATCATCCTAACTAAGGAATTATCAGAGCCATTAGAGCAAATTATTGCCAAGCTTCCTTGTCATTTAAGTAATTCTATTCACTCTTGCCTTGAAGTCGACAACAAAGTCCGAACAAACTGTAGTCGCACCATAACGTACCACCTGTTACTCATTCAAAAAGCCACAAAACCCAAAGAAATGACTGTAAAATAAATAATTTATATTATTTTGATCCAAGATAACCAGTTTACACTCGCAGAAAGAAATAAAAAGTCCCACATGGCTGGTATGAAATCGCGAATACTGTAAAGATGTAAATACACACATTTTTCTGAGTAAATTTTATGGCTCGCGTAAAGTCAAATTTCGTTGATCCCTATTAGTCGAAGAGGCGGCTGTAAAAAATGTCTACTATCGGATGCATAAAAAAGTTATTGAACATGTTTATGAGGTTCCTTGGTGGGAAAAAGTTCACCTCCCTGGCAGTACACAGTAGTGAGCGCTTTGGTTCTATAAGTAGCAGGTTCCAAGTACGATCCCCGGCAAAGTCAATTTGGGAGTTTATTATCTCGGATTTTTTTTCTGATCTAACCTAGTCAGCTAGTTAAGCTAGTTAGTTTGTTATACATTAAAGAGCTAACTTCTGCTGATGACATATATAATTTTTTCAACTCGACCGATGCTGCTAAATTTTACTGCTTGAGACCCTAGTGTTAATAATGCAGAGAACGTGTTCCAATCTATCGCAATTACCGCTCTTTGAGGCTCTACTGGTTTTTACGTGTCTCTCATCGTTTGCAAACATTAAACTCTCACTATGGAAAATTTAGAGAGTACACTTTCTAGTTTAATCTAGATTTTTAGGTGTGAAAAAAGTTGTGAAAAACTTGTCCATAAAATGTTAAATAGGTATATGACTTGCATTGCCATTACAGATGTAATATTTTGTGTTTCTCTTGTTTTAGAAGTAGACAAGAAATAGAAGAGCCAAGTAGCCGCCATAACTATGCATACTACGATATTAAATATAGAATACTATATGTATTACAGCCTTTGGTGTGAACGCGGTGTTATTACAGCTATTCTATTACTTATTCTGTGGCTATACCTCCCTTTTGTGACGGAATTCGTGACGCACATGAACATAAAAAAGCCAAAGTACAGAAAACATAAAAAGTTTAGCGCCCTTTTGTTGGGAAATGATGTTTTGGTAAAATACTCGTAAAATGCGTCAACCCGGAAGAGATATCGCATTTGTATACGTTCATATTATTCCAATTCGGGTATCAATATAATTATAATCATGCATGTATTTTGATTAATTATTAAAGATTATCATGATTTGATGTAATTTATTATATTTAATGCCTTTTTATAAAATGATGATAAGATGACTTCGTCCGGGTCAGGATTAAAAAAACCTTTAACTTTGCGAGTTAAAATATAGCCATGTGCTAATTGTCTCTTCTATCTCGGGACCATGGGGTCCCGGACCTCAGGAAGGCGTACGAGGGGCTGAAACCAACTTGCAGAGGCCCGTTAGACAATTTTACTCTAAAGGAAATGTGACACCAACCAGCGAATATCTCTATATGCAAGGACAATCCCCGGTTAGTGCAGGACTATTGCAAAACATGGAATTATAATAGTAATTCCAGGTTCTGGTATGGTAAATTTTTCATTTACCCTTGTTCGTGTTATTATAGCTTCTTAAATTACTAAATGGAATTTCTAAACAACCCTAATGGAATTATTAATTATGTTAATAGCATTTTCTTTTAACACTTTGCAAAGATTTTCTGTTTGAATCCCAACGGCCTCAGCATTCCCAATTTATAAAATGGATTACGGATATAGCCACCTATTTTATAACAAGCTGATGCCCTCGGCTTCATCCGTGTGGTTGTAAAAACCTGTAAATCCTTCATTTCTAGAATAAAAAGTAGCCTATACTCTCGCGGCTTTCAACTCCACCCTTGCCAAATTTCGTCAATCTGTCGCTCTGTTACGACGTGATTGAAGGACTATACAACAACCTAATCATTCGCAGTCGAACATACTAACCACTAGAGTCTAGACTAGAGTCTACAAATTCAAATTCAAAACCAAGTGCTTTTTTATTCAAATAAACTTTACAAGTGTTTTTGAATCGTAAAGTGATAAAACCAGTGGTTCGGAATGACATTTCTACCGAGAAGAGCCAGCAAAAACTCGGTGACTGGTCTTTTAAGAAATAAATTAAATACAAATATAATTTATGGTTACATAATATAATATCGTTGAATATATTATAAGTAGATAAAATGGTTAGATACAAATTATAAAGTAGTAACCTCAGTCCCAAGCAATGCTGGAGCGAGTCAAATCCACGCTCTTTTATCTTTCACAAATCAAAGTAGCAGGTAAGTAGGTAAATAAGTACCTATATAAATAAAAAAATACATCTTTATTCGGAATTAAAAAGGACACAGATAAAATACAAAACAAAATTACACGTACAAACAAAGCTTAGGAACTAAACTGTGACGCAAAAATAATTCCAAAGACGACTCAGCGTTCGCATTATTAAGTATACTGATTTAAGAGTGATTCTCCATCATGAGATTTAACACCGCTATCTCTCGTACTAATATATTTAACACTGGCATTGAATCTATTTAAAATATTTTCTCAGTACTGTGGCGATTAAAAATCGTTTATAGCGAATGATAGATTTATCTCCTGTTAGTTGATAGATGAGTTCATGATCGTCTAGATAACAAGCCACTGGTCGCAAGTTAATTTAGAAACTTTCATCCTCACCAGCTGGATGCCTGGCCTTCTTCACCTCCCGCTATTCCAGGTTTTTTCTGCTACGGATTTTCAAATTATGGAATCAGCTTCCATCGTCTATGTTCCCACAATATGATTACAAAACGGGGCCCTTCAACGGGCGGATAATTTTTTTTCTCAAAAGCCGGAAACGGATAGCTTTTGCCGGCTTTTGAAAATTTTTGCCGGTTTTGCGGTACCTGTGGTGCTGCAAATTTTTTTTCAGGCGTTGTTATTTAGGTAGGAAAGTAATTCACGGCTAGTTATCACCTGGCATAGCCTAGGAAGTTAGGAGCGTCTGGCGCTACGCCAAGTGGCCGGTTGGATGCCATATTAATTAATACTCTGGTTTATTTAACTGCCATATTTCTTCTCAATTCCAAGTTTCTAGTTTTAATTGTCTCTACTCAATTGTCGTGCTAGATTTTCTTAATGTTTTCATTGGAAAACCCGCGTAGTGTAGCATGTAATTAAATGTTTTCATGTTCTGTGGTGTTTGATACACGTAGAGAGATCCAACGGTTTTACGTACTCTCTGAGGCGTCTCTCTCTGAGGCTGGTAAGTACCATACTGAGAATTTCTTGTCAGAAAAGCCCAATAGGTATCATCCGCACTCGAACATGCTAACCTCTAGACTAGAGCAACGACGCAGGTGCAGACTATATATTAAAGTCGTAAATGTCAATAAAACTGTACTCCACGATGTCACCGTTACTGCGGCGTCACAGTTCCGAACGTTCCAGTTCTTGAAGCTAGCTTAGTATGAAACCATCCCTGTATCTATGTGGAATAGGGTGACTTCACTGCGAAAATAGAAAAGATTATGAAAACGATAAATGAACGTGGATTTGATTCGCTCCAGATACGCTTGGGACTGCAGTTACTCATGTATGATCTCAATGATTACCTATAATAATTATTGTAATTATTGATATTTTAAAAAAGAGCAACCGCCGAGTTTCTTGCTAGTTCTTCTAAGTATTCCAGTAGATTCATTTGACGATTCAAAATCACTGGTAAAAGTTTATTTGAATAAAAAATATTTAAAGTTGAATTTTAATAAAGAAAAACCTCTTACGAAGATTTATTTAATTGGGCCTATCTTGGGGACAAAAACCAAAACAATATCTCAAAAGTCGGCAACGCATCGGCGGTTCCTCTGGTGCTGCAAATGTACATGGGCGGCGGTAGTAAATAAATAAATAATTAATACAGCTTTTATTGTTTACATTTATACATTTATATGGAACTTAAAAACTTAAGGACAACAAAAAACACAACTGTCGCAAACTCATCTTTGTGCTGACATGGCAGGCATTGGTAGCAATATCCAACATTGATATAAAGTTTTGTAATCACTTTACATCAGAAAAAGAGACTCGCCTGCTCGTTTGCTCGCTGTATATTTAAAAAAAACTAGTTGTTCGCGCGGAAGTAGTTTGTTTTCCCTTACTCTTTTCTGGCTCAGGCGAAAACTTAATTTTTTCAGGCGTTGTTATTTAGGCAGGAAAGTAAGTCACGGCTAGTTATCACCTGGCCTAGCCTAGGAAGTTAGGAGCGTCTGGCGCGACGCCAAGTGGTTGGTCGGATGCCGTACTAATTACCTAACACTCTGGTTTATGTAAGCAGGTACCTAACTACCATATTTCTTCTCGGTTCCAAGTTTTTAGGTTTAATTATCTCTACCGAGCTTGATTCTCTTACAGTTTTCCTGTGGAATTTATGATATTTTCAGGTTGATACCTAAATCATTCCGATAGCATTATTTGGAACTAGATGATGTCAGTGACTTCGCCTGTGGGCGGTGTTAGATAGAAACTAGGTTTTATCCAGTCGCGCTCGCTAGCATCTCCATATAAAATTACACGCGCTAAACTTAATTAGGTATCACAGGCGTTGTTATTTAGGTAGGAAAGTAAGTCACGGCTAGTTGTCACCTGGCATAGCCAAGGAAGTTAGGAGCGTCTGGCGCTACGCCAAGTGGTCGGTCGGATGCCGTATTAATTAACACTCTGGTTTATGTAACTGCCATATTTCTTCTCGGTTCCAAGTTTCCAGTTTTAATTGTCTCTACTAAATTGTCGTGCTAGATTTTCTTAATGTTTTCCTGTGGGATTCATGAGATTTTCAGGATCATAAAACGTGCTGATCCCATTACTTGGAACAAGGTTTTTGATTCCCGCGGGAACCCTTTATTTTTTTAGGATAAAACGTAGCCTGATTAACTAATGTAATGCTTTAATTAAATAATGTAATTCAGGGTATAAAAATACTTAACATACATAAATGCGAAAGTATGTCTGTCTGCTACGGTTTAACGGCACATCTTTTCATCCTATTTTTAATTAAATTTGGTTCAGACATAGGTTACATCTCGGGTAAAGACATAGCTACTTTTTATACAGAAAAATCAAGGAAAATCACGGGGGTTTTCAAGCCTAAGCCCACGCATATGAAGTCGCGGGCATCATCTAGTTTTCAATAAAAAGAAAATCATGATGAGCCCATAGATTTAGGATTGGTCTTCGCTGCGCTTCGCAGCCTAATCTCTCTCTCTCTCTGCGTCGTAGTCCTCATGCTGAGGGTCGTGACCCCTTTCCAATGATCAAATAATGGTAGGAGTATACTTGGGATAAATTTATAATGCGGTGGTTCCCATGTCCTTCCGCGTAAAACTCGACCTGTGACTAAGAGTATTTAAACTCCTAGGTTTTTGTAACGATTATTATCAGATGTTAGTGATAATAACCGGGACCGCCGACTTAAGGTACGAAAAGGCCAAATTTGAACCTTCAAATTCGGTCACCCATCCAGTTACCAACTTGGGTCAACGTTGCTTAACAATAGCAATTTTATATGCATTGCCAGTTGACACAAATAGGCCACTCGTCCCTCTTATGATGAGGCTAATAAATGATCTTAAAGTAGTTTGTATTTCTAAAGATGACGTTATAGTCACCCTACGTAGAATGATTGGGTAACTTTATGGGTATCCATATCTGATAGGGGATGGGAGGGCAATTGGCTTCGTGTTGCGTGATACAATAAAATGCTATTGTGTGAACAATAAAAGTTTCGTGCGTGTACGACAACCGACGATTTGACGCTTTGACGATAGCTCGTTGAAACTTAAGTACGGAAAAATATTGAGTCAGTAAAATCCAGTGGAAAAGATATTGGTGGCGCTTTCAATTCTGGAGATCAAAATACAGGCACGCGGAGATGAAATCGAGCAATGGAAGAAATTGTTTGTAAAAAACTAATACTTATTGATCAATAGTTGGCCTGTTGGGAGGCTTTAGCCGTGGCTAGTTACCACGCTACCGGTAAATAGTGCCGCCAAGCGATTTAACGTTCCTGGACGATGCCGGGTAGAAACCGCGGGAAAGGCGTATGGGTTTCATGTAACTGCTGTAGTCCTAACAGGTTAGCCCGCTACCATCTTAAACTGCATCATCACTTGCCATCAGATGAGATCGCAGTCAAGGGCTAACTTGTAGTAGAATAAATAAAACATCAAAATTAGAATGGAATAAATAGAAAAAGAAAATATTTTCTTCAGTAATATTAAATTTAATATGGATTATGTATTTTCTATTCCATTCTGTGTAAAATCCCTTTCATTTTTACGACAATAAATTACATCCTTTGACCTTGTTTCTTTGTAAAAAGAAATCAGTTTAGTTTTAAAAAGATAAAAAATAATAAAATGAATAAGTCTAAAGGTTCAGAAAGGGTATTTGAAGTGTTAAATTTTTTCCCCCGGGGTTATTACAATATCAGGATCATACTTATATTATAAATGCGTGTTTAAACAAAGTGTATTTGTTTGTTGGTTAGTCCTTCAATCACGCCCCAACGAAGCAACGGATCGACGTGATTTTTTGCATGTGTATTAGTTGAGGATCTGGAGAGTGACATAGGCTACTTTTTATCCCGGAAAATTAAGGAGTTCTCGTGGGAATTAAAAAAACTTATTCCAAGCGGACGAAGTCGCGGGCATCAGCTAGTTCATAATAATTTTGACTTTTATCCTTAATGAATAGCTATGAAAATATTATAGGTACCCACTAATAAGGTATTATCTAGGGTGGTTGTAAGATTGCCTTAAAAATAAGGCAGATTATTAGAAAATAGTTCTTACAACAAAAGATATACACAACAAAAGATATAACATGAATTATATTATTAGCCTCAATTCTAGATATTAATTATTTAAAAATCATTTTATGACACGTACCTTAAGTAAAGATTGTAAAACTAAAACACAAACTTCAACAACATCTAACATGCTTAAAAAGGTACTTGTCTCGTTAAGTCAAAAGTAGAGATAAAAGTAAAATTTCTTATCAGTGGTATTTTTCTCTACAAACCCTTACATGCCAACTATTTTTAACCCCCGACGCAAAAAGAGAGGGGTGTTATAAGTTTAACGTGTCTGTTTGTGTATCTGTCTGTGGTATCGTAGCGCCGATTTTCGTTTAGTTGTTTTTGTGTTATAGATAATTTTATCCCGAGTGTTCTTAGCCATGTTTCATGAAAATCTGTTCATCCGTCTGAAAGTCATCAGCTTTTTCTTAATCCGTTACTTCCATATTATGTCGGGGGTTGTTTTAATTTATACTTGTTTCTCGTAATATACCGGATTTGTTCATGTTAGGGTAAACGAAAAATTAGCCGGCATCGACAACATATCTCTCTCTCGTCGCGAGATATCTCGTTGAGCGCATACTAAGCGTGCTGGAGACCGAACTTCTAAAGTCTAAAACCAGACTATCACTCCTCTTCATATGAATGGATATGGATGGATATCTTGCTGGTTCTTCTCGGTAGGAATACATTCCGAACCACTGGTAGATTCACTCGACAATTCAAAAGCACTTGTAATAAGTTCATTTGAATTTGAATAAAAATATATGGTTTATTTTTGAGATAGAGTTTGGAAAAGTCCAAAATCTTTGCACATAAGGCTCTTCTCTGCTCTTTATATATACATATATATGATAGAGTTAGAAAAAGCCCAAAAATTTGGCACCGAAGCCAAAAAATATTTAGCTTTCAAACAAAAACTTCATCTAAACTATACAATGTTGCTTTCTTCTCATTAATGATCCCACATTTCGTAGATAAACGGGCCGGGTCGCGGCTGTAGTAAATATAAAAGAAGCGCACAACCCAGACCTGCGCTTTATGTTACTAAATGAAACCTCCAGAGAGTCGGGGTTTTCAAGCAAAAATTTTCTATTTTTCCCGAGAGGATTCCCCATAGAAAAATATGTTGTACAAAAATATATTGTTACTAGATGATGCCCACGACTTCGTCGGCGTGGATTAAGTATTTTTGATTCTCGCGGGAACTCTTCAGATTTCCGGGATTAAAAGTATGACTAAGATTAGGTTCTTCCCCGGGATATAACCTATCCGTGTACTAAATTTCTTCAAAATCGATTGAACAGATGGCTCGGGAAAGCGTAGCAGACAGACACACAGACACTTTTTCGCATTTATAATATTAGCAGGAATTTTTTCACCGCAAACTAACGAACACCTAAAAACCCCTAATACCTGCTAAGTGTGAGATCAATACAGCGAACTTTGACTTTGCTTAGACTTAAGACATGGTTAAAACGAGACAGAATTATGTTACTAACATAAGTCCATCTCGTTTTATCTCTAAGTAGAGTCTGAGCCAAGTCAAAGTACGCTCTATAGATCTCAGCATTAGACTGACTCGTTGCCCTAGGTGAGTGACAGAAGCGACGCCACGCAACGAGACGCGATACGAGTACGACGCCATAATGACGACATAATTAGTATTGTACGTGACAACGTTGGCCACGTGAAGGGTGTTTGATACTGTCGCGTCACCACGACCTAGGTCAACGGGTCACGTTGCCAAGTGAAAGATTAAAGCGTGGTTTTTAGAATACTTCTGCAATATAAGTTGCCGTGTTTGATTTACATGACACAAATAAAAGCCGAATAAGCTATTAGTCTAGGCAATAAAGCTAGTCGACCCTAACAATAATTTTTCAGGCGACGAAACTTTACAGTATGATAAAGTATCATGAGTTAAACGTACATTATAAATATTTAATAAAAAATCAGAAAGGAAGTAAGGTTTTTATGCTTTACTCAATTGTTAAAGCAGGAAGGTACATTATCGCGTAAACACAGTTTAGGTTTGATAATAAAATCGGCTGAAATATCGATGTTCTGCATGATTATTTCGTTTGTTATTTTGGTTTTAAGTGTAAATATACCACTTACTATTATTTTAAAATGAAATCGAGAAAATATTCAGTCTTTAATATTAAGTTTTACGTACCTAACTTCCACATGTTTTTTTTTTGTATATTTTTGTATATAAGTTTTGGGTCACAGCATTATTACTACACAACCCTGCCAAGTTTCAACGACTGAGGATTTAATGCGGGAGTCTCCATACAACGAACCGCCCCATTGCCTAGAGCCTAGACTATATCTACTAGATCAAGGAATTAAGGAGATTAAACAAAGCATAGTACGGTAAAATGAGGACCCCCTCTAAGTGGGTAACGCTGTCGCCATTCTTCAAGTGCGAGGTAATTTGTTAAGCCACCCACTGTTTTATTTTGATACATTTGCTACACAAAAACTAGATTAACATAATACAATACAATAAACTTCTTCTGGATGTTTCTATTAGTTTTCCCTCAGAGCATAAAGAACAGCAGTGATAACTTACGGCTCCGTAACACAGTCGCCATATTGTTTCATTCCAAGCTATATAATTATTGTGGGCATGGCTCCCGAATGTATAAGAAAATCGTAATTGTAATCGTTTGCCAAACGTATAATTCGACCTATTTAAGTGTATATAGATGCCTGCACGTCAAAAAACATATATGAACTCCTTAAACAGTTCGAGTAATACGTTTTAAGCTGTCAAATGATTACGATTTGCTTAGACAAATTTCACTTTCACTTTCGAATCAAAAGTACAACTGTTAGCATTATTTCTATTTGTCATTATATCTCATGACTTGATTTGACTCCTTTCATGTCATTACGGACGCCATGTTGAAAATGGTTGGTATAAATACGAGTGTTTTGACGATGGTAGTTCAGTCTCCAGCCGGCATGGCAGACTCAGCAATTATTGAATACTTTTTTGTTTAGATCGCATCCAATTACATTAAATCTCTCGTGGAACCTCTACACGTTTAACTATTTACTCGTGCAAGTTCAATTCAGAGTACCTACAAGTATATTAAAAGTGCATTATTAATACCTACTTCTGGATTTTCGCTGACACAATTTAGCAAATTTACAAATTGGAACAAAAAATAAACATTTGGATCTGAAGTTCAATTCAATCTGAATTCTGCAAATGAGAGGATGAAATAATAAAAAACCGACGTTGGAAAACTATTCTAATATTACGATTTTGTTATTTAAACGAGATTCTAATTATGTCAGTTTCGACTCAAAATTAAAGTTTATTGGAATAAATAACATGTTAATCTAAATTTCTGACCTCCAATAATTCAAATGAATATGAAAATACGAATTTGGAATAGTATTCTAATAATATTATGATTTGGTTAAATTCGAGATTCCAATTTTATCAAAATATTGTTACAATTTTGTTTACATAGGTTTACTCAAGGTTTACACATTACATTGTGGTGGAATTGGATTTGGAATTGATATGACGGTTGTAGCACTAGCACAACCGGAGCGACAAATCTCTCACGTGGCTGTACAATAATTTTACTCTCTGTCGATTTTAATTTTTCGACAACGAATTTTTGGTGCAGCAGTGGTTAGAAAAAGTTATTGTCTTGTATGTTGTATGGGTCAAAAACCTGGTCTCCAAAGTGAGAGACACCGGGGTTAATTCCCGGCAGGGGCTAATTTGTTATTTAAAATTCCAAGCGATCCAGCTTGCTAACACGTAGAATCTGTTAAGGCTTAATGAACCTACGTACTAGCTTAGATGTGTACGTAACTGGGTATGTGAATTAATTCTTTTGTTTAAGTTTAAGTTGGTCAATAAACATTTATTTTAACTGCTACACTCCTTTAAAATTAGAGCGCAAACACACTATAGGCTATGCAGGATAAAACGTCGGAGGTAAACGACGTTTTGTCGTTCGCGATTGTATGTGTGACTCGATATAAAAGTGGCACACGGATATTTTGCTCAACAGTCTTTATTTCTTGTTGTATTTGCTATAAGCTTCCACCTAAGTCCTAAACCACATTAAGTATCGCTCAAGTCATGTATAAAAAAATCGGGACAAAGAGTTGTCCCATTTGTTTGTGCTAGGCCTGCTGAAATTTCATCTGAAGATTTTATATTATCGACGGGTCGGGTCTGTCCATATCTTACGTAAGCATGTACCATAATTGAGACATTTGCGTGTGGTACAAAGTAAAAAAAATAGCGAGTAACTTATTGAACTGACTTTTGACCAAGACTAAGACCAAATCGGGTGGGTATAATAAAGATAGAGAAAGTTGACGCGTCAGGCTCGCCCGACTTCACCATGGTGTGTAAAAATCAAAATTATTTTTTACTTTACAGAGGCTTTGGAAGTCGGTTTTCAGAAAATTATTTTTATTTATAACTTTTTTGAACCAAATATTGGCAACTAGAATAACTCGCTACAGCTTATGAATTAAAATGATTAAAATCACGTATTATATTGAATTGTCAGAGCAAATGTTAGTCTTTAATTCACTCTGGTCCGCTCTACTTTAGGTTGTAAGAAAAGAAAGAAAATAAGTATGTCATGTGTATTCACAATCAAATAATAGTAGATTATTAACCAAGGGGATAAAGCAGTGTCTTCTGTCGTGGGTGACGATTTAAATAGCGAGGGATTTAAGTTCACCCAAGACTAAGACAGCTTTATCACCGAGGAAAATACTCTACTTTTCGTACCATTTGCGAAAAAATTAACACAATAATAATATGAGATAAGTATTTATTAAAAATAATGACAATTAAATGTAAAAGTTAACATTCGAAACATTGGTCCAATTACTGATAGAGAGTTACATTTTGTTTGGTACATTTATTGTTGATGAGTTGATTTGAGTATTTCTCTGTTCTTGCGTCTGAGGAACTGTTTAGAACATTAACTTATTTATAAAAATAAATTAAAATAAACTTAACGTTCATGTATTTGAAGAAAACAAAAACGCGGCAAATTCCTAGACTAAGTAATATTTTTTTGTCGGAAAAGCAAAGGCGTCAAGCTCATACGGCCTCCTCGGTTTTCCTAATTTTATTTAATAATCATAACCTTCATAACTGCATATTAAATGCGTATTCCTTTTTCAAAAACGATGTTTAATGATTTATATACAAACTCAATGGTGTAAACACAGATCTAGTTCAGTATAAATTTCGGTAAGTATTCCAAATTTAAATCACATTCTCCCCCTAGAGGATGAATGAAATTCAATACCATTTTCTTTCCCTGTTTTTAACAGATTAAAAATGACTATTGTTATGTTCGCTTTTTGTGGCATAGAATGTCACTTTTTTGAGCAAGTGGTACGAAAAAACTTTTTCATCATACCTATTCGAAAAACGAATATTGGCTTCAGAGGATAGAGGGAGCAAAATGTAATTTTTAGGCCCATGGGAGTTTTCATTTCTCTGTTCTGATTGGTCCGCGTTCGTGCCACCTTGCCGATGTGCTTGCCGGCTGCCATGTGGCATGTAGCGGAAGGCGGGCTCCAGCTCGCGCTCGCCGAACACGGTGGCGGGCAGCGGCCGCCTTGTCGTCGCCCTCGCCCGCCGCGCCGAACAGCGCGTCCAGCAGGATGCCGTGGAACGTGGTGTTCTTGAGGAACACGCGAACACGCTCATGCCGAGCGCGGTGTTGTTGGACAGGTCCAGCTTGCCGATCTCGAGGAAGCGGCCGCCCACCGCCAGGAAGCGCACCGATTGGTGCTTAAACGTATAGGTAATGTCCATGCATAGTAGGTTGATACTCCTAGCTTTTTCTCATACGTAATGATGAAAAATAGTGTGTGTCACTCGGGGCCAAATTTTTTGTTCTCGGGCGGCGTATATTGAATTCCTCGCTACGCTCAGGATTCTACTTTAGAATCCCTCGCTAAGCTCGGGATTCTACTTTAGAATCCTTCACTTCGCTCTGAATTCAAAATCGTATGTGACAAAAAACTGTTAAACCATGTCAAACTCTGCGGCTAAGGGATACAAGCTGTCCTATCCATCGACAGATGAACCATTGATAACAGGCGGAAGCCGGAAAGATACACAGTTATCGCATTTATTTCTTATTAGCTGATGCTAGCGACTTCGTCGTAGCCTACGTCCTTACCCGGGATACAAGCTATCCCTGTACCAAATTTCACCAAAATCGGTTTAACAGGTGAGCCGTGAAAGCAGACAGACAGATAGACAGCCGGACAGACAGACAGACACACTTTCGCATTTATAATATTAGTATGGATATTATAAGTAACAAACCATTTTACTAGTCTCGCACTTAGCTGAAGTCTACCGGTACTTTGACGACCTTCGTGGCGCAGTGTTGAGCGCTGTTTAACGTGCGGAGATCCCGGGTTCAATCCCCGGCAGAGTCAATTTGGGAATTTATAATTTATTTTCCCTGCTCTGGACTGGTGGGAAGCTTCGGTCGTGGCTAGTTACCACCCTACCGGCAAAGTCGTGCCGCCAAGCGTTCCGGTACGATACCGTGTAGGAACCGATTATGGGTTTAATATAACATGCCATGCCCCTAACAGGTTAGCCCGCTACCATCTTAGACTGCATCGTCACTAACCATCAGATGAGATCGCAGTCAAAGGCTAACTTGTAGTGGATAAAAAAAAGCCATTTTAATACTCTCGTGAGTTTAGCTGAACATAGTTATACCGGAACTTTTCCAATACAGAACGACAACAAACTTCTGCGAGTTACATTTATAGCCGCATTAATAATTTCCACCAGACGTAGTGGTGTTACAGTTTTACGTAACTGAATTTTCGCAACGCTAGCTTTGGATGCATAATGCAAAGCTAAAGTAGATGCTTTGGCTGTCTCGGAACATATTTTATTTCTGAAAGAATAGAGATCTTACTTCTTATCTTACTTCTTACTTCTTACTAATATTATAAATGCGAAAGATTGGATGGATGTATGGATGGATGTATGGATGTTTGTTACTCAATCAAGCCCCAACAGCTTAACGGATCTGGCTGAAATTTGGCACAGATATAGATTATAGTTATAGATAGGAATAGCACATATAGGCTACTTTTTATCCCAGAAAATTAAAGAGTTCCCGCGGGAACCACAAAACCTCGATCCACGCGTACGTAGTCGCGGGCATCAGCTAGTGTCAAATATAAATTTCTAGCTGATGTCCGCGACTTCACCCGCGTGCATTAAGGTTTCTTGGTTCCAGCGGGAACTCTTTAATATTCCGTGATAGCCTATGTGTTATTCCAGACTATAATCTATCTCTGTGCCAAATTTCATCCAGATCCGTTCAGCCGTTCTGGTGTGATTGAGTAACAAGCACAGATCACGGAACCTTGTTTCCGTGATCTGTGATAACAAGCATCCATCCACCCAAACTTTCGTATTTATAATATTAGTATAGATTAGTAAGAATAAGATTTCTTACTGATTATTAAATAGAGGGTCTTCCCAAAGATCTAAAATTAACATTCAGTTCTTTTACGTAAGTATTAGTTTTAAATATGATACCTAGCCAAAGCCAATTGTGTCAAAACCATCAAGAAAAGTTAATCTTTTAATGGCGACAGATTACAAAGGCAATTTCAATAAAGCCTGGATTTCAGCAAAGTCTGAACAATAACGACTGCAATACAAGCTGAGTATCTAGTATTACAAGACTTGATTGAAAACAAGAAAATAACAGCAATGGCCGATGCTAATAATAGTATTTCAATACTGTTTATAGAAGAGAAGAATAAATATATCAGCTCTCTTATTACAAATTTAATAATACTTAGATCAAATTTCTTTTCTCCTACTTGAACTGAACTGACTAGCAAAACAGGATGAAACGTGTGCCCCATCTAACGTTGCGTCGAAGCGTAAACACGGTTTGTCCTGTCGCATATCTGTGCAGTTAAAGAAGTGTGCCGGCGGTTTTTTTGTCCGCCACACCTTTCTTTCTCCATATAGGTAGTGTGTTTTCGCCTTATGTAGTCGAATTCTGACAACTTTAACGGGATATAAAATATTGTACTCCTAAAACCGAATACTTAATTATGGCCCGACCCGGGACTCGAACCCAGGACCTCATCGGCCGCAGTCGAACATGTCAACCGCTAGACCAGAGGTTCCCAAACTTTTTTTGCTCATAGACCCCTTTCAAAAGTTTGCTGGTTCCGGTGGACCCCCTGCAGCTAAATTTCTATCATATTTCCAGTCGACAAAAAATGTGAAGATAAATTATGAAAATTGGCGTTGCGAGTGAGTTCCAACCACGAAAAAAACATTCTTTGAAAAAAAAAGAGAATTGATTGGTAAAATAATTAATTGATTGTGCTGTGAGTGGATGTCAAAAGTAAAGTTGACCATTCAAAAAGAAGTGATTCCATCTCAAACTTACATTTTTGACATCTACTCACAGCACAAAAACCAATCAATTCTCACTTATTTTATTTAGAAAACTCGGAGTGGTAAAAATAAAAAAATAGTATATTTTCTTGTGTTGTATTTATTCAAATACTATGTAAGTAACTATTAATTATTATTATTGTTATCATATTTTACAATATTATATTAAGTAAGTATAGTAAATCAAAATATAATTGTACCTACAATCAAAATTAAACATTAATAACGTAGGTAACGTAACTTAATGGGAGGGATGTACTTGATGTATTGACAGCAAATTATCAATATTTGGCTTTAGTTTTGTTAGGAATAACCGCAAATCTCCCCGTTCTGTGATATTCAATCTGCTCCTTTTTTTTGTTAAAAGGTTTGTAACGGCACTAAAACTTTTTTCGACAAGATACGACGAGGGAAACGCTATCAAAAGCTTTCTCGCAATTCCCCACAGTCCAGGATATTTTTCGGGTATTTCTGCCTGCAGCCAAAATGTTTGATACCCTCTTTTAAATTTCACCTTCAGCTCCTCATTAGTGCTAAGCTCGACTAGCTCCTCTTGTAATATCACATTCTCCACTTCCGTTTCATCAAATGGATTTATGATCCATGGTGGTATTTCCATTAACAGAATATCTTCAAATCTTATATTGAAGTCATCATGCAGGGCGATTAAATGTTGAACGTATGTCTGAATATTCTCATCGAGGCATTCTACCTGTGACAAGTTTGGAAACTGGGAAAATTCGCGCCGACTAATATTTTGCTTCATAAATTTCAATTTTCCAATAAAAGCTGAAATTACACCCTTTGTTTTTATTAAATTGAGGCTGTCCCCTTGTAGTTGTAAGTTAATATCATTAAATTTTTTGAACAAATCCGTCAAATACGCGATGTCTGCTTTGAATTTGATCAGGTTACCTTTTAAATTTGGATCTTTACTTTCCAGAAATTCTAAAACTGATTCAAAGAGTGAGTAAAATCTTGTTAAACATGCACCTCTCGACAACCAGCGTACTTCAGTATGTAAGAGCAATCGTTGGAAGTCTTCATCATTTTCATCGCACAATTGTGCAAATAAACGCGTATTCAATGCATTGCTTTTTATTTTGTTAACTGCATTAATCACAAATTGAAGTGATTGGTGCAATCTATCACTCAAATTTTTCGCTACTAGGTGTTGTCGGTGACACACATGACACAGTGAATTGCAGTTACCTCTGGTATAATTTTTTTAAGATGGCTTATAAACCCGCGATATCGCCCGACCATGGCAGGAGCTCCATCTGTTGCCACCGAAATAACATTTGTGAATGGAATTGATTTTTTCTTAAAAAAATCACTCAGGACATTAAATATTGATTCACCTTTAGTGTCCGTCTTCAAAGTTTTCGCAAATAGTAACTCTTCATGAATTTCTTCGTCCATAACAAATCGAACATAAGCCAATAATAATGCTTCATTACCAGGTAAAGTCGACTCGTCCAGTTGAATAGAAAAAAGAGTTTTTTGCAGATAACTACACAAGAAACTTTCAATATCAGAGCTCATTTCATCAATACGTCTTTGTACGGTGTTGTTACTCAAAGGAATTTTTTTGAGTATGTCAAATGGAGATTTGTGCAGAACAGTTTTTAAAACCTCTTCAACAGCGGGTAAAATTAACTGTTCTCCAATAGTGTGTGGTTTTCCAGATTTCGCTATAAGTAATGAGATATTGTAAGACGCCCGCAAACCATCATCGTTACTTTCAGACGTTGAAGCGAACAGACTTTGCATGGTGGGTCTCTTTTCATATTTATCCTTCAATGTTTGAAAATATTTCAAATCTTTACCTATTTTATCAGGATGACACCTTCTTAGATGATCTTCGAGCTTAGATGGTTTCATAGAGTCATTGCTCAAAACTTTGTTGCATAAAAGGCATATGGGCAATCGCTTGTCTGCCTTTGATGGAATAAATCCAAATTTTAAATATTCAACACTGTATTGTCGACATTTCTTCTTCGATTCAGTCATGATTCCTATCAGTTACCTGTAATTAAAAAAACTTTGTAAATCTTGAGGCGGTCTTACTTAACGGGATATCGCTATTTTAACAGAATAGGATTAATTAATTATTGCAATGAATGAATGAAATAAACCTGACCTACCTAACGGCGGCAAACTGATTTTAATTATTATTAAAAGCAATGAATCGCTAATATCTATAATATTTTTATGAAAACGGCTGAACCGATTTTAATGTAATGTAAAAATGTTTTTTTTAAATTATATTTTCATTTAATTCTGTAAATTAAATAATATTTTGACATCAAAACTCCGCGATTTTAATAATTTTATTAAGTAATTTATTTACGATACGAGTATGAAAGACACGTACAATTTATAAAAATACTAGCTGATGCCCGCGACTTCGTCCGCGTGGATTTAGGTTTTTCGGTTCCCGCGGGAACTCTTTAATTTTCCGGGATAAAAAGTAGCCTATGTTCTAAGTCAGGCTATAAGCTATCTCCATTCCAAATTTCATCCAAATCGGTTCAGTAGTTACGGCGTGAAAGCGGAACAAACATACAAACAAACTCACTTTCCCATTTATAATAGTAAAAGGAAGGATACTATTATATTAGCAAAACTAAAGCAGTAATAGCCTAGTCACCTAGTGGTTACGACTGTGGTCTCCTATTCGGGGGGTCGCAGGTTCGAGCCTGGGTACGCACCTCTGACTTTTCGAAGTTAAGTGCGTTTTAAGAAATTAAATATCACAATAATAATAATTAATGGTGAAGGAAAACAACGTGAGGAAACCTGCACACCTGAGAGTTCTCCATAATGTTCTCGAAGGTGTGTGAAGTCCACCAATTCGCATTGGGCCAGCATGGTGGACTATGGCCTGTAACCCTTCTCTTAGAGGAGACCTCGCTGGGTTGATAATAAAGATGACTTATATTAGTGAAACACCACACAGTCGGGAAATAAACAATTACTAATAAATTAGGGACAAAAAGTTCTACCTTTCTCGACTTTCTGCTCTAAATAAATAAATAAGTAATAAATAAAATAAAAGTATGTATAGCAAAAGGCAGCCTACTTACTTTTTCCGTCACTGGCAATCACTGAGATCGATTCACTTTAGGTACTTTTCTCTCCGAAATTCAGGGAACAAATGAGTAACGTTTATTCTTGGCATTCGTATTTATATTGGTGAAGAATCAAACAAGTTCATGCAAGATTGCAAGCACACACACCACCCACAAGTCGTATTTGGTCCCTTTGCACGTCTGAACAAGCGTTGCGGACGGCGCGTCGGCGGGCGGCTTTGAGTATAAGGCGGGCGGCCGCGGCGGTGCTTTGCAAGTCTCGACACGTTGTACTGATTATGGAATATTACAAGTTTTTACAAGTAACAGTCGCTGAGCTTCTTAAAATATTATCTGCCTACATTGATAGGTGAAGTCAAGCCAACATTTTAGTTCTTCACTATCGAAAACAGATAAATTTTCGTGGACCCCCGCTTACGAATTGTGGACCCCCATATTTCTGTCACGCCAACGTAGACCCCCGTCGAGTCTCCCGTGGACCCCTGGGGGTCCACCTGGACCACTTTGGGAATTACTGCGGCTAGACCAACGAGGCAGTTACTCCTACGCTACGTACGCTACGTAGGTACTCCTACGCTTCATAATAATTATTTCCATTACCCCATTTAAGTAATATGTACCCCGCGGGTTATAATCGATTTCAAAATTTGTGTAACATCGAAACTTTGTCATTTAAAGAACGTTTAAAATCCATAGCCTGAAGGAGTTCTGAGTGAATCACAACTTTGTGTAACTTTTGAAGATATTTCATTTGTTATATCCGACATTTTACTGTGGAATCAGCAGAGATTTAATGTTAAAACAGAAAAAAAGGTTTCAAAAAGTCCCCCTCAGTCACTTTTTATATGGAGCGCGCATGCTCGGTGACAGGACAAAACTGTTGTGACGCTTCGTCCGACGAGGACGATTTGTGTGGACCTTTTTATCTTTTAACATAGGTAAATTTTGGAATGAAAAGACAATATTTTAAAATAAAAAGGGCCACCCATGTGTGACTTAATTTGGTACACTTGCCAAAAATCAATTTCAAACCAACAGATTTAAACTAACAACATAACAAGATTTAAGATTAACAGCTGTTTTTAAGTTGGGGTTGTAACTTGTCATGTCTGTGTCCCAGATAAAGGTCTAGCCCTACTACACAGATGCAGCGCGACGCGGCACGTAGCGGCTAGTATTCTTTGTATAAGGATGTATGGAGCTAGACGCAATTATGCTACGCAGTACAGAGATGCATTGCACGAAGCGTACAATACAAACTCATACAAATATTATTAATATCAAGTGGGGCTAGACCTTTAAGCTAGTAACCCACCGCGATCAGAAACCCCTTTTGTAAGTACGCCCCACAATAAAGATACGGAGTTTATTCAAACGAGCTTCAGTTATAGGCAGAGAGCTCGGGACATTGGGGCTAAATCTGCTTTACACTGTCTTTTTTATCGAAGTACAGGCTTGCGCTTGACGACAATCAAGCTTAATACAAAGCAATGATGAGGTCTAGGTTGGAGCGCGCTTGCCTAGAAGATAAGTCTCTAAGCTAAACTTAACTTTTATTTAAATACTAAATGATGCCTGAGACCTCGTCCGCATGGATTAAGTTTCCAAAACAGTTCATTCATTGTGCCGTGAAGGTATCAACATCCAAACATGCAAACATACAAACTTTAGCAGTATTAAATATCCAAACTCTATAAAAATAATATTTCAATAATTTTTGAAATACGATTAGCTAAAATTTCCACGATACAAATATCTTTCAAACATTGCTACAAAATTTAGATATGTTTAGTTTCATTAAAGAATAGTAATAAGTTTGTCTGTTATTGTTTCAGATTATCTAGACACAAATTAATATTTACTAAAAGACTTGTGCGACTTTGTATATATTTATTATAATACTTGTGCATCGCCCAGAACTAGCAGCTTTGCCTAAACAACGGGTTTTTTTTCGGTTTACATTTTATCAACCCTATACTTCTATACTTATATTGTAAATGCAAAAGTATGGATGGATGGATGAATGTTTGTTACTCAATCACGAAAGAACAGCAGAACGGATCTAGATGAAATTTGGCACCAAGATATAGATTTTTATAGACTGGAATAACACAACATTATCCCGGAAATACGCACAAAGCACACACACGCGGACGAAGTTGGGGGCATCAGCTAGTTACCTATAAAGTAAAGTGTAAATTTCTACCACCAGCTCACGACCTATTAAGTCTGTTCATTGGTGGGATTAAAGGGGCGGGTCAGTGACCCTAGACGTAATGAGAAGCCTACTCTCTATGTGAGCTAGACGTGCTCCATAAAGTACAAACGAAGACCCGGGCGTTGAGATAACATTGAGCTGAAAATATACTCTTATATTTTGTCCGTACTTCCATTCTATTCCTTACTTCCATACTAATTTACGTAAACGTTAAATTATTTAAAAAATTAATTAAACATTGTTTATTTTCACAGCAACATTACACGTTCTACTATAACGTAATTATATATTAATATTAACGTAAACGTTTACGTTCCGTAAACTATATTTAAATTTTTTTTAATTTTTTTTAAATTTACGTTTTTTTAAATTCCTACGGGAACTTCAAAATTTTTCGAGATCGAAAGTGGCTTGTATGATGATGCCTATGTCAAATATTAATTATTTCATGATGATTATTAAATATCGGGTCATCCAAAAGACCTAAAATAAATTAATAGACGATAATCAAGCGTAGCGTTAGACGACCCCCCACTAGGTGGACGGACGATCTCAAACGTGCAGCTGGGAGTCGCTGGAAACAAGCGGCACAAGACCGTGCTCTGTGGCGATCCATGCAGGAGACCTTTGGAGCAGTGGACGTCTATACTTCTATAGGTTGAGACGAACGAACAAACGAACGAACCAATACTTGGCCTGCATGCGGAATTTTTTCCTTAAATTAATTGGAAAGTCACCAGTCTGAATTGAACGGCATAAAAGTCAATACAGGTGGATCCAATACTTTTTCCGATAGAAAAATGTAAAAGTCATCTGCCAATGACTTGGCGTGGATCGTATTTGAAAACGATCCGGATTCACCGAGTCGGACGTAACTCTGATGGACGGGTACGTAATAAAAACGTCTTCCGATATTCAATTTTATTATTTTTCGTGCTGGGATATGACTTTTACTTTTAACCGACTATACCTATAGTGGTTTTACTATTCATGACGTTACGTGAAACGTGGGTTTTATTACATAAAAATGCTAGCTTTTAATAGTGCAGTGATCGCAAGAAACTTTTTGCATGGGTATAGTCGAGGACCTGGAGAGTGACATACTGGCTACTATTTATCCTGGAAAATTCCCGTGGAAATTAAAAAAAAGACGTGTGGCACTCGGAGACTGCCGCGGTAAAGCTATTGCATAGCATTTTATATCAACTTACCTAACACTTTGGTTCAAGAATAACATAAGAATTATGTTCATAATTCTTTAAAATTATTTCGCCTTTATATTCCAAATCATCTTTTCATAAAAATAGTCTTTTTATCCATACTTATATTATAAATGCGAAAGTGTGTCTGTCTGTCTGTCCGTCTGTCTGCTACGCTTTCACGGCCCAACCGTTCAACCGATTTTGATGAAATTTGGTACAGGGGTAGTTTGTATCCCGGGGAAGGACATAGGCTACTTTTTATCCCGGAAAATTAAGGAGTTCCCGCGGGAATCATAAAACTTAATCCACGCGGACGAAGTCGCGGGCATCATCTAGTTTTCAATAATTTGAAGTCAACAACACAATTAGTCATAGCAACCAAAGTGTTAGGTTTTCAATTTCGTTACGGAATTTCTGGATTCGGTCTCCACCCTCAAGGCCCGCGATAGAAGCTTTGCAATAGCTTAAAAACTTATTCCACGCGGACGAAATAGCGGGCATCAGATAGTTATAAAATATTTAAAACTAGCTGATGCCCGCGACTTCGTCCGCGTGGTTCGGCAACTCCTTAATTTTCCGGGATAAAAAGTAGCCTATGTCACTCTCCAGGTCCTCAACTAGGTATACCCATGCCAAAAATCACGTCAATCCGTTGCTCCGTTGCGGCGTGATTGAGGACAAACCAACAAACAAACTGACTTTCGCATTTATAATATTAGTTTAAGATAGGTAATACAGCTTAGTGTCAGGTAAAGATAAATTATTATGATATTAACATCACAGGTAACACAAGCATACATGTTTACACATGTTAGCGCCACTCAATGACTATATAGATGGCGCTGGACATGTGAGGCGGCAAAGCAGTCGTTAAACGTGGTTTTCGCCAATCAGAGAAGTTCCCGCTCATGTGGCAGCTATGTTTAATAGCGTGATGTCACAATATTGTTTAGAATATTACATAACTAGCTGATGCCCGCGACTTCGTACGCGTGGATTGAGGTTTTTTGGTTCCCGCGGGAACTCTTTCATTTTCCGGGATAAAAAGTAGCCTATGTGCTATTCCAGACTATCTCTGTGCCAAATTTCATCCAGATCCGTTCAGCCGTAGGGGCATGATTGAGTAATAAACATCCATCCATCCATACATCCATCCATCCAAACTTTCGCATTTATAATATTTTTTTGATTGATTTGATATTTTATACATTATAACTTCATCAATTTCTAAATACAACTTCAGCAGCCCTACCGACTAAAAATTGTCGCAATATCACATTTAAAAATATCCTTAAGGATCGTATTTGTTACAGTCCTTATAACCGGCTTCGCGTAAGCTTTTTCAGGAATGTAGCAATGGGTCACAAACCACAGATTACTAGTCAGGAACGCTGAATATCGACATTTTGGTGGTGCAAACCTACTTATAAAACGACAAATTTGAATATCTATGGTAATCAAGTGGTAATCTAGCAATTTAAATCGACATAGCTGCCTTCCAAATTTAACTACGTTACCTATTTAACTAAGTAATAATTTAGAGTCTGTGGTATCTTGTGATTTTCTATTTATTCATTGGTTTTGTTTTTTAAATATAATACAAATGAAGCCATGCGCGTATGTTAGTAAATATTCTTTTTACGATGCAATCAAAGGTACCATAAGCTAGAAATATCTCGAGATACTGAAATTGTCTATGGATATTTTCATTTGTACATAATTTTGTGCGCAGGATCAGCATTCTTGCCACCATTCCACGCGGGCATGATTTATAGTAATTAGGTTAGACTCTCTAGCATTATGATCTATTTCTATTGTATTGTTTTCAATAAAGATTTAAAAGAGTACATAAAATAAGTAAGCGTATTAAGCATACCTAAGCAATTTTTAACTTGTGGATGAAGTAATTTACCAGTGTCCAAGTATCAGATGTGTGAAGTGGCAACTAGGCCACACGTTCCACGCCAGTCTGCCTATAACTCAGTCCAAAATTTATCGTTCCTTTATAGCCAGGACCTAGATCAAATCGGACGGGTCGCCGTGACCTTTGCCCGGAATCGGGATAATCCGGGCAAAACCGCCGCGCTCAGAATACAAAACAATATCAAGTGTCACGAAGGTTTAGCGAAATAAGCTTTTACTGAAAGGTGAATTTTACCATAGAAATCGGAATCGGAAAAGAAGTGTTACGGCCGGTTTCTGAATTGAGAATTTCATGTTGAGTCTGTCTCAAAGATTAAGCAAATTTTTGTTTCTGAATTGATATTGTGTAAGGTTTTAGAGTTGGAGCTTGCTGTTTTTGCTTGAATGCTTAATTCAGAAACCGGCTCATATCAATTCAGAAACAAAAGTTTGCTTAATTAGTCCTTAAGTAGTCTTCTCTTAATTCAGAAACCGGCCGTAAGTGTAAGATTATTTAGTGCCGCAGCCCGCACCGATGCGTTTGACCGATCATTGTTATTGGAAATGTAGACTTATTATTTTTTCTGGCGTCCACAAAGCTCGCCGAGCCGAGTCGAATCGAATTGCAATAATTCGCCACCTAAGTACCAATATAATACTAGTTGATGCTCGCGACTTCGTCCGTGCGGGCTATTTTCTTTAAATTCCCGCGGGAACTCCAGAAAACTTCGCGGGAAGTCGCGGGCATCAGCTAGTATAGGATAAAGGAGAACAATTATGGAGTGAGATAAAGTGATATTTCTTTTTGTTATCCTGGAAAATCAAACAGTTCCCACTGGATTTAACAAAATAGCTGCAGAAAAAAGTATAATAAGTAAGTACTTCGCGGTAAGTATAATACAAAATATATAGGACATCAACATAATATATAGAATTTTTAAGTCAGAGACATAAACATAAATGGTAAGGGAGAAAATGAGTTTACTGATCTCTATAAATATCACGTACGATACAACACCTCTTGAGGAAAATTTTTATACGATACTTAGCAATACGAACTTGTACAGGGTTGGCACTTTCATAAAACCATATCTAATACTTTTAAACGAGCAATTCTTGTATTATATATGTCACCGTACGATTGCAAAAACTTATACAGATGTAATGTAGTATGCATGGGGTTTCGGGGTCGATAAATCGATCTAGCTAGGATTCATTTTTAGAAAATGTCGTTTTATCCGTGTTTTCAGGCAATGAAAAACTGCTACAAATAAATACGAAGGTAAATTTCGCCACCATCTACAAGTATTTATAGGTCAGGTGGGAAACAGGTCTGTTCCGAAACCAGACGACCCCGGTCCGAGTCCAGATGTCCTCCAGTCCGATTTTTTTTCCCCTTTTTTTTAAATATACCAATATAATATTATTTTGATTCTGTCACGAATTATATTTTATAATTCTGATTTGAGTTGAACAATTTACTTATTAGTCATAGGTTAGGTATAATTTTTCAAATCTCTACAATTTATACCTCGTGCCACTTTGCTTTAATTTATTCTAGCTGTGAACCATAACTTGATTGAGATTAATATTTTTGTTTTGTTTATTTTTAAGTTTATCGTATAACCTTTAGGGGCGATTGAAGTACATTACGGAAATGACGTATAGTCCCACAAACTTATCTAACCCGGTGGTCCAGCGTCGCCAGTAAATATTAAAAATAAAATAAAAATAACAGGCATAAAAATTTGTTCTAATTTTGGCCACCGGGCCAGATTTGTTGGTCGTTACTCCAGCCTGAAAAGAGTCGCGTCTAAAAATGCGTTACTTAAAAATCCTAAGGTCATGTTCAACCCTATTTCCAGCTAATAAAGCTGATCGTGTGAAGAAAAGCAGACGCCCCGAGCAACCTACACATAAATTAAATTTAATCGTAACGAAGGTCGACAAAAATGTGCGAAAATTATAAATATTCCAGTCGCAGAGTGTTGGTAATAGCGCCATGTGCTTTTTTATCTTTGAAATATGAATTTTTCACAAGGTCATGAGTATGCTAAAATTCAATTTTTGCTCTCAACGATAATTATTAATGATTTTAAAACGAACTTACCAGCTGTAAGTGAAGTTTGATCTTGATCATAATTCGAATCATACTTAAATACGAAAGTGTGTTTATTGGTTTATCCTTCAATCACGCTGCAAAAGAGCAACGAATCGAGGTGGTTTTTTTGCATGGGTATCGTTGAGGCTCTGGAGAGTGACGTAGGCTTTTTATCTCAGAAAATTAAGGAGTTCCCGTCGGAATTAAAAAAAATTATTCCACGCGGACAATGTCGCGGCCGTAAATAATATTATCTCATACAATAAAAAGAAAAATCCTGTCTCACTCATTGGCTACTGATTCTCGACGCCCAGCACAAACCCTTGGAACTAGAAATTTGCATAATTTCAGTAAATAGTTACCAACGGGGATGAAACCAATTTTTGCGGGTAGGGTGATTACTAGCTCCCAATTTTAGAAATTATTATGATGTAATTTTAGATTCCCAAATTATCCCTATTGGGAATTGAGCCCGAGACCAAAAGCCCAACCAACACTGCGCCAAGGAGATTTTTATTATTATTATCGGTATAAATTAAGCTCTCACGCCCGCATACAAAATAAATACATACAGGGTGGTCCAACTAGTGACGTCAATAATTTTTTTTTAAATTCCTCACACTTGGGGCTGTCCGAAAATACCCCATGTATGTTCCGCGATTTTTTGTAGTTTTCGAGTTATAATTTTTTTTGTGTTTTTTGAATGTTTTCTGCCAGCGAGGTTACAAAAATTCATATCTTTTTTTGTAGTAGGTAATTTGCCGTTTTTTTTCTTGTGACGTAATTGTCTTGATTGTTGTTTTAATAAAAAAAATAACTCAGCTTCCTGAAATTACTTAAAGATACTCAAAAAAGGCTTGAAAGTTAGAACTTTAGTTTTTAGTAGGATTTACTCAAACATTCAACTTCAATTTAAAAATACAAAAAGGAGTTTCCATAGCTTTTGGCTAAATTTAAAAACTTTGCAGGGTCCTAAGCTACCAAAATCATAAAAAAAAAATTGTACTTAATTGGCTTTTTTTTGTTGTAATCGGCCTTTGTAGGTGGATAGGCTAAAAATCGTTAAAACATGATTAAAGCATTAAATTTTTTTTTATCTCTTTTTTATAATTCTTATGGTAAATTAAACTTAAAAATGTAATTTTAAATTAATTTTAATTGGAATCTCTGTAAAATAACTGTAGCTCATGTATTTTTACAATAATTTCGGTCTCAGCACTAATTCAAAATGTGAGCATTTGACAAAATTGCTATTTGTGAAATTACCGGTATTTGGATACAAAATAAAAGGCACAAATTACTGAAAAATTACAATTTATTACAATAAATTTTCAAAATTCCTTCCTCCAACTTGAATACATAATCGACAACGTTTTAAAAAGTTATGTTTTAATTGCCTGAAGCTACTCGAATATTCTTGTTTTATTTTTCTTTCCGCTTCTGAAATTTTTTGTCTTAATTCTGTTTCGTTGTTGCTTTCCGTCGCGTACACCATCTCTTTGTAAAATCCCCAAACAAAAAAGTCGATGGGGTTGAGGTCTGGCGAACGCGCAGGCCATTCGATCGGCCCTCCGCGCCCAATCCATCTTCCTGGAAAAGTGGTATTCAGATACTCTCTTACTTGTAGCGCATAGTGACAGGGCGCGCCATCTTGTTGAAAAATCATTTCTTGTCGGATCTGGAGATTCACATCTTCTAACAATTCATAAAGATTGTTTTGTAAAAAATTCAACCTGGCCGGTAATTCGAAGGGCCCAATTAATTCTCCATTTAGGACCCCAGACCAAAGGTTGACACTCAACGTCAACGAGAGCAGTCTTAACACGCGCGATGGCAAGAAACGACTAAAAGTAAAACGACGTAATAAAAGACTAATCGCACCTTTGAACAGAATAGCACAAGGGGCGGGTCATGGAGCAGGTAAAAAACGGTTCCATTGCTACCTGGCCTTGAAATTTAATGGTATGTCCGCGACCCATTTCACAAAGATCACATTTTGAATCATAGTGCTGAGACCGAAATTATTGTAAAAATACATGAGCTACAGTTATTTTACAGAGATTCCAATTAAAAGTAATTTAAAATTACATTTTTAAGTTTAATTTACCATAAGAATTATAAAAAGTAGTTAAAAAAAATTTTAATGCTTTAATCATGTTTTAACGATTTTTAGCCTATCCACCTACAAAGGCCGATTACAACAAAAAAAAGCCAATTAAGTACAATTTTTTTTTATGATTTTGGTAGCTTAGGACCCTGCAAAGTTTTTAAATTTAGCCAAAAGCTATGGAAACTCCTTTTTGTATTTTTAAATTGAAGTCGAATGTTTGAGTAAATCCTACTAAAAACTAAAGTTCTGACTTTCAAACCTTTTTTGAGTATCTTTAAGTAATTTCAGGAAGCTGAGTTATTTTTTTTTATTAAAACCACATTCAAGACAATTACGTCACAAGAAAAAAAACGGCAAAATACCTACTACAAAAAAAGATATGAATTTTTGTAACCTCGCTGGCAGAAAACATTCAAAAAACACAAAAAAAATTATAACTCGAAAACTACAAAAAATCGCGGAACATACATGGGGTATTTTCGGACAACCTCAAGTGTGAGGAATCTAAAAAAAAATTATTGACGTCACTAGTTGGACCACCCTGTATATGGCCAAAAGAGTTATAATAAACTTACGTAAATTAAAATAAAGGAATAAACTTACATACACAAATACACAAATAAATAGTTGCAGCGGGCGGAGGATTACACCCCGGCAGGGGAGACCAGACGGCCGGGGGTCAGGGGGACAGGCTGAGAAACCGGCGGACTATCCTAGCCGAGTCTAGCAACACCGCTTTCTGCATCCTGGCTGCGAGCGAACAGCCACGGAACCCCAGTCGCCTCAGATGGTGAGCAAGGCTGACTGGGACTAACCCATTCGCAGATATTACGATTGGGATGGTTTCAGTGGACTCCACATGCCACATGGCGGAAACCTCGTGAGCCAGATCGAGATACTTTCGTTTTTTCTCCGTCTCAGCTCTCACAAGGTTCTCGTCATATGGAATGGTGATGTCCACCAAAAACACCCGCGACTGTGCCCGGTCCAACAGCACGATGTCAGGCTTATTCGCTAGAATAGTCCTGTCCGTGATGATGGAGCGGTCCCAATAGAGCCGGACTCCGTCACGCTCGAGTACAGGCACCGGTGTGTACTTGTAGTACGGCAACCTCTCATCCAGGAGACCGTACTTCAGAGCAAGCTCCTGGTGAAGGATCTTGGCCGCTTGGTTGTGTCTGTGCAGATACTCAGTATTAGCAAGCGCCGAACATCCCGAGAGCACATGTCTGAGTGACTCGCCGGGATGGCGACAGGCTCGACAGATGTCGTGAGTGCCATCCTTCAGAATGTACTTTCGGTAGTTCCGCGTCTTAACCACCTGATCCTGTATCGCACAGACAAAACCCTCGGTTTCCCCAAAGAGGTCACCGAAGCGCAGCCATTGCACGGACGCTTTTTTATCGACGTGTGGCTCATTAAGAGCTTTAAAAAAGCGTCCGTGCAACTCCTTCTCCTTCCATATGGTCTCCCGGTCAGAGGTGCTAAGTACCACCGGCGCCTGCCACTCGATTTTGGCTAAGGATAGAGGAGTGAGTCCTTTATCACATTCTATGACCTCTCTATGCATGGGTGACTCCCTCTTCGTCTCGAAGTATGTTCTGAGATTGGCTATCTCCCGGTTATGCATGGTCTTGACGCTTAATACGCCTCGACCACCACATTTCCGGGGGATATACAATCTCATCACAGACGATTTCGGGTGATGCATGCGATAGAGAGTCATAGCCGTGCGGACTTTTCTATCCAGGGCGTCAAGTTCGGTCTGAGTCCACCTGAGTACGCCAAAGGTGTACATGAGAACGGGCATAACCCAGCCGTTATAGGCTCGAACCTTATTGGCGCCTGACAAAAAGCTTTTACAGATTTTTGTCAGACGGACAAAGAAGGCCTCGCAAACAGACTGTTTCATGTCCGCCTCATTCACTCCTATCAATTGCGACATACCCAGATACCGGTATGATTCAGCTTCGGAGAGGGTCCTAATGCTCGATGGCTCGAGATTAACCTCAGCCGAATGAGTAACCTGCCCCCTCACCACATGCAAGACCGCACACTTGTCCATCCCAAGCTCCATCCTGATAGAATTGCTGAACTCAGTGGTGACATTCAGCAATTCTTGCAGGCGGGTAGCATTGGGTGCCAGCAGTTTGAGGTCATCCATGTAGAAAAGGTGAGGCACTCTTGTCCCTCCCCTCCGAAACTGAAAGCCCGTCCCTGAACTCTCCAGCAATGAGCTGAGTGGGTTCAGAGACAGGCAAAACCAAAGTGGGCTCCGACAGTCACCCTGGAAGATCCCTCGCCGTATCCTTATCCGGTCACCGGCAGCCGCCAACCGCTCGCCGTGGAGACAAAGGATCGTACTCCATTGCCCCATGCATTGTCTGAGGAAGTCTCGAACTATACCATCAACTTTGTACAGTTCAAGGACCCTTAAGAGCCATGAATGGGGCACCGAGTCGAATGCCTTTTTATAATCAATCCAGGCAGCGGAGAAGTTCCGGCGGTTGCGTTTGACCAATTGCCCCGCAACGGAGTCGATGAGAAGGAGCTCCTTAGTACCACGGCTACCTCCCCGACATCCGTTCTGAGCCTCAGACATGATGTTATTTTCGTCTACATGACGAGATATCTTGAGGCTCAGAACGGATGTTAGTGTCTTATAGATGGTCGTAAGACACGTAATGGGGCGGTATTTTGCCGGATCAGCGGCATCCGTGGACTTTGGAGCTAGGTGAGTGATCCCAGTAGTGAAAAGGTTCGGGAGCATCCTCTGCTCGAGAGCTTCTTGGAATTGTCGAGCCAAGGTCGCATGGCAAACCGAGAAACCCTTAAGCCAATAGTGATGCAGCCCATCGGGGCCCGGACTTTTCCAGTTCGGGGCCCGCCTTACTGCACCAACCACATCCTCCGTAGAGATGGCTACCGGGTTCATCGGTTCAATTACGGCACATGCTTCCTCTACCGCCGCAATCCAAGGGCCCTCTTCATGCTCAACCTCTCGCGACCACACACTCCGCCAAAAAGCGACGAGGTCAGCCGGGCTCGGCCGTTGAGAGGCAGAACAGACTGATGGACACTCCAATTTTTTATAGAACCTTTTCTGATCACTCGAGAAGAGACGATTTTGCTGAAAGCGCTCAACTCTTTCCGAGTATCGTCGTATGCGGTTCCCCCATGCAGCGATTTTCTGCTTCAGGTCGTCGATGCGCTCCGTTAGCTTTTGGGCTATGTCGGGCTGATACAGCCTAACCCCAAGCCCGTTGAAGGCAATTCTAACGGAGCGCACAATCCTTGGCCTTGTATTGCCCGACCTGAAGCTTTGCAGTCTGCCAATGAGGCCTCTGGCAAGGTTGATACGGCGCTCTATTCTCCTCTTCCAGGCCGGTTTCGTGCTGCGTCTTGCAACAGCAGCGCGTCCCGGACCCGGAGTCTTGGCTCCGATAAATCGGTGCACGGCTAAAGCCGCACCGAAGAGAATAGAAGCCGTATCATCCAAACCAGTGCTGTTCGCCAGATGTTGAGGCAGCATTTGGTTGATGGCCTCAATGACATCCCGCGTCGCTACATTCAGTGTGAGGCGAGAGAGCCGCGGACGATTCTCTAGAGGAGCGCTCCGAATCTCAGAAATGGCCTCCTCTAAAATCCTTCCCATCCGCTCTAAATCAAAGGAAACTGTTTCCTCGGCGCTTTCCTCAACAGGCAAATCGTGGAAGGTGGTAACTATATCCTCGCGGCTAGGCACCGCAGGAGAGACGATTTGCTCTGTTGTTGGAGTTGTCGCCTCGGGAACAGCCTCACGTCGTAACCGTTCGAGCTCGGTAGCGTTAAAGATGTTCGAACGCTGAATATACCGAGCCCGATCTGCCAGGTTTTGTTCCGAGACAGTTAAAGTCGGCTCAAGCAGCAGGAACTCGCGGTACATTTCCGCTCGGTAGCCAGTCCGTCCGGTTTCCCCTCCTGTCGCCCTGTAGTACGCACGCATGACATTCTCGTTCATTTGAGACGTCCATCTCATGCGGCGTACACCACCAGCGGCGGGCCCCGAAGATTGGGTCCTAATGGATCCTATCGGGGCCAAGCCCTCTGATGGGGATGATGGATTGGTCGACCGACCCGATGGTAGTGGCGGTCGACGGGCGTGGCTGGCGGTCCGCATGCTGTCACGTCCAGCGCCAGCCCCAGACGCGCCCTGGCGCCCCCCAGGCAGCGACCCTATGTGCGCATTCTCGTTTGTGTCCATCATCATAAAAGGGGGGTGGGTGAGTGGTGGTTACATCACTCGGGGTCCACTCAGGTCCCTGAGGAGGCTGTTTTAATGGCCAGCTAACCAGCTTTCGGGGAACAGAACAAGATAGTAAAAGGTTCCCCGGTTCCCTTAGCCGCCTCTTACGGTCACCCACGGGATAGGAAGGGGTGGCACTATTCTATTCTGCCGGTGTCACACGGCGGATTATTATTATTATTATTATTATTATTTTGTTTTTATTCAACTACGAGTTAGCCCTTGATTGTGATCTTACCTGATGGTAGTGACTATGCAGTCTAAGATGGTAGCGGGCTAACCTGTTAGGGGTATGGCCAGTTATATTAAACCCATAACCCTAGTCGGTTTATACACGGCATCGTGCCGTTTGGCATACGTCTTTGCTGGTAGTGTGGTAACTAGCCAAAAAACTTCAGAAATTATAGACCAGAGAAAATTCAGAAATTATAGATTCCCAAAAGTCGCCATAGACTAAAAACGGTTTATATTCATGCTCAACCCTAAGTTCTCGTAATAAGTCTAATCATCCAAAGGACATCCAGCCTTCCCTAGAGACTGCCAAACAAATTCAATTTAATATGTTTTCCCCACCCCGAGTAACGTACGCCTTACACATCTCATACAATAAATATTGAATTATGCTGACGTTTAGGCAATTTTGGAGAATAAATTGGATAAAATACTGCTCCCGTACGCTTTCAATACCAAAGTACCTATTTAATCATCTTAAAGGCTGGCAAAGTCGACACCATGCTTTCATTAAAATATGTACTTACTAGCTGATGCCCGCGGCTTTGTCCGCGTGGATTGAGATATAAATGATAACAAGTGAATATAATTAAAATTATTAAAAAATACGACTGCTCTGCCGTAGACACAATACATCCTTTGGAATCTTATTCACAATTTTATTAAATGATATTTTTTGTGAATCACTATATATTGAACTATAGTGTTATATATTTTTGGAATCTACTCATCATTTTCTAGATGATGGTTATATAGTTAATCTTATTTTCGAATATTTTTTTCAACTTTAGTCTTTAATGCGGAACTATGGTCACCCCATCAATTTTTTTTTTAATTTTACTAGCCTATGTCACCCGGAATAAGCTAGGGATTCTAACGATACCTCATTTATCAAAATCAGTTCAAGCGTATAGAAGTTATGGTGGAATATAAAATTAACTCACATACATACATACATACATACATACATACATACATACATACATGAACCCTGAAAACAATATACTCCTTTTTTCAGGCAGTCGTAAAAAAAGTAGCCAAGCTGTGTTGTTCTAGAGTCTAGACTATAATAATCTATCTCTGTGCCAAACATCCAGATCTGTTCAGCTGTTCTAGCGTGATTGAGTAACAAACATCCATCGATCCAACCTTTCGCATTTATAATATTAGTAAGCATAGATTTGAACCTAGATGATGCCTTTCGACTTCATCTGCGTGGATTTTGATTATATAAATCTGAAGAGGTTTCTTTGATTTTCGGGATAAAATGTTGCCTATGTACTAAAATTATATCTGTGCGAAAGTGTGTCTGTCTGTCTGTCTACTACGCTTTAACGGCCCATATTTTCAAACTATTTTGATGAAATTTGGTATAGAGTTAGGCAGTGGCGTGCAGTTTATAGAGGCGTAAATGCACTGCTTACCCAAATGGGCTCATTATTCATCAAAACAGCTTGTAAATAGGTATTCTGACTAACTAATGCCTACCCTAGCTTCAAAACCTGTGCACGCCACTGGAGTTAGGTTGCATCCCGGGGAAGGACATAGACATTCAGGCCTGTAAAATCAAATACAAATAATAAATTGTATCTTGCACTACATTTTCTCTCTCTGCGCCGTATTCCTCATTACTGCGGGTCGTGACCCCTTTCCATTAATCAAATAATGGTAAGAGTTTTCTTGGGATTATGCGGTGGTTTCCCACGTCCTTTCGCATACGACTCGACTGAGAGTATAAAACTCTTAGGTTTTTGTAACGATTATCATCAGATTTTAGTGAGCTTAGTAGGTTTAGAGTTTTACAACCGACGGTTTACTTATCGTGCTCTGCAAGCCACGGAGGAACCAAAAAGGCCAAATTTGAACCTCCAAATTCGGTCACCCATCCAGTTACCAACTTGAATCAATGTTGATTAACAATCGCAATCGTCCCTCGGACTACATTTTGACTGCTCTCATTTGTAACTATGTAGTTCTCATATTATATCTAGGGTACCATTAGAAGCTTCTTCCTAAGACATAATGTGACATTATTCTCAGGTTGTTCTCAAGTGAAACACATAAAAAGGGTATTCACCCCACACTAAGGGTTCGTCCGGAATAAAAGCGCGGTGACTACAGCTGTAACTGCCTAGTTGGTCTAGTGGTTAGCATGTCCGACTGCGGCCGACGAGGTCCTGGGCTCGAGCCCCGGGTCGGGCCATAATTAAGTATTGGGTTTTTCTGACTAGAAAATCTCAGTAGGTACTAGCCCGGAGTTAGGAAGTTGGCGGTGTTTCACCCCCGTGCCTCGGAGAGCACGTTAAGCCGTCGGTCCCGGTTATTATCACTAACATAATAATAGTCGTTAAAGCCCGCCAACCCGCACTGGAGCAGCGTGGTGGGTCTAAGCTCTAATTCGCTCTCTCTCATGAGAGTGGAGGCCTGTGCCCAGCAGTGGGACGTTAATGAGCTGTAGTGGTGGTGGTGGTGGGTAGGTTTGCGGAAACACCTTTTTTATCAACTACAAGTAAGCCCTTGACTGCGATCACACCTGATGGTAAGTGATGATGCTGCAGTCTAAGATGGTAGCGGGCTAACCTGTAGGAGGTATGGCAGTTATATTAAACCTATCCCCTAATCGGTTTCTACACGGCATCGTACCGGAACGCTAAATCGCTTGGCGGTACATCTTTGCCGGTAGGGCGGTAACTAGCCACAGCCGAAGCCTCTCACCAGGCCAGACCAGAGAAAATTCTGAAATTATAAATTCCCGAATTGACTCTGCCTGGGATCTAGCCCGGGACCTCCTACGTTAAGACAACAGCGCTCAGCACTGCGCCAGGGAGGTCGAAAAACCTATGATCTAGGTGCTCCGGTCCCGCTGAAACTCTATTATAATTTCTAGTTTTTTTTGTTCCTTATTTACTTGATCGGAAGTTGGGACCCTTGAAATTGTCGCGCAGTCGCGCTTGCCTTTGGCCCGCTACAAACGTTCAGTTTTTAACTGTTCAGTTAAATCTTAACGTGTGTAGAAAAAAAGGAGAACTGTAAAGTCAAAAAAATCTAAACTGACAACTGAACAGTTAAAACTGTATGTTTGTAGCGTACTTTTGTCACATCACTGCGGACGCATACGACGGATTCATTACGTTTGATGAAGACGCGCACACCACAGAGCGTCGGCCCTAGCCCGTCACTCTGAACGAGAATGAAGGAACTAGAAGGAACAAATTATTCTTTACGTACGATTAGTGTGGTGTGGTGAATATCTTAAGCTGCAAGTGCAAGATACACACTGTACCACATAGATTTACCTACTGTGGCGGATTATAGCTAATTAAACTACTAGTTCCTTCATTATCATGGACTTCCGCAAAGGAACGCCTGCTTTTAACCAATACTCTGAACGAGGCCTTAGTCACTGTATGCGGATCACGTAGTATAGATTTACGTTTGAATCTTCAAAAACACGTAATTTCCTTAACAAAATAAGGGTGAGATTGACAGTATGGAGCCTTATTCTACGTTGAAAAACATAACCCAAAATGCTACAACAAAAAAGCATTTATTCGTTCTATACTAATAACAATGTAATTGGGTGATTCCTATACATTTTTTTGAGGTGAAAACTTCTTTAGCCGCGTTGAGCACTTTTTGGTAAGGGTAAACTTGTGGATTCGCGTCACCGACACCATCACGGTTAATATAATTAACATTATACTACATTCGTAATTAAACTTGAAGGTTTATATTTTTTTAAATATTTTTTTTTAATAGGGGAATGATGATTTATTGACAGCCTAAAATCCCAAGGCAATTTAGTATGTATTTTTGTCTGTATTTCCGTCTATTTGTGACGGCATCACGCTCAAACTACTGAACGGATTAGAATGTTAGAAAGGAACGGATTAAATGATAATAGAATGAAAAATAATTTTACAATATTATTTCCGTAGTCGGGTTAAAGTTTAGTAACCTTTTTATCTCGTTTACGTACGTATTGGATGGCAATTCAACGTTAACTACGATTTATGGAGTTGGGCGAACGCCAGCTGTCAAGCGCCTGACAATTCCATACAAATCGTAGTTAACGTTGTCGCAATCGAATGGGAAGAAATTCTCCCACTAGGCACTCTGATGAATGATTCGTAGTTGGAGGGCGGAACTCCGCAACGTATCTCCCTCTCAACTTCCGTTCGCCTCGCCCGATCACACTTTTTGTAACGCTCTCGTCACGCATTCACCAGCTTACTCCCCAAGTCAAGCGTGTGTAAAGAAGTTTTACTTCAATAAGGTTACCTATAGTCGTAACATAGTGTAGAGGTTCCCGAATAGCTCCCTGATCGCCTCCACTGTAACAAGTTGGAACAAGTGTGAACAAGTGCTAACTAGTTTGCGACTTCGCAATGCAAACTTGGGCATGGAGTACATATCCGTTACCCGGCCTTAGGGGATTGCTTATCGGGATATTGCTTACATATTAAGTACATACAGTATACAATAGGCATGATGACAGTAACGAACAATTAATGAAATTATTAATTTATCTAATGAAATAGGATTCATGAATTATAAAAAACGTATTTATTTTCCTATTTCGAGTGAGATTGCTATTTATTTTCATAAAATAAAACTATAAAATACAGCATTCCGCCATATTGCATAAAACACAAAGAAGCGAATGACGTCACAATTGTTTGTTTTCGAGCTTTGACAATCACACAATTGCTTACTGCACACTGCACAGAGTACATTGGTAAAAACAATAGTGACGTCACAAACGACGCCATGACACCGCCGAACGTTTTGGCGTGAATTTTAAAATTTAAATTTCAAATGCCAATTTTATCTACCAAACTTTATTTTTCTGCTGAAATAAGATATTTTTTCGAAATAGTAGATACTTCCGAACATAATCTGACCATTTTTTCAAAATCAGTCATCATGCCTATTAAGGATAGTGTTATGAAGTTTGTCGGTTGGTACTACACATACACTAGCTGTTTGAGCCCGGCCTTGCTCGGGCGACATTTTTGTAATTATTCTCACTCTCTCTGTGTGTCTGCATCATATTATTCGTTGCTGAGGGTTGTGACTCGTGACCCCTTTCCATAATTATCTATTGGATGATGTTATTAATGGAAGCTCAATCAAATCAGCAACTCTTTATTAAACTTAAAAAACGCGCTTCTAGTATATTCTGTATGAAATACATAGTTGTGACGTCATCAAATTTCGACGCACTGTTTTCTTTATCATTGTATAGTTTAAAATGGTTATCAAACTTAAAACTAACCGAGGGTGAGAATTTTAGGTCTTTTGGAAGATCCTTTTTAAATAATCATTAAGAAATAATTTATTTTTGACATAGGCATCATCCCTATTGGTGGAGTTTTTTTCTTTTATCAAAGCGGCGGTTTCCCAGGTCTTTCAGCAATTCCGTATTTCTTAATGGGCTCCTAATCTACGTTTTAGCACTGTATAGGTTACTTATCTCATTTTCAACCGACTTCAAAAAAAGGAGGAGGTTCTCAATTCGACTTTTTTTTTTTATGTTTGTTACCTCAGAACTTTTGACTGGATTTGGATTTGGATGATTCTTTTTTATTTGAAAGGGCATACTTCCCATGTGGTCCCATATAAATTTTATCGAAATCGGTCGAGCGGTTTTTAAAATATCAACAATAAAATAAGTACTTTGTATAGCGTGTGCTTGTTGTTGTAAAGTTGGCGCGGGAGTTTGAAGTCGGTTGTTTAAAAATATTTTTTTGTATTAAATTATTTTAGGCCAGTTTTATATTGAAACTGCACAGTAAGTAATTGAAATTTCATCATCATCATCATCATCTCAGCCTGCGGACGTCCACTGCTGAACATAGGCCTTTCTCAAAGAACGCCACCACACCCGGTCCTCCGCCTTCCTCGTCCAGCCACTTCCCGCCACCCTCTTAATGTCGTCGGTCCATCGTGCTGGCGGGCGCCCCACACTACGCTTACTTGTACGTGGTCTCCACTCCAAAACTTTCCGGCTCCAGCGGCCATCGCTCCTTCGACAGGCATGGCCTGCCCACTGCCACTTCAGCTTGCTAATGGCTTGGGCTATGTCAGTGACCCTGGTTCTCTTACGGATCTCTTCATTTCGGATCATACCATAAAATGTTATAACTATATAATATAGATAAAAAGTTTGCAGTGCTTTCACCGTTACGCAGACGAAATACATACGTATTAGTAGGTACCTACAGGCGACAATGTTAAATGCAGGCACGTTGAACTTTGTCTATAATATCTAGATAGTATTTTTAGGGTTCCGTACCCAAAGGATAAAAACGGGACCCTATTACTAAGACTCCGATGTCTGTCTGTCTGTCTGTCTGTCTGTCTGTCTGTCTGTCTCCAGGCTGTATCTCATAGACCGTGATAGCTAGAAAGCTGAAATTTTCACAAATGATGTATTTCCGTTGCCGCTATAACAACAAATACTAAAAATTAAAAAAATATATATATTAAGGGGGGTCCCCATACAATAAACGTGTTTTTTTTCGTATTTTTTTGCTCAATATTAAAAACGGTAACAGGTAGACGGTTCAAATTTTCACAGAATATTAACTTGTATATTACCTTTCAAAATAAATAATTAAATATCAATAAAGTAAATATTAAAGGGGGGCTCCCATACAACAAACGTAATTTTTTGATATTAACAGTAAACCTCTACAAACAAAGTTAGTTTTGCGGTTCATTAACAAAGGTAATTATACCTACTTCTTGAGTACGGAACCCTCGGTGCGCGAGTCCGACTCGCACTTGGCCGGTTTTATATTAGTTAGTAACGTTACTCGAAGCTTATCCTGTTGTGGTGATATTTACCTGAAACAATAAAATACAAGAATTAAATAAACCAGTTATGCCTTTATTTTCAAAATGTAGATATAGGTCGTCTTATATCAGAACGATCGCTCCACCAAAGTATTTACACCAACGTGTAAGGTATGTGTGCGATGCGCCTTAAAGCGAAAACGCACTACGGACAGGACAGAACAAAACGTTGTTGCGACTACACGTTTTATCTTTGCACTGTAGTGTATGCAGCTCTATAAAAAGAGACAAACAAGAACTTTTGGTCCGCTAGACGAAAAATGTTTTTGTCCGTAGTGTGATTTCGCCCTCTCACGAAAATGCGGTTTTCCAGTATGACGTCACTTCCATTGAAAGGTCATCTATCAAAAGTTGGTAATCTCTGCACAAGCGAAACTTTTATAAATCCATTCATCACTTTTTCAAACTACTAACTAATTGCAGTAACAAATTGAATGAGTTATGATGTTCAGATGATGCCAAACTAATGATGTACCTATACCTACCTATTGTAATTAGGATGATTATTTAAATGAATGAAATGAAATGAAATGATTTATTTCACGTATAATATAGGCTATAGCTTGTATACTGGGGATTGGTTCCTAAGATGGCTATATCGGTGCCTAAGGATAGTTTTTGTCCCGTAAAATTGAGACCCCGCGGGATTAAAAAAAACAATTGAAGTTCATCAGGTGACCGCCTGCTCATTTGCTCGCTATGTACTTATATTAAAAAAAAGTTGCAGGCATCATATAGGTACTTAATATTATGAATGCGAAAGTGTATATTTTGTTTGTTGGTTTGTCCTTCAATCACGCCGCAATGGAGCAACTAATCGACGAGATTTTTGGTATGCTTATAGTTGCGGACCTTTAGAGTGACTAAGGCGGAAAATTAAGGAATTCCCGCGGGAATAAAAAAAAACTTAAACTACGCGGATGAATTCGCGGGCATCAGCTAGTCATCTTATAATTATCTAATTAAAGATACCACCCGACACAAATCCAAGTAAGTACAAAAACTCCACCGCAACCAACGACTTTACTAATCTCCATGCTCTCGACTTAATCTCTATAATTTCACCTATTTAATTTTATTCCCTTTTTTATTTTCCCGCATCCACTCTAATTTTCACGATAAAAAAGTGTTAATGTTCCTTCAAGTTTATTTTTTAAATACTGTTTATTAGAGTGTTGGCTTTTTTGTAATTTATAAAAAACAGTCTAGACAGATTTTTGAAGAGCATTTTTTAAGTTGTGACGACCTCCCTGGCGCAGTGTTGAGCGCTGTTGTCTTAACATAGGAGGTCTCGGATTCGATCCCCGGCAGAGTCAATTTGGGAATTTATAATTTCTGAATTTTCTCTGGTCTGAACTGGTGGGAGGCTTCGGCCGTGGCTAGTTACCACCCTACAGGCAAAGACGTGCCGCCAAGCGATTTAGCGTTCCGGTACGACGCCGTGTAGAAACTGATTAGGGGTTTAAATAGGGGTTTGGAATTCGTATGGACTTAACGTGAGCGAAGCTGCGGAGAAAAAGTAGTAACATATAATCTATATATATAAAATTCAAAGTCCTGACTGACTGACTGACTGACTGACTTATATATCAATGCACAGCCTAAACCGCTCGGGTTAGAGACTTGAAATTTTGACAGTAGCTTCCTTTTGTGACGTAGGCGCTCACTAAGGAAGGATTTTTCAAAATTCCACCCCTAAGGGGGTGAAATAGTGGTTGAAAATTTGTATGAAAGTCCGTCATTTCTCAAGTTATATCCATGAAATAGTATATTAGCTATTGGTAAAAAATAAAAAAATACGTGTTTCACAGTTTTTGAAAATTCTACCCCCGAAGGGTAAAGGGGTTTAAAGCCATGAAACTTGATATTTGAGCCACCGGTTTAAATTAAGAAATACATAATTCACAGTTTTTTTATATATTCTATCCTAAAGGACGTTAATTAGTCCTTCAATCACGCCGCAACAGAGCAACGGATCGACGTGTTTTTTTTCATGGGTTCTTTTTATCCCGGAAAATTAAGAAATGCCTATGGGAATTAAAAAACTTATGCCACGCGAACGAAGTCGCGGGCGTCCGCTAGTAAGCTTATAACCTAAGAAAGAAAATATTAGTCTAAGTCTTCTAATTTCGGTGTATGATTTTAGCTAAGTATCTAGTCTGACTAAAAGTAATGCTTGGCTGCCCTCCAAAGAATTAAGAAAGCTAGTCCCGCTTTTACTAATTCTAAGTACTTACTTTGCTAAGTACCAACAATTTTACTCGTTTCATTTTATTCGGTAGACTATGCTCTAGCTATACTATTCTTTGGACTGCAGTTACTCATGTACCTTAATAATGATTGTAATATTTGATTATAATAAAAATAACAACTACCGAGTTTCTTGCTGATTCGGAACCAGTGGTAGATTCACTCAACGAATCAAAAGCACTTTTAAAAGTTTATATGAATAAAATAGTAGATTATTCACCACGGGGGTAATGCGATGTATTATGTCACGGGCGCCGGGATAAATTCCAAGCGGAACGAGGGATTTTAGAGTAACTCCCGAGCGTAGCGAGGGTGTTGCATCTAGAATCCTGAGAGTAGCGCGGGAATTAGGGGCGCCCAAGATTAATACAGCATTACCCCTACGGTGAATACTCTACTTTTCACACCTCGCGATACAACCACTTCTTTCAGCTGGCGTGGCCTACTCGATTTGACAAACAAATGTCGTCAGTGCGAATCTAGTGGGCTACGGCTTCGGTTTTCGAAAATCGAGTTGGCCGCGCCTGCTGAGAACACATTCTGTTTACCGAAATTAGACTTTATGAATATAGTCATAAGAATTATGAATAAAACCTCTTTGGAATGAATAGAATTTCCTTCAGATCTTGCTTCAGATGCGCGATGATTCTAAATTCAAATCACATTATAACCCTAGGGAATAATGGTTTTCAGTACAACATTATAACCCTAGGGATTTAATGTCTTACTTTAACCTTAGATAACAGGCCATGTAATAAGGCGTTGTTGAGCGAGTGGTGTGAAAAAAACATTATTTCATCCGTAGTGTGTTTTTACGTAGCCAATTCGCACGTGTATTATGAAACCCCTTCTCATAATATAGAAACCGATCAATCTCCTTCGTATGTCCTCCAAGCAACCTGACATTTCTCTGCTGTGCTGGCACAAATAAAAGCTACACATCAAAGAACAACAACAAGAAACCAGGCTCAGACCAGAGAAAATTCAGAAATTATAAATTCCCAAATTGACTGCGCCGGGATAGAACCTGGAACCTCCCACTATAGGACAACAGCGCTCAACACTGCGCCAGGCTCATGATAAGTAGCTAAGTAATAAGATTGAATGTGAAACAGTTAATATAATGAATATGACTCACGATAGACTCACTCACGAAAAAAAAAAAAAAAAATTGTTTTGTCTAGCGGCTATACCCAACTATTCTTTTGGAAAATGTTTAGACAATATGTGCTGAGAATCTTTGAAAACTGTTTTGGTTTAAGTGCAATTTTATATTTAGTTTACCTATTGTATATTATGTTACTGTATGTTTTTCAAAAAAAAAAAAAAAAAGTTTAAACGTTATTGGGACTATCAAATCAACTTTAACACTAAACATAGAGAAATTTTTCAACGATGTTTGTCCTCACTAATTCCAATTTGGGTTAAAGTAAAAGCGTGTATTTTTGTGTGTAACAATTTCACGACCCATTAATTTACGGATTATCACGAGAAAAGAGATAGGTTTCATTCTAGAGAAAGAAGCACGGAGGATAAGTAGAAATCATACTAAGTACTACTAGAGGTATTGGGTGAAACGGTTCTAAGTAAAAATCTTTACACGCGTCCTGTTTTTTTTATTACAAATCTCATACAGTAAAACCAGTCAAGTGCGAGTTAGAGTTGCCCACAAAGGGTTCCGTACCATATAATATTAATTATTTTAGTAAATAACAAGAAAGATGTCATATCTACCAACACGTTATGAAATACTGGCTTACATAGTAGCACTTGACAAACAATTCGACACCCTATAAGTAGCAGATGCAGTATAAATCCATTCTTCCATACTAAAATAAATGAGAATACGTGTCAGTTTGTCTGTCTGCTAAACTTTTGGTCCAACGTTTCAATCGATTATGACGAAATTTGATACAGAGATAGGTTGCATCCCTGGGAAGGATATACTTTTAACCCCGGAAAATTAAAGAGTTCCCTTGGAAATCAAGAAACCTTAATCTACGTAGATCATGTCGCGGACATCATGTAGTAAAAATTGAAGTGTCAAAACTTTTTAGAACAACGTTCAAAGATTCACGTAATCACTTGTTTTACAGGCAGACGTACGGACAGATGAATATTTATTAACAATTTTCCAATTACGGCGCGCCCGGCCACGAAATGCCGCTCAAATTTTTTTAATCACATCTATAACTTTACCGGCTCTGTGGTCGAGGGAGATTGGGTCCTCTGCCCACAGAGTGTAAAGTTTTGCCCGAAGTTTGGCGTGAAAATTCTGAACCAAGGATTTTGAATTATCATGAATCTTCATGAATGAATAATTAACCTAAATAGGTAATATGTTACGGAATATATATATATATTCCGCTACTTGTTAATTTTTCGGGATAAAAAGAACCCATGAAAACAAACACGTCGATCCGTTGTCCGATAGAATTTATAAAAACTATGAATTATGAATTTCATAATTTAAACCGGTAGCCCAAATATCAAGTTTTATGGCTATAACTTGAAAAACGCCGGCCTTTTACACCAACTTACAACCCCTATTTCACCCCTTCGTGGGTAGAATTTTCAAAAACGGTGAAACACGTATTTCTTTATTTTTTACTGAAAATTCATATACCAAGTTTCATGGATATAACTTGAGAAATGACAGACTTTCATACAAACTTTCAACCCCTATTTCACCCCCTTAGGGGTGGAGTTTTAAAATATCCTTCCTTAGTGAGCGCCTACGTCACAAAAGGAAGCTACTGTCGAAATTTCAAGTCTCTAACCCTATCGGTTTAGGCTGTGCGTTGATATATAAGTCAGTCAGTCAGTCAGTCAGGACTTTGAATATATAGAATTAATATATAGAAAAAATACTTAATTTAACCTAAAATAACATCAGTGTGTATCGGATACACACTGATGTTATTTTAAGTTAAATTAAGTATTTTTTATTTATATTTTTATTTTAAATTTTATTAGGTGTAAGTGATGGTCCGTGACGTCTTGACCCTTGGGCTTCTCCTGAAAATCAGCGTTGCAGTATGTTTGGTAGGTATATAACTATCTCTCATTCTGTGGCACGGGCTGAAGAGGTGGCCCATTGACCAAATGTAGTTTTTTATGTTTAATTTGTATTTGTATAAATGTAGTTATACGTAGTATCTTTTAGTGTAGTATTGGTTAATCAACTTTAATTTATTTATTTATTTATTTATGTTAACTTAATGAAGTGGATCCGTTTTTATGGGTTAGTTAGAGCGTTCAAAGTGACATAAACAAAAATACAGCGGACAGAAAGTCGTGTCGTGACAGCGATCGTATCGGAGGCACTGTGTATACGACAATTTTCATCAAGGCAAAGGAAAATTCGTTTCTAACAGCCCTCAGCCGGCCTGTCCTTCGGGGCATATAATAGAATTTTCTTCCATTACCCTAGTTTTTTGATTCATGCTGCGTTTATTTTTAGGAATCACTTGGGACCCTACCGCATATTAATTATCAAAAGACAACCCGGAGTTTAATTGTCTCGGAATGAGAAGAGTATTGGTTAGACGTAGGTAAACTCATTGAAAAATCATATTACCATGTAAAGGATTACTTAAATGACAAGGAAGCTTTACAGTGATTTGCTCTAATGGCTCTGATAGTTCCTTAGTTTAAGATGATTTGTGAGATGATGATTTGTTGTAGGCTCTTCTCAGACCAGGGCACATTCGGAACCCTCGTAGCTTTAGCTGTTACCTTGCTCTCAAAATGAAATTTATTATCGAACCCCATTGAAGCTTAATATCGAAAATGAATATAAATGAATTATAAATGAATTTTAATAATTTAAACTCATTGCATAACTCATGTTTATAATTTGCATGTCAGTAATGACGAAACATGTATGGTCAAATTTAGTCTTTGTCATCCTATTGTACATTTATTTATTTATTTATTTAACCTTACCCCCCCCCTCCCCCCCCCCCCTCCCAAATCTGGGGAGTTCTCAATTTTTTGTATATTTTGCTTATTACGTCAATTCGACGTGTGCGAATGCGGCAATCTACCTTTCCGACAACTTTTGCTCAACGAATCACACAACTCTTGAAACTCTACAATAGTGCTTGATTGCGATTTCAACACAATTTTCACACGGTCTCACCAAACAGTTCCTCTACTCTAACTATCTCTACTATACTTCTTGTATGAAAATCAGTTCGGTAGTTTTTGAGTTTATCGCGTTCAGACAGACAGACGCGGCAGGGTTTTTTTTTTATAATATGTTTTTTATTTTATATATAGACTAGCGCTTGGCTGCAATCAGACTCGCATGCAAGTGGTTATGTAGTGATAGTACCTATAAGATATATTACCTCCAACATTATTTGCCTCGTGGGAGGTTTTGGCCGTGGCTAGTTACCACTCTACAGGCAAAGACGGTACGCCAAGCGATTTAGCGTAACGGCACGATGCCGTGTAGAAACCCACTAGAGATTTGGGGCTTAACCTGCTCTCCGAGGCACGGTGGTGGAATACCGCCAACTTCCTAACTTCGGGCTAGTACTGAGAATTTCTAGTCAGAAAAACCCAATATTTAATAATGGCCCGACCCGGGACTTGAACCCGGGACCTCGTCGGCCACAGTTGAACATGCTAATCACTAGACCAACGAGGCTGTTCTTCGCAGCACTTCGAATCACCCGTGCCCAATGGACGCTGAGCTTTACATAAAGAGCTATAAAGAACAGACAGCGCACTTATTTACCCGACCCAGCCTGCGTATATTAACAAAGTCAAATCCACAAAATTGGCCGTTCTACCACTTCCCTTTTCTTTAATAAAGGAGCATTTTTACATTGACCTGCTAAAAATGAGTCTGACACTAAAAGCAGAAGATATACCGTACAATGTACATTAATTATAAGGGCAACAGTCCCTTCAGATGTTACTAGCAGTTGCCCACGACTTCGTTCGCGTACAATTTTTAATTCTCTGTGAGATTAAGAAATTGTCCCGCTATATTCCTGTCGACGAAAGTCCGTTTTGACGACCTCCCTGGCGTAGTGCAAAATAAATATAGAAGGAAAAGGTGACTGACTGACTGATCTATCAACGCACAGCTCAATCCATTCGATTGGGCTGTATGTCTAAGTAGATTTAATACTAAACAGATAAAGCTATTATGACGTATACATCCGCTAAGAAAGGATTTTGAAAATGCATCCCTGAGGGGATGTTTTATTATAGGGGTTTGAAATTTGTTTAGTCCACGTGGGCGAAGTCGCGGGCAAAAGCTAGTCAATCCATCAAGAACTTTCTTGTAGTGGTGTAAAATAACCCTGTTTTAAACCTAATCAACTCTACGCTTTCGTGCGGAAATCAAGTTCACACGACTTACGTGTGTTCTCTCACGCCAGTTAATTCAAATGTCGTGCCAGTTATTTCTAATTGGGTCACGATAGTAATTAATATTCACCTTGCTCATTTCTTGGTACCTACCTAGTGGCTATATACCGATATAATCTATTGAGCAATAAATTAAAAAAAAAACTATTTCAGATGCCACTGCAAAGTAAAACATAATTTTCAACCGACTTCAAAAAGAGGAGGATAGGGTCTCAACTCGACTTAATTTTTTTTTCTTTTTTTTATGTTTGTTACCTCAGAACTTTTGACTGGGTGGACCGATTTGGATGATTCTTTTTTTATTTGAAAGGGCATACTTCCCAAGTGGTCCCATATTAATTATATCGAAATCGGTCGAGCGGTTTTTAAAATATCAACAATAAAATAAGTACTTTGCATAGCGTGTGCTTGTTGTTGTAAAGTTGGCGCGGGAGTTTGAACTTTGAAGTCGGTTGTTTAAAAAGATTTTTTTAGAAATATCATTGTGTCTAAAGTCTACGATTAAACACTATGTTGAAGATAAATATTTAGCTTGTACGAATTAACCACGGGACGCGTTATATCGGCCATACTCGCCTTACCCCTCTAGCCAACAACTGGGTAGTTTCGCCATTAATTACGATGTTGTGTTGTCATAGTGATCAACTTTTTCGTCAATAATTGGGCAGAAAATTGACAAGGCACTCTCCCCTCGCCTCGTAAAAGTTAGTCGAACGTGATTTTACACATTTTTCTTATAAGTTTCCTATCCCGTGTTTACTTCATCCAAGGCATTTAGCTGTTGCCAAGGGCGGTTGCCAAGGCAAAATAATGCTTAATAATGGCAAATTAGTTTAAACTTAACGAAATACTTTATTAAAAGTTTAATAAAACATTATAATTGGGACTACGATAGGATTTTTATCCCCCTACAAATTAGCCCTTGGGCCTTGACTGTAATGCCGTCCAACCAACCTGCAGCGTTGGTTTTCAGTTGGAACCTGAAAGGTCTAGGCCCCACTACAGAGGCGCGGCACGTAGCGGCAAGTATTCTTTGAATGAGTTTGTATGGGGATGGGCCCACTTACCTAAGCGACGCGGCAAGCAGATGCACTGCGCGACGCGGCGCCGTACAAACTCATACAAATAATATTTGCCGCTCCGTGCATCTCAAGTCTAGACCTAAAAAGTGACGCGGAACGGGTATGCACTGCGACATAATTGACAAGAATTCTTGCCGCTACGTACCGCGACGCGCTGCGCCTCTTAAGTGGGGTAAGCGCTAGACCTTTATGACGCAGTCTAATCATAGCAAGCTGCAGCTTTGGTTTTCAGTTGGAACTTAATAGATCGAATCACTGACAAAACAATGATAGTGGGTTAACCGTAGTGGTTAGTTTTTTTTTTAAACTCTGTTGATGGCAAAATATATTATCTAATAATCTTATCTTACCCAAATACTTAATTACGGTGAGCCCTAACTAAGCAATAACCGAACTCGGGACCTTCCCATCCGTTGTTCACCAAAAATTCACCAAAAATGCAAATATATAACACACTAACATATTATGTAAATGTTAATTTAAAATTATGGACTTTTAAGGCCCGCTCGCACTAAGACATTTAAACTGATTTAGTTAAATTTTGTAATGCTGTCCCTTTTAAGAAAAATATGCATATTGTAGTTGTCAAAAAGGGACAGCATTGAAATATATATTTAACAAAATCAATTTTAAGAGTCCCTGTGCAAGTGGGCCTAAGGTCCGAAACAAATGATTATTTTTATTTTATTTAACCACTAGACTTAGAGCAACGAGGTATAGTTAGATGTATATATATAGACGTATTTTAAACTCGTATTATAAACTCCTTAAATGGCTAACAATTTTCAATATGGAGGAAGACTGTTTAAATTACAACTTAGTTGATATCGACCAATTAATGACTCGTGCGAATGCTCGGTATTAAACTTTTTCAAGTTTCATGAAACAAAGTAGAAGACAGCTCAGACGCTCTCCGGGGAAACAATTTATGAGGAACATACTTGGTATATCTACGGCAATTTACTAAATTTATTATCTTGAGCGTGTTGAAGGGTATCCATACTAATATTATAATCGCGAAAGTGTGTCTGTCTGTGTGTCATCATGTAGTTATTAAAAAAAATATAAATTATAATTCCGCGTAGAAACTGTTAGTACGTACAATGTACATAATTTAATAATTATTAATCCGCATGGTTCAAGTATTTTAGTCCCGCGAGATCTCCTTAATTTTCCGGGATAAAAAGTACATTGTCTACGTCACTCTCCAGGTCCTCTATAACCATGCAAAAATCACATTGATCCGTTGCTCTGTTGCGGGGTGATTGAAGGACAAACCAAATAAACTTTGTGTTAGTTTGTTGGTAGTTTCGCATTTATCCATCAAAAAGGCTAACAATGTTTCCAATATGGAGAAAGACTGCTTAAATTACAACTTAGCTGTTAACGACCAATTAATGGCTCGTGCGAATGTTCGTTATTGCAAAAGTTTCATGAAACAAAGTAGAAGACAGCTCAGACGCTCTCCGGGGAAACAAATTATGAGGAATACTTACGGTAATTTATTATCTTGAGCGTTTTGTGGCAAAATACTATTGTTACGTGTTGAAGAGTAATTAATAAAATTTAATATTACGATGCCGTTTAGGAATCGATAGTAGGGGTTTAATTTAATCTATACTAATATTTTAAATGCGGAAGTGTGTCTATCCGTCTGTCTGCTACGCTTTCACGGCCCATATTATGTTCAACTATAGGTATATAAAGAAAGGGAAGACTGACTGATCGATCTATAAACTCACAGCTCAAACCGCTGGACAGATCGAGCTGAAATTCGCTAACATAGGAATTTTGAAAATTAGAGAGGTAAAATAGAATTTTGAAATACGAGTATGTATGAAAATCTAACTTAATGTGAGCGACGCGACGCTGCGCGCAAAATCTGATACGAATTATAATACGAATATTATAAATGTGAAAGTTTGGATGGATGGATGTTTGATACTCAATCACGCCAGAACGGCTGTACGAATCTGGATGAAATTTGGTACCGAGGTAGATTATATTCTGGAATAGCACATAGGCTACTTTTATATTTAATTTAGTATAAGTTATATAAAATACATAAAATATATTCGTTTATTTTCATACGTTTATTATAAGTATTATAATATTATTTGTGTAGGTAACTGTAACTGTTTATGTATTAGTATGTAGGTATTTGTTTGTATGTTTATTAATACACCACCCACAAGTTAATCTCCTCAACTTCTCCTAATCCTAAGGTTGCCTGGCAGAGATCGCTGCTAAGCCATAAGGCCGCCTTTTTGTATTCTACTTCGTTCTTTGTTTTTTTCTATGTATTTATTTGTATTATTTATGTGTTGTGGTGTACTAAATAAAGAGTAATAATAATAATAGGCTACTTCTTATCCCAGAAAATCAAAGAGTTCCCGCGGAAACCAAAAAACCTTTATCCATGCGGACGAAATCGCGGTCATTAGCTAGTTAGGTAATAAACTTGGCCAATATGCGCGAGTAATGGAGCTGGTCGTTTACAACAATCAAGGCACCAAAATACCTATATCAGCTAGTTTATTCCCCCGGACACGGCTAATGAAATGTTCCCTGCAAATTGAGGCAATACACGCAGCTAAGGTTCGGGCTAGAGTACTAATTATTCGTTTTAATTAACATTAGTCAATTACTTAATGAAACTTAATTAATTTGCAATGCAGCGGTTTAGATGATTTTTTTAATGTTTAGTTTTTAACCAGATGATGCCCGCCGCGTAAATTAAGATTTTTGTATTGGAACTCTTTAATTTTCTTGGATAAAAAGTAGCCTAGATGTCCTTCCCCGGGATACACTCTGTCCCTATACGGTTGAATAGGTGAGCCGTGAAAGCGTAGCAGACAGACACACTTTCGCATCTATAATATTAGTATGGATTTAGATTTTAATATGTTTAATAGTTTTAGTCTAATATTTTTGTTATTGGAGAAATATTAATTTATGGAACTATGAAATTTTAATTATAACGAATAGACGCAGGTGTTCCGTTGCGGACGTCCATGATAATCAAGGAACAAGAAGCTTAATTTGCTAAAATCCGTCAAAGCAGACAAATCCATGTGGTACAACGTGTAGCATGTGATATGCACCGCCCAGTAAGCCAGCAATTCGCACCGGCACAACACCACACCACACAAATCTTCCAAATTACTCTCAACGTACGTTTCACTCCGACACCAGAGCATCCTCAGGAGATGTTGACTCAACATTTATATGTTGATTTTAAAGACAATCCGCAAGATCTTCCTACCCTTTGCTTCGTCAAGACGTTATCCTGTTCGGTTCCTATGGTATGTTATTTTTTTAATATATAGGCTAGCGCTTGGCTGCAATCAGACTTGCTTGCAAGTGGTGATGCAGCCTAAGGTGGAGCGCGTGGAGCTTGTCTAGAAGATGCCTATGCACTCTGGATTTGAAGGTACCTATACTAAAAGAGGAGGGGATAACGGAAGCCGGAAGGGCATTCCATATCCTAGCGGTTCGAATTAGGAACGAGGAAGCAAATCGCTTCGTACGAGCCCGCGGAATTTCGACTGCGTGAGGGTGCAACCTTGTCGATGCCTTGCGGTTCGATGATAAAAAAGGACATTATACTGTTGAAGATTATGTAAATGATAAAAGAGCATGGATTCGACTCGCTCCAGCAATGCTAAGGACATCGGTTACACAAGTACCTAGGTATACACATTGATTTAATAATTTTAAATTATTTTTTTAAAACGAGCAACCACCGAGTTTCTTGCTGGTTATTCTCGGTAGAAATGGCATTCCGAACCAGTTTTAGTTTCACTCGACGATTCAAAAGCACTTTTAATAATTTTATTTGAAAAAAATATGAGTTTGAAAGGTAACCGAGGAACCAGCAGGGCGACCGCGTATCTTTTGCATCAATCATTGATAAATCGCAATCACCTCCGAATTTATGATACGGCTGAATTTATGATATTCTTGCTGCGTCAATGGATTTCGTCCAATAGTGGAAGAGTGTTAACCAATCAGAGGTGATTGCGATGTATCAATGATTGATGCAAAAGATACGCGGTCGCCCTGCGGATCGAATAGTTCTTGAGCACACCCTGCGTAATATATCCTGTAGAATGTATGTTTTGGCTCTTATAGCTGCCTGTAATAATTGACTCGTGTAAACAATAATGAATCAAGCCACCACCGTATATTATCTAGTTTATTCAGCGGCGGCGAGCTCCGACTAATGAAATAGCCCCAACAAATCGCAAAACACGCAATTAAGGTTGGGGCTAACAAACTTGGTAGGTACCTATTCGTTTTAATTTTTTTTTTTTTTATCCACTACAAGTTAGCCCTTGACTGCGATCTCACCTGATGGTAAGTGATGATGCAGTCTAAGATGGTAGCGGGCTAACCTGTTATAGGGGCATGGCACCCATACCCCTATTCGGTTTCTACACGGCATCGTACCGGAACGCTAAATCGCTTCGCGGCACGTCTTTGCCGATAGGGTGGTAACTAGCCACGGCCGAAGCCTCCCACCAGGCCAGACCAAGGAAAATTCAGAAATTATAAATTCCCAAATTGACCCTGCCGGGGATCGAACCCGGGACCTCCGCACGTTAAGGCAACAGCGCTACACACTGCGCCACGGAGGTCGTCAAATACACTATACATAGCACTATATGGTGCCCGTGATAACTTCGTCAAAGTGTTAATTCTGAATTGAGAATTTCATGTTGAGTCTGACTCAAAGACTAGATACTTAAGGACTAACTAAGCAAAGTTTTGTTTCTGAATTGATATTGGGCCGGTTTCTGAATTAAGCATTCAAGCAAAAACAGCAAGTTCCAACTCTCAAACCTTACACAATATCAATTCAGAAACAAAAATTTGCTTAATTTGTCCTTAAGTAGTCTTTGAAACAGACTCAACATGAAATTCTCAATTCAGAAACCGGTCGTTAATCCCACGGCGGCCAATCTCTACAGATATATATTTCTTACTAGCTGATGCCCGCGCGCGACTTCGTCCGCGAGAATTGAGGTTTTTTGGTTCCCGCGTGAACTCCTTAATTTTCCGTTTCTCGGATAAAAAGTAGCCTATGTTGATTTATTCATTTATTATTGATTCGTCCAGTAGATTTTGCGTGAAAAATAACAAACTTTCACCTTTATAATGTTAGTTAGGTAGGTACCTAATTCAAATCTTTTTTATTCAAGTTGACTTTGACAAGTGCTTTTGAATAGTCGAGTGAATCTACCACTGGTTCGGAATCCCTTTCCTACCGAGAAGAACCAGCAAGAAACTCGGTAGTTGCTCTTTTGAACCTACCTGTACCTACGATGCCGATAAAAACCTATAGGTACCCTTACTATTTTTACTTAATAAAATTACTATTTACTCACTGACTGACGTGACTGAGAACTGAAAGAAAATAATATCGTCCAGTCTACTAAAGCATCACCGCAATATAAACTTTATTGATAATTGCTTAAAGTTCATTTAACAGTGTCATAGCAACTCATCCATCACGGTGATAGATTCTCCTTTCTATTTGTTGCTTGTCCAATAAACGTTATTGCCACAATCTATCTTAGAAGAGAGTTAATCGTAGATGTTGTTTTATCGTACTAATTGTTAGTCTAAAATTAGTAAGGATAAAGATGCTAAAAGGCTAACTTGGTAGGGGCACGACCCATATGAACCTACTGCAGCACTTTTCCGTTTCATAAATAAACTCCGTAGTAGGAGCACGAGGAAGAACTATTCCTCGTGCTCCCATCAATTGGACAAATTAAGAACGCATTTGCAAATCCCTTAAAATATTGGAGTTTTCAGTACATTTTGTGACTAAGTCAAGCAAAATAGGATAGAACTAAAAATTGCTATACAAAGATTGATCCTATATCTCCAATTGTTGGTAATAACATTGTAAAAAATCTTTATTTTTAATACTATAAAAATGATTTTCCCTCACCTCTTCACTCAAAATTGACGATTTAGGGGTGACTTTAGGTACATTTTTTACTGTAAATATGCCCTTTTTTTGTCATAAAAAAATACCATCTATTAGTAGATATGTTCACCTACAAATTTTGGTAATAAAAATATTATAAATAGGACAAATAGTATACGAAATAAAATAAAAATTGCTTGTATTTTTTTCACATATTTTGTAAATCTTAACAGAGTGAACATAAGGGTTATTTTGATTTTACTGGGTCTCTGGTTTGATTTCAAATTATCAATTAGTCTGCGTTTGACCGCCGTCGGGAGTGGACCCTGCGTCGGTTGCGAGCAGTCGCTGGTGTCGAAAAGATCGCTGTACATACACGAAATACCTACCTAGAGTACCTAGTTCAGCGAACCAAAGTTATAGTTATCACCTGTGCTGATATTTTGAAAAGGTAAGATATGGTACCTACTACCAACACAATACAATTTTATTATTTGCTAGCATTTAGAAATTTATTGTAGAGTCTCTATTCCCCGAGCGTGGTAGTGACCTGAAAGTATACTTCGACGACTTCTACTGGAACTTCTAGACGCGTAGAGCTAGGTGTATCGAATTTGGACTCAATTTGTTAGTTATGATGAGATCTTACCTCAAACCTTAGTGGAGTGACCTGAAGGTATACTTCGACATCCACTACTGGAACTCCTAGACGCGTAGAGCTAGGTAAATCGAATTTGGGCTCATTTTGTTAGTTATGATGAGATCTTACCACAAAACTTGGTGGAGTGACCTGAAGGTATACTTCGACATCCACTACTGGAACTCCTAGACGCGTAGAGCTAGGTGTATCGAATTTGAGCTCGTTTTGTTAGTTATGATGAGATCTTACCACAGAACTTGGCGGAGTGACCTGAAGGTATACTTCGACATCCACTACTGGAACTACTAGACGCGTAGAGCTAGGTAAATCGAATTTGGGCTCGTTTTGTTAGTTATGATGAGATCTTACCACAAAACTTGGTGGAGCGACCTGAAGGTATACTTCGACATTCACTACTGGAACTCCTAGACGCGTAGAGCTAGGTGTATCGAATTTGGGCTGGTTTTGTTAGTTATGATGAGATCTTACCACAAAACTTGGTGGAGTGACCTGAAGGTATACTTCGACATCCACTACTGGAACTCCTAGATGCGTAGAGCTAGGTAAATCGAATTTGGGCTCGTTTTGTTAGTTATGATGAGATCTTACCACAGAACTTGGTGGAGTGACCTGAAGGTATACTTCGACATCCACTACTGGAACTCCTAGACGCGTAGAGCTAGGTGTATCGAATTTGAGCTCGTTTTGTTAGTTATGATGAGATCTTACCACAGAACTTGGTGGAGCGACCTGAAGGTATACTTCGACATCCACTACTGGAACTCCTAGATGCGTAGAGCTAGGTAAATCGAATTTGGGCTCGTTTTGCTAGTTATGATGAGATCTTACCACAGAACTTGGTGGAGTGACCTGAAGGTATACTTCGACATCCACTACTGGAACTTCTAGACGCGTAGAGCTAGGTGTATCGAATTTGGGCTGGTTTTGTTAGTTATGATGAGATCTTACCACAAAACTTGGTGGAGCGACCTGAAGGTATACTTCGACATTCACTACTGGAACTCCTAGACGCGTAGAGCTAGGTGTATCGAATTTGGGCTGGTTTTGTTAGTTATGATGAGATCTTACCACAAAACTTGGTGGAGTGACCTGAAGGTATACTTCGACATCCACTACTGGAACTCCTAGATGCGTAGAGCTAGGTAAATCGAATTTGGGCTCGTTTTGTTAGTTATGATGAGATCTTACCACAAAACTTGGTGGAGCGACCTGAAGGTATACTTCGACATTCACTACTGGAACTCCTAGACGCGTAGAGCTAGGTGTATCGAATTTGGGCTGGTTTTGTTAGTTATGATGAGATCTTACCACAAAACTTGGTGGAGTGACCTGAAGGTATACTTCGACATCCACTACTGGAACTCCTAGACGCGTAGAGCTAGGTAAATCGAATTTGGGCTCGTTTTGTTAGTTATGATGAGATCTTACCACAAAACTTGGTGGAGTGACCTGGTGACCTGAAGGTATATTTCGACATCCACTACTGGAACTCCTAGACGCGTAGAGCTAGATAAATCGAATTTGGGCTCATTTTGTTAGTTATGATGAGATCTTACCACAGAACTTGGTGGAGTGACCTGAAGGTATACTTCGACATCCACTACTGGAACTCCTAGACGCGTAGAGCTAGGTGTATCGAATTTGAGCTCGTTTTGTTAGTTATGATGAGATCTTACCCCAGAACTTGGTGGAGCGACCTGAAGGTATACTTCGACATTACACATTACTTCGACAGAGCTCCACGCGTCTAGAAGTTCCAGTAGTGGATGTCGAAGTATACCTTCAGGTCACTCTACCAAGTTCTGTGGTAAGATCTCATCATAACTAACAAAACGAGCCCAAATTCGATACACCTAGCTCTACGCGTCTAGGAATTACAGTAGTGGATGTCGAGGTATACCTTCAGGTCACTCCACCAAGTTCTGTGTAAGATCTCATTATAACTAACAAAACGAACCCAAATTTGATACACCTAGCTCTACGCGTCTAGGAGTTCCAGTAGTGGATGTCGAAGTATACTTTCAGGTCACTCCACCAAGTTCTGTGGTAAGATCTCATCATAACTAACAAAACGAGCCCAAATTTGATACACCTAGCTCTACGCGTCTAGGAGTTCCAGTAGTGGATGTCGAAGTAAACCTTCAGGTCACTCCACCAAGTTATGTGGTAAGATCTCATTATAACTAACAAAACGAGCTCAAATTCGATACACCTAGCTCTACGCGTCTAGGAGTTCCAGTAGTGGATGTCGAAGTATACCTTCAGGTCACTCCACCAAGTTCTGTGGTAAGATCTCATCCTAACTAACAAATTGAGTCCAAATTCGATACACTTAGCTCTACGCGTCTAGGAGTTCCAGTAGTGAATGTCGAAGTATACCTTCAGGTCGCTCCACCAAGTTTTGTGGTAAGATCTCATCATAACTAACAAAACCAGCCCAAATTCGATACACCTAGCTCTACGCGTCTAGGAGTTCCAGTGGTGAATGTCGAAGTATACCTTCAGGTCACTCCACCAAGTTCTGTGGTAAGATCTCATCATAACTAACAAAACGAGCCCAAATTTGATTTACCTAGCTCTACGCGTCTAGAAGTTCCAGTAGTGGATGTCGAAGTATACCTTCAGGTCACTCTACCAAGTTCTGTGGTAAGATCTCATCATAACTAACAAAACGAGCCCAAATTGGATACACCTAGCTCCACGCATCTAGAAGTTCCAGTAGTGGGTGTCGAAGTATACCTTCAGGTCACTCTACCAAGTTCTGTGGTAGATCTCATCATAACTAACAAAACGAGCCCAAATTTGATACACCTAGCTCTACGCGTCTAGGAGTTCCAGTAGTGGATGTCGAAGTAAACCTTCAGGTCACTCCACCAAGTTATGTGGTAAGATCTCATTATAACTAACAAAACGAGCTCAAATTCGATACACCTAGCTCTACGCGTCTAGGAGTTCCAGTAGTGGATGTCGAAGTAAACCTTCAGGTCATTCCACCAAGTTATGTGGTAAGATCTCATTATAACTAACAAAACGAGCTCAAATTCGATACACCTAGCTCTACGCGTCTAGGAGTTCCAGTAGTGGATGTCGAAGTATACCTTCAGGTCACTCCACCAAGTTCTATGGTAAGATCTCATCCTAACTAACAAATTGAGTCCAAATTCGATACACTTAGCTCTACGCGTCTAGGAGTTCCAGTAGTGAATGTCGAAGTATACCTTCAGGTCGCTCCACCAAGTTTTGTGGTAAGATCTCATCATAACTAACAAAACCAGCCCAAATTCGATACACCTAGCTCTACGCGTCTAGGAGTTCCAGTAGTGAATGTCGAAGTATACCTTCAGGTCAGTCCACCAAGTTCTGTGGTAAGATCTCATCATAACTAACAAAACGAGCCCAAATTTGATTTACCTAGCTCTACGCGTCTAGAAGTTCCAGTAGTGGATGTCGAAGTATACCTTCAGGTCACTCTACCAAGTTCTGTGGTAAGATCTCATCATAACTAACAAAACGAGCCCAAATTTGATACACCTAGCTCCACGCATCTAGAAGTTCCAGTAGTGGGTGTCGAAGTATACCTTCAGGTCACTCTACCAAGTTCTGTGGTAAGATCTCATCATAACTAACAAAACGAGCCCAAATTTGATACACCTAGGTCTACGCGTCTAGGAGTTCCAGTAGTGGATGTCGAAGTATACCTTCAGGTCACTCCACCAAGTTCTGTGGTAAGATCTCATCATAACTAACAAATTGAGTCCAAATTCGATACACTTAGCTCTACGCGTCTAGGAGTTCCAGTAGTAGATGTCGAAGTATACCTTCAGGTCACTCTACCAAGTTCTGTGGTAAGATCTCATCATAACTAACAAAACGAGCCCAAATTTGATACACCTAGGTCTACGCGTCTAGGAGTTCCAGTAGTGGATGTCCAAGTATACCTTCAGGTCACTCCACCAAGTTCTGTGGTAAGATCTCATCATAACTAACAAATTGAGTCCAAATTCGATACACTTAGCTCTACGCGTCTAGGAGTTCCAGTAGTAGATGTCGAAGTATACCTTCAGGTCACTCTACCAAGTTCTGTGGTAAGATCTCATCATAACTAACAAAACGAGCCCAAATTTGATACACCTAGGTCTACGCGTCTAGGAGTTCCAGTAGTGGATGTCGAAGTATACCTTCAGGTCACTCCACCAAGTACTGTGGTAAGATCTCATCATAACTAACAAATTGAGTCCAAATTCGATACACTTAGCTCTACGCGTCTAGGAGTTCCAGTAGTAGATGTCGAAGTATACCTTCAGGTCACTCTACCAAGTTGTGTGGTAAGATCTCATCATAACTAACAAAACGAGCCCAAATTTGATACACCTAGGTCTACGCGTCTAGGAGTTCCAGTAGTGGATGTCGAAGTATACCTTCAGGTCACTCCACCAAGTTCTGTGGTAAGATCTCATCATAACTAACAAAACGAGCCCAAATTCGAAACACCTAGCTTTACGCGTCTAGGAGTTCCAGTAGTGGTCGTCGAAGTGTACCTTCAGGTCACTCCACCAAGTCTTGAGGTAAGATCTCATCATAACTAACAAATTGAGTCCAAATTCGATACACCTAGCTCTACGCGTCTAGGAGTTCCAGTAGTGGTCATCGAAGTGTACCTTCAGGTCATTTTACCAAGTCTTGCGCTAAGATCTCATTATAACTAACAAAACGAGCCTAAACTCGTCACCAATAAATAATAATATATCGAAGTTATGATATAAGTTGATTCAACGCATTGATGTAGAATTTTAGATCAATGACCTCGCAGCTTATCCGTGCATGTGTGTGCGTGGGAATTAACCATGTGTAGTAGTGCGATTTCATACCTATCCATTTCGGAAATGCGTCCTTAATAGGAGCACGAGGAAACGCCGCGCCTAATCGCTAATGTAATCGAACAAATTCAAAATCAATTCATTTGTTGGAATGGGTAAGTAACTAAGTAGTATAAGATGGTACATCTTTTTAGTAACACTATTTCATGCTAAACATACAAATATTGACCTTAATCATATGTAGCTGTGAATCAATATAACATTACAAGCATACTAACCAACATTTTTTTGATCAATCAAATTATCAATGATAAAACAGAATAAGGTAACCCCAAACTACTAACTCCCAAATAAATTTTTCATTATGTATACGTTAGGGTCGCCAACTACTCCTTATTAGGCATGATGACTGATTTTGAAAAATAGTCAGATTATGTTCGGAAGTATCTACTATTTCGAAGAAATATCTTATTTCAGCAGAAAAATAAAGTTTGGTACATAAAATTGGCATTTGAAATTTAAATTTTAAAATTCACGCCAAAACGTTCGGCGGTGTCATGGCGTCGTTTGTGACGTCACTATTGTTTTTACCAATGTACTCTGTGCAGTGTGCAGTAAGCAATAGTGTGATTGTCAAAGCTCGAAAACAAACAATTGTGACGTCATCCGCTTCTTTGTGTTTTAAGCAATATGGCAGATTGCTGTATTTTATACTTTTATTTTATCAAAACTAATAGCAATTTCACTCGAAATTGGAAAATAAATACGTTTTTTAAAATTCATGAATCCCATTTTATTAGATAAATTCATAATTTCGTTGATTCTTGGTTACTGTCATCATGCCTATTATAGTAGGTTATGACTGCTTCGTTGGTCTAGTGGTTAGCATGTTCGACTGCGGCCGACGCGGTCCCGGGTTCGAGTCGGGCCATGCCAAGTATTGGGTTTTTCTGACAAGAAATTCTCAGCACTAGCCCAGAGTTAGGAAGTTGGCGGTGTTTTACCCCCGTGCCTCGAAGCGCACGTAAAGCCGTCGGTCCTGCGCCTGATCTCTCTCCAGTCGAGTCTGATTTTCCATCCCATCGGGCTACGAGAGTAAAGGAACAGAAAGTGCACCTGTGTATCTAATCCACACTTGTATCTAATACAAGTACATAATATCTCCCGCACAGATGGCTAATCTCTCTCGAAATTCGGTCGGGTAGACATTATTATATAGGTTTTGTCAAAGTTCACAAAACACTCCACTAATGTTTCGAAATAATTTCTCACACCGGCGCCGTGCAAAGTGAAAGGGGCTTTACCCGAAAGTTCCCGTTTTCCAGACCATTAGGTACCTCGCTGTTAACAACGTTTGCCGATACACTTACGAACTTCTGACACTTAGCATACATCCATACTAAGGTTATTAAAGTGAAACTGTGTATACCTGGGGCCATACTGCCAACGCCAGCAATAATTAGGCAATATCACTCAAAATGACAGTTTGATGTCACGTACCTTGACATTCCTAAAATAAGGATTACGAAAGGCAACAATAATGAAACAATATGGCTTTAAGCGTTGGCAGTATAGCTCCTGATCCGTTTTCACGGCCTAAAATATTGGCAACTGGGATGTTGCTTAAGTCAAAAATAAATTATTTCTTAGTCATTATTAAATAGAGGACCTGCTTAAAGACGTAATAATATCCACCTGTCCGGTAAATTTTTTATTTGTTAACCATTTTAAATTATCGATTAAAGTAAAAAAGTGTAAAATTTGGCACACACGTTTACTTTGGATGACAGTGCATGGTAACGTTAGCTAAGTGACGTCATTCTTTATCCAATATGGTGGACTCCCAAAGATAGCGGACTAGTTATTTTTATGCACCCCCATGATATGGGTACCTTGCAGAGAATACGAAAAATAAAATGACGTTACACTAAATTCAATATGGCGGACGATAAAAGCTTGTTTTAAATCCTTTTTTGGGATTGATGACTTACTAGCTGATGCCCGCGACTTCGTACGCGTGGATTGAGGTTTTTTGGTTCCCGCGGGAACTCTTTCATTTTCAGGGATAAAAAGTAGCCGCCTATGTACTATTCCAGACTATAATCTATGTCTGTGCCAAATTTCATCCAGATCCGTTCAGCCGTTGGGGCGTGATTGAGTAACAAACATCCATCCATCCAAACTTTCGCATTTATTATATTAGTAAGAATAACATTTGATTTATGGGATCGCTTTTAAGTTATTAAACCTATATATTACTACTAAGTATATAAACATCTATACTACTATTACTACTATTTATATATATCTACTATATCTACTGTAATATACTACTATTGATTATGTGGCTAAAATAGTACTTTGTATTCAGGAAAACAAACTAGCGACGGATCTCGTACGAGTCGTTTCATTAGTCGGCGAAGTTTTGGGTAATTAGCCCAAAAGTTTGGCGTTTTGTGAATCATCTCACGTTTCCGCTCCGTTGCGCGGTGTCTTCCCTTTGTTTTACTGAATTTAAGAGAAAGCGCAGCGTTGGACTACGTCCAACTAAGTGGCATCTACAGGCAGCGCTCCAAACGGAATGGTTTTGAAATTAAAATCGAGGTACTGTATTTGTGACTATAAATCAATGACGTTTAGGTCCATTCTACTCTGACGCCAAAGTGCTTCGTCAGCACAGAATACTATTACCATAGTGCATCATGGGTACGTGATTCATACAAATAGTGAAGCATAATATTGTACAGAGTAAAATTTATACAGTGTGTTGTGTCGACCATAAAAAAACAGTTGGAGCACTCACACTCTAGAAGTACGGTACTCTCGGGAACTCTACAATTCCGGGATAAAAAGTATTCCCATGTCCTTCCCCAGGGCACAACCTATCTTCGTCAAAACCGGTTCAAAAGATGCGCTGTTTAAGCTTGACTGACGAAGAGACACTTTCGCATTTATAATATTAGTGTGGATTCCAGTGGTAAGGGTACAGTAATGTATTTTCACCCTTAAAAACGGAGCGAATTGCCCCCTCCGCCCCACCTAGAACTGAGATCACTGAATTAAAGGTAAATAAGGTTGGAATTGCATTAGTTCCTATTGTGTATCAGGAACAGTGTCACCGTTTATATTTAGTTATTTACCTACATTATTTATCTATCTATACTAATATTATGAATACGGAAGTTTGGATGGATGGATGAATATTTGTAACTCAATCACGCCAGAACGGCTGAACGAATCTGGATGAAAGGCACAAAGATAGATTATATAGTCTGGAATAACACATACTGTTCACTCACTTTTATTTCGCGATGCTGATGTCCAAAAACCACTGGGATAATTATTTCTATTCTGTGAAAAGCATTTGTAATGAAAGGGAATGGTCGACCAAAATTTTTAACCAGAGAGTCCAGAGTAGCCGGCAAAAAGTCTTTGGTGTTGCCACTGCTAATCGTTAAATTTAACCACCTTTAAATTTAAAGTCTATTTGTGGTAACACATACCCAGACTACTTTTTATCCCGAAAATGTATTATGTATTTATTATGTGTTTATGTAGCTGTAAGTTTTCCGAACAAAGTAAAATAAAAATAAAATTAGAGTTCCCGCGGAAACCAAAAATCTCAATCCACACAGGCGAAATCGCGTGCATCAGCTAGCCTGTAATATATCTACCTCATAATAATCTATAGTTATATAACTACCTTATTTACCTATTCAGTGGCTCAGATAGATAGATTTTCTAATAAGCATGTTTCCATTGACAGACGATCACACTTTGACCTCGTGTACTCAGTATTGATTTGCGTAACCTACATCGATATGACAACTGACTAGACGGTGCTTCGTTTCTATTGCACTCGAATCCACTTGTATAACGTAACCAACCCCTATATTTACCCCATTTTTAGGATCCCATAGTCAACAAGGAACCCTTATAGTTTCGCCATGTCCTTCTGTCATGTCTGTCGCTGTTTATGTGATTTTGATTCTGAACCAGCGCGAACAGTAGATTCACTTGACAAATCTAAAGCACTCTTAAATGTATCATACTAATATTATAAATGCGAAAGTGTGTTTGTTTGTTGGTTTGTCCTTCAATCACGCCACAACGGAGCAACGGATCGACGTGATTTTTGGCATGGGTATAGTTGAGGACCTGGAGGGTGACAAAGGCTACTTTTTATCCCGGAGTTCCCGGGGGAATTAAAAAAAACTTAAACCACGCGGACGAAGTCGCGGGTATCAGCTAGTGTTTGAATAAAAAAAACATTTGAATTTGAATTTTTACCTACCTCTCGCGTAGTGGCGATCGCTGTCTTATAATTCAAAGTCAAAGTATATTTATTCAACATCGATACCTACACAGTAGGTACATTTTTTGAACGTTTATGTTACAAAAGGTTTGAGATTTCTAACATCATGTCATACAATCACTTAAATAACTATAAATTTTCCCCAATCGTGACTCAATATAAGTCCTTTTACATTTGCATAAATCGACAGAGGATTACAAATGTAAGGGATTACAACTGTACCTAAGCTTCAAGCACATTTGGTGACCGGACGGGTTTGTATTCTGCTAGATTATTTAGATTTCAACGCAGCTTTAATTTTTTTTTTTTTGTAATACTAATCGTTTAATTGAATTACAAAATATTAAACTAACTATTTATAAAATAAAATTTAAAACTAATCCTTAAATATACCTACTAACAAAAGATAAAAATAAAAACCTAATCAAAAAGACCACCCCTGGTTGCCCCTGGACCGAAGGTACCCATCAAACTTGCAGCATTGCCACGCTGAATGGCGATGGATAACCTTTGAACCAGCTTTATTTTATTTATTTTATTTTACATGCAAGAGCCCAAATCTGCCCCCGATTGTGTAAGGAAATCGCAATCGTAATCGATTGTCAAAGGTATAATTCGACCTGTTTATGGAGTTCATATATGACTGCACGTCAAAAAGCATGTATAAACTCCTTAAACAGTTCGAGTAATACGTCAAATGATTACGTTTTTTATCGCACTGGTTAAGGACTGAGCGCAGATGGAGGGAGGAGAGTGGGAAAAAAACCGGCCAAGTGCGAGTCGGACTCGCGCACCGAGGGTTCCGTACTCAAGAAGTAGGTATAATTACCTTTGTTAATGAACCGCAAAACTAACTTTGTTTGTAGAGGTTTACTGTTAATATCAAAAAATTACGTTTGTTGTATGGGAGCCCCCCTTTAATATTTACTTTATTGATATTTAATTATTTATTTTGAAAGGTAATATACAAGTTAATATTCTGTGAAAATTTGAACCGTCTACCTGTTACCGTTTTTAATATTGAGCAAAAAAATACGAAAAAAAAACCGGGCAAGTGCGAGTCGGACTCGCGCACCGAGGGTTCCGTACAAACCTGTAGTAAGTTTTAAATTAAATGTTTTTTTAAATATTTGAGTTGATTGAATGAAAGGTAAATTACGGTTTACGATTTATGACGTATTAAAAAAAAACTACTTACTAGATCTCGTTCAAACCAATTTTCGGTGGAAGTTTGCATGGTAATGTACAACATATATTTTTTTTAGTTTTATCATTCTCTTATTTTAGAAGTTACAGGGGGGGGGACACACATTTTACCACTTTGGAAGTGTCTCTCGCGCAAACTATTCAGTTTAGAAAAAAATGATATTACAAACCTCAATATCATTTTTGAAGACCTATCCATAGATACCCCACACCTATGGGTTAGATGAAAAAAATAATTTTGAGTTTCAGTTCTAAGTATGGGGAACCCCCAAAATTTTTTTTTTTTTTCTATTTTTGTAAGAAAATCTTAATGCGGTTTACAGAATACATCTACTTACCAAGTTTCAACAGTATAGCTCTTATAGTTTCGGAAAAAAGTGGCTGTGACATACGGACGGACAGACAGACAGACAGACAGACAGACAGACAGACAGACAGACAGACAGACAGACATGACGAATCTATAAGGGTTCCGTTTTTGCCAAATTTGGCTACGGAACCCTAAAAAACACGTTTATTGTATGGGGACCCCCCTTAATATATTTATTTTTTTTATTTTTAGTATTTGTTGTTATAGCGGCAACGGAAATACATCATTTGTGAAAATTTCAGCTTTCTAGCTATCACGGTCTATGAGATACAGCCTGGAGACAGACAGACAGACAGCGGAGTCTTAGTAATAGGGTCTCGTTTTTACCCTTTGGGTACGGAACCCTAAAAAATTACGTGCAACTTCGTTCGCGTAGATTTAGGTTTTTTAACATCCCGAGTTAACAACAAGAGTTCCCAACTCTTTCAACTTCCAGATAAAAAAATTAACATAAAAGTGCCTAGGTATGTCATGCCCTTTAACCCTTGTATAATAGTTAAAGACCTAGACATCATTGATCAACGTAATTTTAGAGGATCACTTTGATCAATAAAAACCGGCCAAGTGCGAGTCGGGCTCGCGCACCGAGGGTTCCGTACAAACCTGTAGTAAGTTTTAAATTAAATGTTTTTTTTAAATATTTGAGTTGATTGAATGAAAGGTAAATTGCGGTTTACGATTTATGACGTATTAAAAAAAAACTACTTACTAGATCTCGTTCAAACCAATTTTCGGTGGAAGTTTGCATGGTAATGTACAACATATATTTTTTTTAGTTTTATCATTCTCTTATTTTAGAAGTTACGGGGGGGGGGACACACATTTTACCACTTTGGAAGTGTCTCTCGCGTAAACTATTCAGTTTAGAAAAAAATGATATTACAAACCTCAATATCATTTCTGAAGAACTATCCATAGATAGGGTTGATGATCACGTATGGGTTAGATGAAAAAAAAATTTTTGAGTTTCAGTTCTAAGTATGGGGACCCCCAAAATTTATTGTTTTTTTTCTATTTTTGTAAGAAAATCTTAATGCGGTTTACAGAATACATCTACTTACCAAGTTTCAACAGTATAGCTCTTATAGTTTCGGAAAAAAGTGGCTGTGACATACGGACGGACAGACAGACAGACAGACATGACGAATCTATAAGGGTTCCGTTTTTGCCAAATTTGGCTACGGAACCCTAAAAATCACGTTGATCCGTTAAAAATCACGCCGCAGCCGTCGAGCCAACTAAGAAACACTCTTTCACATTTATAATGATAATTGGTAGTGAATATAGGTAAAGGGAGGTATGTCAGTTAAAAGTAAATGGATATAGCCTACAGCCCTTCCAGTTAAAATCTTATAGGTAGTTCCTACCTCTAGGGGTGGCCTTAGCCATTGCGAGACTCTGGGCGGTAGATATTTGCAAGGCGCGAGATTCAAATACACATTACTACCTAATGACTTTTTCTATTTAATTTCAACACAATTCCGTAATGAAATAAACATATTTTATGTAACTTGCAGCCCAAAAATATGCGTAAACTACCTATGCAATAATAAATATTTTTCAACATCACAAGAATGGTACATTCAATATTTTCTCTATAATTATCATTGAAACTGAAAATAAACATTAAACACTGCTTACGCGTGCTCGATAATGGTAATGGTAAATAATATAGTTTTGAAGTTAGGGTGACCATATTTTTTTTCCGGTTTGAGTATACTGCGTAGACCCTACTGGCGGCAACAGTGTCATCGGGAGGTTGGGTGAGTGCTAGGCATCGCAGAGTAATTTGTAGTGAGCGCTAGGACTCGTCTTTTTTAATATATGTGATAGAAGCAGGCATTACTTTGCGGAAGTCCATGTTAATGAAAGAAGTAGAATAGGCATGATGACTGATTTTGAAAAATGGTCAGATTATGTTCGGAAGTATCTACTATTTCGAAAAAACATCTTATTTCAGCAGAAAAATAAGGTTTAGTAGATAAAATTGGCATTTGAAATTTAAATTTTAAAATTCACGCCAAAACGTTCTGCGGTGTCATGGCGTCGTTTGTGACGTCACTATTGTTCTTGCCAATGTAAACTGTGCAGTGTGCAGTAAACAATAGTGTGATTGTCAAAGCAGGAAACAAACAATTGTGACGTCATTCGCTTCTTGGTGTTTTATCCAATATGGCGGATTGCTGTATTTTATAGTTTTATTCAATCAAAATAAATAGCAATCGAACTCGAAATAGAAAAATAAATACGTTTTTTATAATCCATGAATCCTATTTCATTAAAAAAATTCATAATTTCATTGATTCTTGGTTACTGTCATCATGCCTATTCGCCTCAATAAGTAAGTCTATGCGGTACAGTATGTATCTTGCGATATTCTGGAACTTATTAATTCTCCAAGCTAAAAAGCCATCCTGTGTCCTTTCCCGGAATACAACCTACCTCTAAACCAAATTTAAAATTCTAAATCAAAATCGGTAGAAAAAATGGGCCGTTAAAGCGCAGCAGACAGACAGACACCCTTTTGCATTTATAATAAAATATTAGTATTGATTTCAATGGTAAGGGTACAGTTATGTGTTTTCGCCTTTAACACCGGGGCGAATTTCACCCTCCGCCACAACTGCTGAGCTTAGATAAAAGGCTTAGAAGAAGATAGAGGTCAATATCGGTTCAAACGATGGGCCGTTGAAGCATAGCAGACAGAAAAACACAAATTCGCATTTATACTATTAGTATGTATTAGTATGGATTCAGTAAGTTGATATTCTCATTTCATTACATGTAGTCACCCTACTCGAAGTATCACGAAATATGTGACATCCAGTTAGGCGCTCTTGTCAAAAGGTCACGACACGAGGAGTTTCCAGCAAGTGCCTGCCTCGCTTCGTATAGAGTGAGTGGATGTTTGTTCAAACAAATGTGGTTAGATAATTATGTCAACATTTTGACGACCTCCCTGGCGCAGTGTTGAGCGCTCGGAGGCTCCGGTTTCGATCCTAGGCAGGGTCAATTTGGGAATTTATGATTTCTGAATTTTCCCTTGTCTGGCCTGGTGGGTGACTTCGGCCGTGATTAGTAATCACCCTAGTGACAAAGGTGTCCTGCCAAGCAATTTAGTGTTCCGGACGATGCCGTGTAAAACCGATTAGGGGTATTGGTTCACTATACCCGCCGGAGGCCTTACAGGTTTGCCCGCTAGTCGCTACCATCTTAGATAGCATCATCACCTATAGGTGAGATCGATATCCTTACTAATTTATTTATTTAATTATAAATGGGAAAGTGAGTTTGTTTGTATGTTTGTTCCGCTTTCACGCCGTAACTACTGAACCGATTGCTTTGAAATTTTGCAGACGTAAAGTTAGAAGTCCGGATTAAATAATAGGGTACTTTTTATCCCGGAAAATTAAAGAGTTCCCGCGGGAACTAAAACTCCTCAATCCACGCGGACGAAGTCGCGGGCATCAGCTAGTAGTGAATAAAGAGGAAGAGTCGTTTTTTGATAGTTACCTCTGAGCATTTTAAGCAACCGGAACATTCATATACCAAAACATAGCTTAATTTCTCTTTAATTATGATAATAATATGTGATTTAATAAAATACTAAAATTACCAAATTATTATAGTTATGATTAAAAATGTGTTTTTACCAGATTTCAAGACAACTTTAAACTGTAAAGCAACATTACTATTTTATTCGCGGAAACCCTAAGAATGTAAGTGAACTCATAATCCGTACGTGAGAAGTGCAAAGGCGGCAAAGGAATGGTAAGTAGAGATCTGCAAGTCAGATCAGATTTGGTTTTCATTCTGCGGATGCCTCCAGGCTGACTTGACTATTCGATTCGGAATTACAATGCGGTGCGATATTTTCCTTATTCTGTCATATTATCTACTACGTTTGATTTAGTATTTTTGCGTTTAGATACGCAATAATGTTATGTCATGTCAAATACTAATATCTCTTGCTCTGCCAGCGTATTATCTATATACTATATAAAATTCAAAGTCCTGACTGACTGACTTATATATCAACGCACAGCCTAAACCGCTAGGGTTAGAGACTTGAAATTTTGACAGTAGCTTCCTTTTGTAACGTAGGCGCTCACTAAGGAAGGATTTTTCAAAATTCCACCCCTAAGGGGGTGAAATAGGGGTTGAAAGTTTGTATGAAAGTCCGTCATTTCTCAAGTTATATCCATGAAACTTAGTATATGAGTTATTGGTAAAAAATAAAGAAATACGTGTTTCACAGTTTTTCAAAATTCTACCCCTAAAGGGGTAAAATAGGGGTTGAAAGTTTGTATGAAAGGCTGACGTTTTTCAAGTTAAATAGCCGTGAAACTTGATATTTGGGCTACCGGTTTAAATTATGAAATACATAATCCACAGTTTTTATAAATTCTATCCCAAAGGACGTTAAATAGTCCTTCAATCACGCCGCAACAGAGCAACGGATCGACGGGTTTTTTTCATGGGTTCTTTTTATTCCGGAAATTGAGGAACGCCTATGGGTATTAAAAAACTTATGCCACGCGAACCAAGTCGCGGGCGTCCGCTAGTTATGTAAGTATAAAACCTCTTTTACTTTCCGGATAAACGGTTTATCAGTTTATGTCATTTCTATTTTTTGTGTGCATGGTTGCCTGCTAGAGATCGCTTTAAATCGATAAGGCCACCAATTGTACCATTGCTTAGTTTTGTTGTTATTGTTTACAAGTACGTGTTTCTTGATTTGGTGTACAATAAAGAATATTTCATTCATTCATTCATACGCACCCCTATCAGCACTCCATAAATCTCAAACTCAGCGGCTATCAATAAACAAAAGCCACTGACACATATTTTTTATCCATTTGGTTTGCTATGAAATGTTACTTTTTTTATTTCAATCCATATAAGAAATTACGTAAATCCTTTGGGGACAGAGAATTATACTTACTATTACTTATTAGAAGCTGCCCGCGACTTCGTCCGCGTGGATTAAGTTCTTAGGGTTCCGTACCTCAAAAGGAAAAAAACGGAACCCTTATAGGATCACTATGTTGTCAGTCCGTCTGTGTGTCAAGACCCCTTTTCTCAGGAACGCATGGAGCTATCAAGCTGAAATTCATATCAAACACTCAGGTCTACTGTCCCTTGGAGTTGTGAAAAAATCAAACTTCTGAGCCAACGCAATCAAAAGATAAAGCCGTTTATGCTGCAAATTTTCGACACTCGCAAGGGAATCAAAACCTACAGCCTAAACCTTACATCATACAATAAAACTATTTTTTAATAATTTTAAACTTGCTAATGTAATGTGATTTCATTTAGCAATAAAAATACCATAACTTTTACTTATATGCCTACAGGTTTGTAGGGAACCCTCGGTGCGCGAGTCCGACTCGCACTTGGCAGGATTTTTTAAATTATGGCGGGTAACCCTTAATTTTTCGGTAAGTATAAAAAGCTTATGTCCTTCCCCGGGAGTTAACCTACCTCCATACTAAATTTCATCAGTATCGGTTAAAGCGTAGCAGACAGACGGACACACTTTCGTATTAATAGTATTAGTATGGATTTAGGGCGTCCGGTCGCTAATTTGTTTTAGCTCTAAGAACAATAATTGACTTTAGATTTCTTAGGTAGGTTAGGTTTGTTAACCGGCACAATAAAGAATACTTCAAGAACTTTACGATGACCTATAAAAGTCGGCATCATAAAAGTATATTAAAACCTGCGCTCGCATAGAGTTGCCATACACTAGAGGCAGATATATTGTTCCGAAAACAAATTTAACACGTGAACGAGCTCGGCTAAATTTCTCAATAATAACTCGGTTATTTGAACTCGGTTGAACTTGTCAAAAACTAAGGAACTTAGTCAGAAAATCAAACACGACCGGAGAGAGAGATCAGGCGCAGGACCGACAGCTTTACGTGCATTCCGAGACATGGGGGTAACACACAGCCAATTTCCTAACTCCGGATTTGTAAAGAGAATTTCTGGCCAAAAACCCCAACGCTTAATTAAAGTCCAACCCGGTATCGAACCCGGGACCTCGTCGCAGGATAAATAACCACTAGACCAATTAGGCATGTTGTTAATAAATGATATTTGAAGTCTGCAACTCCATGGACTAAACTCAATGAATAAAGTTCAGAAACTAGAGATCTACTCGGTAATAAAGCAGAGAGCCTCAAGTTTCAATGAGTTCTGCTCTCACTTGCGGGTTTTATTAAAGTTTGTGCTTATGACCGGTTCATATTATTCCACTAACATTTCTAATATTGAATAGAAGCAAGCGTTACTTTGCGGAAGTCCACACCACACAAATCCTGCATATGGTGATGTGCCTGTGCGAATTGCTGGGTGGTGGGTGTCGCATGCTGCAGGTGAAAGACACGCACTGTACCACACAGATTTGTCTACTGTAGCGGATTATAGCGAACTAGCTGATGCCCGCGACTACGTCCGCGTGGATTGAGGTTTTTTTTGGTTCCCGCGGGAACTCCTTAATTTTCCGGGATAAAAAGTAGCCTATGTGCTGTTCCTGACTATAATCTATCTCTGTGCTAAATTACATCCAGATCCGTTCAGCCGTTGCGGCGTGATTGAGTAACAAACATCCATACATCTATACATCCATCCAAACTTTCGCATTTATAATATTATAGTAAGATTATTATTATTATTATTATTTTATTAAACTTCTAGTTCATTCATTATCATTTTCTATTCAATGAGCATTGCATTTAAGGTCTACCAGAGTCTCTACCATGATAACATCATCGGCAAACCGAAATTGAAGTGACGTTTATGTTGATGCCAAGTCCGTTCCATTCCAGAAGCAAGACGTCTTCCAAAGCAGTGGTGTTAATAATTTTGTTACAAGTAATAAAATTAAAAATTTTAAAAAAACCCACGACGAACTGCAGAGCTCCATTATACCTTTGACCTTTATAACTTTGAAACAACAATTAGAACGTAGCAAACGTATATATTACATAATATCTAAAACACAAAACTGCATCTTTGACAGCTCAGTAGTTTTTTTGACCAGTGTGGTGGACTATGGCCAAACCCTTTTCAAATGGACAAATCAAAAGAGTCCAAACGCGACGGGTATACGATGAGAATTTAAGGAGTTCCCATGATCGCCTCCTGACTCCATCATGATACCCTGGGCAGCATCTAGGTACAAGCTAAATATATCTAAAACAAAAAGCCCGCATCTAAATCAGCACAGTAGTTTTTGAGAAAAATGAGAAAATTGGTACCAGTTTCCTGTTTTGTAATCGCACGAAGTCCTAAATGCAATAAACCGCATCAATCAGCCCAGTACTTTTTGTGAAAAATTGTAACATATTGAAAAAATATAATCATAGACTACAGCTCAGCTTTGTTGTCTATGGTCCTAAAATATATCTAAGAACCTTCTCACAAGCTATACACATCTAATGAAAAAAAACGCATTTCAATCGGCCCAGTACTTTTTGTAAAAAATGGTAACATATCGAAATATTAAAATCATAGAGACAGCTCAGCTTGGTTGTCTATGGTCCTAAAATATATCTAAGAACGTTCTCTCAAGCTATATATATCTAACTAGTATTTCGCCCTGTGCACGAGCTGCTAAAGCAGCTCACGGGTATTGTGGTAAGACTTACAAGTAGTACAGATTTTACTGTACTAAACTGAATTCATTTATTATGGTGATAACAAAATAAATAAAAATGACGCTGATTTTTTAAAACTTTGGTAACAGTTTCCTGTTTCGTAACCCCAGGGAGTCCTAAATATCGATTTTGAACGAAATTGGTCAATTAACAAAGAATTTCAAAATGGCGCTGATTTTCTAAAATTTTGGTAACAGTTTCCTGTTTTGTGACCCCAGGGAGCCCTAAATATCGATTTTGAACGAAATCGGTCAATTAACACGGAATTTCAAAATGGCGCTGATTTTTTTAAATTTTGGTACCAGTTTCCTGTTTTGTGACCCCAGGGAGCCCTAAATATCGATTTTGAACGAAATTGGTCAATTAACAAAGAATTTCAAAATGGCGCTGATTTTTTTTAAATTTTGGTACCAGTTTCCTTTTTTGTAATCCCACGAAGCCCTAAATATCGATTTTGAACAAAATCGGTTAATTAACAAAGAATTTCAAAATGGCGCTGTTTTTTTAAAGTTTGGTAACAGTTTACTGTTCTGTAACCCCAGGGAGTCCTAAATATCGATTTTGAACGAAATCGATCAATTAACAAAGAATTTCAAAATAACGCTGATTTTTTCAAATTTTGGTACCAGTTTCCTGTTTTGTGACCCCAGGGAGCCCTAAATATAGATTTTGAACGAAATCGGTCAATTAACAAAGAATTTCAAAATGGCGCTGATTTTCTAAAATTTTGGTAACAGTTTCCTGTTTTGTGACCCCAGGGAGCCCTAAATATCGATTTTGAACGAAATCGGTCAATTAACACAGAATTTCAAAATTGCGCTGATTTTTTAAAATTTTGGTACCAGTTTCCTGTTTTGTGACCCCAGGGAGCCCTAAATATCGATTTTGAACGAAATCGGTCAATTAACAAAGAATTTCAAAATGGCGCTGATTTTTTTTAAATTTTGGTACCAGTTTCCTGTTTTGTAATCCCACGAAGCCCTAAATATCGATTTTGAACAAAATCGGTTAATTAACAAAGAATTTCAAAATGGCGCTGTTTTTATAAAGTTTGGTAACAGTTTCCTGTTTTGTAACCCCAGGGAGTCATAAATATCGATTTTGAACGAAATCGATCAATTAACAAAGAATTTCAAAATGGCGCTGATTTTTTTAAATTTTGGTACCAGTTTCCTGTTTTGTGACCCCAGGGAGCCCTAAATATAGATTTTGAACGAAATCGGTCAATTAACAAAGAATTTCAAAATGGCGCTGATTTTTTAAAATTTTGGTACCAGTTTCCTGTTTTGTAATCGCACGAAGTCCTAAATGCAATAAACCGCATCAATCAGCCCAGTACTTTTTGTGAAAAATGGTAACAGTGGTTGAAAAATTAAGATCATAGACTACAGCTCAGCTTTGTTGTCTATGGTCCTAAAATATATTTAAGAATCTTCTCACAAGCTATACACATCTAATGCAAAAAACCGCATCTCAATCGGCCCAGTAATTTTTGTGAAAAATGGTAACATATTGAAAAAATAAAATCATAGACTACAGCTCAGCTTTGTTGTCTATGGTCCTAAAATATATCTAAGAACCTTCTCACAAGCTAAACATATCTAATGCAAAAAACCGCATCTCAATCGGCCCAGTACTTTTTGTGAAAATTTTTAACACATAGAAAAATTAAGATCATAGACTACAGCTCAGTTTTGTTGTCTATGGTCCTAAAATATATCTAAGAACCTTCTCACAAGCTATACACATCTAATGCAAAAAACCGCATCTCAATCGGCCCAGTAGTTTTTGTGAAAAATGGTAACATGTTGAAATATTATAGACTACAGCTCAGCTTGGTTGTCTATGGTCCTAAAATATATCTAAAAACCTTCTCACAAGCTATACGTATCTAATGCAAAAAACCGCATCTCAATCGGCCCAGTACTTTATGAGAAAAATGGTGACAAAAAAGTGCACAAACAAACAAACAAACATACAAACAAACAAACAAACAAACAAACAAACAAACAAACAAACAAACAAACAAACAAACAAACAAACAAACAAACAAACAAACAAACACACAACCTCTTAGGGCAAACACATATACCGTCTCTGCTTCGTCGAGGGTAAAAAGAGTTCATACGTCATGTGCTTTTGAGTTTTGACAAAGCCATCCATGAACTGCTTAAGGCGCTGTGAGCTCACGATATGAAAAACACAGGCGCGGGGGGGTGAAATCGAGCAAGCGTATGTTGCAAAAAATGCATGAAATCATTTGTAAAAAAAATTATATTTACTTTTCAATACAAATGAATCCGACAATGTGTTTGATATATAAATATGAATTTTATCTTATATTTCTAGAGCTAATTATTGGTTTCAATAAGGAGAAAAACTGCTTTAAAACGTAAATTTAGAGGTATGTTTAAAATAAATTTCTATGCAGAGATTTCTTTTAAATTGTGTTTTGAGATGCGTCAATGTCTGCTTAAAGGTCTTGAAAACAGCAAATTATTTTTACAAGCATACATTATGTCACCGTTTGATGGATACACTGCTTTTAAAAACCCCCTTTTACGCTACACAGGGCCTTAAGCGCGTGGTTTAACTTTATTTGATTCCCGCGGGAACTCCTTAATTTTCCGGGATAAAAAGTAGCCTATAACACTCCTCCTCAACTATATCCATGCCAAAAATCACGTCGATCCGTTGCTCCGTTGCGGCGTGATTGAAGGACAAACCAAGTACCAACAAACAAACACACTTTCGCATTTATAATATTAGTATGATGATACGAGTACGTTTGAGAAACGTTTTATACGATTTTCTTACACAAAGGGGGGGCGCTGAATTGGGAATTCACTGAGGTAAAAACACGTCAGGGAAAAAATATCTGTCCGAAAGTACACACACACACACAATTGGACACAAGTTATTAGAAAAATAAGAAATATTATGTATTGTGATTATTTATTTGACTGCATGCTTAAAAAACTAAAAATAAATGTATATCATAAATAATAATAAAAAAATCCTTACTAATATTATAAATGGGAAAGTGAGTTTGTTTGTATGTTTGTTCCGCTTTCACGCCGTAACTACTGAACCGATTGCTTTGAAATTTTGCAGACGTAAAGTTAGAAGTCCGGATTAAATAATAGGGTACTTTTTATCCCGGAAAATTAAAGAGTTCCCGCGGGAACTAAAACTCCTCAATCCACGCGGACGAAGTCGCGGGTATCAGCTAGTAATATATAAAAATATAATCTAATCTAAATTAAAAGTATATAATACAATTATTTTTAAATAAAAAATATTAATCAAAAAGCCCACCCCGGGACGTTCCTGGTGCAAAAGTGCCCATAACGCTTGCGGCGTGACCGCGCTGGATGGCCACCGACAGCCTCTGCACCAAGAACGTCCCAGAGCGAAGATCACAGCCCCGATCTGGCTCGACCAAACCCGGCTGAGTTTGTTGTGGGCTCTTCTCAAACCATGACGCGTTTGGAACCCTCGTAGCTTTAATTTTAAGATACCGTAGTTAATAATTATTATCACCATACTTTGTAAACGTGACGTTCAGAAAGTGTACTTTGTATGTACCTATCTTCTATAAATATAAAAATCAATTGCTGTTCGTTTGGCTCGCTAAAGCTCGAGAACGGCTGGGCCGATTTACCAGATTTTGTTTTGGAAATGTTTTTCGTAGTCCAGGGAAGGTTTGAACGGTGAGAAAATATGGAAAAATTGCGAGGAAGATAGGGCAGGACAAAGTCTGCCGGGCCCACTAGTTTTGAATAAATATATACTTACTTTGAGTTTGAATTTGAGTTTGATCCCTAAGGCGACGCCCAATTTCTGTAATAAACTTTTTTGCCTCCGTGCACCAACAACCGGAGTACTCAAACTCTCAACCACCTCTCAACCAAAGGGAAAAATGTATGAAATCACGTTCGACTAACTTTTACGGGGCGGGAGAGAGCCTTGTTATTTTTTCTGTCCAATTATTGACACTAGTGCATGAAAAAGTCGATCACTATGACAACACAATATCATAATTAATGGCGAAACTGCCCTTCGCGGCTAGAGGGGTAAGGCGAATATAATGGCCGATTTCACGGGTGAAAACGCGTGTTTAATTCGTCCAAGGTTGTTACAAAAGTAAATATTCGATCCGACTCAACCAGGTTGGGAATTAAAATGAGACTCCTTTACATGATTTACAATGAATTCACAATTTCAAATAGGTACAAGAGGCTATCAATCGTGTTTCACAGGACATCATCATATTGGCAATTGTGATGAAATTTCCCGGGGGATGGTAAAATAACAGGGTTGACAGAAACACACGAGGAAAATTAATTGACTAATGAACTCAATAAATACATAGGTACATCGATTTTAAATTGTTTTCTTTTTTCAGCCAAAAAATAACGACTTTTTATGTTCGGTCAAATTGAAGGAAGAATTCGTTCTATAATTTTGCGTACAAATAACTTTTTTCCCTTGTCCCTTTCCGCCGTAATTTGTTCCTGTCTGGAGTAAACTCATTATTTCTGTTAGATAGGAAAGATTTTCCGTTCTTCCTTGCCTTGTTGCCAGCATCACAGCCGAAACGGCATTCAGTCAAGTGAAGTGATTTATAAATGAGCTAAAATGGTTTACGTCAATCGCAGACTTCCGATAAAATTGGCAGTTCAAAATTAGATAACAACTTCGTGTTTCAAGACGTAACTCGCATATTTATCAAACACAAAATAGTCAAGTACAGTCCAACAAACTTATCTAACCCAGTGACAGCGTCGCTAGTATCTATGAAATAAAAACGAAAACTAAACAGGCATCAAAATTAGTCAATTTTGGCCACCGGGTCTGATAATTTTGTGGGACCATTTAATTTAGGTAGTATTGAGTAAGTACTTGCATTTGCCTAGAAGACGCCTTTTCACTATTGATTTGAAAGTGGAGGGAATAGCAGATGCATTCAGAAGGGCATTCGATATTCTAGCGGTTATTATAACCCCGAGAAGTTGCCGTTCTCGATAGAAATCGGTCTAAGACAAAATCGGTCGTCTGAGTTACGACCTAAATCGAGTGATGGTGATTAATGGCTTACTGATACATACATATACCGACTTAAAAGGTTTGAGAACTCATATGGGATTTCTTTTATTTATTTCCATACCTCTTGTTTGAAGGAGATCCTACTGAAAGGAGACGTTCACAGCCTGTGAACCTGACCAGTAAGTCCCGATAGTTATTGACTCGATGCGATATCGTGTCGTGCAAATCTTCGACATAATTTTCGAGACTAGTATGATATATTGCTACAGTAAGGCCGAATCAACTTTTTATATTTCCTAAACGTCATAGATAGAAGCGTAGAAAAAAATAAAAATCTTTTCAAGTACAAACACAGGAAATTATATTATATCAGGAAGATATTTTTGATGGCAGTATTCCGGAGTTCTGTATTACTATAAACATGCGAAGATAATGTAAAGGGTAAGGTTCAAACCATAACTTCAAAATGTGACTTTGAAAGCCCCCCATTTCGTGAATTTTTGTAGGAAAAATTTTAAAATATTATTTTATACTCCGTTCAAAAAATTTAATTCAAAATGCTGTAAATTGATGCCCCACAAGCTTATGACGTAAAGCCATACAAAAAATACTTCCTATTCACTTCTTTGTGAGCCCCCTCAAATAAAGTATTTATAACTTTTTAATAATCAAATCCGAATAAGCCTTTAGCAACCGGTCAATAGCGAGTTATACGCAAGCTTTAGTCGGCCAGTACATATTTAACCCATTTGAATAAATAATACATTTCATTTCCGATGCCCAAATGTAATATTAATAAATTATTCAGTATCAGAAAAGGTCAATATAATCAACAAAAGTTCACAGAAATAACTATATTAAAGTCCCAATATAATGTCTTTGTACTTTACCTACTAACTACGTAACCTAAGAATGATAAGACCGCCTTTGCATGGAATTTTTTATTGGCTTTTTACTTTGTAAACTGTCTCCTGTAAGTATTTGTCATAAATAAATTAAAGTATCCTTTTTAGGGTTCCGTAGCCAAATTTGGCAAAAACGGAACCTATGGATAGGTCTTCAAAAAAGATATTGAGGTTTGTAATATCATTTTTTTCTAAACTGAATAGTTTACGCGAGAGACACTTCCAAAGTGGTAAAATGTGTGCCCCCCCCCCTGTAACTTCTAAAATAAGAGAATGATAAAACTAAAAAAAATATAATATGATGTACATTACCATGCAAACTTCCACCGAAAATTGGTTTGAACGAGATCTAGTAAGTAGTTTTTTTTAATACGTCATAAATCGTAAACCGCAATTTACCTTTCATTCAATCAACTCAAATATTTAAAATAAAAATATTTTTAATAATTTAAAACTTACTACAGGTTTGTACGGAACCCTCGGTGCGCGAGTCCGACTCGCACTTGGCCGGTTTTTTTTAATTGAGGTTACGAGAACTCAAGAAACCAAGGATTGGAAACGTTGGAACAATGGAAAATTCAGGTTATAGAAAAAGAGTGCGTGAAAATTTGATGACGTCACAACTAAGTATTTCATAAAACAATCCATACTACGAGTGCGTTTTTAAGTTTAATAAAGAGTTGTTGATTTGATTGAGTTGTCATCATCCCTATTATTCTGTGGTAGTCAGAGGTAGCCAGAAGAGTTATCCCTCAGGAGATATGCGGGCTTTCTGTGATCCCTTTACCAAATATTTCGGTTTCGGTTTAACTTGAGTGAAATTCTAACCAACCGGAAATACGAATGTCGGGGAAGAATTCAATATCCCAGCGGAACGCATTAGAAATGAGGCTACCAAAAGCTATTCGATGAAATGTCAATCATGTGTAAATATAACTACGCTCTCTGACTCTCCTCTCTCCCTTATTGCTTAGAGCCGTGGCCCGTGACCGTAGGTTTTATTGTATTATAATGCGATGGTCTTGATTTTTGGTCGTGTTTTTGCGAAGTAACTGCGGCCACGAATAGCTTCTTTATTTATCTCAAAACTAGCTGATGCCCGCGACTTCGTCCGCGTGATTTAATTTTTTTGATTCCCGCGGGAACTCCTTAATTTTTCGGGATAAAAAGTAGCCCATATCACCCTCCAGGTCCTAAAATATACCTATGCCAAAAATCACATCGATCCGTTGCTCCGTTGCAGCGTGATTGAAGGACAAACAAACAAACCAATAAACCAACAAACAAACCCACTTTCGCATTTATAATAATAATATGATGATTGTTTTAACGTACCTTGACATCCCTAAAATAAGGATATAATTCTAAAACACGAACGTCAACGTATTAAAAAAAATAAGCGATGGTATGGTCCGGCCGTAGCGCTCTAAAAATCGGGAATGGAGGTTCAACATAGATGTACTCTCCATGGAAAAAATTAAAGGCGACATTATTCTTACGATGAACCAGCTAATGTCCACGACTTCGTCCTCATGGATTGAGGTATTGTGGGAACCAAAAAGGGAAGTTCCCTCGGAAATTCTTAAATTTGCCAGCCGAAAACTCGGTTTGAAGACTCGTCGTTGCAACTGGTTTGAAGTCTTCAAACCAGTTGCAACGACGACCGTTTTCTAATTTCTGCAACCGTTTTCGTCGCCAGGAAAACGGTTGCGTTTCGTCCGTCAAAAATACGACAACGACTCACCCCACCCACCACTAGAAAACTGCTAGAATAATATTTTTAAAGTAGAACATTTCGCACTACTTTCCAAAACTTCACAATAATGAATATAGTACAAACGCACATTGTAATTTTACAGCTGTAGCATGTACTACGTAGCCTATTTCAATCCGGCTGGTTATTCTCCGATAGCGTGATGTACACGACTACTAGCGCCATATAGTTTTCTATAAACTATAACAAAATTTGATCTTATTTCTAAGAACGATGACGGCTTAAAAAAATATATAAACTGCGTTTCAGCCGTCAACGCCCACCTCCGAAATAGCTATAGAGATATCCATAATTAACTATTACCTAAAATTATAGTTTACTAGCTGATGCCCGCGACTTCGTCCACGTGGACCAAGGCTTCTTGGATAAGAAGTTACTTATGTGCTATTCCAGACTATAGTCTATCTCTGTGCCTTTCATGTAGATCCGTTTAGCCGTTCTGGCGTGGTTGTGAAACAAACATCCATGAGTGATCTATCCATACATCCATCCAAACTTTCGCTTTTATAATAAAAATGCTTATAATATAGGTGATAATATTTATATCTATATAAATATTATCACCTATAGGTGATACTCACAATCGATATACTTAACAGCGTAGTATCGTATGCGCAAGGTGCAGAAATCCTTCGAGTGTTCGCTTCTATAACATGGTTCCCAAAGAGTTTCTGGATTTGCCATTGCATAAATTTAAAGACTGTGTTAAACAGCATTTGTTAAGTCGAGGTTATTAAACTAACGATGATTTTCTGAATGACAAAGTTGCATGGAAGCAACCGGCCTCGCATCCAGTGACCCACAAGTCAGTGTAATACTTGTAACGTACAAAAAAAAATTATGTGTTGTATTGTTTAATTATTGTAACCTTTTTCTTTTTTAAGAAAAGAGCAACTGCTGAGTTCCTTTCGGCTCTTCTCAGTAGAAACACTTTTCCGAACCGGCGGTAGAGTCTTAGTGTATCATAAGTGACACAAGTTGTCCTATATGAAATAAATAAATCATCATCATCAATCATTAATATTTATTTTTATAAAAGAGTGTGACAAAATTATTAACTACTAGATGATGCCCGCGACTTCGACCGCGTGGATTGATTTTTTTATTCCCGCGGGAACTCTTCAATTTTCCGGGATAAAAAGTAGCTTATGTCCTTCCTCGGGATGTAACCTATCTCTGTACCAAATTTCATCAAAATCGGTTGAGTAATTGGGCCGTGAAAGCGTAGCAGACAGACAGACACACTTTCGCATTTATAATATTAGCATGGATAGTATGGAAGTATGGATATCCCTAGTCCGCCTCTAGCTAGTGCCGAGGATAGTTCCTTCCAGTGATACAGGGTAATATTACTAAAAACTAATTGTAATATTAGTATAGATGAAATATTTTCTATAGCAGTGTATATTAATTAATTATTAATTAATGGGATATTATTAATCGATCGACTAAAAAAATAACTGACGACTGTAAGTGACCGAATGAAACATTAAAGCTAGCGACAAAAATACTGAGTTAGCGACTACTAAACTAAGTAAGTAACTTTATAACCGGTTTGAGTTAATATAATGAGTGCTTCAAAAATATACCTTTTAGGGTGTTTATTAGTATTGTTAGGTACTGATAATACTATTTGAGATATTTGTTTTTGGAGTTTACTCCTTAAGAATCGATTTTCATATATAAGGCGCCCGGTATGAGAAAAATATGAGAGGTAAAATCTACTGATGAATGACCTCGTTACTTTTTTGGTGCGCACCTATGGTGCGCACCTTTCTAATTTGGTTGTGACGTAAGAGTGAGACGTACATAGTGTATGCTGCAAGGCGACTATACCTATATGTTATTGGGCTTGTTTGTTTCTATCAGTGTCAATGTACTTATATTGCTGTTTTTGTTATACATATCAATATAGCTATTTATGCAACTGTATCGTAATGAAGGTCATTTTAATTCGAGTGCTGTTTTTTGATACGAGGCTTGCCGAGTATCAAAATAGGATAGTACGAGTAAACTCCAGTCGTGCGTCGGAGCTGACACACACAATTTTTTTTCTATTTTAGTATATTATTATTTTCAAAATAGCAGAACACATAAGTTCGTCTCGTACAAAATCTCTGCGTTGAATCTTGTTTAATAAGTACAATATTTGTCAAAATGTTAGGTTAGGTTAGGGTTAGACTTAAATATACAGGTAGTGCCCGGCCGCAGGCCGGCCACTTAGGTTCCTATCGGGTAAATATACCTAACTTAAGTTTAAAAAATGTATTTTCAGAAGCAGTAAAGTTTGTAAAATGTACCGACATGTAAAATCGCGAATTTGACTAATGAATTATTCTTGATATAAAATATATACATAATGTTGAATATAATGTGAGCCATATTGTCCCTAAAGTGTTCGCTTAAGAATTATTAAACTGATCGTTCTGAATAACCAGTAACTCAAATTAGTATTTTCAAGTCAACATTTTCAATATTTGTAATCGCCCACAGCCTGTCGCTAACTTAGTATTGCAGTACGCTATATTCTGTTTTTATGACACCTTTTAAATTTATTTTCGCTCGTTTAAATACTACCCTTAATTAATAAATATACACTGCTATATATATGATTCGGAGAAAAAATATGGAGATCGAGGGTTTGCAAGATGGGTGAAGAGCTAGTCTTTAATACCCTGCTCTCTAGCTAGCTAGCTAGAGAGCAGGGTATTAAAGACAGGTGGGGGTTTTCTTTTATTCCACTACAAGTTAGCCCTTGACTGCGATCTCACTTGATGGTAAGTGATGAAGCAGTCTAATATGGTAGCGGGCTAACCTGTTAGGGGTACGGCAGTTATATTTAACCCATACCCCTAATCGGTTTCTACACGGCATCGTACCAGAACGCCACGGCCGAAGCCTCCCACCAGGCCAGACCAGAGAAAATTCAGAAATTATAAATTTTCGAATTGAGTGGGCCAGTTTTAGAGTCACCGATGTTTATTTTCCTGTTTCTGATATTTTGTGAGAATTTGTAAGAGTCTTCTGCGATATGGCTACCCGAGGTAACTTGAAGAAAATGAAGTATTTTTTGGTACAATTTAATAAAAGGCACCAATGTGTATTACACAGTACACACCAAAACTACAAATCTAAACGGACTCAGTGTCCACTCTTCTACGCGGTCCGCTTCAGCGGGCCGCGCATCCACGCGCCATACTAGTATAATATATGATAGTAGGTAGGTAGGTGCCGGAAGGGAATTTCATATCCCAGCAGCGCGGCGCGGCGGCCCGCTTTAGAAACGAGTACGCCAAAGATTCGTGAGGTTGTTATTGATAAAATGTCAATCACGTTGTAGGTGTGTACTGAAGGTTGTATCTGTATGTACTTATGCTGTTATATGCAGCGGCCCTTTGAATGGTAAAAGCGATGAAACCTGATTGGCTTAAGATTAAAAACATTAATGTTCTATATAATTTAAAAAAGAGAGATAAATAAAGCTTGCATTCCGGAGACACATATTAGTATTATTTATTTTTTATTTTATTTATTTAAATCAAATCGAAACGGCAATGCCACTTGCACTAAAATGGTTATTTATAAATTATTAAGCCTTTCGGAAAATTGAGAGTTCTGAGTTCAAATTTGGACGTTAGAAAATCTTCACTTTGAAAGTCCCCCATTTCGCCAATTTTAGGAGAAAAATAAATAAAAAAATATTTTTGGACTCTATTCCAAATTATCTTTAAAATGAAATACCACAACCCTATGTAACGCTATAAAAGTATTTTACTTCGCATTCGCTTCTATGAGAGCCCCCCTGAAATAAAGATTTTTATAACTTTTTAAGCCATATCCGGCTGTAGGCCATCGGTTTACATATTATTATATTTAAATTTAAGTAATTACGTTCAGTGATTCAGAAGTTATAAGGCTCTGACAGACGGACGGACGGACGGACAGACGGACAAGTGCAAATTCACTCAAGTAGACTACGAGACCTTCGCTCCGCTCGGTCAACAACAGATACACGTATTAGGTAATGCGTTTTCGTGCTCAATAGAAGCCAGTACTGCTTCGAACCCCGCACGGGTTTGATGTGCTAACTATCTCCTAACCTCCAATCGCGCACTTCTTCCATACGCGTGTTCAATTCAAAGTGATAAAGCCGACAACACTGACAAAGCGAGGGAGTTTGGAAGCGTTGACGGTGGTATATTACGGTGAATGTCATGCTATAAAAGGGTCACAATATTATTCAAAAATGAGCATCTTTCCCAAAACCGAATCAGCACAACCCAACTCCACGTAGTCTTGTCTACCCTACCCCTAGAATGTTTTTGTAAAGCGCGAAGCCAGAAGCTCGCGAAGGAGGTCCTGAATGAAACGAGCCAAGGAGGCTAGAAAAATATTTTTTTTGAGTTTACTTGCCTATTCATCAAACACCTCACATCAAACAAACACGGATTCCGTGCGTCAAGGCAAGTACGCACTATAACCGAGCACGAGTCTTATTAGAACGAGAAAGGGCTTAGCCCTTTTTCTGAGTTATAGCACGTTATAGCTGCGTTTTATAAGCAACTAGAGGTCGCCCGCGACTTCGTACGCGTACAATTTCTGATCTGATAAGTCTATCTAAAGAAGCTTTATATAGCTTATGCAGGTGTTTATTATCAAAAACTTATAACCAAAATACCGATTTTCAAGTCTCTAACTTCAAAACCAAAGAACTTTCATACAAACTTCCAACCCCCATTTCAACTCCTTAGGGGTGAATTTTCTCAAAACCGTTTCTTAGCTGACGTCTACACCATATAGAAGGAACCTACCTTCCAAATTTCAAGTCTGTATGTTTTATAGTTCCTGAGATATCGTGATGAGTCAGTGACCTTTTGCTTTTATATATATGTCACGGTAGGATCGCAAAAACCGTTATATTGTAATATAGCTAGCGAAATTGTAAACTGTCGACAGATTACAATTTCGCTAGTTAGATTACAATCTAACGGTTTTTGCAATCTTACGGTGACATAAATAAGATTACGAGTAGGTACCACTTACTATAAAACCGGCGAAGGAAATCATAGCGTGGAAACCTGCATGCAGGGAGCTCTTCATAGAATGTTTACTGAGGTGTAGGAGGTTTAGGAGATACAGTCGTGGTCAGAAAATGTTTACCACCTTAAGGTTCATAATTTCATGCATCTATCTGTGTCAAAAGGTCGTTATGTGGTTTGATTAGGCATAGATCAAAAAAGCAGAAAACTTTTTCAGTAGGTGGTAAATGTGGCAACTAAAATAGGATAGATGCAGAAAAAATATTTTTAGTAAATGTCACAATAACAAATGCTATGATGCTCATGTGTCGTACGTATGCTATTTATTATTATTATTTAAATATATATTTATTATTAATTATGTCAATCATTTTGTTGAATAATATCGATGTTCTTCTGATAACTTTGAAACGTAATAAAACTTGCAAACTGCTAAATATTTTGAGACCGTGGTCATACAGTCTGCTAATCCGCACCCGGTCAACATGTTAGACGAAGGCCAAACCCTTTTCTTCTGAACGAAGACCCGGGCACAAGCTTAGTCATCAAATATCAATTCAATCAATCAATCAAATTGAATTATCAATAAATATTATAAATGTTAAAGTTTGGATGTATGGATGGATGTTTGTTACTCAATCACGCCCCAACGGCTGAACGGATCTGGATGTAATTTGACACGGTAATAGATTGTAGTCTGGAATAACACACGCTTTTTGTCCCGGAAAATTAAAGAGTCCCCGCGGGAACCAAAAAACCTCAATCCACGCGGACGTAGTCGCGGGCATCATCTAGTATAATGTAAATTCGATTCTTATGCAGCTTACGTTACCGCAAACTCTATTCAGTGTGCTAATGTAATTACGTCGCCAAGTTACCTATTACTATGGTAATTTTATCGCTTCAATAAATCCGCAGTGTTTATTCACTCATTATCATCTAATTTATACGTATTAAGGCGTGGTAAGGCGTATGATATAGATATCCTGGTTGGTAATCATCTGATTTGGTCTCAGAGATTCTGGCAAATTCTTTTCTGTGTACAACAGATTATTGATAGTAGATACTACCTATTTAGTCAGTTAATCAGTACAGTAAAAAAAAACCGGGCAAGTGCGAGTCGGACTCGCGCACGAAGGGTTCCGTACCATTATTAATAAATAATTACCGAAATTAATAGTTAATGAACCGCAAGACTAACTTTGTTTGTAGAGGTTTATTGTTAATATCAAAAAAACTATGCTAGTTAGAGCATTGGCTATAGTTTTCCTGTAAAATATACGTAAATTCCTATTGACCATAATCATTTCAAATTTTTCGATTGGTAAAATCCGGAGATAAGGGGGGGGAACGGTATTTTTTTAGACATTTTCCCCGATAAATCAAAAACTATCATAACTAAAAATAATTAAAAATCTGTTTTAGAATGTACAAAGTAAACCCTTTCATATGATACCCCACACAGTACAGTTATCTCACTTTTAAATTTCAACCCTCAGATTTTCCCCCCTTTTTAAATAAGAACAAAAACAATTTCAAATTTTTTTTAATTCCAGTGTCTTTGGGCCACTAATATACACAAGTAGGTATTCCAAATTTCATGTCGATAGCTTCGGTAGTTACTGAAATAATCGAGTGTGACGGACGGACAGACGGACAGACAGACGGAGAAAGTCGCACCATAAGGGTTCCATTTTACCATTTTGGTACGGAACCCTAAAAAAGATGATACCCGCGAGTTCGTCCGCGTGGATTAAGTTTTTTGACTCCTGGAGAACTCCATAACATTCCCTGATAAAAAGCCGTATATCCTTTCCCGAGATACAACCTATCGCTGTACCAAAATATTTCATCAAATTCAGTTGAACAGGTGGCGTGAAAGTGTAGCAGACAGACAGACATACACACTTTCGCTTTTATAATATTAAAGTATGAAAGAATTTATTGTGTATTGGGTATCATTGAACCGGTTAGCTTTACTGGTTATTTTGGCCAGCAGAAAAAATTCTTAAATTTAAAAAAATATATTTATTTTTGATCAGAAAATTAATGTAAAGAAATTTTTGAACATCTAGAAAATGCTCTATGTCCCTGCATCACCAAAGATATGACTTCGTCTCAGTACAAGATTAGTAGCAGATATTTTATATTACCTATAAGCAAGATAAAAATGTCATTTTGTACAGCAGTGCTACGTTTTCCGGCGAGTCAAGAGGTCGAGTAAAATTACAGACCCAAAAACCAGTCTAAAATAAACCTAAAATATCGGCCAAGTGCGAGTCAGACTCGCCAACCGAGGGTTCCATCGCTTGAATGAGACATATTTAGTAGTTGTGGAATTAATCTACAGTCGCAAAAACAAATCTCTATATATTATAAGGACCGCAAAACTTTACTGACGTTTTTATCTGTCTGATTAAAAATACTGTGATACTTAGACTCTTCTTTTTATTTATCCTGTAAAGTTTTCTTAAACCTCTATCAATCATTTATTGGATAGAGGCAGGCGTTACTTTGCGGAAGTCCATCATAATGAAGGAACCAGAAGTTCAATTCGCCATATTCCGCGACAAAAGGAATATCTATGTGGTACAGTGATTTTATATATATATATTGATTATATATTTTATATATTTTTTAATTATATATCGTGAATTTATTTATGTTTTATTAATTTATTTTATATTTAAATTTATTTACCACACCACAGAATTCCCCCAAAAACTACCCTTTATATATTATAAATATATATTGATTTTGTATGTAGTTTTTGGGGGAATTCTGTGGTGCGTTAAATAAATATATATATAATATATATATAATATATTATACATAATAAAATAATAAAATATAAATAAATTCACGATATATAATTAAAAAATATATAAAATATATAATCAATATATATATATAAAATCACTGTACCACATAGATATTCCTTTTGTCGCGGATTATGGCGAATTGAACTTCTGGTTCCTTCCTCTATCAATCTTCTGCCACAGGGGTAGTTCTACTCTTAAAAATCATGAAAATGAAAATCAGCGTTGGGGCACCTGGTACCTCAGATGTGCGCCACTAATAGTGGCTTTGTGTATGAGAGGCCCGGAGTCCCAACACAAGCTGAGTGGCTTACCTGTTTGTTGCACTGCTGTACAATACAGTGTTAATATCGTATGTACCTAAGTGTTTTAGTTTAAGTTTGTTTATTTTTAATATTTCTAATGTAACATACAGGAGTGCTCAAATAAAGATTTTTCTTTCTTTCTTTTTTAAAAAAAAAAGCTCCAACTTTTTGTATTAAAAATTACGTACAATTGTATTTGTATACACCTGATTTCAATCATCATTTTGACGACCTCCGTGGCGCAGTGTGTAGCGCTGTTGCCTTAACGTGCGGAGGTTCTGGGTTCGATCCCCGGCAGGGTCAATTTGGGAATTTATAATTTCTGAATTTTCCTTGGTCTGGCCTGGTGGGAGGCTTCGGCCGTGGCTAGTTACCACCCTACCGGCAAAGACGTGCCGCCAAGCGATTTAGCGTTCCGGTACTATGCCGTGTAGAAACCGAATAGGGGTATGGGTTTAATATAACTGCCATGCCCCTAACAGGTTAGCCCGCTACCATCTTAGACTGCATCATCACTTACCATCAGGTGAGATCGCAGTCAAGGGCTAACTTGTAGTGGATAAAAAAAAAAAAAAAAATCTTGTTTTATCGCTTAACAAACTTCGAAATTCAGAGATTAAATACCTATTGTATGCTTTTGCATCTTATGGGAGATGCAACAAAATTGAGTAAACATTTATAATCATTCCAAATTTCAAGGTAGGTACAGGTACTGGAATATCCAAGTATCACAAACATCACCATAACAGGTTCCTTTTTTACCATTTTGGTACGGATCCCTATAAACGTAACTCATAAGAGCCCTGCAAAAAGGTGGACGTTGTTCGCTGCCGCAATTAAAAATGGCGCCCTATGGTCCCTGTGGAGAATTTTTAATGAACAAAACAAATTTAACGAGACTCGAGCAATGGTAACGCGATTTTTGTATAAGGAACAATTAAATTTTGGTTTCCATTTTTTGATAAGTATGATTCTGTTTTAAATAGAACTGTTTTAATAACTGTTTTGATAACTTTAGGCGTTTTTGAGGCTATTTTTGGGGATTTCGTAGTTAAACTGGGAACCCTTATATTTATTATTTATTTAGATATCTTTATTGCACACACAAAATATACAACATACAGTTTAGAAGCAGTAGTAAAACTACAGAGAAATGTGCAAAGGCGGTCTTATTGCTAAAGCAATCTCTTACAGACAACCTTTGGTGAAAGGATAAATAAACCGGAGCGCGGGATGGTGCTGCATTTAAAAATAAAAATAAGTAATACATACACGATAAAGTACATAAATTTATATAGTTTCCCTTATAGTTTCGGCCAAGTATCAGTCTGGCTGTCTGCGTGTCCGCTAATCCATTTGTGTATTTCATCGTTTTTAGAAATCGACTATGAAACTTAAAAGAAGCTTAAAAGCAATACACTGTTAGAATGTAGGATAGAGTCACGCGTTTCATATGTCCACCACGCTGGTCAAGTGCGGATTGGCAGACTTCACACTGCACCTTCGAAAACATGAAGAACTCTCGGGAGATTGAAGGACGAACTAACAAACAAATAACAAGTATGTAGGGTAACACGTATGGAGGAATCTCATATCCATCATTTGCAATAGTACCTAAATCCCCTGGTATTGTATGGAAATCCATATTTACGGTTGCTCGGAAATCGGAATGATATTTTATTGCAATCGGAATCGTTGGCTTTCCGTAATTCTACGTAAACCGAATATTGGTTGTTATTTTGACTATATTCCAATTATTAATGGGTTTTTGAATTAATAAGTTTACTTAAACCAACCAACTTATCTTTCCTGGTGGCCAAAATTGGAACTAATTTCTATGCCTGTTTTGGTTTTCTTTTTATTTTATCCATACGAATATTATAAATGCGAAAGTGTGTCTGTCTGTCTGCTACGCTTTCACGGCCCATCTGTTCAACCGACTTTGATGAAATTTGGTACAGGGATAGGTTATATCCCGGGGAGCGACATAGGCTACTCTTTAACCCGTAAAATTCTAAGGTTCCAGCGGGAATCAAAAATGTATCAGTTCAGCCGATTTTAATGAAATTTGGGACAGGAGTAGGTTTAATCCCGGGGAAGGACATAGGCTACTTTTAATCCCGGAAAATTCTAGAGTTCCCGCGGGAATCGAAAAATCGCGGGTATGGTCGGGGATTCGATCCCTGGGACGCATCTGTTACATTTCGGAGTTTTCAAAAGTGAGTTTCCAAATTAAAAAATCACTTGCTTTGCTGAAAGTCATCGTGAGTAATTGAGTGAGGATTTCAGAATATTATGAAGAACTCACAGGTTTTTAAGTTTCTCCACTTAGCTTTAGATACAATAAACGCAAACAGTTTATCTACTTATATAATATCACAAGAGCTAGATAATTAGAAAGAATATTCTTACATAATGTACATTCTCACATCAAATAAACAAGTGGTGTTATCTATTAATTACTGTGTAATAGACAATAGATTTCTTTCTATTGGGGCTCACATGTCGTGTTCTATATTTACTATGGTTGTTCCGTCCCTATTGTCTGCTAATAAAATGTCGGCCACAGACTTCCGAATCAAAAACTATTATTTACTAGCTGAGGCCCGCGTGGATTGAGGTTTTTCGGTTCCCGCGGGAACTCTTTAATTTTCCGAGATAAAAAGTAGCCTATATGTTATTCCAGACTATAATCTAGCTCTGTGCCAAATTACATCCAGATCCGTTCAGCCGTTCTGGCGTGAAAGAGTAACAAACATCCATTCATCCATACATCCACACAAACTTTCGCGTTTTTAATATATATATAAAGGACGTTTTTTTATCCACTACAATTTAGCCCTTGACTGCGATCTCACCTGATGGTAATTGATGATGCAGTCTAAGATGGTAGCGGGCTAACCTGTTAGGGGCATGACTGTTATATTAAACCCATGCCCCTATTGGGTTTCTAGCAAAGACAATATATAAACCAGTATAAGACTGTTCTCTTCATACATTAAATCAAAGCTCGCTAAATGCGCATTATTGTCGCCGGTACCTTGTAGTTCTTCGCATTATCTGAGATGGCGTAACTGTGCAAGCTGAAAAATAATTAATAACGAACATAGCTATTGCCATCTAACGAGTAGTAGTTGAATCATCAACTCGATCAAACTTACCTAGTGCCATCTAACGTATAGTTATATATCCATGACTGCCTCGTTGGTATAGTGGTTAGCATGTTGGACTGCGACCATAATTATAATACAGGTTTATATATTGTCTTTGACTGCGACCGACGAGGTCCCGGGTTCGAGAGTCCCGGGTCGGGCCATAACAAGTGTTGGGTTTTTCTGGCAAGAAATTCTCAATACTAGCCCGGAGTTAGGAAGTTGGCGGTGTTTCAACCCCGTGCCTCGGAGAGCACGTAAACGTGTCTAATTATATTTTTTTTTTTAAACAATCTTGATCACTTGTTTTTGTGTTTTTTAAAAGTATTTCTTATATATGTTAGTTATTCTTGTTTTTTGATTCTTTCACAAGTCAGCCCTTGACTGCGATTCAACCTGATGGTATTTGATGATGTAGCCTAAGATAGTAGTGGGCTAATAAGAAGGGGTATAACGGCTTGGTACTTATTATAAACCCCAAATCAATTTCTAGGTACGCTAAATCGCTTGGCAGCACTTGGCTTCGCCGGTAGGGTTATAGCTAGCCATGACCGAAGACTCTAAGCAGATCAGAACTAATGTGCCTATAGTTCTGAAGTAGGTAGACTCTAGAGTAATGGTAAATTTAGTTTTTTTATCAAGTATTTCTTGAATAATGCACAATACCTACTGTAAATATTTTTTCTTGATTATTACCTAAGTACCTGCCTAAATTATATCGCCATCAACCAGACTTCTACTGTAATTAGCTAGCTATAAATAAAATAATTATCTATATTATATTTATTTACTAGATGATTCCCGCGACTACGTCCGCGTGGACCAAATTTTTTCGATTCCCGCGGGAACTCTTAAATTTTCCGGGATAAAAAGTAGCCTATGTCCTTCCGCGGGATACAATTTATCCCTGTACCAAATTTCATCAAAATCGGTTGAATAGATGGGCCGTGAAAGCGTAGCAGACAGACAGACAGACAGACAGACAGACGGACAGACAGACAGACACACTTTCGCATTTATAATATTAGTATGGATGGATTTACATATTTCGGAACCCTGCATGTCGATAAATATATTATTATTAGCTAAATGGCTAAAGAATACCTAACAATTGCCAAACTTAACCTCAAAGATTTATCGTATAGCAGCAGAATCTCAGAGTCCAGAACAAGCGTAGGTCAGCAGTTAAGTAGCAGGATCTCGGAGTCCATTAGTCTTATCACGGTCACAAACAAAAAAAAACCCGGTTAAGTGCGAGTCGGACTCGCGCACCGAGGGTTCCGTACAAACATGTACCTAGGTATATCCTATAAGTAAAAGTTATAGTATTTTTATTCAACTTATCTAATATTTTAATTTCAATTTAATACCTCTACGCGTTCATGCGGAAAGGGGAAGTAAGTTTAAAATTATTAAAAACTAGCTGATGCCCGCGACTTCGTCCGCGTGGTTTAAGTTTTTTTTATTCCCGCGGGAACTTCTTAATTTTCCGGGATAAAAAGTAGCCTATGTCACTCTCCAGGTCCTCAACTATACCCATGCCAAAAATCACGTCAATTCGTTGCTCCGTTGCGGCGTGATTGAAGGACAAACCAACAAACCAACAAACCAACAAACCAACAAACCAACAAACAAAGTGACTTTCGCATTTATAATATTAAGTATGATATGATAAGTATGATATTTTTTTTCTTATATGACTAGATGATGCCCGCGACTTCGTCCGCGTGGATTGATGTTTTTTTTTATTCCCGCGGGAACTCTTGAACGCGGAAGCCTATGTCCTTCCCCGGGATGTAACCTATCTCTGTACCAAATTTCATCCAAATCGGTTGAACAGATGGGCCGTGAAAGCGTAGCAGACAGACAGACAGATAGACAGACAGACAGACAGACACACTTTCGCATTTATAATATTATATAGTATATATAGTATATATAGTATATATATTATATATAGTATGGAGTATGGATATAGTATGGAAGTATGGATGTAACTAAAAATTTATGCTTTTCGCAATTTTTCCTTTATCTGTGCTATAAGACGTTGCTTCGTACCAAATTTCAAGATTCTGGGTTCACGTGAAGTGCCCTGTAGGATTTGATTCCCTTGCGAGTGTCGAAATTTGCAGCAAATAATAATAATAATAATAACTTTTTATTTCAGGCTTCAACACCCATAACTTGTTAGTAACAATCACTTAACCTATGTTAGTAAAAAAACAACATAAAATACCTAAACTAACCTACCCTACTCTCAAACCTAAGCCTCGACACATTTACAGGTCTCTTTGAGGCCTCCTCATGAGAATGTGTGCACCATTCCAGCGCCTCCAGAGAGGGCTGTCCAGCTTAGTAGCCAACGTACTGAGGAGGGTGTTGGTGCTGCTCACTAGCCTGCACATCATAGACGCAGCACGCTTGCGCACGATCGCGTAGAAATCATCCACGCGAGCGTCCGCGAACATGGCCGACGCGCTGCAGTGTCGAGGCCTCCTCAGCACCGCCCTCAGCACATTGTTATATTGAACACGCAGAGCATTGTAGGTCCGCTGCGTATAGTCTATACACAGACTGCACGTGTAGAAAGACGGCAAAGCAAAAACGGCTGTAGATCTTTTGATTGTTTTAGCTTAGAAATTTGATTTTTTCACAGCTCCAAGGGACAGTAGACCTGAGTAGGTATTTGATATGAATTCCAGCTTGGTACCTACCTCCATGTGTTCCTGAGAAAAAGGGTCTGGACACACAGACGGACGGAGAACAAAGTGATCCTAGGGTTCAGTTTTTTTCCTTTTGAGGTACGGAACCCTAATTATTAAAAATATTTTAATTGAATGATATAACTAAAAATTTATGCTTTTCGCAATTCTTCCTATATATCTGTGTTATAAGACGTTGCTTCGTACCAAGTTTCAAGATTCTAAGTTCACGGGAAGTACCCTGTAGGTTTTGATTCCCTCGCGAGTGCAAGAAAAATCAAAAATTTGCAGCATAAACGGCTGTATCTTTTGATTGTGTAGGCTTTTAAGTTTGATTTTTTCACAGCTCTAAGGGACCGTAGACCTGATTGATATGAATTTCAGCTTGATACCTCCATACGTTCCTGAGAAAAAGGGTCTTGACACACAGACGGACGGACAACGAAGTGATCCTATAAGGGTTCCGTTTTTTCCTTTTGAGGTACGGAACCCTAAAAACACAAGAAACGTACAATTCACTGAGCCGGCACCATAGATCTTACTCTTACTAATATTATAAATGCGAAATTTGGATGGATGTATGGATGTATGGATGTTTGTTACTCAATCACGCCCCAACAGCATAACGTATCTGGCTGAAATTTGGCACAGAAATAGATTATAGTCTTGAATAGGTAGCACATAGGCTACTTTTAATCCCGGAAAATTAAAGAGTTCCCGCGGGAACAAAAAAACCTCGATCCACGCATACGAAGTCGCGGGCATCAGCTAGTTAATTATAATACCAAGTACCAACCTGGTTTATAAGTATATCGTCTTTGGCCGGCACCAAAACAAGAGGAAAAAATTATTTTAGTGTATCGTCAGTTTGTGACGCCATCTATAGGAATGCAGCATAACTGCATGGTCCACTAGCTGATTATAACATAAGAATACACAGAACTTGTTTCAAATCGAATTACTTCTGCAAGTTAATTTTGTTAAAATTAATTGAATGTAAATTTGCTATTTGCTTAAGTGATTTTATCAAATTTTTGTATTTTGATAATTTTATATAAATAATTAATACAAACTGAACCAAGAAAATACGATATTTCACCGATTTTACTATAATCATTTGTCGAGCGAGCCTGGTAGCGCCACCTATCGATAGTATTAACCTAGAAACAATTGTATATGGGAGTTAGCAATCTATACTTGGTTTATAATTAATCTATGGTTTCTAGAGACGCGCGGCATCCGGAACGCTAAATCGCTTGGCGGCACGCCTTTGCCGGTAGGGTGGTAGCTAGCCATGGCCGAAGACTCCCACCAGGCCAGACCAGGGAAAATTCAGAAATTATAAATTCCCAAATTGACCCTGCCGGGGATCGAACCCGGGACCTCTGCACGTTAAGGCAATAGCGCTACACACTGCACCACGGAGGTCGTCAAAAATTCTGATTATGATTCAAACGTTCTGATTAAACCAACGAAACACTAAAGCATTTCGTTCGCCTCAAAATCAATTGTTGTTTTTACAAACAACCAATAAATACTTTACAGAAAACTCTTTGTACCGTTGTTCAAAGTTAACACATTAATGCATGTGTCGTTAACATACGAAGAACAAAGTATTTGTAAATCGAATCGATGGTAAAATTTTAACCGTATACAAAACCGTAGCAAGATTGCCTCTTTAATTCCTTTTTATATTATGATTACCCCATGTTAACATCTCATTCAGGTTTACCAACGATAAAAATCCTTTCCAGAAAAGATCAAAGAATTACTAATACCCATTCTTAATCGGAGTGTTTAAAAATCGATCGAGAAAGGAGAAATTATAATAGAGTATAAAGTCATGGGTAACCAAACCGCCAGCACACAGAACTAGTAAAGGTCTAGCCCCACATAAGATTCACGGAGCGGCGCGGCACGTAGCGGCAAATATTAATTACTCGTTGATGCCTGCGACTTCGTCCGCGTGGATTGAGGTTTTTTTGGTTCCCGCGGGAACTCTTTAATTTTCCGGAATAAAAAGTAGCCTATGTGTTATTCCATACTAAGTGTAATCTATCTATGTGCCAAATTTCATCTAGATCCATTAAGCCGTTCTGGCGTGTTCGCATTTATAATATTAGAATTTGTATGAGTTTGTAAGGGGCAGCGTCGCGTAAGTGGGCCCAGCTCCATACAAAGAATACTAATTGCCGCTACGTGCCGCGACGCTCCGTGCATCTGTAGTGGGGCTAGACCCTTAGAGGTAAAGATAACCTACCTACGTGCAAATTCTCTCTAGACCCAGCTGTTTGACCAATACCTTTTTCCCAATAACTCTTTGAACCGTATCAGCTCATGGCTAAATTACTGTAAAAAATTAAGTAAAACAGTTTTTTTTGTACTCTTGTTTGAAAAAATGATCAGATTGTGACCACATAAACAAAGGCCTGGGCCCTGGGTCTAAACCTTATATAATGGCGTACGTACATGTGAACCCTTTTTTGATCTACAGTCTAAACTCTTTTATTTTGGAGGGAAGATAAAAATGACAGATCGGACATTTTTACTTCAAAGGGAACCTGAAAAGCTTCGGGTTCAGTCACACAAACTTATCTGACGTGACGTGATTTTATTTTATTTAATATTTTTAATAATTTTAAACAACAAAATTTATGCTTTTCGCAATTATTCCTATATGTGCTTTATGGCGTTGCTTCGTACCAAATTTCAAGATTCTGAGTTCACGGGAAGTAGGTACCCTGTAGGTTTTGATTCCCTTGCGAGTGTCGAAAATTTGCAGCATAAACGGCTGTATCTTTTGATTGCGTTGGCTCAGAAGCTTGATTTTTTCACAGCTCCAAGGGACAGTAGATCTGAGTATTTGATATGAATTTCAGCTTGATACCTCCATACGTTCCTGAGAAAAAGGGTCTTGACACACAGACGGACGGACAACAAAGTGATCCTATAAGGGTTCCGTTTTTTCCTTTTGAGGTACGGATCCCTAAAAAGATCACACACCATGATTATCATATCACAGAATAGGTAATAGTACTTTGTCACCGTTACGGTGCGCATATCATCGTTTGCGCATGATAGTTTAGAAATAATCCAATTTAAATGTTCAATCAAAAGTTTGTCAATTCTAAGATCGTGGACAGAGCCCAGACGATACGTCCCGAAGTTTTTTGCGTTTCATCGTATTCCCATAGGATTATTTATTAGCCTCCATCGCCTTAACGCAATAAAAACTGTCGGGAGCTATTATTTAAGAGGAAATTCCCCACATTAGAATGCAAAATGGTACACAGGGGTATGCCAATTTATCAACTTCCCGACTTTAATATCTCGCAGCTAAGTAGGTAAATGGAAATATTATTCAAGCTTTATTTATTGCGCAGACATTATTTATATCTAGATGATATAAATAATGACTCCGTCTGCGTGTCTTAACATTTGCACCCGCGGTAATCCCTTAATTTTCCGGGACAAAAAGGAGACTAACTCACCAGTACGCTTACTCTGAGTTGCAAATACCATTGATCGACGTGAGAGCTCACCACGCCAAGTGTAAGCGAACGTCAAAGTAAAATGAACCGTAACTGCATTGGTTTAGACCTCATTTCATCATTTCGTGTATTTATTCACAGCCAGCGCTCCAAACGCTGAATTTGTGACTTTCAAGCTAGAACTTTTGGGTCCATTTTACTTTGACGTTCGCTTACACTTGGCGTGGTGAGCTCTTACGTCGATCAATCTTATTTGCAATGTTAAAACTCAGAGTAAAACTGGGTTATACGCATACAAAAGATACACGTTGATTCGTTGCTCTCTTACAGCGTGATTGAAGGACAAACCAACAAATACCAAACATATACTTTCGTGTTAGCATGGATTTCTGTTAGCTTTTGCTTACGACTTCGTCCGCGTGGTAACTTTCTAACCTCGAAGTAAAAAAAATGCTATTAAAATAATACTGCGTATAACGTACCTACCCGTTGCTTACGGCGATAAATACGACATTTTATTTGCCAAACATAATCACAAAAGCAACAAATAAAATCGTCGTAAAAAGACGACGTGATTTTTTTGCGTGTGTATTAGAGACCTGTGCTTAGCATGCGCACAACGAGATTATCTCGCGACGAGAGAGAGAGATGTTGTCGTTGCCGGCTAATTTTTCGTTTACCCTAACATGCACAAAATGCGGTATATTACAAGAAAAAATTTGTCGGCATGCATGTTCGTAGAGAAAAATACCACAGATAAGAAATATTACTTTTATCTCTACTTTTGACGTAACGAGACAAATAACAATGTTAGCGTCGGTAGACAAATAGAGATAACGGGTAGACATAATTTTACTCGTTGTGCAAATGCCATAGCCATGCTGGAAACTGACAAGGCTACCTTCTAGCCCGGAGAATCAAACATTCCCCCGAGATATTTAAAACCTAGTTGAGTTTTTAACTACTACTTAGTCAAATAAATTCCTTTTTAGTGATTATTAAATGGAGGATAGGTAGATCGGCAAAAGTTGTAATATCCCCCGTTAGTTTTATGTTGAATAACCATTTTAAACTATCGATTAAAGTTAACAAGTGCGTCAAACTTTGATGGCGTCACTTCAGTATCTCATACAAAATCCCACACTAAGCACGCGTTTTGACGTTTGAAAAAAGTTGCGTTTTGACGTTTTAAAAAAGTTGCTGATTTGACTACTCCAATTCCCAGTTCCACGCGGGCCAAGTCTCAAACGTCATCTCCTACGATGGATACACCAAACTTCCGTAAAGTAGCTTCAGTGTTGCAAGTTCTATTTCACTTTCAAACTCTTTTCTACGTAGTTTACTTTACACGGAAGGCGTATACAAAAGTTACGAAAGATATTCACAGTTTTAAATTCAAACTTCCTAGAACCAAAATAGATTTCTCTTGGGAAAACTAATATTTTAGTTCTACTTTAGTTTTCTTTGATATGAATTCCTCTAGGAGATGGAATCCGGAATGAAAGGGCGGGGTTTGCTATTTTAGAATATTAAACCCTTGACGTAGTCAAGTAAGCCCTTGACTGCGATTTCACCTGATGGTAAGTGATTTTGCAGTTTAAGATGGTGGCGGGTTAATCTGATAGGGGGCAGTTACATTGAACCTATAAAAAACCCGGCTGAGTTTGTTGTGGGCTCTTCTCAGACCAGGGCGCGTTTGGAACCCACGTAGCTTTAGTTTTAAGATACCGTAGTAAATTATCACCATCATGTTTTTAAGCACGACGTTCTGAAGGTGTACTTTGTGGGTACCTACCTATTTTGAATAAATATGTTTTCACTTTGACTTTGACTTTGACTTATGTACCCCTAGGCGGTTTCGTACCGGAATTCTAATTTGCTTGGCGGTACATCTTTGCCGTTACGGTGGTAAGTAGCCACGGCCGAAGCGTCCCACCAGACCAGACCAAAGAAAATTCTGAATGTATAAATTCCCAAATCGAACCCGCATTGATGGATTGATTGAATTAGTGTTAAACTTTTACACGTTTCATCTTTTGGTACAGAACAGCTATGTGTTGATCACGATTGTGATGATGATGACGCAACCAAAAAAATAATTTTGCCATCATGAACCTATAAAAAAAGGTTCATGATTACCATCTAGAACTCCCTCCTTTCCCGAAAAAATAATAGGTATTTGGATCAAAACGCCACTCCATTAAGTCGAGAGGCTAAAACACGAAGGCTGTAATGGCCAAGCAATTACCAGTTGTTAGCTCTAGCCCCTAGATTATAGGGGGAAATGGGAGGAACAAAAAAAGCAAAAACTCAACAAAAATAGGGAACCTAGAGTGAACTGAAAACAACGGTAAGTTGACTGAGATATTTAAAAGATTTCACAGTTACAGATGGGATAATGACCATTATTATTATTATTATTTTATTGCACACAAGAAATATAGAAACATATATAATTACAAAAAGAAAGAAGCTTAATCATACTAAAGCGTGCAAAGGCGGTCTTTATCGCTAAAGCGATCTCTCCCAGACCGGATCGGAATTGGTGGTCGGAATGGCAAAATCACGGGTTGTGTGGCAAGCAATTTAGTTTTTATAGACCATCATCTCATCCCAATCCCAACTTCGACAAGTTAAAGGTGCAGGCCCGGGGATTTAACTTAAAATAGCAGGAAATCTCTTAACCACTAAGCTATCACCGCTTCTTAAAACAAGTAAAAAGTATCTTAAAATAGTATACCCTACGGATCTCCTAATTTCTGATTTGATCACCGATCATAGCTCTCACCATCGCCTGCTGAGTGGTAAAATGACCTTTAGTGGCAGATGCAATTCTCACGACCGCTCTGCCAAGAATGCTATTAAGAAGAAAAAGAAGATACTACGAGTAGTACAACCGGCCATAGACTATTCAAGATCACATATTGGTATACTTACTTTTTTTCCAATAGCGTCTCTACTCTCTATACTTAAAATAAATCTCTTAAAGAAGTTACGTAAAAGTTAGGACACGAAAGGTCTTGAAAAAGTAAGCTAATACCGTTTTTAAAATTCAACCTAGTTTCAAGCTTTTGTTTAACTTACGTTATTTTTTTTTAAATTTAACTGTAATCTTACCTGATCTAAAGCCTGAAACATACGACGCGCGCAGTGTGACGGTAACTACGTGGCAGGAAGTTATACTGAATGCACGCGTAAACGTGTTCGATTTGTAATATCGAGGCGCTTCATTTGAATGAAGTGAAGTATCCCAGTCTACTTCAGTGTATAAGCATTTTTCCATAAGACAGTCTGTCAGAGCTTTATAACTTTAATTTTCATTCATATACTCATACACTAGCGTTCTCCTACGACTTCGTTCGCATAATATTTTTTATTTCCTATGAGATTATGAAATTTTCCCGCTGCAAGAACCCTTTATATATACTTATTACTTGGATGCTAATAGCTTATGCAGGTTTCATTATTTCATTCAAACTATTAAATAACCTAAATGATGATTTAGAATGAACCTAAATGACGGTTCTGAGAAATTTCACCCCTAAGGGGGTGAAGTTTCTTAGCTGATGCTTAAGCCATAGAATTAACCTACCTTCCAAATTCCAAGTTTGTATGATTTATAGTTACTGAGACTGAGATATCGTGATTAGTCAGTGAGATGGTATATTTGGTTTTTATTTATTACTAATGTCCGCGACTTTGTCCGCGTGGCCGTGGATTGAGGTTTTTTGGTTCCCTCGGGAACTCTCAAATTTGCCGGCCGGAAAATTAAAGAGTTTCGAGCGGGAACCAAAAAAAAGGCATCTGCTAGTGGCCTTTAATTAAACTTTAAATTTTAAAGACTAAAGTAGTACATTTCATAGATACTACATTCCAAAAATTATTAATAACTATGGCTAAAAGAAAACCAAGTGTTTAGCATTTACTACGTAGCCTATTTCAATCCGGTTGGTTGCTCGATGTACACGACTACTAGCGCCATCTAGTCTTCTATAAACTGTAAAAAAATTTGAACTTATTTCTGGCAACGTCGCGTGAACTTTTATCGCATGTAACGTCTGCTGGACTTACTTCCGGAGTGGCTGGACAAGTGGAGAATGGCCGTCAACGTGGGGAAGACGGCCGCCATACTGTTCGGCGCCCGGAAGCACATGGGTCAGCTCCAATTGCGAGGCCAGGACATAGAGTGGCAGACTTCGGTGCGCTACTTGGGGTGTCACATCGACGCCGGCCTGGCCATGGTTCCCATGATTAATCATGTAGTGAACCACGCCACGGCTGCCGCGTCGATGTTGCACCAGGTCCTCACCTCAAGCCTCTCACCGTAGACCAAGCTCCGGATCTATGGAGCCTATGTCCGCTCGCGGCTGACGTACGCGGCTCCCGCCTGGTATGCGCTATGTTCTGCATACCAGAAGAGCCGCCTTCAAGTCCGGCAGAACAAGTGCCTGCGCTTAATCGTGGGAGCTCCGAGGTACGTGAGGAATGACGTGATCCACCGCGACCTCAAGACGCCCACCGTGGAGGAGTACGTCCGAACACTCGCGCGGCGCATGTTTGCGCACACGGACAACGGACCGTACGAGTACCTCCACGGGATCGCACCACCAACCACCCGACCTCCGACCGGGCGTCCACTACCTCGTGAGCTCCTACGATCACCATCACCTGCGCGGCATGCAGGCGATCGTAGCGACGACAACGACGCGACATTCACCGGATTAGACGCTGACTCCGCTCGCGACGGCGACCCTATCGCCCGCAGCGCGGAGCCCACCGGCTCTGACACCGTCTCGGCGCGCGGGAGCGACCCCATAGCCCGGAGCGCCGAAACACCTGGACATGACACGGATCCTGCACGCGGAGGTGACGACGTCACCCCAGTGCGAACCCAACCACGGAAACGGCAACAGGCCTAGGGTCCCGTAGCCTTCAAGGCAGGCCCTAGCCGACGAAACACGGCTACAAGAAAATCACCGGGGTACAACGTTACCCCGCGCCCCGCCCGGGTAATGAGGCCTCGAAGCCCGTACCCCCGGTTGGCCCGTGAGGACCCTGCTGATGCTCTAAGAAGGATGACGGCTAAAATAAATTATAAACTGCGTTTCTGCCGTCAACGCCCACCTCCGAAACAGCTATATACAGATAACAATCCCGCGACTTCGTCCGCGTGAAATTTATTTTTTATTCCATGGGAACTTAATTTTTCGGGATATAATGTCCTCAACTATACCCATGCATACCGTTGCTCTGTTGCGGCGTGATTGAAAAACAAACCAACACACTTTCGCATTTATGATATTAATATGATACATTCATTCATATCGTTCATTTATACCTCTACCATAAGATTAGATAGGGCTAGTCTAGGCTAGTAGTAGTATTAACTCTAATATACCAATGGTTGCGGGTCCCACACCTAACCGCACTTCGACCTCCTAAGCCATATACTGAAAACAAGCCTGAATTATATAGCACCTATAAGCGCATACCTATATATTTTGGTTCGGACCGCTTTTAAGCCGTATAGATTGAGATCTAGGTCAGGGGGTTACTACCATCACATCCAGCAGTATTATTTCAAAATGAAAGCTATATGTCCGGTACCTTGACGTCTCCAAAATAAGGATTCAATTCAATTTAATTCTTGGTTTTATGGCTTGCGTTTATACCAAACGCGTACAATATACCTCGCCAATGACGCGTGGAATGGAGGAGACACGCTTTATAAGTAGGTGATATTATCTGGGACATTCTAAAAAAAATAATTAAGGATTGTAATTTTAAAACACGAACGTCAATAATATTAAAACAATACGGCTATAAACGATGGTAGTATGCCCCCAGGTGGACGAAATTGGACCACTTTGTAAATTAATATTACATTCATCCATCATACGTGCATCCACAGCCCAGTTACTTTTTGTGGAGCAACATGATGCAACACGTGTTTTTGAATTGAAAACTTCTTTAGCAGCGTTAAGCACTTTTTGGTAGGGGGTAAAAATGTAGATTCGCGTGACCGTGACCGACATGTTCGCGTGACCGACATGCTCGCGAACACCGACATGCTCGCGTGGTTACGAAGACAAAATGTTTTAAATATAAATATACTACATTCGAAATTAATCTTTAATAGCTCAGTGTTAAGGTTTATAAATGCGAATATTATAAATGCGAAAGTGAGTCTGTCTGTCCGTCTGTCTTTCTGTCTGCTACGCTTTCACGGCCCACCTGTTCCACCGATTTGGATGAAATTTGGTATATGGATGGTTTGTTTCCCGGGGAAGGACATCTAATTATTATTGCGGAAAACTAAGGAAATCCCGCGGGAATTGTAAAAAAAAGACTTAACGTGCTCTAAGTAACAATGGAGGATAGTAACGAGTACATAGAGACAACACAAAAGCAAACAAGGTCATGTAATTCCAACTTGCTCTTCTAGCTATAAAGCCTAATCACTGAGGAGTAGTGGGCCGGTGCTTATTTACTTAGGCCTCGTAAACGCCAGAGGGCGATACTAAACGACAAACATCCATACATGATGTAATACTAGGTGGATTACATCATTGTATAGAAGCGATGTTAGCCTAGTAGTTAAGACACCCGACCCCCTGTACGGGGTTACGCACCTCCTACTTTTATTCTTTTAAATAAATAAATAATAACCATCTATTTCAATGTTCTATTCAAATAAACTTTTACAAGTGATTTTGAATCGTCGAGTGAATCTACCACTGGTTCGGAATGCCATTCCTACCGAGAAGACCAGCAAGAAACTCGGTGGTTGCTCTTTTGAAAAAAATAATTTACAATTTCATCAATGTGTAGATATACATATATAAGTAACCGCTAACCTTAGCATTGCTGGAGAATGTTGTACCTACAATATTTGATGGTGAGAAATGTCAATGAGAGGCCATAGAGAAAGAAAGAAGAACGAAGTCGCGGGCATCATCTATTATAATGTACAGAAAATCCAGTTACAATTATTTTATAAGTAATTTTAAGATTATATTAATATTATATTAGTTACCTATATTGATAGATTTTTTGTTACCTTATTTAAAATTCTACGATAATAATTAATATTCACCTTGATATAAAATTTACTTAATTAGAAATCTAATGAACTAATTTGCGTGAAAAACACCCCTATATTGGAAAATTGACTTTGAAATGTAGTTAGCGTTAATTAAACAGCAAACTTGACGAGTTGTTCCTTAATAACTTAAGGTGTTTCATAGGATACGACACGACAAACGAAATAAAGAAACACTGCAAAAAAGTCGTATTATAATAGTCGTACCTATAGTAAAAATATTGGATAAAAGCAAGCGGTACTTTGCGGAAGTCCATGATGAACAAGGAACTTAATCCATACTTTACTATCCATCCATACTAATATTATAAATGCGAAAGTGTCTGTCTGTCTGTCTGCTACGCTTTCACGGCCCAACTACTCAACCGATTTTGATGAAATTTGGTACAGTTTACATCCCGGGGAAGGACAAAGGCTACTTTTTATCCCGGAAAATTGAAGAGTTCCCGCGGGAATCAAAAAATAGGATCTGTTCCACCGATTTTGCTGAAATTTGGGACAGGGATAGGTTGTATCCCGGGGAAGGACATAGGCTATTTTTATTCCGGAAAATACAAGAGATCCCGCGGGAATCAAAAACCTTAATCCACGCGGACGAAGTCGCGGGCATCATCTAGTTCCCTATAATCCGCCAACGTGTAGCTTGCACGTGTAGCTTGCACGTGTAGCATGTGATTCACCGCCCAATAAGCCAGCAATGCGCACCGCCCAACACCACACCACACAATGTTCCAAATTACTCTCAACGTACGATTCACTCCGACACCGGAGCATCCTCAGGAGATGTTGACTCGACAATGCACGATTGTAAAGTACAATCATGTACAATCCACCTCTACTCACAATACTTTACAATCTGCTGAAACGGCTTCTATTGATCTTGGTAAAAAATAATAAAACCATTATCTACATCGAAATGTGGTTTAAAACGCTATTTTAGGAAAGAGTCATCGATAATTTTAATAAGTAGGCAAAATATCCCATCTGATGCTCTCATATGAATCCGCTATGTCGAACATAATATCATGTAGGGTTGACACAATATCGGCACGGGGTACTAACTAATAATACTGTACGGGAGCAGGTGATATGGGTCGACCGTAACAATGAAGAAAGATATCTTCCTCCGACCGGGTGTGCTCCGGGAACAGTGGTTCAAACATTGATCTTTAAGGGAGTCGTATATAGGTAGCTACAGCGCAATTCAGAGAAAGAAAAATTTGTAATCGCGATGCAGGCTCTTCGTATTACTTCGGTGCTACCAGTAGTACCATCTATTGGAATAGTATCTGATGCCCGCGACTTCGTCCGCGTGGTTTAATTTTTTTTATTCCCGCGAGAACTCCTTAATTTTCTGGGATAAACAGCAGCTTGTCACTCTCCAGTTCCTCAACTATATCCATACCAAAAATCACGTCTATCCGTTGCTCCGTTGCGGCGTGATTGAAGGACAAACCAACAAACACTTCCGCATTTATAATATAAGTTTGAAGTGCGGACTAAATGTATTCGATAATTAATATTATTCTAATCGTGATGAGGTCGTAACTTTGAATAGCAACTGCGCCCTGATCAAATGATTTAGTATCGTAATTTAACTAACCAATATGATTAAATCTCTCGTAAAGACTCTACAAGTTTTAACAACACACTGGTGTAAGTTTAAATGAGAATACAAAAATGTTAAAAGTGTTAAATTAATAATTTGCTTCTGAATCGACGCTTATAAAATTAACATTATAATGTTACACGACCTCTTCTTGTTCTTTGACTACCTCCGTGGCGCAGTGTTGAGCGCTGTTGCCTTAACGTGCGGAGGTCCCGGGTTCGATCCCCGGCAGAGTCAATTTGTGAATTTATAATTTCTGCATTTTCCCTGATCTGGCCTGGTGGAATGCTTCGGCCGAGGCTAGTTACCACCCTACCGGCAAAGACGTGCCGCCAAGCGATTTAGCGTTCCGGTACGATGCCGTGTAGAAACCGAAAGGGGTATGGGTTAAATACAACTTTTTTTTTCCACTTAGACTGCATCATCACTTACCATCAGGTGAGATTGGAGTCAAGGGCTTACTTGTAGTGGATTAAATATAATAAATACCTGTTTTTTTTTACTTTATTGCACAACCAAAACTAGCTGCTATGTACAATAGGAATAATTACAACTCAATCAAATGAGCAACTCTTTATCATACTCAAAAACGCGCTTCTAATATGGAAATTTGTATGAAGTACATCGTTGTGACGTCAACAAATTTCAACGCACTTTTTTCTTTAATCTAAAGTTAAAAATGGTAATCAAAATTAAAACTAACTATGAGGATGTGAATTTTTAATATTTTGGTAGACCCTAGAAATAATTTATTTTTGACATAGGCATCATCCCTATTGGCGGACTTAAAGCTCGAGAGCCTTAACTGCCAGTCGACATTTGGAAGGTGTGAAACTTTAATTTGGAATTATTTCTAACTTTAGAATGCGGAATATCCCCTGAAAAACCACTGCCACGACATGTAAATAAAGCGAAATCTGGATTGAAAATGAGATAGACTATCAATTTCTGTTTACATATCAAATATTCATAGTTTATTCCAAGCATTTATCTAAAATCCTCGATGATACTAACTATTCGAGAGCGTTCGTCGTTTTGGTCAGGATCATAAATTTCCACAAGTGTCAATAAGTCATTTTTCATGCCACTATCGCGTTCGACCAATTTTTCCGGTCTTAGCTGCGGTCTCTATAAAAAATCTATTAACATAGAGTTGTTTTTACTTCAATTAAATTAAATAAATGTTTTATTTCATGTTATAGCAACCTGTGCCACTTATGATAAAGTTGGGATGGTACCATCGGTTCGGAAAGTTGATCCTACTGAGAAAACCACTACTAACATGCCCGGCGAAATAGGTTTAACTGGTTTTTTATTAATGTCATAAAATTAAATCGTCACCATCACCTTCAGCTCCATGATGTATAACCTGCATCATCATTGTTACAGTCTCAAATTGTTGTGCATTTAATGATACCCTTGCAGCAACAATGGGTTTTGGGTCAATAACGGAAAAGTATTAAAAAATTTACAATATTTTTACGTAATAGGCACATGACTGCAATGTCACCTGGTTTATTTACCTAAGTCTTAGATGATTAGATTTTCTACAAGTTTAGTTTTAAAGTCGTTAGTTTTTCGTCTCGGTAAAAATGACATTCCGAAGCAGTGAAAGGTTCATTTGACGATTCAAAAGCACTACCTACAGTAAAAGTTTCACTACAGCCCAGTTGCTGGGCACAGGCCTCCACTCTCATAGGAGAGAGGGAATTAAAGCTTAGACCCACCACGCTGCTCCAATGCGGGTTGGCGGGTTTTAACGACTATATTATCATGTTAGTGATAATAACCGGGACCGACGGCTTAACGTGCTCTCCGAGGCACGGGAGTGAAACACCGCCAACTTCCTAACTCAGGGCTAGTACTGAGAATTTCTAATCAGAAAAATCCAACACTCACTCGAACCCGGGACCTCGTCAGCCGCAGTCGAACATGATAACCACTAGACCAACGAGGCAGTAAAAGTTTATTTGAATAAAAATAAGTGTAACTATATGAAATTCACACACGGCAGAAGTGTCACTTCAGAAAAGTAGCCTACGAGAGAATGAGACAAATATAACTTGTATTCTTTCTCATTCTCTCCTATTATGAATATGTTTGTCTCTTTTTGGTGTCGCTTTTCGTTTCATCGAATTTTCAAATCACAACGATTCTAAAGAAGTTTCACTTCAAAAATCTTTTAGTTTTGGTGGTGGATTTGCTACTCCATGAACTATTCTCAACTCAATGCCAATTCGCATAAACAGTGGAAAATTATTTATTTTTATTTCTATTTGGAATGGGAAAAGTTGAATGAAAATGTTTTCTTATCTGTTTGTTTTCTACAAACTATGTTGGCTTAGCTCAGTGCCATTTCTATAACCGCGTAATTTTAATTTGAAACTAAATAATTCACGCTTTTCTTTTGTGTTTATTTTTTGCTGGACTATGCGAATGTTTGTTTGTTTTGTGGTTGATATTTGTCCAGTGCAGCAAATGTTATTTACTACTAGATGATGCCCGCGTTCGTCCGCGTGAATTGAGGTTTTGGGTTTCCGCGGGAACTCTTTAATTTTCCGGGATAGCCTATGTATTATTCCAGACTATGATCTATCTCTGTGCCAAATTTCATCCAGATCCGTTCAGCTGTTTTGGCGTAACAAACATCCATCCATCCATCCAAACTTTCGCATTTATAATATTAGAATTGGAGCTAGAGCTTGAATTAGAGCTTTACACCTAACACTAAGGTACTAGAACTAGTCCACAAAAACAGAGAACTCATTTCCACCATCATGCGGAGAAAACTGGCTTTCTTCGGACATCTGCAAAGAGGAGCCCAATTTTCACTTTCAAGACTAGTTTTGGAAGGAAGGATTGCAGGCAAGATAGCTCCAGATAGCCAAAGGTGCAAGTGTTTGGACGATATAAGGGGGTGGACAGGGCTTAGCTATCCAAGGCTAAAAGTTGCGGCTCAAAATAGAAAAGATTTTCGCATGATGACCGCCCAACTTCGGTTTGAAGAAGGCAAGGTTTGATGACGATCATGAATATTAGAATAGATGGTACCCGTGATGAAGACGTTTCTCATGCATTTAACTCATAAACAGGATTTTCCGTCATACTAAGATACCGATTTTGCAAAATTTTGGTACGAAGTCAGCTTGTATGATGATTGCATCCTGAGGACAGCTGATATAGTCGTAGAATAGATACTTTTTATTTCGGAAAACGCAAAGACTTCGCCGGGACTGTTATAAAACGAATACTCACGCGGTTAAAGTCGCCGGCATCATCTAGTATGTAATATTTATGTAGTCTATTGTATGATCATAAGTTGTTGCACTATCCCGCTCCTTTTAAAGATCACTAACGGATGGGTAATGAAATCCATAATGGATAATGGATGGAGGAGATCATATTTAGTGATAAGACCGCCCTTGCGCACTTTGTTTTCTGTATTTTTTTAGAATTTACTTTGTATCTTTATGTTTGTGTGGCAATTAATAATTTATCTATCTACTATCTGTCATAACTCTTCATTAAGTTTGCCCCATCTTATCATTCCGAGGTAGGTACGGAATTCCAAGAAGTGAAAAACAACATAAAATCTTATTTTAGTGAGCGCCATAATTAATTCTCAAGTTGGAGACGGCGTTATGAAGGAAGACATTTTTAATTTGGAAAATATATGTACCTTATCACGTCTGGTTGTAAAATTATTCTGGATCCTTGGATATAAAACAATATTAAATCTTCGTGTTTAATTAGATAAATAGCACTCTGGGTTTTATAGAATGAATTCCGGTTCCTTTTCTTTAAAAGTAACTACTTACACTTTGAATGACCGCGACATCGTCCGCGTAGATTTAGGTTTTTGAAAAATCCCCTGGTATATCATTGATTTCTTGGGATAAAAAGTATCCTGTGTCGTTTTTGATGAAAGGTACGGAGATGGGTTGCATCCCGGGGCTGTTTCGCTACGGAGGTCGCCGGCTCGCTCACAACCAACCTTCGTCCACTTTGCTCAGCGTCGTAGGCCTTTCATAGTAGTTCGTAGACATGTCATAGCATTATAGGGCTGTCATAAAAGTATGTAGACGTGTCGTAGCGTCATAGGCCCGCCATAGTAGTTTGTAGACGTCGTAGAAGGTTCGTAGACATTCAAGACCTCCTTTGCGAGCTTCTGGCTTCGCGTTTTACATAAACACTCAAAGGACAAAGTAGGCGAAGCTGAATGTGCTACAAATGTGTTTTTACTTTCTAACACATTTTAAAAAGATGCATATTTTTAGGTCCATACCTATTGATATTATAATTAATGCTAATGTGAGTTTGGTTTTTTTATGGTTTGACGTCCCATCTTTCCAACCGATTTTGAAAAAAATTGGTAGGTAAAGGCATAGGTCGTGTCCCGAGGAAGGACATAGGTTACTTTTAAAAACCAAAATTAAGGATCTCCCGCGGGAATCAAGTAACTTAATCCACGCGGAAGTCCCTGGCATCATCTATTACCTAATAAAATAATATAAGATTATTTTGAATTCAGTGGTACCAAAACGATTAAAGTTCGCTCCAAGGGATAAACTGCGCTAAGTTGTCCGGATTAGCGTGACGGCACGATCCCTGGAGCACTAAGCATCTTCCAGACTAACATTTTGCATCATATGAACAATTCCCTAATAACGGGATTACGTATGACAATGTAGCTAAATTTTCTGTATTTTAACCCACCGGCTCGCTACTGAGTTCGAGAAGGATTCGGTCCATCGCGCCGGGTAAGTAAATCTTTATTCAAAATTCAAATGTTTTTTTACTCAAATAAACTTTTACAAGTACTTTTGAATCGTCAAGTGAATCTACCACTGGTTCATGTTTATCACTATTGTTGCACTGTCCCGCTCACTTTTAAAGTTCCTTAAGGAGGAGAGGGGGTGATATTAGGAGGAGGTATTAGTATGATATGAACTTACTAGGCCTAGTCGATAGTCACCTCAATAACAAAGAAATGAGAATACATAAATAATGTTGAAAGATAAACACTGAAATGGGAGAAAATAACTGCAAAAGCATTCCCATTTTACGAGCGTTAAAAGTAAAACAGTTATTTGGTGCCGCTATAAAAGCGGACGAGTTACCGGACTAATCCTAAATCCGAATCATTGTGGAAGAGTCGAGGATTTGAATAGAACTTCGTTATATTCGGTTGATAGAGTTACGTACTAATCCATCATCATCATCATCATCCTCAACCGATAGACGTCCACTGCTGGACATAGGCCTCTTGCAAGGATTTCCACACGCCTCGGTCTTGCGCCGCCTGGACCCAGCGGCTCCCTGCGACTCTTCTGATGTCGTCTGTCCAGCGAGTAGGGGGTCTGCCAACGCTGCGCTTTCCCGTGCGTGGTCGCCACTCCAGCACTTTGGGACCCCAACGCCTATCGGTTCTTCTAACTATGTGCCCCGCCCATTTCCACTTCAGCTTCGCAACACGTCGAGCAATGTCGGTTACTTTAGTTCTTCTGCGGATCTCCTCATTTCTGATTTGATCGCGCAAAGAAACCCCGAGCATTGCTCTCTCCATCGCCCGCTGAGTGACCCTGAGCTTTCTTATGAGGCCCATAGTTAGCGACCAAGTCTTGCAACCGTATGTCATCACTGGCAACACGCACTGTTCGAAGACTTTGGTCTTCAGGCACTGAGGAATCTTGGACGAGAAGACATCTCGAAGCTTCCCGAACGCTGCCCAGCCGAGTTGGATTCGGCGGCTCACCTCTTTCTCGAAATTGGACCTACCTAGCTGGACCATGTGTCCCAGGTATATATACTCGTCTACAATTTCGAGTGCAGAGCTCCCAACCATTACTGGGTGGAGCGGAACATGAGCATTAGACATGATTTTCGTCTTACTCATGTTCATTTTAAGGCCCACCTGTTGGGAAACTCTGCTGAGGTCATTGAGCATTGCATTAAGGTCACCCAGAGTCTCTGCCATGATGACTATATCATCGGCAAACCGAAGGTGAGTGATGTACTCGCCATTGATGTTGATGCCAGATCCGTTCCAATCCAGAAGCTTAAAGACGTCCTCCAACGCAGCGGTAAAGAGCTTCGGGGAGATTACATCTCCCTGTCGCACTCCCCGCTGTAGTTGGATTGGCCTCGTAGTCTGGTCCTGTATACGAACTGACATTGTGGCGTTTTCGTACAAACACTTCAGCACTTGGATATACCGGTAGTCTATCCGGCATCTCTGCAGTGACCTCAACACAGCCCAAGTTTCCACCGAATCGAAGGCTTTCTCATAGTCCACAAACGCTAAGCATAGTGGCCGGTTATACTCTTCAGTCCAGTTCTAATCCATACGTACATACATACAAGAGTTCCCGCGGGAATCGAAAAAACTTGGTCCACGCGGACGCTGTCGCTGGAATCATCTATTTTGAAATAACTGGATGGAGATGTATTTTTTTTGGAAAAGTGTTTTTTGGAAATTATATTTAAATTTTTTTTTTTTATTAAAATATTATATGACTAGATGATTCCCGCGACTTCGTCCGCGTGGACCAAGTTTTTTCGATTCCCGCGGAAACTTGAATTTTCTGGGATAAAAAGTAGCCTATGTCCTTCCCCGGGAAACAACCTACCCCTGTACCAAATTTCATTAAAATCGGTTGAACAGATAAATTTTTTGATTCCCGCGGGAACTCTTGATTTCTCCGGGATAAAAAGTAGCCTATGACCTTCCCCGGGATATAACCTATCCCTGTATCAAATTTCATCAAAATCGGTTGAACAGATGGGCCGTGAAAGCGTAGCAGACAGATAGACAGATACACTTTCGCATTGATAATATTAGTATGGATATTTAAAAAAAGGGAAAAAAAATATCGGACTGGAGAATCTGGAGTCTGGACTCGAACCGGGGTATTCATGGCTCCGAGACCGCCCGTTTTCCCACTGCAGCTGTTATAACCTTGTTGACGGTGACAAAATTTACCTACCTATTTACCTACCTATTTCCTATTCTAATGATATTGTACCAGCTTTTCATTGCTTGAAAACACGGATAAAACGACATTTTCTAAAAATGAATCCTAGCTAGATCGATTTATCATCGGTATCGATCTCAGGTGTCAAAGCTAAATCAGTTTCATCCACCACCACCAGCACTACAGCCCATTAACGTCCCTATGCTAATTAATAATTTAACTATATATTAGTGCTGCGTGCTGCGCGCGCAACTTCTTTTGTACTAAAACTTATACTTGTTTGTAATATAAAGTATTTAAGGTTGTCGCAAGATAAGTAACGACAGGATAGGTAGGACCGCTGGTGGTTTTAGTGGGTAGTCTGGGTAACTGGGAGTCCCACATACCCTGCGGATAGCTTAGCCCTCATCTTAATGAGGGTTCAGCTATCGACAGGGATGCGTAAAGGCATTTCCACCAGCGGGATGTTAAAAAAAACGTCCCTATGCTGTGCTGGGCACAGGCCTCCACTCTCCTAGGAGGGAGGGAATTAGAGCTTAGACCCACCACGCTGCTCGAATGCTGGTTGGCGGCCCTTAACGACTATTATCATGTTAGTGATAATAACCGGGACCGACGGCTTAACGTGCTCTCCGAGGCATGGAGGTGAAACACCGCCAACTTCCTAACTCCGGACTAGTACTGAGAATTTCTAGTCAGAAAACCCCAATCCTTAAATAGTCCCGGGACTCTAACCCGGGACCTCGTCGGCCGCAGTCGAACATGCCAACCACTAGACCAACGAGGCAGTCAGTCTCAGTCAGATCAGTTTCATCAGTAAACCTAAATTATATTCGAGTAGGTAAGTTTACATACCTTACCGGATTATTCCTTATCACTTTCCCAAAGCAAAAATCTAAAACAGAATAATGCATTTGTTATTACCCTCGGGCCTCGACGAAACGGAGACGATAATATGTGTGTTTGCCCTAAGAGGTTGTCCGTTTGTTTTTTTTTATTAAAAAACAAACGAAACGAAACTCTTGGTTTTATCATCTTATGTCCAATATTGCATTGGCAGAATGACCTTTAAATAAAAAAGTAGTACATTTGAAAGGTACTACTTGCCAAAAATTTAAAAAGAAATCTCAAAGCAAGACAAGCTTGTATAAAGTATACTACGTAGCCTATTTCATTCCGGTCGGGTGTTCTCCGATAGCGCGGTGTACACGACTACTAGCGCCATCTAGTTTTCTATAAAGTATAATAAAATATAATCCTATTTCTAAGAACGATGACGGTTAAAAAAGTATAAACTGCGTTCCAGCCGTCATCGCCCACCTCCGAAACAGCTATACAGATATCCAAAACTAATATCTGAAATTATAGTTCATAGTTACAAGAACAATTTACTTAAATTTAAAAAAAAACTTTAAACCGTGAAGCATGCAAGACCTGCATACTGTATATATGTGTATGTGTGTGTGTGTGTGTGTGTGTGTGTGTAAATAATAATATTAGTTTAGATTAAAATATTTACAACAAACAACCTACTACAAATATAGGTTTTAAATCTCTTTTGCTCTAATGTGTTGAGCAATTTAATCGCAAACTCAAACTTAATCATATTGTCGGTCAATATTCTTTCTTTTGATTTATAAAATTTTGATCTTTCTCCTCCTTTCTATCGAGTAGGTATGCAAATATCTTCTCGTAACTTAAGTATCTAAAAGTAAAATGTATTCACTCCTCTCTCGCAAAACGCCCCAACCGTCATGAGATCCACGCAGACCGACAGATTCTCATGAATAGAGAGATAACTCATAGTCGCTACGTTACATTCAGGGCAATTTAATCACAAACCCAAACTGGATCGTATTGACCGAGCTTGAGACTTGAAAATACACTTGACTGCGACACTTGACTTGACAAATTATGTTTTTAACAGTTGTGGCGTTATCTCCTTGCTAGCTGGCAACGCACACAAGCTACGCGTTCGGAATTGTTTGTTGTTTGTTTTTGTTCGGAACTTGCTTTTGGAACGTTTTTGGATTCGGAACGTCCTGCGCGCGGGAGCTGCGCTATAGCAACAGACGACACACCATTCGATTGCTGGACGTCCAGCGCAACGCTTCCTTTAATATATTTCTATTGTACAGTTTTACATAATCTATTATATCTTATTAATATACTTGTAAACGTGGACCAAGTCTATTATTTCCACATCACATAGGTGGGCAAAACCCACCTATATTGGTGACCGCCCGGCGTAAGAAATACATACGGAAACTATCATCGCTGACGACGAAGTGCATTTCAGCCTACGAGCAAACAAGCAGCCGATGTGCAAGTTTTAATTTTTTGCCCGGCTTAAAGTTATCTTTCCTGGACGTCGTCTCTATGCAAGGACCCTATGGAGAAGTAATATGAAGGAATGACGCATTATATCCAGTGATATTGTGATATTTTGTCGATCAGGCATTCGAGATTATTTATTGCAAAAGGATAAACAACAACGTTGTAAATATTGGATGACATGTGACATTGCAAGAAGTTTGTTCAAAAAAATTGAATACTTGTGAAAGATTTTTTTTTATGGACGATAGTTTATTATTTTTATTTTTCAATAGGTTTTGTTTTCTGTTTTTGACAATGACTGACAGACAACTCCAACATTGTAAACATTGCAATATTTTCCGTGTATTTTTCTTTTCATTTCAGCTTAATCATTTATTTCAGATTAGCTATGGTGATAATTAATGTGGTAACGTTTTAGATTTTATACAGCAGTTCGAATAGTGAGTTTCTTAAAGCCAAGTTAGCAAGCGCCACAGCAATTTTCAAAATTTTAGAAAACAAGAAGAAGCAGATTAAGGCTTTGTAAGCTCCTGATGGGTTTATCAGTCGTGCTCTTCTTTGCTCAGGGTATTCCTCGCGTCGGTTCTGCAAAGTGACGTCGCCGCATTACACATTGCGCTGCTTGACGCCCCGTCGGACGCCTTCACGCCCAACGCTGTGTGACTCTTCCGACGTTCTTCCGTGCCCATCGCTGCACGACTCAACCCGACCGACGTGACGCCCCTCGTGCCCAACGCTGCACGAGCTTTTGAAAACGGTCGCGCCCATACGCTTCGTGATCTGACCGACGCCCCTTCCGCAACTAGCGATATGCTATGCGATTATCGACTGGCGATTTTTCGCGCTCAGCCTTATGCTGCGCTGCTTCTGCACGTCTCGACGCCTTTTCGTGCCCAACGCTGCACGAACCGTCCGACGTGGCTAGCTTGCCTCAGTCGCTTCGTCATGGTCTTTGTTTCCTTTTTACCCTATTGCCTAATTTTATTTTGTTTTTCTCCCCTTGTTTTCTTTTCTCTCCGCAGGGGGGTGATGTGGCGTTACCTCCTTGCTAGCTGGCAACGCACACAAGCTACGCGTTCGGAATTCGAACTTGCTTTTGGAACGTTTTTGGATTCGGAACGTCCTGCGCGCGAGAGCTGCGCTATAGCAACAGACGACACACCATTCTATTGCTGGACGTCCAGCGCAACGCTTCCTTTGATATATTTCTATTGTACAGTTTTACATAATCTATTGTATCTTATTAATATACCTACTTGTAAACGTGGACCAGTCTGTTATTTCCACATCACATAGGTGGGCAAAACCCACCTATACAGTTACAAATCATTTGAATTCCTGAGAGTTCTTCATAAGGTTCTCAAAAGTAAGGTTAATTCTGCCAATCCGCACTTGGCCTAGGTGGTGGACTATGGCCCATTTCATTCTGAGAGGAGACTCGAGCTTAGTAGTGAGCCGGCGATGTGTTGAAATGATGATGACGACCACCATAAAAAAAGTGTCGTAGATATATTAATGCAATCATCTCTTTTTGTTCTGCTTTTCCAACACGTCTGTAAAGCTAGAAAGGTTAAGTCGGCAGAATCACTCGTTTTATATCTCAAAATTTAGTGCTCATTTAGTGCTAATTTAGTGCTGATAACAGATATTTGGTGCTGTGAGAGGTGGACTAAAAATGAGAACACTGCTAACTTTTAATTAAGCTAGCAGTGTACTGTTCGTGACCGCGCTATGATACAGTTGGAGCGAAAGGCACATCAGCTAATAATTTAGTGCTCAATTAGTGCTGCCTATACAAGCAAACAGATTTTTCGAAAAAAAATTTTTTCAGTTTTAAAGTATAGATTACTGCTGACTTAACGACACGAGCAATCATGGAGCTAAAAGATGACTTTAAAATCGGTATTGGTGAAATTGAAAAGAGTTACTAATTAGTGCTCAATTAGTGCTGCCAGTACAGCAAAAGATTTAAAAAAAAAAAATTTTTTTTTCTCTCAAATCAACTACTGCTAGTATAACGACGCCAGCAGTCGTAAGAGCTAAAAGAAGACTTTAAAACGGAAACTTATGGATTTAAAAGACGTCACCATTTAGTGCTCAATTAGTGCTAATTTAGTGCTGATAACAGATATTTGGTGCTGTGATAGGTGGACTAAAAATGAGAACACTGCTAACTTTTAATTAAGCTAGCAGTGTACTGTTCGTGACCGCGCTATGATACAGTTGGAGCGAGAGGCACATCAGCTAATAATTTAGTGCTCAATTAGTGCTGCCTGTACAAGCAAACAGATTTTTCGAAAAAAAAAATTTCAGTTTTTAAGTATAGATTACTGCTGACTTAACGACACGAGCAATCATGGAGCTAAAAGATGACTTTAAAATCGGTATTGGTGAAATTGAAAAGAGTTAGTAATTAGTGCTCAATTAGTGCTGCCAGTACAGCAAAAGATTTTAAAAAAATTAATATTTTTTTTTCTCAAATCAACTACTGCTAGTATGACGCCAGCAGTCGTAAGAGCTAAAAGAAGACTTTAAAACGGAAACTAATGGATTTAAAAGACGTCACCATTTAGTGCTCAATTAGTGCTAATTTAGTGCTGATAACAGATATTTGGTGCTGTGATAGGTGGACTAAAATTGAGAATACTGCTAACTTTTAATTAAGCTAATAGTGTACTGTTCGTGACCGCGCTATGATACAGTTGGAGCGAGAGGCACATCAGCTAATAATTTAGTGATCAATTAGTGCTGCCTGTACAAGCATACAGATTTTTCGAAAAAAAAAAAACAGTTTTTAAGTAAAGATTACTGCTGACTTAACGACACGAGCAATCATAGAGCTAAAAGATGACTTTAAGTATTGGTGAAATTGAAAAAAGTTACTAATTAGTGCTCAATTAGTGCTGCCAGTACAGCAAAAGATTTTAAAAAAAAAATTTTTTTTTTCTCAAATCAACTACTGCTAGTATAACGACGCCAGCAGTCGTAAGAGCTAAAAGAAGACTTTAAAACGGAAACTAATGGATGTAGAAGAGGTCACCATTTAGTGCTCAATTAGTGCTAATTTAGTGCTGATAACAGATATTTGGTGCTGTGATAGGTGGACTAAAAATGAGAACACTGCTAACTTTTAATTAAGCTAGCAGTGTACTGTTCGTGACCGCGCTATGATACAGTTGGAGCGATTTAGTGCTCAATTAGTGCTGTCGTTGTAGCAAAGGATTTTTGAAAAAGAATTTTTTTTTTTTTTCAAATCAACTACTGCTAGTATAAAGACGCCAGCAGTCGTAAGAGCTAGAAGAATACTTTAAAACTGAAACTAATGGAATTGAAAGACGTTACTATTTAGTGCTGAATTAGTGCTGTCGACCAATTTTGAGAACACCGTTTCAAGAAAAAAAAAAAATTACCGATTTTTAATGAGTATAAGTATAATTATCGTCGGAGTTAAAATCGGTCATTTTTTTTTATTTCAGATCTGAGGAAGAGATCAATCGACTCGCACCAGCCAGGTCAATTTTTTTTTGGAGAGGGAAACTTCAACGCCATTTTTCCAATTTAAAAAAAAATTTTTTTGGTCATAATTTTCATTTTTGTGTAGATAACAAGTAATAGAATAAGTGTAAAAAAAATTTGAAAGCATTAGTCATACCTTCATATAGATATATATTTTTTTTAGATTAGCTTAAATTTTAGGCCGCTAGACCACCGGGTCCCCTTAAATAATATAATAGCAATGTTACGGATAACCTGCAAATTTTTGAGATTTAAGACTTGAAGAATTTAAGACTAATAATTTCAAGTTTATATTTTTATATAAGGAAAAAATTGTATTAAACAGGTTTGGGAGCTTCAGAATAATCAAATCTTTTTAATTGAGCTTATGAAATTTTACAATATGTTTAGAATATTCTTTCAAAATTTTAAGTCGATCGGCGTAAAAGTATAGGAGATAGAGCTTAGAAAATTTTGCTCTCAAGCTGAATTGAACGTAATCTAAACAATAAACACGTTTTTCTTGAAACGGTGTTCTCAAAATTGGTCGACAGCACTAATTCAGCACTAAATAGTAACGTCTTTCAATTCCATTAGTTTCAGTTTTAAAGTATTCTTCTAGCTCTTACGACTGCTGGCGTCGTTATACTAGCAGTAGTTGATTTGAAAAAAAAAATTAATTCTTTTTCAAAAATCCTTTGCTACAACGACAGCACTAATTGAGCACTAAATTATTAGCTGATGTGCCTCTCGCTCCACCTGTATCATAGCGCGGTCACGAACAGTACACTGCTAGCTTAATTAAAAGTTAGCAGTGTTCTCATTTTTAGTCCACCTATCACAGCACCAAATATCTGTTATCAGCACTAAATTAGCACTAATTGAGCACTAAATGGTGACGTCTTTTAAATCCATTAGTTTCCGTTTTAAAGTCTTCTTTTAGCTCTTACGACTGCTGGCGTCGTTATACTAGCAGTAGTTGATTTGAGAAAAAATAATAATATTTTTTTAAAAATCTTTTGCTGTACTGGCAGCACTAATTGAGCATTAATTAGTAACTCTTTTCAATTTCACCAATACCGATTTTAAAGTCATCTTTTAGCTCCATGATTGCTCGTGTCGTTAAGTCAGCAGTAATCTATACTTAAAAACTGAAAAAAAATTTTTTCGAAAAATCTGTATGCTTGTACAGGCAGCACTAATTGAGCACTAAATTATTAGCTGATGTGCCTCTCGCTCCAACTGTATCATAGCGCGGTCACGAACAGTACACTGCTAGCTTAATTAAAAGTTAGCAGTGTTCTCATTTTTAGTCCACCTATCACAGCACCAAATATCTGTTATCAGCACTAAATTAGCACTAATTGAGCACTAAATGGTGACGTCTTTTAAATCCATTAGTTTCCGTTTTAAAGTCTTCTTTTAGCTCTTAGGCCTGCTGGCGTCGTTATACTAGCAGTAGTTGATTTGAGAAAAAATAATAATAATTTTTTAAAAATCTTTTGCTGTACTGGCAGCACTAATTGAGCACTAATTAGTAACTCTTTTTAATTTCACCAATACCGATTTTAAAGTCATCTTTTAGCTCTATGATTGCTCGTGTCGTTAAGTCAGCAGTAATCTATACTTAAAAACTGAAAAATTTTTTTTTCGAAAAATCTGTTTGCTTGTACAGGCAGCACTAATTGAGCACTAAATTATTAGCTGATGTGCCTCTCGCTCCAACTGTATCATAGCGCGGTCACGAACAGTACACTGCTAGCTTAATTAAAAGTTAGCAGTGTTCTCATTTTTAGTCCACCTATCACAGCACCAAATATCTGTTATCAGCACTAAATTAGCACTAAATGAGCACTAAATTTTGAGATATAAAACGAGTGATTCTGCCGACTTAACCTTTCTAGCTTTACAGACGTTTTTCCAACCGGTACCTAGTAGAGTCCTGACATATTAGATCATAAGTGGCACATCACAAGCAGCAGCCAAGCGCTAGCCTATATATATATAAAAATAAAAATAAAAATGACGTGTGGCACTCGGAGACTGCCGCGGTAAAGCTATTGCATAGCATTTTTTAGTATTTTTTTTTTGGTAAATCAAATTAAATTAAATTAAAATTTAATAAAAATAAAAATTCGATTCGAACCGGGGCCGGGTCTGGTTTTTAACCGCCCTTTTTCCCACTTGAGCTATAATTATAACCTTGTAGATGATGGCTAAATTTACCTTCGTATTTTATTGATACTGTAGCAGCGCTTTGCGTATTACAAGAAACTAAAGCTGTCACGGGGTGTTAGGTTATTTTCGTTACGGAATTTCTAGATTCGGTCTCCACGCTCAAGGCCCGCGATAGAAGCTATAATGCAATAGCTTAAAAAAAACCAAGTTGCCCTACATTAAATAAGCATTTAATTTCAAGCTATACCTACCTACTTACTACTTTACATAAGTCGTAAGTTAACAAGTATAATGTAAGTATTCCTTCCTTTCCTTCCTTTATGTGAGGATTCTCGCGACGCAAAACGCTCCGTCTCGAGATCCACGCAGACCGACAGTTTCTCATGAATAGACAGATAACTCACAGTCGCTACGTTTCACTCACGGCAATTTAATCACAAACTCACACTGGATCGTATTTACCGAGCTTGAGACTTGAAGTAGGTATTATCTTGGGTGTATATTTTTAAAACGCGGTCTACTATGCTGATCACTATTATCTATATATATAAAATTCAAAGTCCTGAATGACTGACTGACTGACTTATATATCAACTCACAGCCTTAACCACTGGTTCTTGAAACATGAAATTTGGAGAGTGTGTTTTTTGTGAAGACTAGGTATCCATTAAGAAATGGTTTTTCGAAATTCCCACCCCTAAAGGGGTAAAATAGGGGTTGAAAGTTTGTATGAAATTCCTTCATTTCTCAAGTTATAGCCATAAAACTTGGTATATGAGCTGCAAGTTAATAATAAAAGATTTTTGTGTCTCACAGTTTTTGAAAATTCGACCCCAAAGGGGTGAAATAGGGGATGAAAGTCGGTATAAAAGGCCTTCTTTTCTCAAGATATTTTTCAAGTTATATCAACGAAACTTGGTATTTTGGCTTTCGGTAAAAAATAAAGCAATATGTGTGTCACAGTTTTCCAAAACTTTACCCCTAAAGGGGTAAAATAGGGGTTGAAAGTGTGTATGAAAGTCCTTCATTTTTCAAGTTATAGCCATGAAAGTTGGAATTTTGGCTTCTGGTTTAAAATATCAAAATACGTGTTTCACAGTTTTTGAAAATTTTATCCTCAAGGACGTTTAATAGAGAGTTTGTCTTTCAATCACGCCGCAACAGAGCAACAGTTCGACGTGATTTCTTGCATTGGCATAGATGAGGACCTGGAGAGTGACATATTTACTTTATCCCGGAAAATTAAGGAGTGCCTGTGGGAATTAAAAAACTTTAGCCACGCGAACGAAGTCGCGGGCGTCGGCTAGTAATATTATAGTAGATGATGTCCGCGACTTCATCCGCGTGGACTAAGTTTTTTCGATTACCGCGGGAACTCCTTAGTTTTCCAGGATTAAGCCTATGTACTTCCCCGGGATACAACTTATCCCTGTACCAAATTTCAACCATCAAAATCGGTTGAATAGGTGGGCCGTGAAAGCGTATCGTAGACAGACAGACACACTTTCGCATTTATAATATTAGTGTTGTGACAATAAAAGAAAGATGTAGTAGGATGACAACTAACTTTATTATTAAAATACCCACAACACCTCCCCCATAAATAAAAGAACAATACAGGGATTATCTTCCCCAACAAAGAAAGAAAAAAAAAAAAAATTAAGTAAGTAGGTACAAGGCAATTAGTAAGTGGGAAATTAAGTAAGTACATGCACAAATGCATAACAATATTACAGTCCTCAATCAATCTCAAACTGTAACATTCTTGTTCTTTTTCTTGTCATGGGAGGAGAGGGATGCTTATCAGCCACATCGCCAGCATCCTTCTCACCCTTTACATCGGTTCTATTTTCTGGACTACTGCTAGTATTAGTACCGCTTGAACTCAGACCCGTTTGAGGTAGGGGCTGCGAGCAATCATGATGTTCGGGTTCACATTTTTTTAAATGTCGGCGGTTGCGGCGATACATTCTGCCTATGCTATTTTGCACAATATATGATCGCGGAGTAGACGCCTTCGTAATAACCTGACCCTTCGTCTTCTTGTCCCCATCCTGTATGATTACTCGATCCCCCACACCCAACTCTGGTAAGTTTTTACAATGGCTGTCATAATACATTTTGCTCTTCATCTGTCTTTTAACTAGAAAATCGTATTCATTTTCACGTACAACTTTAGGTTCTAATAGACTGGGATGCACTGGCAATCTACAATTAAGTCTACGCCCCATCAACAGCTGTGCGGGAGAGCTTAAATCCTTATCACGTGGTGTATTTCTATAGCTAAGTAAATTGAGGTAGAAATCACTGTTACTGTTGATTGATTTGATCAGTAACTTCTTTACAGTTTGTACAGCTCGCTCACTTTTGCCATTTGACTGTGGGTAATTAGGCGATGATGTCACGTGATCAAATCCCCATTCACTAGCAAACCTTTTAAAGTGATGGCTAGAAAATTGAGTCGCATTGTCACTTATGACCAGGTCTGGGATCCCGTGTCTAGCAAAGTTCTCCCTCATAGCTGTAATAACAGTTTTTGAACATATGTTTTTTAAGTCACATACTTCAACAAAACCTGAATAGTAGTCTACTAATATTAAATAATATTGTTTCCTATACTCAAATATATCAGCCCCAATTTTATTCCACGGTAGCCGAGGAATTTGCACTGATATCATAGGTTCTTTACTATGTGAATTCGAGATCTCCTGACAGGTTTTGCAACGCTTAACATAAAGCTCAATATCGTTTGTAATGCCGGGCCAAAATATAACTTCACGCGCACGCCTCTTGCATCGATCTATTCCAAGATGACCGTCGTGAATAATGTTTAGCATTTCACTTCTCAAAGAACAAGGAATTAATATTAATTTATTTTTAAATATAATACCGTCCACTACTATTAATTCATCTCTTAACGACCAATAAGGCTTTAAAGTATCGGTAACATCATTTTTTCGCGTCGGCCATCCTTTGACAATATACTCACAGAGTTGATTAAGATCTTTGTCTTTTGAAGTTTCAGCTCGCACTAAGCTCAATTTATTTGTCGACATCTGAACATGCTCAAACAAGAGATTTACTTCATACAATAGTTTTTCATCTAACTCACTTTCAAAAGACTCTGGAAGCGGCGCGCGTGACAAAGTGTCAGCAATATACATATATTTACCGGGCACATATTTTATAATCAAATCATAGCCCTGAATCCTAAGCAACATCCTTTGCAAACGTATTGGATTAGAGACCAAAGCTTTTTTAAATATACTTTCTAATGGTTTATGATCCGTCTCTATTACAACTGCTTTTTTACCAAATATATATTGATGGAATTTCTCGCAAGCAAACACTATGGCGAGAAGCTCCTTCTCGATTTGGGCGTACCTTGTCTGTGTATCCGTTAGTGTTCGCGAGGTGTACTCGACCGGGCGGCCGTCCTGCATGAGCACTGCACCGAGCGCGACGCTGCTAGCGTCCACCGACAGGACCACGGGCCGCGTGACGTCATACAGAGCTAAAACCGGGGCACTGCTAACCAAATCTTTCAATTTTGCGACTGCTCTATCATGAATACTATCCCAATACCACATAGATTCCTTTTTAAGTAATCGACTAAGATGGACGGTGTAATTCGAATAGTTTGGAATAAATTTTGACAGATAATTAGTGGCTCCCAAAAATCTCTCTAACGATTTTTTGTTATTTGGAGTAGGCATATTTTTAATGGCCTTCACTTTATCCTCATCCGGTTTCATCCCATTTTTATTGAAAACATGCCCTAGCTAAACCACCTCCTGTACACATATTTTACATTTTTCTTTGTTAAACTTAAGATTTATTTCTTGTGCCCTATTTAGCAACGCAGTAAGCCGCAAATCGTGCTCAGTTTTATTTTTTCCCCAACAGATAATGTCATCAATGAATAAGTCCACCCCCTCCAAATCTTCTAATAACTGCTTAAGTGTAGAGTGGAATACCTCCGATGCACAGTTTAGACCAAAAGGTAATCTCAAAAATTGATACCGACCGAATGGCGTGCTAAAAGTACATAAGTCTGCACTTTTATCATCCAATTTAACCGCCCAAAATCCAGAATTAGCGTCTAATACAGAAAAATACTGCGCACCACTAAGTTTAGTTGCTAATTCATTAATAGTCGGCAGCTGAAAGTGGGCCAGTTGTATCGCACAATTCAGCGGACGCGGATCAAGACATAACCTTATACCACCATTCTTCTTAGCCGTAATCACTAATGAGTTCACCCATTGAGTGGGATGAGTAACTTTTCTGATTACGCCTGCCTCAATCATTCTATTTAACTCAGTATGTAACTTATCTCGAAGACTTAGAGGTACCTTACGCGGCGCGCTCACTACCGGACTCACAGACTTATCTATTACTATGCTATATGTACCGGGAAGGCACCCAATACCACAAAACAAATGATCATAATTCGATAGGTTTATATTATTATGTACGCGCTTTACTAGACCTAACTCTGTACATGCCTGCCTTCCCAGAACACTTTGACAGCTAATACTCGCTACTGCAAACTTTAAGATAAATAACTTATTTTTATACCACCATTTCAAATTACATAGCCCTTTTATAGGAATAATATCACCACTATAGGATTGAAGTTTGACTTTACTCTTTATATTAATCTGGGGGCACGGCAGTGCCCCCGCCAAGTCGAGCGCGAAGCAACACTGCCGTACCATCTTTTCTCGAACCATTTCGCCGCATTTTCAGGTCCCTATTTGAGAACCTCTGGATGGGACTAGAACGCTGAAATTTTCCTCATCTAGTAAGCTATAATCACACACTTGAAATCCAAAATTTCAAGTCGGTAGATCATTTAGATCCGAAGTTATGCGAAAGCAAAGTTTCGCATTTTCGACACTGACACACCGGTCATCATAATGCAACTGGTACTTAGAGCGCTGAAATTTGGTAGAGTTTGACGCCCACATAGACTATCAAAAAAGTTTTGATAGTTTTTTTAAGCTATTGCATAGCTTTTATTGCGGGCCTTCAAGCCTTGAACGCGGCGACCGAATCAAGAAATTTCGTAACGAAAATTTCCGTAACCATGGAGACCAAACCGTAACGAAAAAACCTGACACCCCCACGCTCTTAATTAACAGTGCCATCTTTTTATGCCTGCATTAACTACTTTGTATCCTAGATATTGTGCTTAACAGCTAGGTTCTTATCTAGATCCGTTTTTTTTAAAGTCAGCGCCATTTTGAAATTCTTTGTTATCGAACCGATTTCGTTAAAAATCGATATCTGGGGTTCCCTGGGATCACAAAACAGGAAACTGTTACCAAAATTTTTAAAAACTCAGCGCCATTTTGAAATTCTTTGTTATCGTACCGATTTCATTCAAAATCGATATCTGGGGTTCCCTGGGATCACAAAACAGGAAACTGTTACCAAAATTTTTAAAAAGTCAGCGCCATTTTGAAATTCTTTGTTATCGTACCGATTTCGTTCAAAATCGATATCTGGGGTTCCCTGGGATAACAAAACAGGAAAATGTTACCAAAATTTTGAAAAAGTCAGCGCAATTTTGAAATTCTTCGTTATCGTACCGATTTCGTTCAAAATCGATATCTGGGGTTCCCTGGGACCACAAAACAGGAAACTGTTACCAAAATTTTTAAAAAGTCAGTGCCATTTTGAAATTCTTTTTTATCGTACTGATTTCGTTCAAAATCGATATCTGGGGTTCCCTGGGATCACAAAACAGGTAACTGTTACCAAAATTTTTAAAAAGTCAGCGCCATTTTGAAATTCTTTGTTATCGTACCGATTTCGTTCAAAATCGATATCTGGGGTTCCCTGGGATCACAAAACAGGAAACTGTTACCAAAATTTTTAAAAAGTCAGCGCCATTTTGAAATTCTTTGTTATCGTACCGATTTCGTTCAAAATCGATATCTGGGGTTCCCTGGGATAACAAAACAGGAAAATGTTACCAAAATTTTGAAAAAGTCAGCGCAATTTTGAAATTCTTCGTTATCGTACCGATTTCGTTCAAAATCGATATCTGGGGTTCCCTGGGACCACTAAACAGGAAACTGTTACCAAAATTTTTAAAAAGTCAGTGCCATTTTGAAATTCTTTTTTATCGTACCGATTTCGTTCAAAATCGATATCTGGGGTTCCCTGGGATCACAAAACAGGAAACCGTTACCAGAATTTTTTAAAAGTCAGCGCCATTTTGAAATTCTTTGTTATCGTACCGATTTCGTTCAAAATCGATATCTGGGGTTCCCTGGGATCACAAAACAGGAAAATGTTACCAAAATTTTGAAAAAGTCAGCGCCATTTGAAATTCTTTGTTATCAATGAAATTAAAAGGAAAACTGTAAAATAATTTCCTATATCAATGCTATCAATGCTTGCGCTCGAATAATGCGTTGGACTGGTAGTGGTATCAGCACACATCACTAGGGTGCTGACTGTATTTCTGTATGAAAAGAAAGATTTGTAATAATAAAAAAACTACTCCTAAAAAGAAAAAAACTGTGTCCAATAAGAAAATCTAATAAGTCAATCAGCCCACGTCTTGTCAGCTTTCTGCAAAAAGAAGTGAAATCCCACCAAAAACATTCTGTAAAAAAATAGCCAAGTCTCGATGGAGCTGCTTGTTTATCTCTAAAAAGTAATGAAATCTCTAGACAAAGTTGAGCCAAGTCTAAGGTTCCTTACTGCAATTTATTTATTATCATATTTAATGTTATGTGACTTGGCCGTTGACTTGTACGCACTAACCGAGCGCGGAACAGGAGCCCGAGTTACAATATTTTCCACAATTTCTACACGGCGTCGGAGTACGGCCCTGAAAACGGCCAGCGTTGCCGGTGCCTCGATACGAAGCCGTCGCAGCGCGCGCGCTACCCCGCGCGGGTCGGACGCCACTTCCACTGCTCGCATTCCATTGCCGGCTGGGTGCCGCCGCGCGCTTCTACCGCATCGATGGATACTCGCCCTGAGCTAACTGTACGAGATTCTAACTGACGACTGCCATCCATTGAAACTTCATCAGCTTGGCATATTTTTATCGCTTTTTCTAAAGTTAACTCGTCGTTCCGAAGCAAACGATCCCGAACTACAGTATTTTTGATGCCACAGACAATTCTATCTCTGATCAACTCCTCTTCCAGCGACGCAAAAGCACAGGTTTTTCTTAAAAGTTTTAACGCAGTTACGTATTGATTTATTGACTCGCCTTCAGCTTGATTTCTGGTAAAAAAATTGTATCTGGCTAACGTAATATTTGGTTTTACGCCAAAGTAACTGTCAAACTTTTTTAGCAAAACTGTTACTTCATCGCGTTCCTTCTCATCTTCAAATGTAAATGTTTGGTACACATCAAAACCATCCGGTCCAATCAGGTTAATCAGTAAGCTAGCCTGTACTGCTGGATCTTCTTTATGCACACCTGCAGCTTTTATAAACAACTGAAACTGCGTTTTCCATTTCTTCCACGCGTCAGCCCGGCTGACGGGGCTGCCATCCACACTGAGCTCTGGCGGTGGCCTTGCATGCTCCATCACTACTATTAAATGCAATCCACCGACAGCAACTTACGTTCAACAAATTTATCACGATTTGAGCACAAATTACACAATAAAACAATTAATTTTTCACCGCTGCCACCATGTTGTGACAATAAAAGATGTAGTAGGATGACAACTAACTTTATTATTAAAATACCCACAACAATTATTATGGATTATTATTGATTCTGTGGTTATTATTATTATAGCACCTTTGTGCCACATACGATAATAATTAGAGTGTTAGCCTGGCATTTTTATTACTGTGGATTTTTATTATATTTTTATTTTTGTTACTAGTGGAAATGACGTGGCAACTCTTACCTTAAGGTATTCACTGGTGGGAGGCTTCGGCCGTGGCTAGTTACTACCCTACGCGCAAAGGTATTTAGCGTCAAGGTACGAGGCCGTGTTGAAATTCCATTCACATATAAAAGGAAAAGGTGACTGAATGACTAACTGACTGATCTATCAACGCACAGCTCAAACCTTAGGATATAAAATAGGGGTTGGAATCTGTATGAAAATCGAACTTAATGTGAGCGAAGCCGCGGGCAAAAGCTAGTCAATCAATAAATCAGGAATAGTTCATCTGTAATTTCAAACAGTAGTTTCCACGTATTCTGGTCTTTGAGCATCGGTTCGTCTCGGGGAATTCAATCACGGCGATTGTTAACTATTCGTCCAATACGAGAGAGAGAGAGAGATCACTTTGGTGATAGTACGTATGAGTTGTTACTTTATGCCCGACGGAGCCTAAAGAGTTTATTGCGCAACGCAATTGTAGTCGCAATCCTGTTGAAAATCATACTTACTAGTAGGTAAAATAATATAAATAATAATAATAATAAAATAAATGTGAAAGTTGTTCGCAACATAGCAACGAATCGACGTGATTTTTTGCATGGGTAGGTATAGTTGAGGACCTGGAGAGTGACATAGGCTAGTTTTTAACCCGGAAAAATAAGGAGTTTCCGCGGGAATTAAAATCTTATTGCACTTGGACGAAGTCGCGGGCATCAGCTAGTTAATAATACTTTTCAGACAATTTTGGAAGCGAGTGATTAATAACTTGCTGGATATTGCCCGCAATTTTGTTGATGAGCATACAAAAGATGTTTATCCAGAATATAATTAAAATTATTAAAAAATACGACTGCTCTGCCGTAGCCCGTAACTATCTACTACGTAAATATACTACAGTCAGGGTCTTACCCTTGGCCGACATCTAAGCGTAGCTGTCAGCCGCTGTCAATTGTTTCTATGCACATACAGCCACTATCTACGTAGGCATACGTATAGACTAAGAGATAGCCGTACTTTTTAACATTATAAAAATTTACGATATTTAGAAATTCAGCCCTATGGTGTCAAGTAAGTGAAACTTTGATATATTTATTATTTATGTAATAAATTATGGCTTTTTACGTTACGCTATCTGCATATTATCTTTAAAGGAAAGGATAAAAAGTAGTATGTGTGTTATTCAAGGCTATAATCTATCTCTGTGTCAAATTTCATCCCAATCCGTTCAGCCGTTCGGGCGTGATTGAGTAACAAACATCCATCCATACATCCATACATCCAAACATTCGCATTTATAATATTAAGTATTTAATTGATTTGAAGACGATACGGGAGGGCGGTTTCCCCATACAATCGTGTTAGTCTGTTTTCTCCGTGGATAATTACAATAGAGAAGATATTTTTGCACCATAAAATCCATATTTGTCCGTGCTATGTCCCTATGTTTTTCTTTTTTCAATAAATTAATAATTTCAAGAATAAGGAACCTTCATAAATGGCAAAAATGGCTCAGTTTTCCCGGCATCATACGACATCCCGCAAACAAATATGACAAATCCCGAGTCCTTCTTAAATAATTATTCTTGAAAAAAAAACGGTTCAGTTTTGGAGAAGGAAACAGAAAAATACGAGAGTATAAATTCGACTGTTTTTCATAGGTATTATCGGTCCAAGCTGCAGTTGTCTCTATCGGATATTATGGAATTCTATTCGAGGAGCAGCGCGACGGCAATAGAATTGTTCAATACGTATTCTCAAATTTTCCGATTCATGCCATATCAAACTCAAACTCAAACTCAAATGATTTTTATTCAAATAGACTTTTTACAAATGCTTATGAATAGTCAAAATATGAATCTACTACTGGTTCGTAATGCCGTTCCTACCGAGAAGAACCAGCAAGAAACTCCGTCCTCCTCTTGAGTATGATTTTTAACCCACTTCCAAAAAAGAAGCAGGTACTCAATTCGGCGCGTATTTTTTTTGGTAACCATAACGCGTCTTTGTGCGGCGATAAGTAATCAGCTTCCCAGTCTCATGTGGGCAGACTGTCAATTTTCCCATCAGTGGAGAGCCCTTTACCCACCAAATCTACATATATATATAGTTCAAAATCCTGACTGTGTGACTGACTGATTGACTTATATATCAACCCACAGACTAAACCGCTGGTTCTAGAGACATGAAATTTGGAGGATGTGTTCTCTGTGAAGAGTAGGTATCCAGTATCCACTAAGAAAGGATTTTTCGAAATTCTACCCCCAAAGGGGTAAAATAGGGCTTGAAAGTTCGTATGAAATTCCATCGTTGTTCAAGTTATAGCCAAGAAACTTGGTACTTATTTGGACTTCTGTTTTAAAATTATGAAATACGTATTTCACAATTTTTGTAATTTCTATCCCAAAGGACGTTAAATATACAGTTTGTCCTTCACTCACGCCGCAACAGAGCAACGGATTAACATGATATTTTGTATGGGTATAGATGAGGATCTGGAGAGTGACATAGGTACTTCGAAAAATTAAGGAGTGCCTGTGAGAATTAAAAACTTATGCCGCGCGAACGAAGTCGCCGGCGTTTGCTAGTACGTAATGTACCTTCCAAACGATAGTTACCAAAAGTACGGCTAGCTCTTATTATAACAAAATCATTCAGCCCCTATCACGGGTGCATGAAATATGCGATCGACTATCTCACTATGGGCATATATACATATAATATTACTTCTAGTAAAAGTCCCCATTCGTAAAGTTTTTTTTATTCGCGGAAATTGCTTAATTTTTTTAAAAGAGCAACCGCCGAGTTTCTTGCTGGTTCTTCTCGGTAGGAAGGCATTCCGAAACAGTGGTAGATTCATTTGACGATTCAAAGGTACGTGTAAAAGTTTATTTGAATATAAAACATTTGAATTTTGAATTTGAATTAAAAAAAAAAACTGTGAAATACATAAGTATTTGTTAATTTTTAACCGAAAACCCAAATACCAAGTTTCATGGAAATAACTTGAAAAATTACGGACTTTCGTAAAAATGTTCATCCCTATTTAACGTTTGTGAGTGGTATTTTTAAAAATTGTGAAACACACACTTCTTTAATTTAACCAAAAAATGTATCTAGAAAAATGAAGGCTTTTCATAAAAAATTTAATCCCCCATTTCGCCCTCTAAGGGGAAGATTTTGTAAAATTACATAATCAGGTTTTATTATTTAAAAATATTAAACTGAATGCCTATTTTGATGTCTCTCACTCAAATAACACAGGCGTTCGAAAATTGTCAACTGTGACTACGTCATAGAAGGACCCACCTTCCAAATTCCAAGTTTGTATGGTTTATAGTTCCTGACTCCTGAGATATCATGATTAGTCAGTGAGTGAGCGGCATTTCACTTTTATATATACATTTAAAAAAAATATAAAGATTATATCGACAACAAATGTCATTTCCTATCTTTTGACTATCACCATAGAACTCTAGTTTTAAATTATATTTGATTGCATCTTGTTATCCGTACTGATATTCAAAATGCAAATGTGTATGGTTTGTCCCTCAATCACGCCGCAATAGAGCAACGGATTGACGCGAATTTTACATTGGCCACTTACCATTACATAAAAGGACATTCATATTAAAATCCTTAATTTACGCGGACGTAGCTGCGGCTATATGAACAGTTTAAAAACATGTGTCCCATATCGCGTATTATTTTTTTAAATACTACTACAAGTTAGCCTTTGTCTGCAATCTCACCTGATGGTAAGTGATCAGGCAGTCTAAGATGGTAGCGAGTTAACCTGTCAGCTACCTGAACGCTGTACCCCCATTTTCACAATGACTATCAAAAAAAGAAAGCCACTTACATATATTTTTTTAACCATTGAAGGTTTGTTATGAATTAAAATAACATTTTCATAGCAATCCTTCAACGGATAAAAATCATAGCGAGAATTCAGAAATATGCAAATTAACAAAGTTGTATTTAATTCAATCAGTAGTTTAATGTCTGATAATAACATACCAGTTAAATTTTCACAATAAATATTTTATATACAGAAATCGTCTATAGTTAGATTTTTTATACGTATAAATATCAGTGAGAAAAATCAGATGATTCGTTTTGAACAATGGTAGTGGCTGCAATGATAAACAATGGAACAGTGATTTAAACGTCATTTCGGAGAGCACGACACACGTCTGACCCTGACGGGGCTCGGGGGCGTATGGAGTCTGACTGCCGAATTTCATGAATATATAATAAAATTTTAGTCGGCGCGCGCCAGTAGAAAAATGTATGAAAAATTCGTACTGTAAAAATGAGGGATGTTTGGAACCAGGTTGTACAAAAACTTTAAGTTGTATTGAAAATATTGTTTATTTAAAGTGTTCTTTGATCTTTAATGATTAATTTGAAATGACTTTTGTTTAAATAATGTCTCAGGGTGAATTTCCCAACAGCAAAATTTATGCGGCATGGATGAAATCGGTAGTGCAGAACGTTACTATACAGTTCTAATATTTTTTTCTAGGTAGAAGAGGTAGTTACCTATATGCGTAGCAATAAATATTTCTTGATTAAGCTTTCAGTTTTTTTAAAAAAAATAGTTAAGCTCCGAATTTTTCATTTCGGTGGCTGTCACTGCAATATGTTTCTGTGTAATTTTCCTCATAAAACAAAAAATATAAGTCACTAAGGTTTATGGCTACCTTTATTTTAATCATGAATAGTGATAGCATAATTCCATAGTATTTTTTTAATAATATCTACCCAGTTTAATAACAGGAGAGTAAAAATGCATGTGTCCCAGAAATTTCTTTAATTTCGGTGACAAAAAGTTTATCAAGTATATTTTTGCTTAAAACAACTCTAGCTCCCCCCGCGTGAGCTTAAAACTTACGCATTAGTGGCCTCTAGGTGTTGATCGTGGGAGGACGTGCGCCACTTGCCTGCGTGTTCCCGCAAAAAACGAAAGTATGTCACATCGGTGACATGGAACACATTTCTTTTCATTTCCGTGTATAGGTATAACTTTTCTTGCAATAAGTTAGTAAACTTATTTGAGTATTCATGAATGGGCTAATGGTACTACGTTTATTTGTGTAGTATTCCTTACATCCTATATTAAATAGTTTTCTCGTAATACTAATTCTTTTCCTTGATTTTAATTTCGGTGTTTTCATTTCGGTTGATTCGGTGGCCTAAACTGGCCACCGAAATGACAAAATACTCACCGAAATGATAAAAATTCTCATTTCGGTGAGTTTTTATCATTTCGGCGTATAATTGTTTCATTTCGGTGGATCTTTTTATCATTTCGGTTGATTATTATTTCATTTCGGTGAAAATCCAAGCTAGGAGGTGAATATTTCACAATCTTTGAATCATCATCATCATCATCATCATCATCAGCCGACAGACGTCCACTGCTGGACATAGGCCTCTTGCAAGGATTTCCACACGCTGTGATCTTGCGCCGCCTGGATCCAGCGGCTCCCTGCGACTCGCCTGATCTGCCAACGCTGCGCTTCCCAGTGCGAGGTCGCCATTCCAGCACTTTGGGGAGCAGCATTGCTCTCTCCATCGCCCGTTGAGTGACCCTGAGCTTTCTTATGAGGCCCATAGTTAGCGACCAGTCTCGCATCCATAGGTTATCACTGGCAAAACGCACTGTTCGAAGACTTTGGTCTTCAAGCACTGAGGAATCTTGGACGAGAAGATATCTCGAAGCTTCCCGAACGCTGCCCAGCCGAGTTGGATTCGGCAGCCCACCTCTTTCTTGAAATTGGACCTACCTAACTGGACCGTATGTCCCAGGTATATAAACCCGTCTACAATTTCGAGTGCAGAGCTCTCGACGATTACTGGGTGGAGCGGAACATGAGCATTAGACATGATTTTTTGTCTTACTCATGTCCATTTTAAGGCCCGCCTGTTGTGAAACTCTACTGAGGTCATTGAGCATTGTATTAAGGTCTTCCAGAGTCTTGGCCATGATGACTATATCATCGGCAAACCGAAGGTGAGTGATGTACTTGCTATTGACGTTGATGCCAAATCCGTTCCAATCCAGAAGCTTAAAGACGTCTTCCAACGCGGTGGTGAAGAGTTTCGGGGAGATTACATCCCCTTGTCGCACTCCCTGCTGCATTTGGATTGGCCTCGTAGTCTGGTCCTGTATACGAACTGACATTGTGGCGTTTTCGTACAAACACTTCAGCACTTGGATATACCGGTAATCTATCCGGAATCTCTGCAGCGACCTTAATACAGCCCAAGTTTCCACCAAATCGAAGGCTTTCTCATAGTCCACAAACGCTAAGCATAGTGGCCGGTTATACTCTTCCGTCTTCTGTATAATCTGCCGCAGTGTGTGAAATATGAATGTGGTCTATGGTACTAAAGCCTTTTCAGACTACGGCTTGTTCGGGAGGCTGGAAGTCGTCGAACCTTCGAGCGAGACGATCCGTAATGACTCTCGAGAAAACTTATAGACATGGCTCAGCAGTGAGATGGGTCTATAATTCTTCATCAACGTATTGTCACCCTTTTTGAAGAACAGAACCACCACGCTCCTGTGCCATGCCTGTGGCGTTATGCTCTCGTGAATGACGGAATTAAACAATCGCTGAAGGACCTTAAGTATCGGTTTTCCACCCGCTTTCAGGAGTTCTGCTGTGATTTCATCCTCACCTGGGGCCTTGTTGTTTTTAAGTTGCTTGAGAGCCATACTAATCTCGTAAAGGCTGACGTCCAGGTTATCTTCGGTATAGTGTCGGGTCAATTTGGCTCTGGGATTTCTAGCCAAATCGTCAACAGGCGTTGTGGTGTATCACTGTCCATAGAACTTCTCCACCTCTCCCAAGATCTCGGGTTTGGAAGAAATGAGACTACCATCATCAGTTAAGTCGCGTCAGCTGGCTCTGTCCGATAGACAGATCTCTTGTGAATACTTTGGAGCCCTTGTTACGCTCGATGGTACTTTTGATGTATTCGATGTTAAAATTTCGCAAGTCATGCGTTTGCGCTTTACAAATCTGCCTATTAATCTGCCGGTAGGCCGACGCGTCCGTTGTAGACTGTAGTCCCATCTCTGCTCTCTCATCCATGAGCTTGAGAGTGTGGTCTGAAAACTTTTTGGTTCTTTTCGAACGGTGGGTCTTAAAGAACTTTGACCGTATCGTCTGGACAGTTTCCACCATCTTTGAATACATTTTTCTAATGTGTTTCCATGGCCTGTACTTTTGTGCGATTTATTGTAAATTTCACCCTGAAATTTCGCAGAATATCTAGGTAACTAGACTAATATTATTAATCAGGCTTGATAATAATAAATATACCAAACTTTTTAAAGATGCTAAGACATGCAGCAATTTAGGTAAAGTGTAAGGTCGAGTTAGGTAAGTCTTTGCTCAGTAGGAAGTAATATTTAAAAGCCTGCTTGTATTCGTTTTCGGTGGATTTTAATTTCGGTGGATAGGTTTTTTCATTTCGGTGGCTAGTTTTTTCATATCGGTGAACGAATTTTTCATTTCAGTGGTATCACAAATTCAAACACGATTTCTCATTAGTTTATTAGGTATATTTTGATGGCATTAAATAAGAGCATGAAGAATATCAAGACGTACAATAAACTACTGTTTAAATTTGAGAAAACTTTATAATACGAAAGTTCACCGAAATGAAACAAAAAAACGCCTTTGTTGAAATTGACCACTCAAATTAAATCACAATAGTCGGAGCGCCATAACGCCTTTTTTGAGATTTGCATGAATTTCCCGATAATTTCCTGCTGTTACTATACGATTTTTTTACCACTTTTTTTAATTACATCATTTTTCAGTTCACTGAGTAGCGAATGGTATTTATTCGGTAATGAAATTTTAATTTTTGCTATACTAAAATGTCGGAACAGAAAAGGATGTTTCCCCGTTTTCCAGTACTTGCAACCTTAATTACCTATGGAATCTTATATTCACATTTTTATTAAATGATATTTTTTTGGGAATCATTGGTTATTGAACTATAGTGTTATTTATTTTTGGAATCTACTCATCATTTTCTAGATGATGATTATATAGTTAATCTTATTTTCGAAAAAAAGAATTCATCTTTAGTCTTTAATGCGGGACCATGGTCACCCCATAATTTTGTTTAAAAATTTTATTAGCCTATGTCACCCGGAATAAGCTAGGGATTCTAACGATCCCTCATTTATCAAAATCGGTTCAAGCGTATAGAAGTTATGGTGGAATATACAAACTCACATACATACATACATACATACATACATACATACATACATACATACATACATACATACATACATACATACATACATACATACATACATACATACATACATACATACATACATACATACATACATACATACATACATACATACATACATACATACATACATACATACATACATACATACATACATACATACATACATGAACCCTGAAAACAATATACTCCTTTTTTCAGGCAGTCGTATAAAAATTGGTATCTACCTACACTGTATGTAAACTCAATAAAATACAATGACCTATGAAACAAGAACATCAATAAAATATTCATAACGATTGATGTATATATGGAAAACTTTTTTGGCGCTAAGGTGACGGATTGCAACTTTGCAAGTGACTTCCGCAATAGATATCTTGATCAAATCCTATTCACAGCTCTATTTCATTGGCCTGCCTTCCTGCTGCAAACAACTACATATACCTACATTCGACTTTATCGTCAATTGCAACTATAGGTACCGTGATTTTCTTACGTTTACACTACAGCCTATTAACGTCCCACTGCTGGGCACAGGCCTCCACTCTCATAGGAGAGCGGGAATTAGAGCTTAGACCCACCACGCTGCTCCAATACGGGTTGGCGGGCTTTAACGATTATTATCATGTTAGTGATAATAACCGGGACCGACGGCTTAACGTGCTCTCCGAGGCACGGGGGTGAAACACCGCCAACTTCCAACTCCGGGCTGGCACTGAGAATTTCTTAATTGAAAAACCCAATACCTAACTTTTATGCCCGACCGGGAATCGAACCCAGGACCTCGTGATCCGCAGTCGACTATGCTAACCACTAGACCAACGAGGCAGTTCTTACGTTTACCGGGATAAAAAGTAGCCTATATTATGTCACCCCAGGTCTTTAATTAGGTATATTACTACTACTTCTACAGCCCATGAACGTCCCACCGCTGGGCACAGGCCTCCACTGTCATAGGAGAGAGGGAATTAGAGCTTAGACCCACCACGCTGTTCCAATGCGGATTGGCGGGCTTTAACGACTATTATCATGTTAGTAATTATAACCGCGACCGACGTGCTCTCCGAAGCACGGAGGTGAAACACCACCAACTTCCTAACTCCGGGCTAGTACTGCAGGGAATTTCTAGTCAGAAAAACCCAATACTTAATTACGGCTCGTCCCGGGACTCGAACCCAGGATCTCGTCGGCCGCAGGTGAACATACTAACCACTAGACTGGAGGTAGTTAATTAGGTATATAATTCCATGCAAAAATCACGTGGATTCGTTACTTAATTTATCGTTATTTATTTATCAGGGTGCACCAATTCACTAACCTTGGTCTCGTGGTTACAGCAGACATGAAAGACAATGGAGACAGACAGGGAACGGAGGGCGTTGGCGGTTAGAGGGAATATGTAAGCTCGTAGATTTGCTCGTTGCACAAAAGAAGTTAAGTTCACACTTTTCAAGGCCTTTTGCCAGAGCTTCTACATTTGCATTCAGCGCTCTCCGAGTCCAGTATGATAACATCTTCAGGATAATGTCGGTACTGCAGTGCGTCCGGTATGTTTACGGAATATCGTGTGGACGGTTTTTTCGCAATAATACGGAAAAGGGTCGCCTCAACCAAAAGTAGATTGGAAGTAGTTCCAATATTATTCTGAAGGTGTTAGCTGACAGATAGTACAGCGCTTTCAAAGCGCACTGGATGTCGGCTCTAGTTTGTAAGTAGGTATATTAATTATATTAACTAATATAAAATGACTCATACCTACTAACACATAATATTATTATTGTTGTTGTTTTTTTATAAATTACGAAGGCCGCAGCGGAGTACCAAATAAAACCTTTTCAAAGTGTTGAAAATGTCCAAAAAGTTTAATTAATTGATCCACAAAAATTCCTTAATTACTAAATCTTAAGGCTACGTGACAGTTCGCGACCCGATATGAGGTGTCGTCGAATGCTCGTCGCCGATGCAGCAAAGAGCCTTTTATCTCATTTCTCTACGTCACACCGCTCATGGTGGGGTGGCTCGCTATGGATGTAACACCTCCCCTATTAGACAAGCAACTATTTGGTAAGGTTTACAGCAAAAGTTGCGGCTCTCGTTTCTTCGATAGAGTTTTTGGATTCTTCTTCTTTATTCCTTGAACTTAGTATCAAGTTCGAAATGCTCGTGATTTTCCGGCGATATAATATGCTGATGAAGACAATTGCACTAAGTAACCCAGCTGCGATAAGGTACAATGGAATCGTTGTATGGTATATAGTTACTGCTGAATCGTCTGGTTCCACGATGTGTGCCGGCGATACCATTGTTATCTGGTTTTGAATATTGTGCAGTTTATTAAGATCAATTGAAGTCAGTTGGTAACTTGAATCATTTTTCCGAGTATAATTCTTCGCCCGTGTGAAAGTTATGATTTCAAAGCTGGTACCACTCACTTTGTCTACAATATTAGCTAAAATGAATTCCGATGTTTTTAACTTGCATAGTTTTGGGATAGTTGCCAGGTAGCTGCCGCGAAGAATTTGGTATTTCGTGTGTCTGCAGGAAAGCTGAACCTTGGTTAGTTTTGGGAAGGACACAATATAATGTTGGCTATCAAGTTCGGTAAGAGTTTCCTTTTGCAGGGTTACAGGTGTGATGGGGCACGTTTCATCCACTACTTGTCTATGGATTATTTTGGCGACGCAGTCCTCGTCCTTTTTAATTTGATGACTTAACTTTTGTTCGCAAATGCGCCACGAGCTGATCTTCGGGCATTCAGCCTCCATGTACACAAATTCCTTAGAGCTAGTTGCCACATAAGGATAGGGTGGAAGGATTATCTCATTGCTTTTATTAGGAACAGGACATAGTCTATATAGTTGAAAGGTTGTAGGGAGTGAAATCGGAAAGTTAAGGACAACCACGATTTTCTTATCTACGAAATAAGAACCTAAGCTAACTATATCGTAATAATATCTTAATTCTAAAGTTATAATTTGCTCTGTACTATACAGTTGCTTTAACTTGCTTATAATTGTACTTATATCTTTAATACTTAATATAGAGTGGTGCAACGACATTGTGCGACTAAAAGCTAAAATATTCTCAATCCTGGTGATTTCGTTGGAAAGCTCTTGAACGTTATCACTCAGTGTAACAAGGAGCTGCGAAAGATAAGCATATCGTAACAAACTATCATTGTTCGAGTTAGTTATATTAATGACATTATTAATAGCATTATCTAGTCTTATTTGATTTGAAGTTAGATTATTGAAAATCTGAGTTTGCTGTAGGGTATATTCCTTAAACAGACTGATATGCTGATTGAATTTACCTAGGAGTTCTCTATCATTATTTTTCAAAATCTTAATAGCATTTTCGAACCTTATTGCATCATCATAATCGAGATTACCAGAAATTGACTTTATAAATGTACCCAAAGGGTTTATCAAACCTCTTTTGACCCTATTAGGTTCGAGTGTCTCAAGTTGCAACGAGATTTTATTCAATTTATTATAAAGATATTCTAGTTGAGATTTAAATAGAGTTAGGTTATCCCCATATAGTTTAGTAGTAATTTTGTTTAATTGCAATCCTTGATCAGATATGAGCTGTTCTATTTTTTCTAAGTCAATTTCTTGGAGAAATACGTGGTGATGTGATGTAATTTTGGTGTCCCCTAAATTATAAGGTAAGATTCCAGGTCCATTTTCCAGGCTGTCAAGTTGGATCTCTTGAGCTTGGGCCAGAGCCGTCATCATTACTAGTGTTGGGGCTTCAAGCCAGCCCAGTGAAACAATTTAGGTCTGGCTAATTTTGGGGCCCATCTGCAAAACAGCGACCTATCACTGAAATCTGTGCCAGTCGAACAGATCTGTATTAGGGGTAAACTTAGGTGGTAAGACAATAATGAAAACTATACTACGTACTTACGGAATCCAAATGCCTACTGAATCTTCGATAAGGAAGAATGTAGGTTAAAGGTTAGGAAAGGTCAGGAATGAGAAGGTATTGCTTTTCGGCCTGTGGCTTCTGGCTTCAAAACCGTCAATCACAACTCACACAGCACCGCACTCAAAGTTCGTCCAAAAGCTGCTTAGGTTAACTATTTACGGAATTATACACAGTTTGCAGCCGGCAGGTGTCAACGTGGTCACACAACTATCAATGCCACCACCGAGTAGTAAACCTATTGAGAGCTAATAGCCACATTTTCGCTTTGAAACACATCTCACCACTTTCAGGCGGGGGACGAGGTAATAATAGCATTTCTCATTGGCTGACTCAAGGTCAACTTTACACAGTTAAAAGTACAAAGTATATGTTACCGCGGCACTTGGGATGCCCGCTGCGCGACAAAAATGTATCGATAAAAATTACCAGTAGGTACCTATTGGAAAATCAATACAAATAATTGTATTCAAACAGCAATATACAACCATATGTATGATTATGCATAATTATCTGATACTTATATATATTTTTTTAATTGCCCAAGTTCTATACTAAAGAACTTAAGTTTTCAACAACAACTTTTAATCAAATAAATAAGAAACCTGTTCTTCTACTTCAGAATTGTTCGGAATTTAATGAAATATAAGTTTTTACTCAATAAATTAATTTATTGGCATTCAAGTGGTCTAAGGCTATCGATATAATTTATCGATAGTTGCACGGGCTACACTGGGCTATGCGTGGAAGAGACGGAGATATGTAGAACTACATGTGAAAGACAAAGAAATACTGAAAGACATCAACGGGTTCCTTTTCATTTTTGTAAATATTTTTATTTCTTTGCGTATTGATGATTTTTATTTATTATTACAAAACTACACTTACTTATGAAATGTTATCCCATCCTTTACATAGCTGGAGGTATTGCTTTTCTTTCCACGCCATTTAATGCTACAGAGAGGCCTAATTTTCGTTTTATACTAGATCAATTCCCGAGCACTGTCGAATACGGACTGAGGGCGACTATAGGCACAAAACGTAGCGTTAGCAGTCATACTGCTAACGTTTGGCTGGTGAGGAGGCACGCTATGCTCAGTCAATTGGTTGTATGGTCTGTGAATGCCACTCAGTACCGCAAGTAAGTCTTTATTTAGTACCGAAATAACTAGAAGCTAATTTCTCGCGGGAACCTTAAGCTATAGCTAGGTTCTAACAATACGGATTACAAAGAAAAGCTTATTTTTACAATCAACAATTCGAGGCGCGGCCGCTAGCAAAAACCAATCTGAACTCTGTCTCGAACTGTCAAAACCAAAGGTTTTATCAAAAAGCGCGGCAAGCTAGCTACGTTCACAAAGTATTCATCTGTCACAGCGACCACAGACAACTAATACATAGGTGGCGCGAACAATCCCCCGCCCGTGGACGCAAGGATTTACGTCCACTCACTAACAGATGGGGAGACGTGACAAGGTGCAAACGGCTCGGTGCAAGACCGAATCTCCGACCATTACCTCGGCGACTCTGGGAACCCCATCAGACCCGTACATTAACTTAACAATGCGTCCACGACGCCAATACAAAGGTAGAAAATTAGATTCCTTTACCAATACAAGATCACCAACCTTAGGGGGATCGGATTTGTCAGCCCACTTAACACGTTGCTGCAAAAGGTGCAAATACTCGAGTGACCAACGATGCCAAAAGCTCTGAGTCATTTGCTGCAACAGTTCAAACCGAGACAAACGTGAGGTTTTCGCGTCCCTGAAGGGGTATTCGGGCAAGGCGTTAAGGGGCTGACCAATCAAGAAGTGGCCGGGAGTTAAGACCTCCAGGTCGTTTGGGTCAGACGAGAGGGGGCAGAGTGGCCGAGAATTGAATATGGCCTCAATTTTACAAAACACAGTGGCGAGTTCTTCGAAGGTCAAGATAGTTTCTCCTATAACGCGTCGGAGATGTGTCTTGGCGACCTTGACGACAGCTTCGAAGATCCCACCCCAGTGGGGGCAAGCTGGAGGGTCAAACTTCCAGGTTATCCCCATCTTGGACATTGCAGTACTTAAACTAATCTTATTACTAGACAAAAATTCAACAATTTCTCTTAAATAGCTATCGGTACCCTTATAATTAGTACCGCAATCGGTGCGAACCAGGTCAGGCAATCCTCGACGAGAGACAAATCTACTTAGCGTGGCCACAAAGGCCTCAGTGCTTAAGGCACTCACGAGTTCCAAATGGACCGCTTTAGTAGAGAGACAAACAAAGACGCACAGATAGGCCTTGAGTGACCGGGCGTTGCGGAGGTTAGAGCTCTTGATGGCGAAAGGGCCTGCAAAATCAGTGCCAACTCCGGCAAAAGGTCGAGTGGCCATGACGCGGTCGGGGGGCAAGTCACCCATCATCGGCTGCGCAGTAGGGGCCTTCAAACGGTAGCAAGGGATGCATTTGAAAATGACGCTCCGGATTGTGCGTCTCCCTGCCAAAATCCAAAACTCACGCTGTAAAATAGCCGAGAGGGCATTGCAACCAGCATGGGCATTTTTCAGGTGATAAGAGGTCACCAGCAATTTAACAAAGGTGCCGTCCTTAGGGAGCAGCAACGGGTGACGAGCACCATAGGGCAACTCAGCATTCCTAAGGCGTCCGCCAACGCGTAACAATCCGTCATCGTCCAAAAAGGGGCTTAAGCGAGCAAGCGGGCCTTTCAAAGCTAAGCCTCCTTTTATGGTGTCGATCACGGACGCAAAATGTTCTGCCTGAACCACACGCACCCAATGTGTCCGGGCTTCTCGACGTTCAAGAGGCGACAAGACAGGATTCAAATTTTTATTACCTGGGTTCCTTCCATTATGGATGAAACGTCTAAGCCAACCGGTAACACCAATGAGTTTATCAAGGGAACTGTATCGTTCCAAGAGGAAGTTAGAGTCTGGGATCGGTCTATCCTCCACGACTCCGACTCTTAAGCCCGGCAAAACTTCCGGGGCGGAGAACCGATTCTGAGGCCAAGCCGACTCAGGTTGCGTTAACCAACTTGGGCCCCACCAAAGGGGATGGTTGACAAGTGAAGAGGCCTCGAGACCGCGAGAGGCACAATCGGCCGGGTTCAATTCTCCGGGTACGTGTCTCCAAATCAACGGAGTTTCAGAGCACTGAATTTGGGACACCCGATTCGCGACAAAGACCTCCAAGTTGTGAGGGGCGGCTCGGAGCCAACATAGGACAATTTCACTGTCCGTCCAAGCATACACGTCGGTCAGTTCGACCACGGATGCCAAAGATGAACGGACGTGGTTAAGAAGGCGCACCAAAAGAGCAGCGCCAGACAATTCTAATTTAGGGATCGTCAAGCGTGACCGAATAGGGGCCACCTTGCTCTTTGCCAAGACAAGATGTGTCGCTACCTCACCAGTGGCATCGACAGTCCGCATATATACCACGGCAGCATAGCCTCGTTCGGAGGCGTCACAAAACCCATGGAGACTGGCGTGGCACCTTCCTGGTGGTAGGAAGCGTCGAGGCATCGAAATTCGGTTGACGTCCGGAAGTGCAGACACAAGGGAGTGCCACTCCTTCAATAATTTCCCTTGGAGAGGATCGTCCCAACCGACTTCAGCAATCCAAAGCTTCTGAAGGAAGCATTTGGCCAAAAATATTACGGGAGTGATCCACCCGTTTGGATCAAATGTGCGGGCAACCGTAGACAAGACGGAGCGCTTAGTCCAGACCTTAGGAGGTGGGTTCAATTTGACCCGGTAGGTGAAAACATCCTGGACGGGCTGGTACTGTATTCCAAGGACCGTCAACAAATTAGGATTTTCAAGGTTTTCAAAAATATGAGGGTCCTGCTGATCCTCTCCCGGGAGATCCTTCAAAACGTGAGGGGAGTTGGATAGCCACTTTCGCAATTCATAACCTCCGGACTTCAGTATTGCGATCAATTCGTCACGCAGGGTCAAAGCTTCTTCAACACTAGAAGCTCCTGTGCAGATGTCGTCCATATAGACTGACGATTCCAAGATGGCCGATGCACGAGGATAATTCAGCCGCTCGCGGTTAGCCAATTCCAACAAGGTCCTCATAGCAATATAGGGGCTTGACCGGAGTCCATAGGTCGTTGTGTTCAATTCAAAGACCCGTATCGGCTCATTAGGACTCTCGCGCCACAAAATCAGCTGATACCTCCGATCATCGCGATGTACCACCGACTGTCTGAACATCATCTTGATGTCAGCAACAAAGACAATTTGGTGACGGCGGAAATGCGTGAGGATGTCGGAGATATCCTTGATCAACTTAGGGCCAGCGTGCAGACACTGGTTCAAAGTCACCCCGTTAGACGTAGCCGCGGAGCCGTCAAATACCACTCGAATCTTACCCCCAGGGGTCTTCAAGACAGCATGGTGGGGTAGGAAGTAGTGCTCGTGCGAACGCCAATCAAAATTGGATGGTGACATGTGTCCAAGGTCTTCGTACTCGCGCATAAATTCAATATACTTGGTGCGGAAGGTAGGGTCGCGCCGCATGCGCCGTTCCATAGACAAGAGCCTCTTCTCAGCTAAGGCCCGTGAATGACCAAGAAGGGGGCGAGAGGCGAGGAAGGGCAAGCGAGTTACGAAGCGCCCGTCAGTACGGCGGCCTGTGTTATTTTGATAGAACAACTCGCATTCAAGGTCAAGAGGATTAACCGGTGCAGCGTGTGGCGGCTCCTCGACTTCCCAAAAACGCTGGACTACATCCGACAACGTTAAGCCGGCTGCCTGCAATTGGTCTAGCACCGGTGGGTCTGAAGACCACAAAACGGGTCCAAGAAAGCTATGACCAAATATAGTGGAGATGGCGCAAAGTCCATCTTTCTGCAGGACCCTAATTCCTCCTGACAAGATCAGGCCTAGGACATCAGAACCCAACAAAAGATCCATGGGACCAGGTTCAGTCCAGTGAGGGTCGGCAGGGGTCAGACCTGCCGTACAGGAAACCGCAACATCAGCGATTCTTTCCTGTGGTAGAGGACCCAAGATATCGTCAAGGACTGACACCTTGACCAAGACGCGGAGATCGCCCTTAATTGGGCCAAACATCAACTCCGCTTCACCCTTAGGAGTCGAGGGCTCGGCACCACCGATACCTATCATCCGAACCGCATGAGGACTCCAAGGGAGCCCTAGCTTACCCACCAAATAAGAAGAAGCAATACAGCGCTGTGAACCCGAATCCAAGAGGGCACGAACTATCAAACATTCACCTTTCGGGTTGTACACCTTCACTGAGACAGTCGGCAAAAGAACGGTCTGACAGACGGACCGCTGAAGATTAAGATTCTCAGGAGATGTGGCTGTGGTGGGGGCTAGGGCGGCGACTACCTAGCATTGGTCGCCTTCATCAAACCGGTCCTCGAACCGGGGAATCTCGAATCGAGATTCATGCGGAACCTCCAGAGGCGGAGGAGACGGACCTCCATTTGGGTAAATCCACGCGCCATCCCGCGGCGGAAGCACAGGCCTAGTCAAGCGGGCAGAGGCCGGCACACCGTAGTGAGGTTGGCGACCCATACGAGGTGGGCGGCGCTCTAGTCGCGGCCACTCGTGAAGCGGGGGTGAGTAGCGAGTAGGACGGCCCGTCGCCGTGGCGGCAGCAAATCCCGCATCAAATTGGCGCAGGGGGGTCGAAATCCCCCCGCGGGGGTGTGAAGCCCCCCCGGGTGGGGGCGAAGTCCGGACACACCGGGGCACCTGACACGGTGCAGGAGAGCGACGCAGACTAGCAGGGGAGCGATTAACATAAGCACCCCCGCCAGTGCGGGGGGTGCTCTCCCCCACCTGGCGGCCAACGCCATTTTGGTTGGCACACAAGATCGCCAGGTGGTTGCCCTTACAAATAGGGCATGGCTGCTGATGTGGGCAGTCTCGCTGCAGGTGAGCTTCCAGGCAACTATAGCACCAGTGGCGGTCCCTGGCGATGCCCCTCCGGTGGTTAATCGTCTTGTCCAGGAACTGGGGACAAGAAGGTACCCTGTGGCCCGGACGCTTGCAATATTTACAGGGGGTGGCCTCAGTGGCAGCAAGCCCCCTGTAGACTGGCATTGGCCTTCGCTCAGAGGCCCCCTTACCAGGGCTGCCAATCTGACCCCTTCCCTTCCTCGGCGGGGCAGGTTGCTCTGAGGTCCTTGAAGGACCAGCAACACCAGAGTTGTCAGCCTGCCGGCACTCCTCCTCGAGGAACTTTAGCAAATCTGAAAAGGGGGGCAGATAGCTGGCACCGTCCCCACCATACCTCTGTTCAAACCGCAATTTTAATTCGGGAGGTAGGCGGGACAACACTATATGCAGCAACAGAAAAGACCACTGGTCCACCGGGAGCTCTAGTCGCCTAAGTGCATTACATGCTACAATCAACGGGTTTAACAAAGATTCCCTCAAACGAGCAACCCCTGAGACACGTGGCAGAGACAAAATTTGCGCCACGTGCGTGTCCGCTAATCGGCGCACGTTGGCATACCGCCGGGTGAGTAGTTCCCGGGCGGTAGTATAGCTCTCCTCGGAGAGGTCCAGGTGGCAGACCACACTCAGAGCCTCTCCCTGCAAGGAGGACAGCAGGTAGCTCAGTTTCTGGCAGGGAGACAGATCCTTCCTAGCATGCACCAGACTATCAAAGAGGCCGAGGAAACCTAACCACTCACTCAAATTGCCCGAAAATTTAGGTAGGTCTATAGTGGGTAACCTACCTAGTAGCGCAGGTTGAGTTGAAGGACTCAAAGGAGACTCGAGAAGAGAGCTTAGTCTCGCCTCCTTCTTAAGCTTAGAGCTTTCCTCCACAAGGCCGTCCGTTAGTTCAAAGAACTGCTCATAGTCTCGCTGAGCGGACTGGAGCAGTTCCTCGGGCGGTTCCAAAACCACTAGGTCCCTAAGCGCTTCCTCGACAATTGCCTGTCTGGTCGGCACCTGTTCACATCGCTTGAGCAGTGCGGATGCTCTGTCCTCACGGCCTATCAAGGTACGAGCTGTAGCCGCCCATCGGAGTTCAGCTTGTATCGAGCCAACGAGCCTTTTATGAGCTGACATCTTGTACGCAATAGGTATTGCAATTTGCAATTAAATAAATTACTTTATGATTCACACTTACAATTTAGGCTGGATTGAGGTGGCAACCCTAACTAACAATTAGCCAGCTGTGTGAATTCACAACAAAACAACAACAGTATAACAACACACAAAACAGCAACAAACAACAAACAAATAACAGCAAATAAACAATGTTCAAATTCTATTGTAAACAATGAATTTATATGTTAGGTTGTTACACTGTTGATTGCTACAATAATCAAAGTAAAGAATTAAAAATAAACAAGAATAAGAACTACAATTAAAAGCAAGTTAAACTTACCTACATGAAAATTATCAAATTATCAGGGGTTAACCTTCAAATACAGACAGACATACATGTAAAAACAAAAAACAAGTTATGTGTATAGTTAACCCGAGACAAACAACAATAATATGTAATTATAGTAATTGTAGTATAATCTTAAGCATAAGTTAGAAGTTACAAATTCAAGTTTTTAAACAATTGCAAAGACAGGCAAAGATAGGTGAGCAACTATATATGTGACTGAAAACACTGTGTAATCAATGATTACCGTTCAATAATTAAAAACAAGTTTTTAATTTGCAACTAGTAGGGGACAAAACCAAAGGTAGTGGTTAAATTTACAAATCCAATTAATAATAAGCAATTAATTCAAGACAACAAATTCATATACAGTCACAATCGCAATGCAGACAAGCAATATCAAACCTTGTAATTAGCAATATCAACATATAAAGGGTAAATAATGTATACATAATACCCTTTATTACAAGTTATTATCTGTACACAAATTCAGTTAAAGTGTTGAACAGCTGTTGGCCAATTAATTTAGAAGTTTGCCAACAATTCAATAAGCTGCTAACAAGCTAGTATGTATTTAACAAAACTAATTACAGCTTGCAACCTTTTCTCAATCTCAACTACAAACTTTCAATTTAAATAAGTACTTTCATAAACAAAACAGTTATTTAATTAAACAGACACCAAGTACAAGCTTTGACACCACAGAAGTATAGTTTGTGCGGCAAGAATCAAACCTAATGTATAAAATTCTCTTATGCCGCTTCAATACATTTAACGCAGCAAGTAGGAACTATAGCTAAGTAATCCAAAGTAAAAGTTAAGCTTGTTTTAATTTACCTAGCTATATCCCACAATAAATTCCCCACTAGCTTACACTATTAAACCGGTACAGACCTGTCCGCAGCGTTTAGTACAACCACGCTCTTTGCTACCAAATGTTGGGGCATCCGCCTGGTCCAATGCTACAACCCTAAGACGCTGTTCCAGGGGCCCATCAGCTGGATTCGAGCCTCTTAGACCATTGGCTCAGGGCCAAATGCGGACAGAACTGTTCCGGCTTAACTTAGATAACTAAAGTATTGATAGATTTAAACTTATGCTATGCACTTACAGAATCCAAATGCCTACTGAATCTTCGATAAGGAAGAATGTAGGTTAAAGGTTAGGAAAGGTCAGGAATGAGAAGGTATTGCTTTTCGGCCTGTGGCTTCTGGCTTCAAAACCGTCAATCACAACTCACACAGCACCGCACTCAAAGTTCGTCCAAAAGCTGCTTAGGTTAACTATTTACGGAATTATACACAGTTTGCAGCCGGCAGGTGTCAACGTGGTCACACAACTATCAATGCCACTCAGTACCGCAAGTAAGTCTTTATTTAGTACCGAAATAACTAGAAGCTAATTTCTCGCGGGAACCTTAAGCTATAGCTAGGTTCTAACAATACGGATTACAAAGAAAAGCTTATTTTTACAATCAACAATTCGAGGCGCGGCCGCTAGCAAAAACCAATCTGAACTCTGTCTCGAACTGTCAAAACCAAAGGTTTTATCAAAAAGCGCGGCAAGCTAGCTACGTTCACAAAGTATTCATCTGTCACAGCGACCACAGACAACTAATACATAGGTGGCGCGAACAACTAGGTACCTGCAACAAGTTAGGATCCTTTTGTTTACGCGGTCGTTTCAATCTAGATTTAGCTATACGTCCACGTCTCTTAGATGTGTATATATGTATAGGCAAGTTAGCTGTGACTTTGTCATGAGTAAAACGTGGGGCTAGTTTCTGTCGAGGTGCTGTCGGGTTCCGTATGTATACGTCTTGGTCTAGTATGTATTCTATCTCGGGTTCCCTATCAGTATTTCGCCGCGTCATTATAGCTTCGCGTTCGGATCGTGACGATTCATGCACGAGTCTGTACACCGTTTCCATTTTACTACGTTGGTCTTGCATATATTGCTGTAATAACCGTTCCGTCATATTTATATCAGTTGGGTCACGAGTATCGAAATGTCCGGAAACTAGCTCAAAAGGTCTACATTTTGTCAGACTATGAATAGAACTATTGTAAGCTATGAGGGCATATGGTATTAAATTCGTGGCACGTTCGTTTTTATATTTTATCTTCAATAAGCGGAGATGTTCTAAGAGAGTGCTGTGGAAACGTTCTATCATTCCATTTTCGTTAGGGGTATGAGCTGCGGTGGTTTGATGACGTATCTTATGAAGACGTAAAAATTCAGCTACAACTTGATTTTTAAACTCAGTCCCTTGGTCTGTTTTCAAGGTCATGGGGAAAGCATGATGTGAACTAAATATTAACAGCGATTTAACTATGTTTGGAGCCGTACAGTCAGACATAGGATAAACTTGAGCATACTTTGAAAATGAATCTACAACTGTTAGGTATTTTCCATGTTCTATTGTAAGAACATCGGCATGTAAAATTTCAAATGGTTTCGATGGTGGGGGCACAATTTTGAACTCTTGTAGAACGGGATTACGATCATATTTTGCACAACCACAAATCGTACATTGATTTATATAGGATGTTATGTCTGATTTCGTGCTAGGCCAAAAGTACTGCCGAGATAAAGCGAGAAAAGTCTCGTTTATCCCACGATGATTGGTCTTACCTACGTGGTACTTGCGAATAATGTCCTGCTGATTTAAATAGTCAGGTACATTATCGATTTTACGCTTGACCAGAACTAACTTCAAAGATGAACTTTGGAAAGTTCGTTGGATTATAGGCACAATTTGAAACATCTTATCAGTGGGTTGCACTAAGATAGTACGGAATTTTAGATCTACATATTTTTTTATTGTATCGATAACACCATGTTCAAAATTCTCTTCAGAAATTTCAACTGAAACGCATGAATAGCGTTCAAATGGTTTAGTGATTATCGGCTTAGACCTAGGCAAGCGTTGTACTATATTAATTATAACCTGCTTACGATGCTTATTTAAGGGATCTTCGCTTATGGGTATATCAAGAATTGGGTTCTCTACATTTGTGTGCGCTGTTTCAGTGGACGATCTATTGGGCTCAAGTAAGTTTGGAGAGTCCATTCTAGTTCCTATTTCAGATGCGGTTAGTGTAGAAGACGACGATCGGCGACGCGCTTGAATGATAGTTGGACTATCAAGCGGGCTTTCCGATGGAGCTGATGAGGTTGATGAACTACTCTGACGTCGTGGGGCCTGCGATGTATTCACTAAAAGTGATATCGTCTCATCGTTATGAATTTCAATGCGAGATAGCGCGTCAGCATTCGTATTGCATTTCCCTTTTTTATAAATTACGGTAAAGTCAAATTCAGATAATTTTAGTCTCCACCTGGTTAGTCGTGAGTTTGGTTCTCTGAGATTCATGAGCCACTGTAAGGGCTTATGGTCTGTAATTACCTTAAATTTTAGTCCGAAAAGATAAGGGCGAAAATATTTCGTAGCCCACACGCTCCTTCTCAATTGTGGAATAATTTTGTTCACTGCTATTCAGTGTTCTTGATGCATACGAAATCGGTTTGTCGGCACCGATTGCACCTTGGGACAAAATAGCGTCTAAAGCAACATTTGATGCGTCCGTAGTCAGTAGGAAGTCCTTAGTAAAGTCAGGATATTGAAGTATGGGGTCATTGGTCAGTATAGTCTTGCAATGTTCGAAACATTTTACGTACTCGGGGGTTAGAATAATTTTAGCTCCCTTTCTCAAATAGCTTGTCAATGGTTTTGTTAGTCGAGCGAAATCTGGGATGAACTTTCTATAGTACCCCAGGAGTCCTAGGAATGATTTAATCTGTTTTGGGGTTTTTGGAATAGGATAGTTAAGTATGGCTTTAATTTTGTCTGGGTTCGGTTTAACGCCATCGGGTGTAATAATGTGGCCTAAGTACGGGGTTTCTCGTTTAAGAAATTCCGACTTGTCCATTTGTATTTTAAAATTCGAATCTCTGAGACGCTGAAAGATCATTTTAAGGTTAATCATCATTTCCTGAAGGGAAGTGGCGAAAACCAGAATGTCGTCTAAGTAGACCACACAAATCTAGTTCAGTAGTCCTTGAAGCACATTGTCCATAACCCGCTGGAATGTGGACGGCGCGTTTTTCAAACCCATAGGCATTCTTAGGAATTCATAGTGCCCATGTTCAACGTTAAAGGCTGTTTTGTGAATGTCTCTAGAGTCCATTTCACATTGGTAAAATCCACTTGCAAGGTCAAGGCTAAAGAAATACTGGCATCTTCCTAATTTGTCGAGTATGTCGTTCACGTTAGGGATGGGATATTTGTCATCGATTGTCTTGTCGTTCAGTTTTCTAAAGTCGATAACCAAACGCCATTTAACTTTTCCGGATGCATCAGTCTTTTTTGGGACGATCCATATGGGGGCACACCACGCGGACGTGGAAGGTCTGATTATGCCTTGGTCTAACATTTTTTTTATTTGGGTCTGAACTTCATCCCTATGAATGTAAGGGTATCTATATGATTTAGTATAAACCGGTAGTTCGTCAGTGGTATTTATGGTGTGCTTTATTCGGTTAGTAAAGGTTAGTGGTTCATCTTCAAGGTAAAATATATCTGAATATTCTCTGCATAACAGGTTTAAATTAGCTGTCTCTTCTGAGTTTAGATGACCCGTGCGCAAGCGCGATAAGACGGCTCGTGTTCGGTCATTGTTATTACAGGTATCATATGACACCTGGGAAGATAATTGCTCGTTAAATATATGTGCATTAATTGGGTCAGAAATTGAAAGTATTATATCATTATTTGTGGGGTTACTTATTTCCAAAATGGCACGATTATTTTTTGCTATCGAGATACATTCATTTATATAGCATCCGCCGATATATTGTTCGTCTATACAAATCTCTCCTTTAGCTATAGATGTAGGTACTCTCATTAATTTTGATGACTGAGCCGGTATAATGGTCTCATATAGGTTAATACTTTGAGACACATACATATGAATTGGATTGCAAGCCGATTTAGTGATTAGTTTCTTGGCACCTAAGTCTATTCTTGCAGACCATTTCTCAAGAAGATCACGCCCTATTAAGCCATCAAAGTAGTCGTGAAAGTTATATACATATAATTTAATTGGGCCATTGTCTTTAATTTCGTTGAAGCACGGTAAGGTTATAGAGTAGTAGTTTTTTGTGGTTGCATGGACATTTGTGACCATGAACGGATCGTAGTTAAGGGGATAGTTTGCAAAATAGGTTTCAGTAGCTTCCGGAGTTATAAATGATTGATTTGCACCTGTGTCTATGAGGAACTTAAGAGGTGGAAGCTCGGAGCTAATCACTATTTTTATATAAGGTAGCTGTCTTTTATTTTGAATATTAAGTTCTATGTTGGGGAAAGTACTTTCGAATCCTTGGGAAAATTTTCTTGAGTCGTTTCTGATTCGATTTCGATCTTATTTTCAGCAGTTGGTGTGTCAGCTGGTTCGGTAACAGTATAGTCATCGTAGGTATAGTAAGGTAAGTTGGAATAGTCATATGTTTCGTTGGAGTTATAAGAAGGGGTATAGTAGTATTCCGCAGGTAGGTCATACTCAGCATAGTAAGGATCATAAGGTTCGTAGAGTTCGTTAGTATTAACTTGTCTGGTTTTGAAGTAGTTGGTCGGGGGTGGATTCCCGTGTATTCTCCAGTCACGTCCAGTAGGAGGCAATACGCGAGCTGTAGGATGACTAACGCCGCTCATTGGCCTGGGATAGCTATTGTTATTACTACTGGGGTATGAATAATTTGGCTGGCGGGGAGGAATTCTGAAGTCTGAAGATATATTCGATCTAGGCAATGCACTGAACATCTGCTGAGTCTTGGAAGGACCGGGGCTCCACACAGGTAAAGTTGGTCTCTGTGGATGTTGGTAAAAACGAGGCAAATTTAGTTTGGGGGTGTTAGGTACAAAATAGTTCGGAAATCTAAAAGGTTCATGATATGATTTCGGCATAGTTGTCTGTGTGTTAGTATCTAAGTTCGCTCTTTTAAAATAGTGATTTTTATTCTGTAAATATATAATGTTCATTTCCTCCTGGGCAAACTCTAAGGCTTTTTCTAGATCGGGCGGCCTCATACTCCTAATACGAGAACCCAGTGGTTCCTCCAATCCCTTAAGGTAGGTTTGTAAGGCTAATTTACTATATAGGGTTCTTTGTGCTTCTACAGTTGTGGAAAGTTTGTCGTGTATATCTATATAAGTCATTATAGTATTAAGTAAGTTTTGAACCCGTTCGTAAAATAGATGAGGAGTATCAGATCCTTGAGTTAGAAGAGAGAGGTCTGTGTATAGAGCAGATTCATCTCTATGATCCGAAAAACTATTAATTAATGCATTTCTTATGCCATTCCAGTCATTAGAGATGCCGTTCGTTGCCAACGTTCTAGCAGCGGCACCGGTGATTTTATTTAAAATCCCACTTAGCAAGGACAAATGGGCTAGTTCATTACCCGGGCCTGGCTTGACATAAGTAATGATCAATCGATCACATAGAGCTAAAAATCTTGTCAGGACAACAGGGTTACCGTCAAATTCGGGTACTAACCTAAGAGCTTTAACTATCTTATCTATAACATCATCGTTAGAACTAGGAAGAGGAATATTCGCTTCTCTCTCCATGATATTTTCTCCTTCTAAAACAGTTCCTAAACTACGGTTCGCGTCCGTCTGCGCAATGCGGGCGGATTGGCGTGATTGGGGTGCGTTTCCCCTGGAATTTCGTGGATGGAAAATTTTGGATTTTTATTTGGATCTCACGTAAGGAATTGTGGCAACCATTCGCTGGAAAAATTGTGCAACTCACATAAGCATTCCTCCGAAGGCGCGTAGAGACATCGATTTTCAGATGATTTCACCAAACGTGGAATATCTCCGCTGGCGGTCCTCGGTTCGTTTCTTGTCGATGAGTATACGTTTAAAAACGTAGTCAGCACGCACAGTTTTTTCTGTACCACTATAAAAGTCACTAAGAAAAGGGCTGATAGAGTCTTCGATATAGTGATGGAAAGTCTACGCGCACTGACTCGACATCCAACCCGACTGCGCCAATTACGAAGGCCGCAGCGGAGTACCAAATAAAACCTTTTCAAAGTGTTGAAAATGTCCAAAAAGTTTAATTAATTGATCCAAAAAAATTCCTTAATTACTAAATCTTAAGGCTACGTGACAGTTCGCGACCCGATATGAGGTGTCGTCGAATGCTCGTCGCCGATGCAGCAAAGAGCCTTTTATCTCATTTCTCTACGTCACACCGCTCATGGTGGGGTGGCTCGCTATGGATGTAACATATAATTTATTATTTATGTTACCTATTGGAATTACTAACATAGGTTAAGTCTCTTACTAACCATTATGGACCTTTGTAGTCTGATAAACGATTCATTCATTCATTAATTGCGGCGTGATGGAAGAACAAAATGAACCAATAAACAAACACACTTTTGCATTTTTATTATGGATAGTGACATACATATATATAGTAATTCAATAGTAATTCAACCTATAATTCAGATTGATCTGCCAATATAACATAATGTTTTGTGCTAAAGCGACGGATTGCAAGTGGTTTCCGCAATAGATCTCCTGGATCAAATCAATTCAATATTCGCAATTTCATGCTTCCGTGATATAGAGACCAGGTACCTAATTTTTTTTTATCTACTACAAGTTAGCCCTTGACTGCAATTTCACCTGATGGTAAGTGATGATGCAGTATAACATGGTAGCTAACCTGTTAGGGGTACGGTTGTTATATTAAACCCATACCGCTTGTTGGTTTCTACACGGCATCGTACCGGAACGCTAAATCTCTTGGCGGCACGTCTATCTATATCACGTGATATGGTGGTAATTAGCCTCAGCCGAAGCCTTCCACCAGGCCAGACCAGTGAAAATCCCGAAATTATAGATTCCCAAATTAATCCTGCCGGGGATCGAACCCGGGACCACATCGTACACCACAAAATTAGACAATATTTTGTCCGGTGTGTTTTCGTCTTAAACACAACTAAATACTGCCATAAGCCATTTCCATCATTGTTGACTTTCGTGTTATCTATATATATAAAAATGAAAGTCCTGACTGACAGAGTGACTAACTGACTTATATATCAACGCACAGCCTAAACCGCTGGTCCTAGAGACATGAAATTTGGAGAGTGTGTTCTATGTGAAGACTAGGTATCCACTAAGAAAGGGTTTTTCGAAATTCCACGCCTGTAGGGGTAAAATAGAGGTTGAAAGTTTGTATGAAAGTCCGTCGTTTTTCAAGTTATAGCCATGAAACTTGGTATATGAGCTGCGGGTTGAAAATTAAGAAAGACAAGTTTCACAGTTTTTGGAAATTCGACCCCCAAAGGGGTGAAATAGGGGATAAAAATTGGTATAAAAAGCCTTCATTTCTCAAGAAATATTTTTCAAATAATATCAACGAAACTTGGTATTTTGGCTTTCGGTAAAGAATAAAGAAGAACGTTTGTCACAGTTTTTCAAAATTCTACCCCTAAAGGGGTAAAATAGGGGTTGAAAGTTTGTATGAAAGTCCGTCGTTTTTCAAGCTGCTATACTTATAGCCATGAAACTTGGTATTTGGGCTTCCGCTAATGATGAAATACGGATTTTACAGTTTTTGAATTTTCTATCCCCAAAGACGTCAAATAGGGAGTTTGTCCTTCAATCACACCGCAACAGAGCAACGGATCGACGTGATTTTTTGCATGGGTATAAATGGGTACTTGGAGAGTGACACAGGCTTCTTTTTAGCCCGGAAAATTAAGTCGTGCCTGTGGGAATTAAAAACTTAAGCCACGCGAACGAAGTCGCGGGCGTCCTCTTGTAGAATTATAATCCTTATTATTTTAAGAACGTCAACGGTACGTTAAATCAAACTGTCATTTTGAGTAATATTGCTAATGTATTGCTTTAAGCGTTGGCAGTATGGCCCCTGGCCTTGTCTTAAACTGTCTAACTCTACCACACGTGGGTTAAGATAGGAATGATAAACTTGCTAATAACAAGTTAGCTTTGTTGTTAATCACGACTTCAACTTTGAACTTCTCTAATTGACTTTGGGACACTGGAATTCGAATTTAGGCGAATATAACTGGCTAGATGGAACGCATTCATTCGGAAGATATTTAAAGAGATTCGAGAGTCGATATTTTGATGACCGTGTAACGATCCTTGCCTCTCATAATATATACCTACTGAAGAAATACTAAGTGAATATAGTCAATAGTCAAAAGCTGTTTATTCAAAATACCTATTGGTGTCTACACTGTCGTGGTCATAGATTAATTATAAACCTGGTTTATATATTGTCTTTGGTCGTGGTAAAAAAACTGTTGATCTACAGATCTGTTTGATCAAAAAATTATTTTAATTTCAAAAAGATCTAGAGGAAATCTATCATTAAACTCTAACTTGACGACTCCTGTATTTGAGGAAGCTTTTTTTATAGATACCAAGCTGAAAACATTTTTTTTTTAATTTTTGTCTGTGTCTTCAACTGTCTAACTCTACCACAGTTGGGTTAAAATTTATATCTATACTTAATATTATAAATGCGAAAGTGTATCTGTCTGTCTGTCTGTCTGGGACGCTTTCACGGCCCATCTTTTCAATCGGTTTTGATGAAATTGGGTACAAGAATAGGTGGCATCCCTGGGAAGGGATACTTTTTAGTCCTGAAAAGTAAGGAGTTCCCGCGGGAATCATAAAATCTAAGTCCACGCGGACGAAGTCGCGGGCATCATCTAGTACTTAATAAACTTGCTAACAACAAGTTATCTTTGACGGTTGTTAATCACGACTTCATCTTTGAACTTCTCCAATTGACTTGACACTGGAATTCGAGTAGGACAGATATAATTGGCTAGATCGAGCGCATTCATTCGGAAGACATCAAAAGAGACTCGAAAATCGATATTTTGATGAGCTTGTAACGATCCTAGCCTGTCATACCAACGAGGTGTTTTAATTTGGGAACTAGACGATGCACGCGACATCGCCCGCGTTTTTGAAGTGAAAACTTGTTTAGGCGCGTTGAGCACTTTTTGGTAGGGGGTAAAAATGTAGATTCCCGTGACTGTGGCCGACATGCTCGCGTGACCAACATGCTCGCGAACAGCGACATGCTCGCGAACATATTAATATACCACACTAGTTGATGCCCGCGACTACGTCCGCGTGGATTGAGGCTTTTTGGTACCCGCGGGAACTACTTAGTTTTCCGGGATAAAAAGTAGCCTATGTGTTATTCCAGACTATAATCTATCTCTGTGTCAAATTTCATCCAGATCCGTTCAGCCGTTCGAGCGTGATTGAGTAAAAAACATCCATCCATACATCCATCCATACATCCATCCATACATCCATTCAGACATCCATCCAAACTTTCGCATTTATAATATTTATTTGATTTGATTCGAAATTAAACTTTAATGCCTTAGTATTAAGGTTTATATTTTAATTAAAATTTAAAATTTAAAAAAAAATTCGTTTGCACTTCTACTGCCAATTTTTTTTTTAAATTCCCGCGGGAGCTCTCTGATTTTCCAGGCCTAGGTATATCCTTCCCCGGCCTACAACTTATCCCTGTACCAACGTATTTATAGGTAGTATATACTTGTTAATGTGTGGCACAGATCCAAACTATCCAAACTAATATTATAAATGCGAAAGACTGTCTGTCTGTCTGCTAACGCTTTCACGCCTCGTCCGTTCAACCAATTTTGATGAAATTTGGTACAGGTGTAGGTTGTATCCTGGGGAAGGAAATCGGCTACGTTTTATCCCAGAATATTAAAGAGTTCCTGCGGGAATCAAAAAAACTTATTCCACGCCGACGAAGTCGCGGGCATCGTATAGTTGGAAATAAATGTTTTTTCTTTATTTCTATTTCGAAATTCAACGCGATGTTCTTGGACCTTGGTGATTTCATTTAGTTCTGTCCTATCAGTAGTGTGTTTTCGTCTTAAAATACGTTAATCATTTAGTAGGTACTCTGTCAAGTGTCAATCTTCATCCAGCTTTAAGGAATTAAAACCTTGTAATTCCTACAAATCCGCGAGACAAGGGTCCAAGGGGAATACCACCATAGCTTAAAACCATATTGTTTTAATATTGTTGACGTTTGCGTTTTAGAATTATAATCCTTACTAGCTGATGCCTACGAGTTCATCCGCTTGGTTTAAGTTTTATTTATTCCTACGGGAACTCCTGAATTTTCCGGGATAAAAAGTAGCCTATGTCACTCTCGGGGTCCTCCGAGATTGGTATACAACTAGATGAAGTTATACCAATTTCAAAAGCTTTGTTTATTGCATTATTGTGTTTAATTTAAGTAAGATATAAGAGTTTATAAGGGTATTATGGGTCTGGCATAATCTCACAGAGATTCAAAGAGCCCTTAAAAATATAGAATAAAAAAAAAAAAAGTATACCCATTCCAAAAATTACGTCGATCCGTTGCGGCGTGATTGAAGGATAAACCAACAAACAAACACACTTTCGCAGTTATAATATTAAGTATATTTTAGGGACGTCAAGGCTCGTGACATAAAAATGACATTTTGAATCAATACTGCTTTAAGTGATGGTAGTAGCCCCGGGTGCAATGGGTGACAGAATTAACTTCGGACTTAAATTCGACATTAATCCGAAGAAATCGTATTAAAATTTCCGTCAATATTCATTACACTGTTTTTTTTTATCCACTACAAGTTAGCCCTTGACTGCGATCTCACCTGGTCTAGTAAATGATGATGCAGTCTATTGATGGTTGTGGGCTAACCTATTAGGGGAGTGGCAGTTATATTAAACCCATAGGCCATAAGCGGTTTCCACATGGCAACTTACCTCGGCAAAAAACTCGGTGTTTGCCGTTTTGAGAAATTTCAATTACAATTTCATCCATGTGTAGGTACGAATAGGTACATAAGTAACCGCTGTCCTAAGCATTGCTGGAACGAGTGAAATCCGTGTTTTTTTATCATTTACATAATTTTCAACTTAAGAGTAGATAGTAGATACCTATTCACTTGCCTAAAGGTAGTTAATTTATACGTGGCAGGAAACATGGACGCCGGAAGGGAGTTCCATATCTTAGTACCTACCTAGCCAGTAGCCCGGAATATCAGAAAGGTTGAATAAAAACGTTTCTTGCGAGTTGTACGGATGTCGACCACAAAAGGGCATGATTTCTCGACGCTGAAAGAACGGTGAAAGATGAAGTTCCCTACTACACACAGTGAAATGAAATGAAATGAAATGTTTTTATTTAATGTAGGACAACATAAGTAACTTACGATGATATGTCAGGAATCCACTATGGGATTGGACTTAGCAATAAAAATTCTACTGAGAAGAACCGGCAAGAAACTCAGTCTTTTTTTAAAGAAAATACGTTACAATCTTCTAATAAATATATACAATTCTCGTGTCACAATGTTAGTTACCATACTCCTCCGAAACGGCTTGACCGATTTTTATGAAATTTAACATGCATATTCAGTAGGTCTGAGAATCGGCTACTATCTATTTTCTACACTAGAAATTCCCTAGAAATAATTTATATGGCAAAACAACGTTTGCTGGGTCAGCTAGTAATTATATAGATAAGCCGCTACCATTTTAGACTTCATCACTTACCACCAGGTGAGATACCATACAGTCAAGAGCTAACTCTCAGTCTTTGTTAACCGACTTCAAAAAAGGAGGAGCCAGGAGGTTCTCAATTCGTCGGAATCTTTTTTTTTATGTATATTCCCCGATTACTCGAAGACGCCTGGACCGATTTTGAAAATTCTTTTTTGTTTGAAAGGGTATACTTCAAAGGTGGTCCCATATAAATTTGGTGAAGATCTGATGAAGATCTTCGAAGACAGATAATGGAACTCCTCAACGGATAAGAGTACATTGCTGGCGATCAGTGTAATAGCTTAGTTAACAGTAGGTTTTTAACCAAGCATTGCATATTTTTAACCGACTTCAAAAAAGGACTTCAAAAAAGGTTATCAATTCATCGGATTTTTTTTTTAATGTATGTTCAACAATTACTCGAAGACTTCTGAACCGATTTCAAAAATTATTTTTTTGTTTGAAAGGGCATACTTCCCAAGTGGTCCCATATAAATTTTATCGAAATCGGTCGAGTGGTTTTTAAAATATCAACAATAAAATAAGTTCTTTGTATGGCGTGTGCTTGTTGTTGTAAAGTTGGCGCGGGAGTTTGAAGTCGGTTGTTTAAAAAGAATTTTTTATATTAAATTATTTTAAAGAAAAAACGTTACAATAATTATATAGATCGCTTTCTCAGAGACGGAACATTAAATCACATACCCTTACACCCCCATCAACACGCCTACAGCACAGGCAAGTCAACAGAAACGGCACTGCACTCAGTTGTAGCAAAAATCGAACATGATCTTGAAAACAAACTATCAACACTGGGTGTCTTCATCGACATAGAAGGAGCTTTTGATAAAACTACCTTCGATAGCATAGACAAAGCCCTAAGTCGATATAACACACCAGGGACCCTGCGACACTGGATAAGATCACTACTAGAACAAAGAGTTATACAACTGGACATCAACGGAATCACAAGAGGCGTAGTATCGAGAGGCTGCCCGTAAGGTGGTGTTCTGTCACCAATTCTATGGAACCTCGTAGTTGATGACCTAATAACAAAACTAAACAAGCAAGGGTTCTACACCATAGGCTACGCAGACGACCTCACCATCTTAATTGGTGGCAAACTAGAAAGCACGCTCTATGAGGTAATGCAGCGAGCATGGCGACTAATTGAGAAAAGGTGTAACGAAAATGAACTAACGGTAAACCCAAAAAAGACAGAGATGGTTCTTTTCACCAACAAAAGAGTGACGGAACTAACTAAACCTCCAAACCTATTCAACACAAGCCTTAAACTCTCCAATGAGGTCAAATACCTTGGAGTGACGCTCGACAACAAACTCAGTTGGAAAAGGCACATAGATGACAAAATTAAAAAATCTCTTATTATACTAAGCCAATGCAAACGCATGCTGGGTAAAAACTGGGGACTAAAGCCAAAGATAATGAAATGGCTTTACCTATCAGTAGTAAGAAGCTCACTTGCATACGCCGCCCTGATATGGTGGCCAAGAAAACTTCTTACAACCACCCAGAAAGAGCTACAAAAATTTCAGCGACAAGCTTGCCTCGCCATCGCAGGCGGCTTGTGTACAACACCAAGTACAGCACTCGAAATCATACTAAGGATCCCACCCCTACACTTACACATCAAAGAGGAAGCAACACTCGCGGCCCTCAGACTAAAAACCTCGGGTCTATGGAAAGATAATAACACAAAACACACCAAAATCCTAACTCAGGGTTTCAATAAAGAACCACGACTGGAGTGGAAATGCGACAGAACGAGGAAACAACACATACTGGACAGAAACTACCAGATAAACCCAGGGATAAACAAGGATCCGAAACCAATCAGAGATGCAGTAGAAGTATACACTGACGGATCCAAAACCAAAACAGGCACCGGGGCTGGAACCTTCTGCCAAGAACTAAACATAAGAATTAGCCAGGCACTCGGTAAGGATAACTCGGTTTTCCAGGCTGAGTGTGTGGGCATCACAACCGCGGCCATGGCAATGGTCAACAGACAGGTAACGAACTTCAAAATTAACATTAACTCAGACAGCCAGGCCGTCCTCAAAGCCTTGGCTAGCTCCTCGACTACCTCCCAACTCATAAAGGACTGTCATAAATCCCTGGAAACACTCGCCGCTTCCAATGAAATCACCGTTCGGTGGATCAAAGGACACGACGGGGATCCAGGTAACGAAGTAGCTGACGCATTGGCACGTAAGGCCACGACACTGAAGGTAGCAGGGCCCGAACCAATCGTGCCTATACCTTTCAGTGAGTATAAAACCTGGTTGCATGAACTAACACTCAAAGAGCATTCCCGACTGTGGACGAATGCCTCGGACTGCAGACAAACCAAGGAGGTATTCCCTAACATCGACAAACGCCTGACACACAAACTAATCCGCCTGGATAGAGGAAAACTCAGGAAGGTGGTGGGACTTATAACAGGCCACAGCCCATTAAACAAACACCTCTTTGTTATAGGCATCACTGACAGCCCTCTATGCAGAGCTTGCATGGAGACACACGAAACGCCGACGCATGTGATACTAGAGTGCACAGGCGTCACAGACCAACGAGAACGTCACCTGGGATCCCCAACCTCGCTTCGAGAGGCCCTAGACAACCTGGGCGGTCTTCTAGGCTTCTGGAGCGAGCTCGGATGGCTGGAGTGAAAACTCCAGTAGGGAATGGCAACGCACGCACAACAGACCCTCCAACTGGGGTTTAAGTGTGGAAACCTGCCCAGTAGGAAGAAGAAGAAGAAGCCGCTACCATTTTAGACTCACATCCCTTACTCCAGGTGAGATACCAACAGTCAAGGACTAACTTGTAGTACAATTTTGAAAAATCCTATCCCTTTTACATACAGGTGACTTATCTTATCGAACGTAACTACATTCTTATTTGCATGATGTAAGTTGTGACTACGTGTAGTGAATTGTGTGTGTACCTAGTGCCTAAACCATTTAACATTTTATATAAGTACGTCCTACATGTAATTATGTTGGTAGTTCAAATAAGTTAATAACGTATTCTTAGCAAACGTAGGTATGTACTAACTACCCATACCTACATAACCTTTCAGTTCTATTTAACTCTCCTTTGTATTTAAAACTACATTTCTCATTCTGTGACAACAACAGAACATAAATCTTGGATACCATAAATTAAAGAATGGCCCACCCCATGCTTGCTAAAAAGGTATTTTTACAAAACAGTAGCTCTTAGATAAGTTGGCTGAAAAACGTTTGGATGGGTGCCAAAGTTCAAACAATGGATGGTAAGCGATAAACGAAAGGTTACCATAGACTATACAAACTAATATACCTACTCGTATTAACTCTGCCTGTATTTATAAACTGCTTCGTTGGTCTAGCTAGTGGTTAGCATGTTTGACTGCGGCTGACGAGGTCCCGGGTTCGATTCCCGGGTCGGACTCGGGCCATAGTTAAGTGTTGGGTTTTTCTGACTAGAAATTCTCAGTACTAGCCCGGAGTTAGGAAGTTGGCGGTGTTTCACCCTCGTGCCTCGGAGAGCACATTAAGCCGTCGGTCCCGGTTATCATCACTATAACATGATAATAGTCGTTAAAGCCCGCCAACCCGCATTGGAGCAGCGTGGTGGGTCTAAGCTCTAATTCCCTCTCTCCTATGAGAGTGGAGGCCCGTGCCCAGCAGTGGGACGTTAATGGGCTGTAGTGGTGGTGGTGGTGGTATTTATAAATACGAGTACCTACTAGATGACGCCCGCGACTTCGTTTTGTCCGCGTGGATTAATTTTAATTCCCGCGGAAACTCCTTAATTTTCCGGGATAAAAAGCCTTCCCCGAGGTCCAACCTACCTCTGTACCAAATTTCATCAAAATCGATTGAAAAGATGGGCCGTTAAAGCGTCGCATACATACAGACCGACACACTTTAGCATTTAATATATTAGTATAGTCAAGGATACTGCAACCTATTACCTAAATATTTGTCAAGAACAACACTCCGAAATCCACAGTCCCTACAGGAGATTGTCCAACAGTGGATTTCCAAAGGTTGGGACGTTATCAATACTAATATTATAGATTCGTAAGTTTGGATGCATGGATGTATGTTTCTTACTCACGCCAGAACGGCTGGATGGATCTGAATGAAAGGTACAGAGATAGATTGTAGTCTGAAAAAACACTAATCTTTATTCCGGAAAATTAAAGAGTTCGCGGGAACCAAGAACCTCAATCCACATGGATGAAGTCGCGGGCATGAGCTAGTGACAAATAATTTTTTATTTATTTTAGGTAGAACAACTTGCGTAACTTATATAAGCTGGACTCTACCGCCGGTTCGGAAAACTGATTCTACTGAGAAGAGCCGACAAGAAACTCAGCAGTTCCTCTTTTCATAAAAAATTAATCAGATCCAACCGAACCATTGGTTATTTATTATTCCTGAACGTTAGGTTATTTTCAGCGTATCGTTAAACAACATCAGGCAGACTATAAACATGATGTATGCGCCAAAATTAAAATTTGGTTTATTTTGGAGTTCACGTGTTTTTCGCCAGGTAGCAGGTTTAGGTACTAGTCTACCCGATGATTTCAAGCAAACAGCTGGGAATCGCTGGAAGCAAGCGGCACAACCGACGACCCCCCTGGCGCAGTGTTGAGCACTGTTGTCTTAACGTGCGGAGGTCCCGGGCTCGATTCCCAGCAGGGTGAATTTGGGAATTTATAATTTCTGAATTTTCCCTGATGTGGCTTGGTGGGAGGTTTTGGCCGGGACTAACTAGTTACCACCCTACCTGCAAGACGTGCCGCTAAGCGATTTAGCGTTCCGGTACGATGCCGTGTAGAAACCGATTAGACCATGGGTTAATTGTAACTGCCATGCCCCTAACAGGTAAGCCCGCTACCATCTTAGACTACATCCTCACTTATCATCAGGTGAGATCGCAGTCAAGGACTAACTTGTTAAGTGTAGGTAAGTCTCCTAAATAAATAAATAAATAAAATCTTTATTTGTGATTTAAAATAAATAGAAAACAAACAAAATAACAAGATAAAGGAAATAGTTAATTGTTTGAAAGGAAGGAAAGTAGGCAAAGTTGCCAGTTTGAGTCGAAGCAAGTTGCATAATTGTAAACTCGGGTAGCTGCTTAGCGAAACGTTCCCACAAAGCAAACAAAGCGAAAGGGTAACGTAAGTTTCAAGTTAATCTTCACTCGCTAATGAGTTTAATTTGCCTTCCGCAAACAGTCTTGTACTTTGCCCCTACGTAAGACGCCTACGCGACTGACATTTCATTTCTGTGAGGAATGAACGCTATTCGCAGTGTTGTTGCGATGCTGAGTTGTGATTCATAGGTGATTTTGCATTGCATTTCATGTTCAATTTAGGTTTCTTGCAATGAATTGTTGATTTTACTTTGGAGGTTATATTTTGGCAACATTGAGTGTTGCAGGATGCAGAGTTTATTTTGATTGATGCTAAGTAATTTAATCACCAATCGTAGCTTTTCAATATATAGGCTGTAATCATGACAGCCAATCACAAAAATTCAGGAGAATGTTGGTGGGACGGTAACAGAAAAATAGTATAAAGGTGAGAGAAAATGGCGTCGGGAGTTCAGTCAGTATTAAAATTTTGAGGAGTTATTACAAGTGGATAAAGTGTATATTAATATTGATTGTATTGGTGAAGAGTAAGGGTGGATTACGGCATTTTGCTGAGATAAGTATAAATTATATAATTACATACTATTTTAAGAGGTTATGTTAGGTTATCATTATCGATTTCTAAACAATTGGCTTTTGGAATATTTTGAGACAGATCTTGTAGTGATATTTATTAAAATCAATATAATTGTAAAATCAACTTATATAGTTCATCGTTTTTATATAATATTATGTTTTAATATCATTGGCTGTTCAATAATTTTTAAAGAGCAACTATACCAGTTTCTTGCAGTTTCTTCTGGATAGAATGTGATTCTAACATACACAACAAACTGGAATGAACAGAAATTAAAATCTATTCATGGTTATCTTTGTGTTTATTTTTAACCTACTAGCAGTGTGGTCTAATGTCTTTGACATTTCATTAATTTGCTCAGATTGAAGATTTATTGATGTTATTTATTATTTTAACAGGAGCATACAATCTGCTAGCCCGGAGTTAGGAAGTTGACGGTGTTTCACCCCCGTGCCTCGGAGAGCACCTGCCGTCGGTCCCAGTTATTATCACTAACATGATAATAGCCGTTAAAGCCCGCCAACCCGCATTGGAGCAGCGTAGTGGGTCTAAGCTCTAATTCCCGTCTCTATCTAACGAAACCTTTAATAAAGAAACCTTTGTGGCTCAACTAAATTAAGAAAGAAAAAAGAAGCTCTAATTCCCTCTCTCCTATGAGAGTGGAGGTCTGTGACCAGTAGTGGCACGTTAATGGGCTGTAGTAGTGGTGGTGGTGGATACAATCTGTCATGGAATGGCATGCAAAATTCAGACATAATTATCATTATTCTTAGCATAATACTTAAACCATACTTACAATATTAACATTACAATAGACGATAACAATTAAAAAATTAATTAAATATTAAAAAGTTACAAAATGTATATAGGTACCTAGTTTACCTACCTAGTTATATCTATTCCACCAAAGCATCTTTCTTATTTATTATTCTCTAACTAGCTGATGCCCGCGACTTCGTCCGCGTGGTTTAAGTTTTTTGTTATTCCCGCGGTAACTCCTTAATATTCCGAGATAAAAAGTAGCCTATGTCACTCTCCAGGTCCAAACAAACACAACAAAAAAAGAATTAGCGAAATTGGTCCAGCCAGTTACGTATACCTACGACGTCATGGAAAAAATCACTTTCGTTGCAAGATCGCAACCTTGCACCTCCAGCGAATAGCCGTGGTACCAGCTGTGCATAGTCAGCGGATTCCACGGAATTGCATCACGTCCGAATAAACGTGACATCAGGCATCGCTTAGATTTTAGTATTAAGATGTAAGATATAAAAGCTAATGAAATAGTGAGAAGATCGTTCATTCATCCTGTCGTCTCACATCGGCGCAGGATGCTAGTTAGGGTAGATTAGGTTAGCCCTAGGTTATAGGTAGCCATAATGTGAACCGCTGCGTCTAAAATCGACGTAGCATTAGGTTAGGTCATAATGTAAATAAATAAAAATAAATAAATAAATAAATCTTTATTTGGGATTTCACACACAGAAAAAACAACAAAACAAATTACCAAAATAGAAATAAAAGGAAAATGAAACTTATAGACTAACAATAATCTGTGTTGTAGAAAATCCCAAAAAGGGTATCAAGCTCAGCGTAATGCTGATATGGTGTAGATGCACCATATCAGCGCTGGTTTTCAGTTGACCCCTATAGAAAATCCACGGCGCCTCGGACCGGTCCGGGCTGATCATCAAACTTAACTTCATGTATCTTACCCACTAAAATTATAACTAAGCTTATTATGTATAATTATTACTATTTCCTAAACATAGCGTAGCACTAACAGTAGCCAGCCTCATCTGAGTCTGCACCACTATTCCTGGTAAACTATATAATCTATGGTTTTATGTGTGGACTATTTAAATTAACAAATGACATTCTATAAATCTCTGATTATTGCATCTGTGGCATATCAATGGCCCAATGTCGAAATCTGTTGGCAATGTCAAACTATTGATTATCTCCTAAACAAATGCAAGCAAATGACTCATAATAATTAAACTTTTTTTTGGGATAAATTTCAAAAAAGCAGACTGATTTAAACAACAAAAGACTCATTATGACCTATTTGTGCTGCCTCTCCGGGTATTTGGATGAAAACGCGAAACCAACTATGCATTCGTAAATACATTTTCACCTAACCAAATTTTTGCTTGTCCAACAAAATCTTTTTGAGCTTACATTTAAAAGTAAACACTGATTTCAAGTTTTGCACTGGTGGCGGGATTATATTCCAAATCCTAGAGAAAGCAAGTCTAAAACTGCCCCGGAATGCGGCGGTCTTGTGTCTTGGCACAGCCATTTGGCATGACAAACCTCTCGGTGCATATCTACTGTGTTGTCTTGCCCACTTAATCTTTGTGAAAAGATACTCCGGTTTACCGGTAGAGATAACACCAAATAACAATGTAGCTAGGTGCAGGTTTCTTCTGGCTGACATATTTAGCAAATTTGCCTGGTTTAGATATGGACTGATATGTGAACGAGGAGCAATAGTAAAACAGAAGCGAGCGCAAGCGTTTTGGACCCTCTGAATTAATTTTTTGGTTCTTTCCAACAAACACGGTCCATATGCTGTGTCGGCATAGTTCAGCTTAGATAGAATGAGTGAATCGCATAACCGTATTCGAACTTCTACACTCAGGTAAGATCTTATCTTATACAGAACCTTCAGTCTATAAAAACAGTTCTTAACAATATTTTTTATATGTGACTCAAAGTGTAAATTTGAATCAAAAATTACCCCCAAATTCCTTGCCTCAGAAACTCTTTCTACACAATTGCTTCCTATTCTGATTTGTACACCTAAACTTTCTATAGTTTTTGTAATTTTAGAGGTACCTAAAATCATGTACTTGGATTTCAGAGGGTTCAATAATAGTGAATTCTTTTCTGACCAGTTAGCTATTCTATTTAAGTCATTATTAAGTTTTGTTTCAGCATCTGCAGCATCCCGAGGCTTAAACGAGAGGTATAATTGCACATCGTCTGCATAAAGATGGTACTTGCAATTGGAGAAACAATGAATTATATCTGCTGTGTAAATAGCAAAAAGCAGTGGACTAAGTGCCGATCCTTGAGGCACTCCTCGAACTACTGGAGACGTTGAGGATAACAGAAGAGTACCATCACCTTGGTCTATTTGCACGAATTGAGCACGGTTACTGAGAAAACTGTTAAACCATTTTACAGTTGATAAGCCAAATCCATAGAATGACAACTTAGATAGCAGCAATGAAGCATCAATTGAATCAAATGCACGAGAAAAATCAAGTAGTACCAGAATGGTTCCCATGCTTTGGTCCTGAGCTGTTAGGATGTTATCAATAACATCCATGATTGCCGTTGCTGTACTGTGACTTTTCCTAAAACCAGACTGGTGAACTGGCAATATATTGTTCTTCTCTACATAAGATGTCATTTGAGCACATACCGCCTTTTCCAGAACTTTAGATATGCATGGTAGTATACTAATAGGCCTAAGATCCTTCATGCTGGTTGGATTGTTTACTTTCGGAAGAGGTTTGACTATAGCAGTTTTCCATACATTCGGGAAGGTACCTGTTATTATAGACCTATTAATAATAGCTGTTAGAGTAGCTAGACTCTGCGGTAGTGTCCAATATAACATTTGTAGGGTGATCTCATCTAGGCCTTGCGCATTTGATTTTAAACCTTTCAGAATTTTAATAACCTCAGCTTCTGTTACAGGTCTTAGGTTAAAGGTGTTTGGCCCAAACCTATTGAATTCATAGTATGTGAGATTAGATAATGAGAGCCTTTCACTATGCGGAATATTCAAAAAGTGTGTGTTTAACTTCTCCGGGTCACACAAAGTTGATGGTATATCATACTCTTGTTTCTTATTAACCCCTATATTTTTTTTCAAATGTTTCCACAGCAGAAGTGGTTTATTTATGCACTGATTTATATAGGTCTTAAAATAAGCTTTTTTTTCTGCTTCCATGGCCTCCCATACAATTTTTTTTAAATCCCTATAATACTCCTTGTGCGATTCATTTTTTGATGCTTTATATCTAGAATGACTCTGATTTCGCAGTGCTATCATTTTCTTAATGGTGTAAGTTATCCAAGGGCATGATTGCTCATTTATCTTAATCTTTTTTAACGGGGCATGGATGTCAAATAAAGTTAGAATGTAAGCGTTAAATTTCGATACCATATCTTCAACATCGTCCAAAGAGTTGATGTCACCCCATGGAACATTTTCTAGGTCCACATTAAAGTCCTCTGCAATAATGTCTTTTAGTGGTCTAATAGTCACCCAACGGGGAGCTATTTTAGCTTTCTTTAGGTTAAATGTGACAGCGATAATGGCATGACCACCTAACTCTTTTATATGATTTATTTGCACATCTCTGATCGAGCCGTCTGTACAGACCATATCTATTAAAGTCTCACTGTGATCGGTGAAATGTGTTGGTTCTGTAACTACCTGCTGGAGGTTCATATAGGTTAAAAAATCATTGAAAAGTTTAGTTTTGCCATCGAGTGGGTTGAGTAAATTGATATTGAAATCTCCCAAAAGTACTAGGCTATCACAACTTGAGAAAAGAGACAGTGATTGGGTCATAGAGTCAATAAACAAGTCAACATCCTGCCATGGTGGCCGGTAAGCTGTGCCCACCATAAACTTTTTGCTACCGACCTTCAAACTTAACCACATTTGTTCTACTGAGTGGGGATTCGGATGCTCACAAATAGTGAACTTTATGCCCTTCTTTACATAAAACCCCACTCCCCCTCCGCGCCCCCCTTTTATATTCAACGGCCGCGGTGAGTGAAGAAAGCGGTAGCCAGGCACATGTGGAGCAAGCCCCTCCTCCCCCTCCTTAAGCCAGGTTTCGTTAATAGCTATTATGTCTACTTCTATATCACCCATTGCCACCAAGAATTCCTCATGCCGGGTTCCAAGAGAGCCTGCATTAAATAATCCAACCTTAAAGAGTTTTGACTTAACTTTTATGTCCAAGCAAATTCTTAATTATGTTAATTTTGGCAATAATTTGTTTCGAATCATATAAATGGCTCTCAGTTATGACGTGGCATACACTTGGTGTGATAGAGAACATGACAATATCAACACACACTTGCAAGTAAGCTCCTTTAAAAAATGCAAAAGTATTTGACGTAATGGTTTGAACTGACAATAATTCATTATCTACGTAAAATTTATGAAAAGTCCGAGAAAAAGTGAAAATTGTAAAAATCACGCGGGGGCAAAACACCACAGCAGCTGCATAAAACAGATTAAAGAAATTAAGGATCCAGTGTATTAAAATGTAATAATTATTGTGTAACCTATTTATAGCTTGTAATAATATTATATTAATCAGTATTAAATGATTATATTTTGTAGTGCGATTTGTGTTTCCCTTTAGTGTGCTATTCCCAAACCCAACACAGACACACCCAAATATTACAGAATCTAATATACCACCAGTGCAAAAGCAAACTCTACATAGACACAGACTTACAAAATAAAACGGATGGACTCGGGTAGCCGACCTGGTTTTGTGTCTTATGTTATTCTCACTATTTAACAAAGCACCTGATTTATTTGACTTCACCAACATTAACGACACCAAAAACACGATCAACGTCTGCCTCTACTTTGATGCTTTGAGCGGGCTGTCCCTCTGCTTTCCGCGCGAAGATGCGCCCACGATTGGTCCACGTAAACTTCCACTGCATCTTCCGTGCTGCTTCCCGTGCAAGGTAGAACAGGTGCCGATTCCTTCGGGTCAGCCTCTCGTTGACATAGAAGCGCCTGGGCGGCGCGTCGAAGCCCATGTCCTGCGTGGTGGCGCCGCGCCGCACGCGCGCGCCGCGTAGAAGCTCGTCACGCAGGCTGCGCCGCGCCAACCGCACCACCAGGCGCCTGCCCCGGCCCGCTCCACCCGGCTGATCGGCGCTTTCACTCGCCCTACCGACCCTCTCTGCGAATATGACGTCCTTACTCTCTAGCTCTACACCGAGTTTTGTTGCCAGAACTGTGATCGTGCGGATCGGGTTTTCCCCTTTCACCTCTGGCAGATTTGAAACCTCAATGTCGGCCTGGAGGAGCTCTTGATCCCGTTCATTAAGGTCCTCTTGCAGTTTAGCTACAGTTTGCTCTAAGACACGCAGCTCAACGCTTCGGTCTAGCCCATCCTGCTGACCCATTCCGAGAGCACCTGTCTCTATTGCCCCCAGCCTTCCTTCAATGGCATCGATGCGCCGGTTACAGCCTGAGATGGCGCTTCGCATATCGAACAGCTCTGTACGGAACTCCTTCAGCTCCTTCCTAACCTCTCGGAGTTCCTCACGGAAGAGGCGCATTTCCATGCATAGGTCTAGCGGCTGAGTAGTGTCAAAAACCGTGTCATCACAGGCAGCTCTTGTACAGTCTTCTGTCAAAGACTGCGAAGAGCCTCCAGAGGCCGCCGAAGTATCTAGTTGGTAATCGCTACTGGCGTGCTTTACAGGAGTTGCTGTATTGCCTCCTTTAGGCATTTTGGTTTTGCACTCCGGGCACATCCAGCCCGGGACGATCTGTGCTGCTTCAGGTATACCTATGCACGCCTTATGATAGAGGCCCGGGCAGACACTACACTTAGCGCCCCCTATCGCCGAGAGAAACTTCCCACATGCACCGCAACGAATCATTGTTGGAGCCAAACCTAAATCGATGATTTGCTAGGTAGTGCGACCGTTGCCCGGTAGATGGCGGCGTATGTTCCTGATGACCTAATAATTATGTCTCTCGGTGCCGAACCCTATTGCTCTTGCTGATTTCAGGGATGCCTCACAGTTGGCGCTGTAAACAGTCAGGACTGCAGGGTAGGCTATTTATGCAACCGTGGAATTGAGACGCTGTGTACCCACTTTATTTATTTTATTGCGACACCGGTTACACTTTTAACCCGATTTAAAGGCACGCATCTTTATTTTTCCAAAATAATTATACTTCGAACACTTCAAATGTTGGGGTAACTCTGTCACACACACGTTAATTTAACTCAACTTCACGATTTGTAATTTTAAAGCGAATAAGATTACGCAGCACTATTTCCGTGACAGATCCGCGGTGCCGAGTGGCAGGTCCGCGGTGCCGAGTCCGATGTAAGAATTAATTAATAAATTTAGTAGTAAAGTATTCGTCGTCTCCTTCTGTAATCCTTCTGGTTGCCGTCCTACGTAATTGGCGCAGTTAATAGGTAGGATCCTTGTTAGTCGAGTCCCGTATCTACAATCGGGTAGCTAGGGAACACAGGACGAGGATTTGGAATCTACGGACCAGCGGCAAGACCAAAAGGAGTATCTAAAATCGATACAGCAGAGGAGATTGGACACTCACCAGGAAGGATTACATGTGAGTACACTTGAATCGTTCTCGTGTTGCTTCCCATGTTTCCGCTAATTCCTACCCCCTAATTTTATTAGGCACACCGATTTATTAACACTAGAAATCATTGTTTAAAATTTTAATTTTAGGGTAATCAATCTTGATTGCCACCCCTTAGAATAGGTTTCAGAGTCTTACATCGTGTAAGATCCACCGATAAAATCCCTTTTAGTCTTTTAGAGCAATCTATCTTGATTGTCAACCAATAGAATAGGTTTCGATATTTCGAAAAATCTCGATTTCCGCCATGTAATCTAACATATAGGCACTTTAAAATGTACCTAGTTAGGTATGTTACGGTCACGAATTATCATACTTCGTCGCTTATAGAAAATGATTAAATACGCTTATTACATTATGATGAAGTCAAATTTTAACACCGGATATGCTGACTATATATTTTCTGATTTCGCTGATGATTCACTATGCATAATTGTCTAGGTCAAGAATACCTTTTGTAGGAATAATTATGCTGACATGTCCGAGTATCTAATTCTTGTCATGAAATAGTATTTGCTAGACAATTAAAATCCAAAATACACTTAGGTTAATAGTAGGTTAATAGAAAAGAAAAGTTTTATAGTAGTAAAACCATGGACTTAATAAGTAGGTAGTTACTAGGTGCAACCGTGCATCGCCTCATAGTTCCATGAGTAAAGCCCATTTTTGAAATATTTCTCTAGTTATCAAATAATTACCTACACCAAATTTCATCAGGAATTACTTTTTACTTTGGCAACATTTTGTTCCTCGAATTCTTTCAAAACCCATTAGGGTTCCTAATACAATCCAAAATCTCATCCCATCACCGTTCCTTGCAACCAATGAGATACTATTCATGTGTCTACGATAGAGACAGAATGTCCGAAACAAAAATCTGGTAGCCAATCCCACTAAACTGTAATAAAAGCAAGCCACTCATCATCAAGTTCACCAAGCCTAGAAAAACCTATCAACTCAATTCAAGCAGAAGCCACAACTGGAGAAGACTACACAATGGTCCGAGTATGAAAATTATATCGCTATTCCTAGACAGACTTCATCTCATCATCTGTACTTCAAGGAGCAAACTGCAAACGGATGCTAATGACAACCGTCGTACGAAGAAAAGTTGGGTTTTTCGGTCACCTGCAACAAGGATCTTCGAAGGCAAGATAGCTGTAAGAAGGGCACCTGGACGACCAAGAAGGAAGTGGTTCGACGACATAGGGGAGTGGACCGGAAAAGTTTTCTCCGACTGATCGCCGAACTTCAGTTTGAAGATGGCACCGTATGATGATGATGATCGCTATTCATAATGGATGTCAAGGAATCCACGTATCTCATGAAGCCATTGAAGAACTAAAGACTCAACGGTATCGGGAACGTTTTAGAAGACCAGACTCAGCAACATTTTTTGACATTAAAAAAATAGTTGCCTCTCTTAGGGCGGAGGAGTTACGTATACCTACGACGTCATGGAAAAAATCACTTTCGTTGCAAGATCGCAACCTTGCACCTCCAGCGAATAGCCGTGGTACCAGCTGTGCATAGTCAGCGGATTCCACGGAATTGCATCACGTCCGAAGAAACGTGACATCAGGCATCGCTTAGATTTTAGTATTAAGATGTAAGATATAAAAGCTAATGAAATAGTGAGAAGATCGTTCATTCATCCTGTCGTCTCACATCGGCGCAGGATGCTAGTTAGGGTAGATTAGGTTAGCCCTAGGTTATAGGTAGCCATAATGTGAACCGCTGCGTCTAAAATCGACGTAGCATTAGGTTAGGTCATAATGTAAGAATTCATTAATAAATTTAGTAGTAAATTATTCGTCGTCTCCTTCTGTAATCCTTCTGGCTGCCGTCCTACGTAATTAGCCGTTCACGCGTGATGCCGTGACCAAGGGACATAGGGATTCATTTTTAAAATATACTAGCTGATGCCCGCGACTCCGTCCGCGTGGAGGTATGAAAAATAGATGTTGGCCGATTCTCAGACCTACTCAATATGCTCACAAAATTTCATGAGAATCGGTCAAGCCGTTTCGGAGGAGTATGGGAACGAAAATTGTGACACGAGAATTTTATATATAAGATACTAGCGGTCCGCCCCGGCTTCGCACGGGTAGCACTTGATCAAAATAGTCCATACCCAATAATGGTCAGTCGGCACTGAGACGAACAACTCCACCATACGTTCTCAAATTTTGTTCAGCAAACCGCTTTGAACGCTTGGCACTTGAGTCTCCAATACGACGTATTTTCGCTGGCACCCTCGCCTGGGAACTATGATTAGAATTAACAACTAAGTTGAGACCTTGATCTTTTAGGCTTTTAGCAGTCTGTCTACAGCAGTTAGATATATTAAAATATTTACAAAAAAGTTGGTAAGTTTTCTTGTATTTATTATTTTTGTCTTGACAAATATGAAATAAAAGTGTCTTGACAAATATGACATAAAAGACAGTCTGAATTAATAGACGAATAGAGGTTTAACGTAAAAAGTTGAATTAGGTGAATTTTTCCGACTTAATTCACATTATTGCAATTTTCGAAGGGATCTCTAATTTATTTTAAAATAAAATGTAGCCTATGTTACTCGCTGATAAAGTAGCTTTCTATAGGTGAAAGAATTTTTAAAATCGGTTGAGTAGTTTTTGAGTTTATCCATTACAAACAAACAAACAAACAAATCTTTCCTCTTTATATCAAACAAATATCAAAAAACAAAGAAATAGAACTCAGAACAGCTGAACTTTTTCTATCGGCGCGGGCTCTTAATTTCCGAAAAGTTAAAGGTGGTTCTTCTCACTGGGGCATTTTAATTCGCTATGAAACAACATAAAACACCATTCCGCCTTTTATCTTATGGTGTTGAAATATTTACAAACGTCTGAAGAATCCCATTATACATATGTAGGTAAGTAATTCAATTCGTATTTCGTACGAATATTTTGTGTATTTTGATGTGTGTTGACGCTTAACATCTGCTTGAATTAATTCTGCGAAACGTTAAAAGAAAAATTCTCTTACAATGAACCGTTGATGTTTTGCATGTTTTCAATAATTATCACATAATGATAAAAAGTTTCTTGGTATACTATTATGATGATGGGATGATGCCAAAAATAAATTATTTCTTATCTTGTTTATTAGTATTTATAGCATTAGGTTTAGTGAATATTAATTCACATCTTCGGTTAGTTTGATAACCATTTTAAACTATAGATTCAAGAAAAAAGTGCGTTGAAATTGGATGAAACCGTTGGAAAAGCGTTAGATTACAATCTTACGGTGACATATATATATATATATATATTATAATTTATAATTTCGTTAATTCTTTTTTTTTGTTGTGTTGGTTTTTGGACCCTGGGATGGTTTATATTCACAATTGGACCCGCTAGGGGACGCTGCAATCGGGTTCGAGGTTCAGGGCAGGACAAAGTGTGCCGGGCCCACTAGTACTTGATACAAACTTCCATGCGTTTCTAAGTTGCTGATTTGATTGAGTTGCTATCATCCCTATTATAAGGTGGGTTCCCAGATCCTTCTAACAAATAAGTTTGAGTATTACAAGTGTAAATCTGGTGGGTAACGACGTTTAGTCGTTTCGTCTAGTGTGCGACTTCCATATAAACGTCAAAGACTGATAGGCAATAATGTTTTCGCCTCTACTAACTTGATGATGCCAGCAACTTAGCCCGAACTTAGAATTACCGATAAAAAAAAGCAATTTTCCGAAAAAAATGGCGAGAAATTTAAAAAAATTGGCCTGGTTGCGAAATGTAATGAATCATGTATGAAATGTAGTAAACAATATCTAACATAATTTTTTAATGGAAATTATATCGAAAAAATCCTTATAAATCCACGCGGGCAAAGTCTAGTTAAAAAATAAAAGTATAAAAATCAAAAAATCTAAATCATGAATGGGTCATTGGTCGAAGGTAAAAAGCAGACTGACACATTTTTTCATTTATAATGTTGATACATATAGGTTATCTATACTAATATTATAAATGCGAAAGTTTGGATGGATGGATGTTACTCAATCACGTTAGAATAGCTGAACGGATCTGGATGAAATTTGGCACAGAGATAGATTGTGTTATGAAATAAATATATAATATAAATATAAATCTTAATATATATAAATCTCGTGTCACAATGTTTGTCCTCAATGGACTCCTAAACCACTTAACCGATTATAATAAAATTCGCACACCATGTGCAGTTCGATCCAACTTGAGAGATAGGATAGTTTAAATCTTAAAAAAACATCAATTCACGCGGACGAAGTCGCGGGCATCATCTAGTAAATATATATAATAATATATGGGCTACTTTTTATCCAGGAAAATTAAAGAGTTCCCGTGGGATTGAAAAACCTTAATCCACGCGGACGAAGTTACGGGCATCAGCTAGTTCATTTAAAATTGTAGTACATAATTAATTTATAATCATTACTAGATGATTCCCGCGACTTCGTCCGCGTGGACCAAATTTTTTCAATTTCCGCGAGAACTCTTTTTCCGGGATAAAAAGTAGCCTATGCCCTTCCCCCCGGGATACAACCTACCCCTGTATCAAATTTCATTAAAATCGGTTGAACAGATAAATTTTTTGATTCCCACGGAAACCTTTGAATTTTCCGGGATAAAAAGTAGCCTATGTCCTTCCCCGGGATACAACCTATCCCTGTACCAAATTTCATCAAAATCGGTTAAACAGATGGGCCGTGAAAGCGTAGCAGACAGACAGACAGACAGACAGACAGACAGACAGACACACTTTCGCATTTATAATATTATAAGTATATAAGTATGGATATGGATTCACCAAATTCACGAATCAATAAACAATTTATTTATATTCATCGCGACATAAACGACGTTCGTTTTGTTTAATGTTGACAGAATTCCGTAGAAACGTGATATTTAGCAGATCACCGAGTAAACACAGTGGCTTTGAAATTACTAAATTGTTGTGCCAACAGTTCGGATTACTGTTTTGATTTACTGTATTTTCTGTTAAGTAATGACTAATGAGTTATTCATATATCCATACCAATACTGTAAAGTTTGTGTTTATTTGTTGGTTGGTTCATACCGCAAATGAGCAAAGGATGGATTTCCATGGGTAACTATTATCACATTTAGCTCAGAAGTCAGAAGCTAGAGAGTAGAATAGGCTACTTTTTATCCCGGAAAAATTCAGAGTTGACAGAATTTGTTGAAAATTTAATACCTAGTTGAGAAAATTTCCTGCTAGATTCAAAAACGAACAGAAATAATCAAGTTATTAACGAGTATTAGGATGAGCGATCGAGCGCATTATTATTTTTTATTTCGCTTAAAATTATCCTAAAAATATTTCCTCCCGATTTAAGATATTATAGCTTATGAGAATTTGAAACCCTTCTAGAACCGAGACTTGGGGCGGAGCGCCCTCTCCGTCCCACCCTAAGTCTACCACCGGAACGGACAGCATAAATTCAGTCACCACTAGTAAAATATAGTTCTGACGGAACATCATAAATATGTAAAGCACAATCTTCAACAGAATTGCATTACTGAAACGGTACTCGCTCTCGAATGTTCCTGCCACAGAATCTAAATAAATAGAAGATATTTAATTAAAATAAATAATATAGTTAAAAAAAAGACATTTGAGACAATCACGAAAGTTTCAGACACTCCAGTTTATAAAGCAAAGTTAAAATTCAAGGAAAATGTTTTAATTCTTGATAATGACATTCATAAAAGCCAGTTTCTGTGTATTTGTTTAAATTAAATCTCTGAATATGCAAATAGATAGAAGGAAATACTGACTGATCGCATAGAGCTATAACCACTGAACGGAGCGTGCTGAAATAGGGCATACAGTTATTAAAAATAACTAAACGAAATAAAAATAATTTAATTATTCTTTACACACAGTTACTTACTTGTACATTTAGTGCTTAACACTTTCGCTGCGTTACGGCAAGTATTTTGCCGTATTTGACGGTCAGCCAGTGCGGCAGCTAGTTTTCCTTGTTTTGCGCACGGTGCGGGGGTGATTTATCTATGTTCCCGTACGTGTAGGAAAGAGACAGTGATTTTTTCTATATGGTTGCTTTTAATATAATGATATTGTATACTAATAATGTACGGCAAAATAGTTGCCGTAACGCACAGCAAGGTAATTATTTTTTTTCAGTGCGGTACGGCGACTATCTTGCCGTACCCCCCCAACCCCGCGCCTCACTGCATGCGTCCGCGCGGCCTCGCAGTTTGCATTAGTGTTGGCCGTAAGTGCTCGATATTTTTTATGCAAAAAACTACGCGACGAGACTTTCACGTAAAAAACATGATATGAGTAAGGGAATTACCTACTTTTTAAAATTTATTTTATTTCGTTAAAGTTCCTAATATGATCTCATCATAGATTAAAAATAAAAAGTAATTACTAGTGGTTCGCCCCGAACTGAGACCTCGCGGTTTCACAGAGCGCCATATATTGACATCAGTGTGAAGTTCTGTTAAAAATATCATCATCATTAAAAATTAAATAATTTCGTTTCCTTATAATATTTATCTAATTTTAGTATTTGTTGTTCAAGTACAGGATATAATTCAAATAATTGATCAAGTTTCAGGCTTGAGAGTTCAGAAAATTGAGAGTTCTGAGGTCAACTTTGGACGTTAGAAAATCGCTACTTTGAAAGCCTCCCATTTCGTCAATTTTAGGGGAAAAATTCAAAAAAAAATATTTTTGGACTCTATTCTTAATTATCTTTAAAATGATATACTGCAACCCTATGTAACGCTATAAAAAATATTTTACTTCGCATTCGCTTCTATGAGAGCCCCCCTGAAATAAAGATTTTTAAAACTTTTTAAGCCATATTCGGCGGGAGGCCATCGATTTACATATTATATTTAAATTTGAAGTAATTACGTTCAGCAATTCAGAAGTTATAAGGCTCTGACAGACGGACGGACAAGTGCCAATTCACCCAAGTAGACTCAGAGACCTTCGCTTCGCTCGGTCAATAATAATTTGGTACCCTAATATGAATCAAAATTTAAAAAACCTATTTGTATTTATTATTATTTATTTATTAATCAGTGTATTTGTACTAAACTTACATGAGTGACTGCTTTTTATTTTAATTTTTTTTATATTTAAATATATTTTTTTAAATTGGCGATAGGTACTTGTAAGAGTAATTATTATGTTGACTAATTATGAAGAATTATGTTGATTTATACACTTAAATTTGTTGTGTCTTTAATAAAGAATATCTTTAAAATATCGATTGTCATTTCAGAAGTAAACCCATCCCTAGCAATTTTTTAACTTCTATGCTATACGGCATATATATTGCCGTAAATGACTGATTTTGAAAAATCTCTGTATCTTTCGAAATATCATAGAGAACCCGGGGCTACCGCAGCTAGGTATACACGAGGATGTAGCCTATCGATTTGTTCAAAAAACCCATTGATATGGTGAGTTTCCACGTCTCCATGGACTTTGAAAGTCAGGTTCCGGTACGGCAAAATAGAGGTCGTAACGCATATCAGGAAATATAGATACGGGCAGTATTTGTCTCGTACCGCACGAGCCGTAGGTTTAGGATCCAATGCTGCCGCAGCGAATGTGTTAACACTTACACTACATTTTTTTCTTCATCATCTTCATTATCAGCTGACAGACGTCCAGTGCTGGACATAGGCCTCTTACAAGGATTTCCACAAGCCGCGGTCTTGCGCCGCCGTCATCCAGCGACTCCCTGCGACTCGCCTGATGTCGTCCGTTCACCGAGCAGGGGGTCTGCCAACGCTGCGCTTCCCAGTACGAGATCGCCATTCCAGCACTTTGGGACCCCAACGTCGGACGGTTCTTCGAACTATGTGCCCTGCCCATTGCCACTTAAGCTTCGCAACGCGTCGAACAATGTCGGTTACTTTCGTTCTTCTGCGAATCTCCTCATTCCTGATTTGATCACGCAAAGAAACCCCGAGCATTGCTCTCTCCATCGCCCGCTGAGTGATCCTGAGCTTTCTTATGAGGCTCATAGTTAGCGACCAAGTCTCGCATCCATAGGTCATCACTGGAAACACGCACTGTTTGAAGACTCTGGGCTTCAGGCACTGAGGAATCTAGGACGAGAAGACATATCGAAGCTTCCCGAACGCTGCCCAAACGAGTTGGATTCGGCGGCCCACCTCTTTCTCTTTCTTATTTTTATTAATAGGTACAATTTATTTCCTGTAACAGTTTCAATGAATTTCCGATTTACTCAGGGCATACAGAAAACTATTATTTAATATAACGTAACGTAATATTTAACGTAACGTTTTTGAAAACTCAACACTATAAAATAGGAGATTTGAAATTAACCAATCCAAATCAAACTTAACGTGAACAAAGCCAGGGCAAAAGCTAGTTTTAATCGCTTCTTATCGTTCGTTTGACGTCGTTTGGGATCGAGTCGCATTGGCGCGTTTGTCGCTTACATAGGACAGGACCTGAGTGCTGACCCGTTGTCCTAGGATAGCGACAAAGGTGACGCGATACAACGCGACGCGATACAACTCCACAGAAAATGACAAACCTATCTGCGCGACAACGTAGACCACGTGAAGTGGCAGCTACTTTTTGACACTGTCGCGTTGCGTCGTAACGAATCACTTTGTCGCTAGCGAATAGGACAGGGCTGACATCTTGGTATGTATTTAGACCTATATGACTGCCTCGTTGGTCTAGTGGTTAGCATGTTCGACTGCGGCCGACGAGGTCCCGGGTTCGATTCTCGGGGCGGGCCATAACCAGAATTGGGTTTTTCTGGCAAGAAATTTTCTGTACTAGTTAGCGGTGTACTGTACTGTAGAAGTTAGCGGTGTTTTAACCCCGTGCCTCGGAGAGCACGTAAAGCCGTCGGTCCTGCGCCTGATCTCTCTCTGGTCGTGTCGGTTTTTCCGTCTAATCAAGCTGAGTAAAGAAACAGAGTTCTCCTGTGTGTGCGCACAGTGCACACACTTGTGCACTATAATATGTCCCGCGGAGATGGTTAATCTCGCCGAGGAATCTCTCCTAATCTCTCCTATATGGAGATAGGCCGCCGTGGCCGTGATGGAGATAGGCCGCTCGGGAGGATATTATTATGTATTTAGAATTCTGTGGTTGCCGCTAAACCACAGTGTATATGATTTATTGCTTGTATTGAGAATTCATATTGTAATGGACGCAGTAGGTACTTATTCCTGTTTCTATCTATATCTAGCGGAAAGTGCGCACCGAGTTTTCACTTCAAAAAGTCAGTAAAGCTATGTGACCCGCATTAAAAAAAGTTGCCGACCCAGGTCCACCCGTGCAAACCCGGATAAATATTTCACGATACTTAGTTGATATGTGCCTATAGAGTGACACGGCTAATTAGGCAAAGTGTTCCGACACCGGGGCGCCATTATTCGTAAGTAAATTTATTAGCACTGTGCGTAACCGATCGCGTCCCTAATAACATTTGTCACTCAATTATAGAGTAGGCTACTTTGTCAAAGTCAAATAAGGGCCGCCGCACATATCAAGTACGGTTCGGTTCGGTTGATTCGGTTTCCTAATTCGATTTCTTGACCGAATGAGCCCGAATGACTGGTGAGTGGTGACTGCATTCGGTTGCCAAGTTCGCCAGTCGAGCGCTAGAGCCCGTCACGATCGGACCGTGTGAATAGAATAGCTTTAAGCTGATGCCCGCGACTTCGTCGTGGATTGAGGTTTTTTTTTGGTTTCCACGGGAATTCCTTAAAAAAACTCCAAAGGGTGTCTGGACGAGACTGCTTTAGCAATAAGACCGCCTTTGAACCCTTCTGTTTTATCTTTTAACCTTTTGTTTATTGTTTTTGTTTTAAGGGCCTATTTATCTATCTCCTTCATTTTCCGAGATAAATAGGAACCTACTAAGAGACACCTTGGCCCAAGAAAAATAAGCGACAAGATGCATTGTAGCAGCAAGAGTAATAAAATAAACGACAACTAAGATTGTAACTAACTATAATATGTATAACCTAGGTACACTTCGTATTTTATCCATATCAATGTTCTATTTATCATCTAAATATATGTCTCTTCGCAAATCTTATCTCAGATATTATCTTTTAGATCACGATTGTGATAATCTTCATGAACAAGGTTCCAATGTTCCAAGGGAAACTTATCAGCAGGCAGCTCTATTTTCTAGGAAATAAAAGCCACTGACATTATATTTCTTAATGATTGAAGACTTTAAATCATTAAGAAATATAATGACTCATTTTCAGACACATTTTCCTAGCAAACCTTCAATGGATAAAATAAATGTCAGTGGTTTTCATTCTTTGATATTAGGTACTAAAATTCTGTGCTACAATTGTACAATGTTTAATAGCCACTGAGTTAGAGAATCGGGGGGCTGCCGGCTGATGCGAAAACCAGCCATGTGCGGCGGCCCTTATGGCTAAGGTACGGTTTTTGTACGTTTTTCATGATAACTCAAAAATTAATCGGCTTAAAAGTACTAACATAAAAATCTATTGAGCTGATCCGCTCCAGCTTCGCACGGGTGGTCTCACCTTACATACTATTTACATATGTACTTATAAATAAATAAATAAATCAATCAATTTATTTTCCAGAAATTATATTACACAAATTGATTAAAAACCAATTTTTTAAAAAGTTACTAACTTTAGTCCTTGAATCCGCACACAATTTGTCCGATTTCGGTCGGTAAAATTCAAACCCCTATTTTATAGGGTTTAATTTTCAAAATCCTTTCTTAGCAGACGCCTACGTCATATAATAGCTGTCTGTCTGCCAAATTTTAGGCCGATCCGTCGCGTCCGTACATTTTTAAACTTACAATAGGTATCTACGTTGTGAGTTAACTGGACGAACAAATTTCCGAACCGGTGGCAGAGTCTTGAGTGACACAAGTTTCCTATGTGAAATAACATTTAATCATTTATCATTTATCTTGGACTTAGTAACGCCATAAGAGTTCCTTTTTTACCATTTAAGGGCCGATTCCTCCATCTCCGAGTAACGTTTAACCGACGGATTAATTTGGAATTTGGAATTCTTTTACAACATCTGTCAAAACATCAAAATTCGTCAGTTACTCGGAGATGGAGGAATCGGCCCTGAGTATTGTAGGGAAACCCAAATAGGAAACGACGCGTTTTGAACAGAGCTACATTACCTATGAAAAGAAAACCTCCTTCGCTGTAATTAACGTTTCAAATAAAGCAATTACTAGAACAACGTACTTGACACCGCTTGACACAACGCGCGAACCAATATGGCCGCCGGGGGGAGGTGAAGCGGTGCAGCAGCGAGAAAATTAAACGTCATTGTAACGAGAACAGTTTTAATGGCTTGAGAGTTTAAATAATAAAAAACAAGTTCTATGTATATTTAGCTTGTATGAATTGACCACGGTACGCGTGATATCGGCCATATTCGCCTTACCCCTCTAGCCGCGAACTTGGCAGTTTCGCAATTAACTACATATTATAATTATCATATTGTGTTGTCATAATGATCGACTTTTTCATGCACTAGTGTCAATAACTTGGCAGAAAAATGACAAGGCACTCTCCCCTCGCCCCGCAAAAGTGAACGTGATTTCATACATTTTTCTTACGTTTCCTTTCCCGTGTTCATGTCATCCATGATATTTTTTTAATCAACTATATACTCGTTGACTATACTAGCATCCGTTAACCCAAACATGAGTGGATAAGACGTTAGAGTCTTGCCGGCTCTTCTCAGTAGAATATTCGAACCGGTGGTAGAGTCAAATCATCATAAGAATCAGTCAGTCATAAGAGGCACCTGTACGTCCTATATGTAATAAATAAATTGAGTGCCTAACCGTCCTTTTTCCTTGTTCCGTACCCAAAGGGTGCTAAAGGAACCCTATTTCTAAGCCTCTGCTGTCCGTTCGTCCGTCCGTCACAGGACTGTCTCATGAACCGTAAAAAATAGACAGTTGAAACTTTCACATTTAATGTGTATTTCTATAATTGTGCCGCTATAAAAACAAATAATAAAAATTAAATAAAAGGGGGTTCCCATAAAATAATAATACTTGTATTTAAAAATACAATCAATTTGAGGGACGACTGGCCCAGTTGTGACAACGCATATCAGTCCATTGCGATTGCTAAGCAACGTTGACCCGAGTCGGTAACTGGATGGGTGACCGAATGTGGAGGTTCAAATTTGGCTTTTTGGTTTCCTCCTTGCCTCGGAAAGCACGTTAAGCCGTTGGTCCCGGTTATTATCACTAACATCTGATAATAATCGATGCAAATACCTTAAGAGTTTAAATACTCTTACTCGAGTCGTATGTGGAAGGACGTGGGAAGTTGGGAACCCACCGCATTAATATCCAAAGAAAACTCCTACCATTATTTGATAAATGGAAAGGAGTCGCGACCCTCAGTAATGAGGAATACGTCGCAAAGAGAGAATTTAAAAAGTACATAGTATTAAATTTGAAGCGAAGGAACCCTTCGGGTGCTAGTCTAACCACTAAGTCATCAAAAATAAATTATATTACATCAATGTCAAATAGTATAAATTCCTTCGCCCAAATTACTACATCGATTACGATAAGCGAGACGTAAAACTCAAGTGGTAAAAAAATCAAAAATGCATTATGAAGAGATTTCTGCCTTCAAAGAGTCATTTGTGGCTAACTAAAATGACAGCTCTAAATCTAGTGCTGGGGGCAAAGGGGGAAAGGGGTTTCCGCACGGAGTATTATGAAAGGGATAGCAATATTAATAGAGCTGTCATTTTAATTTAGTTTAGATATGGTGTACAATAGAATTGGCCTCAATTTCATGATGTCTAACCTTTTGTGATAGCCTGAGCGGTGAAAGCTCAGTGGTTAAGACTTCTGACTTCCTATCCGTGGGCCCAAAATTTAATTCCCTGGCACGAACCTCTCTTCTGAATTGGGTATTTGACCACTAGGCAAATCAAGTACTTTTTACTAACTTCAAAACGTGCGCTTAGTATAGGATATTGTATGAAACGCTTTCACTTAGATCTTAAGTTACCTGACCAATTTTTACTACCGATTCTTTATTTTTACCTTTTTTTATTATTAGCAAATTTTACTTTTTAACTTTGTGATAATTTAAAAAAATAATAATAATTTTATAATTTTATTTTTAAACTTTTGTTTTGCTTTTAATTTAACTTATTAATGTAGTTTTTTTTTTTCATGTAATACTGTGTCTGTTAAACTATGGGTTGTAATTGCCTGAAATAAAAATTATTTATTTATTTATTATTTATTTATAATACTGAATTGTGACTTCACAAAAATCTAACGCACTTTTTAATTTTAATCGACAATTTAAAATGATTGTCCAACAGAAAAATAAAATTAAAAAAAATCTTATCAGGCGTAAAAATTAGTTCCAATTTTGGCCACCGGGTCAGATAAGTTTGACGGACTTTAACGTCTTTGGGCAGGTCCTTTAATTAATAATCACTAAAGAATAATTGAGTTGTCACTTGTCAAATACGCCTTTGCGCACTTGTTATTTATTTTTGCTTGTCAGCTTTATTATTTCTTTTAATGTTTTGTGTGGCAATAAAACATTTATCTATCTATCTTATTATTAAACACAGTACAGACTAAGTTTTTACATGATTTTTTTTCATGGCAACTTTGATTGATTGTAATCGAGCGTTCGATCACATGACGCCCATGCGAAAATGCACATTTTATAAAACAAAAAATATTTACCTCAGCCTAGTTTTCCTTAGGGCATATTAAAAAAGGTAAACAAATCGCAGGACCTTCTTGGCATAAAGCCTGAACGACGCGCTGTACCCGGCGCTTTAGACTTTCTCAATAAGGTTTTTCATTCGTATCACGATTTCATCGTTATTTCGCGGTAACAACGTCGTATCCGCCGTCCAAAACGCGTCTCTTACGCGTTTTAATAAGAAGCTACTTGTTTACCTGTTCTACCTAAGGCAAAACAGACTATAGATACTGTACAAAGTACTGAATAATTGTAGCATGGAAGAGAATAATACAACTATTTATAGACCACATTTAGTTGAAAGCGATTGTTGGAATCGCATTATTTATTCGCTCAAAATATAATTTAGCAATTTTCTCCCCCCAAGTGCTGTCGTCGGCATATTAATAAGTGATTTGAATATCGTTTAGAGCTATTAAAATTAATAGTGGCGTGAAATCTTGGAGTAAATCTGTACGTTGAACTCTACAATTTCAAGTTTTTGCTTATCTGTAGCTGCTTTTATTAAATTAGTCCTGAACAGTGAATATTAAAAAGTAGCAAAAGAATATTATTACGCACAATCTACCCACGGTAGGTAAGTAGTATCTATACTTCTACACTAATATTATAAATGCGACAGTTTGGATGGATGGATGGATGTTTATGTCACCGTAAGATTGTAAAAACCGTTAGATTATAATCTACCTCGCGAAATTGTAAACTGTCTAATGATTACAATATAACGGATTATTTTTCGGTATCTGTTAGGTTTATTAACCCGATAGAAACTAAGTGCCCGGCCGCAACAAATCTGGATGAAATTTGGCACAGAGATAGATCATAGTCTGGAATACCAAATAGACTACTTTTTATTACCAAAAAGGGAACCAAAAACCCTTAATCCAGGCGGACAAAGTCGCGGGCATCATCTAGTATCTAGTACCTAATATTATAAATGCGAAAATTTGGATGGATGGATGGATGACTCAATTACGCCAGAACGGCTGAACGGATCTGGATGAAATTTGACACAGAGATAAATTATATAGTCTAGAATAACACATAGGCTAATTTTTATCCCGGAAAATTAACGAGTTCCCGCGGTCACTGAAAAACCTAATCAATCCACGCGTACGAAGACGCGGGCATCAGCTAGTTGACAAATATAAGAAATATGGACAATTCATAACTCTCATAAGTCCTAAAAGCGAAGTTTATCGTTTCATATAACTTCCAAAATACGATGTTTTGTCTCGGATGGAGCCATCAGGGAAGTTTGACGGCCGCTTCGCAAAGTTAATTGTGCTACTCAAATCTTTATGCTGAATAATTAAAGAGTAAATTAAATTGCTCAATGTTTTGTGCAAGAATTTCCATATTATTATGGAAATTATTGTTATAAATTAGGTATCACTGCGCGCTCCACCTTAGGCTGCATCACCGCTTGCACTTACAATCATAGTAAGGTTATTTAGACACAATAAAAAGAACAAAAACATACACATAGCTCAATCTCTTTGCGATATTTTAGTAACATAACAAATTCTATTAATTAGAATCATAAAAATTAACACTGTAGAACATAAAATAAAAAATATTACTTACTAGCGAATGCCCGCGACTTCGTCTGCGTGGTTTTAGCTTTTTTGGTTCCCGCGGGAACTCTTTAATTTTCTGGGATAAAAAGCTAAAAAAAAGGATAGCCTATGTGCTATTCCAGGCTATAATCTATCTCTGTGCCAAATTTCAGCTAGATCCGTTCTGCCGTTGGGGCGTGATTGAGTAACAAACATCCAATTTATAATATTACTAGCTGATGCCCGCGACTTCGTACGCGTAGATCGAGGTTTTGTGATTCCCGCGGGAACTCTTTCATTTTCCGGGATTAAAAGTAGCCTATGTGCTATTCCAGACTATAATCTATTTCTGTGCCAAATTTCAGCCAGATCCGTTAAGCTGTTGCGGCGTGATTGAGTAACAAACATCCATACATCCGTCTATCCATTCATCCATCCATACATCCATACATCCATCCAAACTTTCGCATTTATAATATTAGTAAGAAGTAAGTAAGACTTAATAATTTCTATGAGATCAAGACAACTAGTAATCAGCTAACGATTTATAATAATTATTATTGGCATTGTAACTACGAGTACCTTGTAATCCATGACCAAATGAGTCACTGGATGATTTTTTACGAGCAAAATTGGATGCTTGGCATTCTTTAGTCTAACACCTACTCTTATTAGACCTTGTGAGTCGAGAAAGGGATTAAGACGCTTGAGACTGTCAGTGAGATGTTTTTGTTGGCGCAACAACTTCAGAGCTTGGGGGAACTCTGTGGCCTGGACGAGCTTGAAATCGCCATTTCACTATCGTTTAACTCGGGAACGGATAGGGGTCCAGTCCGGCGTTGAGTTGCGTTCCGTGAATTAGACACGAAGCTACCACGTAGGGTAACTTAGGAAATGTACTGAATTTAGTCAGCAAACCTTCCTCGACATCAGCAACGTTTGACACTAACGGGATTGATTGAGCTTTAATTCCGGGCAAGTCTGACTCACACAAAATAGAGACATCTCCGGCCCATGGTGAAGGATCGGCCTCAAGACATGGCGGAGACCACCAAAGAGGCGACTCGACCAATTGCGAGGGGTAACAACCGCGACTCGCGAGTCGGCGGGATTTTGTGCTGAAGGCACGTGCCTCCACGCAATATTTGGTGTTAATGCTTGAATTTGAGACACACAATTTCCTTCATATGTCTGCAGTGCGTGAGGTGGTTTCTTAAGCCAGGAAAGCACGACGCCGGAATCACACCAGGCCAAAGTGCAATCAATTTTGAGTTTGCCCTTCAGAACACCGAGGATGTGCTCGAGAAGGTGAACAAGTAAAAGCGCGCCGTTATTTCCAGCTTGGGAACGGTAAGCTTTTGACTTAAAAGAGCAATGCGAGACTTCGCCAACAGTAGTTGGGCCGAAGCTCTACCATCAGAAGTTAGAGCGCGTAGGTAGACTGTGGTAGAAGGGTGCGGTGTCTCAAGATTTGCAGTATCAGAATCTGTTGCTACTTCTCAGTTATTGTCAAAGATGTCTCCATCTATTATAATTGCTAACTGATTCATTTCAGATTCATCAAGACTTATTGGTAATGGATACTCTGAAACAGTAATAACTTTTTAATTTCATTAGCGGCGGCGCCTAGCGGTTTTACCCGCGTAAATCGTATAAGGAACACACCCACCAAATTTCAGGTTTCTAGGACCAGCTGTTTTGGCTCTGCATTCATAGACCAGTCACTAAGTCAGTCAGTCAGGACAAAGCATTTTATAAATTATTCATGGTCCAATTTTAGAAAAGACTTTTGACATACAACATTGAATTTAAGTAAAAAAAAATGTAATAGCAACGTAAAATATAGCATGTCACGATACAACGAAGTTTAGAATAACAACTTCCGAAGTAAAATGTTGTATTTATTACATACAACAATATTTTCATTATAGTGTATACGTAAAGTGTTATATGTATTACATACAACATTTTTAATGAACGCTCAACAACGTTTACTGTTGTAAGTAATCTACATATACAACATTTTAGGTTGGTATCACCAAAAAAAGTAACATTTATTGAGTAAATGCTAATAAAATAATACAAAGATAAATATACCTGCGATATTTTGGAGGGTCGAATCACAAAAACGGAATTAATTTAATTTAATCTAATGAAACATTGTTATTTTTAATAGGTTTTTCGGAGTTGCTATTTTGTGTACTCGTATTAATGACGAAATCACATAGTCTACGCCCTCTTGTTATTATACCTGAACGTTTCATTTTTACATATTTGAAGTAATTCAATTACCTACGCAAGTTAATTTTGAGAGAAATTAAACGCTTTCTTCGTACCGCGTGCGGCCTGTTGAAAGTCCGGCGTGGTCTGTTGTATGTGACAAATACGAGACACGTGCGCGTGATTCTTCCCGTCCCGCACCCCGCGTACTAAACCATTGCAAAGGTAGATACAATGTTGTAGTCCGTTCTTGTTCGAAACTTAGGTAGTGTCGCCGAAGATGGCCCGGCTCCTAGGATAGCCCACTTTTAAAAAAATACAGTTAAGATTATTCTAAACATTTGAAATTTCGCGGGTTTATGCTACGAGTACCATAGATAATAGTGCAAGTGTATTTCATTACCGACGCGCCGCCATTTTGAAGACAGATGACAGTTTGGTTGGGTGCCAAGACGAAACACGTTTTATAACCTCATCCTCCTAAATTCTTTTGAAAATAAACCACCTTAAAACAAATCTGTTTGTTCTAAACTGTGAAAACTCATTTTAATGTATTTATTAGAGAATTACAGGTGAGTGTTGTAAATTTATGTCCTTTTTTTTGTATTTTTAACGAGATCATACTCAATCCGGGTGTAATTTCCTATCATGGCCCATAATATCTTTCCCAAACATAGCCCGGGCCTTTCTAGGATTATTGAAATGTAGTGTTAGTATATTTTGGTGTTTGTATGTTTGTTTTTTTTAAAGTTTGACTTGTTGTTAAGATTGAATAACGAGTGATTGTAATAAAGATAATAAAGAACTAATCAAGAAAAAAGGTAATGCACTTAAAAAAGTACCCAGAGAAAGACGACTAAATGAAGATATTAAAAAGAAGACAAAAGGAAGTAAGAAGGAATCTAAAGCATTCGAAAAACATAGTTGGTATTGTCATGGATGCAAGATGGCTAGATTTGATGATATGCGTCGATGCCAAAAATGCCTAAAATGGTATCATGAAGTCTGGTTGGGCTTAACCAAAGACGATAAGGAGCAATTCATATGTCCAGAGTGCAATTAAAGATGATTATCTGATTAAGCTATTAAGAGAGACAGTTTACTTTTTACAGTTTCTTCTCTTTTTTAAACATTCTTTTTTTTTACGTGTAAACTCAAAGTTAATTTTCAGTATTCCTTAGATGGCCCACCTTATAAAAAAAAAACAGAAAAGGGAACTAATTTATTTTTAGTCTTGATAAGTTACTTTCAAAGTTGATCTCAATGTTAAATTTTATTTCATTTAGTAGTTTGTTTTTATTTTGTAGTTGATTTTCATTTTGATAGATTTAAGATAGCCCACATTTACATTTTTGGTTGATTTTTTACCTTTTATGAATAATATTATGAGAAGGATGTGTTTTTATTTTGGTGTTTTTATGTTAAAAGTGTTTTGAGTGTTTATAATGCATATATTTTCATTAATATTTTTCGGGCCATCTTCAGCTACCAGCTTCCCAAGATAGCCCAATACTAAGTTTATTAAATGTGATTACATTTGTGTTCAAATACCAAAAGCTGTACTACTTTTTTAGATATTTAGTTTCTCAAATAAATATATTGCAATTTCCATCATGATTTTTCTTTACTTTACTTATATGCAAGATTTTATGGGGTTTTGAAATTAAGTGGGCCTTCATTGGCGCCTGTACCTACAACAAAATACGTCTGGCAAATCCTTGTAAAAATCATATTTTTGAGATTTTTTCACATTGAATGCATTAAATAATACAAATTAGGATAGTTTTCAGTAAAAACGCTAAACGGCATTTTTGTGGCATACAACAACTTACGTGGGAGGTATCGAAATAAATAATTATTGATGGTCGAAATTTGTAATTAAGTTTGTAATAGATTTGTACACCACACTGTGGTAGAATACATGATACCTTTTGTAAAACAGGTAAGTATATTATTATATTCTTGCTGACAAAAAAAACCGGCCAAGTGCGAGTCGGACTCGCGCACCGAGGGTTCCGTACAAACCTGTAGGTATATTTAAGTAAAAGTTATAGTATTTTTATTCAACTTATCTATTTTAATTTTAATTTAAAACCTCTACGCGTTCATGCGGAAAGGGGTAGTAAGTTTAAAATTATTAAAAATATTTTTATTATATGATGTAACTAAAAATTTATGCTTTTCCCAATTTTTCCCTTATCTGTGCTATAAGACGTTGCTTCGTACAAAATTTCAAGATTCTGAGTTCACGGTAAGTACCCTGTAGGTTTTGATTCCCTTGCGAGTGTCGAAATTTGCAGCATAAACGGCTGTATCGTTTGATTGTGTTGGCTTAGAAGTTTGATTTTGTCACAGCTCCAAGGGACAGTAGACCTGAGTTTTTGATATGAATTTCAGCTTGATACCTACATGCATTCCTGAGAAAAAGGGCCTTGACACAGACGAACGGACAACAAAGTGATCTTATAAGGGTTCAGTTTTTTTCCTTTTGAGGTACGGAACCCTAAAAAGGTGATTTTGCCCTCCACCTTTCCTACGACTGTGAGTATCCAGATTACTAGCGGTTGGCGTCGGGCAATGTGACCAAAGTAACATAGAATCTTTACTTAACTGTATATAGGTACCTACAAGTAAATAAATTTGATTTGTTTTGAAATATAGGTATGGTACGACTGATTTGTAAATTAAGAAGACGTTGATGGGGACGAGTATATTTGTCGAAGGTTGAAGATCTACAAAACTTATGTACCTAGTACCTACTAATCATATCATTAAAGAAATCTTTCATCCTAATTGTTTTCATGGGCTTGCTTAATCTAACCTACATACGTTTTGTTACCACCTTTCTTCCAAATCCCGACGTATTCAACCTACTTTAAGCTATCGGCGAGTTCCATTTTTATGTACTGTTAGTGTGTGTCGGTAGGAATGGCATTCCGAACCAGTGGTAGATTCACTTAACGATTCAAAAGCACTTTTAAAAGTTTATTTGAATAAAAAGCATTTTGATTTGATTTGATTTGATTTGTGAAAATGTTACGGTTAAACTGAGAATTCGTACATTATTACAAAATCATGATCATCGCGCCACACATCAACACGATGCATGATCTCGAGCGGAAATGTTCTCTCGCACCGGACACGTCGTGAAAATCAAATAACCGCATATTTACCGCACACCGTGCGTGTTTATTATATTTGGACAGCTCTTCCTGTGAATTACACTTTATTGATGGTTTAAATAAATTCATTTCATTTATTTATTGCATAAACTCTGTTACAGTAAAGTTCTTATCTAAAATACAGTTTGCAAATTTTGGCGTGCAACATAATTATAAATTTAATCTAAATTAATGTATTAATGCTTATTCATTTATGTATGTACCTACTACCAAAATTTAATTAATTGTCATTAGGTATAATCTGGGGACACGGGAGTGTCCCCGCCAAAGACGAGCCAAAGGAAACGGGGCACTACCTACCTTTTCTCGAAGCGTTTCGTCGAATTTTCGAACCGTCATAGCTTCGGTCCGAATGACGCTAGAAAGCTGAAATTTTCAGGATAAGATGTTGTTGGGGGACTTACCGAATATACCAAGTTTCAATTTTTTAGCATTTATAGTTTCAGTTTATTGATTACCTAAAATACGTCGATTTCGTACTCACTCACTGATGATCATCCACTGAAAAAAGGTACTTCCTGAAGTGCTAGAAGACTGAAATTTGGTATGTAGGCTAGAATTTGCATATAAACAACAGGAAAATTAAGAAATCTGAATCTTTTCATCTCCAACCCCTCGTATAGGGGGTGCAAATCTGACAGCATTTCCTTGTATTTTAGAACAGTCATAACTTCGGTACGGAACATGGTAGAAAGCTGTAATTTTCAGGATAACATGTCGTTGACAGATTTATTAAACTTACCAAGTATCAATCATCTAGCATTTATGGTTTCAGATTTATTGGTACTTGAAATACGTAGTTTAGGTTTTTTTTTTCACTTTTACGAAAAAAATCAAAATCTCTAGGACTCTAGGGTGGGCCATGAAAAAAGGATTAGCTGAAGTACAGGAAAATCAGCTAAAAAAAATCAAAAAATCTAGGGCGCCTGCCAAAAATAAATGAAATCCCACCAAAAACATTTCATGTAAAATTGGTTGCCAAAGACTCACAAGTGCATAATGCTTTCACTGTTAAAAAGTTATGAGATCTCTAATTAGAGCCAAGCCCGAAGGTGAGCTCCTCTTTGTGCTGCGCATCATAACCCACGGAGTCTGTCTCAAGTTCAAAGTACATAGTTCTAAATGCTCTTTACTGTGTACCAAACTAATAATATTAAATAACATGTAAGTCTATATATAAAACTTGTCCCTAGAACCTCTACATCTTGGTAAAAAGGTATGGCTTGGCCGTTTAATATTCGTCGAACATTTCCTGACATAACATTTAAGTCATTAAGGAATAGTTAGGGCGACATATACGAAACGGCCAAGCCGTACCTTTTTACCAAGATGTAGAGGTTCTAGGGACAAGTTTTATATATAGACTTACATGTTATTTAATATTATTAGTTTGGTACACAGTAAAGAGCATTTAGAACTATGTACTTTGAACTTGAGACAGACTCCGTGGGTTATGATGCGCAGCACAAAGAGGAGCTCACCTTCGGGCTTGGCTCTAATTAGAGATCTCATAACTTTTTAACAGTGAAAGCATTATGCACTTGTGAGTCTTTGGCAACCAATTTTACATGAAATGTTTTTGGTGGGATATAATTATATCATGATTTTAGTCTCAATACATTCCATATTTCATTTGAGTAACTACTTACCTATATAGAATTTATTATATCCTTACGCATCAAATTATTATTTAATTTTCTTCATAATCAAATTTATCATAATATCAATAATGGTGTCTTAAAGTGCGGAGGTCCCGGGTTCGATCCCCGGCAGGATCAATTTTGCAATTTATAATTTCTAAATTTTCCCTGGTCTGGCCTGGTGGGAGGCTTCGACTGTGGCTAGTTTGTAGTAGTGGCGATTTATCGTTCCGGTACGATGCCGTGTTCAAACCGATTAGGGGTAACTATAACTGCCGTGCCCCTCACAGGTTAGCCCGCTACCATCTTAGACTGCATCGTCACTTACCATCAAGTTAGATCGCAGTCAAGGGCTAACTTGTAGTGGATAAAAAAATTACTTAAGAAGCCAATCAATCAATAAATCAATTTATTTATTTGTGAATAGTGTATCATTTGAGGTGGAATCAGTATAAAAGTGCTGAGTGCTTCTATTCTACCTCTGTCCACAGTGTGGTGTACCTGCAAATACCTTAATGTTATAAAATTAAAATTATTAACATACTAGCTGATGCCCGCGACTTCGTCCGCGTGGTATAAGTTTTTTTGATTACCATGGAAACTCCCTAATTTTCCGGGATACAAATGTCCTATGCCTATGTCACTCTCCAGATCCTCCAGACGTCGATCCGTTGCTGGCTGTTGCGACGTGATTAAAGGACAAACCAACAAACAAAGACACTTTCGCATTTATAATATTAGTATGATTGTCCTACTTATAGAAACATTAATTCTGGATTCTTGCATAAAATACTGTCTGAAAAATCTTTTGTCTGATCTCTGAAAACGCAGAAACAATGAAAGCCACCGAAAGGGATCGTAAAACGGCACTCCGTTAAGACGTCTTTCAACCCGGATAAGATCCCCAAATCCGATTGTTCGGATACTGTTACATTTATCGTATAAATAGCAGGAACAAAAAAGGACAAGGATTTATTGAAGAACTCATTATACGAGTAGCTTCGACGATCTCCGAAGTGCAGTGGTGAACGATGCGGTCTTATAAGCGGGAAGTCCCGCTCCCGGGTTCGATCCCCCGCAGTCGAAAATGATTTTCAAATTTTCTCTGGTCTAGGTCTGGTGGGACGCTTCGGCAGTGGCTATAGTTACCACCCAACCAGCAAAGACATGCGGCAAAGCGATTTAGCGTGACGATGACGTGAAGAATCCGATTAGGGGTTTGGGTTTAATAAAACTGGATACATACCCATAACAGGTTAGTCCACTACCATCTTGGAATCATCAGCAGCACCAGGTGAGATCGCAGTCAAGGGATAACTTGATGTTTTTTCTCAATCACGCCAGATCGGCTGAACGGATCTGGATGAAATTTGGCACAGTGATAGATTATATACCTATAGTCTAGAATAACACATACGCTACTTTTTATCCCGGAAAATTAAAGAGTTCCCGCGGGAACCGAAAAGCCTTAATCCACGCGGACGATGTCGCGGGCATTAGCTAGTTTAGTAATATAAGTGCAGGTTGTTCATGCTATTGGCGGTGTTTCACCCCCTTGCTACGTTAAGCCGTCGGTCCCGGTTATTTTCACTAACATGATAATAGTCGTCAAAGCCCGTCAACCCGCATTGGAGCAGCGTGGTGGGTCTAAGCTCTAATTCCCTCTCTCCTATGAGAGTGAAGGCCTGTGCCCAGCAATGAGATGTTAGGTATGGTAGTGGAGTTCCCACGGGAATCGAAAAACCTTAATCCACGCGGACGAAGTCGCGGGCATTAGCTACTTTACTAATATAATATAAGTAAAGATTGTTCACGCTATCTTGCTCGCTCGCAACACGTCCTGTAGAACTTCAACAGAAATAAAGCAAAACTAATTTATTAGAAAAACCGTAACGTCTAAGCCCCATTATACAATGCTATTATCGCCAGTCATGAGTTAATAGATAACAACACATAAAATAATCTGTTTGTGTGCTCCGGCTCCTGCAGCGGGCTTAACACCGTGGAATGGAACGTTAAGCGTTTAAGAAAACAAAACCCGCGCACTCATAGAATAGCAGAAAACAACTTTTAGGGTTCTCTTTAAGAATTATTTAAAATAAGTTGTAATTTCAAATCAAATAATCAAATTCCCTATAATATAATATAAAGGTGAATGTAAGTTTGTTGGTTACGCTTTCACGCGAAAACTACTCAACCGATCATCATGAAACTTTGTACACATATTCTTGGAGGTATTAGAAGTAACATAGGATACTTTTTATCCCGAAAAATTAAGAAGTTCCCGCGGGAATTGAAAAACTATTATCCACGCGGACGAAGTCCGTACTTCCATACTAAATATGTATTTTAAATGCGAAAGTGTGTCTGTCCGTCTGTCTGTCTGCCTGTCTCTCTGTCTCCTACGCTTTCCCGGCCCATGTTCACCATTTTGACGAAATTTGATACAGTTACAGGAAAGGAGCATAGGCTTCTTATCCCGTAAAATTAAGGAGTCCCCGTGGAAATCAAAAACCTTAATCCACGCGGAGGAACTCGCGGAAATCATCTAAACCAATATGGAACGAGACAATGTACCTACCCAGAACCCCGATGAATAGCCAAGATTATAATATATGGGCCGAGGTAACTTCCAGCCCTTCGCCATAGATGCAACTAGCGAATGCCCGCGACTTCGTCCGCGTGGTTTGAGGTTTTTTGGTTCCCGCGGGAACTCCTTAATTTTCCGGGATAAAAAGTAGCCTACGTCCTTCCCCGGGAAACAACCTATCCCTGTACCAAATTTTATCAAAATCAGTTGAACAGATACATTTGTTTGATTCCTGCGGGAACTCTTTAATTTTCCGGGATAAAAAGTAGCCTATGTGCTATTCCAGACTATAATCTATCCCTATGCCAAATTTCAGCCAGATCCGTTCAGACGTTGGGGCGTGATTGAGTAACAAACATCCATACATCCATACATCTATCCAGACATCCATCCAAACTTTCGCATTTATAATATTTATATTATATATTATATTATTTGATTTGATTGATAATAATGCATCCTCCAATTGGAAGTAATATTTATGAATAACCATTCCAAAAATAAATCGAACCAACCGAATCATATTGTCAATACGGGATCCTAGAGACATAATCACTATTGTAAAAGATCCTCTCTCTGCGTCGTATTGCTGACACTGCTGAGAGTCGTGACCCCTTTCCGTTAATCAAATAATGGTAGGAGTTTTCTTGGGATAATAATGCGGTGGGTTCCCACGTCCTTCCGCATACGACTCGACAAAGAGACTCGAAAGCTTAAGACTATTTAATTTTTTGTAACGATTTAGATTTTTGTATATATGTATAATATTATTTATTACCAGATGTTAGTGATAAAAACCGTAAATGATCCATAGCGAACAGAAAATTAACACGGGTAATTGATAGTTAATAATTATGCGCAATTTTCCGTGGACAACATTTAACATGGAAGTTCTTATCAGACTGTTAGTGTTGTCATTAAATTAGCAATTCAGAATTTTGCTAATATTAGAAACCAGATGATTGTCCGCGAATTCGATCGCGCGGATTAAGATATTTTGATTCCCGCGGGAACTCTTCATTTTCCAAGATCCAAACTATCCCGATACCAAATTTCATCAAAATCGGTTGAACAGATGGGCAGGTGTTGTCCGTGTTTTAAGAATTAATCTCAGTATCAACGCTTGCGCATCTTGCGATGTAATGTACTATTCCCTAACGCGCCTAAAGAAGTATAACTTCAAAAACCTCAATCCACACGGTCGAAGTCGCGTTGCAATTATTTTTAATCACGTCGTATTTCTCATTACATAGGATTGTGACCGCTTTTAATTTTCTTATTCTACTACAAGTTAGCCGTTCACTGCGATCTTTCCTGTTAGATAAGTGAAGATGCAGTCTAAGCCTCCCTACCAGGCCAGACCATGAGACATTAAGGTCTAACGCCACTACAGAGGCGTGGCGCAGCGCGTCGCGCGGCTCGGTGCGGCAAGTATTCTTCGTATGAGGTTGTATGGAGACGCGGCACGGCGGTGAACTGCGCGACGCGGCCTCGTACAAACTCATACAAATAATAATTTCCGCTCCGTGCCGCGCCGCTTCGTACATCTCAATTCTCAAGTGGAGCTAGACCTTAAGAAATTATGATATCCCACCTTGCCGGCAACCCGAGACCTTCCGCTTATCAGACCACTGCGCCAGAGAGGCTGCCAAACATGACCTTTCATTTCATTACAATGTCCAGCTCTATGATACAAGCTATATCTTCACAAAATTTCATCAAGATCGGTTCAGCTGTCATAAAGGCAGCAGACAGATATTACTTACTGACAAAATCAGTCAAACAGACAGATACGCTTTCGCATTTATAATATTAATAGATATCATACGTCATGTATATTTTTCCTCGTTTTACAAGACGATTAAAAACAAATTAGTATAGACGCAAAGATTAATAAGTTTATTAGTTTAGTAATTCCGAGAAGAATGATCAAAGTAATCTAACTTCGTTGTACGCTGCGTAGATTACGTGGAATTTGTTTACTTATGATAAGTATAACGCCTCTTAAATTCAGGTCACTTTCACAAAAACAAAAACAATACAGACCACCACCACTACAGCCCATTAACGTCCCACTGCTGGGCACAGGCCTCCACTCTCATAGGAGAGAGGGAATTAGAGCTTAGACCCACCACGCTGCTCCAATGCGGGCCTTAACGACTATTATCATTCTAAATATACATAACCCGGATACACTCACGTTTTATGTCGGAAAAGTGTCCGACTAGTTTCGAACCCGTTCGGGGCTCTTATTCATGACCTGTTCGCGCGACGCGGTCGCTGCGGTTCGCATGTCGTGCAGCTTTCTGCGATGGTTGACGTGAAGGGGAAGGGAATATTATCATGTAAGTGATAATAACCGGGACCGACGGCTTAACGTACTCTCCGAGGCACGGATGTGAAACACCGCCAACTTCCTAACTCCGGGCAAGTACTGAGAATTTCTAGTCAGAAAAACCGAACACTTAAATATTTATGGCCCGACCCGGAACTCGAACCCGGGACCTCGTCGGCCGCAGTCGAACATGCGAACCACTAGAGTAGACCTAGACTGTATAGCTGTTTCGGAGGTGGGGCTTGACGGCTGAAACGTAATGTATACTTTTTGAGCTGTCATCGTTCTTAGAAATAAGATCAAATTTTGTTATAGTTTCTAGAAAACTAGATGGCGCTAGTAGTCGTGTATACCGCGCTATCGGAGAACAACCAACCGAATTGAAATAGGCTACGTAGTACTTACTATACGTTGTCACTTTGCGTGGATTCACAATGCACATGCAATAATTTCTTACTATTTTTGGAAAGTAGTAACATACTACTTTAAAATTTGTACTTTGCAGGACACTAGCGGATGCCCGCGACTTCGTCTGCGACCTGCGTGGTTTGAGGTTGTTGGTTCCCGCGGGAACTCTTTAATTTTCCGGAATAAAAAGACTACATACAGTCATACATGCTTTTCTAATATTGCAGACTATAATCTATTTCTGTGCCGGGGGCGTGATTGAATAACATACATCCATTCAAACTTTCGCATCCATACTATAATATTATAAATGCGAAAGTGTGTCTGTCTGCCTGCTACGCTTTCACGGCCCATCTGTTCAACCGATTTTGATGAAATTTGGTATAGGCATAGGTTGTATCCCGGAAAGGACATACTTTTTATCCCGGAAAATTCAAGAGTTCCCGCGGGATTCGAAAAAACTTGGTCCACGCGGACGAAGTCGCGGGAATCATCTAGATTCTAGTTTATAATATTTTTTATAGGTCATTCTGCCAACGCTTAATACACAGTAGGGATGATGCCTATATCAAAATTGAATTATTTGGTTCTAACTGAGTATTAAATATAGAGGGCATCTAAGTTAATATTATAATAGAGGGTCTTCCAAAAGACCCAAAATTCACATTCTCGGTTAGTTTTAAGTTTGTTAACCATTTCAAAATATAGATTAAAGAAAAAAGTACGTTGGATGACGTGACGACAACTGTGAATTTCATACAAATTCCATACTTACTAGAAGTGCGTTTTTAAGTTTTATAAATAGTTTATTGATTCATTATTGTTGACTTTCGGGTTCCGTGTTTTAGAATTAAAAATAACAAATGTTTTATTCTGTTTCAGATTTTTGCTTTGGGAAAGCATAAGAAATAGTCCCTAAATGTAATATGTATGTAAGTACCTACTTATACGTATATATTATAAAGGTATGTACGTAGATGTAAGAACTCGAATAGAATTTAGGATTAACAGTAACTTACTGATGAAACTGGTTTAGCTTTGAGACAAGTACAGGGTCCCGAGGAAGGACATAGGCTTCTTTTATCTGAGGTCTGATAGGCTGAGTTTGTTGTGAGCTCTTCTCAGACCAGGGCAAGCATGGAACCCTCGAAACTTTAGTTCTAAGATACCGTAGTTAATTATCACCAACACGTCTTATAATTTGTAAGCATGACGTTCAGAAGGTGTAGTTTGTGGGTAAGTACCTATATTTTGAATAAATATTCTTTGAATTGAACTGAATTATCCCGGAAAATTCAAGAGTTCCCGCGGGAATTAAAAAACCTTAATAAAAATGGGAACGTGTGTTTGTGTGTCGGTTTGTGTGTCCTTCAATTACTTCGCAACAGAGCAACGGATCGAAGTGATTTTTTGCATGGATATGGAGTTTTAAGGTTCTGGAGAGTGACATAGGCACTTTAGTTCCGGAGAATTAAGGAGCTCCCGTGGGAATTACAAAACTTAATAAATGTGGATGAATAGTAGGTATATTATATTATTGTCATTGTCAAAAACCTTTCGCCCCCACAATATACGAGTAGTTCATCATTTACACCCAACGACAGACCCCAATTTTCAAAGTAGGCTATGCAAGTTTACAAAAATGTAAGTAGGTAGATTGTAGGTAAGTGTAAAACATTAATATCTAATTAAGGCTAATTGAGTCCCACGTTATGGCCGCTAACTGTATTTTAATGTTTCATCACTACACACTACAGCCTATTAACGTCCCACTGCTGGGCACAGGCCTCCAAGCTCATAGGAGAGCGGGAATTAGAGCTTAGACCCACCACGCTGCTCCAATGCGGGTTGGCGGGCTTTAACGACTACTATCATGTTAGTGATAATAACCGGGACCGACGGCTTAACGTGCTCTCCGAGGCACGGGGGTGTAACACCGCCAACTTCCAACTCCGGGCTGGCACTGAGAATTTCTTAATTGAAAAACCCAATACCTAACTTTTATGCCCGACCGGGAATCGAACCCAGGACCTCGTGATCCGCAGTTGACTATGCTAACCACTAGACCAACGAGGCAGTTAATGTTTATTGAAGTGAAAACAAGAAGTTTTTACTTCAATAAACATCAAAATTAGCGCCGCGTTGAGCACTTTTTGGCTATAGGGGGTAATCGTCTCGCCCGTAGGTTTGACGACTTCCAACCTCCCGAACAAGCCAGATTCCGAAAAGGCTTTAGCACCATAGACAACATCCACACGCTGCGGCAGGTTATACAGAAGACTGAGGAGTATAACCGGCCACTTTGCTTAGCGTTTGTGTCTATTAGAAAGCCTTTGATTCGGTGGAAACTTGGGCGGTATCTAGGTCTCTGCAGAGATGCCGGATTGATTATTAGCGGTATGTCCAAGTGCTGAAGTGTTTGTACGAAAACGCCACCATGTCAGTCCGTATACAGAACCAGACTACAAGGCCGATCCGACTGCAGCGGGGAGTGCGACAGGGGGATGTTATCTCCCCGAAGCTATTTACCGCTGCATTGGAAGAAGTATTTAAGCTTCTGGATTGGAACGGACTTGGCATCAACATAAACGGTGAGTACATCACACACCTTCGGTTCGCCGATGACATAGTCATCATGGCAGAGACTCTGGAAGACCTCAATGCAATGCTCAATGACCTCAGCAGAGTTTCTCAACAGGTGGGCCTAAAAATGAATATGAGTAAGACGAAAGTTATGTCTAGTACGTGTACCTGGGGCACACAGTGCAGCTGGGTAGGTCTAATTTCGAGAAGGACTTCAACCGCCGAATCCAAGTCGGCTGGGCTGCGTTCGGGAAGCTTCGAGATGTCTTCCCGTCAAAAATCCCTCAGTGTCTGAAGACCAAAGTCTGCGAACAGTGCGTGTTACCAGTGATGACTTACGGTTCCGAGACATGGTCGCTGACTATGGGCCTGATAAGAAGGCTTAGGGTCACTCAGCGGGCGATGGAGAGGGCTATGCTGGGAGTGTCCCTACGTGATCAAATCAGAAATGAAGAGATCCGTAGGAGAACCACAGTCATCGATATAGCCCGAAGGCAATGGGCGGGGCACGTAGTTCGGAGAGCCGATGGACTTTGGGGTCCCAAAGTGCTGGAATGGCGACCCCGCACTGGAAGGCGTAGCGTCGGCAGACCGCCCCCACACGGTGGACGGACGACATCAAGAGAGTCGCTGGATCCAGGCGGCGCAGGACCGTGGCTTGTGGAGGACCCTACAAGAGACCTAAGTATGTCCAGCAGTGAATTCACTTCACTTGAAGAAACTTGTGAATTCGCGTCACCGACATGCTCGCGATGTTACGAAGACAAAAGGTCTTAAATATAAATATACTACATTCGAAATCAAACTTTAATGCCTTAGTGTTAAGGTTAATAATTTTTTTTATTTAAATATTCGTTTTTCTATCGGCAGTCCCTATGGCTGCTTTTTTTTTAAATTACTGCGGTGGTTTCGATGAAGACTTATGATCTAGCCCCACTACAGAGGCGCGGCGCGGTGCGGCAAGTATTATTTGTATGAGGTTGTATGGAACTGGGACCACTTAAGCGACGCGGCACGGAGATAATAACATAATATCAAGACTCTACCACCGGTTCGGAAACTTGAGTGGCATAGAGCAATCGTCTTCGCATTCAGCAGCCCACAAGTCACTTTAATAACTTGTTACTTTATGTATGTATGGTACCTAATATATCTACAAATTGTAACATTCTTACCTTTTTGAAAATTACCAAATTAGTGCATTACTGCAGCGGCCAGCAAAACAGGCATCGAAGGATGATTCGCCGAGGCACACATACGTAAGTCCATCAATGCCTAGTTGTGGCTAAGGCTTGTATAGTACTTTTCTCAAATAATGTGCGGAAATTAAAACTAAGTATTATACTAGACAGAACTTCGATTTCGACTTTTCTTTCATTCTTCCATTGAACAAAATTTTCATAGGTTTTCAAATATATTTCTTTCGATTTTGGCGGTAACAAGTTTTCTATTACGGCTCTTGCCGCCTCTTAAATTTCAGGTGGCGTTAAAGTAAGTTCATCACACTGATTGTCTTCACTAAGTGTTTATTTGTTTTTTTTTTTAAATAAAACCTTTGATAAGTTACCTCCTTGGTTGCCATGTTTCGGAGTAAAAGATCGTTGCATTTTTAAATCACACGGCAGATATGAATTTACTATATGTAATTTATTTGACCGCTAAACCACGACAGATATGGATTTTCATACAACTTTTGCCGGCCGCTGCTCGCATGTATTTGGCAATTTCGACTTATCTCGAAGAAGGTTGTCAAAATAATGCTCAAATTTCCAAGCATGTTTGGGAAATACTAAGTTTCTTGCGGTCTCTTCTCAGTAGAATCTCCTTTTTGCACCTACGAGTAAAGTTAGAGTCCTAATCCATACTTCCATACTATCCATACTAGGTATTATAAATGCGAAAGTGTGTCTGTCTGTCTGTTTGCTACGCTTTCACGGCCCATCTGTTAAACCGATTTTGATGAAATTTGGTACAGGAATAGGGAAATTAAAGAGTCCCCGCGAGAATCAAAACATCTTAATCCACGCGGACGAAGTCGCGGTCAACATCTAGTTCGTCATAAATAATACACATGATCCTACATGAAACTAAATGAAAACGTGAATAACATGATATTTAAACTTTTCATTTCAACAAGGTATATTGCATTCATTTATTTCACTCACTAGTTTAGAAGTTACGAGGAAACACACATACGAACATACACATGGATTACATCAAAACACACAACCTTCGATGGAAGTTGGCTATGAGTTTCATAATCGCACTACGGAGATAACTTTCAGCAAGTACATACATTATCACGCAATCAACCCAAAATGACTCCACTTACCTGATAAAACGCCAGAATCGCCTGCAATCCGCCCAAAACCCACCCATGAACGTCAAAAGCACACCACTAGAGCCAAACAACAAAACAAACACTAGAAAATTTGAAAGAGAATGGAAAACAAATAAGAAAAATCCACGAAGATCACTGGAAAACAAACAATTAAAGTCCGTCAACACAGTATAATAATTTTCAGTTTTTTATTTATTTTTCTGTAACGCACGTGAGGAAATTCGGTTACGAAGAACACGTCCCTCTTCGACGGTGTCCGAAAACGTACTGAAAACGCGAGCGTGCTGAAACGCCCTGCCCCTTCATGCCTTTAGCTGTAACATCTTGCTGGAAAAATTTTCAGCGCTGACGAAACTATTTTCAACCTTAAAGTTTACCACTTTAAGGTGAAGTTTGGTTGACAGTTTTATTAGTTTAGGACATGATAGTTCGAAGATTAATCATTAGATAGTTTGTTTGATCTGGTAATCTGTTTATGGGCCGATCTTGTTAGTTGTTGGGATTATGATGAAATATGTGAGCCTCTACCACACCTAGTACTTCTTTGAAGTTAATAAAACCAATTGTTCCGAGATTTCCCGAAAAATCCGATTTTGTTGTTATTAGTTCTCCTTTTATGCCACTACTAGCTGATGCCCGCGACTTCGTCCGCGTGTATTTAGGTGGATTTAGGTTTTGGTTCCCGCGGGAACTCTTTAATTTTCCGGGATAAAAAGTAACCTATGTGTTATAATTAATCTATCTCTGTGCCAAATGTAGTCTAAGATGGTAGCGAGCTAACCTGTCAGAGGCATGGCAGGTAGGTATATTAAACCCATAACGTAATCGGATTCTACACGGCATCGTACCGGAACACTAAATCGCTTGGCGGCACGTCTTTGCCGGTAGGGTGGTAACAGCCACGGCCGAAGCCTCCCACCAGGTCAGACCAGGGAAAATTCAGAAATTATAAATTAATGGCCCCTGTCCTACTCAGTAGAGGGCCGATGTTTTGAAATGGTGATGATAATGCAATCTAGTACATCTTGAGTGGTATTTTCATCGCTTCTCATTCTAAGAGGAGATCGTATGTAGGTTAAAATGATGGTGTTGAAAACGCTTACTCTATTGTATAGAAGCAGGCGTTAGTTTGCGGAAGGCTATGATAATCAAGGAACAAGAAGCTTAATTCTTGATTCGACAACGCACGATTGTAAAGTGCATTGCCGAGTCAACATCTCCTGAGGATGCTCCGGTGTCGGAGTGAAACGTACTTTGAGAGTAGTTTGGAAGATTTGTGTGGTGTGGTGTTGGGCGGTGCGCATTGCTGGCTTATTATACACGTTGTACCACATAGATTTGTCTGTTTTGGACTTCCGCAAACGCGTGCTTCTATGCAATATTTCAGGAATTTATTTAATATCTCACAGTAATTGCTCAAAACATAATATTCGGGTAGAGAATAAACTATTACACAAAGACAATTTTCCAATGTAGCTTACATTAAATGTCAATAGAATATCAAAACCTTTGTTCCTGCGTTGTAATAGAAAAGGCAAATTTCAAGTTCAAAAGCTTTCTACCAAAACCCCTCTAAAAGCACAAACAAAGGTAATATCATTTCGTGAAGTAGGTTTCTAATACAATGAAGAGGTAAGATCAAACAATAATAATATTTTGTTAAATTATTCGCTTTATTCGAAATGACGTACCTACCTTTGCGTGTCCAAAAAGTGAGAGGGATCGCTTCGGGTTTTATTACAGTGGCGTGCAGTTTATAGAGGCGTAAATGCACTGCTTACCCAAATGGGCTCATTATTCATCAAAACAGCTTGTAAATAGGTATTCTAAATAACTAATGCCTACCCTAGCTTCAAAACCTGTGCACGCCACTGCTTATATACATTACTAGTGGGCCCGGCAGACGTTGTCCTGCCCTATCTTCCTCGCAATTTTACCATATTTTCTCACCGTTTAAACCTTCCGGACTACGACAAACATTTCAAAATCAAAATCAGCTAAATCGGCCCAGCCATTCTCGAGTTTTGACGAGACAAACGAACAGCAATTGATTTTTATATATATAGAAGATAGAAGATAGAAGATAGAAGATAGAAGATAGAAGATATAGGAATGAAAAGCCCCACAAAGTTATCCAACGTAACAGCGCCGCTAGTTTCTATGAAAAAAAAAAACCGGCCAAGTGCGAGTCGGACTCGCGCACCGAGGGTAAGAAGTAGGTACTGAAGCAAAACAATCAGGCAAAAACCAATATGTTTATTTGACGACGAGTACGAGGTTTACTGTTAATATCAAAAAAACTATGCTAGTTAGAGCATTGGCTATAGTTTTCCTGTAAAATATACATTAATTCCTATTGACCATAATTATTTCAGATTTTTCGATTGGTAAACTCCGGAGATAAGGGGGGGGAACGGTATTTTTTTAGACTTTTTCCCCGATAAATCAAAAACTATCATGACCAAAAATAATTAAAAATCTGTTTTAGAATGTACAAAGTAAACCCTTTCATATGATACCCCACACAGTACAGTTATCTCACTTTTAAATTTCAACCCTCCGATTTTCCCCCCTTTTTAAATAAGAACAAAAATAATTTCCAATTTTTTTTAATTCCAGTGCCTTTGGGCCTCTAATATACACAACTATTCCAAATTTCATGTTGATAGCTTCGGTAGTTACTGAAATAATCGAGTGTGACGGACGGACAGACGGACAGACAGACGGAGAAAGTCGCACCATAAGGGTTCCATTTTACCATTTTGGTACGGAACCCTAAAAAGACGTGTGGCACTTGGAGATTGCCGCGGTAAAGCTATTGCATAGCATTTTTTCTCAACTTGCTATGACTAGGTACTTGTGTTGTTGACTTCAAGGTGTTGAAAATATAAAGGCGAAATAATTTTAAAGAATTATGTTTTCAATAGTCCGGGTGTCCAAGGGGAATCAAAAGGTTTTTTGATTCCCCTCACAACAAGTCAACAACACAAGTAGTCATAGCAGCCAAAATAATCTTTTCATAAAAATAGTCTTTTTATTTTCAACAACTTGAAGTCAACAACACAAGTAGTCATGGCAACCAAAGTGTTAGGTTTTTTTCGTAACGGAATTTCTGGATTCGGTCTCCACGCTCAAAGCCCGCGATAGAAGCTATGCAATAGCTTAATAAGATAAAAACAAAAACTAAACAGGCATAAAAATTAGTTCCAATTTTGGCCACCGGGCCAGACAAGTTTGTGGGACTCTACCTACGATTACGAATTCAGGATTACGATAGCGGGATTCGAACCTGTGACATATTGTGTACGGCGCTTTGCTTTCTGGCTGAGCCGACAACCTCCCTAGCGCAGTGGTGAGCGCTGCGGTTTTATAATGGGAGATCCGGAGTTCGATCCCCGGCAGACTCAATTTGGGAATTTATAATTTCTAAATTTTCTCTGGTCTGGTCTGGTGGGAGGAGGAGCTTTGGCCGTGGCTAGTTACCCTTACCACCCTACGGCAAAGACGTACCTACCATCAAGCGATTAAATATACCTACTCGTAGGTAGCTGCCGGACCCCTAACTGCAGTTTAGCCCGCTACCATCTTTGCACCATCACTTACCACCAGGTGAGATCGCAGTCAAGGGCTAAATCGTAATGAAATGTTGTTGGTTTGTCCTTCAATCACGCCGCAACAGAGCCACGGATTGACGTGATTTTTGCATGGGCATAGTTGATGACCTGGAGAGTGTCTTAAGCTACTTTTTATCCCGGAAAACTACCTACGGAGTTCCCATAGCTTTTTCTCGTTCGTCGTATCGTAGAGTGGTTGTGATCTCACTTTGGTGTTGTGGCACGCTTAACTATCCGTCTCCACTCTTCTCTGATGGCAGATTTGCGAGTGCACTCGTGTAAAAGGACGTCCAAATGGCTATTATTTCTTTAAAAAACTCGCGGACGAAATCGCGCGCATCAGCTACTTGGTATAAAATAAGTAAGTAAGTAAGTAAAAACACTTTATTACACACAAACAAATAATAAAACACAGGTAAAAAGAATCATAACAGAATTTACAACTTGTTACGGTGTAAAGGCGGCCTTATCACTATGAGTGATCTCTTCCAGGCAACCTTTTTATGATCGGAGATAATAAATGAAAAGCGTGAACACATTGGAAAAGCGTCATTTCTAGAGACCTTAACAATTACTGAAGCAATGTCACTTCACATACACACAAAAAGAACGTTAGCAAAGGAAACAATTACCTACGTTGAAATGAGGAATTCTTTGTCTTCCATCTTTTCACAGCAAACAAAGAAAGCACTTAAACTTGCCACTTCCGGTTAAACGTAAGCTTAAAAAGACTTAAGTTTAAGTCTAAAATACTACTTAAGAACCTGTATGTAACACGGTAAATTTAAGGACGTATTTCCGAAACGGATAGGTATGAAATCGCACTACTACACAGCACACATGCTTCATTCCCACGCAGACATATACCTATGCACGGATAAGCTGCGTTGAATCAACTTGTATCGATAGTCGATACTTCGATATATTATTATTTATTGTTTTATCTATTTTTTTATTTCCGGACTTCGGGCTCGTTTTGAGATCTATAATGATGAGAGATAATGAGATCTTAGCTCAAGACTTGGTGGAGTGACCTGAAGGTATACTTCGATGACTACTACTGGAACTCCTAGACGCGTAGAGCTAGGTGTATCGAATTTGGACTCAATTTGTTAGTTATCATGAGATCTTACCTCAAGACTCGGTGGAGTGACCTGAAGGTATACTTCGACAACCACTACTGGAACTCCTAGACGCGTAGAGCTAGGTGTATCGAATTTGGGCTCGTTTTGTTAGTTATGATGAGATCTTACCACGGAACTTGGTGGAGTGACCTGAAGGTATACTTCGACATCCACTACTGGAACTCCTAGACGCGTAGAGCTAGGTGTATCGAATTTCGACTCGTTTTGTTAGTTATGATGAGATCTTACCACAGAACTTGGTGGAGTGACCTGAAGGTATACTTCGACATCCACTACTGGAACTCCTAGACGCGTAGAGCTAGGTGTATCGAATTTCGACTTGTTTTGTTAGTTATGATGAGATCTTACCACAGAACTTGGTGGAGTGACCTGAAGGTATACTTCGACATCCACTACTGGAACTCCTAGATGCGTAGAGCTAGGTGTATCGTATTTGGGCTCGTTTCGTTAGTTATGATGAGATCTTACCACAGAACTTGGTGGAGTGACCTGAAGGTATACTTCGACATCCACTACTGGAACTCCTAGACGCGTAGAGCTAGGTGTATCGAATTTCGACTTGTTTTGTTAGTTATGATGAGATCTTACCACAGAACTTGGTGGAGTGACCTCAAGGTATACTTCGACATCCACTACTGGAACTCCTAGACGCGTAGAGCTAGGTGTATCGAATTTGGGCTCGTTTCGTTAGTTATGATGAGATCTTACCACAGAACTTGGTGGAGTGACCTGAAGGTATACTTCGACATCCACTACTGGAACTCCTAGACGCGTAGAGCTAGGTGTATCGAATTTGGGCTCGTTTCGTTAGTTATGATGAGATCTTACCACAGAACTTGGTGGAGTGACCTGAAGGTATACTTCGACATCCACTACTGGAACTCCTAGACGCGTAGAGCTAGGTGTATCGTATTTCGACTTGTTTTGTTAGTTATGATGAGATCTTACCACAGAACTTGGTGGAGTGACCTGAAGGTATACTTCGACGACCACTACTGGAACTCCTAGACGCGTAGAGCTAGGTGTATCGAATTTGGGCTCGTTTTGTTAGTTATGATGAGATCTTACCACAGAACTTGGTGGAGTGACCTGAAGGTATACTTCGACGACCACTACTGGAACTCCTAGACGCGTAGAGCTAGGTGTATCGAATTTGGGCTCGTTTGGTTAGTTATGATGAGATCTTACCACAGAACTTGGTGGAGTGACCTGAAGGTATACTTCGACATCCACTACTGGAACTCCTAGACGCGTAGAGCTAGGTGTATCGAATTTGGGCTCGTTTCGTTAGTTATGATGAGATCTTACCACAGAACTTGGTGGAGTGACCTGAAGGTATACTTCGAGGGCTACTACTGGAACTCCTAGACGCGTAGAGCTAGGTGTATCGAATTTGGGCTCGTTTCGTTAGTTATGATGAGATCTTACCTAGGAGTTCCAGAAGTGGATGTCGAAGTATACCTTCAGGTCACTCCACCAAGTTCTGTGGTAAGATCTCATCATAACTAACAAAACGAGCCCAAATTCGATACACCTAGCTCTACGCGTCTAGGAGTTCCAGTAGTGGATGTCGAAGTATACCTTCAGGTCACTCCACAAAGTTCTGTGGTAAGATCTCATCATAACTAACAAAACGAGCCCAAATTCGATACACCTAGCTCTACGCGTCTAGGAGTTCCAGTAGTGGATGTCGAAGTATACCTTCAGGTCACTCCACCAAGTTCTGTGGTAAGATCTCATCATAACTAACGAAACGAGCCCAAATTCGATACACCTAGCTCTACGCGTCTAGGAGTTCCAGTAGTGGATGTCGAAGTATACCTTCAGGTCATTCCACCAAGTTCTGTGGTAAGATCTCATCATAACTAACAAAACGAACCCAAATTCGATACACCTAGCTCTACGCGTCTAGGAGTTCCATTAGTAGCCTTCGAAGTATACCTTCAGGTCACTACCACGCTCGGGGAATAGATGCTGTAATAAATTTCTAAATTCTATCAAATAATATAATTATGTTATGTAGGTAGTAGGTACCATATGTACCTTATCGATATATCAGCACAGTCGATAACGTAAAATATAAATTAGGTTCGCTCAACTATTTCGTGTCCGTACAGCGATGTTTTTCGACATCAGCGACTGCTTGCAACCGACACAGGGTCCACTCTCGACGGCGGTCAAACGCAGACTGATTGATAATTTGAAATCAAACCAGAGACCGAGTAAGATCAAAATAACCCTTATTTACACTATGTTAAGATTTACAAAGTATGTGAAAAATATATACGCGATTTTTATTTAATTTCTTGTACTATTTGTATTATTTTTGATATTTTTATTACCAACATTTGGAGGTGAACATATCTAATAACAGATCGTATTTTTTAATGACAAAAAATCCGCATAATTACAGTATAAAATGTACCTAAAGTCACCCCTAAATCGTCAATTTTGTGTGAAGAGGTGAGGGAAAATAATTTTTATAGTATTAAAAATAAAGATTTTTTACAAAGTTATTACCAAAAATTGGAGATATAGGATCAATCTATGTATAGTGATTTTTAGTTCCATCTTATTTTGCTTGACTTAGTCACAAAATGTACTGAAAACTCCAATATCTCAAGGGATTTGCAAACGCACCCTTAATAAAGACTAGCTGATGCCCGCGACTTCGTCCGAGTGGTTTAAGGTTTTTTTGATTACCTCGAGAATAGCCTTCGTCAATCTCCAGGACTCCAGGTCCTTAACTATACCCATGCCAAAAATCACGTCGATCCGTTGCGGCGTGATTGAAGGACAAGCAAACACACTTTCGCATTTATAATATCAGTATGATATGATTTTTTAAATGATAAGATAGCATGGGTTTGACTCGCTCCAGCAATGCTTAGGACTGCGGTTACAATGTAACTACACATTAATGTAATAATTGTAAATAATTTTTTCAAAAGATCAAACACCGAATTTCTTGCTGGTTGTTCTCGGTAGGAACGACATTCCGAATCTGTGGTAGATTCACTCGACGATTCAAAATAACTGTCGGCAGGAACGTGACAGCGTCGCTAGTATCTATTAAAAATGAAATAAAAACAAAAACTAAACGGGCATAAATATTAGTTTCAATTTTGGCCACCGGGTCAGATAAGAGTTTAGTTTATTCATATTTTATTGCATGATTGTAAGTTACATAAAAAGATGTTACGATGAAGAGTACAAATCACAATCTGCCAAATAATAGCGTGCAAAATTTCAAGAAACATTCAATATATTAACAGAGAATTATTCACTACTTGAAAAAAATTAACGAAATCAACATTTTAATAATAACAAAAAAACTGAAATCATATTCCTAATCGAAAGCAATTATTCGAAGTCTATGTAATTTAAATAGAAATGTCAAATACTTACATAATGCTTAAATGTCAAACTGATACAAATCTCGAAATAGCCTATTAAATTTATCATATATTTATATAGAAAAAAAAGTCTGAATATTGTGTCATTTAGTTATAAGTAGGTATGATAATAATTAATAGGTCAAGATTCATGTAGCATTCGTTTATCGATTAGGTAAGTTACCTATTTTGTTACAAGAATTCATTCACTGTGTAAAAATTCTTTGCAAGTTTAGGTAAGTATATATAAATTGTTTTCTTGGAAGCTTTTTTATTTCCAATGGTAGCTTGTTGAAAATTTTTATACATATAGCGTAACAATTTTTCTGAAAGAGTGCAGTTTTTGAGACTCTATAAAACACCAGTTAATCAATCTAGTGGTGGGACTATAGATTAGCAATTCATTGCTATCGGTGAAATTGAAATTGTTGATTGAATGATTGCAAATCAAATCGGTTGTCATCTAGATGCGAGATCAAACTTGAAATACTGAGAAGTAGGTACAAAGTTATGGTTACGTCTCCCCAAAGTTGTGCGGAAACCTGGAGCGATCCAATTTAAGTTGAGAATGGGCTATTGTGAGGCAAATATCGTTGCCTCGAGGCATAATTGCCTGCTTGCATCTCGTATTAAAGGGTTCTGGAATACCGGATTTCATTTAAATTCTCGTAAAAGTTTTGCACGCACCTGATGGATTCTGAATTTTTAAAAGTAGTTTTAGCGAAGGTTTTTAATAAATGAAATCTGAATTTTGAAGGCTTTTAATGAAATGAATGATCTGGATGAAATTTGGCACAGAAATAGATTATACTCTGGAATAGCACATAGGCTACTTTTTATCTCGAAAAATTAAAGGAAAGAGTTCCCGCGGGAACCAAAGTACCTCAATCCACGCGGACGAAGTGGCGGTGTGTAAAATTAAACAGACAAAAATTTGTTCCAATTTTGGCCACTGGGTCAGATGAGTTTGACGGACTGTTTAAATGTATCCATCGCCCGCTGAGCGACAGCTCATGACGCCTGAGGCAATGAGGCCCATATAAATGCCTACCTCATATTTTAATTAATTTTTGTTTATATAACCACATAATTAAGCTTTCAGTAAGAAACGATGCCCTGAAAGTGGCTACGTATATTGAGCGGTGAAAACACAGATAATTGGATCAAATTGGAACGTGGATGAAAAGAAAATACTTACCAGGTATCTAATTACGTTATTTGAGATCAAACATAAACACCATTTCTGATAGCCTTGCCTGGTACTGATTATTAATTACACTATTACACTGGTATCTACTTACTAATAGGAATAATAAAAAAATGTGTGTGTGCAATTCACACATGGCAGAATTGAAACTTCATGAAAACTAGCCTACGAGAAATTGAAATAAATATAACTTGAATTCTATCTCATTCTCTCGCAGGCTAAATAAATCCTACATGTGTATATCTTTTTGAATATTGGATAGGCAGGCCGCCTGCCTATCCAATAGTGTTGCCAACTCTGAAATCTAGCAGGTGGTAGAATTCTCTTGAAAATACGGTAGATTTCCCGAAATTATGTTGTTCACAAGTGGTTTTTACATTTGAAATACGGTAGGATTACCTTGTATAATTAGTTGAAAAAAAACTCATATTTTTAATCAGAATCAGACAGTATAATAATTGTTTCGATATTTTTATATATATCGATATTATGTAAAATCAATACAATTTTTTCCGTTCCGCTGTATGGCCTGCTGCGTTATATATTACAAATCAAATAGAATCAATAGATCAAATAGAACACAACACGAGAAACTCTTGCCTAATGTTAAGTACTTAGTTTGAAATTTGAATGAATGTGAGACAATTAAGATACAAATAAACTAGGTAAATTAAAAAGTTCTAAGTATTCATATAAATTCAAATACATACAGCAATCGAACTACACCTACCGAATTCGTTCGCGTAATATCTCCGAGCTGATACCGCACTATTTGGGGGACTTCCCAAAAATAAACAGTGTTGTCGTTAGAATAAAACGAAAACACACTAACGTAAAAAAAAATATTTGAATTAATTTCATATATTATTTAACATAATTCTGACGTCTTTATGTTAAAATCCAAATTACGGTGTTTTTTGCTACCGTAATTATAATCCTACCGTAGGTGGTAAATCTATGCTGGTTACGGTGTTTTTACCGTAATTACGGTGCAGTTGGCAACACTGAGGCGTTACTTTGCGGAAGTCCATCATAATGAAGGAACCAGAAGTTCAATTTGCTATAATCCGCGACAAAAGGAAGATCTATGTGGTACATTGATTAATTATATTATAGGTAGGTACATATTAATTTATATATGTTAATGTTATTGTATTTTATAACATTAACATATATAATATAATTAATCACTGTACCCATGGACTTAATAATACATAAGTCAATGGATACCGCTGTTTTTCTCGGAATAACGTTAGATGCTAAACTCCAATGGGGCCATCATATAGATGACTTATCGAACAGACTTAGTTCTGCTGCATACGCGGTTAAAAAGATCCGCCAGTTGACAGATATAGAAACGGCGAGATTAGTTTATTTTGGTTACTTTCACAGCATTATGTCATATGGTATATTATTATGGGGTAATGCTGCTGATATTAATTCTGTTTTTGTACTGCAGAAAAGGGCTGTTCGAGCCATATATAATATGGGACCACGAGAGTCACTAAGAGATAAATTTAAAGAAATTAATATTATGACAGTGCACAACCAATATATATTTGAAAATTTAGTATACGTGCATAAACACATTGATAAATTCAAGAAGAAAAGTGATTGTCATAATGTCAATACTAGAAATAAAAATAAACTTGTAATGCCTGCTTCTAGGCTTTGTAAAACTAGCAATTCGTTTGTGGGAAGCAGTGTCCGCTTCTACAATAAGCTCCCAGAAGGCATGTTGAAGATGTCTCTGAATAAGTTCAAAGTTAATGTAAAACGTAAACTCATTGAAAAATCTTATTACCATGTGAAGGATTACTTGAATGACAAGGAAGCTTGGCAATAATTTGCTCTAATGGCTCTGATAGTTCCTTAGTTAAGATTATTTGTGAGATGGTGATAATGAAAAAAAAAACCCCGGCTGAGTTTGTTGTGGGCTCTTCTCAGACCAGGGCGCGTTTGGAACCCTCGTAGCTTTAGTTTTAAGAAACCGTAACCGATTATCACCATCGTGTTTTTTTAAGTAAGTAATTTTTAACGTCAATAAGTGTACCTACAGTGTACCTATATTGAATAAATGATATTGAATTGAATTGAATTGAATTGAATTGAATGACTGTACCACATAGATCTTCCTTAAGTCGCGGATTATAGCAAATTGAACTTCTGGTTCCTTCATTATATCTTTTTGGTGTCGCTTTTTCGTTTAATTTTTTCGTTTCCTTGAATTTTTAAATCACAACGATTCTAAAGAAGTTTCACTTTAATAATCGATGTGTTGAGTCCCACAGGATACTAAAATAATGTCCTCCCGACAGAATTTCGACCACGGCGGCATATCTTCAGAGAGATTAGCCATCTGCGCAGGAGATAATATTATAGTGCACAAGTGTGCCCGCATTCACAGGTGCACTCTCTGTTCCTTTACTCACATAGCCCGATGGGACGGAAAATTCGACACGACCGGAGAGAGATCAGGTGCAGGACCGAAGGCTTTACGTGCTCTCCGAGGCACGGGGCTGAAACACCGCCAACTTCCTAACTCCAAGCTTATACTGAGTATTTCTTGTCAGAAAAACCCAACACTTATTATGGCCCGACGCGGGACTCGAACCCGGGACCTCGTCGGCCGCATAGAACATGCTAACCACTAGAAAGGCAGTCAAAAAGTGGTATTAACAGGAGTAACGAAAGGCATATATCGATCCTTCTAATTACAATGTTAATGAGGTACCTAAAGGTCATAAGTAAAGGCGACAGGACCTCTCTCCCTAATGAGCCTTTACGTAAAGGTATACTACCCACGCAAGATTAATTCGACTCTGGGTATCAACTGGGAATATGGTCTCTAATTAAGTTTGCATTATTAATAGTTGATAGATAATAGTCTGAGCTGAGTATAGTTATTATCATATTGTGATTAACACAATAGGGAACTCAATCTAATCGGCAACTCTTTATTAAACTTAAAAAACGCCCTTCCAGCATGGAAGTTTGTATGAAATAGGTTAAGTACGTACATACTTAGTTGTGAGTTGTGACTTCATCCAACGCACTTTTTTTACTTTAATCTATACTGTATAGTTTAAAACGGTTATCAAAATTAAAACTAACCGAGAATATTGTAAATTTTAGGTCTTTTGGGAGACCCTCTATTTAATAATCAGTAAGAAATAATTAGGTACATAATATTTTTGACACATACATCATCCCTATTGTTATTACAGGTGCCTAAGCGTTCTTCCAACACTGAAACATGTTTAATTCAGACTACCGCGAATTTAGAAGAATCTCGCCTCATTCCATTTCTAAATTATAAAGTAGTAGGTAAGTACAAAATTTCAGCTTTGTTGAGTTGACAGCTTTCTAGATAAGATCGGCGTAAGCTTAGATGAGGTTGCATCCCGGGGTAGGCCATAGGCTACTTTGTCCCGGAAAATCGAAGAGATCGCGCGGGCCACGGGATTTTCAATATCCTTAATCCACGTGGACCAAGTCGCGGGCATTATCTAGTACGTACCTATCTAATACTATAATATGCGAAAGTTCGGATCGATGGATGGATGGATGGATGTTTGTTACTCAATCACGCCAGAACGGCTGAACGGATCTGGATGAAGTTTGGCACAGAGATAGAATATAGTCTGGAATAGCACATAGGTAGGCATTATTCCGGAAAATTAAAGAAAAGGAGAGAGAGAGAGGAAGTTTCCCACGGGAAGAAACCAAAAAACCTCAACCCACGCGGATGAAGTCGCGGGCATCAGCTAGTATAGTAATATTGTAGGCATCTTTTAAAAAAGAGCAACCACCGAGTTTCTTGCTGGTTCTTCTCAGTAGGAATGGCATTCCAAACCAGTGGTAGATTCACTCGGCGATTCAAAAGCACTTGTAATAAGTTTATTTGAATAAAAAAAATTATTGTGAGTTTGAGTTTATAGGTTAATAGACCGTTCTCGTTCTTAGCACTTTAGCAACACTCACGCGGTGTGAGCTCTAGCCGCGTAATCTGGCATCGAAACCCGAGTTTCATTAAAACTTTTGCTTACATGCATGCTTCAAGTTTCACTTTCAACAACGGGAGATGAGAGTAAGGGCGAAAACATATACTAAGTATGAACAAAATAATGTTTGGCGATCAAAAAATCCGAGTCATTATCTTTAAGGGCGAAAACATTTCAAGGTAGGTTAAGGCCACTAGAATATAATGACACTAGCTGATGCCCGCGACTTCATCCGCGTGGTAAAAGTTTATTTTTATTCCCGCGGGAACTCCTTAATTTTCCGGGATAAAAAGTAGCATAGGTCACTCCCCATTTAAAGGTCTTCAACTATAGGTACCCATGCCAAAAATCATGTCGATCCGTTCCTTCGTTGCGCCGAACGGCCAGAAGGACAAACAAACACACTTTCATTATAATATTAGTAGGTATGATTACGTAATTATTAGTATTTGGCTTATCCAGGTTTATTCCACTGCAATTCAGATCTCGATTGCTGGTCTCACCACTTATGTGATGATGCAGATAGTAGGGGGCTAACCTGTTTTAAGGGTATGGAGGCATTAACCCCTCGGTTTCGGCCCAGCATCGCAACAACGCTACGTCAATTGGTGAGAACGCTAAATCAATTGGTGGCATTTGCCGTTAGGGTGGTAACTAAGTATAGCCGCAGCCTCCCAAGACTAGAATAGATTAACCCCAGAAATTATAAATTCCTAAATTGACCCTGCCGAATCTCGAACCCGGGAGGTAATAAGACGACAGCGCTAACCACTGCGCCAGAGAGATCATCACTATATTAAATCAACGCCCGTCGTAGAACGTTATGATTTTTATTTTTTAATTCACGGCGAAGCGAAGTGAGAAATTCTATCACATTTAGCAACGAGGACGGAGCGACGAGACATGAATTTAACAAACTACAATTTCAATACAAAAGTTATTTTAATAGACGGGAGAATTTAATTTTTTCTGACTTTAACTAAATGGAACAGCATACCTACTAGCGATAGATGTAGCATTGATAGCCGAATGGTAAAGGCGAAAACACACTACGGACCGGACAGGATTAAACGTCCACGTCTGCACTTTTTTATTGCGCTGAACAGACTGGTGCGACAGGAAAAAACTTCGTTCCACTCCAACGCGAGCATTCCACGCTAGTTTTCTGTCCATAGTGTGATTTCGCCCACTTCCTCAGGGCGAAAACACACAATGGAATTTATTCAGTAAATGTAAGTAGTTACATGTGAATTAAAAACAATATTATGATCCTCTAAATTTAAATATCTTTATTAAGCATGCGATGTAATTACATTACTTTAGATAATAAATTATTAAAATGTTTAAAAAAAAAACAAAATAGAAAACTTTGGCGCTCGCACTTTTTTATGGACGAGCTACGCGACACGAAAATAAAACGTGTTTCTTCTACGAAGCGAGAGTTTATTGTAGATTTTTGTCCTTTCCTCTCCGTAGTGTTTTCTTGTCATAAGTGATATTACCTACTCTTTACGATAATACCTACTCTGAAATGAAATGTTCATTACAATATTGTGCAGCGTTTTCCATACAATATTGCATTTTAAGCAAACGCCTGAACGCACGTTACGTCCTGAAAGTGCGTATTGCGCGGGGCGGCACTAAGTTATTTTTTTATTGAGACTGTCACTCACTCTAGCGTGGCATGGTCCATATCAAATGCCTAGGTACTTAGTACTACGTCACCTTTATAGAATACTAGCTGATGCCTGCGACTTCGTCCGCGTGGATTGAGGATTTTTGGTTCCTGCGGGAACTCTCTATTTTCCGGTATAAATAGTAGCCTATGTGTTATTCCAGACTATAATCTATCTCTGTGCAGAACCGTTCAGCCGTTCTGGCAGGATTGAGTAACAAACATACATCCATCCATTCATACTTTCGCATTTATAATATTGGTACGTATAGATTGTAACTCAAAACATCCTAATACCATGTGTGTGTTACAACACCATGAAAATAAAACAACAATAGGGTATTCTGTAAATGTATGTTAAACGAACGTATCTTTTACAGCTAAGTGTATCCTAAACGAGTGTATCCTCGGATCTATACTCCCCTATAACCACCTAATGAAACGCGATGGTCGCTAGTGGGTCGGCGTTCCTGCACTCGGCGGTAGACCGCGCCACTACGCCAAAGCCAATCAGTATGTCTGACATGGTGTTTATTATAACGCCCTGGTGCTTTTTTTTTAATTTTTTTCCCTTAAATACACCCGATAGAGACTCGGCTCCTAGGAATTATAAAGCAAGCTAATATATAAAGGCGTTCATACTACTCTCATAGGAGCCGCGACGCCATCACGCACTAAGTATAACATTATGAAGTGCCTCGTAATTGTTGGTGACAAATTTTACACCCGTACGCGCGAATTTATAGTGACATTGTTATTTGTGACTCAAAACATCCGAATACCATTAGGTACTTATTATGTCTGTTATCACGCCATGAAAATAAAACAACAATTGGGTGCCGTGTTCTTAAATGTATTTTAAACCAACGTATCCTTTACTGCTAAGTTTATCCTAAACCAGTGTATCCTCGGATCTGATGTACTCCCCTATATCCGCCTGATGGAACGCGATGGTCGCTAGCGGGTCGGCGTTCCTACACTCGGCGGTAGATCGCGCCACTACGCCAAAGCCAATGGGTATGTCTGACATCGTGTTTATTACTACGCCCTGGTGTTTCGGCGTGTTTTCTGTTATCCTGCCCAGACCTGGAATGGATAATGTTTTATGTTAATAAAATGAAATATATTTAGAATCATATATTCAATGAAATAGTTATTTTCATCATACCTATTCTAAAAACGAATATTGGCTTCAGAGGATAGAGGGAGCAAAATGTAATTTTTAGGCCCATGGGAGTTTTCATTTTTCTGTTCTGATTGGTCCGCGTTCGTGCCACCTTGCCGATGTGCTTGCCGGCTGCCATGTGGCATGTAGCGGAAGGCGGGCTCCAGCTCGCGCTCGCCGAACACGGTGGCGGGCAGCGGCCGCCTTGTCGTCGCCCTCGCCCGCCGCGCCGAACAGCGCGTCCAGCAGGATGCCGTGGAACGTGGTGTTCTTAAGGAACACGCGAACACGCTCATGCCGAGCGCGGTGTTGTTGGACAGGTCCAGCTTGCCGATCTCGAGGAAGCGGCCGCCCACCGCCAGGCAGCGCACCGATTGGTGCTTAAACGTATAGGTAATGTCCATACATAGTAGGTTGATACTCCTAGCTTTTTCTCATACGTAATGATGAAAAATAGTGTGTGTCACTCGGGGCCAAATTTTTTGTTCTCGGGCGGCGTATATTGAATTCCTCGCTACGCTCAGGATTCTACTTTAGAATCCTTCACTTCGCTCTGAATTCAAAATAGCGCCCTCGGGGAACAAAAATTTTTGTTCCCCGAGGGCGCTATTTTGAATTCAGAGCGAAGTGAAGGATTCTATACGCACGGGGATTCTAAAGTAAAATCCTGAGCGTAGCGAGGAATTCAATATACGCCGCACGAAAACAAAAAATTTGGCCCCGAGTGACACACACTATTTTTCATCATTACGTATGAGATAAGCTAGGAGTATGTATCAATCTGTATGGACATTACCTAAACGTTTAAGCACCAATCAGAAGCACGAACGCGGACCAATCAGAACAGAGAAATGAAAAGTCCCATGGGCCTAAAAATTACATTTTGCTCCCGCTATTCTCTGAAGCCAATATTCGTTTTTCGAATAGGTATGATGAAAAGTTATTTGAATATACGATTCAATAATTATTTTAAGATATTGAATTGTAATAAATTTATTTATGTATTACAATTTAATTATATCTAGATCGCACTTTGTCACATAGTAGTAAATAAGCAATATTTTAGTTAGCACTTCATGATTAATTACAAGGTTTTCCCCCACTCCAATGTACCTAATTTCTTAGTATATAAGTTTGACATTCATCTGTAAATATATGCCATATTAACACCAAGTCTGTGTGTATCAATTCTGCTCCAACTCGCAACAACCTACATGCAATCCGCAACATATATTATTCGATGTCTTTAAAGCAGAGATGCACAGACCGCGGCCCGCGGGCCGCATGCGGCCCGCCGGTCGAATACTGGTGGCCCGCCGACAGCAAAAATAATACTCTCGTACATTCGAAAAATATTGAATTCTATTCCAGAATAAAACCAAAAAAAATATGTTCGAAAAGTAATTTGAATCTCGCGCGCGCGCTCTTAAGTGCGCTTATCGGTGCGCCGTGCATGCGTCGGTAACAGCGGTCAGTAATGTTCGTGCTGATCTCGGTTAAATTCGTTTTCTTGAGGAAGCGCCGCGGCCGGCGCGGCGGCGCGTTATCCGCGGGTTATATTGTTAGAGCAAGCGAGATAGCAATAGTCCCGAATTCCCGATTGCTCGCGTAGGTAGATACACGAAGCTTCCAGAGTCGGTTTCGAGATTTCTCCAGACAGTTTTCGACTCTATACGCGCGGTATAAAAGCCACGCTAACCGCAGCGACCGACAGTTCGGTTTTAATTTGAGTGAAGTGTCAATAGTTCTAGTGTAGATTTTAACTCGACTAGCCGGTGTATAATTGTGTTGTGAAATCGTAAGTAAAACTCTGTTATTAATAAGTGTTTCCCTACCTATTTAATCAATTATTTTTGGTAATTTAAAAAAGGATGGGTAATTTAAGTAGGTACTGTAATTGTTTTTAGGTGCTGTGTTAATCCTAGCCAGGATTAGAACGCAACATGGACAAGCCAGGACCTAGTAATAAACGTAAGGTTAAAGATGAAAATCGGCAGTTTCAAGAAATTTGGACCGAGAAATACTTTTTTGTATGGTCACATAACAAAGTCGTTTGTTTAATTTGCAAAAATTCTGTTGCGATTGCAAAGGAATATAATGTTAAAAGGCACTATGAAACGCAGCATCCTACTTTTACCAAGTTTACAGGCGAATTAAGAAAGCAAAAAATGTTGTCTTTAAAACGGGAACTTATTGGTCAGCAAGCTATGTTTACAAAACCTATTCAAGATTCAGAAACAGCTACAGAAGTTAGTTATGAAATTTCTCGAATGATAGCAAAGCGAAGTCGCCCCTTCAATGATGGGGATTTTGTAAAAGAATGCATAGAAATTGCCGCTAAGAAAATGTGCCCAGAAGCAGCAAAAAAGTTTGAGAAAATTCAACTGAATCGTATGACTATCCAAAGACGAATTATGTCTTTGTCAGGTAATATTGCGGAACAATTAAATGAAAAAACTAATATCATTGAATTTTTTTCATTAGCACTCGACGAATCCACTGATATTAGTTCCACAGCTCAACTTCTCATATTCATACGAGGTGTTACTCAAGATTTTGAAGTCTTAGAAGAGTTATTAGGAATGTGTTCATTGAAAGGTCAAACCAGAGGAGTTGATATACTCAATGTACTTTTGGATGAGTGTTCAAAAACTAATTTGGACTTATCAAAATTATCGGGAGTTGCGACTGACGGTGCTCCTTCGATGATTGGTGTCAATTCTGGGCTAGTTACTTTGCTGAAAAAGCATCTGCAAGAAAAAAACATAAACGCTGAAGATCTCATGCAGTTTCACTGCATTATACACCAAGAAGCCCTCTGTTCTAAAAAAATTGAATTTCAAAATGTCATGAAAGTGGTAGTTTCGACTGTAAATTTCATAAAATCACGAGGACTCAATCACAAGCAATTCAAACAATTCCTTGATGACATCGAAAGCGAATATGGAGATTTACTGTATTATACAGAAGTAAGGTGGCTAAGTCGTGGATTGACACTGGAACGATTTCTAAATTTAATAGAAGAAATTGGAATATTTCTGGCGGACAAGCAAAGGGATGTCCCGGAACTTAAAAATCCTGATTGGTTGTGTGATTTGGCTTTTTTAGTTGACATTAGAAATCATTTGAATGTCTTGAACACACGGCTTCAAGGCAAAAATCAACTGATATCCCAGCTCTACGCTCATGTATCATCCTTTCAATGCAAGCTGACACTTTTCAGATCGCAATTGAATTCTGGAAATTACAATCATTTTCCGAATTATAAGAAAATGGCTGAAAAATTCAACAAAACTGCGATTAATTTCAGTTATGTAGAAAAGCTAGATATTTTGATTCAATCTTTTCAAGACAGATTTTCGGAGTTTAAAAAATTGAAACCTCTGTTGGACATATTCAGCAATCCTTTCACGATTTCAGTTGAAAATGCGCCAGAGTCAATGCAGTTAGAAATTATCGACATTCAAAACGACCAAGATTTACGCAACAAATTCAACGAAGGAGACTTGCTGAACTTTTACCGCTGCATTGATAAAAATACGTACAAAGAGTTGCGTATAAACGCTCTGAAATGTGCCAGCTTATTTGGTTCTACCTATATATGTGAACAAACCTTTTCAATACTAAATAATAATAAAACAAAAAATCGAAACCGCCTTGCAAATGAAAGTTTGGAAGCAGTTTTACGTGTTGCTACAAGTAAATTTGAGCCAAATATAAAAAAGATTGTAAGCACTATGCAGTGCCACGCTTCAAATTAATAAATTCTTTTTCAATTTTAATACATATTTATCAATTCTTTATTGTCTTTAATTACCTATACTTCTGGCGGCCCGCCATCAGTTCATAATTTGCCCGAGTGGCCCCTAGTCTTAATAAGTCTGTGCATCCCTGCTTTAAAGAAATATCTCAAGTGTGCATATAATATTATGCTTCAGATGCTTTTATTGGATATCATACTTAATAAAACCGAAAAAGATAAGATTATGACAAGTAGTACTAAAAAGGAGTCATGGAGCCGAAAGTCTATTTGGATAATAGGTGATTAAAAAAAAATTATTCCACTAAGGTCAGCCCTTGACTGCGATCTCACCTGATGGTAAGTGACGATGCAGTCTAAGATGATAGCAGGCTAACCTGTTAGGGGTATGACAGTAATATTAAACCCATACCACTAGTCAGTTTCTACCAGGCATTGTACCGGAACGCTTAATTGCTTGGCGCTACGTCTTTGCCGGTAGGGTGGTAACTAGCCACGGCCGAAGCCTTCCACTACACCGGAAAATTTTGAATATATAATTTCCCAATTTGACCCTGCTGGGAATCCAACCTCGGACCTCCCACAGTAAGACCATAGTGCTCACCATTGTGCCAGGGAGGTTGTCAAACTTCTGTTAAGTAGCACCTGCCTCTAAAACTATTTTGATAAAGAAACAAGTGAATCTTACCACTCTTAATAACATGGTGTCCATACAAAAACTGCTGCTCAGCTGACGGCTTCAACCAAATTTTGAATGGTGCATATGGTGCAATGTATGTTAGGGCTGTTATGTGTAACCTGAAATGCAAACAATATCAATCTATGAATAAATCAAATATCTATACCTACTTGTAACAGAACCTTAACTTCTTTTTTTTAATTATTTTTTTGATAAACAGAGGGTGGTTATTATCATGAAGAACCAATAGACGTTGGGGTCCCAAAGTGCTGAAGTGGACCACACACTGGAAAGTGCAGCGTTGGCCCCTACTCGCTGGACAGACAACATCAGGAGAGTCGCAGGGAGCCACTGGATCCAGGCAGCGCAAGACCCCGGCATGTGAAAATCCTTGCAAGAGGCCCTTGTCCAGCAGTGGATGTCTATCGGCTGAGGATGATAATGATGATGATGATGATTATATAATTACCTACTGAGGGTTTCCAATGTGATAATGAAGTTAATCACAAAACTATCTTAGCTCATCTCAAAATCTCACTTGAATTGCAAATGCCCTAACGAGGTACCATGTCAGTAATCATCATTGTTCCCCGTCAGTGTCAGCTTTATTGCGCACAAATTTATCCTGCTTAGCCCTAATGCAGCAGAGGCAGCCTTTTTAGTGAAGGATTTGACTAACTAGTTACTGTATAACTACTAGATGACGCCCTCAACATTGTTCGCTTGGATTATGCCTTAAAAAGTAGCCTATATCCTTCCCCGGGCTGCAACTAATCTCTGTAGGTACCAAATTTCAACAAAATTGGTTGAAAATAACCTTTACCCTTCCCCAGGATACAACTTATCCCAGTACCAAATTTCATCAAAATTGGTTGAACAAATGGGTTGTGTAAGCATAGCAGACAGACAGATACACTAACTGACAGAAACACTTTCGCATAATATTAGTATGTATACAGCCACAGATTAAGATATTTAGCATTGGCGATTTGTGCTAAGCGTAGGGGAGAAGAAAAATTTATGTTGTATAGCTTTTGAAATACTGTACCTGAATTTGTTAGTTTTAGTGAACTTTCCAAAGCACGTTCCAGCTGATACTAGGTGGTCAGGTTTGACTGTCTGGGCTAGCTGTAGCAACCTCTCGGATATGTAGTACACTCTGTCCTTTTTCTCTCGGAAGCAGTATGTGCCATCTGGTCTGTCTATTAGAAGTTTGACATTGACTCCTATACTGAAATTACGATAAAGAAAAATATATTAAATAAACCCAATTTTTTAGATTGTACTTATATTAGGTTGTTGTTCATAATAACAAACAATTATTAATAAAGTGTAGTTTCTTCTTAATAAAGGAGTATAATAAAGTGGTTAAAGTAGTGACGAAATGGACAATATTGCATTAAATTGATTAAAAAAAAGACCCAGGGAAAGAAGGAAACACAAGTTGCAATTTTAAGATCGTGTTTAAAGGCGTAAACGCATGTAAGGTTTGGTTGTTAAAAGTGGATCAACACTGTTCACTTACTATTTTGTTAATTTTTCAAATAGTTTCCTTGTTCTATCTTCTGATAGTACCTTCATTTTATTATCTAACTTTGAACAACATTTATTAAAAATACACGTGGGGTAGGTACTCAACAACACAATTCAAAATAATTTAAACACAGATCACTCTTATACTAGTCTTTTAAAATGAGAATGACATTGACACTTCAGCGTCTTCAGCAGTGCCATAGATTAATTCTGGTTTATTTATTGTCTTTGGCAGTGCTGACCATAGAATACTATAACCCTAACGGGTGCTGACTGCTGCTGCCTGCCACTATTTTTTGGACACCATAGGCAAGAGGGAAAATTGCCGTAAAAACCTTTGATTTTAAATACACGAGTACTCGATAAAAAATCCTTATAAAATCAAAGGTAAAAACACTGCAATAGAATAAACTAATGTTGGAAATACACACATTAGACGTAGGTATTAGACAATCAATGCGCTAAATATCATTTAATTTTTATTAAGGTATTAGGCACTTCTTGACAACTCCCGCTACACTTACAAGTCACAAATGTATCTAATCTTGATAACACAAAGCTGTGGGTGCGTAACTTAGCTGAAAGCACAAAACGACAAAATCCTATTAGAATTAGATTTTGAATTGTGTATTATATTTTATTGGTAACTATTGTTATAACCTAAAGGTACTGGGACTACTGGCAGCATTTACACAGTTGCCAATTTAGTTTCAAGTTGTGTTACATTTTTCAACAAATTCTTGATGTAGGTAATGAAATCACTGCCTGTTTTCTACGAACGGTAGATAGTAATCACTCATCTGTTAGCTGTGTATAGCAACAAGCCTAATTTCAGTATGAATCGGCAATTACTGTACCTACTTCTGGCAACCCCGCATTAGGACGTTCACTGACAGTAGACATGTTACGTTCCTAAAACGCACTCCAAAATCGACGATGTTTGGGTAAAAATATAGATTAATTATTGTTACTTGACAGATATTCATATTAATTAAACATATGAAATAGATGCGTGGATACGAAAAGATAAAACAATAAGACCATAGAACTCAAATTCTGTTTTCAAACATTTTTGAACGTTACCGTGGAGGACATTTTGTATCTGTGCAGCGCGGGAAGAGATGAATGAGGAAAATAGAAATCGGAAATCGTCGCAAATCATTCTCTATTCATTCACCTTCACCTGATTCATTCAATTTCGTCTCGGGCTTCGGTGACGTACTGTGGTAAGTTTACTTTTGGCGAATTTATATTTTACACGATACTTTGCAATATCACTCATACAGTCCTCACTTAGAAAAGAAAATTGACGAAAAATTTTGTTTTGTCCTATTCGTCCTGATTTTTAGTATGAAATATGTGAGTTATCACATATGTTTGACGACCCTGACACAAGCGGTCACGTGATAACAACAATATAAAGTACCACTAGTTCTAAACTTTTTTCCTATATTTATATTTTTAAAAAAATATTAAAAAGATTTCATGTCCTTAAAGAGCTAACGTTTATGTTGAGGTACTCTTTATCTATTTACGTGTTGTTTTGAGTATTATTGTAAAGGTATTAAATGGTCCATATATTTTTATCTAGGCCACAGGTACATGAGGTTTTCAAACTTCTCCAGGTAAACTTAATTAGGTTGAGCTAAGAGGTCAACGATCTTTACCGAATGATGCCTAGGACTGGTTTTTGCCCTAAGCCTAGGTATAGGTAAATTAGTATTCTGCGAATTAATAAAATTCACAAGCTTTATTTTTTTATATTGAGATCTGCTAAATAAAGATTTGAAAACCTTGAAAGTTTGTTTGTTTGTTTGTTCTTTATTGCACCTATATTACAAATTACAATGTACAAAGGCGAACTCAATACCTAGAGGTATTTTCTTCCAGGTAACCTTTGGTAGTGACCTAGAGAAATTGGCAAAATCTTTTTTTGGCGGAGGAATATACCTACTTAATTTAAAACGCTATAAACGAAAGGTCACTTGCTTAAAAATGAACCTTGCGTGACCTTTCGTAGTTCTCTTCTTTTTGTAATGTAAAGATGATAAATCACTAACATATCTATGCTTTGTCTGTGTTACTGTTTTTTGCATTTGCCTTTATCTTCACTAAGTTTATTAGTTCTCATTTTACTTAGTTCATTAAATTGTGCACAGTATTCTGTAGCTGTAAATATCATACTAATATTATAAATGCGAAAGTCAGTTTGTTTGTTGGTTTGTTGGTTTGTCCTTCAATCACGTCGCAACGGAGCAACGGATCGATGTGATTTTTGGCATGATTATAGTTGATGGATAGTTGACCTGGAGAGTGACATAGGCTACTTTTTATCCCGGAAAATTAAGGAGTTCCCGTGGGAATCAAAAAACCTTTAACCAGCGAACGAACGAAGTTGCGGGCATTAGCTAGTAAGTAATATTTTTAATTTAGCAATAACTAAATATAAGGAGTAACACTCGAAATTTGGAGTTTTTATAAGACTTGATGGACCAAAGCTATAAATTATTCGCTGCAGCGAATCATTCCAGCGCGCTGGAATCAATTTAATATTTAAATGTACGAGTAGTAGTCATAAAGTACATTTTCGATTGCAATGCAAAAACGTGCATATACTTTGTGGCATCCTGTATTTCGGGCGTTCACTTTAACGTTTAGTTTTCCCAATACCCAGAGATATATTAGCTATGAGATTCTATATGATATTATTTTATGGATATGTTTAAACCATAATACGAGTATGAGCTAAGATGGATTGGTTTGACGTCACGCATTCCATTTCAAGTTGCACTAGTACCTAATCACTATATTCTTATGTCTTATCTTGTGATGCAGCCATACAAATTCTCCCTTTGACATGTAAGTTTTTACGTTAGTAACTTATATAAGTCTCATTTGCATACGATACGCGACTTACTAGACTTTACATTTCATAAGTTATTCATAAACCTACTCGTTTTACGTGAATAAATCTTTCAAGTATAATCGTAGCCCTAGGGGAGTGCAAGGTTGATGATTAGGTGCATTGCAATATAATATAATTAAATAGGTTATAGTTAGTATTATTGTGATTGGCTGGATTGATAGGCAATAGCAGGAGTGAAGATAGTGGTAGAGTAGCAGAACTAGCTTTCGAAAATGATTATTTTTGAATAGGGTATTAGGATCACAGAATAGGTAAAACAATACGTATCCATACTTCCAATTTTCATACTAATATTAGGTATAAATGCGAAAGTGTGTCTGTCTGACTATCTGTCTGTCTGTCTGTCTGCTACACTTTCACGGCCCAACTACTCAGCTGATTTCGATGAAATTTGCTACAGAGATAGTTTCCATCCCGGGGAAGGACATATGCTTCTTTTTATCCTGAAAAATTGAAGAGTTCATGCGGGAATCAAAAAACATCCAACCACGCGGATGATGTAGCGAGCATCATCTAGTTATCAATAATTTGCACAAAACTGATTTTCGTAAAACTCTAGTTATTTAGTTATCTGCCAATAAATTTAAATTATGACAATAGGAGAGCATCGATATAGGGCATACTGATTGAATCATATCGAAGTTTTCCTGATATTTTTATCTCCTTAGACTGTGCACTTCCTAGATTCCATACAAAACTCGGAGGTACAAATGCCATCATACCAAGAGTCTACTTGAGTGAATTTGCACTTGAATTTACATATGACGGACGGACGTCCGTCAAAGTGGAGATCTTCTAACGTCAAAAGTTGACCTCAAAACTCTCAATTTTCTGAAAGGCTGAGCCTGAAACTTAATCAATTATTTGAATTAATATCCTGTCCTTGAACAACAAATACTAAAATTAGATAAATATTATAAGGAAACGAAATTATTTAATTTTTAATGAGCTTCAGTATGTTTAACAGAACTTCACAATGATGTCAATAGATCACGCTCTGTAAAAATTTATATGGATAGGTACCGGTCTCAGTTCGGGGCGAACCACTAGTTCTAGTCATAGTTTCTAACAGGAAAAAAAGTCCCTCAAATTGGTTGAGGGACTTATGAGGGAGGTATGCCTTGGAGCACTGATTTAAAGAACTAGGTATACCTAGTCAATATGACTACGATTATGATTTATGATATACTGGTCTATGACTATTTACTTTCACCAAACAAATCCGTTGAAAGTTGAAACATTTATTATCGACAAAACATTAACTTTAAACTAGAGCAACTGGCAGCTGCCGATTGTTTATTTATAGAAGCATCTCAATATTCTCCTTAAAATTTCTGTATGAACACCGTGTAATTCGGTTTTCATGCAAATACCTATCTCTCAAAGTACTTTTACCCTTTATTCCTTTTATAATAATTGTAACTACGTATTTTCTTTTACTTGGTTATAACTTGTATGCCGTTGTAAAAATTCTATCAATTTTAAGCTACTTATAGACTTTGATTTTTTCCTTAGGTACTGCAGTTGTTTAGTTGTTTCTATCAGCATATTTTTTAGCTTCCTCCGTTTCTTGTTCTTCACTGTTTCTAATGATAAGGTGGTCAACTGATCTGTTAAAAATGTTAATACATCCCTAAAGTCTGCTAAAGACAGAAGGGTGTTGATGTTAGGTATTTGGCTTCAAGTCCCTTTAGATATAAATGTCCCTTCTAAGCAAACTAGGTCAGTTTACGGAGTCCCACACCCCAAACAGCCATTATCTAGATCTTGATTACAAAAAATACTTACTTTGACAGAGTAAACTGCCTGTTATTGAATTCGCTTCATGGATAACTACATGTCCACTTACTTAACTATCTATAAGCCTGTTTTTTTTTTAATTTTTATGTTTTGGAAGAAACCGGACGGATTTGACACTGGTCGGGTATATTCCTACACCGACAACATATTATGTGAGTTCAACCGTTTCAAATTTATGTTTAAATTCACTCACGATGTTTTATGGTTTAAACGCCAGAATAATTTTTATGTAAAATAGTTCGGAGATGGCGGGTTGAACTCCTCGGTAACTAACAGGCAACAGCGAATCAATCGCGATTAATGTAATGTAATAGCGTATTTTTTAACGTTTTACTAAGGCAAGCCCACCCGTGCGAAGCTGAAATAAGTCCGGGTCATTTAAAAGTAAATAAGTTTCAAAGCATTCTTGAAAATAAATATTTTTGTACGATGTAGTTCGCTGATAATAGTCGACACCAAGAGGTCGCAGACCGCAGTGCCCGCCGTGCCTATGGGAGCGGTCCCAATTTTAATCTACTTATTTAGTGTAATTGACGTCAGTCCTTGTTTATAAATAGTTTTGTGTACGCCCTAAAGACATAAACTGAATTTTGATAGCCGAAACAATAATACTTAGCTACCTATATAAAACAATATAACCTGTACTTTCTTATGCATTTGCTAGGGATTGCAATATTATAATACATTTGATGTCTACGACAATGTTTAAAACTATATAGTTTGGCTGCGTTTCAATGTATTCTTTTGAATCGGATTCAATTATCATCAGTCATTTGTTAACCATAAGCTATAGTTACTTGGGCTTAAAACATACGAATACTTTAGGTTTACCTAGGTGTAGTTATTAAAAAAGGTTAAAACTTAAAGTCAAAATAATTTTGAAATGGCGAATATTCTTCATTGACATTCAAAAATGATTTTTTTTAAATTATAACTATGTATTCAACATACCTAGGCAGTTAATTTTCTTTATCGAACTAATTAAGTAGTAACTATTGCCCACTAACGGCCGGTTTCTGAATTGAGAATTTCATGTTGAGTCTGTCTCAAAGACTACTTAAGGACTAATTAAGCAAATTTTTGTTTCTGAATTGATATTGTGTAAGTTTTGAGAGTTGGAGCTTGCTGTTTTTGCATGAATGCTTAATTCAGAAACCGGCCCAATATCAATTTAGAAACAAAAATTTGCTTAATTAGTCCTTAAGTAGTCTTTGAGACAGACTCAACATGAAATTCTCAATTCAGAAACCGGCCGTAACTCTCATAACGTTTAATCAATGATTCACATTGATGCATACAGAGTTGACCTTCAATTCAAGAGTGCAGGAGATAAAATTAACTTCAAGAAACATTGTGTAAAATAAGTTTGTTATTATTATAATATCAGTACCTATCAGTAGTATTTTAAACTAAATCAATGTACTTATACTACTAATAAAGAATTTTATAGTTTTCATTAAAGTAAAAATTTAAGCATTCATTTTCACATAATTAATGGGTGCAATCCAGACTACAGAAGCCAATGAGTGATCAAATTATAGACTACTTAGCCTTTGTAAATCAGCCTTTAACAGCTTTACGCAATTATACTAAATAGGTGTATCATAGAAACTGCTTCTTAAAAGCCTGTCGCCTTATAGAATCTATTTCGATAACTGGCTATACCCACCATTTGTTCCCTTGAGCTAAGTACGTGTTCTTCTGCAAAAATCTGTTGTTTTCTCTACATCTAAGTAAGTAGGTAATAGTGTTTAGAAATAGCTTTATTCAGTCATTTAAGTCGTGGAGAGATAAGATTACAGGAAACACACTAAAATTTAAAAATCTCCATCACGATGACTTTTACAGGGCCAAATTGAAATGAGGAATAGTCTAAAGAAAAGTCATTCTACCTACGTCACAACTCACGAGTGACTCAATAACGAATTTCAATCTTTGTTTCAGCTCATATAAACAAACACGCTACACGCCGCGTTTATTTCGAGTGGAGTGAGTGAACTGTGATACTGTGAACTCGAACTGGAATAATGTCTTTTTATTATCCGAAAAACTTTCGTGCCAATGGTTGGGGGTGGCATAGAACCGCAAATGCGGCGTCTGCAGTCAGAGGATTCTTGTCTAAAGAAAGAGGAGACGAAGGGAGCTCAGAGCCTCTCATCGGTAATGGCAGTTTGTACCCTAGTCTGCCTTCGGAAGATGATTCCACGTTCTCTGGAGTGAAATTATACCCGGCGCTGCCTGCTGAGGAGTATGAAAGTGGAGCTGTTGAAGAGGTGGTGGAGGAGGCTTGCGCTGCTGTGAATGTAAACTTGGTGGTATGTTATTTTATGATAAGTATCATAAATAAAACACATACATACACATTGTACTCAAATTGGTTTATATGACGGTTCCATCTACGGCAAATCGGGGTTTTTAGAGGATCGAATGAGAGGGGACTATTCAATAATCATTCAGAAAAATACAACCAAACGCGTTTTTCGAAGCCATTTGCTTGATCGCCCAGTTTATTATGTTTACGGATGAGCTATGTTAAATAAAGAAATCAAGGTTTTGACGCCGCAGTTTTAAACTCAAAGAGTACTAAATAAGATTATTTATATTTACACTCAAGTTAACGGTCTAATGAAATTTAAATTCACACGATAATTTTCCGTATAATCAACCTTCAAAGCTAAAATACACATAAAACGCGCGACGGCAGCGTATGCAATGTGATTCCTAGAAGTTGGTTCAACTTTACTACAAGAAAGCTCGAACCACCCTCCGTGTTTTCTGCCACGATTCCTGCACCGGGTCGGAACTTTATAAACAATGACTTTATGATATCACTCTACAACGAAGTACTTCGGTGACTAATCAAGGCTTTTGACCTAATCCGCTTGGTTCCACTTTAATAAGATACTGATTCATGATATGACGTAAATATAGTACACAGCTTAAGATTTTGGAGTTGCGGAAACTACCCATTATTGTGGGTGAAACTGGTTTATTTGTCTCACAGCCATAATAAATAGAGCCTCATGAGTATTCTGATAAACAAGGCTATTTTGCTGTTAGATTTTTATTAATACGTTCATCCTTGAACTTGAACCATTGTTGAATTTAAATAATGCGATTTTTTTTATAACATCTCAGCATAAATCTATGCTGAGATGTTATGAAAAATTTCGCATATTAATATGTTTGATATATCCTTGCTAATGGAGTCCATTTAAGAAAGTGTTTTATGTTCTCTAACATTGAATAAAGAGCTTGGAACTTCTAAATATCGTAGATTCCGAAATTGATACGTACGTTAATACAAAATTATAGTAAAATTGTTTCCTTGTAGCAAGAATATCCATGCAATGACAAGGTGGTAGTTGTCATGTCCGGGACTTATCTGAATCTGGACTCTAATGTGACATCACAATAACGAATAATCTCAGTATTCACAACGAAAGTTTAAGAATTTGACTACAAGGGGAAATACGTCTGCGGTTGATGTAAATATCTCTGAATACCATGTGTTCCCTTGAGCTGTCAGCCGACAGTTTTAGCCTATGACGTTGCTCTCCCTTTCAAACACCACAAGTTGGGCGGCGGCGATGAAAATTTTGTTTTATCCTAAATTAAAATATCCCTTCGAAGCAGTTATTTTCATCCCAATTCCCATTATTCTCGCTAGCAAATCTGCTAACTTAATAGCCCTAAAAAGTACATACATTTTTAAATAATATAGAACTGAGAAACCTCTATTTATTTTGTTAATGCTTACTAGGAAGCGGTACAACCAGAAGAGGTAAAAACAATTTCTTTTCCATTAAGACGATGCCTGACATTGCTTTAATTAAGACAGGACATGTTATTTTTAAGGTTTTACCTTCTCATAATTATTTTGTACCTAATTACCAGGTTTAGATACGTGCAGCGTTGCCTGCTTACAAGTACTAGATTTTAAGTTAAATATCAACTCTCATACGAAAACAGAGGCCACTTGAAATCTTTTGATAACTTTATGCGCTATACAATTACTTCGACTTTGTGATATTCAACAAGTTTTTATTGAGGCCACTGGCAAAACCTACCGTGAATCTGGCACCGGCCTTATATGGTATATAAAACGATTCGGGTGATCTTGTTTTGCGACTGATTAAACCCTTTTAACATAACTTTCTACGAGGTGACGGTCGAAGCCCGAAAGTTTGTAGCTCAAGAAAAGGACATTTTTGACTTACAGAAAAAACTACCTCATTTCGATACCTATTTCTCTGACTATCAGGCATGTTTTTGTTTTATATTGCGTGATAGAATCATTCTCCTGGATTTTGAACAAAAATAACTATTATTTCATTTACTTTTACTTCTAACCAATATTTCCAGTTTCCATGAACCTGTGAGTATGTACAAGAATATTTTAAAAAAACTTTTAAAAAAAAACATTGAAGTCCTAGGTTCACAAAAAAATAACTAAGAAAAAGTTTGGGAAACGCTGGTTAATAATTACTTTGCTATTTTTATTATTTATTGTTTTTGACGTGACAACGTCTTATAAATTGGTTTGCCGGGTGACACTTCAAGAAACTGCGTTACGCTCCGCTCACGTTATGCGCTCACAATGAGAGCGAGTGAGAGGCACGCGTCCCTTCCACTCGGGCATGGTTAGCCTGCCTAAGAGCGAGAGAGACAGACATACGTTGTCACGTAAAACTTTCGCCCGTATACCGACTTTACAGGCAACCAATTTTTTTTTATAGTCAGTTTAAACGTGAAAAAAGCCGGTAGCAAAAGCTAGTTTCATCACTAATAGTATCGCCAGTACTATACATATTAAAACCCATACAAATGCACTTTTCATTTAAAATGTTCATTTGTACAAATGGGGCAGTTCAAAACTGTCTAAAACTCTTGTCATATTCACTACACTCTGCTATTCGGGTTTATGGACTGGTGCTAGTTGTACATAATACTTAACCGAAATTGATGGACCACTTTATACCGTACGACTATGACTATCTATTTATGACTCTATATTATATGAAAAATCTTCTTCTTCTACCTGCCCAAGCTATATGGGATCGGCACAAATTGTCTTCTTTTTCTACTCCCGTCTATCATCCATTACGTATACCCTCTTCCATTCATCTTTTCTTTGGTATCCCTCTACTCTTTTTTTTAACATAGTTTACTTTCAAAAATAGTTCTAATAAAAATAGTAGGTAGTTCACTTAATTTTTTTAGATTAAAAAGAAAAGAATTCTGAAGCTGAAGCCAAAGAGTATATAAGCACTACGTTTTAGCCTTTGGTTTTAGCTGAAGCCGGACACGCGGCGCGGGACAGTTTAAAAACATGAGATAGAATCAATGAACGAATGATATTCCTTCAATGCAGGTACCAACTCAGTGGAAATATGTCTTACGTCATTCTTGGGTTGGCAAAAATCTCGGTCTATAACCCTACCGAGTTTGAAAGCCCTGATTTCTCATTCTATCTTGTAGCATACCCCTTGCAATGGAGATGGATGTTCCTTGGTTTCTAATTAGGCGTATAATACGTTGTCAAATGTGTTATGTGATGTCAATTTTCGACTTTCGTATTCGTAAGAGATTTTTGGGTACGGTTGTGTTGTTGATTTATTACTAAAATACGCGTTATTTTAATTTAAAAATGTGGTAGATATCGTGGAAGTATACATTTTGTGCTGTGTGATATGAATTAGAAGTGAAAAAATGAGATTTATCCTAAATGTTCACAGGTATTTGTTTGAGTATTTTAGACGGTGTGACCTCATGTTTTGATCTTGTGAGATTTTATTGCGATAATAATTAGTTAGAACATAGTAGAACCTTCAATTATGCGTTTAGTGTAGATAAGCTTTAGTATGATCTTTAACTAGTGCAGTATGAACTAGTTTGTTTTAATGACCTACAAAAATGTAACACAATTTTGACTTTCTTGACTCCACCCTCCACCCATGCCTTTTCTGCAGACTGTACCGTTGGTTAAATTTAGAACATAACGTGACTACTGACTAGTTTTGTGATCATTTATCTAAAGGTTCAAAATAAGCACATTATAGTTTTTATGCAATTGTTTTCATACATTAATTAAGTTAGTAGGTATATCTCAAAAATGTTGAGAACTTGTCATTAGCTTAATGTGCTGGACGCCATTGGGGCTGATTCCTCATTTGTTAACCGGTACTTGACATCCAAATGGTTAATTAATGCTATAAAATTTTTACTGAACTCTTAAAAGTAATCTAACACAGTAGAGCATGATGAAATTATGAATTAATGAAAACAGATAGCCTAAACAGATGTTCTATATATCCTGTTGATACAGACATCTAGACAGAGCAGTCCTGCAGATTCACACTGGAAAGATTATTCCAAATGGCAGAACAAACTTTAATTCTTATTGTGCATAGCAGTTGTTGATTGATTGAGTAAAAGCGAAAAGTCATTTATTGGATAGAGCAGGTGTTACGTTGTGAAAGTCCATGATAATGAAGACAATTCATTATCATGATAATAATAAAACTTCAGATAATTTGGGTTTTGTAAAATGCAACTATGCAATTTTTTAACCTTTAGACTACGAGACACATAATTTTAAATATAGACAGGGGAACTGTTCACAAAATGCGGGGAAAAACTTTAATTTTCATTTTTAGATTTATATTTATAAGAAATAAGCAAATAACAATTTTATATAATATTGTTTGTATAATCAAACAACTTGATTGATTCAAATTGTCATTGCCATAATTAATGTAATCTGAAGTGACCATACTGCGTTGGTGACACATCAGGGGACTGTTTTTCGAGGTCTTTAAGAACGTTTTTATACAATAAAGTTTATTTTAATGGATATTGTACTCTGAGCACAGGTAGATTAGGTTATTATCTTTTAAAGTTATTTATGAAATATATAATAATCTGTTCTTTTTATATAATATTGGCCTGGGACAACAAGTTGTCCAGTTTACAGAGAAACGCCGAAGTATCACTTACTTTAATAATGAAGAAATACATTATGAGGAAGCCTGAGCGTTCTTCATATTGTTTTCGATGGTGTGTGTATTATAGCAATCCATACTTGGCCAGATTGGCGGACTATGGCCAAACCCTTCTCTTTATGAGAAGAGACTTGTACTCTGTAATGAGCCAGCAATGGATTAAAATGATGATGTATTATGTTATTTATGTTTTAGGTTCATGGTGTATGTGTTCTGTTAGATTATGTGTGGTACCTGTTAGCACACAATAGGCAAATATGTAAAAAATGCTGTGGATCAATTAGTGTACCGCCAACAACCAGTGTCTATGATGTCATTTACTCAGTGTGTAGTTATCTGCACCCACAGATTCAGTTTAATATGTTTATTGTTCAGAGCTGTTGTGTTAGTTGTGAAGAAATATAATAATTTATAGAATTTCAAAGTTCCTAAGATCTGAAGAATAAAATACATACTTTCTAATGGAAAATCTTGCAGAAATTCACTAGTTACACCGTATATTAGTTACTTGCTGTGCAAGTTTTATTGCTAGTGATTACTACTTAGTTTGAGTACCTAAGTACTTAGGATATAAGTATTAGTTGAGTTATGTTTGTTTCAAAAATTACTGGTTCAAATTTGGGGTCATACTTTATGGTAATTAATAAACCAAATAAGTAAGTCTTGTAAATTAAAATATACTACTTACTATATAAACACAAATAATTTACTTTATACAAATTTTTTTTCCATGTATTTATATAAGTAATTGTGCTAAATGTTACTTACATTAACTACAGCATTAAAGTTTATTTTGAAAAATGACTGACACATACAAACAGACAGACTGGACAAAACTTGGGTTCCTTGTTTAATTATAGAACCCTAATAACTAAGATTGTCTAATCTGTTCATTTTGTAACTTTAATATAAAACTACCAACACTCACTAAGTAATTTCAAATATTTTCCTGTGAGAACTAACAATGTTCTACTAACTAAACAAGTTTGTATAGGAAGAAGAAGGAAAATAATATGTGATTACACACATTAGCTTACAAATGCATTTATAAATAAATGAATCATGTTAATCTTTTAATATTACTTACTCATATTATAAACTATTATAAATACTACCCATTTTATAAGGTAATTGATATTCTAAGCCTTTTAGTTATTTTTTTCTGTTCAGTTGGCTATACACATGGCTCATAAAATAGAAACGAATAAAGTAGGTACAATATAAAAATTTAGTTTAGTTTTATATCACACAGAACAAAAAACAATTACCACATAAGAATCTAAATCTATTCCCGTTTCCCCAGTCAACCCAAAAAATGACATAGCAAAGAGTGAGATAGACTATAAGTGTAGTGTATTAGTGTGAGTGAGATATGGCGGGGCAAAACGGCGGCGCGGATTTTGGCTCGCTTTTGCAAGGCGCCGGCCGGCAGCTCTTTAACCAGGGGGGCCAGGTATTGCTCAACTATGGAGCCCAGGCGATCGGGAATATTATAAATGAAGTATTCCAGAAGAAAGAAGTTGAGCATAAGCGGTTTCTGCCGAGCATTAAGAACTATAAAGTGGTGAGTATGTTAATGATATAATAATGTTGAAAATGTGTCTGAATAAGTTCAAAGTTAATGTAAAATGTAAACTCATTAAAAAATCTTATTACCATGTAAAGGATTACTTAAATGACAAGGAAGCTTGGCAATGATTTGATCTATTGGCTCTGATAGTTCCTTAGTTAAGATGATTTGTGAAATGGTGATAATGTAAAAAAACCCGGCTGAGTTTGTTGTGGGCTCTTCTCAGACCAGGGCGCGTTTGGAACCCTCGTAGCTTTAGTTTTAAGTTACCGTTACTGATTATCACCATTATATCTTATAAAAAACTCGACGTCAATAAGTGTAGTATACCTACCTAAATTGAATAAACGTTATTTGACTTTGACTTTGACTTTGAAAATGAAGATAATCGTAGTCTAAGATTGCCAATCCTCATAATCGCTGTACAAGTGCAACCCCTTTATGGAGTAGTACTTAATACCCTATTCATAATTGCAATTTCACAAAACTGATGTGTTCGTAACATTGTCGTCGTCGTCAACCGATGGACGTCCACTGCTGGACATAGGTCTTTTGTAGGGTCCTCCACAAGCCACGGTCTTGTGCCGCCTGGATCCAGCGACTCCCTGCGACTCTCTTGATGTCGTCTGTCCACCGTGTGGGAGGTCTGCCGACGCTACGCCTTCCAGTGCGGGGTCGCCATTCCAGCACTTTGGGACCCCAACGTCCATCGGTTCTCCGAACTATGTGCCCCGCCCATTGCCACTTCAGATTCGCAACTCTTCGGGCTATATCGGTGACTCTGGTTCTCCTACGGATCTCTTCATTTCTGATTTGATCACGTAGGGACACTCCCAGCATAGCCCTCTCCATCGCCCGCTGAGTGACTCTGAGCCTTCTTATCAGGCCCATAGTCAGCGACCATGTCTCGGATCCGTAAGTCATCACTGGCAACACGCACTGTTCGAAGACTTTGGTCTTCAGACACTGAGGTATTTTGGACGAGAAGACATCTCGAAGCTTCCCGAACGCAGCTCAGCCGAGTTGGATTCCGCGGTTGACCTCTTTCTCGAAATTGGACCTACCCAGCGGCACTGTGTGTCCCAGGTACACGTACTCGTCTACAATCTCGAGTGCAGAGCTCTCAACGATCACTGGGTGGAGCGGAACATGAGCGTTAGACATAACTTTCGTCTTACTCATATTCATTTTTAGGCCCACCTGTTGAGAATCTCTGCTGAGGTCATTGAGCATTGCATTGAGGTCTTCCAGAGTCTCTGCCATGATGACGATGTTATCGGCAAACCGAAGGTGAGTGATGTACTCGCCGTTTATGTTGATGCCAAGTCCGTTCCAATCAGCGGTAAATAGCTTCGGGGAGATAACATCCCCCTGTCGCACTCCCCGCTGCAGTCGGATCGGCCTCGTAGACTGGTCCTGTATGCGGACTGACATGGTGGCGCTTTCGTACAAACACTTCAGCACTTGGACATACCGATAATCAATCCGGCATCTCTGCAAAGACCTCAATACCGCCCAAGTTTCCACCGAATCAAAGGCTTTCTCATAGTCCACAAACGCTAAGCAAAGTGGCCGGTTATACTCCTCAGTCTTCTGTATAACCTGCCGCAGCGTATGGATGTGGTCTATGGTGCTAAAGCCTTTTCGAAATCCGGCTTGTTCGGGAGGCTGGAAGTCGTCAAACCTACGAGCGAGACGATTCGTTATGACTCTTGAAAACAACTTATAGAAATGACTCAAAAGCGAGATGGGTCTATAATTCTTCAGCAGGGTATTATCACCCTTTTTGAAGAACAGAACCACCACGCTCCTGTGCCATGCCTCAGGCGTTGTGCCTTGATGAATGACGGAATTGAACAATCGCTGAAAGACTTTAAGTAACGGTTTTCCACCCGCTTTCAGGAGTTCTGCCGTGATTCCGTCCTCACCTGGCGCCTTGTTGTTCCTAAGCGGTTTAAGAGCCATACTAATCTCGTAAAGGCTGACGTCCGGGATATCTTTGGTATAGTGTCGAGTTTGTTTGGCTCTGGGATCTCTCGCCAAATCTTCAACAGGCTTTTGTGTTGAGGTGTATAACTGTGCATAGAACTTCTCTACTTCCCCCAAAAGATCTCAGGTTTCGAAGAAATAAGACTACCATCATCAGTTTTAAGACGCGTCAGCTGGCTCTGTCCGATAGCCAGATCTCTTGCGAACACTTTGGAGCCCTTATTTCGCTCGATAGTATCTTTAATAAACTCTGTATTCGCATTTCGCATTTCGCAAGTCGCGTGTTTGCGCTTTAGAGATCTGTCTATTAATCTGCCGGTAGGCAGACACGTCTGCTGAAGATTGCAGTCTCAACTCGTGTCTCTCCTCCATGAGCTTGAGAGTTTGGTTTGAGAACTTTTTGGTTCTATGCGTACGGTGGGTCTTAAAGAACTTAGACCCCACCGTCTGGACAGTTTTCACCAGTCTGTTGTTTTAGCTCATTCACAGAGTCGCAATCTGCTAGGCAGTCGAAACGGTTCTGCAGTTCGATTTGAAAGCTTTCAAATCGAACTGCAGAACCGTTTCGACTGCCTAGCAGATTGCGACTCTGTGAATAGACATTATTGAATATTTGCCGCTTGGTCGACATGATGAAGTCAATCTCATTTCTCGTGGAACCATCAGGGCTCAGCCAAGTCCATTTTCTATGTGGCGGCTTCCTAAAGAATGAGTTCATCATAAAGAGGCCCTCCTTCTCCATAAAGTCGGCGAGCATTTGGCCCCTGTGGTTCCTCCGCCCATATCCAAATTGCCCCACTCTCACCTCTGCACCGCTTCGCTCACCCAACCTTGCGTTAAAGTCCCCCATCACAACATTGTAGTAGGATTTAGAGGCATGTATGGCTTTTGAGATATCCTCATACAGAACCTCCACCTCCTCGTCGGGTTGTGCCGTTGTCGGTGCGTAAACCTGTATGACCTTCAACGAATACCGTTTGGTTATTCTGAGTATAAGGTACGCTACCCTGCTCGACACACTCTCGACTTGAACAATATTGTTAACGAGGGACCTGTGGACGAGGAATCCGACACCACCCTAGGACTGTTGGTCGCCCTCCCGGTAGTAGAACAAGTTGCCGGATTTCAGGATTATCGAGTCCTCCCCCTCTCTTCAGACAATCCTATAATATCCCAGCGCAACCTGCTCACTGCTTCTTCCAGCTCGATGATCTTCTCGTCGGTCCTCAAAGTGCGTGCGTTATAACGCGTCGTTACATGGTACCATCATATCATACTAATATTATAAATGCGAAAGTCAGTTTGTTTGTTGGTTTGTTGGTTTGTTGGTTTGTCCTTCAATCACGCCGCAACGGAGCAACGGATCGACGTGATTTTTGGCATAGTTATAGTTGAGGACCTGGAGAGTGACATAGGCTACTTTTTATCCCGGAAAATTAAGGAGCTCCCGAGGGAATCAAAAAAACTTAAACCACGCGGACGGATTCGCGGGCATCAGCTAGTCATGGTATAAAGGGAACACTGTTATTAGTTTTAGGAGACCGTACACTAAGGTACTAAGCCTCCGCTGGATTTTTATTGCTGTGATAACAACAAAAAAAAAATGTGGGTAAAAGGTATTTCTAGACCCAAGATTTTGATCAATTGTTTTGACAGACTTAATTTGAGTGAGTGAAATTTAAATAAGTTAATAATTTTTCTCATATTTTTTTTCTAATTTCTCAAATGCCAACTTCTTTTTCATGGCTTTCAATAACTATATTAGCTGGATTATCAGGTTAGTAAAAGTAATGATAAGTTAATAAACACATACTCAAGTCAATTTAATTTTGAATGATAAAGCAGATTTTCCTTTCTCTTTTGGAACTTTTACATCTACCTAGTTTCTACACCTGAGCAGACAACAGTTTTTTCAGATAAATATAATGGGTTGTACTTAATTCTTATGCCAATAAATTATCTCTAAGCTGATATTTAATTACAGTTGTATCCACCACCACCACGATCATTACAGCCTATTAACGTCCCACTGCTGGGCACGGGCCTCCACTCTCATGAGAGAGAGGGAATTAGAGCTTAGAACCACCACGCTCCTCCAATGCGGGTTGGCGGGCTTTAACGACCATTATCATGTTAGTGACAATAACCGGGACCGACGGCTTATAACGTGCTTAGCGGCGGCGGTTGCGTGCACGGGGTTCACCCCTGCCTCGTAGAGCACTAAATAACTAACTACTACTACTAACTTCCTAACTCCGGGCTAGTGCTGAGAATTTCTAGTCAGAAAAACCCAATACTTAATATGACCCGACCCGGGACCTCGAACCCAGGACCTCGTCGGCCGCAGTCGGACATGCTAACCACGAGAGCAGACAGTCGTATAAGGCATCCTTATCTGGTTGACGTCCAATCTGCTCGCACGAAACGTTTTTGCTCGACGTTTCTGATTCGAACCGCTAGGGTGTGGAATACCCTCCCAGCGCACGTGTTTCCTGCCACGTATAACTTAGTACCTTCAAGGCAAGAGTGAATAGGCATCTTCTAGGCAAGCGTGTTCCAACATAGACCTCATCATTGCTTTGCACTTAGCATGATTGTCGTCAAGCGCAAGCCTATCTCACAATAAATAAATAAAAAACAAATGGTATGGAATGATTCACTGTTGTTAGTTGTTCCCTTCAAGTTTAAATTCTCGAAGGTTGTTCCTAATTTATGAATTCTGCATATGACCTCAACTTAACAACAGATGGTATTTGATGAGTAAACTCGAGTAACCCATCCCACAAGGTTTATTGACTGAAATATTTATTGAACTTTAATAAATATTATGCTTTCTATTATATTAAGTCATATTATACTTCATACTACCTACTCAATAAATGCGAATTTGCGAAAGTGTGTTTGTTTGATGGTTTGTTGGTTTGTCCTTCTATCACGCCGCAACAAAGCAACGGATCGACGTGATTTTTTGTATGGGCATAGTTGAATACCTGGAGAGTGCCATAGGCTATCGTATTATCCCGGAAAATTAAGGAGTTCCCGTGGGAAATAAAAAACATTTCACGCAGACAAAGTCGCAGGCATCAGCTACATAATTTTGACCTTGAGGATAAAAACAAAACACGTAAATACCTATGTCTCATTATTTTCATCATCATCATCATCATAGCACGAGTCTTCTCTCAAAACCGGAATATATTTGGCTATGATTCACCACGCTGGTCAAGTGCGGATTTCCAGACTTGCCACACCAAAAAGAATAGGCGATCATTGATTCTCATGATCATCTTACATCTTATAAATATTTGCAGGAATATGGGTACTCATAGGTCTTAAGATAAATAATAAAAAAAAGACGTGTGGCACTCGGAGACTGCCGCGGTAAAGCTATTGCAATTTGCATAGCCTGTAGTCCTGGTAATCAGGGGGCGGTGCGGGTAGGGCTAAGCTAAGCTTAACCCGCTTGTCCTCCTGATTTCCGGACGAACCTGAGGAGGAGGAGCTCGGACGTGCGCGCTTGGCCAATTCGAAGCCAGGCGTAGGTTCAACTACGCGGGCTACGATGGCAGGCGTATCGTCGTCGCTGTCTTCGCTTGTTACCGATTCTATCGGCGAGGTGGTGGCGGCGGTAGTAGTAGTGGTCGGAGGACGACTGACGAACTCGGCGGCAGGGAACGGGGTAATGGATTGGTCATTATATTCCAGCGTACCACTGCGCGCGGAATCCCTGTTCGTCCTCTTCCCTGTTTCGGCGGCATCTGGTCGAGCGGTTGCTTGTCGGCCATGGCGATGCGATTGAAGTACCTACGTTTAAAATGTATTTAAAAACGATGAAACGATAAAAATAATGATTTAAAAACGGGTTGAAACGGTTAAAACTATTAACACTTAATTTTTTTTTGGTAAATCAATTTAAATTAAATTAAAATTTAATAAAAATAAAAATAATAACTGACTGAGTTCAGTAATTCTATCAGAATGGAGCTCGGGCTGGACAAGTGTGCGGTCTTGCATGTGGTAAGGGGGCAGGTTACTCACTCGGCTGAGATGAACCTCGAGCCATCGATCATCAGGACCCTCTCTGAGGCTGAATCGTACCGGTATCTGGGTATGTCGCAATCAGTGGGGGTAAATGAGGCGGACATGAAACAGTCTGTTTGCGAGGCCTTTTTTGGCCGTCTGACAAAGATCTGTAAAAGTTTTTTGTCAGGCGCCAATAAGGTTCGAGCCTATAACGGCTGGGTTATGCCCGTTCTCATGTACACCTTTGGCGTGCTCAGATGGACTCAGACCGAACTTGACGCCCTGGATAGAAAAGTCCGCACGACTATGACTCTCTATCGCATGCATCACCCGAAATCGTCTGTGATGAGATTGTATATCCCCCGGAAGTGTGGTGGTCGAGGCGTATTAAGCGTCAAGACCATGCATAACCGGGAGATAGCCAATCTCAGAACATACTTCGAGACGAAGAGGGAGTCACCCATGCATAGAGAGGTCATAGAGTGTGATAAAGGACTCACTCCCCTATCCTTAGCCAAAATCGAGTGGTAGGCGCCGGTGGTACTTAGCACCTCTGACCGGGAGACCGTGTGGAAGGAGAAGGAGTTGCACGGACGCTTTTTTAAAGCTCTTAATGAGCCGCATGTCGATAAGAAAGCGTCCGTGCAATGGCTGCGCTTCGGTGACCTCTTTGGGGAAACCGAGGGTTTCGTCTGTGCGATACAGGATCAGGTAGTTAAGACGCGGAACTACCGAAAGTACATTCTGAAAGATAGCACTCATGACATATGTCGAGCTTGTCGCCATCCCGGTGAATCACTCAGACATGTGCTTTCGGGATGTTCGGCGCTTGCTAACACTGAGTATCTGCACAGGCACAACCAAGCGGCCAAAATCCTTCACCAGGAGCTTGCTCTGCAGTACGGTCTCCTGGATGAGAGGCTGCCGTACTACAAGTACACACCGGTGCCTGTACTCGAGCGTGACGGAGTCCGGCTCTATTGGGACCGGTCCATCATCACGGACAGGACTATTCTAGCGAATAAGCCTGACATCGTGCTGTTGGACCGGGCACAGTCACGGGTGTTTTGGTGGACATCACCATTCCATATGACGAGAACCTTGTGAGAGCTGAGACGGAGAAAAAACGAAAGTATCTCGATCTGGCTCACGAGGTTTCCGCCATGTGGCATGTGGAGTCCACTGAAACCATCCCAATCGTTATATCTGCGAATGGGTTAATCCCAGTCAGCCTCGCTCACCATCTGAGGCGGCTGGGGTTCCGTGGCAGTTCGCTCGCAGCCAGGATGCAAAAAGCGGTGTTGCTAGACTCGGCTAGGATAGTCCACCGGTTTCTCAACCTGTCGCCCTGACCCCCGGCCGTCTGGTCTCCCCTGCCGGGGTGTAATCCTCCGCCCGCTACAACTTTTTATTTGTGTATGTAAGTTTATTCATATCTATTTATTTACGTAAGTTCATTGTAATTCCTTTGGTCATATATGTATTTATTTTGTATGCGGGCGTGAGAGTATGATATATACCAAAAATAATAATAATCGAAAAATAACATAAAAATAATAATAACCGAAAAAAAAATCGGACTGGAGACATCTGGATTCGAACCGGGGTCTTCTGGTATCGTGACCGCCCATTTCCCACCTGAGCTACTTTAATCTTGTAGATGGTGGCGAAATTTACCTTCGTATTGACAAATTATAATATTTTTTTCGTTACGGAATTTCTGAATTCGGTCTCCCCGCTCAAGGCCCGCGATAGAAGCTATGCAATAGCTTAAAAGACGTGTGGCACTCGGAGACTGCCGCGGTAAAGCTATTGCAATTTGCATAGCCTGTAGTCCTGGTAGTCAGGGGGCGGTGCGGGTAGGGCTAAGCTAAGCTTAACCCGCTTGTCCTCCTGATTTCTGGACGAGCCTGAGGAGGAGGAGCTCGGACGTGCGCGCTTGGCCAATTCGAAGCCAGGCGTAGGTACAACTACGCGGGCTACGATGGCAGGCGTATCGTCGTCGCTGTCTTCGCTTGTTTCCGATTCTATCGGTGAGGTGGTGGCGGCGGTAGTAGTAGTGGTCGGAGGACGACTGACGAACTCGGCGGCAGGGAACGTGGTAATGGATTGGTCCATTATTAGTGGTCCGGCGTACCACTGCGCGCGGAATACCTGTTCGTCCTCTTCCCTGTTTCGGCGGCTTCTAGTCGAGCGGTTGCTTGTCGGCCATGGCGATGCGATTGAAGTACGTTTAAAATGTATTTAAAAACGATAAAACGATAAAAATAATGATTTAAAAACGGGTTAAAACGGTTAAAAATAACAATATAACACTTAATTTTTTTTTGGTAAATCAATTTAAATTAAATTAAAATTTAATAAAAATAAAAATAATTATACTTCGTCGCTTCATTCTTCAGATATAATCATAGACAACGTAGTTTCCTTTACTTAATAGCAACCAATCGCACAGACTTCAGAGGAGTTATAAAAAAGAACCCCCACTACCCGCCTCTGTGTCGCACGACAGATGAGCGGTTTCGTTCGTCATTCTTTTTTCGTGCGTAGCAACGATCTCACGTTCCTACTTTTTACACACTTAAAGATTAAAGATAATTTTCTCTTTAAATACTTACATAGTTAATAATATTTAAAAAAAAAAAAAAAAAAAAGTGCTTTTTGCAGGTGACTCTTTAATCTTTCATTTTCAGCAATTTATTTCAGCACCACGTGTTTGAGTAATCATTATTTCATGCAGTGTTTATATTTTACACTAAAGGTTTTCCTGGCGGTTGTCCGAGGGTCAACACGAAGGAGAATAAACCTTTCAGCATGACGCGTCTAATAAATTATACTTTCATGCAGTGTTTGTTTACACTAAAGGTTTTCCTGGCGGTTGTCCGAGGGTCAACACGAAGGAGAATAAACCTTTCAGCATGACGCGCCTAATCAAGCATACTTTCATGCACAGTCTGTTTACACTAAAGGTTTTCCTGGCGGTTGTCCGAGGGTCAACACGAAGGAGAATAAACCTTTCAGCATGACGCGCCTAATCAAGCATACTTTCATGCACAGTTTGTTTACACTAAAGGTTTTCCTGGCGGTTGTCCGAGGGTCAACACGAAGGAGAATAAACCTTTCAGTATGACGCGCCTAATCAAGCATACTTTCATGCACAGTTTGTTTACACTAAAGGTTTTCCTGGCGGTTGTCCGAGGGTCAACACGAAGGAGAATAAACCTTTCAGCATGACGCGCCTTACTTTCATGCAGTGTTTGTTTACACTAAAGGTTTTCCTGGCGGTTGTCCGAGGGTCAACACGAAGGAGAATAAACCTTCCAGCATGATGCGCTTAATCAATTATAGTTGCCGGAGAGTCGACATGAAGGAGAATAAACTTTTTAGCATGGCGCGCCTAATCAATTATATTTTCATACAGTGTTTATTTACACTAAAGTTTTTTCCTGGAGGTTGCCCGAGAGTCACTGCGATAGAGAATAAACCATTCAGTACGACGCGCCTGAGGAATTGTGGTACAATACTATTACTATGTAAAATGTATGATTTCCTAAAGAGGGTACTTAAAATAAAAGTTAGTATTGAATCATCTATACGCGCTCATTACCTACAGGAATTATACTTTCATGCAATGTTAAATTGCACTAAAGGATTTCTGGGAGGTTACCCGAGAGGTAACACGAAAGAATATAAACGTTTTTCAGCATGGAACGCACTTAAGAAATTACTCGTCCATGTAGTGTTTAATTGCACTAAAGGTCTTTCCGGCGGGTTTCCTAAAAGGTAACACGAAGGTTAAGCGTTTCAGCATGATTCACTTGAGTAAAATAGGTACTTAGACGAAGAAGTGCTAAGGTACGACAATGGTACACTGCGAGGTCACCCGCGAAGTAGCACGACGGAAATCAAACCTTTCAGCTAGACGCGCCTGGCGATGGCATCTGCTCAATTAGCAGTCCGGCGATGAGAATTATTTGACCACCAAATCAAGATAGCTGGCATTTAGCAAGCTGTTCACCGTTCTCTGAACAAGGGGGAAGGCGTTGAGGGTCAAAGTGGACCAACGATCGGATACGTCGCCAAGGCCCAGCTTAGTAAGCCTAACACAAATTGATTTCGACCAATACTTGAGAAGTAACCGGGACTCAGGTAAATACTATGTACTTACCATAAAGAAGGTTACCTTCTACTTTATTTATCCTCTGCTGTAAATTATTAACAATCTTCAGTATTTACTGGATCAAAGATTGTATGGATACTTACTTAATTCGAAATCAAAGCTAAAGCTTTAAAAGATCTTTCGTACCTAGGTGTTACCGCTAGTTATATCAAAATAGTGGACATGATTTATTCAATCACAAGTACCTATCATGTAATATAATATATTATATTATTAGTGTTTGCATCGCCTACCCTTTTTTGCTTTGTCTTTATAGTTCATACACTATCACCGATAAGGCCAAGAAACCTTATACTAATGAGGTTCTGTTTTCAAGAATAAATCTATTAGCATGGGGGCACAATAAAAGTGTTTATTATTTACGGTGACAGATAAACAGAATACTTAGAAATATGTATGTTTTTAATTTCTTTTAGCAAGTAAATGCAATTATTAATCTAATACCGTTACCACAAAGCCTTATTTTAAAATGTAAACCTATGGAACAGATTCCATGATAATATAATCTCTGGAGTACCGTCTTATAAAAAAGGTATGTCTAATCGACTATAAAGAAGACTAGTAAAATTCTATACCAGTGTTTTTACTTTCAATGAAACACTTGTGGTGGTTCTAGTCATTTCTGCAAACGTTACTTACATATCTGCCCGGATATAACATGAAAAGATCTAGCATTTCAGATTTTTATTTTTGAGACTGCAATATAGTAATATTGAAGCACTATTACCTACTTAATAAAAAATATACATATAATATATATATATACAGCGTGACACCGCTTCTTAAGTTTTCAGCTTTTACAGATTTCAGCGCCTTTCAGTCTATAGTGACTGCACTATATAGGTACCTAAAAGAAACATAAATGTTTCATTCAGTGTATGCAGACTCAAGATCTGGGGTTCAAAATGTTCAGAATATGTAATTGTTTGCAAGGCCTCTCGGTATCAAACTTGTACATACACCTGCGGAGTGGTAACGAAAGTTCAGAGAATTCTGAGGTAATAAATATCTTAATTTTTTTTAGCAGCTACTTCAGCAATAAATCAATTTGTTTGCAAATACTGTACATACAGTATTCTACCTCAGCGTGGCAGGGGTATGCAAAGAACATTTACGAAGGAAATGTGTGGTAAGATTGCAAAAATTACCCACAAGTTTTATGTTTTGTCCCTAACAACGTAGGTACTCTCGAGTTTTACAACTTAATAGTGCCCGGGAAGCATATATCATACACCCGCTGACGTGTAATACGGTTGATTATGCTTAAAACAGTTCGAAAAACCTTAAACTAACAAAGAACCTTCTGCTTTTTGGAAGTTGGTTTTTAAATAAAGAGAATCTAACGGCGAGTATTTTGATGACCGGATGTAGATTATAATCTAACATAAAGTAATAGTGTAAAATCTCCATCGTATTATTGTTTTCTTCTTTAAAGATATTTCGTGGGCATTTGTTTCTGCAAACACAGTAAAACGCGCAGGTTGTCTTACCCGAAACGGGAATCCAAGCAGGGTGCCAAGGGTCACTGGTAGCGATCTCGTATAGAGATTAGTGCTTCCTTGTCCACTATGTTTCTGTTTTTCTAAGTATTTTATAAGTTTTTGGTACAAAATAAAATAAAAAGAATTTTAAGTTTAAGATCCATTCATATAATTATATTCATTATCCACATATTAGAAACAATCTTCGAAAAACCGTTATAAAACTTTCGTTATAATAATACGTACGATGTAGGCATCGTATTCACTCGTGGCAAACATGGTAGGTAGGTAGTACAATTTACTCGCGTAAACAATAATATGCTCCCGCAACACTTGCCTAGAGCAAAATTAAAATTCTTGTTTAGTCGATTCAGACCCTGAATGAGAGTAATCAATTAAGACATTAATGAAAAACAAAAATCGGCATGGAGCAGCGGCCGCAAATGTAACATTTGGATCACGCTTACCTCACATAGATCAGCCGTGTCATAAAAATATATCAGGGAATTAATGCATCCATTCAAAAATTATTATGAATTGAATAGCTTATAATGATGTTAAAAAAAAAAAAAAAAAATTCACAAACATTCTACATTCAATGACCTGCACAGCTAGGTTATCCATCGTTGAAAAGTATAGAAAGACTCCTTAAATAACTTACTTCAAAGCACCTAACGTCAGTGGGGCTAAAAAGTTCAAACCAATTGATTAACCCTTCAAAGTCGATATTAGTAGTTTGTCACAATATCGACCGAATATTCATTCTTCACCTATAATTTAGGGCTAACTTTTACGCGGATAGGAATTTATTAAATTCCATAACCTTAATGACGATATAATTGTTCGACAAAAAACTTAAAACGGTATTTCAATATAAAATTTTACTTAAACATATGCTAAAGCAATACCCAAAATACCTTCACAACAGGACCAGAATATACCTATTCTTTTCCCGCCGCACTTCCAAAAAACAAAATATGCCTTCTTCTGCTACTGGGCAGGATTTCGCACTTAAGCGTCCCATTCGACGTCTGTTGGGCTAATTGTGCAAATAAAATAAAGTATTGTCCCTGCTAATTTACTTTGTAGTAGATTATAAATCTTGCAGTATTGACATCAATAACTAGTTCCATTCGCTTACATCGAAACTATAATACGTTTATGCTTGTTACTAGCAACTAAAGCAAAAAAGCGCAAGATTGTATTATTGGTAAATTGAAAGTTATTTAAATTGAAACTTAAGTACAATAAATACTTAAGAGAAATTTTAAAGTCATATTAAATGTACGTAGATAAACATCTCGGGAAATCGGTACATGATTCCAACCTTAAACATAAACTGTTTAAAACATTACAGCTCAAATAAGAGATAAGAAGAATAAATAAAATTTTTGATAACAATAATTAGTATCTATTCAGCGTAGATATAGTTCTTGCAAAAATATATACCTATCTCTTAACATCTACGTTGTCTATGATTATATCTGAAGAATGAAGCGACGAAGTATAATTAATGATTAAACGAACTTACCTGTAAGTGAAGTTCTATCATAATTATATGAGTCGCTTCATTCGAAGATATAATATTAAGCTCCCAACCCACCCATCCCGAAACATATTTTCGCAAGAGCTTTAAGTATAAGTATATCTCTAAACTAAATGACGAACGAAACCGCTCCTCTGTCGTGCGACACAGAGGCGGGTAGTGGGGGTTCTTTTTTATAACTCCTCTGAAGTCTGTGCGATTGGTTGCTATTAAGTAAAGGAAACTACGTTGTCTATGATTATATCTTCGAATGAAGCGACTCATATAATTATGATAGAACTTCACTTACAGGTAAGTTCGTTTAATCATTAATAATAACCGAAAAAAAAATCGGACTGGAGACATCTGGATTCGAACCGGGGTCTTCTGGTATCGTGACCGCCCATTTCCCACCTGAGCTACTTTAACCTTGTAGATGGTGGCGAAATTTACCTTCGTATTGACAAATTGTGATATTTTTTTCGTTACGGAATTTCTGGATTCGGTCTTCCCGCTCAAGGCCCGCGATAGAAGCTATGCAATAGCTTAAAAAGAATAAATAAATATTTATTTGTCAAAACTGATTACAAAATTTCAATAGTGTGAAACCCTGCCTTTTGAGGTAGTAAAAACTGTGTTGCAGGAAACAGTGTCTTCCCACTCTATAAACAAGGTACCTATGTAGATTTACAGCTATCAAGACACGCGGAAGCGTGTCCAGCCAAAGTCCAAAAAAGAAAGAACTGGCGAGCAGCACCGTGTGTAATATTACACGAACCATTTGGAGCCACTTTTGACCCCCTCATAACTCAAAAACTATTACACTTAAACATGTCAAATTTGGCTCATATATTGAGACCCGCGAGATACGTATGTGCTCCAAATTTCATAAGCATACCTCAAATGGTTATTTAGATATAAACGTCCAAAAATCGTCATTTTTATGATCTACCTACGGATAGATCAAAACTCTGACACGGGGCATACTACCATCGCTTAAAGCCGTATTATTTTAATATTGTTGACGTTCATGTTGTAGTGTTATAATCATTATTCTATGGACGTCAAAGTACGTGACATTCAACCGTTACTTTGAAATAATACTGCTTTAAGCGGTGGTAGTAACTCCCTCGTCCACTTCCTGCGGCAACTTGCATTACAGTCTACGCATAGTGCATGCACAACTAAATAAAACAAGAGTTGTTAAGTAAAAAAAAAACTCCTATTACATAAATCATACTGCAGGTCTTTGTTTAAATTCGTTATTTTGTGTTGTTAACTATTGAAAATGACACATAATTATTATTTTAATGTAAATAATAATGAATAATAATATAGTTGCAATAAAACCTTACCTTCGTATTCACGCATTTTGTGCAACGGAACGTCATTGACAGAAAAGAAGAAGAAACGTATTTGAAGTCGTCAGTTCAAGTTGTCAGTCATTGTGATTTGTATTCATTTTGTAGTGGTTTTAGTGATATCGACTGTTTACCGTGCTTGTTTTCAATGTTTCACTAAAAACTTTTGCTATACTATAATATGGATTCGATCTCGCCGACTTCACGCTATATTCCATGGATGACCATTGTTTGCAATTTGGGTACGTTACGTTGAGGTGCATAAATTGTCACCTGAGTGTAAACAGAATGCTAAGACCTGTTGTTACCATGGGTGGGCTCACCATCGAAATGATATTGTTGCACCGGCAGCTTTCTTGATAATGTAACGACAGTGATTACCTATTTAATATGAAGATGAATAAATCAATGAACTAATAGAAAAGTCCTATTACAGTGTAAAGGATTATTTGAATGATAACAAGGCATGGGTATGAATTGTTACAGCGGCTGATTATGTAACTGTTATATTATAAGTATATATAATTTCAAATATTTGTGAGATGGTGATAATAAAACAAACACAGCTGAGTTTGTTGCGGGCTCTTCTCAGACCAGGGCACGTTTGGAACCCTCGTAGCTTTAGTTTTAAGATACCGTAGTTAGTTATCACCATCACGTCTTATGCTCTGTAAGCATGACGTTCAGAAGGTGTACTTTGTAGGTACCTATTTTGAATAAATATATTTTGAGTTTGAGATTGTGTTCAATAATTTCTGTACAAAAAGAAATGATATCCCATCAAAAACATAAATGTAAAATGAGAGCCAAAATCCAAAATTGTGATATGTATATAATATATGCATTGGTTGTTGACTTCAGCGACAAAAGAAGTGAGATCTAAATGGGTGCCAAAGTTCAATGGTCAGTCCTGCAATTTATTTATAACAACATAAAATATTTTATAACAACTTAAAATATCATTTCTTCTTATAACTTAGGATAATATGTTGAAGACTAAAGCGGTCTACACACCAAAGCCGCTGACCCGGCGGCACAGCCCGGCGGCTTAGTGCCGGCGGGTTAACCCGGCGGCTTCAGAATGTCCAAGCCGAACGACTTTGCCGGCGGCAATACCGGCGGCACGACAGCCGCGGCATGTGGTGTTCTAGTAATTGCCAAATAGTCGTAGAGATTGGACGTGTGTGTTGCGAATAATTCAGAAGTAGTATTTTCAGATTGACATGGAGGAGGACGATAACAGTGATTTAATAATAGCAGTTTGTGGAGTTATTATCGGTGGATCCCTCAACACACGAAAGTGTTGGGTTAGGCCAAGTTTAATGAGTCGCAATAAATACAGTACTTGTCAAAGATTAAGTGATTTAAGGGAAGACGACTTGGTTCTATACAAACCCATTTCTTTTAAGACTTTCCTGTCATTAACCAGTACCGACTTTGAATATTTACTGAATATTGTTGGACACACAATAGCTAAACAAGACACAAATTACAGAAAAGCAGTTTCACCAGTAGAAAGATTGTCAATAACGTTAAAATACCTAAGCTCAGGAAATTCTTTTAGTAGCCTGTGCGACGTCTTTAAAGTATCTCCTCAACTAATTTCAAGCATTATTCCTGAAGTATGTGATGCTTTAGTTGAAGGACTTTCAGATTATGTGAAAATTCCAAGGAGTCAGGAAGGATGGAGAGAAATTGCAGATGAATATTTAAAAAGATGGCAAATACCCAATTGTCTTGGGTCAATGGATGGGAAACACATAAAACTTCAATGTCCCCCAAAAAGTGGAAGTGATTATATAAACTATAAAAAATATTTCAGTATTGTGCTCTTTGCTTTGGTAGATGCTGATTACAACTTTTTGTACGCTAATGTGGGATGTCAGGGTCGGATTTCAGATGGTGGGGTTTTTAATAATTCAGCATTATATCGATTGTTAAATGATAATGAATTGAATATACCACATAAAACCCCTTTACCCGGAAGGAATCTACCAGTACCGTATTTTTTTTTGGGTGATGACGCGTTTCCTCTGCAACCCCATATTATAAAGGCTTATGATGGTAATCACACAATGGGATCATCTAAGAGGGTTTTTAACTATCGCGTATGTCGAGGGCGAAGAGTAGTTGAAAACGTGTTTGGGCAGTTAACACACAAATTTAAGATTTTTCATAGACCTATTCAGCTAATCCCAGAAAAAGCTACTACTGTAACTTTGGCGTGTATACATTTATTTAATTATATCAAACGAACCGCTGCAACTCAGCAAAATGAATACGATACTGAAAATAATCAAGGAGAAATCTTTCCCGGTGAATGGCGTAGACATCTTGAAAACGACAGTTGCTTAGATAATATGTCAGGAGAAGACAATCAAACCTCGGATACTACAGTGACCGCTGAGGATACAAGAGTGGAGTTGACTCATTATTTTCTTTCCAGAGGCGGCTCGTGAAAGATCATATTGGGAGTTCACTAAAAAAAAAGAAAATGCTTACCAATTATTTGTAAATGAAGTCCATTCGGCGGTCATTACGTTATATTGTTCCATTTTAATCGCCTACACTATTTACATAAATCACAGTCTTTTTCACATAAATACACAACACAATATGTACATTATTTAAAACAACAATACAGATTTTCAGCCACTGTACAATGATCCGACGCACTCGCGAAGAAATCAAAATAAATTTACTTTCGTATTTTGTGTTTTGTTTACATCTTACCGGCATAATACGAATAAAAAAAATACTCGCGAGTTTTAACTCTTTCTTCGTGACAACAGGCCATGTCATTTAGTCGGGTAATATCGCGCATGCGTACTTCGTGTCAGGACTTCAGGAGCGCCGCTCCATATTTACCGAACTTCTCATACAAATCTTTTGTCTCACGCGCCGCTCGCATCGAATGCTCTCTTTTACTCTCATTACATTTCAATATGAACGTTGTACTAAACTTTCGTCTATAGGAGCGTTGTTCTAAGCGCTCCACATAACAAAAATACCATGTATTAAATTTGTGTTGATTGATGAAATAAGTAGTAAAGTAGGTAGGTAGGTACTTATGGATATTCATGATTAAAATGACAATGGGAATAGATTTATATAAAAATATTTATAACGTTTATAGCAAAGTTTATTTGATTATTATACCTACCTAGTACCTATGTATTTTTTGAAATTTTGTGGGAGTTCACTGCACCAGCGCTCCTTTGAGCGAGCCGCCTTTGTTTCTTTCTAGTGTCGGAGGATTAGAATGGCAATATAACCAATAACTCAACTCATATAATCAATATTATTTTTAATCATTAAAGTAGTTCCATGTATTATCCATTAAATCTAAAATCGTAAATTACACAGTGAGATACACTTTTATTGTGATTCGTTTAATAAAATTTTAAACAAAATAAGAAATGTGTTTTTGTAAACCAATAACATGATATTAACTATTGGTAGAAGTGTCACTAAACTAAAATTAAAACCTTGCTATTCCTTACGCACATATGTCAAGCTCTACTCGTGTGAAGGGAATAGTCAACACTAATTTTAAATTTAACTTTAATGGGGCTACCTATAGCTACCTTTATTATACCAAAAAGAAAATTAAATATTTATAACATATTTTGAAGATTACTTTATAACACTATCAGAAGGATTTAGAGCTAGGTATTCTTCAGCAAATGTTTCTAGTGACGAAGGTTGAATTGTTTGTGGATCTGAGTTTGTTTGGGCAGAGTATTCAGAAGAAGTTAAGTTATTTGTAGAAGGGCTTACAACCGTCTGTTGAAGTGAAGATGCTGTATAGTATCCTGGATGACTGTGTGAACTAGAAACACTACTTGGTCTTGCAAAATCCGTAAATGTTTCGGATCTATATCCAGTTTCGGCTTCAAATATTATATTGTTGATCCGATGTCTCACAATAGCTTTCATTTGTCGATCCATTTGTCTTAACTGACCCGCAATATAATCTCCAAATAAACCATCCTCATCTTTTGTCACATTTGGTCGTTGGGAGACATTCTTCATAATATTCAATGCTTCGGATATCAACTCTTTATTAGGGTTGATTTTAGGACGTTTATTTCGTTGCCAAGTTGTATTTTCTGGCGACATCTGTGGTAAATCATTATGATTTGATTGTGAATCTCCTGGTGACATCTGTGGTAAATCATTTTGATTTGATTGTGATTCTCGTCTCGATTGTGAATCGTGGCTCGTCGACGGTGTGTCCTGCGAAAAAAGACGAAAAAGACTGCCCGTTTAGCCGTTTTACTTTAATTTAATAAAAAATAAATAAGTATCTCTAGTCAAAATCAACATTTATTGTGTATTTTTTTATTATGGATTTTATTAAAGGCACTGAATAAGTCTTCAACATTTCAATTACTTTTTTTTCAAACACATTTTTTTACCTGAGTGGCAACTATTTTGCCAATGCCCGGGAAAGGGTTAAAATGTAAATACAAAGATACACTAATAAATAAACTAATATTATAATTATATGTCTATGGGGCCCTAGTTGCCTGATTATAAATAAAAAAAAATATATATCTTTACTTACAGTATCGGTGGTTCCAGTAGGCACATTTTTGTTCCGCAGAAAATTTAGTGATTTGTAGGCAAACCATTTACTATGATAAATATCATCAGTACCCGCACCAGACTTATTTGAATTATCTTCTTTTTTTTTCTCTCGGTAATAATGACTAGTTAAATTTTTTATCTTTCTCTCGATTTCCGGAACATCAGTAGCAAATTCACTGGCAATTTCATTAAATGCGTCGTAACGCTTTGGCCGGCTTTTGTAGTCACGGTTTTTTGGGTTCCATAATATTTCTTTTAAATGATAGAGGTCTATTAGTTTTATAACTGTTGCATCGTCCCACTCCATATTGGTTATTTGATAAAAATAAAAGTGCCGACACTTCACAACAACAGAGAATGAATAAGTGATACGTCACTACTCTATGAAAGTCGGCGGGCAACTGACTGAGTGAGTGGAGAGGGATGCCGTCGGCATCGGCATGCTGCCCCGCCGGCTTGCCCGCGCGGGCGCAAGCCGGCGGCATGATTGTACAAAATAAGGCCGGCGGGTTGGGCCGGCGATCCGTGCCGCCGGGTCAGCGGCTTTGGTGTGTAGATTGCTTAAGGTTTGACTTGGCTACGCAATAAGTAGGTACGCAATAAATACAATAATAAAATAAATAGACAGATTTAAGACAAACTAAAAAACATTTAAAAGCAAGTATGTGTTTGTGGGTGTATGCGTTTGTGTGTGTTTGTGTGTGTGTGTGTGTGTGTGTATGTATGTTCCTATTTAAATATTCTTTAGAAAATATTATTTCCAAAGAATATTCTACCTTATTAATGGTGTGCAAATTGTTAGGTATTTTTAAGTTATTTAAAAAAAACTATAACACTAGGGAACTAAGCGTTCTTTTAACTTTACAACGACTAGTCACGTAAGTGCATACCTACCTATTCTAATTGTAAACATTACGTGCTATGCTATTATCTATTGGTTGTGGTAAAATATGCGATCAATCGCCAATCCTCCGTACAAGATGACTCACATTAGCCTCTATGAGTTATGACGTCACTATCTTCATGTTGAGGCAATTCACCGAGATAACTAGATCAAAGGATATGAAACGTATGCCTCATATATGACTAGCAGACGTCCGCGTGAAATATTTTTTTTTAAATTCCCGCGGGAACTCCATAATTTTTTGGGTTAATATATAGCCTAATGCCTATGAATGAATGAAAACTACCTCTATGAATAAAATGAATGAAATATTATTTATTTTACACCAAAACAAAAAAAAAATTGAAATAATAAAACAATACAAATCGGTACAATTGCAAATAATGTGGCTTTCTATTGGTACCAGAATTTTCAAAATCGGTTCAGTACATCCAGAGATTACCCCCTACAATGTCACAAACTCACACACTTTACCTCTATAATAATACTAGCGGTCTGCCCCAGCTTCGCACGGCTAGCACTAATCATCATAATAGACCATACCCAAATTAATTCACATTATTACAATTTTAGCAGGGATCTCTAATTTTTTTGAAAATAAAATATAGTCTATGTTACTCGCTGATAAAAAAGTGAAAGAATTTTTAAAATCGGTTGAGTAGTTTTTGAGTTTATCCATTACAAACAAGCAAATCTTTCCTCTTTATAATATTAGTATAGATTATTAGTAGGTATAGATGGAATCCCTTATTACGTAAAAAATATTGCTGCAGTGTAACGATCGCATTACCTCTGATTGATTTTTTTCGCTATTGGCTGAAATCCATTTTCGCAGCAAGGATAAGTCAGTGGCGTGCACAGGGTTTGAAACTAGGGAAGGCATTATTTAGTTAGCATACCTATTTACTGACTGCCATGTTTTTTTTTTTTTTTAATTTAATTATTTTATGAAATGCACACAAAAATAATACAAAATTTTAGTTTCTCGCCAAACTACACATGTAGTTTGTTGGCGAGTTCACGCTCAACTTAAACTATGCCGTGCACTTATTTTTTAAATTATACCTAGTTATAATATATTATATAATATTTATTTACTTATAGTATGTTATAGTCAATCATTGAAGGAGTCGTTAATGAAAACTTATTTGCAGTGACAGCAGCATTTGATTTGCAGCATTGATGCATTTCCATTAGGGTAAGCAGTGCTTCTATGCCTCTATTTAACAGGATGCAGGTTTTACATTTTATCTATTATGGTTATTGGTTAATTAAAACTATCAGACAGAAATATCCTGGTTCTAACCGTAATAATAATTGTTGAACGTTTATGCGTTTTTCCCTCGTGCGAGCTGCCACTTAACCTAACTGACCACAGTACTGAAATTTCCTCATTCCTCACATAGAAGTCTGCTAATATTGAGGAGGTTATATCAGACTCTTACGAATTAAAACCCCACGAATGTTCAACGCCACGCCTTGGCTGAATAGGGACCATGGACACTTCGCGCGACGAAGCTAGCGTCGTCTGATATGGCAAATTCTCCTCCGCGGGACTACATAATCCCTGCACACCGTCTAAGGCACACCAGGAAGAACGTGTGCCTCCCGACTCGAGGAACCTCCAATTTACCTGTATCGAATTTGCCACCATCAAATGTTAATAAATGCTGAAGTGTTTGTACGAAAACGCCACTATGTTAGTTCGTATACAGGACCAGACTACGAGGCCAATCCAACTACAGCGGGGAGTGCGGCAGGGAGATGTAATCTCCCCGAAGCTCTTTACCGCTGCGTTGGAGGACGTCTTTAAGCTTCTGGATTGGAACGGATCTGGCGTCAACATCAATGGCGAGTACATCACTCACCTTCGGTTTGCCGATGATATAGTCATCATGGCAGAGACTCTGGGTGACCTTAATGCAATGCTCAATGACCTCAGCAGAGTTCCTCAACAGGTGGGCCTTAAAATGAACATGAGTAAGACGAAAATCATGTCTAATGCTCATGTTCCGCTCCACCCAGTAATGGTTGTGAGCTCTGCACTCGAAATTGTAGACGAGTATATATACCTGGGACACATGGTCCAGCTAGGTAAGTCCAATTTCGAGAAAGAGGTGAGCCGCCGAATCCAACTCGGCTGGGCAGCGTTCGGGAAGCTTCGAGATGTCTTCTCGTCCAAGATTCCTCAGTGCCTAAAGACCAAAGTCTTCGAACAGTGCGTGTTGCCAGTGATGACATACGGTTGCGAGACTTGGTCGCTAACTATGGGCCTCATAAGAAAGCTCAGGGTCACTCAGCGGGCGATGGAGAGAGCAATGCTCGGGGTTTTTTTTGTGCGATCAAATCAGAAATGAGGAGATCCGCAGAAGAACTAAAGTAACCGACATTGCTCGACGTGTTGCGAAGCTGAAGTGGCAATGGGCGGGGCACATAGTTAGAAGAACCGATAGACGTTGGGGTCCCAAAGTGCTGGAGTGGCGACCACGCACGGGAAAGCGCAGCGTTGGCAGACCCCCTACTCGCTGGACAGACGACATCAGGAGAGTCGCAGGGAGCCGCTGGGTCCAGGCGGCGCAAGACCGAGGCGTGTGGAAATCCTTGCAAGAGGCCTATGTCCAGCAGTGGACGTCTATCGGTTGAGGATGATGATATGTTAATAAATGTATAAGAAATTATGGTAGATTTGATTACGTGCTGTTTACATCAATAACAGTTTTGCATGGGGACTTGCCTCTATAAAGCAAGAATGTTACGTGGTCTTTAGACAATGCATTCATTGCTTCAATTTTATTGCACGCAGCGGGCAAGAAAATGTCCTCGTGAATACCTATCTATACTAATATATAATGGCGAAAGATTGGATGGATGGATGTTTGTTGCCCAATCACGCCAGAACGGCTTAACGGATCTCGATGAGGCACAGAGATATATTATATAGCCTGGAATAACACATAGGTTAGGTACTATTTATCCCGGAAAATTAAAGAGTTCCCGCGGAAATCAAAAAACCTCAATCCATGCCGACGAAGTCGCGGCCATCAGCTAATGGGCCTATAAGTAAGACCTTGTGAGGTAGTAATGAATGTAAATTGGAAGTTGGAACAGTTGGTTGGTACTTCCTAGTTCCGTTTCGCCAGTTAACTTGGGTTTCAATTTCATTGATGGAGACTATAAGATGATAATCCTTCAAGTGGCCTTGGCACCACAATTCCAGTAGGTAATTGGCCAATTGGTGACTCTGAGAGATTACTCACGTTTCATATTGCGCTTAGTGACTATGTTGCTTATGATAAGAACAAGCAGTTATTATACAAAGTTTTCACAAGAAGCGAGGTCTTCCGTTTAGAAAACCCTTTGCCATTTTTTTGCCAGGAATGGAGTAATGGCCAGGGTACATACCTAGATAGATAATAAAGATAAGTGCTTTATTGCCACACACAACATAGAAATAACTTATAAACAAAAAACCGAAAACAACGCGTGCGCAAGGGCGCACAGGGCGCAAGAGGTTACATTTAGTGATAAGACATCACTAAATGTGACCTCCTCAAGACAACCCGTTCCTTATGAGGAACTTTAAGAGGAACGGGAAGCCAGGGTACATTTTTTTATTTCTATTATAGCGGACTTCGACATTTTGTAATTTGTTATTATGGATATGGCGCGTTCCAAACATTTCAATAACTTATAGCCGGAAGTTGCAGGGACTCCTACGCGTGATCCGCTGTGTAAACGCCATCAATAGTTCCTCTTCCTGTGTAACGCTCTGCACATATTAGGTATGCAAACTCAGTAGCTAAGATTTCGTTCTGTTCGGCCCATTCGTAATTCGAATCCCCAACACGCAATACCTAAAATTTTGACCTAAGAGAGCGCCTATGGGCTATGGCCTGTTTACAACTTCTATATGGTTGCCTCAAACTAAACTAAACTTGGATTTTTTGAAACTAACTAGGTATAGCAGTTTCATCAGGTTTCAATGTTAAGTAGATGTTTTAAGATTGCTTGTTTTGGTTTTCTTTTCTGATTTTTTTAATTTCATACGATATCACAAAAATAATCGTAAAAAGTTTTAGTAGTACCTACGTGTACTTAATGTACACTTTATTATGTGGATAAGGAATAAGACCATATTTTTTCAAATTTCTACGGCAGAGACAGCAGGCGGTCAGTACTTACTACTCAGTAGTATCTAATAATACACTCGCCGGCATATTTAGCGGAACATAAAAAAAGGTTTGATATCAGTATCATATAAGGTTGTTGGCTGGTTTATACGTCATTTAATTTAAAAAGAAATATTTTCAAATTAAGAAAACAACTGAACATCACATTTTATGCAATTGTTTTAATTTTATTCAAATACACCTTATCTGGAGCGAACTTCGAGTATTTCTTCCTTCTGAGTTTGATTTAAAATTTCATTGAAATACTGTTTTTTGTTAGTTTTTTTAATCGCGTATCTTTCTGGAGTTGATGACTGAATTATGCCTGACTTAGCCCCAACGGAGATTGCCAGGGCACTCGAAATGCGAAGAAATGGTCAAACCTACAGAGTGATATCCAGAGATCTTCGTCGACCAGTTTCAACGATCCATCGCAGTATCCAACGGTTCAGGGAGACCGGTACTTATGTGAGAAGAGCAGGACAAGGCAGAAAAAGACGCACTTCGAGTAGGGATGATCGTTTCATTCGGCTTCGTGTACGTAGGAACCCCCGTTTGACGGCCGTCCAAGCCCGACATGAGTTAGAAGCAGTGCGGGGTGTAACCGTTGAGCGTACGGTACGAAGAAGGCTCGAAGAAGCTGGTTTGGGTTCATTTGTGCCCGCCAAGGCTCCAAGGCTCGAGGATCATCGTAGAAACAGGTTAACTTTTGCTCAGGAACATCGACTTTGGAACGCGGACCAATGGAGTAAGGTATTGTTTAGTGATGAGTGCAGAATTCTCTTAAATCAAATTGACGGCAGGCAAAGAATATACAGACGCAAAGGAGAACGATACATTCAGACAAATTTTGAAACTACAGTTGCATACGGTGGTGGATCAATAATGGTTTGGGCGGGCATTTGTTTGGGAGCTCGCACAGACTTGGTAGTGATTGACAGAGGGAGTCTGACTGCAGACCGCTATAACAGAGAAGTTTTAGAAGAAAATGTCGTACCGTTTGCCCCATATATCGGTGACGATTTTGTTTTTATGCAGGAGAATGCTCGGCCGCATACCGCTCGGGTAACTCAAGCTTATCTTAATGATATGAATATCACTGTTATGGAGTGGCCGGCGAGATCACCGGATATGAACCCAATAGAGCACGTTTGGGACTTGCTGAAAAGAAAAGTTAAGTCCAGAATTCCAGCTCCTGCCAACGTGGGTGAACTGCGAGTGGCCGTAGTTGAGGAATGGCGGAGACTATCCCAGGAGACCATCGATAACATCATTCTCAGTATGCCTAGACGGGTAGAAACTTTAATAAGAGCACGTGGAGGAAATACGCGATATTAATCACTATTTTTCTAATTTAATTAATTGTTATTTTAATATTAAATTTCACTTTTCCCGGTTACATGAAAAGTTCAAAAATGTACCATTTTTCACAAATAGCCTTTACTCGCAAAATCTGTTCTTAATGTGATCTCATTTTAAGTAAAACAAATAAAACTTTAAATAACAAAAGAAGTGTAGTAAGTAGATTTTAAAATAAAACCATATTTTTTTTAATTATGGACCTTTTTTTATGTTCCGCTAAATATGCCGGCGAGTATAGTTTAACTTTAACGTATCATCGTTCCATTCAAATCCAAATGATTGACCTGCGAACTATATTTACGTTGGCATCGCTATTACGTTTAGTTGGGTATGCCGACTGGTGATTTTATGATTTAAACAAGAAATCAGCCAGATGCTTTCTAAAATGAGCCCTGACTTGTTTATATTAAGTACTTGTCGGTTCTCCTTTAGCAGATACACTTAAGCTCGCAGTAGTTAGCGAAACGATGGAAATAATTTACATGTGAATGCATGCAACTTCATGCGACTGCCTCGTTGGTCTAACAGTTGGCATAGTCGAATGCGGATCACGAGGTCCTGGGTTCGATTCCCGGTCGGGCATAAAAATCTTTAGGTATTGGGTTTTTCAGTTAAGAAATTCAAAGTGCCAGCCCGGAGTTGGAAGTTGGCGGTGTTTCACCCCCGTGCCTGGGAGAGCACGTTAAGCCGTCGGTCCCGGTTATTGTCACTAACATGATAATAGTCGTTAAAGCCCGCCAACCCGCATCGGAGCAGCGTGGTGGGTCTAAGCTCTAATTCCCTATCTCATATGAGAGTGGAGGCCTGTGCCCAGCAGTGGGACGTTAATGGGCTCTAGTGGTGGTAGTAGTGGCATGCAACTTAGCTTGGTCAAGCAAACCATTCAGCGTTCAGAAGCAGTTCGTTTCGAATTCCCAAACTTTCTATTCTGTTTTTGAGTTTAGTAGAGTCGACATCTTCAACCGATAGGCTTCCACTGGTGGGAATAGGTCTAAAAAATACACTGAAAACTATTATGTTTGCCATAAAAAACTGATCTTAATAGGTATCTAAATTGTAACTTGCTTGGAGATTCTGAATCCGGAAGTTTAGTGTAAGAATATATCCTTCCTTGGTACCTAGCTGAAATCTCGTGTGGTGGGAGTTATCGGTCTACTGACCATTTTACCGCAGAAGCGTTAGAATAGCCAAATCAATTCACATTCTTATCTACGAGTAAGTACCTATATAGTTTCGAATCAAACGCACTTCCTTGTATAGAGAGACTACTCTGAGTCTAAACCACGTCTAGACTCTAGGGTTAGACGGTACGTCTGATCGATTACATAAACTATGTAGTGGTCCACTGTCTAGAGTCTAGACTGTTAACGACCTTTTACCCTATGTCATTTAAGTATCGATTTTGTTTCCCACTACTATAGCTACCATGTACTTAATTAAATACATACTTCATATTATATAATTCAACTAGATGATGCCCGCGACTTCGTCGGCTTTGATTAAGGTTTTTTTCCCGCGGGAACTCCTTCATTTTCCGGGATAACAGCCTATGCCCTTCCCCGGGATGTAGTCTCTCTCTCTGTAGATCTCATCAAAATTAGTTGAAAAGATATGCTGTTAGTTAGTTAGTAAAGCGTAGCAGATAGACAGACAGATATCAATTCCATATATATCGTAGTTAACGTTGTTGCTATCGAATACGTAAAAAAACTCCCACTCGGCCTACAGGAGGTCGCACGTTTCAAAACCTGCACTATACTCGTATACTATCATGTCACCACTATTGCTTTACGCTATTTACTTACTTGATGTAAGACAATACGATTAAGTACATATTATTTACAAATAATCAATTTATTTGTTGGCGAGAAAAAAGGTACATTTATGTAACTTCTTATTTGTGAGCGATCCCCTAAAACAAGTTCAAGGAGACATGGCGTAAATAATTTACGTAAGAAGATACAAACACGTGGGCGATGCAGTAAAGTTGTTGCCTATACAAGTTTTTAAATCCCAATGTAGATTGTAGGTAGTTTATCTAATTCTAAAGCAACAATTTAGCATAGCAGGACTAATTCGTTGAGCTGACTTGTGTACTAATGCTAATGACTTCGAGTTTTTTTTTTTACAAGTATTGACTGATGCGCGGTGCGGTGATGTTTTAGAATGTTTTAGACATTGCGTCGGAAGGTCCATCCTCTGGGAGTGGACGCATTTTTAACTTTTCAGAGTTTAAATTAAATAAGTCTTAAATCATTTTTAAAAAACAAGCTTTTAAAAGCTAGAATCCGGAACTGATAATTTGGACGAACTGTACTCTAATGCTAAAAATATATAAAATAACATCAATTTGGTATTTTATCGATGCTATAATATATTTAATACAATATACCTATTTACTTATTTTGTACTAGATGATTCCCGCGACTTCGTCCGCGTGGGTTAAGTTTTTTTGATTCCCGCGGGAACTCTTGAATTTTTCGGGATAAAAAGTAGCCTATGCCCTTCCCCAGGATACAACCTATCCCTGTACCAAATTTCATCAAAATCGGTTGAACAGATGGGCCGTGAAAGCGTAGCAGACAGACAGACAGACAGACACACTTTCGCATTTATAATATTATAGTATGGATAAGAAAAGTGCGTGTATAATCTATGTCATTAAGCCACTATTTTTGCTTAATTCATAATAAAAAAATTAAGATGTAAATTAAGTAATAAGCTTTTGACTCGATTAGGTACTTTACATCTACAACAAATTGCATTAATGTTTTAACCATTAACGGCTCTGTTGGCACTAATTATTTTTATGGGGCCATCTGATGGCACAGAGGTAATTTTGAACCACACCTAACAGTGACATGGCGTCCTGCAAGGTAGTACCTTGGGGACATTATACTTGTCCCTTCATATCGATGCTATGCTTTAAATTTTGTCGCGCTACGTCAAAGCTAAAGATGTTAAAATTAAATTAATATATAGTTTTATTTTATTTAAAGTATTTACCCAATCTTAAAGATCGCTTAATTTTACAGATTGCCTTTCTATTTGGCTGTGTATAGGGTGTAATATGAATGCTACCGAAAACGTAGTAGGTACCTACTACCTAAACACAATCCAATAGAAAAACCTATTTTTTTTAAATTATATGGATAGATAAGGGAAACATATCAATGAATAATTAGTAGTTACCTTCCTTTGACCGTGTATTTGCTATGTATTATGTATTTTGCGGATGATACAAAAGCCTTTAGAAAAAACTAGATGATAACCGCGACTTCGTCCGCGTTCATTATTATTTTTTATTTGGGCACCCTATCCTAGTATCAAACGTCAAAATCAGTTGTACAGATGGGTCGTAAAAGCGTCCCATCTGTACATCCGATCCCAGCAGACAGACAGACGCGACGTTTCAAAGATGTGTGAAGTGAAGTCTGCCAATCCTCACTTAGCTCTAAATTGTAGGATTATGGAATTTTTTGTAAAAATGTAATCAAGGTGCGTTTTTACTTTGTTCATCATCATCATCATGTAACTCGCAACTTAGTTTAAAAAATAAGTAAATAGACCAACTTTTATTGGGTTATTCCACTTTTCCCCATTAAAGATCCCCATCTTGGGGATTTGTGGAAAGCCTATTTTTGTGGAAGACAGCCTTATGGGTAACATAGAGCTCCTTATGGGTAACATATACATAGCTCCTTAACAGTACCCATCTTTGGTTATATGTATTGCTTAGCATTAAGCTTTTTGTATATTGCAAGCTTTAAAAGCACTACTCTCTAGGGTGTTACGATCGAAGTTTTTATCTACATAAAAGAACTATACGTTAACATTTAATTTATTAGAGCCCGTTATCATCATTATTTTGTCCATCCAGTGATCCAGTTATTAGTTTCCTTTTGCTGTGGTTGGACACACGAAAGTTATCGTATAGGTCCTGATAATAAAATATAAAGTGCCAAATAAATTATATTTTCCTTAGAATTAAATTCGATCTATTTATATTTTATTTTATGATGAAAAGATTAAACAAAAAATGTCTTTCCGGGAGCAAAAGTGATGACAAGAATTTAAATATTCAATTCAAATAAAAAATATACTGTTAAATTGTAATATCCTAAAAATAACTTTGAAAAAATGTAATCTGCATTTAAAACATTGGGCTAAAATAATTGAAATAATATAAGGAAAATTTATTTTGAATAATACCGTTTTGATCCGGATAAAATAGCTCACAAATACTTTAATGAGCACGATAAACAGTGTTTATAGGAAAACTCGATACAAGGACGTGAAAGCTATATTTTAGTTCGACATGTGACACAGACCGATCATCTCCTAAAGTGCTGCAATTTATTTGCCTTGAAACTGATAATTACGGCCCTTGTACCTAAAACTGACAACAGGTACCAATTCGGCCCTTGGCTTGGACCATTAATTCTAGGTTATACTAATTACCCGATTTAATTTAAATGTAAAGTAAAACAAAGGATCAGTTTGTCTAAAAGATTCGGCGCGTGTGCTCAACAAAATGTTAGAAATACAAGAAAGCGACTTTATAAAACTTTTCAAAGAGGATTCCAAACGCGTAACCACTAGTTTTACAAGTCCAGTTACGGTTGTTAAAGCCGTCGAGAATTGGAAAAGAAAATCAGTTTCAATCATATCTCCGAAATCTGGTCGAGTATTGAAACAAGACAGAAGCAAATCAGATGTTAAAGAAAATGGCGATCCAGGCTTCTTTAAAAGACTGCTCACGGACTTTCGTAAAGCGAAAGTTTCTGATTTCGAATACCAGCAGTCGAATGTTAGAAAACATAGTTGGTATAAACCGTTTTGGGCTACAAGAGTTGTTCAACCGTTAGATGAATTTAACGTAGAACCCGAAGCAACTAAGAAATCTGCAGCGGTGGTAGATAAAGTTCCAGTAACTAGAACCAATAGAGATTGGATACCCGCTAGAGTGGATGCTCCTCCTAAAGTTGTATTAACCAACGTTAAAGTGAAACCATATCCAATTCAAAAGTTGTCAGTCGTTGAGGAAAGTGAATTGTATAAATTAAAGCTACCCAAGTTCTATAATGGGAGTAATATGTGTATGCCCACAGGAGAGAGGCTATTTTGGGTTTGTGATTTTGTTAATGGATCTATAACTGGATGTTGTACGTATGGAATTATTGTTAGAAAGTATATTAGAGCTCGAGTCTGAGAAGTGATTAATGTTGTTTTGGCCTTGTTCTGTATCGCAAACGTAAGAATTTCACATAGGAATTAGTATTACAGCGTATTGTCTAAGGAAGTAATCAGGAAAAAACTAATAACCCTTTGTCCGATTAACTATAAAATAATTAGCTTCGGTTTCATTATGCAGTATGCTTTAATTTCAAATAATAATAATATGTTAAGAGTTTTGAGTTTTCCATACCAATTAGTTTTGCTACATGCCACTAGACTTTTAGAAGGATTTTAGTCATAGTTCACCAAGTTGACCAAGTGCAGATTGCCAGACTTTACAAACCTTTGTGAATCTAACAGGAAAACTATCAGGCGCGCAATTTTCCTTGCGGTGTATTGAAACACACTTGCGATACTTACTTAAAATAATTCCTTTACACACATAACTCACAAAAGTTATTAGTGCGTGTCCCAAGAGCGAACCCCTGACCACCCGATATATTCCCTTTATGTCGAGACTAGAGTCTCTTTTTACGTCGAGTCTTGAAGAATCGTGATGTTTACGTTTCCTACTCCCTTTACGTCGAGTTTGTAAAAGTACAGTTAAAATGAAAATGAAAATGATTTAAAAAAACATTATGTTTTAAACATATAGTGGGGCTGATTCTGTATAACACAATCTATAAACTAAACTAAAATGGCAGTTTTAAATGTAGTTCTGTCCCTTTCCGTAGGGAGTATTATGAAAGGGTTAGCAATATTTGCAATGCTCTAATTTTAGTTTAGTTTAGAGATTGTGCACTACAGAATCAGCCCCATTTACTTGTTATAACCAAAAGAAAAACAACTGAGTAAAGATTAGATTATAATGATGGTGTAATCTGATTATAAGGACTAAATAATCATTCCCCTTTTAAACTTTCTATAATCTATAAATATCATTGTTCCTTCATCAATACTACTTTAGTGCCAATTGCAACCTAACAGGAGGCCGAAGCTAGTAAGGCTATCAACCCTACATACATATTAAAAGTTAAAAATTTCTCCTTTCAGCTTGGCGAAACCCGTCCATCCTCATTCGGCCCAGCAGCATACCAAGACTTCAAGGAGATCAGGTCCCGTTGCCTGGCTGAGGGGAGGCTGTTCGAAGACCCCGAGTTCCCCGCGGTAGAACGCAGCTTGTTCTACAAGGAGCGTCTAGACAGAAATCTGCAATGGCTTCGACCATCGGTAAGGCGCTTTGAATATCCCCTTTTCTTTAGATCGTTCAGTGATTCTTCTCAAGCGAAGAAGCGGCACAAGTCCTGTGGAGATTAATGCAGGACACTGTCCAGCAGTAGACATAGTATCAGTTGAGACGACCACGATCAGTGACTTGACATTTATGGTTTTACTTGAATGTAGGTGACTGGTGAGGAATGCTAAGGTTTCCTTAAAATGGTCTTACGTCCAGCTGTAGACGCATGTTTCTACCCTGCTCCCGTAGCTCTATTGTGATTGTCTGATTGTTTTGGTATCTATCTGTGTATTTTAGTTACCCCTATAGCAAGCCAAATAGAGGTGATCGCCTCGATCACCACAACATGGACCTAAACCTAGGCTTGCAGTTTCTCAAACTCAAATCTTTTTATTCAAGTAGACTTTTTAACAAGTGTAAGCATAATTCCAGAAGTGGGCAAATAATTAAAATTACTTTTAAAATATGTTTGTACTCTCTTTGAGACTTGCACGAGCGAATGGTCACAACGTGTAGCGGTTTCACGAGAGATTTAATGTAAACAGTTAATTATAAAACTTGGCCAAAGCATCACAACAACAATAAATTAATCATTTGATCAGGCTGCAGTTGCTACTGCTAAGCTCTAAATCAAATTTCGATCTAAACACAAAAGTATTCAATAATCGCTGAGTCTGCCGGCAGGAGACTGTTTTACCAAAGTCAAAATACTCGTATTTATGCAAATTATTTCAATATGGCGTATCCCCGCCAAAGAACGAACCGAGTGATATACATCGAATGAGTCAAATATCCGCCTAATTAAACCTTCGTCAGTAAATAAATTAACAATCTTTTATCTTTTCTAAAAATTCAAATCAAATTTAAACACAAAGCTGACAGTTCGGCCGTCCTGCAAATAACACGTCCTCGTGTTCAAGTCATATCACGGGCGATTATGCCCCAAATCGTGAACAGGCGTCATGCCCCAAATCATAGTCAGGCGTTCTTGCCTGGGGCGTTCTTGCCTGAAATCATGATTAGGCGGTCATGCCTGGGCCGCTCCTGCTCAAGATTACTTCGCTAATAATAATAGGTAAAACAATCGTCAAACTGCCGAACTTTCAGACTTATCAAACACTCAATAAACTATTTTCAATAAACTGAAACGACTTACCTCATTCGATGCACTCTTCGAAGTCTGAATGACTTATTCACTTTGACAAATCTAAACATATTTTGAGGTTAAAGACACTAACCTCACAAAACTTTTTATCTTGAGTAATACGAGCACTTTCACATCATTTACAATTTAAAGCGAATCTACCACTGGTTCGGAATGCCACAAACCTAGCGAGAAGAACCAGCAAGAAACTCGGTGGCATCTAACAATCAAAATAATAGCCACCGATCACTCAATAAAAATTATGACAAACTGCTGAATCTATTTTTAATGTAGGTACTTCTAAAAATATGATTTCAAACAAAATCTTTAATAAAACTGTGCGGATGGCAAAGTGAATCAAGGCAACGTGAGCTATATCCCACTTCTGAAATTTGTAAGCATAATTCCAGAAGTGGGCAAATAATTAAAATTACTTTTAAAATATGTTTGTACTCTCTTTGAGACTTGCACGAGCGAATGGTCACAACGTGTAGCGGTTTCACGAGAGATTTAATGTAAACAGTTAATTATAAAACTTGGCCAAAGCATCACAACAACAATAAATTAATCATTTGATCAGGCTGCAGTTGCTACTGCTAAGCTCTAAATCAAATTGCGATCTAAACACAAAAGTATTCAATAATCGCTGAGTCTGCCGGCAGGAGACTGTTTTACCAAAGTCAAAATACTCGTATTTATGCAAATTATTTCAATATGGCGTATCCCCGCCAAAGAACGAACCGAGTGATATACATCGAATGAGTCAAATATCCGCCTAATTAAACCTTCGTCAATAAATAAATTAACAATCTTTTATCTTTTCTAAAAATTCAAATCAAATTTAAACACAAAGCTGACACAAGTGACAAGTGCTTTTGAATCGTCGAGTTAATCTACCATTGATACCACTGATACTAATATGAATTATGCATTTGATGATAAACTTAAATGGAAAATAGGAAAAAATTGTTACCTTATTAGAAATCTCAGAAGCACATTTTGAAAAACATTTATTTTTAATCAACGTTTGAAAAGGTACTTGCCCCTAAGATACGGGTCCTCCTAGTTTAGGGGCCGGGCTAGGAATTCATTGTATTTTTGTACTTTTGTTAATTTCATTACTAAAGATTTCATTATGAGTGCATTCGCCGCTTTTGCATGATGAATTTGACAGGTCACGAAAGAATAGTTACATGTAAAGTAATAGTAAAATATACTTTACTGTACACAGAGTAATAAAAAGACAAAAACAATCATATTAATGAATACGGCACAACAGGCGGCCTTATCGCTTAAACAGCGATCTCTTCCAGGCAACCTTAGGGCAGAGGAAACTTTTAAAAGAAAGCGGGAGAGGTGTACTGAGACATAATATTAATAAATTAATATTATATACATAAAAAAGTTAAAATATATAGGATAAATACACAGTATAAAAGTAATAGGTTTTAGACGACAGATGAATAAATAGATAATGTTGTTTCAGTTTAGTTTTGAAGATAGGAATAGATTGAGATAGCTTAATATCTAAGGGGAGAACGTTCCAAAGCCGTATAGCAGTTACCGTAAAAGAATTTTGACGCAATTAAATGTTAACACAATTATATAATTGTTATAGGAAATATGCGAGGACCCGCAGCTGTTCGTGGAAGGCTACAGTCGTTTCGACGTGCAGCAGGGCGAGCTCGGGGACTGTTGGCTGTTGGCTGCCGTGGCCAACCTCACGCTGCACAGAAAGTGAGTGCTATCATCATCATCATCCAACAAAAAACAATACGGGCCTATTCAGGGGAGGATAAACAATAGGGATGATAACAACTCAATCAAATCAGCAACTCTTTATAACTTTAAATATATCACCGGTAACTCACTGGCTTTGTCGGAAAATGTCCGACCACCACCAACCAACCAAGAAACCAGTAAGCTACCACCGGTGATATATTTATACTTAGTTTTAATAAATTTCACTCACGATATTTTAAACATTAAAATCAGCAACTCTTTGTCAAACTTAAAAAGCGCTTCTAGTGTGGAAGATAGTATGAAATACATAGTTGTGACGTCATCAAATCTCAACGTACTTTTTTTTAATTTTATCTATAGTTTAAAATGGCAAACTTAAAACTAACCAAGGATATGAATTTTAGGTCTTTTGGACATCCCTGTGTCTAGTAATCAGTAAGAAATAATTTAATTTTGACATAGGCATCATCCCTGGGATGCTGATGGGATGGGATGCGTACAATAATAAAATAGTAATGCAAAAATATTAAAATAATACTGCTCTAAGCGATGGTAGTAAGCCCCCAGTATATATTAACAACAGTGATACAAACACGTGCATCACAATTACTCATACCTACATTGTGTAAACGTGAAGTACTATCATACAATAAACGTCACTCCTCAGTGATATGATTTCTCATTCAAGGTCATAATTTGTAGGGCAAGGGATAATAACTGTACCTAACATATTATGCCTTATCAATGCAAAATAAACACAACTGCATTATTGTACTGCATAAATGATAAGGATAACAATATCCGTACATAATATATTATTAGTTACTATACCCGGAATTTTAATTCGATTCCAGATTTGACAATTTTCGACAGACAGAGACACACTTTCGCATTTATAATATTAACATGGATTAGTTTGGATTCAAGTAAACTTTTGTAAGGGGTACATTTGAATTTTAATTCGCCAAGTGAATCGGAACGCCTATAAATGATATTAGTATGATTAACATTTTTTTTGCAGGTTGTTCTTCCAAGTTGTGCCGGATGACCAAAGCTTCGATGAAGATTATGCCGGCGTCTTTCACTTCCGGTAGTTATTTTAGTCACACACATTTAGTTGTTAAAGCCCGCCTACCCGCCTTGGAGCAGCGTGGTGTTTTCCCTTTTAATTCTCTCTCCTATTAGAGTGGAGGCCTATGCCCAGCAGTGGGATGTTAATGGGCTGTAGTGGTGAAACAAACTTTAAAATAACCCCCTAACTAGCGTTCCGGTACGATGTCGTGTAGAAACCGACTAGGGGTTTAATATAATTGCCATGCCCCTAACAGGTTAGCCTGCTACCAACTGCATCATGACTTACCATCAGGCGAGAACACGTTGAAGGGCTAACTTTTAGTGGAATAAAAAAAAATTGTTTATAGCAGCACTGACCACTGTGAAAGAATCATCGATGAATCAAATAAATGTGAAAAACAGTCCAATTCTTCAAAAGTACTTGACAGAAATTATTGGTGTCGTCAGAATGCGTTTTTTTTTTTTTTTTTTACAATACAAGTCTTGGCCGAAATAGCAATTCCCGGCCTCGTTCACTTAAAAAGCACTCGGCTGGCGTCTCGTCCTTTTAAAATCACTTTAAAATTTTACTAACTGATTTTCAATATTCCAACTCGAATGCACTTCTCGCCTATATCGGCATCTTTTAACACCACAATTCCAAATCTAAAGGGACCACCTTCACAATCAATTCACACACACAACCACAAGGGGTCACAATTATTAACCGATTTTCAAAATTTTTTCGCCATTTTGTAGTTAAACTAATACCCTAGGACCCATTTTTAATTTTTTCTTAAGTCTGTTTTTTTTTTTCGAAATACCCTAGGACCCTTTTTTAATTTTTTCTTAAGTCTGTTTTTTTTTCGAAATACAATTTAGTAAACAAACACCCCGCAAAAAAACCGACTTTTTTACATTTTTTCAAAACTCCAAAAAAAACTTCCAGCCCATTTTCAAAATTCAAACGCTCACACGTGTCTCGATAAGTTTCTCAACTCTTGGTACTATTCCCATCTCGATCCTCCCAAAATCCTCGGAGCTATGGCCAAAAACACTTTGTGATACTTTTATCTTTACCAATAAAAATTCATTAAAAAAAAATACGACTCAGGCGATTTGCATCTGATAACCATTTTCAATGGTAATCAGATGCAAATCCTGGAATATATCGGTAATATTGGAAGTCCTGGGCTTCGCCTCGTCCTGCCAATATTACTCAGCCGTGAATTGCTTTATTTCCGGCCTGAGCAGTAATGTAGAATTATTTATCAGGTTCTGGCAGTACGGTCGCTGGGTGGACGTGGTGATCGACGATCGCCTGCCCACGTACAGAGGAAAGCTCGTTTTTCTGCACTCGTCCGAAAGGAACGAGTTTTGGAGTGCGCTGCTAGAGAAGGCCTATGCTAAGTAAGTGGTCACTTCAATTTAGAGCCCTAATTGGGTATTTGACTAGTCAAATCAGCAACTTTTTTCCAAACGTCAAAACGCGCGCTTAGTGTGGGATTTTGTATGAAATACTGAATGGTGAGGTCATCAAAGTTCGACGCAATTTTTTACGCAAAAAAACTAACAGGGGACGTGGATATTACGACTTTTGGGAGATCCTCTTCTTAATAACCGCAAAAAAATCGAATCTCTCTGGATATCGACCGCCGTGGCCGAAATTCGGTCGGGAGAACATTGTTTTTATTATTAAAATTGGTGTTTTCAGATTGCACGGTTCGTACGAGGCTCTGAAGGGCGGGTCGACATGCGAGGCCATGGAGGACTTTACTGGGGGTGTCACAGAAATGTACGAGACCAACGAGCTGCCTCCCAACTTCTATACTATACTGTTAAAAGCGTACGAGAGGAATTCTCTCATGGGCTGCAGTATTGAGGTGAGGGCGCCGATACAGATATACATACTAGTGATGTGTCAGATATCCGTATCCGCGGATATCCAGCGGGAGAAGAAAGATCCGTATCCGTTACTTCTTTGACGGATCTTTTACCTTATTAAATTTCAATATATAGATGAAAATCTATATATAGGTGATTATGTAGCAATGAAAAACTATTGAATTCCATTCAGATTATTTTTCATTTCTTAAAATCAAATATTTGCAACCTTTTGGTTGCAAACATTTATCGTAGTGAGTTACCATACCAATAGTACATAATTCAAAGGAACCGAATTACACCGATTGAGTAAGATAGTTAAAATCCGTATCCATATCCGTATAGGCGGATATACATTTTTAACCATCTGGCACATCACTAATACATACATACATGATTTATATAATAATAAAAAATAATGATAAACCATAGGAATGAATTGTTCCAGCGGCTAATCAATCTAATTGAAACTAGCCTTTGCCCGCGGCTTCGTCCGTTGGACTACACTAATTTCAATTCACTATTTTACCCCCTTAAGGGTGGAATTTTCAAAAATCCTTTCTTAGCAAATATTAACGTCATAAAAGCTACCTGCATGCCAAATTTCAGCCAGATTCGTCCAAAAGTTTGAGCTGTGCGTTGATATGTTCAGCCACCTTGTTACTTACTTAGATTACGAAATTAATTTTTTTCTAAGTACCCACAAATGATTATTTCTTGGTTGATTATTGCTATGGAAGAGCGGAGTCTTCTGCCACAGGGGTAATTTTTACTCTTAAAAGAAGGCCCCGACCTTTTATAAGTTCACCTATGTTATGGTGTAAACCTCGCATACTGTTTTTTTTTTCTCTGTGCAAATATCATGCAATCAGTCTTCTGACTATGAGCAGATGTGTTGAACGTTTTGTGACTGTTTATAGGTACCAAATTTATTGCATATAAAAAATAGACTTTTTTAAAAATGATTTTTTAAAGTGAATTTGAAAATTATTTGCTTATAGCCAGATCCACACGTCCTGGAAGCTGAGACCCCAGTAGGTTTAATCCGAGGTCACGCGTACTCCGTGACCCGGGTCAAATACGTGGATATTGAGACCCCGGGGCGCGCGGGCAAGATCCCGCTCCTACGTCTGAGGAATCCTTGGGGCAATGAGGCCGAGTGGAACGGACCCTGGAGTGACAAGTGAGTAGTATTACTTACATTCTAACAACCCTATGGGGTTTGTGACAGCAATTACGTTGACATTGAGACCCTAGGGCGTAAAAATTGAGCTTAACATGATTCTACTTAGTACTTTTAAACACCTTGTTAAAAGATGGAGGTTTTGAGAGATCTGTTCTGGCAAAGACAATATATAAACCAGTTATTATAATTAATCTATGGTTCTGGTTGCAAGTGATATTTATAATTCAAAAAACACCCACAATACAAGTCTATTTGAACTGTGGAAGGTGAATTTAGGTTTTGGTTTGCGACTCTAGTACGATGAAACTATTTTACAAAAAAAAGGTTACTACATAAATTGTAGGAAATTTTCTCTAGTTTAATTTATTACATAACTATTTTCATCGTAAAATTTGTCCGAAAGAAAAACAATCATAAAAAAACGGTTTTTGGGCGGATTTTTCCAATATGGCGGCGCGAGCGGTAAAGATACGAGGTGGCAAAGTGGAAATTCGGAAAGAGCACGTCGAAATCTATAGTATACACCAATTTTCAAAACTCCCAAGAAACTTTCCAGGTAACCCCCTTTTTGAGCACCAAATGACTGGACTATAAAAGTTAGTCCGCTACCATGTTAGAGTCAATCATCAATTACAAACAGGTGAGATCGCAATCTAGGGTTATCTTGTAGTGCAATAAAAAAAAGTTCCAGCATCCAAACCAAGGCTATCACCGATTGTTTAAGAAAAAGTTTTACCTGAAAAATAAATTGTTTTTGAATTTGTTTGCAGGTCCCCAGAATGGCGTTTCATACCAGAATCGGAGAAGGAGGAATTGGGTCTCACCTTTGATGATGACGGAGAGTTCTGGATGGCTTTCAAAGACTTCTGCAGCCATTTCGATAGGTTTGTAGTGGTTTATAAATAATAATTATTAATCGGAGTGTGGGGCAGAGCTGCTGATATACCAACTGTTTTTATTTACTACTAGATGATGCCCGCGACTTCGTCCGCGCGGATTGATGTTTTTTTATTCCCGCGGGAACTCTTCAATTTTCCGGGATAAGAAGTAGCCTACGTCCTTCCCCGGGATACAAACATATCCCTGTGCCAAATTTCATCACAATCGGTTGAACAGACACATTTTTCCCCCCCGCGGGAACTCTTCAATTTTCCGCGATAAAAAGTAGCGTATGTCCTTTCCGGGGATGTAATATGGTAATCTCTGTACCAAATTTCATCAAAATCGGTTGAGTAGTTAGGCCGTGAAAGCGTAGCAGACAGGCAGACAGACAGACACACTTTCGCATTTATAATATTAGTATGGTCTATTAACTCAAATTAATTTATTGTGAACTTGTGAACACACAAATGTAATTTAAAAAAATGTGCAGCCAAATTATACCTACCAGCATGCGATACCATAATAATTTTATGGATCATGTAACATAGTTAAATTAATTGAAACTAAAGAAGAAATATCAAATCCATACTTCCAGACTAATATTATAAATGCGAAAATGTGTCCGTCTGTCTGCTTCGCTTTAAAGGCCAATCTTTTCAAAAGATTTTCTGAAATTTTGTACGTATATAGGTTGTAACACGGGGTAGGACATAGCTTACTTTTTATCCCGGAAAATTAAAGAGTTCCTGCAGGAGTACAAGAAACTTAATTCATGAAATTGAGCCTTAAATCAATGCAGTTAAGGTTAATTTTCTTTTGACGCTAATGTGATAAACGCTCAATATGCTCAATCGCATTTGCAATGTAAAAACTTAGACTAAAGGGTGCTGTTACAATGATTAGTCGGGTAAAATTTCTTATGTGTCGTTTTTCAGAGTGGAGATCTGCAATTTGAACCCAGACTCGATGGACCCAGAGGAGTGCCCCGAGGGTTGCACCAAGAAGTGGGAAATGTCCGTCTTCGAGGGAGAGTGGGTTCGAGGTAATTATTCTAATTAATCAAACTCAAACTCAAACCTCAAAGCATATTTATTCAAAATATACTCTGAGTCCGCATGGATTTTAGGTCTCATCGAGTCCCGTGGGAACTGTTTTTCCCCCCAGAATAAATGTATTTAATATATGAAACTGAATAGCTGACCGTCAATCTTTCAATATATTTGAAGATCTCCCTACTGTCTATGCCTCACTTATATGTCTCATTGACTTTTGTATATGGAGATTTTTTAACCCAATTTTTTTACATTATCAAACAATTTTTTAAACATTTTCTTTCACACAACCTTGTGTACATTGCATCCCTGTTAGTAAGTTTGTGAAATCGGTTAATAAGATGGGGCCGTTACAGCGTAGCAGACAGACACGCTTACGCGTTTATAATATTAGATTTGACTGCATATAAATAGTTGAATGCAATTTTCGTTTTTTCAGGAGTGACAGCGGGAGGATGTAGGAACTATTTGGAGTCTTTCTGGAAGAATCCGCAGTACACCGTCACTTTGAAGGATCCCGATGAAGGCGACGTCAATTGTACTGTGAGTTAACCTTTCATCATCGTCTTAATGCCGGCCCATACCACCCATAGGGTTTGGCCATAGTCCACCACGCTCAAGTGCGGATTGGCAGATTCATCATCATCTTATTAACCTATTGCCGGCTCACTACGTGGCGCGAGTCTCCTCGCGGAGTGAGAAGGGTTTGGCCATAGTCCACCATGCTCAAGTGCGGATTGGCATATTCATCATCATCTTATCAACTCAATGCCTGCTAACTACTGAGCACGAGCCTCCTAGCGGAATGAGAAGCGTTTAGCCATAGTCCACCACGCTCAAGTGCGGAAAGGCAGACTTCACACACCTTCGAGGACATTATGAAGAACTCGGGCGTGCAGGTTTCCTCACGATAATTTTCCTTCACCGTTTGAAGCAAGTGATATTAAATTTCTTAAAACGCACATAAATTCGAAAAGTTGGAGGTGCGTGCCCGGGGATTGCCCGGGGGTGCCCGCGACCCCGTACAGGAGGTTGTGTATCTTAACCGCTTCAACCAGAGTAAACCATTTATATAATTTACAAATGGTTATATGTAAATCGATGGCCGAAACTCGAAAATTACATAAAAAGTTATTTAAAGATGAGACAAACTCCCATAGAAATAAATGGGAAGTAAATTATTATTTTTTACTTTACCTAGAAAAATATTTCAAAAATAGAAGGTTTGGGGGGCTAACAAAGTTGCTATTCCCACATATGCTATGTAAAAAACAATTTTACATCAAAAGCTGTAACATAACGTACAATTTCAGAAAATATATCCTTTAGTCAAATGCTAAATATTAATATCAGTCATTTCCTTCTTCTTGGTATTTTCTTTGTATTTTGTATTCTGGTGTACAAATTAACTGCCTCGTTGGTCTAGTGGTTAGCGTGTTCGACTGCGGGCGACGAGGTCTCGGAATCGTGTCCCGGGTCGGGCCATAATAATTAAATATTGGGTTTTCTCAGTCATCAAAGCCCGCCAACCCGCATTGGAGCAGCGTGGTGGGTCTAAGCCCTTATCCCCTATCTCCTATGAGAGTCGAGGCCTGTGCCCAGTAGTAGGACGTTAATGGGCTGTGGTGGTGCTGGTGGAAACAGTTTACAAAATACTTAAAATTCAAATAGTATACAAACATAGACACCAACGAAGAAGCCACAGGGAAAAAAACAGTACAGACAGCAAAAACTAACGTCATTAACAAACGTCCATAAAAGAAAAAAACTGGGTACAAAAAAATTAACAGACTAATATCGAGACGATTTTACACGTTTTTTTATTCGGGAGAAAAGTTCTTTTTTTAAATTCTGAAGGTTTATTTTATTCAGATCAATGTCAGATAAATTACAGTTATAACATTGGCACACACGATAAATATAATAATATAGTAAGTACGGGTTTCCAGATAATCGTAGCGCTGATGCAAAAGAACCGTCGCTCTCAGCGCCACCAGGGCTTGGAGTGTCTCACCATAGGCTTCGCAGTGTACCGGCTCCCGGACTATGGCCACGTGCCCAAGCCGCTCGACGTTAACTTCTTCAAGTATAACGCCTCAGTGGGCCGTTCCCAAGCCTTCATCAACTTGAGAGAAGTGAGCGCACGGTGAGTTCATAAAACCTATAGATTATAATAGAATATCTGCATGATTGTAAGTAGGTATATAGTACGGTGGTACAAAATAATAAGTTGAGTTTATCTCGGAAACCTGACGCTTTAGAAGATTTTGTCTCATAATATAATACTTGCCTGTATTAATGCCAGCTATTGATTAATATAGGTATTACCAGTGCTCTCTATCTAGAGAAAAAATTCCTTATCATACATTTTCTGCACCTTGTGCAGACGTTTTACGCAGACGACGCAGCAGCAGCAGACGCAGTTACTAGCTATTTGCGGTTTCTAGACCGATTGTATCAATTATCCATAGATCCTAATGTTATAAATTTGAAAGTGTCTGTCTGTCTACTACGCTTTCACGGCCCATATTTTCAACCAATTTTGACGAAATTTGGTACAGAAATAGATTACATCCTGGGGAAGGACTTATTTTTATCTGGGAAATCTGGGAAATTATCCACGCGGACGAAGTCGTGGGCATCATCTAGTCTGCTTATAAAGATTAATGTTTTTTCTAACAAAGACCGACCCCCGGATTGTGTAAGAAAATCGTAATCGTAATCGTTTGACAAACGGATAATCCGACCTTTTTAAGGAGTTCATAGATTATGAACTCCTTAAACCGTTCGAGTAATACGTTTAAGCTGTCAAATGATTACGATTTGCTTAGACAATTGGGCCTCTGCTTTCTATTTATAAAAGAGTGTGGTTGGTAGGTTCAAGTTCGAGCCGGGCCAGTACGTGATAGTGCCTTCAACGTTCGAGCCCGACGAGGAGGGTGAATTTCTACTGCGTGTGTTCTCAGAGAAGAGCAATAATATGACGTGAGTACACTGAATATTACTTGTTTTTTTTTTTTTGGAACGAAATTCCTAATGGGACGATGCGGAGGGATACCATAGCCGGCAAAAAACGTCCGTAACGAAAATGCGTGGATTACGATTTTTTTACGAAGACAAAAGGTCTTAATTATAAATGTACTTACTACATTCGAAATTAAACTTTAATTTTTTAGTGTTAAGGTTTACATTTTTTTTTAAATCGTTTTCACTTCTATCGGCAGTCCCTATGACTGCTAATTTTTTGTTTTATCGGTTGAAATCAAAAACTACTTTACAAAATTATCTTAACACTTTTATTTCATTCACAATAAAAAAATTATATTTACATAATAAGGAACTTCGTTCCTATCTGGTGTCCTACGACACCACACTTAAATTAAATAAAATGTTCGCTAAGACATATTATAGGCATAATTGTAATAAAATAAAGTATTTCTTATTGATTATATTAAGGACGCATTTCCGAAATGGATAGGTATGAAATCGCACTACTACACATGGTTAATTCCCACGCACACACATGCACGGATAAGCTGCGAGGTCATTGATCTAAAATTCTACATCAATGCGTTGAATCAACTTATATCATAACTTCGATATATTATTATTTATTGTTGACGAGTTTAGGCTCGTTTTGTTAGTTATAATGAGATCTTAGCGCAAGACCTGGTAAAATGACCTGAAGGTACACTTCGATGACCACTACTGGAACTCCTAGACGCGTAGAGCTAGGTGTATCGAATTTGGACTCAATTTGTTAGTTATGATGAGATCTTACCTCAAGACTTGGTGGAGTGACCTGAAGGTACACTTCGACGACCACTACTGGAACTCCTAGACGCGTAAAGCTAGGTGTTTCGAATTTGGGCTCGTTTTGTTAGTTATGATGAGATCTTACCACAGAACTTGGTAGAGTGACCTGAAGGTATACTTCGACACCCACTACTGGAACTTCTAGATGCGTGGAGCTAGGTGTATCAAATTTGGGCTCGTTTTGTTAGTTATGATGAGATCTTACCACAAAACTTGGTAGAGTGACCTGAAGGTATACTTCGACATCCACTACTGGAACTTCTAGACGCGTAGAGCTAGGTAAATCAAATTTGGGCTCGTTTTGTTAGTTATGATGAGATCTTACCACAGAACTTGGTGGAGCGACCTGAAGGTATACTTCGACATCCACTACTGGAACTCCTAGACGCGTAGAGCTAGGTGTATCGAATTTGGGCTGGTTTTGTTAGTTATGATGAGATCTTACCACAAAACTTGGTGGAGCGACCTGAAGGTATACTTCGACATCCACTACTGGAACTCCTAGACGCGTAGACCTAGGTGTATCAAATTTGGGCTCAATTTGTTAGTTATGATGAGATCTTACCACAGAACTTGGTGGAGTGACCTGAAGGTATACTTCGACATCCACTACTGGAACTCCTAGACGCGTAGACCTAGGTGTATCAAATTTGGGCTCGTTTTGTTAGTTATGATGAGATCTTACCACAGAACTTGGTAGAGTGACCTGAAGGTATACTTCGACATCTACTACTGGAACTCCTAGACGCGTAGAGCTAAGTGTATCGAATTTGGACTCAATTTGTTAGTTATGATGAGATCTTACCACAGAACTTGGTGGAGTGACCTGAAGGTATACTTGGACATCCACTACTGGAACTCCTAGACGCGTAGACCTAGGTATATCAAATTTGGGCTCGTTTTGTTAGTTATGATGAGATCTTACCACAGAACTTGGTAGAGTGACCTGAAGGTATACTTCGACATCTACTACTGGAACTCCTAGACGCGTAGAGCTAAGTGTATCGAATTTGGACTCAATTTGTTAGTTATGATGAGATCTTACCACAGAACTTGGTGGAGTGACCTGAAGGTATACTTCGACATCCACTACTGGAACTCCTAGACGCGTAGACCTAGGTGTATCAAATTTGGGCTCGTTTTGTTAGTTATGATGAGATCTTACCACAGAACTTGGTAGAGTGACCTGAAGGTATACTTCGACATCCACTACTGGAACTCCTAGACGCGTAGAGCTAGGTGTATCGAATTTGAGCTCGTTTTGTTAGTTATGATGAGATCTTACCACAGAACTTGGCGGAGTGACCTGAAGGTATACTTCGACATCCACTACTGGAACTCCTAGACGCGTAGAGCTAAGTGTATCGAATTTGGACTCAATTTGTTAGTTATGATGAGATCTTACCACAGAACTTGGTGGAGTGACCTGAAGGTATACTTCGACATCCACTACTGGAACTCCTAGACGCGTAGACCTAGGTGTATCAAATTTGGGCTCGTTTTGTTAGTTATGATGAGATCTTACCACAGAACTTGGTAGAGTGACCTGAAGGTATACTTCGACATCCACTACTGGAACTCCTAGACGCGTAGAGCTAGGTGTATCGAATTTGAGCTCGTTTTGTTAGTTATGATGAGATCTTACCACAGAACTTGGCGGAGTGACCTGAAGGTATACTTCGACATCCACTACTGGAACTACTAGACGCGTAGAGCTAGGTAAATCGAATTTGGGCTCATTTTGTTAGTTATGATGAGATCTTACCACAAATCTTGGTGGAGCGACCTGAAGGTATACTTCGACATTCACTACTGGAACTCCTAGACGCGTAGAGCTAGGTGTATCGAATTTGGGCTGGTTTTGTTAGTTATGATGAGATCTTACCACAAAACTTGGTGGAGCGACCTGAAGGTATACTTCGACATTCACTACTGGAACTCCTAGACGCGTAGAGCTAAGTGTATCGAATTTGGACTCAATTTGTTAGTTAGGATGAGATCTTACCACAGAACTTGGTGGAGTGACCTGAAGGTATACTTCGACATCCACTACTGGAACTCCTAGACGCGTAGAGCTAGGTGTATCGAATTTGAGCTCGTTTTGTTAGTTATAATGAGATCTTACCACATAACTTGGTGGAGTGACCTGAAGGTTTACTTCGACATCCACTACTGGAACTCCTAGACGCGTAGAGCTAGGTGTATCAAATTTGGGCTCGTTTTGTTAGTTATGATGAGATCTTACCACAGAACTTGGTGGAGTGACCTGAAGGTATACTTCGACATCCACTACTGGAACTCCTAGACGCGTAGAGCTAGGTGTATCAAATTTGGGTTCGTTTTGTTTGTTATAATGAGATCTTACACATAACTTGGTGGAGTGACCTGAAGGTATACTTCGACATCCACTACTGTAATTCCTAGACGCGTAGAGCAAGGTGTATCGAATTTGGGCTCGTTTTGTTAGTTATGATGAGATCTTACCACAGAACTTGGTAGAGTGACCTGAAGGTATACTTCGACATCCACTACTGGAACTTCTAGACGCGTGGAGCTCTGTCGAAGTAATGTGTAATGTCGAAGTATACCTTCAGGTCGCTCCACCAAGTTCTGTGGTAAGATCTCATCATAACTAGCAAAACGAGCTCAAATTCGATACACCTAGCTCTACGCGTCTAGGAGTTCCAGTAGTGGATGTCGAAGTATACCTTCAGGTCACTCCCCCAAGTTCTGTGGTAAGATCTCATCATAACTAACAAAATGAGCCCAAATTCGATTTACCTAGCTCTACGCGTCTAGGAGTTCCAGTAGTGGATGTCGAAGTATACCTTCAGGTCACTCCACCAAGTTTTGTGGTAAGATCTCATCATAACTAACAAAACGAGCCCAAATTCGATTTACCTAGCTCTACGCGTCTAGTAGTTCCAGTAGTGGATGTCGAAGTATACCTTCAGGTCACTCCGCCAAGTTCTGTGGTAAGATCTCATCATAACTAACAAAACGAGCTCAAATTCGATACACCTAGCTCTACGCGTCTAGGAGTTCCAGTAGTGGATGTCGAAGTATACCTTCAGGTCACTCCACCAAGTTCTGTGGTAAGATCTCATCATAACTAACAAAATGAGCCCAAATTCGATTTACCTAGCTCTACGCGTCTAGGAGTTCCAGTAGTGGATGTCGAAGTATACCTTCAGGTCACTCCACCAAGTTTTGTGGTAAGATCTCATCATAACTAACAAAACCAGCCCAAATTCGATACACCTAGCTCTACGCGTCTAGGAGTTCCAGTAGTGAATGTCGAAGTATACCTTCAGGTCGCTCCACCAAGTTTTGTGGTAAGATCTCATCATAACTAACAAAACCAGCCCAAATTCGATACACCTAGCTCTACGCGTCTAGGAGTTCCAGTAGTGAATGTCGAAGTATACCTTCAGGTCGCTCCACCAAGTTTTGTGGTAAGATCTCATCATAACTAACAAAACCAGCCCAAATTCGATACACCTAGCTCTACGCGTCTAGGAGTTCCAGTAGTGAATGTCGAAGTATACCTTCAGGTCGCTCCACCAAGTTTTGTGGTAAGATCTCATCATAACTAACAAAACCAGCCCAAATTCGAAACACCTAGCTCTACGCGTCTAGGAGTTCCAGTAGTGAATGTCGAAGTATACCTTCAGGTCGCTCCACCAAGTTTTGTGGTAAGATCTCATCATAACTAACAAAACCAGCCCAAATTCGATACACCTAGCTCTATGCGTCTAGGAGTTCCAGTAGTGAATGTCGAAGTATACCTTCAGGTCAGTCCACCAAGTTCTGTGGTAAGATCTCATCATAACTAACAAAACGAGCCCAAATTTGATTTACCTAGCTCTACGCGTCTAGGAGTTCCAGTAGTGGATGTCGAAGTATACCTTCAGGTCACTCCACCAAGTTCTGTGGTAAGATCTCATCATAACTAGCAAAACGAGCCCAAATTCGATTTACCTAGCTCTACGCATCTAGGAGTTCCAGTAGTGGATGTCGAAGTATACCTTCAGGTCGCTCCACCAAGTTCTGTGGTAAGATCTCATCATAACTAACAAAACGAGCTCAAATTCGATACACCTAGCTCTACGCGTCTAGGAGTTCCAGTAGTGGATGTCGAAGTATACCTTCAGGTCACTCCACCAAGTTCTGTGGTAAGATCTCATCATAACTAACAAAACGAGCCCAAATTCGATTTACCTAGCTCTACGCATCTAGGAGTTCCAGTAGTGGATGTCGAAGTATACCTTCAGGTCGCTCCACCAAGTTCTGTGGTAAGATCTCATCATAACTAACAAAACGAGCTCAAATTCGATACACCTAGCTCTACGCGTCTAGGAGTTCCAGTAGTGGATGTCGAAGTATACCTTCAGGTCACTGCACCAAGTTTTGTGGTAAGATCTTATCATAACTAACAAAACCAGCCCAAATTCGATACACCTAGCTCTACGCGTCTAGGAGTTCCAGTAGTGAATGTCGAAGTATACCTTCAGGTCGCTCCACCAAGTTTTGTGGTAAGATCTCATCATAACTAACAAAACGAGCCCAAATTCGATTTACCTAGCTCTACGCGTCTAGTAGTTCCAGTAGTGGATGTCGAAGTATACCTTCAGGTCACTCCGCCAAGTTCTGTGGTAAGATCTCATCATAACTAACAAAACGAGCTCAAATTCGATACACCTAGCTCTACGCGTCTAGGAGTTCCAGTAGTGGATGTCGAAGTATACCTTCAGGTCACTCCACCAAGTTTTGTGGTAAGATCTCATCATAACTAACAAAATTAGCCCAAATTCGATTTACCTAGCTCTTCGCGTCTAGGAGTTCCAGTAGTGGATGTCGAAGTATACCTTCAGGTCACTCCACTAAGGTTTGAGGTACGATCTCATCATAACTAACAAATTGAGTCCAAATTCGATACACCTAGCTCTACGCGTCTAGAAGTTCCAGTAGAAGTCGTCGAAGTATACTTTCAGGTCACTACCACGCTCGGGGAATAGAGACTCTACAATAAATTTCTAAATGCTAGCAAATAATAAAATTGTATTGTGTTGGTAGTAGGTACCATATCTTACCTTTTCAAAATATCAGCACAGGTGATAACTATAAATATAACTTTGGTTCGCTGAACTAGATACTCTAGGTAGGTATTTCGTGTATGTACAGCGATCTTTTCGACACCAGCGACTGCTCGCAACCGACGCAGGGTCCACTCCCGACGGCGGTCAAACGCAGACTAATTGATAATTTGAAATCAAACCAGAGACCCAGTAAAATCAAAATAACCCTTATGTTCACTCGGTTAAGATTTACAAAATATGTGAAAAAATACAAGCAATTTTTATTTTATTTCGTATACTATTTGTCCTATTTATAATATTTTTATTACCAAAATTTGTAGGTGAATATATCTACTAATAGATGGTATTCTTTAATGACAAAAAAACGGCATATTTACAGTAAAAAATGTACCTAAAGTCACCCCTAAATCGTCAATTTTGAGTGAAGAGGTGAGGGAAAATCATTTTTATAGTATTAAAAATAAAGATTTTTTACAATGTTATTACCAACAATTGGAGATATAGGATCAATCTTTGTATAGCAATTTTTAGTTCTATCCTATTTTGCTTGACTTAGTCACAAAATGTACTGAAAACTCCAATATTTTAAGGGATTTGCAAATGCGTTCTTAAATAGATTGTCTTCCAAAAGACCTAAAATTCACTTCCTCAGACCTTACGTTACGTTTTATAACCATATTAAACTATAGATTAAAGAAAAAAAATGCGTTGGGTAACGTCACAAGTACGCATTTCATACAAACTTCCATACTAGAAGCGCGTTTAAGTTTGATAAGTCCCACCAACTTATCTGTCCCGGTGGCCAAAAGGAAACAAATTTTTACGCCTGTTTAATTTTTATTTTATTTTTAATAGTTACAATAGCGACGCTGTCACCGGTTCAGATAAGTTTAAGAGACTTTATGTTTTTTTTTTTTTACAGTGAAAATGACGAAGAAGTCGGCATGGGTGACGTTGACGATAGGGTGAGTTGTGATTAATTTTACCTACTACAAGTCACTTAGCATGCATTAAAATAGAATAATATTACATTCAATAGAATCATTGCAATAGAATAATATGTATTATTTAAAATAAAAGAATAGAAACAAGAAAGGAAACATTTGACTTTAGTACATTTATTTTAAAAGAAAAAATGTCCTAGTCTAAAAATTGAAAAATATTATTAAAATATTAAGCAATTTTTCGGAAAATCCACCCCTAAATTAATTCAATTAAATTCGGTGTTTATGTATTCAAATTAGGTGTTGTACAATTTTTGAACGTCCAATAAGTATAAAACATGATAGTGATAATCAATTACGATATTTTAAAACTAAAGCTTCGAGGGTTCCAAACGCGCACTGATTTTATTTTATTTATTGATCTGAGAAGAGCCCGCAGCAAACTCAGACAGACAGACAGACTTTTTTCATTATCACCATTCACTAAAAATAGGGGTTGAATGTATATTGAGGCCAATTCTGTTTAACATAATCTCTAAACTAAACTAAATTAATGACAACTCTAAATCCACAGGGAGTTTTATGAAAGGCATAGCAATATAAAGAGAGCTGTCATTTTAATTTACTTTTGAAATAGTGTACAGCAGAATTGGTCTCAATGGTGCTGATTCTGCGTAACACAATCTCTAAACTAAACTAAAATGGCAGCTTTAAATCTAGTTCTGTCCCTTTCCGTAGGAAGTATTATGAAAGGTTTAGCAATATTTGTAATGCTCTAATTTTAGTTTAGTTTAGAGATTGTGCACTACAGAATCAGCCCCAATATGTAACTAAAATTTTAAATTAAAATGAAATTTAAAATTTAAATTAAAATTGTACATTTAACACACAGGTAAAAGATATAGCACCAAACCCGGAGCCAGCGGATCCAGTGAGGGATTTCTTTAACCGGCTAGCGGGCTCCGATGGCGAGGTGGACTGGCAAGAGTTGAAGGAGATCCTCGACTATGCTATGAGAGAGGGTAAGTGTGTATGTCACACTGTCTCTAATGGCCCGTTTACATTGACGACACAAGTCGGATATGACCGAATACCGACCGGATATGAGTCTACCGGCCGGTTTCTGAATTGAATTGAAATTCTCAATTCAGAAACCGGCCGTATGAGTTTTGCGCTTAGCAACATTCATTTTTATTTATATAGATTTAAAAATTTTAAAGTATAATTCTGAGATATTATATTCTATTTTTTCTTAGTTTTTAACTATATAGTTATGATAAACTCTTTATGGACAATTATTTTAATTTTTTTCTGTTAATATTTTCGTATGTCAGTCAACTTTATAAAAAGTCACACTGAGTAGATATGACTTTTCTGTAAAATTTAATTTGTTTTTCCTTCTTTTGCTTTATAAGATTTACTTGTAGCTACGAATTATACATAGATAGTAGTAAGGAAAAATATCTAATGAATATTTCATGATCTTAATAAAATGATTTAATGATTTTATAATCATTTTCTCCTTGACTGATTAAGCAAAATATTAATAAAGTTTTACAATACATTTTTTTAGATATTTATGTAATTTACATAAATGCCCATTTTGAGCTTTCAATGTGATAACGCTTTTGTGCCTTTTTAATGCTGCTTCTTTTACTTGTTTTGTTGGAAACCGTCCGATGATAATAATTCTATATTAATGTAAGTAATAGTAAAAAGTAGACATTGCACTTTCTATTTTAGTTTTGTGAATATTTAAGTTAGTCATATATTTTTTATTTTATTTTCACATGCTTTGGGTATTTATGAACTTTTTATTTGCTTGAAATTAATTATAGTTTCAGTGTAATTATTATAATATTTGATATCTTTGCAATTTTTTATATAACTTTATTACTTTTTTAGCATATTTTTTTACAAAAATATTTACTTATGTATATTGCATTGCAAGTAAAATATTCCAAACATCCAAAGTCCAATTATAATTTACTACACATACGTAGTCATTTTTTCTTTATTTCTTGTTTAGAGATTGTACTAGGAATTCGCCCCCACCACTACCACTACAGTACTTATTAACATCCCACTACTGGGCACAGGCCTCCACTCTCACAGGAGAGGGAATTAGAGCTTAGACCCACCACGCTGCTCCAATGCGGGTTGGCGGGCTTTAACGACTATTATCCTATGAAGAAAATTGTATAAGTTATTTTATCTACTCCAGCATCGAAAAGTTCCAATTTCGAATTTGACAACTATATCGAATTGAACCCTCTTTCGTGTTTGCTTCTCATAACGATACAGTTCGTTGTATGGGAGCTGTATCGTTATGAGTCGTAGCTGTATCGATATGGTTATCTTCATAAATAGGATACCTATAGCTTAGCGGCTCTGGGTTCTGGCACTTTTGGTTTTTATTAATTTATAAAGTAAAAAATTATAAAGACGTCCTTGTCGTAGATAAAATCTTGTATGCAACTGTACGTAATTAGTCATTTTAATTCTCGTACTATCCTATTTTGATACTCGGCAAGCCTCGTATCAAAAAACAGCACTCGAATTAAAATGACCCTCATTACGATACAGTTGCATAAATAACTATTTTTGCTTACTATTGTGTAATACATTGAACATTATCATATTCTTTGTAACTTCGCATTACTTTTTTATTCAGTACATAATATTTAAAATTTGAAACATGAATAAAAGGCCCAAGAACTCAAATATATTCAGTTTGTACAAGTAGCTAGACAGCAGCCTAGGATCTGTAAAAATATACAGTTCTATTTCTGTAATAACTATTGCATTTTCATCAATTGTTTGTAAGTTATCATTTTATGATCTGTACTTACTATAAATATCAAAGTATGTTGGTCCATCTGCTACCACATTCGCCGATGAAGCTCTCAATGAAGCTTTGCATTATTTGCGCCCTAGATACAGGCATAAAATAATTTTGGTCCTGAATAATATAGTAGGTACTGTCGTAACCAAAAAAGCTGGTCGTTAAATTAGAATAGTTGTATGATATAGTAATTATTGGGGCGCAGAAATGGCAATGCGTCATGGCGGGGCGTACGACGGAGGGGGAGGGGGGCAAACGCAGGCCACCCCCCCGCAGGAGCAAAACTGTCTCGAAGTGCTCCTGTGCGCGCTATGCACGCCCATCTGTAAAGAGATCGGCGTTGATCTGACCACGATGCAGACTCAAAACCAGGAGCAGGTCCATCTTAACCAACCGCAACCGACAGGACCGACAGGTATCGCGTTTACGAGTTTTATAAGTTAAAATTTTTGTGTAAATCTCATAAATGGTTTTTGTGTAAATCTCATAGATCAATTATGTGTAAGATTCTTGAAATAATTATGTGCTAAATCAAATTAGATATTTGATATAGTTGCAATAGTTGGTGGTATTTATATTTTAGTAATTTTCTGTGTAAAAGTCATAAATGGGGTATTTATTTACAAACTATTTTAAAAATAGTAATTTCCATGGATAAAATATAATATATTTTTTACATACTTACTTACTTTTTTCATTGATTCGATATGGTCTATTTTTTTTTAAATCTAGCACACTTGAATGTTGCGATTAAAACAATTAATAGATTTTTGCATGACAGATTTTAAATATTTATACTAGTAATACAAATTCTTACATGTTACAGGAAACGAGGCGAGGATGCATGCACGAGTTTAAATTCATTTCAAAACTTTTATAGAAATGGAGGATTTTGCTTTAAAATGTCTGTTTTTGTAGTGCATATGCATAATAGCATCTTTTTAATTTTTCAGATTTATCGACTATTTTTGTATTTTTTTTAAGTATACTATTTTTATTTTACTTGTAAAATATTGTTCGCATTATTTTACGTTGCGTATGATATTAAGAATTATTTATACATTATTAATAAGAAGCTAAAATTATTAAACTATTCATTTTGTTGGCTAATAATTTTGGTTTCTAAACAGTGTTTACTTATTTTACCTTTGCTTTGCGCCGCTACTAACCACCATGAAAATGTAAATATAATCAATACAATTTGGTAATATTTACATTTACATAAAGCTTCATGTCAGCACGTTTGATGGCAAATTAGTTCTCAAAAATGGGCATTTTAAACATTACATAATTTATGTAACTCTCATAATTTATTTTCAATCATTTCCATAACTCACCTCCATTTCGATAAAATTGTAGTCATTGTTTTTTTTGAAACTTGAGCTTAAATAAATTCGAATTTAGAGTATTTTTTTCTGTTGTGACGTTATTTACAGGAAGTATTTTATATAACTTACAATTGTTTTAATTGTAAGTTACATAAACGTTTTCCAATTGTAAATTTTATAAATAGAATTTATTAAAGCTTACGTTCTCCGACTATGACAGGTGAACAATAATTGTGTAGACGCAGTGTAACATATTTATTCGTGTTACAGAACTGAAAGGCCAAGGATTCTCTAAGGACGTGTGCAGAAGCATGATCGCGATGTTGGATAAGGATAACTCGGGCGGTCTCGGCTTTGATGAATTCAAATCACTTTGGATCGATTTACGTAATTGGAGGGTAAGTATAATATACAATTGTGTTAATGAGTATTACAATTTTAAGAAATTACATTTCAAGGATATTAAGATTTTTGTTTCTTTTTGTGCAAAATAATTTACGTTTTCAAACTGTCCCCACTAGATGGCGCATATGTTTGCAAGCAAGTTCCCATTTTCAGACTAAATGGCGTTAGTAAATTTATTACACATTCTTTGTTTGACATCGCCCGCATATTTAAAATGAGGCTTTGTCTTCAAAAAAATCCCTCACTGACCCATCAACTCCCAGTCCTAGAAAGCGAAATCCCTTTGACCTAGAAAGCTGAACTTTTGCGCACAGGTCCCTTATAATGTTGTCAAGGAATTCGAAAAAATAAATCAAAATTTCCACTGGCAGTAGGTATTAATATCATACTTACGTATATTTTAAATGCGAAAGTGTGTTTGTTTGTTGGTTTGTACTTCAATCACGCTGCAACAGAGCAACGGATCGACGTGATTTTTGCATGGACATAGTAGAAGACCTGGAGTGTGATTTTTATCCCGGAAAATTGAGGAGTTCCCGTGGGAATTGAAAAAAACCACACTGACGAAGTCGCGGGTATCAGCTAGTAAATAAAATGTTCTGTTTCGTAGGCGGTGTTCCGTCTATACGACACGGAGGGGCGCGGCGCCATTCCGCCGCAGCACCTGAGAGACGCTCTCCACTCGGCCGGTTACACCGTCAACGCTCACGTACTGAACGTACTCGCTCACAGGTATACATTTCACCGTCAGATTGCAAAAACCGTTAGATTGTAATCCAACTAGCGATATTGTAAACTGTCGATGGATTGTGAACCGTTCAATGTTCCGAGTGTCAATTTTTGAAATATTCATTGTATTTACGTTTTCTTGTCTCGTTCTTGTAGGTTAGGTTAGGGTTCGACATAAACAAACACGTAGTGGTTAAGTTTTATCGGGTTAATATGTCTAACAGATTACAATCTACCGAAAAATAATGCGTTAAATCGTAATCTGTCGACAGTTTACAATATCGCTAGTTAGATTACAATCCAACGGCCTTTGCAATCTTACGGTGACATACACATAACACTTACTTACAGTGTTATGTCGTACGGCATTTTATTGCGGGGCAGAGCAGCTGATATCCAAACAATTTTTATATTGCTGAAAAGAGCCATCCATTCTATTTATAAACTCGGCTCACGCGAATCACTTGGTGAAAAATTTAAAGAGATTAGTGTTTAACGGTGTCTACACAAAACATATTTACAATAATATAGTCTTTGTTAGGCATAACATTCATATTTATAAGCAAATAGGTGATACTCTCGATGTACTACAAACCGCCATAAGCTGGTAACAGCGTCATATCTTATGCGCAAGGTGCAGAAATCCTTTGTGGGGTCGAGTGTACGCTTTTATAACATGGTTCCAAAAGAATTTCTGGATTTGCCATTGCATAAATTTAAGGAATGTGTTAATGTTAAGTCGAGATCAGTGTAATACTTGTAACGTAACGTACGAGTATGTGTTGTATTGTTGACTTATTGTAACATCTTGCTTTTTTAAGAAAAGAGCAACCGCTGAGTTTCTTGCCGGCTGAGTAATATTAGATTTCCGAACCGGTGGTAGAGTCTTTATGTATCATAAGTGACACAAGTTGTCCTACGTGAAATAAATAAATCATTTTCCATTTATCGCACTCTTGGAGATACGTACTTTTAACAACCAAAATTAGTATGCAGCTCGGAGGTGTATAAAGTGAAAACTTAGCCTATAATTTGCATGGGCGTCGGCCCACTGTAAGGAAATATACTAACGCTGTGATTAAACACCCTTACCACTTTTTTATATTGCACGTGTTAGAGCGTTGAAACACTGGCGTCGCTAAATGGAGTAAATCAAGTAAATTTCAATACTACTAAAATTTTGTTTCACAACGATATATGGACAAACTGAGCTCTAAAACAAGGTTGTTAAGGTCCATTTTACTTTGAATAAATAAAAGATATATGACGAGGTTTATAGTAAGTGTTTTTCCATTACAGATATGGATCACACGACGGCTACATACAATTCGACGATTTCATAATGTGCGCCGTGCGAATGAAGACAATGATCGGTGAGCTACTAACAAATATTTCATACAAATTATATTAAAGAAAATATGACTAGTTATTAAAATATTACTTTCAAGATGATGTCCGCGACTTTGTCTGCTTGGAGTTAGTTTTAGAAAATTCCGGGGGGACAATTTCATTTTCCGGGATAAAAAGTAGCCAATGTCACTTCCCAAGTCTTCTACCACATATATTATCCGCTATTGCGACGTGATTAAAGGACCAAACAACAAATAAACACTTTCGCATTTATATTACTTGTAGTATTGTTTTTTTTTCGTATAGAATTTCATTTTAATATAGTTTCATATATTTTATTATTTAAAAAGATAAATTAATTTTATTTAAAGTAAATCTAAAGACTTAAATTTACACTTTTTGTTTATTTATTTTAATTTTCTAGAGTACCTATTTAAAGAACCTACTTTTTCTAAATATATGTAGTTGAATAAAAGGTAGTTATAGTATATCTTGTGAACGTCATACCTAGTTAAAAATGTACAATTATAATGAAACAGCTAACAACGAACCGCTCGAGAATCTCGAACGCGAGCTCCAGAACCCGTGAGCGGACGGACGGACGCCCGGACATAAGTATATAACATATACATACGTATATTACATGTATATCTGTATGTATACATTAAGTCATTCGTTTATATCCAATTTTGTGTAATAAAGGTTAAAAAATGCCTTTTCAATGTAAACCTAAACGATAAAGGAGATTGATTACAAAAAATCGTTGATTCGAATCACATAATATGTTACTCTAAATATCTTACTTATAAAAATTGGATAAAATCGACCCACTTCGCACAAAGGTTTGAAGATATACTCGTATATACTGAAATTATAAATGAGAATGGAATGAAGTATAACTTGGGACTTTTCTTCTTAACGTCTTTAATGTTAAAATGACATATTTAATGTATATATTAAAATTTAAATGTCTATGTATTATCTACAAGCCTTTCACAGTGTATTGTTTGCAACGGCTTCACGAAAAAGTTTTTAGTATTAGAATTTAAAAAAAATTGTCTAAATTGCATACATAATAACATTTTACTGAAAAAAAAAATGTTTCTCCCAAATACCGTTTGCAGACAATAAACATCACCCAGTTACTATTAATTTAAAAGCTATTTGCAGGTATCCGTAAATAATATTTATAGCCAAAGACAAAATAAAACGCTTCTAAAACTAAATAATGATGTTAAAATACCACGCAAATAGCTACAAAAACTGCACTTTTCGCTTACTAACCGTGCATAACGCACCAAAAAAGATATTTTTTTTTTAATATTTTTTCAAAATTTCCAGATACCTTCAAGGGTCGGTCGTCAGGGGGTGACTTCGCCACGTTTTCCCTCGACGAATGGCTGAATCGCACAGTTTACTCATAAGATACATGAATGTATACAATGTATAATATGCCTTGTCAGAATGGAAATAATTGGATTATTCATTATTGTACTTTGGGGGTAGTTGAATTTTAACTATTGTATATTTAGGATTGTAACTTTTTATAAAAATTATTGTGCCTTGTTTATTAAATAATAAAAATATTCGACTCACAGTTAGAATAGACAGACAGGATACAACTACATACAAGAAAATGAAGGAAAGGCTCTAACTATGGAATCCTAATAAACAGTCCTTTTACAAAATACTTCTCAAAAAAGATTTGTAAAAAATGTATGACGACACTATATAGTGTGTTGTACAGTTCAATATATACCAGTTTTTTTACATAATTTTTTTAAGCAATATCGAGTAGGTATACGCAATAGCTGAAAGTGATAAAATAAATTTTTTAAACCAGTTTTTTTATTTCTTAAAGACATCTTTACTACGTATTTTTCTTCATTGTACTTATAAAGTACAATAATTTTTTTTATTCAACTACCCTCGTTTTAAATACGACAGTTTTAGCACTTCATGTTGCCAAATATATAACCTTCATAACGAGTACTATTCCGATTTTCTAATACTTTTTGTCTAGAGATTTTTATGTCACAAATCATTATTCTATTGATATTATATTTCGGTGTTGTGATTTTAACTTTTTTTATATGATTACGGGTATGATCATTGTATTTAAAACAAAAAAATGTAAAATTTCATCTTTATCACTTTCATTCAATGTTGTAATTTATTATATAAAAAGTAATATTCCTAATATACATGAAAATGCCTTGAGTCGTCCATAGAAGTTAAAACAGAGTAATATGAAATGTAATTAATTTAAGGAATAGCAGTATTTTTGTATCCACCGAGTTTTCATTCCAGTTGTAGCCAGAATTAACCAGTTTTAGACATCGAGTATTTAGTCATTGTTGTTAATAAATTCGTTATTTTTGCTTATTCGTCCATTAGAAGCTTTAAAAAACATTTTGGGTCAAAATTGTTTAAAGTATTGACTTTCGACATATTTTATTTGGACCAAAAATAAACCAAACCAATGCCATCTTAGTGGTTTATTTATTTCAGTTTAATTATCCATTCATATAGAGATCCATGAAAAGCTATTATTAAAATCTATCCGTACATTGAAAAAAATGGACCGAGAAACATACAAAATTGAACAACATTATACTAAAACCTATGTACTCGATGCTAATAGTTAAAAACAATAGTCGAGAATTAGTCAATCTTTAGTTACTGTGCGATAAAGCTAGGTGCTTAGATATGTATGCAGAGCTGTTATACTGTACTTTACTAAAAATCGAATATTGTATTTAAATAAATAAATATATTACCTATGTATAATTAAATTAAGCACTAAGTTGCGTTCACAATGCATTTTTTGTTGCAAGTTATTTATTAATGTAAATTATATGACAATTTTGATTTTTTATATCCCATGTGAGATCTGAAATAAATAATGTTATATATTTATACCCGTCTTTTTAACCGACTTCCAAAAAAGGAGGAGGTTCTCAATTCGGCGCGTATTTTTTTTTTTTTTAATGTATGTTACCGCATATCTCCGTGGTTTCCAAACCGATTTGAAAAAAAAAATCTGACTCCAAATCCTCAATCCTGATGCTGTAGGTATACCTACGACTCAAAACTACGGAGTTAGGCAGTTTTGATAGTGAATTCATATTATAGTAGGTATCAAGTCACGTGTAAACGATTCAACTCTGAGTCCCAACTCCTCAACCCTGATGCTGCAGGGTACAGAACTTAAAAATAGCGATTTAGGATTTTTTCATGGGGAATTCATATTGTAGGTGTCAAGCAACGACTTCATACTTAAACCCAAGACCCAACTCCTCAACTTTGATGCTGCAGGGTACTGCACTCCTTAGCCGTGGGGATTAAGACTACACTAAAAAGTAAAAAATAAAAATTCTTTCCAAAAAACCGACTTCCAAAGCCACTGTAAAGTAAAAAATAATTTTGATTTCTACACACTATGTTGAAGTCGGGCAAGCCTGACGCGTCAACTTTGCCTATCTTTGTTATACTCGCCCGACTTCAACATAGTGTGTAGAAATCAAAATTATTTTTTACTTTACAGTGGCTTTGGAAGTCGGTTTTTTGGAAAGAATTTTTATTATAATTCCTAAATGATCTAATATCCTTTACAAGTAAGCTAAAGCCCAGACCGCCAAAAGCGTTCCTGGATACTAGAGCTAATGGCCGAAATCTGAAACTAGTACCTACGATTGTGTTAGAAAATCATAATTGCATTAAATATGTACATGATGCCAAACTACAAGCGGTGATAGCCTAGTGGTTAAGACCTCCTGTACGGGGTCGCGGGTTCGATCCCCGTGCACGCACCTCCACGAAATGAAATATCACTTGCTTCAAACGGTGAAGGAAAGCATCGCTAGGAAACCTACACGCCCACAGTTCTTCAACTTCACGGAGTGTGCCAATCCGCACTTGGCCAGCGTGTAGACTATGGCCTTACCCTTCTCATTCTGAGTGGAGACTCGTTGTTCAGTAGTGAGCCGGCAATGGGTTGATAAGAGAGATGCCAAACTACAGATTTCTAGGACTTAGTTTCTGAGCTAAGCCGTTGACGGACCGATGGACATGGCTAAACTATAAAGGGTTCCTTGTTGACTACGGAATCCTAAAAACGCCATTACACGCATTTTTTCTGCGAGGCAATGTGGCCAATTCGGTTGTACACCATCTCTAAACTAAAATGACAGCTTTATCTAATTACTAAGTTTAAGTCTGTTTTTATTCCCGCGGGAACTCCTTAATTTTCCGGGATAAAAACTAGCCTATGTCACTCTCCAGGTCCTTAAAGCCATGCCAAAAATAACGTCGATCCGTTGCTCCGTTGTGGCGTGATTGAAGGACAAACCAACAAACAAACACACTTTCGCATTTATAATAGTTGATATTATAATCAATTGCTATTATAGTATCAACTAATGATATTGCTATCCCTTTCATAATACTCAGCGGAATGGGCACTAGATTTAGAATGGGCACTTGATTTTTGGGATTATAGCAATTATTAAAATGAGTGCTGTTCTTAGCAAATATTTTATTAATAATATTATTTTTATTACTATTCCACAATTAATCCTAAGTGAACATAAACGCAATGCATTGGGACTTGCAATAGGACAGTATACGCAGACTGCAAAATTGCAGTTTGGAAGCAGTTATAGTTAACAGTATGCAGTAGTTAGTTGTAGTTAGCAGTATGCTTGTTATGTATGGCACAATTAGGAAATAAATGGTTTTCTTTCTTTCTTTCAATTGTTGAACGTAATTTAATCGTAGGTTGTTTTGCGGTTGGCACTACTGCAAACTGACTGCGTTGCGTCCGCTTAAAGCAGTCGGTACTTGGTGTGCAGTTTTAATGCAGTTGAAATGCAAAATCTATTGCAGCGGCCATTAAAGCATTACACAAAAATACAGTTTTATCACGTATAAGTTCCTAAAATAAGGATAATAAATCGAACACGAAAGTCAATAATAATGAAACAATATGGCTTTACGCGATGGCAGTATGGCCCCCAAAGATGAATTATTAACCTGAAATAGATGTCCATGTCACGTCGTTTTTGGTTCTTAGAAAACAGCGCCATCTAGAGGTCATAGTTGAAACTCGGCAAACCATATAATTTTGCTAAGTCATTTGAACCATGTCGACTAGATGGCGCTAGTTTTTTTAAATGGTCCGAGTATGTTTGTTCGTGGACGACACAGCATGATAGCCCCTGTTATGCCAACTGCAGAAAAACTGCTTGAAAATTGTATTTTTTAATATATAGGCTAGCGCTTGGCTGCAATCAGACTTGCTAGCAAGTGGTGATGCAGCCTAAGGTGGAGCGCGCTTGTCTAGAAGATGCCTATTCACTCTTGATTTGAAGGTATATTGAACCTATATTAAAAAAGACGAGGGGAAAACGGAAGCCGGAAGGGCATTCCATATCCTAATTAGAATTTTGCAATTTTGCATTCGGCGTGCAGTCCTTCAGTCAAGAACTCCAGACCCCTACCAAGTCGTTGACCACTCCATATCTTCGTCCTGTCGGTCGTCGGTGGCGCCCTCCGCCGGTCGGTCTTCGGCCGACAATCCGGCCTCTAACAGATGGCGCGACACTTTGTAGAAAGGCAGCTTGCCCGGTCTGATCGTCAGCCTAGTGTTACCATCTGCGAAACGAATAATATGGGTGACGACAAATCAATCATCAGCAACCCTTTATCAATCAATGATAGTTTAAAATGATTACCAAAACTTAAAACTAACAGAATATGTGAATGTTAGATCTTTTGGAAGACCCTCTATTAGTCTATTTAAACATCAGTAAGAAATATTTTATTTTTGATATAGGTATCATCCCTATTTATATTTCGGAAACGCGGAAAACTTAGAAATATTGTATTACTAGCTGATGCCTGCGACTTCGTCCGCGTGGATTGAGGGTTTTTAATTTCCGCGGGAACGTTTTATTTAAAGTATATACCTTATATTTCACTTCCTTACTAATATTATAAACGCGAAAGTTTCTATGTATGGATGTATGGATGTTTGTTACTTAATCACGCCAGAACGGCTGAACGAATCTGGATGAAATTTGGTACAGAAAAAGATTATAGTCTGGCATAGCACATAGGCTACTTTAACCAAAAACCTCAATGCACGCGGACAAAGTCGCGGGCTAGTACCTACCTAATATAAAGTAAATTTTTCCAGACACAGAAAAGTCACCTGATATAATCTCACTTAATTATATATGGACTTACTTATCCAGCGGCCATCAGCGGCGAGCAGTTTGCTGTAGTCGTTGCGGTGCACTTTGAGCGAGATGAGATTGTACATTTTCTCTGATCGGATGACGGAGGTCGGCTTGAACTGCTGAGTGAAGGGCGCCATTGAGTCCTTGTTGGGCAGATATGGCTCCCCATATATCTGAAAAACAAGTTAACATAATCATAATATCACTTCCTTTGACGGCCTCCCTGGCGCAGTGTTGAGCGCTGTTGCCTCAACATGCGGAGGTCCCGAGTTCGATCCCCGGCAGGGTCAATTTGGGAATTTGTAATTTCAGAATTTTCGCTGATCTGGCCTGGTGGAAGGCTGCGGCAGTGGCTAGTTACCTTTATCAGGTGAGATCACAGTCAAGGGCTCACTGGTAGTGGATAATATACATCATACTAATATTATAAATGCGTAAGTGCGTTTGTTGGTTTGTCCTTAAAACACGTCGCAACAGAGCAACGTATCGACGTGATTTTTTCATGGGTATAGTTGAGGACTTGGAGAGTGACATAGGCTACTTTTAATCCCGGAAATTAAAGAGCTCCCGCGGGAATAAAAAAAACTTAAACTACGCGGACGAAGTCGCGGGCATCAGCTAGAAGACTCTTATTATTATTTAGCGTATTGCCTTTTTTGTAACATTGTTTGTCTTAATTTTTGAGAGAATATTTTGCATATTTTTAAGTTTAAAGCTATTTGTTAAGTAACTGGCAACCCCGCAAATGAGAGATCAGATGACAGCTTGCCAGTACTCTCAATTTTTGTTGTTTGTATTTTTGGTAACTAACTAACTATCATTTCATAAAAAAACAAACGACAAATTTCGATTTCACAACCAACGTTTAGCAAAATTATGAATCAAAAATTCATCTTTATACAAACCACTGCTTTTAAAATTTTTTTTGACAAATTTTAATTTCACAAAACATTATTTGTCAAACAAATCATTTATTATTCACATTAATTATAAAAAAACGCATATCAGAAAAACGTTTGATAAGTACTATTTAACTAATAATTGTCAAAATGTTAGGTTAGGTTAGGGTTAGACATAAATATTCAGGTAGTGCCCGGCCTGCAAAAAAATTTGTTTTCAGAAGCACAAAAGTTTGTAAAATGTACCGACATTTTATAAAACCACGAATTTGACAAATAAATTATTCGGTGAAATAAAGGAATTTTGCAAAGGAAAACATTTGCGAATTGAATATTTGTCAAAAGATCTTTTATATAATGATATTTTTGCGGAATACGTTGTTTGTCATCTGAATAGTTTTTGAAACGTTTTTTGTGAAACATTAGCGAATCGTAATTTTTATTTTGTGATTGTTTTGTGTGTTTGTGTGCAAACCATTAAATAAAAAATTTAAATAAATAAATATTCAGATATACTACTAACCTTAACAATACAATATCTCTCATCCGCGGGCACCACATGATTCATTATAACTTGCCTCACCATCTGAAATAACAAACAAGTACAAATTAATAACTTGAAAAGTATTGGAGAGAAGCAGGCGTTACTTTGCGGAAGTCCATGATAAGATAATGAAAGAACTAGAACTTTAAGACTGTAAGGACTTTACAATCGTGCATTGTCGAGTCAACATCTCCTGAAGATGCTCCGGTGTCGGAGTGAAATATACGTTGAGAATAATTTGGAAGATTTGTGCGGTGTGGTAAATATTACAAGATACGAGTGCAAGATACACACTGTACTTTACTGTAGATTTACTTACTGTGGCGGATTATCGCGAATTAAACTTCTAGTTCTTTCATTAACTTGAAAAGCCTCATTGAAGTAACCCCGTAGGCCCGTACATAACAACAGTTGTTTCGATGCTTGCCCGCCACCTTTGTCGAGGAATTTCAAAGTGCCAATTAAGATAGATTTTAGTAAAAAAAAAATTTTTCCTCCGGAACGAAGATTTTTGCTAAAAATAACACGAACTTAGACGAAAAGTTTTTCTTTCTTGCAGAAAACCCCCATCTGTTTTGCAATTATTAAAGTGAAAAAGGTTTTTTAAACCCTATTATTAACCCTTTATTTTGAGACATAATAATAATTTCCTCCCGAACGAATTTCGTCCGCGCACGGCGGCCTATCTCCTGAGAGATAAGCTATCAGCGCGGGAGATGTAATTATAGTGCACAAGACATGTGTGCGCAAGCACAGGTGCACTTTCTGTCTCTCACTCCCATAGCCCGATAGGACGGAAAATCCGACACGGCTGGAGAGAGATGATGCGTATGACGGCTTTACGTGATCTCCGAGGCACGGGGGTGAAACACCACCAACTTCCGCCTACGGGCTAGTACAGAGAAATTTTTATCAGAAAAATCCAATGCTTAATATTTTATGGCCCGACCCGGGAATCGAACCCAGGAACTCATCAGTCGCGGTCGAACATGCACTGACCAACTGTACACTAGACCAACGAGGCAGTGACAGGTTACAGTTGTTAGAACATGATTTTAAAAAAGGGTGTGTGTGCAATTCACCCACGGCAGAAATGAAACTTCAGAAAAGTAGCCTACGAAAGAATGAGATAAACATAACTTGTATTCTATCTCATTCTGTCGCAGGCTAAATCCTATTATGAATATGATGTTTGTCTCTTTTTGGTGTCGCTTTTTCGTTTCATCGGATTTTCAAATCACAATGATTTTCAATCACAAAGAAGTTTCACTTCAAAAAAACACGACGGCCCTGCCATATTGAAGTTTAAAAAAATTGCCAGTCATTTAAGGACTGCCGATAGAAGTAAAACTGATTCTATTTTTAATTGGTAAATTTTTATTTTAATATTAAAATATAAACCATAACACTGAGGAATTAAAGTTTAATTTCGAATGTAGTATGTTCGCGAGCATGTCGGTCACGGTCACGCGAATCCACATTTTTACCCCAAGTCAAGTCAAGTCAAGTCAAGTCAAGTCAATATCATTTATTCAATATAGGTACACTGTAGGTATACTTATTGACGTTAAAAATTACTTACTTAAAAAAACACGATGGTGATAATCGGTTACGGTATCTTAAAACTAAAGCTACGAGGGTTCCAAACGCGCCCTGGTCTGAGAAGAGCCCACAACAAACTCAGCCGGAGTTTTTTTACCCCCTACCAAAAAGTGCTCAAAGCGCCTAAAGAAGTTTTACACTTCAAAAAAAGTATGGCCAGTGTATAATTTTAAAGGGCGGGTAACTTTGTAATGTAATGATTTGCAGCAAAACTAAGCAGGTGTAAAATTAAACTCACCCCTGGCAGGTGCTGCCCGAGAGCCTTCAAGTGCTTTCGGACCTTCATTTGCGCGGCCTCCTCGTCCGTGGACGTCTGTTCTGTCACCTCCAAACCGTCCACGTGCCCCACTAGCTGCGGGAACTCTACGCTTATAGTTCACTGAGCCATTGGGACCAATTGGGTATCTGCCTACCACCACAGCCCATTAACGTCCCACTGCTGGGCACAGGCCTCCACTCTCATAGGAGAGAGGGAATTATAGCTTAGACCCACCATGCTGCGCCAATGCGGGTTGGCGGGCTTAATAAACGACTATTATCATGTTAGTGATAATAACCGAGACCGACGGCTTAACGTGCTCTCCGAGGCACCGAAGTCCGAGGGGGTGAAACACCGCCAACTTCCTAACTCCTGGCTAGTACTGAGAATTTCTAGTCAGAAAAGCCTAATACTCAATTATGGCCCGACCCGGGACTCGAACCCGGAACCTCGTCGGCTGCAGTCGAACATCCCAACCACTAGACCAACGAGGCAACCAAATCTTTTTCTTTGTGATTATTAAATAGACGATCTCCCAAAAGTAACTAGTCCCATTTTAAACGATCGATTAAAGTAAAAAAGTGCGTCGAACTTTGATGACGTCACAATTCAATATTTCATTTCCACACTAAGCACGCGTTTTGAAAAAAGTTGCATTTGACTTGGAGTCAAATAGCCAATCAAAATAATAACTTACATAAGAATAATTAATAACATGTGTACTTATAAGTTACCTGTAACTTATATTATTTCAATCTTTGTTCTATGGAGATTTGATATAATATGTATTATGTGATAGCCCACCAACCCGCATTGGAGCAGCGTGGTGGGTCTAAGCTCTAATTCCCTCTCTCCTGTGAGAGTGGAGGCCTGTGCCCAGCAGTGGGACGTTAATGGGCTGTAGTGGTGGAGGTGGTGGTGGTGGTATTATGTGATTTGTTCATTATTGAATGTACTTATAATTTTTTATTTATTTATTACCATATATTTTTTTGTAAATAATTTAATTAGTAAAGTAAAATGTTAGTAATAATAATAGTCCTAAACGTTGTACGCTAGAAAAGGCTGAAATTGTGTTCACAACGAATAAATAAATAATAAATAAATCCATACTAATATTATAAACGCGAAAGTGAGTCTGTCTGCTACACTTTCACGGCCAGAACAGACAGACAGAGATAGGTAACATCCCGGGGAAGGGATGAATAAAAATACTTTTTATTCCGGCAAATTGAAGTTCCAATTTGTGGGGCTATAAATGATTATAAAGACACTTATGCACATATTAAAATATCAAAAAGTTGTTGTAGTTATAATTTTCAAATAAAACACTTTCCTTTATCACAAAAAGATCATATTATGGCACGTTAAAAATAAGCAGTAGTTTTACCTTCTTGGATATTCTGTCGATGTAGCTATCGACTGTCTCTATCAATTCTTCATATGGCATCAGGACTGCAATGAAATAAATATTATGTTAATAATGATTCCGCTTGTATAGTTGCACTTATTTAATCGACTATATTTTACTAAATACCGCATTACCACAGTTATTAGACTGCAAAGGAGTGCGGTAATATTTATTTTCGCACTAGTGCAGTAATATAATGGCCGCCATAAAAAACGACAGCTGTTTTGATGCCACTATCTTTGTCGAGGTAAAAGAGTATTTTATGGTACACTTAGTAGAGAGGTATTTTATAGTACACTTGGTACTATAAAATATTAAAAACTCTTTCTTGCCAACTACATGACATACTAAAACCTCTGCTGACACATTTTCAAGATTGGAATCTCGCGCACCGTGGTAGTTTGATAGTATAGAAAATAGCTTTTTGTTTTCTAGCTTTTGTTTTACTGTTTTCACTCACAAATGCATTGAAATCGCATCTCGGATGCTATGGAGGGTTTGAGGATCTGAGGCCCAATTGTCTAAGAAAATCGTAATCATTTGATAGCTTAAAACGTATTACTCGAACTGTTTAAGGAGTTCATACATGCTTTTTAACGTGCAGGCATCTATGAGCTCCTCAAACAGGTCGAATTATCTGTTTGACATACGATTACGATTACGATTTTCTTACACAATCGGGGGGCAGAGGCTAAATTGTCTAATAAAATCGTAATCATGTGAGAGCACATATTGCATATACATGCTTTTTGACATGCAGGCATCTATGAACTCCATAAATAGTCCGCATTATACATTTGACAAACGTTTACGATTACGATTATCTTACACAATCGGGGGGCAGTTTGAAGTCTGTGGAGTGTGGATGTTTGTCAAGGTAGGTGTAACATTCAACTCACAACACGCCGTCTGTGGGATTTCAGTCAGTTGGTTCTCTTGCAGTTGCATCCGCGGCTTGCCCAGCGCGTCTTGGATGCTGTGTAGAGTTGTGTGGATCAGTTTGAAGTCTGTGGAGTGTGGGTATTTCTTGCGGTAGGTCCTCGTCAGTTGGAAGCATGAGTCCTTCTCGCAATTAGGGTCGTCCATGATTTCTTTGATTCGCTGGTATATTGTCTGGAATTAAGAGCAGGAAATCAATTACAAGAAATGCCCATTAATAAGCATACAATGAAAAAAATAGTTCAACTAAATAGTGTGCTACTTAAATTTTTATGTTTTGGAAATTAAAATTCTTGGGTTGGGGTTAAATCTACTTGGGCGGATTGGCAAATGCCCTTCTGTCCATATGTGGGAGAGGGCTGGTTATTCTTAACACAGATCTAAAAAATCTAGCTAGGGTAGCCAGTTCTTGATCTTGCAACATGTAGCAAATTTTATTTAAGCAGCACATTATATTTTTAATATAAGTCATTGTTCAAGACCATACTGTAGTGTAACAAATTGATTGAAAATTAAACGATTTTATTTTATATGTCAGACCAGACTATAATTATTATATACCGAGAGATAATATTACTTATTCTTATACTTATTTTATTTATTAGAGTTCATAATATGTTTTTTTTGGTATTGGTTAGTTCATTTAGCTATTAGTATTTAAGTTTATTATTATTCATGCAACACCTCTCGTTGTCTTCTTGATTTTTTAGCGTGAACGTTGTCTGGAAGAGATCGCTACTTAGCGATAAGACCGCCTTAAAGTACCAACGTTTTAAGTTTTCTTGTTTGTAACCTGTGTCATCAATATTTGTGTGATGTACAATAAAGTATATATATATGTCAGCGTAAAATTATAAATACTGTTAGATTATAATCTAACGGCTTCTATCTCGCGAGATTGTAAACTGTCGGAAGATTGTGAACCGTAACATACTGCTTACAATTTAACGCATTATTTTTCCGTAGATTGTAATCTATTAGGTATATTAATCCGATAACCTACCTCAATATTTATGTCTTACCCTAACCTAACCTACAAGAAAGAGACAAGAAAACGTAAATACAATCAATATTTCAAAAATTAACACTCAAAACATTGAACGGTTTTTACAATTTTAAGGTGACATACTTCAAATTCACAAACTATATGAAAATTATTGAACTGAAAATTACAAAAAGGTCACTCATAGAAGCATAATAATGGGAAGTAATTTTTTAATCTTCAACCTAGGCATGTGGGATATTGAATAGGTTTTTTTTAAACTGAGAAGGTACAATTTTTATTTGTCCTTTAGATTATCAGAATTTTCTCTACGGAAAAATTCGCACACACGCGCCGGAATGCATTTGGCTTTGCTCCTACATTTTGAACTAGACTCCGCAGACAAACTGCAGACTGTCAGATTATTGTCGGATCGGAAGTACGCTTCTAATATTCGTACAGTGAGAGGGACAGATCAATAAACCTTAAGTCTGTTTTCTCCGTGGATAATTACAATAGAGAAAATATTTTTGCATCTTAAAATCCATGTGTCCGTGCCATGTTCCTATGTTTTGCTTTTTCCAATAAACGAATAATTTTAAGAACAAGGAACCTTCAAAAATGGCTAAAATGGCTCAGGTTTTGCGCCAACATCCCACATCCCGCAAACAAATTTGACAAATATAATCAAGAAAAGAAAAACATACCGACATAGCCTAAGTCCTTCTTAAATTTTTTTTTTTAATCGGTTCAGTTTTGGAGGAGGCAACAGGGTAAGAATTTGACTGTTTTTCATAGGTATTATCGGTCCAAGCTGCAGTTGTCCCTATCGGGTGTTATGGAATTATATTCTTGGAGCAGCGCGACGGCAATATAATTTTCAATACCTATTCTCAAAGTTTCCCGATGATGCCATATCCTCTTAATCGACACAGATGAAATCGCGAGCATCATCTAGTTTGTAATAATATACGGTCAGTATCAATCTCACCTTTCCAATGGTTTCCAAGAGCTCGTGTTTAGTGGTGTAGCTCAGTTCATACAGTTGAGGGAACTTGGTCTGAATTTCTCTCATTATATGATGTAGTCCTATCTGGACGAGCTGTAAGTAGAATAATTATATTTTCATCCCACCATCTCGGAAAGAGTATTTTTAATCTTCGATATCTGAATGCAAAAGCCGTAATTATCCTCTTGAGGATAAAGTAAATTGAATTTAGAACATCGTGTGCACGTTAGTAAATATCACTCGTCTATGAAGTTTGTGAATTCAAAACATCATTAAAACCTATTTACTTCTACCTCTATGGTGCCGAATTTCCATACAACTTTTTTAATTTGTTAAAAACTCACACTCGTAACCTTCTTGGTGTACTTTTTTAATTTGCTTTGCGCGCACCATTTTCTTTCACGTCATGTCATTTCCTCGCTGAGGTGGGATGAAAAGTTACGTGTTGCACTCGAGTGAAAAGATTTTTCACCTCGTGCTCTTTTGATTCCCTCGCTGACACTCAGGATTCTAATTTTTGAACCACTCGCTGTGCTCGTGATTCAATTTTAGAATCCATCGCTTGCTCGGTCATCAAAGTTGAGCACGCGGTTAAAAAACAACTTTTCACTCTTGTATAACAAATAACTATTTTTAGCTAGTAAAGTTAACTTAATAAGTGCTGATAGCCTAGTGGTTTATTATTCTCGGACTTTTATAGTCCATCAAACTTATCTGGCCCGGTGGCCAAAATTGGAACTAATTTTTATGCCTGTTTAGTTTATTTTATTTTATTTCTAAAATCCGGTCGCGGAACAGGAAGAATTTCGTACATTAACCTGTTACTACCTGTCTCTGTCACTCCCGCGTCAAAATAATGCGTCTCGTTCGCACAGATGTAATGCCAATGCATCTGTGCGAACGAGACGCGACGCGAGAACGACTGTATTTACGCGAGAGTGACAGAGACAGGTAGTAACAGTTCATTGTACGAAATTCTTCCTGTTCCGCGACCGGACTTTAGTAACGATGTCACCGGATCAGATAAGTTTGTGGAACCATAATTAGATTCAGTTTCATTTCAAAATACCATTATACTATATATAGCTCAATTACCACTCACTCACTCATTGACATTCTTGTTATATTATGTTTGGCTCCCTGGGCCATCTATACCATTATTATAAAAAAGTAAAGGAGATTGCCAAAGTGACTATGGAGCGCAGTATCGCTATCAAATCTGTTAATGTAATTAAGCTTCATTTTTAGGATGGATTTATTACTTTTAATAAAACATTAAAAAACATTTATAATTCTTAGCATTTTGCAGCAATATGATGATGATTGACCACTAAAATTAGAATTTTCGCTGCATATCTGTTTTACTGAAATATTTCGCTTTATTAAGAATTACTAGCATTCCTCCTCCTTGATTTTTCGAAATAAAAAGTAGCCTGTGTCACTCTCCAGGTCCCCATCTTATACACAGGCAAAAACGCGCGTCGATACGTTGCTCTATTGCGGCGTGATTGAAGAACAAACCAACAAACAAATACACTTATACATTCAAAATATTAGAATGATTGGTTGATTCTACACTTATGTTTCACTGAAAAATATAATAAGAACATTAATTGATAGCTCAAGGTGAGCATCATATAAATATAAAGAGTTAGAGAAAAGGATTCCAGGAATTCATACTGCAAAAGCAATTAAATCATATAAACTAAACAATATTATGACGTCACGTCATTAAACATAGCTGCCACATGAGCGGAAACATCTCTGATTGGCGGAAACCTTGCGTAATGACAGCTTTGCCGCCTCACAGGTACAGGGCCATCTGTAGTCATCGAGCGGCGCTATTTATAGTATTTATCATCTCCATTACCAGTGCTACACATGTGCTTTGTTAATTATAGCTTATTGAAATTAAATAAATCGAAATGTATTTTCTTACTTCAAGAATAAATAAAGTAGAAATAATGTCAGAAGCTGAAATCTGATTCTGAAGTAAAAATTCAATGGAAAAATAATAATAATCGAAACTCAACACTAGATGTCATCATAATTGGTCTAAACTTATCAATTCTTTTATTTTATCTGCGTCCCTATTTTGTTGGTAATGTCAACACTGTGTTGACAAAATGGACAATACAACTACTTTTATTTTGTTCGGATTTTTCTGGAGAAATTGTTATTTCGTAATATTTGCAAAAATCTTTAAATTAAAAATAGGAATTAATGATTTCTTTAAGTAGTGACACAACTTAGGTTGCAGGGATACCATCCATGGTCAATCTCCTTTGTGAGTTTGTGACATTGTAGGGGGTAATCTCTGGATTTACCGAACCGAACAGATCTTGAAAATTCTTGTACCAATAGAAAGCCACATTATTTGTGATTGTCATAGGCTATATATTTACCCGAAAAATTAGGGAGTTCCGGTGGGAATTAAAAAAACTTATTTCACGCAGACAAAGTCGCGGGCATCTGCTAGTAATTAATGAACCGACATCAACTATCCACCAAAAACCTCAACAAACCAAAATTAACTTGTTGACATTTAATAGACAATGTTCTTTATTTCTACATGAAAAATTGAAAATAATTTTGTTTGCTAAATATGGGTAGTTAACTAAGTTCTTAAAATTAGGAAGGCCTATGATAAGATAATATGTACTGCAAGGACTTTTCACTTCATTGATTAAGAAGCAACTACATATTGGCCAGAACTTGCAGAACCTACTGGCTCATTGTGTCCTCAAGCCATTGTAGTTAAATTAGTAGGTACCTCTTTTGGTGAATCATTGGGTGGTATCTTTAACTTGCGTCGCTGTTTCGCTGACAATGTCTTTGGCTTAGAGGCGAGCGGTAGCTGAAACAATAATAACGGTTGCCCAATCAATGTGGCCATTTCTATTGTTCACAATCTTTCAACTTAACTAAAATGACACCTCTAGATAAGGGATACAGTGTGACAGACACCTAAAGACTACAAACCTAAAGACTAAAGTCTACCTAAAGACTAAAGTCTACCTAAAGACACTGAAGAGACTGCACATTTTATGGCGTTGGTAGAGTTGTTGTTAAATGGATGGAAGAAAAATCTATGAAACTGGTGGAAGCAAGGTCCGGCCAGTTGAGCTTTGATATAACCATACTTGGTGAGACCAGAGGAGCTTAAAGTCGCACACAAAACGGGGGTAATTGTACAAGGTTTTGCTTCAAAATAAGATACATACATTTGGTATATTGTCCGGTATAAAAGCTTTCACTTGATTAGATCCAATCTTATGGCAATTAATTCTATGAATCACATCTTTGACAGACAGTTTTTCTGTGAGACGAATATATGCAGTTTTAGTGCCTTTACTGTGGGTGAAATTCAACGCCTCGAAGTATCCCTTGACGATTGGACCAAGAACTTTTACAAGTTTCTTCAAATTCATCTGTAAATAAAGATATTCTATAAAAAAAACGCACACAAACCTACTTCATGACCATCATGAGTTGGCACCTTCTTTCAGAGCAAAACTTGCAGCAAAAAGGTTAGTCAGAGGATAATAATTTGAGTGCAAAACATTTTTAAAAAAACTGCCGGCTCACTACTGAGCACAAGCCCCTGCTCAGCTATAGAAGGGTATGGCAATTGTCCACCATGCTAGCCAAGTACAGATTAGCTGACTTAACACCTTCGAGAACGATGTGAAGAATTCTGAGGCATGCAACAAGGTTCATGATGTTTTTATATTCCTTAATATTTTTTAGTCAGGTAAAGAAGGTAAGTAAGGAATTTAGAGAAATAATATGTTGATTAGTTAGTATTATAGGTAACCATAAAATTTCAAACCTTGGGTGGAATATTGTAAATTGCTATTATAACCATTTTAGCAATAAGCACACAGCTGTTAAAATTTTAAAATAAAATTCCTACAGGAAGAAGTGTTTGGAAAAATATATTGATTCAGATTTAACCAATTAGCATTTAGCACTAATAAATAATAACTAATTTCTTTAGATCTTTCCTTTCTTTTTGTTTCTTATGTTTGACAAGTAACTGTTGTTGACACCGAGTAGTAAACCCTGTGAGTAAACATATTGGTTGGTTGCACGCATAGACTATACGGTTGCACGTTGGTTGTATGGTCTGTGGTTGTTGATCAAAACATAAAAAAATACCTATAGACCAAAACATCTGCAAAACATCGCACTAGACCAGAGACAAGTTAACCAGCACTTTCTTACTCTATGCTAGCACTAGACCACAGATTTATTTCGCGTCTTTGTTATGTATAGGTAATCCTTTTCTATATTATGTCTGTGAGGTAGGTAACTAATCAAAGTTTCGCGTCACAGACACATAACACATACCCCTAGCGGAGGTCACAGACTAATGGGCCTACAGTGGCCTACACTTATTCAATGGACCCTTAAAGCCAATAGATAATGCACTATATATCCGAGTGGAAACAGTAAAGGTAGATAGGGTCCCTGAATATGGACATCGGGTCCATCGGGTCGTCCCGGTCTGCCGCGCTCTGCCGACCAGGGCAATGTATCTACATTTCATGCTTGTATATTATGCAAATGCATAAAACGTAATTTTTTTACAGCATTATTGCATGTTTTATAGTCTATTCGCCGAATGAACCAAGCACTCTGCACTGAGAATTTGGACTTCCACGTGATTGGTTGGTTGGCAGATCGGGACGCTTAGGCCGTGATCACAATGCAAATTATAATTTATAATTAGTCTGTCGTTACACATAGAGTAGGATGTATAAAAGGGTATCGTTACACTCCGTACCGTTCAGACGTCTCCCGCGTACCTGCTTTGACCTGGCTTGGACCTGGCTTGTTTTTCGGACTGTTGTTTTGTGCTCATTGTGTGAACTTGGCTTGTCTACTGGATTCCGTTTGATTGCTTACCCATCGACGTGGCGAGTTTATTGGTTGTTGTTGTGAATATGGCGGAAGGAAGAGTGCAAAAAAGGCTTAAACAGGCCTTTTCTTCAACTGAAAAGGTTATGATGTGTACCTAACATGTTTAACACCTCTAAAATTGCTACACCGACTGCTTCCCACAACGAGATTTGTAAAACAGTTGCATCATCATTAGGTGTAAACTGGTGTTCAGTTTATAAAGTGGTGAAGGAACAACAAGCCAATATAGCCAATAATAGGTATAAAAATTCCTTACTAAAGCATTAACAATATGAACGCGCCCTATGATTTCAAACGGGTCGCAAGCGCTCCTGGGCGGAGCTAGACAGTTTTCTGTCTTTATCAATTTGTATGCAAATGTGGGACAGAGAAAGCGCTTTGCTTGGTTCACTCCGTGAATAGAGTGTAGTAGTTCAGTAGTTAAATGTGTCAGGCGTTTTGTACTATGTACTCAGAATACAGATGTACATATTTCAACACATTTTGGCAATATACACCCGACGCCATAGAAAAAATTTAATCCAAAAATGCATCCTTGGAAATCCAATTGAAATCGTAGCAGACAGACAGACAGACACACTTTCGCACCTTTACTAATATTATAAACGCGACCAACGCGGACGAAGTCGAGGGAATCATCTAGTTTATAATATAAGTATGGATACTACTTTTTTCGCTTCGATAGCATGGGTGCCATTATCAGTGAACGATAATAAACATAGTAAGATACACATACAACTCACTTGACGCTCTCGTTCAGACTAAGTTAAACCTTAGGGCTCGAAATTTAGTGTATAGATAATGCAGTGTATTAGCGAAGCCAACAACTAGCGACCACGCCCACCCTTAACACAAGGCCCTTGAAAAAGTGCAGTGTAATAGGCCCATACATTGTTCTATTGTCCTTCTATTGTTCCAGAAGTCAAATCCTGCGTTCACACTACACAAGGAATCATTTACAGAGGTAGAGGTTCCTATCTCAATTATTGCTCTGCCCAAGGAAGAGCTGCATCAGTGGGTCTTCTCCGTTTGGCCCGTGAGGGCCAAGCGGGGGGTACGGGCCTCGAGGCTGAGCCTCCTTACCCGGGCGGGGCGCGGGGCAACTCTGTGCCCCGGTGAATATCTTTAAGCCGGGTAATAACCGGCTAGGGCCTGCCTTGTAGGCTACGGGCGCCTGGGTCGGGTCATCAGTGGGTCTTCTCCGTTTGGCCCGTGAGGGCCAAGCGGGGGTACGGGCCTCGAGGCTGAGCCTCCTTACCCGGGCGGGGCGCGGGGCAACTCTGTGCCCCGGTGAATGGCTTTAAGCCGTAACGACGGCTTGGGCCTGCCTAGGAGGCTACGGGCCCTAAAGTTTGGTGTTTTGTGGGTCCGCACTGCGGGTGACGTCATCGTCACCGCGTGCGGGACCCGTTTCTTCTTTTTAGGCATGGAGGCGCGTAAGCACCGCCAAGCCTGCTGTGAGGGCTTGTATTGCGCCCTGGCCCTGCAGGTACGCCGTCAGCCCAGTCGTGAGCGCCTCGATCACGGCCCGGACTATAGCCATAATGTCCGGGTCGGTCTGCGCTTCTTGTTGGGCCGGTTGGGTTGCAGGGCGGGCGTTAGCGGAGATTGACGGTTGTGGGGCGGGTTGGCTGGCCGGGCGTGCAGCTGCGGCCTGGCGGGGACGCGGTGCGTCGAATTGTGTCGGGCTTGGTGCAGCCTGACGCGTGCGAGTAGTTAGTGGTACGGTTGGTAGGCGGGTGGGTGGCACCTGGCTTGTGGCCTCGGCGGGTGATCGTCGGCCAGCGGCGGGCTCCGGCTGTTGCGGAGTCGAGGCCGCCGCTGGTGCGGTGCGGCGTGAGCGAGGCGCGCGGTTTCGGCGGCGTCTTCTCGCTCGCACCGGCTGGCCCCGTTCGGTGTGCGGGTTTGCGGCCGCTGCCAGAGTCGTAGCACTCTCAGCGGTCGCAGGTTGCGTGGTTCGTGGTGCCGATACAGGTCGCGTGTCGGTCATCACCGACTGTGCGACAGTGGGCGGCTGCGTTGTGGTTGGCGGTGCAGGGGTTTGTGCGGTTGATGGAGCGGCGGTGGTTGCGGGGCTTGTGGCCACGCCCCGCTGTTTTTGTCGGGCGGGCGCGCGAGGTGGCGGCGGCAGGTTAATGCCTCGCTTTCTCGCCTCGCGTTTATAGAGGCTGCAACGGCGGTCGTTCGCCGAGTGCTTTTGCCCACAGTTAGCACATGTGGGCTCAGCATCTCGGGGTCGTGGGCAGTCCTTCACGCTGTGTTCACCGGCACAGCGGACACAGCGGAAGGGTCTATGGCAATTGGCCGAATTATGGCCGTAAGTCTGGCATCGGTGGCACTGGGGCGGTTTCGATCCTCCACGCCACGCCTCAACAGTGATTTGCGGCATGAGCAGGATTTCATTAACTTGGTAGAGTTGGCATAGTTCTTCCTTCGTCATGTGCGCCAACCGCACGAAGTAGGTGCAGCCATGTTGTCCATGTCGTCCTCGGGGCGGTGGGATGGCTCGCGCCGCCTCGGCGGGGAAGCCGAGTTCGCGCAGCGCGGCAACCAGCTCGTCCACTGGGGTATCGAGGGGGAGGCCACGGATGGCCACCTTCGCTGGGATTTCGGAGGCCGGGCTGTAACAGTACCACGATATGGCACTGTCTTTTGCGGCGGCTTCTGTGAGATGCCGCTGCACAGCCCGGAATTCATCGGCGTCTTTGGGAAGAAAGCGGACCCCGCGTCCCAACGGTTTCGTGTTTGGTAGCCGTCCGAGCACTCGAGAGAGCGCCTGGAAGTGCCTCGACCAGTTAGGGAGGCACTCCGCTACTAGTGGCGGGTAACCAGAGCGCGGCGTTGGTTGCGCAGGGTCAGCAGTGGCATTGGGTGTGGGTGCGGTGGTAGGCGCGGCAGGCGGTGGCGAGCGGCGCGGTGAGGGCGGTGCAGCGGCGGCCTCGGCGTACGAGGCGCTTGGTTGTGGCGACGTCATTCGCACGTCGCGGTTGGTTGGCGAGGCAAGGCCTGCGTAGCTGGTCGAGTCTTTCGACCAGCTAGCCGAGTCGTATGACTCTCGCACTCGAGCGGGCGTCGGAGGTGGTGCGGCTCACGGCGACAGGGGTGTGAAGCGGGGCAGCGGTCTCCATGCATGGGAGATTCTCAGTGCGGGAGAGTGGGGGGCGCGGCTCCTGCAGTGGGGGGCGCTTTCTCGGGGTCGGTGATGGTGACGGCGGCGGGTCTTGGTAGTCGGGAGGCGGCGCGGGTAAGGCTAAGCTGAGCTTTACCCGCTTGTCCTCCTGAGTACCCGACGAACCGGAGGAAGAGGTGCTCGGGCGAACCCGCTTTGCCAGCTCGCAGCCGGGCGTGGACGCAGCTACGCGGGCTACGATGGCGGGCGGGTCGTCGTCGCTATCTTCGTCTGATGAAGGTGGCGGCGATGTTATAGCGGACGTGGTGGTCGGAGGACGTCTCGCGATCACTGCGACAGGGAGCGGAGTCATCGACAGGTCCATAACATTCCGTCGTGCCACTGCGCGCGGGATCCCGGTACGACCTCGTCCTAACTGGTGCGGCCTCTGGTCGAGCGTTCGTCTCTCGGCCATGGCAGTGCAGCATGGCTCTCGGTTTAAAATGCGTTAAAATGAATTAAAAATGGATAAAACGGTAACATGGGTAAAACGGTAAAAACTTATTAAAAATGGGTAAAAACGATTTAAAACTGCGGCCCTAACAGGGCGACCTGCAACTCCTCGCGTGCAACCCAGCCAGGTGAGACCCCAAGGGGAGGCCCAGCTTAGGCGCCCGCGGACCGGAGTATACGGGTCAACCCTGCGTGGTGTGGAGGGCGTAGGCAGAAGGGTTTGATCCCGTGCACCTTTTTCCTCACGAAAAAGGGCAGTAGGGATACGCGGCGTTTTCGTCCCGGTCGGGGGCAGTAGCTAACGCGAGATCGACCCGGCTTCCTCAAACTGCAAGCAGTGAGTACAACTGGCACCAGGGACCAAGGTAGCTAGGTACGCGGAACCGAAACTAGACGCGATATACCTCAATCGGATGTAAAAACGCTGGAAGCAAACGGCGGCGTTTTTTTTTCCGTTCAAAACAAACCGAGAGATATGGGTGGGTCGGGTGTGGAAGGAAGAGGGCTACCGTTTTTATGCTCACTAGTTGGCGCCACTTGCGAGTAAGGTCCTAAAATATAGCTGTAAATTCGGTAAACAAGCATATTTCTGAAAAAAAAAAATCCCTTTAAAAATAGTAAACATACAGGAATCAGGGAAATACTAACCTATGAATTAAGTAGCTGTTACTTCAGCCCGCTTATTTTTGCCTCTTTTTCTTAGCTCCGCTGTCAAAGTACAGAGCACTGGCATTCATTGACACGTATCTTTACATCTTCCATAATTAATCGGTTATTGCTAAATATTCATGACAATAACTAAATAATTAGACTCGCGTTAAAAGTCCAGTGATATTTAACATTTTGGAGACCTCACTCTACACTAGCGCCCCTAGCGGCGAATTTAAACGCGGTATTGTAGTCTCTACGAGTAGTATTTTGTAAATTCAGCCCAAATAAATAAAACAAAATGTTTTTATAATACTTTTTGTTTTATTATATTAGAATAAAACTTAAATTCATTCACGTTACATAATTATAGTACTTATAAACTTATCTATCAATATTTATTATATCGACATGCTTCATAAATCTTCCATTTTCGTGACCGTTGCGCGTTGGTGACCTTAAGTTTACACAGACATTTAAGGGAATAAATCGAAGAAGCCGTCGGGTTTCATTTTCAAAATATCTCATCTCATACAAAGAAAAATCCACTCACTCTCTGGTTAGAGAAATTTGAGTTTGGACATGTTCCACTTTTACCGTTTCGCAGGAATTATTCTACCACTCAAATGTCTTTGCATCTCTTTCACGATTCCACGAGGCACTCTGTACATAGGTAAGTTTGAAGGCCTTATGATCAGTTTGGAGCCAGCTGCGAAAGGAATGATTTTATTATATTAGGTACTAGCTGATGCCCGCGATTTTGTCCGCGTGGATTGAGGTTTTTTGGTTCCCGCGGAAACTCCTTAATTTTCTGGGATAAACAGTAGCCTATGTGCTAACCCAAACTATAATAAGCTATCTCTGTGCCAAATTTCATGAAGATCCGTTCAGCGGTTCGGGCGTGATTGAGTAACAAACATGATAACATCCAACCATCGATACAAACTTTCGCATTTATAATATTACTAGTGGGCCCGGCAGACGTTGTCCTGCCCTATCTTATTCGCAATCATACTAGTTTGTTGGTTTGTCCTTCAATCACGCCGCAACGGAGCAACAGATCGACGTCATTTTGCATAGTTATAGTTGAGGACCTGGAGAGTGACATAGGCTACTTCTTATCCCGAAAAATTAAAGAGTTCCCGCGGGAATAAAAAAACTTCAACCACGCGGACGGAGTCGCGGGCATCAGCTAGTTTTTCCATATTTTCTCACCGTTTAAACCTTGCCTGAATTACGACAAACATTTCAAAACCAAAATCAGCTAAATCGGCCCAGCCGTTCTCGAGTTTTAGCGATACAATATTATAGTAAGTATAGTATATATAGTATTAGTATAGATAGGTGAAAACGTGACAAATCGCCGTTTTCCCGTCGGTAGTTTTATGACGACCTCCGTGGCGCAGTGTGTAGCGCTGTTGCCTTAACGTGCGGAGGTCCCGGGTTCGATCCCCGGCAGGGTCAATTTGGGAATTTATAATTTCTGAATTTTCCCTGGTCTGGCCTGGTGGGAGGCTTCGGCCATGGCTAGTTACCACCCTACCGGCAAAGAGGTGCCGCCAAGCGATTTCGCGTTCCGGTACGATGCCGTAGAAACCGAATAGGGGGTATGGGTTTAATATAACTGCCATGCCCCTAACAGGTTAGCCCGCTACCATCTTAGACTGCATCATCACTTACCATCAGGTGAGATCGCAGTCAAGGGCTAACTTGTAGTGGATAAAAAAAAAAAAGCCGTCGGCCGCGTTCCGCGTCGCGTCGGTAAGTTTGGAGAGACCATAACTCCGTCAAACCAAAACCACTTTCGACAATATTTTTTTTTACAAAGGTGTAAACTGTAAAGAACCGAACCACCACCACCACCACTACAGCCTATTAACGTCCCACTGCTGGGCACAGGCCTCCGCTCTCATAGGAGAGCGGAATTAGAGCTTAGACCCACCACTCTGCTCCAATGCGGGTTGGCGGGCTTTAACGACTATTATCATGTTAGTGATAATAACCGGGACCGACGGCTTAACGTGCTCTCCGAGGCACGGGGGTGAAACACCGCCAACTTCCAACTCCGGGCTGGCATTGAGAATTTCTTAATTGAAAAACCCAATACCTAACTTTTATGCCCGACCGGGAATCGAACCCAGGACCTCGTGATCCGCAGTCGACTATGCTAATCACTAGACCAACGAGGCAAGAACCGAACCGTGTTATAGTAATTCGTATAATACTGTAAATGCTGTAGTAACGTCTGTCAGAGCCTTATAACTTCTGAATTACTGAACGTAATTACCGAAACCGATGGACTCCAGCCGAATATGTCATAAAAATCTTTATTTCAGGGGGGCTCTCATAGAAGCGAATGCGAAGTAAAATATTTTTTATAGCGTTAAATAGGGTTGCGGTATATCAATTTAAAGATAATTAAGAATAGAGTCCGAAAAATTTTTTTTTTAAATTTTTCCCCTAAAATTGACGAAATGGGGGGCTTTCAAAGTGGAGATTTTCTAACGTCCAAAGTGGACCTCAGAACTCTAAATTTTCTGAAAGGCTTGAGAGTGAAACTTGATCGTTTATTTGAATTATGTTCTGTACTTGAAACAACAAATACTAAAATTAGATAAATATTATAAGGAAATGAAATGATTTAATTTTTAATGAGCTTCAGTATTTTTAACAGAACTTCACAATGATGTCAATAGATGGCGCTCTGTTATGGCGATACCGCGAGGTCTCAGTTCGGGGCAAACCACTAGTTATATAAGGTAAGTTCACAAGTGCGTAGCCCGGGAGGGTCACAGTAAGTATAGTATATTTGTCACCGTAAGATTGTAAAAACCATAAGATTGCAATCTAACGTTTTTTTTCGGTAGATTGTAAACAGTCGAAAGATTGTGAACCGTTCAATTTTCTAAGTGTCAATTTTTGAAATATTCATTGTATTTTCGTTTTCTTGTCTCTTTCTTGTAGGTTAAGTTAGGGTTCGACATAAATAATCAGGTAGTGCCAGGCCGGGCACTTAGGTTCTATCGGGTTTATAAACCTAACAGATTACAATCTACCGAAAAATAATGCGTTATATTGTAATCATTCGACAGTTTACAATTTCGCGAGTTAGATTATAATCTAACGGTTTTTACAATCTTACGAAGACATATTAAAGCCCTACAGTCACTCACCAATTATAATGCCATCAGCGTCCAAAAGTGTCATGTATTGATCCTTGGCCACCTCCAAAGAGATCATATTGTACATGCGCTCAGATCTCTTGGTGCACATAACTTTATGCTTCATGAGGAACTCGTTCAGCGCCGATAGGCTGGGCAGCGCTGGCTCGCCGTATATCTAAATACCAACCAGAGAATTCTAGGCCAAATGACATCATGGCGATTATAGTCCCACAAACGTATATGACCCGGTGACAGCGTCGCTAGTAAAATATTAAAAACTAGATGATGCCCGCGACTTCGTCCGCCTGGATTGATTTTGTTTATTCCCGCAGGAACTGTTCAATTTTCCGGGATTTAAAGTAGCATATGTCCTTCCCCGGGATATAACCTATCTATGTACCAAATTTCATCAAAAAATTTTGAGTAGTTAGGCCGTGAAAGCATAGCAGACAGACACACTTTCGCATTTATAATATAAGTATGGATAAAATAAAAATAAAACTAAACGTGCATAAAAAAATCGTTCCAATTTCGGCCACCAGGCCAGATAAGTTGGTGTCCACTATAACAACCGCCGAATTAAGGTGGATTTGGACCAAACGAGCGTATGCTCATTCTATCCCCACACTATCAAAATATACTCCTTGTGTTTATAGGCTAGCCCGCTACCATCTTAGACTGCATCATCACTTTCCATCAGGTGAGATCGCAGTCAAGGGCTAACTTGTAGTGGATAAAAAAAACTAAGGCGTTGTCCTGCGTGAGCGACAAACGCGACAACACGACTCGATGCGACAGTATCAAACAAAAGCTAATCCTTCTACGCAACGACCTCAATTTACATAGACGGGCCCTGTCAAACAAAGAATGTGAACTTATTTTACTAACGCCATCTAGTCTGAAAAGCGGGACAGCGCTATGGCGGGGGCAAAGACAGGCTTATACAGGTGAGGGGCATGCACCACAAGTCGGACGCCCAACTTTTTTCTGTGAAAGGGCCCACCTAGTACCTACATATATATCGATGGGTCTACGATGTCGCGAATATAAGTTTGCTATTTTCTACAGAGTCGTATCGGGTCGCGCTGCATCGCGTCGCTCACCCTGGACAACGGGTAAGTGTTAAGCTTACGTGCACCGAGTAGAAATTCGATTCCTGCGGTATAAAATAATTAGAAGTCGCGTGCTTCATACACTGAAACAAGGAAAAACGTATGTTAGTACCAGGGGTTCTTCTTTTCTTATCTATGGCCTTTTGTACTGCGGTATATTCTGTCCAACCATTTATTTTACTTTTGACATAAGCACGCCTATGAAGTGTCATAATTATTGACAGGCAACCATTGCCAAAATTTGCGATACTCCATAGACGCATACCTATCGTTTTTTATATTTCGTAACTCGCATACTCATCTAGTAATTACAAGTACGACTTTTCTTTTCAAAATAGTCATGGAGCTTCAACACAAACTTTTTTGATTGTAATTTAATCACCATACATCTTTGGCGATGGATGGTTTCTATGACATGGATGGATGGTTTGGTATGGATTCGTGTACATTTACTGTACAGCTGTATATAAATGATTTATTTTAATACATATTAGTCATTTAAACGCTTGGGTATGTTTATAAAACAATAAAAAAATGTTGAGCACAGATATCAATGTCAAATCGATTAGAACTTCTTCATAAAGAAAGACGATTATTATCAAAAAACCGCCCAAGTGCGAGTCGGACTCGCGCACCGAGGGTTCCGTACAAACCTGTAGTAAGTTTTAAATTAAATGTTTTTTTTTAAATATTTGAGTTGATTGAATGAAAGGTAAATTGCGATTTACGATTAATGACGTATTAAAAAAAAACTACTTACTTGATCTCGTTCAAACCAATTTTCGGTGGTAGTTTGCATGGTAATGTACAACATATATTTTTTTTAGTTTTATCATTCTCTTATTTCAGAAGTTACGGGGGGGGGGGGGGGGGACACACATTTTACCACTTTGGAAGTGTCTCTCGCGCAAACTATTCAGTTTAGAAAAAAATGATATTACAAACCTCAATATCATTTTTGAAGACCTATCCATAGATACCCCACACCTACGGGTTAGATGAAAAAAAAATTTTTGAGTTTCAGTTCTAAGTATGGGGAACCCCAAAATTTATTGTTTTTTTTCTATTTTTGTAAGAAAATCTTAATGCGGTTTACAGAATACATCTACTTACCAAGTTTCAACAGTATAGCTCTTATAGTTTCGGAAAAAAGTGGCTGTGACATACGGACGGACAGACAGACAGACAGACAGACAGACATGATGAATCTATAAGGGTTCCGTTTTTGCCAAATTTGGCTACGGAACCCTAAAAATCAAATCAATAACGCATTAGAACATCATTGAAAGTAAAACAAATGATTGGACAGAAATAGCTGTTAATAGTAAATATAAAATCATAACTAGCTGATGCCCGCGACTTCGTACGCATGGATCGAGGTTTTGTGGTTCCCTTGTGGAACTCTTTAATTTTCCGGGATTAGCCTATGTGCTATTCCAGACTATAATCTATCTCTGTGCCAAATTTCAGCCAGATCCGTTAAGCTGTTGGGGCGTGATTGAGTAACAAATATCCATACATCTATCCATCCATCCATAAATCCATACATCCATCCAAACTTTCGCATTTATAATATTAGTAAGAAGTAAGATAATAGTGTCTTACCACAGGTAAATAAGGCAACAGAGTCTGCAATTGCTCACGTATCTTGATGCGTGCGATTTCTTCGGGCGACGTGTTCTTGGGGGTCATTTCCAAGTTTTTGATGTGATCCGCTACCTGTAACATATTTTTCAATTGAGATGTAAACATATAATAAATTTCAATATACCCAATGTATTTCAAAAATAATGTCGTATTTTCTATTATTTCACATCATTTTCATTTACTTTTTAGTGGCTATTAAACATAGGATCTTCCAAAAGACATATTATCCACTGCCATTTAGTGTTATGATAGATTAGAGTCTGTGTGGCAATCCACAGGTTTTCCCGATTAAAAAACTCTTATTTTTCGGGATAAAACGTATAGCCAACGTGTTATTCCAGACTGTAAGATGGATGGATGTTTGTTGAGTAACAAACATCCATCCATCCATCCAAACTTTCGCATTTATAATATTAGTATAGATTATAATAATATAAATTAAAGACCTCGCACAATATTTTGCAAATATCTAAACCCACACGGACGAAGTCGCGGGCATCATCTAGTAAAAATAACAGTAAGAAGTAAGTTAGTTACCCACCGTTAGTGTAATTTTGTCCAAATATTTGGTGTACGCATTTTGCACCAAGTCAAATGGTATGTTTTCGATAACTGCAACAAAATTAATAGTATTTTTATTTATTTCTCTCTCTCCGCGTCGTATTCCTCATTACTGAGGGTCGTGACCCCTTTCCATTAATCACATAATAAGTAAGTTTAGAAACTATCCTCGTGTGTGAAGCACTGTAATAAAATTATAAAATTTAGTTTAACGCAAAATATGTCATTCCTCGTTCAATGAGTTCCATCGAATATTTTCAAGGCCTTTGAAAGTAGTTTCGTTACTGCAATGTATCGCTACTGGATGGCATAAACAGTCGCGTTAGAAGACTGGATTACAGATGCATAATATCTCAAATTTCGGCACTGGTAGGTAAGTGAACCGTGGCCTAGTGGTCAAGGCGCTCAGGGCGCGATTCCCAGAGAGGCGCAGGTTCAAATCCTGCCGGTTCCGGAATTTTTGATATGCATGTTTAAGTAAGTTTAGAAACTATCCTCGTGTGTGAAGCACTGTAATAAAATTATAAAATTTAATCACATAATGGTAGGAGTTTTCTTGGGATAATAATGCGACGGGTTCCCACGTCCTTCCGCATACAACTTGACAAAGAGTATTAATTAATCTCCTACTCGCTCTAGTCTAAGTTTATTAATAACAGTGAATAACGATTATTAACAGATGTTAGTGATGATAACCGGGACCGACGGCTTGGCGTGCTCACCGAGGCACGGAAGAAACTAAAAAGCCAAATTTTAACGTCCAAATTCTGTCACCCATCTAGTTATCGACTTGGGTCAACGTCGCTTAACACTCGCAATCAACTGATATGCGTTGTCACAACTGGGCCACTCGTTTCTCACTTTATTTTGCCAAATGATAGTAACTAGTAAGCCACTATTGGATATTTTGTTTTCATACAATTAATATAAAATCGACTTTTGACGACCGCCCTGCCGCAGTGTTGAGCGCTGATGTCTTAACATGCGGAGGTCCCGGGTTCAATCCCCTGTAGGGTAATTTTGGGAATTTATAATTTCTGGCATTTTCGCCTTTTATGAGCCTGGTGGGAGACCGGCAAAGACGTGCCGCCAAGCGATTTAGCATTCCGATACGATGCAGCGTTTCTACAGAAACCGATTATAGGGGTATAATGGGTAGTATAACTGTCATGCCCCTAACATGTTAGTCCGCTACCATCTTAGACTGCATCACTTACCATCAGGCAAGGGCGGCTTATCCAACTCGTAGTGGATAAAAAAAATTGCCGATAAAAGTGAAACCGAATATTTAATTATTTTTTAAATTATTTACGGCTTTAATTTTTTGATAGTCTGTCAATTACAGTTAGTTTACATATCATTAAAATCAAAATTAAATCAAAATTAAAAACTAAATTAAAAACTGAAAACTAAACATTAAAAATATCATCTACCCCGCTGCAATGAGGCAGTGTGCCCAGAACGCTGACTGCGTTACGTTAATTATTAAAGTTTTTTTTTTTAAATACTTAAAATATTATAAACCTTAAAACTAAGGGATTAAAATTTAATTACGAATGTAGTATGAGCATGTCGATCACGGTGACGCGAATCCACTAGTTTACCCCCTACCAAAAAGTGCTCAACGCGGCTAAAGAAGTTTTCACTTCAAAAAAAGTACTGTATAAAGCTCGCATCACACTCACCATAAGACTGGATAGTATATGAAGTCAGGTCACTCTCGTGTATCTGGTCCCTCGGGTTTCCTTCCGCGTCTTGTATACTGCCCAGAACTGACTGTATCAACCGGATATCAGTGAAATGAGGGTATCTCCTGCGATACAACTGAGTCAGTTTAAGGCTGTGCACTATTGTCTCTGACCCCGCTTGACCATTGATTTTGCATAAGCGTTTGAATATTATCTGAAAAAAAAAGGTTCATATTACTAAGGCTAATTCACACATATACACTGTAAAGTTTTAAACATTATACAGTTCAATACAGTCTCTAAAATAAACTCAAGCCGGGTACAGACTGCTGTAACGTAACATGTAATGAAACATGAAAGGAACATTTCATATGTGTGGACGCAGTGCGCGCACGAACCGAACATGTACCTATACTCGCATCTGTTTCCGGCATGCACGCGGCGAACATAGCCCAGTCTGCCGAGAACAACGTTCCGCAGTACAGACACACAATCCGTCCACACTGACGCTCCATGCACACTGCGCGCCCCTTTGTGTTCGGCGAAAAAACCGACAAATGGCGGATCGCGGCGCGCACCAGTGGAAATGCTCAGTTCGTGAGCGTAGTGTGCACGGTTCGTGCGGGCAAGGCGTCCACACTATGGGAATTCTGTTACATTGCACGATACATTGCGACAATGTGGAGGGCAAATTCTTTCGTTGCGTGTTACATTGCATGTTATATTTCGTAAATCTGTACCCGGCTTTAGATCGCTGATGAGCTCAAAGTCAAACTCAAAAGCCGGGTACAGATTTACGAAATGTAACATACAATGTAGCACGCAATGAAAGAATTTAATTTCAATGAAAGAATAAATACCAACTTAAACTAAAAAAAAATGTTTTTGTTGATTTTCTCAAAAAGCGCTACATCAACTTCGATAAAATTTATATGGGACCACCTCTGAAGTATGATCTACCAAGGAAAAAATAATCATCAAAATTGAATCATAATTGGCGGAATGATCGCATAACATACATACAAAAACATACAGTCGAATTGAGAACCTCCTCCATTTTTGAAGTCTGTTAGAAATACCATACACCGAAAGAATAAGATGACTTGATGACGGCTTCAATCGTTATTATTATAAGAGATAGCTGACTTTCACTTTTGACATCAGTGGAGAGCTCTACACCCACCTAATACTGAATCAGCTTTTCAGGCGATAGTTACAAAGGTGGTATCTCTTAGTCTATATCGTACAACTGCTACAACCGTGACAACCGTGAGATATCGGGCTTATTACTATCGTTGTCCTAGGTGAGCGAGAGAAGCGACGCCACGCGATACGACGCTATAGAAAATGATTTATCTACGAGACAACATAGGCCACGTAAAGGGTCAGCTAACGTTTGATACTGTCGCATCGCGTTGCGTTGCCGCGTTTGTCGCTCACCTAGGACAACGGGTTAGACAGTAAATTAGTATGGTCACAATACACAAAATTTTATACCACCCTGCTCCACATAAACGAAGAATAGAGGGTCGTAACCGTACTGGCATTCTGCCAATTTTCAAGATACGGTCACAGCCGTTACCGTTACCGTTAAGTGATATTATGCTCTAACAGGTCTGGCGTAAAATAAACCTTACCCTGGCAATATTTTTAATTATTGAAGTGAAAACTTCTTTAGCCGCGTTGAGCACTTTTTGGTAGGGGGTAAACTTGTGGATTCGCGTGACCGACATGCTTGCGAACAGCGACATGCTCGCCTTGTTACGAAGACAAAAGGTCTTAAATATAAATATACTACATTCGAAATTAAAGTTTAATGCCTGTGTTAAGGTTTATATTTTTTTTCTTTTTTAAATAGAATATTTAAATATTCGTTTTCACTTCAATCGGCAGTCCCTATGACTGCCAATTTTTTTTATTTACCCTGGCAATGTCGTTTAGAAGCTTGTGTGCGGTGCTGGCGCTGAGATCGAACAGGCCCGCGTACTTGGACTGCATCTCTTGCATTATCATATAAACCGACGATATGAACATCTGTATAGAAAAGAAAAACAACTTTAGTCTATCTATCTATACGAATATTATAAAGAGATAAAGTTTGTGTTTGTGAGTTTGTGACGTTGTAGGGTAATCTCTGGATCTACTGAACCGATTTTGAAAAATTCTGGTACCAATAGAAAGCCACTTTATTTGTGAGTGTCATAGGCTATATATTAAAACCCGAAAAATTAGGGAGTTCCCGTGGGAATTTAAAAAAACTTATTTCACGCGGACGAAGTCGCGGGCACCCGCTAGTCTTATCTTACTAATATTATAAATGCGGAAGTTTGGATGGATATTTCTTACTCAATCACGGCCCAACGGCTGAACTGATCTCCTTGAAATTTGGCACAGAAATAGATTATAGTTTGGAATAGCACATAGGCTACTTTTTATCCCGGAAAATTAAAGAGTTCCCGCGGGAAACAAAAACCTCAAACCACGCAGACGAAGTCGCGGGCATCCGCTAATCGCTTCGTGTCATAGGCTATATATTAAAACCCGAAAAATTAGAGAGTTCCCGTGGGAATTTAAAAAACTTATTTCACGCGGACGAAGTCGCGGGCACCCGCTAGTCTCATCTTACTAATATTATAAATGCGGAAGTTTGGATGGATATTTCTTACTCAATCACGGCCCAACGGCTGAACTGATCTCCCTTAAATTTGGCACAGAAATAGATTATAGTCTGGAATAGCACATAGGCTACTTTTTATCCCGGAAAATTAAAGAGTTCCCGCGGGAAACAAAAACCTCAAACCACGCAGACGAAGTCGCGGGCATCCGCTAATCGCTTCGAGTAAGGAATACTCATTAGAGATTTTCGATTTTTTTCCTATAATTGTGATGTGAGACCTTGGTTTTGATTTATTGGCGAATGTCAAAATATGCGGCATACGCGGCCGTATCTTTTGATTGCGTTGACTTCGTAGCTTGATTTTTTTTACAGCTCCAAGTTACCATAGACCTACATATTTGCTATAATTTCAACTTGATAGCTCCACTCTTTCCCGAGAAAAAGGTGGTTGATAGACAGACAGACAGACTTACAACGAAGTGATCCCATAAGATTATTTTTTCCTCTAGAGTTACAGAATCCCAAAAATGGTTAACAAATTGTTTGAGAAGCTTTTCAGCTGTCCATTTATTTATTTGTCAGAGCTTTGTAGAGTTCGTGTCACTAAAGAAGTTCCCTAGAGGAAATGCTGTGATCACATCCTTAAACATTAATTAATGTATTTTACTACTAGTCACTACTAATTGCCGCAGGACCTCTTTTGTAACACGGACTCTAACTTCTAAGAAAATGAACATAATTTATTTTGAAGCCACAATTGTCAGAGTTAGTTAAAAAATTAAGTTAGTAAAAACCTACCATAGGAATTGGCATCTTCTGCTTGTGTTTAATTGGAACCTGTAACAAAAGCACTTTTAAATTAATTTAATCTGACCCTCTTTTCCCGATTAAATCCAGTAATCAATGCTTTGCTCAAAGTTAAATCAATTATCTTATGCATTGTACATATTGTCGCAGAAGGTAGATGAAAAAACATCATTGGTGGCATACCACGCACAAGTAGCTTCAATTCTTCGCTACGGCATAATTTTCTGGGGAAATACTAGCGAAATCAACCACGTATTTGTTGCGCAAAAAAGGTGCATAAGAGCAAGATGTAAAATAAAAAAGGGATAGCTGCAGACCTTATTTTAAGAAACTCAATGTTCTCACTGTTACGTCGCTAAGTATATGTCACCGTAAGATTGCAAAGGCCGTTGGATTGTAATATAACTAGCGATATTGTAAACTTTCGACTGATTACAATTTAACACATTATTTTTCGTTAGATTGTAATCTGTTAGATATATTAACCCGATAAAACCTAAGAGTTACCTAGTCAGTCACTACTACCTAGTCATTTATGTCGAACCCTAACCTAACCTACAAGAAAAAGACAAGAAAACGTAAAAACAATGAATATTTCAAAAATTGACACTCGGACCATTGAACGGTTCACAATCCGTCGACAGTTTACAATATCGCTAGTTGGATTACAATCTAATGGTTTTTGCAATCTTACGGTGACATATATATATTTGAACTTGCTCTATTCTTAAGGAACAATGAAAATCTGTTTGTTCGAATTAATCGAGAACGCTGTAAAGACTTATTCCGGTGTCCCACACATAAAACTACATTTTTGAGCAAAAGTGTTTGTGTGATGGCGATCAAGAAGTTATTACCTAGGCAAATAAGGAAATGTAATAACATAAATCAATTTAAAAGTAAATTACGTTACTATTTATTAGTTATACAGGGTGTCCCTGGATAAAGTGCAACCCCGAAAGGGGGTGAAACTAGACCATAAATTATCGACAAAAAAAAATAGAAAAAAAATTCTAAAAAAAATATTTTACTTTTTATTAGCAAATTAAGATTTTTATTTGATAAGTAGACTCTATGTAAGAAAAAAAACGATTTCTTCAAAATTAGTGGGTCGATTGCTTTCAAATAAGAAAAAATATTATGCCACATACTTGGCGGTAAGGATTAAATAACAATTAGCTCGCAAAAAAGTAGCATTATGACATAAACTTTGCTTTTTATGAAAAAGAAACCCTTTTTTATAACTATTTTTTTCAATGATCTCTAAATTTCTCAGAAAAATGCCCCCAATACCAGAAGATTTTACGATTTATTATTATTCTCTATCATATTACCTTTCAAATAAAAAAAAGTCTTCGTTGTAACCCAAGAAACGAGCTGGCTAAGAGTTTTTAAAAATGACGTCACCACTCGTCGTTTGCCGGGACGCGTCCTTTTTTTGTGTTTTAGCAAGGACTGGGGTGGGGTTCGGGGAGGGGTTCGAAATAGGACTAACAATGCGGAGTAGTCAGGTAGCCAGTCGCTCCGATATTCACGTCGCTACTACCTGTTACTACTCCTACTGTCCTGTGCGTTGAGTTTTTGTCACGTTATTTTGTTTTTGTTGCGTTATTTTGTTTTTGTTCTGTTATTGACTTTTTTGTTACGTTTTTAACTCTACTTTGTTGTTTATTGTTGAGATGCCGCGATTGACCGAGTTCTCTCCGCGAGAAATCGCTGACATCCATTATTACTATGGAATGTCACGTGGACGCACAACAGTCGCTCGTTCAGCATACATAAACGCATTTCCGGGAAGACTTATACCATCAGCACGGAATTTTCAAGAAGTTCACCGGAAGTTATCCAACATCGGACTTGGATTAGCTCGAGATCTCCGTGAACAACAAGCTACAATTATTGACCATTCAATAGAAGAGGCTGTTTTAAACGATTTGTTTGCTGATCCTACAACCAGCATTAGACGATTGGCTTTGCGTCACGGGTTATCTAAAACATCGGTATGGCGAATTTTGAAAAAGGAGGGATTGCATCCATACCATTACCAGCGAGTCCAACACTTGCATGAAAATGTAGACAATCGTTCAAGGTGCGTCCTGTCGGCGTGGATTCAAAGAAAAATTAGAAACGATCCAGAATTTTTAAAAACTATTTTATGGATGGATGAAGCAAAATTCACTCGGAATGGAATCACAAACTGCAGGAATTTACATGAATGGCGTTATGAAAATCCACATTTAAAGAGGGCATCCACATTTCAAGTGCAGTTCTCAATAAATGTGTGGGCGGCTCTAATCGATGACGTTTTAATTGGTCCAGTTATTTTACCTACAACATTAAACTCCGAACGTTTTTTATCTTTATTAAGAGACCAACTGCCATTTTTGCTTGAAGAAGTTCCGCTGGCCACAAGGCGGCGGGAGCGTATGTTTTTGCAGATGGATGGATGTCCTGCTCATTACGGGCGAAATGTTCGGAGTTTTTTAAATGAAAACTATGCAAACAGGTGGATTGGCCGGGAAGGACCAGTGGGCTGGCCAGCGCGTTCACCTGATCTGACACCTCTTGACTACTTTTTGTGGGGTACAATGAAACAAAAAGTCTACAGAACCACAGTAAACACCGAAGCCGAGTTACAAAATCGAATACTTCAATGTGCGAATGAATTAAAAAGTGATCCAGGGATGGTGCGTAGAGCTACAAACCAAATTGCTCTACGTGCTGCAATGTGCCTCCAGCAACGAGGTGGCCATTTTGAGCATTTAATGTGATAGTTATAGGAATTGTAAAAAAATAAAAATATGTACGACTTGATTAAAACTTGTAATCAAAATCTGACTTTTAATGGCGACTTTCAACACTTCATAGCCAGCTCATTTCTTGGGTTACAGCAAAGATTTTTTTTTATTTGAAAGGTAATATGATAGAGAATAATAATAAATCGTAAAATCTTCTGGTATTGGGGGCATTTTTCTGAGAAATTTAGAGATCATTGAAAAAAATAGTCATAAAAAAGGGTTTCTTTTTCATAAAAAGCAAAGTTTATGTCATGATGCTACTTTTTTGCGAGCTAATTGTTATTTAATCCTTACCGCCAAGTATGTGGCATAATATTTTTTTTTATTTGAAAGCAATCGACCCACTAATTTTGAAGAAATCGTTTTTTTCTTACATAGAGTCTACTTATCAAATACAAATCTTAATTTGCTAATAAAAAGTAAAATAATTTTTTTAGAATTTTTTTTCTATTTTTTTTGTCGATAATTTATGGTCTAGCTTCCCCCCCTTTCGGGGTTGCACTTTATCCAGGGACACCCTGTATAATGGTGGCCATATACGCAACGAGAAATCGTTACGATCGGACTGTACAGTTCGAGCGGTACAGTTTATCGTACATGGCATACAAGCTATATACGCTACGAGAAATCGTTACGATCAGACAGTATAATAAACGGTGCCCACGCACACGTGTCAGCGATGGCTTCGACGGACGACGTTTTAGCAGTTGTTGGATTAATATTCGCCCTGAAGGAAAAAAAAGTGAAGCGGAAAAATCGTAGCATCTGGTGCAAAGAATGGCTAATGAAAAGAAAAGTTCATTCTCATGTCAATTTGTTGGCGTTTTCATTCACAATTGTGATAGTCTTTGCCTTTAGTATTCCAAAGACAAGGTTCACTGCGATATAATTCATTAAACTGTTCTAGCCATTTGCGATTAGTTTGAGACGCCATGACGCGTGCGCACGTCCACCCGAACTGCGACTGACGACAAAACTGAACACGAAAACTGAACGAGCGCATACACGTTACGATCAGTCGGCACAGTTCTTCCGATTCCGATTAATCAATTGAAATTTTTGTATTGTTCCGTTCGACTGCACAGTCTTAAAAAATCGGTCGAAACTGTACAGTTTCATAACATACATGTAGCGATTTATTGTTACCGTTCGAACTGTACAGTATGGTCGTAACGATTTCTCGTTGCGTATATGGCCACCATAAGACATTTTATAATATTAATGAATTTTTTCAGCTCAGTAATTTTTAAAATTTACAATATAATCTTAGATTTTGACATTTTGATATTAATTTTGACATTAATTTATATTTTCCTTATTTGCTAATATTATTACTTAGATCATATTTATAATTTTAACAACTGTTTTGTACCACTATTGCACGCCCCAAGAGGCAATGTACCTATTTTTGCAATAAAATGATTTGATTTGACAAAAGTAAGTAAAACTTTATCTCTCATCATCTTTTAAGGCGTTTTTTGTTGGTTTACAAGCAGTTTTTGTGCATGAATACACTGACTAGGATGTTTTTCTGATATATGCTTGTACTTTTTGGAATACTTGTTAACTCCTCTTTGATTGTTGGCATAGTTATCTATGGATTTCATCATTATGCCATGGTGTACCAGAGATTTCTTAGTCCAGAGGTTTTAATACTTAAAACATGAACAGTGATAACATCACACTACTGCATCTTGGAAATTGTCAAAAGATTATTGAAGTGAAACTTCTTTGGAATTGTGATTTGAAAATTCAATACAACGAAAAAGCAACACTAAAACGTGACAAACATATTCATAGTAGGATTTAGCCTACGAGAGAATAAGATAATTGTATTGAGAATGAGATAAAGAATATGTAGTAAAAATTTATGTGTTATCTCATTCTCTCGTAGGCTACTTTTCTAAAGTTTCACTTCTGCCATGTCTGAATTGCACACACACACTATTTTTTATGGCTTTGGCAGCAGGGTGGTAACTAACCACGGCCGAAGCATTAATCAAGAACTGGTCACTGAAGAAGACCAGACCAGACAAAATATATAAATTCTATTCAATTCCCAAACTAAGCACAGTGCTCACCACTGGGCCATCAGGGAGGAAAGTTGTTAAAGTTCAACCTGTAAATACTATTAGGATGACAGTAAACATTCTAACCTTCTCTCTCGACTGACAATAATCATAAGAGGAAATGAGATAAACCTACTTTTGCTATCCCAATAGCATTTGAATTGAGTCATAGTGAAAAGCGGTTGATATACAGTGCGATTCTCCAAGAATTGCACATAGCAATTATTTAGAAGAATAATTACTTACATCTGGGACGGCCGCAGGTATATAAGCATATAATGTTCCTCGCTTCTTTGAGTTAATATTCTCCACCACCTCCTGTGGGTCCAACTTTTCTGACAGGCGTAGAAACGCAGTCTTATCATTTTTTTCAGTGAATAAGTGCATGAAGTCAAAGTTACCATTGATTAATGGTTTCAGATGTTTTAAAATTAAATTACCAATATTTGACTGGAAATAAATATTAATGAATTACTTGAAATAAATATTAATGAATTACTTGTGAAAAAAAATCTCTCTGCAATGCATGCTTTAAATACTTCAAGTGCTCAAATAATCAAGTAAATCTACCATTTGTATGGAATGTCTTTCCTAATGAAAATAGCCAGAAAGAAACTCAGGGGTTTCTTGCCCTTCCAGCACACATATTTCCTGCCACTTATAACTTAAGTACCTTTAAGGCTAGAGTGAATAGACATCTTTTATAGACAAATGCGATTCGACCTAGACCTCATCATTGATTTTCATATAGCATGATTATTGTCAAGTGAAAGCCTATTCTACATCCATTATAAATGCAAAAGTGTGTTGGTCTGTCTACTACACTTTCATGTCCCATCTGTTTAACCGATTTTGATGAAATTTGGTACAGGGATAGGTTGTATCCCGGGGAAGGGCATAGGCTACTTTTTTTCTGGAAAATTAAGGAGTTCCTGCGGGAATCGAAAAAACTAAGTCTATGCGGACAAAGTCACAGGCATCATCTAGTTATAATACAAATAAAGTCACTACAGTCCCTAGTATTGCTGGAGCAAACCAAGCTCTTTTATCTATTGACTTTTATCCTAAACTAGCAGATGCCCGCGACTTCGTCCGCCTGAAATAAGTTTTTCTAAATCCCACGGGAGCCGAGCTCCCTAATTTTTCGGGTTATAAAATAGCATAGCCTAAAATAGACACTAATAATGTGGCTTTCTATTGGTACCAGAATTTTCAAAATAGGTTCAGTAGATCCAAAGATTACCCCCTACAACCTCACCAACTTTACCTCTTCATAATAATTGGTTTGTAGGCAGTAAACAAGGCGCCCTGGGAAACACCATAAGCAAGTACCGAGCGGGCGCCCTCTCGCGATTCAGCTAGGTCAATGGAGGTAGTGGACAGTGGTTGGATCCGTGGTCTCATCGTTAAGTCAATGCATGGCCCATGCATTCAGCATGCAGCATGGTAGCCAAACTAATAATAATTAAAATATGAATTAATTTATCACTTACACCAGTTACACTGCTAGGTACACCGGCAATGGCTATAACAGACATATTGATATTATGTGTTCAATGCAAAATTACCCTAAAAAATGATATTTCTATCCACTATATATAAGAAGGAATATTTTATTACTTTTGTTTTTATTTTTAATCCACAGATTAGATGCCAGCAGATGGGACAGATAGCGATTAGCGATGTGCCGAGTCACGAGTGGCGAGTACGGTTGGACGTAAGCCAGACTCGATTCTGGTACTCGAGTCGGGAAGAATCGATTTTGTACTCGCTGACTCGATTCTATTATTCGAGTCCAACTGGCTCGAGTCTAGTATTAGAGTTAAGTTGACTCGTTCGTACTCGATTTCTGTTTACTTAAGCAATAAAGTGACGCCTAATAATTCAAGTTTGAACCTGCAAATTTTTGTTTTGATTTAATTGTTTTGTATCAGTAAGCTGTTACTGTGAGTGAATTTATCTGTTTGTTAGTAACTTAGTACTAGAAGTGAAGAGATTATATTCTATATGTCGCATTTTAACGGCGGCCTATGTCAGAAAAGACGTGACACGTCGGTAAAGCGCGTCACATTTTTCTTTTAAATCAGCAGAACCGCTGACCCTTAGTAGGTCACCGTCTCTGCTGTCACTATCTACAGTACTAGAACTAATACCGATCTTGACAATGACCACCGCAAATGCAGATACGTCACAGATTGCAACTGAAGGTTACTATTTGAATGAATAGCTTTAATCACTGATTTTAATAGTTGCCTAGTCTATCACTGGTATTTGCAATCACTAAATAAATAGACTACCTACAAATGCAACTCATAGAAACACTACGCCACTATAAGACATAGGTTGTAATTATTATTAATGATTCTAATAGTTAATCCATCACTGACTTGCAAAAGCCTTACTATTGTCACAATTAAGAGAATCACTCATAGCAAAGGTGATCAAATGAAATATTACGATAATTACCATACGTGGGTAGGTACGTAGGTAGTTTAATAATAATAATTTAACCTCACAGATTCTAATCCTAAATTACTTAAAAGAAACACCGATTTAGATGTTAAATTCAGATGGTTTTTATTCAAATGATCAAATGAGTCTACCACCAGCTCGGAAGGCCACTCTGACAGAGAAGAGCTGGCGAGAAACTCTGCGGTAGCTCTTTTTAAAAGATTTGACAATCATTTTTACAATATTAACTTAGTTTACGATATTCAAGATGGAAACCGATTCACAATTATTTATCACAACTTAAACAATAATAAACAAAGTTAGTTTGGTCTAAAATCAAACTAAAATCTAGGCACACAATATAAGTGAAAATTGGTCTTACAACCTTTCGCTTACCAGAGCTCCAACAATTATGATCATATTCTCGGCCATTACAATGCTTTTAAAGCGCACTATCGGGCCCCCAACGACAGCTCGCGGCGTTACAATAGCCGACTCGCCCCGATTGGAGGAACGATATAGCGGGTAAACAATTGAAACTCTTATTATTAACAAATCACTTAACTACAGTGTTAACCGAGCCCAACTGGTTTGGTTGGTGTTTAAAATTATTAAAACAAATCATTGTTAGATTTACGAGTAATTAAACAGCAAAATCTCTGCATAAAAATAAATAGGAAACTAAATAGTACATGCGGCCAAGACTAGCCTTTTAAATCTATAAACTCCTCTTTAAATCTCACGATGTTAGAAACAATTAATAAACTTTAACAATAAATTGCTAATATTATCATAAAACTAATCAGATCGGGTTGCGAGTTTGACGCCCTTCTGGCTTCTCTCCCGATATATATGTATAATTAACTTTATTAAAAATGGCGCCCAAAAAAGCCTCAGGTGTATGGAAGTGCTTAAAGAAAGTGGACGGCGATAAAATAAAGTGCAAAAATTGTGATTCCGTATTTAAAGACTAATTTGTTAGAGCACCTAAAAAAAGCTCATCCTATCATTTACTAGACATTACATTATTTTCACATGAACATTTCTTTTTTTTTGTTAGGTTAAGAAATGTTTGATCTATTATATATTTATGTCACGCTACATGCTGTTTGAAGTATACTCCTTTTCAATTTTTCCTTTTTGTTCTAAATTCGGTAACGGACTTGAGTTCTGGACTCGAATTTCTAGACTCGAGGTCTGGACTCGAATTCTAGACTCGAGTCCTGGACTCGAGTCAACATTCGAATACGAAACATAGAACTCGAGTACTGGGCTTACATCACGGAATCGAGTCAAGATTCGAATACCGTTTAAACAGACTCGAGTCGACTCGATTCACCAAAACAGCGACTCGGCACATCACTAGGGACAGAGTGTATTTGTTACTTATTTGTCACGTAGGTATTTGTTACCTCCATGGGTAGTCATTGTCCATGGGACAGAGACAAATATCATAGTTCATATGAACCATTTTGAAAATTGAAAATAGATTTTCGGCTCTGGGTTCCAGCCCCCTTTTGCCCTTTTTTCTTCTGGGGGGTTCTCCTTTTCTTGGTTTATGGCTTTTAAGTTTCAGTATTGCCAAGACAGCACAATGCACTTCGCCAGTGTCGAGTAACTTGAGGGAGGCACAAAGGAGATTGGCCGGTTACAGGGTGCCAAAATTACTGAAAACGCTCTGTAATAGCAGGTATAAATATATTTGTTAGTAAACTACATAGGTACTCTAAATAACAATATATCATATTATATACCATGTAGAGACAAACATAGATAAATATAAAAATAATAGGGATCTACTATAGTACAAATTACAATATAAGTTTGTTAATTTTAAAATATTTACAAAGATAGGTACTTAACATAAGGGCTAGGTATATGCTAACAATAGGACACACTCAACATTCAAGGGACGGGGAACTTGAGGGGGGAAGAATATCATATATAATTTATATAATTTATAGGGAAGTTTAGGACAGGAGAAGAAAATGTGAGAGACTGATCCCTCGTCCAGACCACACTCACACAGGGAGCTGTCACACACTCTTTATCACCTACCGGATCCTGAACACGACAGAGACTCTCCCCTTACTATGAAAAGGGTTATCCATAAGAGCTTCAAGACACTGAACTGTTAGGCAGACACTGCATTGAACTGTGCTGCAGTTCAATTTCTGTCCTGCTTTAAGAGCTCATAGTAACCCTCCTAAGCAGCCTCTTCTGAGCCTGTAGCAATGACTTAAGAAGGAAGACCTGCACCCTGATTGCGTAACTTCTGTAATTGCATCAATCATTGTTACAGTATCAATAATTTTCAGTTGTTTGAATGAAGCACAGGCTTACAGGAATGAAGCTATGGGAACTGACCAAAAAAAAAGGTCTGAGTATATTTCCTACCTCTATGACATCCGTGCTTTCTTCATAAGCCACAGATTTATAAATTTATTAATTATGTCTGTGTCATAAGCTTTCTTCTGTGACTTTGATTATGTATATAACTGATATTTAAAAGCATATAGAAGGCATTGTAATAATAATACCACAAGTGAGCGAAATGAGTACCTATATATGTAATGCCAAGGAGTGACAGAGCGCGAAAATCTCTTTTCTTGTCCTTCTCAGCGTATTACTTTTTTTTGTTGGCCACATAATACGGGGCAAACAATCCTGTGTCGTTTTTGTTATTCGCCCATATTCGTACGAAATCAGAATTGAACAAAGTGGTAACTGTGCTCGTAGCTAAGGAAAGAAGTGATTTAAATCAAAGACGATGGTGTATTTCTGTGTGTTAGGCTGCAAAAGCCGAACTGAACGTAAATACGACAACATAACCTAAAATATGTAAGTTTACAATTTTGACCTTATTTTTACCTGATTGTTACAGATAAAAACAGGTTGTATCTGTAAATACTCGCATGAATGCTACAAAGTACAGAAATAACAAAAAAGTACTCATTTAGCATTAAGAAAATAATCGAATTTTGTAGCATTAACCACCCAAGTTAAGAAGGTAAGTAAAATGATGCCAGGTTCCATTTTTGTATGTTCCCTGAAATTAGTCGGGTGACTCGCGTTATTATTATTATTACTCGCGTTGTGGGGATGCCAGCTGTATTATCATATTTACCTAAGTTTGGAACCCAAAATTAAGGGGAAAAAAGTGTCAATCTATATACGTAATAAGAAATTTTATAAACACCCGTAACTATACTTGTTAATTTTCAGGATTCAAGACAAATCCATACGTGACAATATAATTATGAATAGAGTCGACAGGACGAAAGAGGTGGGAGCCAAGGAAATATGCAAGCACAGAGCATGAAATGAAAATTCAATACCAACGCTGCATACGCATGTAATTCCTGTGATCAACCTGTGATTTGTAAGGATGAAAATAAAAATACGGCGATGCCAATTCGTAAGATTAATTATAATAATGCCTATCCAATAATGGTACCACCCTTACGATGAAGCTTTTGTATCATAACAACACTTGATTGTTTTATGTCAGTCATTGATCTATACAAGTTTTATGCGTGACGCTGTTTTTAATTAATTATTACATGTTAATCCACTAAACTCGTGGACGCTGTATAAGACGTGGACTTGCTACTAAAATAATAATAATTATGAAAGTGAGAAGAAGTTATATATATATTTATTCTGTACCTATAAGATCATTTTATTCATAAATTAAACTAGTTTTAATCTGTATTTCATCATCATCATCATCATCATCCTCAACCGATAGACGTCCACTGCTGGACATAGGCCTCTTGCAAGGATTTCCACACGCTTCGGTCTTGCGCCGCCTGGACCCAGCGGCTCCCTGCGACTCTCCTGATGTCGTCTGTCCAGCGAGTAGGGGGTCTGCCAACGCTGTGCTTTCCCGTGCGTGGTCGCCACTCCAGCACTTTGGGACCCCAACGTCTATCGGTTCTTCTAACTATGTGCCCCGCCCATTGCCACTTCAGCTTCGCAACACGTCGAGCAATGTCGGTTAATTCAGTTCTTCTGCGGATCTCCTCATTTCTGATTTGATCGCGCAAAGAAACCCCGAGCATTGCTCTCTCCATCGCCCGCTGAGTGACCCTGAGCTTTCTTATGAGGCCCATAGTTAGCGACCAAGTCTCGCAACCGTATGTCATCACTGGCAACACGCACTGTTCGAAGACTTTGGTCTTCAGGCACTGAGGAATCTTGGACGAGAAGACATCTAGAAGCTTCCCGAACGCTGCCCAGCCGAGTTGGATTCGGCGGCTCACCTCTTTCTCGAAATTGGACTTACCTAGCTGGACCATGTGTCCGAGGTATATTATACTCGTCTACAATTTCGAGTGCAGAGCTCCCAACCATTACTGGGTGGAGCGGAACATGAGCATTAGACATGATTTTTGTCTTACTCATGTTCATTTTAAGGCCCACCTGTTGGGAAACTCTGCTGAGGTCATTGAGCATTGCATTAAGGTCACCCAGAGTCTCTGCCATGATGACTATATCATCGGCAAACCGAAGGTGAGTGATGTACTCGCCATTGATGTTGATGCCAGATCCGTTCCAATCCAGAAGCTTAAAGACGTCCTCCAACGCAGCGGTAAAGAGCTTCGGGGAGATTACATCTCCGTGTCGCACTCCCCGCTGTAGTTGGATTGGCCTCGTAGTCTGGTCCTGTATACGAACTGACATTGTGGCGTTTTCGTACAAACACTTCAGCACTTGGATATACCGGTAGTCTATCCGGCATCTCTGCAGTGACCTCAACACAGCCCAAGTTTCCACCGAATCGAAGGCTTTCTCATAGTCCACAAACGCTAAGCATAGTGGCCGGTTATACTCTTCAGTCTTCTGTATAATCTGCCGCAGCGTGTGTATGTGGTCTATGGTACTAAAGCCTTTTCGGAATCCGGCTTGTTCGGGAGGCTGGAAGTCGTCGAACCTACGAGCGAGACGATTCGTTATGACTCTCGAGAACAACTTATAGACATGGCTGAGCAGCGAGATGGGTCTATAATTCTTCAGCAAGGGATTGTCTCCCTTTTTGAAGAACAGAACCACCACGCTCCTGTGCCATGCCTGTGGCGTTAAGCCATCGCGAATGACGGAATTGAACAATTGAACAACATAATCTGTATTTAATTTGTATTATTTCCCTTATTACAACACGCACTTAACTTATTTTAAGGGTGTCCGCTCCGGAAGTGAATTGAATTGTACTTATGTAAAAAGTGAAACATATTGATTAAAAATTAAATTTGAATTTCTTTTTCTTGTTTTCACTTGTAGTAAAGAATTGCGATAATTTAAAATCATGTCAGTGCGTGTTTGACACTATCGACACTAATTTTCCATACTCCCAACTAGTAATAAGCATTAGCAGTTTTCCCACAAAATATGATAAAAAAATTGTATGATGGCAGTAAGGGGTGTTTTATAGATATTGTACATGTAGTTATGTTAAAAGTCTATCGCTTTCGAATACTGTGTACGGTGACGACCCGTCTATCTTTCTCAGTCTACGTTTCTCATACTTGTTTCTCATAGAGTAATAGATCTATCTCTGGTGCTGGATACTTTGACTATGTATAAAGACTATAAAGAGACCTAATCAAAGGCTGGATACAGATTACAGATAGGCTCAGAAGGACTAGAATCCAGAGCCGTTAAACCAGTTAAATAAAAAAATAAAAAAATTGGATACAGATACTTGTCTCTGGCAAAGTGGCAAACAGCTTTTTTGTGGTCGATGGTGAAACCACAGAGTACATTATATATACTGGGTGAAACACAGGCCACAGAGTACTTTGTATAAATAGGAAAACACAGGCGAAACATCAAACAGTTTTCATCGACGAGTTTTCGCTTTTCATTTCAATTTTCAGTTTTCATGTTTTGGTCGATGATATTAGTTGTATCTATTGTAATTCTTTGAATACCTACCTACCGGCGTTAAGTTTTCATCATGGTTAATGTCGTGATTGCAGGAATTCCAAAGAGCGTAAGTCTACAACATACTAGAAATAGGTTCGACGATCGCCCGGCGCGGGGTAGTCTCTAATCTCTTTACCACTATGTTAGTCTGGTGGTATGGAAGGGCTTCTATCGTGCCCAGGTAATAGGCATTGCAATTAATTGCAATCGATTAAGCGTTCCAGTTTGATGCCACGTAGAAACTGATTACGGGTACAAGGGGCATATTTGTATACCCAAGAATCAAGATCCAAGTCCACTTCTACCATAAAACTTCAGGCAGGTGCGATTGGTGTCAAAAGTATGGCAATTATATGCAGACTATAATTTATTATATTTATATAGACTTTAGACTTCAAATAAAAAAGAATTTGTAGTAGCCAAGTCATAGAGTTGTCAAAAAGCGTTTAATCCAAGATTAAACGCTTGGATGTTATTGTGGTGGAGTACTTGTTTGGTAGCTGAGATTGCACATATAAGTATATTGAGACTATAATTTAAATATATAAAAAGAAAAGGTAGGTAAGGATAGACTGATCTATCAACGCATAGCTGAAACCACTGGACCTAATGGGCTGATATTTGGCATACAGATAGCTATTATGACATAGACATCTGCTAAGAAAGGATTTTTGAAAATTCAGTTACCTGAGGGGTAAAATAGGGGTTTAAAATCTTGTGTAGTCCATGCGGACTAAGTAGCAGGCAATAGCCAAAATATAATAATTGTGTTATTATTTTTTTTACAGGCTAAGCTACCGAAGTTTATGAATTTTTTGAAGAGAGTGGTGTTCAGATGCAGAAAGGAGTTGCACGTCAACTATATAAAGCTAATAACAGAAACTCTTAAACAGATATCGATTAGCACGAAATACAAGGAAGCTGTCAAAGCGCAGAAATTCTTGGATGGTTTTTGTTACATTTATGCAAAAGTGCGATATCCCTTGGAGTGTTGGTTAGAGAATTTGGACGAGGATAAAATTGATTTTGTGCTTGGGGAACATATCCCAGTTGAATGGGACCACCGTGATGCCAAAGAGGACAGGCCAGTGGAGAGGGAAGAGTATGAGCCCCCACGGAAGAGTCGTCGTTACTCCAACAGTCCAGTAAGGTTACGGTCACTATCCAGGTCCAGATCAAGGTCCCGAAGTCCATTTCACTCCAGCGAGTTGAAGGCCATTGAGGTAAAATTAAAATTAAATTTATTTACTGACTGATAAGGTCATGATATATTAGTAATTGTAATAATAGTCATACTAACAAGGAACAGAACTCCCACCTCTTGCTTGCCTTCATTGGCCGGCTTGAGTGGAGATTTGCAAGAGCATCTGCAAAGACGCTCGGAGGAAGGAAGTATTTCAGTAAGATGCTTGTAGGGATCTTGAATGGACTACCAGGATTGTCCTGAGAGCCGTGGAATACCTCTCCACTCCTCAAGCACCTCAGGTTATGTTGCCCCCTTGCCGCTACGTCACTATGTGCTAATGGCCGTTTCCGGGGGCCCATTTACTGAGTGTGCGAGTCACCCCCTGCCATTTTATCCGTGTAAAATATAATAGGTCAGGCAGGGGCCATAGTACTTCCATAGACCCAGATCACCAATCCATTTTAGCAACCCAAACCCGTAGACCCATACATATCATTTGCTTCCATGTTCTGCAATAGTCCTGCACTAACCGGGGATTGTCCTTGGATGCACTCGCATAGTGCGTATAGGGATATTCGTCGGTTGGTGTCACATTTCCTTTAGAGTAAAATTGTCTAACGGGCCTCTGCGAGTTGGTTTCGGCCCCTCGTACGCCTTCCAAAGGTCCGGGATCCCATGGTCCCGAGATGGAAGAGTCATACTAATATTATTATTATTATATTATTTTTCCCCTATCTGCAATCAGTCTTGCGACTATAATCGAGCACATCAGCTCATTTCAGGAGTTTCGCTCGTGGGGCTCGTAGCAACGAGCTTGCAAGGTGATTTGGATGTTTGGCAAGGCGGTCTTGGTGTTTTTTGTAATACTTGCTGATTTCCTCACTGACAGTTGGCAGATCCAGATATTGATGAATTTCATGGTTGCGAGTAAACCAGGGCGCGTTTGTGATTGTCCTCAGTATGTGGTTTTGAACCCTTTGAATACGCATTATGTTGGATTTACTGCAGGTTCCCCACAACTGAATGCCGTAGAGCCAGATGGGTTTCAGCATAGCGCAGTAAATAAGCACTTTGTTCTTGAGCCTCAGTGTTGATTGCCGGCCGACTAACCAGAGTAGGTTTCGATAGATACTAATATTATAAATGCGAAAGTGTGTTTGTTTTTTCTTCAATCACGCTGTAATGGAGAATAGAATAGAATAGAATTTATTTGTCTGAATATGTGTTACAATGATGGTTACAGTATGAAAAGTTGCAGCATATCCAGTCAGGCAACCCATACATGATACATACATACAAATTTTTTTTTTAGTAATTATTTAAAAAACATGGTAAAAGAGTATGTTCTAGTTATAACGTAGTAATTATTATTTACAAATAACGTTAGGTTTTGTCAGACCAAGTGACATTCAAATTACCAACTCTTACAATAAGTCTATGCTACAATACAATGAATGGCTATAATGTATATAATACTAGCTGATACCCGCGACTTCGTCCGCGTGGATTGAGGAGTTTTAGTTCCCGCCAGAACTCTTTAATTTTCCGGGATAAAAAGTACCCTATTATTTAATCCGGACTTCTAACTTTACCTCTGCAAAATTTCAAAGCAATCGGTTCAGTAGTTACGGCGTGAAAGCGGAACAAACATACAAACAAACTCACTTTCCCATTTATAATATTATAGTAAGGATAAGGATTAATAAATTAATTTTAATATTATTATTTTATTTCATAATTAATAAATTAATACGTATATATAATACTTCATCGAATAAAATATCAATAATGGATCGACATGAAATTCATCAATTAAAATGTCAATGATTTTTGGCATGGGTATAGTTTAGGACCTGGTGACATAAGCTACTTTTTAAGGGATAAATAATTCAAAATTGAATTATTGAATTATTTATCCCGGAAAATTCAAAAGTACCCACTGGAATAAAAAAACTGGAACCACGCGGTCGAAGTCGTGGGCATCAGCTACTTAGCAGACAACTTTGGACCATTCTAAAAGAGGTCTATGTCCAACAGTGGATGCATATTGGCCGATGATGGATGATGATAAGTTGATGTTTTTCAGCTCAAAATAGAGCTGATCAGAAAGCAGAGGATGCTGATGGAAGAAGAGACAAAGTTGCTATTGGAGAAGAGGAAGCTGGATTATCTTCAGGTAAGCAATCTTTAGTATGATATAAAAGACTAAATCCATACAAATATTATTGATGTGAAAGTGAGAGCGAGTCAAATCCATGCTCTTTTTATGTAAAATCCTCTTATTGTCAAGGATTAAAGGTATCTTTAGGTCCGTACCCAGAATGCAAGCTTCATCTTGAAGCTGCTATTAGCAGGGTCCGGGCCACATTGGTCCAAGGTACATCATCATAATTATTTTGTATTGTTACTCTATTTCACAACTCAAAACCTGGGCTCACAGCTGAAAATCAACACCTTGCTTTGCTGGTGGTGTCACAGACAAAAGTGTCACATTTGTATCTAGTTTTGTCTGTGACACCACTGGTGAGTAAACTTTTTCTTACTTTCTTTATTTAAAATAGAGGGATGCACCTTGATTGCAATTTTGATGCCTTAAATTCTTCTGGCTTTTAAATTCACAAAGACAATGAATTTATAAAAGGGCAGGAGTTTGATCTTGAAACGGTATTGGATTTTGGATTCTTTTGGGCCAATTTTTGGTCAAAGTTGGCACAGTATACTTTAGTTTGACTATAAGTTTTCGTACTGTGTGATAAGACTTGTTGAAATTGGTCCAGATATGTTTGCATGATGCATACTAAACGTAATATAAACTCAGAAGAGAGTACTTAATAAATGCCTTTTTTGTTGGGATAAAGATGTCTACATTTGCCCTTCAAGGGCGATTCAACAAGAAATACCTAGTTAATGGTAACGATGGGCGTAAACCCATGTATAATATTGTATATAACTACCTGCAGTTTGAAAGACATCTTTTGTATCATAAATCCAAGCCTGGTCTAAAATTTCAAATGTCTACAAATCCAAATATAAAATTGTTCACTATTGCATCAGTAGGATTAATTTCCTACAGAAAAAGTAATGCAGTAATAAACAATTTTACATTGGATACTGTCCAAATGTAAAGCCAGAAGAAAGTAGGGCAGCTTGCGCAGACGAAATCCGTCACCTCTATAACTTTAATCACACTTTCCCAGCAGCGCACTTTTCTAATTTTATTCCACAGAATTTGAGACCAAAAGATTCGGGAATGTTGGCAATATTCGAGGAAGTCTGTAGAAGCAACGACGCCAACGAGATTTCTGATTTCTTGACTTCTACGGAGCCCGCTCAGGCCGCTAGGCAACAGAAACCGTCAAAGTTGCCTAGCTTCATAGGGCCGTGCAAAGAAATCAGCTCACAAATGAAAGCTATCGTTCGCAAACACGCCGAAATCACTAACGATAATGCTCCTATATTCTGGAACCTTCTTCGATCTTCGGTGAAAAAGCGTCTCGCCATTATAGTGGAAGGCAAAGCGTACATGCCGACCAAGGCTATAGTGGGCTTGTACAGAGTCAAATATCCGCATAGTACCGATCGGAGTTTTGTGGATGAAGTCTTGAATACGGTCAAGAAGAGTTTCTGGCCCGGAAAGCCTAAAAAGCCAGTACCCGCGGCAGTCGTTGAAGAAAGTCAATCGACTGAGGCTGAGGCTGAAAAGCCTCCGGCAGGTACAGTAAATACCTTGAGTCTCGAAGTAGTCAGGGTCTGTTTTTCGACGGTGCCATTTCCTGCAAATGCCTTTACTGCAAAACGTTCCTATATTGTCTAGTTTAATTAAAAACCTGTGATAGAGCTATCGCAGATAACCAAACATAATCTGACGTTAATTATATTCTTGGTAAAAGTCAGAGTAGCGGTAAAGAGACTACTATCATACTTATAAAAAGTGACAGACCTATTCTGGACTTTTCGGATCCGAAACTGTGGCCGGGACAATATTGGGAACGAAACAACATGATATTTTATTTCGAATACCCAGAAATCTGTGGACTAATCAATGATAAGTGTGACAGAATTGTCCGAAAACTTGTTTTCGGCCAAGTTCAGCAGTCAATATGTGATGGCTTGAAGGTTAGACGAATTTATTCAGCAATTACAATTAAAGAGGAAAGTTTTGCGGTGAATGACAGTGTGTCTTTTCGAATTCCAATCCATAAACTATTAGAATGTTAGAATTCCCGACCTTACCTGCACAGAACCGAAAGATTGCATTAAGCAACTTTGGTCGAAAAAGGTATCGATGCGTGTTTTCTAACTTTTGCGATGAGAAATGGACACCGTCGAATTTATGATTCCTAATCTACTTATTAATTAATTTAGAAGACTATAAAAGTAGTGTACCTACTACACACTTTAAAAGGAAGGCCGTGGGAAAAGCGATCATTTTGATTTTGGCTGCTGTAACCTTGTACTAGGAAAGCTTCTAAATTAAAATGGTGCCCCAAGTCTAAAGGCAAGTCTTGATGGTGTCTAAGAAGCCACTGAGAATATGCCCCTCCGATTGTGTAAGGAAATCGTAATCGTTTGTCAAACGTATAATTCGACCTTATTTAAGGAGTTCATAGATGCCTGCACGTCAAAAAGCACGTATGAATTCCATAAACGACGCAAAACTTAGTGCCCAACTCAACTCCTGTTGGTTTAAATGCTTGCAAAGAAAAACTGACCAATTCATTGTGCAGTTACCGCCCTAAACGCTACCCCATGATTTGTCTTGCTCTCTTTTTTTTGATAGAGAAACTAAAACACTAAACTAAGTTCAGAAATTACCGCCTTACCACATCTTGGAGTCCGATTTCTCACAAGAATGCCCCTTAAAGTATCAATTTTTTTAACTAATAAGAGAAGCTTACGAACTCCAAAAGTTTTTGAAATTAGTCGGAAGTGACGTAGACAGGTTTAAGTATTTTTAATCTCAAGTTGAAAATTCGTATCTACTTCTGTCGAACGTAAACTTTTCACTTTCAACCAAAAATTTTCCGACTTGGGTTAATGTTATGATGGTAATTATTTTATGCAAAGTAGCACACATGCATAGCAAGCATGTTCGGAAAAAAACACTAAATAAAAAGAAACAAAATTTAACACTCACTCCCTCAGAAATCTCACATAAAACTTTAAAAAATTATAAGGAACTCGAAAACTACCAAAAATCGCTTTTTTCTTTAGACGTCACTATTTGGGCCACACTGTATAAGCTAGAGCTTGGCTATCAGACCTGTTTGCAAGTGGTGATGCAGCCTAAGGTGGAGCGCGCATGCCAAGAAGATGCCTATTCACTCTTGATTTGAAGGTATATTAAGAGAGACCTATATTAAGAGGAGGGGAAAATGGAAGCCGAACTCTAATCTTGTTTGTTAATACCAGATATCCCCGAGGTAGACTTGACCGTAGCCAACGATGCTGAAACTCACGCCGCTGATGACTTGTTTGATCTCGACGAATTCGTTGATATGGAGAATGATTTCGAAAATTGGGACGAGGACGACGTTAATGAGACCGGGAATTTTGCGAACAATGCAGGAAAAAGGTACGTCTTGTATATAAAAACTAGCTTATGCCCGCGACTACGTACGCGTGGATTGAGGTTTTTGTTCCCGTGGGAACTCTTTCATTTTCCGGGATAAAAAGGAGCCTATGTGCTATTCCAGGCTATAATCTATCTCTGTGCCAAATTTCAGCCAGATCCGTTCAGCCGTTGGGGTGTGATTGAGTAACAAACATCCATACATCCATCCAAACTTTCGCATTTATAATATTAGTAAGATTTGATTGATTGATATGATTAGATGATGCGACTTCGTCCGCGTGGATTGAGGTAAGTATTTGATTCCCGCAGGAACTCTTTTAATTTTCCGGAATAAAAAGTCTAGCCTATCCTATCCTATCACGGGATGTAACCTACCGCTAAACAAAATTTCATCGAAATATTGTGAAAGGATGGGCCGTTAAAACGTTGAAGACAGACAGACTCACTTTCGCATTTATAATTAGTAAATATGGATATTTAGTAGTGACGCTGTCACCGGGTCAGATAAGTTTGTGGGACTATACAAATGATGACGATGTAAGTCTCAATTAAATATTTTGTGCAGTTCTGACAACGGAGAGGCAAACGCGGCAGCCGATGACGTAATTGAGTCAAATGTAGAGGAAAAAAAGGAGGTTGCAGCGACGACGGAATCGGAATTTGCATTTGAGGAAGTCTCTGAAACAGTATTGATTGTTGATGATGCAGACAGGTTTCGGGAGTCTGAGGTAGGACAATTATTCATTTTATTATCTGTCTTTTGCAGCATCACCCTGAAATTAAATGATTTAAATGCAACTTGGTACACTTACAGCCAACTAGATGATGCACGCGACTTGGTACGCTTTTTTTTCATCATCCTTGGCTTGGATGCAACCTATCTCGATACCAAATTTCATCAAATTTGTTGAAAAGATTGGCCTTGAAAGCATTACAGACCGACAGACAGACACACTTTTGCATTTATAATAAACTTTTCTTATTTGGGTCGTGAACCGTAAACCTGCGCTCAGGGGATATGAAAATATTAATTTATTTATTCATTTCCAGGTAAACGAAGGTGCGAGTGGAGGAAAAGACAACTGAAGAAAAGAAGAGCAGTAGATTTTAATTTCTTTATTTTAAGTCTAAGGGTACATTCACAATGTGTGACTTTCTTATATTTTATCAAACTAATAAATGTTGTCGACTTTGTGCTTATGTACAAAATGTCATTAAATTTTAGGACAATTAAATAATTATAGTTGCGCGCACTAAAAGATCTCGTTTTTAATTATTTCCTGTTTTATTTCCCTACAAGTACCTAGCTCTTGCCATAATTTTTAGGGTTCCGTACCCAAAGGGTAAAAACGGGACCCTATTACTAAGACTCCGCTGTCTGTCTGTCTGTCTGTCTGTCTCCAGGCTGTATCTCATAGACCGTGATAGCTAGAAAGCTGAAATTTTCACAAATGATGTATTTCCGTTGCCGCTATAACAACAAATACTAAAAATTAAAAAACCCCCATACAATAAACGTGTTTTTTTCGTATTTTTTTGCTCAATATTAAAAACGGTAACAGGTAGACGGTTCAAATTTTCACAGAATATTAACTTGTATATTACCTTTCAAAATAAATAATTAAATATCAATAAAGTAAATATTAAAGGGGGGGGCTCCCATACAACAAACGTAATTTTTTGATATTAACAGTAAACCTCTACAAACAAAGTTAGTTTTGCGGTTCATTAACAAAGGTAATTATACCTACTTCTTGAGTACGGAACCCTCGGTGCGCGAGTCCGACTCGCACTTGGCCGGTTTTTTTTAATAACTTTTTAACTCTTGGCAATTCGCAAGGATACGAGGACAGATAAGCCCAGACACACACATTCTTTTATTTCATTTTATTGTTTGCTTGGTTGAAAAAAAAACTTTAAAATAAAATCCTTAGCCTAGATATTATCATAACTTATTTTTATGATCTACTAGCTATTAACTGGCATGCATTGCACTGCAAACATATACCAATGGTACGTTCATGGTACTAGGTCAAAAAAGTACAAGTAATTGTCAACAACAACTGTACAAAGTTTCAACTCAACCAGATGAATTAAAGGCAGGATATTATTGACGTATGAAGATGAACGAATGACAACGCGCGAACGCATATGTAACGGACGAACGAACATAAACAATATATTTTAAAATAATTTTTACAACTTGTTAACCTTTAACCAATTATTAAAATTAACACAACATAAACATACATGGTTTGTATCTAGTAATATAATAAGTCTATGGGTTTGTATACTTCAAATCTATAACATAAATAATTCTATTTAAGTCTTCCTTATGGTATACAAAAAGTAAACAAATTGTAGTACTTAGCTAAACGCGTAAGCGACGCGCTTTGCTCGGCGCTTTAGACGTTTTAGAGTTAAGTTTGCGGTAACAACGTCCTATCCGCCGTGGATACGTCTACGTTTCAGCGGGAAAGTACTTGTTTACCCTTATTTTAAGTTAATGAAAAATAGTCTATATACGCAAATGTGTAATTTTTAGAGTATACCTTAAAACTAGCTATAATTTACTCTCAGAAGTCTTCTAAATCATCATCTCCTATATCTTCCGTTACATCCATCTGTTCTTTGTCTTCAGTCAAAAGACTTTCCGTAACTTCCAAAGACTCCGCGCCTTGTTCCATGAACTCTTCGCCTTTTTCCGGCAAATCTGATTTTTCTAGAGACTTTTCACTTCTTTCCAAACTCTCTTCGCCTTCATGCAATAAATCTGCTTCGTTAATCTGTTCATTTCCTGAAGTTTCAACATGATCCGCAAATTCATCTTTTTCTTTTTCCTGAGACTTTTCACCCGTGACCAAACTCTCTTCGCCTTCATGCGATAAATCTGCTTCGTTTATCTGTTCATTTCCCGAAGTTTCAACTTGATCCTCACTTTCATCATTTTCTTTTTCCTGAGAATTTTCACCTTTTTCCAAACTCTCTTCGCCTTCATGCAATAAATCTCCTTTGTTTATCTGTTCATTTCCTAAAGTTCCAACTTGATCCGCAGATTCGTCATTTTCTTTTTCCAGAGACTTTTCACCTTCTTCCAAACTCTCTTCGCCTTCAGGCATTAAATCTGCTTTGTTTGTCTGTTCATTTTCTAAAGTTCCAACTTGATCCGCAGATTCATAATTTTCTTTTTCTAAAGATTCGATGCTATTTCCATCTTTATCTGTGAAATAAACAAAGTTAATATAAATGTTTTAAAGATGAATAATAACATTTAAGTTAAAAAGTAGATTTACTAATTTTATACCGATAAAAAGATACATCCATCAAATATCAATCAATCAAATCACATAAATATTATAAATCCGAAAGTTTGGATGGATGTCTGGATGGATGTATGGATGGATGATTGTTACTCAATCACGCCCCAACGGCTGAACGGATCTGGCTGAAATTTGGCACAGAGATAGATTATAGTCTGGACTAACACATAGGCTACTTTTTATACCGGAAAATTAAAGAGTTCCCGCGGGAACCAAAAAACCTCAAATGGATGTTTGTTACTCAATCACGCCAGAACGGCTGAACGGATCTGGATGAAATTTGGCACAGAGATAGATTATAGTCTGGACTAACACATAGGGATAAAAAGTATAGGCTACTTTTTATCCCGGAGAATTAAAGAGTCCCCGCGGGAACAACAAAACCTCGATCCACGCGTACGAAGTCGCGGGCATCAGCTAGTATTGATATAAAGAGTGTCCCAAAATTCACGCCAGAAGGAATTTAACAGAAAACAGTATTTTTTAATAAAAAATTGTTTAATTTTTAAGAATTATGAAGTATGGCAGTATGGGGTTATTTAAAGAAATTGAAATGGCATATAGGGTAAATGGCATCTACAACTTTGCTGTCTCACAGGTACTCCTTAGACGAAATTTCCCATGCTCAGTTTGCGTTACTGTGGCTGAATTTCGTTGATTAAGCGCTCAATTTTCTCTATCAAGGCGTGGGTAGGGTTGGTTAACACCTTAGACTTTAAAATACCCTAAAGGAAAAGACCTACGGCGTTAAATCGCATGATTTGGGCTGCCTATTCTGATACCCACAACGGGAATTTAAGGATTACACAACCCGGAAATGGCTCATGCAATATTTAAATTGTTTCGCGGGCTGTATGGAAGGCTGCGCCGTCTTGTTGAAGCCACATGTCTTCCCACATCTATACCTGGCAATTCAGGCACCAAAATTGGATTCGGAACTGTGTCTGAAGAAATCTGAACTTAATAACTGATGCGAAACCTTTATTATTTTTTAAATTCCATTTTCTTAAGATGAAAACATGTCGTAAGTTTATCGCTCCATTTTCTCTATTTTTAATATCCCTGAACAGTCAGCTATTGATTCTTGTTTTTAGGGTTCCGTACCCAAAGGGTAAAAACGGGACCCTATTACTAAGACTCCGCTGTCTGTCTGTCTGTCTGTCTGTCTGTCTCCCGGCTGTATCTCATAGACCGTGATAGCTAGAAAGCTGAAATTTTCACAAATGATGTATTTCCGTTGCCGCTATAACAACAAATACTAAAAATTAAAAAAAAATATATATTAAGGGGGGTCCCCATACAATAAACGTGTTTTTTTTCGTATTTTTTTGCTCAATATTAAAAAAGGTAACAGGTAGACGGTTCAAATTTTCACAGAATATTAACTTGTATATTACCTTTCAAAATAAATAATTAAATATCAATAAAGTAAATATTAAAGGAGGGCTCCCATACAACAAACGTAATTTTTTGATATTAACAGTAAACCTCTACAAACAAAGTTAGTTTTGCGGTTCATTAACAAAGGTAATTATACCTACTTCTTGAGTACGGAACCCTCGGTGCGCGAGTCCGACTCGCACTTGGCCGGTTTTTTTTTTGTTGGTAGCACTATACTACACAAATAGCGCCAAATTCAAATATTGCACTAATTCTGGGACATCTTTACAAGGTTAATTTAAAAATACTATTAATCTACTATAGCATAGCTGCATAATATAGAACAAGTTTTGTTTTATGACTTAAAATTGATCTCTAGAAATAGAGTATCAATTTCCTCTGGTAGGAAACAGCGTCCGAATTTTTGATGTACGACCAAAGCAATGATGAAGTCTAGTTTGTATGCGCTAGAAGATGCCTATTCACTATTGCCTTGAATTTACTTAAGTTATACAGGATTATATTTTACATGTAAATTATTTGACTTAGTGTGACTGAATTTTATATTGAATAAAATTTAAATTGTGCTAATACTACATTAAAATGATATTCCTGTACTTATTAAAGCCAACCACATTTTAAATAACACCCTAAACAAAACTGGAAAGTAACTAGGTAAAATAATATGTACCTGTATTATCATTACAATCATTTTGATTGCCACTGCCTGTATCAACATCTTCATTGAACTCTGTTCCTTTATCACCTGCATCCACTGTTGTTGTGACGTCATCATCATCAATAAGTATTACCTCTCTCTTCTGTTCCACAAGCACTACGTCCTCGTCGTCGTGTTCTGTGGCATCTGCATTCTCTACGTCGTCCTCTTCTGCATTTTCTATGGCTTCTTGCTCTTCAATTTTTATGCCTTGTACTTCATTTTCTATGCCCTGCTGCTTTTCTTTTTTTATACCCTCTTGGTCTTCACAGTCCACTCCCTCTTGTTCTTCATTTCCTATACCCTCTTGTTCTTCATTTTCTATGCCGTCTTGTTCTTCATTTTCTATTCGCTCTTGTTCTTCATAAGCCATGCCCTCTTGGTCTTCATTTCCTAAGCTTTCTTGATCTTCATTTTTTATGTACAATTGTTCTTCATAAGCCATGCCCTCTTGGTCTTCATTTTCTATGCCTTCTTGTTCTTCATTTTCTACATCCTCTTGTTCTTCATTTTCTACACCCTCTTGTTCTTCATTTTCTACACCCTCTTGTTCTTCATTTTCTATGCCCTCTTGGTATTCATTTTCTATCCTCTCTTGTTCTTCATATTCTATGCCCTCTTGGTCTTCATTTCCTATGCCTTCTTGTTCTTCATTTTCTATGCCCTCTTGTTCTTCATTCTCTATGCTCTCTTCTGCATTTTCTATTCCCTCTTGTTCTTGGTTGTCTATGTCTTCTTGATCTTCGTTTGTAGAGTCAAGATCTGTGAAAAATAATATTATAAAAACTATCAATTTTACTATGTTAAAGAATAAAATTACTTTTTAAAAGCCCTGCTTCACTAAAGACTAAAGACCTCGAGATGGTAATAAAGTATGGAAAAAGAATAATCGAACGAAGCTGCGGGTAATAGCTAGTGTCTAAAAGAACGTAGAAGAGGAGAACGTACAGGCTGAGACGCACTCTACTCCGTTTGTGGCTGGGTCCACAAACGGAGTAGAGTAGCACAACCGCGGCGCCGTACTTTTATCTTATATATAAAATTCTCGTGTCACAGTTTTCGTTCCCATACTCCTTCGAAACGGCTTGACCGATTCTCATGAAATTTTGTGAGCATATTGAGTAGGTCTGAGAATCGGCCAACATCTATTTTTCATACCTCCACGCGGACGGAGTCGCGGGCATCAGCTAGTTACTGTATAATAATAATCCTCCCGACCGAATTTCGACCGCGGCGGCCTATCTCCAGAGAGATTAGCCATCGGCGCGTGAGATATTATAGTGCACAGGTGCCTCTACTCTCATAGCCCGATAGGACGGAATATCCGACACGTCCGAAAAGGGATCAGACGCAGGACCGACGGCTTTACGTGTTCTCCGAGGCACGGGGATGAATCACCCCCACTTCGTAACTCCTGGCTAGTACCGATAATTTCTTTTCAGAAAAACCCAACACTTGTTGTGGCCCGACCCGGGACTCGAACCCGAAACCTCGTTGACTGCAGTCGAACATGCTAACCACTAGACCAACGAGGCAGTTACAGTACTGTCATCGATACATATATGTAAGTACTAGATAGGCCCTTCATAGAAAAAAGTTGGGCGTCCGACTTGTAGGGCATACCCCTCAGCTGTATAAGCCTGTCCTTGTCCCTGCCATAGCGCTGTCCCGCTTTTTAATCTAGATAGCGTTAGTAAAATAAGTCCACATTCTTTGTTTGGCAGTCTATGTAAATGTAGATCGTTGAGTACTATATATTATGACTATGGCAGGTATTGGATAGAATCAGGCGTTACTTTGCGGAAGTTCATGATTTAGCAAGAAAAGAATGCAATTATTTTGCTATAATCCGCCAACAGAAAAAAATTCTGTATGGTCAAGCATGCAGTTACAAGCGAAGCACCGTTTACATTCCCAACCAAGCAAGAAAGCTATACCTTACAATGCCAGATTGTCTAGTCTAGACAATCTGGCATTGTAAAGGCGACATCTCCTGAGGATGCTCCGGTGTCGGGGCGAAACGTGCGTCGAGAATAGTATAAAAATCTTGTGTGGTGGTGCATGTGAGTGGTGGTGGCATTGCTTGCTTGGGAACTTAGCTTTCTTGCTTGGTTGGGAATGTAAACGGTGCTTCGCTTGTAACTGCATGCTTGACCATACAGAATTTTTTTCTGTTGGCGGATTATAGCAAAATAATTGTATTCTTTTCTTGCTAAACTATGGCAGGCGTCACTACCCTCATACCTGCATCTTCATCGAAGTCTATCAGATCCGTGTCGCCCAGGACCTGAGCCTGACGTCTCTTGTAGTTGCTCTCTCGTATTCTCTCCCTCATGCTTGGCTTCGGGCCGGCAACGTGCATAGTTTTGATCTCCATTTTTGTGTCACCTAGAAAAAAAATTTGGAATGGAATGTAGAGCTTGGTTCTAAAAAATCTATTGGTTACGCTGACGGCAGATGACCAGCACCCATTCTTATCCATTGAAGGTTTGCTATGAAAATTTTACTTTTATTTCATGGCAAACATTCAATGGAATAAAAATATAATATGTCAGTGGCATTCATTTTTTGATAGCCAAACTTTGGCAAAGCACAAGTCCAGTAGATCAAGGTTTTGACGACCTCCGTGGCGCAGTGTTGAGCGCTGGTACCTTAACGTGGGAGGTCCCGGGTTCGATTCCCGGCAGGGTCAATTTGGGAATTTATTATTTCATAATTTTCTCTGGTCTGGTCTGGTGGGAGACTTCGGCCGTAGCTAGTTACCACCCTACCGGCAAAGTCGTACCGCCAAGCGATTTAGCGTTCCGGTACGATGCCGTGTAGAAACTGATTAGGGGTATGGGTTTAATATAACTACTATACCCCTAACAGGTAAGCCCGCTACCATCTTAGACTGCATCATCACTTACCATTGGTAACCAAAGGTGAGATCGCAGTCAACTTGTAGTGGATAAAAAAAAGAAAAAAAGTCCAGTGGGTAGAATAGCCCAAGGTAGAAGAACAGTAATTACCAACAAAGAAAGATTGCATCGCCGTAAGTCTATCGTAAGCCTCGTAGCCTTCGCAAGTTGCCACATACATCTTTGAGCATTTCTTGACGCTCGCAACTCCGTTCTTTTTCGCCCACTCTTGGAATTGCGCGGCATTCGGCCACTTTCCCACAGGGAACATGCGTAAAACTAGTCCCGTTTTGATGTCCAATAACCGTTTTCTTAGGCTCAGTTTCAGAACCTACAAAAAAACAATTACAATGTATATCTGTCACCGTAAGATTGCAAAAACCGTTAGATTGTAATCTAACTAGCGATATTGTAAATAGTCGACAGATTGTGAACCGTTCAATGTTCGGAGTGTCAATTTTTGAAATATTCATTGTATTTACGTTTTCTTGTCTCTTTCTTGTTAGGTTTAATCGGGTTAATATACCTAACAGATTACAATCTACCGAAAAAATAAAGCGTTAAAATGTAATCTGTCGACAGTTTACAATCTCGCTAGTTAGATTACAATCTAACGGTTTTTGCAATTTTACGGTGACATATCCACATGTCTATTCTCCTTTTATCCTTTAACGGACGATTAACGATGTACAGCTCGCGCGCGAGTTGAATGCAGAGTAAATGTATGTGTCACCATACATTTACTCTGCATTCAATTCGTGCGCGAACTATATGTGACGTAAGCAACTTATTTATCTAAAGGAACCAGAACTTAAATTCGGTATAATCCGCGACAATAGGTAAATCTATGTGGTACAGTGTGTATCCCGCACATATAGTCCGCGATATTCACCACACCACAGAAATCTTCCTAACTACTCTCAACGTACGTTTCACTCCGATACAGGAGCATCTTCGGGAGATGTTGACTCAACAATGCACGGTTGTAAAAAGTTTACAAGTTTTCTGTTTTCGCGAGCTATAAGTGCGGGATACACACTGTACCACATAGATTTACCTATTGTCGCGGAATATACCGAATTAAACTTCTCCTTCATTATCATGGACTTCCGCGATACTAGTAACGCCTGTGTCTATCCAATACTAGTTATTTATCTGATACTTGCTAACGATACAAGACTACATTTCGTTAGTTACTCATGTACAGTACTGCCACTTTTAAAAGTCGCATCGGAAAAATTGGTTTGCGCAGAATTTCTGCGCATGTACAACGGCGCAACTTGTAAAAGTGGTAGTAATGTCCTTGGACTTAATAATGGCCTCTCGACCGAATTTCGGCCACGGCGGCCAATTCCAGAGATTAGCCATTTGCGCGGGAGATATTATAGTGCATAAGTGTGTGCCTATAGACACGTGCACTCTCTGTTCCTTTACTCTCATAGCCCAATGGGACGGAAAATCCGACACGACCGGAGAGAGCTCAGGCGCAAGACCGACGGCTTAACGTCCTCTCCGAGGCACGGGGGTGAAATACCGCCAACTTCCTTACTTCAGGCTAGTACTAAGAATTTCTAGTCAGAACACGTCAATACTTGCTATGGCCCGACCCGGGACTCACACTCGAACTCGAAACCTCGTCGGCCGCAGTCGAACATGCTAACCACTAGACACAACGAGGTATTAGACTTATACATAGCTCCCTACTACAACCAACGCACCGGCACACTAATTTTGTGCTAGAATGACCTAATTTTTTACTGAAAATTCTGCCAGATCGGAGATACGCCCTCGCCCCAGTCACTCCGCAGCGATGTCTAGACGTCTCCGTCGGATGATTGGCAGAAAATAACGTAACTCTAATAGACTGTAATGTTATCATATTTGCATTTGTTCGTCTTCGCAAAAGTTTCAAACAATGTCTAGGCGAAACAATCCATACAATCCAAGCAATGTTTACGAAAATCGCTAGATGATGCCCGCAACTTCACATTCGTGGACTTATCGATTTATTAAAATACCTACGTGTGAACTCTGATTTTTTGGGATAAAAGTAGCCTATGCTCATCTAAAAGGTACTAGAAAAGACAAACAGATACACTTTCTCATATATCTATTTAAACATGTATTTGTCAGTTCGGTCATCTATCAAATCATCAAATAATCATCAATCAATCAATCAATCAATCAAATAAATATTATAAATGCGAAAGTTTGGATGGATGTCTGGATGGATGTATGGATGTATGGATGTTTGTTACTCAATCACGCGCCAACGGCTGAACGGATTAGGCTGAAATTTGGCACAGGGATAGATTATAGTCTGGAATAGCACATAGGCTACTTTTTATCCCGGAAAATTAAGGAGTTCCCGCGGGAACCAAAATACCTCAAATGGATGTTTGTTACTCAATCACGCCAGAACGGCTGAACGGATCTGGATGAAATTTGGCACAGAGTTAGATTATAGTCTGGAATAGCACATAGGCTACTTTTTATCCCGGAAAATTGAAGAGTTCCCGCGGGAATCAAACAAATGTATCTGTTCAACTGATTTTGATAAAATTTGGTACAGGGATAGGTTGTATCCCGGGGAAGGACGTAGGCTACTTTTTATCCCGGAAAATTAAGGAGTTCCCGCGGGAACCAAAAAACCTCAAACCACGCGGACATAGTCGCGGGCATCAGCTAGTTTATAATATAAGATATATGTAGCTGCTCGTGCTGATGCACTCACTGATTGATCACCTCTCCTGTAAAATTTTGTATGAAAAAATTTTTTTTTACTCATCGTTTCGTATAGAAGACAAAAATTCATTAGGAGGAAAAATACGGAGAGAGCTGATGATTGAGGATTTCGAAGAGGGGTTAAGAGCACAGCCAGGGTATTGAAGATAGGTGGGGGGTGCACGACCAAATGTCACTCGAAACTTCATTCAATTGACAGTGAGCTGAAAAAAAATTCAAATTGGCGGATATAAGATGGCCGCCATCCAAATTTCGTCGGTGTCTATCTCGGAGAGTAAAAAAGATGGAAGAGTGGTTTCTTGGCAAAAGATGATCAGGACATAAAGGTCTACTTGATGAACAGGAAAAAAATTCAAGATGGCGGAATTTATTTTACCATAGAAAATGTATGGCGAATATTGAAGAGGCTACAATTTAGTGTTGAACAATGCTAGACTTTGATGCGGTTCCGGTTCAAAATTTGTTCTTAAAGAAGAACTCTCCATAATTTTTCGGAGAAAAAAATATACTTATGGTGAGCGATGATGATCGAGGGTTTGAAAGATGGCTGAGGAGCACGGCCAAAATTTCATAGGTGTCTATTTCAGAAAGTACTAGATGGAAGAGTGGAAGTAGGAAATATGCATGACTTTGATATGGTTTGTTTTACAAGATTTGTTCTGCATGGAAGAATTGTCGGTTTGCCGTTAGGAAAACCAAGATGGCGAAGTTCAATGGCAACGGTCAACGGTATAATATTGATGTTAATCAACTAAGGAAGATTTCTTTGTGTTTTTACTTCAACGGCCTCTTACACTGCATGCATGACTGGAAAGTTTTCTTTTACATTTAAATGGCCTTTTTGATTCTTAGGGGGGTCTCTGTTTTATGTTTTCCTATGAGATTTTTTTTACGTTTGTCGGACGCTTGGCACGCTGACGCTGCCACTGTGCTCGCTAGCATAGCAGTGTGTTGTTTACTTCAGAACACGTAGGCAGTAAACACTAGGATAGAAGGAGAGCAAGTAAGTAGACAGTGGGCCGTGCGGTCTACTACGTGGTCCGCTTTAGCGGGCCACGCACCCACGCGCCCTACTAGTTTATAAGAAACTTATAAAACTGTGCGCAAGTCCTACTAGCACGTGACCGGGTTCGCGACGCAATCCGACGCCATAGAAAATGACAAACTCGCCACGCGACAACGTAGGCCACGTAGGTCAGCTACTGTCTGATACTGTCGCGTCGCGTCGTATCGAGTCGCGGAGTCGCGATTGTCGCTTATGTAGGACACTGGGTTATTGTATTAGGTAATGTCCGCGACATCGTGGATTTAGGTTTTAAGAACCGTAAGAGAACCGAGAATAGTTAGTAATAAGTTATAGTTAGAGAATGACATAATATGCTATATTATGTCATTCTCAAGGTTCTCAAGTATAGCCATGCATTTCACGTCGGTTTGCTGCTCTCTTGCGGCGTGACTGAAGGACAAACCAACCAAGCAAACACGTTCGCATTTATAATATTCCCAACTAGATGATTCCCGCGACTTCGTCCGCGCGGATTAAGATTTTTTGATTCCCGCGGGAACTCTTTAATTTTCCGGGATGAAAAGTAGCTTATGTGCTATTCCGGACCATAATCCATCCCTGTGCAAAATTACATCCAGATCCGTTCAGCCGTTCTGACGTGATTGAGTAACAAACATCCATCCATCCATCCAAACTTTAACATTTATAATATTAGTATAGATATTATAATATTACCAATATTTCGCTACAATTTCGCTAGTTAGATTACAATTTAACGGTTTTTGCAATCTTACGGTGACACAGACATAGATTGCCTACCTTCTTGAAACGATACACGGTTTGGAAGGCAATGACTTTGTATAGTTTCATCTCATCTGCTTTCATGTAATAATCAGGACGAGCCGAGAACTGAAATTAAAAAAAAAACAATTATATAGTGACACGTTCGCGATGGAATCAGAAATGAGGATGTAGGAGAACCAGGGCTATGGCTTGAAAAGTCGCTAAGATTAAGGCTACGTTCGCAATGCGAAAAACATAAATTCTCGTGATTTATATTTCGCGCACGGGTTTCAACGTCAGCGTCATAAAACTCCATTCAGCACCAAATATTGTCCCGAATATAATTCTTACCGCATCGCGTGAAATTTGTATCTAACCAGAGATTTTTTTCGCGCGAATTTTATTCGCAAGTGCGTATACCTCCGAATGATTTCTAGAGGCAGAGAATTGCGAAAAGGAATTCGGGCGAATGTTATTCGCAGTGCGAACGCAGCCATGTGGTAATGACCGGGGCATATCTCTCGATAAGCCAATAGGCGTTGGTTGACGGATCTCAAGCGAGTAGCTGGAAGCTTCTGGAAGCAAGCGGCACAAGACCGTGTTCTGTGGTGATCCATGCAGGAGAGACCTTCGTCCAAGAATACTTTTTTTTATCTACTACAAGTTAGCCCTTGATTACGATCTCACCTGGATGATAGCGGGCTAACCTGTCATGGCAGTTATAATTAAACTATACCCCTAGTCGATTTCTACACGGCATCGTACCGGAATGCTAAATAGCTTGGCGGCACGTCTCTGCCGGTAGGGTGGTGACTAGCCACGAACGCACGCCGCAGCCGGACCAGAGAAAATTCAGAAATTATTAATTCCCAAATTGACCCTGCCAGGAATCGAACCCGGGATCTCCGTTACGTAAACAGTGCTCAAACACGGCGCCAATGACGTCTTTTTTTTTTACAAATGTAATTTATACTTAACTAGCGGACGCCCGCGACTTCGTTCGCGTGGCTTAAGTTTTTTAATTCCCATAGGAATTCCTAAATTTTCCGGGATAAAAAAAACCCCATGGAAAAACCCCGTCGATCCGTTGCTATGTGAATTATGTATTTCATAATTTAAACCGGTAGCCCAAATATCAAGTTTCACGGCTATTTAACTTGAGAAACGCCAGCCTTTTACACCAACTTACAACCCCCATTTTACACGTTTGGGGGTGGAATTTTGAAAAACTGTTACACACGCACTTCTTTATTTATTACCTAAAGCCAAAATACCAAGTTTCGTTGATATAACTTGAGAAATATCTTGAGAAATGAAGGACTTTTATGTAAACTTTCATCCCTTCGGGGGTAGAATTTTCAAAAACTGTGAAACACTTATTTCTTTATTTTTTACCGATAACTCATATAATAATTTTCATGGATATAACTTGAGAAATGACGGACTTTCATACAAACTTTCAACCCCTATTTCACCCCCTTAGGGGTGGAATTATGAAAAATCCTTCCTTAGTGAGCGCCTACGTTACAAAAGGAAGCTACTCAAAATTTCATAGGTGTCTATTTCAGAAAGTATGCTAGTTGGAAGAGTGGAAGTAAGAAATATGCATGACTTTGATATGGTTTTTTTTACAAGATTTGTTCTGTATGGAAGAATTGTCGGTTTGCCGTTAGGAAAGCCAAGATGGCGAAGTTCAATGGCACCCAAAGGTACCCGATCGTCAGCGGTATGCTATTGATATTAATCAACTAAGGAAGGTTTCTTTGTGTTTTTACTTCAACACTGTATGCATGTCTGGAAAGTTTTTTTTACACTTAAAGGCCTTTTTAGATTCTTAGGGGGGGTCTCTGTTTTTTGTTATCTTATTAGTTTTTTTTTACGCCGTCGGACGCTTGGTAGCTGGTGCTTCCACTGTGCTCGCTAGGATCGCAGTGTGTTGTTTACTTCAGAACACGTAGGCAGTAAACCCTAGGATAGAAGGAGAGCAAGTAAGTAGACAGTGGGCCACGCGGTCTACCACGTGGTCCGCTTTAGCGGGCCACGCACCCACGCGCCCTACTAGTTAATATATATATATAGCTGCTCGTGCTGATTGACTCACTCATTGATCACCTCTCCTGTAAAATTTTGTATGAAAAATTTTTTTTTACTTATCGTTTCGTGTAGAAGACAAAAATTCATTCAGAGGAAAAATACGGAGAGAGCTGATGATTGAGGATTTCGAAGACGGATGAAGAGCACAGCCAGGGTATTGAAGATAGGTGGGGGGTGCTCGACCAAATGTCACTCGAAACTTCATCCAATTGACAGTGAGTTGAAAAAAAATTCAAAATGGCGGATTTAAGATGGCCGCCATACAAATTTCTACGGTGTCTATCTCCGAGAGTATAAAAGATGGAAGAGTGGTTTCTTGGCAAAAGATGATCAGGAAAAAAATTCAAGATGGCGGAATTTATTTTTCCATAGAAAATGTATGGCGGATATTGAAGAGGCTACAAGTGTAGAACCATGCAAGACTTTGATGCGGTTCCTTTTCAAAATTTGTTCTTAAAGAAGAACTCTCCAAAATTTTTCGGAGAAAAAAATATATGGAGAGCGATGATGATGATGATGATGATCTAGGGTTTGAAAGATGGGTGAGGAGCACGGCCAAAATTTCATAGGTGTCTATTTCAGAAAGTATACTAGATGGAAGAGTGGAAGTAGGAAATATGCATGACTTTGATATGTTTTTTTTACAAGATTTGTTCTGTATGGAAAAATTGTCGGTTTGCCGTTAGGAAAGCTAAGATGGCGAAGTTTAATGGCACCCAAAGGTACCCGATCGTCAGCGGTATGATATTGATATTAATCAACTAAGGAAGGTTTCTTTGTGTTTTTACTTCAACACTGTATGCATGTCTGGAAAGTTTTTTTTACATTTAAAGGACCTTTTAGATTTAGATTCTTAGGGGGTCTCTGTATTTTGTTTTCTTATGAGATTTTTTTTTACGTCTGTCGGACGCTTCCACTGTGCTCGCTAGCATAGCAGTGTGTTATTTACTTCAGAACACGTAGGCAGTAAACACTAGGATAGAAGGAGAGCAAGTAAGTAGACAGTGGGCCGTGCGGTCTACTACGCGGTCCGATTCAGCGGGCCGCGCATCCACACGCCATACTAGTATTAAATAATAGTTAAATAGGTAGGTACGCCTAAAATTGTAGTTGGCCTGTCAAAATCCTGACCAGGCTATTTTAAAATTAATTATTAGCAAATGCCCGCGACTTCGTACGCGTGATTCTTCACGTACGTGCTATTCCAGACTGTAATCTATCTCCGTGTCAAATTTCAGCCATTCCGTTCAGCCGATGGGGCGTGATTGAGTAACAAACATCCATAAATCCATCCAAACTTTCGCATTTATAATATTAATATATAAGTATATAATAGTAAGTATAGTATAGATAGAAGTATAAATGTATTTAAACAATATAATTAGTGCGAGCTTACCAGAGCTAGCATGGGTGCCATTTCATCTTCTATAGCCTGTTTAACTAGCGGCTCCACAGGGTATACGTCTTCGTGTTGGAATTCAAACATGTGCAGCCTCTTTTGCACTGAATAAAGTAAAACAAATACATATAGTTTACAATACATAATATTATATGTTTTATTGACCGAACGAAGCGAAGGTCTCTGAGTCTACTTGAGTGAATTTGTACTTGTCCGTCCGTCCGTCCGTCCGTCTGTCAGAGCCTTATAACTTCTGAATTACTGAACGTAATTACATCAAATTTAAATATAGTATGTAAACCGATGGCCTCCAGCCGAATATGGCTTAAAAAGTTATAAAAATCTTTATTTCAGGGGGGCTCTCATAGATCTTCTAGGCAAGCGCGCTCCACCTTAGGCTGCATCACCACTTGCAAGCAAGTTTGATTGCAGCCAAGCGCTAGCCTATATATTTAAAAAAAAATGCGAATGCGAAATAAAATATTTTTTATACCGTTTCATAGGGTTGCGGTATATCATTTTAAAGATAAAATTAGGAAATTTTTAAAATTTAAATTTTGGACTTTTGATGTTTATAACTAGTGGTTCGCCCCAAACTGCGACCTCGCGGTATCCATAAAACGAATAATAATAATAATAATAATAATAGTCATTTATTTCAGGCATTATTGTCACCCATTACAAATTTAAAATACAAGTAAAAAACAGTTGAAATAAGATGTATATATAAAGATAATAAATAAAGACATAAAATAAATAAAATCACTTACAGTGTAATTTCGCCCAAACGGGGGTTCGTACCTACTATTTACAGTTACTGCCACGATGTACGGTAAGCCAGTACTCTAATATTGGATTGTCTGGGTACTCGGCGCATACCCTGAGGACCTCGTTAAACCTCCAATAAACTTTTACAGAGCGCCATCTATTGACATCATTGTGAGGTTCTGTTAAAAATACTGAAGCTCATTAAAAATTAAATAATTTCGTTTCCTTGTAATATTTATCTAATTTTAGTACTTGTTGTTCAAGTACAGGATATAATTCAAATAAATAATTGATCAAGTTTCAGGCTCAGCCTTTCAGAAAATTGAGAGTTCTGAGGTCAACTTTGGACTTTAGAAAATCACAACTTTGAAAGCCCCCCATTTCGTTAATTTTACTGGAAAAATTAAAAAAATTTTTTTTGGACTCTATTCCTAATTATCTTTTAAATGATATACCGCAACCCTATGTAACGCTATATTAAAAAAAACATACGCGCCGAATTGAGGACCTCTTCCTTTTTTGTAAGTCGGTTAAAAAATGTTTTACTTCGCATTCGCTACTATGAGAGCCCCCTGAAATAAAGCTTTTGAAGCCATATTCTGCTGGAGGCCATCGGTTTATATATATAATATTTAAATTTAAAGTAATTACGTTCAGTAATTCAGAAGTTTTAAGGCTCTGACAGACGGACGGACGGACGGACAAGTGCAAATTCACTCAAGTAGACTCAGAGACCTTCGCTTCGCTCGGTCAATTATAATAATCCATACTAATATTATTATGAATGTGAAAGTGTGTCTGTCTGTCTCTCTGTCTGCTACGCTTTCACGGCCCAACATCTCAACCGATTTTGCGATGAAATTTGGAAAGTATAGAGATTTTATCCTGGAAAATTGAAGAGTTCTCGCAGGAATTACGCGTGGATTGAGGTTTTTCGGTTCCCGCGGGAACTTCTTATTTTTCCGGGATAAAAATTAGCCATGTGTTATTCCAGACTATAGTCTAACTACTTTCGCATTTACAATATTAGTATAGAAGTATAGAACACTACCACTAATAAGACTTTAATAATTTAATATAAAAAATTCTTTTTAAACAACCGACTTCAAACTCCCGCGCCAACTTTACAACAACAAGCACACGCTATACAAAGTACTTATTTTATTGTTGATATTTTAAAAACCGTTCGACCGATTTCGATAAAATTTATATGGGACCACATGGGAAGTATGCCCTTTCGAATAAAAAAAGAATCATCCAAATCGGTCCACCCAGTCAAAAGTTCTGAGGTAACAAACATAATAAAAAAAAAAAAAAAACAGTCGAATTGAGAACCTCCTCCTTTTTTTGAAGTCGGTTGAAAAAAAATCACTTTAGCAAATCCAGGCGAGTCAGCCAATATCAATATGAATTAAAATCTGCTAAAAATATTAATTTGATTATTATTACAACAAAAAGTTCATGACAAAATATACAAGAAAGTTATAATAATTCAATAATACTTACGTGCTATATCCTTTTTACCTGAAAACAAAAATAGTTTGTCAGTAATGAATAACATAGATAAAACAATATAAAAAAAAATATCTATAATTATTTGTTAGTATGATTGAAATATGAATTGTTCTTTTAGGTATATCTAGCATTTTTTTTATGTTATATCTGTCCAACCATTTATTTTACTTTTGACATAAGCACACCTGTGAAGTGTCATAATTATTGACATGCAACCATCGACCAAAAACATTCAATATTCCATAGACGCATATCTTTTTACAATAGTGAAGCGACGTGCCCTTCTATCCGATATTTCGTAATTCGTACACTCATTTAGTAATTACAAATACGACTTTCCTTTTCAAAATAGTCACGGAGCCGCAACACTAGCTTTCTTGATAGTCCTTTATGCACCATAAATCTTTGGCGATGGATGGTTTCTATGATCTGACGGATTCATGTACGTTTACTGTATATAAATGATTTATTTTAATATACATTAATATAGTTAGTCATATAACCGCTTGGATATGTTTATAAAACAGTAAAAAAATGTTGAGCGATAAATATCAATGTGTCAAATTGATTAAAACTTCTTCATAAAAAAAATCTATTGTTATCAAACATCGAATCAGTAACTCATTAGAACATCGAATCGAGCTGCCAAAAGTAAAATAAATGATTGGACAGATAATAAGCGGTTTTAAGTACATAGTCGTTTTGGATATAATTTGGTTAAAATAATATTATAGAAGTGAACTAAAATAAAAGATTAAAGTCGCAGTTGCAATGCGACTTGCACGACCCGCTCACTCACTCGCCTACGGCTCGAATATAGTTTTTAATTTCCTACTTTATGCTCTAGTTATATAAATACTAGCTGATGCCCGCGACTTCGTCCGCGTAGATTAAGATTTTTTCATTCCCGTGGGAACTCCTTAATTTTTCGGAATAAAAAGTAGCCTATGTCACTCTCCAGGTCCTCAACTTTACCCCTGCCAAAAATCACGTCGATCTGTTGCTCTTTTGATGGACAAACAAACACACTTTCGCATTTACAATATTAGTATGATTTGACTTTGACATGTGACGGCGAAAATTCATAACTTTACTTACTTAACTTGATGTGATCCAGTCTAATAGGAACATCTTTTACTACTGTGTTCTTAGTCTTGGAAGCTACGAACGGTTTGTCCTGAGATTGAGGAGTTGGCATACGGGGATTTGGCATACGGGGAGTTGGGAACGGATTCCTTTTCCCGGGGAGTGGGTAACGGACGGGCTCAGATGCTATAGCTCCACTTTGATTCCCAGGCATTTGGGATTGGTATTGGGAAGTCGGCGTTGGTGTCTTTTTCTGGACTCGTGGAACTGGAACTCCACTCGCGAAGTTTGGATTGGGATTCGGCGGTGTGTTCTGGTAGTGGGGATTAGGGTGTGTGTTCTGGAACGGAGGAATTGATGGTGGGGGTGTATTTTGGTAATACGGACCAGGGTATGGAGTTACGTTCATAGGTGCAGCGTTCCAGTATTGGGGATTCGAAACATATGCAGCATTCTGGTATTGGACAGTCGAATAGGATGCCATTGCATTGACTAAGTTTTGGAATTGGGGAAGAGAAATCGATTCCGTGCTCTGGAACGTTGGAGTCACAGATAATGCATTGTTCTGATATGGGGGTGTGACGGTTGGTACAGTGTTCTGGACTGGGGGTGTGACGGTTGGTACAGTTTTCTGGATTGGGGGTGTGACGGTAGGTACAACGTTTTGGATTGAGGGAGTCGGGTTTGGAGCTCTGTTCTGGATTTGGGGTTGGGCAGTTTGCGCTCTGATCTGGAACGGAGGAATCGTTGGCCCTGAAATAGTTGAATATGTTAATAGTAAGCTAATTATTTAAAAAAATATCAGGGTGTTTATGTGTGTCCGTTTTATTTCTTCGAGAAAACCATGGAAATGATAGGAGAGTTTGCATCCTAGACATGGATATAGGCTTTTTATAGCAGGAAATCATCTAACATTTCAGAGGCCAGGATGGATACAGGCCGGAACGGGAGAGGACCAGACCAGATATCGGTGAAGGACTGGTAGAGATGAATGACAAGGGAACGGATTTCGCGCGGCCTGATGCATTTTATTTATCTCGTACATATGGATGCGATGCCCAGTTAAAAGAGGTACGTTTCCTAGCCGCATGCCCTCGCAAAAAGCGAATGGAACGACATTTCACTTCTTGCAAGTTTGGTTTTCATTTCAAGGCTGAAACATACCGGCTGCGCACGCGCACAATAATTTAGAGATGTTAAAGTATCGCTAAACAGTAAACCGTTAACAAAAGTTTGTTTTTCTTGAAAATGTGTTTTTCACTCGCTAGTGCACAGGAGTGAAGATGGTTTACTACCATTTACAACCGTTAACCGTTTAACCGTTTAGCTACAGTTTAACATCTCTAGTGCACATTGTAATCTATGGAACTGTATTAGCCATGGAAAGCGGCCTTCAACGCGCGTTTACCAACTAAATTTTGGTGCACCCTCACGAGTAATCCTTATCCTTACTAATATTATAAACGCGAAAGTTTGTAAGTATGGATGTATGGATGTTTGTTACTCTTTCGCGCCAGAACGGCTAAACGGATCTGGATGAAATTTGGCACAGAGATAGATTATAGTCTGGAATAACACATAGGCTACTTTTTATCCCGGAAAATTAAAGAGTTCCTGCGGGAACCGAAAACATCAATCCACGCGGACGAAGTCGCGGGCATAAGCTAGTGTTTTAGGTTTGTGAAGACTGCCAATACGCACTTGACTTGCAAGATAGACAATGGGGCTGATTCTGTTATACAAAATTTCTAAACTATACTAAAATGACAAGATAAAAAAAAAATATTGCTAACCCTTTCATAATACTCTATGCGGAAATAGACAGAACAAGAAGCTTTAATTTTAGTTTAGTTTAGAGATTGTGTTATACAGAATTGTCCACAATGACCAAAACACTTATTTTGAGACTCGTACCCAGTAGTGGGCGAATAGGTTTATGACGATAATAGTGGTAGGGTCCTGTAGGGTGGTAAGCCACGGCCGAAGCCTCCTGGACAAAACTCACTTGTATTAAGTGTCGGAGCTCTGATCTGCCCAGAAGCGGCGGGTGGCGGCATCAGATTATTATCTTTAGCAGCTTTTGCAGCAGCTATTTTCTTTGCTGCCTTTGCTATTTTATTCTTAGTGATTTCAGCTGCGGCGGCAGTAGCTGAAAAAATACAGTTTTTTTTGTTGTATTATAGTAGCAGATTCCCGCGCGTGGTATTACATTTTAACGTTTAACTGTCGTAAGTGTTTTTTAAGTCAGATTTATTTTTAAAAGTTTTGGTCACTTAGTGAGCATGTGAAAGCTAAATATTACAAAAACGTCTTATTCTAAAAAAAAATTATGCACTCTGCGTCTTAGACCTATTAATACTAGTTTATACATATATGCTGGCCTTTTCGGATGTCGGAGAGGTCGTGAGTGACATTCATTATAGCTATAAATATATCACTGGTGGTACCTAACTCACTAATTTTGTCGGAAAATGCCCGACTAGTTCCGAACCCCTCTATCATCATTCATCGTTCGTTTAATCGTGCAGCGAACAGGCTCATGAGTTACCGGTTGTATATTTATAGTTATGGTGTTAGATTTTTTGAGAAATCCGTTTTAATTTCTCAAAAACCCTCTCGATATGAGTCTATAGTTTATAACTACGATATAGGTAGAACTCACATCTAGATGCAATCAGGGTGATTTAAATAAAACACCAAACCAATGATATACATACTACAGTTTTTGTTTCTCTGAACTAAACTAAAACTTACATACGTCACAAGTTACAATTATTCTGTACTAGATGATGCCCGCGACTTCGCGTGGATTAAGGTTTTTCGATACCCACGGGAACTCTTTAATTTTCGGGGATAAAAAGATAATTAGCCTATGTCCTTCCCCGGGATACAAACTATCCCCATACCAAATTTCATCAAAATCGGTTGAAAAAATGAACCGTGCAAGCGTAGCAGCCAAATAGACAGAAAGATACACTTTCGCATTTATAATATTATAAGACTAGTGGGAACGGCAGACTTTGCCCTGCCCTGAACCTCAAAACCGATTGCAGCGCCCCCTATCGGGTCCAATTGTGTATATAAACCATCCCGGGGTCCAAAAAATCACAACAAAAAAAGAATTAGCGAAATTGGTTCAGCCATTCACGCGTGATGCCGTGACCCTAGGGAAATAGGCATTCATTTCATTTTTAATTTTTATATATATCAATGGATATTATTACAAATCTATTTAGAGTTTGACAAACTTATCTGTCCTTAAATAAATCAACATGTTAGGATCAACACAGAGCAGATTATGTCGGTTCAAAATTTTGCCAGACACACAGACAAGTAATTCGGAGTATCTCGGTATCATATCCAGATGCTATCAGGATGACGGTTAGATTTCTATCCTGTGACTGACTGTAATCATAATAAGGAAAGAGATAAATAATAAACCTATTTTTATTATCCTTATAGCGTCTGGATTGGTTTATAACTTTAATTTACCACTGAACAGTTTACGAACGTACAAACCCACTTTTCTATATGAATCTTTTTGCACAATCGGTAATTTAGCGACGTGGTCTGTTATTCGTACATGTCGGGACTTAGCATACGTTTTTAGGGTTCCGTACCCAAAGGGTAAAAACGGGACCCTATTACTAAGACTCCGCTGTCTGTCTGTCTGTCTGTCTGTCTGTCTGTCTGTCTGTCTGTCTGTCTGTCTGTCTCCAGGCTGTATCTTATAGAGATAGACCGTGATAGCTAGAAAGCTGAAATTTTCACAAATGATGTATTTCCGTTGCCGCTATAACAACAAATACTAAAAATTAAAAAAATATATATATTAAGGGGGGTCCCCATACAATAAACGTGTTTTTTTCGTATTTTTTTGCTCAATATTAAAAACGGTAACAGGTAGACGGTTCAAATTTTCACAGAATATTAACTTGTATATTACCTTTCAAAATAAATAATTAAATATCAATAAAGTAAATATTAAAGGGGGGCTCCCATACAACAAACGTAATTTTTTGATATTAACAGTAAACCTCTACAAACAAAGTTATTTTTGCGGTTCATTAACAAAGGTAATTATACCTACTTCTTGAGTACGGAACCCTCGGTGCGCGAGTCCGACTCGCACTTGGCCGGTTTTTTTATTATACGTATTTTATCCATATCAAAATAGAACTAAGAACTTAGACATTCTCCTGCATCCAGCATCACACACGCTGGCGTTTCAAGCAGCCGTTAAAGTAAAATAAACCTTAATCATATTGAGCTTGTACTCTAAAATAGAGTTCAGCCAGTCAGCATTAGATGTGGAGGTGTAATACGTTGTGAAATTAAAATCGGTAGGGCTGAATTTGCAATCAAGGACGTTTTGGTCCATTTTAATCTTGACACGAAAGTGTCTTGACGAATACGCCCTTCGTCGGTATGTTTTAAAAACTTGGGATAATAGTGCTCGGTAATGAGCCAGCTTAATGAATATTCAAATGGGGCCGAATTGTATGGCGGGCGCTAAAGCCTGAGGTTCTCGGTTCAGCGTGTTGCGAGAGGTACGGAACCATTCTTTCTTCTTTTCTTTTTGTACTTCGGCAGCCGCATCATTCCAATCCTTTGGCCTCCTAGTCTATTTCTAGAAAATTACTTTTCAAATTACCGTAATATCGTAATAATCGAAGTCATTCATAACAGTATTAGTAAGTGTCACCTTACTAATTTTATATTTTCGTTTTTTTTCCTTGAATACCAAATCTGGATAAAACAAAAAATCTGACCATAATTAGTTACAAAAATAAATTTCGAGTATTTATCGGAATATTTTTCGATCTTTTGGTCATTAACGGTTGAGGCACGTCACTATTTATAAAATGGAAAAAAACATGCAACATTTGAAATGTCAAATTACTATCTCGAATTAAAAAATATACTATACACATTTACTCAACTTTTACACTTGCACTCCAGCAAATATTCTCGCCTATTCTGCAAATAATTCTTCAGTCTTCCTACTATGCACTCCCGCCATTGGTGAATTAGTATCGTCACAAATTCAAAAAAATAGGTGCTCGAATATAATATTATATATTGCACCGACGTCTGTCTTAGTAACTAGGTTAAACTTTTTTTTTCTCTACAAGTTAGCCCATGACTGCGATCTCATCTGGTGTTAAGTTATGGCGCAAGTCTATGGAAGGGCACTATGGGGTATGGGGTTAATATAATATTAAACCCATACCACCCCTAATCGGTTTGTACACGGCATCGTACCGGAACGCCGGTAATGGTAAGTAGTCACGGCCCAAAGCTTACCCAAAACCACATGATCCACTATAGATGTAAAATTAGTAATAGGTACTGCAATATTCCAGACCCTGAAACATATCATGAAAAAATACTGGTACCACGAATGGTATTACAGCATTTAAAAGTTTTTAAAGCTATGCTTATGAATTATTATGATTTACCTCTCGTTATCCCTTGAAATATCTCTATTTCAGGGCAAACATTGAGGCAACTTCGACAGTAAATAAACTATAGAAGAATACTACAAAATGCAAAACTAAAAATACAATGCCATTTAAAAAAAAAAAAATAGCAAAAATATTTTAGTTTTGCAAACACATCTCGCTCTTGAGTACGTCTCGCCCGCAAATCCGGATTGAAACAGCATGCTCTCACGTAGGTACGACGTTAGAGTCGCGAAGAGCAATAAAAAAGGCCTGCGCAAACGAGCCACATACCTTTGCTAAACGCACATGTATTATATGCACACGCACCTTATTTACACAGTATGCAACCTGCAGGTGCAAGTGAGAGCACCAAATACTGGCGTCCATTGCGCGCCACGTTTATTTTGCGTGGCGTGTGGCCCGTTTGCGCCCGGCCTGTGGAATCATTTTTAACTCACCAGCCGCTGATGCCGCTGATTCCGCCGCCGCCTCCATATCCTTCTCCTTCTCGTCGCGTTCTAATTTCTCCATGAATGCGTCGAAGAAATGCGCATCACCATCAGGGGGGAATTTGGAACGATAAGACTCGATCATTTCCACTAAAGACTTCACAATAGTGTCGCCCAATTGCACGTCGATGCGGGCTACGACGCACTTTTTCAACTCCTTATAAATGTGAGCGTGGTTCGGAATACGATCGGTGCCACGCGCTGCGTTCATGATTTGTTGCGCCAAAATGCTAGCCACCTGGTAACGCCAATTGTTGTGTCTGATGATCATCTTTCGCATATCAGCAGGCGGCGGCTCGACATTTTTCGCAGTATCCACCTTGGGCACCGCAACTGCCTCTTTCTGATCGAATCGTGAACGTTTAGGCGCGGGAGCTTTACTATTAAAACTTCCACTTTCATCACCTTCTGGACTCCAAAAACTATCACCCTCGCGAGGTTGTGATCGCTTGTCGAAAATATCCGCATTCGATACACTGAAAGTGGAGTTATCCGGATCGTTCCCGTAAGTTTTGGTACTCGAGCCGGAAGTTCTAGAAACGTCCGAATGCGATCTTTTCTTTCCGGAATCGCGCTTACCGTCGCGGTGTTTGTTATAATCGCGTGACTCGGATCGATCGGGACTACGTTTGCGGTCTCGATCGCGCTCGCGTCGATCGGCCGGGCGGCGTTTGTCGCGGTCGTCGCGTCTGTGACTATCGAAGGCTCGATCGCGCGGCGGCGACCGTTCTATGTACGAGGAACTCTTCTCTCTGGATGTACGTCGAGGCGAACGGTCGCGGTAATCGCGTCTCGACCTGCTGTCGGATTCGCTCCGTTTAGAGCTTTTGGAGGATGTTTTGCCGAATCTCTCCCGGTCCCGTGCGGGGGATCGACGACCTCGTTTTTCAGTCCAGCGCTCATCGTCCCGCTGGGGGCTACGGCTACGACTGCGGCTGCGGCTACGGCTACGGCTACGGCTACGGCTAGTCAAGGAACGCGACCGTTCTCTCTCATCCCACTGCGGATCCCTCTTTAAAGTTGGCTGGTCTCTTGGTGAATACTGCTTTTCTGGATACGAGGTATACGCCGGTTGGATATTCCACTGGTTTTCCTCGACGGGTTGCTGGTACTGCGTTGGGTAGTAGGCGGCTTGAGGTGGCGGCTTGCTCGCTGCTGGCGCCGTTTGATTGGCGTACGTTGTGTGCGATGCCTGCGAACAATGTCGAACAGTAGCCTAAAACAAAAACTAAACTCGTACATCAACGTGAGAAAGCACCACTAGTTAGCAATGATGTTCTCTCCATTGAAAACAATTTAAGGATATATTCAGAGATTGTTTAATACACATTAGGTACACAGCAATCTGTGACAAAACAGACACAAGATTTTGCATAAGGGGCGAGCGGGTCATACATCAACGTGAGAAAACACCACTATTTAGAGATCATGTTCTCTCCATTGAAAACAATTTAAGGATATATATCCAGAGATTGAAAATCTGTGTACAAAACAAACACAATATATATTGCATCCTGGGTTAGGTAAGGGTCAGCGCGAGCGGGCCACTCGCCACAGCCACGTGTGGCTGGTTAACTAAAGCCAAACGCGGCTTCTAAAGGCTATCGCAAACAGAAGGATTGAATAGTTTGATACTATTTTAACTCGGCGCATGTACTTTGACATACCGCTGTAAAAAGTATACTGAAAACAAAAACACGGAGGACTGCGTCTGGGCTTGCTGCGCAAAGCCGCCGTTATGCCCATGTACATAAAAATTACTTTTCTTTGTCGGTGTGCTTACGGTTACGTCTAAGCTTCGGAAGCACATGACAGAGATGAACGGTGCTGTCACTCGCAGCCATCAGTATTTAACACGATTTTTCTTGTGATCAGTGGCGACTGCTAAAAGTCTCATAAGCACGTGTTTAAAAGCTCATATACGGAATGCATGTGACTGTGGCGGGTGGCCCGTTTGGGCAGTCTCTTAGGAATATGAGATATCTCTTAAAGCAGGTTTATATCGAGACAAAAACTGTCGGTGGTGAATGACGTCACTGGAACGTGTTGATTACATATAGTAAACCTCTTTCCAGTCAGTCGTGGGGTTTAAACGCAACATGCCAGCGTCTGCCGAGAGGCGCTAGGTCTTCATACGCTGGCACGGGGCATTCCACAAGGTGAACTAACGTCTTCAACACAGTTCAAAGAACCGATAGACGTTGAGGTCCCAAAGAGCAGTGTTAGATGACCCCTTCCCCGCCCACTAGATGGACGGATGACATCAAGCGAGTCGCCGGAAGTAGCTGGATCCATGCGGCGCTAGATCACGGCGTGTGGAAGAGACCTTTAACCAGCAGTCGACGTAGACGACGACAATCGGTTGATGACGCGACGGTTCTTTCTTCTTCAGCACTGCCTACGAGCGCTTGACTTGAAAGTGTTTATTTTATATACAGGGTCAGTGTGCACGCCAGCACTAGCGTGCCAACGACACTGTTGCCAGTCATTGTCTCAATGTACACATGCCTATAGATTTAAAATTTATGGAACGGATCAGGATTTTTATAGGAGTGAGATGGGGTATTATAATGGATATATTATAGGAACTTATATGACTGTGATAGCTCTAGAATCTAGAGCTATCACAGTCATATAAGTCAGTCTAGAGTCTAGATGATGCTAATGAATTCTAGGAAGATTAAGTTGTCTGCGGAAGTCTGAATCGCGATATCGGAGTATTCTCAGAATAGCGCTATACATAAAACCGTCCAACGTACAACGGTTGGATCAGAAGTGTCACAGGGTACAACCCGGGAAGTTCCTCTTTTTCCCAAGTCCTATTTTTTTATTTAGTAACCATTATATTATTACATTAAGGTTCTACCTTAATGTTCACTATATATTCCATCAAACTGCATGACAGTTTGTAGACAGGATCATGCTCTTATTTAACGACTTTTTTATTATTATTGTGAGATAGACTTGCACTTGGCAACAATCATGCGTAGTATGATGAGGTCTAGGTTGGCATGCACTTCCCTAGAAGATGCCTATTCACTTATGCCTTGAAGGTACCTAAGTTATACGTAGCAGGAAAAGTGTGCGCTGGGATGGGGTGTTCCACAGCCTGACTTGTTGTGTTGTCTTGTTTTTGGACGAGCACATATACCTACTCGTCCTACACATGTAACTAAGAATCACTAAGTACTTTCAAATAGTTAAGTCAAGTCAATCAAACTGAACTGAAGCAAAGGACCAGCAAGAATTTCTCAGTATGGAATAATCATTAAGAACTTAATTGTATAGAATATGTTGTTAGTCCGTGTAAAATGTTTTATATCAGCAGTTTTGACCTTTAGCAACCAAGTCACGATCTGTCACTTGTAAGTTTTTTTAAAATATAAGAACATACCAAGCATACAATAAGGTGGGTCACCTAATGCTCAGCGATTACGGCTGCCCATGAACATTTGCAGTACCAGAGGAACCGACAATGCTTTGCTGGCATTTCAGTTTGTATATTATTTATATTTTACTACAATTTAGCCCTTGACTGCGATCTCACCTAGTGGTGGTGATGATGTAATCTAAAATGGTAGCAAGCAAACCAGAGGCCCAACTATCTAAGAAAATCGTAATCATTTAAGTGCTTAAAACGTATAACTCAAACTGTTCAAGTTCATACATGCTTTTAGACATGCAGGCATCTATGAACTCCTTAGATGGTTCGAATTATACGTTTGACAAACATTTCTTTTACACAATCGGGTAAAATCCCGGGTGATAATCGGGTGATAGAGGTATTGACGTTACATTAAACCCAAAACCCCATCTACATATTTCTACCCGGCATCGTATTGAAACGACTTTATCATTAGTGGTAACTATCCATACAAGGACCACACCACATCAGTAGGGAATTTGTCTGTCGATGTCCTGAATGTTAAACTTAGGTAAGACATCCAAAGAGCACCAACACTCTTGGTCCTCAACCTTCCACGTCTACCACTCCCCACCAACTTCTATCTAACTTATTGCAGCAGCACTTGTTTTGGTCAATTGTCAACAGCCATGTTCAACATATGACATGACTTGTCATAAATATCATAAGGTCAGGTAAAATATCCTAAAACATATTATTTCTAGGTCTTGTTTCAATTTGAAACAACTTCAATGCATGTTCATTGATAATATGAAATGAAATAGTTAATTAGTTAACCTGTTTTATCTCTTATTTATAAAGTACTAGCTGATGCCCGCGACTTCGTCCGCGTGGTTTAAGTTATTTGTTATTCCCGCGGGAACTCCTTAATTTTCCGGGATAAAAAGTAGCCTATGTCACTCTCCAGGTCCTCAACTATACCCATGCCAAAAATTGCGTGATTGAAGGACAAACCAACAAACCAACAAACAAAGTGACTTTCGCATTTATAATATTAGTATGATTGGACTTCAATAAAAGCAAGATAGAAAACACCAGAAGCAAAAGATCTGTGTTAAGTGATAATCTACAATGACTCGAAATCTATGTGAGGTACACACTATGCTTTGTATATGTTGTGATATTTGTTTAAACTTGGTATTTCTGTTGTGTTTAAATTTTATACTATAAATGTATTTGTTACTAAATGATGCCTAACATAATTATATTACCACTTTTGTCATCCTTACTACTTAACTATGGGATGATGTGACTCATTTTGCATTAATATTCAAAAAACCACAGTGAAACTTTTCAGCTTCAAAAAGACATCTATCAAATAATAAATAAATAAATGTATCTTTATTGACCCACACAATAATCTGACTTAATTTTAATAAATTAACTTAAATGGTACATAAGTATTCTACTTAATTTAATTTAACTGTGTGATCAATGGGCCCACCTCCTCAGCGTGTGCCGCAGCATGATAGGCCTACCATGCCGCGACGCTGATTTTCAGGGGGGCTCAAGGGCCGAAACGTCATGGACCATCACCGTGTATAAAAACAAAATGAGCTATGTTACTATGGTATAGATTATAAACTAAACTAACTTTAACGACTTTGAAGTGTCAAATATGGCAATGCATAGCAAATATTATAATACTTTCTAAGTTATGTGCTGATGCTGTAAACTTGTTATCATAATACTAATGCTAAAACTACAAAATAATTAACTAGTACTGAATAATCTTAGGTAATATCTTATTAAGTACATATATTAATTCAATAGTGAAAGGGTGGAAATGACTTCAAAAATATTTTATGTTACAGTGTCAATTATTGCTGATCATCACTACAGCCTATTAACGTCCCACTGCTGGGCACAGACCTCCACTCTCATAGGAGAGCGGGAATTAGAGCTTCGACCCACCACGCTGCTCCAATGCGGGTTGGCGGGCTTTAACGACTACTATCATGTTAGTGATAATAACCGGGACCGACGGCTTAACGTGCTCTCCGAGGCACGGGGGTGAAACACCGCCAACTTCCAACTCCGGGCTGGCATTGAGAATTTCTTAATTGAAAAACCCAATACCTAACTTTTATGCCCGACCGGAAATCGAACCCAGGACCTCGTGATCCGCAGTCGACTATGCTAACCACTAGACCAACGAGGCAGTACGAGGCAACGAGGTAGTAAATTATTGCTGATAGTATAAGATAATTATTGCTGTATAATGTTTACATGATACCGGTCAACACTTTATCTTGCCTACTTGTGGTGGTAAGACTGTCACGAAAAACTGTAGCTTAAAGGTTTTAAAAAAAATACCTTCTAAGTATAATAAAATATTGAGCAATAATTTTTTGCACCTGGTTATGGATGATACAATATTTCTATTGGAAAACTCAGTATTAAAATCAAATAATTGTTAAAAAAGAAAAATTTTAAATTGACACTCCTTATATTTTAATCACTTACCTGCACAGGTGACATGTAAAATGGCAGATTGCTATATGCCATTGGGACAGCTGGCATTGATATTTTTGGAGGAGGTGGCACTCGGGTATTAGGCTGGTCATACTCCATCTTTTTGTATGGCTTTGGTTGTGGGACGTGTGGGTTATCTATTGGCCGGTAAGGCTGTTCAGATAGCTGTAAGAGAAAAAAAATTGAGACTTTTTAATCAACCCATCTCAAGCACATGCTGGTCTCTACTCCAAATTAGTTCAGGTCATATTCCAGTAGTCAAGGTAAGTGTATGGTAAACTTTTGTAAGTATAGGTATTTTAGTTTTTATTTTTAAATCCTGTGGGATATTTTGGATTTTTCCAATCAAATAGTAGCCCATGACTGTCTTCATTCTTTACGTCTCTGACCTCTGTCATGAAATCTCTAAAACTGACTGAATTTGGTAAAAAAAAGTTAAATTTGCCATAAAAAAGTAAGCTTAAATAAGGAAGTAAATAGATTATAAATACCTTTTTCTGTCGCACATCTTCAACGAACAACTGACACCCGTCGATAAATAGTCCATTGATTTTTCTAACCAGTAAAGCCGCATCGCCCTCGTCAGCTAGCCCAACTGTCACGCGTTTGTTATTGTTACCTTCATTGGTCAAATTATCCAAAATAACCTCGTCAAAGCCGCATTTTTCTTGAATTAGGGTCTTCACGTCTTGAAAACGCATCTGCGAAATCAAAAAGCAGTGAAAGCAGCATGAAAGCAGACTGTTTAAAAAATATTGTAGAAGAGCATTTTTATATATTTACATGACTTGGTAGGTTGTGGATGACTAGTAGCATCTTAGAAACATTAAACAATTCATACGGGTTATAATAAACATCGATGTTTTCCTGTAGAGAGGTTAAATCCAAACTTAATTTATCAAATATCAACATCAACCACTTTCAAAAGGCCGTCGCAGAGCGAAGGACTGGAAGGAGAGTTTTTGCTGTTTTTGGATTTAATTTTTTAATTTTTGGTGAGTTTGTGGCTAGGACAACTTGTCTCTGGCTAGGACACAGACATATTAAAAATCTGTGGGCTAGGAATGTGGCTGCTTTGATTAGGTATATAGAGAGGATGTGTTACATTTTACTCAATTATAGTTATACGATGCATTTTGTTAATAAAACATGTACTACTATGTTTTGACTATTCTTACTTATTGAAAGCTACGTTTTTAGAATGAGACAGGTGTATTATGTTATTGCGTGAACGTGTCAGGCAATTGTCATATGACGTCATCAAATTTTGCTATTGAAGCCAATTTTTTTGTACCTTTATATGGCGTCTGTATTGCTTCCGGTGTTTTGGTTGTGGCTAATTACCAGTTTTGTGAATATTTTCATAATATTTTTATGTGTTTTTGCTCAGTGTTGTGCAGTTTTGTGTAATCAAAAATGGTGAAGTGCTCAGTTGTGGGGTGTCATAAATCATAATACATGTCGTAATAATAGTATTGTAAAACGGCCAGGAATTTCATTTCTTAAGTGAGTAACACAGTTGTTTTTATTTTTCTTTTTGTGGCGAGTATTTTAAGTTATTTCAACTAATTAAAGCTTAGTTTCTTCTTTACTGAATCCGAAACACGTAAATTTTTGCGCTATGCCCGAAAATTTGGATTATTTCATTAGTTTTTGTTTGAGTGTTTATATAGTGTGGGGATTGTATTGTTTAAAAATAAATTGAGAATCGATAAAATTAAAATTTCATATCACTTTTTTTTTTAATCCTCTACAAGTTAGCCTTTGACTGCGATCTCACCTGATGGTAAGTGATGATGCGTTTCACTCTTACTGTTTCTCACTCAGAGGGGTAGATAATACTATAATATTGCCAAACTCATTTTAGGCTGTAGCGATGATAACCTTGTGATTAAGACACCCGATCTCCGGGATGGTGTCTCGTATTCGAAAATTACAGTGTCTATTCAAGTGGTTTTTGGTCCCTTCATTGCAGTTATTGTGTATCATTTTAACTAATTACTATTTTTGACTGCCTCGTTGGTCTAGTGGTTAGCATAGTCGACTGCGGATCACGAGGTCCTGGGTTCGATTCCCGGTCGGGCATAAAAGTTAGGTATTGGGTTTTTCAATTAAGAAATTCTCAGTGCCAACCCGGAGTTTCATAGAAAATTTCACCCCCTATTTCACCCCCGTAGGAGTGGAATTTTGAAAAATCTTTCCTTAGTGGGCGCCTACGTCACAAAAGGAACCTACTGTCAAAATTTCAAGTTACTAACCCCAGCGGTTTAGGCTGTGCGTTGATCTCTTAACGATTTAGTATAGGTACTGTCACTCCACTCTTCCATTACTATAGGTACTTTCTGAAATAAACACCTCCATATATTTTTTCTCCGAAAAATTATGGAGAGTTCTTCTTTAAAAACAAATTTTGAAATGGAACCGCACCAGCCCGCGTAGACCGCGCGGCCCACTGTCTACTTACTTGCTCTCCTTCTATCCTAGTGTTTACTGCCTACGTGTTCTGAAGTAAACAACCCACTGCTATGCTAGCGAGCACAGTTGAAGCACCAGAGTGCCGCGCGTCCGATAGACGTAAAAAAAATTCTCATAAGAAAACATAAAACAGAGACCCCTTAAATATCTAAATGGGCCTTTTAATGCAAATAAACTTTCCAGACATGCATACAGTGTAAGAGACCGTTGAAGTAAAAACAAAGAAACCTTCCTTAGTTGATTAATATCAATATCATACCACTGACGTTCGGGTACCTTTGGGTGCCATTGAACTTCGCCATCTTGGCTTTCCTAACAGCAAACCGACAATTCTTCCATACAGAACAAATCTTGTAAAAAAACCGCATCAAAATCTTCCATAGTTCTACACTAATTGTAAGCCTCTTCAATACTACATTTTCTATGGAAAAATAAATTCCGCCATCTTGAATTTTTTCCTGTTCATCAAGTAGACCTTCATGTCCTGATCATCTTTTGCCAAGAAACCACTCGTCCATCTTTTATACTCTCCGAGATAGACACCGACGAAATTTGTATGGCGGCCATCTTAAATCCGCCATTTTGAATTTTTTTTCAGCACACTGTCAATTGGATGAAGTTTCGAGTGACATTTGATGGAGCACACCCCACTTATCTTGAATACCCTGGCTGTGCTCTTCATCCGTTTTCGAAATCCTCAATCATCAGCTCTCTCCGTATTTTTCCTCCGAATGAATTTTTGTCTTCTATACGAAACGATGAGTAAAAAAAATTTTTTTCAAACAAAATTTTTTCATACAAAAAACCTCAATTCACGCGGACGGGGTCGCGGGCATCAGCTTGTTCATTATAAAATACGAATACTACATAGTAGTGATTGTATATCAATGTATTTCAAAAATTATGTTTAATTATTTATTAATTAAATTTTGATAATTTTATATCGAGTATATAAGTATCGACATAATAAAGGGTATCGATAATTTCAGCCCTAATGCCCGCATTAAGCTCCGCCCTTGCGCCATTTTAAGTATAAAGGAAGCTTCAATTTAAATATGTTAGGGCACATCCTCTCTATATACCTAATCAACATAGAACAATTAAACCTCTAGAATCAATGCCAGCGTGTAACCGAAAGGGATAGGTTATAATAGCCAAAACGCTGCAAAGCACCAAACACATTAAGTGCTTTATGAACAAAACCGTTACACGCAGAAAGGGATAAAAGAAAACATGTTTTTTTCTCATTCTATCTTGTGTAACATCCCAACACTGCATCTCTTTCATGTGGGAGTGAAAAGGAGATATGGCGTCGTCTATATATCTCTCTCAGTCTACGCTAATCAAAGACTTTCTCGGTCTACGGCTGTGGTCTACGGGTATATAATAAAGTTTGCCACCAAGCTCAGCCACCAAGCCACCAAGGAGGTTAAACCACAGAACCAGAGCACAACTGAGTCAAGGATTTATAAAGGGAAGAACTGAGTTCATGTTGAACTCTGAGGTTGTCAAAACCTGTGGTCAAAACCAGAGACAAGTTAACAAAACCTTCACCTTTGTTCTTCATTCTTTTTCTGGTCGGTGGTCAGAAGTCTCTGGTTAACTTGTCTCTTTTTTCTGGTCGGTGAGCAGAGACAAGTTTGTCGGTGAGCAAAACAAAGTACTCTGTGTCTGTGGCAAAACTTGATTGGAAACTTTTTTTTCTGGTCGGTGATTGGAAATTTTTTTTCTGGTCGGTGAGTAACTAATACCTGATCTGTGGTCGGTGATTGGAAATGGAAATTGTGAAGTGTGAACACCATCTGAACATTTTTGGTGATTACTGATTGAGCAAAAGCTTTTGTAGGTAATTAAAATAGGAGATGAGGATTGAGGAGCACGAATTTTTGAAATAGAAATTTTGTAAAAAGACTTCAAGATGATGATCACAATACACGGATTACCACCACCTGTAAGTTCAGACAAAATTTTCGGGTTAGAATTCCATTCGCTTTTATTACATTTTGTGTTTGATTACAGACCAAGTATGCAGATTTGAAGGTGTTAATCAAGCAGAAATGTAATATAACTGATTTTATCTTGGATTCCTTGATGAGCGATGGTGCCGATGGAACTAAGAAAGTTCGCGTTGGATTGGCTGACGACAGTGAGGGTTCTCACTTGATGAAGTGTTTGGACGGTTATCGGTTATCTGGATACGCTTTGAGGGTTGTTCCTGTCGCTAAATCATCTGTAAGTAATTTCAAATTGTCGAATACGTGAGAACTTTCCTAATATTTAATAAAAATCTGGTTGAGTTTGTTGTGAGCTCATCTCAATCCAGGGCAAGTTTGGAATTTTAAGATATTGAAACCATTATTCTGTTGTACCATGTCTAAACTAAACTACAATGACAGCTCTATTTATATTGCTATCCCTATAATAATACTCCCTACAGAAAGGGGCATTTAATTTAGAGCTGTAATTTTAAATATGAGATTGTGTTAAACAGAATTGGACACACTAATAGTTAATATCACCTCTTACATTTTATTGGTGTTTTGAACAGTGTAGGCATCAATTGCGAATAAACATCTTTTGACTTTAATTGTTAATGGTTTTTAGCAAGTGAACCACCCCCAACAAAACACCTACAATGACAACTATCAGCAAAGCAATGATTACCACCAACCAAACCAAATGCCAGACAGAAGTAGACAGGCTGAGGCCCCTCGTCCAGCTGCGTGGGCCAACCAGCCTGGCAATCAGTGGCAAGCCAATCAGGCAATACAGCCGTCAGCACAGAATACTTATAACTACCAACAACAACAACAGCAACCAAGTTATGGACACAATGTGAGTAACTTTTTCTTTATTATTAGTAGACGATTTGGATTGTTTGCATATGCAAATGCATAAAACACTATTTTTACAGAGTTATTGCATATTTTAGTAAGTACATAAATTTTTATTAATAGTGCTTATTTCAGTAGTTAAATGTATCAGGCGTGCTGTATTATGTGGGAATATTTGATTCAAGCCAGCTGGCATTCGAGGATCCTTCAATTAAACCAAATATTGTTCTTATTGTAACACATTTCAACAATACAAGTATAAGTTTGGTCCTGTAACATCAGTTGACATAGAGAGGTCATTTTCAGCCTACAAATTATAAATTAAATGACAAACGTCACACTATAGAAATCTTACGTCACAGACTAGAAATCTACTCTAGAAAATATAGAAAAATGTTGGATTGTATATTGTCACAATAATTACAACTGGTTAATATAATAATCTAGATCAGCATTTCCCATTAGCTGGGTCACGACCCAGTACCGGGCCATCAAAATTAAATACCGGGTCGTCCTTGTTTTAATAATAATACCTGATATCGATCGACATATCGTAATTTATATTTGTACTAGCGGACGCCCGCGACTTCGTTCGCGTGGCATAAGTTTTTTAATTCCCATAGGCATTCCTTAATTTGCCGGGAAGAACCCATTAAAAAAAATCCGTTGCTCTGTTGCGGCATGATTGAAGGACTATATAACGTCCTTTGGGATAGAATTTATAAAAACTGTGAATTATGTATTTCATAATTTAAACCGGTAGCCCAAATATCAAGTTTCACGGCTATTTAACTTGAAAAACGCCGGCCTTTTACACCAACTTACAACCCCCATTTTACCCGTTTGGGGGTGGAATTTTGTAAAACTGTTACACACGTACTTCTTTATATTATACCGAAAGCCAAAATGCCAAGTTTCGTTGTTATATAACTTGAAAAATATGTTGATAAATGAAGGACATTCATCCCCTATTTCACCCCTTTGGGGATCAAATTTTCAATATAAACTTTCATCCACTATTTTACCCCTTCGGGGGTAGAGTTTTCAAAAACTGTGAAACACATATTTCTTTATTTTTTACCGATAACTCATATAGTAAGTTTCATGGATATAACTTGAGAAATGACGGACTTTCATACAAACTTTCAACCCCTATTTCACCCCCTTAGGGGTGGAATTTTGAAAAATCCTTCCTTAGTGAGCGTCTACGTTACAAAAGAAAGCTACTGTTAAAATCTCAAGTCTCTAACCCTAGCGGTTTAGGCTGTGCGTTGATATATAAGTCAGTCAGTCAGTCAGGACTTTGAATTTTATATATTTAGATATTTATTGAACTGTCAACTGACACAGCACTCAAGGATTTATATTTTGACAAAAGACCATTGATAGATTTTTGGTTATCTTGTCGTCAAGAATACACAAAATTAGCTCATCAATCAATAACTTTTTTAATGCCTTTTGTCACAACTTATGTGAAGCTGGGGTTTTCAACACTTATAGTTTACCTTAAAAATAAATATAGAAACTGACTTAAAGTGGAACTAGATCTTAGGATAAAACTTTCGTCATTTTCCATGAACTTCGATTCTTTGGTAAAAAATAAGCAGCACATACTTCACACTAAAATTTAGTGACTAAATAGGCGATACCAAAATTGTAGTATTAATAAAACATTTTTACTATGTACATTTTTAATATGTATTATTTTACCTAATGGAACCAGCTTGGGTTTAAAAGTATTAAGTGGGTCACGAAGGTGCAGTGTGAAAATGCCCGGGCCATGGCAGAACAATGTTTGGGAAACACTGATCTAGATGATTGCCGCGACTTCATCCGCGTGGACTAAGTTTTTTCGATTCCCGTGGGAACTCCTTAATTTTCCGGGATAAAAAGTAGCCTATATCCTTCCCCGAGATGTAACCTATCCCTGTACCAAATTTCATCAAAATCGGTTAAATAGGTGGGCCGTGAAAGCGTAGCAGACAGACAGATAGACAGACACACTTTCGCATTTAAGTATAATATTATAGTATGGATAAATAATCCATACTAATATTCCCGTTAGTTCGTTAGTAGTAGAGTTCCCGCGGGAATCTTCGTCTGCGTAGATTAAGATTTTTTGATTCCCGCGGGGACTCTTAAATTTTCCGGGATAAAAAGTTGCCTATGTCCTTCCCCGGGATACACCTACCCCTGTACCAAATTTGGATCATTTGACAAATACTCAATTCACAATACTTTACTTGGCAAACGTGCTGAATGTAAAAATGTCATTTACTAATTTATTATTTCATAAAATAATTCATTCTTCAAATTCGTAATTTTACAAAATATTAAAATATAAATTGTTATTTGATAAATATAGGTCGCCCGCATCTTCGTCCGCGTACAATCTCTGATTTCTTATGAGATTATGAGATTTTTTATGATATGAATATAATGTTACGGGTAATGCTAAAAGATGTAGTAAACGTAGGTTTACACGGGTTTGCTTAGCCATAGCTTATCTTGCCATTAGCCATAGTTTAGCTTGGGTTTACCCAAACGTTTTGGGTAAAGTTCGAATAATATGTAAAATAAATTTTAATTCGGAATTTACCCATACTCATCTAGGTCTACCGAACTCTGGCTGGATAATGTTAGGGATATGGGTTCTCTCCCTGTCCCTCTCACCACCTCCAAGGCCCGGTCGACGGAGCCCTTCTTCACGGGGCTCCTTATTTCTGGGTGGTATAAAAAGGAAATAACCACGAAGAGGATGGTGGGATCTGAAAGACCCCGCCATCCTCTTCGTCACCTAAACTATCCGTGTCGGAGTGCCCCCAGTCCCGAGCTCGCTTCGCTCGCTCTTGCATGAGCGGGAGTGGTGCCTGAAAAGGAAGTGGAGAAGCAGGAAAACCACTCGACCTTCGTTTCGCTACGGAGGTCGCCGGCTCGCTTCGCTCGCCAGCTTCTGGCTAAGCGCTTTACAAAAACACTCTAGGGGTAGGACAGACAAGACTGCGTGGAGTCTGAGTGCTCAGATTTCGACCCAAGAATGTTAACTTTTTAAAACGGGCTACGCCAGAAGACTCTTAGCCCGGCCGCACATGCCCACACTCGCACTGATTCACGATACTACGCCAATGTGGCACTGACATTGGAAATGTTTATACGACGTAAAACACCCAGATTACATGAATACAAAATTAAAAGTCAAAAGGAAAACCTTTTGGACATGTAAGAGCTCTTCCAATATTTTTTTCCGGATGTTTTCCTTATTAACAATAATCTATATAAAAACTCGTTATCATTGTCGGAATCTGAACTTAAAACTAGCGCGTACATCTTACTCGATTCCCGTCGACAAATGCCACTGAGGCGTCCACTGATGTACGATTCGTGTAAGCAAATGCGGACACACCGTGTTCGCTAATGTCAGTGGCACAATTGGCGTAGTATCGTGAACCAGTGCGAGTGTGGGCATGTGCGGCCGGGCTAAACAGTATTTATCAAACAATTCATTTTATCAAAAAAGAAATATGCTTTACGTTGTTTTATTAAATAACACGATATAAAAATCAATTGTTTGTCAAATTATATTTTTTGAAATCATTGAAATAGAATGAGTAAACTAAAATTCTACATCAATGTATGAAATGATATAATTTGTCTGTTAATTGTTTTGTCAAGTGAATTATTTATAGGACCAAAAGTTTTATAACGATTAATATATGATTCATAATTTTGGGAAACGTTGTTTGTGAAATGAGTTATTTGTTTTTTGCGAAATGATTGGTCACCCCTCAACTATACCCATGCCAAAAATCACGTCGATCCGTTGCTCCGTTGCGGTGTGATTGAAGGACAAACCAACAAACAAAAACCCTTGCGCATTTATAATATTAGTATGACTAGATGATGCCCGCGGCTTCGTCCGCTTGGATTGATGTTTTTTGATTCCCGCAGGAACTCTTCAATTTTCCATGTCCTTCCTCGGTATGTAACCTATCTCTGTACCAAATTTCATCCAAATCGGTTGAGAAGTTGGGCCGTGAAAGCGTAGCAGACAGACAGACACACTTTCGCATTTATAATATTAGTATGGATGTGAAAAAACTCATTGAAAACAATTAAGGTTTAAGCGTTAGATGAATTAGTGTGTATATTATATGTATATTGTTATTCTCTAATGTGTGTTTTCATATAATAAATAAAATAAATTTTGTAAATCAATATCACTTATTATCAGCAGGTGAACCAAGCAATCAAACCCCAATTTGAGCAGCGAGAAGTGATGCAACCCGGCCACCGAGCACAACCGAACCAGGCGTATGGCCACAGCTACACACAAAAGAGTAACCTGATTAGTCTGGGAGTGAGTATTATTACTTGAATTTTCAACCAATTTATTCAGTTTTATTTTCAACCATTTCAATCAGTTTATTGTAACTGCCATGCCCCTAACATTAACCTACTACCATCTTAGGCTACGTTCACACTGCGAAAATCATTCGCGCGATTTATTTTCCGGATTGCTGTTAAACTAAAAATCATATGGAATTGTACGCACTTCCATATGATTTTTAGATTACATAAAATTCGTGTTTACCGCAGTGTGAACATAGCCTAAGACTGCATCATCACTAACCAGAAAGTGAGAAAGAGAGTACCACAGTCAAAGGCTAACTGGTAGTGAATTTTAAAGAAATGCTTATATTATTATCATTTTTAACTGACTTGGTCCATCCATCTGTCTGAGTATCACACTTGTTTATTTCAAAATATGTACTAATTTAATGCTAATGGCTTGTTGATGCTAAGTTTGGAACCTTGTGGGATCAATGAGGCATTGTAACAAGCCTTTCATGTTATGAAAGCTACTTATAATATTCATATTAATTTGATTTGTAATTATAATTTGATTTTGACGACCTCCGTGGCGCAGTGTGTAGCGCTGTTGCCTTAACGTGCGGAGGTCCCGGGTTCGATCCCCGGCAGGGTCAATTTGGGAAATTATAATTTCTGAATTTTCCCTGGTCTGGCCTGGTGGGAGGCTTCGGCCGTGGCTAGTTACCACCCTACCGGCAAAGACGTGCCGCCAAGCGATTTAGCGTTCCGGTACGATTCCGTATAGAAACCGAATGGGGGTATGGGTTTAATATAACTTCCATACCCCTAACAGGTTAGTCCGCTACCATCTTAGACTGCATCATCACTTATCATAAGGTGAGATCGCAGACAAGGGCTAACTTGAAGTGGATAAAAAAAAATGTGCTTATAATAAAATTGTAATGTGATGATACCTGTACTTTGATATGATTGAGGGGGAAAAAAATTGTTTTTAAAATAGTTAAAACTTTCTTCTTACAACTTTTTGAACTTCTTACACGTGTGGATCACCCTGTCATCATGCAACCAATCTCCTTTCTTATAGGTTGTCTGGAAGAGATCACTCGTAGTGATAAGGCCGCCATTACACCGTAACAAGTTGTAAATTTTGTCATGATTCATGTTACCTCTGTTCTGTTATTTGTTTGTGTATAATAAAGTGTTTTACTTACTTCTTTCTGCAGCCTCAAAGGAATGCGCCGTCTAATGCGGCCCGCGACTTCCCAGAAGCGGCCTCTAGACCAATGCAAGGGGGCAGGTTTGCGCCCCAGCAGAACTACGACATGCCTGACAAACCGGTACGTGCTTACTGCTCATACCATCGATATATATGTAGGTACTAGATGGGCCCTTTCATAGAAAAAATTGGGCGTCCAACCTTTAGAGCCTGCTCCTAACCTGTATAAGCCTGTCCTTGTCCCCGCTATAGCGCTGTCCCACTTTTCAGACTAGATGGCCTTAGTAAAATAAGTCCACATTCTTTGTTTGACAGGGCCCGTCTATGTAACTGCCTCGTTGGTCTAGTGGCTACCATGTTTAACTGCGGGCGTCGAGGTCCCAGGTTCGAGTTTCGTGTCGGGCCATAAATATTGGGTTTTTCAAACTAGAAATTCTCAATACTAGCCTAGAGTTACGAAGTTGTCGGTGTTTCATCCCCGTGCCGCGGAGACCTCGGTCCCAATTATTATCACTAACATGATAATAGTCGTTAAAGCCCGCCAACCCGCATTGGAGCAGCGTGATGGGTCTAAGCTATAAATCCCTCTCTCCTATGACAGTGGAGGCCTGTGCCCAGCTGTGGAACGTTATTGGGCTGTAGTGGTGGGGGATAAGATAGTAGCTCGTAGCTTTAGTTTTAAGATACTGTTAATGATTATCACCATTATGTTTTGTGAGTACTGGTACTGGACGTCAAGAAGTATAGTGTATCTGTCACCGTAAGATTGCAAAAACCGTTAGATTATAATCTAACTAGGGAAATTGTAAACTGTCGACAGATTGTGAACCGCTCAATGTTCTGAGTGTCAATTTTTGAAATATTGTATTTACGTTTTCTTGTCACTTTCTTGTAGGTTAGGTTAGGGTTACTACCGAAAAGTAATGCGTTAAATTGTAATCTGTCGACGGTTTACAATTTCGCCATTTAGAATACAATCTAACGGTTTTTGCAATCTTACGGTGACATATCTACCTAAATTGAATGAACATTATTTGACTTTGACTTTGTTATGTGTTGTGTGCAGCCCCTGCGCAGTGCGGCGGGTGGCGCGGGGCGCGACGGGCCGGAAGCGGGCGCCCGGCCCGCGCCCGGGGGACGATTCCCGCCGCAGCAAAACTATAACATGCCTGACAAACCGGTATACCAAATTTCACATTTAACCTTCGAAATTAATAAGTTAAACCTAAACATTAAAAAAAAATTGGTAGTCAATAGGGACTGCCGATAGAAGTGAATACGAATATTTAAAAAAAAAAATCAACCTTAACACGAAGACTATAAAGAAAAAAGTATATTTATATTTAAGACCGTTTGGCTTCGTAGCAACACGGTGTCTAGTTCCCAAGTTCTCTCTACAGATCTCACACTTAGACACAGTACCAATTCCATCTTGTGTCCTATAATTGAGGAATTCAACAATCCATTCGCAAAGTATTGATCTGGCATGCATCTCTGTGAGAACAGAGAGAGCTTAAATCAAGTTCAAAATGAAGTTAACTCTATTAATTGGACCTACATAAGCAAATGGGAACCAATTCACACACGTGCCAAGAATGAGACGGGTACACGGAGAGCTTTCAAAATGCGCCTTCCATCGGCCCCGGGGATCAAAATGATCTGACAATTTTGACATTGTGTGACCAAAATCGACCAAACCCTTCGATGGAAGGCGCATTTTGGCATAATAGTTATTTGTTATACAAGAGCGAAAAGTTGTTTTTTAACCGCGTGCTCAGTTTTGATGACCGAGCAAGCGAAGGATTCTAAAATTGAATCACGAGCGCAGCGAGTGGTTCAAAAATTAGAATCCTGAGCGTCAGCGAGGGAATCAAAAGAGCACGAGGTGAAAAATCTTTTCACTCGAGTGCAACACGTAACTTTTCATCCCACCTCAGCGAGGAAATGACATGACGTGAAAGAAAATGGTGCGCGCAAAGCAAATTAAAAAAGTACACCAAGAAGGTTACGAGTGTGAGTTTTTAACAAATTAAAAACGGTTGTATGGAAATTCGGCACCATAGAGGTAGAAGTAAATAGGTTTTAATGATGTTTTGAATTCACAAACTTCATAGACGAGTGATATTTACTAACGTGCACACGATGTTCTAAATTCAATTTACTTTATCCTCAAGAGGATAATAACGGCTGTTGCATTCAGATATCGAAGATTAAAAATACTCTTTCCGAGATGGTGGGATGAAAATGTATTTGTTTCCCGCCTTCCAGCTAACTATAATGAAGGACAACTTCCAAGGGCCGACGCAATACAACCTGCTCGCCGGCCGCGAGCCGGCGCCGGCGCCCAACGCCCCTCCCGCGCAAGCACCCTGGGCCTCGCAGGTAACGACCATACTTCCATACTAATATTAAAAATGCAAAAAAGTCTGTCTGTCTGTCTGCTACGATTTTACAACCCATCTGTTCTTTTTTTTTTGCATGATAAACTTGCGCTTGACAACAATCACGCTTAGTGCAAAGCAATGATGAGGTCTAGGTTGGAACGCGCTTGCCTACAAGATGCTTATTCACTCTTGCCTATCTGTTCAACTGATTTTGATGAAAATTGAGGTTGCATCCCGGGGAAAGACCGCCCTGGGCCTCGCAGGTAACGGCCATTCTTGCATATCAATATTAATAAAAGTCTATCTGTCTGCTACTATTTTACAACAACTGATTATGATGAAAAATCAAAATCATGAAAATTGGTACAGGGGTAAGTTCTATCCCAGGGAAAGACAGTTTCATATTCAAAGTATATTTATTCAATTTGGGTACACTGTACACTTATTGACTTCCAGTTAATTATAAAATATGATGGTGATAATCAGTTACAATATCTTAAAAATAAAGGTACGAGGGTTCCAAATACGCCCTGGTCTGAGAAGAGCCCACAACAAACTCAGCCGGTTTTTTATTATTATTACCATCTCATAAATATTGTAAATTATTATTTACATTAATTTATAATTATAACAATAATAACAATCTATCTAGTATAATTATAACTGGGAAGTTTGAATAATCTGGCATGAAGGCTTGTCATAAAATGGGAACCTCTGGGCAATATTTTAGCTTTCTAGTTACAAGGGTCAAATAAGTCATTCGGGGAATGAGTAAATGTTATACTTACTATCTTCTGTATCAAACTCCTTTGTCCGCAGCACCAACCGAAACCATTCGAGAAGCCAATACTACCCTATGAAAAGAAACCCTACGACGATAGAAAGTATCCACCGATCGCACCAATAAAGCCAGTGGACGACTTTCCCAAGACAGATCCATTCAAAGGCTATGATAGACCCCGCGAATTCTCGCCGAGAAGGCAAGAAAGGGGATACCCCCCGAGAAAAGATATTTCACCAGAAAGGGCACCGCCTTCGGGCACACAGGGGAGAATTTCACCAGGTAGAAGAATTTCACCAGGCAGAAGAATTTCACCAGGCAGAAGAATTTCACCAGGCAGAAGAATTTCACCAGGCAGAAGAATTTCACCAGGCAGAAGAATTTCACCAGGCAGAAGAATTTCACCAGGCAGAAGAATTTCACCAGGCAGAAGAATTTCACCAGGCAGAAGTATTTCACCAGGCAGAAGAATTTCACCAGGCAGAAGAATTTCACCAGGCAGAAGAATTTCACCAGGCAGAAGAATTTCACCAGGTAGAAGAATTTCACCCGAAAGACAAGCTTACATGGACGGAAGATCGCCGGCACGTAGGATCTCGCCGCACGGACGGCAAGTCTTTGTGGATAACTGTAGGGCTTCACCCGGACGGGTGATTGTGTCCGAGAGAAGAATTTCTCCGTCTGGCCGTCATATACAAGGTATGATTATATTTTGAATTCTTTAAATTCAATATATTATTATTATGTAATTACTTTGTTTGAGTTTTAGTTTGTGTATTGGTCAATAAACATTTATTTATTTATAATTTTTATGCTTACATATTTTCCGTGACTTTGTCCACATAGATAAAGGTATTCTAAGGATCCCTTTGGAGTTTTTAGGGATGGTATTACGCCCATCATAATATTGAAGCTATAATGTGGACGGGCACTGAGCATCATCAAGTTTCATTTCGTTGTGTTGTGCCGGAGTCTAATCAAAATCAAAATGTTTTTTATTCAAATAAACTTATACAAGTGCTTTTGAATTGTTAAGTGAATCTACCACTGGTTCGGAATGACATTCCTACCGAGAAGAACCAGCAAGAAACACGGAGGTTGCTCTTTTGAAAAAAAAATTACAATTTTATTAATGTATACATATATATGTAACCGCTGTCCATAGCTTTGCTGGAGCGAGCCAAACCATGTTCTTTTGTCCTTTATGTAATCTTCAAAATAATATTAGACGTAATAGTAATTAGTGGAACTTTGCAGAATATTTGTACACCACACTGTGGTTGAATACATGATACCATAACACTTATACCATATTACCATAAAACTGTATTCACAAATAAATAAATAAATTATAAATAGAAAATAAACAGTTTTTATACCTAAAGAAACTTACAGTTTACTCAAAAAAATATTTTAGTATTTTGGTGACATTTCCTTTCCTTTGTTTAGTGACAGAAAGGGCTCCTTCACCCCCTCACCGGCGTATTTCACCGCCGCGGAAAGAGCAGTATGTACGCGGCAGAATTTCACCGCCCACACATTCGCCAGGTCAGAAACATTACCTTTTCTGTGATTGGGTATTTTGAATGGAATAGATTTGTCTATTCTAGTAGATAATGTAATTATACTTCTTTTTCCTTGGTTATTTTTGTATTTGACAACAAATTCATAAATCAGCAACTCTTGAAAAAAGGTTAACTTTAAATCAACTACGGAAATAAAATTGTTTTTCTGTCGCTTGGTATATTTGAAAAATGTAGTATATTCATATGCATGAACTCAGAATTTTCTCCTCTTTCCTTTAACATTACACTATATAAACAAAAAGGAAATTTTAGAGACCACCTAGGACAACGGGTCATATAAATATTGGATAGAAGCAGGCGTCACTTTGCGGAAGTCAGAAGTTTAATTCGCTATAATCCGCCACAGAAGGAAAATATATGTGGTACAGTGCATAATTATCTCGAACCTGATGCCCGCGACATTCACCACACCACATAAACCCTCAAAAATACCCCCAATTTTGAGGGAGATACGCACTGTACCACATTGATTTTCCTAATTTTATTTATTTATTATTTTGTCGGTCAGTGGACAGACGCATGCGTCACCCGTCGCCCGGCGACGACGCGCGCGCGCCGCCGCTAGTGAGACGCGAGTCACCGCGGAGACAAGCTATGAGGTAACTGACGGGCAAACTGCGATGATATTATACAATTTTATACTCCACCACTACAGCCCATTAACTTCCCACTGCTGGGCTGGGCACAGGCCTACACTTTTTTTTTGCGTAATAGGCGTGCGCTTTACGACAATCATGCTTAGTACAAAGCAATGATGAGGTCTTGGTTGGAACCCGCTTGCCTAGAAGATGCCTATTCACTCTTGCGCCCTAGCGGTTCGTATCAAAACGTCGAGCAAAAACGCTGTGTGCCAGGCCAAATTGGACGTCAACCACTTAAGGATGCCAACGCTGATGGTTTCTCGCTGTTCTGTGGTAGAACGATGAATGAAGAACAAGGTTGTGAGGAGAAGAGAGGGAATTAGAGCTTCGACCCACCGCGCTACTCCAATACGGGCTCGGCGGGCTATCCATACTATACTAATATTATAAATGCGAAAGTGTGTCTGTATGTCTGTCTGTCTGTCTGCTACGCTTTCACGGCCCATTTGTTCAACCGATTTTGATGAAATTTGGTACAGGGATAGCTTGTATCCCGTGGAAGGACATAGGCTACTTTTTATCCCGGATGTTAAGTAAATTCTTACGCCTTCATAATTTTTAATAGCAATCAACGTGACGACAATAATTGCTAATATTTTTTTACAGCATATATGTTCATAACGTCTTTGAGATGTGATATCTAGTGAAAGGCCCGATTAATAGTGTCAGTTCTTATACGGTTTACATAGGAACAACGCATACTTTAATACTGTACAAGAATCAGCTTATGGTTCATTTTTGGTAACCATAAACCGTCTTTAAGGGGCCATATCTGGTGAATGGTCCATCCGAATGCGGGAAGACTTTCTCTATCGTCATCAGTGGAGAGCCCTACACCCACCTAATACTGAATCAGCTTTTCTGGAGATCGTTACCAAAAGTGCAGCTATCTCCTATGACATAAGTAAGGTTTTGAAAATTCTACTAAAATAGGGGTTTGAAGTACCTATGTGTAGTCAACGCGGAAGAAGTCATGGGCATAAGCTGGCCCTGTATACTTTTGATATTTATGTAGATCCATTGATATTACTATATTTTTTGTAACATGTATATTTAAAATTACTTGTAAACTAAATTTTACCAATAAATTGACTATTAACTATTGAGTATTATTATTGAAAATACATATTTTAAAATTATTAGTTTACTTACAGTTTCTCGAAAATAGATAACTAGACGAACTCTTTCGAATAACTTGGTACAAACTCAAACGATATATTGATTCGACTCATAAAAACTCAGGTTCTCGCCAACGCGTCATCACGGCGACAAACCGATGCCGATGGAGTATCAAGACAATCGGCCAAGTATCAAGAACATTCGGCCCGCCTACGAGCCGCCCACTCAGGTAAGATACTGTCATAGCGAAATGCGGCTTTACCAACTATAATTAACAATATAAATATGTTTCTCTGTGCTATATAAAAATTTCCAGCAGGCAAATGAAAATCTTGTTTTAGTAGATTATATGAAACTCTTACATAATACTTTACTATGTTATGTCTCTCTCCGGTCTTGTCGAATTTTCCGTCCCATCGGGCTATGAAAGTAAAGCAACAGAGAGTGCACCGGTGTTTGCGAATACACTTTTGCACTATAATATCTCCCGCGCAGATGCGCTGTGGCCGAAATTCCGTCGGGAGGACATTATTATGTTATCTAAATTTATGGCGATACCTATTTTAAAATTGAAGATCAAAGTTAAAACAACAAATTGCGTCAAATCCAGCAGTCCAATATTCATTTTATATATTGGATAGAATCAGGCGTTACTTTGCGGAACTTCATGATTTAGCACGAAAAGATTACATCTGTTTTGCTATAATCCGCCAACAGAAAAAATCTTTATGGTCAAGCATGCAGTTACAAGCGAAGCACCGTTTACATTCCCAACCAAGCAAGAAAGCCAAGTTCCCAAGCAAGCAATGTATATATATGTTATACTATTCTCGACGCACGTTTCGCCCCGACACCGGAGCATCCTCAGGAGATGTCGACTGATTGTCCTAGACAATTTTGCATTGTAAAGTCGACATCTGTTGGCGGATTATAGCAAAATAATTGTAATCTTTTCTTGCTATAGTAGATGGTGTTTTAAGGGAGCAAAATAATATTTTTACGGCGAGGGCGCTTTTTTGAATCCAGAGCGAAGTGCTCGCTACGCTCGGGATTCTAGAGTAGAATCCTGAACGAGTTTGGAGCGTCGCCCGAGCCAAAAAAAATTACGCCCAAATGATACACTCTACTTTTCATCACCCTCTATGAGAAAATAAAACTACAAATCCATCAGACATCCTTTTCAGATACACTATTCTGCTATTCGAATATGTGTCCAGTTTTACGTCGTTATTTGAACTGATTGTTAATTTTAGCATTGAGTAGGTAGTAGGTACTCCAAAGAGTGGAAGGTTGTTTAGTTTTGGCTAAGTACTGGAAGTAGGCCAAAACACAGATTCTGAAAAATTCTTGGCGCCTCATGCATTTCTCCATTCAATAAAATTACCATAGGCTTTCATATATTTCTGCCGGGATTTTGCAAATAATAGATTATTTATTCATCACATTTCTTGCGTCAGTCCTAATACTTTCAGGAGTTATTTCTATACTTTCACTTCGCTTGAAGAACTCATTTTTCAAAATAAAACCATGAATTTTTAGCAAACCGTGAAAATTTACGAAAACGCGGGCTGCAGTTCGCGCGTTTTTAATTTTATTTCTTTTTTTGTATTCAGCCAGTCAGCCAGTAACAGCCAGTCTTTATTCAAACAATATTGCGTTCGATTTCTTTGGCTCTGAAAAAAAAGGAAAGGTGAAAGATGTTCCAAATTCAAAAAGTGCGCGGCAAAGAGAATTGCGGCGCACTTTTTGAATTAAAGAGGATTAAAAGCTCATTTCTGCCCGCTAAAAGTTTCTTAGAAAACACCACCTTTGGGCGCACATAAAGGCGAACCAAGTCGTCCTTTTCGAATAGACGGGATGAAAAAATTATTTTATAGTTTTAATAGCAGTGAACTAGTAACTTACAAACATATGTATTGTAAAAAAAAATTAAAAAATACGTATCATCGCTTTGTGTTACTTCGAAAGGTCGTCATAATTGTTTGCATTGTTGGAAATTTTTTATTGGTGAACAGAGTAGAAAAACTTTTAATAAACGATTATTTGCAGGTTGCTATTTAGTTTATTATGCTGTTTTTTTTAATGTTGATAGAGATAGAAAATTGTGATCTAGCATATTAAAGCATCAAACAGTTTTTACATAATAGAAAAGTTTGAGCCAAGGTAATCACATTTGTAAGGTTGGTGAAAACTTCACTACGTTGAGTATTATGGGGAAGTACATTTAGAACCAACTTAAAAACAAAATCGACTAAATCGGCATTGAAATCTGCATGTTACATATAAAAATCAATTAAAGTAAAAGAGGTTGAACCTATATCTTCTGGAATACTACTTCGGCCAAAAAGAATCAAATAACTCATTCGCAAGCAAACAGAATTTCATAACTGAAGAAGAGAGAAGCAAACAAGCAGAAATTCATAACTGAGAAGGGCCAGAATGAAGCCAAAGACTAAATGTCTTTTAAAAAATAGTTTTATACCAAATGTAGACAATATCTACAGATAATGTAAACTTTTGAAGATAAAATATTTGGAATTATTTACTTTGTAATTCCAGTTCGAAGGACCTGAACCCGTCAATTGAAGCTGCATGAATTGAAAGAAGAAAGAAAAAAAAATATTCGAAAATGGTGTCACAGACAAAACAGATACAGATGTAACAATCTAGTATGTGACACTACCCAGATTGGGTGTACAGCTAAGCGTTAAGCCCTGCATTACATGGCAACACGCATACAAAGCAAAACGCTGGTTTTCAGCTGTGACCTGGGTGATATCACAGTAACATAAATTAATTTAAACAGAACAAGAGCAAATTGGTGGATTACCTTAGTGAAAAGTTTGTCGAAGAGGAGGTAGAACAATTATAAATATCACAGACTAGTGGGCCCGGCAGAATTTGTCCTGCCCTGAACCTCGAACCCGATTGCAGAGCCCCTCACACGGTTCCAATTGTGAATATAAACCACCACGGGGTCCAAACAAACAACAAAAAAAGAATTAGCGAAATTGATCCAGCCGTTCACGCCTGATGACGTGACCAAGGGAAATAGGGATTCATTTTTATATGTATATAGAAGATGAAATAAACAAAGCTAATGCTGAGTTGCTGGTCCGGTCCTTAGTATAGATTCGATCTACTGTGTATATCCTATTTGTGGATTCTTTAATTATTCTTTGAAAAGTTTAAATAAAAAGCGATTGTATCTCACATTTGCTGTATAGAAAATTACGAGACCATACGACACGGTACATGGGCTTATTCACCACGTACAACAGACCTCCAACTAGAAGTTGAGGAACGGAAACCTGCCCAGTAGGAAGAAGATATTCTACAAGAACAAGCGTTTCTGTCATCATGTTCAGGCAAACAGAGAAAGCAAATTGCAACGCAAATGCGTAAGAAGATGATATATTGTCTTTATCGGTATTTTTGGAAGTTTCTGACTGTAAAAATATAATATTTGTCAATAAACTCTTTAATTGATTGTGCCAGTCTATAGCTTCACTAATAGACACTAGATTGAAAACAAATGGATGAAATGTGTGGAAGAAGGATGGGAAAATAAACATGGGAGAGGGAAGTCGAAGGACTCGACGAACGATACAACTAAACGACTATATTTACCGACAAATGCTGTAATACTCAGATAAGCCGACAAGCGCTTTAGAGCATCAAGAAACCAAATTAAAACTATTTGTGTCTTTGGAAAAAAATCAAGCAAACCAATATTACTTGCTGTTCTTGTGTAGATACGAAAAAAATATCTAAACATTCTTTTAGTTGTTAAAAGGCAGACAAGACGCCTCAAACAAACCCTAACTCGATGGTGTTGCGTTGTTCTATTACGGAGTTCCCATAGCCGCCTTCAAGGGTGCCACCTTCTGATCCATCATTAGACCCTGGATATCATCTAGAGGCAGAGTACTTGTCAAGACGAATCAACCAAGCCTTAGGTTATGTCGTTTAATTACAGAGTTCCCATAGACGCCTTCCGACTCCATCATCAGACCAGTCCCATGTTATAATAATATTGCATTGTCATCCAATTTATATGCAAATTTTAGTTTAATCTGGAACCGGGAAGTGGGTCAAATTAAACTTTCAAGATTCGGTTACAGATAGACACTGGGACGGACAGGTGAAAATAAATTCAAGCTTGTAAAAAGTTGTAGAATATCTGTATGACGAAAATATTATACTGCTCCGAAACCTAAAAAAAATAATTCTAATAAAGTATTTTAATACATACGTTTATAAGGACTTAACTTGGTTCTAAGCTAACAGCTACCATGTATGTTTCTTGACTAAGTCAACATGATACCATGAAACATGAAAAAGAAGAAAAAATATTTACCTATGTACAAATACATATTATGCCTGGAAAAAAAATCGAGAAAATGAAGAGACATAAAATAACAACGTAATTAGAAAATGATACTATATAATTAGAGAATTAGTAAGCTGAAGTGGCAGTGGGCAGGTCATGTCTGTCGCAGAACCGATGGCCGTTGGGGCAAACGCGTTCTGGAGTGGAGATCGCGTACCGGTAAACGCAGTGTGAGACGACCTCCAGCCCGCTGGACCGACGACCTTAAAAAGGTAGCGGGAAGTGGGTGGATGAGGAAAGTGGAGGACCGTGTGTGGTGGCGCGCTCTCCAAAAGGCATATGTCCAGCAAAGGACGAATACAGGCTGATGGATGGATGGACTAATAATAAGCAAAATACTTGAATTAAACTAATTTTGGAGGGACACGCAAGTGCTACAGGCCACACATGGTTTGAAGACTTTTATGGGTCAGTTGGCGAAAACTGATCGCTGACAATGAGATAACGAAAATTCAGTTTATTTAGGTTTAAAGAGACATTTTTTTACCATAATAACTACTGAAGAAAGTTTAAGATAAGAAGACACCAATTAGACTTCACTTCCAAAGTTTTACAAATTCGGAAAGTATAATTAATCAATAGTATAAGCAAAGAAAACGACTATTTTACAAGGCTGAGCGATATGTGAGCAATTGTTCTGAGCGATATGTGATTTATTATCAAGCAGTCGGAAGTATTTCGGTTTTACATGCGACCGAATAAACTCTTCTAAACACAGCGTCACAAGCAAATCGATCAAATACAATATTTCTCCAGATTTCAACACTGATTTACAAAGGAAATCGAAATGAAGATTTAATCTTGAAACGCTGAGATGAAAATGGTTTTACATTTGGGGTAATTGGTATTTGGTGTGCTCTTTGTAAAATTTATGGCCAATCTGTAAAACCTATTTTCTTGCGAAGGAAATAAATATTATGGATTCGGCAAAGCTAAAACATCCGAATATACAGAACTTATTAAATACCAAAGAATAATCTAGGAAGATTTGGTAATATTATAGATTAACAGTAGACCAATTAAATATTTAACGGGAAAGTAACATAAGTTTTAACATTATACATTATATAATATATATAATACATAATTATATTTCATTTAAACAGATTCCTCCTTAATGTGTGTAATATATAAAGGTGCCAGAATACAATAAAATGAAATGGGGCCTTATCATTAAGATAATATAAGAAAGTAGTCTGGAAACTCTACTATGAAATTTTTAATAGCAACAATTGACATAGTTATTGCTTTAAAAAAAAAGTGTTATTTGTCTAGTTAAACGGACAAATAAATTTTTTCAAGAGCAGGATTATGGAGGTTAAAAATATGAGAATGTGTATTTATTTATAGGAATTAATGAGTACAAGTTTTTTAGATATACATTCGAAGTACTTGTAATAATATTATTCGTTACAATCTATCCCGCTGTTATAACAGTCACATAATTTTTTCCATTAACTGTCTTTGTAGTGTTTGCATACTAAATTTCAATTTACAGGCATCGAATGAAGCTAAGTACGCAGGTGGTTTTCGTCCCAACGTCCGCGAGGACGTTCATTATCCTGTAAGGGGGCAGGAACGTTGGCAAGAGAAGGAATTCGCTCACAAGGATCCTGAAGATAGAAGAGATACAATTAGGCTTCAAAAGTTTGATATACCGAGGGTACCCGAGCAAGAGCCGAAGAGATCTCGGTCTGGGAACCGTTTGTCGCGATCTCCAAGACGGGATCGGTCGCCGTTAAATCGCGTACGACGTGATTCGCCTTCGCCGCGTTCGCCAAGGCGCTCCTGGGCTTTAGAAAAACGCCGAAGCCCTGAGACACGCGAGCCTCCTCCACCGCCTATATGGCCCGGGCAGGATAACAAAAATCCCAACTATCAACATCCGGGCCGACCAAACTTCCCCGAAAGAGATCACGAAAAAACATCGCCCGTCTGGCAATCTTCATCGAACAAAAAAATCATCAATGATGAATTCATCCGCCAAAGGAATGCTGATCGGGAACACTTTGAAGAGGAAATGAGACGACGACAAGCAGATGTGAAATGGAAACCATTGCCACAGATGAGTCCGAAGGGGACATCATCCCGGTATATCGACGATGATCGTGCCCTTCAAGATGATAAGTTTGCGAGAAAAGGTTTTGAAGACCGACGTGATTATCGCGAAAACCTTGAGCTGTCTAGTCGAGGAGGTAGAGATAATTCTCGCTACGAACCCGACTTTGAAATGGAAGATGATATACCACGTAAAAAAGAAGTATATCCTGGACGTATTGAAGAAAGAAAGAAAGAAATTCTCAAGAAGCAGGAGCAGTTGCAGAAGGAGATTGATGAAGTTTACAAGAGGGCGGTGGATTTCACTAAAAAAGCGGAGTTGTATAGAAAGGGGGAACTGAAGAAGGATTCGAGCTTCGAGCCTCGTCGTCGTGATGAAGATTCCAGCGATTCGGAAGCCAGCTACGAGGGATATTCTCGAAAAGATCGCAAGGACTACGATAGGCCCCGCCACGAGTCCAGCGAACGTAAAGCCATATCGAATCCACAAAAGTCGAAGAGAGACACCGCAATCGAACAAATTGCGGATAAGCTGATGTCGTCACACGGCAGTCATTTGCCGAACGACCTCAAATCACGCGTCGTTACCGAACTCCAGTTGTCTGTCTCAAATATATTGAAGAAAATGTTCGGCAACCAAGACGTGTCTTTCATAGAAATGGTTATAAAGTTTAACTCTCACCACACAGTTGAGGACGAAGAGAGGATATTCGACGCAGTTATGTCAGATTTCCCTGCGAAATTTCGTCGTCCGAAAAAACCCGCTAAAGGTAAGAACGGTAACATATTGCTTTGCGAACATCGGAATTGGTCGGTTTCGCATTTATGTGTCCCCTATTTTTTATGTATTTGGAAATTGATATATGTATGATTTGCTAATATAATAAATATATCCATTATAACGAGGCCGTAAGACCTTTTAAAAGTAACTAACAGATATTATATAAAAAATACTTAACCCCGAAAACAGAAAAGCCTCTTAAAGTTTTAGGGCACTTTTAATTTTTTTTCTTATTTTGATTTTTGCTGTCACCTAAAAGTGTCCTGAAATGTTAAATAGTGTTTAATATGGGTTCTGGGTAGTAGCCTTATACCCAAATGTTTTCTATTTTTGAACGTCTAAGACATGACTAACGACTATTTTATAAAAAAAAATCAAAGTAATGAAATTAAGTTGGAAAACGATTTACAATAATTAAAACCCGTGTAATAAATTGAAATTGTTTTACAGATGATTCTGATGTTCCCGCAAAAAGCTCTAGGCGTTCCGATGATCCCAACCTGAATGCAGGTAAATAATATGTATTTTTATGTTAATTATTTTGGCTTTGTTTCTGATGAATAGTTATTTGTTATACAAGAGTGAAAAGTTGTTTTTTAACCGCGTGCTCAATTTTGATGACCGAGCAAGCGAAGGATTCTAAAATTAGAATCCTGAGCGTGAGCGAGGGAATCAAAAGAGCACGAGGTGAAAAATATTTTCACTCAAGTGCAACACGTAACTTTTCATCCCACCTCAGCGAGGAAATGACATGACGTGAAAGAAAATGGTGCGCCGTGCGCGCAAAGCAAATTAAAAAAGTACACCAAGAAGGTTACGATTGTGAGTTTTTAACAAATTAAAAACGGTTGTATGGAAATTCGGCACCATAGAGGTAGAAGTAAATAGGTTTTAATGATGTTTTGAATTCACAAACTTCATAGACGAGTGATATTTACTAACGTGCAAACGATGTTCTAAATTCAATTTACTTTATCCTCAAGAGGATAATAACGGCTTTTGCATTCAGATAACGAAGATTAAAAATACTCTTTCCGAGATGGTGGGATGAAAAGGAATTTTGCTTCATTTCTCTCCAGTAAATCGGTAGGTTGCAAGGGACGGATTCTATTATTCTTACCATATTGGTATGTCATGTCTTATCAAAATTAAAATATGACATGACATTCCAAGAGAAATATTACCTACCCGCATTATCCTATAAATATTATTGAACATGTTAATATTAGAAATATAATTTCTTCATTCACAGGTGGTCAGCCTAGAGCATCTGAACAAAGTAAGTTCTTATTATAGTATTGCTATTGCATCCAACAACAAATTTTTACCCAGAACACGGAAAATCGATTGATGTTTCAGTATTCAGGCATTTTCTTCTTTTACTTGTCCAGTTTTTAAAAAGGATAAAAGATTAATTCTATAATATTGTGCATTAAACTACCTATCTATATAAAGAGTGTATCAATAGTTTCAGGCTGGAATGTAATGCCAAGCTTGGCCAATACGCCAATGGGCATGGCCCAAGTCAGTCACCAAGGGATCATGATGAGTGGCCCTGTAATGGTCCCGACGCCCGCTCAGTATCAATTCGTCCCCGCACAGGGTTATAATGAAAGTTTAGCGCAGGCGGTGACCGAGGAGACTAAAAAGGACGGACATAGTTTGTATCTGTGTAAGGATGATTTTCAGACTATTGAAGACTTTGAGATGGTGCAGTTGAAGGATTTCCTGGTCAAACAACTGATGAAGGTATGTATTTTAACATTTAAAAATTGTATTGCATAGAAGCAGGCGTTACTTTGCGGCAGTCCATGACAATGAAAAAAAAAACCAGAAGTTTAATTCGCGGTTCTGTGGCGGATTATAGCGAATTAAACTTCTGTTTTTTTTTTTTCATTTAAAAATTGCTTTTGCCCATTATAATGACTAGTTTTTTTGAAATTGATCATTAAACTATGGCTATTGGGTGTCTTATACTTTTTGTTTGGCTTACAATAAAAGTACATTCATTCTTTTAAAGGAAACAGAAATCTCCCACGGATGGGCTCCAGACTTCACATTAGCCAAACAAAACAGCTCATTCAGACACGAAATGATAACTCGCGATGAGCGATCTAGGGACTGGCTTCTTAACTTGGATTTCAGCGAATTTCAGCTCTTCAATGTCTTAGTTTACACCACGGAAGAATTGTGGTACGAACGGGCCGCGGTCTGGCTGCCGGGGCATTCCAGGTACCGGAACATAGATCCACTCACGAAATTAAAGTTACAGAATAAACGGTTGGAAGGCGTCAACATAGGTAAGTGGAAGAACGTCAAAAAGATCGTCAATGAAAAGGGTACGCGCGTTTACGTCGATATGCCACCCTCTTCCGCGCGCGCTCTAGAGAAACACAAGATGCTATTGACTTATGAACTACAAAAAGTGAACGTCTTTTTAAAAGCTGTCGCAATCGATAAAGAAGCGTTTGATGCCGGACTCAATGAACGCTCGATAGATTACGTCCCCAGCCCGAATTTGACCCCGATGCCTTTAATCCCCGGTAAAGATAAGGATATCATCCAGATCGCGTTCAAAGGAAACAAACCACTGACGTTACCAATAGCACGCAAGGTAAAAGATACGATCATATACAAAATGTATAAGTATCACCAGTTGGACGGGAAGAGTAAAACTGATTTTGTGAAATACGGATTCTGTCAACCCGGATACTTCTGTATATTGCCCGAAAATTCCGAATCGAGGAAGTGGTTACGAGATTTGGATCTCGGAAAAATCAATCGCACACCCCTAATCATTCTAGGCGAAGATGATATCAAAAATAAGTATTTTAATATGAGCTTAGTTCTTCCCTTTGAAATGAAGCCAAAACTCGCTTGCGAACGCCTGAAGCAAAGCAACCGAGGAGTTAAAGGACTTAACTTCAGTCTTTGGAAGAATCACAAGGTTGAACGCGCGCGACAAAACTATATATTAAACGTCGATATGGATCTAGAATCAATCGAGACAATTGTCAAAATGAAATATAAATTAGACTTGGTTGTAGAGAATCGGGAGTATACCGTTGATGCAGAGTCTAATCTCCCTTGGCCTAAGTTAGAGGAAACGATCGCAAAATATAAAGCTGAGCTGAGCGACAATAACGATGTGGCCAACATGGATCTCGCCTCCGATTCTGACGACGATATAATTTGTCTTGACAAATAAGATGTCTTAGCTGTAGCTAAAACTATAAAACATCTTGATAAGTGATTAATAAGTGATTAGTAAGTAATTTAGAAGTGATTTGTTTTTTGCTGGTTGCACTGTGCACTATTCCTTTAGGTTAATAAACGATGTGTCGCAAATGAATAAGTTTGGTCTTATTCTGTTCCCTCAGCCTTTTAAATATTCTGGAGAATACAACTTCTCTTGAACTGGTAGACCTTGACAATAGATTCGTATTGTCGCGCTCGCTTGAATAAAATATCCGATGTTAAATACTTTAAACAAAAAAAATGTTGCAAACTATTAAGTACTTGCTAGATTATGATTATTTCCAATTTTTATTTTTACTAAAAGAAAAGTAAAATTATTTTGATATTTTTTTTTTTGTTTTTACAACTAATGGTGATGAGAGGAATTAGGTTTTGCAACTAAGAGGAGTTTAGAGTATTTTTTAAACTTTAGATTTTACTAATTTATTGTACTGGGTCTGTAGAACTTTTGACCTCTGATCGCGTACAAACGCTCAGTTTTTGCTAAAAGCTGAAACCTTTGGTTTGCTGATTACAAAAGGGTAAGTTTTTTGTTGTTTTTTTTTATATAATATGTTTGATTGCCTTTGGTTTGCTGATTACAAAAGGGTAAGTTTTTTGTTGTTTTTTTTTATATAATATGTTTGATTGTATTTCATAATATTTTTAACCGTTTATTGTTTCAGCCTCAATTGCGTAAAAGTTTCAGGATCACTTGCCGGAAAAAGAGGAGCTAAAGTTACGGTTTCTATGAAGATTCGGCGGAGTGAACCAAAGAAGTTGGGATTGTACCTGAAAGGTAAGAAAACTGGAACATCATCCGCATTAATAGAATTTTTAGGTGATTCTTCTAGACGTGTAATGGGAGAACATAATCTACAATCCTTTACATGTTATCATCGTTATTTGTAAGTACTTATGTTTTGTACGATATAATTATCTCTGGTGGTTTCGTCAATCTCTTTTCCGGTTATATATTTTACAAGCGTGACTTTACTTTGCTTCAAATATATTGCCTCCACTGCCTTCTGCTATGCTGTAATTTTAGACATAGTTTAGAATTTTCACGAATTGGACTCACTTCGTTGGCAAAAACATATCAAAATGAAGTGAAATGAGTGAAATAAGACGGGACTCTACCACGATTCGGAAAGAATTCTACTGAGAAGAACTCAGCCGGCAAGAAATCTTTTCCAGACTTTCCCCTTCATTTAAGTTTTTGGGCAGTTTTTAGATGACGTCATCAAGTAGGCCTATTTTTGTAGAAAACTCATGTTGGCTGATTAATGGATTGGAACTGTTTATTTAAGTGATGGAAATTCTAAGAGATATCCTGTATTTTTCTTATCAATTTATAAAGAAGCGGCATTATTGGAATTACCAGGAACAGAAAAGGCGAAAATATTTTAGGCTCACGTGGTTTCAAGATTGGAATGGCCTGATGAATGAATCTGATAGATGAATAATAGGCTTCGAGTATATGCGAATATGCTTCCATGAGGCCAAAGATTTTTGCTCACCTCGATTTGCTTTGCACTTTACGTGAGATCGTCCGTCCACGTAATAACGGGTTACCTGATGATTGATTGATTAAACTCTTTAGGCATTTCTAGTAATTTATCCCCATGAAGCCACACTTTCGATTCTTGTCGAGTATTGGCTTTGTAAGTTAAATAGATGCAAATGTTGAGTTCTTGTTGTTTTAGAGGATTTGTGTAAAGAATTTCTTCATTCTCAGACGATATTCAGATGAGAAATATTGCAAAATGCCAAAGATGGACCCCCAGTAAAGCGCCATTTGATCTATATGTATTGGAAAATTTGGAATTATGGTTTGTTTTATGATTGATAGTAGCTTTTTCCATTCTTTATAACTGTGGCTTCGAATATTTTTAGATTCTGACATTTTCAAATTTGTGTTTTAACATTACAGAAGTTATTTTTCAGTTTTCTAAATGTTTTGCAACATTTTACTGGGAAGTTTTTTCGTGATTCTATAGATTTTGGAACGTTGCAAATAAGATCACAAAATTTTACTATTTCCAGTACCCTTTCAGTATCATAGAATAGGCATGATGACTGATTTTGAAAAATGGTCAGATTATGTTCGGAAGTATCTACTATTACGAAAAAATATCTTATTTCAGCAGAAAAATAAGGTTTGGTAGATAAAATTGGCATTTGAAATTTAAATTTTAAAATTCACGCCAAAACGTTCGGCGGTGTCATGGCGTCGTTGTGACGTCACTATTATTTTTATCAATGTACTCTGTGCAGTGTGCAGTAAGCAATAGTGTGATTTTCAAAGCTCGAAAACAAACAATTGTGATGTCATTCGCTTCTTTGTGTTTTATGCAATATGGCGGATTGCTGTATTTTATAGTTTTATTTTATCAATATAAATAGCAATCTCACTCGAAATTGAAAAATAAATTCGTTTTTTATAATCCATGAATCCTATTTCATTAGATAAATTCATAATTTCATTGATTCTTGGTTACTGTCATCATGCCTATTCTTTTAAGTACATTGTTTTGTCTATATTCATTCCCACGGAGTTTCGTTATGTCTAATCTGTACGTACCTATCCGTGATTCGATTTTTTTTTCAGCTCTCAAGGTAACAAACCAACTGGCAGTGTTTATGCAGCAATATGAACAGAATAATTATATGTCATCGTCAAATCAACCTATAGTATAAGGTGGTGGGACTGTACAGGCGTCTACGCCGTCCACTGTTGAACATAGGGAGCCCAATTTTCCTGCCATCCCTCTCTATATCGTCCATCGCGCTGGAAGATGTCTCCTAGTACACGATCTGAACTCTATTTTTCTGCTTAAACGGCCATCGCCCCTACGACAAGTATGACTGCCCTCTGCCACTTAAGTTTGTTGGTGACTGGTTCAATATCTTTCATCTTCAGACCGTTTTTTACTATCGCTGGAAGAATGCTTTTACGCATCCCGCACTAAGCGGGTATGTGGAACTCACTCCGGAATACCCACTAAATACCAGCTGCACAGTCCGCGTCGAGAATGAGCATAATGCATATCGTCGTCTTCTTTCCCCTGTCTTCTTCTGCGGATCGGTCGGTGGAGCATTCAGGGCCTTTTTTTTTTTTTTATACACAGGAATTGCCTGACGCATACCTCTCCGTCAGGGGAAACAAAGAGGTTATGTGGGGCTTGCACCCACTAAAACCTGTGTTGTTCCTCGGCGAACCGGCGTTCGCACGGGTTACACTTGGAGAAGTAATCAACCGCGCTCCCGCAAGCCTTGACACGACAGGCGGGTCCCGTCACCTTAGCTGCCTAGTCGCTGCCAAATCCGCCCAAGGGGCGCGCCCGGAACACGGCGCGCCACCTCCTGGCCTGTTTTAGACCGGGAGACGGACGCCCCCTACGTCCGTCACCCGCAGGCCGGCAACTCACGGCGGCCGTAGCGCGTCATGCGCCCTCCGGCGCCCGGTGCGTCTCCTGCGCGAGGGATCCACTGCCAAACTTTCCCTCTCGCGCTCCGCCTCCTCCTTTGCGGATATCACTTCCTCGCAAAAGGAGGAAACGGCATTCCACGCTGTCTCGCTCTGGACCATCGCTTGCACCATGTTCGGGAGCGAGAGGCCACCGACTGCCGCCCCGAGTGCACGGCGCTGCTCTGCCCAAGCTGGACACTCCTCCAGTGTATGCCGCGCCGTGTCTTCGGGGCGGACCTCGCAGTGGTGGCAACCGGGCGATTGCTCCCGGCCAGCATTCAGGGCCTGTGCAAACGGAGGACAGTCTTCAGCATAATTTTTATAATGATGGTCAAAAGCACGATAAGTTTGGAGTAGACTGTGATGGACTATTAAAGACCTTGCGGCAAAACGGGAAGTAGGTTGCAAATTATGGTGCAAAACGAGGGTAGATCCGAACTTTAAAAAATCCTCAGCATTTCTAAAGCTTATTTAGTTAACTTAATACTAAAATTCACAACAATGAAATAATTCTACAATTTCACATGTGTATAATAATTTTATTATTGCATTTAATTGTTAGACGTTAAAATCACCGTTAATTTAAAAGTAGTTTTGGTTGTTTTCCAATTTGGACCTGCCCTTTTGATGTAAGGTAAAGTCTACTTGTCAAGAACTACTACTACTACTATAATTGTCCGGGCACAATAGATCTTCGTCTACGGGGACCTTGATAATAACTTTTGCATTCAGATCCTCTAATTTCTTGTTGCAGAGGTCCCGGGTCGAAAGTTTTGTACGAAGAAACTGGTGAAGAAACGGCCGATAGACTTCAAAGGTGCTGCTCCAGTGGCCAAGAAACGCAAGCTACACGTAGAGACTACTCAAGGTTTTTGCTTGCAGTTGTTTTACGATTCGTTCAATCAATCGTATATTACAGTAGCACTGTCTTATTGGTAGTGGGAGGTCCCGGGTTAATTTAAACTTTGAACGTAACATCTTCGTCAGTAATAGTATTAAGTTTGATCCGTAATAGAATATTGCTGTCCAGCCGGAAATAAAGCAGTTGACGGCCGAATAACATTAGACGAGGCGAGGCCGAGGACTTCCCATAGTGATTTTAAAAGGACGAGGTCGTCAATTGCTATTACAGCCGTGACTTGTAAAGTACATAATATCTCCCATTTGCGATTTTTACATTTTTTAATATTTTTAATTAATAATAGCTTTTTTTGTAAATGTAGATGCGGACAGCGGCGAGCGCTTGGCTCTAGACGAGCGCACCACACAGATACTCGAAGAGGAACTGCAGGCCATCATGATCAAGGTAACTATCCTCCGCTGAACTCGTGCTTCCTTTCCATTCACACAGAAAGGGCTCCTTCGCCCCACAGGCGTACTTCACGGAAAGAGGTGTATGCACGCGGCAGGATTTCAACGCCTACACATTCGCCAGGTGAGATATATTACCATTTCTGTGATTGGATATTCCGTATTTTGAATGAAATAGATTTTTCTAATGGGACTTGAAGTTTAATTCGCTATAATCCGCCAAAGCAGACAAATCTATGTGGTACAGCGTGTCGGCGATATTTCACCGCCCAGTAAGTCAGCAATTCGCACAGGCACAATCGTGCATTGTCGAGTCAACATCTACGTTGAGAATAATTTGGAAGATTTGTGTGGTGTGATGAATATCGCGGGCTATAGGTATACACGCTGTACCACAAAAATTTACCTATTATAGCGAATTAAACTTCTAGTTCTTTCATTATCATGGAGTTCCGCAAAGTAACGCCTGCTTCTATACAATAAAGTGTGATCGTGGAATATTTCAGGTGTGGCAAGCGCTGCCCGACGAGCCACCGACGCCGGCCGAGCGCTACGTCACCGAGCAACTGCGGAGCGAAGCGAGCGACGATATACGAAACGTGAGCGAATAGCCCATTAACGTCCCACTGCTGGGCACAGGCCTCCACTCTAATAGGAGAGGGAATTAGAGTTTAGACCCACCACGCTGCTCCAATGCGGGTTGGCGGGCCACCAACACACAACTAAAATGACAGGACTCAGTAGAATATTGAACTCTGTTCCAACTCCAAGTATATAACGTTTAATTTTTTTCATGAACTACGTGTTAGCCCTTGACTGCGATCTCACCTAATGGTGAGTGATGATGTAGACTAAGATGGTAGCGGGCTAACCTGTTAGGGGCATGCCACTTATAATATTATAACCCATACCCCTAATCAGTTTCGACACGGCATCGTAACGCTAAATCGCTTGGCGGCACGTCTTTGCCGGTAGGGTGATAACTAGTCATGGCCGAATCCTCCCACCAGGCCAGACCAGAGAAAATTCAGAAATTATAAATTCCCAAATATACCCTGCCGGGGATCGAACCCGGGACCTCCGCACGTTAAGACAACAGCGCTCAACACTGCGCCAGAAAGGTCGTCACTAATTAATTATTAATTCTAGTACTTGAAATAGTTATAATAAAAAAAAGAATAAAGAAGACACACGGGCACCGACCAAGGTTTTAGTGTAGAGATTGTATATAAGGATACCATACCACCAACACTAGCAATATTATTTTAAAATGAAAATTTATATGACGTTCCTCAAATAAAGATTATATTTCCGAAATAAGAACGTCAACATATTAAAATAATACTGCTTTGAGCTCAGCTTTCACTTTATCTCTAAAAAGGGAGCTGGCTTAACCGCTGTTTCAGAGATATAGTGAAAGTTGAAAGAAATTTCTGCAAGTAAATAATTTGAATGTCAATTTCACAGGTTTTAGGCCTCAACGTGACTAAGCGGTTACTGAATGTCTTCAATCCGCTGTCTGTACGGGTAAATATATTCATTTTTAATTAAAACTCCTACACTTATTACAATAGGGATGATGATATACCGTCTTGGGATTTTAAGATACCGTAACTGATTATCACCATCATGTTTTATATGTAACTAGCAGATGCCCGCGACTTCATCTGCGTGTTTTTTAAATTTAAAAAAAAAAAAAAAACTCCCTAATTTTTCGGGTTAATGTAGCCTATGACACTCACAAAATATAATGTGGCTTTCTATTGGTACCAGAATTTTCAAAATCGGTTCAGTAGATCCAGAGATTACCTCCTACAACGTCACAAACTCTTTATAATATAAGTATAGATAATACGACGTCAATAAGTGTACAGTGTAGATACCTAATTTTAATAAATAAATTTGAATTTGATAATGTTTCCAGATAATGTTTCCCGCTAAGCCGGATGCGCGCGACTTGATGGAGTTCACTAAGAGGTACCACATCATCAGCGAGATGAGGCCGAAAGGGCGCGGCGAGCATTCGTACTTCGCGCTCGTGGCCCGCATCGCGGACTTTGACCGGCTGTGCAACTCCAAGGACGTGCGATGTGGTGAGCTACATTATCACCACTACAGCCGATTAACGTCCCACTGCTGGGCACAGGCCTCCACTCTCATACGAGAGAGGGAATTAAAGCTTTGCTCCAATGCGGGTTGGCGGGCTTTAACGGCTATTATCATGTCAGTGATAATAGCCGGGACCGACTGCTCAACGTGCTCTCCGAGGCACGGGGGTGACTGACCGCCAACTTCCAACTTCGGGCTGGCACTGAAAAACCCAATACCTAACAATTTTTATGCCCGACCGGGAATCGAACCCAGGACAACGTAATCCACAGTCGACTATGCAAACCGCTAGACCAACGAGGCAGTCAGCAGACTTTAAACAGTTTTTTTTTTAAGTGAAACTTCTTTAGAATCTTTGTGATTTGAAAATTAAACGAAACGAAAAAGCGACACCAAAAAGAGACAAACATAATTAGGATTTAGCCTGCGAGAGAATGAGATAGAATACAAGTTATATTTTTCTCATTCTATCGTAGGCTACTTTTCTCAAGTTTCACTTCTGCCGTGTGTGAATTACACATGGCAAGAATCTGCAAATTTTCTGCAATCAGACTTGCTTGCAAGTGGTGATGCAGCCTTAGGTGGAGCGCGCTTGCCTAGAATTGTGTATATGTGGTATTTTTATAGTATCTGATATATCAATAACTTTACAGGTAGTTTGACTGCAACTGTGTACCCGTACTACAGATTCAGCGACTTACCTATGAAACTGAACACTGGATTCATTAAAAAAAGGAAAATCACATCAAAATCGAAACAGGATGAAAAAAGAGTCGCAGATAAGGAAATCAACGAAAATGATAAAATAGTAAAAAATGCAATGGCTAGTTCCGAAAATGTACAACCAACTGTTAAAAGTAAACCGATAGTGAAAACCAATTTACCTCCCAAGAAAACTATTGAACAGAAAAATGAATGTGACAACAATAAAGTAACAGCGCAAAGTAATATAAACAAAGCAAATGTGGAAAAGAAAGCTGATGCTAATCAGAAAGTTGAACAAAACACTAAAAATATTGCTACTAGTGTTAATCAAAATAATGCTATACCGTCTGAACCTAAACCAAATGTAGTGAAAGGCACTCAAAATGTTCAAAAACCTGCTACTCAAAACAATCCACCGAAACCCAAACCAACACAGATTACTCAAGAAGCTAATACAGTTAAAAATGTTAATGTTGGTACACCTTTGTCAAAGCCAAAACCAAATCAAGCTAGCCAAGCAGTTGTAGCAACCAAAAATGTTACTGATGCAACTCCAAAAACAACTGCAACAACCAATTTAACCAAACCCAAACCAAGTCAGGGCAACAAGGAATCAGTTGCAACTAAAAAAGTAACGGAATCTACAGCAAAATTAGTTGAAAAAGCTACTGTACCAAATAAAAAACTTGAACCATCACCAAAAGTAGTAAAAGTTGCTGAAAAAGTAGTAAAACCTGCTGTAACCAAACCCAACCAGATTCAATTTAAAAAAGAAGTTGTGACAACTAAGAAAGTTGAAGGAGCAAAGCAGAAATTGTCAATAAAGAATGTTGAGATGATAAACTCGGAGATGTTCGACCAAGATGAAGAAATTAATGAAGATGATGAGATGAACGATGAGGAGATACTTGCTCTAATATCCACCGGCGTCGTCGTTGACGAATGCAGTGGTTCCGACGAAGACTAATATTAATTATATAACTATGGATATAAAAAGATAAACTGTCTTACTCGTAGAGGGCGGTATTTAATGTCTATGATAGGGTACAGGCTGTCACAAAAATAAATCATATTAATGTTTTTTTTTAATATTCACAAGGAGTTATAGTATAATAAAGATAAGACCAATACATTACTTTTGTTTGTAAAAATCCGTACATAAAGTATATGGATTTATCTTATTATAGTCATATATTATAATGTTAACCATAAGGTTAATCCGTTGTCAATAAAGAATATGAAGATATTTTAGTGTTGATATTTTATCCTATAGCAAAACCGGTTCAATTTCGGAAACAGAATTCGATTAGGATGTCTTTGGACTTTTGTAAATGATACTAGTGATGATACATTGATCTCAAGATTTTAATTTCACATATTAAAAACAAAGCAAAAAGTAAAACAACATTTAGATCGTAATACATGCTAATTTAAGTTCTAACGTTTAATATCGATACGATTCTACTGTCTATTGGTTCTAATATCTATTAATGAGTATTTCAGATTTTAAACGTGTAAAGAAACGTAGACGATTTTCAAATTCATTTTTTCACTTCTTCATTTTCTGGGATTTCCTCCTCAACCTGAAAAGTAAAAAAAATATTATAAGCACAAACCATAAGCAGACAGATAGACAGAGCATAACAGATTTTGATGAAACATAGCAAAAAATATAGATCACAAACTGACTTTATACTTTAAATAAAAATGGATGTTACATTGTTTATTTGTTTGTACTTTATGCATTTCTGTGCAATTCATCTGATCGTGATAAATCATTGTACAGTTGTTGTTGGGACTTAGAGTCATTCTCAGAGAGGCACTGTAACGTGTGTCGGGCATTGGCTAATATGGCTAGTACCATAGACTTATAATACTACTTAAATAATAAATGAATTTTATTTATCATTTTAAAGAAAAATGTATTCCACCCTATGATTCCACCATAAATAAAATGAGCTAAACTATCAAAATGAAGCGATCCTATTTGTGGTTTCCCACTTCTACTGTAGTCCTCGATCGATGTTCATAAACTGATGTGAAGACTTAAAATACATCAATGGATAATTTTTATTACTATTCTTTGTATATCTCATCCCTAGTAAAAAGGGAGGTTAATGTATTCAAGTTTTATATTAAAAGGAAATATTAACACAAGCTCAATTCTTAGCAGCTCTCAACAGAGACGAAGCTCTCCTCTTTTTAGGAGCCGCCGCCTCAATTCTTCGTTTCTCTTCTTGTATTTCATCCGCTATGTTATACACGTCTTTAGGTGCCACCTGTATTTAAATAAATTACGTTATTGATTGTCGTCAAGCGGAAGCCTTTATAACGGGTAGGTGCCTATTTTGCAAAAAAATCATCACACCTGCTGAAGTACCCATAAATTCAATGTACCTCTGTGTGCTGAGAGCATTGGCCTTTTTTACCCTTAGAATAAATACTTCGCACCCCCAGAATAAAAGTGACCTAACTCAAAAATTGCAATTTCTGGGTAATTACCAAAAAAGATTTCAAAAATGTATAGTATTGAATACATTTAAATGTATCTCTCCCGTGTTTCATTGGAAATTATTGATATTTTGCGGATTTATATATTGATCTTCTCATGTTGAGGTTAGGTTAAGTTATTATTATATTAAATTTAAATGTAATTTAAATATATGACATTAAAGTATAACATAGTTTTGAATTGTGGGTGATGGAGGGCAAGGGGTTGTGGAGGGTGGAAGGGGGGCTGTGGGAGGTGGAGGGAGGTTGTGGAAGGAGGGGATGTTATAAAAATATGATACATTTATGGGTTAATTTCTATTTATTATGTAGTATATTATGCCAAGTCTACATGACTACCACCGGTTCTCACACAACAGCAAGGTATATTTCGAAAAATATTTGTCCTATCAAAATAAACTAAACACTATTTTATAGGTAAATTAATAATCTTTGTACTAAGTTCTGACAGCTTTTTCCTAACTCTAATACTTTTTCTTGAAATTACAATAAACATTTACGGATTTTACAAAGGTTTATTTTTTTATTCCAGTTAGGCAGCCATATTTCCGAAACTATTAGTTCTATCAAATTAAACTAGAAACTATTTTGAAGATAATTTTATGAAGTTCATTTTTGTTTCTTATGTTTTTTTTCCTAGTTTTATTAGTTTCTGTGAAAATTCAAAAATAATAATAAATAAATAAATTCTTTATTGCGTTACATTGTTGCAGACTTAACAAGAAAAATTTATAAAAAAAACTACTAAAAGGCCTAGCAACAACACAATAGGTCGCAAACTCAGCCTAGTGCTGGGCATTGTCTACCCAGCGCTGATTTTCAGTTTGCTCCTGACAAAAGTATTAAAAAATTAAGTGCGCCGCCCTACACGCTATAATGCTTATATCTAACACTGTAAATAAATTATTAACTACCACGAAAAAGAAAGTACCACTGAATAATAAAACATGCAATTATTATATTACAAGACAACACAGATAAAGACATTGGACATAAGTATATTTTTTTACTAATTACAAATTTAATAGAATTAATATAATCATAAAAATAAAAAAAATAAAAATTAAAAATAAAAATATAAAGGAAAATCTTTTGGGGTAGAAAACATAAATAAATTATATTAGTTTAATAATTAATAATTACCTTATGTATGTTTCGCTGCCTCAATTTGTATGTTAACCACGATAACCAAAATATAACCACGGTTGTTGAAAAAACAAAAAAAAACTTGGAATATAGGTTGCCATATTTCTCGAACCTCGGTCCTATCTAAATTCACCATAAGACTTTTTTGTGGGTAATTTAGTGAAATTAATTATTCTTCCGAGGATTTTTTCCAGCTTTAATAGTTTTTGTGGAAATTGCAAATAACATAGAATTCTAGCAATTTTTTAATTTTTTTTCGTACACTATATGGATATGTATTCGAAATCATAAGTCACATCTTTATAAACTATTTTTTTTTTTAATAAGTGGTTAAATGGTGTTTATTTTTTTTCTGGGAATGTTTTGCCTAGCTCTAATAGTTTTCTAGAAACTACAGAAAACATATAAAATTTTGAAAAATATTGCTTTCATGTTAACTATGACAGTTATATTTCCGAAATTATTAGTGCTATCAAAATGAACTAAATACTATTTTATAGGTAATTTAACTATGTTTCTTACTGCTTCAGTCAGTTTTTCCTAACTCTGTAATTTTTTTTTTTTCGAAAATTAAAAACAATATACACGGTATTTGCATATTATTTTCTTTATCTTACACAATAGCAAAGAGCATAAAGACTTTATGCTCTTTGACAATAGGTAGGCATATCTCCAAAACTATTACTCTTATCAAAATAAACAAAATATCATTTTATAGCTAATTTAATAGCCTTTCATTTTGCTTCAAACAACATTTTTGTAGCTCTGTCAGTTTTTATGGAAATCACAAGAAACTACATTACAAAAAGCCATACATGCAAATTATTTTCTTGTCATGCACAAAGGGTTAACATATCTCCGAAACTATTAGTCTTATCGAAATGAGCTACAGTATTATTTTGTAGATAATTTAATGAAGATAATTTTCGCCATAGAAAGTTTTTTTCTAGCACTAATATTTTTTGAGAAAATTACAAAAAACTGCGGTTGGGGAAACGTTTGGGGGGGGGGTGGGGGGAACGCCCGCGGCCTAGGGGGGGGGGGGGGGGGGGGGATTTTTAAGAGGTACTTCCCAGACCCCAAGGAACACTTGTGCCAAAAATCAGCTTAACATTTTTTTTTTAGGGTCAATGTTTATTAGTCCCGTACTAGACTACGCTACGATGGTGACAAAGACAGGTTAGGAACGCGCTCTCAAAGTCGGACGCCCGACCCTTTTCTATGAAAGGGCCTATCTAGTACCTACATATTATATGTCGATGGATAAATATCATGAATAATTATAAGAGTAATTTATTACATACTAGATGATTCCCGCGACTTCGTCCGCGTGGGCCAAGTTTTTTCGATTCCCGCGGGAACTCTATTTTTCCGGGATAAAAAGTAGCCTATGTCCTTATCCGAGATACATCCTACCCCTGTACCAAATTTCATTAAAATCGGTTGAACAGATAAATTTTTAGATTCCCGCGGGAACTTTTGAATTTTCCGGGATATAACGTCTTCCCGGGATACAACCTATCCCTGTACCAAATTTCATCAAAATCGGTTGAACAGGTGGGCCGTGAAAGCGTAGCAGACAGACAGACAGACAGACACACTTTCGCATTTTTAGTATTAGTACCCATAGATACTCTAACGTGTGGTAAAAGGCTTTGTTCACCTAGGGTAATATTGTTCTGTGGTTCACAATTGTCACCTGTCAGTTGTCACATCGCTAAACTAAACCGCCGTAAATTCAATGTACTCTGTGAACTAAACTAAATTTTAAACTCGCACATAGACAAAGGTAAAAGGTAATTCAGAACACCAATATTTCTGTTCAAGTTGTAGTCTGTGGTTAATGTCATTAAAACCAGAGACAAGTTGCAACTTGCACCTTTGATTTTAAATATTCATTATTCAAAGACTTCGTTGTTTTCTTTAAAAATTTTGATTTTACTATTAAAAAAAATAAAAGCAAATAAGTAAATTATGCATGGAATTAGTAAGTACTTCGGTTGTACGAAGTACTTACTAATTCCATGAAAATAAGTTTCTCAGTTTAAAAAAAAATTGACTATATCTCAAACGCTCGACGCGCGGTGCCACTAAACCATAGATAAATATGTACAACACTAAACAAAAGACGAAGAGAAATCAAAGATTCATTGAATTTTGTTCAGTGTTGCCAATTTGGGGTTTTCCCCTTAAATTAAGGGGCAATTTAGATAAAAAGGGGTATTTCTACGTGCAAAACTTTTCTAGGGGCACTTTTGGGGGTGAAACCATTTTTTGGAGGCATTTTCTAGGGGTATTAAACTAAATTTTGCAGTTCATATTATCATTCGAAATAGAATAATGTAAGATGTAAGTCGACCGACGCGCCGTGCCATTGTGTTTGTGTTCGTATATGTGCTTTCCTCTTTTCTGATCTTTCCAGAAATTATGTATTTCATTTGATTATAGTATATAATTAATTATTTAACGTCAATATGTATGACTTTAAAAATACAGGCAATAGTAAAACGCGACTCGATAGCCAGGTCCATGATGTTTTGGATGAAATAATTGATAATTATCGATCGACGTCGATGAAATTTGAAATATGAAATTAAGACTCACTTCGTTAGATTATAGGTTACTTGCATATGATGTCCAACGGAAATAAACGTTCATTTCATTTTGTGTGTATTTTTTATTTATTTCAATATACCGCACAAAAAAGGTGCCTATTTGGGACCAGGGTTATTTTAGCGAAAGCTAGGCGAAACGGGGGGATTTCAAGCTGCTGTTAGGGGGGTGCGCTCCGTACTGGTTGGCAACACTGATTTTTTTCATTGTTGTCATAGAGGTAGTATACCTTATACTACCTCTGTGATTGTTGTAAATCGTACTGCGTTGCATTGTCCGTACCACTAACTTTTTTTTCTGGTCAGTGCCACTAATCACTATCAGTGTTCGGAACCGTACGATAATAATAATCTTACACATACGATAATTTTATGCTGACGTACGATGTACGATAGCATGTTATTATCGTACGCAGATTGTACGATAATTTCCATCATCATGGATGAGAATTTATATTATTTCACTCACTCATACGCTGATAGTCTAAGTCGCAGTAGTACGGTCTTCTTCTTCTTCTTCTTCTTCTTCTTTCTCTCTGGGCTTTTCCGCACTTAAGCACTGGTGCCCGTTGTACGTGAGACCTCCGGTGCGACTCCCCGCTGGATCACTCCAGCCAGCCGAGTTCACTCCAGAATCCAAGCAGGCCGCCCAGGTCGGCAAGGACTTCCGGAAGTGTTGCTGGGGAGCCAATGTAGGCTTCTCGTTGAGTGGTTACAGCACTGCACTCGAGTAGTACGTGTCTTGGTGTCTCCTCGCTCTCCATGCAGGCTCTGCACAGAGGGCTGTCGGTTATACCTAGAACATATAGGTGTTTGTTAAGTGGACAGTGTCCTGTTATCATGCCTACAGCCGTCCTGAGTTTAGCTCTGTTTAATTGCAGTAGTTTCTCAGTTAGGCGTTGGTTTGGGTTGGGTATAGCCTCTTTTGTTTGTCTACAGCTGGTGGTGTTTGCCCAAAGTTCGGCATGAGTACCTACTGTATGTTGTTTTAACCAAGTCTTGTACTCACTGAATGGTATTGGAACGATCGGTTCAGGTCCCATTACCTTCAGGTTTGAGGCTCGTCGAGCTAGTTCGTCGGCTGCGTCGTTGCCTATGTTGTCGCTGTGACCTTTAACCCAGCCGAGTGATACTAGGTTTGATTTTGTTAGTGTTTGTAGTGCGTTATGGCAATCCAATACGAGCTTAGATGAGGTCGTACTTTTGGCTAGAGCTCGCAGGACTGCCTGACTATCACTAAAAATGTAAATATGAAAGTTTGTTACCTGTCTGTCGGCCATTGCCATGGCCGCCGCAGTGGTGCCGACGCACTCCGCTTGAAAAACAGAGGTATTCTTACCGAGCACGCGAACAATATGTATGTTTAGTTCGGGACAGTACACTCCTGCACCGGTTCCCTGGCTGGTTTTTGACCCGTCTGTGTAAACGTCTATCGTATCTACAGTATTTTTGTGTATTCCGGTATCTGAGATGTTGATCTCATAATCTTTCTCGATTATGTGTTCCTTCCGTGTTTTGTCACAGATCCATCCTAACAGTGGACACTTCATGTTCTCACCTGATAGTATCCGGGTGTGTGTTGTGTTTGTATCTTTCCACAGCCCATAAGTCTTAATCCTTAGCGCTGCGAGGGTAGCTTCTTCTTTTATGTGAAGATGTAGGGGGGCTATTCCCAGTATTACCTCTAAAGCATCTGTTGGGGTGGTGCTCATGCAGCTAGTGATCGCTAGGCATGCTTGTCTTTGGATTTTTTGTAGTTCCTGTTGGGTTGTCGTCTGAAGCGTTCTGGACCACCATAATAGTGACGCGTATGTTAATGAGCTTCTTACCACTGTCAGATACAGCCAGAGCATTATCTTTGGTTTTAGACCCCAGGTTTTCCCGATCATGCGTTTGCATTGATTTAGGATTATTGTTGTTTTTTGTATTTTCGTGTCTATATGTTTCTTCCAGTTGAGCTTGGTATCTAGAGTTACCCCCAGATATTTAACTTAAGCAGTAGTATGGTATAAAATACCGGGAAATACAAGTTCTCTATTCCTATTGGTTCTTAGGATGCGCTCTGATAAGTTACAGATTTTGTTACTGTTTACAGATTACAGTTATTGATATAAATAAAAAATTCTTTCATTTTTTATGTCACTACCCTTTCATATCCATTTCTTCTTTATAAATACGAAATTCTGGCATGTTTCATACCGAACTTGCATGGGAACAGTGAAATTTTGTCCGAGTGAATCTTAGACTTGACGCGTATATATATTGAACTTAAAGTGGAAAGGGAATCGGTTCAAGTACTCTGTACCGCGCGTAAAACATTTGGGTTTCAGTGTTCTATAGATTTGAAAGCGGTGGTTAAAAAAACATAAACTTTATGGTACTTATAATATATATATTTTTTTTTTATAGACAATTATCCTGATAAATACGATAATTTCGATCCATTTTCGATCCATGTAGGTACGATAATTTTACGCCCCTGGTACGATAGTCAGTCCGCTTCGAGTTGCTAACGCTGATCACATAAATTCTGGTTAACTTGTCTCTGACATAAATACTGGCTTTTTTTTCTGGTCGGTGATACTGGGGACGTGCTGGGGAGTGGGGACGTTGAAAGTTTATTTCACAGAGTATATTGTAATTTAGGTTTAATTAAAATAACTGACAAGAGCGTTATTATTTTATTATTCGCTCGCGACTTGATTTGACTGCCCTCCGGGATTTATTTTCATCCGATTTTCGTTATTTGACGTAATATGGTACGTGGTAACTATAGGGGCCGCGGAGCATTCGGTGGCGCAGGGAACCCTAGGGGCGGTGGCGGATCCCGAGGCGGCGGGATTGGAGGCGGACCTCTTATAACAAACCATTTGCGTGTAAGTTTCGAATACATGGATAATTTATTAGAATTCCGTTTACAATGGCATGGTGTGACGCCATTTTATCCTGTACCTTTCTCCACATATTATCACCTACCCGAACTCCTGATAATTTTATTATGCACACCCAACGTTTTGTATATTTAACAGAAAGCAGCCTTACATGATTTTGACCAAGTATGAACTGGCATAACTTTCCATACTTTTAAAAACAGAAAGTAAGTGCTAAGCCTTGCTTCCTTTACTCAGAAAAAGTAGAATGATAGAATGATGAGCTGAATAAGAGACAGTTTAACCACTAGTCTATCGTCACTCTCAGACTCAAGTCTCATAGTAAAATAAAAACATTTTGAAAATACATAGTATAGATTTAGATATTTTGTAAGAAAAAACACTAGGTATCAAATTGTTCAAAATAGACACAATAATAATCTGTATATATTCTTAGGTAGACTATGTTACTTTCGGCATCTTAATATATACTGCAAAAACTTCTTTTAAGCAGACAGATCTTTTGTGCATGTAAATAACAACATTTATTTGGTTGAAGACAGTAATTAAAGACTATGGTCTATTAGGTATTAGGTATATTAGTTTGGCTTTAGAAATACATAGCGAACTTATTTCAGTTTAGTTAAGTTTTCCTGAAAGGATATAGGTATTTAAAATAAGTTTGGTACTGAAAGTTAATAAATAAAAGTTTGTTGTAGGTTGTTTTTCAAAAATATTTTACATTGTTGTTAGTTAATTTCTTGTACTCAATCTTTAACTTCCCTCTTGCAGTATGCCAGGTCCAGCAGGGCGACCGCGTAACTTTTGCATCAATCATTAAAGGACTGCATCAATGCCAAAACATGGTTTTGGTTTCACGTATCATTGAGACTGTCCGTAAAGTATCGTTGAGGACAAAAAATGTTTTGACATTGATGCAGTAACTATCGATAAAAATAATTGCTGAAAATTGGTGTCGCGTAAGGCTTTTGAAGTAGGATGTCATTTATGGACCACAACAAACATTACATCAAACTAGGCTTTCATTGATACACCACAAGAGGTGTTTTTAGGGGGACATAAGGTGTCCGATAATCGATTTACTACTCATTAACTAAAATTAATTTATAATAAGGATTTAAATATCTCGAATACATAGTTAGTTATGTAAAAATTGAAAATACTATTATTTCAAGCAATTAGGTATGGTAGATTGGAATGATTTCAAAATATTATTTAATATAAGACATTCTATTGATAATAATTTAGCTTTACCATGGCTATACCTATGTATAGGTAGCTAGTACGGGTACCTTACTAAAATATTCTCATCGGCAGTAGTACCAACTCACGCTACTAAGAAATATAATAATTGTACGACAAATACATAATAATGCCATTGAAGTAATAATATTACATCAATCAATATTCTGAGCAATCAAATAAACCTTACTAAAATATTCTCATCGGCAGTAGTACCAACTCACGCTACTAAGAAATATAATAATTGTACGACAAATACATAATAATGCCATTGAAGTAATAATATTACATCAATCAATATTCTGAGCAATCAAATAATCAAATCAAATAAATATTTTAAATTGGAAAGTTTGAATGGATGGATGCATGGATGTTTGTTACTTAATCACGCGCAAACGGCTGAACGAATCTGGCTGAAATTTGGCACAGAGACAGATTATAGTCTGGAATAGCACATAAGCTACTTTTTATCGCGGCAAATTAAAGAGCTCCCGCGGGAACCGAAAAACCTCAATTCACGCGGACGAAATCGCTTCACTTTAAAAAATCGACGACGATCACTTTAAAAAATTAAGTTAACTAGGTACTTTTTTAATGTTGAAAACAATACAATAGAGCTAGCTAGCCTAACCGAATTACTATTTTAAATCGCTTTCCTGATCCTTTGCGCAAAAAATTATGATAAACTGTACTAATAAAATGAAAATATCCATAGACAATTTCATTATCTCGAGATACCTACTTCTAGCTTATGGTACCTTTGATTGCATCGTAAAAAGAAAATTTACTAACATACGCGCATGGCTTCTTTAGTAAAGTATTTTGTTATATTAATTTATCAAAAAACAAAACCAAATAATAAATAGAAAATCACAAGATACCACAGACTAAAATATTACTTGGTTAGACTATGTAATGCAGTTAAATTTGGAAGACTGCGATGTCGATTTAAAATTGCTAGGTTACTATAGATATTCAAATTAGTCGGCTTATAAGTAGGTTTGCACCACCAAAATATCGATATTCCGCATTCGTGACTAGTAATCTGTGGTTGCGACCCATTGCTACATTCCTGAAAAAGCTTACGCGAAGCCGGCTATAAGGACTGTAACAAATAAGATCCTTAAGGATATTCTTGAATGTGATATTGCGACAATTTTTAGCCGGTAGGGCTGCAGGATTTCAAATAGATTCTCAGCACCAGTAGCATCCTAGAGTTAACTTACTAAAATAAAAGGATAGCTTAAAAAATAAAATTAAGAAAGATTGTTTGCAACAGAATTAGCCACATTGTGGAACATGCATTTTTATCAAAAATCAAAATTAAAAGGTTTTCATCCAATTAATATAAATTTTCTTTTCTTTTATTTAGGACTTGGACATAGAATTGCAACTACTCCAACGCAAGAGGCAAATATTTGAGCAGGAACAAAACATGCTGGATAGATTCGCAAATAGCACCAGTAATCAATACTCCAGTGGTAGTAATCATTACTCCGCCAACAGTAATAATTACTCTAATAACAGCAATAAGGTAAGTTTTCATGCTGCTATGCAATTAATGAATAGTATGATATTTTTTACAGAGTAATAGGAAATTTGTTTATATGGCATCAATACATCAGTTCCTTAGCAACTGGTTGCGATATAAAATTTTGTTTTAGCTGTAGGTACCTTCAAGGCAAGAGTGAATAGGCATCTTCTAGGCAAGTGCGTTCCAACCAAGACCTCATCATTGCTTTACAAGAAGCATGATTTTCGTCAAGCGCAAGCCAAAATAAAAAAAAATACATAGGATGGGGAGGTATTGTCAAGGTTGGCAATCCGAACAACTCACTGACTATTTGCTTCTATGTTACTAGCATGCACTGCTAAAATGTGAAACTCTGGCCTGATTGAAAGTCACTGAAGCCAGAAGTTTCAGTGACTTTTGCCTTTCATCAGTCATCAACTACTATTTGGTCTAATTGCAGACAAGCGCAAGGCTAATTGGATGAAAAAAAAAATGTTATTTATTTTAATAAACTTTTGAAGTGCTTTTGAAACCTTTTTAATCTGAAAGTGTGCCTGGCTTTCTTTTCACAGCCCATTTTTCATTAAATTGGAACAGAAATTCATAGAAATATTGTTGTTATTATATGATTTCATTATATATGATAGTTTTACCTCTTATAGGTAGGTAGGTGGTAAGTAATGTATAAATAGTCAGCAAATAAATTTAAGTAACAATACAAAAAAGTGCCTTACTTCATATAGGAATGATTACCTTAACACAGATCATAGTATAAATTTACCTTTGAAAATTGCATGAGTTAGCCAATTAATATTCTGATGCATACAGTTATACAGAAATAAGCAAAATTCGCTTATGATTATACAATGATTGCTTGTACAAACTATATTTTACCTGGTAAAATATAGGTAAAGCTACATTGTATATCTTCAATGCTCAGTTTAATATTAAGGATAACATATTTTTATGATAAGTCATTATGATGCCATGACTCATAATGCGACAATCATAAAATGATCTTCAATATTATTATTGCAACAATCTTTATTTTTTAGGACACATGTCTTTTAGTTAATGGTTACAATTAAAAATAATTTTGAATTCATTTCAGAGGCAGTATGATAACAAGCAACCTTTTGACAACTATAGTCAACAGGGCACCACCAATCAATTTAATTTCGCTAACCATTCTGCTGCATACCAGCCTGGCCCTAGTTCTTCTAACTTCAAGCCGCAGGGCATCAAACGTCAAGCATATGAACCGGTTTGGCAAAATCAAGATCCCTCTCCTCCAAAACGTTTCAATGCGCCTCGAAGCATTAACCCCTGGCAGAACCCAACCAGCAGGCAGGCAGAATTCAGAGCCGTAAATCAAAATCCTCCACAACCTAAGAACTTCTCTGCCCAAACCAGGTCTCTTATGGCACAAAAACCTGGTATCGGCCAGCGAATCACAAGCCAATACAATCCTCCGCCTAAACGCAAAACCTTTTATCCCAACAAAGTGACCAAACCCAACCAAAAGCCTGCCGCAAAAGCTCCCGTGTATCGCCCGTCTATTGAAACTAAGAAGTTAATCGACGAAACCAATAAGTTGATTGAGCACACAAACAAGATAGTTGGGCAAACCCCTAAACCTCAAGGCAAAAAGCCTCAACCCAGAGGGCAAAATCTTCAACCCAAAGTGCATTATTGTCCACCCAAAGGGAGGCAAAATCCTCCAACAAAAGTGCTCCCTTCGCCAAAAAAGATAAACACTCCACCAAAATCGCAAAACCCTGCACAAAATACTATCACAAAAAATAAAAGGTTCGAGCAGGATAATGTTCTTCATCCCTATAAGCAGCCGTCTGGGCAAATAAAAGGTCGCTTGGAGTTAGCTTTGGGCATGATCCTGAAATCGGTCAAGGAGCTATGTCCCGATCCCGGAACCCTCGAGTATTTCAGTATCCCATTCATACAGCGTGTCATTAAACACACCCTGCGCGTGCGCATAAGGGACGTCATGATGAACGAATCCATCGACAATGTCAGGAACATTGTCGATAAATACCGTGAGAAATATCCCCAGACGACGGATATTGAGCTGATGAAAATTGCCCAAGACGCGCATTCTTATAATAACAACCAATGGCGGGTTTTGCAACTTGTTGAAGCAGGTAGTGATATTTTCCTAACCCCCAAAGCAAAAATACAAGCGTTGTCGATGACATGCTCTTTTTGTTTGTGGCATCGTAGCTTCCAAGAGAATCCAGGACCGATTTGAATGTGGCTTCTTTTACTTTACCAGGCACCTGATATGGTTAGGTATCTTTTTTCGGCGCCCATTGATCAGTTCGGACCCTATACACATTGATTCCTTGCTAACCAGTATTGTGTTAATACTCATCTCATCTTATGATGGAGTCAAATACTGGTTAGAGGATATCCAGAACGATTCGAAATACCCATATTGTGTTAGGTTTATTTGAATAATCTTACAAATTAAAACACATTTAAATTGGCTCATGCAGTTTGGGGTCTACGATGCCACATAGGTATAGGGGTTACTTAATTTTTTAATTTATTACTTGTTTAGTTTTCTTTTTTGTGATTTATGTGAAAAGTCACATCTTGATGTCAGAAAATTTCTGTCATACTTGTGTGAGCACATAAACTCACTTTTTATTAATATTGCGGTTTTTGAGGTTCCATGATTCCTCTTACCTTAACCATTTTACTTTACACGCAGCCTAAGGTCAAATTTCTTAGTCTTAATCTGACATCAGCTATACATATGAAACTATCGCAACTCTTTGAATACGTGCGCACAGCCTAAAGCACTGTACCTTTGGATTTGAAATTTGAGGAGTATATTCCTTGAGTACTCTTTAATTAAATCCATTTGCGAGCAGTCTAATATTAATACTTATATTTCTCTATATCTAGATTTTACCACACTAGTTGAAAACAGTTTAATTTGTATACAGTATACTACTTTTGCTGGATCAATAAAACCTACTTCTATGACTCATTTTTGTAGTACTTACTATTTTATTTTAGGTAGCCAATGTTTTTTGATGTGGCAATGCAATACATTTTTTAATTTTCAGATGACCCAGAAGAGTTTTTCAAGAAGAACATAGGTAAAATCCTACATAACAAGCTTAACGACGTATTTACTGATGTAAGTATTATTTGATTCTTCTAACGGCTCATTTTGATTATCCATTTAACCTAGCAACCACTACAGCCTATTAACGTCCAACTGCTGAACGCAGGCCACTACTTTCATTAGGAGAGAGGGAATTAGAGCTTAGACCCACCACGCTACTCCAATGCGGGTTGGCGGGCTTAAACGACTATTATCATGTTAGTGATAATAACCGAAACCGACGGCTTAACGTGCTCTCCGAGGCACGGGGGTGAAATACCACCAATTTCCTAACTCTGGGCTACCTGGAATTCGAATCCGGGACCTCGTCGGCCGCAGTCGAACATACTAACCACTAGACCAACGAGGCAGTAACCTAGTAAGCCCCTACTAAATAGGGTGGATTGGGAAGCCCCTTTTAAAATCCCTAAACCAAAAACTGAGGTCAAGCTTAAAACTTTACTTATAAAGATTTCCTCAAGTTGCATTAGTAGTTAATGAAAAACTGGTCAACTGCATGTAAACAGGCATAAAAAAGGATCCCATAGTCATGTTAGTTGCTAAAGCTGACGGTTATCATTATTATTTATTTTCTTCAAAAACTATATTGCATGAAACCTCATTATGATTTTGAAATAGCTTTACTGCAAGATATCATTTATGGAGGTTTTGACAATCTGTAACGCTAATGGACACTGGACGAAACTGTGTCTCTGTTAATGAATGCAAATATGACAGTGACACAGTGAGGTTTACTTTTTACCATTGTGACTTTGGATGCAGGACACAAAAAATCTAATTTGGTCTTGTATGTTTTGCATACTCCTCAGTTAAATATGTATTATATTAATTTTTTAACGAAATGTTTTAGCTCCAAAAATTGTATGAGAATAAGGATCACAAAATTGAAGAGTTGGTCGAAAGTTTCACGAAGGACGATCCCAAAGAAACTAAGAATGAAGATGAAACCCAGGGTAATGAAAATGGAGGAAAAGATACAAGTGGAGAGATTGCTACAAGTGAGGCAAAAGATACTGAGGGAAAGATGGATACAAATGAGGAAAAATATACCAATGGAGAGATTATCATAATTGAGGAAGAAGACACAAGTGGAGAAAAGGATACATCTGTGGAAAAAGATACACATGAGGACACAGATAAAGATGGAAGAAAAGATTCAGATGAAGGGAAAACTACAAATGATGAAAAAGAAAAAGATACAGATCAAGAAAAAGATAAAAATGGTGAAGATGCTGAGGAGAAAAAAGCTAAACCGAATAGTAACACAAAATGTACAGAAGGCAGCAGCGAGGATGTAAAGATGGCAGTGGACCAGCTACAAATTAAAAGTTCCAAGACTCAGAAGTATGTAGAATTTATGGAGAAAGTTATCGAGCAGAAATTACCAGCAATGTTGCACAAATTCAGAGATGTGAGTATGTCAATTATTGTACTAACTCACTGATCAGCTTATCAACATCAAGCTCAAACCTGTGGATCAATAGCGAAAAAGACAGATTTTTTTTAAAATTCCCATGGGAGCCAAATTCTTGGCGGTGCTACCCCTGTAGTAATATAGCAAGGGTATTGTTATTTCAAGTCACTTAACCTGCTGTAAATTTTTCCGACCATTCATCTACTTCACTCATCATTCATCTACAATTTGCATGGACGAAACTACATGCAAATTGTGGAACCCTCCCTATGACAGTGTTCCTTCTAAATGTTGATGTGGGATTGTTCAAGAGGCAGTAGGCAGATCAACAGATTTCTAACAAACATATTGTCAGTGCTGCAAATCTCTGTGCCAAATTTCTTTCAGATCCGTTCTGCCATTGGGGCGTGATTGAGTGACAAACATTCATCCATACATTCAAACTTTCGCATTTATAATATTAGTATAGACTAGCAGATGCCCGCGACTTCGTCCGCGTGAAATAAGTTTTTTAAATTCCCACGGGAAATCCCTAATTTTTCGGGTTAATAATATATGACACTCATAAAATATAATGTGGCTTTCTATTGGTACCAGAATTTTCAAAATCGGTTCAATCGATCCAGAGATTACCCCGTACAACCTCACAAACTCACAAACTTTACCTCTTTATAATATTAGTATGAATTTAATATTGACACAATTACATCAACAGAACTAAAACTATTTATATGTATATTAGCTATAAAAAAATTTGTAGGAATGAATGTAAGCAAAACCCTATCTGGTTTAGTAGGATTGCTTCATTTATATGAAGCACATTGGTAGCTTTTCTAATGGAGCTACTCTTTGGCTTATAAGTTACAATGTTTATATTTCAGGAATTCATGTCAATCTTGTGCCTGGACAAAGAATTCGTAAGTACGAAAGCCCTAATCAATTTAGAGATGAAATTAAAGTTGCGTCAAGCATTGGAAAAGGACAAAGTTATAACAATTGATGATGACAATGAAACAAGTAGCTCTGGAAAGACTCCAAGTCCTGCAAAGTCTACAGCTACAGTCAATTCTAATGCGCGAAAACCCGCAGCGACTGCTGCGAAACCTGCGGCACCATCAACCACAAAACCTGCAGCAACTACTGCAAAACCTGGTGCACCATCACCAAATGCAAAATCAGCAGCAACTGCTGCTAAACCGACTGCACCATCACCAAATGCAAAATCAGCAGCAACAGCTACAAAACCTGTGGCACCAACTACAGCCACAAAATCTGTAGCAGCTTCAACAAGACCTGCGAAACCTGTAGCAGATACAACTACACCTGCCAAACCTGCAACTACAACTGAAGCTGTGCAACCCGCGACTCCAACGCCAGCTGCGAAACCAGCAACACCCGCAAAACCAGCAACCACGCCTGCAAAACCTGTAACAACAACTGGAAAACCCGCAACGCCTGTGTCTACGCAATCGACGCCTGTTACACCTGCCAAAGCGGCTGAAACGAGTGTGCCTACTACACCAAAGACACCAGCTGCTAAGGATATACAATATGTCAAGGTAATTGTCTCATATCTCTCTCCAATTTCGTGAATATTGGATTATGATAAAAAGAAGACTAAACAACAGTGGGGATGTTTTTATATAAGCCAGCCAGTGTATAACTCACACAATACATTTGTGTGAGTAATTATACAAAAAGTTATCCTAGTAGTTAGACTTCAGCCTCCTAGTTTGGTCACTGGTCAATCCGCTTGCCTTTAACTTTTCATAGTTAAGTAGTATGTATGTTTTAGGCGACTAATTAGTATAACTTGCTCTAATAGTGAAGGAAAACATTGTGAGGAAAGCAATATCTCAATCTGAGGAGATTCATGCTCAGTAGGTAGTGAGCTGGCTATGGGTTGATTATGATGATGCTCTGCATTATTAATATAATATATTTTTTACAGCTGATTGGACGTCCAGCCTTGCCCGCAAGAGCTGTCATCTATGAGTTCTTGAACCAATTCAGCCCGGCTTCAATCAAGAAGCATAAAAGCATTAACAATCTACTGGTTGTCGGGTTTGCGGATAAGGAAGGGTTTGACAAGATTTTAGCAGCTAATGAGTCTGTTGTTGGTGAGTAAAGACTATTGATTCATCAATAACAAAAATTGTTATCCATACTAAAGTAATCATTTTTGAAGTGAAACTTAGAATCATTGTGATTTGAAAATTCGATGAAACGAAAAGGTGAAACAACACCAAAAAGAGACAAACATATTCATAAATAAATTTAGCCTGCGAGAGAATGAGATAGAATACAAGTTATATGTTCACAACCTAAAAATGGCACTGTACGATATTGAGTCGCGCTACTGTTCCATTGCAAGGATGTAACTTAAATCTTAGGCATAGGCATATAATACTTTTTATCTCAGTTCTAAGTCTTTTCAGACCAAGTTGAGGGCATGTGCTAGTAATGCTTGTACCATTGTAATTTGTAACTAAACTACATATTATCATAGTTGGGTGCATGAATGTTTATAACACTACATTTTTGCTCTTTATAGGTGATGCCACAATCATTATCAAAGCAAATGAGCAAGTAAATACCCCAGGAAAAAACAAAACACCTCAACAAAATAAAGTAGGACAACAGGAAAATAAAATCCCCACTCAAAACAAAGAAAGTGAGCAAAACAAGACCAACAACCAAGAAAATAAAACTCAAGAAAGTGAACAGAATAAAACTCCTGCTCAAACAGATGCAAGCGAATATATCACTGAAGAAAACAAATCAACTGATGCAAACAAACTAAATTCATCACCGGATGATATATTAAGTTCAGATTTGGACACTCAGATCTCAGATTTACTCTCATCAATACGGAAAGCTGATGAAGAAGAAAGAGCTGGTCGAAATAAACCAGAAAATGGAGAGGAAATGGATACAAAAAATATTGATGATGAAGTTTCTGAGTTGACAAAGAATGAAACTGATCAAAGTGAAGAAACCAAAAAAGTTGATGAGGAAAAGTCTGCTACAGATGATTCAAATACTGCAAATAAAGATTTAGACACAATCATGGAAGTTGATGATGAGACAAAAACAACTGAAGAGATAAAAGCAAAGGCAGTAGAGGAAGTTGCAAAGACTGCAAAGGAATCTGGTAGAGCTACACCTACGAGATCATCATCTCGCTTGGCTAATGTGACTCCTAGTACAATAAAAACTAGGAGGGCAAGCCGATTGGCAAATAACTAGACTGCTTTATGTTTCTAATAATGGAAATCTTTAATTTTAATAAACATATTTTTAGCCAATAATGTCATACCACAGATTGTTTGACGGTTATGTTACATGGGGTATAACTTTAGTAGACTGTTTGCTGATGAATAATAAAGAAGAAGAAAAACGCACGAGAATTTATGTTAAGTTGAATCCAATGCCTTAGTTTAAATCTAATCTAGTTATTAGTTAGCATTTAATTTCTTATTGTTAAAACTAAATGGATGTACTTTCACTCGACAATTACAGTTTGCATAAAATATTTTGCATAGTCATAAATTTATTTCTACACTATTTGATTCACTAGTACAAAAGTACAAAATTGATTAAATTCATGCGAATCCATCCAATCCATTACTCTGTTGCGGCGTATTTGAAGAACAAACCAACAATTATTGTTTCACGTGGTAGTTTTAATTTTGCGATAACTCCTAAGATATTATTTAAAATTGTGTGGTGTAAGGGACACTATTGTTTATGAATTTAATGCTTATGGTAAATAACGTATTTAATTTGATAAGAATTAATATAGTATCCTTCACAAAGTTATCCAAACACCACATTATGTTATGTGGCCATTTTTTGACCTATAAAAATGGTATATAAGCTATCCCTTAAAGATGGACTATAGCCACTTGTGGATGGACACTAACCACAAAGAGGAACTTACCGCGTGACAAGCACTCCAGATTTTTAAAGTTCTGTCAAATGTAGTTGTTTCAGTATACGTATTAACATAATATAAGATGATACCTACAGATATCTAGATAAATTTTACATAATTTGGCACATGTGCCAATCTAAATTATCAATTATCATGCTACTTGATTGTTATCAGTAAGTATCTATTTAATTGTGATTTGCACCTAATTACAAATAAAAGATTGAATATGCCATACTTAATGTTTTTTTTCTTGAAAGCAACACCCCTTCATAAATAGAGCCCCACAAACTTATCTGGCCCGGTGTCTAAAATTGTTACAAAATTTTATGCCTGTTTAGTTTTTGTTTAGATTTATTTTTCATATAATACTAGCGATGCTGTCACCGGGTCATCCGTCATTTATGTTTGTGAGACTAATAATTACTCATTATTTATCCAGATTTATTATCCAGATGCTATTAGGATTTTAACATAATTTAATTTAAATTTCACATCATAAAAATCTTACTACATTCTAAGAATAATAAAAATACGTTTATCTGTATCTGTTTTTCTCTGATTACAATCACTCGAGAGAAAAAGATATGATAGAATGCTAACTGTCATCCTAATAGCATCTGATATGATAATAGTATGGTTTTCTTTCCATGATATTACGGTGGGCTCCTTATCTTTTGTGCAATTATTATAGTTACTTCACCTCAATCCAATCCTCCAGATCAATTGTGCAATTATAGTTACTTCACCTCAATCCATTTCCGGCTCACTTCTAAGCACGGATCTACTCTCAGAATGAGGGTTTAGGTCCTAGTCCGCCACGCTTGCCAAATGCCAAGTGCGTGGCAGACTTTCTTAGACTAGCCGAGAGTTAGGAGGTTGGCTTTGTTTCACTCTGTGCTGTGCCTTGGAGAGCACATACAACCGTTGGTCCTGCGCCTGATAAATGATATCTCTCCGGATTAATCAGATTGACATCTCTTGCGGATGTGATCTATGAGAGCAAGGAAATAGAGTGCACCTGCACTAGCACTACTAAGACTTTGTTCGCATGGGCTTTTGAAATCCCGATAATTATGAAAATTAGACATATTATGTCACTCTCTAGTTCCTCAACTATACCCAAAAAATCACGTCGACCTGTTGCGGCGTGATTACAGGACAAACCAATAAACAAACACACTTTCGCATTAATCATATTACTAGCTTTTGCCTGCGGCTTCGTCCGCGTGGATTGAGATTTTTTGGTTCCGCGGGAAATCTTTAATTTTCCGGGATAAAAAATAACTTACGTGTTATTCCATTTTTATATTCTATCTCTAGACGAAATTTCATCTAGATCTGTTCAGCCGTTCTGGCGTGATTGAGTAACAAACATCCATCGATCCATCCAAACTTTCGTATTTATAATAATTATTAGTATAGATTCGTCCACTTGTTTCTGATTGGTTACTTACCATCAGTTGATTAATATAATACTCGTAGGTGATCGTGTCCGTTACTGGGTCCAGAGCAGTCTGCATCATCTCGTCAAATTCCTCCTAAGTATCAAAATCATTTTAAGAAAGTCCACAAATGGGTGGGTACCAAACTAAAATGTACCTACCTACTACCTACAAAGGACATTGACCAAATTCGCCTAAGAATCAACATACGTTTGAAATATACAGTAATTCTTAGCTTATTTTATAACCTTTATTCCAAATATTAGAATTCAACGGACACTTAAAATTAATTAAAAGTAAATAAATGGGTATTCAATTGATTACTATACGTTTCCGTCTCTCGATTATTAACCACAGATCATTATCTTACAGGTTAAAATAATATCCAATACAACCACTTGAGCGCTAGATCCGTATCGTAAGAAACAAGATAAAAGCAGCTTGAAGTGCTAAGTGCGCTAATATTCTGAATCTCGCAACGCCATCTATTGAAAGTACAGTAATTTAATATTTCTAACGCCATCTGTGAAGTTATCGATGAACTATGACGATACCTGCATCCTTATTAATAACGCCATCTGTAATGTTTTTGACGGACTACTGCGAATCTTGTCTTATCTACATACTATTTACAGCTGTATTACAATTGGTTAAAGATGACATTTATTTGATCAAGCAGATTGATTGTGAAAGCTGAAATATCCTCAAAATTGAAAATATTTTTGGTTATAAGTAATTTCTTAGCAAGTGTCCGTTGTTTTAATCTGCTCTCAAGTATAAAAAGGTATTAATTTGAACCCAGTAATCAATGTTTTATGACGGTTGGTTCTTAGGCGAACTTTGTATGGGGATGGAACAATGTCCTTTACCCACCCACAATAATTTATAGGGACTTATTTAAATAAGAATACTTATGTATTTTTGGGACTTTAGGAAGCTTCCTTTCTCTAACTCTGTACTAGTGCTTCTACTTACCTATATACAAGTAGTAATATTAATCCATACTAATATATATACTAATAGCCTAAGATCCGTATATAACCCCGACCTTCACCGAGCTGTTTATTGGATGAAACCAACTTTTTATTTTTATTTAGTAATAGATAAATGCACCTAAAATAGGTTGCCTATCAAAATCCGGTGGCTATTTTTAAATTAATTAATTTTAATTAACTTTTTTTTGTCAAGTTTATTGTAATTAATGATATACCATCGCGTTTGTTATAAAATTACCTATATTTTGATATATAACTAAAGCGGTTCCGATCCGTTAAGTTATACCTATGGATTATGGTGGTTGTATGGTAACAATTAACATAGTCCATAGGTAACATAACGGATCGGAACCGCTTGAGTTATATATCAAAATATAGGTAACTAGATGATTCCCGCGACTTCGTCCGCGTGGACCAAGATTTTTCGATTCCCGCGGGAACTTATGAATTTTCCGGGATAAAAAGTAGCCTATGTCCTTCCCCGGGATACAACCTACCCCTGTACCAAATTTCATCAAAATCGGTTGAACAGATGGGCCGTGAAAGCGTAGCAGACAGACAGACAGGCAGACACACTTTCGCATTTATAATATTAGTATGGATTTTATAATAAACGCGATGGTATATCATTAATTACAATAAACTTGACAAAAAAAAAGTTAATTAAAATTAATTAATTTAAAAATAGCCTGGACCGGATTTTGATAGGCAACCTATTTTAGGTGTATTTATCTATTGCTGAATAAAAATAAAAAGTTGGTTTCATCCAATAAACAGCTCGGTGAAGGTCGGGGTTATATACGGATCTTAGACTATAAAGTGTGTCTTTAACGGTCCATATTTTCAACCGATTTTGATGAAATTTTGTATAGAGATAAGTTGCATCCCGGGGAAGGACATAGGTTATTTATCCCGGAAAATTAAACAGTTCATGCGGGAATCTAAAAAACTTAGTCCACGCCGGCGAAGTCGCGGACATGCATAAATGCACTGCGCTCACTCTGTAGGTCTAGGTAACCTACAGCAATGTAATAGTTAACTCACATGAATCATAAAAATGTACTCAGTACCTACTATTAAAGTAATAAACGTTACTTCTGCTTTTACCTGCGTAAAAGGTTCGCCCTCTTCGAGCATCAGTTGAGAAAATCTTTCCTTTGTAAGGAACCCACGACCTTCCTTGTCAAAGTAACGAAAAGCTGCCAGCAACATTTCGGCGCTCGCTGGATAAAATCTAAAACAAATCCATAATTTACTATTACTTATAAAAAATATTAAAAATGCGAAAGTGTGTGTGGCTGTCTGCTACGCTTTCACGGCCCATCTGTTCAACCTATTTTGATTGATGTAAATTGGTATAGGGAGTTTGTATCCCGGGTACATACTCGTAGGCTGTATCCCGGGTACATAGGCTTTGTATCCATGAAGGAGTTAAGGCTTTTTTATCTAAGGGAGTTCCCGCAGAAATAAAAAACCGAATCCACGCGGACGAAGTCGCGGGCATTAGCTAGTAACATAAATAAATATTATACAGAATCACAATTTGATCTACCCGCCCATTCTTATTTCTATTTTCCCGCCGGAGCTCAGAGTAACTTTAAACCCGTGACAAGTAACATGTATATAAACCGTAGACAGAGAAAGGAATAGGCCTTTGTATGTATAATGTATATATAGGAGAGGATGTGCCATATCATATTTAAATTGAAGCTTCCGGTAAGTATAAATGGCGTAATAGGCGGAGCTTATAATAATAATAATAATAATAATAATAAATGCCGTGTGGCAACGGCAGAGCAGAATATTGCCACCCCTTTCTATCCCGTGGGTGTATCGTAAGAGGCGACTAAGGGATCCGGGGAACTGCTCACTATCCAAGTTCCCCGAAAGCTGGTTAGCTGGCCATCGAAACAGCCTCCTCGGGGACCTGAGTGGACCCCGAGTGATGTAACCACCGCTCACCCCACCCCCCCCTTTTGTATGATGATGGAACAAAATAATGAGAATGCGCACATAGGGTCGCTGCCTGGGGGGCGCCAGGGCGCGTCTGGGGCTGGCGCTGGACGTGACAGCATGCGGGCCGCCAGCCACATCAGTCGACCGCCACTACCATCAGGCCGGTCGACAATTCCATCATCCCCACCAGAGGGCTTGGCACCGACGGGGTCCACCAGGGCCCCATCTTCGGCGCCCGCCGCTGGTGGTGTACGCCGCATGAGATGGACTTCTCTCATGAACGAGAATGTCATGCGTGCGTACTACAGGGCGACAGGAGGGGAAACCGGACGGACTGGCTACCGAGCGGCAATGTACCGCGAGTTCCTGCTGCTTGAGCCGACTTTAACTGTCTCGGAACAAAACCTGGCAGATCGGGCTCGGTATATTCAGCGTTCGAACATCTTTAACGCTACCAAGCTCGAACGGTTACGACGTGAGGCTGTTCCCGAGGCGACAACTCCAACAACAGAGCAAATCGTCTCTCCTGCGGTGCCTAGCCGCGAGGATATAGCTACCACCTTCCACGATTTGCCTGTTGAGGAAAGCGTCGAGGAAACAGTTTCCTTTGATTTAGAGCGGATGGGAAGGGTTTTAGAGGAGGCGATTTCTGAGATTCGTAGCGCTCCTCTAGAGAATCGTCCGCGGCTCTCCCGCCTCACACTGAATGTAGCGACGCGGGATGTCATTGAGGCCATCAACCAAATGCTGCCTCAACATCTAGCGAACAGCACTGGTTTGGATGATACGGCTTCTATTCTCTTCGGTGCGGCTTTAGCCGTGCACCGATTTATCGGAGTCAAGATTCCGGGTCCGGGACGCGCTGCTGTTGCAAGACGCAGCACGGAACCGGCCTGGAAGAGGAGAATAGAGCGCCGTATCAACCTTACCAGAGGCCTCATTGGCAGACTGCAAAGCTTCAGGTCGGGCAATACAAGGCCAAGGATTGTGCGCTCCGTTAGAATTGCCTTTAACGGGCTTGGGGTTAAGTTGGATCAGCCCGACATAGCCCAAAAGCTAACGGAGCGCATCGACGAAGCAGAAAATCGCTGCATGGGGGAACCGCATACGACGATACTCGGAAAGAGTTGAGCGCTTTCAGCAAAATCGTCTCTTCTCGAGTGATCAGAAAAGGTTCTATAAAAAATTGGAGTGTCCATCAGTCTGTTCTGCCTCTCAACGGCCGAGCCCGGCTGACCTTGTCGCTTTCTGGCGGAGTGTGTGGTCGCGAGAGGTTGAGCATGAACAGGGCCCTTGGATTGCGGCGGTAGAGGAAGCATGTGCCGTAATTGAACCGATGGACCCGGTAGCCATCTCTACGGAGGATGTGGTTGGTGCAGTAAAGCGGGCCCCGAACTGGAAAAGTCCGGGTCCCGATGGGCTGCATCACTACTGGCTTAAGGGTTTCTCGGTTTGCCATGCGACCTTGGCTCGACAATTCCAAGAAGCTCTCGAGCAGAGGACGCTCCCGAACCTTTTCACTACTGGGATCACTCACCTAGCTCCAAAGTCCACGGATGCCGCAGATCCGGCAAAATATCGCCCCATTACGTGTCTTACGACCATCTATAAGACGCTAACATCCGTTCTGAGCCTCAAGATATCTCGTCATGTAGACGAAAATAACATCATGTCTGAGGCTCAGAACGGATGTCGGGGAGAGGATGTGCCATATCATATTTAAATTGAAGCTTCCGGTAAGTATAAATGGCGTAATAGGCGGAGCTTATAATAATAATAATAATAATAATAATAAATGCCGTGTGGCAACGGCAGAGCAGAATATTGCCACCCCTTTCTATCCCGTGGGTGTATCGTAAGAGGCGACTAAGGGATCCGGGGAACTGCTCACTATCCAAGTTCCCCGAAAGCTGGTTAGCTGGCCATCGAAACAGCCTCCTCGGGGACCTGAGTGGACCCCGAGTGATGTAACCACCGCTCACCCCACCCCCCCCTTTTGTATGATGATGGAACAAAATAATGAGAATGCGCACATAGGGTCGCTGCCTGGGGGGCGCCAGGGCGCGTCTGGGGCTGGCGCTGGACGTGACAGCATGCGGGCCGCCAGCCACATCAGTCGACCGCCACTACCATCAGGCCGGTCGACAATTCCATCATCCCCACCAGAGGGCTTGGCACCGACGGGGTCCACCAGGGCCCCATCTTCGGCGCCCGCCGCTGGTGGTGTACGCCGCATGAGATGGACTTCTCTCATGAACGAGAATGTCATGCGTGCGTACTACAGGGCGACAGGAGGGGAAACCGGACGGACTGGCTACCGAGCGGCAATGTACCGCGAGTTCCTGCTGCTTGAGCCGACTTTAACTGTCTCGGAACAAAACCTGGCAGATCGGGCTCGGTATATTCAGCGTTCGAACATCTTTAACGCTACCAAGCTCGAACGGTTACGACGTGAGGCTGTTCCCGAGGCGACAACTCCAACAACAGAGCAAATCGTCTCTCCTGCGGTGCCTAGCCGCGAGGATATAGCTACCACCTTCCACGATTTGCCTGTTGAGGAAAGCGTCGAGGAAACAGTTTCCTTTGATTTAGAGCGGATGGGAAGGGTTTTAGAGGAGGCGATTTCTGAGATTCGTAGCGCTCCTCTAGAGAATCGTCCGCGGCTCTCCCGCCTCACACTGAATGTAGCGACGCGGGATGTCATTGAGGCCATCAACCAAATGCTGCCTCAACATCTAGCGAACAGCACTGGTTTGGATGATACGGCTTCTATTCTCTTCGGTGCGGCTTTAGCCGTGCACCGATTTATCGGAGTCAAGATTCCGGGTCCGGGACGCGCTGCTGTTGCAAGACGCAGCACGGAACCGGCCTGGAAGAGGAGAATAGAGCGCCGTATCAACCTTACCAGAGGCCTCATTGGCAGACTGCAAAGCTTCAGGTCGGGCAATACAAGGCCAAGGATTGTGCGCTCCGTTAGAATTGCCTTTAACGGGCTTGGGGTTAAGTTGGATCAGCCCGACATAGCCCAAAAGCTAACGGAGCGCATCGACGAAGCAGAAAATCGCTGCATGGGGGAACCGCATACGACGATACTCGGAAAGAGTTGAGCGCTTTCAGCAAAATCGTCTCTTCTCGAGTGATCAGAAAAGGTTCTATAAAAAATTGGAGTGTCCATCAGTCTGTTCTGCCTCTCAACGGCCGAGCCCGGCTGACCTTGTCGCTTTCTGGCGGAGTGTGTGGTCGCGAGAGGTTGAGCATGAACAGGGCCCTTGGATTGCGGCGGTAGAGGAAGCATGTGCCGTAATTGAACCGATGGACCCGGTAGCCATCTCTACGGAGGATGTGGTTGGTGCAGTAAAGCGGGCCCCGAACTGGAAAAGTCCGGGTCCCGATGGGCTGCATCACTACTGGCTTAAGGGTTTCTCGGTTTGCCATGCGACCTTGGCTCGACAATTCCAAGAAGCTCTCGAGCAGAGGACGCTCCCGAACCTTTTCACTACTGGGATCACTCACCTAGCTCCAAAGTCCACGGATGCCGCAGATCCGGCAAAATATCGCCCCATTACGTGTCTTACGACCATCTATAAGACGCTAACATCCGTTCTGAGCCTCAAGATATCTCGTCATGTAGACGAAAATAACATCATGTCTGAGGCTCAGAACGGATGTCGGGGGGGTAGCCGTGGTACTAAGGAGCTCCTTATCATCGACTCCGTTGCGGGGCAATTGGTCAAACGCAACCGCCGGAACTTCTCCGCTGCCTGGATTGATTATAAAAAGGCATTCGACTCGGTGCCCCATTCATGGCTCTTGAGGGTCCTTGAACTATACAAAGTTGATGGTACAGTTCGAGACTTCCTCAGACAATGCATGGGGCAATGGAGTACGATCCTTTGTCTCCAAGGCGAGCGGTTGGCGGCTGCCGATGACCGGATAAGGATACGGCGAGGGATCTTCCAGGGTGACTGTCTGAGCCCACTTTGGTTTTGCCTGTCTCTGAACCCACTCAGCTCATTGCTGGAGAGTTCAGGGACGGGCTTTCAGTTTCGGAGGGGAGGGACAAGAGTGCCTCACCTTTTCTACATGGATGACCTCAAGCTGCTGGCACCCAATGCTACCCGCCTGCAAGAATTGCTGAATGTCACCACTGAGTTCAGCAATTCTATCAGGATGGAGCTTGGGATGGACAAGTGTGCGGTCTTGCATGTGGTGAGGGGGCAGGTTACTCATTCGGCTGAGGTTAATCTCGAGCCATCGAGCATTAGGACCCTCTCCGAAGCTGAATCATACCGGTATCTGGGTATGTCGCAATTGATAGGAGTGAATGAGGCGGACATGAAACAGTCTGTTTGCGAGGCCTTCTTTGGCCGTCTGACAAAAATCTGTAAAAGCTTTTTGTCAGGCGCCAATAAGGTTCGAGCCTATAACGGCTGGGTTATGCCCGTTCTCATGTACACCTTTGGCGTACTCAGATGGACTCAGACCGAACTTGACGCCCTGGATAGAAAAGTCCGCACGACTATGACTCTCTATCGCATGCATCACCCAAAGTCATCTGTGATGAGATTGTATATCCCCCGGAAATGTGGTGGTCGAGGCGTATTAAGCGTCAAGACCATGCATAACCGGGAGATAGCCAATCTCAGAACATACTTCGAGACGAAGAGGGAGTCACCCATGCATAGAGAGGTCATTGAGTGTGATAAAGGACTCACTCCCCTATCCTTAGCCAAAATCGAGTGGCAGGCGCCGGTGGTACTTAGCACCTCTGACCGGGAGACCGTGTGGAAGGAGAAGGAGTTGCACGGACGCTTTTTTAAAGTTCTTAATGAGCCGCATGTCGATAAGAAAGCGTCCGTGCAATGGCTGCGCTTCGGTGACCTCTTTGGGGAAACCGAGGGTTTCGTCTGTGCGATACAGGATCAGGTAGTTAAGACGCGGAACTACCGAAAGTACATTCTGAAAGATGGCACTCATGACATATGTCGAGCTTGTCGCCATCCTGGTGAATCACTCAGACATGTGCTTTCGGGATGTTCGGCGCTTGCTAACACTGAGTATCTGCACAGGCACAACCAAGCGGCCAAAATCCTTCACCAGGAGCTTGCTCTGCAGTACGGTCTCCTGGATGAGAGGCTGCCGTACTACAAGTACACACCGGTGCCTGTACTCGAGTGTGACGGAGTCCGGCTCTATTGGGACCGGTCCATCATCACGGATAGGACTGTTCTAGCGAATAAGCCTGACATCGTGTTGTTGGACCGGGCACAGTCACGGGTGTTTTTGGTGGACATCACCATTCCATATGACGAGAACCTTGTGAGAGCTGAGACGGAGAAAAAACGAAAGTATCTCGATCTGGCTCACGAGGTTTCCGCCATGTGGCATGTGGAGTCCACTGAAACCATCCCAATCGTTATATCTGCGAATGGGTTAATCCCAGTCAGCCTCGCTCACCATCTGAGGCGGCTGGGGTTCCGTGGCAGTTCGCTCGCAGCCAGGATGCAAAAAGCGGTGTTGCTAGACTCGGCTAGGATAGTCCGCCGGTTTCTCAACCTGTCGCCCTGACCCCCGGCCGTCTGGTCTCCCCTGCCGGGGTGTAATCCTCCGCCCGCTACAACTTTTTATTTGTGTATTTGTGTATGTAAGTTTATTCATATCTATTTATTTACGTAAGTTCATTATAATTCTTTTGGTCATATATGTATTTATTTTGTATGCGGGCGTGAGAGTATGATATATAACAATAATAATAATAATAAATAATAAACCCGCAGGGCAGCATGTGGCGAGCTGTTGGGCAGTAGCGACCCCACGGACCTGATCGCTCCCGGGAGAAGTCTTGTTCCTCATCTCTGGCTTGGCTTTATTGGCCGGCTGGAGTGAACACTGACGAGGAACAGAACTCCCACCTCTTGCTTGCCTTCATTGGCCGGCTTGAGTGGAGATTCGCAAGAGCATCTGCAAAGACGCTCGGAGGAAGGAAGTATTCCAGTAAGATGCTTGTAGGGATCTTGAATGGACTATCAGGATTGTCCTGAGAGCCGTGGAATACCTCTCCACTCCTCAAGCACCTCAGGTTATGTTGCCCCCTTGCCGCTACGTCACTATGTGCTAATGGCCGTTTCCGGGGGCCCATTTACTGAGGGTATGTTCCGAAATACACTGCGAGCACTGTAAGGTGTGACGTCAATTTAGTACACTGCGAAACCGTTCCTTTATAGTTAGCTACACTGGTCACTGTTTAAAACGGAACGCAGTCAGCACTGAGAGCACCTTACCTCGAAAACGCCAGTGCTCACAGTACAAAAATGGCGACGATTTATGACGTCATATATTTCCATAAGATACTGCGGCACTATACTGTCACTCCATAGCGGAACGAATTTCTCCCCAGTAGGAGCACTGAACAGTGCTCTCAGTTTATATCGGAACATAGGGTGAGTGTGCGAGTCACCCCCTGCCATTTTATCCGTGTAAAATATAATTGGTCAGGCAGGGGCCATAGTACTTCCATAGACCAAGATCACCAATCCATTTTAGCAACCCAAACCCGTAGACCCATACATATCATTTGCTTCCATGTTCTGCAATAGTCCTGCACTAACCGGGGATTGTCCTTGGATGCACTCGCATAGTGCGTATAGAGATATTCGTCGGTTGGTGTCACATTTCCTTTAGAGTAAAATTGTCTAACGGGCCTCTGCGAGTTGGTTTCGGCCCCTCGTACGCCTTCCAAAGGTCCGGGACCCCATGGTCCCGAGATGGAAGAGATAATAATAATAATCTTTATTTACCAAAAACTGATTACAAAATTTCAATAGTGTGTCAACCCTATATATATTATATACTCGATATAAAATTATCACAAATATACTTAATAAATAATTAAAAATAATTTTTGAAAACACTAGTATTCGTATTTTATTATGTACTAGCTGATGCCCGCCACTCCTTCCGCGTTTTTGGTTCCCGCGCTAACTCTCGAATTTTCCGCAACTAGTCGATGTGTTGACGTGGTGATGTGTGAGACGTGGACCCTGCGAGAAAGTGAGAAGAAGAGGATAGACGCTTTTGAGATGTGGTGCTGGAGAAGAATGTTGAGAGTGTCTTGGACTGAATTCCGAACAAACAAGTCCATTCTTGAAGAACTCGGCATCAAGCAGCGTCTCTCCTCTATTGTACAGGCTCGCATTCTCACTTTCTTTGGTCATGTTACTAGACGCGACGATAACATCTCCATTGAGCGGCTGGTTGTTCAAGGAAGAGTAGAGGGCACCAGGGCACGTGGCAGATCACCCATGAGGTGGACAGACCAAGTGAAGGCTGCGGTGGACGTCCCCTTACACGAATGTACTCGCAAGGCTACTATCAGGGAAGAGTGGAGACGGATCGTTAAGCGTGCCACAACACCAAAGTGACGACCACGACCGCTCTGACAAGAGCGATACGACGGAGAAGAGTCGATGTGTTATTCCAGACTATAATCTATCTCTTTCATCCATCCATACATCAAATCTTTCGCGTTTATAATATTAGTGTAAATTTATATTATCAGTTGAATGTGAACCTTACAAACAAAACTGTTTCAAAATATTAGTTGGAATACCTAGATATAATGAAAAAAATGTTATTTAATGTGATAATCTATACTTAATATTATAAATGCGAAAGTTTGGATGGATGGATGTTTGTAACTCAATCACGCCCCAACGGCTGAACGGATCTGGATCAAATTTGGCACAGAGAAATATGATAGTCTGGAATAGCACATAGGCTACTTTTAATCGCAGAAAATTAAAGAGTTCCTGCGGAAACCAAAAATCCTCAAATGGATGTTTGTTACTCAATCACGCCAGAACAGCTAAACGGATCTGGATGAAATTTGGCACAGACATAGATTATAGTCTGGAATAACACATGGCTACTTTTTATCCCGGAAAATTAAAGATTCCCTGCGGGAACCGAAAAACCTCAATCCACGCGGACGAAATCGCGGGCATTAGCTATCAAATAATCAATAAATATCAATATCAATAAATATTACAAATGCGAACGTTTGGATGGATGGATGTATGGATGTTTGTTACTCAATCACGCTCGAACGGCTGAACCGATCTGGATGAAATTTGGCACATGGGTAGATTATAGTCTGGAATAACACATAAGCTACTTTTTATCCCGGAAAACTAAGGAGTTCCCGCGGGAACCAAAAAACCTCAATACACGCGGACGTAGTCGCGGGCATCAGCTAGTTATAAATAATAAAAGTAGATTGATTTTAAAAATGATTTATTTCTAAAATTTATAGATGAAAAAAGCAATTCATAATATAACATTATTCATATATAAAACTTCTCACTCTTCTTCTTAAACATCATTTATGTCGGCCCAGTAGTTTTTCAGAAAAATGGTAATCACGATCGGAGGGCCTCTTGTTGGCCAGCGTAGCGGACTATGTCTGAACCCTTCTCATGCCAAGAGCTGGAAGCTCCTACTCAGTACAGGGCGCTGGCTGGGTAAAATGATGAGCAAAAATATAATCATGATGCAACGACCCCGTGTTGGCCAGCTTGGTGGACTATGGCCAAACCGTTTTCATTCCGAGAAGAGACTCATGCTTAAGTGAGCCTGTAATGGGTTGAAGTATTCTGTATTCTGTTTTGAGAAACATCGTCATTAGTTTCTGGACACAAATTGACGTTCAATTCTTGCAAGGGCTGCCTTACCCAGGTGGTAAATTCTGCAATAAGAAAGAAATAATAAAATTTTATTATTTTGATTAGACAAAAGCATTATTGAGTTTACATTATTGTTTTTATTATTTATCACAAACAACAAGAAGACACTACAACAAGAATATTGCGTAAAGTTTCTTACTGGTATACGTAGAAATGGGCAGGCATCATCTTTGAGACGCTGGCGGTTTAGAGTGTAATTATGAATGTCATTCACATTGAAATGATGACTTCCTTTTGTAGGCTTGAACTCAGGTCTGTTTATAGCATTCAGCCATCTTAGCCTTCTTAATTCATGATATTTTGGGAATCTGAAACAATTATAAAACATGAGTTAAAATGATACGCAATAACTGCAGTGAAGGGACCAAAAACCATACCGGAGATCGGGTGTCTTAATCACTAGGTTGTCATCGCTACAGCCTAAAATGAGTTTGGCAATATTATAAGTAGAAGCTAGTAGTAGTAGTAAGAGGGATATGAAGTTTTAATTTTATGGATATTCAATTTATTTGTAAACAATACAATTCCTACACTATATATACACTCCGAACAAAAACGAATGAAATAATCCAAATTTTTGGGGACAGCGCAAAACTTGACGTGTTTTGGATTCAGTTAAGTAGAAACTAAGCTATAATGAGACGAAATAACTTTAAATACTCGCTACAAAAAGAAAAACTAGAGGACTTTGTTACTCACTTAAGAAATGAAATTCCTGGGCGTTTTACATTATTATTATTATGACATCCCACAACTGAGCACTTCACCATAGTTGATTACATAAAAACTACAACGAAATACATGATAATTTAATATAAAAAAATATTTATATTAAACACCGGAAGCACAAAATACGCGATTTATCAGAGACTGCGATTTATAGTTAGCTAAAACTTCAAAAAATTGGCTTCAATAGCTAAATTTGATGACGTCATATGACAATTGTGTGACATTTTCACGCAATAATATAATATACCTGTCTCATTCTAATAACGTAGCTTTCATTATGTAAGAAAAGTCGAAACATAATTGTACTTGTTTTATTAAAAAAATGCATCGTATAACTATAATTGAGTAAAATGCAATATATCCTCTCCTATATATTAAATCAAAGGAACAAGCCATAACTCCTTTTCACTGCCACATGAAAGAGATGCAGTGATTTTACACAAGATAGATGAGAATTTTTTTTAATTCTGCGTGTCAGGTTTTAGTTCGTCTAGCACGTTGTAGTTGTAGTGGTAGTTGTGTACGTTTTCGGAGCTGTTTCAAAGTGCGAAGATAAAATTTGTAATATTTTAAATCAATTACTTACTAATTTATTAAGTGCCTAAGTGGCATTTCAGGTAGATTTTGCTATATAGCAAAAATATGCTATGCCATAGCATTCTGTATGCTATGCTATGCTATATGCTATACTATATGCTATGCTATATGCTATGCTATATGCAATGATATATGCTATTCTATAAGCTATGCTATGCTATGCTATATGCCATGTTATGATATATGCTATGCTATCCCGTGTGTGCATAGGGCCTAATAATAATGCACAAAATTGGCCTAGGACCGTGTTTTGGTGGCGCGCTCTCGAAAAGGCCTATGTCCAGTAGTTGATGCTTACAGGCTAATGGATGATAAATGGATTATTAGGGCCTGCATTAGCTGTACTTACCTATGTTCCGTCATAGCTGTACACATGAAAGGAAGAAAGTTTATGAGCGGCACATTTCCCGTAGCTTCCTTATTTTCGGTCGCTAGAATCACTTCCTGGATCTCTGCTTCGGTAGGACAACACCCTGCAACATATTTTTTACACAGCTACGATATTAATCATGTTGAATTGAATAAATATCTAAGGAGTTTTATATTCACAAAACAAAATGATATCTTCGGTGCGTCGTTCGTCGTTATAAGAAATTAAATAAGCCTTGCGATGAAGGAAAATATCGTGAGGAATCTGCATGCCTTGGTCAAACCTTTCTCATTCTGAGAATAAATTCGTGCTCAGTAAGTAATGAGCCGACTGTGGGTTGATTTCAGTTTTATCAAATCGTATAGTGAATTCAGCATTACTATAACGTACCTACCTAAAGAGCACAATATAGTTCCAATTTCTCTAACATCAACAACCTGTTTTCCTGAGTGGTCAAACACTTCGAAAGCTTCAATTATTTTCTTTTCTAGTTCATTGTTTGCTTGAACTAAAATAAAATATACGTTAAAGTAAATACCTAACCAAAATAATTACATTTAGGTTTTACAAAAAACAGTGAACGAGTCCGAGCAGTCTAATCATAATTCAGCTCTTATACATACTAATTTCTTACTTTTCGGTTCTTCTTTTTTAGCCATTATAGAATTGATTTGAGATCCCAAAAAATAATATCAATAAAATATCAACTTTTTCATAAAATAATCTATTATAGGAAAGAAATATGCAAATATAAAGGTAAATAAATACAAAAAACCCATCCAAACCAAAAATCCCATAAACCATGTGAAAAAAAATAGTCAAAACAAACGTGAGTAGGTATGTAAATCACAGAGTACTTTTTTATAATTTATAAAACCTAAAGAAACTCTTTCGGATAATGGATAAAGCCTTGTAAAATCGTTGCTAAGCAACAAGTATTAAGTGCCGACCATACTGATACATTTATTTGTTTTACAATACATTTAGGTACTTACTCGAAATGTTTATGTGAAGAAGAATCTTCCCTCTCTTGGCCGCCATACAAAACAAGACCTGTTTTAATGCCACTATCTTTGGCAAGATATTTTATAGTACCTATTGTGCTATTGGTAGGGGGTAAACTTGTGGATTCGCGTGACCGACATGCTCGCGAACAGCGACATGCTCGCGTTGTTACGAAGACAAAAGGTCTTAAATATAAATATACTACATTCGTAATTAAACTTTAATGCTTGAGTGTTTAGGTTAATATTTTAATTTTTTTATTAAAAAAAAAAGCAAAGAAAATATATATATATATATATATTGGGTTTCACCACAGTGTGTGACACACCACAAATCTGTGGGTTTCACTTCTATTGGCAGTCCATATATCATGAACCTATACTTAAACACGAATTTACACGAAGTTGTATGTAAATCCGTGCCCTATATAAACTGCCATTTTTTTAAGCAAAGTAGCCGGAAGTGGTTTTGTGTAGACTACGCCTTATGTTAGAATTTAATTATCTATGACCAAATTATAAATAATCTGTGACACGTGAGCATTCATAATACCAGCGAATTAATTTTGTACCGAAATTTTGGGTAAAATTTAATAGAGATGAATCATTTTGTAATTGTTTTTTTTATATTTTGTGACTTTTTTACACAGGCATTTGTAATTATTAAATAACAAGTTCCAATCATATATTGTGTTGTCTTTATAGTATTTTATTTCATAGCGGTCATATCTATAGAAATATAAATGAATGTTGCTAAGCGCAAAACTCGAGAACGGCTCGACCAATTCGGCTAATTTTTTTTTCGTATGTTCCTTAGCTTCCACGGAATGTTTTTATATAAAAAAAATGCGTTTATAACACGAAGTACCGCTGCCTCCTTCTGGGTCATCACCTCCTCGCAGAAGGAGGTGACGGCGTTCCAGGACTCCTCGCTGCCCACCATGGCTCGGACGACGGTGGGCAGCGAGAGGTCCGGCCCCACAACTGCCGCGAGTGCGGCGCGCTGGGGCGCCCACTCGGCGCACGACTCCAGCGACCTACCGCAACCCTATGTAACGCTATAAAAAATATTTTACTTCACATTCGCTTCTATGAGAGCCCCTATGAAATATAGATTTTTATAACTTTTTGAGACATATTCTGCTGGAGGTTATCGGTTTACGAGTATAAACATAATATTTAAATTTGAAGTAATTACGAGCAGTAATTCAGAAGTTATAAGGCTCTGACAGACGGACGGACGGACAGACGGACAAGTGCAAATTCACTTAAGAAGACTCAGAGACCTTCGCCTCGCTCGGTCAATAATTGAAGCAAATACCTACTTATCGCTATTTCGCTCCAACTAACAAATTAGAGCGAGATGTTGGACACCAGAGTCTAGAGATCTATAGTGGTCTGTGGTACTTCGATCTACGACTTTTAGGGATGAAGCTGTTTATTAAGTGGTCACATTAATCACCGCCCGCCTGCCGCCATATTGCCTATTGGTTATCTTGGCGCTATTCTCGTGGGCGATAATTTTCGCGAGATATGAGTGTTTTTACGGAATTCATATGATTTTAGTATTGTGATATAGTTAATTGTGGACAATAGTGCATTGAACATTTGTTAGAACTTCAAAAATGGATCCCGCAAAGATGAAAGTGGTGGATTTGCGGTCCGAGCTTGGGGCGCTGGGCTTGGACACCAAGGGTAACAAACCGGCATTGGTGGAAAGGTTAAAGAAGGCTTTAGAGTCTAAAACTGGCAAATGTAAGTCGATAATGCAGTTGATAATATCTTCAATGTTTTCTTAGTAAGATTTGCGAAAATTAGACAAGAGCACGTGTTGTTACTAACCGCCGCTTCCACCATGTTTTATTTGGATTCTGGAATGCTTATCTATGCGTGACGTGTGTACTTATTTCCTAATGCATAAAAAATGCCGTTTGTGGTGAGAATTTAGTAGCGGTTAGGTTTCGGGAAACTAGAGCTCAACATGTTAACCGCAGATAAGTTAGGGTTGTCAATTTTTAGTATATTGTTTGTTTTTCGATCAGTAGCTACACCAATAAGTTTTTGGTGGTTGAGTGTTCCCCTCGCCCTCATTACTGTGGATAGTGGCTCCTTTCTGTTCTCACTTTATTATTTCACTGTAGCCTGTTCATTTTTGTCTGGATCTCAATAGTGACATACAGTCCCACAAACTTATCTGGCCCAGTGGCCAAATAGGAATAAATTATGATTTTAGTTAAGTTTTTATTTTATTTTTAATATTTATTACCAACTTTACCAGCAATTGGACTCTGCAAAGCAATTTAATTTTTAATATTTATTACCATCTTTACTAGCAATTGGACTCTGCAATGCATGGTCGAGTCCAATTGCTGGCTTACTGGGTGGTGAATATCCCAACCTACAAGTGCAAGATACACACTGTACCACTTAGATTTGTCTACTGTGCTGGATTATAGCGTATTAAACTTCTAGTTCCTTCATTCCCATTATTACAATTGTGATTTAACATGTTTGTTTAATTCTTTAAAATTTAACAGGCAACAATTTTCAGTTATTCAATTTTCTATTGCCAGCGATCGCTGACACAACCATCTTGGACACTTCAACTGAGGATGCAGACGAACCTGCCACCCCAAAACGTACTCCTGCACCCAGAACAACTAGACGATCATCTTCATCTAGACTGGTTTCCACTCCTGCTAAGGTAACAATTATTGGGATTGTTATTTGAAACATTATCATACCATATTCTCAATTATAGTATATTTCCAGTATCAAAAAGTGAGATTCACTGAGTTAAACTGGAAATTAAATTATTTTTGATTAATTCATAGAAGAATTTGCATGAGTGCATTTACAACACAGAAGTTGTAAATGCCCTTAAAAGTGTTTTTGTTTGTTCACTTACATACACTTTTATTACTCAGATTCAGAATTTATTAAAATTTATTACTTGTTTCCTACTAGGTTAACAAAGAAGATCCGCCAAAGATAGATGAAGAGCTGCAGGAAGATGAGGATGAGCAGGAGTCAAAACAGGAGACTCCCAAGAAGTCAGATCCTTCCGTCACGGAACCCAAGTCTGTGGAGAAGTCGCCACCTGAAGCTGACAAGAGTGTGAAGAACAAAGGAGATGAACCCTACAGTATAGATGATGAGCAGTGAGCATAAGGATATCTTGCCTATAGTTTATTTGTTCTTTTATAATAACATTCAATCAAATATATGATATGATATTTCAATCATGTCATAAAATACATGTTGATATTTAGGCATAATAATTAATTAATCTAAGAATGTTTAGTTGATGTGTAAAAAAATTATGGTCTTTAACACTTTATTGATATGTAAACAACCAGTGATGATAGAACAGGATAAATTGACAGTGTCTCCCCTTTCAGTTTTATCTCAACTTAAATAACATGGCATGTCTTATTGTATTGCTGTCCCTTTCATAATGCTCTCTGAAGGAAGAAAAATTCCAGAATTGGACTTAAATCGAGTTTAACAGAATCAACAATTTTTAAACTATTCTTAACAACAATATCTGTTGTTAAGAATAGTCTAAATATATTATCTTCACAGTGTGATGTTGCAGTTTGCCAATTAATGAGTATTCATTATACCTGTGACTGCTGAGTAGTTTTAAGTTCTTTTTTTATTACAGGAGCCAGTCACCTGTTGAAGTTAAGCCAGAGACAGATGACCAAGGTAATATAGATTTCATCTACAATTTACAGATTTTTATACATCATCAATTTACCGATTTTCATACTATTGTACTTAAAGTAGTAGCACATTTGGCACAGTGGGAGCCCGGGAGTGCTGTATACTACAAAAGGGAGATTTAGGGTTCAATCCTTGGCACAGCCAATTGTACAATCAAATATTTTTTATTTCTTGTTTCTGGTTTGGTTTTGGTTTGGCCGTGGCTAGTTACCACCCTACCAGCAAAGACATGTCACCAAGCTTTTTTGAACAGAATCAGATTAGGTGTATGGGTTTAATATAATTGCCACTCTCCTGAAAGGTTAATTACTAGTTACTACTACCTTAGGCTGTTATTGCTTGACTAGATGATGCCCACGACTTCGTCTGTGTGGTTTGAGTTTTTTTTTGGTTCCTGCTGGAACTCTTTAATTTTCCGGGATAAAAAGCTAGCCTGCCTGCCTGCCTGGCTGCCTGGATAGCCTATGTGCTATTCCAGACTATAATCTATCTCTGTGCCAAATTTCAGCCAGATCCGTTCAGCCGTTGGGTCGTGATTGAGTAACAAAGATCCATACATCCATCCAAACTTTCGCATTTATAATATTATAGTATAGTAAGATCACTACCACCTTAAACCTACTACCAGATGAGATCTCAGTCAAGGGTGAACTTATAGTAAAATAAAATTAAAACATTTTAAATATTTACAGATGAAGCCAGCTCTCAGGACGAGGTGCAGGCGAGTGAGCCGCAAGACAAAGACGATAAGCAGAATGAAGACATGGACACAAGTGAGAAAAAAGATGGTGATGATAAGGAAAAGAAGGACGGCGAAGAGGAGGAGAGAGAGGTAAGGTCCAATTAACCCACTCCCTTCTTGTTGAAAACACAGTTATTGTTTGAAAGAGCCTATTTCTTTGAAACAATTTGGCCGGCTCTTCTCAGTAGAATCAGCTTTTCGAACCGGTGGTAGAGACTTAACATATCATAAGTGACACAAGTTCTCCTATGTGAAATAAATAATTTATCAATTGCAGTTGGCTCGCTGAAGTAACTGTAGTACTTATTGGGTTAAGTACGTTAGTATTATTAGTACTGTAGAACAACTAGTTTTAATGCATGCCTAATTAAATAACATTACATCACATATTTGTACACCACACTGTGGTAGAATACTAGGTTTTTGTGTAAGAACTTCTTTGTGTTACTGTATTCCACAAATAAATAATTTGAATTTAAAAAAAAACGTCATGGAATTGGCATATGGATTTTGTCATCTGAATTTGTCTACAGATATGGCTCTTCCCAGTTCGTCATCAACTATACTCATGCCAAAAATCACGTCGATCCGTTTCTCCTTTGCGGTGTGATTGAAGGACAAACCAACAAACAAACACACTTTCGCATTTATAATATTAGTATGACTGACTGAATCACTTTTGTTGATGCTTTTATCATTTGAGCATTTAGTTAAGAGATTTTCCAATCTATTCTGTTGAATGCAATGTTCATTTTGTTGTAGAGTAAGCGCGAGCTGACTGAGGAAGAGGAGTGGGAACTCCTCAACGAGAGATTGATAGAGAAAGAGAAGGAGAGGCTGGAGAGGGAAAAGAAACAGGCGGAAGAGGACGCTAAACGCCTTGAAGAGTTCAGTAATGTAAGTTTCTATTACTCTGAATTTTATACCTACCATTAGACACCATACTGTTATGATAGCTTCTGGGCTGTACCATCTAGCCTCTGGGCTAATATGTAATGTGTATGTTAAAGTTTACATCTAATTTACAGTAGTTAGTAAATGGCCTTAGTTTATTCTTATACCTACAGTCTATTCGACGGGGCAAAGTAAAATATGTAAACAAATATGGCGCCAGATCACGTGATTATAATTATTGTCATTGGGCATATAGTGATGGAAACATTGACAGACTAGCAATAGTGAATGAACGATTGAATGAATATAATACATTCTGAAATCGATTGCCACATACAGTCGCTTCTCCGGAGCCAAATAGAACATAACAGTCACAACATTTCAACTGCGCTAACAATATTTTCACTTTTGTAAATCACTCACAAACGTCTTATTTCCTGAACTAAAACAATTAAAGTTCATGATATACTCAAAAATTAGTTCAATTTAAGCACTAAGAAACAAATAATTTATCAAATAACTAGCAAGAATCCTAAATAAAAATGTTTTACTTCAGGAAATAAGATGTTTGCGAGTGATTTGTGACATACAACAGTGATAATATTGTTAGCAAAGTTGAAATGAGACTGGTACGTTTTATTTACATGTTTTACTATGCCCTGTCGAATAGACTGTAGATGATGCCTTTTGTAAATTTTTGATTCCCCCAGGAAGCATTTAATTTTTCGGAATAAAAAAATGTCCTTCCCCAGGCCATGAAAGCATTAAATATTGTTAGTATGGGAGTATGGATACTTAGCTTAGTTATAATTAGTACAAGCACTCTCTTATGTCGTATTCCTCATTAATGTGGGTGGTGACTCGGGACTCTTTTCCATTAATCACATAATTAGGCAGGAGTTTTCTTGGGATAGTAATGCGGTGGGTAACCACGTACTTCTGCATAAGACTCTACTTAGAGTATTAAGAGTCTTAGGTTTTTGTAACAATTATTATTATCTGATGTTAGTTAAAGTAACCGGTACCGACGGCTTAACATGCTCTCCGAGGCTTGGAGGAATTCGAAATGGCCAAATTTAAACCTCTAAATTTGGTCATCCATCCAGTTACCGACTTAGGTCAACGTTGCTTAACAATCGCAACCGACTAATATGCGTTGTCACAACTAGGCCACTCGTCCCACATAGCATAAGCACTACTAAATAGTATCTTGTTAGCATAATATGAATATTACTGATTTCTTCAATACATTGGTGCAGGACCCAATCAAGCTGCAACGTCTCAAGAAGAAGCAAGAGAAGAAGGCTCGCTGGAGCAACTACTACCGCACTATAGAAGTCACCAACGAAGTGCTGGCGCCGCCCGTCGAGGTATATATCCGCTCTTGACCGCGACAATACCAAATAGCATCTGAGTTAAGGCGGCAATACATCCTCCGCCGCCTTTTTAACTCAGATGCTATTTGGCATACACATGAATTCAAGCCACATTGAAAAAAATTAAGCTATTTTAATTAGAATTATGATTCATTGTCTATGGCTTGAGTAGATAGATATTCTTTTGTTTAGTCAATCAAGTTTTCAATAAAAAATGGCTTTATTTCCAGACTTGAATCAGCCATTGTAAAAACAAGAAGTTAACTTATCTAAATCTGTAATTATTACCTTCAATTGTATATGCTTGAGAATTATGTCAACCAATTCCTTGAAATTGTTCTTTGGTACCAAGATGGCTTACACCCCTGGAGATGGTCACAGGACCATTTTTTATATTTCTGACACCTTGGAACTTCATAACATTTGTATTCTGTGATTTGAACAATGTGGATTTGTCCTCAGGAGCCACCCCGCAACAAGAAACAAGCAGCGGAGCCCAAGTATGTTGAGCCTGAGCTTGATGACACCAAAGTTACTCTATCATGGTGTAAGTATCGCCGGTATATCTCATTTAGCATCATCATCATCGTTTCAACCAACCCCTTGCCCATTACTGAGCACGAGTCACCTCTCAGAATGAGGACATAGTCCACTACAATTTGTTTCTAGGACTTTTAAAAATTCTGAGTATAAAAAAATATTTAGAAAATGAATAAATTGCTCAACATTACTATATGCGACATACGGTCGGCGCGCGGCGTACGTCGACTACTACAGTGTACTATCTAAACAGTGAAAAGTTGTTTTTTTTAAACAGTGAACTAGATAATGCTCGCGACTTTGTCTGCGTGGATTAAGATTTTGTTGTTTCCTGCGGGAACTCTTTAATTTTCCGGGATAAAAAGTAGCCTTAGTCCTTCCCCGGGTATCAAACTATTCCCTATACCAAATTTCATCAAAACTTGTTGAACAGATGGGCCGTGAAAGCGTAGCAGACAGACAGCATTGGATTGATATGGATTTATTCAGTACTAGCTGATACCCGCGACTTCGTCCGCGTGGATTGAGGAGTTTTAGTTCCCGCGGGAACTCTTTAATTTTCCGGGATAAAAAGTACCCTATTATTTAATCCGGACTTCTAACTTTACGTCTGCAAAATTTCAAAGCAATCGGTTCAGTAGTTACGGCGTGAAAGCGGAACCAACATACAAACAAACTCACTTTCCCATTTATAATATTAGTAAGGATAAGGATAAGGATTAAAAAGGTCTTACTACAAAAGTTTCCCAGTATTATGTAGAGAACTTACCCTTAAGAAGTTATGAGTATTTTTTAAAATTAAAACGGTATACAACCAAACCAAAATTTGATAGCTTTATATTTCTGCGACAACCAGATGGATCAATCGGTTTTCCTATTTATTTAACAGATGACAGCGATTTGAATCAATACCTGGAGCTGCCGGACTTGAACTCCGTAGTACCGCTCAGTGAGGGTGCTTTTGCCCACGCGTGGGCAGGCGCCAGGGCGTCGCACGGCGTCTCCAGTGGGCGAGTGTGTTACGAAGTAAGTAAATTATACTGTGCCATTAAAGCTGTAAAAATCTTAGTTTGATTTGAGTTTTTTTTCACTTATATTAATGGACAATATCAGGGTTGCACATTGTGATAGAGAGCTTGGTTCTTTCGACATTTTACAATCTCGTGAGATAGATTAATTATAATCTAACGGTATTTACAATTTAACGCTGACATATAATTAGAAGTTAGAACCATGTTTTCTTTTGACATTGGTTAGTTGTATATTCATATTGATAATTCGTATTAACAGGTACGCGTAGGTCCAGTATTGACCACTACAGAGACCTCAGACAAGGAGACAGTGGCCAGTGGACTTAGGATTGGCTGGTCCACGGATGACACTTCGTTGCATCTTGGTAAGACTATCGGCCGGTTTCTGAATTGAGAATTTCATGTTGAGTCTGTTTCAAAGACTACTTAAGGACTAATTAAGCAAATTTTTGTTTCTGAATTGATATTGTGTAAGGTTTGGGAGTTGGAGCTTGCTGTTTTTGCTTGAATGCTTAATTCAGAAACCAGCCCAATATCAATTCAGAAACAAAAATTTGCTTAATTAATCCTTAAGTAGTCTTTGACACAGACTCAACATGAAATCCTCAATTCAGAAACCGGCCGTATAACCAGTGTATTACTTGATTTTAACCAAAACCCCAAAACCAATTTATAGTGATAAAATTGAAAACCCAATGACTTTCATACAAAATGACATGTCCCAGTTCAGTATGGAGGGTGGTTTTTTATTCTGAGTGTTAATGAACCAGAACCAAACTGCCATCACGTGAAAGAGAAAAAAATATAACATTAAACTCCATTTAAATAATAATATTAGAAAACCCCGTTTTTAAAAAAATTAATTATGAAAAATATCGTTTGTAGAAAATATTTTTCGATGGATGTTAACACTAAAACTTTTTCGACAGTGCGTTCCACTAAGCGCCCACAACGATCAAAATGCTCCTTTAGTCGTTCCACATAACGAACGCGGTCGTTGTGGTCGTTGTGGTCGCGGCGAAAACGTCATTTATGACGTCATGACTTACGCTTACGCGAAGCTCGCGACACCCCATCTAAAAAGGTGGGTCGTCGTGATCGTTGAGAAAATTAGCGGCATTTTCAAAACTCAAAGCATCAAAGATGTCGACTGTGAAACCTACGTTACATATTTCATGCGGAAGAGCTATTTTAGTAGAAGTGAATGTTTCTGCAACTGATGCTCAACGTGCCTCCACAGGTTCGTGATTCTCGGAGTAAAATCACTTTTATAAATAAGTTAAAAAGATTCATGTTACAAAAGCAAATTGAGTATGAGAATATTGTGGCAAATATTTCATTAATTTAATATTATATTTGTTTGTAATTTTATGTGTATTGTTTTCTTGATATATTTTTTCTTGTTTTCATATTATTTATTGTAGTTGTATGTTTTAGATTTTTTATTTTTCTTTTTCCTTTTTGAATAGTATAAATGTGTTACTATTATAAATGGCATATAATATGAGTACTTGCTGCTTGCTTGTGACTGCTTATAAACTTTACTTTTGTTTTATTATACATATTAATATTTTTTGTTACTGTGGCGTCACCCGGGTCACAGCCGAAAACCAGCGCCCTGCTTTGTATGCAATTTAATGGCATACCATTCAGGGCTTAATGCTGAGCTGTACACCCATTCTGGGTGGTGTCACAGACAAATTTTTTACGTTTGTAATCTGTGTTTTGTCTGTGTCACCATTGTCGAATAAACTGTTTTTCTTTCTTTCTTTCTTTCTTTCTTTCTAGGTATAATTGACTAGTACAAATATAATTAACCATGTAAAACAAGTTTAAAAAAATTAATTGCACTTTATAATTAATATATATGTATTCATTTTTCCTTGATTGCCAATAATATAAACTAACTTTAGAAATGAAAATTAAGTTAGCCTTCTTTATGTTAGTTTTCTTATTGAAAAAATTAAATTATAATTTTTTTCAATATAAATCGATTTAAACAATTTATTTCAGTTTATTTTCAAGGCTTATACAGATTATAACCTAACCTCTTAAATCTTTTGCTTCCTTTTTACTAAGTCGCCGTTTGTATTATTTACCTCCACGCTCAAAACGCTCTATAATCCATACCACTTGAGTTTACGACAGTAACACAAGAAGAACGGGAATAACTGCGGTCGTGAGCGTGATCGTTGTGAACTCTTAGTGGAACGCACCTGTTATTGTCACTTTAATGTCATACAAAACTGACATTGACATTTGACAATCATTCTGTGACATACCTACGTGACAAAGACAATCAAGTTTTTTTTTACTGTTGATAAGATTCAGGCAAAGATCTAAAAAAGCCACAAAATAAAATAATATTTTTCTCCAAAATGGGGTCCTATAAAAATGTGTAAATTATTCTATAAGCCATATTTTAGGATCTCTAATCACGTGTATTAAATTGATCTTGGTTCATGTTCAAGGCCCAATCTTGGACAAGTCCTTTCATCCCTTCTTTAACTCCCTTGGAGGTGTAAGGGCCAAATCCTGAATTTCAAATTATTTCTTCATTTCTTTTTGCTGTTTTTAATTTTCTGTTTTTTTGCTGTTGACTTTGTCATAATATTATGTCTCATTATATTTTATTCTTGTCCTCATGTAATTCTGGTTTTAATGTACATTTAGTGCATGTTATCTACACCTTTAGTGGAGCGATCCTTCAACTCACTGGTTTAAGTGCCCATAAACCGTAACCGTAACACATTGGCTGTTGCAAACTTGTAATTGTTGTTTTGACGACCTCCGTGGCGCAGTGTGTAACGCTGTTGCCTTAACGTGCGGAGGTCCCGGGTTCGATCCCCGGCAGGGTCAATTTGGGAATTTATAATTTCTGAATTTTCCCTGGTCTAGCCTGGTGGGAGGTTTCGGCCGTGGCTAGTTACCACCCTACCGGCAAAGACGTGCCGCCAAGCGATTGAGCGTTCCGGTACGATGCCGTGTAGAAACCGAATAGGGGTATGGGTTTAATATAACTGCCATGCCATGCTAACCTAACCTAACAGGTTAGCCCGCTACCATCTTAGACTGCATCATCACTTACCATCAGGTGGGATCGCAGTCAAGGGCTAACTTGTAGTGGATAAAAAAAAAAAAATTATTAATAGTTTGTGATAAAGTATGTATAAAATCTTATCATAATTAAATACAATTTTTAATTTCATGAATTAATTTCATCAACTCATATCTAAATGTTATTATTTTTTAAGTTTTCAACATACAAAGTCAATATCATTTTCAACCTGCTTGCAAGAAAACTTTATTCAGAAGTAAAGTGGACGACTAAAAAAACTGCAAAAAATAGCACGAGGACAGTAAATTTAACTTACAAGCCTTGTTTACTGTCTCTGTAAGAGCATTTTTTTAGCAACTGTATTGAAAAATAATTTGTAATCGAACTAGGTTAGTCCGCTACCATCTTAGACTACATCATCACTTACCATCAGGTGAGATCACAGTCAAGGGCTAACTTGAAGAGGATTAAAAAAAACAATTCAATTCAAATGCTTTTTATACAAATAAACTTTTACAAGTACTTTTGAATCGTCGAATGAATCTTCCAATGGTTCTGAATGCCATTCCTACCGAGAAGAACCAGGAAGAAATTCGGAATTACTGTTTGTCTGTACAGGTGAAGATGAACTGAGCTGGGGCTTCGAGAGCACGGGTCGCGCGTTCAACAACAGCGAAGTCAAGGATTATGGCAAGACTTTCAACGAGAAAGACGTGCTTGGAGTTTATTTGGTGAGTACTTGAGTTACTATTATGTAACGTTGATCGTTGATCTAGTAGTTAGCATGTTCGACTGCAACTGACGAGGTCCCGGGTTGGGCCATAATAAGTATTGGGTTTTTCTGACTAGAAATTCTCAGTACTAGCCCGGAGTTAGGAAGTTGGCGGTGTCTCACCCCCGTGCCTCGGAGAGCACGATAAGCTGTCGACTCTGCGCCAGATCTCTCTTCGGCCGTGTCAGATTTTCCGTCCCACGTACCTTTCACTCTAACACCGGAGCATCTTCAGGAGTTGTTGGCTCGACAATGCACGATTGTACAGTGCATTGAGAATAATTTGTAAGATTTGTGTGGTGTGGTGAATATCGCGAGTGTTAACGAAATTAATTGGTGACTGCGGCACACCATAACTCAAGCTACAAGTGCAAGCTACACTCTGTAATACATAGTTATTTACTGTGGCGGATTATAGTGAATTAAAGTTCTAGTTCAACCTCCGTGGCGCAGTGATGAGCGCTGTTGTCTTAACGTGCGGAGGTCCCGGGTTCGATCCCCGGCAAGGTATGGTAATTTATAATTTCTGAATTATCCCTGGTCTGGCCTGGTACCCTACCACCCTACCAGCCGCCTAGCGACTTAGCGTTTCGGTACGATGCCGTGTAGAAACCGATTAGGGGTATGGGTTTAATATAATTGCCATGCCTCTAACAGGTTAGCCCGCTACCATCTTAGACTGGATCATCACTTACCATCAGATGAGATCACAGTTAAGGGCTAACTTTAGTGAGTAAATAAATAAATAAGTTCTTTCATTATCATGGACTTCCACAAACATTTGCTTCTATCCAATATGAGACGCGAAGTAACGCCTGCTTCTATCCAATATTTCACATCATCATCATACCAGTCCACTAGTGAGCATGAGTGGCCTTTCAGAATGAGAAGGTTTTTGCCATAGTCCTTGTAGTAGATTGGCATATACATAAATATATATTTATCAAACATGCTTGGAAATTTGAGCATTATTTTGACAACCTTCTTCGAGATAAATCGAAATTGCTGTACTGGCCAAATACATGCGAATTACATATAAATTCATATCTGTTGTGTAATTTAAAAATGGAACGATCTTTTGCTCCGAAACATGGCAACCAGGGAGATAACTTTTCAAAGGTTTTATTTAAATTTCGAACTAGCTTGCAAATAGAAAGCTGTTTATTGAAAAAAAAACAAATGAACACTTTAACGCGGGAAAAATTATTGTTGTTCGTCATTGATTTTGAAATGTATTTAACATTAAAAATGAGTTAAAGGGAAGACAATTTACTTAAAGGCCACCTGAAATTCAAGAGGCGGCAAGAGCCGTAATTGAAAACTTTTTACCGCCTGAATTGAAACAAAAATATTTGAAAACCTATGAAAATTTTGTTCAATGGAAGAATGAAAGAAAATCGAAATCCCTATCCGAAAACAATCTCGACCATCGACCTCCCATCAAAGGTTTGAAATACAGAATCACACTGAAGAGATGACTATACAACAAACTTCGACCTCGTTAGAATTATCCCAACCCAACATAATCCCCAGAAAGTCCACTTGAAATTTCAAAAATTGTACATTCAATAACTGTATTTTTTAAATAAAAAGTACTGTTTAGGTACTACTAAGTTTTAATTTCCGCGCATTATTTGAGAAAGTACTATACAAGCCTTGGCCACAACTAGGTATTGATGGACTTACGTATGTGTGCCTCGCCTTGGCCCACATTTACACGTTCGTCCTTCAATGCCTGTTTTGCTGGCCGCTGCAGTAATGTACTAATTCCTGCAAACTTTAAATACTTTGTTACTAAACTATATTTTGGTAATGACTTATTTTGCAGGTAGATAAAATGTTCTGTATTTACTCTTATATATTTTATAATGATATGTGAGGTCGCAAGCAGAACAACAAAATACTTACAATCTAGCTATTACAAAAGACACTTTTGCCATTTCACTGAAAAAAATCTTTGTATGGATTTTATAAAATAAAATCTGTTGAAAAGTTTTGATATTTGTATGAATCCATACTTCCTCACTAATATTATAAATGCATGTCAATCTGTCTGTCTGCTACGTTTTCACGGCCCATCTATTTAACCTCGACCATCCATCAACCATCTTTTTATTTCGACTGTTTACTCCTTCAACTTATTTGCTTGTGCTTGGACTGATTGCAGATTAAACTAAGAGAAAAAAACACCAATTTAACCGATTTTTACAAAATTTGGTACAGAGATAGATTGCGTCCCGAGGACCGATATAGGCTACTTTTTATCCCGGAAAATTTAAGAATTCCAGCGGGAATCAAAAAATGTACACCCACGCGAACGAAGTCGGGGGAATTATCTAGTGAATGATAATTATTGAGTTTGTTTCATTCTCAGGACCTTGAATCCAACCCGTGCAAGATATCGTACACCCTCAATGGAGTTGAACTTGGAACTGCGTACGAGTTTGAGAAGTCGGCCCTCAACGGCAAAGCGGTCTTCCCTCATGTGCTTACTAAGAACATGTGCTATCGAGTCAACATGGGCTATGATAGGTGAGTCATCCTTGGCCTTAATATATTGCTAGGGTTTCAATTATAACAATTATTTTTTCTAATAGTTGGATTACATTTTGTGAAGTAAAATGTGCATGTGCAAAGCAATTAATCGTCATTTTTTATGGTGTTAAGTGTAAATTAAATGTTCACATAGCAGTGATTAGTGATCCTTGTTGATTAGGTTGCAGAGGATCTGTTTATAGTGTAGACAAGGAATTAGATGGGATTTCTCGAAATTCCCATAAGAGTGAAAACGCAGGTGGTCACTAGTCTATACTAATACTAATATTATAAATGCGAAACTTTGGATGGATGGACGTTTGTTACTCAATTACCCCAGAATGGCTGAACGGATCTACATGGAATTGGGTGATTGGTTTTTCCAAAATTACCTAAATCCTAGCTAGTAATTTCCTGCATAGTGAATTTAATTATTACTTATGTCTTAGTATAAGTAACAGTAAAACTAAGCAGGCATATCAATATTTTGAATTTACTCTCATACAACTTGTGTTTTATGAGATCGCAAGCAAAATTACATTTGAAATATACCTGGCACTATAATCAAACATATTTTTGTATCTTATTATTTTGTGTTAGAAAATTGTAATCAGTTATGTATGTAATATGTACACTAGCCAAATCGAACTGTGTAACTTAGTTCGTAGGTGCCTACATATCGAAAAGCATAATATATATGAGCTCCGATAGTTTGAGTAATATATTGATCTCAAATAATTACGAATATCTTAGAAAATCGGGCCTCTGGAATCGATAACATGAGTTTCCAGGAGCATTATAGAGTTACTATTAAAATTATTCTCTGTTTTGCTTTTGCCTATATTTTGGTACTATAAATATGAATATATTAATTGATTTTCTTTGCCTTCAGATACAACATGCTGTCCCGAACCAAAATAGTGAGAAAAAGGATCGAGATACCGATCGAACAAGTTCTAGAGGACAAGAGAAAGAGGGAAGAGGAAATCAAGAAGAGGAAAGAAGAGGAGGCCAGGAAAGTGAGGGAACGCCGCGAAAAGGAAAAAAAAGAAAGAGAGGAGAGACAGCGGAAGAAGAGAGAGGTATGTGCAGTGTGTTTATTAGGGGCCAGTGCCAATAGACGGCATGCCACGGTATTTTCATGCGACAATAAAATTGCAATGTCATAGTATGACAGTAATATTGATATAACAAGGGCTACTTTTTTCCAGGGAAATTAAAGTGCAAAAATAACTACCGAAACTCAGCTTTATATTCTTTGACATACAGTTAAGACGTGCCGCCAAGCGATTGAGCGTTCCGGTACGATGCCGTGTAGAAACCGAATAGGGGTATGGGTTTAATATAACTGCCATGCCCCTAACAGGTTAGCCCGCTACCATCTTAGACTGCATCTTCACTTACCATTCGGTGAGATCGCAGTCAAGGGCTTGTAGTGGTTAAAAAAAAAAATCAAATTAAAAGTAAAATAGCGACCGTCAACCGGCAAGCAAGACGCGTCGCCAGGCAATTTAGCGTTCCGGTACGATGCCGTGTCGAAACCGATTAGGGGTATGCGTTTAATATTATAAGTGTCATGCCCCTAACAGGTTAGCCCGCTACCATCTTAGGCTGCATCATCACTTAACATCAGGTGCGATTGCAGTCAAGGGCTTATTTGTAATGGATAAAAAAAAAGCTACGGCAGCGGTGGTGCCAGTCTTTTATATCCCCCATTTCACTGTCATATTATGACTGCTGTGAGTGTATTGAATAGTTCAAAATAATTAAATTGAGTATTATTTTCGAAACAGGAGCGAGAACGTGTAGAGAAAGAGCGCAAAGAGAAAGAAGCCAAAGAGAAGAAGGAGAAAGAAGAGCAAGAGAAGAAAGACAAAGGCGAGACCATGGAAGTCGATGACAAAGGAGAGAAAGACACAGAAGATGCGCCTAAACAAGACGATAAAGCAGAAGAGAAAACTGGTGATGATAAGGAACCTAAAGTGAGTGTTGTTTTGTTTTGATGATATTATTATCATGGTTGTACTAAAGGCAAAAATACAAAAGTGTACAAAAAAAAACAATACTTTAAAAAAAATACTAAAATATAATACTTTAAATGGACGGAGCTACGCTCTGGGTTTCTTTACGGAATCAATACTGAAATTATGAGACTATTACATTTAACACCTGCACTTTTCGCCTGCACTGTTACTTCTTAACAAAGTGTAAGCCCTTACATTTTGTTAAGTTAACAGTGCGGAAAAATTATTTGCTTATTTATTTTTATTTATTTACATCTAATCAGAACGGCTATGCCACTTACACTATTAACAAGGTAATACAAATAAAATAAAAAAAAGAGATGAAGAAGAACATAAAACTATCAACAATAATGTTATTATAAACAAGGTTATTCTATACCTTACCTTAACAATTCAAAAGCAAGGGTTGTCCACTTGTCATTGAATGGATCCCATTGAGCCATTGATGTGAATGACAAGATATGGCCGTGCGAACAAAAATTTGTCACGGTTTATCCACCAAATAAATCAGCGCCATCTCATACTCAGGAACTAGCACGGAACCAGTGTTTCCACTTACGACTTTGGTTTTACCCTAGAATAAGCCTTAAATTACCGTAAAGAAATTCAAAATAGCCTAATACATTGCACCTAATTTTCAATATTTAAAGAACATCATCATTTCGAGTTTTGAATATTGTTTCACGGTTATAAACCAAATTTCTTTAATTTCAAACTCGAGTTTTATGATGGAGATGTTCTCGTTTTCAATATTCTCATACGATTAATGAATAACTAAGTAATTAGCAGAAAAATAATCTATTATTCCGATATACAGAATAAAAAACTTTTTCATTCTGCTCTTTTCTACAATCTAAAAAAAATTAAATTGGGTGGGTATAAAAAACAGGGCTATCACTTGAAGTTCGATTCTACCCCAAATTTTCTAAATCTCTGACATCTTGAAGAAACGCTTAAAGCCCTACATAATATTAATAGTTTCACCCGAAAATAGTGCAAAATATCTAAAAGTGGAAACACTGCATTGACCATGACACATGAATGAAATACGTGTATAATATAATATAATAATAATGAAATAATAGTCAATTGGAAACGTTAATTAAAAAATATTCATTAGAAATGATAAAAATATACGTAATACATAGTTTTTGTAATATTTGCCGAAAAAAAGATATTCCATCCTTTTTTTAGTCACTTTTTTATCGGAATTAGTACAATATTTTACTATACAACTCGGCATTTTGGCAATATAAAGCAACGTCAGCTCGCGTTCGAAATCCAGACGTCACTGAGTTCGCGTTGGTGCTCCTTATACATTTTAGCACCAAGGAGTCGGTGCCATTTCGTTTGTTCAATGGCTCGGTCCATACGCTAGTAATATAATAAGTCTATGCATTGAGCATTATTGTCCAAGAGCGTGTTGAACGACGCCAATGAACGCGGGTATGGGTGCCATAGTTCGGGCAACAGTGCGACAATATGTTTTATCATAGGAAAATGGTGAGAATCCTGCGGTGCCGGTGGTGGCAGTGAAGCAGGAGCCGATGGAGACAGAGGAGGCGACGCCCGAGCCTGCGCCCGCGCCCCCGGCCGCCGCCGAAGCCCCCAAGGAGCCCAACCCTGAGGCCGTCAAGGCAGAGCCCTGTGAGTTATGTCACCGTTTATATCGTGTTACGGTCGAAATATTGTCAAAAATTCTTCTCACCCCATGTAGGTTTTAAAAAATACCAGTGAACAATTCGATTATTTGGGTTAAAATGGGAAATTAGTACTGAGAGTTTCTAGACCCAGGACTGTGTCGGCCGCAGTCAAACATACTAACTTGACCAATGGGGCTGAGGATTATGAGTGACAATAATCAGCAAGAAATAATTTATTTTTCATCATCATCATCCCTATTGTCTTGTGTTACAGCGAAGGATGTGGAAGAAGTGACTGAGGACCAGGTGCTAGGCGGCTACGCTTTGGACAAGCGAATCAAATACGTTATTAGGTGAGTTATTTCTTATACTTATACTAACTAATATTATAAATGCGAACGTTTGGATGGATGGATGGATGGATGTTTGTTACTCAATGAGGCCAAAACGGCTGAACGGATCTGCATGAAATTTGGCACAGAGATAGTTTATAGTCTGGAATAAAACATAGGCTACTTTTTATCCCGGAAACTAAAGAGTTTCCGCGGGATCAAAAAATCTCAATCCACGTAGGCGGGCAACATCTAGTCAAATAAAAAAAATGGCAGTCATAGGGACTGCCGCTAGAAGTGAAAACGAATATTTAAAATATAAAAAAAAATTAAAGTAATTACAATATAAACCCTAAAACTAAAAAGTTTAATTACGAATGTAGTATTTTTATATTTAAGACCTTTTATCTTCGTCACGCGAATCCGCAAGTTTACCCCCTACCAAATAGTGCTCAACGCGGCTGAAGAAGATTTCACTTCAATAAAAATTGGTCACCTCCTCGATACAGGTACACAGTAGACGAGGAGCTAGACGGCACGGAGGCTTGCTTGCTGCCTGGATACATCCTGATTGCGCACTCTGATCTCGTGGACGGCCCGCGTCGGCCAGCCACCACCGCCGAATGCGAGGTAAGCTCACTGCACATTGAGGTTACCACCCTTTTGTTGATACCTTATTACCTGTGATCAAGATAGGTAGTGCATGACCTCAGGTCAACCCTTCTGTGGATACTTTATTAGCAGTGATCGGAATAGGTAGTGCAATTTGGATTGAATGAACTCAGGTCAACCCTTTTGTTGATACTTTATTAGCTGTGATCGGGATATGTAGTGCAATTTGGGTTGAATGACCTCAAACATTATGATTAGTATGGATAAAACTGTGGGATTCTCTTTTAACTAGCGGATGCCCGCGACTTCGTCCGCGTGGATTCAGTTTTTATTATTCGGGAACCTTTGCCCTTTCCCTGGATAAAATAAAAACTATCCCTATACCAAATTTCATCAAAATCGGTTGAAGAGATAATTGATTCCCGCGGAAACTCTTGAATTTTCCGGGATAAATAGTAGCCTATGTCCTTCTCGAGGATGCAACCTATCCCTGTACCAAAATTTATCAAAATTAATTGATACAGATGGGCCGTGAAAGCGTAGTGACAGACAAACAGACTCACTTTAGCATTTATAATATTAGTATGGATTCTCTTCGGCTCTCGTAATATAGGTACCCTCAAATCAAAAGTGAATAGGCATCTTCTAAGCAAGCGTGCTTCACCTTAGGCTGCATCACCACTTGCAAGCAATTCAGATTGCAGCCAAGTGCTAGTCTATATATATATATTATGATACCGCATTTACAATTGAGTACCTGCAAGATTTCCCTTTATATTACTTTTCCATGTTGTGTCTATAAAAACCCTGTTAGGAAATCGGGGACAATATTTCTAAAGATTTCATAATAATCAAATAATTTTTTTCAAATTTATAAATCCCAACCTTGGGGTATTTAATGGCATATTCATATGAAGATTACGTCATGAAATCCCGCGACATTGCACTTCCTATTCTGATTATTACTTGTTAGGGTGCTTGTCCAATGAACCAGAGCGGAGTGGAGACGAGGCCAATCGGAAAATTGATGGGTGTTGTTAACAATACTATGCGAAAGTATGTTTGTCTGTGTATGACCTTTTGTTTTAATAGTAAATAGAGAAGTTCCATCCTGGGGCCGTCCCCAGGATGGAACGTTGTTTTCGCAAACAAGCCTCTTTTTGTCTAAAAAATTTTGATAAACAAAACGAGTTCTGGATTTTAAATTTACTTCAAGAACTATACAAAACTACTTCTACTATTGACTGACGTATCAGTTTATACTGCTCTAACTGCTGCGTCAATTTAAAATTTGCATGGAAGGTCCAACAATATAACATAGAACTTTTATTTTTACCTTTATTTTTTTAACAGATTTTAGGTAGGTTGGTAGGAAGGATGTAAGCTAAGACGGAGCAGGTCAATTAATCTCTCAATGTGATAATTGGTCGAACCATGCACATCTCTCCGTTTCTTTCACTGGGCAGGTACCCTACAAATTTTAATCGCCAAAATAATGTTTTTCTCAGGAATATTTTTCAGTTTGTTTTGTAGGATATCTTATTTTATTCTTTAGTAGTCTTATGATTGGAAAATCTACCCTGTTAGTGTAAGTTTCTTGTCAAAAAATGTAACATTGGAGTTAATGTGAATTATATGGACGAAACTGGCCTATCTTTATTTAGTTATATCTACTTATTTTTGGTGTATTATGGAATATCCGATTTGACGTAAATCTTAAAGGTATACTTATATTATGTGTTCTTGTACTTTTCACGCAAAACCATTTAAATTGACATAAAGTAATAGTTTTTCGGTTATAAGTACTTATTTAAACAACATATATCTACCCATCTCATCTGATAAATAGTATAATGTGACAAATTACATAACTCCAATGTCACTTTTGTTAACTTGATAACTTACTCTACGGGCTGAGAACATTGGGTACGCTAAGTAAGATGAAAACTCAAGAAATAAGAAGCTGGAAACACCGAAAGAGTAGCGTATGCGCAATCTGCTCTGCAAATGGATTGTCACTTCGGCTGAAATTTTTTTTGATGTCATATTTTATATTCGTCATACTGCAAAACACTTGATCTGAAGATATGGAAACATCCAGAAAAAGCTTGTATAAGTTACAGGATTTAGGGATTACATAAAAACACTAAAGTATGCAGCTCACTGTTAAACAATTGGAAGTCTCAAAACTTTCTAAGACCAACGTGTAACTACGACATAATACTACTACTACTACTACTATACCTAAAACATTCGTGGCTGGTTCGAATCCAGCTAGAAGGACCATTATTAAATGTGTCGCTTCTGAAGTTCTCAACGTTCAACAAAATTGTACTACATATTTTAAACAAAATTGTGAAGAGTTCTCTTCACAAAATTCACCGACACACGGACGTATCAAATCGAAGATGGCCGCTGGCCACTTCTTCGTCCCAGCATGGTCCCTGTCAAGGGTCTGCTGATGATCAATGACCAACAATATTTTTGATAAATAATATAAAGTTAATAAAAACCAAATCAATTTTTCGAGAAAAGTGGCGGGCGCTTTCTTTGGCGATCGCTCAGGCTGGCTGGCGAGCCGGCAGCCCGATCAGCGCGCGACCGCTCCACGGCTCTAGCAGGTATCCGGAACAAGCAAACAAACAAACAAACAAGCAAAAACCTGAACAGTGCCTTTCTAGGTTAAAATGTGTATATACCAGGTCGATAAATAGTATATTTATGGCCAAATTTGTCTGTCTGTTGGCTGCAAGCCTGAAAAGTCGCTGGTTTGTCATTGTATCAATTGACTACGATACTTAAAAATGTGTTTAACTAAGCAACAAAAAATACTTCAGCACAAAATGTTTTGAAATTGTAATGACTAATGACGTCAATATGCGGACGTAATCGCGGGTATAGTCTTATTGTTACATCAAAAAAACTGTCTCATACATCGCCACCTGTCTTCGAGGAATTCTGCTAACATAGTTCTTTAAAAAGGATCATCAAACGATCATCGAATGGAAATATTTATGATAACGTCCAGGATCGACTTCATTGGAAGGAAGTGTGAAAACGATAAGATGTGGAACATCTTTCATGTGGTATCTTATATTGTCTATCGTAAATGTAATTTCTTAGGGAGATGGAAGAAACTTAGTTGGTTGAATAAGTTATAAAAAAAGGAATGACATCTTCGCAACCAATATTAATTGGATGACAACGATTTATATAATAGCCAAACGGAAGGTATGTCTACTCGTAGACCAGTGAAAATCTGGTGAAATTCCACAATCGATATTGTTTAGGCAAACAAAAGGCAACGGAACATTGTTTTTCTATTATTCCAGGAGCTTAAATTTCTCAACAGGACAACATCTCGACGAAATTACATTCCTGACGATGATTTCAGGAACGAAATACGAGGTCGTTTAATCAAATTTGGACCCGTTTCGAAGAATTTATCAACATCTTAGCACATCTAAAATGGACAGCAACTTTTTTGGCACCTTATAGGTTCCAATTACTTCTAAGATATTAATGGATCGAATGGTGATAGCGTAAAATTGTCATCAACAGGTCATCCTCATGGTCGGCATGCCGGGCTCAGGCAAGACGTTCTGGGCTAAGAAGCACAGCGCCGAACATCCCGAGAAGCGGTACAATCTGCTCTCTACAGGCGCGGTGTTTGACAAGATGAAGGTATGTATCATACACAGATGGAAACACTACACTACATTCGTATATACAAACGGATGACACGCACTTCACAAAATGCGTACACGATCACGTTTACGTACTAACATAAACATATGCGTTGGCCAGCTTACACACTTACGAAAACACGCACGTGACATGCGCACACGCTTAACGCACGCATGCATTGACGCATTTTTTTAACACGAACACAACGACCATGTAAGCATTAAGGCACGCTAAAACACCCATTCAGGCATACGTTAACGCACTAACACACTCAATGCTTAATATCCCCACTTAACTGTCAAATATTATAAAACCGTGCGCTATAACAATCTTTCATGGTAGGAAACTCAATTGCAATTTTGCATGTGACACTTGCTAGGCCTCAGTAACTCAGAAAGATTTTTTTCCTATAGACAACATAACATAACTTTGAAATATTCTAATTTTAGTAAAAATAATTTACCAAATAATGGTGACAAATCCTGAAAGGCTTTGTGTGTATGACCATTCGGATATTTTGTAGAATACCTACACAACTGTATACTACATAATTTAATATAAAAAATTCTTTTTAAACAACCGACTTCAAACTCCCGCGCCAACTTTACAACAACAAGCACACGCTATACAAAGTACTTATTTTATTGTTGATATTTTAACAAGTGAATATAATTAAAATTATTAAAAAATACGACTGCTCTGCCGTAGCCCGTACTTATCTACTACGTAACGATACCACAGTCATTAATTACCTTTGGAATCTTATTCACATTTTTATTAAATGTTTTTTTTGTGAATCACTGGATATTGAATTATAGTGTTATATATTTTTGGAATCTACTCATCATTTTCTAGATGATGATTATAGTATAGTTAATCTTATTTTCGAATATTTTTTTTCAACTTTGGTCTTTAATGCAGGACCATGGTCACCCCAACAATTTTTTTTTAAATTTTACTAGCCTATGTCACCCGGAACAAGCTAGGGATTCTAACGATACCTCATTTATGAAAATCGGTTCAGGCGTATAGAAGTTATGGTGGAATATACAAACTCACATACATACATGAACCCTGAAAACAATATACTCCTTTTTTCAGGCAGTCGTATAAAAACCGCTCGACCGATTTCGATAAAATTTATATGGGACCACATGGGACCACACCCAGTCAAAAGTTCTGAGGAAACAAACATAAAAAAAAAACAAAATACAGTCGAATTGAGAACCTCCTCCTTTTTTTGAAGTTGGTTGAAAATGAAAAAGAGACGTGTGTTTTTTTCATATTATATGCGTTTATTGTAATTTATTTCTCTGTGGTTACTTTCATACACACTTAGCTTATAAAAATAAACTTATATTTATTTTTTAACTATTTATATTAAAGGAATGTTAAAAGAAATGTTCTTACATAATCTTTTTTCGTAATAAGTAGGTATAATTGTTTCATTTTTTTTTAATTAGGATTGAATGTGTGACGTATGTTATATATTCGAAAGAGTCTGTATGAAGGAGTGTATATATTTGCTAATATTAAAGTATTTCAAAGTGAATTGCATATATTTCAAGGATAAATTTTTAAAATCAATATGTGTTTTTACTACATATTACATTATTATACAATCACAAAACACTGCCCAGATTAAACACGCTAATGACAATTTATCTTTCAGCTTTTGAGGTTTGACAGCACATATTTAAAAAAAGTGAGCGAAAAGGCTCGAACTGTACACTTATACTAATGTTAGTCTGTATTTTCAACAGGGTGCGATATGAGCAACATTTGTTAGCAAAAATAAAAAAAAACAACACCAAACAAAGACCTTTAAAGGTCTTTAAAAAAATAAACCAACGCCGTATATAAAATGATACCAGTGGATCAAGGAAGCAAGGAGATCGTATAATTCCAAGTGCGGAGTCTACACGGATTGTCCCTGGTATCCCTAAATGCATTATCCTAGGCTAAGTTAGCCGTAAGCTAGGGATTTATTACCTTTTTCGCCTAGCAAGTCCCTTTTGACATAATTATCGTGTTGACTAAAAGTATGTACTAAAATAGCTTCTTATCGAATATGCGAGATATCGACTCACTCGACGAATTCATACTACAGCCACATGTGAATTCGTTTGAGATTGCCAGACCAGCCTTCAGAGTATATCTATTTTTTGTTAAAACGTTATTCTATTAAGAAGCATTTTGGTACATAACTATAACTGTTGCCACGGAAACTGACATGACGGATGTGTCAAAAGGGGATTGCTATATGGAGGGGTAATAATTTTTTGGGTTATGTGCGTGTGATTGTATGGGTGTGTGTCACTCTTAGGTGGACTGTAAGCCTTTCCGGGCAAGCTACGAGGGCAAGTGGGACGCGATGGTGACTAAATGCGCCAAATGCGTGCTTAAATTGTTGGAATTGGCCAAGGGGAGACGCAGAAATTTCATCCTCGACCAGGTGAGAATATTATATCCTTTATATGCGATAGAAACCTATCAAAGGCGGGGGCATGCTATGGACTTTTCGATCGGTCGGTGGTATAGTTGGTTTCTTAAAGGTATGGCAACCTATCTTTTTAATTCGGGAAAGCACATTTATCTAATACCACCAGTATGGAAACCATTTTTTTTTTGTTTGTACTTTCGAGGGTAGTCATCGAAACCATTAATTATTATCTATGGCTTATTTATCATGCCTTATATTCCAAAAGCAATAGTTAAGAGTGAAACTGTTATAACCTTCTGAGAGGTTGAATTTAGTGTTCTTTAGAATTAAAGTTATTGATACAGATCTGTTACAGTTGAACAGAGATATATTATTATAGGTTAAATCATACTATTTAAAAATCTACTCGACTATCGGCCAATCGTTCTATATTTGCGAATGCGAATGGAGTCTATAGTTTGCGAATGCTCGTATAAGACAATTGAATGGGTAACGCACTTTATTCAGGACCAATCGAGATCGCTACTGTATCATTGAACTATGGCGTCATTTGACGCCGATTGCAATAAATCACGAGGAATTGTACGACGAATGCGTTTTGGATACTAAATGGCAAGTTTGGCGAAGTGTTTCGAATGTCTATCACGTCTGTCTGTATATATTTCTATGTATATATGAATGTGCACAATAGTATATGTATTTTCTTATAATAAACCTGTAAACAGCGCTCCTAGCACTTAACTTTGATAGCAATCAATGCGCGATTATCACAATCTTAATCCGCTAGGAGTTACAATATTGAGTATTATAACGTACGTTCTTACAATTTCCTTTTTGTAACTTAAGGAAATTGTAAGACCAAAAGCATTTTTTATGTGTCACAGAATTCGGGAAAAAAAATTGCGTGTGGCGGAGGCGCCACTGTCTATTAATAATAGGGCGAACACATAGTTGATTCTGTTAGTTCCGAATTTTGCCACACGCACAGATAAACTTGTCAGAGTGTTCTCACTTAAATACACAGGTTTAGCGTACAATATTATCGCATTGTAATAATCAAGTATGGTGTTACGGGTCAATCCTATCTAGCTTCAATGCTTCATCCATCCACTCCTGCGGTACTGCGGTACTGTAAGTATCACATCATCCAAGGACTATAACGGTGAGTACTACAGTTGGTGTCAAGGAAAAGAGTTCCCACCTTGAGTTCAATATGCAGATAGAGATTGTGGTTAATATAGCTGTACTCGATCTCTTAACTAAATTGATAGGACTAAATCTGGGACTGTGCCGTGATCATCGAGGGAGACAGGGGGACCATAGGGGTCTCGGTATGTGATCATATTTTAATTTTGTAATTGAGGGTAGTTTCGTTTTTTTTTTATTCAAAGATTTTAGAATTATTTTTTGACAGCAGGGAGTATTATGAATGGAATAGCAATACTATCTATCTGATAAGCTGTGCTTTGAATTTAGTTTAAAGATTGTGTACACATTAAAGCATAATTTTTCTGTGGAGCTAAGCTAAGGGGGCGGAGCTCTTTCACTTGAAGCCAACTGTGAACACATAGCGTAATCTTTGCCAAACGGTGATATAAAAATTTAGATAAAAGCGTCGTCGGTCGCGCGTGGGATCTCAATTGAGCTTGTGTAGGTGTCGTGCCCGCGCTGCAGTGATCTATAACCAACTGTTTTTGTTCTGCCTCGGCGCGTTGTATGGCGGGTTATAACAGACGAATGTGTACCCGTCGGCGCAACGGCGCAAGCTCAGGGAGTTCGATGGGTACCGACGCGTGGCGGTCGTTGTCGTCGCGGATGAAGACACGCAGAAGGAGCGCGCCGCGACGCGCGAGGCCGCTGACGGCAAGGAAGTGCCCGATCCCGCCATTATGGACATGAAAGGTGAACGATCAACCGACGCGGTCGCCATCGCTGTCTCACACACCGCTCGCAAGTACGCGAAACGTCTGTTGAATGTTGGAGTCAAAAGCCATTTATTTTCCCATACGGTTTCCGTTTTCCACTCCACTTTTAAAATCGGGACCCGCTTAAAAAAACTGTCATATTGTCTCTTGTTTTTACTGTTAAAGTCTGAGTAAAGGGTAAAATACGCTCTATAGTTCTCTGTAAATTTTATTAATGTCCATGTTATGAATTTTTTATACAATTTTACGTACATATACGACACGTACGCCACTGTTAAAAAATTACAATACGTCAATGTTATAAAAGTTAACAAAAGCTAGTTATGTAATACATAGCGGATGTGCGTGTATTTTGCCAATAGAATAACTCATACAAAAAAAGAAAGAACTGACTTACTCACTGCCTGACTCATCAATATCTAGTCCAAATCCATTGACCTAGAAAGCTGAAAATATAACAGGAGTAATATTCGTATGGCAATTGAAACATTTATTTTTATGCAATTAACTGTCTTTTACTAGTGGCAAATTGTATTTTGTCGATACATTTATCATTGACACGATAATATTTTCCTGGCATTGAAAAATGCACCTACACAAAACAACTCATGGCCTACATTCGAATGACGATTCGCGTCCTTTAGGTGAGCGGTGCAGTGTAGATTAGTGTTGACCTAAAGCCTCCTCTCTCGCACACGCCAAAATCGCAATAGCCCCGTCTCACTTATAAACTTTTCTTTAAACAGCTAACATCAGTTTACCCGAGAAGAGCTCGTGGTTAGACGAGGTGATATACGCGGAGCTGCCAGAGGAAGAGGCGAAGGCGGTGGTCGAGGGGTACCACCGTGAGGCGGCCGCAGCGGGCGCGGTGAAGGAAAAGGACAAGAGGTCCCGTTCGGCCTCTAGGGACGCCCCGCCGGCCAAGAGGCAGCGCTCGTCTGACAAGAGAAGTGATCATCGAGGGAGGCAGAGGGACCACAGGGATCGCGGTATGTGATCATATTTTATTTTTGTAATTGGGGGTAGTTTCGTATTTTTCGTAATTCAGAGATTTTAGAATAAATCTTTGACTTTGTTTACTCAGTGACCCACACAGAAGTTACCACTCTTTCTAATAGATAAAAAATCTGTGCTTATTATCTATTGATTTGTTAGCAAATATGTAGCGGCGATCTTTTGATGACATGATTTTCGAAATGACAGGTCGAAAAGAGGACTTCAGACATAATTTAAGTATTAGCTGTCGGAAGTTTCATGCTGAATGTACTGGCTGCAATATCTATAGTAGGAGTTTCATTTTAGATTAGTCAAATCCATTACACATACATTTACGTATTATGTGTATGTGTAAGGTGAAAACTCGATAGATTGTAAACTGTCAGAAGATTGTGAACCGTAACAACTGCTTACAATTGAACGCATTATTTTTCGGAAGATTGTAATCTGTTAGGTATATTAACCCAATAGAACATAAGTTCGATAGTTCCCTAGTTTCGACAGTTTACAATCTATCGAAATACAAAGCGTTAGATTGCAATCTGACGGTTTTCACAATCTTACAGTGACATTAGACTTATACATATGATATATTGATACAAACTGTTCGAGAGACTTGACGAATCTAAAAGAAACGACAGACGTAAGGGATATGTGAAAGGTAATTTTGCAGAATTCTTAGAAATCAATCTTCCTTCCCCGTATCTGTATGGACTTTAACAATACTTCTTAATTCCAATGGATACAGAAGATAGATGGGGGATAGGCGGAGGCAGCGGTGGCGGCGGCGGTGGCGGCAGTCGCTGGGGTCCCGCGGGTCAAGGAGGCCCGGGAGGCGTCGGGGGCCAAGGGGGCCGCGGAGGAGGAGGCCGCTGGGGCAGCCGCGACAGGGGCGGCGGCATGGGCTCAGGGCCTGCACCACCGCGCTTCGACCGATGGGGGGGGCCACCTTCGCAGTCCAGGTATGTATTCATAATCCCGTTTATCAATTGGGCCCCAGGTCCAAGGAGGTCCGGGAGGCTGGGCCTATATTTTTTTTATTGCAGAATAGGCTAGCGCTTAGCACTAATCAAGCTTAAAGCAATTATGAGGTCTAAGTTGGAGCGTACTTGCCTAGAAGATGCCTATTCACGCTTATCTTGAAGGTAGGTACTTAAGTTATACGTAACAGGATATACATGCGCTGGAACGGCATTCCTTCCTTTGTATCAGAAACGTAAAGCAAAGCTGTCTTACGTATAAAAGATTGGACATCAACCACATAAATAGTGTATCCGATAAGCAGGTGACACTGCGTCGGTGCTTATTTATTTATTTACTAGCTGATGCCCGCAACTTCGTCCGCGTGGAATATGTTTTTGGATTCCCACGGGAACTCCTTAATTTTCCGGGATAAAAAGGAGCCTATGTCACTCTCCAGATCCTCAACTATACCCATGCCAAAAATCACGTCGATTCATTGCTTCGTTGCAGCGCGATTGAAGGACAAACCAACAAATCAACAAACAAACACACTTTCGCATTTATAATATTAGTATGATTTATTATATCATAGGCTAAACTAAAATTGTATTGATTGATAGTATCTTAGATGAGTATAACTCCTTACAAAGTAATCGAAAATGACACGAAATAACAAGCAGCTCTAAGAATTATTATTAGACCCGCTAGGTTTCGATTTACACTTATTGGCAGAAATCTCCATGATAATGGTCCCCCAAAAGTCAAAACAAACAAAAGAATCTATATTAATATAGTAAGAGTGTACTTATCTTGACACTGCTTTGTTCAAAATGGTTTTTTCCCATTAGGAACGACTTCGGCGGCGGCCGCGATCGTGGAGATTTCCGTGGTGGTCGCGGAGGCCACGGGGGCCCGGGCGGGCCGCGCCAGGACCGCGGTCCGGGAGGCCCCGGCGGACCAGGGGGCCCGAGCTCGAGGGGCCCGCCCGGAGGAGACCGCTTCCAGCGCGACAACAGGTCTCAGAACAGAGGACCTAACGATAGCAAGAGGCCAGGCGGAGGCGGACCACAAGGTGGGGACTAAAGAAGTTATATTATGAGAGATAGCTATACTTTTGCGTAACAATCGCTAGAAAGGTTGATTTAGTATTTGGTGGTTCTAGGCTATCCACTGGTGGGAAATATGCCAGTCTGCCTGCATGCGGCAGGGGAGATGTCTATCACCGCTCAAAGAAGAGTTATTGTTACCAAAAATGAACCATAACTAGGAAGGCTGATTCTTGTACAGTATTAAAGTATGCGCAGTACCTATGTAATCAGTATAAAAACTGACGCTATTCATCGGGGCGTTCACCTACTAGATTTCTTTCAGATTGAAGGTTTTTCAGTATTTCATATTAAAGAAAGTTTTATATTAAATACAAAATTAGCATATGGATTACGTCACAAACGTCAAAATGTTATCATTAACTAGAATGTCCTGTGGTGGCAGGCAACCTAGGCGGTGGCGGCGGCGGCGGCGGCGGCGGCGTCGGCGGCGGCGCGGCGGGCTCGTGGCAGCGCGGCTCGCAGAACCAGCCGCGCCCGCCGCGCCCCAACCAGGTGCAGAACAGACAGGTAACCGTTAATCTGACATGCATACCACATAATAGTCTGCTCTATCCAGTAGATTATATAAATACTGGCTGATGCCCGCGACTCCGTCCGCGTGGAGGTATGAAAAATAGATGTTGGCCGATTCTCAGACCTACTCAATATGCTCACGAAATTTCATGAGAATCGGTCAAGCCGTTTCGGAGGAGTATGGGAACGAAAATTGTGACACGAGAATTTTATATATAAGATATAGATTATATGATAATAAAAATAGTTTTTCTTATTCCACTACAAGTTAGCCCTTGACTGTGATCTCACCTGGTGGTAAGTGACGATGCAGTCTAAGATGGTAGCGGACTAGCCTGTTAGGGGTATGGCAGTTATATTAAACCCATATCCCTGGTCGGTTTCTACACGGCATCATACCGGAACGCTAAATCGCTTGGCGGTACGTCTTTGCCGGTAGGTTGGTAACCAGCCACAGCCGAAGCCTCCCAGCCGCACGATCGCGGGTGGTAGGGTGGTTGAGAGGAGCTTCGCCAGGAGTCCATCGTGCCACACACGATCGAAGGCCTTCTCTATGTCGAGGAAGACCCCGACGATGAACTGGCCTCTGTTTCTCTCACTGGCGATGAAGTTGCGCATTAAAGTCGCCGGTACCTTGTAGTTCTTCGCACAATCTGAGATGGCGTAACTGTGCAAGCTGTTTTTTCAAATTAGTTGAATGTAAATTTGCTATTTGCTTAAGTGATTTTATCAAATTTTTGTATTTTGATAATTTTATAGAAATAATTAATACAAATTGAACCAAGAAAATACGATATTTCACCGATTTTACTATAATCATATAAAGAGCGAGCCTGGTAGCGCCATCTAACGATAGTATTAACCTAGAAAAAAATTTTTAAGGGAGTTAGCAATCTATACTTGGTATTTTAATTAATCTATGGTATTACTAATAATTATGAAACTGTCAAAATTGAAATAAATGTTTGGACGGATATAGTAAAGTTCTGTGAAATAGTTATTTTACGTTACTGAATAAATATTATATTCGTCCTCAGGACGGCGGACAAAACCAAAACCAAAATGCGAACGCGAACCAGAACCAGCAGGGCTGGAACCAGTGGGCGGCGGCTGGGGAGGCTGGGGCAACTGGAACAACCAGAACCAAGGTAATACTACTCTGTGACAACAGCTGTAAGCGACAATCCAGAAGTAGGTATTAATAAAACACTATTGTCCTCTCATTTGAAACTTGCACGAGTAAATGGTTAAAGGTGTAAAGGTTCCACGAGCGATTTAATGTAATTAGATAAAAGTTCGCTAAACTTAAAAACAATATTCATTTGACCCGGCCACTATTGCTGTCGTTAAAGCCGGGTACAGATTTACGAAATGTAACATGCAATGTAACACGCAATGAAAGAATTTGCCGTCCACATTGTCGCAATGTATCATGCCATCACACTCATCACACACACCTCGGTTGGTGTTTTCGCCGAACACAAAGGCGCGCAGTGTGCACGGAGTTCCAGTGTGGACGGGTTGTTTGTGTCTGTACTGCGGAACGTTGTTCTCGGCAGACTGAGCTACTGTGGCCGCCGCGTGCATGCCGGAAACAGATGCGAGAAGGTACATGCTCGGTTCGTGTGCGCGCTGTGTCCACACTTATGAAATGCTCCTTTCATGTTACATTGGATGTTACATTTCGTAAGTCTGTAACCGGCTTAAGCTCAAAACCAAATTGCGATCTAAACACACAGTATCCAATAATTGCTGAGTCTGCCGGCAGGAGACTGAATTACCATCGTCAAAACACTCGTATTTATACAAACTATTTTCAATATTGCGTCCGTATCCGCAGATAAAATCTAATGACATGAAACGAGTCAAATTGACAGATATTTTACTTACCCAATACTGCTAACACAATATGTGTTTATATTGTTACTAAATGATGCTCGCGACTTCGCCAGCTTGGATTAAGTTTCTTTAATTACCGGGGGAACATTTCCAGAATAAAAAGTAGCCTGTGTCCTTCCCTGGGATGTAACCAACCCCAATACCAAATTTCATCAAAATTGGTTAAAAGATTAAAAGCGTAGCAGATACAGACAGACTTTTGCATTTATTAATATTGAAGTATGGATATGGTAATATAAGTATGGATTAATTAATTATTTATTAGAAAACAAGAACAAACAAACACAAACTTAAATAACACCCCTCTCTTTTTGCGTCGGGGGTTAAAAACAGTTTTTGGAGCAACCTGTATAGCTAATAGTTATCACTTACAAACTGCAACCTAAAACCGGTTTCGCTGGCCAAATTTGAACTCCAAATTCGGTCACCCATCCAGTTACGGACTTGGGTCAACGTTGTTAAACATACGCAATCGACAGATATGCATTGTCACAACTAGGCACTCTATATAATCAAACGTTAATACCGAGTTACTGTTGGGCAGGCTGGGGCAACTGGGGCAATTGGGGCTGGGGCAACCCGCAGCAGCAGGGCGGCAGCGGCGGCGGCGCTGCGCAGGCGGCGGGCGGCAAGGGGCAGCAGGCGGGCGGCAACGCGCAGCAGCAGTGGCCCGCCAACTACACCGCGCAGCAGTGGTACCAGTGGCAGCAGTGGCAGCAGCAGCAGCAGCAGCAGGGCTGGCCGGGGGTGAGTGACACGACTATAGATGTAAAACAACCGATTTATAACGTTTTAAATAAAATGTTGCCATTTTAAACCACAAATAAATCGATTTAAACGGTTGAAAACTCGCCTACAAAAATGAAAGAACTGTATTTTACACTTCATTATGGGCAATTTTTGGCCACCTGACGTCATGTTTCGTTTTAATTAGTTTATAGAAAATCAATAGAAAGTACCTACCTACATTACCTACTACACGAAAACTTAAGTTTGTAGATATACCTACCTATACTTATTTATTAATTATATTATATTAACACACACTAAGTTAGAAGACATTTACATTAATTAGGTTAGAAGCATTAATTAGTCAGAATACCTATTTACTGACTGTTATAATGTAAATGAGAATTGACGTATTTCCATTTGGGTAAGCAGTGCTTTTATGCTTCTATGAACTACACGCCACTGATCATAAGTGACACAAGTGGTTCGTCGTGAAATAAAATAAAATGGTTATCAGCAGGGCGACCGCGTATCTTTTGCATCAATCATTGATACATCGCAATCACCTCTGATTGGTTAACACTCTTCCACTATTGGACGAAATTCATTGACGCAGCAAGAATACCATAAATTCAGCCAATCGGAGGTGATTGCGATGTATCAATGATTGATGCAAAAGATACCCGGTCGCCCTGCTGATGCAAATCGCCTGAGACGTACTTTTGGCCATAGCTCCGAGTATTTTGGGAGGATCGAGATAGGAATAGTACCAAGAGTTGAAGAATTTATCTAGACACGTGTGAGCGTTTGAATTTTGAAAATCAGCTTTTAACATGTTTGGAATTTTGTAAAATGTAAAAAAGTTGGGTTTTTTGATTTGAAGAAGAGATTTTTTTTTTTTATAACAAAAGCTGGAGTGATTATTAAAAATAATTATTTATATTATTTATGGTTTTCATTGCAGTACCAGCAGAGCGGGCAGCAAGCGGTGGGCGGAGCGGGCGCGGCAGGCGGCGGCGGAGCGGCGGGCGGCGGCGGCGCGGGAGCGGCGCCCGCCACCAACGCGGCCGACGCCGCGCAAGCGTGGGCGCAGTACTACCAGGTGACGACGCGTTGACACACTAGTGGCGCGCACTACCAACGCCTCGATGGTGATACACACGGGTGATCGCCATTGAGGTGTTAGTGTGCGGGCACGAAATTTGAGGCGGCGGAGCGACGGCGGTAGCGGGGCGGCGCGATGTGGAGCGATCCGCCCGATTGGCCCGTTTCCGCGTCCCCATACAAAGCCATACTTTTGATTACGTCGCCCCGCTGCCGCCTAATTTCATGCCTGACGCCTTATAGTAATATAGTTTAGTGTACACAAAACCTTTGACCACGTGATGCAGTATTGTGCCCCCTGCCTTAAATGTCTATTATTATTATTGTCTTAAATGACCCCTTGTTGAGACAACAGCGCTGGGTTCCATCCCCACCAGGTGGGAATTTATAATTTCTGAATCTAACGTGAGTCGCTTACATGAGTTGCTACGAAATGGAAACAGTCTTGTAATTTGCGTGACATTAGCAAATGTTAGTTATATAAGTTACTTCCGTAAGCTTCACGTAAACACTTGCAAGTGTGATTGTGGCTAACCGTTATATAACACAAAGGTTATAGACTACAGATAGGCTACTAAACGGAGCTATAGCTCGGAAATTATGCTCTCTCCTTTTAGCTCGAAGCTCTCCCGAGATTTTAAAAACCTTAATCCACGCATACCAAGTTACACTCTAGAAGACGTGCAAATTTCGGAAGTTTAAAAGAAAACCTACGTGCATAACTATAATATTATTTAATCTTTATTTCAGAATTACGGCGGTGCAAACACGGGGACGAATTCAAACGCCTTGGACAAAAAGTGATGCCTCCCACCGAAGATATGACACTAGAAACACGGGCGATGGCGAAAACACTCCATGTCCACTATACTATAATATACAAATTACTTTATCATATAATAAACCCTCGCAAAAAGCGATGAGCAACGTTGATAGTTTCCGAGTTAAAAACATATAACGTCAAAGTGAAATGGACCTTAACGTCAAACATATAATATATCGGGCTTAAATAATAATTACAATCGGTCGAACCGAATTTAATACTTTAAAATTAAATTAATGAAGTTTAGGTCCATATTACATTGACATTATCGTGTTTCGTTACTCGAAATCTATCAGAGTTGTGCAAACGCGATTGCGATTTTGATTGATTTTGCAATAGTTTTGCATCGTTGAAATTATAAAATATGTGAATATAAATTACCAAATACTACTACATACCTGTAAATTTTCAATCGGCGAAGAAACTTACTGACGGATTAATTTTTATCTATAGTAAAAATGTAATGCGTAATATCCACTTACAGATTAGAATGGAGGTGAGACGTGCTCAAAACAGACGCCACCACCAGTCAAATCTGTATTTAAAAAATATTTCAGAATAATAGTTGTTGTTTGTAATCTGGTAACACAATTTTTGTCGCCATTGCTCAGTGATTTAATATAATTTGGGTTTAGAATTTATTAGGTTTAATCTTTTAAGAATCATGCCAAAAACATACTTTTAATACGCGATGCGAACTATGATAGAGCTTTTTGCGTTTTGCGATACGACGCATTATCGCATTGTTTTGCGTTAGGTACTATGCCGCGTAGAAACCGATTAGCTCGAAATACTTTGGCGTTAAAGTAAAGTAGACCTTAATGACTTGTTTTAGAGCTTAAGTTCGTACATACATCTACAGCCTTTTCTCCTAACGGAAAAATTCTCCAAAATGTTTCGAGACGCCAACTTGGGCGTAAATCATGACCACATTGTCATTGAAGACCACATACCGTAGTCGAGGGCTACTTTGTAGTAGAATAAAAAAAATCGTATTTCATATAGTCCCACCAACTTATGGCCCGGTGGCCAAAATTGGAACTAATTTTGATGACTGTTTATTTTTTGTTTTTAATAGATAACAGCGACGGTGTCACCGGGTCAGATAAGTTTGTGGAACTATACAGTTTTGAATGAGATTACCTTCAGAACGTCTCGTGTTAAAAGTATGTTTTTGTTTTTACTTAGATTTACCGTCACGCGTTCGTTGTGATAATCGTAAATGCAAATAGGGAATATTTTTGTATTGAATCTAGCACACGGCACGGTTGCTTCATTTTCTGATTGAATATTCATTAAATGTATTATTTGTTGATTCTAAATTATTGTCCGGGAGTCCACAGGAAAATATGAAACAAAAGATGTCTAAACACTAAACTAAAATCTAGCTACGATTTTCTGCAATATTACTGTGAAAGATACTGTATTTTCCCATTAATAGATACTTTGTTCTGTCAATTTTGGTATACAATAGAATAATCATAGATTTGTACTGTTCTAGTCTAATTTCAAGCATTTCAGAAATTATTTTATTGCTAAGTTAACTAGGTTCATACTACAACTTAAAAAATCATAAATGACCGCTGTATTTAGGCAAATAGGGCTGGTTTTGAAATTGTTATGTTATAATATCAACGTATTTAGTCATTTAAAATGTATAAATATATGTGGACTCTCAGAGTATTATAAAATCACATTGTATATATATGAACTTATTGTAAAATCTAAAAACTTACATTTTAATATAGGGAAAACCATTAAAACATTTTTGGACTTAGTATATAGGAAATAAGGTTTGCTTTCAACTGACTGTTACAATTTGTAGCTGAATGAATGGAAAGCCACGGCTTTGCATGTGTGTACAAAACTTTAAGTTTACTGTGGTAGTATGTTTGAATGGTATTCATATAAAATTAATTATTGAAATAAAATAGTATAAGCACAATATTTGGCTTTTTATTTTCTATAATACTGAAATTCCATAAACCTATATGAATATGGGTTCGGTAGTTAGCATTGAAAATGGTTATCAGATGCAAATCGCCTGAGACGTATTTTTGGCCATAGCTCCGAGGATTTTGGGAGGATCGAAATGGGAATAGTATCTTGAGGAATTTATCGAGACACGTGTGAGCGTTTGAATTTTGAAAATCGGCTGGTAACTTTTTGGAATTTTGAATAATGTAAGTCTGGGTTTTGGGGGGGAGGGGGGGTTGTTGTTGTTTACTAAATTGTAAATATTTCAGGAAAAAACCGAATTAAGAAATAATGAAAAAGGGTCCTAGGGTATTAGTGGGTGGGGAGTGCCGGGGCGCTGCGCTAGCGGAAGCCTGCGTTACATTGATTTTCTCTTTACGGTTTTCAGAATCTTACGGTGACATATATGAAACCAAGAACGATACTTACGATGTTTTTATGAACGTAGGCTGGAAAGTTCCTCATTGAAAATAAAACGACCAAATTACTTTTACCATGTTTATTTATTCAAAAATTCTATTGTCAATATAATATTTTTTTGACAATATTGTGAAAAACCCTTTAAATATTAAGTCCAATGAAAGAACAACTCGCAAGTTATTCTAAACCATCCAATAGAATACATATAATATACATAATAGTTTTTAACAGTTTTTTTAACCTATTTAATTTAAACTAATTCGTTACAACATCATTCAATAGAAGACATTATTAAAAATAGATTTTTTTTTCACCCCACGCGTTATAACATCAAAATTGAAAAATCAACATTTTTGCAACGTATTAAAATGTAGAATTTAATTAAGCCTTCCTCACACCTGACATAACTTTTAACTTTGTACACAAATCAAGACAATCGGAAATGTATACAAACTACAATAAATAAGTTGTTTTAAATGTAGGGTAGCCAACAATCTCGGATTAGGTATGTCAACTCATTCGGTATATTACCAAGATGTAAGGCAATGTGTTAAGACAATAAGGGGTTCGAAGATTTTAGTATGGAAGGTGGTCTAGGGTCAACCTCAACCCCCATCGTGTTTTGTTTTTCTAAATTGCTGGCGCATTTTGACTTGACTTGACTTTTCAACATGCCTTTTTAGGGTTCCGTAGCCAAATTTGGCAAAAACGGAACCCTTATAGATTCGTCATGTCTGTCTGTCTGTCCGTCCGTATGTCACAGCCACTTTTTTCCGAAACTATAAGAGCTATACTGTTGAAACTTGGTAAGTAGATGTATTCTGTTAACCGCATTAAGATTTTCTTACAAAAATAGAAAAAAAAACAATAAATTTTGGGGTTCCCCATACTTAGAACTGAAACTCAAAAAATTTTTTTTCATCTAACCCATAGGTGTGGGGTATCTATGGATAGGTCTTCAAAAATGATATTGAGGTTTCTACTATCATTTTTTTCTAAACTGAATAGTTTGCGCGAGAGACACTTCCAAAGTGGTAAAATGTGTGTCCCCCCCCCCGTAACTTCTAAAATAAGAGAATGATAAAACTAAAAAAAATATATGTTGTACATTACCATGCAAACTACCACCGAAAATTGGTTTGAACGAGATCAAGTAAGTAGTTTTTTTTTAATACGTCATTAATCGTAAATCGCAATTTACCTTTCATTCAATCAACTCAAATATTTAAAAAAAAACATTTAATTTAAAACTTACTACAGGTTTGTACGGAACCCTCGGTGCGCGAGTCCGACTCGCACTTGGCCGGTTTTTTAGACTTGTTACTATGTTATGTTGTCCCGTGTAAAAGAAAGGTAATCACTTGGCCTTTAATTTGTGCTTTTGCGACGATGAAACCTATTATATTGTACCTATAAATGTTTAACACCTTGAAGTCTCGTTGGCAGACTGCCGAAATTTGATTGGCCAACGTAACACATTCCCTTAAAATCTTCAAAATGTTTTGAAGATAGAAACCCAGAAAATCTAAAATAAGAACCACATTGATTTACAACCTCTGATGGTATGGATGAAACTTAATATAAATTAAAAAATATTGTTTTCATCCCATCTATTCGAAAAGGACGACTTGGTTCCCCGTTAAGTGCGCCCAAAGGTGGTGTTTTCTATAAGGAACTTTTAGCGGGCAGGAATGAGCTTTTAATCCTCTTTATTTCAAAAAGTGCGCAGCAATTATCTTTTCCGCGCACTTTTTGAATTTGGAACATCTTAAGTGTTCAGCGCCAAAGAAATCGAACACAAATATTGTTTGAATAGAGACTGAATGGTACGACGGCCCATAGTCGCGCCGCCAGCTTTAATTTGGTTTCCTTTTTTTTAAATAAAAAAAAATAAAAAATGCGCGAGTTACAGGCCGCGTTTTCGTAAATTTTCACGGATTGTTAAAAATTCATGGTTTTATTTTGAAAAATGAGTTCTTCAAATAACTGAAAGTATAGAATTAATTCCTGAAAGCATTAGAACTGACCAAGAAATGTGATCTATTACTTGCAAAATCCCGGGAAAAATATATGAAAGCCTAGAGTAATTTTATTGAATGGAGAAATGCAAGAGGCGCCAAGAATTGTTCAGAATCTGTGTTTTGTGTGTGTGTGTGTGTGTGTGTGTGGTTTGTGTGTTGGAAGTAGTTCTAGTAATTAGCCAAAACTAAACAACCTTCCACTCTTTGGTACCTACTCAATGCTAAAATCAACAGTTAGTTCTAATAACGACGTAAAACTGGACACATTCGAAATTAATAGAGTATCTGAAGAGGATGTCTGATGGATTTGTAGTTTTATTTTCTCATAGAGGGGGATGAAAAGTAAAGTGTATGATTCGGGCGCAAAATATTTTTGGGCTTGGGCGACGTACTTTGAATCCCTCGCTACGTTCAGGATTCTACTCTAGAATCCCTCACTTCGCTCTGGATTCAAAAAGCGCCCTCGCCGTAAAAATATTATTTTGCTACCTTATATTACAATCTACTATTTTAGCCATCGTCGTGGTGCCGGATTACAAAAAACCATAGAGCCGCTCTTGCTTCTGATTTTTACAGATGGCACTAAACATTAAAATATGGAATTTAACAGATACAAAATTTTAAATTTAGGTAAACCCACTTTTTGGTTGTTGACAAATGACGATTTACGTTCGTAAGCTAAATATGGCTTCGTTTAATATATCTAAAACTAAACATCATACCGCATGCACTAAGATTCCATATGAAATAAATGCAAAAACTAACAATAAATTAGGCTTAGATAAGCGAACAAATGAATTATTTCATACGACATGGTAAGCTGTGATTACAAATCCATATTTTCTGTAAAATATTTGATTTAGACAGAATATATAGGTAAATCAAATCGCTCGCATAATATGAGTTTCTATTATTACCTAATAGCAATAGCTACTTAAAGAAATAAAATATTCCAAAAAAGAATTTCTATGTAAGACTTAATTATTAAAATACATAATTTCCCAAAGAATTTAACTAAAAAGTAAAATAACGCAAGTTGTGCTTTATTCAAAATAGCACATGTTTTTGAATGTCCAGTAATTTTTCTCTTTGTTTAGGAATTTAGGACATGTTCTAAGAGACTTTCAATTATGTTTGCAATGAATGCGTTTATGTATTGTGGGGAGACAATTAGTCTCTCTCCAAAGCCGGGCACAGAATTCAAAATGTAACACGCAATGTAACATGAAAGAAGCATTTCATAAGTGTGGACGCAGCGCGCGCGCGAACCGAGCATGTACCTACTCGCATCTGTTTCCGGCATGCACGCGGCGAACATAGCTCAGTCTGCCGAGAACAACGTTCCGCAGTACAGACACACACAACCCGTCCACACTGGCGCTCCGTGCACAGTGCACACTGCGCGCCCCTTTGTGTTCGGCGAAAAAACCGACAAATGGCGGATCGCGGCGCGCACGACTTGAAATGCTCAGTTCGTGCGCGTAGTGTGCACGATACGTGCGCGCAAGGCGTCCACACTATAGGAATTCTGTTACATTGCGACAATGTGGACGGCTAAAGCCGGGTACAAACTTACGAAATGTAATATGCAATTTTTGACACAGTTTTTTATCCAAGGAAAATGGTAAATATTTTTTTTTTAAATAAAATGTAACTCGGTATCTTTGGTTTACAACTGACCCATTTATCATTAGTTATCATTTCTGTATTGTTAACATTATTTTTTATTGTATGTAAACTCATCAGTTAATTAACTATGTTACGCAACATTTAATACTATTAGTGCCCATAGTGCGATGTTTTTTTTAACTAAGTATCTATTAATATTTCAGACACAAAAGTACTTTTACTTTGATTTTAAGTCATTATGCATAATGTCAATTTCATGCATAGAAGGTGGATTTATTACTTTTTTTTTGTGAAAACGGACTATGTAGGTATGTACAACAATGTACACGAATAAAAAATCAGAGAAAAAACATTAAGTCAACTCTTATGCACAAAAACACAGCACTATAGTAGTAATCCAGTATTAGAAATATTAATTCTATACTATACAAGTAGTACTATAAACATTTATATAACTATTGTTACAGTGGCACAAGATGACAATATAATACAATGTATTTAGTATTGCCCTATTCAAGTGCTAAAGACCTTGTCAAACACAATGCGTGGCGAAGCGTTTTTATTTTGTAATGTCATATAGAAATTTGCATTTTTATACGGCGGCGCTTCACAGTCCCGCTAAAACTTGTACCATGGAAATAAACTTATCTTCGCGTTCGGTTTGCCTTGGGTTTTACAAGGGCATTAGATAGACACTTGCGCTTTTAACCTTATAAAATGTAATGATGCTGGCAAGATAACATATGGTTTGACTAATTTAGGATGATAATTTTGGCAGATGCCATATGCATAGTACTGCTTCAGTCTGTCTCACTCTAGTCCTTCACTATTGCTATACACCTCTCATCTGACATAATTATCATCCTAAATTAGAAAAAGCATAGCTATTGACCGTCAGCAGCAGAGAAAAAACCACACTTTGGGTAATAATCAATGTAGCTTTCCACTAAATGCAAGGCAAGACGAGATCAAACTCTATATACGGTAAATTTAAAATATTATTTATCTCTTAAAAGCAGCTTTTGTACATAATACTAAACAATTACGACTTTTAGAAATTCTGAGAAATAACAAATTTTCCAAACAGAAGTAAAAACATGTAAATGGGCTGCTCAAAAAATTAAAAATAATGAAATGAATTAACAAGCCACATAGTTTCTAAGCAAAATTAAACCATTTTTTATATATATTTTTTTCCAGTGGGTTTTTTTATTCTTTAACCTTTAACTAAATTAGCTCGTTTAAAAGAAAGTCTATCATTTTTGTAATATAGTAAAATACCTTTATTAGATTGAATTAAACATAATAATTAGAAACGATTTGACTTGTCATCATTAAGTGTACCCGGGTATTATTAATAGTATCCTCGCATAAACTATAATTTGGTCCATAAAAAGAAAATTATCTTACGCCTCGCCAAGCATCGCTACGTAGTGGACAGCTACATAATATGGTGAATTCTAAATGTGTAGTAACGAAATGACAATTTTTTTTTCATTTAGTAATTTAGAAAGCACTATTTTACACTAATATTTATACTTCTGCATAAGATATAGTTGCTAATAATGATGCTTGTACACAAAACTTACTTTTGACTAATATTAGAGGACTAAAAGTTATTCTTTTCAGACCATTGTTGTTAATTTGGTCGTACACAACCTCTACACTAAACTTAATTGACAAATCGAAAAGCAATGTTATTCTTTTATGTAGGAAACATTTTAAAAATTGCAAATTATTAATATTTTTTAACCTATCAGCATATTAGAATAAACAAGAAATTACAGTGTACTACCTAATTAACACCATTATCTCTGAAAAAATACTTCATCATATTCTTGTCCCGACATTAATTTTTATGCACAAGCAAAATCGTAGGAAAAAAAATCGCTACATAGGTACTAAAACATCCGATACTTGAAAGTCGTTTTTCATTTAGAAACATTTTTACTATCAAAGTGAGGCTCGTTTTGTTATTTTTATAGGAAAATTTTCATATTTAAAAATTCCTTTTTATTAAACAATAATATTATCACCGATTTAGTTTCTTTCAATTTCAATAATAAAAAGAGAAGGGAATATTTATTTAAAATTATTATCACTGTCCCAAAGGGACTTTCAACACTTGAGCTGCCACTCATAACTTCAGGTTTTCCTTGAGCTTGCAAGCCTTTACTATAGCAATTTAGTCAGAAGTCCTTTAATTTACCAGGAATTTAGACTTACGATCCTATTCAAGAGAAAAATAAAATTAGTTTAAAAGTAAACTAACATTTTTATGCATGAATCGGTGGAAAACCCCTTTTCTCAAATTCAGTGGCTATTAAAAAAATAAAGACACTGACGTATATTTTTTTATTCATTGAAGATTTGCTTTGAAAATGTTATTTTTATTTCATAGAAAACCTTCAATGGATAAAAAATGTATGTCAGGCTTTCATTTTTTATAAATTCTGAGTTAGAGAATAAGGCTGTGTCTTCATAATAGGTCGGTCTTTGTACAAATTTTATTGTTTCTATCTGAAAAACGTCATATTCTTTGGCGCATTGTCAAATCGTGGATAACAATATAAATCTCCTTACTACTAATTCTTTACTCTATGATGACCGTAATATGATTTTGTGAAAACTGATAAATAATTAATTTAAGTTAGGTAGAATATTATAGTATTGTGAGTTATAGGAAAAATGGTTATTTTTAATGAAGGAATGTTTATTATTTAATTATGCGAATGTTGAAACATTTAATTGTAACTATTTGAAAAAGGCGTTAATGCAAAGCTGGAGGGTGATTGTCTAAAAACGACAGCTACGGTGTAACGATCGCAATCACATGTGATTGGTTAACATTCTTCCACTATTGGCCGAATTCCATTGACGCAGCCAAAATACCACAAATTCAGCCTATCAAAACAATTGAGACTGTAACAATGATTGACACAGGTTTTACACAATCGCCCTGCAGACTTTTTTTATTTATAATAATTGTGCGCCACTGCTAGTGTGCATCGGAGACATGGCATGGATTAGCCATTTAATGAAAATTACAAGTATTATGGCATATCATGTGTAATCATGCAATCAGTCAATTACAAATTGTTTTATCTACCTTTTTTTTATTAACCTTTATTTTTCTAGGAGTCGATTATTTGAGTTTTAGGCTTTTATTTCTCTACAAAACCAACAATTTAGAACCGCGAATAAGAACTACTTTTTTACCTAAGTCACAAGATTTATACCAGGTCATTAACATTACTTTACTTCAATCACTATTATACTGTCATGGCACTTTTTAAATCAAGAGAACTTGTAAACTACAGAGTACAAACTATACATATTTATATGCGTATAATCTTCGCTTTAAACGCGAAGACGTAAGACAATGACAGATATCATGACATCTTATATCCGACTGGATGTCATGATAAAATACGATGCCATAAATATGTCACACCAGTATTTATTCCATAGATTTATTCTATTGTCGAGTTACGATATATAAGTTATAATATGACATTAGTAAAAAACATATAAGGCGGACTATTAAAACTGAATTTATTCAAGAATATTGAATTCAATACGGATGTATATACATTGTTATTGATTATTAAACTTTACTTTTTTCACGTACCTACACCAAGAATACTAAGAATTCAGTATATTTTAATCTAGTTCAAAATTTTCAACGGACGGAACCCTAAAACTACGTATAATGTAATTTTTAACCTACAAAGTGCTTTATGGCATTTATTCCTAAAATGAATGTCTGCGTTTGCAATTAATTTGGATTAAAAAGTGTTTTTTTTTGTTTGAGTTAAACAAAGAAGGAAAAACATGCAACCTTATTACTTTTTTGTGAATAATTTGCCTATGGTTGTAAAAAGCTCACTTTCTGAATTAAAAAATTACGACTTACCCATAAAAAATTGTGGTAGCAATTTATAAAGGTGTAAAATATGTTTTAGGAACTTCAAAATCACTTTTTGAGCAGTCGCGTGTTTCTATTAAAGTCATTGTTGGGTAGGTTTCATTTGAAGTCTATATATTTTGTGTTGGTTAAGTTAGCATATCGGGTCAATTTTAATGGAATTACGAAATAAATCATTATTTAAAATTTTAGACATAGGCTAGACAGGAAAAAAGTTATATTTCTACAGTAATAATTTAAATAACGGTTGCCATCTTTGAAATTGCGAATTGCCATGGCATCGACATAATCACGTTTTATTGCCAGGTCCAAAAAAAAATTTTACATCGACAAAAGTCATAAATTCAACAACACATTAACGAACATATTTTTCGTTGTCATTTCGTTTAAATTTCGACTGGCAACACCATTTTTTATCACCTGGCAACATTTCTTATTCTAGTCTATGTTCGACAACGCGCCAAATGTACTGTGAATTCACTAACTGTGATTGTCTAATTAATACGCACAACACGTTTTCTTTTGGATCTGCACGAGTGCAGGGTTTCGTCTGTGGAAAAAATAAAAAGTAGCTTAGTAACTACACTGCTTAGAAGCGATTTTGCAGTCTTCATTATTACATTAAGCTTTTCTAATGTATTTAATTGTTTGTAGTATAATATATTACATGCTATAGCTGATACCCGATATTTAAGTTTTCTGGATTCCCGCGGGAACTTCCTTATTTTCCGGGATAAAAAGTAGCCTATGTCACTCTCCAGGTCCTCAACTATACTCATACCAAAACTCACGTCGATCCGTTGCTCCGTTGCGGCGTGATTGAAGGACAAACTAACAAACAAACACACTTTCGTATTTTTCAAATCCCGGGTCGGACACAATGAAGTATTGGATTTTTCTAACTAGAAATTCTCAGTGCTAGCCCGGAGTTGGAAGATGGCGGTGTTTCACCCCCGTGCCTCGGAGAGCACGTTAAGCCGTCGGTCCCGGTTGTTATCACTAACATTACCATGCATGCCATGTCTACATCTAGAAGACTCAATTGTACATATTACATCTAAATATAGATTTATTATGTGTTGTACCTAAAGCAATTGCGGTCAGTTTTGTGATAAAAATAAACATGATAATAGTCGTTAAAGCCCGACATTGGAGCAGCGTGGTGGGTCTAAGCTCTAATAGGGATGATCACAACACAATCAAATCAGCAACTCTAAAGGTTTGATATAGAGTTGTATGAAATTCACAATAGTGACGTCATCAAATTTCAACGCACTTTTTTTCTTTAATCTATATTTTAAAAGGTTATCAAACTTGAAACTAACCGAGGATGTGAATTTTAGGTCTTTTGGAAGACCCCCTATTTAATAATCCAGTTAGAAATAATTTATTTTTGATATAGGCATCATCCCTATTCCCTCTCTCCTACGAGAGTGGAGGCCTGGTGCCCAACAGTGGGACGTTAATGGGCTGTGGTGGTAGTGGTATACTCACGGCGCTATTGCGGCGTGGAGGGCGTGGCGGGTGAGGACGACCGCGAGTGCGCCGCCAGAGAGTGCTGAAGCGCGGCCGGGGTGAGCCACTCCCTGGACACAGCAAATAGTGGCTATAGGGCTATAGGCATGATGACAGTAACCAAAAATCAATGAAATTATGAATTTATCTAATGAAATAGGATTCATGGATTATAAAATACGTATTTATTTTTCTATTTAGAGTGAGATTGCTATTTATTTTGATCAAATAAACCTATAAAATACAGCAATCCGCCATAATGGATTAAACACCAAGAAGCGAATGACGTCACAATTATTTGTTTTCGAGCTTTGACAATCATACTACTGTTTACTGCACACTGCACAGAGTACATTGGTAAAACTAATAGTGACGTCACAAACGACGCCATGACACTGGCAAGCGTTTTGGCGTGAAATTTAAAATTTAAATTTCAAATGCGAATTTTGCGAGATGCGAGGTTTTATCTACCAAAACTAATTTTTCTGCTGAAATAAGATATTTTTTCGAAATAGTAGATAATTCCGAACATAATCTGACCATTTTTCAAAATCAGTCATCAGGCGTGATGACTGATTTTGAAAAATGGTTTGAAAATTACACAGCGTGAATTTTTAATGGTCCTTTCTCCGCGGTAAAACGATTTGCGCTCAGTAGAACTATTCGGTTCGGAATGAAATTCTTACTGAGAAGAACCAGCAAGAAATTCGGTAAACTTAGAGAACTTGACAATTATAAATGCTTTCGTTTTTAAAAAAATCATCAATAATATTTTTGGTAATAAGTAAATTCTCAGCTAAGTGTCCGTTGTTTTATTCTGCTCTCGAGTATAAAAAGGTATTAATTTGAACCTAGTAATTTTATGACGGTTGGTTATTAGACGAACTTTTGATGGGGACGGAGCAATCTCCTTTCAGCGTTTTACCGGAACCATTATATACAAAACTAGCTGATGCCCGCGACTTCGTCCGCGTGGATTAAGTTTTTTTGGTTCCCGCGGGAACTCTTTCATTTTCCGGAATAGAAAGAAGCCTATTTGTTATTCCAGACTATAATCTATCCCTGTGCCAAATTTCATCCAGATCCGTTCAGCCGTTCTGGCGTGAAAGAGTACCAAACATCCATACATCCATACTTACAAACTTTCACGTTTATAATATTAGTAGGATAGGATAACACAAGATGAAAGATCACAGGGTTATAACCCACGACTCACTTGGGCAAGCATCGCTGCAGGAAAGGTACACAGGAGCTAACGTACGCGAGCCGGTTCACCCACGCTGGGATGTCGCGGTCGCAAAGCGCCTGCAAACCAAATAGGTATAGATGATTTATTTAAGGACCGTCCCATGATGCTACGATGTAAAAAAAATTTGGCAGTCATAGGGACTGCCGATAGAAGTGAAAACTAATTCAATTTTACTTGTAAAGATATTATTAAAAACCTTAAAACTAAGGCCTTAAAGTTTAATTACGAATGTAGTATATTTATATTTAAGACGTTTTGTCTTCGCATTACATTGTCAATACTAAGAACGTCAATTTATTATAAACCTTAAAACTAAGGCATTAAAGTTGAATTACGAATGTACTATATTTATATTTAAGACCTTTTGTCTTCGTAACAACGCGAAGTGTCGGTCTCGGTGTTTGTCACGCGTTTCCACAATTTTTACCCCCGACAAAATAGTGCTCAACGCGGCTAAAGAATTTTTCACTTCAATAAATAACAAAACACTTTTGCATAGCATTATTATGAAGGAAAGCTGGAAGAAATTTCTATTCAAGAGATTTAAAGCTTTACAAGTGGGCAAAGCCACTTATTTTTCTGTTAGTTATTTAAAGACGTATTTTTTGTACAAAAAGAATAGAAATAAAATATTATTATAATACTTACATAATATCTCTATATATGTATATAAAATTCTCGTGTTCTCGTGTAATGTTAGTTACCATACTCCTCCGAAACGGCTTGACCGATTTTTATGAAATTTAATATGCATATTCAGTAGGTCTGAGAATCGGCTACTATCTCTTTTTCATACCTCCACGCGGACGGAGTCGCGGGCATCAGCTAGTATAAGTATAAGTATGGCATACTTACCAAACAAAACGCGGACGTGAAGTGATTACAATTATTGTTCATGAGGTGGTATCTGGAAACGAGAAATGCATATTTTTATTTAAATATTCTATTAAAATATTTAGATATGTATACATATCTATATATGGGATTGACAAGGGGTTGAAAGTTTGTAAGAAAGTCCTTCGTTTTTGAAGTTAGGGATAAGAAGATTGGCAGTTTAGTTATTATTTATAAATAATAAAAACCTATATAAGAAATTTTACGAAATTTTCGTAAAATTTGACTGGGAGCGTACATGAGAATTCTAAGTTTTTGAAGTTAAGAGACTTGACGGCATTAAGGTTATTAGTTTTAAATAATTAAAATCTGCATAAGCTATATAAAGCCTCTATAGATAGACTTTTTGCAGCGCGAAAATTTCATAATCTCATAGGAAATCAGAAATTGTACGCGAACGAAGTCGCGGGCGGACTCTATTAGTAAGCTATAACGGCAGTTACCTGTCACCGCGGAACTGCTTGCCCAGCTCTGTGACCAGCCGCCTCACTTCCTCTTCGCTGAAGTCCGTGTAGCCTATGTGCACACTTTGCCTGCGAATAAATTCAAATTCAAATTCGTTTATTTGCAGAAACATTTTTTTTATACAAAATGTGGTAAACAGAATGACGGAGACAATGTTTGCCTTAATAGGCATGTAAAAATAATAAAACAATCATAGACAATTAGATTACAATGAAAATAGGCAATTACATTAGAGACACTATCATATCAATATCATAGAATATGTTATAAATTATAATCAATGTCAGAAAAAAGGAAGAACAAAATTAAATGACAGGGCCTCATGTCCATGCAAGCTAACTGCTGATTATATTAAGAAATAATGTATTAGTATGTAAGACATGAAAGCTATCAATAAATAAATCAATCAATAAATTTATACAATAGTCATGTCAATAATAATCAATAATTAAAATAAAATACTAATACAAAATACAACACAGTTAAACGGTGATAACCGCAAAGATCTCCCAGGGGCTATACTGCCGACGCTTCATGTAATACTTATAGACTAAGAGATAGTTGCACTTTTGGTAACTATCGCCAGGAAGGCTGATTCAGTATTAGGTGGGTGTAGGGCTCTCCACTGATGATGAAAGTGAAGGTCTGCCCGCATGCTGATGGGCCATTCACTAGATATAGCCGCTCCATTCTATTTACCTATAAGTCACCCCCTATTTTTTCGAGACGACAGAAAAAGTTACCCAGTATATTATTATGCCTCTGAGAACACTATGTAGAAGTGATGACACCTAGCTATCTGTACACACCTGAACCGAAACTGTTCGCCCAGCTCCCGCTCGTCGCGCGGCGTGATCTCGAATACGCCCGTGAACGCGTACGGGTGCCCGCCATACGCCCACTCTGAGTTGTGCACTTGGACCCCACTGTGGAACACGCCCACGCCCGCACCCGCCGTGTACCTGACGATTATCATTAATTCTACACAATTGGTAGATGGATAGTATTTTTTCTATTCAAGTCCTAGGTAAATAGTAGAGAGCAAAGTGTAAAAATTATGTTAGCTATTTGGACTAGGGTAAGCAACGCTTCTATGACATGCACGCCATTGGGGCCAATACTGTTTAGCACAATCTCTAAACTAAAATAAAATGCAAGCTCTAAGCCTAGTGCTGCTCCTTTCCGTAGGGAGTATTATGAAAGGTATAACAATAAAAAAAGCTGTCATTTTAGTTTAGTTTAGAGATAACATGACGTAAGAGACACCTGTAGGTATTACATAATATAAAAAAATGAGTATTGATTATTGATTGTGCTAAACAGAATTGGCCCCACTGATGGCAGTGGCGGGTCGCGGTGTAGCAACTCACCAGTTGGTCCAATACATGTCGTACACGTTGAGCACGACGGGCGCCTGGCCGGGGCGCGGCGGCCGCTGCTCGGTGCGGCGCGGCAGCAGCGACATGCACGACGGAAACATCGTGCAAATGCCGCACGTCTGCAACGCGACACACACCTCAATACGTGGCGTACACGTTCAGCACGACGATCTTCCCATAATAGGATATACAGCTACCCCATAATAGATATACAGCTACCCCATAATAGGACATATTACAGCTACCCTATAATAGGATATACAGCTACCCCATAATAGATATACAGCTACCCTATAATAGATATAAAGCTATCCCATAATAGATACAGATGGTCGGCTCTATACTAAGAGTCTATATGTCACCGTTTAATTGCAAAGGCCGTTGGATTGTAATCTAACTAGCGACATTGTAAACTTTCGACAGATTACAATTGAACCATTATTTTTCGTTAGATTGTAATCTGTTAGATATATGTCACCGTAAGATTGCAAAAACCGTTAGATTGTAATCCAACTAGCGATATTGTAAACTTTCGACAGATTACAATTTAACGCATTATTTTTCGGTAGATTGTAATCTGTTATGTATATAAACCCGAGAAAACCTAAGTGCAAAGTAAGAAGCACGTCTGAATTGAGTTGTCACGACCGAAGCCCTCGTATTACTCTTGCGGAATTAAAAATTCTATTATGACACTGTTATGGCTACGGGTACTGGTGTGTTATAGTCGGTTAGAAATGGATATAAACGCGCGTGTGCAGCGCGCCTGTGTGCATACGCGTTAACACTGAAAATTGGACGTGTGCGAAAGTTCCCGGCTGCGACTGATGCGCATATGGTTCGCGTTTGTATCGCGTAGAAAATACACCGTGTATATGCTCTTAGTATAGAGCCGACCATCTGTATCTCTTCTGGGGCTCTTTCATGAAACATATTATTTGAATAAATAATACGTGAAACTTTTCTACAATTTCTCCCTTCGGCTTTGTAGGAGGAAAAAGTAAAACACTTAAATCATACTTTTGAAAGTACAAGGACAGTGGTTGTAATGTTATATTTGTGTAGGGCTACCACTTTACGATTTTTTATTTGATATACTAACAATCAAAAAATATTTGCATAACTAAATACAAGTTTTGTAATAATTTCAAAGTTTTGGAAAACACGATATGTAATGTTTCCTTTGGTATTTTACTCACAATTTTAAAAAAGCTTTTTTTTGTTATTATAAGAATCCAAGTTACACGTCATATTATGACTGCACATAGGTACGTAATTTAATTATATACCGACATAACTAAGCTATGTGCGAACATAACATCAAATCCATACTAATATTATAAAAGCGAAAGTGTGTCTGTCTGTCTGTCTGCTACGCTTTCACGGCCCATCTGTTCAACCGATTTTGATGAAATTTGGTACAGGGATAGGTCGTATCCCGGGGAAGGACATAGGCTTTTTTTATCCCGGAAAATTAAGGAATTCCCGCGGGAACCAAAAAACCTTGATCCACGCAGACGAAGTCGCGGGCATTAGCTAGTAGACGAATAAATAGGAAGTTAGAACTTTTGTTTAGACTCAATAAGTCAGAATTATCATAATTTAAAAATATATTAGTCGAATGGATAACCTTGTTGTGAAGTCAGTTAAAAAAGAAATTAATTTTATAAAGTGTCCTGCTAAGAATTCAAACTTGAGAAATAAAAAACCTTAAGTTTTAATTTGGTAAAGGATCTATCAGCCCAAAATAAGCTTGGCAGCCCTACACTTTCTATCCAAATGTCCTTTCAGAAGCAAGCTGTTAATGTTAAAGCAGGCTAAACCGTATCTGCACAGAAAATAAGATTCAAATTAAACTGCGCGAAATAAAGCATAATAATAAATACCCTACCTGATTTAAAATTATAATGTGTTCGCTCATTTACATAGCCTGATGTTACTATTTCTTTGTTAAATGTGATTTCTTTGTTATTGGACTAAGAGCTAAAAAACCTTGTAGTTTAGAAAAAAAAAAGTATAGTTTCATTTAGGATAAATTGTGCAAAATTTGCGGTTATTTCCTCTTTACTCTTTTATTTTCCGAGATAAATGCCTATGTCCTTCCCCGGAATACAACCTATCTGTGTACAAAATTTCATCAAAATCTGTTAAAAAGATGTACTCCTAGATCAAACACACTTTCGCATTTATAATATTAGTAATGTATATGTATTAATATTAAAATTATCACGAACCACCATCGAATATTCAATAATCGAATCAGTTATCGGATACTCACAATAATTTATCGATTATAAATTATTCGCCCAGCAGATCGAATAATCGGCTACCAACGATATCCCATAAAATAAATGCTGGCCTAGTTTTGTATAATTTAGTAGTAGTAGGGCGTGTAATGCTACGGATTGCTTTTCAATAAACTTGCCCGTTAGTCTATAAAGCCTTCGAGCTCTACATCACGCTGCTAAGCCTAAAGAGAGTTGGGAGATCACCTCCCCTGGAAGTCGCGCAAGAGAGGCACCGGCGTATGTTCTTAGGAGTTCCCGGCGCCCCTCATGAGCTGAGGACGGTCCCCGAGGGGGTTTTAGTGGTTTGAAATCCCACATAACCCCGTGTGGTCGGGTATCTCAGGAAGATTTCTTTCCCGTTAAACGAACGAATCATCTAGTTAGCAGATAAATACACAATAGTAAATCTCGAAGAGTGAAACATAATCAGATGTCCTACATCCAATGGCTTGGTAATAGACTAGTGGTATAATAAGACATCCATGTTTCGAAGGTTAACGATAATTAGAGTTGGAGACACTTTTTAACATAACATTATGACGTAGGCGGTAGGTCTACATACTACTACTATTACCTATTCTGTAATACTACACTAGGCGCCCGCGACTTCGACCGCGTGGATATTGTGTAGATGGTTTTTTGTGGTCCCGTAGGAACTATTACAATTTTCTGGATAGTAATTTAAGCCCTTCTCAGGGATGCAATCTATCTCTATACTAAATTTTACCAAAATCAGTTGAACAGATGGGTCGTGAAATACTTAAGGTACATATTTAATTATAAAATATGCGAAAGGGTCTCTCTGTCTACTACGCTTTCACGGGCCATCGTATCAACCGATTTTGACGAAATTGTGAATAAATTGCATTCCGGGGAATCAAAAAGCGGGCCAAAGTGCTAATGAATAATATAATATCGTGCGAATTAACACCTGACAGCGAACGTGTTATTTTTGTTTCATGGTCTCACCGCTTGCCACCTTGACCCGAAGGATATTACATCTACTACTTAAAATCAAGGCAATAATAATTATAACTAGAATATAGCTAATTAACTGTTGGTTCCATAGTTAAAAAACAAACCGGGTAAGTGCGAGTCGGACTCGCGCACGAAGGGTTCCGTACCATTATTAATAAATAATTACCTTTGTTAATGAACCGCAAGACTAACTTTGTTTGTAGAGGTTTATTGTTAATATCAAAAAAACTATGCTAGTTAGAGCATTGGCTATAGTTTTCCTGTAAAATATACGTAAATTCCTATTGACCATAATTATTTCAAATTTTTCGATTGGTAAACTCCGGAGATAAGGGGGGGGGAACGGTATTTTTTTAGACATTTTCGCCGATAAATCAAAAACTATCATAACTAAAAATAATTAAAAATCTGTTTTAGAATGTACAAAGTAAACCCTTTCATATGATACCCCACACAGTACAGTTATCTCACTTTTAAATTTCAACCCTCAGTTTTTCCCCCCTTTTTAAATAAGAACAAAAATAATTTCCAATTTTTTTTAATTCCAGTGTCTTTGGGCCACTAATATACACAACTATTCCAAATTTCATGTCGATAGCTTCGGTAGTTACTGAAATAATCGAGTGTGACGGACGGACAGACGGACAGACAGACGGAGAAAGTCGCACCATAAGGGTTCCATTTTACCATTTTGGTACGGAACCCTAAAAAGGAATAATCTCCGTCTGTAAGGGAGATAATATAGTGCACAAGTGTATGCGCAAATACACGTGCGATATCTATTCCGTTACTATCATAACCCGATATGGGACTGAATACCCGAGACCACCAGAGAGATCAGTAGCCTAATTATGTAAAACCTGCATCAATCAAGTCTTAATTTTATTAGGTATTAATATTATTTTGATTGGCCGAATTTATGGTGTGTTTTTTGCGTCAGTGGATTTTGAAAAATTTATAGAGTTATAAGTTATTATAAAAATAATTAAAATTGATATTAGAATTAAATAACTAACATAAAATATTTTTGACTTGATGTCGTCCGTCCACCTATAGTGGACGTAGACTGCGTGGATTTAGGATTTAAAAACCCCGTGAGAACTTTTTGATTTACCACATCGCGCGACATTACATATAAAATATCACGTCTATCCGTTACGCTGCCGCAGATTGAAGGACAACACACTTTCGCATTTCAAATATTAGTACGGACAGTGGGTCGCGTACGATTTTTTTATGAGTGTGACTTCCTATACTATACAAATTGAACTGAGATTTGGGCACATTAAAATAACAGTCATTCATCCGGTGTAGGAAAACATCGTGAGGAAACCTACATGCCCGTTAGCTCCACATAAGGTTCTCAAAGGAGTATGAATACTGTCAATACGCACTTAGACAGCGTGGTGGGCTATGTCCTGACCCTCCTCATTCTGAGAAGACTTGCGCTCAATACTGATCAGGCACTGGGTACAGTGATGATGATAATGGTGATTGTGGTTTTTTTTAATCCACTACAAGTTACCCCTACTCGGTTTCTACACGGCATCGTACCGGAACGCTAAATCGCTTGGCGGCACGTCTTTGCCGGTAGGGTGGTAACTAGCCACGGCCGAAGCTTCCCACCAGGCCAGACCAGGGAATTGACTCTGCCGGGAATCGAACCTGGGACCTGCGCACGTTAAGACAACAGTGGACGTCGTCAGAACCTAATCTAATTCTTAAAAAGAGGCTAATTCTGATGTACACAATCTCTAAACTAACTAATGTCTAAATTATTTATTGCCATTCTTTTAATAATGTTCTCTTTGGAAAAGGACAGTGACAAGTGTATATTTAGTTATTTCCGAATTTCACCCCACGCATCGATATAATTACTGTTAGTTTGTCGAAATGTGTGTGTGAAATTTTCATATTTGTTTTAGTTACAGAGATAGTTGTAAATTTTATATAATATATTAGAATGACTACAGAACCCTTTGCGTTTTCTGACTACACTCACTTGACTGATTCTTAATCATTTTAATCTGCAAAAAGCCTGCTTTTTATCTAACACGTTTATAATCTGTCCAGTCACACATTGTTTACATTTTGTAATAAAGAGATTATTTGCATCGCTGGTTCCATGATAGTGCATGGAAGGTTATAGTGTATGGCCATTGGCAAAATTATTACTAAGAATTTTTTTTTTAAATCCCATGGGATGTATTATTGGATTTTTCAGGCTAAATCGCACTAAGGCCCTCTTGCCGGGTTATCCTTTTAACCCAGAGTTAGCTGCTACTTGACAGAATTCAACTTCTGTTAAAATTTCAAATTTATTCCTGGGTTCGTCTCTGCATGCAGGCCTAAGTCCTTCGACAGGATGCAAACTATTTCTGTATCAAATTTCATCAATAATGGTTAAACAGACAGACACACTTTCGCATTTATAATATTAGTATAAATTTGTTACTTAGTTGCAACACACTTTTTGTCCTATTCTACTGCATCAGTCAAATGACATGTTTCTGCATTTTCAATCACCAAATAAACTTTAAATTACTAAGATAAAGGTTGAATGGAACGATGACTTTTGATAACAGTCTTGATAAACTTTCAAAATCTGCATATTAAAAACAAAACATGGAAGACGCCTGCTGCCTCTATGAACTATGCCAAAGTAAATAGCTTTATATTATGAATGCAAGAAAAACACAGCGCCTCTATGCTTTGCTGGTGTGCATTGAGCCTCACAAATTTTTATATAAAGGAAGATTGAACCAAGAAGGTGGCTGAATTTTCCAGTCTAAAATCAAATAAAAATAGCTTACAGTTTTTGCAAATTTACTATCTACAACACAATGAAAATAGACACATACAAGTAACTATTAATTTAAAAAATGGCTATATTATAATTAGTAACACATGAAATGCAGAACAAAGGCTACATTGCTAATTAATAAAATAATTAGAGACTTGCAAAGAAATTATGAATTACTTACTAACTATTTAAAAAAAATACTAGTTATGACAAAAAATAGAATAGTTCTAGGTATTGAATGACTGAATACAGAAAAGTCAATAAATTATTTAGTTCATGTTAAAATATTAAGAGGCTGAGGTATTAAAAGAAACTAATGTGTAACACCTACCTGCAGAGTGGAGTAGCACTGAGGCACATCATCTTTCTCGATAACAATAAAAACTATTATCATTTTGACATAGCCGCAATGACTGTAACATGACAGGTATGTGCCCTTTGAATCTCCTTCATGTTTTATTTTCATTACATTTAACTAAATTAATTTAATTTAAATATAAAGAAAGAAAGAAAATTTCAAAGAAAATTTAGGTGATTTTGACATCAACTTATACTGAAAACAAAATTCAATAAACATGCTTGGCCTGGTCCATCCTAAGACCTTTGCAATAATTAAGTAAATAAAGCTTATCTAGCTATCAAAAAGATGCCACATCTCAACTCCTCTCCACTACGCAGGTATGCATTGGCAATAAGAGCATTTCTTAACATTGAAGTGCTTTTCTGTATTTGGCATCAGTGATTACCGTGCGAAAAGAAAATGTGCCAGTCTACAATTAAAATGTCATAAGTCTTACTAAATTGGGTAAATCGTGGGGCTCCTCCTGCAAAATGGCAGGGTTGGTTAGGAGGGGGTCCCGGTCATCCCCGGGCCGGTCCGGAGCCCCTCGATCGCAACGGTTACGGCAGGCATCGCATTTCTTCATTGCTATACATACTTCTTAACTGCGGACTGTGGATATGTCCAACAGATTAAACTAACGAACGAAATGTATGTTTTCTTTTTTTATATAATTTTGTTCATTGTATAAAATAACTGCAAAGGTACCTACAGCAAAAATAATATGCCTTCCTTTTTGACAATAGTGGACTCAAATATATTACTTATTCATTATTTTATAAAAGAATATATGTATTTATATGTAGGTAACTTGATATTAATTATTAGTGTAGAAATAAGTTTAACTGTGCAAATCATTAGTATCTAAGACAAATCACTAAGGTCTACCAAGTTCCATGATCATTAGACTTGTAGTAGTGAACTACTTAGATAAAAACTGCTAAATTATACGAAAAACAAACAAAAACTACTTAATGTTACATATATGAAAAACATTCTACATCTATTTTAGTTCTTGTATGCTCCTAAAAGATTTTAGTATATTTGAATTACATAGTCAGGAATGAAGGTAGGTAGTTTATTGAATGCAAACGAAACAAACGACCAATAGCTAAAATACGCCTGGTTATCGATAACAACACATAAACGCCAATATATCGAGCATATCAGTGTGCTGTTACCGTAAAAAAGCTGAGTTTTACTTACAAAATATGTATGTAGCAGTCAGTCTATTGAAGGTGTATTCCATAGAACTCCGTGTGGCTCAGATGAATGACTCCATCATTGGAATGGCAATGAACTCTTCGATTTATAACACTACAAGCGCAAAAATACAGAGCGTTAATAATGTAACAAATTGAACACAAATCACAATGTGCTTACTTCCTTTCTGAAATTCTGACAAAACTCAAAACTGACATATAATTTCCGATTGCGATTACAGACGTCATGGTCAATTGTTAATCGTTATCAATCATAGACAGTAGAGGAATAGAGAAACAGATTAAAAAGAACCGAAAGATTGCCAAAAAAAATTAATCATATATATAGGATATATTTAGGTTCCAACTTCAAGTTATAGAACATTTTTTGAAACCTTGCGATCCCTAATGATATAAGCTCAAAGCAGTTCTCTGGACATGTTTGCAACGATTACTAATTTATGTTCACTTTGATATAATCGGTTTTACAAATTATACAAGAAAACACAACCCTAGTTTCAAACCGTAAATGTCAATGTCAGATATTTTGTCAACACGTCATCTTGCTCCGTGTGCTGTCAAATAAAATAAGTTTTAAAAATTCGTGAAAATTTGTGATTTTCTTGTGAAATAGTGTATAATTTAAAATGGTAAATAGGTATAATCTTCAATAAGGCACACATAGTTTTAATATATTTCAAAGTTTAGCGTTAAAAGACTATAGTTGATCCATAGCGTCAACAAAGTGTTCGGCTTTTATCACTTGAATTTACTAAATGTTTTAATATATTTTAGGTGCTTATAGCAGCGACGGTGTGTACAAAATCGGGGAAAGGTAAAGAACACTCATATTAATATAAACACGTAAAATTGTATTTTTATGGCATAAACTTACAATACTGTATGTGATACTTTTAGCGCTGGTATCTCGACAGTTCGTCGAGATGACGAAGGCACGTATCGAAGGCCTGTTAACTGCCTTCCCCAAGCTAATGACTGGCGGACGACAGCATACATTTGTGGAAACTGAGTCTGTAAGGTATGTGTACCTATTTTTTGACATTTGTCGGTTTGACGACCTCCCTGGCGCAAGTGTTGAGCGCTGTTGTCTTAACATGAGAGGTCCCGTGTTCGATTCCTGGCAGGGTCCATTTGGGAATTTATAATTTCTGAATTTATTCTGGTCTGGTCTGGTGGGAGGCTTCGGCCGTAGCTAGTTACCACCCTCCTGGTAAGGACGTACCGCCGAGTGATTCAGCGTTCCGGTATGATGCCATGTAGAAACCAACTAGGGGTATGGGCTTAAATAACTACCATACCCCACCCCTATCTACAGGTTAGTCCTCTATCATCTTAGACTGCATCATTACTTACCATCAGGAGCGATTGCAGTGAAGGGCTAACTTGTAGTGGCATAAAAAAAATCCTTTTCAACATCTTCTAATTAAGTATCTAAATTAAAGTTAAGTTGACTTATAGGTCTTTCCACAGTCCAAACCTCTGGAATACAAATAGCTATTGTGACATCTGCTAGGAAAATAAAACCTCTAAGGGGCAAAATAGTGATTTAAAATTTATTTGAAAATAAAAAATTAATGTGAGTAAAGCCTGAGGAAAATTGCAGCTAGTTTTATTGTACTGTTTTCTATTTCAGATATGTATACCAGCCTTTGGACAAGCTATACATGTTGCTAATAACAACCAAAGCCAGCAATATTTTGGAGGATTTAGAAACACTGCGATTGTTTAGCAGAGTGGTAAGAATTGATTAAGTTTGAGATCTTATTTTAAAACTGTGAGTTTTGATGACCTCCGTGGCTTGTGATGTGGACTTAAAAGTGAGATATATTAGGTTTGACCCCAGCAGGTGTGGGATTGGGAACTTAACAATTAGTCAAATCTAGCCTAGTAGAAGAAAACCTCTCACTAGGCACACAGCAAAAATTTTTTTTAAATTATAGTATAGGCTTGCGCTTGACAACAATCAAGCAATGATGAGGTCTAGGTTGGAGCATGCTTGCCTAGAAGATGTCTATTCACTCTTGCCTTGAAGGTACTCAAGTTATACCTGACAGGGAAGACATGCGCTGGAAGAGCATTCCACATCCTGGCGGTTTGAATCAGAAACTTAGAGCAGAACCGTTTCATGAGAGCAGACTGGGTGTCAACAATATAAGGATGCCAAGGCTGACGGTTTCTTGGTGTTCTGTCGTAGAACAGTGAAGGGGCAACAAGCTAGAAAAATTCCGGAGCACACTCTCCAAAGTATATCCGATAAAAAACCGATAAGCAGAATTTCTAGTTGGAAAAACCCAATACTTAATTATGGCCTGACCCGGGACTCGAACGCAGTCAAACAGTCCACTAGACCAACGAGGTCGAGGAGGGCCCGGCGATCAATCGGGTCTAATCCATCTAGTTTGTGCATTTGTCTGTACGCAGGTACCAGAGTATTGTACACAGCTGACTGAAGCAGAAGTACTGAACCAGGCCTTTAACTTGTTGTTTGCCTTTGATGAGATCGTTGCTCTCGGCTACAGGGAGAGTGTGAACCTGGCGCAGGTAATATTTACATACACAGCACATAAGAATAACAGCTTTCCGAACCAGTGGTAGATTCACTTGACTATTCAAAACCACTTGATACAAAAAGTCTCATCATCGTCTCCGCATGCCTTCTTCAAACCAAAGTTTGACGGTCATCATAGCCTCTTTTAGCTTTGGATAGCTAAGCCCTGTCGACCACCTTATATCTATTAAAAAAAGTTAAATTCCACTTGAATAAAAATGTTTGATTTGAATAGTAGGTAGAAAGCATATACAGGCTATTTTCTGTGGGAACCAGTGTTGTCAAAGTCACACATTACATTTTACTTCTTATACGAGGGTTATGTTTTGATTAGTTGAAGAAATTTACTCTCTCCTTTTTTTTAGCGTAGTAGCACACGCCAGGTATCCGCTAGTAATTAAATAAATTTGATAATTTGATAATAAATATTAAACTCATTTATTGATAACTATAACTGATGACCGCGACTTCGTACGCGTGAATTGAGGTTTTTTGGTTCCCGTGGGAACTCTTTCATTTTCCGGGATAAAAAGTGCTATGCCTGCCTATGTGCTATTCCAGACTATATTCTATCTCTGTGCCAAATTTCATCCAGATCCGTTCAGCCGTTGGGGCATGATTGAGTAACAAACATCCACACATCCATCCATCCAAACTTTCGCATTTATAATATTTATTTGATTATTTGATATAATTATTATTTTATAATCATAAATCAATATATTTTTATATTTAGGTACGCTCGTTTGTTGAAATGGACTCCCATGAAGAGAAAATCTACCAAGCTGTGAGACAGGTAAACTAAATAATAAGTGATATTCAGCTAACTTAAACTACTAACTTCAGATATATGAGGGTACCATATGGAAACCACAACAAACTCACCCATGCCTACTTTTTTTTCCATTTCATCTATCTGCCATCAACTTTCTCTGCCATAATCAGATGTTAGAAATTGGTTGCGTCGTATTGAGTCGCGGTGTCGCGTTTGTCGCTCATGTAGGACAAACGCGACACCGCGACTCAATACGACGCAACGCGACAGTATCCAACAGTAGCTGACTCTCCACGTGGCATTACGTTGTCGCACAATGACAAGTTTGTCATTTTTTTATGGCGTCCTATCGCGTCGCGTCGCTTTATCGCTTAAGCCCGTATCGCCCATTGTCCTAGGTACAGGTACAGAAGCGGCGCGACGCGATGCGACGTCATAGAAAACACACGTGTCTACGCGACAGCGTCATTCTTTTTTATGGCGTCGCGTCGCGTTGTGTCGCTTCTGTCCTCACCTAGGACAACGGGTGAGCGACAGAAGCGACGCGTTAACGGATTAACAAAACAAATCACTTAAAACTAATTAGAACTATATAACGCTACACGTTAGAGCAACTCAGTAATTTAAATAATAATCTGAAAATGAATCCCTATTTCCCTTGGTCACGACATCACGCGTGGACGGCTGGACCAATTTCGCTAATTGTTTTCTTGTTGTATAGGTGAGGACCTGGAGAGTGACATAGGCTACTTTTTATCCCGGAAAATTAAGGAGTTCCCGCGGGAATGACAAAAAATTTAAACCAAACGGACGAAGTCGTGGGCATCAGCTAGTACCTTATAATAATAACATCCTGACTGTAGATTGACCGAAATTCGCCATCGAAATTGTCCATTCGGGACAAGGACAGGCTTATACAGGTGAGTACAACCTATATATCGATGTTTAACATAGACGCAAGAGCGCGAGGCAGCCAATCGCATGCGCGAACGCGCCAAGGAGCTGCAGAGGGAACGACTGGAGGCGGCCAAGAGAGGGCAGCAGCCGCGCTCCTCCAGCGGGTTCGGTGAGTTTGTTATCCATACTATCCATACTTATATTATAAATGCGAAAGTGTGTCTGTCTGGCTGTCTGCTACGCTTATTTGAATATATAAATGATAAAAAATTTAACTTATTAAATAACTAAGTAGTTCCAATTAGTCCTCATATTCCTTATATTTATAGTTAAAATAGTTATTTATAGTTAAAATAATTTCTATAATCAGTAACAATGTATGATTATGTTGAGATAAATAATTCTTTAATTTTAGTTTTAAGACCAATATTTGTACGCGTCTAGCGGCATAAAATAGTGTTACTAAATTTTTTTTTAAATGTACCAACTTACTTTATGTATACCTATTTCAACAAATAAATTGATTTTGAATTTTACGCTTTATCGGTCCATCTTTTCAACCAATTTTGATGAAATTTAGTATAAAGGTAGGTTACATCCCAGGGAAGGAGATAGGCTACTTTTTATGCTCACCAATACGCATGGGAGGTCGTCAAAGATGTGTTCCACCAATTTCCGATATTTCAAGTAAAAAGCCGAGTTTATTCATTTTGCCTATTAGCTGGGTATTAATTTGGTCCTCAGGTAGTGGATTCAGCAATACGTCGATGTCAGCCTCGTCGCCCACAGAACCGATGACAGAAAAGATACCCACCACGCCCATACGAGACGCGTGAGTACTCATTTTTCTTTTAGAACATATTGTTATCATCGAGATAAATTAAATTCTCACACCTGCATACAAAATAAATCCATATTAGGGCAAAAAGAGCTGTAAACTTACATTTAAATTATAGTTGTTTTTATAAAAAATTAATCGGGAAGAGATTCCTAAATTAGTCCCCTAACTAAGATTTTGCTTGGGAGTAGTTTCATATATATTCAAATTTTAATCTGTTTATTCATATAGACTTTTACAAGTGCTTTTGAATCGTGTAGTGAATATACCGCTGGTTCGGAATGTCATTCCTAGCGGGAAGAGCCAGGAAGAAACTCTGTGGTTGCTCTTTTCGGTCAAATATTAGATTCATTTTATGGATACAAGTAACTGCAGTCCCAAGCATAGCTGGAGCGAATCAAATCCATGCCATTTTATCGTTTATATAATCTTCAACAGCTTAATAGGCTTTTTATAATGGACTTTTTAAACTTGTGTAAAGGCGAGTCAAAAACGGATTGTTGAGTTGTATTACAGAAGAGTACGCCCATTCCCACGAATGACTTCCGGACTTATATGATATTTTTTAAGAACTACTCACTAAGATTTTTTCTTATCTGTAATAATCAAGACAATACTTATATTCTGTGGTATTACTTAATATAAGTTAGGCACTCATGCTCCCCTCAGACTCCAAAGTGGCCTTAAAAAAGGTATAATACAAAGGTATAAGGTGTTATAATTATTTAATAAGGTTGTTATAAAATTGTGTATAATAGTGTAATCATCAAGTTTAAGAATTATTATTTAACATGATCTAATTAGGACAATATGTAGTAATTTTAATTTTAATTTTATAAAGTAAGATATTTGTACACCACACTGTGGTAGAATAGGAGCACTTTTATACCGAGTTCCACCTCAAATGTACCTACACTATTCACAAATAAATAAATTGAATTGAATTGATCTTCATAAATGTTTAAAAAAAATTTTTTAGTCGTCCTTCAACCCGTTCGGCCATGAAACTGGGTTCTCGTGGCACCGATGCCGACTCGTTCGTCTCTCGGCTGAGGAGCGAGGGCGATACGACCGCCTCTGCCGTGGCCACACCCGCTAAGGTTGATAAGGCGCCGGCCGCCAACCAGAAAGAGTAAGTCTTATTTTGTTTAGAGTAAGTTCTTTATGTTGTATGTACAGCCCTACCGACTTAGTTGGTCCGGTGGCCAAAACTTGAACAAATTTTTAGTTTATCTGTTCCAAATTTCCTCAAACACGGTTAAATAGATAAATAAGTCATAAATAGGTAACAGACAGTATAATATTAGTATAGATTACTAGAGGTTGCCCGCGACTTCGCCCGCGTACAATTATTGATTTCCTATGAGATTATGTAATTTTCCCGCTGCAAACAGCATATAGAGGCTCTATCTATAGAGGCTTTATATAGCTTATGCAGGTTTTTTTGCTGATTTTCATGTCTATACTTCAAAGTCATAAAATTTGTATGTAACCTTTCACCCCCATTTCACCCCTTTTGGGGTGGATGTTCGTAAAATTGCTTATACAGGTTATTATTATTTAAAGCTAATAACCTAAATCTTGATTTTCAAGTTTCTAACTTCAGAAACATAGGACTTTCATACAAACTTACAACCCCCATTTTACCCTCTGTGGGGTAGATTTTCATAGAATTGCTTATGCAGTTTATTATAACTTATAACTAATTACCTAAATACCGATTTTCAAGTCTCATACTGCAAAAAATTGGAACCCTTATGCAAGCTTCCAACCCCCATTTCACCCCTATTGGGGTACATTTTCGTAAAATTGCTTATACAGGTTTTTATTATTTATAACTAATAACTTAATTACCAATTTTCATGCGTCTAACTTCAACAACAAAGGACTTTCATACAAACTTCCAACCCCTATTTTAACCCCTTAGGGGTGGATTTTCTCAAAACCCGTTCTTAGCTGGCGTCTACACCGTAGAAGGAATCTGCCTTCCAAATTTCAAGTCTGTACGCTTTATAGTTCCTGAGATATCGTGATTAGTCAGTGAGTGAGTGAGTGGTATTTCGCTTTTATATATATAGAAGATGTATGGATTGTTGCTTGTTTCAGTGTACATTTGCGTTTTGAAGAGAGGCTCAATTTGACGGCGGGCCGCGATGGCGACGTGCAAAACTTCGAACTGTCAGGTAAAGAAGATCTTATATCTATAGTCCCATAATAATTATGGTTAAACCAGCATTAATCAACTACAATAGGGATCAGATAACTGAATCAAATCGGCAACTCTTTGTGAAACTTAAAAATGCGCTTCTAGTGTGGAAGTTTGTATGAAAAACATAACATAGATGTGACGTCATCAAATTTCAACTCACTTTTTTCATATAGTTTTAAATGTTTTTTTTTATCCACTACAAGTTAACCCTTGACAGCAGCTTGATGCAGTCTAAGATGATAGCGGGCTAACCTAACACATTAGGTGATATCAAACTTGGAATACGAGTATATCCATCCACATGCCTAATCGAGGATGTGAATTTTAGGTCTTTTGGAAGACCTCAATTTTATAATCAGTAAGAAATAATTTATTTTTGACATAGGCATCATCCCTATTGCTGTGATTGGCTGAATTAATAGATTGGGGCGGTTATATTTCTGTTTTATACTTTTTTAGGTTTGCTGACACTGCGTATAAGCAATGAACAGTTCGGAAAAATCCACGTTCACGTCGACAACAAAGACACAAGACCATTGCAGTTGCAGGTATTTTTTTTAATTTGTACACTAATTAACCCGATCCGGCTTCTGCTAGCATCTAGATCCGATGCTCTAGAGCATCCGAGAATCTAGAGCTTTTCATCGCAAACCCACCATTGATCACAAGTCATCTCTCAGAATCAGAAGGGTTGTGGCCATAGACCACCACGCTGGCCAAGTGTAGTTTCGCAGACCTTTGGAGTCTCGGAAGTCTCGGGCATGCAGATTTTTTCCTTAAACTTATACAATTGATATTTTTGTACTAAAAACCGAATTAAAAATCTTCTCATTTTATAAAGTTCGTTAAAAATTGCAACCACCTTCCTGCTAGAATAAGATTTAACAGTTTTTTTAAAAAATCTGACATAATAACGTCATCCTTTTATAAGCTTTTGTTTAACTTGCCTGTCTGTCTGTCTGTGAATTTGTTTAGATCAAATCTTGCAAATGAATTTTAAAACAGTCATCCCCAATCGATTGAGCTGAAATTTTGCATACACGTTTAGTTTGGATGACAACGTATGGTTATATCAGTGACGTCATTCCAAATCCAATATGGCGTACTCCGGCGGCCTAGTTATTTCTGATTTATTTGTCTTACAAAAAAGGGCAATACGTGCAATTTATAATTTAAAACCACGTGAATCCCTTAGGGAGAAATTCAAGGAAATAGGTATTCTTACAGTAGCCTCGCAGTATATTTACAGTAATCTAATCTTTGTAAAACAGCACATTCAGAATTACAAAAGAATATGCGATCTGCACGATAGGCCAACTAGAAACCGTCATAGGCTCGTGACTCCATCGCTCCGCCTCACTAAAGTCCGAAGGTCGTTCGTGGGAATGAGCATACTATTCTTTAACAAAATTCCTCAACCTATTATAAACTTGCCTTTACACAAGTTTAAGATAACCATTAAAAAAATGCTCCTTAAAGAAAGCTTATTATACTGTCGAAGATTATATTAATGATAAAGGCGCATGGATTTGACTCGCTCCAGCAATGCTCAGGACAGTGGTTACTTATGTATCTGTATATGTTGTATGTAGATTATTGTAAACATACCATATACTATTTTTTTTTTTCAAAAGAGCAACCACCGAGTTTCTTGCTGGTTCTTCTCGGTAGGAACGGCATTCCGAACCAGTGGTAGATTCATTTGACTATTCATAAGAACTTGTAAAAAGTCTATTTGAATAAAAATAATTTGATTTTGATTTTGATTTGATTTTGATGGACCCCCATGAAGGGTATCAATTAAAAAAGTTTGTAAAATGTACGTCAAATAAAATGACGTCACACTAAATTTAATAAGGCTGACGATAAAAGCTTGTCTTTTAATGATTCAAGACATAAGTGCTTGTTTTACAGACTCATCCAAACGTGGACAAAGAAGCGTTCAGGTCTGAGGGAGTGATCAGACTAAAGCAAGCGCAGCGTCCGTTCCCCTTACACAGTGACGTTGGTGTTTTAAAATGGCGTTTGACTCACGCCGACGCCGCTCCGTTATCAGGTACGATATCTATTATTTCCATCCATCCATCCATCCATCAGCCTGTATGCATCCACTGCTGGACATAGGCCTTTTCGAGAGCGCGCTACCAAACACGTTCCTCCGCCTTCCTCATCCACTACAGCACATTAACGTCCCACTGCTGGGCACAGGCCTCCACTCTCATAAGAAAGAGCTTAGACCCACCACACTGCTCCAATGCGGGTTGGCGCGCTGTAACGACTATTATCATGTAAGGCGCGGGACATATAGAAGTGGCGCCGGCGCGGCGAGTGGCGAGGGCGCGCGCGCCACTGGCGTGCCGCTTCTATCTATTTCATACAAAATGTATGCAAGCGGCGTGGCGCCGCGTAGCGCGTATACACAAGAGGCGCGGCGCGGTTGTGGCGGGGCGACGCTTCCTCGCCACTCGGCGCGCCCGTTCGCCAGTGGCATGCCGCTCGAAACGCACAGGGCCGGATTGAAAATGCACGACGATACGGAATTTAATATCGATTTTGCCAGTTAGTGGAAAAACACCTAGAACTTTACGACTAGCTTTTTTTAGTTTGTAGGTATAATGCTGGGCACAAACCTGAGCTGTACTTTGCACCCATTCCGGGTTGTGTTGGAATTATAGTCTGAAATAATACATACAATTGATAGTAATTTTCCGGGATAAAAAGTAGCCTATGTCCTTCTCCGGGACGTAACTTACCGCTGTACCAAATTTCATCAAAATTTTTTGAATAGATGGGCCTTGAAATCGTAGCAGACAGACAGACATACAGACATACTTTCGCATCTATACTAATATTATAAACGCGATCCACGCGGACGAAGTCGCGGGAATCATCTAGTTTATAATATTAGTATGGATGAGAAACACTAGTTTATCCCAAATACGTCCCACTGCTACGTCACAGTCTCGCCGTTTGCGCGCCACTGGCGTGCCACTGGCGCGCCAGAGGCACGCCAGTGGCGCGCGCGCCCTCGCCACTCGCCGCGCCGGCGCCACTTCTATATGTCCCACGCCTTAGTGATAATAACCGACAACCGTGACCGACGGCTTAACGAGCTCTCCGAGGCACGGGGGTGAAACACCGCCAACTTCCTCATCCATCATCTATTATTTACTAAGTTTAATAATCCCCTTTCTCTCTTTGATTTTCCGTGATAAACAACCGTTTAAAAAGTAGTTGTTCTGTTGCGGCGAAACTCCTACAATAGGGATGATGACAACTAGTTCAACTACATGACAACTAGATGACAGTTAGTCGGTCAGTCACCTTTTTTCAGTTATATATATATTTAGATTGACGTTCTTGAGAATGTAACTCAAAAAAACATCGATATATATGTAGGTACTAGATGGGCCCTTTCATAGAAAAAAATTGGGCGTCCAAACTTTAGAGCACGCTCCTAGCCTGTATAGCCCTGTCCTTATCCCCTCGATAGCGCTGTCCCGCTTTTCAGACTAGATGGCGTTAGTAAAATAGGTCCACATTCTTTGTTTGACAGGGCCCGTCTATGTAAATTGAGGTCGTTGCAAAAAAATATAATGATTACAACATAACACCCCCCCGCAGTGAACTGCTGGCCGTCGGAGGGCGCGGGCGGCGGCTGTGACGTCAACATCGAGTACGAGCTGGAGCAGGAGCAACTTGTGCTCACTGACGTCAACATCACCATACCGCTGCCGTGAGTCACCCGATCTCAACCCATATTTTTATAGGAGATAGTTGCACTTTTGGCAACTATCGCTAGAAAGGCTAATTTAGTATTTAGTGCGTCCTAGGCTCTCCACTGATGACGATAGTGAAAGTCTGCCCGCATGCTGATGGGCCTTTCACTAGATATAAAGACTTGTTATGGTTACTAAAAATGAACCATAACTAGAAAGGCTGTCTGTTGTACAGTATTTAAGTATGCGCAGTACCTATGTAAACAGTATAAGAACTGACGCTATTCATCGGGCCTTTCACTAGATATCACCTCTGAAAGACATGATTAACTTACAAACTGTAAATAATTATTTCATGGTTTTAATATGACGCGTCGTTACGTTAGTTTGCAAATAAATATTATAATATAAGGCGTAAAACTAATAAGCGTAATGGGACTGCAAGTAATTTAACTAATAAGAGATCATCCATAAAGTACGTCACACGTTAAGGGGGGGAGGGGGTCGAGGAAGTGTGACAAGGGGTGAGAGGGGTCCTATGTTTCGTCACGTCACAATTTAAAATCTTATACATCTAAACGGCAAAACACGGAGCGGGCGCGGGTCGGGTCGGGTGCGCGGCGGGTTGAATTCCTTGTATTTATATGGACGACATCACACAGAACGCAGGCAGTACTTTTTTTTTTTTTTTTAATTTATTTAGTACCAGAAAGAAGAGAAATACGAAGAAAAACAGATAAATAGTGGGCAAGGAAGCACTTATCTCTATAAGAGATCTCTACCAGTGACCCTTGGCAGTGAGAAAGGTTGTGGAGGAAGAATAGGTACAACACGATATGAGATAGCATGAAATGAGATATTATATCATAAACTTACATAAACACACAAATATACATACTAATGATATAAATATATAATGTATATACATTAATAAATACATATCAACATACATATTATATAATATAATACTTACATACTTTATGGTCGACCCCTAACAACCCATTCTAATTTCACAGTATAAGAGGTATGTAACGAATATCAATTTCTAAGCATTCATTCGCAAATGCGGATGCGAATATCTGCCGCAGATATTCGCGAATGCGAATGCGTATGCGAATATCTGCCGCCGATATTCGCGAATGCGAATGCGTATGCGAATATCTGCCGCCGATATTCGCGAATGAGAGTGTTCAATTTCAAATTTGGCGCCATTTATCTATGGTTCTATTTTGATAGCTGACATGGCGCTCCCATTCCCGAAGTAGTGAAGCCCCGGGCGACTGCAAGTCTAAGGATTCTCTTTGCGTACAGTTCGACCAACCATTCGATGTTTGTCGCTACTCATGTTTTTATTTATTGTGAGATAGGCTTGCGCTTGACGACTATCATGCTTAGTGCAAAGCAATGATGAGCTCTATGTTGGAACACGCTTGCCTAGAAGATGCCTATTCACTCTTGCCTTAAAGGTACCTAAGTTATACGTGGCAGGAAACACGTGCGCTGGGAGGGTGTTCCACACCCTATAGCGGTTCGTATCAGAAACGTCGAGTAAAAACGCTTCGTGCGAGCAAATTGGACGTCAACCAGATAAGGGTGCCAACGATGATGTATAATATAACGTGTTGTATAATATAACGAGTTGTATAACGTGTTGTATAGTATAACATGTTGTATAATATAACGTGTTGTATAATATAACTTGTTGTATATCCAGTTCGGGGAACCCATCGCTGGTGGTCCACGCGTGGGAAGGCAGCTACGCGCAGAAGGGCCGCAGCATCATCTGGAGCATCCCCATCATCAATCGCCAGCAGAAAACCGGCACACTGGAGTTCACGTGAGTATATCCACTACTCTCTCTCTCTCTTTCTCTCCTATCAACCCACTGCTGGCTTACATCTGTGCACGAGTCTACTCCCGGAATGAGAATGGTTTGGCCATAGTTCACCATGCTGCCCAAGTGTGGATTGGCACACGGCACACTCACACACCTTCGAGAATATTATGTAGAATGTCTGGGGCGTACAGATTTCCTTGTCATGTTTTCCTTCACCGTTTGAAGCAAGTGATGTTTAATTCTTAAAACGCACATAACTCTGAAAAGCTGGAGGCGCGTCCGGGGATCGAACCCGCGACACCGTACAGGAGATCGTGTGTCTTAAATACTAGGCTATCACCGCTTCATCTACTACTATACAACAACTTAATGCAAAGTACAGAAGGATCCCTCCGCAATGACGATTAAATCGTAAGTGTGTAAATCTGTACGTCTGCTACATTTTCAGGGCTCAACTGTTCAACCGATTTTGAAAAAATTTGGTACAAAAATAGGCTGCACCATTGCAACTGGAACGCTAAATCACTTAGCGGTACGCCTTTGTCGGTAGGGTGGTATCTAGCCACAGTCGAAGCCTCCCGAAGAGATACAGGGTAAATTCAGAATTTATAAATTCACAAATTGACCCTGCTAGGAATCGAATCTGGAGCCTGCCATCATAAAACCACAGCTGAGCGCTGTGCCAGTGAGGTCGTAGAAAAGCTTAAAAGTTAATAAACGCCTCTCTTTTAAAATTGCCAATTTTATGCACTAGTTGTATAATCTAATATCGTTACAGGGTGACCCCAGCCATTCCCAACGATTTCTTCCCTCTGACCGTAACGTGGACATCCGACACGTCCCTCGCTCTACTCACGGCTACCAAGGTGACGCAGGCCGACGACGCCTCAGCCGTAGACTACTCGCAGGATATCAGTTTTCATGCGGATAAATACGAATTTGTTTAATATCTACTGTATGAATAATAATATATTCCGTGTATTTCAAATATTTTGTTAAATAAATGATCATTATTCTATTGAATTCGTATTTCATTACTTACTTACTATTTTGCTAAATTATAAATGATAATTGATTCAAAGAACCTAAATGTCAATTGGAAATTTGTTTTGTCGCTCGCTTCGCTCGCCGAAATTCGTTGGTATTCAGAGTTGCCCTTTCTCTCGTACATTCCAACATTTTCAAAGATTATAAGTCTACTTGCAAAGTTGTATACACAAATGTAGCCTGGTCGGCCATTCTTGACTATAAAATTACGGACATTTCAGGCATTTTTAGGGTTCCGTAGCCAAATTTGGCAAAAACGGAACCCTTATAGATTCGTCATGTCTGTCTGTCTGTCTGTCCGTCCGTATGTCACAGCCACTTTTTTATTGTAATATACTTAACAATAGTTTTTGATACAGGAAAATGGCGATGAAAAATACTCGTTGTTTTTGCCATTTCTCTGTAGCAAACTAGTTATAACCTAACTGAAAATGACCTAACAAGAGTTTTCCATAAAATGTTATATCTGATAAAATATCAATAAAACGATTTTTTACATCAGCGTATTACTGTATAGTAGTATAAAATATGGCAGAACAAAATGTGCAGTTTTATTGAAGCGATATCGTTGCTCCGTGTCGTAAGTTTTACAACGGCAAACTATTATGATCCGCCATATTGGATGTTACGTGAAGACGATCCTATTGCAGCAGAGCCTGTTTTAAATCTCAATAATTCACGTTAGTACCTTCATTAGATGAAATTATTTATTTTACGTAGGACAACTTTTGCCACTTATGATGAGTCGTAAGAATCTACCACCGGTTCGGAAAAGTAATTCTACTTAGAAGAACCGGCAAGAAACTCAAGAAACTGAGCCAAACTCACTTGATTTAAAGTCAAAAATTCAGTACCGCTGATTTTAATTTCGCAAAGCATCCATTTGGAGCGCTGATTTTTGGAGCTCTAAAACAAGGGATTTAAAGTCCATTTTACTTTAACGGCAATGTGTTCGACTCTAGTATAGGTACCTACTCTACGTCGAATTACGGAACCAGCTTCCATCTTCTGTGTTCCCTCATGATTATAATATGGGGATAAACAAATACCTATCTCAAAAGCCGGCAACGCATTGGCGGTTTCTCTGGTGCTGCAAATGTTCATGGGCGGCGGTAATCACTTTACATTAGGTGACCCACCTGCTCATTTGCTCGCTATACTTTTTTTTTTTAAATGGCCAATCAAATGCGTGCAGTAAATTAATAGAGATTGTCTGTCTCATACTAAGATTAACTCTATTTTGGCTCTGTTTTCAGATTTTCTTAATCTAAAAAACTATCAAGTAAACGCTGAGTCGGCGTCAGAGATAGATTATCCATGGATAGCACGGGTTATCCATTCGAAGGTGTATTCCAAGCCTCAGTTGTGCACGGCTGTGTGTATATCACGACAGATATTTATTTCTGCGGCCAGATGCGTCATTCTGTATGTATTTAATACATAATGCCTTACGTATGTGTGCACTTCCACCAGAGATTACGGTTAAGTACTTATGTATCTACACATCGATGTTATTCTACCTACCTACATTATTTTTTGTACATTATTTTAAAAGAGCAACCACCGAGTGTCTTGCTGGTTCTTCTCAATAGGAACGGCATTCCAAAGCAGTGATAGATTCACTCGACTAAGTATTCAAAAGTCTATTGAATAAAAAATATTTGAATTTTGATTTTTTTTTAGATGTCCCAGTTTGATATGCTACGGATGTGTGTCAAAACCATCAAAAGAAGGGATCTATTTTCATTTCACTAGATGTTATTCAAAGATTAACTACTTTAATAATTATGCTATTAGATCAAGCGCTCCTATTGGTGGGATTAATACAAATTCGAAGCTTATCAACGTAGCGTCGTAGCACATCTCTAGTGGAAGCGGACCCTATGGGTGCGTTTTGAGCGGAGTGGAGCGCAAACGTTGCGATTCGAAGTTCGAACAATCAAGATACCTGAGTAATAACAAGTAATAAAATTAAAATTTTTAAAAAAAACCCACGACGAACTGCAGAGCTCCATTATACCTTTGACCTTTATAACTTTGAAACAACAATTAGAACTTAGCAAACGTATATATTACATAATATCTAAAACACAAAACTGCATCTTTGACAGCTCAGTAGTTTTTTTGACCAGTGTGGTGGACTATGGCCAAACCCTTTTCTTTCCGAGGCGCGCTTGTCACGACAAATCAAAAGAGTCCAAACGCGACGGGTATACGATGAGAATTTAAGGAGTTCCCATGATCGCCTCCTGACTCCATCATGATACCCTGGGCAGCATCAGCAGCTCACGGGTTGTGGTTAGACTTACAAGTAGTACAGATTTTACTGTACTAACCTGAATTCATTTATTATGGTGATAACAAAATAAATAAAAATGGCGCTGATTTTTTAAAACTTTGGTAACAGTTTCCTGTTTCGTAACCCCAGGGAGTCCTAAATATCGATTTTGAACGAAATTGGTCAATTAACAAAGAATTTCAAAATGGCGCTGATTTTCTAAAATTTTGGTAACACTTTCCTGTTTTGTGACCCCAGGGAGCCCTAGATATCGATTTTGAACGAAATCGGTCAATTAACACAGAATTTCAAAATGGCGCTGATTTTTTTTAAATTTTGGTACCAGTTTCCTGTTTTGTAACCCCAGGGAGTCCTAAATATCGATTTTGAACGAAATCGATCAATTAACAAAGAATTTCAAAATGGCGCTGATTTTTTTAAATTTTGGTACCAGTTTCCTGTTTTGTGACCCCAGGGAGCCCTAAATATAGATTTTGAACGAAATCGGTCAATTAACAAAGAATTTCAAAATGGCGCTGATTTTTTAAAATTTTGGTACCAGTTTCCTGTTTTGTAATCGCACGAAGTCCTAAATGCAATAAACCGCATCTCAATCGGCCCAGTACTTTTGTGAAAAATGGTAACAGTGGTTGAAAAATTAAGATCATAGACTACAGCTCAGCTTTGTTGTCTATGCTCCTAAAATATATTTAAGAACCTTCTCACAAGCTATACACATCTAATGCAAAAAACCACATCTCAATCGGCCCAGTACTTTTTGTGAAAAATGGTAACATATTGAAAAAATAAAATCATAGACAACAGCTCAGCTTTGTTGTCTATGGTCCTAAAATATATCTAAGAACCTTCTCACAAGCTAAACATATCTAATGCAAAAAACCGCATCTCAATCGGCCCAGTTCTTTTTGTGAAAAATTTTAACACATAGAAAAATTAAAATCATAGACTACAGCTCAGCTTAGTTGTCTATGGCCCTAAAATATGTCTAAGATCCTTCTCTCAAGCTATATATATCTAATGCTATAAACCGCATCTCAATCGGCCCAGTACTTTTTGTGAAAAATGGTAACAGTGGTTGAAAAATTAAGATCATAGACTACAGCTCAGCTTTGTTGTCTATGGTCCTAAAATATATCTAAGAACCTTCTCACAAGCTATACACATCTAATGCAAAAAACCGCATCTCAATCGGCCCAGTACTTTTTGATTAAAATGGTAACAAAAAAGTGCACAAACAAACAAACACACAACCTCATAAGGCAAACACATATACCGTCTCCGCTTCGTCGAGGGTAAAAAATAACATGCTAAAATTTTCATGTCATCTATGATCTAATATAATCAATAACTATAATGGTCTACCTACTTGCACTTCACCGCTCCGCTCCGCTTCATTGAAAATGCCTTATTTTATTCAAAACTAACCATGATTATGATTAAGAATATTATACAGTCCTCGATGTCACTTTAAAATGCTATTTTAATTTGTATTCAATGCAGTCTGAAAATAAGCCAAACATCGTTGCTATACCAAGACTACCGCCTCAAACCCAAAGCGTTCGTGTTACCAACGAACGAGTCGAAGCAAATGTACGAAGACATAGGTTTTATTATAGCCCACGACGAATACCCCGGGAAATGGGAAACTGTGGAGTTGCTAGAGCAAAAACGCACGGACAAAGCTTTCAAGTGGTTCGGAAGATTAAAGTTTGATGACTACGAGCACAAGGTGGTTGGATATGCGAAGTTTAAGGTAATGTTTCCTGAGACGTGTTTATTTTGAAGCCGGTTACACATGGTCTGCGACTTTGGTCGACGGCTTAGCGTTGTAATATTTTCGCTGTGTGGACATTAAAATAGCAGCGATCGCTGGCAATGCGACAATCGAATCGCTGCAAATCTAAAATGTCTATGTCTATTCTAAATGCTATTCTATTTTTATACCAGTCATTGAGGCCACTGACGTAGTGCGGGGTGTCTATGGCGCCTTAGTTTGTCAGTTGTCACTTTCGTCAGTTTGGTTTAAAATTAATAATCTACGACTTGCCCACGACGAATATCCCTTAATTATGTTTGTGACCCCATGTCATAGCAGACTGGAAACTATTGCGGCTATGGAACTAGTAAAATTTACAATAATTGTAATATTTTTCACAGACTGACGAATCAGCCTTCTTATGGAAGAAGCCTTACTACCTAACTCAGCTAGACGTGTACGTCAGTATTAAGTTATGCCAAGAAATTCTGATATACCACCAACGCCACGATGGATTCGCAGTTCCCTGTTACCATTCATGCACTTTAGCAGAGTTCCAATCCCAGGGAACATTTGCACAGCATCCAAATTGCAAGAACTACCACGGGTCTGAGGGTAGTGCGATAATAAATAAAAAAACTAATAAGTTATTAGGTCTTGCCACTTGGGGTGCTTATTTTGACAAATTCGAATTGCCGGTAGGTTTTGCTATACCAAACTCGGACAATTTTATCGAAGACAGAGCTTGCGCTGAGAAAATTCGAGATCATAACAATTTTATAGTCGAACCAGGTGAATATCAAAAACTTTGCGATGCTAATAGGAAAAGTGGGCACATTTATACCAATCCATACCAATAGGCAGTGGCGAAAGGATTGATAAGGTTAATTTTAAATAAATGATTAAAAAACTGCAAGTAATATTATAAAATTTATTTCCTTGAATCCTTACAATTAAACCAAATTGGGATAACATTGCTTTGATAACTGAGATAATCGAGGGATGTAGGATTTTATTTTTAATCAAACTGAATCTTTCAAGCAACTAGCAAGTTTCTGAGAGATACTGGACACACGTGAATTCTCACAGAGACCTACTAGTCCATTGTCCAATAGTGAGTCTTTCAGTAGGTACCCCTATACCAAAAGATTTTAAAACTCACTGACACGACGTGTTGATTTGACATCGTGATTCGATGGTTGAAACACTTTGCATCAGAGTAAAATGAACCCAAACGCCTTTAATTTATAGTCGAAAATTCAGTAACCAACTTTAAAATGCACAACATTTCCACTTTGAGCACTGGCTGTGGATGTATGGACAAATAGAAGCTCTAAAACAAGGTTATTAAGTTGCACTTTCACGTTAACGCCAAAGTGTTTCGACGCTCGAATACGCTCAATGTCGCGTCCTCCGTATGATTTGAAATCTTGTATTAGGGGTAGTTGAAAGGACGATGCGATAATCATACATCATGGTTAGGAAAAGTCTGCTTATAACATTTTCAACAAAAAAAGGACTAATATTTACCTAGTTCTTATCCTTAATATTAATAATGTTATGTTATTAATATGAGTGTGGTAGACTGTCCGTCTCAGATTGACCATCTTTTCACAATCCATCATTTCAACCGATTTCAACAAAGCTTAGTATACAAATTTTCATACTGAACACACAAATACATATACAAATGATACAAAGGCTAAAATATTATACCGAAAAATCAAAAGCTTGAAGAATTTATAAACCTAAATCCATGCAGACGAAAAAACTGGGAATCCTCTAGTATAGAATTAAGTGATGTATAGAAACAAGACAGCCCTATAAGCCAACAGCCTCAATTTACATAGACGGGCCCTGTCAAACAAAGAATGTGGACCTATTTTACTAACGCCATCTAGTCTGAAAAGCGAGACAGCGCTATGGCGGGGACAAAGACAGGCTTATACAGGTGTGGCGAAAAAAATTGGCAATTTTTTTCTATGAAAAGGCCATCTAGTACCTACATCTAAATCGATGCTATAAGCATCAATATAATATTCCACAATAAAAAGCTGCGCCAAAATAAAAGCTTCGCTGAAGTGTCAGTAAAATATGCAGGGCCTCTTTAAATTTAAGAACTTTGTTAACCACCCATGTTTAGCAAATAAACTTCATTTCATTTCATTTAATTAAAATTCTATTTTCCGTTACCCATAGAAGTTATACTGAAAAGCAAAGTTACCCCAATTTACAGTCGGTATATGTATAGCTATTAAATAAAATAAAAATTAAGCTTATAATAATATGATCCATGGAAAGTCATTTTACTTTCTAAGCATCATCTACTTTAAAGTTAAATTTGAACTCTAAACCTGAAGCAGAAAGTGATACACTATTTTTATTTTCAACATTACATTTAGATTCTTTATTTTCATCTGTAGCAACACTTGTACTTGATGAATTGGTGTTGCTAGTAGTATTATTTACTACAGATTCACAATTATTTTGGTCAATAGTTTTATCATTCTCCATTAAATCCTTTGGTATTGCAAAATTGAATTTAAAAGAACTATCTCCATTGGTTAGCAAAGCCGATTTTCGTAAAAAGGTAGCTTTTGGCTGAACAGGACTTTCTGATATCTTTATTTTGCTTGCCACTGAAAAAAATTATACTTTTCGTTAAAGGCGGTTTTATTTTAATGATCTTGACATTGTCAATTTTGCTATTAATTAATGCAGCAGGGTATTGTTAAATAATGTTGCTAAATGATTGAAATAAATAAGATATTACAGAAAAATATCAACTTATATTGTCATTACCAAATAATTTAGTTACAACATTATGCATAGAGAATTGATATTATGCTATAAACAAAAAAAAATCACAGACAAAAGAAAAAATTAGACAAGAGTTTTCACAACTTCGTTGCAGTGAGAATTTCAAAATGTCTGCCTGTCCTTGTCTACAATTTAAATGGACTCGTGTGCAAAAGTTTTAGCTTTCCAATGGTTAAATTGTTTGTTTGAGGGATGTATCCTCCCCTTTACAGGAGGAAGTATACATCCCTCTACCTTTCAAGATAATAAGATATTATAATAGAAGTTAGAAGAATATTCCCTACCCTACTGCTGCATAGAAGAGTTTTATCATCAATTATCGGAATAGGCAGTGCAATGTTGTGGGATTTCATAACATTATCTTAATATGGATATGCCATTAAAATCCACAAGGCTGGGATGTATGAATTAGTAACATAAAGACTTTGAATATTATCAAATCTTTAGAAATATTGTCTCTGGTTTCCTAGCAGAGTTCTTATTGACACATCATGGAACATAATATAAAAAGAAACATTGCAGGTACTTAATGGTAATAGCGGGATCATAAACCTACAGGTGCATTATATCAATCCATACTAATGTAATGTTTCAGGTCATTTACCCAGAATAGTTCTAGAATCTGTTCTGATCACTGGTTATCATATACAGGCAGATTCTGTCTATTTTTTTCTTTACTCTGTGTATTAAAGTTGGGCTTTTTTTGTATTTAAATAGTAACAATTATTATTAACACACCTTAAATTTAATATAATTGCATCCTAACAGCTAGCTTGGTATAACCAGACACCTACTTTTGGCCAATTTTTTTTCCTCCGCTGCCATTTTAGCTCTGTAGTCGCCAAAGTGGGTTCGCATTAGTTGTCTCTTTCTTATCATTGGCTGGTTATTGTTTTTCAAAACTGTTAGAACTTTCCAGGCTTCTTGTACTGAAAACAAAGGAAAATAAATTTGCTTGTAGATATAGAGGCTTATTTATTTATACTAAATTACCAACTCTAGCTTGCTAAGAGTTAATCAAAAGCATGCATTGCATAAGTTCAAGGAATTCACAAAGATTCTCTGTGTTTTATCTCTATTATGGTAAGTGTATTGATGTGTAGGAATTCTCTTAATCAGATGTAGTATGAGTCTATCTCTAGCATTTCTGTACCAGAATCCTAATTGGTTAAACAGAGGGGTTATTCAAAGACAACACAGTAAACATAAAACATTGTAATCTGTTGACAGTTTACAATATTTCTAGGTAGATTACTATCTAACCGTTTTTGCAATCTTACGGTGATATATATAAACACAATAACATTGAATTAAATAGGCTGTGGAACACTGTCCCGGCGCACGTTGCCTGCCACATATAATTTAGGTACCTTCAAGGCGAGAGTGAATAGGCACCTCCAAGGCAAGCACATTCCAACCTAGACCTCATCATTACTTTGCAAGTGCAAGCCTATCTCGCAATAAAAAATATTAAAAAAAACACAAGACATTTCCAATTTAAGGATAGCCTTAGGCTCAGCTTTAGTATACTGGACGCGGAGTTGGACGTTCATATTTTTTTTACAGAAAGACCTTCATGTGGTAAGCCTTGCACTAAAATATTTTACGTCGAATCCTAATACTTTTCGAGAAATAATTTTTTGAAAATTCGCAATTCTTCAACACTTTTCACTATTTATTACGACATTTGCCATAGATTACAGACTCATTGACGTTTAGTTGGCGTACTAAAGTTTCGTTTTACGTAATAAAATCCGTTCCAAACTTATAAAGTATCACAAAATGCTAATAATCGTATTCAAACCATAAACAATGTCTATATTGATTATTGGTAAAACGGAACGCGTGCGTTGGCGCCAGAATTCAAATCTATGAGTATCGTTTTACGCGCATTTCAGTTTAGAGGTTATAAGGTTAAAAAAAAACGTTTAAAGGTTATAGGTTTAATTATTTAACTAAAAAGGTATAAAGGTAGGTTATTATACGTATATTTAGGTATTTGAGCATATGATACACGAAACCGAATTGGCACACCCCGATTCCACGCAGTCTTGTCTGCCCTACCCCTAGAGTGTTTTTTTTAAGCGCGTAGCCAGAAGCTCGCGTAGGAGGTCCTGAATGAAGCGAGCCTACGAGGCCGAGTGGAGCGAAGGGGGGAGGTGGCGAGCGAAGTGAGCCGGCGACCTCCGCAGCGAAACGAAGGTCGAGTAGGCGAAGCTTCATTCAGGGGCGACGAAGCGAGTCTTCTGGCGTAGCCCATTCTATTTAAGAAATTAACCTTTTCCACTACCTAAAACAAAAGGTAAGGTAGTTTGAAGTAGGTATAATTAATTAAAAGGTATAAAAGTGAAACCTAACCTCAAAATTTTAAAAAATTAATATCTCGGAAACTACTAAAATTCGGAACGTCTTACTTTGAGGGGGGGTATATCCCCTCCCCTCCTCCCCCCCCCCCTCCCCCCTCCCCTCCCTCCTCCGTCACCGTCACTATACTATAGCCCAACCAATTTCAAAACTTTAAAAAATTATTTCACGAAAACTATTGAGTTTCGACATTTTTCCCTTGGAGGGAGGGTTCACCCCCTCCCCCCCTCCCTCCACCCCCCTTCCCTCCCCCCTCCGCCGCGTCCAGTATACTAAAGCCCAACCTAGCCTTAAGTCTTCAGTCTTAAGGCTATCTTGTAAAACTTATAAAAGATACAGTAAATGCATACATTGTTTTTCATTTCCTTTTTTGTCAGCAAGCGTCTTTTCTAACTGTTGGATGCACCAGCACAGTTGTAATTGGAACTCCCTGATCGAGTCTTCAGGGTTTCCACTATCCGTGCCTTCCTTGTCTGGCTTGCAAGACTTTTGTAGCGAATTTGGCTTGCCTTTGCTATGTAACTTTGTGGCTTTAGGCATTGTGTTAAATTGTCTTACGTAACTATCGCAGAAAGTCAAAATCACTTTTAAATACAATTATTTTCACAAATAACTAATAGATAATCGTTTTTAAAAATTTTTGGTAAAATTTTTAGAAAATGTAATCCCACGTTCTGTTTATAAGTGACACTTTGACAGTTGACATTCGAATTTTTTTGGAATTTTTCCATGAATCTAGGATGTTTGGTTTCTTTATGGTTCATTAGGCTTAGTTCACAATATGGTAAAACCCATAGATTAACTACTAAAATAAACCCGTGGAGGTATTTCCCTATGGTTATTTCCCTAGGGTTAAACCTAGGCGCGGGGCGCGAGCGAGAGCATGGAATGTGTAAGTATATTATAGTATAGAGTCGTAGACAGAGAGAGATATATAAGAGAGGTTTAATTGTTCTATGTATAGAGTAGTGTTTAAAATAAGCCGATTTAGGTCTATTATCATGCTATTATCTATTGGCATGATCTATTGATCGAATTGTCTATGACTTAACCTCAAAGTCAAAATAAAAAGAAAATGTCAAAGTCAATTCAACATTCAAATCAGAGACAAGTTAACCAGAGATTCAAATATAAATGGACTAATGGATCTTCAGATTTAGATTTTTCTCTAAAAAAGGATTATGCCGCTTGGAACGTTCGGAAAAATAACACTTTCGTGGTAAATAGCTTCACATCACCCCTCTATTCCAATTCCAGAAATAATAAGTCTCGTGGTGAGCCCTGCGTTATTATAATAAGCAGTTTTGTTGAAACTTTACTGTAGTTTTTATAGGTTATTTTAACAATTCAGCATTTCATAATTTTTAGTTAAATAATATGAAAAGTCAGTGTAGAAAGCTTGATAATTTAATTAAGATTTCAAATTGCGTTCTGAGGTTCGAAATTGGCTGGCATAGCTACAGCAGTTAGCGTATAAGTTTAGTAAGTTAAAAGAACTAAGTACCTAACTAAACAGGAATATATTCTCATTAGTGGGTACATTGGTTTGCGTAATACTGTCATAAGTAGCGCGATTTAAGCATACCTTTTCAACTTATTATCACAATTTGAATGATTTGAATTGTTGAATTGTTGACTTAAACCTTGCTGAATCTGTCAATTTTTTTTTTTTCACTTATCCACTAGACGTAAGCCCTTGACTGCGATCTCACCTGATGGTAAGTGATGATGCAGTCTAAGATGGTAGCGGGCTAACCTGTTAGGGGCATGGCAATTAATTAAACCCATACCCCTATTCGGTTTCAACACTGCATCGTACTGGAACGCTAAATCGCTTGGCTGCACGTCTGCCGGTAGGGTGGTAACTAGCCACGGCCGAAGCCTCCCACCAGGTCAGACCAGGGAAAATTCAGAAATTATAAATTCCCAATTTGACCCTACTGGGAATCAAACTCTTTGAAATCGAATTGAATCTTTTTATCCTGGAAAATTAGCTAGTATCATATAAATCAATATATTTTATAAACAAAAAAAGGCAATCTAAGTGCTTAATATGTTCTAGGGTAGGCGTGACAGTAACAAGTCTATCTCTGTTTGCGGTGGCCAAGAAAAACATAGATGCCAGCCGCCTGGAGAATATGAAAGTGCGTGAACGCATGCGCAGATCCAACCAGGGAGAGTACCCTGATTCCTATAGGAAGTTGTGAGTGTAAGTACTAAAATCAATTCATTTTTGCTTTAGTTTTTCTGTGAGCAGGATATGATAAATAATCAATTATCATATACGGTTTACTGAATTGAGAATTACATGTTGAGTCTGTCTCAAAGACTACATAACCCTTAGTATGGTAAGGAACCGGATTCCAGTTTGAGGCGTTTACGAGATAGAGGGCAAGGAACCGGATTTCAGCTTTATGGAGGAACGCGGTTTCCGCGGGTGCCGACATTTTTGTTTCTTAAAAATAGAATACTGTCTCGATTCCTCTCTAACATTGGTATTATATAATAGGATAGACAAGGACACAGGAATGTTTTGGGAGCCCTACTCAATGAAATAAATCTATGGGTATAAGTTTTGTGCGAGAAGGACACGAACTGTAATTTGATGCTTTGTTTTTTTTTTGGTTTTTAAAATTCAAAATGGAAAAGGATAGAGAAACATAATGATTTCAAACAAATTGATACAGGTAATATTGTATATTATACTGAGATTCTAGTTTTTAAAAGGGGGTCTTTTTTTTTGTCTGTGTAAACCATAAAGAAGAGCGATTACCTTTTAAACTTAAATCTAGCTAATTTAGCTTTAGTACACTAATACGAGTTATTATTTTTTTAAGCGGCGTGAAATTCGACACCTGTCACGTGCCTCTGCAGATAATCATACTCCATTTATTGGCGGACTACAGAAGAAGGGATAAGGAATAATTAAGCAAATTTTTGTTTCTAATTGATATTGTGTAAGGTTTGAGAGTTGGAACTTGCTGTTTTTGCTTGAATGCTTAATTCAGAAACTGGCCCAATATCAATTCAGAAACAAAAAATTGCTTATTAGTCCTTAAGTAGTCTTTGAGACAGTCTCAACATAAAATTCAGAAACCGGCCGTTAGTCAGATAGTCTTGATCAGCCATATGTATCACACCTGATCAAGACAATACAGTACAGGTTGCGAAGTTCTACAGATTATTTAATTGATAAATGAAAAAAAATTAAGGAGGTCTTTGCCCAACATTGGGACTCTACAGGCTGCAAATAATAATAATAATAAAATTTAAAACAATTATAACACTGCCTTTTATAAAAAAATTATAAGCCTTTGTCACTGGGAATGATGTAAGAATTCTAATGATACCCCATACATCCAGATCTGTTCAGGCATTTATAAGTTAAAGTGGAATAAATAAACACACACATACATGAAAACTGAAAACATTGAACTGCTGTTTTGGGCAGTCATGTAAAAAGTGTGGATTTAACTCGTCCCAGCAATATCCCACACATTTCTGGAGCGAGTACTACTTCTGTCATGTTCTTTTCTTTGTATATTCTGTATTCTTTGCTGTGTTGTGGTGTTTAGATAAAGAGTAAAATAAGATATAAATAAATAAATAAATCCTTTATTTTCAATCATTTTGTGTTACATGGTCATAGATCTTGTAACTATTTGAAATTAACAATAAGTATTGTGCTATAACAAAAAATTTACACAAAATGTTGCAACATCAAAAACTGGCTATCCTAGCTAGATTTTTTAGACCTGTGTTAAGGATAACCAGCCCTCTCCCTCGTTAACCCAATGTGTGCACAAGCTAATGTTTTTTCAACTATAGTTATATATGCATTCACTAAAAAATACTATAAACTATATAAATCATTAAAAATATATATTATTGTACGTTATTATTTAACTTAAACAATGTGCACTAGTGAGTAGTGTGTATGTATGTATGTATGTATGTATGTATGTATGCGTGCGCGTGTGTGTGTGTGTGCGTGTGTGTGTGTGTGTGTGCGTGTGTGTGTGTGTGTGTGTGTGTGTGTGCTTTGTTTTAAGAAAATATAATAGGTTATATATCAGACTAGTATGGCGCGGGGATGCGCGGCCCGCTGAAGCGGACCGCGTAGTAGACCGCGCAGCCCACTGTCTACTTACTTGCTCTCCTTCTATATGCTGTTTACTGCCTACGTGTTCTGAAGTAAACAACACACTGCTATGCTAGCGCCAGCGTGCCAAGCGTCCGACAGACGTAAAAAAATCTCATAAGAAAACATAGAACAGAGACCCCCCTAAGAATCTATAAGGGCCTTTTAATGTAAAAAAAAAATTTCTAGACATGCATAGTGTAATGACATGACATGCATAGAGACCGTTGAAGTAAAAACACAAAGAAACCTTCCTTAATTGATTAATATCAATATTATACCGCTGACGATCGGGTACCTACCTTTGAGTGCCATTAAACTTCGCCATCTTGGCTTTCCATACGGCAAACCGACAAATGACAACTCTTGCACAGAACAAATCTTGCAAAAAAAACCATATCAAAGTCTTGCATATTTCCTACTTCCACTCTTCCATCTAGTATTCTTTCTGAAATAGACATCTATGAAATTTTGGCCGTGCTCCTCACCCACTTTCAAACCCTCGATCATATCATTATTATATATTTTTTCCTCCGAAAAAATATGGAGAGTTCTTCTTTAAAAACAAAATTTGAAAAGGAACCGCATAAAAGTTTTGCATAGTTCTACACTTGTAGCCTCTTCAATATTCGCCATATATTTTCTATGGAAAAATAAATTCTACCATCTTGAATTTTTTTCCTGTTCATCAGTAGACCTTCATGTCCTGATCATCTTTTGTCAAGAAACCACTCTTCCATCTTTTATACTCTCCGAGATAGACACCGACGAAATTTGTATGGCGGCCATCTTAAATCCGCCATTTTGAAATTTTTTTCAGCTCACTGTCAATTGGATGAAGTTTCGAGTGACATTTGTTCGAGCACAAATATACCTATCTTCAATAACCTGGTTGTGCTCTTCATCCGTCTTCGAAATCCTCAGTCATCAGCTCTCTCCGTATTTTTCCTCTGAATGAATTTTTATCTTCTATACGAAACGATGAGTAAAAAAATATATTTTCATACAAAATTTTACAGGAGAGGTGATCAATCAGTCAGTCAGCACGAGCAGCTATATTATGTCACCGTAAGATTGTAAAAACCGTAAGATTGTAATCTAACGCTTTTTTTTCGATAGATTGTAAACAGTCGAAAGATTGTGGACCGTTCAATGTTTTAAGTGTCAATTTTTGAAATATTCATTGTATTTACGTTTTCTTGTCTTTCTTGTAGGTTAGGTTAGGGTTCGACATAAATAAATAAGTAGGGCACTTAGGTTCTATCGGGTTAATAAACCTAACAGATTACAATCTACCGAAAAATAATCCGTTATATTGTAATCATTCGACAGTTTACAATTTCGCGAGTTAGATTATAATCTAACGGTTTTTACAATCTTACGGTGACATCTCTCTGCGTCGTATTCCTCATTACTGAGGGTCGTGACCCCATTTCATTAATCAAACAATGGTAGGAGTTTTCTTGGGATAATAATGCGGTGGGTTCCCACGTCCTTCCGCATGCGACTCGACTAGAGTATTTAAACTCTTAGGATTTTGTAACCATTATTATCAGATGTTAGCGATAATAACCGGGACCGACGGCTAACGTGCTCTCCGAGATACAGGGAAAGCGAATAAGCCAAATTTGAACCTCCAATACGGTCACCCATCCAGTTATCGACTTGGGTCAATGTTGTTTAACTTTTGCAATCGACTGATGTGCGTTGTCACAACTAGGGCACTCGTCTCTCTGTCTGTGATATTGGTGTAGTGTTGTCAGTACTTTTTTTGAGTAGTAGGCTGTAACTTATTTTAATTTTATAAGTTAGATACTAGTAGCTGGATACATATTTATCTCACTTTTTAGGGTTCCGTAGCCAAATTTGGCAAAAACGGAACCCTTATAGATTCGTCATGTCTGTCTGTCTGTCCGTCCGTATGTCACAGCCACTTTTTTCCGAAACTATAAGAGCTATACTGTTGAAACTTGGTAAGTAGATGTATTCTGTAAACCGCATTAAGATTTTCTTACAAAAATAGAAAAAAAACAATAAATTTTGGGGTTCCCCATACTTAGAACTGAAACTCAAAAATTTTTTTTTCATCTAACCCATAGGTGTGGGGTATCTATGGATAGGTCTTCAAAAATGATATTGAGGTTTGTAATATCATTTTTTTCTAAACTGAATAGTTTGCGCGAGAGACACTTCCAAAGTGGTAAAATGTGTGTCCCCCCCCCCGTAACTTCTAAAATAAGAGAATGATAAAACTAAAAAAAATATATGTTGTACATTACCATGCAAACTACCACCGAAAATTGGTTTGAACGAGATCAAGTAAGTAGTTTTTTTTTAATACGTCATTAATCGTAAATCGCAATTTACCTTTCATTCAATCAACTCAAATATTTAAAAAAAAACATTTAATTTAAAACTTATTACAGGTTTGTACGGAACCCTCGGTGCGCGAGTCCGACTCGCACTTGGCCGGTTTTAACTTTAAACATCTCCAAAACTAAACTTATGTCATATTCAATACGAAATGCTGCTCAACCTGAGACTCTGTTAACCTTAAAGTTCATTCTTGCTCTGATAGGCCTAGCTCGAAATGTAACTGTGAGTCCATAGTTTCTACTGATAAAATTAAATATCTAGGCATTGTTTTAGATCAAAATTTTAATTTTAAAGACCATGTCGATCTACTTACAATCAGGGTCCGAAAGTTAATTTTCTAATTTCAGGTTAATTTTCTAACATTCATAATTTCAGGTACAATTTAACTGGAAATTTGTAATACCGTAATTGATAGAGATAATAAACCAAAATGGCCGTCCCACAACTGGACCCCGCGAAGCTGCAGCTAGTCCAAGAGCTGGAGATCGAGATGATGTCGGACATGTACAATAGACTTGTGAACGCCTGCCACCGCAAGTGTATCCCTGTCAAATACCACGAGGCTGAACTTGGTACATTTTAGTGGTAACTGTAATTATATAAGTGTAATTTCGGCCGAACACTGTTAGGTCGCAATTGCACTTGTAAGTTTTTACGAAGTAATGTATGTGTTGCCGTAAGATTGCAAAAACCGTTAGATTGTAATCTAACTAGCGATTTTGTAAACTGACTTGGGATAAAAGGTAGCCTATATCCTTCCCCGGGATACAACTTATCCCTGTACCAAATTTCATCAAAATCGGTTGAACAGATGGGCCGTGAAAGAGTAGCAGATAGACAGACAGACACACTTTCGCATTTGTAATATTAGTATGGATGCGACAGTTTGGATGGATGTTTGTTACTCAATCAACAAATAGCTTTTTCTTACCAATTTAGTAAATGAACCTGTTTTATTTTTCAGGTAAAGGCGAGTCAGTCTGTCTAGACCGCTGCGTCGCTAAATACCTGGATGTCCACGAGCGGATAGGCAAAAAGCTATCCAACATGTCGCAAGGGGAGGCTGAGGACTTGACTAAGATGAACTTGCCTGAGAAGAAATAGTAGACGTGTGGTAACTTGCCATGAATTGTTTTGTTCAATAATTTTGATAACTAAAAAGTAATATGTATCAAGCATCGATATATATATGTAGGTACTAGGTGGGCCCTTTCATAGAAAAAAGTTGGGCGACCGACTTGTAGGGCGTGCCCCTCACCTGTATATAAGCCTGTCTTTGTCCCCGCCATAGCTCTGTCCCGCTTTTCAGACTAGATGGCGTTAGTAAAATAACTCCACATTCTTGTTTGACAGGGCCCGGATATTTAAATTGAGGTCGTTGGTACCAAGATTTAACGCTTTGGTGCTACTGGTTGTAGGTACATGTTTATGTCAATACTAGCAGATGCCCGCGACTTCGTCCGCGTGGTTAAGTTTTTTTCCTCACAGGTGTTCCTCAATTTTCCGGTATAAAAAGTAGCCTATACCACTCTTCAGGTCCTTAACTACCCGTGCAAAATACCCGTTGCTCTGTTGCGGCGTGATTGAAGGACCAACTCTCTATTTCACCCCTTTGGGGGTAGAGTTTTCAAAAACTGTGAAACACATATTTCTTTGTTTTCAATCGGTAGCTCACATATCAAGTTTCATGGCTATAACTTAGGAAATGAAGGACTTTCATACAAATTTCCGACCCCTATTTTACCCCTTCGGGGGTGATAATGTTAAAAACTGTGACAGACGTACTTTATTATTTTTTACCGAAAGCAAAATACCAAGATTCGTTTAAAATATGTTGAGAAATGAAGGCCTTTCATACCAACTTCCATCCCCTATTTCACCCCTTTGGGGGTCGAATTTTCAAAAACGGTGAAATACGTATTTCTTAATTTTCAACTCTTAGCTCATATACTTACCAAGTTTCATGGCTATAGCTTTCATACATATTTTCAACCCCTATTTTACCACTTTAGGGGTTAAATTCTGAAAAACTGTGACACACGTAATTCTTTATTGTTTAACGAAAGCCAATATACCCAGTATCGTTTATATAACTTGAGAATATCTTGAGAAATTAAGGATTTTCATACAAACTCTCAACCCCTATTTCACCCCTTCGGGGGTGGAATTTTGAGAAACTGTGAAACACATATGTTTTCATTTTCAACCCGCAGCTCAAATATCAAGTTTCATGGCTATAACTTGAGAAATTAAGGACTTTCATACAAACTTTCAACCCCTATTTCACCCCTTCGGGGGTAGAATTTCGGGATAAAAAGTATCCTATGTCCTACCTCGTAGTATGGGCTCAAATCGCGCCAAGTTTCGTTTGAATTCATTCGGTAGTTTCGGCTTGATGCGCGGCCAAGATACAGACAGACAGACAGACAGACAGACAGACAAAAATGAAAAAAATTACAGATTTGGCTTCAGTATCGAATAATGAGTGCCCTCCAAAAAAAAATTTTCAAAATATCTTCAATGTACAGAATTGGACCTGTTACAGTTTTATTATAAGTATAGATATTCACCAAAACACAATTATTATACTTTTTGTTGTACAGAACTGAAAAGTGTCACCACTCTGTGATCTTGGTAGACACTTGGCAGTAGTCAACCGGTAACTGGTCCGTCGACCGCGCGTCGCTTATTAATGACGTCTTCGAAAAGTCAGTATTTTATTTTTATTTTTTTATAATAATAAAAGTTAATTCGGTTTTATGTACAGAAGTTATAAATAATTGGTTATTACTTGGTGTTCAAAGTCAAGATCAAAATATGTTAATATACTTTATATTATGTAGGTACACTTTATGAACGTCAAGTATACAAAGCAGTAAGACTTGATAATTAACTATGGTGTCTTAAAACTAAAGCTACGAGGGTGCCAAACGCGACCACAAGAAACTCAGCCCGGTTATAAAAAAAATATATATTTACTCTGTACTTAAGTCAGTAAGGTCAGGTGGGGTAAGTGAAACATACTTTACTGGTTCTTTTACAAAATTAGCTCTAAGTCAGTAAAATAGTTGTCATTTTGAAAAGCAATAAATGCAAAATACTCCTATTTAAATTGGCTTTCTAATAACATTGGTTTCAAGCCTCTCGACATGCGAATTACGACACAATTATTAAACAAAAACAGACTATGGTTTTGTTTCACTTACCCCGGAAATGGGGTAAGTGAAACTTTCGTCAGCATATCTATAATATCAAGTCTATAGAACTATTTCAATACCTAAAATGTCATATGAAATTGCTTCAATCTAATACACGACTAAGTCAGTGGTTATAAGGTGTAATTTCTGAAATACATGGAAAAAACTAAAATCGGGGTAAGTGAAACATAGGTACGGCTGGCAGGGGTAAAAAACCCAAACAAATATCGAATGAGTTTTATTTTATATTTTTAATATTCATTTTTATTAAATTCGTTTTCACACATAAAATGGTTTTAGTTCTATTACAAATTACAATAGAATAAACAACCATTGTTCTACTCAATGAACATTCTAATACATGAAGAAATATTTATATCTTATTTTAAATTATCAAGCCTAAACAAATATTTCAGTCAAACTTACAAGAAAAACTTATTATATCTTTAATAAACCTAAGTTTAGAGAGATCACAAATCACAATTGTTAATACTCGTTTAATGTCTTAGCGACGAGATAGTTGTCATAAAAGTAATTGGTAACAGCACTAAGAACGATATTAAGGCATAACTTACACTAATAATAATATAATCTAGCAAAACTAAGAAAACTATAAAATTTATAAAACAAACAATAATATTGTGTTCTTAAAGAAACAAAAATTATTAGAAAATATTAATTATATCTTTTCACTATCGTGTAAAATGACGCACTCGGTGGGATATTAAAATTAAATAATATAAAATTTATTCGTAATAGGAATAATAAAAAAAACATATTTCAAAAAAAATATTATAAAAAAAAATGTTTAAAAATAAATTTTGTCGTCTAGCCAACGAAGCATGTATACTTCAGGTTTATCTGAAACTTGGATTTCTATAATCTTCACGATAGATTCTTCTGGCACAGTATCCCTGTCCTTTTTTTTCGGCATTTTGAATTTTAATTCCCCTTTGTTGCGGATTGTAGTATAAAACGAAATATCATAGCTTCGGTTATCATTGCATGCTGTGTATGCCTATGTAATATTTCCATGTTTTCTTCAAAAAATAACGGACTAAAACAGTGTCATCTACGAAGTAAATCGAAGTTACCTGTACAGTGTTAGAAAGATGAACATTATTATCTTGCTCAGAGGACAAAATTATATCATTGTCATCGTGATTTTCAAGAACTTTGCCTCTTGAAGTCGGCGGATTAAGGCACAGAATTTCTGGAGAACGAGAAGGAAACGCTACTGAGGTACCTGTTATATTTGGTGTAAAATCTACTAAAGTAGGTAGATTTGAGACTTCGCAAGAGTGCAATAGAGGCGACTCTCTCAAAATAGGCAAACTTTTATAGTTTTGTTCTGATTCAATGTGTTCTTCATTACTCTGACCATCAGACTCCACTTCAAAAATACTTGAATCAGTGTGTTCGCTCATATTATCAGAAATGCTTGTAGTAGAACCATCAGACTCTAGGCTCCAATTTCGCTTTTTAGTTTTCTGTGTACATAGACCCGAGGAACCAGGCTCTGTTCCGATAGAAATCATGAAGTTGGGTGGCACGTTCTCGGGACTGAGAAGAGTGTTTTCTTTATTATAAGTTTTTACGCGTTTTACTACTTGTTTTTTTTTTGAAATCTTCTCTTGTTTTAAAGCATTATCATAGGCAATAACAATCTTTTCTTGGCGGGGTGGTACGTTCTCGTGATTTAAAAGAGTATTTTTTTTATTAGAAATTTTTGTGCGTTTTCCTACTCCTTTTCCTTTTGAAATCTTCCCTTTTTTTAAAGCATTATCATAGGCGGTACTAATATTTTCTGGGATTGTAGAAGACAAGCCTGACGGATCAGTTTTTTTGTTTTGTTTTTCCTTCTTGATACTCATAGCCTCATTTTTATCTTGCTTGGATTTCTTTATCAGTTCCTTCGCTTTGCTTTTTTCTTCCCTTTGTTTTGTTTTTAGTTCCTTCTCCAGTACTTTTTTTTCCTTTTCAGCTTCTAAAACTTTACATCTCTTGTAGACATCGTCATTTGTTATTAATTCGCCACCTGTAGCTACTTTTCTTCTTTTAGCTTTTGTAGAAATTCCACCTTTTACAGATCTAAGAAGAAGTTCTTCAAATGAAACTACGCGGTTTTCGAGAATTTTAACTTTTGAAGTACATGTATCATGATTTGTGAGTAAACTTGACTTTTGTGCAGTGTTGAATTTGTTATTTAATGATATATCATGATACTTAGAAACTGGGACACACTTTTGTTCAGATAACAATGTTTGATGCACGTGGCTAGCCACTGATGATTCAATTTGTGAACTGCTTGCTGATAGTTTATTTTCCAATAAATAGTTTGCTTCGCGCTGAACACTGTAACTATGCTGTAGTGTACCAGTAGGTGAACCAGAAATCACTTTATTGATACTTGCCAATACTATGTTTATCAAAAGTTCTGGCTGGTTATCTTTGAGTGCATAGAGCTCATCCCATTGTTCAAAGAAAAAATTTATTGTATCATCATTACAACATAAATCAGGGCATAGTTCATATGGTGCAGTGTCGGATTGATATTGTTTTCTAGAAAGCGTTGAGTCAACAATTATTCCCGGTTTTTCAGAGTCGGTTGTTTGGGATTTCCATTCTTGTAATAGGATCTGATTGAATTTTTTCTCTGGTACTGCATTTTTGTTAAGAGGGTAAATGCCAGCCTTTCTAAATCCTGCCGAACATACAGTGGGTTCAACAGCAGCCCATATTTCACCTATCAACTTAGAAAATTCTTTTTTTGGTAAGATTTTCCCTATATTCCGTCGTTGCCATTTCACCAAGGCAGCATCCCATTTGTCCTTGAAGGATTTATTAACAGACAGATCTAGTGGTTGAAGAACATCACTAGTATGTGGGGGAATCTTAAGAATGGTTATTCCAGCTGCGCGTGCTTTCACTATTATATTGATACCCACGTGAGAGCTATGTCCGTCATATATTAATAAAATTGGCAGATTTTGTTTGACGATTGGTATGAAAACTTTTTCAAAATAAGTCTCAAATACGGTGGTCTCCATCCAACCGTTTGCAGTTGCCGCATATACTGTCCCCGGGTAACCCTCCTCAGATGTCCACTCATCCCAGACTGACTTCCCCTTGTATATGATGAGGGGGGGCAATTTCTCACCAACTGCGTTGCATCCTAAAAGGACTGTTATGTTGTCTTTCCCAGAAGACGAAATTGTGCGTGTCGAGGTGAAGCCCTTAAGGCCTATTACCTTCGTCTTGCTGGGATCCTTGCTAAAACTGGTTTCATCGATGTTATAAATATGGGAAGGTTTGTCACACAATTTTAATTCATTCATAGTATTCTCCAATAGGTCAAAATATGGATAAATGACATCAGGTCTGCAAGCATTTTTTCGGGCATACTCTACTGGCTGAGGCTTTTTCACTGATAGTGTGTGCCTTTTCTTGAACCTCAAAAACCAATCTTCGCCCGGTACACCATTTTTGAATGGGTTACTAATGCAATTCGCATTGACATATTCCCCAACCATTTGAAGCATTTCCTTCCTTGTTAAGCCGAATCCATACTTTTCCATAATGTGGAGATTGTGAGCCAATGACTCCTCTATTTCGTGCGATAAAATAGTACTCCTACCCAAAGTATTAGATTTAAAACCTCTGCGTTCATAAATGCGGTTTACTATGGTGGTTCTCGGAATATTATAATGCTTAGAAGCAGCATAAGCGGACATGCTTCCATTTTTGACTGCTCGTATTGCATCTTGTAGTACTTCCTTAGAATAAGCTGCTTTATTACTTTTCCGGGTGTAATTCCGAGGCATGTTTCACATGACCTGGAAGAAAGACTCTATTAAAACACAAACAAAACAAAATAAATATCCTCTGTGATGAGTTTCAACAAAATCGGTACAGAAGTTTTTCAATAACAATAGTTTTATAATGTCTTAAGTATTAATCAATTGATCGTAAAAACAAGTACGTAAGCTAATACCAAATAGGTAGTCGTTTTCTTTAGATAACATTATTATTCTAAGAATGTTGGTGATCCCTGAGATGGGGGAAGTGGGACATATGTTTCTCTTACCCCGGTCATCACTGTTTCACTTCCCCATCTTGATACTTTTAGAGGCTAGCATCTTTATCACGTCTTAAATCACATTTACTGAACGTTTTAGACAAAAATAACAATTAGAACATTAAGTCTATACGTTATTTAAAGTACTTACCGCATAAAACTTTCAAAAACACTTAAATATTTGTTTAAACTTAACCTAAAGTGCACTAACGTCTTACTCGTGTTTTGTGTTTTGACGAATGTCAAATTTATTTTCTGAATAAAACTTCGTAGAATTATCGCACTGACATCTGTGTTATATTACTGGAACCATTTCGTTAATGCTGTTTTATCGACTTAGCACAAAAACCGATAAATTCCGTAGTTTCGTAGTTATGGCTGGGTGTTTCTCTTCCCCCTTGGGCCCACTTACCCCACCTGACCTTATACTTATTAAATATTCCTACTTGAAATATTTATTTTAATTAAAGCAATTCATAGCAAGTTTAGACTAGGCAGAGTGTTTGTTACTGATTTTTGCTTGAATGTTATAGGTACAATGTTAACTATAGTTTTATATTGACACCTCAAACTGAATGTACTGTGTACATTTATTTTTGTATAGGTACATTTTCTTCTGAGCTCAATGTAGACGACCGTTTTTTTAAACTGTGTGGTTTGTCTTATTATTATTATTTAAGATGTTTGGGTATTCGACAACAGACTATTCAAATAAATATATTTTTTTGTGAAAAACAAATAGATACTCCCAAAAAAAAATTAGTAAAAAGTCGTAATATCCACGTCCCCTGTTTGTTTTATGTTGAATAACTATTTTAAACTATTGATTAAAGTAAAAAAGTGCGTTGAACTTTGATGACGTCACTATTCAATATTTCACTAAGGACGCATTTTGACGTTTGAAAAAAAGTTGCTGATTTGTCTAGTTGTCAAATAAATACCCAATTATGGCAGATGCCATTAGCATAGTACTGCTTCAGTCTGTCTCACTCTAGAGTCTAGTCCTTCACTATTGCTATACATCTCACATCTGTCAAAATTATCATTCTAAATTAGACAAACCATAGGCAGCGACCATCAAAGCGAGAGGTTGAGTATCTGGAAACTAAAAAAAAACTTAACGCTCCTTCGTCTTATATCTTTTCTGTATCCTGTTCCTACCCATATCTCCTATAAATATTGATTGTGTCGCTGATATTTTGTAGGTTACCCGTTTCCTAGGTGAACGACAATAACTACGTAGCTTACGTTGTCGCGTCGCTTCTGTCACCTGGGTTGGGTTAGTTTTTTGTGAAACGGCCGCATTAAAAGAAAAGTCCCGTTCTATTTTCTCTAACTTTTATCGGTCGTTTGCATTAGGATTTAAAAGCAATAATTATTATGATTGCGCAATATTATACTTAACCAAAAATATAGGTTTTGTGTTGAAATGAATGCATTTTTTAGTTAGACTAGATTTATGTTGTTACAATTTAGTGTTGATTATTATAATATATTAGTGTAGACAAATAAAACTATAGAAACATTATTATAATATTTAATTTCATAAAAATACTAATTAAAAAAATAACTACTAACTAAATAGTAGTGTATCAATTTTAGGACCTTTAGCAATGAGGCCCCCCTTGGTAAACCTTAGAAGTATAACCACATATTTAAAATAATAAGTTAAATAATAAGTTCTTAATATTTCCATATTGAATTCTATAATATGATAATAAATTTTGGGCTCCTGGACTGCACTTAGGACCCTTGCTTGGGGGCTGCAAAATAGTACTGTCATTGATACGCCACTAAACTACTAGAATACCTATCTACAAACCCTACTAAAGCGTATCAATCCTTTACTGTAGGATTGAAGAACGCGAAACTAAAACAATTTCAATATCGTCTAGATGCATTTTACAGCTCTGGTAAGTCCAGTGAACTGTTCTGACTTTTAGCTTCATTAGTTTTACTAATTAGTCCGAAGCCATGGCCAGGTCTATAACACTTTATAAGCTGTGCAAGAATATAAATATTCGCGCAGAAAAAAACAATACCTTTCAACCAAATGAAGAGAAAAACTTCCCTACTTTTAAATTCGAGTAAATACGCGTAAAACAACCAAGCTCCTTGAGAAGATAACCAAACAACGACCAACAGAACCGCTTGAGATAATTTCATTTGAAAACTATGAACTACCAACGGCAAAAGAGATAGGAACCATATAAAGTATTGTGACGTCATTACACTATTGTACGCAACTAAGATGACAGTTTGACAGAAAAGTGCAAAAGGCAATGTCTCAGGCTTTGTACCAAATGTCAAACTTGTGGCAAATATAATAATACCCTCGAAAACTTGCAAAATCAATTTGACTGCATCAAAAGATATTTCGTCCATGTTTAAATAGGAATAATAGAATAGAACTGAAAAGTTATGTCTCGTATCCTTTCTAAATAGATGGTAGATATAGGTTTCGAATAGAAATTCATATCCATACATGTTATACATTGCATATGTTAAAGAAAATAAGGTTATTATACAGCTGAATGTTAGTAATATTTGCTTCCTATTCGGCATTAGGGATAAAATTCCTGTTAAGAATTTAGTGTTTCGATTGATCTTGTATTCGCCTATAGATAAATACATTGGAAAACTCAACGCTAAAGGGTATAAGCGTAAATGTATGGAGAGACCTAAGAAAATTCCTGATAAAATGTACTTAGTCAAACCTTTAATTATATCAGTTTGCAGGAAAAGTATAGAAAGAATGACGAGAAAGCACGGAACGGAGTCGGCATTTCCTCGAGAAGAAATCGCAATACTCAGCGGATTATAAATCCAAAACAGGGAACAGTATTTAGCAATATTAGAAGCATTTTCTTTGGGTTTTAGCTGACGTTCAACCAAAATCTTTAATGCAAGAGCAACAAGAACGTCAAATAAACAGAACAATTGTTTGCCAAAGGTTCGGCTGTAAAACACGTTGGGTAGTAGCATAAAAGCTATGAGTGGACTGTATCTGTACGTGTGACGTTTGTACGGGGAATCCCCGTTATACACGTGCTTGGCTGCATCTGTAAATACTTTATAATCTATGTCCGTATACGGCACTGTACAATCTTTATCGTGGTATATACTGAATACAATAAGTGCAACGCGGATCACGATACCGAATATTACGTGTGTCCGGAACTCGCAATTAATGAGTTTGGTTAACAAATCCATTTTAGAGCTTAGTTTTTAGTTCTTTGCTAGCAGTTTGTAAACAAGCGTTGAATTCTTGGAATTCTTTTGCGCAATCGTCTTTTTTAATGGAATCTTCTCTGAGTAGAACACATCTAGCGTATAAAGAACCTTGTTTCGCACATTTAGCGTAAACAAGGGGGTACTTCGCGAATCGGTTCTTAGCTTTTTTGACTGCTTCCATACTCCTAGCGTTGTCGGCCGAATGTCGTGGGTGGCTCGGAATAGTCCGGTTCAACTCTTTCTCGGATAAAGATATCGTATAGAGGTTTCGAGAAGAAGACGCTAAGTCCGAGCAGGGTGAATGTGATTTGAAACGTTTTCGGGTATCTGTACATCCAACTTCTTTTACCGAGTGGCTTGAATGGCTGTCTTCTTTCCATAATTATCTGTGAATGAAAATGTTAATGGTTAATCTAACTAATTTTCTGCCACTGGCACCTTCGATATGAATCAGACATAGTACAGTGGCTAGTGGGTCATTTTCTTCCCATTCAATCGCGCCAACGCTAATTACCTACTATTTGTATGGAATTTTTTAAGCGCTTGATGACAGAAAACAGCTGGCGCACGATCAATTCCATACAAACTTTGTAAGTAAGAAACTCCCAACTCGGCCCTCTGAACTGTTAACCTCAAGTCTATCTGTTATGCCTGTTTGGTTTTTTTTTAGGGTTCCGTACCAAAATGGTAAAATGGAACCCTTATGGTGCGACTTTCTCCGTCTGTCTGTCCGTCTGTCCGTCCGTCACACTCGATTATTTCAGTAACTACCGAAGCTATCGACATGAAATTTGGAATAGTTGGGTATATTAGTGGCCCAAAGACACTGGAATTAAAAAAAATTGGAAATTATTTTTGTTCTTATTTAAAAAGGGGGGAAAATCTGAGGGTTGAAATTTAAAAGTGAGATAACTGTACTGTGTGGGGTATCATATGAAAGGGTTTACTTTGTACATTCTAAAACAGATTTTTAATTATTTTTAGTTATGATAGTTTTTGATTTATCGGGGAAAATGTCTAAAAAAATACCGTTCCCCCCCCCCTTATCTCCGGAGTTTACCAATCGAAAAATTTGAAATAATTATGGTCAATAGGAATTTACGTATATTTTACAGGAAAACTATAGCCAATGTTCTAACTAGCATAGTTTTTTTGATATTAAGGCGCCTTATACAAATTTCATACTTTTCCAGGTACACTTTAAAGAAATAGGAATTCTAGCTGTGGGGATATCATGGTATCAAATTAAAGGTCATGTATTCAGCGTTCGTTTGACTATATAAAAAATGCACACTCGATACAAATTTTCTGCATAAATACGTAATATCAAACGCATGAATCGCTTAAAATGACGAAAAATGGGGTCTGTTCAGGAACCCTCATTTATGTATCCGCTGCATATTTTAATTAGTAATTTATAAAAAAATGATGGCATATATAGTCCTCTATCTAAACTATACCACATTGTGCGTCCAAGTGAAGTACGTAGTCATTTATGCGTCCCACCATATTTTTTTCATACTTTTTCTAAGGAAAATATCCGAGGACTTGATTTTTCGCCTCAGTTTGCGCTGAATCGCGCTCGTGAACGGACGGGTGTATCACTTTTTGTCAAAAATTTTATTACGATTTCGCGAGTGCAGTGTTTGTATACTGCGGATGGAAAAAATTGATATTTTTATTTGGAACCGAAATAAAAGTAATTACAACACCAAAATTTATTTGGAAAAGCTATATACAATTTAACAATTATTTTTGACCGACTTCAAAAAAGTAGGAGATCCTGAATTCGACGAGTTTTTTCTTTTTTCAAAGCAAGTAGGTAGGTATACCGATTTCTACGAGATTTCTAAAACAGTTTTCGTAAAAGATCGAGGTTCACGAAATGTTTCATAAATATTTCTGAACCAAAGTACTTAATCAACCGAGTTTCTCTGACCAACTCCCGATTCCATCATGAGACCCTGGACACCAACTACTTTCTAGGTCTTTAGTACCTACTTGGCAAGACAAATCCAATGAGCCCAAACACGAAGGAGTAAAGATGAGTATTTGAAGAGGTCCTGTGACGACCTCCCGATTCCATCATGATACCCTGGACGCCAAGTACATTCTTGGTCTTTAGTACCTACACGATAAGACAAATCCAATGAGCTCAAACACGAAGGAGTTACGATGAGTATTTGAGGAGTTCTCCACCATGAGTTCACCCGTGAAGTTGGTCATGTGTTCATATTTCAAATATCAGCTAAATCGGTTGAACTCTTCAAGTTCAATTCTTGAAAAATTCCTTTCACATTCATAGTAATTATAATATTATTACTAGCTGATGCCCGCGACTTCGTCCGCGTGGATTGAGGTTTTTGGTTCCCGCGGGAACTCCTTAGTTTTCCGGGATAAAAAGTAGCCTATGTGTTATTCCAGACTATAATCTATCTCTGTGACAAGTTTCATCCAGATCCGTTCAGCCGTTCGGCCGTGATTAATAAACATCCATCCATACATCCAAACTTTCGTATTTATAATATTTATTTGATTATTATTATATATTATATTATTATATTATTTGATTAGTAAGACTAGCTAATGCCGGCAAGTTCGTCCGCGTGGTTTTAGCTTTTTATTACCGCAGGAACTCCTTAATTTTCCGGGATAAAACGTAGCCTATGTCACTCTCCAGGTCCTCAACTATACCAATACCAAAAATCACGTCGATCCCTTGCTCCGTTGCGGCGTGATTGAAGGACAAACCAACAAACCAACTGACTTTCGCATTTATAATATTAGTATGATTTCATTTATCATCATACTAATATTATAAATGCGAAAGTCAGTTGGTTTGTTGGTTTGTTGGTTTGTCCTTCAATCACGCTTCAACGGCGCAACGGATCGACGTGATTTTTGGCATGGATAAAGTTGAAGACCTGGAGAGTGACATAATCTACTTTTTATCCCGGAAAATTAAGTAGTTCCCTCGGGAATAACAAAAAACTTAAACCACGCGGACGAAGTCGCGGGCATCATCTAGTTTATTATATAATATTTGAAACGCAAAAAAGAAGTAGGTATAGGTAAACGGTTTTAGGTTTTCATAAAAGAAACAGGTATTTAGATGGCGTGTATTATACAATTTTATGTGAAAAACTGTGTGTGACCCGGATAAGTTTTTCAATTATTTCCGTACTAGATGATGCCCGTGATTTCGTCCACGTGGATTACGGTTTTTTGATTACCGCAGGAACTCTTTAATTTTCCAGGGTAAAAAGTAGGTACCTAGCTTATGTCCTTACACCTATACATACAACCTAACCTTTTACGAAATTTCATCAAAATCGGTTGAGTAGATGGGCCGTGAAAGCGTGGCAGACAGACAGACACACTTTCGCATTTATAATATTAGTATCTTAGATAATATACACGAATAAGAATTATAAGAATTATACACGAATAATACGACGTATAAGAATTCATTGATTAGTATGGATGCCTAGAGACAGCTTTGATTATTTACTAATGGACTGTATCGAAAAATGCAAATATGAATTGTGTACGAAAGCCACGGGGGCGCGGGGGCGCGGGGCGGGATCTCTGATTCGGCGACGCTGGCAGCGACGCGCTAAGTTACCAACTTACCTACTTAGCGCGTCGCCGCCAGTGGTGCGCCCAGGGTTGCCAGGTGTTCGGTATTTTAGCAAGTATAACAAAAATGCCGAAGTATGAGTGGTTCGGTTTATTCAGTTTCATACATAATGAAGTATAAGATTTGCCGCAATATATTAAGTGACGTTGCCGGTTCGTACACGCGCAGTTCGTGACGTTTTCCATTTCTTTCTTTCGAATCGTGTCGAAACGTGAGCGAAGGTCAGTCATTTGTGATTTTTGATTTCAAATCAAGCGTAGACATGGTGAAGCCTAAATTATGCATACCTGTAACTTTTAATGCCTACTGCCATAATATGTGTAATTTTATAAAATAAATCTATACTAATATTATAAAGAGGTAAAGTTTGTGAGTGTCATTGGCTATATATTAACCCGAAAAATTTGGGAGTTCCCGTGGGAATTTAAAAAACTTATTTCACGCGGACGAAGTCGCGGGCATCTGCTAGTATTGTGTAAAATATTTATTATCAGTTGTGTTTGTTCCTATCAACGGTCTCGTCCTTGTTCGGTAGATTTCAAAACCAAATTTGGCAACCCTGGCCGTGCCGCGGTCACTCCGGCGGACTTTTCTATTTTTATATTTTACGATTATTCTTTTTTAGGGTACCGTACCCAGAGTGTGCCACCGGGACCCTATTACTAAGCCTGCGCTCTCTGTCCGTCTGTCTGTCAGCGGGCAGTAGGTATCACATGAATCGTATGAATGAGAATGAATGAAATTACACTTTTACTGTAGGTAAACCACATAAAAATACACCAAATAAAAAAAAAATACACCACAATGAAAACCTGTCATGTGCGAGTCGGACACGAAGGGTTCCGTACCATTTAGTTTTACATTTGACATGTATAGTATGCGCGCGAGTTGAATGCATCGTCTGTCACCGTACAATATTAGCTCTGCATTCAACTCGCGCGCGTACCATAGGTACATAGAAGAACACTGTACCTAGCGTTTGTGAATGATCGGGCGCATACATACCTATTACCTAATCTATCTATATTAGTAAGTAGGTAGGATGTCAATCTTTTTTCTGTCTATTCTATATATATAAAATCGTTTGTCCTGACTGGCTATCAACGCACAGCCTAAACCGCTGGGGTTAGAAACTTGAAATTTTGACAGTAGGTTCCTTCTATGATGTAGGCGCTCACTAAGGAAGGATTTTTCAAAATTCCACCCCTAAGGGGTTGAAATAGGGGTGAAAGTCCGTCATCTTTCAAGTTATATCCATGAAACTTGGGGTTTGAGCTTTTGGTAAAAAATAAAGAAGTACGTGTGTGTACATGACTGCCTCGTTGGTCTAGTTGTTAGCATAGTCGACTGCGGCTGACGAGGTCCCGGGTTCGAGTACCGGGTCGGGCCATAATAAGTGTTGGGTTTTTCTGACTAGAAATTCTCAGCACTAGCCCGGAATTAGGAAGTTGGCGGTGTTTCACCCCCGTGCCTCGGTGAGCACGTTAAGCCGTCGGTCCCGGTTATTATGACTAACATGATAATAGTCGTTAAAGCCCGCCAACCTACATTGGAGCAGCGTGGTGGGTCAAAGCTCTAATTCCCTCTCTCCTATGAGAGTGGAGGCCTGTGCCCAGCAGTGGGACGTTAATGGGCTGTAGTGGGTACGTGTGTACGTGTGTGTACTGTTTTTGGGAATTCCACCCCCAAAGGGGTAAAATAGTGGTTGAAAGCTTGTATGAAAGTCCTTCATTTTTCAAGTTTTAGGTAGCCATGAAACTTGGCATTTGGGCTTTCGGTTAAATATGAAGAAGTACGTGTGTTACTATTTTTGAAAATTCGACCCGCAAAGGGGTGAAATATAGGAGGAAAGTTTGTATGAAAGTTCTTTATTTTTCGGTTTACATTCATGAAAATTGGTATTTGGGCTTTCGATTAAATATAAAGAAACACGTGTTACAGGATTTTTGGATATTTCACCCCCAAGGAATTTTTAAAAATTTCACCCGAGCGAAGCAGGGGCGCGTCCGCTAGTATTTACTGTAATAATGTGGCGCGGAGGCATAGATATTAGGTATGTAATGTAGTAAATAAATAATAATCAAATATTTCAAGTAACAAAATTGGTTAGTTGGCTGTAAAATCAAGCGTAGAGCGTAGTGCTATATATGCGTACAGATATATGCTGTAGTGTGGCGAGTTTTATACCTACAGTTGGTTGTCGCCTGATTGTATATCGGGCCTTAACAATAAACCTCTACAAACAAAGTTAGTCTTGCGGTTCATTAACAAAGGTAATTATTTATTAATAATGGTACGGAACCCTTCGTGCGCGAGTCCGACTCGCACTTGTCCGGTTTTTAATTTTTTTTTCAATATTAACTAGCGACTGTCACCGGGTCAGATAAGTTTGTGGGACTTTCTAACCGTAAGATATGTAATTTGTTTTTGTATTTTTTTTTTATCTTAATTTATTAGGGACTTTTTAAAGTTATTAAAATGTTTACCCTCACGAACGCTTGTTGGCGCGGTCGGTGACCGGTGCAAACACGCGTGGCTCCAGGCGGTAACCGTCGCAGACTAGAGACACCGCCTTGTGCTTGAGGCAGCACTGTCGCATCGACTCGAACACGTTCGCGCAACGGACCTCTTGGAAGTTGTTCTCTGGACAATGAAGAACATTATTTAATTTTAACTATAAATATATATACTGGTTATAACTCACGTGTTTTGTCGGAAAATGCCCGACTAGTTTCGAACCCGTCCGGGGCACTTATTCATGAGTTTGTTCGCGCGACACGGCAGCTGAAAGACTGCGGACTGCCTGACGTAAAGCTCTCTGCGAAGGGTGTTGTCTAGTCGGGCATTTAAAAACACGTGAGTTTTAACCGGTATATTTTTATAGTTATACCTATCACTCACGAAAGTTCAAACGTTATCTAAATATCTTTAAAAAAGGAAAAGGTGACTGGTTGACTGATCTATCAACGCACAGCTAAACCACTGGACGGATCGGGCTGAAATTTTTCGTACAGATAGCTTTTTAAATGACGAAGGCATCCGCTATGAAAGGATTTCTAAAATTCAATCCCTCAAGGGGAAAATAAGGGTTTGTATGAAAATCAAACTTAACGTAAGCGAAGCTGCGGGCAAAAACTAATTTCACTACAAGTTATTGCCCTTGACTGCGATCTTGCCTGATGGTAAGTGATGATACTTGCCTCGTACCGGAAATATAAATCGCTCGTACCGGAAATATAAATCGCTAGGCGGCACGTTTTTGCCGGTAGGGTAGTGACTAGCCATGGCCGAAGTCTCCCACCAGACCATACCAGAGAAAATTCAGAAATAATTATAAATCCCCAATTTGACCCTGCCGGGGAACGGACCCGGGACCTCTCACTTGTCAAACCTCAGCGCTCACCATTGCGTCAAGGAGGTCGTCAAGACTCATCATTCAAATTACAATTTTGCTGTGTTTTTTTTTACTACAAGTTAAGCCTTGACTGTGATCAAGAATCTATATATATGTCACCGTAAGATTGCAAAAACCGTTAGATTGTAATATAACTAGCCATATTGTAAACTGTCGACAGATTACAATTTAACGCATTATCTTTCGGTAGATTGTAATCTGTTAGGTATATTAACCCGATAAAACCTAACCAGGGCACCAGGTAGGCCGGGCACTACCTGATTGTCTATGTCGAACCCTAACCTAACCTACAAGAAAGAGACAAGAAAACGTAAATACAATGAATATTTAAAAAATTGTCACTCGGAACATTGAACGGTTCACAATCTGTCGACAGTTTACAATATCGCTAGTTGGATCTAACGGTTTTTGCAATCTTACGGTGACATTTAATAAAAACTCTTTCCAAAAAGCCGACTTCCAAAGCCTCTGTAAAGTAAAAAATAATTTTGATTTCTACACACTATGTTGAAGTCGGGCGAGCCTGACGCGTCAACTTTGCCCTTCTTTGTTATACTCGCCCGACTTTAGCATAGTGTGTAGAAATCAAAATTAGGTATTTTTTACTTAACAGTGGCTTTGGAAGTCGGTTTTATGGAAAGAATTTTTATTTTTAACTTCTTAGTGTACTCTTAATCCCCACGGCTTAGGAGTGCAGTACCCTGCAGCATCAGAGTTGAGGAGTTGGGACTTGGGTTTAAGTATGAAGTCGTTGCTTGACACCTACAATATGAATTCACCATAAAAAAAATCCTAAATCGCTATTTTTAAGAAGTTCTGTACCCTGCAGCATCAGGGTTGAGGAGTTGGGAGTCAGAGTTGAATATACACGTGTGACGTGACTTGATACCTACTATATAAATTCACCATCAAAACTTCCTAACTCCCTAGTTTTGAGTCGTAGGTATACCTACAGCATCAGGATTGAGGATTTGGAGTCTGAATTTTTTAAGGGACCATCTTGCGAGCTTCCTCTAACCACTGAAAAAAAAAAATCTAATCGGTTTGGAAACCACGGAGATATGCAGTAACATACATTTAAAAAAATACGCGCCGTTAAAAATGAATCCCTGTATTTCCCTTGGTCAGGGCGTCACGCGTGAACGGCTGGACCAATTTCGTTAATTCTTTTTTGTTGTGTTTGTTTGGACCCCGGGATGGTTTATATTCACAACTAGCTCAGCCCGCGACTTCGTCCGCGTGGTTTAAGTTTTTGTTATTCCCGCGGGAACTCCTTAATTTTCCGGGATAAAAAGTAGCCTATGTCACTCTCCAGGTCCTCACCTATACCCATGGCAAAAATCACGTCGACCCGTTGCTCCGTTGCGGCGTGATTGAAGGACAAACCAATAAACCAACAAACAAACACACTTTCGCAATTATAATACTAGTATGATTGGACCCTGTAGGGGGCGCTGCAATCTGTTTCGACGTTCAAGGCAGGACAAAGTCTACCGGGCCCACTAGTACATTTTTTTTTTTACGACACTACGTAATAGTACATCATAATATGGTAAGTCATGATGCATTCTAAGATGGTAGCAGGCTAACCTGTTAGGGGTAGGTTTCTACACGGCATCGTACCGGTAATAGCTTGGCGGTACGTCTTTGCCGGTAGGGTGGTAACTAGCTACGGCCGAAGCCTCCCACCAGATAGATTCAGTTGATCGGGCTAGCTGATTGTCTACTACCTAAGTACGGGGGCAGATTTGAGCCATTTTAAACTGCAAATATTATGCTTGAAAATATTGTAACTTTTAACGTGTCTGATAGTGATAACTAATGGATAGCGGTTCAACCGTCAACGTACAGCTGGCAAACTTACCTGTGCGATTGGCGGAGGCGCCACTGTCTATTGAAAATTCGTCATTTTTGATCAACACAGTGTAGATTCTGTTAATTCCGAATTTCGCCACACGCACAGATAAGTAGGTCGGTAGTTTGACCTTCAGTAAGCGAAGTCACGATAAACGAGTGGGCGAAACTACCCGTGGAGATTAAACCTGATTAGAGTGGACAATGTTTATTTCATGCTTCCGTAGACTCGGTACACTGGCTTTTTGACGCCATCATATTATAGTATATGTAGATCAACGGTCTATCAGAAGAGGTTAACAATATTCGATCTGCGGTAAAAAATAGCAGTATGCCTCATGTCGAAAAAAGGTCAATGTAATTACGACGACCAATCAATAGGTACGAAAATTTTGAGTATTGAAATAATAGACGTAAGTATTTATCGTTATACGTACCCATAATTATTGTAAACCACAAAGTCTTAAATGTTGAATGCTTTAGTAAAGTGAGCACTAGCAATGAAAAATGCAAACGTCAAACTGCATAACTTAATTTTCCGTGGATAACTTGCCGCATGCCGCGTGTGATTGCATTGATTGATCATTGCAAGTGATTCGCCCGAGTTGATTTCTGCAAGCGCCAATTCTAGTTGACACTTGGCAATACAAATATAACTTTTGTGATTTTCCCACTAATATTGTACCATCTGTTTTAAAATAGATTCAAATATCTTTGGCTTCACCCCAACAAGCCAAAATGTATAGGAAACGTTTTCGCTTAGCGTTAACTATTAACGATTATTTTTGGTAAATAGGTACATTGGTGGTTTGCCCTAGTTTATTGAACTATGTATTACTTAATGCTATTAAAGACCAACAAGGCATTGAGTAAAACCAACAAGTATTCAATACTACTTTTTCATACACTTCCGCTGTCAAAAAGAAAACTTTTTTTTATCCGCTACAAGTTAGCCCTTGACTGCGAGCTCACCTGATGGTAAGTGATGACGCAGTCTAAGATGGTAGCGGGCTAACCTGTTAGGGGCATGGCAGTTATATTAAACCCATACCCCTATTCGGTTTCTACACGGCATCGTACCGGAACGCTAAATCGCTTGGCGACACGTCTTTGCCGGTAGGGTGGTAACTAGCCACGGCCGAAGGCTCCCACCAGGCAAACGTTACGGAAAATATATATCTAGGCTACTTTACGCCTACAATATCTGCTAAGCAGTTGAATAATTGGGTAAGCAGTGCCTATGTGCTGATATGGTACCTATGCCAGCATTGCATCTGCCTTCCGATTGTGTAAAGAAATCGTAATTGTTTGTGAAACGTACCTATAATTCGATCTGTTTATGAAGTTCATAGATGCCTACACGTCAAAAAGCAATGTATGAACTAGGTACAGTTCGAGTAATAGGTACGTTATGATTACGATTTGCTTAGAATTGGGCCTCTGAATTCTGATTGTGAATGCATTCGCACTGCAGAATGCGGGTACTAAGTACCTACACACAAGACACAAGTAGGTACATAATTGAAAACATGTGTTTCTGATACTCCATTGGGCAACGGTGCGGGCAGATAACGATCTAATTGCTAACATGAGAGTGCTAACGTGATTAATTGATTAGCAGATCAGGGCCCGTATTCTCTAACTCAGTGACTATCAAAAATGAAAGCCACTGACATATATGTAATATCCATTGAAGGTTTACTATGAAATAAAAAGTAACATTACATAGTAAACCTTCAATGGATATTACATATATGTCAGTGGCTTTCATTTTTGATAGTCACTGAGTTAGAGAATACGGGCCCTGATAACGCCTGTGGAAATATAACTCCAGTACGGGCGCGTATTGAATGCATTCGGTTAGAGTAGGTACCTATCTCGGTTTCTACCACATAATTATACTATAGCGCACACTTTTCTATTCCCTCATTTTCATTGAGACAGCAATCTGACATAAACAGAGAAAGGTCTCTAGGATCAACGTCCGAAGGATTTACGTGCTCTCTAAGGCACGGATGAGAATCACCACTAATTTCCTAACTCCGCGCTGATACTGAGAATTTCTTGACAGAAAAAATCATTACCTGGAAGAGGGCTCCAGCTGAAAATCAACGCTTTATAGCAGCCTTGCAATAACTTACAAAAGCATTCATAAGTTGAGCTGATGCCTTTTCCAGGTTGTGCCACACACATCGAATTGTATGTGTACGTTAGTACATAATACCTCAATGGCCACACACGACAAGCGTTCATGGTGCTTCTATGACTTGATCATCTCTATGCTCAGGTACTGGAGGCGCCATGGTAACATTTACCTTATGGTACTGTGTGTTCTTTTTTTATTTGCCGAGTGAGTCAAGTTCAATTTTCTGTAATAGTAATCGGCCCTTGGCTAAAAATTTAAAGGCACATTTATATTCAACATGCACTAGCTAGTAGGTACTTTGAACCGATTCATACGCAATAAACTTCTTCGTCTTAAAAGGAATTCTGTACTTAATTCTTACTAATTTATTTAGATAGGTACTAATTTTTTTTAAACGAATTTTTTTATATGAGGGCCAAGGTTGGGGTTAATAATTGTGGTACCACCGTACCAATAAACCAAATTGGTTTGATCAACCATGTTGTGGTTTTGTGGCTTCAAATAAAATCTCCAGTTCACATTTTTCCACTGAAAAAAACTCTATTTTTAATTTAGTGCAACTGGAGGCACGAAATGAGCGACGACGGGGCGACGGCGCACGGCGGCAGCGGGACGATGCGATTAGTCGGAGAGCTGGCGACGAATTTCGCCGCAATTTTGTCGTACTCATTTGAAAACTTTATTCACGTTTAAAACCGCAAAATTTGTCTGGCGATTTGCAGATATCATTGAAATTACTGAATAAATACGTGATTAAAATTACAGATTGCCAAACGTACTATATTTTTTGAGAATTTTAATAAAATATTTTTGAAGAAAAATAACCGCAAACGCTCTACCAGACTGGCAGGACTGGCTTCGCCAGTTGACGAAATTGTATTTTTTTTCACAATATCAGTTTGCCTAAAGGGCATTTCCGAAATTCGTCGCTAGCTCTCTTACCACGTCCACATCGCCCTGCTGTCGCCGTCGCTAGTTTCGTGTTTGACGCCTGAAATCTAAAATAGTTAATTAATGTCATTTCAGTGCCGCGAAAATCCCACCGACCTATTGTGGGTGTCAACTGTCAACCGACCAAATTAGTTTGCAAGGAAGTAGGAGAAATAAGAAACCATTATCAGCAGTTTATACATATATTTTATTAACAATATGATATAATCGACATGCTCGCTCTTCATCTCTGAGGAGAAATGATTTCAATATACAAATACGACGCTAAAATTAATCTGAAGACAATAACAAAATTCAATAACATGGACTTTCTAATTTACATAAAATAAAGGATAACTAGATTTTTTTGCGTATAATATGAAGCCAACTGTGGGTAGTTTAAAAACAATATTGTTTTAAATCTTATACTTATTACGTTATTGTTTTGTGTGAATTGTTTTGCGAGCTCCGCATATTATGGTCGCAATTTTGATGACAAGTAGACAATTGTGCTTGGGAATGATGGGAATAACAGATATTTTGTACAGTTCAAAAGCTGGGCTACAACGCTGATATATGCAATGCCGTCTTAGGCTATGCCGGGGCCCTTGGGAACTTAAGAATTTGAGGCCCTGTTGGAAAGTATAAAAGTGAATGACAAAACATTTGAAAAAGGAAGAGTCTGGCATTTGGTACCTCCATGGATATTGGTTTGTCACTGGTCAGGGTTGCCAGAAAGTTTTTAAGAATGCCCTTATTTACTCTATAAACTTTTTGTTTGGTTATTTACCTAAAATAGAAAAAAAAAGTATAGTGTAAGCGAATATATCGCTTATTATTCGCCTTACGGGGGCCCCGTGACGATAGGGGCCCTGGGCATGGGCCCAATGTGCCCTTATAGTAAAGACGGTACTGGATACATGTTTGATAATCAAGTGTTATAAAACAACAAGTAGGAAGTTTGGGCCAAGTGAGTTTCTTAAAATATTAATGCGGAGCACGCTTAAACAATGTCGCTTCTATGCCATACAAATTTTCGCATCAAATTACCAATTTTTAGATTCATTCACTTGTTCTGCTGTGTAATTTGTATGGTATAGCTATTAATGCTAATATATATTAAAATACCACTAAACAATTTATTCCACAGTTAACAATTTTTAAACCTAAGTAACTATTAGTATATAATTATTTAGTTACATCATATTATTTTTTAGTATAATTTTTACAGACAGTAGTCTCCAAGATTCATTTCTCTTAAATAGGGTGCCACTTTTGTGAACAAAACAATGAAATATACTACATACATACTATATTTACTCAGAACTGAATATAATGATGTCTATACATGGGGTCAAAGTTAAAACATATTATCTTTGTTAGTATTATTGCCAATTATTTTTTTACACAGGATTACTTAAAAATACTAATAATCTCATAAAGGTAGCTCTAGTACAAATGCCTACTAAAACACAGAGCTGTATCTACGCAAAATATTTAAAATGTACAGAACCCAACCCAACCTTATGAGGTTGTTAGTATTTTTGAATTAAACCTATATTTACATTATATGATTTACTCTACATATTTTTACGAATCTTTTACAGTGCTATATAAGACTACCCTTTTCCGTTATTAACCATATAACCCTGTTTCTTGAGGGAATTCCAAGTCAAACCTCAAGTATAAAACAGAATTATGTATTAGTAAATGGTATGTATTTTGTCATCTTAAATAAACTTGAGTTGAGTTGGAAAATCGACAGCCAACAATAATTTGAACATACCTTAGATTATATATATAATCACATGCATATACATAATTATAAATGGTGCACATATTATAATACTGCTCTTTCTTCTGAAATTAGATTTGGATTACCTGACTCACATAAAAAGTATGTGTGCAATTCATAGCAGAAGTGAAACTTCTGAAAAGTAGTCTATGAGATAATGACATAAATATAAATTGTATTCTATCTCATTCTCTCACAGACTGAATCCTATTATGAATATGTTTGTCCCTTTTTAGTTCCATCAAATTTTCAAATCACAACGATAATAAAGAAGTTTCACTTCAAAATCTTTGACGCGTTTTGATCAAGACACACTCTTATTGTTCGACTGTCACGACAAAACGTGTGACAAGTATTTAACACAATGCTGTCTGTAGTCTGCACCAACAAACTTCATGGCCCAATTCAAGAATACAAATGGACAAACAATGAGGTTGTTTTCATCGTATTTCCTGATAAACTCAATTGATACGGTACTGAGATAGTTTCAATTGAAATAAATTGATGTTACCAACCGTGTATAACTAAACGATTACATATATATATAATTGTACATAACATAATAACCTATGCAACTGCAATAATAATGAATTTATGTTGTTACATACATTTAGTATAACATGTGCAAATTAGCTATATAATTAGAGGTCACAGCTTCAAATTATAGTATTTATAAGTAAATAATATGTGAATAATACATATTAATACATTAAAGTTATTGTATTTGTATGTTCTACAAATCTTATATTTTAGCTGTTCTGTATTTGTATTTCACAGCTAGCCCGCAGAAAATTAGAACTCACTGATGGGTTGATGCCCATCAGGTTTTTCTTATAAGAGCCCTTTGAAGTTTGACGTATCTCAGAGTTTGTTCCGAGACTAGTATACCTGTCCTTAGTACAAGTACACTAAATTCGATAGATTTTGAAGAATGAAACATTTCGTCAAGTCATCAGTAAAATCTACTCAAAGCACCCCAAACGGAAACTTGGCATAACAACTGATAGTAGTACAAACTTTAACACACAGCTTAACTAGGCCCATTTTTCATGCATGGGTATAGTTGAGGACATAGGCTACTTTTTATCCCGGAAAATTAAGGAGTTCCTGCGGGAATAACAAAAAACTTAAACCACGCGGACGAAGTCGCGGGCATCAGTTATTCATAGGTACCGAATGCACAATTTGATACCAAGTTCCATTTTACTCTGACGTCATTGTGTTGTTATAGTTACTCAATATCAATCAACATTTTCAAGGTGGGCAAACTTGCGTGATTAATTGAAAATGTCATCAGCACAAGTTTTTATGAGATTGAGGTTTCAATCAAACAGTAAAGTTCCGCACGTTTAACCATAAGCTAGATTAGATAAGTATCACAGCTTTTATAAGTTTTAAAATTATTAAAAGCCGCTGTTGATATGTTATCTATATATATACATACTACTTAATGCATAATTTTATTATATTTTGTTACCGATAAAACTCTTATACAATCAAAGCTACAAATCAGTTTTGACAAACCACAATAGCTCGAAGTAGTAGCTAAAAGCACTTTTGATTGTAGTTTTTTTTTTTCGTTAAAAGTAGTTTTGAGTTCTACCTGTAACATAATATTAAACATTATCATATTATGTGGGTGTGGATATATAACTGGTTTTATTAATTCATATTTAAAATTAATGGCACTGTATAATTGAATCAGGATTCATATCTCTATTATCTAACAAAATCTTTGTTAATTTATTAGCGTTATGTTTTATATAGGTTGTTTTTAAGAAGGAAATAATCAAATTGTCTGACAAATTCATGGAATAACAAGTGAGAAAATCGAATCAAATGAATGTAAAAGATATTTCATTTGAAATAAATGTTAAATATTAAATACGTAGGTATAATGATAGTTGCATTGGTGATATTAAAATTCATTGAAGAATGAAAATTGATTAAAAGAAGGAATATTTAGTGTTTTAACTTAAAAATATAAGTTGGTTATACATTGATTTCTTCTAGTTATATAAAGTTAGCTGTTAGTATGTTTCATACACAATATCATAATATGAAGAAGTATATAAATTAACAAATAAAATAATATTGCTAAATGGGGTTTGTAAAAAACTATACTAAATACAGTATTTTTTTTTAAAGATGTTTTATTTGATCCATCCTCCCGTAGCAACAAACTTCAATTAATCACAATCATTGAAATAGTCCACTAGTTGTTGACTGAAATAGTTACATGTTTTATCAAGAGTTTCATAAATTCCGATCAAGGTTCATTATCAAGATTCTATTAGAATGCCGCATCAGTGAAAAACCATAAATAAAGAGTGTAAATATAAGTGTAAATACGATTTCAGATTTTGTTATTCTTTCCACTATTGTACTTTGTGTAATACACAAGTTTGCTGCTAGGGCCTAAGTTAAATTTAGACAGACCACACCACAACCAAAATGTCGCCGGGCAGTGGTGTACTTGCTTATTGCTACAGCTGCCAGAAATGGCAGTTTTGCAGCCACAAATTAGAATAGGCATAGTGGTAGTAGTGGTTGCATTTGTGGTCTCAATGTTGTGGATAGTGTCAACAACTTCAGCAAAATACGATTTTTTATTATATTTTGGTGACCGGAAATACCTACATTTTCTGCTGTGGTGTGGTTGTGGCAAGTCTTAGAGGACCCATATATATCATATCCAATACAAACAGTACTATACACTTACCCCCTATTTTATAGTTGATTTGGGTTTATAATTCAATTTGCCTTAAAAAAACTCGAAGCAAACTGTAACAATGTTCCATTCAGTTGAACTTTTGCTCTAAACAACAGTTTTCATGTATGAAAACACACAGTTCATTTCGTTGGTCACTGATAATGTGACCGCACATGTACCTAAAGGCTATTGACTTGGAGTGGCCTCCACACTTTCTGGCCGAGACAACACAGGCTTTTCTGCAACTTGTGGTTTTTCTGCTAATAGTGGTTTTTCTGCTAACAGTGGTTTTTCTGCTAATAGTGGTTTTTCTGCTAACAGTGTTTTTTCTGCTAATAGTGGTTTTTCTGCTAACAGTGGTTTCTCTGCTAACAGTGGTTTATCTGCTAACAATGGTTTTTCTGCAACAGCAATTTTTTCTACAATCGGTTTTTCTACAGCAGGCTTTACAGCTCCAGATGGTTTTTCAGAAACATAAGGTTTCTCTGGCACTTTTTCTGGTATCGGTTCTTCTAACTGGGGTTTATCAAGTGGTTTTTCTGCAAAATTCGGCCGTTCAACAGGTTTATCATTGGTGATGTCTGGTTTTTCTTGTTGATTGTTTTGAATGTGTGTGTTGGCTAGTTTAGGTGGTAGTATATCAGGTTCTTCTTGCTCCATTTGTGTGGGGCCATTATGTGTTTCTATGTTAGGCATGGGAGGGGATACCGATCTCTGGAGTGCACTCTCTGGAATTGTAGGTGTGTTACCTCTGGCAGAGTTCTCTTCGCTAGATGCACTCAACTGTCTTTGAAGTGTCCCTGATGTAAGATTTTGTGGAAGGTGAGGATTATGTAAAGGCAACCGTGACTTGTCACTCTTCCTCCATAAAGTTACTTCTTGTTGTTTAAAGTAACGTCTATCCTCAGTGTCCATGAGAACCAAATTCAAGTAATACCTCACAGAGAATTTATTATTTATATCTCTCATTGTTGGTGTGAGGTCATAGCCTGCTAGAAACACTCTTATGGGAATACTCTCACCTCTTACTGGTGCTCCGTCCATTATCTCATACTTGGCTACAGTTTCATTCTCTGTAAATGTATTGGGACCAGAACCAGTAGTTTCCCTCTTTATGATGGATATTTCCATGTGTTTTATCTTTATACGGACAAGGAGGAAGTATATTTTACCTACTATGACATCCTTGAGGTGGTACTTTGATTTATTGTACTCAAACTCTATGTGTAGGCAATCTTCGATTCCAACCTCCATTTTTATGGAGTTTAATACATCTGGGTAGCTGCATAGCGTGTGCACGGCTATGTCTACCTCCTTCACGACGTCTGTGAGGCGACGGACGATCGTCGCACGCAAGAAATACCTCAGTCTGACGTTAGCTCCTGTGTAAACTTCGTAAGGTTTCTCGACGTTCGCAAACTCGAATGGGTACGACGTATGCTGCAACAAGTCACCAGGCCGTGCTAGCTCCTTCACCAACGATATAAATTCGTGGTGGTTACCTCTGTCATAGAATAACTCGATTTGGCCGATCAACTCAACCTTTATCCCTTGGTGTTCCAACTTTGATCCAGGTTTCCGCAGTGTCACGTTAACTCTCCCTGACACAGTCTCGCCGTCGTAATATAACAACAACTTCTCCTTTTTACCATCGTCCGTCTTAACTTCGGCAACCTTCCGTTTGTCAGCATCATCGAACACAATTTCGATATCCGCGGTTTGTCCGAATCCGAAAAAGCTCATTTTCACATTTAACTGTTATGAAATACACGAGAAACTCTTTTACGCGGCTTTTGAACAGAATAATAACGCTTTATTTAAGCAAAACATTGAAAATCGGCGATGAAACGCCCGCAAATCCGTAGGCGACTGAAAGATTGAAGCAAAGATGGCGTCTACGAAGTACGAATTATGTCGGATGTCGCCGAAATATTTCCGAAATAAAATAATTAGCAAAAACTTACCAACAAGACATCTCTGAATTTCGCAAGCGAATTTCTTGCAGGGATCCGTCGGCATATATAAAAATTAAAAGTATTTTTAAATGAAAAGTGAAATCTCAAATTACAATCATGTGTAGGTATTTTTTTTAGGTTATAGCAACATCCATATCCATTCATTCATTTTAAAGTTATCTTTCATGATAATAATTATGTTTTTTGTTGTTTGCAAGATTTATAAACATGATATATTTTGTCTTAATAATTGATAATTTTATCAACCCAAAAGTATTTTTATTAGACAACCTTAATTATAAAAGCATAAAATATAATATAATAGATAATTAAAATTAAAATAAATTTTATCCCCTAATAAATTGCACTTACCACAGGGACCCTTACCTTGAATCAGTGTAGTGTAACATCGACCCTACCACAGGGTGGAAAGGTCGATGTTCTGGGAGATCGGGTGGTCCCGATCTGCCTGGCTGCCTTTGCGCCCTGCATCAGGGTAATGTAATAACGGCAGGGCGGAAGGGAGCTCAGTCGACGCACGACCAGCGTACAGCGTACAGCGTACAGCAGATCGGTAGTTGTGTTTCTCCGGCTCGCGCGAGCATTTTGACAATATCCAAAACAAAAAGAAATTTTGATAAATGTAATCACATTTAGCATGTAGCATTTAGCATATAGCGTATAGCATAGCATGTAGTATATAGCGTATAGCATGTAGCATATAGCATATAGCATGTAGCATATAGCGTATAGCATATCATTTAGCATATAACATAATATAGCATTTAGCATATAACATAATATAGCATGTAGCATATAGCTTATAGCAAATAGCATATAGCATAGCATAGCATGTAGCATATAGCATGTAGCATATAGCGTATAGCATAGCATAGCATGTAGCATGTAGCATTTAGCATATAGCATGTAGCATATGGCGTATAGCATATAGCTTATAGCAAAATATAGCATGTAGCATATAACGTATAGCATAGCATAGCATATAGCATAGCATGTAGCATATAGCATAGCATAGCATATAGCATAGCATAGCATATAGCATAGCATGTAGCATAAAGCATGTGGCATGTGGTGTTCGTGTGCGTAGCATTGTGGTGTGTGTGTATACCCAAAAACCCATAAAACCCATAAAATTCAAGTATTTTCGTGACCATGAGCTTGGTCATTAAATCCATATTTAATGACCAAGCACCATGCCCCGTGGCAAGAGATTACAGATTATTGAAGTTAGCTGAGAAAAACAAACCCTTAAATTATTTATTTCTTCTAACTTTTTGCATTCAAATGATTTGAACACATCCTTGATCCTTGTTACATAATTCTTTTGATAGTTATGTTCAATGTTTTAATAGTTATTCTGCTATTCGGGACGGAAACAAATACAACAAATAAAAAATCATGAAAATCGGTCCACCCGTTCGATAGCATGGGTGCCTAGTAAACGATAATTAACATAAAGATACACGTACAACTCTCTTGACGTTCTCGTTCAGACTGAGTAGGGCCCGACAGTCAGTGCAGTGTAATAGCGACGCAAAAACTAGCGGCCACGCCCACCCTTTCCACAGGGCCCTGTAAAAAGTGCAGTGGAATAGAGGTTTTAATTTTGAACACATCTTTAGACATTGGTCACTGAGCAGTGCTGCCAATCTCTTGACTCTTCATCTTTTTTTTTAATTTTTACCTCTGATTTTACTTGTCTGCATCCGCCGCGATCGACCGCGTATCTTTTGCATCAATCATTGATACATCGCAATCACCTCTGATTGGCTGAATTTATGATATTCTTGCTGCGTCAAAGGATTTCGTCCAATAGTCGAAGAGTGTTGACCAATCAGAGGTGATTGCGATGTATCAATGATTGATGCCAAAGTTACGCGGTCGCCCTGCTGATTTTTTTTCGAAAGAAATTGTTAGTGGCGAACCGTAAAATTATATTTAGCTAAGACGAGTGTTTACTGTGACCTTTATGAATATTTGGTAAAATAAATCTTTTCAATAAGATGGAGATAACACGTACAACGCTCGGTTTAGCCGTCGGTTTGGCCGGAACACTTTTCTTAGGCTACTGTGTTTACTTTGATCAACAACGACGCAAGGATCCTTTATTCAAAAAGAAGCTCAGAGAACGTAAGTTTTAAAATGAAAACTATAGGTACTTATTCTCTGTGAAAATAGCCTTTACTTCAATTCTTTATGATTTGATCATATTTGTTACATTGGTGGGACTTGTATAATTTTCCAACCTAAAAATTTACGTGATCGTGATCTCTAGTACCTAGTCTACCTACTGAATAATTGATAATCCTGAACTTTTTCGATTGCGGCTTATCAGAAAACCTTGACTGTTAAGTGCTGTGCTCCATTTTAAGTTTTCCTACTAAAAACCTTGACGAAACATTGATAAATACCTACATAGATATGAATCTAAGCTAGGTAAAAGAATATAATTACCCTCCTAGCTGTAGTCATAACAGTTATTAAATTCTTATGATGAAAAGTTCTGAATGTATTTATTTTTATATCATCTTTGACAAGCTATTGCTATCTAAAGTATGAGTTCTGCAGGGCGACCGCCTATCTTTTGCATCAATCATTGATACATCGCAATCAGCTTCGATTGGCTGAATTTATGGTATTCTTGCTGCGTCAATGGATTTCATCCAAGTGGAAGTGTGTTAACCAGTCAGAAGTGATTGCGATGTATCAATGATTGATGCAAAAGATACGCGGTCACCCTGCTGGTCAAACAAGTCCGTATTAAAATACCTGTATCTCACAATATCAAATCAATAAAAATAAATAAATATTATGTTATATTTGAATAAAGTAGCATAACTTTAGTAATGGACTATAGATTGATCAAACCAAATGTTAATTAATTAACTTTTACTTTCCAAATAGAATGCATGCATGCAACGTAAATTTCACTTTCTTTGTGTATGTAAACAAGCATGTTGCATGTTTAATGAGGGCAAAAATGTAAATCAAAGTAACTACAAATTATAACTATGGTATGCTAAGGGGTCACTATTAGTATGTGTGCACTGCAGTGGGCAGTTCATTTTCTTTTTTACAGAAAGGTAATGTAATAAACCTAACTTCAAAATATTTTCTGTCAAATCGTAATAGTTTTTGAGAAATAAATATAAAAATCTCAACATTTTGAGGTTAATTTTCCCAAAATTCATGCAAATCTCTACTTATTTGTGTGATTAATGGTGTGAGGTAATTTGGTGGGACTAGAGTAACCCATCTAGGCTGACAACTACTAACTTAGCACTTGCCACCTTAACTAACCTTACTTAACTCAATTTTGGTAAAACTAAACTTAAAATTAATAAAATTATATCGAAAACAGGATTCAACGAGTTTGCTTGGAGGAGAATGACCTCCTCTCCCCTCCACTATACCCACCCACCATATACTAAAGAACAACCATGCTTAGTTATAAAAAAGCATATTATAGTGTAAAATATTTAATTTTTTTATACAGAATTATCATAGTTTTTAGGGTTCCGTACCCAAAGGGTAAAAACGGGACCATATTACTAAGACTCCGCTGTCTGTCTGTCTGTCTGTCTGTCTGTCTGTCTGTCTGTCTGTCTGTCTCCAGGCTGTATCTCATAGACCGTGATAGCTAGAAAGCTGAAATTTTCACAAATGATGTATTTCCGTTGCCGCTATAACAACAAATACTAAAAATTAAAAAAATATATATAATAAGGGGGGTCTCCATACAATAAACGTGTTTTTTTCGTATTTTTTTGCTCAATATTAAAAACGGTAACAGGTAGACGGTTCAAATTTTCACAGAATATTAACTTGTATATTACCTTTCAAAATAAATAATTAAATATCAATAAAGTAAATATTAAAGGGGGGCTCCCATACAACAAACGTAATTTTTTCATATTAACAGTAACCCTCTACAAACAAAGTTAGTTTTGCGGTTCATTAACAAAGGTAATTATACCTACTTCTTGAGTACGGAACCCTTGGTGCGCGAGTCCGACTTGCACTTGGCCGGTTTTTAATTCTTTATTTTTATTAAATTAACCTTATTATGTTAGAAAGGCTTCCTACTAAAGTGCAGAGTAGGAGAGAAGAGATATATGTTATATCAATAGCCAATTTTTGTTTGGCAGGTCGTGAGAAGGCACAACAGAATGCAACACGGTCACGCACCATAGGCGGGCCTCTGCCTGACATGAGCGACCATGAGGCCATGCAGAGATTCTTCCTTCAACAGGTAGTTTGTTGTTTATTTTTTGTTGCATAATTCTGTCTCTCTGTGTCATATTTAAAAAAAAACTTTTTTTTAAAATTTTGTTTCAGATCCAGCTGGGTGAGGAGCTCCTGGCGGCGGGAGATCTGGAGGCAGGCGTGGAGCACCTCGGCCAGGCGGTCGCTGTGTGTGGACAGACGCAGCAACTGTTGAGTGTGAGTACTGCACTCATCAGCTCTTTCAGATCCAGCTGGGTGAGGAGCTCCTGGCGGCGGGAGACCTGGAGTAAATGCAATGCTATGATACCATGGATTAGGTCTCAGGAGCTGGCGGCTGGCAATAAGAACTCCTCAACTTCTCAACATAAAATGTTCAATGTTTAACAAACACACACACAAATATTATCACTTACATCACATCACTTTAAACCACTCTCATTAATAATTACCTATTTAAAAGAAAAAATTCAAAAACGAGGCGTTTTTGAAATTTCTTTTAGCCTAGACTACTCAGCCTTTAAAAAAAATTATATGAAATTCAAATTTTAATTTAATAAATTAATTTAATCAGATCCCTATCTAAATGTTAATATTTTTTAGTTTTCTACATGCCATGTCAATGTCATTATTAGTGACTAGCTGATGCCCGCGACTTCGTCCGCGTGGTTTAAGTTTTTTGTTATTCCTGCGGGAACTCCTTAATTTTCCGGGATAAAAAGTAGCCTATGTCACTCTCCAGGTCCTCAACTATACCCATGCCAAAAATCACGTCAATCCGTTGCTCCGTTGCGTCGTGATTGAAGGACAAACCAACAAACCAACAAACAAAGTGACTTTCGCATTTATAATATTATAGTATGATGTGCCGGATATCCGTATCCGTATCCGTATCCATGGATATCCGTGGGATAAAAATATCCGTATCCGTTACTTTTTCGACGGATCTTTTACCTTATTAAAATTCAAAAGATTTTTATTAAGGTAAAAGATCCGTCGAAAAAGTAACAGATTAATTTTCAATATGTCGATGAAATTCTATGTATTAGGTGATTACTGATTAGATAGCAGTGAATAACTATTAAATTCCAATCAGATATTTTCTTAAAATCAAATATTTGACACCTTCATATTGTAAATGTCACCGTAAGATTGCAAAGGCCGTTGGATTGTAATCTAACTAGCGATATTGTAAACGGTCGACAGATTCCAATTTAACGTATTATTTTTCGGTAGATTGTAATCTGTTAGTTATATTAACCCGATAAAACCTAAGTGGCACTACCTGATTGTTTATGTCGAACCTTAACCTAACCAACAAGAAAGAGACAAGAAAACGTAAATACAATGAATATTTCAAAAATTGACACTCGGAACATTGAACGGTTCACAATCTGTCGACAGTTTACAATATCGCTAGTTGGATTACAATCTTATGGTTCTTGCAATCTTACGGTAACATAAACATTTATCGTAGTGACTTACCAACCATACCAATCTACACTAATATTATTAATGCGAAAGTTTGGATGGATGGATGGATGTTTGTTACTTAATCACGCCAGAACAGCTGAACGGATCTGCATGAAATTAGGCACTGGCATAGATTATAGTCAGGATTAATACATAGGCTACATTTTATCCTGGAAAATCCTCAATCCACGCGAAGTCGCGGGCATCAACTAGTAGGTAGTACATAAATTTAGTGTAAAGTTTACACAACAAAACTTCTTTGCAGACTTTTTTAACTCATGTACAAACACACACACTAAACTATGAACCGAACAAAAGAAAGACCCGCGCATTGCAAGTCGAAACTTGTCCTGTTACGTAAAGCGTCAAGTGGCGTTGACTATCGTTTTAAGGTCACGCGCACTGACACCGAATGAGTATAAAAGCTAAGATCCGTATCCGCGGATCTTGACACCAAATATCCGTATCCGGATCCGTATCCGTGGATATGCATTTTTGACGATCCGGCACATCACTAGTCATTATTAACCTTCTTGCAAGAAAACTTTTTATTTAGAAGTAAAGTGGATTTAAAAATATAAAAAAAAACTGCAAAAAAAAATAGCATGAGGGTAGTTTTAACTTACAAACCCTGTTTACTGCCTCTGTGAGCAAGTGTATTGAAAAATAGATTTTTAACATTTTGTGCCTTAGAATTACTCAGACTAAATGTAACCTGTACTCTTTAACCGTCAGGTGCTTCAACAAACGATGCCGGCGCCAATCTTCCACCTGCTTCTGAAGAAGCTGCCTGAAGTGTCGGAACGCCTGCGCGCCTCTATGCGCGCCGGTGGGGCTTCGCTTCAAGAAGAAGACGTCGAATAAACTCTGCGCTAACTCCTGGCCTATTATTTCTGTTAGGGGCCTGATAGACACGCGAATTAGTACGCGTACTTAAGATTTAACAAGTAACGACCCTTTTCACCAGTGTGAGGTTACAGCCTGCGCCCATAGACAGCACTGGATTTTCTTGCGACACATAGAAATATAAATTGAAAGCTAAAAATTGAAATTTCAATGATGATCACCGTAGGTAATAAACCTGTAGGTTTTTGTAGCGGCATCCTTTATCCTTTATATTAAAAGAAATTGCACATTTCAATTTTACTGTCATATTGTTAAGTTATATTTATATTCGTAGCGGGAAAAATGCCCTGCCGTCTATTGGTGCGGGCCCTATTAGGGAAAAGCCTTAAGATCGCGTACTTATTTGTGAGACTCACTGACCTTAGAGGCCCATTAGATCATAGGTCGTCTTCGAGTATAATATAACCAAAATTGTTGAAGAGGCTGTATGGCCTTACCAAATATTAATGGACAACAGCTTGTCTATGGTCAAGTTGAAAACTATTCATGCACAAGTGTTGCCATTTAAAAATTACTGAACATCAAACTAGGTACTGACTTAAAAAAAGGTAAGTATTATTTGGATATGTTTTTAAAATGCTATTTCTGCCTATTGCTCGATAAAGTCGTACAATTCTTTCACGAAATTCGAAATTCCCTGGCTGAGTGTATTATGGACTTGGTACATAAAATTATATTGTCAAAAGTTAGTATTTTATGTATAATAATTTTAATTAATATTTTGCCTATTTATTTTTATCACCTTGTCCATTGTATCCGCTAGGTGCATCGAATTGACTGACTATAATAAGTATCATAATATTTTGCTAAGAATTTTTGGCTGATTAATGTTATTAATATCTTCCTTTGAGAGTACCTCACTTCATTATAATAGGTTGTTATTTAAATCGTTATTACTGATGAATACAACGTTAGTAAAAATAGATGTAGGTAGGATGTATGATTACCTCAAAATTAGTTATTTAGTCTAGTGAATGCTGGGGGTGGATTGGTAACGTTTTTAGATGCCTACTGGCAACACTGGGGCAATAAACGACTATAATAAGTACGTTTATGCCATATTCATATAATATTTATCGTTCAGTAGTTTATCCAGGGTATACCGAACATTGCCGGCCATATTGCACTCTCGGCTTTTATTAGACAAACTAAGTTTTCAAAACGTTTATTTTTATGTGAATTGGAATCATGTTTTTGTTTTTTTTTGTACCTATTCAGTTATTCACATTGTATGTTTGAGTTTTGATTGAAGTTTTGTTGTGAAATAAATGTACTGTACAAAGTTAGTTGTTTCATTCCATAAGGACCCTCCCCTAAGCTTGACTCTCTCTCGCACATTTTAACATTTTCAATAATTGTTATCTCAGTATATAGTTATAGAATAAATTTTACTTACATATATTTTATTATAATTATAATGATCCTACCTAGTTTTTGATAAGATAAATTATCAATTCCTACCTGCGTGGGGTGGAGCTGGTAAAACTTATTTAATGAAACTAGAACGCGCACAACGTGCAGTTCTAAAGACTGCCTATAAAAAACCATTCCGTTATTCCACAGATAGCCTCTACTCAGAGTGTGGATATTTGCGTGTTAGACAGCTATATGTCAGATCTGTTGTGCTGAGATTCCACAAGTCAGCAGCCTCAACAGTGATCACACGCTCTCGCCTTCAGAGGTGGAGGTGCCCCTTATTGCGCACACAGTCGGCACGTAAATTCTTCCATTTTGCTGGGCCATTTCTCTACACTAAAGTTAACAGAGCTCTCAAAATCTTGAAAATATCCCGGTACAAATGTAAAAAAACGCTTAATAAATGGTTAATGAAATCCAATTATGAAGACACAGAAAAAATGCTAAAACTAAATATATAACAGTAACACATATGCATAAAGACATACACGCACATACACATACATACCACACACTCACTTACACACACACACACACACACACACACACACACACACACACACAAACACACACACACACACACACACACACACACACACTCTCTCTCACACAACTAATGTAGGTATAAGTTGCATATTTATTTTTTTAAATTTATTCTAAACTATTTTTATATTTATGTTACCTACGGAAGGAAGTGATTTCCGCGATACAGGGAATCCTAGTGCGGAAATCACTGTTCCACTTACTGTTGTAATCACTTCTGTACTTGTGATCTTTATCTGAATAAATCTAAATCTAAATTACTAGCATCGACCTCAATTTACCTACATAGGTATATATCGATGATTACTAGTATTTTTCTCGCCATTTTTGTCTAGCTTTATGAACTAGGTAAGTATATCACAATAAGACACACATGCACAAGGACTCTTAAATTGATTAAGTTTTTTTTTTAAATGTTATCATTACTAAATTTAACTCAATCAGTTTAAAAGTCCTTGTGCTCTAAAAGTACTTAACACACACCAAATACTGAATCAGCCTTCCCGGCGATAGTTACCAAAAGTACAGTTATCTCTAAGTCTATAAGTATTGACATTTTGGGTTGTTCAAGCCATTACAAATTTGTAGAAAAATTTGTGCTGTAAAAATGAGGGATGTTTGGAACCAGATAGTAAAAAAACTTAAAGTTGTATTGAAAATATTGTTTTTTAAAGTATTCCTTGATCTTTTACGATTAATTTGAAATAACTTTTGTTCAAAATATGATGTCTGAAATTAAATCACAATAGTCGGAACGCGATATCGCCTTTTTTGAGATTTCCATGAATTTCCCGATAATTTTCTGCTGTTACTATACGATTTTTTTAACCACTTTTTTAATACGTCAAGCTTCATTTAACTGAGTAGCGATATTGTATTCATTTGGTAATTAAATTTTAATTTTTGCTATCATAAAAAGTCAGAATACAAAAAGATGTGTTTCCCCTTCAGGTTGACAATAAAAGTAACAAATCCCATGTCATAACAATTTTATTTAAACAATGCAATAATTATAACCCGCTTACAACAAAAATATAACGCAATAAGTACCACTATGATCATACAAATATTATCCCTGAAGTCTACTTTAAAAAAAAAGTAGAAGTACGTAAGTAGTACTTCACAAAAAATCTATAAACAAAAACTGCATAGACTAAAGTAAGAAATAGACTAGTTAGAATAACGGCAAAGATGTACCGCCATGCGGAATCATGCCGTATAGAAATTAGAAACTGATTAGGGATACCTACAGGTTTAATTATTTAATATAACTGTCATACCCGTAACAGGTTACCCCGCTACCATCTTTAACTGCATCGTCACTTACCATCAGGTGAGATCGCAGTCGAGGACTAACTTGTAGTGGACTAAAAAAAAGACTGATGAAGAGCTGCCAGAGTAAAATAAGATCAGAAAAGACATTTCATTCCATTTTTCCGACCCAAAAAACGTGAGTGTATCCGGTGTTATGTATATTTAGAATTAGAAAAGTCGGTGAAAAAAATCTATAAAAATCGCAAATTCAATTTGCTTTAATAAACGGCCAATGACAACTAAGCAACACGCGATACCATGTCCCACAATTCAACAGCTTGCTGCTTTCAAGCTTATAATATGCAAATGTTGGTCTACCTTTTCCTATAGTCTAATAATATAAGAAACAATTTTACTATAATTACAATATTATACAATTTGGTATGGAGTATGGAACTATGGAGATATTTCCGGGTTGATTGGATCACGAAACGGCGAAGCCACATCTTATTATCAAGATGTAGAGTCAAGACTTCTATGTAGTAAATGTGGTACAGCCAAAAGTACTTAAGAACTGGCCCCATAGACTACGATGCGCAGCACAAATCGGAGCTCAACTAGGGGCTTGGCTCTACTAGAAATCTCATAACTTTTTAACAGCGAAAGTTATTTATGTTATTATGATTAGAACATTATGAAAGTCTTGGCAGCCTATCCATGGAATGGTTTTGGTAGGATCATTTTTACGTAATAAGGCCCCAAAAGAGCAATAGTCTTATGATGAGCAATAGTAATAGATGGAGTGCGCACTCTTAACAACTAAGTATTTGAAGCCAATCACAATTATCGCTATCCCACTTCAACAAGAGTCTCTAGTACGTTAGAGCTCTAATTTGCAAGTCGAATGTTTATTTGCAAGTCGAGAGCTCTAATTTGCAAGTTATGTAGGTATTTGCTTCAAGTAGATATTACTCTAAAGTCCTTACCTTATAGTCTCCTATCTCGCAGAATTTATAACATAGAAGGCTAAAACCATTACTTTACTAACATGATTAAAAAGTAGAAAATATTACGCTTTAAATTGCCGTCATATTTTTTAATATAACAATCCATAGAACAATTGTCTTTCTTTAGTCTATGACTGGAGTCTAAAAATTCGTTTTCTACATCAACAATATAAAAAGATGTGCCATGTTTTAAAACAATCCTATGCAGCTTGGCCAACTTATCTATGCGTGTGGTGGTGGCGCCACTGTCTATAAACAATACAATTTACAGAGTAGATCCAGCTAGTTCCAAATTTCGCCACACGCATAGATAAGCTCGTCAAAATGTAAAATATAATATCTAACTACCCGTCAAGAGCTCTTAACAACAGAGCTCCGTATAAGGTCCTGTGTTACTTTCATTACCTCTAAAGCACCTTTGGATATCAACTCATTAGCTAAATCACGCCCTAAGTTATCACATTTGATTATTACATCTATTGGAATATTAGGATTTTCAGTCAAACCGCAGAAAATTCTAGTCTTTTTGTCTAATTCATCTAAAATGTTTGGTGGACTTTCGAATTTCTCTGCGCTTTTATCGATTTCGTCCGAACTTTTATCGATTGTTTCATTAGTTTTAACATCACTATCGTCTTCGCTAACTTTAAGTTTTTTGTTACTACCCTCTTCAGTAGGGCTGTGTTTATGTTTGTGTGTTTGTGTTATTTGAGCAAACGTTTGTTCCAATGTGTGGTCGACTTTGGTGAGACCGTCGAGACTCCAAACTCCTCCAGTGATTATTAGTTGGAAATTTGCATCTAGGGGTTTTAGTTTTGTTGAAACGCCTACTGGTGCGCTGCAACCGCCACCTGAAGATAAGAGCTCCATGATTTATACATAAGAAAATCAAATAATCGACGTTTTTTATACTTAAAAGTAAGAAACATCAGATGAATAAGTTGTCACACAAAATTATCTGACCCATTGACAGGGTTGCTAGTATATTTATGAAAAATAAAATAAAAACAAGCGTAAAACTTTGTACCAATTTTGATAAGTCTTGTAAGTTTGTGGGGACTAGTTCTATTTAACGGAAAGAAGAAAGAAAAAATAAGTTTTAAAAAGTAGTACGTACGGCTTGTACACAAAACTGCGATGCGACGCGATGCGAATTCGCAACGCAGAAAGTTGCGACACGAATTGCTGCGATGCGATTTCGTGCGGCAAGGCGCTGTCTCAGAGCCGACTAAGTGTTGACAACAAGTGTGACGTAACATCGCAGGAATGCGCGATGCGAATCAATTCGCAAGTTCTTGCGACGCGACGTGCGAGCTCGCACAGTTTTGTGTACAAGCCCGTGATGTATATTTGTCATATGACACTACTGAGCGCTACTGATTCGCTGATAATCATAATGATTATCAGCGAATCAGTAGCGCTAAACTTTTTTTTTAACAATAAAACACGTCTTTAAAATCTTACTTCTTTATGTAATACTAGCGGACGCCCGCGACTTCGTTCGCGTGGCTTAAGTTTTTTAATTCCCTCAGGCTTCCGGGATAAAATAAATATGTCACTCTCCAGGTCCTCATCTGTACCAATGCAAGAAATCACGTCGAACTGTTGCTCAGTTGTGGCGTGATTGAAAGACAAACTCTCTATTTAACGTCCTTAAGCAGAAGCCCAAATACCATCTTTCATGGCTATAATTTGAAAAATGAAGGACTTTCATTCAAACTTTCAACCCCTATTTTACCCCTTTAGGGGTGGAATTTCGAAAAACCCTTTATCCACTAATGGATACCTAGTCTTCACAAAGAACACACTCTCCAAATTCCATGTCTCTAGGACCAGCGGTTTAGGCAGTGCGTTGATATATAAGTCAGTCAGTCAGTCAGGACTTTGAATTTTATATACATATATATACTCGCCGCCATATTTAGCGGAACATAAAAAAAAGGTTTGATATCAGTATCCTATAAGGTTGCTGGCTGGTTTATACGTCATTTAATTTAAAAAGAAATATTTTCAAATTAAGAAAACTACTGAACATCACATTTTATGCAATTGTTTTAATTTTATTCAAATACTCCTTATCTGGAGCGAACTTCGAGTATTTCTTCCTTCTGAGTTTGATTTAAAATTTCATTGAAATACTGTTTTTTGTTAGTTTTTTTTAATCGCGTATCTTTCTGGAGTTGATGACTGAATTATGCCTGACTTAGCAACGGAGATTGCCAGGGCACTCGAAATGCGAAGAAATGGTCAAACCTACAGAGTGATATCCAGAGATCTTCGTCGACCAGTTTCAACGATCCATCGCAGTATCCAACGGTTCAGGGAGACCGGTACTTATGTGAGAAGAGCAGGACAAGGCAGAAAAAGACGCACTTCGAGTAGGGATGATGGTTTCATTGGGCTTCGTTTACGTAGGAACCCCCGTTTGACGGCCGTCCAAGCCCGACATGAGTTAGAAGCAGTGCGGGGTGTAACCGTAAGTGAGCGTACGGTACGAAGAAGGCTCGAAGAAGAATCAGTACGTATCGTCATCGTAGAAATCGTAGAAACAGGTTAACTTTTGCTCAGGAACATCGACTTTGGAACGCGGACCAATGGAGTAAGGTATTGTTTAGTGATGAGTGCAGAATTCTCTTAAATCAAATTGACGGCAGGCAAAGAATATACAGACGCAAAGGAGAACGATACATTCAGACAAATTTTGAAACTACAGTTGCATACGGTGGTGGATCAATAATGGTTTGGGCGGGCATTTGTTTGGGAGCTCGCACAGACTTGGTAGTGATTGACAGAGGGAGTCTGACTGCAGACCGCTATATCAGAGAAGTTTTAGAAGAAAATGTCGTACCGTTTGCCCCATATATCGGTGACGATTTTGTTTTTATGCAGGATAATGCTCGGCCGCATACCGCTCGGGTAACTCAAGCTTATCTTAATGATATGAATATCACTGTTATGGAGTGGCCGGCGAGATCACCGGATATGAACCCAATAGAGCACGTTTGGGACTTGCTGAAAAGAAAAGTTAAGTCCAGAATTCCAGCTCCTGCCAACGTGGGTGAACTGCGAATCGCCGTAGTTGAGGAATGGCGGATACTATCCCAGGAGACCATAGATAACATCATTCTCAGTATGCCTAGACGGGTAGAAACTTTAATAAGAGCACGTGGAGGAAATACGCGATATTAATCACCATTTTTCTAATTTAATTAATTGTTATTTTAATATTAAATTTCACTTTTCCCGGTTACATGAAAAGTTCAAAAATGTACCATTTTTTACAAATAGCCTTTACTCGCAAAATCTGTTCTTAATGAGATCTCATTTTAAGTAAAACAAATGAAGCTTTAAATAACAAAAGAAGTGTAGTAAGTAGATTTTAAAATAAAACCATATTTTTTTAATTATGGACCTTTTTTTTATGTTCCGCTAAATATTCCGGCGAGTTTAGATTAGATGTCTATTTTTTTTAACAATACTGTTCCATGGCCAAGTCAGCTTGGCCAATAATCCATACTAGTCCATACTAATATTAATAATGCGAAAGTGTGTCTGTCTGTCTGTCTGCTACGCTTTCAAGGCCCATCTACTCAACCGATTTTGATGAAATTTGGTACAGAGATAGGTTACATCCCGGGGATTATCCAGGAAAATTGAAGATTTCCCGCGGAATAAAAAAAAAACAATTCACGCTGACGAAGTCGCGGGCATCATCTAGTCTTATCTTACTAATATTATAAATGCGAAAGTTTGGATGGATGTATGGATGGATGGATGGATGTATGGATGTTTGTTACTCAATCACGTCCCAATAGCTTAACGAATATGGCTGAAACTTGGCACAGAGATAGATTATAGTCTGGAATAGCACATAGGCTACTTTTTATCCCGGAAACTGAAAGAGTTCCCGCGGGAACCAAAAAACCTCAATCCACGCGTACGAAGTCGCGGGCATCAGTAGCACCCTCGGCGGCGGCGCATCAATTAATAATTGTAAACAATCCATTTATTTTTTACATATTTGCTTTACATTATGTGATGTGCACTTATTTATCTTACCCAAAGACTTAAGGAAGCTCCTTTCGGCTAGTATCCTACAGTACGTCTCGGGATGGTTGAAGGGAGCAAGCATGTCCAGTAACTGTTGGTTGTCCGCCCGACATTCCACCGCCAAGGCGCCTTGACCAACGGCGTACATCATTTCAGCACATGACAGCACCTGTCAAACGGAACCACAGAAATTAGACAAATAGTATGTACGTTCTAGATGTACTATACTATAATATAGTCGTTTGCGTGTTCAATAGAAAGCAAAATTGCCTCGAATCCCGCACGGGTTTGATGTGCTAACTCTCTATTCAAACTCGTGTTTAATATAAGGAACTCATCCTCCAATCGCGCACGGGTTTGCAACCGAAATTTTCTTCCCGTGTTCAATTCAAGGCGATCAATCCGACAACGCCGTGCAGCACGGGAGTTTGGGAGCGTTGGCGACGGTATTTTATGGTGATATAAAAGGGTTATAATATTATTAAAAAATGTGGATGACTGAAATGAGAACTCCACGTAGTCTTGAGTCCCCTAGAGTGTTTTTGTAAACCGCGAAGCCAGAAGCCTACGAAGAAAGAAGGTCGAGTAGGTGAAGGGGCGACAAAACGAGTCTTCTGGCGTAGCCCATCCATTTTACATCTACCTTTTTATAAATCGTTAAAAGTTTATGACCCATAAAAAACTATTTTTTTTTGGTTTTCTTACCTATTCATCAAACAAACAAGGATTCCGTGCATCAATACAAATACTGCCTTTTATTGAACACGGAAATAAATACGCCTATCAGGGTTCAACCCGTGCGCGATTGGAGGACTCGTGCCTCGAATTGAGCACGAGTTTGAAAGGAAGTTAGCGTAACAAACCCGTGCGGGTTTTGAGGAAGTACTTCCTACTACTGAACACGCAAACGTAAATACGCGACCCGGTGACAGTGTAAAAACTTAACAGGGATAAAAATTAGTTCCAATTTTGGCGCCTAATAACTGTGCTTTAATATTTTTTCTGCTCAGACTACGCGAGTAGCAAGGCGCATTATTCTTTGGCGCGCGTGTGTTGAGGAGTGCGGTTAGGTACATTTACCTCAGATACACTGTTACACTCACCCTAGATATCCGCTCGCCCCAGCCCATCCGCTGCAAGCCAGAGTAGGCGAGTAGCAAGGCGGAGTATTCTTTGACGGGCGCGTCCAGTTTGCGCAGGCGCGTGTTAAGGTTACCGCGCACGTCCACGACTGAAAGATGCGGGAAAGAACCGCGTAGTTGTGCCGTGCGCCGCAGTGACGACGTACCTAGTATAAATAGTTGTAATTATGTAACTAGTAAGTGGTAGAGTCCCTCGACGATTCGAAAGCACTTTTAATAAGTTTATTTGAATAAAAAAATATGAATTAGAGTTTAAACGATAAAAAAAGATGGCAATAAGGCAATGTAGCCGCAACGGAAGGGAAAAACAACGTATCCACTACAGCCTATTAACGTCCCACTGCTGGGCACAGGCCTCCTCTCTCATAGGAGAGAGGGAATTAGAGCTTAGACCCACCACGCTGCTCCAATGCGGGTTGGCGGGCTTTAACGACTATTATCATGTTAGTGATAATAACCGGAACCGACGGCTTAACGTGCTCTCCGAGCACGGGGGTGAAACACCGCCAACTTCCTAACTCCGGGCTAGTGCTGAGAATTTCTAGTCAGAAAAACCCAACACTTATTATGGCCCGACCCGGGACTCGTACCCGGGACCTCGTCAGCCGCATTCAAACATGCTAACCACTAGACCAACGCGGCAGTCAAAAACAACGTATAATTGGATTAAAATAAACTATAGTTATTAAAATAAAAATAATCCTTAAATTATATTCGACATAATCCACTATCTACATAATTCTACTACATATCTACCGTTTCCGAATAAAACTGAAAAAACATATTATTTCTGACACAATAAGTAATTTGCAATACATTTGGTCGTAAAGTGGCTCTTATTTCACGAGTGTTAAAACTATAGATTTTTACCACCCTTGGGCCATGAAAATACTACCACAGAGTAATTATTTACTCTTTAAAGGAATGCGGAATATTCATTTTCGCACAAGTGTGGTAATTTAATGGCCGCCATTCAAAGAACAGTTGTTTCGATGTCGCCATCTTTGTCTTATTTTTGACTTATGTAACATATTCATTAATTTCCACTCGATTAAAATTTATTTAAACAGTTGTAAACTTTTCTGTACTTAATCAGTAAAGTTGGCAGTTGTGTAAATAAACTTTTGTATAGGTAGGTACCTAGTTCAATCGACGAAGACTGCCCACTATATTTGTCTAATTAGGAAAATTGCTCTACATCTACATTATTATTACAAAAGACGCATGTTTTATTATGCACTTTCCTATTATAAACCAATATTTTTACGTTCAAGGGTGTAAAATGAAAATGCTACATGGCCTCATCATGACAATAAATAAAAGGAGTCTTCGTGGATATTTATATAGATAGGACAGTTGGGTATTTGACAACTATTCATATAAATTACTTTTTTGATAGAGGATCTCCTAACAGTCGTAATATCCACGTCCCCTGTTAGTTTTATGTTTGAAAACCATTTTAAACTATCGATTGAAGAAAAAAAGTGCGTCGCATTTTGGTGACGTCACTGTTCAGTATTCCATACAACATCCCACACTATTCGCGCGTTTTGACGTTTGAAAAAAGTTGCTAATTTGGCTTTTTATTGGAGAGAACAATTCTTACCAATGACTGAACCTGTTGGTAGCGACGCCAGGGTGCATTCCTTGACATCCTCACGTAAAACTAGAGCATCCCTGGGATCTTCTCTGAAAAAGGACACTAAATTTACAAAATAACAATGCAGGACAAGGATCGCCTCAACCAAAAGTAGATTGGGGAGTTTTATAATTATTCAATATTATTCTGAAGGTGATAGCTGACAGACAGGAAAGCGCACTGGATGTCAGCTTAAGTTTGTAAGTGTATTAGTTATATTAACTAACATAGAATAAGCCATACTAACACATATTATTGTTTATTATTTATTTTATTAGGTATAATACTAACATATAGGATTAGTCTGATACCAACACTTTTTTTTTCCACTACAAGTTAGCCCTTGACTGCGATCTCACTTGATGGTAAGTGTTGATGCTGTCTAAGATGGTAGCGGGCTAACCTGTTAGGGGCATGGAAGTTAAATTAAACCCATACCCCTATTCGGTTTCTACACGGCATCGTACCGGAACGCTAAATCGCTTGGCGGCACGTCTTTTGCCGGTAGGGTGGTAACTAACCACGGCCGAAGCCTCCCACCAGATAGAATATTATTCAGATGATCAGGCCTGCTGATTGTCTACTTCTGTAGTCTTTAAAATAAAAATATTCTGTCATTAATAGGCTATTTGACTAAATTTTGAAAATGATTTTAAAGAATTTATTACTACCTATTAAGCACATTACATTGATATTTCGCGGAAATTCAATTTTCAAAACCGCGCCAAAAACGCCAATTTTGTAATGGCGCTTGTCATCTGACTCGTGACGTCACACATTGTCAAACGCATATAAATAGACTACAGTACCGTACAGTTTAGTTGAATTTCTTCGCTTTTCTTTAAATTTAATAAAAATTAATATATTTTAACAGAAAGAATGGTGTTCACGATCATCGTCACATTATACGCTTTGGTTCTGACTTTATGCTCCGGGAATATTTTACACTTCACAGTGCAAACTCCACTTTCTCTGTGTAACTGGACGTAGCCAATCGCATCGTCTCCATAGGATTCCCTTGCAGAACTGTAAAACAAAAGAAAACACCATGATAAACCGAACTCCCATGAACTTCCTGAGTATTTGTCAACATAAACTAAAATGAGATAATGATTAATGATTATAATAAATAAAGGAAGGACTAATATGTTCGACGCGGTAGGTACTTACATTGCTGTTTTTATGTTTTTCAGTTCCGCGCCATAATAATCAGCATTATTCTTAAAGTAAAGTGCAACCATAAAAGCATCTACCTTAGGTAGGTTGCTATTATCAGCTCGCACAAAATTTGATTCCATTCTGCGATTTGAAATACTTAATTATTTATTTCCTTAGTATGTTTAGTTATAAAGTTAACCAGAAAATTACTGTTTAAATAGCTAAAAGATAAAATAAAACGCCCGCCAAACAAAACACTCAGAAAAATCAGTACAAAAAGCTGTTGTTTTCCCGCAAATTTTCGAGTGTGACGTCACCAGAGTTGCAACCAATCACAGGGCGTTCCTGTCACAGGTAAAATATCAAAAATTATAACATTATTAAACTCTTATTTTGCTGAAAAATATACATATATTTGATTAAAATAAAGTGAAATATGCTTATTTACGTTGTTATTAGTGAGATTTACCACAATTTCAGGTATATTTTCATTGTTGTCAAATAGCCTATTATGCAACTATAATAATGTAATATGTGTTTTATATAGTCCGTGTGTCCGTGTCACGAAAGAAGTCCCGTGGTAATTAGTGGAACTACTACATTTTAAACTTACTTAAATATACATATCAAAAATTCGCGGAACCGCCCTGAGAGACGCAGGTTCAAATCCTGCTGGTTCCGCGAATTTTTGATATGTATATGTAACGTAACGACCACAAGTTACGTTACTCTGGGTCGACTAAGTTTATATTAATTGTCAGTCGCCAGTTATAATGTTTGTGTGATACTAAGATCTCTTCGGAAAACAGTATAATGCGTACGTACCTGGATGACTGGACCACCTTCGCCTGGATTCCTTGGCATCACAAACACTCGCAGATATCCATATTCTAATATACACAGACACCGGCCGGTGGTCACTTTGTTAGGTTAGGTAATATGTCCGATTGATTGAGCACAGTTTTCATATGCACACGAATCACTTCTAATTTTGGTTTTATGATAAATATTAATATGGACACTTCACAATAAGAGGAGTTAAATCCAAGAAAAGATTTAATAGCGTTAAATCGATGATTTTGCGATATAGAAAAGAGACCGAACAGACTTCTTCTCATTTGATGTTGTCGAGTCACCTTTTTTTTCTGTGTAGTCGCGGGTAGGCCGGGAGAACAGTTGACGTTGTGGTATGGCTGGCCGTACGCATCGGACAGTGCAATGTTGCCCGTGTTTTACGAATTAATCTTAGTATCGACACTTGCAAAAGGGTTTGATTCAATCAAATATGTAACCAAGTAAGAGTACAAAACATCCCGCCCACCAAAATACAGCTGGTATTTTCTGATCGAAAAAATATTCAATGCTTAACACAACATTACAGTATTAAACATCCTGTTTCAGGTAACAAAAACATTTTAGTTCACGTTAAAGTATGATATGCTATGATAGTATGATATGACTTTGACACCAAAGCAAAATAAGTAAATAAATAAAAATAATGTATCTTTTAAACACTAATCCTAATTCCTAACCTTATCATATAAACGGGGACGTATAAACTATTCATTCGGTAATGGGCATAACTTAACTAATGGACGCTTGATTAAGTTATCTTTGGCGCTTTTGACAGTAGCTACACGGACCTCTCCATCAGCTCCAGGGTGTAATTGAACAACCCTTGCCAGAGGCCAATGCAGCGGTGTTCGAATGTCATCTTTGATCAGAACCATGTCATTTACTTGTAAGGGTTTACAGGTTTTAGTCCATTTAGCTCTTTCGTTAAGCGTGTGGAGGTATTCGTTTTTCCAACGGAGCCAAACGTGTTGTTGGAATGACTGTAGTAACTGCCACCGAGTGAGGCGATATAATTTGACTTCAGTGTGCTGATAAGTGCGATGTGTTGACTCGATGAGCTTGGTTGTAAGGAGGGAGTCAGATGGTAAAAGAGCCGGATGCCTTTGCTCAAACTCAAGACCAGAATGACAGATGCGACCGCCCACCCTAATGATTCCTGTGTCATCGATAAACGGATTCAGTTTCCGGAATGACTTAGGTAAAACTTGACCATGCCGTAGCCTTAAGAGCAGATCATTGAACGCTTCCGATTGTACATATTTGACAATACACATCAGTGCGCGGTGACGTTCGTTAAGTGTTATGAATGTGCTGAACGGATTGTCGTTAGATTTTCGCGCCCTGTCGATGAACCGAAGACAATAAGCAACGATGCGGATGAGTTTGTCAATGGAAGAGAAAATTCTGAGCAGTTGGGTAATCTCTGTCGGAGGTAGTTGTAGACCCGATTCTTGACCGACCAAAACGACTGAATCTGACTTTTTGACCTCTTCAAGTGCTAACGGGTGTTCGTCGATGATCACAGAGTTATTAGGATGCATACTAGTCGGTTGCGATAACCATGAAGGCCCCGCCCACCATAAAGAGCTGTGCAATAACTCTTGAGGCAGCTGGCAACGTAAACATACATCTGCGGGGTTCTCTGATGAACTGACGTGAAACCACCATTCCGTAGGGATAAGGTCATGTACATGACTGACACGATTAGCAACAAATGTGGCCCATCGAGACGAATGTGAACGTAGCCAGGATAGCGTGACAGTGGAGTCTGACCACAGATGAACTGTAAGTGGCCGATTATCCGATTTTCTGAAGATCAATCTGAAAAACTTATATAAGCTTGCAAGAAGAACAGCTGCGCACAGTTCCAACCGCGGCAATGAGACCTTTTTCAAGGGCGCAACACGAGCTTTCGAGCAAATTGGTAAAATGTGAATTTTATTTGATTTATCCACTATTTTCATATAAATGATCGCACCGTAAGCCGCTTCAGAACTGTCACAAAATTCATGAACTTCATAGGACTGAGCATCGTCTAAAGTGAGTCGCCTCGGAATCCGTAATGTTTTAATTACATGGATTTGACTTTGATAATCATCCCACGATTTTATTATATGTGAGGGTGGTGTGTCGTCCCATCCTACTCCAGCCACCCATAGCTGCTGCACCAAGCATTGTGCGCGAATAGTTAATGGTGACAAAAATCCCAAAGGGTCAAAGATTTTAGCAATCTCGCTGAGAATCGTGCGTTTAGTGCATGGACGGTTACTGGCAGTTACTTCGAACAGAAAATTATCGGAGCTCGGGTCCCATTTTAGCCCAAGTACTTTAAGAGGCAAATTTTCCAGCTCATCGAAGTAAATAGCATCCAGTACACAATCTTCTGGTGGTAAACCGCTAAAAACTCTAATGTCATTACTTGCCCATTTTCTTAAATGAAATTTACCTAATTTGAATAAGTTGATAAGCTCCGATTTCGCAGCAACTGCTTCGGTGAGTGAATTTGTTCCCGTGATTATATCATCCACATAGATTCCAGTCCCAGACGACAAAATTTCTCGGGCTAAGGGAAACGCGTCTCCTTCGTCCTGAACTAGTTGTTGGATAACTCTACAGGCAAGAAACGGTGCGGCTGCTACTCCATAAGTGACGGTATTAAGTCTGTATTCTTGGATAGGGTCATCAGCGTTAAACCGCCAAAGAACGCGTTGGTAGTCTCTATGACATGGATCGACCAGAACCTGTCGATACATTTGTTGAATACCGGCCATAAATACGATTGAAGATTCACGAAACCTCAAAAGGATGTCACTTATATTTGATTGAAGTTTGGCGCCAGTTAGTAGCGTATCGTTAAGCGATAAGTTGTTGGCATCTCGCGCAGAGGCATCAAATACCACGCGTAACTTAGTCGTATGACTTCCTGGGTTTGTTACGCAATGATGAGGGATATAATATCTCCCTGCGCTGAGCTCTTCCGTAGGTACTAGTGACATTTGCCTGGACTTAAGGTAATCAGCCATAAATTCGGCGTACTGACGATGAAGCTCAGGGTCACGAGATAGACGACGCTCGATTGCATGGAACCTTCTCATGGCGATCTCACGGGATCCGTTAAATACAGGCTCCGCCTCATCCTTAAAGGGGAGTTTGACAGTGTACCTGCCTGACGCATCCCTAGAATGTTCTGTTTGAAACTTTTGCTCGCACAAAAGTTCCACTGGTGTCAATGTAGCAGCTGTTGGAGGCGAGTCAAGTTCCCAGAACCGCTGGACAAGATCTGTAAGTTCGAGATCCCCTCTGGATTGGGTTGTTACTAAGGAATGGCTAGCGATAGGTGATTTTCCGAGAAGAAGCCATCCAAAGATTGAGTTAAAAGCCGGTGGATGCGTCGAATTACCTTTGATTCGTTCATTAAGCAGGCATTCAGCAAAGACATCTGCTCCCAACAGTACGTCAATTGGACCAGGAATGTCGAAACCAGGATCTGCCAATTTCAAGTCCTGTATTTGTGTCCAGCTAGATGTATTTAATTGAGCAATAGGCTGCTCCCCACAAATTTTGCTAATAACCTGAAAGTTTCGTTCAAATAAAAATGTATCGTTAGCGCCAACTGAACAGCGAACCTGGCCCTTGACCATAGCAGGAGCACCTCCCAATCCGCTAATATGAACAGAAGTTTCAGCAGGCACGAGTCTAAGGCGTCGGGCAGCTTCCTCAGTGATGAGGTTATTCTGACTACCTGTATCGAACAGCGCACGAAATTGCATGTAACAACCATCTACATTTAACAACTGAATAAGGGCAGTCGCTAGTACAACAATTGTGTCGGGAAGCAAATTAGAACCCGACTTCGTATTGTTCGTTATGAGGGTAGAATTAGGTGTGGGTTTAGAGTCCTCGTTATGTAGCAGTGTGTGATGTTTGCGCCTACACTTTTGGCAAGAAAAGATTGAGTTACAGTCCTTTAACTGGTGTGATGATTTCAAGCAGTTAAAACACCACCTTTTTGAAGCCGCCACATCCGTACGTTCTGGCACTGATTTGTCAAGAAACTCTTTACACTGTGATATGTTATGAGCTTCTCCACAAAATGAGCACCTATAAACGAATTTCATTGTATTCGGAAATGACACGGTTTTCGTTGTATCCGGTTCTTCAGAGGACTCTGAGGCAAGAAGAGTATGATTCACGTTCGGATAAAATCGCTTTGGTGTAGATTGGGTTTGGTTACTCTTCACCGCAGAATCACGACTAGTAGTTGTCGACTTTGATGATTCTACAAAATGAGCATCTCGCAAAAGAGCATCACATCTAAGTTGTAAGAATGAGTTGAGTTCTGCGAATTTAAACAGCTTTTTACTGTTTAACTGTTGTTCAAATTCGCGACGCAGCTTTGAATCCAACTTGGATAAAATATGGTAATTCAATAATATGAAATCCCACTGGTCGACAGGTAAGTTTAACCGTTTTAATATGCATAAATTTTCAACGATAGAATCCAGTGAACGACGCAACTCAAGACCATTTGTGAATTTCAGATTGACGTTTAGAATGTCCCGCCAACATGCGAAAGCTAGTTCGCGGTCGTCCTGATAGCGTGCAACAAGAAAATCGTATGCATCCAAATAGTGCTCGGCAGCCAGGGGGAAGGTACGAATTACGCTGGCAGCATCGTCGCGCAGTGTGGAGACCAAGTAGTGAAAGCGTTCAGTATCGCTTAGCGTCGGACAATTGTGGATGAGATTATTGTACTTATCGATAAACTCTGGCCATTGTTTTATATCTCCGGAAAATGTGGGTAGGCTGATTTTTGGTAATTTAACATGAGATGTCCCCTCTTTAGATTCAGATACTAGTGACGAATGTAATGCAGGCTTCGGTAATTTACGATAAATAGACTTTATTTCAAAATACATTTCGTCACACTTTTCTTGTAAAGTTTGATCCTCTTCTGGCCGCTCGGACAAGTCAATGATTATGAAATGTAATTCTTCAAACTTATTTATATTGACTTTCATATCTTCATAATAAGAAAGAAATAAATTATGTTTGGTGACATCTAAGCCTAGATCCAAAGTATTGACCACTTCTAAGCCTAATTCCAAAGTTTTCACAATACGCTTATAAATTATGGTACGCTTTCGACGCAAAGATGGTAAGTCATTCACTGTATACGATTCCTCCAACACTTTCGAAAAGGATTTAGTTTTGCTTAATTTACGTTTACTTTTAGGACAGAACGACATTTTGCTTATAGGTAACACTCACCCAAATAGAACAAATTGAACTCGTACAAACACAAAAAAAAAAGTCGATATGTAACTTCTGATATTAGTCTGATGTGAGTGTTTTTAGAAAAAGAATAATATCCTATTACTTATTTCAAGCCGTAAATATTATAAACACCGATATGAGTTGATTGTTTATAACGTGTATTCTTGAATATAAGTAACCGAATTAAACGATTAGATTTAACTCAACACAAAAGAAGTATTCATCTTATAAATATATGTGGATGTACTTCGAAGAGCCAGACAAGATATCTGAATGGAATTGCCCCCTATACACACCTGCTCGTTACGTTCCGCAAAGCACAGCGTGTCTGGCCAGTCTAAGAGAAGCTTAAAATTGCCAAGCGTACCTACATAGAAAATTATTATGATACAATTATTAACGTTAAGTTATGCCAAATAACCGATTGATTTGTGATTTACGTAGAATATGGGACACAAATTACAATTATTTAATTTGGTTGAACTTGACGATAAACACACCTAAACGGCATACCAATATGGCGAGATTAAAATGTATGAAACTACTTCAGAAAATATCAAACACAGATATGGACGTTAAATTAATAGTATACGTAAATATTCCCGGGTTTCGGCACCAAAAAGATGTAACGTAACGACCACAAGTTACGTTACTCTGGGTCGACTAAGTTTATATTAATTGTCAGTCGCCAGTTATAATGTTTGTGTGATACTAAGATCTCTTCGGAAAACAGTATAATGCGTACGTACCTGGATGACTGGACCACCTTCGCCTGGATTCCTTGGCATCACAAACACTCGCAGATATCCATATTCTAATATACACAGACACCGGCCGGTGGTCACTTTGTTAGGTTAGGTAATATGTCCGATTGATTGAGCACAGTTTTCATATGCACACGAATCACTTCTAATTTTGGTTTTATGATTAATATTAATATGGACACTTCACAATAAGAGGAGTTAAATCCAAGAAAAGATTTAATAGCGTTAAATCGATGATTTTGCGATATAGAAAAGAGACCGAACAGACTTCTTCTCATTTGATGTTGTCGAGTCACCTTTTTTTTCTGTGTAGTCGCGGGTAGGCCGGGAGAACAGTTGACGTTGTGGTATGGCTGGCCGTACGCATCGGACAGTGCAATGTTGCCCGTGTTTTACGAATTAATCTTAGTATCGACACTTGCAAAAGGGTTTGATTCAATCAAATATGTAACCAAGTAAGAGTACAAAACAGTATATATAAGTAAGTTTAGAAACTATCCTCGTGTGTGAAGCACTGTAATAAAATTATAAAATTTACTACATTTTACATACAAAATTGCATATATATGCGATTACTAGCGCTGCCTCTAGAGAACTTCTTTCGTTGTTGTGTCCTGCGATCGGCCCATGAGGGCCAAGCGGGGTTACGGGCCTCAAGGCATGGCCACCTGACCCGGGCAGCGTACGGGGTTATCTAAGTACCCCCGTGACTGTCTTTGAGCTGTTGAGTTGGCTAGGGCCTGCCTTGAACGCTAGAGGACTTCGGTAACACTAGAGAAATTTGTTGACTCGAGTAAATAAAATTTTCATTCCTTTATTATCATTACTATCCCAAAAAAACTACCATTATTTAATTTACTATTATACGACGCAGAGAGAGATATAAAATTAAATAAGTATCCAAGTAGGAGACCGACAGTTAAACCACTAGGTACTAGTCGGACTAGCGTAAATAATAAAGCTACCTTTCAAAAACAGCACCAATAGCGAGTCCCTCAGGCAGCGAAGTGGGCAGATCTTTCAAGGAATGCACTACGAAGTCTACAGTGTCATTTCTTAAAGCATCCTCTAGATCTTTGGTGAATAGAGATTTCTCTCCGATCTTCGGCAAGGAGACATTTAGGATTCTGTCGCCTAGCGTTGTCATTGTTACTGAAAAAGGTCCGACAATCAATCTCTATATGTAAACAAAGTTTCATCAAGAGTAATTTAGACGTAGAATGTATGTATATGTATATATATACTTTACTAGATGATTCCCGCGACTTCGTCCGCGTCGACCAAGTTTTTCGATTCCCGCGGGAACTCTTGAATTTTCCGGGATAAAAAGTAGCCTATGTCCTTCCCCGGGATACAACCTACCCCTGGGTACCAAAATTCATTAAAATCGGTTGAACAGATACATTTTTTGATTCCCGCGGGAACCTTTGAATTTTCCGGGAAAAAAATTAGCCTATGTCCTTCCCCGGGATACAACCTATCCCTGATATAAAATTTCATCAAAATATCAAAATCGGCTGAACAGATGGGCCGTGAAAGCGTAGCAGACATACAGACAGACACACTTTCGCATTTATAATATTAGTATGGATTGTACACCACAAAAACACAAAAGAAACAACTTATCGCTAAACAGCGATCACTTCCAGACAACCTTATAATATTAGCGCTAGGAAAAAAACGAAGAAGAAAATTCAAAATTCAAAATTCAAATGTTTTTTATTCAAATAGTCTTTTTACAAGTGCTTATGAATAGTCAAATGAATCTACCACTGGTTCGGAATGCCGTTCCTACCGAGAAGAACCAGCAAGAAACTCGGTGGTTGCTCTTTTGAAAAAGTATATGGTATGTTTACAATAATTACAATAATCTACATACACATACACACAACACATACAGATACTTAAGTAACCGCAGTCCTGAGCATTGCTGGAGCGAGTCAAATCCACGCGCCTTTATCATTAATATAATCTTCGACAGTATAATAAGCTTTTTCAGGAGCATACTTTTAATGGACTTCTTAAACTTGTGTAAAGGCAAGTTTATAATAGGTTGAGGAATTTTGTTAAAGAATAGTTTGCTCATTCCCACGAACGACCTTCGGACTTTCTTGAGGCGGAGCGATGGAGTCACGAGCCTATGGCGGTTTCTAGTCAGACTATCATGCAGATCGCATATTCTTTTGTAATTCTGAATGTGTTGTTTTACAAAGATTAGATTACTGTAAATATACTGCGAGGCTACTGTAAGAATACCTATTTCCTTGAATCTCTCCCTAAAGGATTCACGTGGTTTTAAATTATAAATTGCACGTATTGCCCTTTTTTGTAATATATATATAATTTTTGTAATACAAATATTTTTTACCCCACAGCAAGATTCCGTAAGACATAATACTATGAAAATAAGCAAAATATACAATCTTTGCAGTTTCAACTTCTGTTAACTGCCGAATCTTTCTGACAGCGTAAGCAGCAGAACTGAGTTTACCAGCTAGATTTGATATATGGGTGCCCCATTGAAGCTTAGCATCTAAGGTCACCCCCAAGAACACGGTGGCCTCTTCTATTTTTAACATATCATTATTTACCACTAGATTAATGTTACGTGTATTCTTGGTATTGGGCAGTGCGAACTCAACACACTTAGTTTTTTTTGCATTTAAAAGTAAGTTATTTACAGTAAACCAGTGAGTGACCTGGGAAATGGCACCCATTAACGAGGCTGATCCGGATGATTTCACATTGTTTACACATACCGTCTGAATACGGTCACTAAGATATGATGCAATGAGACTAAGTGCAGTGTCTTTGATTCCATAGTGGCTCAATTTGGTCAACAGTGTCTCGCGTTCAACACAGTCGAATGCCTTAGACAAATCACAGAAAATACCAATAGCATTCTGTGAGTTCTCCCAAGCATCAAATATATGTTTTAACAGCGCCGCGCCCGCATCGACTATTGATTGACCTTTCGTAAAACCATACTGCTCGGAGTGAAGTAATTTATTTAGGTGACAACGGGAGGACAACGGGAGGTGGTGCAAAAATAAAAATAAACTTAAATACTAATATCTCACACGTAAATCTAAATGTATACATATATCGTATATTTAAATAATAATACATAGTAGATAGACAGACAGACACACTTTTGCTTTTACAATATTAATATGGATGATTATTATCTTACCTACTGTAAATTCCTTATCAGGATATAGTTTCTTCAAGCTATCAATAACAAAATTGGTTTGTATGAGCGCCAACTGAAACATAAATTATGCACTTATATTATCTAAATATATATAAAATTCAAAGTCCTGCCTGACTGAGTGACTGACTGACTTATATGTATATCAACGCACAGCCTAAACCACTGGGGTTAGAGACTTGAAATTTTACCAGTAGCTTCCTTTTGTGACGTAGGCGCTCAATAAGGAAGGATTATTCAAAATTCCACCCCTAAGGGGGTGAAACAGGGGTTGAAAGTTTGTATGAAAGTTCGTCATTTCTCAAGTTATATCCATGAAACTTGGTATATGAGCTACCGGTAAAAAATTAAGAAACACGTGTTTCACAGTTTTTGAAAATTCGACCCCCAAAGGGGTAAAATAGGGGATGAAAGTTGGTACGAAAGGCCTTCATTTCTCAAGATATTTTTCAAACTTGGTATTTTGGCTTTCGGTAAAAAATAAAGAAGTACGTTGGTCACAATTTTTCAAAATTCTACCCCCCCAATGGCGTCAATAGGGGTTGAAAGTTTGTGAGAAAGTCCTTCATTTCTCAAGTTATAGCCATGAAACTTGGTATATGAGCTGCAGGTTGAAAATAGCTGTGTCACAGTTTTTCAAAATGTTACACCTAAAGGGGTAAAATTTTGGTAAATAAATAGGGATTGAAAAATTTTTTTAAAGTCCTTCATTTTTCAAGTTATAGCCATGAAAGTTGGTATTTGGGCTTCTGGTTTAAAATAAAGAAATATGTGTTTCGCCATTTTTGAAAATTCTACCCCCAGAGGGTTGAAATAGGGTAGTCTTTTATTTAACAAGATATTTTTCAAGTTAAATTTACGAAACTTGATATACTTAATGGCTTTTGGTAAAAATACAGAAGGATGTGTGTCACATTTTTAAAAATTCTACCGTCAATGGGGTTAAATGGGGGTTGAAAGGTTGTGTTAAAGTCCGTCGTTATTCAAGCTGCTATAGCCATGAAACTTAGTATCTGGGCTTCCGCTAAAGATGAAATACAGATTTTACAGTTTTTGAAATTTCTATCCCCAAGGACGTCAAATAGAGAGTTTGTCCTCCAATCACGCCGCAACAGAGCAAAGGCTCGACGTGATTTTTTGCATGGGTATAGTTGGGTACTTGGAGAGTGACACAGGCTTCTTTTTAGCCCGGAAAATTAAGGCGTGCCTGTGGGAATTATAAAACTTAAGCCACGCGAACGAAGTCGCGGGCGTCCTCTAGTATACAAGGTGTAAGGTAAATGGTATAGCATACCGGCGGCTACCCATGCCATTTTGACGTTATAAACACTATGGTAGAGTCAAAAAGTCAAAATTAATTATCAAAAACTTCCTTACAAAATTAATTAGTTAATTATGGAAAATAAATTTTGGCAACCCTGTGGAGTCCTTTGTTCCTTCTAGACCTAAAGTCAGAACTGTACTACAAGCGATAATAATAATTATTATCGTATCGTTATGCAATTTGGCAATTCATTACAATTTGCAAATCATTGAAAGAACAAACTACTCAAAATAATTAATTATTGATCAAAACTTAAACGAAGTAAGTCGAGAAATTAATCACAGGGAGAAATTAATTCATTCGAAGTTACATAAAGTCCCAACAAGCTGAAAATCAGTGAAATTGTTCAAAACATAATTATAAACAATGTCTAGAAGTTCCCCATCATTCCCGTGTATGGAAAATTTTTTATTCAAGTCAAAGGTCAAAAAAATGAGTTTTTCGCGATTTTCAGCAAAACGGTAAGTTTTATCATAAAAGTACCTCAGACGAAAATTGTAGATCATAAAATTATCTATAAAAAATGTATCAATACTTTTTTTCTTACGAGCCACCGTTTCTGAGATATAACGATTCAAAAAGTTATAAAAGTTGTTATCGTCATAATATGCATGAGTAGGTACGCCACGTATATACATCTAGTTGTTATATATATATATATATATATATATATATATATATATATATATATGACGGCGCCACCATCAACATTTTGTAAACAACAGGTGCAACGGGCAACACGTCATTGTGCCCCCACCGTCGCTTGCCCCACCATCGATTGTTATAAAAGGCGGCGCTCGCCAGTTGAACGGGATTTTCGCTAGTTGACGGTTGCCCGGTGCACACGTTACACCAACGGTCGTGCTTGTTATAAAATTCAAATAATAATTTGTGAGAATTCAGCAAAGTGATTAAATAAAAGGAAAGTGACCTTGAAACGTGATTTGTCTATATTTTAAAATTTAAACAATGTCGGCCACTGCGCCTACATCAGAAGCGGGATAAAGGACCACTAAATAGGCCCACATATATTCGATAAAGAACTAAATTTTGCCCACTTGAAATAGATAAAGGACTGCTTAATAGGCCCACGTAAGAGATGAACCAAAAAGGAACATACCGACATTTAAAGTGCTTAAAGTAGATTACGTTATCGATCAAGATATCTCTCGAAGGGTGACTCGCGTAATGTGCAGTGTTTATTTGTGTGCTAAAGTTGTGTTTTGTTTTCATGTGATTGTTATCGCTGGCTCGCGGAGTGTGGCCGAGCTGTGGAGTTGCACAGCTCGCGTGCTTGAGGCGCCTCACGAGTGCGCTTGGGTGTGCAACTGTGCATGCCACGTGGGCGCTCTGGGCAGCGTTCACGAGGGCAATTCAGTCTGCGCGACACGCTGTCGTGCCTTGCTGCGTGCCTCGGAGCCGCAGTGCTGCGCGCTTTCCCGTGTTACGGCTGGCATTCGCCTGGCATGGTGGTGAGGTGATGACACCATCGAGCCTCTGGTGATATGACGTAATATGCGACATCAGTAAGGCCTTTTAATTTATTTGCTTAAGGATGTAATACCCACCAAGCGTAGCCACAAAGTAAATGGACAGTAATTCATGTTACTGAATTGACTGTTAATTGTGTTAAGAAAAGGTTTAGACCGCAATTCTTTTTACGTGATTTCCATTTTATGATAATTTCCCAGTAAATTAGCAAGCTGTGTTGGCTCAGTGGTTGTTACTGGCATAACGCATACATTTGAGTCCCTAAATTGCCCTGAATGCTAGTTTGTGAACAGTATAAAGTGTCTAGCAGAAACATCTTGTTCAATAGTAGAACCTTTGAGGGTACCGACCCGGTACAAAAATATTTTTGTGACAAAGAGGTGACTCGACATACCCTAAATTTGAATGGATTAACTTGAAATCTCTAAGTTTGCTGAGTTTTGAGTCGTAAAGTAATGTTTTGCTAAAACATGCTGTACGGATAAATTGTTTTTGCGTAATTTAGTTTTTTTTTTGTTTTTAAAATGAGGGTTGTTATTTTAAACTCATGACCTAGTTACAATCGGACATAAATCAACCACAATTCTAAAGTTTCATACGTAAGCATAGCTAAAAGCCAACATCTGGGAATTGAATTGAATTACGATACATAAAATTGCTACCTATCTACTTTATGATTTCATTGCTTTAATATGACGTGTTACATAGAAAAAGTGTCTCAAAATAAGTTGGTTGTGTGTTCCCGAGATATCAATGCGTTTGTGAATAAATAACGTGAATAGATTTTGCGAATACCTTCTCGATTTTGATAAAAATTGTTATGGTCAGGTATAGACGAGCGGATATTTGAAGTTAAACATAACTTGGATTTTGGTTGGTTTCCTTAATGTTACCGAACCTGATTACGTAATTTAGATAGCAAGAAAGTTGCATTCCGCTTTGATTAGAGGAGTATTGTTTATCTACCCTCGTGGATAATTAAAGTTTGATTTCATACAAATCAATTATGAGGTGACATACCAATCTGACAGAACTTTGTCTTTTTGCTCGTTAGTGATTTTACATGCGTAAAAACAATAGTGGTTTTGTATCGCGTGGATTATATCAGGCTGCAATGCTGTTGATTTTAAGTTGTTGATGTTTGAGGGTTAGTGACAACTAGTTGAGACAATTGATCGTCTATATTTTAAGCAAAGTTAAAATACGATTTGGTTCGGAACTTAACAGTTATATGAGTAAATTAGGAGTCTTAACAGAAATACAAAACAAGTTGTAAGGTTTTTGTATGAAGTATCCCGTGCCTCTTACTTTGGCGGGTAGCCACGTGGCTTGAGGCTTACCTACGTACCGTTTGATAGTGAATTTGTTTATTACTTCTAATTACTCAAGTAGTAAACAAGTAATAAATTGTTATACATTATGTAAAAACAAATATTCTAAAGAAAAGAGATGTTTTGAATATGTCATTGAAGGGTTTAACCGGACCAATGACTTGCTAAAGGGATGTGTATCCGGGCTAGCACCACCAGCTAAAGGGATTCATCCGGTCTAGCCTCATGAGCTATAGGGAATTGATCCGGTCTAGCATCATCTGCTATAGGGATCAATGTCCGGTCTAGCAGCTATAGGGAATTGATCCGGTCTCGGGTCTAGCATAACCCGCTAAAGGGGTCAATATCCGGTCTAGCATCAACAGCTATAGGGAATTGATCCGGTCTAGCATAACCCGCTAAAGGGATCAATATCCGGTCTAGCATCAACAGCTATAGGGGCTTGATCTGGACTAGCATCATATGCTATAAAGATCAATGTCCGGTCTAGCACAATCCGGACCAGTAGTTAAACTGAAGGGATACTGTTAACTGAAGGGTCTACTGACCGGGCCAGTACCTTCTGAAGGGTTAATGCGAACCGGACCAGATTTATGAAGTTTATAGCTTACGTTTTAATTGACTGTTATAGTTGTGAATATGTCAGGATGATCGAACAATGCTTCTTGTTCTCTGATTCTAATGAAAACGCACACGAGGACGTGCGCTCGTCAGTATGGCCGTGACGGCGCCACCATCAACATTTTGTAAACAACAGGTGCAACGGGCAACACGTCATTGTGCCCCCACCGTCGCTTGCCCCACCATCGATTGTTATAAAAGGCGGCGCTCGCCAGTTGAACGGGATTTTCGCTAGTTGACGGTTGCCCGGTGCACACGTTACACCAACGGTCGTGCTTGTTATAAAATTCAAATAATAATTTGTGAGAATTCAGCAAAGTGATTAAATAAAAGGAAAGTGACCTTGAAACGTGATTTGTCTATATTTTAAAATTTAAACAATGTCGGCCACTGCGCCTACATATATATATATATATATATATATATATATATATATATATATATATATATATATATGAGGGACGAGTGGCCTAGTTGTGACAACGCATATCAGTCGATTGCGAAGGTTAAGCAACGTAGACCCAAGTCGGTAACTGGATGGGTGACCGAATTTGGAGGTTCAAATTTCGTTTCCTCCGTGCCTCGGAGAGCACGTAAAGCTGTCGGTCCCGGTTATTATCACTAACATCTGAGTTATCAAAACCTAAGAGAATAAATACTCTTAGTTGAGTCGTATGCGGAAGGACGTGGGAGCCCACCGCATTATTATCCCAAGAAAACTCCTACCATTATTTGATTAATGGGAAGGGGTCACGACCCTCAGTAATGAGGAATACGACGCAGAGAGAGATTAAATGTTTAAATATTTTTCTATCGGTCATTGTAGCTTATACTTACAATCATACTAATATTATAAATGCGAAAGTCACTTTGTTTGTTGGTTTGTTGGTTTGTCCTTCAATCACGCCGCAACGGAGCAACGGATTGACGTGATTTTTGGCATGGGTATAGTTGAGGACCTGGAGAGTGACATAGGCTACTTTTTATCCCGCAAAATTAAGGAGTTCCCGCGGGAATAACAAAAAACTTAAACCACGCGGACGAAGTCGCGGGCATCAGCTAGTAAGTTATAACTATAAGAATATCAGGTAAAATGAAACCCAGTCCCTTAATTTTTAAGCCAGTGTAAGTGAGCTCCTAAAAAAACTACCTGTTTAGATAAGCATCGATATGCATGTTTCGTTAAAAATACTAAAAATAAAAAACAAGTTCAATTAGCTTGTCTTCCTCCAACCTCAGTTGCTGCTCACCAACATCTTTTTCGAGTATATTACCAAGTTCAAGTGTGGCTACTGGCTTGGATATCAGCTAGACCCTACAGACTGGGGTTGGAAGTTGGTCAACAAAATATTAGAGCCAGTTCAAACTTTACTTCCACCTGCGCCGGAAACTATTTTTTGCAACTGCAAAAAAGGGATGCAGTGCTAAATGTGGTTGCAAAAAAGTCGGACTGTTTTGTTCTTTGGCATGCACAAATTGTCAAGGCCGGTCGTGCTCTAATATTGAATCACAAATAATGGAGGATTCGTTTGATTCCGACGAAGTATCATGCGATACATCGCTATTGACGCAATTTACTTGCATCCAAAATGAAAATGAAGAAGAAGCAGGAGAAGAAGAACAAGAAGAAGATCAAGAAGAAGAACAAGAAGAAGATCAAGAAGAAGAACAAGAATTTGAAACTTACGAATCAGACGAATGAACTTCAACACTTTTTTTTAATTTACATCGCTTTTATCTTTTCCAATCTTTGAAAATTTCCGTTATATTGCAATAGTTTTACATTAAACAGGATCACAACTGACCCGTGGAGTAGGCCTACTGGGGAAACCACGTTAAAAAAAATGCGTTAAGTACACTACCTCATAGGTGGCGTGGAAACGTGTGCATATTATGACGATAACAACTTTTATAACTTTTTGAATCTATAAATTTTTGAATATCTCAGAAACGGTGGCTCGTAAGAAAAAAAGTATTGATACATTTTTTATAGATAATTTTATGATCTACAATTTATGTCTGAGGTACTTTTATGATAAAACTTACCGTTTTGCTGAAAATCGCGAAAAACTAATTTTTTTGACCTTTAACCTTGAATAAAAAAAATTCCATACACGGGAATGATGGGGAACTTCTAGACATTGTTTATAATTATGTTTTGAACAATTTCACTGATTTTCAGCTAGTTGGGACTTTATGTAACTTCGAATGTCTAAATTGACCGGACTAAGTAAGGATAAGTGACTGACTTCGACTTACGATGTCCGATACTAGTCGGGCATTTTTTTACAACAATACGTAAGTTCTAGCCGGGCTTTTGCTTCGAGAATTTAATTGCATGCCGAATAATGATTACTTTAGTATCACGAATGGATTTTATCGCAACGCTCGCGCTGGTTACGAGCCTTAACATACGTCGTATTGTTCGCAGTTCATTGATATTGAATCAGCTGTTTTAAGGGATGCCACCTCAACATTTATACTAAAATTTTGATTTCCACATAACCCCCAGGATATGAGCTACACGTCTTATGACATTTTTCCAATATATCTATACACCATCTAACATGGGTAGCCGCGGGTATGTTATACTAATTACCTTACACCTTGTAATATACTAGCTGATGCCCGACTATGTCCGCGTGGATTGAGGTTTTTGGTTCCCGCGGGAACTCCTTCATTTTCCGGGATAAAAAGTAGCCTATGTGTTATTCCAGACTATAATCTATCTCTGTGTCAAATTTCATCCAAATCAGTTCAGCCGTTTGGGCGTGATTGAGTAACAAACATCCAACCATACATCCATACACCCACACATCCATATATACAAACTTTCGCATTTATAATATTAGTATATATACCTCCTTATAACAGAATACTGATAAGAGTTGGCAGACATTGGCAACCGCATTGGCGGTTCCTCTGGTGCTGCAAATGTTCATGGGCGGCGGTAATCACTTACCATCAGGTGACCCGCCTGCTCGTTTGCTAGCTATACATATAAAAAAAAAAAAAGAGTAAAAAAACATATTCCGTGGTTTCTTAATTCTTATACCTAAATGACTTAAAGAATAGATAAGCATTGTTTTTTATACAAATACTAGCTGATGCCCGCGACTTTGTCCGTGTGGTTTAAGTTTTTTGTTATTCCCGCGGGAACTCCTTAATTTTCCGGGATAAAAAGTAGCCTATGTCACTCTCCAGGTCCTCAACTATACCCATGCCAAAAATCACGTCAATCCGTTGCTCCGTTGCGGCGTGATTGAAGGACAAACCAACAAACCTACAAACCAACAAACAAAGTGACTTTCGCATTTATAATATTAGTAAGTATGAAGTATGATACTTAAAGTGCTATTCAATATTCAAATAGGTTTGAAATTTATCAAAATTAACAACAACTTGTAATTTTTGATATGTTTAAAAATTTACTTACTATCGGAACAAGCAAGATACTAGGTAGGTACAAAGCAAACATGTCATCTTAGTATCTTAGCTTAGCAGACAGACAAACAGACTTTTGCATTTATAATATTAGCATGGAACCTGGCCCAATGCAAATTTCAAATTCTCAGCGGTGTCAGCGACAGCTTTTCTTTTGTAGGTGAAATAAATGTCTTAATTATGATTTTTTGCAGACTTCATTTTACATGTGTATCTATGTAAATTATCTTATTACCTTATTAGAAAAAACAGTGGCTAAGATTAAAATATAATCTAACTGGTTCTCTTAAGTATAATAGACAAAACTTCTACAAGTATTCTTAATTAATTACATAAGATAGATTATTTAAAATATTAATTACTAGATTCTGCCTGCGACTTGCACCGCATGAACTACACAAATTTCAAACCCCTATTTTATCCCCTTAGGGGTTGAGTTTTCAAAAATCTTTTCCAACCGGATGTCTACGTCATAATAGCTATCTGCATGCCAAATTTCAGTCCGATTTGTCCAGTGGTTTGAGCTGTGTATTGATAGATCAGTCAGTCAGTCAGTCAGTCACCTTTTCCTATATTATTGCACTTGTTTGTAATGCTATGAATAATTTATCAATTGGAAAAGTTTGAAATTATAATAAATTATTAAGTCTTTATTATAGATAAGTAACAAAACCAGTTCAGTTCAAATATAATTTCAAACTTTAACAATTAATAAATTTCCATATTCACTTACCTCGCTCTTCCTTGAACCAACACGAATAACATGTTTTCCTTGATTATCCATTTCAGGATTATTTGATTGGATTTAATTATAAACAATTTTTATAGGTTATAACCTTAACGCTCTTTACGAACTTTGTAGGCGCCTAGAACTACACTTATAGCATTAATATCGTAAAAAAAACCAATCAAATACTTGTCACTAACACTGTAGTGGACAAGTAATAAAATAAAACTAATATCGGTTTTTAATTAAATAATTTACACCAATAGTCTTATCATTTATCAGTGACCAGAGACAAGTTAACCAGTGACATTGACATTTGACAAATGACAACCGCATCAGATGGAGATAGTGATGTAAATGTTAATAATTATTCAGCGAATGTGAACTATTATTGTTCATAATTTCGATTTTTAGCATATGGTCAATTCAACCTTATCCTTATCCTTACTAATATTATAAATGGGAAAGTGAGTTTGTTTGTATGTTTGTTCCGCTTTCACGCCGTAACTACTGAACCGATTGCTTTGAAATTTTGCAGACGTAAAGTTAGCAGTCCGGATTAAATAATAGGGTACTTTTTATCCCGGAAAATTAAAGAGTTCCCGCGGGAACTAAAACTCCTCAATCCACGCGGACGAAGTCGCGGGTATCAGCTAGTATTATATATTTGTTCTGGCGGGACTCGAGAGGCTTCAGCCATGGCTAGTTACCAACCGACAGGCAAAGACGTACTGCCAAGCGAATTAACGTTCTGGTGCCTTGGCGCGTCGAAACCGGGGTATCGGTTTCATATATCTACCATATCCTTCACAGGTTAGCCCGCTATCATCTTAGACTGCATCATGAATTATTACACCTAGGTGAGATGGGAGTCTAGGGCTAACTTGTAGTGGAAGCCGGCAGCGCATTGGCAGTTCCTCTGGTGCTGCAAATGTTCATGGGCGTCAGGTAATCACATAACATCCAAAAAATAAATATCGGAGGGTTTAAGAGAATATCTTTAAAAAAGTTGTGTGTGCAATTCACACACGGCAAAAGTGAAACTAGAAAAGTAGCCTACCAGAGAATGAGATAAATATAACTTGTATTCTATTTAGACACAGCATGTATATGATAAATGATAGGTATTAAAATATGATAAGTGTCATGTCAGGTGGGGTCGAGTGTACGCTTTTTTAACATGGTTCCCAAAGAGTTTCTAGATTTGCAAGGCTGTGTTAAACAGCATATGTTTAGTCGAGGTTACTACACTATCGATGGTTTTCTGAATGACAAAGTTGCATGGAAGCAACCGGCCTCGCATCCAGTGACCCACAAGTCAGTGTAATACTTGTATTCGTAGCGTATGTGTTGTATTTTATAATTATTGTAACCTCTTTATTTTTTGAAGAAAGGAGCAACTGCTGAGTTTCTTGCCGGCTCTTCTCAGTAGAATCATTTTCCGAACCGGTGGTAGAGTCTCAACGTTTCGGTGACACAAGTTGTCCTATCTGAAATAAATAAATCATTTATCATCTCATTCTCTCGCAGACTAAATCCTATTATGAATATGTATGTCTCTATTTCATTTCATCGAATTTTCAAATCACAACAATTCTATTCGATACGTAACATAGAAAATCGATTAAATGTTTATGTACTTATATCTCTAAATGATGATGACATAAGACGACTGACGTTTCATAATGTTACCACTTTGTAAGATGTAAAGATCACCCAACAGAAAAAAAAGAATAATGATATAATTATTATTCTCCTCTGCTATTTAATCAATTATTTAAACAAGTGGATTAAAATTTGTTGAGGAATTGTGGCCAAGGTTAAAAGTAATCTATAACTAAACAAAAAGATAAATAATATGCACCACTTCATATACCGAATAAAGTTTCCAAAACACTTCTAAATTCAGTCTAGTTTACTTTTATTTATTTACTAGATGATATTACCCAAGACTCATCTGCATGGATTAAGATTTTTGAAAAATCCCGTGGAATTTAGGAACTCTGATTCCATACACAGAGAAAGACTAATAAAAGACAAACACATTTTCGCTTTACAGATTACCTACATTTTATGAATCTATATTACTGATATTTTACAAGTAAATGAGGATAAAATTATAGAAAAACAACAAGTTTAGAAACAGATGATTTATTTATTTTCAAAATTTTGAAATCACAAAACGATTTGAGACAGCTATTGGCAACAATTAAAATAATTAGATCTAATAATGTGATGATTAGTTCACAATAGGTATAGCTGTTACACCCAAGCCAGGTTGATCTCAATCCACACTTGTATACTACTTACTCACTATTCTTTAAAATCTTTAATTAATATTGAGTTACATTCAAACTTTAAAAATATTATGAAGTTTAATAATGAATTGTGACATTTAGAACATAGCAGTCTTGATATATAGGTACAAATTCATAAAAGATTTTAATTGTCATGTAAACATATAAATTGTACAAGATAACTAAGGACAATTAAAATATGAGGGTATTTTGTAGTTGATAGCTGCTGTATCTAATGATTATAATAATAATAATCTCCTCCAGACCAATCTCCAGAGATTAGCCATCTGCGCAGGAGATATTATAAGTACACACACAAGTGTGTGGGTAAACACAAGTGCATTCTCTATTCCCTTACTCCCACTGGCTGGCTCATAACTAAGCAACTAAGTTCCTTCTCAGAAAGGGTTTTCGCCATCGTCGCCCACATAGGCCAATTGCAAATTGGTACACTTCACACATTTAAGAACATTATAGCCATCTCTACATGGTTAAACGCACGTAATTCCAGTTAAAGGTGCATGCCTGGCGATCGACCCCGGGACCTCAAAATCCTAACCACTAGGCTATTGTAGACTTAATAATACGTCAATCGTAAGTAATTCAAAAATAAAAGGTACTTCCAGAAATGCAAAATTCTGCACTGTACAAACAAAATAGTATTTTTTTTCATCAAAAGTTTTTACGTGTCAGGTGCAAATCTTGGTTGATTGAAGCTCTTTTTACCCGACGCCAACTGTATGCTATCACAATTCCTAATCTTTTTCAGTTAAATGCAAGGTTTCTAATAATTATTATAGCTTATAAATCACTACACATAATGTGCTTAACATAACTTGTAATTAATTTGAACTTTGATACTTTTAATCAAATGTATCACATTGGAGCAGATTCTGTAGTGCACAATCTCTAAACTAAACTAAAATGACAGCATTAAAAATATTGCTAACCCTTTCATAACATTCCCTGCGGAAAGGGGCAGAACTAGATTTAAAGCTGTCATTTCAGTTAAGAGATTGTTAGACAGAATTGGCCATATTTGCTTAGCTTTTTTTGCGTCTACTGCTTCTTAGTTGCCTCCTGTTAACTGTAATGGTGGTTTTTCTTGCTGTTTCTGTAAAAAAAAAAAAAATTGGTTTTTTTTTTTCTGTAAAAAGTATATTTCAATTGTAATGATAATACTTCTCTAAAACTCTTTTATTTGCAATAGGGCTTAATCTATGCTAGAATAATGCGAAAGTTTGGATGGATGGATGGTTTGTTACTAAATCACGCCAGAACGGCTAAACAGATCTGGGTGAAATTTGGCACAGAGATAGATTATAGTCTAGATTCTAGAATAACACACAAGCTAATTTTTATCAAGGAAAATAAAAGAGTTCTCGCGGGAACCACAAAACCTCAAACACCCTGGTGAAGTCGCAGGCATCAGCTAGTTCCCCACTGTACTGGCTCGCCATTTCAGCACTTTAGCACTTTCATACTAATATTATAAATGCGAAAGTGTGTTTGTTTGTTGGGTTGTCCTTCAATCACGCCGCAACGGAGCAACGGATCGACGTGATTTTTGGCATGGGTATAGTTGAGGAGAGTGACATATTCTACTTTTTATCCCGGAAAATTAAGGAGTTCCTGCGGGAATCAAAAAACTTAAACCACGCGGACGAAAGCAAGTAGTCTAATAAAAAAGTTACTTACTTTTATTTTTAGATGTATTCTTAGGGCTCTCCTCAACTGTGATGTCATGTTTTGGGCCACCTTTGTCCTTAGTTGTATTTCTTCTACTTTTTCTAGGAGTTACTTCAACTTTATCAAGGGATTTCACATCAATATCTACCTCAATCTTTCTTTTTGTTGATGTTGACCTAGATTGAAATTTTAAAATATTAATTGCATTGTGATAGCAATACCACAAACTTTTAATAAATTCCCTACAAATTAGCCCTGTAGTCAAAGATGGTAGTGGTCTAACAGATTTGTTAGGGGTATGGCAGTTATATTAAAACTCCAAAACAGAGAAAATTCAGAAATTGCTAAGGGGTCATCCATAAAGTACGTCACACGTGAAGGGGGGGGTAGGGGGTCGACGAAATGTGATATTGTGTAACAAGGGGTGGGAGCGGCCTTAAGTTTCGTGACGTCACATTTCAAAATCTTATTACAGATGTAAAAGATACTTCTCAATAAAGTGTTAAAATGCCATTTCAACTATTAACAAAAAACTTAAAAATATAAAGCGTTGTTAATTTTTTCAAATGTTTGATTTGATGTTGATTATATTATAAAATAATTTAAATGGAAATAAAACTGATTTCCTTACACAATCGGGGGGCTGATATAGATAGAATACATGCACACCAGACAAGAATTAAGACATGTACAGAGATGAATAGACTAACCTTGTTTGAGGTTTCTTGGGTTTATTAGTTGTCATTGATCTAGTACATCTTACAGTAACCTCTTTAATGCAATGTAACTTCATCTGAGCCTCAATTTTCTCTTCGGCTTCTCGTTTCTGTTTGATCAAATAATATTTCATCATCGCGGGAGTGTACCCTTCAATTTGGGGACATTTCTCAACAACCTCTTTCGTAATTTTACGGTTGATTCTATTTGTTAAGTTAGCTATAACTTCCTTCATAGCGTAAGTAGGGTTTTTGTCATGCAAAAACTCATTCTGTAACAGAGGGGATTGGGTATCGGAATTCTCTGATGCATTTGACAGTTTCCTTATCCTGTATTTGCATGTAGAATCATCATCTTCTTCATTATCCGTGACAGGGTTACGCTCTTTGCGGATTATATCTTCAGGGTTGCCAGCTAAAATTTCCGCCCAAGTGAACTGTCGGGCTGATCCCATGAATTTCCCAAATTTTCCGATACTGTTTCTATGTCGCCTCATACTTTTGCGTTTTGCGACAGTATTTTTTTTCGACCGCAAGTTTTTAGGGGATAGTTTCTTGCCAAATACGCCATCGTGAGGCATTAGGGATTTCTTCAAACGTGCCACCAAGTCCACATCCGATATGAAGAAGTTTCTTGATGCACATGGTTTCCGAATGCCATCACTTGATGTATTTAATGTTTGCTTTAAGAGCTCAAGTTTCAAATCGTTTTCTAATGAACAAACATTTTCTCTTTCATAAGCTTTCTTTATACCATTTCGTGCTATAAAATCTTGTGGAGTATTCTTCCTACCAAGCCGTTTTGAATAACACAATTTGTTTCTCATTGGAGACATTGGTGTCTCAGCAAAATTGACATTCAACTCCTTATCTAAGACATATCCATTTTTTAGTAACTCATTCCTGAACAAACTTCTGCAATAGTCATAATCAGGTTTCTCAGTGAAATCCAGACTTTTTACATATTGTAAATACTTCTCCATAAACTGAGGGTAGAATTCAGTTTTGAAACACGATTTTAGTAGGGATTTTGTGTCATTCATGTAGTTTTTCTTTAAAACATGTACTAAGTCTGGTTCAGCTAAAACCTCTGTTGTTTTCCATGGTAAAGAGCCTGTTAGCCAATCAAGGAGGTTGAAGCCTAAAGTTTCTAAGTCTGATCGTCTGGAATGAGCTCCGATATGAGAATCTCTGGAGCTATATTCTAATGTACCATCATGAGCTTTTCTAGCATCCATATCAAAAGGTTTATGCCTCCCTTTGGAATCAACAAACTTTGATACAAGCCCATAATCAAGTAAATAGATCTGACCATTAGATTGTGAAAAAACTGCTTCTCTATGGATTTCATTGGTGTCTTTATCAATGCAACTGTCATTATTGGAATCGTTTTGATAAACCTTTCTAGGTGAGTAAATTTGACCAAAATCATCAAGAAAATTTTGATACGATTGGTCAGAGCATACAGAGCTATTCAAGTCTTCGTAATTGACACAATTTGACAGTTGTCTAAGATTGAAAGCATGATGACGGTGTAACGTCCTACTGTCTTTATCAGCGAGAATTTTTCTTAGCTTCTTTTTTACAGTAGCCAATCGTTTATCACTCTCCTCTTGAGTTTCTGTTGATGATCTCTCTCTTGTTTTATAATCTTCGTCATCATAGTAATTTGATGCTCTAGACTTTGTGCTTTTAGCTTTTCTATGTTTCTTTGACAGTAAAACAATCTGCTTATCATCTTTTTGGAACGACTGTGGAGGTTTAATGGCTCCCTTACTATATTTATTGCCATCAAAACCTAGCATAAGGTTTGAACTTTTAATGTCACAATGAGTATATCCTTTACTGTGTAAGTATTCTAACACATCAAGTATTTGTATGGCTATCACTAATACATTTCTCAAGTCCAATACTTTGGTTCGTGAGATGACCTTCTGCAGATCAACATCGTAACGAGGCAGTACTAGGAACCTGTATTTGACACCAGAGTTCTCGTCAGTAAATGATCCACTTGCAATGTAGATAGGCATCCCTAATCGTTTTCTCTTGTTTTGCTGTCTCCATGCTTTGACTGAAAAAAATAGAAGTACTTATCACGTAAATGTTTTTTATTCAAATAAACTCTTACAAGTGCTTTTAAATCGTCAAGTGGTAGATTCTACTACTGGCTCGGAATGAAATTCCTACCAAGAAGAGCGGGCAAGAAATTGGGATATTATATAACAGTCCAGTATTATGTATCTTTCTAATCAGTACAAAGCATATTTCTTAGAAACCTGCTAAGTTATACTGAATCTGCAATACATACTGTTAGGCTGAACATTAAATAAAAATACATAGGTACAAAACCTTATACAGCTTCTATGGGTCTCGGGAGTGACAAAAATGAAGATAGAGTGCCAAAATGGCGATGCGGCTGTGTTGATCAGTGTTTGTGTGAATTACTAAATAAAAGATTAATAAAATGGATAACTGAGTTTCCCTCGATAAAACATTTGTTTTTACATGCTTTATAGCTAATATTGAAAGAAAATGCAATAAGTATACCTTCATTCACTTGTGCGGTCCGAATAAGGCAGTGAATCTCCACAAATAGAGGCCCATTAGTGTGAGGTTCTATTTTAACCACATAACGAGCATTTAGCTTGGTTACCTCCTTCTCAGTATCATCAGAAGCCAAATAAATTCTGCCAAAGCTTCCTCTGCCTATAAATAAGAAATAAAACATTTCATAAGAAATATGATTTATACACTTTCTCAAATAACCATCAATATTTGCAAGGGTCTGCATTTTGTCTGCATAGTTGTGATTTCTTTAGACAAGTTAAGATTGTACTGCTGATTTAGAAAGTAGTAACTGCTGAATAGATCTATCTTAGCAATTACACTTTAGAGATTTGATTATTGGAACATTATTTTGTAAAGTGTTACACATAATAAATAACAAGATAATGCCTGCGACTTTGTCGGCTGGGTAAACCTTTTTCATTTCAGGATATAAAGTGGCCTATGTCCTACCCCAGGATACAACTTATCCCTATACCAAACTTCATCAAAATCACAGATGAACCATGAAAGCGTAGCAGACAGACAGCGTGAGGACACACTTTCCCATTTATAAATAATATAAGTAAGTATGGATTATGATCTATTAAGAACATTGCCATAACTTATCTACTTTTTCATATTACTATTATCTCTACTTATTATGAAAAAGAGGAATAACTCTCATACCTATGGGCTTTCCAATTCGCCATTTTTTCTGTAAAATATCTGTGAAGACGATTCCAGGAGGCAAGGCCTCGTCGTCACTGAAACTGACGTCTATACTGGAGGGCTCCACAACAGCCTTGCCCTTTTTAGGAGACGCTCGCATCTCCAACTCATGCCCGCGCCGCGGCATACTAAAATCACAGAAAATATCATTGATCAAAGTTTATTGATCCGTACATTTGCATCGGTAAGATTTGATAGGATGTCTTCTTTGGAGACGCCTAAAATGATGTTAGATAGCATGATATATTATTAAAAAGTTTGATTGTACCTACTTTAAAGTGAAACCTGTATCTAGCACAAAATAGCAAATGCATTATAAAAGTTACCAAACAAGTATTATTTCAATAGTTATGTACCTTCGCATCCAATTAATATATACTTGATCAATTCAATTGTATCAGTGGTTAGTAATAAGAAACAACAACAAAAACGCACTAGATTTACAATACTTGTGATAAGATAAAAAACAGATAAATTCCGAATAATTCTACACTTTTTGTGATTTGATAAATCTAATGAAAGTACGCCATGTTGTTATAAACTCAAAGTTCAAACCGATCAATTTGACATGGAGATGTTGCTAGAGAAAAATATTTTGATGAGGAAGAAAAAACTTAAATGGTGGATTGTCTATAGTGATTGGTGGGAGCAAGAAGAGAGATTTTCAGCAGCGTGGAGTTTGACCAGCAAAAGGGTATAAGGTTATTTTAGTAAGAATGAAGAAACGTATTTACATGTATTTACCTCTAACGGTAGCGAATTTAATAAATCTATGGTTAACACTAGCAACCCCGATGTAAGAGTAATGCACAGATAATAACGGATATAAGGCTGCACATTCACTTCCACTACTGTGCTGTGAATGTCTATTGTGGATTATTCATTTCATTATTCGGGACTCTTCACCTTTTTCAAAATTGCAAAAATGCACCGGCACCCCTAAAATAAAAGATCAACCTCATTGATTCTTCTGAAGGGCGTAGTATGCTGTACGCCGAAAATAAGTATCATACTTCATACTAATAGTAGGTACCTATTAAAATGCGAAGTGTGTTTGTTTTTTGGTTTGTCCTTCAATCACGCCGCAATGGAGCAACGGGTCGACGTGATTTTGGCATGGGCATAGTTGAGCACCTGGAGAGTGACTATTTTTTATCCCGGAAAGCTACATGTGGAGTTCCCGTGAGAATAAAAAAAACTTAATCCACGCGAACGAAGTCGCTAATATGAAAAGGATCCTTTCAATAATCGTTATTAGGAGACAATTTCAAAATTTTTAGGAAATTGAAGCAGTTTTACTAATTTAGAGTTATTGAAAGAACGGACGTCGAAATCAATGAGCGTTGTTGCACGATTAAAACATCGTGACGTAGTTTAGCGACAGAAAAGTTTAGTGCTGTATAGCCTGCTTTATTTCCTATGACGAAGCCTTGTGAAACGAGCAATAAAATGCGCAAGTTGCCTTGCGGTCTATAAATCGCGCAACTCCGTGCAATACTGCAATCTTGCAAGGTATACTTCTAATTTTGTATTTTAATTAGCGTCTAAACTCTATTATCTAGCTCAATAAATTGTGTACATAGTGAATTTGATAAGTTACGATTTGAGAACATTGAAATAAGCAGCAAACTCAAAAGTGTGAAATAAAAATTACTACAGGTCTCTACCTTGCTCTGTTGTATATGCGTGTCTCTTTCTTCTACTCGTTCGACAATCTGGCCAATCGTTTTTAAATTCACCAAATCTTGCAATGTGCAAATTCCCGCGCTTGGGTTTGATTTGAAACGTGTTTATTGCTTTTTTCAAACTTTTTATAATGACTAGCGAAGCGCAAAATACTATGAATAGGCGCATGTGGTCAAACAAGAAAATAATAAAATTCATAAAAGAAGTTCATATGAGACCTGAATTATGGAATGTCTCACTTGGCGCTTATCGAAACCGCAAAGCTAAATTTTTAGCTTGGAAAGCAGTTGCAGCACAGTTTAATATTACTCCTGACGTAGCCTATAAGAAGTTCAGAAATCTGAGGACCTATGCCCAAACTGAGCACAAAAAGAAGGGAAAACATAATATTTCCTGGTTCGCGTACGACGCAATTTCTTTCATCTTGTCAAGAGATGGTGCGGGTAGAGGAATAGATACTGAAAACTCTACTAAACCTCCGGTAAGTGAAACTATCTATCTTGATTCTTGTACTTACCTAACTTGTAGTGGTATAAAAAAACATAAGACAGCTAACATAAAAAAACGGTAAAAGCGCTAAAGACGGTAAAAACTACCTACACTTCGTACGTAATAGCTATTTATGCAACTGTATCGTACTTAATGAGGGTCATTTTAATTCGAGTGCTGTTTTTTGATACGAGGCTTGCCGAGTATCAAAATAGGATAGTACGAGAATTAAAATGACTAATTACGTACAGTTGCATACAATATTTTATCTACGACAAGGCCGTCTTTATAATTTTTTACTTTATAAATTAATAAAAAAGTCAAGTGCCAGAACCCAGAGCCGCTAAGCTATAGGTATCCTATTTATGAAGATAACCATATCGATACAGCTACGACTCTTAACGATACAGCTCCCATACAATGAACTCAGAACTGTATCGATAAGAGAAGCAAACACGAAAGAGGGTTCAATTCGATATAGTTGTCAAATTCGAAATTGGAACTTTTTGATGCTGGAGTAGATAAATAATATTTATTTATTCGAATTTTGAATTATTTTCATGTTTTTTTTAAAACAACTAATCAATTTTTCAGATAATCGAACGTCCCGATGATGACAGTCCTTATTCCGAAGAATCTTCGGGTTCTTCACAGGAACCACAGACAAAAGTGACCCCTAAGAAGGAAATCAGAACCCAAACACCGGAAGTGGAACCAAAACCAATAGAGAGAAGCCATAAAAACGTAAATAAAGAAAGAAATCCAAATACCAGTTTCGGAGAATACGTGGCTGATAAACTAAACACTTATGACGACTATACACGTGCACAAGCTGAGTTTAAAATCAGCAAGATTCTCTTTGATGCTGACATGGGAATGTTCAGAAATTCAGAAAGGCAGTTCCCCCCACAATTTGCTGCGATCTATACAAATTATCCTGAGCAATCGGAGATGCCGGGTGGTAGTGATAATGCAATTTGATAGAGCCCTAGGATTCTCTGCAAGGGCCTTCTAACAATCGATCGTGGATCGTAGATCTAACAGAATAACCTTTCAAAGGGTTGGAATTTTCGCGGAAAATATCACATCGGATATAGGAAAATAGGAACATCTGAAATACGCGGGCACTCATCTGCCTAGAGTATTGTCGATGTTTTACTCGCTCTGCGTTAGTCACTCGTATATCCCTGGTGACATGATGAGGACTTTAGTGGTCCCCATTGTAAAAAACAAGACCGGTGACATTTCCAACCAGTCCAATTATAGGCCTATTTCGCTTGCTACCATAATTGCAAAAGTGTTGGATAGTCTGTTGGACAGGAAACTTGGCGAGACGCTTCAATTTCATGATGCACAGTTTGGGTTTCGACCGGGACTCTCTACAGAAACCGCGATATTAAGCCTGAAACAGACTGTCCAATACTATACTGGCCGGAAAACGCCGGTGTATGCCTGTTTTCTTGATCTCTCCAAAGCCTAGAAAAAATTATCCTAGAAATAAAATACTAACATAGTTTTTTAAGATTGTATTTTACTAACAACCATGGGCCTCTGTTGCCATAATAAAGTTATTATTATTATTATTATTATTATTATATGTAAATACTAGCTGATGCCTGCGACTTCGTTCACGTGGATCACAGACCAGGAGGTGGCGTAAATTGAGGTTTCTTAATCTTTCTCTGTGCCAAATCTCATCCAAATCCACTCGGCCGTTCGGGCGTGATTGAGTAACATCCATCAATTCATCCAAACTTTCGCATATTTATAATATTAGTTTAAATGGCATTTCTAGGTGGCATTTTTCTACCATGAGAAGAATTTAGGTAGGTACTAGGTACCTAACCCATATTATAATTCTTCATTTCAGTACTAATGGAAATAATTATCAATATAATATTATATTTTGAAGTTACAGCGTTGAGATGACTTTCAATTTTTTATTGCATACCTATTGTTATTTATTTTTATTTCAGTTCAATCTCCAATGGGATTGCATAGTAAAACTACAAGTTTTAAACTAGTTAGAATTATATTTAGTGTCGTAATATTACAGTAAACTCAGTAACATCAAGAAGTTTAGCAAGTTGAAACTTAATTATAATGCAGGGTCGGGTTGGATTTCCGGCAGGGTCCATTTGGGAATTTATAAATTTTCTGTGGTATGCTGCCAAGCGGCCCGGTACGATGTCGTGTAGAAAACCGATTAGGGGTCTGAGTTTAGTATACCTACCTGACATACCCCTAACAGGTTACCCTGCTACCATCTGACTGCCTTAAGCATTGAGAACGAATTCTTTACTGATTATATTAATGCAGGCCTTAGATGGTTTGACTGCCTCGTTGGTTTAGTGGTTAGTATGCTCAACTGCGACCGACGAGGTCCCGGGTTCAGGTCCCAAGTCGGGCCATAGCAAATATTGCGTTTTTCTGACAAGAAATTCTCAGTACTAAGCCGCAGTAAGGAAACTGGCGGTGTTTCACCCCCGTGCCGCGGTGAGCACGTAAAGCCGTCGGTCCTACGCCTGATCTCTTTCCCCTCGTGTCGGATTTTCCGTCCCACCAGGCTATACTATGAGAGTAAAGGAACAGAGTGCACCTGTGTGGGCATACACGTGCACTATATCTCCCGGGCAGATGGCTAATCTCTCTGGAGATAGGCCGCCGTGACCGAAATTCGATCGGGAGGACATTATTAATATTACTATTATTAAGGTGGTAGCGGGTGAGACAATCATGTGACATCGCAGTTAAGGGCTAGCTTGTAGTGTATTAAAATAAAATACTGTGATCCTTCGCTGCATTTTGCTCAGTTGTGAAACAGACTTGTTAGAATAGTAAATATTCGGCTGATCAAGGAGGGAGTGACGTCGGAGGAACGGAATACGGAGGGCGATGGGGACTCCGAACTCGAACTTTTCATTCAATAGTCATCCGCCGTCCGTGCGCCTGTATGCACCTCCGCTACGCAGCTGTCGAGTTTTGTTTACCAACAAACAAGAATGAAGTGTTACTGTGAAATGATTTAAATATGGTTATAATGTGGGTTTTTTGTTGACGTTTTGTAATGTTTATCGGATGTTACTTGGTGTTGTGTTAACTGCATCGTGCTGCGAAAGATGGACGGTGCGAGCGCCGACTCCGATCATTCTATGACTTGGGAGGACTTTTTCGGTTTGTACTTTTTTGAGTTTTCTAAGGGCATAATATAATATGTAGGTACTGCCACCACTTAATTGTACTTTTTTTTGAGTTTTCCAAGCGCATTAGACCATCACTTAAATCCGTATTGTTTTCTTATTGACGTTCATGTTTGAGAATTATAAACCTTAATAGATGCCCGCGACTTCGTCCGCGTGGAATAAGTTTTTTAATTCTCACGAAAACTCTTTAATTTTCCGTGATGGAAAGTAGCCTATGTCACTCTCCAGGTCCTCAACTAGGTCCATGCAAAAAATCACGTCGATCCGTTGTTCTGTTGCGGCGTGATTGAAGGACAAACCAACAAAGAAACACTATCGCATTTATAGGTAACTAGCTGATGCCCGCGACTTCGTCCGCATGGTTTAAGTTTTTTCTTATTCCCGCGGGAACTCCTTAATTTTCCGGGATAAAAAGTAGCCTATGTCACTCTCCAGGTCCTCAACTATACCCATGCCAAAAATCACGTCAATCCGTTGCTCCGTTGCGGCGTGATTGAAGGACAAACCAACAAACCAACAAACCAACAAACAAAGTGACTTTCACATTTATAATATTAAGTATGATACTAGCTGATGCCCGCGACTTCGTACGCGTGGATCGAGGTTTTGTGGTTCCCGCGGGAACTCTTTAATTTTCCGGGATAAAAAGTAGCCTATATGCTATTCCAGACTATAATCTATCTCTGTGCCAAATTTCAGCCAGATCCGTTAAGCTGTTGGGGCGTGATTGAGTAATAAACATCCATACATCCATCCAAACTTTCGCATTTATAATATTAGTAAGAAGTAAGATAAGACTGCCGCGTGGAGCTAGGGTACTCCTTTAACCTATTTTTTCAGACTTAGTTACTACTAGATGAATCCCGCGACTTCGTCCGCGTGGATCAAGTTTTTTCGATTCCCGCGAGAAATCTTGAATTTTCCGGGATAAAAAGCTAGCCTATGTCCTTCCCCGGGATACAACCTATCCTTGTACCAAATTTCATCGAAATCGGTTGAACAGATGGTCCGTGAAAGCGTAGCAGACAGACACACTTTCGCATTTATAATATTAGTATGGATTAACCAATAATTTAAGTAATAAGTCACTGAGGTGGTTTTGAGTTCTGACAAAGCTTTTAGATGGTCATAACTCAGGTTTGAGTTTTGACTGTAACATCGTCATTTTCCCGAGACTAACGTGGCTAAGTCAGTGCTTACCATTTCCCCTTACTCGTTTCGCTGCGGAAGTCCCCAGCTCACTTCGCTCGCCACCTCCCCCTTTCGCTCCGCTAGGCTTCGTAGGCTCGCTTTATTCAGGACCTCCTTCGCGAGCTTCTGGCTTCCCGCTTTACAGAAATACTCTAGGGGTAGGGCAGACAAGACAACGTGGGGTCGGGTTATGCTGATTCGGTTACGGTTCGGTTACATCCACATTTTTGAGTAATATTTGTCATTTGTCACCCTTTTATAACACCACCGACACAGCCACCATCAACATCATCCCTTACAAGCGAGTAATTCTAAGTTAGAATCCTCATATTCTAACTTAGAATTACCTCGGGTTTCGGGATTCTAAACTTAAATTTCTTTTTCATCCCACCATCTCGGAAAGAGTATTTTTACTCTTCGATATCTGAATGCAAAAGCCGTTAGTATCATCTTGAGGATAAAGTAAATTGAATTTAGAACATCGTGTGCACGTTACTAAATACGTCTATGAAGTTTGTGAATTCAAAACATCATTAAAAGTTTAAAACCTATTTACTTCTACCTCTATTGTGCCGAATTTCCATACAACCGTTTTTAATTTATTAAAAACTCACACTCGTAACCTTCTTGGTGTACTTTTTTAATCATTTCCTCGCTGAGGTGGGATGAAAAGTTACGTGTTGCACTCGAGTGAAAAGATTTTTCACCTTGTGCTCTTTTGATTCCCTCGCTGACGCTCAGGATTCTAATTTTTGATTCACTCGCTGCGCTCGTGATTCAATTTTAGAATCCTTCGCTTGCTCGGTCATCAAAATTGAGCACGCGGTTATAAAACAACTTTTCACTCTTGTATAACAAATAACTATTGTTTAGCCTTGAGTCTGTGTAAATCACGTAAATACGCCAAAGTTACCAGTATAAACTTCTATATACTAGTGGTTCGCCCCGAACTGAGACCTCGCGGTGTTGCCATAACAGAGCGCCATCTATTGACATCATTGTGAAGTTCTGTTAAAAATAATGAAGCTCATTAAAAATTAAATAATTATAATATTTATTTGGACTCTATTCCTAATTAACTTAAAAATAATATACCTCAACCCTATGTAACGCTATAAAAATATTTTACTTCGCATTCGCTTCTATGAGGGCCACCTGAAATAAAGATTTTTATAACTTTTTATTCGGCTGGAGGCTATCGGTTTACATATTATATTTAAATTTGAAGTAATTACTTTCAGTAATTCAGAAGCTATAAGGCTCTGACAGACGGACGGACGGACGGACGGACAGACAAGTGCAAATTCACTCCAGTAGACTCAGAGACCTTCGCTTTGCTCGGTCAACTAAAAATTGTCTTTTAGCTTGCAAGTTTGACAACCTCCCTGGCGCAGCGTTGAGCGTTGTTGTCTTAACGTGGGAGGTCCCGGGTTCGATTCCCGGCAGGGTCAATTTGGGAATTTATAATCTCTGAATTTTCTCTGGTCTGGTCTGGTGGGAGGCTTCGGCCGTGGTTACCACCCTACCGGCATAGAAGTACCACCAAGAGATTTAGCGTTCCGGTACGATGCCGACTGCCATACCCCTAACAGGTTAGCCCGTTACCATCGTAGACTGCATCATCACTTACTCGTACCATCAATCATGCAGGTAAGATCGCAGTCAAGGGCTAACTTGTAGTGGAAAAACAAAAAGTTGCACTCGACATACTCACTCTGCCATCGTGATTTTCCCGAGGCTAAGGCGGCTAAGTCGGGTAGGGACAGGTTTGCTTAGCATTTCCCCATATGGCATGTGTGCGTTGCGCTCATTCGGTTCAGATCGGTTCATTGCCTGCTGGTAGTTGGTACATCTTGTCTGCGACCACTGAGGGCTTACTACCATTGCGTGGAGCAGTAGTATTTTACAATTGACGTTTTATATGACGTACGTGGACCGTCCCTAAAATAAGGTTTAAAATTCTGAATAAAGAGCGTCACCAAGATTCAATTAATCTACATCCACACTAATATTATAAAGAGGAAAGATTTGTATTTTTGTATTTTTGTATGTAACGAATAAACTCAAAAAGTACTGGACCGATTTTAATAATTCTTTTTTCATTAGAAAGCTACATTATCACTGAGTAACATAGGCTATATTTAGTACTAGATTACTATAGAAATCTTTAGAAATTCCTATTAAAACCAACCGAAGGTGTAAAAAAATTAGCCATAAAATGTCTTTCATCGCATACGCTGCGAAGAGTATTAATGATAGGACAAAAAAATGTTCGACAATATTATAGAATATATCATAATCTACAAAAAACTTCGCGAGACCATGTGTCTAACTATTGTAGTTACGTCACTATAACTACTTTTTTACATTTAACAAATTGATAGAAATGCCGATCAAAATCAGACCGTGTTATCCATACCATTTATAAATTTTTATCCAAATAAATAATTTAATATTCAAGACTGTCTCAATACCTAATGATTACTTTTTGAATTATTGAAATCGGACATTCCAATCAAAAGATATCATGAAATTAACGTAAAAATACATGCCGGCGGCGGCCGCCACGCAGCGCATCGAGTAACTAACTCTTCGTGAGAGGGGCAGTGCGGGAGAAGGGGGTGCACCATTATGAAAAATATCTGTACCTATTTATGTCTACCCGTGCGAAGCCGGGACGGGCCGCTAGTATGATTTAAATGATAACTGTTTCGAAACAGCGTATTTTCTTGCAAGTCCTTAAACTCTAATGTAAGAATGTTATACTTATTTACTCATTTAATATCTACAACAAGTTAAGTAACTGATAAGGGTATAACTCCTAGTTCCATACTTCGATCTTCGATGTTAACCTACTTCCAGTAAGATTGTAATTAAGGACTAACGTCTTAATAAAAAAAAATACGCGCCGAATTGAGAACCTCCTCCTTTTTTGAAAGTCGGTTAAAAAAATCATGCTTGTACCTAGCTATTGGTACCTACTTAGTTCTTATGCCTTTTTGTCCACTGTTTAGAGCATAGTTAATCTGAGGTTCAAAGTTTAAACCAAAGTAAATAATAAATCTATGTTTTAATTATACCTTCGTGAACGTGATTTATCAACTCTGACTTTGGAAGTTTGGAAATAACACATTCAACGCACTTTCTTGGAAGTGTTTCAACATTTTTAATTTATTTGCATTGATATAAAAGTACCTATTACCTAATACCTACCTACCAATAATTTAGTTTATTTGAGAAATTCTTATATATATAGGTATCTACCCACTTTAATAAGTTACCTTATAGGACAATATATAGTGATACAGATACGTAGGTAAGTACTTAATTTAAGTTTTGGGTCTCCCCTTCTCCATTAACATTGAACGGGTGCGATTTAATTTTAAGTAGGTATTTAAGTAGGTATTCTGTTTTTTGAATACATTTTATAGTAAGTACCTAAGTAGCTCGTAATATAGGAGCGGTAAGTAAGTAGGTACCAATTTTTTTTTTATACACTACAAGTTAGCCCTTGATTGCGATCTCACCTGATGGTAAGTGATGATGCAGTCTAAGATGGTAGCGGGGTAACCTGTTAGAGGCATGGCAGTTATATTAATTATAAAACCCATACCCCTATTCGGTTTCTACACGGCATCGTACGGGAACGCTAAATCGCTTGGCGGCACGTCTTTTCCGGTGGGGTGGTAACTAGCCACGGCCGTATCCTCCCACTACGCCAGACTAGGGAAAATTCAGAAATTATGAATTTCCAAAATCAACCTGCCGGTGATCGAACCCGGGGCCTCCGCACGATAAGACAACAGCGTTCAACACTGCGCCACGTAGGTCGTCAAAATCAAAACTCTTGTAAGCCCGAGCCGCTAAGCTAGGGTTGCTTGACCGTCCGAATACATAACAAATCTGTATTCTGAGGGTTGACCATCGTCACGAGTTTGTAAATTTCTTCATGGTAGTAGATACTATGTATTTGTATTGTATGTTATTTAAACAGACAGCAGCAGGTCCTCGAAATTTAGCAGGTAGTTAAGTAAGTGGAGAAGGTGAAATCAAAGCCAAATCTTGCAGCGGAGTAAGTCATTGTTATTATTTGAATTTCTTTTTTATATATGTCACCGTAAGATTGCAAAGGCCGTTGGATTGCAATCTAACTAGCGATATTATAAACTTTCGACAGATTACAATTTAACGCATTATTTTTCGGTAGATTGTAATCTGTTAGGTATATTAACCTGGTAAAACCTAAGTGCACTAGCTGATTACTTATGTCGAACCCTTACCTAACCTACAAGAAAGAGACAAGAAAACGTAAATACAATGAATATTTCAAAAATTGACACTCGGAACATTGAACGGTTCACAATCTGTCGACAGTTTATAATATCGGTAGTTGGATTACAATCTAACGGTTTTTGCAATCTTACGGTGACATATACAAGGGATGAACCATAGACTAGAGTAGACAGTGCTATTCCCTGAATAGTCCACTTTTATAATACTACCAACTTGAGTGACTTGTTGGCGTAGCGAAACGCAAATATTGGCGTTAAATCGATGATGCAAAAGCATGTAGTGATAGGTAGAGACTAGAGAGCGGTCTTACTATTATTCAAGATATTACGCACTTCAATCATTATAATGTAACGAGTTGTGAAAGTTACTTTTTTCTTTATTATTTCAAAGAGCGCAACCGGATGGATGGAGCGCTATCCGGTTGTCATAGCAACCCAAATACCTACCTCGGCCAACAGCCACAACAGCCATCTATTACTTGTATTCGGAATGACTAATTAAAACAACTTGTCATAATCTTGCTGTCATAAATATTATGTTATATAATACTAGCTGATGCCCGCGACTTTGTCCGCCTGGTTTGAGGTTTTTCGGTTACCGTGGGAACTCTTTAATTTTTCGGGATAAAAATTAGCCTTTGTGCTTTTCCAGACTACTCTCTGTGCCAAATTTCATCCAGATCCGTTCAACCGTTCTGGCGTGATTGAGTAACAAACATCCATCCATCTATCCAGCCTTTTGCATAATATAATATTAGTTATAATAGTTATAATAGGTATAATGCATATTAAAAAGCTATAGCTATACTAGCCGCAACGATTCTATTATGATACTGTATGTTTTAACAAGGAAATGGTAGCAACTTTTTATCATCGACCACATTCTTGAGATAACCATTCTACTTAGTTACCTAGTTACTTATGTTCTTTGTTATTGTAACAACTTTAAACATAATTATGCACTCGAAGAGATTGCGGACTACCGAAAATGGACAGAAATTTTAATTAAATTAAATTAAATATACATTTATTCAATTAGGTAGGTACACAGTACACTTATTGACGTCCAATTACTTATAAAACATGATGGTGATAATCAGTTACGGTATCTTAAAACTCAAGCTACGAGGGTTCAAAACGCGCCCTGGGTCTGAGCCCACAACAAACTCAGCTGGGTTTTTTTTTTTTTTTATTAACATCATCTCACAAATCATCTTAAACTAACGAAATATCAGAGCCATTAGAGCAAATCATTGCGGTGACAGCACAGTGGTTAAGACAGACCTCGTATTCAGAGGGTTTACTTCGGCCTGAAGTTCCCAGGGTGGATCACCCGCCAGAAGAGTTGCAGCTGTCCAAGATAAATTGCGGTACCCACGGATTGCTCGGACCGCGATTAGGAAGCAAAAGGATCTTATTTTGCGGAGTCATGGCATGTACCCAAATGGGTGCTCCTTATAGTGCCATGCTTCTCACAAACCCCGCGTACAGTCGTCGGCAAGTAAACTGTGGTCCTCCAATATTAGGGAGCAGTCTCCCCAAGGCGGCGGCGGTATTAACGAGTCTAGTGCCCAGTTGCTCGAAATACGATTTAAAACTCCATCGCCCGTCCAGGATGAGGCCCAAATATTTCATGTGGGCCTTCACCGCTGTTGTTGTGTTCTGGACGGTGATATGCAAACCCCGGGGCGGGCCTTTGCGAGGGCTATGAAAGAGGAGGGCCTCGGTTTTTGAAATTGAGACGCTCAGGCCTAGCATCTGAATTCTATCTACGAATCTATGCTACGACCAATGACGCACCAATCTCTGCCAGGCGGACTGCTTCTTCATACGCCCTTCCACGAGCCGTGACGAGGGTATTATCTGCATAGCTGAGGATACTCATTCCTGGGAGCAATGGGGCCCGCAGAAGCCAGTCAAATCCAACGTTCCAGAGCACAGGGCCCAGAACTGATCCCTGCGGGACTCCACTGCCCCCTCCACTGGAACCCTCCTTTGATTTAAAATCAAACGAGGGTTCTTGATCCCAGAACCGGAGACACTGCTAACTTTTTAGTATCGACTATCGATTAAGAAATAGTTATTTCTTATACAAGAGTGAAAAGTTGTTTTTTAACCGCGTGCTCAATTTTGATGACCGAGCAAGCGAAGGATTCTAAAATTGAATGATTGGTTCAAAAATTAGAATCCTGAGCGTCAGCGAGGGAATCAAAAGAGCACGAGGTGAAAAATCTTTTCACTCGAGTGCAACACGTAACTTTTCATCCCACCTCAGCGAGGAAATGACATGACGTGAAAGAAAATGGTGCGCGCAAAGCAAATTAAAAAAGTACACCAAGAAGGTTACGAGTGTGAGTTTTAACAAATTAAAAAAGGTTGTATGGAAATTCGGCACCATAGAGGTAGAAGTAAATAGGTTTTAATGATGTTTTGAATTCACAAACTTCATAGACGAGTGGTATTTACTAACGTGCACACGATGTTCTAAATTCAATTTACTTTATCCTCAAGAGGATAGTAACGGCTTTTGCATTCAGATATCGAAGATTAAAAATACTCTTTCCGAGATGGTGGGATGAAAAAAATATTTGTCTGCTTGTCTGTCTTCTATCGCATTTAACGTTGAAACCACTGGATTAGATAGCAACTAGACATAGTACTTATAGCTAACATCTTTGTTATTTATGTAGGATATATTTTTTTAGGGTTTTTTTAGGATAGGGGATGAAATTTGTCGTTTTTCGTTTTTTTCAGTTACTCTAAACTAGGTAGGTATGTGCCTACATCGTGAAGCTCTCCTGAATCGTTTGTACCTAGATAAAAGGTGGAACTTGTCAACGGGAAATAGAAAATCAATCGCGATAATTCTTTAACACATACGTCAACAATATTAAAACAATATGGCCCCAATATTGTTTTAATATTGTTGACGTATGTGTTAAAGAATTATAATCCTTATTTTAGGGACGTCAAGGTATGTGACCTAAAACTGACATTTTGAAATACTGCTGCTATAAGCGATAGTAGTAATCCCCTGTGCTTAATAAATGGTAGATTTTTAACGTTTTACGTACTTAGTTCTCATAAGGTTAATCCACCCGTACAAAGCCGATCAACTAGTAAACTTTAATAGCTAGCTTTGTCATTTAAACATTCTAAAGAACAGTATTCTAGCTCTAAACACGTGAGAAAAATAATAATTAAGTACCTAAGTAGGTAACTAACATAGATTTGCATTCTCGGCAGCATTTTAATTACATAAATGACATAATCAATGCATTATACAAGGCAGGGATCATCGATTGTTGCTGTATATCATTCCTAAGCTATCAATTATTAATGTTAAGCAATTTTGATCCTTAATCCATCACCACAATGTATAGAATTCCTTAATGTGATTAATCTATCCCTTTGTGGGATCCTCGTATCGTATAAGGCAACCTAATTAATGCGATGGACTTCCGTGAACCCCTTTACATGGCAAGATAATTATGTCGTTTTAATTCTATCGCTGGAGCCTGGAACCGATCTATCGTTCATCATTCGATAAGCTTAGAAGAGCTTACAACGCTATACGCATTGTATTATGATTAATTTATTAGATTAGTGACGACCTCTCTGGCGCAGTGGTTAGCGCTGTGGTCTTATAGGTCCAGGGTTCGATTCCCGGCAGAATTTATAATTTATGAATTTTCTCTTCTCAGGGCCTATCTATTCAAGATTTTTCAGTTTCGAAATTTGGTAATTTGGTACAGAGTTAGCTTGGATCCTGGAGATGCACATGGACAACTTTTTAACCTTTGAAAATAAAAGAATTGTTTGAAAATCAAACAACTTATAGTGATTATTAAATAGAGGATTTCCCAAAAGTCGTAAAATCCACGTCCTCTGTTAGTATTATATTGAATAACCGTTGTAAACTACTTATCGATTAAAGCAAAAAAGTGCGTCGAACTTTGGTGGCGTCACAATTCAGTATTTCTATCGAAGCGCGCGTTTTGTCGTTTGCAAAAAAAAAATGCTGATTTGACTAGTTGTCAAATACCCAATTTCTACTGGAATTTTATAATTACAAAACCTAAACCCACGCGGATTGTCGCGGCCCGCGGGCAACCTCTAGTTTCTCATATAGCAACCACCAACCAATGTAACGACGATCTAGACTTCGCATACTAATCAAAACTTTCACTGTATCCTTTGGATTTCTTAATGGTTCACGGTTTCTATACTTGCAAGAAGTTTTTACTTAGGCTGTGTGGTTATATTCCTTTGCCTTTGTCTTACTCTTATCAGACGCAGTAATGAATAGCTACTTACTAATGAGCTGTAGAAGGCGTGAGCTTTTTTTATAAAAAAGAACACTGCAGCATGCGTCTGTCTGCCTTCTGGCTTGATGAGAATTGAAAGTATACTTCATATCTATTACGAATTCAGTTTTTTATTATTATGTTGTACAAGTAGTATGTTGATTTTTACTGAATAGAAAAAGTTTGTTGATTTTTTGTCTCTTTATTGTTTTTAATTACTTAATTCCTGAGTTCCAATGTTTTGGGAAAATAAAAAAAAGATTTAATTTTGGTACTGAAATGGTATTTTTCATTTAAATACAGTCCTCTGACGTAGGCAACAGTCCCCTGTATCGATTTTTTCAGAAAATGCTCAATATTTTCCAAAGTAATGGAAATATTTTTGGTTCATGTCGTGTATTATTGCCGTAAATAGGTTGATATATGTTCCCTGAATAAGATTTATAAATATATACCTAAGCAAAAAGTTGCCTGGTCATTTTTCCTAAGAAAGTTGCCCAGTTTACAGAGAAATGTCCATATAGGTACTACCTACTTAAAATATTATAATATTTATATGTATCCTTTCGCATATTCATATTTACTAGCATTATTAAACTAGATGATTCCCGCGACTTCGTTCGTGTCCATCTAGTTAGTAGTGGAACACACTCGTACCTATAATGCTACCATGTATATCGACCATAGATTAATTATAAACTATATTGTCTTTGATATCGACTAATTTCCTCCTACCCCATCCTATTCCTACCCTATTACGGATCTATAATTAATAATATTATAAATTATTCAAAAGTGTGTCTGTCTGTCTGATACGCTTTCACGGCCCATCGTTGTGACCGATTTTGATGAAATTTTGTATCTAATTGGTAGGAAATTCCCGCAGTAACCTTACCAACGCAGACGAAGTCGCACACTTCGTCATTTTATTTAAATATTAAAGTAGACTTAAGTTTGTATATTTATTTTTCGATGAAAAGGTTGCGATTGCTCCAAAAAAAATATGTTCTGTAGGTATACTTAATTATTGTATTTTATAATACCACACTCGTATTTAACGTATAGGGCTTGTAAGTTTTATAAAAACATCGTAAAATATCGATTTTATTGCTGTACACAACATCGCGTGGTCGCCGGATTTTAGTTCAAGGTGTGTTTGTATATATATATTTTTTTATTATACGAAATTGATAGCAATTATACTGTCCGTGCCTACAAATAAAATACCAGCAGTGACCTAGTTTTTTAGCAATTTTATGCGAGTATTTGTTTTACAATGAATAAGATCGATGTATAGGTTTAATTTAATAACAAAGCTTATGTGGAATAGTTTTTTCAATACAGTTGCTCGAAAACGGCACTTACAGATGCAATAAAAAGGGCTTCTAAGTCTGCCCTCGTGCTATTTTTTTGCTTTAAATTTTTGTAAGTCAACTTTACTTCTAACTAAAAAGTTTTCTTGCAAGAAGGTTCATAATGATATTGACTTAAACAGGGAAAGGCTGAATAGAGGCTAGAACGTAGAGCCATTAGGCTAATTTAAAAAAAAAAAAACCGTTTTAAATGTGAGGAAAAAATCGCGCAATTAATATTTCAAAAAAGGATGTGACAAATTATTTTTCATCCCACCATCTCGGAAAGAGTATTTTTACTATTCGATATCTGAATGCAAAAGCCGTTATTATCCTCTTGAGGATAAAGTAAATTGAATTTAGAACATCGTGTGCACGTTAGTAAATATCACTCGTCTAAGAATTTTGTGAATTCAAAACATCATTAAAACCTATTTACTTCTACCTCTATGGTGCCGAATTTCCATAAGTACAACCGTTTTTAATTTGTTAAAAACTCACACTCGTAACCTTCTTGGTGTACTTTTTTAATTTGCTTTGACCATTTTCTTTCACGTCATGTCATATCCTCGCTGAGGTGGGATGAAAAGTTACGTTTGCACTCGAGTGAAAAGATTTTTCACCTCGTGCTCTTTTGATTCTAATTTTTGATTTAGAATCCTTCGCTTGCTCGGTCATCAAAATTGAGCACGCGGTTAAAAAACAACTTTTCACTCTTGTATAACAAATAACTATTCTAGTGAGTATCTAACAATATGTACCTAGTACCTACCTACGGCGGCATCGGGCCTGACCAGGGCCCGTATTCTCTAACTCAATGACTATCAAAAATGAAAGCCACTGACATATATGTAATATCCATTGAAGGTTTACTATGAAATGTTACTTTTTATTTCATAGTAAACCTTCAATGGATTTTACATATATGTCAGTGGCTTTCATTTTTGATAGTCACTGAGTTAGAGAATACGGGCCCTGACCATCGTCACAAGTTTACCTAGGTACTTAACAAATAACTAAATCCTATTATAACTTTAGAAATTACTTAGTGATTTTTTTCCTGCGTCGAGAATAGAAAACGTTTCGAACATGGCAAAGATGGCTGGCGCCGTCGAGTTTCCTGCAGCCATCTTGTATTGCAACACCCTCGTCATATTATGAGTGAACCGTACAGAGAGCAAGATACCTATAGAAACATGAGGGTTACTACCATCGATCAAAGCAGTATTATTTCAACACTAGCTGATGCCCGCGACTTCGTCCGCGTGGATTGAGGTTTTTTGGTTCCCGCGGGAATTCTTTAATTTTTCGGAATAAAAAATAGCGCATGTGTTATGCCATACTATATAATCTATTTCTGTTCCAAATTTCATCCAGATCCGTTCAGCCGTTCCGGTGTGATTGAGTAACAAACGTCCATTTGAGTTTTTTGGTTCCCGCGGGAAATATTAATTTTCCGAGATAAAAAGTAGCCTTTATGTTATTCTAGAATCTAGACTATAATCTATCTCTGTGCCAAATTTTATCCAGATCTGTTCAGCCGTTCTGGCGTGAAAGAGTACTTAACAAACATCCATACATCCATACTCACAAACTTTCCCGTTTATAATGTTAAATAAAATTAAATAAAGTAAGGATAAGGATAGTTGTCGCTTTTGTTACAAAATTATACTTAATCATTATTTTAGAGGACGTCCAGGTACGTAATATAAATCTGATATTTTGAAACAATACTACTTTAAGCGATGGTAGTAGTATCAGAATAAAGGTAAGTAACTAGATGATGCCCGCGACTTCGGCGCGTGGAATAAGTTTTTAAATTTCCGCGGGAAATCCTTAATTTTCCGGGATAAAAATTTGTAGCCTGTCACTCTCTGTCCTCAACTATGCCAAAAATCACGTCGATCCTTTGCTCTGTTGCAGCGTGATTGAAGCACAAACCAACAAACAAACACACTTTCGCATTAATAATATTATAGTATGATCATTGGGTTCAAGTTTTTTCTCGGTTCTTTTTAGGTAGAGACCGCTGCTTTTTTTTAAAATTTTGCCTAGACAGTACCCGAAAGCGTATTGTTCTCAAATGAAACAGGGAAGTGCCCATTAGTGTTATGCCTACCACCGTTTGTCGCCAAACGCACCGAAAATAATGATTTGTAAATACGAACATTAACAAGCAATGCTATAACCCCTTGTGTTTAAATGTTAGTATGGTATTTTTTGTTTGCAGAAACTTAAGGGGAGTTTTCAAGTTTGTCAGCAATTATCTAAAATAAACAGATCTGTATTTCCGTATGTAATCTTACTTCGTGGGGTTAGACTTAGAGACTTTTGAGCTTTAATTCAATTTAAGTAATGTTATGAACTAAAATTTGAAGAAAACTTTAGTTTTATTTTTGCTTGAAGCAAAATTACCTTTTAAATTAGGGTTGCCAACCTCAAGATATTTTTTAATATCACCAATAAAATTGGTAGTGATGACGCGGGAACTTTAATGTCAATTTTTTATCAATCAAAAAATATAAGCCCGCTTATAACGTTAAGTCCCACAAACATATTTGACTCGGTGGCCAAAATTGGAACTAATTTTTATGCTTGTTTTTATTTTATTTTTCATAGATGCGACGCTATCATTGGGTCAGGTAAGGTTTTCGGACTTTAAAATGATTGCTACACTGAATGATCGCCTTTACCCCTTTGGCATTGGTCAACACTCACCCGCTATTGGCCAAAATCCACAGCCGCAACGAAAAAACGAAAAATTCAGCCAATCATTACCAATTGAAACTGTAACAATGATCGATGACGTAATTTATACTGTTTCTAGAAAGTCTGACGACCCTAGGATTCCACGCGTCAGAACATTTACGTTTTGAGTAAGACAAGTCAATAATTTCATCATTTACGGAATGGCATGTCTCCAGCATCTTAATTATATTAAGTATGCGGCACTTACGGCGACCAATACCTGGTGATTACATAACTTTAAACACTCGGCTTTGCCCGCAACAGCCAGTTATTTTAACGGGCATTCATTTTGATAGCGAATTTTATATCCTTAGATCTACGTACCTGCTTATTACTTGTCAAGTCAGTTTTTCCTTAGTTATGCGTTTTTGTTAGGTTTCTGTGAATTGTTTACCTCTTCTATACACAAACTCTTACCTCTCTCTCTCTCTCTCTCTTATATCAACAAGCTCTCTCTTTGAAATAAGTTAATAACCTACAATCAGCAAATAAATGATTATGATTATATCGCTTCTCAGTTGTATATACTTACTCTACTTTTGAAGATCTACCTGACGCAGTGGTGAGCGCTGTGGACTTTTAACAGGGGCCATACTGTCAAGCAATAATACCTACTCCAAATGACAGTTTGATGTCACGTACCTTGAAGTTCCTAAAATAAGGATTATGGTTCTAAAACACGAAAGTCGACAATCATGAAACAATATGGCTTTAAGCGTTGGCACTTTGGCCCCTGAGAGGTCCCGGGTTAGTTAGAGTTGTCAATTTGTCAATTTATAATTTCATTATTTTCTCTGGTCTGCTGGAAGGCTAGTAAGCTGCCACATCGACTGCCATACGCCTAGCATAAAAAATAAAATAAGACATGAAGATGATACCCATGATCATAATTATAGTGCAACGTATAACTGATACCTGTTAATTTATGCTTAACTGGTTTACACACACAGTCGACTGTGTGATGCGTTTAAATTATGCACTGATGAGCATTGTCAATGTTACCCATATAGTCTATCCTGTTTAACAGTCGTCCGAGGGCGACGTCTAGACAGAGCAACGCTGCGGGGTGGCGGGGGAGCCGGGAGAGTATCTCCAAGTTGGCAGAATTTTGATTCACACAATCTAGCACAAAATTAATAATGTCCTCCAGACCGAATTTCGGCCACGGCGGTCTATCTCCAGAGAAATTAGCAATCTTCTCGGGAGATATTCTAGCGTATATAGTGTATACACAGGGGATACCCGACCTGATTTTTCTATTCACCCGCCATTTTGCATTCTCAGCTTTCAGTATAATTTTTTTTTTTATGGGCAGACTTATGAAACTTGCGAAAAAGGTAACACAAGAAATGTTAATCCATTTTATTTGCATTTAGAAATTGAGAATGAGCGCAGAAACGATCCGTGTTTTTTTTCGACATTACACGTCAACGAACGCACGTTGCATTCAGTTCGCACGCCATGACGTCATTTACGTTTAGGGTTGCCACTGCCTAAAAATCAAATCAATCAAATCAAATTAATCAATCAAATAAATATTATGAATGCGAAAGTTTGGATGGATGGATGTATGGATGGATGTTTGTTAGTCAATCACGCCCCTAACGGCTGAACGAATCTGGATGAAATTTGGCACAGAGATAGATTATAGTCTGGAATAGCACATAGGTTACTTTTTATCCCGGAAAATGAAAGAGTTCCCGCGGGAACCAAAAAACCTCAATCCACGCGTACAAAGTTGCGGGCATCTGCTAGTGAGAATATAATAATTCTTTTATTTTGCGTGTGTGTAGGTTCATAAGATGTCAGGTCTATTCATTTTAGTTAAAATTAAAAACAATATTACAACAAGAATTATAAAAACTACACTTAGAAATCACACACAACTAAAAAATGTTATAAATTTAGTTTTAATTGAGATTTCAATGTATTTCATAGTTTTAATTTGATATTTTTGTTATTAGGATTAAAAAAAGTATTTAATTAATTATTTATAGTAATGTTGTTACCTTATACTTGACTAAGAAAACAGTACCTATATGAAATAAGTAGTTACACATATTTAGATTATACTTCCTTACATTGAATTAATCAGAATATAATTTAATTTAGAGTAGGAGTTTATTAAGACCGAAGCCGAAGCGGAGTCGCTAATTGACTTGTAAATATTTGCAAGTACTTATTATACACTAAGTGTTGTCCGCGTTAATTAACTCCTTAATTTTCCGGGTTTAAAAGTAGCCTATGTCCTTCACCGGGATTAAATCAATCTCCATACAAAATTTCATCAAAATCGGTACGCTATGCTTGCACGGGCCAGGGTCAAATCAATTTTGCCGGAATTTTGTACTTACGGAAATAGGTTGCATCCTGCGGAAGGACAGGCTTTTTTAGGCTTATTTAAAAAACCAAAATTTTCGAGTGCGAAGTCGCGGGCATCATCTAACCATCTAGTATGTTTATTAATATAAACACACTGAAAATGTTGGCAGCCCAGTTCGATTAATTTCTTAACAAGGGATGCAATGTTCTGTTTGTTTCTTTGTTTGTTGTTTTAAAGCAAACGAATGAAGATAAATAGTGTAAGAATACGACTGCATTTACTTACGAGTTAGCACATGTTAACGGTCATGGAATAAACAACCAATGTGAAATTGTAAAATCATTATTTGATAGTTCCTGAGACGTATCAATAAAGCAGTGATAGCTTAGTGGTTAAGATTGCGGCCTCCTAGTAGCGAGGCGTGGATTCGATCCCTAGTAACGCACCTCTAACTTGTTTGAGATAATACGTGCATTTAAAATATTATAGTCCTTACTAAATGGTAAAGGAAAAGGTTAGGAAACCAGAATTCCTGAGAGTAAATTTCTTCATTATGTTCTCAAAAGGTGCGTGATCGGTTTTTAAGTAATCATACTAATATTATAAATGCGAAAGTGTGTTTGTTTCTTGGTTTGTCCTTCAATCACGCCGCAACAGGGCAACGGATCGGCGTGATATTGGGATAGGTATAGTTGAGGACCTGGAGAGTGACATAGGCTACTTTTTATCCCGGAAAATGAAGGAGTTCCCGCGGGAATCAAAAAACTTAAACCACGCGGACGAAGTCGCGGGCATCAGCTAGTAAGTAGATATATTTAGTAAGTACTCGGCACATCGGCGTGTGCGGCGTGGTGGACTACTCTATAATTTGTATAGGAGCCGCACCGCGCTGGTCCACTGTGGTACGCTGTGGTACAGTTATCACGTGTATAGGTAGCACATGACAGCAGTACTTTTCTGCTCCTTCTGCCCTTTTTTTATTCCACTACAAGTCAGCCCTTGATCGCGATCTCACCTGATGGTAAGTGATGATGCACTCTAAGTAATAGCGGACTAACCTGTTACGCACATGGCAGTAATATTAAACCCATACTCCTAGTCGGTTTCTACACGGCATCGTACCGGGACCGCTAAATCGCTTGGCGGTACGCCTTTGCCGATAGGGTGGTAACTGTAGCCACGGCCGAAGCCTCCAACCAGACATGACCAGAAAAAATTCTGAATTATAAATTCCCAAATTGTCCCTGCCAGGAATCGAACCCGGGAACCCCCATGGGCAACACTGCGCCAAAAAAGTCCAAGGGCGCCCAGGTCGTCAAAAACACGCGGTACACGCCCTTGTGTGAAATGCAAAATAATTACCTCATCTAACAGGATTCTGTCTATAGACATATCCGTCGACCAACTGTACGAAATATATATATAGGCTGCGGTTTTATTAAGTTTTTTTATCCTAAACATATCCAAGTCGATTTTTGGCAACGCAGGGTTGCACCGCGTACGCATGCGCGACGATGCAGACGTCTAGACGGGGTGGCTTCGGTTTATAATGTAGGCTAAGACCGAATCGCTGTTCTTTTTGGCTATTCATGAACATAATGGAGATTTCCACCTCTATATGTGCATCTACCCCCGTGAGATTTGAAATCAATTCTGTCTGGAACACTATATAGGTATATTTTGTTAACGACTTCACAATCAACAATTTCACCTTACTCACTTTCATGGAAGGCTGGAAGAGATAAGCACTTTATGTCATCTTTTGTCCTTCGTCCACTTTTTTATATTAGTTTTAAGACGATATTTTGTTTAAAAATAAAAACATCAACTCTACAGTCTCTACCGCAGTGAGTTTTGAGCCTTAGGTCACCGATTTTCGAAATTTTCTGCTCCATTTCTAATTAGTAGTTAATAGTAGCCCTATTATATATCATTGTTACAATCTCAATGGTTGTGATTTATTTATTTATGGTAAGTAATGTCCTCCCGACCGAATTTAGGCCACGGCGGCACACGAGTATTGTGACGGCGGCCTATCTCCAGAGAGATTAGCCATCTGCGCGGGAGATATTATAGTGCACGAGTGTGTGCGCATACACAGGTGCACTCTCTGTTCCTTTAATCTCATAGCCCGATGGGACGGAAAATCCGACACGCCCGGAGAGAGATCGGGCACAGGACCGACGGCTTTACGTGCTCTCCGAGGCACGGGGGTGCAACACCGCCAGTTCCTAACTCCGGGCCTACCTACTGAGAATTTCTTGTCAGAAAAACTTGCCATGGCCCGTCCCGGGACTCGAACCCATGACCACGTCGGCCGCAATCGAATATGCTAACCACCAGACCAACGAGGCAGTTATTATTAAGTGCTCTCAATAAGCAAGAGCTCGTAATTGGCGTCTTTGTGTATATTGTAGGCCGTTAGATATATTTCAATAAGTTGCGGCATCGAAGTTAAGATCCCATGACCCCCCATGGGTTTGAAGACGGCATAATAAAAGTGATTGATAGCTTATTAAAAAAACAATATTAAGTAGAACGTCATTTATAATACAGTGCCGGCGGGATGCGTGACTCGAAGGATAAAAATGCGAGATTCCACTGCGCCGTAACCTTAAAAAATGCAATAAAAACAATTTGCACGCCTTCGACTGGTCGTTTAGAGTTTACGACACGACAAAATGTGAACCTTGTCGTCTTGCAGAAAAAATATAATTCATAACAAAGTTATCCAGATTTAATTAGTATCAGACACACTAGTGTTTATAGTGTACAGTAAAGAGTTACTTTATCGGTTGTAAATACGATTGAATAGAGCTCTAGAAAACTTCAAAGAAGTTTTATTTTTTCCACCTCTACTCATTCTTTTAATTATACGTCATCATTTGAATCCATCGTCTACACGCTAGGTACCTAGTAGTTTTTTTTTTTAATACAACCGAGTTGAGAACGTCCTCCCTTTTATTGAAGTCGGTTAAAAATCAAAAGGGTCCGGCGATAGTTCATCAAGCTGACCATTGACGAAGTGCGAATTAGTAGATTTAACACACCTTAGAGAGCATTATGAAGAACTCGGGCATGCGGATTTTCTCACGATGCTTTCTTTCATAGTTTTAACAGTTTTAGCAACGTTCACTCAGAATGGTTGGCAAGGCGACGCAACGACATACATTCTAATATTATAAATTTGAAAGTGTGTGACTGTCTGTCTGCCACGCGCTCACCGCTTATCTTTATAAGCGATTTTGATGAAATTTGGTACAGGGATAATTTGTATCCCTGGGAAAGACATAGGCTATTTTTTATCCCGGAAAATTAAAGAGTTCCCGCGGGAATGATCTGTATTCACGCGGATGAAGTCGCCGGAATAGGCATGATGACGGTAACCAAGAATCAATGAAATTTTGAATTTATCTAATGAAATAGGATTCATGATTATAAAAAACGTATTAATTTTTCTATTTCGAGAGAGATTGCTATTTATTTTGATAAAATAAAACTATAAAATATAGCGATCCGCCATATTGGATAAAACACCAAGAAGCGAATGACGTCACAATTGTTTGTTTTCGAGCTTTGACAATCACACTATTGTATACTGCACACTGCACAGAGTACATTGGTAAAAACAATAGTGACGTCACAAACGACGCCATGACACCGCCGAACGTTTAGGCGTGAATTTTAAAAATTAAATTTCAAATGCCAATTTTATGTACCAAACCTTATTTTTCTGCTAAAATAATATATTTTTTCGAAATAGTAGATACTTCTGAACATAATATGACCATTTTTCAAAATCAGTCATCATGCCTATTATCTAGTTCCCAACAATTTAATAGTCGTATCGTACACGTTATAGGGTCTCAATCATCGGGCCGTTGAATGATATTATTCTCCGAAATGCAGTCACTCCGGCGCGAATGTCGGCGAACACTTAACTCTTGTTGCAGTTAACTTACACCCACAGCCTTTTTGTCATTCGGATCTTGCGGCCAGACCCTGATTGATGATTATATCTGTTTTTTAGGATCTGTGGCTGTGCAGTGTGCACAGATTTTTTTTGGATTGAGTATGCAGCGGAGGCATACTACTATTCTACTATACTATCCTTATTGTTCTTAAATTGTTGACGTTCGTGTTTTAGAATTACAATCCCTAATTTAGTGACGTGAAGATTCGTGACATAAAATTGACATCCATATATACCCATATTATAAATGCGAAAGTGTGTCTGTCTGTATGTCTGTTACGCTTTAACAGCCCATCCTTTCAATTGATTCTGATGAAATTTGGTATAGAGATCGGTTGATTCCCGGGGAAGGACATAGGCTAGTTTTATTATCCCGTAAAGTAGAGGAGTTCCCCCGGGAATAAAAAACTTAAACGTTGTTTCATTGTTTTAAAATAATGCTACTTTAAGCGATACTAGTAACCCTTTTGGCCACTACAGCGGTCAGGGTCACCTGATGGGTGGACGAACGTTAGGCGTCGCCGAGAAGTTGGATGGAGCCCTAGGACTCAAAGACATCGGGGGGCAACGTCTTCCCAAGGACGCATCCTGTGAGGCTCGGGCCACGGCTTAGGGATGACGTGAAGGGTCGGAGGTCGGTTGGATGTCGCAAAACTGTATTCCCTGAATATTAGGATGTACCTAGTTTATTTTTGGCTGGCCTACGTTGGCTAAGTGAGGATTGGTAGGTACACCGTTGAGAACAATTTTGATTCACCGATCACCACAATATTTAGTTCACCACAACGAAAACTTAGACGTGCGTGCCCGGGGATCGAACCCCGGTCTCTCCGAATAGAAGGCCGGTCTTTAACCAATAGGCAATCACGGCTTTTAAAATTTTTTCAAATTATTTAAGTAAATCGTTTAAAATTATTGGCCCCCGTTTTGCCTGCAGTAGTTTATCTCATGGGCTTTATGGATTCACATAGATCTACCCCAAAGTGCAGACAGCGCTGAAAGGGTTGTTCATTGAATTGTTTTTGGCACTGTGCCAGTCTTCGACCGGTCAGGTAGACTTTAACAATATTATTTAACATTATTCATTGGTGCTTTGATTTTGTTCAAAAGTTGAATAAAATTCCAGATTTTTCACTTTATTTCTCGCAATTAAGTTGGGTGACACATCATTATTTTTAATCACTAATGAGCACGAGTGTCCTCTTAGAATGAGAAGGGTTTGGCTGCCATAGTTCACCACGCTGGCCAAGTGTAGACTTAGTCTGCGTGGATTAAGGTTTTTTATTCGGGGTCTTCGTAATTTTCCGGGATAAAAAGTAGCATTCTATGTTCCTTTCCCAGGATGCAACCTACAACTGTACCATCAAAATCGGTTGAAAAATAGACCGGGAAAGCATAGCAGACAGACAGACATACTTTCGCGTTTATAAATACATATTAGTATGGGATTAGCAAAATTATATTGGCTCATAAGTCATAACGCAATTATCTTAGAAATCGCGTGCATGAGGATTGAATCCTCTACTATCTGAACAAATAAGTTTGTTTCTGAAATCTTATTTTTCGATAATGAAGAACCAGTCTCTGTTAAGTCCACCCCCTTGCGCTGTTCATCTCACGGGCTTTATGGATTCAGAACGCGGACAGAAAGGGTTGTTCATTGTATTGACTTGGCATTGTGCCACTGCCATCCGTTGCCCAGACACACAAACTTTCGACGGCGCAATATTTCGATCGAAATGATGGACAAAATAGGAACTATCACAAAAATGTAACACTTTCCTATTGGTAAAAGTTGTGGATTTTTATCAAGTACTAGCGATCCGTCCCGGCTTCGCACGGGTAGCACTTATCATCATAATTCATAATAGTCCATACCCAGCACATAGGTTTTACAATAAGCACATTGTAGCAGTGCGCATACACTCACGTTCACGACTCACGGCTCACCCCGCCAGCCATGCCGGCCCGGCCGTGGCGTGGTCGCGAAATTTTCTGCTGCACGTGAAATGTTCTGTTAGGTACTTTATTAATTCTATAAAATCTCTTAAGATATTCATCGAAATTAAATGGTGTAGAGAACAATTTTGGTCTAAATTAAATACTTGAGATGACTAACATATTTATTTTGATAAGGATTGATAGTATTGATACTATGTTGGTAAAAACAACTTCGCAAATAAAGCATGGTTTTGGCCAAATTACAAAATCATAAAAATGACGACCTCCGTGGCGCAGTGTGTAGGGCTGTTGCCTTAACGTGCGGAGGTTCCGGCTTCGATCCCCGGCAGGGTCAATTTGGGAATTTATAATTTCTGAATTTTCCCTGGTCTGGCGTGGTAGAAGGCTTCGGCCGTGGCTAATGACCCTACCGGCAAAGACGTGCCGCCAAGCGATTTAGCGTTCCGGTACGATGCCGTGTAGAAACCGAATAGGGGTATGGGTTTAATATAACTGCCATGCCCCTAACAGGTTAGCCCGCTACCATCTTAGACTGCATCATCACTTACCATCAGGTGAGATCGCAGTCAAGGGCTAACTTGTAGTGGATAAAAAAAAAATGTTTTAAATTGTTAGTCAACCTTAAAAGATAGATATATGCTATCGCGGACTTTTTTTCAGAACTTTTTGAGAGGAACAATTCCACCATACATTGTTTACGTGTAAATTTAACTATTTACGCAGCGCACGCCACGGAAGCTCTCAGATGAAACGATGTTTTTGTAAAATAAAAATAAAAAATAAAAATGAAAGACTTCATTCACATTATTGCAATTTTTGAAGGGATCTCTAATTAAAAAAAAATTAAATATAGCCCATGTTTCTCGTTGATAAAGTAGCTTTCTATAGGTAATTTTTTAAATGAGTTGTGTAGTTTTTGAGTTCATCCATAACAAACAAACAATCAAATCTTTCCTCTTTATAATATTAGTTTAGATTGTTTTTTTTAAAATATATATGTCACCAATTCAATTCAAAATCAAATTTGTCGGTATTAAGTGTCATGGTGATATTAAAAATATATCACGATATTTTTTATTCCTGTAACTATAGGTATTCCTCTTATCAGTACAAAATTGTTAACATAACGGCGTTTACAGCTGTTATCTCGTATCACTAGGGAGCGTATCGACCGGCGAACCGCGCAGGCCTACCCCAAAACTGGTGATAACCGAGTAGGGTCCGACATTGAACCTTACCCACATGAGCCACATTACGGGCGAAGACAAGCAGAAAACAGACGTAGCTAGATGAAAGAATGGGATCTTAAAAACATTTTTTCAATTTGCATAAACATTAGTTAAAGAATTGGATTTGGATAGAAGCAGTCGTTACTTTGCGGAAGTCCATGATAATGAAGGAACTACATAGAAGTTTAATTCGCTACAATCCGCTACAGTAGATAAATATATGTGGTATAATGTGTATCTTGCACTTGCAGCTTGCGATTATAGTCTGGAATAGCACATAGGCTACTTTTTATCCCGGAAAATTAAAGAGTTCCAGCTGGAACCAAAAAACCTCAATCCACGCGGGCGAAGCCGCGGGCATCAGCTACTACCACATAGATTGTCTACTATGGCGGATTATAGAGAATTAAACTTCTAGTTCCTTCATTAGAAAAAGTACTTAGCTCTACACTGGCGAAGTACGGATTTGCAGACTTCACACACTTTTGACTTTTGAGAACAAATGAAGAACTTTCAGGTATGCAGGTTTCCTCACGTTGATATCTTTCACCGCTTCTCTCCTTTAAATTGGAAATGCCGCACCTCCACAAAAAAGGCGATTTTAAAAAAAAAATTATTTATGATGCAACCTAAAATGGAGCGCGCTTGCCTAGATAGAAGATGCCTACTTACATATTTACTCTCGATTTGAAGCCTTGAAGGTGACCTATAATAAAAGTGGAAGGGAAAAGTACCTATCATACTAATATTATAAATGCGAAAGTGTGTTTGTTTGTTGGTTTGTCCTTCAGTTAAATTAAGGAGTTACCGTGGGAATGAAAAAACCTTAAACCACGCGGACGAAGTCGCGGGTATCAGCTAGTATGATATAACCTATACCTATTAGCTGTCTCATTGGTCTAGTGGCTAGTATGTTCGACTGCGGCCGACGAGGTCCCAGGTTCGAGTCCCGGGTCGTTGTTAAGTATTGGGGTTTTCTGACTAGAAATTCTCAGTACTAGCCCGGAGTTAGGAAGTTGGCCGGAAGTTGGTCGGTTGGTTTGTTTCACCCCCATGCCTTGGAGAGCACGTTGCGAGCTGGTTATTATCGCTATGACATGATAATAGTCGTTAAAGCCGCCAACCCGCATTGGAGCAGCGTGGTAGGTCTAAGCTCTAATTCCCACTCTCCTATAAGAGTGGAGACCTGTGCCCAGCAGTGGGCCATCAATGAGCTGTAGTGGATTGGCAGTGGTAGATATAATATAAACACTTTTACTACGTAAACATATTTGAATTCTTCATTTCCGTTGTAAGTTGTAACAAAACGCAATTTCTCTTTGGGTTCTCATAACCATTTTGTGCAGGGGTGCTTATAGGGTACAGGGGTGGTTCGCAATAAATCAACTCATAGCGTTAAACTAATCCATTCTGCCTGTTTTATTTTGTCGGGAGTGCTTCGGGGGAGCGAGGGATCGTTAATTGCGCTTTATGTTTTTTATACAGAATTACTTTTTTTACAATCTGCTGAGAGTGCTATAAATGAATAGAATAGAATGTTTTATTTGTTGATGGAACACATATGACATTAACATTAACAAACTTAATTATCGTCTAAAATGTGTCGTGCCGTCAATCAAATAAGGTAAATATAGATACTCGTATGTTATTTTTTATCCACTACAAGTTAGCTCTTGACTGCGATCTCACCTGATGGTAGGTAAGTGATGATGCAGGGCTACCCGAACTTATATTTTTAGAGCCGTTTTAGAATTACAGAACCAAAAAGTTGTGTTTAAAAATGTAGTAGAGATCCTACCTATCTCTACATTTTTATTTATAATGTCATTTTTTATGACGTTCCTTGACGTCCTCTTAATTATGAAATATAATTCTGTAACCAAGGCGACAACAATATTGAAATATTACTCCTTTGAGCGATGGTAGTAAGTCCCCAGCAACGATGCAGTGCAGATCTTAGTCGGGTTTTTGTATACTTTAAAAATTTAGGCTTAGACGAAGCTATTCATTCAAGTTTATAAGGCAAACGCTTGTCTATAATCAGACCTACTTGCATAAATTATTGATGCCCGCGACTTTATCCGCGTGGATTAAGGTTTTTTGGTTCCCGCGGGAACTCTTTGATTTTCCGGGATTGAGAGTATCCTATGTTGTATTCCAGACTATATCTCTGTGCCAAATTTCATACAGATCCGTTCAGCCGTTCTGGTGTGATTGAGTAACAAACCTCCATCCATCCATCCAAACTTTCGCATATATAATATTATTAATAAATAGTATAGATTTAATTTTCTAGTGAACTTTTCTAGTAGAAGCAAAACGCGATCTACGTATGAACGCATACCTACTTTGAGGTGAAACATTTCGATTCCCAGTTGTATGGAGTCTCGCTGTTTACTAAAAGCTTTCGTCATCAACACTCAATACGTCAAAGAGTCCTGGAGAGGAGTGGTTCTTCAAAAGACTTGTAGAGCATTGTTCGTTTGGGTTTGAAAGAGCAAACTTAATATTTCACAGCGATTGTCTTATTTTCAACCTTATTTCGTTGAAGAATGTGGTGTTTTCAGACTGCAGGATGTATTTTTGTTAGTATACGTGGGAAATAACCAGAAATTACGCTGGGATAATACTTAAATATTTATTATAGGTACTTATTGCATTTTTAAAGCTCAGAATAGGGGTGGTAGTAATTAATATTTACCTATATACATAAATACCGTACGCCCGCGACTTCGTTCGTGGGGCATAAGTGTTTTAATTCCCACAGGCATTCCTTAATTTTCCGGGATAAAAAGAAGCCTATGTCACTCCCATGTCCTCATCTATACCTACCCATGCAAAAAATCACTTTGATCCGTTGCTCTGTTGCCACGTGATTGAAGGACCAACTCTCCATTTAACGTCCTTGGGGATATAATTCAAAACTGTGAATTACGGTTTTCATATTTTTAAAACGGAAGTCCAAATTTTGGCTCATTCATGGCTATAACTTGATAAACGACGGACTTTCATACAAACTTGCAACCCCTATTTTACCCCTTTAGGGGTGGAATTTCAAAAAATCCTTTCATAGTGGATACCTACTCTTCACAAAGGATACACCCTCCAAATTTCATGTCTCTAGGACCAGCGGTTTAGGCTGTGCGTTGATATATAATAATTAGTCAGTCAGTCAGTCAGTCAGGACCTTGAATTTTATAAATTATATAGATAATTATCTTTGACATATAAGACAAAGTCGGGTTTGTTCAATAGCTCTGTAACGGCTGGACCAATTTTCATGGTTTTGGATTTGTTGTATTTGTCTCCGTCCCGAATAACTATTAAAATCATTGGAAAATTAACGAAAAAAATAAAATATAATAAAATAAATATAATAAGTATTCGGTAGGTCTGAGAATAGGACGTAGGTAAACTATTTTTCATACCACGCGGACGAAGTCGCGGCTATCAGCTAGTTATTAATAATTACAAAAAAATTAGCAATTGTTCCACAGATGATGTGCATCCTGAGGATGGACAAAACATACATTGAGAGATATTTGGAAAATATTTGTGTGGCGTGGTGTTGTGACGGTGAGAAGTTGCTTGCTTGTTTAGAAACGGGAGAGCGGGCGGTACATATCGCATGCTGCACGTAGATTTGTCTGTTTTCTTTTAGCCACTAGCGATGCACTAGCGGATTAAAGCTATCTATTTATTGCCCGCGGCTTCGCTCACGTTAGGTTCGATTTTCATACAAATATCAAAGCCCTATTTTTATACGACTGCCTGAAAAAAGGAGTAGGTATATTGTTTTCAGGGTTCATGTATGTATGTATGTATGTATGTAACTATGTGAGTTTGTATAATCCACCATTAACTTCTATACGCCTGAACCGATTTTGATAAGTGAGGTATTGTTAGAATCCCTAGCTTATTCCGGGTGATATAGGCTAGTAAAATTTTAAAAAAAATTGATGGGGTGACCATGATTCGGCATTAAAGACTAAAGTTGAAGAAAAATATTCGAAAATAAGATTAACTTTATAATTATCATCTAGAAAATGATGAGTAGATTCCAAAATATGTAACACTATAGTTCAATATCCAGTGATTCAGAAAAAATTATCATTTAATTAAATTGTGAATAAGATTCCAAAGGATATAGGTATGTGTGTCTACGGCGTGTGTGTATTCTCGAGTTGTCTAAACATTGGAGTGTTGATTTTATTCCTTGAGTTAGTGGAGAGGCTAAACTAAGGAAGTGGTAGCAATTTTAATTACTGCGGGGCTACTGCCATTGCTAAAAGCAGTATTACTTTAAAATAACAGTTTTATGCGGCGTCCCTTAAATTTAAGGATTGTAATTCTAAAACACAAACGTCAACAATATTAAAACAATACGGATTTAAGCGATGGTAGTGTGTCCCCTGAATCCGTTTTGATTGTGTTTATTTGTGTTTTTAAAGATCGTCTCGCTCTTGGTTTTTTACGCCACTACAAGTTAACCCTTGACTGCTATCTTATCAGATAGTAAGTGATGATGCAGCCTAAGAAGGTAGCGGGCTAACCTGTGGGGGGGTTTTCGGTTCCCTACTTCTCGAGATCTTAGAAACCAATCTCGTCTGTTCCCGTCAAAATCGCTTGAATAGATATGGGACGTGAAAACGTAGCAGACTGCCGACAGACGGACAGGCAAACTTTCGCATTCATAATGACAGAACTGCCCCGTTGATCTAGTTGCAAATCACGAGCTTCGATTACTGAGGTACCATTTTAGAATATTTACCTTTATAAATCTGTGATTTACTAAGTATTTACCACGTATTTACATGTGCTGACTACCGAGTTGATCAAAAACTATTCTCATGAGGGCTGGAACCCAGAGCCGTTATATAGCCAGTTAATAAAAAATAATAATTAAAAACTACCTTTTATCCCAGAAAGTCAGAGTTTCCCTTTGATTTTATATATAGGAATATATAAAATCAAAGGAGTTTCCACGTGATTTGTCAAAAACCACGCGAACGTTGTCTCAGGCATCCTCCTCTATTTTAGTCTATGGTTGGATAGTTCTCGCTAATATAATCTGTGGCGCTAGGCGTGGCGCAATTAACTGATGGCAGTTCAAGTTCAATGACATATTGATCACCTTCGCCGCGGCCGCTCCTGGGAGGTAGCTATAGGCACTTATGCCTGAGGGATATGTAGTTATACCTATCTGTCCAACCATTTATTAAACTTTTGACATTCGCAGGTCTATGAAGTTTCATAAATATCAACTCATCAACAATGCAATATTTCATAAATCATAGATGCATATTGTTTTCAACCGACTTCAAAAAAAGGAGGAGGTTCTCAATTCGACTGAATTTTAATTTTTTTTATGTTTGTTACCTCAGAAGTTTTAACTGGGTGGACCGATTTGGTTGATTCTTTTTTTATTTGAAAGAGCATACTTCCCATGTGGTCCCATATAAATTTTATCGAAATCGGTCGAGCGGTTTTTAAAATATCAACAATAAAATAAGTGCTTTGTATAGCGTGTGCTTGTTGTTGTAAAGTTGGCGCGGGAGTTTGAAGTCGGTTGTTTAAAAAGTATTTTTTATATTAATTTGCAGTAGTGAAACGACGTGCCCTTTTATCCGATTTATTTTGTAACTCGTATACCATCTAGTTATTATCTTGTACCTACGACTTTCCTTATCAAAATAGTCACGGAGTTGCAACACTAGCTCTCTTGATTATCCTTTAAATATGGTCTTCTGGTTTTAAGCAAATAAATACTTACACGTGTTTCACAGTTTTTGAAAATATTATCACTTATCCCCAAGGACGTTAAATACTACAGTTTGTCCTTCAATCACGCCGCAACAGAGCAAAGGATCAAAGTGATTTTTTGCATGGGTATAATTGAGGACGGAGAGTGATATAGGCTACTTTTTATCCCGGAAAATTAATGAGTGCGCTGTGCGTGTGGGAATTAAAAAATATAAGCCATCATATCCGCTACCCGCACCAATAGCATCCGTTATATCTGAATAAAATATATTATGTTTTGAGTTGAGTTGAGTTTGAGGACGGCGCGAACGCAATCCTCATTTCCAAAAATTGAGAAGTTAGCTGTTTCAAAACATGCTTCGATGTGCAATGGTCACGGATAGACTTTGGCACGCATAAATGCTACACTGAGATGTAAAATACAAGTGGCGCCATCTACTATGCAGTGGGTGGGTGGGGTCGAAATACTGTCCGCTAACCGCTTCTTATAATTTTAATGACGGAATCGATACCTTGATATAAAACAATTTAGTACCTACTAACGGATTTTTGAAGTGAAAACTTAACGTGCAGAGGTCCCGGGTTCGAACCCCGGCAGGGCCAATTTGGGAATTTTCTCTGGTCTGGCCTGGTTACCATGCGGCATGGCAGTTAGGTATATTAAACTCATAGTTACCGATATATTCTGTTTCTACACGGCATTGTACCGGAACGCTAAATCGCTTGGCGGCATTTCTTTGCCGGTAGGGTGGTAACTACTAACTAGCCACTGCCGAAGCCTTCCACCAGGCCAGACCAGGAGGATTATAAATTCCCAAATTGACCCTGCCGGGGATCGATCCCGGGACCTCCGCAGAAAACACCGCTCAACACATGCGCCACGGAGGTTGAAAAAATAAAATAACCGGGACCGGCAGTTAACCACCGCCAACTTTCTAACTCCGGACTAGTACTGAGAATTTCGTGTCTGAAAAACTCAATACTTACTTAATTATGGCCCGACCCGGGACTCGAACCCGGAGCCTCCTCGGCCGCAGTCGAACATGCCAACCACTAGACCAACGAGGCAGTCAATATATATATGTCACCGTAAGATTGTAAAAACCGTTGGATTATAACCTAACTCGCGAAATTGTAAACTGTCGAATGATTACAATATAACGGATTATTTTTCGGTAGATTGTAATCTGTTAGGTTTATTAACCCGATAGAACCTAAATATAATGAATATTTCAAAAATTGACACTTTTAGCATTGAACGGTTCACAATCTTTCGACTGTTTACAATCTATTGAAAAAAAAAGCGTTAGATTACAATCTTACGGTGACATATTATATACACTATAACGCGAAATTATGCTATTGCTACGAGTCTTGTCTTACTTAAGCGGCTGAAAATTCTGCCAGCTTGGTGATACGCCCCTGTCTTGCCCCTATCCCTACGGTTGCTCGGACTAGACGTGTCTCCACCGAATGACTGGAAAAGAACGTCCAAATATCCTTACTCTAACAGTCATAAAGTCTACCAGTGTACTTAACGGAAGCAGAAATTGCGTGCATCCTAAAACTATCTGGCAGTTATCCATTAACCAATAAAAGGAAACCAAATCGTTACTTTCCATTATACATCGGAACAGCGTAGCGTGCGCGCTCGTATACCTACATTATGCAATGCTTATGTATTCCACGACCTGACTCTTCCTGCCGCTGACACGAAGAAAGTTTGCGATTGTCTGTACATAATCCTAATGTAGTTTTGTTACCGATGCATGCCTGCAAATGATAAATGATAAAATGATAAAATCTTTATTTGTTTTAAAAACCATTGAACAAAGTTAATTAAAATTACCCTGGACCCCCAAAATTAGGATAGCCCGTGTCTTGGGGGTCAGACTTTTCCCATTGCAATGAGCAATCATCATACAATATGCGAATAATGCGAAAGTTTGGATGGATGTATGGATGGATGATTGGTAATTGTTACTCAATAACGCCAGAACGGCTGAACGGATCTGGATGAAATTTGGCACAGAGATCGGTTAGAGTTTGGAATAACGTAAGGCTACTATTAAAGAGTTCCCGCGGGAACCAAAGAACCTCGATCCACGTGGACGAAGTCGCGGGCATCAGCTAGTTATCACCTTCATATTGTATAGATAGATTTGAACCTGTACCTCAACGGCAGTCGGCTCTCGGCAACAAAGCATACATAGGTCGCCATTCGCCAAAACGTGAGTTAAGCGTACCTACCTATGTTAGCATGATAAATGTTGTTGCTATGAGTCGAGGCATTCGCAGCTGCTTTACACACTCGTGCGGTGACTAACGGTTTACATTACCACACCTGATTGGTCTCTCCAGAGGTGTCACACGCACCTAGAGTTGTTTATCAAGCACACTAGAATGCCTTGAGGTCCTTTATTTATATTTTCTTGGCAGTCTCAACTAAACTTAGGTATTGTGGCGTATCCAAACTCATTGGTATGCGCCAAAGAAAATCAAACAGTTCCGAAGATAATGGCTTCATTTCAATACAGAGCTCAACAACATTTTTTGTGTTTGCTTGTCTGTCTGTCTACAGAAATACATCTCTTTCAAACTTCTAGATGCAACTTATCTCAATATGTATAGCTAAAACTCTGGGTTAACATAGAGTAAGTATTTTTTATTTCGAAAATCAAATGGTTTTCGGAATAGGTTTTAGTCGATTTTAGTCCAATGAACCGAATTTATTATTATTGTTGTATGTTTATAATTATTATAATAAGTAAGTATATTATTATTTCAGTTTATCTTTTTCATACTCTGTTTAACTTTATCTCGATAGTCTTTTAAGCTTCGTTTCGTTACACTAATCTATTTTGAATTACCTAACATCTTTGTAAGTATTTTATTTTTATAGTAATTCGTCCGAAACTTGTGGATCTACGGAAAACCAGCGCTGTGCCTGTGCTCGAACCACAGTCATAGCAAAATGCTGAGTGGAGTCCATTCTGGGATCACACAACTCATATTTCTGTCTCATTCTTTCTACTATAATTATTATTGTATTGTGGATCCAAATAAACGCTCTTTCTTTCTTTCTTTCTTTCTTTCTTTCAACCGGTAAGTTGACCCGTGCGAAGTCAGTGCGTGCGTGCGAAGTGCGAATAGTGCTATTGACTTCGCAGTCTTCGCACGGGTTAATAATGAAAATTAAATTACCCATTTTACTGAAATTTGGTACTTACAGAGGTAGTTTTGGATCCCGGGTATTTAGGGACATCCTGCGGGAATCAAAAAACCATAATCCACGTGGACGAAGTCGCGGGCATTATCTAGTTCTTATTCAAACTCAAATCTTTTTTATTCAAGTTGACTTTGAATCTACCACTGGTTCAGAATGTCATTCCTACCGAGAAGAACCAGCTAGAAACCCGGTGGTTGCTCTTTTGAAAAAATTCATTTAGGTACAATTTCATCAATGTGTAGAATGTAGATACATCAGTAACCGCTGTCCTTAGCATTGCTGGACTGGAGCGAATTAAATCAGCCCTTTTATTATTTACATAATCTCTAAATAAAGAATACAGAAGAAGAATAAATTCTTAATAAAGGAGATCACAAATAAAATGCAAACTCCGATGTCGTAATATTGATTGGCTGCTTTTACCAATATACCATCAAGCAAGTATCAGGTACCTGTCATTGTTTTTTATCGATTAACTCGTAATCCTGACCTCAAGTGACCCCTGACCCACTGACCTCCTCACCACTCACGAGGCGCTGTCAAAACGTTTACGCAAATACCTACTCAACTGATTTATATTATGTAAGCTAGTTTTAACTTTAAGAGATTGCATTTCTCTAACAAGGTTAAGATTAACCTTTTTGGTGCAGTGGTTGGCTTTTTGGTGCATAGGTCCAGGGGTCGATTCCTCTCTAAGTCAAAATTATTTTTTTTTTCAATTCACTGTGGAGTTAATATTTATTGGAAAACTAGGTAAGTAAGAACATATAAGTAGATAAAATTAAAATCTAAATTAAATCTAAATTAAAAACTAAATTAAAAACTAAAAACTAAACATTAAAAATATCATCCATCCCGCTGCAATGAGGCAGTGTGCCCAGAACGCTGGCTGCGTTACCCCGCTGAATAGCCAAACTTATATGTTGGCCGAGGTAACTGCCAGCCCTCCGGTCACCTGTGGACTCTGTGAGACGAGAAGATAGATCCTTAAAAAAGGATCTGGCATCTTCGCCCCACGACCCCAGGGTTTCAACACCAAAAGGCACAAAAATGAAATTATTTTCAATAATTTCATACTTGCGCCTCTTGGCTCTTTCTGCATTAGTGGCCGCCGCCCCCGCTGACACGGAGGACGCCTGCAAGTGGGATAACGCTAGCGTATCCACGCATGTGGCATCCCAAACAAGCGACCTTCCTTGCTTCCACGGAACAAGAGTCATCCCGTCAGGTCTCTTACCATCACTGCGCGCCAAGCCATTAGGCTCTAATACTGCAGGCACTTTAGCGGTGGCAAGAGACCTACGAATGATGTCGTTCAGGGAAGCATGTCGCGAAAGACGACCGGCACTTTTAACACAAGAAAGCCCGTGATGGCCATACGCGTCCACTGCCCCACCGCAGTGGCAAAGATGTGGCTGTTGTAACTTGGCGCCAAGTCGAAGACCAACCGCAATCGTCAGAGTGAGGTGGTCCAACAGAGTGCCTAAATGCTTAGACGGGAGAGCATGAAGCCAGTAACTTGATTCCCTCGTAGACACCGCAAGAAGACGAGCACGGTCGCTTGCAGTAGGTGATGAATTTATAAGCTCCTGCAAAACATCTGAACATAGTGCGTCGTCCCATTGTCTTTGAGAAAACAAAGATACCGGTTCCTTACTAGGACATGCCACATTGAAAGCACCTCTAGCTTCAGCCAAATACGACGGCTCAATGGGACCTAAAGATTGGTTTAAAATATTGCCAAAGAGCTTAATCGTACTATAAGCAGAAGATAAAAATGCTGGTAATGATACACTGCTAATTTTACGAATGCCTAAACCACCGTACCGAACTGGGAGAGAGGCTTGTGTCCAAGTCGTGCCATCTAAAGGACAATTTAGAATTTTGGATAGAGTGTTTTTAATTTTCTTATCCAAATCGTTCAATAAGGGAAGGAACTTCCAAAGTGGTGAGCATCGAAGAAAATATGTAAATTTTGGAACGAAAAGACAATATTTAATAATAAAAAGGGCCATGTGCGAATTAATTTGGAAGAGGCGTTCCGAACATTGATCAAATTTAGTAATTTGGTCATTGATAAAAAGTGGAATAGAATCAACTAAGACGGGAGCCCCAAGAAGGCGAAGCGAGTCTTCACTTAAAATTTTGATTCCTGGAGCCAAATGATTAAACTGTTCAGTAATGATGTGTCTTTTTTGGTCTTCCATTGAATTTGGAATATAGAGCTCACATTTGCCAAAATTCAATTCCAAACCAACAGATTTAAATTGTTCAATTAAAACCGCAAGATCACCTAAAACAGATGAAGCTTCACCTCCCAAAGTTCCATCATCTAGATACCAAATGTTAAATTTAGAATTCAATTCCGAAATAATTGGGTGAATAGCCAAACTGAAAATAGCAGGTCCCAGTGGATCTCCCTGTTGGCAGCCAGCAGCAGAGCTTAGAAAATTGGATTTATATAATAATTTGGTAGGTTCCGCGTAACATTGCCAAAGGTAAGGGAAACTTTTTGGAATTTTGTTTTTAACCTCAGAGAGGAGGATGTTACGATCAATTGAGTTAAAAGCATTTTTAACATCAACTTTCAGCAACACCTCCTCACCTGAGTTTAATAGAAAAGTACGAGCAGCGTGAACTGCAGCTTCACAACCACCCTTACATCCGAAGCCTAGTTGTATAGGTTGAAAAAATTCTGACATAGATGGTGCAATGTTCCTGCAGCAGATTTTGGAAACAATGCGTCTTATGGTGGAACCCACAGCAATCGGTCGTACACCACCATCTTTTTTGGCAAGGGCACAAATATTGGCGCCGTACAAAATTGGTGTTATTTCTTTAGGTACGACGCCCGATAACATTAAGTTAATTAAATTGGTGATTGATTGTAAAAGTCCCTTGCCAATATCACAGTTTAATCCAATTAAGTCTTTAAAATGCTGTGGTGACATAGCATCTATACCGCCAGCAGAACCATTTCTAAAAGACAATACTGCTGCACGAACATCCTCCAACTTAGCCAGAAGCGAAGTTGTGTCTGAAATATTCAGATCTGATAAAACAGAAGAAATAGGCTGCGGATGTTTTGATCGAAGAGCCTCTAAGGTCTCTTCTGTATCAGGGGCCAACACATCACTTGGAAATAAAAGCCGAGCTGCACAATTCACTGTACACTTTTTGAAAGTCAGTAAAAATACGGACGGTGGTGCACTCGAGAAAAGTTAGCACCCGACCACCATAATAGGGACGTCTAAACCATTATAGGACGGCAATTCGTCACAATTGGAAAAATAACAGACGCAGTAGATCAGCGGGAAAGTTCGTGCTACGAAATTAGTGGAACTAAAAAATCCATACTATTAATATTATAAATGCGAAAGTATATGTCTATCTATGTGTTTACATCTACGCTTTCACAGCCCATCTTTTTAACAGGTTTTGATAAAATTTGGTGCAGGGATATGTTGCATACCGGGGAGGGACATAGCCATAGGCCACTTTTTATGCCGCAAAATTAAAGACTCCGGGTATCAAAAACCTGTAATCTACGTGGACAAAGTCGCATCATCTAGGTTTACATACGTCTCTAGGGGACTTCTTTACCAAACAAAAACCCAAAATTATAATACTGTGCCCCAAATAACAAACTATTATTGCCCTAACAAAATTTGTGGATCGAACTAAGGACATCTGCAGTCGAAACTTACTGACTGCATCTGCAGTGATAATCAAAAGAACAACGAAGTACAAGTTCTATTACCTATTCTGTGGTACAAGTAAGGTATATCTGGTTTCGGTAGTAAATACACAGAGTTTATGGGTTTAATATTGCGCATGCGCAAACGGTGAACTGTCAGAGTAACGGTGGCCACTCAAAATTGTGTGTTGACTGTTGACATAACTGCGTGCGTTTTAATGCGTCAAATAGATTTACTGGCTTCTGAATCAGTGTCAATGACTGCTAGACTTTATTTATATACTTTAAGCTATTAAACTATACTGCGTGTGGATTTTGGTTTTTAGAAAATCCTGTAGAATAATCCTTTGATTTTCTTTGTAGTAGTCCTTCCCCGAGGCGCATCCTACATCCACCATCACCCCCACTACAGCCCATTAAAGTCCCACAGCTGGGCACAGGCCTCCACTCTCATAGGAGAGAGGGAATTAGAGCTTAATTTGCGGGCTTAGGTTGGCGGTCTTTAACGACTATTATCGTGTTAGAGATAATAACCGGGACTAACTACAAGGCACGGGGGTGCGACACACGGCCAACTTCCTAACTCCGGGCTAGTACTGAGAATTTCTTGTCAGAAAAACCCAATACTTATGGCCCGACCCGGGACTCGAACCCGGGACCTCTTTGGCCGCAGTCGAACATGCTAACCACTAGACCAATGAAGCATCCTATCTACACATCAATAATTAGTTAGAAATAATTTATTTTTGATGTAGGCATCATCCTTGTTCTTTGATTTTCTGGGATAAAAGTGCTTAGTTTTTGTCCTTCCCGGGATCAATACCATCTTTGTATAAAACTTCGTCAAAATCGCTTGAGTAAATCCATACTATTAATATTATCAATGCGAAAGTGTGTCTGTCTGTCTGTCTGTCTGCCTGCTACGCTTTCACGGCCCATCTTTTAAACCGATTTTGCTGAAATTTGGTTCTGGGATAGGTTGGATCCCGGAGAAGGACATAGGCTGAAAATTAAGGAGTTCCCGCGAGAATCGGAAAAACTGTCGACGCGGACAAAGTCGCTGGAATCATCTAATTCTAGTGGCTTATAAACACGTTGCAGACAGATGAAAGTCATGTGTGAAAGCGCATTTTAGAACTAAATTATAATGACAGGACTACAATAATTTTATTGGTCCTTGCTGTCCCTATCATAATGATCCCCGCGGAAAAGGATAACACTTAGATTTTGTGCTCAGTTAAGAGTTCGGGTACAGCTAAATTTGTCGTACTGTCCATGTTCTAGAGTCTAGACCTAGAAAAATTATTATCTTTAATTTTATTTCCTTGCAAATATTTTATTGGCCTTAATTCATTCTGTGTTAGGGTGGATGGTTTACACTTAACCATCGTCTTTCGCGTTACTAAAATTCTACATCTATGTCTTTCGCATTAAATAAACAACAAAAATAATAACATTAAGAAAATGTTATAACTTAAAAAAAAATGAATATTTATATTCTGCAATCAAATGTTGCCAGACACCAGTCTTGCAAAAAGTAATAAACGGTCCCAGTGGGCGGTATTGTTACCGCAGCCATTGTTTGGGTTTTTTATCGTGCTTCTTAATTATTGCAAGTGCCATACCGCTGTGTAACTTCGATAACTGAACGTGATAGATAAAGCACCTAATTATTACACTCTGACAAGCTTATCTGTGCGTGTGGCGAAATTCGGAACTAAAAGAATCTATACTGTGAAGTTACAATCATGTTGATTTTTTGATAGACAGTGGCGCCCCCACCTAAAGCACAGGTTTTGTCAAGCTGTTACCAATATTATTTCATTGTTTGTCATTGTCCAATCAAATCTGAGTTGGCAGGTATGACACGGCTGCTTCTTGTAGGTTTAGTTACTTACCTGTTATTTTGTCTGTATGGAGTTTTAAACTGATTATTTGAGGGTTCCGTAAACTGAATAGGTTCCGTAGTGTACCTACATAGTTAAAGAGGAACGTCTGGGCAAAAATGAGCTTTCCGTGTCCAAAATTGGGCTGGGTGTTGATGAGTCAGTGAGTGAGTAAGTCAGAAGGGGGGGTACTACCATCGCGTATAGCAGTATTATTTAATACAGCTTTATGTCACGTGCCGATTATAAAACACGAACGTCAATAATATTAAAATATTACGGCTCTGAGCGATTGTAGTATGCCCCCTGTTATTTTTATTGTATTACAAAATACTGGCAATTTTTCTTCAATGGACGGGATCCATACTATTATTACAAATGCAAATGTGTGTCCGATTTTGGAGGAATTTTGTATTGAGTCTGATTGCATCCCTTGGGAGGACATTGGGTACATTCCATCCCGCAAAATCAAAGAGTCCCCGAGGGATTCTTCAAAAATCTAAATTCATGTGGATGAAGCTGCGGGAACCCTCTAGTTTAAATCTACTTCCCATAACATTTCAGTCTGCTTCTCAAAACAATAATACAGGCTATTTTAATAATTGACAAAACCGAAAAGGGGATTTGATATTTCTCAGTTTTACAGTTACTCATACAAATTATGACTCTTTTACTTGTCCCTGGGCCATACCTACTGCCAACGCCTAATGCAATACTTAAGCAATATTACTCAATTATGACAGTTTGATGTCACGTACCTTGACGTTCCTAAAATCCATACTAATATTATAAATGCGAAAGTGTGTCTGTCTGTCTGTCCGTCTGTCTGTCTGTCTGTCTGTCTGTCTGTCTGCTACGCTTTCACGCCCTAACTACTCAACCGATTTTGATGAAATTTGGTATAGAGATAGTGTACATCTCGGGGAAGGACATAGGCTACTTTTTATCCCGGAAAATTGAAGAGTTCCCGCGGGAATCAAAAACTTCAATCCACGCGGACGAAGTCGCGGGAATCATCTAGTAAGGATTATAATTCTAAAACACGAACGTCAACAATAATGAAACAATATGGCCTCAAGCGTTGGCAGTATGGCCCCAGGGCTTTAAAATGTCATCCATAGTTTACGTGGTATTGTTCATTACAAAGTTGTATATGTACCCGACCTACCGCAAAAATACACAGACAGACAGACATATTTACAACCGATTGTTGTAGGTACATTGGTTGAACGTGACTGGAATATATGAAACGGTCCCTTGGAGAAGGTGTAATAAAGGAATGCTTTATTTTTATTTTAAACATTTCACTGCCAGGGCGGTTTGAAACAACTATAATTATGTATGGCATTGTTTTATTTTGAAGAGGGATAAAGCTGGTTATACACTTTATAAATATATTTATTCTAGATGCGAAATGCCACGATTTCATCATTCCCTTTAAAATATGCATCGTGAATCGTGAATTATCATTTGATATTTCATTAAAAAATATAGAATTAATAAATATTTCATAAAAATAACACATAAAAAAACGTATCTGAGAACCTGGCTCTTAAGGTACCTACATCGGTGTAATGCAAGAAATCGCATCAAAATCGTCCCAATATTTTCCCGAGATAATGGTAACAGTTTTATAGTCAAAATATGTGATTTTATTTGATGTGTGAATAACTTTTTAGATTATCTTGATTTCCATCCATACATTCGCATTTATAATACCTGTTACAGTAATAGTAAGTACTTGTATTACTAGCTGATGCCCACGACTTCTTCCGAGTGGATTTAGGTTTTTTGGCTCCCGCGGGAATTCTAATTTTCGGGGATTAAAAGTTGCCTATGTGTTATTCCAGACTATATACATACATTACTTATATATTTATTTGATTGAGTAACAAACATTCAAACTTTTGAATTTATTATATTAAGTAAGTATAGACGTAAAAGGTTTTGAGTATTTTATTTTTAAAAACTTACTTACGAGTTGTGTATATTCATCGCCAGTCTCAAGTATATATATATACACTCATTTCAAACCAGTGTGGAATTACTAACTGCGTAGGAGCCACCGGTCCGCCCACGGTCACTCCCGACTGAATGAAACCTTTGTGAATACGATACGAATAAAACAACCCGAGTACCACATAAACATGAAAAGAATTCTACATACACGTGTAATATATTATATACTTGATGATGCCCGCGAGTTCGTAGACGTCGAATATTTTTTTTATTCCCGCGGGATTTTCTGAACTTTCCGGATTAAAAAGTACCTTCCCTGGGATACACCCTGTCTATGTACCAAATTTTATCAAAATCAGTTGAAAAGAAGCCGTTAAGGCATAACAAACAAACAGGCAGACCGACAGACAGACACACTTTCGCATTTATAATATTAGTATGGATTATCCCGGAATTCAATAAATCTTAAACCACGTACCTACGTAATATGAAATAGCGGGCATCATTTAGTATCTGGTCTAAAAAGTAGCCAAATATCGTCCCGGGGGGACACAAATTATGACTGTACCCATCAAAATCATTTGAAAAGATGTGAGAGCGAACAAAACAAACAAATTCACATTCGCGTTTATTTAATACTTAATATTATTACTAAGGATATTGGTCAAAATAACTAAATAGAAAGCTTATCAGAGTAAAATATTCTGGACATTTAATCATAATAATTATTAACAACGTTAGAAGTTTAGAATTTCCTATTTGGCTTTCCGCAAAAGAGAAAACTTAATTTGATTTCATTTCAAACGCACTCAAAAACAACATATATTTAGATGATTTTTAATTTACAGTCTGCACTCTGCACTTTACAAAAGATTAAACTCACTAACTTTTTGATTCGTAAAACGAGCAACCTCTAAAAATTATGTTTAGAATTATTATGAACTTTTCCATTTTATTATAGTTGGACAGTCATAGTAGTTATTACTTATTAAAGGTGGTATATTATAGTATAGTAAACTAATAATAATTAATAACTACATACTAAGCTGTCTCTAAAGATGGATTATGACTGTGACTGTGAGATCTCCGTATTTGAAAATGGAACTTTCGTTTAGGAGTGATTATAAAAGCATTTATTACAAACTCGCACCTTCGATCGGGAATCAAGTTCAATGACAGTTCTCTGCTCGGAATAGTGATGTAATTCTGACAGAATTTATGGCGCGTGGTCATGTACTTTAAATTTAAAGCTACAGCTTCACTGCTATAAAAGCGAAGATAATCTATCTTTACACATATTTAAAAGTATTCAAAAGTGAATGAATGAAGATGATTTGGATAATTTTTGAATTAAAGTATATTTTTTTTTAATAATAATATTTATCTGTAATTTTATTTAAATCTCTAGCTATTGTCAGAGCAGTTTTCAATGAAATCATTAAATTAGCAATCAATCTCATAGACAATCAGATCAAGATAACACGAATGCAGCTTTCTGAAATAACGGTTCTTACAAAATCATAATTCTGATGATCATAGATGAATGCGATCACCACACCGAAATCTGCGAATCTATGGCGGTAGGCGGAGGTACGTTAAAGCTGTCAATTCTTTCAAAATATGGTACTTATATTATCTAAGGTACTTAGTGATTATAACAGAATTAGTGTCATTTGTATATATTTATTTTTGAATTATATTTATTATTTTTAAACCGACAGCGAGTACGTTCTGAAGTATCGGCCAATCTTTGTTTAAAGAGACCGATACTTGAGAACCTGCTTTTGACTGAAGCCGGCGGTATTTCACCCCCGTGCATCGGAGAGCACGTTAAGCCGTCGGTCCCGACTGTTATCACTAACATGATAATAGTCTTTAAAGCCCGCCAACCCGCATTGAAGCAGCATGGTGGGTCTAAGCTCTAATTCCCTCTCTCCTATGAGATGCCTGTGTCCAGCAGTGGGACGTTAATGGGCTGTAGTGGTGGTGGTGGTGGGTGGTGATTTGTCGGTAATAAGGCCCCTGAACAACGTAAATAGAATATAGCTTACCTACAGCACTACAAAATTAGTATTCGTCTCGCATTCACAGGAAGGCGGCCCGGTACGAATCAGAATATTAGTGATGCATCCATTTCGGTGCAACTTTCATAACACGACATGGAAGCGAGGTTGACATCTGTCAAACACTTTCACTATAATGACAATCGGTTAATACGATTACGACCAGTTTATCGAGATGTTGCGACATCGAATTTATTATTATTCGATTATTGATTATGTTATATTGTCGGGTTACGTATTTTCGGTGGGGTTTTATTAATCGGATTTGCTTTTTCTTATCTAGTAGAGATCGTGTCTTGGCGAACAAATCCGACCCTAGTTTTTTTAAAATATCCACGTACAAGTAAACCATTGACTGCGATTTCACTTGATGTTAAGTGAAAATGCAGTCTGAGATGGTATTGGGCTTACCTGTTAGGAGTATAGCAGTTATATTAAATCCATACCCCTAATCGGTTTCTACACGGCATCGTACCGGAACGCTAAATCATTTGGCGGCGGCACGTCTTTGCCGATAGGATGGTAAATAGCCACCCAGCCTGGACAGACCAGGGTAAATTCATAATCTGCTTTGGCGGGTTATACTTAGCGAATTAAGCTTCCTGTTCCTTGATCATCATGGACTTCCGCAAAGTGACGCCTACTTCTATCCAAAAACTTTGCTGCATCTAACATAATCGCGACTTACTTTTGCCAAAAACCACGTCGATCCGTTGCTGCGGCGTGATTGAAGGACAAACCAACAAACAAACACACTTTCGCATTTATAATATTAGTATGTATGTAGGTATAGGTCTCTTATCATGTTTGCGAGGTAATATGGTAGATAACTATAGATAGTACACACAGATAACAGAAAAACGGGGCAGGTTTATTTGCAATTGCAAACGTCTATTATAGTGTAATCAAGTCTGACTTAGTTCTTTTATCAGTTCATCGCTGTTATCTATATGATTACGCCCTTTTAACTGATTTTAAGAATATAAGGCGTAGTTTTCCTCTTACGTATCTAAGAGGGAAAACTATGCCTACGGTTACGTACGGTTGTATGAATATACTGGAGAATTTTATAATTTTATTACAGTGCTTCACACACGAGGATAGTTTCTAAACTTACTTAAACATGCATATCAAAAATTCCGGAACCGGCAGGATTTGAACCTGCGCCTCTCTGGGAATCGCGCCCTGAGCGCCTTGACCACTAGGCCACGGTTCACTTACCTACCAGTGCCAGTGATACTGGAGAATGTGGCTGAAATTGATGTAGTTCTTGTCATTTAATCAGACTAAATTGCTATTGGCTGAAGGCCACTTCACTCCACTGCCAAGTGGGCAGACCATGTCTGTCGCAGAACCGATGGCCGTTGGGCAGATGCGTTCTGGAGTGGAGACCGCGTACCAGGAACCGCGTATAAAGAAAACCTACTCGACGTATGAAACGTATAATTCGAACTGTTTATGGAGGGCGGAGGCCATAGATGCCTGCATGTCAAAAAGCATGTATGAGCTCCTGAAACTGTTCGAGTAATACGTTTTAAGCTGCCAAATCATTACGATTTCCTTACACAATTGAACCTTAGTTTGACTATCTCCCAGACCAAAATTGGAGTAGATACCACCAAAATGTATACATAAACCCTATTTAGACGATTGAAAAATCAGCCCTAAATTGCATTATTTTATTAACCGACTTCTAAAAAAGGAGAAGGCGAGTCTGATGCGTAACTTTGCTTATCCTTGTACCCGCCCCACTTCAACATAGTGGGTAGAAATCAAATTTATTTTGTACTTTACAGTGGCGTTGGAACTTGGAAGTCGGTTTTTTGAACTTTTTTTCTGCTCAGGTAAATAGGTAATTCTTTCCTATTGACAAAGCCTTTGTTTAGTACTTATAGCAAATTAACTGATATGAGCTGCATATAAAACCGTAAAGTTATACTCAATATACCTTGTTATTCGCTCAAATAGCAACCCATAAGGAACAATGAATCAGAAAGCTAAACAGTCTAATCAGAGCTTGCTCTACTTTATAAGGTACATCATAGCATTAGGCGCGGTGCATACCTACTGCATATACTACGCGATTAAACTGAGTATACGACGGATTTTCCGCTTTAATTATCACAGAATACATAATAATGTCCTCCCGACAGAATTTCGGATACGGCGGCCAATCTCCAGAGAGATTAGCCATCTGCGCGGGAGATATTATAGTGCACTAGTGTGTGCGCAATTGGGCATACACTAGTGCACTCTCTATTACTTTACTCTCACAGCCCGACGGAGACGGAAACGGAAAATTCGACACGACCGGAGAGAGATCAGGCGTAGGACCGACGGAGGCACGGGCGTGAAACACCGCCAACTTCATAACTCCGGGCTAGTACCACCTACTAAAAGATAAAGTGTGTCTCCAGCTTTATCAGGGCTTGCCCTACTTGCAGTCATCGCTTTGCATCAAAGTTTAAATAACGTAAAAGGTTGGCTACACGTGCTCTGTTACATAAACAGCGTTGCACAAGTGTTCTATGCGCATCATTTCACCCGCGATACCATCTCGCGTTCCTCCCATAAACGTGAAAGAGCGATCTAGCAATAGTAACTTGTAGTAACTTGTAGAGATAAGGATTATAGAAGTGAAACTTCTTTATTATCGTTGTGATTTTAAAATTAAATGAAACGAAAAAGCGACACTAAAATGAGACTTGAAACTTAAAAGAGTTGGAATACAAGTTATATTTGTCTCATTCTCTGGTAGGCTTTTAGCCTGCGAGATAATGAGATAGAGCACAAGTTATGTTTATATACCTAATTCTCTCATAGGCTGATTTTCTGAAATTTCACTTCTGCCGTGTGTGAATTGCACACACACACTTTTTGCTTCTACTGTGATTCTACTCTCTCGGACTTCAGACGATCTATATAACATCATCATCTCAATCATCTAGTAGAAGTATAAAGAAAATAACTAATTGCCAACAAAGAGTAAAATAGCTCAACTAATTCCATTCTAAATTCTACCTTCCACAGTAATTTAACCGCTAAACTGTAGTTTACTGTTTAACAGAAATGGTTGTAAACACGACAATAGAACGTTGATAAATTGCAGTTGGTAATGGTGCATTTACACGGCAACCATGTCTAAAACCATGTCTGATCCTAGAGTTATGACTGTGATGCAACCTTAGTCATAGGATTGGCTAGCTAAATGGGAACTAAAAATGAAATATGTTTTATCTACTCCAGCATCGAAAAGTTCCAATTTCGAATTTGACAACTACATCGAATTGAACCCTCTTTCGTGTTTGCTTCTCATAACGATACAGTTCGTTGTATGGGAGCTGTATCGTTATGAGTCGTAGCTGTATCGATATGGTTATCTTCATAAATAGGATACCTATAGCTTAGCGGCTCTGGGTTCTGGCACTTTCCCAACCAAAGTAAAAAATTATAAAGACGTCCTTGTCGTAGATAAAATCTTGTATGCAACTGTACGTAATTAGTCATTTTAATTCTCGTACTATCCTATTTTGATACTCGGCAAGCCTCGTATCAAAAAACAGCACTCGAATTAAAATGACCCTCATTACGATACAGTTGCATAAATAGCTATTGTGCATATTTGACGTCGGAAGGGGAAGGGAAGGACATAGGCTACTTTTTATACTTACCGAAAAATTAAGGAGTTCCCCCGGGAATCGGACGATGTCGCGAGCATCATCTAGTATAGAATAATTATAGAGTGCACCGTATAGGTAATTTGCGCACTTTAACTAATTTTTTACTATACTTACTATTAAGATTTTACTTTAGTAATTAAACAGTACCTATTCTACTCGCCAATAAAATTGTAAGTAGTTAAATCAAATAGAAAATAGTTAAATAGGGTTCCGTACTCATAGGACGTCGAATTGTTTGTTAGCCGCTACCAGCTTAGCGCCATAATATTATGTAAGCCAGTTATTTTACAGCTGATAACGTGATGTTGTGTCATCTTTCTTGTTATTTACTAAAATTATTTATATTATGTGTTGGTACGGATAACGGAACCCTCTGTGCGCGAGTCTGACTCGCACTTGACCGATTTTATCTTTCTTTTCTTACTTTGACAGTAATCGCAGGCTAATTAAATGGTACCTACTCTACTCGCCAATAAATCAAAACTTAAATTGTAAATAGTTAAATCACAGCACAAGTATAGGAAATCCTAAAATAGTTAAATAGGGTTCCGTACTCATATGACGTCGAATTGTTTGTTAGCCGCTACCAGCTTAGCGCCATAATATTATGTAAGCCAGTTATTTTACAGCTGATAACGTGTTGTTGTGTCATCTTTCTTGTTATTTACTAAAATTATTTATATTATGTGTTGGTACGGATAACGGAACCCTCTGTGCGCGAGTCTGACTCGCACTTGACCGGTTTTATCTTTCTTTCTTACTTTGACAGTAATCGCGTTCCAGTTAACGCGGGCCGATCGCATTTCCTGTCTCCCTAGTTCTAGTTGTACCTACCTATAGTAGTAGCTGTATATAAAAGGAATGTTGTAGCGCCTTAGAACGCTTCGCATCTGTTTTCGCTCTTGAGTAGAGTACGCCTACTTAATTGTCCTAATTGTAAAAAGAAAGTAAGTACTTTTTTCATAAAATAAAATAACGTTTGCCCCGACCGAAATTCGGCCACGATTTTCATCATAAATAGCACGTTTACGCAGTCGTAATTCCGCGGACTCGTACGAAGCGATTTGCTTCCTCGTTCCTAATTCCAACCGCTTGGATATGGAATTCCTTCAAATCAAGAGTGAATAGGCATCTTCTAGCAAGCGGGCTCCACCTTTGGCTGCATCACCACTTGCAAGCAGGGCCCGTATTCTCTAACTCAATGACTATCAAAAATGAAAGCCACTGACATACCTATATGTAATATCCATTGAAGGTTTACTATGAAATGTTACTTTTTATTTCATAGTAAACCTTCAATGGATTTTACATATATGTCAGTGGCTTTCATTTTTGATAGTCACTGAGTTAGAGAATACGGGCCCTGGTCAGCCTCACCGATTGTTTATGGAAATCGTAATCATTTGTCAAACGGATAATTCGACCTGTTTATGGAGGTCATAGATGCCTGCACGTCAAAAAGCATGTATGAACTCCTTACACAGTTCGAGTAATACGTTGTAAGCTGTCAAATGATTACGATTTGCTTAGACAATTGGGCCTCTGACTGCCAGCCAAGCACTAGCATATAAAAAAAATATACATATTATAAAAAATACCGCTCTTGTAATATTCACACCTAAATTAGTCACACCTACCGAACTATCTAATTAATGTAAAACCAACGATTCATAGAAATACGTTATTTATATCGCCATATACCTAACATAAATATTATTTTGTTCACAGGTAATTAAAGATACAGAATACGGTGATGCTATCGGACTACCTTGCTACATTTTTGGACCTTTGAGGTAGTTTTATTTGAAGGTATCGTTTTACAGACATTTGATATTATAACCGATTTTTTGACATCAAAATGTCTGTTTATTTATTGGTTTTAAGCTGGGGTAGGCATTATTTGTCGAACAAAGGAAATCTGATATGTTTTTTATGGATTTCGAAACACGGTAGGTTATTTATTATTATAGGTTTCCGTAGAAGTCTTTAGCTAAAGTATGCATAAACAAAATCTAACAGTTTCGCATCGGCTTCATTTTCTTCAGAACCAAAAAAGTTAGATTTCGTCCGCACAGAATAAAGGTTTATTTAAATCCCGTTTCTTCATTAAAATGCTTCATTTTCCGGGATATTTTTTGCTTGGTGCGAGGCTTTGGTCGTGGCTAGTTACCTACCGGCAAATACGAATAGAAAAGCAAAGCAAAGAGAATCAAGAATACCATAAATTCATTTTAAACTAGCTGATGCCCGCGACTTCGTCCACGTGGTTTAAGTTTTTTGTTATTCCCGCGGGAACTCCTTAATTTTGTGGGATAAAAAGTAGCCTATGTCACTCTCCAGGTCCTCACCTATACAACAAAAAAAGAATTAGCGAAATTGGTCCAGCCGTTCACGCGTGATGCCGTGACCAAGGGAAATAGGGATTCATTTTTATATGTAGGTAGTAGGTACCTTGTAATTATGATTGACGTAGGTTTTAAATAAAAGGGCTAAGTTACGTATTTTTTACTTTTTATCCATGCAAAAAATCACGTCGATCTGTCACTCCGTTCCGGCGTGATTCAAGAACAAACCAACAATTAAGAAACACTCCTTCGCATTCATAATATTTGTTGGATAATAAAAGAATATAAAAGAACAATCATTTCGGAGAATTTAAATCACTAGAATTACCTAAAATATCATGTCTCGACTCTGAGACCAACGGATCTGTATAATTTTGGTTCAACACACACCTCCCGCAATTTTCTAACTTTATCCTCCTTCGGAATTTCTGATAATAGCCGAGGAGGCACGCGCGAGGCGAAAGCGCGCACGTTTTACCACTTTTTTTTAAAAAAATCCAACCAAATTAAGCTAAAATGAGCATTTATGCATAAGTTATAAATTCTTTTAAAAATAACATACCAGCTGATGCCCGACTTCGTCCGAGTGGATTGAGGTTTTTGGATTCCCGCGGGAACTCTTTAATTTTACGGGATAAAAAGTAACGGAATAGCCTATGTGTTAGTCCAGACTATAATCTATTTCTGTGCCAAATTTCATCCAGATCCGTTGAGCCGTTCTGGCGTGATTGATGAGTAACAAACATCCATCCATCCATACATCCAAATATCATACTTAGGTACCTAGTTTTTCTAGTGACGCATTATTAAAGCCGATTTTGATTTTTTATCGACATAGCAAATAACGGGTACATCACTAGACGTAGCAGTAAAAAAGTTTATCCAAACAGAGATATCGTATTAAGTTGTCCATGTGCTCATGTCGCCTCGTGGAACTGAGATGTGTACAATCTTGGCAAACTTATCTGTGCGTGTGAAAGCGGCGCCACTGTCTATTGAAAACTCATTTTAGGATCAACATTAGAGGCAGGTTCTGTTAGTTCCGAATTCCGCCACACGCACAGATAAGTTTGTCAGAGTATACCATGTGTTTTTTATCCCTTTTTCTGTTCTGTGTAACAAGATCAAGTTAAGAACAAGTTGTAGGGCCAATGGCCATACATAACTATAGAATAGCAAAAGAGATTAAGTTTTAACCGACTTGAACCGGCTATCAGTAGATATTATGTTTATGCAGTCTAAGATGGTAGCAGGCTAACCTGTTAGGCTTAGGGGCATGGCTGTTATATTGAACCCATACCCCTATTCGGTTTATACACAGAATCGTACCGGAAAACTAAATCGCTTGGCGGCACGTCTTTGCCGGTAGGGCGGTAACTAGCCACGGCCGGTGCCTCCCGCCAGGCCAGACCAGGGAAAATTCAGAAATTATAAATTCCCAAATTGACCCTGCCGAGGATCGAACCCGGGACCTCCGCACGTTAAGACAACAGCGCCAACAATGCGCCAGGGAGGTCGTGAAACTGTCAAAATCTAGTATGTGCATTAATCGCAATAATGTCGCCAGCCGTGTTATTTACGATACGGTCCTACAATCTAAACTCAATCGACATTTTATCGTGTGACCTTTCGATTTAGCGATTGATATTTATAGTGGCGTAGAGGCGAGATATGTTATGTATTTTATTGGTTTATAATGCTGTATCCCTAATTTGGTTTAGATGTCTCCATTTTTGGAAATGTAAACTTATAATATTTAATTCACAGTCAGATAAAAAAAAATAACTTTTTGCAATTTAATTTTTGATATATGTATATTATGTAGAGTGTAATACCTACTTATATTTCTCATGGAACTATTTGGACTTTTGAGCTTCTGACATTATTATTTACTAGCTGATGCCCGCGACTTCGTCCGCGTGGATTAAGGTTTTTTAGATAAAAAGTAGCCTATGTTATTCCAGACTATAATCTATCTCTGTGCCGAATTTTATCCAGATCCGTTCTGTAGTTTTTGCGTGAAAGAGTAACAAACATCCATACATCCATACATCCATACTTACAAACTTTCGCGTTTATTACCTATATTGGTAAGGATAAGGATTCTTTGCTTCTGATATTTTTTGTCATCGTCATTAACAGGTTATGCGCTTGGCTGCTTTATTAGCAGATGGTAGGTAGGTGCAATTATCGTCTAAAGTATATAAGTATTTTGAAACTACCACCATCAGGTAGTCTCAAAATACATATTATAAAGTACACCTACTTACCCACTGTTAAATTGACATTACAGAGCGTCTCTTCATTGATAGGCAGTGGAGCAGACGTTATGAATATCGAATAGGCGCGGCCACGTGTGACGGATGTCCCGCGCGGCGTCATTTGGTTTTAGGGTTCCGTACCAAAATGGTAAAATGGAACCCTTATGGTGCGACTTTCTCCGTCTGTCTGTCCGTCTGTCCGTCCGTCACACTCGATTATTTCAGTAACTACTGAAGCTATCGACATGAAATTTGGAATAGTGGTGTATATTAGTGGCCCAAAGACACTGAAATTAAAAAAAATTGGAAATTATTTTTGTTCCTATTTAAAAAGGGGGGAAAATCTGAGGGTTGAAATTTAAAAGTGAGATAACTGTACTGTGTGGGGTATCATATGAAAGGGTTTACTTTGTACATTCTAAAACAGATTTTTAATTATTTTTAGTTATGATAGTTTTTGATTTATCGGGGAAAATGTCTAAAAAAATACCGTCCCCCCCCCCCCCCCCCTTATCTCCGGAGTTTACCCATCGAAAAATTTGAAATAATTATGGTCAATAGGAATTTACGTATACTTTACAGGAAAACTATAGCCAATGCCCTAACTAGCATAGTTGTTTTTGATATTAACAATAAACCTCTACAAACAAAGTTAGTCTTGCGGTTCATTAACAAAGGTAATTATTTATTAATAATGGTACGGAACCCTTCGTGCGCGAGTCCGACTCGCACTTGCCCGGTTTTTTATTGCTGCTTCGACTGCACTGACATCTATAGCACGACCGACTTGTGCATTCGTATTGTTTTACGTGTATAATTAATGATTAAACGAACTTACCTGTAAGTGAAGTTCTATCATAATTATATGAGTCGCTTCATTCGAAGATATAATTCATTGAACTATGTAGTTTCCTTCACGTAGAAACAACCAAACGCACGTTCTTCAGAGGAGTTATAAAAAAGAACCCCTACTAACCGCCTCTGTCTCGCGCGACACAGCGGCTTCGTTCGTCATTTAGTTTAGAGATATAGGTACCTATACTTAAAGCTCTTGCAAAAATATGTTTTGGGATGGGTGGGTTGGGAGCTTAATATTATATCTTCGAATGAAGCGACTCATATAATTATGATAGAACTTCACTTACAGGTAAGTTCGTTTAATCATTAATTATACTTCGTCGCTTCATTCTTCAGATATAATTCATTGAACTATGTAGATGTTAAGAGATATATATTTTTGCAAGAACTGTATCTACACTGAATAGATACTAATTATTGTTATCAATAATTTTATTTATTCTTCTTATCTCTTATTTGAGCTGTAATGTTTTAAACAGTTTATGTTTAGTGTGGCATCTGCTGATTTCCCGAGAAGTTTATCTACGTACGTTTAAGATGACTTTAAAAATTTTCTTAAGTATTTATTGTACAAAGTTTCAATTTAAATAACTTTCAATTTACCAACAATATAATCTTGCGCTCTTTTGCTTTAGTTGCTAGTAACAAGCATAAACGTATTATAGTTTCGATGCAAACGAATGGAACGGAATGAATGGAGTTATTGATGTCAATACTGCAAGGTTTATAATCTAGTACAAAGTATATTAGCCGGGACAATACTTTATTTTATTTACACAATTAGCACAACAGACATCCAATGGGGCGTTTATGTGCGAAATCCTGCCCAGTAGCATAAAAATGCATATTTTGTTTTTTTTTTTTTTTTCTTTTCCTGGTCTCTGGTCTGGTCCTGTTGTGAAGGTATTTCAAGTATTGCTTTAGCTATATATTTGAGTAAAATTTTATATTAAAATACCGTTTTAAGTTGTTTGTCGAACAATGATATCGTCATTAAAGTTATGGAATATAATAAATTCCTATCCGCGTAAAAGTTACCCCGAAATTATAGGTGAAGAATGAATATTCGGTCGACATTGTGACCGACTACTATCGACTTTGAAGGGTTAATCGATTGGTTTGAACTTTCTTGCCCTACAGACGTTAGGAGCTTTAAAGTAAGAAACTTTTCAACGATAGATAACTTAGCTGTTCAGGCCATTGAATATAGAGTTTTAATAAAAAACATGAAATGAGAGAAATAAACCTCATTATAAGCTATTTAAAATGAGAATTTTTGAATGGATGCATTAATTCCCTGATATTTTATGGAAGATGCACTGACACCGCTGATCTATGTGAGGTAAGCGTGATCCAAATGTTACATTTGCGGCCAATGCTCTAAGCCGATTTTGGGTTTCCATTAATGTCTTAATTGGTAACTCTCATTTAGGGTCTGATTTGACTAAACAAGAATTTTAATTTTGCTCTAGGCAAGTGTTGCGGGGGCATATTGTTTACGTACCATGTTTGCCACGAGTGATTACGATGTACGTATTATTAAGCTATTGCATAGGTTCTATCGCGGGCCTTGAGCGTGGAGACCGAATCCAGAAATTCCGTAACGAAAATAACCTAATAGCCATCTACAAGATTAAAATAGCTCAGTTGGGAAACAGGGCGGCCACGACACCAGAACACCCCGGCTCGAGTCCAGATGTCTCCAGTCCGATTATGTATATATATATACATAATCGGGTATATTTTTTATAAGTTTTTCGAAGATTGTTTCCAATATGTGGATAATGGATATATATGAATGGATCTTAAACTTAAAATTCTTTTTTATTTTATTTTTTACCAAAAATTTATGAAATACTTATAAAAACAGAAACATAGTGGACCAGGAGGGTAGGTAGGTTATCTCTATACGAGATCTCTACCAGTGACCCTTGGCACCCCGCTTGGATTCCCGCTTCGGGTAAGACAACCCTCGTTTTACGCGTTTTACGTTTTAAACAAATGCCCACAAAATATCTTTAAAACAGTAATTAGCTGGTGATTTTACACTATTAAGTATGTAATATTATAATATAATCTACATCCGGTCGTCAAAATACTCGCCGTTAGATTATCTTTATTTTTAACCGACTTCCAAAAAGAAGAAGGTTCTTTGTTAGTTTTTGGTTTTTCGAACTGTTTTAAGCATAATCAACCGTATTACCTGTCAACGGGTGTATGATATATGCTTCCCGGGCACTATTAAGTTGTAAAACTCGAGAGTACCTACGTTGTTAGGGAAAAAACATAAAACTTGTGGGTAATTTTTGCAATCTTACCACACATTTCCTTCGTAAAAGTTCTTTGCGTACCTACCACGCTGAGGATTTCTACTAGCAGTTTTTTTTTTTTTTTCAAATTCGACGTTTCTGTATCTACATCAGTATTTGCAAATAAATTGATTTATTGCTGAAGTACTTAGCTGATAAAAAAAAAGATAAAGATATATTTATTACCTCAGAATTCTCAGAACTTTAGTTACCACTCCGCAGGTGTATGTAAGTTTGATTCCAAGAGGCTTTGCATTGTAAACAATTACATCTGAAAATTTTGAGCCCCAGATCTTGAATCTGCATACACTAAATGAAACATTTATGTTTCTTTTAGGTCTAGTGACTGCGTGTAAGGCACTGAAATATGCAAAAGCTGAAAACTTAAGTTGTGGTGTTAAGCTGAATATATATATATATATAAATATTTGTTATCTAGTAAGAGTGCTTCGATATAACTTTATTGTTTATTGCAGTCTCCAAAATAAAAATCTGAAATGCTAGATCTTTTCATGTTATAGCCGGGCAGATATTATGTAAACTGTAACGTTTAAAGAAATGACTAGAACCACCACAAGTGTTTCATTGAAAGTTAAAACACTGGTATAGAATTTAACTAGTCTTTTTTATAGTCGATCAGATATACCTTTTTATTAAGACGGTACTCCAGAGATTTTATTATGGAATTTGTTCCATAGGTTTACATTTTAAAATAACGTTTTGTGGTAACGGTATTAGATTAATAATTGCATTTACTTGCTTGAAAGAAATTAAATACATAGATATTTTTAAGTATTCTGTTTATCTGTCGCCGTAAATAATAAACACTTTTATTGTGCCTCCATGCTAATAGATTTATCTTAAAAACAGAACCTCATTAGTATAAGGATTTTGGCCTTGGCGGTGATAGTGTATGAACTATGAACACAAAGCAAAAAAGGGTAGGCGATGCAAACACTTATAATATAATATATTATAATGTACTTATGATTGAATAAATCATGTCCACTATTTTGATACAGCGGTAACACCTAGGTACGAAAGATAATGTTTAGCTTTGATTTCGAATTAAGTACTCGTAGGTAAGTTGGTATCCATACAATCCTTGACCCAGTAAAAACTGAAGATAAATGAAGTAGAAGGTAACCTTCTTTATGGTAGGTGCATAGTAGGTATTTACCTGAATTCCGGTTACTTCTCAAGTATTGGTCGAAATCAATTTGTGTTAGGCTTACAAAGCTGGGCCTTGGTGACGTATCCGATCGTTGGTCCACTTTGACCCTCAACGTCTTCCCCCTTGTTCAGAGGACGGTTAACAGCTTGCTAAGTGCCAGCTATCTTGATTTGGTGGACAAATTCTTCATCGCCGGACTGCTAATTGGGCAGATGCCATCGCCAGACGCGTCTAACTTTTAGGCAACCCGCTGGAAAGACCTTTAGTGCAATTAAACACTCCATGGACGAGCAATTTCTTAAGTGCGATCCATGCTGAAACGTTTATATTCTTTCGTGTTACCTCTCGAGTAACCTCCCGGAAATCCTTTAGTGCAATTTAACATTGCATGAAAGTGTAATTCCTGTAATGAGCGCGTATAGCTGATTCAATACTAACTTTTATTTTAAGTACCCTCCTTACTTAACTTTTATTTTTAGTATCCTCCTTAGGAAATCATACATTTTACATAGTATTGTACCACAATTCCTCAGGCGCGTCGTACTGAAACGTTTATTATCCATAGTGTTGACTCTCGGGCAACCTCCAGGAAAAAACTTTAGTGTAAATAAACACTGTATGAAAGTATAATTGGTTAGGCGCGTCATGCTGAAAGGTTTATGCTCCTTCGTGTTGACCCTCGGACAACCGCCCGGAAAACCTTTAGAGTAACAAACACTGCTTGAAAGTATAATATAATAGGCGCGTCATGCTGAAAGGTTTATTCTCCTTCGTGTTGACCCTCGGACAACCGCCAGGAAAACCTTTAGTGTAACCAAACACTGCATGAAAGTATGCTTGATTAGGCGCGTCATGCTGAAAGGTTTATTCTCCTTCGTGTTGACCCTCGGACAACCGCCAGGAAAACCTTTAGTGTAAACAAACACTGCATGAAAGTATGCTTGATTCGGCGGGTCATGCTGAAAGGTTTATTCTCCTTCGTGTTGACCCTCGGACAACCGCCAGGAAAACCTTTAGTGTAAACAAACACTGCATGAAAGTATTATTTATTAGGCGCGTCATGCTGAAAGGTTTATGCTCCTTCGTGTTGACCCTCGGACAACCGCCAGGAAAACCCTTAGTGTAACACACACTGCATGAAAGTATAATTGTTTAGGCGCGTCATGCTGAAAGGTTTATTCTCCTTCTTGTTGACTCTTGGCCAACCCTCAATAAAACCTTTAGTGTAAAATATAAACACTGCATGAATTAATAATGATTAGGTACTCAACCACGTAGTGCTGAAATAAATTGCTGAAAATGAAAGATTAAAGACTCACCCGACTACTAATTAGTCAGACAGACTAATTTTAATATTATTTTATACTTATTTACAGATAAAATTATCTTAAGTGTGTAGAAAGTAGGAACGTGTGATCGTTGCTACGCACGAAAAAGGAATGACGAACGAAGCCGCTGTGTCGCGCGAGACAGAGGCGGTTAGTAGGGGTTCTTTTTTATAACTCCTCTGAAGAACGTGCGTTTGGTTGTTTCTACGTGAAGGAAACTACATAGTTCAATGAATTATATCTGAAGAATGAAGCGACGAAGTATAATCTATACTAATATTATACAATATGATGCGAGGTTTCCCCTTACCTCTCTAGCCGCGAACTGGGTAGTTTAAGATGTATGGATGGATCTGGATGAGATTTGGCACAGAGGTAGATTATAGTCTTGAATAACACATCGGCTACTTTTATCCTGGAAAATTAAATTTCCACAGGGACCAAGACACCTCAATCTGCGCGGACGAATTCGCGCGCATCAGCTATAGTCAGTAAACTGTCAGTTTTTAATGAAAAGTATTACACACCGTGCCACTATAACTACAACCTGTGCTAAGCACAGGTAGTAGTTAGTAGTATACAGGCTTCTACGCGCAAAAAAATACGCTAGTGCTAGTCTAAAACCACCCTAAGGACTCCGAGTTTCTGTCAAAGATCTGAGGGCACAGTAACTAGTGCCCCAGCCAAGACGACGACGGGGCACTAGGCACTACCTACCTTTTCTGGAAGGGTTTCGTCAAATTTTCGAACCATTATAGCTTCGGTGCGGATGACGCTAGAAAGCTGAAATTTTCAGGATAAGATGTTGTTGACGGACTTACCAAATATACCAAGTATCAATCTTCTGGCATTTATAGTTTCAGACTTGTTGTTACCTGAAATACGTCGATTTCGTGACTGACTCACTGATGATCATCAAAATGGAAAAGGTACTTCCTGAAGTGCTAGAAGACTGAAATTTGGTATGTAGGCTAGAATTTGCATATAAACAACAGGAAAATTAAGAAATCTGAAACTTTCCCCCTCCAACCCCTCGTATAGGGGGTGCAAATCTGACAGCATTTACTCGTATTTTCAACCGACTTCAAAAAAAGGAGGAGCTGTTCTCAATTCGACTGTATTTTTTTATTTTTTTATGTTTGTTACCTCAGAAATTTTGACTGGGTGGACCGATTTGGATGATTCTTTTTTTATTTGAAAGGGCATACTTTCCAAGTGGTCCCATATAAATTTTATCGAAATCGGTCGAGCTGTTTTTAAAATATCAACAATAAAATAAGTACTTTGTATAGCGTGTGCTTGTTGTTGTAAAGTTGGCGCGGGAGTTTGAAGTCGGTTGTTTAAAAAGAATTATTTATATTAAATTATCGAACAGTCATAACTTCGGTGCGGATGATGGTTGAAAGCTGTAATTTTCAGGATAACATGTCGTTGGCAGATTTATTAAACATACGTACCAAGTGTCAGTCGTCTAGCATTCATGGATTCAGATTTATTGATACCTGAAATACGTGGATTTGGGTCAATTTATTCAATAGAACTCAACTAACAATGGTAAATTAACACCGTTAACTTATAGAAAACCTATAATAATATTAAAGTATGCAAACGGGACTAGGGCATCCTATTACAATGACCTAACTGGCACTTCTACATTAGCAGCCAATTAATTACCGAAGGCTTGACCCACTGAGCCAGTATCGATCCTTGCTCTTACATTTGCAATCTTAATACCTTCACCATTAAGTTAATCTTGCGTTGGCAATTTGGCACTGTAAGTTGATATAGTATACGAAAATCGTGGCCTGCAAGATGTACTCTATAGTTAGATAAGTTTTATCCGTACTCAATATAATAGACTAACTGATGTCCGCGACTTCTCCCGCGTGGTGGATTTTTTTTAATTTTCGGGGTAACTCCATAATTTTCCGAGATGAACATAGGTAACCTATGTCCTTCCCCGGTATGTAACCTACGTGTATAGGTACCATATTTCATCAATATCGGTTAAAAAGATGGGAAAAGACGGTTAAAGCGTAGCAGAAAGATAGACGGACAGACAGACGCATTTTTGTATTTATAATATAAGGTTTAGTATGGATATAAATATGGAAAATTAGTTTACTTTAGTACAAATAATTAATGACAAATTATAATGATGCCTACGACCTCCCACTGCCTCGTTGGTCTAGTGATTGGCATGTTCGACTGCAGCCGACGAGGTCCCGGGTTCGAGTCCCGGGTCGTGCCGTAATTGAATAAAAGCCCGCCTACCCTCATTGGAGCAGCGCGGTGGGTCTATCTTTCTAAGCTCTAATTCCCTCTCTCCTATGAGAGTGGAGGTCTGTGCCCAGCTGTGGGACGTTAATGGGCTGTAGTGGTGGCCTACGACTTTGTCCGCGTAGAATATTTTTTTTAAATTTCCGGTGTAACTCCTTCATTTTACGAGTAAACAAATCCTTCCCCGGGATGTAACCTATATAATATTATATTATACATCGAAATCGGTTGAAATTTCATCATGTTGTTGAAATTAGTATATACTTAATACAAATAAATGAGAGATTATAATTTAAAATAACATAATAATAACGCGACTAGTTATGCCTAGTACCACAGAATAGGTAATCTAGTACTCGAGTTAAAGTCCCACTACTTAGTTCATTCGAGCCCTCAAGGAAGTAGGTCATCTAGATACCGCTTAGATCTGAGCTAACAAAGATAAGCTGTTGAGCGTTTGCATTTACAACTGAACGGTGTTGTGTACGTATTTGTTTATTCTATACTAGCTAATGCCCGCAACTTCGTCCGCGTGGATTGAGGTTTTTCGGTTCCCGCGGGAACTTTAATTTTCCGGGATAAAAAGTAGCCTATGTCCTTTCCCTGGATTTCATCAAAACCGGTAGAACAGGTGAGCCGTGAAAGCGTATCAGACAGACAGACAGACAGACACACTTTCGCATTTATAATATTAGTATGATTCTGTACCTTTGTTTTAAAACTTTTCCACGAGTTTTACCTAGTAGTATTTTCCTTGTTTTCCTAGAGATGAAATCTGTACGTACATCCACACTAATATTATAAATGCAACAGTGTGCATCAGTCTGTCTGCTACGCTTTAACTAATCTTTGGAAGTCAGTCGATTTTGATGAAATTTGGTATGACAGGTAGGTTACATCATGCGGACGGACTTTTAATATCGAAAAATTAAGGAGTCACCCCGGAAATTAAAAAAAAACTTATTCCACGCGGACGAAGTCGCGGCATCATCTAGAACTTAATATTATAAATACTATAAAGTGTGTTCGATCGATCGATGACGGCTTTTTTTTGTTCCTTTAAAGATATTATACTTACCCAATATTATGACTTTAATAACAAAACAGCTATTTTTACAAGACGCAATACATATTTATCATACATGTTTGGAGTCGAGAGGCAAATCTCCATTCATCTCGGCGCTCAATGGAGGTGCTTGAGTCTAAATGCAGTATTGTGAGTATTATAGGCTCTACTTTGAGCTGAAACTAAAGAGCAACGCGCTTCAGGGGAGACATAGATCTGAATCAGATTTATCAGCATCGATTCATATTTTATCTTTCGAAGAATTTGTATGAAGATAGTAACCTTAATCACAATTCACAACGCTCAAGCTGTGCTTGTGCTTAGGCTCGAGTTGAATGACTTTGCCTTTTTTTTAAAGTTTTATCTTTGATGAAAATATGCGAAGAAAATAAAGTATGAGACTTCTATGTATCTATTCAAACAAGTTCGTTAGATGTTAAACTTTTTTTGCAAATTAAACTTATAGAGCTTTAATAGTTGATCCATTTTTCGCTCACAACCGCCTCCGTTTATACCCTCGAAGCATCCGTTTTCCGTCAACTGTCATTCGTTATGCCAACGTCGATGTCGATTTTAATCAATGATATGACTATCAAAATGGTGGTAGAGAGACGAAAATACATTACTTACCATATAGAGTGGTAAAATATTAAATAGATATTTCCTAGATTTTGAAAGATCTCTTCAGTAAAATTTTCGTATGACCGTAGCTACACTATTTTACAGCTATAAGTTCCGCTTCAAAATCCATAGAATTACCTGAAAGTTAACTACTTCGGATCTCTACATATTTAATGTTATGATGCAGTGCAACCGAAGCCGGATTTTTAAGAACTTTAAATTATTACACGTTGATCTAATGGTCAATTATTTTAGTAAAGTGAGACTGTTGAGTACAGCATCTCCCCTTGGAGAGGAGATGCAGAGTTGCTCGTTGACTCGGAGTCGAACTGACGGCTATCGCACGTGCGGTACAGGATATTATGACTTTGCTTTTATTTCGTGTACTGTTGCTTTCTGGTGATGTAATCTCTCGATATTAATTGTTTATATCGAACATTTATCGATTGTCTCCCAAATAATTGCCATTGCCTAGGCCGAACTACTAGACCAGACCTGCTAACTTAGGAATAATTTAGTACAATAACTTTTGCAGCTTAGTAATTGAATCTAACCGGAACCGAACTGCGGACCGATTAATTATAAGACCGCATTGGTCACCGCTGCTCCTGAAGGGTCATCATTGTGTCAGTACTCAGTAGAACTTCGTAACATATTCGATCAGCAATTATTCCGATTAAAACTCTAAAAGGTCTCATAAGAAGAGCTAAGTACTTGCCTTTCCACTTTATCCTTTTTCTTTTTATAAATTATATACTTTACAAATGGTGCGATTAAAAAAGTATCACCTGTCAATTTATTTCATACAAAAGTTGTAAATTGCTATGCCCTTTTCATCGTAATCGCATTTATCAGACCTTGCTATCGATTTAATCGGATTCGAGAATTACTGTGCCAATGTAAGAATAAATTGATTACAAGAGAGAGTTACAAGAAGCATATTTAAAAATAATATGTCAACGCAATCAATTTAAAAATATGGCGATCGGTTTCACGTATAAATTGGCTACAACATAAGCGTCATTTCTTATTTAGTTTCTTGTTTAATGCAGCTTTAAGGCCCCCTAACTGTGAACAATTTAGCGACTTTTAGAAGCGCTTTTAAAAAAATTTATAAATACTCTTATTTACAAGTTAGCCCTTGACTGCGATCTCACCTGATTGTATGTGATGCATTGACTTACCAATGATGTGATGATGCAGTCTTAGATGGTAGCGGGCTAACATGTTAGGGGCATGGCAGTTATATTAGACCCATACTCACTATAACTTTAATATTTCCAAGTACAACCAAAAATCAAACACCTTTGCATCCAAACTTAATATGACAAATGTGAAAATATGTCTGTCTATCTTCTAGGCTTTCACGGCCCATCTTTTCAACTCATTTTAATGAATTTGGTACAGAGATAGGTTGCATCCCGGGGAAGGATATAGACTAATTTTTATCCCGGAAAATAAAGGACTTCCCGCGGGAGTTAAAAAAACTTAATCTACGCGGACGAAGTCAAAGCATCATCTAGTATTTTATAATATAAATCCTGAAGTACCGATTTAAAATCCTATTAGGGACCTGCTACGTTTTAATGAGTAATTTATCGATAAATCACTATCGACACAGCGCAGCCCTGCGTGCGATATGCGTGCGGTCAATGACCGCTATGGTACTAATGAATGCACTCGCTCGTGAAGATAAAAAATATTTTTTATCTGAAACCAAACGCCTAGAAAATGTCCGAAGATATGAATGGTAATTACGGCCCGCGGGCGCTGAGTGAACATGAGAAATGAATAACCGATGAAGATCCATTGTGAATGAAAAAAAAAGTAAGTAGGTACTCGGCTTGATAAGGCTAGAAATAAACCATTGTAGAAATAAATCATCTATAGCTATACTTTACTCAATATTATAAATGCGAAAGTTAGGAGGGATATGGATAGGTAATGTTTGTTACTCAATCATGCCATAACGGCTGAACGGATCTGGATGGCACAGAGATAGATTATAAGTCATAGTCTTGAATAACACATCCACTTTTTATAACGCACATAACTCAGATAGGTTAGAAGTACGTTCCCGGGGATCGAACCCGCGACTCGGTAAAGGAGGTACAGACTTTTACAGACCTTGAAATCTCTGAAATACAAATACTACTTAAGTAGTACTAGGTATTTCTGTAGTACTGGATGATGCCAGCGACTTCGTCCGCGTGACCATAGATTAATTATATTATATATTGTCTTTGGCGTGACTAAGTTTCTCAGAATACAGTTTGTTCTGTATTCTGAGCTAAGTTTTTGCGATTCCCACGGGAACTCCTTAATTTTCTGAAATAAAAAGTAGCCTATGACAGCTTCCCCGGAATATAACCTATCCCTATACCAAATTCATCAAAATCGGTTGAACATCTGGTGTGTCGTTAAAGCATAGCAGACAGACAACACACACTTTCGCATATACAATATTAGTAGGTATAATTCAGTTCTGAGTAATGACAATTCATCTAATATCATCTCGGAGGTTATGTGCGTGTCAGTCGTGGGAAGACGGCCTTCCAGACGACCTCGGGGCTACGCTCCATTGATTGCTAATTACCTACTGAGGCTTCGTAATATTAGATGCTTTGTTTTATTTGCTAGTTACTAACTGATGCACGCGACTTCGTCCACGTGGAGTAATATTTTATTCACGTGGAGTAATATTTTTTTTAAATTCCACGTGAACTCCTCAAGACTCCGGTATAATAAAAAGAAGCCTATGTCACTCCTCATATACCACTTATACCCATGCAAAAAATCACGTCGATCGGTTGCTCTGTTGCGGCGTGAGTGCAGGACACACCAACCAACAAACCAATACACTAACAAACATACTTTCGCATTTATAGTATTAAAACACGCATCGATCATTGTTATAGTTGTTGTCAATTGTTGTAAAATTGGCTTGGTTGGTTTTTGCCGCAACAGTAGAAGGTGATTGCGATCTGTAGCAATCACTGTAGCAATCATTTTAACGTTAAGAGGCCCTTTTAGCATCGAATACGAAGCCTTAGGCTTATTTAGGCTATCAGTCCTCTGTCCTTTGATTTATGAAATGTAATGAAATGATTTATTTCACGTAGGTCAACTTGTGCCACCTGGGATAAGTTGTAAAAATCTACTGCACCGGTTCGGAAAATTCATTTTACTGAGAAGAACAAACAGACTAAACAAAATAACAGACGGAATTCTAGCACGAGGTGAGAGGAATAAATGAATAAATTACAGATTCACAACACCAGACATTCGTCACTGTCACACCAACTATCGCTCAACAGTCCACCACGGCGAGAATTGGCTACGACCTCAGAATACAAATGTGTGACACAGCAGAAAAATTCACTTGGCATAATCGGTGCATGACCTTTAGCAGGCGTTAAATTTTTCGATCTAGGTTTGCGCAACACTAAATATTTTGTAAATAAAACTATATTATGAACTAACATATTATAATGTGCTGCAAAAATTAAGAAGTTTTAATAATTAACTATTTGATGACCGCGCCTTTAAACTCAAACTTATATTTTTTTTATTCAAATAAACTTATTAAAAGTGCCTGTGAAACGTCGAGTGAATCTGCCACTGGTTCGGAATCCCATTCCTACCGAGAAGAACCAGCAAGAAAAAGAGTGGATTTCAAAACTGCGCACGCGCACTTTTAGTTTCGCTCTACGAGACTAGAGTTTAGATAATCCTGACAAACCGAATAAAGCTTAACGTTCGATTGAGGTATTTTTTAAACCACACTTTGCATTCTAGATTACTTGCTTACTTCAATAAAATGCGAATAAAACCGACTAACTGAGACTGTATTCCTGTATTAACTAAAACGGTAAACAAACAACGTTTAAAAGCATTTATGAATTAAATAATTAACTACTATAACGTCATAATACTAGGAAGTCTTGAACTTGTCTTGAAGTATAGTAGAGTGTTGAGTCATAGAACTACGTCATAGATTCTCCAGTGAACAGACTAAAGGAAATATAAACGGAAAACGGGCGGCTAAATGTTAATAAAGAATTTTTCGATGCAGTAAGTTGAAAATATGAATAATTTTTTGGAAAAAATAACAGTATTACGGCTGGTATATCTGAAAACGATTCAAAGTAATGCATGTAATAACAATGATAGAAATTATTTTAATTAAATTCAGATGATTTTAAGGCCATTTATCAAACATTTATGATTAATGAATCCTGAAATATTAAAGACATCGATGCAAACTATACAGTATAATATATTACAATATTTACAAAATAACCAAAATCTAAATTGGTTTTACTGTATGTAAATCTACTTTTATTTATTTTTTAATGCATTAAAAGTATAAATAATCCAGTTAAATAACGATATACTTATATATAAATTGAAAGACGACAAGAAGCCAAATAATCTGCATATAATATGACTAGTGTCTTATGTAGAGTCTTAAAATTAGATTCATTTTATAGATACTAATTATATTATGCCTGTTTCTGCTCCATCCGTTTATTTATGTCGTTTAGTCTTTGTTCAAGTGTGAAAAAGTTTGCGAAACAAACAAACACCTTGCTACTATAGCTACCTAGATATAAAGTTGAAAATCGCTTGCAATTATAGCAAAAAGATCTTAAAATATCCTATTGTACAAGTTTAATTGGTATTATTTGCCTTATTCGTGATTCATCGCGCCAGTGCCGCGTGCGAGAGGACGAAAACAGACGTCCATTTTGTTTTTATTTATTTTTTTAAACAAAACGCGCGGTTCTAGAGTCTCTCAGCCAGACTAAGTTTAGTTAGGAATCTTGTTCCTGTATTTTGAAGCTGAGTTTTGTGTTTTTTTTTTGTGAACGGATTTATGGCTCTGGATTCTTGCCCATTCGAGCCTAGATAAGTGTGACACGGTGAAGTGTTATTTTGTTGGATTGCAGTTAAATGTAATAAGGTGAGTCAGTTAGTTTAGGTTTGTAAGAATAGGTGGTATTAAAAGTAGGCCTATATTTTTCTAGTTAGTTTTCTAGTTTTTCTTTTTTAGTTTGACTAGTAGTGAAACTTCGGCGTCCTCGTCGTGGGTCCCAGGTTCGATCTCGGGGATGCACCTACACTATATCTACCTATCTTATCCGAATATCAGTTGCTATTTGCTTTAGCTTATGAAGGAAGATATTGTTAGGAAATCTGTCTAATGTTCTCCATTACTTAGATTCTCTAAGGTGTGTGTTCCATACCTCAGGAGGAAAAAAGGAACCCTTATATTATAATCAATTCGTTATCCGTCTGTCTGTCTGTCAACTACCTTTTTCTCGGGAACGCGTACCTACCTATCAAGTTGAAATTAATATCAAATAGTAACTTAGATCTACGGCCTACTATCGACTATCGACTATAGGCTATCAGGTAGGTATGACCGCTCTATATGACTTATCTTAGATGTTTATGATGATAAGTCCTACTAGGTAAATAGTTTTAGTTTTCACCTCGTGACCCATCTTAAAATATCACTAAGATAAGTTACTTAACGGGTTGAACTGCACCGTACCACCCAGACTTTCTATACGCCCTAGGCAGGCTATCTACCAGTGCCTACTATACAACCCATATCTACTAGCAGTAGATCACGGAATGCCCCAGGTTTCGGCCGCGTTTTAGGCGAAGTCAATAGTTTATCGATTTGTCGATAGTTTGTCGATTTACGACACCGTCAATCAATTTCTAAACCTTTTCTAAACCAAGCTAAATTGACAGAACTAAATCTATTAGGTGTCCCTCTAATCCTTTTCCACAAGGAGTAGGTAAGTCAGTGGGGTAAGTATTATGAAAGTGATACCAATAAAATTATTGATGTCATTTTAGTTCAGTTTTTAAAACATTATATGTACAACAGAATAAGACACGGCTATACCTATATAATGCCCGTAACTTCATCCGCGTGTTTTTTTTAATTCTCTATAGGTGCTCTTTAACTTTCCGTGATAGGTAAAAAGTAGCCTATATCCTTCCCCGCGATGCAACCTGAACATAGGTATATCTATTATCAAAATCGATTGAAAAGATGGGCCGTTATGGAAATTGGAAGCATGTAGGTACTGTAACATAATATCTACATTATTTATGTAATATCAGTGTTTCCTGCAATTGTTATAATAATAGGTATTTTATATACAAGTCGATAACCGGGGCAGTTGCATTGACGCATGCAAATACCTATTGTGATAATGAGTTTATTGATGTAATTAATTGTGCGAGATAATAGTGACCAGTAGACTTATTGGCGACCACTACGGTAAGTTGTAACAAAGAGTTTAATCAAGGAAGAAGCTTAATTCGCTATAATCCGCCAAAGCAGACAAATCTATGTGGCACAGCGTGTACTACACAGTACACGCTTGCGATATTCACCGCCCAATAAGCCAGCAATTCTCACCGCAACAACACCACACCACACAAATCTTCCAAATTATTCTCAATGAACGTTTCACTCCGACACCGGAGCATCGTCAGGAGACCTTCCGGCTTCCGTTTTCCCCTCCTCTTTTAATATAGGTACCTTCAAATCAAGTGTGAATAGGGATCTTCTAGGCAAGCGCGTTCCACCTTAGGCTGCATCACCACTTGCAAGCAAATCTGAGTTCCTTGATTATCATGGACTTCCGCAATGTAACGCCTGCTTCTATCCAATACGGAGTATATTATTTAGTAACTATATGATGCCCGCGACTTCGTCCGCGTGAATTTAGGTAATTTTTCGGGATAGAAAACCGGCCAAGTGCGCGTCAAGCCACGCGCAGTGTAGGGTTCCGTGGTTGCCCGTTGCAATATGCGAACATTTTATAAATTGGTAATTTGTAAAGCCTATTTAGCTGAGATAGTTTTCCTTTTCACTTTGTTATATATAGGTACACTACTGCCATGATTATTTTCACTTATCCAATAATAACATTTTAGCATGCGGGGTCACTTGACTGATGTGTCTATGTAACAAAAATTTGCAATTTTAAGTTAAATATTTCGGAAACGGATCCCCGAATTGAAAAATGGTGCTTCTACACCCACGATATTTTTGAACGACCTATCCAATGATACCCCACACGGTAAACTATGGGATAGACGAGAAAAAAACCATACATCCCCATTTCCCACTTTACGTATTAGGAGAGGTATCCTAAACAATTCTTTTTTTTTCTAAATTGAAGTATAAAAACAAAGTTACGGGTAAGAAAAACCAGATTTCAAACTTGGATTCTAATTTCCAAGTGAAGCTATTAAATTTAAAATGACGAAATCAAGTAGGTATTTAGAAAGAAGAAAGAAAGAAAAATCATTTATTCATCTTGTGCCTCGTACATAAAATCAAACTTTAAAATTAGGCTATGGCTTTTGCACCCACATGGCACAAGATGAAAAAGCCCCGACTCAGCATTAATGCTGCAGGTTTTGAAAGCTAAACCTGAGCGCTGGTATTCTGCCGGAACCCAAACGAGTGACACGCACGAGCTCGACAGTCTTCGCAGCCGTCTGCAGTAACGGGATGAGTGTGATAAAATGGAGTAAAATAAAATATGTAGTTTGTGCAGTGAGTGTACCTAGTGTGTAAAACTAAATATTAGAGATAGCGATTTAAAGATAAAATAAAATAAAATAAAATAAAATAAAATAAAATAAAATAAAATAAAATAAAATAAAATAAAATAAAATAAAATAAAATAGATTAATATGTACTTATATTAAATTTAATAGGCATAAGTATTATGTGAGTACATATAACAGCTTCAAACCACCAAACTAAATAACCTGGACCTAGTTGAAGTTTGTTGTTTTTGATCGTTTAAAAGTTTCTTTTTTTAATGTGCTCTTAAACGCGGGAATTGAGCTTAGATTCCTCAGCGGAGGAGGAATATTATTCCAGCATTTAGTAGCCAGATATCGAAAACTTCCACGAAAAGCTGCTGATTTATGGCGTGGCCAAGTCAGCCTATTTAGTGGCCCTCGAGCATTAAAAGCTTGGCCTTCAAGTACCTAGATGACTCTGCTTAAAATTACTCTAGGTCATGACGTTTTTATAGGCATCTCATTTGAATATTTAATTCATTGAATGATTTCATCATCGAAAAACCTTAAAGCAAACATTATTTCTTTAGTATTGTAAGTAGGTAAGTTTACTATAATCTATCTATTTATTAAGTTCGGATCCTTATGTCAAAAATTATATTTGATTAATACATATATTATTTAGAGATCATTTATATTAAAACTATGATGCCAGAGACCACGTCCTTTTAGATTCCCGCGTGAACTCTTAAAATTTCCTGGATAAAAAGTAGCCTATGTCCTTCACCGAGAAACAAAACCCTATCCCTATACCAAATGTAATTAAAATTGATTGATTGGCCGTGACAGCGTAGCAGACTAGTTAGGTAATAAAAGTTACCCAAAAGTTGCACCAGCGTGGGAATTTTCATCAGTAATTTAGCCACCATGGGAGATGAATTTTCAAAATCCATTTTTATATTGCTCACTTTATATCTATACAAATATTATAAATGCGAAAGTTTGGATGGATGGATTGAGGTATAGATGGATGGATGTCTGTTACTCAATCACGCCAGAACGGCTGAACGGATCTTAATGAAATTTGGCACAGATATAGATTATTGTATGGAATAGCACCTAGGCTACTTTTGACCCCGGAAATAAGAAATAACTAACTAAGAACAGGTTTATGCTTTTCAAGGGCTTTAGAAATCCCTCGAAAAATCGAGAATTCCCAGGAATTCAAGTCCCGAATAGATCGAGAAATGAGAAACCCTATAACACAGAAAGACGCATGCACTTTCGCATTTATAAAATTAGTGTGGATAATGAATAGGCAGTTAGTGATGTAGCCATGATAGCAATGCAAGGAATTCTCTAAAGGGTGTCACGTCAAGTCGGTGAAGGTAGTTATTCAAGAATCAAGATGTGTGAAGACACGTTCGAGATGGCGCCGTCTACTTATCCGCTATTACCATATGTTACACTCACTTGGAATTCATTGTACCTATAGACTACTTGCTGATGACCGCGACTTCGACCGCGTGGAGTAAGTTTTTTAATTCCCATGGGAACTCCTTAATTTTCCGGGGTAAATTGCCTATGCCACTCTCAGTCTCCAGGTCCTCAACTATACCCATGCAAAAAATCACATCGTTTGCTTTGTTGAGGCGTGATTGAAGGACAAACCCACACAAACCAACAAACAAACACACCTCCGCATTTATAATATTAGTATAATAGGTGAAGCACTGATAGCCTAGTGGTTAAGAGTTAAGAATAAGACACATGACCCCCTATACGGGAATGATCTTTGAATCTTTACCAATCATTACTCGGTGAATAAATAAATCTAGAAATTGTTATAATAACTTCCTAACTTCTTATCCATTGATAATTTCTAGCGTGGTAGGTATATTGGACCACCTACGGCTTTTCTATTCTCAATAAAACCTAAAATAAACATAAATAGACAATTACGTTACACCTACGTCATAAAATTAGGGTCAATCAAGTCATTAGATCTCAATAAAACGATATTTTTTATTGATGTTGTTCGATTACTTACAGTAATTTCATTGGTTGGTCTACGCTATTATAAATGTTCAGTTAGTTTAGTGGGTGGTTTTGTAAAATAACGAGCTCTCTTACTCTACGTCATCAGTCATCACACAGTCTTACAAACTTATCTGACCCGGTGGCCAAAGTTGGAACTAATTTTTATGCCTGTTTAGTTTTGCTTTTAATTTGCATAGATACTAGCGTCGCTGTCACCGGGCCAGATAAGTTTGTCGGACTTGTAACGGTTGTTGTCGGACTAAGTATAGTCCGACAAACTTATCCGACAAATCAGGAAAAAACTTGTCACAAACATTTGAAAACTTCTCAGTTCTCACTTAATATTTTTGTCAATTTCGTGATCAAATTGAGATCAAATTGTCGCCAGTCGTGGGTTTCTACACATTGACACACAAAAAGCACTTAGAAAAGCATCTACCGAAATATCGAATTTATTATAGTATCAATACTAATATTATAAATGCGAACTTGTATCTGTCTGTCTGTCTCTGCCTATCTGTCTGTCTGTCTGCTAGGCTTTCACGGTCCATCTGTTCAACCGATTTTCATGAAATTTGGTACTATGTATATATTGGTATAATTTGGGATAGGTGGTATCCCCGGGAAGGACATAGGATACTTTCTATCTTGGATAATGGAAGAGTTCCCGCGGGAATCAAAAAACTTTAATCCACGAAGTCGCGGGCATCATCTAGTTATCAATAGTTTTCAACAAGGCTCTCAAAAATCGCAAAAATTTTCAAACAGTGCGTTAAAAATTAAAATGGCCGATGGAATGTATTCGAATTTCGAATGCACGTCTCCGTGGGAGACCTGAAAAACACGTGGCGCTGCGCACTCGCTCATTATAATCACGCTGCGATGCCGGGTTGAGTATAAACAACTTAATTTTTCATTCACTCTTCCATGCAAGTTTGTAGTGGAGTAATTAAATAAAATGTTGCCTTTATTTGAAACTAATTGGTGCCTACAACATAATCTGCGTGGAATTCGGTGCCTTTCTGTGTAAGTCAATTCGGTTTACAAAAAAAAAACCGTCCAAGTGCGAGTCGGACTCGCGCACCGAGGGTTCCGTACAAACCTGTAGTAAGTTTAAAATTATCCATACTAATATTATAAATGCGAAAGTGTGTCTGTATGCATTGACTTATATGTAGTATACTGTATACATATAAGTCAATGTCTGTATGTCTGTCTGTCTGTCTGTCTGTCTGTCTGCGACGCTTTCACGGCCCAACTACTCAACCGATTTTGATGAAATTTGGTACAGAGATAGGTTACATCCCAGGGAAGGACATAGGCTACTTTTTATCCCGGAAAATTGAAGAGTTCCCACGGGAATCAAAACAATGTATCTGTTCAACCAATTTTGATGAAATTTGTTACAAGGGCAGGTTGTATCCCGGGGAAGGACATAGGCTACTTTTTATCCCGGAAAATTAAAAAGTTCCCGTGGGAATCAAAAAACTTAAATCCACGCGGACGAAGTCGCGGAATCATCTAGTTAAAAATATTTTTATTAAATGATGTAAATAAAAATGTATGTTTTTCGCAATTTTTCCGTTATCTATGCTATAACAGGTTGCTTTGTTCCAAATTTCAAGATTCTGAGTCCACGGGAAGTACCCTGTAGGTTTTGATTCCCTTGCGAGTGTCGAAAATTTGCATAAAAATATTTTTATTATATGATGTAAATAAAATGTATGCTTTTCCCAATTCTTCCTTTATCTGTGCTATAAGACTTTGCTTCATACCAAATTTCAAGATTCTCAGTTCACGGGAACTACCCTGTAGGTTTTGATTCCCTTGCAGTGTCGAAAATTTGCAACATAAACGGCTGTATCTTTTGATTGCGTTGGTTTAGAAGTTTGATTTTTTCACAGCTCCAAGGGACAGTACTGCCTCGTTGGTCTAGTGGTTAGCATGTTTGACTGCGGCCGACGAGGTCCCGGGTTCGATTCCCGGGTCGGGCCATAGTTAAGTGTTGGGTTTTTCTGACCAGAAAATTCTCAGTACTAGCCCGGAGTTAGGAAGTTGGTGGTGTTTCACCCCCGTGCCTCGGAGAGCACGTTAAGCCGTCGGTCCCGGTTATTATCACTAACATGATAATAGTCGTTAAAGCCCGCCAACCCGCATTGGAGCAGCGTGGTGGGTCTAAACTCTAATTCCCACTCTCCTATGAGAGTGGAGGCCCGTGCCCAGCAGTGGGACCTTAATGGGCTGTGGTGGTGGTAGTGGTGGGAAGGGATAGTAGTAGTAGTAGTATTTGATATGAATTTCAGCTGGATACCTCCATGCGTTCCTGAGAAAAAGGGTCTTGACAAACAGACGGACAACAAGTGATCCTATAAGGGTTCCGATTTTTCCTTTTGAGGTACGGAACCCTAAAAACAACGCCAAACAAACAAACTTACAAACAACCAAATTTTCACATTAATAATCGTAATCCTACGATTGCAGACGAAATGGATTTCTATGGTTTTTCGGGAAAATAGAAGCCTTGGAATGCGTCGTTAAAATTTTAACGACATACACTATAGATATAAATCGCTATGTAGGTAGCGATAAGGCCGCCAAATTGTATACTTAAAACAATAAGTTTTGGGGGTTCCCCATACTTAGAACTGAAACTCAAAAAATATTTTTTCATCTAACCCATACGTATCTATGGACCTAGGTCTTCAAAAATGATATTGAGGTTTGTAATGTCATTTTTTTCTAAACTGAATAGTTTGCGCGAGAGACACTTCCAAAGTGGTAAAATGTGTGTCCCCCCCCTGTAACTTCTAAAATAAGAGAATGATAAAACTAAAAAAAATATATGATGTACATTACCATGCAAACTTCCACCGAAAATTGGTTTGAACGAGATTTAGTAAGTAGTTTTTTTTTTAATACGTCATCAAACCGCAATTTACCTTTCATTCAATCAACTCAAATATTTAAAATAAAAATATTTTTAATAATTTAAAACTTACTACAGGTTTGTACGTTTGTACGGTTTGTACTACAGGTTTGTACGGAACCCTCGGTGCGCGAGTCCGACTCGCACTGGGCCGGTTTTTTTATCAACTTGCTATGACTACTTGTGTTGTTGACTTCAAGTTGTTGAAAATATAAAGGCGAAATATTTTTATGAAAAGATGATTTAGATTTTTTTGATTCCCCTTGGACACCCGGACTATTGAAAACATAATTCTTTAAAATTATTTCGCCTTTATATTTTCAACAACTTGAAGTCAACAACACAAGTAGGTAGTCATAGCAACCAAAGTGTTTTTTTTCGTTACGGAATTTCTGGATTCGGTCTCCACGCTCAAGGCCCGCGATAGAAGCTATGCAATATCTAGCTTAAAAATACACAAAAATTAACTATTTGTAGCAAAACGTGTTTGTAGTTTGCTGATCCGTGCCTTTTAATGTCATAAAAAACTCTCTAGTTTATAATGTCATAAGTTTTTAGATGGTGGTTGCATCCCGAGATATACTTACTTAGGTAAGTACTTCTCAAAATTGGTGGAACAGATGGGCCGTGAAAGCGTAGCACGCAGACAGACACACGTATTTATAAAATTTTATTTATTATTTTGTATGGCGTATGTCCCAGAGAGTTATGTATGGCCTAACTATGGCGTAACCAATATGGATTCCACCAGAGGCCCAATTTTCAAAGCAAATCGGAATCATTTAACATATTACTTGAACTGTTTGAGGGTTGGTTACATGCATGCTTTTTGACGTGCAGGTATCTCCTTAAACAGGTCGAAGTATCCGTTTGACCGACGATTACGATTACGATTTCCTTACACAATTGGGGGACAGAGGCCGGTCACTTTTTAACTCTCAACAAATGCCTCTTTCTACCTGTGCCTCTAAAGACTAAATTAAAAAAAGAAAATACATTAATATCTGACAACCCTGAGCCGCGGCGCCATGCTAGGCGCCAAGTCAGTGACGAATGACATTCGAATTACAAACGACATTCCGAATTTGAATGTTCACCTATGCATGATTCTGCATTCCGAGTCACATACCTACTTGGCCTCATCTTGAGAAAAGACACACTTACCAAAGAGAAAATTGTAACCTGGCTACTTTACCTACTTTACTTAATTTTGCTTACTGTTACTTATTAAGTTACATTCATGTAACACCGTGACTAGGTACCTATATTTTTAATGATAAAACGGGCCAAGTGCGTGTCAAAACAAGGTCCCACAAACTTATCTGACCCGGTGGCCAAAATTGGAACTAATTTATGTAGGTACTTGTTTAGTTTTTGAAGTGAAACTTCTTTAGAATCGTTGTGATTTGAAAATTCGATGATACGAAAAAGAGACAAATCACAAACATTTTATTCATAAATAAACAGGATTTAGCCTGCGTGAGAATGAGATAGAATACAAGTTATATTATTTTGTTATTAATATATTTTGGGCAAAGATAATTTAATATGTAAAAAGATAAATAATTAGATAAGTTTATGATAAGTATTTATTTACAAATTTATATAATTATAATTATGATATTATGTAGCAACGCCCTGACAGGGCCACATGTCCATGCATGCTATTTAGCTAATTGTATTATGTAATAATATAATGTATTAATAAGTGAGAGATGAAAGCTATTAATAAATAAATGTCTATATTTATGTCATTCTTTCGTAGGCTACTTTTCTGAAGTTTCACTTCTGCCGTATGTGAATAACGAACACACTCTTTTTAGGGTTCCGTACCCAAAGGGTAAAAACGGGACCCTATTACTAAGACTCCGCTGTCTGTCTGTCTGTCTGTCTGTCTGTCTGTCTGTCTGTCTGTCTGTCTGTCTGTCTGTCTCCAGGCTGTATCTCATAGACCGTGATAGCTAGAAAGCTGAAATTTTCACAAATGATGTATTTCCGTTGCCGCTATAACAACAAATACTAAAAATTAAAAAAATATATATATTAAGGGGGGTCCCCATACAATAAACGTGTTTTTTTCGTATTTTTTTGCTCAATATTAAAAACGGTAACAGGTAGACGGTTCAAATTTTCACAGAATATTAACTTGTATATTACCTTTCAAAATAAATAATTAAATATCAATAAAGTAAATATTAAAGGGGGGCTCCCATACAACAAACGTAATTTTTTGATATTAACAGTAAACCTCTACAAACAAAGTTAGTTTTGCGGTTCATTAACAAAGGTAATTATACCTACTTCTTGAGTACGGAACCCTCGGTGCGCGAGTCCGACTTGCACTTGGCCGGTTTTTTTCGTAGATATTAGCTTTTTAGCCATCTACCTATGTAGGTATGTAGCAAAAACTTTGACGGTCATCTTTTATATCAAGGCGACCATGCGGCGACCATAGAAATATGCGACATAGAATATCAATGTCTAGCACTTTCGCATTATTAATTACCTACTAGATGATTCTAAGTCTAAGTTTTTCGATTCCCGCGGGATCTCCTTAATTTTCCGGATAAAAAGTAGCCTAGGTCCTTCCCCGGGATATATAACCTATCAAATGCCTCATGAAAATCGGTTGAATAGGTGGGCCGTGAAAGCGTAGCATACAAACAGACGGACAGATAGACACACTTTCGCATTTATAATATTTAAGTATAGATATAGTAACATAGCTCATTATTAGCTCGGTAACTAATTGTAATTTTCCTATTTATAAAAGCACGTGACCATTTTAACATTTAATGTTCATTTCAATATGACGCATTCAGCCCATAGGCTTAGAATGTACTCAACGTCTATGGCTATGGTAATACCTTAATTTATTATACTAACACGAAATAAGTTTTCATAATCCATTTTCACCCCCTGCGTAGGGTTTTAGGTATTATAATATTATCAGAGACTGGACACGCGAGGTCACAAGTTTTTAGGGTTCTTAGGGTGCTAGGGTTTAATTTATTCAGGTGTAGAAAATGTGGTAGCTTAGGAAAATTCATAGTTTTTTACGTCGGTAAATTTAGGTAGATATATCTAAATATGTTGAAAAATAAAAATGAAATTACATTTCACTACCCTCAGTAATGAGAAATACGACGCAGAGAGAGAGAAGTCATACTTGTCCGTGAAAGAAATCTAATAATTAATCACATTATTCACACATGGCAACACCGAAGCCATGAGTAATCTAACAGTAAACGGTATGGTATGAATATTCATTAGTTATCTGTGACCGATAACGCTGGCATCTGGCTTAAACGCGTACCGGTATATTGCTTAAAAGTTACGACACGATAAATCATGGTGTCGTATCGACTATATTAACGATAAAATGATATTACGATAAACATAAGCAAATTCGTTTTAGACACATTAACATATATTATCATGAGTCTTGTAAGATCTTTATGTGCGATTTGTAAAAGTTGAATCTCTCTTTTACTCGTACTTAGACAAACGTACTTTTTAAAAAATTTAACAATATTTGCGATGCTCTGGTCTGGTAAAAAATTTGTTGAGTACATAGGTACATTGTAATTTGTAACATAATAGGTACATACTCCATACGCCACTAGGTCTGTCTTATTTCCGCGAGGCAATTTTAAGCATGGCAAAATAGTAGAGCAATGTCAGGCTGATAATATCTAATTCTATTTATAACTCAGTTTGTATCCTGATTCCTGTTAGATCAGTATGATATGAAAGAACTAGAAGTTAAATCCACTATAATCCGCCACAGTAGGTAAATATATGTAGTACAGTCTGTATCTTGCACTTGTAGCTGGCGATATTCACCACACCACACAAATCTTCCAAATTATTCTCAACGTACGTTGCACTCCGACACCGGAGCATCTTCAGGAGATGTTGACTCGACAATGCACGATTGTAGAGTTCTAAGTGAAGATTTAAACTTCTAGTTCTTACATTATCACGGACTTCCGCAAAGTAACACCTGATATCTGAGGTCTATCCAATAAAAGTACGATATTTTAAGTGTGCTTGAGCGTGTGATATTAAAGCGCTACTCGGTCTGCAGTGATCATTTTTATCGTGTCGTGTCATTAATTTTGTCGTGAGATATTAAAGCGGCCATCTTCGTGGCCTGTCTTATATTGAAACCACACCGGTTGAGTTCCTGTCTCTGATAACAATTTGTTAATCACGAGACCAGTTACAAACAATGTTATAAAGAAAAATAACTCAACGGCTTTCTGACATAACATGTCAGTAAGCCGTTCAGTTATTTTTCTTTTGTTTTTTTTTTAAATGTTGAGTTTCATTTATATAATAAAAAATATATTTTTAAATATAATAAACGAACAATCGATTGATAGCTAGTATTCTCCATTAGCTTGTATGCATCTATTGCCCCGGACGTAGGCTATTCTGAAAGCTGCATTTTGATTCTATTCTACTTGAGGTTTCTTGGTTCCTGCGGGAACTCTTTAATTTTCCGGGATAAGCCCATGTCTTATTCCAGACTATAATCTATATCTGTGCCAAATTTCATCGAGATCCGTTCAGCCGTCCTTGCGTGTTTGATTAACAAACATCCATTCATCCATCCAAACTTTCGCATTTATAATAATATTAGTAAGTAAGTATAGATTTTATTTTGTGGACCAAATCCCCTAATTAAACCTATGCCTATTGCATAAAAGGCTTTCACAAAATATAACATAACACAGTAGTAAGCCATGAATCGATTAACGGTAATTTATCATCGATTTTAAATACGATGAATCGATAAGCTTGAATTGCATTTTAAATTACATACCTACGAATGATACCTACCGTATCGAATTGCTAACAGCAGGGTATGTTATTGCTTAAGAGTAATTTAATCCTTATTCTGAATGCAGTAGAGTTGAAAATGCTATGTTTTAACAGTTTTTTCTTTATTAAACAAAATGAATGTCATCGCATTATGTTAAAGCGTTGAAATAACCATGAAAACAAAGGAGGCTTATAAAAAAGTGTTAAGTGGATTTCAGTGAACTTTCTTATGAGCTTGCATAATGGCCTATTTCGAAACATTTGCTTTTTAAGTTGAGTTAGGTATACCAATTAAAATTGTCAACTAAAGGGAAAATATATTAAAAAAACTAGACGACTTCGTCCGCGTGAATTAAGGTTTTTTGATTTCCGCGGGACCTCTTGAATTTTCCGGGATTAAAAGCCCATGTCCCCCGGGATACAACCTATCCCTGTACCAGATTTCATCAAAATCGGTTGAACAGATGAGCCGTGAAAGCGTAGCAGACAGACAGACACAATTTCATATTTATAATATAAGAATGGATAGTATGGATTTAGTAACGATAAAAATACTGGTTTTGTAACTGTACTGTCACGTATTATAGAGCAACTTTTGCAGCCAAAACAAGACGTAAGTATACCTAATATAAATATCATTAAATTAAATGTCTTAGCGGGCGTATATTATTATAAATAAATAAAATAAATAAATAAATAAAAATAAGAAACACTTGTATGTCTTACATGAAATAAACAAAAGTAAGAAATGTTCTAAAAGTAAAAAGTAAGTCTAGTGAAATAAAAGTAAGAAGAACCCGGGCTTCGAACCCTAGACCCCTGTACACGTATCTCTATCTACAGGCACTGCATTAACCACTAAGCTTTCACCGCTTCCATATGTAGATGTATGTTTTCCTATAAATAAAATAAACTAAATCGAAAAGAAATAAATAAGCGTTTTCACTTTCCACGTTCGAAAGTACCGGCTGGTTTATGATATGCGACTCGTATTAAACCCGCATGAGATTCTGCGCCGGCGCCGGTATAGTGTAGGCGCCGGGGAGACGCGGGAAACTCACCACAGGCTATATAGAGATTGACAGATGTGCTGTGTGTAGTTAGTTAGTTACCTATAATAATTTTACGAGTTATTTTAATATTTATCGAAAAAAATCCGAATTATACGCCCAATCCCACAGCGCTTACCCCACCCCTGCGCCAGAGTTCGTCAAAATGAGTCCATCACTGTTTCCGAACGATATTCCTAGACATTCTAGGCTTTCTATCTTTAGACTAAATTTACGCAATCCGGCAGTGTTCCATAAATACCACCGACCAGAAAAAGAAGGTAAAGACACGCGCGCTTCTATCAAAGCAGGTTTTTTTTTAAATTGTGAGATAGGCTTGCGCTTGACGACAATCATGCTTAGTGCAAAGCATTGATGAGGTCTAGGTTGGAACACGCTTGCCTAGAAGATGCCTATTCACTCTTGCCTTGAAGGTACCTAAGCTATACGTGGTAGGAAACACGTGCGCCGGGAGGGTGTTCCACATCCTGGCAGATTGGACATCGACCACATAAGGATGCCAACGCAAACGGTCTCTCGCTGTTCTGTGGTAGAACGGAGAAGGAGGAACAAGGTTGTGAAGTTCCTGAGCACACTCTCCATGGTATATCCGATAAAAAACCGGATATACCATGGAGATATATGGAATGAAATATATAATATGGATTATATTAAGTAGTTGCGAAAAACAAGTTTCTTAAAATGATTGGCTATCAACGTACTTAACGTACCTACCTATATTTAACGATTGATCTTTCAAAACATTCCGAAAGCCATATTAGTATTTTGCCACATGTATAAAATGAAAGGTATGTTCTGTGTAGAAAAGTTAGTATATTGTTAATATTCAGTATAATTTGATATTAGTACCTAATACCTATACACAATATGAGCGAGAGTTCTAAGATTATTATCACCATAAAATAGCGATCATTGCATGATGTAAAATTTTGTTTCATGACAATGCATTCTGACCAGATAATTTTGACTAGGTGATTTTTGAAGTGAAACTTCTGTAGAATCTTGTGTTGTGTAAAATGTGTGTTGTGTTGCGATTTGAAAATTCGATGAAAGGAAAAAGCGACGCCAAAAAGAGACAAACATATTCATAATAGGATTTAGCCTGCGAGAGAATGATATAGAATACAAGTTATATTTATCTTATTCTCTCGTAGGCTACTTTTCTGAAGTTTCACATCTGCCGTGTGTGCAGACTTGCGAGATGCCCTGAGTTTGCTTCACCGCAAGTAAAGCTTATACAATCCCTTTCCGAGATAAAGAATGCTTCCATCTCAGACGGCATCAACACTTAGGTATTATAAAGTCCTCAGTGACTAGCTTCAGCCTAGAGCCAGACCAAACTAGAGTAAATTTTTGAATTGCTTATTCTGATACCGCTGGGTATCGAACCCGAGACCACTCAGTGATAGAGCCACAGTGTGGTTCATTAATCAGAGGCCACTAAGCACACCACTGCGCCAAAGACGTGACTTATTCAATTGGTTTCTAAACGATCAGTATTTAGTGTCGAATGAAAGCATAGCCAAGGTATATTAGTACACATCCCGCAACCGCACATTACCATACGCTTGATATATGACTTTCCATGCACTTTCAGCGTCGACTGCACTCGCATAATGTCATAGAGATAGAATGACTGTACAGCATCCACAGCGTATATATTCATACAGTAGGTCGACACCAAACAAATGACAGACCCAGCTACCAAGACGAACTCCCTGGCGCAGTGTTGAGCGCTGTTGTCTTAACGTGGGAGGTCCCTGGGTCCGATTTCGGGCAGGGTCAATTTGGGAATTTATAACTTCATTTTCTCTGGTCTGGTCTGGTGGGAGGCTTCGGCCGTGGCTAGTTACCACCGACAAAGACGTACCGCCAAGCGATTAAGCGTTCCAGTACGAACCGTGTAGAAACCGACTAGGGGTTTGGGTTTGATATAACTGACATACCCCTAACAGGTTAGCCCGCTACCATTTTAGATTGCATCGTCACTTACCATCAGGTGAGATTGCAGTCAAGGGCTGACTTGTAGTGGATTAAAAAAAATACAGTTTTTGCAACTAGCACTTAAGGGTATTGGAGAAACTGCACGAATTTGACATTAGAGTGATTAAATTTTGTGTTGAAAATTCTGCCAGTGCCATCATTTTCAGTGCCAGTGCCGAGGCTTTAGGTATAAGAGTAGGTTAGGTTAGGTTAGGTTAGTTATTTTGTTTTGTTTTTTTTACTAACATTGGTTATGTGATTGGTAACTAACAAATTTTGGGCTGTCAGTTTGTAGAACTTGCCTGAGATAAAAAGTTTTTATTTTATTTTTATTTCTCCGTCACCTCGCTTCCCTGTCACTCTGCAGCGTTGCTCTGCCCAGATTCTAGACCCCTCCATGGAACGACTGATAAAAAGAACGCAATTTCTTACTCGTAGACTGTGACAGCGCATAGTGAGGCCAGTATTGTTCCTTGTAATTGCATACCTTTTGTACACTTTCTCTAGTTGCCGTGTCCGCGGTTTCCCTATAATAGGAGTTTGATATTCATTCCACAAAATGTCTGTATGTTATTGTGTATTGAGATATTTAATCCTCTTTATTTATTAAATGCCAAAAATTAAACTATTCCGTAGAGAGTATTATGAAAGCGTTAGCAATATTTGTAATGCTCTAATTTTAGTTTAGTTTAGAGATTGTGCACTACAGAATCAGCCCCTATCTCGTTAAACAAATAAAATTCCAAAAATTGTCTATTACTAAAAATATCTAATTATAAATATTAAATACATAAAAATATAAATTAAACACTAAACATTAAAATATAATATAAAATATCATCTAACGCTGGCTGCATTACCCCGCTGAATAGCCAAACTTATATTATGTTGGCCGAGGTAACTGCCAGCCCTCCGGTCACCTGTGGACTCTGTGAGACGACAAGATAGATCCTTATAAGGGATCTTCGCCCCACGACCCCAGGGTTTCAACACCAAAAGGCACAAGAATGAAATAATTTTCTATAATTTCATACTCGCGCCTCTTGGCTCTTTCTGCATTCGATAACGACCTCTTTATTTTGTTAATTTTTTATCCTTTGAGCTTTAAAGTTGTACCAATGAATAGTTACATAATGGTTCAAAGTTGTACCGATGAATAGTTACTTATTGGTTCAAAGTTGTACCAATGAATAGGTAATGGTTCTCAACAAATAGAAACTCTTATTAAACACTTAGATAAATGTAATTAATAAGTATATTTTTATTCTTTGTAAGTCCTTTCTTTTCAATGTGGTTAGTTCAGTTGTACGCAATCTATTATTTAAACTTAAAAATTAAAGCTCTCAATATATTGCTATCCCTTTCATAATACTCTCTACGGAAAAGGACACCACTAGATAGGGCAGTCATTTTAGTTATAAAGCCACATTTGTCGATATTTCCTTAAACTTTTATAAAAGTCTTGGGTGTAGACGGGCGCTCGGCATTGAACTTTTCCTTAAAATTACCCTGAAATTCAAAATTCTACTCGCGATTTTCCTATGTGACTAAAATACACATTTCACTACCTCTTCAATGCTACTTCACCTCTAAAGAAATAATAAAAACACTATAAACGTTTAGTATCCGTCTATCTACAAAGGAGATTTTACTACCAGGGTGCCATAAAACCGCGGGATCTTTACGACTCATATTGGATATTTGAATTTAGAATTTAGAGTTGAGATTCGATGGTCAAGTGCGGCGTTAAATTATTATGACCACAGTTATTAGGTTTTAACTGTTACTGTCAGTATGCGATTTTGATAACGTTATAAATTAATACTAGAATTATGATTATCACTTCATTTTCGCTTGGGCGTTACAACATATTAAGTATGTTTTAGTGGCCACTATAAGGTCAAGTTAATTAACTAAAACATCAAGCTTTAAAGAAAATGTACAGGTCTACATTTGTGTGTTATAAATTATAACTTCGACTATTGCGAAAATCGAATATGGGACCTCGTCTTATAAGAAAGCCTTCACCACTGCGTCAGGTAGGTCGTCGCGTCAGTCTCGTCGTCAGTTAGGGCGGAAGCACACTATGAACAAGACTGGATAATAAATACGCGTGAAACGCCACTATAGTGACGCGTCAGTAGGCTATTTCTAGCTTTATGCTTAGTTTGAGTAGTTTTAAGACGCGTCTCCACTGCATTCTGCAGGCGTTGCGCCTAGGGCTTCCGAATACCGGTTTTTTTCAATACCGGTATTAATACCGGAAAGATTTTTTTCAATACCGGGATCCCGGGATCCCGGTATTGGAAAAAAAATAAATTGGCGTAGATGTTTTTTAACTTAAAATTGGTACTTTCTGAAGCAAACGGCACCATAACAAACAGTTTTTACATAAAAAAAAATTTTCACCAAATCAACTCAAAATGCTGCTTAAATTCTGTGGTTGATTTTTACACTGTGGATTGGTATGCCTATTTCATTGTCTCATGAAACGTTTAATAACTCCTTCACTCTATCTTACATCATGCAATATTGTATGAAATTGTATTTTCTTTAAAAAATCACCAAGTATAGATTTTTAGATTTATTTGTGTTTTGAGAATTGAGATATTTATTTATGCGTAGAGTTAATTCTTACGAAAATATCGTTTGTTTCATGTCTATGGTGAAAATTACGGACAACGTATGACGTAACGTTCTGAAACTCCATCACATTATTTTATATACAATCTTATAAATACATACTTATATTATTATCAAATAATCAATTTCTTTTTAATTATCAATCAGTATACCATCAACTGTATGATTTTCAATATAGAACTATTTTTGGATAAAGTCTTACGAAAAAATATATTTATAGCCTCCATTGAATTTAGAAACTTTCAATATAAAGTATATTTGTGACGCACTGTCTCAATTTACACTCATAATTAAATAAATATTAAGAAATGAATGAGCTGGAAATATTAAATAATGAGTGAAATAAGTGCCGAAAATTGTAATTTAAACTACTATCATTGTTGTCGTCTTAACCTATAGACGTCCACTGCTGGACGAAGGCCTCCTGCATGAATCTCCACAGAGCACAGTCTTGTGCCGCTTGTTTCCAGCAGCTCCCAGCTACACGTTTGAGAGGTGGATGGACATCCACCTACTGGGGGAGTTGTCCAACGCTGCGGTGCGAGGCCGCCATTCTAGCACTTTGGGATCCCAACGCCTATCGGTTCTACGAACTATGTGCCCCGTCCCGTCCATTGCCACTTAAGCTTGGCGACTTTTCGAGCTATGTCGGTTACTCTGGGTCGTCTACGCATCTCCTTATTTCTGTCGCATTTCATTTGATCAAGCAGAGATACTCCAAGCATAGCTCTCTCCATCGCCCGCTAAGTGACCCTGAGCCTTCTTATCCGGCCCATAGTTAGCGACCATATTTCGGAGCCGTAAGTCATCACTGGCAACACGCACTGTTCGAAAACTTTCGTCTTCAGGCACTGAGGAATTTTGGACGAGAAGATGTCGTGGTTTCCCAAACGCTGCCCAGCCGAGTTGGATTCAGCGGTTGAACTCTTTCTCGAAACTGGACCTACCTAACTGGACTGTATGTCCCAAGTATCTTATGTACTCATCAACAATTTCGAGTGCAGTGTTCTCAACTAACACTGGGTGGGGCTGAACGTGTGCATTAGACATGATCTTCGTCTAGCTTATATTCATATAAGCTCAGGTGTTGAGAAACTCTGCTGAGGTCATAAAGCGTTAAAACGCTATAGTAAAATGTATTGTGACTACTAAAATATGATAAACGATATTTTTGTAAAAAGTCGATTGAAGTCGAAGAAAACGATAATTTTGTCAAAAAACTAATTAATCTTAAATTCAATAGCTATTATTTAATAAAAAATACGCCATAATAAAATATGTATTCGTTATAAAACAGATTTCTGAACGTTTTGAGAGAATGAAATAGAAATGCCAAGCCACAGGGATCTAAATTCAAACACAATTTTTTCCCCATGAGTGAACAAAAACGACTTTTCATCACTGGTTTTAAGCAATAAAGGCGTTTTTTATGAGCTAATATGCATGAATACAAGTTTTAAACTTAGCCAAATAAAATACAGTGGCATGTACCAAGAAATATATGCAATAGTCACTGTTTCGTTTATAGTGTCGCCAATACCGGTATCCCGGTATTAGACATTTCAATACCGGTATTGAAAACCCGCGAAAAAAGTCCGGGATCCCGGTATTAGCCAATACCGGGATCCCGGTATTGGAAGCCCTAGTTGCGCCTAGGCTTCTGACAGCTTCAAAAAAACTGTTCGGTTATCCATTGTCGATTTCACGCTCTATTATTGTCGGTTCGGTATCGGTGTCAGCATAGGTTGTCGGTTCAAGGAATTCCATTGTTCTACGAATAGAGCCAACCTTGGACATATCTGGATGTCGGATCAAAACTCCAAATAGCGTAAGTAATACACTAATAGATATTGAACTAGATTTGAAATAGAATAAGAACTACCAAAATAAAACTGGTCTATGGGTTTACTTACTAATAACCACCGCTTATAGAAGCACTAGCTGATGCCCGCGACTTCGTCCGCGTGGTTTGAGTTTTTTTTTCATTCCCGCGGAAACTTCTTAATTTTACGGAAAGCCTTAGTAAAAAATGACATTCTCCAGGTCCTCAACTATACCCATGCCAAAAACCACGTCGATCCGTTGCTCCGTTGCGGCGTGACAAACCAACTTACAAACAAACAAACACACTTTCGCATTTATAATATTAGTATAATTATTTTAAAATGTCAGATTGCTTGTACTTGGAACAAAAGCATCAACAAAGTAAGCTTTTGAAATCGCGGTAGAGTGCATTATTTCCATCACCCAGTGTTGACGAAAGTTTTGTATCCCGGGGAAAGACAGGCTACTGTTTATCCCGGAAAATAAAGGTTTATCCCGGAGTTGTCACAGGATAAAAAAACAAATGTAGTATGTGGACGAAGTCAATGTCATCTAGTTATACTTAGTATCTAGTCTACAGTCTAGAAAATTAAGGTCCATCCGTGCATCAAACGATAATAAGATCGTCGGACGGAGGATCCGTTTTCATATTATTATTTATGCCCCAGATCACATGATTAAATAGGTCACATTTAATATAAATCCTGTTTTGCTTAGGTCCGATTGCATGACAGTTACTTTATTTTACAGGTACGTTAAAGTTTTAAACTTTGATCACCGCGCCGTAGCATAATGAAAATCAAAGTGTGCAAAACAATTTATATTTTCTTGCCTACAGTAAGCAGACGCTGACTGGAAATGAGAAAAATGGTCGAAGTTGCGGGCATCAGCTATAAATTATATTTTGAAGTGAAACCTCTTTAGCACCGTTGTGATTTGAAAATTCGATGAAACGAATAAGCGACAACAAAAAGAGACAAAAGTAAATAGGATTAAGCCTGCGAGAGAATGAGAAAGAATACAAGTTATACCTACCTATAATAATTTATGTCATTCTCTCGAAGGCTACTTTTCTGAAGTTTCGCCTCTGCCGTGTGTGAATTGCACACATACACCTTTTTCAATTCAAATAATAATTGCTTTCTTTATTAATACATTTTGCATCGTCAAGTGAATCTACCACTGGTTCGGAATACACTTCCTACCGAGAACAACCAGCAAGAAGGTCTTAGTTACTATTTAATTTTGCTATCTGTAGTCTGTACTACATGTGCTAATGACCTTTGTCCTCTACTACTAAATTGCTTCCGGAGCAACAGATGTGAGCTGCCAAATTATAGCGCTCTCATGTCGTAATAGAGATCGTCACGTCTCGCGAAAGTCTATTAGATAATTACTTAGTACAAAAAAAAGTTAACTTACTCGTACTAATTAATTGCCTCATCTGGTGACAGAAGGGCTCATTTTTTGCGCAAAGGATCAGCCTGGCTGTCCAGCATTCTTGCCACCATTCCACGCGGGCATGATTTATACAGTAACTAGAGGTTGCCCGCGACTTCGTCCGCGTGGTTTAAGTTTTATTGATTCCCGCGGGAACTCCTTGATTTTCCGGGATAAAAAGTAGCCTGTGTCACTCTCCAGGTCTTCAACTATACCCATGCCAAAAATCACGTCGATCCATTGCTCCGTTGCGGCGTGACAAACCAACAAATCAATAAACCAACAAACAAACACACTTTCGCATTAATCATAATATTATTTATGGTTATATGATATCTGTCTCAGAACCGATGGCCGTTGGCTCAGACGTGTCCTGGAGTGTAGACCGCGTACCGGCCAGCGCATTGTAGGACGACCTCCAGCTCGCTGGTCCGATGACCTAAACAAGGTGGCGGGAAGCGGGTGGATGAGGAAGACGGAGGACCGTGTTTGGTGGCGCGCTCTCGAAAAGGCCTATGTTCAGCAGTGGATGCATACAGGCTGATGGATGGATGGATAGAGTAGGACTTTGCGTTCACACTAACAATTGACAGTTACCTTTTGACATTGTTGGCGATTCTGGATCCCATTTGCCCTGCTTTTTTATACAGACGACAAAATAGTTTTTAGGTTCCTCAAGATAACACGTTTCAATAAAGATGGATAAGCCTGGCGCCGGTGGTATTAATTTAAATGATAATAGAAAGACATCTCAATACGGGCCCGAACCTACGTTCTGTAGTTAAAGGGCCATAAAACCGCCATTACCGCCGGGAAGTGGCCGAACAAATTCGATTAGGAGTTACGACAAGTATTATACGAGAAATATTGGATAGCTCATATAAATCCTACTTAATATTATAATGTGAAAGTTTGGATGTTTCTTCTAAGTGTGGAGAGTTCCCATGAGTGAAGTCTGCCAATCCGCACTTGGCCAGCGTGGTGGACTATGGCCAAACTCATCTAATTCTGAGAAATCATCAAACTCAAGACTCAATTATTTTTTATTCAAATTTAATTTTACACGTGCTTTTGAATCGTAGACTTAATCTACCACTGTTTCGGAATTCCATTCCCACCGAGAAGAAGCCGACGTTGCTCTTTTGGAAAAATAATTTATATTTACATCAATGTGTAGATACTAGATACTTAAGTAACCGCAGACCTAAGCATTGCTGGAGCGTGTAAAATCTGCACTCTTTTATCAATTACGTAACCTTCAACAGTATAATAAGCTTTTTTCAGTGCAAAGGCAGGTTTAAAACATCTAGTCATACTAATATTATAAATGCGAAAGTGTGTTTGTTTGTTGGTTTATTGGATTGTTGGTTTGTTGGTTTGTCCTTCAATCACGCCGCAACGGAGCAACGGATCGACGTGATTTTCGGCATGGGTATAGTTGAGTACCCTGGAGAGTGACATAGGCTACTTTTTATCCAGGAAAATTAAGGAGTTCCCGGGGGAATTAAAAAACTTAAATCACGCGGACGAAGTCACGGGCATCAGCTAGTATCAAATAAATACTTCATTGCGTCATGTTAAACAGGATTCCATTACCGAAGTTAAAAGGCTTTTTGTTACCAAATGACATAATCCTGACGTTACAATGATAAGCATTTCGCCTTGTTTTCTATTCACTTGTGTTCCTTTCATCTTTTTTTTTCTGGCAACTGGATTGTTGCAGGAAGAATAACATATATGTATTCAACTAATCAGCAGTGACTTTTCTGTTACTATTTGTCTTTATTTATACATATTTATATTTTGCTCTTTTGTATATTTATCATATTGGAGTCACTAAGACTTGAACTTCCCTCGTTTTGGCCCTAACAGAATAACATAGTTGTGGTTACATTTTGTATAAGCTGTGTTAGGAGTTTAGGACCCTTGTTGGCACGGCACATTCTAGACGATAATTCAGATAAGTTCCATTTGTATTTTATGTTCACTATGTGTTGGATCAACAAATAAAACATATTCTATTCTATTCTATTCTATTCAATCACAACTTTTCATGTAGCTTTTCCGTATCGACTATAGTATTAGAGGTAGGTACGTACGTAATAAAAGTTAAGTTCCATCCCACCTGTGCTCTACCTACTCAGAAACTTACAACGAATTTGATACAGAGATAATCCGTTAAAACCGCATTCACAATGCATGTTACGTTGACAGCTAATCAGTTAGGTAAGCCCTCATAGTTTTTTTAATCCACTAGAAGTTAGCCCTTGACTGCGATCTCACCTGATGGTAAGAGATGATGAAGTCTAAGATGGTAGCGGGCTAACCTGGAGCATGGCAGTTATATTAAACCCATACCCCTATTTGGTTTCTACACAGCATCGTACTGGAACGCTAAATCGCTTGGCGGTACGTCTTTGTCGGTAGAGTGGTAACAAGCCACGGCCGAAGCCTTCCACCAGGCCAGACCAGGGAAAATTCAGAAATTATAAATTCCTAAATTGACCCTGCTGGGGTTCGAACCCAACGCATGTCAAGACTCACAACATCACAACATGACAGCGCTCAACAGTCAACCCTGCACCAGGGAGGTACCTATTCTTTAGTATCTCGTGTCCCACACATACGATACTAGACAGGAATGAGTGTGTGTGTAGCAGTAACAGTGACAATGAGTAGCTTAAGCTAATCCCAGATTACTAGAAGTAATAAAATAATTTATTGTTGTTACAGGTAGTACAACAGATCTCGCACCAACGCTCATCGGCATATACGACTCCCTATTGGAGCCGGTCAAGAGCCTCAGACCTGAAGCGGATCGCCTCGAAACAGCCAAAGATGCCAGAAACGACCCACCTGTACAGGAAAACGCTGATGACAACATGACAGAGGAAAATGAAACCACCGTACCCGCAAGTCCACCGAAAGACCCTTCCAAAATAGCAGGCGGTGTCAAACTACCCATCGCAACAATAAACAAAAGTTCCCTCTTTACATTACGAACTAAAAGTGATAACAATGGTGCTAATGAACCCACATGTGACCTTACCAGTGATACAATTAAAGTGCAAAGAACGTTTAAAGATGTTAACAAAGAAGCGACAGCTTTTGACAATCTCTCCCCAAATGTTAAAAGAATGATCTCAGGCGCGGCGGAGACGACTACGCTAAAATTCCAAAAGAAATCCACAACTATCGGTAGATCGTCAACGAGGCGATGTAATATTCCACTAGTTGGGACAACGTCAAAAATTTCTCAATCGGGACTTGAAATATTACCGTCGGTAGAAATCTACGATCAGCCGACATTGAAAACTTTTAGCAACGAATCTCCAGCAAAAACAGCGCCAATCAAACCAGAATTCAAAATCAATGAAGAACAAACGACGTACGATGTCCCAACGAATAACCAACCCGCTATATACGATGTTCCTAACCCTAATAAGACAGCGTTCGAATCTCTCTCGCTACCTTTCATCGACCAATCCATCGAGCTCTCTATATCTGCTAACGATAGGGAATTCGATACCAAATTACCTTCAAAAGACAGTTCCCCACAAAAACCTGAACTTAAAACGTCAACACCTGAAGCATCTCCGATCAAGTTCCCGAAAAACCTAAATGATGGAACGAATAGTTTACATAGAAAAAACTTCGGAAGTAAAACCGAGGGTTCACCAAGTAAACTTCTTAAATCTGGGCCATATCCCGAAGCGGTAGCATCTACTGGGAATCTAAAAATGATACAAGAAAAAGAAGTTATCAGACTAAACCCAGCTATAGAAGTGACTAGACCACTATCAATGAGTTCCATTGCTTCATCGAGCTCGACATCGAGTAGTGGGGTCCAAAATAAGGGAGGAGTGAACTCCGCGTACTTAGCTTCGATCGAAAGTTTGGATGACCATAGCGATGCTGACATGACGTCGGCGAATGGAAGCAATAACTTCGTGAATAGTACTGGTATGCTGAAAACTAGCGTGTCAGAAGACAGTCGGACGGAATTGCCAAGTAAGTTACATATGTATAATAAAATATATAGAAGTAGGTATAGTAAAAAAAACTTCTTTTTCTGAAAATAAGGAGGAATCTCCTCTTTTCCATTGCTTAATCGTATAAACTCACATAACAAGGAGAAAGGGAGTAAATCTTTGCAATAATTCAGCTTTCTAGGTCCAGAGGTCTAGGCATAAGCAATCCGCATTGGGTTTTTTAAATTAGTTCTTGCGGTATTTTGTAACTGAAATCTAGAGGTTTAAAATGAAGCAAATTGTCTTTGAACAGGACAAAACGCCTTCGAGGAGATGCCAGGGTTGTCACAGCTGGAGCGAGTCTGTGCTGAGATCGTACAAACGGAAAACGTCTACGTTGAAGATCTCAGGCAAGTTGTAGAGGTAAGCTATCTCTTGTGTATTTTATTTTATTTGGGTATTTTAGTTTTTTGTAAATATATATTTATAATTTAAACTCTATTCCACATAAAGGTGTTTTTGTTCCGTAATGCGTAGAATTCGTCGATTCATTAACAAAAATCACTGCAACATTATAAAAATATACAAACATTAACCTGCGAATAGAGCGGTTGCGTAAGTTAAAGCTATTTATGTAACCACATCCAGATGAATTGAAACGGAGCTAACGTTTCAAAGCGTTCAGGAAGCGGCTGCAAATAAACAACGTTGGGCAACCCTATTAGACGTCGGAAGGTGGTAGAAATACTTCCTTTTTATTTATAAACTTTTGGATTTTACATTTAGATTAATTTGATTTGTCTTGACGCTTTAAAGGATTTTGTCTTACAATATTATTGTAGATGATGCCCGCGACTTCGTACGCGTGGATTGATTCCCGCGGGAACTCTTAAATTTTCCGGGATAATAAGTAGCCTATGTCCTTCCCCGTGATACAACCTATCCCTATACCAAATTTCATCAAAATCGGACGAACAGATGGGCCGTGAAAGCGTAGCAGACAGACAGACACATTTTCGCATTTTTAATATTAAGTATGGATATGGATTAGATTAGGATAGATTCTAGTATTCTCATAATGATCTGTGTCAACGCAAAGGACGTAGGTAGTGGGTAGTGTAACTACGGCACGAAGTTTGTTTTGCGGTTGCCTAGCGAATCCCTTGCCCTACTGACCTGCTAAGTAAATAGAGCGCGGAGAATCATAATAAGCTATTGACATTTTACTGCAAAAAACTGGAGCGCACGAATAAGACGTATGTTTCAACTAGTTAATAACTTGGAATAACACATAGCATACTATTTATAACCCGGAAATTAATTTTCCGGGATAAAAAGTATGCTAAGAGTTCCCGCGGGAATCAAAAAAACTTAATCCACGCGGACGAAGTCGCGGGCATCATCTAGTACCTTGTAATCTAATACCTTATACCTCATAAATATAATTATGAGAATACTAAGAATATAATTAGAACTAGATGATGCCCGCGACTTCGTCCGCGTGGATTGATGTTTTTTGATTCCCGCGGGAACTCTTCAATTTTCCGGGATAAAAAGTAGCCTATGTCCTTCCCTGGGATACAAACTATCCCTGTACCAAATTTCATCAAAATCGGTTGAACAGTTGGGCCGTGAAAGCGTAGCAGACAGACAGACAGACAGACAGATAGACAGACAGACAGACACACTTTCGCATTTATAATATTAAGTATGGATATGAATAATAAGGTAGACAGACACACTTTCGCATTTATAATATTATAGTATGGATATGGATAATAAGGTGAGAAATTCGAAACAATATTTTTTCGAGCCTTTGAAAGACTGACAAATAGTCCGCCGTCGTATTTGTCAAGCGAAGCTATTGCTCATTAGCTTTGACAAGCGCTAATGGTACACCGTTGACAGTTGACACTTGACAGCCCTTTCTGAAGTTATTTCGGGTTCTTTTCGAGTCCCTTCTGGAAAAGTCATCTATGAAAACTACGGCAAGCTTTTATGTAAGTACCTGCCTACCTGACTTTTAATACTAATATTTAAAGCCAAAGGATTAACTTCATTTAGGAGTCATATTTCTTTATACTATTCTACCGAAGTGGGTATACTGATCTAAGAAACCTTCCCTAACCTAAAAGAGATCTATGACAGCTGTCTTTGACATCTATATGCCATAGAGTTAATCACAGACCATAACTACTCGGTGGAGTTAATATAGTTCCACAGTAGTTCCTACTCTGAGTCTATAGGTATTCCTACCTACATGACTTTTAATACTTATTAACTTGATTTAGGAGTACCTATAACTTCTTTAGACTCTTCTATCGACTATCGAGCTTTTTCAGTAAAACGTAATATTTTTCAGAAAAAGCTCTTAAAAATACTTATAGCACACCTTAAAAAATTAGGTAATTAGTATTTTAGGAAAAGAGTAAAAAGACAATTTTATATTCCAATTTTGGATTTTGTTTTACCAATTAGTTAAACTTATCCATCCATCGCTTAGGTTATCCATCGCTATTCAGCGTGGCAATGCTGCAAGCTTGATGGATACCTTTGGCCCAGGGGCAACCAGGGGTGGTCTTTATGATTAGGGTTTGTTTTTATTTTTTGTTTGTAGATACATATATATTATAAGGTTTCATTAGTTACTTTAATCAAAATTAAACTATATATAAGTTAAGCCAGACATTTATCAACGAATGTTGAATTTTATTTACGAATTTTTATTTTTATTCTGGTATTTTTTGGGGCTTTTATAGAAAATGAATCCTCTTACGCGACGATCCGCCGAATCCAAAGTAAATCACGCTGGTACTTGGTAGTCTGGCCATTGCAGCTATAATATGTTTGTATGCTACAGCTACACATTTTCTAAAACACAAAGCAGAACAAATGTTGCATGTTAACCATAAGTTTGATGTCCACCGTCCAATTATCTCAGTCGGAACAGAATTTATGGCCAAATTGCATACTTTCGCCGGTAAAGTGCTGCTTTACGTTTTAACTTTCTCTTAAAAGTTTCCGCAAGCCTAATTAGTGCTTATATTACCTACACTGTTAATGCACTACAATTTGGACTATTAATGATAATTGAATATCCTAGCGCGAACGGTATGCCTATTGTAACACAACATAATATACCAACCACACTAATGTTGCTCTATGTTATTCACGTTATTGTGTAGTCTGAAATTATATTATTATAATTTAAAAAAAAAACATAATTAGCCGCTGGAACAATTCATACTCATTATTTTTTATCATTTAAATAACCTTTACACTGTAATAGGATTTTTAATATTAGTTCACGTTACTTTGAACTTGTTGAGAGACATCTCCAATAAATAATATCTTTTGTTAGTTTGATAGAAGCAGGCGTTACTTCACTACAGCCTAAGGAGAGCGGGAATTAGAGCTTAGACCCACCACGCTGCTCCAATGCGGGTTGGCGGGCTTTAGCAGCAGCAGTGGGATGTAGTGATGATGATGATGATGAGGCGTTACTTTGCGGAAGTCCATGATAAAGAATGAATGTCGTTCGAATGACACGTATGAATGACGTTCGGAGTGAAACGTACATTGAGAGTGATTTGGAGGATTTGTGTGGTGTGGTGCTTTGCCTGTGCGAATTGCTGGGTGGTGGGTGTCGCATGCTGCAGGTGAAAGACACATACTGTACCACACAAAGTCAAAGTCAAGTCAAATAACGTTTATCCAATGTGGGTAGGTATACCTACTACACTTATTGACGTCGAGTTAGGTATTTGATTTGTCTACTGTAGCGGGTTATAGCGAATTAAACTTAGGTATAGTACATTCATTTTGGGAGTTTATTATAGAAACGTATACTTTTACCGAAACACATGACTAGGCTATCGGAAAAGAAGACCAGACCTGCATTTAGTACCTATTCCATAAGGGATTCAAATCCGGGATCACTTATCACCCGTAACATTATTACCAGTGATTTGTAAGTAACCCAATAAAGTTCTAGCCTATGCCTATTACAAGCAGTTCGCAAAAACCCGCGCTACCCTACAATCATCCCTTTTTAGGCTGTGGCCATCCCGTTAGGAGACTAACAAGGAACAACCTACAAACTTAAATATCAGACAATTCCACCTTATTTTCCTTCAAATAGAGTTCAAAACAGCTTGGTTGTTTAATTTTAATATGACAAGTTTAAAATGGTCTCTGCATCCCGAAGGTTTTCTTATATAACGGTAAACTTTAAGTAGGGAATGAAATATATGGAAGGGTCAATGTAAAATTGACAAGATGATTAATAAAGCTAGCTTGTTAGAAGTGTTACAGTTATATTGGTAGGTAGTAGGTAGGTACTATACCTATTAGGTTTACTCATGGTTTACTTTACTTTATAATAGGTATACCGAGATGGGTAACGATTTTTTTCCGCAGGTATTCGATATTTTGCATTAGAAATAGAAAAGCGATTTTAGATATTTCAAACTCAAACCTTGGATGAAATAAACACGGGATAGGAAACGCAAGAAAAATGTATGAAATTACGTTCGACTAAGTTTTATGTTGACACTAGTGGTTGAAGTAGTCGATCACTGTGACAACCCAATGTCAAAAACTGCCCAGTTCGCGGGGTACGGCGAATATGGCCGATATCACGCATAGATAATACACTCTATACTAGATCACACGTCCCGTGGTTAATTCGTACAATACTCAAACTGTTTTTTAAATGTTTTTTATTCAAATTAACTTTTAAGTACAAGTGCTTTTGAATAGTCGAGTGAATCTACCACTGGTTCGGAATGACATTCTTTCCGAGAAGAGCCAGCAAGAAACTCGGTCTTGTAGGCGCCTATTTTGTGGGCAGACTGGAGTCGATCATTCTCTAAAATATCGTTGATGCCTCCAGTATTTTCATACATATACACTCCTAGAAAATCGTTACCAAACTAATCTACTCTACAGATATACTATACATGACACATACGTTTCAAGGCATTTACTGTATTACTTCAAAATGACAGTTTTATGTCACGTACATTGACGTCCCTAAACTAAGATTATACTAATTCTAAATTATAATAAACTAGCTGATGCCCGCGACTTCGTCCGCGTGGTTTAAGTTTTTTGTTATTCCCGCGGGAACTCCTTAATTTTCCGGGATAAAAAGTAGCCTATGTCACTCTCCAGGTCCTCAACTATACCCATGCCAAAAATCACGTCAATCCGTTGCTCCGTTGCGGCGTGATTGAAGGACAAACCAACAAACCAACAAACCAACAAACAAAGTGACTTTCGCATTTATAATATTAGAAGTATGAAGTATGATAAAACACGAATGTCAGCAATATTATTTATATAGGTATTATATTTTTGACGACCTCCCTGGCGCAGTGTTGGGCGCTGTTGTTTTAACGTGGTCCCCCGTTCGATCCCCGGAAGAGTCAATTAGGGAATTATAATTTCTGAATTTTCTCTGGTCTGGCTTGGTGGGAGGCTTCGGCCGTGGCTAGTTACCACACTACTGGCAAAGGATTGCTGCCAAGCGATTTAGCGTTCCGGTACAATGCCGTGTAGTAGGTAACCGATTAGGGGTATGGGTTTAACATAACTGCCATACGCTTAACAGTTTAGCCCGTTACCATCTTAGACTGCATCATCACTTAGCATTAGGTGAGGTCGCATTCAAGGGCTAACTTGTAGCTGATAAAACATTAAAAAATAAAAATAAAACAATACGGATTGAAGCGATGTTAGTATTCCACCAGACATGTTTGCCCCAAAGCTATCGATAATTCAACAGCCTCCGCACAACAACACTCCCATCTGTGGGCGTGTTACAGTTAATATCGATATTCGATATGAACAATGCGCCTACACGTCCATCGATCAAGCGATGCATCGTAATCGATCATAAGACGGGTATCGGTAGCACTTTACTATTGTTGAACGTCAACGAGGCCCAATTGTCTAAGCCAATCGTAATTATTTGACAGCATCGATATATATGTAAGTACTAGATGGGCCCTTTCGTAGAAAAAGGTTGGGCGACCGACTTTGAGAGCGCGTTCCTAACCTGTCTTTGTCCCCATTGAAGCGTAGTCACGGTCGCTCGTCGTGTAGAATTTTGTTATTCTTAGGTTAACATCTAAAGTCTTATTAGTTTGGCACTGTACAATTTTTATTTTAAGGTAAGTGTTTCAAGTCACAATTATACATTTCCAAAAAAACGTTATTTAATCCTCCTATTTAATATTTTTATCCATTAGTAGGCAATCATTTAATTTCCGCGGCAAACTGTATGATATTTTTTTTTTACTAACTGGCCTTACGGCTTCTATGGCTATAGCCTATAATATTATCTATGACCGAGTCATACGTTTTCAAGCTTTCATTCATCAGTGGGTCTTCTCCGTTTGGCCCGTGAGGGCCAAGCGGGGGGTACGGGCCTCGAGGCTGAGCCTCCTTACCCGGGCGGGGCGCGGGGCAACTCTGTGCCCCGGTGAATAGCTTTAAGCCAACGACGGCTTGGGCCTGCCTGGAAGGCTTGAGTTTGGTGTTGTGTGGGTCCGCCCTGCGGGTGACGTCATCGCCACCGCGTGCTGGACCCGTTTATCCTTTAGGCATGGAGGCGCGTAAGCACCGCCATGCCTGCTATGAGGGCTCGTTTTGCGCCCTGGCCTTGCAGGTACGCCGTCAGCCCAGTCGTGAGCGCCTCGATCACAGCCCGGACTATAGCCACAATGTCCGGGTCGGTCTGCGTTACTCGTTGGGCCGGTTGGTTTGCAGGGCGGGCGTTAGCGGTGGTTGGGGGTTGTGGGGCGGATTGGCAGGCCGGGCGTGCAGCTGCGGCCTGGCGGGGACGTGGTGCGTCGATTTGCGTCGGACTAAGTGCGGCCTGACGCGTGCGAGTAGTTGGTGGATCGGTTGGTAGACGGGTGGGTGGCACCTGGCGTGTGGCTTCGTCTGGTGATCGTCGACCAGCGGCGGGCTCCGGCTGTTGCGGAGTCGAGGCCGCCGCCGGTGCGGTGCGGCGCGAGCGAGGCGCGCGGTTGCGGCGGCGTCTTCTCGCTCGCACCGGCTGGCCACGTTCGGTCGGCGGGTTTGCGGCTGCTGCCAGAGTCGTAGCACTCTTAGCGGCCGCGGGTTGAGAGGCACATTGCGCCGACGCAGTTTGCGAGTCGGTAGATTCCGACGGTGCGACGGTGGGCGGCTGCGTTGTGGTTGGCGGAGCAGTGGTTTGTAAGGTTGAAGGTGCGGCGCTCAAGCTTTCATTCAAGATGTTGCAAGCAAGTTCCCGCTTTTCAGACTAGATGGCGTTGATGGCGTTGCTAAAAATACGCCCACATTCTTTGTTTGACAGGGCCCGTCTATGTAAATTGAGGTCGTTGTTTGACAGCTTAAAACGTATTACTCGAACTGTTTATGGAGTTCATACATGCTTTTTGACGTGCAGGCATGATCTATAGATAACTAACTCCTTAAACAGGTCGAATTATTCGTTTGACAAACGATTACGATTTCCTTACACGATCCGGGGGCTGTTTTACAACACTGGGGGGCGGGGGCATACCTGCTACCATTTAATATAGTAGTAGGTATGCGCTCAGTTACGTATTATGACCGATTTATATTACGACGTACCTTGATTTCATTAAAATAAGGACTATAATTCTGATACAAGAGCTGGGCTGAGCGATTTGACTAGGATTGCCAATTTTTTCAGCAAAATTAGTATTTTTCAGAATAAGCTCACCAAGAATAATATACCTACTTAGTTTTTAGGGTTTCGTACCTCAAAAGGAAAATACGGAACCCTTATCGGACTCGCACTTGGCCGGTTTTAAAAAACCAGCCAAGTGCGAGTCTTATAAGGGTTTCACTCTTTTTTCACTCTTTTCCTTTTTTATTAACTCAATTTTTGGATTCTCTATGACCAATTAGTTATTTTCATCAAAATCAAATTATTTATGAAGCCACTAGCTGATGCCCGCGACTTCGTCTTCGAACTCCTTAATTGTCCGGGTTATAAGGTTCCTATGCCTCTCTCCAAGTTCTCAACTATACCACACAAGTTCTAACAAACAAGCATTTATAATATTGGTATGATTGTACTGAATTATTTCGGGTCTGCGTACTACTGTTATAGTACGCAAAAATTATATTAGTACTACTAATAATATACGTGTAAAGTTTCGAAGTGGACTAATTTATTTTAGCTCAACTATTTAAAGAAGAAAAGTTACGAAAGCCTCTCTAAAGTCGTTCATAAACCTGCCATCAAACAGTTTAACATTAACTCTATAGTGACAGTCACCACACAGACTGGAACGTGTCTATTTGTGTTCGCGCCCACGCAGTGCGATATAAAAAGAGTTACGTCCCTAGGGCTATAAATAAATTATACGAAAACTTTCTCCTTAGTCGTGTGCTGGGACTCGATATACCTTATCCTATCTGTCCACATCCAAACTGCATACTATGTATTATTAATACGAATGTGTTTTTGTTGGTTTGTCCTCCTATCACGCCGCAATAGAGCAATGGATACGCATTGGTATTGTTGTTTTTGTAGAAGAATAGGTATTTTTTTATTTTCCTGATCGATTCATATTTCATACTAATTTCACTACAGCCTATTAACGTCCCACTGCTGGGCACAGGCCTCCACTCTCATAGGAGAGCGGGAATTAGAGCTTAGACCCACCACGCTGCTCCAATGCGGGTTGGCGGGCTTTAACGATTATTATCATGTTAGTGATAATAACCGGGACCGACGGCTTAACGTGCTCTCCGAAGCACGGGGGTGAAACACCGCCAACTTCCAACTCCGGGCTGGCACTGAGAATTTCTTAATTGAAACCCCCAATACCTAACTTTTTATGCCCGACCGGGAATCGAACCCAGGACCTCGTGATCCGCAGTCGACTATGCTAACCACTACACCAACGAGGCAGTCTCTACTAATTTTACTAATTACAATTAACATACTAATTTACTCATTGCTATTGCTGATAGCTAATATACTAATAAAAATTATTATGAATGCGAAAGCATATTTGTTTGTTGGTCTGTTAGATTGTCGTGACGTGATTTTTTGCATGGGTAATTTTTTGCATAGGTGTAGTTGAGGACCTGGAGAGTGGCATATGCTACTTTTATAATGAAAAATTAAGTATTTCTTGCGGCATGCGGACGAAGTCGTTTTTTTAAATTCTAGTCCATATCCATAGAATAGAATAGAATAGAATATTTATTTATTTGCAATACCAATATTATAAATCCTAAAGTGTGTTCGTCTGTCTGCTACGCTTTCACGGCCCATCTTATCAACCGATTTTAATGAAATTTGTTATAGACTACATTTTTTAAAATGAAAATATCGTATTATATCGTAGATTATAGTATGCAGTATGGAAGTATGTAGTCTTTGTGCGAGCTTTATCAAATTCAAATCCCTAACACTAAGTGTAACCCGAGGAGGCAAACCGGTAGAGTGAGCTTGTATACACACGATGATAGTAAGAGCGTGACAGTGACAATGACAGTGGGCAAACCGGCGCGGTGTAGCTATTGTTCAGTGTTTACACGCCGTGCCGCGTTTGGAGCTCCTACGTGACTTGAACGACGAATAATAAAGTGACTAACTTTATATGACAAGTGTTTATGAAATGCTAATTTTAATAATAGTAGGTAGTAGGAAAAGTGATGATAGCCTAGTGGTTGTCGGTTGAGACGTCGGCCTCCTATTCTGGTGGCAGGGTTCGATCCTCAAGCATGCACTTCTAACTTTCAATCCTTGGGTGTTACTTCCATCGTTTAAAGCAGTATTATTTCAAAATAACAGTTTTATGGCGTAATTTGATGTCCCCAAAATAAGGATAACACTAAGGCATTAAAGTTTGATTTCGAATGTAGTATATTTATATTTAAGACCTTTTGTCTCGCGAATCCTCGCGAATCCTCAAGTTTACCCCCTACCAAAAAGTGCTCAACGCGGCTAAAAAAGTTTTCACTTCAAAAAAAGAAATGTGCCGAATTGAAAACCGACTTCCAAAAGATTTAAATCAGTGCAAATATGGTAAGGTTACAATATAATTTTTACGCTGAGCTCTAAAACTAAACTATTACTGCACCATGCTAAACTTGATTTAATATTGAATCTACTAATAACAGACAATGTTTTACATTAGGTGTTGTATAGGCACGTACTGGATGTAATATTATTTATTGTGGTTCCGTATAAGTATGTCCCGCAGTAATAAAGTGCACTAAAATGCCACAATGATTCATTATCAATTTTGTGAATCATTACTGGCAGCCCTTACTTGTCACCAGAACTTGGCACAATTAAGTCTTGGGTTTTTCTGACTAGAAATTCTCAGTACTAGCCCGGAGTTAGGAAGTTGGCGGTGTGTCACCCTCGTGCCTCGGAGAGCACGTTAAGCCGTCGGTCCCGGTTATTATCACTACATGATAATAGTCGTTAAAGCCCGCCAACCCGCATTGGAGCAGCGTGGTGGGTCTATAATAAAAGCCACTGATAACCCAATAAAATAAAGATATTTATTTAATATTTATAAAACTGAGACATCACGTTACAACCATTTTCGTTATAAGATTTTCTACAGAGTGACAACAGTTAGAAACATCAGTAGGTACAAAAAGCGAACATTAACTTTTTTCTCTCCAGCCTGTTGTCTTGATGGAATGAGATTAGATACTATTTCCAACAGTCTAAGCTTTAATTTTCTCTCTCCTACGAGAGAGGAGGCTTAGGCCCAGCCCAGCAGTAGGACGTTAATGGGTTGTAGTGGAAACCTCTCAGATTTCAGTCTACTTGATCGTTGAGATAACGAGGTGTTAGTGACTCTATCGAGTTAACTCTCACATGTCAACGAAGCATAAAGAAGTCTTTATTATTTGACGATCTGGTTAGTCCAGTTAGTATGATGCAGTTAGTATAATATGGATGTAATGTGGACACAACATTAACCGATCATAATTTTCTACGCGTGGCTTTCCATTTTATAGCTCTACGAGGGCATAGACTCTGTTTACCTACCTGCTATACATATTAAAATCGTAAAAGTTTTGAATAAGATACTTCAGGGGCCATACTGCCATCGCTTAAACACAAAATGACAGTTTGATGTCACGTACCTTAACAAGAAGAAGAAGCGATTAAAATAATACTGCTTCAAGCAATGTTACTAAACCCCGAGTATATATTGTATAATATCGAAACGTCCATGTAGCAAAACGGCCATTTATCAAAAGGTCTATAAAATAAAGCGTCTGATGAGCAAATCGTCAATGAAAATGCAAAACAAGATGAAAAATGATTTATTTCAAAAATACATGATTAACAAATCATTGTGGCTGAGGCCTTCCTCTACAGGAGGGCCTAGCTCTTCCAAATTTAACAATAACATTATATAAGTGTAACATAGATTCAATTTTTTATTAATATTAATATTATGGTCTGTTATACATGTTTTGTTTGGTACCAACATGTTTCTCTGTTTATTCCAGGGCTACCTGCACGTGTGGCGCCGGGACGCGACGTTCTCTGATGAAGAGCTCTCAGAACTGTTCAATAACATCGAAGACATCTACGCCTTCAATAGGTAATCCCGTTAATTACTGTTTAGTGTTAAGCCTAAGTCCACACTTCACATAATATGATCATTTTGACATATTATCTCCTCCGTCTCTATCGTATCTCCGTCGCGTGGTACCGAACGCGTATCTAGATCGCTAGTATTGACACAGAGGCCTCGAACTGAGGAGGTCATAGATCCTTTTTGACATGCAGGCATCCATGAACTCCTTCAACAGACTTCGAACCAACCAACCAAACCAACATCAGCTAGGAACACGTTCTATGCTTAAAAGACCGGTCATTAGCATAGATTTACCGGTACTTGAGAACGTGTAGGTTTATTAATACGGGCCTTAGACCGTAGGTGAGATCGCAGTCTAGGGCTAACTTCAACTTTGAATGGAAGAAAAAAATATTAAGTAGGTATCGAGTTTAATCCATACTAATATTACAAATGTTAAATTGTGCCTCTCTGTCTGTCCATCTATCTGTCTGTCTTTCTGTCAGTCTGCTACGCTTTCCTGGCCCGTCTTTTCAACCGAAATTTGTTACAGAGGTTGTTTGTGTCCCGGGAAAGGACATAGGCTACTTTTAATCCCGGAAAATTAAGGTATCGAAAAACTTTAATCCACGCGGACGAAGTCGTGGGCATGATCCAGTATCGTAATAATATGAGAGCATGCAATAGAGCACCCCTGTCACCGCCATACCGACACATGTCTCGACAGACGACGATTTTGCCTTTATATATTTTCTAGGGTGCTATTTGAGCAGCTTTTTTGTGTGTGACATTTAGTACAGGGAGGGATTTACTTTAATCATTTGCCACAAATATAAAAGAAACTATTAAGGTATTAACAATAATAAATTAAATATTTACAAATAAACTTCTACAAAAAATCTATAATAACATTTATAAATATGTATATTTCTACTCTAGGTTTGTGTCTATAACCTAAGGTCGACGGCATTGGTGTGCGGTAAAACTCAATTGAGTTTATGTTTACACCAAATTAAAATAACTCTGTAAACATGTAAAATAAATAAATAATAAATAAATAATAATAATAAATTTACAACAAAAATATACCGTCCAAATTATCGTTAATGGGCATGGTGCCCAAAATTTGTGCGTTGCGTTATTATTCTTGCTACTTATACTAATGCAGAAGTGTGTCTGTCAGTCTCCCGGCCCGTCTATTAGATTTAGACGAATTTAGGTACAGAGATAGGCTGCGTCCGTCAATTCCTGATGAAGGATTATTGGTTTTTTATGCTTGAAAATCCGAGTAAGTAGTAAAGAGAGAGATTTTCCAAAATTTATATCTAGGCGGAAGTTTATGTGTATGTATCAAACAAGGCCTTTTCTTACGATTTTTTAAAATTGTAAAGAAAATATCCTATGCTCCAGAAAAAAAAGCTCGTAAAAAAAGTTAAAATTAAAATACGGGATAAGGAAGGAAAAACTTTAAAAGAAGGAAAAACTGATTAATTATACGTAACGTCCGAATGCGGCCCTTGCTAAGGGCGGGTGTCCTTGGTGAAGCATTTTCGCCTGTGTAGATATAATAATAGGGAAGGACATCCAAAGCAGAGGGTGTAGTTTTATTGAGAAAATATTATGCTACCTAATCGTTTTTTCCTTACATAATTCCATCAAGCCCAATCTTTATTACGTAAAGTAAAAAAGTCGGTAACTACTATGCATTTTACTTAATAGGGAAGATCTATGTACCCTATCCCTTCTCAGTATGTGTATCATTGAGTATTTTATAGCCGTGGAATGGCCCTTAGATGAATTTAGTGGTCTTTTCGTCCCAAAACGTGGCAAAAATCGGGAAGAAATTTTATTTTAATCTTTATTGCCTTCTTACAAAAAGCTTTTTAGCCGACTTTAAAAAAGAAGTCAGTTCTTTATTCGCTGTAGGTACCTTTATAGGATTATGTATTTTATACGCACTATTTTTTAAATTAATTACCTAAAAAGCACTTGGTTTTAAAAAGATTCGAAAAGTCACGATTGCTATATGAATTGCGGATCGTAAAAGTGCAGAAATGCGAGAAACAATGGTACTGCAGTAGGTACATAGGATTAAGGATTGTGAACAATGGAAATATTATGTGGGTATTTCTGGTCATAAATCTTAGGAAGGTAATATGTAGGTATACTCCAGAGTCCAGACCTCAAGAAGTTGTAATACAACTTCTTGAGGTCTGCATTTATTATGCATTTTCGCTCATCAAAATTCGATTCCCTATAAATTCAGTCTCAGAATAGATACCAATTCATATATGTATTAAATAGAATTGGTATTCTGAGTACTTAGATAAAATTCAGGTCTATGATACTAATTGTAGGTAACACCTAGGCAATGTGAATTGCATGTTTCTGCAAAATAAAGGAATTACATTGTATTGTCATATCATTTACAGATCACTATGCAGCGAGCTGAACTCCTGTCGCCTAGACGCCACCTGCATAGCCCGTTGCTTCGTCAACAACACAACCGGTTTCTCAGTCTACACCTCTTACTGCACCGGTTATCCCAGAACCATGGAGCGGTTGGCAATGCTCGCTTCACGACCACAAAGTGCGAGGGAATTCAGAGAAAGACAACTGGAGTTGAGGCATCCTTTACCCTTGGCATCCTATTTGCTGAAGCCTGTGCAAAGGATTTTGAAGTACCATTTGCTGCTACAGGTATAAACAAACTACTATCTTTAGTCTGTGCTACCAATTAAGACTTGTCGCCTAAACGCATCCTGCATGGCCCGATGCTTCGTCAACAGCACAACCGGTTTCTCAGTCTACACCTCGTATTGCACCGGTTACCCTAGAACTATGGAGCGATTGGCAATGCTGGCCTCGCGATCGCAGAACGCAAGAAGTCTACCATACTAATATAATAAATGCGTCTGTCTGTCTGCTACGCTTTCACGGCCCATCTTTTCAACCGATTTTGATGACAATTGGTACCGAGATAGGTCCCGGAAAATTGAGGAATTCCTGCGGAAACCAAAATAACTAAGTCCACGCGGACGAAGTAGTTGGCACTATAGTACAGAATCATACTTTACTATAATATTATAAATGCGAAAGTGTGTTTGTTTGTTGGTTTGTTGGTTTGTCCTTCAATCACGCCGCAACGGAGCAACGGATCGACGTGATTTTTAGCATGGGTATAGTTGAGGACCTCGAGAGTGACATAAGCTAAAATTAGGGAGTTCCCACGGGAATCAAAAAACTTAAACCACGCGGACGAAGTCGCGGGCATCAGCTAGTAATATATATAATGCGTCTTTACTGCTGCCTAAAGTGTGTGGACTCTTTAATTAGCTGAGTTTGCTTAAGAATTCTTTAGACCAGTAATTTTCGCGGGTTCGTCCTGTGGCCTCTCCGACTTTTCGAAGTTTGCGTTGTAAGATATTAAATGTCACTTGCTTCAAACGGTGAAGAAAACATCGTGCGGAAAACCTGCATGCCCAAGAGTTCTTCATAATGTTCTCTAAAGGTTTGTGGATTCTGCCAATCCGCATTTGGCCAGCATGGTGGACTATGACCAAACTCTTCGTATTCCGAGGGGAGGCTCGTGTTCAGTAGTGAACCGCCAGTGGGTTGATAAGAAATAAACCTTAATGTGAGTAAGTACTTAGATCAAAATTATGACCAAGTTCTAAGTTATGAAATGTTCTTTGGGTCTTCCAGAATGTGGTGAAGCAGTGTGCATCCTGCGAGACGGAATACGCGCTGCTGAAGATGACCGGCATCGCGCATCATATTGACGACATGAAGAGAAGGCACGAGCACGCCGTCAGAGTACAGGTATGACCGATACCTACCGAAACAAAGAAAAAAAAATCTATTCAAAATACAATAGGCATGATGACTGATTTTGAAAAATGGGCAGATTATGTTCGAAAGTATCTACAATTTCGAAAAAATATCTTATTTCAGAAGAAAAATAAGTTTTGGTAGATAAAATTGGCATTTAAAATTAAAATTTTAAAATTCACGCCAAAACGCTCGGCGGTGTCATGGCGTCGTTTGTGACGTCACTATTGGTTTTACCAATGTACTCTGTGCAGTAAACAATAGATTATAGTGTGATTGTAACAAAGCTCGAAAACAAACAATTGTGACGTCATTCGCTCCTTGGTGTTTAATCCATTATGGCGGATTGCTGTATTTTATACTTAGTTTTATTTTATCAATATAAATAGCAATCTCACTCGAAATACAAAAATAAATACGTTTTTTATAATCCATGAATCCTATTTCATTAGATAAATGCATAATTTCATTGGTTAACTGTCATCATGCCTATTCACATACGGCAGATAACTTCAGAAAAGTAGCCTACGAGAGAACGAGATAAATATTTGATATAATTATGAAATGAACGAATTGAATGAATGAAATGAATATTTGAAATTTTGAAATGAGATATTATTTAAACCCTTTTGAACACGATGGATATGGATTAACCAGACTTCTGTATTGTTTACTTGCAGGAGATCCAATCATTATTGTACGGATGGAGCGGACCAGACTTGACGACCTATGGAGAGTTGTGCGCCGAAGGGACATTTAGGTCAGTAAATCTTTTTGCATCTTATCTGTTTACAACTTGCCTTTATTAAGAACTAGCTGATACGCGCGACTTTGTCCGCGTGGAATAAGTTAATTTTTATCAGAATCAGATATTATTTATTGCATGATACACATAATATTACAAAGGTGGTACAATATATAAAAAGACAAGCGTATTAACATGGTCATGGCGTGCAATACTTAAAAATAATCAATGTTACAAATCAAGGTATTAATTAATTAGATAAAAAAGGTGCACATTTATGAAAATTCTTGAAATATCTTAAAATTCATATTATCTTAGAATTTATTGCAAAATATATCAAGTCTTTGAGTAAAATCGACTTAAATAATTTAAAATATCATAGATTTAGATTATGAATTGTAGATAAATTATTATTAAGCAATTGTTATGAGTCAAAGAAATATTCCATTATAATTTTAACAATCATCCATGTCACGCAAATTCAAAGCATTAAACTAGATAACCCATAGCATATAATTCAGAAAAAAAAAACAGAGAAAAGATTCGATAAATTATGTACTAATTAATTATTATTAGTTCCAAATTTACTTTACTTAAGTGTTCTTTAACGAAATCCATTCATGTTATATAAACGCTTGTGAATATCTAAATAATGATGTTCAATATCAAATATTCCAGAGTATTCGGCGCCAAGGCAATGCGGCACGCCTTTCTCTTCGACAAAATGCTTCTTGTCACCAAGAATCGAGAGGACGGGATACTGGCGTACAAAACACATATCATGGTGAGTGCACATTTTTTTTTAATTAGCTTGGCTTAGGTGCCAATATGCCATCTAATAATGTATATAAACACTAAACAGATATAAAAGATCATTGTTTCCAAACGTCAAACTGTGTGCTTAGTACGGGATTACGCGTTAAGTACGCGTTAGTATGAGATTATTTTTAAATTGTAGCTGTTACCACATTTTAAACTAGATGGAGCTAGATGTCCCACAAAATACTGAATTGTGGTTTACAACTTTACCTGAACTGTGAAAATACGCAATTGTGGTTTACAATAGTTGTATAAGGGAGTTAAGCATTGTCTCCACAAAAAATGCTTGCATCATTTACAGATGGCGTTACGAGTAGCACAAGCAAAAATCCCAACTGACAGGGTTTTAAATCGCGCTATTGAATTTCTCACCACAAAGCGATATTTAAAGCTCAACTTCCAAGATTATATGGTTGGACATAATAATAATAGCCCTGAAAAAGATTCACCATCTACTACGCTTATACGCGCTATATGGGCGCTACGAGCAGCGTAAGAAAAAATCTCAAGTGACAGGGTTTAAATCGCGCTATCGAAGTTCTCACCACATAGCGCTTTATGTATAAACATAACTCCCAAGATTAGATGGTTGGACCAGCGATCCCCGGGTATAACAATAGCCCCGAAGAAGATATTTTAGTATTATTCCTATTAAGCATTAACATAATTCCTATTTATTTACTTTTTTATTTTTTTCTGTTTTCTAGCACACCCACAAAACGCCTTTTCCCACCTTCTAAAGGTCGAACTGAGAGATAAGACTCTCGAGATTTTTAAGTCTGCCTATTGTTTATAGCTGCTAGTTCTCGTTGTGCAATAATGTTTTTTTTTTAACTTCCTTTTGTTACGGTCAAGCCATACCACCTGCAACCACCTGCAGGCATATTTTTGACTCTTTATGTATTAACCTTGTACTATTATTTTCAGTGCAACAATATGATGCTAGTGGAGTCCATCGCGGGGGCGCCATTATCCTTCCACGTGATCCCATGGGACGCGCCTCGGTCGCAACTCACTCTACAAGCTCGGTCTCCTCGACACAAACGAGAATGGACTTTATTACTTAAACGAGTAAGTGAATTTTATTTTAATCGTACTGGAGCTTACTACCGTCGCATAAAGCAGTATTATTTTAATATTGCAGTTTTACATGACGTGCCTTGACTTCTCTCAAATTAGGATTATAATTCTGAGACAAGAGCGTTAACAGTATTAAAATAATACTGCTTTTAGCGATGGCAGTAAGTCAAGGTGACTTGATTCCAATCATGATTCCACTGTAGGCTAGACAAGGCCATAGTATGTATACCGCAACGATAATATGTATATTACATGTTTTGTCTGATCATTAGATAAAAAATATTAACTTTTGTTTTATAGGTTATATTGGAAAACTACAATGCAGTTATACCATCGCACGCACGGCAATTAGTGATGGAGTTGGGACAAAATAAAACTGACGGTACTTAAATTAATATTTCGATAACTTATCACACTAAATATCGAATTTCTAACTTAAAATTGAATCTATCTAAAAGTAAAATGATCTATTTTTTCTTGCAGATGATATCCTCGCTGAAAAATCTCACAACCTTATAACACAAGCATCGATGAGAAAACAGTTATCCGCCCCAGAATATCTTGAGAAACGAAAGCTGGAGAGAGAAAGAAGAAAATCATTCGAAAATGGCATCAGAGGAAGACTTAAGAAAGTTAACAGAAAATACCCAATGAACAATTCCAGAGATGAATCACAAGAGTGTGACTGTGTTCAATATTCGGCTGAAAAAGGCACAGATTATACATGTGATGTCTGCTACACAGATCTGTGTTCGGACTGTGAAACTGAAGTTACTAAGGACAAATTCAAAGATGAGAAATGTAGCTGCAAATGTGCTGATAATGAATCAAGAGAAAAATGTGCTGAATGTGATAGGGCACTTCATTATATAGACTCTGTGAGCACAGAACAGATTGAAAGGAAGAAAACCTGCAAGTGCTCTGACTTCAAATCCTCACAAGAAAGTGTTACTAAAGAATTTAGTGGTTCTTTAAACAAAACAAGAGGTTATCACTCGTCTGACAATATCGTTAGTTATACTGACGTTAAAAGTAAAGAAGATTTAACTGATACTAACAGTCCTTTGGCCAATGTCAAAAGTATCCAAAAAACTTGTCTAAAATGCTCTAAAATAAAAGAAAACATTGCAGTTACAGATACTTCGGGAACCTTACGAAGGGAAAACACCATGAGAAAGTCTAGATGTAACGTTGAAAAGCATAGAGCGGATACGTTAAGATCTAAATCTAAAGACGACCCACAGAGATCTAAACTATCAAAAATTGGTACTTGGAGAAGAAAATCGGAACCTGGTCTTCAAAATGCTATAATAATTACAAAGAAATCTCAAGACAGTGATAGCGAAAGAACAGAAAGCAAAGGAAGTGAAAAGATAGAATTCGAATGTCGTAATTGTGGTTCCAATAAAATTACGAAGAAAACTAAATCAAATGATGGAACTATTATATCAGATCCTGAGCTAGACAGTGGAAAGAAATTGGCAAGCAGTGGCCTGAAACCGAATTTAGAAATAAAAATGTATAATACTAAAAATATACCAAAGAAAATTTCTAAAATTAAAAAGAACAGAGCTAAAGGATTGCGTCTTGGATCAGATTCTACAACACGATTTTATACTGACTTTTCAACTGACGTTTCTACCGAAAATATATTACACATATCGGAATCTACGGATAGCCTAAATATTGATAAGGCTAAGAATCAAACCAGTCTAGACATTCCAGATTCTATAAGTAAAGATGAGGACATAGATGAAGAAACATATAAAAAACTAATAGAAAAAACAGATTCATTTAAAAAGAATGAACTAGAAAAGGTCAAGTTTTTAAATAAGCAGAAAGTTATTTCAGAAGGAACTGAGACGGAAGATAAAATACATGATATTGAAAAGTTACAAGAAACACATGCGCAAGAAATCTGCGAAGAAATTGAACAGCCTTTAGAACAGATAATATCTCAACTGTTATTGGAAAACAGAGAATTCCAAAAGCTTCTAAAGAAACAACAGCTGCGAAATACTGCGCAAAGAAGACATCAGAGACTTTTGAAATCCCACTCAATCCCGGACACAGTAATTTTAGCCAAAAATGAGTTAACAAAGTTAAAACCAAAGTATACGAGACAATTATCAGAAAATATAGAGTTGAAAATAAATGAGCATAATGACACAGAAAGAAATGTTCAAAGTGAAGTCGACGACGCTTCTGATGAAGATCATATTTACGAAACCTTAAGAATAGAAAATAGACTCGATAGTAATCTTCATGAGCTGAACAATAAAAGCAAATTAATACAACACAATACGCACGTTTCTCGACCTAAAAGATTATCGTCTCCCCAAAATCCGGCCCTGAACACTTTCGAACTAACTAAAGTAAATGGACCAGAATCAGACTATGTTTATCTTTCATTTGATGAAGTCAAGCGACGTGAAAATTTAGATGATGGAATATATGATGTACCAGTGAAACCTCCAGAAAAAGTTGCGAATGTTCACCAAGCTACAAATGTTGTAGATTACTATGTTGCTATGGAGAATCAAGGTCCTGCGACGAACGATGAAAACATTTATGATAACTTAATAGAAGTGTGCCGGCGAAAGAAAGACGTCCCAACTACTTTGCCCACTGATTATTTACCTATGAGTCCAGATCAGCAGAGTCCTAATACACCAGAAATATGGTTGAGCCGTCAAAAAGAGCATTTTAACGTATCTAGAGATAGAAAATCTGGGTCTTTACCGAGAAGTTTTCAAGTATTGATGCCTGGTCAAGAAGATGATAATTTAAGCACGTTTAAATATAAACCAAATTGCAATAGTAAAACTTATTTAAATAGAGATGGTAAAGTTATGAGCGTAGATCGACCGTTCACGATCGCGTCCGATCAAAGTGAAATAAGCTATGATGATGTCGAAACTTACATGAGCGAAGGGGATATATTAAAGTACAATAAAAGTTCAAAATCAAAAGATGAGGAATATCCACAAAATATCAGTAAGTCGACGTTAGAACTAGAAGAAGAAATAGACAGATGTTATAAAAGTAATTTTGAAAAAGTAGATTTAGAAACCAGTCAGGAAGATAATCCAATAAACACATCTCAAGTTAACTTAAATGTCTCTACAACGTCATCATGCGAGGCATTGACTGTAGAGCAGGGTGAAGAAAAAACAAAACTTGTCGATGTTATACACCCAGAACATAAAATATATAAACCAACAAGTAATGTGCTTTCACTAAAGAACGTGCTTAGCAAATTTAAAAGTCGTACCCCGCCCAAAAATAATGAAGACACGGAAATCAATGCAAATGAACAAAGTTTTGAAAGCCCGAAATCTGATTTGAAAAGTCCAACCGGTGAAAAAAGATCTGCTCTGAATCCTCGAAGTTACTCTAAAAACTTGTTGCAGCGATTTAGAAGTATTATTGGTGACGAACACCCAGACGACAATCAAGTTAAGATTAAAGGAGATAATCAGAATAATATTGCAAAACCGGAAATAAAAGTTATTATAACGTCGACTGATAACAGTCCTACAACCTCAACTATTGCTTATTCTATTCAAACTGACGCTTTAAGTAAAAGTGTGTGTGAACATACCACTATAAGCGAAAGTCAGAAAGAGAAAAACAATTTGGAAATTCTATCCCAAAGCTGCGAAAATATTAACGAAAAGCCCATTTTGTGCCGACCAAGTTACGAAAAAAGTATTAGCATGGTCACTAATGTTTCAAGTTCTGTCAGTAGTACTCCTTCACCGTCTAAATCTAATTGCAGCTCATATCAAAGCTTAAATAAACTGCCAGTTTCTTCGTATATGCAAGGTAGCAAGCATTTGGGCGCTAGAATAGCTCAGTCGGACTACGTAGATCCAACGACATTAATAATTGAAAAGAACGCACTTAAAAATGTCAATGTACTAATCAATAAAAATGCCCTAAGACCCGATAGTCTATTCTCTAACTCATCCTTTGTTACTTCGTCCAGTGAGAGTACGTATCAAGAAAGTCAAATCAAGGCAAATACTACGCAACAGAACCTAGAAAAACAAAACTCAGATGAGAGCTTTTACGAAAAATCATTTGAAAAGATAGAACAAATTACTGACGCAGATATGTTTAGGGATTCCGCCGTTTATTCTGATCAAGAAGACGGTGAAGATTTACAAAATGAACAGACTGATAAAGTTGATAATAAACATTTAACTAGAGTTGAAAGCATTAAACGTGAATCCTCATGTAGATCCAAAAAAGTAACTATAACGGCAAGTATTTCAGAGAAAATTAGTATTAATTCCCGCGCCGTTACGAGTATTAAAAACCAACAAATAGGAAGTAATAGTAATATTCATAAAGACGAAAAATTTTATAGCACTGAAAAGGTTGTGAAACCGAAGGTAGCTCCGCCAGTACCAATCAAACCTAAAATAACCAATGTTCCTACAGTTTCGACGGTCCAAAGTAAAATTGTAACGTGCAACAATAATTTAATTAAAAGTATTGAACAGTCATCATCTTCGGAATCTGTTAATACGCGAACTATAAAACGTAATTTAAATTATAAACCATCATATGCAAGGTCAGAATCTACCCCAGTAGCACCTAAAGAAAAAAAAACTGTAGAAGATAAAGTGGCGAAAAGAGATAAAAATGAAAAACTTGAAAATAAATCGTCTAAAGAAGAACCAAAACCTCAAGGAAATATACAAATGAAACGATTAAGTTTTGAAAGAGCCAGTCTAGATTCAGCGACAAGAAAGATAAAACCAGTCATTGAAAATAAGCGATCGTCCGCAGAACAACCCTCAACATCAAAATCGGTTTTAGAAAGGCGATTGGAAATAGAACAAATTACTAAAAGCCAAATAAATAAAACAGTACAGAAGAAACCAATGCCTAAACCTAAATCTGTGACTTCGAAAGTTGCGTCATTCGAAAGAAGTGTTAGTGAAAATAGCAGTAAAGAAGTCAGAAATGTAAAACCAACTGTTCTTTCACCTGTTACTGTAAGATCAAGTGTTGTCAATAAAAACAGTGAACAAAATTCGGATGTTAATGAAAATGATCCTAAGGAAAGTTGGGTAAAACAGGTTGTCAATAAATTCCAATGAGCTTATTGAGTGATAACTTGATAATAATCATAATATGCATTTAAAAATGATTCCGTCTGATTTTTTACTCCACTTTTTTGAAATCCCACTTTCGAACTTAATAATATTTATAAGGTTATTGTTAATTATTGTGACGGTACGTACACACCAATTCACCGATCACCAATGGAGAAATATGGCGTTGGACATCCAGAGTCCAGACGATGGATAACCAACTCTTTAAAGCCAGATATATGCGTTATTCGTTTCCCAAACATATTGGTAATCTCATCGTTGGCATTCGTTGGACTTGTGTGAACTTACTATAATGTAAATAATGTTTTTGTTTTGTCAAACCTCCTTGAGCTTTGATGTGTTGTGCCATAAACAAGATTGATATTTGGCGGTATGTTATACATCACTTTGCACAAAATATAATTAAATTAATCAATTCGCACACTGTACATATAGATTTGTTATGCTTATTTTGCTATATATTTATCCGAAAGTGCCATCGTGAAATATGTAGCATTAGATATATAATAATAATACTTAACATATATATATATTCAAAAATATCATTTCGTGCAATTAAATTTTGAAAATCATTTTCAAAGTATTTATTTTTCTAATTTTTAAGACTTATTTCGTAGTATACTAACACCAAAAAGTAGAGTTGTTTTTAGGTTACGTTTATTTTTGCGATCGATTAAGAAATAAAAGTGAAATATCGGATATTTTATTACATTCCGATTTTTCTAATTCCTAACACTGCCAACCAAGGTTATGAATTTATTTTTGTAACTACCTACACTTCTATGAATTATGTTAGATATTATTTTCTGTACCTATGTTTTACAACTAAGGTAACTACTTAAATACAACTACACATCTACATTATGGATTTTGATTTGTTTTGCCATTGCCCATTACAGCATAAGTAGGGGGGCTAACATTGTAATTTTTTATAATGTCATTATAAAGGTAGGAGCCTTTATAATGATGTTGCCAAAATACGCAAAATGGGCCTGTAGGCGTATTTGTTGGCCCAGGGATGCCTAGGACCAAAATATTTTACTCTTTATTAGCTCCCTGCATTGTTCAACTATTCAAAACAGAAAAGATTCTTCAAGCCTTTATCATGTTTGTTAAAATTAAGTTTTATCGCAACAGAAGACAAAGCATACCTACTTAAATTACTTAACTCATGGAGACTGTTAGTTGATTAAGTTATAACATTAAAGTCTTGGTCACACACAACGCGTCACGGCAGCGAAATTTCTTCTAACCTTAGAGAACGAATTGTGCACAAATTACTTCTCGTAAACGTCAAAAATATCTGTAATTTTCTAGAACGGACAAAATTTTTGCACACTTTCATCAGCATACTCACACAGATATATAATGAATTCAATTCTATATTTAGCAGAGGATTAGGCTATTTTAACCCCTTTCTCAGTATAGATTGAGAACGGGCTAGTATCCAGGATGCAAGAAATCTATGCACCAAGTTTTGCCAAAAACAGACAGTTGTTCACATTCATATTTAAAAATATTAGTTAAAATTTGGTGGTGAGGTACGAAGTTAGTGGCGACCGTGTACATCTGTACCGCTGCAAGATGTTCGTTCGTCAGTTAATTCGATACTGTGGCCAAATACTGTCATTAAAGTTTAGTTTAGAGATTGTGTACAACACAATTAGCCTCAATGACGTCGTGCGTTGTATTTGACCATGCCTCAAATTAAAAACGTAAAATTATAGGAGAATTATACTAACATTAAAGTTATTTTTGTAAATCTCAAACATTATGCGTACTCTGTAATGATAATTATACTATAATGATTTTATTCTGCATAAAAATTAATGTAACAAGGAATTGTATTGATTAGGAATTATAATGATTCTTATTATAATACCGATTTCATGCACTCTCTATTCTCCTACTTTCATAAGCCAATGGGACAGGAAATCCGACACGATCGGAGAAAGATCAGGCGCAGGATCGATGGCTTTACGCGCTCTTCAAGGCACTGGGGTGAAACACCGCCTACTTCCTAACTGTGGGCTAGTGCTGAAAATTTCATGACCCGACACGGGAATCAACGCAGGACCTCGTCTACTGCAGTTAAACATGCTAACCACTAGAGCTAGACCAACGAGGCAGTTAATAGGTATATTATTATAGTTAACTATACAAGACTCGCTAGATCGGAATTATAATCAGAATTTATTAAATTATGGCTTGCCCTGTATCCATAATTCATAATAATATTTTAATAAAGGGATAATCGCAAATATTCTCGATTTTATAAACATGTTCTCTAATTATTCTAAAACGGGCCTTATTATCATTATAAATTAAGTACTATTTTCTGCACACTGTTTAATATGAAGTCTCAGCGATGCACTTCATACAGGCTAAACAGCACTGCCTACGTATAGCTTCGCAGTGTTAATTCGCGGTATGCAGAGCGGGCTTAACTTAATTATAATAAAATTAAGTAATAAAACACAAATTGAATGAGATATAAAATTAAACAATGTGCAGAAAATATTAAAAAAATATCATTTTAATAACATATAATGTATTCAAGCCTTAAAAGTGCAAAATAATGCCTAGGTATATTATAGGTTTTGTGAATAGGATAACTTATTTTTTTAAACTACCATTTACATTGTAGCCTTGGTATTTTATTTATATTTTAAAATTGATAAATAGCTATTAGGGCTATAAGTAGGGGTCGCCTTTTCTAAAACTTATCGCGCAAAATAAACTAAGTAGTTTTTTTTCGATTTCGCAGCTGATGCCCGTGTGATCTTGTTTTTCCGGGATAAAAAGTAGCCCCCGGAATGCAACCCCTATAACAAATTTCGTTGAAATCTGTTCAACAGACGGGCTGTTAAAGCATAGCAGACAGACAGACAGACAATTTTTCGCATTTATAATCTTGATATATATTCACAAAACCACTAGGCAAAATTATCACCATTGTACAATGAAAGTTGTGAAATTAACTCATTATTCGAGTACGTAGAGTAACGTAGTATTGTTTTGTATTACTCGTAAGTATTACTAATTTTTCGTATTGCCCATATCGTGGTAGACTTTGATAATAATAAAACGATTTTTCTTAAGCGCCTTCTTTTTTTTTCTACCTTACTTTTTATGAGGCACAGAGGCCCAATAAGCAAATCGTAATCATTTGACAGTTTAAAACGTATTACTCGAACTGTTTAAGGAGTTCATACATGTTTTTTGACGTGCAGGCATCTTTGACCTCCGTAAACAGTTCGAGTTATACGTATGACAAACTATTACGATCACTATTTCCTTACACAATAGGGGGACAGGTCCCTTTAGGATCCTCGGACTCGAAGAGTCTCACTAGTTCCCTTACCCTAAGTTTTAATTCGATTGATCGTCTAAGAAGATGTGAGTCTCTGTCTCTACCCAGCTGATCATTCGATGACATTAGCATCAAAGTAAAAGGAACAAAGTCACAAATTCAATCGCGCAGCGGTTCAGATAGGGGAAAGGTGTACATAATGATCCCTGGAGGTAAAACGATCCCCAATTGTTTCATTGACTTAGCAACGCCATCTAGTAGGTTTGATTGAACTACGTGATTCCGCAAGCATCCACGCAGCGCTCTTGTTGTTTTCAATAATTTTATGACAAAAAATTTAAAATCTGTGTATTCAATCTAAGGTAAGCACAGATTTGATATTATATAGCTTTAGTCCTAATATACATAATGCGATGGCTGAATTTGTAGCAGATTTTGGTGTGATTTAACAACATAATCAGTCATATTCTTTTGTCGTAAATAAAGAAACTGCTTAAAGTTGGGAAGTTTTAGGTTATATTGCCGTTTAGGGTAAAATGATCCCATCATAGGTAGGAAAAAACGATCCCAGGGATCATTTTTTCATCACCTTTGTTTTTATTTGTTATTGTCCATGCTTTTGTTTATAATCATTTTTATTAAATTTGTTTATGTATTTTTTAGATATAATGCCGCGAAAATACGTAAGAAAAACAGCACGCCATAATTGGAGCGAGAGCGCAATGATAAAGGCTTTGGATGCGGTAAAAAAGGGTATGCCTTATAAAACTGGTAGTAAACAATTTTTGGTTCCACTTATGTCACTTAAAAGACGTGCAAAGGGGAAAAATATTCATGCTGTTGGTGGTGTCAAGGTATTGGGAAGTTTTAAGAAGGTGTTTTCTGAAGAGCAAGAACTAGAATTGGTACAATACATAACAGAGAATGAGGAAACCATGTATAGGTTAACGACTGAAGATGTTTTGAAATTTGCTTATACTCTAGCTGAAAGAAATAACATAAGATATCCGTTTTCTACTACCACACACAAAGCTGGTAAGGATTGGCTTAAAGGGTTTCGGCAAAGGCATCCTGACATCACACTACGTGCACCGGAATCAACATCAGCCGCTCGAGTTCGAGCTTTTAACAAGCCAATTATACAAATTATATGGTATTTTAAAAAAGTGCAAGAAGAAAAATCGTTTCCTCCTCATCGTATTTTTAATGTTGATGAGACTAGTTTAAATACAGTGCCGACCAAAAACACCAAGATTTTTGCCAAGAAGGGTCGCAAGCAAGTGACAAGGATAACATCTGCTGAAAGAGGTGAATCCACTACAGCCGTTATTTGTGGATCAGCTGGAGGAAATTTCATACCGACAAAGCATAAACGCCAATGCAATTTAGTGAGAAGATCGTTTGTTTTGTTCCTATATATTTTGCTTTCAAGTTTTTGTATTCAATGATAATACCTCTAGTTTTAACAGAAGATTATTTAATTGCGTTTCTTTTTCTTAAAAAGTTATCATGTTAGTCGGTATTAATTTAAGATATTGTGAAGATTTAGACTGATTACTCTAATATCTACTTGTGATGATAGTACAATTTTAAATTATAAGATTTAACCTTCGAAGACTGTTATTTTTATTTTGTCACGATAAATAATAAGATTATGGTGGCAGTTAGTCATTGATTAATAAGTCGTAAATAAATGTTACCTAATGGCTTTAAGCGTTTTATTTGGATTTTTTATCTCAAATAATTCATGGGGCAAAACGATCCCAGGGATCATTTTGTACATACTCAGGGGATCGTTTTGTACACCCCGGTGTACAAAATGATCCTTTATTAGACCTTGACAAAAAACAAAATAGGAGAGAAATCCTTCTAGATAATTGAATAAAAAGCTTATTAATTTGTAGGGCGATAAATTAGCTAACCATAGAATTTACTAATTGATCGAAATGCTTTATGAACACACTTTTACTGTAATTTTCCCTTAGGGGGATCATTTTGTACCACCTTCCCCTACCCACTCCGTTAATTAAATGCCCTTCACCGCGAAAGCAATACGTATGCACTGATATTTAAACTCCCAAGTAACTCCGGAAAGTTAGAGGTGCCTGGAGATGGAACCCACAAACACCCAAGATGCCTGCGTGGATGGATGGATGGATGTTTGTTACTCAGAACGGCTGAACGGGTCTGGATGAAATTTGGCACAGTGATAGATTATACTCAGGAATGACACAATTGGCTACTTTTTATCCCGGAAAATTAAAGGGTTCCCGCCAGACCAAAAACCTCAATCCACGCGGACGAAGTCGCGGGCATCAGCTAGTACTTATGAATATACCTACTTAAAGAAAAAAATGTGTTGCTGCGTAAGGTACAAGTTGGTGCCTTACACCGATCTTGCGTGTTAACTTAGCTTCGATCGTAAGTTCGTAACGTTCTAACTCATCGTCAATAGTCGTTTCGTGATCTTTGTTTTTACACAGTATTGGTATCTTTATCCAATACTGTGTTTTTTATGAAATCCTGAAGTACTAACTAGGCTAAGGTATCATGTACCTACCTTAGTCATTTTTAACAGACTTCAAATCTATACCTACAAAAAACCAAAAAACCTCAACCACGCGGACGAAGTCGCGGGGATCAGCTAGTAAACAATGATAATGTCCTCTCGACCCCGGCGAGTCCATTTCGGCCACGGCGGCCAATGTCCAGAGATCTTAGCCATCATTTAAGTAGGTAATTTGATGTGAACACAATTTACACCATTTCAAGTTGGCCCACTGCAGAGCACGAGTCTCCTCTTATAGTGAGAAGGGTTTTACTATAGTCTACCACGCTGGCCAAGCGGGATTAAGCGGGATAATTCATCGCAAAATCAATAAAATTAAATTGTGCACGAGAGAATGAGATAAGTAAATATAACTTGTATTATATCTCATTATCTCGCACGCTAAATCCCGTCCATACTAATATTATAAATGCGAAAGTGTGTCGTGTCTGTCTTTCTGTCCATCTGTCTGTCTGCTACGTTTTCACAGCTCATCTATGCAACCGATTTTGATGAAATGTTGCACAGTGTTAGATTGTATCCCGGGGAAGCACTATAGGCTACATCCCGGGAAATGAAAGGGTTCCCTCGGAAATAAAAAGAAACTTAATCCACGCGTACGAAGTCGCGGGAATCATCTAGTTATGAATATGTTTGTCTCTTTTTAGTGTCGCTTTTTCGTTTCATCGAATTTCCAAATAACAACGATTCTAAAGAAGTTTCACTTCAAAACAAACAGAAGATAATATTACTATTTAGGTATATCGGAAAAGGTAGTTAAATGTTGGTACATATTTTCATAGACACGTGCAAACCTGTGCCTAGCACAGAGATCGCGTGACTTACATTATGTGCTGTACTTTTTGACGTTGCTGACTTGAACCGTGGCTTTTACGGGCTTTACCGACTTTCAGTTACATCGATTTATTATACTTTGAACTTCTGCAATCTACATAATTATATGGGCACATCATAAGTACTAAGTATTTATTACTTTAAGATGCTCGCGACTTCGTCCACGTGGATTTAGGTTTTTTGATTTCCGCGGGAACTCCTGCCTTCTATGCCTATGTCCTTCCCCGGAAATCACTGCCTATGTGCCAAATTTAATCAAAATCGGTTGAAAAGATGTGCCGTTAGAGCTTAGCAGACTCATAGACAAACAAAAAGACAGACAGACACTTTTGCATTTATAACATTAATAGTATGGTTTACCCTTAAGCAATACAATATCGCTTAGACAACTGGCAGACCACAGACTCCTCTAGTACTAAACCAGATATTCCAAATCTGGTAGGCAAATATTATAGTCACTCGCCAAATAGAACACCCAAAAAAAAATATTTTTCAAATCATTTTGTAAACGGAGATAATATGCACCGACATACATAAAAAAAAGTGAATTTTGTAACAATTCTTTGAGAAAATAAATTTTTGACCTGGAGAAACTATTTGTAAACTTTTTTGCCTGCCAAAGTATTAAGTAGGTTTTTAACTAGATTTATACCAGCCATCATTTACGATGGTAATATACCTATCCAAACAGTAAATTGCTTATTGCCATGATGTCGACAAAAGAAACGCTTGCGTGATCGAGTTTTCCCTCCAAAACCCTGTAATGGCGCGTCTTCGGTTGCACGGCAGACACTACCTGTCACGTAGGCAAGGAGCTGGCCGGTTAAAATCATCACAATCATTTTAACCCACTGCCGGCCTACTACTGTACGCTTAGTCTCAGTTTTTACATTGCAAATTCCATTCATGTGGAAATTGAGCGATTGATTCGATCACATTGGCGTGCGGATATTTGTTGCCAGATTTTTATTGGGTTGTTCCTATTGTGGCGTTTAGCAAACGATACAGGGATTTGGTTGTAGGTATATTATTTCCCCTTCGTCAAGTACCTAGCGTTGCTTTTTTGGCCAGCTCATTAGCCTTTCTTTGCCATCTAATCCTATATGGGCTTTGATGCAGTAAAATTTTATATCGAGAGTATAATTTTTTTTTATTTGATCTTGGATCTCTCTCTCTAATAGTCAATGGATGTTCTGGGGTATAATATGATCTAAAGCGCATCCAGTGCCGACCGAGAATCAATCAAAATGTTCCCGTTTAAGTACCTTTACTTTTTTGAGGTATAAGACGGTTTGTAGGATCGCAACCAGTTACGTTAGGGTTTATTTAATCACTGAATTCGATAATAATAAACAAAAGTGATAACTCTGTTGACAGTTCTGTTTTCCACCGCAAAGTTTTTCAAAACAAAACGCAAAACTTTGTGAAAAAAAAAATTGGTAACATGCTCTTAGCCTATCCATTCCCGTGGAAAACTACGTTGTAACGAAAACCACAACCTTACATCGTAAAGTGTGAGCGAGACAAAACACAGGAAGCGGAATTCTTATTTCAAAAAAGCTTTCCATGTGATCGCCGTGTCTATCGCGGTCTTATTTTAATTTTCGAATCCGTGGACGTGTGACATTGCCAGTGCTAAAAAAAATATCCTTTTGTAATTTCAATAAAATAATTAATTCATTCATTTAAATCATTATTTCATTTTAAATCATTATTTCCGAATGGATTTTCCTCGCCTGAAAATTTTCTTTAAAATTTTTATTTAAAAGTTTCAAGCTTTTCTGTTTTTTATTTATTTTTGATATTAATTACGGGTTTTTAAAGGTCCTTTTCATAGATTAAATTGAATCATTTTTTTGATGTTCATATTACCGAAAATAAAGAGGTATATTTGGGTCATATCTGGTCGTTTGTCGAATTTGCTGTTCGATAAGTGCAAGGCATGGGCTCGAATAGTTTCTTAAAACCGAAATCTGTTTATCGTACGAAGAGTGGTTCCAGCGGAGGTTCTGATAAGGAGATGAACGGAAAACTGAAGCGGTCTAAAATCAGGCGAGTATTTTTTCTATGATGGGTTTATAACAACGACCTCAATTTACATAAACTGGCCCTGTCAAACAAAGAATGTGGACCTATTTTACTAACGCCATCTAATCTGAAAAGCGGGACAGCGCTGTGGCGGGGACCAGGACAGGGCTATACAGGTTAGGAGCGTGCTCTAAAGGTTGGACGCCCAATTTTTTTCCATGAAAGGGCCCATCAAGTACATAAATATATATCCATGGTTTTTAACTTCTTTCTTTCACTTTCCGCTTAAGTAAGTATTTAAGATATTAGGCAATGGTATTAGGTTACTAAATTGAACTCAATACTCAAAAACTTACTCCTAACCACAAATCCGTAAAGGACCGTAACCAAGCAATAAAACTCTTTATCATGACAACGGTAACCATAGCAACCATGTAATCGATAGTCCGCAATAAAAAACCACACTCACTCGAGGAGCGCAATGCGACGCAAAAGGAGTTCCGATTTCAAAAATTATTTTTCTTTTATTTGATTTTCTTTTTAAAAATGTAACTCTAAATTGTCTATGATGTATAACCCGTACTTTCCGTGTAGGCGGCCGGTGAAGATGAACGACTATGGCTTGAAGAGGATTCCGGATTACACAGAGTTGGCGTATAAAGAAGCGGTGTCGAAGCTGCGTTATTTTTTATCGGGGAACAACGCATCGAGCGTAAGTTTTCTTTTTTTTTATTCCAAGTGTTTTTTTTCGCCACTACAAGTAAGCCCTTGACAGCAATCTAACCTGGATGGTGAGTGATGATGCAGTCTAAGATGGTAGCGGGCTAACCTGTTGGGGGGTATGGCAGTTAAATTAAAGCAATCGGTTTTTACACGGCATCGTACCGGAACGCTAAATCACTTGGCGGTACGAGTTGACCAGTACACGGCCACGGCACAAGCCAGACCAGTGAAAATTTCTCAGGCCAGGCCAGAGAAAATTCTAATATTATTAATTCCCGAATTGACCCTGCCGGGTATCCATTTACCAAGTCAATGCTGCCGGGGCCAAAAAAAACAAAATATACTTACCTACTTTTAATGACAAAATCGATATTGATATCGGTATGCTGGCTTTACTTTTTTGTTATCTGACAAAGATAATGCGTTAACATTTTCCAACGGTAATATCGCTGTCAGTGCTTAATACATACCTAAAGTTAGTACCTTCGTACTTATAAATTATAATTAAATTTGAAAAAAAAATATATAAAAGTACAGTAATTATGTTTAGTAAATGTTGTAGGTGTAAATTATATTTCTAAATTCTAATACTTAATGTTAAGTCAAAAATTAATAAAGTACCCTAACGCTGAAAATAGCATTTATATAATATATTTTAACATATTATACTTAAAATAAGCAATAACCCTGTGCGTTCCGCAGTCGGGTAAAAAGGCACTGCACTGCTAGTGCATGTACCGACCCTCTAAATTTTAAATTTTAAACCAACCAACTAATTAAACAATTAGAGGTGGTGACCTCTAATTGATTAATTATTAATCAAAAAAAAACTAAATTTAAGATAGGTACTTACTACTTATGTATGTTTATAAATTTATCTTAAAAGTGTTGGTAACCTAGATGCTGACAATAAAAAAAATTGCATTTACTTATTCGATTTAGAATATTTTACGCTTAGTAGTTTCATATGTGACTTATTTAACAATGCACAATAAAGATAAAATCCTGTCTACAAAGCTATCATTTTCCCTATACAGGCAGGCCTAGGTTTCAGTTTCACTCTTGGTATACTTGCGCGACGTATAAATACAGCACGATCGTGTGCAGGCTTGTACGTTTCTCTTCGCGTCGTATTCCTCATTACTGAGGGTCCGACCTCATTTCATTAATCACATAATGGTAGGAGTTTTCTTGGGATAATAATTCCGCATACGACTCGACTAAGAGTATATTTTAAACTCCTTAGGTTTTTGTAACGATTGCTATCAGATGTTAGTGATAATAACCGGGACCGCTCTCAGAGACACGGAGGAAACGAAAAGGCCATATTTGAACCTCCAAATTCGGTCACCCATCCACTTACCGACTTGAGATAACGTTGCTTAACAATCGCAATCGACTGGCATGCGTTGTCACAGCTAGGCCACTCGTCCCTCAAAGGCTATTTACGTATAGTACTATTATATTATACTAGCTGATCCCGCGACTTCGTCCGCGTGGTTTAAGTTTTTTTATTCCCGCGGGAACTCCTTAATTTTCCTGGATAAAAAGCCTATGTCATTTTCCAGGTCCTCAGCTATACCCATGCCAAAATTCACGTGGATCCGTTGCTCCGTTGCAGCGAGATTGAAGGACAAACCAACAAACCAATAAACCAACAAACCAACAAACAAACACACTTTCACATTTATAATATTAGTATGATTCTGTGATACAGGTACGTAGCTATGGCGGATCGGCGTCTATCAAGAACCTCGACGAATCGGACGGAGATCTCGACAAGAAGTACTCTACTTCATACAACACACTGTCGGAGTACAAACCGCGGTCCAGACTCACCGCCAAGTATACTACACTGTACGCCGATAGCCTGAACAAGACCTACAATGCACCGCCACATCCTACCATTACAACCACTGGTAAGATTATCTAGTATTTTTAACCGACTTCAAAAAAAGGAGGAGGTTCTCAATTCGACTGTTTTTTTTATGTTTGTTACCCCAAAACTTTTGACTGGGTGGACCGATTTGGATGATTCTTTTTTTATTTGAAAGGGCATACATCCCAAGTAGTCTCATATAAATTTTATCGAAATCGGTCGAGCGGTTTTTAAAATATCAGCAATAAAATAAGTACTTTGTATAGCGTGTGCTTGTTGTTGTAAAGTTAGCGCGGGAGTTTGAAGTCGGTTGTGTTGTTTAAAAAGAATTTAATATATTAAAAAAATCTTAATATCTAAGAATCAAGTTATCATGATTCTTCATTCTTCGTTCATGCAAAAATCACGTCAATCTGTTACTCAATTGCGGCATGGTTGAAGGACAAACCGACAAACAAATACACTTTCGCATAAAAATGGTAGAATTTCAATCTGATCGAGTTTTATCCCCATCCAACCATTAAACAACCAATGGTAATATTATCATGTTTTTCTAAGAATCAAATTGTCGTCATGTTTATAGCTATTCTACAGGTTTTAAACTATATTACGCAAAAAAGCGATTGTGGCCAAGCGTAAGCCGTTATTGAATATTTAAAAAAATGTTTTCAGCGCCACCACAGCCCGCTACAGCGGATCTGTCCGGTGGCACCAACCCTGACGTGATCAACTTCATTCAGAAGCAAGAGGAATATATCGAGCAACTCGAACGCGAGAGTCAGTATTGCAGGGTATGTTAATGAAACTTTCATAATATTATTTTAAAAAATAATTAATACTTTTTTTTAAAGCTTCATTCGCGTGGATTGAGGTTTTTGGTTCCCGCGGGAACTCTTTAATTTAAACTCTAGGCATGTGTTATTTCCGATTAGAATCTATCTCTGTGCCAAATTTCATCTAGATCCGATCAGCCATTCTGGGGTGGTTGAGTAACAAACATCCATCCATCCATCCAGCCATCCAAACTTTCGCATTTATAATATTAGTAGCGCTTGGATGATCGTACCTACTGCGTCGATTTCGTTTTCTGAAAATCTCGTGGGAACTCTTTGATATTCCGGGATAAAATGTAGATAGCTAGCTATCTCTGAACCAAATCTAATCAAAATCGGTTGAAATGATGGACTGTGAAAGCGCAGCAAACAGACTCACTTTCGTATAATATAGTATCGATTCCCAAAAAAATATTCACTTAATATAGGTTGGCACTGGGGACATTCAAATAAGCAATAGACTTACATAGAAGTTTATTTCAACTTAAATGTAAGTCTCATACAAGGAACTAAAAATATTAGACAATCGTCTTCTCAACCAATAGACGTCCCCTGTTGGACTAAGGTCTCCTGCACGGATCTCTACAATACTGTCTATACTGCTTGCATCAAGCAGCGGTTAAATACGTAAAATAAGCTATAAACTAAACGTGTTTGAACCATTGCTGCATGCCATCAACATCAGTTCCATTTAAGCAAAAATTGTACCTTGTCTCGCTTAGCTCTGAGTTACGACGCAACAGAAAACTTTTCTTGCATATAAGAGCATTTATCATTATTCATTGTTACTTAAATTAGTAATTATGTTATTTTAAAAAATTCTACAATAAATTCTCTTAAATATCTTATAATACCTTAGAAGTTAGAATACCGAGCGACAGTTACTTACACTGTAAATCTTTAGTTAAAATGATGGAAATCTATTGGTTAAAATGACAACGACAAGTGGATTAACTAAGACACTAAAAATATTTTTAAATCACAGGACGAACTCAACAACCTGCTCGGTAAAGTAAAAGAAGTGATATCAGAAAACGAGCATTTACATGAAGCGCAGAAGAATAAACTGATATCTAGAATGTTCCACTCGTATAACGCTGGTTCTGAAACTGATGAACTGGATGACTTGGGTGACAGCACTGGATTGGATAGTGATAATAAGGTAAATCATCTTTTACTTCTTGGTTTTGGAGACAAAAATATATAATTAATTCGCATTAAAAGTGGTAGATACCTATATTTTTGGTGTTAGATGCAAATGCAATGTTACAGCCTCAACTTGCCCTAAGATAGAACAAAATTTGAACGGTACCTACTTACATAACGTAAAATGAGTATTACTAAGTAGTAAATTAAGAATACTTCAAAATTAAATTAAAACAAAAGAAAGAGTTCGGTGACTCACTATTTTGACAATAATCTATTCTAAGCACCCGCTTTTACTTCGAATAGGCTAATAAATTATCCGTCTTCTTAAACTAGTAAAGCAAAATATTCAGCTACGTCTCATGTTTTTTAAAAATCTTAACTGGTTCTTCTGTACCCAAATCTAAATCCCTAAAAAAATTTTCTTTACTCAAATCTAAATTTTTAAATGTTTTTTCTGTACCCTAATCTATGTTAAGACAATTATCAATTTTGCCTTCTTCCATTCATCCATCTGTTTCTTAATTATCTTGGTTTTTATTTACAGCTGTTATTTAGCTGGTTAATTGTACATTTCATTTTTGTCCCAGATCTCTCCATCTAAAACTCGTCGGACGACTAAACCTCGATCCACTAAACTCGAAGGACCAAATATCGTCTTCGAATCCCGTATCTCTGAACTGGAGGCTCAGTTGGCTCAAGCTAAAATAGATCTAAAGAAGGTGCAGGTAAGTACATTTCGGTTTTTATTCATCCACTACATATTAGCCCTGACTGCTGTCTCATCGGGTGCTAAGTGATGATGCAGTCTAAAATGATAGTGGGCTAGCCTGTTATAGGGATATGACAGTTATATTAAACCCATACCCCTTATCGGTTTCTACACGGCAATCGCTTGAAACGCTTATCACTGTCTGTATACCTTTGCCGGTATATAGCCACGGGCGAAGCATCCCACCAGACCAGACCAGACTAAATTAAGAAGTTAGAAATTCCCAAATTGACCCGGCCAGGCATCGAACTCGGGACCCCCTGCTTAAAAGACAACAGCGCTCACTACTGCCAGGGAGGTTCTTAAGTTAGTAATTATATTAATTTTTATGGATAGGTTCAGAATACCGAACAGATAGCTAGAAAGAATTAAATGGTTATTGAATTGATTATTATAAATAAAGAACATATTACTGTAAATGATCCTAATAAATAATTAGAAAAAAAATATTTGAGCTAATTGCCTAGACTTTAATATTTTAGGAAGAAAATAATGAAAACAAACGCAAGCTCGCCAACGGTCTCGTAGACTCGACGTGCCTTGACGGGTTTAAGAGGCAAATCGACAATTTGCAAAGGTACAATTATTATTTTCTAATTTTGATATTTATATTGTTTTTTTTTATTTCACTACAAGTTACCCCTTAACTGCGATCTCACCTGATAGTAAGTGATGATGCAGTCTAAAATGACTAGGCTAACCTATTAGTAGTATGGCAGTTATATTAAATCCATACCCCTAGTCGGTTCTTACACAACATCGTACCGGAACACTAAATCGCTTGGCGGTACGGTAAAAAATTCAGAAATTCCCAAATTGACCCTGCCGGGAATGGAACCCAGGATCTCCCGACTGCGCCAGGGAGGTCGTCAAACCCACCAATTACCCAATTATGATTAAAACATAGGAACACGAGAGAAAAAAAAGCTAAACTAAATTAAATAAAAATGTTGTAGAGACAAATCGGCTCTGGAGTCTCAAATAGCTAAACTGAAGCTAAGCTTGGAACACAGAGATGGGGATGATAAATACAAGAGAGGCTCGGATGCTGTGGAGAATCAACTGCGAGAGGAGAGGAATAATTTGGAGGTGGAGATACGTCGACTTAAGGTAAAGAAAAAGTTAAACACGATTAATAATTCAATGCATAACATAGCCACTGGGAGCCATTTAATAAAAATATCATCTTCTTTAAAGTAGATTTGACTCTTAATTTCTTATTTCTTATTTTCTTCGAATAAATGTAAGGATAGGATGACAATATAATCAACAATAAAACCATTAGATTAGATAATCAAGATAAGTGTCTCTTACTGTAATATTTTTTTTGTGATATCAGGTACCAAAAACTCAAACTCAAATGAATTTTAATTTTGGCATGTCTATAATGTTAAGACGAAATATTGTTTCTTGCAAATAAATGAATCTAGAATCTAATCATTGCTTACAGGATGATTTAGCAAAGGAGAGATCTAAAACACGTGAGTTGGCTGGTGAAGGAACTCGGCGGGCTATACAAGAGAGAAGCGCAGCAGAGCAGCGCTACAATGCTCATTTTGATGAACTACAGAATGATCTGGCTGCGCAGTATGACAATGTATCTAAATTACAGGTAAGTGAGGTATGAATGAATGTATGAAACGAATGAACGAATGAACGAATGAACGAATGGATGAATGAATGAATGAAATGAATGAAATTTTTTTTTTGTATATCAAGAAACATACTTATAAACAATAACAATAAAACTAAGCTATGGTACAGGTACAAGTGGCGGCCTCACCGCTTTAACGTGATCTCTACCAGGCAACCATGCACATAACAGATTAACCCAGTGAAATAGCTTTATGGATGTACGTAAAGGAAAATTAATTAAGCAGGTGGCTATGATGATGCTGATTATGTAGTTAAAGTTTATAAACTTGATGTAATGATTGAGTGAAATTGAAAACTTAATACTAACATAGTATATATGTAAACGCGATATTGTGTTTTTTAATCGTTTGTCCTTCAATCATGGTGCAACAGATGAACGAATCGACGTAATTTTCTTGTATGGGTATAGTTGACGACCTATAAAGTGACACAGACTCATTTTTATACAATATGTATGAAGTATAGTGGGCATCATAATGTTATAGTCAAGAATAAAGATTTACAGAAGAAATTAATAGTGAGAAAAGGTTCTTAACCAACTAGAGTTTAGTTAGAAAAAGTATCTGCAAAGAAGTTTACCCTGCTGCATAGTTACTAAAGTTTCTAGCGCAGTCGACTTTTGAGTTGTTAAAATTTTAAGTTTTCTTTACAGCTAGATCTAGAGAGGCAACGTCGTGAAGAAAATGACCTGAAACGTGAACTGTCGATGAAGAATGCTGCTGTTGAGGAACTGAAGATGGAACTTAAAAACAAAACATGTAAGAAAATTAATACAGTTAACAAACCTGGGTACTTGACCATTGAGGCAGTCAATAAACACTATAAAAGATCTAGACAAATTGGTAATTGTAATGCAACTTTTCTTTTAGCATCTCTACAAGCTGACTTGGCACAAGCCTATGCGGAGAAAGCTTCGCTGGAAGAAGAGTTGGCGAGCGCGAGGCTTGCAATAGAAAGACACCAGCGTCAAGCCAAGCATGAGGCCAATCGGCTTAATTCAGAAGTAAGTCATGGATATGGGAATCGATCTTAATATTACTACTACACTAAGAAAAAAAAAAGAAAAAAAAATTAGTGGTCGTAAACCATCTTCGCATTAGTATATTCTAGATAGTATTGCCTATCTAATGAAACCGGTTTGGCGCACATCGGTTTGATGGTTTCAAAGTATATAACTTAAGTACATAGGTAGAAACAATTTTTGTCATTTATATATTAGGATGACGGCAAACCAGACATAAGTATACTACACCTTACACCTAGTCCCACAAACTTATCTGACGCGATAAGCTTTGAACTAATTTTTATGCTTTTTTGTTTTTACATTTTTGTTTTTTTTTGTTATTTACATAGATAATAGCGACGCTGTCACCGGGTCAGATAAGTTTGTCGCTACACCTATTTGCAAAATCAAGGACAGAAAGTTTTTAGTGAATTCGCTGAACAGCTACGCCTGCTACTTATTAAACACTTAAAATGAGAAGGTTTTAATTGACTTATTACATCCACTTTAACAGGGACTTTCCCCTCTATTCTACACTACCCTATCCGTTTCTTCTTTTTTCTAACCCCATTCATTAGATAAATATTTTTTACCATCGTTTTAATAAAAATCAAATCTTTTTTCAATAGATCCAATCTCTACGTCAACGTCTGGATCGAGCTGATGCAGATTTGGTTCATTCACGCCGAGAGAATTTGCGATTGTCAGAACAAATATCTAATCTGGAAAAGGAGGTACAAATATTTTTTTTTGCCACTTTAGTAATATTTTTTAGTTAAAAATAATCAAAAATCTTGACAGTGTTATGGATATTTTACCAAACGTTACCAAATGAACATTATTACTGAGGCCGACTTGCGCGACACTACCTAAACTGATTTAGTTAAATATTTTGGTGCTGTCTCTTTGTATCTCGACACAAAAAGGACAGGTGTAGAAATTTTTTAAAGGGCTTGTACAAGTGGGCCTAAATCTTTAAATATTCCATGAAAAAAAGCTAAATATTTTTAAATTCTTAACTTTGAGTATCGGAAGGAAGACATATAGTAAAAATATAACCAGCATAGAAAGATGTTTTTTTTCTATCTACAGTTGAACATGAAGAACTTAACTCCGATTTCTCCAGAGAAGAATAAAAAAGAAAAAGAACTTTCTTCGATGCTGGAATCCATGGAGAATAAACACGGTAAGTTAAATGGTTATTTAGGACATAATATAATACCTATTTAAATTATGCCTCGAAAGCTATTGCTTTCTTGACTAGAACTATTTCCTCTTAAAGATTAGTAAAATACAAAAAGTTGCATCAAATATTAAAATACCAATCCACAATCATTCATTGGGTAAACTATTGATGTTTTGAAAGGGTCTATCTTTTTTTTTCAAAATCCATACACTTCAAAACATTTATAATTTACCCTTTCATTATGGCGCTTGCATGAAATTTCGTAGTTGAAAGGGCTTTTTTCTTTCTTAACTTCAATAGTTTATTCATCAGATTGTTCGTTGTCACCTGAATTTTAATCTCTTACAAATTAAACAATACCAATATCACCAAGTTTTGTAAAAATACCATTATGTATATTGTTATCTTCGGTGGTTGAAATTATCAGTTAACTTTATGGAAGGGTTTTAGCGAATTAATTTGGTTCCACAGCTAAGACCGTGGCTGAGTTGGAGCACATGATACAATCACAAAACAGTCTGATGGAGAAACTCACCAGCGAATGTCGCTTGCTTACAGACAAGCTCGACGACGCAAATCGTAGGCACAAGTACGGAATACTTTAAACTTTAACTGCATGCAAATAAATTTTAAATTCCATTGAACATTCTGAAGCACTATGACTCTTTCAAAATCTTTACATTACTATCATTACCCATCTCACTAAACCGAACATTGAGACCAACTTAGCTTAAAATTACCAAATCGATTACACTAAAGTAACATTTAACGAACTTTTCATGGGATAAAATAAAATAATACAGTCATTTGGTCAATTTAGACCATGTTGGCCCAATGTTGGGATAAAATATAAGGATATTCTAACGTCGTGCTGTGTTTTTATTGGTGACAGGCAGAGCGCAGAGTCGCAGCCGTACAGACGAACCAATCAGAACACAGCGCGACCATTCAAGATCACGAGATTCACCAATCACGACACACCGTTCGGCGAGGCGCCACGCAAAAGAGTCCGATTCGTCGAATAACTATGCGCCAATAATCGTTGGCCCATTGACGACCAATCAGGATCTCACTAATGCTCGCGGAGAGAAAATCTACAACCTGCCACTGATGATTCAACAACCCTTTTTACGGGAGAAAAAGGAGCCTATCAAAGTTGACATCAGCGTCAAACTCATTCCAAAACCAAGGAAAAGAGATAAAAAGAGACGTGAATCGCATGCCGAGGAAATTGTCACCTCAGATAGGAATAAGGGTGTTAAGAATAGTATTAGTATGGAAGTTACTGATAGGAATGTTCACGTTTTAAAAGAAAGTGTAGAAATTGTTGATTGTAATGATAAGGAAAGCACGGATGCAACCGAGAGTGATAAAAATAGCACGGTAATAGACGCAAGTAGTGCAGAAAAGAATACAGATAATTTACCAAAATGTTCTGAGCCTTCTAAAGATATAACGCAAGATAAGCCACCAGATCCAATTCAATCTGAAGATAAACCACAAGAAAAAGTAATAGAAGAAGTAGTGGTCGATAGTAATTTAGAGAAAGATTCGGTACCTTCAGAAAATGTTGAGGCTGTAAATGAAATAGTAGTAGCGAATGAATCTGAAAAAGCTTTGGATTCAAATATGGAACAATAACACCATCATTATTTCTTTTAATATTTATACCTTTTAGTGTTATTTTGTTGAAATTTATATATTTTTCAATTATTATTTATTAGTAGTATTGATGTTGCTAAAACTGCTTTAAATGTTGTTGCTTGATTTAGAATATTTTGTTGTCTAGTGATAGTAATAATTAATGTACTTTATTATGTGATAATGAGTCATAACAACTCTGCAATATTGCATTAATTAAAATAAATGTGCAATATATTTTTTAATCAGTTTAAAGATTTTTTTAGCAATTGTTCATTTTACTTTTTTTTGTACTTTTCAACTTTACACGAATGTGCAATAATAGATAAAACTTTAATCGATTTTACATGTTATACATATAAATGTATTTAAAGATAATAATTAATTGAAAGTTTTCAATTAATACTTGATTATGTATTTTAGCTTATGGGTAATGATAGCAATTTTCAATTAATAAATGTAATAAATACTAAAGAAACATTATTTAAGCTTTTTGATTTAAGACAACGGCTAAATGTTTGTAAAAAAACACGAAAGTATACTTATTATAATTTTTTTTTTTCAAATCTTTAGGAAACTAACAATCAATAATTTATTTTGAAAGGATATTTTCTTTTATCGAATAAGGTTTTGGCCTCTCCATTTTATTTTTATAATTTACCTAAAGCTAAAAGTTCTTTACAATTCTTGTAGTTTTTGTCTCTTTTAATTATAACCTTCTTCTCTCTTCTTGTCTTCTAATTATAATTTGTTAGTTATTCGACATAATAGATACAAACACTCAAACACTCACAAACACTCTCTTTCAGAATGGAAAAGTCACAGTTGCTTTGCAGAAATTCTGAACTTATGAGAAAACTGAGAAACCTATGGTCTTCTCATAAAAAATACTGCACCACCACCATAGCACCTTATCGAAGCTACACCCCCCTAAGTGGGTACCCAAGTAGCACAAGCTATGACTTAGACCGCACTTTTTTGACTTCCACTCCGCATACATATAGAAATAGATTTAGAGGTGCCAATGGATATAATTATATTGGTTATGCTAGAGATGAAATCGGTAACATGAGCAGAAATTTAAGCGATCTCTCATTAGATAGAATTGGCGATTCTGACGATGATCCTGTTAAGGTAAGAAAGGAACAAAACCATGTAAGAGCAAAATTAAACGTATATTTGAATGAATTAGAGTAGTTTAGTGCATGGTTGATATGTTCTGATCGATATGCTATATAATTATTATCATAAGAAAAATAATTTTATCTTTGTTACATTCTTTCAAAATTCATTGTATAGGTACGACAAATGTCGCATATCAAAGTCAATAACTGTACTTTTATTAAGTATAATTTTAACAACAGTAATATTTGGGTAAATCAAAACTTTAGTTTTATCAATTTCGTTGTGGTTCTTGTACAACCGAATTACCAGGATTGTATGCATCAATTTTGTAAATATTCCACAAGAGTCATTTATCGTGTGTGTGTATAAACTATTTTATTTCAACTATTGACTGTTACCTTTATTATGTCTGTGCCATTTACTATATTTGCACGTATTCGTGTGGCACTTGAGTGTGTGCGTGTGACCACGTGTGTGTGTGTGTTCAGGAAAGAATTGGCAACTCTGCAGCGTCAAGTAGATCACCTCGGGCGATCCCTGCAGACTCCTGCCTCGCACCCACCTAGCAGTTATCAAGGTATTTGGTTCAGGGAATAAAATTTTGACGTGATAACGTCTTATAAATCGATGAACACCGGCTGCACGCACGAAAAAGTACCTATCACTTTCCGCCTGAGCCTGAGCGTGCAAGTGAGAGCGCGGAACAAGCGATAGAGAGGCACGATCGGCCCAAACGTTGGCTTTTGACGCATTTATTTTTCTTCTCGCGTGACGTCAGAGCTAGCAATTCGAATAGTTTTGCTACTGGAACACCGCCACGCGAGCTTCTTCGAGAACTTGTAGTTATATAAAACTATCGTGCGTAAACCGACTTTACAGACAACCATAATTTTTTTGAATAACGTTTTTTACTCCAAGCTCTCCACCACCACCACCATTACAGCCCATCAACGTCCCACTGCTGGGCACAGGCCTCCAATCTCATAGAAGAGAGAGAATTAGAGCTTAGACCCGCCACGCTGAACCAATGCAGGTTGGCGGGTTTTAACGACTATTATCGTATTAGTGATAATAACCGGGACCGACGGCTTTTTAGTGCTCTCCGAGGCGTGGGGCTGAAACAACGTCAACTTCCTCCAAGCTCTAATTGATTAAATTGATTAAATTACTTAATTACCAACTAATTTGACGACTGACTGTTATCAGGTCGTATTATAATAGTACCAGCTATACTGATACATTGGCACTTTAGTTATTATTATATAATATATTACCTATATTATTTTGTTTACAATACCTTGCATTTGTTCAATTAATATTTTCAATACGTTAAGAATAATTTAGAATAGTGTTTGTGTGTGGTTATTCAAAAATGAATAAAAATGCATGTCCTAGCTTTATTTTCATTCCATCAACTAGGGGCAGAGCCCTGACTTCAACATTTTTTAAGTCAACTGTTAAGTTTTAGCTTGTTACTGACAGATGTAACTTTTCAAATTAATTACCATAAAATTAACTTGTTTGTTTACTGTTCGTAAACCAGCCAAAATCGTGTGTAGATCTTGGATATCCAATAAATGAACGATATTCATTTAAAATTTATTTACAGCACCTACCTCGCACGCACCCGCAGCCAACAGAATACCACATACCCAACCCAATGCCGGACCAAACTATACCGGAGCTGAGTCCACCGGAGACACCACATTCAGAGGCCACAGACCCGATACAAACGCCCAAAGAGACCACCAAGCAACAGGACGTGTAACACAAGAACATGTGCAAGACATCAGTAAAACTAAAAATAATTACCCAGCAGAAAATCTACCAATTAATGCTCAAGAATACACCAAACAAGAAACACACACAATCGCAGAACCAGATTACAATAAACAAGAAGGTAAACCACAAAAGAGGCTATCCAAACAAAACTCAAGAGAATCAAATGGTAGAGGGGAAAAAACTTTACATAAAGAACTTTCTAGAGATGTGATACCACCTGTATCACTTAATATAGAAACAGAGAATACGGGACACACGGAAACTAATGTTACAAGTGATGAATATAATACAAATGTCAATACAGAAGAGATTGGCGAAGGTAATACAAATGAAATGGAACAAGAACAAGAATATGTTACTGAAAATAAACCAGTAGAAGAGGAGCTTCCACAACAATACGATAATCAACAGTACAGCGCAGAAGAGTACCAGAATTATGATCCAAATTATGAGCAACCCCAACCAAATTACGAACAATCCGAACAAAATTATGAACAACCAGATCAAAATTATGAACAACCAGATCAAAATTATGAACAACCAAATCAAAATTATGAACAACCACAATACACTGAGCAGTATGAAAATTATGAGCAGTATCCTCAACAATATGTAGATCCTAATGCTCAGTATGAAGGTCAGTATGAAAATTATCCTACAGATGGGAACTATACTGAACAGGCTTATGATAATACGCAGTATAACCCAGAATATACGGAACAGCAATATTCTGAAAATGTTCCTGAACAAGCAATCGATCCTTCTGATAATGTTCAACTTCAACCTACTGAAATACCACAAGATTTAAAAAAAGATAGTCCTACACCTAAAGCTCGCCAAAGTTAGCATTTAAAACTTAGTTAAGAATTCGTTTATTTACGTGCAATATTTTTTGTTAATCTTTAGCTTTAGTTATGTTGTGAAATTTTAAATATTCGCCATTTCTTAATTTAAATAAGTTAAGCTTTTGATGTTAGAAATATTGGGTACAAAAAATTTAAAAGATTAGGTACCTAATTTATTTGTCTTAAATAGTATTAGGGAAATATAAGGCCCTTATATTTACCTAAAACTATAACCCCTTACTTATAATAAGGCCGACCTCCGTGGCGCAGTGTTGAGCGCTGTTGCCTTAACGTGCGGAAGTCCCGGGTTCGATCCCCGGCAGGGTTTGGAAATTTATAATTTCTAAATTTCCCAGGTCTGGCCTGGTGGGAGGCTTTGGCCGTGGCTAGTTACCACCCTACCGGCAAAGACGTGCCGCCAAGCGATTTAGCGTTCCGGTACGATGCCGTGTAGAAACCGAATAGGGGTATGGGTTTAATATAACTGCCATGCCCCTAACAAGTTAGCCCGCTACCATCTTAGACTGCATCATCACTTACCATCAGGTGAGATCGCAGTCAAGGGCTAACTTGTAGTGGATTAAAAAAAAGGGGTACAGTACATAGCAAAGATCATCTACGATTGTTTTTCGTTTTTTTTCTATTGTCACACTGTAAGGTTCCCCAGAAATAAGTCTACAAAAATATAAATCATTAGAAAAAATAATAACATCGTTTGGACAATCGTTCGTCCTATATAAATCAATCATTTCAATTTTATGTTTCAAAAATTATTATAAAATGTATCGAGTCATTAAAAGTAATTTTTGCTCAATACAATAGAGTCTATAGACCTTATAGTGTTTTATTTTTCTAAGTTCAATAACATTTTATAGTCCCACAAAATTACGGCTTACCCGGTAAGAGCATCGCTATAGTAAGCATTAAAAATATGATAAAAATAGCAGCAGTGTAGGTCTTCTCCGTTTGGCCCTTAGGGCCAAGCGGGGGTACGGGCCTCGAGGCCAGCCTCCTTACCCGGGCGGGGCGCGGGGCAACTCTGTGCCCCGGTGGGTGTCTTTATGTCGGGATAAACCGGCTAGGGCCTGCCTTGTAGGCTACGGGCCCCTAATGATAAAAATAAACAGGCATAGAAATTAGTTCCAATTTTGGCCACCTCAGTGCATACCTCTACACCTACTGCCGAAGCCGTTCCGTTTAAAATAAGCCCGCAACGGGGTGACGCCCCGTAAGTTACTTTACTTTGCGAAAAAGAATCGCGTGGGATGCGAACCTGCGACATTTTGCTTAAGCCGCGGCTCTTTCCGCCTGAGATACGAAGAGCTTCTTGGAAGTGTTCAAAATGTTGAACACTAAAATATTTATTACAAGTAGGTACCTATCTACTTTCAGAGAGAGACTTTAGCGTAAGATTTTTCCAGACCAGATACCTGCGCCTTGTAGTGCCAAAAATAACTATGTTCTAAACGCTCGTCTAGTCTATTCGATCTGTTTTATTAAATTTTTGATTTGATTTGATGTCTGGTGAGTCTCGAGTCTCGACCATAGATGAGTATGTTTAACCTGTCTCGACTCACAAAATCGCGCGCAGTTGGTGGCTGTGCAAGGGCTGTGCGAAGTTTATGATTTTCGCGAATAACGCGGGCGGTGGTGAACTGGTGAGACAGGACAGTAGTTACCACTTACCTAGAACCAAAAACAAGAGTAAGCGTGAAACAAAGGCGTGAAAACCATAGACGATTTATAGATTTGTTTTTTTGTTTGTTGACAGCACTTTTGAGTTTGACGTTTCTGACGTTTACTTACGATTTATCGTAATGTAATGTTTGGACAAATGTATGGGCGACCGCGTAACTTTTGCATCAATCATTGATACATCGCAATCGCCTCCGATTGGCTGATTTTATGGTATTCTTGCTACGTCAATGGATTTCGTCCAATAGTGGAAGAGTGTTAACCAATCAGAGGTGATTGCGATGTATCAATGATTGATGCAAAAGATACGCGGTGGCCCTGCAGCAGAGCCGATCTGAAGTGATGAAGTGTTTGTTTATGGTTATTTTGTGTTGACAACACGCAACACAGTGTTGTGTATTTTCCTATTCTTACCGAAAATAAAAACAGTGTAAAACACAGGTGTGGACTGTAGTAGTAAAGAATAAATAATAAAATGGTGTGTGAGAAATGTGAGAAGAAACTCGGTCGCGTGATAACTCCAGACCCGTGGAAGACAGGGGCGCGGAACACAGTCGAGTCTGGAGGTCGGAAAGTTGGTGAAAACAAAGCTTTGACCGCCAAAAAAGGACGCTACAATCCTTACACGTCGAAGTTTCAAGAGTGCAAGTAAATGCAAAAAAACTAGCTGATGCCGCGACTTCGTCCGCGTGGATGGAGGTTTTTTTGTTCCCTCGGGAATTTTTCAATTTTCCGAGATAAAAAGTAGCCTATGTGCTATTCCAGACTATAATCTAACTCTGTGCCAAATTTCATCCAGATCCGTTCAGCCGTTCTGGCGTGATTGAGTAACAAACATCCATCCATCCATACATCCATCCATCCAAACTTTCGCATTTATAATTAATATTAGTATAAGTATATATAAGTATATAAGTAGAGATAATACAGTTAGTGAAAACTCAAAACTCAACTCAAAACTCAAAACTTAGAAGTTTGAACCAGGGATGAACCCAGGCCTCCAAATAGAAAACCAAAGTCTTAACCACTCACTCAGACTTCACACAGATTGCTTTGCTTTTGAAAGAACATCTTGCTAATACATAAATTGTATTGTATTGTATCATTTACTTTTAGTAGTAAGTAGCTATTATTAAAAGGAAACACTTGATAAGCACTTGATTATTATTTATTCCTTATTTTTAATCACACAGACACGGTAGCCATTATTACATGCTCTTAATTTTTCCTTCTTATTCGTATGCAAGTTCTCTATTGCCCAAAAAAAAGGAGTTTCTTTATTGTACCATAATTTCTAAATGCCTGAACGGATTTGGATGTTTGGGGTATCGTTAAAATTCTTACATTCTCCCGAGTGACACCGGCTATAAATTTTTTGAAAAAAATATCTATATGACAGGACAGTCATATGTTTTATTTTTTTAAATGATTATGTTCTCTTGTTTTTCAGGATCTGCCGAACAAAAGTGCATCAAGTTGGCTCCCACTACTGTCAAGCGTGTGCATACAAAAAGGGAATCTGTGCAATGTGCGGAAAAAAGATACTGGACACTTCTAATTATAGACAGAGTTCCACGTAGTGTAGGATAAACTGTTACATAGATAAAGGTGACTGTATTTCTTAATTCAAAATATTTTATAAGCTGTAGGTATGAGTATACTTTTTAAGAATCTTGTACAAATTTAATTTAAATAATTAGTGAAATTATACAAATAAACTTACAAAATTATGTATAAAACTTTTGTTCAGAATAAATTATCATGGATTCCTCCTTAACTTTAGAGAAAATAGGACCTATCTCTAGTTTTTTTTTATTCGACTACAAGTTAGCCCTTGACTGCGATCTCACCTGATGGTAAGTGATGATGCAGTCCAAGACGGTAGCAGGCTAACTTTTTAGGGGTACGGCAGTTAATTTAAACCCATATTGGTAAACTACATTACTTACATTACTAATATAAACATAATTGCTCTATTTTTTATGAAAAATTATAAGACCGAATATTTTTTATATATGTAGGCAGTCATAGGCAAGTACAGTGCAAATAGGCATTAGAAAATTAAATGTTTTCTTAACAAAATTTCCATTAAAAGAAATAATTAAAACAACATGTAGGAGCTTGATAAGAGATTTTAATTATGACTTGGATTAACTTACTTAATTGGAAAACAAGACATGAGTTTTTGTAGTACAAAATTAATTATTTTACTGATACTTATGGTGAGTAAACATTTTTATCATATAATTATTAATTATGATAAGGTTTAAAATATTAATAAAAATAATATTATCATGAACATTAAATAAAATTTTAAATTAATTATTTATGCAATAGATTATGCTGATGGCATTTTCTATACTAATATTATAAATGCGAAAGTTTGGATGGATGAATGTTTGTTACTCAATCACGCCAGAACAGCTGCATGGATCTGGATAAAATTTGGCACAGAGATAGATTATTGTCTACAGGCTATAATAGCACATAGGCTAGGCTTTTTATCCCGGGAAATTAAGGAGTTCCCGCAGGAAGAAAAATCCTCAATCCACACGGACGAAGTCGAGGGCATCAGCTAGTTTTTCTATAAAAACTAAACTCAAGCAGGTTGTAGTTGTGTTTTTAACAAAAAAAATGCTTATTCAGGCCTGTTTAGAAAAAACATCATCATACAACAGGAAAATATTAAGAAGGGTGTTACCAACAAAAATTCCAGTGCAAAGCTCGTATGCTGATCTCCTGAACTCCTTGATCAAAGTGAACCAAGAAAGAGTGATAGCATTGAAAAAACTGTATGTCTTAAACAGTGTAACGTATGGTAAAGATGTATTGAGGAGTACCATTGAAAATAAGCTAGAAGATTATGATAAAATTCAGGAAAGGCTGATAAGGAATCTGAAATACATTTTGGACGACGTAAGTAAAGTAATTTGAAGAACTGAGGCCCAATAGTCTAAGAAAATCGTTTCGATCGTTCGTATAACTCGAACTGTTTAAAGAGTTCACAACATGCTTTTTGACACGCAGGAACCTTTAAGAACTCTTCAAACAGTTCGAATTATAAGTTTGACAAATGTTTACGATTTTCTTACACAATTGGGGGGCTGATTGACATTGTATCAGAATCATTGTCTGGTGCTGACCATTGACCACAAGTCATTTGTCGTAAATCGCGATCTATTTCGCGAAATTTGATCGTGAGTGTAAGATCTAAAAGCCAAATTTTGGCGCAATGCTAGCCCACGGAAATCCCGTGCACACTATAATACACAGCCCAAGTAATTTGGCCGTTGGCGTCATGACATTTTCACCGTGAGCATAGATTAATTATAATACCAAGTATAGATTGCTAACTCCCTTATAATTTTTTTTCTAGGTTAATACTATCGTTAGGTGGCGCTACCAGGCTCGCTCTTTATATGATTATAGTAAAATCGGTGAAATATCGTATTTTCTTGGTTCAATTTGTATTAATCATTTATATAAAATTATCAAAATACAAAAATTTGATAAAATCACTTAAGCAAATAGGAGCAAATTTACATTCAAGTAATTTTAACAAACAGCTTGCACAGTTACGCCATCTCAGATTGTGCGAAGAACTACAAGGTACCGGCGACTCTAATGTGCATTTAGTGAGCTTTGATTGAATGTATGAAGTGAACAGTCTTATACTGGTTTATATATTGTCTTTGACCGTGAGTAAGGAATAAGTGGGCCTTGGGATCAAGCCGCGCGTAGTCCTATAGGCTAGGAGGACAATCGAGAATTCGAAATTCGAATGCATTTGGATTGTGGACCGTGAGCGGGCAAAACTTTGTTGGCCGTCATTTGATCTAAGCAGTTTGACAGAAGTAAAATGACTTATCGTAAATGAGCTTAAGTACCCGAACTTGTTTTAGTTAGCAAAGTGTTTTTTTTTTCGCAGTTGGAACAAGCACCGAAAGCATCAATCGATGAAAACGACGTAAACGCAATTCTCCAAGATCACGATCACATTTTTGTATTACCAATTGAAAACTATAATAATAAAGAACAAGAAAGCTATATTAAAAACGCTTTACGCAATAAAGATTCTGATGATGATAGCAGCAAGGCAGATGACAATGACAAGGATGAATCTAAAGATGACAGTAAATCTACATCATCAGAAAAATTTAATGAAGAATCGTTAAACGAAGCTAAGGGTAATGACACTCAGAGTAGAAGTTTTTATTTCTATGGATGTGGTAGGGGTAGGCTTAGATGTATTAAGGCTTGCAAAGAAGCATATAGGGAAGCATGCGATTATTACTACTGTGGAAGTAGTCTTAGAAGCAGTTTGAGAAGTGCATGTAAGAGTGAGTGTATATCGTGGTTCTATTGAATATATTGAGATTACGTTGCTATATTGTGTTTTATTAAAACCTATCCACACAAATTGTAAGTACGTACTGCATCCAATCATGATGTGTATTTTATACCCATTGAGTATTGAAATTTTTGATTGTGTAGTTAAAAAATTACATCTACATTGAAAAACGTACTTATACAACGCGAATTGTTATAAAATATATCAAATCAATAAATATCAATATGGCTTCCCGAACAAGTGGTAGATTCATCGAAACAACGACGATTGTAATAAAACGAAAAATCATAAAAAAATAATTAAAACTGTCAAGTAATAGAAGTTAAAATTATGGATTTTAAAAATTATCGTATTGTAACTTACCTAACTTATCATTTTACAAAGAAATTGCTAGAATAAAGTGGTTCACATATTTAGGTATTAAACGTACGTACGTACCTACGTACGAACAGTATGAGTTTCTATAGGATTATTTTAATAACGATTTTAATCTATATTTTGGTGAGTAGGTATATGTAAGTCAGTAATTGTTTTTAGTTTCCAAGTTACTTAGTTGAATTTCGCCAGAATCCAGATTTTGATCTAATTTAACAATTTTTTCCGAAATACTAGAATTATGTAACAGACGCAAACGAGGATACTAAATTACGTAATATATATTATGATTCACGTGATCATGATCTAAAAAGGCATCATCGACATCCAGGACTCATTGTACTAAGTGTAAGTCATGTTACATTAATATATTTTTTTTAAATCTCACAATCATCAAAAATAAGTAGATTTTTTATTCACTACAACTTACAAGTTACAAGTTAGCCCTTGTCTGCGATCTCATCTGATGGTACCTCAGTGGCGATGCAGTCTAAGATGGTAGCGGGCTAACCTGTTAGGGGTATGACAGTTTCATTAAACCCATACCTACCCCTAACTAGTAGGTTTCTACACGGCATCGTACCGGAACGCTAAATTGCTTGGCGGTACGTCTTTGCCGGTAGAGTTATAACTAGCAACGAGCCGAAGCCTCCCACCAGACAAAATTTTGATTGATTTTGCTTTTACGTTGCGCTTTTGCTCTACAATTTCACATTTTATTTCATCGCTTGCCTTATTTCTCACTCATTGAATTTATTGACCCAGATATGTTATTTTTTCATAATTATTTTTCCAAGTAACCAACCAAGAAACATATTTTTAGCTCGTGTCAAGAATATCTATTCTTTAACTAAAATATTAGTCTCTTTTTAATTGCAATTGATGCTTTCTTTACAGTGAATACGTACCAGTACCTATATAAAATAACCAAATGACAACTCCAAACCAATTTATAGGTCACATCTGAAATCATGATCATCTTCATCAATTCTGTTATAACATTTGAATAGATGTTTTCTTTACAGTCAAAACTTATAAAAAATCCAAATGGAATCTACAAACTACTTTATTCATCATCTGAAAGTCGTTCAAGCGACCCGAATCGGGATGCACTACGTAAAAGGGCATCAAGCTCCGAATCTGAACAGTACAACAGTACGGAATTAGAAAAAATAATTTTCCTCCCTAATAATACACACAAATATATAAAAACCGCTGAAATAATCGACTCAAGTAATGAAGATGTCAAAGACGAGAAGACAGTTCAAAGTTTAAGGGAAAAAGAAGAATTAAAATGTATAGAGGCCTGTGAAGAGGTGCTTGGTAATGTATGCGATAAACATAGATGCGGGAATAAAGAACGGCACGTGTTTGCAAAGGATTGTTTTAGCGCTTGTGACACTCGTTTTAGAAATTAAAAGAGTTAAATAAACTTGTGACTTTAATTTTATTAAATTTCATACAGTGTTATATGATTCAGTTCTTGGTACAACTGGTCATTTACTTCTAAAACGTTTTAAAGTTTGTTAAACCTGTTCAAAATATCTGAAAAGTAAAATCAATAACTAATCCAAAAATCAATACCTAAGTGATCATCTAATAAAAGTACTAATGTTATAAATGCGAAAGCGTGTCTGTCTGTCTGCTACGCTTATTCGGCCCATCTTTTCAACCGATTTTGAAAAAATTTGGTACAGAGGTAGGTTGCACCCCGGGGAAGAAGATACGGTAGGTACTTTATATCCTGGAAAATTAAGGAGTTCCTGCGGGAATCAAAAACCTTAATTCTCGCGGACGAAGTCGCGGTAATCATCTATTAGTAAATAAGTTTTAAATTCAAACTTATTTAGGTATTCTAAACCGACGCAACGAACAAAAAATCAAAAGTCATTTTGTAGGTAGATATGTTTTTTTTTGTTTTCATAAATTCAATACATAGTTTTCTTTGCATATATATCATTCAATATCAGTTTCAATACTAGAGACCGACGTTAAAAATTTGGACTTGCAGTTTCTTCTACATTCCTTTTTAAATTCCCGTTTCATTTTACGTCTGCATTTGTACGAGCTACAGACAATCTTATATGCGTTTTTGCATGCCGTCGTACAAGTTTTAGAAGCTTTTTTATCACAGGAGCTTCGCCATCTTTTTCTTAACATGATTTTTTGGACGTTATCTAGATTCAAATCGTCGATTTCAAGATCAGAATCTTCTTCTGTATCAATTTCTTCACTGTCTAAGTCGTTTTCTTGTATATCTAAACGATACACCGCTACATTTTCTGGTTTATCTATTTCACCCAATTTGTGTCCCTGAATAGCTTTTCCTTTTAAGAGTTTAATGGATTTGTCTGCAGAGTTTAATTTATCATTCTGTGAAATATGAATAAATCAGCTCATACATAGTTAACGCGTATTATCTCATAGTAAGAGAGAGAATTAGTGCTTAGACCCACCACGCTGCTCCAACGCGGGTTGGCGAGCTTTAACGACTATTATCATGTTAGTGATAATAACCGGGACCGACGGCTTAACGTTCTCTCCGAGGCACGGGGGTTACTCACCGCCAACCTCCAACTCCGGGCTGGCCCTGAGAATCTCTTAACTGAAAACCCAATAAGTACCTAACAATTATTTTGTGCCCAACCATGAATCGAACTCGTGATCCGCAGTCGACTATGCTAATCGCTAGACCAAGAAGGCAGTTGTGAGGCACTTTACTTACACGTAAAAATTCTATGAAGCTATTCTCCAGTATAAAATCTGAATCCAACGGGGTTGGTAAATCGAAAGTACTGTCTGGCTTTAAATATATTTTAGAAGAACATAATCTCTGCAATAGAAAATTCTCATATTACCTACTACAAATTAGAATTAATAGTTATAAGTATAAAAATAGAAATCAGTATTATAAATAATGAAAAAAAAACGTTTTAAAAGACAAAATTTAAAAAAAAACTTACTAAATTAATTAAAATGGACTGAGCAAAGACCAATCTTTTTAGTATAAGCATTTTAATTAATTTTAACTCACTCACTCAGATGATTCTCGCGACTTCGTATGCGTGGATTTTGATTTAAGTTCAATACCCGTTCGTTTCAAACTTTATAATTTTTCCGTATAAAAAATAGGCTACATAATATTCATAAGTCACTCTCCTATAGCATATACAATAGTAGCCTTTATCTAACATAGGTATACCCAATTTTTGTAAAAATGTTTGATGTTTCAAAATCGGTTTCTGGAATTTAAGAAAAACGCATATTACTTTAAAATTCCTCTTTATTTTTATAATATACCTACATCAATAAAATACATTTTTGTATAATAAATTGTGATAACTTGTTAATTAATGCGATTTACTTAGGTATAATACAATATTGTAACATTTAATACAAAATATTAATAAACAAACAAACATGATCACAAAATAATACCAGTATAAGTACATTAAACATATTAATTATACGAACCATAAAATATTATTATGATTGTAATAAAATATCACAGACTAAGGAAAAAGAGAAAGTGAAGAAAAATTGCGTCGTAAAAAATGTGGTCATTAAAATAAACCAATCATGCGAATTCTCTTCTGTTACGTTCTACTGTACTGAATTCTTTTGGTGAATATCTGCTCTAACTGTTATTTTGCATCATTCTTTCTTTTTCCTTTAGTCTTAATAAAAAAAATTGATGACGATTTTCTACAACTTAAAATTAAAATGTATTAAAAGTTTGATTAATCTATAATATACCGGAATATAATACTTTTTAGCAAAAAAAAGTTGAATATCTACTAATCGATATCTTACACTTCTACCTACTTTACAGCTTTGTGGTATTCTGTTAATTTAACTGCATTTAAAAAAACAAATGCTCCATAAAAAAATGGAAGACTGCAGATTGTTTATCCGTAAGACAAAAAGTAATATAAGTTCACTATTGGTTTTGGTTAAATAAATATATTACACATAAGTAGCTGCTGCTATATAATAACTGTCTTATATTTTGTAAAACTATTTTACAAATATTATATTATGTTACATGGTAATACTCATAGGACGGAATGTTGACGAAACAATTAGCATGGGAGGTTTAAAACTGTCTTTTTTATTTTATTTCTATTAATAATTATATAACAATAATTATTACATGCAATTGCTAACAGTAGTAAAATAATTATATATTTTATAATCAATTTGTGACCGTAAACTATACATCCATTGTTTCACAACCCTACAAACAGTTTTATTATATTATGTGATATTTTTATACTTAATATTGTTACTTTAAAAAATAAGGCACATTTTTTACGTTTCGACTTTCGATCCATTTTCGCAATAAATTGACATCAATTAACATTATTTATTTTTCTGGCACTTACGTCGTTTATTCAATAAGAATCTCATATGTTATACAACTAATTTTACAGTATGACTTATTATCCAACGCCAATAACATTTAGTTACTGTAAATCCTCCAAAATATAACAACATAAAATTTAAGTACGGCCAGCGAAAAGCGATACAAAATATACTTAGATCCTTCTTAGACTTGAGACAGACTTCTTAGACATGAATTTCGTCGTCAAAAGGTTACTCCACACTCTAAACCCTTTGTAAATAAAATGTATTTCACGAAGGTCCTTGTAATTTGTAATCGTAGGTTTGTTTCGTCTTCAAAAGGTTACATAATCCCCAAAAACACTCCACACTCAATAAAATGTATTGAAATACATTAAGTTACAAATTAATAATAAATTAATTGTAATATTTTATAGGTATAAACTTTCAATGATGGTGTACAAGACAGTTGTGGTCTTGCTTCAACGTTTAGAAAGGAACAGAGTGTACTTAAGTTTATCTTGTGACGACGAAATAACTCAAAATTATTTTCGTATCACTTTTCATTGGCTACTTAATTATCAGAAGGTCAGCTCTGTAACCTAAAAGCGGAAACCAGCTATAGCTCTCAGTCGCGTTCATACAGCAATATTTTTATTCTACTAAAAGTTAGTCCACGTTGTCGATCTCACCTGGTTATAAGTGATGCAGTCTAAGATGGTAGCGGGCTAACTTGTTAGGGATATTTCAGTTATATTAAGCCGATACTCCTAAATCGGTTTCTGACTTTCTACACGACATCGTACCTTCGCTTAATCGCTTGGCGACACGTCCTTGCCAAGGATGGTGACTAGCCACGGCTGAAGCTTTTCACCAGACCAGAATTGAGAAAATTATAAATACCCAAAAAGACTCTGCCGGGGCTCAAACCTGAGACCTACCACTTAAAGACAACAGCGCTTGAACCACTATGCCAGGGAGGTGAAGCAGTATCATTCGTAAATTCGATTGAGATTACCTTTGAGAGCGCACAATGGTTTAGGCTTTTAGTATACCTACCTACAGCCGTTCTTCTATGTATCATCTATTTTGTGTTTATAATCTACCGCCGCTTGGACTCCTAGAACTACTCTTGATTGAAGTAACTGTTATGTTTCCAGAACTACCGCTTAACGTCGGAGGTGGTGATCGAGGTAACGAAAAAGTTTTCTCCGAAAGATTCTCTTGACTTAGCGACTTCTGTGTGGCGAAAACCGGAATTTTGGACGAGACGAAACCCGTTAAAGGCTTATCTCTCTTCGGCTCTGACAGTTTTACAGGAATGTTCGAAGGTTTTGCGGAAATTACAGGCTTTTGGCTGGAAACAGGTAGATCGCTTGCTGCCCGCAACTGCATTTGGTCGAGCTGCGATAGCCGACGGTTCTCTAAGTCAGTACTTGTGACGATAGTGCCTTTTGGAGATTCGTAAGTTGCTGTGCGGAATTTAATATGACTGTTTCTAGGTAAATCGAAATCTGAATGTCGTTTTTTCGGTTCGTTTGTGCTTTGACTCGTTCGTTTTCTAACTTCGGCTTGGTGTCTTGCTGAGTGGTACCTCTCGTTGGAAATGAAATCGTTCAGCATTTCAATGTCCAATTCGTACGTTAAAATAGGTTCCTCGTATTGCTGTATTGAGGGCGGTGCTCTCTGTCTGTTAGATATTTTACTTATTTCTTTAATTAAATCTGATTTCTGCTGTGCTATTTTATCAGTTTTTGGTGTTATCACTTGAATTTCTGTGACATGATCCTTTTGAGAGTCATCTCTAGATTCTATTGCGCAAAATTTGTTTTCAGTTATTGTAGAAGGGTTGATAGAATATCTGGTTTTTGTCGTTTCAACCGCGTCTTGGTTTGTGCTGGTCTTGTCTTCCAATTCTTGGATTACCCTTATACCCATACGAGATAATTCCTCGCTAGATTTTTGTGCCATAAAACTGGAGTCATTCTGGAGTTTCTCCATCAATGCTTTCGCTTGTTCTTCACCCATTTCTGTCGTATTTAAAATTATAGTTTCAGTTCTTGTGTAAGATGGTTCAGTTGTAGTGAAATGTATGTTAGGGTTTTGTCTCTTTATTTCTTCAAGCACTTTCCTGTCTATAGCTTTAACATTGGTTCCTTCTTCTAACTCCAACTCATTTATGACTCCCCCCCCACCTTTCATAACTCCGAAAGTAACCTGTTCCACTTGTAGAGGAGCTTCCATTTTACTCGTTATATATCTAGTTGATATTTGTTCAACGTTTTGAGTTACCACTTTGTTACCATATTCGTCTTCTGTAACATTAACTGTTACAGTTTTTTGTACAGGTTCCTGCTTCATTGTCAGAGAAACGTTTGCTGGTTCCATGTATAATGTTCTCGTTTCTTTTCCTTCGCTTCGATTCTTTGTACCTTCGACCAAATCTGGCACTAATCTCAAATCAGCCTCACCTATCTCTATAGATTTTGTATATGAATTACGTTTGGTATCTGAAGCTAAATTCTTTTCATCGGTTGATATAGTTACAATATTACTTCCTTGAACTTCTTGTTTGTTTTTAGAGTCGGACCATTCGCTTGAAAATGTTTCCTGAGGTTTTTTAATTAATTTCAAGCTGTTGTTATTCGAACCCACTCTGATATTGCTAACAAATTCATCGTAATCTCTTGTTTTAGGTGCTGATGTTGATGAAGATGTTTTCAAATCAAAATTAACAATATCAGGTTGATGCGTCTGTTTAGCTGATTTGAAAGAATCAGTCATTGCAGGCACGTCTTTACTCGATGACGTAGACGCTTCCTGCTTTTGGGTTGACTGGTCAATGTGAACATTGAAAATGGGATTCTTCGCTAAAAGCTTTTTCATCATTTCTGATTTAGGTCTTTCTAAACTATTAACGTATGAACTGCGGGAAACTTTCATATCATCAGGAATGTTTGTGTCATAGGTCATAGCAAGTTTCTCTTCATATTTGGCAGGTGATGTTTTAGATTCCGTGACAGTATTTGTTTCTTGATTACTATCGAGTGAACTTGGGTTGCTACCGTCAGAAGTAGATTTGGCAAATTCAGATACAAGTTTTAAATGGACTTTCAGATTTTCATCCATTATTCTTCGCGCTAAGTGATCTGACGTTTCATGCGGTTCACTTTCTTTAGTGTCTATATTGGTTTGGTATTTCCTAAAATACATTTCTTGTGAATCATTTTGACCCGATTCCATAGAGCTGTTTGATCCTTTAACTATGGCGTCTTCTAGATTCCCAAACTCAGAAGCTTTCTTTAAACGATTTCTTTGAAATGTATTCAAACCTTCTACGGCAGATGTTTTAGCTATATTCAAGCTAAGTCGGGGTTCTTTTTGTTTGACAACAACACCTTTGTCAGAATCTATATCTGTTAACACATCTTCGGTACCTGAATCAAAGAATGTTGTTTCTACAACTGACATAGCTTTTCTCTTTTTAGGCGAAAGTGTACTTTCTTGAATTTCGACATCGTCTGCTGTTATGTCCAAACTTTGCGCTCTTTCTAAAGTGCCTGTTACTTGTTTACTAGCTTGTTTAGCTCTTAATTCGAATCTTGACAAGTCACCAAGCGAAGCTGCTTTGCGTTCATTTTCATCTAATAATGATGTATCATCAGAAGCGGAACGCACTGTCTCATTTAATGGAGAACTGTGAATAGTTATATCACTATTATTTAATTCAATAGTGGTAGATCTATCATCACTTTTGTCGCTATTATTTAATGATACTACGGAGTGTACATCTTGATTAGATGAAAGATTAGATTTAGAATCTGCAAAGAAATTATTAAGTGAGTCACTTTCTCGTTTAAAAGGTTTCGAAACAATATCATCGATGTCATCCTGGCTAAAATTAATTGATTCTTCAATACGAGATTTTATTTTGTTTACTTTTGGCGTTGAAGTATTGTACGAGTTAATAGATTTATTGGATGTAGTGGATGTAAAAGAGGTATCATGCAAAAGACTTGAGTGATGCTTTTCGTTCTTTAAAAAATCATGTAAATTATTCATTTGCTCTAAAATGCTATCATCGCTTTTATTTTTTTCTGGATCTGGAGGCGATGGTGCTTTGCCTTTAGATTTCTTTGTAGGTTTGGGCGCTTCTTCTTTTTTATGTTCAACTTTATCTTTCTCTTGTATCAAATCTGCTGAACTTTTTCTGTTACTCCGTGCTGCTTTTGCCGCATCGAACATGTGCTGAGGTAACTCTTGAGGGATGCCATTCTCATCGCGTTTTATTCCACTAGAATTCAGATCTGTTCTAGTAAATGACGATGAGACAGACGTATCAGATATTTTAGAAGTTTCGTGGCTGATATTTGTATCAGATTCGTTCGTCTTTACCCTTGCATTTGGTATGGGTGGCGCAAGTTTTTCCCTTCGCTTTGCAACGACTGGTTTCTTTTGTTCTGTTTCATTCTCGAGTTTTATTTGAGCTGTGGGAGCTGCCCTTTGTGGCTCTGGTTTGTCGGGTTCATCGATTGCTTTCTTTTCGAGTACCACAGACCCGTTCTCTACACTTTTTTGTTTTAAAACTCCATCGTCAGGGACATTAGGCGGTAGTACTCTTATCCCGAATTTCATTCCTCTTTTAGGATCGTATTCCCTCTTTTGTACTTCTGCGTGATCTATGTTATGTCCTATGCCGTTCTCAGGTTGTATTATTTGAATGTCGCTGCCAGTTGAGTGTCTGTTTTTGTTTCTATCAGGTTTGTTGACAGCTGGTGGGATTTCTGAGAGTCTTTTGTTTGCCAGCTTCAAGTTCTTTTCATTCTCTCTTTCTAACGTCGTAGGTGCTTCTTTTCTCTCTTTCTTATTTCTTTCTAACGTGGTGGGGATTATCTTTTCGGTGATGATCTTCTTTATGCCTCCTTTTCCATGTTTCGTTTCGAGTGTGGAATTGTTGGAATGCGATGTGTTGGGAGATCTCGGGGGATGTAAGAGTTTTCCTTCTTTTTCCAGCTGAAAGAGAAAAAGCAAAATTTCATTGATTTAAAATGACACTTCTACAATGTAACGTTCTACCAGTATTTGCATGCAAACCAATATATATGTCACCGTAAGATTGTAAAAACCGGTGGTAAAACTGCAAACAGAATTGCCCTATAGGGCAGAATAATATGAAAATGTTAACCCACGAATCCAAATTACTACTACAACATGGGGGTCTCATGGCTCCATTATATGCCTGTACCTGAAGGTGGAATATTAATAAGCTAGTTATTTGTTGACACGCAGTACTAATCTTTATTTCCTTGTAATAAAACTGTGATTATAAGAAAAATGATTCTGTAGCTACTGTTACTTACAACTTTCTTCAACCAAACCCCATCACAATAGCTATACGACATTCCATAGCGTAGGCGACATGATTGTATTCCAAACAAGACAAACTATTCAATAATATCTTATCTAAATATTATTGTCAGACGGCAAACATCCTTGCAATGTTTATAGTAGGACTCAAAATACAGTGCATTGTCATCATTGTTACATCTCTTTACATCTGAATTTGAGCTGTTAACCATTTTTAATAGATGCCCATTTTTATAATAACAGTTTGGCATTCAAGGGTCAATCGAAATTGGCAGGCGGTCATGAGTAATGTGTAATTTGTATGAGAAATGATAAGTGTGAGTTATGCATGCCTTTGCTTTGGTAGGGATTCCATGTTGCATTTTTCAACCTTCAATAATTATTAAATGGTGTAAAACGATCATTATGTTAATGAAAACCGGAACTTTAACAAACTAAATAAGGTTCATATTACGCTTCGGAGTCAACAACATTTTTTCTAAATCTTGTAAGTACTTTAGTTTAAAAGTTTTTTTTTTAATTTAAAAGTTTAACCCATTCCATATTTCCATCACTGAAGCTAAGGCTACCAATAGAGGGCCCGCCCAAAAGACCGCACTCGAGGGCAGAACGGCTTGACATCAAATTAAAAAAATAAGTCCTAACTCCCAGGTAAAAAAGGTTGGTACTTGGTGACCCTAGTTAATGGTGTGCATTGTGTTATTCATTTGCAATGGTATAGTTTAGGTGGTCGTGACGGGATGATTCAACAACAATATATATTATTATGTAAGTCTTTATGGGAGTGGCCTGCATACTGAATTGTATGTAAAATATGTTAAGTAGGTGAAATATCACAAGGTAGGAAAGCTCTTAGGTTTTGGATTGTCAAACTGAAATGGTAACAGTAGGCTTGACTGCTGAAGTGAACCGTTGCTGCAATTTATCAAGGTAGAAAGCATTTAGAATATAGTCACTTTTCTTAAGTACCTATAGTTCACAGTTTAGTTCTCATAACTTGCTAACATCAATGGATTCCCCATTCTTCTCAACTCACCCTTTCCCCCCCTACAAACTTCAGATTCACCAGGTAAGAAGATGCGAGTGACATGACAGTATAGACTCTTTCTCGGGTAAGTATGACTATGATAAACAGTATATTTTTCTTCGCTGGTGGATCCCCCCCCCCCCCCCCCCCCCTTAACAACATGCACCTTCACCAGTATAGACACTTTCTCTAGTATAATGCATAGCTCTCTTACCGTACTAACGTTGCCGGTAGATCCAGCCCTCTTCATTGGAGGGTGGTACCACCCCCCTCCTCGCCGCTCACCCGTCCCCCCCTCCACCACTTCCAGCTCCACAAGGTAATGAGACACGACTCTAGTATAATGTACAGTATAGTTTTCTTACCGTGCTAACGTTGCCGATGGATCCAGCCCTCTTCATCAGCGGGTGGTGCACCCCCCACCCCTCGCCGCTCACCCGTCCTTCCTCCACCACTTCCAGCTCCACGAGGTAAGGAGACACGAGTGACAATATATTTTTCTCTAGTATAATGTACAGTAGGTATAATTCTCTTACCGTGCTAACGTCGCCGGTGGATCCAGCCCTCTTCATCAGCGGGTGGTGCACCCCCCATCCCTCGCCGCTCACCCGCCCCCCCTCCACCACTTCAAGCTCCACGGGGTAAGGAGACGCGAGTGACAGAATTGCTACCGCGTCTTCCAACGGTGTGCCGTTAAACTCTATCTTTATGCTCTTAATTTTGTCACCTGGAATTGAAAACATTATCTTGTTTGAAAACATATTATTTTAAACAACAGATCGGAACGGTCAAAATTAAGAAAATTTCTTCTGGCTCATTCTTTTTATTCAGTGAAAGAGTTTCTTCAGTTTAAAAAAGAGATGTGAACCATAGTTTTTAATTACTTTGACATCAATTTACTTATTTAGGGTTTCACTTTCTATCCCGCAGGAATTAAGCTTTTCCTGGATAAAAAGACCTATGTCAGAAGCATCTTTATCTTATCTTATCTTATCTTTTTTTCTTATCTTTCTTTTTTTTTTTACTGAACGCTGAACTGATCTTCGGATTAGGATTTCTATCCTGTAGGCAGGGGCGGCCTTAGCCATTGCAAGGTTCTGGGCGGTAGATATTTGCGAGGCGCGAGATACAAATACACTTTAAGTAGTACCTACCTAGTGACTTTTCTACTTGAGCTGAAGTGCAAGAGCGCGAGGCCCCTGCAAGAGCGAGGCCCCGGGCGGTTGCCATGCTTGCCAGTTGCCACCCACTAAGGTACTACCTGTAGGGGCTAACATTTTCCGGAATAAAAAGATCAGTACATCCCTAGCAAGCAAACTCTCTTTAGCTGTTGAACTATTAAATCTTAAGGCAACAGACAAATACACGTCATTCGCATTTTAGTCAGAATAGAAGTATGGATTTTGTATTTTGTGAGCTGTTAAGCGTTGTAGAGGCCTAGTTGCATAGAGGTAGTATAAGGTACCTAGTTGTGACAACGCAAATCAGTGGATTCAGATTGTGATTGTTAAGCAACGTTGACCCAAGTCGGTAACTGGATGGGTGACCGAATTTGGACTTTTCGTCTCCTCTGTGCCTCGGAGAGCACGTTAAGCCGTCGGTCCCGGTTATTACCTATTACTAACATCTGTTAATAAGCGCTAGTAACCTAAGGGTTGAAATAGTGGGTACTAGTCTTAGTCGATTCGTATACGGAAAGTCCTGGGAACCCACCGCATTATTATCACAAGAAAACCCCTGCCATTATGCGAATGTGATGAATTGATGATGATGGAATATTACCAGGCTGTAATTGAGCAGCGGCTGCGGGCCCGCTCCTCAGTACCGAGTGTACGCAGACTCCGTCTCGGGCTCCGCCCCCACACGTCAACCCCAGTCCTGTGAAGTCCCGCGCCCATAACTTCACTCGCCGGATTCTAGCTCTCTGGAAAAAAATTAAACAAATTGTGAACCATTGCTACTCTACACGCGTTGTTATCCGCTTGGGCGGAAATCTTCTAATGATACCCGTTATCCGTTCTCCGTACCCGTTATCCGTTTATCCGTTCCTAAAATATAGATTAAAATTTTAAAATAGGTACCTAAGAAAGTGCCTCGTTGATCTAGTGGTTAGCATAGTCGACTGCGGATCACGAGGTCCTGGGTTCGATTCCCGGTCGGGCATAAAAGTTAGGTATTGGGTTTTTCAATTAAGAAATTCTCAGTGCCAGCCCGGAGTTGGAAGTTGGCAGTGTTTCACCCCCGTGCCTCGGAGAGCACGTTAAGCCGTCGGTCCCGGTTATTATCACTAACATGATAGTAGTCGTTAAAGCCCGCCAACCCGCATTGGAGCAGCGTGGTGGGTCTAAGCTCTAATTCCCGCTCTCCTATGAGAGTGGAGGCCTGTGCCCAGGGGTGGGACGTTAATAGGCTGTAGTGATGACCTAAGAAAGTCAACCATAATGAAACAATTTATAATATGGCCCCTGACCTAATACGGATCCGTTATACCATCAGATCTAAAAAAAATATGTTTCGCTTGTATTGAGATTTTTTTCTCGAACATTCATACCTATTAGGTATAATACCTACCTACTTTCAGAAATTTTTCCCGAGCGAAGTCAGAGCTAGGCCATTTAGTTGTGCAGCCAAATAATATACTTACTCTAGGATTAGGCATAGGTACGTCTAACCCTGTGGTCTAACCCAAACTTATGTATTTTATGCTTCGCTCACCTAAATAACTTAAAAAAACACTACATAATTACTTTTAAATCAACACAACCATTAACATCCTTTAGGTAAGTAGTTTTAAACCAAAATGTTAATGGCTCAAAGAGTCAAGGCAAATTAGCCTCAATATAAGAATACTGAATGCATCTCTTAATTACTGTTTAGATCGTTCAGGCAAACGTGTTGACTGTTGAATGTCAAGGAGTACAACAAAGTCCGTTTTGTCCGGTCAGTCTGTGTGTCAAATAAACTATAAAAGCTGTAAAGTTAATCTTTTGCACAGTTTTAGCATAATGTCCTCCCGACCGAATTTCGGCCACGGTGGCCTATCTCCCTGAGAGATTAGCCATCTGCGCGGGCGATATTATAGTGCACAAGTGTGTGCGCATACACAGGTGCACTCTCTGTTCCTTTACTCTCATAGCCCGATGGGACGGAAAATCCGACACGACCGGAGAGAGATCAGGCGCAGGACCGACGGCTTTACGTGCTCTCCGAGGCACGGGGGTGAAACACCGCCAACTTCCTTACTCCGGGCTAGTACTGAGAATTTCTTGTCAGAAAAACCCAATACTTGCTATGGCCCGACCCGGGAATCGAACCCGGGACCTCGTCGGCCGCAGTCGAACATGCTAACCACTAGACCAACGAGGCAGTCGTTTTAGCATCACCACTACTACAGAGGCATATAATATTATGTATGGTTAGGGGAGAGGTAGGTTGTTGTGTGTTCGCCCGCGTAGATTGTGTTAAATGAAATTTCCCGTGGAAACTATGATTTTCCAGGATAGAAAGTAGTCTGGGTTCTTCCCGGTATGCAAGTTATCTCAGTACCAAATTTCGTCAAATTCGAAAATAGGTCGTTTTGCGTATTGTCATGTGTCATGGTACTAAATATTATAAATGCGAAAGTTTGGACGGATGGATGGACGATGGACGTTTGGTACTCAATCACGCCGCAACGGCTGAACGGATCTGGATGAAATTTGGCACAGAGATAGATTATAGTCTGGAATAACATATAGGGTAGGGTAGGGTTTTTATCCCGGAAAATTAAGTTTCCCGGGTACTTTTTATCCCGGAGTTCCTGCAGAATCCAAAAACCTCAATCCAAGCGGAAGAAGTCGCATGCATCAGCTCAATTTGTTTTAATGTTTTTTCAGTCTTTTAAGCACCTTATATACCAAATATACTTTTTGTCTAATCATAAAATAGTTCACGTAGGCGCGTTTTTGTACTATTGTTAGTTGTTACTTACATTAAAAAATCAAACAAAAACTTTATTCACATGTACCTAAGTTGTAACCTGCTATTAAAACTTGTATTAAAAAAATAACCTTAAATGTTTACGAACGATAACAAGGCTTAGTTCACACGGATGCAAAGTGATGTCATAAAAATACGTGGCAAAACACCTCTTGGTATTTTTAATAACAAACATATGAAATCATAACTCAAACTTTACTATAATACCTAACAAATACCTGACTACGTAGGTTAGATGCTGACCACAAAATGATTTGTAGTTTATCTAGGTACTTGTTAAAGGCAAAGTGATTTTTAAATTCAATATACTTATGTACTTTTTATTGGTGCAATAAACCTCCACCACCACCACTACAGCCCATTAACGTCCCACTGCTGGGCACAGGCCTCCACTCTCATAGGAGAGAAGGAATTAGAGCTTAGACCCGCCACGCTGCTCCAATGCTGGTTGGTGCCTGGCGGGCTTTAGCGACTATTATCTTATCATGTTAGTGATAATAACCGGGAGCGACGGCTTAACGTGCTCTCCGAGGCACGGGGGTGAAACACCGTCAACTTCCTGACTCCAAGCTAGTACAGAGAATTTTTTGTCAGAAAACCCCAGTACTTAATTATGGCCCAACCCGGGACCTCGTCGGCTGCAGTCGAACATGCTCACCACTAGACTAACGAGGCAGTTAAAACATACATAAATACAAACATACATAGTACTATGTCAATATATTAGGTGTAGTGAATTATCTCGCAGATTGCCGTTTCAATTTAGTTTTTAAGATAGGAAGTGATTTATGTATGCCGTTTGCGCTGATGTTTGTATGTTGTTGTAATAATTGCGCTGTATCAGTTAGGTATTTCATGGTTTTGATTAAGCTGGAATGGCATCGCGTCTGAGATCGATTCGCTACGTGTCGCTGTTACGTTGGAATGCAATCGGAATGGTTACGTGTCGTCGACAGCCGGTTTTTGCGCGGAATGCCTGCCCGGAGCCCGGTGCCGTTTGGAGGAAATCACTTATACCGGTGTTATGAAAGTGTTTGGGTTCATTTGAAATCTATCGAGCTCATGATATATTTGTTATCGTTAAAACCAGAAATGGCGTCAGGTAAAAAAAGCTCTCACTAAGAAACTTTTATTAGGAGACTTAATTAGTCAATAACACGAATTTTCTCAGTACAAATTTTTTCCGAAGATTCTCCGTTAAATTTTTTTATGCTGCTATTAAATTTTTCAGTTTTATTGGGAAAGTTATAAATAGCTAACTAGTTACTTATAGTTTATTTTTAAAACCGTATAAGAACTTTGATATTTTCCCCCCGTTGAAGCCAACATTGCTTTGTTTAGCTCTTTTTTTTATTCCAACAACAACTTAGCCCTTAAACTTCCACCAGTCCAGACAAGAGAAAATTCAGAAAATATAAATTCCCAAATTGACCCTGCCAGGAATCGAACCCGGGAGCGCGTTCAACACTGCGCCAGGGAGGTCTCTTCTCTTTCCTTACAGTGAATTACAATATATTCTTCTGAGAAGCTCACGCTCTTAACAGGAACCTAGAGTTGTCAATTTGAAACTAACCTGTAAATGCGAATCGTCCTTGCTTTGCTCGGGTTTAGTGAACTCCGCGTGCAAAGCATGCGGTTTCCCGCCAAGGGGCAGTGTTGGCGCTTCGTTCTGCCAATGTTTCTCCTCTTGTCTGAAACCAGGGTTGTCGAAGGCGAACTCATCCTTCACCGACTCTGGGTCTGTTGTGAATACTAGGTGTTTGCCTGAGGACAATAGAAGAATATATTAAGTTATGATAATATTGTCCAAACCGGTAAAATTTTCTAATCGGTTAGTATTCTCCAGTGCTAGAGTTAATTAAAAAAAATTAAACCCAAAAAAAATAATTAAGCTTAGTTAAACCGGTTAAAATTGATCGGAACTGCATTAAAACCGGTTTAATTAAACAAATTGAAACCGATAACTAACTAAGCTTAATTATTTTTTTTGGGTTTAATTTTTTTTAATTCAGCTCTTTGAGATTTGCCAGGCTGCGATTAGCTGGAGAGATAACATTCACCTATTTATTTAGGTTTATTGAAAATTTCTATGTAGATACCTAATGAGCATGGTACCCTATTATGTTGAATTGAACCAGCATCAATCAATGATACAGTCTCAATTGTTGTGACTGACTGAATTTTGTTTTTTTTTAGCAGAAGAGTGTCAACGGGTCAAAGGTGATTGTAATCGTATTAACAGTAGCAATAATTTTACGTAATATAACCCCGAGTCACCTCTCAGAATGAACTTATCGATAGATTTCAGATAAAATTATATTGGTTATTAAATCCTTACATAGCTGATACGAAGAAATGTTTAGAAACTCGTTTTTTCAACCGACTTCAAAAAAAGGAGGAGGTTCTCAATTCGACTGTTTTTCTTTTTATGTTTGTTACCTCAGAAATTTTGACTGGGTGGACCGATTTGGATGATTCTTTTTTTATTTGAAAGGGCATACTTTCCATGTGGTTCCATATAAATTTTATCGAAATCGGTCGAGCAGTTTTTAAAATATCAACAATAAAATAAGTACTTTGTATAGCGTGTGCTTGTTGTTGTAAAGTTGGCGCGGGAGTTTGAAGTCGGTTGTTTAAAAATAATTTTTTATATTAAATTATTATAAATAATTTTTCTCATAATAATTGGTAATGAAAAGATTATAATAGAATAATAAAATAGAGCGAGCCATAAAAACTATGATAACTATCGGTACCTATTATTTAATCTGTGCTTATCGTGTCGCATGCTCCGTAATCCGTATGACGAACGTGTCCATACTTATATTATAAATGCGAAAGGGTGTCTGTTTGTTGGTTTGTCCTTCAATAAAGTTGCAACAAAGCAACAGATCGGCGTGATTTTTGATTGCATTGCATGGGTACAGTTGAGGACCTTTAAAGTGACATAGGCTACTTTTTATCCCGGAAAATTTAGGAGTTCCCGCGGGAAAAACCTTAATCCACGCGGAACGAAGTCGCGGGCATCATCTAGTATTATTATAAATGAAAAAGTGTGTCTGTCTGTATGCTACGTTTTCATTTAAGTACCTGCCTAAAATAAGGTCCCGATTTCCGAGAATTAGGGCCTTTACGCACTATCTTTACCTACACTTACCTCCACATAGGGCCTATACATATAACTTTACCTATATCCTTAATTCCTAAACCTTTGTATCGTAAAATCAGAAGCTCTTTCCTCGGCGGACGTAGTCGCAGGCATCAGGTAAGCTCATAAAAACCTGTCGTATCGCGTGCTATGTAGTACCTAGTGGTATAAGTATAAGTGCATAATATGAGCACGTTATCCAAGTCGAGATTTTATTTTGGATATTAGTTGTTAGAAATCGAAAGCCACTTCCTATAGCGCGAGTCAGGCAACTTTAAAGGCGTGCGCACATTTCGGCGACGCGCGCATAAATATTACTTATTAGAGGTATGTGATATTTTTTCAGTTTCAGTTAGTACTCACTACTTACGTGTATTTGACGCAACTACAAAGGTTCCTTATACGGATTCTCAAAAAGGCGTTGTCTCTGTTTTAAGTGTTGCAATAAAGAGTTTTATCTAGTATGGTAATAACATGATTCCTTCTGTGTGTGTCTCAGACACACACGCAGTGTCTGTTTCACAATCACAGCTAGTTGCTCAGTTGTAAAACTAGCTATAATACAAATCGGTTACTGCTATAAGTTTAAGGTTAGATTAGGCATATTAACAATTTATAAATTTAAAAAAAATAGGTACCTACCCTATCTTATAGAAATAGTAGAATGTAGAAGGTTGAAAGGAAACTAGGGATAAGTAGGTATAATTAGGTAAGTAAATATTAAAATACACTTTTTGTAACTGCCTATGCTATCAGGAAGACGATTTTCGTACCTAGTGTGCACATTGCTTTACGTTTATAATAATTTAGTGAAAGTAGTCAAGTCGTACATTTTTACGGCATGAGGGTAATTAAAAAATATTTTTGCTTTAACAATATTTGCTTGATTGACCGTAAAATAATAATATCCTAGATAATATAGGTAAATAAAATATTATTATTAGAAATAGTAAGAACCCGCGGTTTCGCTTGAGTAGGTATTTCGTAGTGTTAAGTCTCCTCAAAGAATGAGAAAGTTTTAGGCCATTGTCCACCACGCTGGGCAGGTGCGAATTGGCAGATTTCACACACCTTTGATAACATTATGGAGAACTTTCGGACAAAAGCAAGTGCGAAATGCGAATTGCTTGAAACACACATAGCTCTGAAAAGCTAGAGATGCGTGCACGGGTTTCGAACTCTGGACTCGCCTGGAGGCTGAGGTCAGAGAGAATGTAAGAGGTCTTAACCATTGGGCTATCTAACACCGCTTGTTTACTAGGCAACTTAGATCCGTTTCCATACTTCCACACTAATATTATAAATGCGAAAGTGTGTTTGTCTGCTACGCCTTCCTGGCCCACCTTTCAACCGAGTTTGACGAAATCTGGTACAGAGGTAGGTTGCATCCCAGGAAAGGAGTGGACATAGGCTTTTTATCCCGGAAAATTAAGGAGATCCCGTTGGAATCGAAAAACTTCTGTATCTTCTTCTACATTAATGTAGTTGTAATATATATTTTTTTTTTCAAAAGAGCAACCACCGAGTTTCTTATTGGTTGTTCTCGGAAGGAACGTCATTCCTAACCAGTGGTAGATTCACGTTCAATGTACTTACCTACTTCAATAAAAAATATTTGATTTTGATTTTTTAATGAGAACGTGTGTTCTTAGCTCTTGTTAATACGGACCTTAGAATACTACTTACCGTAAGTAGGTTACTAAGTAGTTACTATTCGTATATTATATACGTTACTACTCGTAAGGTTACTATAGTTACTACGCGTAAGTTAGTAGCAAAATGGAAAAGCGTGAACGTAACATTTCACTTAGTGAAAACATTAGGCCCCATTCACACGTTGCTCTCAAGGCTGGCGTGTGAAACTTATCCGTTTCTACCACAGAAATTAGAAGAACTATAGAAAGGAACCACAATTTTACGTAAAATATTACTTTAATATATTTTGAAAATGATGCGAGAATAGACTGTTCGATTGTTTCTTTTTGACTACTCATATAGGCGACTTACAAGTGCAATTTTGCACGTGTAATCGAGTCGCGACCAAATGAAAAAACTGTATTTACGCTAGAAGACTCATTGGGTCATTAGGGAAGCAGTACTGTAGCCCTATCACGTAAAACCTGCATCAACCATTGTTACAGTCTTAAGAAGTATTATTTATGGTTTTAATTACTAAATTATTGTTGTGATTGGCTGAGTTTGTGGTATTCATCCGGCGACAATGCATTTTGCCCAAGAACCAATCAGATCGTGACATTGCAGCAATATTTTATACGTAGGTATAAGGACATCGGGGCAAGGATGGCTGCACCGCCGCTGATGGGCAAAAAAAACATCATTGACACCTTAGGCCCAATTGTCTAAGCAAAGCGTAATCATTTGACCGCTTAAAACGTATTACTTGAATTGTTTATGGAGTTCATACATGCTTTTTGACGTGCAGGCAGCTATGACCTCCTCAAATAGGTCGAATTATCCGTTTGAGAAAAGATTACGATTACCATTTCCATATTATACAATCGGGCGGCTTGTCTGGCATCTATGTTACCATTTCTATCAAGTTATTTTGAGTTCCGTGTTATCTAGTGTATAATGTGCATAGATTGCATTACATAGTTAATTTACTACTGAGTTACGCGAACCATTTTGTAATGGTTGACGACCTCCCTGGCACAGTGGTGTGCGCTGTAATCTTTTATTGGTCCCGGGTTTGATTGAAGGTAAGTATAGGGACCAAATATCTTGATTGTCTCTGAGATATTCTAGTACACACTACACGCTATTCCATATGGGATTAAATGTACCGACTACCAAAAAATACTTTCAGACCCTAAGCTTGCTTGTCAAAATAATTTATTTGAAGACCAAATGTAGTAAATTCACCAAATCTTGTTTAATAAGCACTATATTTGCCAAAACCTAAAGTTAGGTTAGAACATAAATATATAATATATCTACCTACCTAACCTAAGTTCAAAGTTAAAATGTGGTTATAATTATGATGGTCATTTTTGGATTAACAATAATTATTTTGAAGTCATTTGATTTAATAGGATAGCAAGATGTAAAATTTTTAATTATAATTTCACATATAAATAGGGTGTAGAGTGTAGACTGTACCTAGACGGATAATTTTGGTGAACATTTAGGTACCCATTTTAAGTTAACAAGGTATTTTTTAAGTAACTTTTAGCTCTAATTTGGTAAGCAGTCAAACATAAGCCATTCTACAAGGGAATCATGGAGTATCTACGTAATATACCTAATAGGTTAAATTTCGATCAATTCACCATGAACGCGTGTCGAATTTGTATATTGCGTTTTTTCTACGGCTCGTAAACGGCATAATCTGCATACTATTACGAGTAGGCATAACAAAAACGTAACAAGTAAGGTCCATAAACATGCTTCCGTTATAATTAATTAAGATTTAACCATTTATCAAAAGCTAGATGATGCCAGCGACTTCGTCCGCGTGCAGTCAGTTTTTTAATTCCCGCGGGTAGGTACTCCTTAATTTTCCTTAATGTCCAAATTCCACCAAAATTGGTTGAAAAGATGGGCCGTGAAAGCGTAGAACGACAGACAGACAGACACAATTTCGCAATTATAATATCTAGAATCTAGTCCATACTATGGACTAGATTCTAGATGATGCCTGCTTCTACGTCCGCGTGGATTTAGGTTTTAATTCCCAGGGAGCTCTGATTATCCGGGATAAAAAGCAGCCATGTTAGTTGTTACCCTACGTCAGGAAACGGCGAAATGATCTTAATATGTGGTCAGCCGGGAGCTAATTAATTTTTTCAAAAGAGTTTTGGTATTTACAAAGTTCTTGCCGGTTCTTCTCGGTAGGAATTCATGCCGAACCAGTGGTAGATTCACTCGAAGATTCAAACGCACTTTTAAAGTTTAAATTCTAGTTTGTGTTTACTTATTCGAAGACAGTGGAAGTTGGAACACGATTCCAATGTGTCTTCGAATAAGCCCGATCAGAATCAGAGGCCCGATTGTCTAAGAAAATGTAATTATTTGACAGCTTAAAACGTATTACTCTAACTGATAAAAGAGTTCGTACATGCTTTTTGACGTGCAGGCATCTATGAACTCCCTAAACTGGTGGGATTATACGTTTGACAAACGATTACTAGATTGCCTTGCACAATCGGGGGGCAGAAGTTCAGTTTTAATTAGGTAACTATTCGTCTAGTCGGATAAACCACAGTTTAACGAAATGGCTGTGGTTATACTATGATTACTATGTTACACATGAAACTAAGAATTGTAAGCAAAAGTAACTAAGTACTTATTTATTTAATTACTAACAAGATTACAAGGCAAATACTCTATAATGGAATTACAGACACTATCAATTTGATGCCTACTCGTTTATTGTATCTCTCCTTTTAGGTACTGTAGGTAAGTACCTACCTATCTTATATTTTTTTATAGTCTATCTTGTAAAAAATATTAAATATGTATAGGCAGTGGCACCTATTTACCTAGGTTCGTTTTGACGACCTCCGTGGCGTAGTGTTGAGCGCTGTTGTCTTAACGTGGGAGGTCCCAGGTTCGATCCCCGGCAGAGTCAATTTGGGAATCATAATTTCAGAATTTTCTCTGGCCTGGCCTGGTGGGAGGCTCCGGCCGTGGCTAGTTACCACCCTACCGGCAAAGACGTGCCGCCAAGTGATTTAGCGTTCCGGTACAATGCCGTGTGGAACTGGAAACCGATTAGAGGTGTGTAATGGGTATAATATAACTGCCTGCCTAACAGGTTAGCCCGCTACCATCTTAGACTGCATCGTCACGTCACCATCAGGCGAGATCGCCGTCAAGGGCAAACTTGTAGATGATAAAGAAAAACCTACTAACTTGAAGATTAACAGGAATCGTCGTTCTATGACGTAAAGATGCCGAATTTCTCTGTGAGAACCTCAATAGAAATGTATAATTAAAATAAATATTATGTAAAAAATAATTAGCAGTGTCATGTAACTAATTTTATTCCCATACAAAAATAAAGAGAAATGTGGAGAAAAACCTATTTCATCTATTTCACCTATTTTATTGCAACGGAGACAATCATGATACTAGGTACGGGACTAATAAACATTGACCCCTATAAAAAATAATGTAAAGCTGATTTTTAATTTTCGCCATAGAAAGTTTTTTAGTTTTTATCTAGCACTACGGCCTTTTACGGGGATTTTTAAGAGAGGTACTTCTCAGACCCCAAGGAACACTTGTGCCAAAAAATCAGCTTTACATTTTTTATTTTAGGGTTTCCATACAAAGCTTGCTTAAGTGGCCTGAGCTATGAGACGAATTCGTAAATTTTATAGTATTTTTCGTATTTTCTTTTTCAAATATTAAGTAGGTAGGCATTAATAACTTAATTGAAAACCCTTACATTTGTAATGGTAATGGGCAATGAGATTTTTTACTTACATAAATAAAAGGAAAAGATGACTTACTGTATGACTATGGACTGACTGAAAGACTGATCTATCGACGCGTACAGCTCATACCACTGGATTTATCGGATTGTATGGTAAAGGTTTAAGGTACGTAGGTAAAGAAAAACACAAAACCGTTGCCGGGCGAAGGTGAACACATGCCCAACAAAATATTCTATCGCGTTTTATTGTAGCTAGAGAGAGGATGGTTATTTCGGTGCTACATACACAGTCCCAGAAACTTATCCCACCCGGTGACAGCGTCGCTAAATATATAGAAAAAAAAACAAAAACTAAACCGGCATAAACAAAAATTCAAATTTTGGCCACCGGGCTAGATAGTAGTTAAGTTGGTGGAATATGGGTAGCTCATTTTTGCGATGTCGCGGGCATCATCTAGTAATAAATGAATAAATATCCTTTAATCAGCCAAAGAAAAGCCATAGCTCGCAGAAAACCAAGGCGCCTACCAAGATAAACTAATCATTTTAAAAATTTTACAAGTGTAATTGACTAATTGCAGCCTAAGGTCTGTTTTTCAACCGACTTCAAAAAAGGGGGAGGTTCTGAATTCGACTGTTTTTTTTTTATGTTTATTACCTCAGAACTTTTGACTGGGTGGACCGATTTGGATGATTCTTTTTTTATTTGAAAGGACATACTTCCCATGTAGTCCCATATAAATTTTATCGAAATCGGTCGAGCGGTTTTTAAAATATCAACAATAAAATAAGTACTTTGTATAGCGTGTGCTTGTTGTTGTTGTAAAGTTGGCGCGGGAGTTTGAAGTCGGTTGTTTAAAAAGAATTTTTTATATTAAATTATTTTTATATTTATACACTAGCACTTGGCTGCAAACAGACTTGCTGGAAATATTATGATGCAGCCTATGCTCCGCGCTTGCCTAGAAGATGCCTAGGTATTCACTCTCTCTTTTATTACAATTTTGTCAGTTATCACGTAAGTAACTTACGTAGAAACTTAACTAACATTTGCATACGATACGCGACATACAAGACTGTATTACATTTCGTAAATAACTCACGTGACCGACTTAGGTACGTGAGGCGGCCTATATACCTAGCTCAAGTTTCCTGCCACCAGCTCACTATTTATTATCTGTAATCAGCATTCTCGACGAGTTGTCAAACGCCAAGATCCAAGATGGCGTCGACACACGACACTCGGCCGTGAGATATGCAGCACAACCGGTTTATAATGGGATAGTTGAATGAGCTTGTTGCTAAATCTGTTGGTTAATGGTAGAAAGATTTGCGTAGGTACCTACAATAATATGGTTAGGTATCTAGTCACTTTCGAAAAACTCGCAGGCTGTTATGTAGTGTCATTACTAAGAAAGTCACTAAGTAATAACTTAGATTCTGCAGTTAGTGGACTGTTAATATGGTTATTAGTTCTTAGATATCATAGAGATTCTTTATGATATCTAGAGACTATCACTATCCGATACCTGAAAACGTTCTCAACATTGAGAACACGTTCTCAAGTATTCCGTATCTACCGTATATCCCGTAGTTATTAAATACGGGCCTACATAGCCCGATAGGTACTTCAGAACTATCCTTAGATGTTCCATATTGTTGTGAATAAATTCCTTACTTTAATCGATGATTTATGTTTTCGATTCAGTAGATAATAACAGATATAATAAGTAATTATTTAATTCTCTATTTCTTAGGACTATAAATGAGTCATGATTAATCTGATAAATTATTTGAACATTAAATATGTAAGAAATCCGACTAACTATCCGACAGTTTGGATGTTTGTTACTCCTTCACGACGCGAAGATCAAACCGATTTGGCTGAAATTTGGAATGGATACAGCGTTTGGAGAACTTATAAGTTGACTTAATACATAGGATACATTTTATCATTAAAAATAAAAGAGTTCCCGCGGTAACTGCAAAAACCTCAATCCACGCGGGCGAAGGCGCGGAGTGCGGACATCAGCTAGAGAATAATAAAAAATAAAAATTGTACTTGCATGTTGAAACCACATGAGTAAGAGAAAACAAGTACCTATTACGTAACGATATAACTACCTTTTACAGTAATGATCGTAATAAATTCTAGTTGCAAGTAGATTGCGTTTCCTTTCGGACAAAGGTCTAAATCGGCTCTATAATGTTTTAGCTGCGTCCGGGAAATTAACAACTTACGTCATTTTTGATATATATGCATTAATTACTTATGTCTACACAGTTTTACCTGTTTTTTTATGCACTACAAGTTCGCCCTTGACTGCGATCTCACCTGATGGTAAGTAATGATGCAGTCTAAGATAGTAGCGAGTTAGCGACTAACCTGTCATGTTTAGTGTTACATAGCATAGACAAGTTTAATTTATTAGTAGATTATTTAACAAGGGAGTAAAAAGAGCCATGTCACCATACAATAGAATCGAGTAGAATGGTATTTACTATTTAGTTCTTAAAAAATTACTTAACTCCAGTTAACATATCGTAACCCTGGATTCGGGCTGACGGAGCAGTAAAGAAGAACAATGGGAATGTTTGCGTTGCAGAATGAATCGCCCCGAAACAATAGAACTGCCTCGCAGTCGGTCACCATCCACACATAATTAAACACGAATTATATTTTATCTTTTAATAATTTTATTTTGTAATTTCTTTAATTAAATTAAATTTTAATTTTTTAAAAAGTCTTTCGCTTGCCGCCGTATCATAACTGGCGCAGTCGGTTTTTCGCGACAATTGGCCGAATCGACGACCAATTGAACGGTATCGATCGTTTAAATCGCGACATCGAATCTACGACGGCGGCCCGAACGAAGACTTCCACGTGGAGCTGACTCAGACCCGTAAAGAGATGCAGAAGGCGCTTTGGTGAGTACTCTCGCTATTTCAAGTTCCTTTGCTCTATTTCCTTCCGTATTTAGTTTAAGTAGTGTATGTGGTTCTGTCTAGAAGCTTAAATCGCCATAGACATTTAGCTAGGAGATTAGGTATAGGCACTTACGTCTTATAGCTTAAATCGCTATAGGTAGTTAGTTAAGAAAATATCGTAAGATATACGTCTAACAGCTTAAATCGTTGTAGACTAAGTTGAGATTCGATATTGTATAGGTCTTAAAGCTAAAATTGCAAATAAGCAGATACGAATCGACCAACTATTTAAATTACTTATTTCAATTTATTACGTGATTTTTTTTAATTTTAATAAAATGGCTTTCCCTAACTGCGATGCAGCTAGCTTTAAGATGATCGCGGAATTGATGCCAAAATACGATGGCAATACAAAGAGATTAAATCATTACATTAGAGAAGTAGAAAATATCCTTAAACTTTTGGATGAAACTGTCCGAGTACATCCGGCACTTATATGCCTTATTAAGAGTAGATTAAGCGGTACTGCGATTGACGCGATAGCTTACGAGGAAATCCTTAGTTCTTGGGATAATATTAAGGATGCGCTCATACGTAGGTTAAGAGAACCTAGGAATGAAATCCAGGTTATGCAAGAGCTAAATAGGGTACGAAGAAATAGAAACGAGGACGCCGAGACGCTTGGTAGGCGGCTTCGAGAAATACTGGATACACTATTTTCTGTAGGCACACATTCTAATAAATCGTATTATGAAAAGATGGTAATAGAACAATACACGAGTAATTTAGAACTCCAAATTTCAATAGCGGTGCGAATAGCACAACCTGCCACACTGGAATCAGCTATAGTCATAGCGAGGCAGGAAGAAGCTAAACTTGCTTTTAATAGGTCATTCAGTAATTATAGTGCACCATCAACAACGACAAAGTTTAAGGAACCAATACGTAATTTAAATCAGACTCAAACTTCACAACCGTTTAGATCTGGGAACCCAGGCCTCATTCAAAACCAACCCACTAGTAATAAAGCTCCATTCCCACGAAATAGTAATTTGACCCCAGAGCAGAGGCAGCAGTGGGTGCAATCCACGTTGCCCTGGAAGAACCGCCCATCGTCAGGTAACTTTAGGGCATCCTCAGGCAATTTTAGGAATAATATACCCCAGCAACAGGCAAATACTTCGCAGAAGGTCTCAGACGTCACAATGAGATCCGTCTCCAAGCCTCAAAAACCACAGTTTGCAGCTGAGGCGCTATTCTATACAGGTTCAACTGGACAATGCGAACAACAATATGCAGAGGATGACGCGGACTACACGTATCAACAAGGTCAGTATGAATACTGTAATGACGATTACAACCAACAGGGATACGAACCCCCAATAGAGGATGACGTGACTCAGCAGGGTTTTTACCAGGATCAGTTGACACTCGACCAGAGCTAGTAAAATTAAACAACCATGATAAAGATCACCTTCCGTACATTGTGCTTCCAGAATTTCAAGGTAAGTTCCTTATTGACACAGGAGCTTCGCACTCTATGATATCACCTAGTGTAATAAAAAACACAGTTTTTGAATACCTTGTAGAGTATGAACCATTCGAGATAAAAACAGCACATGCTACTACACGGCACGATCATGTAGCCTATCTACCACTTCCACCCGCGTTTAACAGCGATATTATTCATAAATTCCTTATATTCGACTTTGACCCCAAATATAAAGGCCTAATAGGATTAGATTTGTTGAGAACTCTATCCTGTAACATAGATATAAAAAATAGACTGTTACACACTGCTAACTCGCAGATACCAATTTCGTTTGACTATCCTAGTAAGAAACTCACGATTGAACCAAGATGCGAAAAAGTTATAGTGGTTAAAACTAACTATTCCGATGGTCAGTACATTCACGATGATTTCATATGGTCTAACGGCTTAAAATCTCCCGCAGCCATGGTCGAAGTTAAAGAGGGAAAATTTAGGACATCTATCATCAATTTTAATTCCGAGAAAAGAATAATTTCCAATAATGAAAAGATCTACCTAGAACCGTACCGTAAGAATCCGGATACAGCTAGATGTAGTCTTAATTCTATAAAGGTTAACTCGGATATAGACAAAGAACTTCGTAACAACTTAAATAAAATACGTACAGACCACATGAATGAAGAGGAGAAGCGCGAAATTACTAAGATTTGTTATCAGTACAGAGACATCTTTTACTCCGAAAATATCCCACTTTCTTTTACGCATGCAGTCAAACATCAGTTAAGACTGACAGACCAGACTCCGATATTTCTAAGAAGTTACAGACAAGCCCCGCAACAACGTAAAGAAATACAGAATCAAGTAGACAATCTCCTAAAACAAGGCATTATCCGTGAAAGTATATCCCCATGGTCATGCCCTGTTCATATTGTCCCTAAAAAGCCGGACGCATCAGGCAAGGTAAAATGGAGATTAGTCATCGACTATCGCAGACTTAACGACAGAATAGTAGAAGACAAGTACCCACTACCCAATATACATGACATCTTAGACAGACTTGGACGTGCCCAATATTTTACGACCTTAGATCTGGCTAGCGGCTACCATCAAGTAGAGATGCACCCTGATGACATAGAAAAAACTGCGTTTACAACAGAGAGAGGGCATTACGAATTCTTAAGGATGCCATTCGGTCTGAAAAATGCACCTAGTACCTTTCAACGGCTCATGGACCACATCCTTAGAGGTATAAACAACGTCTTTACTTACCTCGATGACGTCATAATAATATCAACGTCATTGCAGGAACATATCGAAAAACTGCAACAAGTTTTTGAAAGATTTAAAACACATAATCTGAAAATTCAGCTAGATAAGTCAGAGTTCCTTCAAAAACACGTTACATTTTTAGGTCATGAACTAACTGATCAAGGACTTAAGCCTAATCAGGATAAAATCAAAGCGGTTTTGAACTTCCCATTACCCAAAACACAGAAGGATATTAAAAGCTTTTTAGGACTAGTAGGTTACTACAGGAAGTTCATAAAAGACTTTGCCAAGCTTACGAAACCGATGACCTTATGTCTCAAGAAAAATAGCAAAGTTATACATTCCCCAGAATTTTTGGAATCCTTCAATAATTGCAAACAGATTTTGACCAATGCACCTATCCTGCAATACCCTAACTTTGACGAACGATTTATACTCACGACAGACGCATCAGACGTAGCCCTAGGAGCAGTATTGTCTCAAGGAAAGGTAGGCTCAGACAAACCAGTAGCATATGCATCCAGAACCCTTTCTGATACAGAAGCTAGATACTCGACAATAGAAAAAGAGCTCTTAGCCATCGTTTGGGCAGTGAAATACTTTCGGCCTTACCTTTATGGGCGAAAATTCGTCATATATACTGATCATAGACCCCTGACATGGCTAATGTCACTAAAAGACCCTAATTCTAAATTGACTAGGTGGCGACTTAAACTTGCTGAATACGACTACACAGTTGTCTATAAAAAAGGACGACAAAATACTAACGCAGACGCTCTCTCCCGAGTAAAAATCTATCATAAGAGCATTGATTCACTAGCAGTCAATTTAGATGACAATGACGATGACGACCTAATAAATAGAATTTTCTAAAACGTACGACAAGAGGTAGACACGGAAGCAGAAGCAATCCAACAACCTGTGGATAGCAATGACAACGACAGCGATAGTAACGACAATAACGTAACAGTTAGACGACGCAACGTGCAACCCTCTCAGACAGACACTGAATCCGACAGTATGAGTATAGTTACGCTAGATCCTGATAACTTAGTTTCGACAAACCACACCCAACCTGACAATGAGAATAACGGTATACCAATCTTATCAGACGCGATCGATAGACAGTTAAAACAATTCCATATTAGATCAACTCCAGGATCAACATACAGAGTAGAAAATAGGTCAACTAATTCTAGAACAATAATTAAAGATGTATTCATTCCAGTCAATAACACAGAGAAAGAAATCATCCAATTCCTAAAAGAACACACTATTGCCGATCGCGTATTCCACTGCTACTTCTATAACGAAGAATTATACCCAGCATTCTCTAGAGTCTATACAACGGTATTTAATGACAGAGGCCCTAAGCTTTTCAGATGTAATTCACGCGTTACCCTTGTCGAAAACAAGACAGAACAACAAGAAATTATTAAGAAATATCACGAAGGCAAAACTGTGCATCGTGGCATTCAAGAAACATATAAGCAAATCCATAGAAACTACCATTGGCCCCACATGTTACTCACAATTCAGGCATTTATAAACCAGTGTAGTATCTGTTTACAAGCTAAGTATGAGAGAAACCCTCTTAGACCCTCATTAGCCTTGACGGAAACACCTATAAAACCTATGCAACATACATTTATGGATCTGTACTCTACAGGTGGAGCGACCTTCCTCACGATAATAGATAACTTCTCAAAGTTTGCACAAGCAATACCATTGAACGCGACTAGTAGTGTACACATAGCCGAAGCTTTATTTCAGGTGTTCTCAGTTTTAGGAATTCCGCATAAAATTACAACGGATTCAGATAGTAAATTTGACAATGAAGTTATAAAGGAGATGTGCGCTTTACATGATATCAACATTCACTTCACGACTCCATACAACCCCAACTCAAACTCACCCGTTGAGCGTTTTCATTCAACTATAGGAGAGATTATCAGAATTCAGCGAATGACAAACAAAGACGATCCCATACAATTAATTATGAAATTTTCAGTCATTGCTTACAATAACTCAATCCATTCGGCAACAGAATATACTCCACATGAGTTACTCTTTGGGCATACAGCTTCTAGAAACCCACTAGAGTTACATTATCCTAAACAGTTTTACCAGGACTATGTTATTAAACATAAAATGCAAGCAGAAGCCGTGCAGGAATGTGTGGCAGCGCACATGGCCAAAAACAAGGAACAGGTAATAGCGAAGCGGAATCAGGCAGCAGAGGAGATAACATTCAAGGTAGGCGAAACAGTTTATAAACAGGTAGCCAAAACAGCGAGAAACGACAAAACTAAACCGGTATTTAAAGGACCTTATAAAATCATCCATTTACATCCTAATAATGTAGCAGAGATAGTAGGGAATCACCCTAATTCTAAGTCTATTCGGGTACACTTCAAGCTTCTACGAAGACCCCATCTTGTTCCAGGACAACCATCTTCGGAGCCCTCGTGTTCCAGGCAAGATCCGACATAACATTTCAACCCGTAGACAATACGAACGGAGTTCTATTACTAAGACAAGGGCATATTCTGAAACAAACTGATTCTTTCAACCTTGCTTGTGTTTATAATGTCACTCACTTGAACCTAATATCGATAAAATTAATGGCATTATACTCAAGTGCTAAGACAGCTGAGATTAACACCACCTCAGACGAATTACATAAAACGTATAGGGATCAGATAGAACATAAGTTAGATTTAATTAATAAGAAGATAGTTTTTATTGCACCTAGGATTAGATTTAGGCGTGGTATTATAAATGTTCCGTAGTTAAATTAATAACTGGTAATTTAGATAACGAAGACGCTATTCGATTTGAAAGCGAAATTAATAAAATTCGTAATTCGGTCTCTAAAACTCAAAGCTCTCAGAAGCGGACCCTATCTTTGGCTGAAACTACTATAAGGGAATTTTCAAATCAATTAAGCAAGATAGATGATAACCAAAAGAGATTAACAGCTATACTGAGTAACATTACGATTAATTCCGATACAATAAGAAACCAGTTACACTTTTTAGAGATATACGTTCAATTAAGTTTTAGTTTACAGATTATTTTAGATAAGTTAATGCTACTAGAAGATGCTATGGCATTCTCGCAATTAGGTATAATGCACCCTAGTATTATAACCCCTAGAAATTTAGTTTCGGAAGTTAGTAATTTGCAGAATAACTTTTCATTATATCCAGTCGAGGAGATTAGTATTGAGAATATTCATAAGATAGAAAAGTCTATTAGCGTTAAAGCCTATAGTACAGAACATTCTTTAACATTTATATTAGAAATCCCATCCATCCAACCTACAATATATGATTATATACATATATATTCCCTGCCAAACAACCAAAACCTAACCATTATACCCAAATCCAAATTCCTTGCACTTGGTAGCGATGAGTACGCCTACCTGGAAGAAGATTGCAAGAAGCTGTCAGAAGACACCTGGCTCTGCAAATTACTGGATACAAGAACCATAGAGAAATCTGAAGACTGCATCATCTCACTCATCAAACATAAAGATGGTAACTGCACTCGCGCACGCATGAATCTGAAGCGAGGAAAATTACAGAAGATTGAAGAAAATACGTGGTTGGCAGTAACAACCGAACCAGAAGTTATAAAAACCCAATGCGGACAGAAAACCGAATACAGGAAACTATCAGGAACATTTCTCGTCAACCTAACACAAGACTGCCAAATCAAAATTATGAATACAACAATAAGAACACACACTAGCACCATCTCTATGAACGAAGTCATTCCTCTACCCAGCGAGAACCTAATACATCAAGAAGAAGTCCAGTACGAGATACATCTGGAAGACATCTCACTAGATAGTGTCCACGAACTTATGAACAAGGTTGAAGACATCCAAGAAATAGAAACCTGGAACTGGTCTTATATGATGGCGATTCCCAGCTGGTCTACAGTGCTCCTATACATAGCAGCAGTATCTATTGCAATTTGGAAGATATACAACTGGAATAAGCGCTCAAGAAAAGCAAGTCGCGAGGACGCTCCTGGAAGCTGCAGAACCAGCTTCCATCTTAAGGAGGGAAGAGTTAACATATCGTAACCCTGGATTCGGGCTGACGGAGCAGTAAAGAAGAACAATGGGAATGTTTGCGTTGCAGAATGAATCGCCCCGAAACAATAGAACTGCCTCGCAGTCGGTCACCATCCACACATAATTAAACACGAATTATATTTTATCTTTTAATAATTTTATTTTGTAATTTCTTTAATTAAATTAAATTTTAATTTTTTAAAAAGTCTTTCGCTTGCCGCCGTATCATAACTCTCCTTCACAGAAATATTTGCAATTGAGTCTTCTCGATGTGGACCATAACATGCATATTATTAGGGTACTAAGTATTACTTAGGTATAGTTTTTCTCTTAATTTAGTTTGACCTTTCGACAAATTCCAAAATCTAAAAAGGGTTTCTAATGTCAATGCAAATGGGCTTAATATTAATAATAACAATTGAATAGGTAGGTAATCAGCCCATCAAATGTACAAGAGATCACTGTAATAATAATTTAATATAAAATGTATAAAACATTCTTTTTAAACAACCGACTTCAAACTCCCGCGCCAACTTTACAACAACAAGCACACGCTATACAAAGTACTTATTTTATTGTTGATATTTTAAAAACCGCTCTACCGATTTCGATAAAATTTATATGGGACCACATGGGAAGTATGCCCTTTCAAATAAAAAAGAATCATCCAAATCGGTCCACAAAGTCAAAAGTTCTGAGGTAACAAACATTAAAAAAAAACAGTCGAATTGAAGAACCTCCTCCTTTTTTTGAAGTCGGTTGAAAACACCTCTACAGCCCATTGACGTCCCACTGCTGGGCACAGGCCACCATTCTCATAGGAGAAAGGGAATTAGAGCTAGACTGCTGCTCCAATGCTGGTTGGCGGGCTTAAAGACTATTATCATGTTAGTGATAATAACCGGGACCGACGGCATAACGTGCTCTCCGAGGCACGGGAGTAAAACACCGCCAACTTCCTAACTCCGGCCTAGTACCTACTGAGAATTTCTAGTCAGAAAAACCCCCGGGACCTCATCGGCCGCAGTCGAACATGCTAACCACTAGTGACTAGACCAACGAGGCAGTTAAAAACACGAATCCAATCAAAGATCTGCCTACAATTTAAATGAATAATCGTAATTAAAATGTGTAATTGTTTATTATCCAGAACTAGCTGGTCACAGAGCGTGCAGTAGTGTCAAGGTTGTTGAATAATGAATTAATTGTGATCGCTTACTTAATACCTTACTGTTACAGTTTACTTCGTAACAACCGCTTAATATTCAGCTGGCCGTATTTTGCACGGCGAGTAATCTCAGCATTGTGTTACTTATTCTAAACTAGATGATTCCCGCGACTTCGTCCGCGTGGATTAAGTTTTTTTGATTCCCGCGGGAACTCTTGAATTTTCCGGGATAAAAAGTAGCCTATGTCCTTCCCCGGGATACAACCTATCCCTATACCAAATTTCATTAAAATCGGTTGAACAGATGGGCCGTGAAAGCGTAGCAGACAGACAGACACACTTTCGCATTTATAATATTACTAGCTGATGCCCGCGGGCCGCGTGGAATAAGTTTTTACAATTCACACAGGAACTCCTTAATTTTCCGAGATATAAAGTAGCCTATGTGTGCCTATGACAGGCGTCAGCCTATGTCAGCCAGGTCCTCAGCTATACCCACGCCAAAAATCAAGTCGATCCGTTGTTCCGTTGCGGCGTGATTAAAGGACAAACCAACAAACAAACACACTTTCGCATTTATAATATTAGTATGATAATCCACTAGCTTTTGCCCGCGACTGCGTTCGCGTGGACTACACAAATTTCAAGCCCCTATTTTACCCTCTTTAGGGGTTGCAAAAATCCTTTCTTAGTGGATGCCTTCGTCGTAATTTATCTGTATGCCAAACAGCCCGATCCGTCCAGTGGTTGGAGCTGTGCGTTGATAGATCAGTCAAAACCCGGCTTGACCCAACAGGGCAACCGCGTATCTTTTGCATCAATCATTGATACATCGCAATCACCTCTGATTGGTTAACACTCTTCCACTATTGGACGAAATCCATTGACGCAGCAAGAATACCATAAATTCAGCCAATCGGAGGTGATTGCGATGTATCAATGATTGATGCAAAAGTTACGCGGTCGCCCTGCTGATGAGCCAAAAGGAGATTACCCGTGCTGGATCGCCTCTAGTCTTGCGCCTCGTCCTTTTAAAATCACTTGGGCAGTCCTCGGCTTCGCCTAATCCTTCCAATATTATTCAGCCGTGTATTGCTTTATTTCTAACCTGGGCAGTAATGTACTATTACAGACCTGCTGCCTGCAGTCAGCTACGGAATCACAAATTTAGTCCATTGCTGTGTGATTACTAGTGATTACATTTGTTACACTTTGCTGTAGGTATTCATTTAAGAGATTAATGACATAATACTGCCTACAAGCTTCCCTTTATAAATCTGTGCCTACAAGCCACAGATTTTAATATTTATTATGTCTGTGCTACAAGCATAACACTATATTACCTACATTCACATTTTGATATAATTAAAACTACTCGGATCATAAAACGTTACAGCTTCTTTTTATTACAATTCTTTTATTGCTATGTTTAAAGTTGGGTTACATAATTTTTTATTATTTGAGCCTCTTGATAATGACGTTATTTATCAAACTATAAATAAAAACGCCACAAATGTAACTACTCGTACCTAGTTCCCAAATCATATAGCCCTATTTTTAAAGCAGGTGTTTCTTTCACAGACACTAAAGTATTAAGTACTAGATGATTCCCGCGACTTCGTCCGCGTGGACCAAGTTTTTCGATTCCCGCGGGAACTCTTGAATTTTCGGGATAAAAAGTAGCCTATGTCCTTCCCCGGGATATAACCTATCCCAGTACCAAATTTCATCAAAATCGGTTGAACAGAAGGGCCGTGAAAGCGTAGGAGACAGACAGACAGACAGACACACTTTCGCATTTATAATATTAATTATGGAAGTATGGATATTCATTTCATCCAAAAAATATAGATTGCGAGTCGACTTTTCCACCTAATCTAGGAACGCATATGTTAGGCTGATGTAAAATTTTAGTACCTTTCTATTTCAATGGCTTAGCGGAACGCAGACGTCACCCCAGACTTTCCTTGTCTATGGCGCATATGAAGTCTCGTTTGACATTTGACTTTCCTAGAGTTTTCGCGCGCTTTGGAATGACAGCTATTAAAAAGCACAGTTTGAAAAGGAACCGACTCGCGTAGGAATTTTAAGATTCGATTTAAGGTTCGCGCGCGAGTTGAATGCATAGCTTATGTATGTGTCACCTCAAGCCCCGACGTCACCTACAATATCATTGTACTCGAAGTGGGAACACGAAATTATTCGGCAAAAAGTAAATAACAATGGCTCCCATAGCAATAGTGCATCAAAACTGCTCCAGGCACGCGATGCGTCAATAAATTTGTAATACATTTTGCATTGAATGAAAGCTGATGTTACACACTCCAGTGCATATAGACGTTAGGCTAGGCCGGCACTGCGAAAAACATCCGCGCGATATTTTCCGGCTCCGCATACGGATTTCACCTACCACACACTCATGTTAAGCTCGTGCGGCGAGTTTCATGCAATCTCGGTGCATGCATTGTCACCGTAAGATTGCAAAGGCCGTTGGATTGTAATCTAACTAGCGAGATTGTAAACTGTCGACAGATTACATTTTAACGCTTTATTTTTTCGGTAGATTGTAATCTGTTAGGTATATTAACCCGATTAAACCTAACTACCTGATTGTTTAACCTAACCTAACCTACAAGAAAGAGACAAGAAAACGTAAATACAATGAATATTTCAAAAATTGACACTCGGAACATTGAACGGTTCACAATCTGTCGATAGTTTACAATATCGCTAGTTGGATTACAATCTCACGGTTTTTCAATCTTACGGTGACACATACAGCACAAAATACTCGCGCGAATTCACACCGCGTGAAAGAGTTTTTTTTCTCGCGTGAAAATTTGTATCAAACCAGGGGTTTGTCCGCGCGAAATGTAATCGTAAGTGCCTCCATAATATGATTTGTGAATTGCGAAAAAAGTCTACCTTCATAATATGATTTCAGATTTGTAGTGTTACAGGTTACAGTCTTACAGTGTTTTTCGCAGTGCGGGCCTAGCCTAATACCTATTATGTACTACGACGCTTCACACGGCTTCGATATGCTTGTCAAGTCGTCATAATTAGGTATGTAGTTGGGCTAATCGAGTTGCGAAATTGAAAGAAAAACCAATCCTCAGATTGTAAGAAAACTATTCTCAAATTGTAAGAATTGCTGTTGTGAGATTTTCTTATAGGCAATAGCTACATCACTACTTCCAGCATATTGGGTATGGACTATAATGATTAAGTGCTACCCGTGCGAAGCCGGGGCGGACCGCTAGTAATAATATAAATCTATTACCTACTCTGATTGTTTAATTACACTGTAGACATTGAAAATTCGTGGGTCTCAACTCTCAACATTCTAAAATCAACAAAATAATTGATTTGCTCTTGAGAACTGACTTTACGTAACGTACACGGTTTTTTGCTAGTTAAAATTTAAAAGTGTTGATATGTATGCAAATTAATGCAACATGTTAAACTTTTAAAAGATTAGAACGTTAAATTAAAATAATCGAATTTAAATTTTAAAACAATGTTATAATGTCTGTTTTGACCACCTTCCTGCCTCCTGGCACAGCGCTGAGTTGTTATTTTATGGAGATCACCGTTTCGATTCCCGATAGGGCCAATTTGGGATTACAATTTCTAAATTGGCTTGACCTAGGTTCGGTCGTGGCTAATTAATTACCAGGTAACTTACTCTATATTCAAAGCATTATGCCTACAAAAAGATATTGTTTTTAAATAATGCCTACTATACTAATAAAACATACACCGATATAATTGCGCAAGCTTCGCATATTTATGCTATTTGTCATAAATTTAACCAGGTGTGTATGTTAAACATTACACGCTATTGTATCACTTAATACCAATGCGATAAAGTTCAAAATTGCTTATCCAATAACTATGTGAAATATTTACTACAATCATAGATGTAATACTATGATAACTAGCGCGATATGATAATTTGTCTGGCAATGAATTAAAAGTCCAGATATCTATAAAGTACGGGCTTCATTTTAATAACAGTAATCTACATAAAAGGTTTATAACATAATGTGTTAGTAGCACATCTTAATAAGATTATTACAGATGCGAAAGTGTGTTTTTTTGTTGTTTTGACTTTTGTCCTTCAATCGCGCTACAATAGAGCAACCAATCCACGTGATTTTCATAGGCATACATAGAATAATTAAACCTCTAGAATCAATGCCAGCGCATAACCGAAAGACATATACATAATAATAGGTAAAACGCTGCAACGCATCAAGCACAATAAGAACTAAACCCGTGACACGCAGAAAGGGATAGAAGAAATCATATTTTGTTCTCATTCTATCGTGTGTAACATCTCAACACTGCATCTCTTTCATGTGGGAGTGAAAAGGAGATATGGCTTGGTCTATATTATTTTCTCTGTCTACGTAGGCATACCTAGTTGAGGACTTGAAATTTTTACAAGAATTTCCTACAGGGTTTTTTTTAAAACCTAAATCCACGTTGGCAAATGGCATCATCAGTATCAGAACATGGTTTAGGTTGGGTAGTAGGCAAGGATTTGCCAAAGACAGCTGTGACTAGGGCTTCCAATACCGGGATTCCGGTATTGGCTAATACCGGGATCCCGGACTTTTTTCGTCCGTTTTCAATACCGGTATTGAAATGTATAATACCGGGATACCGGTATTGGTGACACTATAAATAAAACAGTGAATATTGCATAGGTATATTTCTTGGTACATGCACAGAATAATATAATAGTACTGACGTAGTACATGCCACTGTTTTTATTCGGCTAAGCTTAAAACTTGTAACTTAAGCGCATTAGCTCAATAACAGCACCTTTATTGCTTAAAACCAGTGAAGAAAAGTCATTTTTGATCACTCAGAGGAAAAATTAGTGCTTGAATTTAGAACCCTGTGGTTTGGCATTTCTATTTCATGGACTCACGAAACGTTCAGAAATCTGTTTTATAACCAATGCAATATTTTATTATGATTCTTTATATGATAACTAGCGGACGCCCGCGACTTCGTTCGCGTGGCATACGATTTATAACTCCCACAGGCATTCCTTAATTTTCCAGGATAAAAAGAACCTGTGCACAAAAAACATCCGTTGCTCTGTTGCAGCATGATTGAAGGACTATTTAACGTCCTTTGGGAAATAATTTTCAATAACTGTGAATTATGTATTTCATAATTTAAACCCGTTGCCCAAACGTCAAGTTTCATGGCTATAAATTGAAAAACGGCGGCTTTTTACACCAACTTAAAACCCCTATTTTACCCGTTTGGGGGTGGAATTTTTAAAAACTGTGACACACGTTATTCTTTATTTTTTACCTATAGCCAAAATACCAAGTTTCGTTGATATAACTTGTAAAATACCTTGAGAAATGAAGGCCTTTGATACCAATTTTCATCCGCCATTTCACCCCTTTGGGGGTTGAATTTTCAAAAACTGTGAAATATGTATTTCTTAATTTTCAACTCGCAGCTCTTATACTAAGTTTCATGGCTATAGCTTGAGAAATGAAGGACTTTCATACAAACTTTAAACCCCTATTTTACCCCTTTGGGGGTGGAATTTTGAAAAATTGTGAAACACGTATTTCTTTATTTTTAACCAGTAGCTCACGTACCAAGTTTCTTGGCTATAACTTGAGAAATGAAGGACTTTCATACAAATTTCCAACCCCTATTTTACCCCTTTAGAGGTGAAATTTTGAAAAACTGGACACATGTACTTCTTTATTTTTTACCGAAAGCCAAAATACAAAGTAACGTTGAAATAACATGTAAAATATCTTGAGAAATTAAGGCCTTTTATACCAAATTTCATCCCCTATTTCACCCCTTTGGGGTTCGAATTTTCAAAAACTGTGAAACATGTGTTTCTTCATTTTCAACCCGCAGCTCATATACCAAGTTTCATGGCCATAACTTGAGAAATGAAGAACTTTCATACAAACTTTCAACCCCTATTTTACCCCTTAGGGGGTAGAATTTTGAAAAACTGTGAAACACGTACTTCTTTATTTTTAACCAGTAGCTCACGTACCAAATTTTTTGGTTATAACTTGAGAAATGAAGGACTTTCATACAAATTTCCAACCCCTAGTTTACCCCTTTAGAGGTGAAATTTTGAAAAACTGTGACACATGTACTTCTTTATTTTTTACCGAAAGCCAAAATACAAAGTTACGTTGAAATAACGTGTAAAATATCTTGAGAAATGAAGGCCTTTTATACCAACTTTCATCCCCTATTTCACCCCTTTGGGGGTCGAATTTTGAAAAACTGTGAAATATGTATTTCGTAGTTTTCAACCCGCAGCTCATATACCAAGTTTCATGGCCATAACTTGAGAAATGAAGAACTTTCATACAAACTTTCAACCCCTATTTTACCCCTTTGGGGTGGAATTTTGAAAATCTGTGAAATACGTACTTCTTTATTTTTAACCGGTAGCTCACATACCAAGTTTCTTGGCTATAACTTGAAAAATGAAGGACTTTCATACAAACTTCCAACCCCTATTTTACCCCTTTAGGGGTGGAATTTTGAAAAACTGTGACACACGTAATTCTTTATTTTTTACCGTTAGCCAAAATACCAAGTTTCGTTGATACAACTTGTAAAATACCTTGTGAAATGAAGGCCTTTGATACCGACTTTCATCCCCCATTTCACCCCTTTGGGGGTTGAATCTCCAAAAACTGTGAAATACGTATTTCTTTATTTTTAACTCGCAGCTCATATACCAAGTTTCATGGCTATAGCTTCCATAAAAATTTTCAACCCCTATTTTACCACTTTAGGGGTTGAATTTTGAAAAACTGTGACACACGTAATTCTTTATTTTTTACCATTAGCCAAAATACCAAGTTTCGTTGATATAACTTGGAAAATACCTTGAGGAATGAAGGCCTTTTATACCAACTTTCATCCCCCATTTCACCCCTTTGGGGGTTGAATTTTCAAAAACTGTGAAATACGTATTTCTTATATTTCAACTCGCAGCTCATATACCAAGTTTCATGGCTATAGCTTTCATAATAATTTTCAACCCCTATTTTACCACTTTAGGGGTTGAATTTTGAAAAACTGTGACACACGTAATTCTTTATTTTTTACCGTTAGCCAAAATACCAAGTTTCGTTTATATAACTCGAGAATATCTTGAGAAATGAAGGACTTTCATGCAAACTCTCATCCCCTATTTCACCCCTTCGGGGGTAGAATTTTTAAAAACTATGAAACACCTATTTCTTTATTTTCAACCAGTAGCTCGTATACCAAGTTTTATCAAGATAACTTGAGAAATGACGGACTTTCATACAAACTTTCACCCCCTATTTCACCCCCTTAGGGGTGGAATTTTGAAAAATCCTTTCTTAGTGAGCGCCTACGTCACAAAAGGAACCTACTGTCAAAATTTCAAGTTTCTAACCCCAGCGGTTTAGGGTGTGCGTTTATCCCTTAACGATTTTATATATATATTAGATTAGATAGATTAGATTAGATTAGATTATGATTTCTATATAATAATATGATTACATATGATTTCTTTTAAAAAATACATATTGAATTTTTAATTAATTTGTGTTCTGAGTTGTGACTCACTGTATCCAATATTTCGTAAAGGGAAGTGTTTTTCAAAAATCTGTCTACTATTTTAAAAAGGAAATTTTTAACCGGGTGAACAAAAAAATCATCCGGGGAAATACCGAGCGGCGTTAAATTATGTGAGCGAAAAATTTATCTAACTGGCGATAATAATGAATCACTAAAAATAAACTTACAGTCCGACAAACTTATCTGGCCCGGTCGCCAAAATTAGAACTAATTTTTATGCCTGTTTTGTTTTAGTTTTAACTAGCTGATGCCCGCGACTTGGTCCGCGTGGTTTAAGTTTCTCCTTAATTTTCCGGGATATAAAGTAGCCTATGTCACTCTCTAGGTCCTTTACTATACCCATGCCAAAGATCACTTCGATCCGTTGCTCCGTTGCGGCGTGATTGAAGGACAAACCAACAAACAAACACACTTTCGCATTTATAATATTAGTATGATAGATACTACAGGCACAGCGACGCTGTCATCGGGTCAGACAAGTTTGATGGACTTAAAAGAAGTTTAAAAGAGGGCAATAATTACTTAATATTATTATAATAAATACGAGCTTTATTATTTACCTACTAGCTATAGGTACTAAGCCCGGTGATCACTTTCCCACATCCTTCGAACAATCGTTTAAACTTCATGATCACCATCGGTGATGTCATAGCAATTCTTATGGCGTGCGACGACGCAGGCTTTTGTTTTGTACCTACTCAATGGGTACTCAGTTATGAGCACATGAGTTATGCTTATGACTCATCAATAATTAAAATTAAAAAAAAAACCCGGCTGAGTTTGTTGTGGGCTCTTCTCAAACCAGGGCGCGTTCGGAAACCTCGTAGCTTTAGTTTGAAGATACCGTGCTTAATTATCACCATCACGTTCACGTCTTACACTTTGTAATTTGTAAACGTGACGTTCAGAATACCTGTGTACCTACCTGTGAAGGTACCAATTTTGAATCATTTCGTAGTGAGTTACTAGTAATACCCTACTGCCAAAGACGTGCCGCCAAGCGATTTAGAATTAGAGTTCCGATACGATGCCGTGTAGAAACCGATTAGGAATATGGGAAATTGCAGTCAAGGGCTAATTTGTCAAAAAAAAACCGGGCAAGTGCGAGTCGGACTCGCGCACGAAGGGTTCCGTACCATTATTAATAAATAATTACCTTTGTTAATGAACCGCAAGACTAACTTTGTTTGTAGAGGTTTATTGTTAATATCAAAAAAACTATGCTAGTTAGAGCATTGGCTATAGTTTTCCTGTAAAATATACGTAAATTCCTATTGACCATAGTTATTTCAAATTTTTCGATTGGTAAACTCCGGAGATAAGGGGGGGGGGGGGGGGGGAACGGTATTTTTTTAGACATTTTCCCCGATAAATCAAAAACTATCATAACTAAAAATAATTAAAAATCTGTTTTAGAATGTACAAAGTAAACCCTTTCGTATGATACCCCACACAGTACAGTTATCTCACTTTTAAATTTCAACCCTCAGATTTTCCCCCCTTTTTAAATAAGAACAAAAATAATTTCCAATTTTTTTTAATTCCAGTGTCTTTGGGCCACTAATATACACAACTATTTCAAATTTCATGTCGATAGCTTCGGTAGTTACTGAAATAATCGAGTGTGACGGACGGACAGACGGACAGACGGACAGACGGACAGACGGACAGACAGACGGAGAAAGTCGCACCATAAGGGTTCCATTTTACCATTTTGGTACGGAACCCTAAAAAAAGATCATCATGGTCAACTTTCAGCTGATAAAATTTAAACCCGATGTACATAACTAAGTAAATGGAATTTTCCGATGTGCTGTTTACGACTTAAAATTCAGACCTTTAAAACTTGCAAAATCATTTGAATTCGGTTCATGGCGAATAAATTATCTCTTATCTCCAATTTCATCATAGGTTATTCGGCATTTTCCTTTCTACCAACGAACTTTGCGTTTTTCTCGACTGCGGTTGAAGGACGACTTTCGCGAATTTTGTCATCGGCGTAAATGAAACCTACGAGAACAAGTAGGTTTATCACGATTAATTTGAAGTAAGTGAATTTGAAGTACTCGGCATTGAAGTGTAGCATGCACTTATCGAGATATCTCGCGACGAGACAGAGAGATCAAGAGATACAGTAGTCGTTGCCGGCTAATTATTCGTTTACCCTACACGCACAAAATGCTTTATAAACAAGAACAAGTGAATATAATTAAAATTATTAAAAAATACGACTGCTCTGCCGTAGACACACATACATACACGAACCCTGAAAACATAACACTCCTTTTTTGGGCAGTCGTGTAATAAAAAATCCCCCTCGAATGGAAGTACGGCTTCCACTGCTACTACGTAACGATACCACAGTCATTAATTACTTTTGGAATCTCATTCACATTTTTTTTAAATGATATTTTTTTGTGAATCACTGGATATTGAACTATAGTGTTATATATTTTTGGCATCTACTGATCATTTGTTAATCTTATTTTCGATTTTTTCTTTTCAAATTTTTTTTAAATTTTACTAGCCTATGTCACCTGGAATAAGCTAGGGATTCTAACGATACCTCATTTATCAAAATCGGTTCAGGCGTATAGAAGTTATGGTGGAATATACAAACTCACATACATACATACATACATACATACATACATACATACATACATACATACATACATACATACATACATAAATACAATATGAACCCTGAAAACAATATACTTACTCCTTTTTTCAGGCAGTCGTATAAAAAATTGTCGGCTTCGTAGAGAAGAATACCACAGATTAAGAAAATATACCTAATTATAAATTCATCTCTACTTTTAACGTAACGAGACAAGTAACCATATAATATTAGATTCGGTAGCCAAATAGAGATAACGGGTAGACATAATTTTACTCGTTGTACGCATGCTAGAGAGATTCCTTAAATGCGAGATTAGATATATTTTAGACCTCAAGTTCCCTCAATAATGTTCTCGAAGTGTGCAGTGATTTGTTTGCCACGATAGCCAATCTGCACTAGGTCAGCGTGGTGGACTATTGTCACACCCTTTTCATTCTGAGAGGAGACTCAGAGTGTTGAAGCGAGAGCCAGCAATGGGTCCAAACGATTGTGGAACCCTCGAGTTATTAGAGCTTTTGTTAAAGTGACAGCGTCGCTAGCGTAGAAAAATAAAATAATTTTAAGAACTAAACAGGCATAAAAATTATTACTTCCAATTTTAGCCGTCGGGCCAGATAAGTTGGTGGAAATTTAACTGATTATGTACCATAGAGTTAGGAACGTCAAAAGTAGTTACTTACATTACACCACTGAATAAGAATAATGATCTCAATATAAAAGTAAATCAGTAAACAGATTTGAGGAGGTACGTAATTTTAAAATTAATGATTACAATTAAGGATCTTCTACGCTTAATATAATAACATAACGTAAACTACAAGAATTAATTATATTATGTACTAGCTGATGCCCGAGACTTCGTCTGCGTGAATTAAGGTTTTAGATCTAACCATCAAAATCAGTTAAAAGATGGTTCGTTAAAGCGTAGCAGACAGACACATTTTCGCATTTATAATATTGGTATGTACCTATTTCTACTACTGATAATAAAAAAAATCGTTACTTATTTTTAATCGTACCTAGGTAGGTATTAACAAACCCAGTTAGGACTGTAGTAAAAGTGGCATTGACCTCAAAAACCAGGCTTTCACGGTGCAAGGCGATAATAAAATGCAGAGTGCAATGTAAATTAAAACGTCTGTAGATGTACCGACACGGTATAACTATAAACTAACCCAATACCTATTGTGGTTAAAGTTCCACTCTTTTTTTTTTATTCCACTAATTCTACTATTCAAAAGTGCTTATAAAAGCTTAGTTCAACAAAATCAGGTCTAAATCTATAAAGTTTACGCGATACAAGTCTCATCAAAAGTATAGTCTACACTTCTACAGACTTGCCAATTATGAATCCCAATTTGGTTTTCAGACGACATGTCACATGTTGGCCAATCTGAAGACGTTTAAAACGCAGTGTAAATTGCTAGTAAATACAAAATAAAGAGTGGGCGCGAGCGTACGACCTTGCGATACTCCGTGACCGATTGATTGCGCATGCGTCCCGCGCAATAAAAACTTAACTTCTGCCAACTACCTACCAAGTAACAAGTACGAATGGTTTGATTCCTCAGATAAATACTATTACCACAGCTATTAGGTACTTAGTCGTAAACTGTGCTTGTTTAGAACTTGCCAGGTGTATAACATTTTTAAACAAGTTTTCGTAGAAATAGATGTTTTATTTTGTTGTTTTGCTGCATTGGAAATATTTTTAATAAAATTTGCATAACATATTTTATTATAATACTTACCTATTGCAGAACGCTCTTATTGTCCTACGACTCAGATTTTAGTATCACGTAAATAAGTAACCAGAAATAATTTCATGTATTAATAATAAAGAGTCTCCATAAAATATTTTATTGATTAATTAACCTTCCATTCTGCCACTGTATGTAGGTTGATTCAATTTTTTCCGATTGTTTTGTCTAAGATGACTAATGAACTAAAGTTGGAAATATTCCAAGCAACAGGCTTTACAGACGATTATTTGTGTATTTGTTAGTATAAATTGTGTAAAGATCACATATTCTCAATGTAATTGCCGATAAACTCGTGATCGACATAGTCGAATGCCTCGCTCTTATTTACCTAAGAATTTGTATTTCGTACGTGGAATATTTTACGCCTTATATTGGTCTATTTCGATTGTTTTGTATGCTGATTGTCTCGAATGATGTAAAGAATGGGTGTTTATTTCATTTTACAATAATTACCTTTTAGGTATAATAAACAGTTAGATAGTTCATCATAGTCAATGCTACCTTTGGAATAGTAGGTAAAGATTATTTAAATATAGATTTTAAGTACCTATAGTACCTACTTAGTTGACTGTATAATATTTTAATAACGCCAGCACGAGATCATAAAAAGCAATTTAAGATTAACATAAAAATTAAAATGATTTCCAAGTAGGTAGATGGCTACGTTATCTACCACTACAGTACAACTTACAAGGTCATTGTATTTAAATTTGTGTACCATCTCATCTTCACAAAGATGTTATAAAAAATTCTTGACAAATGATTTACGCGACGTAAAAAATGGTGTAAAGTGTCACAGGCGAAGGTTTTGTTAGTGACTTTATGTAAGTACTTACAAAAAGTATTACTTTACTTTGTTAGTACCTATTTATAGTCCCACAAACTTATCTGACCCTGTGACAGCGCGTCGCTAGTATGTATCTAAAGTACCTAATTAATAAAAACTAAACAAGCATAAAAGTTAGTTCCAATTTTGGCCACAGGGCCAGATAAGTTGATGCGACATAAGGAGGGTAAGAAGTAACGTATCTGTAAAAAGTTTCCGTCGAAATGCATTAAATTGGGGGCGCCACAGGGTAAATTTACACACACACATCAGGGTAAATTTAAAAGGAAGCGCCAAATATTATTAGAGTTGGTTTGAGAAATAAACAAGGAAAGAAAACAGTCATAATTATTTTTTACAACGTAAGTTGTTGAAATTTTCAATAATTAACTACTTTAGTCGACAATAATATTAATTTTTTAAATCGGCATACATCAGTTCACCGACAATAATGCTACATTCATACCATACCCTTTGCCTACACCAGCGCCACTGTAGAAGGTTTTTGAACTGTTATTTATAGCAACCACTGGACACTTTTTCAACATTTCTCCCATAGGAGATGTTACTCCTTACCCCTACCCTCCATAGTGCGACTATAGTTAAATAATTTGTCGTACGATAAATACCAGACACCAAAAGCGAATTTGCTAGATTTTCTTTCGCGTTGAAAAGATCTAAAATGCAAATAGGAGGAACATGCAAAACTTGTTTAGACTCTAGTTTTGCATGTTAATACTACTTAATATACCTACCACTTGTTGGAAAAATAAACTTAGCATAATATTAAGCATCCATGCTAATATTATAAATGCGAAAGTGTGTCTGTCTGTCTGCTACACTATAAAGGACCATCTTTTTGAATGATTTGATGAAATTTAGTGAGCGCTGGGATAGGTTGTATCCCGGGGACATTATAAATAGGAACTGGGGAGAGGTCGAGAGAAATTAGGTTACATCCCGGGCCTACTTTATCACAGAAAATTAGGGAGTTCCCGCTGAAATACAAAAGCTTAATCCAAGCGGATGAAGTCGCAGGCATCATCTAGTAAGGCATAACCAATCTGGAAGTCGAACCAGTTTACCTATTCGAATAAAGAGTGTTTAGCATAATGATTGGCATTATAATAGCTGTATAGATTACCATGTTCGTTGCACCCTCACAAGTTACGTACAACCATATCTACCTACTGCCTATTAGCACATATGTATTATAGTAGGGGAGCCCAAGAGGGGATTTTTAAATTTACTCCAGCGCGTCAGATATTGATAGTGTATACCTACGCCCCGGCCCCACGTGTCTCTGTTATCGGAAGTATGTAAATCTGCTGGTTTGCATGGTGGGGTTGGCCGTACGGAAGGGTAGAAAAAATAATCGAGTGCGTCAGATATTCAGAGGATGTTAACATGTTAAGTGGACCAAAAGGAAGCTCCTATTCAAAAGACTGAAGTAACGCAAAGTCACTGCGGTTTTTTGACAATGCAAAAAAATTGAAATTTTGAAATACTCGAGCGCGTCAGATTATTATCATACAATGCATACGGTTCAGCTTCTTGTCACAAATTTTCTTGATCTGATTATATAAAAAAAAACCCTGTAGACCGGTGAAAGGATATACATCATATTATAATCTTTTTTTCTTTGTACCATCTAATCTTCAAAATCCATTAGGTCTCCACGACGCTCGAGTAAATCCACATTTAGCATCATGGGCTCCCGTATTAGTATAGTACTTACTAATCTTACTATTTAATATATAGATATACTGCGCTATTAGGAAAGCGACAACTGTTCAGAGGCATGAGACTTGAATATTTATATGCGTTACGAAATATAATTGCTTAAAGTAACTCTCAGTTTGCTTACTCAAGTTAGTTCACACAATATTATGTCTAAAGGCCTTGACCGTTTATAGGCATAGCTAATGGGGTCATTCATAGAAAAGAAAAACTAAATTAAATATAATATTATTTAGTTTAATTTTTGTTACCCATTACTATTGCTTATGATACGAGGGGAAAAGGCACAGACCAGAAAAGGATACGAGTATAATCAGAGGCCAAATAATGTAAGCAAATCGTAGGTAATCATTTGGCAGCTTAAAGCGTATTACTGAAACTCTAAACATGCTTTTTGTCGTGCATCTATGGACTCCATAAACAAATAACGATTACGATTACGATTTCCTTACACAATCGGGGGTCAGACCCCCGATTGTTGGAGGAGGGCGATCATCACTGCAACACGTTTACGGCCGGTTTCTGAATTGAGAATTTCATGTTGAGTCTGTCTCAAAGACTACTTAAGGACTAATTAAGCAAATTTTTGTTTCTGAATTGATATTGTGTGAGGTTTGAGAGTTGGAACTTGCTGTTTTTGCTTGAATGCTTAATTCAGAAATCGGCCCAATATCAATTCAGAAACAAAAATTTGCTCAATTAGTCCTTAAGTAGTCTTTGAGACAGACTCAACATGAAATTCTCAATTCAGAAACCGGCCGGCCGTTAGAATCATCGTTCTGTTAAGTTTTGACTAAACTAAACTTTCTCACTATATATAATATAGGTGTGTAGTAAGAAATAATACCGCATAGATAAGAAATTTACAAATGCTGCTATAGAATCACAGTACAATCTACAAGTCAGCTGTACCTATGTCTACATGCATTAGTCTTTTATGTATTGAGAAAGTAGACTGATCACTAGGTAGGCAGGTACTCGTTATATTAAGATCTAGAGCGTAAAATGTTCTCGTCTCGAGTTAGTAGGTGACTACATTTCTAGGTATTATTGATAAGTACTTACCTACTTAGGTTAAGATGTGCGTACTTACAACTTTCGTCTTTAGTCGGGGTTTCAATCCCCGAGCACGCACCTCGAACTTTTAGGAGTTATAGGTATGAGATTTAAAAGAAAATAAATATCACTATCTGCATGCCCGTAATTCTGTTTTTTTTTTAAATTAATGTGTGAAGTCTGCCTATCCGCACTTGGCCAGCGTAAATAGATAGATCTTTATTGCCACAAGTCACAACCCACACATAACATAGAGATAATTATTTAAAAACAGAAAACAACACGTGCGCAAGTGCACGTAAGTCGTAACGCCGTCGTTCCTGCCTAGTCTTGCATTTTCCGTCCCATCGGGTTATGAGAGTAGGTACCTAAGCCGAGTAAGGGTTTATAAGTGCACCTGTGTTGCACACTTGCACACACTTGTGCACTTTATTATCCCCTGCACTGTAGCTAATCTCTACATTTTATCTCTACATTTATTTATATTTACCTACGTGACAAATCGGTAACAAACTAAGATTATTATAATGGTAATTTGTAGACACAATAAGAAGCACGTTCATAGATAGATAGATAGATAGATAAATACTTTATTGCACACATGAAAGAAAAAGAATACAGAGTAAAATTAACTATAACTAGGTATGCAAAGGCGGCCTTATTGCTTACTGAGCAATCTCTACCAGGCAACCTTTGGTGAGAGGATTGAACGAGATGTGTAGGGTAGTGTGGCACAATAAAATACACGTTATTATTATTAGTTGAGTAAATAATATAAACATACTAGACAAAATATATATTTATACATTACATATAATTAAAATAAGTAAATATAGATAACAATATATATATTATACATAAACATAAATAAATAGTACATACATAATGCATACATAATTTACACATACCTATTATATAAATAATATTACATAAGCATAGTAATGAATTACGATAGAAATAATATAATTATTTAGTTATTATGGCACAACTTGGTTAAGGAAATATTCTTTGAGACTTTTTTTTAAAATAGTTAAGGATTTGGAGTCTCTAATATTTTTGGGTAAAGAATTCCATAACTGCACAGCATACACCGTGTAAGATTTGCTGTAAAATTTTGTACGATGGCTAGGAGTTTTGAGTTTATTATCCATGGTAGAACGCAGCTGCATATGGCGATCAACAGCACCGAGAAAGTTGAAACGTTCTTTAAGATAGCTGGGAGTATGAGGAGCATATAGGATAGAGAAAAGTAAAGAAAGAACATGAAAATTTCGTCGCAACCTAATTGGAAGCCACTTGAGACGAGCACGATACGCACTAACATGATCAAATTTCCTCAATCCATAGGTGAATCGAATACACATGTTCTGTAAGCGCTCAAGCTTGTTTAGTAACTCCTCAGTGAGATCCGTGTAACTGCTATCGGCATAGTCCAGTATAGGTAAAAGGAGTGTTTCAGCTAAGGATATCTTAGTTTTGACTGGAAGGAGATTCTTCCAGCGTTTTAGAGAACCGATAGCAGCAAAGAGACGTCGGCTGACGTGGTTAACTTGCGGTACCCAGGAGAAGGAGGAGTCAATAATCAAGCCGAGGTCCTTAACAGTGTCACTAAAGGGCAAGATCGTCTTATCCAGCACAATTGGTTCTATGAAGTTAACATCAACCTTACGGGTTTGTGCTGGGTTGCCGATAATGATAACCTGTGATTTACTAGCGTTAATATTGAGGCCATACGACTTACTCCAAGAGCTTACTTTACATAAATCTGAATTAATTTTACTTATTCCAGCTGTAATTTGATCTGCAGGTACAGAAGTATATATTTGCAGATCATCGGCGTAAAGGTGGAAGGGAGAGGAGAGGAAATTGGTAATTGTATTAATAAAAATAGCGAAGAGTAAAGGTGACAGGACACCCCCTTGTGGAACGCCAGCCTGAACATAAGAAAAGGAGGAGGACTCATTGTTAACACGGACACATTGCCCACGATTCCATAAGTATGAACGAAACGAGCTGACTACTTCCTGCGATATATTATTAGACTTCAGAATGGCTAACATTAAATCAAAGTCAACGGTGTTGAAAGCGTTACTGAAGTCCAACAGAACAATAATTGTAACGAGCTGGTTATCAAGCCCATATCGTATGTCGTCGCAGATCTTTGTGAGTGCGGTGACAGTGCTGTGTCCTGGTCGAAAACCTGACTGAAGAGGATTAAGGAGGTTATTATAAGATAGGTAGATACGAAGTTGAGAGGAGACTATTCGTTCAGCGACTTTGGATAAAAAGGGTAAGATGGAAATAGGTCGAAAGTGAGAAAATGACGAAGGAATAGCAGTTTTAGGGACGGGTATAACAAATGCTGAGCGCCACACATTAGGAAAGGTACTAGTTGACAAGGAGTAATTAAAAATATGACAAATAATTGGGGTCACTCTTTCTAAAGCTAATAGCACCATTTTTCGGCTTATGCCATCACTCCCAATTGCATCGGATTTAATTGCAAGAATGTGTTTTTCATAATAATTATTATTCTACTTACCTATAAAATAAAGAGGTAATAACTAACTTATTGATATTTCTTCGACTCATTGTTAAAACGTGTACCTACTACCTACCTAAGGCAAGTTTTAATAAACCGACATCAGTTAAGAACATATTCTTAAGTCTCAGTCAATTTATAAGACCGGCAGGGCGATTATGTAAAACCTGCATATCAACAAGTCTGAAATTGTTTTTTGAATGAATTTAATGGCTGAATTTATAGTATTTTTGGCCAATAGTGGAACAATATAATCAAAAAAAATAATACGCGCCGAATTGAGAACCTCCTCCTTCTTTTAAAAATACAATCGTTACACTGTAGATGTCATTTTTAGCCAATCGCCCTCCGGCTGGGCAACCGCGTATCTTTTTCATCAATCATTGATACATCACAATCGCCTCCGATTGGTTAACACTCTTCCACTATTGGACGAAATCCATTGACGCAGCAAGAATACCATAAATTCAGCCAATCGGAGGTGATTGCGATGTATCAATGATTGATGCAAAAGTTACGCGGTCGCCTGCGATAGTGAGCATAGATTGACAGATTGAAATAAATTTCATTTCGAGGTATCCTTGTATGGTCTGTGTATCCATAGAATCCCTTTTTTTTTGATAAATAAGTAGCTATTATAATATACTACTCTAAACTCTACTGTCTCTAGCTAAGTAGTTAAGAGTTAAGCACATACTTAGGCATGGTATTATACTTTGCCTGTCTACATCTTCAGCCATCATAATAATAATAATAATCCACTGTTGGACGTAGGCCTCTTTTAAGTAGCGCCAACGTGCTCTTTCCTCGGCTTTCCGCATCCAATCGATGCCAGCCACCCTCCGGATATCATCGCTCCATCTTGCTGGGGGGCGCCCTACGCTCCGTTTACCAAGACGCGGTCTCCACTCGAGGATCTTTCGACTCCAACGTCCATCGGTCCTCCGACACACGTGACCAGCCCACTGCCACTTCAGCGTGCTAGCCCTAAGAGCTATGTCGGTCACTTTAGTTCTTTGGCGAATCACTTCGTTCCGGACTTTATCCCTCAAAGAAATTCCGAGCATAGCTCTTTCCATAGCACGCTGAGCGACCTGCAGTCGGTGTACCAGTCTCGCTGTCAGTGTCCACGTTTCGGCACTGTAGGTCATTACTGGTAGGACGCATTGGTCGAAGACCTTAGTCTTCAGGCACTGCGGTATGGGCGATGAAAAGACTCGACGAAGTTTTTCGAATGCTGCCCAGCCTAGCTGTATTCTCCTATCGATCTCTTTCTCGAAGCTATTTTTACCCAATTGGAAAATTTGCCCAAGGTATGTATATTCCTGAACAGCTTCGAGAATCGACCCATCGACATTGATCGGCTCCGGAGCGACCAGGTCATTTAACATGACTTTGGTCTTGTCTAAGTTCATCCGGAGACCGACACGTCGGGAGGCAGCGTGGAAGCAAGCATCTGTTGAAGCTCCTGCAGCGAACTTGCGATGATGACGATATCATCGGCGAATCGGAGGTGTGAAATATTCTCTCCGTTTATGTTGATGCCATGCCCTTTCCAGTCAAGCGTTTTGAAGACATCTTCCAAAGCATTAGAGAACAATTTCGGGGATAAAACATTCCCCTGTCTCACCCTACGATGCAATTGGATAGGTCTTGTAGACGCACCCTGTACTTGGACTGACATAATATATATGCTGAGCTGTATAGGCATTTCAACACTTCGATGTATCGCCAATCAACTTGGGATCGCTGCAAAGAGTCCAGCACAGCCCAGGTCTCGATGGAGTCAAAGGCCTTCTCATAGTCCAAAAGGCGAGGCACAGAGGCTGATTGTACTCATAAGACTTCTGTACAATCTGCCTCAATGTGTGTATGTGGTCTATGGTGCCGTAACCACTCCGAAACCCAGCCTGCTCTGGTGGCTGGAAGTCGTCGAGCCTTCGTGATAAACGGTTCGTGATGACCCTGGAAAACAACTTATAGATGTGGCTTAGGAGCGAGATGGGACGGTAATTTTTAAGGAGTGTTTTGTCACCTTTCTTAAAGAACAAAACAACTATGCTCCTATTCCACGCCTTTGGAGTTCTCCCGTTCTGAATAGCAGAGTCAAAAAGCCTCTGTAGCTCTCTAAGTAGGGGCATACCCCCTGCCTTCAAGAGCTCAGAGGTGACTCCATCTTCTCCCTGCCTGCCTGTCATACCTGTCAAATAATTTAATAATAAAACATGTTAGCAATGCGAAAGTTTGGATGGATGGATGTTCGTTACTCAATCACGCAAGAACGGCTGAACGGATCTGGATGAAATTTGGCACAGATATAGATTATAGTCTGGAATAACACATAGGCTACCTACTTTTTATCCCGGAAAATTCAAGAATTCCTGCGGGAACCAGAAAACCTCAATCCACGCGGACGAAGTCGCGGGCATCAGCTAGTCTACTATAACTCACTTAGGTAGGTAGGTACCTTTTAAATATGTAGGTCAGGAAAAACATTAAAGCTACCTAGTACATTATATTATAAATAAGCAGGTAAAATTATCATTTAAGGAAAAATGAAGGCATTCAGATTGAATTTTAATGAATTTCCTTAAAAGGCAGCGGCGATGACGCCATTTTGACTTTATTTAAGATAACCTACAACCGCAATCTAGGTAAGCGCTTATAATATCTGATAAGCGATAAGGAATTGTTCACACATAATTACACTAAGATATAGTTAGCAAACACTACATCATCGTTAGTAAACATTGGCGCAAGTTTATTACACAAAAGAATGACAAAAAAACCGGCCAAGTGCGAGTCGGACTCGCGCACCGAGGGTTCCGTACTCAAGAAGTAGGTATAATTACCTTTGTTAATGAACCGCAAAACTAACTTTGTTTGTAGAGGTTTACTGTTAATATCAAAAAATTACGTTTGTTGTATGGGAGCCCCCCTTTAATATTTACTTTATTGATATTTAATTATTTATTTTGAAAGTTAATATACAAGTTAATATTCTGTGAAAATTTGAACCGTCTACCTGTTACCGTTTTTAATATTGAGCAAAAAAATACGAAAAAAACACGTTTATTGTATGGGGACCCCCCTTAATATATATATTTTTTTAATTTTTAGTATTTGTTGTTATAGCGGCAACGGAAATACATCATTTGTGAAAATTTCAGCTTTCTAGCTATCACGGTCTATGAGATACAGCCTGGAGACAGACAGACAGACAGACAGACAGACAGCGGAGTCTTAGTAATAGGGTCCCGTTTTTACCCTTTGGGTACGGAACCCTAAAAAGCAGGTGTTAACATCCGGATTTTATTCCTTTTGATAGTATGGCCAAGAAGTATGCTTTATTTTTCTTCTAAATAACAGTTCTACAAAACTGGACGATATCTGATTACTTATTAGGTACTAGATGATGCCTGGGACTTCGTACGCGCGGATTAATGTTCTATGATTCGAGAACTCTTCACTTTTCCGGGATAAAAAGTTGCCTATGTCCTTGTCCGAGATACCTACAACCTATTCGATCTATACAAAATCAGTTGAAAAGATGGGCCGGTAAAGCGTAGCTGCAGACAGAGGAGACACACTTTTGTATTTTAACATAACTAAACTATGTATATGGATAAGTATACCTAGATTAAATATTTTTTTGAATTTTCTATAGGAGCTGCTTTTTAGGGTTCCGTACCTCAAAAGGAAAAAACTGAACCCTTATAGGATCACTTTTTTGTCCGTCTGTCTGTGTGTCCAGACTCAAGACTCTTTTTCTCAGGAACGCATGGAGGTATCAAGCTGAAATTCATATCAAATACTCAGGTCCACTGTCCCTTTGGAGCCTTAGAAGTTTGATTTTTTCACAGCTCCAAAGGCCGGCCACCACATCCATCGTAGACGGCCTACCACGTCACAGTTTGTACGGAACCCTCGGTGCGCGAGTTCGACTCGGGTCGGTTTTTTAAAATGCCTGAACAGATTTGGATGTATGGGATATCATTAGAAGCCTAAGCCGAAATTCGGTCGGGAGGACATTATTACATCAGTTAAAACGCAAGTCATTAGTCTAGGCTGGGGCGCGGGCCGTCAGAGTATGATCTAGAATGATTGGAAAGCATCACGCATCGTATCTGGGCTTCCGTATCGCCAGCGATTGTCCGCACGCAACTAATTTACGACCCACGCATTACAGGTACCTATCTAAACAACCTATACCTACGCATAACATCTTACGTCGTTATCCGACTGATCGAGGAACAAGAAGTAAGCTTCTTGTTCCTCGATCCTCCTCCTTCGCTATAATCCGCCAAATAAGACAAATCTTTGTGTGTACAGCGCCACAACTGACAGAAATCTGACCACACCACACCACACAGATCCTCCAAAATAACTCTCGGTGTCGGAGTAAACGTTGGTACGCTGAGACTTAAAAGTAATTTGGAAGAATTAATTTTTGTTCCTTAAGAAGAATTGCCATCGCGCTGCTTCTCGAATATAGAGTCGAATTCTTACTCTCGTATTCTCCTGTTTCCTCCTCCAAAACTGAAACGATTTTAATTTTATGCACGGGCCCAGCATCCTACGTTGTTGCATGGAACCATGTTCATCTCATTTCATATTATAAGGAACCAATAATTCGTCAAAAATACCTATTAGATACTAGCTCATACGCCTGCGTGGATTGAGGTTTTTTTGATTCCCGCGGGAATTCCTTAGTTTTCCGGGATAATAATTTAGCCTATGTGTTATTCCAGACTATAATCTATCTCTGTGCCAAATTTCATCAAGATCCGTTAAACCGTTCGGGCGTGATTGAGTAACAAACATCCATCCATACTCCACACATCCATCCATCCAAACTTTCGCATTTATAATATTGGAACGAATGTTCCTTATCGCGCGTTGCGAAAGGGGGCTAGACGGAAAAAATCAAGACCAAAAGTTGTAACGACCCTCTCCTCAAGTTGTAACGACACTTTTTACCATTTTTTGTTTGAGAAAATATTATATTGAAATTTGAGCAGTCCGCATATCGCCTCCGTGGTGGAATGGGCTGTGCGTTCGGCTGTCAACCAAAAGGTTGGTGGTTCGAGCCCACCCGGGGGCGCAACAACGTTTTAGTTTTTTTAAAGAAAAAAAAAAGGAATAGTTAGGAACCAGACCTGAAGCTCGTGGAAACCAGAAACCAGGTGAGCTCGAGGGAACTCCTTACCCACCCGCTCTAAACTACCCGTGCTTGGGCTCATTCTACTCAGGTCGTCCGGCACTTACCAACCCCAACCCCCGGGAAAAACTACCCCACACCCCCCTCCAAGCCCTGCACCCCCACTGCCCCCTGAAGCAACTGAGTTTACGTGGGCTCTGTTGACAGAAGGGTAGTCCCCCGTTATAACCCATTTGACACCAAAACCTTGGACTAACCAACCCCCGCTGCCCCTCCCCCCCCGAACCCCCAAAATCTTTAACCACCGGAATCGCCCCCCATGGGACTGCCCCCGGACCTCCCTTTTCTGATATCATAAATCGTCTCCCCACGAACCCCCCCCCCCCGGGTTCATTCGACGCGCCAGGGAAAAAGGAAACTTTTCCCAGCACATTTCCAAAATTTCCCCTGTGCGAGCCGTTTTGGTCAAAAATATTTTCGGACCCGTGCGGCGAAAGGAACTTCGTTCCACCGGGTGTCCCTTGACACCTCTCAAGTTTTTTTTATTTGATTTGATTGATATTCATCAGTATCTTCACGGAACTATCTACCTATCCAACATAAGGTCATAGGTAGCTGTATCAAATTTCCGTGAATCAACGTTTTGTACGTGATCTGAATTCTCGAACATGATTCTAGGTCACAGCTCAATGGAGTGTTAACCAGGTGTTAGCGAAGATAACATAATAAGGACAATATAAGGCTATGCAATGCTTGCGAAACGTCCTTCATAGTGTTTTGTGAGAACATGGTTTTAAGCTTGAACAAACCCTGTATAATAAATTAAGATTTTAAAAAAAGCATAGAATAGGAAGTTAACGCTAACGTTAAGTTTCATCCTAAAAGGTTTTACAGGCCCTATAACACGAACCTATAAAATAGGTTCATGCCCTGTAATTAATTAGTTTATTTTATACCCTGTAATACAGCCTACAGGGTATAAAAGAAACTAAAGACAGGTGATAGTACCTACCTACTGGTGATTATTGATAAGAATACCACAAAAAAGGCGTTTTTTTGTATGGGATTGTGTTTAGATAGTAGGTGTACGGAAGTTTACGTTTTCGACAGCTTTCCCATTTGGCCCTGCCTAAACATTGTACACGCTGTATAATGCTTATGCAGGCATTCGTTACCTAATAGAATAATGAATCGAATCAATCTTGGTAGGATTTCAGAAAGAAATAAAAAAAAACCGGCCAAGTGCGAGTCGGACTCGCGCACCGAGGGTTCCGTATTCAAGAAGTAGGTACTGAAGCAAAACAATCAGGCAAAAACCAATATGTTTATTTGACGACGAGTACGAGGTTTACTGTTAATATCAAAAAAACTATGCTAGTTAGAGCATTGGCTATAGTTTTCCTGTAAAATATACATAAATTCCTATTGACCATAAATATTTCAGATTTTTCGATTGGTAAACTCCGGAGATAAGGGGGGGGAACGGTATTTTTTTAGACTTTTTCCCCGATAAATCAAAAACTATCATGACTAAAAATAATTAAAAATCTGTTTTAGAATGTACAAAGTAAACCCTTTCATATGATACCCCACACAGTACAGTTATCTCACTTTTAAATTTCAACCCTCCGATTTTCCCCCCTTTTTAAATAAGAACAAAAATAATTTCCAATTTTATTTAATTCCAGTGTCTTTGGGCCACTAATATACACAACTATTCCAAATTTCATGTCGATAGCTTCGGTAGTTACTGAAATAATCGAGTGTGACGGACGGACAGACGGACAGACAGACGGAGAAAGTCGCACCATAAGGGTTCCATTTTACCATTTTGGTACGGAACCCTAAAAATGAAACTTTTTTTGGACTGAAAAAACGCTTTTTATTAAGTAGCTATTAATTAAAAAAAACATTCACGCCGAATTATTGAGAACCTCCTACTATTCGGAAATCGGTTAAAAAAAAAGTTGTTTTCTATACAAGCACTTATATCGAAGAATATGATTTTTTACCTAGTCACTACTACTAAGTATATACCTTAGTTTAAACAAATGAGGTACAGCTTTTGGTGTGTAAACGGGATCCAAGCAATTTTCTTATCGCGTAAAGTGTAAACGAGCCTCATAGCCTAAAAGTCGGCCTCCACATTTTTTTACATAAAAAATTATGAAATGATTGAAATTAAATGATTTATTAATTACCTATTTCACGTAGGACAACTTGTGCCACTTATGAAATGTCGTGACAACCGGTTCGGAAAGAAGATTCTACTGAGAAGAACCGGCAAGAAACTCCGCAGTTGCGTCTTTTAAAAAGAAAAATAATATATTACAATCAAAGACAATATATAAACCAGTATGGTTTATAATTAATCTATGATTACAATATACACAATACATACGTAATGTGACAAGAATCACACTGAATTGTGGGCTCCCGAATGCGAAGCCAATTTCCATGCAACTTTGCCATTAAGAAATTCTACAAATTATTCATTCAATAATTATGTAGTACGTACCAATCATTTTTACATGAAATCTTGAATTGTGACGTTATCAAAGTTCGACGCACTTTTTTACTTTTCGATGCAGGTTTAAATGGTTATTCAAAACAAGGGATGAGGATATGACGACTTTTGGGACATCCTCTATTTAATAATCACTAAAAAATAATTTATTTGAGTAGTAGTCAAATACCCAAATACTATAATATACTATAGTGATTGTTGCTACAGGAAACATAACAGCCGTCTCTTAGACTATTAAGCTCGTCTGCAGGTGGGGCCGCACCGGTGTAGCGACATTCCACGGTTGACCCACATAGCTGCAGTGGGCCGAACGTGTAGTGGCCCTTTTATGGGAATACGCCTTTTTTCGCTGGTGTTTCACTCGCTTTACACTTATGAAAACAAATACATGTACCTACTACTTTCGTTGCACACTATCGCAAATATGAAATACTAGGGGTCGCCCGCGACTTTTTCCGCGTACAATTTTAAGTGTGAAATTTTCCCGATGTATGAGGCCTATCGACAAAAGTCCTACTGCTAATAAAACTGCTGCTTCGTAAAGTCCGTACCCATGGAGATACAACCCTAATATAAATGCGAAAGTGTGTCTGTCTGTTTCTCCGTCTGCCTGTGTGCTACTCTTCTTCACGGGTTCTCTGATTTTGTTGAAATTTGGTAGGTATAGGCTACTATAATTATGGGATAGGCTGTATCCCAGGCTAATTTATATCCCGGAAAATTTTAATCCACGCGGACGAATCTCCATCTTGTTTTTTACATAATTTTACGAAACGACTTTTTGGGAAAAAAGTTGTAACCCTGTAAACAACATTTTTTTATTTTTGTTACAACCCGCCACTTCTTTCTGTCGTTAGAATCTTCTTTATGCTTCTATACGTATTCTTGATACCTAAAAAAAACGCTCGAATAATTAAGAAAGCTTATTAAACTGTTGAACATTATGTAAATGATAAAAGAGCATAGATTTGACTCGCTCTAGCAATTCTAAGGACAGCGGTTGGTTACATAAGTATCTACACATAGATGTAACTGTCAATGATTTTTTTAAAAAGAGCAACCACCGAGTTTCTTGCTGGTACTTCTCGGTAGGAATGGCATTCTCAGTATGAGTTTGAGTTTGAGTTAATCATAACTGAAGCATAGTAGACTAAGCGTGTATTGGTTCCTTTTATAGGAATACAGGAATACGTCTTTTTTCACTTGTGTGTCACTCGGCTTACACTTGTGTAAGCAACTTTCATTGCATACAAGTCGCACATGAATGACTGGTTCCAGAATTATCGGTAAAAATTCACGTTTTTGAATATATAAAAAAACCGGCCAAGTGCGAGTCGGACTCGCGCACCGAGGGTTCCGTACAAACCTGTAGTAAGTTTTAAATTAAATGTCTTTTTTTAAATATTTGAGTTGATTGAATGAAAGGTAAATTGCGATTTACGATTAATGACGTATTAAAAAAAACTACTTACTTGATCTCGTTCAAACCAATTTTCGGTGGTAGTTTGCATGGTACTGTACAACATATATTTTTTTTAGTTTTATCATTCTCTTATTTTAGAAGTTACGGGGGGGGGGGACACACATTTTACCACTTTGGAAGTGTCTCTCGCGCAAACTATTCAGTTTAGAAAAAAATTATATTAGAAACCTCAATATCATTTTTGAAGACCTATCCAATATCCATAGATACCCCACACCTATGGGTTAGATGAAAAAAAAATTTTTGAGTTTCAGTTCTAAGTATGGGGAACCCCCAAAATTTATTGTTTTTTTCTATTTTTGTAAGAAAATCTTAATGCGGTTTACAGAATACATCCACTTACCTAGTTTCAACAGTATAGCTCTTATAGTTTCGGAAAAAAGTGGCTGTGACATACGGACGGACAGACAGACAGACAGACAGACAGACAGACAGACAGACAGACAGACAGACAGACAGACATGACGAATCTATAAGGGTTCCGTTTTTGCCAAATTTGGCTACGGAACCCTAAAAAAAAACGGTAAAAACCGTATTATAAATTTGAGCTTCACGCAAAATCCGATTTATAAAAATTGAGCTTTACCTGAATTTTATTATTACCCAATATAAAGTCTATCTAATTTGTTTGTTTGTTCGTTTGTTTATTTATTGGTTTCTCTTTCAATCATCCTGCAACTGAGAAATATGGAAGTACGGAGGGATTGACGTGATTTTTGCATGGAAATATGTAAGTAGAGAGTAGAGACCTAGACAGTGATATATAGACTTTATCCAAGAAATCTAAAGAGCTCCAACGGGATATTTAAAACAAAATCCACGCTGTTCATCATCTATTCATCAATATAAGGTTTGGCGGCTGTTTCTATTTTAAGTAGGTGCGTAGTGCGTACTTTGTATAACAGGCGGACTTCATTGTCAGTCAACCTTCGAGTTGTAAAGAAAATACGTAGGCTTGCTATTTTTATGTAAATATAAATTACATAATAACTAGCAAACACCTACAGATAAAACAGTAACATCAGTCTCATAGTCGCGAGTGCACCTCTCACTTTTCGGAGTAATGTGCAATTTAAGTTCAAATATCACTGAAGGAAAAATCACGAGGAAACCTGCACGCTTGGGACTCCTCAGAGTCCTCGATCATTTTCTCAAAGGTTTGTGAAGTCTACACATGTAGCACCTGGGCTATGGCTGAAAGGAGACACGTGCTTAGGTTGTAGGCTGGCGAAGGGTTGAGATGATGGCATGAAGCCGTAGGTACTATCCATATACTTATTAATGTTATAAAACGCAAAAGTGTGTCTGTCTGCTACGCTTTAACGGCTAATCTTATCGACCGATTTTGACGTACAGAGAGGTTGTAACTTGTAACCCGGGGAAGGACTTAGGTTAATTTTTATCTCGGAAATGTAAAGAGTTCCCGGGGATCAAAACACCTCAATTCGCGCGGACGAGTTTGCGGGTATAATATAATCAAGGTCATCATAGTTAGGTATTAAAACTGTACAATAAGTAACTTTTTCGACCACATCCTTTTAAAAAAACCCGTTAAAACAGGTTTAGTAAACTACTTGCTACTACTAACTAGTAGTAGTATTATAAAGTACTTTATCATTATCAGCAAGCGGCAATCGCCAAATCCTCTGTAAATAGGTAATAATGGAAAACATGTCCGCCCGTATGACCTTTGACAGAGCTAAATTATTCGACACTTAATTTATTCAAAAACCAATCACAAACACGTTCTCCTTATATGTATTGAATACTTTTATGAAGATGGTAAAAGTTGTCTTGACCGGTCTGCACGAAGACCAGGTACAATTTTGGGTTATTTGTTGTTTTTTTTTCGCAAATTGCAAGAGTTAAACGTTTTCAAGAATTATCTGCAAAGATGGTATTTCGGTATTATTTAGTTATTGTTTTGTTCTTCGGAATTTTATGGTGGTGGCATTATACATGAGACTGTAAAGTTTCTAAATATACTTATCCTGACAGATAGCTCAACCATAAACAGCTGGGTCTAGAAATGAAACTTTGCACAGGAGTATCTTTCCTCAAATTCATCCCCCAAGGACATTTATGTTTAGTTATATTATGTCAGCTGTTCCTATCAACACTTGAAGCGATTCCTCCAGGAAATTCTGAGCATTATCACATCATTCTTTGCCTCTGTATCCCAAAATATAGAATGAATTTTTAAATTATACGTACGCATTTATAACAAATATATTATCTATCACTAAATTATGTATAGGCATATCATACTAATATTGTAAATGCGAAAGTCACTTTGTTTGTTGGTTTGTTGGTTTGTTGGTTTGTTGGTTTGTCCTTCAATCACGCCGCAACGGAGCAACGGATTGACGTGATTTTTGGCATGGGTAAAGTTGAGGACCTGGAGAGTGACATAGGCTACTTTTTATCCCGGAAAATTAAGGAGTTCCCGCGGGAATAACAAAAACTTAAACTACGCGGACGAAGTCGCGGGCATCAGCTAGTTATGTATCTTTGGTTCGTAAATCGGCAATTAAAACGAATTAAACGAGAATTATAACTGTTAATAATATATTATTATGAGTATATTGTATAAAATTATTGGATATGGCTATTATGATCATAAATTACGATACGATTTGTATAGCTTAAACACAATAATACCTACTAGCTATTTAGGCAACAATATTTTTCATTTAGTATAATGTTTTTGAATCGATAAGTAGTGAACTAATTTTAATGTGTTTAATTCCGACATTAGTTTTCTTCTATAACGTAAGCAACTAGGCACTCATTAATAGGATTTTTGGTAACTCCACCACACAAGGGGTTAGTTATAAGTTTGTATGAAAGTCCGTAATTTAAATAGTCATTCAATTGCAAATAACTCTTATTTGTACTCTCTTTCTCTCTCGTATTTGGACTCTCTGTTTAAAATGAATAAACACTTATGTATTCCAGGATTTTTGGACCGTCAGAATTTCCACCCGAGCAAATCAGGAGCGATTCACCTAACCACTTAAAAATAAATAAAAAAGCAACGGATACTTTAACCGAGAATTTCACAAATGCAAAATGTTACGGCATTCGAAAAAGAAAAAAACAAAAACAGGTCAATCCAGGACCGCCCTACTACGTAGGGTTACCTGTATCGGTGACGTCACCGTCCTTCGAATGCCAAGGCTTTTTATCTTCGCCCAAAATGATTATGCGTTGAAGCAGCCATGCCCTTTTGTTTTTGTCATGTGATATAAGGTAGGTATTAACTTATATTGTGCTACGCTGTAGCATTTTGGAGTTAGGAATGACAAAATTTTTAGTATTTTTCAGAATAAGCTACCATCATACTAATCATACTAATATTATAAATGCGAAAGTCACTTTGTTTGTTGGTTTGTTGGTTTGTCCTTCAATCACGCCGCAACGGAGCAACGGATTGACGTGATTTTTGGCATGGGTATAGACTATAGTTGAGGACCTGGAGAGTGACATAGGCTACTTTTTATCCCGGAAAATTAAGGAGTTCCCGCGGGAATAACAAAAAACTTAAACCACGCGGACGAAGTCGCGGGCATCAGCTAGTAAAAAATAAAAATCACTAAAAAATAAAAATAGGTATACTTGCTTACCTAATATTTTCTGGTAAGTTTCCTTTACAAAAATAAAGAAGGATTTTTTTGTTAAAAATAATCGATCCATCAAACTGAAATGTTAGTAAGTATGTAAGTTTACAACTTTTTTCGAGTGGGTAGTACCTACTATGTACCTACTACCTACTATTTACTAATTTTCTTCAACAGTAAGTATAATTTATTACAGAACAAAGAACGAAAATAAATGTAGGTAACTAGGTACCTAAGTACTATAATAATTTATTGTTTACATTATTTTAACCCTAGCTGATGCCCGCGGCTACGCCCACGTGGATTTCAATTTTTTGATGGCCGCGGGAACTCGTTAATTTTCCGGGAAAAAGAGTAGCCTTTGTGTATTTCCAGACCTCAATCTATCTCTGTGCGGTGTGCCAACTTACATTCAGATCCGTCTAGCGTAGCCGTTCTGGGGTGATTGAGTAGCATGAAACATCCATCCATCCAAACTTTGGCATTTATAATATTCAGTAGGTACTTAAGTATAGATATTTTCACGAAAGATAGTACGAGATTTGGTACTCAAGCCTCAGCCAAGGGCCTCAGAGCTGATGATAATAATAATAATTTAATTTCAACTAATTTTTTCCATCTTGAATCTTAGATTAATAATTTTTTTAACTAGCTGTCAAGTCGGTCTAATTTGGAAGGAACAAAAAACAGAAAACCTATACTAGGTACCGTTATTATATTATTATGACTATACCAATTGGAGCATTAGTCTTTTAATCTACCTATCTATACTACTTACTACTGGATACCTCTAGCAGTGGCGTGTACAGGTTTTGAAAATGGGAAAGGCATTAGTTGGTACCTTTACCTTTTTACTGTTTTGTGAAAAATGAGCATTGACGTATGGTCATTTGGGTAAACAGTGTTTTATGTTCAGAACTGCACGCCTCTGACCTCTAGTCTATCTTTAAAAATCAATTGCCGAATGTTTGTAAGCGCATTTCTTCAGAACGCGACGGCTGGATCTATTCTGATGGATTTTTGTATGAGTTTGTGTGGGTCCCGGGATGGTTTATATTCACAATTGGACCCGGTTGGGGGCGCTGCAATCGGGTTGCAGGTTCGGTGCAGGACAACGCCTGCCAGGCCCAAATTCGAAATCAATATTTTTTAACCTAATTAATTTTTCCTAGCTTTTTTAGGGTTCCACTGCCAGTGGACGTGGATATTACTACTTTTGGGACATCCTCTTTTGGAAGAAATAATGAATGAATAGAAACGCTAAATTTCTTGGTGGTTAGTCTTAACTGGTTAGTCTAGCCACGGCCGAAGCCTCTCACCAGACCTAAACTAATTGCCTCTGTCCGTGGCTTATTAAGTTTCGCGATGAATCTATAAATACCTTCTAATTGGTACCTACCTACTTATTATACCTGTAGTAGGTATGTACTATGCACTATGTAGGCATAGAAAACTTACTTCGGCGATTTTTCGACCTCGGCGGTGGTCGTGGCACATCACTAACTTCACTTGACACTAACCTTCTAACAGCTGGTATAGGCACATCACTATTTGACATAATATTAAGGAAAAAAACACTTTATTTTTGTTTTTTTAATGAATCGGAAGCGACAGTTCGGTCAAGGCACATATCAATGACTGGATTAACATTAATGGTTTAATATCGTGATTCGTGATTCCACGGTGGCGATACGTTATCGATTACAGAATGATTACAGATTTATACTTACCTTTTACCTACTTATAATCTGAACTTGAATTTATAGCTATTTGAGTTGTATAGTTGGTACAATTGGCTAGGTAGTAGGTATTATGTATCGGTTTGGTAAACAATCGCCATCGAGTCAAACAATTTGACACCCCAATGAGTACGAAACCCTAATTAACGTAACCTAACCTTGCTCTTTGTCAACATGATTCTTGGTCAACCGAAAGTACCCTGTAGGTTTTGATTTATTGACGAGTGTTAAAATATTAGATATGCAAAATAATTCGGGATTTTGATTGCGATGACTTAATTTTTTTAAAGCTCCAAGGGTCCGTAGACCATTATGTATTTGATATTCATTTCAACTTGATATTCCAACGCGTTCCCGAGAAAAGGTGATTGACAGACGGACAACAAAGTGATCCTTTAAGTATATGGGTTCCTTTTTCCTCTTTTTGTACGGAACCCTAAAATAACACTACAGTTTTCATTTTAAAGCTAGTTTACTTATTTTTAATGTAATAGCCGGAAATAGAAGTCAGATGTAGGACTCGGCTCCTACATCTTGCACAAGTGCTGCTGTGTATTACAAATAAACAATTAAGTGCAGCTGATCAAAAGAACAATGCAATATGTCTGATAAATAATGCCATCTATGGTTATACTGCTTTTTGTGGAACATCTGTTAGCCATTTACATTAATAAAAAATAAACTAGTGTCTACTTCAAGAAGATGATTATGATGGCCACATGGACTTGAGCTTTTAAAAAAATTGCGAGATTTTTAAATGAAGGCCTTTATTTTCCGGGAAATTAATGGATTTTGGTGATCGAAATTATTATTCCGCGATTATTAAATAGGTAGAGGCACAGAGGACTTAGAGGTCTTGCCAAACGACGTAATACCTTCGTCCCCTGTTAACTTTATGTTTGATAACTATTCTCTGTTATTAACTGTTAAGTGAAACGTGCGTTGACTTTTGATAACACCACAACCACAAGTAAGTATTTCATACAAAATCCCTTATGTACTGTATAAAATAAGCAAAAGAAAAAAGTTGCTGATTTGACTAGTTGTCAATTACCCAACGAGGGATGCAGGTTGATAATAGGTATTCAATAGCTACGTAGGTACCTATTTATTATCCACCTAAAATTGTACAGAAATCCTCGAATTTGTGTCAATAGTAGCTTTATCTAGTAAGTAATTAAATCGATTTTTAAAGCCAAGGTCGAAAAAACCAGTCGAGCGATTTAGCGGCATTCCGGTAGGTAGGTATACCTATTTAAAATCATATAATATTGGTATGTAGAAGGTATAATTTAACTGTTTATGGCGTCCATTTTGAATTCTGAAAAGGTATTTTTTCTGAAGATTTGGTCAACCTATAATATAATTATCTATTCTATTGCATTTAATAACAGAATATTAACTAATCACAGAGTTTTCCGTGTTCAAAGAACCTAATTACTTAGGCAGATTTGCCAATACTAGTTCCAAGCGCAAGCCTAAAACGGCCTTTGCCTAAAAAATACTAGCTAATTAATAGATAAATTCGTTGAAAACTTTCACATCTTATTGAATTTCCCACTTTTTGCGTAGAGAATAAATCGGATCTGCAGCTTGGTAATAAAAACACATTACTATCACTTTACCGACAGTAAATAGTAATTTCGCGGATGCAGAAAACCGTTTACATAACAAAATGAAGATGGCCGCGGATATTGGAAAGTGAAAACATGCGAAGTTGACACTTCGCGCCGCCATATTGCTAGTAGCTATGCTATTTCCTGTCATTGATCGATTGGTATCATGCTCAATTTCATTTTCATCGGAACAAAAGAAAGGAATAATCAAGATAATGATTTGCATATTTTATTTGGATGACCTTTGAACTTTGATGAGTTTTTCAAACCATACCATATTATTGTATTTGAATAAGTAAAATAAATAGCTTTTTGTGACCAACCAGACCAGATATTCAGGTTGTGTGTAAAATAAGCAATCAAGACCCAAAAGGGGACTAAATTCGATTTTGACAAATCTAATTAGTCGGTGTAAGTCGTCAACCGATAGAAGTCCACTGCTGGACATAGGTCTGTACTTCTGTAGTCTGTACTATAGGTAATAGGCGAACACATAGATTCGCAATAAAAGTCACGGGACAAACAAGTTAGACATAATTAAGTATCTGTTAAATTATTCATAGCGCTCATCGTGTTTTTCCTTTTAATTTAATACCTATATGCAAATGACAACTCTATTTCAAGGACATATGGTCGAAAATGTAGATTCTGTTGAGTAAAGTCCGTTTAGTTTACTGTTAAGTTTACTGGCTGGCTAGTTGAAGAAAACTTGTTGTTTACTTATTTTCACGCATAAAATCTGTAACAGGATCCAGTTCCAAGCGGTTAATGTAAGGTAAGCACTAAACTGACTTTTCTAAAATCCTTTCAATTCTCAATTTGTGGAGGTCGTCGAATCTAAAAATGAATGCGCCTTTTTGCACTAGTTGACCAACAGATTTAGCCGGAAAATTCGTGTCTAAAATAATAGCCTTTGACTGAACGATGCACCTGACTGCAGTGACTACACCTACTTTACATGTAAACACATTGGAGGTGCCTTCATTATTAAATTAGATGACCTCTAGTAAGTCAATGACCTCTAACTACATGCAAATTGCAAAGTCTCAAGTTTCATGGCCCACGGTTTTTGGTGCCACGTTACTCTTATTACGTGACATCAGTCATGATACCACTAATCACACATTAAATGACAATGTATCATGACAAAACACCCTTTGTAGTTTTATGATCATGACATTTACGACGGTCTACGGCTAAGTTTAATATGTACTTAAATTGATCGAAAAGTTATTGTAATTAATGGTAGGAATAGCATCAAGGATGATTTTGGTGATGTTCTTCAAGCTAAATACCTAACTGTTAAGGATATTGGATAATTACCTATGATATTTTACTCTGTGGTTATAGGGTACCTACCTTTTAAGATAGGTATGGGTTTTTCTAGTAGAATAATAGAATTCCATACTATGATCTAAGCGACCTCGTCGGATTAAACATAATAAATCCTTAGCAAACGTTACATAAGCTTTAATTTACCTAATGCCTCGTTGGCTAAAATGAACCTTATTTCTTACGAGCGAAGGACTAAAATATCCTTAATATAATAATACCATCTTAATATATCTTTGGGTTAATACTTAATACCTCTCAATGTAAATTGTCAACCTTATTTCAAAAGGAGCAAGAACTAGTAGAAAAATAAAATTATGTGAAAATCTATTATTAAACTTTTATCGATTTGAATAGAATTGTTTTTTTTTTATCAACTTTGTTTATATTTAAGTAAGACTGTAGGTATTTCCACAGAATAATATAATAGTACTGACGGTATTTCGTAGTTCGTTTATTCAATTTTTTACTTTTTGCCTGCAGTCATAAGGTTGGTTTTTACGAATGAGGTTCATTTAATGATTCCTCCACACTAAAAAAGTGTTAAAATACCTATATTATGCAGACAAGTTTTTACTTAGCGCTGCTCTTTTCATTACTTTTTATGTTTTGCTTTCGACTAAAATCTTATTTGCATTTTTGTGATGAAAGTTGAAAACAACCCTAAAATGGGCAAGGTAAAAAAATATTACCCAATACCCAAGTACTTTAAATATTTTTAAAAAAAATATTTAAGTAAGTACCTACATACTCAAGCATTAAAATATACTAAATTTAAGTAGTTAGGTACTTATATCAATTATTTTAGTAGGTAGTTAAGTTCAATAATAAGTTATAAACTAACAAATTATAATAATATTATAAGCTTTCATAGTAGGATGGAAGATTTTGGCAAACTTAAGCGAAATTTAAGCAAAAGGCATTAATAATATTCCTTCAAATACTTCAACTAACGGCCGGTTTCTGAATTGAGAATTTCATGTTGAGTCTGTCTCAAAGACTACTTAAGGACTAATTAAGCAAATTTTTGTTTCTGAATTGATGTTGTGTAAGGTTTGAGAGTTGGAACTTGCTGTTTTTACTTGAATGCTTAATTCAGAAACCGGCCCAATATCAATTCAGAAACAAAAATTTGCTTAATTAGTTCTTAAGTAGTCTTTGAGACATACTCAAAATGAAATTCTCAATTCAGAAACCGGCCGTAAGTAAGCAATAACTTAGTACATAGTAAGATCATGTGATAGACATCAAATAAAGGTCATTGCAATCTTCGACTCAGGTACGTGAGCTCATCTTGGCACCAAAAAAAAACAATACAGCTAATCTTACCTTTGCGAGATTTCCAATATAACTTCCTCAAGTAATACGCCGCAACGATTATAATAAACGCAGCTACGAAGGCACCAATCGCCGCCCCGGCCACGCTCCCAGCACCAAAACACTCTTGCTGCCCAAAAACACTCGGCAAAACAACCGTCACAACGAAAAACTTCAACAAAACACCCATTTTAAATCTAAAACATCACTATATGGCACTAATAAGTTAAGTTAATTTAAAAAAGCAATCACATTCCTAATTTGAATAGTTCAAATAAGTACTGAAACGAAGTTTTGTGTGTGTTTTTTTAAATAAAGACGCAAAGGCGTGCGCCGCGTCAGCCAGCGCGGTCGACTGTGGAGGTTTTGTTACGTAGCCGTTCGTTCGCTTCGTGAATAGACTGTGATTGTATTGTGGGACAGGCAGAGCGTGTGTGGAAAACGTGTTTGGGCTCCAGTATTGTGGCCGTTGAAGTGGTAAGACCAGTTCGTAATGAGTATTTTTTTAATATTAATTTATTTTAAGCAAGCATATAACTTACATAATTATCACTGTCACGTTGACATGGTTGTAAGAATGCTTGAAGCCTTACCCAAGGTTCACAAAGGTATGAGTTTCAGATCACGGACTTAGAGTAGCTACTCCAAGTCTGGGGGTTTCAAATTCCAGACCACTTTCTTTGACATTTTTGTCTAAAAAAGTAATAGAAAAGATCTTTACCAAGAAACAATTTCTTTGCAATATTCCGATCCAGATCCTGAAACAACTTTAACTTTTTCTTTACATTACTTTCTTTTTCATTGTTTCTCTCTTTTATGGAAAGATAAGCATTTTATTTTTATTTATTGCCACTCTTTTGCTAATCAAAAATGAAAGATTTCAACTCTAGCAAGATAGCAAAGCTAAAGCTAAATCCTGCATCATCAGAATTTTTTCCAAATTATGCCAGATTCAGATCTTTCTTTCTTTCACTCTCTCTCTCTTTCTTAGCATACCTAAATCAAAGCCTTGTTTTGATTTAGGTATGCTAAATCCTAAAATGCTAAAATATGTTTGACCATCGGTTTGTTTCCGTTTCCTTCCGCTTTGAAGTTTTTATTATGCCCGCATGGTCATCTTTTGTTAAAGTATTGACAAAAGCACCTTCCCGTAACGGCCCTGGATGTGCATTGTCTCATAAAATAAGCAGGAGGTTGTTATCTGATCGTGTTGAAACTTGATAAAAATACTTTTTCTGTGCTAAGTTTTTCCCTGACTTATGTCCTTGTGGATCCAAGTTTTGTATAAATTTCGTGAAAGAATACAAATTGTCAGACAGATAGAGTCCGACATCCACTTTTATAAATGATTTATCTTTTATATAACTTAAAAATTTCAATAAGTTACGTCGATACTAATATTACTTATAAATGCGAAAGTCTGTCTGCTACGCTTTCACGTCTCGTCTGCTCAACTCGAGAATTAATACAGAAATAGGTTGCATCCTGGGAAAGAATATAGTCTACTTTTTATTCGGGAAAATCAGTTCGTACGGATTTTTCAAAAACCAAAATCCACGCGGATGAAGTCATGGTCATCATCTAGTTACCACTAGATAATCAAATTTGTATAAAACATCAATGGGTCCAACGCTCGAAACGCACATCATCACCTGTAAAAGCGCGAGCGCAGGCACAGCGTCAGCAGGTATTCTCTCACATACCCACACAGGCACTCACACGCACACTAACTTATCACACATCATATAGGTACACATGTACATTTTGTAACTATCAACCATGTTTGTTGTGATACCATCTACATTACGTAACACAGCTTATTTGGTTTATTTATAAACTGGCTTCTTGGAACAGGGGTCTTTAAGACCGGTTCAAAATAAAAAGGGTTTTCTGGACCCGGGATTCCAATTGCGAGTTAGTGTTAAAAATGTTTTTGCAATGTTGCATTCTTTTGAAAGGAAGTACCTACATATAATTTTTTTGCATAATAATTTATTAAACATTAATTTAATTTATTTCAAAATATATAAATTTACATATTATTTACTTATTAGGTATTTATCACGTGACTACGAATAGGGTTATAAATTTGAGGTTGTTTTAAAATACCATTAAATAAGTAGGTATATTAATAAGTAACTCACTTACTTTTGATCAAATTTAAAATTAGTAGTTAATTGGGTATTTGATTACTATTCAAATAAATATTTTTTTTAAATTATTAAAGGGATCTCCCAAAAGTCTTATGTTGAATAACCATTTTAACCAATCGAACTTTAATGACGTCACATTTCAGAATCTATACTTCTATACTTTTGACGACCTCCGTGGCGCAGTGTGTAGCGCTGTTGCCTTAACGTGCGGAGGTCCCGGGTTCGATCCCCGGCAGTGTCAATTTGGGAATTTATAATTTCTGAATTTTCCCTGGTCTGGCCTGGTGGGAGGCTTCGGCCGTGGCTAGTTACCACCCTACCGGCAAAGACGTGCCGCCAAGCGATTGAGCGTTCCGGTACGATGCCGTGTAGAAACCGAATAGGGGCAAGGGCGTAGCCAGGTACGGGCAGGGGGGGGGCAGCTGCCCCCCCCCCCCCCTTTTAGCCTAATGTCTATACATCCCAGTTCAATGCAAAATATGTCGCTGGTTGATTTTAAAGAAAAATCGCAAGATTTCTATCAATACTAGATTTAGACGTTAGATTTTACTGACGTATTAAAGGAGGCAGACACTTTCTTCCCAGCAACTAAAAAAGCCATCCTTATTTCATTGGCACAACCGTGTACAACAAGAAGGTCTTTTTCTACCCTGCGATGTGTCAAAACGTGGCTGAGGTCTACGATGGCCGAAAACCGTATGCATGTTGCATAACAGGAAAATTATCAAAGAAAAAAAGAAGAGATTTTGAGAGAAGTTTTAAACAAATTTTTCATCCCACCATCTCGGAAAGAGTATTTTTAATCTTCGATATCTGAATGCAAAAGCCGTTATTATCCTCTTGTCTTGAGGATAAAGTAAATTGAATTTAGAACATCGTGTGCACGTTAGTAAATATCACTCGTCTATGAAGTTTGTGAATTCAAAACATCATTAAAACCTATTTACTTCTACTTATATGTTGCCGAATTTCCATACAACCGTTTTTAATTTGTTAAAAACTCACACTCGTAACCTTCTTAATGTAGGTACTTTTTTAATTTGCTTAGCGCGCACCATTTTCTTTCACGTCATGTCATTTCCTCGCTGAGGTGGGATGAAAAGTTACGTGTTGCACTCGAGTGAAAAGATTTTTCACCTCGTGCTCTTTTAATTCCCTCGCTGACGCTCAGGATTCTAATTTTTGAACCACTCGCTGCGCTCGTGATTCAATTTTAGAATCCTTCGCTTGCTCGGTCATCAAAATTGAGCACGCGGTTAAAAAACAACCTTTCACTCTTGTATAACAAATAACTATTGTGAAGAACCGCGCCGATTACTGGTCAAGTTATTATTGTGATTGTTATATTATATTGTGTTTTTAATTTTTTCCCTAACTTCCGACCTCCACTACTAATAGAGATAGAGTATAGTAGTATAGTGAGATACAAAAAAAAATTTTATTGTAGAATTTTCTTTATCTGCCCCCTCTATATAAAATCCTGGCTACGCCCTTGAATAGGGGTATGGGTATAATATAACTGCCATGCCCCTAACAGGTTAGCCCGCTACCATCTTAGACTGCATCATCACATACCATCAGGTGAGATCGCAGTCAAGGGCTAACTTGAAGTGTATAAAAAAAAACTAATAATATAGGATGTACGAGTATTATGTGAAAGTTTGGATGGATGTTTGTTACTCAATCACGCCAGAACGGCTGAACGGATTTGGATGAAATATTGCACAGGGATAGATTATAGTCCGGAATAGCCCATAGGCTACTTTTTATCCCGGAAAATTAAGGTGCCTTCCAGGTGCTCTTTTCCCGGGAACCTTACCCTCCAGGATCAACCTTGAAAACTCGTACCTACCTCGAACTTAAGTACCTCAACATTTGAGACGGACTGGTTCCATGAGATCTTCAGCGTCCTTCTCATGTGGTTTTCTATAGAAATAAAAACAAGATACACTCATAGTCATATAAGTGATAGGAAAATATGAAAAGATCGATAGGTACGTAGTTAGTAGTTACATAATATAACAAGAAATACAAAGTACATAAAGTCTTCTCACTTGAAACGTATAGGTCGCCGCGTACATCGATATAATATATTTAGGCACTAGATGAGCCCATTCATAGAAAAAAATTGGGCGTCCGACCTATAGAGCGCGCTCCATAACTGTATAAGCCTAGGTATCCTTGTCCCCGCCATAGCGCTGTCTTGCTTTTCAGACTAGATGGCGTTAGTAAAATAAGTCCAATTCTTTTTGACAGGGCCCGTCTATGTAAAATGTAAATTGAGGTCGTTGTTGCTACGGAGTGTTTTCTCTACACTCCATAGTTATTGCTTAAAGGAGTAGGTTCTCCGCTAGAGCTAGGAGTATAAATATGTGTTCTGTGAGTAGGTTCCTTTCTACCACAGCTAGAGTACCTATACGTTTTGGTTGCAAACTGTCGCCTAAATTAGGTCTGCCCGCGGAACCTGCCAGCGTCAGGCGTGCCGACTGCCGCGTGACAGGCCAACTTATTTGCTGATCACTAATGGTCTACTTTACCCAAAGACTCCCTAAAAATTGCTTTTATCCGGTAACTCTATGACGTGTCAAAGTTGCGCTTTCCAGTGCGAGGTTGCCATTCCAGCACCTTGGGATGCCAATTTCCAACGTCTATCGATTCTTAGAACTATGTATATAAAGTCTAGTTAGTACATTTACCTAATATTATTTGGTCAAAATAAGTTCTTCATTTCAATTCATCGCCGGCATACTACCACAGAATACTTAATAGCACCTTTCAGGGTGGTTGGTCTCGGGTCTGTGGTTTCAGGTATGCCTACTACTTACCACCTCTTACCTACCTAATCAAAGCTTACCACTATGACACAAGTGAGTAGAGGGTACCCCCACGGAACAGGAAATCTGCTTGATACCAGCGTATCTACCTACTCCATAGAGGTATACTACCTCTGTGACCTACTCATTTTGTGCCACTACAAGCGAGGCACGATTCGAGAATACCATAGAGGTATAGGCTATACTACCTCTGTGGAGAATACTCATAGACATAGAATTTTTTCGCTACGCTCAAAGAATACTCGTGTGATTCAAGAGATTGCTTACTATGTTCAAAATTTAGGTAGGTAATAGGTTAGAGGTTATTTACCGGGCCGTTGAATTTTCCCATTTTTGAAAAAGTGTATAATTGCTACAAATAACAGCTGTTCAAAAACCTTCCACAATGGCGCTGGTGTAGGCAAAGGGTATGGTATGAATGTAGCAATTGTATAGTCTGACTACGCTTAGTCTGCAGCACTGGTAGAATGGTAGAATTTTAAAATCTGTTGATGATAACACAGACTGTAATGCGAAAAAACGAATTGTGTTTTTTTTGTTTTTAATCTGCTTTCTTGGGGTCATTGGTCGTTTAAGTACATTTAAAAGAGTAAATGTTAATATAGGGCACAGAGAGTAGTATATTCCTTGGGGCACAGTTTTGACAGCGTAATATTAAGGTAGAGCATAATGATTCCCGTATTTATTTATCATATTTATATAAATTTTATAGTTATATTATATTCGCCATGCATGAATTCCTCTCGCATTTAATAGTGTGAATCTACTGACGCTAAAGATTAACAACAATTTATTACTTGATCAGGGGAGATCTTCTGAACTACTTAAGGACAGCATATATGAATGAAACACATAGTCAATAGTTAAAGCTGTTTGATTCAAAATAGGTACCAAGACTGTTCACTTTTGAACGTCAGTAAAATATGAGACGTGATGGTGATAATTAACTTCAGTATCATAAGACTAGAGCTATGAGGGTTCCAAACCCGTCCTGCCCCCCGATTCAGAACCTTGCGATACCATAGTTATCGATCGATTCGGTTTGTTATCGTACGATAAAATGAATTTTCAATTCAGAATAATCGTATCGAGGGTGAAATTGCCGATATCGAAACCGAACCGAACCAACGTTGTTATCGTTCGATTCGATTCGATAAACGCTATTCACAACAACTTCAATCGGATAAGAATTACCGAAAGTCGGATTAATTTGCCGGTTTCTTATCGAATGCCTTTATTGTTTTTTTTTGGTATAAACAAGGTAAAAACTAAATATAAAAAGAAAATAATAATATTAAAAATAAAAATGATTATAAACAAAACTATTAAGTACAAAAATAATTTAAAAATTTAAAAATAATTAATATATTTTTTTTATTAAAAATAATAATAATTCCAAATAAAAAAATATTAAGAAGAAATAATACCTAATAATTTTAGAAAAGATTTAAAATAATAATAATAAGATTATTTTTATTTAATATATATTTTTTTACTAAAAATATTATTTTATATTTTTTTATTTAAATAAATTATATAAATAATAAAAATAAAATAATGATAATTCAAAAAATATTGAAAAAATAATTAATTCAAGAAATTAAAATGATATAAAAAAATTAATTAAGTACTATTATTTTTATCATATACATAAATATTCATATATTTTTTTAATATATTTTTTTCCGTTAGAAAAATTTTGGGAATTAGCAAACTTCGTGAATGCACACGTGATCTCCATGTAACTTGTCGATAGGTACCGGTATCGATACCACTATCGTTATCGAACTCGAATCGTATCCCTTTAGCGAATGTTTTGAATTGCACGACAAAACATTTTCGATACGAGATCGATACCTAATCGTATTGACACGGTATGTTGTCGAAATGTTGTGAATCGCCCTGCAGGTCTGAGAAAAGCTAAAAATTGTCAATATTGACTTTCATTTCTCGTGCTGAACGCTTTTTGTAGGGAGTCCACCAGATTCCCTCTTTAGATTGCCCTCATTTTAATAACTCTTAAGATTCCTACGCTTACACCTGGAAATAAATGAAAATAATTTATTTTTGCATAGCATCATAATTATACGATATGAACAGGCGAATATAAACCGAAACATTTTATATAAATTATTATCTTAAGTATTTTATGCAAAGATCGAAAAGCAAAATATCAAAACCGTTTGGTCAGCTTACTTGTCGACTCTTCGATTTCATGTAAACATTGTTGTTTTTGACTAAAGACAGCATCGTGTTCTTCCTTTACGTCTTGGAATTTAAGAATCATGTTATATAATAACTCGCGCATATTACTTTGCATAGGTTTAACCATTATTTTACAATTCACTTTTATTTTCGAAATAATAAAACGAACATAAACACACCTGACACCTGAATAGACAAAATGTAAGAAAACAGATTATACAAATGTTTTTTTTTAAGTGTTGCCCTTTTATTCCGTGGCAGAGTTAGCGTAGCCAGACTATAGATGAAGTGAAGTATGCCGAGTTAAAAAAATAATATTACTGTCGACTAAAGTAGTTAAATTTATTAAAAATTTCATCAACTTACAAACAAAACAAAATAACGATGATTTTTTTCTTTCCTAGTTTATTTCTCAATTGACTTGACGCTTCCTTTTAAATTTACCCTCATGCTAATGTGGCGCCCCTAATTTTCCGACCTGTGCTATAAACATATAGTCTGGCCACGCTAACTCTGCCACGGAATAAAAGGGCAACACTTAAAAAAAAGAAAAAAACATTCATCTAATCTGTTTTCTTACATTTGTCACTGATTAGTGATTTGTCAATTCAGCTATCTAGGTTGTTTATGTTCCTTATAATATTTCAAAAATAAAAGTGAAAAAGTGAAATAATGGTTAAACCTAATCAAAATAATGTGCGCGGGTTATTATCTATCATGATTCGTAAATGCCAAGACGTAAAGGAAGCACACGATGCCGTCTTTACCAAAAACAACAATGTTTACAAGAAATCGAAGAGTTGACAAGTAAGCTGACCAAACGGTTTTGATATTTTGCCTTTCGATCTTTGCATAAATTACTTAGATTATTTATATAAAACGTTTAGTCGCTTTATATTCGCCTGTTCATATCGTATAATTATGATGCATATGAAAAAAAAATATATTTTCATTTATTTCCAGGTGAAAGCGAACGAATCTTAAGAGTTATTAAAAACTAGAGGATTCCCGCGACTTCGTCCGCGTGGATTTATATTTATTGATTCCCGCGGGAACTCTTCAATTTCCCGGGATAAAAAGTAGCCTATGTCTTTCCCCGGGATACAACCTATCCCTGTACCAAATTTAATCAAAATCGGTTGAACAGATACATTTTTTTGAATCCCGCGGGAATTCTTCAATTTTCCGGGATAAAAAGTAGCCTATGTCCTTCCCTGGGATGTAATCTATCTCTGTACCAAATTTCATCAAAATCGGTTGAGTAGTTGGGCCGTGAAAGTGTAGCAGACAGACAGACAGACAGACAGACGGACAGACAGACAGACACACTTTCGCATTTATAATATTATATTAGTATATATATATTAGTATAATATATATATATTAGTATTAGTAAAATTAGTAAATTAGTAAATATTGATAAATTAGTAATATTAGTAATTAGTATGGATAAGGGCCAATCTAATAAGGGAGTCTTGTGAACTCCCTGCAAAAAGCGTTCAGCACGGGAAATGGAAGTCAATATTTGGCTTTTTGCAGACCAGCTCTTGTCTTAAGATACTGTAGTTAATTATCACCATCACGCCTCATACTTTACTGAGGTTCAAAAGTGAACAGTGTTGGTACCTATTTTGAATAAAACGGTTTTGACTATTGACTATGTGTTTCATTCATTTATGCTGTCCATAAGTAGTGATCATGTAATATTTTTTTGGTAATCTTTAGCGTCAGTAGATTCACACTTACATAGAATTTATATAAATATAATGTATATGGGGATCATGTATGCTCTACCTTAATATTACGCTGTCAAAACTGTGCCCTATATTTACATTTACTCTTTAAAATGTACTAAAACGACTAATGACTATACTCCGAAGAAAGCAGATTAAAAAAAAAAACACAAGTATCAAATGCGTTTATTCGCATTACAGTCCGTGTTATCATCAACAGATTTTCAAATTCTACTATTCTACCTGTACTGCAGACTTAGCATTGCCAGACTATATTACCGTGCACATCACTTAAATACTTGGCATAAACTGCCACAGATAGAAACAAAAGCTATATTCGATACACGAATAATACGCTATCAAACATCGATATTATTATTAACGAATGAAAATAGATCGAAATACGAAGCTTGTGTTGAAGTTAAAATATTAATACTTCATCGCTTTCTTCTATCCTTTTAATGTCGAAAAATACTTTATCGCATAATAATTATTTTTGTGTTGAATACCGTTTGTACCACTAATAATTTTTACTAACGTTAACGTTTACTTTGTAACATCATACATATTATTTTAATTAAAACTAAGAAATAAATTAAAATCTAAATACATATTATAAAACTAATAATTATTAGTCTCGTAGTGTTCCAGCTAATCTATTTTGTAGAATATAATATTATTTAATTAAGTCGTTATCAAGAACATTATAAGCTTTTTACTCGTTAGTGTCGTTACTACTTGGTCGTTTTTAACCGACTTCCGAAAAAGGAGGAGGTTCTCAATTCGGCGCGTGTGTTTTTTTTTTGGATAAACAGTTTTTCGATTCGAAAAATCGATAGCTTGTCTCGCATCGCATTGTCTCTGTCGATTTTTGAATATTGAATCTGCGCATTACCCAACGCCCATCTCTAAAATAAAACTTGAATGCCAAGTGATGCCAAGTTTTCGATTTTTGTGAAGTTGTCTATTTTCTCACAGTTAAAGTGCATTCAAATGCTACAAAGCTATTAAAACAGCATGGAAAACGATATATTAGACTCCCTTAATGATTTAGGGTAAGTTCATAAGTTCCCATTTTAGGTTATTTGGACCGATCATCGGTCGGCGTAATCTTACCAGAATTTACTTCTTGAGTTCTGATTCCTTAGAATTCTTGTGCTATTATAAACTGATAAAAACTTGCATAGTGTTTTAGAGTTATTTTTGAGTTTTATATCAAGACAATATAGGTTGTATTTTTTTCGATGAGCATAATATTATTCACTGCCGGTCTTGCCTATTAGATGTCGTATGTACATAAAAATAGAATTTATTATCGCATACTGGTACCGAAGAATTACTATAAACAAGACACTAGTAGGTACTATTTTAAACCCTATGCAATTCCCTTAGCTATTAATTGCTGTCTAAAATATGTAAACTCTTTCATATCATTATTTAAACTTTTAAGCATTACCAATATTAAGTTACAAGGGTATTAGTGTCGTCCTCCCGACGGAATTCCGGCCACGGCGGCTAATCTCCAGAGAGATTAGCCATAGGCACGGAAGGTATTATAGTGCACAAGTGTGTGCGCAAACACAGGTGCACTCTCTGTTCCTTTACTCTCATATATACAAACGGAACGGAGAGATATCAGGCGCACTACTGACAGCTTAACATGCTCTCTGAGGCACGGGGGTGAAACACCGCCAACTTTCCTAACTCCGGGCTAGTACTCAGAATTTCTTGTCAGAAAAACCCAATACTTGTTATGGCCTGACCCGGGACTCGAACCCGGGCGGGGCCGGGGCTGACAAGGGTATTAGGATAGGTATAGGCCCTGTCACGTAAAAAGAACCCTGAGGGACAGTGGAGGGGATGTGTTTGTGCAAGGGTGCAGTCATGTCCTAACTCCTAACTACCTATCATCCCCTATAATATTACATAATGTAGGTTTATTGTAGAATCACAATTAGGTATTGTGCCCCCGTCAAAAGAATTACCAAAGAATTACTTCTTCTTTTCTTTGCAGTAATTCCGCCAGTGTCAAAGTTAGTGGAGACAACTGGGTGTTAATTGTTTGGTTTTTAAAAATAACCTGAATCCAACCTGCCGTACTTGAAGGCATCATTCAAACTAATTTTTTTTATTTGTTTCAGATATGAAGGCCCCCTTGCAGATGAAGTGGCCTTCTCCAAGGCCCTCGATGGGGGCCCAAAGTCCCTGGAGTATACCAAACTTGTGCACATTTTAGCTGAGGAGTTAAAGAATCTATGCAATATAGAAGAGACTGTTAATATTATGAATGATCCGGATGATTCCAGCTCCTTTCTGCTTGAGTTGAGTTCTTTTCTGAAGGAACTTGGGTGTCCTTATAAGAAATTGGTGACAGGTACGTTAGGAAGTATTTTGTGTTTTTGTTAAAGTTCCATAAATTTTTCATTTGTTGAGATATTTTAATGATTCTTTCATTTTTTTTGGAGAGTGCTTTAGAAGATTTGTGTGGTGTGGTAGCGGTACATATGGCTTCCTTCTTCTTCGGTTTTCTTAAGCAAAGAGCCTGTGGCATATAGATAAAACAGTTTTTTCTAGGAATATGGTCATAATATTTATAATGTCTTTTACAGGGCATATGTCATCTCGTTTGCAAAGCAAAGAAGATAGAATCCTTCTCCTAGACTACTTAGTATCAGAGCTGATGGCAGCTCGTATGGTCAGTGTTGACTGTCCAAAAGAAAAACCAGGATCTGGCATGGAGATTGTGGTGGTGAGTAATAATGAAGAATCCTTTTACCTGGCCAGGTGGCGTATTTCCGTTTGCGTGTTTAATAGAAGGAAGTACTCCCTCAAAACCCGCACGAGTTTGTTACGCTAACTTCCTTTCCAAACACGTGCTCAATTCAAGGCACGAGTCCTCCAATCGCACACGGGTTTGCTAAAGTGTTGATTGTTTAAATAGTGGTGAATTAAGAGCCATTTTATGAGCACAATATTGCAAAAAACAGTTTGAGTCCACTTTCATCTAGCATAAACAAAATCTTTGCACTAATGACCAGTAAATACAAATTATAAATTACAATAATTATAATTATAAAATTTTTTTCAGCAAGAATCTCCTACCGCAAAAGACCTGAAGGACATCCTGATAACCCTCAAATTCAACAAGCCACCCCCAAATATTACCCCAGAGGTATTATTCTCCAAATTGCAAGCTAAATTGAAAGACACCATACAGAAAGAAGGTAAGTAATGCCTATAAATGGTATAATAATAATGTCCTCTCGACCGAATTTCGGCCACGGCTTCCAATATCCAGAGAGATTAGCCATCTGTCTTTAATTATATCTATGCAAAATCATTGATCCAGTGCTCCGGTGCAGCGTGATTGAGGGACAAATCACACTTTCGAGTGTTAATGGCCTCTTCTGGTGACAGAAGGGCTGGCTCACCAGAAGAGGCTGGCTCATTTTTTGCGCAAAGGATCAGCCTGGCTGTCCAGCGCGGAAATGCAGCCAGCATTCTTGCCACCATTCCACGCGGGCATGATTTATATAGTAATTAGGTTAAATTAAATTAGGTAAGTAGGTATTGTTACATATTATCGCATAATTTTAGTTTTTGGATGTTATGTCTAAATAAAGAATTAAATCATTAAAAAAAACTCTCGAGTTTATAATTTTGGTTATGATGCTAAAATATATCAATTTTAGAAATGAAGTATAGATTATATTTTGTACATTTTTATTTTATTTTTTGCTTATTGCAGCACACTTTCGCTTGTAACTTGACTAGATGTGGCCCTTTCAAGGAGTTTTTATTTTTTTTTATATACTGTTTCAAAATATAATGTAGGTAGGTATTTAACCACTTTTTTACTATTTTTGAAAACTATTCCACACAGACAAAGTTGCAGCGAATGAAAAAAAAAATTTGAGAGAGCCTTAATATTTAAGGGCCTCTTAAATGATAAGAAACATCTTCTTCTTCTTCTTCTTATTGAGGTTTCAGTCCCTTATGTCCTGTATCACTGCGACCGTCTCCGATCTATTGTGATGTGACCTCCAGTTTAAATTTCCTCGCCAATACTTGCTTCTGCCAGGAACAGCAGCGTTTTCTTGACTGGAATACGAGAAGCATCCTCTGGGTTAATAATATGTTTGTAAGAAACATCTTAACAAATATCACTTGGTTTCCAGGTGACCAGCTAGTAGGTAAGCCGCTATACAACAAAGCATTGTCTGAGAAGGATTGGAAGAATCTAGAGACTGCCTTCACTGAGATGTTCGAGGAGTACAGACTGAGGAGAGAAACTCTCATTACGCGACTGGAATGCACAATACAGAGTTTTGAAGTAAGTAACCAACTTTAACCACTTTTGTAAGAAAATCCTTCCATAATGAAAACACTGATGCTGTACTCTTCTTTTTTTGAAGTGAAAACTTCTTTACTTTTTGGTAATGGGTAAGTAACCTTGTGGATTTGCGTCACCGTCACAGCATTGTTACGAAGACAAAAGGTCTTAAATATAAATAAACTACATTCGTAATTAAACTTTAACCCCTTAGTTTTAAGGTTTATATTTTTATTTTTTTAATTAACTTCTAAATGCCTGAACAAATTTGGATGTATGGGGTATCGTTAGAAACATCATCCCCAGTGATACTGGCTATAATTTTTTTTAAGAATTTACCTACCAAACAAATCTACCTATTTTCAAAAAATTAAATGTCACTAGATGATGCCCGCGACTTTGTCCGCGTGGATGATTTTTTTTTTATTCATCTTTTTTGAACTCTTTAATTTCCAGGATAAAAAGAAGCCTATGTCCTTCCCTGGGATACAAACTATCCCTGTACCAAATTTCATCACAATCGGTTGAACAGATGGGGCGTGAAGGCGTAGCAGACAGACAGACACACTTTCGTATTTATAATATTAGTATGGATGTGGGTTTAATTAAAGTATGTTTTTAATTTTTCCAGTGGTCTGACCGTCTGAAACTAAAGAAAGATCACATCCAATCAGCGTACAGACCGAAACGCGAAAACTTAAAAGTGAAGCCGGATGTGAAGTTCTCAGACTTCCTCGCAGCCAGGACTTCTCTGTTGCAAGTGGAGAAGACATCTAGTGCCAGCGTGAGGAAGAATACACAGAGTGAAGTCAACAAAGTGCTGATTGGCAGAGTGAGTATTGTTGAAGCTAAAAAAAGCTGAAGAGACGGTGTTAAACAGCGTCTATTAAGTCCAGGTTATTATATTATTGTTGATTTTTTCTTCTTCGCATCCCACAACCCACAAATCAATCAATCAATCAGTAATACTTGTTAAGTACGTAACATATGCATTGTATATTATTTACAAAGTGTAATAACATTTTTCTGTTTATGATAAGAGCAACTGCTGAGTTTCTTGCTGGTTCTCCTCAGTAGAATCACGAGTTATCTTAAGTGGCACAAGTTGTCATACACAAAAAAGTAATAAAAATATTTCAAATTAAACCTTAAAACTGAGGCATTAAAGTTTAATTACTAATATACTATATTCATATTTTAGACCTACATACATATTTGAAAATTTAGTATACGTGCATAAACACATTGATGAATTCAAGAAGAAAAGTGATTGTCATAATGTAGATATACTAGAAATAAAAATAAACTTGTAATGCCCGCTTCTAGGCTTAGTAAAATTAGCAATTCATTAGTTGGAAACAGTGTCCGCTTCTACAATAAGCTCCCAGAAGACATGTTGAAGATGTCTCTGAATAAGTTCAAAGTTAATGTAAAACGTAAACTCATTGAAAAATCTTATTACCATGTAAAGGATTACCTAAATGATAAGGAAGCTTGGCAATAATTTGCTCTAATGGCTCTGATAGATTCTTAATTAAGATGATTTGTGAGATGGTGATACTTAATTTAAAAAAAAACCCCCGGCTGAGTTTGTTGTGGGCTCTTCTCAGACCAGGGGCGCGTTTGGAACCCTCGTAGCTTTAGTTTTAAGATACCGTAACCGATTATCACCATCACGTTTTATAAGTAAGTAATTTTTCACGTCAATAAGTGTACCTACAGTGTACCTATATTGAATAAATGATTTGATTGATTGATTGACCTTTTGTCTTCGTAACAACGCGAGGTGTCGGCCACGGTTATAAGCAACTTATTAATATAAACCTTAAAATTAAGGCATTAAAGATTAATAACGAATGTACTATATTATTATACGTAAGACTTTTTGTCTTAAGAAGAACGGTGTCGGTCTCGCGTATTCCACATTTTTACCTCCTACCAAAAGTACTCAACATGGTTAATGAAGTTTTCACTTCAAAAAATTAAAAAAAACAATCGGGTGGCTGAAGCTCAGGGTCGGTAGGGTGGTAACTAGCCACGGCCGCAGCATCCCACCAGACCAGACCAGGGAAAATTCAGAAATTATAAATTCCCAAATTGACCCTGCCGTATCGAACCCAGGACCTTTAAGACAACAGCGCTCAACACTAACAACTTACAGTGTAATCTTGGCCTCATCCTGTGGAGCCTGAAATGTTGGTTTGTGTGATGTAGTGATGGATTTGTTCCAGGTGCCGGACAGAGGCGGCAGACCGAACGAGCAGCAGCCTCCGCCGCCCGAGATGCCGTCATGGCAACAGAGATCCGCGCCGCAGGTGACTGATTACTCTTCAACATACTGTTATAGTCCCACAAACTTATCTGACCTGGTGACAGCGTCGCTAATCCATACTTATATTATAAATGCGAAAGTGTGTCTGTCTGTCTGTCTGTCTGTCTGCTACGCTTTCACGGCCCAACTACTCAACCGATTTTGATGAAATTTGGTACAGGGATAGGTTACATCCCAGGGAAGGACATAGCCTACTTTTTATCCCGGAAAATTGAAGAGTTCTTGCGGGAATCAAAAACATCAATCCACGCGGACGAAGTCGCGAGCATCATCTAGTTACTAGATTCTAGTAGATAATATGAAAAAAATTAAAAAAAAACATTGTGTGTATCAGCTCCGACGCACGACTGGAATTAACTCTTTACGAACGATTATAAAATATATAGATTAGTAAATTAACGCATCTATACTAATATTAACTAGTGGTTCGCCCCGAACTGAGACCTCGCGGTATCCTGCGCCATCTATTGACATCATTGTGAAGTTCTGTTAAAAATACCGAAGCTCATAAAAAAATTAAATTATTTCGTTTCCTTATCATATTTATCTAATTTTAGTAGTTGTTGTTGAAGTACAGGATATAATTCAAATAATTGATCAGGTTTCAGGCTCATCCTTTCAGAAAATTGAGAGTTCTGGGGTCAACTTTGGATGTCAGAAAATCTCCACTTTGAAAGCCCCCCATTTCGTCAATTTGAGGGGAAAAATTAAAAAATATATATTTTTGGACTCTATTCCTAATTATCTTTAAAATGATATACCACAACCCTATGTAACGCTATAAAAATATTTCACTTCGCATTCGCTTCTATGAGAGCCCCCCTGAAATAAAGATTTTTATAACTTTTTAAGCCATATTTGGCTGGAGGCCATCGGTTTATATAATATTTAAATTTGAAGTAATTACATTCAGTAATTCAGAAGTTATAAGGCTCTGACAGACGGACGGAAGGACGGACAAGTGCAAATTCACTCAAGTAGACTCAGAGACCGGTCGCTCGGTCAAAAATGCGAAAGTTTGGATGGATGGATGTATGGATGCATAGATGGATGGATGTTTGTTACTCAATCACGCCAGAACGGCTGAACGGACTTGGATGAAATTTGAGATAGGTTATAGTCTGAAAATAACACATAGGCTACTTTTTATCCTGAAAAATTAAAGAGTTCCCGTGAGAACCCAAAAACCTCAACCCACGCGGACGAAGTAGCGGGCATCAGCTAATGAAAAATAGAATTCGACTTCAGCAGGGGTCTTCAAGGCCCTCTTTACCCGGGCGGGGCGCGGGGTAACATTACATCGGTAATTTTCTAGTAGCTGTGTCGGCTAGGGCCTTTTTAAAGAGGCCGGAGAACGCCGCTCGCAACTTCTATTCGAACCGCAAATATAAATTTGCCGGTATATTGCTATCACTATTTGGCTAATAACACATGATCGCGTGCAAGCGCAATAGCAATATGAGCGTACAGAAGTTGTTGTACATTTAGTCCAAGTTCCGTGAATACCAAAAATGATGAATGAAAAATTGTTGTATTTTTAACTTCGTGTTATTATTCTGTAACTTGACCTTATATGCTATGTTCCTGATCAATTAGTACGTGAAATATCGTTGGTTTTAATATGAAACAAATAAGGAGAAAACATGTCATTTATGTCGTAAAAACATGCAAAACGCAATGTGCTTACATTTAATTTTGGGAAAGTATTTTGAAAAAATAATTATCAAGGGACCTACCTACGTAAATACAAGTTCAATCTTAATAATCGCACAATATGGTGGAAATATTCCCGAATTACAAATTATTTTGGTATTACGTTTGTATGGGCAATTCGCCCTCCGCTGGCCCGTTAATAATATATTAGTCATAGAATCAAACATAAAAGGCATAAAAATTAGTTCCAATTTTGGCCACCGGGTCAAATAGGTTTTATGAACTATAATAGAGAGCGCTGCCACTTTTGTTTTCAATTCAATTCAATTTATTTATTTGTGAATAGTGTAGGTACATTTGAGCTGGAAATCTGTAGGTATGTTTGAGCTGGAAATCTGTATAAAAGTGCTCCTATTCTATCACAGTGTGGTGTACAAACATCTTATTTTATGAAATTAAAATTACTAAACTAGCGGCACGCTATGATGGCCGGTTTGACACCCGGTTTGACACATTACAATAGTGATGTGGAATGTCAATTTATTCTCGAACAAAAAACAATTAAGTTTTGTTTTTGTACCTGATTAAATAGGTTTAATAAAACAAAAATGTAAATGTTTATTTAATTTATTTGAACGAACTGAATATTTGAATGAAAATGAATATACATACTTTATATGCACACAAGAAACATATGAATACAAAAGATACCAAAAAAGGTGCCACAAAAGGCCATAATTAATCAGATTCGTCCATACTACTATTTTCACTGTCGTCACTGCTATCATCACCTACATTAATAATTATATGTTCGTTTTCTATAATATTATCTATTTTCACATCTCTTTCATAATCTTCCCTTATTAATTTAACAGTTCTATTCACAACCTTTTCCCAGTCTCCTTTAGTCACATGTTCACAAGCTTCTTCTAATAATTTTAGCATTTTTTTTGTGGTAAATGGGGGTTCTGTATTGTGTCTTGCAGCATATCCCTTAATTTGAGCCCACACCAACTCAATCGCATTATACTCACAATGGTAAGGCGGTAACCGTATAACTCTGTGCCCATGTTCTAATGCTATTTCGTCAATGACGTATCGGATCTTGGTTGGTTTGTTTTCTTTTAAAAGACGTACTAATTCCGCTTTTAACATATTCATGTTTGCATCTACGCCATTTTTACGAAGCCATGCGACGATATCAGCTTTCTTTTGGGATTGGGCAGGTGGCTTGTCAATTTGCATCGAGTGGTATGGGGCGTTGTCCATAATTATAATAGATGGTTCAGGGAGGCTACACAACATTGAGGTAAACCATTCAGTAAACTTTTCTCCATTCATGTCTTCATGATAGTCTCCAGTGGTTTTTGACGCAAAAGCCATGAGAGAACCTTCGACAAACCCGTTGATGGTTCCGGCGTGACAAATTATAAGTCGCGATCCTTTTCCTACAGGAACTTTGGAAGTAGATGCTGCTGTGTCATCGTTCCAAGAACGGCCTACAGTATGGTTAGCATTAAGCCATGTTTCATCCAAGAACACAACATTTTGCCAATTTTTGATTTCTTTCACTTGCCGTAAAAAAGTATACCTTGCCATCGCTATATCAAATCTTTCCATCAATATTTTGCGTTTGTTACATTTTTTGTATCGAAATCCAATGGTCTTCAAAATCTTCGTTAAAGAACTTTCCCCACCGAAGAATAATCCAGCTTCCTTCAGTGAATGCACCAACTTTTTTCTTGTTGGATACTCCTTCTGTAAATAGTAGCCGTAAACATGTCTTCGGATAGCATCGGCATCAAAGCTATCGATGCCTACGACTGGTTTTGCTCGTTTTCTCTTTTTTGGTGTGTGAAGTTTATTTTCTTCTGTGCCAGTCTCGCCATATTTTTCTTTAGTTATCCGTCTAACAGTTCGTTGTCCAATATTAAGCGCATCAGCTACGCGTTCAACCACTGACGTTATAGGTAAAATTGGCCCTCCATTTTGAGCTTCACGATCGAAATAGTTACGAAGGCGTATTACGAACTCACGTGTCTGACTATTTAGAACAGTTCTCTGCGTACGTTCGGTCATATCGACGAAATCCACAACAAAGGGCTTGAACAGAGTCCAAATTAACGAGCAAGGGTCAACAGTAATGCAGTATCAATATTTGAAATCCAAAGCCAGGTCAAAACTATATCACAATCGCATTGCACTGACAGTTTATACTTTTCGAAGCAACGTCAATTCGAAACTGCTTTGTTTTGCATTGAGCATTGACGCGAGTTTGCCGGAGGTAGTAGTTGTGCTAGCCAGCGATCCTATGTGACGATCGTATTAGATTCCATTTTTAAAAATTTTCAATTTAGAAAACCAAATGCCGAGTTGTGGTATATATCATATAAAAATAAAAATTTTACCTTTTGTATGAAACAGCTGATATTTTTTTGCGATTTCAGAGGTTTGTCCACATAGTGAAAATTGTTCATATTCACAAGTACATTCACCCCTTAAATGGTGCAAACTGATTTTTCTACACTTGTATACATTTTAGAAATCAATTTAATAAATAAATTTTGAGTCCTAAACCTAAAACTACATTCGATAAAATTTATGAATCTCTGCACATCACTATCGTCAATAAAGTAATACAATTATTTCCTTCAAAGTCGTTATCAATTAATACGGAACTTCATGAGCGGACAAACGTCAAACCGGCCATCATAGCGTGCCGCTAGTGTACATATTGTCCTAATTAGATCATGTTAAATAATAATTCTTAAACCTGATTACACTACAAACACCACACTTGTACAAAATATTGAATATAGAGGCCGATCGCCGCTCGCAACATCTATTCCAGGCGCGAACAAATACCTGCCGGTATATTGCTATCTCTATTTGGCTGATATATAACACGATCGCGTGCAAGCGCGACAGCAATATGAGCGTTCAGAATTTGTTATAACAAATTCTTCAGAAGATTCTAAAGAAGTTTCACTTAAAAAAAACATGGAACAAGGTCAATTGTCATTATGGTATTTCCGTAGGGCGGTGGTGGTCGCGGCGGTGGCGGCGGCGGTCGCGGTGGCGGCGGCGAATTCCGCGGCGGGCGGGGCGGTGGCGGTGGCGGTGGCGGTGACTTCCGCGGTGGCAGGGGTGGCAGCGGCGGTGGCGGGGGCAGGGGCGGCGGTGGCAGAGTGCAAGGCGGTTACAACCAGGCCAATGATCAGAGGTGAGGCATAAATTATATCAGTTATCTATAAATGAATATGAATTCATTCATAATCTGTAAATGAAAATTAATTCATTTATCATCTGGGGTCATCCATAAAGTACGTCACACGTTAAGAGGGGGGGGGGGGGGGGATGACGCATGCACGACGAAGTGTGCCAATGGGCGGGAGGGGTCCCATGTTTCGTGACGTCACATTTCAAAACACACTTCACAATGTGAGGGGATTGAGGGGTCAAAAAATCACAAAATTAGTGTGACGTACCTACTTTATGGATGACCCCTCTATACTAATATTATAAATGCGAAAGTTTGGATGCATGTATGGATGGATGTTTGTAACCCAATCACGCCAGAACAGCTGAATGGATCTAGCCACAGAGATAGATTATAGTCTAGAATAACACATAGGCTACTTTTATCCCGGAAAATTAAATATCTCTCACGGGAACCAAAAATATATTTTGTATATTACCATGTAATTAATACAGTAAAAGTCTTATATTATTATACTATGGATTTGGTTTGCAGACCACAAACAAGTCCAGCCGGTTACCAAAACTCGCGCAACTACCAAACCTACGAAGTGCCACCGGGTGGTTACCAACAGCCGCAACCGGCCAGCTACCAATCGCAGAAGAGCTTCGACGGTTACAACGGCAGTCGCAGCTACACCAACCAGGGTGGCTATAGCAGCAACCAGGGCTATAGCAACAACCAGGGATATAGCAGCAACCAGGGATATAGCAGCAACCAGGGTTACGACAGCTCTGGTGGTTACAGTCAGGGTAAGATATGACTGGTGTTTCCAAACCTACGAAGTGCCACCGGGTGGTTACCAGCAACCGCAACCCGCCAGCTACCAATCGCAGAAGAGCTTCGACGGTTACAACGGCAGTTGCAGCTACACCAACCAGGGTGGCTATAGCAGCAACCAGGGCTATAGCAACAACCAGGGATATAGCAGCAACCAGGTTTACGACAGTTCCGGTGGTTACAGCCAGGGCTATAGTCAGGGTAAGATATTACTGGCTTGTAGGACTCCGTAGTGAAATAAGTAACCTTTGTACGGTTCCTTTATACTTTACCTTTATCCAGTTCATTCGGTTGTCTACGTGTTACATTTCTAAAGGGAAACTTCTTTAAAATCGTTATGACTTTAAAATTCAACGAAACGAAAAAATTAAACGAATACATAGGAATATCCTGCAAGAGAATGAGATAGAATACAAGTTATATTTATCTCATTCTCTCGTAGGCTACTTTTCTGAAGTTTCACTTCTGTCGTGTGTGAATTGCGCACACTTTTTTTGCCTACGTTTCGAGCGGAAATAGGTAGATACTTTAGTTAGACCATCATGGCTCTTTTATTTCCAGGAGGCGGCGGTGGCTACAAGAGCCAGGGCGGAGGGTACCACGGGCAGGGCCAAGGGGGAGGGTACCAGTCCCGCGGGGGGAGCGGAGGGGGAGGGGGAGGGGGGTACCAAAACGAGCACGACGACCGCGACCGGCGCCGCGGCGGCGGCTACAGCGGCCGCGGCCGACGTTGACACGCGCACACCACTCGACCGGCGATACCGTCGACTGTAACCTTATAGCGAATAAACATGCCTTTTATTTGTGTTGCCTTTTGATTTTTATGAGCTTTTTTTTTCTTTTATTGACGCCCGCTTGGGGATCATTCATAAAAGACGTCACACGTTAAGGGGGGGGGGGGGAGGGGGTCGACGAAGTGTGCCATTGTGTTACAAGGGGTGGGAGGGGTCCTAAGTTGCGTGACGTCACTTTTCAAAATCTTATACATCTAATGCGGAGATCTATAGAGCGTACTTTGTCTTGGCTCTGACTTTACTTAGAGGTAAAACGAGATGGGTACCAAGTGGGTAACATAAATCTGTCTCGTTTTAACCATGTCTTATGTCTAAGCAAAGTCAAAGTTCGCTCTATAGATCTCACACTAGGTGTTGAAATGCCGAACTATTAACGAAAAACTTAAAAATATTTCAACAAAGGGTCATAAAATACATAGGGTCAAAAAATCACAAAATTAGTGTGACGTACTTTATGGATGACCCCTTGCAGAAACGCCGGATTAGCCTTTTAACCCAGAGTTAACAGCTACTTTAGTAGAAATCTCATAAAACTTGCGTCAAAACTTAAATTTTTTTCCTGGGTTAAACACACAACATAAACCCGGCGTCTCTGCAAGCGGGCCTCAGAGTCTTAAGATATTGATTGTGAAGATGGCCGCACATTACTGACGAGCCGAGCTTCTCGCTTTGAATTTTGAATCCGGCGAATGACGTCATCAGATCGATTTTCCAACCAAACGTCTCATAATGTGCGTTCATCTTTTGAATCGTCATAAATTACTATGTATCAGTCAGACTGCCTTTATCAATGCCTTTATACAGCTGATTATTATAATGAACTACGACCGCGAATAATCAAATAATCAACGCAATATTTACTATTAACTTATTATGTAGTACTTGCTAGGTCAAATTTTTCATAGTCTAACTCTAACCGCAGGATATATCTGAAGATGGTATATAATGTACTATGTCTAGCGAAAGCTGGAAGTGCAAAGTGGCGTGAAATTAAAAAAAAATTGGGCTGGTCCCATAATAATATTATGTAGAGCCCGTGTCACGAAAGAAGCTGCGCTGTAACCGCATGGCAATAAAATATGTACGTTAAACATAGTGATATAGTTTATTCATTTATTGCATGAATGTAAGAAGAAGTTGGTAGGTACTTCTCACAATCTGTCAAATAATGGCGTGCAAAATTTACAGTAGGTATAGGAATTATTCATTGTATCATTACAGAGAATTATTTACTACTGGAAAAAATTAACAAAATCGACATGTTTTTAAAATAACAAAAAATTTGAATAAAAGAAAGCAATATAATGTACCTAGTTACTATGTATGTAATATTATTACGTTAAATCGACTCAGCTTTCACTAGACAGACTAAGTACCTACGTATCGTAAAATATGATCATAGTGAAATTGTAACTAATTTTAATTTACTTACAATAGTTCTGTAGCCAATTGAATAGGTCATGTCGTTTTCTATTAATTTTATTAATTAATATAATGTTAATTTACCTCTTAACTATTGACTAAGTTAAATAAATCAATGAAAACGCAATTTGTTTTTTTTATTCCTAAGAAAGGTAGTTTCATAACCGAAGCGACTGGATGAGATGGTCGTGAATTGAAAGTGTGGCAAAATAAACTAGTACCTACTAGAGGTATGAGTGGCCTATTTCGATTAGAAAGCTTAACAGTCGATCGCGATTATTAAGCAACGTTGACCTAAGTCGGTAACTGGATGGGTCACCGAATTTGGAGGTAGGCAAGCGCGTTCCAACCTAGACCACATCATTGCTTTGCACTGAGCATGATTGTCGCCAAGCGCAAGCCAATCTCGCAATAAAAAATAATACTGGATGTGTCACCGAATTTGGAGACCCAAATAGGTATGGGTTTTTTATTTTCTCCGTTCCTAGCATAGATAATACACTATACCTGCTAGTTCCTAGGAAAGTCCGCGGATTTTATGACTAAGGTCTCTTAAGATGTTAAGGTAAGTCAACGCCATCTATCGGTAATATAGAAAAGCTTTCTTACTCAGAGTAAGTATGTATCGTAGTAATCTGTGGTGTGTGTTTATATATATCATAGATCTATCTATATCTATGACTGTGTGTCACTGTCAAATTGTCAGTGTGTCAATCACGTGCCAATTTTTTTAAAGTTTTGGTTTTGCGAATGCATGTCTGTTTTTGTATTTGTCGGCAGACGGCAGTTAAATTATTTAGAACAAAACTCAATAAAAATTAAAATACTTTCATAACTGTATAACATGCTAAACTAATCATTATATAAAGTGAAAGAATTATGTGATGTTCAAGAACACAGGAGAATTCCCTTATACAAAATGACTTTCCTGGAAGACACTCTTATTATATTAATTTCGCAGGTAAAGACCTAATTTAATAAGCAAGACCTAAGCATAATTTACTCTACAGTAGCTGTAGCAAATATACTCGGCTTTTAGTAATCATATTAATCGTAATTTGCCGCCCGGCACTCCGAGTCCGAAAGGTATGATGGATTAGATCCCAAAGCACGCACCCCTAAATTTGTGCATAACATCATCAGAAAACCTGAGAGTTTATTTACCTCTAGGATTGCCTTTAGTTGGGTAGCAGTAGTTAAAATAGTAAATAACATTTTAATACTTATTGAGGCCAATTCTGTATAACATCTCAAAACTAAAATTACAGCTTTAAATCTAGTTCTGTGCCAGGGAATATTACGAAAGGGTTAGCAATATTTTTAATGCTGTCATTTTAGTTTTGTTTAGAGATTGTATACAATAGAATCAGCCCCATTTTTTGGGTTGCCTATAGACATCCGGTACTCGCTTTCAGGGGTGGGGAGGGGTGGGGAGGGGGGAGAGGGTACCCCCCCTCTTTGTTACCCCCACCGGAAAGGCATAGTTTTTTTTTATGAATTTTTAAAAATCTCATTTTGAGGTTATGTTTTCATACATTTACACCACAAAAATTGTGCTGCTCTATCAATTTTGGTCTAGTGATAATGTCAAAATCAAAATAACGAGTGAAACGGAACGCAAATCTGACGAAGAACTGATGAAGGCAATTACACATGTTTATAAAATAACATAAAAATATAATTATTTCAATAATTGTTTTATTTACATCATAACAGTCATAGAACCAAGTCCCCACATATCTTGAGTCATCATATGCGAGTAAAACCTAAAGGTAGGTTAGGTTAGGTTAGAACATAAATATAACTGGTGCCCGGCCGCAGGCCGGGCACTTAGGTTCTATTAGTTTGAAATGAAAAATTAAATTGTAGGGGTTCTAAGCTCCCTCTAACCACTAGACTATGGAAAACCTAAAGGTAGGTTAGGTTAGAACATAAATACAATTGGTGCCCGGCCGCGGGCCGGGCACTTAGGTTCTATTAATTGGAAGTTAAATTAGGTTGGGTTAGAACATAAATATTTTTATACACTTAGGTTCTTTGTAAATGTATGAAAATATAACCTCAAAATGAGATTTTTAAAAATTCATAAAAAAAAAACTATGCATTTCCGGTGGGGGGAACAAAGAGGGGGGGTACCCTCTCCCCCCTCCCCCCCTCTCCTCCCCTGAAAGCGAGTACCGGATGTCTATATAATACCTGTTACCTTCCCCTGTCATTGCTCTCTAGTTGTCTCTGTTGGATGACCGTTAGAGAAGAATGTAACTCTTTCTAGAAATCTGCTTTTGACTGATTGTATTTTTTATAGACGGTATTTTTTGTGGGAGGATGGATATTCTTTGTCAAGCAGCTCTTCAGAGATTACGAAGTCCATCACTTACTGGTGCAGCTAATCTTCTCTGTTACGTTTGCTTTGAGTTGCACCATGTTTGAACTAATTATATTTGAAATCATTGGATATTTGGATTCAAGGTATGTGCTTCATGATATGTTATTTTTTTACTAACTATGAGGAAGCCTAAAGGAAGGGTTTTGATTTTAGCAGTCTATGTATGTGTTTGTATTTATGTATGTTCCAACAGTGTAGGTATTGGGTAAACTACTGAGCTGATTTTGATAAATGAGGTGTCAAGTGAGGTGAAAGGTAAATACACAAACAAAATTGATATTAAGGATGTACCTAACAAACAAAGAAGTTGGTTTTAATTTAACAGTTTTTTTATTAATACTTTCTGTTTGTTTATTTCACTACAAGTTAGCCCTTGACTGCAATCTCACCTGGAGGTAAGTGATGATGCATTCTAAGATAGTAGGGGGCTAACATGTTACATGTTAGAAGTATAGCAGCAGGCAGCAGTTAAATTAAGTGCACATTTTATTATATTATTTAAAAATGAATGTTTTTTCAGTTCTAGATATTTCCACTGGAACTTGGGCCTCTATTCCTTGCTGTTCATGGTAATAGCTCTTATACCATTCTACATTGCATACTTCTGTATCTGTAATGTTAGATTTGGTGAGTATTTTTATTAAGATGTAGTGTGTGCACTCTTAAGTCATTAAATATAGGCTCAAGTTAACATAGGGAACACTACCAAAAACTGTCTTTTCCACCAAATACAATCTGGGTATCTTTAAATAAAGAGTGAATAGGCATCTTCTAGGCAAGTGCCTCCCATCTTAGTCCACATCATCACTTGCGATTGTGATCAAGCATAAGCCTATAATTAGTAAAAAAATGGGTTCATAAATTTTAAATATTATTATGAAATGGGAAAATGTCTTTGTTTGCCCTTAAATTCATCAGAGTATAGGATTTGGGTGATTTTTGCATGGATATAGTTGAGGTAAATTTCACAATTAATATAATCAATACATTATAATGTACGTATATTATATGTACTGGTAATTACATGTTATACATGAAGTAGTCAGAAAAGTGCCAGACATTTTGAGTAGTAGTGTCTAGTTCTTAAAGAGCATTTACCTAAGCTACTTTTATTATAGGTACTATTAGGCATAGAAGATGAATAGACCTTTTTAAATTTTCTATATATCAAGTACTCGGGATTTTTTAATACTAATGTCTCGGTTTTGTTCCAGTATCACAAAACATGATACGACCGCTGACAGTATTTGTGTGGTTCATTTATTTGTATTTCTTTTGGAAGATCGGCGACCCGTTCCCTATACTCAGTCCAAAACAAGTAAGTATTTTTGTATTTGAATATATAAATTATGTTTTTAAAATTATTTAAATATCCGTTAAATTTTAATATTTAAAATAATTAAATATAAACCTTAAAACTAAGGCATTTAAGTTTAATTACGAATGTAGTATGTACATATATAATTAATATTTAAGACCTTTTGTCTTTGTAACAAAGCGAGCATGCTGGTGACGGTCACGCGAATCCACAAGTGATAAAGAAGTTTTCACTTCAACAAAGTGTGCAACGGCTGTCTTATCACTAAGTGTCTCCTCCAGACATCCCATTAGTTAAGAACCTTTAAAATGGGAGCAGGATAGTGCAACAATATAGACAGCCATACAATATACTTAAACTTTGCATACTAATGATACATAAATAATCTTACTGTATACAATGTGTATATTTTCAGGGCATATTCTCAATAGAGCAAGGAGTATCTAGGATAGGAGTTATTGGGGTGACAGTGATGGCTTTGCTATCTGGTTTTGGTGCTGTCAACTATCCTTATACATCTATGGCTATATTTATAAGGTAAGACAATATAAAACACAAGTAAAAAAATATTAAGTAAAGAAGAAGTGTATATTTGTTGCATTATCTATCTATACTTTAATACTAATATTATAAATTCGAAAGTGCGTTTGTTTGTTGGTTTAGTGGTTTGTCTTTCAATCACGCCGCAACAAAGCAGCGGATCGAACGTGATTTTTTGCATGGGTATAGTTAAAGAACTGGAGAGTGACATGGCTACTTTTTATCCTGGAAAAATTTAGGAGTTTCTGTGGGAATCAAAAATTTATTCCTCGCGGGCAACAGCTAGTAGGTAAATGCGAAAGTACCTACTTCGAGACTTCTTAAAGACCTTTCTGTCTATGAGTATCTTCATATTTATCAGTCTATCTATCTATCTATCTGTCTGTCTGTCTGTCTGTCTGTCTTTCTGCTACATATTTATGACTGATCTGTTCAACCGATTTTGACGTGATATGAATATCATACTATGTATAGTATGGTATATTTGGCACTGTATATTTTTCAGACCAGTAACCCAATCCGATGTGCTATCAATAGAAAAGAAGCTTCTCCAAACTATGGACATGATACTAGTGAAGAAGAAACGTATAGTGTTAGCGGAGTCCAACAATATGGGGCGGAACAAAATGATGGAACAGTCCGGAGCCAAGAATAGGGGCTTCTGGAGCAATATCCTGTCCAGTGTTGGAAATATTGCTAACCCTTTGGGCCAGGGCACTGAGAGTGAGTTTTTTTTATTGCGAGATAGGCTTGCGATTCTATAATAAACTATAATACCTAGTTTATCGAAGTTTCCTTAAGACTCTTAATTTTCCGGAATAAAAAGTAGTCCTATGTCCTTCCCTGGAATTTAAACTATCCCTATGCCAAATTTCATCAAAATCGGTTGAACAGACGGGCCGTGAAAGTTTAGCAGACAGACAGACAGTCACACTTTCGCATTTATAATATTATACTAGATGATGCCCTTGACTTCGTCCGCGTAGATTAGGATTTTTTTATTCCCGCCTTTTCCGGGATAAAAAGTAGCCTATGTCCTTCCCCAGTTTACAACCTATCCCTGTACCATATTTCATCAAAATGATGGTTGAACAGGTGGGCCGTGAAAGCGTAGCAGACGGATAGACAGACAGACCGACAAATCGCATTTATAATATTAGTATGGATGCCTACGGACTATGTTTCCAGATATAACTCAGCTGCGTCAAGAGATCTCAGGTCTAGAAGAGCTAAGCAGACAGCTGTTCCTTGAAGCGCACGACGCGCGAACGATGCGCGAGAAAATCGAGTGGTCTAGAACGTTCCAGGGGAAATACTTCAACTTTCTGGGCTATTTCTTCTCTTTGTACTGCGTTTGGAAGATCTTTATTGTGAGTGCCTCCCTTTTTTAACTCAAAAGTACAGTAAGTTTGAGTTTGAATTAGTGATGTGCCGGATATTCGGATATCCGTGGATATTCGGATATCCGTGGATACGGATCTGTATCCGTTGCTTTTTTAACGGATCTTTAACCTTATTAATTTTCAACACATAGATGAAATTCTACATACACAAAGGTGATTAGGTAGCAATGAAAAACTATTGAATTCCATTCAGATTATTTTTTATTTCTAAAAAAATCCAATATTTGGCACCTTTATATTGCAAACATTTATCGTATTATAGTTTCAAGGTCACGCTGACCGACACCGATTGGGTAAGAAAGTTAAAATCCACGGATTTTGACACCAAATATCCGTATTCGGATCCGTATCCGCGGATATACATTTTTAACGATCCAGCACATCACTAGTTTGAATATGAGTTTTATAACAGAGACCTGTTTTCAGATTCTATCAGTAGCCACATTATAACTAAAATTTATTATGTTTTATTTTATTTTAGTCAACAATAAACATAGTGTTCGACCGAGTGGGTAAGAAAGACCTAGTGACCAGGGGTGTAGCTCGCGGTTGGCTATAATTTTTACGAAAAAATTTCCGGTTATCTGTCTGTTTACGGACGATAGTTTTACGTGATAACTAGAAGTTCTCTCGAAGCTCGCGTGGTGGCGTTCCAGTAGCAGATCTATTCCAACTGCTAGCACTGACGTCACGCGAGAAGAGAGATAAATGTGTCACAAGCCAACGCTTGGGCTGATCGTGCCTCTCTTTCGCCTGTACCCCGCTCTCACTTGCACGCTCAGGCTCAGGCGGAACGTGACACTTTTTCGTGCGTGCGGCCGGTGTTCATCGATTTATAAGACGGTATCGCGTCAAAAATTCAATATAGCAGTTGTGTATTTTAATTTTCAACCGACTTCAAAAAAAGGAGGAGGTTCTCAATTCGACTGTATTTTTTTTTTTTATGTTTGTTACCTCAGAACTTATGACTGGGTGGATTTGAATGATTCTTTTTTTATTTGAAAGGGCATACTTCCCATGTGGTCCCATATAAATTTAATCGAAATCGGTCGAGTGGTTTTTAAAATATCAACAATAAAATAAGTACTTTGTATAGCGTGTGCTTGTTGTTGTAAAGTTGGCGCGGGAGTTTGAAGTCGGTTGTTTAAAAAGAATTTTTTATATTAAATTATTAAAATTGTTTAAATGTTCATTTGTTTTGTTCTAGTCAACAATAAACATAGTGTTCGACCGAGTGGGTAAGAAAGACCCGGTGACCAGAGGTCTAGAGCTGGTGGTCCACTGGCTGGGCTGGGATATAGATGTATCCTTCTGGTCTCAGCACGTTTCTTTCATACTCGTCGGCTGTATCGTGCTCACCAGCATTAGGGGGCTTCTGCTGACGCTCACTAAGGTATGCCATTTTCGAAGTGATACTTCTTTAGAACCGTGATTTGATGATTCAATGAAACGAAAAAGCGACACCATAAAGAGACAAACATATTCATAATAGGATTTAGCCTACGAGAGAATGAGATAGGATACAAGTTATATTTATCTAATTCTCTCGTAGGCTACTTTTCTGAAGTTTCACTTCTACCATGTGTAAATTGCACACCCACAGACTTCTTATTTGTTGTTGTTACCTTCTCATTTCACTTATGTACAATTTCCCTCTTCCACAGTTCTTCTACAAAATATCATCATCGAAATCATCGAACATCATCGTACTAATACTCGCTCAAATAATGGGTATGTATTTCTGTTCGTCCGTTCTATTGATGCGTATGAATATGCCTTCTGAATACAGAATTATAATCACTCAGGTTCTGGGCGAATTGCAGTTTAACTTCTACCATCGGTGGTTTGATGTTATATTCCTTGTTAGTGCTTTGACAAGCATTTTTACTCTATATTTAGCTCATAAGCAACCTTCTGTCAATTAAACTTCATAACTGTTAAGGGTCGATTGCACAATGGACGGTTATTGTTAACAGGTTGTTACTTAAAATCACAGAGGTAGTATATCCTATAGAGTGCGTGCTTCTAAGCAAGAACAGTAGGCACGGGTAGGATCATAGCATCGTTCCGTCAGCAAGCCCTTTAGTCAAAGGAACGCTAGCGCTGAGAGCGCCCATCGCGAACTCGGGACCGAAATTCCGTTTTTAAACTGGAAAAAATGGTTAAATGTGTCATAAAAACATGCAAACATGATACTCGTTATCATAATAAACATAATTCCAACATCACATTTCACCGGTTAGTCATATTTTTTAAACTTTCATGTAAAATAGAAATACGTGTCGCGGGGGTGATACAAACGTGGGACGCAAGGTAACATAATACCGCCCGCACCGCCCCGCAACGCCGCTACGATAGCCGACTGTTCACCGAATCGAATAGTGATGTGATACAGTCGACTCGGGCGCCGGCACAGATATCAGCGTTCCCTGGGATCACAACAGAGAAAATTGTTAACAAAATTTAAAAAAAGTTAGCGCCATAGGTTTTGAAATTCGTTATTGTTGATCCGATTTCGTTTAAATTACGATTCAATTTCGATTTAGGGTTCCATGAGATCATAAATTTTAAAAGTCAGCGCCAGATTGAAATTCTTTGTTAGTTGGGAAAATTTTCTTCTAAATCGATATATTTTGGGGTTCCCTAAGATCACAAAAGATGAAAATTTACAAAGACAGCGCCATATTAATTTTTTTTGTTATTAGGCCGATTTCGTTCAAAATCGATATTTGGGGTTCCCTGAGATCTTAAAAGAGGTAACTGTTACCAAAAGTAAAAAAGGCCAGCGCCATATTGAAATTCTTTGTTATTGGGCCGATTTCGTTCAAAATCGATATATAGGGTTCCCTGAGATCACAAAAGAGTTATCTGTTACCAAAATTAAAAAAGGCCAGTTGTTATTGGGCCGATTTCGTTCAAAATCGATATTTAGGGTTCCCTGAGATCACAAAAGAGGTATCTGTTACCAAAATTAAAAAAAGTAATTTTAAAAAAACAAAAAACCGACTGCTTGGATTCCAAAAAGTATAAAACAAGACATGAATTGAAGTATTTCATTATTAGAAATTTAAATCGTATAATATTAATAAAATTTATCAAGGCGCAGTCTCACGTTAAGTTTAGCTTTAGGACGTTAAACCGAGACAGGTTACACACCGGGGAAGGACATAGGCTACTTTTTATCCCGGAAAATTGAAGAGTTCCGGCGGGAATAAAAAAAAACCACCTGAACGAAGTCGCGGGCTTCAGACGAACGGACAGACAGAAAGACACACTTTTGCATTTATAATATTAGTTTGGATATACGATCGATCATTAAAAAACATATCGGCTTAATCCGCGTGGAATAAGTTTTTTTTAATTCCCACGGTACCACTTTAATTTTCCGGGATAAATATCACTCTCCACGTCCTCAACTATACCCATGCAAAAAATCACGTCTTGCGTTGCTCTATTGAGGCGTGATTTAACAGACCAACAAACAAACACACTTTCACATTAACAATATTAGTATGATAGGGTACAAACAAACACAAACAATAGGTACCGTACCGTTCAGATGTATTTTATCGACTTCACACTTGCAGCGCACTATTGCCCATCCCTATTTTTTACATGTCTATAAATATTAGTAGCTATAGTTCACTTGCCTACGCCGCGCACAAGGAGTGCGGTGCGATAGTAGTACTCTTTACCTTATACTACCTCTATGCTTAAAATAATATGTATTTATAATTTGCACGTCATATGTATAGTTCGTGTAACTTGTCTGACCCAGTAACTGTGTGCTAGTATATATATTGAAATTAAATTAAAAACAAAAATTATGCAGGCATAAAAATAAGTTCCAATTTTGGCCACCGGGTCGGATAAGTTTGACGGACTGTAACATAATTGTAACAAGTTGTTATGTACTTACCTACAATCAGTATATAAATGTTTATGATTTATATAGCTTATGAAATACGTTAAACTTGCCTACCAAAGACCTAGCAAAGTTGTGGAACAAGTCAGTATTCTTACGTCTTTGACTTTTGAAACCTTAATCATGGAATCGAATATCGAATTGTTCAACCCTCTTCATTTTTATTACTGCTCAAATATTAACGATAAGCGTAAAGTAACAGTATGTTAAATTTAAGTAATTTAGCGATAACGGTTAAAGTTATGTTAATTTAACGATAACCGCAACTTAATGGGGTCGATTGCACGAACATTAAGTTATTAGTAAGAATACTTATTTGTGCCACTCACTTTGAAATGTAACGTTAACCATAACTATCGATGATGCAACCGACAGGAGAATAGTTTCAGGGGTCATACTGCTAGCGTTTAAAGCCATATTGTTTCATTTTGGTTGACTTTCGTGTTTATTAAAATCCTTATTTTAGGAACGTCAAGGCACGTGACATCAAACTGTCATTTTGAGTAATATTACTTAGGTATTGCTTTAAGCGTTGGCAGTATGGCCACAGTTTTACTTCGTAAGCGTTTAAAATTCCAATTGCTATAGGTCCGTTTTTAATAACTACTTGCTGATGCCCGCGACTTCGTCCGCGTGGTTTTTCCGGGATAAAAAGTAGCCTATGTCACTCTCCAGGCCCTCAACTATTCCCATGCCAAAAATCACGTCGATCCGTTGCTCCGTTGCGGCGTGATTGAAGGACAAACCAACAAATAAACAAACTTTCGCATTTATAATATTAGTATGATTACTAGCGTCCGGTCGCGGAACAGGAAGAATTTCGTACAATGAACTGTTACTACCTGTCTCTGTCACTCTCGCGTAAATACAGTGCGTCTCGTTCGCACAGATGTAATGCCATTGCATCAGCTGTGCGAACGAGACGCATTATTTTGACGCGGGAGTGACAGAGACAGGTAGTAACAGTTCATTGTACGAAATTCTTCCTGTTCCGCGACCGGACTTTAGTATTATTTTCGGCTATGTACGAGTATTAAAGAGTAAAAAAAAAAAAACAAGGTATTGATAGTCACTACATAGAATTACTAGCAAAAATTTACAACAAAAGCAAAGCATTAATAAAACTAGATAGAAAAGGTGATCCTTTCAGCATAAAAAGAGGAGTCCGCCAAGGTGACCCCATATCACCAAAACTGTTTATCGCCTTACTGGAAGGTATATTCCAAAACCTAGAATGGGATCAATATCAATGGGGAGCGCTTGACTCATTTGAGGTTCGCGGATGATATTGTGATTTTTAGTGAGAACCATAACGCTTTACAATATATGTTAAACACACTGAACCATGAAAGTAAGAAAAGTGGACTAGAGATAAACGCAGAAAAAACTTGCATTATGACCAACCGTCGACAAATACCAACTACCATCGAAAATAGAGACGTGAAGTACGTAGAAGAATTTATCTACCTAGGCCAATTGTTATCATTTAAAGACTGGGCAACAAAAGAAGTAGAAAGAAGAATAAGTAAGGCATGGAATCAATTCTGGTCCCTTAAAGAAATTTTCAAATCGAACCTGCCAATAAGCCTAAAAAAGAAAGCAATGGACTCTGTGATCCTACCTACACTCCTCTACGGATGCCAAACATGGCCCTTTACTAAAGACATAGTGGAAAAAATTCGGGTATATCAAAGAGCGGCTGAAAGAAGTATGTTAGACTTGAAATTACGAGACAGAGTACGAAACAAAGAAATACGTCACAGAACAAAAATTAAAGATGCGGTCGATATGGCTTGTCGTCTGAAATGGAAATGGGCAGGACACATATCCAGGACATCAGACGGGCGTTGGGGTGAGCGCGTACTTCATTGGTGGCCGCGCCACACAAAGAGGAAAAGAGGACGCCCGCGAAAGAGATGGGGTGACGACATCACTGAAACTATCGGCTTCACTTGGACCCGATTAACAAGCGACAGAGCAAAATGGAATGAGTTGGAGGAGGCCTACGCCCGCAAGTGGGTATCCCAGACAACCACCTTAGATAATAATTAGATATAGAAATTTTGTTAAAAAAAAAAAAAACTAAATCTTTAGTAATTACCTATTTATACCTAGCGTTAAGTAATATTTAAGTAATGTAATTAGTTGTTTGGGGAATAAAGGCTTATTTATTTATTATTATTATTTATTATGTACGAGTATTTAAGGGGAAGCAACATAATAGAATAACGATAAGTTTTTTGAGACGGCATGTGTATTGCCTTCTTTAGGTCTCTTTAACATTATAAGAACTTCATATTTTATCTCCGTACGCTTATTCAACATTTTTACATTACAAATTAGATTGATCGTAATCGAACACGATCACATTAGCGTCAAAGTAAAGTGTACCTCAAAGGGTATACATTTATAGTTCCATTTCGTGTATGCATTCACAGCCAGCTCTCCAAACAGAAACGTTTCAAAATTAAAATCGTTTGTACTGAATTTGCGACTTTAAGTCAAGAGCGTTTGGGTCCATTTTACTTTGACGCCTGTGTGGTCGCTGGAACGCTCAATTACAATCAATCGAATTTGCTATGTAAAATTTAGACTAAGCGTACCTAGTCAAAGCTAAAATAGTCTATAAGATACTGGCAACGCAAAAACTCAAACCAAAACATAAAAGAAAAGTATTACTTTGGTCGATAACGAGCCTTAGAAATGATTTTATGAAATTCCAATGGAAACCTAAGAATTAATAAAGCAGACGGAGTTGCAGTTATAAACTTGTCATTTTATAAGTCCTAGCATTTCTGGGAAGTTGTTATGATGTGAAGGAGGCTCATACTATCCGAGCCAAGCTTGGATAGATTCTTAGTAAATAAGACTGATGGAATCGATAGTGATATAAAAAAGATAGGATCGTGTTGTAAATATCGATTAAGTTAATAAATTATGTTTATATAGCTATTATGTTTTTCTCTCCTTCCTATCTATCCTATTATTATAAAAAAAAGAAACGCCCCGACGTTGAGCGTATTCGATAGTAGATCCTGAAGCCCTAATTCACTAGCGCTGTAGAGGTATGGACAAACTTGAACTCAAGAACAAGACAGTTAAAGTCCATTTTACTTTTTTCTACTCTCGAATATGCTCAATGTTATGACCCTATTCTACAGTTTTGACAATTGCTACATTCATACCATACACTTTGCTACACTAGCGCCACTGTGGAAGGTTTTTGAACTGTTATTTTCAGCAACCACTGGACACTTTCAACTTTTCTCCCATAAGAGATAACACTCTTATTTCTACACTCCATAATAAAATCTATGTGAAGTAGTTACAAAGAAAACCAGAGATACATTTTATGCACATTTATTATAATTTACAAGTACGATTATATTTACAAAACATAGTTCTACAAGTCCTCAGTACTCCACTTGTAGACCTCCTCCTCCTGCGCTCTCCTCTTGCTCTGTTGCGCGAAGTATTTGTTCTCGTATCCGTTGGAGCGATCCACGCCGTCCCAGCGGTACCCGGGCCGGATGTTGAAGCGATTTGGCGGGAAGTTGCCTTTGTACATTGGCTTTTCTGAAAGAAAAAATTATAACAGTTTCAGCTACGGATCCACCAACTTATCTGGTCCAGCCATAATTGAGTATTTAACTACTTTTCAAATAAATTCATCACTACAGCCTATTAACGTCCCAATGCTGGGCACAGGCCTCCAATCTCATAGGAGAGCGGGAATTAGAGCTTAGACCCACCACGCTGCTCCAATGCGGGTTGGCGTGCTTTAACGACTATTATCATGTTAGTGATAATAACCGGGACCGACGGCTTAACGTGCTCTCCGAGGCACGGGGGCAAAACACCGCCAACTTCCAACTCCGGGCTGGCACTGAGAATTTCTTAATTGAAAAACCCAATACCTAACTTTTATGCCCGACCGGGAATCGAACCCAGGACCTCGTGATCCGCAGTCGACTATGCTAACCACTAGACCAACGAGGCAGTTAAAGTCAAAGTAAGTAAAGTTAGCCAAATAAATTATTTCATGTTATTTAGTGATTAATTTATTAATTATCCTAAAAGTCGTAATATCCACGTCCCCTCATAGTTTTATGTTGAATAACCATTTTAAACAATCGATTGAAGTAAAAAAGTGCGTCGAACTTTAATGACGTCACATTTCAGAATTTCATATAAATCCCATACTAAGGACGCGTTTTGACGTTTGAATAATTTAATATAAAAAATTCTTTATAAACAACCGACTTCAAACTCCCGCGCCAACTTTACAACAACAAGCACACGCTATACAAAGTACTTATTTTATTGTTGATATTTTAAAAACCGCTCGACCGATTTCGATAAAATTTATATGGGACCACTTGGGAAGTATGCCCTTTCAAATAAAAAAAGATTCATCCAAATTGGTCCACCCAGTCAAAAGTTCTGAGGTAACAAACATAAAAAAAAATACAGTCGAATTGAGAACCTCCTCCTTTTTTTTTAATCGGTTGAAAAAAGTTACTGGTTTGTCTGTTTGTCAAATACCCAATTGGAACTAATTTTTATGCCTATTTTGTTTTTGTTTTACATTTCGTTTACAACACCGACGCAATGTCTGCATCGGTTTTTCATCCGTTATAATCATTGAGTGTGCTCAGCAACTTCACAACCTTCCTCCGTCCCCGTTCCCCACAGAACAGCCAGAAACCGTCAGGGTTGCCATCCAACCTCATTGGATCTCCCCGTCTCTTCATGTTTTTAAGTAATCTAATCAGTCAAAGAGTAATAAAACAGACTAACCAGGCCCCAACTCTCCTCTCTCCCTCTTCTTCTCTCGCATGTACTGCAGCATCGGATCTCCTTGTCTCTCCACGTCTTTCAGCTTGGTCTCCAGATCGCGATCGTCTTTGTACCGGGCGAGTGGTTTCGATGCTTCGTGTATGAAGTCTTGGACGGCCGCTTGTTGGGACTCTATTTGCTTTAATCTGTGGAATAAAATCACATTATCTATCATAAAACTTTGTGACTAGAGTCTGTGTCACGAAAGAAGACCCGCGGCAATTGGATATTTGATAACTAGTCAAATCACGTACTTTTTTCAAACTTCAAAACGCGTGATTAGTGTAGAATTTTGTATGAAATACTGAATTATGACGTCATCAAAAGTCACACTTGTTTTTGTCAGATACCCAATTACAGGAACTAATTTATATTCTACGTAAATCTACTCGTACCTATACAATACCAAATTTCATCAAAATCGGTCAAAAAGATGTATAGCAGATAGACAGACACACTTTTGCATTTATAATATTAAAAGTATGTATATAAAACCTTACCCTTTACTCCACTGCTTGTATTTTTCGTCCAACACTTTCTGCCTCTCTGCTTTCTCTCTTTGTTTCTGTCTGTCTTCTGAAGTTTCTCTTTTACCTGAAAGAGGAAATAAAATAGAGTTGAATGAAAGTTGGACAAATCTATACCATATTTATTTTAATCTCCCATTTTAAGACCACAATGCAGTATTCTTTCAAATGCAAAAGTATGTTAGTTTGTTGGTTTGTCCTCCGAACGCGCCGCAACAGAGCAACAAATCGACGTGACTTTTTTGTATTAGTTTAGTTGAGGACATGACTACTTATCCTGGAAAATTAAAGGGTTACTCCTATTTATTAAAACATAAATCCATATGAAAGAAGTTGCGGGCATCATCTAGTTAAATAATCCATACTAATATTACAAGATGTAACTCTTATGGTAAAGCTGCTTAAATGGCAATGGGATGGCCACACCATACGGGGTGAGGATAAATGGAGCAAAGCGGTCACTGTTTGGTACCCTAGAGAGGGAAAGAGGAGGAAGGGGCGACGACAAAACAAGAGATGGCAAGACGAAATTGAGGCTATAGCAGGAAGAACATGGACAAGACGAGCAGCTGATAGGAATCATTGGAAAGGATTGGAGGAGGCTTTTGCCAAAGGGCACACGGACTAGCAAATAGAACCAGGGAATAGAATAATAACAATTACTGTTCAAAAATATTTTATATTGTCCGATAGAAGCTTATAAATAAATAAATAAAATATTATAAATGCGAAAGTGCGTCTGTCTGTCTGTCTGCTACGCTTTCACGGCACGATTTTGATGAAATTTAGGACAGGGGTATGTTGTATCCAGGGGAAGGACATAGGCTACTTTTTATCCCCTTTAAAATTAAAGAGATCCCACAGGAATCAAAAATCCTCATCCAGGCGGACAAAGTTGCGGGAATCATCTAGTATTTAAATAATTACCTTTTCTGGACACAATGTTAGCATTCCTTCCAGACATTTCATCTGTCATATTTCTGAATGCTTCATCCTCCCTTCTTCTAAAAGATTCGTTTTCTTGCTTCAATTGTCTAGCATCTTGCAAACCCGCCTGTTTTCCTTCTAAAGTTTTCTCCATTTTCTTGTTACTTGGTTCATCCCTTCTTTCTTGGTAATTCTTTCTTTCTTTTCTTGGAGGCGATAGATCTGAATCACTGTTTTGCCTTTGATTTCTATTTGCATTTCTTTTATTGTTAGCTCTACTACTTCCTTTTCTAGGAGGAGACAGATCAGAATCACTGTCTTTTCTTTTACTTCTACTGTCATTTTTATTTCTTTCTTTCCTTGGAGGTGAAGCATCTGAATCACTGTCTTGCCTGTTACTTCTATTTGCAGTACGTTTATTGTAAATTTTACTTTTTCCTTGTCTTGCTGGGGATGAATCTGAATCGGTATCTTGTCTTTTACTTCTTTTTACATCACTTCTTTTGCCACCACTTTTATTTCTTTCTTGCCTTGGTGGAGATACATCGGAATCACTTTTATGCCTTCTTTTGCTGCTTTCGTGCGATCTTTTTGTTTGTTCCAAATATTTAGGAATCTTATTTCTTTTGGGTGATGTACTGTCTCTATATTTATCGTTCTTTCGTTTATCTGGCGATTGCTTTCTCTTCCTTTGTGGTGATTCATCAGAATCAGGCGTTCTATTTCTTTTCGGAGAGTGACGTCTTGATTTCCTAGGTGGTGAAACATCAGAGTCATTACTATATTTTTTAGAACTATTATTTTCATTTCTATGTCTACCGGGTGAATTACGTTTTTCTGATCTATTTTTGGGACTTTCTGCTTTGTTTGATTCGTCTTTAAAATCACCCCAACGTGACGGTTTCCTAACTCTATTCTTATTTTGGTTTTCATCTTTACGTCTTTGCGGGCTTGTGTCATTGTCGTTTTGATTTTTAGATCTTTTACTGTCAGTTTGATCAATTCTGGACCTTTTGTCATTTGATGCAGCATATTTGGCATGTTTTCTTAAAGATGATTGATCTGAATTGTCCTTGGTTTTTGATTTAGAGTTTTCAGCAGAGTTTTTACGTATTGGAGGGCTAGAACTAGCCCTATTCTCTTCTGCATTATTTCTAGGTGGTGATACATCTGAATCGTAATTTTTCGAATGTTTATTCGTATTTTTTTTTCTGGGAGGGCTAAAATCACTATCACTGCTATGTTTTTGATTCTTTTTCGTATTAGAACTGTTATTTTCATTTCTCCTTGGTAGTGTTGCATCAGATTCATTTTTCTGTTCGTCTTCAGAATCACTGTACATTTTGCCAAAAACAATTTCGTTTTCCTTTTCAACTTCTTTAATGTTGCGTTTTACCTCCTCTACTTTAAGTTTGCTGTTGAATCCATCATCCTGGAATAAAATATCTGTCAGTTTGACTACATAAAGAAAGTAAGTCCAAATGTAATAGGTACAATATTTTTTGTAACAAAATGGCAAACTAAAATGTGGAAAGTCAAGGATTTCCTACATTGCAAGACAATGTTGCAGGCTGCACCTAGTTTTCTTATATCAAAATGTTACCTATTCACAGGTAAAATGCTGAATTGATTTTGTCTAAATTTGGTACAGCAATTTTTAGCATAATAGCAACTTTTTGAGTATACTCTAGACCTAATTCAACTCAGAATCATGAGCATATCAGTTAGTATTATAATATTACTAGCGAATGCCCGCGACTTCGTCCGCGTGGTTTGAGGTTTTTTGGTTCCCGCGGGAACTCCTTAATTTTCCGGGATAAAAAGTAGCCTACGTCCTTCCCCGGGATACAACCTATCCCTGTACCAAATTTTATCAAAATCAGTTGAACAGATACATTTGTTTGATTCCCGCGGGAACTCTTCAATTTTCCGGGATAAAAAGTAGCCTATGTGCTATTCCAGACTATAATCTATCTCTGTGCCAAATTTCATCCAGATCCCTTCAGCTGTTCTGGCGTGATTGAGTAACAGACATCCATTTGAGGTTTTTTTGGTTCCCGCGGGAACTCTTTAATTTTCCGGGATAAAAAGTAGCCTATGTGCTATTCCAGACTATAATCTATCCCTATGCCAAATTTCAGCCAGATCCGTTCAGACGTTGGGGCGTGATTGAGTAACAAACATCCATACATCCATACATCCATCCAGACATCCATCCAAACTTTCGCATTTATAATATTTATTTGATATTTGATTGATTGATTGATGTAACCTATCAAAAAGTGGACTATAAAACCCACAGAGCATATTTTGAGTGTAAATATTAGTGATATGCCGGATCGTCAAAAATGCATATCCGCGGATACGGATATTTGGTGTCAAGATCAGCGGATACGGATACGGATAAGGGATCTTTAGCTTTCATACTCATTCAGTATTGACTATTGACTGGCAGCATAGCTGATAACATTTGTGTTTGTACATGAGTTAAAAAAGTCTGCAAAGAAGTTTAGTAGTGTAAACTATACACTTAAGTTATGTACTACTAGCTGATGCCCGCGACTTCGTCCGCGTGGATAGAGGTCTGTTGGTTCCCGCGGGAACGATAAATGTTTGCAATATAAAAGTGGCAAATATTTGATTACAAGAAATAATCTGAATGGAATTTAATAAGGTCAAAGATCCATCGAAAAAGTAACGGATTCGGATAGATACTAAATATGCACATGATATAGATGTGTTGAGTGCATTAGCCCCCCCCCCCCCCCCCCCCCCTCAGAAATGATGAAGTAATTAATAATTTCTCTAATCTAATAAAATCTTAATATTAAGTATGACCTTAATATCGTATGCCTGTTAGGGGTACCCTGTTCCTCTAGACTAAATATTTTTTAAGATCTTAAACTATGTAACAGTCTAACGATTGAAAAAAAAGGAAATGATATTGTAAACTGTCGACGGATTGTGAACCGTTCAATGGTCCAAGTGTCAATTTTTGAAATATTCATTGTATTTACGTTTTCTTGTCTCTTTCTTGTAGGTTAGGTTAGGGTTCGACATAAATGACCAGGTAGTGCCCAGGGCACTGAGTGGGCACTTAGGTTTTATCAGGTTAATATATCTAACAGATTACAATCTAACGAAAAATAATGTGTTAAATTGTAATCTGTCAAAAGTTTACAGTATCGCTAGTTAGATTACAATCCAACGGCCTTTGCAATCTTACGGTGACATATTATACATATATAACATAATAAAGTAGTTTATGAATATGGCACATAATATGTAAGATAGGTACGTTCGTTCGTTCAGATATTAGGTTAATGAAAGGGGCAAATATAGTCAGTCAGTTCTATAGAACTTAATATGTGCGGTGCATGTGCTGACAAGGTGGAGTTGTCCCTCCTAACAGTCTAGTAAATCATACTAATATTATAAATGCGAAAGTCACTTTGTTTGTTGGTTTGTTGGTTTGTTGGATTGTCCTTCAATCACGCCGCAACGAAGCAACGGATTGACGCAATTTTTGGCATGGGTATAGTTGAGGACCTGGAGAGTGACAGGCTACTTTTTATCCCGGAAAATTAGGGAGTTCCCGCGGGAATAAAAAAACTTAAACCATGCGGACGAGGTTGCGGACATTCGCTAGTTATTAATTTAATAAACTCAAAACCTCAAAGTAAAAGTATATTTATTGAAAATTGGTACCTACACAGAACGCCGTCATGACCTACAAGATGTGATGGTGATAATTAACCACAGACCACAGTATCTAAAAACTAAAGCTATGAGGGTTCCAAACGTGCCCTGGTCTTAGAAGAGCCCACAACAGACTCGAAATAGTACAATCTTGTCAATAAAGCAACTTTATACCTGAGTGATAACTCTCCACTTCGAAGAAGTCTGAAAGGCCTCCATTTTCCTCAATTCCTCAGGCCTCTCATCAATAATGCCAGCGATCTGAGGAGCATCTTCACCTTCATTCAACATGTCCAGCTCATCACCATCCAGGGGTCGAAGTTTGGATAGATCCAAGTCATCATCTATTATTTTGAACCTGAACAATGGAATAAACCAGCAAAGGTGTAGTTTAAGATTAATTATGCATGTACATAATATTTCTCTATATCTAACTTACAATTATTTATACTTAGAATACACTTAAAAAGTTTAAGTAAGTATTTAATCCATACTTAATATTATAAATGCGAAAGTGTGTCTGTCTGTCTGTCTGTCTGCTACGCTTTCACGGCCCTTCTGTTCAACCGATTTTGATGAAATTTGGTACAGGGGTAGGTTGTATCCCTGGGAAGGACATAGGCTACTTTTTATACCGGAAAATTTAAGAGTTCCCGCGGGAATCGAAAAAATTTGGTCCACGCGGACGAAGTCACGGAATTCATCTATTTACTTATAAATGTTGTTTGGATATTTGTCTTTGTATGTACCTACTCCATCACCCCACAACAATTGAACCAATTTGGAAAAAAAATAGCTTAGACCGTCAATTAACACAAACATTTTTTATCCCTGAAAATGAAAGAGTTCATTCAGGTATACCCACAACCCGCATACCGGAGGAACAATTAAATATATTGAAGAGTTCCTTCATTAAGAATAGATAGAGATTTAAAAAACCTAAATATAATGTGGTAAGATAAAGTATCCTATATAAAGGTTAAATTATGGCATAATTCATAAATTCAAGTTAAAGAAGACAGAACCTGCCATAGTTTCACTTGGAAAAGTCCATATCCATACTAACAAAATTATAAATGTGAAAGCGTGTCTCTGTCTGTCTGATACGATTTCCAGGCCCATCTGATCAACCGATTCTGATGAAATTTGGTAGGATATATGCCAGGGGAACGACATAGGCTACTTTGATGATCATCTAGGTTTCTAAAATTTTTTTAATTGTGAAAAATGGAATAAAGGTGGGTACTGGGTATTTTGAACATAGGCTTTCCATAATTAAGTCGCTATTACGATTGAAAGGTGCCCAAAATAGTTAAAAACATGAAAACTGGTTTACCCCTTTCCTTTAAGGTTTTTTTTCTTTTTCTTCTTCTTATCGCCCGATGGACCACCCAGGTACTTTTGTAAATATGATTTTTGATCTATTGCCATCGTCATTTTTCACCTTTTTACTTGATTTTAGAATAAAAAATAGAAAATTGGAAAATAAATAACACCGTCACCATAGTTTTTTTTAACTGGCTTTACGCTATACGGCTCTGGGTTCCAGCCCTCAGAGGCAAGTAACATAATAAATTAATAGGATACCAGCCGTAGACAGAGAGAGATATATAGACGACGCCATATCTCCTTTTCACTCCCACATGAGAGGAGCAGTGTTGGGATGTTACACAAGATAGAATGAGAAAAAAACGTTTTCTTTTATCCCTTTCTGCGTGTAACGGTTTTGTTCTTAAAACACTTGGTTTGTGTTGTGTTGTGTTGTGTTTGGTGCTTTGCAGCGTTTTGCCTATTATAACCTATCCCTTTCGGTTACACGCTGGCATTGATTCTAGAGGTTTAATTGTTCTATGATACCAGCCCTTATCACCCTTAATCTGTGGCCCTTATGAGCCTCATAGAATAATATACAAACAATGTCACAGACTACAAACCAATTATCACGACTAACAAATTAGAGCGAGAGGTTTATCTTTCACTCGGTAGTTGAAGTGGGATACAGCAGGGCCGCATTGGTTAACATTCATCCACTATTGGACGAAATCCATTGACGCAGCAAGAATACCATAAATTCAGCCAATCGGAGGTGATTGCGATAAATCAATGATTGATGCAAAAGATACGCGATAATAAATGCTGATAAATTGGTATTCCTGGTATTTAGAAATAAATAGGTATGTATTATAGATTTTTGCTTAACGTTTTGGAAAAGATAAAACGCTAAATGGCGTACGTACTACTGTACGTCGCCAATAGTGTAGTCGGTAATAATGCCAGTATATTACGATGCCTGTTGTACTAAAGCGTATTATTAATCATTAAGGCATTATTCGGATGATCGGACCAAAAGAACGAGTGGGCTCTTTCATAGAAAAATGTTGGGCATCCGACTTGTAGTGCGTGCCCCTCACCTGTATAAGCCTGCCCTGGTCGCCGCCATAGCACTGTCCCGCTTTTCAGACTAGATGGCGTTAATAAATTAACTCCACATTCTCTATTTGACAGGGCCCGTTTAAATGTACATTGAGGTTCCTACCTTAACTGTATTGTGGTGGATACGATGTACTTATCAGATTATTACTTAATAGGCATATTATTAGTTATTGTTTTTTGAGCAAACTCCTACCATTAAGTGATAAATGGAATGAGGTCACGACCCTCAGCAATGAGGAATTCATGCTGAAAGAAAGAGAGAGAGAGTAGAACTCCAAAACATAAATTCCGCACCGCATTGCATTGCTCTTTATTAGCGATTTAAAAAAAATAATAATGCGAGAAGCTTAGTAGAAGGGGTTGGGGTTGCTGGTGGTGGAATGAAGTCGAAGTTGCCATGGCTGGTTATCATCGTCACCGTCAACGTGGTTTTGATCTGGATGTCTCTGAAACAAGCAGTAAAGTATTAATTAAAACTAACCCGACTGCGGAAAAAAATTCAGAGAACCCCAAAACATAAAAATATGTAGGTAAAATCCGTTATAATTTATCGATTCTGTTCGTGTAAATTGTAGCCTCAGTAAATTGTAACCCTTCACTATTATTCAAGCGAATTTGATGAAATTTGGTACAGATGTATGTTACATTCCGGAGAAGGACATCCTTTTTATGCCGGAAAATGTTGACGAAGTCGCGGGCATCAGCTAGTTCAAAATAAATAAAGGCTTAAAAAATGTTCTTTTATTTATCACCTAGTAAGTATAGACTAATAGTAGATTGTATTGTAAGGGAGCAAAATAATATTTTTACGACGAGGGCGCTTTTTTGAATCCAGAGCGAAGTGAGGGATTCTTTAGTAGAACCCTGAACGTAGCGAGGGATTCAAAGTACGTCGCCCGAGCCCAAAAATATTTTGCGCCCTACTTTTCATCACCCTCTATGAGAAAATAAAACTACAAATTCATAAGACATCCTCTTCAGATACGCTATTAATTTCGAATATGTGTCCAGTTTTACGTCGTTATCAGAACTGACTGTTGATTTTAGCATTGAGTAGGTACTCCAAAGAGTGGAAGTTTGTTTAGTCTTGGCTAAGTACTGGAATTAGGCCAAAACACAGATTTTGAACAATTCTTGGCGCCTCTTTCTCCATTCAATAAAATTACCATATGCTTTCATATATTTCTCCCGGGATTTTGCAAGTAATAGATCACATTTCTTGCGTCAGTTCGTCAGTTCTAATACTTTTAGGAGTTAATTCTATACTTTCACTGTCATTTGAAGAACTCATTTTTAAAATAAAACCATGAATTTTTAACAATCCATCAAAATTTACGAAAACGCGGAACTGAACTACAGGTAGTTCGCGCATTTTTAATTTGGTTTTATTAAAAAAAAAAAGGAAACCAAATTTAGACCGGCGGTGCGACTATGGGCCGTCGTACCATTCAGTCTCTATTCAAACAATATTTGCGTTCCATTTCTTTAGCGCTGAACACGAAGATGTTCCAAATTCAAAAAGTGCGCGGAAAAGATAATTGCGGCGCACTTTTTGAAATAAAGAGGATTAAAAGCTCATTTCTGCCCGCTAAAAGGCGAACCAAGTCGTCCTTTTCGAATAGATGGGATGAAAATTAAATTTGCCAGTAGGTACGATTTAGCGTCCCGGTACGTTGCTGTACATAGACTGTATTAGTCACTTGCCACCACAAAGGTATATAATATGGATGGAGTGCGCACTCTAAATACCAATCTAATAGTCTAATAGCCAATCCAATATTTTATCGCTATCCTTAGACAAGGTACAAGTTGACATTTGCTTCAAGTAGATAAAATAGTGTAAGCAGAGTCTTTTACATATAGCTTCGTGCTTGCCATCGTGAGATCACAGTTAAGGACTAACTTGTAGTGGACTTATGTGGACTAAAAAAGTGCCATTTTTAAGGACGTTAAAAATTAAAACAAACCGCAAAAAGCGCCTCCAACGCTAACTCACTGTTGCTAGGACTCAGCAAAAATATTGAAATTAAAAATTTCAGTACCCAGGTAACTACTTACTACAAATAAAAAAATAAAAAAAAGACGTGTGGCACTCGGAGACTGCCGCGGTAAAGCTAATGCATAGCATTTTTTATCAACTTGCTATGACTACTTGTGTTGTTGACTTCAAGTTGTTGAAAATATAAAGGCGAAATATTTTTAGGCATTTTTTCATTTTTGGCATAGCAACTAAAATCATCTTTTCATAAAAATTGTCTTTTTATTTTCAACAATTTGAAGTCAAAAACACAAGTAGTCATAGCAACCAAAGCGTTAGTTTTTTTTTCGTTACGGAATTTCTGGATTCGGTCTCCACGCTCAAGGCCCGCGATAGAAGCTATGCAATAGCTTAAAATCTCGACGAGATTTGCGTGGATATACCTATTCGATTTGGACCAATTTACTTATTGCTATCCCGCTCTGGCTAGGGAGAGTTAAGCCCGTAGTGGTCCAACCTCTCTTTCTGTTCGAAAAGCCGAATGGCTGAAAATCGACGTCTAAAATTGTGGTCACCTATGTTCATATTGTGACATGCCACACCGTAATAGAGCGAGACGAACTGACTCTGTGCCATGTATTATGCTCTGTGAAATACATTCTTTCATCTTTGATAATCAATCAATCCGTTTCACACTTTAAAGCTCACGCCAATCAAATAGTCGCGTCTGAAGGAAGACGTGTCACAATAGCATGTTTTCGCGCGTTAATTATAAGCGGTTTTTTAAAATCAAATTAATATAATAATAGGGTTGGCTTCAACAATTGTCAGTTTGTATGAGAGGCTACGTAAACAAGCACTCGCACCTCAGCTCAGACACGACTTTTTTTATTTAGCTATATCCTACTACTTTGTTGGCGCGTAACTATACCTAGTCTTATAATCCACAAACATACACTTCACTTTCTTAAAGCTAATTAAATGGTAAACTCACGCTCACCGCCGCCGCTGGAATGGTTGGATGATGGTGCTGTGAAATATATTTGATTTTAAATTAGACTCTACTAGATGATAGCTCCCGACTTCGCCACTTATATTTAGGTTTAAAATTTCCGGGTGAGGTCTTTTATTTTCCAAGATAAAAAAGTAGGCATAAAAGTGAAGGTTCCGTTTCCGCCTACGCTTTGAATACAATATCTTCAAATCAACAGGGAATAAGTAGGCATCTTCTAGGCAAGCGCGCTCCACCTTACGCTGCATCACCACTTGCCAAAGCCACTTGCACTGCCTGGTTTCAGTATAAATAAAAGAAAAAGAAAATTAAAATATTGTAGGAAAAACCATTTATTTAGGTGCGGATTTAATTGCTATAACTTTATTCTTACCGGTCCATGGTGAACGTGCGGCACCGGCGCGATCTGTTGTAATAATAAATTAGTTATGATTAAGAATAAAGCACTTACCTACAAAAATAGTCATAATAGGAACTCATAAAACTGCAATGTGATAAAAACAAAATATATTTCTTTAAATGAAGGAAATAATTAGACGAAATATATACTTATAGGAACAATACTTACATATTTGAAGTTCAGGCTCTAAAAATTAAATAAATTCAAACTCAAACTCAAACTCAAAGCATCTTTATTCAAAACAGGTACCTACAAAGAAAAACCTCCTGAACGTAATATTTACAAGGAATAAGACTTGATGGTGATAATTAACTACGGTATCTTAAAACTGAAGCTACGAGGGTTCAAAACGCGCCCTGGGTCTGAGAAGAGCCCACAACAAACTCAGCCGGTTTTTTAAAATTATAATATGTTAATAAAATGTTAAAACTGTTTATTTAAATTTTTATTTCATGCAGGACAACTTGTGCCACTGTAAATTAAACTTTATTAAAAAGAAAAATTACTTACGCCCAAATCGTAGACTCTAGGAGCTAATTGTGGTAGTGGCTAAAAGGAAGAAATAATCAATTTAATCTTATTTATTGACATCATAATTCATATTATATAAATTTTCATTAGAAGAAATAAATAAATAAAAATAAATAAATAAATAATCATTTATTTGCATACAATGTTGTACAATAATATTTGATGGTAAGAAATGTCAAAGAGAGGCCAGAACATTCAACTAAATGAATAGTGTGCAAATTTCAGGTAAGCTAATTAAATTATTACTACAAAGTTTCATCAAAATAATAAATTAGGTAGTCAAGCAAAAAGTCTAAACAAAAACACTTAAAAAAAAAATTTAACAAGGGGAGGCACAGGCAAAGCTAATCTCAGATGGCGCCACCCTCGCTGGTAACTGTCAGGTTCATTTGCGTACATAATTGAGGTAATTAGGCGTCCTATTTTAACTGAATCTGGGAAAAAAACCAGTGTGTGCTCTTGCCATAATAATCGGCAGGTCTAAAGTGAGCGCTACATAACCTAGCCGATGAACTGGGTTTCCAATTTTATTGGCGCAAGGCTTTGTACCATAGTCTTCTTCATTCCTCATCAGCAGGAAAACGGAATGCACAACATTTAGGCATAAAAATGAATTATTCTAAGAAAATGAAACTATCGCGTAAAAAATATATGGTGTTTGACAGGTGAACAACACCAGCGACGATGCGTCACCTAGCGGGATAAATTGGCAGTGTGCCTCCCCATTCAATTTAAATATTCCATAATGTCATAATAACATTTTTCTAACAGCCATTTATTAATATTTCTCTTAAACATATTTAATGTCATTTTTTCATAATCTGTTGGTAGTTTATTATATAATTTAATAGCCATGCAGTAAGGGCTTTTCAAATATGTACTTTTACATTGCTTTGATATAATAAGCTTATTGGGATATCGGGAAGATGACTTCGTCCGAGTGGATTAAGGTTTTTTGCAAGTTTTTTTGATTCCCGCAGGAATTGTTTAATTTTCCGGGACAAAGGTAGCCTTTCTCAGGATGCGATCTATCAATGTATCAAATTTCGTCAAAATCGGTTGAACAGATGCGCCGTAAAAGCGTTGCAGGCAGACAGACACAATTTCGCATTCATTATATTAGTATGGGTAATATACATCGATATAAATGATAGATAATACCTATTAGTATGGATTTACTTACATGCGTTAGGCGTTTCTAGAAAAAAAATAAAAATCAGTAAGTAATTTTGAAAAAAAATGTAGTTACTTTAAAAAAAAAATCGTGACAATATTTCCAATTTGGTTTTCATTTACTTACAGGTGGCTGCAGCTTTAGAGGTTTCTAGAAGAAAAGCAAAACATTTCTTGAAATCTGTAGGTACATATAGTAGAAAAAAACCTACCGATTTTTTTTATGAATAAAATGTATTGTATTTATAACATTTTTTTTTTTTAAAAGTTCAACAAAATGCGCTTACCACCGGAATCGGATGTTGAGGGTTCTTAAAATCAAAATAAAATTAACAAAATTGTGAGAAAAAAAACAAAATAACCATTATTTTTTATTTACAAGTAGCAAATGCCCGCGATTTGGTCCTTGTGGTTAAAGGTTTTGAAAATACCCTGAAAAATCTTTGGTTTTCCATGAACATATTAGTCTACGTCCTTCCCCGGGAATCGGGATGCGTAAGCGCGCGTAAGCGGGAAGCGTATCTAGCAGACAGACTTCAAGTATTTAAAATACTAGATGGTGGCCGCGACTTCGTTCACGTGGATTTAGGTTTTCGAAAAATTCCGTAGCCTTTCTTTGATTTTCCGAGATAAAAAGTAGCCTATGTACTTTTCCGAGATGCGACCTTGAACCAAAATAGATTTTCAATGGCGCAGTGTTGAGCACTGCTGCCTTAGCGTGAGAGGTGCCGGGTTCGATTCCCGGCAGGGTCAATTGGGGAATTTATAATTTCTGAATTTTCTCGGGTCTGGTCTGGTGGGAGGCCTCGGCCGAGGCTAGTTACCACCCTACCGGCAAGGACCGCCAAGCGATTTAGCGTTCCGGTACCGATTGGGGGGTCTGGGTTTAATATAACTGCCATACCCCTAACAGGCTAGCCCGCTACCATCTTAGACTGCATCACTGACTTTTACTGAAAAAAAAAAACCGGGCAAGTGCGAGTCGGACTCGCGCACGAAGGGTTCCGTACCATTATTAATAATTATTTACCTTTGTTAATGAACCGCAAGACTAACTTTGTTTGTAGAGGTTTATTGTTAATATCAAAAAAACTATGCTAGTTAGAGCATTGGCTATAGTTTTCCTGTAAAATATACGTTAATTCCTATTGACCATAATTATTTCAAATTTTTCGATTGGTAAACTCCGGAGATAAGGGGGGGGGAACGGTATTTTTTTAGACATTTTCCCCGATAAATCAAAAACTATCATAATTAAAAATAATTAAAAATCTGTTTTAGAATGTACAAAGTAAACCCTTTCATATGATACCCCACACAGTACAGTAATCTCACTTTTAAATTTCAATCCTCAGATTTTCCCCCCTTTTTAAATAAGAACAAAAATAATTTCCAATTTTTTTTAATTCCAGTGTCTTTGGGCCACTAACATACACAACTATTCCAAATTTCATGTCGATAGCTTCGGTAGTTACTGAAATAATCGAGTGTGACGGACGGACAGACGGACAGACGGACAGACAGACGGAGAAAGTCGCACCATAAGGGTTCCATTTTACCATTTTGGTACGGAACCCTAAAAACATAAAATATAGGTCATGTCGTCAAAAAGTTGTTTAACAGATGGGCCGTAAAAACATAGCAGACAGACAGACACATTTTCAGATTTATATCATTAGTCAGATTAAATTTTCAAGTACTCACGTATGAAATTTTCAGAGACTGTAAATAATGTTTAGTGGCTCATTATTGTAACTTGTTGAAGAAAAAGAATTTATTACTCCCAGTTACAAGATCTAGTCCGTCAAATGTATCTGGCCCGGTGGTAAAAATTGGAACTTATTTTTATGCCTGTTTAGTTTTGGTTTTTATTTTATTGGAGTTTACCTCCTTTAGAATCGATTTTCAAGCCCGGGGTATGAAAATTTATGGGGAGTAAAATAAAACTTTCTCCGTTACGTTATTTACTTTATGTTTCCATGGTAACACTTGTTTATGTTTCCATGCCTATGTAAAGTATTTTGATGAACATAAATTATAATATAATTAATATAAATAAATGTATCGAGCATGCTTTTTAGGGTTCCGTACCCAAAGGGTAAAAACGGGACCCTATTACTAAGACTCCGCTGTCTGTCTGTCTGTCTGTCTGTCTGTCTGTCTGTCTGTCTGTCTCCAGGCTGTATCTCATAGACCGTGATAGCTAGAAAGCTGAAATTTTCACAAATGATGTATTTCCGTTGCCGCTATAACAACAAATACTAAAAATTAAAAAAATATATATATTAAGGGGGGTCCCACGGTCAACACGTTTATTGTATGGGGACCCCCCATACAATAAACGTGTTTTTTTCGAATTTTTTTGCTCAATATTAAAAACGGTAACAGGTAGACGGTTCAAATTTTCACAGAATATTAACTTGTATATTACCTTTCAAAATAAATAATTAAATATCAATAAAGTAAATATTAAAGGCGGGCTCCCATACAACAAACGTAATTTTTTGATATTAACAGTAAACCTCTACAAACAAAGTTAGTTTTGCGGTTCATTAACAAAGGTAATTATACCTACTTCTTGAGTACGGAACCCTCGGTGCGCGAGTCCGACTCGCACTTGGCCGGTTTTTTCTTTCTTTTATTGTATAATCGTTCGTAAAGAGTTAACTCCTGCAGTAGTGCGTCTGAGCTGAGCACAATATTTTTTTATACTACTTTTTTATATTATTTTTTTTTTTTCTACTAGCGACGCTGTCACCGGGTCAGATATTTTTGTGGGACTGTACTTGGGAATATACTCGTATATACTATAAAAAAAATAATGCTTACACCACGACCTTGATATTTCTGGAACATAAAAAAAACAAGAAAATCAACTATTAAGTCGTATTTAAATATTAAAAAATGCGGATAATACATACGTTGGTTAGACGATCGAGTATGTGTGATATTATATCCGAATGCGCTTTCTAAAAAGGAAAAAATATTGATTGTCTAAAAATATTGCAAAACTAAATAAATTATTATTAAACTCAATGACCTATGTAAATTGTACATAGACGGGCCCTGTCAAACAAAGAATGTGGACTTATTTTATCAACGCCATCTAGTCTGAACAGCGGGACAGCGCTATGGCGGGACAAGGACAGGCTTATACAGGTGAGGGGCACGCCCTACAAGTCGGACGCCTCACTTTTTCCTATGAAAGGACCCATCTAGTACCAATATAATATATTATATCGATGATTAAAACTAGAAAAAATATAACGTTGGCGCCTTTGACCGCGTAATTACAGATTTTTGAAATCGCGAATTAACTGTTTGATTTTCCGGGACCAAATATATAAAAGTAGCCTATTCCTGAACCCATGCGCCACCCATCCAAAAGATCACCTTCATTGTCAACATAAAACTCACTTTCAAATTTTGTAATTAGTTTGTACACCACACTGTGGTAGAATACATGATACTTTCTGTAAAACTAACATCTAAGTATAAATAAATAAATTTGATTTGATTTGATTTTACATTTATAATATTACTAGCCCGTGCCCGCGACTTCATCCGCGTGGATTGAGGTGTCATGATTCCCGCGGGAACTCTTCAATTTTCCGGGATAAAAAGATGCCTATGTGTTATTCCAGACAGGCAGACTAATGTTTGTTAAGTACTCAATCACGCGTGAACGGCTGAACGGATCTGGATGAAATTGGGCCCAGATATAGATTATAGTCTGGAATAAAACAATTAAGGCTACTTTTTATGCCGGAACAATAAAGAGTTCCCGCGGGAACTAAAAAAACCTTAATAATCGCTAGTATTTTGTAACTGTGTGATGATCTTACTACTTACTCTTAGGGCTTCATCATCATGGTCCTGATCATCATCGCGATCTTGGTCCTCGCTACGACTCGGCAGATCCTCATGTTCCTCATGCGATTCCCGTTGGACAGAGCGGTCTCTTAAGGGATTATCGGTGTGGTCAGTGTGTGGGCCCCCCTTGCCATTGCGGTCGTCACGGTCACGTTGGATGTCACGGTCACGGCCTGTTATGAAAGCGTGGTCCTGTTGGTTCTGTGGTACGGGTCTGTTATCATGGTCACGGCCTCTTGTGTCATCGCGGTTCGCGGCATGTACGTTAAGTTTAGGTCTGTCATCGTGGTCACGGCCTCTCCTGTCTTCGCGTTCACGTCTGTCGTTGTGGTTGTGTCTGTCACCGTGGTGGTGTCTGTCTTCGCGATCTCTCCTATCATCGCGGTCTCTCCAGTCGTCGTGGTTTCTAATTTCATCGTGGTCTCCACTGTCATCGCGGTCTCTCCTGTCATAGCGGTCTCTTCTGTCATCGCGGTCTCTCCAGTTGTCCCGGTCGTGTCTGTCATCGCGGCCTCTCCTGTCATCGCGGTCTCTCCTGTCATCGCGATCTCTCCTGTCATCGCGGTATCCATTCTTTATCAGCTTAAATGGACAAATGAAAATACAATAAATGAAGTGTTAAACGATACCACATAAAAAACAAAGTACTTACTACTTAATTGTTTAATGAATAATTATTTTACTTAAAATGCCTTTACTTTTTTAACTAGATATTATAATATAGTTTCGTACTAATTATAGCTAGGTACTATTACTAGCTGACTATACTTACTAATTACTATAAAAGCTAATACTAGCTAATGCCCGCGACTTTTTTCGCGACAAACTTTCGCATTTATTGTAGGTAGTGGCAGGATTTTGTAAAAGTAGTAAACTCTATCAGTTATTTTAAAGATCAATGTTAAAGTATAATTGGTATTTACTTTGTCACTGTCGACATCGTCAAAGAGCTGAAATAAGAAGAAAATAGGTAATTGTTTGAAATGGTCCAGTAAAGAAAAAAACACATACCTAAGCCTTATTAAGAAAAATATAATCGATAATACTATAGTAATAGATAATATAGTAATAGTGTTTCTATGGTGAAAATCCTAGGGTGGAGACCGCAAACAAGTAAGCGTAGTGTGGGGGGGTTCGACCGACGATTTAAATAAAAGATAGCGGGCTGGACTTTAAGCTGAGCATTTGGCGTGGATGTGCTCATTAGGGAAGGCTCTTGCCCAACTGTGGACCTCCACAACAATGATCTTGATGATGATTCCATTTCATTTCATTTATTTTCATTGATTTCATTTGATTGAAAAACATTGAGTTCAATATTTTCGGTTAGAACTATAGACCTCTTGATTTTGTGTGATCTGTGGAGGCAGTGGTTTCCACATTAGGATGAAAATGTTTTAATCATTTATATAAATTAACAGTGAGTTAAGCAACCAAAGAAATAGGTACATTTAATAGATATTAGTATTTTTTTATTAAGTATAAAAATATTTAGTATGAATCTTACACTTAAACTGAGGCTTTGTAATCTTCTCCTAAATTGCTGTTGCTAAAAAAATAAAAAAAATAGCATCATTAAAAATTATAAAATTAGCAACATTAATAAAATAAGGTGTGGCAATTCACACACGGCAGTAGTGAAATTTCAGAAAAGTAGCCTACGAGAGAATGACATAAATATAACTCATATTCTATGTCATTCTCTCGCAGGCTACATCCTATTACGAATATGTTTGTCTCTTTTTCGTTTCGTCGAATTTTCAAATAACAACGATTGTAAAGAAGTTTCAAATCAAAAATTTCTTAGTAATTAATTTTACTTGCAAGATTGCAGGCAAAGCGAAGGTTTTGCAATATTTAGTTTGGCTACCCCATATAATGGGCTTGTAAGAAAAAAGATTATCAGTGTGAAAATGTAAATTATTTTTATCGCCCAAGAGTGAGAAAGTCTACTTTATAGTTTTAATAGCGGCGAAGTAAGGGCAACTTTACGAGCAAATGTATTGTAAAATTAATTATTTTCGACGTAATACTTAGAAACATAGAAAAACATTTACGCTAACATAAATAAAGCATGTTTAACTCATAAATATTTTTAGCACATAAACAATTAAGCACATTTAGCACATAAATTAAGTTATGTGTTAAATGTGCTTTACTTATTATTTTTAAATCTGCGAGGTACCTGGTCATCCAATTGGTCATCGTCGTCTGGTATTGGCTAAAATGAAAAAAAAATAAGACGACTTCATAAAACTTGACAAACTTTTATCCCTTTAACCATCTATCTTTATTCCTCTTATCTTTAGTCTTTGTTAAAGTGGTGTACCTACCTACCAATAACTATTATAACTGTCACCGTAAGATTATAAAAACCGTAAGATTGTAATCTAACGCTTATTTTTTCGATAGATTGTAAGCAGTCGAAAGATTGTGAACCGTTCAATGTTTTATGTGTCAATTTTTGAAATATTCATTGTATTTACGTTTTCTTGTCTCTTTCTTGTAGGTTAGGTTAGGGTTTGACATAAATAACCAAGTAGGGCACTTAGGTTCTATCGGGTTAATGAATCTAACAGATTACAATCAACCGAAAAATAGTCCGATATATTGTAATCATTCGACAGTTTACAATTTCGCGAGTTATATTATAATCTAACGGTTTTTACAATCTTACGGTGACATAACTATGTATTTACATCGGACTTATTTTTTTTATAGACGTCGGTCATATTCAGACAAAGCCAATGTCCATCCATACCTATTGGTAGCGCGAGATCTTATTAAATGCGCATTTTCATATCATATTTTTATAAAAGATCAGACGCAGGACGGACGGACGGCTTTACTTGCTCTCCGAGGCACGGGGGTGAAACACCGCCAACTTCCTTACTCCGGGCTAATACTGTGGATTTCTTGTCAGAAAAACCCATAAACTTGTTATGGCCCGACCCGGGACTCGAATCCGAGGCCTCGTCGGCCGCAGTCGAACATGCTAAGCAGTTAAAGTTCAACATTTATACTTATATAATATATTATAAATGCGAAAGTTTTGATGGATGGATGTTTGTTACTCAATTACACCAGAACGGCTGAATGGATATGAATATTTGGCACAGAGATAGATTATAGTCTGGAATAACACATTGCTACTTTTTATTCCGGAAAAATTAGACTAAGGGGTTTTTTTTATTGTGAGATAGGCTTGCGCTTTCGACAATCATGCTTAGTGCAAAGAAATGATGAGGTCTAGGTTGGAACGCGCTTGCCTAGCAAACGCGTACAGGAAAACGATGAAAAAGTTTACTCACCGCCGGTACAGCCAAAGCTGTGGCAAAGCAAACACAGAAGATAATAACTAACTTCATTTTGCCTTTCGGCGTTCTAACTACGGCGCTTATGATCACTCTGTGCCTATATAAACACAATTTTTACTCTGTGTCGAATTTTCCAAAATGGCCGACGTGTTTTTTTAATCGCGTGTGAAATGACCGGTGTCTCCGAATAGCAATTTTTATTGATATTGTTTTCATTAGTGTTGAAAATTGATTTTTTAATTAGCTTTTTAAAGAGGAGGTGTTAATTTTCTATTGTTAGAACGTTGGTTACTTAAATGGTAGTACTAGCTGATGCCCGCGATTTTGTCCGCGTGGATTGAGGTTTCTTTGTTCCCGTAGGCACTATTTATATTTCTGGGATATAAAGTAGCCTGTGTTATTCCAGACTATAATCTATCTCTGTGCCAAATATCAGCCAAATCAGTTTAGTAGTTTTTGCGTGAAAGAGTAAAAAACATAAACCCATACAAACTTTCGCCTTTATGATGTTTGTGTGATAGTTTGATTAGTATACCTAGATAGATCTGGTGCATATTATGGCACTTCGACTCAGGATGACATTGGGATGGGTCGGTTGGTATAAAATTAGCGCTAATAGCTCTAAATTAAATAAACTAAATTATTTACTTTATAAAATAAGTATGTAATGGTATTCAGTGCCTTTTTTTTATTCCACTACAAGTTTGCCCTTGACTGCAATCTCACCTGATCGTAAGTGATGATGCAGTCTAAGTTGGTAGCGGGCTAACCTGTTAGGGGTATGGCAGTTATATTAAACCCATATCCCTGATCGGTTTCTACACAGCATCGTACCGGAACGCTAAATCACTTGGCGGTCTTTGCCGGTAGGGTGGTAACTAGCCTTCTAGGCTCCTAACAGACGAGACCATAGAAAATACAGAAATAAAAAATTCCCAAATTGACCCTGCTGGGAATCGAACCCGGAACTTCCCCCTCCCGCTGAACACTGCGCTAGGGAGGCCCGCCTTTTTTACGTAAATATCCTTAAGTTTTAAAAATAGAATATGGTGTTTGCATTGATTTCTCGTGAAATACCCGGGAGCTGTTTTGGCGCTGTGATGTCTACTGAGTAGGCATGTAGAGCACCTATAACACAGAGCTTGATTTATTATATTGAGATGGTGATAATGTAACGAAGCGTTACATATTTAAGTATTATTTATTTATAATGTAATTATTTATCATTAAAAGCCATGTTTTTATTAAAATTATATTTATTATTTATATAATATTAAGATACATAAGTAAGTATATTTACAACCAATTTCCGAACTTTGCTAGCGTCTGATATTAGCAATAGACCGAACCCGCGGCTTGAAGTTGGTTAATTGTTCTAACCTCATTCAGGCCCGGTGCGCTTCTAGCATCGGGCGTGATGCTTTTTGTCGCGTCTCAGCGCACTAGTTGGGACGCGACGCCATTTAAAATGCATTTTTTTAAATTTCATATCTCTTTTTTTTCTATAATATTTAATTCAGTCCATTCTGCATTTTAATTTCATCTCTTTTTTTATTTCTAAATTATTATTTCCACCCCGGCACACTGGCGCCCTTCACGTGGTTGATTTCTGCTTTTACTTTTGTGGTATAGTGTTAGTTTTGTAAGGTGTGTGTTTGTGTTTGTAAAACGTAAATTTTTTTTTTGGTTTGCAGCAACTGAGGTGAAAGCAGCGATTTTGCCTATGGTTGCCACTGTTCGTTTTTATTAATTTTTTTTAGAAAGATACCGTCGGCAGAAAAATTATTGACATTTTGTTTTTTTTCTTTCATAATTTTAGATGTTTTGTGCGCATTAGTACAAACTTCTATTTTATTTTATTATTGATTCATACCTCATTTTAGAAATTGCTGCTGGAGTATTGTGCGCGCTAGTACATACTTCGCCATTTTATAATTAGGTTTTTTTTTGTCCAATTTAATTTTTGTGGTATTGTACGTTCTAGCACATACTACGCGATTATAACGCTGCATTCACACCAGTTGCAAACATTTTCAATAGTTTTTTTTGTTACTGTTCATTTTTTATTAATAACAAACCAAAACGTTCTGTTTTAGTTCTTTGTAACAGAACGGAGTATTATTTTTTTCTCAGATTTTTTAGTACCATTCACAACTTTCCCCTAATTTTTTTTTTCGATTATTTTAGGAATATTTTATAATATTTACCTATTTTGTCTATTACATTAATATATTATACATTTTATTGCATTATATACTTTATTTGAATATTTTTTTACGTAAATATTTTATATTGCCTTCTGCAATATGTATTTGTTGCTAGTTACCTTTACTCTCGCCCATAAGATTATTTTTACTTTTTGCAACCGAGTCATAGGCCGCACTAGGCATATGACTCCATTTTATGTCAGGCCGTGTCTTGTAGCGCTTAGCTTTGACGCACTTGTCATTAGCGCCTAGTTACAAGACGCTATTTTGAAAGGTGATGAATTTTAGGGATATGGATGGGCGAAAGATACGAATGTATGAAAGTTAGTATGAAAGATGTGTTAGGATTTTGTATAAAGGTAAATTTAGTTTGAAAGTACGGATTTTATTTTTAAAATAAAATCCTTACGAGGGAAGCGGGGTAATGTAACGAAGCGTTACATATTTAAGTATTATTTATTTATAATGTAATTATTTATCATTTAAAGCCATGTTTTTATTAAAATAATATATTTACAACCAATTTCCGAACGCGATTTTGCTAGCGTCTGATATTAGCAATAGACCGAACCCGCGTCTTGAAGTTGGTTAATTGTTCGAGTTCTAACCTCATTCAGCTGTCATTCAGGCCCGGTGAGCTTCTAGCATCGGGCGTGATGCTTTTTGTCGCGTCTCAGCGCACTAGTTGGGACGCGACGCCATTTAAAATGCGTTTTTTTAAAAAATCTTAATATGTAAATTCAGTGCAACTTTTCTCCCGCATTAGGGTAAGTTTTGAATGGTACCTAAAACACGTAAATCGTAGACATTTTCATTGTTCGTAGTTTTTTTATACTTTTTTTTAGTCAATTTATTTCAGTAATTAGTAAAATCATTATTTCAATTGTCCATTGCATCCATTGTTTTAGTATTTCGTAAATAGTTTTATCAAAATTCGTTCGTAACTTTCCATTAGATTGCATCATCTTTTTATTTTTTAAAACACCCTCATTTTTTTTCATTACTTAATTTTATCTTTGCTTTTCATATTTTTGGGCCTTCAGCCAAATCATAATTCATACTAATTGTAAACTCCGTTCTGGCTCCACCACACCGACAATTCTGTCACGCCAAAGTACCTCCTGTGGTCTACACAGGCCAGGGCCGGATCCAGAATAAAATTTGATATACCAGACGATAACTAGTTTGGTTATCAATTCCAGGAGCAACGTTCGCACTATACCATCCTGCTGGCTGACCCTCTAGCCACACCACACCAGCACCGTTCGGGATCCCAACGTTGACCATCTGCTGCGTTCTTCACCTCCGGGCCGACCTTCACCATCGCGGCCAATCACCCAGGAGAGTACCTAACTACCACCGAGGTCAAAGCAGACATCACGTTACACCACGACCCTACAAATTTGTGTGCCTACTCGTTGAGCATAGTCGCGGTATCTCTGTGCCCATTTTTAGAGTTCCGCAATAAACGCTTTTCACAGTTTTCCATTTTGCATTTTTAATTTCATTTCTCCTTTTTTTTTTTAATATAAATTCCACCCCGGCACAATAAGTAAAAAAAAAGAAACCGGCTGAGTTTGTTGTGGGCTCTTCTCGGACCAGGGCGCATTTGGAACCTTCGTAGCTTTAGTTTTAAGATATCGTAACTGAAATTTGGTACAGATATAGGCTGTATCCCGGGGAAGGACGTAAATAACTTTTTATCCGGGAAAATTAAGGATTTCCTGCGGGAAATTGTTCAAATCGTACTACTAAAACCCTCATTATAAATTAATAAATTAATATTTTGTTTGGAATTGTATTTTCGACCGAGCGAAGCGAAGGTCTCTGAGTCTACTTGAGTGAATTTGCACTTGTCCGTCCGTTCGTCCGTCCATCTGTCAGAGCCTTATAACTTCTGAATTACTGAACGTAATTACATCAAATTTAAACATAATATGTTAACCGATGGCCTCCAGCCGAATATGGCTTAAAAAGTTATAAAAATCTTTATTTCAGGGGGACTCTCATAGAAGCGAATGCGAAGTGAAATATTTTTTACAGCGTTACATAGGGTTGCGGTTATACCCAGCCCAAACCAACGCCTTACTAAGAAACTACTGAATCTAAACAGAGCTAAACTCAGGACGGCTGTAGGCATGATAACAGGACACTGTCCACCTAACAAACACTTATATGTTCTAGCCTATCAGAGGGCTATCGGTTATACCTAAAAGTTCTAAGTATAACCGATAGCCCTCTGTGCAGAGCCTGCATGGAGAGCGAGGAGACACCAAACCAAGACACGTACTACTCGAGTGTAGTGCTGTATCCACACAACGAGAAGCCTACATTGGCTCCCCAGCAACACTTCTGGAAGTCCTCGCTGACCTGGGCGGCCTGCTTGGATTCTGGAGTGAGCTCGGCTGGCTGGAATGATCCGGCGGGGAGTTGCACCAGAGGTCTCACGCACAACGGGCACCCTTGCTTAAGTGCGGAAAAGCCCAGTGAGCGAAGAAGAAGAAAAAGGGGTGCGGTTAATTTTAAAGATAATTAGGAATAGAGTCCAAAATTTTTTTTTTAAATTTTTCCCCTAAAATTGACGAAATGGGGGCTTTCAAAGTGGAGATTTTCTAATGTCCAGAGTTGATCTCAGAACTCTCAATTTTCTGAAAGGCTGAGCCTTAAACTTGATCAATTATTTGAATTATTTTCTGTACTTGAACAAAAAATACTAAAATTAAATAAATGTTATAAGGAAACGAAATTATTTAATTTTTAATGAGCTCCAGTATTTTTAACAGAACTTCACAATGATGTCAATAGATGGCGTTGGTGATGTTAAAAGTTTATTCGTTTTATGGATACCGCTTAACTTAATACTGTACGCTCAAAATGCTAAATCTTGTTCACATTAAGTATTTTATTTTAGCCCGCAAGTTTCATCTAAGTGAATTTTAAAATTCCTTTTGAAACAATAAATAACTTAAACCAGAACCAGAATAAAAACTACCACGCGGGTGAAGTCGCAGGCATCATGTAGCCGCTACTAAAATTCTACATCAATGTCTTACCGATAATAAAGATTCCTAAGAATTTAATATGAGAGCTAATCTGTGCAGTTGCCTAGCAACGGTTGCCAAGCAACGCGCGATCGTTGGAAGCGACCTATGAGGCTTTGATTACCATCGCAATGTGAATCGCATTCACGTATTTACACTAATATGCCTAGGAGATCCGCGACAGTGTAGTGGTTAGAACGAGTCGACCTTTATTGAAGGGTCGCAGAGTCGAGTTCTGGTCAAGCGTTTCAGATTATTGTTTTTGAATGACATGTTAGGCCCTTAATAATATTTTTTTATCCACTACCAGCACGCCCTTGACTGCGATATCACCTGATGGTAAGTGATGATGCTGTCTAAGATGGTAGCGGGCTAACCTTTTAGGGTATGGCAGTTTAAATCTTAAACACTAAAAGGTTTCTACACGGCATCGTACCGGAACGCTAAATCGCTTGGCAGTACGTCTTTACCGGTAGAGTGTTAACTAGCCACGGCCGAAGCCTCCCACCAGGCCAGACCAGGGAAAATTCAGAATATCTTACTTAATATTATAAATGCGAAAGTTTGGATGGATGTATGGATGTATGGATGTTTGTTACTCAATCACGCCCCAATGTCTGAAAGTTTGATCCGATGGATGGATGTTTCCTAATCAATCACGCCAGAACGGCTGAACGGATCTGGATGAAATTTTGCACAAAGATAGATTATAGTCTGGAATAGCACATAGGCTACTTTTTATCCCGGAAAATTAAAAAGTTCCCGCGGGAACCAAAAAACCTCAAACCACGCAGACGAAGTCGCGGGCATTCGCTAGTTTATTCATAAATTATGAATATCACAAACTGACCCTGCCGGGGATCGAACCCGGCACCTCCGCACGTTAAGACAGCGCTCATCACTCTAAACGCGCCACGGAGGTCGTCAAATGATGTAAGGATTCTAACGATGTAGGCTATAAATCCAAATATGTTATACGATTGCTACTGCTCCTTTGATCGGCTAACAATTCACTATTGGTCAAAACCCAATTTTGGAACAAGAATACCATAAATTTAGCCAAACAGAACAATAGAAAGAGTTCCTAGCAATAATAATCTTAATATATATAAATCTCGTGTCACAATGTTTGTCCTCAATGGACTCCTAAACCACTTAACCGATTATAATAAAATTCGCACACCATGTGCAGTTCAATCCAACTTGAGAGATAGGATAGTTTAAATCTTAAAAAAACATCAATTCACGCGGACGAAGTCGCGGGCATCATCTAGTTTTATATAAAAAATTCTTTTTAAACAACCGACTTCAAACTCCCGCGCCAACTTTACAACAACAAGCACACGCTATACAAAGTATTTATTTTATTGTTGATATTTTAAAAACCGCTCGACCGATTTCGATAAAATTTATATGGGACCACTTGGGAAGTATGCCCTTTCAAATAAAAAAAGAATCATCCAAATCGGTCCACCCAGTCAAAAGTTCTGAGGTAACAAACATTTAAAAAAAAACAGTCGAATTGAGAACCTCCTCCTTTTTTTGAAGTCGGTCAAAAAAGTGGAACAATCTTATAGGTGATCAAACAATTAATACTACTTATATTAAACTAGCTGATGCCCGCGACTTCGTACGCGTGGATCGAGGTTTTGTTGTTCCCGCGGGAACCCTTGAATTTTCCGGGATAAAAAGTAGCCTATGTGTTAGTCCAGCCTATAATCTATCTCTGTGCCAAATTTCATCCAGATCCGTTCAGCCGTTCTGGCGTGATTGAGTAACAAACATCCATCCATACATCCATCCAGACATCCATCCATACATCCATCCAGACATCCATCCTAATTTTCGCATTTATAATATTAATTTGATTGATTGATTGATTGACTATGCATATGCTATCGTTTTTCAGAGACACGTTTATCGATTATCGCGAGGCGGGCACTAATTAATCATTAACTTGTCACTCGCTGTCGCGACCAATGGGCTGGAAAAGCGATGTTTTAATAAAAGCTATTATTTTGCTATTTTCATCAATTAATAAATCCGCAATTTAAAGAATAAATAAAGATGGACGAAGGACACAGTACATTCATTCTTAATCATATCATCATTGATCATACTAATATTATAAATGCGAAAGTGTGTTTGTTTGTTGGTTTGTCCTTCAATCACGCCGCAACGGAGCAACGGATCGACTGGTTTTTGCCATGGGTATAGTTGAGGACCTGGAGAGTGACATAGGCTACGTTTTATCCCGGAAAATTAAGGAGTTCCCGCGGGAATAACAAAAAACTTAAACCACGCGGACGAAGTCGCGGGCATCAGCTAGTTTAAAGAATAAATAAAGATGGGCGAAGGACACAGTACATTCATTCTTAATCATATCATCATACTACATCATCATATCATACTAATATTATAAATGCGAAAGTCACTTTGTTTGTTGGTATGTTGGTTTGTCCTTCAATCACGCCGCAACGGAGCAACGGATTGACGTGATTTTTGGCATGGGTATAGTTGAGGACCTGGAGAGTGACATAGGCTACTTTTTATCCCGGAAAATTAAGGAGTTCCCGCGGGAATAACAAAAAACTTAAACCACGCGGACGAAGTCGCGGGCATCAGCGAGTAATATTATAAATGCGAAAGTGTGTTTGTTTGTTGGTTTGTCCTTCAATCACGCCGCAACGGAGCAACGGATCAACGTGATTTTTGCCATGGGTATAGTTGAGAACCTGGAGAGTGACATAGGCTACTTTTTGTCTCGGAAAATTAAGGAGTTCAAAAAAACGTAAATCACGCGGTCGAAGTCGCGGGCATCAGCTAGTACTTACTACTTACCTCTTTCCGCATGAACGCATAGAGGTATTAAATTGAAATTAAAATTGATAAGTGGAATAAAAATACCATAACCTTTACTTATATACCTACAGGTTTGTACGGAACCCTCGGTGCGCGAGTCCGACTCGCACTTGGCCGGTTTTTTAAAATACCTTACTAGCCGATTTTCAAAATTCAAACGGTCACACGTGTCATGATGAATTCCTCAACTTTTGGTACTATTCCCATCTCGATCCCCCCAAAATCCTCAGAGCTATGGCCAAACATCGTCTCAGGCGTTTTTTTTTTTTTTTGTGTTTTTTTATGTTTCTTACCTCAGAACTTTTGACTGGGTGGACCGATTTGAATGATTTTTTTTTTATTTGAAAGGGCATACTTCCCATGTGGTCCCATATAAATTTTATCGGAATCGGTCGAGCGGTTTTTAAAATATCAACAATAAAATAAGTACTTTGTATAGCGTGTGCTTGTTGTTGTAAAGTTGGCGCGGGAGTTTGAAGTCGGTTGTTTAATAAAGATTTTTTTATATTAAATTATCAATGGTAAAAACCTATTATGATTTTTCAAGACCTTTAATCGGGACACGTTTATTGATATCACGATACTATCGCGAGCAGGCGGTTATTAATAAATAATAATTAATCAATTTGTCACTCGCTTCGGATGACCTGTCGCGACCGATGGTCTGGAAACGCGTTGCTGTTGAGCTGTTTTTGAGCTATTTTAATTAATAAATTTAACCCACTGTTGCATTATTTTAATGTGATTTACTTGGGGGATTTTCTTTACATAACAAAGAACGTCAGCCCCATAGTTCCCTGTGAGAAACTTATACCTCACATGACAATATTGTTGATAGTTCTACGTTTCTTCTCTGTCTTTTTATGTTTGCATTATCATAATTTATTAATATCTCTTAATAGTAAAAAAAATTCTTGAATTGAATGGTTAAATAGATACCTACCTAATCATTCAATTCAAGCAGTTAGAATTTTTTTTTGATATTGAATTTACTTAAAAAATGTTTTGTAAGCACTAAATAAAATCATAATAAAGTACATTTAAAAATTTAATATACGTCAATGGCGTGCTCTGAAGTAATAATAATAATGCTTGTATGTATATGTCACCGTAAGATTGTAAAAACCGTTAGATTATAATCTAACTCGCGAAATTGTAAACTGTCGAATGATTACAATATAACGGATTATTTTTCGGTAGATTGTAATCTGTTAGGTTTATTAACCCGATAGAACCTAACTCCCTACTTGATTATTTATGTCGAACCCTAACCTAACCTACAAGAAAGAGACAAGAAAACGTAAATACAATGTATATTTCAAAAATTGACACTTAAAACATTGAACGGTTCTCAATCTTTCGACTGTTTACAATCTATTGAAAAAAAAAGCGTTAGATTACAATCTTACGGTTTTTACAATCTTAATATGTATACTTGCTCTAGGTAGGTAACTGTTATGGCACGCTAATAATGGGTTTGAAACTAACCAACGTTAAAACTGCTATTGCTCAGTGGTTAACGCAAAAGGTCGCGGATTCAAATTACGGTAACACATATTGTGTCCGCTTTTTTAAGGTTTTTATCAAACCTCACCTTTAGAACATGATGGACTATAGCCGTAAAACTAAAACTTATCTTTAAGAAGTAAGAACCTTTACAGAAGCTATGCATATGAACCGATTTGGCTGAAATTTGGAAAGGAGATAGCTTATACCCTGAATTAAAACGTAAGCTACATTTTATTCTGGAAAATTAAAGAGTTCCTGCAGGAATCACAAAATCTTAATCCACGCGGACAAAGTCGCGGGTATCATCGAGTACCTATTGAATAAAAGGAAACGGTGACTGACTGAGTTATCAACCACTATCAACCATTCGGACGGATCGAGCTGTAATTTGGCATACAAGTAGATAGGTACCTAGCTAGACATTATGACGTAGGTATCCGCAAAAAAGTAAAAGTATGCTCCTTAACTAATTTAATATAAAAAATTCTTTTTAAACAACCGACTTCAAACTCCCGCGCCAACTTTACAACAACAAGCACACGCTATGCAAAGTACTTATTTTATTGTTGATATTTTAAAAACCGCTTGACCGATTTCGATAAAATTTATATGGGACCACTTGGGAAGTATGCCCTTTCAAATAAAAAAGAATCATCCAAATCGGTCCACCCAGTCAAAAGGTCTGAGGTAACAAACATAAAAAAAAAAGTCGAATTGAGAACCTCCTCCTTTTTTTGAAGTCGGTTGAAAAGCTTATCATTGTAGATGTTCTGGTGTAGATCATGTAAATATTGTATGTTAAACGATAAAAGAACATGGATTTGACTCGCTCCAGCTAGGCTCGGGACTGCAGTTACTTGTATCCTTATTAACGACTGTAATTTTTAATTGAAAAAAGCTACCGAGGTTCTTGCTGGCCCTTCGCGATAGGAATGGCATTCCAATTTTCAAACCATCGGTAGATTCACGCGATGATTCTAGTGGATCCAAAAAATGAATCCTAGTGGATTGAGGCTATTGCACTTGTAAAAGTTTATTTGAATACAAAAACCATTGCAGTTTTAAAAAGGCTTTTGAATATTTTTTGAGGTAAATTTTCGAAAATCCTTTCTTGGGTTTGAAATTCGTATAAAAATTGATAACAAAAACAAGAGCTTACTGCGAGTAAAAGCTCTAGTACAATAAACTACCAACTGTGAGGACCAAAAAGAAAACTTTTCATCAACAATACAGATAAGATAACCTAATGATTTATGATGAGTGACCTTTTTCGGTAAAGAATGTGACGTGATACCTTTTTCCTGTTTACTCCGCATCCTCCTGACATAGATTAATGTTCCCTACAGACACCCTCGAGAGGATAAGGGCAGTTACAAAGGCGGATTTTTTCGGCGCGTGTAAGCTCGTTTTTGGAATCGCGTGTAGGCGCGCCCTTTGCCACACGCAACTCTACGAGCTTAGACGCACTTAAATAAGCTCGTATAAATAACTATAATATTATAAATACGAAAGTGTGTCTGTCTCTCTGTCTGCTACGCTTTCCCACTTTGCTTTGGCCCATCCGTTCAACCGATTTTGATGGATATATAGGTTGTATCCCGGGGAAGGACATAGGCCTCTATTTTTTGCCGGAAAATTGAAGAGTTCCGCGGGAATCACAAACCTTAATCCACGCAGACGTAGTCGCGGGCATCATCTAGTAAATTAATTGTTTATTGACCAACTTAAACAAATTAATTACTTATCGTACCTATGTACCTACATGCTTAAGTGTGGCCACCTCCTCAGCCTATGCCACAGCATGAAAGGTAGGTATGTCCTACCTACCTAACATACCGCAACGCTGATTTTCAGGAGGGGCCTATACTACTATCACAGTTTAACGAAATTCAAGGCTGTGCTACTATATAGGGGGAGTATACTACTGACTACTGACTGACCCACGGGTTCGAGCGAACACATCGGAATAGGCGCGTGTACACGTGTTCGGTGTTTTGAAGCGCAAAATGTGGTCGCGGGTGTAAGCGTGTAAGCCGATAGGGGCTTATATCGATATATAAAAAATGCGCTAGTCTATAACCACCCTAAAACAAGAATTAAACATTTAAACGCAAGCTTTCTATATAGGTAGCTAAGATTTTAAAAGCGGCGATGATGGTAATTTTTTTTAAGTGTAGGTAATGAGCCTACATTAAAAAGAAAAGTGACTGCAGGCTTTTCAACGCCCAGCCCAAACCTTTGTATCGTCGTCTTCGCCTACCAATGGACGTCCACTGCTGGACATAGGTCTCCTGTAAGGTCCTCCACAAGCCACGATCTTGCGCCGCCTGGATTCAGCGACTCCCTGCGACACTTTTGATGACGTCCGCCCGCCGTCTGCCGACGCTACGCCTTCCAGTGCGGGGTCGCCATTCCAGCACCTTGGGACCCCAACGTCCATCGGTTCTCTGACCTATGTGACTCTGGTTCCCCTGGTGGTGAACCCTTGTATAGTTTTTGCAATTCACGAGCGCGCGTGAACTTAACTTGTAGTTGTACACATTGCGTAAGTGTGCGCGCCTCACGGAGCAGACAGACGTACGTGCACACATTACATACACGTACACAAATGTATACAGATAGGACTTTCGTGAATTACAAAAAGCTGAAATTTTGCATAGACTTTCCCATTAAGTACGTGTTTAATTTTGATAAAACAAAAAATACCATGGAAGCAAAGCCGCGAGCGGTCGCTAGTATAGTCATCGTCGTCGTCAACCGATGGACGTCCACTGCTGGACATAAGTCTCTTGTAGGGTCCTCCACAAGCCACGGTATAGTCACACTAAACTAATATAAATGTGAAAGTATGTTTGTTTGTTCTTCAATCACGCCGCAACAGAGCAATGTATTGACGTGTTCTTTAGCATGAGTATAGCTAAGGACCTGGAAGAGGAGAGTAACATAGGTTACCTTTTATCCCGGAAAATTAAAAATAAATCCACACACACGAAGTCGCGGTCATCAGCTAGTATAATATAATAATCCAAACCACAATTAAAGATGTCTGTCACAAGCCCTGGATGGCTGAATTTGCGAATTCTTGTCGACAGAATTATCATTACGAAGATGCGGGTTCCTTCTACTGCGATATTAGGCGTAGGTTACACCGGTGACGACGCGATATTCATTTAATCGACAATAAATACATATTATTTTTCTTTATAGGTAAAAAAATGGTGTGTCAAAATCTTGGACGAATTAACCACGGGACACGTGGCATCGGCCATAATTCGCCTTATTATCTACCCCTCTAGCCACCAACTGCAGTTACACCATTAAGTATGTGTTGTCACAGTGATCGACTTTTTCATGCACTAGTGTCAATAATTGGACAGAAAAATGGCAAGGCACTCTTCCCTCGCCCCGCAAAAGTTAGTCGAACGTGATTTCACATATACGAGTACTTCTCTTTCCTATCCCGTGTTTATTTCATCCAAGGTCTTGACCTACAACAATTATGTAGGTATAAATTATAATTGTCGTCTAGCGCAATTATAAAGAAAACATAGTGCTTTTCTCATTTCATTTAATTTCAATTTGCGAGCAAACAGACTGTTAAGAAAGCTTTTCTACTCTACTCTCTACTTACCTCACGCTAAAACTCTGTTGTATGGCAATAATATTCCTATTCAAGTATTAGCTGTCAGAAAAAACCAATGTACGTATTGTTTTTTTTTTAAATTATTGAAGCCATTTTTGGGCAAGTAGGAGTAGTTATTTCATACTAACTGATGCCCGCGACTACGTCAGCGTGGATTGAGGTTTTTTAGTTCCCGCAGAAACTCTTTAACTTTCCGGGACAAAAAGTAGCCTGTGTGTTATTTACTACTATTACCTATTATGTGGTGTTATTCCAGATTATAGCCTCTCTCTGTGCCAAATCTCATCTGGATCCGTTCAGCCGTTCTGGCGGGATTGAGTAACAAACATCCATCCATCCATACATCCATACATCCATCCAAACATCAGCTTTCCGAACCGGTGGTGGATTCTTACGACTTAGTGGCACAAGTTGCCCTACGTGAAATAAATCATTTCATTTTCATAGATATCAAAGCTTTTTAAGTTTCAACAATGTAGTCCTCCCTTAACGATGCGAGTCCTGAAAGCGTCTGGAACTCTGAAATCCGAGCCAGTGTAGTCTGAGCAGCCGTCGGAAACGGATGTACGCTGTCCAGGGTCGATTTTCCCCACGCGAGTGACAATAAAGCGTGATTTTTGAATTGGATTAACCATTTTTATTGTAAGTATTGTATTGTTTGGCAACTCTATTGTATTTTGAGTACTTATCATGGTATAACAGCGGAAAATTAAGTAATTTGCGAATAGAATTGCTCATTTATTGCATGTTTATATGGTTTTATTGTGGACTGTAGGGTTATGGGGTGACACATGGGTATTATAGTTTGTTTTAAATAATACTAGCTGGCTCGCCCCGGCTTCGCATGGGTAATATTTTTAAGGCTTCATGTTATATTATTATTTTGCTGTCTCAAAGGTTTGAAGTGATGGTTAGGGTCACGCAGTTTTTCAATTTGTGAAATCTGCTAATCCACACTTGGTCAGCGGGATGGACTGTGGCCTAAACCCTTCTCATTCTGAGAGGAGATCCGTGCCCTATAGTAGACAGCAATGGGTTGAGATGGCAGTCACGATAATCCATACTTCCATACTAATATTATAAATGCGAAAGTGTGTCTGTATGCCTGTCTGCTACGCTTTCAGGGCCCACCTGTTCAACCGATTTTGATGAAATTTGGTACATAGATAGGTTGTATCTCTTAGAAGGACATATGCTTTTTATCCCGGAAAATTAAGTTCCCGCGGGAATCAAAAATACGCAGTCGCGAGGATCATCTAGTAAAGACTATTATCATACTTCATACTAATATTATAAATGCGAACGTGTGTTTTTTTGTTAGTTTGTCCTTTAATCACGCCGAACAGAGCCAACGGATCGCCTTATTTTTTTTGCATAATCTTACTTGAGGGCCTGGAGAGTGTGAATATAGATCTTATTTTCAAAACAGCAACCACCGAGTTTCTTGCTGGTTCTACTCGGTAGGAACGGTATTCCGAACCAGTGGTAGATTCATTGTAGTGGGGCTAGACCTTGACAGTCTTGTCTGACCTTCACGAATAGTTATCGATTCCTTATGATTCGATTGACTCGATTTTAACTAGTCAGTTTAACAAATAACATCACGGAATAGGAAAAAGTTTTCTTCTTCATGACTTTATCATAGAAAGTCGTTTAAAAACACTTGTGTTGACGGATGCTCGAAATCTTTGACTTTCTGAATTCGATTCCGCTCATTTAAGCACTGAAATATTGGGTTTGAGTGTCGTTTACACAGAAAAGTTTATTATTGCACAACGAAAGGCACAGTTATCGGAAATGAAAAATGACATGATAGCGTGGCCGTATAGACTCGTCTGAGTCTGACCTTCACGGATAGTTATCGATTTACGATTCCTTATGATTTGAATAATTGACCGACTCGACTATATCCAGTCACTTTAACGAAAAATATCACGGAATAGAAAAAAATAATCCATGTTTTTATTATACAAAGAAAAAAATACGTATCACGTCAAATTTTGAAAAATGGTACAATCTGCGACGCTACGAATTTGAATCCACCCTTTTACCACGGAAATATTGGGTTTGATTGTTGTTTACGTTAAAAAGTTTATTTTTGCACAGCTAAGACCACCACTACAGCCCATTAACGTCCCACTGCTGGGCACAGGCCTCCACTCTCATGAGAGAGAGGGAATTAGAGCTTAGACCCACCACACTGCTCCAATGCGGGTTGGCGGGCTTTAACGACTGTTATCATGTAGTGATAATAACCGGGAGAGACGGCTTAACGTGCTCTCCGAGGCACGGGGGTGAAACACCGCCAACTTCCTAACTCCGGGCTGGTACTGGGAATTTCTAGTCAGAATAACCCAATACTTAATTATGGCCCGACCCGGGACTCGAACCCAGGACCTCGTCGGCCGCAGTCGGACATGCTAACCACTAGACCAACGAGGCAGTTAAGACAGTGGCACAGTTATCGGAAATGAAAAAACCGGCCAAGTGCGAGTCGGACTCGCGCACCGAGGGTTCCGTACTCAAGAAGTAGGTATAATTACCTTTGTTAATGAACCGCAAAACTAACTTTGTTTGTAGGGGTTTACTGTTAATTTACGTTTGTTGTATGGGAGCCCCCCTTTAATATTTACTTTATTGATATTTAATTATTTATTTTGAAAGGTAATATACAAGTTAATATTCTGTGAAAATTTGAACCGTCTACCTGTTACCGTTTTTAATATTGAGCAAAAAAAAACGAAAAAAACACGTTTATTGTATGGGGACCCCCCTATATATTTTTTTTTAATTTTTAGTATTTGTTGATAAAGCGGCAACGGAAATACATCATTTGTGAAAATTTCAGCTTTCTAGCTATCACGGTCTATGAGATACAGCCTGGAGACAGACAGACAGACAGACAGACAGACAGACAGCGGAGTCTTAGAAATAGGGTCCTGTTTTTACCCTTTGGGTACGGAACCCTAAAAATGACATGATAGCGTGATCATGGGGGCCATTATTATCGCTCAAAGCAGTACCTATTATTTAAAATGACAGTTTTATGTCACGTACCTTGAAATCCTTAGAATAAGGGCTATAATTCTCAAACACGATCGTCAACAATATTAAAACAATGCGGCTATAAGTGATGGTGGTAGCCCCCATGTCGTATAAACCCGTGAAAGGCGCGTCTGACCTTCACGGATAGTTATCGATTCCGTGGCTTACGATTCCTTATGATTTGATTGACTCGATTTTATCTGGTCAATTTATCGAATAACATTACGGAGTAGAAAAAAGACAAGTTCTCATAATTAATAGATAAAAAATTCTTTTTGGACAACCTACTTCAAACTCCCGCCCCATCTTTACAACAACAAGCACACGCTATACAAAGTACTTATTTTATTGTTGATATTTTAAAAACCGCTCGACCGATTTCGAAAAAAATTATATGGGACCACTTGGGAAGTGTGCCCTTTCAAATAAAAAAAAGAATCATCCAAATCGGTCCACCCAGTCAAAAGTTCTGAGGTAACAAACATAAAAAAAAAAAATACAGTCGAATTGAGAACCTCCTCCTTTTTTTGAAGTCGGTTTGAAAAAATCCGGTCAATTGCGAGTCAAACTCGCGCACAAATGGTTCCGTACCATCACACAAAGTAAATTCTTTTAGTAAATAACATGACATAACAACACGTTATCAGCTGTGAAATTCAATTCGGTCAATTTATTAGAATTTGGATAGGAAAACTTCTGTTGAGTCAGCTAGTTTATAATATTGGTTTGGATGATATCATCTTACCCCAATCACCCCCTTATATGCCTGGGGTAACTTATATGCCTGGTGTGTATTAATAAACTTGCAATATCGAGGCGAAACCAACTTGAAAGTTTCCCAATAGCGCACTTGTATGGTTTCAGTGGAACTATGTATGTAATAAGTCTCTATGTATTGTAAAGCTAAGTAACTAAGGCACAGATTAAATAGATATTATAGTATAGTATTGACTACCTCGTTGGTCTAGTGGTTGGCATGTTTGACTGCGGCGACGCGGTCCCAAGTTCGAGTCCCGGGTCGGGCCATAATTAAGTATTGGGTTTTTCTGTCTAGAAATTTTCACTACAAGCCCGGAGTTAGGAAGTTGGCGGTGTTTCACCCCCGTGCCTCCTGTTAGATTGAAAGAAATGAAATTGAAAATTGTTAGATTTCCTGGGATGTGGTGGGTTCCCACGTCCTTCCCTAACAGAGGCAAGATATTTTTCGAAATTCCTATGGGACCGAAGTTATACACGTATGAATATTATGTATTATGATTTATGAGCCATAGCTATAAATCTCCGTAGGTATACTATACACATACGAACTACGAATACGGGTATCATATAATAGCAAATCATATTTAAGTAATATTATAAATGCGAAAGTGTGTTTGTTTGTTTGTCTGTTGGTTTGTCCTTCAATCACACCTCAACGGAGCAACGGATCGACGTGATTTTTATTATAGTTGAGGACCTGGAGAGTGACATAGGCTACTTTTATCCCGGAAAAATAAGGAGTTCCCGTGGGAATCAAAAAAACTTTAAAAAACTTAAACGAAGTCGCGGGCATCAGCTAGTAATATACAAATATAAAATAAATTGTAGGTCAAGGACTATTTAATTTAAAAATGAGGAGTCAATTAAAACAATTACATTATGAAGACAGCAAGCAATTAGCAATGTACCTATACTTCAAAGTAGCGCCGAATTATCTCAATTGCGAGATCGGAATGAACAAGGGGATATTTTAATTATTGCCAATAACGGAGAAGAGATTAGGAATTATTGTGTGTAAGGGCGAAAACACACTACGGACCAAGTTATAAAAAAAAACTGCAAAAAATATAGCACAAGGGCAGTAAATTTACTATAACTTACAAGCCCCGTTTACTGCCTCTGTAAGTGCAAAAAGTATTGAAAAATGTACCTATTACTTACAAGATGATGCCCGCGACTTCGTTGGCGTGGATTAAGTTTTTCGATTCTCGGTGGAACTACTCAATTTCCCGGGATCAAAAGTAGCCTATGTCCTTCCCCGAGATGTAACCTATCGCTATACCAAATTTCATCAAAATCTTTTGAATAGATGGGCCGAGGAAGCGCAGCAGACAGACAGACAGAAAGACAGACAGACTTTCAATAATATTAGTTCGAGTTGGACGAGTTCCGTAATGATTGGTGACTCGCTCTGAACTCGGCAGTAATAATATATCTTCAAGCGGTTAACACAACTAGCACGAAGTACGAACGTCTGTCTCGCATTTTTCCAAGCTAATTTTAGTTTCAAGCCTTTTCTACACTGTGACCGGACACGGTGACAGCTGACACGTGAACAGTGTGTTGGAGCCTTTATGAGAGGTCTATTGTTTCTCGTGATTAGAAATGGAATGAGCGCGGTAATGAAGAATGCGTATTGAATACAAATATTGTACCTACTCTATAAACTTTGCTTGAGAGTTTTTTTAACCCCCGACGCAAAAAGAGAGGGGTGTTATAAGTTTAACGTGTCTGTCTGTGTATCTGTGTATCTGTGTATCTGTCTGTGGTATCGTAGCTCCCAAACGGATGAACCGATTTAGTATTTTTTGTGTCATAGATAATTTTATCCCGAGTGTTCTTATCCATGTTTCATGAAAATCTGTTCATCCGTCTGAAGGTCATCAGCTTTTTTCTAGGCGGGGGTTTTTTTAAATTTGTAATTTCTTTGTTTCAAAGCTTGTCGCGGTTACATAATATAGGTAAAATAAGCATCGTCACCACTACCATTCACGTCCCACAGCTGAGTACAGGCCTCCACTCTCATAGGAGAGAGGGAATTAGAGCTTAGACCCACCACGCTGGTCCAATGCGGGCTTTGACGATGACGACTATTATCATGTACCTCGTAAGTGATAATAACCGGGACCGACGGCTTAACGTGCTCTCCAGGGTGAAACACCGCCAACTTCTTAACTCCAGACTAGTACTGAGAATTTCTAGTCAGAAAACCTACAAAATATCAAAAGATTAAAGTAAAGGCACAAAAGAGCAGAAAATATAAAGTTTATGTAGTATCAATTTTAAAACGCAGCCTATATTTTTTAGAATAGTGCACGAACCAAGCGATGCGTGGTTTTTATTTTTTTATTGAATATACTACAATGCCAGGCTTTCTATTTTAAGTCAGAATTCTGTTCCGAGTGTGAAACTATATTTATTTTACAGTGAGGCTCATTCTGTTCTACACAATCTCTAAACTGAAGTACAATGACATCATTAAAAATATTGCTAACCCTGCTTACTATGACCTGCGGAAAGGGACAGGACTAGATTTAAAGCTGCCATTTTAGTTTAGAGATTGTGTTTTATAGGATTGGCCTCAGTGTACTCTAGATGGATAGACACCACTTAGATAGATACACTACAATTAAATATCTTCGTACAGGGAGTGCTTGTATCTAGACCCTTTTTTTCTAGACACTTGCGTAGATAGTGTCGGTCTCGAACCTTACGTTGGTCTAGTAGCATTGGGTATTTGACAACTATAGTCAAATAAACGACTTTTTTTTAAACGTCAAAACGCGTGCTTAGTATGAAGTACTTTAATTGTGACGTCATCAAAATTAGATGCACTTTTTTTACTTTTATCGACAGTTTATTTTTAGTTTATTATGGTTATTTTACATTTAAACTAACAGGGGACGTGGATTTTCTGGAAGATTCTCTATTTAAAAATCATTTTAAAAAAAAACCTACGTACCTAGTCGCATACCCAATTGGGTTTTCGACTATTCGGTTTCCTGACAGTTTTTCCCAGTAGAATGAGTAGAATCTTCTTTCTGAATCAGTGTGTAGAGTCATAACAAGAGACACCTGTAGGTATATGTATTTAACATATGGAGTATTGAGTTTGGTGCCAAAGAATCGGGGTTAGGCTTTCCAAAACAATTGTCGAAGGTGTGAACCGAAAAATGTTTTATTCACGAAGTTCAAAGAACATACCCAGTGATTTATTTTGCATGACATTCGGTAATGTATACCCAGTCGGCACACCTTCGAGTCGTAAACCAAGCAATTGATGCTATACAATTTACCATTACAGTTTGCGTGACGTCAAAATAAGCAAACATAATTTTAATAAAAATTCTTTCCAAAAAACCGACTTCCAAAGTCACTGTAAAGTAAAAAATAATTTTGATTTCTACACACTATGTTGAAGTCGGGCGAGCCTGACGCGTCAACTTTGCCTATCTTTGTTATACTCGCCCAAGGTACTCGCCCGACTTCAACATAGTGTGTAGAAATCAAAATTTTTTTTACTTTACAGTGGCTTTGGAAGTCGGTTTTTTTGGAAAAAAAATTTATTTTTAACTTTTTAGTGTAGTCTTAATCCCCACGGCCTAGGAGTGCAGTACCCTGCAGCATCAGAGTTGGGGAGTTGGGACTTGGGTGTAAGTATGAAGTCGTTGCTTTAAATCTACAATATGAATTCCCCATAAAAAAATCCTAAATCGATATTTTTAAGGAGTTCTGTACCCTGCAACATCTGGGTTGAGGAGTTGGGACTCAGAGTTGAATCGTATACACGTGACTTGATACCTACTATATGAATTCACCATCAAAACTGCTTAACTCCCTAGTTTTGAGTCGTAGGTATACCTACAGCATCAGGATTGAGGATTTGGAGTCAGATTTTTTTATGGGAACATCTCGCGAGCTTCCTCTAACCACTGAAAAAAAAATTTCAAATCGGTTTGGAAACCACGGAGACATGCGGTAACATACATAAAAAAAAAAATACGCGCCTAATTGAGAACCTCCTCCTTTTTTGGAAGTCGGTTAAAAATAAAACACCAGTGCTACATTTGTATGGTGCCGTTTAAAGATAAAATGGCGTCATACAGCCGTCAAAAAGTTTTTTTTTCAAAAAGTTTATAGTTAGACAGTGGCACTCGGGATGATGTAGGGATGTAAGGATTCTAACGATTTAGAAGTTATAGTGGAATTAAGAAACTCACATACTTAGTTACATAATTGCATATACCTGAAAATATTACGCTCCTATTTTGGGCAATTCGTGGATATATTGGTGTCAATGCTTTTACATTATTTCTACGGACCTCGCAATATCTTAAACGTGTTTAAGTTTAAACTTACTGTATACTGATGAACTTTTTTATCGAACAAACCCTTGTATTACTAAGTAATTGAACAAAATTGTAACGTACAATAGAAGGATTTCTTATCCCTGAATTTCATTGTTTCTTTGTTAGTAAGTTGGTTCTTTCTTCTCAGTATAAAACCTCCTGTATTCCTTTCGCCTTTGAAGAGAGATTCATGCGAAAGAATAAATATGAATAGTGAGAGAAAATATTCTCTGACGATGCCGTGCGTCTTTGAATAGTTTGATTTTTATTTGAATTTCATTTGAAATAACAAGAAGCGTAATAAAAAAGATTTAAAGAATAAGATTTTCTGCAATGTGTCTTAAGAGATCTCAGGTCGTAGTCAACCGATTAACGTCTACTGCTGGACTTAGGTCTCATTGCAAAAAAAAGAATAAAAAATACGTGAAATAAATAAATCATATTTTATCAATTTACAAATAGAAAAATGCGGAATATAAAGTTATTTTTTAATATCTATCCATCTAAATATTATGTTTTGTGATAAAAATAAATGATAATTAAGAATTTTCTCCTTCAGTAATACATATAATTTAGGAAGGGATCCTTTTACTAAATTGGTTTGACAGCGTTTTTAGATAAAATAGATTAGGTAGACCTTCCGGGAATTTTTTTATTCAATAACAAAACATAAATTACCTCTTATACCCAGTATACATAAGTAACAGGGAAAGTGTGTTTGTTTGTTGGTTTGTCTTTCGATCTCGCGTAATTTTTTGCATGGGTATAACATTTAGCATCGAAATATATTAAGACATTTACGAGTTATACGTACCTAGAGAGTGACAGGGTAGGTATTTTATAAAATACTAGCTGATGCCCACGACTTCGTCCGCGTGGATTGAGATCGTTTGGTTACCGTGGGAACTCTTTAATTTTCCGGGATAAGAAGTAGCCTATGTGTTATTCCAAACTTGAATCTATCTATGTGCCAAATCTCATCCAGATCCATTCAGCCGTTTTGGCGTGATTGAGAAACAAACATCCATCCTTTTGGATTTATATTATTACTAGCTGATGCCCGCGACTTTGTACGCGCGGATCGAGGTTTTGTGGTTCCCGCGGGAACTCTTTAATTTTCCGGGATAACATGTAGCCTATGTGTTAGTCCAGACTATAATCTATCTCTGTGCCAAATTTTATCCAGATCTGTTTAGCCATTCTGGCTCGATTGAGTAACAAACATCCATATGAGGTTTTTTGGTTCCCGCGGGAACTCTTTAATTTTCCGAGATAAAAAGTAGCCTATATGCTATTCCAGACTATAATCTATCTCTGTGCCAAATTTTAGCCAGATCCGTTCAGTCGTTGGGGCGTGATTGAGTAACAAACATCCATACATCCATCCAAACTTTCGCATTTATAATATTAGTAAGATAAATAATTCCTCAAGCACAGTTACTTACTTGTACATTTAATGCTTATCACGTTCACTACACTTTGTTTTTTACATAGGTTTTTTTTTTAAATTCTTTCCAAAAAAACCGACTTCCAACGCCACTGTTAGGTACAAAATAATTTTGATTTCTACCCACTACGAGTATGTTGAAGTCGGGCGAGTATAACAAGGATAAGCAAAGTTGAAGCATCAGACTCGCCCGACTTCATCATAGTGGGTAGAAATCAAAATTATTTTGTACTTTACAGTGGCGTTGGAAGTCGGTTTCTTTGGAACGAAATTTTATTTTTAACTTTTTAGTGTCAGGGTTAAGGTTTTTTTATGGGACCACCTCAAGACCTTCCTCTAACGACTGATAGAATTTTTTTTCAAATCGGTTCTGAAACCACGGAGATATGCACCGACATACATTAAAAATCAATACAATTTAATTCCTGTAACACTTTCAATGAATTTCCTATTTACTTACCTACTTATCAGTAACATGCTTATAATTGATCAATATTTAATTAGCAAGCGGTAGAATTTATTTTGTAACAGTAGTGACAGGGAAATTAAAGAAGTCACGAAGAAGTGAAGTTATGTCCCGGAAAATTAAAGAAATCCCACCGGGTAAAAAAATTAAATTCGATGTCAAATCAGTTCTTGACTGTGATGTCACCTGGTGGTAGATGACGTTGCAGTTTAAATGGTAACTAACGGCTAACTTGGAAGAACCATACTAGCTAGTTTATTTAAATACCTACTATTGAGTATAAACCCATCCCCCGAATACATGAGTGGTTTGGGGCATATTGTATTTAGCCTCCCATAGACAAGATGAGTATATTAAACTTATTATACCTATGGCCTTCTCGGTTTAAAAAAAAATTACAATAGGTACTAGCGACTGCGCCATGGTTGTAGTCTCCTGACTGAAACAGAAGTTACTGGATAACAGCACTGGAATAATGTAAAGCGGGCATAACAAGCTTTGACGTTCTTGTGTACGAGTACGTTTTATGAGTGAATTCGATACTTTTGAATATTAAATTACCTCCGGATCCGGCCTTTGCGAGGACGGTTAAAAAATTTACGCACCCGTCCGCTTTCGACGTGTTTCCGCATGCAAATTAAATTACCTACTTACGCCTTTTCAAAAAATGTTCTTTGCACAAAAGGTTTAATTTTGAGTTTATTATGAAAATAGCGTGCCAGCAACGTATTTCGTTAAATGTGTATGTTTAAAGTAACATTACACGTTGACCCAATTTTATTTGGAAAGTGCCGGCCAATGGTATAAATTGTTTGCGAAGACGCGCCAAGATGGGCGAAAATATACGTGAATAAGGGCGAAAATACTCTACAGACTGGACAGAACACAAAAGTCTGCATCATTGACTTTTATATGGAGCTGCACAGACCAGCACGACAGAGCAAAACTTGTCCCGCAGTTAAAAAAGTTACGCGCGGACGTCTTTTACGGTCCAGCCCGTAGTGTGTTTTCTCCCTTAGCTGTTCTTAAAACAACAGTGTTTAAAAACACAGAGTACAGTGTACTACGTCTGTGAGCACTCCGCCTCGTCTCAATCGTTCACATTCGTGTATCAGACTAATATCAATCTGATTTAGCAAACCAAACGAAAAATGCAATTTGCTTCCTCGTTCGTAATTCGAACCGCTAGGATAATGGATTGCCCTCCCGGCTTCCGTTTTCCCTTCCTCTTTTAATATAGGTACCTTCAAATCAAGAGTAAATATAGGCATCATCTAGGCAAGCGCGCTCCACCTCAGGCTGCATGCTTGCAGGTCTGATAAAAGAAAGGAAAATTTTATGGCGCTTTTTCTATTGGTGAGTCGTCGTCGACTGCATCGGCCAAGTGGCCAAATCCGTTGGACCAATGTGTGCAAGGCTCTTTGAAATTCTACGTACGATGATGTATTATATTCTGCCTTCATATTCACAAATATGTTACGACGTTCCAACAGATGGGGCAATAAATTATTATGGGGACAAAAACACGGCCCCTTTCCTTTTCTTGTACCTACCTATATCGTCAACATATTATCGTCTATTTATTTGGCAACTATGCAAACCTCTACTGTGGCCATACTGCCAACGCTTAAAGTAATACTTAAGCAATATTACTCATAATGACAGTTTGATGTCACGTACCTTGACGTTCCTAAAATAAGGATTATAATTCTTAAACACGACAGTCAACAATAATAAAACAATATGACTTTAGGCGTTGGCAGTATGGCCCCAGATCGCAAGAATCAGTTAATAACTTATTATCATCATCATCATCATCATTACAGCCTATTAACGTCCCACTGCTGGGCACAGGCCTCCACTCTCATAGGAGAGCGGGAATCAGAGCTTAGACCCACCACGCTGCTCCAATGCGGGTTGGCGGGCTAACTAAATAACTAAATAACTTATTATGGTAGCTTTGAAATGATTTCATTAGACAAGCTATTCGAGGCATGTTGTTTCGTGTACTCAGATTCTTATAAACATCTTTCGTCTGATTATCAGATGGATGTAGGTTGTTTTTATTTTTTATCTCGTATTATATAATGCCCGCGACTTCGTCCACGTGAATAATTTTCTTTATTCCCACGGGAACTCCTTAATTATCAGGGATGACGTTCCTCGGGATGTAACCCACCTCTGTACCAAATTTCGTCAAAATCGGTTGAAAAGATGGGCCGGGAAAGCGTAGCAGACAGACAAACAGACAAACTTTCGCATTTATAATATTATACTAGCTGATGCCCGCGACGCGTCCGCGTGGTTTCAGTTTTTTGGTATTCCCGCGGGGACTCCTTCATTTTCCGGGATAAAAAGTAGCCTACGTTACTCTCCAGGTCCTCAACTATACCCATGACAAATCAAGTCGATCCGTTGCTCCGTTGCCCCGTTGCGGCATGATTGAAGGATACACCAATAAATCAACAAACAAACACACTTTCGCATTCATAATATTAGTATGAAGTATGAATTACTTAGTTCATATAATAATGAAATAAGTCATAAAGTTTCGTATCCATGAAATAAGTCATAAAGTTTATGGTAGATATAAGAAATTACGAGTTGTGCTACCTAAACATTACCGAATTAATGTTTAAAAACTTTTCCCACTATTCGCTTGGTTTCGGAACGCTTGACCTACTTTACTTTTTTTTCACTAAATGTTGTTCAGAATAATGAAGCTAAATATAGCTTTAAAATATAAATTAAAAATGTTCCAATTCACTTAATTGAAAGCAATACTTCGGTATGTCTTTGGCGGTAGGGTGGTAAGTGGTACTAAACAGGGCCGAAGCCTCTTACCAGACCAGACCAGGGAAAATTCAGGTCTCACTCCACCACTGCGCCAGAGGGGTCGTTAAAAATTGGCAAATGTATATCTACTTTTGTAACATTTTTGTTGTTGAAAAGGTTGTACCTACTTTATGTCAGCTAATAAAAAATTTAATACATTCTTAACTGATGGTACTTTAATGTCCGAATTTCGGCCACGGCGGCCTATCTCTAGAGAGATTAGCCATCAGCGCGGGAGATATTAAAAAGCACAAGTGTGGTGCACTCTCTGTGCCTTTACTCTCATGGCCCGATGGGACGGAAAATCCGACACGACCAGAGAAATAGCAGGCGCAGGAACGACGCGACGGCTGCTCTCCGAGGCACGGGGGTAAAACACCTTCAACTTCCTAACTCCGGGCTAGTACCTACCACAGAATATGTAATTGCTAGTACTGAGAATTTCTTGTCAAAAAAACCCAATACTTGTTATGTCCAGACCCGGGACTCGAACCAGGGACCTCGTCGGAAGCTTACCACTTGACCAACGACGCAGTGAACCGATGGTAGAGTCAAAACAAGACATGTGTACGTGAAATATAGTTGAGTTTGAGTTAGATGAATCATTTAAGAAGGGTATAAGACAGTTTTCAAACTTTAATTTGTCTGAATACGAGAGTGATTTTTCGAGCGTTTGGATGTTTAATGAATTCGACCTACTTCACAATTTCACCGACAACTTCCTACAAGAACAATTAGTTAAATCCTACCTTTCGGTGCTATATTCTTTAAGTTACGAATGAAAGTTAATTAATGGATGGAGTTTTCGGGAAACGGGGTAACTCTTAATTAAACGACAAATTATGTTGTAACCACAGATGTAGTACTACATCTGTGGTTGTAACGATTAATTATTTATTGAGTTGTAAGGTTAATTTGCGTTTAATTACAGTTTCCAATTGTTATCCTAAACTCTGGTTCTCACTTCACTTTACTTCTTATGTGAATGGCTTTACTCGTGCACTAGGCAGTAGGCACAAATATTTTGCCAATGCGATTAGGAGACTACACACTACTGGAGAAACCGGAGAAACTTCTCTCGCATTTGCTAGCGTTCAGCCTGAGTTACTGGTTAGTTCTACAACAACACAAATAGAAAAATGTTAACTAAATAAATAAATTATAATACAATTATAATTTATACTTAATACTTAAGGATCTCCTTATTTCTTATTAATTGTGTATTTGACAACTAGTCAAATGAGCAACTTTTTTGTCAAAACGCGTACTTAGTAAATTCAAAATTTTACAAGTTCTTTTGAATCGTCGAGTGAATCTACCACTGGTTCGGAATCAGTATGGGATTTTGTATGAAATACTGGTAAAAGCCACACACCAAAGAACAATGAAATACTGAATTGTGACGTTCGACGCAATTTATACTTTAAAGTTTAGTGGATAGTTTAAAATAACTTTGAAATATAGGATTCATGGACAATTTTTCTATTTCGAGTGAGATTGCTATTTATTTTGATAAAATAAAACTATAAAATACAATAAACCGCCATATTGGATAAAACACCAAGAAACGAATGACGTCACAATTGTTTGTTTTCGAGCTTTGTTACAATCACACTATTGTTTACTGCACACTGCGCAGAGTACATTGGTAAAAACAATTTTTTTTTAATTTTTTTTTTATTGATCACGCAGGGATTAATGTATCATGTTATGTAAGAAATACTACACATACTTGTGGGATGCTGGATGTGACGCCGATTGCTTACAACAAAACAAACAATTTTGCCATAAGGAAAATCATCAATTCTATACTAACCTAAGCCTAATTCTTTGTTCACATTGTAAAGGATTAGCTGATGCCCGCGACTTCGTATATGCGTGGTAGTATCACTCGACGATTCAAAAGCACTTGTAAAATTTTATTTGAATAAAAAACATTTGAGTTTGAGTTTATGGATTCCGCGCAAAAATTTCAGCTTTCTAGGTTTTGTATGGGCGTCGATGAGTCAGACAGTGATAAGTGGAAAATATTTATCGTATATCAAAACTATGTCGAGGCATCTACGTTAATTGCTCATAAACATAAATCAAGCGGTCACAAACAGACGGCAATAATTAATTAATGGCAGCAGTTGCGTGATTCGCGACAGTTTGTAATGTATCTAGCTATTTGTGTGATTCCTTGTCTGGATATCTGGATATTTATGGAGTTTTGATGATTTTTCAAACGACTTCAAAAAAAGGAGGAGGTTCTCAATTCGACTGTTTTTTTTTTTTAATGTTTGTTACCTCAGATCTTTTGACTGGGTGGACCGATTTGGATGATTCTTTTTTTATTTGAAAGGGCATACTTCCCATGTGGTCCCATATAAATTTTATCGAAATAGGTCGAGCGGTTTTTAAAATATCAACAATAAAATAAGTACTTTGTATAGCGTGTGCTTGTTGTTGTAAAGCTGGCGCGGGAGTTTGAAGTCGGTTGTTTAAAAAGAATTTTTTATATTAAATTATTTACTATAAAAACTGTAACTGTACGATTTACATCCATACTTTCATTTCATACTAATATTATAAATGCGAAATCTGTTTCTGTACGCTATCCCGGCCCATCTTTTTAATCGACTTTGACGATTTCGATTTTGACGAAATTTTGTACAGGGTAAGTTGTCTCCCGAGGAAGGACATAGATAGGCTTTTTATTCCGGAAAATTCAGGAGTTCCCGCGGGAATCAAAAACCTTAATGCACAGGAACGAATTCGCGGCCATCATCAAATTAAAATATATTTCTTCGAAATTTTGAAAGGAAGCTACAAGTCATGTTCAAATATACGATAAGTACAAATTATTTAAAGCCCTTTAACTATCCACGAAACTACATGATTCAAGAATCATTATTTTTAATTAATTTTTTACAAGCTTTTATTTAATTTGCAATGTTTGTCTGTGTTTGTTTTGGTCAAATCTAATAATAAGCTAAGTGACGTCAAACTAAATCTAATATGGCGGACTCGAATGAAACATGGCGAATTAGTTATTTTTTATGCACCTCCAGAGTACAGGATATGGATATGAATTAAAAGGGTTTGCTGAGAAGAATACGAAAAATAAAATGACGTCACAATAAATTCAATATGGCGGATGATAAAAGCTTGTTTTTAAAAAGTTTTTTTTAAAAATAATTTATGACTTAACCTTATTATCACTCAGGCGACAAGTTGCAAGACAGATACTATTTTAGAGGTATTTTTTGTAGTGAAAACACCCTTTCTTTCCCTTCCTTGTTTTCCCGTAACCCCGTCCTTTGGGATAGGGGATGAAAGTTTTCGTCGATGTTATTCCATAGCTCAAATCAGAATCGATTTTATAATTTAGTATACCAACTTAATACAAGTAGATTTTTAATAATAGATCATATTATGGCGCAGGTAACGCTTAGCTGGGGTCATATCAACCTATTCTGTTGTCATACTGCCAACGATTACAGCAATACTACTCAAAATGGCAGTTTGATGCACGTACCTTGACGTTCCTAAAATAAGGATTATAATAATTGTAAAACACGAAAGTCAACAATAATCAATAGTATGGCCCCTGTACACTCTTTCTGGGTGGTGTCACAGACGAAAGTGTTTCATTTGTATTTAGTTTTGTTTGTGACACTGAATAAACTGTTTTTCTTTCTTTCTCTTAAAACATAGTTAAAGGCGTGTAGTATATACATATCCTTGTAAAGCAGGGTCGGGTCATCTTGCTTTTTTAAAATTTTAATATTTCTCAAGAAGTACGCCTTAAAAATTTTGAATTGCGTAAAGTTTGAGCATGTATGGGCGTAATTGTTAAACTTATAGTTTTTTTTATTGAAAACTTGTACAAAACAAAGTTTTAACTAGCGACTAACTTTTAAAGTAAATCGGGACACAATGCCATCTACATATCGCCTGCATGTACCTACATCGAAGAATTCAATATAGAAAAAATACCATTGAATTATGGATCTATTACTTTAATCATCATACTAATATTATAAATGCGAAAGTCACTTTGTTTGTTGGTTTGTTGGTTTATTGGTTTGTTGGTTTGTCCTTCAATGACGCCGCAACGGAGCAACGGATTGACGTGATTTTTGGCATGGGTATAGTTAAGAACTTGGAGAGTGACATAGGCTACTTTTTATCCCGGAAAATTAAGGAGTTCCCGCGGGAATAACAAAAAACTTAAACCACGCGGACGAAGTCGCGGGCATCAGCTAGTAATATTATAAATGAGAAAGTTTGGTCCGATGGATGGATGTTTGCTACTCAATCACGCCAGAACGGCTGAACGGATCGGGATGAAATTTGGCACAGAGATAGATTATAGTCATGAATAATATAGGCTACTTTTATCCTCAATTCATGCGGACGAAGTCGCGGGCATCAGCTAGTACGAATTAAATTTATCAATGTTATATGGATATTAAATATACAGTAAACCTCTACTCTTATGTTGAATAATAAATTGCCGCTGCCTGTCTCTGCTTCTACATAAAATTAAAACTTGCAGAAGTCCTCCGTGGCGGCGGGGGCAGCGACCACTAAAGCAGAAAGAGCCAAGAGGAACAAGTATGAAAATAAAGAAAATACTTAATTTCATTTTTGTGCCTTTTGGTGTTGAAACCCTGGGGTCGTGGGGCGAAGATGCTAGATCATTTTTGAAGGATCTATCTTCTCGTCTCACAGAGTCCACAGGTGACCGGCGGGCTGGCAGTTACCTCGGCCAACATATAAGTTTGACTATTCAGAGAGGCAACGCAGCCAGCGTTCTTGAAACATTGTCTCAATGATTTGGATGATATTTTTTAAGGTTTAGTTTTTAATGTCTTTCATAGTTTCAATCATACTATTTACTATACTACTGTATTATAAATTCAAAAGTGTGTTTGCTTGTTCTTCAATCACGCCGCAACGGATCAACGGATCGACGTGATTTTTTGCATGGATATAGCCGAAGACTTGGAGAATGACTTGCTACCTTTTATCCCGGAGAATTAAGGAGTACCCACGGGAATTGAAAAACTTATTCCATGCGGAGGTAGTCGCGGGTATCAGCTAATTTATTCAGGGGATCAGCTAATCAAAGAGAGAAATACAAATCAAATACATATTAAAATGTTGTAGAAACTCAACTGATTAAGGAAGAAATAATAATTTAATATAAAAAATTCTTTTTAAACAACCGACTTCTAACTCCCGCGCCAACTTTACATCAACAAGCACACGCTATACAAAGTACTTATTTTATTGTTGATATTTTAAAAACCGCTCGACCGATTTCGATAAAATGTATATGGGACCACATGGGAAGTATGCCCTTTCAAATAAAAAAGAATCATCCAAATCGGTCCACTCATTCAAAAGTTCTGAGGTAACAAACATAAAAAAAAAAAAAAAAATACAGTCTAATTGAGAACCTCCTCCTTTTTTTGAAGTCGGTTGAAAACCATTATAAACTAACTCAAAGTCATAAGCAAGGTATAATGCCAGTAAAATATCGACCAAACAGCCTGAACTCTTCGTGCATGACCTTAACGTTCACATAGTTGTAATGTAGCTTACCTGAATTTAATTGTACCTATTTTTAGCTAGCGATGAGTGCCTAGTGGATAAGACCTCGGCCTCCTTTTCGGGAGGTCCGGGTTTGATCCCCGGTCACCTCTAACTTTTTTTATTCCACTAAAAGCTAGCCCTTTACGATCTTACCCGTTGGTTAGTAATGATGCAGTCTAAGATGGTAGTGGGCTAACCTGTATGAGGTACGGCAGTTATATAAAACCCATATGTACCTACCCCTAACCCATTTCTACTCGGCATCGTATCGGAACGGTACATCGCTTGGCGGTACGTCTCTGCCGGTAGGGTGGTAACTAGCCACAGCCGAAGCTTTCCACCAGTCCAGAGAAAATTCAGAAATTACAAATTCCCTGAATGACCCTGCCTGGAATCGAATCTGGGACCTCCCATAAGACCACAGCGCTCACCACTGCGCCAAGGAGGTTGTCAAAACTCATGCGATGTCGTCCATCTACCGAGTGGGGGGTTGCCAACGCTGCGCTTTCCAATACGAGGTCGCCATTCCAGCACTTTGGGACCCCAACGACATACTAGTTTTAAATATATGATAGAAGCAGGCGTTACTTTTCGAAAGTCCATTATAATGAAAGAAGTAGAACCTTAATTCGCTATAATCCGCCACAGTAAGTAAATCTATGTGGTACAGTATGCATCTTGCAATATTCCCCACGCCACACAAATCTACCAAATTATTCTCAACGTACGTTTCACTCCGACACCGGAGCATCTTTAGGAGATGTGGGCTCGACTAATTTCGAAGACTTTACAATCACTTTTACTTAGTGAATTGTAAAGATTGATTACTTACCTTCTTCTTTCATATATTAGTTTTACTTACCTCTGTAGTATGTGGACCCACGGCACTTGACACTATATATTATAAATGTATCTTATTTTAACAGGCAGTTATATTAAAGCACGACAAGCACCAACACGTCTTTTAATTGGGCCTCCCAACATTACATGGCGACCCTGCCAGTCGGTGCCCGCGCGCTTGCACCATGCGCGTGCACCGGCTGGGCACCGAGATACTGCATCCACATCCATAGAGTGGATTAAATTAAAATTTTGAAATTCGTGGAAGAATGAATTCCCGAAGCCCTGGACATGAAAATATTACCCGGACCTGACAAGAAGAAAAGAAGAAAATATTTCGTCACAGTAACGAATCTACAAATTAAATAAATCCTTTTAAAATTTATTCATGGAGTAAATATTATATATCAATGACTGCAGCGACGGCGTCCAGATTTTATATATATCTTCGAGACAAAGACGAGTTTACAGCGGTAACCGCAAGTTTTCCTAAGAAAAGAAGCATTCCTACGAAAAGTGAAAAAAGATAAAGACTAAAAGTGTTTCCGAAATTTCTATCTCCCAAATTGTGTTTTTTTTTGTGTGGCAAATTTTGAAGTAAAGTGAACATTGTAAATTATAGACTGGTTAATGAACTTCGAAAACCTAATAATATTTTTTATCGGTGTCCAGATTTAAAGAAAGATATCACGTTCTATTTTTTTATTTTGTAACGACGTAATAATTTTTTCTCTTTGTGTTGACTGCATCATGTGACCTGACCTGACTGATGACTATATTTTTATTTGCATGATACTACTACATATCCTAAAATGTGTTTTTTTTTTCCAGCGCAATTTTTATAAAAAATATAAAAGTAAGTAGTATAATAATAGGAACAACAAGGCAACTTCAAAAACTTGGTTAAGACGTACTCTTGGACCAGTAGCAGTATTTTGGGTATGTTTTATAGACCATATATATATTTTTTTGTTTTAGTTTTCAGTAACTTTGACTTTCAGCTATGCTTTAATTTTGAAGGATCATAATTACTTTTAAATTTCTTGAATTTAGGTATTAAAATAGTCACTTCCATTATAAAATAATCGAAAATCAGTGATTTTATGGCCAATTTTTATAATATAGTTTTTCAGTCATTATGTGTATCGATACTCGATGGATACGCATTTACAGTTAGTTGATTGTTGGAAATATAAATAACATAATAATGAAATAAACTTAGGTATTCATTTATTTTACAATTAGTTACTTAATCATTTATTATGGCAGAAAAAGATAAAATCTGTTTTGAGTAAAGAGATCATTGCATAAGTAGTTGAATTTTTAATTTCTGTTAGTTTTTACTTTTCTGAAAACACATTCCTTAGGTATGATATTAGAGATCAAGAATTTCATGTCGCAACTTTTGAGATGAACAAAGTCATATCGAATTCAAAAGAAAAGCTGATGCGAATGTAAGCGTTTTGTATTACAATAGCTTGATTGCAAATTCTTGAATTCGAGAACAATGAAACAATTATATTATTGTATTGATGATATACTTTTGATTTCGGGTATGTTTTGATTTGATTTACCAACTTTAAATTTTATTTTGAATATTGAATATTTATATGAAAGCATTTTAGCAACGAAATTCTTCTTCTCCGTCGTATCGCTCTTGTCAGAGCGGTCGTGGTCGTCACTTTGGTGTTGTGGCACGCTTAACGATCCGTCTCCACTCTTCCCTGATAGTAGCCTTGCGAGAACATTCGTGTAAGGGGACGTCCACCGCAGCCTTCACTTGGTCTGTCCACCTCATGGGTGATCTGCCACGTGCCCTGGTGCCCTCTACTCTTCCTTGAACAACCAGCCGCTCAATGGAGATGTTATCGTCGCGTCTAGTTACATGACCGACGAAATAGATGACGGAATATAGATTAACTGCTGGTGATGATGAATAAGAGACAAATAATTATGGACTAACGAGACATAAGGATTAAGGAACACTATATAGGAGTTCCTAGGGATTTTACTTATGACAATATGAATTTTTATAAATGTACTTAGGGATTTGGATATGGGAAGAGTAATGATCTGTAAGATCTGAATGATGAGATTGCATTTTATTTTTAGCTGAAGATGTAGGGGTTTGGTTAAGTTAATGAGAATGTAAGGTTTGGAATGTTATTTTGTTGGAATTACTAGATGGAGTGAGATTATGAAGTTATATTAGGTACAATTAATGAGAGTTATGAGAAGTGATGAAGTGACCAGCCCATCTCTTGATCATACCGTACGCTAGCTCGTCTGCGTGAAAGAATGGAGCAAAAGGCACGAAAATAAATGAATAAATATAATAAATATGAAAGAAATAATGGCATTTTAGGAATGTTGTATTAATGGAATTGGAAATGATTTGGTGAAGGTATAATTATTTGTGAAAGGATATGGAATGGGTCTTTTGAAGTTGGCAGTGTTATTAGATAACACAGAGGCAAGTAGTTTTTTTTTTAAGAGATAGGAAAAAGAAAGTATGTAGAAGTTTATCGATCTTAGCTTTACTATTGGTGGACGGATTGATCACCCGAACATAATATGGCATAGTTAATTATCGATATAACTTATTTTATAATGTGTTGTGTAAGGAATGTATGTCCGCCTTTTATCTCGATCATGTTGTACTGTAGATGTCTGCGTGAGAGTAAATGTGCATATGGGTATAGTATAAACGAATAAATAAAATAATGAGTTTTAATGAGATTAAAAGGTTAACCAAGAACTTATGAATAAATGAATTGTACTATGATTGAAGGGTATTAAGATAAAATATGACTTTCGTTCGCGCACCTAGGTACAGCTGTAAGTACGAGTACCTATGTAACGGATCATTATCATTAACGGATTAATAAATACCTACTTGACATGACTTATTTGAATGACTGGCCATCATTTAAATTACCATTACATGGAAATAATTATAAACATGACATATTATAACGTATCATGACTATAAGATTCGGACTTGACAACAACGATTTTAATAATTGTTTTTCTATTGTTTAACTATGAAGTTTTTTTGTTTTTTTGCACCCATTTTTGTACTTTACTTTTCAGCACTAGCTTAACAATTACTTAAATACTTATTAAAAAAAAAAAAAATGTTTAGCTTAAATTTTTTTTTTTTTCCAAGTGCCCTGGGAGGTGTAGTATGTGGACCCACGGCACTTGACACTATATATTATAAATGTACCTTATTTTAACAGGCAGTTATATTAAAGCACGACAAGCACCAACACGTCTTTTAATTGGGCCTCCCAACATTACACCTCTTACCCCTGGTTTTACTACGGAACCCTAAAATCTCTTGTCATCCGGTCGACGACCTAGACGGGGGATATAACCCCGGTCAACCCATTTGGCAATCTCTGTGCACCGCAAACACACGCCAAGACATTAATTTAACTTGCTACTATTTAAACAGTTAAATATCCATAAATAATTGAAAAATTAAAGCAGTTTCTTATAGAAATATTGAGGCTCTTCAAACTGCGGATAAACAAATATCTCAAAAGCCGGCAACGGCGTTTGGCGTTTCCTTTGGTGCTGCAAATGTTCATGGGAGTCAGTAAACACTTCAGGTGCTATTTGTTCGCTATTTGTTTATTTAAAAAAAGAATAAAAGAATCAATGCTTTTTCTGCATTTATAATATTAGTATTGCATAGTATCCCATGAACGATTCGGAAAATTTTAATGAAAATCATTTTACAAGGCTTAAGGACTGACACTGTTACCGGAATAAGGCATTGTTTTTTTTAAATTGCTGTAGAAAAGACACATTTATAAATGGAATAGAAACAATACAGTAACCCAATCAAACTGTTTATATAAATCTGTTACTAAATAAATAAATAAAATCTTTATTTGGAAAACTACAAGATACCGAGAAACTCAGGGACTAAACAATATTAGTACTTAGTATAAACTTACAGACTTTAATCAGCTAGATTCAGTGTCGTATAAAATCCTAAAGGGAACTTCAACCTCAGCGTAATGCTGATATGGTGTAGCTATACACCATTTTCAGGCATCAGCATATCGCTGATTTTCAGTCGACCCCTTGAACTTTGACGTACCGGACCGGCCCGGGCTGCCCGTCAATCTCACTACGCTGAAAAACAAAACAGGGAACTTAACTACCCACTAATATTATAACTAAGCTTACTCTATCAGATTTGATTATGTAAAGGAGAAATAATTAAAACTCGCCTTCGCCCTCGCCCTCGACCTCGCCCTCGCCCTCGCCGTTACCCTCGCCGTCACCATCGCCTTTGCCCTCACCTTCGCTCTCACCCTCGTCATTGCCCTTGCCTTCGCCTTCGCCCTCGCCATCGCCCTCGCCTTTGCCCTCGCCCTCGCCTTCGCCCTCGCCCTCGCTTCGTTCGATTTTTTTTTCGTTTTCATACTGTAACCACAGCATAGGTAACTGTAATGAATTCTGTAACCTTTATGAATCTGTCGTTCAGTTCCTGGCTAGCTAGGTTGCTCTACTGTCGCAAGACTGCGCAGTCCATACCTACATGTCCCGCTGCCAATTGTCGCGGGATCGATTCCCGCCGCGTACAGTTTGTATGAAACAAAAACAGACTCGTCTGCCTTCAAGTTTACTGACTGAAATAAATACTGACTGGCCTCAAATTGAGAAGCTAAACCACATTGATGACAAAGTTGATTGTTTTAATTCCTTATCAATTTATTTCATAAACATGCGCCATTGACAGCTGTTCGTATTAAGCGTCCACCTGCTCCTTGGATGACGGATCAAATTCGAACTTTGATGTCTAGGCGTGATAAATTGAAACGGAAGTTCAAGATTACTAGGTTAAACGATGACTGGGAAGCATTTAAAATTGCTAGGAATCGCAGCAATCAGGCGATCAGAAACGCCAAACGCCGCCACTCTTTTTCCTCGATTGAGAAGTGTCCACCCCAAAAGTTATGGGATTTGCTGCGAGCTGGGCTTTGGTAAGCGGCGTGATTATCTCGTCGGTAACTTTGATGTAAATGTGCTAAATACACATTTCTACACTCCCCCATTTCAGTTAAATGTAGTTACTAAGGCATCCACTATTAGTAAAGTTTCTGCTCTTCCATTGCCTGGACACTCCTCTTTCTGATTTAAATTCGTCATTGTCAACGGGCGTTTTTCCCACGCTGTGGAAAAACGCACACATTATTCCTTTACCGAAAAAAAATAACCCTACTGATGTAACACATTTCAGACCAATTTCAATATTGCCTTTCCTCTCAAAAATCTTAGAGCGAATAGTCCATCATCAATTTTCTATTTTTCTTAATAAAAATTCACTTTTAAATTCGTATCAATCTGGCTTTCGGATTCGACCCTCTCACAGTACATGTAAAGTGCTAATTAAAATCCCTGATGACATCCGACATGCTATAGATCGATCTATGGTTACGCTAATTACACTATTAGATTTTAGCAACGCCTTTAACTGTGTAGATCACGACATATTGATGGCAATTCTACGCTCTTTTAATATCTCACAGTCAGTAGGTGAATGGTTTATCTCATATCTTCGGGGCCGTCAGCAGTGTGTCCGAACTGAAGAGGTTTCCTCTGAATGGACTGACATCACTGCGGGCGTACCCCAGGGCGGAGTACTGTCTCCTCTACTTTTTTCTGTATTTATCAATACATTAGTTTCCGTTTTAAAGTTCAGTTCCTATCACCTGTATGCAGACGATTTACAGCTATACATTTCTTTCAATGTTGAGGATGTCCTTGACTCCATTGATAAACTCAACAGCGATCTGGAGGCAATCCGTGTCTGGACCGAAAACCATGGACTTCTCGTTAACCCTGCTAAAACACAAGTCATGTTTGTCGATAGACCTAGGCTACTTTCCAAACTGGATCTAAATTCCCTTCCACCAGTTACATTTAATTATATAAATTTACCATACTCCACGCAGGTGAAAAATTTAGTACTACATAATTATCTCGCAAGATCTCTCCTGGTCTTGTCACGTTGCGGAAATCAGTCGTAAGATTTTTGCAGCGATGCATGCACTTAAACGGATGCAGAATATGCTGCCACATAAAGCAAAACTTGTGCTGGTTAATTCCTTATTGCTTCCAATCATTGACTATGTAAATATCTGCTATACCGACCTCACCGAAGAGCTTCTGAACAAACTGGACCGCCTGCTCAACCTGTGCATTCGATATGTATACGGTTTGCGTAAGTATGACCACATTTCTAATTTCCGTTCAAGACTAGGTTGGCTTTACATTCGCTTTCGCCCAGATGCGCACGTTCTTGCTTCTCTCTATGGTATTCTTCATGATCCAAGTTCTCCTCAGTATTTCCAAGAACGCTTTAAGTACCTCGGCTTAACTGGACGTGTTCAACGTTCCTCAAACGTAGATATTCTTGTCTACCCGCAACATAAATCAACACTATATTCAGATTCCTTCACAGTTACTGCAATCAGGTTATGGAACGCCCTTCCCCAAAAAGTACGTCAGGCACCGTCTTTAAGCGTTTTTAAGCGTCGAGTACACGAACACTTTCAAAAATGTCAGAATCTCTCCACATAATCACATTCATAAGTAATAATTTATGTGTATATATTATATTTTACAAATGTATTTTATTGTATTTTATATTATTTTTATTTACGTTTACTACCTTAATATTAAGTATCATATTTTTAAGTAAGTATATTATATATTTTTGGTGTATTTCTTGCTATGTATTTTGACTTAAATTCTTTATTCGAGCCATTTACTAAATTGCTTAATAAATTATCATATCTCACTTTATTACCTACTACCTAATATGTTTCTTCTTACCCCAACTTTTTCTCTTTATATTGTACGCACTATGATCTCAACCCTGTCCCCACTACCAAAGGTTAACTGGAAGAGAATACCTCTAGGTATCAAGTTCGCCTTTGTACATTATTTATATGTGCAATAAAGAATTTAAACAAACAAACAAACAAAGTTTCTGCTTTATTTAGACAATAAAGTAAGAAGGAATCCGTTGTTGTTCAAACTAAAAACGGATTAATTTTTTTTTAATTATTCATACTGATTTTATAACTGCGAAAGTGTGTCTGTCTGTCTGCTACGCTTTCACGGTCCATCTGTTCATCCGATTAAGTGAAATTTGGTACAGGGAAGGTTTTATTCCGTCGAAGGACATAGGCTAATTTTTATCCCGGAAAATTAAAGAGTTCCCGCGGGAATCTAAAAATCTTTATCCTCACGGACGAAGTAGCGGGCATCTAGTACATGATAAATCAGATATGTTCTTAAATTGGGTTGTAAATAGTAGATTTTTATCAAATTCGCAAAAAATTGGCTTCCATTTATAACAAAACTAGATGATTCCCGCGACTTCGTCCGCGTGGGCCAAGTTTTTTCAATTCCCGCGGGTACTCTTGAATTTTCCGGGATAAAAAATAGCCTTTGTCCTTCCCCGGGATACAACCTACCCCTGTACCAAATTTCATTAAAATCGATTGAACAGATAAATTTTTTGATTCCCGTGGTAACCTTTGAATTTTCCGGGATATAAAGTAGCCTATGTCCTTCCCCGGGATACAACCTATCCCTGTACCAAATTTCATCAAAATCGGTTGAGTAGTTCGGCCGTGAAAGCGTAGCAGACAGACAGACAGACAGACAGACAGACAGACAGACACACTTTCGCATTTATAATATTAGTATGGATGATAACAATGGCACACTGTGAAGGGTTTCAAGGCAAATTTTAGGCTCTCGTTTCAATGGGCGGGCTGTAATTGTCAAAGTTTTGAGCCCTTTTAAGCCCTTTAATAATACGTGCCTCGAGTTCCTGGTCGCCGTTGGGTGGGATATATTTTTAGGGGTCCGTAGTCAACTAGGATTGGTAGCTGCACCCTGTACGTCCGTCTGTTTGACGTAGGCGTAGTGGCAAAGTATACTACTATAACAATATTATGAAAAAATATTTTTTTTAGGGTTCCTCACCTCCCACCTACTTGTTTGGCTCGGTGGCTAAAATTGGAACTAATTTTCGCATTTATAATGTTAGTATGGATTAGTATGGACCACTTCGTCCGCGTGGAATAAGTTTTTGAATGGAATATCGCATAATTTGTAATATTATAATGGATTTTGTAGAGTTTAGTGCTAAGTAGGTATGTTCGCTCTTGATTCTCATTAGATTTCATTTGATTTATTAAAATCGTTTGACTGTTACAAAGTTGAAGATTTTGAAATAGTAATAAATTTACATACTACCACTAAAAGGCATTAAGCTTAGAGCAGTTAACTTAACATAAAGTAATTATAATGACGGAACTAAAAGCTGTAATCCGCCACAGTAGGTAGATCTAAGTGGTACAGTGTGTATGTTGCACTTGTAGCTTGCGATATTCACCACACCACACAAATCTTCGAAATTATTCTCAACGTACTTTTCACTCCGACACCGGAGCATATTTAGGAGACGTTTTGTAACAAAAGTGAATTTGAATAAGTGTTTTAGATTTTTCATTAAATACTGTAAAATATGATGATGCAGTCTAAAATGGAAGCGGGCTAACATAGAATGGATATGGCAAGTTAATTATTAGGTTACGGGAACGTTGTATTTTATTATTTTTAGAATTCCATCATGGTGATCGTGATAATTGTTTGTTTCAGGTAAACGCAAATTTGACCCTAAACACCAAGTATGTTATAGTGCCAAGGGACATAAAACCGTAGTGAAGTTTACAGACTTTTATATTTCTTTACATTTTTGTAAGAATAGTCGATAAGGATCAAAATGGGTTGCAACACCAGTTCAGAAGCCAAAGGTACACAAGAGGAGAAGGAATCTAACACTCAAGAGAAACAGACTAATGTAACAGGTAAGTTACGTTTTTTTCTACTACTTCCTCGGAAACTGCTTCAATATTTAAAAAAACAAATCATAAAATTAGAGGATTTACGTTTTATAATTAAAGTTTAAAACGTAATTCCACGTCCCCTGTTAGTTTTATAATCATCAAGATAATGCCCGCGACTTCTTCCGCGTGGAATAAGTTTTTTAATCCCCACGAGGACTTCTAAATTTTCCGGTAAAAAAAGTAGCCTATGACACTCTCCAGATTCTCAACTATACACATGCCAAAATCATGTTGATCCGTTGCTCCGTTGCGGCGTGATCGAAGAACAAAACAACAATAAACAAAGGACCTCTTTCAACCGGGAAAGATTTAATTAACATTCATCGACACGGCGAAACAAGATGATACTTATCATGGAAATTGAGAAGGAATTGATCCGAGATTTTCGATTAACCCAGCCGTGCGCCCGTTCCTCCTGAACGGAAAATAACTTAAATTTTTGCGAACATTACATTCATTTTATGAAGATACTAGCTGATGCCCGCGGCTTCATCCGCGTGGATTGAGGTTTTTAATTTTCCGGGATTAAAAGTAGCCTACATGTTAATCCAGACCATAATCTATCTCGATTTGATCGATTAATCTAAAGTTATTCCTTGTAATAAGGTCCTCAGAGTGATAAGTCCGTAATATCTACTCTCTCTCTCTCTCTCTCTCTCTCTCTCTCTCTCTCTCTCTCTCTCTCTCTCTCTCTCTCTCTCTCTCTCTCTCTCTCTCTCTCATAATTGAGTAGGTATACAATACAGTCATGTAAGTTATTAAACTACCCTATTCCATACAACGAAATTCGTCAATTAATATAATGTATATAAGCCTCGATGCAACAAGAGTTCTTTTTTGTTAAATTTGTGTAGGTTATTTTTAGGGTTCCGTACCCAAAGGGTAAAGACTCCGCTGTCTGTCTGTCTGTCTGTCTGTCTGTCTCCAGGCTGTATCTCATAGACCGTGATAGCTAGAAAGCTGAAATTTTCACAAATGATGTATTTTCGTTGCCGCTATAACAACAAATACTAAAAATTAAAAAAAAATATATATTAAGGGGGGTCCCCATACAATAAACGTGTTTTTTTCGTATTTTTTTGTTCAATATTAAAAACGGTAACAGGTAGACGGTTCAAATTTTCACAGAATATTAACTTGTATATTACCTTTCAAAATAAATAATTAAATATCAATAAAGTAAATATTAAAGGGGGGCTCCCATACAACAAACGTAATTTTTTGATATTAACAGTAAACCTCTACAAACAAAGTAAGTTTTGCGGTTCATTAACAAAGGTAATTATACCTACTTCTTGAGTACGGAACCCTCGGTGCGCGAGTCCGACTCGCACTTGGCCGGTTTTTTTTTTAATATAAAATCCAAAAATATAAGGTATTTTCGTACGTAATAATCACATTTCTCGCAAAAAGGCTGAGCACGAATCTTTATAATATCACAAAGAAAACATGTTACGCAAATCGTTTCATAAATAAGGTTATAAATAGGATGAACATACTCACGGAGTTATAGGGATAAGTCTCTGTATCTGAAACTCGTGTTAAGGTTTGGTACAAGTAAATCTTTTGTAATATTAAATAAGCATATTTATATTAGTATAGAATAGAATATTTTTTATTTACAGATCCAACACATAGTAAACATAAAATAAAAAAAATTGTGTGTCAGCCACGACGCTCGACTGGAATTTACTCTTTTTAGTAAATGACGAAAAATTAACGCATTTTTTATATGACTGAAAGCATGGTTGATACATTTATTTATATTAATTATTTAATTTATATTCATCAAAATACATTACATAGTCATGGAAACATAAAGTCAATAACGTAACGGAGAAAGTTTGATTTTACTCCCCATAAATTTTCATACCCCGGGATTATAAATGCAAATCGATTCTAAAGGAGGTAAACTGCAAAAAGTACTTAAAATCTTACTTAACTTAATTATCGTCTAGAATCTTGCATTTGTGCTGCTCTAATAAATCGCTGATAGGTATCCTAATCGTGTTCTAGTTTAGTGCCACAGTAAACTAAAATATACTAGTGCTAAATTATAAGATGCATTCAACTTTAGTGTCAACTCGCCAATAAACTGGCCCACCAGTTTGGTGAGATTACATTTCGTACAACATTGTGCATATTTATTCGGTAAATAAATGAAAGCTAAATGAGGGCTACCGTTTTTATGCTCACTAGTTGGCGCCACTTGCGTGTAAGGTCCTAAAGTATAGCTGTAAATTCGGTAAACAAGCATATTTCTGGAAAAGAAAACCCTTTTGTAAACATACAGAAGCCAGGGAAATACTAACCTATGAATTAGCTGTTTTTTCAGCCCGCTTATTTTTGCACCTCTTTTTCTTAGCTCCGCTTTCAAAGTACAGAGCACTAGCATTGACACACGTATCTTACATCTTCCGTAATTAATCGGTTATTGCTAAATATTCACAACATTAACTAAATAATTAGACTCGCGATAAAATCCCCAGTGATACTTGACATTTCGGAGACCTCACTCTACACTAGCGCCCCTAGCGGCGAATTTAAACGCGGTAGCCATCATTAAAAAGATGTTCCGTCCGTGAATTGGAAAATATCCGCAATTTGTACCATACGCGAATTTGACCATGCGCTAATTGGACTGTGAATTAGGCCTGATTTGGACAATTTGGCCCAAATGAGAATTGGACCAATCGCACCTAAACTGATAAAATTCAAAAACGAAAAGCAAGATGGTAACCCTAGTGTCAGTTAATTTATAGTACGACGCCTAAGTCTTGATAATATATAAGTTTTTGTAGTACGTAATTCGGCCGGCTGATTTATTTTATCGGAGGTTTTCGGTTGTTTTTATGTTTTCGCCGAAAAGTTTGGGATATCTTTGTTATTTTCTCTTTAGGTATCTGGGTCAAGGTGAACATAAAAGTCTGATCTAATCTAGAAGTCTCTGTAGTAAAGCTTTTATTAGATGATTTCAAAAGAGTGGATTTCTATGTTTGATGGTTGGTTTGAAACTATGTTCAACAGATATTTACGTTTGGAAGATTTTAGTAATTACCTGTGAGGTAATTACCAAGAAATAATTTAATTTTGTTACGGGAAGTATCCCTTTTATTTTACTTGTAATATTTTATTTGTAACTAAGCATTATTTAAAACTGCTCTAAAATTCATATCGAAAGTAATAAATTACATTTAGGCGTGATAGACAGAACGGGCATTTCGGGTTTCATTTTTAAACTTTTCACAATAATTGTTTACAGCTAAAATATGAAGCGCCATCTAGCTTTTAATATTGAAAACGTTAGAAAGTGGATTTGACAGGTTGCAACCATTCTTGAACGCTGAAAATTTGTTCCTGAAAACTTTAAACGTCGTACCGTGAAACTTCAATAGATGGCGCTACTTGTTAAGTCCATGTATGATCGGTTGAGAGCTTTATGTTTAACATTTTAATCTCTTCTAGCCTTAAAATAAGCTCTAAAAAGAAATTCTTTGCTTCTCAGGTTCTCTTTAGTAGGTCATGACTATTGTTGCATTTCAAACGTAAAAAGGGCCCTATTATTCTATTAGCTAATAGCGTTGTTATATTAAATGATACAAGATGCCCTCGAATTGAAGATTTATCAAGATGATGCCCTCGAATTCGTCCGAGTTAATTTTGTATTACAAAGCTTCCGATAACCGTTTGTCCGTCTGATCTGACAGCTTACTGTATCTCATGAACCGATAGACAGTTGAAATTTTCACTGAGTGTGTTTAAATTACCACTTTAAGAGCCCAAGTACTGAAACATTGTTTTCTGTTCCGACGTTTTAGGATAGGAAAAATGAAAATTTCATTACCAAATTAATACTATTCGCTACTCAGTTAAATGAAGTATGACGTAATTAAAAAAAGTGGTCATAAAATCGTATAGTAACTGCAGAAAATTATCGGGAAATTCATGGAAATCTCAAAAAAGGCGTTATCGCGTTGCGACTATTGTGATTTAATCTGAGACCTTATTTAAACAAAAGTTATTTCAAATTAATCATTAAAGATCAAGGAACACTTTAATTAAACAATATTTTCAATACAACTTAAAGTTTTTGTACAATCTGGTTCCAAAGATCCCTCATACAAATACTCATACAAATTTACACTGGCTCGTCCAACCCAAATGTCAAAACGTATAGCCTAAGAGATTACTGTATTTGTGGTAACTATCTTTTGGTAACTATAATTATATCTCCTTACTATTAATTTCCATGTTTCAGATTTATGTTAGTATTATCACAGGTGGTCTAAGAGTTGATATACGAGTTATTTTGAATACTTAAAAATTAAAATAACTTTAATGGGAGATATTTAAATACTACACATTATCACATCAAAGCGGCGACACTTGAGCTATTTTTTACCCATGACGGAACGGACGGTATATAATATTATAATGTGCTTGCCCTAAGAGGTTGTGCGATTGTTTGTTTGTTTGTTTGTGTACTTTTTAGTTACCATTTTCCTGGAAAACTACTGGACCGATTAGTATGCAGTTTTTTGCAATAGATATGCATAACTTCTGTCAAGGTTCTTGAATATGTTTTAGGTTCATAGTCCACTAAGCTGAGCTGCTATCTTGATTTTTATGTTTCAATGTTTCAATTTTTCTGTAAAAGTACTTGGCTCGTTGAGATGCGGTGTTTTGCATTAGATATGAATAGCTTGTGAAAAAGTTCTTTAGATTTAGATATATTTTAAGTTATCGTGCTATCGTGCGCGCTGTTATCGTGTTTTTTTATTATGTTAACTTCTTTCTGGAAAACTGCTTTGCTGATTTAGATGCGATTTAAAAAAAAATATTTTTAGCTTCTGAGAAGGTTCTTAGATATGTTTAAGGGCCATAGTCCACCAAGCTGTGCTGCAATCGTGATTTGGTAGGTGGTCATAGGAACTCCTTCTCATCGTAAACCCGTCGTGTTTGGACTCTTTTGATTTGTCTTGATAAGCGCTAACCTAGATGCTGTGGTTACAGGAACTCCAGTTTTTTATCCATTATATTTTATAACGTATTTTTTGAACTGATATATTTTAACATTTATTTATCAGAATATTAAAGTTTAACACAATTTGACATCTCTACTCATTACCATTTGGCCATAGTCCAACACGCTGGTCAAAAAAACTACTGAGCCGACAAAGATGCAGTTTTGTGTTGATAAAACTACACAAAGTTGTTGTTACAAAGTTATAAGGTAACAAATTATAATGGAGCGCTGCAGTTCGTCGTGGGTTTTTTTTTTAATTTTAATTTTATTACTTGACGTACTACTTGACGTACCTAACGACGTATTACGTCTTTGAGAGGCAATATCTAGTAAACGCCCCGATGAATAGAATCAGTTTTTATACTGGTTACTTAGGTACAGCGCATACTTTAATACTATACTAGAATAAGCCTTCCTAGTTATTGGTCATTTCTGGTAACGCTTGCAGGCAGACCATCACAAATTCCACCAGACGATAGTTACTGTTGTGAATGATACGAGTACTTGATGAGAACTGGCATTTATTATTACTGAAATATATAACAATATTATATAAAATTCACATCATCTTTCCCTTTTATTTTTTAAAGTAGGTTATAAGTACATCTAGTTTTATTATAATTTTATAATTGGCTTAGATATGTAATTATATTTAAACAATACGTATCTAATCCTAATTTATTTTTACTGAAATACCAACATAACAATATTACCTATATGAAAATCACATCAGCAGCTATCTCTTAGCCTACATATTTTTTGAAAGCTTGCCCCCTTAACAACAAAGTTTGTTTTTATGCCTAACATTCACATATTTAATGAATATCAATTAATAATTAGCATGCGGTAGAATTTATTTTGTAAAATTTCATAGGCATGTATAGGTTTTGACAATTGTACACATTTTTAGTAGGTATGGCATATGTGATGAAAGAAATCTTAATAAATAACAGTTTAATAATTTTATATTAGTAAAGACTATTGAATAGAGTTATTAATTTTAAAAAAATATTAAAGTGTTAAATCTTGTACGATGGTAAGGAACCCTTCGTGTGCAAGTCCGACTCGCACTTGTCCGGGTTTTTTAATCCGGGAAATCTCTTAGATTTTCCGGGATACGAACATGTTTTTTTTCCCGGGATGCACCCTATCTGTGCTCTAAATTTCGTCGATTGAACGGATTGGATTGAAAACATTGATCATACGGAAAGATACAAATCAGGAGATACTTCTACCAATAGGGATGATGACAACTCGATCAAATCAGCAACTCTTTATCAAGCATAAAAACGCGCTTCTAGTATGGAGGTTTCTATGGAAATACATAGTTGTGACGTCATCAAATTTCAACACACCTTTTTTTTAAACAGTAGGTAGTTTAAAATTATTATCAAACTTAAAACTAACAGAAGATGTGAATTTAAGGTCTTTTGGAGGAAAGACTCTATTTAAAAATCAGTTAGAAATAATTTACTTTTGACATAGGCATCATCCCTATTATTCTATTATATTCTTTGACGATAAAAGCTCCGTAGAAGGTATGCATCTCTCTGAATGTTTTAATTAAAACAGGTATAGGTATTGTTTTTCTGCTCAAATATTTAATCATAATGCTTTGGGTATTCGTAAGAATCGAAACAAAGGATAAAAAGGTAGTATTTTGCGTTTAGAAATTCCTTTGTTTATGTTAAAACGGACGGGCGATACATATTAATGAAGTTACTGAACGTAGAAGTTACTGGGGACATACTACCATCGTTTAAAGCTGTATTATTTTAAAAATTGAGTTATATAAGTCGTATCTTAGCGTCCCTAAAATAAGGATTATAATTCTGAAACAAGAGCATAAACAAGATTAAAATAATACTGCTTTAAGTGACGATAGTAAGTCCCCTGGACGTAGCGCGGCGTGGAAATGAAATATAATTTAATCTGTGTTTTATTCATTTTCTAATTGGTTTCATGTTCTCGCTCTCTGCATGAATAGATTAATATAATAAAAATAACGATGAAATTTAAATGGATTTATTTTTTAACATAATCTATATATATAAAATTCAAAGTCCTGACTGACTGACTGACTGACTGACTGACTTATATATCAACGCACAGCCTAAACCGCTAGGGTTAGAGACTTGAAAATTTGACAGTAGCTTCCTTTTGTAACTTAGGCGCTCACTAAGGAAGGATTTTTCAAAATTCCACCCCTAAGGGGGTGAAATAGGGGTTGAAAGTTTGTATGAAAGTCCGTCATTTCTCAAGTTATATCCATGAAACTTAGTACATGAGTTATCGGTAAAAAATAAAGAAACGTGTTTTACAGTTTTTCAAAACTCCACCCCTAAAGGGGTAAAATAGGGGTTGAAATTTTGTATGAAAGTCCTTGATTTCTCAAGTTATAGTGATGAAACTTAGCATTTGGGCTTTGAGTTAGATATGCAGACGTACGTGTTACACCATTTTTGAAAATTCGACCCCCAAAGGGGTGAAATAGGTGATGAATGTCCTTCATTTATCAACATATTTTTCAAGTTATAACAAAGAGACTTGGTATTTTGGCTTTCGGTATAATATAAAGAAGTACGTGTGTAACAGTTTTTCAAAATTCCACCCCCAAACGGGTAAAATGGGGGTTGTAAGTTGGTGTAAAAGGCCGACGTTTTTCAAGTTAAATAGCCGTGAAACTTGATATTTGGGCTACCGGTTTAAATTATGAAATACATAATCCACAGTTTTTATAAATTCTATCCCAAAGGACGTTAAATAGTCCTTCAATCACGCCGCAACAGAGCAACGGACCGACGGGTTTTTTTCATGGGTTCTTTTTATCCCGGAAAATAAGGAATGCCTATGGGAATTAAAAAACTTATGCCACGCGAACGGAGTCGCGGGCGTCCGCTAGTCTTTATATATAAAAAAAACTAAAATAATGCCAGCGATTTCATCAACATTTTAAAAATCTTAGGGTAATTCTTCTAGGCTACTTTTTGTTGCAGAAAATCAAGGAGGTCCCGCGGGACTTTTCAAAGACCTAAACTCACGCGGATGAAGTCGGCGGCATCGTCTAGTTTCATATCTTACTAATATTATAATCTCGAAAGTTTGTGAGTATACATGTATGGATGTATGGGTGTTTGTTACGCTTTCACGCCAGAACGGCTGAACGGATCTGGGTGAAATTTGGCACAGAGATAGATTATAGTTTGGAATATAACATATAGGCTATCTATTATAGGCTAACCAAAAAACCTCATTCCACGCGGACGAAGTCGCGGGCATCAGCTAGTAAAACAAAATCCTGCACTAACCCTTTCACTATACAGCAACTTAATGATAAAGTTGGTTCAACATTGTTAAATTAGTTTCCTTTCAACGATTTAAATACAGGCTACGGAATGTCTTTGTTCGTAGCAAAGCTACGGACTACGGCGCTATGGTGCTACGACGTAGCTCATTCTGGTGAACATACCGTAAAGGTAACGTTTTTCTTAGAAAAAAATTGTAGAGAATAATGTTCTTCTTTGTAATATTATGCGAGTGTCCTTTTGTATCTTTCCGTGTCGTTTTTATAATTGTTGAGGGCTGTGACCTCTTTCTAGTCATAGAATGGTAGAGATATTCATTCTAGCAATGAATCCGATATCCATACTAATATTATAAATGCTAAAGTGTGTCTGTCTGTCTGCTACGCTTTAACCATCTTTTAAAACGATTTTGATGAATTTTGGTATAGAGAAAGGTTGTGTCCCGGGAAAGGACAGAGGCTCAATTCAAGCGGACGAAATCGCGGGGATTATCTAGTCCCTGATAAAGAAAAGAACGATGGACGAAGGACGACGGAGAAAGAGAGTGAAATAGAGAGATCTGTAGACCAATCAACGCGCTTCAATGGGTTGAAAATCTTTAGGTGAAATAGGAGAACATAATTCAAAAAACAATATTAATAATATAATATAATAGAATTAACTAGATAATAACCGCAACTTCATCCGCGTGGAATTAAGTTTTTGTGATTCCTTTCCCGGGATTCAACCTTTCTCTATACCAAATGTTATCAAAATCGGTTGTAAAGATTTTTTTTTAAATCTATTTATTCATATAAAAATAAAAAGTTACAAACTTAGTCTAATTGGTGTAGCATAAAATCAACCGTTAACGCGTACCAGAAAGACACACTTTCGCATTTATAATATTAGTATGGAATATGGATGATCGTATGGATTGATCCGGGGACCTCAAGACCAAAATACTCACCGCTGCGCCAGGAAGGTCGTTAAACCTTAACCCATTCAACACAAATTCTGTAACACTAAATTTCTGTGATTTGTTCAAAAGAAACATTATCAAAATGACGACTGTTTCCTTTTACACAAAGCGTGGGATTCGACCACACAAGTTATGTTTTTAACCCCCGTCGCACACAGAGGGGTGTATGAGTTATAACGTATGTATAATATGTGTATTTATGTATCTGTCCCTAAAACTAGCTCCCAAACTCGTAATCAGTACGCTTACTCCGAGTTTTTAAATTGCAAATTCGATTGACGTAGAGAGCGTTCTGAATGAACGCTCTCTACGTCAATCGAAATAACGTCATTAGCGTTAAAGTAAAATGAACCTTAACTGCATTGGTTTAGAGCTCATTTCATCATTTCGTGTATTTATTCACAGCCAGCGATCCAAACGCTGAATTTGTGACTTTAAAGCAAGAGCTTTTGGGTCCATTTTACTTTGACGCTAATGTGAGTGAACGCTCACTACGTCAATCGAATTTGCAATGTAAAAACTCTGTAAAAACTCAGAGTAAGCGTACAGGTATGTTTTTCAAACTGATAATTCAAACTTTAAGGAGTTCGTAGATTTTTGCATATCAAAAAATAAATAAATAAGTTTCTTTCTCGAGGCAACACAGGAACATATTTGTTAGTACCTACGATACAATGTTAATGAAAAACTACATGAGTATTTAAAAATGAACTCTTTAAATATTTATGTACATTAACCGTTTATCAAACATAACCGTACGTAGCGTAACGTATAGGTACGTTTTAAGCTCTCAAAATAGGAATTACTATTTTACCATCCTTTGTCCTAGATGAGCGACGAAAACGTCGCGACATGAAACGACTGTTGTGAGGTTTAAAAAGAAGCCCAACCCACAATTTACTCTATGATAAACAAAGACCTCAATTTACATAGACGGGCCCTGTCAAACAAATGTGGACTTATTTTACTAACGCCATCTAGTCTGAAAAGCGGGACAGCGCTATGGCGAGGACAAGGACAGTCTTATACAGGTGAGGGGCATGCACCGCAAGTCAGAGGCCTAACTTTTTTCTATGAAAGGGCCCATCTAGTACCTACATAATATATATTGATATATATATATCGATGATGATAATTTATATCACTACGAAACCCTAAATCTGTAATCAATTTGTATAAATAGAGAACCTGTAGCAATTTCTCATAATACATCAGAAGATCATTATAAGTATTATTAAGTATACAATTTCTAAGAAAATCTCATTAAAATATATAAATATCGGAAAATAAATCAATTTACAGATGAAAACGCTCGTCGACTATCATTTATAAACAAAATTAGACAATCATTAAGAAAACATTATTAAGTATACCATTTCTAAGAAAAATCTCATTGAAAGATATATTATCGGAAAATAAATCAAATTAATTTATTTTTTCAGATGAAAACTTTCGTTGACTACCGTTCCTATACAACCTTTCTTGGAAATCAACTCAAACGCACATAAATTCAAACCTTAACGTCTATGTTATACTGACTATATTTCTATTAAAACATTCACACAATAGATTTTCCTGTCGAATACCACCCTTTTCCCGCGTACAACCTGAAATATCCAAACGAACCTGCCTGAGTAAGAGAGACAATGCTATATTATTGAACAAGGATGTACTTACATCTATCTTTTTCTAACGTATAACTGTATCCCTGTCTCTCCGTTTTTCCTACTAAGCCTTCCCATAGTAGTCGCGCGATCCGTGAAGTTAGCACGTCTTTTGCTCATACAATTATTGCCACCCAGAACGGTGGTAAAGTTACAAGTACTTTAAAAAGTTAAAGTGGATTTATTCAGGAAATATTTGAAGATCGTCGAAGACAGGTTCTTCCCGGGTGAGTTTTTTTAATTACATGGAGGTCAACGATTGTAGAGCCTCATTAAAAAAAAAAAAACTCCGCGGTGGTTTTGCGGATTTGATGATGATTTTATGAATGAAAATGTTATGATTCTGATTTATATTACGATTATTTGGAATGAAAACGTTTTATTTTAAATATTTTGTGCTAAAACGGGCTTAGACAAAATTGAAATTCATCGGAATAGTGCACTATGAATGGGCGCCCCTGATTCCTGAATTTTCCATACTTTTCTAAAAATAGGAACATGTTCAGGCGAGTGATACTATCATTCTAATAATAAGATGTTCAGTAAATAAATACGTAGCGCTAAAAAATCTCTAAATGAAATTCTTAAACCTATATTTAAGTACTAGGGTAAAGCCTGCAACTTTGTCCGCGTTTATTTGGGTTATATTAAATCGTGTGGGAGTTATTTGATTTTCCGGGGAAAAAAGTAAACCGAAACCTAGGTCAGGCCCACGAATGCAACTAATATCGGTTTAAAGGTGCAGCCCGCGACTTCGTCCGCGTGGAATAAGTATTTTTGATTCCTACGGGAACTCCTTAATTTTCCGGTATAAAAAGTCGCTCTCCAGGTCATCAACTATACCCACGCAAAAAAACACGTTGATCCGTTGCTCTATTGCGGCGTGATTGAAGGACAAGCAAACACACTTTCGCATCAAACTAATATTATAATTACGCAATTGCATCATACAAGCTGACGCCCGCGACTTGGTCTGCGTGTTTTAAGTTTTTTTTTAATTGTCGCGGGAATGTCCTTACCAAATGACTCTAGTACGAAATTTCAACAAAACCGGTTAAAAGATGGCCGTTAAAGCGTAGCAGACAAACACACTTTCGCATGCATATCTAGTATTAGTATGGATGATGACCTAGTAGGTGCACAGCTAGGCAGGGAACCTGGGGGTAATTAGGTTAGAAGTAATAAACTGGGGTTGGTTATATTTAACTCAAAGGGCACACTATTATTTATCGTGTCTAAAACACACTATTTTCACACACTTATCTGACCCAGTGACAGCGTCGCTAGTATCTAATCTATTAAAAATTAATTAAAAGCACAAACATAAAAAAAAACAGATATAAAAATTAGTTCCAACTAGCTGATGCCCGCGACTTCGTCCACGTGGAATAAGTTTCTGGGTCTCTGCATAGAGTCCCTTACTGTATTAAGTACAATGCTACATCCAAATAGTTTTTTTTTGCGACACTCGGTATATATAAGTTAGCCCTTGACATACCCCTAGTCGGGTCCAACACTGCATTAACCGGAACGCTAAATTGCTTGGCGGCTTTGCCGGTAGGGCCGAAGAGCCCAGACCAGACCAGAGAAAATTCAGAAATTATAAATTCCCACTGCACCAGGTCGTAAATAAATAAATACTTATATTTTTCAGCTATCTTCTAATATTTGAATGTATGGATGGTTGGATGGATGTTTGTTTCTCAATTACGCCAGAACGGTCAAACGGATCTGAATGAAATTTGGCACAGAGATAGATTATAGTCTGGATTAACACTTAGGCTACTTTTTATCCTGGAAAATTAAAGAGTTCCCGCGTGAACCAAAAAAACCTCAATCCGCGCGGCCGAAGTCGCGGGCATCAGCTAGTATAATATTTAAACTTGAGAATATCATGTCATATTGAAAAGGATTATACTATGGAGGGATACATTCAATTTCTATACAACACGCAAAGCATTAAAGGCTTCTATTGAAAACCCGGAGAAAGGAATAAGCTTTTATGTAGAATAAGAAAAAGAAACACTTTACTTATATACCACACTAGCTGACGCCTGCGACTTTGTCCGCGTGGAATAAGTTTTTTTAATTCCCACAGGAAATCTTTAATTTTCCACGATAAAAAGTAGCCTATATCACTTTCCGGGTCCTCAACTATACCCATGCAAAAATCGCGTTGAACCGTTGCTCTGTTGCGGCGTGATTGAAGGGACAAACCAACAAACAAACACACTTTCTCATTTATAATATTAGTATCACGAGATGACATACCCCTACTTTGCTTGGGTGGATTAAAAAAGATTTTAAACATGTTTTCTTTAATTTTAAAAGAAAGCCCAATTTTACCAAATTACTTTAGATACCCACCTAACTTGTCATATGGCGGATTTTCGTGCAAACTTTCTTTCTTAGCGAGTGTTACGTCATAATACAAACTTATGTCGAAACTAGCTGTTGCCCGCTACTTCGCTTGCGGGAACTCTTCCATTTTCCGTTACAAAAATAAGTCTTTGTGTTATTCCAGACTATAATCTATCTCTGTGCATTTCATCCAGATCCGTTCAGCCGTTCTGGCGTGATTGAGTAGCAAACATCCATCCATCCAAACTTTCGCATTTTATAATATTAGTATAGAAGTATAGATCTCAAGGTTCTAACTGTCTGATAGATCAGTCAGTTAGTCAGGACAAGTATTCAAATATAACGTTTAGCCATATTCAAAGCATTGACGGTATAATTAATTTTAACGTTAATCAAATCATAAAATATGTACCTACTATGCCCATTGATGTAAAAATTTAGTACTATATGCCACCGTAATGCCGTTAAAGATCGCTTCTCGCGTTAAGATTCGATTTATATATTTAACGATATTCATATTAAGTTCATGAAAATTCCCTTAGGGTTTCTTTTTTATACGACTGCCTGAAAAAAGGAGTATATTGTTTTCAGGGTTCATGTATGTGAGTTTGTATATTCCACCATAACTTCTATACGCCTGAACCGATTTTGATAAATGAGGTATCGTTAGAATCCCTAGCTTATTCTGGGTGACATAGGTTAGTAAAAATTAAAAAAAAATTGATTGGGTGACCATGGTTCCGCATTAAACCCTAAAGTTGAAAATAAATATTCGAAAATAAGATTTACGATATAATCATCATCTAGAAAATGATGAGTAGATTACAAAAATATATAACACTATAGTTCCATATCCATTGATTCACAAAAAAATATCAGTGAATAAGATTCCAAAGTTATAACTGTGGTATCGTTACGTAGTAGCAGTGGTAGCCGTACTTCCATTCGAGGGGGATTTTTTATTACACGACTGCCCAAAAAAGGAGTGTTATGTTTTCATAGTTCGTTTAAGTAAGTGTGTCTACGGCAGAGCAGTCGTATTTTTTAATAATTTTAATTATATTCACTTGTTGTTTGGGTTTGTTTCGACCATACTGGATTTTATAATTATGGTATCATCTGAGGACCCTTTTCATTAATCACATGATGGTAGGGGGTTTCTTGGGTTAATATTGCTGTGGGTTCCCATGTAATTCAACTCTTCGGTTTCTTACGATTATTATCAGATGTTAGTGTAAATAACCGGGACAGACAGCTTAAAGGAAGAGAGGAAATGAAAAACTCTGATAGATTTGCCATTTAGTCTATAATATATGTAATTAAAATAATTCCAAACGATTTACTTTGGTCACCAACTACACACCCTGTATCACAAAATCTTTCGAAGACTGAGCGAATAACCGTCATTTTGCGTTTGTATGCGCCATGTTTTATTAACTTACCCACTTATAACTTTTAGAATAATTATATACTAGGTATATTATGCAGTAAGATTATGTTTAATTGTAGTATTAGGATGTTATAGTTTATAATATAATCGTATAGTGTTTATTTATAGCTAGGTATATGAAATAATTTGTAGATTTTTAGTTTGTAAGAATAAACCTATTGTCGGCGGCACTGTGGTGTTCGGTAAAATTCATATGAATTTATGTTAACACCACATTTTAATGTAGTCCTATATTAATTTTTCTTTTAGAATTTATTAAATAAAATTAAAAGAAATAAAAAAGTCAAGGCAAGTATTCATATATAATTACGTTTAGCCATATTCAAAGGAATTACGGAATAATTAATTATTGTACACGTTAATCAAATCATAAAATATGTACTGTGCCATGCCACCGTAATGCCGTTAATGATCACTTCTCGCGTTAAGATTCGATTTACATATTTAACGATATTCATATTATATTCATGAATATTCCCTTGGGGTTTCAAAAGTCTAAGTCATTTATTGCATTATATGTAAACTAGCTGATACCCGCGACTTCGTCCGCGTGGATTGAGGAGTTTTAGTTCCCGCGGGAACTCTTTAATTTTCCGGGATAAAAAGTACCCTATTATTTAATCCGGACTTCTAACTTTACGTCTGCAAAATTTCAAAGCAATCGGTTCAGTAGTTACGGCGTGAAAGCGGAACAAACATACAAACAAACTCACTTTCCCATTTATAATATTAGTAAGGATTGCCTCTTCGGGCGTACAAACAGAGGTAGGTACAGAAATATTGCTTAAAAAATTACAAATATGATCTAATAAAATGTTAGCGTATAAGGAAATTATAAATTACTAGCTGATGCCCGCGACTTCGTCCGCGTGGTTAAAGTTTTTTTGAAAACCGCGGGAACTCCATTAATTTCCCGGGATTAAAAGTAGCCTATGTCACTCTCCAGGTCCTCAATTATACCCTTGGCAAAATCACGTCGATCCGTTGCTCCGTTACGGCGTGATTGAAGGACAAACCAACAAACAAACACACTTTCGCATTTATAATATTATCAAAATGTCAAAATCTAAAACTTACATGTAAAATTTTAGAATTTCTTTTTTATTTGGTTAACCTGTTTCCATCATACTGGATTTTATAACTATGGTATCAGACTTCTTATTATTTGATAAGGCGAAAGGACACTTTGGACAGGGCATGACAGATTGTCCGCGCGAAACGCCTATGTTTCGCCGCGTCGCGCAGGTATGTGCAGCTCCATATAAATGCAGCTGACGTGTTGTCCTAAAGCTAGCTAGTAAAAAAGGTTCTTTTTTATATTTTTTAAGAATTATGCACATACCTACTATGTTTTATTCTATAATGTATCTAAGGGTCGTAGCCCCTTAGTCCTTACCATTAATCACATGATGGGAGGGACTTCCTTGGGATAGTAATGCGGTGGGTTCCCATGTACTTCCACATACAACTCGACCAAAGAGAACTATTTCAACTCTTAGGTTTCTTACGATTATTATCAGATGTTGGTGTAAATAACCCGGAGTGACAGCTTAAAGGAAGGGAGGAAATGAAAAGGCCAAGGTCGGACTTCCAAACACAGTTACTTGAGTCAACGTTTGCTCAACAATCGCAGTCGATTGATATGCGTTGTCACAACTAGGCCACTCGTGTCTCAAAAGTAATTTCTTTTCGAGTTAAAATACATCATGCAGTTTGGAAGATTCCTATTTAAAAAAGTGTGTGTGTGCACACACAGCAGAAGTGAAGCTTCAGAATAGTAGCCTACGAGAGAATGAGATAAAAAATTGTATCCTATCTCATGGTGTCGCAGGCTAAATTATATTTATAAAATATATGTTTGTCTCTTTTTGGTGTCGCTTTTTCGTTTCGTTTTTCGTTTCATCGAATTTTCAAATCACAACGATTCTAAAGAAGTTTCTCTTCAATATTCTTTAACAAAATTCCTCAACCTATTATAAACTTACCTTTACACAAGTTTAAGATAACCATTAAAAAAATGCTCCTAAAGAAGCTTATTATACTGTCGAAGATTATATTAATGACTAGCGGACGCCCGCGACTTCGTTCGCGTAGCATAAGTTTTTTAATTCCCACAGGCATTCCTTAATTTTCCGGGATAAAAAGAACCCATGAAAAAAAAACCGTCGATCCGTTGCTCTGATGCGGCGTGATTGAACATCCCTTGGGATAGCATTTATAAAAACTATGAATTATTTATTTCATAATTTAAGCCAGTAAATTAGCCCAAATATCAAGTTTCATGGCTATAACTTGAAAAACGCCGGCCTTTTACACCATTTAACAACCCCCATTTTACCCGTTTGGGGGTGGAATTTTGAAAAACTGTTACACAAGTACTTCTTTATACTATACCGAAAGCCAAAATACCAAGTTTCGTTGTTATAACTTGAAAAATATGTTGATAAATGAAGGACATTCATCTCCTAATTCACCCCTTTGGGGGTCGAATTTTCAAAAATGGTGTAACACGTACTTCGGCATATCTAACTGAAAGCCCAAATGCTAGGTTTCATCACTATAACTTGAGAAATGAAGGACTTTCATACAAACTTTGAACCCCTATTTTACCCCTTTATGGGTGGAATTTTGAAAAACTGTGCCACACGTACTTCTTTATTTATTACTTAAAGCCAAAATACCAAGTTTCGTTGATACAACTTAAGAAATATCTTGAGAAATGAAGGACTTTCATATAAACTTTCATCGCCTATTTCACCCCTTCGGGGGTAGAATTTTCAAAAACTGTAAAATAAGTATTTCTTTATTTTTTACCGATAGCTCATATACCAAGTATCATGAATATAACTTGAGAAATGACGGACTTTCATACAAACTTTCAACCGCTATTTCACCCCCTTAGGGGTGGAATTTTGAAAAATCTTTCCTTAGTGAGCACCTACGTCACAAAAGGAAGCTACCGTCAAAATTTCAAGTCTCTAACCCTAGCGGTTTAGGCTGTGCGTTGATATAAAAGTCAGTCAGTCAGTCAGTCAGTCAGTCAGACAGTCAGTTAGTCAGTCAGTCAGTCAGGACTTTGAATTTTATATATATAGAAGATAAAGGCGCATGGATTTGACTCGCTCCAGCAATGCTGAGGACTGTGGTTACTTAAGTATCTGTATATGTAGATTATTGTAATCATACCATATTTTTTTTTCGAAAGAGCAACCAGTTCTTACACCGAGAAGAAACAGCAAGTAACGTGTTACTTGCTGTTTCTTCTCGGTAGGAACGGCATTCCGAACCAGTGGTAGTATTCATTTGACTATTCATAAGAACTTGTAAAAAGTCTATTTGAATAAAAATCATTTGAATTTGAATTTGAATAAAAATCTCATCCAACTCGGTTACCTGTAACTTTCGTACTTATTCAATGATAAACTTTCGTTCCAGTAACTTTGATTGAAACTAAACGGAGCGGAAAATTGTTCAACCACAGCTTACTACTTTACGTAGTAACTTAACTAAACATAGAAGTTTTGAGAGAAGTTTAGATTTAATTATATCATAGTTGTAACCTTACTTAATTATCGTCTGTGTAAATTAATGTAATTACGGAATAATAATGATTTTAAGGCGAGTATGCCATATATTCATACTAATATTATAAATGCGAAAGTGTGTCTGTCTGTCTGCTACGCCCACACTTTCACGGCCCATCTGTTCAACTGATTTTGATAAACTTTGGTGGTATAGTGGTAGGTTACACCCCGGGGAAGGACATAGGCTACATTTTATCCCGGAAAATTGAAGAGTTCAACAAGCGTAACTGATTACGATTTTCTTACACACTTAGTATAAGTTTTTACAACGCAAATTCGATTGACCGTATTGAATGTTCGCTCACATTAGCGTCAAAGTAAAATGATCCTTATTTGTACAAATTTAGAGCTCAATTCCGTGTATGCAGTAACAGCCATCGCTTCAAACGATACGTTACAAAATAAAATTCGGTTGTACTGGATTTGTGACTCTAAATCAAGAGCTTTGGGTCTATTTTACTTTGCAATGCAATGTAAAAACTTAGCGTACAGGGGTCACATCGTAACGAAACGAAGGTCGAGTAGGTCAAAGATGAAAGAAGGGACGACGAGGTGAGCCTTCAGGCATTGCCCTATTATTTACGCCTTATTAATTTTACGCTCAAAAACAATAAATAATTACGTAATCCGAATTTTTTTTACATCTTTCATCTTGTATATGTCACCGTAAGATTGCAAAAACCGTTAGATTGTAATCCAACTAGCGATATTGTAAACTGTCGACGTATTGTGAACCGTTCAATGTTCCGAGTGTCAATTTTTGAAATATTCATTGTATTTACGTTTTCTTCTCTTTATTGTAGGTTAGGTTAGGGCTCGACATAAACAACCAAGTAGTGGTACTTAGGTATTATCGGGTTAGTATATCTAACAGATTACAATCTACCGAAAAATAATGCGTTAAATTGTAATCTGTCGACAGTTTACAATATCGCTAGACAGATTACAATCCAACGGCCTTTGCAATCTTACGGTGACATATATTTACGAGTAGGTTAGCTTGCGTCTTGAATTTTTGAAATCAGGAAAATGAAAGAGTTTTTATTTACTACAAGTTAGCCCTGGACGGCGTCCTCACCTGAAGCTGTGAAGTGATGATGCAGTCTAAGATGGTAGCGGGCTACATCATCTACCATCATCTAGCATTACATAAAACACTGTATAGTGAATATAGATTCACTAATAAGTACTTATACTAATTAAAGAGTTCCCGCGGGACCCAAAAATCCTCAATTCAGCTAGTCAGCTAGTTTAAATGCGAAAGTTTGGATGAATGGATGGCGATGTTTGTTACTCAAGCACGCCAGATCGGTCGAACGGATCTGGATGAAAGGCACAGAGCTAGTTTATAGTCTGGAATAATACCTACATAAGCTACTTTTTATCCCGGAAAATTAAAGAGTTCCCGCTGGAAGGAAAATACCTCAATCCACGCAGACGAAGTCGCGAGCATCAGCTAGTCTTTAAATAAATAAAGTCAAGTACATAATACAACGTGAAATGTAACGTAGAACGGAGCGAGTCCGTAGGCTTGAGCTAAATATACGGAATGCCGCAACATTAGACCCGCCCCTGCAGTGCTGCGATAATGAGTTGATATAACAAGGCTTACACTGTCTCATACATCCTTTTCAACTGACCTTTAAGTCCTTTAACACTGCGCTTACACCAAGGTGTGCATGTTAGTCAGATTCAGATACAGATTCATTTATTTGCATTTAACATGAATAATTGTATAATAATTTACATGTTAGGACACATGCAATTTGAGTGACAGTCTTAGATTTAGTCAGTAAATAGGAAATTCACTGAAACTGTTACTAGAAATAAATAGATTTTTTGTAGTAGTTGTGATTTTAATTGTTAGGTACTTACCACAAAAACAGGTGACGTAAGTAATGTCACTTGTTTTTATGTTAAGTACCTTACTAGTGGCATTACTTGTACAAATAAAATTCTACCTAACTATTATCTATAAAATATTCATTATCTCATTCAAATATTGGTAAGTACCTAAAACAACCAAACCACCTAGCAAAATGCTAGACATCAAATGAAGGTATCACATTCAAGACTTGAAGAGGGTTTTATTGGTGTTTCCTTCATTATATTTAATATCTAAGCCGATCAGCTCCGAAGCTTTGCCTTGGGGAACAATACAATGATATTTTATATGAATTCTTGTAACATTGTTGCAATGATCCGCTAGTTGGGTTACGGTTTGAAGTGTTCAATATTCAGTAAGGGTGAAAATAGGTACTAAAATTCTACATCAATGGTGAAAACACAAAATGGACAAAAGAAAATTGCAAAAAGTTTTTTTTCACGCGGGCTTGATTTATATAGTAATAACTAGATGATTCCCGCGACTTCGTCCGCGTGGACCAAGTTTTTTCGATTCCCGCGGGAACTCTTGAATTTTTCGGGATAAAAAGTAGCCTATGTCCTTCCTCAGGATACAACCTATCCCTGTACCAAATTTCAACAAAATCGGTTGAACAGATACATTGTTTTGATTCCCGCGGGAACTCTTCAATTTTCCGGGATAAAAAGTAGCCTATGTCCTTCCCCGGGATACAACCTATCCCTGTACCAAATTTCAACAAAATCGGTTGAACAGATACATTTTTTGTATTCCCGCGGGAACTCTTCAATTTTCCGGGATAAAAAGTAGCCTATGTCCTTCCCCGGGATGTAACCTACCTCTGTACCAAATTTCATCAAAATCGGTTGAGTAGTTGGGCCGTGAAAGCGTAGCAGACAGACAGACAGACAGACAGACAGACAGACAGACACACTTTCGCATTTATAATATTAGTATGGATTACGTTAGGCTAGCTAGCTTTAAGTTCTATTGTATTATTTTCAATAAACCCTTAAATGGAATTACCTATTTAGGAATTAGAAGATTTCAAAGGTTGGTTTAAATTAACTTTGTTCGCAAAATTAGGAATCTTGCGATTATTACTACGGAACCCATATTAACGGAAAAAACCGGGCAAGTGCGAGTCGGACTCGCGCACGAAGGGTTCCGTACCATTATTAATAAATAATTACCTTTGTTAATGAACCGCAAGACTAACTTTGTTTGTAGAGGTTTATTGTTAATATCAAAAAAACTATGCTAGTTAGAGCATTGGCTATAGTTTTCCTGTAAAATATACGTAAATTCCTATTGACCATAATTATTTCAAATTTTTCGATGGGTAAACTCCGGAGATAAGGGGGGGGAACGGTATTTTTTTAGACATTTTCCCCGATAAATCAAAAACTATCATAACTAAAAATAATTAAAAATCTGTTTTAGAATGGACAAAGTAAACCCTTTCATATGATACCCCACACAGTACAGTTATCTCACTTTTAAATTTCAACCCTCAGATTTTCCCCCCTTTTTAAATAAAAACAAAAATAATTTCCAATTTTTTTTAATTCCAGTGTCTTTGGGCCACTAAAATACATAACTATTCCAAATTTCATGTCGATAGCTTTGGTAGTTACTGAAATAATCGAGTGTGACGGACGGACAGACAGACGGAGAAAGTCGCACCATAAGGGTTCCATTTTACCATTTTGGTACGGAACCCTAAAAATGAATTGTTAGTTTAAGTTTTTGTTTAAAGTGGGCGCCATGGTGTACAGTTTACGTGTTGCTTCTTAAGTTTTGCTATTCAAGCATGTTTTTAGGGTTCCGTACCAAAATGGTAAAATGGAACCCTTACTTGTTAATTAAATAGCTTTTTTACGGCATAATAAGTAAATTCCTTATAAAAAAATCTTGAAAATACTTTTGAATTTTTTTACTTATCTCTATTTCCTATAATCGTCAACTAGTTTCTGCTCAATAATAAGAGTATCCTCACATTCAGGCTATAAAGACGGTTTATTTGCTTCATATTTAAGGAGATCAGTTCGCTTACGGTGCCTTGGGGAACAATACAAAGATATTATTTGAGATAAATTCTTGTGATATGGTTACAAAGATATTATTTCAAAACTATAGTTATGTCACGTACCTTGACGTCCCTAAAATCTATATCCATACTTAATATTATAAATAATGCGAAAGTGTGTTTCTCTGTCTGCTGCAATTTCAACTCATCAGCCATTTTTTCAACTGATTTTGCTACCAAAATCATACATGAATGGATTTTGATTAAATTTGCTATAGAGATAGGTTGCATCCCGGGAAAGGACACAGGCTAGTTTTATCCCGGAAAATTAAGGAGTTTCCACGGAAATTAAAAATAACTTACGGACAAAGTCGCGGGCGTCAGCTAGTGTATACATAAATGATTGCTATTAAAGGTGCAAAAACCCATTTCAACTGTACATGAATATTAATTTTGGGGCCATTCACGATCATAATGTGAGCCCGAAGTTTGACTGACACGCTGTAATGAAGCCTACGAAGCCAACGCAATTAAGCCCCACCCGGCCTTGTACCGTTTTAACCACCTTAATCATATTACTGGGTGGTGTACACCTGCGATCATACAATTCATACATAGTTATCATTCTCCATACTTCTTGCTAATCTTACTAATATTATAAATGCGAAAGTGTGTTTGTTTGTCCTTCAATCACGTCGCAACGGAGCAACGAATCATGGTGAAAATTGGCATGGCTATGGTTAAAGACCTGGAGAGTGACATAGGCTACTTTTTAACTCGGAAAATTAAGGAGTTTCTGCGGGAATTAAAAAACTTAAACCATATAACCATAGAGTTATATTATCTCTATGCCTATAACCGTATTATTATAGAAAAATATGCGCCGAATTGAAAACGTCCCTCTTTTTGGAAGTCGGTTAAAATAGATGGTGAAAATGGAAGCGGTGATAGTCTACTCTAGTGGTTTAGACACCTGACGTCCTATTCGATTGGAAATTTTTAGTGGGTAAAAATAGTAATAAAATAATTAAATAGTATTTTTTAAAGTAATTAAATTAAATAGTAAATAAAATTTTGATGAAAAGTGGCTAGATTTTGTAGGTTGTAAAATGTACAAATGCGAAAGTGTGTCTGTCTGACTGCAACGCTTTTACGGCCCATCTTTTCGACTTAAATTTTTGATGATATAATCTATTTAATCTAAATATTATATAAAACGTGACAGACAGAAAGACACACTTTCGCTTTTATAGATATATTCCGTGTTAACTTACATTCAAAGCTTACTAGATATATTTTCACTACGGCGCGATGGAATGGGAGTACCAATGAGGCATAAGTCAGAACGAATTCGCACACAAAATTCGGTACACTAGCCCTAGGTATCTAATCTACATCTCGTTAAACAGTAGGTATCGGTTTGACCTCAGACATTTCGTCAGTTGTCAACTACCTGCCCTTTAATTACCTCTGAACTCGGTAGGTATTTGATAGATGGTAGACTTGGTATCATCAGTAATTTTACCACAGAACTGTCACAAAAGTGAAAGCGTAGCAGACAGTCAGACAGATAGAAAGACAGACATACAGACACAGTTTCGCATTTGATAATATTATAATAGTATATAGATTATCCCAGTAATGGCAGGTTTATGTGATTAATAGGTCACGACCCTCTGCAATGAGGAATACGACGCAGAGAGAGACCTATGAGTAAATATCCGTGTGATTTCGTAGCGATCTTCAAACACACGTGCGCTGTATTCTCTCACTCTCATCGCCGCAAGGGGTGATAAATGGTATAAGCAATTAGTACATACACGCGTTGATATGAGTCTCGGGCTTTAATCTCGCTGTCAACAGATATATATATGGCCCAAATTACTCTGGATTTCCTACCTCTAGGGACTCATCGCTCTGATGTCACATTTGTTTTTCAGAATCGCTCGTAATTAAGGGACTTCTAAGCGAGCTCCAACCCAAAGTTAAGGGTGTCCCAGGATTCACGCAAGATTTAGTGCCAATAATTGTCTACAAAAATAGTGTTACCAGCAGGGCGACCGCGTATCTCTTGCATCAATCATTGATACATCGCAATCACCTCCGATTGGCTGAATTTATAGTATTCTTGCTGCGTCAATGGATTTCGTCCAATAGTGGAAGAGTGTTAACCAATCAGAGATGATTGCTATGTATCAATGATTGATGCAAAAGATACGCGGTCGCCCGGCGGGTCTGGCTCACTTGTCACGTGACCTGAGATATTCACCTACTGCTGCGTGGCATGCGCGAACCGTAGTTATACCTGTGGTGTTACCGATATTTAAAAAAATATAAAACAGGTGACGGCTTCAGGGTTATGAGAAAGAATAATATGCTCCTGTGCTGAGCATTTATTTTAAACAATAATGAACACCTACCGTCGACGTGTCTGTCTGTCTGTCTGCTACGCTTTAACTGCCCACTTTTTCAACCGATTTTGATGAAATTTGGTACAGGGGTAGGCTTTATCCCGGGGAAAGACATAGGCAACTTTTAATCTCGTAATTTAAGGAATTCACCCGGGAACCATAAAATTTTAAGTCCCGGGCATTATCTAGTTCCATATTTAAACAGTATAGGTAACTTTCACACGATCGATTGCGTAAAAGATTGTACTACTACAACCAATACTTAAAACTACCCTCATTATAAATTAAAGAGAAATTTATATTTTGCTTGGAATTGTACGTTATAAACTAATTTAACTTGTTTATATTAAGAATTTTATGTTAGCCTATAAGTTTCATATACTTAAGTGAATTATAAAATTCTTTTTGAAATAATCTTAAACCAGAGTAAGGCTAGGCATGTTGACTTAAATTCGCTATGGTCTGGTATATTTTGTCGACTAAACTGAACTTAAGCATGAGAAATGACCTCCACAGCACAAACTTATCGAAACCTATTCACAGCTCACCGACAAATTGGTATTTATAAAGCCGACACCTAATCAAATAAGCGTCCAAACACATTCCACTTTGAACTCTGGCTCACAGGTAATTGCGTTGATTTTCGTTTATAGGGTGATATTTGAGCATAGTAGTCGAAATTTACTGAGCCGATTTAGGTAGGGATTAGAGGTGATTATTATACAACGTCCATGTAACGTTGCCTAATCCTATTAAAGAGTGTGGTGGTGAAACAGTTCATGTTGGGGATGATACGGAGCTTCGACTCCGACTCCGATAAGTCGGTACTTCCGAATGATATTACACTTCCGGTTTTGACTTCGGCACCGACACTTTAAATCGAACGATTTAATCGAATTCGAAGCATAGCAGATAGAGGTAGTGGCGCGCGGTGGATTTAAAAACTCCGACTCTGACTTGACTCCGCGACTTTGACGACCTCCGTGGCGCAGTGTGTAGCGCTGTTGCCTTAACGTGCGTAGGTCCTGGGTTCGATCCCCGGCAGGGTCAATTTGGGAATTTATAATTTCTGAATTTTCCCTGTTCTGGCCTGGTAGGTGGCTTCGACCGTGGCTACCACCCTACCGGCAAAGACGTGCCGCCAAGCGATTTAGCGTTCCGGTACGATGCCGTGTAGAAACGAATAGGGGTATGGGTTTATTATAACTGCCATGCCCCTAACAGGTTAGCCCGCTACCATCTTAGACTGCATGATCACTTACCATTAGGTGAGATCGCAGTCAAGGGCTAACTTGTAGAGGATAAAAAAAAGACTTCGGTTCCGATAAAACCCACCTCCGTAACATCCCTGGTTTATGTCAAGACGGATGTCATTGCTATGATGAAGATAATTAAATTAATGTACCTACTTAATTTAATTTATGACCCAGTGCGAGTGCATTTTGCCGAAATTTTCATGAATTCCCATGTTTGGATCAGTTTCGAAACAGATCGCAGTCAAGGGCTAACTCAGTACCCAGTCATCGATTAAAAATTTAAAAAACAAATTAGTCAATGTGTTTGCCTGACAATTAAAATTGACGATTTTTCAAAAATCCTTTCTCATAGGATGCCTGCGTCATAAAAGCCAAAATGATGAACAAATAAAATGCCTGTATGCCAAATTTCAGCCCGATCCGTCCACTGGTTTGAGCTGTGCGTTGATAGATCAGTCAGTCAGTCACCTTTTTAGGGTACCGTAGCCAAATTTGGCAAAAACGGAACCCTTATAGATTCGTCATGTCTGTCTGTCTGTCTGTCCGTCCGTATGTCACAGCCACTTTTTTCCGAAACTATAAGAACTATACTGTTGAAACTTGGTAAGTAGATGTATTCTGTGAACCGCAATAAGGTTTTCTTACAAAAATAGAAAATAAACAATAACTTTTGGGGATTCCCCATACTTAGAACTGAAACTCAAAAATTTTTTTTTCATCTAACCCTTACGTGTGGTTTTTTTCATCTATGGATAGGTCTTCAAAAATGATATTGAGGTTTGTAATATCTTTTTTTTCTAAACTGAATAGTTTGCGCGAGAGACACTTCCAAAGTGGTAAAATGTGTGTAACTTCTAAAATAAGAGAATGATAAAACTAAAAAAAATATATGTTGTACATTACCATGCAAACTTCCACCGAAAATTGGTTTGAATGAGATCTAGTGAGTAGTTTTTTTTTAATACGTCATAAATCGTAAACCGCAATTTACCTTTCATTCAATCAACTCAAATATTTGATTCCCCGTGAACTCAGAATCTTAAAATTTGGTGCAAAGCAACGTCTTATAGCACAGTTAAAGGAAAAATTGCGAAAAGCATGAATTTTTAGTTACATCATATAATAAAAATATATTTAATAATTTAAAACTTACTACAGGTTTGTACGGAACCCTCGGTGCGCGAGTCCGACTCGCACTTGGCCGGTTTTTTTCTTATATATATTTAGTCATATGACTCAAATTGCTGGATCAAAACTGGAGATTTTGCATCTACCCGAGCCAAATTTGACTGGGTTAGATAGTTACAAATAACACTAAAATTCTTTTAGTTATGCAATTCTCCACTCATTTTCGATAATAGGTGAAGGAAGAGATAAAGTATATTACTTTGATAGGTAGAACGCCTATAACAAAATCCGTAACATAGATTCAGTATTGGGCTCGCTGGAAGTGCCAGCGAGCCCAATACTGAATCTATGATCCCTAATCAGTGTCTACGTGGCATCGTCCCTTACGAATTAATGAGCTGGCGATAAGGCTTCCTCAGCAAGCTGTTAACCAGACTAAGTTGACCCGTACTTATGTAGGAAAAAGCATTCCAAGTAAATAATGACCTCCCTACCGAATTTCGGCCACGGCGGCCTATTTTCAGAGAGATTAGCCATCAACGCGGGAGATATTATAGGGTACAATTAGTTAGCGCATACACAGGTGCAATCTCTGTTCCTTTACTTTCATAGCTCGATGTGACGGATAATTCGACACGACAGGAGAGAGATCTGACGCAGGATACGTCTTATTCCCTATCTTCTAGGCAAACGCGCTGACGCGCGTGGCGTGTAGTTCATAGAGGCGTAAAAGCACTACCTACCCAAATGGAAATACGTCAATACACTTTTTCATGATGACAAAGTTGGTCAGTAAATAGGTATTCTGGCTAACTAATGCCTACCTTAGCTTCAAACCTTGTGTACGCCACTGCTTCATATAATTAATCTCATTATAACTTAATATAAATAATGAAATCGATATTGTTGTTGTTCTGCCACTTTCAACTTTGTGGATTATAGTTAAGCCTTCGATTGTGTAAGCTGAAACTGTTTACAAAAGATCCTATGAAAACGGAACGTGCCTCGGCGTCTAATTACTCTGTTTTAATTAAAAATGCAAAGCGTTCGTAAACAGTAAATAGTACTTTACCTCCGATAAGTACTTATAAAAATAGTGTTTGCCAAGGGGGGCATTTGTGACTATTTCTTATCTTACATTGTTCTTATTATTTAATGTTTTTTTTATTAAATACTACTGCGTGTTTTTAAAAATCCCATGGGAACTAGTTAATTTTCCGGCATAAAAAAGAGCCGAAGTAATAATAAAAATAGTAGGATAATAATATAGGTGTATTGAATGTGCAGAATAATATAATGTTCATATTCAATGTAAACTTGCTGTCTTATTTCGATATACTTAATTAATCATTATATTTCAAGTATCCAATATCCAATCATTGAGTTACTACTATTTAATTGGTATCTATCATCAATCATCAATCAATACTTATAATAAAACTGTAACAGGTCCAATTCTGTACATTGAAGATATTTTGAAATTTTTTTTTCGAGGGCACTCATTATTCGATACTGAAGCCAAATCTGTAATTTTTTTCATTTTTGTCTGTCTGTCTGTCTGTCTGTCTGTCTGTATCTTGGCCGCGCATCACGCCGAAACTACTGAATGAATTCAAACGAAACTTGGCACGATTTGAGCCCATACTACGAGGTAGGACATAGGATACTTTTTATCCCGAAATTCTACCCCCGAAGGGGTGAAATAGGGGTTGAAAGTTTGTATGAAAGTCCTTAATTTCTCAAGTTATAGCCATGAAACTTGATATATGAGCTGCCGGTTGAAAATGTTTCACAGTTTTTCAAATTCCACCCCCGGAGGGGTGAAATAGGGGTTGAGAGTTTGTATGAAAATCCTTAATTTCTCAAGATGTTCTCGAGTTATATAAACGATACTGGGTATTTTGGCTTTCGTTAAAAAATAAAGAATTACGTGTGTCACAGTTTTTCAGAATTTAACCCCTAAAGTGGTAAAATAGGGGTTGAAAATTGGTATGAAAGCTATAGCCATAAAACTTGGTATATGAGCTGCGAATTGAAAACTCAGAAATACGTATTACACAGTTTTTGAAAATTCGGGGTGAAATAGGGGATGAAAGTTGGTATGAAAGGCCTTACTTTCTCAAGATATTTTAAACGAATCTAGGTATTTTGGCTTTCGGTAAAAAATAATGAAGTACGTATGTCACAGTTTTTAACATTATCACCCCCGAAGGGGTAAAATAGGGGTCGGAAATTTGTATGAAAGTCCTTCATTTCCCAAGTTATAGCCATGAAACTTGGTATGTGAGCTACCGATTGAAAACAAAGAAATATGTGTTTCACAGTTTTTGAAAATTCTACCCCCAAAGGGGTGAAATAGAGAGTTGGTCCTTCAATCACGCCGCAACAGAGCAATGGGTATTTTGCACGGGTAGTTAAGGACCTGAAGAGTGGTATAGGCTACTTTTATACCGGAAAATTAAGGAGTACCTGTGAGGAAAAAAACTTAAACCACGCGGACGAAGTCGCGGGCATCTGCTATACTTATAATAAAACTGTAACAGGTCCAATTCTGTACATTGAAAATATTTTGAAATTTTTTTTTGGATGGCACTCATTATTCGATACTAAAGCCAAATCTGTAATTTTTTTCATTTTTGTCTGTCTGTATCTTGGCCGCGCATCACGCCGAAACTACTGAATGAATTCAAACGAAACTTGGCACGATTTGAGCCCATAATACGAGGTAGGACATAGGATACTTTTTATCCCGAAATTCTACTCCCGAAGGGGTGAAATAGGGGTTGAAAGTTTGTATGAAAGACCTTAATTTCTCAAGTTATAGCCGTGAAACTTGATATATGAGCTGCGGGTTGAAAATGAAAACATATGTGTTTCACAGTTTTACAAAATTCCACCCCCGAAAGGGTGAAATAGGGGTTGAGAGTTTGTATGAAAAGCCTTAATTTCTCAAGTTATAGCCATGAAACAGCATTTGGGCTTTCGTTAAAATATGAAGAAGTACGTGTTTCACCATTATAGGGGGATTATACCGTGGGATAGTAATATAGTCTACTTTTTATCCCGGAAAATTGAGGAGTTCCCGAGGGAATCAAAAAAACTTAATACACGCGGACGGAGTCGCGGGCATCAGCTAGTTTATGATAAAGTTGCTTGCAATGCTTAGGACTGCAGCTACTTTTGTACCTATCTAAAGTTCTAAGCTTTTTCAAAAGAGCAACTACTGGGTTTCTTGCAACTAAAAAACCAACAATAATCATTATTTTGTTTTATATTATACTATACGTGTCTGTTTTGTCACTATTCTCGTCACATATATTTTTGATACATCATAAACATTATCATGTATAACATTTTATTTCACTCCAGCGGAAAAATACCTGCTCACGTAATACAATCTCATTTTGACATGTTACCTTTCGGTGATATATCAATGTACATAAGTTGCTTTACTCAATTATTCTTCATCCGTAACGCTACGCACGATATGTTGGGATAATCAGAATGCGTGGAGCTTAGCCGGATAATCCAATTTGCAGGGATATAATATTATACTAAGCTGTGTGTTCCTCTTTATTACCTTTTACGTAAAAACAATGTGATCCATACAAATATTGTTAATGCATAGAACATCTAATCTAAATCTAATATAGGTTAATAAGGCCGTATAGGTTAATAAGGCCGCCTTTGCATAGATACCTAGAATAGGCATGATGACTGATTTTGAAAAATGGTCAGATTATGTTCGGAAGTATCTACTATTTCGAAAAAATATCTTATTTCACCAGAAAAATAAGGCTTGGTAGGTAAAATTGGCTTTTAAAATTTAAATTTTAAAATTCACGCCAAAACGTTCTGCGGTGTCATGGCGTCGTTTGTGACGTCACTATTGTTTTTACCAATGTACTCTGTGCAGTGTGCAGTAAACAATAGTGTGATTGTCAAAGCTCGTGGCGTCATTGGCTTCTTAGATCTTGGTGAGATCGCGGTCCAGGCTAACTTGCAGTGAAATAAAAAAATTTAGGGCGGTTACAGATTCGCGTTTTGTCGGCGCGTATAACTTTGTTTTTTAGAAGAATGGTTTTTTGAAGCTCAAAATGGTGCGCGTGTAAGCTGATACGAGTTTAGGTATACGAGTTAAGGTATAAAAATTACGCTGGTTTGAAACTACCCTTAAGTGATAGTGCGAAGTATATTACAAGTGGTTGGATCAAATTAGGCCTAAAAATAGCATAGACGCTGCTACCATTACGCCCATACTACTATACGTAGGTACTACGGTACTAGACGGACCGGCGCCAAAGATTTGCTGAACGAGAATTTTGTATGAAAACATCGAAGGCTCTGTGGGAAGCGTGCCAAATTTCCGCTATGAAAAGTCCTTCAAGCGTTCAACAATTTGTCCGTATTTTTTAGCCTGTATTTAATTTTAGTACTGTACATTTTTTTCATCCCCATAAAAGTTTTATGTAGGACGATTAACTTTGAAGTATGGGGTCATGAGTCTCCCATTAAAAGGTTTTTATTTAGGGCTTGTTTTGTTGCTTCGTCTGTTTCGAACAAATGTGACGACGAATAATTTACATATTCTCATACATCACTACAGCCTATTAACGTCCCACTGCTGGGCACAGGCCTCCACTCTCATAGGAGAGCGGGAATTAGAGCTTAGACCCACCACGCTGCTCCAATGCGGGTTGGCGGGCTTTAACGACTACTATCGTGTGTGATAATATCCGGGATCGGGTATCGTTAGTGATAATAACCGGGACCGACGGCTTAACGTGCTCTCCGAGGCACGGGGGTGAAACACCGCCAACTTCCAACTCCGGGCTGGCACTGAGAATTTCTTAATTGAAAAACCCAATACCTAACTTTTTTGCCCGGCCGGGAATCGAACCCAGGACCTCGTGATCCGCAGTCGACTGTGCTAACCACTAGACCATCGAGGCAGTTAATATCTCATACATTATGATTATATTATACTGTATACATTCGTTCGTTCGCCTCATTGGTGAGGGCCGTGACCTCACCTCAGTTCCCATTTATAATTATTATATTTTATTAAATGATGCCCGCGACTCCATCCGATTCCCGCTGCATTAATTTTCCGGGATACAAAATAGTGCCTATGTCCTTCCCCAGGATATATCTTATCCCAGTACTTTCTTTAATTTAAAAAAAATAATGAAATGCTCAGTGCGTGCGTTCATAGGCTTTTCTTCACGGGAAGAAAATAATGCTGCAGGTATTAGCTGCTTGACCTATAACAGATAATATAGAATTGACGTCTCTGCCCAAAAAGTTTTTAACTTTCACTAACAGCTATCATCTTCACCCCTTAATTCAAATAAAGTTTTGCTTTTGTCAGCTCATCTTACTTAGTGAGCGGACAAAACTTCGGAGTCGAGGTCATTCGAAGAACAATATAAGGAGACAAAGAGAATATGACTCCTAAAAGTTTTGAACAAATTATTTTATCTTAATTCTATAGTTGAAATAAACAGTCGCCATTTTAAAACTTATTGTAATTTTGAGTCAAGCCAAAGTCAAGTTAAAAGTCATATTATTTTATTCAAAGCTTTTAACCATTAGTATAATCTGCTGAGAAGAGCCGACAAGAAACTCAGCACTTGCTCTTTTCATAAAAAATATTACACAAGGTAGGACAAAAGTTCAAATTTAAATTCGAATTTGTTTTTGAATTCTTATTTTCTTTTTTCTTTGATCTACCCATAGTTTGAAATGGTTATCAAACTTAAAACTAACCGAGGATGTGAATTTAAGGTATTTTTCAAGATCCTCTATTTAATAATCAGTAAGAAATAAGTTATTTTTGACCTAAGCATTATCCCTGGTTGGAAAATAATTTAATTCTATTGTTTTCAATAAATGGGTATTTTTGTTTATTGACTGGCTTTTTGGCTCTGGGTTCCAGAGTAAATGGGTAAAGTTTCGTATGCGTGTACAAGAGGGCGCTATGATCGAAATTCCAGCCCAGTTCGGAAAGTAAATTCCTTGGGTCTGCGTTTCTCAAAGCTGCACGATATTTATAAGCCTGCATTTACACGCGCTTCCAAAACTGGAAATACGACAAAGGAGTAAGCTAGAATATGCTATGAGGACTGTAAAAACCGGAAAATGGAACTGGGCGGGACATGTTGCTAGGGCAGGAAATTAAAATGACTACTTGGTTACCAAGATAATTTACAAGGAAAAAAGGAAGGAATTTAAAAAAAACTTAAATATCTCTATGCCAGTCTGCATGCAGTTTTTGACTATACTATTCCTTGGGCTATACCGCCAGGCGCCAGCGCTTAAAGCAAAATATTACTCAAAATGGCAGTTTGATGTCCCGTGCCTTGACATCCCTAAAATAAGGATTATAATTCTAACAGACGAAAGTCAACAATAATGAAACAATATTATGGCTCTAAGCGTTGACATGCAGGCATCTATGAAGTCCATAAATAGTTCCAATTATATGTTTGACAAACGTTTACGATACCGATTCGTAATCGGGGGCAGTTTCGTAGTTCCACGAAACCATTAGTCAATAGAATTTTAATTTCGCAAGCTACGCCTCCGTTACCGCATACCGGGCGCCATTTTGTTTACAGATAATTTACTAAAATGGCCGATGACTGGCGAGAAACTTTGATTTAAAATGTTTACGGTATACCCGCCGCCTTTGAGGCTACTTTCTCTTTGTGAGAGAGGTATTTACTGTGTTACTGAACTGAAAGGCATGTTTTTGAAAATAAATGTGGATGAAAATTAATCTTTATAATAAGGATTTTTGTAATAAGTAAAAAAAAAAAACATGTTTTAGTGATTAATAATTTAATCGAGTGTCTTCCAAAGGGCGTGAGAACGCCCCCTGCTAGTTTTAAGTTTCATAACCATTTTTTAAAAGTAATACAGTGCGTCGAATGTTGATGACGTCAAAAGTCAATATTTCATGCAAACTTCCATACCAAGCGCGCATTTTTTTACGTTTGATAAAGAGTTGCTGATTTGATTAGTTAACATAATATTATACTTTATCAATAATGTCCTAAGATTAATTAGAAGATCATTATTTCTACAGCTGTTTTTGAACCACTGGTTCGGTAATGCCCTTCTTACTGAAAGAACCAATAATTACAATCTTCAAATTACGTATCACGTAATACTTTATACTATAAGAATATGAGTCACATACTTAAATATTAATATATTTGTTTTATGCAAACCAAACTAATATTATAAATGCGAAAATGTGTCTGTATACTACGCTTTTACGACACATTATGTATGACCGATTTTGATGAAATTTGGCACATAGGTAAGTCACATCCCATCGAAAAATCAAAAAGTTTCCATGGGATTTCTCTGAACCCTTAATCCAAATGAACGAAGTCGCGAGCATTGTCGTGTCGATTACACAAATATATGTGCAAAAAATCCTAAGTGGATTAAGTAATAAAGTTTTACGCCCGAGTTTCTGAAGGGATAACTGCGGCAGGGAATATTTTCATGCCATGGCAAATATTACAAAATTTATTGGGAAGTTTGGTTCGTTGTTAACTTAACACACGAAGTTTAAACGTCGGTAGAGTATGACGTCACGGCTGCTCGTTTCCACCATTTCCACCCGCTATCGCTCGATCGCATAAATGCTCGGGGAAAAATTGATGTACTTTTCAACCGACTTCAAAAAAAGGAGGAGGTTCTCAATTCGACTGTTTTTTTTTTTATGTTTGTTACCTCAGAACTTTTGACTGGGTGGACCGATTTGGATGATTCTTTTTTTATTTGAAAGGGCATACTTCCCATGTAGTCCCATATAAATTTTATCGAGATCGGTCGAGCGGTTTTGAAAATATCAACAATAAAATGAGTACTTTGTATAGCGTGTGCTTGTTGTTGTTAAGTTGGCGCGGGAGTTTGAAGTCGGTTGTTTAAAAAGAATTTTTTATATTAAATTATTCAATTCGACGCTATATTTTTTGCTCTGATAATGTACGTTTCCAATGATATGGAATGTTTCATTTCTTTTAGTTTTTACTTTGGAAGTTTCTGTTGCTTTCGATTTGTATACGCAAGATGACTAGCCGATAACCGCGACCTTGTCCGCGTGGATTGAGGTTTTTTGGTTCCCGCGGGAACTCCTTAATTTTCCGAGATAAAAGTAGCCTATGTGCCATTCCAGGCTATAATCTACCTCTGTTCCAAACGTGGACGAAGTCGCGGGCAATAGCTAGTCCATCCATAAATCCATCCAAACTTTCGCATTTATAATATAAGTATAGAAGTATAGATTTGGCGACTGGTGAAAACGTTGTCGGCTTTACCAAATGTAGAAGATTGCGCATCGACGGGTCACCATCTCTCGCCTACTATTGACATAATAATAAGTCAATGCTCGCTACGCTCGGGAGTTATTCTAAAATCCCTCGTTACGCTTGGGATTTATCGCAGTTTAAACTACATCTATCTAAATATGTATAAAGAAAAGGTAACTGACAGACTGACTATCAACACGCAGCTCAAACCACTGGACGAATTGAGCTGAAATTTGGCATGCAGAATGCAGATAGCTATTATGATGTAGAAATTTGCTCAGAAACGATTTTTGAAAATTCAATCCCTAGGGGGTAGAATAGGCGTTTTAAATTTGTGTAGTCCACGTGGACGAAGTCGCGGGCAAAATCTAGTTTGTTATACTAATACTTAGTTTCAGTATACACCTGCACGGTTCTCATCTCGTAAAAGCTTTCTGTTTTAATGACCCCCCCGCACGTTACGTCTTATCTTGTGCCAGTTCCAACAACAACTGTGTCAACACGTGATGTCGAATCAGGGTCAGTGATTAGAGAACAGGGGTCTGTCTTCTGTTGTCTGGACAGTTGAAATTTTTGCAGAGTGTTATTAATCTGCCTCGTTGGTCTTGTGGTTAGCATGTTCGACTGCGGCCGACGAGGTTCCGGTTTGGAGTCCCGGGTCGGGCCATAATTAAGTGTTGGGTTTTTCTGAATAGAAATTCTCAGTACTAGCCCGGAGTTAGGAAGTTAGCGGTATTTCACCCCCGTGCCTCGGAGAGCACGTTAAGCCTTCGGTCCCGGTTATTTTCACTAACATGATAACAGTCGTTAGAGCCCGCCAACCCGCATTGGAGCAGCGTGGTGGGACTAAGCTCTAATTCCCTCTCTCCTATGTGAGTGGAGGTCTGTGTCCTGTGGGACATTATTGGCGTTATTACAACAATTAATGCAAATAAAATAAATAGGTAGTCCCCCATACAATATATTTCGGCAGAATAGGGATTAAGCCTGTGTCAAAAAATATTATTTCTTACTGAATATTAAATAGCGGGTCTTCCAATAGTCCTACAGGCTACAAGTCACATCCTCGGTTAATTTTAAGTTTGATAAACATTTTAAAATATAGATAGTGCTTTGAAATTTGATGACGTCAAACGTGACGACGACGATGACGTGTGACAGCGTCGCTAGTAAATATTAAAAATAAAACAAAAACAAAAACTAAACTGGCACAAAATTAGCCAGATAAGTTGGTGGGACGTTATATTCGCGCTTGATGTATCAAATTCAAAACCAACAATGTAGGTAAACCAATAAACCAAGAATCAATAAGTCGTCAAGCATTACGCGACCGCATGGCGTGCACCGAATTGTGATTTGTGGCGATCATGTGACTTGAATGTTTCAATAGGGTACATATATGGAACGTAATTTGAGCCACAGAGCGTACCTAATCAACTGCAAAGTTAGAGACAAAACCAATCATGTATAATGTAAGTCCAACCCTACCTTGGACGTCCATTGCCCCAAGTTTAATCGGTTTTGTTTGTGACATATCCACACTAATCGATACTAATCCATACTAATCCATACTAATCCATACTAATCCATACTAATCCATAATAATACTGATTACTAATCCATACTAATATTATAAACGCGAAAGTGTGTCTGTCTGCTACGCTTTCACGGCCAATCTGTTCAACCGATTTTGATGAAATTTGGTATTGAGGTAGATTACATCCCGGGGAAGGACATAGGCTACATTTTATCCCGGAAAATTAAGGAATTCCCGCGGGAATTAAAAAAACTTAACACACGCGTACAGAGGTAAGTTACATCCCGGGGAAGGACAGAGGCTACATTTTATCCCGGAAAATTAAGGAATTCCCGCGGGACTTAATAAAACTTAACACACGCGTACAGAGGTAAGTTACATCCCGGGGAATGACATAGGCTACTTTTATCCCGAAAAATTAATCCATGCGGACGAAGTCGCGGGCATCGTCTAGTATAGGTATATATACGTCCGATTGAATAGAATGACTTCATCGTTTTCCAATTAGACAACCCTTAACGATTAATCGATACCTATTTCTTTTACGAGACGCGCTGCCTTGATTCGATTTGGGATTAGACGGAATCGATTTTTTCTAAATCGTTTTAGTGTTTGACTAGCCAGACTTCTTAGGAATTGGGTATTTAACTAATATTCAAATAAATTAGTTTTTCGTGAATATTAAATAGAGAATCTCCCAAAGGTCGTAATGTCCACGTCCCCTGTTAGTTTTATGTTGAATAAAAAAAGTGGTCACATTTCAGAATTTCATATAAATCCCGTAAGTTAAGACGTTTAAAAAAATATGCTGATTTGACTATAATTGTTAAAATACCCAATACAGAGTATCGGAGACCTTTCTAAAATTACAATTGGTTTTTGTGTCGTCACTATTACAAGTGCTTCGACATTTTAACGACCTCCGTGGCGCAGTGTTGAGCGCTGTTGTCTTAACGTGGGAGGTTCCAGGTTCGGTTCCCGGCAGGGACAATTCGAGAATTTATAATTTCTGAATTTTCTCTGGTCTGGCCTGGCGGGAGGCTTCGGCCGTGGCTAGTTATCACCATACCGGCAAAGACGTACTGCCCAGCGATTTAGCGATGCTGTCTAGAAACCGACTAGGGATGGGTTTAATATAATTGCCATGCCCCTAACAGGTTAGCCCGCTAATCAATCTTAGACTGAATCATATCATAACTTATCAGGCGAGATCGCAGTCAAGGGCTTACTTGTAATGGAATAAAAAAAACCCTACACTTCGTGACCCTAAGGGCTTGGAACTTATACATTACTAGATGATTCCTGTGACTTCGTCTGCATGGATTAAGATTTTTTGATTCCCGCGGGAGCTCTTTTAATTTTCCGGGATAAAAAGTAGCCTATGTCCTTCCCCAGGATACAACCAAATACCAATCCCTACACTAAATTTCATCAAAATCGGTTGAACAGGTGGGCCGTGAAAGCGTAGCAGATAGACAAACAGACAGACAGACATACTTTCGCATTTATAATATTAGTATGAATTATGAACAGTACTTACTGAAATAAAACGTAAAACGTAGGTAACTTATACAAGTTGAATATGAATGGTAATTCGACAGTGGCTGAAATTTGGAAATTGGAAGGGCTTATTTAATAATTAGTTAAAGGTCAGTAGTTACCCCTTCATTTTTGATGGCTAATCAAGGAACCCATAATAGTGGCATTGATCTATTTTGTTCGTCTGACATTATGTTCGGGCTATAAATAAATTTTGAGGGGTTGGGTGTACTAGCTGTGTCAACGCATATCACGCATACATATCATATCATAACCCATAGCATATCGATATAATTTATAATATGTAGGTGATGGGCCCTTTTATATAAAAATGGTGGGTGTCCGACTCGTAGGGCGTACCTGTATAAGCCTGTCCTTGTCCCCGCCATAGCGCTGTCTCGCTTTTCAGACTAGATGGCGTTAGTAAAATAAGTTAACATTTCATAGCGATTGTTATAATCTGTCCAACCATTTATTTGACTTTTGAGATAAGCTCGCCTATAAAATTTCATAATAATTATTGACAGGCAACCATCGACAAATAATACTATACCTACTCCATAGACGCTTAATGGTTTTTACAATAGTGAAGCGACTGACAGACAGCAGTAGTAGAACTTTCACTCTACGATTCAAAAGCACTTTTTAAGGTTTATTTGAATAAAAAACATGAGTTTGAGTTTGACAAATAGTCAATTACAACAAATGTTATTATCGTAATGCGACACACACAACCTCCGTGCTAGTCCACTTGTACTTAGTTTATAAGTTTCACTCACGTGATCCAAGTAACTAACTAACTATGAGTGCCTAGTTGTTATTAAAGTGAGAAATAAACGCCTCTCGTGACCGCTTGGCTTGGCTTCCAAAGTTTTGACATGATATCAACTTGGTGCTTTAATATGATTCAAGTATCAAAATTACAATTAATTAAACTAGTATTATAAATGAGACAGTGTGTCTGTCTCTTTAATAACGCATTAACGGCCCATATATTCTCATACAACTACTCGACAATGCACGATTGTAAACGAGTCAACATCCTCGGAGCAGGCAAGGATGCTGTGCACATTATTATTTGAAGTCTTGTTATTGTATATTATAATATTTGATTCTATATTCTTTATAATAGTCTAGTTTAGCTATATTATTAAGAAGAAGTTATTATTTATATATTATTTATATATAAAAAAAAAAACTTCTGGATGCTCGGTATCGGTATCGGAGTGAAACGTACGTTGAAAATAATTTAAATGATTTCTGTTGTGTGGTGAATATCGCGGGCATAGAGGTAATCTACTATATTACCTCTATGATCGCGGGCTTTAACTTATAAGTGGGGGATACACAGCGTACCACATAGATTTACCTATTGTCGCGGATATTAGCGAATTAAACTTCTAGTTCCTTAATTATCATGGACTTCCGCAAAATGACGCCTGCTTCTCTCCAATATTTTATCCTGGAAACTAAAAGATGCTTCTTCGTCCGCATGAATTAAGTTTTTTTAATTCTCCTTTTTCCATTTAACTCCTTAATTTAAAAAGTAGCCTTATGTCCTTCTTCGGGATACCTATTGGGTAGCCTATCTATGTACCAAAATTCATCAAAAAAGGTTAAAAAGGTGGTTCGTTAAAGCCTAGCAGACAGACAGACAAGCGGACAGACTTCCGCATTATTTTATAATATGGATTAAGCCTGCAGTTTCGTTCAGTCCGTCTGTCTTTGTAGCATACTTTATCTAGGTTTCGACGCAGGCATCTGATTATAAAATAAAGCCTAGCAGACAGATACACTTTCGCATTATTTTTTAATATTTGCATGAGTTTTAAGCCTGCAGTTTCGTCCAGTCCGTCTGTCTTTATATCATACTTTATCTAAGGTTTCGACGCAGCCATTTGTTGATAAAATATTCACAACGCAGAGTGGACACTGGATGCGGATCCAAAGAGAAAATTTTATGCCGCTTTTTTGTGTCCCTCTGAATAAAAGCATCGTAAATTTGGCAAGAAACGTTAATTTTTAAAATGTCGTCAAGCTGCCGTGATGTTGAGGCACGTAGCGGCGTTTTTGAAAAGAATTTACGGTTCCTTTTCTAATATCAGCTGTGGGAAGATTAATTGACTTCATTTGAAATATTGAATACTAAATAGCTGATTCCAGCGACTTCGTACGCGTGGTTGAGGATCTTTTGGTTCTCGCGGGAACTATTTAATTTTCCGGGATAAAAATTGTTGTTAGTATATGTGTTATTCCAGGTTATAACTTATAATCTATCTCTGTGCCAACTTTCATCCAGATCCTTTCAGCATGGTTCAGTAACAAACATCCATCCAAACTTTCGCATTTATAATCCATATATATAAAATTTAAAGTCCTGACTGACTGACTGACTTATATATCAACGCACAGCCTAAACCGCTAGGGTTAGACACTTGAAATTTTGACAGTAGCTTCCTTTTGTAACGTAGGCGCTCACTAAGGAAGGATTTTTCAAAATTCCACCCCTAAGGGGGTGAAATAGGGGTTGAAAGTTTGTATGAAAGTCCGTCATTTCTCAAGTTATATCCATGAAACTTAGTATATGAGTTATCGGTAAAAAATAAAGAAATACGTGTTTCACAGTTTTTCAAAATTCTACCCCTCAAGGGGTAAAATAGGGGTTGAAAGTCTGTATGAAAGTCCTTGATTTCTCAAGTTATAGTGATGAAACTTAGCATTTGGGCTTTTAGTTAGATATGCAGACGTACGTGTTTCACCATTTTTGAAAATTCGACCCCCAAAGGGGTGAAATAGGGGATAAATGTCCTTCATTTATCAACATATTTTTCAAGTTATAACAACGAAACTTGGTATTTTGGCTTTCGGTATAATATAAAGACGTATAACGTGTGTAACAGTTTTTCAAAATTCCACCCCCGAACGGGTAAAATGGGGGTTGTAAGTTGGTGTAAAAGGCCGACGTTTTTCAAGTTAAATAGCCGTGAAACTTGATATTTGGGCTACCGGTTTAACTTATGAAATACATAATCCACAGTTTTCATAAATTCTATCCCAAAGGACGTTAAATAGTCCTTCAATCACGCCGCAACAGAGCAACGGATCGACGGGTTTTTTTTCATGGGTTCTTTTTATCCCGGAAATTAAGGAGTGCCTATGGGAATTAAATTAGTGTTAGTGAACAAACTCGAAGTTTAATTCGCTATAATCCGCTACAGTAGACAAATCTGTGTAGTGTGTGGTACAGTGCGTGTCTTTCACCCGCAGCATGCGACCCCCACCACCCAGCAATTCGCACAGGCACAGCACCACACCGCACAAACCCTCCAAATCACTCTCAACGTACGTGTCAAAGCAATCATTTACAATCTTTACAGTCTTGCAAGCTTTACAATCGAGCATTGTCAAGTAAACATAAAGTAGCGGTAAAACTTGCTAAGTTTATGTTCACACCATGTGTATTTGTAACACTGTTATTGTAATTTTGTAATTTACCGATAAATAAATAAATAAATAAATAAATAAATAAATAAATAAATAAATAACATCTCCTGAAGATGCTCGGGTGTCGGAGTGAAACGTACGTTGAGAGTGATTTAGAGGGTTTGTGTGGTGTGGTGCTGTGCCGGTGCGAGTTGCTGGGTGGTGGGTGTCGCATGCTGAAGGTAAAAGACACGCACTGTACCACATAGATTTGTATACTATGGTGGATTACAGCGAATTATACTTCTAGTTCATTCACATGGACTTCCGCAAAGTAACGCCTGCTTCTATTCAAAATAGTAAGTGTTTGCTCTCGGCTTAGCGTAGAACAACCTTTACAAACAGTGTAAACAAGAGTAAGCACTTCCAGCTGTAAGCGCTCGCTGCTATTGTTCTGATATATTAATGGCCGCTTTAACACCAGAACTTGCTCCGAATTGTTATTGATTTACAAACCTTTATAATAAAAATCAGATTCGCAACTTCGTCCGAATGGTTTAAGTTTTTCTTATTCCCGCGGTAACTCCTTAATTTTCCTGGATAAAAAATAACCTATGTCACTCTCCAGTGTGCTTAGCATGCGCACATCGAGATATTATCTCGCGACGAGAGAGAGAGATGATGTCGTTGCCTGCAAATTTTTCATTTACCCAAACATGCACAAAATATGGTAAGAATATCACAAGAAAAAAATAGTCGACATGTAAAAGTCGATAAGAAATATTACTTTTATCTCTACTTTTGACTAACGAGACAAGTAACCATGTTAGCTTCGGTAGACAGAGAGAGATAACGGGTAGACATAATTTAACTCGTAGTGCGCATGCTAGCCATACAGGTCTTCAACTATGTCGATCCGTTGCTCTGTTGCGACGTGGACAAACAAACACATTCACATCCATCATATCCATACTAATATTATAAATTCAATAGTGTTTCTGTCTGTCTGTCCATCTGTCTGTCTGCTACGCTTTCACGGCTCATCTGTTCAACCGATTTGGATGAAATTTGGTACAGGGTTAGGTTGTATCCCCGGGAAGGACATAGGCATTTTTATCCCGGAAAATTAAAGAGTTGCCGCGGGAATCAAAAAATCTTAATCCACGCGGACGAAGTTGCGGGCATCATCTAGTTATATTAGTATGATAGAAAGGCTACTCCAAAAAGGTTACGAGTATTATTAAATTAACCTTGCATCCATAATTATATGCACCCACTTTTTGTCGCTAAGTGGCACAACTATAACGTCATTATACGCCTAATGAAGAGGGTCAACCTTTTACGTAACATGTGCGGTAAGCCGTTCGATATGAACCACGGCATTTGCACTACCGCTCGCCGCTTCCCACCGTAGGTATCCAAAACTGACCGCATACGCTTAGAATTTTTCAACGTTAAATCAAAATTATTGATTTATTATTGAACAATATAATCTTACTAATATCATATATTATAAATGCGAAAGTTTGGATGGACGAATGTATGGATAGATGTATGGATGGATGTTTGTTACTCAATCACGCCGTAACGGCTGAACGGATCTGGATGAAATTTGGCACAGAGGTAGATTATAGTCTGGAATAGCACATAGGCTACTTTTTATTCCGGAAAATTAAGGAGTTCCCGCGGGAACCAAAAAACCTCAAACCACGCAGACGAAGTCGCGGGCATTCGCTAGTATTATTATAAACGCGAAACTTTGTAAGTATGGATGTATGGACGTATGGATGTTTGTTATTCTTTCACGCCAGAACGGCTGAACGCATCAGGATGAAATTTGGCACAGGGATAGATTGTAGTCTGGAATAACAAATAGGCTACTTTTAATCCCGGAAAATTAAAGAGTTCCTGTGGGATCCAAAAAACCTCAATTCACCCGGACGAAGTCGCGGGCATCAGCTGATACGCAATAATTTAGTAAAATATGCCTTTGGAGTAGGGTGCAAACTGTACCGTTCTCCATAATCTTTTTTCCTCCATAATTAAATAGAGGAAATCCCAAATCCTATCGCAACGGATAGGATTTGGGATTTCCTCTATTATAGCGATATGGAAGTCGTAATATCCACGTCCCTTGTTAGTTTTATGTTCGAAATCCATTTTAAACCATCGATTGAAGTAAAAAAGTGCATCGAAATTTGATGACGTAACTGTTCAGAATTTCATACAACGCATTTTGCCGCTTGAAAAAAAAAGTGTGTTTATGCAATTCACATACGGCAGAAGTGAAACTTCAGAAAAGTAGCCTCCGAGAGAATGAGATAAATATACCCTTTTGAGCACAATGGAGTAGGCTCGACTCAATATCGTACAGCACCATCTATTGGTCGTGAACTTTGTAAATTTATTTATTTTATTTATTTTATCCTTCAGCGACTTTCGCGCGGTATGCGATCAACCTATGAAGCCACCCATGCACCACCACTGCCGTTTTCCACCGCACGGTCTAATCAAGCCGGCCAGTGAAAGATGTCATTTATTATTCAAACATGTATGCACACGTCGTCTGCAAATTGCACTTTATCACGTTTGTGACAGAGTTTATTTTTGCATTTAACTCGTATGGTTTAATTCTGTGTACCTACCCTAAACGTTGTTTGCATTGAATTTTTAACGCTAACTGCGAAGTTGCAGGGTAAATATTGAAACTAGAAGAAGTTTTATGTAGTATTTTTGTGTTTAGCTTTCCGTTACGATGCCGTGTAGAAACCGATTAGGGGTATGGGTTTAACATAACTGCCTAACAGTTTAGCCCGCTACCATCTTAGACTGCATCATCACTTACCATCAGGTGCGATCGCAGTCAAGGGCTAACTTGTAGTGTAATATAAAATTAAATAACAAATGGTTATAAATCATATCTTCCCCTTTTAAGTAGTATTAGTAATTGTATCGCAAAATAGGAGGCCACAGAATACCTATCCAGATTCCAGAATAAAATATAGTCCGTAATATTTCCAAATAACCGGCCAAGTACGAGCCGGACACGCCCACGAAGAGTTCCGTACCATCGTAAAATATTTAACACCAACACAACCGATTTTCTAGAATCTTAACTAACACAACTCTAGATCAAGTCACCTTTCAAACAAGAAAAAATCAAAACCAGTTTACGATACTAAAGCAATTTCATACATCTCCTTTTCATGTAAGGTTTTTTATAAGGTGCATTTCCTTCTATACTAGGTTATTATAAATGGATGCATGGATGTTTGTTACTAAACCATGCCAAAACGGCTGAACGGATCTGGATGAAAGGAGACGGTACATATTTGTATGGGGCGTAGCCCTAGTCTTGTACAAGTAGAGAAATGAAGGAAAATTAAATACTAGACTAGTTTTTATCGGCCAAATCTACGAATTCGTCGTAATTTCAGTGGTAGAATTATTTAATCTTTCCAAGTTAAGGAACACTAAACATGAGTGGGTAACAATGGCGGATTCATATTTTTTGACGTTTTCAAAAGAAAAACACGTTATTTTGACAGTGAATGTCAGAAATGACATTTGATACATTTCGCGCCTGTTGCCTTATCTATGGATGAAGGTTGCCATCTTGGAAACGTATCGAAAACTTGAAATACATGTTTTATTTTTTTCTCGTTATTTACTTTACTGTCCTATAAATTATTATATTTTTAATGCAATCTATGTATTTTCCTCTATTCATGGTAGAGTGTACAAGAGTCCTAAAATGAACCTTAGTAGGCCTAAAATGAACATTTTCCTTTGGCTCAGAGATACATTATATTTACTTAGTCTGGAACCAAGGAACCTCAATCTACGTATTAAAATAAAACAAGAATGAATCCGTCGAATACATTCATTCCATTACGATCGCGTGTATTCATTTGGTCAAACAATACATCGTATATTCAATCAGCAACTGTACGCTCCAATAATTAACTTCTATATGCGGACGGTTCGATACCACAATTCAATCATATCGCCGGAAATAGCGGCTTATGTCTTGTTATACCTTAATGGAATCACGAATACGTTAAATCCATTTAATTTAATCCAGGACGTGGGCTTTTATCTTATAAATCTGGGTTGAACGGTGAATTGTTTTATCGCTTTATTCATAACTATTTTTATTTCCTGATTAAGTTTTTTTTAGTAAATCCCGCGAGCACTCCTTAATTTTCCAGAATAAAAAGTAGTAATATCCCGGGGAAGGACATATGCTTCCCCTGATGATGATGATGCAACCTATCTCTATACCAAATTACGTCAAAATCGGTTGAAACCGCCGTTAAAGTATAGCAGACAGACTGATAGATAGACAGACAAACTTTCGCATATTACGAGATATAAAAGAAATAAAGAAAATAAGACATAAAAAGATGAAAAGGCTATAATTTTTTTTATTAAAATTAACTTCAGTCAGTCATGCCCGAAAATAATTCGGCTTGCAAACGTGCAGAGGTGAAAACCGGATAATATAACTGAAGTAAGTAATTTCGTCCAGTCGGTTAGTCAAGCTATCTCCATCAACTACGGACATGTTACATCACTACCTAAAGATACTATAAGTGCAAAAGGCTGTGCGTAGTTCACTCAAGTTCACTTTACTCATATCCAGGATTAATGTCAAAGAGGCCAATTCTGCTTCATACAATCTCTAAACTAAACTAAAATGACAGCTTTAAATCTAATGCTGCCCCTATCGGCAGGGAGTATTATGAAAGGGACACCAATAAAAATAGAGCTGTCATTTTAGTTTAGTTTATAAATGGTGTACAACACAATTGGCGCCATTGTTATGGTATTTTTAGTAAACCAAAAGTAATTTATAGTCCCACAAAGTTATCTGAGCTAAAATTGAAACTAATATGCCTGTTATTTTTTGTTTTTATTTTATTTTCATAGTACTAGCGACGCTGTCACCGGGTCAGATAAGTTTGTCGGACTATAAATTAATTAATACTAGATGATGCCCGCGACTTCGCCCGCGTGGATTGATGTATTTTGATTGCCGCGGGAACTCTTCAATTTTTCGGGATAAATTTTCAATTTTTAGCCTATGTCCTACCCCGAGATACAATCTATCCCTATACCATATTTCACCAAAATCGGTTGAACAGACACATTTTTTGATTCCCGCGTGAACTGTTCAATTTTCCGGGATAAAAAGTAGCATATGTCCTTCCCCGGGATGTAACCTATCTCTGTACCAAATTTCATCAAAATTCGTTGAGTAGTTAGGCCGTGAAAGCGTAGCAGACAGACAGACAGACACATTTATAATATTAGTATGGCAGTATAGATTATACCTACAGCGGCTATTAACTATATTATAGAGTATAGACTAGATACAGACCTGTGGCCACAGTCGCAAAAATAATTCTAGGTTTGCGGTTTCGTGCTTGTATTCTTGACCTGCTTTCTTTTCCGTACAAAGCTTTCATTGTCTCACCTTCGTTTGTAGTATTTTTACCCTCGACGAAGCGGAGACGGTATAAGTGTTTGCCCTAAGAGGTTGTGTTTGTTCGTTCGTTCGTTCGTTCGTTCGTTCGTTCGTTCGTTCGTTCGTTCGTTCGTTCGTTCGTTCGTTCGTTCGTTCGTTCGTTCGTTCGTTCGTTCGTTCGTTCGTTCGTTCGTTCGTTCGTTCGTTCGTTCGTTCGTTCGTTCGTTCGTTCGTTCGTTCGTTCGTTCGTTCGTTCGTTCGTTCGTTCGTTCGTTCGTTCGTTCGTTCGTTCGTTCGTTCGTTCGTTCGTTCGTTCGTTCGTTCGTTCGTTCGTTCGTTCGTTCGTTCGTTCGTTCGTTCGTTCGTTCGTTCGTTCGTTCGTTCGTTCGTTCGTTCGTTCGTTCGTTCGTTCGTTCGTTCGTTCGTTCGTTCGTTCGTTCGTTCGTTCGTTCGTTCGTTCGTTCGTTCGTTCGTTCGTTCGTTCGTTCGTTCGTTCGTTCGTTCGTTCGTTCGTTCGTTCGTTCGTTCGTTCGTTCGTTCGTTCGTTCGTTCGTTCGTTCGTTCGTTCGTTCGTTCGTTCGTTCGTTCGTTCGTTCGTTCGTTCGTTCGTTCGTTCGTTCGTTCGTTCGTTCGTTCGTTCGTTCGTTCGTTCGTTCGTTCGTTCGTTCGTTCGTTCGTTCGTTCGTTCGTTCGTTCGTTCGTTCGTTCGTTCGTTCGTTCGTTCGTTCGTTCGTTCGTTCGTTCGTTCGTTCGTTCGTTCGTTCGTTCGTTCGTTCGTTCGTTCGTTCGTTCGTTCGTTCGTTCGTTCGTTCGTTCGTTCGTTCGTTCGTTCGTTCGTTCGTTCGTTCGTTCGTTCGTTCGTTCGTTCGTTCGTTCGTTCGTTCGTTCGTTCGTTCGTTCGTTCGTTCGTTCGTCCGTCCGTCCGTCCGTCCGTCCGTCCGTCCGTCCGTCCGTCCGTCCGTCCGTCCGTCCGTCCGTCCGTCCGTCCGTCCGTCCGTCCGTCCGTCCGTCCGTCCGTCCGTCCGTCCGTCCGTCCGTCCGTCCGTCCGTCCGTCCGTCCGTCCGTCCGTCCGTCCGTCCGTCCGTCCGTCCGTCCGTCCGTCCGTCCGTCCGTCCGTCCGTCCGTCCGTCCGTCCGTCCGTCCGTCCGTCCGTCCGTCCGTCCGTCCGTCCGTCCGTCCGTCCGTCCGTCCGTCCGTCCGTCCGTCCGTCCGTCCGTCCGTCCGTCCGTCCGTCCGTCCGTCCGTCCGTCCGTCCGTCCGTCCGTCCGTCCGTCCGTCCGTCCGTCCGTCCGTCCGTCCGTCCGTCCGTCCGTCCGTCCGTCCGTTCGTTCGTTCGTTCGTTCGTTCGTTCGTTCGTTCGTTCGTTCGTTTGTTTGTTTGTTTGTTTGTGCACTTTTTTGTACACTATTGCTATATACCTACTTTATCCTATACTAGCTGATGCCCGCGACTTCGTCCGCGTGGTTTTGGTGGTGGTTAAGTTTTTTGTTATTCCCGCGGGGACTCCTTAATTTTCCGGGATAAAAAGTAGCCTATGTCACTCTCCAGGTCTTCAACTATACCCATGCCAAAAATCACGTCAATCCGTTGCTCCCATGCGGCGTGATTGAAGGACAAACCAACAAACCAACAAACCAACAAACCAACAAACAAAGTGACTTTCGCATTTATAACATTAGTATGAAGTATGATATGATGATATGATTGCTTAGTGCTAATTTGTTTACAGAGTTATCAATTTAATATTATTAATGCGAAAGTGTGTATGTCTGTTACGCTTTAGCGGGTCATTTTTTCAACCATTTGGAGTTAGAGGTAGGTTACATCCCAGGGTAGGACATAGGTTATTTTGTATTTCGGAAACTTAAGAAGTTCTCAGAGTCAGGGAATTAAATAAAACTGAATGTGGACGAAGTCGTGGGAATCATCTTGATTCTAGTATATAATATAAAATATACAAGGTTAATTTAAAAACTTTATGAATAACCTCATAAGTACCGACTGCACAAACTCCGAATAACTCCTAGGAATTTTGAGATTTGACATACCTACTTAATTCGAATATTTTATTTATTATTAGCAAGTAGGTACACATATTTTGTCAGTTCCTTGATATTTCTTATTGGTTCTTAAAAAATATATAGTTAGAGAATTTACAGCAAATATAGGTACTTACAATTAAAGACAGCCAACAAACAAATCTTCAACAATCAATTATCAGGCTTCATTATTCAGTGTTCCGCATGTAACTTATCGTACATACATAAACTTCTTGTTCTTAAATCCCGCAGTGGTTTTACAATTCCAACAAAAGGAGCTATTCGCTTTTATGTAACTGCGTCAAAGAAAAAACAACCTTATTCAGTCGAGTTACATTTAATTTTATCTTGTAGATGTGGTCATGAAAACTTTATTATTACAGCTACTAAGGAAAGTTTAGTGGATATTTCTTGTAAACTATGAATTACGACAAAAAGTTATCAAGTACTTATACAGTATACTTACTACGGTCATTAGTAGTTAACTATAGTTACTTCGGTATGTGTAGCACAGCTCCATGTGACTTTTATTTCGTTTGTCCGTAGTGTGCCTTTTTTTAAATTTATAACCCATAGTCTAATCGGTTTCTTATCAGTACGGTACGGCATCGTATCAGACCGTGAAATGGCTTGGCGGCACGTCTTTGCCGGCTGTGTGGCCACTAGCCACGGCCGCGGCCTCCCACCAGACCAGTCTAGAGAAAATTCGGAAATTGTAAATTCCCAAATTGATTCTGTCGAGTGTCGGGGATCGAACCCTGGACCTTCCATTATAATACCACAGCGCTCACCACTGCGCCAGGGAGGTCGACATACTATAAAGTCTAATGTATCCTCGCGAGCTTACCTATTAAGATTTTTCTAAGCGTTGAACTTTTATGGCGTCTTTCTCGCCTCAAACCTCTAAAACGTATACTTTACGATGTTTCGTCGTAAAATACTATTACGTGGTGGGAAAATTTAGAAGGAATAATGCCCTCTCTGCTTCGTTTTCCGCATTGCTGTTGCTGCATTCATCAAAATGGAGTTTATACTGTTTAAAACACGGAACCTAAAACACTTAAGTCGAGGTGTGCTCACGAACTGCCTCGTTGGTCTAGTGGTTAGCATGTTCGACTGCCTGTCGGTCCCGGGTTCGAGTCCCGGGTCGAGCCATAATTAAATGTTGGGTTTTTCTGACTAGAAATTCTCAGTACTAGCTCGGAGTTAGGAATTTGGTGGTGTTTCACCCCCGTGCCTCGGAGAGCACGTTAAGACATCGGTCCCGGCTATTATCACTAACATGACAATATGTCGTCGATGCTCGCCAACCCGCATTGGAGCAGCGTGGTGGTTCTAAGCTCTAATTCCCTCTCTCCTATAAGAGTGGAGGCCTGTGCCCAGCTGTGGGACGTTAATGGGCTTTAGTGGTGGAAGCAGCAATACGCCCCGCCATCATACCACAACATACAATTCTTCCAAAGTACTGTCTACGTGGCGTATGGAAATCCTTGCAAGAGGCCTATGTCCAGCAGTGGACGTCTATCGGTTGAGAATGATGATGATGATGTCTGTCTACGTACGTTTCACCATGACACAGCTTCTATACAACATTCGAAAAGCAAATCAATATCAGATAGGTAGATATATAGCAGACAAAAAAATGATTTTGTAACTTACTTTAAAAAATTCGCGAGAAAAAGTAGGCTATTATTATATTCAATAGAACCTCAATAATAAGGCTCTGTATTAAGAATACAGATATTATAATCTACTTAATAAGAATTAATTATCTTATCCTCAAAAACGACATCATTATACTAGGATCTGTATAATTGGATAAAGGCCAGCGCATACAGGCATATTATTAGAGAAAATACGAATCGTTTTTATTTGAACCTTTAGTTGACGACCTCTCTGGCGCAGTGTTGAGCGCTGTTATCTTAACGTGCAGAGGTCCCGGGTTCGGTCCACGACAGGATCATTTTGGGAATTTATACTGGCCTGGTGGGAGGCTTCGGCCGTGGCAAGTTACCACCCTACCGGCAAAGACGTACCGCCAAGCGATTTAGCCTTCTGGTACGATGCCGTGTAGAAACCGATTAGGGGTTTGGGTTTAATACAACTGACATCACTTACCATTAGGTGAGATTGCAGTCAAGGGCTAACTAACTTGTACTTGTCCAGGATACTTGCGATATTGTGCTATTTGCTGATGATACGTCTTTAATTTTTAAAGTCGATAGAAATAAGGATGATTTTGACGACGTAAATAGTGCCATTTCTCAAGTCACTCACTGGTTTACTGTAAATAACTTACTTTTAAATGCAAATAAAACTAAGTGTGTTGAGTTCGCACTGCCCAATACCAAGAATACACGTAACATTAATCTAGTGGTAAATAATGATATGTTAAAAATAGAAGAGGCCACCGTGTTCTTGGGGGTGACCTTAGATGCTAAGCTTCAATGGGGCACCCATATATCAAATCTAGCTGATAAACTAAGTTCTGCTGCTTACGCTGTCAGAAAGATTCGGCAGTTAACAGACGTTGAAACTGCAAAGATTGTATATTTTGCTTATTTTCATAGTATTATGTCTTACGGAATCTTGCTGTGGGGTAAAGCGGCAGATATTCAAAAAATATTTGTATTACACAAAAGGGCAATACGTGCAATTTATAATTTAAAGCCACGTGAATCCCTTAGGGAGAAATTCAAGGAAATAGGTATTCTTACAGTAGCCTCGCAGTATATTTACAGTAATCTAATCTTTGTAAAACAGCACATTCAGAATTACAAAAGAATATGCGATCTGCACGATAGGCCAAATAGAAACCGCCATAAGCTCGTGACTCCATCGCTTCGCCTCAATAAAGTCGAAGGTCGTTCGTGGGAATGAGCATACTATTCTTTAACAAAATTCCTCAACCTGTTATAAACTTGCCTTTACACCAGTTTAAGATAACCATTATAAAAATGCTCCTAAAAAAAGCTTATTATACTGTCGAAGATTATAATATTAATGATAGGGCGCATGGATTTGACTCGCTCCAGCAATGCTCAGGACTGTGGTTACTTATGTATCTGTATATGTTGTATGTACCTAGATTATTGTAAACATACCATATACTATTTTTTTTCAAAAGAGCAACCACCGAGTTTCTTGCTGGTTCTTCTCGGTAGGAACGGCATTCCGAACCAGTGGTAGATTTATTTGAAAGAACTTGTAAAAAGTCTATTTGAATAAAAATCATTTGAATTTTGAATTTAGAATTTTTGAATTTTGTAGCGGCGTAAAAAAAAGACCAACGAGGAAGGTAGGTACGTAGCCTTCATCACTTACCACAAGATCAACCCTACAACATAACCCCGCCTGCTTAGTAAAGTACTATGGGCGTGATGAGATGTATCAGGATCACTCTATGTGGAGAGAGCACTCTTCTGCAGGTGTGCGCTGTGCCTAATGGATACAAATAATCCGATTATGAAGCGTTCTTCATTAATATTCCTTTTTATTCCGCTTCCCTTTCTTTTTTAATTAAGTATAATGTTAAGAAAAAATCTTTTAAATGAAACCTTTGTAACGAAAAGATGGTCTAATATTGAAATTAATAATTTATCTGAAAGGTAATCAATTCAATTTAACTAATCCCATACTGAGAAAAAATATGCAAGATTTTGTCTGTATGCTACGTTTTCACGGCACATCTGTTCAACCGATTTTGATGAAATTTGGTACAGAGATAAGTTGTATTCAGGGAAAGGCAGATATAACTGCCTCGTTGGTCTAGTGGTTAGCATCTTCGACTTCGGCCGACGAGGTTAGAGCACAGAATAGGCAATAGTACTAAGTTCGAGTCCCGGGTCGGACCATAACACCTAAGTATTGGGTTTTTCTGACAAAAAATTCTCAGTGCTAGCCCGGAGTTAGAAAGTTAGCGGTGTTTCAATCCCGGGGCCCCGGAGGGCACGTAAAGCCGTAAGTACTGCGCCTGATAGCTCTCCGGTCGTGTTGGATTTTCCGTTCCATCCAGCTATGAGGAATTGAGAGTGCACCTGTGACCTGTGTATGTGCACACGCTTGTGCACTATAATATGTTCTGCGCATATCTAATCGCTCAGTCTCTAGAGATTGGCCGCCGTAGCCGAAATTTGGTCGGGAGGACATTATTATTCCGGGAAAGGATATTACTTTTCATCCTAAAAATCTCAGTACTTTTAGATTTAAAATAACCTAAATCGACGTGTATGAAGAACTAGATTCGATACAACAGAAAAAAAATTCTAGCATAGAGATAATATTATATAGGTATTCTAGACTAATGATTCGGATCATTTATATACAGAATCGCGATATGGAAGAGAACAAAAGATTTCCTACAAACATTAACAAAACTGGGCCAAAGAAAACGTACGCAATTAAGAACTTGTTACCCATATTATATCAAGATTTATATTGTTAGTCAGGTGTCCGCAAACAAAGATTAATGGGGACAATACCTTCTTTAAGGTCTAGCCCCACTACAAATGCGCGGCGCGGCGCGACACGTAGCGGCAAGTATTATTTGTATAATAGGAATGATGACAACTCAATCAAATCAGCAACGCGCTTTTGAAAGCTTGTATGAAATTCATAGTTTTAGACATTTATGTCGCCTAATAATTCATAAATAAAAGAAATAATTCATTTTTGACATGTAGGCATCATCTCTATTTTGTCGCAGTACATCTCCCTGCCGCGTCGCTTAAGTGGGCTCAGCTCCATACAAACTCGCAAAAAGAATATTTGCCGCTACGTACCGCGCCTCTGTACCTACTGGGGCTAGACCTTTACACTGGCTGTTACGGTGGCCACATTAAGGGTTGGTTGATTCAAAAACATTGATTTTCACTTTAATATGTAGCGCGCATACCCTATATCCTACAACTAACTCGTTGGTCTAGGGGTTGGAATGTTCGACTGCGGCTGACGAGGTCCCGGGGTCGAGTCCCGGGTCGGGCCACAATTAAGTAAGTCGGCCCCGGATATCACTAATATGATAACAGTCGTTAAAGCCTGCCAACCCGCAATGGACCAGCGTGGTGGGTCTAAGCTCTAATTCCCTCTCTCCTATGAGAGTGGAGGCCTGTGCCTAGCAGTGAGACGTTAATGGGCTGTAGTGGTGGTGGGGTGGTGAATACCCCTAAAATACCCTATGCATACTGTAGTATGTTTTCTTTCTGAAATTCCTTGATAAACTTTGGGCGACTTTTGTAGTTAGTCTGAAAGAGACGTATTTGATTGAATGAATTTTTTATACCAAAAAATACCTAAGAAAACTCGAGCCATGAATAAGAACTTTCAAGAACTTCAGGAGCCTTTATATTATAATATTCTCAAACAAGTAAAGAGCAGTTTTGAGTTCATAGGTACTTATTTTATTTGCGGCTTTTCTGAAAGAAAATTTTGCGAAATAGGAATCATTAAAACCACAAGTGGCGTAATAGCTATTTATGCAACTGTATCGTAATGAGGGTCATTTTAATTCGAGTGCTGTTTTTTGATACGAGGCTTGCGGAGTATCAAAATAGGATAGTACGAGAATTAAAATGACTAATTACGTACAGTTGCATACAAGATTTTATCTACGACAAGGACGTCTTTATAATTTTTTACTTTATAAATTAATAAAAACCAAAAGTGCCAGAACCCAGAGCCGCTAAGCTATAGGTATCCTATTTATGAAGATAACCATATCGATACAGCTACGACTCATAACGATACAGCTCCCATACAACGAACTGTATCGTTATGAGAAGCAAACACGAAAGAGGGTTCAATTCGATATAGTTGTCAAATTCGAAATTGGAACTTTTCGATGCTGGAGTAGATAAATAAATAATTGTGGTATTTTAAAGACTGATCAGGCCCATCTCCAAAAGATTTTGATGTAATTTGGTATATAAGTATTTACTGAGGTTATATCTCAGGTATCCCAGAAAACAAAGTTCCCAGGGAATTTTAAAAATCCTAAATCTACGCCAACGGAGTCACGGGTATCATCTGGTATTAAAATAATTAATCATACTAATATTATGAATGCGAAATCGTGTTTGTTTGTTGTTTTGGCAACAGAGCAAAGGATCGGCGTGATTCTATGCATGAGTAAGTACTAAGTACCTTTACTTGAGGACCTGGAAGGACACAGGCAACTTTTTATCACGGAAAATCAAAGAGTTCCCATGGTAATTAAAAAAAACTTATTCCACGAGGATGAAGTCACGCGGGCATCTGCTAGTAATATTATAAATTTTCTACAGAATATCTATGAAAATGACACGTAGAACCTACACAACTTAGTAATAAAATTTGCTGTTTTAATATTATGTATAAGAAAACCTCTGTTTTGCGGCCTGTAAGCATTTAAAGTTAAATGTATTAGCAAGAATTACGCCACGAGGAAAATCTCTTATGTAATTAAGAAGAGCTTGTAAATACTTAAGAGTACAATTTTATACTCGGTAGCTTCAAGTCATGTGTAAGAATATGCTGTTACATAAAAAATAACTGGATGATTTCTTTACATTATAAATGCAAAAGTTTGTATGGATAGATGGATGTTTGTTACTCAATCACGCCAGAACGGCTTACAGGATCTGGATGCTATAGTCTGGAATAACATAGGCCTCAGGCACTTTTTACCTCCGAAAATTAAAGAGTTCCCGCGGGAACAAAAAAAACTCAAATGGATGTTTGTTACTCAATCACACCTGGCTTCTGGATTGGAACGCATCAACGTCAATGGCGAGTACATCACTCACCTTCGGTTTGCCGATGATATAGTCATCATGGCCGAGACTCTGGGAGACCTTAATACAATGCTCAATGACCTCAGTAGAGTTTCACAACAGGTGGGCCTTAAAATGAACATGAGTAAGACGAAAATCATGTCTAATGCTCATGTTCCGCTCCACCCAGTAATCGTTGAGAGCTCTGCACTCGAAATTGTAGACGAGTATAAGAATATACCTAGGACATACGGTCCAGTTAGGTAGGTCCAATTTCGAGAAAGAGGTGGGCCGCCGAATCCAACTCGGCTGGGCAGCGTTCGGGAAGCTTCGAGATGTCTTCTCGTCCAAGATTCCTCAGTGCCTGAAGACCAAAGTCTTCGAACAGTGCGTGTTGCCAGTGATGACCTATGGATGCGAGACTTGGTCGCTAACTATGGGCCTCATAAGGAAGCTCAGGGTCACTCAGCGGGCGATGGAGAGAGCAATGCTCGGGGTTTCTTTGCGCGATCAAATCAGGAATGAGGAGATTCGCAAAAGAACGAAAGTAACCGACATTGCTCGACGCGTTGCGAAGCTGAAGTGGCAATGGGCGGGGCACATAGTTAGAAGAACCGACAGACGTTGGGGTCCCAAAGTGCTGGAATGGCGACCGCGCACTGGAAAGCGCAGCGTTGGCAGACCTCCTGCTCGGTGGACGGACGTCATCAGGCGAGTCGCAGGGAGTCGCTGGATCCAGGCGGCGCAAGACCGCGGCATGTGGAAATCCTTGCAAGAGGCCTATGTCCAGCAGTGGACGTCTGTCGGCTGATAATGATGATGATGATGATGATTTACAACAGAACTTCACAATGATGTCAATAGATGGCGCCGCGAGGTTTCAGTTCGAGGCGAACCACTAGTATTATATCTACTTAATTACATTTCTGCATTTCTTGGCACACAAAACACTTTATTATAGTTGTCGAGCTCACCGCAAGTTGCTCTACATTATAACATATAGGTAGTTTAATGTAGCATATTATGAATCACGTACTAGACGTATGTAAATGAACTTTAAACCTGCCAGAATTGTACACTGAATTTATATTGGAAACTATCTACCCACTAATAGAAACAAATAAATCAAATCAAATATTTTTTTATTCAAGTACCCTAACGAGTGCCTTTGAATAGTCGAGTGAATCTAACACTGGTTCGGAATGCTGTTACTTATTTTTTTAGGAAAATAAACTTAAAATTATTATAAACAAATAAAAAAAGAAATAGAATTAAGATAATAACTACAAAGAAAGACAGTAGTAAAAGAAGATTACTGTACTCATTCAGCAGGCCGAGTGGGTGTTTTTTTTAGTAAAAAACTATCCGTTTTTTTTTACGTATTGGATAGCGTAACTTTAACTACGATTTACATGGAATTGTTCGAGCGCTTGACAATCCCATACAAATCGTAGTTTTTTTCACAAAAGGTTCTAAAATATATGTTGTCTTTAAAACTGGCACTGGAACACACTTTGGTGCTTCAGATATTCTGCATCTTAATCAGTATGCTCTCTTGGCAGCCGTTCAAAGCATCCATTCTGAAGATTGGACGTATGAGTATGAGACGTGAAAGAATCTACCTATAACATATTCTGTGCCCATAGATTCTAATGTCGCAGTTGTAGTCTTTTTTACAAGCTTTTTAACTTGCAATGTATATGTCACCGTAAGATTGTGAAAACCGTCAGATTGCAATCAAACTCTTTTTATCTCGATAGATTGTAAAACGTGGAATTGTGAACCGTTCATTGTTCTGAGTGTCAATTTTTGAAATATTCATTATATTTACGTTTTCTTGTCTTTTTCTTGGCACTCAGGTTCTATCGGGTTAATATACCAGACAGTATCAGACAGGTAACAGATTACACTACCGAAAAATAATGCGTTAAATTGTTATTGTGAACCGTAACAACTGCTTACAGCAGTTGTTACGGTTCACAATCTTTCGACAGTTTCCAATTTAACGAGATAAAAAGCGCTAGATTACAATCTAACGGTTTTTAGACAATATTACTGTGACATATATATGGGTTTATGTAGGTCAAATCTTGCAACTGAATTTTAAAACAGTTCGACGTTTCCGATACAAACCGCTAGGGTGTGGAACACCCTCCCAGCGCACGTGTTTCCTGCCACTTATAACTTAAGTACCTTCAAGGCAAGAGTGAATAGGCATCTTCTAGGCAAGCGCGTTCCAACTTAGACCTCATCATTGCTTTGCACTAAGCATGATCGTCGTTAATCGCAAGCCTATCTCCCAATTATTAAACAAGTGAATATAATTAAAATTATTACAAAATACGACTGCTCTGCCGTAGACACACAATACATACACGAACCCTGAAAACATAACACTACTTTTTTGGGCAGTCGTGGATATTGAACTATAGTGTTATATATTTTTGGAATCTACTCATCATTTTCTAGACGATGATTATATAGTTAATCTTATTTTTGAATATATTTTTTTCAACTTTAGTCTTTAATGCGGAACCATGGTCACCCCATCAATTTTTTTTTAAATTTTACTAGCCTATGTCACCCAGAATAAGCTAGGGATTCTAACGATACCTCATTTATCAAAATCGGTTCAGGCGTATAGAAGTTATGGTGGAATATACAAACTCACATAGATACATGAACCCTGAAAACAATATACTCCTTTTTTCAGGCAGTCGTATAAAAAAACAGTTAACACCAATCGATTGAGCTGAAAGCATATGTAGGTACACTTTTAGTTTGGAATGCAGCTCTTTTTTTTATTCCACTACAAGTTAACCCTTGACTGCGATCTTACCTGATGGTATAGTGACGATGCAGGGAGTCTAAGATGGTAGCGGGCTAATCTGTTAGGGGGAATGGCAGTTATATTATACCATACCTCTAGTCGGTTTCTACACGGCATCGTACCGGAACGCTCAATCGCTTGGCGGTACGTCTTTGCCGATAAAGCTCGATATTAAAGTGCGCGTGCCGACGTAACGCATTTTCGTTTCGAGCCTTTCCTACTGTCCGTAGTGTGTTTTCGCCTTAATTACATTCATTAATAATTCAATACCTGAGTTTTCCGAGTTCTATTTAACTTAACTGTTATTTGGCTCAAGTTTGAAATTCTTTCGAATGAATAGTAAATGACTGAATATAAAAGACGTGAATTTTGTTTAAATATTAAAACAGTCGCAGAAGCCTCTGTGCTGGATAAACTTTTATTCTGAGTTTCCTCCGAATGGATGTCAGGGGACAAAGGAAATTAGGTTACGTTTGCTTCATTTTAGTTTGTTAAAATGTTTGTATATTGAAATGAATGAAATATATCTTACTAGCTGATGTCTGCAACGTCGTCCGCCTGGATTGAGGTATTTTGGTTCCCGCGGAAACTCTTAAACTTTCCGGGATAAAATGTAGCCTATCCAAACCTTCGCATTCATATTATTAGTACAGATTGTACACCAAAAAAGAAATCCTTCTGCATCATATTCCTCTTTACTGAGGGTCGTGTCCATTTCAATTAATCATATTATTGATGCTAAGAGTTTCCTTATAATAATAATATAATGCGTTGCACACGGCTAAGGGTATTTCAACTATACAGTTTGTAACAAATATTTATCGTTGTATTAAATTTATTTGTCTTTTTTTATTTGTATTAAAATTATAGGACACTCATTAGCTTGAAATAAGGACACAAAAAGTTTCATATTTTTGTGATCTAGTGTATTATTATTTTCATCAAATTATTAATAATAAATATCATTAATTATAAATATTATTTTTACCATTATTTTTAACTGCCTCGTTGGTCTAGTGGTTAGCATGTTCGACTGCGGTCGACGAGGTCCCGGGTTCGATTCCCGGGTCGGGCCATAGCAAGTATTGGGTTTTTCTTACATGAAATTCTCAGTACTAGCCCGGAGTAAGGAAGTTGGCGGTGTTTCACTCCCGTGCCTCGGAGAGCACGTAAAGCCGTCGGTCCTGCGCCTGATATCTCTCCGGTCGTGTCGGATTTTCCGTCCCATCGGGCTATGAGAGTAAAGGAACAGAGAGTGCGCCTGTGTACGCACACACTTGTGCACTATAATATCTCCCGCGCAGATGGCTAATCTCTCTGGAGATAGGTCGCCGTGGCCGAAATTAGGTCGGGAGGACATTATTATTATTTTCATCAAAATATAAACGAAATCCTCGCTCCAATACGTAGGTTTTTTGTTTGATTAGTCGGTAATATAATATTTGTTTAGTAATTCGGATTGTAGTCACAATGATATACTGATATTAACGATAAAACAAATACAAGTTTATTAATTAATTATTATTGTTATGTTTCTTGTGGTCCGTTGTAGTATACCCGAAGGATAGGATAATTTCATTTTTTTTTATTTAGCCCTTGACTGCGATCTCACCTGGTTGTAAGAGATAATACAATCTAAAATAGTAGCGGGCTTACGTGCACAGGTATTAAATACTAGATGATGCCCGCGACTTCGTTCACGTGGATTAAGTTTTTTCAATTCCCGCGGGAACTCCTTAATTTACCAGCATAAAAACTAGCCTATGTCCCTGCCCGGGATACAACTTATCCCTGTATCAATTTTCATTAAAATTAGTTGAAATGGGCCGTGAAAGCTTAACAAACAGATAGACAGAAGGTCAGACCGACAGGCATACTTTCGCATTTATAATATTAAGTATGGAATTGTCTTTAAGGACTGAAAAAGTAATCGTAAAAAGTGTTTTAAACACTGTTAGACCATGTCTGTTTTTTTGAAACTGTTAGACCACTTTAAAACAGTGTTACACACTTTCATTCCTGTTGCAGATTCATTTCTGTTACAGAAAATATACTGTTTTAGGTTAACAGATTTAAAAACAATAATTCTGTAACCTTTATGAATCTGTTTATCAGTCCCTGATTGCCTTTTACAGACGAGAAACAAAAAGCGCCACCAGAGGAGGGCAACTCGGAAGAGGAGGCGGCGACGAAGATCCAGGCGGCGTTCCGAGGTCACAAGACCAGACAGACGATCACCATGAAGGCGGCCACCAAGCCCAGCCAGGAGCCGGAGCCGTCCAAGGCCGAGCTCGAGGCTGAGTTCAGCGCTGATGATAAAGGTAGGTGGAATTAATAGCATGTCTACATATGACGGAAGCGTGGCCTAGTTGCGACGACGCATACAGTGGATTATTTTTGCAACCAAAGCATCGACAAAATATAAGAAATTCAGAATAGGTTTTATCGGGTTAATATACCTAACAGATTACAATCTACCGAAAAATAATGCGTTCAATTGTAATCTGTCGACAGTTTACTATCTGCCAGTTAGATTATAATCAGACGGTATAAAATTATTTCGCCTTTTTATTTTCAACAACTTGAAGTCAACAACACAAGTAGTCATAGCAATCAAAAAGTGTCGTTACAACTTTTGGTCTTAATTTTTTCCGTCTAGCCCCCTTTCGTAACGCGCGATAAGGAACTTCGTTCCAAAAAGTTTGACTGAGCTCTTTGGTCAGTGCACTAAAAGTGTTATGTGGCGCGCGTTCTAGGATATAGAATAAGATATCGGGAATTCATTTTGTACGTTTGAATGATGAACAAAATAATTACTATAATATGGTAGGTGGAATATAGCACTTGACATTTATGACGACCTCCCTCGCGCAGTGTTAAGCGCTGTCGTCTTAACGTGGGTTCGATTCCCAGTCAATTTGGGGATTTATAATTTCTGAATTTCCTCTGGCCTGGACTGGTGGGAGGCTTCGGCTGTGGTTAGATACCACCCTAATGGCAAAGACCGCCCAGCGATTTAGCATTCCGGTACGATGCCGTGTAGAAACCGACTAGGTGTTTATGGGTTTAATATAACTGCCATACCCCTAACAGGTTAGCCCGCATCCATCTTAGACTGCATCATCACTTACATCAGGTAAGATCGCAGTGAAGGGCTAACTTATAGTAGAATACCTAAAAAAAATCATAGTCGATTGCCCAATTTGGTGGAAATTGGCTTCCAATCAAAAGGACTTTATTTAATTACGATTGTTACAAACAAAAATATACATAATAAATAAACCACAGGTCCCTGGTAACGCCGGAGCACTATCAATTATTCAGCGAACTATGGGATAACTACCAACTGGTTTAAAGCAGTATTATTACAAGATTTTATATAACTTGCAATGTTTGTGGGTTTATTTGCAACAGAATTTTAAAACAGTTATCCTCAATCGATTGAGCTGTCACCGTAAAATTGCAATAACCGTCAGATTGCAATCTAACGCTTTTTATCTGGATAGATTGTAAGCTGTCGACAGATTGTGAATTACTGTTCAATGTTCTGAGTGTCCATTTTTTAACTATTCCTTGTATTTATGTTTTCTTGTCTCTTTCTTGTAGGTTAGGTTAGGGTTCGACATAAATAATCAAGTACTTAAGTTCTATCGGGTAAATATACTTCAGATTACAATCCACCGAAAAATAATGCGTCAAATTGTAATCTTTCGACAGTTTACAATCTCGCTAGATAGATTACAATTTAACAGTTTTCACAATCTTACGGTGACATATACACGTTAGTTTGGATGCCAATTCTTAATCCAATATGGCGGACTCCCAAAGATGGCGGACTAATCATTTTTTATGCACCTTTGGGTATCAAAGGATTTTCTGAGAAGAGTACGAAAAATTAAGTGACGTTACACTAAATTCAATGTGGCGGACGATAAAAGCTCGTTTTTAAAAATGTTTTTAATGATATAAGACTTATTTTTTAAAATTATTATTCCACTACAATTTAGCCCTTGACTGCGATCTCACCTGATGGTAATTGACGAAGCAGTCTAAGATGGTAGCGGGCGGGGTATAATATTAATAAAATAATACTGCTTTAAATGATGGCAGTAAGCCCCCTGGTCCGGTTTGCATATGAATTTATAACGAGTGCTTATTTGTAAATTTCGGTCACGACTCCAAAACCGAGGCAGCCGCTAATTGCTTTAATTGACACCGTCCACGTGTATACTTGACAAATTAACACTTTGTGGATAAAGTCTGATTTGGTAGTGGAACAGTGAAAAAAACATTTTTTTTTCAACATTTTATTTTACCACTTTATCGGCATGCTTAATATGTATGCAAAATTACGGTCTTCTAGCAGGTACCTACTAAGAATCAAAGTCAAACTCAAAATATTTTTTTTCACATAGTACACTTAATGAACGTCATGTATAAAAAGTATAAGACGTGATAGGATGGGATGGGAGGGTTCCAAACGCGGCCTGGTCTGAGAAGAGCGGCACAGCAAACTCAGCCTGTATTTGAAGATCTTGTAAATTAGTTTAAGAAGCACACTTGTTGACTACGGAACCCTAAAAAAAGCCTTAAATATTGATTAAAAATGTTGAGTGTTTGCTTATAAATAAAGTGTTTTCGGCACAAAAATCACCTACAATGGCCTTTTCTGAAAGAGAATCGAGTGGCGTTCGGATTCCTCAGCTCCAGTCGTCTCGGCGTCGCATAGCATTGTTTTACAAGCACTCTTCAAACTTCTACGACCCTGGTAAGTGGTTTTAAGTAGAGGGGAGCGTGGCTAAGCATTCGAATTATCAAATAGGTGTATGAAAATAATATAATTTTTGGACCTTGGAATGATAAAATCCTTATGTTATTTAACACAGCATTTACTTATGTGTTTTGTAACAGTACATGCAATGTTACATTCTACCACTTGCTAATTAAATATTGATTTACTAGGTATATGCATGTTAATCTTAAGTAAATCAATATATTTTATTCTGTGAACAAAAATAAAAATGTGTAAGAAAAAACAAAAGCTATTACGGATAAACTTCTACTTGCTATAAAGCTATTGAAATGATTTTCTGTTACCCTTTAATAATAATAATAATAATAATAATAATAATAATAATCTTTATTTAAAGGTAAAAACCCAGTACAATAAAATTCCAATTATAAAAAGACTTACAACTAAATATGAAATAAAAATGCAGAAAATATAAACATCATACGTACAATCCATACGTAGTCTTACACATAGTTAAAAATGAAAACATGACGATGCATGCTATTGGTCTATTTTTTATTCGCATCCTGGTGCACTGACAGCCAGTGTTTGAAGATGGAACAACTCAGATCCTCTGCCAACATACTGAGGATCTCGGTGTCGGAAGCACGCAAACGACTCAAAAAAGAAGCGATTCGTGATCTAATGATCGCAAAGAAATCCGGTACTCTTGCTTTAGCAAACATGCCCGACGCGCTGCAGTACCGTGGCAACTTCATCAGGATACGATAGGCGTTATTGTGTTGTACCCTAATGTTGTTGAAAGCACGCCTGGTAAACTTGACCCAAAGCTGACACGTATAGAAGCATAAGAAATATGCTCTAAACAATGTCAGCTTTACTTCGTCACTGCACTTTGCAAATCTGCGTGCGAGCATGTTGCATCTCACAGACAGAGCACGACGTTCCCTCTCTATGTCTTCATCGTCAACGAGACCCTCAGTAAGTATATGGCCAAGGTATCTAAATCGTTCAACCCTCTCTAGATGATTTCCATCAAGAAAAACCCCCGGGATCCTCTCCGGACCTCTGCCTGAACGGAACACCATCGTAACTGTCTTTTTTACGTTATATTTTAAGCCATGCTCTGTAGCATAACGCTCGCAGATGGCAACCAGTTTACGAAGGCCCCTGATTGAAGGGCTGAGAAGGACCATATCATCTGCGTAACTAAAATTGTTCATGCAGGTAGACCCTAAATGGCAACCGACCTTAGTGCTTCTCAGCTCTGCAATCAGGCCATCTACGTAGAGGCTGAAGAGGTCAGGAGAGGTCAAACCTCCTTGACGAACACCGCATTCTAGCTTGTATTCGCTAGAAGTCGCGTCGCCCCATCTCACACAATTAGTCTGGTTTCCATACCAGTATCTCAACAGATTCACCGTTTTTGAAGGGACGTTAGAGGCGTGCAATTTCTCCCACAGTAAATTATAATTTACGAGGTCGAACGCACGACTCAAATCCAGGAAGCACGCGTGAACCGATATACCCCTGTTAATATAATGGTTAACGGTTGCTTTTAAGCTGAAAATCGCTGAATCCGTTGAAAGACCAGGACGGAAACCAAACTGTGCGTCATTCAGTTTTAAACTTCCTGCTAGGCTTGGGTGAATTAACCTTTCCAGTATTTTTCCTAACACAGTGCCTAGTGAAATCGGTCTGTAATTTTTAAGACTGGAAAGGTCACCTGTTTTATTCTTTGGAATTGGAACTACCACTGTCTTCATAAGCTGTTCTGGTAGGTAGCAAAAGTTAATACATGCATTGTAAAGGGAGGCTAACTTCCCATATAATAACTCACCAGCATACAAAACATGTTCAATACTCAAACCGTCAGCTCCAGGAGATTTTCCCCTTTTCATATTATATACTACTGCAGCCACGTCATCAGCAGTAAGGAAAACATTGTTCTTTACTTCTCCTATTAGCATACTAGGCATACACGTAGCACGAGCCGGCAAGGGATTGATTCTGAAGTGGTGTGAAAATAATTCGGCAATTTTTCTCCGATCGCTTACTCCTTCCACGGACACAGGTACGCTCGTTTTGTATTTTAATGAGTCAGTACTACGCCAAAATTTTATAAAGTTTTTTTCAGTCCTGTGCATTGTTAATATGTCTCATTTAATTTTTTCCTTGTTATTTTGACACCACTTCAGTTTGTTTTTAAACGCTCTTCGACTTTCTATCATGTCGGTATAAAGTTCACCAGTACTGGGCTTACCATTACAAGTCCACCATCTATAATACATTTTTGCATTTTGATGAAATTCTCGGACGTGGTAGTTCCATCCTAGAATTTTCTTAGGCTTCAGTGCACCATTTGGAATAGATGCGCTGTTTTTAGCGCCTGTTTGTAGTATATTTACTATGTCATTATAAAAATCATCAATTAAATATAAATGTCTATTACAATTAAAACTTACGCAATTTACGCAATGACTAAATAAAGATAAGGAGCTGAACTTATCACAACAGTATTTTTTATATGTATCAATTTGTTCCTCTTTCCTATGGCCCCACTTAATACCTTTTAAGGAGTCTACGTTTGTTAGACAAACTTTTTTAATCACAGTGTCCATCTCACAAGAAATCACCATCGGCAGATGATCCGACCAATAAACACTGTATTCCACATGAACAGTTTTCACAGTGTCACGAGCAGCACTAGTCACCACACAGTGGTCGAGCCATCTCTTAGTACCGTGCGCGTCACTAACGTACGTGTGTGTATCTGCTGGCATTAAGTCTGTATCCACGCATGACAAGGAGTGCTCAGAGAAAAATGACTGAAGTTCTTCACCGAATCTAGCCCCTGGATGTGCATTAAGGTCTCCCAGAACATACACGGCCTCCGCGTTATTGTCATCAATTAACGCAGCCATACTGGCCAGGCAGTCAGTGAAAGCGACCAGGTTTTCTTCTGAGTCTGTTGGCAAGTAGACGCTCATAATCAAAAATTGACGACAATCCAAATTTACTTGAATAGCGGCCAATCTATCATTCGCGCATTCTATAACAGTGACATTCGAAAACACCGATTTTCTCCACATTATAGCCAAGCCACCATATGGGCGCCCTTTAAGAACTCCTGAAGATGTGTCCACTGAGGACTTGGCAAAACACGCAAACTCATCGCTTATTTCGTTGATGAATCCAACATCGTGGGGTAAAAGCCACGTCTCTTGCAATGCCACAATATCAGCGAAACGACATAAGGTTCTTATTTGCTCAATAGATCTTTTTACACTTCTACAGTTGAACGTGACCATTTTAACTGATAGTGTTTCAACTCTGTTCATTAGAAATTGGTTTAGAGACGGCGGGATTTCTACGTTCTCGGTATCTACGGTAAACTAAGCCCGTGGGCCAAAAGTCAGTATCCAGAAACGTGTCAATTTTGCTTGTCGGTATTGTTATTTTAAATGAATTGAAGGACGTTTCTTTGAACTGGCTAAGCAGCTTTGAGGAGCTTTGAGGAGTGCCGCCATCCATCTACGATCAGATGTTTATGAAAACATCGTAGGTAACCAAAATGATAGCCTAAACTTTATTTTTAAGGATAAAAAATCTCATATGACGTTAACTCAGAGTACCTACTAGCTTTAAGTGTGCCAAGTTGCATTCGAATCGGTGCAGTAGCATACCTATTCTGTGGCAGTAGTATCAGCGTGATGCCGTAACGGATAGACAGACAGGCAGACATAAATATAAAAATAAATTGTCAGAAATGATGTAATAAAAAACGTTCAATAACATTTTTACTAAAAATTAAATATATACTTACGTATTACTTATTGATTTTGTATTCATTTAGTAATTGGATAGAATAATAATAGAGCCTTTGCTCTTTTAAACAATAATATTTTGCATTCTACAAACTTCCAGGAAATAATTGACTCAACTTTTGATTAACGCGATCCCTCGTCTTTCCGATTTAATTTACTGACCAATCTTTTATATCAACTAATCTTTGGAAACTGGAATTACTGGACTTTGATATAATAATAATTTATCTGTAGAAAATTGGTTTCTACGCCTTTCACATAAAGTCTGTTTTATTAATATCACTATTTTTGTTTTTAAAATCCGCCATATTGGATCTGTTGGATGTAATATTAACTACCTCTATGAATATTACCCACAAACTTATCTGACCCGGTGACAGCGTCGCAAATTTATATGAAAAATTAAATAACAACAAAAACTAAACTGGGATAAAAATTAGTTCCAATTTAAGCCACCGGGACAGATAAGTTTGTAAATATCTACATCATAGTCTTCAAAATACGGAAACACCACTAAAATAAATGACAGCATATCCATTCACTAATTATTTGGAAATTACATATAGGGGAACCGACAAATGAAATGAAATGATTTATTTATTTCACGTAGGACAATTTGCAGCCACTTATGAAAGGTCAAGACTTTACCACCGGTTCAGAAAACAGTTCTACTGAGAAGAACTGGCAAGAATTTCAATCACTAATTATTTGGAAATTATAGAGGAACCGACAAATGAAATGAAATGAAATGTTATGTAATGTAACAGTTGTGCTACTTATGAAATGTCAAGACTACCACCGGTTCGGAAAGAAAACTCTATTGAGAAGAACTGGCAAGAAACTTAGCAGTTGCTCTTTTTTTAATAACAAACATTTTTAACTACATGATGCCCACGACTTTATATACATACATCAACATTTAGACTGGTAAACACATAACCATTTCCGTAAAATAGCGTAACTCAGGTAAAATAACGAATTTATATCCGTTAAACTAAGTTAGAAGATAAAATATTTTATCCCGGGTCTTCTCATTGTAAATGCAACGTCTGTTTACTTATTTAAGCCTTTTCGGCAGCTCGGGTCTTTGAATATTAAAGGCAGGAAGACTCGGTAGTGTGACAAGCAAAGCCGGGAAGTTTTTAAAAAGTGTTGTGTGTATCGGTTTAATATAACTAGGCCGTTGTCCTACATGAGTGACAAATGCGACGCTGCGATTCGATACGACGCGACGCGACAGTATCAAACAGTAGCTGACCCTTCACGTGGCCTACGTTGTCGCGTAGACAAGTTTGACATTTATCGTTTGTCAAGTTTGTCGTATCTGCGTCGCGTCGCTTCTGTCGCTCAACTACGGGTTAGATCATGATATCTTTTCTATATGAATTATGTTCTGCTGCAGTCCTCCTTTTATTATTGTTATTAAAAAACTAAAGTATAGATTTTAAGCAAGCCTAGTGGTTAAGACCCACACAGCGCTATACGCACCGCGCCAGAAGGGATAAAAGCTACCTGCTACGCGATAGAAACGGATGGGATGTGCAGATACCTACTTAAAAATGTCTCTCGCAGCGCTGTTCAAGCGAAATAGCATTTTATTACGGAGTATCAAGAGCTGCTATTTATTTAAACGCCTTTGAGGAGTAATTCTTCTGTAGGTACCTGAAAGTTATTATTAACTATTCTGTGCTAATCCAGGCAGAAGGGTCTGAACTCTGAACCCTTCTCATTCTGATAGAAGATCCATGCTTAGTAGGTAGTGGGCTGACATTGACTTGAGATGTGGTAATAATACGTGCTATTAGATAGCAAGTCCTGGTGTTCATAAAAAAACACCAATGTCCAATAAACTATCTAATTTAATATATAAGTTTATAACTAACACACAAACACTTTTATCACTTAAGTATATACTTGGATTATATTAATATAATAACGCGCGGAACCCTAGTGAAGGGTTCTTTGAGCCGGAGTCTCAATTCTTAGTCAATTACTGAAAGCCAGCCGGCAGGCCGAAACCGGGTCCGTAGCTGGGCAGCAATTTGACAAAAGAATTATAACTAACTGATTTTTGGAAAATGCATCGAATTTATAGGCCCCATATTGCTGACTGACAATTTATTATTGATGTCAACTTGGAAATAGTAATTCAGCAATATGTGGCCAGTAATTAGGGTTGTAACCGTACGTATGTACGTGATAATGTATTTATTTAAGGTATGCTAGGTCTACTTACCCTCTTCTAGGCTAAAGATCACTTCAAAGTTCAGAAAATATGTACGAATTCTGAACTGTATTTCTCTCTTAATAATATAAATAAACTCTCCTGTGTCTGCTACAGTCTTCCCGTATCAAAATTAATAATAATGCACTAGAATACTGAAACATTATTTTACATGAAAAATTGCAATGTAACAGTACACGTATAACATCCATAAGAAAATAAGATACATTTTCACATACAAAAGATACATTAAGTTCTATTGTATTATTTTCAATAAAAAAAAAAAAAAAAAAAAAAAAAAAAAAAAAAGATACATGATGTTTACAATAGTCTTTATCTGTAGGGCAGTAAGAGCTAACAATAAGATGAAGACACCGAAGAAACCTAGATAACAGAGCGGAAATTGGGAGCGGAAAATTGGCTACTTTGTATAAAGGAATAAAGAAAAGTAGCCAAATTACCAATTTTTATTAACTTTGGTGGTGAAACAACTAGGTAGGTACGCTTATTACAACGTTGTAGAAAGGCGACAGTACTTACCTATGACGTGCCGTATACTTTTCGCATTGAATATTTTTACCCAATCTAATTGGAAAAATAATATTGAGCAGCTAGTTGTAAAGCCTCTGACTGCTACCAATAAAATAGCGTATAATACCTACTACGTATAGCTTAATCACAAATCAATTATAATAATTATGTAAGTTAATAATTATTAGAAGTTACAGGCTTGCGTTAAAATCTTAAGATATAGGTATGCGTTAAAAAATTTATTCGCTGATTTAAGAATGAAAAATCCTTTGGGAACATTTTGATTTTCCGGAATGAAAAGTAGCCTATGACACTCTCCAGGTCTTTAACCTACTGACTGATGCCCATGACTTCTTTCGCGTGAAATAAGTTTTTTTATTTCACTCTCCAGCCCCTCAACTAAACTCATGCAAAAAATTGCGTCGATCCGTTTCTTTTTTGCGGCGTAATTAAAGGACGAACCAACAAACAAACACACTTTCGCATTTATAATATAAGTATGATGCAAAATCACGTCAACAAATCAACAAACATTAACAATATGGTTAGTGATGACGCAATGTCCTCTCTATTACAAATAAAAGTTTTGTATATCGTTAAAGGACTTGGAACACGTAGTCCCCCCGTCGCCAAAAAGAGTTATTGGCTTTCTTTTGGCAAGATATCAAAAAGGTATCCCTCGGGAGCACGGATAATGGGCTGAACGTCGATTCGAACTTCGATTCAAAGGTCTATTTTCGCATTTAAACCACTATTAGACATATTTTGAGATTGTTTTGTATTGAATTCTTAGAGTAGATTTATTTTCATAACAAAGAAATGGACGTTATGACTTGCAAATGTTTGATGCATTGCTTTAGATACCTTAAGTACTATTTTTGGGGAGAGAGTTTAATATAACGAATACCGACTTCTTTTACGTGGCACCTTACCGAAAAGTATTATTTATTTTGCCGACACAATAACCCCGGCTGAAGCCGACCTGACCAGAGACAATTTATATGTTATAAATTTCCAAATTGCCTTATTTTTCCGGGTTAAAACGTAGCCTATGTGCTATTCCAGAATCTGGACTATAATCACTCACTGCGCCAAATTGCATGCAGATCCGTTCAGCCGTTCTTCCGTGATTGAGTAACAAACATACAACTATCCATCCAAACTTTCGCATTTATAATATTAGTGTAGATACAGATTTTCCGACGCGGGTAGAGCCTTAGCCCGAAACTAGTTATACAATAAAAGGCACAGCCAGGAACCTTATTTACTATTACTTATGAGATAGGACAACGCAAAGAAACACTGGGTAAACTCAATTTATTCGAAGTAGGGTAAATACATTGGACAAGAGAGCCTTCGAATTGAATTAGGACAGTTTAGGAGTATAATACTTGAAAAGAGGAAAACCTCATAATATTATCATAAGTACATAATTTATAAGTAGTATATATATACATACATACATACATATATATATATATATATATATATATATATATACTTATATATTATATATATATATTATATTTCTCTCTATCTCTCTGATTCACTACGAAATTATTTTCTTAATGCCAGAGCTAGAATGATAGGTATAAAATAACAGCTAAATAGTTTTCACATGCAATAATGCAGGTTAATATTATTGCGGACGAAGTCGCGTGGTTTTTTTGAGTCCCCCGGGAACACCTTAATTTTCCTGGATAAAAAGAAGGCTATGTCCCTCTCCAGGTCCTCAGCTTATCCGTTGCTTCGTTACGGCGTGATTGAAGGACAAACCAGCAAACCCACAAACAAACACACTTTCGCATTTATAATATTAGTATGATGCGTAAGTGTGTTTGTTTGATTTGTCCTTCAATCATAAGTTAAGGACCTAGAATGTGACCTAGGCTATTTTATTTATCATAACTTTTTATTTGAAATAAATAAATTTAATTTTAATTTATAAATCCCCGCGGGAATTTAAAAAAACTTTTTGCACGTGGATGAAGTCGCGGGCATGAGCTAGTTTAATATAAGACAGGATAACCCAAAGAAACGCTGGGTAAATTCAATTTATTCGAAGAAGGGCAGAAACATTGGACAAGAAAGCTTTCCAATTGAATCAGGGGGCATGCCATCGCTTAAAACAGTATTGTTTTAATATTGTTGACGTACGTGTTGTTGATGTATAATCCTTATTTTAAGGACGTCAAGGTACGTGACATTAAACTGACATATTGAAATAACTGATTCAAGCGATGACTGTAACCCTTCTGTTGGTACAAGTTAGGGTTTATTATTGAAACAGGAAAAACTTTATAAAATAACGTGCAGTTTATAAAAAGGATACATAGTCATATAATATAATTTTACAGTTTTAAAGGAAAACTATTTTTTTTAAAAGAATGCAGAACTAATTCACAAAGAAAAAAAAACTTCTGATCAATTTTATTCGTAAAAAATCACACTTGTAAAATACAGCACTTATTATCACTACATGCAAACACTACGACGTTCGAACGGAAAGTGACGAGCGGGCCTATATCCCGGGTTTATATAGCCTTCCCCCTCCTTTGGGCTTCTTCACTGCCTCAACTGCTATACGGCCTCTCCTGACAGGAGACCGCCCTCGGACTCCCTCTCATATGCTCTTAATCAAGTAGCGGCATTGATGGATCTTGCACCGACGCAGGCGGGACAACGTCCTGTCCCTCGGCGACAGGCGGAACAGAAGCACCAGCAGGTCTCGTCAAGCCAGACGCACACGGCTGCGGCGAACAGTCCTCCGCAAGCGTGCGTGGACCCTGGCTCCACTCAGCCTCAGCACCGGACGCCCGGACTCCTCGTTTTCATTGTCTGCACTTGAACGTTAGAAACAACAATTTGTTAATAACAGAAAGGGAATAAAAACTAAAGCTTCACATCTTATAATAGACGCGTCCGCCGTATTGAAAAGATGCGAATGCAACATATTTGCTAATTAAGCTACACACGAACGGTGACATAGCTCAATTAGCTTAGATCAAGAGTCAGTGGTAGGACGTTGAAACATGACTCTGTCATCTCCCCCAGACTAAGTCAGTGGTAGAACGTTGAAACATAACTTAGTCAACCCATATTCGCACAAAGTCAGAGGTAGTACGTTGAAACATGACTTAGGCAACACACATCAGCACTGAGTCAGTGGTAAGACGTTGAAACATAACTCAGGCGACGCACATCAACACTGAGTCAGTGGTAAGACGTTGAAACTTAACTCAGGTCGACAGATCGCAGGCATGGCGACCACTTCAGTCTGCATTCTAGGTGTTACACTCACTTTCGAAATAAGCAGCGCACACCTCGGGAGTCCATTCTCCTTTCCAAGGAACCATGTACTGAGCTGCAGAAGTCTTTAGTGCGCTCACGCACCTACCCAAGACCATGGGTACCATTGTGATTTTCACAATGAACCGGGTCCATACTTGGCCCGAGGTTGACACACACATTCGTGTGCATCTCCCCGTCGGTGGTAGCCATTCTACCACCCACCTGACAGAGTGCTATGCTACACTCCTCGCAGGTCTGCCGACATAACCTTCTTCTCAATCTGCCCACTACATACAACGCTGTCCGCTGTCATCCACTAGCCTAACAGAGCCTAAAGTAACCTAACCTAACATGTAAGCTTACATTTTGACCTAACAACTGAACTAATAAGTAGCCTAACGGTTGACCTAAGAACTGACCTAACGTCTGATTTACGACTAACCTAACTTTACTAGAGAAAGCATGTAACTAAATTGGATGACAACAAGCAGAGCCATAGGCAATGTTTATGCAAATTAAGTTGAAAGTGTCTGTCACCGAAGAACGTGCCGCGTAGTCCTAAGCACGACCTCGAGGTACCACTCCAAGGCACCGCTCCAGGACCCCGCTCCAAGGCACCACTCCAGGGCACACCTCCAGGGCCCCGATCCAGGGCACCACTCCATGGCGCCAAACATGTAACAGAAATTAAAACCAAATCGTTATCACGAAACGACGTGATCATCGTGACTATCCATACATAGCAGGTAGTCAACGCATAGTCAATTACCTTCACAAGCTCTCTTGACTTAAAAGTTCATTACCAGCACAGTTACCAGTACCAGCACAGGTACCAACAAAATTATTTGACTGCTTCAGCAGAGCTCATACATACAAAGCCGATAGAACTCACAGAACCTGTGGAGCTCTCAATAGAGCCGGTAGAACTCCTAGAGACAGTAGCGCTGGTAGAGTACCAAGACACAGCAGAACTCGTAGAGAAACAAGAGACAGTAGAGCTGGTAGAGCACAACGAGTCAGTAGAGCTCATAGAGCAACAAGAGTCGGTAGAGCTGGTAGAGCACAAAGAGTCAGTAGAGCTCATAGAGCAACAAGAGTCGGTAGAGCTCTCACTAAAGGTCGCTCAACCATAGTACAAACTCACAGTTGTACCATGTCGAAATAACTTTGAACATTCAAAACATCAAACATCATCATCGATGAACACAGAAAATGAAGAAAGTTTACTCATACCAGTTATGTTCAACCATATCGGGTAGGCTAACGAGCAGCCTCGCGCACTATACAAGCACACAACCCTGCGCGACTAGTAGACGCGCAGTGTCACGCCTCACAGTGTGGCATGCGAGCGCGCAGCATCGCACCCTAGGCGAGCGCACAGCCATGCGCAACCAGGAGCGCGCAGCATCGCGCACTAGGTGGGCGCGCATCCCTGCGCGACCAGTGGACACGCAGTGTCACGCCTTAAGCGCGGCAGGCGAGTGCGCAGCAACGCGCACTAGACAAGCGCACAGCCCTGCGCGACCAGCAGACGCGTAGTGACGTGCTCCACACACGCGGCATGCGGGCGCGCAGCCCGGCGCGACCAGAACGCCTCACACGTGGTGAGCGCCGAAGACGAAAGGAACATAGAACAGAAAATGAACCTTATCGAGCAATTTAACTTCATAAAAACCCCTTAACGGTTTCATATTATCAGGACAGGTAGGTATGTAGACTCGTAATCGATCCACCCAAAACTTGACCGCAGGTGAAACGAAAACAAACTTTCTATCCATGAAAGTAGAAAAACAAAACTTCTCTAATCAAAATAGAATGCAACATTCAACAACAAATTACGTAACCTGGTTCGGTAATATTAACCTGTAAAACTCAAGTTAATTTTAACGTTTATCAGAACTATAAATATGTTTGCTCGTCCATACCTGACCTCAACAATTATTGTTTTGTGTACAAACACTATTCCTTTGTAAAAGTATCACAGAAGCATTAACAAACCCCAAGGGATACTAGCGGGTTTAACAGGTTTTCTTAAACCGCTGTCTAACATCACGAATGCATCGCATCATTTGAAAACACAGTGAGCGTTATTAATTAAGAGACACTTTTTATAAAAACAGCATGTTTAATTGAATCGTAAAGTGGGTATAATCTGCCTTTTAACCATCACGCATTTTTTACGTATTTGACTTTCTAAATTGCGGATGATTGGTATCCGATCGTAACTAGGTCAAGAGTTTTAAATAACAACCCTCATTTTAAAAACAAAAAACTAAATTACGCAAAAACAATTTATCCGTGCATCAATGTTTTAGCAAAACATTACTTTATGACTCAAAACTCAGCAAACTTAGAGGTTTCAAGTTATGTATCCAAACTTAGGGTATGAGTCACCTCTTTTTCACAAAAATATTTTTGTACCCGGTCGGTACCCACAAAGGTTCTACTTTTGAACAAGATGTTTCTGCTAGACACTTTATACTGTTCACAAACTAGCATTCAGGGTGGTTTAGGGACTCAAATGTAGGCGTTATGCCAATAACAACCACTGAGCCAACACAGCTTGCTAATTTAGTGGGAAATTATCATAAAATGGAAATCGCGTAAATACAATTGCGGTCTAAACCTTTTCTTAACACAATTAACAGTCAATTCAGTAACATGAATTACTGTTCATTTACTTTGTGGCTACGCTTGGTGGGTATGTATTACATCCTTAAGCAAATAAATTAAACGGTCTTACCGATGTCGCATATTACGTCATATCACCAGAGGCTCGATGGTGTCATCACCTCACCACCGTTCCAGGCAAATGCCAGGCGTAACACGGGAAAGCGCGCAGCACTGCGGCTCCGAGGCACGCAGCAAGGCACGACAGCGTGTCGCGCAGACTGAATTGCCCTCGTGAACGCTGCCCAGAGCGCCCACGTGGCATGCACAGTTGCACACCCAAGCGCACTCGTGAGGCGCCTCAAGCACACGAGCTGTGCAACACCACAGCTCGGCCACACTCCGCGAGCCAGCGTTACCAATCACATGAATACAAAACACAACTTTAGCACACAAATAAACACTGCACATTACGCGAGAGATATCTTGATCGGTCACGTAATCAACTTTAAGCACTTTAAATTTGGGTATGTTCCTTTTTGGTTTATCTCGTATGTGGGCCACAATTTAGCGGTCCTTTATCCCGCTTCTGATTTTACAGTTTTAAAGGAAAACTATTTTTTTTAAAAGAATGCAGAACTAATTCACAAAGAAAAAAAAACTTCTGATCAATTTTATTCGTAAAAAATCACACTTGTAAAATACAGCACTTATTATCACTACATGCAAACACTACGACGTTCGAACGGAAAGTGACGAGCGGGCCTATATCCCGGGTTTATATAGCCTTCCCCCTCCTTTGGGCTTCTTCACTGCCTCAACTGCTATAATAAGGATAGGAGAATGCTATAAAGGATAAAGGATAGTTATATCATAATCAATATCCAACTCAAAGATTAGAAAAATAAAACCTAATGTAGACAAGGAATCTGGGGCCATTATTATATTAGAATTATTTTAGGAACGTCAAGGTACGTGACATCAAACTGTCATTTTGAGTAATATTGCTTAAGTATTGATTTAAGCGTTGGCAGTATGGCCCAAGGTCGGTTATTTCAAAATTCTCTCGGGAGCGAAGTCGCCGGCACACGCTAGTCAACAAATACAAGCTTTGGGTCAGGAAATTTTTACATGACGACCTCCGTGGCGCAGTGTGTAGCGCTGTTGTCTTAACATGCGAAGGTCCCGGGTTCGATCCCCGGCAGGGTCAATTTGGGAATTTAGAAATTCTGAATTTTCCCTGGTCTGGCCTGGTGGGAGGCTTCGGCCGTGGCTAGTTACCACCCTACCGGCAAAGACTTGCCGCCAAGCAATTTAGCGTTCCGGTACGATGCCGTGTAGAAACCGAATAGGGGTATGGGTTTAATATAACTGCCATGCCCCTATAACAGGTTAGCCCGTTACCATCTTAGACTGCATCATCACTTACCATCAGGTGAGATCGCAGTCAAGGGCTAACTTGTAGTGGATAAAAAAAAAAATCCATATAGATTTTCTCTGGAAAGTGTTTGGAACAAGGACCCTTGTTGCAATTACTAAGGATCAATTTTCAGAAATCCCAGCAGAAAATTGGCGAACTGGATGTAAAATAAAATGTACCTACTTACATTCAAAGTTAAAGTATGTTTTTACAAAATTGGTACCTACACCTACTAATAGAACGTCACGTATACAAAGTGACGTGATGGTGATAATTATTAACGACGGTATCTTAAAACTAACGGCCGGTTTCTGAATTGAGAATTTCTTAGTGAGTCTATCTCAAAGACTACTTATGGACTAATTAAGCAAATTTTTGTTTCTGGATTGATATTGGGCCGGTTTCTGAATTAAGCATTCCAGCAAAAACGGCAAGATCCAACTCTCAAACCTTACACAATATCAATTCAAAAACAAAAATTTGCTTCAAATTCAAAAACAAAAATTAGTCTTTGAGACAGACTCAAGATGAAATTCTCAATCCAGAAACCGGGCGTTCTACGAGGGTTCCAAACATGCCGGTTTGAGATGAGCCCACATCAGCCAGGTTTTATTTTATTATTGCCATCTCACTAAACATCGTAAATTAATTAGATCTATAATAATAATTATCAATAAGATTAATTAGCTGCTGGAACAATAATTCTTTCCTATACTTTGTTATCATTTAAATAATAAACATTGTACTTATTTACATTTTTTCCAGGAAGCTTATTTAAAGAACGTACAATGTAAAGCAATACTGGGTAAACTTAATTAATTCGAAGCAGAATGATTACATTGGACCAATGTGGACCGTTCGAATTGAACAACGACCTCAATTTACATAGACGGGCCCTGTCGAACAAAGAATGTGGAATTATGTTTAACAACGCCATCTAGTCTGAAAAGCGGGAACTTGCTTGCAACATATGCGCCATCTTGAAAACGTATGACTCGGTCATAGATTAGTACAGATGCGCTTGTCGAAAATAATACCTACATGAGTGTACGCTCTGAGGTAAACGATAAATGTTAGTATGACGTTGTTATTTTTACCACTATTTTGTTACCAGTTTCCTGGAAAACCATTGAACCGATTATTATGCGGTTTTTTGCATTAGATATATATAGCTGGTGAGAAGGTTCCTAGATATATTTAAAGGTCAAAGTCCACACAATGGGGCGCTGCAGTTCGTCGTGGGTTTTTTTAATTTAATTATTTGTTAATTGTTGATACTGAAGTTTTGTCGAAAAATTGACAGAAATAAAGTCATGTTTAGGGTTGCGTACCAAAATGATAAGAAAACAACCCTTGTGGTGCGACATGACTGTCCGTCACACTTAGCATAATTCGGTAACTACTAATGCAAAAAACTTGAAATTTAAAATAATAACAGCTAAAACAGTTTAAAATAATCCTCGCCAAACCTTATTGCAAATGAAAGATTTCAAAAATAATTATTAGTACTATTATAATAAAAAGGGGTTGGAATGGGAGAGGTGAAAGAGTGCTAATGGATCGAGTCACAGAAAAATACTTCATTTGAAATTATTTTATTTTATACATTTCTAAGTATGCTACTTGCCATCAAAGAAATATTAAAAGTTATTTTGAGATAAATCACTTACACAGTGTGCATTTAAAAATACGATTAAGTAATAAACACTTGTAAGTAGGTAGCTGTACATAATAGGTACTGAACAACTTTTGTTCAACGAAATAATAAAATTCTGAATTTTGAATTAACTATTAATTTTTCATCAAATATCAATCAATCAAATCAAAAATAATAATATATAATATATAAATAAATATTATAAATGCGAAAGTTTGGATGGATGGATGTATGGATGTATGTGTTTGTTACTCAATCACGCCCCAACGGTTGAACGGATCGGGCTGAAATTTGGCACAGAGAAAGATTATAGTCTGGAATAGCACATAGGCTACTTTTTATCCCGGAAAATTAAGGAGTTCCCGCGGGAATCAAAAATCCACAAACCACGCAGACGAAGTCTCGGGCATTCGCTAGTACAAAATAAAAATTATCAACTTTAATAAATAAAAACCCTTTATTTATTGAAGTTGGTTAAACATTAAACTCACGTCAATAACTAATTTTATCATATTATTACAATAGCATAATATTGCGTCTTGGAAGGTATTAATGCCTACTGTCCGTTCTGCCCATCTATGCATTAACTAATCTTGGTTGCATTTTTTTTATCGTACTGGACTGGACTATTCTAGGGCTGGAACCCAAAGCCGTAAGGCCAGTTAGTAAAAAAAAAATATCATACAGTTTGCCGCGGAAATTAAATGATTGCGAAATGGATAAAAATATTAAATAGGAAGATTAAATAACGTTTTCTTGGAAATGTATAATTGTGAATCGAAACACTTACCTTAAAATAAAAAAAATACAGTGCCAAACTAATAAGACTTTAGAACAAATTATCTACACGATGAGCGACCGTGATCGCGCTACGACGGGGACAAAGACAGGCTTATGACAGGTTATAGGAGCGCGCTCTCATAGTTGGTCGCCCGCCATTTTTCTATGAAAGGGCCCATCTAGTACTTACATATATATCGATGGAATTGAATGAATACGGGTGAAGATTTAAAGGCTAATTGAATTAATATATTACTAAAGTAAATAAAGTGTATTAAATTGTATCTCAGTATACAATAATTACTTCAAAAATAAAGTAATTTAGAATTCACTATTTTTGTGAGGAAAATGAAAATAAATAAGGCCAAAAAGTTATCATCAAGCTTTTCTAAGTTTTTAACCATCATCATCATCAGCCGATAGATGTCCACTGCTGGACTTGCATAAGTCTCCTGCAAGGATTTCCACATGCCGCGGCTTTGTAATTTATCAATCTACTACTGACTGGCTGGTCTATCAACGCAAAGCCTAAGCGGCTGGGGTCAAAAACCCGAAATTTTGACACTAGGTACCTTTTGTGACGTAGGCGCTCACTAAGGCAGGATTTTTCAAAATTTCACCCTTAAGGGGGTGAAATAGGGGGTGAAAGTTACAAACTTTCACCCCCTATTTCACACCAGAAAGTCCGTCATTTTTCAAGTTTCCATGAAACTTGGTAACTAAGCTATCGGTTTAAAATAAAGAAACAATATATTTCACAGGTTTTTATAAACAGGAGGTGAAAGTTTGTATGAAATTCAATTTTGAAAAAATTAATTTTGCAAGTTATATCAAGGAAACTTGGTATTTTTCTATTGGTTTTAGGAGAAAAAAATAAAGAAGACGTGTTTCGCAATTTTTGAAAAATCCACCCCAAAGCTACATAGGGAATGAAAGTTTGTATAGGATTTTTAGGAACCTAATTCGGAACAATGATTTTTAGAACTAAATTAAAAAAAGCAAATTATAGCATTTGCAATGAAGTATTTTGCCAGAAAGTAGTCATTCCAAAAGGCAGAAAACATTGAAGCTATACTAACTATACTAGAACCCATACGAAAAAGTGTAAGGGACATTCAGTTAATATCGGTAAAAAAGGGAAATCCTTCGAGTTGTTCGGAAAGGCGTCTAAATTGCCTCCGATTCTCCGTAGCCGATCATTTTGTTCCATGATCCCCTTTTTATCGAGCACCCAAATAGGATTGCTTGTGCACAATTATATTATTTGTGTGGTAGGGAACCTACCATTTATCTTATGACTAGCCGATGCCCGCGACTTCGTCTGCATGGATTGAGGTTTTTAGATTCCCGCAAGAACTCTTGAATTTTCCGGGATAAAAAGTTGCCTATGTCACTTTCCAGGTTCTCAACTATACCATAAGGTACCTGTTAGCATTATTACTGTTTGCCATTATATCTCATGAAACAGGGAGTATCATATCCGTCAATTTGACTCGTTTCATGTCATTCGATTTAATCTGCGGATGCGGACGCCATATTGAAAATGGTTAGTATAAATGCGAGTGTTTTGACGATGGTAATTCAGTCTCCTACCGGCAGACTCAGCGATTATTGAATACTTTTTGTGTTTAGATCGCATTTTGGTTTAGAGCTTAACGATAGCAATCGTGGCCGGGTCAAATGAATATTTATCTTTAAGTTTAGCCAACTTTTATCTAATTACATTAAATCTCTCGTAGAACCTCTACACGTTTAACCATTTATTCGTGCAAGTTCCAAATGAGAGTACAAATTTAAGTTTCTCATAAATACCTACTTCTGGATTGTCTCTTACAGTACCCATACAAAAAATAACGTCGATTGCTCTGTTGCGGCGCGATTGAAGGTTAACCAACAAACCGGCAAACAAACACACTTTTGCATGTAAATATAATATTAGTATTTTCTGACTTTCCATTAAAACTGAGTATACGAACAAATTAAAGCCACGCTACCCACAATGTCAGCTCTATTCCTGGAATACTAAGAACATGAGAAGTTCAATTGCACGCTCCACATATTTGCTTGGTACAACTACAAAACAGATGCCGTTATTATCCCAAACCGCATGGGTATACGTTGGCCAAACAACATTGTACGGATATAGCTTGTTACATAGAAACGGAACTGGTACATGTTTGATACATGTGGAAAGTGGCACTTAAGTGGTAGATAGATGTTTGTGCATAATTGCTATATCTAGTGAGCCGTGCTAGTCAGCCTAGCATGATATTCTTAATATCCATACTAATATTATAAATGCGAAAGTGTGTCTGTCTGTCTTCTATTCTTTCACGGCTCATCTGTTTAACCGATTTTGATGAAATTTGGTATAGGGATAGTTTGTATCCCGGGGAAGGACCTAGGCTACTTTTTATTCCGGAAAATTAAGAAGTTCCCGCGGGAATACAAAAAACCTAAATCAATGCGGAAGAAGTCGCGGGCATCATCTAGTACTGGATAATACCCAAATCTTATTCCACGTGGACAACCACGTGGAATAAGATTTTTTGAACGGGAACTCTTTAATTTTCCGGGATAAAATGTACAGTATGATAAAATGTCTTTAAGTAAAATGCACCCTATTTGTGTACAAAATTTCATCAAAATCGGTTGAAAAGATGGGCCGTTAAAGCGTAGGAGACTGAATTACCTTATTGGTCTGGTGGTTAGCATGTTCGACTGCGGCTGACGAGGCCCCGGGTTCGAGTCCCGGGTCGAACCATACTTAAGTGTTGGGTTTTTCTGACTAGAAATTATCAGTACTAGCCCGGCGTTAGGAAGTTGACGGTGGTTAAACCCCGTCCCTCGCGGAGATCACGTTAAGCCGTCGGTCCCGGTTATAATCACTAACATGATAATAGTCGTTAAAGCCCGCCAACCCGCATTGGAGCAGCGTGGTATTTCTAAGCTCTAATTCCTTCTCTCCTATATGGAGGCCTGTGCCCAGCTGTGGGACGTTAATGGGCTTTAGTGGAGACAGACAAAACACTTTCGCATGTATAACATTAGTATGGAAGTGTGGATTTTCCAAAAAATAATATTTTATTTTTAATCAATCATTTCTGAGCTACATTTTCTTATACATATGCACTCATTTCAAATGTCCACCCTTATTTGGGGAAAATTGGAGTAGAGACAAAATGAATAACGAGTGTTCAGGGGAAACTCGAGAGGGGACGAAGAAACGTAAACCTACGCGATCGTTCTATAGAACTTGTCGCAACAACTTGCTGATTCTGCTGGTGAATTGATCAATTTAATAGTATTGTGTGTCTAGGGATGAAACAAGACGATTTGGCATCACCCGAATTCTGAAATCGTGTTTCATCCCGCGTTAAACACTATATTTTTCATATAATCCGCATTAAAAGTGCGAGTTTTACTAAAATTGTATTTATTATTTATTTTACTCGTACCTAGTTGCAGAAATATGATATCTGTCAGTTTAGTTGATGGTTAAAATAACAACTATGAAGGTTTGAAATAAACAAAAGATACTCTGATAGGATAGGCTGCAACGTCATTCAGCGGGCAGAACATCATTGGTTTCTGTCCGCTGAATGACGTGATCGTCTGAAATTGACTAGTTTCGAGTGGCTTAACAGGCATTACACTTTCAATGCAGGTTATGTAACAAGCAATATTCGAATTCAAATCTCTTCAGAGCAACTGCTAAGTTTCTTGCCGGTTCTTATATACTTAATAGGTACTTGTTTCACAAAGAGGTACACATCGATGACGACAACGATTTGTATCACTCTTGTCTCTCGCTAGAATAGGAGAGGGAAGATAGTTCCAGATTCTGGCAGTAGCTAATCGAAAACGAGCCCTCAACCCCGCATTCTTATACTTTGGGATACCTTAAGAAATGATTATCACATTTTATGGTATTGCTGCTTGGATTTTTATCAATACGGATATAGTGTCAGCTAATCAAAGATGATTGAGATCCTCGCATTATCTATCAAATGAAATGAAATATGCTCTACTAGATGATAACCCCGACTTCGTCGCTCATCGCTTTGATGTACTAGGCTATCACGTAGCACCTCTAACAAAGTTTATCAGCTTGCTGCTGGTGATGGTGCTAGACCTTCAAGCAGGTTGAGCCGCTATATAGTTAGTTAAAGTGATAAACGAGTATTCCTTAACAAATTTCATTGTAATCCTCGCTCGCTGTCGGGGGAAAATCAAATAAATTTGTACGAATGCGCGACATTTCATGTTTGCCGGGATGAAATTTTTCAGGCTTATTTTAAGTATTTTTGGCCCTCCGGTATTATGTATACATACTTTTGGCTTAAGTCCAGGGACAGAGCAACCGCATTATACATTCCTAATCCTATAAATAAATAATAATTTATATACATGAGAATGCAGGCAGGTTTTGATGATCTTCCTGGCGCAGTGTTGAATGCTGTAGTCTTAACGTGGGTCCCGGGTTCGATTTCCAGCAGAGTAAATCTGGGAATTCATAATTTCAGAATTTTCTTTTTTTATTCAACTTGTAGTGGAATAAAAAAAGGTGTTTTATGGTTAACATAATTTCAGTTTGAGAGGCTTACCTATACATTCTACCAATAAATACCAAGTAAGTAAGTATGAAAAACTAGAATAAAATTTGTGTAAAGGACTATTAATTAAGATAGGTCTGTATTTTTTTCCATACTATGTGACAGTATTGAAGATAATAAGTTCGTTTCAAGATAGCAAATCAATCATTATACATTCCATAAGTGTCCGAACCAATACAAAAATCTTAGCATAAGCAACATCTAGTACTAGTTATGAAATATCAATGAATAGGTATACCTATTACACTTGTATGCTCCACGCCAGATAGTACGAGACAAAGTAATCTACCCACATTAAGGATTAATCATCATCATCATCTTAAGTGGCACAAGTTGTTCTATGGGAAATAAATAAATCACATATTATCCTTAATTATCATTTATCTACTCATCGCCGGATCACTAGTCCCCAACGACCTCAATTTACATAGACGGGCCCTGTCAAACAAAGAATGTGGGCGTATTTTTAGCAACGCCATCAACGCCATCTAGTCTGAAAAGCGGGAACTTGCTTGCAACATCTTGAATGAAAGCTTGAAAACGTATGACTCGGTCATAGATAATATTATAGGCTATAGCCATTGAATCCGTAAGGCCAGTTAGTAAAACAGTTTGCCGCGGAAATTAAATGATTGCGTAATGGATAAAAATATTAAATAGGAATATTGTGTAACGTTTTTAGGGTTCCGTAGCCAAATTTGGCAAAAACAGAACCCTTATAGATTCGTCATTTCTGTCTGTCTGTCTGTCTGTCTGTCTGTGTGTCCGTCCGTATGTACTTTTTTCCGAAACTATAAGAACTATACTGTTGAAACTTGGTAAGTAGATGTATTCTGTGAACCGCATTAAGATTTTCTTACAAAAATAGAAAAAAAACAATAAATTTTGGGGTTCCCCATACTTAGAACTGAAACTCAAAATTTTTTTTTTCATCTAACCCATACGTGTGGGGTATCTATGGATAGGTCTTCAAAAATGATATTGAGGTTTGCAGTATAATTTTTTTCTAAACTGAATAGTTTGCGCAAGAGACACTGCCAAAGTGGTAAAATGTGTCCCCCCCCCCCCCCCTGTAACTTCTAAAATAAGAGAATGATAAAACTAAAAAATATATATATATATATCATGTAAATACCATATGTAATACCATGCAAACTTCCACCGAAAATTGGTTTGAACGAGATCTAGTAAGTAGTTTTTTTTTTAATACGTCATAAATCGTAAACCGCAATTTACCTTTCATTCAATCAACTCAAATATTTAAAAAAAACATAGGTTTGTACGGAACCCTCGGTGCGCGAGTCCGACTCGCACTTGGCCGGTTTTTTAATTGGAAATTTATAATTGTGAATTGAAACACTTACCTTAAAATAAAAATTGTACAGTGCCAAACTAATAAGACTTTAGATGTTAACCTAAGAATATTAAATGATCTACACGACGAGCGACCGTGACAGCGGTACGATAAGGACAAAGACAGGTTAGGAACGCGCTCTCAAAGTCGGACGCCCGACCTTTTTCTGTGAAATTGCCCATCTAGTACCTACATATTATATATCGATACTAGTCCCACTACTAAGCACGACTTCTTGTTTCTTCTTCTTCTTCTTCGTCTCTCCTTAGAATGAGAAGGGTTTGAGCCATATTCCTCCACGCTGGCCAATTTCTTCTTGGCATCGGGAATATCGAATCTAGGCCCTTCCTCTTACAACGTGCACCCACGCACACGACCGGGCTTAGAGGTTTTATTTCCATTCGAGAGCAACAGATTAGGAATGATGAAATTCGCGAAGGACTAAGGACCATTCCAAAATACAAATTTCATTTCGTCCTCTCTTAAATTTTCCTGTCGCCAAACAACCGTGGACCTCTGTCGTCTGTAAATAACCGTGATGATCACAATAATTGTAACGTGACACCGCTTAAATTATATTAGTGACAAGTACAAGACTGATTTATTTAATTTAATTTTCCGAAAAATATATTATCTCTTCTTTCTCCTATTCAAATTAAAAAGTCTCAACAGCTCGAAAGTCTAGGAATAAAGAAAATTAGCTATAAATGACGATGAGGTCCTGGGTTCGAGTCCCGGGTCGGGCCATAAATATTGGGTTTTTCTGACTAGAAATTCTCAGTACTAGCCCGGAGTTAGGAAGTTGGCGGTGTTATTATCACTAACATGATAATAGTCGTTAAAGCCCGCCAACCCGCATTGGAGCAGCGTGGGGGGACTAAGCTCTAAATCCCTCTCTCCTATGAGAGTGAAGGTCTATGCCCAGCAGTGGGACGTTAATGGGCTGTAGTGGTGGTAGTAGTAGCTTTAAATGACCAAAATTTCCATTTTTTGTAAAACAAACTCAGACAGAAATTCACGTTTCTCTGTTTAAACGTTTAAAACATTTAAACCTCTTTCTTTTATGTATATTTTATTACAGCTTTTTTGCCGTTGTATTTCACGTGGAAGTTATGTTATATACTGGCATCTAGGCTATAGAGTTGGTAGATAAAAGCCACCGGGAAAATTCATTTGTTAGTAGTAGAGTATATTTCATCGCTTATCAAATATGCGCTGAAATATGATTTATTCATTTGTCCTCTGTTAAATTTATCCGGCGTGCTAAACAACCGAAGCAGCCCGTTCTGTAATTATTCACGGTTATTTATTTATTTTGTCACGGTTACCCGTGACTCTTCACAATTGTAACGTGACACAGCATAAATTAGCACGGATCGCAAAATGCGGCACGGAACGACTCTGCCTTTACAAAACAATCGATATTGTCCGCGACTTCGTCCGCATGGATTTAAATTTTCTGAATCAAAAAAAAACGCACAGCAAACCGGCACTTACCGTGTCGACGACACGAAAGATTTTTAGGAAGTCAACCAAAGCCATAAAATAAAATAGTTTTGTTATTCCTCACTGTTACAGTTACAGTTACACGATCTATTTTCAACCGACTTCTTTAAGACTAACATGCACATAGTTAATTAATATTTAATAATTAGCATGCGGTAGAATTTACTTTGCAACATTTCATAGGTAGGTGTCGGTTTTGATAAATTGTACTAATTTGAAATAGGTATGGCGGATATTTTTAGTAGGTATTTTATATTTTATATTATGGCTTATGGAATGAAAGAAACGTTAATAAATGACAGTTCAAATACTTATCAATACCCAGTCTAAACAAACATTGTTCAAATAATTTCACATTTAGTTACATTACATAATATGTATTTTTAGGTTTAGACATATACATATAAGTTGTTACAAAGTACTGCTACTATAGTAGATAACAGCATAATATTAGTTAGAATTAAGTTATATATCGATGAAAGCAAAGTTAAACAATAGTTTGAACAACTGAACTTATAGTTTCACACAGTTTGGGGGCCGCTGGCTTTGTTGCAGGTTGTTATGCTCAGTTTACACGCTTTGTAGTCAGTTGAATAGTTTGTGTGAACCTGTTTACCTATTTACTTAGACCTCAATGGAGCAGTGGTAAGGGGTCTTATAGTGAAGAATTTATAATGACAGAAATTTTTCTGGTCTGGTCTCTTGAGTTATAAATGGGAGGTCCCGGGTTCGGTTTCCGACAGGGGCATATTTGGGATTTACTTTCGTAACTAATTGTCTTTGGTCTGGTCTGGTCTCCCACCAGACCAGCTTCGGATGGTTATCACCATACTTTTTTTTACTACACCACAAATCCACAACTTGCTACGGTTACATACTTTAATTCGTCCTATGGATTATTATTTTAAACCTTGCACTAAAAAAAATATAGTGGTGGTAATGCACTCGAAGATTCCAAAGCACTTGAGTTATCGACGATTATACTTGCAGAAATCACCTTTTGGCTGTTCACTTGCACCACGTAAATACTTGCAAGTCCATTTCTGCAAGTTGTGGACATACCTCATTTACCGATATTTTTAATAGACCTACTTACAAAACGTTAGCATAAAAAAAGCATTATAGTAAAAAATATATAAAACTTTGTGTGGTACTTACTAAACAAAAAAAACATTTAAAATATTATTTTTAAAAAGAAAGCAAAGTGAAAGTAGCTAGATCAAACAATTTTGGTACACTGTAATTTAACTTCGATCGAAAAGTAATAAGTACCTCCGTCAAGCTACGTCCGATAAATAATTTAAAAAAAAAGCTGATGGTCGGAAATCTGTGGTCGACGTGTCGTTTAATATAATGGCATTGGTCACGCTACCTTACTACTAGTGAAAACTGTAAAGGCGCGGTTATAATATAAATTTTCCCTTGCGACGGTGTATGAGTTTTTCTTCCTTTTTGAAGCCTTCGGTTATACCTACGGTGTCTCCATAGAGTTAATGAGGGCTTTGACGACCTCCCTGGCGCAGTGGCGAGTGCTGTGGTCTTACAATGGGAGGTCCCGGGTTCGATTCCCGGCAGGCTCAGTTTGGGAATTTATATTTTCTGAATTTTCTCTGGCGGTCTCGTAGGCTTCGGCCGTGGCTAGTTACCACTGTAAAGACGTACCGCTAAGTGAATTAGCGTTCCGGTACGATGCTGTGTACAACAAAATAGGTATGACGGATTTTACGTCCAAAAAAAAGGAGTCTTTAAAATTTTTTTTGTGTTCGGGTTAATGATTTTTTCACACCACTCGCTCAACAACGCCTTATTAAATGGCCTGTTATCTAAGGTTAAAGTAAGACATTAAATCCCTAGGGTTATAATGTTGTACTGAAAACCATTATTCCCTAGGGTTATAATGTGATTTGAATTTAGAATCATCGCGCATCTGAAGCAAGATCTGAAGGAAATTCTATTCATTCCAAAGAGGTTTTATTCATAATTCTTATTGCTATATCCATAAAGTCTAATTTCGGTAAACAGAATGTGTTCTCTGCAGGCGCGGCCAACTCTATTTTCGAAAACCGAAGCCCTGGCCCACTAGATTCGCACTGACGACATTTGTTTGTCAAATCGAGTAGGCCACGTCAGCTGAAAGAAGTGGTTGTATCGCGAGGTGTGAAAAGTAGAGTATTCACCGTAGGGGTAATGCTGTATTAATCTTGGGCGCCCCTAATTCCCGCGCTACTCTCAGGATTCTAGATGTAACACCCTCGCTACGCTCGGGAGTTACTCTAAAATCCCTCGTTCCGCTTGGGATTTATCCCGGCGCCCGTGACATAATACATCGCATTACCCCCGTGGTGAATAATCTACTATTATTAAAACTTACTGCTAGTTGTACCAAATTACTTATTAAATCCATTAATTATATTTTTCTCACTGAAGTAGGTTTGGTTAACCTACTTTAGATGCTAGTTAGGTATTACTTAAAACTACCATTTTCTCTGCGAATTTTTCATGACTCACTTAATGTAAAGTCCACTAGAATAAGTAATGTGGATCTACATAAAACTACATTTGCGTTTGCATAATTTACAATTTAAATTTGAAACAAAAACTTGTCCAATATAAAAATTCCTTATAAATATAAATTAAAAATCACCTGTTAAAACGATTATTATTATGTTTGATGAACGATTAATTTATATGACCTGGTTTTCGCAGTGCTTTATAGCGCAGCCATTAAAATTAAGGAGACCGCATACAACGGGACCAAGCGTAAACGAATTTCATCCTATCTGGATGCTAGGTCTTTTATGATTCGTGTCTGAAAAGTGTGGCACCAGCTTTCACATATTTACCTAGCACCATTGATTAAACTATATATTTACTACCGTTTAGCACCTACATATGTATATTTAGCTATTTAGCATGGAGGATTGTGTGGTGCGCAGACAAGGCGACAAACGCTTACGAGCACGAAGTAACCGAATAATATATACATTTCTAAATTTTATTTGTAAAAAAAAAATATATTGCGTTCCCTTAAAACTACAATATGAGACTGCGCTAGATGCTGTTCATCATCATCTTAACCAATGGCCGGCTCATTACCAAGCTCAGGTTTCTTTCTAGGATTTTGGACATGTTTTACCACGCTGACCAAGTGCGGATTGGCAGACTTCACACACCTTTGGAAAACTTTCAGGTATGCAGTTGTCATCACGATACACCGTTACGGCGTGTGATATCAATTAATTTCTTAGATCTTACATAACTCCAGAAAGTTAGACTGTGCGTGCCCGGGAATCGAACCTTGATCCTGAAATAGAAGAATAAAATCTAAGCTATCACATCACAGTCTTAACGATGTTTCCGACGTAAAGTCATTTTAATTCACGTTAAGTTCTTCTAATTTTCAGTACATACTGAAAAATGCACCTGTTGCAGTATTTCCAGCTGTGTGCGATCCCTTTATTAATTTTATTACCTACAGTGTTTTTATTTTAGACCGAACCTGGTGTTATTTATGGTTCTAATTTGCATGCCAGTTAATTGGCTGTACTAGCCAGTAGCGTTTGCTTTTACGTCATATAAAGCCTTTTTATACGACTGCCTGAAAAAAGAAGTATATTGTTTTCAGGGGGGTTCATGTATGTATGTATGTGAGTTTTTATATTCCACCATAACTTCTATACGCCTGAACCGATTTTGATAAATTTGAGGTATCGTTAGAATCCCTAGCTTATTCCGGGTGACATAGGCTAGTAAAATTTCAAAAAAATTGATAGGGTGACCATGGTTCCGCGTTAAAGACTAAAGTTGAAAAAAAATATTCGAATCTAAGATTAACTATATAATCATCATCTAGAAAATGATGAGTAGATTCCAAAAATATATAACACTATAGTTCAATATCCAGTGATTCACAAAAAAATATCCTATAAAAAGTAGCCTATGTTACTCTCCAGGTCCTCAACTATACCCATGCCAAAAATCACGTCAATCCGTTGCTTCGTTGCGGCGTGATTGAAGTACAAACCAATAAACAAACACACTCTCGCATTTATAATATTTGTATGATATCGGTAAAGGGGTAATAGGGGCTACCTACAGTTTCACCATTGTTTTTCCTAACAATGACCACTCATAAAAACATTGCAATTAATCCACTACCACTACAGCTCATTTACGTCCCACTGCTGGGCACAGGCCACTACCATAGGAGAGAGGGAATTAGAGCTTAGACCCATCACGCTGCTCCAATGCGGGTTGGCGGGCTTTAACGACTTTTATCATGTTAGTGCTCTCCGAGGCACGGGGGTGAAACACCTCCAACTTCCTAACTCCGGGCTAGTACTGAAAATTTATTGTCAGAAAAACCCAATACTTGTTATGGCCCGACCCGGACTCGGACCCGGGACCTCGTCGGCCGCATTCGAACATGCTAACCACTAGACCAACGAGGCAGCCTAATTGCAAAAATAAATTAAAAGGAAACATAAATTTAACTGTAAATAATGATATTTTAAAAATAGAAGAGACCACTGTGTTCCTGGGGGTGACCTTAGATTCAAAGCTTCAATGGGGCACTCATATATCAACTCTGGCTGGCAAACTCAGCTCTGCTGCTTACGCTGTCACAAAGATTCGACAGTTTACTGACGTTGAAACTGCAAAAATTGTGTATTTTGCTTACCTTCATAGTATTATGTCTTACGGAATCTTACTATGGGGTAAAGTGGCAGATATTCAAAAAAAATTTGTATTACAAAAAAGGGCAATACGTGCAATTTATAATTTAAAACCGCGCGAATCCCTTAGAGAGAAATTTAAGGAAATAGGTATTCTTACAGTAGCCTCGCAATATATTTATAGTAATCTAATCTTCGTAAAACAGCACATTCACAATTACAAAAAAATATGCGATCTGCATGATAGGCAAACTAGAGGCCGCCATAAGCTCTTGACTCCATCGCTCCGCCTCAAGAAGGTCCGAAGGTCGTTCGTGGGAATGAGCATTCTATTTTATAACAAAATTCCACAACCTATCTTAAACTTGCCTTTACACAAGTTTAAGAAGTCCATTAAAAGTATGCTCCTGAAAAAAGCTTATTATACTGTTGAAGATTACGTAAATGACAAAGGAGCATGGATTTGACTCGCTCCAGCAATGCTAAGGACAGCGGTTACATAATATGTATAAATTAATAAAATTGTAAATTAATTTTTTTTCAAAAGAGCAACCGCCGAGTTTCTTACTGGTTCTTCTCGGTAGGAATGGCATTCCGAACCAGTCGTAGATTCACTCGACGATTCAAAAGTACTTGTAAAAGTCTATTTGAATAAAAATAATTTGAATTTTTGGAGTTTACTCCTTAAGAATCGATTTTCATATATAAGGCGCCCGGTATGAGAAAAATATGAGAGGTAAAATCTACTGATGAATGACCTCGTTACTTTTTTGGTGCGCACCTATGGTGCGCAACTTTCTAATTTGGTTGTGAGTGTATTAAGACGTACATAGTGTATGCTGCAAGGCGACTATACCTATATGTTATTGGGCTTGTTTGTTTCTATCAGTGTCAATGTACTTATATTGCTGTTTTTGTTATACATATCAATAATTAATATTGTTATTGTGAAGTTATAATTTTTATCATTATATTTCGCTAAAGTGAACTGAAAGTATTTTTAAATAACTATGGCAGAAAGGGGTGTAGACAATCGTACTTAAGGAGTAAACTCCAGTCGTGCGTCGGAGCTGACACACACAATTTTTTTTTTTTTTGAATTGATTAATAGGTATCTACTATCTACATGTTTTATGAGTGGCCACTATTTCGATAAAAAAAATTAAATGGCGGGTCGGTAGGCCAAAATATTCCAAGCCTTTCTTTATGTTATTATGTCGTGCCCATAACATAGAATTAGAAACCAAGGTCGAGACAATGAAGTTGAACGAAGGGGCGACGAAGGGTGTTTTAACAGCTGACGTAGCCCATCCTTTACATCTACATTTTTATGGTCACCCTACATAAATGATAAAGGTCAAATGCTACTTTATTTTAACCCTATGGTCAAATGTCGTTGAACAAATCGACAAACGTTGGGCATTCAATGATATTGGCCGGTAAAAGTTAAAGTTATTTCTAGTACCTAAACTGTAATAAAAATAAAACTTATTTTTTTTGTGGCTAATTATGTTCACAATCCCAAAAGTGTTGGCAATCCCAGTCTTAACAACGTACTATTACAACAGAATAGGTACCTATTACCTGTTACCTGGTACTATTACCTGTGTGTCAACTATAGTTTTATCCTTTTCTGAAATGCGCGACGTTGAGAAATAGCAATACATTTAGACCTCCCATCTTTATCTATATTCATATTATAAATGCGAAAGTTTGGATGGATGTTTGTTACTCAATCACATCACGCCAGAACGTCTGAATGGATTTGGATGAAATTAGACACAGAGATAGATTTTAGTCTGGACTCTGGAATAGCACATTACTGCTTTTTTCTCTAAAAGCAAGGAATGTGCTATTCCAGACTAAAATCGATCTCTGTGTCACATTAGTGTTTTTTTCTCTAATAAGCCCTACGATCGTAGGGCATCAAAAATTTTAGAGACTCATTTGAGTGTTCCCCTCCACGGAAATCTTTAGTAAAAGGCGAAAGATTTATACGTTTTGAAGGGAAACCACTAGAGTGAAGATTCAATCCTATTCGCAAACTTTAATACCTCTGTTGTAACCACAACGATACCTTGCATATTTTCAGACCAGCGCCATCTAGTGTGCACTTTGGTAAACACCTCTTGAATTAGTTTTTAAAACTAAACACGTAAACAAGCAAAAATATACTCTGTGCAAAATAAATAAGACTTCATTTTCTTCGCACTAATCAACAGTTCCATCTTTCCCATTTCCAGCATTAACTGTTTAAACAAAAATATCTCTTGCGGCTCTACAAGAAGTTATAAATTCGCTTGCATCCATATTCTCCAGTTTTGTATGGTTTCCAACGCTTGTTTCCTCAATTGATCGCCGATACGCCGGCTTGAATGTATTTTGAGTTATTGAAACGGTTATTGAATATTTATCGCCTTCTATAGAATGTATTAGTACGGAAGATATAATATCAATAGGCATATCAATCGAGTGCAAATAGAGGCTCCAAAATACTCTTTCTTCATCAACATTCAATAGAAAATATAGAATTATTTTTTTGGTCGCGCTAAAATGCCCTTATAAGGCTTATACTTTACAGTATTACTTACTACCAGTACCAGTATTACTTTACAGTTTTCAAAGTTAGAAATATCAATCAATCAATCAAATCATTTATTCAATATAGATACACTGTAGGTACACTTATTGACGTTAAAAATTACTTACTTAAAAAACGTGATGGTGATAATCGGTATCTTAAAACTAAAGCTACGAGGGTTCCAAACGCGCCCTGGTCTGAGAAGAGCCCACAACAATATATTATATTATAGTCTGGAATTATAGTCTGGAATCTGGATTATAGGCTACTTTTTATCCCTGAAAATTAATGAGTTCCAGCGGGGTTTCGGTCCCCCTCAATCCACGCGGAGGGAGTCGCGGGTATCACCTAGTAGTTTTTATAAACTTAAACAGTTACAGTTAAAACATAAACAATACTTGCTTATAAATATGTTAGGTTAAAAACGAAAATTCATGTAATAATTACAAATATTGAAATATTTAGGTACCATTATATTGGACAGAAGCTGGCATAGCATGAACATGGCATGAACGAGAAACTTTGAGAATAGGTACCTATAGGTATAATAGCTATTGAACAATTATAGTGCCGTCGCACTGCTCCTCGAATAAAATTCCATAACACCCAATAGGGACAACCGCAGCTTGGACCTTTTTTTTTTTGACGGGAGAAATCTCCTTAAGAATATTTTCTCTATTGTAATTATCCACGGAGGATACAGACAAATGTTTTTGTATGGAGAAACCGCCGGGAGGATTCCTCTTAATGCCGCATTGTTTTAATATTATTGTCGTTCGAGGTTTACGATTATAATCCTTATTTTAGGGACGTCAAGGCACGAGACATAAAACTGTAATATTTAAACAATACTGCTATAAGCGATGGTCGCTACCCCCCTGGTGTTGCGTTGCGGAAGTCTATGATCTCCTGAGGATGCTCCAGTGTCGGAGTGAAACGTACGTTGAGAGCAATTTGGAAGATTTGTGTGGTGTGGTGGCGGTGCGAATTGCTGGCTTATTGCAGTGAATTTCGCATGTTACTCGCGCAAGCTACACATTGTACCACGTAGATGTGTCTGTTTTGGCGGATTAAAGCGAATTTAAGCTTCTTGTTCCTTCGATTGTGCAAGGAAATGGATAATTCGAACTGTGTATTGAGGTCTTAGATACCTGCATGTCAAAATGTATGAATGATCCCTTTAAACAGTTCGAGTAATATGCATGGATTGGAGTGCATGGATTGGTCTTACGAGAGCGAGACCAATGCTAAATCTATGGTAATATGTTTTAAGCTGTCGAATTATCACAATTTTCTTAGACTATTGGGCTTCTTAAATTAAATACCATTATTGTAATATATTTTGTTTTGTACAAAAATGATAAAACATGAAACTAGCTGCGTTGATAGAAACAATATTCGAAAATTCGGATACAAGTATATCAATCCTAACATTGATAAAAGTAAAAATCCTTTGCTGAAACAAGACGACATAACAACGTTTCAATTTGTCGAAAAAAGTGGAAACAGTTTAAAAAAAACAACACCAATTCAAAAATTGGAACGGTCGTCTAAAATCGCACTGTCATCTCACACAGTTAGGGGTGAAACGAAAACATAAAAAAATAGGACCAAAATAATGTGAAGTTGAAATTCTAAAATTGTAGGGAATTTTCGTTTGCTCAGTCAGCTGGCTATTCCGCAGTTCTGAGTTTCAGGTGAAATAGTTTACTGAAAAAGAAATAAGTGAACTATATTCCGAACTTCCAGAATTTCTGAAATCACAACGTTCGTTGGGTGGCTTTAATTTTATTATAACGATTATGGTTAGGTCAATTACAAATAGCAAAATTCAATTTTGTAATTATTGGAAAATTATGCTACCGTAAAAGATATTTTGCATAGGTAATTTTTGAACTTGTTCTTAATAACATTACAATTTTACACCGTGCATTGGATAAATCTGAAATATTTTCCATTATTTGTTCTTTATAAACACATTTAAATAATAAGAATTGTGTGATATTTAAAATCGTTTTTCGTGTTAAATCTCCTACTTGATTCATTTAAATTTTCAAAACTACTACTAAGACTACTTTAGTGATACTTAATGCATAGAAGAAAAGATATTTTAAAAGTATATAAATTGCTCACCACACTCAATATTTTTATTTAATATGCCTCTATGATAATTAATTACTATATTTTATTAACTTTATAGACTCTAATAATTTAGGAACCAGTTTTGATCTATCACCTCCTTACATAATATTTATTATGCTTTATAAATTCAAGAAGATGAAAATCACATGCATTCAAAACTATATTCCCATGACAAATAAATTATACATGAATTGGAAGAAATGAACGTAAAATCTGACCCAAATCTATTTAAAGTGGGTCATTCATATATTATTTAGGGGAGCGGAAACACCGGCCCACCCTGTTCACCCCTCGCTTCTTTGTTTGTGTAAGAACTACTGCAGTATGATTTTTGATAAAGAGCAGAGGGAACTAAAAATTGTACAAAATATAAACATAATATAATATAACAGTTTATAAATAGGTCAATGGAATGAAAAGGAGAAACTGACTGACTTGACATAACAAGTGTTTACATACAGCTCGATTATTCAAACGTTAGATTTTTCATAACGTATTTTATTAGACATACTATAGAAACTATCTGGTTAGTCATTTATATTTATTTTTATATATATATATATATATATATATATATATATATATATATATATCGCTAAAATTGAAGTTGAGTATTGGATAGTCTGCGATTTATATGACAAAGATAAACCTTTAAAATAACAAATAAAAAAAAAAATTGTAGCTTTTACCTATTCTATGCTTGAACAATCTATGCGATACAAATAATTATAATATATACAATCATACGTGCAAAAATAGTAATCTTTTATTGTATATATTTTAAAATATACCTATATATTTAAAACTGTTTCCAAACCTATCGCTAGATGGCGCTGCCCCAGAAAAATGCAAAGTATCGTTGTGTTCTCTGCAAACGTATAATACTTAGACCACGCAACTGATTCATCACTCTGGTTTCCCTTCAAAACGTATAAATCTTTCGCCTTTTACTAAAGATTTCCGTGGAGGGGAACACTCAAATGAGTCTTTAAAATTTTTGATGCCCTACGTTCGTAGGGCTTATAAAGTTTATACTATTAACTTAGGTCTTAACTCTTAAATGCTGATGAGAAGATTCAATATTTATCGAATCTAATCTATTCATAATAAAAATAATGTTATCTTAAAATTAAAGTCAATATTTCTAATCAATTAACGACAGCCCGCGGCTTCGCTCCCGTGGGAATTTCAAAGAACTTATTCCTTGTTTTCATTTTATCAAGGAAATCTCTGTGGAACGTTTCGGCTTTCTGGGCCGTTCAAGGGCTTGGGCTGGGCGTTGACGTGCCAGTCAGTGATTGCTTCGGGACTTTTTTATTATAAAATATTATTATTAATTGTTTATTTTATTGAAGTAAGAACTACAATTTTATGTATATAGGTATTTTATAATGTGATGTGTTTAGATTAAACCGGTGATATTAACCTAATTAAACGCGCAATTACGGACCCAAACGAAACACGTTTAAAGTAAAAGATCTATACAGATTGTACGAATTAAATTAGAAACGAGGTGGGCATTACTGCTATTTTTATAGAATTATAATTTCATGATCTCTTTTTTTTTATCGCGTCATTTCACACGGGATTTTTCACGTAAAGCGTTTTTTTTATTTTCCATACTCATTGTGCTACAGTAATAATCGGTTACTACTATATAGTTAGTACTATATTATTAACTACACTAGCCTGCGACTTCGTCCGCGTGGAATAAGTTTATTAATTCAAACAGGCCACAGGGACTCTTTTAATTTACTGGATTAAAGACAGCCTCTATGTCACTCCAGTCTCAACTGTACCATGCGTGGTGTAGCATGCGTGAACAAGGACAAACAAATAAACAAACACACTTTCGCATTTATAATATTAGTATGATATCGAGAGCTTGCTGTCAAGCGCTTGACAATTCCATACAAATCATAGTTAAGGTTGTCGTGATCGAATGGGGAGAAAATCTCTCACTAGGCACCCAGCCATGTTAATCATTTGATAGCTTAAAACGTATTACTCGAACTGTTTAAGGAGTTCATACATGCTTTTTGACGTGCAGGCATCTATGAACTCCTTAAACAGGTGGAGTTATATGTTTGACAAACGATTACGATACCGATTTCCTTACACAATCGGGGGGCTGATAGACGTAGTAGAGTATGCCTAGGTAGGTATCTAGGGTTGTCGCTCTCACAATGTCATTACCCTGTGCAAATATCAAAGCTCCGAGTCTCTTTGAGCTACTACAGCCACTCTGTAACCGGATAGGCAGCTAACGAGAACTGCCTGAGAGGCAAGTCTCATTACCTTGAATCGATTTCTGTAAGGGCGAAAACACACTAGGGATCGGGCAGGATATAACGTCCGAAAATATATTGTCTTTGTCCGTGTCACACACTTAACCTATTGTCCAAGGTGAGCGACGAAAACGACGGTCTTACGACGTGATACGACTTCATAGAAAATTACAAACTTATCTACGCGTCGCGTCGAATTACCTACCGCGTTTCTTATTCACCTAGGACAACGGATAGTGGAGTGTGCATACGTAGTAGGTGACAGGAGAAAACGTGTTTCCCCTCAGAAGCGGACGTTCATCATCTTTAATCATGTTTAATCCAGACTGAATCCAGAGCCGTAAAGGCATGTAAAAAAATAATTTTGATGTTTGACGTACCTATCTAGTGGGTTAGTAGAAAAAGGTTAAAACATCTTAATTAAGCCATAGTCATAGTCAAAAGCTCTTTATTCAAACTAGATAGGTACACTGTACATTTCTCAATAAAATAGTATATTGTATCTTTAAAAAAGTGTACAATGTTACCTCACAAGAATAAAGGATCAGCCTGGCTGTCTAACACGGAAATACAGCCAGCATTCTTGCCACCGATCCACGTGGGCATGATTTATATAGTAATTATCAGGTAAGGCTAGCTAGCTTTAAGTTCTAATGTATTGTTTTCAATGAATGTTTGAAAAATTTGAATAGATGACTTTTGCCTTTGTTTTTGACTTTGACTTTAATCACAGGTCACCAGACAGCGAATATTAATCTTATAATAATAATTACTGCGCGACATCTTTTCAGAGGCGTAATATGCAAAGTAGTAAGCATAAAGTATCATAAAATTCATGTATGGTAATTTATGCACGAACCGACTCTCTCGGTCGACGCATACACAGCATCTTCTATGCCGACGTAAATTGCAAAAAAAATTGCCTATGTCACTCTACGGGTCCTCAACTATGCCCAAACAGTGGTTCCAAAAGAGTTTCTGGATTTGCCATTGCAAAAATTTAAAGTTTTGCTAAGTCGAGGTTATTATACCATCGATGGTTTTCTTAATGACAAAGTTGCATGGAAGCAACCGGGCTCCCATCCAGTAGCCTACAAGTCAGTGTAACATATTATTATGTGTTGTATTGTTTACTTGTAAAAAAAATCTTTTTGAGAAAAGAGCAACTGCTGACTTTCTTGCCGGCTCTTCTCAGCACCTTTCCGTACCAGTGGTAGAGTCTTGAGCCACTTGACGTATAAGTTGTTAAATAAATCATTTACAAAAAACCACGTCAATCCGTTGTGGCTTGATTGAACATATCTCACTGGCCCAGTGGTGAGTGCTGTTGTCTTATAAGTGACAAGTACCGGGTTTGACCCCCGACAGGGTCAATTCAGGAATTTATAATTTCTGAATTTTCTCTAGTTTGGTCTAGTGGGAGGTTTCGGCGGCGGCTAGTTACCACGCTACCAGCAAAGACAAGCGATTCAGAGTTCCGGTACGATGCCGTGTAGAAAGTAGAAACCGAAACCAGGGATATGTACATATGGGTTTAATATAACTGCCATACACCTAACAAGTCAGCCCGCTACCATCTTAGACGGCATCATTCACTTACCATCAGGTGAGATTGCAGTCAAGGGCTAACTTAGTAGCTTAAAAAAACCAACGAACACATTTTATAATAGCCAAAGGTATACATATAATACTTACATATAGGTATGTACATATATACATATCTACATACATACATACACATGTAGGTAGGTACTAGGTAGTATAGGTAAGATACAAATAGAATTTTTGCACGTGTTTTGAATAAGGTTAATACCTAATAGCAGAGTACATTTTACTGAGTGAAACTACAAAATATCACATGGTACACGTAGGTATCCTGTACATATTATAAAGGTCATAACGTGAATAGCTTCATATTGCTATTAAACTAACACACCTGCTAGATAACACGACGTAAATACAGTAATTCATGCACAGTGGATCGACGCCCTTACAACAAATTGTTGTGGGCTCTTCTCAGACCAGGGGCGCGTTTGGAATTTTCGTTGCTTTAGTTTTAGGATATCTCCGCGTCTTATACCTTGTAAAATGGATACTACAATTTTGAATAAACATGACATTGACTTCGAAATGACAGAGCCGCATACCATGACGCATTATGTTGGTGGGACTATACGGTACTCCAGAGGTAGGAAGCTTCATACTAATTAGACATTAGAGTGACAATTTTTAATTAATTTTTAATTGAATATTCTGCCAGTTTCCCTTGTCACGTCCCTGTCACCCCGCAGTATTGCTCTTTCTAGACGCCTCCGTCGAACGACTGGTAGGAAAGGACGTATCTAGGCTGTGTGGATACCGTGTGACATTTACACGAATAGGGTGAATACTAACCTATATATAGCTAGTTCATCCGCCCTACATTCGCACGGGTGGGCTTACCGGTGCTGCATCATTAACTAACATATGGTTAAACATCGACTTATATTAAGCTTTTCCAATGATTAAATAAATAAATCGACTAGTATCCAGTTGTATTCAGTTAAATCTAAACGATGCCCGCGCAATCGTCCGCGTGTTTTTTTTATTCCCGCCGGAACTTCTTAATTTTTCGGGATAAGAAGTAGCCTATGTTCTTCCACGGATTACTACCTACATAAGTCTGTATTTTATTTAAATCGATTGAAAAGATGGGCTATTAAAGCCCTGGACGGTTAAAGCAGTATTATTTTAAAATAATAATAATAATAAATCATTTATTGTCCATAAATAGTAGATTATTAACCAAGGGGATAAAGCAGTGTCTTCTGTCGCGGGTGACGATTTAAATCGCGAGCGTAGCGAGGGATTTAAGTTCACCCAAGACTAAGACAGCGTAAGCTATTACAGAACAAGATCCAATTTGGTGCCAGTGCGAGCGCAGCTAACATAGGGCGCTAATGGATCGCGTGCACCCGAGATATTTAGTCACACGAGCGAGCGCAGCGAGCGAGGGTGAATATAGTTCGAGGGTGTAATAGCTACTTGCAACCGAGGTAAGCATTCTACTTTATATCATTCTTGCGAGGTAAATAAAACATTGGTAATGCAAAATGAAATTTTAATTAGAATAATTAGCAAATTTAGAAAAAAAAATTGAAAAAAATGGTTACTTAAGTTTTGCATAGTTTGAAATGTATGGAAATTAAATGCCGCCATGTTCAGTGTTTTTTTTTCAGTAAAAAGTTTTCTTACAATTTTATAAGAAAAGAGATTGTTTACCAAGGAGTTTTGCATAGCTTGAACTGTAATGTGAACATTACAATTCAAGCATAGTGCGACGTAATGTTGCCTTGAATTGCAAACACCAACTTACAAGGAGACTTTCCACCATAGTAATTAATCCCTAGTTACTGAGCAAGTATGATATAAATATTATTACAATCGTATAATAGATTTAAGCGTCTGATGCCTAAGATAAAATGACAGTTCTATGTCACGTACGTACCTTAACGTTCCTAAAATAAGGATTATAATTCTAAAACAAGAACATCAACAATATTAAAAATAAAACGGCTTGAAGTGACGTTAGCCCTGCCCTGCTAAAAAGGGAAATATGAAAGGTCGGTGGAACGTATTTATATCAGTAAATGAAAATGGGCCTAGTGTAACTCTATTTAATATGAACAAGATATGGAACCGCTCATGTGATCGAATACTCGGTCACGATAAATCGAATTTGCAATGTAAAACTGAGCGTACAGGTGAAACTATATCTCTCTGCGTCGTATTCCTCATTGCTGAGGGCCTTGACCCCTTTCCATTAATGACATAATGACAGGGGTTTTCTCAGGATAATATAAATGCAATGAATTCCCAGGTCCTTCCGCATATGACTTGACTAAGAGTACCTACTATTTCAACTCTTAGGTTTCTTACGATTAGAAACTTCTTTCCGAACCGGTGATAGAGTCAAAACATGACGTAACATAAGCGACACCTGTATGTCCTACATGTTATAAATAAATTGATATTGATATCAGATGGCAGTGATAATAACCGGGACCGTCAGCCTAACGTACTCACAGAGGCACGGAGAAAACGAAAAAGCCAATTTCGGATTACTAAATTCGGCCACCCATCCAGTTACCGACTTGGGTCAACGTTGCTTAACAATCTATAGTCGCAGTGAAACTATAGGCCCGCTAAAATATTGGTTAAACGCTTATGTTACATCCGTTGTATCGCAGACTCCATAGGGGGCTGCAGAGGTTCTATTTTTAGACGATCGATTTCTGCAATGAACACTGGGGGCTTACTACCAAGTACCAACCAGTATTATTTTACACTTGTTGAAGCTCTGAGAATTATAATCCTTATTTTAGGGACGTCAAGGTACGTAATTTAAAATGTATATTATTAATATAATACTTATTTCAATATAATACCGCTAGTAAGCCCCCTGTCCCCGTTTTGTAAATCAGTATCTGACAACGTTGCGAGCCTGTGGTGGATAAAAAACTAATCCATACTATTAAAATAAATGCAAAAGTGTGTCTGTCTGTCTGTGTATCTGATTTAGAAGTTTGCATCCCGGAGAAGGGCATATAAGTTACTTTTTATACTGTAACTTCAGAGTTCCGACGGGACCACAAAAACATTAATCCACACGGACGAAGTCGCGGGCAGTAGTACAATAAATAACCTCTGTAGTATTCATATTCATTTCATATTCATTTATTTGCAGAAACATGTTTTTTTTACAAAGGGTGGTAAACAGAGTAATGGAGACAATGTTTCGCCTTAATAGGCATGCAAAAATAATAACTTTTCATACAGACATAGATAGTGAAGGTAGGTACATATTAGATACATTACAATGAAAATAGGCAATTACATTATACATTACAAATTATTACAATCATGTCAATAATAAAATCAATAAAGAAAATAAAATACTAATGTCAATCTTATTTAACTATTTATGTCAACATGGTTGATTATTATTAGTGGTTACTGGTTCCAGAGTTCTTGGATTGAGTAAAAAGTTTTCTTCAAGAGCCACTTCTTTAATCTTATTTGAAACTTATTTACTGTCAGCTCTTTTAAGTCTAAAAAAACATCGGCGCATTTCGTGCGAATCGATTTTTCTGTCCCGCACAGGTGTTGTCTGAAGGATTGCGTTGAATCTTTATCAATCAGAAGTAAAGTGAGCCCGCGAGCTTGTTCCAGCTTTTTCCCGAAACTTTTGGTTGGTTTGAAACCCCTATTTTACATCCAATAATGATATATTTATTGAAAGGCATATGAAACTCAATATAAAACAAGTCGCAAAACACAATAGAAATACACAGTATATAAAGCATTCAAAACTTACGGCTAACTGAAATGGTTAAAGAAACTCATTTCAGAGATCGCAGGTCACAGGGAGGACTACTTTCTGTTCTTGTCACGGTGCACAAACAGCCAATAGTCAAAAATAGGGCTAGGAGTTAGGACCCTCACAGACGACCTTGAGGATTCGATTGTTAAATTGTTTATCCTCTTAGGGGTTGAATTTTCAAAAATCTTATAGATAAATAGTAAAAAGATAGATAAAAAGTATCCTATGTCCTGCCCCGGAATGTTACCTACCTTTTCGCCGAATTTCATCGCGGGAATTAAAAACTTATTCCACGCGGACGAAGTCGCGGGCATCAGCTAGTAAGTCTATTCTATCAGACTGATATTATAAATGCGAAAGTTTGTCGGTTTGTTGGTCTGCCCTTCAATCACGCCGCAACAGAGCAACGGATCGACGTAGTTTTTTGTATGGGCTTAATTGAGGACCTAGAGGATGACTTATGGAACTTTTTATTCCGGAAAATTAAGGAGTTCCTCGAGATGCATCTTATATCCGTACCATATCATCAAAATCGCTTGACCAGATGGGTTGTGAAAGCGCAGCAGACAGACAGACACACTTTCGTATTTATAATATGAAGTGCGGATTTACTCTCAGCCTGCCAACTCCAGCACTACTGATATTGCCTGAACGCTAAGTGGCTTTACCACACGAAGAAATCGATTCGCTAAAACACCGCCCAAGGCTCTATCGAGCGCGCCATCAAGGCTGAGGAGGTATACTGCGGCCGATTACTTTACATTTATTTACAAGACTAGCTGATGCCCGCGACTTCGTTCGCGTGTGTATGTGCGAGTGGAGGTCCCGGGGGTCCAGATTCCCGGCAGGTTTGCGAATTTATATTTAGTTTCTGATTTGCTCTGGTCTGGTATGGTCTGGTGGGAGGCTTCGGCCGTGGCTAGTTACCACCCTAACGGCAAAGATGTGCCGCCAAGTGATTTAGCGTTCCGGTACTATGCCGTGTAGAAACCGAGTTAGAGGGGTACTATTACCTATTCTTTGGTACGGTTTAATATAACAGCCGTACCCCTAGCATTTTAGCCATCTAAGAATGCATCATCACTTACCATCGGGTGAGATCGCAGTCAAGGACTAACTTGTGGTGGAATAAAAATAAAATATCGATCAAAAAGCTTTAACTTTGTAAACTTACGAAATCTCTTCCTCAAACACCGACGAATTCGTACCGTATGTCATTAACATCCGTTCCACCCATCACATGTCGCGCCCCATTTTACGTCGGAAGCTAAAAAACCGCCCAAGTGCGAGTCGGACTTGCACACGAAGGGTTCCGTAGCATCGCACAAGATTTAACAGACTTGTACTTTTTAATGACTTTTTTTGAGGGACGAGTGGCCTAGTTGCAAAAACTTGTTAAGCAACGTTGACCAAGTCGGTAAATGGATGGGTGACCGAATTTGGAAGTTCGAGTTTGCCCTTTTCGTTTCCTCCGTGCCTCGGAGAGCACGTTAAGCCGTCGGTCCCGGTTATTATCACTAACATCTGATAATAATAATCGTTACAAGAAACCTAAGAGTTTAAATATTCTTAGTCGAGTCGCATGGGGAAGGGAACCTACCGCATTATTATCCCAAGAAAACTCCTACCATTATTTGATGATTGGAAAGGGGTCACGAGTCACGACCCTCAGTAATGAGGAATACAACGCAGAAAGGGACTTTTTAAATACAATCACAAAACGTGCTTAAAAATCACGTTTCTTGTATATGTACCTATAATCCGTTTTTTTCAATTATTATTTGTTGTTTTAGCGGCAATAGAAATACACACTCTAAAAAATTTCAACTTTCTACTTATTTTACGGTTCGTACAACGCGACGTTAGATACAGCCCGCTAAAGTTCAGACGGACGGATAACGGAGGCTTAGTAATAGGGCCCCGTTTGCACCCTTTGGGTACGGTACCCTAAAAAAGCAAAAAGCCATCTTGACACATCAGCTTTCGTAATGAAAGTTTTTTTTGGAACGCGCCTTTGTCGCTTTCCCCTCTTTCTTTTGCTTTTTAAAAGAACTGTTTGTGGTTTTGTGTGCCTTTCAATTATGCTCCATTTCCTAGTTCGAAGTAGATGCTAACATTGAGTACCTACAAAATGTGCTTTTTAGGGTCCCGTATTACAGAAACTCTCATCCTTCCGTTATCTATACTAAAATTATAAATGCGAAAGTTTGGATGGATGTTTGTTATTCAATCACGCCGGAACGGCTGAACGGATCTGGATGAAATTTGGTAGAAATAGATTATAGCCTGGAATAACACATAGGCTACCTTTTTATCCCGGAAAATTAAAGAGTTCCGGGGGAACCGAAAAACCTCAATCCACGCGGACGAAGTCGCGGGCATTAGCTAGTAATATTATAAATGTGAAAGTTTGGATGGATGGATGGATGGATGTTTGTTACTCAATCACGCCAGAACGGCTGAACGAATCTGGACAAAATTGGGCACAAAGATAGATTATAGTCTGGAACAAACAAACAAACAATAAACTTAGTATGGATCAAGCTTGATAACACAGATACCAAAATGACATCTACCAGTTCTCACTCCATAGTGCAAATACAATGAAAGTTATGAATGATCGCGATATCTTTCACAACTTACTGAGCGGGCGAACGATGAAAGTTTCGGGATGTGGATGAAAGATTAGGCTTTGGATCCGTCGTCGAACTGTTCTGACAATGCTGTACTCTCTTTGTTCCCTTGACGTATTCTACTTGATAATAGAGCAACAGAATTGGTATTTTCGTGGTATTTTTACTATGTAATTGACAAAGTTTCGGGTAAATTTATTTGTAGTAAGAAAGTAGGTTAGGAGTTGGAGTTAATGTAGGTACCTATTAACTACCTTGTGTAGGGGCAATTTGTAAAGATGTGTTTTTATTGAAGTGAAAACTTCTTTAGAATCGTTGTGATTTAAAAATTCGATGAAACGAAAAAACTACACCAAAAAGAGACAAACATATTCATAATAGGATTTAGCCTGCGAGAGAATGAGATAGAATAAGTACAAGTTATATTTATCTCATTCTCTCGTACGCTACTTTTCTGAAGTTTCACTTCTGCCGTGTGTGAATTGCACACACACACTTTTTTTTATTTGTAAAGATCTGTTGTATTTATACTGGGTGACTTTTTTTGTCGTCTCGAAGAAAATAGGGGGGATAGGTAAACGGAATAGAAGCCCATATGGCATCATTACTTTATTTTTCTTACTCTTTAATATTTTTATTCTATCAAAAAATACTTCTCAATTAGAGTAATTTATATTAAAAAATAATGGGGCTGATTCTGTAGAGCAGCATCTCTAAACTAAACTAAAACGACAAGTCAGTAGGCCGAGCATGGGCGGGGAGATTTTATCCACGGGGAAAGGATAAGATGTCCCAGTTGGCTCGAGACATCTTTTTTATAATTTAATGGTATGAAAATAAACTTAAACCTACGTCCTATGCACAAGTCAAACAGTGATATACTTCTCCTTTCCCCTGTTGCCATGCTCTAGCATAATTTTATCTCTTGTAAGTGGATATAATCGGGGGATAAGATTTTTGTCCCCTCCCATGCTCGGCCTGCAGTAGAAGTTAAAAATATTGCTATCCCTTTCATAATAGTCCCTGCTGAAAGGGACAGAACAAGATTTAAAGCTGTCATTTTAGTTTAGTTTAGAGATTGTGGTATAGAGAATATAGTACCTACCTCCCTAAAATACGGATCATAATTATGAAACAATATTTTACAATAAGTAACACTGTTATGGCTTTGGTAGTAATCCCCCAGACCGTTTAATTATAAATAAATCGTTTTCCAAACTTTTTACAGCCCGTCGAAGAATCCAAAAGAAACTTTGTTGGCAAGGTTCTTTATAAGAGTTTTTTTAATTAATTATCGAGTTTAAAGACAGAGTATATCTATAATGTCCTCCCGACCTAATTTCAGCCACGGCGGCCTATCTCCAGAGAGATCAGCCATCTGCGCCGGAGATATTATAGTGCACAAGTTTTTGCGCAAACACAGGTGCACTCTCTGTTCCTTCACTCTCATAGCCCAATGGGTCGGAAAAATGAAAGAGTGTACAAAGTATCTTAGCTTAGTTAAAGTAGTACCTAAGACTGCCTAAAAAATAAGTGTAATATTTTCAGGGTATGTGAGTTTATTTATTCCACCTTAACTTCTAAATGCCAGAACAGATTTGGATGTATGGACAATCGTTAGAATCCTTAAACCATCCCGTGTCACATTGCCTACAAATTAAAATTTTTTTTTTTTTAATTTATTATAGCTTGAGGTATTATCAAAGCTTTTAATAATAATTTTATGGTCCCATGGGGGAAGCAAAAATAGATTATCACTTTAGACGACCGACCTCCCGAGTTAATTGAAATTTATAGCTAACTAGCCTAATCTCCTTTATCAATCATGCCCTGGGGAGTTACTAACATTGTTTAAAGCAATATTATTTTAAAATGTCAGTTTTATATCACGTACCTTGATGTGCCTAAAATAAGCAGTATCATTCTAAAACATGAACGTCAACAATATTAAAACAATACGGCTTTATGCGATGGTAGTAGGTATGCCCCCTGCGTGGAATGGCGACAAGAATGATAAAGCTAGGTTGATCCTTTGCACAAATAATAAGCCAGCCCTTCGGATGAGACAATAAACTGTGGTAATGTTTCAAAGATTTTCTTTTTCCAACTAAAACTTAGAAAATCTTCTTCAAGTATTAAAAACCAAACTTTGAAAGGAAATAAAAATCAGATAGAATATTAAATATTTAGTAACTAGTCGATGCCAGCGACTACGTCCGCGTGGATAAAGTTTTCTCATTCCCGCGGGAACTCTGCAATTTTCCGGGATATAAAGTAGCAATGCCCTTCCCCGGGATGTAAATTACCTCTGTACCAAATTTTATCAAAATCGGTTGGACAGATGGGCCGTGAAAGCGTAGCAGACAAACACACTGTCGAATTTATAATATTAGTATAGATAAATGTTTCGCAAAATTTATTTTTCTAAATCGAACTTTGAAATTCTTCTTTGTATTAAAAACCAAACTTTGGAAAGAATTAAAAAACACAGAATATTAAATATTTAGCAAATACAGGTACCTACTTAGAGTTTTCCTCATAGATATGGAAAGTTTTTTAATAAAACTTTCCTTGAAACCCCCATTACTCCCACACAAAACGAACTTTTTTAAACTAAGCATTAAAAATGGCGACTTATCTTTATTTTTGTTTTACATATGAAAACTTATGCCGTTCACTGCATTATTTATTTATCGTCTGCCTCGTTGGACCAGTGGTTGGCTTGTTCTTGGGATGACACGAGATCCTAGATTCGATTCCCGGACTGGACCAAAATTAGGCATTGGTTGTTTCTGTAAAGAAATTCAAATTACTAGCCCTATATGCTTCCCCCTCAAGATCTCTCTCCAACTGTTATGTTTGTGTTTGTTTATGAGAGTGAGGGATCAGAGAGTTCACTGTGTTTGTAGACAAGTACCTACACTGTAATATCTCCCGGATAAATCGCTAATATATGTAGAGATGTGTCATCCATCAATCAGTATTATAGGTACCTAGTAGTACGGACTACAGACTTGTATTGAACTTCAAGTCCCAACTCTTGAAACCTGGGGTCATACGGCCGACACGTACAGCAAAACGCAATATTACTCAAAATCACAGTTTGATGTCACGTACCTTGACGTTCTTAAAATAAGGATAATAATTCTAAAACACGAATGTCAACAATAATGAAACAATATGGCTTTACGCGTTGGCAGTATGGCCCCTCGTGCTGCAGGGTTTTACAATTTACACCTCTAATTTATGGAAATTATCAAACTATACGAGTACCTACTTTGGTTATGCACTAAAAGATCAATTTGCCACTTAGACACAAGTCTCCATAAGTACCTATATATAAGCTAGATGTGCCCGATCAGGAGTATTACCAATTTACATAATATTATATCGAGTAGTACTCGAGGCACATGAGATTTAATCTCGCTTGGATGTAGGTATATTAAATGACTAGCTGTTGCCCGCGACTTCGTCCGCGTCAATTTCTGTTATTATGATCGCGAGATCCAGTCGCGGACATTTTTAGATCATTTAAAGAGGAACAAATCTTTCATACATATTTTTTGGGTAAATTGAACCGTTTACGCAGCGCACGCAACGGAAGCCCTCAAATATGGATAATTTTCCCCGTTGTTGCAACATTTTTCACTGATGCTTCGCTCCTATTGGTCACAGCGTGATGTTATATAGCCTAAAGCCTTCCTCGATAAATGGACTATCAAACACAAAAATAATATAATAAAAATAATTTTTCGATTCGAACCAGTAGTTCCTGAGATTAGCGCGTTCAAACAAACAAACTATTCAGCTTTATAATATTACTAGCTTTTGCCCGCGACTACGTCCGCGTGGATTGAGGTTTTTTGGTTCCCGCGAGAACTCCTTAATTTTCCGGGATAAAAAGTAGCCTATGTGCTATTTCAGACTATATTCTATCTCTGTGCCAAATTTCAGCCAGATCCGTTCAGCCGTTGGCGCGTGATTGAGTAAAAAACATCCATACATCCATACATCCATACATCCATCCATCCAAATTTTCGCATTTATAATATTTATATATTTGATTGATACATATATAGTAAAGATTCCTATGATATTTCCTACTTTAGCTCTTATAACCACAAAGCATACGTGCTATAAAGCACCGGTGACGTACTGTGTCCTCAATAATGATGCTGCAGGGCAGGTACAGTACTTCTAAGCTGTATGGAACGGATTCATGATCAGTGGATGGTGAGCTTAGATGAAAAATAAACACGGGGTAGGAAACGTAAGAAAACTGTATGAAATCATGTTCTACTAACTTTTGCGGGGCGAAGGGAGAGTGCCGTCATTTCTCTGTCCAATTTTGACACTAGTGCATGAAAAAGTCGATCACTATGACAACACAATATCATAATGAATGGCGAAACTGGTGACTAGAGAGGTAAGGCGAATATGGTCGATATCACGCGCCCCGTGGTTAATTCGTCCAAGATATTGTACTGTTACCTTCTACTGACTTGTCAGTTATGAATAATGATTGAATGCTAAATCTCTTGGCGGTCCGTCTTTGCCGGTAGGGTAGTAACTACCCACAGCCAAAGCCTCCCACACCAAAGACCAGACCAGAAAAAATTCAGAAATTACAAATTCCCAAATTGAGCCTGCCGGGGATCGAACTCGGGGCCTCCCACGTTAAGACAACAGCGCTCAACCCTGCGCCAGGTAGGTCGTCAAAATACGACGATAAATGAAAATAGTCGTCGATTATTATGATCAATTTACTCATGAGATGTCAAGTAGGTATTGAGATTTGAGATGTATAAAGTGATTCTGTGGCTCGCTGGATGCATGTTAAGTGATGTCGACCTATTTCTGAGTCGAGCGCTTGTTACTAAGCGCACGACTATCGACTGTATTAACGACTAATTGACTGCAGTAACTAAGCAACTACGTTTTTTCGTGACATAAATAATTAATTTATTCCGATAATTTCAATACTTTAATAAGTATCAACTGAATAATATTATACACATAAAAATAATAATTTCGAAGCTCCCCTGTCACTCAAACTGCATATGCCCTAACGGGGTGACATGTCAATTATTGTATTGTTCATGTTAAATGCAAATAAATGAATCTGAATCTGAATCTGTACCGCAGTCCGCATACTAAGAAGGTAAGTAGATAATATAACTAGATAATTAACACGCTTTTTTAAATTTGTTACATAATGGTGCGACTCTGTCTGTCACAATTCCATATTTCATTAAATATTTTACTAATGTTATCGACTAAAAATTTGAAATAGATAGTATACTTCTAAGTCACAATTCCATAATTCAGTAAATGTTTTTTACTAATGTCATCGACTTATTAGAAGATAGTATACTATAATTAAACAAAACCCGGCTGGGTTTGTTGTGGGCTCTTCTCAGACCAGGGCGCGTTTGGAACCCTCGTAGCTTTAGTTTTAAGATACCGTTACTGATTATCACCATAATATTTTATGAATAAATAGACGTCAATAAGTGTAGTGTATCTACCTAAATTGAATAAACATTATTTGACCTTGACTTTGACAACTAGCTGATGCCCGCGACTTGTGACACTGGAGTGAGGTATATTGGTCCCCGTGGGAACTTTAATTTTCCGAGATAAAAAATAGCCTATGTGTTATGCCAGACTATAATCTATTTCTGTGCCAAATTTTCATCCAGATTAGTTCAGCCGCTCTGGCGTGAATCGTGATTGAGTAACAAAAATCAATCCATCCATCCAAACTTTCGAATTTATAATGTTATATTAGTGCTTACGTCCAACCTTATCTTATGGATATGTCTGTCCGTCCGACTGTCACACTTCCATATTCTACTCACTACTAAAGCCATCAACTTGTTTGGAATACTTAATTAGGCATAAACAATGCCTATACCCAACCTTAAACGCAGGATTCACTTTAAAAATGGCGTTTCTAGACTAACAGTAGGGCATTATATCTAAAAGTCACAAGTTTTAATTCCATATTTACATTAAATATCTAATAATATGCACTGATTCTCTCTTCACTCAAAAAAAGGGGTAAGAACACAGTTACTAAGTAGGTATTTTTGGAACGAATTCACGAATAATACAGCGTTTTTTGCGACCGCTAAAAAGCCGTTAACACATTGTTTAAATACAAAGCCTTTATTGTAAAAAGAGCTTGTATACCATATTACTTATTGTTGCGGACAGCTGAGCGGTCTAAAACAAAATGAGAAGCGCGTACGCCGCGTTTTGAGTATATGAACGTAGGAGTGAGCGAGTGACCATATATAAGACAGAGAGAGCATATATGGAGCCAGAACAGGCGTCAGGGCAAGACAAGGAAAGTGTATATGTCGAGACCGTTGGTGCACTTTGGACCGGTGGCTCCACCCCCTGGCTCCTGATTGGAGAAAAATTGGCATTGCTCGCTGGTGCCGACATTCATGTGCCGGTTCAGATATGGGAATATAACCGGCCAAAAAGCAAGGAGAAATCGTTCCAGTGCTTTGAAGTGAAATTATAACAGTGAAATAGTAAATAGGGCAGTATAGGGCAAAAGTACCTCCCATAGCTCAGTGATTAAATTCAGTGAAAAACAGCTCAGGGTAAGTGACCTGAATAACAGAGCGGCTGCTAGCCGAGTACCTCTCCGAAGCCAGATCCCTGGCTGAGGAAGGCTGTGATATTTATATCGCCTTATAGGTATATGCTCTGGGGTCACTACACTCTATCCAAGCTGTCGTCATCATCGGGTCAACGGCCCGCGGTCGGGCATCAACTACGTAGGGGTCACCGCCCTCCGCGATGGGTTCGATTCATACCTACTGGCCGGGTTGGGGTCAATAACCTGCCCCAACCAGTACCTAGGCTAAGACTAGCAGCCTTCGTCGGCCGGCCCAGACGGAACGTGGCATTGCTAACACGAACAGCTGACCCATATGCCCGAACCGTGCGAATACCGTCCACGAGTCATCGAGTGCGAGCTCCCGAGCTACGTATCTCCTTCGATCCAGGCCAGCTGGAACGCCGAGTGGTTGCAGTGCGGCGGCGTATACAGCGCCGTAGGCAACGTGTAGTAACGTGGAACCGTCGACGACGATCCTTGACGGTAGCTTCTCATAGTGCATCGCGACGTACAACGATAAGAAGGCTGCGTCATCCCATGCGGTTACGCTCGCAGCGCAGACGTCTGCGATAATGGTTCGGTAGTGCTAGTGAACACACCGTTAGTGATCAGTGAGGCCGTAAGTAAATGACTTTAATAAATTAACTTGTAATTATTTTAACGTAAAACTAGTTGCACATTTTGCTGAATACGGCCCCTTAACAGAAATTTTCATTATTTTCCCTAACCTTAATGTTACTGTACAAGTTGGTATTTGGTATGTTTGTTTATTAATCCGTATTGATAAGCTCTTAAATTAAATTCTTATTATTGTTCTAACAGTTATTCATTGGATAGTTAAATTCCTTCTTGTTTAATGTATAGGTGTTAATCTTAGCTGATATATACCTTTTCTGTGTATAATAGGTACTAGCCTTTATTGATGTGTACTTATTATAATCATATGTTTTTCCATATTTAGGTCATAATATAGGTATGTGTATTCCTATAATGTTGTCATTTATAAACTCCCTTTGTGTGTATGTCCGCGAGTAGGTCGTGTCGATACCTACTCGCGCAATAACCCGTTGTGTACTTTATTATTGTTTATAATTGACTCGTGTAATATGTTGTAGCTTTTAGATTCTTATGTGTTATGTTCTTGTGTGTTATGTGTATAACTTTTGTTGTGTTTGGCCACGAGTAGGTCGTGTCTAAACCTACCCGTGAGTCAGTCTGTTGTAAAATCAAAACTGCTTGTTGTATATGCTTATGAAGAATAAATGTGTCATGTTTTGTACATAGAGAACTGTTTTATTGTTGAGCAAATCCTTCCCGAGATCCAAGCATATACTTGTATAAGTTCCGTAGGCAACAGTGCGGAACATTTTGGTCCTTCGAACCGGATCTCTGGAACAGTAGAAGGATTTAAAACAGTTCTCTATAATTTTATGTGAATTAATCTGTGTCAATTAATTTTGTTTAATTAGGTACAATGGTTGTAACTCGTAGCCAAGCTGGGGATGACCCAGAGACTGATGTGGAGTTCTCTGAAGCGCGTACTGAAGACGCGCCCCCAGCCGAAACCCAGGATGCCAGAACGAGGCACGGCGACGGACAGGACCAAGGTCAAAGGAGAAACGACCAACCGTCAACCAGCCGTCAACCTGTTTCGGAACAACCAGCTACTACGAGAAGACCATTGGAGCGAGCTATTTTGAGGGGGGTACGAAGCACATCAACACCCAAAGCACTGGAACCACGGGGAGAGATGTCACAACCCCGTCAACAACCTGCCCCACATGCCGCCGAGCAGTCAGGGAGTGTACTGCAGAGGATAAGAGCGGCAGAAGAGGAGGCAGAAGAACAACTTATGTCGCTGCATCTGGCTCACAAACAGGAGCTAGTAAGGAGGCGTTTGGCCCGAGATGTAGCGAGCATAAGAGGAGATGCACCGGATGTACAGGCCCAGACGGTAGACACTGAAGCCCCAGTGTTACGCATGGTTCAGGATTGGTTAAGAACACGTGAAACGCACGCGCCGTCAACAGGGGCAATGGAACCTCGAACCGAAGCAGAGCAACTGAGGGAGTCGAGAGAAACACGTACAGCAGTGCATCGACCGGTTAGAATGAAACCGGTACGTAAGGTTGAGTGGGAACAAGCGAACATCCTACCAACCTTTTTCCCGCCACCGACAACGGCCAATGAGGGAGCGAGATCAGAAATGGATCATCTCGTCTCTACACTAAACCACGTGGTCAACAGACGACCACCGCTCAGAGAGCTGACGCAGCTACCCAAGTTTTCAGGAGCAGCGAACGAGTGGACCGGATTTAAAGTGGCCATGATACACAGTACGGAACAGTTCCAATTCTCACCGATAGAGAACATAGCCAGATTAAGGAACTGCCTACAGGGTAAAGCCAGAGAAGCCGTGTCAAGTTTGCTGAACGCTAGGCAACCAGACCCCGAGCGAATAATGAAAGCTCTTGACCGAACATTCGGGAGGCCTGAAGTAATAGCAAAGCAAGCAGTCGCAAGTATACAGAAAATGAAAAAGCCAGAATCACCAGTTGAGTTAGATGACTTTGCCATCGCATTGCAAAATATAGTGAGCACCCTTCAGGAGACAGAAGGACAGCGACATCATCTAACCAACCCACAGTTGGTGGACGAGGTATTGGACAAGTTACCTCCGGCGATTAAAGAAAAATGGGTAGACTACGCATATGAGTACTGCGATTTCAGCGAACCTGAAATCGTAACGTTAGCCAAGTTCATCGAGATGGAGGCTGACCGGAGGATACTATTCCTGAAGCCAAACGATAAGATGAAATGGGCGTCAGCAGAGCAACCACGTGAACGACAAAAGAATGTGCCTTCAAGACGCCAACCATGGGCTGAGAAGCAGTCTTTCACAATGTCGGCCGATGCTCAGAATCAGAAGCAGTTATGTAGCTCGTGTGGCGGGAACCACCAACTACCAAAGTGTCCAAAATTCCTGAAATTGGACCAGAAAACTCGATGGGAATTAGTTAAGGGAGCAAGGGTATGTTTCAGGTGCCTGGCAAGTAAGCACTACCGGTATAGATGTAAAGCGAAGTTATGTGGGGTTGATGGATGTATTCAACCTCATCACGCCCTTCTGCACAACTGTGAACCAGCCAACGGGGGCGCCGCGACCGTAAGCGTCTTGAACACAACGGCGGTCCGAGCGCGCGATCGGATCCTGCTGAAAATCTGTCCAGTCACTATCAAGGGCCCGCAGGGTGAAGTACAGACCTACGCCCTGTTGGATGAGGGCTCTACAGTGACACTGGTAGACGAAGGAGTTGCGGCCGCCGTGGGAGCAGAAGGACCGGTAGGAAACCTCAGAATCCATGGAGTGAATTCGGTAGTTGAAGCAAGGGGTAGCGGGAACGTTAAGCTGCTCCTTAGAGGATCTGGACAGTTTGAAACAATAACTGCAAGTACGGTTCGGAATATGAAGTTGCATCCGCAAACCGTTCCCGCAAGTGTCAGACGGTACACGCACCTTCAGGAATTTAATGCAGAAGACGTGTGCTACATGGGGGCAGAACCGCGGATCCTAATAGGTGTTGATAATTGGCACCTAATTGTCTCACGACAAATTCGTGCGGGCGCACGGAAAGAGCCGGTGGCCGTCCGCACAAGCCTAGGTTGGATGATTATGGGACCCCTGCCTAGGATGCTCTTGGATGAACGGCTAGAAAGTGGGCTTCATCATCTTCACATGAGGCATCAAAAAAGTGATGGCCTGAAGAAAAAAGAGCATAAAGAGGGGAAAGCTCCTGATAGGAAGGAGCCGAACCTATGTACTGAGCATGGATTTGAAGCTCAGAAACCGTCGCACCTGTTCGAGGACCCAGGTGAGCGGTTGCAGCCGTCGCGTCTGTTCGAGGACCCAGACGAGCGGTTGCAGGAAATGGTGGATAATAGGATTCATCATCTTCACATGAGGCATCAAAAAAGTGATGGCCTGAAAAGAAAATACCATAAAGAGGTGAAAGCTCCTGATAGGAAGGAGCCGAACCTATGTACTGAGCATGGATTTAATGAAGCTCAAGAACCGTCGCATCTGTTCGAGGACCCAGGTGAGCGGTTGCAGCCGTCGCGTCTGTTCGAGGACCCAGACGAGCGGTTGCATGAAATGGTAAAGACACACTTCCATATCGATGCATTGGGAGTGAGTATGGCACAAAAGGTGAAGCCAGAAGACGAACGTGCTGTTCGGGTTTTTGAGAATACAACCCGGAGGACTGGTCAACGATTCGAAGTTGGATTGCCGTGGCGTTATGATGATGTAAAGATGCCACCTAGCTTCGAAAATGCCTTCCGTCGACTGAAGACTATGGAACGGAAGATGGACCGTGATGCAGCGTTCGCCGAAAGTTATACGGCTCAGATAGAAAACTTGTTGGACAAGACGTATGCAGTAGAATGCAGCGGCCAGGAAGAAAATGAAGACAGAGCGTGGTGTCTCCCGCACTTCGCGGTTAGAAACCCAAACAAGCCAGGAAAGATACGGCTAGTCTTCGATGCTGCTGCAGTGTGCAATGGAACAAGTCTCAACCAGAAACTGTTAGAGGGACCGGACCTCTTGCAGTCACTGCCTGGCATATTGTATCGGTTCCGTGAACAACCGATAGCAGTGACGGCGGATATACAAGAAATGTTTTTGCAGGTCAAAATCCGAGAAGAGGATCAACCATCTCAGATGTTCCTATGGCGAGGGAATGACCGGCAACAGCCCCCCAAGAAGTATAAGATGACTTCCATGATCTTCGGGGCAACGTGTTCTCCGTTTCTGGCACACAGCGTACGCAACAAGAACGCGAAGGAATTTGAACTCTCTCATCCAGCGGCATTGGACGCAATCACCAAGAGTCACTATATGGACGACTTCGTGGATAGCTTCAGGACGATAGAAGAAGCTCAAAAGGTGGTGATGGATGTAGACTTCGTGCATAAGCAAGCAAGTTTTATGCTTCGTGGATGGAACTCCAACGAGAGAAGCATACTGAGCCACATTCCCCCAGAGCTTTGCTGCAAGACGCAAACGCTTCTCATGGCAGGAATGAACAATGAGGAAAAGACATTGGGTCTTATATGGGATTCCCAAAAGGATGAATTGGGATTCAACACGTCAATGCCACGAGTAAGGAAGGAGGTGAAAGACATGGAACGTGCACCTACCAAAAGAGAAACATTGAGTGCGGTAATGTCGATCTATGACCCGCTCGGTTTTCTAGGACCTTACACAATAGTGGCCAAAATTATGTTACAATCGCTATGGCGATTGGACGTTGGATGGGACGAGCCCATACCCAACGAACAGGCGAAGCAGTTCTTCACCTGGATGCAAGGATTGAACAACATCGGGCAGCTTCGACTACCTCGGTGCTATGAAACAATGGACGATGACAGTGAGAAACAGCTGCATGTGTTCTGCGATGCGAGTGAGCTAGCCTATGCAGCCGTGGCATATTGGCGTATTGAAAAGCCAGATGGGACCGTCACCGTTCGATTGGCGGCATCTAAGGCTAAGGTAGCTCCGCTGAAGAGTACCAGCATCCCTCGACTGGAACTTCAGGCAGCAGTCATCGGGTCAAGACTTGCAGATGCAGTAAAAAAGGAACATCGTTGGGAGGTAACGAGTACGACATTTTGGTCAGACTCCCGAACAGTTCTTATATGGGTAAGAACGAATGCCAAAAAGTATACACCCTTTGTGGCGCATCGGCTAGGAGAGATTGCCGAGCGAACAAACCCATCACAGTGGCGCTGGGTGCCAACCAAGGAGAACCCAGCGGACGATGCAACGCGCTCCTCGTACATATCTGGTCCACGAACAGAGTGGCTGGAGGGACCAGGCTTTCTGCGGCGACCGAATTCTGACTGGCCCGCGGAGACGGTCCAAGAACGGGGGGAGCCCGAGGAAGAAGTTCTCGTGCATCACGTAACTCAGGGACCGCCGAAACATTGGGAAGCGATGCCTGACATTAACCGAATACGTAAATGGGACGTGCTGATACGAGCAACGGCACGAGTCCTCTACATTGCGTCGAAATGGATACGTAAAAGCACGCAACTAGAGGTACAACATCTCCAAATGGCTGAGAAGCTGTGGCTAGAACGAGCCCAGGAAGAAAGCTTCGACGAGGAGATTCGGTTATTAAAGCGAGGGCAGCCAGTGCCTCGCTCTAGCCGACTGTATAAATTAGATCCAATATATGGGACGGATCGCCTACTGCGAGTGCATGGACGAATTGACGCCGCACCAGTAAATAACGACCAGAAGCGGCCAATCATATTGGATGGACGACATAAGCTAGTACGGATGATGATTCAAAAGGAACATGAAGCCGCAGGACATGCAGGAAATGAACGTGTTGTAAATGACCTACGCCAAAGGTATTGGATCCTGCACCTGCGCCCATCCGTACGAGCCGTAGCCAGGACATGCCAGCGATGTCAGATTCACAAGACGGTTCCAAAAGTACCAGCCTTTGGTGACTTGCCGAAAGCAAGACTGGCGCCCTTCAGCCGCCCCTTCAAGAATACGGGTGTGGACTACTTCGGGCCCATGAGCGTAACCATCGGCAGGCGCCACGAGAAAAGGTGGGGTGCCCTCTTCACTTGCTTAACCACACGAGCAATACACATAGAGTTGGTAACAAGCCTCTCCACTGATTCAGCGATTCAGGCCATTAGAAGGATGGCTGCGAGAAGAGGCTGGCCAATTTCCGAGGAGCTGACGTGGAGATGAGAGCAGCTTGGAAGGAGTGGGCCGAACCTCTGCGAGAATTCTGTATGAACAAAATGATAAGCTGGAAGTACATACCTCCTGGCGCGCCAAATCAAGGAGGCGCATGGGAAAGACTGGTTCGCTCAGTGAAGAACGCACTGAGCGCCACCTTGGAGCAGAAGCATCCCAAGGAAGAAACACTGCATACCCTGCTGGTAGAGGCCGAGCATGCGATCAACGCCCGTCCTTTAACGCATGTTTCCGTGACCCTTGAGGACCCTGAAGCACTGACTCCGAACCACTTCCTGATAGGATCATCATCAGGACTGCCCGTGGTAGGACCGTGCCACCCGGCAGATAAGAGAACCTGGCGAGCGGCACAGGCGCTTGCCGACGAATTTTGGAGGCGATGGGTGAGAGAATACCTACCCAATTTGGTGCCTCGTGGCAGCGCCGCCCAAGCATCACGACAATTACAGCAGGGAGATCTCGTCGTCGTAGTCGACCCTAACCTACCTCGCAATGTATGGCCACGAGGAATTGTAGAAAGGACTTATGAGGGACCAGACGGCGAGATACGATGTGCAGATGTACGAACACAAGGAGGTGTGTCTCGAAGACCAACTAGGAAGCTAGCTGTCCTCCCGGTTGAGGAAGAGGCTGCGTCTCCTTGAGAGGGAGCCTGCGCCGGGGGGAGGATGTTGCGGACAGCTGAGCGGTCTAAAACAAAATGAGAAGCGCGTACGCCGCGTTTTGAGTATATGAACGTAGGAGTGAGCGAGTGACCATATATAAGACAGAGAGAGCATATATGGAGCCAGAACAGGCGTCAGGGCAAGACAAGGAAAGTGTATATGTCGAGACCGTTGGTGCACTTTGGACCGGTGGCTCCACCCCCTGGCTCCTGATTGGAGAAAAATTGGCATTGCTCGCTGGCGCCGACATTCATGTGCCGGTTCAGATATGGGAATATAACCGGCCAAAAAGCAAGGAGAAATCGTTCCAGTGCTTTGAAGTGAAATTATAACAGTGAAATAGTAAATAGGGCAGTATAGGGCAAAAGTACCTCCCATAGCTCAGTGATTAAATTCAGTGAAAAACAGCTCAGGGTAAGTGACCTGAATAACAGAGCGGCTGCTAGCCGAGTACCTCTCCGAAGCCAGATCCCTGGCTGAGGAAGGCTGTGATATTTATATCGCCTTATAGGTATATGCTCTGGGGTCACTACACTCTATCCAAGCTGTCGTCATCATCGGGTCAACGGCCCGCGGTCGGGCATCAACTACGTAGGGGTCACCGCCCTCCGCGATGGGTTCGATTCATACCTACTGGCCGGGTTGGGGTCAATAACCTGCCCCAACCAGTACCTAGGCTAAGACTAGCAGCCTTCGTCGGCCGGCCCAGACGGAACGTGGCATTGCTAACACGAACAGCTGACCCATATGCCCGAACCGTGCGAATACCGTCCACGAGTCATCGAGTGCGAGCTCCCGAGCTACGTATCTCCTTCGATCCAGGCCAGCTGGAACGCCGAGTGGTTGCAGTGCGGCGGCGTATACAGCGCCGTAGGCAACGTGTAGTAACGTGGAACCGTCGACGACGATCCTTGACGGTAGCTTCTCATAGTGCATCGCGACGTACAACGATAAGAAGGCTGCGTCATCCCATGCGGTTACGCTCGCAGCGCAGACGTCTGCGATAATGGTTCGGTAGTGCTAGTGAACACACCGTTAGTGATCAGTGAGGCCGTAAGTAAATGACTTTAATAAATTAACTTGTAATTATTTTAACGTAAAACTAGTTGCACATTTTGCTGAATACGGCCCCTTAACAGAAATTTTCATTATTTTCCCTAACCTTAATGTTACTGTACAAGTTGGTATTTGGTATGTTTGTTTATTAATCCGTATTGATAAGCTCTTAAATTAAATTCTTATTATTGTTCTAACAGTTATTCATTGGATAGTTAAATTCCTTCTTGTTTAATGTATAGGTGTTAATCTTAGCTGATATATACCTTTTCTGTGTATAATAGGTACTAGCCTTTATTGATGTGTACTTATTATAATCATATGTTTTTCCATATTTAGGTCATAATATAGGTATGTGTATTCCTATAATGTTGTCATTTATAAACTCCCTTTGTGTGTATGTCCGCGAGTAGGTCGTGTCGATACCTACTCGCGCAATAACCCGTTGTGTACTTTATTATTGTTTATAATTGACTCGTGTAATATGTTGTAGCTTTTAGATTCTTATGTGTTATGTTCTTGTGTGTTATGTGTATAACTTTTGTTGTGTTTGGCCACGAGTAGGTCGTGTCTAAACCTACCCGTGAGTCAGTCTGTTGTAAAATCAAAACTGCTTGTTGTATATGCTTATGAAGAATAAATGTGTCATGTTTTGTACATAGAGAACTGTTTTATTGTTGAGCAAATCCTTCCCGAGATCCAAGCATATACTTGTATAAGTTCCGTAGGCAACAGTGCGGAACACTTATCGTCAAATATTTGGGTATGGCAGTTTACTTTGGACCTTTTCCGACGCCTTGGCCTTTTACGACGAAAATATGTGTGGTGTAAAAATTTTCCTCTTTTATATGCCACTTGAAATTGTATGCCGGGTTTAACGAGACTTCAAAGTTTTTTAGAGAAACTGGGGCATACTGCCATTACTTAAAGCAGTATTACTTTAATATTATTGACGCTCTTGTTTTAGAATCTAGTCCTTATTTTAGGGACGTCAAGGTACGTCATATAACACTGCAATATTAAATTAATACTGATTTGAGCGATGATATAGTTCCCGCGGGAATAAAAAAACTTAAACCACGCGGACAAAGTTGCTAGTAGCATTATAAATAGAGCTGTAGTTTTAGTTGTAGAGATGGTGTACAACAGAATAATTGGCCTCAATATTATGTCAGTCGCCATCTTTGTCGCCACGTTGAATTATTACTGAAAGACAAGATTATGGCACAGACAGATGGGAAGTGAGAACGGGAACGGAAGTCATTTTCCTGGAAACGTGGAATATTATATTTAATAGCTTGAAAATCAGCTCATTACGCCTGAAAAGGTTTATAAATGAGTTAATAGCTTGGCTTCTTTGATAATGAAAATGTTTCCGACCCCTGCGCTGAGTTTTCATTAGGACCCTCTTTATTGTTATCGCAAAAAATGTTTAACGTTCCTGATTATCTGCAATCTGTCAATGTTAAAGTCGAACTGTAAGGGCTAGCACATATTGTTTGTTATTTTTAATCCATACTCATCTATACTTCTATAATTATAAATGGTATAACACATACGCTAATTATTAAAAATATGTGCGGGTTTATATAATATAGGGTACGGAACCCTTATTATTAAAAATATTAATATCCATATATATATATAAAATTTAAAGTCCTGACTGACTGACTGACTGACATATATATCAACGCACAGCCTAAGCCGCTAGAGTTAGAGACTTGAAATTTTGACAGTAGCTTCCCTTTGTGACGCAGGCGCTCATTAGGGAAGGATTTTTCAAAATTCCACCCCTAAAGGGGTGAAATAGGGGTTGAAATTTTGTATGAAAGTCCGTCATTTCTCAAGTCATATCCATGAAACTTGGTATTTGTGCTGCGGGTTAAAAATAAAGAATAACGTGTTTCACAGTTTTTGAAAATTCTACCCCCGAAGGGGTGAAATAGGGAATGAAAGTTTATATGAAAATCCTTCATTTCTCAAGATATTTCTCAAGTTGTATCAACGAAACTTGGTATTTTGGCTTTAGGTAATAAATAAAGAAGTATTGGTGGGAACATTATTTTTTTTCGCGGAAAACTAAGGAGTTCCCGCGGGAACCAAAAAACCTCAATCCACGCGGACTTGGTCGCGGGCATCAGCTAGTATTATTATAAATGCAAAAGTGTGTCTGTCTTTTTGCTACGCTTTAACGGCCCGTATTTCAACCCATTTTGATAATTTTTGGTATGGAGGTAGGTTACATCCCAGCTACTACTACTATAGGGAATTTTCCGGAATAAAAAATACCCTATGTCCTTCCCCGGAATCTTACCATCTCTGTATTCAAATTTGGTTAAAATAGTTTAACAGATGAGCTGTCAAAGTATAACGGGCAGACAGACACACTTTCGCATTTATTTATATTCGTATGGATTACGAATACTTACATTCGTTTGACTACTTGAATCCTGCCTACTAGAATCGTATTGAACTTCGAAGTAGTCAGATAAAATCTGTGCAAAGATAAAACTTTGATTATACAAACCCGTTCTCGCAGCAGACATATTGCTCCAACCATCCCTATCCCATTTGTCGACAGATTTATCACCTCACTGTGAATGATATCTTAGATTAAAGCTTTCGGTTTTAAGTCACATTATTTTACCATTTTGTTGGTGTTTGTTTATTGATGGCTTCATTTTATACTATCCATACTTCCATGGATATTATGCGGAAGGACCTGGAAACCCACCGCATTATTATCCCAAGAAAACCCCTGCCATTATGTGATTAATGGGGTCATGACCCTCAACTATGAGGAATACGACGCAAAGAGAGGGATACTTCAATACTAAAACTAATATTATAAATGCTAAAGTGTGTCTTGTATGTCTGCGTGATCTATGCGTGAAAAAAAATCGCCCTCGCTTCGCTTTCGTTTTAGTTGAATCATCAAGCTTCTATGGACATTAAAAAGCTACTTTGAGCACACCAGTGCTTAAGTGCGGAAAAGCCCAGAGAAAGAAGAAAAGAAGAAAGCTACTTTGAAAGTTGTTCTTTCAAATAAACTATAAATCCAGTAGTACTGCAGTTAGGGTGCCTTTCCACCAGAGACGCGCCACGTTGCTAAGCTGCGGATGTGAATCTAGTGAAATTCAAGCGCTCTGATTGGTGGATTTGACACACATCCTTAACTTAGCAACGAAGCTCGTCAGATAAAATCTATGCACAGATAAAACTTTGATTATGCAAACCCGTTCTCGCAGCAGACATATTGCTCGGCAACAATATCCCATTTGTCGACAGATTTATCTGCTCACTGTGAATGTTATGTTAGATTAAAGCTTTGTTCAAAGTCACGTTATTTTACCACTAGCTGATGCCCGCGACTTTATCCGCGTGGACGAATTTTTTTTTTAATTTCCACGGGAAATCCTTAATTTTCCGGGACAAAAAGTAGCTTTAGTCACTCTCCAAGTAGGTACTCAACTATACCTATGCCGAAAATCACATCAATCCGTTGCTATGTTGCAGCGTGATTGAAGGACAAACCAAAAAACTAACACACTTTCGCATTTATAATATTACTATGAAGTATGATTTTGGTTTTGAGTACACCTCTAAGTGAAACACAAATCAATGTTCAAAGCGAAATAGCACCACGAATACAAAGCAGTTAAAAAATAAAATCCACACAACAATATGGTAGATTTAACAAAGCTTTGTGTGAAATAATATGGAACGTGTGGAAAACTCAACCAAAGGCGAAATCCTGATACCATTATCTGTCTGCAAACGAAAAGGCACAAAGGTCTTTTGTAAGAGCTGATTTTTAACCAACTTCCAAAAAAAGAAGGTTCTCAATGCGGCGCGTATTTTTTTGTACAATCAAAATTTTTTTTTAGAACTAACCCTTATCTATTCTTTCATCTGTGGCGAAATTTTTCAATTTTTTTTTATCCACTGCAAGTGCGATCTCACCCGATGGTAAGTGATGATGCATTATACTTACATACATTAGACTGCAGTCTAAGATGGTGGCGGGCTAACCTGTTAGGGGCATGGCAGTTAAACTTTTAATTTTTTTTTTCATGTTAAACTCATACCCCTATTCGGTTTCTATCGGATTTACCGGAACGATAAATCGCTTGGCGGCACGTCTTTGCCGGTAGGGTAGTAACTAGCCACGGCCGATGCCTCCCATGCCAGACCAGGATAAATTCAGAAATTATAAATTACAACCACCTATATCTATACCCGTCAAAATCGCTTCTAAAGATGGGATGTTAAAGAGTAGCAGACAGACAGGCACACTTTCGGATTTATAGTATTAGTATGGTTTCTATTTGCATTCCTTCCAGTCTTATTGAGTTCCAAGGTCGGACTACGAATTGATGTACCTACTAAACAACAGTGATGTAGAATTTTAGTACCTATCTAAACAACTGATTATTTCACGTCTTGAGATATTTTACGATCTTTTTTTATATTTGATTTATTTTTTTTCGACTTCCAAAAAAGGAGGAGGTTCTCAATTCTGCGCGTATTTTTTTTTAAATATGTCCGAGCATATCTCCGTGGTTTCTGAACCGATATGAATTTTTTTTTTTCAGTTGTTAGAGAAAGCTCTCGAGGTGGTCCTATAAAAAATTCTGACTCCAGATCCGCAAAAATAAAAAGTAACACTAAAAAGTTAAAAATATTTTTTTTTCCAAGAAACCGAAAGCCAAAGCCACTGTAAGGTAAAAAATAATTTTGATTTCTACACACTATATTGAAGTCGGGGGTGGGTATAACAACGATAGGCAAAGTTGACGCATCAGGCTCGCCCGACTTCAACATAGTGTGTAGAAATCAAAATTATTTTTTACCTTACAGTGACTTTGGAAGTTGGTTTTTTGGAAAGAATTTTGATATTCTGCCCCAAAAAAACCGCAAGAATTGAAAATTGACGATGTAGCGACCAATTAAGATTTGGCCAATGGGTAACTTGTTCTATGAAAAAGTGTATTTGTCACCGTAAGATTGTAAAAACCGTTAGATTATAATCTAACTCGCGAAATTGTAAACTGTCGAATGATTAGGTACAATATAACGGATTACTTTTCGGTAGATTCTAATCTGTTGTTTATTAACCCGATAGAACCTAAGTGCCCGGCCTACTTGATTATTTATGTAGAACCATAACCTAACCTACAAGAAAGAGACAAAAAAACGTAAATACAATGAATATTTCAAAAATTGACACATAAAACATTAAACGGTTCACAATGTTTCGACTGTTTACAATCTATCGAAAAAAAGCGTTAGATTACAATCTTACGGTGACATATTCAGTTCTTTGTGTTAATTGACTGATATTATGTATTTAGCGTTAAATAACAGGATATATGCCTGAAGTTATACGTAAGTTACTTACAGTGTCATAAGTTACAGTGCTTTATAGCCTTAAAGGTCTAGCCCCATTATAGATGCACGGAGCGGCGCGGCACGTACGGGCAAAATATATTCTCCGTATGAATTTGTATGAGGATAGGCCCACTTAAGCGACGTGGCAAACAGATGCACTGCGCGACGCGGCCTCATACAAACTCATACAAATAACATTTGCCGCTATGTACCGCGCCGCTCCATGCATCTCAAGTGGGGCTAGACCATTAAAGCTGTAAAACTAAAACGTGACTCTGAAACCAAAACGTTGCAGAAGCCAAAATCGGTTTATTACCTCAGCGAACATACCGAAGCCACCATCAATCAGTCTTATTATATTGCCAGGGTTTTCCGGGGCTAACTTTATTGCAGGCGTATCATAGTCCGACTATTGAACCCCAAGGCTGAATCGTCGGGCTATGATCTTTGTCAGGCTTAGTCCAAACTAAGCCCGACAAAGACCCGGTGCGGCATGACTAAATGAGTCTTCTTTACAGTAATAAGTATATTGTTTACTTAACCATTTAAACGGTAAAAAATATTTATATCATACTTGCTCAGTAACTAGGGATTACTATGGTGGAAAGTCTCCTTGTAAGTTGGTGTTTGCAATTCAAGGCAACATTACGTCGCACTATGCTTGAATTGTAATGTTCACATTACAGTTCAAGCTATGCAAAACTCCTTGGTAAACAATCTCTTTTCTTATAAAATGGTAAGAAAACTTTTTACTGAAAAAAAAAAACACTGAACATGGCGGCATTTAATTTCCATACATTTCAAACTATGCAAAACTCCTTGGAACCCAGAGCCGTAAAAAAAAAATAGAAAACTATTTACGAAAAGAAATGGCGGCATTTCATTTGATCTGAAAGTTTGTGAAGTTTGTTTGTAAAGTGATTTTCTCTAAATTTGCTAATTATTCTAATTAAAATTTCATTTTGCATTACCAATGTTTTATTTACCTCGCAAGAATGATATAAAGTAGAATGCTTACCTCGGTTGCAAGTAGCTATTACACCCTCGAACTATATTCACCCTCGCTCGCTGCGCTCGCTCGTGTGACTAAATATCTCGGGTGCACGCGATCCATTAGCGCCCTATGCGAGCTGCGCTCGCACTGGCGCCAAATTGGATCTTGTTCTGTAATAGCTTACTTACGTCCCTTGTGTAACAATCTACTATTATTAATGTAATACAAGCGGAAGCGAAGCGAGCGCATGTCTTTTATTTACGGAGTATTAGTATAATAATAATTACTATAACTTTATGTAATGTCCACTTTGTTATAGCTCTTCTATTGAACGACGTCCTGAAAGCATAGACAATCCAAAGATGGGTTGGATAAAGTTGGCACTCAACCTAAAAACCTACCTTGCTTAATAATCTAACGTGAATGAAACATAGACAAACACGTACTCACACACATACATACACACACACACACACACACACACACACACACACACACACACACACACACACACACACACACACACACACACACAAACACACACACACGCACACTCTCATTCTCTCTCTCTCTCTGATACTACATTAATTCAGTTGTTGATTAATTACTTGTGACTTGTGATATCTATTTAGTAGTGAACGAGGGAACTTATTGATCTCTAAACGAATAAAACTGTGCAAAAACCCGGGACCCCATGATCCGCAGCCGAATGTGCTGACCACTAGTCCAATGGGGTCTATTACCACAATAGACGTACGAATCTACCTGTATGTTATCCATCAACCTTATCACGTCACGTTGTCAAGGTTGTCAGAGGGCAAGAATGCCCAATTCATCTGAAAAAGGCGAAAAGCACCTATTTTTCCCATTCTCCATCGTACGTTACAATGATAAATGATCATATGTTTTGCTACACGCCATTTACAATCGTTCGTTCGGGAAATAAGGTTCAGTTTGCTTTGATTGGATAGAATAGGTGGGCCGAAGTTATTTACGATAGTTACCTACTGCGGTCAAGATTTCTGTTTGCACTCAAGTTAATAGGTGTGTCATACTCGTAGCTAAGTCATTACATCACGTGGTGATATTATGCGTAGTAAGGCCATCGATTTACCAACTATAAGTCAATGAGTAAGGCATTATATTTTCATCAGGCGATGTTGCAGTAAAGGGCTAACTTGTAGTAGCGTAAAAATAGCGTCTTAATAACTTTCGAAAGTAGCCTATTATACTGTAACACTAAGGCATTTCATCCGTTGAATGCCAATCAATGATTTTAGGTTTAAAGATATTTTTCTCAAAGAAGAACAAAGGTTCACTTAAATGAGAACTTACAATAATCTATGCTAACACATTAATGCTTAGAGAGTAAAAGGTGACCTTAAAGTACAGAAATTACTAACTACCAACTAATCTTATTATTAAACTTCACTTCCCCATATCTATTAAATAAACAAGTTTTGATATTCGAGCTTGATTAAAGGCTTTGATATTCAAGTAGAGATTTTGGTAAAGCTTTTTTTTAAATAACCATGGGGGAGGTTATTTAAAAAAAACTTGACTTGCCAGTTGTCAACACGGAACTGCTTCTCGCTGACCCTTTAGTTCTCTTCTTCTTCTTTTTTTCACCGACTTCCAAAAAAGGAGGAGGTTCTCAATTAGGCACGTATTTTTTTATAATTTATTATTCTTGTAAAAAATATTGTCTTAAAACTAATGGAAAAAGTGGACAAAAGCCTATCTCTCAAAAGAAATTTCTTCGAACCTTCCTTGAAAGTGAGTCAAGTTAAATGCCTCTTTCCTCTTTTCCCTCTCCTCTCTTCTTCTCATTATATCCCTTAGTAATTTTCCGTATCGTGTCGGCCAGTAAAGAAAAATATAATAATATTTTGCTTGGAATTGTATTTTATAAACTAATTTAACTTAAACCTGTACGCTCAAAATGCTATAAAGCTTGTTTACATTAAGTATTTTATGTTAGCCTGTAAGTTTCATCTAATCTTCTTCTTCTTTCGTTGCCTCTTCTATAGAAGGTTGGCGATCATATTGGCAACTTGAACTTTCGACACGGCAGCTCTAAAAAATGATCGGGTGTTTTTATTGAACCACTGGCGTCAGTTCTTTAGCCAGGATGTCCTTCTCCGTTCTTCCCCTTTGTCTTGTATCTTGCCATGGATAATTAATTGTGGTAGGTCATACTTGGGACCACGAAGTATATAACCCAGGTACTACAGTTTCCTCTTTTTTACAGTCAGAAGAATCTTCTTTTTTTTCTTTATCTCTCCAGGATATTCTTAACATTCTTTTCTTCTGTAAGCCCACATTTCAAATGTGGGTTTACAGAAGAATCTTAAACCAGCTTCCACACAGAGCATCCGCGTTATTTTTCGGGCATCAACATCGTCGCTTGTTCTTTGCACCTTGGGTAAAGTAAACCGTGTCTTGTTACAGAACTATGCAGCGCCGCGACCAAGATCCAGGCCTCCTTCCGCGGCCACCAGGCGCGCAAGCAGCCCCAGCCGGAGCCGGCCGAGAAGACCCAAGAAGAACTGGATAAGGTACATCCATACTAATATTATAAATGCGAACGTGTGTGTCTGTCTGTCTGTCTGTCTGCTACGCTTTCACGGCCCATCTGTTCAACCGATTCTGATGAAATTTGGTACAGGGATAGGTTATATCCCGGGGAAGGACATATGCTACTTTTTATCCCGGAAAATTAAAGAGTTCCCGCGGGAATCAAAAAATTTATCTGTTCAACCGATTTTAATGAAATTTGATACAGGGGTAGGTTGTATCCCGGGGAAGGACATAGGCTACTTTTTATCCCGGAAAATTCAAGAGTTCCCGCGGGAATCATCTAGCATATTATATTTTTATTCCACTACAAGCTAGCCCTTGACCTATCCTTGAAGCTAGCTAGCTATCTCATCTAATAGTGTGATCAATATTTTAGTGGTGTCTCTAGGTTCTATCGGGTTAATACACCTAATCTGTTAGGTGTCAATCTACCGAAAAATAATGCGTTATATTGTAATCTTTCGACAGTTTACAATCTCGCTAGATAGATTACAATCTAACGGTTTTCACAATCTTACGTGACATATAGGTATAAGCTAGGATTACATTTGTAAGCTATGACGCAATTTGCATACAATACGCGATTTACAAGACTGTTAACATTTCGTAAGCTACTTATGTGAAATACACGAGTAAAACTTGCAAGTGTAATCCTGGACTTAAAACCCCATAACTACCCCTAATTGGTTACTACTCGGAATCCTACCGGAACGCCTAATCGCTTGGCGACACGCCTTTGCCGGTAGGGTGGTAACTAGCCACTGCCGAAGCCTTGCACCACACCAGACGAGAGAAAATTCAGAATTTTTCATCATTTCAAAATCATCATCTACTGACAGAAGGCTGCCTCATTTTTGCGCAAAGTATCAACCTAGCTATCCATAGCGGAAATCTACCCATGGCTCCATGCGTGTATGATTTATATAGCAACGAGATGATGCCCGCGACTTCATCCGCGTGGATTAAGATTTTTGGAATCCCGCGGGAACTCTTTAATTTTCCGGGATAAAAAGTAGCCTATGTCCTTCCACGGAATACAAACTATCCCTATACCAAGTTTCATCAAACAGGTTAAACAAATGAACTGTGAAAGCATAGCAGACAGACAGACAGATACGCTTTCTTATTTATAACTAGCTGATGCCCGCGACTTCGTCCGCGTGGTTTAAGTTTTTTGTTATTCCCGCGGGAACTCCTTAATTTTCCGGGATAAAAAGTAGCCTATGTCACTCTCCAGGTCCTCAACTATACCCATGCCAAAAATCACGTCAATCCGTTGCTCCGTTGCGGCGTGATTGAAGGACAAACCAACAAACCAACAAACCAACAAAGCAACAAACCAACAAACCAACAAACAAAGTGACTTTCGCATTTATAATATTAGTATGATATTAGGTAGTATAGATTTGGTTATTTTGTGTGGTTTTCAAATGTTTTAGACGAAGACATAAAAAAATTAACTTTTTTCCAGGAGGACATAGAGAAGATAGACCTGGCAGACCCCGACCTGAACAAGGCTGCAACCAAGATTCAGGCCTCGTTCCGAGGTCACAAAGTGCGCAAAGACGTCCCCAACTAAGGTGGCCATGCGTTCTTCTCTTTGCAGGAATTTCTCTTTGCATGTATGCTCTTGAATATGGATACAAAAAGCTATGTGTACAAACTTCTCTCAGAGCCTTGAGTGTAATATTTTGAGTAGTCGATTTTACTGGATTGAGAAGTGTCAATATTAAGCTGGGTAAAGGATAACATTTACAAAGGCATGATATTCGTCATTAAATGACAAACTAACGGATAATTACCCCAAACATAAAATATAAAAGCAATGTATGTTAACGATATCATCTTGGTAATCAATATTTTGAGTGAGATGTGTGGATAAAACCAACATAGGTATGTTAAATTTGAAACTAAAGGCGAGTAAATGAGTGAATGACGAAATTATTATAAACGGCCAATTTTGTATGGAGTGAATGATTTGTCAAATGCACGATGTTTGCAAACATAATTATTATTGTCACTTCTAATTTACTCTCTTCTGAACCGTTTTACGCAAAAAAGTACACTCAACGCTTAATAAGTACTTATTACAATTATAAAACAACATTTTATTTATTATGTGCACACAATTTATAACTCACATTTTTATATTATTAGATTAACTATCTAGTCTTCACTGCCAGTAAATTCAAGACATACATGTAAAGTTAAAACGCATTGTTCATTAGTAAATGTTAATTGAGTAATCGTTCGAAATATTATGTCAATTATTTACGATAATAACATGTCTCTACATACAGTGCGAAATGAACCGACCGGAAACGGACCACTGCGGAATTTCCGCAAAGCGTTCTTATTACTTTTGTATGGCATCGCCCGCGTTCTTACATAAATTTTTTCCATTCAAATAATATTTCGGTCGAAATTTAGCATTTGTTAGGTGGAGACTTAATACGTCATATTATTGAATCAAACATCTGTTTTAAATTAATTGACGTATCAAATGATTACTGAAGTGTAGAGAAGACGAGAATTAATATTATTAATTAATTATATTGATAAAACTATATTATATTATGATACATATAATATGTAGGTAAACTATATGTATATTATTATTATGATAGGTCCCGTTTTTCTATCACAAACTTTTGGTCAATATACTTCGTGAAAAATAATGTTATTATTATTACCATAGTAATATTTTTTACTCAGATTTTAGTGCTTGTTACATTCCTTGAACCAAAGATTTATTTATTTGAATCAAATTTTAATTTAACATAGTAATAAGATTAATTTAGTGAGGCGTAGTTTTAGAAATAATAACTTAATTTCCTCAGCATAACTTTTTTTAAGTACTATTTAATGTAATAAATAAGTTTATCATTCTGAAATAATGTTATTGCATGAATTAATAACTCATTTTTGTATAGCGTTAAAATTTAATCAATTTGTATGTAAATTTCCGGTAAAATTAAGGATTATTTATTATTATCAAACCAAAATATATAATATTCGCCTACATTATATAATATAGCTTTTATTTTTCTGTATTATTTCCCATAGTATTACTGATAGCCTAGTTGTCAAGACATCCGAACTCCTGTACGGGGTCGCGGGTTCGATCCCCGGGCATGAACCTCCATTTTTAAGAAGTTTAAAAAAATTAAATATCATTTGCTCCAAACGGCGACAAACAAAAACATCGATAGGAAACCTGCACGCCCGAGAGTTCTTCATAATAGTCTCGTAGGTGTGTGAAGTCTGCCAATCCGCACTTGGTCAGCGTGATGGACTATGGCTAAACCCTTCTCATTCCTAAAGGGGACTTGTGCTCAGTAGGGAGCCGGTAATGGGTTGATAAGAGTGGTACCAAACGAAACTCAAGACAACTGTGAAAACCACTAAATCATTCAATCAAGGAACAAGAAGCTTAACTCGCTATAAGCCGCCAAAGCAGACAAATTTATGTGGTACAACTCAAACAGAAAGTATATTTATTCAAAATAGGTACCTACAAAGTACACCTTCAGAACGTCACGTTTAACAGAGTATAAGACGTGATGGTGATAATTAACTACGGTATCTTAAAACTAAAGCTACGAGGGTCCCAAACGCGCCCTTATCTGAGAAGAAACTCAGAATACTTACGTAGCTTGCACGTGTAGCTTGCTATATTCACCGATCAATAAGCCGGTAGAAGTACAATCGTGGATTGTCGAGTCAACATCTCCTGAGGAAGCTCCGGTGTCGGAGTGAAACGTACGTTGAGAATAATATGGTAGATTTGTGTGGTGTGGTGTTGTGGCGGTGCGAATTGCTGACTTACTGGACTCGTACTGTATGTAATACATAGATTTCGCTGCTGTGGCAGATTATCCATACTAATATTATAAATGCGAAAGTGTGTTTGTCGGTCTGTCTGTCTGCTACGCTTTCCCGGCCTATCTTTTCAACCGATTTTGCTGAAATTTGGTATAGAGGTAGGTTATATCCCAGGGAAGGACAAAGGTTACTTTTTATCCCGGAAAATTAAGGAGTTCCCGCGGGAATATATTTTGAAATCATTCGAATAAAGTCTGAAGGAAATCGGGCATAAAATCGCAAATATTTCTAAATAAACATCAAATAGGCAGTTTGAAGTCGCGATATTGGAATTCTGAATTTTCCCACTGATCCTTTTCTGGCATATAGTAGGTAATAAATTGTACCCTCTTCAATGTCAGAACTCAGTTATCAAATTAGGATACTTCGGCAAGGGACGAATTACAAAATACAATGTGTGTGCCTTGGTGTTTAACATTCGAAGAGCGAAAACCACTCGGTGTCAATTTTTTCTATAGTGTAAGAAAATTCCTTCGTATGAGTACCATTCTCGAAAATTTTGTCGGTATATTATTGTTATTACTTATTTACATTGATATTGCGAAATTACAATATGGTAACAAAAAGAGTATTGTTTATTTTAAAAAATTATGTTTCGTGTACGACTTTCGATCGTTTGTTTCAATATACGTTCTATTTCTATTAAACTTTCTATTAAGTAGGTACATGATATTGGTTTTCGACATGAAATCTTTGTACGATAAAACTTGAATAACAATTTTATATTGTATTTATTCGAAATAGTAATCAGATTTGATTAGCATTTCATTCTTTTTGTCGTTTTATATTACAATGACTACCTTATATTAAGCAAAATAAAATACAGTTTACATAATTTCTTACAATGACAATATGAAGAAGAAAGCAATTGTAGATCCTAAGGATTCCTAACCCTATATGGATACCACCACGTCCGAGGAGAATATGTTATATTTATAGGCCCACTTGCACACGGACTGCTCGAGCAGTTAGCCTGTGATCAACACACACGGACCGCTCTTGCAGTCATAGGCAACAGCTTGAAGCTACCATTGATAACTGCTGCCAACCGCCCGAAGCAGTCGCAACTGCTTGAGCGGTGCCATGTAATGGAATATGCATGATTTATTTTTATTTCTTTACATCTTTATAACATAGTAAGAAATATAAATAGGTTTGACAATAGTCAAATAATTACGTTAATTGGTGTTTCAAAGTTAAGTATAAATTTGAGCCGTTCAAACGCCACCATTAATCGCGCGCTTTTGATGACGTCATTGGTTATTTCCCGTGTTTGTTTACTATAGCGATTCAGTTCAGTTACCTACTTCATAATTATTATTATATAACAAGTAATTACACAGGAATACAGTTTTAAACAATTTTTTCTCACAAACACTACTAACACAGTATGAATATCGACGCCGATAAATCCACTGACGTGACCATTTACGTCACATTTCGTTTCGACCAATGGTGACGCGTTTTGCAAGTTTGAATTTGCCTCCCTTATTTTTCACTTTCTATTTAATATTTTCTGGGTTTAAATAATAACTAAATAAAAAAATACCTTTTAAGTATAATGTAAAGACACTAAATAATCTAGAAAAAAATATTTGAGACAAATTTAAATTTTATGCATATTCTCTATTATGTGTGTACGTAGAAGACTAGTTCACTATGCAGTCGCAGTTTGAAGCAATCCATACCGACTGTTTTAAACTGTCCGTGTATCCGAGGCCTTAGAAAAATATTTAAATGATGTCCCTTTTTGGCAACCACAATATGCATTTGCCAAAAAGGGACAACATTACAAAATTCAACTAAATCAGTTCAAGTAAATGTTCTTGTGCCAACGGCCCGTAGACAACCCCACAGTTCTTCTTATTATACAGTTCGTCTTATGGTCCGATATTCATGAGCATCCCTTTCCAGCCTAAAAAAATTGCGAGGAAGTCGCGGGCATCAGCTAGTAGATAATAATTCATTCAATAAGGTAAGTAACCAATATCCTTATTGTGTATTAATCAAGCTTTTATTATAATTAGTTTCTCAAATGAATAGTAATAACTAATCACTCATAATCATCTAAGCATATTGTTATTATAATTAAGTGTAAGTACTAAGGTATTTCTTGACTAATGAAATGAAATGAAATGTTTTATTTAACGTAGGACAACTGGTGTAGCTTTTGATATTTCAAGACTCTACCACCGCGCACCGTTTATAATTTTCACTAGCTGATGTCCGCGACTTCGTCCGCTTGGATTGACGTTTTTTTTGGTTCACGCGGGATCTCTTTCATTTTCCGGGATACAAAGTAGTGTATGTGTTATTCCGGACCATAATCTATCTCTGTGCCGAATTTCATCCAGATCCGTTCAGCCGTTCTGGCCTGATTGAGTAACAAACATCCATCCATCCATCCAAACTTTCGCATTTATAATATGTAAGTTAAGATAAGAATAATGTGTAAATTTCTTCAATACCATCAGGTGAGATCGCAGTCAAGGGCTAACTTGTAGTGGTTAAAAAAAAAAACAATTTGGGGAAAATAAAAGCGAAATACAAATAAATCAATATTTATTAGGATACATAAAGTCATAAACGGTGTAATACAGGTGTAGAACCAGAGGGTAGAACTCCACTGCAGCGGTGAACAGCAGAGCTAGTAGAGTCACTACCCTGCTCACAGCTCGTATAATATCCAAGCCCGTAGTGCGAGGGAGGGACTTCCGTAGTGACTTTCCTTCGTAGATGGTGTCCTTTGGTGGGGTTACCTGAAATGTACACGAATCAATTCTGAAATTATAGATAGCTAGATGATGCCCACGACTTCGCCGGGTGGATTTAGGTTTCGGGATATTCCTGTTGAGACTGAGGACTCTTACGTAGCCTATGTCATTCTTCGGGATTACAAATTTCGTCAAAATCGGTTAAGCAGACAGGCATAAAGCGTTGCATACAGACATAGGTAACTACTTTATAATATCAATACGATTTTTTTAAAAAGGTTTTGTAGTTACCAATTTGAGTCGATACTTATTTTCTTGTTGAAAGATACAATATATAAAATAAATAGGTACAGAATTATGGCATTTTCTATATTTTTATTACTGGCTAGCGACGACGGTAGTATGCCCTCTGCTTTCCACCAAATCATTTTTCATACTATACGTGAAAAAAATGACATTCTTTTATTCACAGGTGTCGTCAATTTATATACCTATCTGCCCACTCCACGGTCTAGAAACTGTCTCATCCATCAATGGCTGCAAAGTTCGTAGTATCTAATAAATTATATATATCCATAGCAACAACAATTCAAAATAGGGTATTATTTTTGGCCAAGCTATAACTACCCAATGAGTTCATGGACCAAGAGATACAAACAAGCGTCAAAAAAGCGCCTCGACGCTCAAAAAGACGTTTTGCTTTGGAATAAATAAAAATTTGTGTTAAATATAGTTCAAATTAAATCAACGTCTTCTACTCAAGTGTAGCAAATATCGTAGCACTTCAATTAAAATCAAAATCAAAATGCTTTTTATTCAAATAAACTTTTACAAGTGCTTTTGAATCGTTAAGTGAATCTACCACTGGTTCGGAATGCCATTACTACCGAGAAGAACCAGCAAGAAACTCGGCGGTTGCTCTTTTGAAAAAAAATTAATTTACAATTTTATTAATTTATACATATGTTACCGCTGTCCTTAGCATTGCTGGAGCGAGTCAAATCCACGCTCTTTTGTCGTTTAAGTAATCTTCATCGGTATAATAAGCTTTTTTCAGAAGCATACTTTTAAACTTGTGTAAAGGCAAGTTTAAGATAGGATGTGGAATTTTGTTATAAAATAGAATGCTCATTCCCACGAACGACCTTCGGACTTTTTTAGGCGGAGCGATGGAGTCACGAGCTTATTGCGGCCTCTAGTTTGCCTATCATGCAGATCGCATAATTTTTTGTAATTATGAATGTTCTGTTTTATGAAGATTAAATTACTGTAAATATATTGCGAGGCTACTGTAAGAATACATATTTCCTTAAATTTCTCTCTAAGGGATTCGCGCGGTTATTCGCGCGATAATAATGATTAAGATATTAATTATAATTAAATTATAATAAATTAATGAATAATATTATTTCAAATTGAAATAATAATATTTGTTGTGGTGGCGTTGTGAGCTACTTCATAACTTTAAACCATTGGTAACCATTGGTATTGTGTTGACTATGCATGGGATCAATGTGTATTGAGTAGGTACACACTTACGTACTTAAGCCAAATTGTGACCAGAGTGACTACAAGTGGCTTATTACGTCATAACGATCGCAATCACCTCTGATTGGCTAACACTCTTTCGCTATTGACCAAAATACACTGCCGCAGCAAGCGATCCGATAAATTCACCCTATTTTAATAACCGTGATTCTGACCTGACAATGATTATGCGGCGTTTACGGAATGGGATGGGAATTTTATTAGGTCTCCTTTGTACTTGCGTCCACCGTGCAGGTGATGGCTGCTCTAGTAATCTGACAACTCTATACACCTACCTGGAAAACGGTTCCCGGTTCAATATTGGATGGAAAGTTTCCTACGTAAGTTTTCGGGCACGGCTGTGAATTGTTAAGGGCGTTCAGAAGGGCGGGCAGAACTAAGGAGTGCTTTATTTATAGTTTAATTCCCTAGATTTAACAGTCTACTTAAATTGGTAGGATTTGACAGCTTGCTGATGTTAATTTGACTAGAAATTGTTAAAGTTGTAGAAATTGTAAAAGTAGAATTAAACAGTCAACCAAAATGTTAGCGACCAAGGGTTGGTTGTTATCAAAAGCTTTTGTAATACATATAATGTGTTTATAATTTATAATCCTACCAATGTTATAAATCTGAAAGGATTAATTGTTTGTTGGTTGACCTTATAATATATAGATAAACCTTATCCTGCTTATTATAGATAACCTGCTTATCATACTGATATTATAAATGTGAAAATGTGTTTGTTTGTTGGTTTATTGGTTTGTTGGTTTGTCCTTCAATCACGCCGCAACGGAGCAACGGATCGACGTGATTTTTGGCATGGGTAACGTTGAGGACCTGGAGAGTGACTAGGCTACTTAAATTATCTCGGAAAACTAAGGAGTTCCCGCGGGAATTACAAAAACTTAACCCACGCGGACGTAGTCGCGGGCATCAGCTAGTTATAGATAAACCGATCGACTTAAGCCGTTTTTTCACTGGTCGATCTAGGTACTTAGGACGTCTTGTCACGTGACTCAAATAATAAGAGCTACACGATGGAAAAGACGGGATGTGTTAAATAATTTAGGTAGCAGCGCTGTGCGAGCTGAATTGCATTATATTACGTCGCATCAAGAGCTGCTATTTACTTAAACGTCTTTGCGGAGTAACTCTTCTGTACCTGAAAGGTACTAACTATTAAGTATTCTGTGGTATGGCGCCATATAAAGTTGTTTCAGCGGGAATTGTATTATTTGTGAGGCAATTTAATCTTACTAATATTTTAAATGCGAAAGTCTGGATGGATGTATCAATTGATGTTTGTTACTCAATCACGGCCCAACTGCAGAACGGATCTGGCTGAAATTTGGCACAAAGATAGATTATAGTGGAAACTTAAAGAGTTCTTTTTGGAACCAAAAAACCTCAAACCACGCAGACGATGACGCGGGCATTCGCTAGTTAATCCTAAATGGTCGTAACTCGTGATATTACCTTATCTACACCGCTATGGTCATACTTAACATCCGCATGTATCGGTTGCGCGTGGTTTGTGTGTATTTCCAAAGCGCCTGAGGCATCCCGCTTACGCCTAGCCAGGATTTTGGCAAACTGAAAATAATAAGTAGATTTCTATTCGTGACTTTCAATTCAATTTTAGCTGGTAGTAGTATCTATAGATATTAGGTATCAGTAAAATTTTCACCACCAACTGAAAATTTCTTGTCATAAAACCCAATGTTTTTGGTCGGCCCTGGAATTTGAACCCAAGGCCTCATCATCCGTTGACAAACATGCGAAATACTGACAGGGAAGATATATTACAGCGCACAAATATTGTATGCGCAAGCACAGAGCCTTAATGTTATGTAATGCCTTTAAAATATCATCATTGAAAATATTTTCTTAACTTACAGTTCCATCATATTGTCCGCAAACGTAACAACTCGATACCAGGGCAAATAAAACGAACGATTTCATTTCTGTTTCAAAGCATTTCAATTGGTCGAAAAACAATTCCAACTTAAATCCAATACAATATAAAGCGTATTTCATTCAACGATAAAAATAAATATGGACGCGTAAAATAAATTTGCACGAAAACGGAATGAGTTTTTCTCAAGCAAATGAAACCGTATTGTTTCTATTTACTCGGCGATTGTTGAAAAATGTTTAAAACCCTCTCTCTATTGGTGCTATTCGTTTTGGTTCAGGGGCATAGGGGCGTAAGTTTTTTTAATTTATACCTACTAATCCATACTTCCATATCCATACTTATACTTAATATTATAAATGCGAAAGTGTGTCTGTCTGTCTGTCTATCTTTCTGTCTGTCTGTCTGCTACGCTTTCACGGCCCATCTGTTCAACCGATTTTGATGAAATTTGATACACAGATAGGTTGTATCCCGGGGAAGGACATAGGCTACTTTTTATCCCGGAAAATTCAAAGGTTCCCGTGGGCATCAAAAAATGATCTGTTCAACCAATTTTAATGAAATTTTGTACAGGGGTAGGTTGCAGAGGCGGCTCGTGAAAGATCATATTGGGAGTTCACTAAAAAAAAAGAAAATGCATACCAATTATTTGTAAATGATCGGCGGTCATTACGTTATGTTGTTCCATTTTAATCGCCTACACTATTTACATAAATCACAGTCTTTTTCACATAAATACACAACACAATATGTACACTATTTAAAACAACAATACAGATTTTCCAGCCACTGTACAATGATCCGACGCACTCGCGAAGAAATCAAAATAAATTTACTTTCGTATTTTGTGTTTTGTTTACATCTTACCGGCATAATACGAATAAAAAAAATACTCGCGAGTTTTAACTCTTTCTTCGTGACAACAGGCCATGTCATTTAGTCGGGTAATATCGCGCATGCGTACTTCGTGTCAGGAGCGCCGCTCCATATTTACCAAATGTCTCATACAAATCTTTTGTCTCACGCGCCGCTCGCATCGAATGCTCTCTTTTACTCTCATTACATTTCAATAAGAGCGTTGTACTAAACTTTCGTCTATAGGAGCGCTGTTCTAAGCGCTCCTAACAAAAATACCAAGTATTAAATTTGTGTTGATTGATGAAATAAGTAGTAAAGTAGGTAGGTAGGGACTTATGGATATTCATGATTAAAATGACAATGGGAATAGATTTATATAAAAATATTTATAACGTTTATAACAAAGTTTATTTGATTATTATACTTACCTAGTACCTATGTATTTTTTAAAATTTTGTGGGAGTTCACTGCACCAGCGCTCCTTTGAGCGAGCCGCCTTTGGTAGGTTGTATCCCGGGGAAGGACATAGGCTACTTTTTATCCCGGAAAATTTAAGAGTTCCCGCGGGAATCGAAAAAATTTGGTCCACGCGGACGAAGTCGCGGGAATCATCTAGTTACTAATATTTTAAATGCGAAAGTTTGGATGGATGGATGTATGGATGGATGTTTGTTACTCAATCACGCCCGAACGGCTGAACGGATCTGGATGAAATTTGGCACAGAGATAGATTATAGTCTGGATTAACACATACGCTACTTCTTATCCCGGAAAATTAAGGAGTTCCCACGGGAACCACGAAGCCTCAATCCACGCGGTCGTAGTTGCGGGCATCAGCTAGTACCTTTATATTCTCTTCTCTCTCTTAATATCAACCCACTGACGGCTCATTAATGAGCACGAGCCTCATCTCGGAATGAGAAGGGTTTGGCCTTAGTCCAACACGCTGGCCAAGTGAGGATTGGCAGACCCCACATACCTGCGAGAGTATTATGAAAAACTCTCGGGCGTGCCGGTTTCCTCGCGATGTTTTCCTTCACCGTGTGAAGCAAGTGATATTATAATTTCTTCAAACGAACAAAACTTCGAAAAGTTGAAGGTGCGTGCCCGGGGACCGAACCCGCGACCCCATACAGGAGGTCAGGCGACTTAACCACTAGGCTATCACTGTTACTAGATGATAACCGCAACTTTCGCTCGTTTCGGTTTGGGTTCTTTTAGAATCTCATAGGAGCTCTTCAGAATTTGGTTAAACGTAGTTTCTTTTATACTAATAGGTACCTACTCGTTCTTAAACTCCCTTAATATGACGTTAATAAACTTCAATTTTTTTATAAGGAAATCTCTTTTAGCCTGAGCATTAATGTACCCAATTTTGTATCAAAATATGACTAAGGCTCAGTAAAAGAGTATTGGGTTCAATCTAGAAGTTCAATGATGATGTCATAAGTGACAAGAAAGTAGGTATACCTACTTACTTGGTGACAAAAGATGGAACCCTAAAAACCAATGGACCGGCAACCAGAGAGTTGTCACATTACTAGATTCGCCAGTCACATATCACTTCCTTAAATCGGTAAAGGAAGGCACTGTAGAAACCTGCGTAGAGCATGCCTGAAAGTTCTTCATCATGTTCTCAAAAGTGTATGAATACACCCAATCCATTCGGTCAGCGTGGTGGACTAACTGCACATAAATAATTACTGTACTGTACCTACTGTAATTACTTTTATCCTGTGGGAACTATGATATAACTGTGGGAACTTGTTTTTTTATCCTGTAGGAACTATGATTTTCCTAGATAAATCTAGGCAGATTTATCTTGGAAAATCATAGTTCCCACAGCTTCAGCCTCGGCCTCAGCGCCTATGACCTTCCCCGTAAAGCAACCTATGTTTAAAATACAAATTTCGTTCAAATCGGTTAAACAAATTATGGACCGTGAAAGCGTAGCATACAGAGAGTCCGGGTTTCGATCCCTTACTTAAGTTACCAATGGACTATGGTAATTTTGATAGGCAACCTATTTAGGTGTATTTATCTATTACTAAATAAAAATAAAAAGTAGGTTTCATTCATTAAACAGCTCGGTGAAGGTCGTGGTTATATGTATACGGATCTTAGACTAGTTTATTTGTTTTAGATCAGACAACAATTGGTGTTATTATATAAATAAAATAAAATAAAAATAGCCTTTATTTCCGAAAGGAGCGATTAAATAAACATTACATTACTACATTTTTACGTCATACAGAATAATTTTAGAAGTGTTTTTAAGTCATATATAGTGCCTATTGTTTAATTTTAATACATAATATTTTGCATAATAGTTTAGATAATTTTTGATGTCATTCTTGTAGTTATTATATTATATGTATTATTATTTTGGAAAATTGAATTTAAATTGATAAAAATTATAAATGTCAAGCACAACTAAAATTTTACAAAATGTCACGTATTTCGGATTGCCTGTTGGCAAAGGCCTCCTCTAGCTCCCGCCACTGTTTTCGGTCGTGCGCTACTCTTCGCCAGTTCGGTCCCGGTCTGTTTAATTTCATCTTCCCATCTGCGGTGCGGTCTGCCTCTATTTCGTTTTCCATCTCATGGATACCAGTTTGTTATAATTTTACTCCACTTGTCTTGTTTGTCCCTTTGCGAGTGTCCCGCCCATCTCCATTTTTGTGAGTCTATTTTGCTTAGAATGTCGGTGACTTTAGTGAGCTTTTTTATACTTTGGCTGCTGTGTCGGTCTTTGATCTTTACTTGTAATTATATACTAACTAGCTGATGCCCGCGACTTCGTCCGCATGGTTTAATTTTTTTGTCATTCCCGCGGGAACTCCTTAATTTTCCGGGATAAAAAGTAGCCTATGTCACTCTCCAGGTCCTCACCTATACAACAAAAAAAGAATTACCGAAATTGGTCCAGCCGTCCACGCGTGATGTCGTGGGAAGGGACCAAGGGAAATAGGGATTCATTTTTATTATATAAAAAAATATAGATATGGTATCATACAATATATCTAAAACAAAGTTATAGATATATTTTTGGTTTGCTTCTCTATATGAGCTATTTAACTCGATGCCAGCAGCCTTTATTGCACAGAAGGATGCTTGCGGGGAAGGAAAGCATCAGCAGTAAATTTCCCGTCTACATAAAACAGACAATATCAATTCCAGCTTGCAATATACCAAGCGACGAGTCTATAATATTGTTGCTCATTATTTATCCTCTTATTCGTTGTTTACCTACTACATGATGATCGCGAATTCGCCCTTGTGGAATCAAGTTTTGTGTATTGCCTTGGGAACTCTTTGGTTTCCCGGGATGAAATGAAATGAAAATATACTTTTCGTACCACTTGCTCAAAAAAGTGACATTCTATGCCACAAAAAGCGAACATAACAATAGTCATTTTTAATCTGTTAAAAACAGGGAAAGAAAATTGTACTGAATTTCATTCATCCTCTAGGGGGAGAATGTGATTTAAATTTGGAATAGGTACTCACCGAAATTTATACTGAACTATGTACATCTGTGTTTACACCATTGAGTTTGTATATGAAGCATTAAACATCTTTTTGAAAAAGGAATACGCATTTATTATGCAGTTATGATTATTAAATAAAATTACCTACGAAAACCGACGAGGCCGTATGAGCTTGATACCTTTGCTTTTCCGACAAAAAAATATTAGTCTAGGAATTTGCCGCGTTTTTGTTTTCTTCAAATACATAAACGTTAAGTTTATTTTAATTTATTTTTATAAATAATTTAATGTTCTAAATAGTTCCTCAGACGCAAGAACAGAGAAATACTCAAATCAACTCATCAACAATAAATGTACCAAACAAAAATGTAACTCTCTCTATCAATAATTGGACCAATGTTTTGAATGTTAACTTTTACTTTTAATTGTCATTATTTTTAATAAATGCTTATCTAATATTATTAATGTGTTAATTTTTTCGCAAATGGTACGAAAAGTAGAGTATTTTCCTCGGTGATAAAGCTGTCTTAGTCTTGGGTTAACTTAAATCCCTCGCTACACTCAGGACTCGTCTTAAATCCCTCGCTTCGCTCGTGATTTAATTTTTTAACATCCTCGCTACGCTCGGGAGTAAACCTCGAGTCCTTCGTTGCGCTCGCGATTTAAATCGTCACCCGCGACAGAAGACACTGCTTTATCCCCTTGGTTAATAATCTACTATTATTGTACACCATACATAAAAAAACATGTAAACAAATACAAATTATGAAAGACTGTACAATAGGCGGCCTTATCGCTGAGAAGCGATCTCTACCAGGCAACTTAGAAAAGGAAACAATAACAGAAAATTTGAATGAGGGTGTACACAAAGTGGGTAATACAATTAAAGGATAAAACACTTAAACACAGGTAGCAAATCTAAAGACTATTATAGTATATAATACACAAATCTGTACATATAAAATACATATAATACATAAATAATATACATACATACATATATACCTACATATATACACACAACTTAACTAACTTATATAACGAATATAATAGGTATCAATAATTTAGACATTATAAGCTTTCTATCTAAGTAATAGAATGTAAGGAATTGGATACACAAAACTAAGGAGGCAAAAAGTGCTTTTTTAAGAGACTTAAAAATAGGCAAAGATTTTGCCTGCCTAATATTAAGAGGGAGAGAGTTCCAAAGACGAACAGCTTTAATGAAAATAAATTAGCCTTTCTCCATGATACAACCGACTTCTGCTTCTGCTTCTGTGGCTGTCCACAGCCATGGTAACTGACGAATTTAAACACACTTTCGCGTTTCAAATGGCTTGGTTGCTGTCAGACTTGCTGAAAGTTAGTTTAGTTAGTCTGATTGCAGCCTAAGACGGAGCGCGCTTGTCTAGAAGATGCCTTTTCACCCTTGATTTGAAGATACCAATATTATAAGCGAATGGAAAATTATATTTATAAAAAACTATAATAGGTACATAGTAAAAATCATTTTGTTTACATTTATCGAATCGAAATTATTGCCAAAAATGCGCCGCTTCGGAAGCCTATGGTAAGATACAAGCTGAGTGTGTCAGAGACCTGAGCCTTAAATGCGTTCAGTACAACGACCATAGTTTACATAGCCGGGCCCTGTCAAACAGAGAATGTGAACTTATTTTATTAACGCCATCTAGTCTGAGCGGGACAGTGCTATGGCGGGAACAAGGACAGAGTTAAACAGGTGAGGGGCACGCCCTACAAGTCGGATGCCCAACTTTTTTCTATGATAGGGCCCATCTAGTACCTACATACCTTTATATCGATGGTATCTAGATACGAGAGTAATCTTAATTTTTCCCCAAGCAGAAGATACAGAATGAAGCCGATGCTCAATCAGCGCTGATGCCCCAGGAACTGAATCCAGCATTCGCCCCGGATAAGGCAAGTTTCATATAAAAAAGCTCTTACTAAAAAAAAAAGCTCTTACTAAAAATAAGTAAGCTAATTTAGTTTATTTCGTAATACCAAAGACAATATATAAAATGGTAATACAGATAAACGAATACACTTCAATCTATAACAATATATTTTTAAAAAAAGAATCGCTAAAGTTTACTAGTAGGTATTAAGCAAAGTCCATTGAACCCTAGCCAATATGAGCCCTTGGAGGTGCCGTTTTTAGTCTTTTGCCTGCAAAAAATGTTGTTTTTCCAACAAATATAAGCCTGAACCTAGCTTTTAAATACCTACCCCATCGGCCATTGTAGTCAAATTAATATACTTACACTTAACTAGATATTTTCAGCTAAGTAAAAAGAGTTTATTTCAACTGATTTCTTCTTCGAAATCACTAAATAAGTATAATTAGTATTTTATTTCAAGGGTTTAAAATTGTTTAATAATAATAATAATAATAGAAAGTTCTATGCTAAAAAGTGTTCGATTTCAGGATGCATGGAGCACAGTGCTTGCGTCACGACAACGACGCCAAGCCTACGACGACACGACTCTGAGTCGTCTCAAGACCTATAGTCGTGCCGTAACCTGCATAGTACTCGCCGCGTCTGCCATTGTTGAAAGTGTTGTATACTTCGTTGAGATCTATTATATTTAAATAAATAAAGATTTTCAGAATTTCTGACTTATTCATTTTTATTATACCAGCTAGCTTTCAGTAGATCTGTCTTATAAAATAAACTAGCTGATGCCCGCGACTTCCTCCACGTGGATTGGATTTTTTTGGTTTTTTGGTTGGTTGGATAAAGTAGCCTATGTGTTATTCCAGACTATACTCTATCTCTGTGCCAGATTTCATCCAGATCCATTCAGCCGTTTGGCGTAGTTGAGTAACAAATATCCATCCATCCATCCAAACTTTCGCATTTATAATATTAGTGTAGAAGTATAGAAGTATCTTCAAATCAAGAGTGAATATTTTCTAGGCAAGCGCGCTCCACCTTAGGCTGCATGGCCCTTAAAAGCAAGTCAGATTGCAACCAAGCGCTATTTTATAAAATAAAAAAAACAATTAAGTAGCTATAGACATGGATTTTTCAAACCACTGGTTCTAATATTAAATCATCAATTAGGTACATGAATCATCATTTACGCACATATTACAATATTTCATCATATCAAACCGCGTACACATCGAATCGATTGACAACCAGGCGTGTACCGTGAACTGATTAGGTCGAATTAAATCGCACGCATATCAAGGAGGCTCGGTATAAAGGCGCATGGCTATCAGGTGGCATCATTGAAGGCAGGATGAAGTGGTTGACGCTACTAGTTGCCCTCGTGGCTTTGCTGTGCTCCGTGATGGTAAGGATATTTTACTAACTGTCCTACTCACATAACCCAAATTCTCCGAATGTCTCTGTGTGGGTCTCCCAATATACGCTGAGGGTGGCCACCGAGGGGGTTTTAGTAGGTATAAATCCTACATAACCCAAATTCTCCCCCAGGAAGTTGGTACTCTCATGAAGATCCCCCCCTAATTAGCTATAGTGCAGAGTGTTAGCATCAACGATTCAGGTCCTCAATTACACCAATGCAAAAATCAAGTCAGTCCGTTGCTATGTTGCGGCGTAATTAAAGGATAAACCAAGACGCTTTCGCAATATAATCAATAAAATCACTATCGTATATTTTTCATTCTTTTCCAGGCCCAACAACAAGACAGATCCCCGGACTACACGGACCGATATGCAGAGCTGGCTTCGCCTGTACCTTCCCATGTCAACCTCGACGAACTGGTGGCCTCCCTACGTGCCGCTAGCAACCATCCCTAGACAACTATAATGCCGTCCAATATACTATATTCTATAATATATCATCATTTTCAACCGATAGACGTCCACTGCTGGAGATATGCCACTTGCAAGGATTTCCACACGCCGCGGTCTCACGGCGCCTGTATCCAGCGGCTATCTGCGACTCGCCTGATGTTGTCCGTCCAGCGAGTAGGACGTTGGACGACCCAACGTTTTTCCAGAGCGTGGTCGCCACTCCAGTTTGGGACCCCAACGTCTATCGGTTCTTCTAACTATGTGCCCCGCCCATTGCCACTTAAGCTTCGCAACACGTCGAGCAATTACGGTTACTTTAGTTCTTCTGCGGATCTCCTCATTTCTGATATGATCGCGCAAAGAAACCCCGAGCATTGCTCTCTCCATTACCCGCTGAGTGTCCCTGAGCTTTCTTATGAGGCTCATAGTTAGCGACCAAGTCTTGCAACCGTATATATTTTTTCTAACTCATTACTAGACGTATGTTTCTTTAAGGAATATGCTATTAAGTATATGACAATAAACTGCTGTTCCTTAAAGGTTAAAGGAATTTCCTGAACAACTGGAATATGCGGCTCAAATGGAAAAAATGTATAGAAAATAATATATGGATGGACTATAGAAAGCTGTGCCTACGAGAACCATATTTTTAAGTTGTTTGAGCATAAAGTAAATGAATCCCACTAATTATAAAAAGTATTTATAGATCAAAAGTGATATTATGTAATAACTAATAATTATTTGTATGTTATTGTGTTTGACATTATAATAAAGTGTTGAAGCGTGCTGGTGTCTTAAAAAAGTATTTTTATTCAATATTCATCTTTTAACTTTTACTGTTTTATCATTTTTTAGGGTTCCGTAGCCAAATTTGGCAAAAACGGAACCCTCATAGATTGGTCATGTCTGTCTGTCTGTCCGTCCGTATGTCACAGCCACTTTTTTCCGAAACTAAGTATAAGAACTATACTGTTGAAACTTGGTAAGTAGATGTATTCTGTGAACCGCATTAAGATTTTCTTACAAAAATAGAAAAAAAAAACAATAAATTTTGGGGGTTCCCCATACTTAGAACTGAAACTCAAAAATTTTTTTTTCATCTAACCCATACGTGTGGTATCTATGGATAGGTCTTCAAAAATGATATTGACGTTTGTAGTATCATTTTTTCTAAACTGAATAGTTTGCGCGAGAGACACTTCCAAAGTGGTAAAATGTGTGTCCCCCCCCCCTGTAACTTCTAAAATAAGAGAATGATAAAACTAAAAAAAACATATAATGTACATTACCATGCAAACTTCCACCGAAAATTGGTTTAAACGAGATCTAGTACTTCAATAGTTTTTTTTATTATAATAAAAATATTTTTATGCAAATTTTCGACACTCCCAAGGGAATCAAAACCTACAGGGTACTTCCCCGTGAACTCAGAATCTTGAAATTTGGTACGAAGCAACGACTTATAGCACAGTTAAAGGAAAAATTGCGAAAAGCATGAATTTTTAGTTACATCATATAATAAAAATATTTTTAATAATTTAAAACTTACTACAGGTCTGTACGGAACCCTCGGTGCGCGAGTCCGACTCGCACTCGGCCGGTTTTTATTTAAACTATGTCAATTGTCAATGTAGAGTCAGCACAACGTCTTATTTTTCCACTCGCTTCTATCATAGTACATCATCCGCCAACGAAATATCCACTCCTCTTACACGTAAACCCTCTTAAACACAATTCATCTATCTTTTCTTTAGGAAATCTTCATTTCCATTAATATTTAGTTTCCATTTATACTGCATGTACGTGTGGGCATTCTCTTTTATACTGCATCATCACTTAATACCATCAGGTGAGATTGCTGTCAAGGGCTTGCTTGTAGTGGTGGTGGTGCGTAAAATAATAATAAAGTAGGTACATTTAAAGTATTAAATGACTGTTTAATAATACAATTATAAACAGCCGATGTTTAGAACTGTTGATCGGCATATTTACGCCTGGATGGATACATTCGTTCATAATTCAGATATACGTCCGACGCGTAGGGCCGCGGGCGATTGTGGGCCTTCCTGCCCAATGGTATGTAGTCGTAGGGTACCTGAAAATTTTAAGAAAGGATATAAATATATCCATTACTAGATAGTATAATATTAAGATATAACATTGTAGAGCCTATGAAAATATGAAGATGCAGGCATCTTTTCTACGCGCAGACGACACGATACCAACGTGATTCAAAGCAAACCATTCAGCGCGTTTCACGGCGTATTTTAAAATATTAGCTGATACCCGCGACTTCGTCCGCGTGGAATGAGGTGTTTTGGTTCCCGCGGACACACTTTAATTTTCCGAGAAAAAAAGTAGCATATTATGTGTTATTCCAGACACCTATCTCTGTGCCAAATTTCATCCAGATCCGTTCAGCCGTTCTGGCGTGATTGAGTAACAAACATCAATCCATACGTCCATCCAAACTTTCGCATTTATAATATTACTATAGATTTTTATATAGCTTATTTTACAAAAAACACCTAAATGTGATGGCAAATTTCGAATCGATCACAAACCACGGGGACGAAGTCGCGTGACACTACCATTTAAATAAAAAAATACGTCATAAGTATTGTGCCTACTGACTATACTGACCTGTGTAAAGGCACTCATCTTAAGCGACGTGAACATTAAGAAAATTAAAAATATCTTCATCGTCGATTGAAATGAACTTTATCGGTTCAAAGACAAAACAGATTTGATTTTATATTTCTTATTTCACGGTTATTGGAATAGAAATTATAGTTTTTAATTGAAACATCTTAGAATTACTTTGGAGTAATGTCGATGGTTTTGGAAAGATTGAATCGCTATAATTACTAGACATAGGTACCTACTTAAACTATATTGAACCTTCAAAATATTTTTGATGAAAAAAAAATATTTTCACAATAATTTTTTCTTAGAAATAAAATAACAATTCGTAATACGTAATAATTTTCTTGTTTATTACACTGTTTTTTTTAAACAAGCATTTTTACGAGTAAACTTTTAAGGTTTTTTTTATTTCTTACCCGCAATAAAATGTACCGAGTTATAAAAACAATCGGCACTGAAATCTGGTTCATGGAATTTGTATATTTATTATCAGCTTTATTTCTTGTGCCTATATTATTAGGTATGTCCAAACACGTAAAAATTCAATAAAATTATTCATTATGTATTCACTTTTCTTGGAGCTGTTCTTATTTATATTAATTAATATTATTTATTCCGCTGTAAGTATATTAATAATTTAAGATCAATAGTTTTTTAATTGAATTTCAATATTGAATTGATTTACTTATATTCAAAACAATATTTTAATAGTAAACCTCTATCATAGCCTCAGCATAATCCAGAGATAAATGATCAATTTGAAGACGTAACACCAATTACAACTAATCACACTACTTACATTACTACTACAAGTAGTAAAACAACTGAAATGCCTGATTCAACTGATGAAAATAATGAAATATTTGACGAAGAACTTGATACAGCGCTTAATACATCTAAAACCGATGTTGTTAATACAAAAGAAAGTGTTTTAAGCAGAGTTTTTAGAATAATCAAAATACCATTAACAAAAATAATAGAAACACCTAAAGTTAACACAGTTTTAAAGAACATAGGCACTTGTGTAGTCAACGGATTCATGGAAATCGTTTCATATTACTTTCCTGCACCTTTCATTCCTCTTATAGCAAGTGCGGCTGGAATGGTCATACCGTTTGAACCGGTTGTGATGCTTAGACGAAGAATGCCAGTTACAAGTTATAGAAGAGCAATAAAAACTGCAGTTAACAGTTTCATGAATACATTCGATGCTTATAAATTTGACAATTCCAATGAAGATCCGTACATGACGAGAAGATTTAATAGAAGATTTATGAATGATGCTCCAAAAGAGAAGACTACTGAAGCAAATGTTCTAGAAAACAATTTAGATAAAAAGTCAATAGAAAAAGATTGAATTTATTGAATAATAAATGATCCAAAAGAGGTAAACTAAGACGGGATAAAATAAATAATCTATTTGAGAAAAATCTTTATTGACTGGTTTTTCTTTATCTCTATAAAATTACATGGCATGCAAAGAACAATAGGTTTTAATACTTACATTCCTTTGCCTTGGGCTTCAGAGGATGTTCCTATACTTAATACTTATCTATCTAATGCTATTATTATAACTCAGTATTCAATTTATTTATTATACCGATACCGTTTATTTATTTAAGATACCGTTATTGATTATCACCATTATATTTTATAAAAAACTCGACGTCAATAAGTGTAGAAGTATACCTACCTAAATTGAATAAACGTTATTTGACTTTGACTTTGACTTTGACTATTACATGTACAGGTGTCTCTTATGTCTACTACCGGTTCGGAAAGCAGTTCTATTGAGAAGAGCCGGCAAGAAACTCAGCTCATTTACTATTCAGCTATTAGGTATATTTTATTAATGAATGACTAATCTATTCATTAAAATATTTATGCTCATGCAGAGTGTCTTTTACATATTATTATGTGCTATGTATACTTACTTATGTTTAAGTTGAAACTTATTTTTTAATGAGTTTTTAATATAATAGATAATTTATAATTCTATCGTTAATAATAACATTATATGTCATCGCTTCGGAAGATTTCCAATTTCATCAAAATTGTGAACTTTCGTAAACATCCGCACAACGCCAAAGAATGGACAGAAGAAAGTTGTCTTTACCATTGTATCACCTTCCCTCAAGATCTGGTCTGACTCCTTAATAGGTTCCAATACAGCTCTAGTAGTTTTTGTTCTTCTTCGGTTACCTTTGGACGATCTCGAAGTTTTTGTAGTAGTCTTCTTATCGTCTATTGCTGTTTGAGGAACATCAGCTTTCCTAAAACTTCTAAATCTTGGAATTTCTAGACCTTTCCAAATATGCCGGAGTCCATTTCTATCAAGAAACATGCTTTCAGATGCATCTATATTGTGCCTTTTTTGTATGAACACTACGAAATGATCTTTGATGATATGTATGGTTGGTTTCAATACGTTATACTTCTCGTTTTTGAATAAAATTTCGTCTACTTTCTGCAAGTCTATGTGCTCCTTGAATTGACATGATGTTAAATCGATCTGAAATCATCAAATTCCATATTTGGCAACAACTAAGTAGGTACATAATAAAATTTATTATGTACCTACTTAGTTGTTGCGACTATCTATACCTACATGCACACCATCATGCGGTGAAAAATGGCTTTCTTCGGACATCTACAAAGAGGAGCCCAATTCTCACTTCCAAGATTAGTTTTGGAAGGAAAAATTGCAGGCAAGAGAGCTCCAGGTCGCCAAAGGCGCAAGTGGTTGGACGATATATGGGAGTGGACGGGGGTCTAGCTATCCGAAGCTCAAAATAGAGAAGTTTTTCGAATGATGACCGCCAAACTTAATTTTGAAGAAGGCACGCGATGAGGATGATAACTACTATAATAGTTTAGTACACACTAGGTGATGCTAGATTTGTGTACTAAGTAAATAAGATATCTAACCAACCTACGTAAGTGTAAATAAAAATCAATGCGTAACATATGTAATGTAAAACAATTTAGGTAGGTATTACATAGCTTACCTCAGTAAGGAAGCATATAAAGCAAACATAATAACCGAGCATGGCGAAATATTGATGAACGTTAGCTTGGTATGGATAATTGAATTCGTTACGGCTTGCGCTATCACGTTTAATTTCTGTTATGGGAATAATTTCCAATTTATTATTAAAAGGAAACAGCTGTTCGTGGATAATATATTCTGCATTGAGGACGAAAACACACTACGGACATGACAGGACAAAACGTCCGCTTCAAATGATATACCTATTTATTTCACATAGGACATTTTTTGTCACTTAAGATACGTCAAGACTCTACCACCGGTTCGGAAAAATGATTCTACTGAGAAGAGCCAGCAAGAAGCCGGCCTTCATAGGAGAAACAGGTATAATTTACCTGTCGCTGTAATCCGTGCAGAACTAAATTTTTGGTCCGTAGTGTGTATTCGCCCTAAGATGTTTTTTTGTTTTTTTAACCAGCAACCCATGAACAGTGATGCATGTGTGTCAATCGTAGAGCCCATAATTATTGAAGACTATAAATTAGTTCCGATAAGTTAGTGTGGGACTATAATTTATAGTCCCACTAATTTATCGGAACAAATTTTTCTGCCCGTTTAGTTTTTGCTTTTATTTTATTTTTAATATACACTAGCGACGTTGTCACCGGGTCAGATAATTTATCTGTGGGAGTTTATAATATTTATATAAAGTGGTTTTTTATTAATAGGCGAGTTTTACTGCGATAGTTCTTTGTTGAGTTTGATTAAAACTTGTTCAACCAGGGATTGTCAGCTCTTTTCTCAGCTGGTGTAGGGATCTCAATCCTAAATAAGCCCCAAGTTACAGCAGCAAAATCTCTATCTCTCTCTTATCAACCCATTGCCGGCACACTAGACTCTCCTCGCGGATGAGAAGGGTTTGGCCAAGAGCGGATTTGCAGACTTCACACACCTTTGACAACATTATGAACTCTCGGGCTTGCAGGTTGCACTATGATGTTTTCCTTCTTTGAAAAGTTGGAGATGCTTGATGAGATCTTTTTACTAGCGGTTCTGGACCACTTTTCGAAGTGGCACCAGCTGGCGGTCGGGAGTGGCGTAACTAAACGCTGACGTCACTGTTTCAGTGACGAATCATCAGTTTCGAAGTAGCGCCACCTATCGGCGAGTGGCATGCGCCACCTGTCGGTGAGTAGCGGCGTAACCTAGCCAAGCGGTTCCACCACACGGGTGACTGCACGCCGTAGTGATGACGTCACCCACAGTGCGGACCCATAAAGCACCAAACTTAAGGACCCGTAGCCTCCCAACTCCCAAGGCCAGGCCCAAGCCGTCGCGGCTTAAAGCCATTCACCGGGGCACAGTGTTGCCCCGCGCCCCGCCCGGGTAATTAGGCCCGTACCCCCGCCTGGCCCTCACGGCCCAAACGGATAAGACGCCTGGGGTGCCAACTCGAATCTACATTATGCGTCTCGGCTCTGCCAGTGTGTGTAGCGCTTGATAATCTAAATGAAACAAAAAAGTCACTTGGAAATATAACTTTAATGTAATAATAATAATAATAAATACAAAAAATCTTATTTTTTATTGTGTAGCAGATAAAATACATTGGTTTTGTGTGTTGCTAAATAATTCTAAATATAACATACAAGGAAACTGAAAAGTTAGTTAAAAATGTATTAAATTCTCACAGATTATGTATGTTTGTATAATATGTTCCTTAATAATATATATATATATATATATATATATACATATTATATATATATATATATATATATACATAATATATATATATATATGTGTATATATATATATATATATATATATATATATATATGCGTAGTTTATTAGTGTAGAAAGTATTGAGTTTATATAAAAGGCGTTGTTTCATACGTAAGAAGATATTATTAGGCTCCATATTATGTAGATTTTTTCTAAATTTCGCACTTTTTGTTCTTGTTTAGAGGTGTTGAATACTTTTGGCATAGTGGAAGTAGCAATTTTTATAAAGGAACGAACAAAAAAATCATAATTAGCTAAATATCCCAAAGTGCCACGTTATAGAAATTATTTGAGACGTAAAGATATCGAGTATTTTTTATATTTAATACGGGGTCAATTTTACTTCGTTTTACGGCGTTTACTTCGAATAGCTCCATAAATATCTAAGTACCTACTTAAATAAACTAAGGAAGAGTGAATAGGCATCTTCTAGGCAAGCGCGTTCCATCTTAGGCCACATCATCACTTCCCATCAGGTGTGATTGTGGTCAAGCGTAAGCCTATAATGAATAAAAAAACCGGCCAAGTGCGAGTCGGGCTCGCGCACCGAGGGTTCCGTACAAACATGTATTAAGTTTAAAATTATTAAAAAACACGTTTATTGTATGGGGACCCCCCTTAATATATATATTTTTTAATTTTTAGTATTTGTTGTTATAGCGGCAACGGAAATACATCATTTGTGAAAATTTCAGCTTTCTAGCTATCACGGTCTATGAGATACAGCCTGGAGACAGACAGACAGACAGACAGACAGACAGACAGACAGACAGCGGAGTCTTAGTAATAGGGTCCCGTTTTTACCCTTTGGGTACGGAACCCTAAAAAAGGAACATTAAATTTGTTTATACTTAATATATTATGGCGGACTACAGTTACTCATGTACAATGCCAAAAGAGTTCAAACCCCTTTGACGATTAACATTATGATTATTTTAGACACCACTACATTTTTGCTATTTCTTACTATTTAATAATTCATGAAGCCTTTTTAGCCTTTTTGATAGCCAAAATCCCAAATTTCATTTATTATCCTACTTACCAAAAAATATGGAACTCACTAAAGACTGTGAAATTAGAAACCGTCGTAAAAAATAGCATAAGTAGTTACCTATTATTTTTCGCTGAAATATCAAAAAATAATGGTCATAAATATTTATGGTCCGATGCATTACTTTTTTTAAACGGAATGGAGTGAAGATGAGAGACGCAGCATTCGAAAAAAGTTAAACTCTATTACATTTCTTTTACATGCGATCACAATCGGTAGATAAAAGAAAACAAAATAATGGGCGCCGTAAGTCGAAACCGCCATATTGTATAGAATTATAGTCCCACAAAGTTAGTGGCCTAAATTGGAACTAAATTTTATGGCTGTTCAGTTTTTTTATAGATATCTACTAGCGACGCTGTCACCCTGGTGAGATAACTTTGTCGGACTTCACCAAAGTAAATAATGTTAAGGTTGAGTTATTTGAAGACGCTACGCCTTGATCAACTCTGTCTCTTAGGTGTAACACGCATATGTGTTACACCTAAGAATTAAGGCATGTACCTAGCTTTGTTGTTAATTTTGAGTATCTTTTCTATAGTAATTACATATATAATTATATATTTCTACAGTTTACTTGACGAAACTACACCGTCAATATGGTTATATTTCCTGTACTTACGATAGAAAGAGACACCGTTAATAGAAGTGTGTGTGTGCAATTCACACACGGCAGAAGTGAAACTTCAAAAAAGAATGAAATAAACATAGCTAGCATTCTATCTCATTCTCTCGCAGGCTAAATTCTATTATGAATATATTTCTCTCTTTTTGGTGTCGCTTATTCGTTTCATCGAATTTTCAAATCACAACGATTCTAAAGAAGTGTCACTGAAATAAACGATAGACATCAAATTGTGATTTTGAGTAATATTGCTTGCTTTTAGCGTTGGAAGTATGGCCCCTGACGTCCACTAGGCTCGCCGCGCCGAGTCGTTTCGAAACACAATATTTCGCCACCTCAATACATTATTTACTATGAAACTGTAGAAGTGGCGTGCCGAGTCGAGTTTTTAAAGTGTCCAGTATTCGATATTTGAAATTGTTATAGTCCGACAAACTTATCTGACCCGGTGACAGCGTCGCTAGTAGACATGAAAAATAAAATAAAAACAAATATTTGATAGTTTGAATATTTTCTAGGCCAGGTTCCGTACTAAAATATACAAACCCCTTTGGGTAGAATTCAGCCTTCCATTATTATAGATTTTAAAGACACATTTCTGATGTAGCCGCTTTGAGCTATAAAATAACATCGTATAATCTAACTTTTCTAAAGCGGTATCCCGTTCTATCGCATGAGTAGTTAATGATAAACTCCTTGTATTTGACTAGTCATATTGATGGATATGTACTCACACATAGTCTAGAGGATGGGTCTTAACTACGAACTATTTATTTCTATTGTTAAAGCCCTTCAGAAATATCTATTGACCTATAATGTCCATTTTTATACACTCCATGAACGCCTTTAGTACTCTCAACAGAAAAATAGTAAAAAAATTAGTAAATAGTGAATTACTTATTTTATTGACTTCACCACAATCACAATTGTGGTGAAGTCAATAAAATAAGTAATTCACTTCTTAAAATTCGTTTAAAAAATAATAGTGTAGGTACCACTTTATTAAATTGTAAGATATCGTGAAAAAAAAAAAATGCTTAAATATTATACGTCATACGTTCCGGTACGATGCCGTGTAGAAACCGAAAAGGGGTAAGTATGTGTTTAATATAACTGCCATGCCCCTAACAGGTTAGCCCGCTACCATCTTAGACTGCATCATCACTTACCATTCGGTGAGATCACAGTCAAGGGCTAGCTTAAAAAGATTAAAGTTTCTTAATAATTTGTTAAAAATATTTTGAAATGGACCTGTGACGTGTGGCTTGACAGAAACCGTCCACAAAAACTTTAAAATACTTACTTACATTAAAAAAATTACAGAACCTGTATAGACAGCAAAACCATTTTTCGTATAGTTCAATAGATATTTATTAGGGATTAAATATGCTATTAATGTTACATGTCATAACTTTACATCTCGAGTTTAACCTTACAAACAAAACATAGCACAAATTAAGACTAGTCATACATTAACCTATGTTCAGTCAATTCATCCACTACTCGCCACCATTAAGGTGCGTTTCCACCAGAGATGTGAGAGGAAAAAGAGTGGTGCGAGAATGTGTAGCGAACTCAGAGTAAGTTATTAACTCTATGGTAGCGAAGCTGTAAAACGGTTTTGTAAATATAAAAGTTTTTTTTCAGTGAGTCGTGTATATTTTTCGTTGACACTTAAATACCTCAATAGATCGTCATTGCAGGGAAGTTATTTGACGGCTTAAGACCATAATTAGATGGTGAGCCGAATAGCTCCGCCGCGGTCCGTGCCCACCGCAATCCGCAGCCTTACGTCATTTGGCGTCATGCCATTAGACCATGAGTGCAAAGTCCGTGCGCCATGCCATCAAGCCGCACGTATTTGTACTGATGGCGTGAGTGGCTAAAAAAATTAGCAACCTGGGTGGATTTGACTAGTCGTTAGACAAATGACATATCTCTTGTACACTGTTGGCCTACCTCGTACATCACTGGTGGAAACACACCTTTAGGCTGAGCATCCACAGTCTACTATATACAGTGCATTGATTTATCATCTCAAAAGATCGCCGGCCCAGCGCACGTGTCTCCTCTTAGAATAAAAAGGACTTAAACCAATGCCATACTAGCCAAGTTTTGAGAATTAGTTATTTGTGTTATATGGGGCCAAAGAAAATTTTTGTTCCCCGAGGGCGCTATTTTGAATTCAGAGGGAAGTGAAGGATTCTAAAGTAAAATCCTGAGCGTAGCGAGGAATTCAATATACGCCGCCCGAGAACAAAAAATTTGGCCCCGAGTGACACACACTATTTTTCATCATTACGTATAAGAAAAAGCTAGGAGTATTAACCTACTATGTATGGACATTACCTATACGTTTAAGCAACAATCAGAAGCATGAACGCGGACCAATCAGAACAGAGAAATGAAAAGTCCCATGGGCCTAAAAATTACATTTTGCTCCCGCTATCCTCTGAAGCCAATATTCGTTTTTCGAATAGGTATGATGAAAAATAATATAAACCTCAACCCCATACGGAGAAATCTCTTTCAAACCATGGGTTTTCCTTGCGATGTTTTCCTTCGCCGTTAGTACAAGTGATATAAAATAGCTTGTTTTTATCAGGTACTGTAAATTTTTAAATGATATCATATAAAAACTCGAAGAAAAATCGTTTATTACTTTTAGTACCCTTACATTCTGTAATTTTAAGACCTTATCATATAATTTATGAATGTCATGACATAAAAACTCAATTTATTAAAAAAATAAAACATATTTTTTGTAGACGGTGGATGAGAGCCTTAAATTTGAAAAATACAAAAATTGCACGTATCGAGAAAAGTTTAATAGTAATAGTAACAAATTTTGTATCATTTAGAAAAATATCAAGAAAATGATCGAATATATAAAAAGTTTTGTGATCTCATGATTTAAGCTCATATTTAAATAAATTCACACGAGTCCGATTGGTTTATGAATTAAAAAAATCAATTAGGAGAAAAATTGTATTAAATATTTACATCAACAATTAATTTATGTGTAACTTTTATTTAATATTAATATTGCGAAATTCATAAGTCAAGATGTCAATAATGACGTTCAATAAATATGAAAAAATATATTTCACACGATTTTGATCGCATTATTATGAGTTATATATTTTAATTTACTAAAGACAGAATTTTATTATGAAAATATAGGTTTTAGAAATACCTTTATGTACAAAGCTTTAAGTGTGTTTTCAGACGGGCCACACCACAGCAGCTAAAATATTGCTAGGCATTGAGCGTGCGTGAATGGTTTTATTGCAGCTACCTGAAAATCCTTTAGAATGGTACTGCGGTTGTCATGTGCTAAGTATTTGTTTACGATTGCGATGTACTATAGCCATAAATTTGCGACAGCTACAAATTGTGGTAGGAGTGACTGTAAATATGAATTTTTGTATAATTTTGTACCCGATATTTTATTTCAGATAAAACTAACACTAAGAAAAACGATCATTTCCTCCAACTAAGTAGAATTAGGAAAATACTTGGGATAAATATTTTCTATCTTATCCCTCAACGTTCGGAACATTTTAACGGCTGTGATATGTTTGTGGCACGTCTAAAAGGTCCCTAAGTGTAAAAAATAGCGTTACAATACTGATTGAATCGTTAACTTGAGTGTAGCGAAAGGAACAAATGGAAGAAATTAAATAAAGTGCATATTAAACTAGATGAATCGCAAATAAATACAACTTTTTATATTTAAACATCTCACAGTTACTCCATACAAAGTAATGTGCATTGAGCTTTACTTTAAAGCTGCGTTCCACGAGAGATGTGCTACGTTGCTAAGTAACGGATATGTGTCAAACTAATCAGTAATAGCGCTTCATCTTCTATTGGTGGGTTTGACACACATCCGTAGATTACCAACGTAGCACATCTCTGGTGGAAACGCACCCTAACTGTGCTCTATGACTTTAGATGACAGATCATGAAATTGAATAGATAAAACCAGACCGTCAAACGCTTTAGGATTTTGACATCATTATGACCCAAATAGATGTAAAATTTTTTTCCGAGAAGTATCACAATTATTCACGAGTAAAATTTAACTAGATGATACCCGCGACTTCGTCCGCGTGAATTATGTTTTACTCATTCCCGCGGGAACTCTTTGATTTTCCGGGATAAAAAGTAGCCTATGTCCTTCCCCGGAATATAACCTATGCCTGTACCAAATTTTATCAAAATTGGTTGGTCAGATGGGCTGTTAAAAGCCAAAGCGTAGCAGACAGTCAGACAGACACATTTTCGTATTTATAATATTAGTATGGATTTTGTATGAAGTAGCTTGTGTGATTATTTATTTTATGTATCCGCATAGCTAAAATATTTTAAACCTATAATACTATCGATTATAACAAAGTGCATCTAACCGTTGATAGTCTGGCATTACAGAGTTTTTTTTTACAATTTTACTAAAATAAGTAACAATTGAAAAAAACAAAAAACTCATTTTATTTACAATAATAAGTAATAATATTAATTAATTTTACGTTAGAACGCTAAGATTCAACATGCCAGATCGTTATAATCACGCGTTTTTATTTATTACAATATTATTAATCATTAATAATTATTCTATAAATTTTAAGAAACTTTCTAAGATACAAGTTAGTTTTATTCATTTCAATCTAACGCGTCCCTTTTTACTATTGACACGAATGTCATCCCTAATGCAAAGTAATTTCTTCATAATATTAATTAATTTTATTCATGAATAAAAAGAATATTCAAAGCGTGCAACATCAAAAATTCTCGAATAACAGACTAAAATTTTTAAATGACAAGTCAAAAACAGATTAAAAGGTGTAATGTCAAAAACGCAGACTCAAGAAAAAATATAGACTGAGCCCTTAGTAGAGGTATTTAGCCCAATGCCGGTGGAATGCATATTGCACGTGGTGCCTTTTCAAATGGCATTTATTTGAGGCTGGTTATCTGTCTATATTATTTCCTTAGTCAATAATTAAAAATTAGTGCCGCCTATAAAATTGAAAAAATCCTAACATTTGTGTTGTACTTTCGACCCGAACTCGTGTAGTATGTCGCAGGCCATTTCCAGATCGTTCCTCGTGATGCCCAATGCTCGTACAACTATGTCTTTGGGATATCCCTCGCCTACTAGGCGAGCAATGTAGTCTAAATTAATATTTTCGTACGACACATTGTCGCCGTACTTTCGACCGTTTTTGTCGTGTGTTAGCGGATTGATCTTCTTGGCTGGAAAAGAAATACATACATATTATAATAATTATATACTATACTATCCATACTAATATTATAAATGTGAAAGTGTTTCTGTCAGTCTGTCCATTTGTCTGTCTGTTACGCTTTCACGGGCCATCTGTTCAACCGATTTGGATGAAATTTGGTACAGGGATAGATTTTATCCCGGGGAAGGACATAGGCATATACTTTTTATCCCGGAAAATTTGGCAGAGAGATAGATTATAGTTTGGAATAGCACATAGGCTACGTTTTATCCCGAAAAATTAAGAAGTTCCCGCGGGAATAAAAAAACTTAAACAACGCGGACGAAGTCGCGGGCATCAGCTAGTTAGCAATATTGCACAATGATTACAGTGAACAAAGAGAAACAAACTAACACATAAACTGTGACGTCACGACTAGTTACGTCCCTCGCCACCGCCAGGTGGCGTCACTTCGAAAAATGAGCCGGAACCGCTAATAAATAGCTTGTCAGCTAATATATTGCCATGATTTTTCCTCGTATAGAAATATATGGGAAAAGTATCATGTCCGCTTTACGTGTAGGGTTTATTTTAATCAATTTGCCGGCGGAATTATAATCTGACTCCAAGTTCAATGAGAATAATAATCGAAATCGAAGGTTCATTAACGATTATTATATAGTACCTCAATCGTACTTTGTCACAATAATCATAAATAAAATAAAGTATATAAACAAAGAAAACTAAAATAAGTAGGTACTAAAACTAACAAAATTGATAAAAAATTATATTCAACTTACGTCCAACGGCCAATTCATTTTTCTCCGCAGCGACATTTTCATACGGTGGATCCTTGACGTCTTCAGATGGAAACTTAGGCATCGTAGTGGATTTAGTCGGCTGATCAATACTACCACTATTAGTTGTAGGTAAAGACCTTTGCCTAGGGGGCGCTCGGTTCTCTACTCTAGTATCACGATCAAAACTAGACCTATCAGAACTTTGCATCCTATCCCTATCAGGCTTATCAGGTCTTTCAGGTGGATTTCTAAAATCTATATGTCTTGCAGCATCTTGGACATATCTATCTGAATGTCTTTCTAATACTCTGTTTTCAGAATTGGATCTATCTGTTCTGTTTTCTAATTTCTCGGATTGCGTTCGAGTTTCCGAATGCCTTTCTTTATCTAGAGAAATTAGTCTATCGTTTATATGTCTGTTGTCTAATCTTTCTGGTGGTTTGATTTCTTGTCTGTCGTTATGTCTATCAGGTAATCTAATATCATTGTGTCTTTCCGGTAATCTATGGTCATTGTGTCTTTCTGGTAATCTATCAGGCAGTCTATTATCTGGTTGTCTTTCGATAGGTCTTTCAGGTAATCTATTATCATTATGTCTTTCTGGTAATCTGATATCGTTGTGTCTTTCTGGCAATCTATTATCACTATTTCTATCTGGCAATCTGTCTGGTAATCTGTTGTCCGGTTGTCTTTCAATTCTGTCTGGAAGTTTGTGATCTTGTTTCTCTGGCTTTGGTTCTGTTGTCCTTTCGTTTTGTCTTTCAGGTGGCGGGGCTGGTAATGGTCGACTATTTGACTGTGGTGTGCAAGCTCTTCGAGGTTTCTCGAAGGCCCTTGGATCTGGCGGTACCTGAAATTGAGAAGAGTACTGCTTTGGATAAATTTGGATAAGCATAAGGAGTAACTGATTCGATAATGCTACCACCATCGCACGTTCTATGTTCTTCAATTAAAACACATCACCCATTGAGGTGTTTTGATACGAACAACTACTGATATTTTTAACACCTCAACAAAATCTGTATTCATACCTGGTGGTTGATAAAGGGAGTTGTTTCAAAAGAGCCTATAATAAAATAATACCAATAAAACGCTTGTTTTCGTTTTAAACATTATTTAAAGTAAAACTGAACAGAACACAAGTACATCAAAATATCAGTGTTTTAGCTAAAGTTCTTGAAATTCACGAGCACGCGTGACCTTTACTAATTGTGGTTATGCACATTTCGTAAGTGTGAGTGCCTCTAGGAACGGTCAGTCGTACGCGCAATCACGTTCACGCACACATTTACACGTGTACAAATGTACACAGATAGGACTTTCACACAGTGCAAGCACACGTTTACACGTATACAAATGTATACAGATAGGACTTTAACACAACCATGAGCCACGCGCACTCGTGAATTGCAAGAACCAATAAAACACTTATATGTTCGCATTGTTTTCTGCAGCCGTACTTTAAATATTGTCTAAAACGGCTGCAGATAACATAAGTAAAACAAAACAGGTGACAAACTTGTATTTGAGAACGTTTTTAAAATACAGCCAAGCGTCTACATGCATTTAGTTTTAAGTTAATGCTAGGAAAAGAAGATTTACCTCATGTCTTGTATCAATAAGTCCTGTGATGGTTTCCGTGGATCCAGTAATTACAGAGGTGAGTCGATGACGTGAATCAGGTTCCGGCTCAAGAGACGATCGGCGACGGGGTTCTGTAGGAATTCATAATCATGATCACCTTATTTTTACAATGAGAAATCGAAAATACTAGCTGATAGTTATTAGTTATAACGACACCAATTTTAGAGAACAATTTTTGCGAACCTCAGGGATGCCAGTATAGGCCAGTTAATATTCGCATAATTGAGTTTTGTTTCACAGAAAGTCGATAATTCGGCTAATTTATTTAACAACAACAAACTTATCTGACACATCGACAGGGTCGGTAGTTAAAAACAAAATAAAACTAAAACTAAACAGCCATAAAAATTTGTTCCGAAGTTGGTGGGCGGAGCTCGCAACTCTCCGTTGGCGTTTTCCGCGGGTATTTGATACCAATATATTTATTTCTACTTACTATGTAATTGTTACGCGTTACTTACCCATAATACTGCTAGCCGACGCGATATCCTGGACACTAGACGCAGCAACAATAGTCTCCGCAGGCGAGAGACTTTTCCGCGGCGGCAATGGCGGAGCTCGCAACTCTCCGTACGCATTCTCCGCAGGCATGGGAGCTCTCCGCGTGGCTCGCGGAGAGTGCCGCGGGGAAGCCCCGGCCGATCTCACTCCGGGTCGGAGAGCGTCTATTGTTGAGGTCGCCGCGTTGAATTCTGACCAATCCTGAGATATCCCGTACGGATTAAAATGCGTTGTCACGTGCATAAAGCTTTGTAAAATCAATGTGATGGGCTCTTCAATTTACTTTAAAGTACAAATTTTTGCTAGTTAAGCCTTAAAGAGATAGATTAGCCTACCTTAAAGAGATCGGTTCCACTAAGTACTTTAGAATATTAGCACCATTTATTGCGAATATTCTGAAGTTGTGGTCAATTCGTTTAACATAATCTCTAAACTTAACTAACGCGATAGATCTAAATTTATTGCTTTTTCTTACACAGCAATAGATTTAGAGCTTTCGATTTAGTTTAGGGATTGTGTACTACAGAAGTAGCCACAGTGTAAATTTTATAGATTACAAATATGATAGGATCTAAGATCGAGCCTTGTGCGACCCCCTAACAGCGGGTTGAAATTAACGTTACTTCGTATTATCATTAAATTATTGGTACTCTTTCAGCATTATCTTAATTTTACTTTTAAAAAGTATCAAACCATTTTACCTAAAAAAATATATGTTCAAGATTGTCAAGAGCTTTTTTCAATTTTTTAGATTTTGAAGCTATATCATCTAAAACTAAAACTCTATATAAAATGAAAAAGAAACACAAAAAAGCGTCAAGGATGCAAAAAGAAAACACAACAAGCACATTCATCCAAGCGTATATTTTCAACATTCAATTACACTTACAAATAAATAAATCCATAGACAAAAAACGTAAAAAATAAGAATTAATAATTACTTAAACATATGTAAATAAAAATTAACTTATCATAACATCCACAATCTATGCACATGCACGACCCAATATGCGTATATGATGACCGGTTTTAATGAATGCGTATTATAATCTACAAATCCGTACAATTCAGAAAAATTTTAAATTTTGATTTACCATTAATAAAATAAGTAAATAGGTTAATAAGTGTTGTCCAATTATCAAACTATTCATAACAAAAACAATGACTCGTGTGCGATGATACAAGTTTGAACTTGTCTCAAAATGTAGGTACTTACAATCTTTCTGTCTCTTTCTCTCTGCAACTTTGAATTGTCGAGTGTTTGACGCCGATGGGTTCGAATTAACGCGTCGTTTTAATGCTTAGCAATGATTTTTTAGTTCGAATTACCAAGTGCATAAAAATGTATTGATTTAGTTCGAAATATAAAGAGATTTTGTAGGGAACTCGTGATAACTTTGAATTATATAGAGGTTCGAATTATCGCAGGTTTGAATTAACGAGAGTCGACTGTAATTATGATGCAGCTGAAGGTGAATTCCCTCTTCTTTCAAATTTTAATAAGTAATTGAGATTTGTCTGTGATTCATTCCAAGAGGAAAAGGTAATTAATTGCAATAGTTTAATAATAGCAATATTTTCAAAACATTTAAGACATATAACGTATAATGTATGTGGAGAGAGAGGGAGATGATATAAAATTGGTTAAAAGTCCACATGCTACATTCGCTGAATTCAAAACCAAGCAAAAGATTTTGGCATTCACAAAAAAAAAACATGCCAAAATAGAAATGAAAAAAAAAAACAAAAAAGTACAACGCATCGTATACACATAGCAGATTCTTTCATTCGTCTTAGTACAAAATACTATTCCAATTCTTCTATTTCAATAATTTAAATACTTTACAGCTAAATTGATATTTTAATTTATAACTTCAGTAGACCGTATTTAGAGACAATTTGGAGTGCAATCAGGATTCAGAAATATAATGCATAATATGCTGAACTAATTAGCGAGGAAAGATTCAGACACTGATAACAGTGGTTTACGTATGTATATTTATAGGGTATGTTCCGAAATACACTGCTTGCACTGTAAGGTGTGACGTCAATTTAGTACACTGCGAAACCGTTCCTTTAGTAGTTATCTATACTGGTCACTGTTTAAAACGGAACGCAGTCAGCACTGAGAGCACCTTACCTCGAAAACTCCAGTGCTCACAGTACAAAAATGGCGACGATTTATGATGTCATATATTTCCCTAGGAAACTGCGGCAGTATACTGTCAGTCCATAACGGGACGAATTTCTCCCCAGTAAGAGCACTGAACAGTGCTCTCAGTGTATATCGGAACATACCCATCATAGAGCGTGATTTGACTTTACTCAGAGTTGAAACGGGAGAGATTCATGTCTCTGCCATGAAGTAAAGGCAGATTTCAGATTCTGGTGGTTTGATTTCTTGCTGTCGGTTTGTCTATCTGGTGATCTGTTGTTATTGACTTTCCAATAATCTATTGTCATTTTTTCTTTCTTTCTTGCCTTTCTGGTAATATGTTATCTAGTGCTCTACCATTATTTCTCATCTCATCTCATCATCAATCTTTCAATATTTGTGTCTAGAAGTTTGTGATCTAATTTAAAAGAGCGGCACTTAGTAGATCAAATTCGTGGATGACAAGATGCTATTTCTATATTTTTTATTGAAAGTAGTCAGTTTTACATCAAAAGTTTTGTAGATGCCATTAATTTGTAAAATGAATGAATCTAAGGTCAGCATATTATTACGAAACCATTTTTATTGGCTGATACCAGTGAAACCATTTCACTGGCGATTTCTGTCATTTCATTAATTTCATTGGTGGTAGATTCTGGCTGATTTTTACTCAAATAGTCTTTAAATGCAGATCTATCACCACCATACTTTCTTTATTTATTAACACTAAAAGTAATAACTTAAAAACAGCTAATAGGTAATACCAATAATTATATGTACAAGACTGTGTATATAGTTATTTTTTTTATTTCTATTATCACTTGGAAATCTGGGGCTATTTTTTTTATAACATATAACAGTCCCAATATGCGATTATTATAAAGTAGTACGTTAAAGTCAGTCAGTCTGTTTTCCCTTTCAGACTATATTGGCCCCCGACTACTTCATCCACGTGGTTTTAGGTTTTTTCAAATGTCGTGGGAAGTTTTTGATTTTCCGGGTTTCTGTTTATAGCAATAACTACAATTATTATTATGCGTGATCTAAACAGTGTGTGTTCTGACTTAATACGTAATAATTAATTAATTATTTCTGAACTTGTTCAAGAACTGTATATTATGTAAATATTTACTGACCATAGTGTATAATTAAGTTAAAAAGTTGAAATAGTGATTTCGAACCCAATATATAAAATATATGATTGCATGATTGTATGATTATGACTGATTGATGATTAAATTATAGTTATAATGAGTCAGTCCCAATTTATTTCATTATACAAAAAGTACTACGTACAGTCAAACGTCACATAATGAAAATATAATAATATTTTTGACATAAACTACATAAAAACAGAACTTAAATTGTCATAAATTAAGTTTAACGACTAAGGAGTATTCGAACTGTGGTTTATGAACATAATCAAATTCTCAGACCATTATCTATTAACTAACACTAACATGAAGCCTTTCCAATATGCTTAGTCTCAGTTTTGGCATTACAAATTCGATTGATCGTAATCGAGCATTCGGTCACTTTGGCGTCAAAGTAAAATGGACCCAACAGCTCTTGATTCAAAGTGATAAATTCAGTATAACTGATTTTATTTTCGAAACGTTTCCGTTTGGAGCGCTGGCTGTGAATGCTTATACAAAATTGAGCTCAAAACCAATGCTGTTAAGGTTCATTTTATTTTGACGTTAATGTGATCGAATGCTCGACTAAGATAACTTAAATTTGCAACTAACTAACAATTTAAACACGTAGACACAGTATTAAACCACAATTCGAACACGCAATATGTATGGGAATGCATCGGGTCGCGTTGGTCGGAACGCTAAGCATGCGGCGACTTTCTCCGCCTCTGCGAAACAAACACATTGCTTTACTAAACGCACATGCGGTGGATTTTGGATGCATTGGAATTTCGACCTTGAGACATTAGGGTTAGATTTGATTTCAAAACGCTTAAAATCATCGATGGCCCGCGCATACATAAGACACATAGAATACGTTCATCGTTGTCAGTACTCTAATCACAAGATTTTAAATCAGGTACACCGACTCTGAGCGTATTTGAGCCTCAAAACACTTTAGCGTTAGAGTAAAATGAACCTAAACCAGCTTGTTTTAAAGTCACAAATTCAGTGACACCGATTTTAACTTTTCAATGTTTTTATTCGTTATTTTCAACACTGGCCGTCGATTTATGAACGATTTTGAGCTCTAAAGCCAGGTGGCTAAAATTAATTTAACTTTAATGCCAAAGTGTTTCGAATATACCTCGCTAACATCTCAGACTGCACCATAACTTACCATCAGGTGATATTGTAGTCAAAGGATACGCTAAATGTCGGTGTGACTTAAAATCTTGTCGTTGGCACTATATGGATATGGATTCCAATTTCTTGTATCTTCATTTTGATACAGCTCTTAACAAATTTCAATGCACCCAAATAAAAAAAAAGGAATGATAAAAAACAATAACATCAAACAAGACGAAACAAGAGCCCATGAAATAATAAACCCACACATAAACAAACAAACATGCCAAAGACACTCCAAAATGCAACAGACATGCGTTTTTGCGACGACACTTGGTTTAATATTGATCTTTTGATTGATCATACCAACAATGAATGAAATTTTTCGAAACTAGAACTTAAATAGCAAATTTTTTAGACCTTCTAGTCCTTACTCATAGCTTTTATTTTGAGATACCGTCATTAATTATGACCATCATGCTTTAGACGTATTCGACGTTCAAAAGTGTAAGTACTGTGTACCAATTTGAATAAATAAACATTGAATTGAATACAGTATACAAAAATAGCCTGCACAGTGGGTGGTTTGTCAATCTATTTGGCACAAAATTTTCGCTCAGTATGAAATATTGGTATCAATTCTGAGCTTATCACTATGATATTTTAGACCTCACCAAAGTTGATAGAAATCGGGCGTCGGAGGAAATTGAACCTAACGGTACGTCTAAAGTGTAGAGAGTGTAGAACTTAAAACAAGGCAATTTAGGTCAATTATACTTTAACGTTAAGTGTTTCGACGCATAACTTCTATAACTTTAGCGAGACATAATATCTCATACTAACCCTATAGAAGCTGCGTACACAATGTTTCAGTTTTATGGGCTTGATTATTTTTAAGGTAAAATAATGATAATAGTTAATTTACCTCTGGATCATCGATGTCGTCTGTCAGTCCGTTGAATGTTGTGTTTCTCGATGCCCAGCCGTTTGAGTTGCTTGATATCGTCACTTCTGTACCTGGAAAAGTTATTTTATCTTATCTCTTACAGAATAACTGGCGATAAGTTCAAATACATACTAATGTTATAAATGCGAAAGTGAATGTATGCTACGCTTTAACAGTCCATCAATTTCAACGATTTTCGATTTTAACGAAATTTGGTACAGAGATAGGTTGCATCAAGGACATAATATAGGCTTCTCCTCATCCCAGAAATGTAGATATACAAAGTAATTTATCTGTACTTTACACAATATATTCTCTAACTAGCTGATGCCCACGACTTCGTCCGCGTGGTTTAAGTTTTTTTGATTCCCGCGGGAACTCCTTAATTTTCCGGGATAAAAAGTAGCCTATGTCACTTTATAGGTCCTTAACTATATCCATGATAAAAATCACGTCGATCCGTTGCTCCGTTGCCGCGTGATTGAAGTACAAACCAATAAACCAACAAACAAACACACTTTCGCATTTATAATAATACTAGCTGATGCCCGCGACTTCGTCCGCGTGGTTTAAGTTTTTTGTTATTCCCGCGGGAACTCCTTAATTTTCCGGGATAAAAAGTAGCCTATGTCACTTTATAGGTCCTTAACTATATCCATGCCAAAAATCACGTCGATCCGTTGCTCCGTTGCCGCGTGATTGAAGTACAAACCAATAAACCAACAAACAAACACACTTTCGCATTTATAATAATACTAGCTGATGCCCGCGACTTCGTCCGCGTGGTTTAAGTTTTTTGTTATTCCCGCGGGAACTCCTTAATTTTCCGGGATAAAAAGTAGCCTATGTCACTCTCTAGGTCCTCAACTATACCCATGCCAAAAATCACGTCAATCCGTTGCTCCGTTGAGGCGTGATTGAAGGACAAACCAACAAACCAACAAACAAAGTGACTTTCGCATTTATAATATTAGTATTAATTTTAGTATGGTTTATGCAAGGTTGTTAAGATTTTCAAAAACCCTCAAAAATCCTTCAAATAACTCACTTGACCCATTACATCCATTGGATGACCCAGACGAGCCGGATGATCCGGATGAATTCGAAGACACGGGCTTCACTGCAGTCTTTGTGTTCGCTATTCTGAAAACGAAAAACAAAATGTTAATCTACGGTATTATATTAATTTTTTTTTATTATGGCCTTTAATTTCCTTAACAACAGTCCATTTTCACTCCCTTTTTTTATTGCAAGATATGCTCACGCTTCACGACAAAGCAATGATGAGGTCTAGGTTGGAGCGCGCCCGCCTAGAAGATGCCTGTTCACGCGACGCGGTAGCTGAAAGACGACTGCGGGCTGCCTGCCGTAAAGCTCTCTGCGAGGGGGGTTGAGGTGGAGGGGGAGGTGCCGCTATGTCCTCCCCCGACGACTCCTGCTGATCTTTTTCACTGAACATCACTCACGATAGTTTAAACGTTATAATAAACAACTCTGCCTCTATATAATATAGGAACTGCCCCGTTGCTCTAGTGGTTAACATGTTTGACTGCGGCCGACGAGATCCCGGGTTCGATTCCCGGGTCAGGCCATAATTAAGTACTGGATTTTTCTGACTAGAAATTCTCAGTATTACAGCCCAGAGTTATTAAGTTGGCGGTGTTTCACCCCCGTGCCTCGGAGAGCACGTTAAGCCGTCAGTCCCGGTTATTATCACCAACATGATAATAGTTGTTAAAGCCCGCAAACCCGCATTGGAGCAGCGCGGTGAGTCTGAGCTCTAATTCCCACTCTCCTTTGAGAGTGGAGGCCTGTGCCCAGCAGTGGGACGTTAATTGGCTGTAGTGTTGGTATATAGCACTCACTTAACGTCATGGGTGGTGTTGGGCGGTCGCGGCGGTACAAACGCGTCCACCACTACTTGCTCCGTCCCTTTGATCTCCGCTCGGCAGAACGGACACCCCTGACCCTCCGAATCCTGCGAACACCCACCATACAATACATTTGATATTTTTTTTAAATTAAAATTATACCTAAAGTAGACTTTCAATTGGACGATGAAAATTCTTATTATGAACAAATCTATCTTATACTTATATAAAATTCTCGTGTCACAATTTTCGTTCCCATACTCCTCCGAAACGGCTTGACCGATTCTCATGAAATTTTGTGAGCATATTGAGTAGGTCTGAGAATCGGCCAACATCTATTTTTCAAACCTCCACGCGGACGGAGTCGCGGGCATCAGCTAGCATATATATAAAAATGAATCCCTATTTTCCTTGGTCACGGTATCACGCGTGAACGGCTGGAACAATTTTGCTAATTCTTTTTTTGTTGTGTTTGTTTGGACCTGGAGAGTGACATAGGCTACTTTTTATCCCGGAAAAGGAGTTCCCGCGGGAATAACAAAAAACTTAAACCACGCGGACGAAGTTGCGGGCATCAGCTAGTAATACATACATTGGCTCTTTTCAGGTCCATGACATTCAAGTATGAAATCATATCATTACACAATTTTTTTGCGTGAGTTAAGATAATTCAACGCCATCTATCGGCAATGTAAAAAGTTCATCTTCCTCGCAAATTAGAGAATAGCACTATACAAGTCTCAGCTGAAATAGCAATTCCAGGTCTCGTTTACTTTCAAAGGACGAGGCACTAGCTAAAGCCTGTCACTCGGGAGGTCCTCGGCTTCGCCTCATCCTGCCAACATTACTCAGCCGTGAATTGCTTTATTTCCGGCCTGGACAGTAATGTACTATTAATGCTCGAGTGTAATGAATAATATTATGTCCAACAATGGATACATAATGGCTGATGATCTATGCAACTTACGATTTGCCAAGCGGTAAGGCAGGGCGTGCACAGCAGATGTCCGCACGGCTCTATCCTGATGTCCTTGTCGTTTTCCGCGCAGATTTTACACAGTTGGAACGTGCTTCCTGGAAAATGAGAAATTTAGTACTTATTAATAATAATGGAATGTCCAGGCAATGTGGAGGACCTCCTTTGAAACAAAGACAATTAAAATAACATCTATCATAATAACATCTTCAATAATTATTGGATAGAAGCAGGCGTAGAATATTATTTATGCAAGTTTGAGGGTGACTGTAACTAACGAGCCATCTTGTTTTCTTACTTCATATGGACTTTTGACGTCGACTGTACATACTATTATGCATAGTCCGATAAACTTATCTGACCCGGTGACAGCGTCGCTAGTATATATTAAAAATAAAATAACAAAAACTAAACAGGCCTAAAAATTAGTTCCAATTTTGGCCACAGGTTCAGATAAGTCACATACCTACATGACAATATGATAATAGATGGCACTGTTAGATCTACGTTGTAAGCACGACGCAGCCCGAAAAAAGTATTAAAGTTAGCCAATCACGGGCCGCCGCCTGAATCACGATTACGAAGTTCTTTTACAATTCAACTAAATATAGAACTTTCAATCTACAACTCGGCTCAGCTGGAATCTCCGAGCATAGCACCGGCTCGGAGCATGATCTTCCTATTGCATCGGTTTTTTTTTTTTTTTTTTTTTTTTATGTAGTAAAAAACCTCCGATATGGGGGTCGGAGACCTTGTTTAGCATCAATTTATTCATTGAGTTATTTTTATATTTAATTTAAGACCAAATGGACAACGCATAGGTTGGCCATTTTTATCGAAGTAATTTATCATATTATTATAATACACATTATACTATCGATCTACATTACCAACTTATGTTTTGTTCCTTTTGATCGCGTAGTTTGCCACTTTATTACAAAACTGCACGAAGTGTCCTTGATCCAACTTGTTGGCGATCAGTGACACTAAGTTTTCAGCAGTCACACTCTTGCCACTTCTCTGCTCTAATTCGAACCGTGATCTGATGAACTTAGGGCAATCCACCAACAAGTGGATCACTGACTCCCCCCTGCCTGGCTCACATTCGCAATCTGGATTATCTTTACATTTGTACTTGTGCAGGTACTCGGCAAAACCTCCATGGCCTGTCAGCACCTGCACAAGTATTGGGGTGAGCTCCATTTTTTTAATTATTTTGTGGGCTGTCATTATGTCCGGGAAGAATAATTTGGTTGTCTTTGCTTTCTCGCTATTTATATATCTGTCGTTCCAAGTTTGGACAGTCTCCATTCGTATCTGTCTTTTTATATATGATATAGGATATTTGTCATAGTCGGGCGCTGTTTTCTTATATTTTGCCGCCTGCTTCGCCAGTTCGTCCGCTCTTTCATTCCCTTGAACTCCTATGTGCGCTTTTATCCAAAACAGCTTCACTGTCTTGCCATTTTCTTTTGAATGCTTAAGATTCTCTTTTATGGAAAATGCCAGTGGATTAGTCACGCCAGTCTTACAGAGGAGCTCAAGAGCTGATCTCGAGTCACTGAGGATGTTAATTTCACGTCCGGTAAGCGTGTTGGCAATTTTAGTGGCCTGGTACAGCGCATACATTTCTGCCTGAAATACTGTGCAGAAAGCAGACAGTTTAAATTTTTTTGCCAGTATTTCTCGGTCTTCGTTCCAACAGGTAAGTGATGCGCCAACCTTTTCCTCTATTCTGCTACCGTCCGTGAAAATCATCAACCCCTTGATGTTGTGTTTTTCTGTCGTTTCTAATTCGAGGTCATGTAAGCATTCGAATCTGACTTCCATCTCCTGAGCCGGGTGCGTCGCTTTGAGATAGCTTACCCTCCCCTCCAGTTCATTCACTCCCAGGTTATCCTGGAGCTTATTTCTTTTGGCCTCATAGAGCTTCGCCGCTTCCTTGACACGTAGGTCCAGAGGGAGCAGACCCGTCAGGGCTAGCGCTGCGTGTAAGGATACTGTTCTGTACGCTTTACTTATTTTTAGCGCGAATCCTCTCTGCACGCGTCCCAGCCGCTTCTGCACTGATACTTTGTTGGCAGCTGGTGCCCATGCGCCAGCCGCGTAAAGGATCACTGGTTCTACTACTGCTGTATATATCGTTTTTATTACCTCGGGATGGAGGCCCCAGCTGACTTTTGCGGCTCTTGTCAACTGCTTGTAGATATTCTGGACTTTTTTACAAGTGTTTGCGACATGCGTGTTGAAAGTCATCTTTTCGTCAATAGTGAGCCCCAAAATCTTAATTTCCCGGGACAGCCCAACACCGATCCCCCCCATGGTCAGGAGCGGGGAGTCGTACCTCAATTTGTTTGTGATGACCATCGCCTTGGTTTTTTGCGGCCCAAATTTTAGTTTGTTTCGCACTCCCCACTCCTGCACATAGGTAAGAGAGGCGTTGGCCTGTCTTGAGACCTCCAATCCTGTGTTCGCGTCAAAGACGAGGACGACGTCGTCCGCGAAAGCTTGGCAATAATCGCCTCGTTGTTCCAGCCCTTTTAGTAGAGGGTCCAGGAGTAAATTCCAAAGGATGGGACCTCCAATCGACCCCTGCACACATCCCTTGGTGGTACTTTTTGTGTACTCTGCTCCGCCATAGCGAACGGTGACCCTTCTATCTCGCAGGTAGCTATCAAGCATTCTCCTTATGTTAATGGGACACCTCTCCTCAGCCAATCGGACTCTTATTGCAGGCCACCATGCATTGTCAAAGGCTCCCTCTATGTCTAGCGAGATCATTGTCACAATCTTTTTTGCCGCAACTTTTCGGCGTATATGGCTCACTAGGTCGTAGAGGGAGTCTTCAGTGCTTTTCTGGGGCATGAATCCGTATTGGCGAGTACTTATCCTAGGAAGAATATGCCATTTCAGTCTGCCTACGATGAGCTTTTCCAGAATTTTCCCCATCACTGGCAACAGTCCTATCGGCCTATAAGCTTTGGGGTTCGTATAGTCCTCCTTCCCAGGCTTGCGCAGGACCACTACCGTGGCTTCTTTCCAGAGGGTCGGGAAGTACTCCAGCTCTAGACATTTGTTGACCAGTGATAGGAAAAGCTCCGGATCACTGGATATTGCGTGACTACAGATGTCGGCAGTGAGGCCATCTGAACCTGGAGCTTTTTTCGGGTTGAAACCCTTGACTACGGTTCTGAGTTCCTCCATTGTAAACGGTGGGTCTTGAAGTTCTTCACGATCCTCTTCGTTCACACGGTCAGCCGCCTCTCTAGTTAGGTTGTGCTCTACTGTGTCACTTTCCTTCAAGTCATCCGGGTAGAAGGTCTCAGTTAGTACTCTTGCTGAGTCCCGTAGATCTATTGTCCTTCCATCCATTTCCAGAGGCAAATCTTCTTGTCGCTTGGTGGTCAGACTTATCACTCTGTAGATGCCATCCCATACTCCTTCCTTATCCTGTTTAGCACAGAATCCTTTCCAGCTTTCTATTTGCGCTGCCTTAGCCTCCATCTCATACTTTTCTTTTATTTGCAGGTACTCATCGACGACTTTACTTCTGCGGACAACGGCTGCAACCCGGATACGACGCTTCCTGGTGAGGACCTCTTTCTTCAGCATCATTGCATCGGTTGCATAGGTACACTTACGCTCCCGAGAAGTTAGTGGGACTATATACTCAAATCGATGCCATCTTCAAATTGAGGTTTGGCGGTCAGCAGGTGAAATGCCTTCCGATTTTGAGCTATCTTCTTTAACTCCGCGTAATTATGACGGGTCCACTCCTTTACGTCGTCCATACACTTCCTCCTCTGTCTTCCAGGTGCTCTTTTCCCGGGAACCTTGCCTTCCAGGATGAACGTTGAGAACGCGTACTGGAATACTCTTTGAAGGTGCCCGAAAAATGCCATCTTTCTCTGCACGACGGCTGTCATTAGAGCTCGGTTACAATGCGCTCGTTTAAGTACCTCAGCATTTGAGACGAACTGATTACATGATATTGTATAACTATCTAACAACAAAATGTCACTCACCCATTTCGCAGTACAACTCGTACTGTTCCTGGGTGACAGTGATGTGGTCCTCAGCGGGGGAGATGATGGCGCTGCTCAGGTCAGGGTTTATGTCGCGACCGTCCGGGTACAGGTAGCTGGAACACAGATCACACTAACATTACATACAGTCCTTTCCTCCAGTCCTCCAATCTCCAGGGAGTTTAGCCATCTGCGCGGGAGGTATTATAGTGAACAAGTTACTCTCATAGCCCGATGGGACGGAAAATCCGACACGACCGGAGAGAGATCAGGCTTTACGTGCTCTCCGAGGCACGGGGATAAATACTTCACCAAAACACCGCCAAATTCCTAACTCTGGGCTAGTACTGAGAATTTCTTGTCAGAAAATCCCAATACCCGCATAAGCAATAAAGCATGGCCCGACCCGGGATTCGAACCCGGGACCTCGTCAGCCACAGTCGGACAGGCTAACCACTAGACCAACGAGGCAGAGATCATACTTATATCATAAAAAAGCGAAAGCGTGTTTGTTTGTTGGTTTGTCCTTCAATCACGCCCAACAGAGCAACGGATCGACGCGATTTTTGGCACGGATATAATTGAAGACCTGGAGCGTGACAGGCTACTTTTTATCCCGAAAGTTCCCGCGGGAATCAGAAAAAACTTAGGCTGCATCAGTACTTGCAAGCAGGTCTGATTGCAGTCAAGCGCTAGCCTATATTATATTTAAAAAAAAACTTATTTCCTTACAATCCTTCTCTATATCCATCGAGTAGCGCCTGAACCAGACTCTTGTTCTGCGGTATAGTTTGCAAGATCTCTCCGTCCACCGTGACGTAGCCGATCGCCCACTGGCCGAGCCTCGTACAGGATAGCCTGAAAATGAGACACGCAAAATTTTATGACAGTGAAAAGTTTTAAGGTGACTTTTTTGCTCATGTATACCTATCTAGAAAGGCAACTCTTTCAAAAAGGCGAATGCAGTAAAGTAACAAGTATAAATTACAAATTTAAAACAACCCCCGACATAATATTATGGAAGTAACAGATTAAGGAAAAAGCTGATGACCTTGAGACGGATGAACAGATTTTCATGAAACATGGCTAAGAACACTCGGGATAAAATTATCTATGACACAAAAAAAACTAAACGAAAATCGGTTCATCCGTTTGGGCGCTACGATACCACAGACAGATACACAAACAGACACGTTAAACTTATAACACCCCTCTCTTTTTGCGTCGGGGGTTAAAAAATATAAAAAAAAAATAGACGTCGAATTGAGAACCGCCTTGCCTGTGACTGAACGACCAATGACAACACCAAAGTGGGTATTTGCTAATAATACATCTTTTTCATACTTACATAATACTAGCTGATACCCGCGACTTCGTCCGCGTGGTTTAAGTTTTTTGTTATTCCCGCGGGAACTCCTCAATTTTCCGGGATAAAAAGTATCCTATGTCACTCTCCAGGTCCTCAACTATACCCATGCTAAAAATCACGTCAATCCGTTGCTCCGTTGTGGTGTGATTGAAGGACAAACCAACAAACCAACAAACCAACAAACCAACAAACAAAGTGACTTTCGCATTTATAATATTAAGTATGATTATTATGTGAGCGCAAAACGTAAAAACATTGGAAGTAAATTCATTTTTTTTCCAGTAGACATTAGACTACGTAATCTAACCGAAGGTAGGCATTGGGGCATAATGTACTATTACTTCAATGCTGGTAGGAGACCTCCTGGCGGCCTACGATAAACAATCTAGGCTAATGCAAGGACCTCAATCTACCTAACTAATTAATGAATGTACTTCTGTAACTAAGCCTTGACTTGATCATAAATGAGGACTCTACTCTTTGTGAACGTTATCACATAGGGGGCGCTTTCACTTTTAGATAAGTTGACCTTAGACTATATATTATGTTTTTTAATGTTTGGCTTACGTGTTCTAGACTTGATAAGAAATCGAAATAGCTTACCTAAACACATAACTTCCAGCCTTGTGAATGTACTTCTGCAACCTAGCCTTGACTTCGTCATAGGTGAGGAACGCGACATATCCTGGATGGGTAACCGCCAGTAGCTGCCAATTCCTTAACAGCGTACTCCACGGCTGAAATAACCTGGAAAAATTATGAAAATCATTTAGTTATTTAGCTATACCTCGAGGTATTACCCGTTTGTTCTAGATCACGTGAGACGTACGACTCCATAGAAAATGACTAACCCATTGTCGAGGTGAGGGACAGAAGCGACGCGACACAATACAAGTTACGACACCATAGAAAATGTCAAACTTGTTTATGCGACAACGTAGGCCACGTGAAGGGTAACCAACTGTTTGATTCTGTCGCGTCGCGTCGTATCGAGTCGCGGTGTCGCTTCTGTCGCTCACGTAGGCCAACGGGTAATGTATCTACGCAACACAACATCATAGGCCATGTCTAGATGTCAGCTACTTTTTGTGTGGCGTCAGTTCGGATCGAGTCGCGTAGTCGCGATTGTCGCTCATGTAGGACACCTCAAGTTTTGTCAACGAGACGCAGTCGTGAGCAGTAGGGTCGCGGGATCATTTCCCGGCACGAGCAATAGTTATAATAGATTAAATGATGTCCGAGAAAGCGCCTGCTTGGATTTACGTTTTAGAAAACCCAGTAAATTTTTTGATTTTTGGGATAGTTATAAGGTAATACATACCTACCCGTCAAAATGTACGCCAATTGGCCCCGTACACATTGGGTTAGTGTATAACGTGTACTAGGCATCGATATAATATGTAGGTACTAGATGAGCCCTTTCATTAGAAAAAAGATGGGCGTCCGACTCGATGGTGCATGCGCCTCACCCGTATAAGCCTGTCCTTGTCCCCGCCATAGCACTCTCCCGCTTTACAGACTAGATGGCGTTTGTAAAATTAAACCACATTCTTTGTTTGACAGGGTCCGTCTATGTAGGTAAATTGAGGTCGTTGGTACTAGGCTAAGGCCCAGCGAGGTAAACATGCGTAAAGAAAATATTTTCGCAGTCTACCTCCATTGTTATACGTGCGCCTCGTATTATCCCCACCTCCAGCTGTGCTGTGCTCATGATATTCAGACAAATCCTTTTATCAGAACGACGCAGCCTTTTTGTATTTCTGTGGCTAACAATAGATTCTGGGAAAACGAAATTTCTTTGTTGTTTTCAAGATTAATATTCATACATTCAGGATGATTATTGCGTTGGGGTAATATATCATCGTTTTTATTGTTTTTGTACAAAATATTATGTCTTTTAACTTACAGAAAAGAAGTGGAACAAAGGACTATTAATTTTGTAGTAAAGAATGTAATTATTTATCTCGAGATTCTGGTCTAGACTAACAGGTCTTAACTAGACACGCTAGCAAAAGTTAGTCGAACGTGATTTCATACATTTTTCTTACGTTTCCTATCCCGTGTTTATTTTACCCAAGGAGTTAAGTAATTAAAAAACTAAGGGTTTTTAAAACCTAAGTAAATCCACGCGGAAGAAGTCTCGGACGTCATGTAATTAAAATATAAGTGCGGAACACATTGATCATTTAAGTACCTATCCTCATGAAGAAATATCCCTACCTCGTGAACACGTCAAATTCGAAATTGGATATAAAGTCGTTGCACGTGAGGTCTATGGTGGTTTTGAGCGCCATCGTCTCCAGCCCCGAGGATATCGGGTGAACATTGTTGAGCTCCTCGCGGAAATGCTTCCAAGGTACCAGCGTGCTGGAACAAATAGATACGCCAAGGTTAGAAAACTATGACAATGGAACAGCCACCCTATTTTCTAACTCGGTGATTATCAAACAATGAAAGTCACTGACATTTATTTCTTATCCATTGAAGGTTTGCTATGCATTAAGGTTTTTATTTCATAGCAAATCTTCAATGAATAAAAAATATACGCCAATAGTCGACCGCAAGACGTTCTTTATAGAGATCTCGGAGCCTCCCAATATGCAGATGGTGGCCACCGAGGGGGTTTTAGTAGGTACCAATCCTACATAACCCGACTTCTCCCCCAGAAGTTGGGTATCATATGAAGATTTCCCCGAGATTTCCCCCTCTCGAAAAAAAAGGTATACCAACTCCTATCGGACTTTTAGTGATTTCAATTTAAGCATTACAGTAGAGTAGAAAGCAATGCAGTAGAAATCTTAAGTTTCAGCATTCGACGAACATTTTCAGCTTTAGACAAAACGCATTTTTCTTCTTGTCTATCTGATCTTGTTTATACGCCCTAAGGGAATCGAATACCAGTTTCATTTTATAATTCCACGTCATGTTGGAATTTCAGCATTGCAATTTGCCATATAGGTAAGTGTCATATCAAGTAGCATAATATGAAACTGTAATTATGCGTGCGTGTGACCTAAGTCAGAATGAACGATAGGTGTAGTCCCACAAAGTTATCTGACCCGATGACAGCGTCCCTAGTATATATTAAAAATAAAATAAAAACTAAAACTAAACAGGCATAAAAAATAGTTCCAATTTTGCCCACCGGGCCAGATAAGTTGGTGGGACGGTAAGTCAACGGTTAAAATATCAGTCACAAATAATTTTACGGTAAGCATGTTTGTAGATTACGTAAAACAAAAGACTACACACACATCAATAGTCCATTACGCCCTTGAATGGAGCGGAGCGGAGCGGAAGCACATATCCGTATTATATTTGTTTACCGATGGATATAATGCACCTGATGTGTGATAAACAGCCCGTGCCTCACATCCGTTGTTGCGCGAAAATAGATGCATTTCTATTGCGAGATTCGAAACCTAAGATAACGTATCGAATACATTGTTTTTTTTTCTGTTAGCCCTAGTCTGCGATATCAGCTGGTGGTAATTTCGTACGAGTAAGTAATGAATCATGATGGAGTCTAAGATGGTATGGGGTTTACATTAACCTATTAGGGGTATCGTAATTATAATATGTACCTATAACTATCAAACACATAACTCCTACACGGCATCGTACCGAAATGCTAAACCGCTTATTAGCTCGTCGTTGTCGATAGGGTGGTAACTAGCCATAGCCGAAGTCTCACAGGCTAGATACCGGAGAAACGCTAGAAATTCAGATTCAGATCCAAAATTGAGCCTGCCGGGGATCGAAACCGAGACCTCTCACTCGTAAGAGCACAGCGCCCACTACTGCGCAAAGGAGGTCGACAATCTGTGTCGTCAATATAAAACGTTCATTCGCATCTCGCAATAGAAGTGCATCTATTTTCGCACGTGTCATTTCAGTTTAGTTTAAAGATTGTGCAGACTATAGTAGCCACTATGACAAAGTAGGTAAATAGGCTGAGTTTAAGCCAATAAAAAATTTACAGTCTACGGGCCTAGCGTCTACGTCATAGTATTTTAAATACAAGCTTTGATTCCTTAAATCATACTATCATACTATATACTATACTATAATATTATAAATGCGAAAGTCACTTTGTTTGTTGGTTTGTTGGTTTGTCCTTCAATCACGCCGCAACGGAGCAACGGATTGACGTGATTTTTGCCATGGGTATAGTTGAGGACCTGGAGAGTGACATAGGATACTTTTTATCCCGGAAAATTAAGGAGTTCCCGCGAGAATAACAAAAACTTAAACCACGTGGACGAAGTCGCGGGCATCAGCTAGTTTAAAATAGATCTATTTATATCGCGAAGGTGAATAAAACGATAGATAATACGATACCCAATACCCTGGAAAATCTCTCACCATTACACTTTTCTTTCACTATAAAGGCAGACCGCTTTAGTATACCCGGTGGCCGGTATGAAGTTACACAGGACACTTGATCAAGCCTTTGTGACCGCTTTTTTCCCGACAAGTAGCACACTTCGTCAATAGCAGCAAGCACCCTTGGCTGGCTGATCGATATTGGCTACAGAGTGCACCTACTGATTTTACCTACAAACTAACTGTACCTAAGCTACGTACTAACTAACGCTACTCTTTAGAAGGAGAGCTTGGTTTTGGTAGTATTGTCCAACACATCAAAGACTTCAATGGACTGGACATTTACAACGCATGGACCACCATCGGGCACAAAAAAGACCCACCTTTCCCACTGCCTAGGATTCACTAGTAGAGACTTCCTAAAGAGATAAGTGCTTCCTTGTCTACAATGTTTCTCTTTTTCTACGTATTTTATAACTTTTTGGTACAAAAAAAACTTGAGAGGTGTCAAGGGACACCCAAATGGAACAAAGTACCAAAAGTTGTAACGACACTTTTTGCTATAGTTGTAAGCCGTGCGGCGTGCGCGTGTTTCTCTGTGTAAATTTTATTACAATTCCTTCACTAATCAATCGAAAGGAACTTTGTGTGTCCAGTCATCCACCCGGATGGAACGAATAACTAGCCTATGTAACTATTGAAAACATAATTCTTTAAAATTATTTCGCCTTTATAGCAACCAAAATCATCTTTTCATAAAAAGTGTCGTTACAACTTTTGGTCTTAATTTTTCCGTCTAGCCCCTTTTCGTAACGCGCGACAAGGAACTTCGTTCCAAAAAAGATCATGACGTCACAGGCCTGATGGGCGGCGATCTATTGGCAGGCTAAAGCTGCGCTGGATTGGTGGATGCAAAACCCATCGGATTGCAAAACTGGAGGACATTTGCAAAATATAGAAATCGAATGAACCAGGCGTGGGACCACAAAGGGCTAAAGCGCCGGTGATAATGCCTATTGGCTACACTATCCCAGACTAATTTGTTACTCAGAAAATAAGTACTTAGTTAACGTCTGAAGGCTCTGGGGTCTTGGACTATTATATTATTCGTTCACTACAAAACGCTTTTCTCGTGTTACGGTATAAAGTGACACGGGACACGTGACCAAGTCTTTGTGACCGCTTTGTTCCCGACAAGTGGCACGCTCTGTCAATCGCATCGAGCACTCTTCACGCGGCTCGATATTGGCTACAGAGTTTACGTTTAACATACTTGGATAGAGATACTACTAATAGCTGTGCCATATAATATATATCGGCTAAGAGTCTATGAAAATGCGCATTATCTGCGTTTAGAAAATACGCCGTGTGCAGAGGCTCTAAATGATATTTTTATTTTTTTATTATAAATGCGAAAGTTTGATTGGATGGATGTATGGATGGATGGATGGATGTATCAATCACGGCAGAACGGTTTAACGGATCTAGATGAAATTTGGCACTGAGATAGATTATAGTCCGAAATAACACATAGGCTACTTTTAATCCCGGAAAATTAAAGAGTTCCTGCTGGAACCAAAAAACTTCAATACAGGCTGACGAAGTCGCGGGCATCAAATTGCTCTTAGTAAAATTAGGTATAAGGATGGATGCGATGGATGGATGTTTGTTACTCAATACCGCCAGAACGGCTGAACGAATCTGGATGAAATTTGGCACAGAGATAGATTATAGTCTGGAATAACACATAGGCTTTATATTTATGTAATTGTAAGACTTAAACCAGAAAGTAGGTGCTTATTGTAGGTACGTACCTACACGAAAAGTACTGTCACCTTTTATGCGACATGTTGGCTGACAAATTACCATTTACTCAAATGAGTGCACACAAAGGCAAACCGTGGAAACGGTACATCGTTAACCCACTTGCTCTGCTAATGGCTTGGATGATCGTTTGAATGCAAATGACAATATTTTTTTTTTGCTCTGTAGTCTGTAATCTTGATAACTCAACCTACTTCTAATCACTTCCTCTATTCAACTTAGCTGTAGGTTAGAACATAGAACAAGTATGCCTCGATGATCTATAGCAAATAACAGTAATCTAGCTTTTACTAACATTATACTTAAATGCGAAAGTGTGTTGATTTTTTCTTCAATCACGTAGCGACTCGCAACAGAGCAACGGATCGACGTGATTTAAAGTTGGAGAACATTTATTTCAGATCATATCATACTATAATGAGCTTTGTTTTTATCCAAATAAAGGACGGCTGGAAACTCAGCACCGTTCCCATTCCACCCTCCACGTGGTAGAGAGATGTCAGAGACGCAAGGAGCTGCTGCTGGACACAAGTTCAAGATGTTGGGTCTGGAATTCCTTTCGCAAAAAATTTGACGACTTTCCGGGCGCAGTGTTGAGCGCTGTTGTCTTAACGTGGGACGCCCCGGGTTCGATTCCCGGCAGGGTCAATTTGAGAATATATAATTTCTGAATTTTCTCTGGTCAGGTCTGGTGGGAGGCTTCGGCTGTGGCTAGTTACCACCCTACCGGCAAAAACGTACCGCCAAGCGATTTAGCGTTCCGGTACGATGCCGTGTAGAAACCTACAAAGGGTTTGAAATATAACTGCCACACCCCTAACAGGTTAACCCGCTACCATCTTAGACTTCATCATCACTTACCATCAGGTGAAATCGCAGTCAAGGGCTAACTTGTAGTTGAACTAAAAAACTCCACGATGTCCAGGATATTCATACTTAATATTCTGTGTCCATGGGAGATGACGAAGACGAAAGAAATCACTTAAGTTTGCAATGAATACAATAAAGAGATCCAAGTCTTGGATGAGGATGCACGTTTCTATGTACAACTTAATGTTAGACGATAAATATTCTCGTATAAACGGTAATTGCCGGTTTAAATCTCTCCAGCTATAAACGCTGGTAACTCCCATGCGAAATAGCTTGATAGCCTTTAACTATAATGTACAGTGATCTACTTCCTCCTAGTTTATTTATGAATAGAGATGTTTCTTTTTATAAAAAAAGCCATAACGTATCCTATAAAGTGTATTTAGATTGAATTGAGCTAATTTGTAAACAAATATGGCGGTACTGATCACGTGACCTTATTTTGACATGACCCCTAATGATGGGACTATTGCTGAATTATATGAGGAACGATTACTGAACGAATTATCTCCAATGCAAAGAATACTCGTATTTTATATAGGAGAAACGGTACTGTTATTGGATACAAGCTCGCTCTGTGACCGTAAGCATCGACGTTCAGAATCGAAAACGTAATCGAATTATTTGAATCACGTTATTTAATTATATTAAATTTACGGATATTTTTATATGAAAATTATTCTAATAAGTCGTAAATTCTGAAGTAATCAATAACAAGAAAATTATTACAAAGTTTTTACAGGGGAGCTGTTAATATGTTTTGGCTGACCCGGTATTTAGAAGGTATCGAGATGGTGTGAAATAATAGGGGAAGCGCTACATAACCGTAGAGTTATTGGATATGTTACCACTTTTATGACTTTAATTGTATATCTAAAATAAAAAAAATGAATATAATGTATAAATAAACATGTTTTTACGGCAATTTCACAATTTTTTCAGACTAAATATTGGGTCAGTCAAAACATCAACGGCCCAATAAAAACTTTGAAATAATATTGTTGTTATTTATTACTTTAGTATTTACGACTTAATAAGATAATTTTGAAATGAAAAACATTCGTATACGTTATATAATAAAATAACGTGATTTACAGAATTCGATTACAATGTTTTCGATTCTGAACGAATTATATAATAGATGTTTACGGTCACTGACTCAGTATTAGTCATTCGTTTTTAGTCTGTGGTTGCGATGTCGTATCTGAGCAACACTATAAAATCCAAGTAATACGAAACGTCAAAACAAAAATTTTACTTTAATCTGTGGGACTTTATTTGTGTTTTCATTCAGTTTTTATTAAAAATATTGTATAAATACTGGATAAATGGAAGAAATAATACACTGCATGTTTACGTTAGATGTTGTTTGTGGACTACAAGCAGTTTGTGCGTGTTTTCAATTGCTTTAACATTGTGAAAAGTATTTACAAAGTTACGCGTTAGCAAAAAGGTTCGTTTGTTTACAAATTAGCTCAATTCAATCTAAATACACCGTAAATACTAGCGACCCGCCCGGCTTCGCACGAGGTACCTAGCCAAAGTGTCTACACTAAATGCATAACATAGATTTTTCTTTACTTTCTATAATCATGTATGATGATACATGTTATCTAAGTAAATATATTAAAGGACAAGACGTATAAATTATAAATTTAAAACAACCCCCGACATAATATTAAGAAAAAAACCGGCCAAGTGCGAGTCGGACTCGCGCACTGAGGGTTCCGTACAAACCTGTAGGTATACATATGTACTTATAAGTAAAAGTTATAGTACTTTTATTCCACTTATCTATTTTAATTTCAATTTAATACCTCTACGCGTTCGTGCGGAAAAGAGTAGTAAGTTTAAAATTATTAAAAATATTTTTATTATATGATGTAACTAAAAATTTATGTTTTTCGCAATTTTTCCTATATCTGTGCTATAAGACGTTGCTTCGTACCAAGTTTCAAGATTCTGAGTTACGGAAAGTACCCTGTAGGTTTTTATTCCCTTGCGAGTGTCGAAAATTTGCATAAAAATATTTTTATTATAGGTATGATGTAACTAAAAATTTATCTTTTTCGCAATTCTTCCTATATCTGTGCTATAAGACGTTGATTCGTACCAAGTTTCAAGATTCTGAGTTCACGGGAAGTACCTTGTAGGTTTTGATTCCCTTGCGAGTGCAAGAAAATTCGAAAATTTGCAGCACAAACGGCTGTATATTTTGATTGTGTTGGCTTTGAAGTTTGATTTTTTCACAGCTCCAAGGGACAGTAGAACTAAGTATTTGATATGAATTTCAGCTTGATGCCTCCATGCGTTCCTGAGAAAAAGGGTCTTGACACACAGAAGGACGGACAACGAAGTGATCCTATAAGGGTTCCGTTTTTTCCTTTTGACGTACGCAACCCTAAAAAGCTGATGACCTTCAGACGGATGAACAGATTTTCATGAAACATGGCTAAGAACACTCGGGATAAAATAAAAATATTTGACTTTACATAAAAAGTGTCAATAATTATAATAGGTTTAAAATATTATTCGTTAATTTTTGGCGTCGGGGGGTTTTTAAAAATTTAAATTTTATTTTTATTTTGTCTTTTTAAGCAGGTATAATTGAAGTAATACGGTACGAAATTTCGAATCGATAGGACATAATATGGAAGGTAGTCAGATCCCCTCATTAACTATTAAAGAGCTGATGATCTTCAAACGGCTGAACAGATTTTTATGAAACATGGCTAAGAACACTCGGGATAAAATTACCTATGACACAAAAAAAACTAAACGAAAATCGGTTTGGGCTCTACGATACCACAGACAGTTACACAAACAGACACGTTAAACTTATAACACCCCTCTCTTTTTGCGTCGGGGGTTAAAAAGGTGACTGACTGACTGATCTATCAACGCACAGCTCAAACCAATGGACCGATCGGGCTGAAATTTGACATTCAGATAGCTATTATGACGTAGACATCCGCTTAAAAAAGGATTTTTGAAATTTCAACCCCTAAGCGGGTACGAGTATAATAGGCGTTTGAAATTTATGTAGTCCACGCGGACGAAGTCGCGGGTATAAGCTAGTAGGTACCTAATAAAATAAATCTTCCGAAAGAAAATCTTTTCACTAATCGATTTAGTGAAAATCCGCTGAAGGTATTATAATCTGGTATAACTATCCCGGAGATCAGAGATGTCGTGATAAGTCAGTGAGTGATATTTAGCTGTAGTATTTGAGTATAATATAAGTAGCTAGAAGATCTAGTAGATAAATTCGTATTTTAAATAACTAATCAAAGATTTAAATCTAACCTTTAAAGGTGCCCAAACAAAACCTTCGTCCGGGTCCTTTCATTTCAATATTAATGGCATACATTAATAAGATCTCGAAGGCTTGGCTTGGCAGAATCCTAAAACGTGAGACGCGAGTAGGGTTGCCATCTCTAAATCTGGCAACTAGGACGAGAAGCCTGATAACCCCGATTTTGGAGCTTAGAACACATACTTGTCAACAGTGTGTTTTTTTAAAAATTACTAAGTAAAATAAAAAAGTCTAAATTAATATAAATCAATTTTTAATTCGCGAGGGCCCGGCTGCGACTGGCACTTGAACACTTTTAAACCCGGACTACAAATGAAACCCGGACGCTAATTAAACTAGGACAAACCCAGGGAAATCCGGACGAATGGCAGCCCTAGACGCGAGCAACATTTTGCAACGGCACAACTTGGCGATGTACATACTGAGATATTATAATTTATATTCAAAGCAAGACTGACTTTGCGAAATGTTCCACTGTGAGAGTGACTGCTGTATTGTATTTTGTTTATGTTTTTACAGCTAAAGATCATGACTTTAAGGGTGTCTGTTTGATGCAACAGATTGGAGCAGTCACGTGTTCAGTCTGACAGTCGATAATCTAGTTGTAAAGTCTGGCCCTCCCATTCGCGTGGACGGGAGCTCTATCCTCAGCAAACTTCTTTGCTACGACCCTAAGAATAGAATCATTTTTATAATAAACTAGATGATGCACGCGACTTCGTCCGGGTGGATTGGTGTTTTTTGTATCCCGCGGAACTCTTCAATTTTCCGGGATAAAAAGCCTAGCCTATGTCCTTCCCCAGGATACAACCTTCTTCTTCTTCTTCCTGCTGGGCAGGTTTCCGCACTTAAACCCCAGTTGGAGGGTCTGTTGTGCGTGCGTTGCCATTCCCCACTGGAGTTTACACTCCAGCCATCCGAGCTCGCTCCAGAAGCCTAGAAGACCGCCCAGGTTGTCTAGGGCCACTCGAAGCGAGGTTGGGGAACCCAGGTGTCAGATAGGATACAACCTATCCCTGTACCAAATTTCATCAAAATCGGTTGAGTAGTTGAGTTGTGCCGTGAAAGCGTAGCGGACAGACAGACAGACACACTTTCGCATTTATAATATTAGTAAGTATGGGAAGTATGGATAATATACTTACTTACCTAAGTAAAATTTTTATAGTGAAATTTTAAAATAATATTTTATACATGTTACGGGTGATACTAGAAGATGTAGTAAACCTAGGTTTACACGGGTTTACTTAGTATTACCCAAACGTTTACAAGAACTAAACAGGAATAATTAATTAATTGAAATTTTGGCCACCGGGCCTGATAAGTTGGTGGGACTGTACTTAGATTAAAGCTGGATTGTTACTCAAACGTCCGTAACCTAATAGGTACTCAACAACAGCAGCGCGGGTGCGGCCACAGCATTATGTGATTGTTTAACACTAATCACATTCACACCCATTGTTCCCAACACTTTGCGCAATCGCTTTGTTACAAACACGGCATGTTTGTCGAAGTTTGTATGGATTTCTATCGCGCTCCTAAATGCGTTTAAGGCAGAGCCTCGAATTGTATTGAAAGGTGTGTGAGTCATGTGATATTTAATAAGGATACCTAACTTACTAAGCACGAGTTATAGGATACGCTTTTGCAATTGCAATACGAGAATGTTATAAGCTGATATACCTACCTACATACCTACTTAATTAATTGTCGAGTTGATATATTACCACTTATTACACTCTCTCTCTCTGCGTCGTATTCCTCATTGCTGAGGGTCGTGACCCCTTTCCATTAATCACATAATGGCAGGGGTTTTCTTGGGATAATAATCCGGTAGGTTCCCAGGTCCTTCCGCATACGACTCGACTAAGAGCACTATTTCAACTCTTAGGTTTTTGCAACGATTATTATCAGATGTTAGTGAAAATAACCGTAACGGGCTTAACGTGCTCTCCGAGGCACGGATGCAAGGAAAAGGAAATATATTACATTTAATTCATGTCGTACGTACTAAAGTAAACAGGTAGGTATGCAATGGAAATGAATATTGATCGTGTAGGTACTCGAAATGTATCTAGTACGCACTTAGCACTTAATATCGATCTTCATGAATGAAATTGTGCCAATGACTCACCTAACTATAAATCCGTCCGTTGAATGAACGAGATAGGACGTATCAATTCGATTTACGACGCAATAAACTCGATATCCCTTACCACAAGTTTGTTAATCACACCTACGTTGATCGTATGCGAACGTTCGAAGACATTAGCGTACAAAGTAAAATGAACCTTAACTATTTAGTCCTAAGAGCTTAATTTCGCTTGATTTCGAATCTGATCAACATAGGTGTGAACTGTGATTTTAAGACTTGTGTTAAGTGCTGGACGAGTCGCGAAATTTGTTTACTCAGGCCTTTACGGCCAGAGCATATCTTCACTTCGAATGGACTTCGTGATTGATTGTCTCTTGGTCGAAATATACCTATAAGGTATTCCCTTGAATACCTACTTTTGTTACGGGTTGACGTAAATAGTGGGTAGGTAGTAGGTGCATACTGCATACTCGTAGTAGATACATACCTATTACCTATACACTTTCCGTGGGAAATACAATAAAACTTATTCCACGCGGACAAAATTATAGCATGCATCAGCTTTAAAATAAATTTTAGCCGGTCCAGATGTTCTCTAATTATTTATATATACATTTAGGCTAATTATAGCGCTGACGAAACTCAGGTACGAATTACGATAATCGATATTTGCAAATTTTTACGTTTCTTATTCTAAAAAAAAATCATTAATTAAAATAAGTTGAGAAAATTCTTACTATATAATAAAACTAAAACTTGAAATTTTAATTAAATTTCCGCACGCAAACAAACCTATTTCCCGGCAAAGCATAATTGGAAACTACTTAGCTATCTACCTTCTGAGAATTGATTCTGAGAATCATCAAGACTTCCAACAGAGTTTAGATGATAGAAAATAGATCTGTTATATCTCAATGCCCGGACATATCGAGCGGAAAATCGCGATACTTCATGCGCGGAAATTAACTTTCAAGTTCTGTCCGTTGATATGGCGTCTCTTGAAAGGCGTCTACGCTTGAATCGAGAACGAGCGCGACGCCTTTAGTCCCCCGATTGTGTAAGGAAATCGTATTCGTTTGTCAAACGGATAATTATTCCCCCCGATTGTGTAAGGAAATCGTATTCGTTTGTCAAACGGATAATTATTCCCCCCGATTGAGTAAGGAAATCGTATTCGTTTGTCAAACGGATAATTCGACCTGTCTATGGAGTTCATAGATGCCTGCACGTCATTAGCATGAACATGAACTCCTTAAACAGTTCCAGTAATACCTACCTCCCCAGGTCCAGACCTAGGTCAGTAATACCTTTTAAGCTGTCCATTGATTACGATTTGCTTAGACGAATTGGGCGTTAGGTCTAGCCCCACTACAGAGGGCGACGCGGCGCGGCATTCTGTGTATGGAGCGGGGCCCACTTAACCGACACGGCACGGAGATGCACTGCGCGACGCGGTCCCGTACGAACTCATACAAATAATTAATTTGCTCAACTAAAACAAACCTTTATTTATTCTTTAAAGGCTTCTATAGAACTTTGTTGGACTCTAGTTACACAATACACATCCTATAGGGTTCTACGCAACATCGTAGCAGTACTCTAAATCGCTTGGCGACAACATTAGCCACGGCGGAAGCCTCCCATAAAAGCCAGTGGCGTGCACAGAATTTGAAGTCAGGGTAGGCATTTATGTAAGAACCTATTTTCTAGCTAGAAACAATGAAAAATAATAGGGTGAGCGGTGCTTTTATGCCTCTATGATCTGAACGCCAATGCATAAAACAAACCTTAATTTATCCTTCAAACTAAAGGCTTTAAACCAGAGATGCACAGACCGCGGCCCGCGGGCCGCATGCGGCCCGCCGGTCGAATACTGGTGGCCCGCCGACAGCAAAAATAATACTCTCGTACATTCGAAAAATATTGAATTCTATTCCAGAATAAAACCAAAAAAAATATGTTCGAAAAGTAATTTGAATCTCGCGCGCGCGCTCTTAAGTGCGCTTATCGGTGCGCCGTGCATGCGTCGGTAACAGCGGTCGGTAATGTTCGTGCTGATCTCGGTTAAAGTTTAAACTATCGCTTGTTCGAGATCTTGCGCTGCTCAAATCAAACCATTTATAGTAGCTTGAGTAATTGCATCTTTATTTGCAAATGAATCAAATTAAATTGAGTGCCTACACTTGTGGCGCCGATGCATCATCGTCTGATAGTCTGGCATCGCAAATGCGGGTCAAGAAGGAAATAGATTATATCTATAGGTATTTAAAGATAACTACTTATTCCAGATAAGGAATGTGTTTAATTAATTAATAAAGCCTTTGTCAAACACAACGCGAAGCGTTTGTGTCTAGACAGACTGCATTAAGGGTGCAGGCAGACTGTAATATTGCAGTTTTGTTGCAGTCGAAACTGCAAATCGACTGCGCAGACCCCTAGCAGTCGTTGTGCAGTTCTGATGGAATAAAACAAGCAGCTGTGCAGTTCTTCATGCAGTTCAAATGGTGTTATATTGCGGTTATGACAACTGCAGAAAAACTGCACTTCGACACTGGAATTTTGCAGTCCTATTGCAGTACGCATACCCATTATAGCAAATAATTATAGGTACGTCGATCCGTTGGTTTGTTGCGGCGTTATTGAAGGACAACCCAACAAACATATACATCTTAGCATTTACGACTTTATCAGTAGTTAATAACATACGGCCGGTTTCTGAATTGAGAATTTAATGTTGAGTCTGTCTCAAAGACTACTTATAGACTAATTAAGCAAATTTTTGTTTCTGAATTAAGCATTCAAGCAAAAACAGCAAGTTCCAACTCTCAAACCTTACAAAATAGCTGATGCCCGCGTGGAATATGTTTTTTGATTCCCACGGGAACACCTTAATTTTCTGGGATAAAAAGTAAGTAGCCTATGTCACTCTCCAGGTCCTCAACTATACCCATGCCAAAAATCACGTCGATCCGTTGCTCCGTTGCAGCGTGATTGAAGGACAAACCAACAAACAAACACACTTTCGCATTTATAATATTAGTATGTTTACTCGGTGTAATCCATACTAATTATTATGGATTATTTATTACTATACGCGACTGTATCAAACAGTAGCTGACCTACACACAACACAACAGTTCATGTGGCCTACTTTGTCGCGTAGACAAGTTTGGCATTTTCTATGGCGTTGTATCGCGTCGCGTCGCTTCTGTCTCTCACCTAGGACAACGGGTAAGGGTTCTGTGTCGCTAGCCAATCTAATATAGGCCGGCGTCACCACTATATTACCCCTATGGGCGTCACCCCACTTTTAAGAACATACCTACCCCAATACATGAGATTTAGCTATTTTACTACAACATCATCATCATCATCATGATCAGCCGTTGTGAATCCACTGTTGGACATAGGCCTTTTTCAAGTAGTGCCAAAGTGCTCTTTCCTCGGCTTTTCGCATCCAATCGATGCCAACCAGCCAAGAACTAAAGTGAGCGACATAGCTCTCAGGGCTGGCACGCTTATGTGGCAGTGGGCTGGAGTGTGATTCTGTAATGTGAAATTTTATTTACAACGGTTGCACATCGGATGTTTCCTAAGATGTAGCAAATTTGTTATTCTGTTAAGTGTGTTCGACTCGCCTTTGCGACACTAGCGCCTCACGGGCCAGTGTGATGGATGTTGAAAACGTATTTTTGACATTTATGTATGGAGTTTGGTATTCTAATTGGTGATTTTGACTCGCCCTCGACTACATCCTGCGCCCTCGCCTTCGATTTTATGTGTCAAACTTAAAAGCGTCTGTTTTATAGCTTTTTCCTACGATGTACGAGTGAAATTTTATTGTGAACGTGTGAAATATACGAAATCTGTTAAAAAGAAAGGTGAAAATGTGAGTTTAGTTGGTTATTCTATTTAACTATTAGTGACGTAGTACCAAAGTATTGTATTGATATAAAAAACTATATCTGGGCTATTATTTAATCACTTCACAGATGGCTGCTCGCTTAGCTTGTTCGGTTTTCCTACTACAAGAAGCAAAGCGAGAGGATGACAAAAGAAAAAGGCGTGAAGGTTTACAAATACGCAGGCTTCGTCTACTCTCGACAGATCGAGATTATGTGAGAATATTTAGGCTCACCGAGGACCTTATAGCAATATTAGAAACGGATTTGGTCCCCTTTTTACCCATTGCGGGTCGTCGTGGAGGGCTCAGTAATAGAACAAAGGTGAGAAAGTGACATTTATTTATTACTTTACTCTGAAGAACGTAATATAAGTGAACGTTTCATGAAAACATTTTGTCTTTTTAGATTCTGACTACTCTATCATTCCTGGCTAATTGTGGCTACCAAAAACATCTTGGGACTAATGTGAACACTCACATATCGCAGCCATCTGCATCAAGAGCTATTCGTGCAGTGGTGCATGCACTAAGCCACCCGGATATAGTAAGGAAATATATAACTTTTCCACAAAATTATAACGAGAGATTGGCTCTAAAGGAAAAGTAAGTATACAAATACCATATGTTTTATATGTAATAATTGTATATATGCCTAAAGCAAATATTAACAATAATTAATAAAAAAATATATCTCTATTTACAGATTTTTTAAGAAATTTAAAATACCAGGCGTTATAGGCTGTATTGATGGGTCTCTAGTAGCCATGATTCGACCAAAGGAACATGAAGAGAGATATTATTGCAGAAAGGGATATCATGCAAGAAATGTGCTAATTGTAAGAATTATATACTTATTTAATACTAGATAACGCCCGCGTCTTCGTCAGCGTGGTTTTATGTTTTTAAAAGTCCATGGGAATGGGATTTGATTTTAATATTTTTTGAAGTAGTTAGTCTATATATCCGTCCTCAGGATATCTCTACCAAATCACCTTGAAAATGTGACAGATATATCGCACTTTTGCACTTATAAATTACTGGATACTAGATGAGGCCCGCGACTTCGTCCGCGTGGACTAAGTTTTTACGATTCCCGCGGAACCTCCTTAATTTTCCGGGATAAAAAGTAGCCTATGTCCTTCCCCGGGATGTAAACTATTTCTGTACCAAATTTCATCAAAATCGATTGAGTAGTTGGGCCGTGAAAGCAGTAAATATATTTTTTAGGTTATGGATGCTTAAACTTTTTATGTAAATGATAAAATATTAATAACCAGTTAAAAATTTTAGATAACCGATAGTGACCTCAACATTATACATGTTGATGTAAAATTTGGAGGTGCAACTCACGACGCTTACATTTTCAACAACAGTAAAGTGAAAACTCATCTGGAGCAGCTATATTCTGAGGGGGAAACGGCTTACTTATTAGGTTAGTAAATAAATAAATTGATTTAGTAATAATTACTAGATGATGACCACGACTTCATCCGCGTGGATTAAGGTTTTTTGATTCCAGCGGGCCGCAAAACTCTTTAAAGTATTTATCTCTCAAGATAAATTTCCTTCTTTTGGATACAAACTATCCCTGTACCAAATTTCATTAAAATTGGTTGAACAGATGGGGCGTGAAAGCGTAGCAGACAGACAGACAGATACAATTTCGCATTTATAATATTAGTATGGATTATTTAGACACTTACTAAAATGCTGTACATTTTTGCTATGGTTTTATAGTCTCACTTTACTCATTGTAATTTTCAGGTGATTCAGGTTTTGCACAGAGGCCGTATTTAATGACTCCATATAGTAATCCAGTACCTGGTACAGCTCAAGAGTATTTTAATAATTTACATGGTACTGCACGAAATTCTGTCGAGAGAGCTTTCGGTGTTTTAAAAGGCAGATTTAGATGCCTTTTGGTTCATAAAGTTTTACATTATGACCCAGAGATGGTAGCCAGAATAATAATAGCATGTTGTGTACTACACAACATATGCAATCGGGCGGGGTTACCAGCTCCATCATTGCCAGATACTATAAGGAGAGAAGAAACTCGGGTAATGAGCATGTTACGGAGGAATACTAGTCAAAGCAGAGCAGACGATTTAGAAGAAGGTCGAATGTGTCGGGAACTTCTTTCTAACCGGCTCTGGCGTGCAAGACAGTCAGAGTAGTAAAAAAGTTTTAGATTAAGTATTTTTTTTATAATTGACTCTGCTCTAAGAGGAACCAGGATTCCTCCGATTTGGTGCTCGGAGACCTTTTTTATTTGTATTTTTTACGCCTAATTTTATTATTTGTTGGTTTAAATGTGTTGATTTATTACTTGTTTATTTATTTTATTTTTGTTGTTTGTTTATTTTTTGACTTAAATCATAGATGAGCCCGTTTTTATTTTATAAGCTTGTTATATTAACATAATATAAACTATACTATAAATCTTTACCGCCCATCTTTATCATTTAAGTTTTGTTCTTTATAATTACAGATTTAGCCATTTTTGTACAATATCATAATTCTTAAAAATGTGTTTCCGGATTTGCTTTCGGCTACTATCTCTCATAGATGGTCGATGCATATATTTCTGTCGATATACATTTCTGTAACATACCTGCATCTGAGATTAGGTATTTAGTGTTTTGCTCTTAAAAGTAACAATAAAAGTTAGTGTAAATTTACAACTTTTTTATTTTATTTTTTCAAATCGGTATCTATTTTATGACATGTCGTATTTAATTCTTATTTCTGGTCGAGATAGCTTCGGCTAAGTTATTGAGGGCGTGAGCATGTGCAGCCCAAGCTCGTGCTAGCTGAGCTACGCTCTCACTGGTCTGCTGCTGAGCTTGGGCGTACAGTTCCTGTGAGCGAGCGATCATCGCCTCTGTTTCAGTACGCCGCTCTTCAATAGCTATAAACCGATCGGTCAAGCTAGCCATTTCAGAGCGACGTTGTGAAGGAGGAGATCTACGCAAGAGACGGCGTCGCGCTGTTGGTGTACCGAAGCCACGCCTTGACCGCCTTGACCTCCTCGGAGAGCTTTGTGCCCCTCTCCGTTGCTCACTCTCACCAGCTGAAACATTTGACATAAATTTATTTACTGAAACGATAGCTGGCTTGTCCGTTAGAAGTTACTAAACGTAAATAAACAATGCTTACGTGACATACAGGTACTATCTGTTCTGAGTCTCGAATCTGTTGGTTCCTCGACTGCTGGATGCCTAGGAATTTCAATCATTTCCTCAACTTGCGCAGAATTAGACAAGTTATCCCTTGTGGATTGCTCGCCTGCAACAGCCACGGCAGATAGATTCTGTAAAAGTTTAAATTACATTAACACATAACTCTCAAAGTTCGGAAGGTATTTATTCAAATAATATTAGGTAAAATCGATAAATACCTCATTTACCAAAAAACTGTCCAATTGTGGCAAAGAGTTTTCATTCATAATCTGAAATTATATTAAATGGTATTAAATCCATACTAATCCTCAGTGACCAGCAATTTTATTTTTGAATTTGGACAGTTTATCGTGGAAGATGTATTGTATTCCGGGGAAGGCTTTTTTTATCCCGGAAAATTCGAGTGTTTCCACGGAATCATCTATTATTTTATATTTATATGTTTCATATGATGTAAGTATCTACTTATTTTAATGAAAATTATATAAATTACCTGTACTTGTAGTATGCTTAGTGATTGTTCACTATTTCGGTTCTCATCAATACTTTCTGTGGCCTAAAACAATTAAGTAATAAAATAATGTACGGAGGTTATTTTTATAATGCAAGAAAGAAAGACTAGCTGGACTTTAATTTTTTTTCTCAATATAAAGAGCCGAGCCGCAGGCAATCGCTAGAAGAATAGTTACACATGTAAATATTAGTTTATAGATAGATATTTACATACTTGGATAACAGGTAATTCTAAATCTTCCTGTCCTGTCGCAAAACTTTGTCCACCCATAATTGTTACAATTCTCTGCTCTAGATGGCTTAGTTCTGCTACTGCTGTCTCATCCATGCCACCACCAGTTCTTCTTCTAGCAATGGAAATATTACTACATTTCCTCTTAATGGCACCTTTTTTATCTTTCCAATACTGTAAGACATAAGTTGATACTTAACATTTATTCTACTTTAAAAGAAGTTGAGACTTTGAAAATAGTATAAATTAGGTACCTTTTGCCATTGTTGCCATGTCTTGATGCAGCCATTTCCATCGCTATTGTTCAAGCTGGTGGTAATTTCCACCCATGCTTGATGACTACGGTCTCTAGCACGGGCAGTGCGAGCATAGCCAGTAGCTAACCATGGTTTTGACTCCATAAACTCTATCAACTTCTCAAGTTGAGCAGTGGATGGAGCAATATTGCGAGGCACTGAAATTTATAATTTAGTGGTTGGTCAGCATTGAAAGAATTGTTTAACACAAAATGTGGCACAACTATAAAACTCTTTAATTTAATACTTACTAGTATTTAAAAAATAAGACACAAATTAGCTAACGACGACGTACACAGACGAAAATCAAGCACTATTTGTAGTGAACTAAGATCACCGATACCACAAGTCACAATTTTAAGGGCCGTATAGGAATTTTAAGTGTCCCGCTTGGTTTATTTTTTTGTGCACTTTGTTTGAAGACCTTGGTAAAGTATTTGTGGAGAAATTATCGTATTTTCAAGTATGTAGGCGATATAAACACAGCAATAACTTACAACACAATATTTAATTTTGAATTGACATCTCGCTCGGCGGCGAGTGACTTTTTTTTAATCCAAGGCATTGCAAAGGTATTAAGGATTCTGCCTTTGTCCAAATTAATAAATACTTATTAATTCCTGCAGTTTTTTTCCATTTCTTACTTCAATTCTGTCCCAAAGCAGTAAATGTAATAAGAAATCCATTTAAAATCTCTTAAATATGCCATATTTCATAATCGTAACTTTTTATCGGTATAAATATGAAAATAGGATGACATCACTGACTCGCCAGAGATAGCATCGTTGAGCCCGTCTCGTCATTAAGATCGCCGATGAGCTCAAAGCGACTACAGAATACCAAATTTACAACCGTTGTACGCTAAGTCGATCTGTAGGATGTTACATCGACAACCACATCGATGCTTGCAACGTTTATACGTTTATTACAGAATCACACTGCTGGTCACGTGTGTCGGAGGACCGATGGACGTTGGAGTTGAAAGGTTCTCGAGTGGAGACCCCGTCTTGGTAAACGGAGCGTAGGGCGCCCCCCAGCAAGGTGGGACGATATATCCGGCGGGTGGGTTACTACAGCGATATATCAAAACTCAGGATGAATGAAGGCCATCTCAAATTCTAGATGCTTACTCAGTTCATTGACACCGAAGTGTCCCATTATAAATTAAGGAATGTTCGCAATTCGCATTATGCAAATATTAATATAACGCGAAACGAACGGCGCCCGTAGAACGGGCTGATCGTTTCATTCATAGCCTCATTAATATTAATTGGCATGCCCGCCTAATATGTGTTGAATGAATGTGCCGAATTCTTTGTTTCAGTGCCAAGGCTCAGGGCCTTTGCACACGTGCAAATTTTCACGAGCAGTTGAAGCATACAATTTTTTGTACACGCATATCAGTCGATTGCGAATGTTAAGCAACGTTGACCCAAGTCGGTAACTGGATTTGGAAGTTCAAATTTGTGCTTTTCGTTTCCTCCGTGCCTCGGAGAGCACGTTATGCCGTTGGTCCCAGTTATTATCACTAACATCTGATAACGTTCGTTACAAAAACCTAAAAGTTTAAATACTCTTAGTCGAGTCGTATCTAAGCGGAAGAACGTGGGAACCCACCGCATTATTATCCCAAGAAAACTCCTATTATTATAAGATTATTGGAAAGAGGTCACGACCCTCAGTAATGAGGAATACGAACCAGAGAGAGAGTCTCGTAAAGGCTGGACCAATTACGAAGATTTTTTTTGTTGGTTGGTTTTTTGAGTGGTTCCCGGTATGGATTCCCTGGACAATCAGGTTCTAGGTTTAGTGCAGGACAACGCCTGCTGGGCCCACTATTATAGGTAACTACTTACTACATAGGTATATAAATAATATAATTTGACAATATCTACTGAACCTGCGATGGTTCCTTTGTCCAATTATATTCTAACTCCTAACGTATTCCGCACCGGTGCGCAACAAAGGCTGTCGAAGAAAATGTTTCCTAGAAAATCATGTTTACGCAAAAAAAAACACAGTAGAACACAAATTAACTTGGTGAGGGCGGGGAACGCCGAAGTTACGTAGAATGTGCGAAAAATACTAGCATAGCTATAATACCTTATTTTACAGCAAACTAACACCTACGTGAAATAATTTGATAAACTACTTTTTATGGTGAACTAGTTGGTAAATCGATGGGTGAACTTCACAAAGTCGTTAGCATTACATAACTACTTTATAAGACTTTGACTGTCATAATGTAAATACTAGAAATAAAAATAAACTTGTAATGCCTGCTTCTAGGCTTAGTAAAATTAGCAATTCATTTGTTGGAAACAGTGTCCGCTTCTATAATAAGCTCCCAGAAGACATGTTGAAGATGTCTCTGAATAAGTTCAAAGTTAATGTAAAACGTAAACTCATTGAAAAATCTTATTACCATGTAAAGGACTATATACTTAAACGACAAGGAAGCTTGGCAATAATTTGCTTTAACGGCTCTGATAGTTCCTTAATTTAGATGATTTGTGAGATGGTGATAATAAAAAAAAAAGAAAAACCCGGCTGAGTTTGTTGTGGGCTCTTCTCAGACCAGGGCGCGTTTGGAACCCTCGCAGCTTTAGTTTTAAGATACCGTAACCGATTACACCATCATGTTTTTTTAATTAAGTAATTTTTAACGTCAATAAGTGTACCTACAGTGTAGGTACCTATATTGAATAAATGATATTGACTATTGATTTTGAAAATGTATAAGAAAGCAAAGAAAACTAGTTTTCTTACCAATATTATTAAGTATGGTAGGACCGCCTTACTTACTCGTATAGGTATAATACTTTATTGCTTTCCTGGCCCGGCCTGAGTTCGAGACTTCAAGTGCTGGACCTAGCCAAAAAAGTTGTCTGTACTACGGAAAAGCTGTATTTCATCAAATCGACTAGACCTCATGAAATTGCTAGATATCACTCAAAACAGCATTATTGTTACAATATCAATAGCTGTGATTGGCTAAATGCATGTTTAGTATTCTTGCTGCGACAATAGAACTCGCGGGAACTCACTTACTTTCCGGGAAAAATAGCCTATGACCTTCCCTGGGACCTTTCTCTGTACCAAATTTAATCAAAATCGGTTGAAAAGATGGGCTGTCTCGGTCTGTTCCCTGTATGGGAAAATGAACGCCGTCAAAGCGTAGCAGACGCACTTTCGCATATAAAATATTAGTGTGTGGTTTAAAAAACATAATAGGGCTCCGGCTTTTTCTATCGAAAAATTCTCAGAAGCAGCCCGGAGTCAGGAAGTTAGACGAGATACACGTTTCGTTCTGACGTGGGAATTTATCGACAATTCACTGTATTCGATCATTATCATGGGCCTACGCGTTTTCTATGCGTGAATAATTTCACTAACATTGTATGTACCTACAGTCATTAATAGTAATTCGACAAACACGGAAGAACAAACATAAGTATAGCTACAGCGTGGTCCAAATAGAAAAAATCGTGAGTGTTAGCTCCGACGCACGATTGGAGTTTACTCTTTACGAACGATTATAAAATATATAGATTAGTAAATGAGAGTTATGAGGGAACGCATATATTACTGAAAGCATGCTTGACTCAAAAAACTCCACAAATTTTATACCTCGTACCTAACAGAAAATACCACATACTATACGTTCAGCGATTTTAGGTAATTATCGAGTTAAGTATATTTTTTTTAGTGAGATTATAATATTTATATCGTGAGATTTCTGAGGGAGTGAGTGCTAAAGGATTTCTCTTTTGTGCTTTTTTCCAAGCATTTATTCATGCTTGTTTATGAAGTGTACTACTTATTATGCTTGAAATAAATAATTCCATTTTAACACGACAAGTCGGAAAATTTGAGCTGTTTTCATTGGAAATTCCCTTTGATAATAGAAATGAGATATCTAAGAGAATATCTAATGAAAACATCAACGCCGGTTAAATCCAGCAAAACATATTCTTGATGAATCAAATCTTCTCAGAAGGAATCCGTTATTGCACGGCTCATTATTCGCGACGCGACCCAGCGAGGGATTCTGTTGGAAAATTGATACGACACCTTCCATTCACACTTATTTATTTATTACTGGATGATGCCCGAGACTTCTGGCCCTCCCATTCGCGTGGACGGGAGCTCTATCCTCAGCAAACTTCTTTGCTACGACCCTAAGAATAGAATCATTTTTATAATAAACTAGATGATGCCCGCGACTTCGTCCGCGTGGATTAAGGTTTTTTAATTCCCGCGGGAACTCTTGAATTTTCCAAGATAAAAAGAGCCCTATATCCCTCCCCGGTATACAACCTATCCCTTTGCCAAAATTCATCAAAATCAGATGAACAGATGGGCCGTGAAAGCTTAGTAGACAGACAGACAGATAGACACACTTTCACATTTATATTTGCCTCCTATTATATTGGCCTCCAGCCTAATATGGCTTAAAAAGTTATAAAAATCTTTATTTCAGGGGGGCTCTCATAGAAGCGAATGCGAAGTAAAATATTTTTTATAGCGTTACATAGGGTTGCGGTATATCATTTTAAAGATAATGAGGAATAGAGTCCAAAAATATATATTTTTTAAATTTAACCCGAAAATTGAAGAAATGGGGGGCTTTAAGAGTGGAGATTTTCTAACGTCTAATGTTGACCTCAGAACTCTCAATTTTCTGAAAAACTGAGCCTGAAACTTGATCAATTATTTGAATTATATCCTATATACTTGAACAACATTTATACTAAAATTAGATAAATATTATAAGGAAACGAAATACTTAATTTAATTTTTAATGAGCTTCAGTATTTTTAACAGAACTTCACAATGATGTCAATAGATGGCGCTCTGTTATGGCGATACTGCGAGATCTCAGTTCGGGGCATAGATTAATTATGAACAAGTATAGATTGCTAACTCCCCTATTAAATTTTTTCTAGGTTAATACTATCGTTAGATGGCGCTACCAGGCTCGCTCGACAAATGATTATAGTAAAATCGGTGAAATATCGTATTTTCTTGGTTCAATTTGTATTAATTATTTATATAAAATTATCAAAATACAAAAATTTGATAAAATCACTTATGTAAATAGCAAATTTACATTCAACTAATTTTAACAAAATTAATTTGTAGAAGTAATTCGATTTGAAACAAGTTCTGTGTATTCTTATGATAAAATCAGCTAGTGGGCCATGCAGTTATGCTGCATTCCTATAGATGGCGTCACAAACTGACGATAGGTCTTCGATAGGTACACTAAAATAATTTTTTCTCTTGTTTTGGTGCCGGCCAAAATATTACTATACACAATATTACGGCCGGTACCTATATTATAGAGCAGGTTGGTACTTACTACTACGTCAGTACTATTATATTATTCTGTGTTACTACTTGGTATTATAATTACTTATAATACTATGGTGCCGGCTCAGTGAATTGTGCGTTTCTTGTGTTTTTTTTTTGTTTGTGACCGTGATAAGACTAATGGACTCCGAGATCCTGCTACTTAACTGCTGACCTACGCTTGTTCTGGACTCCGAGATTCTGCTGCTATACGATTAATCTTGTGCTCACCCCTGGATTTTTGATGATTCAAAACTGCTGACATACGCTAGCCACTGGAACTGATTGTATTTTATACCTACTAATTATTTTGATGTGTATATTAAATCAACATCAATCAGCATCAAACACGGTAAGTTAAGAATGAGTAAATAAGTACCTATGTAAGCGGTTCCAATATTTTCTTAACAAGACAATAATAATATACCTAGTCAACCCGTGACGGCTTCATCTGATCGCATGGTCTCAGGTTTGACTCCCGCACACTATAATATGAAGTTTCAATAAATCTACTTTGTCAGCTACTTTTGAAAATCTATGAATCTAATGAAGTAATTATTATATAACATTTTCTGCTTGCAGTTTACTATGGCTCCACACAAATGTTACTACCATGATTGTACCAATACAAGTGTAACCAAATCCATGTTCACATTCCCTATCAAGGATGAACCTCGTTTAAAATTATGGATTAAACATTCTGGTAATAGCTGGTCTAGGTATACAATTTGCTACACTGTAGTCACATAGAAAATTGTGAACCTAGTAATTTTATCTAGGTTTGACATTAGACAGAACATTAATTAATAATGTTTAGTAGAATATTATCATTGATCTTTTCTATTTTCTGGTATCTTCAACGGTTTTTCATATGAAACAATTGTTACTAAGAGACCCAATACTGAACTAAGTTAGCTATGTTATGCATTATCCAAAGCTTAGGCTGAACTGAGAGATAATATTGAATTTCAATTAAGAATAATAACTAAATATTCTTTAATAGAAATCTACTTAATACTATAGTTTATGTAAGAACTAAGAACACAATCCTTGTGAACTGAATAGTTATAATTTCAGGTAATGCAAACCTTGCATCTTTAACAAATGAAGAATTAAGGAATCGGTACATATGTGAGGACCACTTTAACAATGAAGATGTGCTGCAAAATTTTGAAAGGTCCAGACTTGTACCCATGGCTGTGCCTCTTATGTGTAAACCAGTTACACCAGAATGTAAATTTCACTTGCTATTTGAGTTTTGTATGGTTTGATAAAATATTTTACTTTTTAAGTTTACATTTTTAGAATCATATAAAGTAGATAACTGAGGTAATCCTTCTGTACACAATCTCTAAACTAAAACAACAGCATTAAATATATTGCTAACCCTTATAAAATACTTGCTGTGGAAAGGGACAGACTTAGAGCTGTCATTTTAGTTAAGTGTAGGTACAGAATTGGCCACATTATGTAAACTATAAATACCTATGATAGTAATTGTGCTTTTATAATTGTTACACACTTTAACATTATAACTTGCTAACATAATTATTATCCTTACACATCTCCCAATTATTGGTACTTGTCTTTTTGGGAGGAAAATATATTGTCTTGGTTTGACACTACATAAATAATAATTAATTTAAGTACTCTTGGGGCAGGCATTAAACTCTTGACATTCAATTCAAAGATTAGATACCTAGTTGATACACACGAATTACGAATTACGATAGTTGCTTAACATAATGGTAAGGCAACCATCGCCAACCTATTTGAAAAACGTTTCCCTTTAGTCACCCTAAAATATGCCTCATTAATGGTCAGGGTGGTTATATTCTATGCTGACACTAAAATACCAAATCATTAAATCATACATACTAATATTTTATAATGCGAAAGTCACTTTGTTTGTTGGTTTGTTGGTTTGTTGGTTTGTCCTTCAAACACGCTGCAACAGAGCAACTGATCAACGTGATTTTTGGCATGGATATAGTTGAGGACCTGGAGAGTGACATAGGCTTATCCCGGAAAATTGAGGAGTTCCCGCGGGAATCAAAAACTTATTCCACGCGTACGAAGTCGCGGGCATCAGCTAGTAAGTCATAAAGTACCTACCTATATTTTTTATAAATTCACTTACTCAAAAATGCACTTAGTTTTGGTTTTAAACATGCCTTGTTAGTTAAATTTACTGCACTAGTGCAATTTCTTTGCACTTTTTAAAAATATTATCTCATAAACCTAAAGTGTCGAATGTAGCAAGCCTCGAAAGTTAAAGGAGAATGACCAAAAGTGGGCTGTTGTTGCGTCTTAATGAAATTAACGGTAAAACATTGGAAATATGCCCAGGATTATATAATAATAAAATCACAAAGATATTAGATGGGAGTTTGGAGTAATTTGACTTTTAAGTCTTGAGGTTAAGTTTGGCAATTGTTAGATATTCTATAGCCATTTAGCTAATAATAATATATTTATCGACATGCAGGGTTCCAAAATACGTAAATAATTATATATAATATAGATAATTATTTTATTATTAGCTAATCACAGTGGAAGTCTGGTTGATGGCGATATAATTTAGGTAGGTACTTAGTTAATATTCAAGAAAAAATATTTTTAGTGAGATAACTATACCGAGTGGCAAATCATATAAAAGGGCTTAACTTGTACATTCTAAAACAGATTTTTATTTATTTTTATACTAGCTGATGCCCGCGACTTCGTCCGCGTGGTTTAAGTTTTTTTGTTATTCCCGCGGGAACTCCTTAATTTTCCGGGATAAAAAGTAGCCTATGTCACTCTCCAGGTCCTCAACTATACCCATGCCAAAAATCACGTCAATCCCTTGCTCCGTTGCGGCGTGATTGAAGGACAAACCAACAAACCAACAAACAAAGTGACTTTCGCATTAATAATATTAAGTATGATATGACATACAATAGTTTTTGTCGAAAAAAATGCCGTTTTCTCCGCGGCTTCGCCCGCGTGAATCCTTAGTTAGCGGATGCCTACGTCATCAGAGCTATCTATATTCCAAATTTCAGCCCGATCCGTGTACGGAACCCTCGGTGCGCGAGTCCGACTCGCACTTGACCGGTTTTTTTAATTTATGTCCGTTGTGGTTTCGAGAAAATGGAGCTTAAAGTTTTGAATTTAAAGCACTATTTTCCCGAAACCGTCATTTCTAACTTACTGCTCTATTGAGTACCACGACAGTATCGCAATCTGTATCTTCTTTATCTGATGACAAAAAATTGGCCACCAATTATTGTCTGATGAGGGCTGAGCCCATGCTCTTGCTACACAAATAACAAATTATTATTTGTTTTAGGTCTTGAGATGTCTCCAACGACGTTGAAAGTTAGAACGCCCCAAAAGGTTTATAAACGAAAATACATTGATCTGCCAATGCGGGAAGTCGTGTCCCCATCCACATCTTCAATTGAATATCTACAAACCGAATGCGTAAATAAACGTCGCAGAATTGAAAAAAGGGAAGAAATGGAAGACCAGCCTGAAGTGAAACGATTAAAAAGAAAAATAGCACTTCTACAAAAAAAGAACTGTTATCAACAAAACAAGATACGCCGTCTTAGTATAAAGGGCGGGAAAAGAAAGAAAAAAATGATATTTGAATCACTATCATTTTCAAGCAAGGCAGCAAAAACATTTGCTGTGATGCAATTAAGAAGTTTAAAGTCGAGAAAGAAGTGGAAGAAACTGGAGAAAAAACTATGCCTTTCCATATATTATAAATCACCCTCAACCTATATACACATGAGAAGACAAGGGATTATTTTGGCGGCACCACCAACAATTAGAAAGTGGTTAGGGCAAACTAATTGTCTGCCTGGAGTACAAAAAGATGTGTTCCTGAATCTTGAACATCGTTTCAAAAATGCTACAATCCAAGAGAGATCTTGTATATTATCATTTGATGAAATGTCCATAATGACGTCATTAGAGTATTCAAAAAAATATGATAAGATTGAAGGCTTCCAAGATTTTGGCAGAGGTGAAAGAGCACCAATGATAGCAAAGCATGTTTTAGTTTTTTTGATTAGAGGTCTTTACAGCGGCTGGAAGGTTCCTGTAGCGTATTTTTTATCAGCCGGTAATGTCGTAGCGGACAAATTAACCTTCTTTATAAGAATTATTATTAACAAATTGTTTGATATTGGTCTTCTGCCAAAAGCCATTGTATGTGACCAAATTACAACAAATCAAAAAGCGTTTAAGAGCTTGGGAGTCTCAACTGAATCGCCATTTTTTTTTTGCAATGGAAAAAAAATATTTGCTTTTTTTGATATACCTCACGCCTTGAAAAATATCAGGAATAATTTTCTCAGTAGTGACCTAACGGATGGTAACAAAATATTTTCATTTTCTGACGTGATTGCTACTTATGAGATAGATAAAAAGAATAAAAGTAAATGCTTATATAAATTGACACCAGCACATTTGAGACCAAACAACTTTCAAAAGATGAAAGTAAGTTTGGCAGCACAGATATTGAGTCGGTCAGTTGCAGTAGCAATCAGAACTGTTGTGGGAACAGGAGAACTCAAAAGCCAGACAGCGTTGGACACTGCAAATTTTGTAGAAACTGTAAATAACGCTTTTGATGCGTTAAACAGCAAGAGACGCAAATCGAAAAATCCATTTAACAGCGCAATCACCAAAAATCTAAATCGGGCTCGGCAAGCAATAATTGAAGGGAAAAAATTGCTGTCTAATTTGAAAAAAATATTAATAAAGAAGAATGGCTCCACAGACTTAGGGCTTCCAATACCGGGATCCCGGTATTGGCTAATACCGGAATCCCGGACTTTTTTCGCCGGTTTTCAATACCGGTATTGAAATGTCTAATACCGGGATACCGGTATTGGCGACACTATAAACGAAACACTGCCACTGTATTTTATTTGGCTAAGTTTAAAACTTGTATTCATGCATATTAGCTCATAAAAAACGCATTTATTGCTTAAAAACAGTGATGAAAAGTCGTTTTTGTTCACTCATGGGGAAAATTAGTGTTTGAATTTAGATCCCTGTGGCTTGCCATGTCTATTTCATTGTCTCTCAAAACGTTCAGAAATCTGTTTTATAACAATACATATTTCATTATGGCGTATTTTTTTATTAAATAATAGCTATTGAATTTAAGATTAATTTGTTTTTTGACAAAATTATCGTTTTCTTCGACTTCAATCGACTTTTTACAAAAATGTCGTTTATCATATTTTAGTAGTCACAATCTAAAGTGATCTTCGTCTAGCTTATATGAATATAAGCTAGACGAAGATCATGTCTAATGCACACGTTCAGCCCCACCCAGTGTTAGTTGAGAACAGTGCACTCGAAATTGTTGATGAGTACATAAGATACTTGGGACATACAGTCCAGTTAGGTAGGTCCAGTTTCAAGAAAGAGTTCAACCGCTGAATCCAACTCGGCTGGGCAGCGTTTGGGAAACCACGACATCTTCTCGTCCAAAATTCCTCAGTGCCTGAAGACGAAAGTTTTCGAACAGTGCGTGTTGCCAGTGATAACGGCTACGGCTCCGAAATATGGTCGCTAACTATGGGCCGGATTAGAAGGCTCAGGGTCACTTAGCGGGCGATGGAGAGAGCTATGCTTGGAGTATCCCTGCTTGATCAAATGAAATGCGTCAGAAATAAGGAGATGCGTAGACGAACCAGAGTAACCGACATAGCTCGAAAAGTCGCTAAGCTTAAGTGGCAATGGGCGGGGCGGAGCACATAGTTCGTAGAACCGATAGGCCAAAGTGCTAGAATGGCGGCCTCGCACCGCAGAGTTGGACGACTCCCCCAGTAGGTGGATGTCCATCCACCTCTCAAGCGTGTAGCTGGGAGCTGCTCTGTGGAGATTCATGCAGGAGGCCTTCGTCCAGCTGTGGACGTCTATAGGTTAAGACGACAACAATGATAGTGGTTTAAATTACAATTTTTGGCACTTATTTCACTCATTATTTAATATTACCAGCTTATTCATTTCTTAGTATTTGTTTAATTATGAGTGTAAATTGAGACAGTGCGTCACAAATATACTATATATTGAAAGTTTCTAAATTCAATGGAGGCTATAAATATATATTTTCGTAAGACCTTATCCAAAAATAGTTCTATATTGAAAATCATACAGTTGATGGTATAATGATTGATAATTAAAAAGAAATTGATTATTTGATAATAATATAAGTATTTATAAGATTGTATATAAAATAATGTGATATGTGAAACAAACGATATTTTCGTAAGAATTAAGTCTACGCATAAATAAATATCTCAATTCTCAAAATACAAATAAATCTAAAAATCTATACTTGGTGATTTTTTTTAAGAAAATACAATTTCATACAATATTGCATGATGTAAGATAGAGTGAAGGAGTTATTAAACGTTTCATGAGACAATGAAATAGACATACCAATCCACAGTGTAAAAATCAACCACAGAATTTAAGCAGAATTTTGAGTTGATTTGGTGAAAAAATATTTTTATGTAAAAACTGTTTGTTATGGTGCCGTTTGCTTCAGAAAGTACCAATTTTAAGTTAAAAAACATCTACGCCAATTTAATATTTTTCCAATACCGGGATCCCGGGATCCCGGTATTGAAAAAAATCTTTCCGGTATTAATACCGGTATTGAAAAAAACCGGTATTCGAAAGCCCCTAGCTCCACTGTCATAACAAGACCACCGAGCTTTGATGGATTTCTGCAATCTATAGAAGCTGTTATACAAATGTTCGAAGAAGAATCGTCAGGTGGCGTAAAATACCTCTTGACTAGCCGTATAAACCAAGATGCCCTGGAAAACCTTTTTTCAATATTTCGACTGAAAGCTGGTTTTAACAAAAATCCCAGTACCAGGGTGTTACGTACAATTTTCAGAAGCCAGTTGGTCAATGCGCTAATGAAAACTTCAGAAAGCAAAAATTGTTTGGAAGATAATGATACTTTCATAGAAAATTTCATATTTGAGAAACACACAGACCCTACAGTAGACCAATACGTTGAAAACAAAGAAAACGAAACGATCTCTTCAAGAAGTGATAAAGATAGACCAAGTACAAGTAAACAGTATCTTGAAAAACAGGAAACGACGACACAAACTTCATCTAAACTAACATTAGAGGAGTGTTCAGTCATCTATTTTGCTGGGTATCTTGCTAAAAAATGTCTAGACGCGTACCAATGCAGGAACTGTGCAGATACTTTAATAAAAGGCAATGAGGAGCTAACTGATAAAAATCAATTGTTAATTCTGAATAAGATATACCCAAGTGCATGCGCACCTAAACTGCTTGCACCATCGGAAGCATTGTTTGATTTAGTAGATGCATCTTTGAATATCTTCAAAGACTATATAGAAGATATGAAGCACAAGACAAATTTAAGATTTATTATGTATAAATGCATTAAGCAAAATATATCACAAAAATTTAAGAATCAAAAGTCTATTTGTGAAGATCATGAAAAGTATATAATTTACCATCTTCTTTTAGTGAAAATCTATGATTTTTGTAAGTCTCATAAAAAAAATGTATTAGAAAACAAAATGCATTCTAAATTGAGGATATTAAAAAATCTGTGATAGTATTTTTGTAATATCCTCAGTTCAATACGCATACTATATATAGTTATTATACTATATATAGCTCAATTACCACTCACTCATTGACAGAATTGTTTCTCCTAGAAAGAGACAGAAAACGATACAATGATGTACGGGAGATGTGTTCGGGTGCTGGATGAGGGTAAGGAAAAACTATTGACATTTCGGAAAACAAGATGGCGGCCGCCGTGATTCTCGCAACTCTTCTGTTTTCCAACCGATTTCGTTAAAACTCGCAACTATTGAAGAAATTAGTAAACGATCTACAGAAAAAGTGGAAATAGTTGGAAAAACAAGATGGCGGCCGAGCTGTAATGTTTTGAAATTTTTGATTTTTCGACCCCGAACCGCCGCGCCACAGATCCGAAACGGCGTGGTCGAGCATAATATTTTTTTCTTTTTTCGCCTACAATTATCCTGTATTTTGGCAGAATGGGAGTGGTTTTCAAAAATTCAAGATGGCGGCTGTCGTGGCTGCCGTTCTGTTTGAGGTACGAAAAAACGCAATTTTAAAATTCAAATTTCTCACAGTTGGCAATGTCGGATCGTTTCGACTTCTAGGGGGCGATTGTGTGTACTGACTCGAGGTATGGATTGGGGAAAAAAATTACCCCATTTCTCGGGAAGTTTTCAAGATTTACCCCAAAAATAAAAAAATCGAAATACGTATTTTTTGCAAAGTTCGAGTACGAGCAACCACGTGTCCCACTTGTACGAATGACATCTGGGTATTTTCGTCGCCGAGGTCTGGCAGCACTGGAATTTATCAAAGAAAAAGTGATTTTCGACATGGTCTCTTTTCAGGAGCAAATCATTTCGGCTGGGTGCGAGCGAGATGAAAAATTGAAACGTCATCAGGAGCGGTATATCCTGTAGTTTACGGAAAAATTATGAAACTAAGTAAAATGTTTATGTGAAACGAGGTGGCGGCCATTTTGTATTCTTTTTGTGTTTTTGAAAATTTCGATCACGATTTTGAGGCAGTTGGCAACATTTGGGAAAGTTGAAATGTATGGATCGACTGTGTATCTCGACCGGCAGTATCGAGGTATCTAAACAGTGTTGCCACATTTGGGGAAGTTTTCGAGATTTTCCCCAAAATCTTCCTCCTGTAAAATTTTGTATGAAAAATTTTTTTTTCACTGATGGCTTCTTATAGAAGTCAGAAAATTTAACTTGAAGAAAAATATGGAGACACCTGATGATTGAGGATTTCGGAGACGGGTTAAGAGCACGGCCAAGGTATTGAAGATAGGTGGGGGGTGCTCGACCAAATGTCATTCGAAACTTCATCCAATAGACAATGAGCAAAAAAAAAATTAAAAATGGCGGATTTAAGATGGCTGCCATACAAATTTATTTGGTGTCTATCTCAGAAAGTATAAAAGATGGAAGTGTGGTTTCTTGGAAAAAGATGATCAGGACTTGAAGGTCTACTTGATGAACAGGAAAAAAATTCAAGATGGCGGATATTTTTTTTTCATAGAAAATATATGGCGAATATTGAAGAGACTACAAGTGTAGAACTATGCAAGATTTTGAAACGGAAAGAGCCAGAAAACAATACAATGATGTACCAGAGATGTGTTCGAGTGCGGGATTCGAGTGAGGAAAAATTATGACATTTCGGAAAAACAAGATGGCGGCCGACGTGATCCTTGCAACTCTTTTGTTTTTCAATCGATTTCGTTAAAACTCGCAACTGTTGAAGAAATTAGTAAACAATCAATAAAAAAAGTGGAAAAAATTGGAACAACAAGATGGCGGCCGAGCTGTAGCGTTTTGAAATTTTTGATTTTTCCGTTTTTGAGGCAGTTAGCTGAAATAACATATAGAGGTAGGAAAATTAAAATCAATGATCGTTGGGTAGTTTCATACAAAGCCGCCTCACTCCTTAAGTACAACTATCAAATTAATGTCGAAGTGTCCACAGCTACTGCCGTTGTATTTACCTATTTAAATATATTAAAAAAGGCGCTGATCATTCTCGCGTCGCAGTTACCCGAAGATAGTGAAATAGGTTACGCGAGCTGCTTTAGCAGCTCGCGCACAGAGCGAAACACTAGTTTCGGCTATATAGGTACATTATTTTGCGAAAGCTACAACAATCATATTAAATTCTCTCCAAAAGATGGTAAATAAAATATGACGTCATTATGGACATTCTTTTTTGTACTTGGCTGAGTTTTAAAAATGATAAACAGCTGGTCCGAGTCCACTATCTAATATGAGGTGTTTTTCAGTACCAAGTGTTACGATATATTAATTAACAACTAAAACTTTTTTAACTAATATTATAAATGTGAAAATTCGAATGTTTGTTAGTCGATTTGGAATGGAGAAAGATTGTACTAAACCATAAACTAACTAACTTTGGAAGAAAAGTACTTGCTGACATTTTCAAGAGGCAATTTTTATTTTTATTTTTTAGGAATTTCCATAGAAATTATAAATAAATGGCTAACGCAATTACCATAGACAGTAATTTTACTTATTTCTGCCCTTCTTGTGCGACTTTGTCCGTCGCGTCGTCCAGTTGTTAACCACCAGCTTTCGACATGTTTTAGTCAAAATCGGTTAAAGATCTGCTGCCATTTTGTTAAAATGTTTAAAAAAAATTTAGTAAGTTCTCTTGTATTTATTATGTTTGTCTTGACAAATATGCCATAAAAGTGTCTTGACAAAATATGACGTAAAAGACAGTCTGAATTAATAGACGAATAGAGGTTTCACGTAAAAAGTTAAATTAGGTGAATTTTTCCGACTTAATTCACATTATTGCAATATTCGATGGGATCGCTAATTTATTTTAAAATAAAATGCAGCCTATGTTACTCACTGATAAAGTAGCTTTCTATAGGTGAAAGAATTTTTAAAATCGGTCCAGTAGTTTTTTAGTTTATCCATTACAAACAAACAAACAAACAAACAAACAAATCTTTCCTCTTTATAATATTAGTTTAGATCATAAGTATATTTACAATGTTTCACTGTTAGTTTGATTAAGACGCAAGAACAGCCCAAATCGCATACAACAAGTAATAAAATTAAAAATTTTAAAAAAACCCACGACGAACTGCAGAGCTCCATTATACCTTTGACCTGTATAACTTTGAAACAACAATTAGAACTTAACAAACGTATATATTACATAATATCTAAAACACAAAACTGCATCTTTGACAGCTCAGTAGTTTTTTTGACCAGTGTGGTGGACTATGGCCAAACCCTTTTCAAATGGACAAATCAAAAGAGTCCAAACGCGACGGGTATACGATGAGAATTTAGGGAGTTCCCATGATCGCCTCCTGACTCCATCATGATACCCTGGGCAGCATCTAGGTACAAGCTAAATATATCTAAAACAAAAAGCCCGCATCTAAATCAGCACAGTAGTTTTTGAGAAAAATGGTAACATATTGAAAAAATAAAATCATAGACTACAGCTCAGCTTTGTTGTCTAAAATATATCTAAGAACCTTCTCACAAGCTATACACATCTAATGAAAAAAACCGCATTTCAATTGACCCAGTACTTTTTGTAAAAAATGGTAACATATCGAAATATTAAAATCATAGAGACAGCTCAGTTTGGTTGTCTATAGTCCTAAAATATATCTAAGAACCTTCTCTCAAGCTATATATATCTAACTAGTATTTCGCCCTGTGCGCGAGCTGCTAAAGCAGCTCACGGGTTGCGGTTAGACTTACAAGTAGTACAGATTTTACTGTGCTAAACTGAATTCATTTATTATGGTGATAACAAAATAAATAAAAATGGCGCTGATTTTTTAAAACTTTGGTAACAGTTTCCTGTTTCGTAACCCCAGGGAGTCCTAAATATCGATTTTGAACGAAATTGGTCAATTAACAAAGAATTTCAAAATGGCGCTGATTTTCTAAAATTTTGGTAACAGTTTCCTGTTTTGTGACCCCAGGGAGCCCTAAATATCGATTTTGAACGAAATCGGTCAATTAACACAGAATTTCAAAATGGCGCTGATTTTTTAAAATTTTGGTACCAGTTTCCTGTTTTGTGACCCCAGGGAGCCCTAAATATCGATTTTGAACGAAATCGGTCAATTAACAAAGAATTTCAAAATGGCGCTGATTTTTTTAAAATTTTGGTACCAGTTTCCTGTTTTGTAATCCCACGAAGCCCTAAATATCGATTTTGAACAAAATCGGTTAATTAACAAAGAATTTCAAAATGGCGCTGTTTTTTTAAAGTTTGGTAACAGTTTCCTGTTTTGTAACCCCAGGGAGTCCTAAATATCGAGGGTAGGCACTCAAAAAGCGCACACGTGTTTTTGGGGTGTTGAGTTATTTTATTTAAATAAAACTATTTAAGATTTAAATATTCATATGTATTAAGTGTTTTTGTACCTACCAGCCTTAACTCCAATCAAATAATCCATACTTAGCAAAGTTACTGAAGGATTTCACTGTAATACACATCATAAAAGCAGTAAGCACATTCACCAACTATGGAAGCCATTCAGAACTCGATTCAATCACTGACTGAACATTTCAACACTCAAATGGCGGAATTTCAGAAGAGTCTACAGGGAGCAATTCCAGCAACAAGCCCCACTTCCAACATAGCTGGTCAGTTTAATACATTCCGTGCTTTTGTGTTATCTGCACTCGCCGGTCTCCAGCAGCAGGTAGAAGTACTGGCAAGACAAACTGATCAGTTGGAGATGCGGAGTAGGCAGAAGATGCTACTGGTTCACGGGATCCCAGAGGGCAACGATGGTAATCTGACAGCCACAGTGAGTGCATCTTTGTCCGATCATCTGAAATTACCCAACTTGCAGGATGATTGTTTTAGCCGTTGCCAGCGCTTAGGTCAGCCTAAGGGTGACAAGCCTCGGGCTATACTGCTAAAATTCCGGGACTTGCTAGTAAAGAATCAGGTCTGGTTTGCGAAATCTGCTCTCAAGGGTACTGGAATAACTTTGTCGGAGTTTTTAACAAAAGACCGGCACGATGCCTTCATGGCTGCAAGGCAGAAGTTTGGAGTTTCAAAGTGCTGGACGAGAGAAGGGCTCATCATTATCGTAGGACGCGACGGCAAACGCCACCGGGTGACCTCCAAGGCGGAGGTTGACTCCATTCAGATGCGCAGTGATGACCAGGTTCCAGCGTCCTCAGCAGCCACTTCCAGTGCCAAAATCACACCTCAAGGACCGAAGACCGCTAAGCCAGCGATGAATGAGGCGGTAAAGACAAAGCGGACTGTTAGGAAATAAGGCAGAGTATCCTTTTGCCTGGTATCTATGTTTTGTTGTTGATTTGTAGACGCTTGCTGTAATTTTTATGCTGCTACTTCTTGCACTTAGCTAACTACTGTAGCTACTGTAGCTAACATACCGCTTTCTCTTCTCCATAATTTAAAGCAATCATCGTAAGTAATCAGTTTTTTTTTTTTTTTTTTATTGTTGTGGGTTTGCAGCCATAAAATAACAATAACAATAACAAATAGCATTGTAGGTACTCAAAACATGTCAAATGTCAATGTCATTTGTGTGAAAATGACATTTAAGAATGTCAGCCATAGACAAGACATAGCCATAGACTAAGTTCTTAGTTTTAATCGTGAGTTAGGCTTTGAATTCAAGTATATTAGTGATTTCGTATAATTAGTGGTATAATATCTTGTATGCTGGTTAATTCTGTTACTCTTTATATTAGAATTCATAGCTATTTGTAGTTTAACTTTCAGTATTGATTTTTGAACTAAGCATAAAAGTTGATAGACTATTATGTTTAGATGTGCTTTTAATTTTAATTGAAATGTTCAGCAGTGTGTATTAATTAATGTTACGTTAGATATAATAGCTATCTATTTAGTTATGTTTAGCTGCTGGTGGGTATATTAAGAAGTATTGCATACCTATTTTAAGTTGTTATTTTATAATTATTTTGACACTTTTTATATTATATTTATATATTTTATATTTGAGTTACGTATATATTTTTATTATTGTGTATTATGTTATTTCAAGATATAAGCCTAGATGACTCTTTTTTTTCACTTTCTTCTGATGAAGGATTGAGCAGTGGCGACAGTTTTTACAGTATACCTTCTCTTTCTGAAACTCTAGACTCACACTTTTCTGACGTCCCGAAAAATTTCAATATTGTACATATTAATGCTCAGAGTATTCCTGCACATTTCCCAGATATGCTTTCGTCTTTCGAGTGCAAGAATATCCATGCGATTTTGATCTCCGAGTCATGGTTAAAGCCGTGTCTGTCCTCCACATCGTATGCTCTTCCTGGCTATCACCTCATTCGGAATGACCGTGCTAATCGCGTTGGTGGAGGTGTTGCAATATACCTTCGCACTCACATACCATTTAACATCCTCAGTGTGTCCATGTTACAGGCTGTTCCAGAGGCGGAACATTTATTTATTGAAATAATTTTTTCTAGTGTGAAACTTCTGCTTGGTGTGTTTTATAGTCCCAGTCTAACAATAGACTACTTTTATAGCTTTGAAACTCTTTTGGATAAATTCATCCCACTCTATGAGCACTCAGTTATTATGGGGGATTTTAATACATGCCTCTTAAAAAATGATGCACGTGCATTCCGTTTGAAGTCAATAGTGCAGGCAGCTAACTTACATATTCTTCCTCTCTCTGCAACTCACTCTTTTCCTAATTCTACTCCATCTCTTCTTGATCTTATTTTTGTTTCCTCAGTGGACTTTGTGGCTAAACATGGTCAATGTTCTGCAGATGCTTTTTCTTACCACGATTTAATCTATCTGTCTTATAAAATTCGCCCTCCCAAGGCTAGATCAAGAATTCTTCTCAAGCGTAATTTTAGTGGTATGGACCCTGTTAAGCTGCGAGACGATGCTTCTCAAATTGATTGGACTGAGGTCCTTACTGGTGACAGTATTGATAACCGGGTGGAAATTTTCAATTCTCTCTTGACTCAGTTATATGATATCCATGCTCCAATACGCCCAGTAAGAATTAAACACCTTCCTGCTCCTTGGCTAACTGAGGAAATTAAAACCTTGCAACATAAAAAGATTGTGGCTAAAGCAAAGTACAAATCGAATGCTAGTGACGCTAATCGAGTTAAATATAAGCACATTCGGAATCGATGCAACAGGTTATGTAGAGATAAGCAACGACGTCATATTCATAAGTCTGTACTTGAGGAGGAAGACTCCGGACGGGTATGGAAGTTTCTGAAATCTCTCGGAGTTGGGAAAGCAAGTAGCAATAGTCACTCTAGTAATATTGATTTTAATCAGCTTAATCAGCATTTTTCCTCGTCTAGTACTATTGATAGTGCTGTAAAATTAAATACAAAAAATCAAATTCTAGCTTTACCCACTCCTGATGATCCCGCTTTTATTTTTAGTCATATTGACTGCAGTGATGTTAAGAGAAGTATTATGGAAGTCAACTCTGATGCCGTTGGTATTGATTGCATTAGTCGTAAAATGATTATTCCTCTCCTTGATCTGCTAGCTCCTGTAATTACTTCTGTCTTTAATCATTCCATTTGTACCGGTGTTTTCCCGTCCTCTTGGAAGGATGCACAGGTTACTCCTATTCCAAAAAAATCTAATCCAGCCAGTTTTTCAGATTATCGCCCTATTTCTATTTTACCATTCCTTTCAAAAGTTTTTGAGCGTATAGTTCATAAGCAAATGACACTTTTTCTCTCTAGATGTAACCTCTTAAATCCATTTCAATCCGGTTTTCGACCCGGGCATAGTACGACTACTGCATTAATCAAAATTACTGATGACATCCGTTTTGGTATGGATAATCAGCGTGTAACAGTGTTGACTCTCCTAGATTTTAGTAATGCTTTTAACAGTGTCGATTTTGAATTACTATTGGCAACTTTAACTTCTCTTAATATATCTCCTGGAGTCATTGACTGGTTTCATAGTTACTTGCATGGGCGCAGGCAGCGGATACGTGTCGAAGAAACTTTTTCTGACTGGTGTTCGATAAGTGCCGGCGTACCGCAAGGTGGCGTGTTGTCTCCTCTCCTTTTTTCGATTTTCATTAGTTCAGTTACTCAGCACATATCTTCTCTCTACCACCTGTATGCTGATGATCTCCAAGTGTATGCTCAGTCTAAACTACAAGATCTGTCCAAGACTATTGGCTTGATTAATAATGATTTAGATGCCGTTGTACACTGGAGCAAATCTTACGGGCTAAAAGTAAATCCAACAAAGACCCAAGTCATTATAATAGGTAGTCAAAATCTAGTATCACGCATTGATTGGGCTACTCTTCCTTGTATTGTTTTTGATGGAGTCCAATTGCAGTATAGCGATACTGTCAAAAACTTGGGTGTCGTATTTGACAAGTTTCTGTCTTGGATCCCTCAGGTTGGTGCAGTGAGTAGGAAGATGTTTGCAGCTGTTGGTTCTCTCCGGAGGTTAAGTAACTTTCTACCTATACCGACTAAAATTGCGCTTGCACAATCTCTCCTTTTACCAATTCTTGATTATGCTGATTCTTGTTACTTGGACTTAAGTGTGGAGCAACTTAATAAGCTCGAGCGCATCCAAAATCTCTGTATACGGTTCATATTTGGGCTCCGTAAATATGACCACGTTTCCGAATTTCGCAATAAACTCGAGTGGCTCCCAATTCACCTTCGCAGGAATACTCGAATTTTATCTCTCCTGTACAGTGTTCTTTTCAATCCAACTACTCCTCCTTATTTGAAAGAACGGTTTGAGTTTCTCGGTGATTCTCATGCGGGTCGATCTCTCCGCTCTGAGGATAACTTAATTCTCAGAGTTCCTTCGCATAGCACTTCCTTCTATTCCAAGTCCTTTTCCGTTACAGCTGTTCGTCTTTGGAACTCTCTCCCTCTTAATATAAGGCGGGCGCAGTCCCTGCCTATTTTTAAGCGACTCCTTAAAAAACATTTTATGCCCCCGTAATTTTGTATACCTTCTCAATTCCTTAGTTATTAGTATTCATTTTTTAGGCTTATATCTTATATTATGATATTTAAGTATATATTGTATGTATTTATGTATGTATGTATATAAGTATGTATGTTTTATTTATTATTATTTTATTTATTTTTTATGTATACTATCTGTTTAAAAATATTATAATATATTTTTAATTTTAAGTAATTTGTGTATTTAGTTAGATATGTATTGTTTTTTTTTAGTTTTAAGATATTGACTGTACCTATTTACGATTTCATCCTTCATTCTTTTTTAGTGTACACCCTCATTCAGTATTTCTATTATACTTTCCTAGTTAGGTTGCCTGGAAGAGATCGCTTCTTAGCGATAAGGCCGCCTATTGTACAGCTTCTTCGCTTTATGTATATATGTGTTCTTCTGTTTTGTATTTTGTTTGGTGTACAATAAAGTGTATTTTCATTTTCATTTTCATTTCATTTCATTTCATTTCATATCGATTTTGAACGAAGTCGATCAATTAACAAAGAATTTCAAAATGGCGCTGATTTTTTTAAATTTTGGTACCAGTTTCCTGTTTTGTGACCCCAGGGAGCCCTAAATATAGATTTTGAACGAAATCGGTCAATTAACAAAGAATTTCAAAATGGCGCTGATTTTCTAAAATTTTGGTAACAGTTTCCTGTTTTGTGACCCCAGGGAGCCCTAAATATCGATTTTGAACGAAATCGGTCAATTAACACAGAATTTCAAAATGGCGCTGATTTTTTAAAATTTTGGTACCAGTTTCCTGTTTTGTGACCCCAGGGAGCCCTAAATATCGATTTTTAACGAAATCGGTCAATTAACAAAGAATTTCAAAATGGCGCTGATTTTTTAAAAATTTTGGTACCAGTTTCCTGTTTTGTAATCCCACGAAGCCCTAAATATCGATTTTGAACAAAATCGGTTAATTAACAAAGAATTTCAAAATGGCGCTGTTTTTTTAAAGTTTGGTAACAGTTTCCTGTTTTGTAACCCCAGGGAGTCCTAAATATCGATTTTGAACGAAATCGATCAATTGACAAAGAATTTCAAAATGGCGCTGATTTTTTTAAATTTTGGTACCAGTTTCCTGTTTTGTGACCCCAGGGAGCCCTAAATATAGATTTTGAACGAAATCGGTCAATTAACAAAGAATTTCAAAATGGCGCTGATTTTTTAAAATGTTGGTACCAGTTTCCTGTTTTGTAATCGCACGGAGACCTAAATGCAATAAACCGCATCTCAATCGGCCCAGTACTTTTTGTGAAAAATGGTAACAGTGGTTGAAAAATTAAGATCATAGACTACAGCTCAGCTTTGTTGTCTATGGTCCTAAAATATATTTAAGAACCTTCTTACAAGCTATACACATCTAATGCAAAAAACCGCATCTCAATTGGCCCAGTACTTTTTGTGAAAAATGGTAACATGTTGAAATATTAAAATCATAGACTACAGCTCAGCTTGGTTGTCTATGCTCCTAAAATATATCTAAAAACCTTCTCACAAGCTATACGTACCTAATGCAAAAAACCGCATCTCAATCGGCCCAGTACTTTTTGAGAAAAATGGTGACAAAAAAGTGCACAAACAAACAAACAAACAAACAAACAAACAAACAAACAAACAAACAAACAAACAAACACACAACCTCTTAGGGCAAACACATATACCGTCTCCGCTTCGTCGAGGGTAAAAATGGTCAATCTCCTTTTTCAGGGTTATGGAGAAACAGAGGGATGTAAGTCCGGCACAAATACAAGGATACTTCATGTTCCACAAACAGTCGAAGCTACTTGAAGTGTTAATATCTAACTGTTGTAGACAGACTGCGAAATGCCTCCAGGTCTTAACTTAGGTAGTTGTTAGTTCTAAACATAGTTCCCAGGCGAGGGCACCGAAAATACGTCGTATTGGAGACTCAAGTGCCAAGCGTTCACAGCGGTTTGCTGAACAAAATTTGAGAACGTATGGTGGAGTTGTTCGTCTCAGTGCCGACTGACCATTATTGGGTATGGACTATTTTAATCAAGTGCTACCCGTGCGAAGCCGGGGCGGACCGCTAGTTAGATAATAAAAAAATTATTAAGATATGCGGGAGTTTGGACTTTGGAGTAATCTGACTTTTAAGTTTGAGGTTAAGTTTGGCAAGTGTTAGGTATTCTTTAGCCATTTAGCTAATAATAATAGGTATATTTATCTACATGCAGGGTTCCGAAATATGTAAATAAATAAATATTATATAGATAATTATTTTATTTATAGCTAATTACAGTAGAAGTCTGGTTGATGGCGATATAATTTAGGTAGGTACTTAGGTAATAATCAAGAAAAAATATTTACAGTAGGTATTGTGCATTATTCAAGAAATACTTGATAAAAAAACTAAATCTACCATTACTCTAGACTCTACCTACTTCAGAACTATAGGCACATGAGTTCTGATCTGCTAAGAGCCTTCGGTCATGGCTAGCTATAACCCTACCGGCGAAGCCAAGTGCTGCCAAGCGATTTAGCGTACCTACCTAGAAATCGATTCGGGGTTTATTATAAGTACCAAGCCTTTATACCCCTTCTTATTAGCCCACTACCATCTTAGGCTACATCATCAAATACCATCAGGTTGAATCGCAGTCAAGGGCTGACTTGTGAAAGAATCAAAAAACAAGAATAACTAACATATATATAAGAAATACTTTAAAAAAACACGAAAACAAGTGATCTAGATTGTTTATTTAAAAAAATATATAATTAGACACGTTTACGTGCTCTCCGAGGCACGGGTTGAAACACCGCCAACTTCCTAACTCCGGGCTAGTATAAAGAATTTCTTGCCAGAAAAACCCAATACTTGTTATGGCCCGACCTGGGACTCGAACCCGGGACCTCGTCGGTCGCAGTCAAAGACAATAATATATAAACCTGTATTATAATTAATCTATGGTCGCAGTCGAACATGCTAACCACTAGACCAACGAGGCAGTCATGGATATATACGTTAGATGGCACTAGGTAAGTTTGATCGAGTAGATGATTCAACTACTACTCGTTAGATGGCAATAGCTATGTTCGTTATTAATTATTTTTCAGCTTGCACAGTTACGCCATCTCAGATAATGCGAAGAACTACAAGGTACCGGCGACTTTAATGCGCATTTAGCGAGCTTTGATTTAATGTATGAAGAGAACAGTCTTACACTGGTTTATATATTGTCTTTGGTTCGGGGCGAACCACTAGTATTAATATGGATTTATTTTAATACCTTATTGCACGCAAAAGTGTGGTGAAAAGTAAAAGAACCCGGACTTTTCCAAAGTGCTTTTTTAGATGGTCAAATGAAACGACCAATACAATACCATCGATGGTGTAATTGACCCTGAGACATCATCGGTTTCGTTATCCTTCGCACAGTCAATAGAGCCGGAAGGACGTTCTCGGGAACCCACCGCATTATTATCCCAAGAAAACTCCTATCTTTATTTGATTAATTGAGGGGTCACGACCGTCAATAATGAGGAATACGACGCAGAGAGAAAGAGGTACCAGGTGGGTATAATCTACAGGAGGAAACTTTAAAAACAAGAGTCGCTCATGCAACCCTATCCTAACTTTTCCTCATCATCCAAATACCTAAACACATCTTCATTAGAAGGGAAATCTCTTTAAAACCCGCCAATATCACGGTAGAGATAGTTCGCGGAGTAACTTTTTAATTACTGCTCGGTTTTAATTACACTCAGCTTGACGTATTTGGGTCAACCACGCATCAAAGGCTCTTGTGATTCTTCGGTTTTCCAGTACTTGAAAACAGAGTGATTAAAATCACTTTGAGTATTATTTTCAGGGTCCAGTGGTTGGTTTTGTGTTCTATTATGTGAATGGAAACTGGGGGCTGGGGCTACGGATAACAATGGCCAAATAATGCAGACAGATACATAAAAAGAAGCGGTAAATGTACCCATTTTGCACAAGCCACATATTCAACAACGCCTACCTAGGAAATAGGAGCCTACAAAGAAGGCAATGGATTATGGAACTCATCCGACCCCCTTTTCTTTAATTAGTGGCTATCAAAAAATGAAAGCCATAACAATTTTCCAGTTATAATTTTTTTAGTTTTTTGTGACGTTTCTGAGGGAGAGTGTTAATTTTTTTCATGTTATTTTGTGAAAATGGGTGAATTTGCGATTAGAAAAAATTTATGTTCGACTGGGGTAAGTCGAACTTTAAAATTTAGATTAAAAATACTTAAGCCTGTCTACGTCACCACAAAAACGTCAGACGATATACAAACCCTTCTCATTCCGAGAGATCATTCTCATACTCATACTCAGTAGTGAGCTGGGTTGAAGATGAGATGAATAAGTAGTACCACCTTGATTCTCTATGGAATCTAACATTGCTCCGACCTATTTCCCGCTGATCCATTGCGCTGTTTGACTTGACATAAGCTCTCGAATAACTTTGAAAGCACGTAACCACACACGCTCTGCATAATATATTCCAATATGTGGAGAAGTTGAAACGGGTCAGATAATTTCCAGCACGGAATGGAAAAGTTGAAAACTATTATGTAGGTACTTACGTAAATCGTAAGCCGCCATTTTTTTATTCCACTACAAGGTAGCCGTTGACTGCGATTTCACCTTATGGTAAGTGATGATGCAGTCTAAGATGGTAGCGAGCTAACCTGTTAGGGGTATGGCAGTTATATTAAACGCCTAGTTGGTTTCGAAACGACATCGTACCGGAACGCTAAATCGCTTGGTGGTACTTCTTTGCCGGTGCCATTTAAAGCATTGTCGTATTAATGAATTTAAAGTTTTTAGTTAATAGAGGGAAAGCGAAGCATTGGTAATCGAAGGAAGTCGCGGCTTAGGAATACCGGAATGGACAGATATAGTCATCGTAGCACAATTTTACCGTTTGGTGAAGGATACATCATCATCATCATCATCATCATCATCATCATCATCACTACAGCCTATTAACGTTTCACTGCTGGGCACAGGCCTCCACTCTCATAGGAGAGCGCGAATTAGAGCTTAGACCCACCACGCTGCTCCAATGAGGGTTGGCGGGCTACATATTTTTAAGCAAGGATACATATTTTTTCAGATTAAGTAGGTTTGCTGGGCACTCGTAGGCCCTACTGGCAACTGCAGCGTCCCAAGGTCCAGCGCTAGGCATCGCCAAGAAATGAGCCCTAGGGTCTGGATACATCGGGGGGCGACGTCTAAGGGCGCGTCCTGTCAGGCTCGGACGACTTAGGACGACGTTAGGACGGGAGGCGACGTATATGTAAATATACGAGTAGGTACATTGGCAAAGTTTCAAATCAATACGGCAGTGATTAATTGAATAAACCTAAATAAATTAAATCAAGTTTAATTATTTGTTTTCATACGTAGTTTAGTTACAGTGTGTGAAGGTAATAATAGTAGATTGTTACACAAGGGACGTAAGTAAGCTATTACAGAACAAGATCCAATTTGGCGCCAGTGCGAGCGCAGCTCGCATAGGGTGCTAATGGATCGCGTGCACCCGAGATATTTCAGTCACACGAGCGAGCGCAGCGAGCGAGGGTGAATATAGTTCGAGGGTGTAATAGCTACTTGCAACCGAGGTAAGCATTCTACTTTATATATTTCTTGCGAGGTAAATAAAACATTGGTAATGCAAAATGAAATTTTAATTAGAATAAAATTTAGCAAATTTAGAGAAATCACTTTACAAACAAACTTCACAAACTTTCAGATCAAATGAAATGCCGCCATTTCCATTTTTTTTTCGTAAATAGTTTTCCATTTTTTTTTTACGGCTCTGGGTTCCAAGGAGTTTTGCATAGTTTGAAATGTATGGAAATTAAATGCCGCCATGTTCAGTGTTTTTTTTTCAGTAAAAAGTTTTCTTACCATTTTATAAGAAAAGAGATTGTTTACCAAAGAGTTTTGCATAGCTTGAACTGTAATGTGAACATTACAATTCAAGCATAGTGCGACGTAATGTTGCCTTGAATTGCAAACACCAACTTACAAGGAGACTTTCCACCATAGTAATTCCTAGTTACTGAGCAAGTATGATATAAAAGCGTGTTAATAAAATACACATGCTACCAAATAAAAATAGCTCTGACGTTGTCCTGCGCAAGTAGCTGATGCCTGCGACTTCGTCCACGTGAATTGATGTGTTATGATTCCCACGGGAATTCTCCAATTTTCCGGGATAAAAAGTAGCCTATGTTTTTTCTGGGGGGATACAACCTATCCCTGTATCAAATTTCATCAAAATCGGTTGAGTAGTTGGGCCGTGAAAGCGTAGCAGACAGACACACTTTCGCATTTATAATATTAGTATGGACTTCGTATAGATATGGATATTCCGAAAGGGCTAATTGGACGCCGCCTTTACCCTTTTAGGTGCCCGTTTCTTGTTTCTACCATTGTAATTACACTGGCCCAGTTTCCTACAGGGGATATATAAACATATATGTATAGTGTATGCAGATTTTCAAATAGCTCTTTCAACATGCTGCTATATAGGGCTTTCTGAATTTCAGAACACGGTTGATTACCCCCTTTTGCGTCCGAAGTATTACAGAAATGTATTCCGGTTTCCTAGTATTTTTCTTCACACGAGTACACCGGTATTCATTTTTATTTTCAATAAATAAGTATGCCAATATCTGGCAATATTTTGCCTCTCAATAAAGATGTATCCGAACCGATTTTCTTGAAACACACAACACTCTCGATCACTCGTTGTGTGTTTCAAGAAAAAAACTAAATCAAAATCGGTCGGCGTCAGGGTTTACAAAAACACATCTATAATAATAAAAAAAAATGAACGCAAACAATATCGCTGCACCTAACCAGCGCCAGACATCGGATGCCGTTAGCTAAGCCGGATCAATTAATGGCTTAAACCGTTAAATCGCAGGCGCATCGCAACAGATCATCTGACTTCAAAACACTTTAATGCCGGTTTTATACAACTATATGTTAATCCGTTAGTAACACACACCAGAGAACATACTACTATTGCTTAAAACCGTAGTGTTTTAATATTGTTGACGTTCGTGTGTTAGAATTATAATCCTTATTTTAGAAACGTCAAGGTACGTGACATCAAACTGTCATTTTGAGTAATATTGCTTAAGTATTGCTCTAAGCGTTGGCACTTGGCAGTATGTACCCTGTAGTGCGATTTCGTAACTTCTGCATCATTCATTGTTACAGTATCAATTGTTGTGATTGACTGAATTTATGGTATTCTTGTTGCGTCAATGACTGTTAAGGTGCCAGCGGAGAATGAATTGCCCATACAAACGTAATACCAAAATTATTTGTAATTCGAGAATATTTCCACCATATTATGCGATTATTATGATTGAACTTGTATTTATCTAGGTCCCTGGATAAATATTTTTTCAAAATACTTTCCCAAAATTAAATGTAAGCACATTGCGTGTTGCATGTTTTTACGATATTAAATTTAATGACATGTTTTCTCCTTATTGGTTTTATATTAAAACCAACGATATCTCACGTACTAAATGATCAGGAACATAGCCTATATTGTCAAGTTACAGAATAACAACACGAAGTTAAAAACACAACAATTATTCATTCATCATTTTTGATATTCACGGAACAAGACCAAAATGTATAACAAACTCTATACGCTCATATTGCTATCGCGCTTGCACGCGATCATGTGTCATCAGCCAAATAGAGATAGCAATATACCGGCAACTTTATATTTGCGGTTCGAATAGAAGTTGCGAGCGCCGCTCCCCGGCCTCTTAACCATTTTTAGCCGGTCGCCCGCTAGTACTCTTTAGCGAAAGACTACTCAAAATAATGACGCGAAAACCAATCCCCTTTCCTGTTAAAGCATTTCCCCATTTTCTTCAATTGATTCATTGTCAAGTATATGGGGTGCTGCGATAATGACTCAGCAACACCACGAAGAAAACTCCTTATTTTACCTAGTTGTTAGTACTTACGTAATGCTTTTATGTTTCGTCGATTGGGTAGGGGTTGAACATTTTTCTTTGTTTTCGAAGCACTTTTATTTTATTCATTGATATTATTTATACGAGTAGATGATGCCCGCGACTTCGTCCGCGTGGCTTAAGTTTCTTTTTATTCCCGCGGGAAATCTTAAATTTTCCGGGATAAAAGTAGCCTATGTCCTTCCCCGGGATATAATCTATCCCTGAACAAAATTGGTTAAACAAATAGGCGGTGAAAGCGTAGCAGACAGACAGACACACTATAATGGCTTAGGCTTGACCACAATAACATCTGATGGGAAGTGAGGATGCGGCCTAACATGGTACGCTTGCCTAGAAGATGCCTATTTACCTACTCTTGATTTAAAGATACCCGGATAGTAATTGGTGGGAAACACAGTTTTTGGTAGAGTATTCGAATGAGGAATGAACACGCAGCCTTTGGTACGCGTGGATGGAATGTCGACGACATAGGGGTGGAGACTCGCACAATGTCTTGCGGTACGATGGTAAAAAGGTGAAGGAGTTATAAGATCGAAAAGCTTACAGACTCTCCTTAGCAGACTGTACTTTTTCTCGTATTTTTTTATCAAAGTATCCATCCTGGGGATCTCTCCCAAATAGGTATCAAAATTCGCTTTATTCTGACGAAGATAAAATATTTTTATACCGTCATAAATTATTAAGCTATTAAGGTGGGATATTAAATATTTATTTTCGTCTCATTTTACATGCAATACCGGTTCTCGCAAAGAAGTAACTGTCAATATTAAATGCCGTTATATTTTAAAGATTTCTTACAATGCTGAGTTTATTACCGGGTTTATGTCATTCCATTTTATTTAATTGCACAGTTATAACATCTAGTTGGACTCTGAAAGTCGTTTAAACGATTTAAAGATTTCTGCAATAAATGAGATAATACTCTACTATGTACTTCTAGATAATATAAACCGCCGACCCTCTCGGTAGCGGAGAAACCAGCCTGTGGAGTATGAATTAAAAAAAAATGTTAAACAATACACGAATAAAAAAAAATTACTCCATTATAAACCAGTAGCTGATGCCCGCGACTTCGTCCGCGTGGATTAAGGTTTTTTTGGTTACCGCGGGAACTCTTTAAATTTCCGGGATAAATAGTTAATAGCCTATGTGTTATTTCAGACTATAATATATCTCTGTGCCAAATTTCATCCAGAACCGTTCAGCCGTTCTGGCGTGATTGAGTAACAAACATCCATTCATCCATACACATTCATCCATCCAAACTTTCGCATAATAATAAAAGTATCCCTTAGGCATTGGTTCTTTTTAAAGAGTGCCCTGAGTATACTTAGGTGTAGGAGAAAAAAAAAGTGAGCGCCTATAACATAGCAAGTTTGGCTCGATTTTTCCTTGCGCCTTTCGCAAAGCAATGCTCATTTTCTACTCTAAACATGTCTATAAAGTATGTTCTTTTTAAAAATACGATCATTGATGAAAGTGTGGGAAATTCACGATGTTCCAATACGGAGAAGTAACGGCCTTTCCTTCGCTCGGTTCGTAAAGTTCGTTATGGAATTCTGCATGTTGCAGGTTAGGCAAGACGAAAATGGAATTTAATTTCACGCGAGTGTTTTGGGATTTAGGTATCAGTCCTACCAGTATATAAGTAAGGGATACCTACCTACCTACCTATATACCTACTCTTAAACGCTCTATATATAAATTGTGCGCCCTGGAGAAAATTGGGTTAATTCACCTACGAGACATTTTAATAAGATTTTCGACACATAATTTAATATAAAAAAATATTTTTAAACAACCGACTTCAAACTCCCGCGCCAACTTTACAACAACAAGCACACGCTATACAAAGTACTTATTTTATTGTTGATATTTTAAAAACCGCTCGACCGATTTCGATAAAATAAAAAACAAAAATAAAAAAATACAACTATCGAATTGAGAACCTCCTCCTTTTTTTGAAGTCGGTTGAAAATCACAAGTGCTAAATTTCTCATGTATCGTGAACATTGGTAGACGTTCAAAAATAAATATATTTAAACCGAAGTTTTTAGTCTTCTAGCCGTGTATTGTTCTGTAAGTAATAGAGCAATTTATGATCATGGATGTGTATGCATTAGTGGCGTGCACAGAGTTCGGATCTAGGGAAGGCATTAGTTAAGTAAGTAGATATCTATATTCTCGCAGGGCATGAAGAATGAATGAATAAGCATTTAGCTTTTTTTAACTAGGGTAAGCAATGCTTTTATGCCTCTATGTCGTGTAAGCCATTGGTACGCATAGTAGTACAGTATTATCATTAGTACGCACCCAAAGACACGAAGAACACACGCCGATAGATACACCGCGATCAGTTTAATTCACCAGAATGAAAATGTCCAACCCCCAATGAATACAAATCTCTTAATCCCGTTTAATGTGAAGCAATGGCGTCTACGCCTCCTGCGGGACAAATTGTAGCAATTAAGGCCAGGATATTATAAACAGCCCGCTACGACAACAGCACAGCAATACCACAGGTTAAAAATTTGTAACAATATGGCTTTTAGTGGGCGCCATTTTGTTTTTTCTCAAATTCGGCCACAGCGACACACTTATGATATATTCGGCATATACTGGTGCAAGAAACATCAAAATGGGTCCACGCGTTTAGGCTAAAGCTGTCCTGCAAGGAACAAATAAACAACCTACTGATGAACACATAACCCTGTGCGTTCCGCAGTCTGGTAAAAATATACCTCATATGCTCGGTTGCTGAGGTCGCAAGTTATGTTCTCAATAGCTATTGATTCAACAAAGTTAACCAAAGGATAAACGTCAGATAACTATCCATGCGTTTCTGAGTACCCCGCGACCCGTTGAATAACTATTGAACCGATAACCAGTTCCTTATTCTGTCGCTAGATGGGTCTGGTAAGGGGATCGAATTTAAAATGCATATATTTCTTTTATTGCGTCTTTTATACAAGTTTTCTTACCAACAGTATTTTTTCCTATGTTAAATAAGTGATTAAATATCATTTTTTTTAATAAAATATACAAATTCGTAATTATTTATCAGCGGTTGAATGACTAATGAACGTCAACAAAAAATAAAAAAAATTGTCAGTGAAACGTCAAATTTTATTGTTTACGTTTAGCTGGGTAGGCGCGCAAGTTTAAAGTTTTGCTTTGCATCAATTATTCATTACTATTACTTTATTGTAATTGTTTTGTACGTTTTGTTATCTACTACATACCTACTTATGTTCTCAGCGGGCGCGGCCAACTCGATTTTCGAAAACCGAAGCCGTGGCCCACTCGATTCGTTTGTTTGTCAAATCGAGCAGGCCACGCTAGCTGGAAGAAGTGGCTACATAGGCCGTGGCCCACTAGATTCCACTGAGTCGAATTTCGTTTGTTTGTCAAATCGAGTAGGCCACGCCAGCTGAAAGAATATCAAAAATGGTAATAGATACAAGGTACAACAGACATCATCAAACGTCAAATAAAGTTCTGAAACCGATAAACGGCGCATATTGGTCAGTTAAGATAAACTAAGTTTAAGCGCAGTTTAACTTGCATATCGTTGTTCAGAAACGCATTTTCATGAGTTATCGGACCAATAGCGCTAATGAATAGATAAACCTTCGTTAAAAGTACCTCAGAAACCGGGCAATAGTCAGTCTAGAGACTTTAGACAGAGAAATACACACGAACCGTTTTTACTCGACGTTTCTGAAACACCCTCCCAGCGCACGTGGTTCCTGCCACATATAACTTAGGTACCTTCAAGGCAAGAGTGAATAGGCAGGCATCTTCTAGGCAAGCGCGCTCCAACCTAGACCTCATCATTGCTTTGCACTAAGCATGATTGTCGTCAAGCGCAAGCCTATCTCACAAAAAAAAAAACTCAAAGGTCGCAGGGGCAAAACGGGGAAGGGATTATACAAACAATTTGTTTTTCATCATACCTATTCGAAGATAGAGGATAGAGGGAGCAAAATGTAATTTTTAGGCCCATGGGAGTTTTCATTTCTCTGTTCTGATTGATCCGCGTTCGTGCCACCTTGCCGATGTGCTTGCCGGCTGCCATGTAGCGGAAGGCGGGCTCCAACTCGCTCTCGCCGAACACGGTGGCGGGCAGCGGCCGCCTTGTCGTCGCCCTCGCCCGCCGCGCCGAACAGCGCGTCCAGCAGGATGCCGTGGAACGTGGTGTTCTTGAGGAACACGCTCATGCCGAGCGCGGTGTTGTTGGACAGGTCCAGCTTGCCGATCTCGAGGAAGCGGCCGCCCACCGCCAGGCAGCGCACCGATTGGTGCTTAAACGTATAGGTAATGTCCATACATAGTAGGTTGATACTCCTAGCTTTTTCTCATACGTAATGATGAAAAATAGTGTGTGTCATTCGGGGCCAAATTTTTTGTTCTCGGGCGGCGTATATTGAATTCCTCGCTACGCTCAGGATTCTACTTTAGAATCCTTCACTTCGCTCTGAATTCAAAATAGCGCCCTCGGGGAACAAAAATTTTCTTTGGCCCCATATAACACAAATAACTATTGCTTAGTTGTGCATACATGAAGGTCCTATAGAAAATTCAGAAGAGGACAACTCGAGAAAGATTGAAGACAGACTTATTGTCTGATTTATCGGTAGAGTACTTAGGTGATACGAACGTAAAAACGCCCGCAATCATCAAGGGCGTGACATTTTTAAGGAGCAATTCAAGAAACGTTTAAAATTCTAGAGTCCATTGCGCGCTTCACATATAGGTAGATACATCCATTTACCTACTCGTACCTTCATAATCCGACACGCATCGGTTGCGCTTTGTAACTAAGTATTTGGTTCAGCATCCAAGCCTTTAGCCTGAAGAAAGTTGAAGAGACGCTTCGCGGACCTACTAATATCATCAAGATATTCAATATCTTCAATTTTTTTTAATTGCAAGATACAAAGCAATGATGAGGTTTAGGTTGAAGCGCGCCCGTATTGAAGATGCCTATTCGAATACCTATACATAAGATTTTCTAATCTTCTATGTAGGTATCTAATAGTACTTCTCTATATAAATAAAATTCTCGTGTCACAATGTTAGTTACCATACTCCTCCGAAACGGCTTGACCGATTTTTATGAAATTTAATATGCATATTCAGTAGGTCTGAGAATCGGCTACTATCTATCTTTCATACCTCCACGCGGACCGAGTCGCGGGCATCAGCTAGTATTATACAGGTGTAAGGTAATTAGTATAACATACCCGCGGCTAACCATGTTAGATGATGTATAGATATATTGGAAAAATGTCATGAGACGTGTAGCTCATATCCTGGGGGAGTTATGAGGACTTCAAAATTTTAGCATAAATATTCAGGTGGCATCCCTTAAAACAGCTGATTCAATATCAATGACCTGCGAATAATACCGTATGTTAAGCCTCGTTGCCAGCGCGAACGTTGCGATAAAATCCAGTAGCGATACTAAGTAATCATTATTCGGCATGGAATAAAATTCTCAAAGTAAAAGCCCGGCTAGAACTCACGTATTTTTGTAAAAAAATGCCCAACTAGTTTCGGACTTGGTAAGTCAAAGTCAGTCCCTTAGCCTTAATTTATGAGCCGCCGTTCTCTGTGATTAATTTCTCGACTTATTTCGTTGAAGTTTTAATCAATAATAAATGATTCTGTGTAGTTTGTTTTTGAATAATTTGTAAATTGTAATGATTTGCCAAATTGATAACGATACAATAATAATAATTGATATTATCGCTTGTAATACAGTTCTGACTTTAGCCACTCCATCGCCATTTTACGTAAGTAAACTTAATCGGGATACCTACCACTTACCAGGCTAACATGAATCAATTTACATAATAAATCGTTTTAATTCACGAGGTGGGTTCCGTATTTTTAAATTTTAACTAGGTAGTCGTCAATGTCTCTAATGGTCTTTGGTAGTACTTTGATCGAATGCAGATCTTGGGGTTCTAGATTATTGTCAGCTATCAAATTTTTGCCCGCCAACCAGCATTGGAGCAGCGTGGTGGGACTAAGCTCTATTTCCCTCTCTCCTATGAGAGTGGAGGCCTGTGCTTAGCAGTGGGACGCTAATAGGCTGTAGTGGTATAAAATTTTTAGAATGTGAGTTTTTCTGCCAAGACATTTTTAGTACCAATGAGAAAAGAAACCCGTTCTTCGGTCGATTGAAGAATTTTTCTCCACGATGCTACGGTGGTCCCAGTTATTATCACTTATCAGTATTTCACCTGAAGTCAAAATAATCGTTAGAACCCACCAATTGCAGCAGCGTGGAAGGTTAGTTTCTACATTTCTCTCTCTTAGTAGGAGGAGGCCTGCAGTGCCCAATGATGGATTAATTGGTGAACAAAAATTCCTAACTCCTACACAAATAACAATTTTTTTTATAACTAGTAAGTACTTAGTTTCTACCTGACTCAAGATAATTTCATAATTGCCAATATCTTACAACGGAACCCTAATAATTCGGCCATATTGTCGTAGGGCGGAGTTAGACGTATGCTGTGTACGTAGTAGAGAGTGTAGGTAAATAAACAAAGCCGAGCTGACGGGCAACGGTACTAGGAACACATGGAAGATGGAGATTTTTAGAAAATACATTTTTGAGTGTTTCTTTTCGGAATTTTACCCTTAGGTTGGGGAAAAACATAACACAAATTAAACAAGAATTTTACAGAATGACTTTGGGTAAAACTGCGAATGATCTGTTTAAATTGTTAGGTAGGTACTTTACTAAAATGGTAATGAAAATGAAAATATTTATTTCAGCTTAACTGTAAAGTTATTACAAAGAAAAAGTATAGTAAAGTTACAAAGAAAATTGTAAAGTAAAAATTACCGACTTTTACATCCTACATAAAAAAATCCGTTTAAAAAGTTACTTGTCAAATTTAGTAACTGAGAATTTTTTAAGGGTTTCTAAAGGATATTTTTTACTAGGGTAAAATCAACATCGTGACTGGAAACCCTGTTTTTTAAACGCATTATTTTATTAGTTTTTCGAGATTTCAACAGTTGCGCGTAAACTGTCACGGTGGCAAGTAAGTGAAAATGAGTTATTCTAATTCAGAGTATTATGATATTATGATTATGTGTGTAGGAGCTTGTAGTGGTAATTTAGAAGCAGCTCGAAGGCGGTATAGTGACTTGTATGTTATAACAAGACCTAACCCGCGACGGCTTCCATCATCGGCGTGTTTTCGAGGTCTGGTGAATAGGCTGCACCAGACTGGATCTTTTCATCCACACCAAAGCGAAGGCCGGCCTACGACTATTAGCACCGATTTGCAAGAGTCAATTTTGGACTATTTTGAAGAGGATCCGACCCGTAGTACTCGTGGTGCGGCTGCGGGGCAGGTTTTAGGTGTTAACCATTGGGCAGTGTGGAATACACTGAACCGTGATGGTCACCACCCATATCACTACCGTAAGACCCAGGAATTATCCAGCAGTGACTTTGACCCCCGCGTTCAGTTTGCTCAATGGTTCCGTGAGCGAGCGGCAGGTGACCCGTCCTTCAGCCGCAACATCCTATGGACGGACGAGGCATCTTTTACGCGAGGAGGGCTCATTAACTGCCATAACCAACATGTGTGGGCCCACGTAAATCCAAAAGTGCACCGAATGTCTAGTTTACCAAAAAAAAAAAAAAACGTAGTACTTACTAGTAACTGTTTATTAAGTAATTAGGTACCTAGTAAGTCAGTACCTAGGTAGAAGTATTCGTAATTAGGTGTAAGTACAACTTTCCAAAAAAAACATACGCGCTGAATTGAGAACCTCCTCCTTTTTTGGAAGTCGGTTAAAAATATCATTCATTTTGCAAAGTCGGCCCGCGGCGCGAGCGGCGTGGCGGCATCATCAAAGGCGCGGTGTTTTGCAAAGAGGATATTGCGTGTTAGTAGGGAGGTACTAGGTAGCGTCCGTCCGTCTAGCATTGTACCAGGTGTACATAAAATTTCAAGAGATTGCCTATAGTGAGAAGTTGATTTGGATTGCATTGGTTTACAGATTCGGTTGCGAATCTCGTAGTCTGGGTTCGAGTCCTATTTCGGTCACTAAATTTTTAGGTTTGAGTTTTATGTAAAGAATTTCTCATAAGTACCCGGCACCAGCCCACAGCTAGGAAATAGGGGTCGATCTCGTTTCACCTTGGGTTTTCGGCAAGTAGGTAGGTAATTTACGTTAAGCCGTCGATCCTAGTTATTACTTAATATCGATAACATGAAATGATAGGTACCTACCACACGTAACAATGCGGGCTGTATTAATGTGTAGGAATGGCAGTCCGAACCAGTGGTAGATTCACTTGACGATTCAAAAGTACTTGTAAAAGTTTATTTGAATAAAAAAACATTTGATTTGATTTGATTTGTGGGTTTATAGCCAATAGTTAAGATTTGAACCGATCCGGGAATCGAACACAAGACCTCGTTATCATCAACACTACTAGACAGTAGATACCGTCTTCGTCAGGTCAGGTCGTCAGTGACGTCAAAGTCGCGCGGCGGCATTTGGTCAAAGGACTCGCAAAAGTTCGTCGACTTTGTCGGTTGTACTAGGGCATTAGAAATTAATGTTGCGTTATGTATTACGTAATAATAATAATAATAGGTATGAGGTTGTTAATCGCCATAGGGTTGCCAAAATTTATTTTTCTTAATTACCTAATTAATTTTGTATGGAAGTTTTTGATAATTAATTTTGACTTTTTAACTCTGCCATAGTGATTATAACGTCAAAATTGCATGGGTAGCCGCCGGTATGTTATACCATTTACCTTACACCTTGTACATATAATATCTTCAAAATTGGATCGTGGAAGGTAATTTTCGCGTCGTGTTAAACATAATTTCTCAATTGTGGTGCAACTTCTCTTAACTTTATCGCGGAGGCGGATCAAAGTGACCCTTTTGGGGTCATAACAACAAAGTACCTACTTGTTTATTATTTTCAGAAAAAACAAATTTTTAAACTGGTTACACTTTCAAAGGTTTCTTTACTAAGTTACTTTCCATTGAGGTTCACAGCCTCAACAGTCGTTTTTCTGCCCTTACTTATGTTTTGGAATGTTATACAAATATTACAATCATTAAGTTGCATACTAGCTGATGTCCGCGACTATGTTAGCGTGGATTTTTTGGTTCACGCAGGACTATAATCTTTATCATTGCCAAATTTCATGACGATCCGTTCAGCCGTTCTGGCGTGATCCTTATAACCATAACTTATACCATAGTATATATAAGTATAGGGCAGTTAGCCACGGCCGAAGCGTAGCACCAGACCAGAGAAAATTCAAAAAATTTAAATTCCGAAATTGACCCAGCCGGAGATCCAACCTCGGACTTCCCACGTTAAGACAACAGCGCTAAACACTGCGCCAGGGTCGTCAATAATCTAAATCCCGAAAAAATAGCGCCACTTATGCAGAAGTAGAAAGTCTGGGAAGTACGCACCCAGAAATAAGATGTTCCGATTTTAGAAGTAGGCATATGTACTTAAAAATGGTCATTAGGTATTCCTTAAAAATATAATAAATAATCTATTTTAAGGGATTCTTTGAAATTGATATCTTATCCCGATGAAAAGTTTTCCACTTATTAATAAGTGGAAAATTTTGGGAACCACGTTACCAGAATCAACATTCTCCAGTTTTAATATTAAGTACCTACCTAAAGAATGTTTTTTATCTGACGATCAAAATAGTTGACATACCTATACTATCCTATGGAAAGCTATTTTTAGTCCCATAGTTTCAACAAGTTATTATGTAGTCATTTCACAATGGAATTTAGCAAGTTTTTAAAGAATTTCCCAGTGATAATCGGTTTCCTAGCGGCAAAAAAAAAAGTGCTGACCTCAATGAAAATCAACTTTTCTGAATGCAATTTTTTTAAATCCACTACAAGATAGCCCTTGACTGCGAATTCACCTGAGGGTAAGTGATGATGCAGTCTAAGATGGCAGCGGGCTAACCTGTTAGGGGTGTATGGCAGATATATTAAATCCATAGTCGGTTTATATAGGTACGGCATCGTACAGGAACGTTAAATCGCATGGCGTTAAATCTTTGCCAGTAGGGTGGTAACGTCACGGCCGAAGCTTACACCAGACCAGACCAGAGAAAACTCAGAAATTATAAAGTCCCAAATTGACGCTGCCGGGAATCAAACCCGGGACCTCCGCTCAATACTGCGCCAGGGAAGTCGTCAAAATTTCCCCGATGTGCCTTCAGGGACTATAAAGTTAACAAATTAAACTAGAGAACGCCGAATGGTTCTCCCTTCACGTGTCGTGTAATTTGTTTTAAGAGAACCTAATAACTTCTAGATTGGCTCCCCGGCTTGGGGAAGGCAATTTTCGCGCGAAGTGTATAATAAATTCTCATTTGCGGTAAACAATTACCTACTTTTATTACCTACATCCTAAGGCGTAATAAGTTTTTAACTTTCATCATGCTGGAGAGTGTAAACGAAAGGAGGAAGCGATGTACGGATTAGCTTATTTGCGAAAAATTAAGAACTTATATTTATAGTATACTAAAGGGAAATTAAATTAGTTAAAAAAAAATAGATTAGACGTAGGTATTATATTTGACTAGTGGAAAAAAAAGATGCTGAGTTTTTCTGTGGGACTGATACTGAGGTACTTAGCTCGACTAGCTACAGCCTCGAGTAGAGAAACTGCGGGTGGTGATGTACCTACCTACAATATACAATCTTGTGCCACGGAGATTACGTAGTCGTCAGTCCTGCGACTGATCTTTCTCTTATTGCCAAATTAACGACCGCGACAGTGAGACTCAGGGAACAACGACAGAGTGCATCTGTGTTGCAGTAGAATACTGCCTGCTTAGTTCCTAACAGATTTTTTCCGTGGAGATTAGCATAAGAAGCTCACTTTACTGTAAGTAATTCTTCTTGAACAAAACCTAACCAACATTTTAATCAATAGCTGTTGATGATTGAATTTATAGAAGATACCAAATTAATGAACAAAATCTCAAATGACAAAAAACTGGGACCAAAACTCGCTTAAAATTGTACCGATTCATTTTCCGCTTTACGAGTACAAAAGCTCGATAGGTAATAAGGTAATTGCCTACAACGGCGTCATAACACTCGCACGTTTTGAATGTTGTCAAGAAATACCTACCTACCTACATCGTTATAAAGCGGGCCCGGGACCGATATATGCCGATATCCGAGTTTCCAGTAAATACATTTGGGCAAACGAACACGACGTCTTTAAATAACAAAGTTAATATTCAAATCGTGTTTATCCAGCCATGCAACGTTTCGAGTACCTACTTACCTTTACTCCCTTTGAAGAGCTTTAAGGACGCTGGGGTAATAAACAAGATGAAAAAATACCAAATATCTAGCACGGGTCCTTTCTGAGTATGAGCAGGATTTGGGCAACCACCACCAAGCTAACCAAGTGCGGTATGGCAGACTTTAAACACGTTTGAGACGATTATGAAGAACATTCAAGCATGCACGTCCTTCTCACGAATTTTTCCATCATTCATCTTCTAGGCAACCGCGCTCCAACCTAGACCTCATCATTGCTATGTATTAAGCATGATTGTCGTCAAGCGCAAGCCAAAGTCGCATTTTAAAAAAAAACTTAACAAGTGATGTTAACTTGCTCGAAACGCACATGATAACTACGAATAGTGAAGGTGTGTTAACCCCGGAATTCCAGAATAGGAGGCCGAAATCTTTACCTAGGCTATCACCGCCTAATTTTCCATTAGACAGAAATTAATTACAACTTGTATACATATTATAGGTTCTTTTGGACTAATTCGATGCTGTCTTAGAAATAATTGTTCTATTAATGGTTGTGGACTATGGTTATGTTTTAATGATTAAGGTTTCATAAATTGTATTGATTATCTAGTTACCTACGTTATTTTGCACGTCAGCAATGACGAATGTTTGTTCGTTGTCATCTTAATTGTACAATGTTTCTTGCAGAAAAAACGATTGATTGAACTGTGACTGACGGACTACTCCCAATGAATTCATATACCTATCTATACTAATATTATAGTTTGTGAGGTTGTAGGGGGGTAATCTCTGGATCTTGTAAGCATAATTCCAGAAGTGGGCAAATAATTAAAATTACTTTTAAAATATGTTTGTACTTTCTTTAAAACTTGTACGAGCAAATGGTCACGGTTTCACGAGGGATTTAATGTAAACAGTTAAGTATAAAACTTGGCCAAAGTATCACAACAACAATAAATTAATCATTTGATCAGACTGCAGTTGCTACTGCTAAGCTCTGAATCAAATTACGATCTAAACACAAAATATCAATTCAATAAACGCTGAGTCTGCCGGTTGGAGACTAAATTTCAAACGTCAAAATATTCGTATTTATGCAAATTATTCCAATATGGCGTATCCCCGCCAAAGAACAAACCGAGTGAAATACATCGAATGAGTCAAATATCAGCCTAATGAAACCTTCATCACTAAACAAATACACAATCTTTTATCTTTTCCAAAATTTCAATTCAATTTTAAACGCAAAGCTGACAATCTACAGAAGGAACCAATTTTGAAAATTCTGGTACCAATAGAAAGCCACATTATTTGTGAGTATCATAGGCTATATTAACACGAAAAATTAGGGAGCTCCCGTGGGAATTTAAAAACTTATTTCACGCGCACGAAGTCGCGGGCATCTGCTAGTGAATTTATAAATTTGAGATATTGTTTATCTGTAGAAAGTTACTAAGTTTTAAAAATCTACCTATGTTAGCATTTGCGGCGTTTGATGTGATAAATTCGTTGTATTTCTGAGACTATTTCTTAATAACAAACATTTTCTGTAATGTAATGTACACATTACATTTTTAAGCAATAAATATAACGAAGCTTTTATTGTATGGATTGATCACGTATATGTACAAACAAGAGGTAAAATTACTTGTGGAGCAACAAAAGAAAAAAAAATAGTCTAACGTAGGTACAACACAATATTTTGCAATTACATTAGGTAAGTTCGTTTGCGAACCATCGGCCATTGTTCACGGGCAATGCCTACAAATTGTTAAAGAGCATTGTTAGAACTTCATACATTATTTTAAGGATCAATTGCACATATATGGTATAATTGCACAACTTAAGTAAAGTTATGTGTATGTCACCGTAAGATTGCAAAAACCGTTAGATTGTAATCCAACTAGCGATATTGTAAACTGTCGACGGATTGTGAACCGTTCAATGGTCCGAGTGTAAATTTTTGAAATATTCATTGTATTTACGTTTTCTTGTCTCTTTCTTGTAGGTTAGGTTAGGGTTCGACATAAATGACCAGGGCCCGTATTCTCTAACTCAGTGACTATCAAAAATGAAAGCAACTGACATATATGTAATATCCATTGAAGGTTTACTATGAAATAAAAAGTAACATTTCATAGCAAACCTTCAATGGATATTACATATATGTCAGTGGCTTTCATTTTTGATAGTCACTGAGTTAGAGAATACGGGCCCTGGTAGTGACCACTTAGGTTTATATATCTAACAGATTACAATCTAACGAAAAATAATGCTTTAAATTGTATCAGTCGAAAGTTTACAATATCGCTAGTTAGATTACAACCCAACGGCCTTTGCAATCTTACGGTGACATGTACATGCATAAACTAATTAATGTTACCTACACAGCAAATAGCCACTAACGAACTTCTATACTAACTATTCTCCAGAATAGAGCATCATCTCCCGGTAATGATCATATGGAAAACGCATTTAAATATATCCTCCTTACAAATTCCTATAACTACGATGGAAATATTCATCAAAATTGTTTTCTGAGGACGAAGCCCTTTTGGTGGGCTGAATGTTCTATACCTACTAGAGAGTCAGACGAAAATCGCCTCAAAAGGTTTGTTATTTTTTGTACTTGTAACCCCGAATAAAGATGTCTTTCTTGCTATCTTATTTTATTCTTAATCCTCATCGATTTATTGGTAAGTCAATGTTAATCCCTGAAAAGTAAAGTAAAGTAAAGTAATATAAATTTACGAAAGACCACGTAACGAAGTTAAAATGAACACAATTTCCATACCTCGAAAGAAAAATGTGTATCTCTTCCGTCAACCTTCATAGGCATTGGAGTAGTGACCACCGTTGTCTACCGTCCCGTCCGTCGTTGTGGTCTACCGTCTAATCAGGGCATGACGAATTTACTTAATCCAAAAAGAAATGGAAAGGTAAATTTTCAAAGTGCAACTAAAGATTAAACCATATAAAAACTAAATTTCACTAGGTAAGTTCCAAAAGAGCTTTTGTTCCAAAGTTTTGAGCGGTTTGAGCAAAGTTTTCAGATCCGCTTAATAAATCCTTTGTTGAGTAATGAAGATAACTTTCAACTTTGGAAGTAAATCACTCGGTTAACCGCTAATTTTAGTTCCCAACCTTAAACTAAACGCCGTTTTCGTTGGCCTTTACGTCTTGACCAACGACTTATTTAGGTCTTGACAGACGATTCACGCACTGACTAGGCGACACTTTTTCCTAAGGATGGCCAATTGTCCTACGTGAGCAACAAGCAATACCGCGACTCGATATGATGCGACGCGTCAGTATTAATGACCCTTCAAGTGGCCTACATTGTCGCGTAGACAAGTTCGTCACCCGTTGTCCCAGGTGAGCTAAAAACGCTACAACGCGACGCGATGCGTATATAATATATGTCTGTCATTCTATGACGTCGTATCGTGTCTTGTCGCGTCGCTTCGCTTTTGTCGCTCACCTAGGACAAGGGGTCATTTGCTATGGCGTCGCATCGCTTCTGACGCTCACCTAGGACAACGGATAAACAAGCCGATACGTGAGCGACACTTACGGCGTGCTTAAGGCCCCATTAAATAATAAAAAAACCGGCCAAGTGCGAGTCGGACTCGCGCACCGAGGGTTCCGTACTCAAGAAGTAGGTATAATTACCTTTGTTAATGAACCGCAAAACTAACTTTGTTTGTAGAGGTTTGTTAATATCAAAAAATTACGTTTGTTGTATGGGAGCCCCCCTTTAATATTTACTTTATTGATATTTAATTATTTATTTTGAAAGGTAATGTACAAGTTAATATTCTGTGAAAATTTAAACCGTCCACCTGTTACCGTTTTTAATATTGAGCAAAAAAATACGAAAAAAACACGTTTATTGTATGGGGACCCCCCTTAATATACTTATATATTTTTTTAATTTTTAGTATTTGTTGTTATAGCGGCAACGGAAATACATCATTTGTGAAAATTTCAGCTTTCTAGCTATCACGGTCTATGAGATACAGCCTGGAGACAGACAGACAGACAGACAGACAGCGGAGTCTTAGTAATAGGGTCCCGTTTTTACCCTTTGGGTACGGAACCCTAAAAACGTGGCATTAAGAGCAAGATACCATCATGACCATTATATTAAGGATTTGTCTGCAGTTTTCGTGGATCGCCGTGGGAGAATTTATAAAAAACTAGACGATGCCCGCGACTTCGTCCGCGTGGATAAGGCCAATTCCCGCAGGAACTCCTTAATTTTCTCGGATAAAAAGAAGTCTATGTCCTTCCCCGGGTAACAAACTATCCCTATACCAAATTTTATCCAAATCGGTTGAACAGATGAGTCGTGAAAGCGTAGCAGACAGACAGACACACTTTCGCATTTATAATATTAGTATGGATATTGGATACAAATACAATGTTATATCTATATGTTATACCTTTCGTAGTACCTACTCACTTTTAGTAATAAAAAACCTTACGTTTAACCTTAAGTAAGGTTTTTTCACTCTCCTCGCTGTAGAAAATTCATCATCCTTACCTGCAACAAAAGATAAATAACACGTTAGAAATGATAGAAAATAAAAAGCCACCGATGACAATCTATAACATAACCGGAGAAGTATTTTCTATTACAGTTCTCTAATCAATACAATAACATGGGAACGAGATTGCGTGTCCCCAGGCGGCGGTTTTCTTTGTTCTAACAAGTCCAATATTACAGTAATTGAAACAATTTCGCCGGATCGGTATGTGCGCTCGCTTCGCTTATTCTAGTGCCGTTTCATGGATTTTAATCTATATATATAAAATTCAAAGTCCTGACTGACTGACTGACTTATATATCAACGCACAGCCTAAACCGCTAGGGTTAGAGACTTGAAACTTTGACAGTAGCTTCCTTTTGTAACGCAGGCGCTCACTAAGAAAGGATTTTTAAAAATTCCACCCCTAAGAGGGTGAAATAGGGGTTGGAAGTTTGTATGAAAGTCCGTCATTTCTCAAGTTATATCCATGAAACTAAGTATATGAGTTATCGGTAAAAAATAAAGAAATACGTGTTTCACAGTTCTTGAAAATTCTACCCCCGAAGGGGTGAAATAGGGGATGAAAGTTTTTATGAAAGTCCTTCATTTCTCAATTTGTATCAACGAAACTTGGTATTTTGGCTTTAGGTAATAAATAAAGAAGTACGTGTAGCACAGTTTTTTAAAATTCCACCCCTAAAGGGGTAAAATAGGGGTTGAAAGTTGGTGTAAAAGGCCGGCGTCTTTCAAGTTAAATAGCCGTGGAACTTGATATTTGGGCTACCGGTTTGAATTATGAAATATATAATTCACAGTTTTTGTAAATTCTATTCCATAGGACGTTAAATAGTCCTTCAATCACGCCGCAACAGAGCAACGGATCGACGGGTTTTTTTCATGGGTTCTTTTTATCTCGGAAAATTAAGGAATGCCTATGGAAATTAAAAAACTTATGCCACGCGGACGAAGTCGCGGGCGTCCGCTAGTCAATTATATTATTCTCATGATTGGTTACATCACCACTTATTACTAACTGTGCATGTAACTAATCCTGCTAATCTTAGTAATTTAGTAATCCTACTAAGTAATCCATACTAGTATTATAAATTCGAAAGCGTGTCTGTCTGTCTGGCCCATCTTTTCAACCGATTTTGATGAAATTCGATACAAAGATAGGATGGACATAGCTTTTATATCCCTGAAAATTTAATAAATATAGGTATAATTAAATCCCGCGGGAATAAAAAAATCTTTATCCACGCAGATGAAGTCGCGGGCATCATCTAGTTTATTATAAATGTGAATGGATGTTCGTATGTTTGTTACACCTTCACGCCACAATGATTGAATTGATTTGTCAGGAATTTGGAATGGAGATAGATTAATACCCTGAATTATCACATTTGAGGCAAATTTTATTCTAGTAAATTAAAGAGTTCCCGCGGGAATCCAAAACCCTCAATCCACGCGGACAAAGTCGCGGTCATCATCTATAGTGTTTAGTGTTTACTATATTAGAACTCAGATCAATATTGTTTTAAATATCATATTTTTTGTTCTCGTTAGAATTTTACTGCAATATAAATAGATAGTTAAATACATTAGTTGTCAAGTCAAGGCATAAAACCGACGATTAAGGGACCCTACAAATTGTAATGGGAGTATTGCCTCACTAGATCTGCAAACTTGCAGAGTACTCCCCGTGGGAGTAAACCGCCCCGCCAACAAACCGTAACGCCTATAAATGGTAAACAACAAGTAGCTAAGGTAAACAAAACAAAGTTAATTGTTCCGCTAATGATTCATTAAGGGGGCTTCAGCTTGATTGATTGAACACCGGCATCGGCTGCGCAGTTCAATGGGAAACTTTTCTCTCCTCTAGCGATAGAATAATATATTTCAGTGGAGACAGATTGACGGAAAAGCTTAAGGGTTGGTTAGCAAACTTAGAAGTTTTAGAAGAGTTACTTACCTACTAGATTCAGAGCATCCATCATACGAATACTATCTTTATAACTTAGGTATCGGCTGCTCTACGTTGTGGTTTTAAAATGCATAGCGTTATATCGGCAAAACGGAGTTATTTAAAGCAGTGTATCTATCAGACGGTAACATAAATGTATGCTTGAAAAAATGATATAATGTTTTCAATTTAAAAAAAACTCAGCATAAAAATTGTTTTAAGCACCCCTTAGTTTCTCTATTTAAAAAAAAAACTCCCTATTGAAACTACTTAAGCAAGTATTTGCTCTAAAAATTGTACACAAAATTTCGATTTCTACGTTTCTTACTTCAATTAAGAAATAATAAATTTGATTATATTGTCGGATACATTTTTATTGAACAGTAAATTTTTATTTTTTTTACAAATTATTTATTTCATTTTTTGCGCCCTGCGCTTGCTAGATTTCACCCCCGCGCGTCTGTATTTTGATCTCGTGAACTGAGAGCGCTTTAGGAAAAACTGTGTACAACAAACTAATTTGGTTTCAATGTGGGGAATATTGTTTTTCAGGATGACTGCTCACTTTAGGTAGGTAGGTAGGTATCTACCTGTAGGAGTATTATAACCCATTCATGACATGAGCATAATATCAAATATGTACTTAGTTTTTTTTAAAAATATGTATAGCGAGCAAACGAGCAGGCGGGTCACCATGGTCAGTGATTACCGCCGCCCATTAACATTTGCAGCACCAGAGGAACCGCCAATGCGTTGCTGGCTTTTATTTAGATATTTGTTTGTCCGCCCTTTGAAGAGCCCCATATTATAATCATGAGGGAACACAGAAGATGGAAGCTGTTTCCACAATTTGCGGGTACGTGGTAGAAATGACCTGGAATAACGGGTGGTGGAAGAGGACCAGGCATCCAGGTGGTGAGGATGGAATTCGTTTCTGCGACGTAGGGTGCGACTGGAGAACACGGAAGGTGGTATTAGATAGAATAACTCCTCAGAGCACTCGCCATTGTAGAGACGATAGAACACACAAAGAGAACTAACGTCTATTCGGTGCTCTAGGGACTCCAGCGTGCAAGTAATATTGGGATTATCTACGAGTCGAACTGCCCGCCTTTGAATCCGGTCAAATGGAAGGAGCTGGTACTGGGGTGCTCCGGCCCAGAGGTGACCAACCAAACCAAACCAAACCAAACCAAATTGAGCACAACCTGTACCAAAATTACATTCCCTGTTTATGATATGACCACAATAAGGGCCGAATAAGTAGGTATTAATAAACCGTTACCGTCGTTACATGCGGTACAAACGGCTAATGTATTATAGGGATTATAAAAATCGTGTTTTTACTGTCCTTCCGAGTACGGAGAGCCTTGTTTAGTATGGGATTATGCTGGTATTAAACGTTTAGTACCGCTCCGTTCCTTTATTAAACTTGATGCAAAGCTTGGTCAGATATCAAGATAAAAGTTAAGACAGGAATTCAATAAGTTAGTGTAATAGTACATTACTGCAGCGGCCAGCAAATCAGGCATTGAAGGACGAACGAGTAAATGCCTAGTTGTGGCCAAGGCTTGTATAGTACTTTTCTCAAATAATGCGGGGAAATTAAACCTAAGTAGTTCCTAGACAGAACTTCAATTTCGATTTTCTTTCATTCTTCCATTGAACAAAATTTTTATGGGTTTTCAAATATTTTTCTTTCGATTTTGGCGGTAACGAGTTTTCTCTATTACGGCTCTTGCCGGCTCTTGAATTTCAGGTGGCGTTTAAGTAAGTTCATCACACTCATTGTCTTCACTTGAACTCATTTTGTCAAATACATTTCAAAATCTATGACGAACAACGAACAACAAAAAAATTTCCCGCGTTAAAGTGTTCATTTGTTTTTTTTAAACAGCTTTCTATTTGCAAGCTAGTTCGAAATTTAAATAAAATCTTTGATAAGTTACCTCCTTGGTTGCCATGTTTCGGAGTAAAAGAACGTTCCATTTTTAAATTACACGACAGATATGAATTTACTATGTAATTTATTTGGCCGCTAAACTACGACCGATATGGATTTTCATACAACTTTTGCCGGCCGCTGCTCGCATGTATTTGGCTATAGTTGAGGACCTGGAGAGTGACATAAGGTACTTACTTATTATCCCGGAAAACTGTAGAGTTCCCGTGGGATTAAAAAAAACTTAAACCACGCTGACGAAGTCGCGGGCATCAGCTAGTAAGTTTAAGTAAGTTAACGCGGTCGTGGTCAAGAGAAGTGCTGAATCACACAGCGGTTCACTCCAAATGCCAATGTCCAGATAATTCCAAAACCATAAATCTGGTCGGAACGGAAACCGTCAGTGAAGCGCTCAGTGACCGCCGCTGTACAGATGACGCTCGAACCATTACCGGTCTGGGATAGGGTTACCAATTTACCGTTGCCACGAGAGATATTATCTTTCAGAAAGATTTAGAAATACCTACGCAACTTTTTTTTAGACCAGCATTAGGCTGCAACTATACCTAGTACCTACTAATTTGATGATGACGACGATGATGCTTAGAAAATGCCTATTCGTAATTCACCCTTGATTTTAAATAGGTGCCTAATCTATACTAAGTAATATTATAGTTGCGAAAGTTGTTTGGATGGATGTTTGTTAATAAATCACACCAGAACGGCTGAACGGATCTGGATTAAATTTGGCACAGAGATAGATAATAGTCTGGAATAACACATTTTTAATGTGGAATAACAGATTAACGCTACTTTTCCACCGACTTCTTTTTTTTAATGTTTGTTACCTCAGAACTTTTGACTGGGTGGACCGATTTGGATGATTCTTTTTTTATTTGAAAGGGCATACTTCCCAAGTGGTTCCATATAAATTATCGAAATCGGTCGAGCGGTTTTTATAATTAAACAATAAAATAAGTACTTTGTATAGAGTGTGCTTGTTGTCGTAAAGTTGGCGTGGGAGTTTGAAGTCGGTTTTTTAAAAATATTTTTTTATATGAAATTATTATAATCGGAACGAAAGTCAACAATAATGAAACAATATGGCTTTAAGCTTTGGCAGAATGGCCCGAGCCGAGAACAATCAGAAGTCAGTACGATGGCTAACTCTGAACCTCTGACACCTACACCTGCATTCGGTTAAAATCATATGAAGTTATTGGATTTTCAAAACCATGGTCAGTGTATCGGCATGCCTTTTTGCTTTTGTGACGGGAAACGAACGCGTCCCGTTCGCTACACTCATTTGCAGACCACCTACGTATATACTCGTACTTATAGGTATATGTCACCGAAAGATTGCAAAAACCGTTAGATTGTAATCTAACTAGCGAAATTGTAAACTGTCGACAGATTGTGAACCGTTCAATATTCTGAGTGTCAATTTTTAAAATATTCAATGTATTTACGTTTTCTTGTAGGTTAGGTTAGGGTTCGACATAATATAGAAACACTTTTAGTCATTAGAAGAGTTATAGAGACAAAGAGAAACACATAGGCACTTAGGTTTTATCGGGTTAATAATCCTCCCAGATTACAATCTACCGATAAAAAAATGCGTTAAATTGTAAACTGTCGACAGTTTACAATTTCGCCAGTTAGATAACAATCTCACGGTTTTTGCAATTTTACGATGACATATATACAAAGTCATTGATGTAGCAAATGGACAGCAGGTGAATTTCTCAAGGTTCGTGCCGAATGGGGGGACAAAACAGGAAAGTTTACTTTCAAAATTAAAATAATTTAACATGATTTATTCAAACAAGTAAATAGAAAGTAGGTAGGTATTACATTTCAGCTATTCATAACATACCGAGATCATTAAAAAAAAAATAACGAAACAAAACTTAAGTGAATATATTGTAATATAATAATACTAGCTTTTGCCCGCGGCTCCGCCCGCGTGAAATTCGGTTTTCCGTTCCCGTTCCCGCTCTTGAAATTTTCTTTGCTATAAACCTCACGGAGCCCGAGACCTTTCCAACGAATGCAAAACCGTGGAAATCGGTTCGTGCGTTCTGGAGTTATAGCGTCAGGAAGGAAAACCCGACTTATTTTTATATAGTAGATAAGCTACAGGTGTTCGGCCGGACGCTATACATATATATTATTATAATTCATATTAATATTGTAAATGCGAAAGTGTGTCTGTTTGTCTGTCTGGCTGCTACGCTTTCACTGCCCAACTACTCAACCGATTTTGGTGGGATTTGATACAGGGATAGTTTGTATCCCGGGAAAGGACATCCCGGTAAATTACAAAGTACCCGCGGGGATATAAAAAAATTAAAGCACGCGGAATAAGTCGCGGGCATCAGCTAATATGAAATAAAATATTTGAGTATAGGTATGTGTTTAAAGATAGATCAAGCGACGGCTAGCAAACTTTTTAATTTGCAATCCCTTTGAACTGGAATTCCAGTCAATTTTAACCAGCTCATCTCAATGCCCGACATAATGGTTCCGTACAAGTTTTGCACGAGTGCGTGAGACACGCTGAATTGACTGAGGAGACTGAGGCTATAAATAAAACCCTACCCAGCCTTTCATGTCAGAATTCAGATTTTGTAATGAGTCTAACTCATGCAAACGGTTCTGCCAGATAATAAGCTTGCACGCAATTTTGAATGAGTCTATTAAGTGTTTAATTGATAGGTACTTACTACAAAAGGCGCTCAGGGCAATTGAAGTAACCTATGCTTGGAGAATATTAACGACATCAAAACAACTATCACGCATTCTTAAAAGATACCAGAGTTTTAACTTATTTTGACGAATCTTTAATGCAAAGAACTCTATGAGTGATTGAGATAAATATTATATTCGAGAATTATTATCCGAAATTCGTAAAACTTAAGGGTCTGTTTATCAATAAAGTCCCTCTTTGTAACTTATTTGCCAAATAAACGCTTTGCTTAGGTTTCACAATCATCAAATACTTAGAGCCAACCATCACATTATAGTCGTTAACATTTTCATCCTACTGATTTAACTGTCATAATTAATACCTATAAAATTCAGTTCTTAGTGCAATAAGTTCTCTTTAAAGTCATCTAAGATTTACTTTGTTACTTGAGAGTTCTTGTTAAGTCAAAGTTCAATAAGTCAGCTGAGTGCCCACAACTATTAGAGTACACACTACTAATTACACTATTATTTTAGAATGTCAGAATTATATGACGTACCCTGAACTCCCTAAAATAAGGACTATAATTTTGAATCAAGAGCGTCAACAATATTGAAGTAATGATAGTAAGCCCGCCGTTCATCGTGAGAATGAATGTTGACGCCGGATAAAAAACAAGCATTCAACTTTTCCGTTGCAGGACGTTTCAAAAGAACCCCCCTTCTATCCCGTTGATTAAATATGAACCGTATTTCACCTCCGACATTTTACGATACATAAACGCGGACGTAAAAATGTCAGGGGCAATAGCAACAGGACATAATGCGTTAGTTAAGACGGTACTTAAATGTTAAAGGGCTTCTTACTTTCAGGATATTAACAAGTATCGTTAGAGCTACCGGACCCTTTGGGCGATAGGTACTTTTGCGTACACTATTTCGAATGCTCTTTCTTCTCGCGTCATTCCCTCAACTTTGAGGATCGGGCACCCTCGATTACTGCTTTCACGGCGTTACGCCATCTCTTCCTATTGGAAACCATGCGAAAATCATTGCATACTGCCAACGCTTTTTAAACCATATTGTTTACCTATACTAATATTATAAATGCGAAAGGTTGGATGGATGGATGGATGGATGGATGGATGGATGGATGGATGGATGGCTGGATGGATGGATGTTTGTTACTTAATTACGCCAGATAGGCTGTACGGATCTGGGTGAAATTTGGCACAGATATTTTATTATCCTGAAAAACTAAAGAGTTCCTGCGAGAACCAAAAAACCTCAACCCGCGCGGACGAAGTCGCGGGCATCAGCTAGTTTAAAAAAAAATATAATTGTCAAAACAAAACTTCTTCAAGCATTGATGTTCGAAGTTATAAAACAAGAATACTATTGACTAGAAAAATCAGTCTACAGTAACGTAAGTGGTACGGATTACTTCTAATCTTATCTTCTAATCTACTATTTCTTGTTTGGTGTGGCATAAATCAAGTCGTCCAAATAAGGCGTCCACTGTCCACATCAACGACCACGGCATAAGTTCACATAACTTTGGACTTTATCGGGTTGCCTCTTCATTAGCGCCTGTATAACATACAGTTTGCTTGCTATACTAGTATAAGGTTACAGACACAACAGCAACGATGCGACGCTTGAAGGTCTAGTCTAGCCCCACTACAGAGGCGCGGCGCGGTGCGGCACGTAGCGGCAAATATTATTTGTATGACTGTATGGAGCTGGGCCCACTTAAGCGATGCGGCACGGAGATGCACTGCGACATAATTGTACAGTACACGTTTTCCAGTCGATATGCAGTTGCGTCGCGTCAGCTGAAGCGAACGACATCGTTTTCACCCTTAATACCCTATACATAAAGCTTTTTCCGACCAGCTCAAGCCGGTTCCACGTCAATGGATTTGGGGCCCGGCAGCGTAAAATTCAAAATTCAAAAGTACATATTATATGGTATGGTTTTCCGTATTCAATACGCCCATCAAGAAGTCGCAAGGTAGCCTCTACACTTTTTACCCGACTGCGGAACGCACAGGGTTAGTATGTGTTTTAAGGACCTAAACAAGTTAAATAACATACACTGTATATCCCCTTCAGGCGACCAATTCGATACCCTTTTTCAGCTACTGCAAATGATAAACTTAACAGAAATTCGTACTCAATGAGTCTTCATCACGATATAGCAAGAACTAAAAAGCAAGGAACCTTGAAACCAAGGAAGCGAAGAAACCAAATTTCAAGTTTGGAAGGTAGGTTTCTTCTATGGCCTGGACATGAGCTAAGAAACGGAAAACCATATAGGCGGCCCGGCAAGCGTTGGTCACGTTTCCGCCACGCGTTGTGTCTGTCCAGGCCTCTACAATTTCTTGATGGAGGCTCGAAAGTTTTTGTTACGCTTACCGAGAACGCCATTAAAGCGGTTCTCGTCTTGACTCTTGACGGTTGATATTATTGATTAACCAGTTTTAATTAAGTATTATTAAACGATAGTTTTACTCTAAGTTATTGCTTTTCATTTACGTCCCTGGGTTTCTTCATTAGATATAAGTACCTAACTTAAGTTACTTTAACCTCACGATGTTTTTTCTTCACCGTTTCAAGCAAGTGATATTCAGTTTTCCTTAAACTACACATACTTACTTATTTTTTAAAAGTTGACGGTGCGTGCCCGGGAATTGAACCTGTGATTACGTAGGTACAGGAGGTCGAGTGTCTTAACCAATAGGCAGTAGGTATTAGTTCAAACTGTAACTAATACTATGCAAGGGCAAGTCTCGTGACTGCCTCGTTGGTCTAGTGGTTAGCATAGTCGACTGCGGATCATCGAGGTCCTGGGTTCGATTCCCGGTCGGGTATAAAAGTTAGGTATTGGGTTTTTCAATTAAGAAATTCTCAGTGCCAGCCCGGAGTTGGAAGTTGGTGGTGTTTCACCCCCCGTGCCTCGGAGAGCACGTTAAGCCGTTGGTCCCGGTTATTATCACTAACATGATAATAATCGTTAAAGCCCGCCAACCCGCATTGGAGCAGCGGCCAGCGTGGTGGGTCTAAGCTCTAATTCCCGCTCTCCTATGAGAGTGGAGGCCTGTGCCCAGCAGTGGGACGTTAATAGGCTGTAGTGATGATGATGATGATGAAGGGCAAGTCAATTAGTAATTCAGAGTACTACAATTCTTTAGAGTACTAGATGATGCCCGCGACTTTGTCCGCGTGGATCAAGTGTATTTGATTCCCTCGGGAACTCCTTAATTTTCCGGGATTTAAATTAGCTTGTTAAATGTCTTTCTCCGGGGTGCAACCTATACCGATCTATACCGAATTTCATCAAAATCGGTTGTAAATATGGGCAGTTGATAGGCAGCCAGGCACACTATCGCCTTTATAACATTTGTATGGATATACTAGCTGATGCCCGCGACTTCGTCCGCGTGGTTTAAGTTTTTTGTTATTCCCGCGGGAACTACTTAATTTTCCGGTATAAAAAGTAGCCTGTGTCACTCTCCAGGTCCTCACTTAAACAACAAAAAAACGATTAGCGAAATTGGTCCAGCCGTTCACGCGTGATACCGTGACCAGGGAAATAGGGGTTCATTTTTAACCGACTTCCAAAAAAGGAGGAGGTTCTCAATTCGGCGCGTATCTTTTTTTTAAATATATATGTAGATATGCATAGTCACGTTACATAATGATCGGCCTCGGCCACGGCGGAGTCGTTAACACCGCTGAATGGTCTCTGTGAATGGGCCCCAGGCCAATTTGTTGTTTGCATCGCGCAAATAACCTTGCGCGGCCACCGAGTTGGGTGTCGAAAGTTCATCGGGTCATTAAACTGACGTGCTGAGAGTAATCAAACTCAAACTACCTGTATTTATTCAACATAAATAATAAAATAACACATAGGCTCCTTTTCACCCTGGAAAATTAAGGAGTTCCCGCGGGATTCAAAATAACCTCAATCCACGCGGACGAAGACGCGGGCATCGGCTGGTTAAAAAAATAAATAAAAAAAATTGGCAGTCATAGGGACTGCCCACAGACCATACAACCAATTGACTGAGCATAGCACCGAGTAGTAAACCTATTGAGAGCTAATAGTCACATTTTCGCTTTGAAACACATCTCACCACTTTTAGGCGGGGGACGAGGTAATAATAGCATTTCTCATTGGCTGACTCAAGGTCAACTTTACACAGTTAAAAGTACAAAGTATATGTTACCGCGGCACTTGGGCTGCCCGCTGCGCGACAAAAATGTATCGATAAAAATTACCAGTAGGTACCTATTGGAAAATCAATACAAATAATTGTATTCAAACAGCAATATACAACCATATTATGTATGATTATGCATAATTATCTGATACTTATATATTTTTTTTTAATTGCCCAAGTTCTATACTAAAGAACTTAAGTTTTCAACAACAACTTTTAATCATATAAATAAGAAACCTGTTCTTCTACTTCAGAATTGTTCGGAATTTAATGAAATATAAGTTTTTACTCAATAAATTAATTTATTGGCATTCAAGTGGTCTAAGGCTATCGATATAATTTATCGATAGTTGCACGGGCTACACTGGGCTATGCGTGGAAGAGACGGAGATATGTAGAACTACATGTGAAAGACAAAGAAATACTGAAAGACATCAACGGGTTCCTTTTCATTTTTGTAAATATTTTTATTTTTTTGCGTATTGATGATTTTTATTTATTATTACAAAACTACACTTAATTATGAAATGTTATCCCATCCTTTACATAGCTGGAGGTATTGCTTCTCTTTCCACGCCATTTAATGCTACAGAGAGGCCTAATTTTCGTTTTATACTAGATCAATTCCCGAGCACTGTCGAATACGGACTGAGGGCGACTATAGGCACAAAACGTAGCGTTAGCAGTCATACTGCTAACGTTTGGCTGGTGAGGGGGCACGCTATGCTCAGTCAATTGGTTGTATGGTCTGTGGAGCATAGCGTGCCCCCTCACCAGCCAAACGTTAGCAGTATGACTGCTAACGCTACGTTTTGTGCCTATAGTCGCCCTCAGTCCGTATTCGACAGTGCTCGGGAATTGATCTAGTATAAAACGAAAATTAGGCCTCTCTGTAGCATTAAATGGCGTGGAAAGAGAAGCAATACCTCCAGCTATGTAAAGGATGGGATAACATTTCATAATTAAGTGTAGTTTTGTAATAATAAATAAAAATCATCAATACGCAAAAAAATAAAAATATTTACAAAAATGAAAAGGAACCCGTTGATGTCTTTCAGTATTTCTTTGTCTTTCACATGTAGTTCTACATATCTCCGTCTCTTCCACGCATAGCCCAGTGTAGCCCGTGCAACTATCGATAAATTATATCGATAGCCTTAGACCACTTGAATGCCAATAAATTAATTTATTGAGTAAAAACTTATATTTCATTAAATTCCGAACAATTCTGAAGTAGAAGAACAGGTTTCTTATTTATATGATTAAAAGTTGTTGTTGAAAACTTAAGTTCTTTAGTATAGAACTTGGGCAATTAAAAAAAAATATATAAGTATCAGATAATTATGCATAATCATACATAATATGGTTGTATATTGCTGTTTGAATACAATTATTTGTATTGATTTTCCAATAGGTACCTACTGGTAATTTTTATCGATACATTTTTGTCGCGCAGCGGGCAGCCCAAGTGCCGCGGTAACATATACTTTGTACTTTTAACTGTGTAAAGTTGACCTTGAGTCAGCCAATGAGAAATGCTATTATTACCTCGTCCCCCGCCTAAAAGTGGTGAGATGTGTTTCAAAGCGAAAATGTGACTATTAGCTCTCAATAGGTTTACTACTCGGTGGGACTGCCGATAGAAGTGAAAACGAATATGTAAGATATTTTTATTAAATATTATTATTTTTTATTTTTTTTATTTAAAAATAATTAAAATATACCTAAACCTTAAAACCAAGCCATTCAAGTTTAATTACGAATGTAGTATATTTATATTTAAGACCTTCTGTCTTCGTAACAACGCGGTGTCGGTGACGCGAATCCACAAGTTTACCCCCTACCAAAAAGTGCTCAACGCGGCTAAAGAACTTTTCACTTCAACAAAAACTAGACAGGTTCAAACATTACTGCCAATTTTGGCCACCGGGCCAGTCAATTTGGTGGGGACTATACTGTATCGAAATAAACCGTAAATCGAAATCGAAATAAATCGTAAATAAACCAACGTCATAGACTAAATTACCATTTACCAGGGGAAGACAAGAAAAAACATTATATACCATCATCAAAACCATTGATGGAATTCGATTCGGGTTCATTCATTCGTGTTTTTGTCAAAATGGCGGACGTAAACATTCACTCCTACGCCAATGATAAAATTACTTGTATTCAAAACATTTGCGTCGCTCCGTCCAAAATACAGGATACTTTCTGGTAATCCACACGTTTGCGTTTTACTTACTTAAATTACCTAACAGAAATATAAGGGTAGACGTACGAAAGATGTCTTTTTGTTTAAATTACACTATAAGTTGGCCCTTGAATGCGATCTCACCTGATGGTAAGTGATGTTGCACTCTAAGAAGGTAGCGGGCTAACCTATTAGGGGTAAGGCAGTTAAATTAAACCCATACCCCCTAGTCGGTGTCTACACGTCATAGTACCGGAACGCTAAATCGCTAGGGTAGTAACAAGCAACGGTCAAAGCCTCCCACCAGACAAAAACAATTGTGTCTCTCTACACAGACAGACAATTGTTTCTTAATTGATAGTTTTTTTTGTCTCACTTGACTGATAACCAAACCCAGGGATATTTTAAAATGACCACTAGATATTCATGGCTTAGCTCTGGTAGAAAGATACCCTAACACTTACAAAGACATACCGAAATGGGTATGTCCGTATGTGTGATCAACTACTAAGAAAAATAATTAAAGTACTGCCTGCCGGTCAATATGTATAACTAGTAACCACTCCGACGTGGCCATGTGAAGTCCCAGTATGCTGTCTACGCGTCTTCATTGATCGACTGCATGTAGTAGGTTAGTCACTATGTATTACTTTATAGGCTGTCATTCATATTATGATGATAAAGTTGCAATATTAATAGATTGATTTATACAGCAGCCAGTTCGAAATCTAAATCGTCTGCATACATTTATAGCCGAACGGTGGACTGCGTCCAATGATTATAAATACCCGGTCACGCCCCTCCCTGTCGCGTCTATGAAACTGCGTACCATTCATAAATTAGAGCACACTAGCGTGCGTACCGTACGAATGTCGCACCAAGGGCGAGGGATAAACACGTCCGGCTTGATGAATAAACATTGCTAGTTACACTGCTGATCAATATGTTTTGTCTATCAGTATTATCAGAAAGACTACCTCCGGACGTGTCTATGAAACTACGTAGTACGTACCATTCATAAATTAGATCACGCTAGAGTGCGTACCGCACGAATGTCGCACCAAGGGCGAGGGATTAACACGTCCGGCCTTGTGAATAAAAATTGTTACATTAATTATATCGATCCGAAAATTTACCAACATTTTTTATAATTAATCTATCAATATTCTACCAGAAAGGCAAGTCTGCGGATCAATATGTTACGTCTCTCTATCAATAAACGTCTGTCAGAAAGACTACCTCCAGACGTGTATACGTAGTACGTACCATTCATAAATTAGAGCCCCCTAGCGTGTGTGTTTACCTCACGAATTTTCCCAAGAGCGAACGATTAACACGTCCGGCTTTGTGAATAAAAATTGTTGGTAAATTTTCGGATCGATAAATTAATCTATCAATATTCTACCAGAAAGGCTGCCTTCTGTCGTGTCTATGAAACTAAGTAGTTATCATTCATAAAGTAGAGCAAGCTAGCGTATGTACCCTTACGAATGCTCCCAAGGGCGAACGATTAACTCGTCCGGCCTTGTGAATAAAAATTGTTGGTAAATTTTCGGATCGATAATTTATTAATCTATCAATATTCTACCAGAAAGGCTATTTATTACTCTATCAATAATCTACCAGAAAGGCTACCTTCTGTCGTGTCTATGAAACTACGTACCATTCATGAATTATAACGCAATTGCACACCGCGTACTAATGTACCTACCTACGTGAACCAAGGGCGAGCGATTATACGTTAGGCCTTAAAAATATAAAAATAAATTTATCAGAAAGGCCTTTTTTTTCTTTAAGAGTCCTAAGGAAACCTGCGGACCTGAGAATATTCTCGTGTGTGTTAAATATGTGTAAAGTAAACCAAGTAACTCTATCACAATGTTCATGTAAAACATCGTGAGGAAACCTGTACGCACATGTTTGCTATAATGCTCTGAAAGGTGTGTGAAGTCAGCAAATTTGCACTTGGCCAGCGTGTTAGACTATGGCCTACCCCTTCTTATTCTGAGAGGAGACTCGTGCTCAGTAGTAAGTCGGTAATGGACTCATGTAAAAGAAGTAGTGAGTGGGTAGGCAATGAGCTGGAATGATGATTGAAATCTTGCGTGTCACACCGAACCCACGACCTTTTGGCAACCGTCCACCATCAGGCTATATCGAAGTCACGCGCAAAACTATTCGGAGACAAAAAAAATGTTACAGCGTAAGCTTGCTTTATTTATACGATTTCGAATCGACGAGCCAATGTGGGAACACGAACGACTTTTATTTACGATACCATTTTCTGTGGAGCGATTTTTATTGGTCTGTCCTTCCTAATTTATACTAGACGACCTTCGCGGGGCCATGATCTTATATGTGGAAGGTTCTAGGCTTCATTCCTGAAAGGTACAATTGGGTAACAACAATTGCAAATTGCAATTGGGTGCAATGTGGGTACAACTAAGTAGTCAAATCAGGAATTTTTTTGTAGACCTGCTTGGATGCTTCGACTACTAGAACTAGTAAAGAATGCTAAGTAAAAATACTTGATACAGCCAACAAGGATGTACCGTTGGATTTTTTTAAAGATCAAACTTAGTTGCTGGTTTTTCTCAGTAGGAAAATCAGGTGTATGTGTATATTCACTACACAATTCAACCGCACTTCGTAAAAGTTCGTTTGAATTAAAAAAAACTATTTCTATATAATTCCGGTATAATTAAGCAATAACTACAGATATAAACCTATAACAAGTTTGGGTTTAATTAGTGTCATTCCCTTCCAAGTCATCTCTCTTCCATCATGGCCTGCATTCACTGACCAACATACCATCATGCAAGACTGCCAATGAAATAAAATTATTTTTTTCCTTTCCTAAATTTAGATGGTCTTGAAGACGATTATTAGGAATGAGGTCATCGGTCTTTATAGTTGATTCGTCTGGTTGACTCTGCTCTGTTTTGAGATCGACCTTGATCGCAACTGATGGTAAATGATGATGCAGTCTAAGATTGGACGCGAGAAATTATACGAAACATTTCATAGTGACTTTAAATTTCATCGTACTTTTAAGACTATTTTTCTACATCCAGAACAACTTTAGGGGCTATTGCTGGGCTTTCCTGTGAAACTCGATGAAACTTCAAAAAAATTGCTGAACAAACTGTGAATTTAAAAAAAAATCTTTTCAAACCTGAAAGATGAAATACGAAAAAGATTATAAGTAATCTGCCAAAGTTATAATAGCTTAACTTATTTCTATAAATATAATTTCTGCCTTTGAGGGCAAAAGTCAGCAAGATCGATTCTACGAAATCAAACTTCTATTAAGCAGAAAAGCGAATAGGCAATTCCCACTCGGCACGTACCTACGAGGAAATCCATTAATCAGATTGTAGTTACAAGAATGAAGTACTTACGTTTTCGTATGAGTAGTGATAAAACCACTCAATTATAAATCAAACAAGGAGATAAAATCCCAAAGAGTATTTAAGACCCGTTTTGGGCTTTGGCAAAGACCAATCGAGACCGCGAGGCGGTAACAGATAAAAAATAAACGGTGAAATTGTATCACCGTTGGATAACCAAAATCCCTTGGCACATATCCAGTGTGGATTGTGGAACATTCGAAAGTACCCACAAAGGGAACGAAAATAAATCCATTCAAGAAACCGAGCTGTAAAATAAGAATGTATCGGCGATCTCGTGTTACGTTCCAAATTGTGCTCAGTCGCTTTGAAATAGAGTCGGGTATTCATAAATGTGATAGCAGATGGAATTTCCATTCAGTGAGATTGTATGCAAAAAAGTTTTATGCGGCGTTTCAAACAAAGTTGATATTTGATTGATAGACTTATAGAGCGAATCGAGTCAATGGAAATGGGTACAGTAAGGAACAGAAATAAGGTGCTCGGGTTTTTTATTATTAAACTTATCAAAAAAGAATTTTTGAATCATTGTTGGTTACCGAATATATAATAAATAAATAATTAAAAAAAACAGAAACGAATATGACGATGTTATGGATTAGGGGTGTGTAGGTAATAATTGCATGATTGAGAATGAATGTAATTTTTTTATATTACTCTAGTAAGTTTAAAACTGAATGAATATATAATATATAATATAATGTGCAAGTAAATAACTACCTGAAATTACTATAAAACAATAATATGAACTACCTATAAAAGATGAGCTAACTGAAATAGGTAAATTTTGAAATAAAGTACATTTGGACTAGAAATAAAATATTTCTATATTGCCAGGATGATTCTGTTTTTTTCCCTTCCCATTTCCCACCCCATACTACTTATAGGAAAGCTGTTGAAAAATTCCTTAGTAAGTAACGTATATTCGAAGATCACTGTACAAAAGGTCAAGTTTAAGGCTATAATATCAATTGCTTTATATTGGGGTAGTAAAATAACTGTGTGCTTACTGATAATATACTCGAGTGGCTGACTGTTTTACTGGCGACATCTTTACTAAGGTTAAGTGGTTTATATGTTTACCAAAGGCGCTATAAAACCTATCAGCTGATATTGAAGTCCGTGACCTTTATTTCTAATAGGAATTTCTTGTGGGTGTCAAACGACAATGTTACATAGTCTGTCGGTAACAGAACAAACTACTAATCGTAATCATACAAATATTATAAACTAGAAGATTCCCGCGACTTCGTCTGCGTGGACCAAGTTTTTTCGATTCCCGCGGGAACTCTTCAATTTTCCGGGATAAAAAGTAGCCTATGTCCTTCCCCGGGATACAACCTATCCCTGTACCAAATTTCATCAAAATCGGTCGAATAGATGGGCCGTGAAAGCGTAGCAGTCAGTCAGACAGACAGACAGACAGACAGACAGACAGACACACTTTCGCATTTATAATATTAGTATGGATATAGTATATATAGTATACTAGCTGATGCCCGCGACTTCGTCCGCGTGGATTGAGGCTTTTGGTTCCCGCGGGATATCTTAAATTTTCCGGGATAAAAGTAGCCTATATGTTATTCCAGACTATAATCTATATATATGTCAAATTTCATCCAGATCCGTTCAGCCGTTCTGGCGTGAAAGAGTAACAAACATCCACCCATCCATCCATCCATCCATACTTACAGACTTTCGCGTTTATAATATTAGTAGGATATACTTAGGTATAACTTATCCAGTGTTTTCACATCACACAGTTGAAATGCGCGGCGGCGATGCAGAGTATTCGTTAAAAGGAACTTTAACTTCAAAAGCCAAATTTTTTAGGTAAAAAGATTTTGTATACAAAAAGTTTGGCTTCGTAGTTCCCGTTCCGAATCCGTTCCGTTCCGTTCGAATTTCATCCTAAGACACCTACGTACCAAGATCATACAAACTTTCAACCCCTATTTCACCCCCACACTGGTAAAAATTTCAAAATGCTAGAACAAACGATTTTTTGTTTCTTATTTAGTGCCTAAATACAAAATGTAATGTTTTTATCTTAAAAAATGACGAACTTCATACAAACTTTCAACCCCTATTTCATCCCCTCACAGGTTTAAATTTCAAAAACGCTAGAACAAATGTTTAATTATTTCTTATCAAGTGCTTAAATATAAAGTTACATGGTTTTATCTTTTAAAATTAAGAAATCCCATACAAACTTTCAACCCCTATTTCAACCTCTTCATCCCTTTTTTTCGCAATAAAAGGTAGCCTATGTTCTTTCTCAGGGTCTAAAGATTGTCTGTGCCAAATTTCATCAAAATCGGTTGAGAGGTTTAAGCGGGAAAGCGTAACAGACAGACAGACAGACAGACAGACAGACAGACAGAGTTACTTTCGCATTTATAATATTAGTATGGATAGTATGGATTGATAAGTGTGTTTGTTTGTTGGTTTGTCCTTCAATCACGCCGCAACGGAGCAACGGATCAACTTAACTTTTAGTGTGAACACATCATGGACAGTTAAAAGTTACACCAAGTTATGGAATTTGAATATATTGGCAAGTCAAGAATTACGGACATAACCAAACATCTTGCACTAGGTTTAAAAAAATCTAAAAGTACCTAGCTATAATCCCATTTAAAGTGGATTTTTTAAACATACAAACTTGGATCAGGTTTGAGGCAGGTTGCCTTTATTACCTAAATCTTTAATTTATTAAAAGCTTTTGATTTTCTGTCAAACATGTTATTTAGACAGATTTGTTCTGCAACGAAATTAAATAATTTTAGCAAACAAGTACCTACTTAAGTAGGTATAGTGGAGGAGAATTCAGGCATAATATACCTATAGCCCGTAGCTGCGAAAAAGTTTAGACTATCTATTTGACACATAATATCTCCAGCGTTTACATTATGCCTCAGTGTTTAGTCAATACTAGATGATGCCCGCGACTTCGTCCGCGTGGATTGATGTTTTTTCATTCCCGCGGGAACTCTTAAATTTTCCGGGATAAAAAGTAGCCTATGTCCTTCTTCGGGATGTAACCTATACCTGTACCAAATTTCATCAAATTCGGTTGAGTAGTTAGGCCGTAAAAAGCGTAGCAGACAGCCAGACAGACACACTTTCGCATTTATAATATTAGTATGGATTAAGCTCCAAACGGCCATTCAATACTGTCAAACCATGGAAGCATTATCTAAAGGCGATAAAATCTGCCGATACAGGTACCTACTCAGTGCTTCGTGCTCACCTTGAGAGTTTATTGACCCTTCTTTAGATTATGTGAAGTACCTGCTATGTCCTTATATTGACAGCGTGGAAAGGCGGACTTGAATGCATTTCTGGAATGCTAAAATAGAAATATTGCCAATTGACTAAGTATTGATAGGTGTAGGGTAGGACGTAGGCTTATTCATCATACTAATACCTATTATAAATGCGAAAGTGAAAATTAAGGAGTTCCCGCGGGAATAACAAAGAACTTAAACCACGAGGATGAAGTCGCGGGTATCAGCTAGTCTGAGATAAAGATTATACAAGTCGTGAATAGTACGGTCTTTTGTTAAGTCAAAAAAATAGGAAAAATGATGATAATGAGTACCTAACTACTTAATCAGTTCTTGCTACCCCTGTATCAATTTCAAATCTATGTTCAATCATTATTATTGAAGTTTTATAATGATATCAATTTGCAAGGAATGAGATATAAAAAAAATGTTTTGACTAATAACATGTAGGTACCTATTCTAGGTGCTTATGAAACTGGAAATGCAGTGCATGTGGACTACTCGTTCTTGATCAGTCAGATACTGATAAAATTGTTAGATATCCATCGTTTACCTTTTAAGTACATCGTTGAAGTAAGGTATTTGTAGAACAATAAGCAAAAGCCTTTTGCTTATTCTGAGTTGGTCAGACTCCCGAGAACATTGAGAGTAAACTAACTACATAACTATTTCTCATTGGTGCTGATCGAGACCCCTTTCCTAACGGAACCTAGTGGTAACGCACTGGTCTACAGCCCAGTAACGTCCCACTGCTGGGCACAGGCCTCCGCTCTCATAGAAGAGAGGGAATTAGAGCTTAGACCCACCACGCGACTCTAATGCAGGTTGGTGGGCTTAAACGACTATTATCATGTTAGTGCTTATAACCGTGAAAGTGAAATAACCTTTCCGTTAACCATAATATAATGGTAGAGATTTTGTTGGCGTAATACTGCGCTGGGCTCCCAGGTTTTGCCGCTTTTAACGTGTTTCATCTTCTAAAAGTACCCACTCGATTTATCTTACATGACTTAAACCTTTTATTAGCTACGCTTTAAGCTATAAAAAACAAAGGACATCAAACGGAAAACCTGTTTAAATAAAGATAAAACAGCTCCCCCACATTAAAACTGTTCACATCAGTCGTTACACTGGCAAAAAGAACAAAAAAGCCTTTGAAAATGTCAATAGACCCTAAAATTATTCTGACCTTTATGTTCTTTGACCAGCATATTATGCCTGCTTAATATGCGAGAAGGGGTATGCCGTAACTACACGTGACCCAACTTTTGTATGGTCTGCGGCATGCGCACAACGAAATATCCCGCGATGAGAGAAAGAGATGTCGATTTTCGGAAGGTTAGACGTTATTTGCCTTTTTCCCCGGAAATTCTCGATTAGGAGGCTGAAGTCCAAGCTCTAGCTAGGTAAACGCAACTTATACTTTATACTTATTGTGTAAAATTAGACCTGTCCCACTTTTCTCTAACTCAGTGGTTGAAGGTTAATGCTATGAAAATGTTAATTTTAATTTTATTTCAAAGCAAACCTTCAATGGATAAAAATATATATGTAATTCGCTTTAAATTTTTTGATAGCCACTGAGTTAGAGAAAATGGCAAATGACTGCAGAAGACACTTAGTTACTAACTAATCGGGCTTTCATTTCAACTGACGGCAAACACCTTGACATTTAGCTGTTCAGGGAATAACAAGCACATAGTAACTTATAATAGAAGTATTTTAATTGCATTAACTAGACAGAGAAGCCTAGACAATGGCTCGATTGTAGATTTATAAGATAGACGAGACCAATATAGTCATGTTGATGGAAATCAAAGATAATAAGTACCTTGGCATGTGTAATGATTCGCTTTGAAGGTAAGTTGTCAGTTACTTGTTATGATAAAGTTATTCTAAGAGGAAGGAAAACCGTTGGCGTGAGGAAAACTGTCGACCGCGGAAAACCGAAATAGAAAGATTTCCTATTGAAATAAAATTTTATATACTTACTTTTGATTCATGAGGCGAACCTAACTATGGTTCGGAATGCCCTGCATACTGTTAGAGGGAAAAATTATAGTGAATTAATTGTTCATGGTATCACTGCCTCTACGATGGTCGACTGTGTTGTAGAGCCTGGCAACATTAGTCTAGGATAGATCGATGTGTAACGGCTAATGGCAGCCGTGTTTGTGAGATAAATTGTGGAATAAATAATAATAAAGGGTTACAGTGTTTTTCCGTCTTCTAATGATACCAAGAAGAACCAGCAACACACTGTTAACTGTAAAATAACTAGAAGATGATGTTTTCACCCGCGTAGATTTAAGGTTTTTGGTCTCTTTGATTTTCCGGGCTATAAAGTAACAACAAAGCCTTGATACGTCCCGGAAATGCATGCTGTCTTTGCACCAATTTTCTTCAAAATCGGTGGAAAGAGATGAGCTGGAAAGTGTCGCAAACATAGACCGATAGACAGCGGAATAGACAGACATGATTTCGCATTTAAGTATGATATTAATATTGATTAAAGTGTGCATTTTTGTAACTGCAATCCTACGTATTGTTGGAGTGAATCAAATATACGCTCTTTTATAATTTACTTACTTAAGTAGAAATTCGCCCAGAAAAATCCGAATTTCCTTTTTTTTAACAACTACAAGTTAGCCCTTGACTGCAATCTCATCTGACGGTAAGTGATGATGCAGTCTAAGATGGTAGCGAGCTAACCTATCAGGGGGCATGGCAGTTATATTAAACCCATACATTACGGTTTCTACACGGCATCGTACCGGAACGGTAAATCGCTTGGCGGCACGTCTTTGCCGGTAGGGTGGTAACTAGCAACGGCCGAAGCCTCCCACCAGACAAATTATAGAGGTACCTACCGCAGTTAATACGTCGATAGTCGGGCATGATCTAGTTACATAATAGTTTATCATACGAGGAAAGTATTTTGACTGTGCTATGTTAGAAATTCCAAGACCAGAACTTACGCTTAAGTTTAATAAGTTTGCGGGATCAATAGCGTTCCGAATTAGTTCACTAACTATTCAGTCTGATCCTACTTTTGAACTATTTAAACATGCACGAGCTATTAGAGACAATAATTTGGATAGTTAATATAATACTAGATGATTCCCGCGACTTCGTCCGCGTGGACCAAGTTTTTTCGATTCCCGCGAGAACTCTTGAATTTTCCGGGATAAAAAGTAGCCTATTTCCTTCCCCCGGATACAACCTACCCCTGTACCAAATTTCATTAAAATCGGTTGAACAGATACATTTTTTGATTCCCGCGGGAACCTTTGAATTTTCCGGGATAAAAAGTAGCCTATGTCCTTCCCCGGGATACAACTTATCCCTGTACCAAATTTCATCAAAATCGGTTGAACAGATGGGCCGTGAAAGCGTAGCAGACAGACAGATAGACAGACAGACAGACACACTTTCGCATTTATAATATTAGTATAGATTATAATGAAATTTATTAAATAGCCTGTGCCCTGTGCGCTTTGGATGAAATAAACACGGGATAGGAAATGTAAGAAAAATGTATGAAATGTTGACGACCTCCGTAGCGCACTGTGTAGCGCTGTTGTCTAAACGTGCGGAGGTCCCGGGTTCGATCCCCGGCAGGGTCAATTTTGGAATGCATAATTTCTGAATTTTCCCTGGTCTGGCCTGGTGGGAGGCTGCGGCCGTGGCTAGTTACCACCCTACCGGCAAAGACGTGCCGCCAAGCGATTTAGCGTTCCGGTACGATGCCGTGTAAAACCGAATAGGGGTATGGGTTTAATACAACTGGCATGCCCCTAACAGGTTAGTCCGCTACCATCTTAGACTGCATCTTCACTTACCATCAGGTGAGATTGCAGTCAAGGGCTAAGTTATAGTGGATCAAAAAAAAAAAATCACAAGTATGGAACTGATGCTAGCAGGTATGAAAAACACTAATTCATGTGCATTAGAACAATATTAATAATTAAAATAAAATAAAATACTATCAGAGCTCTAAAAACGCGTGCTCGTTATTTTACGCCTACCCGCCGAAAAAAAAAAAAAGCTACTTAGCTTAGCTAAGCTACTTTTTACTATGGAAAATTAAGGAGTTCCCGCGGGAATTAAAAAAACTTAAACCACACGAACGAAGTCGCGGGTATCAGCTAGTTTAACAATAATTATTTAAAATCTGAATGTTAGTAGGTACCTACTACCTAGTAGTTACCTAAGTACCTATGTGATATCACATTGATTGTCTCAAAACTTCCTGTTGACTGTGTAGATAAGGACGCCTTATCTCTTATCTAGATGACTTGAAGAATGTTACGTCCGTTTTACGTACGATTATAGCTGAATCATTATATTATCACCATTCATACCCATCACTCAATGGTAGATTGTAATCACAGGCAGATCACAGGACACGTAGGTGACACTACGAGCCATTCATGATAGTAAAAAAAAATACGCAATACATTATGAGACTGTACCTAAAATCGATTAATAATAGGTAATAAGAGTTGCAACTTATCGTGTAAAAGTTTTTTTTTTAAATTCCACTTCAACTTTCAAGTTAGCCCTTGATTACGATCTCACCTGATGGTAAGTGACGATGCAGTCATAATAGTAGCGGGCTAGTTATCCTGTTAAGGGTATGCCAGTTATATTAAACCTATACCCCTAGTCGGTTTCTACACGGCATCGTACCGGAACGCTAAATCGCTTTTGGCGGCACGTCTTTGCCGGTAACCCTACCGGGTAACTAGCCACGGCCGAACCAGATTCATAAATTATATATTCCCAAATTGACCCTGCCGGTAATTGAAGCCGGGTCCTCTGCACGATAAGACAACAACGCTCATCACTGCGCCAGGGAGGTCGTCAAAGATAACGCTGTAGGTATGAAACTATCGACTGCTAGGGTAACATTATTAAAGCAATGGGATATGTTCTCATCGACGTTAATGGCACTATATCTGTCAAGAGCCGCAGACATAATAGGAGAAGAGAGACAAAAAGTCTAAAAATGACTATCGGGAACTCCATCCGCCCTCGAGCATCCGGCGGACTTAACGATCCCATATGCACTGGAGTGATGACGTCATGCGAGGGTACTTCATCTGACGTTGTTAAAAATATTATCTTACTCTGCTAACTACATGTCGCTGAGTGATTACTTTCTGAAAGGCACGCATATATTATGTATCTTTGGATTTATGAACAAGTTATTTGCGTTTTGAAGCGCGCGTTCTCACAGGGAACGACGGGTCTGACGTTCTTTGTTTTGTAAAGAAAAGCCCCCAAGTAAACCAATTTATAAAAATAAAAAGTGTGTGAAACTTCAGAAAAGTAGCCTATGAGAGGATGAGATAAATATATAACTTGTATTCGATCTCATTCTCTCGCAGGCTAAATCCTATTATGAATTAGGTATGTTTGTCTCTTTTTGCTGTCGCTTTTTCGTTTCATCGGATTTTCAAATCACAACGATTCTAAGGAAGTTTCACTTCAAAAAAAAAGCGTGCGTTAAGTTAAGGCAGTCAAAAATCAAGTTTTAATGGTGAAGGAAAACATCCTCATCTTTTCAAAGCATCACCGATTCAATACTGAGCATGAGTCTCGTCTCGATCTGACAAGGCTTTTTGTCACACACAGGTTGGCACACTTCACACACATTTGTGAATACTTACCGCGGAGAACTCTCAGGCATGTAGGTAGGTTTCCTCACTATACATTTTCTTCATCGTTAAATTTAGTGATATAATTACATTTCTTCAAACGCACATAACTGAGATAAGTTAGAGATGCATGATGATGAAAAACATCGTGAGAAAACTTGCAAGCCTCCATAATGTTCTTATAGGTGTTTGCAAATTCGCACTTCTTGATAGTCACCGCGTGGTGGAATATGACCTAAACCTTTGTGAAACTGAGAGGAAGCTTTATGATGATAAAGTTATGTGAAGAGGCATCAGCAACTTTTTTCACAGTATCAACAAAGCATCCCTTTTGTGCCTTTTGTGTTTTCCGGAGGACCCGGAAAAAAGTACCAAAGAAGTTACATGATCAGTCTTATGTACTGCAAAATTCAAAAGAATCCTTTATTAAGCAAGATAGTAGAGTGTTCCTCACCTACTTAGGCAGTTGGCAATTTTAAAGACGCCTTTGAAGACGACACTTTGTGCGACACTGTAGCAACAAAGGCTAATGATGTCACTAGACTAAGTTACTAACAGCATGCAATCTCATATGAATGGATTAAATTAAGCCCTTGTAGTGACATGTAGAGTCGTGGTCTGAAAATGTTTATCAGTCTTTACGTAAATTACTTTCGATTCTTTATAAAACTGGTCGAATACTGGTCTTGTAAGTTCTAAAACACCATATTAAGATATTTAAGTAGCAAAAGTTTTCAAGCTACGATTTTAACAAAAAGATAATTAATTATAACAATCAATGAAACAGTAGACACTAATAAAAGGACCGAATCATACTTTAATATTATAAATGCGAAAGTCACTTTGTTTCTTGGTTTGTTGGTTTGTCCTTCAATCACGCCGCAACGGAGCAACGGATTGACATGATTTTTGGCATGGGTATAGTTGAGGACCTGGAGAGTGACATAGGCTACTTTTTATCCCGGAAAATTAAGGAGTTCCCGCGGGAATAACAAAAAACTTAAACCACGCGGACGAAGTCGCGGGCATCAGCTAGTCTACAATAAAAACCACTAGAAACTACCCTCAAACTATAGTTACTGATGAAAGATTTGTCTAAAGAACTCATCTGTCCTGCCGATTTTATCACAATTTATATTAGTCATATTAGGTTGTATAATACATGGTTTTTGTTACACCATAACAAAAATTGTAAAATGTTATATTTGAAAATGTATACTTGTTTTTAAATAAACATTACCTTTAAATGGACAGAAATGTACTTATAAAGTTAATTGAAAAAATGACAAGCCTATTTCAGGACACAAAGCTGGGTCTAGAAGGTCGGAAACGTCTGTCCTTTGTCAAAGACAATTCCTCGTTTTAATTATGTTGCCTTATTTTGACGTCGCTTGCAATGTTCAAAACGCCTCTCGCAGACAACTGATAAAATTAATAGTCGGTATACCAAATTCGGCGACAATAGAAGTCGAGAAATTTCGTATTTCAACCCAGACTTCTCAGAAAAATCAGAGTAAGTTATGTATGACCAATTTCTAACGATCCAATACGGAAAAAAAATAGCTGGAACAGGAGAAAATGTGCTTTGATTTAGCGTAAAAAAAGACACCCTCACGATAGACGCAACTGGTTAAGTCCAGATGGGGTACAAGGTTTTAATTACTTAATTCAATATTTTGTTAGAGCTGAGTAACTGTTTGTTTTTGTAGACCGAGGACTTATTTATAGGCTTTATGGAAAGCTTATTTTGTGCTAAGAATATAAGAAGTTTCAACAAAATATTAAGTAGGCCGTAGTATACTCCTGAAAAAAGCATAAGTATTATACTGTTGAAGATTATGTAAATAATAAAAGATCTTGGGTTTGATTCGCTCCAGCAATGCTCAGGACTGCGGTTACTTATGTATCTACACATTGATGTCATTGTAAATGTTTTTTTTTATAAAAATAGCAACAACCGAGTTTCCTGCTGGTTCTTCTCGTTAGGAATGTCATTCAGAACTTGTGGTAGATTCACTCGACGATTCGAAAGCACTTTTAATAAATTTATTTGAATAAAAAAATATGAGTTTGAGTTTGACAAACAGAACAGATAGAATAGTAGTTCGTACTACCGTAGGTGAAACTTCTGGCAACCTCAGGTTTCCTGTAGAGACTTTTAATTCCGGGTTGGTGTTGAGTCATTTAGGTGTGACGATCCTTAATGCACATCCTCATGCAAAATATTCCATCGTCGTCTTACGTACACGGCATTTGTCACTCGATTCAATAGCAGAGGCCCAACTGTTTAAACAAATCCTAATCAAGTGACAGCTTAACATGTATTACTCAAACTGTTTAAGGAGTTCATACAAGCTTTCTGTCGTGCAGGCTTCTATGAACTCTTTAACAGGTCGGATTATCCGTTTGACAAACGATTACGATTACGATTTCCTTACACAATCGGGGGGGCTAATCGTGTGGCCGAAAAGCTACTGTCTGTGTTTCGACAGTGAGCTTGGAATTTTTTACCACCCAATCCCGCTGTTTATTTACATAGACTGATTAGATTTACAAGGTTTTAATTAATTCAATATTTTGCTGGCGCTGAATAACTGTTTGTTTATGTAGACCGAGGACTATTTATAGGCTTTATGGAAAGCTTATTTTGTGCTTGGAAGATCAGGAGTTTCAACAAAATTTTAAACCGTAGAAACAGTATATAGATGATAGAAGTTACTACCGTAGGTGAGACTTCTGACAACCTCAGGTTTCCTGTAAGTTAAGTAAGCGATCCTTATTGCACATCCCCATGCGAAATGTTCCATCCCCGTCTTACGTATACGGCATCTTATTCTCGATTCAATAACAGGAAGGAAACTGACGTGTTCGAGCTAGGTACAATTTGCATTCCGCATCCATTCAGTCGATCTCAATTTGCGAAAAAATAGGTCTTTGCATTGAATCAAGGCATGACATAATAACTGCCTCTGCCTTGCTGGTCTAGATGGTTAGCATGAATGACTGCGGGCGACAAGGTCCCGGGTTCGAGTCCCGGGTCGGGCCATAATTTCTCAGGTCACTCACTGCTTTACTGTAAATAACTTACTTTTAAATTCAAAAAACTAAGTGTGTTGAGTTCGCACTGCCCAATACTAAGAATACACGAAACATTAATCTAGTGGTAAATAATGATATGTATGTTAAAAATAGAAGAAGCCACCGTGTTCTTGGGGGTGACCTTAGATGCTAAGCTTCAATGGGGCACCCATATATCAAATCTAGCTGGTAAACTCAGTTCTGCTGCTTACGCTGTCAGAAAGATTCGGCAGTTAACAGACGTTGAAACGGCAAAGATTGTATATTTTGCTTATTTTCATAGTATTATGTCTTACGGAATCTTGCTGTGGGGTAAAGCGGCAGATATTCAAAAATATTTGTATTACAAAAAAGGGCAATACGTGCAATTTATAATTTAAAACCACGTGAATCCCTTAGGGAGAAATTAAAGGAAATAGGTATTCTTACAGAAGCCTCGCAGTATATTTACAGTAATCTAATATTTGTAAAACAGCACATTCAGGACTACAAAAGAATATGCGATCTGCACAACAGGCCAACTAGAAACCGCCATAGGCTCGTGACTCCATCGCTCCGTCTCAAGAAAGTCCGAAGGTCGTTCGTGGGAATGAGCATACTCTTCTTTAACAAAATTCCTCAACCTATTATAAACTTGCCTTTACACAAGTTTAAGATAACCATTAAAAAAATGCTCCTGAAAAAAGCTTATTATATTGTCGAAGATTATATTAATGATAAAGGCGCATGGATTTGACTCGCTCCAGCAATGCTCAGCACTGCGGTTACTTATGTATGTGTATGTGTTGCATGTATGTGTATGTAGATTATTGTAAACATACCGTATATATATTATTTTTTCAAAAGAGCAACCACCGAGTTTCTTGCTGGTTCTTCTCGGTAGGAACGGCATTCCGAACCAGTGGTAGATTCATTTGACTATTCCTAAGCACTTATAAAAAGTCTATTTGAATAAAAATCATTTGAATTTGAATTTGAATTAAGTATTGAGCTTTTCAGACTAGAATTTCTCAGTACTGGCCTGGAGTTACGAAGTTGGCGGCACGAGGGCGAAACACACCCGTGCCTCGGAGAGCATGTTAAGCCGTCGGTCCCGGTTATTATCACTAACATGATAATAGTCGTTAAAGTCCGCCAACCCACAAAAAGCATTGGAGCAGCGTGGTGGGTCTAAGCTCTTTTCCTCTCTCCTATGAGAGTGGAGGCCTGTGCCCAGCAGTGGGGCGTTAATGGACTGTAGTGGTGCTGGTGGATGACATAATAAGCCGTTTTCTATAGGGCAAAAGTGTGTCAATTTAGCAGATGTATTTAAACCTATTGCTTTTATTTATTTTGTAATGGAACTCGCAGCATGATAACAAAGTGTCTTTGTTACAAATTACTCAAATTACTCAAAGCTCTTTTGATGAGGAAATAGGAACAGCTACCTACCGTTTATACAATATTGACTAACTAAATAAGCCCTTAAAGTCTAAGTAGGAACTACGATTTCGCGTAAAGACAGTTCAGGTCTGCAATAGTTTAATATGAGTCAACCGTTTAATTGTGTCACGAAGCCGTGGGCAACCGAATTTCCTTGCTGGGTCTTCTTGGTTGGAAGGACATTCCGAACCAGTGGTAGATTCGCTTGATTATTCAAAAGTATTTTCAAAAGTTTATTTGAATGAAAGTCATTTCAATCAGAAACTGGATTTAAAAACGGTAGTACGCCTTCAGGCACAGATTAAGTACTTATTACATACTAGATGATGGCCGTGACTTCATCCGCGTGGATTAAGGTTTTTGATTCCCGCGGGAACCCTTTAATTTTCCGGGACCAAAAGTAGCCTATGTCCTTCCCTGGGATACAAATTACCCTATACCAAATTTCATCAAAATCGGTTAAACATATGGGCTGTGAAAGCGTAGCAGACAGACGGACAGACAGACACACTTTCACATTTATTCCTTCGAATGGTCTTTCAAAACTCTGATGATTTGGCTTTGGCTTTGCTTTCCATCGATAAATCTCAGAGTTACTTAAATGGAGAACACTGGTTAGTTAAGTTAAGTACAACTATGACCAACTATTTACCCGATAAAGTTAAAGGGTTTAAAATTTTAGGGTTTGATTTAGATCTACGCAATTCCTGTAGGGGTCCGAAACAAATTAAGATGTTGATTTTATTACTTACTCGTATATTTACGTATTGCGTGGGATATAAATTGGAAGCTTGTGAATTGAATATTCTATGGATATAAATAGGTTTACCACGTGATAAATGTGGCATGGTTGTTTATTTTATTGATACTTATGTGATCCATTCTAATCGATACTAATATTATAAGTACGGAAGTATATCTGTCTGTCTGTCTGTTTAATCGACTTCGATGAAATTTGGTATTATAGTGATAGTTGGTATCCCGTGGAAGGACATAGGACAAATCTTTAATTTTCCGGTATAAAACGCCAATGTGTTATTCCAGACTACATTCTATGTCTGTGCTTTTCATTCATATCCGTTAGGCCGTTCTGGCGTGATTGAGTAACAAACATCCATTTATCCAAACTTTCGCATTTACAATATTAGTATCTAGATAGATATTGTATCTAGTTAGTTTCTACAAAGTTACTCAGAGTTTAAACGACGTCGCAAGCAGCAGAAATCATAAATCACGACCTAGCCTCTGTCCCGGGCAATGTTACCATTAAGAAATGGTTAATAAATGGGATTTAGCTTTGTATGAAATTGTATTTTGCGGTATAACTGGAACATTAGTTTTAATGGTGTGAATTATGAGTTAGATTAACTATTACCCGATTCGTTAGTGTGACTGGCTTAACGGTCATGTATTTTATAGTAGGTAGAGTCCCACAAACTTATCTGCCCGTCAATTATGTAAGAATTGTCGATCAAATCGTCTAAGTTCGGCTTTATATTCGACCCTAAAAGTATAAGAAAGGATACACGAAATTGAGCTCTAATTCAATGATGTTGTGGTTTATTTTACTTTGAAGCCAAACTTAGACGATTTGATCGGCAATCCTTACATGATTGCACCTCTGACCCGATGTCAGCGTCGCTATATCTATGAAAAGTAAAATAATAACTAAAACTAAACAAGCATAAAAACTATTGTACTTAGTTCCAATTTTGGCCACCGGGTCAGATAAGTTTGTGGGACTCTAAGTACTACATGAGGCCCGATTGTCTCAACAAATTGTAAGGTAATACTCTATCGATGTTTTTTAATAACCTGTTGAATTTAATTGTTTGAATTATGATTGTAGTTAGTTACAATGTACGCTGAGTAATTTAGGTTACGATGGGGCTGGCGTGTCCGTGTCGGACGAAAGTCCCAAATAAATAAAGATTTTATAAAAAATGTACGCTGAGATAAATTTTCTGCATTATATCTGACTTTCTCCTTCCTAAAGCGTTTCTTCAAAAGGGAGACATTTTCTAGTCCCGATTGGGGTAGGAATTTCACACATTTTCGATTCAGTAGGCAATCGGTAAAGGAAAATTCCCGTTTTCGGAAGGAAACGTTTATTGACGAAATATTCAGAAGGAACGTTCGGAAATTTCTTACAAGTCAGAATACAAAGAAAATATCTTATTTTGTCGTGAGAATTTATCAAGAACTCTCAACTCACTCAACTGATTTCTATTATGTATTTTCTAATCGCTGACTGAACATCTCGTAAAGGCTACGTCCGCACTGCAAAAATATTCGCGCGAATATTTTGTGCTGTACGGTTGTGTTTTGTATGACGCTCACCACATTCGCAGTGCGAAGTTGGTGAAATCCGTACGCGAAATATAAATCGCGAGAATAAAATTCTCGCGAACCTTTTTCGCAGTGCAAATCACCCTAAGTATGTCCACATTTAATCATTTTGACGCACCGAGTAGTGTATGGTCTGTGTTTTGACGTATATGTCATGATCGCTCGCCGATCCTCAAAGGGAATCGACTCGCCGCAACAAGGTTTGAGGTTAATGTCGCAGAAAAATTTGTGGCGTCCACATAATATTAACACCAGCACAAAAATAATGTTCGAAAACGAACGAGATACACGAAATGTTTGTTCTATCTTCAGACCCAGGATTTTTTAGAAGAAAACAAACGTCGAGGAGGCTTCCCGAACTGTAATGTAACTTGCTTAACAAAACTAGGTATTTCAAGTATTAAAAATCATACGTTTTGCTGTACTGCTGCTATCGCTCTTTATGTGACCAGGCCTTTATTAGTGTGTGAATCATCATTGGATCGGAAATACGCCATTGGAAGCGTGTGATTTTGAGTGTTTCCGCTATAATTATGTTTTATTAACGTCCCACTGGTGCACTCCTCTGCATTGTGAGTTAACTTCATCATAAAAACGATGAACGACTTTCGCCTACATGCATTGATTTACTTACGTCGAAATCTATATTACTTAGGGCTATTACGCACTGTCGACTAGTCGCCGGCGACTCAGTTGTCGACGACTGTAATATTGTATAGTCTATATAGGTGTTTACGCACTAGTCACCGGTTGCCCGGGCGACTCGGCGACTCGCCGCGCAGTGGCGACGCACAGGCAACTGCCGGTCGCCGGCGACCAATAGGAGCACGGTTTCAAATGAAAGCATTCACACTGCGAGCAACTGTCGTAACGACCGGACGGCCGCGCACAATGAGTTTTGACACGGATAAATTTATATCGGAAATACAATCCCGAAAAGCTATTTGGGATTTACAAAGTGAGGAATATGCTAATCGAGATTTGAAGAAAAAACAGTGGGAAGAAATAGTGGAGTTATTTGGAGGTGAAGAATTATCAGACGAAGAAAAAAAAACTCAGGTAAGTAAGAAATGCCATTTATTTTTTATTAATTAATACTGCTCATCTGCCAAGATAATTGACCCTCAGTTGTAAAGTAATCAGCAAATACATCTCTGTATGATGCACCACGTCGCGTAGCTCTTTAGAAACCGTTTGGGACTTCTTCAAAGCCAGGAATGCTCAGGGTATCTTCAAATTTATATCCGTCTCTTTCTCGGACATAGTTGTGAAGAGCGCAACATGTTTTGATGATGCATGATACTAGATCTAAATTCACGTTGATAGGTCTGTGAAAAATTTGCCACTTGTTTGCTAATATGCCGAATGAACATTCAATATGGCGTCGTGCACGAGAAAGCCTATAATTAAATATTTTTTTCTTTGTTGTTAAATTTGATCCACCGAACGGTCGCATAATTTTGTCAGTTTGTCCAAATGCTTCGTCACCCACAATAACAAACGGTACTGGTATAGGGTTTGTCGATGAAATGGGCTTAGGTTCGGGTATTTGCAAATCATTGTTCATTAGCTTTTGATAAAACGTTGAATTTGTAAATATAGTTGAATCGCAATCCTTTCCATAGGAACCAACGTCTATGTATATGAACTTATAGTCAGAGTCACAAATGGCAAGCAAAATTACAGAAAAGAAGTGTTTGTAATTATAACACAATGATCCACTGTTGTATGGTTTTATAATTCTTACATGCTTACCATCTACGGCACCTATGCAATTTGGAAAATTGGCCCGTAAATGAAAATCTTTTGCGATTTTTAACCAATTTTCTTTTGTCGGTTGCGGTAAACACATGTCTTTTAGTACAACCCATATAAAATGACAAACTTCTCTTATTATTTCAGCTATAGTTGAAATCCCAAGTCTGTATGAGTAATGTAAATCTACAAATTTACAACCGCTTCCAAGATATCTGGAATTAAAAAATAATTTATATATATACATTATTTACAGGTCATTCACTTAAAAAAAAATGGAAAAATATAAGAAGCTGCTTTTCGCGAGAAGTACGAAGATTAAAAAATACTAAAAGCGGATCTGCTGCTTCCCATAAAACTCCCTATATTTATTATAATCAGCTGTTATTTTTGAAGAATACCGTTGGTAATTTGAACACAGAGAGTAACATTGCTGAACAAGAACATTTGACAAATGATCAAGAACCTTTAGGACCTTACTCGAGAGAAAATATAGTCGGAAGAAAAAAGAAAAAAACGTCAGATGATGGCACAAGCGAACTGTTAACCACATTAAACAAGTGTATTGAAACTCGCAAAAATAAGGAGGATATTTTGGAACAAGATGAGGACAGAATGTTCCTGATGTCCCTATTATCATCATTTAGGGCAATTCCGGAGCACAAAAAGTCAGCTGCGAAAATTCAATTAATCAGTGTAATCGAATCATTCCGATCCTCTACTCAAAATAATATATATCTGTTACTGTAATAGCCCGAACCACGGTAAATCCTAAAATTTTCCGGTAAAACCTAAGATTTACTAACCCTTAATGGTAAAAGTCCAAATAGTTCTGTGATTATCGTTCATTTCGAACTTTTACCACCATTCACTTGGCAAATTTTAGGATTTACCTCTAGGCATGGTATATGTTGAGAAAAGCAAGTCATAACGTGTTCAGCGTATCGTCTCGTACTCGTGGGCAGTCTACAACCCCCCGCTACCCGTTCCACCTCAGCGCCTCGGCTCCGCTTGGCTCAGTCGACAGTCGATCGTTTGACACGTTTGTACACGCACGCTAATTTGATTTCTGTCTGTGTTTTTGATAACTTAAAGTATTAAGTGATTCATAATGAGTGTAAAACATAGGATTTTATGAAATAATGGACGAACTTGTGGCAAAGAAAGACAACCTCTAGGCACGGTATATGTTGAGAAGAGCAAGTCATAACGTATTCAGCGTATCGTCTTGTACTCGTGGGCAGTCTACAACCCCCCGCTACCCGTTCTACCTCCGCGCCTCGGCTCCGCTTGGCTCAGTCGATCGTTTGACACGTTTGAACACACACGCTAATTTGATTTATGTTTGTGTTTTTGATAACTTAAAGTATTAAGGGATTCATTTCATAATGAGTGTAAAACATAGATTTTATGAAATAATGGACGAACTTGTGGCAAACAAGAAAGACAACCTCTAGGCACGGTATATGTTGAGAAGAGCAAGTCATAACGCATTCAGCGTATCGTCTTGTACTCGTGGGCAGTCTACAACCCCCCGCTACCCGTTCTACCTCCGCGCCTCGGCTCCGCTTGGCTCAGTCGATCGTTTGACACGTTTGAACACACACGCTAATTTGATTTCTGTCTGTGTTTTTGATAACTTAAAGTATTAAGTGATTCATAATGAGTGTAAAACATAGATTTTATGAAATAATGGACGAACTTGTGGCAAACAAGAAAGACAATAACTTTTATTTCGATAAAGGCAAATACGCAGTGTTTAGAAGAAGTAAAAACTGTAAAAAACGTGAAAAAGAAGGAAGCAATTCATTACAGGCGAATAAAGCGCTATGATATTTTGACTATAGGCGGTGAAGAAAAGCTAATTGCGCCGGTGAAGGAAGAGAATGGAGAAATCAAGTTTTACGTTTGTTACGATGACTTATTTAACATTATCGAAGAAACACATGTTGCTGTTGGACACGGAGGAAGGACAAGAATGCTTAAAGAATGTAATCGCAAGTATAAAAACATAACAGTTGAGGCTATAATGACATATTTGAAGCTATGCCAACCTTGTCAAAAAAAACAGAAGACTTTGAAAAAGGGCATTGTCATCAAGCCTATACTTCATAGTGAAATGAACTCACGTTGTCAAATAGATCTCATAGACTTACAAACTAACCCTGACGGAAATTATAAATTCATATTGGTTTATCAAGACCATCTTACTAAATTTGTGATCCTTCGTGCACTTCAAACTAAACGCGCAGCAGAAGTTGCATATCATCTCTTGGATATTTTCACCACATTTGGAGCGCCGAACATTCTTCATTCAGATAATGGTCGAGAATTTTGTAACCAAGTAATTGAAAACTTATGCTCTATGTGGCCAGATGTTAAAATTGTACATGGAAAACCACGACATAGCCAGAGTCAAGGATCAGTAGAGCGTGCCAATCAAGACATCGAAAATATGCTCAGTACGTGGATGGAAACCAATCAGTTGTCCAAGTGGTCAAACGGCTTGAAATTCATCCAAGCGATGAAAAATAGAGCATATCACGAGGGAATTAAATGCTCCCCCTACGAAGCAATGTTTGGCAGTCCAATGAAAATGGGCATTGCGACGTCAGCAATTCCTAAAGATATGATTGGATTGTTAAGATCTGAAGAAGATTTAGAGACTTTATTGCATTCGCAAAAAAATACAGAACAAAATACTAACGTCGAAGACATCATTGAACAGGACAAAGAAAACAAAGTTGTCGAAAATGAGTCAGAAGAGGGCTTAAGCAGTGATAATGTGGAAAACAAAATACAAAGGAACGAAATGATTGTAACCGAAAACATGAAGGAGAAGCAAATAACTAAGGATACCGATGATGTCAATGCACCCATTCAGAGACATACTGATTCAGAGACAGAAAGTGTAACTCAAGCTGAAGAAGATCTAATAACGAAGAAGATAGAATCTGTTCAGATGATACGAGCAAAAGCAAAATTTAATTTGGAAAACCAAGCTGAAAAAATGAAAGCCATGTCGGCTGATAAATATCCAAATGTGAAAGTTGGTCAAAATGTAAGACTGAAAGTACCTGACATTGACAGAGCTAAAACAGACCCGAAAAGCATTATTGCAATTGTGATTGATGTAAAGGACAACGAATGGTATCAACTGGGTACCAAAATTGGAGTACTTAAGCAACTTTACACACATAATCAGTTTACCTCTTGCTCTGAAGATTTTATAAAGATAGAAGAAGTTGTTAAAGATAAAGAAGTGAGTCTTCGAGAAGTTGTCGGAAAATTGTCGTTGACTGGGGGACAAGGGTTCAAAAAATGTAACTGTCTTAAAAAATGCTTGTCGAGGAAATGCGCTTGCAAGTCATCAGGATTACTTTGTAATTCTAAATGCCACAACAGCACTCCATGTTGCAACAAATAAATTTTTATTTGTTTATTAAAATGAAAATTGACTGTCTTTTTCTGTTTGTTAGTAAAATACCAAATAATAAGAGAAAAAATGTGTTGTGTTAATTTTTTACTTTCAAGGAATGTTTAACGTGTGTTTAAATTTTATTATAGTTACTTAAATTAATAAATAAAAATACCAAATTAAAATAGTAAGAATTTGACTGATTAGTAATATAAATGATTAATAACCACTTTCTGAATATAATATATAAAAATATGTAAGTAAGGTCAGGACTGATGTGTAGTTAATTGAAATAAATCATTAATAATTAATTATTCATTGTTTTATTTCGAACCCCAACATTTACCAGCCGTACCTAGTAAAACCTAGCATGTACTAAACTCTGATGGTAAAAGCCCGAAAAAATTGTCTCTTTTTTGTAAATCCTTATATTTACCAACTCGTATCGGTAAATCCTAAGATTTACCGGTAAAACCTAAGATTAACCAACAAACGGGCTTTTACAGTAACATATCCAAACACAATGTGGCGAAATTTTAATGAGTACGAGTATGAGCGTGGTTACTTCACACCGGAGGCCGGGCGTTCAACAGCACCAAGTCAACAATCACGCCCTGAAGCACAACATTATTATACGCTACCAACTTCAACTCCTTCAGAACGTGAACGCCCAGAGTCGCGATTTTCTACTGTCACTTCAAATGCCTCGCAAGATTCTGACATTTTGGATCTATTTTGAATATTTCCTTTTGTTGTGCGTTCGTTTATAATATCGATTTCATTAAGTACTTTAAAAAAATACATGTTTTATAATTATTTACCGTATATTTTTAAATTATGTCATCGAAGAGTAGACTTACAGATAGTGCCATCCACGAAGACGCGCCCCACTCTTTGTTATCTTCCGCATGTGTTAAACATCTGTCGATACACGCTAATTATCGATGAATGCAAACGCACACTAATAGAAATTGACTAATCAGGAAAGAGTATTATGAACAGCACGAAAGGTGCTCTATTTAAATTTAATCGCGCGTCTTCGTGGATGGCATTATCTGTAACTCTAAACACACTCCCGGACACATCTATCGGCCCACCTTGAGTTTTAAGTTTTGACTGGAGACCAGCTAAAAATAAATGTTAGGAGGAGCAATAAGTTTTTGCAGGTGTGAAGCTGATTTACTGGCCATCGTTTTCGTAAAAAACTGCATAAAAACTTATTGCACCACTTAACATTTATTTTTAGCTAGGGATTGTCAACACTTTAAACACTAGGTTTGGCCGATAGATGTGTCCGGGAATGTAATATAAATTGTGTTAAAATCCCGTAAAAAATAAATGTTAGGAATGAATTTTATTTGTCACTTACCTTAGTGTTATAAAAAGTTTTTCTTCCGGAGAAATACATGGTCGCATATTTGTATCTATGCCAGTTATATGTGGTTTTAGAAGACACAATAAGTCATCAAACGAACTCACAGACATTCTTGCATAATTAAAAAATTTACGAGGATATTTTCTAACGTCTTCATAAAATATTTTAAACATTCCCTTTGACCTCCGTTCTTCTAACAAAGGATGCACCCAATACTCTTTTGATTTTTTTTTATTTTTCTTTCTTTTTATAATTAGTAGCGCCGCTACTATTGCAAGTTCTTCAACGTCCATTCTGCACGAATGTACTTGGAATACTGTCGCTCGGCTCGGTCTCCGGCCCTAGTTTCCCATGTTTCGGCCGCCGAGGGACTGAGTCGCCGGCGACTAGTCGACAGTGCGTAATAGCCCTAAAGGCAATAAAGTCACATTTTTAGTGATTATTTATTACTTAAATAAAGAATCTCCCAAAAGGCGTAATATCCCTGCTACTTTTGTGTTGAATAACCATTTTAAACAGTATCGATTAAAGTAAAAAAGTGCGTCGAAATTAGATGACGTCACAATTCAAAATTTCATACTAAATCCTATGATAAGCACGCGTTTTGACGTTTGATAAAAAAGTTGCTGAAAGTATGAGAGGCCCGGAGTCCTAACACAAGCTGAGTGGCTTACCTGCTTGTTACATTGCTGTATAATAGTGTTGATTTTGCATGTAAGTGCTTATTTTAAGTTTATTTCTATGCACAAGTGCTTCAAATAAAGATTTTTCTTTCTTTCTAAAAATCCGCCCATTTTTATCATTATCAGTCACTTCTGAGACTGATAATGTACCTAATAAGTAAACTTATGTAATCATCACATCCGGAGAGCATCCATCATTGACAATTTAAGTGACGTCAATGTCACAATACGTTGAGTCAATTTATCACTTTGTATGTAAGTATTTCATGTTATATTTTCTTTTACTCAAGCACATGTATTCACGTGGGATTACTTCGGTGCTTGTTTGGTACAAAATAAGGAAAAAAATAAGGAAAATGGCAACCAAAGGGCTAAATATGAGAGTAATAAAAGTGACACTGTTATTTATGCTCTTCACTCGTGTTCACTTTCCTCGCTAAGCAACCTTGCACAATCCTGTAGCCCTATTCAAAATAATAAGTACAAACTGAAGAAGGAAATATACGGTAGGTACCTAAGTACTTTTTATATTTCACTAAGCAAGCAACAGGCAATATAGATCATATTATTTAAAAAAAAAAACTATAGCAAGCAAACGAATGTTGTAAAAACGATGTAGGCAAGTACGTGATTACAGCCGCCCACGAACTTCGCAGCACCACCTGAACAGCCAAAGCGTTGCCCGGCTATCAGGGCGGTTTTAAATTAGCGTTTTTTCGGCGAGTATAAGCTCGTTTTTAGAAGCGATTGTTCTCTATTAAGTAACTATAAATGCGAAAGTTCGTATGTTTGGATGTTAGTTACTTCTTCACAATGTCTGAACCTACTTGACCGAAATTTGGAATGAAGATAGCTTACAACCTAAATTAACACAGGCTACATTGATATCCCGGAAAATTAAAGAATTTCCCATTAAAATATGGGATTTTTTAATCTAAACTAAGTTACGCGCAGTAAAGTGCTCATAGTAAGTTATTTATGGTGAGTCGAAAATCGAAACAGTTCACTATTGTAAGTAAGCGTCATCCAACTTATCTACAACGGAAGATGGACGATCTACCTTAATACTACCTACATAAACGATGAATGGATGGGTCTTATCTATCGTTGATAACTAACACCGGGAAATGTACCTACTGGATTTAATTGATAGTTGATAAAATATAAAATGTCATCATAAGATTATATAATTTTATTGATAAGTATTTCTTTGCAGTATTTCTGACGTGGAACGCGTAATTTTCGATCGTCTTCGCCTTTTCACAGATTAGATTCAGTAATAAAAATCCCCCGACCACCTCCAAATTTCCCTCCGGAAATCCCCCCTAAATCTTATCCCCAGTCTTCCCCTAGCTATAAAATCTCCCCATTCTGGCATCAGCAAGCATCATATTAGTTAATACATCCCTAAGAACATTATGAAGAACTCTCAGGGGTGCCGGTTGCATTGTTTACCTTTACTTAAAAGCTTCAAACGCACATAAGTATGATATATGAATATTGCCCGAGGCCAAAGACCAAACTCCCTACCTCTGGAATAGATTGCTGATGTCTAAACCACTAAGCTATCGCCGTATTCACTACTATGCAGTATGCACCATCACATAAAATTCCATGGCCTGATTTTATTTAGGTACTTAAATGCCTTTGGCGTATGTACGTAATAGCCTGTTATCAGTTATCACGCAGGAAAGACTTGAACCCTATCAGACCAATCAACAAGTTAAGTACATACCTGATAAGATTGTTCAAGTGAATGAGAGTTTATGAATGGATAGGTGAAACTTATCAATGAGACCGATAACAGGAAATGGATGACATGAAGAGTATTAACAGAGATAAGAATAATTGAAGAGGTTTTTAGACTTATTTTTCCTGTTGTCACATAAGGTGGCTACCTGTGGTGTCATATTCTGGGCACCTTTAAAGTATGTCAAATTGAAGATAAACTCTTAGAGAGGCGGCTGTGGTGGTATAGTCATGTTATGAGAAGACCTGAGAATCACATGACCAGAAAGGTTATAAATGTTAGCACTTGACCCAGATGACAGGGTAGACCCAGACAAAGCTGGATGGCAGTTATAATGAACAAACTGAAGACAGTCCAAACAGACATAAGGACGACCCAAAGCCGAACAGCTTGGAGAAAAATGGTTAGGAGAGCTGACCCAATTTAACGTGGGATAAGGCTAGGTCTATTCAGATTCAGATTCAGAGTGGCTATAATAATAATTGTGTACACAATCTCTAAACTAAACTTTACAGACAGGTTGAGGGTCTACCACTGTAAAACAGCAGTGTGACAATAATTGCAATGGCACATTCATTGTTTACCCCTGTCAATTATACTCACAGGTCTAACTACTTAGTTACTTTTACAATCATTTGCAGTTTCCATTATGATGGCAACTAACTACTTATAGCTAACAAAAAGCCTCTGTCCATAAACAATTTAATGAAGCATTGTCGCTATTCATTCACTCATTAACAATTGATTTCTTGCTGTAACTACTTGACAGTGTATTGATAAGGGTTTTGTGTATTTATGAAGCTAGAAATGTGGGAATACACCTTTCATAGTGGTGTGTAAAAGAATACACACAGGTTTACATCAGGACAGTGATTGGTGAGAACGTCACTGACATGCCAGTCTCCCAGCCATAGCACAGGAAAGAAAGAAATAATGACAGACTTTTATCCTCTACAGGTTTTTAGGTTACCCTAGTACTACTTAAGTACTTAATTTCCTCCTGAAAATGAGAAGCAAAAAACCATTTAGTTTACTCCTTGCAGTGATAAGTAATTACCTCATTGAATAGTTACTGAAGTATGTTTTTTTTTTTTTTTTTGTACTTAAATATTTAAAAAGCATTTAGTAGGTCTACTTGCATAACAGGTTTAAAGGCAAGTTTTGTAGAAAAATAACTAAAGTACTTACTTAAGTAAGTACCATTTTCAATATCTTAAGTTTAGTTATGTCCATCATAAACAACCCTACTAGTGTTTCAAGTTATGTGTGATACAGCATAAAACTAGTGACACCTTCCCATATTACAGAAAGCAGATATCATTTGAGATTCTTTAGTAACTAACTAGTTAACTATGTACTTTTGTAGCTGAGTACGCAGTAAAATGCTTTGAGTAGGTGGCATTATCAACAACCTACTTAAATGCTATTTTAGAAACCTTACAAATCAAATAGATAAGTACTACCAATGCAGAAACCTTTTATGTTGTCCAAGCCATAAAAAAAGTGTGAAGAAATTACTTTCCATAATTTGCAAGTCAAGTGCTTGTAAATTATGTGTGTTATTGGTGGTTAGTCCAATGATAATTTATTTTCTTTAGCTTTTAAGTTTTATCAAATGTAGTAAGTTCTATAAAAATTACTTAATATTGTCATTAAGCAAATTATTTTGCATCTTATCTGCTTCTGATTCAATTGTCGGTGGAAGTTGTCTAGAGTTCAAAGGCATAAGAGCTTTGTACAGTAGCTGTAACTGTGAACTAATAATGAAATTGTGATACAAGTGAAAACCCTAACTCTAGAATGTCTAAAGGGCCCAGGCAAAGTATGTTGCTGACACATTTTGCTAAAAAGGATGTTTCCTTTTCCTTTTCTATACTCTAAATAGACAATCCTTAGATTCCTTGTATTAAACACAGTACTCATACTATCATGACACCATGTTAAGACAGTAGGAAAAGACAGGGGGCATGGAAAACCACTTCTGCAGATAACTGTGCCTGTAAAAACAAGCACAATTATCATACTAGTACAAGAAACAATGTCAGTGTACAGGCCATGGAATGGCATGGAAATTATCGTTATGATAACAAAATTTATTTAAGCAAGTACTTTATGAGGTTTGAATAAGCTTACCTGTTTCCAAAGTTGGCTCTCCAGAACTCTGCAGCGTCACTCTTGGTGATACGAAACTGGTCACCTGCAAACGTCCCATTAGGGAACATAGCCTTCAACTCGCTCAACATGTGACTGAAAACGAGGCTGAGCTTCGTCAAGTTACGTCTGTAGTGAGAATTTTCATCAAACATCTTTTCCTTTCCTTCTTTGAACAACTTGATAGCTTGCTTACACTTTCTTATCAAATTAATAATAAATATGTTAAAATGTTCGTTGTTATTCAACTCCGCCATGTTATCCTCGTATTTCGAGTAGATTATACGCAACCTCTGATATGTATCCGGCAAAATATCGAGTATAAACGGGGGGCTGTTTTTCAAATTCATCTTGTGATGCTGACATAGTTTCACAACTTTGTCCATCAACTTCCAAGTCTTGTCTAGTGTCCGTTTGTCCGTGGCGAGCTTGGAAGGGTACACGGCATCGGAAAACGCGCCGTGCAATTTCGAAAATATCGAAGAAATGTTTTTCTGTTGTGACTTCTGACGGGGTGCCGCCATATTGGTGAGTCCGATGACATACAAAAGAAATTAAACTTTTTAAACCGAACACTGAACTCGAAACACTTTCATCACTTTATAATTAGGTAATCTAAAATGTGTTTTCTCATTATTACACAAACGCACCACATTTACGATTCAATAGATATACACGAAGGAAGCGATCGCTCACTGACACATCTTCGACGCGTATGACATGACAAGTTTTTTTGACTGTTTGACAAATTGACGAATGACAAGAACAAGCTAACCATAGATTTAGGCTTTGTTTTTTTATTACAATAGCTTCACGTCTTCGAGTTCTAGCTTTTTATGACTATCATAGTCAAAAATCTTCCATCCAAATGAAATTCTTAAAAATTATGAAATTATTACTTATTTGGGCCAAAAAATATAAAACCGAGTATAACAGTAATTTGAGTTAAATAAAAATAATTATACAATAGCTAGTGACATCTATTATTGTATAAGTCAAACCGGTTTTTAATTCGTGCTAGTTTCTCATAACACCTATAGATGGCGTAAAGTAGACGGAACATTGTAATAGTTCTTGTATATCAAACTAGATGGCGTAAAAATAAAAAGATTTTTTCTTTGTTTAGGTATTTTATTTTTTTAGCGCTCTAGAAATTATATTATTTATCAATATTTTATAAATTATTTTTTCGTATCTTCATATTCTTCGATAGCCTCGGTCGTAGAAGTTGTCGTACGCTTTTGCTTGCGTCGTCTTCTACTGTGCCTTTTACCAACTTTATTCGACCTGTAAGAAAATATTATTTCTGAATATTAGGTACCTTTAGAAGCTGTAATGGTACTCAAATATTTCAGTGGTTTAATAATATTATTATTTTTATTAGAATTTTACTGACAGACGGACAAACAAACGCAGTGTATTCGGACCTCGCACGCGATAATATTATGGATATCAGACTAGACTAGAAGGTTCGTTAATTACTTACGTATCTCTGGTGGATGCGGAAGTGAAGAAGTTTCATCAAAAATTCAGGAAAAGACGTAGCCAACCACGTATAAAGGGTAATTGAACTTTAACATAATTAATTATTAACATAATTAATTATTCCTATTGATTCTCAGTAGGTAGGTAGGTACCCAGAATAGACGATCTCTATTTTCTACCTAATCTAAGTTGACGATGCCCGGAGTAAATTTCGTCAAAATGTGTTGTAGGTTAGTAGATGTTCCGTGAAAAGGTAGCAAGTTAGATATACAAACAGACTGTTATGACAGATAGACAGACATGTCAGACAGACAGACAGACTTTCGCATTTTAACATAATTATTAGTATGGATTCAATGCGAAGAGGAAACGAAGAAGTCGCAGGCAATTTTTAAGGAAGAGGTTTAAGACAGCAAGGTTTTTATAGACAGTGGCGTGCACGACATAGAGGCATAAATGCGTTGCTTACCCTAGTTAAAAAAAAACTCAATGCTTAATTTTCATCATGCCCTGCCTGAATAGCCTACATAACCATTACCTAGCCTGGCTCCAATTAACGTCCACGCCACTGGTTTTGGTCAAGGAGAAAATTAGGAACAAGACAAATTAACAATATTTTATTAGTAAGAATAAGTTTTTTAATTACAGTAGGTACCTGCCAATTTAATTACAGGTTATTTACAGGAACAAGCTACAGTTATAATATATTATATTTTACAGGAACATATAAATACCTAACTTTGGGTAGGTAGATATTTTAGTTAGTTACAAACTATGAGTCCCACAAACTTATCTGACCCGGTGGCCAAAATTGGAACTAATTTTTATGCCCGTTTAATTTTTGTTTTGATTTTCTTTTTCATAGAAACTAGTGACCATGTCACCAGATCAGATAAGTTTGTCGGACTATACACTATATCGGACTATATAGTATACCTATATCTATACTAATAGGTATTATAAAGAGGTAAAGTTTGTGAGGTTGTAGGGCGTAATCTCTGGACCTATTGAACCGATTTTGAAAATTCTGGTACCAATAGAAAGCCACATTATTTGTGAGTGTATAGCACTATATAAACCCGAAAGATTAGGGAGTTCCCGTGGGAATTTGAAAAACTTATTCCACGCAGACGAAGTCGAATATAAAATAATATTTCTAAAAAATTCTTTTTGAACAACCGACTTTACAACAACAAGCACACGCTATACAAAGTACTTATTTTATTGTTGATATTTTAAAAACCGCTCGACCGATTTCGATAAAATTTATATGGGACCACTTGGGAAGTATGCCCTTTCAAATAAAAAGAGAATCATCCAAATCAGTCCACCCAGTCAAAAGTTCTGAGGTAACAAACATAAAAAAAAAATACAGTCGAATTGAGAACCTCCTCCTTTTTTTGAAATCGGTTGAAAAGTGTTATTAATCTATGTTAGATTACGGTTGCCTGTGAAGTCTGTTTACGGACGATAGTTTTACGTGATAACTAGAAGTTCTCGAAGAAGCTCGCGTGCCTCTCTATCGCCTGTTCCGCGCTCTCACTCGCACGCTCAGGCTCAGGCGGAACGTGACACTTTTTCGTGCGTGCAGCCGGTGTTCAACGATTTATAAGACGTTATCACGTCAAAAACAAAAACTAAAGAGGCAAAAAAAATTGTTCCAATTTTGATCACCGGGCCAGATAAGTTAGATGAAGACTAATAATTTGGTTATCAAAAAATACTTAATTACTTTTCAAAATCGCTGCATGGATTGTGCTCGTACGCGTTGAATTTCAGTATGTTCCCCTTGACGCCAATGAGAATGTTATCCGCTGAATCCAAAGCGAAAGTGTTCACTCCGGTGACATTGAACGAACCTAGAAAGAAAAAAAATATTCTACATTAAAATCCAAACTTAATCCATACTTCCTTATTGTCCATATCCATACTAATATTATAAATGCTAAAGGGTATCTGTCTGTCTGTCTGCTACGATTTCACGGCTCACCTATTCAACCGATTTTGATGAAATTCGGTACAGAGATAGGTAATATCCCGGGGAAAGACATGGGCTACTTTTTATCCCGGAAAATTAGGGATTTCCCACGGGAATCGAAAAAACTTAGTCCGCGCGGACGAAGTCGCGGAAATCATCTAGTTAATAATATAATTCAAAATTAAAATACCTTGAGTAGTAAAGCTACGTATTCCTAGGAGAGCGTAATCGCCATTAAAATAGGTAGAGGTACCTATTGTAAGTAAGTATAGGTATATTTTGAAAATTTTCATTAGAGGAAGATATTATTTTTTATACTGAAAATCTATTGGATTCGTTCGTTTATTTTTATGTTGATTTTACTCCAAACTCCGTCAAATACTAAGTATAATTAACATCAGGAGATCTACATAGTCATCTTGTGTTAGTTAAGGTTCTGTGCCTTATCTAAAGACTACTGACGTGAAAGCTAGGAATTGAATATTTAAAAATAATTACCTAAATGTTTGGCACTAGCATTCTCAGCATCCACAGTATAGAGATTACTATTCTCATCCATCGCGAATACTTCATCAGACCGCGTGACAAAGACGCCCATCATCCTTTCACTCGGCAACCCTTTAATCTTAATCGGTATACTCTGCCCGTTTTTCAAAATATACGACGTTTTAGTGGCTATAAAGAAGATGTTATTTCTAGGATCAACTGTTAATCCATGTCCGTTTGGTATGGTTGAAAAAGTTTCCTGCTTTTGGCCGTCATTGGTTATTTTATGCACTCTATTTTGAGGCCATGTCGCTATATACATTACTGATCCATCGTTTGATACAGTTATATACATAACATCTTCACCTAGCGCTGTGTACAACTCAATAGAACCGTCTTCTTTATATTTGTATACCCCGTTATCAGTTGCTAAGTATACTATATCGTTTAGGTTATCAACTGCGGTCGACTGGCCTAACCCAGCTACTTTAATAGTTTCCGCTTCACCACTAGGACGTAATATTTGGAGGGACATCTTCATTTCGTCGTTTATTAATGTGTAAAATATGTTTCCCGTCTTCCAGTGTACACTCATATCAGCTGGGAAGCCGTTTATGGCTTTGGCTTCCCCTGTTGAGTAGTAAAAGTTGTTGAAGTGTATCAGGTTGGAGCAGAATTTTGTTCTGTGTGCTTGGTTCAGGAGGTCTTGGCGGGTCATCACTGGATTTGAGAGAACTGTGGCGGTTATAGCCAGAAGGAGTAGGATCGTTTTCTCCATCTGTGAATTTTATAAAATATTAATCTAAATTAACATGCGAAAAAGTTTCTATGTTTGTTGGTTGGTATGTCTTTCGATCAGACTGCCACAAAGCAACGGATTGATGTGATTTTATCTATAGGGTAGAGTAAGGGGTATAGTTGAGGATCTGGAGTGACATGTTTTTTGATTTCCTGAAAAACCAAAGATTTCCCCCAAAGATTTTTGAACCTAAATCCACAAGGGTGAAGTCGCAGGCATCATCTAGTAACTAGGTTCATTTTTTAAAAATTACTCCAAAAAAGTACAGTGGATGCACAATTTATCTGAATACGTTAAATTTTGAACAAATTTTTGCCCCCTGCTTCTAGGCACTACTGACTACTTTTAACAAAATTTGGTACGGATTGATGTAATCCCAGGACTGTTATTAACTGCATTTTATCCCGGAAAATCAAAAAGCTTCAAGGATTTAAAAAACTGGGAGAGTGATCTGTAATACTCACATTTTAAAAGAAAATAAGAAAGACGATTTCTTAAAATTATGCTTAGATATTGTAAATAAACTGGATTTTAAACACTGTTCAGGTAAAAAAATGTAAAACACTTTTTTCAATGCACATGAACTTTACACGACATCACTGGATAATTAATTTAATACTAATGAATATTAATCGACTACTGTAACCATTTATATACAAATACGTAGAAGATGACCAATTGACAGTTAAATCTTTATCATGTCCTCTATGGATATACACATAGAGTTCATAATAACGTTTAGTTTATTGTATAGTGGCGCTTGTATACTTTTATTTGTTACAATTGACCTGACACTGTTTATGCTTGGAACACTGATATACATAGCCTAAGATATGGAATTATGGATAGTCTTGAAAGTGCCGAAAAAAAGGGTGTGGGGGCAATTCCCACACAGCAGAAGTGAAACTTCAGAAAAATAGCCAACGAGAGAATGAGATAAATATAGCTTGTATTCTATCTCATTCTCTCGCAGGCTAAATCCTATATAAATTTTTGTATCTTTTGGTGTCGCTTTTTCGTTTCGTTGAATTTTCAAATCACAACGATTCTAACGAAGTTTCACTTCAAAAAGCATTAATTGCAGGCGTGATCACTTCATCGTCAACAAAACGAAATAGCCGGGCTATTACAGCCCTTGGCTTGGTGGGCCTTGGCTTAGTCAAGTAAACGCTTCATTGGAGGCAGTCAAAGGAGCTTCTTCCTAGCTCCAAATTTCCAAAACGTTCGTTATACCATCTCTCTCTGAGTACAGCCCTCTTCTTTCAACTACTTTTTCGACGCTCTTGTATCATCATTGCATTGCGCATGTTCTATAATAAATAATAAAATAATAAAATCTTTATTTGCAAAATTACACGGTTCAATGTTATAATTTGGCCTCTAACTCCCAAAAAAGTAAGGACTGTGTTATGGGTGTTAGTGCCTTCCCTATTACATCTGTGCTATTTTTGCAGTTATTTGCTAAGTAAATTAAAATTTTCTATCCATCGCATTCTGGGCAGGTGCATGGGTTTAACTACATTCTTTTTATTCGCTTTCATCTAAAACAAAGGCCGACTTCAATAAGTTGGTACTATACCTATAACTTATAAGTATAGTACCAACTTATTGAAGTCGGCCTTATAAGTACTAACTTAAACTAAAAAGTAGAAAACATTATCTGGGTATATATTTAGTTTTTTGTTGATTTTCTCAAAAAGCGCCGAATCAATTTCGATAACAATTTTTATGGGACCACCCTCGTATGATCTACCAAAGAAAAAAAGAATCATCGAAAGTGATTGATAATTGGCGGAATGATCGCGTATATATACATACAAAAAAAACATACAGTTGAATTGAGAACCTCCTCCTTTTTTGAAGTCGGTCGAAAATGATCGTGACATTTATTAAACGTGTCGTTTAGAGCGCCAGGTAAAGTACGTCACTTACGCGCTTCACTAAGTATTCTGCAATTTGGTTACTTACTTCTGCTATAGGTACTTACAATGAAAGAAAATGTAGAGTAAATTTATTTGTGTTTTATATCTTTGGCTATTAATACTATCGATGGTATATAAATTGATAATAATTACAAACAACTCAAGCGCTTTTATAAAATAACTAGAAATAGTAAACAATTGTGTATAAACAATGCTTTATCGAGTAGTGAGAAAGAGAAAAGTTTATTGACTCATAGGAATTCCTTGTATGATCGAATCCTATTAATATTATAAATGCAAAGTGTGTCTGTCTTTCTGTCTGTCTGTCTGTCTGCTACGCTTTCACGGCCCATGTGTTCAACCGAATTTGATGAAACTTGGTACAGGGATAGGTTGTATCCCGGGGAAGGACATGGCCATTGGGCATGAGTCGCATAGGCAATTTATACCGGAAAATTAAAGAGTTCCCGCGGGAATCAAAAAACATTAATCCACCATAGGGCATCATCTAGTATTCAATATACCTACATAGTTACGTACCTATTGGCGAGACTATTTCCCTAATCGAATCCGGAGAAACTTCAAACGGTTATGTATACTAGTAAGCATAGGTACATTTTATTCCCTTACTCTCATGGTCGGATGGGATGGCAAAAATCGATCGGGGAGAGATATCAAGGCCCAGGACCGATGGCAATGAGGTCGCCAAGTCAGCATCTTTGGAGTTTTTGAACCCAACGTCATGGTTCTTTGTTAACTATTCAATTGACTTAGCATCCACTGCACATAGGGTTGCCAGATGATTGAGATTCGTCTAGATTCTCCCGACATTTTATATTATAATCTCCAGAATCTCGATAAAACTCAAAATCTCCAGACAAACAGCTTCTCGGAAAGTTCGATGCAAAATATATTTTAAATAAATTCCCGCGAGCTTTCGCTTTTAGGTACTCAATTGTCGTTTTTTTTACCCTTACTGCGTTATTTAGTTATTTTTACTGCACAGTAAACATTTCGTTTGGGCACTTCGATGCCACACTCAAAATCTCACACACCCTCTTGTTACTTTGTAGGTTAAAAAGTCAGTCAGCAACTTTAAATCTCAAGTCTCGAATAGCGATTATGCTACGAACATTAAGACTGTTTTAGAGTTGGAAAATTGGTACACTATCTTTTGAGGCAGTTCGTTGCTGCTGCCTCGGGAGAAATTTCCATAATACTCGAATTAAGACGTCCAGGTAGACGGGGACTTCCCTTACTGCTTGAATAGGGTTGCCACTTTATTCCAATAAAAATATATTCACGACAAGTTAGACCCTGACGCTAGGAAGGTTGCTATTGAGTTCAAATCCCGTAGACTACTTTAAAGGGAAAGGTCGGTTACTTGAACAACGTTTTGAATGAAATTTTGTATTCAGATGATATTTTACTTTCCAAGTTTATCAAAATACGTATGACGCCCATGGATTCTGGAAATGAAGAGATACCTAGCTGGTAACACCAATGAAATCGAAAGATCAGGATATAATTTATGGCATCTATTTTTTTAATAGAATAGCTACATTGCGTAGCTTAATTCAGCTAATAAGCTTTGCTGGAGTTTAGCAGCTCATTTTGAATGTTTATTAGTATCTACATAAAATTAATGTTGTACTTATCTGCCAGACCGTTTTAAAACATCCCTAGAGTAAGTACGGCCAGTCTTCAATGATACGACTTTTATTTTATTGTTATCACCAAAATATTTTAATTTAGCAGCCCTAATTCCGACTCACTATCAGAGACCCAGTTTCCTTGGACGTCTCAAAAATTTTCAGCACAGTTTAATATGCGGTTTTTAATTTTCTTAACGCCTCTTTGGCAACGGAATAAGAGTGGTTTTTCTTTAAAGGGCACGGTAGTGACCTGGTTTGCAGGATAAGGCAGGTTCATTCATTACTCGGCATGACGTACTTAGGGCTGTGAAAAATGATGCTTCTGAGTCGCAAATTGTCAAAGAGAGGTGCAGTGTTAAACATAAGTAATGGTAAACGCGCCTGCAGAATGATTTTCAGTTTCTTTGACAGCGCCTTTAGCCATGTTCCACTTAGAACGCCAAAAGGTAAATAAAACATCATGACTTTTTCAAGAAAAAAAAACAGCTTAATTTTCCTGCCATCGATTTCTAAATCTTTGATTCAGAGGCTAGTCAAAGGAAATACGAAAATTACTGTACCAATCATACTTACTAATATTATAATGCGAAAGTGTGTTTGTTTGCTGGTTTTTCCTTCAATCACGCCGCAATGGAGCAACGGATCGACGTGATTTTTGGCATGGGTATAGTTTAGGATCTGGAGAGTGACATAGTTGATGAGTGACATCATTTTATCTCGGAAAAAACTCAAACCACGCGGACGAAGTCGAGGGCATCAGCTAGAAGGTAATAAAAAGTCTTTATGCAACGGTGATAAATAGCCACGGCCGAAGCCTCCCACCAGGCCAGACCAGAAAAAATTCAGAAATTATAAATTCCCAAATTGACCCTGCCGGGGATCGAACCCGGGATCTCCCACGTTAATACAACAGCGCTCTACACTGCACCAGGGAGGTCACTAGGTTTTATACACACTATACCTAATCCGTCAAACTTATTTGAACCAGTGGCCAAAATTGGAAGAAATTTGTATGCCTGTTTAGTTTTGGTTCTAATTTTATTTTTAATCTAATCTAGCGACGCTGTCACCGGGTCAGATAAGTTTGACGGACTGTAGAGTGTAGATAACTATTAACTATAGTACAGACTATATTCTTATCAGACCGCCACATAATTCTCTCCAATGTCTTTGAGTTTAAAAACAAACTTTCTTCATTTCGCCTGCTCTCAGTTCAGTACCCTTAGTATGAGTTTATGCAACTTGATGAAAATTTCGATAGGTTTGAAATTAAGAAATATTTTCTAGTTGATAATACAATTTAATAACGACTAAAAATATTTATTTATAAAAAACTGGTCAAGTGCTAATACCTGCTTAAAATATTTATATTTAAAAAACCGGTCAAGTGCGAGTCACACTCCCGCACAAAGGGTTCCGTACCACCGCATAATATCAATTCTAAATATAAATAAAGTAATTAACAAGAAATATATCAATAACTGACTTACATATGGTGCTAAACTGGTAAACGGCCCATCTGTTCATCCGATTTTGATGAAATTTGCTATCGGGATAGTTTGTATTCCGGGGAGGGATATAGGCTACTTTTTATCCCGAAAAATTAAAGAGTTTCCTAGGAATAAAAAAACCTTATTCCACGCGGAAGAAGTCGCGGGCATCATCTAGTCTATACTAATATTATAAACGCGAAGTGTGTCTGTCTGTCTGCTACGCTTTTACGGCCTATAATTTTAACGAAATTTTGATGAAATTCTATACCGAATTTCATCAAAATTAAATCAAATGTAACCTGAGGTTACATTCCGAGGAAGGACATAGGCACTTCTTATTGCAGAAGTCTCCATTAAAAACTTAATCCACGCGGACGAAGTCGCGGGATCATCTTGTCAACAAAACAAAAGTAGTTTTATTAGCTGCTCTGACTACTTATTATTTGTCAAGCTCTAGCTTTAAAATGAGTTCCTTGTGAAGTGCTTTGATACTCGAAAACTACCAACGTTGTCGAGTTGTCCAAGCTCATACTAAGAGCGCAGAGTTCCAGAGACCGACATAGTTCCTCAAGGAGTTTCTCTTCACGAGTCGCCAAACGAAAAAAGCCAGCCGAAGTGATCGAAAAGCATTTACAATTGCAAATAATTCAAGTTTAGCGTTTAAAAAGTTCTAAAGCTATTATTAAAAAAGTTTTCTACTCGGAACCCAAGTCCCAACGTCGAACGTTTCATTGAAACTGCGATGTATTTTACGATTTTTCTCTCAATAATTGGTTAGGGTGGTAGGTAAGTAATTTTTTAAACAATATTACGCTCCATACTACCATACGAATACTTTTAAAATGTCACCATACTCGTAGCATTAGCTAGTTAGAATACCTATTTACTAGCTGTTTTGATGAAAAATGGGCATCGACTTATTTCCATTTGGGTAAGCGGTGCTTTTATGCCTCTATGAACTGCACGCCACTGCTTATACCTATCCCAAAGTATTTTTTCTTCAGAGGCATACATTCCACACTATCCTGCCAAATATTGTGTACCTACTTACTAAATAGTACTTAGTACCAGCTACCTACTAGGTAGTATAGTATTGATACCTACCTATAGGTATAAGATGTAACGGTAGTGCTTTGCAAATGGCGTTGCGAGGTGCGACTGGATGGCGCCGGCGTATGCGCAGAGCCTGATCACTGCGGGCATAGCGTGGACATGGGTGTTTTTTTTGTGAAGTAAAACTTCTTTACGCACGCTTGACTTGGGGAGTGAGCTGGAGAATGCGCGACGAGATCGTTACGAAAAGTGTGATCGGGCGAGGAGAACGGAAGTTGAGAGGGAGATATTTAAGTTAGTGAAGATAGAAAGAGAGAGAGGTGCGAGCACACATTTTCTTTCTCTCTTTCTCTCATAGCCAGTTACGTTTCGTATATGTAAACATATATAATATACTTATATAGATGAAGCTAAAGAAGTTTTGCTTCAGTCGTGTGGTATAAAGCACACTCGTTTTTTAATTTACTTTGTAACCACTATTCACCACTAAAGCCCAATAACGTCCCACTGCTGAGCACAGGCCTCTATCCATAGCATAGGAGAGAGAGAATTAGAGCTTAGCGTGGTGGGTACCACGCTGCTCCAATGCGGGTTGGCGGGCTTCGTAACGTGTAATCTAAACTGAAGGGGCTCTTCTCCGACCGGGGCGCGTTTGGAACCCTCGTAGCTTTAGTTTTTAGATACCGTGGTTAATAATCACTATCACGCCTTATACTTTGTAAACGTGACGTTCAGAAGGTGTAGTTTGAGTTTGACGTCTATCGATTGTCCGATCGACAAAGAACGCGTGTTGTACTACTTCTACTTCAGCTGTGTAACTTATTGGGTGTCTAAGTGGGGCTCAAAACCTTCCCTTGTTATTTATTGTGTAAAGAAATCGTAATAGTTTGCCGCACGGTTAATTCGACCTGTTTGAGGAGTTCATAGATGCAGTAGCAAAAGTATCTATGAACTCCATAAACAGTTCGAACAATACGTTTTAAGCTGTCAAATGATTATGATTTACTAAGACAATTTGGGCCTCTTATTCGATAAAGGTCTAGTCTAGTCCCCTTTAAGATGCACGGATCGGCGCCGGCAGTGCATTAAATTTTTCGTATTAGGTAGGTACAGAGTATTTAAAAAAGTAACTATGTCGGTATACAACTTTTGTCAAGAATAATTTTATTAGCACCTTTGCTCCTTATCCATATTATTCCCACGTACAACCAAATCTTACGGTTTCGCGTAGGTGTCGCCGAATTCGGTCATGGCACTCATACTTTGGGAATTTATTTTAAAACTAGCTGATGCCCGCGACTTATACCGCGATATCACTCTCCAGGACCTCAACTATACCCATGTAAAGAATCCAACGATCCGTTGCTCTGTTGCGGCGTGATTGAAGGACAAATCAACAAACACACACGCTTTCAGATTTATAATGCTAGTATGATTTCCATCGCCATTTAATCCAATCAAAGAACTTAAGTACTTCTTACTTTTTGACGCTCGATGGTCATTGGACGCTTATGGAATTAATTGAACTCAGAAAACTGGGACAGGGAAGTCAAAAAGTATAATGGATTATGGAATGGATAAATAATAGTGGAATGGAATGGATAAAAAAGGCTCAAGAGGTCACTAGAAGTTGACATGGAGGCTTGAAAAGCCGAGGAGGCCTTCACACAAACATTTTCTTTTGTAAAATGATATTAAACTTATGGAGATTTTACCTACTTTTATGTACTAATAAAGGACGTAGGAAAGAATGTAATCTATACATATAAAATTCAAAGTCCTGACTGACTGAGTGACTGACTGACTTATATTTCTACGCACAGCCTAAACCGCTGGACCTAGAGACATGAAATTTGGAGAGTGTGTTCTTTGTGAAGACTAGGTATCCACTAAGAAAGGGGTTTTCGAAATTCCACCCCCAAAGGGGTAAAATAGGGGTTGAGAGTTTGTATGAAGTCCGCTGTTTTTCAAGTTATAGCCATGAAACTTGGTATATGAGCTGCTGGCTGAAAATGAAGAAAGACGTGTTTCACAGTTGTTAAAAATTGGACCTCCAAAGGGGTGAAATTAGGGATGAAAGTTGGTATGAAAAGCCTTCATTTCTCAAGATATTTTTCAAGTTATATCAACGAAACTTGGTATTTTGGCTTTCGGTAAAAAATAAAGAAGTACGTTTGTCACAGCTTTTCAAAATTCTACCCTCAATGGGGTTTAATAGGGGTTGAAAGTTTGTATGAAAGTCCGTCGTTTTTTAAGCTTCTATAGCCATGAAACTTGCTATTTGGGCTTCCGCTAATAATGAAATACGGATTTTATAGTTTTTGAAATTTCTATCCCCAAAGACGTCAAATAGAGAGTTTGTCCTTCAATCACGCCGCAACAGAGCAACGGATCGACGAGATTTTTACATGGGTGTAGTTGGGTACTTAGAGAGTGACACAGGTTCTTTTTAGCCCGGAAAATTAAGGCGTGCCTGTGAGAATTAAAAAACTTAAGCCACGCGAACGAAGTCGCGGGCGTCCTCTAGTATATCCATAGACTGGTATTAATAGATGATATTAAGCCTTGCAAATTATTGATTAAATTATTGATTTTTTAAATTTAATCCAATGTCGATACAAAATATCTCACCGAGTTGTTTATGGGTGTGATTGAAAGCAATTAACAAACACACTTTCGCATTTAAATAAATTCCATTAAAGATACAATTAAGTGATAATATTTCTAGTAATTAAATGAACTAAAATCTCGCTGGTAATAGCGATGCGGCATTAGTTTGCCGGGCTATTAAGATTGCTATTAAGATGATAGGGTTGTTAATTACTAATTAATTATTTATTTATTAAATAGCGAAATTGTCTGTCCGCCTATAATATGCCTGTCAGCCTGGGGGCTTAGCAGGTACTATCGCTTAAATTATTTCAAAACAACAGCTTTATGTTACGTACGAGTGCCTTGACTTCCGTTAAATAAGGAACATAATTCTAAAACTGATGACAACTGATTTTGTTTTTATTGTTATTTATAAGTAGCTTACATCCCGGGCAGGAAATCAGTTAAGACCTAAATCCTCTGTGATAGCGATGAGGAATGATCGCGGGCATCCCCTAATTGTAATATAAAGCAATTAAAATTAATTGTTTATTATTGAGAAATGACTACTGTATTTTTTATTATGAAAAAAATATATAATACTAATTAGATTTGTGTGGCAACCTTGATTATAAGCCAATTCAAATAATAATTGATGAACGTTGCTCTATAATTGAGAGTTGAATATTTTGTATTAATTAGTTGGTACTTACTATAAAGGCTTAATTTGGAAAATTATTGGAAAACACAAGCGATGGTGGAATTTTGTTGATTCGGTTAATCCAGTTGTTTGCATATTTTGCTAGTTTCGATTTTATGCTTTTGTGATTTTAACCTGTTTTAAAAAATTCTAACACTGCCTGACTACCACTACCACAGCTTAAATCCGTATTGTTTTAATATTGTTGACGTTCGTGTTTTAAAATCTTAATATATAAAATAAAGTCGAGTTTGTTCGAACACTTATAACTCTAGAACGGCTGGACCGATTTTCATGGTTTTTGATTTGTTGTATTTGTCTCCGTCCCGAATAGCAGAATAAATTAAAAACATTGGGAAATTGTCATTTTCCCTTGATTTTCCCATACAATAAACCACGCGGACGAAGTCGAGGGCATCAGCTAGTTACATAATCTAATCCATATTTTTGGGACGTCAACGTACCTACGTGACGTAAAACTGTCATTTTGTAGTACAGTCCGTCAAACTTATCTGACACGCAGGGCGACCGCGTATCTTTTGCATCAATCATTGATACATCGCAATCACCTCCGATTGGCTGAATTTATGGTATTCTTGCTGCGTCAATGGATTTCGTCCAATAGTGGAACATGTTAACCAATCAGAGGTGATTGCGTGTATCAATGATTGATGCAAAAGATACGCGGTCGCCCTGCCGGTCGCCAAAATTGGAACAAATTTTTACGCCTGTTTCGTTTTTGTTTTTATTATTTTATTTTTCATATCTAGGTACTAGCGACGCTGTCACTGGGTCTGTGCCTTGTCACTATAACACTGACGAAGAACTCGACTAATCTAACCATCCATACTTATAATAAATTCGAAAGTGTGTCTTCTGGCCCATCTTTTCCGATTTTGATGAAATTTGGTATCTAAGTAACATTCCGGGGAAAGACGAACCTATACCTAGACCTACTTTTAATCAGAAAGTTGAGGAGTTTTCTCGGGAATTAGAAAATAATAATCCATGCGGACGAAGTCGCGGGCGTCATTCTAGTTTGTCAAAATAGCCACCGCTAAGTTTCTTGCTGGCTCTTCTCGGTAGGAACTGGGAATGACATTCCAAGCCAGTGGTAGATTCACTCGAAGATAAAGCACGTGCAAAGGTTCAATTGAATAAAAATAATTTTCAACCGACTTCAAAAAAAGGAGGAGGTTCTCAATTCGACTGTATTTTTTTTTTTTTGCGAGGGTTAAGTGTGTTTGTTGGTTTATTGGTTTGTTGGTTTGTCCTTTAATCACGCTGCAACGGAGCAACTGACCGACGGGGTTTTTTGCATGGGTATAGTTGAGGATCTGGAGAGTGACATAGGCTACTTTTATCCCGGAAAATTGAGGAGTTCCCGTGGGAATTTAAAATAACTTATTCCACGCGGACGAAGTCGCGGGCATCAGTTAGTTTATTATATTATTAGTTATAGCTATGGATTTAAATATGATTGATATTCTTGAAAAAATCTGCATTCTCAATAACATATCAACGGATTTAAAAATCCATCCATTCCGATCCCGATCGGCTTAATAACAATCGTACCGATACAATGAAATTAAAAATGCTTTGAATGAAAAGAGAAAGCTTAATTACGAACGGAAACTCTATTTTCATAAATTAATTTTATTAATTCCTCAAATATCGATGTTTTCATAAACAGCTTATCCGCTTATTTAAAATCATGTTGTTAGCGCTAGTGGTCGTTGGTGTAGTGGTTAGCATGTTAACTGCGGCCGACGAGGCCCTGGGTTCGAGTCTCCGGTCGGGTCGTAAATAAGTAGGTACCTATTGGGTTTTTCTAACTACAAATTCTCAGTACTAGCCCAGAGTTAGGAAGTTGGCGGTGTTCCACCCCCGTGCCTCGGAGAGCACGTTAAGCCGACGGTCCCGGTTATTATCACTAACATGATAATAGTTGTTAAAGCCCGCCAACCCGCATTAGAGCAGCGTGGTGCTCAGCTCTTATTTCCTGATGGTAAGTGATGATGCAGTCTAAGATGGTAGCGGGCTAACTTGTTAGGGACATGGCAGTTATATTAAACCCATACCTCTAATCGGTTTCTACATAGCACCGTACTGGAATGCTAAATCACAAGGCGGCACGTGTTTGCCGGTAGGGTGGTAGCTAGCCACTGCCGGAGCCTCTCACCAGGCTAGACCAGGGAAAATTCATAAATTATAAATTCCCAAATGGGCCCTGCCGGGAATCGAATCCGGAAGGACACGTTAAGACAACAGCGCTCAACACTGCGCCAGGGAGGTCAATTTATTAGTTTGCAAAAAAAGTTTTCAAAAATCGAAAAAGGTCTAGGTATATGGCCAGTTAGTTACACAGTACCTGCACGCGAATACAGTCTGTTTTGTTGGTCCTATCGTGTGGACTAGAGCCTCTAATTTGGTTGAATAATTCAAACATAACAACCGGACGGACGAAACCTTTCATTTTTGACTTTTTGCCGCCCCACTGTTTTGTAGCTAAGCCCTGTAATTAGGGATACGTACACATATTGTATGCTTAGTGATACGGAAACGGAGTTTGTTTGGTTAATTTTTTTTAGTTAACTCTTCTCAGTAGAACAGCTTTCCGAACTGGTGTTAGAGTCTTGACTTATAAGTGGCACAAGTTGCCTATGTGAAATAAATAAATCATTTATCATTTAAATGAGGTCAGAAATGTAATCCACTACCATCCATTACAGTCCATTAATTGGAAAATGTGTCTGACTGACTACCCTTTCTTAGCCAATTTGCTCAAACAATTTTGATAAAATTTGGTATGGAGGTAGGTTGTATCCCGAGGAAGGACATAGGCATAATATAATCCTGACTTTTCCGTAGTGAAATATTATGAATTTCAAAATATTTGTATCTTATATCACTAAAAATATATAACGAAAAAAGCCTATTCTATACTAACTAAGTTAACTCGTACAACAAACTAGGTAACCATGCGAGATTCGGCGCAGCATCCGGCGATTAAATCCATCATGCTAAGTTAACAAATACTCTGTGAGGCGATTGTCTTATGATATCACATCGCTACACTGGGTATTTCGAAAAATCCACCCTTATTCTTGACCTACATTATAAAGGGAACCTCTGTGTAAAATTTGACGACCTCCCTGGCGCAGTGGTGAGCGCTGTGGTCTCATAAGTGGGAGGTCCCGGGTTCGTTCCCCGATAGGGTCAATTCGGGAATTTATAATATCTGAATTTCAAAAAAACTTAAAAACGCGACTTAAAGTCGCAGGCATTATATATATATATATATATATATATATATATATATATATATATATATATATATATATATATATATATATATATACTTCCATACTAATATTATTATAAATGTATAAGTGTGTCTGTCTGTCTGCTACGCTCTCACGGCCCATCTGTTCAACCGATTTTGATGAAATTTGGTACAAGGATAGGTTGTATCCCGGGGAAGGACACCGGCTACTTTTTATCCCGGAAAATTAAAGAGTTCCCCGGGATTCAAAAAACCTTAAACGCGGGCGATGTCGCGGGCATCATCTAGTATTATACAAAGAAGAAAAGATCGACGAAGATGTTGCAATCCGATAAGTGAAGTACAAATTTTTAATGTTTCTAGTTTCTACTTATTTGTTTTCCAGTCTGTAAAATAGGCTAAGCTAAATCAAGCTAGCGTAGCCGCGCACGGCTAATGGCTGAATAATCCTGTTACGTGATGAGACCAGAAGGCTTTTATATGGATTAAAAAGACGTGCACGTAAAGCCTCATACAATATTGCGGGCGAGCGGAATAAAGTCTGTATTTTAGCATCCGAAGACGCGAATACACCAACGCAGTGGTGAACGCTGTGGCGTACAGTTCATAGAGGCATAAAAGCACCGCTTACCTAAATATAAATTACGACAATACTCATTTTTCATCATGAAACGTCAGTAAATAGGTATTCTGACTAACTATAAATGCCTACCCTAGCTTCAAACGCTGTGCACGCCACTGGATGAACGCTGTGGTTTTTTTAGTGGGAGGGGGTGCTTGACTGTTATCTCACCAGCTCCCTGATTGTGTAAGAAAATTGTAATCGTAAACGTTTGTCAAAGGTATAATTAGAACTGTAACTATAAGTCAAAAATCATGTAGGTAATGATAATGTCCTCCCGACCGAATTTCGGCCACGGCGGCCAAGCCAATCTCCAGAGATTAGCCAGTTGCGCGGGAGATATTAATAGTGCCCGATTCTCACGGCCCGATGGGACGGAAAATCCGACACGATCGGAGAGAGATTAGGCGTAGGACCGACGCCTTAAGCTTTGGTCTCCTGATCGTAACGCACAACGCTGCGGTATGCGGCTTGCGGTGCCGGACACGTATTCGTATGAAAAACGTCTAGAATGGTCTCTAGTTCCGTCGCAGTATGCGTCAGCGGCGAAGGGGAAGCGCGGTGAAGTGGGGAGCGGGTTTTACGCACTGCTGGGCGTTATTCTCGTTCATCGCTGCGGTGTGCGTCACGGGTTGACAATAGATTTTGAAGATAATTTAATAGAATTAGTCTGCAATTATCCTTCTTTATATAAAAATAAAGACAAAAAACATAAAAGTTTAATAGTCAAAGAAGATTGCTGAGAAGTTAAATAAAACACGCCTTTTTATTAAAGTTTCGTAACAACCTTCACTCCTCCGTTGTAAAAACATGTTTCTCGGACTACTTCTTTGTCTTTCCAGAAACAATAAAAATTCTTCTTCTTCCTCCTCCTCGAGCAAAGCACACATTTAAAAAATATTGTTCATGTTGTCACGTCTACTATGGTAGCTGCGGCAAAATCAACTGACCATTTCTCCGCAGAGACGGTACCGCTGCGTCGTGACGCTGCGTTTGAGCCGCAAACCGCAGCGTTGTGCTTTACTATCCGGAGACCAAAGCTTTAACGTGCTCTCCGAAGCATGGGGGTGAACCGCCGCCAAATTCCAAACTCCGGGCTAGTACTGATAATTTCTTGTCAAGAAAACCCTATACTAGTTATGGCAAATGAAAAGACGCGAAATACGAATCCACCGCATTATTATGCCAACAAAACTCCTACCATTATGTGTTTAATGGAAAGGGGTCACCCTCAATAATGAGGAACACGACGCAGAGAGATAGTGTGTTTTCGCCCTTAAATGTGTTTCACAAAAACTTGAGGCGCGGTTTAAATATACAGCCTATTAAGGTAACGGATAAACTTGTTTAGTAAATTGTTTTCAGACTAAGCTTTAATCGAATTATTTCGATTTGGTAACACTAAATGAGCATCGTCGATCGGTTGGCATTAATCCGATCGAATGTGCCAAATCCCTCAAATCGGTTGAGAACTATTCCATTGATGCAATTTCAGATGCTTTGTGGAAACTGCGCCTTAATAGATTTCATATCATGCATGTGTTAGAGTTAGACAGTTAAAATATAAGGACGACCTCTCTGGCGCAGTGTTGAGCGCTGTTATCTTAACGTGCGGAGGTCCCGGGTTCGATTCCCGGCAGGGTCAATTTGGGAATTTATAATTTCAGAATTTTCCCTGGTCTGGCCTGGTGGACGTTCCGGTACAATGTACGAAATTTCGGTCGGGATTCTGGAGGACATTATTATTATTATTAGTGCACATTAAAATTCGAGATTGAAATACGTTTGGGAGGACATTATGTGATAATATTGTATGCACTAGCTGATGCCCGAGACTTTCTCCGCATGTATTGAGATTTTTGGTTGGTTCCCGCGGGAACTTTATCTTTATTTCTTTAAAAAAAATTGTGAAGATGTGAAACTTAATATTATTAACTAGCGGACGCTCGCGACTTCGTTCGCGTTGCTTAAGGTTTTTAATTCCCACAGGCAATACAATAAATATATCACTCTCCAGGTCCACATCTTACCCACCCATGAAAGAAATCACGTCGAACTGTTGCTCTGTTGCGCCGTGATTGAAAGACAAACTCTCTATTTAACGTCCTTGAGGATAAAATTTTCAAAAACTGTGAAACACGTATTTTTTTATTTTAAACCAGAAGCCCAAATACCAACTTTCATGGCTATAACTTGAAAAATGAAGGAGTTTCATACAAACTTTAACGCCTATTTTACCCCTTTAGGGGTAAAATTTTGAAGAACTGTGACACGCGTATTTCTTTATTTTCAACCCGCAGCTCATATACCAAGTTTCGTTGATATAACTTGAAAAATATTTTGAGAAAAGTAGGCCTTTCATAACAACTTTCATTCACTATTTCACTCCTTTGGAGCTCGAATTTTCAAAAACTGTGAAACACGTATTTCTTCATTTTTAACCCGCAGCTCATATACTTACTAAGGTTTATTATCTATAACGTGAGAAATGAAGGACTTTAACTTTCAACCCCTATTTTTTACCTTTGGGGGTAGAATTTTGAAAAACTGAGACAGACGTAAGTACTTCTTTATTTTTTAATGAAAGTCAAAATACCAAGTTTCGTTGATATAACTTGAAAGATATCTTGAGAAATGAAGGCCTTTTATAACAACTTTCATCCCCTATTTCACCCCTTTGGGGGTGGAATTTCGAAAAACCCTTTCTTAGTGGATACCTAGTCATCACAAAGAACACACTCTCCAAATTTCATGTCTCTAGGACCAGCGGTTTAGGCTGTGCGTTGATATATAAGTCAGTCAGTCAGGACTTTGAATTTTATATTATTATATAGATTTAGTTTAGTTTTTGTAACCACTGTCTTAAATCTAACATGAAACACTGTACAATGTTTGTGGAGGGCGATAATCACTGCAACGCAGTTTTTAACTTTTGCAGGATTATCGTTCATATATGTTTTTAAGTCCTTGGTTAATGTTTCTAAATAAAGTTTCATTATTATTTATTTAAACTCCTTAATTTTCCGGGATAAAAAGTAGCCTATGTGCTATACCAGACTATAATCTTTCTCTGTGCCAATTATTTTATCCAGATCCTTTTAGTTTTAACTTATGCCACGCGAACGAAGTCACGGGCGTCCGCTATTCTTCACAATATATTTAATTTTTCAGTATTTTTTAATCTACAAGTTAGCCCTTGACTGCGATCTCACCTGATGGTAAGAGATGAATCAGTCTTGCATTATACAGTATGCTCCAAAAACCTAAATTCAGCGTAGAATAGAATTCAGCGCATAAGTACAGGTGGCAAAGAATTGAGCGTCTATTGTACGAGCGCATACCTAGCGCCCACTAGCGCCGAAATGTGCCGCGAGTAGCATTAGCAAAAAAGAAAATTATTTCTTAATTTTAATTTTTTTAAGTTTTTTTAAAATCTAAGTTGACTCTTGGCTGTGATCTCACCTTATAGTAAGTAATGATGCAGTATAAGATAGTAGCGGGCTAACCTGTTAGGGGTATGGCAGTTATATTAAACCCATACCCCTAATCGGTTTCTATATGGCATCATACGAACTCTAAATCGCTAGGCAGCACGTTTATGCCGGTAGGGTGGTAACTAGCCACGGCCGCAGTCTTCCAACAGACCAGACCAGAGAAAATTCAGAAATCATAAATTCCCAAATTGACCCTGCCGGTTATCGATCCCAGGAACTCCCACGTTAAATCAATAAATTAATAAGATAATTAAATTATGTCGGTTGTCGTCCATCTCCCAAGGAACTTAATGTTTTTTGGGACAAAAAATAGCCAAATAATATTTTTATTTTTTTGCCAACGCTCCAACTACTACGGCATAAAAAGTAGTGCAGGAAGAAAAGTGGTAGCTTTCCTGTATTTTCTGCAAGAAGTTGCTCGAGAGTTTAATCATGCGCCCGATAAGCTAGGGTTGTCTCTCATCAACATTGTAAACCGAATATTTGTTTCATATTTAGGTACCCTGAAGATAGTTTTCTTTTTAAATTTTAATATGCCTCTGAGGCCAATTCTGTTGTACATAATCTCTAAACTTAACTCATATGACAGCTCTATTTATAATGCTATCCCTTTCATAATACTCCCTGCGGAGTGGTGCCCCTTACCACTAGATTTAGAGCTGTCATTTAAGATTAGTTTAGAAGTTGTGCTTAGCAGAATTGGCCACTCTGTGTAGTGTACAGGTTACAAGCTTCTTAAACTGGTGTACCTACTTGCTGATGACCGCGTCTTCGTCCGTCAAATAAGTTTTTTTAGTAGCCTATCTCACTCACCGTATGCCGCTCTCCAGGTCATGATTGAAGGACAAACCAACACACCAACAAACGTACAAAAACACACTTTCACATTTATAATATTTATGATTAATAACAATGTCCTTATAATATACTTGGATGATTTTTAAAAAGGCTGTGACAAACAGACTGACGGACTGGACGAAACAATTAGGGTTTTTCATTTCGCTATCAAATATCACTAACTATATCAATTTTCAAACCACCTATACACCTTTCAATTTCTCCTTTTCATAAAAATGTAATAAATCTGTAACAGAAAATGGACAACCCTATATTTTTGGCGTCCCATCGAGGCCTTTTGTGCGCCGTAGCAATTCAATTTAGTGATAAGGGTTTGGGAGCTATATCGGAACACAAAGACAAATAAACTAGCCATCCGGTGATATAAGATGAGACAGTACGCCTTAAGTCCGGACCCAGTTGTGGGGTTGCACGTGATATGAATCTTGAGATGTACATTTTATCGTGAGATAGAAAATCCACGAATGACCAGAGTTCGACGTAGAAATGTATCTAATTCTTATACATTGGTGAGGTACTGCTGGCATTATTCTTTTCTTTTTAGGGTTCCGTAGCCAAATTTGGCAAATACGGAACCCTTATAGATTCGTCATGTCTGTCTGTCTGTCTGTCCGTCCGTATGTCACAGCCACTTTTTTCCGAAACTATAAGAACTATACTGTTGAAACTTGGTAAGTAGATGTATTCTGTGAACCGCATTAAGATTTTCTTACAAAAATAGAAAAATAACAATAAATTTTGGGGTTCTCCATACTTAGAACTGAAACCCAAAATTTTTTTTTTCATCTAACCCATACGTGGTATCTATGGATAGGTCTTCAAAAATGATATTGAGGTTTGTAATATCATTTTTTTCTAAACTGAATAGTTTGCGCGAGAGACACTTCCAAAGTGGTAAAATGTGTGTCCCCCCCCCCCTGTAACTTCTAAAATAAGAGAATGATAAAACTAAAAAAAATATATGATGCAAACTTCCACCGAAAATTGGTTTGGACGAGATCTAGTAAGTAGTTTTTATAATAATTTAAAATTTACTACATGTTTGTACGGAACCCTCGGTGCGCGAGTCCGACTCGCACTTGGCCGGTTTTTTTTCTTTGAAAAATAACACGAATATTTTTTGCAGAAAATACGCCAACTCTGCGATCTGATTGCTCAGCACCAAAAACTAGTCGTGTTGAGTTTTAATGAACTTGTCAAGTTTGTATTTCCTGACTCGGTATGCGTTTTGGCATTGCTGTAAACGTACCGAGGATATCATACTAATAATACAAATGCGAAAGTGTGTTTGTTTGTTGGTTTATTGGTTTGTTGGTTTGCCCTTTAATCACGCCACAACGGAGCAACGCAACGCGATTTTTGGCATGGATATAGTTGAGGACCTGGAGAGTGACATAGGCTACTTTTTATCCCGGAATATTAAGGAGCAAAAGCTACGCTTTAACTGCCCATATTATCAACAGATTTTGATGAAAATTTGGAATAGAGATAGGTTGCCGATAGGTCCCGAAAACTTAGGAAGTTCTCGCGGAAATTAAATAACCTTAATCCACGCGGACGAAGTAGCGGGCATCATCTAGTTAGTGTATAATTTCGCAATATCCAATACAATACACAATATCAGACGAGGTAATTGTCTGGGCAGCGATACAAGACAGGATTATTGCCTATTGATATCCGTCCAATATGATCCGTGGTGTGTTGTTGGAGTTAATACGGCTTCGAGTCACAAGCTTATTGCGTTTACATTTTTATGTGTATACTAATATTATAATCTTCTTACTAATTATAAATGCGAAAGTTTGGATTGATGTATGGATGTATGGATGTATGGACGTATGGATGTATGGATGTTTGTTACTCAATCACGCCCCAACGGCTGAACGGATCTGGCTGAAATTTGGCACAGAGATAGATTAATTTTTATCCCGGAAAATTAAATAGTTCCCGCGGGAACCAAAAAACCTCAAACCACGCAGACGAAGTCGCGGGCATTCGCTAGTATAATTATATATAAAAATGAATCCCTATTTCCCTTGGTCACGGCATCACGCGTGAACGGCTGGACACATTTCGCTAATTCTTTTTTTGTTGTATACTTTTTATCCCGGAAAATTAAGGAGTTCCCGCGGGAATAAGAAAAAACTTAAACCCCGCGGACGAAGTCGTGGGCATCAGCTAGTAATCTATATATATATAAAAATCAATTGCTGTTCGTTTGTCTTGCTAAAACTCGAGAACGGCTGGGGCGATTTAGATGGAATTTTTTGTGTGTGTTTGAGTGGGTCCAGGGCTGGTTTATATTCATAATTGGATCCGGTAGGGGGCGCTGCATTCGGGTTCTAGGTTTAGGGCAGGACAACGTCTGCCGGGCCCGCTAGTAATATAAAAAACCGGCCAAGTGCGAGTCGGACTCGCGCACCGAGGGTTCCGTACTCAAGAAGTAGGTATAATTACCTTTGTTAATGAACCGCAAAACTAACTTTGTTTGTAGAGGTTTACTGTTAATATCAAAAAATTACGTTTGTTGTATGGGAGCCCCCCTTTAATATTTACTTTATTGATATTTAACTATTTATTTTGAAAGGTAATATACAAGTTAATATTCTGTGAAAATTTGAACCGTCTACCTGTTACCGTTTTTAATATTGAGCAAAAAAATACGAAAAAAACACGTTTATTGTATGGGGACCCCCCTTAATATATATATTTTTTTAATTTTTAGTATTTGTTGTTATAGCGGCAACGGAAATACATCATTTGTGAAAATTTCAGCTTTCTAGCTATCACGGTCTATGAGATACAGCCTGGAGACAGACAGACATACAGACAGACAGACAGACAGCGGAGTCTTAGTAATAGGGTCCCGTTTTTACCCTTTGGGTACGGAACCCTAATAAAACAAAGTCGGGTTTTTTCGAACACTTATAACTCTAGAACGGCTGGACCGATTTTCATGGTTTTTGATTTGTTGTATTTGTCTCCATCCCGAATATTAAAAACATTGGAAAATTGACGAAATAATAAAATAAAAGAAAAACATTTTCCCTTGATTTTCCCATACAAAAAACCACGCGGACGAAGTCACGGACATCAGCTAGTAAAAAATAAAAAATAAAAAGCCGTTTATTCCCATATCTATAGTACATAATATTATACAATCTAATAATAATATAATTATCATAATATTTTTAATATTATATTATGATACAATCTATTGGAACATTGGTGATCATTTTAATATTTATCACCGTACGAGTACAAATTATAAATGCGAAAGTGTTTCTGTCTGTCAGTCTGTAAGCTACGCTTTCGCGGCTCATCTGTTCAACTGATTTTGATGAAATTTTACACAGGGTTAGATTAAATCTCGGGAAAAGACAAACGAAACTTATTATACCTGGAACATAAAGGGTTCTAGGAGGTAGAAATCAAAACACCTCAATCCACACGGATGAAGTCGCAGGCATCATCTAGTTTGTGTGTAATTTTGCAATATCCAAACACAAAACACATAATGCTGCAAGTTTGATGGGTACCTTTGGTCCAGGGGCAACCAGGGGTGGTCTTTTTGATTAGGTTTTTTATTTTTATCTTTTGTTAGTAGGTATATTTAAGGATTAGTTTAAAATATTATTTTATAGTTAATTTCCTGTAACTTGTGGTAAATATAAACACAATATCAGACGAGGTAATTGTCCGACAGTCAGCCTGTCCATCTGTCTGTCTGGTACGCTTTCACGGCCAACCTGTTCAACCAATTTTGATGAAATTTGGTAGAGGGATAGGTGTTTCCTGGGGCAGGACATAGAAGAATCAGTTTTCCGAACCGGCGGTAGAGTCCTAACATAATATCATAAGTGACACAAATCATTCTACATGGAAATAAAAATTTCATTTAATTTAATTTCATGACTAGCTGATGCCCGCGATTTCGTACGCGTGGATTGAGGTTTTGTGGATCCCGCGGCCGTTCTGGCGTGAATGGGTAACAAACATCCATTTGAGGTTTTTTGGTTCCCGCGGGAACTCCTTAATTTTCTGGGATAAAAAGTAGCCTATGTGCTATTCCAGACTATAATCTATCTCTGTGCCAAATTTCAACCAGATCCGTTCAGCCGTTGGGGCGTGATTGAGTAACAAACATCCATCCATACATCCATCCATCCATACATCCATCCAATCCATACATCCAAACTTTCGCATTTATAATATTTATTTGATACATACGCTTCACCTTCTCACTTGTACTAAGCGATCTAACTTTAATAATCCCTTTAGCCAGTTACTGCCATTTGATTCGAAATCTCTTCAAAGGTATTTTTTCGATGGTTACCTAATCCACTAGAGATTGGAAGGCAATTTATTAAGAAGCGTAATTCTAACGAGGTATATGTTGTAATCAATAAAATGGTACGGTTTGTTTGCGAGTCTATTGTAAATGGAGGTATTGTTAGTGGAATAAAGGGGTAATTGCTATTATTTCTGTCTTACAAATTGGAAGTAGATACTTCATTATATTTGGTACCTACGTTATGAAATTACAGTGACCAAAGATAGCGTAGATGAATGCCGTGCTCGCTCAACTCAAAATCATATTTTTCAAATAAACTTCTAAAAAGTGCTTTTGAATCGTCGAGTGAGTTTACCACTGGTTTGGAATGACATTCCTAACGAGAAGAACCAGCAAGAAACTCGTTGGTTGCTCTTTTTTTTTGTGATCATTTACAATTATTATATTAATCACACTTAATATTATAAAGGCGAAAGTTTGTGTGTGTGTAAGTGTGTATGTTTGTTACTCCTTCACGCCGCAACTACTGAACCGATTTGGCTGAAATTTGGAACACAGATAGCTTATAGCCCGGATTAAAACATAGGCTACTTTTTATCCCGTAAAAATCCATAGTTCCCATGGGATATTTAAAAAACCCTAATTTTCAACAGTAGGTCTATAGCTACACCTATAGGTATATTCCTTAAGCAAACTTCCTAGAAAGTACAACAAATACAGGCACACTTGTCAATCTGTCTGCTACGCTTTCACGGCCCATCTGTTACAACGATTTTGATGAAATTTGGTATGGGGATTGTTTATATCCCGGGGAAGGACATAGGCTACTATATAACCTAGAAATTTAAGAGTTCCCCCGGGAATCAAAAACTTAAATCCACGCTGACGCAGTCGCGGGAATCATCAAGTCTCTTAATATGGTGGAAATATTCTCGAATTATAAATGACTATACTGATGATTCCCGCGAAAGTCCGAAAGTTTCGAAAGTCGAAACGTGGTCCGCGTGTTTTCGGTTCCCGCGGGAACCCTTTAATTTTCCGGGATAAAAAGCCTATGTCACTCTCCATGTCCTCAACTATACCCATGCCAAAAATCACGGCGATCCGTTGCTCCGTAGCGGCGTGATTGAAAGACAAACCAAGAAACCAACAAACGAACACACTTTCGCATTTATAATATTAAGTATGATTTTGGTATTACGTATGTATGATCAATTCACCCTCCGTTGGCACCTCAGGAACTCTACGCATAAAACACTCATAGATACACTGCTACATAGATATGCAAACTGCAACGTAATCCCATGGTTTAAGTTATATGACCCAAATAGAGCTACGCGCCCCGGATACATAGTATATCTTTGGCAGGCACCCAGGTGGTAATCTTTATAGGAACGATTAAGTATGCTGCATACGTTCATATGCAGCAGTTGGATTAGTTGCACAAGTCGAATTTACAATGGGGAGTGTTCTGGAGAGGTAATTCCCCGTTTTTGCCCGACTACACCAAAGCTAAAAGGAAGGGTTATAATTTTTGATGAGTATGAATGTATATATGTCTGTTTGTTTGTATTTATGTACTAGATGATGCCCGCGAATCCGTCCGCGTGGATCAACATTTTTTTATTCCCACGGAAACTCTTTAATTTTCCAGGATAAAAAGTAGCCTATGTCCTTCCTTCCCTGGGATTCAACCTGCCCCTGTACCAAATTTAATCAAAATCAGTTGAACAGATGAGCCGTGAAAGCGTAGCAGACAGACAGACAGACATACAGACACATTTCGCATTTATAATATTATATTAAGTATTTAGTATGTAGTATTTAACTAGTATTTAGTATATTTAGTTCATAGCAGCCACCGAGTAGTAACTGTGATAGCAGCATAGATGTTCAGCAGTAGCGCCTAAACTACTGAGTCGATTTTGGTGAATGAGGTGTCAATCGATTGGTTTTTTTAAAATTTTACAAGTCAGGCCTTAAACTACAATCTCACCTGACGGGTAGCGATGTGCCTGATGGCTAAGATGGTAGCGGGCTAACCTGTTTAGGCAGCTAAATTAAACCGTAATCGGTTTCTACACGGCATTGTACCGGAACGCTTAATCGCTTGGCGGCACGTCTTTGCCGGTAGGATAACTAGCCACGGCCGAAGCCTCCACCAGGCCAGACCAGAGATAATACAGAAATTATAAATTCCCAAAATGACTAGTGTATGAGGATAAATAATTGAAGTAAGTAATTTTCAAAATAACTCAGAAAATGTTACACTTACATCCTGTTAATTGGGATGGTGACAACTCAATCAAATTAGCAACTCTTTATCAAACTTCAAAACGCACTTCTAGTATGGAAGTTGTATGAAATTCACAGTTGTGACGTCATTCAATGCACTTTTTTTAAAATCTATATTTTAAAATGGTTAACAAACTTAAACTAACCGAGGATGTGAATTTTAGGTCTTTTGGAAGACCCTCTATTTAATAATCAGTTAGAAATAATTTATTTTTGATGTAGGCATCATCCCTATTATATATCCAAATTCCACTACAGCAATAGCACCCCAATCGAATGCGGTTTCCGATAGTCCAGAACTAGTGCTAAGACGTGGCTCACACAGAGCCGGGTATACAATCCGATCTAACAGTTAAACTTGTTCAGTTCGCTTTGAGTTATCTTAGGGGATGTAAAGTTTTAGAACATTAAGCTGGCTGTCCACCAAAGATATCATTAGCGCAAGTAAAATGTATTATTTGTAATGTACAAGACCTCTTTGGCGCAGTGTTGGGCGCTGTTGCCTTAACGTGCGGAGGTCCCGGGTTCGATAATCGGCAGAGTCAATTTGGGAATTTATAATTTCTGAATTTTCCCACGTCGGGCCTGGTGGAAGGCTGCGGCTGTGGCTAGTTACCACCCTACCGGCAAAAACGTGCTACCAAGCGATTTGGCGTTCCAGTACGATGCCGTGTAGAAACTGTTTAGGGGTAGGTACGTGTTTAACATAACTGCATGCTAACAGGTTAGCCCGATACCATTTTAGCACTTATCATCATCACTTACCATTAGGGGAGATCGCAGTCAAGAGCTAACCTTTAGTTGATAAAAAAAGTAGTATTAGTCCTTTCCATTTATTAGTAACTATACCGTGAGAAGGCACTTTAAGGTAAACTAACTTTTATTTAAGGGTACATCACGGCTTGCGCCATAAAGCACTGTATAAAGGCACCCTTAACTAACTCAGCTTATAAATTCACGTAAACACAAAATTACACCGAAATACTTTTAAAACTAAAAGGGACTAGTTAATTTATGTCCACCTCGCCGGACTGGGGGCGGCCATTTTGTGAATTAGGCATAATTTAAGTTAAAAGTACATTCAGGTTGAGATACAAGTTAGAGTGTAAACACTGCCAGGATTAAAGCGAGTGAGTAAGACTGAGTTTCTTGCCGGTTCTTCTCAGTACAATCAGCTTTCCGAACCGGTGGTAGATTCTTACAGTGTCACAAGTTGTCCTACGTGAAATAAATAATTTCATTTTTCATTTTTCAAAGCACTTAAGTTCCTTCAAGAATAGGTGTCTTAGGCAAGCGCGCCCAACCTAGACCTCATCATTACTTTCTAGGCAAATTTGTATGTTGTGTGGGAGGCTTCGGCTGTGGCTAGTTACTACCCTACCGGCAAAGACGTGTCAAGCGATTTAGCCGTGTAGAAACCGAACAATATTTAATTAATGTTCCGGAGTACAAAGTAGCCTATGTCCTTCCCCGGAATACAAACTATCCCAGTACCAAATTACAGCAGATGGGCCATGAAAGCGTAGCAGTCAGATAGACAGACAGATTATTGTATTAGTATGGAAGTATGGATTATCTATGTCACCGTAAGATTGTAAAAACCATAAGATTGTAATCTAACGATTATTTTCGATAGATTGTAAACAGTCGAAAGATTGTGAACCGTTCAATGTATTAAGTGTCAATTTTTGAAATATTCATTGTATTTACGTTTTCTTGTCTCTTTCTTGTAGGTTAGGTTAGGGTTCGACATACGTTTATAATCAAGTACAATCTACCGAAAAATAATCCGTTATATTGTAATCATTCGACAGTTAACAATTTCGCGAGTTAGATTATATTCTAACGGTTTTTACAATCTTACGGTGACATCTACATAATATTGTAACATTTTTTCTTTAAAAAATAAAGCAACTGCTTAGTTTCTTGACTGCCCTTCTCAGAAGAACGAACTTTAGATGTATGTAATAAAAAGTAGATTGGGCAGTAGCCCGCCCGTGCGAAGGCTCCTACTTCCTTAATATTTAGCGCTAAATATTATAAAGGTGCTTAAAATTTAAAATCCACTTAATATTTATCTAAATGTGTATGAAAATTCATCCCACATAAAGTTTGGGCGGTGTTTAATTGGTGTAGGGGGTATAATTGGGCGATTCCCAGCTTTTCGGGTTGTTTGTGAGTTCAAGGCAGTTAACCGCTTTTCGGTAGGTGGAGATTTCGAGTGGAAAATTTCAGAAAATTTGGCGTATGGAACTTTTTCGAAAATCATTTAGTACAACAGGTATAGTAGCTAATTAGCATGTACTATGTCAAATATATATGGTTAAATGATGTATTATTATTATGTAATGTGTTCTTATTATATTAAATTATATTTATTATGAACTTTTGAAAATGAAATGATCTTTACATAATATATTCAGTTAATATTTGCATATACTTGTTGTTTGTTGCTTCTTTATGTTCTGGACCTTAATTCCTATGTTTGTATTTATATTATTATTATTTTTTGCTAGCTTTACATTTGTAGTATATTGGAATACAGGTAAGTTATTATGGTTTGTAAGTTAGGTATATTCATTCCGTTGGATGTGACGCCACCCGGCTCACAGCTGAAAATCAGCGTCCTACACAAAACGTGCAAACGTAAGTTTTGATGCAGGGCAAACGCTGAGCTGTACACCCATTCTGGGTGGTGTCACAGACAAGCATAGTTTTAGGTACAATAGTACAATAATTGACTGTTTGTTTGTGACACCTTCGATGAATAAATATATTTTCTTTCTTTCTTTCTTTCAAAAAAATCTTGTTTAAGGTCTATAACTGAGTCGTTGGTCTAGTGGTTAGCATGTTTGACTGCGGCTGACGAGGTCCCGGGTTCGATTCCCGGGTCGGGCCATAGTTAAGTGTTGGGTTTTTCTGACTAGAAATTCTCAGTACTAGCCCGGAGTTAGGAAGTTGGCGGTGTTTCATCCCCGTGCCTCGGAGATCACGTTAAGCCGTCGGTCCGGGTTATTATCATGTTAGTGATAATAACCCGCACCACCCGGAGTCGTTAAACCCAGCCAACCCGCATTGGAGCAGCGTAGTGGGTCTAAGCTCTAATCCTATCTTCTATGAGAGTGGTCCGTGGAGGCCCGAGCCTAGCAGTGGGACGTTAATGGGCTGTAGTGGTGGTGGTAGTGAGTTATATAACTAGAAAATCGTGATACTTAATATTATAAATGCGAAAGTGTGTTTGTTTGTTGGTTTATTGGTTTGTTGGATATTAAAACGATGACCTGATGATAAATAGTTGAAAAATGTATTATGTATACGTAATCAAATCACAATAATATTATATCGACCTTCAGACACAGATACGTGTGCATGCATTTATAAAACCTAAAGTCTAAGAAAATCGTAACATTTGAGAGTTCAAAACGGAGTTCAGTTCATGCTTTTTTACATGACCTATTTAAACAGTACAAATTATATTACGATTTCGATTTTCTTTCACAATCATTGCAACTGTTAATTGCCGTTATAAATAAGAAAGTTCTTCCGTACTTCAAACTTATATGGCAAAGTCACAAGTCAAGTCCTTTTTGCAATACCCTCAAAGGTATTTCTGAATGCACGTGTACATTCCTGCGGTCAACGTGTTACCGGGCTTCGGATTCCGTATAAAATACCTGCTGTTCATTTCTGCACGTGGAAAGTGATATAGAAAATTCCTCTTGAAAGAAAATATTTTGTAATTAGCTTCTAAAGCGGGCGTCAGCTTTGAAACATTTCATTGGAAAATTTTGTTATAATAGGTAACATTTTTATGTTTTCGCGGCAAATTTATACAAGTGGGTTGCATTGAAAAAATATGAAATTTATTTGAAACTAGCTATTGCCGGCAGCTTCGCTTAGGTCTATTGCGCATTATAAGTATGAATGTCTTGTGTCTTATGAGTAATCTATACTAATATTATAAAGAGGAAAGATTTTTTTGTTTGTTTGTTTGTTTGTTTGTTTGTTTGTTTGTTTGTTTGTTTGTTTGTTTGTTTGTTTGTTTGTTTGTTTGTAATGGATAAACTCAAAAACTACTGAACCGATTTTAAAAATTCTTTCACTAATAGAAAGTTACTATAACAGTTATTTTATTTTATTTTCAAAAATATTAGAAATTGCAATAAAATCTGAGAGATTCCGTGGCGTGCGCTACGTAAATAGTAAAAGTTACACGAAAACAATGTATGGTGGAATTGTTCCTCTCACAAAGTTCTAAAAAAAAGTCCGCGATAGCATATATCTATCGTTTAAGGTTGTCTCCCAATAACCATTTTTATGATTTTCAAGTTTGTTCTAAAACAAAGCTTTACATTCGGAGGTGTTTTTACTGAAAATAACCTGCATATTATGTAGATTTCGCAGTGCTAAGCTAATGTAAAACCTGATGAGCTGCGCAGTGCCAACTGGATATTATTGGGTACGGACTATTATGATTAAGTGCTTCCCGTGCGAAGCCGAGGCGGACCACTAGTGTCTTATATTATGTATGCGCGTGTCTCATCCGACATCAGAAAAAAGATCTTGTAATATGTATAGAATTTCTTATAAGACATCACTCATAAGACACAAGAAATTTTCTTATAATGCGCAAAAGGCAAAGTTAGATTTTCATACCAATTTCAAACCCCGATTTTACAAAACCGGTTGAATTTTCAAAAACCCTTTCTTAGAGATAATAAAACGGATACTTTTTATGACGTAGGCATCCTACGTCAAAAAAAGTATGCGATATATATCCAGTGGTATGAGCTGTGCGTTGACCGGTCAGTCAGTCAGTCACCTTTTCCTTAATTTAAGAAAAAAAAAATCATTCCTTCTTTTATTACAGAATCCTATAAAGTATGTCTCTACCCATATTAGCACATTCAATGATACAGTGCGATACGTTATGTCACAGCAATTTGTGAACGAGTAATATTCGAACATGGATGCCAGTCATGCATAATTCAAGCTAAACTTGATGTCTGCTCAGACTAATGATCATAATGATAGACGCACACTGTACTAGGTACCTACTATGAATTGAGATACTGGCTAAGTGACAATGCTCGAGCACTGCACTTTCTTGCAAAATAAATGCACAACCGAATATTATGTTTCATTTGTACAATTCATGTTAACAGAATGGATCAATCTTATGTGATTATTATAATGACTGAATCAATGTAGGTACCTACTGTAACCACTATAAAACACTGCTCGAGTACTAGACTCCCTTGCAGAATAAATGCAGAACCAAATATCATGTTTCATTTATAAAGTAAGAAATCCATGTTATGTTTCAGTCATACAGTAAATTAACTTTTATTATGAACCTATTGCTAAAATACATATTAATATTATAATAAAAATAATAAATTGAATTATTTATGATTAATATTATCTAGGTACACTATGCAATATTGTCAGGATAATAATGAATTACGTTGATAATTATATTATGTGAGCAATGAGTTGCATAATTTTTACGATTTTCTTGAGTACTCATTTTATTTGGCCAACGGTGTAAAGCTAGTCAATTAGTCGAGATTAGTATCGCTTGCTTTCAATATTCACCTGTGAGTTATGAAGCGACGTCGGGTCATAGTATCTAGCTAATTAGAGCGACAGGCTTCTTGTACCTAGTTAGCCCGACACTACGGTCTATGTTACATCTAGGGAGAAGGTATAGGGCCATGCCAACGCTTAAAGCAATACTTAAGGCTCATACCCACGCCAACGACCTTGAGCATTTCCTCTCCTCACTCTTGCGAACACAGTATGTGGGTGCGACAGGACGCATTGCACTATAATTTCACAAAAACAGCTAAATACACCATAACTTTGTTGGGATATCGAAATTGAATAAAGTGCTTCTACAGAATTGAGGATAAATATTTTCTCATTATACTCATGTAAATTTTGTTTTAATACCTGCAAAGCTATAAAAGTTATAAGGCATTATTAATGAAGAAACGCTTTTCTGGTACGGTTTGTATTTAATTCAATAAATAATATTTTGAAAAAATAATTGCACAAAATTGAAGATGAAGAACGATAGTAGCACATATATTTTTTTCAGAATTTTATGAAGTCATTTGAACCAGCTGAATCAAGTTGAAATATCAGATATTTTAGATCAAATTTTGAAGGGAGCCCCTCAAGTAATATTACTCAAAATGACAGTTTGATGTCATGTACCTTGACGTTCCCAAAATAAGGATTATAATTCTAATACACAAAAGGATTATTAATTCTAATAATGAAACAATATTGCTTAAAACGTTGGCAGTATGGTCCCAGGGTGTGTTTTTGGGAACGGTGAGTTACGCGAAAATTGTATAGCTAAAAACGTAAATAATCTTATTTGGTCGACATCCAATCAACACGCACGAAGCGTTATTCAGCGTTTTCGATCGCTAAGGAAGAAACGAATTATTTTTACAATTTGTCTTAGCTAAATCTATTGAAATGTACAGTGATTTATTTATTTCACTTAGGACAACTTGTGTCACTTATGATAAGTCGAGGCTCAAGACTCTCCTACCGGTTCGGAAAGATGAGTTCTACTGAGAAGAACCGGCAAGAAACTCAATAAAGTAAAGTTACTATACTCAAACTTACATTTTTTTATTCAAATGAACTTATTAACTCTTATTGATGCCGTTAACTGCCTCGTTGGTCTAGCGGTTAGCGTAGTCGACTGCGGATCACGAGGTCCTGGGTTCGATTCCCGGTCGGGCATAAAAAGTTAGGTATTGGGTTTTTCATTTAAGAAATTCTCAGTGCCAGCCTGGAGTTGGAAGTTGGCGGTGTTTCACCCCCGTGCCTCGGAAAGCACGTTAAGCCGTCGGTCCCGGTTATTATCACTAACATGATAATAGTCGTTATAGCCCGCCAACCCGCATTGGAGCAGCGTGGTGGGTCTAAGCTCTAATTCCCTATCTCCTATGAGTGGAGGCCTGTGCCCAGCAGTGGGACGTTAATAGGCTGTAGTGGTGGTGGTGGTGGTGGATGCTGTTAAAGAGAGAGAGCGCAGGGCGTTGTCTGTTAGGGCGATCATGATCGCACGCAGGTTTGCTCGTTGCTCCGCCTCTGTTATAGTAACGCTCTTCAGAGCTTACTGCACTTCAATCTACACGAGCAGCCTGTGGATCGACTACACGCAGAAACAGTACAACGCTCTGCGTGTACAGTATAATAATGCATTCAGGATGCTAATGGGTCTGCCTAGATACTGCAGTGCGTCGGGGATGTTTGCCGATGCGCGTGTGGATTGCTTCTACACTACTATGCGCAAACGGTACACATCCCTGGTGCGCAGGATTCGGACTAGCTCCAATGGCATCCTGAGAGCATTTGCTGACAGGTTTGATTGTCATTACCTGAACCATTGTCATATGGTGCACATGCTAACACATCAAGGCTGTCTTAGATAAGGTTTTAGGATTAGGTAGTTTTAGGTTTACTATAACATTAGGTTATTGTGTGTGTATTCTTACTAACAAACTTTATGATCTTTATGGTCGAAATAAATGATTTTTATTTTTATTTTTATTTTATTTATTTTATTACAAGTGCTTTTGAATCGTCGAGTGAATCTACAAAAACAAAACACAAAACCTCGATCCACGCGTATGAAGTCGCGGGTATTAGCTAGTAAATACTATAAATGCGAAAGTTTGGATGGATGGATGTATGGATGGATGTTTGTTACTCAATCACGCTCGAACGGCTGAACCGATCTGGATTAAATTTGGCACACAGTCTGGAATAACACATAGGCTACTTTTTATCCCGGAATATATAAACTAAGTTCCCGCGGGAACCAAAAAACCTCAATCCACGCGGACGTAGTCACGGGCATCAGCTAGTAACTTATAAGATCTCATCGCTCACTGCGCCAGGGAGGTCGTCAACTGAATATTCCCGTTGAATAGAAAACGGTATTTTGCGTGAAATCAACCATATCGTGAGAAGGGTTCCCTCGGACCCGATACAGAATTAGGCCGAAGGGAACTTGTTGTCTCGGACGGAGCTAAATAGGGCGGAACTCTTGGGTAAATAAAGACCTTGCGAATTATTTATTGTATTTATAGTTAACTAGATGATACCCATGACTTCGTCCGGGTAAAGGATTTTGAAAAATATCATGGCAACTTTATGAATTTCGCCAAAATGGTTGAATAGATGGGCCGTGAAATAGCAAATAGACAGACAGACACACTTTTTTCATTTATGATATTACTATAGAACTATCTATTCTTCACGTCAGAACGGCTGAACGGATTTGTGTGTAATATGGCACAGAGATAGATTATAGTATGGGATAACACATAGACTACTTTTTAACCCGGAAAATTAAAGAATTCCCGCGGGAACCCAAAAAACCTCAATCCACGCGGACGAAGTCGTGGGTATCAGCTAGTGGTGGAATGAAGAAGAACACATACAAACATGAAACCTGAAAACATTACTCTCCTTTTTGGGCAGTCGTGTAAAAAGCAGGAGGTAAGTATATTTTTTTTCGCAAAAAAAGAACTTGTTCGTATTTCCTAATACACGCTAACTTAACGAAGCTATAACGCCGTACAAACGGCCAGTTCCAGCGTTACAGCCGCCGGAACACGGAAGTTGTACGCATTTTTGATCAGCCTCTAGATATGAACGCAAATTGGACGCTGAATTTTTAACATTTATGCCCTCTTATGATCAGTTTGCTACATGATAGTACTATCCACAAACTCCTAGCGTTTTATTTTATTTTATTATCAGACTTTCAAAAAAGGAGGAGCTTCTCAATTCGGCGCGTGTTTTTTTTTATGTATGTCGGTGCATATCTCCGTGATTTCTGAACCGATTTTAATTTTTTTTCTATCAGTCGAGGTGGTCCCATTAAAAATCCTCACTAAAAAGTTAAAAATAAAAAAAAGACGTGTGGCACTCGGAGACTGCCGCGGTAAAGCTATTGCGTAGCATTTTTTATCAACTTGCTATGACTACTTGTGTTGTTGACTTCAAGTTGTTGAAAATATAAAGGCGAAATATTTTTATGAAAAGATGATTTTGGTTGCTATGACTACTTGTGTTGTTGACTCCAAGTTGTTGAAAATATAAAGGCGAAATAATTTTAAATAATTATGTTTTCAATAGTCCGGGTGTCCAAGGGGAAAAAAATCAAAAAACCTCTATTGAGGTTTTTGATTCCCCTGTACACACTAGTCATAGCCTACCTACCTAAACACAAGTAGTCATAGCAACCAAAATCATCTTTTCATAAAAATAGTCTTTTTATTTTCAACAACTTGAAGTCACAAGTAGTCATAGCAACCAAAGTGTTAGGTTTTTTTTCGTTACGGAATTTCTGGATTCGGTCTCCACGCTCAAGGCCCGCGATAGAAGCTATGCAATAGCTTAAAATTCTTTCCAAAAAAACAACTTTCAACGCCACTGTAAAGTAAAAAATAATTTTGATTTCTACCCACTATGTTGAAGTCGGGCGAGTCTGATGCGTCAACTTTGCTTATCCTTGTTATACTCGCCCGACTTCAACATAGTGGGTAGAAATCAAAATTAACATGATAATAGTCGTTAAACCCATTACATTGGAGCAGCGTGGTGGGTCTAAGCTCTAATTCCCTCTCTCCTATGAGAGTGGAGGCCTGTGTCCAGCAGTGGGACGTGAATGGGCTGTAGTAGTGGTGGTGGTGGTGGCCGTGTTGCTACGTGCATCTCAAGTGGGGCTAAATAAATAATAACGCAATAATTGCGAATAATGTTACTACAATATTTAATGATAAGAAATGACGATGAGAGGCTATAACATACTTAATAGTAAACTAAAGTAAATAAAATATAGTAGCTAAATCATTTATAATATTAGTATAGATTATAATATTAATCAAATAAATAATTTATAAAATATTTGGATGGATGTCTGGATGGATGTATGGATGTATGGATGTATGGATGTATGGATGTATGGATGTTTGTTACTCAATCACGCCCAACGTCTGAACAGATCTGGCTGAAATTTGGCATAGGGATAGATTATAGTCTGGAATAGCACATAGGCTACTTTTTATCCCGGAAAATTGAAGAGTTCCCGCGGGAATCAAACAAATGTATCAGTTCAACTGATTTTGATAAAATTTGGTACAGGATAGGTTGTATCCCGGGGAAGGACGTAGGCTACTTTTTATCCCGGAAAATTAAGGAGTTCCCGCGGGAACCAAAAAACCTCAAACCACGCGGACGAAGTCGCGGGCATTCGCTAGTATCTATATAATATCTTTGTATTTCCCACAACACATTAAAGAAACCGATAAACCGAATTCTAATCGACACATGAGATGTGCATCTTTCCCAGGGCTGCCTACTTTTTCTTCTGGATTTTCCTCGGGATTTTCCTCGAAATGTTTAGACTTTAGACTGTTCGGTGGAAGGATTGCTAGGATTTCTTGGAATCATTATTGTCCCATGGAAACCGCTATATTATATTGTGATAATGAAAACGGGTGTAGCTGTGTAGTGGATAAAAAAAAAGGTACCACCCTCTACAGCAAGGAATAAAAAGCTAGGAATATTTGGCTACTAACTCAACGGTTTTAGATATAATTTAATTGGTAACGGTTTTTAAAATTTATGTTAATTTTTTACTAAGTTTGATAAGTTACAAGTGAGTTCACTGGATTCTAACTAGTAGGGTAGCATCCTCATTGTAATTGTGCAAATCAAATTTTCGGTCAAGTCGGTCAAACTAACTAAATACGACTTAATTTCAGCGAGTTGGCAACCCTAATCACAGCTCCCATCTAGAATTGCTGTTAGGGGGGTACATCGAAAATACAAATTTATTGCTACATCTGTATTGGGAGTAATGCAATGAAACTGTGTATCCGTAGTGGGGTGGACGACATCTTACGTTTCTATTTTCTAGTAAGACATGTAGACACTCTTGGCAGGCCCCTCTTTCCCACTGGGCATTCTGGGCACGTGCCCAGGGCCCCGTGAGCGATGGGGGCCCCCTAGTTACTGCCAGATCACCAACTAATATTCATTAACGATAACTATACACTAATATTACGTTCAAAATATACCTCAATAGTAAGTTAATCAAATTTTAAATTTTGATCTTGAAGTTTTTAAAGTAGGTAACCGTTTAAAAGTAACAGTTGAATCAATCTAGAATATTGCTTATCTACTCTTTATGCATGCTTCTTAAGAGCATAATATGTCTTTTCATAGGGGCCCCATATCCTAAAGTGCCCAGGGCCTCGACAAGGTTAAAGACGGCCCTGATCCTTGGTGCAGTGGTGAGCTATATGATGTGAGAGAGGGCCGGGGCTTAGTTCCCGGTGGGGGAAATTTGGAAATATAATATATAACTTTCTAGATCAGGTCTGGTTTGGTCTTGGAAAGCTATGCTGCCAAGTGATTTTATGTTCTGGTACGACTCGATGGCGGGTTTTAAAAAAACGCTTTAGCCCTACCAGGTTAGCCCGGTTCCATCATAGACTGCAGCACCATTTTCGCCAGAAGATATAATACCTAATAATGTCCTCTCCACCGAATTTCAGCCACGGCGGCCTATCTCCAGAGAGATTAGCCATCTGTACGGGAGATATTATAAACATTATTATAGAGCACTCTCTGTTCCTTTACTCTCATAGCCCGATGGGACAGAAAATCCGACACGAGAGAGATCAGGCGCAGGACGGACGGCTTTACGTGCTCTGAAAGGAAAAGGCCAAATTCGGACTACCAAATTCGGTCACCCATCCAGTTACCGACTTGGGTCAACGTTGATTAACAATAGCAATCGACTGTTATGCGTTGTCGCAACTAGGCCACTCGTCCCTCAAACTGAACTGGCTGCCACAGTGACTGGCTGCCACTGTAGTGGATCTAGAAACTTAAAATTGCATGTAAAGTTCGCGCGCGATTTGAATGCAGAGTAAATGTATGTGTCACCATACATTTACTCTGCATTCAACTCGCGCGCGAACTATAGGTTCTCCATAAGCCCAAATCCTTGTCGCGGGATGCAGCAAGTAAAAGCATATATCTCCAAGGAGCGAGCACAACCCGGCAAGAGTTTCTTAACGACGACATACGGGGTAATAATTAGCATCTGTTGGAGCGAGATTTATGTACCCCCTGCGCCCTCCATTGCTATGTTTGCGCTGAGTTTGTAACGTATGTTGTAGCTTTTACTATACTAGATGATGCCCTTGACTTTTTACGCGTGAATTATATTTTTACAAGCTGATGTGTTCGTGTGGATTGAGGTTTTTTTAATTTTCCGGGCCTATAGCCTATGTGCTATTCCAGACTATAATCTATCTCTGTGCCAAATTTTATCCAGATCCGTTCAGCCGTTGGGGCGTGATTGAGTAACAAACATTCATACACCCATCCATCCATACATCCATCCAAACTACGTCCTTCCACGAGATACAACTTATCACTATACACATTCAAGATCAAAATTTAATAGATCTACGTTAAAACGTAGCAGACAGACAGATAGACAGATACACTTTTGCATTTATAACATTAGTATGGATTAAATATATCTAGTAAATCTATATTATTTAAATTAAAAAAACGACGAAGCCAGACGTAAAACAAGAAAACGTTTCGAAATTGTAATTTGGAGATAAGGCATAATCGAAAATGGCGATCAGACTAAGAACCGACGCCTATTCCGCGAGATTTCTCAATTTGGCAAATCGAGGATTTAAATTTCAAATTTGCGATCGCGGGGACGTAAAAGAGGTCTCTCATGAGCGCAAGATCCGCGAGAGGCGCAACGGCCGCTAGAGTCGTATTTTTGAGCAATGAAATGGTACGTCAGAGGCCCTACTGCCAACGCTTATAGCAATACCTATGTATTGCCACATAGTACCACAAACTTAATTCTGACCCGGTGACAGCGTCGCTAGTATATAATATGAAAAAAAGGGATAAAAATTAGTTCCAATTTTGCCAACGGGTCAGATAAGTTTGACGGACTGTATACAATATTACACTAAATACAGTTAGACGTCACGTACCTTGATATAATGAAACAATATAGCTTTATAAGCATTGGCAGTATGGACCCAGCAGTACCGAGTGCGTTGTACGGGTAAAACTCAATATACCCAGATCAAAAAATCTAGGGCGGACAAAAAGTTCGTATGTTTCACTATTATATGAAGGTATACAGGCTACCGCGACAGGACAAAATGAGTTATTCATACGTGCGTTGTGCGAGGACGTTTCCTATCCTGCCCGTAGAATAATTGCGCTCTGCTGGAATCATCAGCTGTAGCCTTATTTTGTAAACGCTGCAACGCACCCTCAATAGATGTGAATGGTTGAATTTATGACATTCTTGCTGTGTCAGTGGATCTGAGGGGATTATGATCGTTACACTGATGCAATCATAAATAAATTCTTTATTTGCATAATTACAAAGGTATACTATGGGCTCTGTCTCCCAAAAAAGTTTAGCTGTGTTATGGAAGTTAGTGCCTTTACACAAAGGTGTTTTTTTGCAATTAAGTATTAATGGCTAATGTAAACTTGCAAAATACGTAATAAGGTGCCACATATTTTATTCCATGATATGTTAGCCATCTCACATATATACGCTGTAAAACGCTGCAGAAGTGTTGCGGCTTTTGCGCCTTGCGGCTCATCTCCTGGTATGCGATAACAATTAAAGGGGGGAGGGGGCAGTAAATGGCGACGTAAGAAATTAATTTGGATAAATCTCGCACAGAATGGGTGCCTATTGAATTTTTTATTTGAAGACATCACTTCGGTACATTTTAGGAAACCACAAACGTGAAATATCACTATACCTAAATGAGCGGAACAAATTAATTTCTAATTGGAATAAAATAGCATTGATAGCATATTGATGTAGTGTTGTAACTGCCTCGTTGCTCTAGTGGTTAGCATATTCGACTGCGGCCGACGAGGTCCCGGGTTCGAGTCTAATTAAGTATTGGATTTTTCTTTTCAAGAAATTCTCAGTACGAGCCCGGAGTTAGGAAGTTGGGGGTGTTTCACCCCCGTGCCTCGGAGAGCACGCTGATCTCTCTCCGGTCGTGTCGGATTTTCCGTCCTATCGGGCTATGAGAATAAAGAAACAGAGAATGCATCTGTGTATGCGCACACACTTGTGCACTATAATCTCTCCCGCGCAGATGGCTAATTTCTCTGGAAATACGTATAGAAAGGCAAGTTTTCTCTGATGTACCAAGCTTTGTAGCTGTCACCGTAAAATTGTAAAAAGCCGTTAGATTATAATCTATCTCGCGAGATTGTAAACTGCGTTTTGAAATATTTATTGTATTTACGTTTTCTTGTATCTCTTTTGTTGGTTAGGTTAGGGTTAGACATAAATATTCAGGTGGTGCCCGTGGTCAGGTAGCTAGGTGGTAGCTGATGCCCGCGACTTCATCCGCGTGGTTTAAGTTTTTTTGAATCCCGCGCCAACTCCCTAATTTTCCGGGATAAAAAATAGTCTATGTCATTCTCCTGGTCATCAACTATACATATACCCATGCCAAAAATCACGTCGATCCGTTGCTCCGTTGCAGCGTGATTGAAGGACTAACCAACGAACCAACAAACAAACACACTTTCGCATTTATAATATTAGTATGATTACGGTATTTATAATATTACGCCGACATAGCTATATAGTGAGACAACTCCTTTATTCTTAGTAAACGGATTAGTTTCGTTGTTTATGTACTTTGCTGTTGCAAGTTTGCACTTTCATAAACCTTATGACCCTACGTAACTTAATCCAAAGTCTTAGCGCGCTAATCCACAGGGATTGCGAAATTAATACGTCTGTAGCGCTAATGTTGCCTTAAAGGGCTTCGTGCTAGCCCTTTGAATTAAGTTTAAAGTTTAATCATACTAATATTATAAATGTGAAAGTGTGTTTGTTTGTTGGTTTGTTGGGTTGTTCTATAATCACGCCGCAACGGTGATTTTTGACATGGGTATAATTGAGGACCTGGAGCGTGACATAGACTTAGTCAGCGTCTGCGTCCGACTAAGGTTTTTCGATTCCCACGGGAACTCCTTAATTTTCCGGGATAAAAGAAATCCCTTCCTTTATCTTATATATGTTTGAATAGGTGGGCCGTGAAAGCGTAGCAGACAGATAGACACACTTTCGCATTTATAATATTCTTCATAACTTTATATATATTTCTTATATATAATAAAGCAGGATTTTTCGAATTCTCGGCGTTAAGCCACGGGCGGTCGGCATTCATATTACTAATAAGTGTTAGTTTATTGGTTTGTCCTTCAATCATCCCGCAGCACTCAACAGAGCAACGGTTAGACGTGATTTTTTGTATGGGTATATAGTTAACAACCTGGAGAGTGACATAGGCTACTTTTTGTCCCAGAAAATTGAGGAGTCCCGGTGGCAATTAAAAACAAAACTTATTCGACGCGTCCGAAGTCGCGGGCATCAGCTAGTAAATAATAACGTTTGCTCTCTTAATGTATGTACTGCATACCAGGCTCCGAATATCACAAAAGATTTCCTTGAAACAACAAACTTTGGCTAAAATACGCGAACAAAAGCCACTTTGTGCTGTTATTTGCCGACTGGCGTGCTGCAAAGGCGCGCGGAGTTGAGAATGTGTGTTTGTAACTTGTACCAGCGATCAACTGTGCTAAACCCGGGTTTTTGACACAGAATAAAGGTTAAAATCGTTTATCTACTCCAGCATCGAAAAGTTCCAATTTCGAATTTGACAACTATATCGAATTGAACCCTCTTTCGTGTTTGCTTCTCATAACGATACAGTTCGTTGTATGGGAGCTGTATCGTTATGAGTCGTAGCTGTATCGATATGGTTATCTTCATAAATAGGATACCTATAGCTTAGCGGCTCTGGGTTCTGGCACTTTTGGTTTTTATTAATTTATAAAGTAAAAAATTATAAAGACGTCCTTGTCGTAGATAAAATCTTGTATGCAACTGTACGTAATTAGTCATTTTAATTCTCGTACTATCCTATTTTGATACTCGGCAAGCCTCGTATCAAAAAACAGCACTCGAATTAAAATGACCCTCATTACGATACAGTTGCATAAATAGCTATTATATGGCTAACCTTGGTGCCTAAAGTCCAGATTTACAGGTTTTTGAGAGCTTAAAACGTATTGCGTGATGCCAATGCTTATAACAGTAACGTTGTAATATTGATGAAATTCTTGTTGCATAATGCGTCAAGGTACGTCATATAAATCTGCAATTTTAAAATAAAACTGCTCTAAGCGATGGGAGTTTTTTTTTTTATCCACTACAAGTTAGCCCTTGACTGCGATCTCACCTGATGGTAAGTGATGATGCAGTCTAAGATGGTATCGGGCTAACCTGTTAGGGGCTTGGCAGTTATATTAAACCCATACCCCTAATCGGTTTCTACACGGCATCGTATTGGAACGCTAAATCGCTTGGCGGCACGTCTTTGCCGGTAGGGTAGTAACTAGCCACGGCCGAAGCCTCCCACCAGGCCAGACCAGGGAAAATTGAGAAATTATAAATTCCCAAATTGACCCTGCCGGGGATCGAACCCGGGACCTCCGCACGTTAAGGCAACAGCGCTACACACTGCGCCACGGAGGTCGTTCCCAGCCCAGGGGCCACAGTGGCAACGCTGACAGCCCTATAGTTTCATTATTTTTGACTTTCGCGTCTTTGAATTATAATCCTTATTTTAGGAACGTCAAGGTTCGTGACATCAACCTATGATCTAAGAAAGGATCTGAGTGCCATTTTGAGTAATATTGTATAAGTATTGCTTAAACCTTAGGAAGTATTGCCCCAGTGTTCCGTTTGTCAAACAAATATTAATTCAAACTGTATGTATAAGGAGTTCATAGATATATTTTGATATAGGTACAAGCATCTATGAACTTGCATAAATTCGCTAACAAAAGTTTCTTTGTGCTGTTATTTGCCGACTGGCGTGCTACAAAGGCGTGCGGAGTTGAGAATGTGTGTTTTTAACTTGTACCAGCGATAAACTAAACAAGGATTTTTGACAAAGAAAAACGGATAAATCCGTTTATATTATATACGAAATGAAATAAACGCCATAGAAAATGACAAACTTGTCTGACGCGACAACGTAGGCCACGTGAAGGGTCAGCTACTGTTTGATATTGTTACTATACTAATACTTTTACTAATACTAATATTAATACTAATACTTATACTAATACTAATACTAATAATAATATTATAAATGCGAAAGTTTGGATGGATGTATGGACTATGGTTGTATGGATGGATGTTTGTTACTCAATCAAGCCCGAACGGCTGAACGGATTTGGATGAAATTTGGCTCAGAGATAGATTATAGTCTGGAATAACATAGCAGTAACCTATGTTTTATCCCGGAAAATTAAGGAGTTCCCGCGGGAACCAAAAAACCTCAATCCACGCGGACGTAGTCGCGGGCATAAGCTAGTTAAAACATAATTGCTCATCGATGCCGACATTTGTCCCGCTCGATCCTAGTCTATCTTCACGCAAAAAAATCGATTCCTAAATGTTAAACCTGTTAAAAATGTTCCTAAACGCCTGTGGCAGGCGGCCGATTAAACCTATTTATTTGCGTGTCAGTCAAAATGTTACCATATTGTGAAGTTAAATAATAATTTCCCTGCAATTTAATAACATGCACCTCTGTGCTTACATGCAATTGAAAATTGTACTTAAATGCTCCAGTACACATTGGCCCGCTCGCCTAAATATGGCTTCGGCGAATTTGTGAAAGGCCATTTGCCACGTTTGGCCATGGTTATGGCCACCTAACCCGTAACCGTACAGATTTCTGAAGCTCCAATAATTTTCTCAATGTTTTTGACGAGTGCTGACCCCTTACGTTCCCCTGCGAACAAAGTTTTGTGCCGCCTGCTTCAGCGGCTGCCAGCTACTCGCTTGAGATCGTCCGTCCACCTAGTGTGAGGTCGTCCAACGCTGCGCTTCCCAGTGCAAGGCCGCTATTCAAGCACCGTGTAACATTATAAATGGTCAATGTGTACTGGAGTCATAACATGTGACACAAAGTAAAACACGTCATTAGTGCCAAACGACAGAGAGACGAATGCAACTGCAAACTCAATTCGCACAATTTAAAAATATTCTTTTGAAACATAAATTCTAGCTAAATACACGCCACGCTTTGCTGTCAAGACGTCTTAACATGGAAAGCGGTTTTTAGGGTTCCGTACCCAAAGGGTAAAAACGGGACCCTATTACTAAGACTCCGCTGTCTGTCTGTCTGTCTGTCTGTCTCCAGGCTGTATCTCATAGAACGTGATAGCTAGAAAGCTGAAATTTTCACAAATGATGTATTTCCGTTGCCGCTATAACAACAAATACTAAAAATTAAAAAAATATATATATTAAGGGGGGTCCCCATACAATAAACGTGTTTTTTTCGTATTTTTTTGCTCAATATTAAAAACGGTAACAGGTAGATGGTTCAAATTTTCACAGAATATTAACTTGTATATTACCTTTCAAAATAAATAATTAAATATCAATAAAGTAAATATTAAAGGGGGGCTCCCATACAACAAACGTAATTTTTTGATATTAACAGTAAACCTCTACAAACAAAGTTAGTTTAGCGGTCCATTAACAAAGGTAATTATACCTACTTCTTGAGTACGGAACCCTCGGTGCGCGAGTCCGACTCGCACTTGGCTGGTTTTTAATAAATTTTAATCATTGAAATTGAATACTAAAATTCTACATCAATGATTTTTAAACCACAATATCTTTAAAAAGTTTATCTTCAAAGTTGCTACTTTAATCGGTGATAGCTTAGTGGTTAAGAGGTTCGACCTCCTAGTCGAGAGGTCGGAGGATCCATCCATGCACTTCTCACTTTTCTGAATCATAAAATAGCTGATACTACTAGCTCATGTCCGCGACCTCGACCACGTGGAATTTGTTCTTTAAAATTCCCACGAGAACTCCTTAATTTGCCAGGATTAAAGGCAGACTCCGGGTTCGAGTCCCGAGTCGGGCCGTAATTGAGTATTGGGTTTTTCTGACTAGAAGTTCTCAGTACTAGCCCGGAACTAGGAAGTTGGTGGTGTTTCGCCCCCGTGCCTCGGAGAGTACGTTAAGCCGTCCGTCCCGGTTATTATCACTAACATGATAATAGTAGTTAAAGCCCGCCAACCCGCATTGGAGCAGCGTGGTGGGTTTCCACTCTCCTATGAGAGTAGAGCCCTGTGCCCAGCAGTGGGACGTTAATGGGCTGTAGGGGTGGTAGACTTAGTCACTCTCCAGGTCCTCATTTATACCCATGCAAAAAATCACGCCGTTCCGTTGCTCTGTTGCGGCGTGATTGAAGGACAAACCAAACAAACAAACTCATTTTCGCTACTGCGGTTACGTATATTATGTATATATAGAGATAGATAGTAAAAATCGCTCCAAAAAACATGTAAGTGTGAAGGGTCGTAACAATATACTCAAATCGGAAGCCTGTCGCCTGGCAAGACGTATTGGAGGCTGTGGCTCGTAATGGCAGAGTGAATTTTATTTGCGAACGACATTGCAGCTATGTATTTTGCATGGATTGGAATACAATGGATTCATATATTCCAAACTAAGATGCGAAATAACTTAGGTTATAGGATAAGCGTATTTTTCTCTCTCTCTCGGAGTCTCAACTCTCGAAAAGGGGAGGGTTCTGAAGTGCTATTCAATCTAATACCGCCCTACATGTTCTTTAGTCGCACCCTTCGTCGCAGAAACAAATTTCATCCTCACCACCTGGATTGAAGAAGACCAGTACGCTTACTCTGAGTTTTAACATTGCAAATACGATTGATCGACGTGAGAGCTCACCACGCCAAGCGTCTAAGTAAAATGAACCTTAACAGCATTGGTTTAGAGCTCATTTCATCATTTCGTGTATTTATTCACAGTCAGCTCTCCAAACACTGAATTTGTGACTTTAAAGCAAGAGCTTTTGGGTCCATTTTACTTTGGCGCTTGGCGTGGTGAGCTCTCACGTCGATCAATCGTATTTGCAATGTTAAAACTCAGAGTAAGCGTACAGACGTCTTCTTAAAAATAAACGCGACTAGTCTATATACTTTAATATTATAAATGCGAAAGTTTGGACGGATGGATAGATGTTTGTTACGCAATCACGTCAAAACGGCTGAAGGGATCTGGATGAAATTTGGCACAGAGATAGCTTACAGTCTTGAGTAGCACATAGGCTACTTTTCGTTCCCGAAAATTAAAGAGTTCCTGCGGAAAACCTCGTCCACGCAAACGAAGTGGCGGGCATCAGCTAGTAGGCCATATAGGCCATCACAACAACAACATATTGGCCTACTAGGCAAGTTAATATTTAGGTTAGATGACCTCTATTTAAGTGTGAACTCCAAATAATGTTCTAAGATCTAAATCCATAGCAATTAGAGTCACTGTGTTGCACTATGTGAACTTTTAGTTGAGTTAGCCAGTCTCAGTACTGTTCCCTTCACAGTCGGTTGAAGCCATGCATTGTTCCACTAACACAGTAGTGAACTTTGACGTCGCCTAACAGGTTAACGTCCACAAAGTTAGAGCACATTTAAGTCTGAAAACATACGGGCTGCGATTGTGTACGGGACTGCGACGGTTTCTTAAACATACGCAACAAAGTTTTTTGTAAATAACAAACAAATAATTTTGGAGGGTAAATTATAATATTAGAATAATATAGGGCTCGTTCTTATCAGCTGCGACGGTTAATTTAATTCCATAAGAGCATTTTTTTTTGCGAGGTACGCTTGTGCTTCACGAGAATCATGCTTAGTGCAAAGCAATGATGAGGTCTAGGTTGAAACACGCTTGCCTAGAAGATACATATTCACTCCTTCCTTGAAGGTACTTAAGCAATTGCGCATTATGGTACAACGCAATGTATAATATTCGTAACAGAAAGGAGTCATGAAGCTCCAAAAAACGTCGAGGTCTTATTTTTCTATCATTATAATAGTTTTTCAACAGTTATGTACAAAATGAGTTCAAAATCAATCAGAAATAGAAAATCAACACCTACAAAATTAACTCATCATTTCGTGACGCAAATTCATCCCGTGTATTCCACATTAAATTTTCCTTGGATACTTAGTAAGTTTAGGAGCACTGCAGTGCACTTGTTTAAGACTATTAACATTTTCATGTTGAAATAATAATTTTGCTCCGTAGTCTCGTAAACTATTTAGTGCCACTTCTTAGACTTGTATGTGATGTGACGTTTGAAACGAAACTAAGCGTAGAACAAGAGTTTGGACCTACAAGAGTTAGTACGCCAAACCGCATTGGAGCAGCGCGGTGGGTCTAAGCTCCTTATTCCCTGTAAGAGTGGAGGCCTGTGCCCAGCAGTGGGACGTTTTTTTTTAAATCCATTATACAAGTTAGCCCTTCACTGCGATCTCACCTGATGGTAAGTGATGATGCAGTCTAAGATGGTAGCGGGCTAACCTGTTAAGGGCATGGCAGTTATATTAAACCCATACCCCTATTCGGTTTCTACACGGCATCGTACCGGAACGCTAAATCGCTTGGCGGCACGTCTTTGCCGGTAGCGGTAACTAGCCACGGCCGAAGCCTTCCACCAGGCCAAAATGGGCAACCGTTAATGGGCTGTAGTAGTAGGACGTACAAGAAAATCCGTAGCACTTCTAGCGAATACGGAATATCGTCTGGTATAATCGTTTCTAATTCTTACCGCTAGGACATGGAACGCCCTTCCGCATATTATATTGGTTTTTCAAATCAAGAGTGAATAGGCATCTTCAAAGCAAGCTCGCTTCACCTCAGGCTGCATCACAACTTGCCAGCAAGTCTGCTTGCAGCCAAGCGCTAGTCTATAAATTAAAAAAAAGTTACTGCTAAAACTCATAAACCTACTAGCTGATGCCCGCGAATTCGTCCGCGTGGTTTAAGTTTTTTGTTATTCCCGCGGGAACTCCTCAATTTTCCGGGATAAAAAGTAGCCTATGTCACTCTCCTCACCTATACAACAAAAAACCGGCCAAGTGCGAGTCGGACTCGCGCACCGAGGGTTCCGTACTCAAGAAGTAGGTATAATTACCTTTGTTAATGAACCGCAAAACTAACTTTGTTTGTAGAGGTTTACTGTTAATATCAAAAAATTACGTTTGTTGTATGGGAGCCCCCCTTTAATATTTACTTTATTGATATTTTATTATTTATTTTGAAAGGCAATATACAAGTTAATATTCTGTGAAAATTTGAACCGTCTACCTGTTACCGTTTTTAATATTGAGCAAAAAAATACGAAAAAAAAAACGTTTATTGTATGGGGACCCCCCCTAATATAAATATTTTTTTAATTTTTAGTATTTGTTGTTATAGCGGCAACGGAAATACATCATTTGTGAAAATTTCAGCTTTCTAGCTATCACGGTCTATGAGATACAGCCTGGAGACAGACAGACAGACAGACAGACAGACAGACAGACAGCGGAGTCTTAGTAATAGGGTCCCGTTTTTACCCTTTGGGTACGGAACCCTAAAAAAGAATTAGCGAAATTGGTCCAGCCGTTCACGCGTGATGCCGTGACCAAGGGAAATAGGGATTCATTTTTATATATGAAGAAGATTTAGGATCTTACAATAGAATGCTGGATCGAAAAACTTAACTTTTTGACGACTATGCGTAATTCTAGTCCGTAAAAAAAGGATTTAATATCGCGAAAGCTCAAGTCGACTCGACTTTAATACTGGCTCGATCAGCCAGTATAAAAGTCGAGTCGAGCGAGTGTAAAATCTCCGCCATGTTGGCAGATAAAAAATCGTCCATTACACTTGAATTTGGCTCTCAAATCGTATTCAGTTCGCGTTTAGGCCCCCCATAGACGGACGACTTTACTAATGCTGCCAGATTACTTATCGACGGTTTAAACACATGAAAAGAATTGGCCAAGTGTGAGGCAGTCGCTTACTGACAGTTCTGTTGCTTGGAAATAAACTCATAGTACCTAATTGGCTTAATTTAGTTCCGTTTAGAAGCGCAAAACTATAAGCTTAATAGATGAAGCCTGTGATTCGTACGTGGTTTCACGTTTGAATAATCCGGGAGAATTAAAAAAATCTGCTGGGCCGTTATTTTATGCGGTTTTTATGTTTGAGATAGGCTTCTGACAGCGCGGGTCTTCTCCGATTGGCCCGTTAGGGCCAAGCTGGGGGTACGGGCCTCGAGGCATGGCCTCCTTACCCGGGCGGGGCGCGGGGCATTTTTGTACCCCGGTAAATGTCTTCCAGCCGTGAATCGGCTAGGGCCTGCCTTGTAGGCTACAGGCCCCTGGGTAATTCAACACATGACGTACAAATACGCCTTCCTGAAGAGAGCTGGACACCCTAGGCTTCTGAGAAGTTTTTACGATATGTTTTCCGGTTTCCCCACAAGTGGGCGCTGCAGTTCGTCGTGTGTTTTTTGCTTTTGTTAATTTTGTGTTTTCTACCTATAAAATCGAGCGTTTGTCACCGCCCTAACACGATGAAGACATAAAATCTCGACTGTAGACTTTAATGTAGACCAATTGGAATTTAAATATAAATCTATTCGAGTGCTCCGAGAATTACGGAACTGATATGAGTTTATTTAAGCCTTATTAAACGATACTTAGGAACTCTGAATTGGGTTCCTTAAGTACTTTTTCCTTGACTCCAATATTATGCTGGAAAATATGCGATAAGTACCTAAATAGATAGATAGATGGGAAGACTCTCAGACACAGGAATAAATACAAACACCAAGTTTCTTGCCGGAGGTGTTTCTCTTCTCAGTAGAACTTGGTAGGTACTACTACTAGGGTTTTCATATTGGTACCTTAAAATCAAGTGTGAATAGGCATGTTCTAGGCAAGCGCGCTCCACCTTAGGCTGCATCACTACTTTCAGCAAGCCTGATTGTAGCAAAGCACTATACTATACAGAAATTAATTAATTATATAAAAAAGCATAGAGCATACAGTGGCGTGCACAGGGCTTGAAGCTACTAGGTAGGCATTAGTTAATCAGAAAGCCTCTTTACTGACTGTATTAATAAATAAGCATTGACGTATTTCCGTTTGGGTAAGCAGTGCTTTTATGCCTCTATGAACTGCACTCCACTGAGAGCATAATATTATTATCTATTAAAAGACACTTTAACTGTCTTGTTGGTCTATGGCCAACGGGGTCCCGGGTTCGAGTACCGGATCGGGCCAAAATAATTGGGTTTTCTGATAAGAAATTCTCATTAGTAGCCCGGAGTTAGGAAGTTGGCGGTGCTTCAACCCTGTGCCTCGGAGAGCACGTAAAGCCGCCGGACCTGCGCCTGATCTCTCCCCGATCCTGTCAGATTTTCCATCCCATCGGGCTATGAGAGTAAAGGAACAGAGAGTGCACCTGTCTATGCGCGCACACTTGTGCACTATATTATCCCCCGCGCAGATGACTAATCTCTCTGGAGATTGGTCCACCGTGGTCGAAATTCGGTCGAGAGGACATTATCTAAGACACAAAGCGTGAAGGGTTCCCCATGAAACTACACACTAACTGTACAGACTACCCGCACTAACTAAACATGAACTACACATAGCTACAACTGAACACAGAAACTGCCTGTAAATATGGTTAAGCCATTTGGTGGAAGGCTTAAAACTGAAATTAGGGGCATGCTTGTGACACACTGAGAGCAAGACGCAAGCTGCTGTTTCAGCTAGAAGATGCCTGCGACTTCGACCGTCCGGATTAAATCCCACTTGAAATGAGTTTTGTAAGAGTTCGTACGGTGCCGTGTCACGCAATGCATCTCCGTGCCGCGTGCATTCATTGCATTCATTGTGGGATTGTCATTTGTACCGGAACGTAAATCGTTTAGCGGCACGTCTTTGCCGGTGCCGGTAATGTGGTAAGGGCAATTAGCTAAGGCGAAAGCCTCCAACCTGGCCAGACCAGAGAAAATTCAGAAATGATAAATTCCAAAATTACCGGAGATCGAACCCGGGACCTCCCACGTTAAGGCAACAGCGCTCAATACTACGCCAGGGAGAGCGCTCAATACTGAGCCGGGGAGGACGTCAAAAATATTAGTAAGTATGTATGGATGGGTAGTGTGCCCAGTGTGTATCACCACCTTTACCCTCGACCCACAGAGCCTCTATAAAGGGATTATAGTAACTAAATACGATATCTACCGGCTCACAAATATATGGAAATTATTCCCGACACACGCAGTTTGCGTTTGATCCGGGATTAGCCGGGATTACGATCGCTTGATAAACATATAAACGAACATGGAAAATTCTAGAAATATATTATGGAATTTTATTTTTCCTTTATGTGTCTTCTGCCATTTGATCTTCACCAACCCATTCGCGGTTTTCCTCTCAGAATGAGAAGAGCAGTGATAGTCCATCAAGCTGAGTAATTAATATTATAAATGCGAAAGTGTGTTTGTTTGTTGGTTTATCCTTGACGTGATTTTTGACATGGGTATAGTTGAGGACCTGGAGAGTGACATATGCTACTTTTTATCCCGGAAAATTAAGGAGTTCCCGCTCGAATAAAAAACTGAAACCACGCGGACGAATTTGCGGGCATCAGCTAGTCATTGAAGATCTATACTTCTATACTAATATTATAAAGAGGTAAAGTTTGTAAGTTTGTGAGGTTGTAGGGGGTAATCTCGGGAATCTGGATCCACTGTACCGATTTTGAAAATTCTGGTAACCCGAAAAATTAAGGAGTTCCCGCGGGAATAAAAAAACCTCAATCCACGCGTACAAAGTCGCGGGCATCAGCTAGTAAGTAATAAATTATTTTTAATATTCTTGTTGATGTCGAGTGAGTCGTATAGAGTAGGCAAAATGGGGTGAATAAAATCGCAATTCGCACGTAGCATGCAATGCAGCAAATCACTGCAACTGCGCACCTGGGACGCGATTGTTGCAATCCGACGAGGTGTTATTGTACACCGGAGATATTTGCTGCTTCTATGCTTTTTAAAATATAAAATACTAGCGACTTCGTCCAGGTACATTAAAGATTTTTGGTTCCCACGGAACTCTTTTATTTATCGGGATAAAATTATGTCTACTAGAATCTAGATGATGCCCGCGACATCGTCCGCGTGGATTGATGTTTTTTTATTCCCGCGGGAACTCTTCAATTGTCCGGGATAAGAAGTAGCGTATGTCCTTCCCCGGGATGTAAACTATCTATGTACCAAATTTCATCAAAATGGTTTAGTAATTCGGCCGTGAAAGTGTAGCAGGCAGACAGACGTATTTATAATATTAGTATGGATGTGTTATTCCAGACTATAATCTATGTCTGTGCTAAATTTCATTTAGATCCGTTGAGCTGTTCTCAACATCCATCCAACATGGATGGATGTTGAAACATCCATCAATCCATCATTGTTTGTTGTCCTACAAGCATTAGAGTAAAAAAGGAGTAGTCTCTTGTCGGTTCTTCTCAGTTTCCGAACCGATGGTAGAGTCTTGACATAGGTATTATCATAAGTGACACCAATAATAGGCATGATGACTGATTTTGAAAAATGGTCAGATTATGTTCGGAAGTATATCTACTATTTCGAAAAATATCTTATTTCAGCAGAAAAATAAAGTTTAGTAGATAAAATTAGCATTTGAAATTTAAATTTTAATATTCACGCCAAAACGTTCGGTGGTGTCATGGCGTCGTTGTGACGTCACTATTGTTTTTACCAATATACTCTGTGCAGTGTGCAGTAAGCAATAGTGTGATTTTCAAAGCTCGAAAACAAACAATTGTGACGTCATTCGCTTCTTTGTGTTTTATGCAATATGGCGGATTGCTGTATTTTATAGTTTTATTTTATCAAAATAAATAGCAATCTCACTCGAAATAGAAAAATAAATACGTTTTTTATGATCTATGAATCCTATTTCATTAGATAAATTCATAATTGCATTGATTCTTGGTTACTGTCATCATGCCTATTATATCCTACGTGAAATAAATAAATAATTTCATTTAAATAAGTTACAACTTACAACATTGTACACGGCATGCAATGCGGCAAATCTGCACTGCAACAGTGCACCTACTTGCTGTAGATACACCATAACAGCGCTGATTTTCAGCAGCTCCTTAAAAAAAGTTTTCGACGCCCCGGACCGGCCAGCACACGAATAAAATATTGCTTGAAAATTGTACCTTACTTGAAATGTGCTTTTCCAATTTCCAGTCTCAATATCTGCTCCATAAAAATATTTCTGCTGTTCAAACAAAGGCCATTAAAAGCGTATATTTTGAACACAATAACAAGTAACAACTCTTGATCAGAACACGTCGCGTCCCAGGTGCGTCGCTGTCGTGATTTGTAATACGAGCGGTGTCGTTCGCGATTTTGTGCTCTTACAACTTTTACTGCACTTTGGCGCTGAATCTATGTGTTTTGTGTGCTATAAAAGTACCATTGCAACTGGCTGTATTTTTTAGAGAACATTTACCATATTTTATTTTTATCAGAATAAAATCAAGATTCTTACCTACACAATACACATGTTATACTTTTTTTCATTAAGGAAAATGGTTATATAGAACGAAATCGACCCTTTTTTGTTTCAGGTTAATTTGATAAAATAATGTCCATGAAAATAAAAATAAAACGGTAATAGTCTGGTGGTTAACAAGATTCCAGCTTCCAGCAAACAATGACTACAAAACATCGATGTTACAATAATAGGTACCTATATTGTGTGCCTAGGGTGAAACAAGACGATTTCAGACGAGGGCGGCATCACCCGAACTGCCCTAGGGCAGAAAACGATGATTTTCTACCCACTGAATGACGACGTCTGAAATTTACTAGTTTCAGGTGGCTCAAGTCATTGAAACTAGCACTTGCAATGCAGAGTATATGAAAAACGTATTAACCAGGTTAAGGTGATTAATTGATTTTCACAAACAGTTTTGATAAACAGCCTTTGAAGTTTAAAACACAAACTTTTAAGGCAATCCATAAAAAAATATATGGAAAAATATCCACACAATCGGTAATGTTTGAAACATTAAAACCATTCATTTATAACTGCAAAGGTTCGCATCGAATGTTGTTTACAATACAAGACCCCTCCATATTTGGGAGCTTGTCACATCAACCTTAACAACTAACCCTTATGCCAATACAAATAAAGGCCAGATCGACTCCTTAGGAAGCCTCTCAAGAACGCTTTCTTCTTATAACTGGATTATTAAATAAAACAAGCAAGGCAGGATTACCAATATCTCCCATCTTATTCTTACGCCACGCGACGCTATCCCCATCTCTTGTTCGTACGTTTAGTTTTATATGTTATGTCTCTATTACCCGGCACGCTTATGTTCTCGTCCCGTTCGCTCTAGGTTAACGTTCGACACATCCGTTGTGGACTGGTTTCGGAGATAAGTGACAGGTGCAAAAGTTGGCTGACCAAGGTACATTCTTTGGTCAGTTATCTTTTTAAAGATGGCCGTTTGGGTGCCAGATGGTGAACTTTGAATATCGAAGGCGTGCGAATATGCCTTTTTGATTTGCTGGTATCGACTATCGACTTTTTTCATCCGAGAAAGTAATTTTTTTTAAAATGAAAAATTATCATTAGCAACTAGCTTCGCTCCTCTGGGATTTTCCTATACAGAGTGTATAGGAAAATGTCAAATATAATCTATACGATTTTCTGATTTATAAGCTTTATTACTGTAAAGTTTCATCAAAATCCATTCAGTAGTTTTGTTGTGAAAGAGTAACAAACATCAATCCATCCTCACAGGCTTTCGCGTTTATAATATGGATTAGTAAGAATTTAGGCAAAGAATTTAACCCTAATTGTTACTCGACTACGGAGGAAGATAAGTATGTATTTTTTTTGTTTGTATTTAAGTAAATATATTATGTTCCACCGTAGCACCTAAACTACTGAGCTGATTTAGATGAATGAGGTGTCAATCGATTCATTTTTATAGTTCGGGTGATAGGCTACATATTTTCACACGAACAAAATCAATATGACGGATTTTAAAAAAATCCGTAAGTACTCCGGTTTTCTAAGTTAAGTTATTTATGTCTTAATATTCTTTAGGCCGCTGTGATCTAGTCTGAGCTTTTGACATTTGCATATTAATGTTCTCACGATAAACAAACATATTATATTATCAAAGAGTTGACTTAATATTGTTTCTCTTACTAAAGCAACTCAATGAAAATTTTTCAATACATTGGTATTGAAAAATTTTCATTGAGTTCACTATTTGTAACTCAAACGAAACTGGTTCACATATCCGCTACGTATAACTTATTTTACAAAGATAGCCATATTTAAATAAAAAATCAGGTAAATCCAAATTAAATAATTTTGTCGCAGATTAGGTATAGCGAATTAAACTTTTGGTTCTTTCATAATAAAAATTAAGTTCAAAAGAATTTAAAAACTTGTTTTTCACAACATTTAAAAGTTGTTTAAGTCATGTAGGTAGGTAATACTTATTGTTTGTGTCACATAACGGTAACACCTTGATATTATAATGTGAATAAAATCACATACTAATATGGTTTTAATTAAGATACTGTTAAGGTCTATTTTTGTTTCACCATTGTATGCGTTAAGTTGGGATTACACTGCGAAATAAATTGCAACACGAAAAATAACACTTTTTGTCGTTCGAGTACTCAAGAATACCCGGAACGCGGTACTTTACGTAAATAGTATTTCATAAAGATTGGTATTTTTTAGCGTACCAAGATACGAAGGCGATTGTAAGGTTTTTGTTGAGCTTTTTATATTTTGCCACAAAATTTAGCTAGTATGGAAAAAAATTACAACAATGTTGTAACGATGTTTTACTTAGAAATTATGTACTTTTTTGTCGGTATAATATGGCTTGCGCTTGACCACTTTGAGTAGGAATAATCTCACCTTTGCGCAGGCAAAATAAACCTAATTAAATTTTTTGCATTTTTTTATGTGAAAGTCTAGAATTCTAGATGATATTGATATTTTGTTATGAGATAAAGATCATAAGTATAAAGTTTTATTTTTAACGGCCTTTTAGATACTGTCACAGACATCTAAAACTTAGGGATAATTAATTATCTATTGCTCAATATAATTAAATTAGGTAGGTATGTAAGAAATAGGCTTTTTATACTGGAAATTTAGGGAATTCTCGCAGGAATTAAAAACTTAATCCACGCGGATGCGGGAATCTAGTAATTGAATTAAACATCTTTTGATTTGATTTGATTTGATCAGTGTACAACTAACTTAACATTTTGTACGCAATACATTGAAGGTGCAGAACTGCAGATATGCCATTATGATTGAAAGTAGGATGTGAAAATAGTACTGAGCATTATTATAGTAGTACTTCATCTATTCTAGTGCGGCAAAAAACGTGTATTTTCCCTGTTCTATCGGTTGATGTAAGCACGGTATCGTTTTCATATGCCTACAACTATGACCTACAATTTTAATGAGTGCTATATTGAGAGTCTCTCTCTGAATCGCTTCTCATTTTTGTGGATCGTGACCCCTATAACCCTTTAGACACATTAGGGTTTGGGCCCGGAATCCACACTATCCATACTGATCATATTATAAATACGAAAGTGTGTCTGTCTGTATATCTGTCTGTCTGTCTGCTACGCTTTCACATCTCATCTATTGAACTGTTTTTATGAAATTTGGTACAGCACGTAGTTTACATTCCAGGGAAGGACATCTAAGGCTTCTTTTTTAGGGTTCCGTACCAAAATGGTAAAATGGAACCCTTATGGTGCGACTTTCTCCGTCTGTCTGTCCGTCTGTCCGTCTGTCCGTCCGTCACACTCGATTATTTCAGTAACTACCGAAGCTATCGACATGAAATTTGGAATAGTTGTGTATATTAGTGGCCCAAAGACAATGGAATTAAAAAAAATTGGAAATTATTTTTGTTCTTATTTAAAAAGGGGGGAAAATCTGAGGGTTGAAATTTAAAAGTGAGATAACTATACTGTGTGGGGTATCATATGAAAGGGTTTACTTTGTACATTCTAAAACAGAATTTTAATAATTTTTAGTTATGATAGTTTTTGATTTATCGGGGAAAATGTCTAAAAAAAATACCGTTCCCCCCCCCCCTTATCTCCGGAGTTTACCAATCGAAAAATTTGAAATAATTATGGTCAATAGGAATTTACGTATATTTTACAGGAAAACTATAGCCAATGCTCTGACTAGCATAGTTTTTTTGATATTAACAATAAACCTCTACAAACAAAGTTAGTCTTGCGGTTCATTAACAAAGGTAATTATTGATTAATAATGGTACGGAACCCTTCGTGCGCGAGTCCAACTCGCACTTGGCCGGTTTTTTAAATTAAGAATTACCCAAAAACAAAAAAAAATACCCACGCCGATAAAGACGCGGGCATCATCTAGTATAGGTACTTATCATCTAGTTTAATTTAGAATAAAAGTTAGTTTAAAATTGTCACTTTAGAATGGGCATATTTTTTTGCTTACTTTGCTGTAGCAGGGTAGTCTGTAGGTCTTCATTCAGGGAGGTCGCCCACGGTGACTATTTGCCGCTTTTTGCCGTGGGCGACCTCCTTTAAAGTAGACAGATAAATAAACTCTTTGTTAAAAATGCAAAGAAAATAAAACAAAGTAAAGTAAATAATAATGTCTACCTCGTTGGTCTAGTGGTAGGCATGTTCGACTGCAGACAACGATGTCCCGGGTTCGAGTCCTGGATCGGGCCATAATTGAGTATTGGGGTTTCTGACCAGAAATTGTCAGTACTAGCCCGTATCTAGGAAGTGTTTCACCCCCCGTGCCTCGGAGAGCACGTTAAGCCGTCGGTTCCGGTTATTATCACTAACATGATAATAGTCGTTAAAGCCCGCCAACCCGCATTGGAGCAGCGTGGTGGGTCTAAGCTCCAATGCCCTCTTTCCTATGAGAGTGGAGGCCTGTGCCCAGCAGTGGGACGTTAATGGGCTGTAGTAGTGGTGGTTGTGGTGGTAAAAGTTTACAACAAGTTTTGTATAGGTAGAAACAGCTTTTACACGACAAGAAGCTTTTACAAAATAAGTCTTTAACACAATTTTCTTCCCGCGGCTATAACTATTAAAAAAAGCTAGCTTTCTCTACAGCTCTGTACTTTGTGAGGACTAATTCTAAGTCTAGGAATAGACAAATAACAGGGTTTTAGAGTAATAATCAGTCATGTTGTGTACCTTGACTGTGACTAGACCTATTAGTAAACTACGCATCGCATGTTAATATTATGCAAAGATTAAAATAATGAGGATAGATAAAGCACTGCAAATTTAAGAAGATAATGGGGCATATATTATGATTCTGTAGTGCACAATCTCTTCCTTTCATAATACTCCCTGCGGAAAGTGATAGAACTAGATTTAAAGCTGTTATTTTGGTTCAGTTTAGAGATTGTGTTGTACAGAATTGGCGACGTTGCCGTACCCCTAACAAGTTAGCCTGCTACCATCTTAGATTGCATCATCACTTACCATCAGGTGAGATCGCAGTCAAGGGTTAACTTGTAGAGGAATAAAAATATAACTGGCTAGTGGCTAGCATATTTTTTTTTTTTTTTATCCACTACAAGTTAGCCCTTGACTGCGATTTCACCTGATGGTAAGTGATGAGGCAGTCTAAGATGGTAGCGGGCTAACCTGTTAGGGGCATGGCAGTTATATTAAACCCATACCCCTGTTCGGTTTCTACACGGCATCGTACCGGAACGCTAAATCGCTTGGCGGCACGTCTTTGCCGGTAGGGTGGTAACTAGCCACGGCCGAAGCCTCTCACCAGGCGAAATATATGTATAGAGATAGTAGAAATATTTGATGCAAAGCAAAGAGCGTATGATTATTTTCTGTGTTTACTTCTTTAGAATGGGCTACTGAAAGCTGAAAGTGCCGAGTTTAATAAATTGATCAGGTATACCCAAATGTACTAAATTTTTATTTAAGGTTTAACCATTCCACGCGGGCATGATTTATATAGTTATTAGGTTAGGCTAGCTAGCATTAAGTTGTATTGTATTATTTTCTTTAATAAAAAAAATTAAAAAAAAAAAGGTTTAATCTTGTAATTTTTAAATGTTGTCAGTATCTAAAAATCTACTCTTATCTTTCAGTATCAGTAGAGAGATAATATTGTTTCCAGTGAGGCTTTTTAAAAAAAAATTAGTTTGTTTGCGTGTGCAATTTGCGAGAGCTCCGTCTATCTATTTCATTATAGTCTGTACCAGTACGGTACTTAGCTTATTACTCATAAGTTCTTGTGTAATGACGTGGTGTTAAGAAACCTGTCCTAAAAGATGATCTGACAGCTTCTTTGGGGGCGTGAGATCGCTTGCGTTCAGGAAGACAGAGTGGGTAACTACTTAGCAAGTAGCGATTTCTCTCCTTAGTTATTATCATAAAATATTCTGTAAAATGATGCCTGCGATTTCATTAGCGTGGATTATGGTTTAAAAAATAAAGTAAAAAGAAGCCGTCGGGTGCAAGCAATCTTTGTGTAAAGGTTACAGACAGACCTGAGAAGAACCAGCAAGAAACTCGCCGTTTTATTAAGTAAAAAAAATTTTTTAAGGAGCATTTTTTTGAGAAAACATTATTTACAACTAGCTGATGCCCGCAACTTCGTCAGCGTGGTTTAAGTTTTTTGTTATTCCCGAGGGAACTCCTTAATTTTCCGGGATAAAAAGTAACCTACGTCACTCTCCAGGTCCTCAAGTATACCCTTGCAAAATATCACGTCGATCCGTTGCTCCGTTGCGGCGTGATTGAAGGACAAACAAACAAACCAATAAACCAACAAACAAACACACTTTCGCATTTATAATATTAGTATGATATCATCAATGTGTAGAATACATAAGTAAGGTCGCAGTCCTAAGCATTGCTTTAGCGAGTCAAATCCATACTAAGAATATACTTAGGACCAAAATGAAGGTATGTGACCCGGGTACTCCAATTTCCTCTTTTTCATACTAAGAAGAATCTCTTTCTTTTTTCAAACGCGCTGCAACAAGCTGTTTAATTTTTATTTTTCTCTCTTCAGGATATTCTTAAAATTCTTGTTAAGAAAAGGATATTCTTAAAATTATTGTTTGCATTTCATTCTTGAAAGAAGAAGAAGAAGGTGGAACTCGCACTCTTACTCACTCTACTCTTCAATGACGTGTCTCGAATAAAGTATTTTTTTTGTTGGTTTGTGCGCTTACAAAAATTGTGCGGTAGGTTGATACAATAAGGTACATGAAAATATGGCAATGTCTTTTTTCCCGCACTTTATCTGTTGCCAAATATCCCGATCGCAGGTTTCCTACTACTTCATGAATAAAATAAATGAATGGAAGAGTTCCAAACCGTAAAGCCATGGCCACACCGGCGTTTGCTTCAATGGAAAATTATATTTAGAAAAATCTCTGTGGATATTTTTATTGGTAAACGTTTTGTTTTCCAGTTCAATGTAATTTTTACAATGTTGTTTAGTAAAAACTTAAAAGGAATTTTAACTGTTACTAGGAAACAAATAAACAGTTTCTTGCTGGCTCTTCTCAGTAAAAATCTTTTTTCCGAACCGGCGCGGTGGTAGAGTTTCAACGTATCATAAGAAATACAAGTTCTTCATGAAATAAAAAAAAAACATTTCATTTAAAACAAATAAAAGTACCTACGAATCTACACAATAAACACATAATTATGCTCTCATCACTCCGTAGTAAGGTAAAAAAAGCACAAAAAAGTGATCGCATGTGTGGCCCTAGCGTTAGACTGCAGTGTCGATCGGTTTGCGCGGCGTGTCGCCTGCTTCGAGAATTGCTCGCCATCGGGTTCCCATGGACTGAAATTGCCATAATAATGCCGTGTTTACGTGCTGGACTTTTTTTATACCACCATTATGAGGTGTAACAGAGAATGTTTTTTTTTAAATTGCGTGATAGGCTTCAGCTTGACGACAATCATGGTTGCAAAGCAATGATGAGGTCTAGATTGGAACGCGCTTGCCTAGAAGATGCCTGTTTACTCTTGCCTTGAAGGTACTTAAGTTATAGATGGCAAGAACGACCACGACTGTTCCACACCCTAGCGGTTCGGATCAGAAACGTCGAGCAAAAACGCTTCGTGCGAGCAGATTAGATGTCAACCACATACTCGTAAGGATGCCAACGCTGACGGTTTCTCGCTGTTCTGTGGTAGAACGGAGAAGGAGGAACAAGATTGGAAGAGAATACCTCTAGGTATTAATTGTTTTACTTTTGTGCAATAAAGAATTTAAAACAAACAAAGATTGTGAAGAATGTGAAACGCCAATAATGCACTTGCATGCAACATATTGATAACAGTTTGATAGATTTCACTTTTTTAAACTGCCTCGTTGGTCTGGTGGTTAGCATTTTTGGACTTCTTTTATACCTACCGCCATTATGAGGTGTTACAGAGAATGGAAAACGCCACTAATGCACTTGCAGCATTGCTAGATGCTTCCAATATTATTATTAATATTGGAAATTTCAAATTTCAACTTCTGTAGCCGCGATGAACACTTTTTAGTAGGGGGTAAACTTGTGGATTCGCGTCACCGACACCGACATGCTCGCGTTGTTACGAAGACAAAAGATCTTAAATATAAATATACTACATTCGTAATTAAACTTTAATGTCTTAGTTTTAAGGTTTATATTTTGATTATTTTTAATATTTTTTTAAGTGAAAAAAAAGTACCTTCCTATTCTGAACTAGCTGATGCTCGACTTTGTCCTCGTGGATTGGGGCTTTTGGTTCCTGCGGGAAGTCTTTAATTTTCCGGGATACAAAGTAGCCTATGTGTTATTCCAGACTATGTATCTCTGTGGCAAATTTCATCCAGACCCGTTTGGCAGCTTTTACGTGATTGAGTAACAAACATCCATGCATCCATCCATCCATCCAAAGTTTCGCATTTATAATATTAGTGTAGATAGCCTTCATAATAAAGACCTACTTAAACATATAGATAATAAAAAAACGTGTGTGTCAGCTCCGACGCACGACTGAAGTTTACTCGGTATGAACGAAAAGTGTTACCATGGAAACATAAAAATAACATAACGTAACGGAGAAATTTTGATTTTACTCCCCATACCTTTTCATACCCCGGGCTTACATAATATGAAAATCGATTCTTAAAAACTCCAATAAAGATGTCCACATTCTCTTCTTCTCATTCGTTCACTCTTGGCAGAGTGGTCGTGGTTATGAAGGGGCCTTCACAGCAGCTCTTGCGATCTCCCTCCAGCGACTTCTGTTGGCGGCACCACGGGAACACTCGGAGACGGATAGATTTGTGGCGGAACGGATTGAATCCGTCCACCTAGTGGGGGAACGACCACGTGGACGAGTGCCCTCAACTCGACCTTGTACAACGAGGTGTTCTATCGAACCAGTCTTCCTAGTGATATGCCCAAAGAACTTAAGGATTCGTAGTTGTACAAGCGACGAAAGCCTTTGTGTTATTTTAAGCTCTTTGAGTATGGAGACGTTTGTTCGATGCGCTGTCCAGCTTATTCTTAATAGGCGTTCTTAATAGATGTCCGCATTATCGGCATTAAATAATGCAAAAATCATCCAGCATATTATTGGAGCATTCAGCTTATCGCTATCATAGTCGCGCAATAAAATGTACCACTTTTACTGTTAAAAAATCTCGATTCAAAACGAGAAGGGTTTGGCCATAGTCCACCACGATGGCCATGTGCTGATTGTTAAACTTTACACACCTTTGAGAACGTTATGAACAACTCCCCCGCGTAGAGGTTTCTTCACGATGATTTCCTTCACCGTAACTCAAATCTCAATACCTACTCAATTTATTTACTCCAGGGACATACAAATGTCTGTAATGTAACGTCATGTTTTGACTCTACCACCGGTTCGGAAAATAGATGTCTTCTTCTTCTTCGTCGTAACACTCTTGCCAGAGTGGTCGTGGTCATCACGAAGTGTCGGCTTTAGTGGCAGATGTTATGCGCCTCACGAGCATCCGCCACTTCTCCCTACTGGCCGACAGCCTGGTGCACTCGTGCAATGAACCGCCAACAGCGGACTTAATTTGGTCGGTCCATCGCATGGGTGACCTTCCTCGCCCTCTGGTGCCCTCCACCTTGCCCTGCACGACGAGGCGCTCGATGGAGTCATTCTCACGACGGGAAACGTGTCCAAAAAATTTTAGTATGCGACTCTGTACTAGCGATGAAAGCCGTTGCTTAATGCCGAGTTCTTGGAGGATGAGACACCTAACATTCGCCTCCAGCACCACATCTCCAGAGCATCAATCTTTTTCTTCTCGACTTGTCGCAAAGTCCACGTCTCCGCAGCGTATAAAAATATGGGGAAAACAAGCGTTCTAACGAGCCGGGTCTTCGTAGCTTTTGTAACGTTCCTGTTCCTCCATATTTTCTTCAGCTTATCCATCGCGGTTCTTGCTATTGCCATACGTCGCTTTACTTCCTCCACGCAGCCTCCATTGTTTGAGATTAAAGCACCAAGATAAATGTAGGATTGAACGACGTCGCAATTCGCAATCTGAGTGACTTCGGGGGAGTTGTTGTTGGCTCGGTCTACAATCATCATCTTAGTTTTAGCACAACAGATGTAAGCGACTGTAATAAGTGATGTTCAACTTAACTCTGCTGTTTAACTCAGAATAAATACAAGTGCGTGCCCGAGGGTTGAACTCCCGACCACCTGAAAAGCAGTACGACATCTTAACCACAAGCTGCAGCCATGCTATTAATACCACTCTATGTTACCACTCTATTCAATTGTAGTAAAGATTTTGCATAAACCATAGCATGAGTGTCAATTAGGATTTCCGTACTAACTCGCTTTTGATTTATGGAACGGTTTGAATTTTAACGTTTTAGACTTTAGTTGCGGATACTATATGAAAGAGTTATTTTGAGTTACCATTGTCTACATTTCGAAAACTATATTATTTACTTACTTACCTGTACCTAAAGTATACTATGACTAGATTGCCTATATTTTGTAGTAAATTTAAATATCTTGCTTTTTAGTTAATATATTAATCTATCTGAATAAATTATAATTCATAAGTCAAACTATTTAAGAGTTTGTTGACCAGAGGTGGAATCATGTCCTAAGGATTGTCGATCGTATCGTTAAAGTTTCGCTTCAAAGTAAAATAACCCATAAACGCATTACATTAGAGCTCAATTTCGTGTATCCATTCTCATGCGTTTAGGTACGTACGATACCATCAACGTATGAGAATGGATACACGAAATTGAGCTCTAATTCAATAAAGTTATGGTTTATTTTACTTTGAAGATGAACTTTAACGATTTGATCGACAATCCTTACATGATTCCACTACAGGTTAGGTAGATTAAACCTATGGACAACTCCACTGGCGCCTAATAGCGAATGTTCTTATTTTTTCTAAGGCAATGTAAATTAATAATAATATTAAAAATGTAGAATTTATGTAAAGTTCGCCATAATTCATAACTTAATATTAATTGCTACTTGATAAAATTATAGCATCGATGGGGAGGTCGGTTTTTAATAGTCCAGCTTTTACCCGTTAAAACCAAAAATTTAGTTAATAAATAAATTATTATGTGCATAATTTAAGAAACGGGCGCCTATTTCAGTTTCTTAAAAATAAAAGCTCGAAATGCGACATAGTTGCGACAATGAATACTAATATCAATTTTATGTCAATTTTTCAACAGATTGTGTTTATCAGTGTTGCAAATGCAATTATTTTGACCGTCAATTATTTTTAGTTATGTACAAAAACCGTGTCGTATAAAAATCTATACTTTAATACTTGAATAATAAATGCGAAAGTGTGTCTGTCTATCTGTCCGTCTCTCTGTCTTTCAGTACTATTGACATTTTTGAAATTATTATCACTATAGTTTTAATTCATAGGTTTCATTAGGACAAAAGTATTTTATGCATGCCATTTCATGGCTGATTGTGTCTTGGTTTCTTGTTTACCTGTAACACCTCTTTTGTATACCTACAATCTAGCAAATAAAGGATTTATTTATTTTACTAGCTGATGCCCGCGACTTCGTCCGCGTGGATTGAGGTTTTTTGGTTAAACTCTTTTATTTTCCGGAATAAAATTAGCCGTTGTGTTATTCCAGACTATAATCTATATTTGTGCCAAATTCCATCCAGACCCGTTCAGCTGTTCTGGCGTGAAAAAGTAACAAACATCCATACATCCATACATACAAACTATCGCGTTTGTAATAAATTATATATGCTACCCTTGCTCACCTCATTATTTCTATGTACCAAGCATGATTGTCAAGCAAGCCTGGTGGGTTACTACCATCGCTTAAAGCAGTGTTATTCCGAAATGACAGTTTTATGTCATGTACCTTAACATCTCTAAAATAAGGATTATAATTCTAAAACGAAAACGTCAACAATATTAAAACAATATGGCTTTAAGCGCTGGTAATATGCCACCTGTTCTGTAATTTAAAAAAAAAGTTATATTTTTATTTTCTCATCACCAGATGCGTGCGCTTATCAATGTTGCAATGCTGCGGGTCTGACGCCCAATTGTCTAAGCAAATCGTAATTATTTGACAGCTTGAAACGTATTACTCGAACTGTTTAAGGAATTCATTCATGTTTCCTTACACAATTGGATTTTCCAGCGATGTTGCTTTAAAATGGGAGGTCCGGGGTTCGATTACCGGCAGGGTAAATTTGGGATTTTATAATTTCTGAAATTTCTCTGGTCTGGTCTGGTGGGAGGCTTCGGCCGTGGCTAGTACCACCCTACCGGTAAAGACGTACCGCCAAGCGATTTAGCGTTCCGGTACGATGCCGTGTAGAAACCGACAAATATAACTGCCCCACCCCTAACAGATTAGCCCGTTACTATCTTAGACTGCATCATCACTTACAATCAGGTGAGATCGCAGTCAAGGGCTGACTTGTAGTGGAAAAAAAAATTGAAAAAAAAAGTTTCATGTGATATTTTCTCATCACCAGATGCGTGCGCTTATCAATGTTGCAACGCTGCGGGTCTGATCTCGATGCACCGTCAGTCGCGTATCAACCCGATGTCATGATACCCGCGCGCCGCGTCCACGTTTCGCGCGCTTTCGTGTTTCCGATTGTTGTTTTATGATATTGACATATTTCGAAATTGGAACTAAACTAATATTGTTGTGCATGTGCTGAAAACTTTTGTTGTTGTGTTTGGATTGCGATTCCGTTTCAGGTATGTTTGAATTGTGTTCTAATTTTGACTTTGTTGTTGTTTTAACTATTGTCTGTTTTGTTTATATTTGTTATGAGTGATTTTTATCTACCTTTCGAATTTCAGTTCAGATTATAAACCACCATAGTAAAGATTTCAAATTTATATTAAACTTCAAACTATTATTAATTAAAATTATTGAGTAACTAGGTAGGTAGGTAGGTATGTACTTGTATTACATATAAGTTATAATGTTGGTATTAAAACATCAGTACATAGTGTATAGCAAATTAAAGAACATGTCTTTTTGGAACATAACCACTTATTATTTACTAACTTTTTATTAATTATTTCACAAAGTATGATTTCTTCTTTAGGTTATACAAGATTTATATTGTATAAAATAATTATTTATTTAAATCACTTAAGAAAGTTTCTACTAAATAGTCCATTCCATTCCATACAGTCTGACATTCTAATATACTTATTGTAAAATAAATTAAAATTTAAAATTCATAGCCGTATTATGTCGATGTAATTTAATTTGTGATCTTAAATCTTATTAATTATATAAGCAGTTACTAGACAACTCGTTAACTTTTATGTTTTACATTGTTCGGGACTCATGAATAATTGTAATTTATTCATTTTGGAATCACAGTAAAAGTTTTACTGGGCGCTGCGGACTTGATAATTTACTACAATTTTAAGAGCTTTTTAGAAAACACTTCGGGCACTCTCACGAGATCAAAATACAGGCGTGCGGGGGTGAAATCTAGTAAGCGCATGTCGCCAAAAATGGAAGATATTAATTTGTAAAAAACAAACTGTTCAATACAAAATTAATCCGTATAAATGTCTTTGATTTAGAAATTGAAATTTTATTTAATTTTAGAGCAACTAATTAGTTTCAATAAGGAGAAAAAATGTTTTACGTAAAAGGTTAAAATAAGGGGTTTTTAAAGATACAGAGAATTTTTTGATTGTGTTTTGAGATGCGTCGATTACAGCTTATAATCTAAAATATTATACTTAGGTATAAAAATAGGAAAAAAAAAATTATAAGCATATAGGTACTTTTTTAATAATAGTATAGAGCTAACTCTAGTATCTACTTTTAATTAAAAAGTACCTATTTACCTATCTGACTAGTACTTAGTTTACTTTCAGATTTCTTATTTTATTTAAATATATAACTACGTTTTTAGTTTCTAAAAATAGGAAGAAGTTTTCAAATAAAAAATCCTGTTGATATTAAACTAAATTAAATTAACTTTAATGATAAGATTACTAAATTAAAACTTTACAATGTTTTGCAAATGAGCAAGAACCCGCAGCTTTTTTAAAAAGTGTTTTTTATTAATTTTATTAAACTAAAACCACAAAAAAGCCACAGCCACATATAAAGTGACAACCAAGGTTGACGTTCGACTTGAATAAAAAAAATAGCGGTCAAGTTCGCAATGAGTTAAAAACATTGGGTTCTGCAGTCATGATACAGAAAACTTATTAGGTACTAACTAGCTGATGCCCGCGACTTCGTCCGCGTGGATTGAGGTTTTTCGGTTCCCGCGGGAACTCCTTAATTTTCCAGGATAAAAAGTAGCCTGTGTGTTATTCCAGATTTTAACGGAATTTATTCTAAGAAGGCTTATAAGGAAATAAAAAGTATAACGACCTAAGGAATATGCCTTTACATAGTAGGACTAATAATATTAATATTATGTACTTACTATACTTTACCGAGTTTACCCGAGAGAATTATTTATCCATGGCGTAAATGATTGGGCAAAAAATGGGGATGCCTATTCTAAATAAAAATTATTACTTAGTGATTATTATGTCTCGTTGGCTGCCTCGTTAGTCTAGTGGTTAGCATAGTCGACTGCGGATCATCGAGGTCCTGGGTTCGTTTCCCAGTCGGGCATAAAAGTTAGGTATTGGGTTTTTCAATTAAGAAATTCTCAGTGCCAGCCCGGAGTTGGAAGTTGGCGGTGTTTCACCCCCGTGCCTCGGAGAGCACGTTAAGCCGTCGGTCCCAGTTATTATCACTAACATGATAATAATCGTTAAAGCCCGCCAACCCGCATTGGAGCAGCGTGGTGGGTCTAAGCTCTAATTCCCACTCTCCTATGAGAGTGGAGGCCTGTGCCCAGGTGTGGGACGTTAATAGGCTGTAGTGATGATGATGATGGATGATTATTATGTAGAGGGTCTTCCAAAAGACGCTAAATGCGCGTCTTCAGTTTTAACTTCTAAGTTTGATATAAATTTTAGTTTAATTTGATATAAAAAGTGGTGCGTCTAAAGTTGATGTCGCAATGACACAAATAGATACAACATCCTATATTAAATGTGTGTTCTGACGTTTGCTAATTTGATTAAGTAATTGGCAATACACCAATTACTATACCAAACTATCAAAGTAACAAAACTTACTGTACAGTACAATTATTGTAGAATAGTACCTACTAAGTATTCTGCAATATTTTTTTCGGTAAATAATTTAATAGCGAGGTTCAAGATAAACAAAAAAAATTACGCTAACAAACTTGACGACGGAACCCTAAGACACTATCAAGTGAGTAGTCGCAACAAAAAAGTAGATTTACTCTGAGATGAGAGTACAACAAAGCTTAATGCGGTCGCAAAACTAATCCTACATTAGAATTTCCACCTTATTAATACGAAAATAAGAGCTTCATAGTAGTTTTTATGAACGCACAATGTGTGGTTAAGGTTTTTGTATAACAGGTTCGATACGTTTTCCTACGTAATTAGGGCAGGTGTTGGGTGTTTGATGTTGAGATTTTTTTTTCTTTTTCATCTCGATTTTAGTCCCTCTGGAGTTTAGGTTAGTTCGTGGAAGCCTGATAAGTTTTTAACGACCTTTGTTGTATAGAGGTAATTACTTGCTTAAGCAAGGTATTACTCAATACTCAATTTGCTTATTTCTCAGATGATCGACCCACGAGAAGTCGTGGGTCGATCATCTGAGAAATAAGCAAAAACTCCATGCGGATGAAGTTTTTTGTATTCCCACAGGAATCCATACTAATATTATAAATGCGATAGTGGGTCTGTCTGTCTGTATGTCTGTCTGCTACGCTTTCACGAAACAACTACTCAGTCGTTTTGATGATCTAGTTCCTAAATATTCCGGGATAAAAGTAGCCTAGTATATCCTTCCTCGGGATACAGCCTACTCTATACCGAAATTAATTCAAATCTCTTGAAAAGAAGGCCGGTGAAAGCATAGCAGTTGTTTGTTGGTTTGTTCTTCAATCACGCCGCAACAGAGCAACGGATTGACGTGATATTTTTTATGAGTATAGTTGAGGACCTGGAGAGTGACATGGCCACTATTAAGGAGTTCCCGTTAGATTAAAAGACTTAATCCACGCGGACAAAGTCGCGGGCATCAGCTAGTTGCAGCAAAATGAAACGCAATTCCATTAAAAACCGGAAGTAATGGAATCTCCCTATTTTTTAGTGAATAATATTCAATGATTTACGAATTTGCAATAAAAAATATCGTGACTTATAGATAACTATCGTAAAATAAAATTTGCAACGCTTACATAAAGATATGCAATTAAAAATAAGCTTTATTTGCTCAATGATAACATCTATTATTCTATGATTGATTGATAGAGAATTTATCGCTTATTACCACGGAAACTGAAGCTCCTTTTCCAAAAGGGAGATAACGCAATTTAGCTCTTAACCAAAGCACTTGACCATTGGGTCCAATAAAAATGTATGTGTGACCTGCAAGTGTGTGTTTATTATTAGTATTGTTGGATGCGTCTCTTTAACGTTTTATCGGTAAGTACTTCATAACTGATTAAGTAGTGTAGATCTGTAGCTCTAACAGTCTTACGGTTTCTGAATTGAGAATTTCATGTTGAGTCTGTCTCAAAGACTACTTCAGGACTAAATAAGCAAATTTTCGTTTCTGAATTGATATTGGGCCGGTTTATGAATTAAGCATTCAAGCAAAAACAGCAAGCTCCAACTCTCAAACCTTATACAATATCAATTCAGAAACAAAAATTTGCTTAATTAGTCCTTAAGTAGTCTTTGAGACAAACTCAACATGAAATTCTCATTTCAGAAACCGGCCGTTTTTCAGAAACATCAATTACTTAAGAGCGGCTTTATTATTGTCTAACTAGCTGATGCCCGCGACTTCGTCCGCGTGGTTTAAGTTTTTTGTTATTCCCGTGGGAACTCCTTAATTTTCCGGGATAAAAAGTAGCCTATGTCACTCTCCAGGTCCTAACCTATACAACGAAAAAGAATTAGCGAAATTAGTCCAGCCGTTCACGCGTGTTGCCGTGACCAAGGGAAATATGGATTCATTATTATATAATATATATATATATATATATATATTATATTATATATATATATATATATAATAATGAATCCATAATATAGATTTTAACGACAAATCATTTTAAACATAATATAAGTAGGTATGTCAAGAAAGAGTTACATAGAATTAGGAATTATTGTGATAAAAATTAAAATAAAATGTTTCTAAGCTATGAAATACGTATTAGTATTTGGCCTTGAGATATTTTCGCACTGATAACGTATTTCTCTATAATTTATTTCAAGTGGTGACTTTCAGCAAAACAATTTTAAACAGGCACAAACATTTTCAAATGGGTATCTCAAAATGCACAGACATAGTATACACAATGTGTTGGGATCAATGACCTCAGAAGAAAAAGTGGTAGATTCGTTTGGATACTAAACTTAAAATAAAGAGGACTAGCTGATGCGCGCGACTGCATCCGCGTGGTTAAAGTTATTTTTATTTCCGCGGGAACTCCTTAAGTTTCGGAGATAAAAGCATATGTCATTCTCCAGATCCTCAACTATATCCGGGCCAAAAATCACGTTAATCCGTTGCTCCGTTGCGGCTTGATTGAAGGTCAAACCAACAAACAAACACACTTTCACATTTCTAATATAAGTATGATGCTATGACGTTTTCAAGGCGTGTTGCTTAACACCTATTACCTGTTGATTTTTACAATCGCCTACGCAAATCTCGAGAATGTAGATATGCATGGCCAATGGCCGCATTAAGTAAAAAATACAAGTACCTACTCTCGACGTAACGTAGTTTTGACTACGGTATATTGACATAATATTCTAATGAGCAACGTACACCTGTAGCGCACCTGAGTGGTGGCTAAGGCGCAGAAACTCTTTAAAAAACAAAAACACTTTTTGATATAATCTATTATTTATTTTAGTAAAGTTGTGCGTATGTAAGTATTTTGTTAACTAGCTGATGCCCGCGACTTCGTCCGCGTGGTTTAAGTTTTTTTTTTAATTCCCCCGGGAACTCCCTAATTTTCCGGGATAAAAAGTAGCCTATGTTACTCTCCAGGTCCTATGGTATACCCATGCCAGAAATCACGTCGATCCGTTGCTCCGTTGCGGCGTAATTGAAAGACAAACCAACAAACACACTTTCGCATTTATAATATTAGTATGATTAGTAGTGTTTAGTGTTATTTCGTAGTATGATGTATGCAGTTGTTCTGTTTGTTTTAACTATAGCAATTTCAATTGTACCTCGAGATAAATAAGGCTGTGGGTACAATGAAGAATTATCATAAATAAATAAATAAAGCCTTTATTATACTGAAACACATTTAAAATTTTCAAGTTACAAATTAAATTAAACACACGCACATAAAAATTAAGTTATAATTTATAGTAAATCAGTTGTATATTAAGTTTTGTACTTTTACCTATTATGATTTTCAAAATATATTTTTAGGTTCCACACAATATATTGATTGACAATAGATGTTATGGATAGAATAGCTAGTGAACAACCATTTTTTTTTTTAAAGCAATATCTAATGTATGAGCTAGGTATTAACATCTATGACATTTATATGGCTATATGATTATTACCACTTTTGATCGAGTAGTTATACATTGAAAAATATAAGTATAATACAAACATTACATTTTAAGCATTAACATGATAAATTATTATCTAACTAAGTATTATATTATTATTATGTACCTATACAACTAATTTTCAACTCAGACTGTTTGTGTGTTTGTAATTTATAAATTAATTAATTGCATGCATAATATCATTATACCCAATATTACTGTAATTAGTAATTTACATTGTAATTCAATTATAATTTATGTAGTGCAGTATGACTTTAAATACATTTATCACTTTTAACTCTAATTTTAAAAGTAGGCACTTGATGAACTAACACTTTACAATTTATTATTTTAATGATGGATGATACATTCAATACAAGTATTATTAACTTACGATCAATAATTACGTGAGTATTATACAATTTTTATTCAAAATGAAAAATTACAAATAAAGAAGTTAACTTATTATTTTTTTATGAATCAAATTATACAATTTGATTCATAAAATAACTAAATTTTTTTGCATGCTTGAGTTTTTTTTTTTTTTTTTAATGTCATTGTAATTGATAATTTATCCTATCTTTGCTTATATGTTTGGTATCTGACTAAATATAGTTTCAGTTCGCCTGCAGGCGTAGGCCTCCTCCAGTTGGATATTGTTTCCTAGTCTCTTAATCTTTGTTCTTTATTCATTTTAGCTTCTACGATTTCTACCAACAGAGGGTTTCAGTCTAGCACTCCCTCGGTGACCAGCCGGCTTGGGAGGCTGAGAGGGGCTGTTTGTTTTTAAATGTTCTACTTTGTCTTGTTCTTGTGATTTTTTCGTGACGAAATGGTATTATTTTGATTCTTATTTGCAATTTTCTGAATATTTGCATCCGGGTAGGATGACACATTGTTTCTTGGACATATTTTATTCATATTTAATTGGGTTGTATTTTTTTGGTTCTTTAAAATTACTATTTTATCATATTTTAAAATTACATTTTTGCCTTGTTTTCTTTCTTCCTCAAGTGTTTTTCTTAATTCCCTTCTTTTTTCCAACACTTCTTTAGGGTAATCTTCTTTTATATAATATTTTGTTTCATTAAAGCATTTTTTCTTTTTTAATATTTGAATTTTGTTTCCAACCGTAGCAAGGGTGACTGTCACTGGTCTTAACTTGTTTTCACTTTTTTTACCTATTCTTCCAACGTATTCTAAGCAGTTTTTGTTAAAATTTAAATTCATATTTCTGTTTACTATACTTATTATCTTATCTTCTAAATTCTGATAGGAATGTTCGTCCTCCTCGATGCCGAAGAAAATAATGTTTTTTCGTCTAATAAATTTTTCGAAATAGTTTATATTTTGCTGTTGATATTTAATTTTTTCCTCTAGTTCTATATATTTCTCCTGGATGACTAAAAACTTTCTATCAATGTGATCGTTTATTGTATTTGTTATTCCTTCTTTTATATCCAGAAAATCCTGTTTTTGTTCTGTAAATTGATCTTTAATTTGCTGAAGCAAGCGCGCAATATCTTCCATTTTTAATTATATTATGTAAAATAATAACGAATCTTATAATAGTTTTTACAATTCCTCTTTTAGTAGTTTTTCTATTGCTCCCGTAATTATGTGTACTCGTAGGTGTCTTAACTTGCAATATTAGCAGGTATCAATGTATAATTATACCTATAATAAATTAGTCTGGAATTGCTTAAGTAATAATATAATTTGAAACACGTATTCATTTAGGTGTCATCATACGAGTAATATGCGGCAAGTTAGGTACGTAACCGTCGCGTTGTTGTGACTCAGGATAATTTTTTCGCTCACCCGCGTTTCACTGAATTTGGAATAGGTATAATAATTTTGTAATTGATTTCACTTAGTAACTTGGCACAGAAATAACTTTATATCTTTCCAAAATGTATGTTTTGATTGGCCTTATTTCATAATGATGATCACTTATAAATTTAGTTGTGCGTCGAAACACTAGTGTTAGCGTTTATGAATAATAAGAGCTCATTTGACTTTAAATTGAATCAAGAAATATAATATCATGACAAAAACGTCATTTTACTAAATATGTCTTCTATAAATAAGATCGCTTGGCGGTACTTGAGTCATTCTTTATCTGTTAGTGAAAGTGAATTAAGTGAAAGTGTAATTATTATTGTCACCAGTAATTGTGATTGGTGTTTCGGGTTAACTAAATCGCATTATATGTATTTAACACATGAAATAACCGAACGTGGAATTATACTATATGAAGCATCATCTGTGTGTATTATTTACACGAGTTTCCTGCCTTCGTGTAACACTAGGGACTTGTGCCGTCGTAAGAAAAAACACTTTTTGTATAGTTATAGGACACTTTATCGTTGGATAACGATTACACGCGATTATCGTACACGTATATTATATTTTTTGTTATTTATATGCACTTTGATACGCGTTAACTATTTTTAAACACAAAAAATTACTGAGCGTGATACTACTGCTGTGCGCTGCAGCGCCCTTATCATACTTCATACTAATATTATAAATGCGAAAGTTTAGATGGATGTATGGATGGATGTATGGATGTTTGTTACTCAATCACGCCCCAACGGCTGAACGGATCTGGCTGAAATTTGGCACAGAGATAGATTATAGTCTGGAATAGCACATAGGTGTGTGGTGAATAAACTACTTTTTATCCCGGAAAATTAAAGAGTTCCCGGAGGAACCAAAAAACCTCGCGTACGAAGTCGCGGGCATCAGCTAGTATAATATTAGGTATCCCGAAAAATCAATAAAGTAGTTCCTACAGCATTTTTATAACCTAAATCGTCGGACGTCTAGTCGTTAAAGCCTATCAAAACTATATATTTTTGATAGGTTGACATTTTCTGCGATAAAAACTATCCTTCCCCGGGATGCAACCTATGTTTACATTGATAAGATGGACCGTGAAAGCGTAGCAGACCGTAAGACAAACTTTCGCATTTATAATATGGATGGATTTTGAACAGTATTTGGCAAATCGATCGATCTATATCCTGTTTCTGTAACTTATATTATTATGTTATTTTTAAAAGCATATAAACAAGTCAATGCACTATACGACTTGGCATAAATTATTATAATAGAATATAAAAGCTATAGGATTTCCCGTTTCGGGCCAAAAAGCGGTTGAATAAATCCTAGAATATAGAACAACTAGAAAATTACTCCAATTTGATCTATGTCGGTTTATGTTTTGACAAAATAATATTGGAGGAATCGTTTGTTCTTTCGGAGTATAAATCCTATTTAACTTATTTCCCTCCTTCTATTAAATAGGTAAACATATCACAGGAAAAGGTGACTGAAGGATCGGGATTCCGTTCCATTAATCACGTCATAATGACAGGGGTTTTCTTGGATAGTAATGCGGTGAGTTCCCAGGTCTGTCCGCGCTCTCCGAGGCACGGAGGAAACGAAAAGGCTCAATTCGGTCACCCATCCAGTTACCGACTTGGGTCCACGTTGCTTCACAAACGCAGACTGATATGCGTTGTTGCAACTAGGCCACTCGTCCCTGGTCGAGCTTTAATATTTAAGGAAAAACTAGAAGTTTAATTCGCTATAATCCACCAGAGAAGCGAATTAAACTCCTAGTTTTTCCATTGTAATGGACTTCCGCAAAGTAACGTCTGCTTCTATCCAATATGCACTATCTATGTTTATTTTTTATACGACTGCCTGAAAAAAAGGAGTGTAGGTATTGTCTTCAGGGTTCATGAATGTATGCATGTACTATGTGAGTTGGTATATTCCACCATAACTTCTGTACACCTGAACTGATTTTGATAAATGAGGTATCGTTAGAATCCCTAGCTTATTTCGGATGACATAGGCTAGTAAAATTTTTTAAAAAATTGTTGAGGTGACCATGGTCCCGCATTAAATACTAAAGTTGAATTTTTTTTCGAAAATAAAATTAACTATATAACCGTCATCTAGAAAATGATGAGTAGATTCCAAAAATATACAACACTATAGGTTCAATATCCAGTGATTCCCAAAAAAATATCATTTAATAAAAATGTGAATAAGATTCCAAAGGTAATTAATGACTGGTATCGTTACGTAGTAGATAGTTACGGGCTACGGCAGAGCAGTCGTATTTAATAATAATTTTAATTATATTCACGTATTACCTGTAGAAATCTAAAATAACCCATAATAAAGACCTACAAAAATTCCTTCAACATTAAGTGTTATAAATATTAATGGTGATTATATTTTCCAATGCATAGTATTTTATCCAAAAGACATAATTAAATTCAACATACAAAGCGCTTCATTAGCTCTTTTGCCGTCATTTGCCGTATATTAATTAAATCATTAAGCTTTTAAGGATACATCACACTTGACATTTCGCCGAGAATTCCAATGCGGGGTATCACACGGCTGACTCAGCCGTGGCGGTGTGAAGCAGCTTAATTACGCAACGCCCAATTATACATTGTCTGCATGGAACACATTTTAATAACCGTTAATTAACAATTCCTGTATGACACTACTACGGTACGTAATTGAAAAATATATGAACTTATGCGTATGCTTATTTGTCGTATGCCATATTGATATATTAACCAGTAAACGAGGCTGTGAATTGCTATTTCGGCCGAAACTTGTATAGTACTTTTCTCTTATTTGCGTGGAAACAAAAAAATAATGAATTCAAGTAACAGTATTACTATTAATCGATAAAGTGAGGTTTGCGTAATCGGCAATATTTACCTACCTCGCATTAAAAACGTATTGTAGTTATAAATTATTAAAATATGCTAAAAGGACAATTTCTGAAAAAGAATTCGTTTTTTCAGTTTACCAGTGAATGAAACATTCATACGATTTTTCATATTTTTCATTCGATTTTACTGGTAACAAGTTTTCAGACTTGAATTTCAGCTTTATGCAGCCTCATACAAATAATACTTGCCACTACATACCATGCCTCGCTGTAGTGGGGCTAGACCTTTATAAGGCCCCGTATATTATATCTACCGTAGGCAACGTACTTATATCGAAAACATTTTGTGAGGAAACATAGGGAGCTATCATAACTTTATACCATTTTGGGAACAAAACCGCCGAGCGAGCGAACCTTCATAAAATCGCAACAGCCCATTGGGCACAATATACAAATCTATTAGCAAACTTTACACCCTAGTACCTCGACCGATTAATTGTAACGGATGCTTAACGCCGAATTTCGGATGTTTTGTAACTAATTTGAACCGGTTTACGACCGATTTATAATAACCGATACGATATTGGTAATATTAAATGATTCGATAATATATCTATACTTATATACTTATAATAAAACTGTAACAGGTCCAATTCTGTACATTGAAGATATTTTGAAAATTTTTTTTGGAGGGCACTCATTATTCGATACTGAAGCCAAATCTGTAATTTTTTTTATTTATGTCTGTCTGTCTGTCTGTCTATCTGTCTGTCTGTATCTTGGCCGCGCATCACGCCGAAACTACTGAATGAATTCAAACGAAACTTGGCATGATTATAGCCCTTACTACGAGGTAGGACATAGGATACTTTTTATCCCGAAATTCAACCCCCGAAGGGGTGAAATAGGGGTTGAAAGTTTGTATGAAAGTCCTTAATTTCTCAAGTTATAGCCATGAAACTTGATATATGAGCTGCGGGTTGAAAATGAAAACATATGTGTTCAGTTTTTCAAAATTCCACCCCCAAAGGGGTGAAATAGGGGTTGAGAGTTTGTATGAAAATCCTTAATTTCTCAAGTTATAGCCATGAGACAGCAGTTGGAGCTATAAAGAATATACATACATACATAGGCTACTTTTTATCCCGGAAAATTAAAGAGTTCCCGCGTGAATCGAAAAAACTTAGTCCACGCGGACGACGTCGCGGGCATCAGCTATCTATCAATACTTATAATAAAACTGTAACAGGTCCAATTCTGTACATTGAAGATATTTTGAAAATTTTTTTTGGAGGGCACTCATTATTCGATACTGAAGCCAAATCTGTAATTTTTTTCATTTTTGTCTGTCTGTCTGTCTGTCTATCTGTCTGTCTGTATCTTGGCCGCGCATCACGCGGAAACTACTGAATGAATTCAAACGAAACTTGGCACGATTATAGCCCTTACTACGAGGTAGGACATAGGATACTTTTTATCCCGAAATTCAACCCCCGAAGGGGTGAAATAGGGGTTGAAAGTTTGAAGTCCTTAATTTCTCAAGTTATAGCCATGAAACTTGATATATGAGCTGCGGGTTGAAAATGAAAACATATGTGTTTCAGTTTTTCAAAATTCCACCCCCGAAGGGGTGAAATAGGGGTTGAGAGATTGTATGAAAATCCTTAATTTCTCAAGTTATAGCCATGAGACAGCAGTTGGAGCTATAAAGAATATACATACATACATAGGCTACTTTTTATCCCGGAAAATTAAAGAGTTCCCGCGGGAATCGAAAAAACTTAGTCCACGCGGATGAAGTCGCGGGCATCAGCTAGTCTTTAATAAATAAACTATTAACAAAGTTTACACCCAGTAGTACCTCGACCGATTAATTGTAATGGATGCTTATCGCCAAATTTTGGATGTTTTGTAAATAATTTGATCCGGTTTACGATTGTTTATACTAAGGGATACGATTTTGGTATTATAAATTGATTCGGTATTGTCTCTTCATAATTAATCTAATATCACACTTTACACTCTAGTTAACCTCGACCTACTAATTGTAACGGATGCTTATCGCCGAAATTCGGATGTTTTGTAAATAATTTGAACCGGTTTACGACCGATTTATGGTAATAACCGATACGATAGTGGTTATTTTAATCTGATTCAATATAGTCTTTTAATCATACTTCATACTTCATACTTAATAATATAAATGCGAAAGTCACTTTGTTTGTTGGTTTGTTGGTTTGTCCTTCAATCACGGCGCAACGGAGCAACGGATTGACGTGATTTTTGGCATGGGTATAGTTGAGGACCTGGAGAGTGACATAGGCTACTTTTTATCCCGGAAAATTAAGGAGTTCCCGCGGGAATAAAAAAAAACTTAAACCACGCGGACGAAGTCGCGGGCATCAGCTAGTAAATAATAATTATTCAATTTTAGCTTATTCGTAGAAAGGTTGAACAAAAACGTTTCGTACGAGAAGATTAGAGATCAACATACACCGAATATTTAAAACTAACTTGGACCGATGTACGACCGATTTAATATTTTATTAACACGATATACGATGGTGGTTATTTTAATATGATACAATAGTGTTTCGTAATAAATAGATAAAATTATCTGATTTAATTAATTATTTTTACACTACTTGTCGCCAAATTTCGAATGTATCATCTATTATTAATGATTAAACGAACTTACCTGTACGTGAAGTTCAATCATAATTACTCGAAGGGCTTCGTTCGAAGATATTAGCAATGTATACATTGTAGTTTCACGTTAGACTCGCCGTTTTGCACTTTATTTCGGAGGAAGGTAGAACAAAAAATAACTCGATGTCGTACCACCCCGCCCCGATCGTGTCATTAAGTTTGGAGAATGCAGAGCTGTTTAGAATTAATTATTATCTTACGTATGTTTCACGCCCAGGGGCCTGACTACTTAGTTCATGAAAGGGAGGGAGGGTTGCTAATATCTTCGAACGAAGCCCTTCGAGTAATTATGATTGAACTTCACGTACAGGTAAGTTCGTTTAATCATTAATTACTCTCGAGCTTCGTTCGAAGATATTAGCAATGTATACATTGTAGATGTTGAGAGAAAGTAATTATTGTCGTGAAACATATGTAGATATTTAAATAGTAATAAGTTTTTCTGAAAATCAGACAAATTAATTATTAAATAATATCACAATTTTTATACTAAAAATTATTATATAAATTATAAAATTATTCGCATTCTAAATTATAATTTGTAAAATGATTATAATTTAATTATATTGATCTCTTGTAATGAGGTAATTAGGTATAATTACCTAAGTGAAATACACCGTTATGTATATAATAGTAATAATAACATTAATTAGTACTTCAAGTATATTCCTGGCAAATTCTATATTCGAATGTCTCATTTTTACGAAAACCAAAGAATTTGAGCTCCATCCTGCAGCATTTCTAATAATATATATATCGACTCCTGACTGGCTTTCCAAGTCGATGCATGCCTTAATAATGTGGGCAGTGAATATGGATGTGTCTATTCCACTTAAATTTAAGGTACTTTTGACACACCTACTCAATGTTAAAAATTTATCATGAGGCTTTCTGAATCAAATTAACAAGGTTGTTAAAACTTTTCTTTGGTTTTTTCACAATATACTTTCAATGTGTCCGCGGGACATATTTGCGGTCTTTGTGAAAAGAAAGGTACTCGTAAATACAAAATTGGTTGTAAAGCACCTAGCCGTTGAAGTCTTTATTAAGTCAGGATATTTTATTATTACCTCAGTATTTGTGAAATTGGACAGTGTTGGAGCTCTGCGGGCTGTGACCAGTGTCAATAGGGTGATTAATTTTTTGCTCAATTGATCGAGGTTTAAACTTTTATTAGGGTACCAATTTGATATAAAACCTGGTCAATATCCCATGTAAGGTAGTATTTTGGCAATGTAGGCCGTTAACAGAAAAACTTTTCTGAGGTATCTCTTAGTTTTAAATCATTGTTAACTACATCCTAACCTAACAATAATGAAAGAACGGATCTACAAGTGTTTATTCATTCGTATCTAGGATTTGAATCAAAATTAGAAAACTCAAAACGTTCGTAATCGTGACATTAAAAACATCTAAATCATTATCTTGGCAGTAAGTAAACCATTTTTTTAAGACAAGTGTCATAGCGTAAGTGTCTGCTAGTGATGCCAGCAATACTGGGATGGATGACTGAGGGACGCCCTTTCGGAGTAGCGAAGTCCGGATAATATCCCTACAACCAGTGTAATTTGTCGGTGTACTGCACGATTGCACAATGAGAAATTTTCAAATTATCGAGTGATTTTAAAATCCATGGTTTTGCTGTTTCTTATAGAGTGGGTTGTGTATTGTATTGTATTAAGGCACGATTACAATCCCTATTCCTTTATCTTTAATTATTTTTAATAAGGTCTTGAGGATAATAGAAATTGGAGGAAATGTGTAAAAGAAAAAATCTCTCCACGATATAGTAAATGCATTGATTGCAAAGGCATTATTATCATGTCACGTATGTGTCACATTTATGATTTATCCTACTCGCAAACAAATCTATCGAGGGAATACCAAATGTAACGTTGTTTGATAACTCCCATTAAATATCAGATATAAAGACAAATATAAAGATGTGATCTTCGCGATTCTGCATCAGCAATATTATTAACAGCTGCGAATGTAACCAGCATGGACGGATTTTACGCATTTCGAACCATTTTCATTATTGCTGTGTAATACTTGTTAAATGTGGTAACCATTCGTATTGTCAATTCTAAGCAAAATTTTGACAGTTTTGGAGGTTATTTGAAAAATATTTAAGTTCTAAAAAGGCTGCCAATAACTCTAAGTATGATATGTAACTGCCATTCCTGTTGTCTATTGTCCATTGTTCACTCCATTGCCCACAAGCAGTATCCACACCACAGGAGGGCCCCAACCCGTTGTTGAGGCATCAGTAAATATTTCCGTGACATAAGTGTCTCCTTCAATTTTACATACAGCATAATCAATATTGTTTAATCACCAATTAAACACTGATGCTAAATTGTCTGGTATTGTCATGAAACTGTCATAGTTTTTATCTTCCCTTAGATTCCAATATTTACAGCGCTCAAAATCTTTTGTGTACAGCCAGCTGTAATCTGCGGCTTGACACGCGGAAGTAAGTAAACCCAAAAAACTAGCAAATTCCCTTATGTAGATCTTTTAAAAATTTTAATATTTTTTTTTTTTTTTTTTACTATCGTGTCATTTTATTTCTAACTTTTTGAATCTATAATATTGCCCAAATATTTTCAGAATCGATTAGGCGTAAAAACCTTTTTTGCGGTATTATTAATTAATCCTAAAGATTCTATTAATGAGCTTATTATTATCGGACATGTTTTTTAAGGAATGATTATAAGACTGCCAGAGTAGAAGTAAATCTTCTAAATAAAAGGTAGACAAATATCCCATGGGCAAAGGTTTTGCAACAGGTTTAAGGATACGTAAATAAATACGTAAGAAGCTGTATTCAATCCAAATGGTAAAACATTGTATTCATAAAGGTTGCAATTCAATTGAAAACGTAAATAATTCCTTAAATTTTGATGCAGGTACATTTTGGAAATAAGCGTCTTTTAGGTCAACACATATAGCAATTTTTTTTTTTTTTTTTGTATTACTTTAATATAACTACTATTATTGATACTATATATTGATATTACTTTAACTTTATTTACTTTATAAGATCTTCCAGCTTAAAATGTTGCGTATCTATGAATTTAATGATATATAAAACGATTTATACCATCTGGTTTTGGCGCGGTTTAAGGTTTTTTTTTTTTTTTTTAATAAATTGACCTTCACATGGTTGCCATAATGATCCAGCTCCTATAGATAAAAGAGTATCTATAGATTCTTAGAAAGAATTATATTCTATCAAAGTATAGTCTGCTTCTAGATCTAGGTATGACTGGTTGTGTCACAGAGCATGAATATGGAATTTCATAACCTGATAAATAACATTCAAGATAGAATTTTTGAATTATTAGTAATCCACCACCACCACCACTACAGCCTATTAACGTCCCACTGCTGGGCACAGGCCTCCACTCTCATAGGAGAGAGGGAATTAGAGCTTAGACCCACCACGCTGCTCCAATGCGGGTTGGCGGGCTATTAGTTATCAATGACCATTTATATTAATAAGTCAAGCGGCCTGTCGGCTTTACCGTTTCTAACGCCTGAGTCGTGGAGGCTGCTCATGCGACGACATCCTCGAAGCAACGGCGTGCTGCGTCGATCCTCGTCCGCTTCGCTGTCGGTTGCCGCGCTGGCGGGTGAGAGACCCTCGCTGCCGCCTGCGCCGGCAGCGGCGCGCACTGACTCGCGCCCCGTAGTTTAAAATCTGCCTGCTGGTAGTTGCGGCAGCGGTCATAGGCGTTTTCGCTCCAGGTCTTGTTGTAGATCTTATATTATCTACACCAGATTTATTAATAAAGCCAAGTAAAGTTTCAGCCAAATTGTTTGGAAGATCTTCCCCCGAGCCGGTGTCATACTTGGAGATCCTAGCTGGGCCTTTTTTGTGTTTTGCTTGACTTTTTGTCAGAGATGCCCGAATTTCGGAATTCAGCACCGGTGCTTTATTAATTTTTAACTAGCCGGAATTGAGTATTTCTCTATCACTTCCTTTCGGATTTCATTGCTCAACCCAGTAATCACCATGTGACTTAACCTAAAAAGCTAAGTCTTTTTGAATATTTTCACCATGATCTTTGACGGTGGTCGGATTCTCTCCTAAAATCTCAGTAGTTCTTTAATGTAGGCTCTGTAAGTGCATTCGGCAGAGCAGCAGTCGATTCAGCAGCTGAGGTAGCTGGGTCGACCGGGTTTGGGAGCTGTGGCGGCGCGCCGGGGACAGGAACAGCCGCTGTTTCAACGTTGTCAGCAACGTCGGTCGTCGGAGTATTTCCATTGGTCTGTTCCAGGAATTCGTCCCAGTAAGAACATCCTTCTTGAGGTTCTGTGACGTTGACATCAATGGCGGCGATCGGTTCGCTGCCTGTGAAGCAAATATGCTTCGCTTATCTCTAGTAAGGGTGTATGTGAGACTCCAGTGTGAGAAACACGCAACCCTGTATAGTATGGGCGTATGTGAGACTCCGATATGAGAAACACGCAACCCTGTATAGTATGGGCGTATGTGAGACTCCGATATGAGAAACACGCAACCCTATTCTAAAGGCATATGTGCGACTCCTATTTGAGAAACACTTAACCTATCTGGGATGTGTTAATCTAAATTCATCAATATACAAAGAAAGCATTAAGTGTAAAGTTTAATATTTCTCACCGCTCGGGTCTTGTAGCGAAATACTATCGCTATCCGATGACGATGCTCGACGTCGATGCTTCCTTGCTATCTTACGTTATATTTTTCGTAATTTTTTCGCTAGATAATCTAAATCACAATCATCACTTCTATCTTTCTTCCTTATTGGCATGATAAAACCTTTAAAACTTCTTTAATCTCGAAGAAATAATAAATTAGATTTAAAACGTACAAAACAGCGATGCACTAAACTGTGAATGACACGATCGGGGCGGGGTGGTACGACATCGAGTTATTTTTTGTTCTACCTTCCTCCGAAATAAAGTGCAAAACGGCGAGTCTAACGTGAAACTACAATGTATACATTGCTAATATCTTCGAACGAAGCTCGAGAGTAATATATACGCGCACACTAGGCAACACGACAAAACGTCGTTCCATTGCGACGAGGACATTTTGTAGACGATGGGTCCTGTTTGGTCCATAGTGTGATCTTAAGCACGGTCCTCACGACTGAAACTTATTATTTAAATAACGTAACAATTTGCGAAACAAAAAAAATTCTCTGGTATTTTACTCTATTGTAATTTTTTGCTTCACGATTTTTTACACTAGTGAAAATTATTTATGCAAAACTGATTCCGTGAACGTAATTGTCGTATCGTTTCCACACCGATCCGGAAGGTAATCGATGACGGAACATTTCTTGCGTCGCATCGCTGCACCGAAGTGATACTAGGTGAAACTTGCCTCTTAGGTTGTGTCATCCGTACTTTTTATATTATAAGACAGAGGATGCCCGTGACTTCGTCCGTGTGGGTTAACGTTTTTTGGTTTTGGAACTCGTTTATTCTCCGGGATTAAAAGCCTATGTCCTACCCGGGAAGCAAACTAACCTTTGTACCCATCAAAAGTTCCAAATTTCATAAATATCGGTGGATAACACAGACAGACAGACAGACAGACACACTTTTGCATTTGTAATATTAGTATAGATCAGTATACATGCGAAAGTATGATTGTTTTTTTTTTTGCATGCGGATAAACGATTAGTTGGGGGGCGTACCAACGTATACAGACTTGTTTTTATCCCGGAAAATTATAGATTCCCCACGGGATTTTTAAGTCACGCGCATCTACCACTAATTATTTATTACACTTCACTTCATTACCTAACTTTATTATTTTTGTAAGTTAACCGGATGTAAATGTATAATCGAACCTGGGACGTTTCGTGGCTTATCGTTGCACTATAGGGGTAGGGGTTGCAATAATTACATAACAGCGCGTCCAAGTCAATCCATCGCTTATCGACAACCGACATAATTGCCCTATCGTGTTCCGACGCATGCTGTAAAGCACCGTGGAAATTGGGACACTCCCACATTTTACGTTTCAAACGTAATCGTGCTATTATCGCACAAGGGTGTTTTAACATTTTATTGTGTACTAGCTGATGCCCGCAACTTCGTCTGCGTGGTTTGAGTTTTTTTTCCGCAGGAACTCTTAAATTTTCCGGAATAAAAAGTCCAAGCTATTTCAGACTATAATCTATCTCTGTGCTAAATTTCAGCTGGATCCGTTTAGCCGTTCTGGCGTAATTGAGTAACAAACATTGATCCATCCATACATCCATCCATCCATCCAAACTTTCCCATTTATAATTTTAATTTTAATTTTGTACAGATTTTGTGTAATAATGATGAAGTTATCATCATTAGCATGTTTGCACTCACTGCTGGACATAAGTTTGTCCAGTATCAAAACCGTTTTTGAGGCAATTTTAATCAATGAGAGTGCATAAAACTTTCTTAAACCTTCTTAAAAGCTAGAACTTATGCTTGTCGTTACGTGGTCTCCTCTCTAGAATAAATCTGTTTCAGTTAGTACTATAGATATTTATATTTGATGGATGGAAGATAAGCAAAACAAAGGAACGAACAAACCTTATGATGAATTACATCTTATTGCTTAATCTTTGATACATCATTTTCCTTGCAGATTAAGTATAGTAAAGTTACGCAGGTTTAAGCATAAGTAATTTTGTTTAATCCATCCGGGTTCGTTACCGAAATTTCCATGTAATCTTAATATTCTGATCGATGTTAATGGGTTTCTCTGAACTTATCTTAGAATCGTTTAAAGTTTTTATCTGAACATAAACGGCGATTTATAATTAAATTTATTTTAAGCAAAAGATACCGAAGCGTTGACAAATTTTTAACCATTTTTAAAAGCGATTTTTAATGCCAAGAAATGTCGTTGAATATTAATTTCTATGCATCGTGGTTTGACTTTAATCTTTTTTGTGGCGATTTGATTATACGGCCCTACAGGTGGCTATTTGGCTTCTGTTATATCGGTCATATAAAACTAATCGGCGGCTAGCATTTTTAATAGCGGAATAACACATTTTTGTAATATACTTGCTGATTGACCGTCTTCGTTAGCGTGTTTTAAGTTTTTTGGTTCCCGCGGGAACTCCTTAATTTTCCGGGATGATAAGTAGCCTTTGTCTTATTCCAGACTATAAACTATCTCTGTGCCAAATTTCATCCAGATCTGTTCAACCGTCCTGGCGTGATTGAGTAACAATCATCCATCCATCCAAACTTTCGCATTTCTAATAGTAGTATAGAAGTATGGATTAGCAGCAGATTAATTTTTTATTTAATAAATATGTACAAATATAGCATAGGTCAACATAGATAGATAGATAGATAGATAAATACTTTATTGCACACATGAAAGAAAAAGAATACAGAGTAAAATTAACTATAACTAGGTATGCAAAGGCGGCCTTATTGCTTACTGAGCAATCTCTACCAGGCAACCTTTGGTGAATTGAATGAGATGTGTAGGGTAGTGTGGCACAATAGAATACACGTTATTATTATTAGTTGAGTAAATAATATAAACATACTAGACACAATATATAGTTATACATTACATATAATTAAAATAAGTAAATATAGATAACAATATTTATTATACATAAACATAAATAAATAGTACATACATAATGCATACATAATTTACACATACCTATTATATAAATAATATTACATAACATACATAGTAATGAATTACGATAGAAATAATATATTATTTAGTTATTTAAACATAATATTTTAAGACCATTTAATTAGGAAGTTTTCTATAATAGCTCTCTGTAATATACTCTATACTATCTATACTAATATTATAAATGCGAAAGTTTGGATGGATGTAAGGATGGATGTTTGTTACTTAATCACGCCAGAACGGCTGAACGGATCTGGGTGGAATTTGGCACAGATATACATTATCGTCTGGAATAGCGCATAGGCTACTTTTTATCCCGAACCAAAATACCTCAATCCACGCAGGCGAAGTCGCGGGTATCAGCTATACTATATACAGACACAAGTTATGTTTTTGTATATTGGTGAATTAGTGATTAAGTAATTTGACACTAGAGTAAATGTTTTCGACTTTAAATAATTTAATATAAAAAAATCTTTTTTAAACAACCGACTTCAAACTCCCGCGCCAACTTTACAACAACAAAGTACTTATTTTATTGTTGATATTTTAAAAACCGCTGAACCGATTTCGATAAAATTTATATGGGACCACCTTTGAAGTATACCCTGTCAAACAAAAAAAGAATTTTCAAAATCGGTCCAGGCGTCTTCGAGTAATCGGGGAACTTACATACAAAATATAAAAAAAAGATTCCGACGAATTGAGAACCTCCTCCTTTTTTGAAGTCGGTTAATAAATAAGATAAAGGGGTGCTATTTTGACGCCTGGCATGTGTCGTCAATGCTTATAAAGTGCATTAAATGGTACAATGTATTAAAATACTCATAGCTTTATATGTGAACATTAATAATAGAAATGTCTTACAACCTGAGTAACTGGCTCATCCATAATAGGTTGAATTTGACAGATGGTGCTCAGTACAAAAACTGGTAGATTCCATCTTGTTTGGAATAATTAAAAAAACTGGTACGGACGCTTTGATGCTAATAGTTTTTTTAAGTGTAATTAATCAGACTATGATCGGACTACTTTGTTTTTTTATAATTATGTTCTCCTCAATAAATAATTATTACCTATTTACTAATAACATGTTTGCTATGCTTTAAAATTTTATTTGATGTAATTAGCTCAGTTTTTAACCTTTTGTATCATAAATAGGTAATGCTATTTAATTATACCTCATTAAAAAGTGATACCAATAAATTGGTAGTTTTCGTTTCATCTCGACCGAGGGAAGGTCATTGACCTTTCGAGAAGAAGAAGAAACGAAAACTACACACTGAACATGATCTAAAATAAAAAAACCACAGATCCTTCAGATCCAATCAGATCCGTTCCGCCATTCTGGCGTGATTGAGTAACATCCATCTATCCATGCATCCATCCATCCACTTTCGCATTTATAATATTAGTATACAGTGAAGATTAATATAGAAGAATTATAGATTTGTGTCGATCAGCACAGCAGCTACATAGTCTTCAATAAACAGATAATAATGAACACAAAAAAGGCAGTCAAGGAATGAAACACGGCCGGCCTATCGAGCACCTGTCGCAAATTGCTCTCGCAGTGAAATGTGGCTTTGCCTTTAACTTAGCGTTGATTCCCACGGGCGTGCAAATCGATTTTGTTTAACTGTTGTGTTACTTGCTTCACAGTTCACGCCTAGCAGGTCTCATTGTTAATTGCTGTTAAGGAATTTACTTGCTCAAAGTTACCGCGAATTAAGTTTAGCTTGGCGCGCTCGCCGGAAAAAAACGTCGATTTTTAGGGTTCCGTACCAAGGGGTCTCAACGGAACCCTATTAATACTAATCCTCTGAAGTCCTTCCGTCCATCCGTCCGTTCGTTCGTCCGTCCGTCTGTCAGCGGGCTGGCTGTACTTAAATCTGCACAGAGTGTGTATTTCTGTTGCTGCTATAACAATAAAATAAAAAAATCCATACTAATATTATAAATGCGAAAGTGTGTTTGTTTGTTGGTTTGTCCTGCAGTCACGCCGCAACCGAGCAACGGATCGCCGTGATTTTTGGCTTGGGCATGGTTGAGGATCTGGAGAGTGATAAAGGCTACTTTTCATTCCGAAAAATTAAGGCTGGAAATAAAAAAATACTTAAATCGGGCGGATGAAGTCGCGCTAGTCGCTAGTGTTTTATAAGTTACTAGCTGATGCCCGCGACTTCGTCCGCGTGGTTCAAGTTTTTTTGATTCCCGTGGGAACTCCTAATTTTTCAAGCCTATGTGCTATTCCAGACTATAATCTATCTCTGTGCCAAATTTCAGCCAGATCCGTTTAGCCGTTGGTGCGTGATTGAGTGACAAACATCCATACATCCATCCAAACTTTCGCATTTATAATATTAAGTAAGTTGATGGTGATAACATTTACGGTATTTTATAACTAAAGCTACGAGGCTTCCAAACTGATCTGAGAAAAGTATATTGCATAAGTAATATTGCTTAAGTATTGCTTTATGCCTTGGCAGTATGGGCCTTGGTCATCTCCCTTATTCTCTCAGTGGCTAGTAGAGACGTAATAAAAGCATAACCGATTATACCGCCTTGCTTCTGATATTTTATTCCATTCTTGTAGCTGCTCATAAATTAAACCTACGGGAAAGGAACCTTTTTTACCGAGCTAAGCAAATCCGGTCCGCTAGCACCTGCCGTCTCGAGTCGGCATCTCGAGAGATCTTGGGAGGCTGCGTTAGATCTGGGCTCGATACTTATCTGACCATGTTGTAAAATGAGTTTTATTTTTATTTTTTTTCCACTATAAGTTAGCCCTTGACTGCGATCTCACCTGATGTTAAGTGATGATGCAGTCTAAGATGGTAGCGGGCTAACCTGTTAGGGGCATGGCAGTTATATTAAACCTATACCCCTATTCGGTTTGTACACAGCATCGTACCGGAACGCTAAATCGCTTGGCGGCACGTCTTTGCCGGTAGGGTCGTAACTAGCCACGGCCAAAGCCTCCCACCAGGCCAGACCAGGGAAAATTCAGAAATTATAAATTCCTAAATTGACCCTGCCGGGGATCGAACCCGGGACTTCCGCACGTTAAGACAACAGCGCTACACACTGCGCCACGGAGGTCGTCAAACGTTGGTAGGTATTTATTTTACGTGTACCTGTATATTCTATTGTTTTGATGACAGCGTTGCATGGAATGCACTTTCTTACTTTTACATGGTTAATGGTTTAACTTCGGTCGTGGATTTTACGTTCTTTGGGGGTTTGGTACAACGATATGTTGTATCCCGGGGAAAGACATACCTACGCTTTATATTACTTTTTATCCCGGAAAATAAAAGAGTTCCCGCGGGAATCAAAAAAATTTAATCCACGCGGACGATCATCTTCTTCAAGTATAATATAAACTGTTAAAAGGCAGAATAATAAAGGTAGTAAAAGAAATTATTTCTGTGCTAAATTTCATCCAGATCCGTTCAGCCGTTCTAACGTTATTAAGTAACAAACATCCATCCATACAAACTTTCGCATTTATAATATTATTTGTATATTCCGTGTACGAGTCACTAAACAAACTAGCCATGCAGAACAGAAAGTTAGTAAGTTGAAGAGTCAAACAGTTTAAGCAGTATTAGCACAGCTAAATATCTTGGTAAACAGTAAACACGGTCGATTTAGTTTGATCCAAATTCGATCGCTTCGGGCAATTATTTCTTGCTGCGTATAAAAAATATAGGTCAAGTGCGAGTTGGAATCGCGCTAGGTGTTCTTTGTTTAGCTTCTCGTTAGGCGATTTTCGAATTAATAAAATCTTAGAGTTGAGTAATACCACATAGTGGTATTTATTACTTGATTATCCATGCTTCCATACCAATATTATAAATGCGAAAGTGTGTCTGTCTGTCTGTCCGTCTGTCTGTCTGTCTGCCTGCTACGCTTTCACGGCCCATCTGCTCAATCGATTTTGATGAAATTTGGTATAGGGATAGTTTGTATCCACGGGAAGGGGTTATGCTACTTTTATCCCGGAAATTTAAGAGTTCCCGCGGGAATCAAAAAACCATAATCCACGCGGACGAAGTCGCGGGCATCATAAGTATCTAGGGCGATTTCCTGTTATTATATTACATTGTTTCACTAGTTTTTGCTTAATTTGATTGGTAAAACACACCTACGAGAGACCTATGTCCAGCAGTGGACGTCTATCGGTTGAAGACGACAACGATGATAATAAACTCCTATATTGCCCGTGCTCCGGGGATCATACCCAGGACTTCCTCACACCGCTCACCACTGTACCAAAGATGTTGTCAACTGAACCTTAGAAGCTGTAACGTTGAGTTACTATTTTTTTCAACCGACTTCAAAAAAGGGAGGAGGTTTTCAATTCGACTGTTTTTTTTTTATGTTGTTACTTGTTGTAAAGTTGGCGCGGGAGTTTGAAGTCGGTTGCTTAAAAAGTATTTTTTATATTAAATTATCTTTGTACAACGTAATATTATAAATGCGAAAGTTTGGATGGATGTGTGGATGCATGGATGGATGGATGTATGGATGTTTGTTACTCAATTACGCGCCAACGACTGAACGGATCTGGCTGAAATTTGGCACAGAGATAGATTATAGCCTGGAATAGCACAAAGGCTTTTTATCCCGGAGTATAAATATAAATAACTATAAGCTGATGCCCACGACTACGTCCGCGTGGATTGAGGTTTTTTGGTTCCCACGAGAGCTCCTTAATTTTCCGGGATAGCCTATGTGTTATTCCAGACTATAATCTATCTCTGTGCCAAATTTCGTCCAAATCCGTTCAGCCGTTCGGGCGTGATTGGGTAACAAACATCCATCCATACATCCAGCCATCCAAACTTTCGCATTTATAATATTTATTTGATTGATAGTATAGATTCCTATCTCTTAAAGGGAACCCTAAATACAACGTCGGTCTTAGAAAAGACCGGCGCATATCTAAGGTTGCCCTGCGCTCCTTTACGACTAATAAGATTTTAGCGTAACGTGAAAGGCTTCTGGGTATCGAGTTTTATAGTAGGTTGTTTTATTTTGTTCGCGTTTTTTATATAAAGGTCTACTTAATTACAACCACACTTGAGCCATAATAAAACATTAATCACTGTATTCGGGGTATGATTACAATAATCTAAACCATCCTACTAATAATTATGTGGCCAATTCTGTATAATACCATCTTTAAAATGACCCTTTTAAATCTAGTTCTGTCTCTTTCCGTATTATGAAAGGGTTGGCAATATGTTTAATGCTGTCATTTTATAGTCTAAGATACGTATATAACCACGACCTTCACCGAGCTGTTTAATGGATGAAACCTACTTTTTATTTTTATTTTGTAATAGATAAATACACCTAAAATAGGTTGCTTATCAAAATCAGGTCCAGGCTATTTTTAAATTAATTAACTTTTTTTTTTGTGAAGTTTATTGTAGCCAACGATATACCATCGCGTTTATTATAAAATTACCTATATTTTGATATACAACTCAAGCGGTTCCGATCTGTTAAGTTACCTATGGACTATGTTAATTGTTACCATACAACCACCATAGTCCTTAAGTAACATAACGGATCGGAACCGCTTGAGTTATTATATCAAAATATAGGTAATTTTATAACAAACACGATGGTATATCATTGGCTACAATAAACTTCACAAAAAAGAAGTTAATTAAAATTAATTAATTAAAAAAAAACCTGGACGGGATTTTGATAGGCAACCTATTTTAGGTATATTTATCTATTACTAAATAAAAAAAATAAAGAGTAGGTTTCATCCATTAAACAGCTCGGTGAAGTTCGGGGTTCTATATGTATTTTAGACTATTAGTTTAGTTTAGAGGTTGTGCACTATAGAATCAGTACCTGCCATTATAAATGCGAAAGTTTGGATGGATGGATGGACGTTTGATACTCAATCACGCCAGATCGTGTTAACGGATCTGGATGAAATTTGGCACAGAGATAGATTATAGTCTGGAATCCATACTAATATTATAAATGCGAAAGTGTGTCTGTCTGTCTGTCTGTCTGCTAAGCTTTCACGGCCCAACTACACAACCATTTTTGATGAAATTTAGAAACACAGATAGGTTACAGCCCGATGAAGGACATAGGCTACTTTTTATCCCGGAAAATTGATGAGTTCCCGCGGGAATCAAAAAAATGTATCTGTTCAACCGATTTTGATGAAATTTGGTACAGGGATAGACTGTATCCCGAGGAAGGATATATGCTACTTTTTATCCCGGAAAGTTGAAGTTCCCGCGGAAATTATAAAACATCAATCCACGCCGGCAAAGTCGCGGGCATCATCTAGTAACACATAATATAGGCTACTTCTTTTCTTATCATCAGTTAATACAATATAAATCGGGGGTGTAATATGGCCCACTAGGGCCGTACGTAGAAACGTACCATGAGAACGTGTGGTGTGGTATTGTGGCGGTGCGAATTTCTGGCTCATTGTGCGGTGAATATCGCAAGTTACACGTACAAGCTAAGTACACATTGTACCACATAGATTTGTCTGCTTTGGCGGATTATAGCGAATGTTCCTTGATTATCATGGACTTCCGCAAAGTAACGCCTGCTTCTATCCAATACGCACATATTCGATTTTTTTACACTATCCCGTGCTCTTGTTACCAATTACTTATTATCCTTCCTACAAAGGTTGCTCCAAGAAATTGCTATAGCAATAAAACCGACATTGCACCCTTCTGAATATAGATTTTTTTTTTGTTTATTGTTTAAAGCGTGTACAATGTAGGTGGTGTTTATCTATCTATCTATTATAGTAGGATGTCACTGCTTCTTTCGCTAGTTTCCAGCTGAAATGGCTTAATTTTCGTAACAAGAAAGCTGTATGGTGGTGTAAAAACAAAATGGCGGCCACTCTTTGTTGTAACACAATTTGCATAGATACGTAAGCCTGGCTCGAAGAAAAACATTATGAATAAAACATACGTGCGGGTATACTGACATTGATCCTGTTAAAGGTCACTTTTATGGGACATAATGTCGCTCGGGTTATTTAATATGTGTTAGTAATGTAGTATATTATTATAACACAGGCAACAACACGTATTTTATGGAGCTTGTAAAATATATTGGAATATTTTTATTGGTAATAGGTAGTATAATATATAGAAAGTACATTATTATACTAACTGTTCCATACGAATTAAACGAGTATACTAAAAATAGTTTAGTATTTTATATGAAACAGCGCCAATCAGCATAACTTTTACTAAAAAATACTTGGCGATATTCTTCTTTATGATTCAAACATCTATACCTATTTGTAATCTCTTGCCAACATGCCCATGAATATTCCACATTTAAATTACGTCATTGTTACAATTGCGTTTTTGACACGTCATTAAACCAATTGTGTAATTGTTATTTATGCACATACATTTAAATAGATTTAGTGTATTATACGTTCTTCATCTAGGAACAATTATAGTTAATTTTAGATGAATCATGATTAGTATTCATTTATCTAATTTAAAATTCAAATGATGCTTCATTAATTTTACTACGTCCATTCGTAAAAAGGTATTATTGTTACTTTTATATAATTCTAAATGCGAGGTTTTAAACATACTTATATAAAATCTTTAAGTCACAATGCAATCTTAAAATAATAATGATTATTTTTATAGTAAAAAGGTTTGTCAGTTCAAAAACCTAAAATTCAGTTTTAAAAGGATTCTGTGTACTTTATTTCAACCATCTTATGGAAGTTATTAAACAGTGCAAGATATTTTTATATTTTAATTATTTATGCATTGCATCGATAGATTTTTTAAACTTATTTTCACAAACGAGGCTTACGTCTACTTGCACTGTTAATTTTTTGGTGCTATCACTTTTTGACGAGTTGATTTTCGGATTGACATGAAAAGGACTCATACCCCAAATTAACTTAAACACATTTTAACTAACGGGACTCAATGGTACATTAACTACCTCCAATGGTGCAAGTGGACCTTAATTAGTATAATTTAATATTTCTTCAGTCGTGCGTTGAAAATGACAAACAAATTATAATAATTCGAGTGCTCGACGCAATAAGCTCCCGTGTGTCGCCGCTCACGACATGCTGTTTGCGTTCCTCGTTCGCGTATAACGTGTAAAGTGCTACACACGTATGCAATTTACATTTCGTAATACGCTTCATATTATGTTTTAGGCATATTGAAGCCGCGAAAAGCTTAGTTATTCTCCTTACGTCGTAAATCACATTGCTGAGGGTCGTGCTCCCTTCTTTACACTCTTTTATCAGGTTTCATAATTCTCAAGTATGCAACTTTGTTCTTGAACAACGACTTTTGGTTTGGTTTGGTGATGGTGTAAAATTATTTTCAAAACGTAAAAATTCCTTCGATGTCTCGTCGTTTTAATTTACTTATTTATGAAAGAAAAGACTTATCTAAATACTAGATGATGCCCGCGATTTCGTTCGCGTGGATTAGGTTTTTTGTAATTCCCGCAGGAACTCCTTAATTTTCCGAGATAAAAAGTAGTCTATGTCCTTCCCCGGGGCACAAACTATCCCTGTACCAAATTACATCAAAATCGGTTGAACGGATGGGCCGTGAAAGCGTAGCAGACAGACAGACACACCTACGCATACTATTAGTATGGATTTCGTACATACATGCATAGCAATACTGTTTTCACTATAAAAATGAGAAAAAAAATCAGTAAAAATTCTATTTTAATACGGCATTATTATAACGGGTAACATTCTTACGTGCATAATTATTTTAGCACAGGATCCCTAAAGAGTAGGTATAGCCATTTGCTTATAGCCCGGTTCACATTACTCGAGTTAAATTTATATTATTAGGTTAGCTAGCATTAAAATCTATTGTTTATTTTTAATTAAAAAAAAAGTTATTCCTACGATCTTGCTAGTTAGCATTCCAACGATGGTCTGAAATAGATACGTTTGCATTATGCCACTCACTGCACTGCTTCGTTAGTTTAACTGTAGATGCTAGCATATTCTGTGGAACTTGTGGTTTTGGATACAAAACCTGGCACACAATATAATGTTTCTATCACGAAGGTCGGGATAGTAAAATGCGTCGTACTGGAAGGCTCTTATGACACGCGTAAGATGTAAATTTTAATTTCGCAGTACAAATGTAAAGCCTGATGTGCTGCCCACTTTACCTATAGAAATATCCTATTCCGTGACATGGCCGTCCTCTCGGGTTGCGCTGAATATCACCTATAGAAATAATTCGGCTATAGATTATCAGGACAATAGGCATGATGACAGTAACCAAGAATCAATGAAATTATGAATTTATCTAATGAAATAGGATTCATAGATTATAAAAAACGTATTTACTTTTTTATTTCGAGTGAGATTGCTATTTATTTTAATAAAATAAAACTATAAAATACAGCTAAATAAAACTATATAATCCGCCATATTGGACAAAACACCAAGAAGCGAATGACGTCACAATTGTTTGTTTTCGAGCTTTGACAATCACACTAATGTTTACTGCACACTGCACAGAGTACATTGGTAAAAACAATAGTGACGTCACAAACGACGCCATGACAACGCCGAGCGTTTTGGCGTGAATTTTAAAATTTAAATTTCATATGCCAATTTTATCTACCAAACCTTATTTTTCTACTGATATAAGATATTTTTTCGAAGTAGTAGATACTTCCGAACATAATCTGACCATTTTTCAAAATCAGTCATCATGCCTATTGGATTTTTCTATCACGAATCTATCAGTAGCAGCTAGCAAGCCCGTTTGATCTCTCCCCAGTCATGTGGGACTGCAGTGCAGTCGATTGTTTGTAATTTACGTATATTGCATATCTTATTTAATTCAGTAGTAAATTATAACGAATTAAATAAGTTTCCAACACCACCACTACAGCCCATTAACGTCCCACTGCTGGGCACAGACCTCCACTCTCATAGAAGAGAGGGAATTAGAGCTTAGACCCACAACGCTGCTCTAATGCGGGTTCGCGGGCTAAAATATATATATGCGCAAATTTACTAAATTTATTTACCTACTGAAATATTACTGGAATAATGTGAGCTGGCCATGTAGGCAGTACTTATAGGTAATTCCAACACATCCAATGATTTAAATTACCGAAAGCTCTATGTTTAGACTAGTTACGAACCATAAAAACTCGATCGGATTTCATGAACAAGTTTTATAATTAGCTCCTAATAATTTATGGTTCTGCCATACCTATGTATGTATAGAAATGTTTTAAATACATGTTTTTGTGTGTACATAATTATTCATTGGAAAATTGTGAGTGCAAAAGTCGATCGTTATTTTTGAATCAAACAACTTCTTACCCGGTTCCAAGACTTAAGTCTTGACGATCATGGTCATTAAGAGAAGATTGGTTTTTTTTTTGCTCCTCTTAGTCATCTGATCAATTCCGAGTGATCTTATGTATATACCATGGGTTCGATTCTCGGATGGGTAAGCAGTTTAGCGATTTAAATTTTCATAAATTTCCAAATTGACCTACTTTTACTTGACACAGAGCTAAAGAATGTCTAGAGTGTAAAACGAAAAGTAAAATTGTTTATTTTGAACATAATCATTCTATTATTATACCTTAATGCGAAAGTGTGTTTGTTTGTAGGTTTGTCCTTCAATCACGTCGCAAAAGAGCTACGGATCGACATGATTTTTTGCATGGGTAGGTAGTTGAGAACCTGGAGAGTGATATTTTATTTTTATTTTTTTATTTTATTTTTATTTATTGGGGACGATTAACAATTACACATTAAATCTTATTATCTAAACAAAAACAAAATATTAACAAATGTGCAATCCACTACACCATCCACGGGTTAACAATTTGAAGTTTTGAAAAAGAAGGCGACACAATGTATTGAACTTATCTGAATTATATATTATATTATGTTATATAATATGTTACAATAACATATACTTATGCTAAAATACAACACAAAAATTTAAATTTACTGCTAACAATATATAAATAATTAATAAACAGAAAACCATAAGAAAATAGAATAGAGAAGATGAGTTACAGAAATGGTAACAGCCTCTTATCCAATGTAGGTACACAAACCCACATGTCTGTGTACAAACCTTATAAAAAAAAAAAACCTTATAAAAATTGTTTTTCCCTCAAAATTTTGATGACAGCCTTTTTATATCTGATATAATATACTTTTAATCTTGGAAAATTAAAGCGTTGCCGTGGGATTAAAAAACTTATTCCACGCGGACGAAGTCGCGGACATCAGCTAGTAATAATTAATAAGTTATTTGAAAGTTATAGAACAATAGTTTTTCAACATTATAAGTAGAAAACTTGCCCCTAAAAGGTTATGAGTATTTCTAAAACACCCCTGTATACCTACCTACTTTACCATTATAGACCTTTGCTTGAGGTCTAGACTTGATGGAATCAAAAAAGCTATAAAACTGCATTGAGACAACTCGTTTAACCTGCAGTTTCTCTTGGTGAAACAAGTCGGCCACCATGTATATCGTTTATAACGACTAACAACCCATAATGAGATTAATTGGCATTTAGACATCATTTGACCACCATCTTGGGTAAATAACGTTTATTTTAGGTAGAGCTTATAAGCATAGTTAGGTTTGCGCTTTTAACCCGGCTGAGTTTGTTGTGGGCTCTACTCAGACCAGGGCGCGTTTGAAACCCTCGTACATTTAGTTTTAAGATACCGTTACTGATAATCACCATTATATTTTATAAATAAGTGGACGTCAATATGTGTAGTATATCTACCTAAATTGAATAAAACATTATTTGATTTAATTTGATTTGATTTGAACTATGATCTTGGTTGATTGCAGTCACATAATAATACTAGCTGATACCTGCGACCTCGTCCGCGTGGCTTGAGGTTTTTTTGGTTCCCGCGGGAATTCTAATTTTCCGGGATAAAAAGCCTATATGTTAGTCCAGCCTATATGTAACCTACCTAATTTATCTCTGTGCCAAATTTCATCAAGATCCGTTCAGCCGATCTAACGTGATTGAGTATCAAACATCCACTCATCCATCCAAAATTTCGCATTTATTTTATTGGATTTAGTACCTATAGATAACGACCAGATGAGGCCCGCGACTTTGTCTGCGTGTAGTTAAGTTTTTGTGGACCAAATTTCGTAAAAATTGGGCCGGGAAAGCGTAGCAGACAGGCATATATTTTCGAATTTACAATAAGTTAAAGGCCTTACCTATTGAAATTAAATTTAATGTTAAGTAGGTATTGTAAACCTGAACGAAATGCACCCAAAATAAATATTACGGTGAATCATTTATTTCGCATCATATGACTGATGAAATGATGATTTCCACTTGAAATAGTTGTATTTAAATGAGCGTAATTTATCGGCGAGTAAATATGGCTTAAGGGCACATCTGTGGGAGCTGGGAGGCTGAGCCGGCCGGAAAAAATAGTTGGGCTTAAACGGACGCATTAATAACGAGCGATCTGTACAAAAAGACGGACTGTAATAAAAGAATAAAACAAATACGACAGAAATAATATTTTTTTTGTTTATTTTCCGTTCCAAGGATATGAATTGATGTAATTTTACGACCTCCCTAACGCAGTGTTGAGCGCTGTTGTCTGGGAGGTTCCGGGTTCGATTCCCGGCAGGATCAGTTTGGGAATTTATAAATTCTGAATTTTCTCTAGTGTGGTCGGGTGGGAGGCTTCAGCCGAGGCTATTTACCACCCTACCATCAAAAACGAATCGCTAAGCGATTAAGCGTTCCGGTACTTAGCCTTGTAGAAAGCGACTAGGGGTAAGGATTTAATATAACTGCCATACCCTTAACAGATTGTCCCGCTTCCATCTTAGACTGCATCATCACTTACCATCAAGTGAGATCGCAGTCAAGGGCTAACTTGTAGTAGAATTTAAAAGTTAAATTGTGTTGTTAGATTGTGTAAGAGCTGGATTAATCATTGCTATAGTCACAATGATTGTGATTGGCTGAATTTGAGGTATTCTTGCTGCGACGGTAGGTAAACGTTTACCAGTAGAGATAGAGGATTAGCCAATCAGAGGGGATTGTAATCGTCAATAGCTAAAAAATTAAAAGCGTAGAGTAAAAACTAGAGTAGGGGCAAATTTGGATGGAGACCTTCGAACCAACCAGTGGCTGCCTGGAGTCAAAGTAGAAGCAAAACATTTTGTATTTAAATAAGCAGGTAAACGTTTACTAGTGCTTTCAAATCGTATTGTGAATGTATTGGTCAGAAATGCCTTTTTTAACTAAAATAAAAAACCGGCCAAGTGCGAGTCGGACTCGCGCACCGAGGGTTCCGTACTCAAGAAGTAGGTACTGAAGCAAAACAATCAGGCAAAAACCAATATGTTTATTTGACGACGAGTACGAGGTTTACTGTTAATATCAAAAAAACTATGCTAGTTAGATCATTGGCTATAGTTTTCCTGTAAAATATATATAAATTCCTATTGACCATAATTATTTCAGATTTTTCGATTGGTAAACTCCGGAGATAAGGGGGGGGGGGGAACGGTATTTTTTTAGACTTTTTCCCCGATAAATCAAAAACTATCATGACTAAAAATAATTAAAAATCTGTTTTAGAATGTACAAAGTAAACTCTTTCATATGATATCCCACACAGTACAGTTATCTCACTTTTAAATTTCAACCCTCCGATTTTCCCCCCTTTTTAAATAAGAACAAAAATAATTTCCATTTTTTTTAAATTCCAGTGTCTTTGGGCCACTAATATACACAACTATTCCAAATTTCATGTCGATAGCTTCGGTAGTTACTGAAATAATCGAGTGTGACGGACGGACAGACGGACAGACAGACGGAGAAAGTCGCACCATAAGGGTTCCATTTTACCATTTTGGTACGGAACCCTAAAAATAGGAGTTAAGTAGGTAGTTAATGAAATTTTTAAAAAATAACGAATCGGTGATGTATAGAATCTTGACATATCACTGACACAAGTTGTCCTGCGTGTAAATATAGTCCGTCAAACTTATCTGACCAGCAGGGCGACCGTGTATCTTTTGCATCAATCATTGATACATCGCAATCACCTCTGATTGGTTAACACTCTTCTACTATTGGACGAAATCCATTGACGCAGCAAGAATACCATAAATTCAGCCAATCGGCGGTGATTGCGATGCATCAATGATTGATGCAAAAGATAAGTACGCGGTCGCCCTGCGGGTTTCAGCGTCGCGATATGAAAAATAAAATAAAAACAAAAACTAAACAGGCATAAAAATTAGTTCCAATTTTGGCCACCGGGTCAGATTATTTTGTGAGAGTATAAATCATTTAATTTCATAAATCTATCAGACAAACAGGGAAGATTAGTTAATAAAATTCCTTTTTAAATTATTGTATTAAGTAAAATGTTAATAAACGGGAGATAAAGTTACTACTTAATACATAAATAATGGGATTAATATCGTCAATGCTATATCACATGTAATATGAGCCAAACTAATAAAATTCAATATCTATGAAAAACCCTTTGATACCAATAAAAAAGTAATAATATAATATTAATTAACACCAAGCTATACTGTATGAATAAATTAAGCAATTACGGATCTTAAACTTTAACCATAAAGGTCATATCATTGTTAATAATTTGTTTAACATATTTTTAATTTGTATCTAACATGAATACTAATTATTTTAAACGACATTTTGTTTAATTTTACGAGCATGTTGCCCAAATCTGCGTTCACACGAGCGCATTTGGTCGAGAAAAATTCGCGCGCATGCATCGTCGTGTGGCGACAACACAACCAACTTCATAAGGGCGAAATACACTATGGTTCAGTATCTACTATACTATACAATAACAAAATGAGAAAATTAAGGAGTTTTTCAAAAACCGTTATCCACGCGTAGTTGCGAGAATCATCAAGTAATTAAGGACGCGTTTGGAAACCTCGTAGTTTTGCTTTAAAGAAACTTTTTTTTAATTTTATTAATTAACATTATCACGTCATTATATTTGAGTGAAGTTCAAATGGTGTGCAGCGTAACAAAATAGAATAATAATCTAATTATAAGATTTATTTATACTTATATGAAGACTAATATCAGAGTGAGGTTTTTGTATGGCACCTCAAAACTTTGCGCAAGTCTTCACACTTGGTGTGGACCCAGTTTAGCGTTATCAAACTCATGAGATTTAGTGAGATATTAAGATAAAGTCGACAATGTGTTCTCAGTTTTTAAAAAAAATAACAGGTTGGTTGGTTATCTTATCCAATGGTACATTTGGCCAGAACACAGTTCATCTGTCTATCTATCCGGTATCTTCGAATATCTTTATCCATATTGTGTATATCTTTATCTACGAATGTCAAACCATTTGATGATCGACTTACAAATTCAATTAGACTAACAATTTACTGTAACCGTAAAAATAGTAACAAGTTTGAGTTAAAAATACATTTTTTTTAATTGCACATTATATAATATTAGGATGCACAAAGGCGAACTTAATACTTAGAGGTATTCTCTTCCAGTTAACCTTTGACGGTGGGGATAGGGTTGAAAGACAGTGTGTATAAAGATACCTTGTACCCAGGCTACGCCGACTTTACAGGGAATTTTCAATAAAGGACAAATCCATTGATTTGTTTTGTGGAAAATTACAAAATTTTCAAAGTCAAACTACTCAAATCACTTGACTCTTGATATCATATTGTCAGATAATCCTCTTTGTGTTGTTATCTTGACCCTGTATTGTAATTTTTAAGCATCTAATTTATTTTCTTTTTATCTACTTTTTTAAATATATTTATCGATAGTTATTTTCATTGATTTTTCGTAGTCTTGCTTTAGGAATCTTAATAATTTCCTAACGCAAACTTATGTTATTTATGTACGACTTTTCTTATGTGCACGATGTAACTACCTATAATTTGAATTGCATGTTTACCTAGTGCCTAAGCCATTGAACATTTTGTAGGTATACCTACTACTTGTAATTCTGTTGGTGGTTCAAATAAATTAAATTAAATTAAATTAAATTAAAAAGAGAGAAGAAGTACCTAAGAATTTAACTTTGAATTTTAACACTATACAGTGTACCTAATAAAACTATTCAAATTAAAGTGATAAGTATGAAAATTACTCGGACTAAGAGCGCATTTTTCAATTGATTAGTGTATAAAAAACATACCTTCATATCCCTTAAATAAGGTTTATAATTCTAGAACACAAACGTCAACAATATTAAAATAATACAGCTTAAAGCGATCGTAATATACCCCCTGTACTTACTGTACCAAACAATTTACTGTACAAATACCTACTAGTATGTACTTATATATAGGTATGAGAGTTGTAAATAAAAGCACTCAACATTACTGTCTGGTTCTATTTCAGTTCCCCCAACCCCGTCTGAAATTCTGTAGTCTGATTCCAGCAGCTGTTCAAATATGTATCTTAGTTTAATCTATGCGGTGCTTAGTCTGTGTAAATATACGCGTTAAACACTAGGTTCAAAGCTCGACTTTGACCGTGTGTTATAAAATAAATTAGCGACGACTCGTCCGCGTGGTTTAAGTTTTTTGTTAATCCCGGAAAACTCTTTAAATTTCCGGAATAAATAAATAGAAAGTAGCTTATGTCACTGTCCAGGTCTACAACTTTACCCATGCCAAAAATCACGTCATTCCGTTGCTCTGTTGTGGTGTGATTGAAGGAAAAACCAATAAACCGACAAACCAACACACTTTCGCTTTTATAATATTAGTAAGTATGAGTACGATAAGTCTATGGGGCTGACATATAGGTCATCTATAAGAGCCTCTTAAAAATACCAGATTAAAAAATACGTCAACTGCCAATTAAGATCGCAATTTTTTTTAGTAAAATAAATGTTGGAAAATTTTCAAAACTGGAACTCCTACAAGTTATTCATTCAAAATAGAGTTTTACATGCTTGAAATTTAATTTATCCCTCGTGCCAGTGAAAACAAACTGTATAGCGACAAATTTATGTCATAAACCACCAGAATTAAATGCTTTACGGGAATGCTTCCAAAGGGATAGAAAAATTGGTCAAGCGTGTCCGGTTTTGTGTAAGTAGGGTTCTGTATATTAAGTAAGTTATCCAACGCGATCGCGATGCGGCGTCATCTAATTATTAAAATAAAATGTAGGTGCCTTTCAATATTAACTGCGCCTTGAAAGCGTAGCATATAGATAGACAGACACACTTTCGCATTAATATTCAACCGATTTTAAACAAAATTTGGTAAGGTCGCGGGCATCATCTACTTTTAAGGGTTAACTTGTAGGTTTTTTTTTGTCATGAAACATCCGACAGTCATTTTTGTAAGAATACTTGAATTATTTTTTTTAATTTTAATTTTAATTTTTTTATTTGATCTACCAACAGAATGTTAGAGATACGGTTACAATTACATAATACAGTATCTTTCTGTGCTATAATCTATTAGTCTTCGAAATATTATTAAATTGGCTGTGGTAAACAAAAAGCAGGCATACGCAAATTCTCACCGGACCTGTACATGTTCTTATTTCGATTGGGGAACCCTAAAAACCACGTGTCCACATATTTAGATATCTTACACTACACAACTATAAAATTCAACCCTATTTCCTGTTCGTTAAAGTCTTAATTCGAACAAAGTTGGTAAAGGAAATGAAATTTGCACCATATTGGTACATTTTATAGAGTTAGTTTTTCCGTGGAAGCTCGGTGTCATTTGGATAAATTAAAAAAAAATCTATATTCCGCGGCACTGCAGGCAAATTTAGACTGAGGCCACTGAAATGCCGGGTGCACGGGTTAATTAAAAACTCTATAGAGAAAATGTCCATTTAAATGTGTTTTTAAATTGCTTGCCGAACTTTGCAACATATTTAAAATGTTTATGTAATTAAAAAAAATTATGAGATATTTAGTGGAACATTCATATTCAAAAATATGACTTCGTTTACAAAAATGGCCTCGACGATGAAGTTTGAAACTTCACACGGCCTAGCAATTATTAGAATAGAATAGAATAGAATTTTTTTTTTTTTTTGCTTTGATTAATACTTAAATCTGACATGATCACGAATCGCTAAAGTTTCATCAGAAATAACAATTAAAACAGCAAGTTGAAAGAGTTGCGCATATCACATCAGTGAAACCAGAGACTCATTTTGTCAGCCAAAATAAATTATTATCTCCTCTAATATGTAACTTTAAAGCTTGATAACCAATTCAAACCATCAATAAACTAGATTTACATTAGAGTAAATATTATACTACTAGCTGATTCCCGCGACTTCGTCCGCGTGGACCAAGTATTTTCGATTCCCGCGGGAACTCTTCAATTTTCCGGGATAAAAAGTAGCCTATGTCCTTCCCCGGGATGTAACCTAACTCTGTACCAAATTTCATCAAAATCGGTTGAACAGATACATTCTCTTGATTCCCGCGGGAACTCTTCAATTTTCCGGGATAAAAAGTAGCCTATGTTTTAATCCGGGTTATATGCTATCTAAGTTCCAAATTTCAGCCAAATCGGTTCAGCAGTTGCGGCGTGAAGAAGTAACAAACATACACACAAACTTTCGCCTTTATTATATTAGTGTGATGTGATCCCGTGACAGATTTGCTTTTTTGATTAGTTGCTGTAAGTGATTGGACGTCAATAAGTGTACACGTACAGAGTACCTAATTTGAATAAATAAATATAGATAACCTAATGATACCGAACTACAAGAGAACTACAGAAATAAGAGCTCTTCTTCCGCTCTTTTCGTAGCCCCAACGTTAACGGGACGTCGAAAGCATGCAAAAAGTAAGGGCAGACGTTCGCACACCTTTTTGCCTTTTTGAGACTGAATTTCCAGAATTAAAATAGACGGTAGTGTATTTTTGCACATTTTTCGGTCACTTTGTTTTAGTTTCCCTTTGCAGTGATAATATTATTGTCTGCATTGGATTTTGGATACGCGGATTTTAACGTAAAATTGATTTTTTTATGCATACCTTTCTCTTTAGGATGAAAGTACTTTATCATAATATGGACTGTTATAATTAGTACGAAATTGTGTCTGACGGTCTCTTATGCTTTCCAGGCTCATCTCTTACACTGAATTTGATGAAAATTATTATTATTATTATTATACACTTTATTTGTACCACCACAAGTAAAAATAACATAGATAAAATTGGAAAAAAAGTAAACACAGACAGAAGTAGGATACAAAAGGCGGCCTTATCGCGGAAAATTGATTTTTTGTAAGAGATAGCTTGCATCTTGGCGGTGGACACTGGCTCAAGTGATTTTTTTTTAAACGCACATAACTCCGCGTGCGTTCGATCACGCGGAGTCGAATCCGTGACCCCTTATTGGTTGGGTGTCTTAACCTATTATTATTTTATATTATTATTACTAGATGATGCCCGCGACTTCGTCCGCGTGGGTTAAGATTTTTTGATTCCCGCGGGAACTCTTTAATTTTCCGGGATAAAAAGTAGTCTATGTCCTTCCCCGGGATACAATCTACCCTTGTAGCAACTTTCATCAAAATCGATCGAGCAGATGGGCCGTGAAAGCGTAGCATACAGACAAACAGACATACAGACAAACGGACAGATAGATACACTTTCGCATTTATAATATTAGTACGGATTTCTATTATCTGTTTAATACTATAAATACAAAAGTGTGTTTATCTTTCTGTCGGTCTGCTATCCCAGGAAAAAGCCACTTGTTATCCCGGAAAATTAAAAAGTACACACACGCACACTTCAAATACCTAATCTGCCCGTACTTTTCCCATTAAAAATTATAATATTATTGTTGTAATACCAACTTCCATGGCTATAACTTGAAAATGAAGGACTTTCATAGAAACTTTCAACCCCTATTTTACCCCGTTAGAGGTAAAATTTTGAAAAACACACACGTATTTCTTTATTTTTTATCGAAAGTCAAAATACCAATTTTCGTTGATATTATTTGAAAAATATCTTGAGAAAAGGAGGCCTTTCATACCAACTTTCATCCCCTATTTCACCCCTTTGGGGTTCGAATTTTCAAAAACTGTGAGACACGTATTTCTTCATTTTCAACCCGCAGCTCATATACCAGTTTCATGGCTATAACTTGAAAAACGACGGACTTTCATACAAATTTTCAACCCCTATTTTACTCCTTTGGGGATGGAATTTAGAAAATCCTTTCTTAGTGGATACCTAGTCTTCACAAAGAACAAACTCTCCAAATTTCATGTCTCTAGGACCAGCGGATTAGGCTTTGCGTTGATATATAAGTCAGTCAGTCAGTCAGGACTTTGAATTTTATATATGTCACCGTAAGATCGTAAAAACCGTTTGATTATAATATACCTCGCAAGATTGTGAACTATCGAAAGATTGTGAACTGAACATACTGATTACAATTTAACGCATTATTTTTCGGTAGATTATAATCCATCGAAGTAAAACCGTCAAATTGTGAAATACCGTGCGACGGAACGCACCTAGCGCGGTGATTGGTTGAACGGTATATGCCATGCGTCGCCATATTTGTTTGATAATTCATTTGTTGTCGAATGTAAACAAACAGTGTTTTGGTGATTGTAAATTGATTTCGTGTTGAAAATAACTCACAGCTTTAGAATTCGTTACATAAAATTGTTGTGGAAGTAAAATGACTCTATGATTAACCAAAGAAGTGCAGTTTGAATGATAGATAAGTTAGTATTCGTCACTGAACATAGCCTTAAATTACAGAAATTTTGCGTGTTTTAATATTTTTTATGCGCGTGAACCTATGTGATCTTATTTGATAACATTTACAATGTCGGATATTGTATATATATTATTGTTGTAATACCAACTTCCATGGCTATAACTTGAAAATGAAGGACTTTCATAGAAACTTTCAACCCCTATTTTACCCCGTTAGAGGTAAAATTTTGAAAAACACACACGTATTTCTTTATTTTTTATCGAAAGTCAAAATACCAATTTTCGTTGATATTATTTGAAAAATATCTTGAGAAAAGGAGGCCTTTCATACCAACTTTCATCCCCTATTTCACCCCTTTGGGGTTCGAATTTTCAAAAACTGTGAGACACGTATTTCTTCATTTTCAACCCGCAGCTCATATACCAGTTTCATGGCTATAACTTGAAAAACGACGGACTTTCATACAAATTTTCAACCCCTATTTTACTCCTTTGGGGATGGAATTTAGAAAATCCTTTCTTAGTGGATACCTAGTCTTCACAAAGAACAAACTCTCCAAATTTCATGTCTCTAGGACCAGCGGATTAGGCTTTGCGTTGATATATAAGTCAGTCAGTCAGTCAGGACTTTGAATTTTATATATGTCACCGTAAGATCGTAAAAACCGTTTGATTATAATATACCTCGCAAGATTGTGAACTATCGAAAGATTGTGAACTGAACATACTGATTACAATTTAACGCATTATTTTTCGGTAGATTATAATCCATCGAAGTAAAACCGTCAAATTGTGAAATACCGTGCGACGGAACGCACCTAGCGCGGTGATTGGTTGAACGGTATATGCCATGCGTCGCCATATTTGTTTGATAATTCATTTGTTGTCGAATGTAAACAAACAGTGTTTTGGTGATTGTAAATTGATTTCGTGTTGAAAATAACTCACAGCTTTAGAATTCGTTACATAAAATTGTTGTGGAAGTAAAATGACTCTATGATTAACCAAAGAAGTGCAGTTTGAATGATAGATAAGTTAGTATTCGTCACTGAACATAGCCTTAAATTACAGAAATTTTGCGTGTTTTAATATTTTTTATGCGCGTGAACCTATGTGATCTTATTTGATAACATTTACAATGTCGGATATTGAGCCTATCTTTCAACACCGACCAATCAGGGACGGCCTTCGGACAGCTGACAATTTAACGCGCGGCAGATTGCGATTTAACAGTTTCACTTGGATGGATTATAATCTACCGAAAAATAATGCGTTAAATTGTAAGCCGTATGTTCGGTTCACAATCTTTCGACAGTTCACAATCTTGCGAGGTATATTATAATCAAACGATTATTACGATTTTACGGTGACATATATATGACACCGCCAGATTGTAAAAACCGTAAGATTGTTATCTAACGCTTTTTTTCGATAGATTGTAAACAGTCGAAAGATTGTGAACCGTTCAATTTTTTAAGTGTCAATTTTTGAAATATTCATTGTATTTACGTTTTCTTGTCTCTTTCTTGTAGGTTAGGTTAGTCTCTTTCTTGCACTTAGGTTTTATCGGGTTAATAAGCCTTACAGATTACAATCTACCGAAAAATAATCCGTTATATTGTAATCATTCGACAGTTTAAAATTTCGCGAGTTAGATTATAATCTAACGGTTTTTACAATCTTACGGTGACATAATATATAGATTATTGGGCTATCACCGCTTCAATTTCTCTATTTTGATTCACTCCATTAGAACCCAAAGCTGATCAAGAGGAGTTCTACCTATACTATTCTATGCTTATAGTTTGGATCGATGGATGGATGTTTGTTACTCAATCACGCCTGAACGTCTGAAGGGATCTGGATGAAATTTGGCACAGAGATACATTATAGTCTGGAATATTACATAGGCTCCGTTTAATACTCCCGCGGGAATCAAAAAACCTCAATTCACGCGGACGAAGTCGCGGGCATCAGCTAGTATCTCATAAATAAAGACTATTTCGTAATGTTTCATACTCATACATGTAAAAACATGTTGATGATTCATTGTGCGCTGAATTTTTTTACATACGCTGACTCATAGACGTGGGAACTCATGTAAATTTTAATAAGCGAATTCCGTTCATAGGCCAAAACACATTTAGGCACATACTCCTTAACAGTATGGGCCTAAAAATAGGGCTCAGGGTCACCCAGCCGGTTAGGAAGAGGGTTACGCTCGCAGTATGCCCATGTGATCAACCCCCCGATTGTGTAAGAAAATTGTAATCATTTGTCAAACGTAGGTATAATTCGACCCGTTTAAGGAGTTTATAGATATCTGCACGTCAAAAAACATGTATGAACTCCCTAAACAGTTCGGGTTTAAGCTGTCAAATGATTACGATTTGCTTAGACAAATGGGCCTCAAATCGGAAATGCGGAGATACGTAGGAGAACGCGAGAAACGTAAAGAGTGTAAAGGCCACCACCACCACCACCACCTTACGTTACTCTGGGTCGGACTATTATCATACTAATGTACGGTCTATAATGCTTAAGCAAGGTATTTATTTTGTTTCAAAGTTATCAAAAGTTTTCAAGCATCGAATTCAATGAAAAGAGTATAATTGACTTTTTTATAATACAATTCATTTCCTAATTTCAAGTTTGATACATTAGCATCATCGCATTTTGTTAACAGTGACATTGGTTAAAAATATTGAAACATGTTTTCTACATCTATCTTTGCCACATTGCCTCATCGCCTACTGAAAAAGTTAATAAAATCTATGACCTATGTATGCCATTAGGCATTTGTGTCAGAAGGTGGTTGGTAATCCAACCACCTTCTGTTTTCACATGTTCACCAACCAATTCACCTTCACAAATGTGTTCATGCAATTATGAACCCTGAGGGGGAAAAAATATTCTGACCGCGACTGTACAGTCGCCCGTTATATGGGTTGTGTGTTAGAGAGATATCTCACTAAAACAATAAGTACAATGCCTAAAACAGCGCCTTAATTTGTTACGGAACATTTGCTAGGCGGGTTTAACTCGTTCTTGGCCGGTTCATAAATTTATCACTTCAAAATTCTTTGATAGAACGCTTATTTTACAAACTCCTTCAAACCTAAAATATGTGTCCACGGTCCAACAATTAGGTACATAAATCATATTATTTATTACTATTATTTCGAATTAATTTCTTGCTACCTCCCGATTACTATCACGCAAACATAAATTTGGCTTATCTCAACTTACTGTCATCGGATGGTTGAAAACCACTCAAAAAACTGTTGTACACATAGGTTTTACGACAACTTTTAACCGTGTATAATTAATTAACTAAAAGAGGCGGAAAGATTAGATGATAGGTATAATAATATTAAGTGGTTTAGTTTTTAAAACGCATATTCATATTTATTTCTTGATTGGTTATATTATATCTGTTGTTATACTAGCTGTTGCCCTCGACTTCGTCCGCGTGGTTTTTTGGTTCCCGCGGAAAGTGGCAGAGGTATGTGTTATTCTAGACTATATTATAATCTATCTCTGTGGCCAAAGTTCATCTAGATCCGTTCAGCCGTTCTGGCGTGATTGAGTCAAACATCCATCCATCCATCCATCCAAATAGAATAACTCAAGGCAGTAACTAGATGGGTGACCTAAAAAAAAGAAAATGTGTTTTTTCTGAATTTCTATTGTTATTGTAACTTTGAGTGACTTTAGCTAGTTACTTTCGTTGATGTTCTATATTATATAAAAAATGGTAACGATTAACAGATGGATTAATTCTTTGGATGACTCTTAGGAGAAGGTTCTTATGAGTGGATGAGTGTGAGGACTTAGGTTTGAATCCCGGCAGGAACGATTAGAAAATTTATTTCAGCTTTCATAAATACCGCTTTAATTTCTTGGAATTAAAATAAATAGGTTTTTTAAATAAATAAAAATAAAATAAATAAAAGTTTATTGACCAATACTAAATAATCCACTAGATAAAGAGGTAGAGGGTTGTTAGTGGTATGGCAGTTAGATATATTAAACCCATTATTGGTTTCTACGCGGCATCATACCGGAACGCTTAATCGCTTGGCGACGCGTCTTTGTTGGTTGGGTAGCAATTAGCCACGGCCGAAGCCTTCCAGCAGGAGAGACCAGGGAAAATTCAGAAATTATAAATTCCCAAATTGACCCTGCCGGGGATCGAACCCGGGTCCTCCGCACGTTAAGACAACTCAACTAAGGCGCTCCACACTGCGCCACGGTGGTCGTCAAAAATCAAAAGCATTGTGGAATAAATGTTTTTTCTGTCTTTCTTTCTTTCATGGTTTAAGTCTGGGGGTAGGTAGGTATATCATGCATGTAGACACATAGTTATATTTAACCACGTCGCCCGATCACTTAGTCCACCCTTGCAGCGGAAACGGTCCACGTGGTGCGAGCCATCCATTGCTGAAAACGAACTTACATCCAGGGGGCGTATTCTAAAAATAATACGCAACAGAATAATCTAAATGTACCGCCAGTCGGTTTAGTGATGCCGCCAGACCGGTCCGCCGTGGCTCAAAACGTGGCTTTTGTTACAAAAATATGACCGAAAGTGCTTATTAGAATTACACGGTGATATTTTTTACCGATCACGGAATAAGGTGAGCTAAGTTGCTAGTTAATTTTCTTTACTTTGTTGCATTTTTATTTCCTTCATTGCTAGTTGCGAAACGATTAGATTTTTTGTTGTTGGGTTATTATATTCTGTTCTAGTTGAGTTTTATTTTCGTTTTTTGGGGCGTGATTTGACATGAATAGTGAAGTGTTGCTAAGACGAAAATCATAACATAGATCGGAACATAGATCTAACATACATTGTTTCATAAATTGTACAATACATCATGCGTTTTATAGTGAACGAAAACATCATAAATAATCTGCCATATATCTTGAAGATCTATGGACGTAACCATAAACTATGGAAGTTTATAATATTATGTGTCGCCAATTTTGCAACTGCGAACTAATGGGTCGCTTATATTGAGCTGAACAGACTGGCACGACAAGACTAAACATAGTTCCCCTTCGTTTTTTTAGGTTTGTAGTTTGTACCCCTAGTTTTCCCCCTGAGGCCTTTTGCAGTGCTTGCAATCATTTGCAATCCTTTAAAGTCAAGGCCAAGGGTGTGAAATACGTTTCGTCCTTTCGCGTTAGTCAGGACATTTTTGTCCGCTAGAAAACTTCTGTTTTCGCGCTTTGTTGTACCAATCGGTCGGAAATTGTTTGCGTCGTATCGTATTATGTCTGGCCTCCATATTATCGATGATAACAAAGCGGTTAGACATAACAGAGAATACATAAACAGGGGAAAATTTTCAAATTTAGAAATATTCCGTAAACATCGCATCACTCTGGGAATCGGGAAGGAATCCTTTACATTGTGATAAGATTTTTCAATAGGTCCTGCTCCTGCGCATAAAGGCCGGCCCATACACGGACTGCTCCAGCAGTTAGCCAGTCATCAACATACACGGACAGCCCCTGCAGTCATATTCAACAGTTTGATAACTGCTGTCAACCGCCCGAAGCAGTCGCAACTGCTCGAGCGGTTCCATGTAGGTATATGTGTACGCAGAAGACTAACTCAGAAGTTCACTATGCAGTCGCACCTTGAAGCAGTCCTTCCTGACTGCTTCAAGCTGTCCGTGTATCCGAGGCCTAAGTAGGCCATAGTTCTCCTATTATATATACCTTTACGTCCTACATGTTTTAAATAAATTGAATTGAATTGAATATTATATTATCAAGTCCAAAAAATATCGATTTTGGATTTACGTCGTAATATGACGTAAAGCTCGGTCAAAGCTGTAAAGTGCGGAATTTAAAAATGACGCTGAGTCAAATATTTATAAGCAGCCGGATCGGTGAATCGTTTGTTTGTGTTTTTGTTACGCATTTAGGCACACGCGGAACGTGACTTCTTGAGATACTTTCTATATCTTCAACGGATAAACGGTTCAAAACGAAAATGTGTGAAAGTTCTAGCTTAAGAATGTCTAAAGCGCCGGCGCCAAGCGCGTAGCTTACGCGATGATGATTCTGCAATTATTTTATTTACCTCTTCTATCATATCACACTAATACTATAAATGCGGAAATGTGTTTATTTGTTGATTTGTTGGTTTATCCTATAGTCAATCAATAGACGGCAAATTTTAAGCTAGTATTAGGGCCACAACAAAGATTTAAGACGCAGCGGAAACCAATCCTAAATCTATGGGCCACAGCACACCACGAAAAAAATATTATGTCAAGCAGATAATAATAATCAAAAAGCCCACGTGCGCACTTTATATCCCCAACAAACGGGCGAGATTTGATTTTTGTATAACATTGTGCATCTTTTTATTTATATGGAGCTGTACAGATTACCGCGACAAGACATAACGTGTTTCTCCTGAGAAGCGGATGTTTCATGCTTTCATGTTCTGTCCTGTCCGTAGAGTGTCTTCGCCCTTAGAGACATTAGAGTCAGTTATAGAGTTCAACGGTCGAACAAATATAGCAGAGAATGGGAAACAAAATTAAAACGAAGCGAGAAATGCCGGCGTCTATTCTCTAACTCAGCCCTAATGTCTAATGTGTTCGAAGTATTTAAAAGAAAAGACAATTAACTGATTTCCTGAGTGAATTTAACATTAACCTGGCCCTCCACGGCTTCGTACGGACAACAGTTACGCAAACCTTTGACAGCCTTTAATTATATATGAGTAGCTGATGCCTGTGACTTGCCTGTGAAACAGGTGTTGGTTTGTATGATAGTCATTAGGTATATATTATACTAGCTGATGCCCGCGACTTCGTCCGCTTGCTTTAAGTTTTTTTGATTCCCGCGGGATCCCCCTAATTTTCCGGGATAAAAAGTAGCCTATGTCACTCTCCAGGTCCCCAACTATGCCCCTACCAAAAATCGCGTCAATCCGTTGCTCCATTGCGGCGTGATTGAAGGACAAACATTCCGCATTTTTATTATTAGTATGATTAATCATCTACGTCTTCAATGCAATTCATTTGCTGTTGCTCGTTGCGGAGTAAAAAAGAATTTAGTGTCAAAATCGGTTCAGAATTGACGGAATTATCGAGTAATATCGACCAAAAATTTAACTGTGTTCCATCTTTTTGTCTATTAGATAGAACATCATTGCGTAATCCCGTAGGAATACTATTAAAAATATAGGTATAAATATGTCTCTAAGTTGCATTCAAATCTGCTCAGTAGATTCAGCTTCATTCGTGTAGACAGGCAAATAGTCACTCAAATATTTTAAAAATATTGTAGACTCCGTAATCGATACCAAATCTTTCTTCAGATTATTATTGAATATTATTATGTTGAATGTACAGAAATCGACGTATTTATTATAAATAATTAATTAGTATGGGAATGATATTTGCTGCAATATGTCGTAACATCGTACACCGTAGGTACCAGAAATATTCATCTCGATTTTCTAACCAAAAATCGGACCACTAATTTCAATTTCGCAGGGCAATAAAAATTATCCCTACGATACAGAGGTGTTTTTTCATAGAAGCGATCAGCAGAAGTGGGGCACAGATCTGAGACCCGATACGTTTTGCGATAGGGACCACACGAATTGTGACACAACCATTAATATATTGTGGGCGTCGAACAAATTGAGGTGATCAATGCGATAATTATATGGTGCGATAATTTTACATGCGATTGTAATATTATTTTGTGTCTATTTTATTTATAACTAGTGGGCCCGGCAGACGTTGTCCTGCCCTATCTTCCTTGCAATTTTTCCATATTTTCTCACCGTTTAAACCTTCCCTGGACTACGACAAACATTTCAAAACCAAAATCAGCTAAATCGGCCCAGCCGTTCTCGAGTTTTAGCGAGACAAACGAACAGCAATTGATTTTTATATATATAGAAGACTACCTGATGCCCGCGACTTCGTTCGCGTGGTTTAAGTTTTTATGATTCCCTCGGGAACTCCTTAATTTTCCGGGATAAAAAGTAGCCATGCCAAAAATCACGTCGATCCGTTACTCCGTTGCGGTGTGATTGAAGGACAAACCAACAAACCAATAAACCAAAAAACAAACACACTTTCGCATTAATAATATTAGTATGATTATTATCACCCACTGTGCCCACTGCTCGGCACAGGCCTCCACTCTCATAGGAGAGCGGGAATTAGAGCTTAGACCCACCACACTGCTCCAATGCGGGTTGGCGGGCTTGAACGATCATTACTCGTATCATGTTAGTGATAATAACCGGGACCGACGGCTTAACGTGCTCTCCGAGGCACGGGGGTGAAACACCGCCAATTTCCAACTCCGGGCTTGCACTGAGAATTTCTTAATTGAAAAACCCAATACCTAACTCTTATGCCCGACCGGGAATCGAACCCATTACCTCGTGATCCGCAGTCGACTATGCTAACCACTAGACCAACGAGGCAGTCGTTAAATAATTTAGTTGAGTAAGTACAATAACTAATTTTGTTTTGGGATTTTGATAAATATTTCGGGGTGTTTATATTAAAGTTATTTACTGTGGCGAGTTAATGGAATGTTTGATATAACAACCTTTGAGAGAGAGACCTAGAGATCGCCTCAAAGCGATAAGGCCGCCAATTGACCCATCTTTTATTTTTAGTTTTATTGTTTGTGTTTATTTATGTTTTAGGTGTACAATAAATAATATTTCAATCTGCTTCTTCAAACTAAGCCTTTCCAAGTTTTACGAATTGGTTTAAATATGTGATAGAAGCAGGCGCCACTTTGCGGAAGTCCATGATAATGAAAGAAGTAGAACTTTAAAAGTAAACTTGACAACGATTGATAATCAACATCTCCTAAAGATGCTCCGGTGATGGAGTGAAACGTACGTTGAGAATAATTTGGAAGATATATTGTGTGGTGTAGGGAATATCGCAATCATAGAGCAAGCAAATACTCTACAGTCTACCACATAGATTCGCTTACTGTGGCGGATTTTATAGCGAGTTAAAGTTCTATTTCTTTCATTAGAATTGGTTTACTAAAATCTCGATAGTGAGATCATATTCCATTCCAATTTGCTTTAACCATTGCATTCAAGTTTTTATAAAATGATATGAATGATTTCCTCTCTATTTCTAAATCAAACTGGCTCGCTTATAATAATATCGTCGATACTTATTCTTCAGCTATTTTGAATATGTGATTTTAAATGCATATTGGCATCAATAAACATAAATATTTGCATTCACATCTGTCCTAGACGCATTGGCCTCCCATACTCTATACTCACAGACTTAAGAAATAAGTAGAATGTAAATGAGTAGTCAATAAATGAATCCTTTTAATGGAAGCCAATTAAATTGTTTGAATTTGGTCCGGTTGATTCACGTTTTTAGAAGAGAATGAGAAGTCAGGGCTAAATAGTGTCATGATATAAAACATTGAATCATCGAACATCGATTGAGTGATTTGAATTAATAAAAAGATCGTATTTATATTGAAGAAGGTATTTTTCTTTGCAATAGGTACGACGTTTTTTGAGTTTTTTACGTACAAGATTGTGTGATTCTAATCTGAAAAAGTATTCTATGGTATCAAGGTATTAGGGAAAATGATAATTTAAATATAATATTGATAAGAAAAAATTACTAGCAAAAATGTACCAAACTGTTCTTAACACGATATACCTATAATGTAGTTATCTGCAGCTGCATTTTACTAACCAATACTCTGTTATGCTCTAGGTCTAACAATTTTCGATTAACACCAGTTGACAGCGTCCCGTTCAACTTTTCCATTTAGTCTGTGTACCCTATACTAAGTTATGAGTAAGTCGCTGTATTATAGAAAAAACAAACCATAAGTTCATGGGAAACCGTCCGCCATATTGCCCACAGACTGCGATAATTAACTTAAGTACACAAATTAAAAAAAAAACGTGGGCGTTAAAATAATATTTTTGTTAAAACCACATGGTGAGAGATGCGGTGTAAAAGAGCTGCTGGAAGTGACATCAGTGCAGTCCTTTAAGTTGCATAATTCAGCTATAATATAAGAAATAATAAAATAAAATAGCTTTTAAATATTCCTTATTTATACATTTTGTGCTTAACATCTACACTATATAATTTTTTACATCACATCTTGCAAGCATCTTCATGATAAGCAAAAGCATCTAGCCGTGTCTAACTTATTTCGTCGAATTGGAAAATTAGAAGCCCTATTGTACACAGACATAATAAAAATCTGTGCTATTGTATGAGAGTCGAAGTAATCATTTTTGAGAGCTTAAAATCTATTTATTCGAACTGTTACATACAAGTTTATACATGCTTTTTGACATGAAGGTGAATTTTGTCCTTACCTACTCTGCAAATACAATGTACGAGTATGTACTACATTACGGTACTTCCGTTTCGAAGTCTGTTAAAAATATTATCAAACAATCAATCAATCAATCGATTTATTTATTTTCCCTATTACAAATTAGCACCACATCCAGCAAAAGTATATCCTGTAAAATACAGAACAGCCACATGGCGTCAGCATGTTGTCGACTATTCGTAGAGATAAAATGGCTTTCAGATTAACTTTAATTTAATTTGTTAATGGAAACATTACCCTTTTATAATTACTCAATCTATATAAAATAAAAATGAATGTTGCTAAGCGCAAAACTCGAGAACGGCTCGACCAATTCCACGGAATGTTTTTATATAAAATAAAAATAAAAATAGTCCGCGTTGACTGGAGGTTTTTTGGTTCCCGCGGGAACTCAACTTTCCGGGATAAAATGTAACCTATGTGTTGTTGCAGACTATAGTCTATCTTTGTGCCAAATTTCATCCAGATCTGCTTAGCCGTTTTGGCGTGATTGAGTACAAACCTCCATTTGAGGTTTTTGGTTCCCGCGGGAACTCTTCAATTTTCCGGGATAAAAAGTAGCCTGCGTCATTCCCTGGCGTGTAAACTATCTCTGTATCTCTTATTGATAAATATTACTAGATGGTGCCCGCGACTTTGTCCGCGCGGAATAAGTTTTTTGACGACCTCCCTGGCGCAGTATTGAGCGTGCGGAGGTCCCGGGTTCGATCCTAGGCAGGGTCAATTTGGGAAATTATGATCTCCTAATTTTCTCTAGTCTGGCCTGGTGGGAGGCTTCGGCCGTGGCTTGTTACTACCGGCAAAGAAGTGCCGCCAAGCGATTTAGCTACGATGCTGTGTAGGAACCGATTATGGGTATGGGTTTATAACTGCCATGCACCTAACAGGTTAGCCCGCTACCATCTTAGACTGCATCATCACTTACCATCAGGTGAGATCGTAGTCAAGGGCTAATTTGTAGAATGTAGTAGATAAAAAAGTTTTATTTCTCCTGTATGCTCAGAAATTGCTTTGCAGAAGTCGTGGTCTTTTATAATTTGGTAACAGTTAGATATTAATCAATCAATCAAATTTTTTTTATTCAAGTAGACTTATAACAAGTGCTTTTGAATAGTCGAGTGAATCTACTACTGGTTCGGAATACCGTTCCTACCGAGAAGAACCAGCAATAAACTCGGTATTAGAACCTAATAACCTAACTTTAAAATCAATAGTTTTCGACACAATTCAGTATTTAATTGGTTACGGTCTTTAAAGTCCACCAATTAGCGTTTGCGTGCGTAACAAATTAATTAATTAATTGTTTACAAGTTTAATAAAGTTGAAAATTTACCATGGTGGTAATTAATTATTATAGGATATCGAAAATAATATTACAAAGCTTTATGGTAGGAAGCAAACCACATTAAACTTTACAGTTCAAATTAATAAAATGAAATACCCAAGAGCTCAAGAACACAAGGAACAAAAAAACTGACTTTTAACAAACTCCCTGGCGCAGTGGTGAGTGCGGTGGTCTTACAGTGCGAGGTCCCGGGTTCGATTTCTGCTGGGTCAATTTGGGAATTTATAATTGCTGAATTTTCATTATCATGGACTCCCGAAAAATAACGCCTGCTTCTATCCAATGCTAAAAACCCATTTTTTTCTTTACAGATAATGCCAATCGCCACATGAAAAGTACCCTACAAATGTATGAAACATCGCACCATGAGACTCATGACACATGAGCCAATATGGCGGAGTTAGAGCTAAATCCGGGCGCGCACAGGGTTGGTTCCGAAATCGAAAATAGAACGGTAACGCGCCGGAAACGATGGCCGGATGCGTGCATTTGGATCCTGCTGGTGGACATCTTGTTAGCCGGTTGTCATGGTTACCAGGAACAGAGGTTCGCGATGGAGCCGCAAGATCAGGTTTGTTTGGATTGGTTTTATTTTGTTTATCTCAAAATCTCGTTATAATATTCGCATGACTTATTCGTAAAAAAAGTAACGATAACTTGACAGAGCTATAATACCTATGTTAAAGTGGTGTCTATCTTGAGGATATACAATTCAAAATGTCACTCAGATCAGAGGTGTGATTGTCTAAGAACATTGATATTTAACATCAATTCGACCATTCGAATATCTGAAATTATTAGATGATTTTGGATGGATCGTTATTGTATGATTTGATAACTTTCGCAGGATTTGACAGTTTGAGCTCATTGCTATTATAATGCCGCTGGCTAAGACAGTAGAATCAATTTTTTTAAATAAAGGAAAACATAAATTCGAACATTATACCTAGAAGTGTTTGTAATTAATTCTGTGTAAGTAATATACTTAAATGGTGCATAATATTAAAAGTGAGTGCTTTCCTGATTTCATCAGCTTTTCTTCAAAAGGACTTAAGGAGGATTTTAACGTTTTAGATTATTGATGTAGAATTTTAGTTTATGTAGTTCATAAATTAAGCCCACCCGTACGAAGCCCGGTCGGGTCTTAATTGAAATAAAATGATGTGGACAAAGTCGTGGGCATAAATTAACTATTATATATATACGTGGTGGGCACCATGATGGTTGGTCTAGTTTCGCAATCGAAGCATCGTTACAATTAGACATAAACCCTAAAGTGTCGACTGTCGATATAAAAGTTAAGTTTAATGTTCTTTTTAACGGTTACGTTTATCAGTTTATTTATATGAGTCTCAATGTCTCAATTTATGTGGGTCTATGGGGTCATTGACCTTTTTGTTTTCAGTTTTTTGTCCAAGTTAGCCCTTGATACACATGGTTGTAAGGTATGATGCAGTCTAAAATGGTAACTGGCTAACCTGCTTGTGGTATGACAGTTTTATTAAACCCATACCCTTAGTCCGGGATATAATCTACTAGCTGATGCCCGCGACTTCGTCCGCGTGGAATATGTTTTTTTGATTCCCACGGGAACTCCCTAATTTTCCAGGATAAAAAGTAGCCTATGTCACTCTCCAGATCCTCAACTATACCCATGCCAAAAATAACGTCGATCCGTTGCTCCGTTGCAGCGTGATTGAAGGACAAACCAACAAACCAACAAATAAAGTGACTTTCGCATTTATAATATTAGTATGATCTCTCGTCAAAAATAGATTTAGCAGATGAGCCGTGAATCGTTAACAGATAGACAGACAGACACTTTGGCGTTCATAATATTAGTATGGACTAGCTGATGTCCGTGACTTCGTCCGCGTGGATGGAGGTCTTTCGATTCCCGCGGGAACTCCTTAATTTTCCGGGATTAAAAGTAGCCTTTGTCCTTCTCCGAGATAAAACCTTTCCCAGTGCCAAATTTCACCAAAATCGGTTGAACAGGTGGGCCGTGAAAGCGTAGCAGACAGACAGACACACTTTCGTATCCATACTAATATTATTAATGCGAAAGCGTGTCTGCTACGCTTTCACGGCCCACCTGTTCAACCGATTTTGATCAAATATGTTACAGGAATAGGGTGTATTCCGGGGTAGGACATAGGCTACTTTTTATATTAGAAAACTAAGGAGTTCCCGCGGGAATCAAAATAACTTAGTCGCGGGCATCGTCCAGTTTATAATAATAGTATGGGTAGTATGTATATTAGTATGGATGAATATTTATAAGTCAGCGGATTCCAGATACCTAGTAGCAAAATTATGATGTACGAATTCCGTTTTATTAATACACACAGCGACCTTGTTCGCCAGTTTTATTTTATAAATACTGATAACAATTAGTGTGGGGTATCTACAAGTGATAAGAGCTCTCAGATTTTTTTTATTCCTGAATTTTGTTGTTCTCCAAGCAAAATGCCAGGAACATCTTTCTCTTGTTATATGGATTTTGTTGCACACAATCTCTTAACTAAACTATAATGACAGCACTTATTGTATTGCTATTCGTTTCATAATACCTATGATTATTCTCTGTAAAAATGGATAGCTGCACTAGATTTAGTTCTATCAATTTAGAGTTAATCCCAAATTAAAAAAAATAAATTTATTGAGTCGTGGGGTATCATATTTAGTTTTTCTTATCACAATTAAAATTAAAACATGACTTACGTACTACATACATAGCTTTTTAGGGTAATCTAGAATTTATAAATAACTAGATGATGCCCGCGACTTCGTCCGCATGGATTATTTTCAATTCCCGCGGGAACTCCTTAATTTTTCGGGATAAAAAGTAGCCTATATCCTTCCCCGGGATACAAACTGTCCCTGTACCAAATTTCATCAAAATCGGTTGAACAGGTAGGCTGTGAAAGCGTAGCAGACTGACAGGCAGACAGACACACTTTCGCATAATTATAATATTAGTATGGAAGTATGGATGATTGCATTTAAATTATTAGAAACACAAAATTTCACTTTCGCTACATACCTACTATAAATTAGCCCCACAAAAATACGATGTCTTAATTTGAATAGCTAATTATTTTGTTAATTTACATAGGTATTTGATCAACCGTTCAATGTTTCGGATAAATTATTTTGAGGCGGATAAAGTTCTTAATTAAATCGGTTAGCTGCATAATTTTCGTTATTTATTATTAATATTGTACCAATTTTATGTACATATAGTTTTGTTATTAGGGTTGCATACCTAACAGCTAGGTTTGCAACCCTTAATGTCTTACCCCACAGTGCAGAGTGTAGTGGGGCTAGACCTTTAAGAACCAAACGTGATAATAAGGGAGCATGACGTATGTGTTAACACATTTTTATGTTTCCTGTGTCTCCATGACATGGTAAACGAAAAACTGGTACAGAAAGTGGACATATTACATGGAGGGTTTTGGAAATAAGGTCATTAAACTTTTTTTGATGATTTTACTCCCGACAAAGGCCAATCTTGGATTTTATAATATACCAGCTCTATGACGACCTCCGTGGCGCAGTGTGTAGCGCTGTTGCCTTAACGTGCGGAGGTACCGGGTTCGATCCCCGGCAGGGTCAATTTGGGAATTTATAATTTCTGAATTTTCCCTGGTCTGGCCTGGTGGGAGGCTTCGGCCGTGGCTAGTTACCACCCTAGCGTTCCGGTACGATGCCGTGTAGAAACCGAATAGGGGTATGGGTTTAATATAACTGCCATGCCCCTAACAGGTTAGCCCGCTACTATCTTAGACTGCATCGTCACTTACCATCAGGTGAGATCGCAGTCAAGGGCTAACTTGTAGTGGATAAAAAAAATAAAAAAAAACCAGCTGATGTTTCGTCCTCGTGGAATAAGTTTTTTTTTTAAATTCACACGGGAACTCCTCACGTGTCAACTATACCCATGCAGAAAATCACGCCGATCCGTTGCTCTATTGTGGTGAGATTGAAGGACAAACCAACAAACAAACACAGTTTCGCCTTTATGATAAATTGCCTATATAAATTAATTATATTATTGTCTGGCCTTGTAGGAGGCTTTGGCTGTGGCTAGTTTCCACCCTTATACCGGCGAAGACGTAATGCCAAGCGATTTAGCGTTCCGGTATATGATGCCGCGTTAAAATCGATTGGGGTTTTGGGTTTTTAACGTAACTATCAATGAGGGCTACCGTTTTTATGCTCACTAGTTGGCGCCACTTGCGAGTAAGGTCCTAAAATATAGCTGTAAATTCGGTAAACAAGCATATTTCTGAAAAAAAAATCCCTTTATAAATAGTAAACATACAGGAATCAGGGAAATACTAACCTATGAATTAAGTAGCTGTTCTTTCAGCCCGCTTATTTTTGCCACTTTTTCTTAGCTCCGCTGTCAAAGTACAGAGCACTGGCATTCATTGACACGTATCTTTACATCTTCCATAATTAATCGGTTATTGCTAAATATTCATAACAATAACTAAATAATTAGACTCGCGTTAAAAGCCCAGTGATATTTAACATTTTGGAGACCTCACTCTACACTAGCGCCTCTAGCGGCGAATTTAAACGCGGTAGCCCTCATTGTCACACCCCTACTACGTTAGCCCGCTACCATCTTATACCGCATTATCAGTATTTCTGATTGCAATGTGTAACCGTAGTCCAGGGCCAACTTGTAGTAGAATTTTTAAAAAAGGTCTATAAAAACAAAATAAATTATTTAAAAAAAATAATTATTCATCAAACCGGTGCAAGGTACCGGAATTAATTGGTTCTACTCATTGGATAAGTAGTAGTGGTTTGTTTGATTAGTGTATTTAGTAGGTAGTGTACACAACAACAGTGGGTTTTCGCATAGATGAATGGATTTCCTTAAATTATAGGTTTTCAATGGAGCATGAAATCTGCTAAGCCACACTGGGCCAGAGTGACAGACTATAACCAAATCCCTTCAAATTATTAATCTCAGAAATATTGCGGCGATTGGTTGAGATTATTGAAGTAGTTAAACATACTTAAAATTAAAATTAATAAAATAATATAGCCTTAAAAATGTGTGTAAAACTAAGTGGAAATTAGTTTTACAAACTCAAGATAATAATAGACATATTTTTTAAAAAGCTTAGGAGTTAGGAGTTAAGAACATAAACAAAACCCCGAATGCCACTGCCACGCGAGGCAGTATGCGCAGACATAGAATGTCATCCTTATGCGACGGTATAGTCTGTGAAATTTTGCCAATAATTGGGACGTAGTCTCTGCGAGTCCTTAGTGATTAATTTTCTTCTAAAAATCGTACAACAAGGTATTTTTTCCACAGAGTGCAATAGTCGGGTCTCGTGTGACCTTACCTTGTCGAGTGGAGAACAAGATAGGCAGCCTACAGTGGACCAAAGACGACTTCGGTCTGGGCACCCATCGGAACCTGAGCGGCTACGAGCGGTACTCCATGATCGGGAGCGACGAGGAAGGTATGCTAACTCGTAAGCAGTACCATAAAGACAACACCCAAAACGTAATGACTGATATTATGTACCACTTCGTACGCAACGTATCACCACCACCACTACAGACCGTTAACGTCCCACTGGTGAGCACAGACTTCCACTCTCATAGGAGAGAGGGAATTAGAGCTTAGACCCACCACGTTGTTCCAATATGGGTTGGCAGGCTTTAACGACTATTATCATGTTAGTGATAATAACTAGGATCGGCGTGCTCTCCGAGGCACGGGGGTGACACACAGTCAACATATTAACTCCGGGTCATCCTAACTGAGAATTTCTAGTCAAAAAAACCCAATTATGGCCCATCCAGGGACTCGAACCCGGGACCTCGTCGGCCGCAGTCGAACATGCTAACCACTAGACCAACGAGGCAGTAAATACCTATTATATATAGATAGCATACGAAGAACATTTTTACTTCCAACCAAAATATATATATTAAAACTGTTGAAGATTATGTATATGATAAAACTTTAAAAGAGCATGGATTTGACCTTTGATTTGACTCGCTCCAGACAGTGATTACTTATGACTTGTATCTACACATTGATGGAATTGTAAATTAATATTTTAAAAAGAGCGCAAGTTCGGCCCCACATGGAGTACTGCTCTCACCTCTGGGCCGGAGCACCCCAGTACCAGCTCCTTCCATTTGACCGGATTCAAAGGCGGGCAGTTCGACTCGTAGATAATCCCAATATTACTTGCATGCTGGAGTCCCTAGAGCACCGAAGAGACGTTAGTTCTCTTTGTGTGTTCTATCGTCTCTACAATGGGGAGTGTTCTGAGGAGTTATTCAATCTAATACCACCTTCCGTGTTCTCCAGTCGTACCCTACGTCGCAGAAACAAATTCCATCCTCACCACCTGGATGCCTGGCCCTCTTCCACCACCCGTTATTCCAGGTCATTTCTGCCACGTACCCGCAAATTGTGGAACCAGCTTCCATCGTCTATGTTTCCTCATGATTATAATATGGGGCTCTTCAAAGGGAGGATAAACAAATTTCTCAAAAGCCAGCAACGCATTGGCGGTTCCTCTGGTGCTGCAAATGTTCATGGGCGGCGGTAATCACTTACCATCAGGTGACCCGCCTGCTCGTTTGCTAGCTATACATATAAAAAAAAAAAAAAAAAGAGCAAACACCGAGTTTCTTGCCGGTTCCTCTCGGTAGGAATGACATTCCGAACCAGTGGTAGATTCACTCGACTATTCAAAAGCACTTGTCAAAGTCAATTTGAATAAAAAAGTTTTTTTTAAATCGTGCCTCTGTTTCCATTGATCAATATTGATCAGTCTCCGCTTAGTAACACACGTTTATCCCCACGTTAATATTCCCGGAACCGTTTCCACAGGCCTCAACGTGTTTACGGACCGCTGACAGACGAAAACCGTGCCGTGACCGTATTACTGGGTGAAAATAAAACGTACGATGCAATTTACCTAAATATTTTGTACGCGTCTCGCGAAGTATCTAAGGGCTGAAGCAGACTGGATCGTAGATCTGTCGCCGCTTCGTCTGCTCATGAACTCAGCCCATCTTCTATTCTTCTATATGTATACTAATATTATAAACTAGATCATGCCTGCGACTTCGTCCGCGTATATTTTTTTAGATTCCCCGGGAGAACTCCTCAATTTTCTGGTTTAAAAAGTAGCATAGGTCCTTTACCAGGATGTACTGTACCGCTGTACTAAATTTCATCACAATCGGTTGAACAGACAGACATACCTTCGCATTTATAATATTTGTGGATATGGATGCGAAAGTTTGGATGCATGGATGGATGTTTGTTGGTTACTCAATCACGTCTGAACGGATCCGGATGAAATTAGGCACAGAGTGGCTGACTGATCTATCAACGCACAGCTCAAACTACAGGACGGATCGGGCTGAAAGGCATGCTGGGGTCATACTGCCAACGCTTAAAGCAATATGTACTTAACTATGCAATAATATTCAAAATTAAAGTTTGATGTCACGTACCTTGACGTTCCTAAAATAAGGATTATAATTCTACAACACCAAAGTCAACAATAATGAAACAATATGGCTTTAAAACGTTGGCAGTGTGGCCCCCGACGTAGTAACTATTATGACGTAGACATCCGCTTGGGAAGGATTTTTGTAAATTCAACCCCTGAAAGAGTAAAAAGAGGTTTGAAATTTGTGCAGTCCACCCAGACGAAGTCGCGGGCAAAAGCTAGTCCTCAATAAGTTCTACGAGTGAATTCAGCATCGGTCCTTTGTTTATCTGCCAAAAGAAATATACCTAACCTTGGGCGACGTTTGGAATGCCAGATGCTCCAAACAATCGTTATAGCTTCCTATGCCAAAACGAGGGGGCATTGACCCCATGCGTTTCACTTCTAATAATATATTATACCGTTTTATATGGACCACGTTACGCGAAGTCATGAAGTCATGAAATTCTTGGTGTAATTGTTTTTTTTTTAAATTTACGTGGGATCTCTACTTTATGGGAATAAAAAGTAATATGTCCTTCCCCGGGATGCAAGCTATATATCTGTACTAAATTTGGCCATACTCAGAAGAACAGATAATAGAATTAGCATTCCGTTTCGATGCCATGTAGAAATCGGCCGCAACCCTAACACATTAGCATGCTACAATTTTAGAGTGCATCTTCCTTACCAGTTACCACCTGAGACCAGCTGAGGAGTTACCAGCTGAGATCGCGGTCAAGGGCTAACTTGTAGTGGAATAAAAAAACCTTTCAGATTTCAGTCTTTGTCCATTAATGCACAGCTCAACACGAATTTCAAGCGAAAAAAGTCACGAGAAAAAGCTAGTCATCAAAAGCAGTCTGAAAATCTTTTAAGATACATACTTCTTTCTTAAACGAGATAGTTACTATCGTCATATTATTTTATGAAACAAAGGAATACATAAGTTGTACTGAATATTTAAGATAGATAAGACAAGATAAATCTTTATTTTGTTCCAAAAACCATATTGCATAATTTCTTAAAATTACCCTGGACCCCCAAACTAGGATGGCCCGTGTCTTGGGGGTCAGTCTCTTAACAGTGCAATTTAAATAATATTAGAAAAGGGGACTGAAGTAAGGTTAGTATAATAACTTACATAAATTAAGATTATCTAATAGGAAACAATTAATACTTAATATATTTATGTGTGTGTGTGTGTGTGTGTGTGTATTTGTGTGTGTTGGTATGTGCTCTCTTTGCATGATCGTACAAGCTATGTAAATTGATTTTTAATAAGCTTTTCAGTAGTTTCATAATTAAGGTCACTCATTATGTGAAGTATATAAGGAGTAGTATTTGTCTGTTAGCAAAGAAGCACTTAACATTTGAAAAAAGCTTGCATTAGGAACGCGATGGTTATATTTGGGTATATTTCATTTGTACTTGTATACTATAATAAACAAGTGTTTTATGTTTTTAAAACACTGAAGCCTGAATATTTTTTTTTATCCTAACGTGATGGTAAGTGATGATGCAGTCTAAGATGGTAGCGGACTAACCTGTTAGGGGTATGGCAGTTATATTAAACCCATACCCCACAATAGGCATCATACCGGAACGCTAAATCGATTGGCGGCACGTCTTTGCCGGTAGGGTGATAACTAGCCAAGGCTGAAGTCAGACCATAAAAAAATGAGATATTATTATCCCCTTTAAAAGAGTTTTCATCGTATAAAAATATTTAGCAGCTTAAGCAAAATATAAAAATAGCCATGTTTAAAAGCTTGAAAAATGAAAATGATGTTTATTTTCATTTGCAGTGCAGTAGCTTGTGTACCTACCTTCTTTAAAATCCAGACTCCAGTGCTTAGGTAGTGTTTTAAGAGATATTATAAAATCCTTTAACTAAGCTATTTTTCATAATTTTCAGTCGCTTAAATATAAAACTTTTCTGAAGTATCCTTTTTGAGTTAACTTTTTTAAAAAGGTAATTAATTTTTTTAACTATTAAAATATTTGGTACATTTTAAGCTTTATAATATGTAGAATTTATAAAATAGAAATGTATAGAAAAAAAGCTTTAAAAAATGAAGAATCTAAGTACCTAACTGGCATTCATTGTAAAGCGCAAACAAGTATTTCCATTATCGTGAGATTTTGTAGGTATTTATTTCAATCTTAGCTATAAAATTTTCAGAAATTCCACCTAGCGTTGTCTAGTCTATAATATCTAATGATATTATCATAATAATTATGATTCGAATTCCTCCATATCTCATCTAGATCGAAAACGATCATTACTTAACTGGTTTTGCAAATATACATACACTATTATTTATCGATGTCTATTCGAAGTTAATATGCTAGTAGTAGGTACTTATGCTGTTCGCACATTTGCTACCGTTTTTTTTAACTTACCACTGCAGCCCCTTAACCTCCCACTGCTGGGCACAGGTTTCCACTCTCATAGGAGAGAGATAATTAGAGCTTAGACCTACCACGCTGCTCTGCGGGTTGGCGTGCTTAGGAGGACGCGGTTTCGCATTCCAAAACGTTACAAGAAAATCAAATAGTTTCCATAGTTCAGTTTCGGCATAGCAATCTCGATATCTGCAAAATAGATCCTAACGCGTGCGGATGGTGCGTTGCTGCCTAATGTGCGATCATCTTTTACTGTAACACATTACCGGTTAGCGCTTGATCGGTAGCGGAGGTCAAACGCCAGTCATGTGTAAAAATTAGTAACTTGACAGCTCGAATACAAGTCGTCGGTCTTTGAACCACTTTATTTAATCGATATGAGTAGCTATTATAGATCGCCTTTCTGTTCTGTTGATTGATAGACCGGTATCGAACATAATCAGTACCACACCTGATGGACAGTATGAGTATCGTGATGTAGTAGTCTAGGTATGAAATTCATAGAGCGTACTTTGACTTTGCTCAGGCTTTACTTTGAAATAAAATGGGTGGACTTATGTGAGTGTCATAAATTTGTTTCGTTTTAACTCTGTCTTAAGTCAAAGCTAAGTTAAAGTGCGCTCTATAGATCTCGGACTAGGATCGCGAGGTTGATAATATTTTTTTTCAATGCACTTGCTCGAAAAATGCACTTACAGAGGCAAGTACACAGGGCTTGTAAGTTAAATTTACTGCCCTCGTGCTATTTTTGTTTTTTGCAAAATAGTCCAAGTCTCAACTCAACTCAATTTTTTGTATGTCCACTCTTACTCACTCCAGTCTTACTTCTAAATAAAAAGTTTTTTGCAAGGTTCATAATGATATTGACCTTGTATGCAGAAAACCTAAAAAATAATAACATATTAGATGTGGATTGATGAAATCATTTCATAAAATTAAAAATTGTATTTAATAAAATTGATTTTTATTGTTTTAAGTTTTATAAATCAAAAAGTAAAGGCTGAATAGTCCAGGCTGGAAGTTAAGAGCTAGAACCTAGAGCCATGAAGACGATTAAAAAAGAAACGTACCTAATTAGGTACAAAAACGCACCTTTACTAGATCTTTAATCTGTGGGCGCTATTTTTAAAACTTTTGATGAGTTTTTCTTATAAATTATATTAATTAATAGGAGAGGTATAAGGGATGTGGAATAGTGGAATAAATTAAATCAACAACTAGGGTAATTTAGATGTGAGAAAAAAATCGCGCTTATTTTTTCATAATGTGTTCCTTCCTTCCTCCTCCGACATGGCGATCGGAGTCTGTTTTAGGTCGGTACTATGAATGGCATTTTTTTACCTTTTTCTTTTTGCTGTAAAATGTTGTTACTTACTGCACAAACTTGCGTACAGTTCATCTATAAGGACACTTAACTACACATACATTTCATGAATGAAAGCTACGTCTTAAGCATCTTCTTACCTATGTGATTTTTGTCAGATATTATTTTTTTTTCTTTTCTTAATAGCCGCCAAAAATCACGAAAAAATATGGGCGTGAGATTCCATTTTCTAGTGAGTAGGTACCTACCTACTCGAGTTTTATTTCAAGTTTTCTCACAAAAATATTGTGTGATACAAACCCGTGACGATGGTCAGCCCTCACCTGGCGGTATCGGGCTAACATGAGTCAACTCGTATGTAAAAACCTACTTACCGCTCTTATACATCACAAAAACTAGGTTAGGTAGGTAGTTATCTTTCATTTTGATTAAGTACATACGTTAGTAGTGTAAATATTTCGTAAGCTATCATTAATTTGACTCATGCCATGTTCCTCATTCGTTTCGATCTGTGGTACGGATAGGTAATAAAATTCTACATCAATGGGTACGGATGACATATTGTAAGTTCGAGTGTTTTGACGGTTGAAATTCATGAAGACTCAGCGATTATTGAAATTATATTGTGATCGTAATTATAGGTTGCGATGCAAATGAATATTGTGATAATAATTAACTAACGGAAATCGTGATTCCCTCGTGAGGTCTCTGCACGTTGTAACAATTTATTCATGCAAGTTTAAAAATTAGAGTATTAGTTCATATTATATTAAAAAGTTTCAAATTAATATTTATTCTTGAACGACGGTTATATACGCCAGGGAAATATTAAAATGCTTTTCAAGCGATGTATGTGAAACCTAAAATGGAATTAGGCTCGCAAAGTCACGTGTGAATCCAGGAAAAAACCGAAGGCTATCGGCTGAGTCTATCTCAAAGACTACTTAAGGACTTATTAAGCAAATTTTTGTTTCTGAATTGACATTGGGCCGGTTTCTGAATTACGCATTTAAGTAAAAACAGCAAGCTCCAACTCTCAAACCTTATACACAATATCAATTCAGAAACAAAAAATTGCTTAATTAATCCTTTAGTAGCCTTTGAGACAGACTCAACATGAAATTCTCAATTCAGAAACCGGCCGTTTGTCCCATTTCAGGTCTTTTACTCCATTCAGTAAAAATTACAATCGATCGTTTTCTCCTTTGCCGCGTGATTGTAGGATAAATAACAACAAACAAACATACTATCTCATTTACAATATGGGTAGGTAGTTATTGTGAGATGGAAGATACATGGAACTCTATTTTATTTACTTACCTATATGGAAAATAACTATACGGTAACACAAAACATAATTCTCTTAACCCAACACAAAATACGAGAAAATAAATACATTAAGAGTATTGGAGGGCCTAAGAGCCATTTCTAATTAAGTAATTGATTTCTTTATTCCCCAATAAAAGGGCGGGCCTCTTCAAAGGGATCATGGTCTTTCGATAGAGTAATATGAGTACCTACTTTCTTAGAAGTACAAGATCTTATTCTGATTCATTTGATTAAAATGGCCTCTGTTTACCTTAGGTTTCTAGGTACGTTTTGTTGTTTTTACTCCAATCTGGTATTGGATTCACTATCAAATAAAAATAACGATTGCAGCTCAGCTTGGTGGACTTAAAACATATCTAAGAACCTTCTCAGAAGCTACACATATCTCATTAAAAAACGCGTCAAGTTGGTCCAATAATTTTCCAAAAAAGTGGTAGCAAAAAAATGCATAAACACATAATATTATAGCGTCTCCTTTACGTCATTTTTAAAAAAAATTTTTTACCCGAGTTGGTGCGGCAAAGTCAAAAGGAACAGTCTATGATTGCTAAAATCATAACCCTTCCTTGCTTATGTATTATGAATGTGCGTTTCACCGTAGCGCATAAACCGTTTTTTAGGGTTCCGTGCCAAAATGGTAAAATGGAACCCTTATGGTGCGACTTTCTCCGTCTGTCCGTCCGTCACACTCGATTATTTCAGTAACTACCAAAGCTATCGACATGAAATTTGGAATAGTTGTGTATATTAGTGGCCCAAAGACACTGGAATTAAAAAAAATTAGAAATTATTTTTGTTCTTATTTAAAAAGGGGGGAAAATCTGAGGGTTGAAATTTAAAAGTGAGATAACTGTACTGTGTGGGGTATCATATGAAAGAGTTTACTTTGTACATTTTAAAACAGATTTTTAATTATTTTTAGTTATGATAGTTTTTGATTTATCGGGGAAAATGTCTAAAAAAATACCGTTCCCCCCCCCTTATCTCCGGAGTTTACCAATCGAAAAATTTGAAATAATTATGGTCAATAGAAATTTACGTATATTTTACAGGAAAACTATAGCCAATGCTCTAACTAGCATAGTTTTTTTGATATTAACAATAAACCTCTACAAACAAAGTTAGTCTTGCGGTTCTTTAACAAAGGTAATTATTTATTAATAATGGTACGGAACCCTTCGTGCGCGAGTACGACTCGCACTGGCCCGGTTTTTATTTAGTTCCGTTCGGTAGGAATGGCATTCCGAACCAGTGCTAGATTCACTCGACGATTCAATAGCACTTTTAAAAAGTTTATTTGAATAAAAAAATATCAGTTTGAGTTTGAGTTTGATTTGACTATTTGTTAACTAAAGAAGATGTTTTTTGTTACAGGAGACTACTCACTAGACATAAGAGATGTGACTTTAGAAGACGACGCCAGATACCAGTGTCAAGTTAGCTCCGGTCTTAATGGTAAGATTCATTTGACTTACCTAATCGCGCAAAGTTCAAGTTAACTTTGCGCAAGTAATTAGTTTTTTCTATAAATTATCTTTTCTTACTTTTACATTTATTGAAAACAATAGTTACAATATAACTTAAAGCTAGTCAGCCTCACCTAATTACTATACAAATCATGCCCGCGTCGAATGGTGGCAAAATTGTTGATTACCGAAATGATCCGGGGATCGAACCCGGGACCTCCCACTTAAAGCCCACAGTGATCACCGCTGCGCCAGGGAGGTCGTCAAAGGATTGTTGCTAGATACAACCCTATTGACTAAGTCACGATTTAGCGTACTTACCTTTTTTTTAAATTTATGGTATGGTATGGTGTGGTAAGTTACTATGCCGCTTAGAAATTGATTAGAGATATAATAATAACAACTTACTTGCCCAGCCAACTTAATTTTACCTTTTTTTCCTACCTGTATTTTACTCTTCTAGCTAATGAGAGCGCAGAGTAAATCAAACTTGTCAATAAGAAAAAAATAATTAAGAGGTGTCATTAAAACAAGTTAATTTATTCCACCTCTAGATTAATTAGCCCCCAATTAATTGGGCAGATATACAATTTTTTTTTTGTTTAGGAGAACCGGCTATAAGGTCAAGGTATGCCCAGCTGACAGTGCTAGTGGCACCCGACCCTCCTCGTATACTTCAAGGCGCGTTTATAGACGCGATAGAAAACCAACCTGTGGATATTGAGTGTGTGTCTGAAGGTGGAAAACCAGCGGCAGAGGTAAGTTGTATAAGTTATAGTGTTCTCCCGACCGAATTTAGGCCACGGCGGCCTATCTCCACAGAGATTAGCCTTCTGCGCGGAAAATAGTGGACAAGTATATAGCACAGGTGCACTCTCTGTTTCTACCCTCATAGCCCGATGGGACGGAAAAGCCGACACGACCGGAGAGAGATCAGCATCACGACCGATGGCAGGACCTCCGAGGCACGGGGGGAAACACCGCCAACTTCCGTTCTAGTATCTCTCTCCGTGCTAGTGCTGAGAATTTCTTGTCCGAAAAACCCAATGTTTGTAATAGCCCGACCCGGAAATCGAACCCGGGACCTCATCGGCCGCAGTCGAACATGCTAACCACTAGACCAACGAAGCAGTTAAGTTAACCGCGTTATATAAGGCCTGCGTCACAATATGTCACGTGAACCAAGATACGTATAGGTATACCTACGCTGCAATCCGTCGACGGCACTCGTATCAGTCGAGTGTCTCGCATTGTGCGATAAAAATTATTTATTTTGACACGTTCTCGTTAATCATAGATGAATGAAATAAGTATAATAACCGATATTGAATCATTCTTGGGAGGATATCCAATTTTCATTTAGAAAATATCAAGTTTTTCTTTAATATAAAAAATATCAAGCATTTTAGCCTCATTTTTATTATTCGTTAAAAATGAAAGTTGTCTACGACCGTTTAATGCGGATCCATTGTTCTTTTTAATTATTTTAAAGGATGATCGAAAGCTTTTGTAACGGAATGAAAACAGGTTAAGGCAGATTACCGCTTAAGCCGGAAGCATACCTAAGCATTACTCACCTCCATAACTAACAACCTCAAACTTCTTAGAGTTTTTCCAGGCAAGCTAGTAAACATTTACTAGGACCCTACGATACAGGTCACCTCCTAGTGTAGGGTCCGCCGGTAAAAGTTTATGAAACGTACAAGCAAGTATAATATACCTACACCTAGTTACATACATATTATCATCATTTGTAATCTGTAATTGTAATTAATACTTTTATGTACTTGTACCAATGCCTTTGAGTAATAAACGATATATACTTATTAAGAAAAAAAAAAAGCGCGCTCAACCTCATGCATACTCGAGTATAGTCCCACAAACTTACCTGGCCCGGTAGCCAAAATTGGTACTAATTTTTATGCCTGTTTAGTTTTTGTTTTTTTATTTTATTTAAACTAGCTCTTTAAAATAAGTCGTCTGAAGGAGAATTCAAGTGAATAAATAAACTTAAACTAACTTAATAATATGGGTAAGGAAATTAATGAACGTAGGTATGAACTCCAATAAGTGTCTCCACTCTCCAGCGATTTAATAAATAAACTAATGTGTGACACGAAAAGCGAGCGACACGTGAGCGATTTTGCCAAAAAATCGATCAGTACTAAGTATGTTTCTGGCATTACGTTTTACCATAGCTCGTGTTTCCTAGATTTTGAAGAATTTAATACAGCGCTTATAATCTTGATTGATGACGCTTAGAGTGGGCGGGTCTGAGTTTAGAACTATAAAAGCTAGAATAATATTATTTTTGTACTATTTGTACGTCAGTATGTACGTCAGTCTGGTTTCACGTAGGTTTGTGATTCATCGACTAGGTGTAGTAAAATAAATTTTATCGTTTACTAGCTGATGCCCGCGACTTCATCCGCGTGGAATAAGTTTTTTAAATTCCCACGCGAACTCCTTAATTTTCCGGGATAAAAAGTAGCCTATGTCACTCTCCAAGTCCTCAACTATACCCATGCCAAAAACCACGTCGGTCCGTTGCTCCGTTGCGGCGTGATTGAATGACAAACCATCAAACCAAAAAACCAACAAACAAACACACTTTCGCATTTATAATATTAGTATGATATAACTGATTGCTAGATGAATTCCGTGACTTTATCGGCGTGGGTTTAGGTTTTTGAAAATTCCCGCGGGAACTCCTTAGTTTTCCGGAATTTAACGTAGCCTATCGGCGCGCAGCGGGAAGGGTCGGAAGGGTGCCTGGGCGGGCCGCACGCCACCGTCTTTATGTTAAAGTAAATAAGGTTTAATTTGAGCTAGTTATCAAGGAAGACGCCACGTCTCTACCACACTATATTTTCCCGGAATACTTAGTATACTGTGCTGTACGCTTAGTCTAGATTTCTTAGTTGCAAATTCGATTGAGCGTTCGATCACATTAGCGTCAAAATAAAATGGTCCAAAAAACTCTTGATTTAAAGTCACAAATTCAGATCAACCGATTTTTATAGCCAAACGTTTCATTTGGAGCGTTGGCTCCAAATCAATGCAGTTAAGGTTCATTTTACTATGATTAGCGTCAATGATCGAACGCTCGATTACGAACAATCGAATTGACAGTGTAAAATTAGACTAAGCGTATTGGTGTGCATTGCGCCCTTAATTTTCGTCCTCTCAAAATGCCCCTGAGTAGTTATAGAGCTAGATAATAATATATTTTATCTACTCCAGCATCGAAAAGTTCCAATTTCGAATTTGACAACTATATCGAATTGAACCCTCTTTCGTGTTTCCTTCTCATAACGATACAGTTCGTTGTATGGGAGCTGTATCGTTATGAGTCGTAGCTGTATCGATATGGTTATCTTCATAAATAGGATACCTATAGCTTAGCGGCTCTGGGTTCTGGCACTTTTGGTTTTTGTTAATTTATAAAGTAAAAAATTATAAAGACGTCCTTGTCGTAGATAAAATCTTGTATGCAACTGTACGTAATTAGTCATTTTAATTCTCGTACTATCCTATTTTGATACTCGGCAAGCCTCGTATCAAAAAACAGCACTCGAATTAAAATGACCCTCATTACGATACAGTTGCATAAATAGCTATTCCTTTTCTACAGATAACCTGGGTTGATGGGAACCAAGTAGTCATAAAGAAGAATAAGAAGAATATCGAGAGCAGAGTGGAACTGTTACCAGATGAACAGAGATATAGAACGAGGTAAGTAGTTTAGGTAGGTCGAGTAGGTTTTGACGACCTCCGTGGCGCAGTGTGTAGCGCTGTTGTCTGAAAGTCCTGGGTTCGATCCCCGGCAGGGTCAATTTGGGAATTTATAATTTCTGAATTTTCACTGGTCTGGCCTGGTGGGAGGCTTCGGCCGTAGCTAGTTACCACCCTACCGGCAAAGACGTGCCGCCAAACGATTTAGCGTTGCGGTATGATGCCGTGTAGAAACCAAATAGGGTTATGGGTCTAATATAACTGCTATGCTCCTAACAGGTTAGCCCGATGGTAAGATGGTAGATCTTAGACTGCATCATCACTTACCACCAGATGAAATTATATATAGATGATGAGGTTATAATATTAAACCCATACCCATATTAGTTTTCCTCGCAACATCGTACCGGAACACTAAATAGCTTGGCGGCATGTCTTTGCCGGTAGACGAAGCCTCCCCACCAGTTAAGTGTAGGTTTTTAACCGACTTCTAAAAATGGAGGAGGTTCTCAATTCGGCGCGTTTTTTTTTAATGTATGTCGGTGCATATCTCCGTGGTTTCTGAACTGATTTGAATTTTTTTCTATCAGTCGTTAGAGGAAGCTTTCGAGGTGGTCCCATAAAAATTTCTGATTCCAAATCCTCAACCCTGACACAAAAAAGTTAAAAATAAAAGTTCTTTCCAAAAAACCGACTTCCAACGCCACTGTAAAATACAAAATACTTCAACATAGTGGGTAGACATCTTCACCCAGTCTGCATCATTTAATTACGAACCAAAATAACCCACATTATCACAGGAACCCACATTATTTCAGTGCTTTAAAGTGGCGTTGGAAGTCGGTTTTTTGGAAAGAATTTTTATTAGCTTACCTATGGAAAGATATTAAAAATTGTTACATTCTTTATGCCTAATATTATACTATATTATGTACAATTAATATTATAATATTACCGCAAACCAATAATAAGCCGCCGCTTACATGTCATAGAATAGATAATTACACAGATACGTCGTTACAGATCAGTGCTGCGGTTAATGCCTAACAAAGAGCACCACAATCAGACGATAACATGCCAAGCGCAGAACACCGCTGACAGGGCTTATAGGATGGCCACCGTTCATATCGAGGTAATGTATTTTTTCAATACTGTCGCTCGAAAAGTGCACTCAGTGAACATGGCTTGTAATTTAAATATACAGCACTAGTGCTAGTTTTTGCAAATCAAATCATAGGTTTAAATATCCTTTCCTAAAAAAATATATGAAAGGTGCACATTACATACCCTGTAAATGACTTCGAAAGTTAAACTTCCCGGCCTAGGCCAGTAAAGAATGTATGTATTTTTATGACATATCATAAGTTTGAATTTGGAATCTTTCTTCCTGAATATCTTGTAACTTGTTATAATGTTCTTTGGCCTAAATAGTTTAAATTTGGAACTCTACCGTATTACGCGTTCAGCACTCACAGCGCAAAAAAAATAATGAAAAGTATAATATTTATTTTTTATCTTTATAATATTGCAGGGCGGGAATTAACTACATACCTAATCGTTATAATTTTTTATTTAAAAGTGACGAAAAAATGAGTTCGAGTGAGGATATTATGGATTTAGATTGTACGCCTCCTTTTCTGAGAGCGGAGGCCGAATTAGCTAAAAATAATTTGCTTCCCAAAGAAAAGTCACTTGTTTCATTTTTTAGAAAAGCACTATACACACCTCGACCGGGAGAGCATATTTTCTGGTCTCGTATATAGCCGTCCGTATCTCGTATAACTAACACTCGACCAGAAAACGCGTTCTTCCCGGTCTCGCGATGTAATGTACTATTCTTAGCGGATGCCTAAATCATAAAAGCTTTCAGAAAAGAAATTTCAGCCAGATTGGTCTAGTGGTTTGAGCCGTAAGTTCTTAATCAGTCAGTCCGTCAGTCAATCACCTTTTCCTTTTTAGGGTTCCGTACCAAAATGGTAAAATGGAACCCTTATGGTGCGACTTTCTCCGTCTGTCTGTCCGTCTGTCCGTCTGTCCGTCTGTCCATCCGTCACACTCGATTATTTCAGTAACTACCGAAGCTATCGACATGAAATTTGGAATAGTTGTGTATATTAGTGGCCCAAAGACACTGGAATTAAAAAAAATTGGAAATTATTTTTGTTCTTATTTAAAAAGGGGGGAAAATCTGAGGGTTGAAATTTAAAAGTGAGATAACTGTACTGTGTGGGGTATCATATGAAAGGGTTTACTTTAGAAATAGAAATAGAAATAGAAATATCGTTTATTACTCAAAAGCATTGGTACAAGTACATAAAAGCATTAATTACAATTACAGATTACTAATGATGATAATAAGTATGTAACTAGGTGTAGGTATATTATACTTGCTTGTACGTTTCATAAACTTTTACCGGTGGACCCTAAACTAGGAGGTGACCTGTATCGTAGGGTCCGAGTAAATGTTTACTATGGTTTACTTTTTTATTATTGCGGTTAAGCACGGAAAATTAGTGGCTGCGGATCTTAAGTTACATAGGAGTAGATATTCAAGATTCAAAGACTCAGAGTTTCAGGGTAATATTAATGATATATATATATATATATATATGTTATGAATAGATATCATAATAAAGATTATATATAAGAGATCATTACATCACATCTAACAATAATAATTTAATATATTTTATAAATAAAAGTAATAGAAGTGTACAATTTTTTGTTTCAATTGTTTAGTTGATGCGTTTGAGCAACCGTTCTGTATCTTCATAAGATAGTGTGTTAAGCCAAGATGTCAACTTCTCCTTGGCCTGCTTGATCGTTAGATTTTTGAGATCATTAAATTTCAGTATTTTGTTATAGATACTTGCATCTATTGATGGAATAAAACGTTTAGCAAATGTAGTTTTTGTAGGAGGTATATTTGCTTTATACACTCTTCTTTTCATGATTTCACTTCGATTTGGCGCATTAAGCATATCAGAGTGTTTCTTCAACGTTATTTTCAAGAAGAAGAGTTGACGAACATTTAACACTTTGGCTTCCTTGTAAAGGATGTTTGTTGGATATCTATATGGCTTCCTTAACATAACCTTTAGGACAGATCGCTGGGCTCTCTCTAATTCAAGCATATGTGTTTTAGCAGCTCCACCCCATGAAGATATGCAATAAGTTAGCAGCGACTGGCACAATGACGTGTAAACTAATCTCAAGATTTTGAGGTTGGCTATATTCCGAAGCTTTTTCATAATGTGTATGGTCTTTCGGATCCTTGATGATAAGATGTGAATGTGGTGCTTAAAGGAGAGATTATGGTCAATGTGGATTCCAAGGTATTTTATTACATTTACTCTTTCAATCTCATCGCAGCTACAGCACGAGTCTTCATCGTCACAACTGTGAATTTTTATGTTAGGGGATACGTTTGGAGCTGATGCCGATGTTTTGTGAAAACATAGAAACTTGGTTTTCTTTGCATTTAGTGTTAAAAGGTTATTTAATAGCCATCGTTTAACCCTTGCCATACCAGTTTGCGTGTATTTTATTGTGTCCTCCCAGGTTTCTCCGTGAAAGACCAGTGCCGTATCATCCGCATAGCAAACAATGTTGGCATTTTCTAGCTCAAGCTGGTGTACGTCATTCACGTACAGTAGAAACAGCGTGGGGCCCAGAATGCTACCCTGAGGAACGCCACAATTCACCGTCTGGAGATGACTTGAGAATTGACCGATTCTCACACACAGTTTCCTATCTGTGAGGTAAGTTTTGAACAATTGCAAAGGCGTACCTCTTATACCGATTAGCTCGAGTTTTTTTATAAGAATTGGTATTGATACGGTATCGAAGGCCCTTGCAAGGTCCAAAAAGACCCCTATACAGCATTTTTGTTTATCTAGGTGAGTAGCTACAGTTGTTGTAAGTGTTGACGTTGCATCTTCTGCAGATTTGTTTTTTCTGAAACCAAATTGGTTGTTAGAAAGTATATTTATAGAATCTATGTAGTTCACCAGTCTTTTATTTATAACTTTTTCCAGTAGTTTAGAGAAAACGCCAAGCAGTGAAATGGGTCGGTAGTTTTCTGGGGTGTCTTTGGCACCCGATTTATGTATAGGACAAATCAGTGCAAGTTTCCAAGGCTCAGGAAAGATACCTGTAGATATACTTAAATTGAAGATGGAAGTAAGAGGTTTCGTGATTTCGTTACTAATTTGTTTGACCAACTCACTATTTATACTGTCAATACCGGGGGCTTTTTTAGTATCTAGCTGTATTATTAGGGTTTCAACTTCCATCTCATCTACTGGTTTCAGAAAGAGAGAGTTTCTTGGTGTCTTCTTAAAGCTTAATTTATCGGCAAGTGTATTTTCACTTTCAGTGCTGTCTATAAGAATGTCCTTTGCTAGCTTCTGTCCCAGCGTTGCATAATATTCACTACAGATATTTAGCGAGTCTGTACTGCAGAAGGAGTTTTTTAAGGTAAGGAGCTCTAATGGTTCTGTCCTAGTTGCCGTTAAGTGACAAATGCCTTTGATTGACTTCCACAGTTTCTTAGGTGATCTGCAGTTGTCTTCCAACTCATTTTTATCATAGTTGTCTTTAAGTTTACGCAAGAGTCTGTTACAGAAGTTGCGATATCTTGTATATATTAGTTTAAGTACATAGTTGTTTGGATCTGCTTTATGTTGTCTATGGAGTTTATCACGGTGTTTCATGCATCTTATTAATCCCGGTGTAATCCACGGCTTTAGGTTGTACTTAACACGAGATAACTTGACAATTTTGGTGTGCTTATTTATCGCATCCAAGAGAATGGTCATGAAAAGTGTAACTGCGGAGTTTACGTCTGAGCCATCTAAGACTCCAGCCCAGTCCATGTTCAGAAGTTCATGTCGAATTGCCTCAATGTTTCTTTTGAGTCGATTTCGAGGCAGACGATTGTGGTGTGTTACAGCTTTTAAGGCGAAACCACCAAGCACAATACTATGATCAGTTATGTCTGATTCGCATACAATACCGGTGGATTTCCCGTTTGTTTTTACCATAATGTGATCAAGACATGCATTCCCTCTCGTGGGAATAGTAATAGCAGGTTGTAAACCATGCTCCGCGTTTAGGCATAAGTACTCTGCGTGTAAAAGAACGTTGGATGGTAAGATATTAATATTGATATCCCCACAAACGACAAGGTTTGGTTGATCTTTCACATTATGTAAGAGGTCGTCGAGAGATTCAAGAAATTGATCAGTGTTCCTGGTTGAGGGTGATCTATATATACCTAAAATTGTAACAAGGTTGTCAATATTGACCTGAAGACAGTCGTAGCTTAAGGAAGGTGGTTCTTGCACTGACGCACTATGAGAGTTTTCAATATAAATGACTACCCCACTATTCTGATTTCTCATAGTGCTGGTTTTATATGAGGTATAACCAGGAATTTGCGGTATAATCGATGTCTCATTAAGCCAGCATTCGCATAGTACTATTGCGTCCACTCGCTTTTTAAAACGTGATAAGGTTGTATAAAAATTGTCAAAGTTTTTGTCAAGGCTTCGTATATTAAAAGTTAGTATTATGAAGTTATAATCCGGACTTAAGATGGTGTCAATGAGCTCAGGACTTGAAATTGAGTGACAGTTTATTCTAGTTTGGTCTAATTCCTCATTTATAGCGTTTTGGTCGCCTGTAAATTTTAATTATAATATCAGTATGTTTGTTATATTGATATTTTTTATAAAAAGTTCTCGAGTCCTTATAGAAGTATGACAGGATGCTAATGTAATTTATCAATGCACGATGACGAAAATTATGTAGATTTGAACAGTTGTATTCTGAGATGGTCAAATAGCATATCATAATAATTATTGATGTTATAAATAGCTCATATAATTTGTTTATATAAGATAAAATAAAATAATCTGTAATAAAAGATTTAAGTGTTATGTATAATATTATACGTAGTACATAAATAAAGTTGTATAGTAAAGTAATATAATTAGTTATAAGGTATTTGTAAAAACGTAAAAAATATAAATTAATTGTACTTTTTGAGTGTGTAACAGTTATAATAATATTGGATTCGGGGTTTTGTTTTATGTAGGATTGCTGCCTTGCGTGGACCGTAGTTATATAATATGACCTTTTTAAAGCATAATTTACAGGCATCTTACAAGTATGATATAAAGCGAAATATAGTATTACAGCCAGCGTTGACACTTTAGCGGTAATAATAATGCAGAATTGCGGCCTAGTGGATACCGAAGTGATATACTTCCTTCTTAAAGCATAATTTACAAGCATCTTATAAGTATTATATAAAGCAAAATATAGTATTACAGCCAGCGTTAATAATTTACCTGTAGGCAATACATATAAACTTATTGTTGTTTGTTTATCATGGGTATGCGGAAAACATGCGGAAAAAATAGTTGACAGTTCATAAACGTTGCGACAATACATCAGTGAAAGTATCTTTTTCAACCTAGTAGTATCTAAAGAGCATTTAGTAATTACAAATAATGATACAACATAACGCTGGTGTCCTATAAGCTTAACGAAATTCTCAAAGACTTCGCCGCTTGTATACAAATATACTAAATAGAAATATAGTAACACTGTATAACTATTTATGTGCTTTAATACGTCGCAGTGAAAGTTTAATATTATTATTGTACTGGGATTTAATAGTTTACTGTGAGGTTGTTTCGGTTGGAGTTCCATATTTACTAACAAGTCTGTTGAGGTCTTCGTTGTTTCTGATAGCGATAGCGGGTTTTCCTTCACGTTGACGCACGTAGATCGTCCCGCCGTTGCACCAACAGAAAGCGAAACCCAGTTGCTTCGCGAGCATTCTGCTCTCACGAAACAACAACCTGTTTTTCGACGTGAGTCGTTCATTTACAAAGATTTGTTCTGCGGGTCCAGATAAGTTAAGGTCGGTACTTGTGACGTTTCTACGAGCTTTAAAAGCTTTAATTATTTCGTCCCTCTTGGCACGACGCAGTAACCTCACTACTATTGGGCGGGGATGTTTTCTGGCATTCCCAGTGGCGTTCGTAGCAGTGAGGATACGTGGGCCGACACGCGTTGACCAGTCTATCTCTTGTTCAGAAAGATCTACGCCAATTTTCTTCGCTAAGAGCATCGTTATGTGAGTTGGATTCTCACCCGGACACTCGGGTGCACCGCAGATCTCTACTTCATTTTTGAGGCAATTTTGGGCCTGCATGTCTACTTCTGTCTGCAACTCAATAACCTTGCCTTTTAGGGAGTCAATTTCAGCGTTCCGACTCTCAAGGGCATTAATGCGCGATTCATTCGAACTTATGGAAGCCCCCATGGCGTCCAGTCTCTCGTGGCATCGATTCAAAGATGTAGTAGCCTCTTCTAGCATGTTCTTGAGGGATGATATCTCTTTCGTAAGCAGTTTAACTTCTGCTAAGAGGCTTTGTACGTCCGAGCTAGAGCTGTCGGAGACATTTGTATTGCAGGCCGTGGGGTCTAGTCTTTTTCGACGCGTGATATTTTGGTTATCGGTACTTATTATTTCACTGTCGGTGGGAGCTGCGGCAGTGCTAGTGGCCCGTATGGGCGTGTTAGAATTGTCAGTTTTGGGCTGTTTGCTGCGACAGCTATGACATGTCCAGGATTGCTTAGACTCCTTTGTCATTGAGCTAAATTTTTTCTCCGATACATTTGCACAAAGTAAGTCGAATGTTTGCTTGCATGTTGTACAAAGGAGGAATTCCGGGCCCTTAATTACATTTGGACACCCTGCACATTTAGTCACAGGCATAGTGGTGCTTTTAAATGATTGTGGGATAAAGTAAATCAGGGACTGACAGGTCGCGGTAGGTGTTAGTTCGCTCCGACGGCAAATTAGGTTTGAGGAATATAAATTATTTATTCGTGTGATGCCATCTACCGGCACTTCCGAGTACTATTAGGCAAAGTATGGTCTACACCAACAGTCGGTAGCGATAACTCGTCTTATAGTGTAAAGCGTGCGAAATAGGTGGCGGTAATTATTTACAATGCGAGCGTCGTTGACCGTTATGTTTTAAGATAGGAAATTTCCGAGCTCACTTTTGTTAAAATTACATGAATAATGTTCACTTTGCACTAAGATTTTACTTTAAACTGTAGAATATTCAAATATGCTATTGGATCACACACTCAGGCTAGCAAAAGTGCTAAAGATATTTGAATTGAGGCACTGTTATATCCAGGGGGGAAAAGATTAATCTTTCTGGGTATAATGATGTGATGACTTAGATAACACTTCCACGTGAGAATCACTCAATCTTCCGTGTTTTCACAAAGTTTCAACTAGACTTTTCAACTGGGATTAAATTTAAACATGAAAATTGTCGGAGCTAATGTTTACATGGCAGAGGCGCCATCTATAACTTTGTACATTCTAAAACAGATTTTTAATTATTTTTAGTTATGATAGTTTTTGATTTATCGGGGAAAATGTCTAAAAAAATACCGTTCCCCCCCCCTTATCTCCGGAGTTTACCAATCGAAAAATTTGAAATAATTATGGTCAATAGGAATTTACGTATATTTTACAGGAAAACTATAGCCAATGCTTTAACTAGTATAGTTTTTTTGATATTAACAATAAACCTCTACAAACAAAGTTAGTCTTGTGGTTCATTAACAAAGGTAATTATTTATTAACAATGGTACGGAACCCTTCGTGCGCGAGTCCGACTCGCACTTGCCCGGTTTTTTGAGTGGTGATAGACTTGTTGTTATGCGCGAAAACTCACTACGAACCGAATATAGAATAAAATGACCACGCGAAAGGTTTGCGTCAGCACTTTTATATGGAACTGAACAAACCAGCGCGACACTATAAAACGTAGTACTTACGCGGACGTTGCAGTTTCTTGTCCGGCCCCTAGTGTAGGGTGCCCTCTATCTACAAATGAGATAATAATAAAACTATATTATCATTATGTGCTATATCATTATGTATCAGCCCACTGTAATTGTGTGAGCATTTAACACGAGTGCATTTTATTCCCTCACTCTCTTAACAAGTAAGACATATTTAAGCATATTATTGTACCTATAGATATTTTTTTCTACAGGTCAAATACGCTCCGAAAATCAAGGTGTCCATTAAAACAGCAACAGTGAATAACAAGATACCCGAAGGCAGCGAGGCCAGGATTCGATGCCAGGTTGATGCAAACCCACCCGCACAAGTGTACAGATGGTACTTAAACGGCAATCCTGTGGTTGGGGACTATACGGATGAAATGGTAAGTTTTATTTCCTTATTTTAGTTTCTATCTTTCTTTACATTACATTTTCTCGTAAAAAGGCTCTAACTTCACCGCTATTTAAACTGTAAAGTAGTATTTTACCACCCTTAAGCGATTTAAATATTACCACATAGTAATTGACAAAAATGTGCGGTAATCATACTAATATTATAAATGCGAAAGTGTGTTTGTTTGTTGGTTTGTCCTTCAATCACGTCGCAACGGGGCAACGGATCGACGTGTTTTTTGGTATGGGTATATTTGAGGACCTGGAGAGTAACACAGGCTACATTTTATCCCGGAAAATTAAGGAGTTCCCGCGGGAATAAAAAAACTTAAACCACGCGGACGAAGTCGCGGGCATCAGCTAGTATAATATATACCTAATGACTATCATACAAACCAACACCTGTTTCGATGCCGCCATCTTTGTCGAGATATGTTACAATACCAAGTGGTCAAAACGGTAGAATAAGAAAAACTCTTCTTAAAAAACTCACGCATATTAGGTATAGTTCTTTACTTATAGTATGGAAACAAAAGTATTTTAAAACATTGTGTAATACAGGTGCGTACTGAAAATTAAAGACATACTGCAATAATTTAATACAATTGCCACACTGAGGTATTAAAATTAAAGTTTGGGCCTCGATTATAATGTTCATCATGCTGCACTAGCTAGTGGCTTAAATAATTAGGTATTTCTGATGAGAGTTCGCCTTTCCAATATCTTCGCAGTCCGTTATTTTAAGTCGGTTACTCTAATTCTTCTCCTATTATCCTAGTGCATAATATCTTGTTGCCTCTGTTGAAATCTTTGCGTCCTAGTCTGAGACAGCGTATTCAAAAGTTATACACAGTAGAATGCATGTCAACTCTGTTAATAGTCTAGGGACCGAAGACGTAAAGCGCCATAGCTTCATATTTAAACTGGCGAATCGGAGTGCGAAAATAAAAGACCTTTACACCACTGCTGGCGATCCGATTTTATTTTTTTATAAGGTCATTTTTTGGTTGCCACTATAAATCTTTTATAATCTAATTCTTGACAACCTCCGTGGCGCAGTGTTGAGCGCTGTTGCCTATACGTGCGGAGGTCCCGGGTTCGATCCCCGGCAGGGGTCGGAAATTTATAATTTCTGAATTTTCCCTGGTCTGGCCTGGTGGGAGGCTCCGGCCGTGGCTAGTTACCACCCACCCTATCGGTAAAAAACGTGCCGCCAAGCGATTTAGCGTTCCGGTACGATGCCGTGTAGAAACCGAATAGGGGTATGGGTTTAATATAACTGCCATGCCCCTAACAGGTTAGCCCGCTACCATCTTAGGCTGCATCATCACTTACCGTTAGGTGAGATCGCAGTCAAGGGCTAATTTGTAGTGAATAAAACAAAACAATTAGTTAAGGAAGCAATTAGTACAAGAACTGGATAGTATGAAATAGTCCAATGCCCAACGGATGGCGTGAAGTAGAATAAACATCCAAACTTTCACATTTATATTAATATTAGGTGATATCCGCGACTTCATCTGCGTGGATTAAGATTTTTTGATTCCCGCGGAAACTCTTTAATTTTCCGGGATAAAAAGTAGCCTATGTGTTATTCCAGACTATCTATCCCTGTGCCGAATTTCATCTAGATCCGTTCAGCCGCTCTGGCATGATTGAGTAACAAACATCCATCCATACAAACTTTCGCATTTATAATATTAGTATAAGATTAATCCTTACTAATATTATAAATGGGAAAGTGAGTTTGTTTGTATGTTTATTCCGCTTTCACGCCGTAACTACTGAACCGATTGCTTTGAAATTTTGCAGACGTAAAGTTAGAAGTTCGGATTAAATAATAGGGTACTTTTTATCCCGGAAAATTAAAGAGTTCCCGCGGGAACTAAAACTCCTCAATCCACGCGGACGAAGTCGCGGGTATCAGCTAGTATGATAATAAAACTGACACGAATACAAAGATTCTACACGTGTAATCTACTGATACTACCTACTACTAAATATATCTGATCGCATGCAGTGGACGCGGGCACTAAAGAAATAGAATAGCAAATAGCAGGCGAGCTCGTGTAGCAATGCGTCGGGATTAATACAAAATGAGAGGGCGCTGCTGTACATGAAACGTGTATACCTGCTTACTGCTGTGTAACATACTGAGAATGCAATATGTTTCACGCAAATGCACGAATATTTGTATGTGTTAATGCCCTACTTGACGACCGCCGTGGCGCAGTGTGCAGCGCTGTTGTCGTAACGTGCGGAGATCCGGGGTTCGATCCCCGGCAGGGTCAATTTAAGATTTTATAATTTCTGAATTTTCCCTGATCTGGCCTGGTGGGAGGCTTCGGCCGAGGCTAGTAACCACCCTACCTACCTTTAGTACCTAAACAAAACACAATTTCGCAAATCATAAAATGTAGTATGGATTCCACTCACCAATGGAATTCACCTTTACCTGTTAATTATTTACAGGTAAGTTTGGTTTACGATTAACTGTAGTTAAGGTAAGTTAGGCAAATCTGGTTAATGTCTTGTTAACTTACTTTTTTGTTTTAGATCATCTTCAACGTGTCCCGAAAACACAATAAAGCTGTGGTCAAGTGTGAAGTGAGCAACACCGCGGGAAAGAACGAGGCGTCGCTCTCTTTGAATGTTACCTGTAAGTTTTCCAGTGGTTTAGTTTTAGGTTTATTTCTCATATTGTATTAATCCATACTAATACTATAATAATTAATATAAATGCGAAAGTGTCTCTGTCTGGCTGCTACGCTTTCACGGCACATCCGTACCAAACCGATTTTGATGAAATCTGGTATCCCCAGGAAGGAGGTAGGCTACTTTTTATCCCGGAAAATTAAGAAGTTCCCGCGGGAATGAAAAAAGTTGATGTACGCGGGCATCATCTGTAAATAACTTGATAGTGGAGTATTTTACAGTATTTTATAATATCACTAAAATAATTATTAAATACCACTTAACACTTTCAACTAACTCACTTTCAAGGAAAGGTGAAAGAAATTTATATTCGAGCCATAAGCTTTACCTTTTGCCACTTATTTTCTGTCAGGCTATAACACATATTTTTGAAGAAAGAAGAATAAAAATAAATTAGAATAAATTAATATTTGCTGTGGACTAATTGGAACAAAAAAAATTGTTGTAACACACGAAAATTATTATGTTAACGTTTATGATGGTAATAAGGAGATTTACTTACTATTTACAACAAAAGTAAATTTTGTCACCCGGTCATACACCTTTGACCTACGAGCATGTCTACAAGGCTATTCATTCTGTTTTGGCGGATTATAGCGCATTAAGCTTCTTGTTCCTGGATTATCTTTATATCTTCTTTAGATCCACCATCGTTTCGCACTCGACCTCAGAACATCGAAGCGGAGGAAGATGCGAGCGTGACGTTGAGCTGCGACGTAGACGGGGAGCCGCGCCCTGAGATACGGTGGCTGTACCACGAGCCCGGACGAATCGGGGTAAGTGACTACCATGATACTATTTGAGGATAGCGTACCTTTACATCGAGTGACACTGGCTATATTTTTTTTTTAATTATCATAATATTATATGTTAATCATTTTTAGTATTTATTTTAGAAATGATCTAAAAGAATTACTTAAAGGTAACAATTGACAAGAAAAAGTAATTCAAAAGAAAATGATCCGTAAGATGCCGGGCCAGTTGCCCCCCTCCTCCATTTACTATCCATTTAATAGGTTTATGTATGTATTACTGTATGTACGTATGTTTGGTTCACACATTTCTTCGGAAGTATTAATTGGATTGTGACCATTTCTTTATATCGCATTTCCTTCAACTTAGGGAATAGTGCAAGTTTCATCAAAATCGGTTCAGTAGTTTTCAAGATAAGGACTGTTATGTGTATGGTGTTCAGACGGTTTAACTTCCAATCTTTTAGATTATCACTTGATAACCGGTATTCGATGACAATTTTCCGTGAACGACCAATACTTCCAGCAGGTTAAGGGGAAGGCTCCCAATCTGAAAGTGTACGTGGACCAGCGCACCGCCGGCCGATACATCTGCAAGGCGACCGTTGAAGGATATCCAGAGATCGAGAGCGAGGCTACCATCTTCATCAAAGGTTTCATAAGCTTTTATATAATAGCCGCCGCGTAAGTTGAACTCGAAGTTGAAGACTGCCTCGTTGGTCTAGTGGTTAGCATAGTCGACTGCGGATCATCGAGGTCCTGGGTTCGATTCCCGGTCGGGCATAAAAGTTAGGTATTGGGTTTTTCAATTAAGAAATTCTCAGTGCCAGCCCGGAGTTGGAATTTGGCGGTGTTGCACCCCCGTGCCTCGGAGAGCACGTTAAGCCGTCGGTCCCGGTTATTATCACTAACATGATAATAATCGTTAAAGCCCGCCAACCCGCATTGGAGCAGCGTGGTGGGTCTAAGCTCTAATTCCCGCTCTCCTATGAGAGTGGAGGCCTGTGCCCAGCAGTGGGACGTTAATAGGCTGTAGTGATGATGAGGATGATGAAGTTGAACTCTGCGCAGAAACACATTTCGGGTGTCAAACGAAGTGCGGTATTGAGGTGCGCCGCGAGCCCATACTCCTCGCTCACCGCGCATGCTCCGCTCGGCCCTGTAGTACAATATATCTGCGCAGACGACGGCCATTTTGGGTCAACTTACGGGACGCGATTTATACGTTGTTGTACTGTTGAAGTTTTGTAAATGATAAACGGGAATGAATTATTTGACTCGCTCCAGGAACGCTTAGGACTGCGGTTACTATTGTATCTATACATCGATGTAATTGTAAATCGATTTTTTAAAAAGTGCAACCACCGATTTTCATTTCGGTGGGAATGGTATTCCGGGACGCTCGGAATACTATTTAGCCAAATACTTAGCCTGATTCCTTTGAAGATTTAAAAAAGAACCGCTAGAGGAAGCACTAGGTTTGATCACATTCTTATGTCGTGACCCCTTTCCATTAGTAAAATAATGGTAGGAGTTTTCTTGGGAAAATAAAAGCGGTGGGTTCCCACGTCCCTTCCGCATACGACTCGACTGAGGTTAGGGGTTTGTAACGATAATTATCAGATGTTAGTGGTAATAACCGGGACGTACGGCGAGGCACTGAAGAAACGAAAATGCCAAATTTGAACCCCAAATTCGCTCACCCATCCAGTTACCGACTTGGGTCCACGTTGCTTAATAATCGCAGTCGACCGTTATGCGTTGTCACAACTAGGCCTTTTTCTCACTAACGTAACGCATAAAGGATACTTACATCAAAAAAAATTACACATTAGAAAATAGAAGTCTGTCTAAAACTTTCTATTTTCTAACGCTACTTACTTGGTGCATATTCTACAAAAGCGATCGTCCAAAGATATCCGGAGATCGAAAGCGAGTCCACTATCTATATAAAAGGTATTCTGTGCCTGAAATACCGCTAGGTATTACGTTCAGGAATTTTTATATTGAAAATTTTATATCAAAGCAACAGTTTTCAAGAAAATTGTAACTTTACTTACTACCTATGAATGTATGTGTCGTGAACCACGTAATGTCTTTTCTCCTTAGAGTAATACTCATACTCAAACTCGGAAGTATATTTATTCAAAACTATATGATGCCCGCGACTTCGTCCGGGAGCCTATGTCCTTCTCCGGGATACAAACTATCCCCATACCAAATTTCTTCAAAATCGGTTGAACAGATGGGCCAAGAAAGCGTAGCAGACAAACAGACAGACACTTTCGCATTTATAATATAACTAGATGATTCCCGCGACTTCGTCCGCGTGGACCAAGTTTTTTCTATTCCCGCGGGAACTCTTGAATTTTCCGGGATAAAAAGTAGCCTATGTCCTTCCCCGGGATGTAACTTACCTCTGTACCAAATTTCATCAAAATCGGTTGAGTAGTTGGGCCGTGAAAGCGTAGCAGACAGACAGACATACTTTCGCATTTATAATATTAGTATGGATAAATTACCTATGGATAGTAGGGAAGTATGGATGTCATCAAAACTTACGTAGTGCTGCCTCTAGCGATTTTTTAATATCTTCAGAGGAAACACGCTAAATAATATTACGAGCGTCCCGGAATACTTTCCAAAAATTGTATTGTAACATACGTCACAACTAAAGTAATTTTATTGAATAACTTGGTGGAGTGAACAGTGAGTAGTGATTGACATGTAATAATTGTATAGATGTTTGCTATCGTATGCTTGTTAGAGGTAGACTGTTCCTACTATGTAAAATTACTACTATTTTAAGATCTTCAACCATGTAACGGTCAAACGATTTAATAATTTAAAAAAAAATACGCGTCGAATTGAGAACCTCCTCCATTTTTGGAAGTCGGTTAATGAAATGTTACGTTCTAACCGCTAATAATAGTTTTTTGTCTAGGTCCACCAAAGATACTGTCAAACAGCACACAGACTGGCTCCGAAGGGGACCGCGTGACGGTGGAATGCGAAGCGTTGTCAGTACCAAGACCTGATGATATCCGGTGGTTCTTCGAAGGTCGGGAGATCAGCGCTATACATGATCCGGTGAGCTTCTTAGCTATTTAGGGATTTTAAAAACTGTTACCTACAGAATAACTCACACGTGTCTTATGCGATGATAGCCTGGTAGTTAATTATGTTTTTAATTTTAATTTCTTTAATTATGTTATTAATTTTATTTGTGTTAAAAAAAAAGTGTACATGGCAAAAGTAGCCTACGAGAGAATGAGATAAATATAACTTGTATTCTATCACATTCTCTCGCAGGCTAAATCCTATTATGAATTTATGTTTGTCTCTTTTTGGTGTCGCCTTTTCGTTTAATCGAATTTTCAAACCACACAATATTTTTAACTAGTCGATGCCTGCGACTTCGTCCGCGTCCTTCGTTCTTAATTTTCCGGGATAAAAAATAGCTTATGTCCTTCCCCGGGATGCAACCTATTTCTTTACCAAATTTCATCAAAATCGGTTGAACAGGTGGGCCGTGTAAGCGTAGCAGACAGACAGACAGTCAGACACACTTTCGCATTCATAATATTAGTATGGAATTTCTTAAACGATAACAAACCGCCATAGTGACTCTTCTCTTATTAGCCGGTCTTTGCCCTTTACGGAACCTTAGGAGGCTTTGCGTGGGTACCCAATCAATTGAAAGAATCAACCGTAATAGATCATATTACAGGCACTCCTGTCATAAAACGATGTGGGCTCATTTTTATGTACAGACCGACGCGACGCCTTGTACGTCAGTGTCATTAAAGTGTTTATCTACTCCAGCATCGAAAAGTTCCAATTTCGAATTTGACAACTATATCGAATTGAACCCTCTTTCGTGTTTGCTTCTCATAACGATACAGTTCGTTGTATGGGAGCTGTATCGTTATGAGTCGTAGCTGTATCGATATGGTTATCTTCATAAATAGGATACCTATAGCTTAGCGGCTCTGGGTTCTGGCACTTTTGGTTTTTATTAATTTATAAAGTAAAAAATTATAAAGACGTCCTTGTCGTAGATAAAATCTTGTATGCAACTGTACGTAATTATTCATTTTAATTCTTGTACTATCCTATTTTGATACTCGGCAAGCCTCGTATCAAAAAACAGCACTCGAATTAAAATGACCCTCATAACGATACAGTTGCATAAATAGCTATTACAAGGGCTATACAGTATACATACTTTTGGACATTTGAAATTAATTTACTGTAGTTTATGGAACATAATATTAAATATAATGTCTTCCTGAGGCGACCTAGCTCCAGACAGCTTAGCCATCTGCGCGGGAGATATTATAGTGCACAAGTGTGCATACACAGGTGCACTCTCTCTTCCTTTACTCTTATAGGCCGATGGGATGGAAAATCCGACACTACCAGAGATAGATCAGGCGCGGGATTTCAGGCTTTACGTGCTCTCCGAAGCACGGGGGTGAAACACCGCCAACTTCCTTACGCGGGGCTAGTACTGAAGATTTCTTGTTAGAAAAACCCAATATTTTATTATGTCCCGACCCGGAAATCGAACCCGGGACCTCGTCAGCCGCAGTCGAATATGCTAACCACTAGACCAACGAGGCAGTCAATGCCTATTAATATATGGAAAGCATACGTAGAACATTTTTATTTCCACCTAAAATATTTATAATAATAAAAAAAAACATTACAATTCACAAATGCTTACCAAATTTTATTCGAGTTTTTATTTATATAGTAGAATTATTATTATTTAGATGTTGTAGTAATAATTACTATATTTAACTAATTATTAACTAATTAACTTTAATATGATTATGACATAACATAACATCACGAATCTGCTATTTAGGTAAAATGTTACTTCTAATCTACGTCCTATTATAATAATATTCCTAAGTCATTATAATAATATTATTGTTGTTATCAACCAAATAAACTTTATGACTACTGTGGGCTGACTACCATAGCTTAAAACAGTTTTATTTTATAATTTCAGTTTTATATGACGAACCTTGACGTCGCTAAAATAAGGATTATAATTCTGAAACATAAGCGTCATCATCATCATGTGTCTTCCTCGAAGAGAAGTCATGACGTCATTTTATACTGTAACATTGTAACGCATATTCAGACAAATAAATTCATTATATTCTCTTCTCTATTCAAGTTAGAGGTTTATTTTTTATTAGCTTTGGGTATTTAAGCCGTATCCACCCGGCACCCCCTTATACCGTCTAACTTGCAGCTTTGGCGACCTGGGGCTCTCTTGTCTGCAATCCTTCCTTCCAAAACTAGTCTTGGAAATGAGAATTAGGCTCCTCGTTGTAGATGTCCGAAGAAAGACAGTTTGGTGGACATGAGGTCTTTGTCCGCCTTACCCATCTAGCCGCAAACTGGGCAGTTTCGCCATTAATTATGATATTGAGTTGTCACTTTTTCATGCACTAGTGTCAATAATTGGACAGAAAAATTATAAAGCGCTCTCCCCTCGCCACGCAAAAGTTAGTCGAACGTGATTTCATACATTTTTCTTACGTTTCCTATCCCGTGTCTATTTCATCCAAGACCTTCCATCCTTAGTGTGTTACCATCCTTAGAGTTAGGTGTAAAGCTGTTGCAGGTGATTTCAAGCATTTTCTTGTGTATTCTACATTTCGAGAGCTTGTAGTCGCCATACAAAAGAGCAAAAGCGTAATAATCCATGCTTTTAACGATGGTAGTACGCCTTCGGTGAGTGATTCCACCCACGTCTAATCTAACATGTAGTCGACCTTTTGGGGTTTGTCTTAAACCGAGTGGGTGGAAACATTTTGTTCTGTATAACAATTACTATAATATTATATTATTGTAAGCTCTTCCGTACTTTTGTTGGTCGTTCATGAATATAATTACATTTAATATTCATGAACTTTTGTTACGAGTATGTCCTATTGACATTTAAATCGGTAATTCAGTAGTGCTACTGTATCCGCCTCCACGGTTAGTTGATAGGACTTTGTTATAATGGATTGTGTAGTGGGTAGACTGAGGATGTGAATTATATCCAAGATAAGTCGGTTCAAAACAGATAGGCATAGGTGAACTTTACATTCACTTTTGCCTTGAAGGTACCTAAGTTATACGTGTCAGGGAGGGTGTTCCACACCCTAGCGGTTCGTATCAGAAACGTCGAGTAAAAACGCTTCGTGTGAGAAGATTGGACGTCAACCGCATAAGGATGCCAACGCTGACGGTTTCTCGCTGTTGTGTGGTAGAACGGAGAATCTTCTATCTTCGGAGGTATCTTCTAGGCAAGCGCGCTCCAACCTAGACCTCATCATTGCTTTGTATTAAGCATGATTGCCGTCAAGCGCAAGCCTATTCTGAAAAAGAAAAACTTGGAAATGAACTTAGCTCAAACCTGTGTTTAGAAATGGTTGGTATCGTAAATCTCTACCACTACCTCGCCTAAAAAAAGATTTCAGAAATTATTCTCTATCCCAGTTAAACCTGTTTGTTGTTCTGTTCTATTTCACTAAGCACGTTTGTTGTAGTATAGTCCTGTAGGGCGCTGGATCCAATTTTGATAGCTTCCATACAACTTCATTCTATTGCTTATTCTCTTTCTTAGGATTACGCGACGCTAGAAGAAAGTTTGCCAGACGGGATAGTGAAGTCGAGTTTGGTGATTCGCGCGAGCCAGTCCAAGCACTTCGGTGTGTACAACTGCAGTGTCACCAACGAGTATGGGAACGCGAACGCTGCTATCAGTCTTAAACCGCTGAGTAAGTAATTTTTTTTTAATCCACTAGAAGCTAAGCCCTTGACTGCGATCTTGCAAGTGGTGATCCAGCCTAAGGTGGAGCGCGCTTGCCTAGAAGATGCCTATTCACACTTGATTTGAAGGTACCAATATAAGAAGAGGAGGGGAAAACGGAAGCCGGAAGAAATCGAAGAGTTTCCACGGGATTTTTAAGCAACCTGAGTCTTCGCGAACGAAGTCGCGGACATCACAAAATCAGCAATATTTCCAATCGTATACTTAGGTGAATTGTAGCTAATTTAAAAACCGGCCAAGTGCGAGTCGGACTCGCGCACCGAGGGTTCCGTACTCAAGAAGTAGGTATAATTACCTTTGTTAATGAACCGCAAAACTAACTTTGTTTGTAGAGGTTTACTGTTAATATCAAAAAATTACGTTTGTTGTATGGGAGCCCCCCTTTAATATTTACTTTATTTATATTTAATTATTTATTTTGTAAGGTAATATACAAGTTAATATTCTGTGAAAATTTGAACCGTCTACCTGTTACCGTTTTTAATATTGAGCAAAAAAATACGAAAAAAACACGTTTATTGTATGGGGACCCCCCTTAATATATATATTTTTTTAATTTTTAGTATTTGTTGTTATAGCGGCAACGGAAATACATCATTTGTGAAAATTTCAGCTTTCTAGCTATCACGGTCTATGAGATACAGCCTGGAGACAGACAGACAGACAGACAGCGGAGTCTTAGTAATAGGGTCCCGTTTTTACCCTTTGGGTACGGAACCCTAAAAAGTGCTTAAATAGATAAGTACCTATCAAATTAGAAGTGGAGAGTAACTTTTAACCCGCCGCTAAAAATAGTTAATAACGAAAAAAAATGTGGACTGAATTTTTTATCGTTATGTAGGTATAAAGGTACTATGTTTAAGTTTTTTTTTATTAATCCAGTAGGAACTTAATAAGAATATTTTCTAATAGGCTTAATTATATTGACTTAATTGACTTTATAGCCAATTAAGTCAATTAAGGACATTTTCGCACAACCCCGAAATAAAATTGTACAGTAATTAAACTATTTAGGAATCTCAATCAGGGATAAGCTAAGTTCAGGTTTTTGTTACAGAATCATTGCCACTGTTCATAATACTGATTGGAGTGACGTCAGGCATTATTGTCTTCTCCGGTTTTGTGGTTCTTCTCGTGATGTGCCATAGAAGAAGAAGGAAGAAGAGTCAGCAAATGAGCGAGAAGCCAGATGTTACTGTGACTACGAGCGACATGTATAAAGAGAGTGACAGAAGCTCGAATATCAGTGACTTGAAGTTACAGTTACCTCAGAGTGACGGGAGCTATGATTTGGTAAGTTTCGTTTAGGTTTAAGGTAAGGTAAGTTTGAATAAAACTTACCTGAGCTATGTCCGTTACATATTTTGCATCCACGACTTTCTTTGACAGAGATGACATAGTGATGATATATTTTTTTCTTTGTATTCCAAGATAAGCTTGCGCTTGATGATAATCATGCCTAAAAGCAATGCCTAGAAGATGTCTATTAACTTTTGTCTTGAAAGTAGTTAAGAAGTGCGTGGCAGGAAAAATGGACGCCGGAACAAGGAACAAGGTATATCTTGGCAGAAATATGGAGTAAGTTCGATTCGTGCGAGTAGATTGGATATGTGATTCAAACATACCTGATTATGCTGTTTATATAATACACGACTGCCCAAAAAAGGTAGCCCATACTTGCCTATAATAATATGCCAGACATCCAAATCTGTTCAGGCATTTAGAAGTTATAGTGGAATTAAGAAACTCACATACATATTATAATATGGGGTATCGTTAGAATCCTAACATCATCCCGAGTGTTACTGTCTATTAATTTTTTGAAAACAAAAATCTTTTAGGCAGGGCGGCAGCTGTGCAGCCGTCTTTTTATTTTTAATAAGTTATATCTTGATATGATGAGATTATATTATGTGTTTTAATAGGGAATTTAATTTCGTTATAAATATACATAAACGTTAAAATTTAATTTCGATAATATTTACGAACAGTTTTCCCTTAGATGATTCTACAAAGCACGAAGCTACCAAGTTATTACTTACATCTAACTTAGCTATACTAATATTGACCGTCGATTCTGCTTAAATCTGTATTTGAATCACATACGAATGTAGTAAGCTGACTAATAACATTAGCTCAAGTTATAACTTATGCCGAATAAATACAATATCTAGAATTTGCTGTGAAGGTATTACACGTCATGATCATGTTAAGACCTTATTATTATTACATGAAATCCAAACTAATTGTTGTTTATCTTATATAGTTTGATATTATATTACTGTGGCCACACGTATTTCAGGTCGCCTGAGGCAATATTTAGTAAGGGTGTTCCTAGAATTGTTTTAATAATATGATATTTAATAATTTGAGAACAATAATTGTCATCTGCGAATAGCCCAGAAATGAAACAATTTAATACTCCTGAGCAATGAAATACGTATTTTTATTGCTGAATCCATACTACTCGTAATATTATGAATGCGAAATCGTATCCGTCTGTCTATTTGTCTGCTACGCTTTCACGGTCCATCTGTTCAACCGATTTTGATGAAATTTGGCACAGAGATAGGTTATGTCCCGGGGAAGGACAGCGATGAACAGTAGTGAGCGCTGTTGTCTTACAAGTGAGAGCTACTGGGTCCGATCCCGATCAGGGTCAATTCGGGGATTTATAATCTTTGAATTTCCAATGATCTGGTCTAGTGGCCGCAGTTGTGGCTAGTTGCCCTATCAGTAAGCGTGACCGGCGTTATACAACGTCGTTTTGTTTATCCAGGAATACACGAGCTCCGATCGTTCCGACTCCAAGAACCCAGCTGGTCTCCCGTTAGCTGGTCCTGTCCCACTGCCCAGCATACGTCACGATGACCCCATGCTGCAGTTTAGATACAGCAATGACTATTCCGACCCTACGTATGCGGATACGTACTTTAAAGTAAGATTCTTTAATTTTACTGTTTAATTTACATATTTTCTTACTGGTACATTGATAGTACATGTAGTTAATGAAATAACTAAGTACTTAGTTTTATTTTGTGTAATTTATTAACAGAATATCTGCATACTAATATTAAAAATGCGAAAGTGTGTTTTTTTGTTGGGTTTTCCTTCAATCACGATGCAACAGAGCAACAGGTCGATGTAATTATTTGATGGGTATAGTTGAGACAGTGATGTAGGCTACTTTTTATCCCGGAAAATTAGGGAGTTCCCGTGGGAATCAAAAAAACTTGTTCCACGCGGACGATCGTGGGCATCAGCTAGTAAATAATAATGTATAGTAATCAGAGTAGGATAATGATTTTTAAATGATGTAAGTTAATTTTTGATCTTCTATACTAATTGCTATTGATAATTTTTGATTTTCATGTATAATTTAAACAACTTCCCATTAATTTAAACTACGTCCATTTAAGAAAGTGCTAAGTGTATGTAATTTTGCTCTGTTTTCTTCTTACACCTAGAACCCCGCCGCGTACGTCTACGACTACCCACAGGGCTACGCACCTCCCCCGCATCTCAAAGTTCAATCACCCACGCAGCTTGAGGTGCCTCCTACTAGCAGGTAATTATTCAGGAAAGGTATTCGAAAATAATATAACATGTTTATGTGCTGAGTTGTAGTAAGGTTCGTTTTATTTAGTTATAAAGTTAATTTTGAAGTCAAGTATGCTATGTCAAAAGTTACCTTTCGTTTATACAGATCGCTTCAAGGTTCATTGACGCGGAGCATCGACACCGCGTCAACTCTTCCATTGTCAACGGGCAATGGATCGCAGAACAATTCTTTGCAACGAACGAATAAACCGGACGAAACTGATGCAATTAATAATTTAGGTTTACCTTTGGGCGGCGAAGGTAAGTTAGAATCAATGCTTCGATATATTTTAATAAAGTTGAAAATAAGTACATGTATCAACATTTTTTTTTTATTAATACAATATTGGGGACTTTAAATTAAACTTTTAGATATGTTTCAATATCTAGACTGACAGTGTTTGATTGTCTGTGGATCAAAGTTAAAACATTTATCATGTCTGTATATTAATATGTTTCCTTGTGACAATTTTTTTTAATTGTATTTTTTCCCTTAGGCCCACAAGCCCAAGGTCAAGTCCCAGTATATGCCCAGACGGGACCGAAGAATAACAGCGGCGTTGACTTGCGATACGCCGCTACATATGGAAATCCTTACCTTAGGAATAGTTCTATAGGTAACTATAATTTATTTATTATCATGTCTAGCGGAAACCAATCTTAAATCTATAGGATTAACTAATAACGTACTACTAAAGTATTAACTCTATTGGCCGCTATTTGAGTCTTGCTTTTCAGCACCAATTTATTTTAATTTCAATATTTAACAATCGTAGAATGTACTCGTTTATTGTGAGAGGTGATACAACAACTTTTCACCTTGTATTTTTCAAACTTACCTCATAATTTATCAACTTTACCTTACCCTTATTTATGTGATTCAATATTCCAAACTTACCTCTCAGGTTACAACAACCAAGTGCACACAGCGAAGCCAGCGGCCACGCCCGCGCCGCCGCCGTACTCCTCCGTGCGAAACTCCGTAGCACTACCAGGTACATAGCACCGAGAGTAGATACAATGGTAAATTTATATTTCATGGATAAGCACGGGTTAGATGCATTGACGCATGAAACTTTGATATTAATACTGTTTCGAACGATTATTTATAATAATTATTTATTTTTAACACTAAACTACACTAACTAAACTATAACCAGAGGGTATTTCCTGGTATGGGTTATAAGATAGTATTACTTTAGAGTGCTCTTTTGTTTGATTTTTCATAGCCAGGTAAATAGCACCGAGGGTAGACATGGTAAATCTATATTTAATGGATAAGCACGGGTTAGATGCATTGACGCATGAAACTTTGATACTAATACTGTTACGAACGATTATGATAATGATTAATTTTTAACATACTTGTTAACTAATAGAGGGTATTTCCTGGTATGGATTATAGGATAGTATTACTTTAGATTACCTACTCTTTTGTTTGATTTTCTATAGCAGTATCGTTGTGGAGAACACTGAGAAAAGATACAATATAAATATCTGTGGTAATATCATAATATTAATTAATGGCTTTGCACGGGTTTGATGCATTGGTGAGACTTTGATACTAATACTGTTTTGGAACTGCCATCGTTTGTTTTCAACATATTCAATAGTATGTAACGTGTTACGGGTAGCATGGGTTATATATAAGTAACCTTGCAGTTTGAAAATCAAATATTAATATTATAAATGCGAAAGTTTGGATGGATGTTTGTTGCTCAATCACGCCCGAGCGGCTGAACGGATCTGGATGAAATTTGGCACAGAGATAGATTATAGTTAGACTATCACCTAAGCTTCTTGGACCTGGAAAGTGATGCTACTTTTTATCCCGGAAAACTAAGGAGTTCCCGCGGGAATCAAAAAACCTCAATCCACCCGGACGTAGTCGCGGGCATCAGCTAGTTATTATATATTTTTATACTAAATAATAAATTATGCAAAAAATACAATGGTAATAATATTAATAATATGTTATGCATGAAATATTATAATAAAATACTAAGTGCTTTTTAATACTGTATTTGTGATGGACGAATAATCAAAATAATAACTTTTAATCCGTAGCTTTACCAGATACTTTACATGGAGTATTTAAAATGCAACTGGTAATATTTTACGAGTTCGTGTAAATTAGTTTTGAAATGAATTTAAATATTTTAACTTACATATATAATAACAATTTTAATAATACATACTGTTTAAGCATGAAACAAATATATTTTGCCCTTTGCCATTGAATATAGCTCAATTTCTTGGCGGTTCTACTCACTAACACCTGCTTTCCGGAACGGTGGTTGTCATGAGAATCATATATTAGTATACCAGTTGTAAAATAATCAAGTTTGGATTGGATTTTGCATTAAGGACGGATGTACTGTAATAGGGGGAAACATCCTTTTCTGTTCCGACATTTTAGTATAGCAAAAATTAAAATTTCATTATCGAATGAATACCATTCGCTACTCATTGAGATATAGTATGATGTAATTAAAAAAAGTGGTCAAAAAATCGTATAGTAACGGCAGAAAATTATTGAGAAATTCATGGAAATCCCAAAAAAGGTCTTATCGCGTTCCGACTATTGTGATTTAATTTGAAACATTATTTAGACAAAAGTTATTTTAAATTGATCGTAAAAGATCAAAAAACACTTTAAATAAATAATATTTTCAATAAAACTTATAGTTTTTTTACAATCTGGTTCCAAACATCCCTCATTTTTACAGCACGAATTTTTCATACAAATTTAGTACGGGCGCGCGCATCACAAAATTTCTTTATATATTCATGAAATGCGGCAGTCGTTTCCCATACGCCTGCGGGCTCTCAAGGCGTGAGGTTGCGTCCCGTTGCTCCTGAACTGACGTTTGTCACTGTTAGTATCCGTACACAAACGTCAATGCATCCACTACCATTGAACAAAACTAATCATCGATATTTATACGTATAAAAAAAATGTAACTGGACGATTTCTGTATATAAAATATTTATTTTGAAAATTTAATTGGTGGTTATTTTATTATTCACTGAGCCCAAAACGGTATTTTATTCTCTGTCTTATTTTGCCTGTTTTGTGCACGAACTCCACTAAAACTAACTTTGAATGGGTATTTTGGTTCTTATAGCTCAGTCTAAGTAGATTTTTCTTTTATAACAGTCGTCCGAAGGGGAAAACTGGCGAAATATCAATTTCGGGTCTATGGGGTCCACGCAGACGAAGTCGCGGGAATCATCTAGTTCTATATAAATATTTTTGGGGTCTGTATACATAATAAACATTACTCCAAAGCTTTATCATAAGTACCTATATAGATAGATAGAATGAAACATAACTTAAACAAAACAAAATTCCTCATAAAGGCACAATTTTTCCAATCCTCTCTATTGTTTTGTATAAAACAAAGAAACGTGCGCACGCCGCCTAGCTTCATCCAATATTTTACTGAACGCGCAGAACTTGCTTCGCAGTTTTCACTTTTCAGTCGCACGTAGGCTGTCAAAATAGCTTCGTCTGATCTGAAGTGATAATCTGGCTTTCTGTCGAGTACAAAAACAATTTACTTCTGCAGTGTGTGACTATTGTAAAAAAGTAAGTATAATTTGTTTTATTAGTTACATATAGTAATAGTCAGTGTAATTATTTGTAATATTTGAAAGAAAAGATCCCTTCAAAAAAAAATTAATATGGCGTCGGCCGCGGTGATTTTCGTATTGTTGCGCTGATTGTTGGGTTTTGTATCATTGTGTGATTTCAAATTTGACGTTTGTTGAAGTAAAACTTTTACAGACACGTCACCACGTACTTTTACAGCCAGCGCATAATATAATGGAGAGTGCAACGCCAGTAAAACCCATGTACGACACTTTAATTTTTTGACATAATGACGTAAACATACCTGAGGCTTTTATCAAAGCTCAGCAAAGTTCATCAGTCCATGTATTTTTTAAATTATCTAGACATGATCTAGAATGATTTATTGTGATTCATTATTTTTGCAGATGGGAAAACATAAAAGAAGGTCTGCCTATTATAAAAAAGAAAATAAGAAGCTGCATTGGAAAAAAACAAACAAAAAGTATACCTACTCTTATTTCCTGAAATCTTGAAAGCTGTCATCCCATATCACTTCCACATAATATCACATGCAGATTGCAGAGAAGAAGCAAATAAATGCATTAGTTACCTACATAATTTCTGTACAAGTTTCGCGCTTTATCGCAAAATGCAATTATTCGTTTCTCAATACAAATCAACTAAATTTTCATTTCATTGTACCTACAACACTTTTCCGCTAATCATAATCGCATCAGAGTTATACCATTTCATGTACCTACTCTCACCATAGTCTGTACACTAGTAAAAAAATATTAATTTATAATTAGTAGACTATACCAACAAAAGACATTCATCTTTCCTATCTAAACATTTTGGTTATTTACGTATTGCAGCTTTGAAATTCTAAACGATGATTAAGTTATAGAATATAAATTGGAGAGCTCTGAACAGCAAGGTAAAAAGCATTAGGCAAAAATAACTAAAAGGTAGGTAAATTTCAAAACTAGGTATAAATCCTTATCCTTACTAATATTATAAACGCGAAAGCTTGTGAGTATGGATGAGTGGATGTATGCATGTATGTATGTATGTTTGTTACTCTTTCACGCCTGAACGGCTGAACGGATCTGGATGAAATTTGGCACAGAGATAGATTATAGTCTGAAATAACACATACTACTTACTACCTAATAAATCAGCTACTTTTTATCCCGGAAAATTAAGGGAACCAAAAAACCTCATTTTTTGTTGTTGTTTCCAAATTATATCTGTCGGTTTAGTTGATGGGTAAAATTACAATTATAAAGGTTTGAAATAAATAAAAGAGTACCTTTTATTTATTTCAAACTAGCTGCACTATTGGTAACTATCGCCAGGAAGGCTGATTCAGTATTAGGTAGGTGTAGGCTCTCCTCTTATGACGATAGTGAAGGACTGCCCGCATGCTGATGGGGTCTGACTACTTATCGCCTCTCAAAGATGTCTTATGGTTGCCTAAAATTAACAATGACTAGGAAGGCTAACACATCTTTGAGCGGCCATGTCTAGTGAACGGCCCGATGAATAGCGTCAGTTTTTATACTGTATAGGTACTGCGCATACTTTAATACTGTACAAGAATCAGCCTTCCTAGTTATGGTTCATTTTTGGTAACCATAGTACGTGTTTGAGCGGCCATATCTAGTGAAAGGCTGATCTGCATGCAGGCAGACCTTCACTATCGTCATCAGCGGAGAGCCCTACACCCACCTAATACTGAATCAGCCTTCCTGGCGATAGTTACCAAAAGTGCAGCTATCTCATAGTCAGTACCTACATGATATTATAAACGTTTTTTTGCTGTCATAAAACTTCGGTTTTTTAAAATGTGACAAGTGTGAGGAATGAACGCTATTCGCAGTGTTGTTGCGATGCTGAGTTGTGATTCATAGGTGATTTTGCATTGCATTTCATGTTCAATTTAGGTTTCTTGCAATGAATTGTTGATTTTACTTTGGAGGTTATATTTTGGCAACATTGAGTGTTGCAGGATGCAGAGTTTATTTTGATTGATGCTAAGTAATTTAATCACCAATCGTAGCTTTTCAATATATAGGCTGTAATCATGACAGCCAATCACAAAAATTCAGGAGAATGTTGGTGGGACGGTAACAGAAAAATAGTATAAAGGTGAGAGAAAATGGCGTCGGGAGTTCAGTCAGTATTAAAATTTTGAGGAGTTATTACAAGTGGATAAAGTGTATATTAATATTGATTGTATTGGTGAAGATTAAGGGTGGATTACGGCATTTTGCTGAGATAAGTATAAACTATAATTACATACTATTTTAAGAGGTTATGTTAGGTTATCATTATCGATTTCTAAACAATTGGCTTTTGGAATATTTTGAGACAGATCTTGTAGTGATATTTATTAAAATCAATATAATTGTAAAATCAACTTTAATAGTTCATCGTTTTTATATAATATTATGTTTTAATATCATTGGCTGTTCAATAATTTTTAAAGAGCAACTATACCAGTTTCTTGCAGTTTCTTCTGGATAGAATGTGATTCTAACATACACAACAAACTGGAATGAACAGAAATTAAAATCTATTCATGGTTATCTTTGTGTTTATTTTTAACCTACTAGCAGTGTGGTCTAATGTCTTTGACACAAGGATAATTTTTATTTATATCAATTATATTAGGTACTTTATACTAATAAACTTTATATTGTAGTAATAAATTGCGGTTTTATTTTCCCTTTTCAAAGTGCTTTAAAAGTTTCACATCAAAAACTAAATAAATAATGGAAATAGGTTTTTTAGGATGAGTTGTGTCATTTATGATGAATCAACGGGACTTTACCCAGCTTGAAAAGGAGATTCTACTGAGGAGAGCTGACAATAACTCAGCAGTTTATAGAAAGAAAAAAAATTGCAATAATGTACCTAGAAAATAATACACAATATATAGGGAGCTACATAAATATATGTACATACATAATGTATCAAGTATTACTCTGATTTAGTGGGCTGTTAGTGGATAGTTTCCATGCAACATTAGGAAAATCATCAGTTGATGCTACGTTAGTTGTTACGGATATGTCTCAAACCCACCAGCATCAATTGAATTTCATAGCTTAGCTCTAGGGGAAAGGGGTTCAACTAAGCAACGAAATTTTTCACATAATGAGGAGAGGAAACACGTCCTTCTAAGTATTTATTACGAGAGAGGGAATGACAGCATGACAGTCACGCAGCTTACTTACGTCCATAATGTTCCCTACATTACACATTATACTAGTTGAAGTATGGAACACAGAAGCTGACTAGTTACTTCTCAAACCACTTCATCTACATCGCACATCTCATATAGAAATGGAATCTCCTAGTGCTGTCTTACACCGTTTTTATACTATTCATGCAGAACTACTACTAATACTAAGCGCCATTATTAATTTAATTTATTTTTCTACCTAAGCATACAACCTTTATCAAATAAACACCTATCTTTACCTATACCTACTCATAGTTATAAATCAGTTAGCAGGAATCAGCCGGTTGGTATATTATCAAGAAGCACCTCTACAATCCTTACTATGATATTAAAAATGCCAAAGACGTGTAATTGAATGGCCCATTATTTCAACCAAGTTGGTATAGAGTAAGGTTACATCCCGCGGAAGGACATAAGTTACCTTTATCCCGAAAAATTGAGAAATTCCCGCAGAAATAAAAAAAAATTAACGAACGCAGACGAAGCCGTAAGTATCATCTAGCTATCAATCAATAAATAATATTATTTGTGCCATAGTGAGATAGTTGATCGCATATTGTGTGCTCCCGTGGTAGGGGCTGAATCCTTCTATGTGTGCCTGCGTAGACTGTGGTTGTATGTGTATAGAAACAATTGACAGCGGCTGACAGCAACGCCTAGATGTCGGCCAAGGGTAGGACCCTTAAAGTTAGTGTTACGGTGGTAGGTAGTTATAATAAAATTATATTGTTTACTTTTGACAGTTGGGAATCTACCGTACAGGATATCAACGCTGGTAATTGTTAGCAAAAATAGTGAGTCACTTGTTTTTTGAGTGGTAGATTCGCTAGATTTTGTAGTTATGAGAAAAACAAAACCATAAAATATTTAGATTTAGTGCAGGACCAAAACCATATCGATAACTTTGATAATTATTTATTAGTTATATTAATTTCGTTTTCAATATTATTAATAGGATTGAAATATCATTGGGTTTACTTGAGTGTCTTGTTTGGTTTTGCGTAATAATGCTAGAACTATTTAAAAAAAGGCGCTGAATTGAGCACCTCCTCCTTTTTGGAAGTCGGTTAAAAACCTATGTAAATGCAGTTTTTTTATAGATTTTTTTCTTTTTTTTTAGGTAAAGGGACGCATACGACGCAGGCGACGCACGTATAGCAAAAGTGTAAAAAAATCAGACTTGTGTAAAAAGTGGACTTTTACGTGGACGTAATAAGAATAGTTACAGTTGTAATATTATTGTAATATATTAAGTTCCTATACGCGACTGAAGTGTAAATACGAATGTTAGGCTAGATATGCACATGTGTAAAATATAAGGGCCGTTCCACACGGATGCCATTTTTAAAAAGTTTTTATTTTTGTTTTTATCGGCTTTCGTTGGGTTTGTAAGTCGATGTTATATTAAATAAATAATTAATGTTTAACCAACGTTAAAAGGAAAATTATTACTTTGCTCTCCAAAAGTTTGAAAAATGTTTTTAATTTCTATTAGATAGTATTGTATAGTATTGCTCAAAAATAGAAGAGGCTAATGGTGCAAACAAAAACCATTGCTCGTCTTTGCCGATTTCAATTTATATAATTGTATGTATAGCCCCCTATATTTAACGAATTTTCTATCTTGTACAGTTATTCCATACTATGTAGATTTAATTAAATTCATTACTATAATGACTGATTATATTGTGCACAAAATTCGAAGGAAAAAAATTCAATACTAGGATTGCAAAAATTCATAGTATTGCGGTTTATTCCTATTTTATTAAATTTTGTGGGCAAAAAAAATGAAAAAAAATGTCTCAGACTGAACTATAAAAAGTAAATTGATAATTCCTACGAATTTGTAAAACTTCGAAAAATCGAAATTTTGAACGAAAATTTAATATAATGATTAGATAGCCTAAATAATTTAGTGACATCACTTAATTAATAGAAAAGAAAGAATATTCTGTGATAATCTAAATAAATCAAAGAACCTTTAGTAAAATGCATTTGTTATAAATATTATATTTGACGTCAGAGGACCTGCAATCAACAAATTTAGCAAGATCTACACTTTTGAAATAATTAAGATTGTTCTTACCCAAATCAGATACTTAGTGCGATGAAATACCACATCTGACAGTAGTAATATAACTTTACACGCTAAAATTTAATTATTTTGGAAAGTACCTACGTTTCTTTTTCGCAGTTTCAATAACAATTTTTTACTTTTAACTTTTTCTTTTAAACTCGAACTCTGAAGGGAGTGATTGTTGATGTACCTACCTATAGTGTACATGCTCAATGTCAAAATTGGTTAATTTAAAAAAAAATGTTACTAGGTATTCGGCCCCACGCTATTGGGTTTCGAACTGAAATGTAAATAGGTAATTATTGTTATTGATGAATGTAAACCTTAAAAAAGAATTAATTATAGTTTTTTAAAAGTTGATCGCAGGTCTAATTAATAGTAATTATTTTTATCTATAGATATTATTCAAGCATTTCGTGTGTTATAATAAACTTTAATTTTATTTTTACTCATACAATATTACTTAATTAATACCTGTACAAATATTTTCATTTTAAAGTGAATTATGTAAACATATTTGCATGATAGTGTTTTTCGTTCTTTGCATGCGAATATTATTTGCCATTTTTTTATTGTTCTCAAAATAAATATGTGACGACATAATTATTTGTCTTTTTCTTATTATCCACGGTCCACCTTTAAACTATGTTTGCGTGGTCAATGCTTAAGGTGCTGTATGCTAAAACACTTTAAAGTATATTAAAATTGAATGAAATATCACATTTTCTTTAACAAAAAAAAAGATACTTGTAATAACAGCATTCCTGTTAAAAGCATAGCATGCTTTTCTTAAATTATTTCTTATGTTACTTTTACTTTGTAGGTGCCAGTTAAAAGCTTGCATTTTAAACATATTGATTCTTTTTGTACTACTCAAGAACGTAAATTAACGTAAAGAACGTAAAAATAAAGTGTTTAAAATGTCATCAAAACACACTTTATATTTTTTACTTTAAATGCCTATAATCATTCCAAGTGAAGTTATTACAGACAGAAAATAGAGAGGAAAGTGTAGTCATCATCATTACTTTCTTACAGTTGTATGATTATGACATATTAATATATACTTACTAGCTGATGCCCGCGACTCCGTCCGCGTGGAGGTATGAAAAATAGATAGTAGCCGATTCTCAGACCTACTGAATATGCTCACAAATTTCATGAGAATCGGTCAAGCCGTTTCGGAGGAGTATGGGAACTAAAACTGTGACACGAGAATTTTATATATTATAAGATTTTTTAATAATATGGATTTATGTGTATGCTATCGTACATCGAAGAAAAATAGACTGTTTTAAATTAGATATGATAGTAATTACTGATTAATTATCAGATTATCTTAATGGGTTTTATGGTAAGTTAAAATGCTATCCCATAACACCTAACAGCTTTGAACGAATTAAAATTAATATATTTCATATATGATGCATACATTGTCAGAACGTTTAGATAGGGAATGGAGCCGAATACTACCCAAACAACATCAGTAGTAGTAGTACAAAAGCTGGTTGAAATCGCTTATGAGTTCATACTAAAGCATAGAAAAACCTAGAATACATATAGATAACTAAACTTTAATTTGTATTAAATAGATTAGGAAATTGGATACGCGGAATAACAAACTTATAAACAGTAATCGCTACTTAGCTTTGATGTTATCCGCTTTATAATCACTTTAAACACTATTTTCTAAACATCGTGTCAACCAAAAACCTTCTTTATTCCATTATATTAAACCATAAAGCTACCGCAAATTACTATTGTCTATTAATCCTGTAATCACACAAACGATTTCCTGTTCTGTTACGACGGTATTGGGTTTGTTTTTGCATGTGGTGTTTTTTCTGCTAGTGATGTGACTCGGAAACCAGTCGGTCAACATTTCTGAGGACATTCAGGTGACCGCAATGGGGTCCTGTGGTCGTAACGCCATATTAAAAACTGTAAACAGGAATTCCAAGATTAAGTGTGGTACACACAGATCTTAATTATTAACAATTAAAAAAATATATTATTGTATAATATTGAGAGAAACAGCGCTTATTAGTATTAATTCAATCATTTTATCAGATCAAAGATACTATAAGTATGGCAGCAACGCTTACCTATCATATCCAATATTATAAATGCAAAAGTGTGTTTGTTTCGGCGGGATTTTGGCCTGGCTATAGTTGAGGACCTGGAGAGTGACATAGGCTACTTTTTATCCCGGTAAATTAAGGAGTTCCCGCGGGAATCAGAAAAACTTAAACCACGCAGACGAAGTTGTGGGCATCAGCTGGTATATTATAATAAAATCGTTACGGGAGGGATGACCGAATTTAAATAAATAAAAAAATATGAATTTAATTCTTATCGCCAACCTCAATCAATAAGTCATGTTTTTCCAAATGTAATGAAAAGTTCAGTGATGGGAGCTTGAAACTGTAATGCAAAAGTAACAGCACGAAAAATATAGGTACATGTGAAAAGGTAAGCCTACCTACTACTGTAAAGCCGGGACGGGTCAACAAGTATTTTAATTTGAGGGTTAGTTACTTTACATTACATAAATCCTACACTGCAGTTTTTCAATCTCTCCAAAGCATGGAAAATCGGCGCAAAGTTATGTCTATCGGATATGAACGCCCTTCCGGCTTCCGTTTTTCCACCCGCTTATAATATTACCTAGTAGCCCAGCGCTTGTAGGTAGGTATACAAAAAAAAAGACGTGTGGCACTCGGAGACTGCCGCGATAAAGCTATTGCATAGCATTTTTTATCAACTTACCTAACACTTTAAAACCTTTACCTAACACTTTGTTTAAAACACATAATTCTTTAAAATTATTTCGCTTTTATATTTTCAACAACTTGAAGTCAACAACACAAGTAGTCATAGCAACCAAAGCGTTAGGTTTTTTTCGTCACGGAATTTCTGGATTCGGTCTCCACGCTCAAGGCCCGCGATAGAAGCTATGCAATAGCTTAAAAAATGGAAGCCTGTGTATACCAAGCTTTACATTGAGTTATTATCGATACATTGACATCCGAGCTAACGGCACACCTCTAGCTAAATAGAGTTTCTAGGTGCTAATTCGATATTATACATTCGCAAATTAAATACACAAAAATTCTGAAAATGCTTTGTTCATTGACTTACCGTTAGATTAACTGGCTTTCTTATACTACTGGATAATAGCCTTGTAAGTGCTCACGGTAGATAGGTACAGTATAATAGATACAGCTCAATTTAAACAAAATATAAGTCCTATTGAACTTATATTTTGTAGAAAGAGTGGCAAATATGGCAAATTCGAATGGTTTATTTCCCACAAACTTATCTGATCCGGTGACAGCGTCACTGCTACCACATGAAATGGTGCTAATAATTATTAAAAACTAGCGAATGCCCGCGACTTCGTCTGCGTGGTTTGAGGTTTTTTGGTTCCCGCGGGAACTCCTTAATTTTCCAAGACAAAAAGTAGCCTACGTGATATTCCAGACTATAATCTATCTCTGTGCCAAATTTCAGACGGATCCGTTCAGCCGTTGTGGGGTGATTGAGTAACAAACATCCATACATCCATCCATACATCCATACATCCATACATCCATCCAAACTTTCGCATTTATAATATTAGTAAGAAAAATAAAAATATTAACTAAGCAAGAGTAACTGAGACCTTCCTTCTTGCCAAATTTAATGATTCTAGGTGAACGGGGCCGTATAGGTTTTGATTTATTGGCGAGTCTCAAAATATGCAAAATATGCAGCATAAACGGCCGTATCTTTTGATTGCGTTGACTTAGAAGCTAGATTTTTTACAGTTCCAAGGGGCCGTAGACTTAGTAGGTATTTGATATTAATTTTCAAACGTCTTCTGAAAAATTACTATTTATCTATGTAGTGGAGTAGAATGTAGTATATTTTAATATTATGTAAATAGTTATTTATATGGTAGATATCTATATGTGTAATATTTTTATGTAGTGTATATGTAGTCTATCTTATTATAAATTGCAGGACTTAAACTGCTTGCCACACAACCCGTGATTTCGCAACTCCTATCACCAAAGGTTGTCTGGGAGAGATCGCTTTAGCACGCTGCTATTAGATTAAGCTTCTTTAATATGTACTTTCTGTATGTATGTTTCTTTTGTATTTAGTTGTGTGCAATAAAGAATTAAATAAATAAATAATTTCAACCTGATAACTCCACGCGTTCCCGAGAAATAGGGGATCTAATTTAACCCTATAGGATCACTTCGTTACCTATGCGTATGACAGACAGACATACGCATAACGAAGTGATCCTTTAGGGTTTCCTTTTGAGCTACGGAACCCTAAAAATCGAGTTACTTTTCAAACTCCGTCTTGTTTTCCTATAATGCTGTGACCGACATTAGTCGACCGTTAGTGCATAAACCTAGTCACTAGTCAGCCCTCTAATCCCAAACTTTAGTGCAAACTCACGTTTCTAACAGCGGAAACCATAGAGATGTGACCAAAGGCTTACAAATATAGCCTTAACGAAAATAGATGTTACCATATTATTTGTACTAGATGATGCTCGTGACGTGGAGAATGAGAAGGATTTTGGTAATAAGTTGCAGGTTTTCTCACGTTTTCCGTTAATTTCTTGAATACAGATTTAAGAATATTTTTAGAATTATTCTAAATGGACTAGTACATAGGCTACTTTTTATCCCGGAAAATTAAAGAGTTCCCGCGGGAACCAAAAATCCTCAATCCACGCAGACGAAGTCGCAGGCATCAGCTAGTTATGTATATAGCAATTACGTTTTTTTTTGACAATTATTTTGATAATTTTCTTGGACAATTAAGTCTCTGTTAAAGGAGGTCGGTTGTCTAAAACACTTGGATAATACCGCTTCATGAATATTAATTTATAATCATTCAAATTAAAACTATTTTTAAATTAAACTCATTTAAATAAAATATCTCAAATTTATTTTCAAATTTAACTCAACAAGCAGTTTAATATAATTAAACAGTAGTTTGTGAACATTTCTGCAATTAAATATCCAGCAGCGATGGCTGTGGTCACGTCCGCCCTAAACTCCGCACATAAAGGAGCAACTAAAACAATATTATTGCGATTGCAACTAAAAATAAAAAGCAACTCAAACGTGAGTTGCATAAAATATCTCACGTAGTGCGGTTAAAAATTATAACTTGAAAAGCTTTTCTATGAGGAAAGTTATGAATTTTTAGGGATCTGTACGTCATGATCATAATTATTAATAATAGGTAATGTATAAAAAACAATATTTATGCGAACTTGAGTCTTTTTTATTAGTTGCGCTTTCACGGTCCATATTTTTTTATTGATTTTGATGAAATTTGGTACAGACATAGGTCGTATCCCGGAAAAGGACTTATACTATCTTTATCCCGGAAAATTAAGTAGTTTCTGTGAGAATAAAAAAAAAAACTTAAACCACGCGGGCGAAGTCATAGGCGTCAGCTAGTGTTAATTATTCAGTGTAATTAAATTGAAAGTATCTACCATAGTATAATATACTGTCCTCCCGACCGAATTTCGGCCACGGCGGCCTATCTCCAGATAGATTAGCCATTTGCCGAGGAGATATTATGGTGCACAAGTGTTTGCACAAACACAGGTTCCTTTCTCTGTTTCTTTACTCTCATAGCCCGATGGGACGGAAAATCCGACACGACCGGAGAGAGATCAGGAATACCATAGTATAATAATCTATAATATTACAAATAAAAGTAATTAGTCCAATCTCATCTTGTTACAATATTGATTGGTATCTGGACTCTTAACTCTCTGAGTTGTGAGTTTTGACCTTTCTAGTTAACCTATATCCATACATTGTTACACGAGTCGACCGAAACGGCTATAGCAACAACAAATATTTGTATCAAAGGGCCTCTTTTACGACACTAATACGGTATTATTTTACTCAGAAGCCCCGGCGCCGAATTTCGTGCTACATCAAAGTGTTATGACGTCATAAAGCATACAAAAATATTGACGTGTCGTAAACGTTACGTGGGGTGTAAAAGGCGGGCCTATTACACGGTTATTAATACTTAAGTGGTAGTATCGGTGTTTGGGAGAGTTTTAGTGGGCTCGGCTAATTTGTGTTTTTAACGAGTCTCTACGTAATAAAGGTGAAATTTTTCATTTGCCTACTGTTTTTTTTTAAGGAAACCGATGTAACTGTTTTTTATTGGACTTTACCTCCTTTAGAATCGATTTTCATATTTATATATAAAAATCGATATATTTATATTATATGAACATCGGTTTCCATACCCGCCCGTCCGTCGTCCGCCGTAAGCCTGGGGTATAGAAACTTGATAAATTAAAGAGTTACCGCGGGAAAACAAATCAAAAAACCTTGATCCACGGGGAAGGAGTCGCGGGCAACATGTAGTAATGAATAATTTTACAGTCTTTAATTTTATTGATGGAATTGAAAAAAAAACAGATTTATTCCCACGTTATTAAAAAAAACCTTAATACACGCAAACGCGATCGTTATCAAATAACCAATATTTTATCTCGTATTAGATTTATCCCGTATTAGATATGATAGTTATAATAGTTCAATATAAAATGTTTGTCTGAGCATTATCCTAAGCTATGGATCTAACATCTCAAAGAGGGTTTTGTCAGGGATATTTAAACGTTCGTGATAGATGAGATGTTTCATCTTAAATATAAATTGAGTTTGCTTAAAAGTTGAGTTTCAGTTCAAGACCTAGTTGAAAGTTGAAGCAGTTGAATTCGTGTTTCAACTCAATGAAGATAATATAACGCATAGGCAAAGAATATAAGTAATACTTGTATACAGTGAAAGTATACTAATATCTTAGCTAATAATATTTAAAATGCGAGTGTTTTTATTGGTTCATATGTTTATCTTTCAATTAAGCCGCAACGGGACATGTAGTGATGTGGTTAAGATCTTTTTGACCAGGAAAATAAGTTCTAACTGAATTTTTTGAAAATGAACATCCGCGCGGTAGATGTCGCGGGCATAATCTAGTGCTTCATTAAGATCCCAGCTGGTTGATAGAGGAAGGTTCTGTTCTGTTTATATTTCATTGCTTCTATTAATGTCTTTAAGGTGTACCGCAGACGTACTTTTTTAAATTTTTAAGCGCGCTCCACGCTGAATCACTTCTTGCCAGCAAGTCTGATTGCAGCGAAGCACTAGTCTAAAAAAAGCTTTTTATTATAGAACCTAGTGTAAACTCTCAAGTGCAAGATGAGGATAGTATGGCCTTGTTATTAAAGATCATAATATTATTATAAATATCATTTGATATGTGCTGTTGACCAAGACGTAGTTTTAAATTTGCACGTCAGCTATGACGAAACATACCTATTTGGTCATATTTGGTCTTTGTCTTCTTAATAGGCATGATGACTGATTTTGAAAAATGGTCAAATTATGTTCGGAAGTATCTACTATTTCGAAAAAATATCTTATTTCAGCAGAAAAATAAGGTTTGGTAGATAAAATTGGCATTTGAAATTTAAATTTTAAAATTCACGCCAATACGCTTGGCGGTGTCATGGCGTCGTTTGTGACGTCACTATTGTTTTTACCAATGTACTCTGTTCAGTGTGCAGTAAACAATAGTGTGATTGTCAAAGCTCGAAAACAAACAATTGTGACGTCATTCGTTTCTTGGTGTTTTATCCAATATGGCGGATTGCTGTATTTTATAGTTTTATATTATCAAAATAAATAGCAATCTCACTCGAAATAGAAAGATAAATACGTTTTTTATAATCCATGAATCCTATTTCATTAGATAAATTCATAATTTCATTGATTCTTGGTTACTGTCATCATGCCTATTGTACAATGTTTCCAGCAAATAAACGATTTATTTATTTATTATTTATTTAACATCAGAAATTATATGAGTGAGTCATATTTCTAAATGCATACTAAGATCTGCAAAGCAAATTAAAGGGTGAAGAAGTCAGATGTCAGCTTTAAATCTCCACTGCTTTAGATATGCCTCCCAATAGCCACTCTATATTTTAGTTTTGTATCTTCCATACTCAGATGGATGGATGGATTCGGTTACTCGCAAGCTATCGCAAAGACAAACATATCCAAACTTTAATATGATATTGCGGAAAGTTGTTACACTAACACCACTGCTTAGCAAGTATTCAGTAGATCAATGCCTTAATCTAAGAAACCCTTATTATGCCTCATTCTATTTGAATAACCGTAGTTTACAGAGTAAACGCACACCGTATTACAAAGTCAAACATATTCACATAAGCAATGTTTAGCAATCATACAGTGTGGTCTATTATTTCGCGCGTACGAGCAGTGCTAATCAGTGCTTTTTGTGGTATCACTGGCATTTTATTGAAAATAGCGTTACGTTAAACTCATCGAGAGTGGGTTCATGATTACTTAAGGGATTATTATCGTAGTGACTATATTGACGTATGGGACCGACTGTATGATTGCTAGTTACAGTACTTGATTCTCGGTAGCAACTATTAAGTCTGAGTTATATATTATGTCACCGTAAGATTGTGAAAACCGTTAGATTGTAATCTATCTAGCGAGATTCAATCGATCTAACTGTCGAAAGATTACAATTAAACGCATTATTTTTCGGTAGATTGTAATCTGTTAGGTATATAAACCCAATAGAACCTAAGTGCCAGGCCTGCGCCAGTCACAACCTGATTATTTATGTCGAACTCTAACCTAACCTAAAATAAAGAGACAAGAAAACGTAAATGCAATGAATATTTCAAAAATTGACACTCAGGACACTGAACGGTTCACAATCTGTCGACAGTTTACAATCTATCGAGAAAAAAGCGTTAGATTGCAATCTGACAGTTTTTGCAATTTCACGGTGACATATAAATAATATACCTTACTATTTGAATAGGAAACATCAAGCCAGAATACTCATAACCAATGTAGTCTAAGATGGTAGCGGGCTAACCTGTTGGGGGCGTGGCAGTTATAATTAACCCATACCCCTAATCGGTTTCTAGTTTCTACATGACATCGTACCGGAAAGCTAAATCGCTTGGCGGTACGTCTTTGCCGGTAGGGTGGTAATGCCACAGCTGCAGCCTCCCACCAGGCCAGATCAGGGAAAATTCAGAAATTATAAATTCCCTATTTGACTTTGCCTGCCTGAGAGATCAGGCGCAGGATCGACGGCTTTACGTGCTCTCCGAGGCACGGGGGTGAAACACCGCCTACTTCCTAACTCCGGGCTAGTACTGAAAATTTCTTCTCAGAAAAACCCAACACTTCTAATGGTCCGACCCGGGACTCAAACCCGGGACCTCGTAGGCCGCAGTCATGCTAACCACAAGACCAACGAGGCAGTTAAATAGTACCTACACTTCTGATGATGGTCTGATGAATGATGATGAATTTAACGCCCGTGCCTGAGTAAATATTACAAGTGAAATTAGTTAGTGGTCAATATAATTAGTATGGCGGCACGCCTTCGCATAAAGTTTGATATAGCACACAGCGGTAACATTAATTTGTCACACTGTTGGTAATTGTAAAGACTTTATGCATTAGCGAAACGAGTAATTCATAACAGTAGAAATAATTTTCTATTCATTATTCTTCATTCGTTTTCCTCACCTAGTGAGCAAAAACTACTTTTGAGTCAAAAATACTATTCCGCGCTGAGTGAGTAAAAACGACTTTTGCTCACTATTTTTAAGCAACAAAGGCGACCTTTTTGAGCTAGTGAGGTGAAAAAAGGAAATCCTTAGCTCTTTTCTTCACTGGCTGAGTCATCAAAAACTTAGAAAGCTGAACTTGTTGAACTACAAATTATAAAACGTGATGGTGATAATTAACGACGGTGTCTTAAAACTAAACGCGTGCTGGTCTGAGAAGAGTCCACAAGAAACTCAGCTGGGTTTTTTAAAATTATATCTCACAAACATCTTAAATGTAGATATACTTTAGAACAGCTGACCTTCACCTAGCATTTCTGGTCGCATAGGTAAGTTTATCATTTTCTATGGCACCGTATCGCGTTGCGTTGCCTCGCATTGGTTTCTACTCTCACCTAGGACCATGGGTCAGAAAAAAAGCAAACTCGTACAATAATAAAGATGTCAAAAAAAAAATTATTACTTTCTTTCTATGTTTCATTGCATAACGCCATTTGCGTTGGTATGTTAATTGGAGTGACGCACGGACTCAATTTCCTTGTAAATAATTTATAATACATAAATTATTTACAAGGAAATTGAGTTATTAGTTATTATGTATTTCATCATCCCTAAGTAAATTCATTTTCATCCCACCATCTCGGAAAGAGTATTTTTAATCTTCGATATCTGAATGCAAAAGCCGTTATTATCCTCTTGAGGATAAAGTAAATTGAATTTAGATCATCGTGTGCACGTTAATAAAATATATCACTCGTCTATGAAGTTTGTGAATTCAAAACATCATTAAAACCTATTTACTTCTACCTCTATGGTGCCGAATTTCCATACAACCTTTTTTAATTTGTTAAAAACTCACACTCGTAACCTTCTTGGTGTACTTTTTTAATTTGCTTTGCGCGCACCATTTTCTTTTACGTCATGTCGTTTCCTCGCTGAGGTGGGATAAAAAGTTACGTGTTGCACTCGAGTGAAAAGATTTTTCACCTCGTGCTCTTTTGATTCCCTCGCTAACGCTCAGGATTCTAATTTTTGAACCACTCGCAATCCTTCGCTTGCTCGGTCATCAAAATTGAGCACGCGGTTAAAAAACAACTTTTCACTCTTGTATAACAAATAACTATTAGCATGCTTATTTATTAGCCCCTTCTACTTCTACAGAACCGTGTTTATAATAATACGAGACGATGTCTTCGTCCGCGTTGGTTAAGTTTTTTTATTCCCGCGGGAACTGCTTAGTTTAAAGATGGTCCGTTAAACCGTAGTAGACAGACAGACAGACAGCCAGACAGGCAGACGGATAGAGAGACAGACAGACATACTTTCGCATATATTTTGCAATATTAGTATGGATTATTATGCAATGAAGGACGCAGAAAAAAGGATATTTATGATACTAATATAACGTTAGAAAATAGTAGGGGATGAAAGTATTAATTTGTATTCTAAAGTAGGTAAGTACTAGCTGATAGCTGATGCCCGTGGCTTCATCTACGTAGTTTAAGTTTTTTGATTCCCGTGGGAATCTTAATTTTTCGGCATAAAAAGTAGCCTATGTCACTTTTTAGGTCCTCAGCTATAGGACCCATGCCAAAAATCACGTCGATCCGTTGCTTCGTCCTGTCTTTCCCGGAGATACAACCTACCTACCTCTGTGCCAAATTTCATCAAAATCTGTTGAAAAGTTAAAGTCGAAAACTGCATTTTACCTTTGAACTTGGCCCTTGTCCAAGCGAGGCCTAATTGTAATAACCCAAGGTAGTAAAGTTATATTATGATTACTGTGAAATAGTAGCCGACATCCACCACTACTGTTATAATATAATACATACAACAGGTAATCTTTATTGCAGGATTTGCACTTGGCAATAGTCCAGAACCGTCAACACTTGGCTAATGTGATAATATAAGGGTAGATAGCCGTTCTATTATATGATAATCTTAACTCGATAAATAACATTGCAGGTATAATCTTATAACCTAATCCAATACAAAGTTGGACGTCTTCCAAGTCTATTCTACCAATCCTACCAACATTATAATTTATACGAAACTCTAAAATGTTTGTTTGATGGTTTAGGTATGTACTCGTACTATATACCTACCTACTTCAATCACGCAAGACGCAAGAGACCAAGGAACAACGTCATTTTTTGCATGGGTATAGTCAAAGAGCATAAAGAACCAGGGGTAGAGGTACAACTCCATACAACGGGTACCATAGTTCTAAAATAAATTCTAGATGGCGTTACTTGTCTCGAATAAGTATAAATTTTGTTTAAATCAACCGAAACTCAATGAAAACATGTATTTTGTTGTTTTACTTTATTTACCTATTTATTTATTAAGTTTAATTAACTGTTAAATATAAAATTTTCATAAAATCCGATAGCAAAAAGTTTATTTCGAAGCTTTCGTTTTAACGCCATCTAGAGCTAAGCAGAAGAACTACAGGGTATCAGCGATGATAAGCAGATTTTGAATGCTTTTTGCTTAAGTATGGAGTTGTACCTCTACCCCTGGTTCTTTATGCTCTTTGGTATAGTTGAGGACCTAAAGAGTGACATAGGCTACTTTTTATGTTGAAAAATTAAGGTGTTCCCGCGGGAATCAAAAAACTTAAACCACGTGGACGAAGTCACGGGCATCAGCTATCAGCTAGTAGTACTTCATGATACAAATTAATACTTTCATCACTATACTATACTATAGACGATGTTTTGGTGGCAACCTGTTTTTGTGTACCTTTGCAATAAAATAAAATAAAATAAAATATAGTTGACGACCTGGAAAACTTTTATCCCGGAAATCTAAGAGTACAAATGGGATTTTTGAAAAAAAAATGTTGATCTACTAAATTTAAAAAAAACTGACATTTTATTCAATTTTCTTTAAAAAAGGCTCCTTTGGTTTTATCAGCCACTGCATTTCAAAATTATTTTATCGGATTTGGCTTGAGTAGAAACTGGCTTTCAAAGTTTCGGATTTGGCAGATATTACATAGTAATTTACTTGAAGTTAAATAATGGAGCAGATTAACAGGTCAAATGCCAGGTATTATTTAAGGGCCATTACTTGGCCACTGACCAAAAGTGGCATTCCCTTCTGCCCCACTAATAGTGATATCCTTTATCCTAATAGTTCCAACATGGCTGAAATAATGGAGCAATCTGTAGCAGGTATTAATTAGCTCATTAAAACTTGGCCATTGTCCAAATGTGACTTCCTTATTTGTTTCAGGGGGTTACTACCATAGTATAAAGCAGTATTATTTTGAAATTGACCTACCTTGATGTCCTTAAAATAAGGATTAATTATTATTCAGGGTGCATACTACCAACTGCGGTGATTGTGAAGATCTCTGGTTAGTTGTTCACGTATCCCATTTAAAAAGTATCACTCACTTCGCTTTATGTGCTGTATACCTCCCACCGCCTGTCAATAAGAGTGTACTAGATCACTATTTGAATAACTGTAACAGAGTTTCGGAGCAACACAATATGTTAACATGTATCATTGGTGATTTCAATCTAAGTAGTATTAACTGGAATGAACCTTCTAATGGAAAACAAGTCCCAGCAGCTCTAACTTTGCTTAACTTTGTATCTGAAAATGGACTACGTCAATGTAACTCGGTGCTAAATGATAAGGGAAAAATACTTGATCTAGTTCTTGTTGATTTACCTACATGCGAAGTTAACTGTTCATATAATTCTATTAGTAACATAGATCCACTACATCCTCCACTAGCAATCAATATATCCGACGTAAAGACCGACAGACTAACGATTAATACAGCTATCGATCGGTTTGACTACTATAAGGCCGATTATGATTCAATCAATGAGTTCTTAAAAGGCATGGATTGGCGCCAACTATTGAATCTAGACGATATTAATGAAATGGTGGAAGTATTTTATGACAAATTGCACGTTGCTATCAACAAGTATGTCCCCAAACGGAAAGTTAAAGAATCTAAGTATCCTGCGTGGATAAATAACAAAGTTATAAAAAGAATTCAAGAAAAGCACAAAATGTTAAAACGTTTCAAAATCTATAAAAATCCAATGGACGAAATCGAGTTACGAATACTTAGTGACCGATGCGACAAACTTGCTCGCAATGCTTACAATAATTATAATAGCGATTTGGAAAAGCAAATACAAAAAAATCCAAAAGCATTTTGGACATTCTTAAAAAGTAAGCGTAAAAACTCTAACTCATATCCAGCAACCATGAATAATGGAATTAAAACAACTTCTAGTGGAATTGAGATTTGCAATATGTTTTCAAATTATTTTGCTTCCGTCTATGAAAACCTTAACGACTCCAATAGTAACTTATTTACATCTACAAATTTAAAAAATATTCTTTACTTAGGTTATCGAGACAACCTTAATTCAATTGATTTAAGTGAGGCCGAAATATTAAAAAAACTTAGAAGCCTGTATATAAAAAAAGGCGCAGGAACCGATAATATACCACCAGTATTCATAAAAAATTGTGCAGCCAGTCTTACCCCACCTTTATACCACATATTTAAATCCTCTCTTCGCTATGGAAACTTTCCGGCGGCATGGAAGCAAGCGAAAGTAGTACCAATTTACAAAAGTGACGACAAAAAAGATGTCCGCAACTATAGACCCATATCAATACTTTCAGTTTTTGCAAAGGTCCTTGAATCTTTAGTGTGTCCTATAATTCAAATGCATTTCAAACAGTTTGTCACTGAACAACAACACGGATTTATGCCTGGTAGGTCCACGTCTTCTAACTTAGTGAATTTCACTAACTCTTTATCAGAGGCTATAGATTCACAAAAGCAAATTGACACGATATACACGGATTTTAAGAAGGCATTCGACAAAGTACCGCACGGAATCCTAATTGAAAAACTTTTGTATTGTGGCTATTCGGGTCCACTATTGCATTGGCTATCGTCATACTTAAAGGATCGATCTTTCTATGTTGTTGTTAACGGATTTAGCTCCACACTGCACTCTATAACATCTGGAATACCCCAAGGATCGCATCTTGGTCCAGTACTATTTAATATCTTTGTTAATGATATTGCCTACTGTTTTAAACACTCCACCCCCTACTTGTATGCCGATGATTTAAAATTTTCAAAAAATATCAGTTCTTTAAACGACTCAATCCTACTACAAGTGGATCTTAACAGGTTAACAGACTGGTGCACTTCTAATGGTATGCAACTCAATTTCAATAAATGTCTGCATATCAAATTTACCCGTAAGCATAACATCATTCCGACTCAATATAGTCTAGATGGCAAGGTTTTAAAAGAAGTTGATCATATAAAAGACTTGGGTGTTATATTAGATACCAAGTTGACATATCAAAATCAAATAGACAATGTTATTAACAAGGCATCAAAGATGTTGGGTTTTATTATGAGGCAAGGTCGGTCCTTTAAAGAAACTAAAACAAAAATAATCCTTTATAACAGCCTTGTTCGGAGTCACCTGGAGTACTGTAGTGTAGTTTGGCGGCCACATTATGCTACCCACTATTTAAAATTGGAACGTATACAAAAAAGATTTATGTGGCATCTGTCGTTTGGAGCTAAAATACATAAAACAGTTATTTCTTTTAAGGAAAGGTTAAAATATTTTAAAATGATGACCGTTGAAAAAAGAAGAGGTTTATTGGATCTTATGTTTCTGTACAACTTACTAAGAAATAAAGTAGATTGTCCAAATTTGCTTAGCAAAATAAAGTTTAGAGCACCGCATAGATATCCGCGCACTCCCATAACTCCCCTAGTGCCACCAGGCAGCAGAACAGTATTTGGCGCCAACACTACTCTGCCTCGACTGTGCAAACTATACAACGAACGCAGTCAGTCCATAGATGTAAACTTTAATTCACGTGCTGTATTTCGCAAATTAGTAATATGCGACTTAGCCAATATGAGTTCTAGGTATTGATTTGTTAGTATGTATGCTTTATCTGTCTATTTTTGTTTGTAGAATGTTTTTTTTTTTTATTATTATAATATCATACACCTATACAAATTAAGAATAATTAACAACGGTTCTCATAAATATTGTAAATATAATTGAAATGCATTATTATGTTGTTGTATTTAACCATACAGACATATTTTATGTAATTGTCATTTTAACTGTAATTATTGTAATGTGATGTAGCTAAGGAATTTTGCATGTTGTGTTTACTTTTATATGATTTTTACACATTGTGAACGTTACATCTTGCTTGTACCTATACTAAGTATCTCGATGTAAAAATCGCTAGTAAACCTTAAATAAAAAATAAAATAAAATAAAACTTCCTCGTGGATCTAGTGGTTAGCATGTTCGACTGCAGTCGATGAGGTCTCGGGTTTGAGTCCCGTATCGGGCCATAATTAAGTGTTGGGTTGACTAGAAGTTTTCTGTACTAGCCCGGAGTTGTGGAGTTAGCGGTGTTTCATCCGCGTGCTTCGGAAAACACGTTAAGCCCTTGGTCCCGGCTATTATCACTAACATGATAATAGCCGTTAAAGCCCGCCAACCCGCATTGGAGCAGCGTGGTGGGTCTAAGCTCTAAATCTCTCTCTCCTATAAGAGTGGAGGCCTGTGCCCAGCAGTGGGGCGTTAATGGGCTGTAGTGGTGGATACGACCATCGCAATAAGCTGTATTGCTTTAATAGTGTTGACGTTCATGTTTGAGAATTATAATCCTTATTTTAGGGACGTCAAGGTACGTCAATTTCAAAATAATACTGCACGGCGACCGCGTATCTTTTGCATCAATCACCAATACATGGCAATCACCTCCGATTGGCTGAATTTATGGTATTCTTGCTGCGTCAATGGATTTCGTCCAATAGTGGAAGAGTGTTAACCAATCAGAGGTGATTGCGATGTATCAATGATTGATGCAAAAGATACGCGGTCGCCCTGCTGCTTTAAGCGATGACAGTAAGCCCACTGTTGTCGTTGGTATAGAAAATAAAAGAGTTCCCGTGGGAAATTAAAAAAAACTTATTCCACTCTGACGAAGTCGTGGGTATCAGCTAATGTTATTTATTAAGTGAAAATGTGTTTATTTGTTGGTTTGTCAATCAAGCCGTAACGGAGCAATACATCGACTTATGGGATAAAATAGAGGTTTATTAACCTCCTTAAACTGGCAAAGCCGCGAGCAAAAGCTAGCAAGAAAAACAAATATAAACCTCCAAAGCCTACAATATAATCAGCAAAAAAAGTAAAAAACTTCCTCTATCACAAACAAGTTATTCTTGTTCAAAGGTTTTAACCTCATAATTAGATTCAGATTTTAATTAAAAATCTAGCCTGGAAATTACCACAGGCTCCTTTTGATGTGGCGTCAAACAAATTCTTGCCTAGACAGTTTCGATATTAATTCCTTATAAAATGCGAAGCACTAAGAAATTACATTTTTAATTTTTTTCGCTTAGATAAATTTTCCACTAATTGAGTTGTGTTAGTTTTACCTTCAAAACTGGCCGAGTGCGTGTTGGGCCATGCGTATAGGGTTCCTTAAATGCCCGTCACAATATTATGCGGACGATTTATACGTTGGTCGACTATTATTCATACACGACCTCCGTGGCGCAGTGTGTAGCGCTGTTGCCTCAACGTGCGGAGGTCCCGAGTTCGATCCCCGGCAGGGCCAATTTGGGAATTTATAATTTCTGAGTTTTCCCTGGTCTGGCCTGGTGGGAGGCTTCGGCCGTGGCTAGTTACCACCCTACCGGCAAAGACGTGCCGCGAAGCGATTTAACGTTCCGGTACGATGCCGTGTAGAAACCGAATAGAGGTATGGGTTGAATATAACTGCCATGCCCCTAACAGGTTAGCCCGCTACCATCTTAGACTGCATCATCACACTTACCATCAGGTGAGATCGCAGTCAAGGGCTAACTTGTAGTGGATAAAAAAAAAGTGTAAAGTCTACTTACCTGTGATAGCTGAGTTTGTTGCGGGCTCTTCTTAGACCAGGGCGCGTTTGGAACCCTCATAGCTTTAGTTTTAAGATACCATAATTATTAATATGATGGTGATAATCATCACCATCATAAATATTTTATAAGTTTCGGACGTCATAAGTGTAGGTACCACCACCACCACCACTACAGCCTATTAACGTCCCACTGCTGGGCACAGGCCTCCACTCTCATAGGAGAGAGGGAATTAGAGCTTAGACCCACCACGCTGCTCCAATGCGGGTTGGCGGGCTTTAACGACTATTATCATGTTAGTGATAATAACCGGTACCGACGGCTTAACGTGCTCTCCGAGGCACGGGGGTGAAACACCGCCAACTTCCAACTCCGGGCTGGCACTGAGAATTTCTTAATTGAAAAACCCAATACCTAACAATTTTTATGCCCGACCGGGAATCGAACCCAGGACCTCGTGATCCGCAGTCGACTACGCTAACCGCTAGACCAACGAGGCAGTGTAGGTACAGTATGCCTAAATTGAATAAATAAATATGGATTGATAGTTTTCCTTTTAACTTAAAAACTATTAAGTTTTCAAGAAGTACTAATTCCATGAATTTATTCACATATCCAAAAACAACCGTTTAGCTGGCAATAAGGCTAGACTCTATCAAAAATTAGCACTTTAAAGCTTAATTTTTCGCAAGAACCCCAGAATCGACTAATGGTTAAATAACCTACCAGGTACCAATAGTCTATAAAATTTATAAATAAATAATAAATCTTTATTTGCCAAAAACTGATTACAAAATTTCAACTGTGTGAAACCCTGCCTCCTGAGGAAGTAAAAACTGTGTTATATTTCATAACATATAACCATACACAAAAAATATAAACCGTCCAAATGATCGTTCATGGGCATGGTACCCAAGACACTGGCGCTCTTAATTCAAATTCAAATGATTTTTATTCAAATAGACTTTTTACAAGTTCTTATGACTAGTCAAATGAATCTACCACTGGTTCGGAATGCCGTTCCTACCGAGAAGAACCAGCAAGAAACTCGGTGGTTGCTGTTTTGAAAAAAAAATATGGTGTGTTTACAATAATCTACATACACATACAATATACATACAACATATACAGATCTCAGAGATCAGAGAGATACAATCTCTAAACTTAATAACGCTAAGGTTCATTTTACATTGACGCTAATGTCATCGAATTCTTATACTTCTATATCAATCGAATTGAAACTCAGCATAAGCGTACAGTTTTCACTACGTAGCTATTTCATTTTTCATCCGCCGTCGTCGTATGCTTACTCGTACAAACGAGCATTTCCCGACGCTCTCCAAAGCCTTTCCGCCAGCTAATGGCGTTCGTGCCACTACCGATGAATAATCGAGCCGGTTATTAGCCGATAAGCGGCGCGCGGGATAAATCAATACGGTATTGAGTGACTCGTCGGGTTTCTAATTGAAATGTTTCGGCGGTAGTTTCATAAATCAGGGCGCGAGACACGGATCTAAAGACATACACTGAAATTGGTAGATTGATTTTTACCTGACTGCGCGACATCAAAGACAGGGTTTTTTTTCACGCGTGTATTGTTAAGGGGGCATTATATTAATGAATTTTAGGTACTGCGGGCAATTTTGTATCACACAATCTCTAAACTAAACTAAAATGACAGCTTTAAATCTAGTTCAGTCCCTTTCCACAGGGAGTATTACGAAAGGGTCAGCCAGATTTATAATGTTTTAGTTTAGTTAAAAGATTGTTAATCAGTCCCAATAAGTCATAATAATATAATACTCCGTTTAAGAATTACTAATCTCTCTGTACAAGGAAAAGCTAAAATCATTCTAGTAATATAAATTCGAAAATGTGTTTGTCCTTCAATCACGCCAGGACGGAGCAACGGATCGACGTGATTTCATGGGTATAGTAATTGAGGACCTGGAGAGTGAAATTGGCTACTTTTTATCCCGGAAAATTAAGGAGTTCCCGTGAAAATCAAAAAAACTTAAACCATGCGGACGAAATCGTACAGATATGTACTAGATAATATGTTTGATGATGATGGATAAATTTACTCAAAGAAGAGAACGCTTTAAAATGTATTTTTTTTAGAATATTCAAAACTAAACTGTCTAAAATACAATTTGATGTGTCCCGGTCTCCGAAACAAGCTTTGTTTTGCTTAGTTTTGAATGAGCTTTTATTAATGTGTTATTTTCATTACTTTGGCAAGCTAACGATTTACGTAATAAAAAAAAACTAGGTATATGGACCAACGAAGTTATTCATTAGATATTAGCAGACTCGATTGACGTTGTCCTGTCTAAATTTAAATAAATTGAGTTCATACAAAATCTCCATAGAATAGAGCACTTTAAGTTTTTTTTCGATTTTGCAGAAAACTTTTCACTTTTTCTTTCCCTAAAAAACTCATTTGGACTATAACTACTATTTAAAACTAAATCAGTCCAGCCGGTCCTAAGTTATGCGCTTATGGCACGTAGCAGCAAATATTCTTTGTATGAGTTTGTATGCCCCCTTAAGCGACGCGACATAATTGTACAAAGAATACTAGCTAGTGACTAGACCTTGATTCCAATCTATATGTCACCGTAAGATTGTAAAAACCGTAAGATTGTAATCGAACGCTTTTTTTTCGATAGATTGTAAACAGTCGAAAGATTGTGAACCGTTCAATGTTTTAATTGTCAATTTTTGAAATATTCATTGTATTTACGTTTTCTTGTCTTTTTCTTGTAGGTTAGGTTAGGGTTCGACATAAATAATCAAGCAGTGCCCTTAGGTTCTATCGGGTTAATAAACCTAACAGATTACAATCTACCGAAAAATAGTCCGTTATATTGTAATCATTCGACAGTTTACAATTTCGCGAGTTAGATTATAATCTAACGGTTTTTACAATCTCATGGTGACATAAACATTAAAAAAATGTGTGTATAATTAAGTAAATCTTAATTATAGTAAAAAATATGTCAACAAAATTTTGTTCTTCCAGTATTTTTAGTTCTATGTATTTGTTTCGCGAACTCGTCTCTCGTCTCAGTATGAAAGGTGAAAAATGTAGCACTTGCCGGTGATTTTTCACGCCGCACTCTACAGCGGAACTAATACGTAGTGTTTGAGTCCTTTGTAAGCTTATGAGCTATTGATGCATTGTGAGCGTTTGAGCCTTTTGTCGGAGCAAGTATCAAGATTAGCTGTATCTTGTTTTATGATTGTTTGTAGCAGAGATCGATGTTATGGTATCATTCTTACATTATGTTCGATATGACTGTTGCTGTGTTAAATAATTGTGATTTGAGTTGTGATTGTGAGAATTTATGGGATTCTTGATGTACGTAACAGTGCATGATAGCCAATGAGAATATGCAAGCCTGAAAAAATCCAATGAACGTATTGTTTTTTTTTTAAATAATGAAGCAATTTTCGGGCAAGTACTAAAACATTTAATTAAAAATATATAAACCTATTCATTAGGGTCGTGACGGGTTTTCTGGATGTTTGATGTTTCCCCTAATATATCCCCGTATCCCGTATTTCGTTCCACTCATGGTGCCGCATACGGCATTCATTTTTCACGTCGGCCGTTCATTAGAGTTCGTTTTAAATGCTAATTCGACTCGATTGGTCCATTCGACGTGGCCACATGTTTTTGAAATAACCGCCGAGACCGTAAATATTCATGTTTTGTGGTTCCGTATTTTGGTAATTTATACAAATAGTTTTGTATAATTTTAGGTGGGGAAGTAGGATTATGGAGCGGAATATTAAACTTTTTGGGTGACGATTTCTCCGGTGCTGATGTTGTGATTTTAGTTAAGCGGGAGGTTCAGGCTTCTATTACAGTAATTATTATTTTATTTTATTCCACTACAAGTTAGCCCTTGACTGCTATCTCACCTGATGGTAAGTTATGATGCAGTCTTAGATAGTAGCGGGCTAATCTGCTATTAATACTTATTTGATTTCTTAATTATTGGCATAAGTTTAGTCTAATAATGTCAGTGGCATCAGGGACGTAATAAAAATAAATGAACATGATATTATAGAACAAAGTAAGCTCTATTACGACTATTTATTCGATGACATCAATGCTACAGAAATAATAGCTTAGGTTACCATTCTTCATTAATCATAGAATGATAGAAGTTATCTTGGTAGGTAGACCCCAAGGTATCGACTGTACTTAGAGCCTAAATAAACTCTTTAAACCAATGATAGGTAATTATTATCAGATACTAATAATCGGGGGCTTAATGGCATAATTTGGACCTCCATATTCGGTCACCCATCCAGTTACTGGATATTTAGGTCAATGTTGCTTGTTGACTAATATGCGTTATCAGTTATCACTACTCGGCCACATCGAGTCCCTCTTAAACGGCTGACAATTTTATTACATCATACTAATATTATAAATGCGAAAGTGTGTTTATTTGTTGGTTAGTCCTTCAATCACGCCACAACAAAGCAACGGATCGACGTGATTTTGCATGACGTTGCAAGGGTATAGTTGAGGACCTGGAAAGCGTCATAAGCTACTTTTTGTCCCGAAAAATTAAAGATTTCCCGAGGGAATTAAAAAATACTACTATATAAATAAAATATACTTACTCCACGCGGACGAATTCGCGGGAATCAGGTAATATCTAATTAAATAAAAAAAGTTTGAAACTCCATGGTCCACATTAACATTACGGATCCAAAACGCGAATAAAAAAAAAGAGAAAATACTGGCAAATGTACAGATTTTTAAAAAAAGGTTGAACCGCCGGAATACCCCAGATTCCAGATAACGACCTTTCAGTAGCGTGTGGGCTTAATCACGCTGTCGATTTTTTAGAATTTTTGAAATTTTTATCTGTGTAAAATTTTTCATCCGTACTTTTTCAGTAACGTAACTGGGGCATTTCCTTTTATTTATTTCACATTTACGCTCATGTCCATTGGCATGAGGCTCCGCCAGGGCACTGCAAGTCCTAAACTTGGTTGTAGGTACAATTAGCAGATTCCTAGTTCCATGGGTTGTACAATAATATATTATTTTAGACTCCGATTATTAGATTTAATTACTTTGTTGACATAATATCATAATATAATAATACCATAATATAATTTTAATGCTATTCCAGTGGCTATTTCCGATTGTATTCCGACTAAGGCAGTAATTATTATTTAATGTTATTATAAGTTAAAATGAATTTCAATTTTTTTAATTAATTTGGGGATAATTCGATTGCGCCCAAATTATGATATTGGTATTAATAAATCGGTACATATAATATTAAATAATTTATTAAATACAATATAAAAGTATAATAATTAGTCCTAAATTCCTAATAATAATAAAAATAAAATAATAAAATTAGAAACATTAACCAATGACTTAAAAACATATATGAACGATAATCCTGCAAAAGTTAAAAACTGCGTTGCAGTGATTATCGCCCTCCACAAACATTGTACAGTGTTTCATGTTAGATTTAAGACAGTGGTTACAAAAACTAAACTAAATTATTAATATTAAGTTTCACATATTCATATTTTTTTTGTAGTAAGTAACGAACAAAAAATTTAGAAATAAAGATTTAGAGACAAAAATTTAGAAATTTACTTATAAATTATTAAAATTTACATAATTAATTGCTAATACAAGACATTACAAGACATAGACAAGTGGGAATAGCTGTGTTAGCTCAAGGAATGTATTTTAAGATATTACGAGAGTGTTGTGGTGTTGTGAGTGCGTGTATGTGAGTGTGTGTAGATGTGTGTCTGTATTTAGTATGTGTGCGTATGTAAGTGTGATTTTATGAGTGAGTGTTATGTGAGTAATAGCTATTTATGCAACTGTATCGTAATGAGGGTCATTTTAATTCGAGTGCTGTTTTTTGATACGAGGCTTGCCGAGTATCAAAATAGGATAGTACGAGAATTAAAATGACTAATTACGTACAGTTGCATACAAGATTTTATCTACGACAAGGACGTCTTTATAATTTTTTACTTTATAAATTAATAAAAAAGTCAAATCAATCAAGTGCCAGAACCCAGAGCCGCTAAGCTATAGGTATCCTATTTATGAAGATAACCATATCGATACAGCTACGACTCATAACGATACAGCTCCCATACAACGAACTGTATCGTTATGAGAAGCAAACACGAAAGAGGGTTCAATTCGATATAGTTGTCAAATTCGAAATTGGAACTTTTCGATGCTGGAGTAGATAAAATTTATTTAAAATACCAAGACCTTACAAGTTGCTCTGATTCATCATATGAAAGAGTTAAAAGCCATTCAGTACATTTCTTTTTGCATTTCACAGAAGTCAAGGGATAAATGTGTAGAAATTTATTAATTTGAATGTACAGTGAACAACATAAGTGATAATAATACTATGTAGTTATAATTTGAAATATTTTTATTGCAATTGTAATTAATTATAAACCACACTATAATTTCACTTTAGTTATATATATGTATAAATAGTTATAATTTTAATGCGCAAATCTATCGTGCTATTGAGGTCTAGGTCTATGTTAAAAAAAAAGTCCACGCGCCCACTTTAATTATATGACCCTGACGACCTCTCTGGCGCAGTAGTGAGTGCTGTGGCAGAGGGAGGTCCCGGGTACGATCCCCGGAAGGGTCAATTTAGAAACATATAATGTTAAAATGTTCTCTATTTTGGTCTGATGTGAGACTTCCAAGGCTAGTTACCCTACCGGCAAGGCGTACCGCTAAGATACTAACCATTCCGGTACCGGCAACAGGTTAGCCTGCTGCTATCTTAGGCTGCATGATTACTTTACACTTAACACCAGGTGAGCTGGCAATCAAGTGCTAACGTATAGTGGAACAAAAAAATAATATGGAGCAACACTGACTACTGCGTCAGTACAAAACGTGTTTATTATGAGGCGAACGTTTTGCGCGAATCTTTCGTACACCTCTCGCGCCTTTTGGTTTGGTCAAAGTGAAAAACCAATTTCTTCAAAGTTGGTAACACTGTACACTTTTAAAATCCATACTTACTTTCATACTAATATTATACCTAAAAGCGAAAGCTCAGAATATTAGAAAAAGAAAAGCTACGCTCTCACAGCTCACTACTCAACCGATTTTGATGAAATTTGGTACAGAGATAGTTTATATCCCGAAGAAGGACATAGGCTACCCCGGAAAATAGAAGAGATCCCGCGGGAATTAAAAAACATCAATCTATGCGGAGGAAGTCGTGGGTATCATCTAGTAGTATCAATAACAAGTGAATATAATCAAAATTATTAAAAAATACGACTGCTCTGCCGTAGACACACATACATACACGAACCCTGAAAACACAACACTCCTTTTTTGGGCAGTCGTGTAATAAAAAATACCCCTCGAATGGTTATATATTTTTGGAATCTACTCATCATTTTCTAGATGATGATTATATAGTTCATCTTATTTTCGAATTATTTTTTTCAACTTTATTTTTTAATGCGGAACCATGGTCACCCCATCAATTTTTTTTATAATTTTACTAGCCTATGTCACCCGGAATAAGCTAGGGATTCTAACGATACCTCATTTATCAAAATCGGTTCAGGCGTATAGAAGTAATGGTGGAATATACAAACTCACATACATACATACATACATACATTGCTTGCACGTATAGAACACGTCGTGTGTATAAATACGCCCTACTTTATAACGAATCTAAAAAAACTTTTTAAACCCATATTATATTCAAGTCTTTTATCTCAGGGCCATCTTCCAAATTAAGTGAAAGTGATGAGATAAAGCAATTTATAATTCCTTCTGTTAGTCAAAAGAGATTGTGAACTTTGGGCTCTAAAAGGGAATTTACTTTTTAAATAAAATTTCGTATCTTGTTACTGAGCTCTGTGCCCTTTAAATTAGGTCACACGCAATTTTTATACGTTCACATATAGAGTGGTTAATACCACCAATACAGAACGTTCATGAATGATGCATTAATAGCGAAGCGAAGATAAGTGGATACGAAACGTGATGCAATGCATCAGTAAGATCAAAGACAAATGAAATAATACTTACAATAATGACGTAATAGCACAGAATAGGTAATAGAAAAGGTACAGAAGTCTTACTCCGCTAAGACGTTTTAATAAACAGCGACTCGGTAACATCGTAAAAGACGCCATAGTCTGCTATATGAATTATGATTATATTAAATAAAAATAAAATAAAAAATATAAACCGTCACACTAGAGTATACTAGGCTTGCTTTAAAATATTTTACCAACTCAAGAGTGCTAGATTTCTTTAGAAAACATTATCACAAATTCACTCCGAATAACAAAAACTCTTAGCAAACAAATAAAGTTTTAGTTTTATTATTTCAAAGGGTGGTTTCAACAGCGCTATATAGATCGGGCAAAAGTAATCAGAAATTCTACTCTCAATTAGGAATTTGTGGAAAAGTGCGCAGATGGGCAAAGAAATAGAATAATTTAATTCTACCCGGCTCCTGACCCGCGGCCGGCTCTGTGTAACAATGGCTTTATTTAAACAGGTAACTGACTCAGCGCTGGGGCCATACTGCCAACAAAGCAATACTTATGCAATATTACTTAATAATGACAGTTTGATGTCACGCACTTTGATTTTCCTAAAATAAGGATTATAATTCTAAAACACGAAAGTCAACAATAATGAAACAATATAGCTTTAATAGTTGGCAGTATGGCGCCTGGTAGCCTTATGTGAAAGGAAAGTTGGACGTGCCCGCCTGGGGATCGAACCCGCGATCCCGTACAAGAGGTCGGATGTCTTAACCATTAGGCTATCACTGCATGGCGGTGAGTGCTGGTCTTAAAAATTCAGGCTTTGATCTCCGCCAGGGGAAATTTGGAAATCTGTAAGTTTGTACATTTGTCATCTTGTCATCTTTGGCCATAGATAGATCCCAACGACCGCCAAGCGATTTAGCGTTCCGGTGCGATGGCGTGTAGAAACCGATTAAGTATATGGGTTTCATTTTAGTGCGATATCCCTAACATATTAGCCCGTCACCATCTTAGACTGCATCATCAATTACCATCAGACGAGATCGCAGTCAAGTGCTAACTCGTAGTGGATTAAAAAACAATGCCGCGTAGAAACAAATCATGGGTTTACATACTTACTTACTCACTTACTTACTTATACTTACATACTTACGTCTTCAAAAAGACGTCGAGGAAGGCCGAGGCGCCGCTGGCGCGATGACCTCGATGCCTTTATGGAGGACTGGCCCCAAATATCTATTGACTGAGATAAATGGAAGGAGGAAAGGGAGGCCTTTGCCCAACATTGGGACACTACAGGCTGCCAATAACAATAAAATAATAATACTTACTTGAAATATTGATCAGGTTAAATATTTAGTTCTGTGACAACATAAATAGCCTCATTAAAAATGCAAATTATCCAAAACACCTGTACCAGATTTTTTTGTACGCGCGATGACTATGAAAAAAATCCACCCCCAAACCCGATTTTGTATACTCTGACGTCACAATTACTAATGGGGGTGATTTTTGTTCTTTTGTCCAATTTTTTATCACCGTGTCCACCGCGTAAACTGGGCCCGGTGATTATTCATAATTACCGCGTAATGGCGGACAGAATACGAGGCTTTGTTGCTGTTAGGCTGGCACTTAAAACGAGCGGGAGCGGGAAAGGAAGCGATTCGCATTGTCACACTAAAGGCCCATTTTCGTAAGCATATTTTCTTGTATGTTCTAGACTGGGACATGAAGGTGAAATTAGTTTTCTTTTATAAAAATGTCCTGGAGTACATTAGTTTAAATGACAGTTTATGTAGAAAAGTTAGCACATCCAAGTTTCTTTGTAACAATTATCAAATCATCGCAAAAGCCACGCAAGTGAGCTAATTAAAGTTCTGCGTTTCATCAAACCACTAAACACACATTAAATTCACTTCTAGTAGTTCAAGAACCTACCATAGCTAATTAAAATGTGCTTTTCCTGTTAAAAAAATCATAAGAGTAATACACTGAGACAGGTAGTAATTAATCATTTTAGATAATCCATACTATGTATATCCATACTAATATTATAAATGCGAAAGTGTGTCCTGTCTGTCTGTCTGCTACACTTTCACGGCCCATCTGTTCAACTGATTTTGAAGAAATTTGGTATAGAGGTAGGTTACATCCCGAGGAAGGATACCTATAGACTACTTTTTATCCCGGAAAATAAAGAGTTCCTGCGGGAACCAAAAACCTCAATCCACGCGGATGAAGTCGCGGGCATCAGCTAGTATCTCTTTTAAATGTTCAATTTATAATTTGAAGATTGATTTTTTATTTGTGTTAATGTTAAACCCTATTAAAACAGGCCCAAAACTTTTCCTATAATCCGCTTCCTATTATGACTCTACCATCAGCTTTATGAGTCAGTATTATTAAAACTCAACCGTTTTGATTCAAACAGTGGTTTGCTTTTAAAAAATGTACTGTAATTATTTCTTTTCATATTTTGGATATTTTATGATCTTTAAAAGTATTTTATGATAAATTACGGTAATTTGTTATCAGAGTATTATAATATGATACCTCATTTCTTACTTTGCGGTTACTTTATTGTAAAGTGTTTTATAATGGTTAAAGATGGTTTGATAAACAAGTTTTTTTTTAATGAGACCTTGCCCTCTAAAGTGAGGCTACTAATATTATGTGACGTCGGTAGATGCTTGTACCATATGAGCAACGCAGACTTGCTGAGTGGAGTGTAACCAAGGACAGTTGTTTTAAAGCTTTCAGAGGCCAAATTATTGTCTGATTTAGGAGTTCACACATGCTTTTTGACGTTCAGGCATCTATGAACTCCTTAAACGGGTCGAATTATCCGTTTGACAAACGATTACGATTACAATTTCAAAACATAATCGCTCGGGTCATTGATTTTCTGTCAGGAATCAAATTTGTCTGTTTGGTACATCTCCTCCGCTCCATTACAGCCTATTAACGTCACATTGCCCATGTTACACATGTGCCCAGCAGGGCACAGGCCTCCACTCTCATAGGAGAGAGGGAATTAGAGCTTTGACCCACCACGCTACTCCAATGCGGGTTGGCGGGCTTTAACGACTATTATCATGTTTGTGATATAACCGGGACCGACGGCTCAACGTGCTTGAAGTACGGGGTAGAAACACCGCCAACTTCCTAACTCCGGGCTAGTGTAATTTTCTGGTTAGAAAATTTCTAGTCAGAAAAACCCAATACTCAGTTATGGCTCGACCCGGGACTCGACCCCGGGACCACGTCGGCCGCAGTCGAACATGCCAACCATTAGGCCAACGAGGCATCGCCGCTCCGCTCTGTTTCAATGGAATGGCACCCTGTTGTAGCTGTTAACAAGTAGGTATAAATTACAAATTTAAAATAACCCCCGACATAATATGGAAGTAACAGATGAAGAAAAAAAAGCTGATGGCCTTCAGACGGATGAACAGATTTTCATGAAACATGGCTAAGAACACTTGGGATAAAATTATCTATGACACAAAAAAAACTAAACGAAAATCGGTTCATCCGTGTGGGCGCTACGATACCACAGACATATACACAAACAGACACGTTAAACTTATCACACCCCTCTCTTTTTGCGTCGGGGGTTAAAAAGACGCTGTGCCTCGATTCCAATTTATAGGTAGGTATACGCATCGAATGCTAATAAAAAACCAAATTGCTACGTGTTGTAAGACGTACCTATAATTATTGGTAATAGGCATTACTCATAACAATACAAAACAATGCGGTACACAAAAATATACGGTGTTAAAAGATTAGTAGGCTATGTTGGCTTGTTGAATAATAAAGAAATAACTTCTAACATTTAACCATAGACTTAGAATTTTTTCGCTACGCTCCATTTAACTCGCAAGACGAACCTTTCAAGTATTTATAACGCCCGAATGAGTCAAATTCGCTACTTTACATTAAATATTAGGCTGAAAATTTCATGTGTTTCATTTATACATATTATTAATGCAAAAGTCGGTCGTTCTGTCTCTGTCTCTCCATCTGTCTATCGGTTATGCTTTCACGGTCCATATATTTAAAGAAACTACTTTTTATTCCGAAAAAGAGTTCCCGCGGTATTTTTCAAATACCTAAGTCGCTGTAATCTTATAGTCTCTCGTAATAATATATTATATTTATATAGGGTGTCAAAATATTTGTAAAACTAATAATATTATAATAACAACATTGCTCGGAAATTAAATGAATAAATAAAATCTTTATTTGCAAAATTACAAGGTTCAAAATTATAATTTGGCCTCTATCTATCTCCCAAAAAATTCTAACTGTGTTATGGGAGTTAGTGCCTTCCTTTTGGCTAAGGTTAGAAATGTCAATATTAAAACGCTCATTGGCTTCACATACAAATCACATTATTCCCATACAATACAAGGATAAGGAGAGTCAATGTAGAAAAACATTCTTAACAAATTCTATTTATAGTTCCCTCGCAAATGAGAGAAAAGTACTATTACAAGTCTCGGCCTACATAGCAATTCACGGTCTTGTTTACTTTAAGAGGCCTCGACTGGCGCCTTGTCATTTTAAAATTACTTAAGAAGTCCTCGGCTTCGCCTCGTCCTTGCATTATTACTCAGCCGTGAATTGCTTTATTTCCGACCTGGGCAGTAATGTACTATTAATTACTTAATAACATTTAACTTGCTAGTCGCGCTAAACTACTAAAGTATTTATAACCCCCGAATGAGCCAAATTCGCTACGTTACATTAAACAGAGCTAATTTCCTGTGCCATTAGCGTTGTTGGATTACCGGGAAACTATTTATTGCGGTGTAAGGAGTTACAAAAAGTTATGGCCCCGGTTAATTGGTGTTTGGCTCCAATAAGGAAACACCCGAATAAAGAGTAAAGTGCGTAAGAAAAATCATGAAAATTTCAAGTAACCACATAACATTAAATGTTTTGCTTACTTACTGCTACTTCACTCAATTGGCAGAGACCATTTTTTTAATTAACTGGCTTTACGGCTCTGGGTTCCAGCCTGTTCTGAGCTGGCAATGACCAGTGTTTTATTTAACTACTTTTTTAAAGACTACTTACAATAGGCATGATGACAGTAACCTAGAATCAATGAAATTATGAATTTATGTAATGAAATAGAATTCATGGATTATAAAAATATATTTATTTTTCTATTTCGAGTGAGATTGCTATTTATTTTGGTAAAATAAAACTATAAAATACAGCAAACCGCCATATTGGATAAAACACCAAAAAGCGAATGAAGTCACAATTGTTTGTTTTCGAGCTTTGACAATCACACTATTGCTTACTGCACACTGCACAGAGTACAATGGTAAAAAAAAAGTGACGTCACAAACGACGCCATGACACCGCCGAGCGATTTGGCGTAAATTTCTAAATTTAAATTTCAAACTCCAATTATCCACAAACCTTATTTTTCTGCTAAAATAAGATATTGTTTCGAAATAGTAGATACTTCCGAACATAATCTGACCATTTTTCAAAATCAGTCATCATGCCTATTATGTAAAGAATAGATAAATTAAGAAAAAACTATTCCTAATTATTATATTTACAAAAAATACACGCCGTCCAAATGATCGTAAATGGGCATCGTGCCCAAAACACTGGCGCTATTACCACGTTGAATGGCAAGGCTAAGCAGTTAGCAGTTGGGTTCAATAAGCACCAGAATAAATATGTAATAATCCGTACTAATATACATATTAATATTATAAATACGAAAGTCTGTCCTGCATCTGCTACGCTTTCACGGCCCATGTTTTCAACCGATTCTGATAAAATTTGGTATAGAGTAAGTTTACATCACGGGGAAGGAGATAAGGACATATATACCGGAAAATAAAAAAGTTCCAGCGGGAATAAAAAAACCTTCATTCACTCGAACGAAGTCGCGGGTATCATCCAGTAAATAACTTCACTCAATAAAATACAATTTGCGTCTTTTATGGTCAAGATTCTATAACCTGCACCGGTTTGGAAAGGTGATTCTACTGGGAAACGCCGGCAAGAAACTTAGCACTTGACCTTTTCTTAAAATTATGTTTGTTGGTTTGTCCTTCAATCACGCCGATCAACGTGATTTTCTGCATGAGTTTATTTGAGTACCTTGGGCCATACTGCCAACGCTTAAAGCAATACCTAAGCAATATTACTCAAAATGACAGTTTGATGTCACATACCTTGATGCTCCTAAAATAAGGATTATAATTCTAATACACGAAAGTCAACAATAATGAAACAATATGGCTTGAAGCGTTGGCAGTATGGCCCCAGGCCAATTCTGTTATTCACCATCTTTAAACTCATAAAGTAAAGTAAAATGACAGCTCCATTAATATTGATATCCCTCTGCTTATATTTCCTGCGGAAAAGGACAGTTCTAGATTTAGAGTTGTCATTTTAGTTTAATTTAACACTAAAGTCAACAATAATGAAACAATATTGCTTTAAGCGTTGGTAGTAAATGTCCCCTGTAGACTATAATTTTCATCGCGAAAAATTGGGGAGTTACCCGGGAAAAACTGATTCCACGCAGACGAATTCGCGAGTATCAATTATTAAGCTAATAATTGAAATCATTAAGTAAAAAAATCTGTATAAAATACAAAAATTTAGGAATTACCTAAATAAGTACAGATGAAGTACTTAGAAAGTATTAAAAAACATCTTTATTAATTCTGAGTAACAATAGTAAATTGTGAATGTGAACAGCATTGACCAAAGACATAAATAGACAGCATTGACCAAAGAAATAAATAGAAACAAGCAAAGCTCAACGTTGGAGGCAGGAAATTAAAGTTCGCGTTGTCGGTACACGGTATAAAGAAGTTGTTTCTAGCAATACAGCTAAATTTTGTGTTAGACTTCGTCGGATTTATTTTTTACTCGACTACGGGGTTATTTTAATACTCTAAGTCTGTGGTTATTTTAATTGGAATACATTTATTTATTTATTTATTTATTTCACCCAACTTAATTCTATCCTTACAGGTCACCTAATGCGATAGAATAAGCCTTACATTATTTACAATTGAAATAAACGAATTATAAAAATATACTTAATTAACTACAATATCATACCTACTTAAAACCTAACTAACTTAATACAAATGAAGCGGCTTTTGTGAACTCGCTCAGTGAGCAGCTGAACAGGTCCTTATGTTCAGCCACTGCGTTGAGCGTGCGAGTCGCACGTACCAGTGGCGCTCTCTGCAACAAGCACGTGCGAGCGCACGGTTGCGCCAGCAGCGGTGGCCTACGCCTGCGCGAAAAGCTATCGTTCGGCACGCACAATCGTAACTCCTGCAAGATAGCGGGGTTATGAACCTTCCCCCTTAGTACCTTAAATAAATAAGTAGCCAGGGACACTTCTCTTCTCAGTTCCAGTTTGCTATATCCCACCATGCCTATAACAAACAAAGTGGGATATAGCAAAGGATAGCCCGGATACACCCCATACAACTTTAGGTACAAAAACCTTAAAAATTTATTTTGAATGCGTTCCAACATTACCTTATATTTATTTTGGCTCGGTGACCAGACGACCGCGTTGCATTCCAATTGACTTTTCACCAAAGCTTCGTATAAAGCTCGCCATGCCTTGGTGTTTGTGAATGTGTTGGCTTGCCGTAACACAAAACCTAAATTTCGGTATGCTTTCTTGCAAGCCTGCATTATGTGTTGCCGGAAATTCAGGTCTGCGTTGAAATGGACACCAAGATCCCTAACTTCAGTGACGCGCCGTAGCGCCTGTCCCTCAAGCTGGTACTGATGGTGGCGTGGGGCGCGCGCACGGCTGAACGTCAGCACGGAACATTTGGAGACATTAAAATAAAGTTTATTCTGTTGACTCCAACTGCTGACCGCGTCAATGTCCCTCTGAAGTCTATCATGATCTGTAATGTCGCCCACTTCCCTAACTAACTTCAGGTCGTCAGCAAACAACAGGCACGTCGACTCAGTAATCACCTCAGGTAAGTCGTTTACCATTACGATAATTTGGAGGGGTCCTAAGTTACTACCTTGACTGACACCTGATCTTGTAAAGTAGGGTTCAGACCGTTGTCCGCCGCAGTCGACATACTGACGCCTATCCCGCAAGTAGCTGGCAAAGAAAGCCAGCGTCTTTGGCGTACAGCCATGTACATGCATGCTAATATTATAAATGTGAAAATAGTTCTGTCTGTCTGCAACGCTTTAATAAGTGAAACTTCGGAAAAGTTGCCTACGAGGGAATGAGATAAATATACTCATCATCAATACAAATCATCTCATTCTCTCGCAGACTAAATCCTATATATGTTTGTCTCTGCTTGGAGTCACTTTTTGTTGAAATGAGGCCTAGGATAGGATAGGAGGAAGGTGACAAACCAATACTAAAAAAAAAAACTAAATTCAAAACTAACTCTTTTCTTTAAAACTTTTTCGTTTCATCGAATTTTCAAATCACAACGATTCTAAAGAAGTTTCACTTCAAAAAAGCGTTGAAATTTGATAAGATCAAATTTTTTTATTTCATCCAAACTTCAATAATTTTATTTTTCATATCTACCAGCGACGCTGCCACCGGGTCAGATAAGTTTGTGGGACTATACCAGTTTATTAAGGATCATTCATAATATTGGGGATCTATTATGACTGTTGCAGTTTTTACGGAAAGAATGCCGGGATATCTCATTTGCAAATAATTGCATGCTTAGACAAGATATAAAATATATCGATGCGGCAAGCGAAAGCTGCTTACAGAACCCATTACTGAGGCAATGTGAGTTTATGCTGTAGCAAATAGCTGTTCCTCTGACACATTATACGCGAGTTCGTTTCCAAAGAGGAATTCAATTTGTGAGCTATCATCCTAACACCTTGGATATTCAAATGTTATTATAGTTACAGATAAGACAACGTGAGAAAATTCAAGCCACAAAAAATACCATTGGGCTACTTTAGCTGATTACAAACAAATCAAATGTTAATTTTTCATAAAAATACAAACGACGCTACATCTCACATCAGCTGTATAGGTTACACAAAAATATCAATAACTAGAGCATTAAGCTTTCTTGGTTCCATTGAAAACTCTTTAATTTCCCGGGGTAAAAAGTAGTCTAAGTCCTTTCCAGTTATGTAACCTATCTTTGTAGCAAATTTCGTCAAAATCGGTGGAAAAAATGGGTCGCACGCACGCTTTCACATGCACAAATTTTCCTATCTGGACATTATAAAAAGGATTAGAGCGGAGACCAATTATAATTTAGTGGCCCGCTCTAACTTTTAAGTAAATATCTATGGATACACCTTTGGATTCTGAATTTGCATATTGAAATGAGTTCCTCATTGTTAGTGGGAGGTTATTTGGGGAAGACGTGCAAAATTTAAATTTTATGAAAACTTTGCGAAATGGATCCTTTAGATCTCTTCCTTCTGCTTTGGTATTCGTTAAACGTTCACTAAAAGCGCAAAAGCTTTCTCAGTCAAAGAACAATAAGTACCTATTAGTGATAAAACACAAAATAAATAATATTATTACACTAAACAAGTTTTTGAGTAAATAGTCGTTATTCGAGTTAGTGAAATATTAGGGTAGGTACTGGTTTAATATAACTGCCGATGGTTAGCCCGCTACTACCTTGGACTGCATCAATAGGCATGATGACTGATTTTAAAAATGGTCAGATTATGTTCGGAAGTATCTACTATTTCGAAAAAATATCTTATTTCAGCAGAAAAATAAAGTTTGGTAGATAAAATTAGCATTTGAAATTTAAATTTTAAAATTCACGCCAAAACGTTCGGCGGTGTCATGGCGTCGTTGTGACGTCACTATTGTTATTACCAATGTACTCTGTGCAGTGTGCAGTAAGCAATAGTGTGATTTTCAAAGCTCGAAAACAAACAATTGTGACGTCATTCGCTTCTTTGTGTTTTATGCAATATGGCGAATTGCTGTATTTTATAGTTTTATTTTCTCAAAATAAATAGCAATCTCACTCGAAATAGAAAAATAAATACTTTTTTATAATCCATGAATCTTCTTCATTAGATAAATTCATAATTTCATTGATTCTTGTTTACTGTCATCATGCCTATTACGACGTGAGATCACAGTCAGGGACTAACTTCTTATCTCTTTCTTTTTTCTTGCTTACCAATCCATTACCGGCTCACTACTGAGCACAAGTCTCCTCTCGGAATTAAAAGGGTTTGGCCATATCCACCACGCTGGCCACAGATTGATAGACACGCATCTTCGAGAACATAATGAAGAACTTTCGCACACTTACGTTTCCTTGCGATGTTTTTATTTACAGTTTGAAGCGAGTGATATTTAATGTCTCAAAACGTACGTCAAAGTTGGAGGTGTGTGCCCGGATCGAACCCGCGACCTTGTATATAGTCGGGTGTCTTTATATTCTACCACTTGGCTATCTCCGCTAACTTTTAGCAGGATAAAAAAACCGGCCAAGTGCGAGTCGGACTCGCGCACCGAGGGTTCCGTACAAACATGTAGTAAGTTTTAAATTATTAAAAAACACGTTTATTGTATGGGGACCCCCCTTTATATATATATATATTTTATATTTTTAGTATTTGTTGTTATAGCGGCAACGGAAATACATCATTTGTGAAAATTTCAGCTTTCTAGCTATCACGGTCTATGAGATACAGCCTGGAGACAGACAGACAGACAGACAGACAGACAGACAGACAGACAGACAGACAGACAGACAGACAGACAGACAGACAGCGGAGTCTCAGTAATAGGGTCCCGTTTTTACCCTTTGGGTACGGAACCCAAAAAAGACCGACCGTTAACTTGTCAACGGATAAAAAACAGAGAACTTTTTTCTTTTACGTGTGAACTTTTAACGTACTTCATCGCAACAAAAAAAGAGTGAACTGTTAACAAAGGGGGGGTAGTTTTAAAGCAATAATTGGTGTATTTCAGCGCGGACGCCGAGCGCTCTTTCCTTGCGATTTCGCAAAATGCAACCGGCAATAAATTTTAAATGGGACACGAACAAAGACAGGATGAAAAACCGGCCAAGTGCGAGTCGGACTCGCGCACCGAGGGTTCCGTACAAACCTGTAGTAAGTTTTAAATTAAATGATTTTTTTAAATATTTGAGTTGATTGAATGAAAGGTAAATTGCGGTTTACGATTTATGACGTATTAAAAAAAAACTACTTACTAGATCTCGTTCAAACCAATTTTCGGTGGAAGTTTGCATGGTAATGTACATCACATATTTTTTTTAGTTTTATCATTCCCTTATTTTAGAAGTTACAGGGGGGGGACACACATTTTACCACTTTGGAAGTGTATCTCGCGCAAACTATTCAGTTTAGAAAAAAATGATAGTGCAAACCTCAATATCATTTTTGAAGACCTATCCATAGATACCCCACACGTATGGGTTACATGAAAAAAAATTTTGAGTTTCAGTTCTAAGTATGGGGAACCCCCAAAATTTATTGTTTTTTTTCTATTTTTGTAAGAAAATCTTAATGCGGTTCACAGAATACATCTACTTACCAAGTTTCAACAATATAGTTCTTATAGTTTCGGAAAAAAGTGGCTGTGACATACGGACGGACAGATAGACAGACAGACAGACAGACAGACAGACAGACATGACGAATCTTTAAGGGTTCCGTTTTTGCCAAATTTGGCTACGGAACCCTAAAAAGGCTGAACGTTAACTGCAGGATAGCTGCTAATATCTCTCCGTCAACTTGACAATACCATTTTTCAGCTGTTTATCCGTACCGTATATATCCGTATTCCGTATATGCTTGGGAGTTTCACGAAATAACTGCTCGGAAGTTACGTCACAAATAACTATCTGAGCTTTCAGTGAAATTAAGCAAAGAGAGAAACACCGACTGTTTCCAATATTCCTTACTAGCTGATGCCCGCAACTTCATCCGCGTGGATTGAGGTTTTTTGATCCAGCTAGAACTCTTGAATTTTCGAGGTTTAAAAGTAGCTTAAGTGTATATTATAATTTAACTATGTGCTAAATTTCATCCAGATCCGTTCAGCCGTTCTGGCACGATTGAATACAAATATCCATCCATTCATCCATCCTTCCATTAAAGCATCCATCCATCCAATCTTTCTTATTTATAATATTAGTATAGATAGGTTATTATTATTAAATTGTTTTTTTTTATTCTCTCTAGTCTGGTCTGGTTCAGCCGCGGCTGGTTACCGACCTGCCCGCAAGAGATTTAGCGTTCCGGTACGAAGCCGCGTAGACGGGTTTTACTTAACATCATTATCCTTAACTTGGTTTATGGCAGGCCGAAATGATTTATTTCATGTGGGAATCAAAAAACTTACACCACGCCTACGAAGTCGCGGGCATCTGCTAGTATGATATAAATAAAGCATACCTTCCTTGTAAGTTAAGATTCAGTGTCTAGTGTTGATGCATAATCCGTGTTAGATAATATGAATTAGTACAACCACGGTAAATTATGTTTAAAGCTGTTTACACACTTGCGACCTGTACCATCTAAATTCCATACAAAACTAGTTTTTATGTAAGTCATTGTAAAGGTGAAAGTGTGTCTATCAGTAGGTTACAGTATCATGGCTCATATTTCGAACAAATCTGGACGGTTATAGAGACACATAGTGGACAAAGAAATTAAAACAATCTATTAAATTAATATTATCACTTGGAACAATTAGAAATCATAAAACATAATAATAATAATCAATTTAAATTACTTAATGAACAAGTTAATGTTTCAAATTCACCACTGCTTCGATTTTTTGGCAATAGTGGTGGGGGTTTAAAACACGGTATATAACACCGCGCATTTGACACGAACGTCACTAGACAATCTTGCATTGTAAGGTCGACATCTCCTGAAGATGCTCCGGTGTCGGGGTGAAACGTGCGTCGAGAATAGTATAAAAGTCTTGTGTGGTGGTGCATGTGAGTGGTGGTGGCATTGCTTGCTTGGGAACTTAGCTTTCTTGCTTGGTTGGGAAGGTAAACGGTGCTTCTCTTGTAACTGCACGCTTGACCATACAGAATTTTTTTCTGTTGGCGGATTATAGCAAAATAATTGTATTCTTTTCTTGCTAAATCATGAACTTCCGCAAAGTAACGCCTGATTCTATCCAATATTCAAATAAATATTATAAATTCGAAAGTTTGGATGGATGGATGTATGGATGGATGTTTGTTACTCAACCATGCCCCAACGGCTGAAATTTGGCACAGAGATAGATTATAGTCTGGAATAGCACATATGCTACTTTTTATCCCGGAAAATTTAGAAGTTCCCGCGGGAACCAAAATAACCTCAAATGGATGTTTGTTCCTCAATCACGCCAGAACGGCTGAACGGATCTGGATGAAACTTGGCACAGAGATAGATTATAGTCTGGACTAACACGTAGGCTACTTTTTATCCCGGAAAATAAAAGAGTTCCCGCGGGATCCACAAAACCTCGATCCACGCGTACGAAGTCGCGGGCATTAGCTAGTTATGTAGATAAATAAGTAGAGGTCGTCAAAAATCTAGAAGCTTGAAAGATACGTCTTCTGTAGATCCACCATACTGCCAACGCTTAAAGCAATACTTAAGCAATATTACTCAAAATGTCAGTTTGATGTCACGTACCTTGACGTCTCCTTATCAAGGATTTATAGTTCGAATGTACGAAAGTCAACAAAAATGAAACAACATCGCATAAAGCGTTGGCAGCAACGACCTCAATTTACATAGACGGGCCCCGACAATCAAAGAATGTGAACTTATTTTACAAACGCCATCTAGTCTGAAAAGCGGGACAGCGCTATGGCGGGGACAAGGACAGGTTCATACAGGTGAGGGGCACGCCCTACAAGTCGGACGCCCAACTTTTTTCTATGAAAGGGCCCATCTAGTACCTGTAAATATATCGATGGTTGGCAGTAATAAAGAACATTGAAAGGCGTATTGTATGCGTACACACCTTTGGCGTGGGATGGCTTTGAAACATTAAGTCCCTTAATGATAAGGATTTACCATAATTAGCCTCTGTTACCAAAGTTTCCCATGGAGGCCATCTTCCTTAAATAAACCACTCGATATATCACTGAATACTTAATTTTTGATACGATCATTAGGAAATACAATGGTAAAGAAAAATATTTGAATAATCACCTTGTAGTCCACATTGTGAAATTTCGTTTTTTTAACCATTGAAACAAATACAAAAGAACTTAAATCTAGCTAGCCTAACCTTTTTTAATTATAACTTTTACATCATTTTTTTTATAACCTTTCCATGGCGCAGTGTTGTGCACCGTATTTTAAGTGCGAAGTCCTGGGCTTGACCCTCGGCCTTTGCAATTCGGGAATTTATCCTTCTGAATTGTGTATAGCCTAGTCTTGTGGAAAGCTTCGGCCGTGGCAAGTTACCACACTACATATTAGCAAAGTCCCCAGACCAGGGAAAATTCAGAAATCATAAACTCCCAAATCTATAAAAGAAAAAGGTGACTTACTGACTGATTGATCTATTGACGTACAGCTCAAACCACTGGATGAATTTTGGCATGCAGATATCTACTATGACGTAGACATCCGCTAACAAAGGGCTTTTGAAAATTCGTCCCCTATATAAGGTGGTAAAATGGGGGTTTGTTTGTGTAGTCCACGCGGACGAAGTCGCGTGCATTATCTAGTTAAATAATATGAAATCTATTCATTACTGTCTGTCTGAGTAGTTTGTTTGTGGGCAGACTATCAATTTAGCCCGTGTAAACCAGTGCAATGCAGAGCGCGATGATTGCTACAATCCGTCTTGAGATACGGGCTGTATTGTTACGAGTTATGATTTGCTGCTATTGCAAGGGATTTGCGCCTTTATTTACTTCTCTTTCCATGCATAATAGTGTCTATTTCAGAAAGAAATGACAATTATTATCTTCTTAGAGATTTAACTAGTGCTGTCAACTCGAGACTAAGCACATTGGAGGGATATGGGAGAAAACGCTTGGTGCTACGACGTACTTATTACTTATTTTGTGGTGCTACGCCGTAGATGCAACTTTATCTTTGTAAAGACACGATGTTAATTTTATGTTTTTTATTTTAATATAGTCTGTATTTTAATTTTATAAATTAAAATGATAATATTATTAAGTATTTAAATTAATCTTCCATATTAGAAGGCGCGCGTTTTTAAGTTTGATAAATTGCTGTTTATTTAATAATAAATTGAGTTGTCATCGTCGTTATGGCTGAATAATACTAATTAGTATCTTGTAGTTGCAGCTCGACACAGCAGCATAGCGTCAAAGAATCCTAATGTGAGAGGTGTATAGCAATACTGAAGGACAAGAGTACAATGCAAACGGTATCTGCTAAAATTATCGTCCTAAATTAGACAAACATAATGTCACATTGGAAGCCTATTGCCTATATAACTATATGAAATATAAGTTTTTTTGGCAGTTTAACAGCGCAATGGATCGACGTGAATATTTGCATGGGTATAGTCGAGGACCTGGAGAGTAACAGGCCATTTTTAACCAGGAAAATTACAGAGTTCCCGTGGAAATTAATAAAACATATTCCACGCGGACGAAGTCGCGGGCATCAGCTAGTTCATTCTAATTTAACGCATAATCTTATCTCAAGGGTGCGCCAATATCCAACCAAATTCGACCCTTCCCGGCAAGATGTTACCCCCACAATATTCACTCCGGGGACTCTATTATTACCCGTTTTGCTAATTTGGAATCCATTATCTTTTATAATGTAGCCTATTTTATGGACCCTTACTTCGATAATTGACTTGCAAGGATTTGGCAAGGATATTTATTGTTTCTGAAATTTTGATTTTATCCTCACCAAGTTGATAAGACTGGCAAATATCTATGGTATTGCAATCCATACTAATCCATACTAATATTAGTAAATTGTGTCTGTCTGCTATGCTTTCACGGCTCATCTATTCAACCAATTTTGTTGAAATTTGGTACAGCGGTCGGTTATATTCCGGGAAAGGACATTGACTTTTTATCCCAGAAAATTAGGGAGTTCCCCGGGGAATCAAAAAAACTTCGTCCACGCGGACGAAGTCGCGCGCATCATCTATTGAAAGTGTGTCCGCTACGCTTACCCGACTCATCCGATCGACCGATTTTGATGAAATTTGGTATTGGGATAGGTATACAACCTATCCTAACACCAAATAATTTTCCGGGACATAGGCTACTTTTTATCCCGGAAAATTAAAGAATTCCTTGACCCTATACTGCCATTTTTTTTGTGAACCTATCATGTAAGTAATAAGTACACGTACTAGGTACATACATATTACCTTTATGGGACTTTACTTATAATATACAGCTAGATGCCAAATAATTACCTATTATAACTTGGACAACTTTCACCCAATACTTTTTCATGTTCTCAGCAGGAACCCTTAATGAAAATAAATTAATTTGAACGCCACGTTAATTGAGGTAGGTAGCTGGTAAGGTATCCGGGGTAACTCATTATTTATTCTTAAAATGACCTCTTTACCCAGCGCCCGGGTTAATTCGGGTTTTGCATCTATGAAAATTCGTGCTTCGCAAATTAAGTTGTTAACAAGTGGCAACTCGAGACACACTGAAGACAATATGTCGCTCAACTTACAGTATTGTATGAATGGTGCTTACACCAAAATGAACATCTTTTTTTAAATTTTATTGCACAACCAGAACTAGCTACTAGGTCAGCAGATTATAATATTACTAGATGATGCCCGCGACTTCGTCAGCATGGAATAAGTTTTTTTGATTCCCGGGGGAACTCCTTAATTTTCCGGGATAAAAAGTAGCCTATGTAGCACCGGGATACAAACTATCTCTATACCAAATTTTATCAAAATCGGTTGAACAGATGTTCCGTGAAAGCTAAGCAGACAGACAGACACACTTTCGCATTTATAATAGAGTATGGAAGTGTGGATGTTAATACTTAAGTACCATATTACATTCATTCTAATAATATTATAAATTCGAAAGCGTGTCTGTCTGTCTATCTGTCTATTACACACTGCCGGCTCATCGTTTCAACCAATTTTAATGAAAAATTTGGTGGAGTAGTTTACATCTCGGTTAGGGACATAGGCTACTTTTGCTTTATTTATTTTTACGCTTTCGTGTTACTTACAGTTTTTAATTGATTCTTACCGCTTGTTTCTTGATGGTGTGGGCGACAGACAAAAAGTATTAAAACAAAAATTCGCTGGTGTGTCCCCACAGTAAGTTGTTAACAGCTAAGTGACAACTCTTATTCAGAGGTTCTTTGCAAAGTATTTTCAGGTCCCTTCCCTTTTTTTAATTCCCATCTGAGTTTGGGTCTCATTAAGCTTTTAAGAGACTTTCGCAAAGTTACAAAAGGAATCTGTTGTTTTCTTACTTTTTAGTTGTCGCTGCTCTTTATTCGATTTCTTTTACAAGAAGAAAATAATTTCATTTTTTAAAGTAAAATTAGTATCACGGTATAATATTAGAATCAGATGATTTTTAAGAATGATGAGTTTTAAGATACCGCATACCTAACTATTATTATCACCACTACGTCTTATATATTTAAAATGTTCTAAAAGAGTATGTTGTACCAATGTACCTAATATTTGAATAAATAGCTTTAACTTGGACACTGCTGGGATTAGAAATAAGAAATATTGACTCTGTTACTACAATTATACATCAATGATTCTAAAGAATTAAAAAAAGGGGTTTAATAAGGGATGACAGTTAGTAGGACCGTCATTTTTCAAAATCCATTACATTGGTATTTTGGCTTTCGATTTAAAATAAAAAAATTCGTGCTTCAGGATTTTCAGACCTTCATCCGAAAGGAATCTTAAGACATTTCACGTGGGCGAACCACTGGGCAAGGTCTAACCCCACTAAAAAGGCGCGGCGTGGCACGTAGCGGCAAAGTACAAGTAAAAGTTTGTATGGAGCTGGGCCCGCTTATGTGAAGCGGCACGGAGATACACTAAAAATAAAAAAAAATAAAGCCTTTAATTCCAATTCCAGTGAATACATATTTTAATCTCTAGTACAATACAAATATTATTATTTACCACAAATTAACGGAGATACACTGCGACATAATAATACAAAGAATACTTGACGCTACGTGCCGCTACAGCTGTAATATTATCTACTAGCTGATGCCCGCGACTTCGTCCACGTGGATTGAGGTTTTTTGGTTTCCGCGGGAACTCCTTAAATCCTCCTTTTTCCGGGATAAAAAGCCTATGTGTTATTCCATACTATGATCTATCTCTGTGCCAAATTTCAGCCAGATCCGATCAGCCGTTCTGGCGTGATTGAGTAACAAACATCCATCCACCCATCCATCCATACATCCATCCAACCTTTCGCTTTTATAATATTAGTATGGGTAGTATGGATTCTCTGGTGACGCGCCGCGCCGTGCGTCTATAGTGGGGCTAGACCTACCTGTATTTTACAGAGCGGATATTGAACTTTGTTTATACAAAAAAAAGATATTGAAGCTTTGAGCACTTTTCTCTCAACAAGTATTTTTTCCACAGTAAAATACTAAAAAAGAAAGTAAACAAACAATCTGATTCATATTTTAGACAGTGAAATAAAGCGGATTATTTTAAAAGCACTCCGGCAAGCGCAATAATTAATGAGTCGATATTGCAGGTTCGTGGCTGGAAGCTTTGGAAATTATGGACTTGATCAGATTTTTTTGCTGACGACGCTAAAATCAGTAAGTATATTTTTACCCTCGACGAAACGGAGACGGTATATTACGTGTTTGCCCTAAGAGGTTGTGTGTTTGTTTGTTTGTGCACTTTTTTGTTACCGTTTTCCTGGAAAACTACTTAACCGATTAATATGCGGTTTTTTGCATTAGATAAGTATATAACTTCTGGCAAGGTTCTTAGATATGTTTTAGACCCATAGACAACCAAGCTGAGCTGTAGTCTATGATTTAAATTTTTCAATATGTTACCATATTTCTCAAAAAGTACTTGGCCGATTGAGATGCGGTTTTTTGCATTAGATATGTATAGTTCGTGAGAAGGTTCTTAGAGATATTTAAGGACCATAGACAATCAAGCTGTGCTGTAGTCTATGATTTTAATTTTTAAATATGTTACCATTTTTCTCAAAAAGTGCTGGACAGATTGAGATACGGTTTTTTGCATTAGATATGTATAGCTTGTGACAAGGATTTTAGATATATTTTAGGACCATAGACAACCACGCTCAGATGTAGTCTATGATTTTAATTTTTCAATATGTTGCCATTTTACACAAAAACTACTGTGTTGACTAAGATGCGGTTTTTTGAATTGGATATATTTAGCTTGTACCTAGATGCTGCCCAGGGTCTCATGATGGAGACAGGAGGTGGTCATAGGAACTCCTTAAGTTCTCATTGTAAACCCGTCGTGCTTGGACTCTTTTGATTTGTCTTGACTTGCACTTTGTACCTAGATGCCGCCCAGGGTGTCATGATGGAGCCAGGAGGTAGTCATAGGAACTCCTTAAGTTCTCATAGTAAACCCGTCGTGTTTGGACTCTTTTGATTTTTTATCTTGACAAGCACTTTAAACCTTCTTAAGTGTTCACAGTTTGGTTTTTAATCCATGATATTTTTTACGTATTTTTTTAACTGATATATTTTTTTAACAATTATTTATCAGAATATTAAAATTTAACACTATTTGACACCTCTACTAAGCACAAGTCTTATCGCGGAATGAGAAGGGTTTGGCCATAGTCCACCACGCTGATGCAGTTTTGTGTTTTAGATATTATGTTATATATACTTTTGCTAAGTTCTAATTGTTGTTTTTCAAAGTTATAAAGGCCATAATTGAGCTCTACAGTTCGTCGTGGGTTTTTTTAAATTTTTAATTTATTACTTGTTTTAAGTTATTTTCCTTCAACTCGATAGCAAAAAGGTTGACTATAGATCGATAGAGATAGTTATAACTCTTCTTGCATTTTACCTCCATCTGTAGTCAAAATTGGACGGGATCAGAGGGAGGAGTGGCCTAGTTGTGACTTGTGACAACGCATATCAGTCGATTGCGATTGTTAAGCAACGTTGACCCAAGTCGGTAACTGGATGGGTGACCGAATTTGGAGGTTCAAATTCGACCTTTTCGCTTCCTCCGTGCCTTCGAGAGCACGTAAACCCGTCGGTCCCGGTTATTATCACTAAAATATGATAATAATCGTTACAAAAACCTAAGAGTTTAAATACTTTTAGTCGAGTCATATGCGGAAGGACATGGGAACCCACCGCATTATTATCCCAAGAAAACTCCTAACATTATTTGATTAATGGGAAAGGGGTCACGACCCTCAGTAATGATGAATACGACCCAGAGAGAGAGTATTCAAAATGGCTAGCAAACAGAACTGTTTTGAGACTTCCATAAAATAACATTATTTGGACATTAGGTAGACTAAAACCTAGAATTATTCTACCTTTAATCCGCGCGGAATAATTAATAGTGTTGCGGACATAATCAATAACGATTAAATTGTTAAACGCCCATAAATGCCTAGTCTTTGTGAGGCTGGACGGGGATTCGTTTGAGTAATGACAAAATTAGGCAAACTAGTCCGGGGTAAATAACATTGGTGCAAATGGTGCTGGACAATTTGCATAATGCCCAGTTACTATTCCTCTCATTAGGCTCTGGTACCTACTTTTGGTAAGTGGCAACTATATAATCGATCCATGAAGTTAAGAATAATTTTCATTTTCAAGTTTTTTTTTTTAAATCTATTTTCCACTAAAATACATAATGCGTGGACACGTACGTGTCTTTCCGAGATTCAATATCTTAGTGCGTGCGTCCTTGTGATAGATACGTATAGTCCCACAAAACTTATCTGACTCGGTGACGGCGTCGCTAGTGTATATGAAAACTAGCTGATGCCCGCGACTTCGTACGCGTGGATAGAGGCTTTTTGGTTCCGACTTAAACTCTTTAATTTTTCGGGATAAAAAGTAGCCTATCTCAGTGCCAAATTTCAGCCAGATCCGTTCAGCCGTTGGGGCGTGATTGAGTAACAAACATCCATACATCCATCCATTCATCCATCCAAACTTTCGCATTTATAATATTAGTAAGATTAAAAGTAAGATAAGAAGTAAGAAGTAATACACAATAAAAACAAAACCTAAATAGGCATAACAATTAGTTATAAATTTTGGTCACCGGGTCAGATAAGTTTGTGGGAACAAAGCGCGCCGAGTGCGTAAAGTAGGTACCCTTGTGTTTTTATGTATTAGTTTTTTTGTGGGAAACTTTCTAACTTCAAAACTACCAGGATTTATGACATAATATTCAAAATGTATATAATTTATTATGATAAAAAATGGCATGTCGTCGAAATGTAATCCTGTATAGTTTTTTTATTATTTTTAAATGCCGTTCCGCTTAATTATTTCGCGCTCTATATCCCTTTTTTAGTTGATTATAATTGTATTGAATAAAATATAAAATTAGTTTTACTAATATTTAAAATGCAAAAGTTTGGATGGATGGATAGATGGATGGAGTTTTGTTACTCAATCACGCCAGAACAGCTGAACGGATCTGGATAAAATTTGACACAGAGATAGATTACAGTCTGGAATAACACAAAGGCTACTTTTTATCTCGGAAAATTAAAATTTTATCGCGGAAAAAAACCAAAAACCTAAATTTACGTTACCAAAGGGCAATGGCGAAATTAGTACAGATCACATCTTGATTGTACACAAGTAAGGTAAAGACGAAAGGAATTTGCTTATCTTTTTATATTTTATCAAGTTTTCGCCTTATTTAATTGAAGCTAGGTAAAAAAAATTAAATATTTAGGGAATATTTTTTGATTATTTAGTTCCCGTTTCTCAGTTAAGTGTTACCATTTTATATATAATCTACCTAGTAGCAAGAATAAAATATCTAAATTAGTAGATTATTTTGTATCGTTTTAAAAATAGTAATTATTTTATCTGATTGATGTTTGCCTAAACAATGGGATAACCCATTTTTAGTGGATTTTCTGTTATTTTAGAGCATTTAATTTTTTATTTTATCTAATAATCTCGAACAGAATGGTAATAAATAAAATAATATTATGGCAGCACTGATGCTAATGGTCTGTGTTTATGCTAATTAAGGTTATATGGGTCTGTGGCTCTATGGATAACCATAGAACTACATACCACATAAAAATGTCTGTGCTTATGTGGCTAAATACACGGCGACAAAGTCGCGATCATCAGGTACAATATAAATTGCGGTTTTCCTAAAGACTACACTCAGAATAAATAGTAAAAAGCTGTAACCATAGATCTCCGATCATCTTGTGATCTTTTGACGGAGTTTTGACATTTTTAAAAGTGACATTATCACATAACCTACAACTTTAAAACGAAATATCTTTTTTTTTCTAGGTTCATTAAAAAAAATTCTTGCTTCTGAGAGCTTCGTATTCGACGCTTACATTAATTTTTTTTCTCAATACTATTGATGTATGGAACTTCGCCATTGTTCTTTACTTTAGTGACAAAGTCTGGGTCATCAGCTAATAAAATATATATTATAAAATAAGTTATTAAGTATTCAATACACCGATAATAATACACCGATTCCTATTCCACATACGTGTTTATTACAAAAACTATTTTGCCGTAAAACGCTAGCACGAGGGCCGTAACGCCCCGTTTATTATAACAACTACTGGCTTAACACCTTTATGGGGTGCAATAAAGGAAATCGAAGCCACTTCCCTCCCTAATGGCCTTCGTTAGGGGGGGAGGGAATATATTTTAGGTGTCACGACTTTAGTTTATTAGGTCCGTGTTAGTTTTGATTTAGGACCTGCAAAGAGATCCTGTATATATTCATGCATCTATTAATGTTATAAATGCGAATGTGTGTCTGTCTGCTACGCTTTCACGGCCCATCTGTTCAACCGATTTTTATGTTTGGTGAGTAATGGGGTAATTTGTATCCAGGGGAAGGGTATAGGCTACTTTTTATACCGGAAAATTCCGAGTTCCGAGTGAGCAAAAACCTTAATCCGCGCAGATTTTTTTTTCTCAAAATGAGTAGAATTATTACAGAAATATAATAAAGGAATAAAATACGCTTTGGTGGTATAATTCAAATATCCATACCCACTTATTATATAATTTCGAAAGTGTGTTTGTCTATCTGTATCACATCTCAACTTTCACGTTTAAACGACGAGAGACGGCCTACTACTTTTAGAAAAACAGAATGGAATTTTAAATAATTTGCACACACACACACTTTTTTTTGATTATCTTTACTTTGAAAGCAATAAGTAAGAGTATTTTTACCGAGTACTTAAACAAGCAAGAAAATGCCTAAAGCCCTTAAAACTTTGTAGATAATTTGCTGATTGTTATTTTAAACCTTTCTGTTATCGCCGGACGTTAATCTTTCTCGCAGCTGGCGCAATTTGGAGGGTCTCATAGTAATATAACCGAATGTTAATTGATATTTTTAACAAGTATTGCGTCTAATTTCTGAGGGTTGGTTGCACAATTCGATGGTTAAAGAAAAGAAAAAAAAAACACTTTTTATCGAGTCATTATCTCCGGTGTCGGAGAGAAATGTACGTTGAGAGTAATTTGGAAGATTTGTGTGGTGTGGTGTGGGGCAGTGCGAATTGCTGACTTATTGGGCGGTGCATATCGCAAGCTACACGTGCCACATAGATTTGTCTGTTTTGGCGGATTATAGCGAATTAAGCTTCTTGTTCCGTGATTATCAAAGGACTTCCGCAAAGTAACGTCTGCTTCTATCCAATACAAAATAACGGCTTTACAAACGTAAATTTTTTTATAAGCTTTTTTAATTATTTTCAATGTTAATTTATTCTAAGATAATCATATTAATATTATAAATGAGAAATTCAGTTTGTTTGTTGGTTTGTCCTTCAATCACGCCGCAACGGAGCAACGGATCGACGTGATTTTTGGCACGTTTATAGTTGGACCTGGAGAGTGACATAGGTTACTTTTTATCCCGGAAAATTAAGGAGTTCCCGAGGGATTAAAAAAAACTTAAACCACGCGGACGGAGTCGCGGGCATCAGCTAGTATGTTATATTTAACGGCTAACGTATGCTGGACAGATTTGCGAGTACATTTATTGAAACGAAATACAGTAGGTACGCAATTTTTCTTCCCATAATTGTGGAAAAGTATGTGATTTAATTTATTACAAACGTTCTATAATACTGCTAATAGTTTTCATAATAGCTTATGGAGAGCTATTTCTCAGGGCCCTGTTTTCGTTGGCTATATTAATCTCCCCGGCAGCTGTTTTGAGAAGGGTTTGATTGTGACATTACAGAGGTTTTAACACAGACTACGGGCATGTCATTGTGCTATTAGCTAAGATAACAAAGTAATTACAACTCACTATTTAAAATTACTATAAGCAACCCGTTGTCCTAGTTGAGCGACGAAAACGATACGATACGACTTCTTAGATAATGAAAAACTTATCCACGCGACAACATAAGCCACGTCTAGTCGACACGTAGGAAGGGTCATCTACTGTTTGATACTGTCACGTTGCGTCGTATAAAGTGTGTTGTTGCATTTTTCGCTGGCGTAAGACATCCTAAATGATCCTTTGAATTACTTCAATTAGCTCTGATGATATGTCAAAACTATACACGATCACAAAATAACTCTACTGAGAAGTAAATTTAAGTACCTACTCTTTACAAACAGTGAACAATTTGGAGAAAAATAAGGTGAAAATTGAAAATTTCGTTTTGTTCATGTTTAATTTAGTTTTAATATTAACTAGCTTATATACCTGTGACTACGTCCGCGTGGAGTAAGTTTTTTTAATTCCCGGGGGAGCTCCTTAATTTTCCGGGATAAAAAGGAGCCTATGTCACTCTCTAGGTCCTCAACTATACCCATGCCAAAAATCACGTCGATCCGATGCTCTGTTGCAGCGTGAATGAAGGGCAAACCAACAAACCAATAAACCAGCAAACAAACACACATTCGCATTTATAATATTAGTATGATTGCGGTACTTACTAGATATGAATGAATGCAAGGTCCTTTAGCAATTTTCTTAGTAGCTTATGGAGAGCTATTTCTCAGGGCCCTGTTTTCGTTGACTATATTAATCTCCCCGGCAGCTGTTTTGAGAAGGGTTTGATTGTGATATTACACAGGTTTGAACATACAGACTATGAGCATTAAAGTGTCATTGTGCTATTAGGTAAGATTACAAAGTTATTACAACTTAAACACCCTTGTGCTTCACTACTTTCTAGCTTTTTGATACCAACAGATGGCCTTAAATTAATTTCACTCATAGATTGATAATAATATTTATATTTGAAAGAGACACTAATAAAATTGTAGTGCCCGCTTCTAAGCTTATTAAAATAGGTTATTCATTTGTCGGTAACTGTATACGTTTTTATAATTAACTCCCAGAAGACATATTGGTCTCTCACTATGGAGATGTCTCTCAACGAATTCAAAGTTTTTGTAAAACGCGAACTCTATCATTGTAGGTTTATTATTTAAATAATAAAAAAGCATGGAAATGAATTGTTCTAGAGGCCCCTGACAGCTCTTATTAATTTATGATGTTTTGTGAGATGGTAATAATAAAAAAAGACGTGTGGCACTCGGAGACTGCCGCGGTAAAGCTATTGCGTAGCATTTTTTATCAACTTGCTATGACTAGTTGTGTTGTTGACTTCAAGTTGTTGAAAATATAAAGGCGAAATATTTTTATGAAAAGATGATTTTGGTTGCTATGACTACTTGTGTTGTTGACTTCAAGTTGCTGAAAATATAAAGGCGAAATAATTTTAAAGAATTATTTTTTCAATAGTCCGGGTGTCCAAGGGGAATCAAAAAACCTCATGTCATACATAGCAACCAAAATCATCTTTTCATAAAAATAGTCTTTTTATTTTAACCAACGAATTTCTGGATTCGGTCTCCACGCTCAAGGCCCGCGATAGAAACTATGCAATAGCTTAAAAACCCCGGCTGAGTTTCCAGTGGGCTCTTCTCAGACCAGTGCGCGTTTGGAACCTTTGTAGTTTTAGTTTTAAGATACCATAGGTGGAAAATAATATGTGGTCGTATTTTGGGAAAGATCTATTTCCACGCCTGGTGGTAGATTTCGTTCGTGGCTGAAAATTATGGCGTGGTCAGCACAATCTAAGTCATTTTAGGTGAGTATATTACTTTTATATATGTATATAAAAATGAATTGCAGAAACGGCTTGGCCGATTTTGATGGATTTTTGTGTGTGTGATTGAGTGGGTGCAGGGATTATTTATATTCATAATTGGAGCCGGTAGGGGGCGGTGCAACCGGGTTCTAGGTTCAAGGCAGGACAACGTCTGCCGGGCCCACTAGTAGTAAATAAATATCTGGCAAACAGAATAGAGAGTGCACCTGTCACTCTCTATTCCCTTGCTCTCATAGCCCGATGGGACGGAAAATCCGACACGACCGGCGAAAGATCAGCCACAGGAACGACATGTCTTTAGGTATTAATAGTAGTATAGCTTAAAACAAAGTTGATTTTAGTTGGCATGTATGATATATTCATCACACGTATCACCTAATACATCTCCAAGGCGTCTCTAATATCACATGAATTATTTACTTCATCCCTGTGTATTATTCGTCAAATATTACCATATCATTGTTTTTCAGTACCTGTCCAATTGTTTTTTTTTTTTTGTTTTTCCTTTTTCCTTCCTAATGCTAGTGAGGGCGTGCGATGAAATTATTCATGACCCTATCTTGTTTAATATTTATTAGTTTTCCCCTATTTTTGCATGCTTTTGATTTTGTTTGTGTTTACGTCTACCCTTGTCACTCCAAAAATTTAGAGATGCGTTCCCGGGATTTGAGCTCCGTTCTTCCTTATTAATTGTCAATGTAATTCTTAGATTAAGCACTAAGCTTGGCAGGATATGTAGATAATAGTTTTAATTTACAAAACCTATGTGATTATATGTTGCATGTACCAAGTGGCGTGCAGTTCATAGAGGCATAAAGGCACTCCTTCCCTAATGGAAATTGGTCAATGCTCATTTTTCATTGTAACAATCAGTAAATAGGTATTCCAACTAAATAATGCCTACCCTCACTTCAAGCCCTGTGCACGCCACTGCATGTACCATTTTCTTGCAAAATAAAAAATGAATATGATTATGATTCCCAAGTGGAAGACTGCAAATTAGGTACTTACAAGTAAGTTATCTAGCTAAGTAGGTATATCGCACGTAATTTGAGAATTATTATATTTTATTTTATTTCTCTACAAGTTAGCCCTTGTCTGTATTCCTAAAAACCTGGTAGTACGGTATGAAGCAGTCTAAGATGGTAGCGGGCTACCCTGTTAGAGGTATGGCAGTTCAGTTATATTAAACCCATACCCCTCGAACTACGAACATGGTAACCAATAGATCAACGAGGCAGTTACAATAGATAAAACGAAAGATAAGTAGCATAAAAGGTAATATCGCGTTTATCTACACTTAATATCATCGCAAATCTCTACAAACTGGAAACTAAATGTCTTCATGCAGTAAGGTATGATGCATGATATAACAACTTAAACCAATCACATTAACTAGCGTACACGGAACAATAAAACATTCCTTTCAACACAGTCTTCAGACCATTTAAATCAAAAGCGACAAATACCGTGTTTACTTACACTACAACCAAATTCCCTTCAATTATAAACTTTATAACTGTGGGTTAAGACCTATAGGGTATTCCACGTATGTGGATTTAAAGATCATTTGATTTAAGACTTTAAACTTTAGAAATTAGAGTAGGATTTTGCTTGAAAGTAAACGTTCCAATCAAGTCATTTGCGGTTCCCCGGTAAGTAGGTAAGTAGTGAGCTCGGATCGAAGTTGAACACAGAGTTTAATTGTATTCCTAATTACAAAACCTAGGTCGGTAATTGGGGTGTTTATTTTCCATGGGAACGTAAGAAGGCGGTTGAATTACTTTAATTATACAATTACAAAAATCCTTTGAATTCAGGATTACCTAAGTAAGGAGTATTTTGAACATAATTATAAAAGGCCAATTTTTCCAACAATATTGCATGTTCTGCATGTTTTATGTATCTGCATTTATAGGAATAACGTCTAAATTTCAAATGTCACTTGTGAAATTTGAAATTTCGACATGTGATTTAGTAAAATTTTGTGATACTGTCACTTCTTGACAAGTTTATTCCGGGGTTGACATGAAAAGGACAGGTACAAACATAAACACATCTAGTTCTTGTGAAAGTCTAAAAATATCGATAAAAATGACAACAGAAATCCATACTTCTTACTAATATTATAAATGCGAAAGTTTGGATGGATGTATGGATGGATGTATGGATGGATGGATGTATGGATGTTTGTTATTCAATCACGCTACAACGGCTGAACGGACCTGGCTGAAATTTGGCACAGAGATAGATTATAGTCTGGAATAGCACATAGGCTACTTTTTATCCCGGAAAATTAAGGAGTTCCCGCGGGAACCAAAAAACCTCAAACCACGCAGACGAAGTCGCGGGCATTCGCTAGTAGTATTATAAATGCGAAAGTGTGTCTGCCTGCTTGGCTTTAACGGCCGATCTTTTCAACAGATTTTGCTGCAGTTTGGTTTGTACTAACCAATTTCCTATCTGTATATGCCGTGCCCCGGGGAAGGACATAGTTTACTTTTAATATCGGGAAAATAAGCAGCTAAATAAACTGTTGAGTTATTCTATACAGTAACGGATTAATAAGATTACAATACTTTGCAGAGTTAAATTCCTCTTAACTGTATCTAAAATAAAACTAAGCTAAGCTTTCTTTAAGTGTATTGTACCGAACGATTGTAACATAACAATAGAAATGTCAATGAAGCTTATAAATGGAAACTATTGTAGAAAACAACTTAACTACACAATACAATTGTAGAAAAAGTCGAAGTCGCTTTCCTCTCAAAGTTTTTTTATTGGAGCTTACCTCCTTAATAATCGATTTTCATATTTAAGCCTGTAGTCCAGGAAAGGAAGCTAGTCGACCCCAAGAGTAATTCCTCAGACGACGAAACTTTACAGTATGATAAAGTATCACGTGTTAAAGGTACCAATTTTATAAATATCCACCAAAAATTTTGAACGGAAATATTTTTGGGGTATTAACATTTATTAAACATTATTTATTAGTTTCTAGTAAATTCAAACTTTCTCCGTTACGTTATTTACTTTGTTTCCATGGTAACACTTGTTTATATTTCCATGACAATTTACCTAATGTATTTTGATGAATATAAATTATATAATTAGTATAAATAAATGAACCAAGCATACTTTCAGTACATTGATGTAGAATTTTAATGTTTCCGTAACATAAAAATTGCGTTCATTTACCGTAAGATAGTTCCCGCGGGAATCAAAACACTGTCGCAGGTATCATCTGATTCTAGTTCATAATAAAATGTTAAGAAGTCTAAAACTGGTTTTGTAGGCTTCAAAGAAAATAGGCTATAAGAAACTTTTGAGAATTACACGATTCGCTATAATATCTACCTTAAAAGAACCAAAACCACAAGATAGTTCATTAAGGTCCAGTTCTATGACAGATGGTTACCTAGTGGTGACTTTGACCGCCAGTAAAACTAAAATAAAAACTGCACAAATTCTGTGTTATTAACTCTAGAAAATGACAGTGTTTTAGGTAACCGGGTTAATTAACCTCGAAACTCGAAGCATTATAATTGAAGCAACTCTTTAGTTTTCCTGGATAATGGCCTATGCTACTCTGCAGGTCCTCAACTATAGGTTCTCATGTAAAAAATCACGTCGACCTGTTGTTCTCTTGCGGCATGATTGAAGTGCACTGTGCGAACCACCAAATAAACACACTTTCACATGTATTAGTATTAGATGATGATGAAAAAAAACGCTCTGGTGAGCTGTAGCGTACCGGGTTTCGGGTTTTTTTAATACCCTTAAAGCGCTTTGCTATGCTTTTTTGGTGGGCAAAGATTGATTTACCATACCGTAAAGTTAACCACCTGATATGCAACTGGACCTAGAACGTATCTCAGCAAATGGTAAGGAACAAGTCGCATCAATTAAAACTTTATGTCACGGTTCACTTAAAATGATTTAGTGAAATTAGTGAAAACTTTTTTTTTTTTTTATATTCGAGGATTAGTTTTAAATTTAATTTTATAGTAAAAAAATCACACCAATTGGATTGTGAAAACTATAAAAATGCCGGCTTCAATTATCTTTGTCTGCTAACTTCGCTCGGGATGGTTAACCTTATGCACTATAAAGACTTTACTGGTGTATTTTGTGCTAGCTGATGCCCACGAGGCGTTCCTCATTTCCTCCATCCATCTTCAAACTATTGAACAGCTGACCTTCTTAAAATTTACCCACCCAATAAAGAAATACTTTTTAAACAAAGAAAAATATTTGTTTCACCCCACTGCAAGTCAGCCCTTGACTGCAATCTCACTTGATGGTAAGTGATGCAGTCTAACATGGTAGCGGGCTAACCTGTTGCCAAAATCGATTCAGATACGGAGTAACATCGACAAAATCTTTCTTCATTGTTCTTCCCATGTTCCGAATGCCTATAAAGCATACCGCTAGTGCTTAAAGCGTGTACCTACGATGATCATCATTGAAATTTCAATTTTATTGCCATACTATTAAGTTATAATTCTATTCGTCGCATGAACATCCCGTGCCATACCATGCCGTCTATGAGCGCAGGCCCTTATTCGGCAAAGAGACGACCTATAAAAATGTAGCACAAAAGATTTTTAGCTCGTCCCAGGATAATTTAAATATTGTTCCATCAATTGAAATAGTCCATTGAAAATATAACAACAAATCCGTCTAAAAACGTAAAAACAACATTTGTAAAACTCTCGGAGGGAAATGTTGCATTTCGTTTTGTTTTATGTCAGTCTCTGTCTGTCGCAATTGTAACTTGAGGTATTTTAATATCGAGCTCAGAGGAACGTCACGACTTTCTGAATATTTGTTAAAATACTCGTACATCTAGTTAGCCCGCTGCCATCTTAGACTGCATCTACAATTACCTACCTGGTGAGGTCATAGTCTTATGTCAGGAGTACGACAGTTATAATCACCGACATATATTGTACCTAAGGTAGTACAATATTTATGTCGGTGTTTATACTAAACCCATACCCTCATGCGGTTTATATATGGTTTTGTACTGGAACGCTAAATCTCTCTTCTTCTTTCCGGTAGGGAAGTGTTTGCCGGTAGGGTGGTAACAGCCAACATCAGGCAAATTTATTAATGTGCGATAAACACTGAAAACATTAAAACTTGTAGAATACATTAATGTCTTAAATCTTCATTTCCATATCTGTAATATTCCATCCGGTCCTTTTGCAACCGGGAAACTAACTTTTAAGTTTTTAAGGTTCCGTACCAAAATGGTAAAATGGAACCCTTATGGTGCGACTTTCTCCGTCTGTCTGTCCGTCCGTCACACTCGATTATTTCAATAACTACCGAAGCTATCGACATGAAATTTGGAATAGTTGTGTATATTAGTGGCCCAAAGACACTGGAATTAAAAAAAATTGGAAATTATTTTTGTTCTTATTTAAAAAGGGGGGAAAATCGGAGGGTTGAAATTTAAAAATGAGATAACTGTACTGTATGGGGTATCATATGAAAGGGTTTACTTTGTACATTCTAAAACAGATTTTTAATTATTTTTAGTTATGATAGTTTTTGATTTATCGGGGAAAATGTCTAAAAAAATACCGTTCCCCCCCCCTTATCTCCGGAGTTTACCAATCGAAAAATTTGAAATAATTATGATCAATAGGAACTTCCGTATATTTTACAGGAAAACTATAGCCAATGCTCTAACTAGCATAGTTTTTTTGATATTAACAATAAACCTCTACAAACAAAGTTAGTCTTGCGGTTCATTAACAAAGGTAATTATTTATTAATAATGGTACGGAACCCTTCGTGCGCGAGTCCGACTCGCACTTGCCCGGTTTTTTTAGTTAAGTTTCAAAATAGTTTTATTTAATTTTCGTGTTCATGTTATTCAACTCAATAATTGTTGTCAAAAGTTATAGCCAGTATCACTCGGGATGTCAGGATTCCATTACTACCTACTGTTCAGGCATTTAGAAGTTATAGTGGAAGAAAGAAACTTACATACATACATCAACCCTGAAGACATTACACTCCTTTTTGGGACAGTCGCGTAAAAAGTATGGAAAATCTTATCTCTGGCCCAATGCCAGGGACAAGAATGGAACAAACTATAAGTCATCCCATTCAATATTCAATTTCGTTCTGTTTGTCGGCGAATGTATTACATTGGCTAGTGGTAATAATTGGGAGGCTATAATTTTGGAGTAAGTAGGACTAGTCCTTTGTGTGTCTTCTGTTTGTCATCATAATTTGCACTGAGTGGTGATTCTAAGAAAAGCTATAAAAATAGCTGGAGATTTATACTTCTAGAGTGAGATAAAGAATTTCTAAAACTCATCCATAGGAAAATACCTTGTTCCTGGAATTTATTTGAATTTGGAATCAGTCATTCTTATATGAATATTCATAGTGTTTTGTTATGTTCGCGCCAACCTCTTCTAGTGCTTTTGGCAGCGCCAAATCTGCCGCCAATTGGTAAGATCCTTCTGCGAGTGCACTGAGTAAGATAGCCCGGCGTCTGATCCCCGTTGCATCCGTTGACCCGTTTATTTCGTTCGCGGTAAACCATTGTAGAAGACGACCTTTATATGACTTCCACGAGTGAATACTGTGGTTGAAAGTCGTTAAAATTCCGAATTTTTCCCCGGCCATCTTTTAACTATTTTAAAACGCGAGTAGGTACTCGTCGCCACTGTTATATCGGGGAGCACAAGTAAAACGCACGACTGCTATAGTGACATTGGTTTACCGAACCAGTAGGAATGGTATTCCGAACCAGTGGTAGATTCACTTAACGATTCAAAAGCATTTGTAAAAGTTTATTTGAATAAAAAGCATTTTGATTTTGACTTTGATTTTTGATTTTTGATTTTACGCACGTGGACACACTACACTACACTACACCTATACAACAGGGGTAATAAAGAGAACCAAACTTCTGTGATAGTATTACACAATTAATGCTCACTTTTGTATACATAATATTAAGCACACAATTTGACATGTTGCCAAATCTAAAAGCTTTCTTTTTTCTTATAATACCTACTAGGTATCTACTAATATTATGGTGATAATAATTCAGCAGAACTTAAAATATGGGATAATTACAATGATATTTTTATTATGTTACTCAGATCATTACTTTAATTTCCCACAGAATGCAGTAATGCTTAAATTTATTGTTGGTAGGTACTTATAATATGGTACCAACACCAATGCAATATTATATTATAATTATGCGATTATAGACATAATAATTTCAGTGTCCATTACTGATTAGGCATCATAGTTACCCCACTTTCAGCAAGCCATTCATTGGCATTTGATTAAGTGTTGCTACTACTATCACACCAAATCCATTTTGGACTTTATTTCTATTATATTAAAGTTCAGTTTCAGTAGTTAATAGTTTGTTACACCATCTAAACATAATCTGTGCTAATGAATGCGAACGCGTTATAACTTCGAGTTTGAGCTAAGCTGTCGATTCGGCTCGAAACGGGATTATATAAATAGCATATTGATGACTTGGCTGATGATCAGCGATATATCGAGGCTTAGTTCAGGTAAATCAAATTAGCACACATTTGGAATAGTAGGTCATATTTTAAGTAAAATTAATATACATCTATATGTAACTCTCACAGTATGCTCGGATTGAGTATGCTGCATAGGCCCTACTGGCCGCTATAGCGTCACCGGGGGGGTTGGGCGAGGGGAATGCAAAATGCATAGACGTATAGACGTAGACGTAGACGTAGACCGTATACTAGTAGATATATAGTATACTAGTAGACATACCGACCTACCCCTATAATAATAATGAAGGAGTTAGTCAAAATGGTATTGTGCCGCAACACTAATTTGCTTTGCTGGTATAGTGGTAACTGGTAACTATAAATAAGATTAAAGAGAATATAGAAATTATAAATTCCCAAAACGACCCTGCCGGGAATCAAATCCGGGACCTCCCGCTTATAAGTTCCTGACGAAATGGAGGTACTTAGACAAAACTCCATTCATTTTGTGGGTGTTGCGTGCTTTTAATTCAATTGAGTCATGTTTAGCCATTTATTTCTTTTTAATATTTTTATTTTATTTTGTCTTAATTGTCATAATAAATTTAAAAAAAAATGGTAAACTTCTCCATTGTATGTATGCCCATGTTAATTCTGTTACGTCATAACTCCTGAAAGTACCTACTCATTCGATTTGATTAAGCTATATTATGACATTATGACATCATGGCAAATCCAATATGGTGGACATGGCGTGACGTGTTATAAAGTCTTGTTAACATTATAATCACCATGTTCCAGCCAGCCCCAACTTCCACGTTACGAATTTGGACGTATTAATAAAACATGAAAAAAAAGTACATGCAGGGTTTAATAAACGCATAAAAAATCCGTACATAGAAAAAAGTAGAATACATACGTTTGTAAACGATTTCTGGGGTTGATGTTTTCAAAGCTTTTTTGAAAGTAGATAGTGTCCGCGACTTCGTCCGAATGGATTTTGATTTTTTAAAAATCCCATTGAGGCTCTCTATTTTTTTTATTTAAGTTTTTGGCATCCTAGGGAAGGTAATTTATAATTTTCTCTGGTCTGATCTGGTGGGAGGCTTCGGCCGTGTCTAGTTACTATCCTATCGACAAATACGCAACGCCAAGTTATTTAGTGTTCCGGTACGATGGCATGTAGATGATGATGATGTAGGGGTATGGGTTTAACGTACCCCTAACAAATTTGCCCGCTACCATCACCTATTATCAGGTGATGTCGCAGTCAAGGGCTAACTTGTAGTGGAATAAAAAAACGTATAGAATCGACAACAACACTGAATTTATGAAACGAAAAATACCCACAGGTGATGTCGCACGCACAACCTAGTTTCGCAATAACACGGCGAAATCATTTTCCGCTTATTTCTATGTAAATTTCTCTTATCGGGCGTCGAAATTTCGTGTGCGGGTGGTATCTAAAGGATTATAGAGTTTCTGTACACTTTTATGGCCTTGATAGATTCGTGATAGAGAATAACATTGAAGTATACAGTACTGTCCCACTATTATCTCAGTGGCCTTTTTTTTATCCACTACAAGTTAGCCCGTAACTGCGATCTCACCTGATGGTAAGTGTTAGGGGCATGGCAGTTATATTAAACCCATACCCCTATTCGGTTTCTAAACGGCATCGTACCGGAACGCTCAATCGCTTGGCGGCACGTTTTTGCCGGTAAGGTGGTAACTAGCCACGGCCGAAGCCTCCTTCCTCAAATCCTCTAAATCACTCTCAACGTACGTTTCTCTCCGACACCGGAGCATCTTCAGGAGATTTTGACTCGACAATGCACGATTTTATGTGGTGAATAATTTACCTAATGAAATTTGTTAGTTTAAACTGTACCTACCCGTAAATTAATAAAAGCTCATTCCCGAAATGTGTAGACACAGAGTACTTACTCTAACAATACGGCACACGGTAACAAACAAACAAACAATGATACACGTGTGTAATATGCATACAATAAGCCATATAATTACGGTAAAACCGGCGCCTACTGACAAATGTTCACGGAATACGAACTCTAGGTACTGAATATTTACGGTGGTTTACGGCGACAGTCAAAATAATGTGAGGTACGAACGAGTTAGACATGCAATGCTATGGATAAGGCAACAATAACGAGAAATGAAAATATTTGCAACTATCAGATAGCGACTTCGTCCGCGCGAAGTTTTTTAAAAAGGAAATCCCTAATTTTTCGGGTTAATATATAGGTAGCCTATGACACTCACAAATAATGTGGCTTTCTATTGGTACCAGAATTTTCAAAATCGGTTCAGTAGATCCAGAGATTAGCCCCTACTACCTCACAGATCCACAAACTTTACCTCTTTATAATATTAAGAAAGCTTTTTATTTGAAAACTAGCTGATGCCTGCAACTTCATCCGCGTGTAGTAAGTTTTTTTAAATTCCTACGGGAACTTCTTAATTTTCCGGGAAAAAAAGTAGCCTGTGTCCTTCCCCGGGATGCAAACTATCCCTATACTTACCAAATTTCATCAAAATCGATTGAACGGATGGGCCGTGAAAGCGAAGCAGACAGACAGACACACTTTCGCATTTATAATATTAAGTATGGATGTACTACCCATAAGAAGAATGCCTTAATTTTTTTTATCTGTTTGGGGTGAGTACTTAATAAAAATTCCTAACTGTTAAAACAATACTGCCTCGTTGGTCTAGCCGCTAGCGGTTAGCATAGTCGACTGCGGATCACGCAGGAGCACTACACGAGGTCCCGGTTTCGATACCCGATCGGTCATACGGTAATCAAAAACCTTAATCCACGCGAACGAAGTCGCGGGTATCATCAAGCACTACATAATGAAGGTACGTATAGATTAACAAGCCGCATTCAAACTTTTTTGTCTCCGTGTTAGCACTCAAAATTTTCGTGGCGTAATAAAAGTAAACAACACAGCATTGCTTTAATCCTCCCCCCTTTCTCCCCCTACCTATCATTATACTCCGTACGTTATCTAGGGGACGTGGTAGGTCGAATCGCAAAACGGAATTATGGCCAGAAGGCCCAAAGTATTACCATAATATTACAACTCTCTCATTAAACGTAAACTCTACGCAATTTGCCAACTCTATTGTGATATCCGTAGGTACAAATATTAATCTGTTAGATTTAGATTCAGATACTTTATTTGCATAATATGTGTACATATGATATGGGTAATTTAATTACATAGTCCCAACCTATTACCTAAATTGTACACTGATTCTCAATATAAATATTCTTATAAGTAAATTCTTAATTAAACAACAAACTTAATAATATTTATTATTAAAATACATACCTACAAGTTAATTAACAAGTTAATTTACATATTTCATTATTTAAATAATTATGTACTCGTACTTATAAAATATTAAAAGATGTCAAAATTATAGGTCACGTTAGTTAAATTTATTAAAATTAAAACCATGAAATATGTACATTTAAATCTAAAGTAAAACTAAATTAAAAACTAAACATTAACGGCGGGCGAGTCTTGACATATTATATCACGATATTATTTATTACACAAATAGTGTGGCACAAGTGACCTACGTTTAAAAAATAAATCATTTATCATTTAACCATAACCACTCTGCCTTTGAGTTGAATCTCTTTATTACATTGTAGTGACAAGCACCTTGTAAACCAACCCACTAGACTACAGAGTAGCTACAACAGACTGCACTTGAAAATTCCATTTCCGGAGGGCTTTGTTTGCTCTCCCCTCCGACTGTCCGATTGCAAGATATGATGTGCAGCCGTGTCTGTGATACACATTACTCTGTGTACATAACTGAGATATGTATACGGGAAATGGGAGCAGCGCTGTGCTCACTGCTCTGAATATACCTAGTCTAGTCAGATACACTTTTCGACGAGCCTTCTGGTGCTGAGTGGTGAGTTTTTGGTCTTACAAGCTATAAATAAATAGATAGATAGATAGATAGATAAATAAATTCTTTATTGATATACAAACACAAAGATGTAAAGTAAATACTTATAAAGTACAGAAATCACTTTGAGTTCTGTAGGTACGTTAAGTGTTTTTTAAGTTTGTTAGTTTTTTGTTACTTTTTAGGGTTTCGTACCAAAATGGTAAAATGAAACCCTTATGGTGCGACTTTCTCCGTCTGTCTGTCCGTCTGTCCGTCCGTCACACTCGATTATTCTATATGTTTATAGTTTGATTCCTTGGCCTTATTAGGGATTTTTTAAAAGCTTTTATTTAACTTGCAATGTTTGTGGGCTTGTTTAGATTAAATGTTATACTCAATACTTACTCAATTTAAGATTTATTAATTATTAAATGTATAAATAAAAAAATAATTACTTTCATAAAAATCATATTAATATTATAAGTGCGAAAGTGTGTTTGTTTGTTTGTTGGTTTATTGATTTCCTTCAATCACTCCGCAACAAAGCTAAGGATCGATATGAATTCTTGCATAGGTATAGTTAAGGCCCTAGAGAGTGACTACTTTTTATCCCGGAAAAGAGTTCTCGCGGGAATCAAAAATATTTAATCCACAAAAACAAAGTCGCGGAAATCACCTAGTTTAAAGAATAAAGGAAAAAAAAAATTGAGCAAGAACACCCAATAAGCTCCATCGACGTGTGTTTAATAAAATCAATTGTTTATGACATTATAAAAATATTTTGGGTATGTAAGTACGCGTGTTAGTACCCGACCCCGCGTAGGGCGACATCCCTTACAAATGTATGCGCATACATTACTGTTTGTATACTGATAGGCTTGGTGGCTACTAAAATGCTGCTATACAATTCAACTAGTGTTGCCCAAAATCGGTCTTGGTCTTGCAGTCTTGGTCTTGTTCTTGCTTTTTTGCAGACCAAAACTAAGACTGACCGTGCAAGATTTAAGCAAGAACAAGACTAAGCCTGTGAGACTCTTGCGTTTTGCAGTTAGGACTGAGTGTCATTTCAGGGAGTAGGTATATGAATGCTACGCTTAGGAACTCTATGAGACGCAAAAAATATATAAAAAAATTGCACTTAAACATACATAGCGAATTAAAATATCCATAAGAAAAAAGGGTGCATCCCTAGTTTTGCTCATCGGCACTTTGATAGTGCGCGGCGTCTTGTTGTCGGCATCATCAAAGGTCGGATACTGACCTGTCAAAGAAATTTTGCAGCTATTCGGAAGTACAAGGTCAAAATACACGCGCAGGCGGCTTCTATTGATATCGCATACAATCGTCCCCGCCGCGCCGCATGCACAAAATTCAGTTGTCAGTCGTTAAACGCATTTAATGCTTTTAAAGCCGTCATCATTCTCAGAAATAAGGTCAAATCTTGTTAATGTTTACAGAAAATAAATTTAATATAAACTATAAATATAAAAATGAATCCCTATTTCCCTTGGTCAAGGCATCACGCGTGAACGGCTACACCAATTTCACTAATTCTTTTTTTGTTGTGTTTGTTTGGACCTGGAGGGTGACATAGGCTACTTTTTATCCCGGAAAATTAAGAAGTTCCCGCGGGAATAACAAAAAACTTAAACCACGCGGATGAAGTCGCGGGCATCAGCTAGTAAATAATAATTTCAAATTTTATTGCCAGTCTTATCTTTAATATTCGGCTAATAAACATTTTAGCCACCTGATCATGAATATCAGTACACCCCAGGTTTTTTATATGAAAACGAATTCACCTAACTAAGGTGCAAATCTGTTCAGGTATTAGAGGAATCTTTTTTTAACGCCACTACAAGTTAGCCTTGGACTGCAATCTCACCTGATGGTAAGTGATGATGCAGTCTAAAATGGTAGCGGGCTAACCTGTATGATAGTTATATTAAATCCATACTCACAATCGGTTTCTATACGGCATCGTACCGGAACGCTAAATCGCTTGGGGTAAGACGTACCCGTCTTTACCGGTAGAGTTAATTTGGGAATTTATAATTTCAGAATTTTCTCTGGACTGGCCTGGTGGAAGGCTTCGGTCGTGGCTAGTTACCACCTTACGCGCAAAGATGTTCCGCCAAGAGGTTTAGGGTTCCGGTACGATGCCATGTAGAAACCCATTAGGGGTGGGTTTAATATGAATGCCATACTCCTAGCAGGTTAGCCCGCTACCATCTTAGACTGCATCTGTTATCATTAGGGGAGATCGGAGTCAAGGGCTAACTTGTAGTTGATAAAAACCGGCCAAGTGAGAGTCGGACTCGCGCACCGAGGGTTCCGTACTCAAGAAGTAGGTATAATTACCTTTGTTAATGAACCGCAAAACTAACTTTGTTTGTAGAGGTTTACTGTTAATATCAAAAAATTACGTTTGTTGTATGGGAGCCCCCTTTAATATGTACGGGAGCAGGTGATATGGCTCGACCGTAACAATAGGATGATCATTCTCCGAGCGGGTGTTGTGCTCGGGGACCACTGGTCCAACCGTTCATCTTTGGAGGTCGTACATATAGCGTAATTCTGAGAAAACTTCGTAAGCGTGAGTTGGGCTCTTCGTGGTCGCGTGCGTGTACTAGTAATTCCATCTATTGGATTATGTGCGGACTGCGAAGACCGCCACATCACTCCCCTTCGAGTCTGGAGATCGTCAGCAATCAGTTGTGTGGTTGAGCGGCGTTGCTAGCATCTGGAGAAGTGGCGTCGATGAGCATTCAGGTGTAAGCGCTGCGTCGGGAAGTACTCAGTGAAGCGGCGTCGTGTACAACCAGAGTAGTGGCGTTGTAGGCTCATACGACTCTGAGGCTGTGTGACCCACTTGTGCAGCTGGTACGGGGCGTCGACGGGCTGTGTACTGATATGCTGTTGCGAATCGACTTGTGCGGGCCGCCGAGCGTGTGGCTCTGTGAACGGCTGTGCTGCATTGCGTATGTTGCTGTTGTGCCGGAACATCGATCAGCTGTGTTGCGTTGCGTTGCTGTGCTGCGTTGTGATGCTGTAGTCTCCCGCTCTGCGTACTGATGACGCTGTCCTCGATGCGATGACTGCAAGGATTATTATTGTGATGTGCGATGTTGCTCAAGTCTGACGAGTGAGGGCGTGACGTCGGCTTGAAGATCACGTCGGGTTGTTTTGATCGTCGGCGGCGGCTTGAAGATCACGTCGGCTTGTTTGATCGTCGGCGGCGGCTTGGAGATCACGTCGGGGTCACCAATGTACGGGAGCAGGTGATATGGCTCGACCGTAACAATAGGATGATCATCCTCCGAGCGGGTGTTGTGCTCGGGGACCACTGGTCCAACCGTTCATCTTTGGAGGTCGTACATATAGCGTAATTCTGAGAAAACTTCGTAAGCGTGAGTTGGGCTCTTCGTGGTCGCGTGCGTGTACTAGTAATTCCATCTATTGGATTATGTGCGGACTGCGAAGACCGCCACAATATTTACTTTATTGATATTTAATTATTTATTTTGAAAGGTAATATACAAGTTAATATTCTGTGAAAATTTGAACCGTCTACCTGTTACCGTTTTTAATATTGAGCAAAAAAATACGAAAAAAACACGTTTATTGTATGGGGACCCCCCTTAATATATATATATTTTTTTAATTTTTAGTATTTGTTGATATAGCGGCAACGGAAATACATCATTTGTGAAAATTTCAGCTTTCTAGCTATCACGGTCTATGAGATACAGCCTGGAGACAGACAGACAGACAGACAGACAGACAGACAGACAGACAGACAGACAGCGGAGTCTTAGTAATAGGGTCCCGTTTTTACCCTTTGGGTACGGAACCCTAAAAAAGACTACAGATCTCAGCTTTAATTCCGTACTCGAGATAATTAAATTATTAATCGCTCAATTAAGAGACAAAAGAACCCAAATTACGTTCCCGCCGTTACATACGACATTATTTACTGAACTGATGGGATGGGTCAGCCGTAATGCTGAACAAAAACCGATAAATCACTGCCGAATCGGCCCCTTTCAAAAAACCGTTTTTACTGTCGGGGCCGGCCAAACAAAGGGCTGTAAATTAATTGCCCTGCGAATCTCCCAACACGTAATTCAACAATGGAGGAATCTCCCATGAATTTTTCGCGTCGAAACAAATATTGACACAATTATCAAATTTGTTTTCTTGGGATTTAAACCAATTGCGGGTGGCCGTACTTGGAATGGATGGAAATTATGTTTATTTTGTGCAAACCTATTTTTGCTTAGCCGTCATCGTAACAAGCCTGAATTTCTTGGTTCATTCAGATTTCAGTTGAGTTTCTAAAAGGTTCACAAAGTTTGAGAACCTTAAAGTTTTTTTTAACATTTCGATGCGTGCAATTTGGTCTATTTGAAGCAGTGGTGCGCAGGTCATAAGGTAAAAGCAAAGCCACTACAGCCTATTAACGTCCCACTGCTGGGCAATGGCCTCCACTGTCACAAGAGAGAGGGTTGGCGGGCTATTATCATGTTAGTGATAATAACCGGGCCCGACGGCTTAACGTGCTCTCCGAGGCACGGGGGTGAAACACCGCCAACTTCCAACTCCGGGCTGGCACTGAGAATTTCTATTCAGAAAAACCCAATACTTAATTATGGCCTGACCCGGGACTCGAACCCGGGACCTCGTCGGCCGCAGTCGAACATGCCAACCACTAGACCAACGAGGCAGACAAAATAATAAGTACGTAGCAGAAAATATCTGGAATAACGGGAGGTTGAACAAGACCAAGCATACAGATGTTGAGTATGAAATATTTTGTTTCTGCAACGAAGGGTGCAACTATAATTGAACTATAATTAATTATAGAGAACATGAAAGGTGATATAATTAGATTGAATAAATCTTCAGAACGCTCTTCATTGTAGTCAATATAAACACAAAAAGTGAACTGACATCTCTTCGGTGTACTTAATTTCAACTTGATACCTACACACGTTTCCGAGAAAAAGGGTGTTGACAGACAGACAGACGGAACACAAAGTAACCCTATAGGTGTTTGTTTTTTCTCTTGAGGTACGGAGTATGGAATCCTAAAAAGAAGTGTTATCTGTTGAAAGCATAAGTTTGATAAATACACGTCCTTGACATTTCTTAAATTATTTACCATCAGATGATAGTGGTCATAGAATAAAATAAAGGTTTCTTATCCATTGTTTTCCACTAAACCATAACGGAGCGCATTTATTCTTATGAAAACCTCCTCAAGGACCGTTCCGAGACCCTTTTTATTCCGAATCCGGGATAATGTTTTATAAAAACCACTTTTATCCCTGACTTTCGTAGTGTTAAGGAAAATGGTCCTTTCTGTATATTAAGTACGTTTCAAATGAAATTTAATCAATAGCGATCTGTGTATGAAACAGTACACGAAATTGTATGAAACAGTATTTACACAATTAAAAAATCATACTAATATTATAAATGCGAAAGTCACTTTGTTTGTTGGTTTGTAGGTTTGTTGGTTTGTTGGTTTGTCCTTCAATTACGCTGCAACAGAGCAACGGATCGACGTGATTTTTGGCATGGGTATAGTTGAGGACCTGGAGAGTGACATAGGCTACTTTTTATCCCGGAAAATTGAGGAGTTCCCGCGGGAATCCAAAAAACTTATTCCACGCGTACGAAGTCGCGGGCATGAGCTAGTAATGTAATAAAATGAAAGACTTTTCCATTGTGTGTAGGAAAACACCCAAGATACCAGCCTTAAGGACGTGGAAGGACGTGGGAACCCACACCTTTATTATCCCATGAAAACTCCTACCATTATTAATGGAAATGGGTCACAATCCTCAGTAAAGAGGAATACGACGCAGAGAGACTATCCTTAAAAATATAATACTAAAAAGTCTGTTTAAATTATCCAACCTAATTGTTAGATTTTCAAGCTTTTCTAAAGACTAAAGTCCACTGCTAGGTTGTAACATTAAAAATCCATTAACAAACTCACGGCACCAAGCATCTGTTGTATTGTAGTATTAAACCAACCTGCTACATGAGAATTTATATATGTCGCAGCCAAATCGTAAAATCTGTCGTATTGCAAAACGGCTAGCCGAACTAAAATCAGTGCCGTTTTGTAATCTGTTCGTCGTTCAATATGACTGCCCTCATTCAGTAGCATTGTAATTAAGTTGCATTTTAGGGTGACCATACTAACGAAATAAATAGGACAAAAAAACTCGTGCAGGAGGTCCTGAATGAAGCGAACCTACGAGACCGAGTGGGGAGGTGGCGAGCGAAAAGAGCCGGCGATCTCCGTAGCGAAACGAGGGTCGAGTATATGAAGCTGAATGAAGGGACGACGAAGCGAGTTTCTGGCTTCGTACTTTACAGAAAACGGTCGAGTCGGGGTGCCCAGATTCAATTGGCATCTAAATCCCCGGATTGCGTAAGACAACCGTACTCGTAATCGTTTTAAGCTATCCAAATATGATTACAATTTGTTTAGACAATTAGTCCTCTGGCCCTGATTTTGGGGATTGAGATATGGTCAGTTAACACAATTATTTACAATGCTGCTGTTTTTTTCTCGCTATTTTATGAAACGGCGGCTCATGATCCACCCAATTACAACTCAGCGGTCGTTGGTTCAGCCGTATTACAATCTGGTAGAGCATCAAACCGCCAGAAAAACGGCACAGTTTCGTAACAGCTAGCCGTATTGAAATACGGCGAATTCTACAATCCAGCGGCGACATATGCATTTTGGTCGTAAATTACGTGAACTTGCAGAATTCGGTTAGTGCACGGAGTCTAGCCCTATTGTTTAGTGTAACTAGTATGTATACCAGCTAATATCATGGTCAGGTTTGTGTTGTTTTAAACATAAATTTCAAACTCATTTCATCGATAGTATTATTTATTTTGATGTTTAGAATACTGGCGACATGATTTGGTATACATATACCTACCAAGATGCAAAAATGTCCTCCCGACCGAATTTCGGCTACGGCGGCAAATCTCCAAAGAGATTAGCCATCAGCACGGGAGATATTATAGCGCAAAGTGTGTGCGCAAACACAGGTGCACTAGTTGCACACTAAGTTTCTTTACTCTCATAGCCCCATGGGACGGAAAATTCGACACGACCGGAGGGAGATCAGGCGCAGGGCCGACGGCTTAATATGCTGTCCGAGGCACGGGGGTGAAACACCGTCAACTTCCTAATTCCGTGTTAGTAATGAGAATTTCTTGTATAACCCAACACTTGTTATGGCCAGACCTGGGACTTGAACCCGAGACCTCGTCGGCCGCAGTCGAACATGCTAACCACTAGACCAACGAGTCAGTTAGAGCAAAGATGACGTAGTCAGTCAGTCGCCGTTTTTATTATCGAAGTCTCTTTTAGAAAACACCTCTTCTTCATTCAATTTTATCTACAATTTTGAAAAAAATCCTTTCGATTACTTGTCGTGGTGGTTGGCTTCTCTTATATTCACGGATGTTTTAAATAGCTTTTGTTCAAATTTCAAAGGGTATTTTGTTGAATGTTTTCATCATAGCCGCCCGTCGGTTGTATTTTTGTACTTTTAACACTTTTCCAAGCCTTTTGTCTCGCATTTTAGGTTGTCAGAACGTGATTTTCAGTGTTACGGTGTTTTGACGCTGGTATTTCAAACCAGCAGTTGAAATAAATTACAGTTTTTTATTTAGAAACTATTGGAAAGGTTAAAAATAATATGAGAGTTGTGATATTGTAAGTTTGTAGATATGTGGTAGATTCGGTAGTGACTGTACCAATATGATGAATTTTGGGATGGAGATTGCTCATACCTAGTGAAAGAGCGGTTAAAACTTAAATACCGTTTTTTCTCTACCACCACCACTACGGTCCATTACAGTCCCACAGCTGGGCACAGGCCTCCACTCTCATAGGAGAGAAGAAATTAGAGCTTAAAGCCACCATGCTGCTCCAATGTGGGTTTGCGGGCGACTATTATCATGTTAGTGATTATAACCGGGACCAACGACTGAACGTGCTCTCCGAAGCACGGGGGTGAATCCCCGCCAACTTCCTAACTCCGGCCTAGAGTGTACATCATACTAATATTATAAATGCGAAAGTGTGTTTGTTTGTTGGTTTTTTGGTATATTGGTTTGTTGGTTTGTTGGTTTGTTGGTTTGTTGGTTTGTTGGTTTGTTGGTTTGTTGCTTTGTTGGTTTGTTGGTTTGTTGGTTTGTTGGTTTGTTGGTTTGTTGGTTTTTTGGTTTGTTGGTTTGTTGGTTAGTTGGTTTGTTGGTTTGTCCTTCAATCACGTCACAACGGAGCAACGGATCAACGTGATTTTTGGCATAGGAATAGTTGAAGACCTGGAGAGTGAAATAGGCTCCCGAAAAATAAAGGAGTTCCCGCGGGAATCAAAAAACTTAAATCACGCGGATGAAGTCGCGGGCATCAGCTTATACAAAATATATATGCCGCTACGTGCCGCGCCGCTCCGTGTATCTAGTGTGGCTAGACCTTTACAATTACACAAACCATATTGCACAATAAGGAAAGAAAGCTCTGGTAAAACAAACAACGGGCTTTTAAAAATTATAACCACGATAAACGAAGCCGTAATTCTCATTATTCAGGGGGCATACTACCTTCGCGTAAAGCAGTATTATTTTAAAATGTCAATTTTATATGACGCACCATATCGTACCTTAAATCATCATACTTCATATTATAAATGCGAAAGTGTGTTTGTTTGTTGGTTTGTCCATCAATCACGCCGCAACTGAGAAACGGATTGACGTGATTTTTGGCATGGCTATAGTTGAGGACCTGGAGAGCGACATAGGATACTTTTTATCCCGGAAATTAAGGAGTTCCCGCGCGAATATAAAAAAAAACTTAAATCACGCGTACGAATTCGCGGGCATCAGGATAAGGATTATATTTCTGAAACAAGATCGTCAACAATATTAAAATAATACTGCTTTAAGCTATGGTAGTATGGTCCGGACTCTTGCGGCATCGTGGCCCACTTTAAAAATTGTGACGCACATTATGTTTTTTGTCACATTTATATGACAGGTGAAAGTCATTCGAGTTTATTAATGTGGCATCCGGAGCGAAGTTAAATAAATTAGTTTGGGCAAAATTTGATTATCTAGCTTTTAAAAGCTTCCTCAAGAGTACCATTTTTGGATGTTTCTAAAGGAATGTTTTTTTCATAGAATTTATATAATACTAGTACTAATAATACTAATACTAGTACTTACTAAATAATACAAAATTTTACTAATTTTTGTTATTTTTCGGAAGCACTCCCATTGGCCACCATAGTGCAGTGCAATTATTTTTAATTCATTTATTTTACCGCCCTGGATTCAAGTCCTTTATGGCCTTATACCTATTCATTGCGAATGTTATACCACAGTATATAAAACTAGAAAATCATGACACATATATATTTGTATGTAAAACGTGTTTAAGAATAATTTTATAGAAATTAGTATACGAATAAAATATGAGAGAAAACAGTATTCAGAGCGCTAGTAACTCAATTTACGACAGAATTTAATATGTTAATAGAAATAGTAACATGGTGTAGACCAGAGAGCGAGAGAAGATCTCTACTCTACTTTTTTTGATTTCTGTGGTTACATACCAACGGCGAGTAAAAGGTAAATAAAGAGGCTCAGCTTTAGTATACTGGACGCGGAGTTGGACGTTCATATTTTTTTTACAGAAAGACCTTCATGTGGTAAGCCTTGCACTAAAATATTTTACGTCGAATCCTAATACTTTTCGAGAAATAATTTTTTGAAAATTCGCAATTCTTCAACACTTTTCACTATTTATTACGACATTTGCCATAGATTACAGACTCATTGACGTTTAGTTGGCGTACTAAAGTTTCGTTTTACGTAATAAAATCCGTTCCAAACTTATAAAGTATCACAAAATGCTAATAATCGTATTCAAACCATAAACAATGTCTATATTGATTATTGGTAAAACGGAACGCGTGCGTTGGCGCCAGAATTCAAATCTATGAGTATCGTTTTACGCGCATTTCAGTTTAGAGGTTATAAGGTTAAAAAAAAACGTTTAAAGGTTATAGGTTTAATTATTTAACTAAAAAGGTATAAAGGTAGGTTATTATACGTATATTTAGGTATTTGAGCATATGATACACGAAACCGAATCGGCACACCCCGATTCCACGCAGTCTTGTCTGCCCTACCCCTAGAGTGTTTTTTTTAAGCGCGTAGCCAGAAGCTCGCGTAGGAGGTCCTGAATGAAGCGAGCCTACGAGGCCGAGTGGAGCGAAGGGGGGAGGTGGCGAGCGAAGTGAGCCGGCGACCTCCGCAGCGAAACGAAGGTCGAGTAGGCGAAGCTTCATTCAGGGGCGACGAAGCGAGTCTTCTGGCGTAGCCCATTCTATTTAAGAAATTAACCTTTTCCACTACCTAAAACAAAAGGTAAGGTAGTTTGAAGTAGGTATAATTAATTAAAAGGTATAAAAGTGAAACCTAACCTCAAAATTTTAAAAAATTAATATCTCGGAAACTACTAAAATTCGGAACGTCTTACTTTGAGGGGGGGTATATCCCCTCCCCTCCTCCCCCCCCCCTCCCCCCTCCCCTCCCTCCTCCGTCACCGTCACTATACTATAGCCCAACCAATTTCAAAACTTTAAAAAATTATTTCACGAAAACTATTGAGTTTCGACATTTTTCCCTTGGAGGGAGGGTTCACCCCCTCCCCCCCTCCCTCCACCCCCCTTCCCTCCCCCCTCCGCCGCGTCCAGTATACTAAAGCCCAACCAATAAAGATTGTAAACAAAAATGACATCGAAAATCGCTTAAACCAAATGGTAGTTTAATTGTATTAGCCAACTATATAAACTGTCTCTATACTTTGTACCCATTGTACGATTGCCGGATTTCCGTCTAAACATTCCGCGCGCTGAATGTAAAACTACTTTTGTTGAATTAGCGGCTTTTACGAACTTTCCCCTCCATTTCTGAATTTACCCTTGAACTGTTAGGATAACTTTTCAGAAATACCTACATATTTTTGTCGCTTTAACTAAAATACGTTTGCTTTTGTGGGTTTAGCGGCTTTTACGAGCTTGATACTCAAAATTATAGCAGTAAAATTATAAATTGCGTGAGTTTTTAAAGTACAAGTATAAAAAAAATTCGGAAAGTCTTTAATTAGGGTTCCGTACTAATAAGGTGTGGATTTTATCAGGCCCTACCACAGCTGATTACGTGCTGTTACATCTTTCTAAAGGAATCCGTACTAATATTATAAATGCGAGAGTGTGTGTCTGTCTGCTACATGTCTGCTATGCTTTACCGGCCCATCATTTCAACCTATTTTGACGAAATTTGGTATAGAATTTTAATCCCGGAAAATTAAGGAGTTCCCGCGGTAATCAAAAACCTTAATCCACGCTGACGATGTCGCGGGCATCATCTATAGTTTATAATATTTTTTGGTGGTACGGAACCCTTTGAACGCGAGTCGAACTCGGACTTGACCGGGTTTTTTATCGACGCCCTATATTTAAGAGCTCAAGTAATGTCTGTTTATACAGCATTATCCCAAATCTGAGGCAAGGACCGTTCCCGAATAGCCGTTAAGCAGCATCTTTGGTTTTATAAGAGCAAAATAAACTTGATGAATGACTATAAAAATAAAGTCACATTTCGTTTCAAATATTAGTAACTAGATGATACCCGTGACTTCGTCCGCGCGGATTAATTAAGGTTTTTTGATTCCTGCAGGAACTCTTTAATTTTCGGGGATAAAAAGTAGCCTATTTCCTTCCCGGGGATATTTAATAATTGTGCACCTATATTACTCAGAAAAGTTTGAAGTGCGTACCCGGGGATCGAACGGAGATATCTAATATAGGACATATTTGGTAACAAATCAGTCTGTATGTTGTACGAGTAGGCATAGGTATGTAAGTTGTTACGCATATTTAGGGGCCATTAGAGGAACTTTCCACAGTTGAGTGTGAAGTTAGCAAAAGCTCTTAATTCGACAATAAAGTAGGGCGGAGTGGGGTCAAAAAGTTCTGGCGCAATTCACAGTAACTCACAACGGGTACAATTTACAGGGACATGTTAGGATAAGATCACACATTAAAACAGGGTCTGTTGGTTTATAAATCTTCAAATGGCTGAACGAATTCTACTAAAATGACGTTTTCCTGACGGTATTTTGGCGATGGCAGCCACTCTTAACGGGGAATAGTCAACTACGCCAGAGAATAATTTATTAATAACTACTAATCTACACCTTAGGTACAAAAGTTCGTGCGCTAAACAGGTGTTTTCTCTTTAGCTATGCATAACTACCGGTCAAACTCACGTATTATGTCGGAAAAGTGCTCGAACCCGTTCGACGCCCTTATTCATGAGCCTGTTCGCAGGACGCGGCCGCGAAAGACTGCGGGCTGCGTGCCGTGCCATAAAGCTCTCTGCGAGGGGTGTTTTCTCTATTCCCTCACTCTCATAGTCCAACGAGATGACCATTCAACACGACTTCGACTTACAATCCACGTGGGCGAAGTCGCAGGCATCAGCTAGTTTGTAAATAAACTTAAAATCATAATCTTGTACGAGTATTTAATATTTAATACGAGTATTTAGTATTTAAATAGTAAATATCTACAACGTACAAGCTAGCTATGATCATACCTTGCTTAACAAAGAAAACAATTAAACCACTGCCCCCAGAGTTCAATATTTGGAGGGAAAAATATCCCGAGAGAGAGGTGTGGTTGGTAAATTATTTATTGGTAAAGTCGGTACCAAAATTAATTTACAGCTCTTTGTTTGCGCCACAGACTTTAAAGAAGACCATTTTTACATAGACTAAAAGAACAAGCTTTTGTTTGATTTCCAAAAAGTTTTTCAGTATTTTTTCTTAAGAAGAGGTTTTTTTATGTTTAGGAGAACGAAAGAAAATTTATAAATAAGTAAGTACTTTTAAGTATTGTTTCCAAAAATAATTACCTACGGGGACGACTTAAAGAAATCTTGCATGGTATAATAGGTAAAAATAAAAAATTATTAAAGGTTAAAGTAAAGAAAGTGACAATGTGAAGAAGTGCGCTATGGTTTATAATTTTGACAAATACTATCTTAGACTGCATCACCACTTACCATCAGGCGAGATCGCAATGATGGGCTGACTTGTAAAAAAAAGACATTTTAAAATTAAGATGAAAAAGAAATTAAGTAAACATGGTACTTGGGACCTTCTGATTATAATATGACATAGTTCTCACTGAACCTTCGACGACCTCCGTGGTGCAGTGTGTAACGCTGTTGCCTTTACGTGCGGAGGTCCCGGGTTCGATCCCCGGCAGGGTCAATTTGGGAATTTATAATTTCTAAATTTTCCCTGGTCTGGCCTGGTGGGAGGCTTCGGCCGTGGCTAGTTCGACCTACCGGCAAAGACGTTCCGCCAAGCGATTGAGCGTTCCGGTACGATGCCGTGTAGAAACCGAATAGGGGTATGTGTTTAATATAACTGCCATGCCCCTAACAGGTTAGCCCGCTACCATCTTAGACTGCATCATCACTTACCATCAGGTGAGATCGAAGTCAAGGGCTAACTTGTAGTGGATAAAAACAACCTTGAATTTCGTTAGAATCAGAAGTCGTTTGAGTATCCAACCGTAAGTATAGCAAAGCAAGCATATCGTTCCGTGCAATTCCCTTAACACCCAACGAAGACCGGAGATAAAATGACCCTTTATGAGACATTATTCCGAATTCCGAATAAAAAGGGCTCCAGGATGATCCTAAAGCAGCTTTTTGGTGTCATAAGAATAAATATAAAAGCGTTGATCACAGTATTAAACGAGTGTGTCCATCTCAAGACTGGCATTCTTTTTATTTTTCTATAAGGTTTAAGACCTTTATAATAAAACTAGCTGATGCCTGCTGAGGATTGTTTTTTTATTCCCGCAGGAACGTTTTCATTTACCGGGATAAAAAGTAGCCTATGTCCATCCCCGGGGTTCAACCTATCTCTACACCAAATTGCATTAAAATCGAATGAAAAGATTGGCCGTGAAAGCGTAGCAGATAGACAGTAAGACTTGGGCATTTTATAATATTAGTATAGAAGTATGGACGTATAAATGTCCTCCCGATGGAACCTCGGCCGCGACGGCCAATCTCCATAAATAAGACATCTGCGCGGGAGATATACCTAATACAGCGCACGTGTGCGCAAACACAGGTGCACTCTATTCCGTTACTCCCTGACGCAAAATCTGACAAAACCGGAGAGAGATCAGAAGCAGGAATGACACATACTTTACACACATATATAGTACTGAGCATGTATTTTAAAAACCCAATACTTAATTATTTCAAACGTGGGAATCAAACACGTGACCTGGTCATCCGCAGTCAAACGTGCTAACCACTAGACCAACAAGGCAATCCAAGTTACCCAGAGTCAATGATATTATTTTATAGGCACACATAATCTTTCAACAACCTCAAAGAGATTTTCTCCGCTCACATTATATTATCAGGTATTATTGGTAAACACATTATTCTTTTAACTTTCAAGCAAAAGCAAAATATGTATTTTCGCGCACAAAACCTTTTTACAAAATTAAATGCTCATACATACTACATTATCTTGTTACTCCCCTCAATTTTTTATGCTGAGTCCACACCTTACCTTTTCGCCGATCACGAAACTTGTTGAGTATGTTCACCGCGATAGTGATCAGCAATAACATATAACTTATGTGATTGATATATAAAATTAATCAACTGTTACATCCCAAACAGCGTGGGAATAGTATTATTTATCAATGAGTATCGCCTGAAACACTTATTGAAATTGATTTTTATAGCCGTATAATACTCGTAGCTGATGCTCGCGACTACGTCAGCGTGGGATAAGTTTTTTTTAATTCCCACGGAAACTCCTTAATTTTCCGAGATAAAAAGTAGAAAATGTTACTATTCAGGTCCTCAACTAGTAAAATACGAAACGAAAAGAATTTCGTTGATATTACTCACGTTAGTCAATCAAAACGTTTTCGATATGATACGTGATCGTGATCCTCAAAAAGATCAGCAGATGACTCACGCGTAAATACGTCCCGATATGATAATACGTGATCGTGATTGTGGTTAGGTGTGATTATGTTTGTGGTTAGGTCTGGACCTACTTTTAGGTTCCTACATTCAGGAAGGGAACGAAAATAACGTTCATGCAAATTTTTGTATTGGCTTTCTTTAATTTCCTGTGTTCAGAAAATACACCATAAATCGACATTATCATGTTACCCGTATGTTGTGCACTGATTGTTCATTTTTGTTAACAACACGGCCAATTTAAGTCAACAGATAGGTATTTTAATGTAAAAAAGACTTTTATTCGACTTGTTTTTTTGTTAAATTAACGATCTCCGTGGCGCAGTGTTGAGCGCTGTTTTCTTAAAACGTGCGGAGGTCCCGGGTTTGATGCCCGGCAGGGTCAATTTGGGAATTTATAAGTACTGAATTTTCCCTGGTCTGGCCTGGTGGGAGGCTTCGACCAAGCGACTGAGCGTTCCGTTGCGATACCGTGTAGTAACTGATTAGGGTTTAATATAACTGCCATAGGGAACATCAATAAAACTTCAATAAACGGCTTCAATAAATTCCTAGAACATCACAATGGAACTTCAATAAAAGTTTCCACTATTGCTAATTCTTCGCTTCCACGTTGCAACTGGATTGATAAATGGCATTTCGATTCAAACTTCGCAACCGATTGGAGTGGATCATTTATTCTCGAACAAGTTGGAAACGTACTATACGATCTATTTCATACTAATAATATTATAAGTTCCTAAATTGACCCTGCCAAATCGAACCCGGGTCCTCCCACGTTAAGCGCTCAACACTGCCTCAGGGAGGTCGTCAATAATCGTTACTAATATTATAAATTATCAATGACGCCAAAACGGCTGAACGGATCTGGATGAAATTTGGCACAGAGATAGATTATGGCCTGAAATAACACAGGCTACTTTTTATCCCGGAAAGTTAAAAAGTTCCCGTGGGGACTGAAGCCGAAACCTCAATCCACGCGGACGAAGTCGCGGGGATTAGCTAGAATTATAAATGCGAAAGTGAGTTTCTTAGTTTGTCCTTCAATCACGCCGCAATTGAGCAATGGATTGACGTGATTTTTTAGCATGGTTATAGTTGAGGACCGAGAGTGAATTAAGGAGTGAATGATAAATAGCGCCTCAATCCAAACCTTGTGAGTTCCTGAATGCACTTATCATCTCGTTGCAAACAATAGCAATGTCTTTGATCGCGTCTTATATAAATTGATCTTCATTTCTCTACAGTAATGAGCTAGTTTTGAATAGGATACCTATTTGAAAAATAGTCAAATCAGCAGAACGATTGGCTAAAAATGACAGCTACAGTGTAACGACCGCAATCACCTCTGATTGGTTAACACTCTTACACTATTGGCCAAAATCTATTGACGCGCAGTACCATAAATTATTCAGCCAATCAAAACAATTGAGACTGTAACAATGATTGATGTAGGTTTTACACAATCGCCCTGCTGTAACTTTTTATACGACTGCCTGAAAAAAGGAGTATATTGTTTTCAGGGTTCATGTATGTATTTATGTATGTATGTGAGTTTGTATATTCCACCATAACTTCTATACGCCTGAACCGATTTTGATAAAAAAGGTATCGTTAGAATCCCTAGCTTATTCCGGGTTACATAGGCTAGTAAAATGGATAGGGTGCCAATGGTTCCGCATTAAAGACTAAAGTTGAAAAAAAATAATCGAAAATAAGATTAACTGTGTAATCATCATCTAGAAAATGATGAGTAGATTCCAAAAATATATGACACTATAGTTTAAATATCCAGTGATTCACAAAAAAATATCATTTAATAATTAAAATTATTAAAAAATACGACTGCTCTGCCGTACACACACATACATACACGAACCCTGAAAACATAACACTCCTTTTTTGGGCAGATGTGTAATAAAAAATCCCCCTCGAATGGAAGTACGGCTACCACTGCTACGAGTACTACGTAACGATACCACAGTCATTAATTATACCTTTGGAATCCTAATCACATTTTTATTAAATTATATTTTTTTGTGAATTACTGGATATTGAACTATAGTGTTATATATTTTTGGAATCTACTCATTATTTTCTAGATGATGATTATATAGTTAATCTTATTTTCGAATATTTTTTTTAACTTTAGTCTTTAATGCGGAACCATGGTCACCCTATCAATTTTTTTTTTAAATTTTACTAGCCTATGTCACCCGGAATAAGCAAGGGATTCTAACAATAACTCATTTATCAAAATCGGTTCAGGCATATAGAAGTTATGGTGGAATATACAAACTCACATACATACATACATACATGAACCCTGAAAACAATATACTCCTTTTTTCAGGCAGTCGTATAAAAATATGATAAGATTCCAAACAGGGGTATCGTTACGTAGTAGCAGTGATAGCCGTACTTCCATTCTAGAGGGATTTTTTATTACACGACTGCCCAAAAAAGGAGTGTTATGTTTTCAGGGTTCGTGTATGTATGTGTGTCTATGGCAGAGCAGTCGTATTTTTTAATAATTTTAATTATATTCACTTGTTTTCATACGTCAAAACGCGCGCTTAGTATGGGATTTTGTATGAAACACTTGCTTGTGACGTCAACAAAATTTAACGAACTTTTTATCTGTTGTCGATAATTTAAAATGGTTATTCAACACAAAACTAACATAAAATATTACGTCTTTTAGGAGATCCTCTTTTTATCCCTAGAAGCCTAAACCACGCCTGCAAGGCGTACCTACACGAAATCGAATATTGTTTGTCTTTGTCTTTCTAACGGTTGAAGCTAGCGCGTCGTGCTTTTTAGCCATCTCAGTGGCCGACGGGAGCTATCGGACGGTGCCTTTAAGTTAAAGGTAAGTCCCACCATTTTTGATTTATCGAAGTATAGCACGTCTGCGAGACGTATGTTTAGGCTTTGTGTAACTTTTATGGTTATGATAAGTTTGTATGTGTGTAGACTGCTGGTAAAGAAGTTAATTTTTTCAATTTAGTTCAGTTCCAATTTATGCATATAGTTTTTTCGTTGTAATAAATAACTGTGGTTATAGTTATAATAACAGAGTTGTTTTATTTTTAGTTTATAATCCAAATTTAAATTTCTGCTAAATAATAATTCTAAAATAGGGCTATTTTTGCATACAGATTGTAATTTATATGTGTGCGCCTCTGAGACGTATATTAAGGCTTTGTGTACGTCCGAAATACATAGCTTAGGCTTCTAGGGTTAGTAATAAATAGAAAATAATCTATTTTTGACATGGGCAACATCCCAATTGTCATACTAACTTTACATATTTTATAATTAATAAAATTGCGTGATAGGCTTGCGCTTGACGACAATCATATTTAATACATAGCAATGATGAAGTCTAGGTTCGAGCGCGCAGTCCTGTAAGATGCCTATTTACTCTTGCCTCGAAGGTAAGTTAAACGTAGCAGGAAATACATGCGCTGGAAGGGCATTCCACGTCCTGGTGGTTCGAATAAGAAGCGTAGAGCAGAACCTTTTCGTTCGAGCAGACTGGGAGTCAACCACATAATATGGAACCACATATTAATATTATAAATGCGAAAGTGTCGTATGTCTATCTGCTACGCTTTCACGGCCCACGCCCCACCTGTTTAACCGATTTTGATGAAATTTAGTACAGGGATAGGTTGTATCCCGGGGAAGGACATAGGCTACTTTTTGTCCCGGAAAATAAGGAGTTCCCGAAGGAATTGAAAAACTTAATCCACGAGAATGAAGTCGCGGGCATCATTCAGTTGATAATAAGAGATTGCCTGTTCCGTGGTAAATTTTCTTTTCAATTTATCAATAAATCTTGGAGTGGGAGAGACAGGGGTAAAAATGGAAAAGTAGAACAAAATTTTCCTTGTCGCATAAAGGTTTTGTAGACAAAAGACAAAGTAGTATCACTTGAGGCCACTTTGCGGATGCTTGTGTGAAGACGGCTAGGAGCACCACACGTTTCAGAAAAATTAAGTGGACTGTAAGTGCAGTAATAATGTATTGAACAGAAAGTTAACCTTATCAAGTTTAGCATACGGTTAAAATTAGATCAAATGGAACAAAACAAAGAGGTTGGTCGCTACATAACCAAACCTTACGGTAAGTAAAATTACTTTGTTTTGGACATAAACTTAATTTGAATCAAATTGCTTTGTTTTCGAAAAATTCCGTCCCCATGATGTACTTAGCCTAATTATAATATATATACCCAATTTCGTTAAAATCGTTCAATCTTATTAGCAATAAAAGCGTAGTAGACAGACACGCTTTCGCATAGATATTACAATATCAGGGGGCTTACTATCATCACTTAAAGCATTATTATTTTAATACTGAGATTTTATATGACGTACTGTGACGTCTCTGAGGATTATAATTCTGAAACAAGAGTTAACAAGCTAGCTAGCTAAGAGTTAACAAGATTAAAATAATACTGCTATGGTAGTAAGGCCCCTGATAGGACCTCCACATTTGAACTTAATAAATTAATTATCTCAATTTGTTTTTATTTATTGTCTTGTTATCGTATCTTTTGAAACAATCCTTGGTGATCTTCTAAGACTTCATGGCCATATTCAGATTTATTTGACCATATGCGCAACTGCTGAGTTTCTTGCCGGCTCTTCGATCTCACCTGATGGTAAGTGATGATGCAGTCTAAGATGGTAGCGGGCTAACCTTTTAGGGGTATGGCAGATAAATTACACCCACACCCCTAATCAGTTTCTACACGGCATCGCACCGGAACTTTAAATCTCTTGGCGGCAAGTCTTTACCGGTAGGGTGGTAACTAGCCACGGCTAAAGCCTCCCAATATTTATTTTGTCCTGGGGGCCATTTAACGAGCATGGTTCACCTACTGAAGTGTATCTAGAGCACTACACTCCATATTTACGACATATATCGTTCGGATAAGGTGCCACGCGGGTACATTCTTGTTAAATGTGTGAATATAAACTAAACTATATATTACATGTGTTTAGTATAATTACTTTAGTGATTCCGGTTACGGTCTAGTAACTCGGGAAGTTAAATATCTGCATGAAAATGTGTCATCATCATCACTACAGCCTATTAACGTCCCACAGCTGGGCACAGGCCTCCACTCTCATAGGAGAGCGGGAATTAGAGCTTAGACCCACCACGCTGCTCCAATGCGGGTTGGCGGGCTTTAACGACTATTATCATGTTAGTGATAATAACCGGGACCGACGGCTTAACGTGCTCTCCGAGGCACGGGGGTGAAACACCGCCAAATTCCAACTCCGGGCTGGCACTGAGAATTTCTTAATTGAAAAACCCAATACCTAACTTTTATGCCCGACCGGGAATAGAACCCAGGACCTCGTGATCCGCAGTCGACTATGCTAACCACTAGACCAACGAGGCAGTGTGAAAATGTGTAGTTATAATTATTATGTCCTCCTCACTGCATTTCGGCCACGGCGGCCTATCTCCAGAGAGATTAGCGATATTATAGTGTACAAGTTTGTGCGTATTCACAGGTGTAATCTCTGTTTCTTTATACTCTCACATAGCCCGATGGGATGAAAAATCCGGCACGACAAGGAGAGAGATTAGGCGCAGGCTTTACCGTGCTCTCCGAGGTACGGAGGTGAAACACCGGTAACTCTCTAACTCCGGGCTAGTATTGAGAAATTCTTGTCAGAAATACCCAATACTTGTTATGGGCCAACCTCGAATCCGGGAATCCCTTCGCCTTCAATCAATCAATCAATATTATAGTTTATAATCATCACTAAATAGCTAAGACAAATTAACAAGTAAGTTTAACAAACAGAATACAGTAAATGCAATTAAATTAAGATACATAACTAAAACTAAGAATTAAAATAATTATCAATATTTATTTATTCAATATTCCTAGTCGGAAGTTTCTGCAAAGGTTTTGTCCTGTCCGGTCATAGGGCCTTTTCGTTTTTGTTGTACAATAGAAAAATCACTTTGGTCTATAAAAATAAACATTTTAAAGGACGACCCAACATTCCCAATAGCCGATCAAATACAAACAGAGAAGTAGCAAGACTTTTAATCTCAAACCGAGAACCTCCACCGCTGTCCAATCTCAGGAACAATTACTCACGTTTTTCCCTCAAAAGGAAACCAGCAGTGCAAACAAATTAAATTGAGGAAATAAAACAGCAAGTACACGTATGTATCTTTATTTTCTATGTTTTTTTTCTTTTTAGGTAGGTATCAATACCAACTTGATAAAGGTTTTTAGTTTTATTTTGTTTGTCGATTCTTTCCATTCATCAGTGAACATTATAAAGAAATTTCGGGCATGCAGGTCAGGTTTTTGATGAAGTTCGACTTCATATAAACGGGTTATGAAGTCAAGTGGGCATTAGGATATCGCCGATTCTAACCAGGTAGTGCTTGCTTTAGAATTAGATATAGGTATCGTCAACGGGTATCGCATCTTAGTTACGAGTTACGACTTAGCTAATATACGAGTACGAAGACGCTGCCATATCACGAGATCAACGCGGGTCGGGCGCGGGTCGGGTCGGGTGCGCGGCGGGTTGAATTCCTTGTATCTATATGAACAACATCACACAGAACGCGGGCGCGGGTCGGGCGCGTGGCGGGTGACGCTGTGTGATGTCGTCCATATTATAAATACAATGAATTCAACCCGCTGCGCACCCAACCTGGCCCGCGCTCGACCTGCGCTCGCTCCCTGTGTGTTATGCGCTTAAGGCATGCTTGTCTGAAATCAAGCAAGCGTCCAACGCTGTGTTTTTGGTACCAGGATGATATTCAAGCACTTTGGAACCCCAACGCCTATCGGTTCTCAAATATTCATTTATTCAATTTAGGTACACTGTAGGTACAAGTCACACATATTGACGTCAGTTACTTACTTATAAAACATGATGGTGATAATTAGTTACGGTATCTTAAAACTAAAGCTACGAGGGTTCCAAACGCGCCCTGTTCTGAGAAGAGCCCAAAACAAACTCAGCCAGGCGTTGTTTTTTCATTGTCACCATCTCACAAATCATCTTAACTTAGAGCCAAAATTAGAGCAAATTATAGGAATTTCCAAGAAATATGAAAACCGTATTTCTTAATTTTGCATCACTATACGAGTATATTACACCTACCAATTTTCAAGGATTTGTTTTAAAAATAGGTAACTGCTTTTCATACAATCTTTCTTCTTCAATTCAACCCCCTTATTATATTAACAACTAGCGAATGCCTGCGACTTCGTCTGCGTGGTTTGAGGTTTTTTGGTTCCCGCAGGAACTCTAATTTTCCGGGATAAAAAGTAGCCTATATGCTATTCAAGACTATAATCTATCTCTGTGCCAAATTTCAGCCAGATCCGTTCAGCCGTTGGGGCGTGATTGAGTAACAAATATCCATACACCCGTCCATACATCCATACATCCATCCAAACTTCCGCATTTATAATATTAGTAAGATAAATGATTTATTTATTTCACATAGGACAACTTGTGTCACTTATGAAACGTTAAGACTCTACCACCGGTTCAGAAAGCTAAATTCTACTGAGAAGAGCCGGCAAGAAACTTAGCAGTTGCTCTTTTCTTCAAAAAATTAACATGTTACAATAAATAATTATACAATACAACACATACGTTACGATACAAGTATTACACTGATTTGTGGGTCAATATTATTGATGTATAATATTATGGTACAGTCGACGTCAAAAGTCCATATAGAATAAGCAAACAAGGTGCTTTGCACGCACTCGAGTCACCCACACACTTACAGTAATATAATACAAGTCGTTCAACTTATAGGTATTGTAATAGCTGAATAATATCCACAATTTCACGCTTATAGCAGTAAGTTTGATGGCGTAGCTCGGAGCTGCTCGGATTGGGCATCGTGGCTGTTAGTGGTTCAAATCTCGGATCCCGTTTTTGCTTCTTTTTCTGTTTTTATTTGTTGAGAGATAAGTTTATACCAATAATATCATATGTGGGTAGTTAAAAAATCGCCGAGAGTAATGAAGTTAGAAATTATGGTCACTGACTGAGTACTGATAGTCGTCATTAGCAAGGACTACTATAAATTCGTTAGCGAGTGGTAGATATCAAATATTATTATCCCTATCTTGAGTCTTGAGTGTAACAACGTTTTTATTCTTTTCAACAATAATGCAAGCTAATATTAATATGCAGGAGAGGATGCGTATTATTGAGCTACATAATCTCGGATATAATATATCTCAAATTTGCAATGAAACTGGTTTCACTGTAAGTATTGTTTTTATTGTTAAAAAATGTGTATTAAGTAAACTGTGTTCATAACCTTACAATTACATAATGTTTTGGCAGTAAATATCTATAAAATTTAGACAAAATAGATATTAGTTTTAAATGTGTTTATTTTAATCTCGCTGTTTGGTTTTTAGTGGATCACCGTAAAGCGTTGGGTGTCGCGCCATGATGAAGAAGGTAATTTAACCTCTCGACCGCGAAGTGGCCGCCCCCGACATATTAGTGCTTCACAACGGAGATTTATGGTCGAACAGTATGAGAATAATGGCTTCATACCAACTGCTGAGTTCGCGAACATGTTCGATACATCAACACACACTGTTCGTCGAGCTCTGCATAGCGAAGGATTGCATCATAGAACGCCAGCCATAAAACCCTCTCTCACTGAAATTCATAAACGTAATAGATTGTTGTTTGCAAGGGAGTATTTAGATTTCGACTGGGAGAATACTATTTTCACTGATGAGAAGTCGTTTATGTCGTCTCAAAGTGGTAGGCTTCATTTGTGGCGTAGAAATGGAACCCGTTATGCAAATAAAAATGTTATCCCAAATACGGAATCTGGACGGATATCAGTCAATATGTGGGGGTGGATGAGTGCCGCTGGACCTGGTGAACTAGTGCCGATAGCAGGGCGCGCCAGAGCTGCACATTATGTGGAAGTGTTAGAAGAGAGCATGTTACCAAGTGTGCGGTGTGTTTATCCAGCTGTTGATATGCAACAACTATCATTTGTGCATGATAATTGTCCTGTGCATCGAGCACATATAGTGCGTGATTGGTTTCATCAAAACCCAGATATAACAGTAATTCCCTGGCCAGCAAGATCACCGGACTTAAATCCTATAGAAAATTTATGGGGTTTGATGGTGCAAAGGTGGAATATGGGAAATGAAAGGACTGCAGAGGAATTAGAGGCTCACTGTATGAAAGTGTGGGAGAATATTAGAGGAACAGATATTTGTTCTAATATAGTAGGATCCATGCGGCGGCGTTTGCTTGCTGTTATTGAAAATAGTGGAGGTTCTATTAAATACTAATACTTACATAAAAAGATATATAAATTTTTACTTTTAAAGTATTTAACCATAAAACATAACGTATTTTCTTTTCCTAACTTATATTCATTATTATTAGTATATCTTGTCAAAACTAACAGACAAAAAAGCAGCGCCGCCCATTGGTTACTAGATTTTTAAGGTTTAGCTTCAATTTTCTTTTCTTTATGAAAACGATTACTTAAGCTATAACCTTAAAAAATCATAGAAAAAGTAGCTGAAGTTATTTATTACTTTTGAGAAAATGTAACATGATAACAATGAAAATAAAGTCGAATATCTAATAAAAAATGGTTCTTCCAATTTATTTTGTTTGTTTTATTACTTATTGACTCTTAATAAGCAATAATTAACACCACTATAATAAAAAATAACAAACAGTCATTTATACAAAACAAAATAAAAACTGCAAAAAGAGATTCGAACCTAGGTCATATTGATGCATCGTATACCATCTATATTATCACGACACTGGGTCTGGTTACTGTTAAAGTGATGAAATAAACAATCACAATAGACAAGGTTATTGAATATAAATGTTTTGAACCTAATGCTAATGTCTTAAGGTTGATATTATTGACAGTTTATGGTAATAGGCAGGTAGTATTGAACTAAAATCATTTGAACCTTATGATGTTGATTTAAGGTTGATAATGTTATTGACAGTTTATGTTTAACTGTGTGAGTGAGCACGTGAGTGATTCACAGCATTGCTTGCACGCGGTTTTAGCCTTAGAGCTATGAATGGACTTTTGCCGTCGACCGTACATTAAATTGCTGCTACCTTTAGCAGCCATTCAATTTAATATAATATTGAAATGGCATACAATGGAATCTAATCGTATCTTTCAGTTCTGATATGAACGGTACGGTGAGGCTTTGAGCTTCTGTCTGCTTGAAATCGAGAGATGTCAGTGTTTCTATGCGCAAGACGCTTTGAAATGCTATTATCTTCTATATCTAGTTATATTATATGTATAAAAGCGAAATATCACTTACTGACTAAACATATTATACAAAATTGAAATTTGGAAGGTAGATTTCCTCTTTATTGTAGACTAGCTGATGCCCGCGACTACTTCCGCGTGGATTGAGGTTTTTTTGGTTCCCGCGGTAACTCCTTAGTTTTCCACGATAAAAAGTAGCTTATGTGTTATTCCACACTATAATCTATCTCTGTGCCAAATTTCATCCAGATCCGTTCAGCCGTTCGGGCGTGATTGAGTAACAAATATCCATCCATACATCCATCCATACGTCAATCCACCCATCCATCCAAACTTTCGCATTTATAACATTTATTTGATTGATTGATTGATATATCAGCTAAGAAACGATTTGAGAAAATTCACCACTAAGGGGGTGAAATGAGGGGTTGAAGTAGCGGGCGACCTCCTTAATATACCTTGTAACAGGTCATTATGAACAAAATACATATTCGGTATCTAGTAAGTAAATATTTCTGTATGAAAATAAATAGTAGGTCAGTAATTATAATATTTGTTTGTTTTAAAGCACATTCATAATATATTCCCAATTTTAATCTAGAAATGGAAAATAGTCTATATTTGAACCTATATAATCATGGGGTTATATAGTTCCATGATTTTGGTACTTATAATAGATTATTTATTGTTATTGCTTATTCAATACAATATTATGCTTAACGCTAAATCACAAGTAGGTAAGTACTTATTTCAATTTTCAAGATTGGTGTCACGTTGAGAGAAATATATTTCCAGCAAGAAAATTCTTCCCTTGTTAGTCTTTATGAAAAATCGGCGTACAATAATACAAAGTCCTAATACATAGGATACTAGCGATTTCATATGAAAATTAAATAGCACTGATATGTGAATATGAAGAGTATTTCAATCTCACGGACCTGACCACACATCAACTGCGATGTTGACAGGGATTTGTCATCATTGTCATGTGAAATATTACAAAATAACAAAGAAATCGATAAAAAATAAGATTACCAAATAACAATTTTTGAAACAGAATTATAAAAAAAATCAAAATTGAAATGTTTTTATTCAAATAGACTTTTTACAAGTGCTTATGAATAGTCAAATGAATCTACCAATGGTTCGGAATGCCGTTCCTACGGAGAAGATAATGCAAAAAAATATTATTAATCATCAGTGGTATGACTGGTGGTACGATGGGTTCGTCACGGTACGTTCAGCGGACGTAAAAAGATGACATTATCGTACCACCACACTACTGCCCATTAACGTCCCGCTACTGGGCACAGGCCTCCACTCTCATAGGAGAGAAGGAATTAGAGCTTAGACCCACCACGCTGCTCCAATGCGGGTTGGCGGGCTTTGACGACTATTATCATGTTAGTGATAATAACCGGGACCGACGGCTTAACGTGCTCTCCGAGGCACGGGGGTGAAACACCGCTAACTTCTAACTCCGGGCTAGTACTGAGAATTTCTAGTTAGAAAAACCAAATACATAGTTATGGCCCGATACGGGACCTCGTCGGCCGCAGTTGAAGGTACGAACCACTAACCAAAGAGGCAGTTATCGTACGTTCACGAGGAATTCAGGCTTCCTACTTTCCTAGAACTCTCATAACTTGCACCGCACTCCTGTTATGTGGGTGGCGTATCAATCATTCTCGCAGGTGACAATAACGACAAAGGACGTACCCACATACGCTTCACGAAATTGACAATTGGGTGCCGCCATTTTTGTAAGGATATGTTTGTCTTTTAAGGTGATTGCACAACTACAAAAGCCACAAGAGCCGCAGAATCCGCAAGGTGTGGCGAAATTCAACCATCACAATTTATCATTCAGAAGAATGATAAATTGTGATGGTTGAATCACAATCACAACCACGTGATACGTGGCTTGTACGTATTTGCCAGAAGGCAAATACGTACAAGCTAAAGCCAAGCTATTAAGCATTTCGGTAAGATGGACCTTTGAAATCGATTAGGGGTATTTTTTTTACAAAAGAGTGGTAGCCAAAAATGGTGGCTGAGGTCTAGGTTTGAGCGCACCTGCTTAGACGTTGCCTATTCACTTGTAGATTTGTTTGTGGTGTTCTTTTGTGGCGGTGCGAATAGGCATGATGACTGATTTTGAAAAATGGTCAGATTATGTTCGGAAGTATCTACTATTTCGAAAAAATATCTTACTTCAGTAGAAAAATAAAGTTTGGTAGATAAAATAAGCATTTGAAATTGAAATTTTAAAATTCACGCCAAAACGTTCGGCGGTGTCATGGCGTCGTTGTGACGTCACTATTGTTTTTACCAATGTACTCTGTGCAGTGTGCAGTAAGCAATAGTGTGATTTTCAAAGCTCGAAAACAAACAATTGTGACGTCATTCGCTTCTTTGTGTTTTATGCAATATGGCGGATTGCTGTATTTTATAGTTTTATTTTATCAATAGAAATATCAATCTCACTCGAAATTGAAAAATAAATACGTTTTTTATAATCCATGAATCCTGTTTCATTAGATAAATTCATAATTTCATTGATTCTTGGTTACTGTCATCATGCCTATTGCTGGCTTATTGGGCGATGAATATCACAAGCTACACGTGCAAGTACACACACGCTGTACCACATAGTTTTTTCTGCTTTGTTTTTATAGAAAATTAAGCTTCTTGTTCCTTGATTCTGCGGTGTTTACCGCAGAAGGTGAGGTTGCATGAAAACAAAACATTTTTTTAGAATAGTAACCAGCCCCCCCGAATGTGTAAGGAAATCGTAATCGTAATCGTTTGTCAAACGTATAATCCGACCTGTTTAAGGAGTTCATAGATGCCTGCACGTCAAAAAACATGTATGAACTCCTTAAACAGTTCGAGTAATACGTTTTAGGCTGTCAAATGATTACAATTGGCGTAGACAATTGGGTATCAGAAAGATTCAGCATTATAGGAAATTGCAGCTATATTGATTCACGTCAGATAAGATCTGTGCTCCTGACTTCAATTTCTCTTTTTTTAGGTATTTAAACGATACATCCAATTCCGAACCAGTGGTAGATTCACTCAACGATTCAAAAGCACTTTTTAAAGTTAATTTGAAGGGAAAAATATGAGCTCGAGTTTGACTCTAGGTATTGCGGCTTTTACAAGTCATGACCGTGTGTGATTACCTTTATAAGGAAATTTTTGCCTCATAATCAATTACGCCATGGATCTTATTAGATTTTGTCAACAGCTCTTTGATGTATGAGTGGAAGAGTGGGTGGTTATGTAAGACGTATCACTTTTGCCTGCATGTTGAGAATTATGATGAGCAATTATTTTCCAAGGTTGTTGCTGTTATATTATCACGTAAGTCAATAACAATATTACGTGATTGCCCTTTTTCTTGAGGTGATTTATTTTTAAGGAACTGGGAAAAATATAATCGGGGAAGTTATTTAGCTTTCACTCTCACTCACTCACTTCAACCCATTACAGGCTCACTGCTGAGTACGAGTCTCCTCTATGGGAAGGGTTCAGCCATAATCTACCCCGCTGGCCGAGTGCGGACTTCACAGTTCACACACCTTTAAAACATGAAGAATTGAAGGGCAACCTGCATGCCCGAGAGAAAATTCAGAAATTACAATAAATCAATTCTCAAATTGACCCTGCCGTGAATCGAACCCTCGAAAACATCGAACCGAATCAGCAGTGTGCCAGTGTGTCAAAATCTAGCACAAAGAAAGCTTTAAATTTGATATAAAAAAAGGGATGTTTTTACTGAAAATAAAGGAGTTCTAATAAAAACCTAAATTCACGCAGCCATGCATTATTTTGCTTCAAATTCCACCTAACGATTTAATAACAAAGGTCAAAGTTTGTGTGTTAAATAGTTTATCAACCCCTAAAAGTTTCAACCCATATTTCCACATGACGTAATGTGTGGTTACAATTTGATTCCTCACGATGGTTAAAGCTTTGTTTTTGATATTAATTTTATTTGTTTCGGATAAAGTTATGGCAAATTGTAATTAGTTCTATAGTTTTATATCATCATTACCTGCGACTTAGTTCTCGTAGATTGATGTTTTATGGTTCCAGCAGGAATTCTTGAATTTTCGGGTACAAAAAGTAGCCTATGTGTTATTCCAGACTATATTTATTTATCTCTGTTCCTAATTTCATCAAGATCCGTTTAGCTGTTCTGGTGTGATTGAGTAACAAAAATCCATCCATCCATATACATCCATCCATCCATCCAAACTTTCGCATTTATAATATTAGTATACTTAGACTATTATTAGTATAGAAATAGAAGTAATTAGTTTATCATATCCATGACTCAATCCACGGGATAAATATTTTTTAAGCTATTGCATAGCTTCTATCGCGGGCTTTGAGCGTGGAGACCGAATCCAGAAATTCCGTTACAAAAAAAACCTAACACTTTGGTTGCTATGACTACTTGTGTTATTGACTTCAAAGTATTGAAAATAAAAAGACTATTTTTATGAAAAGATGATTTGGAATATAAAGGCGAAATAGGTTTAAAATTATTTCGCCTTTATATTCCAGATCATTTTTCATAAAAATAGTCTTTTTATTTTCAATACTTTGAAGTCAACAACACAAGTAGTCATAGCAACCAAAGTGTTAGGTAAGTTGATAAAAAATGCTATGCAATAGCTTTACCGCGGCAGTCTCCGAGTGCCACACGTCTTTTTTTTTTCGGGATGAATAGTAGACTAAAGTAAACGTGTATGCAAAATTTCAGCTCTATCGGTTGAGGATAACTGTTTTAAATATCCAGACTTGACCTAAACAAACATACAAACATTGCATGTTAATTAAAAGCTTTTAGTTAAAAATTAACGTTAATCTGCATACTTACTGATAAAAAGTAAAAACTTATTCTGGAACCCCAAAAAAAAAAGTCTTTACAATGTCTAATCAATCAAACCTGTCAACAGTTCAAAATAATATGGCAAAGTGAAAAATGTAATAAATAAACCCCTAAAAGCCTAATGCTTACCCACTCCAGGTCAACAGTTCAGTATTTAATTACAACTATGAAATAATGAACATTTAAAAGTAAACTAAGGTGGGGAAACTGTATCACCAATGGGTCTAACGGGTAGCAAAGACTACTTAGGACATCGGAAGATTGACACAGCCACTAGCAATTCAAGGTAAAGGCTCTTATACCACCACCACCACCACCACTACAGCCCATTAACATCCCACTGCTGGGCACAGGCCTCCACTCTCATAGGAGAGAGGGAATAAAGAGCTTAGACCCACCACGCTGCTCCAATGCGGGTTGGTGGGCTTTAACGACTATTATCATGTTAGTGATAATGACCGGTACCGACGGCTTAACGTGCTCTCCGAGGCACGGGGGTAAAACACCGCCAAATTCCTAACTTCGGGCTAGTACTGAGAATTTCTAGTCAGAAAAACTCAATAATTAATTATGGCCCGACCCGGGACTCGAACCCGCTCGAACATGCTAATCACTAGACCAACGAGGCAGTGTTTTTAAGGTTCTTATACACAGTAGCCCAATACTATCGGCAGGCCCAATACTACCCCCCTAGTTTGACAGCAGTGTTGTAATAACCTTTCGCTACGAAAATACTTTACATTCAGACAATTGAAATATTGGATAGAAGATGGCGTTACTTTGCAGAAGTCTATGATAATCAAGGAGCTTAATTCAGCAAGCTTAATAAAGCAAGGAGCAAGAAGCTTAATTCGCTATTATCCACCAAAGTATACAAATCTATGTGGTAGGTACAACGTGTAGTTTGCACGTGTAGCTTGCGATATTCACCACCCAATAAGCCAGCAAGTCGCACCGTACCGCAATAAAGTATGAATTTGTGATACGCCTTAATTCTGTTTCAGCTTATCAAATTTGCGATACGTGATGACTCCGAATAAGTCGAAATGGAAAATGTTTAAAAAAAGAGAGTGAGTTTTCTAATGTAATTAATTATTTTTGGCTCGGTCCCATCTGCCCCGCTGGCTCTACCCCGCTAGCGGGGCAGTTGAGAAAATCGTTCTTTTTATTCTATTTCAAAAGGGGGTTGTTTTCAATTCGACGGGTATACGTATGGATGCATGTTTCAATGCGTATCTATGTTTTCATAGATATATTAATATTAAACTCATGAAAAAAATAGTTATACACCATTTATAAAAAAATACCTAGTGTAATAACTCTAAATACTGTTGTCGGTAGCTTTGTTGCTGACGCTACTGCGTCAATACTACCACATATGTCGAGTTATATGCCGGGGATAACTTTGTTTTAGGGGGCATAAACTACATCTGTGCTGGTCTCATAATAGTTTTTCCTTCTATTAAATGTAGCCGTAATTTTCTTGTATACTTTAGGCTCGGACAACGCTAAAACATATTATATTGTAGACGTAGGCCTATTGCGCACTATAAGATAATTTCTTGTGTCTTAGAAAATATGTCTTATAAGAAATTCAGTCGCGTTGTTGTATATGATTGTACATATTACAAGTTTTATTTCTTGTGATATTGCTTATAAGACACAAGAAATTTTCTTATAATGCGCAATTATAAGAAAATGTTCAGGCAACTTCCCATGGCACATTTAATGGAACATGGTAAACTCATTCTTTTAATAGTAGTATCGCCTTTATGTCTTTGAAACAAAGAAATTGAGTATTCAATACATTATCATTATAGGCTGTAGTACATAAGGTATAGTCCGTCAAACTTATCTGACCCGGTGGCCAAAATTGGAACTAATTTATATGCCTGTTATTTTTTTCCATATCTACTAGCGACGCTGTCACCGGGTCAAATAAGTTTTTGGGACTATATGTTAACGTACTTTTACCTATTCTTCTGTGCTATATAAGTGTAAAGTCAGGGTCCAGCTAGCTGTCTTATAAATTAGAAAACTGTAGGTTTTGCGTCAATATAACACTAACCTGTTTTCATCTGAAAAAACTAGAAGTTTAATTTGCTATAATCCGCCACAGAAGGTAAATTTACGCGGTACAGTGCAGTATCGTGTAGTAGTAGTAGTATCATGTAGTAGAAGTATCATGCAGATTTATGTGGTGTGGTGAATATCGCGAGCTGCAAGTGCAAGATACGCACTGAACCACATAGATTTACCTTTTGTGGCGGATTATAGCGAATTAAACCTCTAGTTAGGGTTCCGTACCAAAATGGTAAAATGGAACCCTTATGGTGCGACTTTCTCGTTCTGTCTGTCCGTCTGTCCGTCTGTCCGTCCGTCACACTCGATTATTTCAGTAACTACCGAAGCTGTCGACATGAAATTTGGAATAGTTGTGTATATTAGTGGCCCAAAGACACTGGAATTAAAAAAAATTGGAAATTATTTTTGTTCTTATTTAAAAAGGGGGAAAATCTGAGGGTTGAAATTTAAAAGTGAGATAACTGTACTGTGTGGGGTATCATATGAAAGGGTTTACTTTGTACATTCTAAAACAGATTTTTAATTATTTTTAGTTATGATAGTTTTTGATTTATCGGGGAAAATGTCTAAAAAAATACCGTTCCCCCCCCCCCTTATCTCCGGAGTTTACCAATCAAAAGATTTGAAATAATTATGGTCAATAGGAATTTACGTATATTTTACAGGAAAACTATAGCCAATGCTCTAACTAGCATAGTTTTTTTGATATTAACAATAAACCTCTACAAACAAAGTTAGTCTTGCGGTTCATTAACAAAGGTAATTATTTATTAATAATGGTACGGAACCTTTCGTGCGCGAGTCCGACTCGCACTTGCCCGGTTTTTTTTCATTGCCTTGGACTTCTGCAGAGTAACATCTGCTTCTATCCAATATTTGTTTTCATGTTTCAGTCCCATACCTACGTATGCTGCCCAACTTAGACCACAGAAAGGCTGTCCATGCGGCAACAAGGGGCCTTGCAAGCAACGAATAACGCCCAAGGGAGTTACTATACACTACCCGCAAAAGTGAGTTTGGGTTTTTGAGTAAGTTCTTGAGTTGTATTGTAAAGTTGTATTGCTTTAAAGCGCAGACACACTAAGGTGGACAAAAAGTCAGTTCACATTAATTAAGAAGATACTTTCATATTTGTAACTCCATTGCTAGCACTGGCGTGACAGGACAAAACGTCCTTCCTCTCAGACGCTGTCCTGTTATCTAATTAAAAAACACGAAACAGTTTGTGCTTTCCTAGTGGGAGACTTCGGCTGTGGCATGTTACCAGCAAAGACGTACTTACTGCTAAGCGATTGAGCGTTCCGGTACGATGCCGCGTAGAAACCGATTAGGGGTATGGGTTTAATACGTATAACTGCCATGCCCCTAACATGTTAGCCCGCTACCATTTTAGACTGCATCTTCACTTACCATCAGATGAGATCGCAGTCAAGGGATAACTTGTAGTGGATAAATGTCCATAGTGTTTTTCGCTCTTAATTATTATTAACTAGTAGGCACGGGCCACGGCAGACTTTGTCCTGCCCTGATTTTTTGACTTTGACTCGAACCCGATTGCATCCCTTACCGGGTCCAATTGTGAATATAAACCATCCCGGGGTCCAAACAAACACAACAAAAAAAGAATTAGCGAAATTGGTCCAGCCGTTCACGCGCGATGCTGTGACCAAAGGAAATAGGGATTCATTTTTATATATTATATAGATATGATGATGCATTTTGCAGGAAGAAAAAATTTGCCAAATTCCCAGCAAAGTCCTACTTACCATCAAAATCTGAAAGAGGATATAACAATAAGTAAGTGTTACATAATATGCATAAAAATATAAGTTATTTTGTAATCAAAATGTCGAATAAATCAAAATGTATGTTTTCTCTTTGGCAAAAGATTACATAATATTATACGGGGCTCTCACAGGAAATTCCAAAGAGCAGTGAGAAAGGAATTTTCTTTCCCCATGCCTTTCTTTATGCAAGTAAGCTATTCATATTATTTTCTATGACCACCACCACTACAGCCCATTAACGTCCCACTGCTGGGCACAGGCCTCCACTCTCATAGTAGATAGGGAATAAGAGCTTAAATCCACCACGCTGCTCCAATGCGGGTTGGTGGGCTTTAAAGACTATTATCACGTTAGTGATTATAACCGGGACCGACGGTTTAACGTGCTCTTTGAGGCACGGGGGTGAAACACCGCCAACTTCCTAACTCTGGGCTAGTCCTGAGAATTTCTAGCTGGATAAACCCAAATACTTATTTATGACTGGGACTCGAACCCGGGACCTCGTCGGCTGCAGTCGAAAATGCTACACACTAGACTAACGAGGCACTTTTTCTTAGGCACTTACACTTATAAAAGTAAAGTGTAAAAGAATGACGCGTTGCTTCTGTCGCTCACCTAGAACAGCGGGCCATAAGTGCATGCCAGAACGTCAACCCTACAAGCCAGGCCGCTATGGCTCATGTATGGCTGGCCTTAATTCGAGTTCAGGAGGCTTACTACCAACGCATAAAGCAGTATTATTTCAAAATAACAGATTTATTAAATTGGGGGTCACCCAAAAGTCTAATATCCACGTACCCTGTTATTTTAATGTTGAATAACAACTGATTAAAGTAAAAAAGTGCGTCGAACTTTGATGACGTCATTGTTCAATATTTCATACAAAATCCCGTACGCGTTTTGACGTTTGCTGCTGTTGATTTGACTAGTTGTCAAATCCCCAATTCTACCTTAAAATAAGGACTATAATTCTAAAGCACGAACTTAACACATATTAAAACAATACGGATTTCAGTGATGGTAGTATGCTCCCTGTGCCAATATCATACCTGTAATGCCAATTTGTAACTTATCTCAACTGATTTTGATTGTTTCAGCCCCCGTCCCGCTACTAAAGTAAAGGTGATAAGACAAAGGAAGTTCCCCACCCTGAGATTAAACAAGCTCTACCGGTAACAGAACTACTAAACGTAGGTTGTCCATCTGTCCGTGCGTTTACTTTTTATACGACATAATTGAAGATTGACATGATGTTATAATATTATGTATGCTAAAACTGTTGAAATTGGATTTACTTTGCATTAAATTATTTCAAAACTTAACGCGATTTGATTTAAGTCAAGCATTTTTGGACACGACAAATAACTGTAAGTACCTAGTTTTATTGTCTTATTTTTTTTTAATCCACTACAATTAAGCCCTTGACTGCGATCGCACCTGATGGTAAGTGAAGATGCAGTCTAAGATGGTAGCGGGCCAACCTGTTAGGGGCATGGCATATATTAAACCCATACCCCTATTCAGTTTCTACACTGCATCGTACCGGAACGCTAAATCACTTGTTGGCACGTCTTTTACCGGTAGGGTGGTAACTAGCCAAGGCCGAAGCCTCCCACCAGGCCAGACCAGGGAAATCCAGAAATAATTAATTCCCAAATTGACCCTGCCGGGAATCGAACCCGGAGCCTCCGCACGGTAAGACAACATCGCTACACACTGCGCCACGGAGGTCGTCAAACGAAAATAATAACGAGAATACTGTTTACACTTTTTCTCAACAACGATAATATTAACAGTATTTTCGAGTAAGGCTGGACTTCGACTAAGGAGTGGGCCGTTTAAACGTAGCAGACTGACAGACATACAGACGCATCTTTAATATTGAAGTATAAACTAGTATAGATATCAGTCCAAAGAGCTAAAAAACGTAAAGAAGTAGCTTTAGAAGTAAAAATCTATATGCATAGCACCTACTAATATTATACCTAAGTACGAAAGTTTGGATGATTAGATAGATGGGTGACTGGATGTTTGTTACTCAATCACGCCAGTACGGCTGAACGGATCTGGATGATCGTCACAATGAAGGACTATAGTCTGGAATAACACATACTTAATAACAGCTACTTTTTATCCCGGAAAATTAGAGTTCCCGCGGGAACCAAAAATCCTCAAACCATGCGGACGAAGTCGAACTACCCCCAATTTCACTTCAGTATACAAAATAATGTATGCACATAAATTCTGCATCCGGGAAAATACTGGAACAATACGAACTTTGTTAACGCCATAAATATTTATAAATTCATTCCAAAATGTGCACCCTGAACTGTGGATCCCGGGTGAGCTGTAAACATACTAATATTTATCAATGCGATGTGTTTGTTTGTTGGTTTGTCCTTCAATCACACCGCAACATAGCAACGGATCGACGTGATTTTTTGCATGGGTATAGTTGAGGACATGTAGAGTGACATAGGCTACTTTTTATCCCGGAAATTAAGGAGTTCCCGTGGGAATTGTAAAAACTTATTCCATGCGTACGAAGTCGAGGGCATCAGCTAGTAAGAAATAAGAAATATTCAGATATTATTTTCTAGCACTACAAGAAGGGGACACGATAAATACACAGACTGAAGTAATATCATATTTATTGTTTGATACTGTCGCGTCGCGTCGCATTGTCTGTCATTTTCTATGGCGTCGTATCGCGTCGCGTGGCGTCGCTTCTGTTGCTCACCTAGGACAACGAGTTATAATAGTTATGACTTAACTATAGTCAGGCAAACTTATCTGACCCGGTGACAGCGTCAGACGTGAAAATATAACAGATCTCATAAAAGTTTGTTCTAATTTTGACCACCGTTGATAGACTATACAAAAGGCGTCCGTATCGCTTAGTGGCGATCAGAAAACCTTTAGGAAAAAATAAGAAAAGGTCGTCAAAACAGGGTCCATACTGCCAACGCTTAAAGCCATATTGTTTCATTATTGTTGACTTTCGTATTTTAGAATTATAATCCTTATTTTAGGAACGTCAAGGTACGTGACATCAAACTGTAATTTAGAGTAATACTGCATAAGTATTGCTTTAGCGTTGGCAGTATGGCCACAATGCGTCATTTGTTCAATAAATCATATTCAATTAGATTAAACTGCTCACCCTTGTCAGTAGGGTCACATAATAAGCAGACTCCTATTTCAGTGGTAGGGGTCGGGCATAACGTGTGATTTTTGCCTCTTATCCGACGCCGAGCTTACGTGGCAAATCATTTTGTACTCTAAAATGGAAAAGTGATTCCTGGCGGGTTATATGACAAGAAATAGTTTCGGTTTTTCTTTCTCGCCTTTCTGTTTTGCTTCGTAGCATCGTTTATTAGTTTGGATTCGGTTCGGTAGAATTTTTAATTACACGACACTTTTTGACGTTTCTGACGTTTCTTTTTTTGATATAATTTATGTAAAATAAATATAAATAGTGCTGGAGACAAGAATGAAAATATTTTGAATCACCTCACTCACTATGTATAGCCCCCAGCGTCGCTAGTAAGTATGAAAAATAAAATAAAAACTTATTTTGTTGAGTTTCTTTCAGTTTGTAACTCTCCATCTCCTTAAGGTCTCGCCCAAATCGTCAGATTATTTGAATGTACACTTTTCAGCATGTAATTAAATCACTCTTCCTTAATCTGACGCGCTCGAGTATATTGCTGATGATCAATTTTATTTATTTACTATTCTGATCTGCTGTCCTAGACAGACCCACCAATATACAGGACTCATATAATATGGTGAAGGTACTCTACAGGGTCCAAAGAATCCCCCTTTATATTAAACTGCCGCGCTGGAATAAATCCAAATATCCCCTCTTGGGCTCCCCTACTAACAGAAACGTATCAAACATTGTGAGTCGACGGCTCAATCTAAAAAATAGAAAATCAAGAACCGGTTTATTGACTCATTTTTTTAATTTTTTTTATTCACTACCAGCTGCGCACGTCAAGACAAGAGCGCTCAACACTGCGCCACGGAGGTCGTCATACTGAAAGACTGCGTGCTGCCTGCCGTAAAGCGCTCTGCGAGGGGTGTTGAGGTGCAGGGGGAGGTGACAACTATAGTATACTCTGCTACTCTATAGTACCACTATATATGCTATTTTAGTTCAAACGTTAAAAAAGCTCATCTCTATTGGAACAGACACCTCTTTGTCGGCAATTTACTGAGTGCAAAGATTTGTGGCAGATTGTAGCGCGGGAGATAAAAGTCACATATTGACTCCCCGCTTCTGACACGGGTCACTGACAGAGAATCTAATAGAATATGATTTATTGGACAAGTGACACAGTTCCTCGCGCCTCCTCCTCATAATTTAGTGTCGCTTTTTTGACACTCAAGGTCTAGTCCCACTAGAGATGCACGGAGCGGCGTGGCACGTAGCTGCAAATATTATTTTTGAGTTTGTACGGGGCCGCGTAGCGTAGGCCATGGCCCATTATAATCTCATACAAAGAATACTTGCCGCTACGTGCCTCTGTAGTGGGGCTAGACCTATATGCTATGACACAATGGGTTATCCTTGATACATTACGTGTGCAATAACGTCGGCCGAATTTCGGCCATGTCGGCCAATCTCGGAAGAAATTAGCCGTCTGTTTTTTTTTCAATTACAAGTTAGTCGTTGACTGCTATCACACTAGGTGGTAAGTGATGTTCAAAATGGTGGCGGGCTAACCTTTTAGACGTGTTGTAGTCATATTGAACCCAAATTGACTCTGCCGGTGATATAACACGGGGCCTCCCACTCATAAGACCACAGAGTTCACCATTGCGCCAGGGAGGTCGTCAAACAAATATTTTTCGGTCAAACCATGATCCAAGTAAGGTAGCCATGTCTATATTATTCACAAGCTGATTCCCGCGACTTTAAACGCGTGAATTGAGGTTTTTGGGTTCCCGCGGAAACTCGTTAATTTTCCGGGATAAAGGATCCGTTCTAGCCTGATTGAGTAACAAGCATCCATCCATACATCCATCCAACCATCCAAACTTTCGCATTTATAATATTAAGTATAGATATAGATAGTGCTAGTGTCCAATGTGCAACCACCCTTACCTTACACGTAACACTTTTAAACCCAAGCGCTTACCTACTTACAAAATCAGGGACCATAAAATTAAATTGTTAATTAGCAAAGTTCTTTATGTAAGAATGTTAAAATTCACTTCCTTACAAAGTTTTTACGGCGGCTCCTAAAAAACTTGGCCAACTCAAGTCCCAGCGAAGTCGTGGGCGGGACGCGTTTTTTTTTAATTTGAATACTGTCGCGAACAAAAATCCGCAGTCGGCGTCGAGGGATTAATTACTGGTTTTTGCTGTATTCCAAGCACTAGGGTATATCTTACGACTAGTCAAATCAGCAACTTTTATGAAACGTCAAAACACGCGCTTAGTATGGGATGTTTAATAATAAAAAAAAGAGTATAATTTTGATGACGTCATCATCAAAGTAAGACGCCTTTTGTTCTTTAATGTATTGTTTATAATGATTATCAAACAACTCTCAAACTCTCAGACCAGGGCGCGTTTGGAACCCTCGTTCTTTAGTTTTAAGATACCGTGGTTAATTATCACCATCACGTCTTAACAAAATTTATTTTGAGTTTGAGTTTGAAAACATAAAACTGGGGGACGTATAATATTTTGAGAGATCCTCTATTTAATAATCACTAAAAATTTATTATTTATTTTAAGAGATAGGCAGAATTCCAATAATTATTGTAAGTTTCAGTCAATTAGGTATGTGACTGACTTAAAGTAAGCCACTAACTTAGCTTTTGACGACCTCCCTGGCGCAGCGGTGAGTGCTGTGTTCTTAATTCTTATAGTGGGAGGCCCCGAGTTTTATTCCCGGCAGGGTATATGTGTGAATTTAGGCTCGCCACTACCGTGGCTAATTTTCACCCTACCGGAAAATACGTCTCGCCAAGCGATTGAGCGTTCAGGTACGATGCCGTGTAGAAACTGAGAACTAATTAGGGGTTTGGGATTAACACAACTTTTCATACAAATAACATAAACAACAGAACACAAAATACATTAATAAATTTAATTAATATTATAATTAAATATCATCCCGACTTCGGGCGACGCTATTAAAACAGCTATTAACTTAACGAAACAAGAAATAAACAAACTTAATATTTACCTTGAAAGTAATTTAACTTGGAACAGGTACTATAGCATGAGTTTTTACAGTTTTCGATAGCCAAATTCGTTGTCAAGGTTCTACTTAAGTATTTTTATCTACAGCAAACGGCTGCAATTTTCATAGGAATAACTGAACCATAGAATCATATTTTTTTTTAAACTTTAATGTACAAACTTCAACTTATATCCATAACAAATTAAGGAATTGACATTGTTAAATTAATTTGGTTACTGTAGATCTAGAAAATTATCAATTAACTATCGATGAATTGTTCGCCACAATGACGTTTTCCGCTAGATATTGCGTGAAATTCCGCTGGGGTTTCTCCCTGGCTAATAATATAACTACATACACTCTATTATACTGGTCATAATAATATACTATTTTGCTGACGCAACCCGGCTTCATTTTGGAGCTTTATTATCTCCTTTGATAAGTTAGTTATTTTATAACTCTATAGATAATGAAAAACCACCAACGTTTTCGAGCTACGTCAACTCGTACTAAGGATACAGTCGAGGGGGTAGATCGAAAACAAATAAGTTGGAGCATTCCTTAGCCCTAATGAGCAAGTTTTAATTACTTTACAAATAGGTTGTATCGGATATCCGTTTCACTTTCTCTGATTTCAATTATTTTGAGGCCGAGTAGGTGTTCCTATTGACGATTGTAATAGTGACGACTCACCCAAAAAATCTCATACTAATATTATACAGATAAAAGATAAAGATAAATTTTATTTCACACAATATATCTTAATAACTTAATAACATTTAAAGCCTAACATTTACTATATAACGAATGTAGTCGAATAACAATCAAAATATTATTGTGCACCTGTTTTCCGCACTATAATAATATGCAAAAATAATATACCTAAGTACGATTATAAATGCAAAAATGTCGGTCTGCCTGTTAACTTTTCACGGCCCATCAGTTAAACTGATTTTGATGCAATTGATACAGAGATAGGTTGTATCCCGGGGACGGATTAAAAATGTTTTTTTAGTCTGGAATAAAACATAGGCTACTTTTTATCCCGGAAAATTAAAGAAATCCCGCGGGAACCAAAAAACCTCATTCCACGCGGACGAAGTCGCGGGCATAAGCTAGTCCTTAAGACACGAACGAAGTATATAGTTAAGAATAAGATAAGAAATTGTAAAAGAGAGTTAGATGTTTAGGAAAGATGTTTCATTTCAAAGCAACCAACAATTCACAACAAACATACGTTTTGATTTGCCTTACCTTATTACCGAATTATGTGTCGTGACCTTATAAATTTAATTTCGAACCACTATTAATCATCACTCCCAATTAATAATATACAATTTAATTAAAACCGTCCCCAAATATACAATTAGAGTCAACGTTGGCGCATCTTAAGATATTAAGGAAACAATTATTTCATATTACAAGTTTATATTTGACCTTTCATTTGCATTTAAAATAAAAACATACGATGCTATAAAACGCACGTGACACGTCCTGCCCAGTTCCGCTTTTGACGAAATTGTTATTGTGATTTCCTCTATTGCACCGTTTATTACTTGTAAATTGTAATGTGTCTGAAAAAAGGCTTTTATTATAGTTATTACTTACCTATTCATATTATAAGGCTTGTAATATGCACTTAAAAATGATAAATAATCTTAAAATCAACCATAAAAATTGCGTTGAGCTTAGTAAAATGTTAAGCCAACTATGAATTAGGGTACAAACAAGTAAGATACACCTGAATGTTCTCTTAACTTTCACCTAAGCGTCTCTGATTTCGTTTGATTTTAGAAATCCAACAAAAACCACCAGTTGCGCCATTAGCGAAAAAAAGAAAATGCAGAATTACTCGCAGTATAAGATGAACCGGGTCAAATAGCTGCTAAGGTTAATGAGCATGTTATGGTTATAACATTATTTACAGTATTTAACATGTTACTGTAAAAAATATTATTGGAGTTGGTCTAAACATGTCATAATTACAGATAACTTTATCCCCAAAATGACTGATCAGTAATGAATTATGTTGGAAAATATTGGTTACAAATATTGGTATGGTCAAGTACTGAAAAAAATATAAAATCAGACACATATATTACCAAATGTACTCTGTGATCAGACACTCAAATGACATCCATAAACAACGTTCGGCCGAAGAAGGTTCAACTCCTACGTGACATTGGCGAAGTGCACGGTGCTGCCCCCCGATTGTGTAAGGAAATCGTAATCGTTTGTCAAACGTGTAATTCGACCTATTTAAGGAGTTCATAGATGCCTGCGCCTCAAAAAGCATGCGTGAACTCTTTAAAAAGTTCGGGTAATACGTTTTAAGCTGTCAAATGATTACGATTTGCTTAGAAAATTGGGCCTCTGGTGTGGCACTACAAAAACTCATTAACCAAATTATGAAGAATCCAGCTTTAATAAAACGCAACGGGTCCAAACGCATATACTCACCCGTATATTTCACAATCCTAACCCTTGTCGGTCGAAGGGCACGACAAATATCGATCTATCAAGCCGTGTCACGGTCGCCAAGGCCCCCGGGCTTTACGTTCTAATCATAACCATTTTTATCACCACCGTTTGTTGACATCTGGGATTTAAATGTACTTGAAATAATAGGAATTTCATTTCCGGGTTAACTTATTATTGAAGAATATTGTTGGTAGATATGCCGTGGGAAGGAGACTCCCATGGCATAATCAGTGCACTATCAGAGAAATGGGTCCGATACAATATGCGACAAAAGTACCTGATTAATTAAAGGATTTTTAAACCTTAATCCACGAGGACAAAGTCTTACGCATCATCTAGTCGAATCCATACTCATATTACAAATACGAAAGTATGTCTGCCTCTCTGTCTCTCTGCTACGCTTTAAAGGCATATTTATTGCCGATTTTAATGAAATTTTGTACAGACATAGCTAGTATCCCGGGAAAGGACATAGGCTTCTTTTTATCCTGAAAAATTAAGGAGTTCCTGCGGGAATCATTCATTAAATAATACGGCAACATCGGCAGCTAACAGCTAGTACTTAATCAATAGAAAAAAACCAATATACTCAAACAAAACTGAACGTGAAAGTCACAAGAATTCTTTTAGGGGTTAAGCAAAATTATGTTCGCACATTTCTGCGAACGCGCAGTAACTTGTAAGGCGCGTTGTGACAAATGTTACTACATTCGTCCTCACATGTCAATACCCTTATGTAACTGCCTTGGGTTGGTTATTCTTTGTAAGGGCTGCGTATTTGGTTCTCTTGAACGAATTTTTTTTTAAATTGCAATAGGCTTCGCTTGACGACAATCAAGCTTCATCCATCCGTCCATTTAATAATAATAATTTTGCTCTATAAACAGAAAAATACATTTTTATGGACAAACGGTTGCCAGTTTTCCTCTTACACTGCCTCGTTGGTGCTGTTACACGAAGGCAGGAAACTCGTGTAAATAATACGCACAGATGATGCTTCGCATAGTATAATTCTACGTTCGGTTATTTCATGTGTTAAATACATATAATGCGATTGAGTTAACCCGAAAAACCAATCACAATTACTGGTGACAATAATAATTACACTTTCACTAACAGATAAAGAATGACTCAAGTACCGCCAAACGATCTTATCTATTAGAAGACACATTTAGTATAATGACGTTTTTGTCATGATATTATATTTCTTGATTCAATTTAAAGTCAAATGAGCTCTTATTATTCATAAGCGCTCACAGTGGTTAGCAGATTAACTGTAGATAAGAGACATCGTTGGTTCGAAAGTTCTAGTTTGCATTTCAGACAGAGAAATTTCCTGATTTTCAACTCTCAAAAGTTTTCATTCTAAAGGGAGGAAATATTTCAGTTTTCCGATTCATTAGGTACCTAGTCGTTGCAGGAGAAGTTCGAATACAGCGTCCGTAACAGGAATACCATGACAGGCCAAAACCCAAGGGTGCTCTCAATATTGTCAGTGTTTCAAAACCTTGCGAGATTCCGTGACATTACATCGAGTTTCTCGTCCCCTAAGATATTGAAGTATGATCTATTTATCTACTAGATGTTTTCTTTTTGTCTAGTTATAAGTTCAAGTTTATATATATACTAGATGATGCCCGCGACTTCGTCCGCGTGAATTGATGTTTTTTTAAGATTTAAACTATCCTATCTCTCAAGTTGGATCGAACTGCACGTGGTGTGCGAATTTTATTATAATCGGTTAAGTGGTTTAGGAGTCCATTGAGGACAAACATTGTGACACGAGATTTATATATATTAAGATATATATAGCGAGCAAACGAGCAGGCGGGTCACCTGATGTTAAGTGATTACCGCTGCCAAAGAGCATTTTGCAGCACCAGAGGAACCGTCAATGCGTTGTTGCTTTGGAGATATTTCCTTCCTGCTTTTTTTCGGGATAAATAGTAGCCCACGTTCTGCCTATGTGTGCAAATCTATCTCAGTACTTATCTTTAATTAAAATCAGTTGAAAAATAAAATGTAACTGCTGGTCAATTTAAAGTAGGTACTGCTCTAAACGATGATAAACCTTCATGATGAGAAAAACTTACTTGCTTGCCCGCGACTCTGTCCAGGTGGATTAAATATCTCGAAGGAATAACTGGATTTTCCGGGATAAAAGTGGCCAATGTTATGAAGGACAAACAAATATACTTTCACATTTATAATATTGTTAGCATTGAGGTTTGGTTAGTGTTTAAATACAATGCAACCTACATGTGGAAATATCTTAAACGAAAGTGGCCATAACTTTTGGAAATTCAACCCCCAAAGAGTTTGTGGGGTAAATGGGGAATGGGAAGTATGAAATACTGTGATTTTACAAGCCTATATCCATTTAATAACATATTACAAGTCAATATCCATGAAAATTTGTATTTTTACTTTTACTCAGAAATTATTCCTAAGCAGAACAGGGGCAGATAAGCTAGTATTAAGTACTAGCTGATGCCCGCGGCTTTGTCCTCGTGGTTTAAGTTTTTGATTCCCGCGGGAACTCCTTAATTTTCCGGGATAAAAGATGCCACTCTATGTCACTCTCCAGGTCCTCAATTATATCCATGCCAATAATCACGTCGATCCGTTGCTCCGTTGCGGCGTGATTGAAGGACAAACCAACAAACAAACACACTTTCGCATTTATAATATTAGTATGAAAGATACAGTAACAATATTATTCCGCACTTGTAAAATAATACTATTATTACAATAAACCAACGCTGAAATGCAATCTCTAAGTGCCGGCCAAAGCCTTGAGAGCCTGGTCGGTTGTCACGAGTTACCTTTGCCGTGAAGCCGAGTTAAGCCTTAGGGCGCGTTCACAGTGCAAGTTATGAAGCTTTGTATCACAACGAATGGCTAGTATAGACTCGGATACAGGCTCACAGAGCTTTAGATATAGTCCACTCATATGCTTAGTACTGTAGGCTATATGCTGTTTCTAAAGCAGATGTGAATTCGATTATATATATACGAAGTATGTTACCTTTTATTTGAAAAATATAGATAATTACACGGTATTTTTTTTTGACGAAGGTTGCTCACATAAACCATACTTAACATCAACATAAAGTTTGTTTAAAAGTTAAAAATAAATGGGTTGCTGAGTAAGTACTCGTGAGTGAGTGATAATGAAACAAAAACCCGGCTGAGTTTGTTGTGGGCTCTTCTCAGACCAGGGCGCGTTTGGAACCCTCGTAGCTTTAGTTTTAAGATGCCTGCGACTTCGTCCGCGTGGATGACATTCAAATACTTAAAAGCGTGCGAAGTTAATCGTCAAACGTTTATAGGCTGTCGGTATCGCTGGACAGGTTAAGACCCCTGAATTTTCGACGAGCTCCCTTGCGCAGTGTTGAGTGCTGTTGTCCCTGGTCTGACCTAGTGGGAGGCTTCGGCCGTGGCTAGTTAGTTAGTTAATACCCTCCCGGCAAAGACGTGCCGTGCCGCCAAGCGATTTAGCGTTCCGGTACGATGCCGTGTAGAAATAGAATTTAACTACCATGCCCCTAACAGGTTAGCCCGCTAAAACCTTAGCAGCATCACTTACCATCAGGTGAGATATCAGTCAAGGGCTAACTTGTAAAAAAAAAAGAATTGCTCATTGCCGAGAAGTATTTATTACTTTACGCCAATCAGCAGCGAAATAGTGTAGTTATGATATCGAAGGATAAGGTTGTTAGGGCCACTGATAAAATGAAGATATGTACCTACACTTTTTCTAAAATATTGGTAGGTACCTACCACATTTTGAGATTAATCCGTATTTGATAGTAACCCATACTTTTACAAAAAAAAAAAAATTATGACTGGGAATATCCAAACTTGCAAAGTCGAAAGTGCTCACGACTATACGAAATCTGAATCTAAATTTAACGACTCCCTAGGCACTGGAAATTTTATGTAATAATCCTATTTACATGCAATAAGGCCTACCGATAAATCCAAACTAGAAGCAAAGTTATATAGAGTCACCGTTAGGAAACTTTTGGAAGTGGCCACTTTACGAGACCAAGGCAAAAGCGTAAGTGATTATCAAATAAATATTATAAATACGAAAGTTTGGATGGATGGATGGATGTATGGATGTATGGATGTATGGATGTAGGGATGTATGGATGTTTGTTACTCAATCACGCCCCAACAGCTGAACGGATCTGGCTGAAATTTGGCACAGAGATAGATTATAGTCTGGAATAGCACATATGCTACTTTTTATCCTGGAAAATTGAAGAGTTCCCGCGGGAATCAAACAAATGTATCTGTTCAACTGATTTTGATAAAATTTGGTACAGAGATACAATGTATCCCGGGGAAGGACGTAGGCTAATTTTAATCCCGGAAAATTGAAGAGTTCCCGCCGGAATCAAACAAATGTATCTGTTCAACTGATTTTGATAATATTTGGTACAGAGATAGGTTGTATCCCGGGTAAGGACGTAGGCTACTTTTTATCCCGGAAAATTGAAGAGTTCCCGCGGGAATCAAATAACCTCAATCCACGCGGACGTAGTCGCGGGCATCAGCTAGTTAATTATAATTTTTGTCGCATGGGTAGAACGTGGATATATTTTCGACCGTAAGCTAGGGGGTTGTTTCATCTTGGGCCAGGTACTTGTACAGTATTCCAAAAAATAGTATAAAATCATAGAAAACAAAATAAAATATATTTTTTTGCAGTTTTACAGGGATTAAGAGGTACAAAAATAAAATGTTTTATTAGGTACATTTGTAGAATAGTAACTCTCGCAGCGCATCCATCTTTTTTTGTTGTCTATGTTTGTAAAGACTTAACATGTCATTTCTATTGTTTTATGTCGAGACAACATAAACCTATCTCATTATTATTTATTCCGTCAACTTGTAAAATAAAATCTTTCGATCTGTTGGATATTTTAAGGTTAATTCTCATTTCTCAGCTGGGCGGCCGCGTATCTTTTGCATCAATCATTGATACATCGCAATTATCTCTGATTGGTTAACACTCTTCCACTATTGGACGAAATCTATTAACGCAGCAAGAATACCATAGATTCAGCCAATCGGAGGCGATTGCGATGTATCAATGATTGATGCAAAAGACACGCGGTCACCCTGCAGGTGATTTTTATGTCAAAGGTCATCATGACACTTGTAATATACGTCAATGTCAAATGGACGCATGTTGCTGCGCTTTTATTTTGCAAAATAAATTCGCATTTTACCTCATAAATTGAACTTTTTAGTAAGAAATAAAGATCTTTTTAGCTATATTATGACCCCGGACATTTTAAAATACCGTACAAATACCTGGCTTAGGCTCCATGTAAATTTGAAACAACCCCTTTCGCGTTAACTGATTAGCATAAACTTATTCAGACGCCTTAACAATATGGCTCAATGGCTAATTTACCACTTGGTTAATAATATTGTATTTAGTATGGAATAGCAAACGACGACTTTCAAGACATCTCAATTCCAAAGTTTTGATAAAAATGATTCTTTAGGTACCTATTTATTTGCTATTCTTTTGTAAATTATGAGTTATAAGATTAAGCTGATTATTTTGAGCATCCCAACGTTTGTTCAGATTACAAAAGTGACTTGGATTTATAAATCCGGCCCCTTCGTTAAGATTTTTTGGAATTTTCAAGGTCTTGATTTGCACGTAGCGGCAAATATATGTATGAGTTTTTACGAGCCTTGTCACGCATTGCATCTCCACGCCGTGTCACTTAAGTGGGCCCAGCTCCATACAACCTCATACAAATAATACTTCCACGCCGCTGTAGTGGGGCTAGAACTTTTTTGACGTGTCAGCCAATCCGCCGAACGGGCGCACCGTGAAATGAAAACAAGCAAAGAAAACTATTAAAATCTTCAACATTCATCATTCAACATTTCATTATTTGTAACATTACAATGCCCTGACGGGGCCTCATGTACTTAACTATTAAATAAGGAATAAAAAAAAAGACGTGTGGCACTCGGAGACTGCCGCGGTAAAGCTATTGCATAGCATTTTTTATCAACTTGCTATGACTACTTGAGTTGTTGACTTCAATTTGTTGAAAATATAAAGGCGAAATAATTTAATTTTTTTCTTTAAAATTATTTCGCCTTTATATTTTCAACAAATTGAAGTCAACAACACAAGTAGTCATAGCAACCAAAGCGTTAGGTTTTTTCGTTACGGAATTTCTGGATTCGGTCTCCACGCTCAAGGCCCGCGATCGAAGCTATGCAATAGCTTAAAAACAAAAACGCTACAGTTTCTGACTTGTGCCAATATCAGAAAGTGGGTCAAGTTGGCAGAAAAGGTTTAAGCGTAGATTTAGCCCTCACGGAGTCTGAAAATGGAGGCTGAGTGTCGGTTGAGGGAATATTTTCAGCTCGCGCTCGCTTTGAATGGCGACTGAATTTAGCTGCTACTTAAAATGGTGACGGTTTAAACTTACGTTTATTTCTTGGTAAGTAAAAAGCATATTTTTTACTAGATGATGCCCGCGACTTTGTCCTAGTGGGGATAAAAAGTAAATTATGTCTTTCCCCGGGATACTAATTTTATTGCTGGAATGTCCTCAAATTTCATCAAAATCGGTTTAACAGATGGGCCGTAAAAGCGTAACAGACAGACAGACAGAAACACTTATACGGACACATTTATAATATTAGTATGGATACTCCCTTGCGAGGAACGAACCCGGTACCTCCCATAAAATAAAACCATAGCACTCGACCACTACCCTAGGGAAGTAGTCAAAATTTCAAACTTGCTTCTAAATCTACTTTACCAAGTCTCAGTAAATTAATTTACGTTCAAAAACCGTAAAGGGAAGAACTAAAGTTGCTAACTAAACTAAACTAACTAAAACTAAAGTAAGTTAACCGTCTTAATCTAATGGGAACAAATGTTGGAAAGTGAAACCACTTCATTGAGGTATGTATTACCTACCTCGATAAAGTTTTCCGTGAAAGTTGGGTCCAAACTTTACAGTTAAGTAGAGGGTATTGTCAAGACGTATCCATTTATAATAAACTAGATGATGCCCGCGACTTCGTCCGCGTGGATTAAGTTTTTTTGAATCTTGGGGGAACTCTTTAATTTTCCGGGATAAAAAGCATAATTATCTCTGCACCAAACATTAAAATCGGTTGAAAAGATGTGCTGGTAAAAAATAGCAGATAGACAAACGTATTTATAATATAACTATGGTATAGTATGGCTACATAAGTGATAGCTTAGTAATTATATAAAATACATTTTAAAAAACAAGCATTACTGCCCTGCCATATTGTTTTTTTTTTTTTCAAAAAACTTATACTTAACCAGTGTGCCCAGGGATGATATTGGAAGGATTCTAACGATATCTTATACATGCACATCTGTTCAGTTAGAAGTTATGGCGGAATAAAGAAACTCACATACATACAAACAACCATTAAACCTAAAAACATAACACTCCTTTTTTTGGACAGTCGCGTAATAATGTCGATTATAAATCGATTAAGATTATATCGATATATCGATGACAACAAATGACTTGTCTTTTATCAGCTGATCTCCAATCGGTTGTAAGATAATATTCATCGAAAGAGGTAAATGGGCAGATATTTCTTTGGATAACCGATTACGATCAAAGGTTGTAAAGTAACTAAGGTCAGAGGTTAACTGGTTTAACCGATGGGCGACGACAGCATTTTTAACGGATACTGTGATTTTCTTAGGCTGCAGTAAAGTTGTTAGTGTGTAGTGATAGGTATAATACTTTATTATAATCCATACTAATAATATTATAAATGCGAAAGTGTGTCTGTCTGTCTGCTACGCTTTCACGGCCCATCTGTTCAACCGATTTTGATGAAATTTGGTACAGGGATTGGTTGTATCCCGGGGAAGGACATATACTTTTAGTTTTTATCCCCGAAAGTTCAAGACTTCCCGCGGGAATCAAAAAACCTTAATCCACGCGGACGAAGTCGCGGGAATCATCTAGTATGTCATAATTTGTGGTATTGGTTTATTTAGCTATTAGTATTTAAGTTTATTATTAGTAACAAATTAAAGAATACTTGTACTTAATTAAAAAAAAAGACGAAAATGGCACACTTTCAGAAAGGATTGGCGGAAGCCCAACGGGGTCTTAAACACCTCAAAGGCTCAGTACATGTGAAGTCCACATGAAATTTAAAAAAAAAACATCTTACAGGTTAAGTCAAACTCGATTTTGATTCACTTGCAATGGAATTTGCGTTGGCGGATTACCCGTTTACGGCTTAAACACACTGCTTTAGATCCGATGGTTTTAGATTCGATTCGATAAATCGTCTGTAAATACGTAGATATTTAATATATTAATTAGGTTATACATACGAGACGATTCCCGCAACTTCGCCTGAGTGGCTTAAGGTTTTTTATTCCTGCGGAAACTTGAATTTTCCTTGAAAGAATTTTGCCTTTCTATTCAAGGTATATTAATTCAGGTATATTCAAGGTATATTAGCAGTCTGCATTCAAAATTTTAGTCAAATGAGTTCATTCGTTGTGACGTCATGAAGGAATTACAAAAATCCAAAATTAACGTACGATCATAAAAACATCCTTTTTTTCACATTTGCACTAAATAGTAAGCTTTACCTTCTTAACATTCCGCTAGATGCTGGCAGCATTGCCTGTTGCTAGCCAAGATAGCTGCCAGGTCTTTGATCTCAGGTAGACTCGATAATCGAAACTGTTTAGAAACAAAATTGAATTAAAAAGTAACGTGAAAGTTACTTAATATCGTAGTGGATGTAGTGTGCACAAGTCCTAAATGCACCTAAAACCGCTTCGTACATTACGCCAAAAATAATGATGACATCACACCGTGGGCGTTAAATGTAAAAACCGTTTTAAGTAGGTGTATGGGTTTATTTTATTATCACGCTTTATTAACTTCAACTAACTAACCAGTTATTCATTTTAATTCACTAAAAATAGCACCTTTGTTAAAATCAGTGAGTCAAAGTCAATAATAATTTTACTTGTGCGTCGTCGTATCTCTTAATACGCTCAGGGGGCTTACTACCATCTGCTGAGGCATCGGCTTAAATCCATGTTAGTTTCAGGTTAAAGAATTTATTTTCTCAAATAATATTGTTACAAAATTCACTTACAGAGAAAACTATATTATTACAAAATAAATATTTCGTCTATCAGATACAATTATACGTTATAAATATTATATTTCTAAATCTTCATTCATAAATCATACTTTATAATATTATAAATGCGAAAGTCACTTTGTTTGTTGGTTTGTTGGTTTGTCCTTCAATCACGCCGCAACGAAGCAACGGATTGACGTGATTTTTGGCATGGGTATAGTTGAGGACCTGGAGAGTGACATAGGCTACTTTTTATCTCGGAAAATTAAGGAGTTCCCGCGGGAATAACAAAAAACTTAAACCACGCGGACGAAGTCGCGGGCATCAGCTAGTTCAGTATAACTCCGGTTGAAGCACAGAATCATACTAATAATATTATAAATGCGAAAGTGTGTTTGTTTGTTGGTTTATTGGTTTGTTGGTTTGTCCTTCATCACGCAACGGTCCAACGGATCTACATGATTTTTGGCATGGATATTATAGTTGAAGAACTGGACAGTGACATAGGCTACTGTTTATCTCGGAAAATTGAAGAGTTTCCGCGGGAATACAAAAAAACTTAAAGCACGCGGACGAAGTCCTGGGCATCAGCTAATCATACTCTAATATTATAAAAGTGAAAGTGTGTTTGTTAATTGTTGGTTAGTTGGTTTGTCCTTCAATCACGCCGCAATGGAGCAACGGATCGACGTGATTTTTGGCATGGGTATAGTTGAGGACCTGGAGGGTGACATAGGCTACTTTTAATCCTGGAAAATTTTCCGCGGGAATCAAAAAAAACTTTTAACACGCGGACGAAGTCGCGGGCATCAGCTAGTAGATAATAATTAGTTGAAGAATGCGGTTTTTAATATTTTCGACGTTCGTGTTTTAGAATTATAATCCTTATTTTAGGTAGGTACGTAAGTCTACTAAAACTACTAACGTCTACTTTACTAACGTAAAACTGTCATTTTTAAGTAATTCTAAGCACTCCCTAGGCTTCTAACATAAACCCTTCGCTTCCCCGGTATTTAAACTCAGCAACCACAACGAAAAGCATTGTTCCCAAGTTACACAAACAACTATTAATTAGGACTAGAGGATTCGCGCGACTTCTTCCGCGTGGATTAAGATTTTTTGTAGTGATAGTTCCTTAGTTAAGATTATTTGTGAGATGGTGATAATGAAAAAAAAAAACCCCGGCTGAGTTTGTTGTGGGCTCTTCTCAGACCAGGGCGCGTTTGGAACCCTCGTAGCTTTAGTTTTAAGATACCGTAACCGATTATCACCATCGTGTTTTTTTTAAGTAAGTAATGTTTAACGTCAAATAGTGTACCTATATTGAATAAATGATATGGAATTGAATTGAATTGGATTCCCGCGGGAACTCTTTAACTTTCCTGGATTAAAAGTAGCCCATATCGTTCCCGGGGATACAACCTACCCCTGTACGAAATTTTATCAAAATCGGTTGAACGGATGAGTCGTGAAAGCTTATCAGAAAGAAAGAAAGAAATCTTTATTCGTGAATAATACAAGTACAAGAAATAATTAATAATAAAAAAGAACTATAAAGTAAAAGAAACGCGAAATGTGACTTGATCCAGAAATATATAAAAATAATATAACAAACATCAGACAAACAGAGACACTTACACATATAAAATATTAGTATAGTATGGAATTAGTATGGATTTTGCAATGTAACTAAAGTTTTACAAAAAAACACAGCAATAAATATTCAAAAGTAAGTACCCAATAAATACCGTTAAGCACGCCCTAACGGTATGTCTACGGGTTGTTCGATCCACGCCACTTAACCCCATACATCAATTTGATGGGAAAATGCTCAAAAATAAATTGAATCGCCTCATCCATATATCTTCGACTCTAATGCGTCCGGGTAAACTAAGTAAGAGACGCAGACGATTGATTTTTTGTTAAAAAAAAAAAAGTTTATTTCTCATTAAAACATTATTTTACACTTGTAAGTTTGGAGCCTTCTTTTAAGAGTTGTATAAACCCTGTTTGTTGGCCGAATGCTATCCGAAAACGGCCGAATTTTGTACTCCAGAACCAGTTATTGATTTGAGTCGTATTTTGAAATCTACGCAGTCAATGGATGAGTTATCATTTAATTTTGTGGTATTGGTTCTTTCTTTAGCTTTTACGTACCAAAGGAAAGTACACCTATACGCAGAAACCATGTACATAATATAAACATCATCATTTACATAGGTCTACTGTCGCTTTATTTACCACTAGCTGATGTCCGTGACTTCATCCGTTTTGGTTTAAATTTTTAAAAATCCCGGAGCTTTTTGATTTTCTGAAATAAAAAGTCCATTCTTCTGTTGCAGCATTATTGGAGGAAAACATGACAAGCAAATACACTTTTGGAATTGTAATAATATTTTCTACATGTTCGTGTTACGATTTTTGCAGGACGTCTGCGGTAAATACGTAAATGTCTAGCACTGCAATATATTTTATCAGAGTAGCTACACTAGAATAATTTATCAGAGGTCTGCGGCAAGCGTAAACTGATGTATACTATAGGTATTGGCTTTCCAAAAGGTTTGGATGCTGCGGTACAGATTCATGAGTTTTTGATATCCGTCCGGATGTAGCTGGCAGATTTCAAAAGGCAAATGATCAAAATATGATTTTTGTCAAAGGACAGTTTTTAAAAGTCGTTAATGGCGGAATCATTTTTATTACACGCAATTTATCCATATTTTAAATGCGAAATTGTGTCTGTCTGCCTGCTACGCTTTCACGGCCCATCTGCTCAACCGATTTTGAAATTTGGTACAGGGTTAGGTTCCCCCGGGAAGGGCATAGGCTTCTTTTTATCCCTGAACATTAAGGAGTTCCCGGAGGAATTCATATAGAAAGTCGATTGTTATCAAAAATCGAATCAGTAACGCATTAGAACATCATTGAATCGAGCTGCCAAAAGTAAAATAAATGATTGGACGGAGACTAGTAAAGAAAACGAGGACCAATAATTTACATAGACGGGCCCTTTCAAACAAAGAATGTGGACTTATTTAACTAACGCCATCTAGTCTGAAAAGCGGGACAGCGCTACGGCGGAGACAAGGACAGGCTTATACAGGTGAGGGGCACGCGCTACAAGTCAGACGCCCAACCTTTTTCTATGAAAGGGCCCATCTAGTAGGTACCTAGATATATATCGATGGTAGAAAATGACATACGTACGAGGACATACTATGAGATAGCTCTCCATCCGAGAGCGCGATCAAAACATAACAGAAGCCTTGTGACGGGTGACAGTGACAAACATACTATCCCCAGAGGATAGCGTGTGGGGCGAATGACAAGACATCTTGCAAACTAGCACCTTATTGACATATTTCCCAATACGTCCGACTGCGGCTGATGAGGTCTAGGGTTCAAATCCCGGGTCGAGCCATAATAATTAAGTAATGGGTTTTTCTGACAAGAAATTTTCAGTACTAGCCCGGAGTTAGGAATTTGGCGGTGTTTCGTCCCCGTGCCTCGAAGAACACGTAAAGCCGCCGGTCCTGCGCCTGATCTCTCTCCGGTCGTGTCGGATTTTCCGTCCCATCGGGCTATGAGAGTAGAGGAATGAGAGGAATAGTCATTGGAGATTGCCGTACTATGTCGCAATATGCCATAAGTTCAGAAATATAAATCAACACGTCAAAACTTACGCATCACGCCGGGTGAGGTCTCCTAGGACACCGTACAACTCTACTCTAAACATGAAGGGTTAAGGATAGGCTTACCATATAGTTTGAATAATTTTTGGGACAAAATTTTAATGATGTTGCTCTCTTGAGACCGAAAATTCAGCATCATGCTTCCCACATGAAAATATTATGAGTGTCTGCGATACACAATTTATTATTGGATTTGGATTAATTGACTTCATCAACTATAATTAACTATACATACAAATCGTATGTCAATTTATAATTAACTACATCAAGAGTTATTTAATTTCCCTTCAATTTGGTATTGCTTCCCAGAAGTAGTAGAATATTGTGTAAGACTATTTATCTAGGTAATTTCTATGTAAAATATCCACGGAATAGATAAAGGGAAAGCTTTATTTATTTTTTCTATGAAAATATCACTTAATTTGGTAAGTCAACGTAATAATACAAAGATATTCATATTAAAAGTGTTTAACTTCACATTATGAGATGAGATCGACGCAAATACCGTATGCCTAAATGAATTTAATGAAAAAAAATATTATTAAAAAAATGCCAATTATAGAGAAATTATGTTTTTTACATCCTTGCTAGTTCTTAGTCACGAACCTTTGTTAGTCTTGACATAATTTCATAAAAAATTGTTCGTGGTAACCCTAGTCAGGAACTAGCACCACTGGGATGCTTTTTGAGGATGACACGCACGAATATTTTATGGCAGTTTAGGGTTGCCTCCAGTTTTTGTGTATAAGCCGAAGGAAAATTTTGTTTGTTTTTCGACATACAATATCTTCTGCGTGTCTCCTGCGTGCTTACGCGTATTCCCGTATGTAAGGGATCTTTCACTATGATTTAGATATTTTGATTTTATAATTATATGCCTAGATGATGCCCGCAACTCCTGCCGTATGGATTGAGATATTTGGTTCCCGCGAGATCTCTTTTATTTTTCAGTTTAAAAAGCTCCCGGAAAATTAAGGAGATCCCCCGGGATTTGAAAAACTTAATCTATGAAGACAAAGTCGCGGGCATCATCTAGTTTTGGATAAAGCACGACTCATGTTTGGCTATAATTGTACTAATTGCAATAGCAAGTTTAATTTAAGTAAAATGACTTTCCAAAATAAATAACACAGATCTAGTAAACATGGGTCTGAATAAATTGTACCTACCTATTAATCAAATAGACTGAGTCGATTGAGTACCAAAGCAAAGCGTCATGTCAATAAACATCGGGATATTGATCGCGACCGAGTACAAAGTAAAACTAATTTAAAATACACAATACAAGAATATCACCCCGCCGAATCCAACGCAAATAAATACCCCTAATAACAGAATCATTCGATAATTTCGTAATCCGCAAAACACCATTCGATCAGCGACAGTCAACAAAAAATGCTTATCTAATCCCCCGAATCAACAATCCATCCAATTGGAGTCTGTCCGGAGATGGTGGAATTGGAAAATACGACAAACATCAAAATTGTCGTATTCCATGAAGGAGATATCAAACAACTAGAGCGTGCAATGTAATGTAGGATGTGCAGTCTAAGCCCGACTGGTGTGCACTGGAATTTTTATTGACGTGCACACTTTTACATCGGTCTATTTGAAACTATGGCGGATTTACTACTAAAGAGAATAAAATTTAATTAATCCACACTAATAATATTGTAAATGCGAAAGTATGTCTATCTGTCCGTCCGTCCGTCTGTCTGTCTGTCTGTATGTCTGCAACGCTTTCACGGCTCATCTGTTTAACCGATTTTGATGAAATTTGGTAGGTACAGAGATAGGTAGTATCCCGAAGAAGGACAAAGACTTCCCGCGGGAATAAAAAAACTTATTGACGCGGATGAAGTCGCAGGCATCATCTAGTACAGCAATAAAATATATAAAAACATGCATAATAGCTTGCACGTTTTTATATTTATTGTTTTTGCATACGTATCGGAATTTTTTTAAATTATTTTTGTCATGTTATTATATTTTACAAATTAATCGTTGTGTACCCATCTAGCAAGTTACAATTCAGTCAAAAATGAAACTAAATTGGCATCAAATTATCAAAATTTCGATTTATGCATTTGTTCATACCATACATTTGGTACTGGATCTACATGTAACATCGTTATCTTTTTTATGATAACTCTACAACAGTCAAGTTACTTATTATTTTATAAAAATATTTATTTTAACAAAAAAAGAAAAATAATGGTAGGATTGTGAATGATACAGATAAAAGGTGTTTCCTCCTAAATTCTTAACTTTGTATTCATTAGGTACGGGCGTTTTTTGACGAGGTTTGCTCCTCTAGGTAAAGTGATATCTCTATGCATTCGGAACGGGATGAGACCCTATCCCAATTTCCATAATTGCAGCCCCACTTCATTAAGCCACTGTCTGTGAGAAAGGAATGGAAAAGTATCATTGTATTCTTATATTTAGGATAGAAATTCAATACGACCAAATGGTGCAGGATTTCGATAGCATCTTTCTTTTTCAACTTTATGGGAAAACTCAATCAATAGCAGTGTCTCTTGTTTGATACTTTGAGAATCTTTTTGATTCTGTGGTATTAGTCTTTGATATGATTTCTTCTTAGAAGAATCGGAAGCTTGGTACTATATGAGTAAGAGATGAGTCTGCCGGCAGGAGACTGATTTACCATCGTCAAAACACTCGCATTTATACGAACTATTTTCAATATGGCGTCCGTATTCGCAGATTAAATCGAATGACATGAAACTAGTCTAATTGACAGATATTATACTTCCTGTTTCATGAAATATATGACAAACAGTAACAATGCTAACAATAGCATCATAGCAATGATTGTGTAGGCAGAAATATTTCAAACTAGCTGATACCCGCGACTTCGTCCGCGTTAAGTTTTTTGTTATTCCCGCGGGAACTCCTTAATTTCCGGGATAAAAAGTAGCCTATGTTACTCTCCAGGTCCTCAACTATACCCATGCCAAAAATCACGTCAATCCGTTGCTCCGTTGCGGTGTGATTGAAGGACAAACCAACAAACCAACAAACAAACTGACTTTTTATAATATTAGTATGATTAAAGTGAATCTTCTTAAAACCACACACACAAATTCCACGAAAATGAAAAATTTAGAAGTGGAGCATACAATTCTATCAAGAAAAATATTTGATAGCTTAATCTATGGTTTAAATAAAATATTTTAATATCCGAGCGCTCTGGGCATTTTCTGGTATAAGAGTAAGCACCAGTACATCGATCAGCGATCGGCTTCGTTGCTTGCTGTTTCACCTAGTATCGTATGGAAATGGAATAGACTTAGTGCACACGCGTTTTATACCTAGATAGTGAACAGGAAAGGGCTGAATAGGCGTTCGGGAAAAGTGGTTTTTACAACAAAAAAATGCCTACGTATCATACCAATAGTAATTGAAGACCTGTAGAGTGAAATAGACTACTTTTTATCCCGAGTAGGTACATTTAAGAGTTCGCCGCAAATTAAAAAAAAAATACACCACGTGGATGAAATCGTGGGCATAAATAATTTAATATAAAAAATTATTTTTAAACAACCGACTTCAAACTCCCGCGCCAACTTTACAACAACAAGCACGCGCTATACAAAGTAAGTACTTATTTTATTGTTGATATTTTAAAAACCGCTCGACCGATTTCGATAAAATTTATATGGGACTACATGCGAAGTATGCCCTTTCAAATAAAAAAAGTAAAAAAAGAATCATCCAAATCGGTCCACCCAGTCAAAAGTTCTGAGGTAACAAATATAAAAAAAACAGTCGAATTGAGAACCTCCTCCTTTTTTTGAAGTCGGTTGAAAAGGTATAAATAGATGTGAAAATGTAGATGTCTATTCTCAAATTAATTCAGTTCCAGTCGTTTCGTTTTGTCAGCAATTGAATTTGTGATTCCGACTCACTCGGATTCATTACGGATTTGATTCAGTGTCTTTTATCAATTTATCGTTCATTTATTTGAATCATATCACATTTTATCTTATTAATATTATAAATGCGAAAGTTTGTTTGTTTGTTGGTTTGTCTTTTAATCACGCCGCAACTGAGCAATGGATCAACAACATTATTTACATACAAAATATAGTTGAAGTCCCGGAGAGTGTCATAAATTTCTTTTTATCCCGGAAAATTTAAGAGTTCCCCCGAGAATTTAATAAAACTTATACCACGTAGACGAATTGGTGGGCATCAGCTAGTAGTAAATAAAAATGAACCTGGATGACGTCACGGGATTTTCGTTTTTTTCGTTCTCCTACGTCTTTTAAATAAAATATAATCACACTAATATACTATCCACGTGGACGAAGTCGCGGGCATCAGCTATTGTTCAGCAAAAAGGGAAAGAACGATGTGAAAATGAAGATATCTATGCTCAAATAAATTCAGTTCCAGTCGTTTCGTTTTGTCAGCAATTGAATTTGGAACTCGAGTCGACGTTCCGGCCGTGATTCCGACTCACTCGGATTCATTACGGATTTGATTCAGTGTCTTTTATCAATTTATTATTCGTTTATTTGATTAGAGACACTCCATTTATTTGAGTTCTGTGTTATAAAAAAGAATTTGAGTAAAAGGATTATTTGTTTTGTGTTCTCCGAGAAAATATTTTAAGTATTATATTATTTTCAAAGGTGTGCGAATTTTGCCAATTTTGTCGACCTCCCTGGCATAGTTTTTTTTTTAATTTTATTTATTTTAAAAGATGCACAAACAAATACAAAATTTTGTATCGCGCCAAACTATATACGTAGTTTGCGTGAAATAGAATAGCGATGAGCGCTGTGGTTTTCAACCGATTTATATGAAATTTGGTATACCTCTTTATGTACTATAGGTTACATCTCGGGGAAGGACATCAATCACGCCAGAACGCCTCCGCGGATCTGGATGAAATTTGGCACAGGTATAGATTATAGACTGGAATAGCATACAGGGTACTTTTGATCCCGGAAAATTAAGAATTTCTATCGAATATCAAAAAACTTAATCCACGCGGACGAATAAACGGGCATCATTTAATACCTAAATATAATAATTTAGACACAGAAAATTCAAATACTCTCATCTAAATCCCCTAAAATGTCGGACATTTCGTTGCGTCGGCAATTGGATTTGAAACATCCGTCGCTCGTGACTTCGTCCAAATTGGACTCATTAGGGCATGCGGAGACTCTGTTCCCTGTCTCAGTACATTACCTTATTAAGAGGACGCTTTTGTACGCTTTATGAAATCTGAATCAAATAGTCGTACCTATATCAAAATGTATTTTTTAGCCGACTACGGTAAAAGACGGGTTATGATTTGAACAGTCTATGTACATACAGTACTAGCTGATGCCAGCGACTTTGTCCGCGTGGATTGAGGTTTATTGGTTCGTTCGGGATAAAAAGTAGCTAAAAAATGTGCTGTTCCAGATTATAATCTACTAGCTGATGCCCGCGACTTCGCCCGCGTGGATTAAGTTTTTTTGATTCCCGAACTCCCTTATTTTCCGGGATAAAAAGTAGCCTATGTCACTCTCCAGGTCCTCAACTATACCCATTCCAAAAATCACGTCGATCCGTTGCTCCCTTGCGGCGTGATTGAAGGACAAACCAAGAAACCAACAAACAAACACACTTTCGCATTTATAATATTATAGTATGATTACTGTAAGGTTCTTCCAGATCTGTTTGGCCGTTCTGACGTGATTGAGTAACATCCATCCATCCATCCATCCAATGATTCATCCAAATGTTCGCATTTATCATAATTATTATCTAGTATAAATAAAGAAACACATAGTAATATACATGCATGAACCTTGTCACACTCCTTTTTTTTGGGCTGTCATGTCTAAATATGTCCCCAACAGTTATCTAGCACTTTAGCGGATGACTTTGGAATGACATGGTCACGAAATAGCTCTACGAAATGTTATTTATTTGATAAGCCCTTTTGATGTAACTCAATTGTTGAAACCTAGGTTGAAAGGTTACATAATTTATTTTATTTTATTGAATAATAACATTTTAAACACAATGAAATACAATAAAATCTCAATTAAAACTAAATTAAACTAAACATTACAAATCATCAAACTTCAAAGTGCCAATTTGCCCAGAACGCTGGCTGCGTTACATTTGAAAAGATGGGCGGCTAAAGCGTACCAGACAGACACTTTTTTATAATTTAAGTATGGAAGTACTGTCACCAGAAAATTCTCGTATTTAACAAGGAAGTTACATTAAGGTGACAAAACTCAGAATAACTCAGATTGTATTAAACCAAACGTCTCACATTTCATCTCCAAGGAAAAATATCACCTATAAAAGATTTAAAAGACAGCAATTTCTCAAAAGAAACTTACGCCCCCTTTTCCCGTTACCTTATCTCTCATATAACAATTGAACATGCCATCGAACTAACGTAAACTATCATACGATATTTTCTATCGGTTTCCCGTAAATGAGAACCGCCGAACGATTTTGTACACAGAATTTTAAATAGCATATTAGAAATGGTATATTTTATCTTTAATGCCGAACTGTAGAAAAGCATAATATTACCGATTTTCAGCAACTTATCAATAAATCCTCAATAGAAAATAAAGTTGATAATATCGTCATTTGGTAGCCTGTAAGCATACACTGCTCATCGTCCATGCTCATGCCCATCAAGATCAGCCAAGTAGTTTTTGTAACATGGTTAAAAATAAATAAATATGATAGCAATACTTCTTAGGGCCTAAAACCGTAAAAATATTTGAGTAAATGCACAGGAAGATAGGGAAATACAAATTAAGCCAAGCAATAGGGTTAATAAATGATTTCGTAATGATTATTAAATAGAGGGTCGTCGAAAAAACTTAAATTCACATCCTCGATTAGTTTAAAATTTGATAACCATTTAAAACTATAGATTAAGAAAAAAGTGCGTTGAAATTTGATGTCGTCACAACTATGTATTTCATACAAACTTCCATACTAGAAGCGCGCTTTTAAGTTTGTTAAAGAGTTGCTGATTTGATTGAGTTGTCATCATCCATAGGTATGCATAGGGCACATAGAATAATAATATTCGTAGCGCCCACTTATTAAGAGTGCCCATTAATATATTATCCTAGTGGACTAAGTTTTTTCAATTGCCGCGGGAACTCCTCAATTTTCCGGGATTAAAAGTATCTCCGACCCCGGGATACAACCTGTCCCAGTACCAAATTTCATCAAAACGGTTAAACAGGTAGCCGTGAAAGCGTAGCAGACAGACAGACAGACACACTTACGCATTTATAATATTAGATGGATTCGGCGACGGTCAACGCTCCTTCTACACTTCTACATCTATTCTTAATTCTGTGCTTTTGTACCTCATTGAAAGGGCTTTGCCAAGTATCAACGTTACATCTTTGAAAGTTTCGGGATTGAATTCGCTATTTCGTTTTAAGCTCTATGTTTTATTAAATAAGGTTGAATCTTCAATGAAAGGTGTAGACGTAAATAAATTCTGGGACGTCTTCCCTTTCAAGCTTGTGGCACGTGCAGGAAAATTGATTTATATCACTATGCTAGTTCTGGATTTGACAGTTGCTTGTAAAACTAAATTGATATTATATTTGATTGGTGATTGGAATGGAGACCGTCTCGTTGAATAATTTTATTTATTTATTTCATGAAAAACTCAATTAAGTATACTGTTTTTGAAAAGGAAATATAATACAAATCAAATCAAATATTTTTTGTTCAAGTAGGCTTAATAAGTGCTTTTGAATAGTCGAGTGAATCTACCACTGGTTCGGAATGCCATTCCTACCGACAAGAACCAGCAATAAATTCGGCGGTTGCTCTTTTGAAATGCACTACCTACTAGTACAAACTGAACCGTAACACAATATCATAAATATTAAATACTAGTGGTAGCTAAATTATTTTTTACAAAAATAGTGTCTAGCTAAGGTTCCTGGCCCCCAAACTAGGATTCCCTGTGCTATGGGAAGCCAGTCCTTCGCGTAAGTGCGCGCTTAAGTGGCTAACTTATTCGGCTGCAGAGCATAATATTAGAAATAAAGGTCGTTTAAACGAAAAGTAAACGGAGCGTAGCGCGCCCACCAGCAAGGTGGAGCGATGACATCCGGCGGGTGGCTGGCATCGATTGGATGCGGAAAGCCGAGGAAAGGGCACGTTGGCGCTACTTGAAAGAGGCCTATGTCCAACAGTGGATGCACAACTGCTTATGATGAAGCTAAAAGTGAACGGCTTACATAATATTATGTTAGTTTCATTAATGTGTTACTAGCAGATGCCCGCGACTACGACCGCGTGGATTGAGATGGAAACTCTCTAATATGCCGGTATAAAAAGTAGCCTATGTGTTATTTCAGACTATTCTATCGAACTACGAACTATTATAATATATATATATATATATATATTATAATATATATATATATATATATATTATAATACCCTCATCTCATTTACTAATATATATATATATATATATATATTAGTAAATGAGATGAGGGTAAATTAACGCATTTATTATAATACTGAAAGCATGCTTGATGCATTTATTTATATTAATTATAATTATGATTTATATTCATCAAAATACATTAAGTACATAGTCATGGAAACGTTTGATTATACTCCCTATAATTTTTATACCCCGGGCTTATATATTATGCAAATCAATTCTAAAGGAGGTGAACTCCAAAAACTTCAAACAGATCAGTCTTCTAGCTTAGAGTAAAAATTTGATACTTAATCAATTATTCTACTCAAACTTCTTAAAAACAGATTGTAACGGCCACAACATTTCATTTCTCAATAAGGGTTGGCGGCGGGGCGAGTTAATCGCGAAACAGGGCTTCCTCCAAAAGAATATCCCCCTTTTTTGGCGTAACGTCTGTGGAGATAAAGGAAATTTATTGCCGAGATTAAAGCGAGCTCTCCGATTGTTTGGAACAGTGTCAATCTGGACCGAGAAAATGCGGGGAATGTCGCCTGAGAGGTCGTATCAGTGGGAACACATACTGGGCTATATTGCACGCATAACTGCTGCGGCAAAAAAGTAATTAGATAATGTTTAGGGCGTTTTTCGTGCCTCTGTTTTTTTGAATGTGACGTATGTCGCGTGAGAGGTCGTATCAGCGAGGAAACACACAAGACAATATTGCAAAGGTTACTGCAACGTCAGATGACAAAAGATACGAATAAACGATAGTATACGTCTTGTAAGTTAGACCATCGAATATATAATAATACTACACGTAGATGATAGATACGTGGTTGGATTAAAGTAAGTTCTCCGCTTGATTACAGCAGTAGCGATTTAAACGAGAAAAAGGCTTAAGGCACGTTCCCTGAGAAGTCATATAACTAGTGGTTCGCCCCGAACTGAGACCTCGCGGCACCATCTATTGACATCATTGTGAAGTTCTGTTGTAAATAATAGGCTCATTAAAAAATAAATAATTTCGTTTCCTTATAATATTTATCTAATTTTAGTATTTGTTGTTCAAGTACAGGATATAAGTCAAATATTTGATCAAGTTTCAGGCTCAGCATTTCAGAAAATTTAGAGTTCTTTGGTCAACTTTGGACGTTAGAAAATCTCCATTTTGAAAACCCCCCATTTCGTCAATTTTAGGGGAAAAATTAAAAAAAAAAAAAAAAAAATTTTTGGGCTCTATGCCTAATTATCTTTAAAATAATATACCGCAACCCTATGTAACGCTATAAAAATATTTTTTCTTCATATTCGCTTCTATGAGAGCCCCCCTGAAATAAAGATTTTTATTACTTTTTAAGCCATATTCGGCGGGAGGCTATCGGTTTATATGCATAATTTTTAAATTTGAAGTAATTACGTTCAGTAATTCAGAAGTTATAAGGCTCTGACAGACGGACGGACGGACAAGTGCAAATTCACTCAAGTAGACTCAGAGACCTTCCCTTCGCTCGGTCGATTAATAGTCTCCATAGACTCGTTTTATGTATGTTAGCCTTTGTTTTGTATGGTCATTGCTTCCAAAAATGTTACTTCAATAATGTAAAACGTAATTCAAAATGCATACCTATCTATATTTCCAATCGAAAGTAAGGTTTCAACTTTCAACACTTTAAAATCGCACTTACTACATCTTATTAACCGACTTCAAAAAAGGAGGAGAATCTCAATTCGTCGGAATCTTTTATTTTTATTTTTTATGTAAGTATGTTCCCCGATTACTCGAAGACGCCTGGACCGATTTTGAAAATTCTTTTTTTTGTTTGAAAGGGTATACTTCAAAGGTGGCCCCATATAAATTTAATCGAAATCGGTCGAGCGGTTTTTAAAATTTCAACAATAAAATAAGTACTTTGTATAGCGTGTGCTTGTTGTTGTAAAGTTGGCGCGGGAGTTTGAAGTCGGTTGTTTAAAAAATAATATTTTATATTAAATTATTTTGTACATTTTTCGATGATTATGAGCAACGAATTTAATTCGTAAAACCATAATCCTTCCTTGATATTTTTCAGGACTATTTTGCAGACCGAGTCCATAAAAGCCAGCCCACGAGCCCACAATATTTCTACACAATATTTTTTGGTAGCTTCAGCTGTGGCTAGTTACCACCCTACAGGTACCGCCATTACTACAACAATCTTCTACTTTTATGATTCCTGATGAATGATACATGTACACATAATAGATTTATGATATAATATCTCGTTTCATTCTATCTCATATCTTGTTGTACCTATTCTTCCTCCACAACCTTTCTCACTGCTAAGGGTCACTGGTAGAGATCTCTTATAGAGATCCTCCTTCCTTCCTTCCTTCCACTTCCTTGTCCACTATGTATCTGTTTTTCTTCATATTTTGTAACTTTTTAGTACTAAATAAATTTAAAAAATAACATAAAAACAAATATATAGGTATTATATCATCGTTTGTAAACGTGAGCTGCCATCGTATGTTTTCAACCGAGGGTTATGTTTCACCGTTTGGAAATAGCACGAAGGTGGTTGTTTTCGCTCCTCCTTTTGTGCGTTTTTCCCGACGAATTTAATCTGTAACGCCGGATTGAGCTGTCGTATTGGTGGGGAATATTGACGGGATAAAGTGTCATGAAAACAGTTGGTTTCATGACTTCCTATTTCTTAAGTTGTAGGATACTTGAAACTTTCTGTCTGTATCGTAATTCTCACTGCTAAGGATCCTAAACTCACGTAAAACTCCTTTTCTTGAGAAAATACTTTTTTTTTATTCCACTCCAAGTTAGCCCCTGACTGCGATCTCACCTGATGGTAAGTGATGATGCATGGTCTAAGATGGCAGCGGGCTAGCCTGGCAGTTATATTTAACCCCTAGTCGGTTTTTACACGGCATCGTACCGGAACGCTTAATCGCTAGACGGTACGTCTTTACCTGTAGGTTGGTAACTAGCCACGGCCGAAGCCACCAGAAAATATTGTGAAGAAATATTGTGGGGTTGTTGATTCTTTCATAAATGACTCGTGGAATTTCTTGCCGGCTTATTTCAGTCAAATCTGTTAATCAAACCGGTGGTTGAGTCTTCATTAGAAGTAACATCCACAAGTTGGCCTACACAAAATATACATTTTCATTTTTATAATAATTAATCTTTCTCATTGTTATTTTCTTTATTTTGCTATGCAACACCAGGAAAACCGCCAAGGCGTTGCGATTTGAAGGAAATTGGTTTATCCGCCCCTAGAATACTTCCATATTGTTTGAGGGACCACTATTCTTAGGTGGAATCGGGTTCCATAAGCCACGTATTAAAGTACATGGTATATAATAATAATTATATGGTATGGAGGCACGTAGAATAAAATACCAGAATTAACGAGGGTGAAACGAAAACTAGGCTCCAGGTGGTGGGGACAAAATTAGTTCCTGTGACGAAAGGTGCGATTAGAAAACATTGAATTCCCTGAACAAAGAAGATCTTTTTCCCAAGCTGACTCAAAAGCAATATAGGTAGGTACCTACATCTAAATATATAAAAGGAAAAGGTAACTTACTGACTAATCTATCAACGCACAGGTCAAACCACTGAACAGATCGGGCTGAAATTTGGCATACAGATAGCTTTTATGACATAGGCAACCGCTATGAAAGAATTTTTGAAAACTCAACTCCTAAAGGGGTAAAATATACGTGTTTGAAATTTGTAAGAAAATCAAACTCTACGCGAGCGAAGGTGCGGGCAAAAGCTGGTAATATTATATACAAAAGAATTAAAAATTACTCTCTTATTATTGTTCAGCATATAACTCATTCGTAAATTCCTCCAGGCATGGCAAGGAAGATAGACGACTCAACATTTTAAAGTCAAGATGCAACGTCAGACCACATCGCTGTCGGTGTATTTTTGCCTACGCCTTGTTTACGTGGACAGAATAAATCTTGGAGGCCGCGTTCAGAGTAGGATACCTCTAAATCTATTGGGATTTATCTTCCATATTACTGTGTATGTGGCGGTCTTCACTAACGGTAATAGATGACTACCTTAGCTTACTGTAGTATGTATATTGTCTGTGGCATTTTGACTTTAATACGCACTACGCATTTATAATCTGTGAAGTTTAGAATTTGTGTTTGAGAATTAAATTATATAATATAAAAAAAGTGGTTTTTCAACTTTAAAAATATATAATACAAACCGCGACATAAAGTAGCCTAGAATATGTCCTTGCCCGGGATGCAATCTTTATACTAAACATCAAAATCGGTTGAACATATGGGCTTTTGGAGCGTATCAGACGGACTGGCAGACGGACAGACAGACGGACATTAATATTAGTATGGATAATATATGAGGCTCCAGCAATGTCTATGGTTTAAAAAATACGCGCCGAATTGAGAACCTCCTCCTTTTTTGGAAGTCGGTTAAAAAAGGGTAGTATTTAAACAAGCGAAAATAAATTTAAATTATAGGTGTCAAAAAAAGAATATAGCGTACTGAAATACTTTCTTAAGCGAACACTTTTCTATTTTAGGGACATTTTTATGGCTCACTTTATATTCAACATTATGTTTATATTTTATATCAAGAATAATTAATTTGTCAAATTCGCGATTTTACATAATGTCGGTACATTTTACAAACTTTAGTGCTTCTGAAAAGTACATTTTTTAAACTTAAGTTTGGTATATTAACCCGATAGAACCTAATTACTGAATAGCACTACCTGAATATTTATGTCTTACCCTAACCTTACTTAACATTTTGACAAATATTGTACTTATTAAACAAGATTTAACGCAGAGATTTTTTACGAGACGAACTTATCTGTTCTGCTATTTTCAAAATAATAATACACTGAAATAGAAAAAAAAATATCTCGAATAGTATTATCAGTACCTAACAATACTAATAGGACACCCTAAAAGGTATATTTTTGAAGCACTCAATGTATTAACTCAAACCGGTTATAAAGTTACATACTTAGTTTAGTATTCGCTAACTCAGTATTTTTGTCGCTAGCTTTAGTATTTCATTCGGTCACTTACAGTCGTCTGTTAATTTTTTAGTCGATCGATTTATAATATCCCTTAAAAAAATGGCAGTCATAGTAACAGTAGTTTATATTTAAGACCATTTGTCTTCGTAACAACGCGAGGTGTCGGTATCGGTTCCACAGCACTTATTGATATAAACCTTAAAACTGAGGCATTAAAGTTTAATTACGTATGTAATATTAATTTATTAAATAATGTATACTTTTGTCCTTTTGACCTTTTGTCTTTTAAGAAGAACGGTGTTGGTCTCGCGGTCAGTCTCGCGTATTCCACATTTTTACCCCCTACCAAAAAGTGCTCAACGCGCATAAAGAAGTTTTCACTTCAATATAGTTTTTACTAGTCTCGTATTATGTACGTAGTCGGCAAGGAAGCGTGGCTGATAACGTTTCCGCACGCCTAATTACGGGTCACGTGGGCAGAATTACAGTCAAAACTCGAGACAGCTCTTCAATTTTGTACCAACCTGGTAGGTGCTTTGCGTTACAAAATCTATACAGGTCACAATAAATTATTAACCGATTTTCAAATTTTTTTCGCCATTTAGTAGCTTATACCCTAGGACCTTTTTTAATTTTTTCTTAAGTCGGTTTTTCCGAAATTTTTACTATTTGGTAAACAAACACCCCCCAAAAATCCGACTTTTTTACATTTTTCAAAATTCCAAAAAAAGTTACCAGCCGATTTTCAAAATTCAAATATTTTCACGTGTCTCGATAAATTCCTCAATTTTTGGTACTACTCCCATCTTAATCCTCCCAAAATCTTCGGAGCTATGGCTAAAAATACGTCTCAGGCGATTTGCATCTGATTACCATTTTCAATGGTAAAATAGTTTTTACTAGTCTCGTGTTATGTACGTAGTCGGCAAGGAAGCGTGGCTGATAACGTTTCCGCACGCCAAATTACGGGTCACGTGGGCAGAATTACAGTCAAAACTCGAGACAGCTCTTCAATTTTGTACCCCCCTGGTAGGTGCTTCGCGTTACAAAACATCTTGACATTTTATAACGAGTTGTCGACTTGCGTATAAAGGAATTTCAGAACATGCTTAACGATTGAATAGTGTTGGAATTTCCGGAAAAGTTGAGATACGAAGAATTCTTGAAAAATTTCAATCCGTTGAATTTAAATTTTTATATATAAAAAGGTTTTAATATTCGCATCCTATACATAATCGTTATAATAAAATTATATTTATCCCATCTCTAAAATTATAGTAAACTAGCGGACGCCCGTGACTTCATTCGCGTTGCTTAAGTTTTTTAATTCCCACAGTCACACCATAATTTTCCGGGATAAAATAAATATGTCACTCTCCAGGTCCTCATCTCACCCACCCATGAAAGAAATCACGTCGAACTGTTGCTCTGTTGCGGCGTGATTGAAAGACAAACTCTCTATTTAACGTCCTTGAGAATAAAATTTTCAAAAACTGTGAATCACGTATTTTTTATTTTAAACCAGAAGCCCAAATACCAACTTGCATAGCTATAACTTAAAAAAAACCCGGCCAAGTGCGAGTCGGACTCGCGCACCAAGGGTTCCGTGCAAACCTGTAGTAAGTTTTAAATTATTAAACGTATTTTTATTTTAAATATTTGAGTTTATTGAATGAAAGGTAAATTGCGGTTTACGATTTATGACGTATTAAAAAAAACTACTTACTAGATCTCGTTCAAATCAATTTTCGGTGGAAGTTTGCATGGTAATGTACATCATATGTTTTTTTTAGTTTTATCATCCTTTTATTTTAGAAGTTACAGGGGGGGGGACACACATTTTACCACTTTGGAAGTGTCTCTCACGCAAACTATTCAGTTTAGAAAAAAATGATATTGCAAACCTCAATATAATTTTTGAAGACCTATCCATAGATACCAAACACGTATGGGTTAGATGAAAAAAAATTTTTTGTTCTAAGTATGGGGAACCCCCAAAATTTATTGTTTTTTTTTCCTATTTTTGCAAGAAAATCTTAATGCGGTTCACTGAATACATCTACTTACCAAGTTTCAACAGTATAGTTCTTATAGTTTCGGAAAAAAGTGGCTGTGACATACGGACGGACAGACAGACAGACAGACAGACATGACGAATCTATAAGGGTTCCGTTTTTGCCAAATTTGGCTACGGAACTCTAAAAATGAAGGAGTTTTATACAAATTGAAAAACTGTGACACACGTATTTCTTTATTTTTTACTGAAGTTTCGTTGATATAACTTGAAAAATATCTTGAGAAAAGAAGGCCTTTCATAACAACTTTCTTCCCCAATTTCACCCCTTTGGGGGTCGAATTTTCAAAAACTGTGAAACACGTATTACTTCATTCTTAACCCGCAGCTCATATAGGTACTAAGTTTTATGGCTATAACTTGAGAAATGAAGGACTTTAACTTTCAACCCCTATTTTTTTAACCCCTTTGGGTGCAGAATTTTGAAAAACTGTGACTGACGTACTTCTTTATTTTTTAACGAAAGCCAAAATACCAAGTTTCGTTGATATAACTTGAAAAATATCTTGAGAAATATTGTGAGAACTATCACAAATTATTTACATACTGCAATGTGTTGCCAGTGCAAAGTAAAGTAAAATTAGCCATACTTAAGGAGGAATTTAATAATTTACAATATCTAAGACGTAAAGAACGAGGCAGTAATTTACGCAAATTAGTGAATTATGCAAAGTTCACCCTACCGAAAACAAATAATATATACGGCAAAAGAAATTATAAATATATGCTTCCTAAAATTCTCGAAGATCTTCCATCGTTTCTACAATATAATAGCAAAGAAAAAAAACATATTTATATAAGAAAGTGTAAAAGATATTTATTAGGTAAATAATGATAATACTTACTAACTAATTCAATAACCTAATATAGAACATAATGTACATTATTTGTCTGTGTAACTGGTAAGTACATCCAAATATTCTTATTATTATGTATTAGTTTATTAAGGCGAACTCGCCATCCTCACCATAAACGCCAAGTTTTTTTAGAGGATGGCTCCGATATTAAGATTTGTAAATTGTAAAGTTTGTTTTGATCAATAAATAAAAAAAAAAAAAAAAAGAAGGCCTTTTATAACAACTTTCATCGCCTATTTCACCCCTTGTCGAATTTTAAAAAACTGTGAAACACGTATTTCTTTATTTTCAACCAGCAGCTCATATACTAAGTTTCATGGCAATAACTGGAAACACGACGGATTTCATACGAACTTTCAACCCCTATTTTACCCCTTTGGGGTGGAATTTCGAAAACCCCTTTCTTAGTAGATAACTAGTCATCACAAATAACACACTCTCCAAATTTCATGTCTCTAGGACCAGCGGTTTAGGCTGTGCGTTGATATATAAGTCAGTCAGTCAGTCAGTCAGTCAGTCAGGACTTTGAATTTTATATATATAGATAGATTACCGGAAACTTTTTGACCGCCCCTCGTATTTGTATACTATAGTTTGATGCTATGTTAATAAGGCCATCAATAAATCTCTGTTCAGCCTCAAATTATAGCAAAATTCACGCACGAGATCCGATGCTATCGGGCATCTATAGTCATTAGTTAGTTTGGTCAAAACAAAGCCGCTTCACACAGTGCAGAAAGATCAGAGAGTCCAAAAGATATTTTTAAATAAGTCCTACATTTTGTATATTACTATCCTACCTATGCTACTACTATCATGCTCGCAACTTCATCGCATTTTTAATATGGGCACTGAATATTGTATGCATAGTGATTGGTTTGTCCTTCAATCACGTCGCAACGGAGCAACGGGTCGACGTGATTTTTGGCAATGATACAGTTACAGATCTGAAGTAAACAAAGCTTCATTTTCGAACGCCAAATCAAAGATTGCGCCAACTGGATTTAAAAAAAAACTGTGAGAGGATTTCGCGATATGTGTAGATTGTGGCCTAAGCCATTTTCATTCCATTCTGAGAGAAGATCTGTGCATGATAGTGAACTAGCAATGAGTTAAGATGATGTTGTTTAACGTTGTATGCCTTTCCACCTGAGAAACTCCTGAGAACCTGTTCTTAGCTGATGTCAGTTTGTTAATACGGGCCTTAGTGATGCAGATGCAATCTGAGATGGAAGCGAGTACCGTCACTAGATGGGTGAGCGCTATAAGGCATCACCGAGAAGTTGAGTGTGAGCCCTAGGGCTCGAATATATCGGAGGGCAACGTCTTCCTGAGGCCGCCCCCTGTGAGGCTCGGACCTTAGGATGACGTTGGTGCGGGTGGGAGATCGCTTGAACTAGACAAGCGCGTACGTACCCGAGGCCGTGGGGCGAGTCCACGTTTGGGTGACGTTATAAATCATTAATTAATTAATTTGTGACTTTAAATCAATGCTATTAAGGTTAATTTTACTATCATTAAAATGGGCACTGTACATAGGGTAAGGGTACTCTTACAAGGTCTTCGAAGACTCTGTGTTTGGTTTATGTATGTGTGTGTGGCCTTACCTGAATTGTCGTTATTGACTTTACTGTTCTATTATTTTTATTCTACACTATACGTTATACGAGTACATACCTAACGTCCATAAATCGTCCGAAATCATCCCTTGTTTATTTCTATGCAAATTCAACCTTTGTTATCTGAAGTGGACAATGATTTTAATATTCAAATGAATTTGTACTCTAGTATTTTGTAAATAAAGTATATTTTCAAAATTCCTTGATTGTATTGTGCATTGCATACTAATTCGGGGTTTATTCATAGTTTTACGTATTGAAAATATTTTTATTTTACTTTGAGCTAGAGTTTTTATAACCGTTTGAGCGTTGCAGCATTGCTAAGAAAAAGTTAAGAATCACCATTGCTTTGCTCAGATATAATTTATTTTAAACCTTGTGTCTCGTTACAGACCAACCTACTTATACAACGAGTACTTACCTATTTCAACAAATAAATAGATTTTATTGTGATTAGATTTGATTTTGGCTAGTACCTACTCGCCAACGACACTGGACGATTGTGTTCCTGTGTCTTTATGCAATATTACCCTGGCTATTTAAAAATTACAACTACGATATCTATAAAGGAAAAGATTCATAATTTTATCAATTTATTATGTTAACATGTCATCAATATCTCGATACGCAAAGATAATGTTTTTATTATATAGGTTTGTAAACTTAATACGTTAAGTCTTGTTAGGTAAAATCTAAAAGTCAGAATACTTCCCTTATGTCGGGGGGTAAATATCATTAGGAAAGTTTGCATGAGGACGGTTACACATTGCCGCAAGCTGCAAGAGATTGTAGGGGTACGCACGTACATGAGCATATCATCGCTCATAGATGGCGTTGTTAGATATACGACGCAAACACGACGTAGCCCGAACAAAGTGCTATCGTTAGCCAATCACGTGCCGCCGCCTGAATCACGATAACGAAGTTCTTTCGGAATTGAACTATATATATTATAACACTTTCAACTCAATCCATATATTAGTATAATAATTTTTTGATAGTTATATTATATTATAATTTATGATAATATGATAATATAAATGTGAAAGAGAAGTAGAGTTTATACGTTACCTTTAGATACACGGTTCCATCCTAATAACTGATATTGACGGACAAAGAGAACTTTTAATGGAGATATTCAAATTTCATTAGGGTTATTTTATTAAATCTACAAGTAATTCAAGGTGACATGTAAGCCACAAGTAACTATTATGACATAATTACAACTCTACCATCGATTTCAAAAAGAGATCAGAAGAGCAGGCAAGTAACTCAGCAGTAAAACTTTAAAAAGCGCAAGGGATCAAAGGTTTATGCTTGTGGTAACTTCAACTACAATTTCAGTAATGTAAAGGCGTTACGGCTCTTGCGGACTTTATCGGCACTGCGCCAGTGCGTGATGAACTTAAGAATTGGCAGGCGAATTCTCCCGGCGCGATGCGGAGTAAAGTTAGCGCCGTAAATTTGTGTTTAGATGGTTACTTTGAGTGTATGAGGCGAAAATTTGGTGGCGGAATTTCCGTAGTACAACGGAAAAATTGCATTTCATACAGTACTTCTATGTAGGTATTTTTGTTTCACGATAGCCTTGCATGATGACAATATCTTGGAAATACCTGATATCAATACTATTATAATGTAAATGCGAAAGTTTGGATAGAAGGATGTTTGTTACTCAATCGCGCCAGAACAGCTGAACGGATCTGGATGAAAATTGGCGCAGAGATAGATTATAGTCTGGAATAACACATAGGCTACTCGTTATTCCGGAAATTGAAAGAGATCCCGCGGGAACCTATAAACCTCAATACACGCGGACGAAGTCGCGAGCATCAGCTAGTCAATAAATAAGAGATAATTGTTTTTATGGTACACTTGATTATGACCGCGACTTTATCCGCATGGAAATATGTTTTTAAAAAACCCATCGAGACCCTTAGATTTTTTTTTGCCTGTGTCACTCCCCAGGTTCTCAACTATACCCATGCAAAAGATCACGCCAATTCGTTGCTCTGTTGCGGCGTGACCGAAAGACAAACCAACAAAGAAACACACTTTTGCATTTATAATATTAGTATGATAAATAAACCTGACAAGGGGATTCCGGATTGTGCCCGAAAGTTATAGGATAATACCGAAACATAATAATGACCCGATTTTCCTTATTATACCCCATAGAATAATAGAGAGTCGGGGCGACGGGAAATATTATGATATTATAAACAAAGAGGGTTTATAGGAATAAGAAAATTATGGGAAAAATATTGAGTAATTTGTCGAAAATTGCATTTCTGATTTTAGAATTTTATATTTTCATACTTATACTTTTCAGAGGGTTGTGACTTACGTTAGGGTTGTGTAATAGATAATCTTCTTCAGCACTCACCAAGATATCAATAGGCGGTGCGTTTTGCTTGTTTTTCCTGTATGTTTAGAAACGGGAGGGAGGGTGCTGCCCATCGCATGCTGCATGTTGTACTACATAGATTTGTCTGCTTTGGCGGATCGTAGCGAATTAACCTTCATATTCCTTGATTATCATGGACTTCCGCAAAATAACGCCTGTTTTCATCCAAGTCCAATGTGATAAATGTAAAAACATAAATCACATTTTCATCCCACCATCTTGGAAAGAGTATTTTTACGCTTCAATATCTGATTGCAAAAACCGTTATTATCCGCTTGAGGATAAAGTAAATTGAATTTAGAACATCGTGTGCACGTTAGTAAATATCACTCGTCTATGAAGTTTGTGAATTCAAAACATCATTAAAACCTATTTACTTCTACCTCTATGGTGCCGAATTTCCATACATGTGCACGTTAGTAAATATCACTCGTCTATGAAGTTTGTGAATTCAAAACATCAGTAAAACCTATTTACTTCTACCTCTATGGTGCCGAATTTCCATACAACCGTTTTTAATTTGTTAAAACCTCACACTCGTAACCTTCTTGGTGTACTTTTTTAATTTGCTTTGTGCGCACCATTTTCTTTTACGTCATATTGTTTAAAATTAAACCCTTCGATTAAAAACAAGAAGATTGAAAATAAGTGAAAAACCTAAAATGAGTGATTCTAGTGACGAAGAAGTTAATTTGACGCCAACAGAATTGACTGAAACTGTTAAAAATGCGGAAATGAGCTTTCTCCCTCAACGATCACGCGAGAAGTATTTCATTTCCTCGCTGAGGTGGGATGAAAAATGACGTGTTGCACTCGAGTGAAAAGATTTTTCACCTCGTGCTCTTTTGATTCCCTCGCTGACGCTCAGGATTCTAATTTTTGAATCACTCGCTGCGCTCGTGATTCAATTTTAGAATCCTTCGCTTGCTCGGTCATCAAAATTGAGCACGCGGTTAAAAAACAACTTTTCACTCTTGTATAACAAATAACTATTAAATGGTTTTCAAGGGATAATATTGTGGTGGGAACTAAGCTAATTTGCGTATATTATCTCTCGATAAAGATTATGAGATTTTGACTTTCAGATTATCACTGGATAATGAATGACGAAGATTGAAGCGAGATAATTAGACCAATTGTTGTAAACCATCTCTAAACTAAACTAAAAAGACAGCTATGTTTATATTACTGTCCATTTCATAATACTCCATGTGGAAAGAGGACCAATAGATTTAGTTTAGTTTAGTGTAGGGATTGTGTTAAACAAAATTGGCCACAATATCTCGGGCCGAATTATCTCTACAGACTAGACCAGTGCCAATTTAGAAATCATAACTTTACAGAATCACTAACCATCAGGTGAGATCGCAGTTAAGGGCTAACTTGTTGTGGAATAATAATATAACAATAAAATCCGTTTCGAACCCAGGACTTCCTACTCAATAGACCACAGCTCTCACCACAGCGCCAAGTAGGTTATCGGGCTTAAGAGGGTAGACATCGAAATGCATATCGGCTTGCGAACACATCGATTAGCGCGTCCCTTCATTTGTCAACGTCAGCCCATCGTAGGTTTATTAGTTACTACAAATGTGCTCCTACCATTGGAGCCTTAATAGATGGATTTCCACTAAATATACCTTTGGACATGACTATTTGACTGATAAGACATATTTGAAGTTGTTTTAGATTTAATTTTTTTTATGATTGCCAATGATTGGAGTGACAAACGGAGTTACTATGTTTTTTTTTCAATTTTATTGTCTAGCCATAGCCAATGCCAGCGACTTCGTCCGCGTGGATTGAAGTTTTTTCGTTTCCGCGGGAACACCTTAAATTTCCGGGATAAAAAGTAGCCTTTGTTCTATTCCAGACTATAATCTATCTCTGTGCCAAATTTCAGCCAGATCCGTTCAGCCGTTGGGGCGTGATTGAGTAACAAACATCCATCCATCCATGTCAATTGTTATGATGTGATTACTATAATTGCTGATAATCATAAACGAAATTTACATTAATCGGTTTATCAATAATGGGGAACAATCACGAGTATTTATTAAAAAGGCAGTTAGAATTTGTCATCGGTGGTCTCGATTGGTATTTTTAAACAGAGTATCCCCTTACGGAACCTTATCAAGGAGACTCTTCATCTGTCAACGTCGACAAGTCCGAGAGTTATTGTGCGATCGCTATCTATTGATTGCAGTGACTGAGTGATAAAAAGAAACCTATGTCATATTCCAGACTATAGTCTATCTCTGTGCCAAATTTCATCGAGATCCGTTCAGCCATTCCTGGCGTGATTGAGTAACAAAAATCCATCCAAAATATTAATAATAATAATAATAATAATCTTTATTTCAGACATTAAAACATCCATAATAATACAATACTAATAAACTACATCTAATATTAGTAATGTTAGTAAAAAAAGAACTTAAATAACTATATTAGTAGTGTTAATAATTAACTTGATATCTACCGTTTGTGAAACACTGGGAGTGCATGTGCATGCTTACCCAGTGTCTCACAAAAGGATTTTCAAATTTTTCCGCTAGTGTATTGAGAATACCGTTGGTGCTCTCCCGCACCCTGCTCATCACTGATGCTGCTCTTTTCCTCATAATGCCATAGAAGTCATCTATGTGAGCTTCAGCAAACATCAGTGACGCGCTGCAGAATCGGGGCAATCCCAACAGCACTCTGAATCCGTTATTATACTGGATTCGCAGGTCGTTGTAGGCCCTCTGCGTATATGTCACCCACAGGCTGCACGTGTAAAATGTTTGGCAATATGCCTTAAAAAGCGTGAGCTTTACCTCTTTGTTGCAACGTGCGAACCTACGAGCTAACATGTTGCATCGGACCGCCAACGCCCTGCGTTCCCTTTCCATATCTTTGACATCGGACAAATCCTCAGTTACTATGTGTCCCAGGTATTTGAACTCTGCGACTCTTTTTAGTGGAATTCCATTCAGAGTAACTGGAGGAATATTCTTCAAAGCACATCCTCTGCTTTTAAAAACTAAAAGCTCGCTTTTCTTTACATTATATATGAGTCCGTGTGACGCAGCATACGACTCACATATTTTAAGCAATCTCCTGAGTGCACTAATTGATGGACTCAGCAGAACCATATCGTCTGCGTAACTTAAGTTGTTGATTATGGTTCCATCAATTGAGCATCCAATTTTGGTTCTGCGGAGTTCATCAATCAGCTGATTAATGTAGATGTTAAACAGGGCGGGAGATGTTAATCCACCCTGTCTAACCCCACAATCCAGCTGGTATTCGTCCGAGTAGGCATCAGCCCATTTGACCCTGTTTGTTTGTGAGCTGTACCAAAATAGCAAAATATTAACTAACTCCTGTGGGACATTAAGGTCTTGTAACTTCGCCCACAGCCTTTCATAACAAACAAGATCAAAAGCTTTGGAAAGGTCAAGAAAAACGGCATAGATGGGTGTTTTCCTGTCCGTATAGTATCTCACAGTCTGCTTGAGCGCCAGTATAGCACTTTCGGTGGATAAGTTGCTTCGGAATCCAAACTGTGCATCATTCAGATTCAAATATCCACTGAGCTGTCGCTCAAGCAGACTATCAAACACCTTCCCTAGAATCGCAGCTAAGGATATGGGCCTGTAGTTTAGTTTATCCGCAATATCTCCCGTTTTATTTTTAACCACAGGCACGACCACGGTCCTCATTAGGTCGGCAGGAAGATAGGAGTGCCGGATGCAAAACGTATAAAACATTGCAAGAATCCGATACAGATGAGAGCCGGCATGCAGCAGATGTTCCACACTTAGACCGTCGTGTCCCGGAGCCTTTCCCCTCGCTAGTCTCTTTATGGCAAACTTTACCTCCCGAGCACTGAACGAGAGTGAAGACCCGAAGTTAGGCTCTACACCCCCAAGCATCTGTCGGTCCTGTGATAATGTTGACCGGACTCTAAAGTGCTCTTTAAATACATTGGCTATACGTCCCACATCCGACTCCCCATCCACGCTCACAGGGAGACCCGCCCTTGGATTTAGTCGGCTGGTTTCTTTCCAGAATTTCTGAAATTTTTTTTGCTTATGCCGCTCCGCTATCCTATCCATTTGTATTTGCTCTTTATTCCTTTGACAATATTTGAGTCTATTTTTAAATTGCCTTTTACTCTCTTTCATACCTTGGTACTCTGTTCCATCCGCAGGCATGCCATTCAATTTCCACAAGTAAAATTTTTCTCGTGCCTCCCTGTGTGCGACTTTCACATATTTATTCCACCCTACCAACCGTCTTCCCTTCCTGACCCTTCCTGACTGGTTACCGGCTAACGCGGCTGTTTGAAGCGCTTGAATAACTTTATGGTACAATTTATCTATTACAGGCCTATGAGATTCCTCCGTACACATTTTGTCACAACAAGAGCTTAATTCTGAAGGAAAATCTATGTGTTTCAATATGCCGTTACATACATCATGATATATACTGATCTGGGTTCCTTCCCCCCATTTTATTTTATCATATTGCATTAAAGTTTAGATTGATGGATGGTCTACACATAGGCTACTTTTTATTCCGTGCCAAAAATTGCGTCGATCCGTAGCTCCGTTGCGGTGTGATTTAAGGACAAACAAACACACTTTCGCATTTATAATATTAAACAATGATAATGGAATTAATCACGAGTATATATTGAATGAAAAACGCAACCAATACCACCAAATACTCGATTGGTATTTTTAAACAGAGTATCCCCTTACGGAACCTTATCAAGGGGTCTCTTCATTTGTCAACGTCGACAATTCCGAGAGTTATTGGCCGCGACAAATTGTGCGATTGCTATCTATTGATTGCAGTGACTCACGTAGTTATAACGCTTTTAGCATTTTAATAGATACTAGCGGATGCTCGCGACTTCGTTCGCGTGGTATAAGTTTGTTTTCCCATAGGCACTCCTTAATATTCCGGGATAAAAAGCCTATTCCACTCTCCAGGTCCCTAACTACCCGTGCAAAATACCCGTTGCTCTGTTGCGGCGTGACTGAAGGACCAACTCTCTATTTCACCTTTGGGGTAGAATTTTCAAAAACTGTGAAACACATATTTCTTTGTTTTTAACCGGTAGCTCACATACCAAGTGTCATGGCTATAACTTGAGAAATGAAGGACTTTCATACAAACTTCCAACCCCTATTTTATTCCTTCGGGGGTGAAATTTTGAAAAACTGTGACATACGTACTTCTTCATTTTCAACTCGCAGCTCATATACCACAAGTTTCATGGCTATAACTTGAAAAATGACGGACTTTCATCGGATGACGGAGTTTCTAACCCTAGCCAAATTAATTTCAAGTCTGCAAGCGGACCTAGTATTTTTGTTCATTACTTTTGACCAAAGGTTTGAATTTTTAGCAGAGTAAATTCAGATTTTGAAAATTCTGGGGATTTTTGATTTTCTGGGTTACAACTACCCGTCCCGTCGCTCAGTTGCAGCGTAATTGAAGGACAATGTAACTAATAAACTGTGCTTTGGTATGGATTTGAAAACATCAATTCGTATTTACTTTTAGTTAGTGTTACTAGTTACCATTGCGACAGCGCATTCCTATAATACCATGGAATAATATAACCAGATTTCTCAAAGGTGTTTGATGGCGAACAATCTGCGCTTGGCCAGCGTGGTAGACTATGGCTTATACCTCATTACCACGGGTCTCAATTAGAGACCCGTGATTATTAGAGAGTCAGGGGTGGGTTGGAATGATGACAGTGGCGGAGTGGTGAGCGCTGTGGTCTTATAGTGGGAGGTCCCGGGTTCGATTCCCAGCAGGGTCAATTTGGGAAATCTATAATTTCATAATTTTCTCTGATCTGGTCTGGTGGGAGGCTTCGGCCGTGGCTATTTACCAGTTTGCCATCCTACCGGCAAAGACTTGAGGCTTAACATTTAAGCGTTCCGGTACGATGATGTGTAGAAACCGATTAGGGGTATGGGTTTAATATAACTGCCATGCCCCTAACAAGTTAGCTCGCTACCATCTTAGACTGCATCATACCTTACCATTAGGCGAGATCGCAGTCAAGAACTAACTTGTAGTGGAATAAACAAAAAGATGATGAACTGTAAACCATTCAACTATTTTATCTTAAGCGTCGATTTATGATAAATATTTTGAAATTCGATACTAAATCAGAAGCATGCATTGAATGCTAATTTATTCATTGGATGTATTGCTTAAATTTTTATGTGCATTATTTATTTTCATACTATTCCAAACCAGTATAAATATTTGAGTACTAAACATTTTCTTATGATTAACTTTTATTGAATTTTCATCTTATTAACGTCGAACAAAAATTTGCAGCAAGCTTTTATTTAAAAAAATTATTGGTACACTGTCTTATTGACGTCCAATCACTTGCTAGGAGGGTTCCAAATGCGAGCCCACAACAAACTCACCGGGTTTTTTTAGTCACCATCTCACAAACATCGTAAATTACTTAATTAGATTTATAATAATAACAATTACATAATTAGCCGTTGGAAAAATTCATAGTTACCCATGCCTTCCTATCATTCAAATAATCCTTTACACTGTAATAGGTCTTTTCTATGAGTAAATGTTGGTCAGCAAAAAAATGTATGTTTTCTTTTTAAAATATGTAAGAAACCTCGGTTCCTATCGCATAAAAAAACAAATGAGAAGAAAAATCCAGCTTGAAATGTCCTTAGTCAAAACATGTCTATAGCCAGGCGTAGATTCTGTACAGTCAGCAAAAAAGTCTCTAAAATAATAGCATTAAATGACCTCGCAAGCGACACGGCGGATGTAATTAGGCCGGTAGGGACAGCAAGAAAATTCTTCTTTTTAAATTTTCGAAACTCAACGAGTTTTTATTATAGAGCCCAAAGGACTTTTAGCGGGATGAGTTTTTTAAAAGCATGTGATGCCATTCGACCGTTACAATTTCGACTCTATTTTGATATCTTTAAAGCTGTTTTTGGGTGAATTTGGATTATTATACTGTGATGAATGAATGGTGAAACACGTACCGTTCGTTATTTACCGAACGTTTGGCTTTATGGTGGTGCTTTTTTTTTTTTACTTAAGTTCATTCAGGCAAAGTGGACGTTTTGTATAGGTAACTTAATAAAGGTTTTTTATCTAAATATATAATAAAAGGAAAAGGTGACTGACCCGGCAGTAGATGTCTATCAGTTGATAACGACGACCGGGTATACCTTCGACAACCTCCCTGGCGCAGTGTTGGACGCTGTTGTCTTAACGTGGGAGGTCCCGGGTTTGATCCCCAGCAGAGTCAAATTAGGAATTTATAATTTTTGAATTTTCTCTGGTTTGGCCTAGTGGAATGCTTCGGCAGTGGCTAGTTTAGTTTAGTTATTTAGCATTCCGGTACGATGTCGTGTAGAAACCGACTAGGGGTACGGGTTTAATTTAACTACCATATCCCCTAAAAGTTTAGTCCGCAACCATCTTAGACTGCATCGTCACTTATCATCAGGTGAGATCGCAGTCAAGGGATAACTTACAGTGGAATAAAAAATTAAAAAATAATAATATGTAAGCATTTCAACTCGGTTCAAATAATATTTTTTGCTGTCGATGATAACGATTTTCTTACGCAATAATGCCTCAAATTGGGGTGATGAATTATTTAGCAATGAATCATAAATCCCCATTCTATTGCTCGCAATAAAATACCACACACATTTATAAAAAAGTTGCAAAAACAATTTCTAAACCTGCGTAAGTACGACCTACACACAGTCTAACAGAGGAGAGAAAACTTTCCACTCGGGACTTGTATTGGATTTTCCAAGAGAAATTGCCCCCGCAAAGTGGAGAGAGAACTGACGTGGGTTGTAGGAATTGTAGTTGTCCCCGCCTGTTATGAGTTATTATATGAAAGTTTTTTTAGTTTTCTAGTATGAGAAATGGTTGTTTTTTTCCTTTAAAATAGATGAATAGTACTCATTTATTATTCTTCTTAACGAAGTATTTCTCAGTCTTTTTTATATTTAGAACTAGCTGATGCCCGCGACTTCGTTCGAGCGATTTTTTTTTTGTATATTCCCGCAGGAACTGTTTATTTTATCTTAGGATAAAAATCGGCCTATGCTTATCCTTATCCTTCCCCGGGATGAAATCTATCACCCTGCCAAATTTGATCGAAATCTGTAGAAAAGATGGGCCATTAAAGCATAGCAGTAGCCCGTTAAACCTCCAACTTTTTAAAATATGCGCGATTTAAGAAACGTGCATACTTCGAAAAGTTGGAGGAGCGTGCCCGGGAATCAAACGCGCGATCCCGAACAAGAGGTCTAGTGTCATAGCCAGGAAATAGGTATACTTATACTTTTTGATAAGTACCATGATATTGTCTGAGAAGTAATTTATGTTGCCTAGATGATTAGGCAATACAGAGTCTAAGATTTGTTAATAATATTCAAGCATAGCTTTCGTGAGCCACCGTTCAGTTTTTTTGTTAAAGGTCTAGCCCCACTACAGAGGCGCGGCACGTAGCGACAAGTATTCTTTGTACAATTATGTCGCAGTGCATCTCCGTGCCGCGTCGCTTAAGTTTGTCTAGCTCCATAATACAAACTCATACAAAGAATATTTGCCGCGGAGTGAGTGTGTAGTGGGGCTATACCTTTATTCTAACTCCATACTCGGGTCCCTGTATAATTGAATTATGTTAATGTTTTATACGGCTGTCTTCAACTAATTCGTGTACAGATTAACATCAATATATAGCCCCGCCTCGGTGCACTTTATACGATAGCCGGCTCCCGTAGGTGTAAACACACAGACGCCACACGCTGTGTCTTTGTCAGTTAAGTTGTACTCTCACCGTCCACTCTGAGGCTGAGATCTATAGAGCGTACTTTGACTTGGCTCAGACTTAAGAGTTAAAACGAGATGAGTTGTTAAAAAGAGAGTTTTGCGAGTAACATAATTCTCTTTTTAACAATGTCTTAAGTCTATGCAAAGTCAAAGTTCGCTCTATAGATCTCACCCTGAGTCTACATTTTTATTTAGCGTGGATTGGCAGGCTTTATACGTACCTTGAGGGCAGAGGCTCTGTCAATGCATGAATGAAATGAGTTTTTAGAGCTACACTAGCTGATGCCCGCGACTTCGTCCGCGTGGAATATTTTTTTAAACTCTTACGGGAACTTCTTAATTTTCCAGGATAAAAAGTAGGCCTTATTTTTGGCCACCGGGTCAGATAAAGTGGGACCTAATGTGCCTCGTGTCCATTATAACTGGTACAGAAAGATTTTCAAATTCAGAATATAGGTACAATTCGGCGTTTTTTTTAATTTTTTATTCCACTACAAAATTTTCCCTTGAATGCGATCACGTTGGTAAGTGATGATGCAGTCTAAGATGGTAGTGGGCTAACCTGTTAGAGGGATGGCAGTTATATTATACCCCAAATCGGTTTCTACACGGCATCGTACCGGAACGCTAAATCACTTGGCGGCACATATTATTTGCCCGCAGGGTGGTAACTAGCCACGGCCGAAGCCTCCCATCAGGCCAGACCAGACAAAATTCAGAAATTATAAATTCTTAAAATGACTCTGCCGGGGATCGAACCCGGGGCCTCCCACGTCAACACAAAAGCGCTCAACACTGCGTCAGGGAGGTTGTCAAAATTGAATTCTTTCCGATCACGGCGCTGGCTGACAGTACACCTAGCAATCCATACAGCCTTGTGAGAGCTCAGCTTAATGCTATCGGACTTATGCATCGGTGCTGATTAGTCTGTGTCAAGACGATTTCCGTCTAATGAACCGCTATCGTTGACACAGGATAATGTTAGGTGCGGTGTACATTTGTGAGGCTTTCATACAATACTCCACTGTAACTAGACTAGCTGATTAAAAAAAAAAATCAAATATTTTTTATTGAAATAAACTTTTACTAGTACCTACTTACTTTTGAATCGACAAGTGAATCTACCACTAGTTCGGAATGTCATTTTTTATAATGCTAAGTGGGTTTCGCTCTGGTTAAAAGACATTCATAATCATACTTAATGAAATTAAAAATGCGAATGTGTGTTTGTTTGTTGGTTTATCTCTTAATCACGCCGCAACAGATCAACACGTTTTTTTGCGTGGGTATAGTTGAGAATCCGGCGAGTGACATAGGCAGTAGCCTACTCACTACTCAGTAGCCTCAGTAGCCTCGTATCAGTAGCATATGTATGTAGTTTTTCGGTATTAATCCCGAAAAATTAGGTAGTTACCGCGGGAATGTTAAAAAACTTAAACCACGCAGACGAAGTCGCATTCCTCAGCTAGTAAGAAATAATGAAACATGTATATTAATACATGTTCCATTATTTCATATCGACTAAAATTAGCGTAAACTTAATACCTTCCCATGACATATTATTTAAAGCGTTTATGAACACCTGCCTTTAAATAAGGTGCACCCACAACGGCCGGTTCTTGCACATCCATCTGATTACATTAATTAAATCTGTGAGACCTACAATTTGGGCACAGACACTTAATGGCGCCCAAAATTAAGTTAATATATTAATGCGGTGAAACCTTTTTAATTTACTTTGCCCTGCTTCACGTGTGGGGCAGGGCGAAAGTATTGTCCGCGATTATCGTTTTTTGTTTTTGATGTTTCTAATATTTTATTTTATGTTCAACTGAAGTGACAACTGATACAATAGTAGGAGAGTAGAAGCAATTAGCAACAGATTCTTAATCTTGGGGATGACCAAAATTTATTTTCCATTTAATTTTACGACCGACAAGCGATGGTTATTATCTTGTATGTCTCCTGTTTTTCCTATTTAAACTGATGAAGATTAAGATGTTTCCTGTTTCCGAGTAATATTAAGCTTAATTTGTAAATTTAAATGATAAATTATTGACACAGTTTTATGTATATACGCCATCATTTGTAAACTAAAACTGTCAAGTATTTTAAATATATTTTTTTATTTCTCCTATTTCTCCTATCCGTCCGTCAAGGGTTCAATATCCGGTTACGTACTAATCTATCACAACTTTAAGCATTTAAAAACCACTGCTAAAACTTGAAATTGTTAAAATTAAGTGTCAATTTATTTTTGTAAAGCATGCGTTAATAATTTTTTTTAAAATATAATTGTAATTGTTTCGGAATTTTCGGTCGGTCAACTAGTCTTTTAAAATAAACGAGAAAGTAAGCCGGCGTCTCACTTTTAACTGTGAATCAATTAACCGCTTCATAGCAAGAAAATTTATTTTTATTTAGGTTCATATCGTTTAATGTTAACTTTCATCGATGATGCTACGGTAAATAATTAGCTGCGTTCGGTAATAAACCGACAAGTAACATATGGATGCCACCAATTCTGTTTTACTAGTGTTTTGACACACTTTAATACTTTTGGAAACTATGTAAGTTTAATTACGTTCTGCCAAAAACGCTTAAAGCACATAATTGTTGACTTTCGTGTTTTAGTATTATAATTATTAGTTTTCAAACTGTCATTTTGAGTAATATTGCTAAAGTCTATGTACTATGTATAATATATATATTATTAATATAGTACTTTAATGCTTTTAGTAACTACTTAAGAGCTCCTGCGAGTTTTTTTTTAGCTTGATTCTCAAATTTTCTTTTAATGTAACCATTATTCACGGTACTTAACTTTTTATTGCAGAAAAGGCTTGCGCTTGACGACAATCATATTTATTGCAAAGCATTGATGAGGTCTAGGTTGGAGCGAACTTGCCTTGAAAATGCCTGTTCACTCTTGCTTTGAAGGTACTGAAGGTTAGCGGCAACCGAACACGTATGCATATTCGACTGCGGCTGACAGGGTCCTGGGTTCGATTCCCAGGTCGGGCAACAAAATATTAAGTAATAGTTTTTCAGACAAGAAATACTCATTACTAGACCGGAGTTGGAAGTTAGAGGTGTTTCACTCTCGTGCCTTGGAGAGAACGTAAAGCCGTCGGTCGGGTGCCTGATTTCTCTCCGATCATGTCAGATTTTGCGTCCCAACGTGTGAGGAACCAAGGCTGTGAGAGTAAAGGAAAAGAGTGTGCAATTGTGCTTGCACACACACGTCATGAGCACTATAATAATATCTCCCGCCTTGGAAATTATCGTTTAAAAACTCTCGTTTGACGTTTTGAATGAGCGCGCCAGAGATAATAGCAGAAGGTAGGAGAGATTGTGCTCGTAATTAACGGATAAGACATTTTGTTTATAGCGGCAGACGCCGGCTAAGGAGATCAACTCGTGCGATATCAAATATTTCACTCTATAGATACGCGTGGATAAAGATTTTTTTATTCCCGCGGAAACTCTTGAAGTAAGAATAAAAAGTAGCCTAGATATGTCCTTCCCCTGGATACAACCTATCCCAGTACCAAATTTCATCAAAATCGGTTGAACAGATGGGCCGTGAAAGCGTAGCATACAGACAGACAGACACACTTTCGCATTTATAATATTAGTATGGATATGTTTTAGTAAAATTAGTATTATAGTATGGATTTCTTAATGCAAAAGGTTTACTATTAAGTTTCATAATTCATTTATTTATTTGTGAATACAGCTTGAAGATGTTATGAGTAGGTTCACCTATCACTACAACCCATTAACGTCCCACTGCTGGACACAGGCCTGCAGGACTCTCATAGAAGAGACGGAATTAGAGCTTAGACCCAACACGCTGCTCCAATACGGGTTGAAGCGCTTTGACGGCTATTATCATGTTAGTGATAACAAACGTTAAGCGACGGCAAAACGTGCTCTCCGAGGCACGGGGGTGAAACACAGCCAACTTCCTAACTCCGGGCTAGTACCACCTAGTACTGAGAATTCCTTAGTCAGAAAAACCCAGCACCTAACAACCCGCGACTCGAACCCGGGGCCTAGTCGGCCGCAGTCGAACATAGTAACCACTAGACCAATGAGGCAGTTGCATAATATAACACAAATATCTATTTAAATGTTATATATTTTAAAAGGCCCGGAAAGTGCAACTTATTTTATTATCCTCCCCATAGTCGTCTAGCTGGTATATAAATAACACCTAAGTATCCCCAAGTATTAAAATAATCCCTGTTATAACCTCGCCTTATCTCGCGGTAGTAAATTTTAAATGTTTAGTGCAAGTCGGGTACTGTAATTTCATTTAGGTATTATAACTAATATTTTGTGTAAATTGTTACCTGGTAAGGTTGAGACAACTAAGTATGTGTTTTGAAAATGTTAATTTTTTTTCTTCTACAAGTTAGCCCTTGATTGTGATCTTACCTGATGGTAAGTGATTATTTAGTCTAAGATGGTAGCAGGCTAAACTGTTGAGAACCTAGAAAGTGATAAAGGCTATTTATTCCGGAATATTAAGGAGATACCGTGGAATTAAAAAAAACTTATTCCTCGCAGGCGAAGTCGTGGGCATCAGCTAGTTATTTAATAAATAATTAAAAAAAGCACTGCATTGCGGTTATTATGCCAGCTTAGTTCCAGATTTCCACGCGATGAGATGTCACCAAGAAAATTTCACAAAGGATCTCTGCACCTAATTTCCTGAAAAAAAAGTTTAAGTAAAGCAATGAACAAACGAAGTGATTTGCCAGAGAAGCGATAAAGTGCAGGATGCCGGGATTAAGGATGACTGAAGGAATTTTATTATGTGGATGTGGCAACTAAAATAATTGGACAGCCACCAAATGCACCATTATGCATTTCTTACTAAGACTTCCCATAATTTTGAAATAATTACATAATATCTATTTTTATTGTTACAATATGTATTATTAAAGATTATTAATTTTATATAAATATTATTAAGGTATTATTTAAACTTAAATGTATTTTGAATCAAATAAACTGTAAAACAAATGCTTTTTAATCGTCGAGTGAATTTTCCACTGGTTTGGTATACACTTTCTACCGAGAAGAGCCAGCAAAAAACTTGGTGGTTGGTCTTTTCAATCAAAAATTACAGTCATTATTAGGATTCAAGTAATACTGCAGTCTCAAGCATAGTGACTCAAATCCATATTATTATTTCTAGAAGAAAAATTTCTAGAAGTAGTTTTCGTAGATAGCGAGTACGATAGTCATGAAAAGTTATGTAGATAATATATAAAAATTACTATAAATTATAGTCTTACAAACTTATCCGACCCGGAGAGAGCATCTACTTAAAACAAAATAATAACAAAAACTAAACGGTCATGAAAATTAGTTCCAATTTTGGTAAACAAAAACTAAACAATCACAAAAATTTGTTCCAATTTTGGCCACCGGGCCAGATATATTGGATTACTTATGCCTCATCTACCAGTATAAAGTCTTTCATGACTTCAAGACCTAAGTAACGTTATTCGTGTAAATTCTACAAATTCACGGCAGCTCCGCGCGCCCTATGCACCTTTAACGTGATTAGGATTACGCTCATGGAAATTGTTGTCATGCCTTGCTTCAGGATGGTATGGTGATGCAAGTCTTGCAAGTTTACTTGACTACGTCAACACCATTATTTATATATTTTTTATTTCAACTACTAATACTACTGCTACTTGAATTTATTTACAATTACCCCCAATTTAAAGGGGTGGGGGGGGGGGGGGATCTAGTCCCTTAAGTAGGTCAAAGGAAATATTCCGTGGTGGAAAATATGTACTTCTGTGTAACTCCGGGAAACATTAGTTTTAAACACTTTAGAGTCGAAAACAAAACATGTTTATTTTAGTATTGGTGGTGGTGGTACCTTTGACAAACATAATAATATATACCTAGTCAAAAGTGCTGTTGACTGTTTTTTTTTTCAGTTAAAACTAGTTTTAGGTTCAAAAAACTTTGTGAAACTTCTCGCAATTAGCATAAAAAGTATTTAATTCTATTCCCATTTCAAAAAAATTCTAATACGAAAATCTGTTTAAAAAAACATGCACGGTGCAGCGTTCGTTAAACGATTTAATTTATTTTTTAATTAGTGCAAAGCCATGCATAGGAAGAGACAATTCGGGTCACAACAATTAAGGTGCTCGGTTTTTATTTTGTGTGTGTGCCAAATTTAAAAAAACAGCAGCCTGACTCGCTGCCAGGAGCGGGCCGGGTTAGATTAACTGATGTTAAAAGTTGGCGACTCATGACTTTGCGTTTATACGGCCAAAGCGGTGATAGTCTAGTGGTTGAGGACTGAAACTGTAACCAGAATAGGTGTTTTTGACACTGTTTTTTGAAACTATTATATAAAAAAACACATTTAAATCTGTTACAGATTCATTTCTGTTAGGTACAGTTATAGTGTTTTGGGCTAAGAGATTTAAAAACACATTGACAAGCTTTGATTCTGTTATCAATTCATACTGTAACACTTAACATTCTGTAACCAATATGAAACTGATGAAATGTTTTTCAGTCCCTGCTGTTTGTTTAGACTAGGTATGCTACAGGGAGAGCTCCGATAAGTCGGAACTTCCGGTTGATTTTACACCTCCGGTTCCGACTTCGGCTCCGACACTTTCAAATCGAACGTTTTAATCGGAGGTCTAGTCATAGTTTTGATCCCCGGCAGGGTCAATTCGGAAATTAATAATTTTTGAATTTTCTCTGAACTTTTCTAGTGGGAGACAGTTTCGGCTACTTTCGGCTATAGTTATCGCCTAAGTGGCGTTCCGTACGATGCCCTGTAGAAACCGATTAGGGGTAAGGGTGTAACAACTATTATTACGCTACCATCTTAGACTGCATCATCACTTATCATCAGGTGAGATCGCAGTCAAGGGCTAACTTGTAGTGGTATCAAAAAAAACAACAAGTGAAATTCATAACACCCGCCTGTTAGGGTCAGGGTATAAAAATGAAGGAAATGTAGGAAAAGCACTGTAGAGAAAGGTAAAGTAAAATATAAGAAACTATTATAAAAGGAGTCCTTAAAACTACAAATGAAGAGAATACTTGTCTGCATTATACATGCAGAAATATTATCTCCAAGCGGAACATTCTTAGAAGTGGTACAGACTAATGGAACGATATAGACGGAATTGATGTAAAAATGATTCATTAATGTGATGACAATCTTTTTTTTATTACTTTAGTGACATCGTACACTTTCGCATTAATAATATTAGTAAGTATGGATTTATAACAAAAAATTATTTTGAAATTAGAATTTTTAATTTGCAATAATTTTTGATACTTTTAATAAAGTCATGATATCGACGTTATTATCAGTTCTTGTTTAACTTTTTATACTTCAAAATATACAATTACATACGTCACCGTCGCGGGATCAGCTTCTGTTGTTGAAAATGTATTTTCAATCAATTTATTAAAATTGCTGTCTATTCTCTTCTTTAGTCATATATAAGAGAAAGCTGCAACATTCATAAAACGGATCTTGTTCTGGTTTTTTCTCAAAGAAACGACTATTTTAATATAAATGCTAAGTTGACTATGATCTTTTCATTTGCTTCTTACCCGGCTACGACAGAGGGAATAATGTCTTTTACACACTTAATTTATGAAATTCACTAGCGATTGCTCGCGACGTCGTTAACCTAACGTATACATACCAATTCATACTAATATTATAAATGCGAAAGTGTGTCTGCTACGCTTTCACGGCCCATCTATTCAACCTATTTCGATGAAATTTTGTATAGGGATAGGTCGTATCCCGGGGCAGGATATAAGTAGGCTACTTTGTATCCCGGAAAATTCACGAGTTCGCGCGGAAATAAAAAATCTTAATCCAAGAAGTCGTGGGCATCATCTTGTTACAATATAATATTATCTAAATTAAATTATAAAATTTGATTACAAAATAGCATTTTTAAAATACATTATTACTTAAATGACATTGCTTCATAACAGTAATATTATAATATTATTAAATTTCATCCCTTCTATTCCATCTTCTACAAAGATGATCGCGGACGGTCCCTAGTAGCTTCTCTCCGACACTGATATAATAATACTTCACCACTTTGACATGAAATGCGCACTCTGGGTAACTTGACAAAACGTTGCTACCCTTACAAACCCTTACTTCTAAAAGTTGACGTGGCACACCACAATGTAAACCCTCCATATCGTAGCGTATGCTCATTACCATACAGTATGATCGTAGAGTCGACTGCAATTTGCACAGTGCATGGTAAAATTCAAATTTCACAACCCCACATGGCGAAGCCCGGGTGGGCAGTTAACTGGTGTGACCGTGTGTATGGTACAAGACATAAGTCGTAGAACTAAAAGTATCTCCACAAAAATAAAATCGGGTAAGATCTGTTTCATAACCTAACCCCGCCAGGGTTGATTTGGGAATTTGTAACTTCTTTTATTAATTGCATTTTTAACATCGAGTTTACACTTAAATAACACAAATAATTTAATATCAAAAATTCTTTTTTAAACAACCGACTTCAAACTCCCGCGCCAACTTTACAACAACAAGCACACGCTATACAAAGTACTTATTTTATTGTTGATATTTAAAAAACCGCTCAACCGATTTCGATAAAATTTATATGGGACCACCTTTGAAGTATACCCTTTCAAACAAAAAAAGAATTTATAATCGGTCCAGGCGTCTTCGAGTAATCGGGGAACATACATAAAAAATAAAAAATAAAAATAAAAAAGATTCCGACGAATTGAGAACCTCCTCCTTTTTTGAAGTCGGTTAAAAACAACTACAACCGCAGTTATAACCTCGCTGTTTTTCTTAAATTCAGTGCCTCGGATGTGTTATTTTAACTTAGATAAAAATACCTAAGCATTAATCGCTAAGAGCGAGGTGAATATGGTGTATGTTCCATCAATTGAAACCCTCCATACTTAAAGGCAGCGAGAGACATCTTGGTGTGGGAGCGTTATCTTGATGAAACATGTTCAGTGGCTTAGAGCGACGATTCAAGGATTTCTAAAAAAATATTGTGAAGCATAGAAATAAATTATTGCAATTTGACACTGTACAGTCACAACTACCAAAGACAGTCTAAATGATAGAAAATATATAATGAACCTCAAATAATAATGTTAACGTTATTTCACCTTACTCCTCTCACCTAAGGTTGTCTGTAAGAGATCGCTTTAAGTAATAACCGCCTTTGCACGCAATTTTTTTACCTACGAGTACTATGTTTTAATTAAGTACTTTGTAAACTATGTCCAATAAATATAATAAAGTGTTTTATTTACTTTGTAAACTATGTCCTGTATTTGTGTACAGTAAATTATTAAATAAATAGTTTTCAATATCGGACTCCGGACACTTTTAGACTGTCCCTAGTATATTACCAACGACAATTACAGTTCCGCTATAACTCCTGTTTGGTTCTACTGTAACACTTAAAATTGTGGGTACAAAATCGCTTCGTCTATAACTTGCACCGCCCCACAACACTGAAGATCTTGCAGCACATAAACACACGCGCTATATTAAAGTCTAGGAGTAAACATGAGGCGTCTCGGTGCAATAACAGTGTTGCAGGTACTCCAGGAATTTGAGCAGGAATTGTTCAACTTATAACAAAATAACATACAAAGGTTGAATAATGTTCTACCTAGGTACATGTGCTCTACTTATCTACTCTGTTAAAATAATTTTAATACTTTTATCCTGTAATCGTTTATCGCCTTATTTAATACTAGTAGATGCCCGCGACTTCGTCCCCGCGAAATAAGTTTTTTAAATTGCCACGGGAACTCCCTAATTTTTCGGGTTCATATATACCCTATGACACTCACAAATAATGTGGCTTTCTATTGGTACCAGAATATTCAAAATCGGTTCAGTAGATCCAGAGATTACCCTCTACAACCTCACAAACTTTACCTCTTTGTAATATTAGTATAGGTAGATCAAGTTATAATTTATTGTTAATATTAGTTCGTAACGGTATTAACTACTTGTAAGTAAATATAATTAAAAATAGTGCGATAAATTACAGCTCCAAAAGTTTCTTGCTGCAACATTCATACCTATTTATATCATAAATGCGAAAATGTGTCTGTCTGTCTCCTAAGCTTTCAATTCAATTTGTTTACTTTCATCATTTAGAATATACACTGATACTAATTCATACCTTAAAACTAGACTATAATATATCATTGTGATTCCGTAATTATTTTTTTGAGTCTTGTGTGCAACCGCTTTAACGGCCAGTCACTAACAGGTATAGTGAAATATGGTAGGTATACAAAGATAAATTGCATCACGGAGAAGCATTTAAGCAACTTTTTATTCCGGTAGGACAAGGATTTCCCGCGGGAGTTAAAAAAATTACGATCTTTTAATTACTAAAACGGTTACGAGTTTATGTAGTTGTTGTGAATTAAAAAATTTAATATAAAAATAAGTTTTAAACAACCGACTTCAAACTCCCGCGCCAACTTTACAACAACAAGCACACGCTATACAAGGTTTTTATTTTATTGTTGATATTTTAAAAACCGCTCGACCGATTTCAATAAAATTTATATGGGACCACATGGGAAGTATGCTCTTTCAAATAAAAAAAGAATCATTTAAATCGGTCCACCCAGTCAAAAGTTCTGAGGTAACAAACAATTAAAAAAAAAAAAAAAAAAAAAAAAAAAAAAAAAAAAAAAAAAAAAAAAAAAAAAAAAACAGTCGAATTGAGAACCTCCTCCTTTTTTTGAAGTCGGTTGAAAAACGTAGTAGATAGACAAACTAAGCTAATAACCACTCCTATAGTTAAAATAATTCCATATCTTTGAAGCGAATTGTGCAAGTTGTGTCTTGTCGGCCGCGAGTGTCGCAATCACCTCAATTATTTAGACTTAAGACCGGCGATTCTTTCACAATTGCACGTTTCCCGCCAGGGTACCCCATGATTTCTCCAGGGAATACGGGAAATGTACTAAATTGTTAATGTCGAACTTTCGTTTGATTTTCCTTAGTTTTTTTTTGTTTGTTTACGTCGACATTAGGTACAATTGGAAACGGGTGTAGGAGTAAAACCGTGATTTCCTTACTTTTGCCCTGTGGGATTTCTAGGTACGCGTCGGTGGTAAGGAAAAGAAAATATTTTTAACCGTTATTGATACGAGAAGTTAGGTACATTTCCATTACTTTACAGACACCATTAAAGCCATTTTTTATTATACATTTTCATACGTTCTATAAAGTTGGGAGTTTGATCGCCGATTGAATAGCGGTTAGCTATGCCTCAGTTTTTTTTATCAGCACCGACGTAACGAAGCTAGTGAGAAGACTAAAAAATCGGCCAAGTGCGAGTCGGACTCGCGCACCGAGGGTTCCGTACTCAAGAAGTAGGTATAATTACCTTTGTTAATGAACCGCAAAACTAACTTTGTTTGTAGAGGTTTACTGTTAATATCAAAAAATTACGTTTGTTGTATGGGAGCCCCCCTTTAATATTTACTTTATTGATATTTAATTATTTATTTTGAAAGGTACTATACAAGTTAATATTCTGTGAAAATTTGAACTGTCTACCTGTTACCGTTTTTAATATTGAGCAAAAAAATACGAAAAAAACACGTTTATTGTATGGGGACCCCCCTTAATATATATATTTTTTTAATTTTTAGTATTTGTTGTTATAGCGGCAACGGAAATACATCATTTGTGAAAATTTCAGCTTTCTAGCTATCACGGTCTATGAGATACAGCCTGGAGACAGACAGACAGCCAGACAGACAGACAGACAGACAGACAGACAGACAGCGGAGTCTTAGTAATAGGGTCCCGTTTTTACCCTTTTGGTACGGAACCCTAAAAAGACTTAACTATGCACTAACACTAACTCATGAGTTATTACATAGTAATAACTTGTGACAGTGCAGTGTAAGTGTTAAAAGAACAGGTGAACTGAGGGTTTTACGTTTGTCAAGATTCAATGGACAATTTCTTAGTAGGTATACATAAATGATAATTTATAAATTTGAGCTAAAATAAAATAACTCATTAGCCAAATAGGCTTGATTGTAGTTACATAATAGGGGGAACCTGAGTCTTCGGTACTTAATAATAGGGGGAAAAAGACTTAACCAATATGGGTCAAAATAATTAAGACGATCACGTTCTACCGAATTTCGTCCCAAAGTTCAAAAAAGAGACTTGAATTGGTGCCAAAAGCGTGTGTTAGATTAACTGATGTTAAAGTTGGCGACACCTGGCTTCGAGCCAGTCAGTTCGGGCTGCCTGATTTATACAGCTGACGATGTGTGATACTTAGCTTAGCATGGTATGGTGTAAAAAACTACATAAACTTTTTAATCTTTCCCAGTTTCCCTAGGGTCTTGAAATCCTTCAGGATTAAATAATCACTCAAAATAATGTGCAGAAAATTGCTGTCATATGTGAAATGTCCCGGGTTCGATCCCCGGCATGGTCAATTTGGGAATGTATAATAAAAAGTAGCCTATGTGCTATTACAGACTATAATCTATCTCTGTGTTAATTTTCATCCAGATCCATTCAGCCGTTGTGAAGTGATTGAGTAACAAACATCCATCCATCCAAGCTTTCGGATTTATAATATTTATTAAGTAGATAAAGATTTGTATAGATCTGTCATGAACTGTCTCTGTTCATTTGTTGGCAGTGCAAGATCTTGAAACGAAAGTGTTTTTGTCATGACGCCGTAAGAATACGTAACTGATATACCAACATGGATCGAAGATTGCCAAGTCGATACATCGAAGAAGATAGCTAAGATATATCCCCATCCCATATAATTGATTCTGTCCAAGCCCCAACGCTTCGAGATAACGCTCTATTTTCCGCTTGCCTCGCCCCGCTATATTATTTTCCTTTTACGCCGAGCATTGAAAATGTTTGCGTAAAATGAAACGCTAAACCTACTACGGGATAAGCTGATTATCATACCTACCTACTATCTTTTATCCGCTCATCACATCTTTGATTTTTCTCGTGAATTGTAGTTGTTTATCATACTAACATCGATATATGTGTATATTAGATGGGCACTTTCATAGAAAAAAATTGGGCGTCCAACCTTTAGAGCACGTTCCTAACCTGTATAGCCCGGTCCTTGTCCCCGCCATAGCGCTGTCCCGCTTTTCAGACTAGAAGGCGTTAGTGAAATAGGTCCACATACTTTGTTTGACAGGGCCCGTCTATGTAAATTGAAATCGTTGCATACTAATATTATAAAAATGCAAAAGTGTGTATGTATGTTGGTTTGTCCTTCAATCACGCCGCAACGGAGCAACGGATCGACGTTTTTAGCATGGGCATAGTTGAGGAGCTGGAGAGTGACATAAGCTACTTTTTATCCCATAAAATGAAGGAGTTTCCACGGTAAACAAAAAAATTACTTATACCACGCAAACGAAGTCGCGGGCATCAGCTAGTAAGATCAATAATTTGAATAAAAGGATGAATGAAAATTGTTTCACCTAAAAAGTTACTTAAAAAAACACTGTAAAAAAACAAGAAAGAATCAAATAAAAATAATTACAAGAAAATGCCAAGTCGCGCATTCGAAACCTTTGTAACGTTAAGTTATGAGATGATTAAATATGGGTCAAATTCAGTGGTCAAAACTATTTTTTTTTAATAAATACAAGGTCTTCCAAAACACCTAAAATTGACATCCTCATTTAGTTTTAGTTTTGATAACCATTTTAAACTATAGTATAGTTTAGTAGTTTAAAGTGGATTAAAGGCAAAGGAAATAATAGATTATAGAAAAAAGTATGTTGAAATTTGATAAAGAAATGCTGATTTGATTGGGTTGTCCGTTGTCATCATCCCTATTGCACTCAATATTGGTATAAATAAATAACGTAACCCCCAGTTCAATAAACATGACAAAATAACCGCGGAGAATCTCTTGGAAGTCCAAATTTATTTATAAACACCTGTATGAACATTTTTATTTCCAGTATTTTACGCAAAATATTCGGTTCTCATATTGCTAAAGGCATCGCGTGATAGCCTTTGATGTGTTAATACGGCTCGCTCTTGGAAAACAATAACAGGGAAAAGTTCCCCTCGCTTTTCACAACTGTTTACTTATTTTGCGTCTCTATGCCGTTCGATGTTTCATTGTGTTTTCGTTGCGGAAGTTCTTTATGATGCGTTGAACAAGAGAATGTTTTAACGCGGTTGATACCTCAAAACTAGTTTTAATCTACAGCTTTTTATGTGCGAAAAGCTGACAGTGTTGTAAGTACCTCACCAATGTTAAGGTTTCCACTGTGTTTCTTAAACTAAATATTGTGATCAAATAAAAATGTTTTGTTTCTTTCTTTAGAAAATTGGCGGTAGTTCACCCCCGTGCCTTTGAGAGCACGTAAAGCCGTTGATCCTGCGCCTGATCTCTCTCCGGTCGCGTCGGATTTTCCATCCCATCGCACTATGAGAGTAAATAAGACTGCACCTGTGTTTGCGCACACACTTTTGCACTATAATATTGTCTATTGTGTCCTGCACAGATGGCTAATCTCTCTGGAGATTGCCCGCTGTGGCCGATATTCGGTCGGGAGGACATTCGATGTGGAGCTGGCGCTCGATCAACTCCATATACCAATACGTAAAAAATCTCCCACTCAGCCTTAAATACCTACCCATACCTACAAAGGAATCTATAGCAAACCGATAAAATTATTTGAAATAACAAAGTTTAGAATTGATTACCCGGTATAAGAGCATGACAAGGAACACACAAAGTATTTCCATAAAGCCCGGGAAATCTAATGTTTTTCTTTCATAAGACAAGCTGGAAGTTACAAAAGAGAGTTTTCCCAAAGAAACACAACATTTCGAAGTCAGTTCGCAGTTTTGTTTCACGAAATCAAAATATCGTGAACTTTTGAATTTACGAGAAAATTTAGCAAAGAAAGATTATACTAATTTTATCCAGAACTTTCTCTTTGTATGTTATCTTCATTTTGAGAGTCATGACCTTTTCCAATAATCACATAATAAGAAGTTTAAAAGATAAAAATCTTTAAAAATGGAATACAATGACTGATGTTCTTATAGCAAATAATGCCAAAAATGGTGATTTTTTTCATATAATAAAAAAATAAATATACCGAAAATTTTTGCTAACTAAAATTGAAAGAAATAATTATGTAGAAAGGTGTGATTTTTGATTATTCCAATTCATCCGCCCAAGAATAAAATTATGCAAATTAAATTAAAATATTTCCATAAGTTGTAAAAGCAAGAACGGCATCTTAATTTGAAACGGAAAAAGGAACACGGGTCGCGCACTGACGCGTTCGAAATTTGAAAAAGGGCACTGCATTTACATTTTAAAATTGTCGGCGAAAGTCAGTCGTTGGCGAACTGTGCTACAGTTCGCACACTTTAATGAAACGCATTTAACTGATGACGTTCAGGAAATTGCGAGAACTTTATTTGTTCAGTTCTAAGAGCATTCGTTTCACACGGACTGTGAGCCAGTGATCAACATACACGGACCGCTCAAGCAGTCATAGTCAACAGCTTGAAGCTACCATTGAAAAGCTGCTGCCAACCGCCCGAAGCAGTCGCGACTGCTCGAGCGGTTCGATGTATGTGTGTACGAATAGAAGACTCGACTATGCAGTGTCCGTGTGTCCGAGGCCTAAGAGTTTCTAACGTCCCAGGGACTTTAATTTGTCTTTCAACAATCTGACGAAATTGATATATCTATGGACCGTGTGAATGGACGGAAAAAAGGGAAGCCCTTGACCAACATTGGGAAAATTAGTGGAAATAGATATAAATGGGGTAGATATAAACGTTTCTAGCGGCTTATTCACCAATTTGCAGATAGAGTCGTTTTATAATAATATCCTTTCACTTCCCTTTACTGTATTAGCCTTCCGTCAAACTGTTAATTAAAACCTCTTGTTCGATTCATTCAGGACGGACATTTTCTTTAATGAAACCTTTGCTATCCCGCTTTTATGCTGGGCGATAAAAAGGGATAGAGGATGAGTTATTAAGGCATTGATAGCTAGTAATGAAGACCATTGTGCAAGGGGAAATAAGCAAGTTTACGACATCGCCTCTGAATAAATTATTTTCTAGTGTTACTTTATCTATACTTTACTTTAGTATGATCTTTATTATCTATGAAAATATTTATTGTCTTCTATAAGTTAAGACCGTCAGTGTTTATTATTTAACTAACAATTATTCACGAGAGCGTTATCCATACTAATCTATAGTAATATTACAAATGCGAAAGTTTGGATGGATGGATGGATGTTTGTTACTCAATCACCCCAGAACGGCTGAATGGATCTGGATGAAATTTGGCACAGAGATAGATTATAGTCTGGAATAACAAATAGGCTACTTTTTATCCCGGAAAATTAAGGAATTCCCGCGGGCGAAGTTACGGGCATCAGCTAGTAATATTATAAATGCGAAAGTGTGTCCATCTGTCTGCTACGCTTTCACGGCCCATCTGTTCAACCGATTTTGATAAAATTTGGTACAGGGATAGGTTGTATCCTGGGAAAGAACATATGCTCCTTTCTCTCCCGGAAAATTAAGGAGTTCCCGCGGTAATCGAAAAACTTTGTCCACGCAGACGATGTCGCGGGCATCATCTGAAAGTGATCTGAAAGAGAAAGCGTAGCACACAGACAAATACACTTTCGCATTCATAATATTAGTATGGATCTTTGTCGAATTTCGTCGCCAGTCGCAACGCACAATAAAATATTTTATTGTATAACAAAATTAATGCCAATTAGTGATCTAATTAAATCAAATTGAAATATAATTTCGTATTCATTTGTTTGTTTTGTGTTTTAAATTGGAACAATATTTGGCGCTTTAAGCGTTTATTGAGGTTAATAACATTAATAAATGATTACATTTAGCCCCCCTTCTGTTTATTATTTTGTTCCGAATCAAGCGATGGATTCTTAATTACTCTTAAATATCTGACGATACTTAAAACTACCTTGGAATCTCATGGAACTCTACGAATACAACACTGAAGCTGAGTGGGATGTGCTAGTAGGTACATAGTGTGCTAGTTGATAGTGCTATGACGACGGTCGACGAATATGACCTCCGTGGCGTAGTGTTGAGCGCTGTTGTCTTAACGTACGGAGGTCCTGGGTTCGATCTCCGGCAGGGTCAATTTAGAAATTTATATCTGAATTTTCCCTGGTCTGGCCTGGTGGGAGGCTTCGGCTGTGGCTAGTTACTACCCTATCGGCAAAGACGTGCCGCCAAGCGGTTTAGCATTCCGGTATGATGCCGTGTAGAAACCGAATAGGGGTATGGATTTAATATATAGTTAACTGCCATGCCCCTAACAGGTTAGCCCGCTACCATATTAGACTGCATCATCACTTACCATCAGGTGAGATCGCAGTCAATGGCTAACTTGTAGTGGATAAAAAAATAAAATAAAAAATAAATATTTTATAGACACATAATATTTTCAACAGGATATTTGGGCCAATTCCATCGCACACCATATCTAAACTAAAATAAAATAATGCTAAGCTCAATTTATATTACTATCCCTTTCATAATACTCTCTGCGGAAAAAGGTAGCGCGAGATTTAGAGCTGTCATTTCAGTTTAGGTTAGAAATTCTGTATTATAGAATTAGCCACACTGGCTAAATAGACGTCTTATTTCTTCTCAATAACGGATTTTGTCAAATTTTGGTACTGAGATCGCTTGTCTCCCAAAAAACTGAGATACTTTTAATACCAGAGTATAGAAGTTTTCCTTATTTTCCTAACGATTTTTAGAAACCATCGCGGATTAAAACGCGAATGAAGTTTCCTTATAAATAAATAGGTATTGAAGTATTATGAATTCACGGAAATTGAAATTTCCCTAGAGCTCCACGTTTCCATTTAACAGTTTAAAAGATTTCTTACGTTTGAAATGCGAAAGAAATATCGTAAAAGAAATCTTAAACGGTGACGAAATATTTGGAGTTCAAGGTTTTTTTAATTCTTTTATTCTACAAGTTAGCCCTTGACTGCGATCTCACTCGATGTTAAGCGATATCTAAGTTAGTAGCGGGGTAACCTTTTAGAGGTACGGCAATTATATTATAATAAACCCATACCCCTAATATGTTTCTAAACGGCATTGGACCGGAACGCTAAGTCGCTTGGCGGTACATCGTTGGCGGTAGGGTGACAATAGCCACGGCCGAAGCCGCGCCCCACTATGCCAGATCAGAGAATATTCAGAAATTATAAATTTCCGAATTAACCCTGCCGGGGAATGAACCAGGGGCCTCTTGATTATAAGGCCACAGAGCTCACCACTGCGACTGGGAGGTCATCCAAAGTACAGTTAGTTTAATATTATTTAAGTATATCAAACCTTGCCATGGCATGTTACATTTCACAATTTAATTGTGTAAATCTACATTTTATGGACAGTTAATAAGTACGTAATGATCGTACCTACTATTAATATTATAAATGCAAAAGTGTTTTTTTAGTTGGTTTGTCCTTTAATCACGCCGCAACGGAGCAGCGGATTGACGTGATTTTTGGCATGGGTATAGTTCAGGACCTGGAGAGTAGTATAGGCTACTTTTTATCCCGGAAAAAATCTTAACCAACGCGGATGAAGTCGCGGGCATCAGCTAGTTCAAAAATAATAATGAAAATAAATAAAAGAAATTTTTCCTATTTATCACACAATAAACTCCAATTATTAGAAAGCTACGTTACTAACAATTAAGTTATTAAATAATCAAATAAATGGCCATACAATTACAGAGAGTTGTATGTTACTAGAGCGCGCAGTGACCACATGTACCTACAGTCGACGTCAAAAGTCCATACCTACATAACTTAACAGTGTGCAAGCAATCTGAAAAACATAATCTCATAATCACTCATCCAGACAAACATAATCTGTCCAAAATATTTGCCTTCATTTAACAACATTAGGATCAAACCATTACTATTCAATACTACTTAGATTGTTGCCATAAATTGTCATCAATATCAACTTACAAGATGAATATTATTTATGTAAGTATACTACCATTTTGACGACCTCCCTGGCGTAGTTTTTTTAATTGTTTTTTTTTTAAGATGCTCAAAAAAATACATAATTTTGTTTCTCGCCAAACTATATACGTAGTTTGCGAGAAGTAGAGTAGTGGTGAGCGCTGTGGTCTTATTGAGGGAGGTCCAGGTTCGATTCCCGGCAGTGTCGATTTGAGAATTTATAATTCCTGAATTTTCTTTGTTATGGTCTGGCGGGAGGCTTTGGCCGTGGCTAGTTACTACCCTACCGGCAAAGACGTAAGTAGGTACCGCCAAGCGATTTAGCGTTCTAATACGATGCCGCGAAGAAACTGATAGGAGTATAATACTGTATTAATACATATTATAAACTAGATGATGCCCGCAACTTCGTCCGCGTGGATTGACTTTTTTTATTCCCGCGGGAACTCTTCAATTTTCCGGGATAAAAAGTAGCCTATGTCCTTCCGCGGGACACAACCTATCCCTGTACCAAATTTCATCAAAATCGGTTGAACTGATACATTGTTTTGATTCCCGCGGGAACTCGGGTTATATCCCGGGGAAGGACATAGGCACTTAGGTTCTATCAGGTTAGTAAACCTAACAGATTACAATCTACCGAAAAATAATCCGTTATATTGTAATCATTCGACAGTTTACAATTTCGCGAGTTAGATTATAATCTAACGGTTTTTACAATCTTACGGTGACATATGTATTGGTACTTACGGGGTACATAAGGCTTAATGGTAATGTTATACTAAGGTAAAAGATACAGATTGGTTTATATTCAAACCATACCTATAGGTTTGGCTATAGTTCAAAAGTAATATTAATAGTTCCACATTGTTAATATCTTGTAATCTATGGTGTAAGTAGGTACGTGGTTTGCTCCTCCATTTGTATAACTCTCTAATAAGTACAATAATGAGCCCATGACCATTCCATTCCATTCTAAAATATGTTTGTGGCAATAATACCACAATAATACTAAACCAGCGGCAGTTTTTTTATTATTTAGTAATTTCTCTATTTGTTCGTTGAAAGGGCTTTTGTACTCCAGATTTATTATTTACTAGACTATGCCCGCGACTTCGTCTGCGTGGATTAAGTTTTTTTGATTCCTGATTTTTGATTTGTTGAAGTTTGAATGATTTTTGATTTTTCGGAATAAAAAGTAGCTACGAGTATGACACTCTCCAGGTCCTCAACTATACCCATGCAAAAAATCGCGTCGATCCGTTGCTCTGTTACGGCGTGATTATAGAACAAACAAACACCCTTTCGCATTAATAATTTTAGTACGTAGTGTGTAGTATGATTATCTTAAGCGCTTACTTAAAGGTACGAGTAAGAGGGACTTCACTATCCTTATTTCGGAATTATTTAAGCGGGCGCAAACAGATGGTTAAAATTGATAAGTACCTTAGTGACGAATTAGATATTCTATATGGCGTTCCACAGGGCAGTGTTCTGGGCCCTACCCTATTTCTGATATACATAAATGAATTATGTAGTATGAAGTTGCACAATGGTCAAGTATTTTCGTATGCAGATGATACTGCCATTATTTTTACGGGCAATACTTGGGAAGATGTTCGAAATCATGCTGAAAAGGGGCTCATGAACATTGCCAGGTGGCTTAATTGTAATCTACTGACGCTTAATACAGCTAAAACAAACTACATGTGCTTTTCCATGAGTGAACGTTCTAAACCGCCGCATAACTTCGAAGTAAGGATACATACATGTGTGAAACGGGGGGCTGTTGTGGGCTGTGACTGTCCGGCATTGAAGAAAGTTGCGACCATTAAATACCTCGGTGTGATGCTAGATCATCGTATGACTTGGTATTCTCATATAGATCTTGTATCAAACAGAGTAAGGAAACTAATATGGATTTTTAAAAACTTAAGACATATAGCTTCTAAAAAAATATTAAACACTGTCTACTTAACTCTCGTTCAATCTATTATATCTTACTGCATTACTGCTTGGGGCGGGGCAGCCAAAACAAAGTTTCTTGAGCTAGAGAGAGCCCAACGATCCCTTCTGAAAGTTATGCTTTTTAAACCTTATTTATATCCTACTACACAACTTTATTCCGACGCTGGGCTACTTTCAGTTAGGAAGTTGTATGTATTAAGCATAGTTCTGAGAATGCATAAATCTTTATATCTTTTATACCTCTCAGAAAAAGAAATAGATATGTTGTAGCAATAACACATTGTGTAAAAACAGCTTTTGCTCAAAAACCAATACTACTCACAATCAAGTTACCTATATAATGTGATAAACAGAAAACTTAAAATATATCCTCAAAAATTACATGCTTCCAAGGATCTTTTGAAAAAATATTTATTATCATTAAATTATGACGAAGTTGAATCCCTTTTGAAACGCATCCTGTAAAAAAAAAAAAAATATATGTACATAAATAAAAAAATGATATACCTACCTACATTAATTATATAAGATTATAATATGGCTTCTTATTACTTATCTAATACACATAATCACAACACGACGATCATATACACACTCGCGATTACACACTAGGTACGCAAACTCATATACTACACTACACTACACTACACTACACTACACTACACTACACTACACTACACTACACACGCACACACACACACACACTTCCCAATGACGCTTGCACATATACTACATAAACAGTATTACTAACATAATGTCACAGCAGTCACTCAAATTGGTTTACATAATTATGATATTTCTCTGTTTTTTTTTCATTGTACCCACATATGGTTTATTTTTATTATTATTGATGTGGAAGAGCGGAGTCTTCTGACACAGGGGTTTATACAACTCTTAAAAGAAGGCTCCAAACTTACAAGTGTAAAATAATGTTGTAATGAGAAATAAACTTTTTTTTTTTTTACTTATCGTATTGTTATTGGTATAAAGAGAACGCCGTCTCTGAATTAATGATATCACTTCTCTTGAACTTGAGTCATTAGGGCTTTTATTGAAGGGCAAAGTTTATTCGTAACATAACTTTTCGACCGCCTGTCATGAAATTGACCTTAGGTCACGATAGCCTTAGGGCTAAAACACACTATAGTTTGTCTAATTTAGGATAATAATTTTAGCAGATCATGCCGTTTGCATAGTAGGTACTGCTTCATTCTGTCCCACTCTTGTCCTTCACTATAGCTATACACCTCTCATCTATCAAAATTGTCATCCTAAACTAAACAAACTACACTGACAAAAAAAATTGTATCGCAAAAAGACATCATCATTCACTATCGCACACTTTTTGACGACCTTCCTGGCGCAGTGGTCAGCTCTGTGGTCTTATAATTACCGGTGTCAATTTTGAATTTATGAATTTTCTCTGGTCTGGTCTGGCAGAATCACTGAGATCCACTGGCAGGCCCACTTAACCAAACACTGGCAATTCATAGGAGCCAAATGTATAGTTAGAAAACATAAGTTTCCAAGCACCAACTTCTTATTGTACCACCGACTCTTAGCTGTTTATCCTTCAAGTTAAAAAATCAAGATTTCAACTTTTCAGCCTGAAAATTCAAGTCGAAATCAGAAACCAAGTTAGCATTTCCAATTATAAAACTAGTGATACGAAGTAGGAACTAAGTGATTCTAAGTACTTAAACTTGGCTCGTTACCCGGTTTCATGTGTGGATTTGAAGAGTGACACTTTTAAAGTAAGTAGACTCTTGGAAATGCAACTTTGGCAATTTTCCGCGTCTTAATTGGAGGTTTGAGTATTTGGAGTATTTTGCACCTGTACTTAGTTAACTTAAGAGTCGTTATGATACCGGAAATCTTAATAATATTACTAGTTTTAATATGATAAATATCCATCTTTATGCGTATGACGTACCGCCAAGCGATTTAGCGTTCCGGTACGATGTCGTGTAGAAACCGATTAGGGATATGGGTTAAACTTAACTGCCATGCCCCTAATAATTTAGCCCGCTACCATCTTAGACTGCATCATCAGTTAACTTACCATCAGGTGAGATCGCAGTCAAGGGCTAACTTGTAATGGATAGAAAAGAAAAAAAAAGGAAGGCAAGACAAGAGAAAATTCAGAAATTATAAATTCCCAAATTGAACCTGCCGGGGTTCGAGTCCTTTTTATGTTAAATTAACTGAGTATTTTTAAACACTAAGTAAGACAAATATGTACACTTAAGCGGAGCATTTTACTACGGATGTTTTTAAAGTGTACCCATTTGAATTTTACGAGTTTTCCCCCGTTTTTAGGGTTCCGTACCCAAAGGGTAAAAATGGGACCCTATTACTAAGACTCCGCTGTCTGTCTGTCTGTCTGTCTGTCTGTCTGTCTGTCTGTCTGTCTGTCTGTCTGTCTCCAGGCTGTATCTCATAGACCGTGATAGCTAGAAAGCTGAAATTTTCACAAATGATGTATTTTCGTTGCCGCTATAACAACAAATACTAAAAATTAAAAAAATATATATACTAAGGGGGGTCCCCATACAATAAACGTGTTTTTTTCGTATTTTTTTGCTCAATATTAAAAACGGTAACAGGTAGACGGTTCAAATTTTCACAGAATATTAACTTGTATATTACCTTTCAAAATAAATAATTAAATATCAATAAAGTAAATATTAAAGGGGGGCTCCCATACAACAAACGTAATTTTTTGATATTAACAGTAAACCTCTACAAACAAAGTTAGTTTTGCGGTTCATTAACAAAGGTAATTATACCTACTTCTTGAGTACGGAACCCTCGGTGCGCGAGTCCGACTCGCACTTGGCCGAATTTTTATTGATATTATCTGCACCGAGGCTGAATAGCATTCCGAGTGCTTTTGTTTGAAATGTGTTTAAACTTTGCCCGCCGTTTGCCTATAAAGTGATTCTGTTTTTCAGACTGTATAATACTAGGATTTTCCTTTGTTGTGATAAAAATGACTGTCATCATTTTACAGAATGATAAAGGCTTTAAAACAATCGGTGCTATGATGATAAAGTAGGTTAAACGGAAAAAAAACAACGTTCTTACTATGTTACAGTCAGAATTATTGGTCAAAACGTCTTTTAAATGAAAAAACACCTACAGGAATTTTTAATAAATAATTCAATAACTTTCTTTATGTAGGCAACAGATGCTCATGTTTGTTAGTAAGAATACAATTCTATTAAAACTACGTTAGTATAATAAGTGACTTGTGACAATTAATCATTTGTCAAAATAGTTTTGACTAAAATTTCGATCATAACTCTTAATCATGACACTTCGCGTAGTTTTCATAATATTATCATGTAATAAATGCACTTAAATAAAAAAATGGAGGTTGGCGAGTCCGCATTGAAATGATTACTAAAAAATATGTATGTAGGTTTAATAATAACAAATTAAAAGAATTTAAAATAAAAATTTAAAGTAAATATTCTTGGAGTAATCTAACACCACGCTGTCTAGTCTATCCTACTTCTAGAGGTAAAGCGTGCAGACAATACTTGTTTTGACCACATAAGAGTTTTGACTGTAGCGTTTATTTTTACAACAGGAAAAAATCATTGAACAGAAAAGCTATGAGCTATTATAAAATAATATCTGATGCATGCCTTTTTGCGATTTTCCCGATACTATGAATATCTATTGTCTCTCCGGCTTGACAAAATGCTTTCTAGACTGATTCAATTATTTAGGGTCTACTTTTTTTTATTTATTAAAGACTAAGCGCTTGGCTGCAATAAGACTTGCTGGAAGTAGTGATGCAGCCTAAGGTGGAGCGCGCTCGCCTGGAAGATGCCTATTCACTCTTGATTTGAAAATACCAATTTTATAAGCGGATGGAAAAACGGAAGCCGGAATATTGAGTGAAGTGGGTAGAAACAGAGATATGCTCAGCAGACCAATCAGGTTATTGATAGATGTCGTGATAATTATATCACCTCATTGTTCCATGATCTGATTGCTTGGAACAACATGGCTCCTGTGTGTTATTCACTCTGCTCTTCTCCAATCTAATGGATATCGCGAAAGGCACCATATTCTCAAAATACGCTTTAAAAGGTCTCTGAAATCATGTCAGAGGATAATTAAGTGCGAAAAAAAAACTCGAATGGAAAAGATTACTCGTAATAAAGTTAATTTTTATTCGTTGATAGGTAATTCATTCTGCATTAATTCTTTATTAATTAACTAGATGATGCCCGCGACTTCGTCCGCGTGAATTGATGTTTTTTTAAGATTTAAACTATCCTATCTCTCAAGTTGGATCGAACTGCACATGGTGTGCGAATTTTATTATAATCGGTTAAGTGGTTTAGGAGTCCATTGAGGACAAACATTGTGACACGAGATTTATATATATTAAGATGGATGCAGGCGCAATATACCAAAAGGATTACAGTGTTTACTGGCCATACCATAGCGTATGCTTCGTACGTAGCGTACTTCTTTCGGGTGGGTTTAGGTTAGGTTAGGTTAGGCCCGTGGGCACTTTTGGAGTTTCCGGGGTAAAAACTATCTTATGTCTCTTAGCATATAACCTCACTTTCCAGGATACAATGAATCTCAGCACCAAAAATCGTCAAAATCAGTAGTCAACAGTTGGGCTGTACAAACATAAAAGACTTTTACATAAACATAATTATTACTACCATGGATTTTTACTTTTGGTCAAAAGGTCCATCCAAAAAGCATATTAACAAACCCTAAAGCTAAACAAGCAAAGTATGGAAAACATTAAAATACGTTAACAATTTTTTTTCAAAGTCGGTTCAGACAAGAAGCAGATTCTTAGAAAGAAAACGTCCACGCTAAAGTTCGAACAAAGGTTCTTAATCAACAGTGTGACGAACGACGCCGATAAAATAAAAGGAGGCGAAAGGATATAATGAAACGTCTCTATCCTCAAGATAAGGGAAAGGAGAGGTCTGAATAATACTTGGGATACAAAACCGAGGGTAGAACAAAGATATTTAACCCTAATTTATGAAATAGATACGATAAAACGACTATAGTAATACAATTCAAGATAAACTGGCCAACTGGCTTTCCACATCATTTTTGTTTTAGCATGATGCTTACTCTAAGCTCGCACCGGTGAAAATTCGTCAAATATATTAGTCTTATTATCAAATTATATTCTCAATCCAATATCGATTTAGTTATGAACGCCTTTCGTTATACCAGACCCTTTATAAATTGAAAGAGTTTAATGCTTTTTTGTCACGTATGATTTTCTAGCCCGTGTCTCCGCTATTTATATAGCTAAGAAAAACTTAAGTTCTAATAATATTGCTAATAGTTGCTCTACTCTTTCGATAAAACTCAATGGAGAAAGAGAAAATTCATTTAAATTCGTTACGCTTACGCGGCGCCATCTAATAAATGCACTTCATTAAAACGTGCTAATCCTAGCACGGTTCGATTGCGACTGGCGCTCGAATTCGAAATTCAAAATTGCAGCGTTCTTTTTTTGAATTTAGAACACTTCGCGGTGCAAATGGACGCTTTCTTGGAGTGGAAAGTTTTAAAAACTTTACCGTGGTGCTGTTATTCGTTGAAAATACTTGAGCAGCTTAATTTAATGTTGTCCTAGTTATTTTGAGTGTTTTTTAAATCTACGTAAGTGGTTATGCAATCTAATAGTAATGTAATATTTTGTGTGTTTATATTGATCTCAGCGCACAAATATCATACTAGGTAATATAATAAATGTAAAAGTAAAAATGCGAAAATCGGAGTTCCCGTGGGAATTCAAAAAGCTTATTCCACGCGGACGAAGTCGCGAGTATTATATAGATATGATATATAGTAGAAAAATATTATCTTCTAGGCGGGCGCGCTCCAACCTAGACCTCATCATTGCTTTACATTAAGGCGCAGTGGCTCACGAGATTAAAACAGGCGCGCGGGGGTGAAATCGAGCAAGCGCACGTCGCAAACAACTTTGCTTATCTTTGCTATACTCGCCCGACTTCAACATAGTGTGTAGAAAACAAAATAAATTTTTACTTTACAGTGGCTTTGGAAGTCCGTTTTTTCGAAAGAATTTTTATTTTTAACTTTTTAGTGTACTCTTAATCCCCACGGCTTAGGAGTGTAGTACCCTGCAGCATCAGAGTTGAGGAGTTGGGTCTTGGGTTTAAGTATGAAGTCGTTGCTTGACATCTACAATATGAATTCACCATAAAATACATCAATAATAGAATTCAACATAAAAATCCTAAATCGCTATTTTTAAGGAGTTCTGTACCCTGCAGCATCAGGGTTGAGGAGTTGGGACTCAGAGTTGAATCGTATACACGTGACTTGATACCTACCATATGAATTCACCATCAACTTCGTAATTCCCTAGTTTTGAGTCGTAGTCATACCTGCAGCATCAGGATTGAGGATTTGGAGTCAGACATTTTTATGGGACCATCTCGCGTGCTTCCTTTTACCACTGAAAAAAAATTTTCAAATCGGTTTGGAAACCACGGAGTTATGCGGTAACATACATTAAAAAAAAAACATACCTACGCGCTGAATTGAGAACCACCTCCTTTTTTGGAATTCGGTTAAAAATGCCAGAAATCATTTGTAAAAAAATAAATATTCACTTTTCAATACAAATTATTCCGACAATGTGTTTGATTTAGAAATAATATTTTATATTTCTAGAGCAAATTTTATTGGTTTCATTAGGGAGAAAAATTGCTTTAAAAGGTAGGTAAACTAAGAGGTATGTTTAAAAGAAATTTCAACGCAGAGATTTTTTTTTAAAATGTGTTTTGAGATGCGTCAATGGCTGCTTAAAGGTCTTGAAAACCGCAAATTATTTTTAAAAGCATACATTATGTCACCGTTTGTAGGATATATTGCTTTAAAATCCCGTTATGCCAATTTTACGCTATCACAGGACCTTCAGCGTGATTGTCGTCAAGCGCAAGCCTATCTAGCAAAAAAAAATTGAGTTAAAAAAATATGTGACCACGACGGTTAAATAAGCAATAAAGTATGAAGAAATAATAATAAAACACTTTATATTTCTGCTCGCAGATCGGTTTTATGTAAGGACAGGCCTCTTTCTTATTCCTAGACCCAAATAATTCACGACTGAAGCCAGAAGCCAGAGGTCCTAATGTTTTCTTTTTTCTATTAGCAATAAGTAAACCTTAGCCTTTATGTACAATAATAAGGGCTTGTACACAATTGATGTCGTATTTTTAAGACTGTGTTATGTCGAACTAATCTTTTATGCATAGGTATATAATTTTTTAAATATTTTTTTTTTTAAATTTATTTATTTCAATGGATACAACTATTTTAACATAAAATAAATGTCGCCAAACTGGTGGGCCAGTTTGTTGGCGAGTTGGCGCTCTAAAGTTAATATTTAAATTGTATCTAAAATTAGCACTAGTATAACCTAATAACTTATCCCTAACAAACAAGTAATTTTAAAAGAAACCCACCTTAACAAAACAAAATAAACAAAATAAAATACAAATAAACGATAAAAATAAAAGAGAAAATAAACAATATAAATAAAATAGAAGAGAAAAATAACAAACAGAAATTAATCAATTAATTAATTAGCCAGTATAGGAGTACTTAAGTGACCTTTTAACTTCTTCTTAAGTACTCCTACACTAACCTTATTTTCTTCCCTTAGCCAGTCTATACTATTGTAAATTTTGGGAACTAAATAACAACTTAACCTTTTACCGTAACAGTTACACACTTTTGGCAACGTGAACCTTATCTTTCTACAGCTTCTCGCGTTATCTCTTAGTTTAGTAGGTATTTTAAATTTAATGCGAAATTAGTGTCTGTGATATTCATCTATTTTTTGATTTTTCACTGGCCATTTTTTACTGATTTTGATGATACTGTGTGCAGAGGTTGCTTGCACCTTCACAATGCCTTTCGCTGACCGTAAGTAGTGTGTTGTCGAATATTGGAAAGAAGCAGGCGTTACTTTGCGGAAGTCTATGATACTTAAAGAAAGGAGCTTATTTTGCCATATTCCGCCAAATCAGACAAATAATTTGAATGATTATGACCAGCAGATAATGATTTGGAAGATTTGTATGGTGTGGTATTGTGCTATTGCTAATTGTTAGCTTATTGGGCTGAGAATATCGCAAGCTACACGTGCAAGCTACACGTGCAAGCCACACGCTGTACTACATAGATTTTTCTGCTTAAGCTTCTGGTTCCTTGATTAGTGTGTTTTCTCTCTTATTCAAATGCGCCCTAAGAATCTATGTTACGCTTACTTTAATAAAATAAATAGAATAGAATAACAATAGATAAAAAAAGGAATTTTGGTTGCGAAAAATAGCCTCATCAATGAGCACCATTATGTTTCCCTATATGGACGTGCCCTAGGAATCAACGCAACGCCTACTTTATTATGCAAATGGATGAAAGCGAATTTGCCTCGGCGTAACGGAACGTAAATTCAATTTTCAACCTTTTATTGGCCGACCTTCAAGAATGGAGCGCGAAATATCTTCGTTGGCCAAATCGGATGGAAAAATTGGTTTGATAAGATCTAAGGAGCCCTCTTAAAGCCTTGGTTATTTCATTCGGCGTGATCTCTCAAATTATGATAGGTACGCTTTTAGTGGGAGGTTTATTATTTTGGTAAGACTAATGTGATTTTGAGAAAAAGTTCAATACTTGGCAAATTGTATTCCCGGGGATCTTTTTAGCCCTACCCTTGGGATAATTTTGTACGCGTAGGTGTACAAAATGATCCTTTAGGTAGATTTTGAGAAATTTTAAATAATTCAGAAGAAATACTGATAGCCTATCAATTTGTCGAGATTTAATTTTTGTACAAAATTGATGCATCTTTTTGATAAATAAATTTAAAATAAAATGTTGCTTGCAGGTATGAACTAGTCTGAACAGAATTATTCTATTACCGCTGTGCCTTGGCTTATTACACCCTGACCTCGTTCCAGGAACTTTTAGTGCCTGGCTTCATTTTATTGGTTCGTAAAAAAGTCCGGCCAATTGCTCCGAGCAGCGTCCATAGCTCCATAGGTAAACTTTTTGCGTTTCCAATTAACTATAAAAGCAGGAGCTCAAAAATTCTCTCTCTCTCACTCTAGCCGGTTTCTTATATCCCGCAGCTAACTACTGGGTCAAATAAATAAGTAAATACTAGCTGATGCCCGCGACTACGTCCGCGTGGTTTGAGGTTTTTTGGTTCCCGCGGGAACTCCTTAATTTTACGGGATAAAAAGTAGCCTGCGTCCTTCCCCGGGATACAACCTATGCCTGTACCAAATTTTATCAAAATCAGTTGAACAGATACATTTGTTTGATTCCCGCGGGAAATCTTCAATTTTCCGGGATAAAAAGTAGCCTATGTGCTATTCCAGACAATAATCTATCTCTGTGCCAAATTTCATCCAGATCCGTTCAGCCGTTCTGGCGTGATTGAGTAACAAACATCCATCCATACATCCATCCATCCAAACTTTCGCAATTATAATATTTATTTGATATTTGATTATTTAATTTGTTGGACAATTCACAATACTGTTACATCTTATTTTTTCTTCTAAATATACGGTCTACATGCATAAGTTATACATGAAATAGCAAACGTGAAAATGTATGTGATAGTGTTATTTTTTAGTAAAGAAAGGCTTTTATAGTTAATAAAGTCGCCACAAAACTCACCTTTCTTGGTAAAAGGGTGGGGACTAGCTTTTGGCCGCAGCTTCGCTCACGTTAAATTCGATTTTCATACAAACAAACTCCTATTTTACCCCTGTAAGGGTAATCTTTTCTTTAAAAAAAATTAAAGGTAAAATTTTCAAAAATCTTTTCTTAGCGGATACCATTTTTAGGGTTCCGTACCCAAAGGGTAAAAACGGGACCCTATTACTAAGACTCCGCTGTCTGTCTGTCTGTCTGTCTCCAGGCTGTATCTCATAGACCGTGATAGCTAGAAAGCTGAAATTTTCACAAATGATGTATTTCCGTTGCCGCTATAACAACAAATACTAAAAATTAAAAAAAAATATATATTAAGGGCGGTCCCCATACAATAAACGTGTTTTTTTCGTATTTTTTTGCTCAATATTAAAAACGGTAACAGGTAGACGGTTCAAATTTTCACAGAATATTAACTTGTATATTAATTTTCAAAATAAATAATTAAATATCAATAAAGTAAATATTAAAGGGGGGCTCCCATACAACAAACGTAATTTTTTTGATATTAACAGTAAACCTCTACAAACAAAGTTAGTTTTGCGGTTCATTAACAAAGGTAATTATACCTACTTCTTGAGTACGGAACCCTCGGTGCGCGAGTCCGACTCGCACTTGGCCGGTTTTTTTTGTTACTGGGGAGAAATATCCTTGAGAGAAGGGAATCAGGTTATGTGGGATTTCTACCCACTGAGATGATTACTGCGTGTAATAAGAAGCTCCGGGAACTCAGAACATGCGCTCGAGTTTCTTAGCGGATACCTACGTCATAAAATTTATCTGTATGCCTTTCTACCCGATCTGTCCAGTGGTTTGAGCTGTGCCTTGTCAGACAATAAAAAAATACTACACGGGTTTTTTGTCTGTAACAAAAAAATAACAGGGTTTACCATCATAGGAACGAAGCACTAAGAATACTTTGTATTCTGAAAAAGCACAAGAAATTTCCGTGCTTAGCCTGTAAGACGATAGGGTACCTACAAACTTTTACAAAAGGCCTCTACCAATTTACATCATGAGCGACATTCTACAACCTTTTCCTGAGTACCGTCCATCTATTTAACTGAGCAAAAATATATCCAACAGATGTTTAACATTTCATTTCACCCGTGGATATTCGTAAGGATGTTGTCAAAAACATCACGTCCTATCTTTACGAGAACCACATTCGAACATAAAAAGAACTTTACACGGCGCCGAAATGCGAACTGCCACATTATAAGTTTGCCCATCGTTTTCCACTCACGGGAATTTGGGCATAATTACTTAAAGTTTAGGGGAGAATTTTCGGTGGATACTTTTGTGTTTTTGGTGTAACTGTTCAGGGTGTACGAGAAACAAAACCACAATTTGTGTATGGTTGATGATTCGTTTTTTTGCTGCCGCAGTTTTAGCGGGGACGTTGATGGATAGAATTAAGTAAGTAAGTTTCTGTTTTGGTCATTTTTAGAAATTTGCTTGGATGTGATCACACCTGTTAAAAATTCACAAAGACAGCAAAATGAAATGATCTATTATTTTCAATGACCACAATTTACATAGACGGGCCCTGTCAAAGAAAGAATGTGGACCTATTTTACTAACGCCATCTAGTCTGAAAAGCGGGACAGCGCTATACCGGGGACAAGGACAGGCTTATACAGGTGAGGGGCATGCACCACAAATCGGATGGCCAACTTTTTTCTATGAAAGGGCCCATCTAGTACCTACAGCTAGTGCCACTTATGAAAATTCAAGACTCTACCACCGGTTCGGAAACTGATTCTACTGAGGAGAGCCGGCAAGAAATTCAGCAAAGGTTGAATTATGATGTACATACTAAATAGGTACTTACATCGTGCCTCGTTAGTACTTACTTAGGCTAGGACCTAAAATTAGATCATAGCAACTGCCATGTTCAAACTTTATTCCAATGGAATTGAGCCAGGAATTTTGATAATTATATAAGACAAACTGTTTCTTAAAATTTATAGACAAATAGGTACCTACTTCTATTTTAGTTATAATATTTTGTGCATATTATAATAATTAATTATTATTGACTGTAATAATCTTGCTTGAGATAATATAATTGATAATTAGAAATGAGAAGTGCTAGCCTATGATAATTAATAAATTTTTGAATTCTTATGCTCGTATATACATTTTAGTTTAGTTTTCCATTTTAGTTGTAGCTTTGTTCATAAAATTGTAAAGAATTAAATTCGAAGCTAAAATAGCTTCTAAATCCCGAAAAAAATATCCCGCAGGTAATCTGCATACAAAGGCTGACTTTCTCAAACCCTAACATTATGCAAAATGCCGGGACGATGTATAGAAGACACTATCAAAAGGCTTTTTGGACGCAAAAGCCTTAAAAATAGATTCCACCCGCTAGAGTAAAGTGCTATGTACGGGTACTGTTGGGTAATTTAAATTCTTTCGTTGTTGGCATACGAAAATATAAAGAACCCTTTGCATCAATAACCCTCCCTGGCGCAGTTGTGAGCATTGCTGTCTTAACGTGGGAGGTCCCGGGTTCGATCCCTGGCAGGGTAAACTTGGGAATTTCTAATTTCCAAATTTACTCCGGTCTAGCCTGGTGAGAGACTTTGGTTGTGACTAGTTACCACCATAGGTATACCGATAAAGACGTACTGTGCCGCCCAGTGATTAAGCGTTCCGGTACGATGCCATGTAGAAACCGGTTAGGGGTATGGGCTAATTATAGCAGTGCCATATTCTAACAGGATAGCTCGCTACCATCCTAAACTGCATCATCACTTACCATCAGGTAATATCAAGGGGTAACTTGAAGTGGATTATAAACAAGTATCTAATAAAATTATAAATTTTAAAAAACCCACGACGAACTGTAGAGCTCCATTATGGCCTTTATAACTTTGAAAAACAACAATTAGAACCTAGCAAAAGTAAGTATATATAACATAATATCTAAACACAAAACTGCATCAGCGTGGTGGACTATGGCCAAACCCTTCTCATTCCGCGATAAGACCATGCTTAGTAGAGGTGTCAATCATGTCTGTCTCCATCATGAGATCCTGGGCAACATCTAGGTACAAGTTAAATATATCTAATTCAAAAAACCGCATCTTAGTCAACACAGTAGTTTTTGTGAAAAATGGTAATATGTATATTGAAAAATTAAAATCATAGACTACATCTCAGCGTGGTTGTCTATGGTCCTAAAATATAGATATATTACAAGGATTTTAGATAAAATCCTTGTCACAAGCTATACATATCTATAAATGCAAAAAACCGCACCTCAATCGGCCCAGTACTTTTTGTGAAAAATGGTAACATATTGAAAAATTCAAATCATAGACTACAGCCCAGTGTGGTTACCTACCTATGGTCTTAAAATATATTTGAGAGCCTTCTCTCAAACTATACATACTCGTATCTAATGCAAAAAATCGCGTCTCAATCGGCCCAGTACTTTTTGAGAAAAATGGTAACATATTGAAAAACTAGCTTATGCCCGCGACTTCGTACGCGTGGATCGAGGTTTTGTGGATTCCGCGGGAACTCTTTAATTTTCCGGGATAAAAAGTAGCCTATGTGTTAGTCCAGACTATAATCTATCTCTGTGCCAAATTTCATTCAGATCCATTTACCCGTTCTGGCGTGATTGAGTAACAAACATCCATTTGAGGTTTTTTGGTTCCCGCGGGAACTCCTTCATTTTCCGGGATAAAAAGTAGCCTATGTGCTATTCCAGACTATAATCTATCTCTGTGCCAAATTTCATCCAGATCCGTTCAACTGTTGGGGCGTGATTGAGTAACAAACATCCATACATCCATACATCCATACATCCATCCAAACTTACGCATTTATAATATTAGTAAGATTAAAATCATAGACTACAGCTCAGTTTGATTGTCTATGGTCCTTAAATATATGTAAGAACCTTCTCACAAACTATACATATCTAATGCAAAAACCGCATCTCAATCGGCCCATTACGTTTTGAGAAAAATGGTAACATATTGAAAAATTTAAATCATAGACTACAGCTCAGCTTGGTTGTCTATGGGCCTAAAACATATCTAAGAACCTTGCCAGAAGTTATACTTATCTAATGCAAAAAACCGCATATTAATCGGTTCAGTAGTATTCCAGGAAAACGGTAACAAAAAAGTGCACAAACAAACAAACAAACACACAACCCCTTAGGGCAAACACATAATATACCGTCTCCGTTACGTCGAGGGTAAAAATAATCTTAAAGATATTTTTTAACCTTTATCGATATACTATGGAAGTTGGAACCAAAGCATTTTAAACCATCAGTGTATTCAATAGAATTAGTGCTATTAATTTTACAACCTATTTAATAATAATATTTGCTGTCCTTAAGGGTGAAAACACACTACAGATAGAAAAAAAGTGTGGCTGACAAAACGAAATTTTTTAAAGAGCTGCACTGAGTAACACGACAGGACAAAATCTGCTTCCCATGCGAAGTCGATGTTTCATTCAGACTTTAGTGTGTTTTTGCCCTAAAGTATCATAAATTTGTCTGTAATAGCCATCGAAAGGTAATAGCAATATATTAATTCACGATATTCGAATTTATTCCTTGCTTATTTCATTTTCGGAATATCAAAATAAATTTACTTTACGCTGAACTATAATCGCCTTTTGATAATATTTTATTGCAATATTTCAGGTTTTATTTATAACCCCTGAATAAGATTATTAAAGCTTAATGGAGACCAAAAGAGGTATTTTTTTTGTTTCAAGCGAGTTTCACTAAAAGCATATAGTAGACGTCTATCGGTAGAGACGACAACGAAGAATTATTATTTGTACTAGTGGGGCCCGGCAGACTTTGTCCTGCCCTGAACCTCGAACCCGATTGCAGCTCCCCCTATCGGGTCAAATTGTGAATATAAACCATCCCGGGGTCCAAACCAACACAACAAAAAAATAATTAACCAAATTGGTCCAGCCGTTCACGCGTGTTGCCGTGACCAAGGGAAGTAGGGATTCATTTTTATATAATAAATAGATTAAAAGTAAGTATTTTTATCAGAGCTGAATTTTAATAAAGCTGTAATAAAATAATATTCAATCTATAAAATAAAATAAAACATACTAATATTATAAATGCGAAAGTGTGCTTGTTTGTTGGTTTATTGGTTTGTTCACGTCCAAACAGAGCAACGGATCGACATGATTTTTTGCATGGGTATAGTTGAAGACCTATGGAGAGTGTCATAGACTTTATCCCGGAAATTAAAAGAGTTCCCGTCGGAATTAAAAAACATTCCACGGGGACGAGTCGCGGGCATCAGTTAGTACTCCTCTTTATACCTAACCTGTACCTATATTACCTTATTACCTGTACTTATATTATTTAATCTTTCAATAGTAATTTTTGATCAGTGCTTAATTTTAATAAAATAACCTCCAATGTTACATAAAACAGACTCCTCATTTACAAATTCGCTTATTTACTTTGGTGCGTAAAATATATCATTCTCAAAGAGCCGCTAGGGCTGCGGCGTGAACTAATTTATTTACAAAAGCGTTCATTAATTTGTTGTGTGCTGTGTGATCACAAAAGCTAAAAGCCTGTATCTTTTAATTTGGATATGATAACAATAGTTCAATTCGGTCGTTAAATGGTTCATTTTATCTCACTTAATTTGACTCAAACTCCACTCCACCGAACTCCACTACGTTCCAATTGTCACTCCACTCTTATGAAACCTCAATTTAATCTTTCAAAATTATATTTTATCGGGGTTTAATTTTTTTAAAGCTGTAATAAAATAATCTCCAATGTTACAGATTCCTAAATATTTACAACACTTATTTATTAAAGTGCTAAAGCACTCATTTCATCTCACTTTATTTGACTCCAACTCCGCTCTACTCCACTCCACCGAACTTAACTACGTTCTAATTGTCACTCCACTCTTATGAAATTTTACTAAGTTATTTTTAACTTAAGTTAATCTTTCAAAATAAATTTTTTATCAAGGCTTCATTTTTATAAAGCTTGATAATCTCCAATGTTACATAGAACAGACTCCTCATTTACAAATGTGCTTATTTATTTTGGTGCTTATATAATTTTCATAGAGCCCGCTAGGGCTGCGGCGTGAACGAATTTATTTACAAAAGCGTTCATTAATTGCTGTGTGCTGAGTTAATGTGATCACAAAAGCTAAAAGTCTGTATATTTTTAATTGGGTATGATAACAATAGTTAAATTCAGTCGTTTTATTTGACTCCAACGTATAGTGGTTTGCAAGTTCGACTGTGGCCGACGAGGTCCCCAGTTTGAGTCTCGGATCGGACCATAATATTAAGTAATGGGTTTTTCTGACTAGAAATTCTCAGGACTAGCCCGGAGTTTAGGATGTTGGCGGTATTTCACCCCCGTACCTCGGAAAGCACGTTAAACTGTCGGTCCCGGTTACCCTAATGGCTATGATAGTTCCTTAGTTTAAGATGATTTGTGAGATGGTGATAAAAAACACCCCCGGCTGAGTTTGTTGTGGGCTCTTCTCAGACCAGTGGTGGTAGGGGACCACGCATGAAAATAAATCAAACTATTTCTTAAACACTGCATAAAAGTTGTAATTTGTGGGAAATAAAGCTATCTCGTATAATAATAATTATTGTTTTAAGATATTTTTGGGCATTATTTTCGTTTTTATTTAAAGTATGAAAAGTAACGAAACGAAAGGGCCAGTCAAAGTTGTTTTAGGCATGTTTGGATTGTATTTTGATATGATATATCTTGAGGGTTCTGTTGTGTTTGCGTATAACAAGGTATCCTTGTTGCCAGAAAATCCTCTGCAAATATTATACTGTGAAAATGATTTTGTGTTACTTTCCGATGAACGCATAAAATTGAAAAATATATTATGACGACTTATAAAGGATACCAATATACTTTTTTATATTTGGTTAAGATAATTATGTCAAAAGGCAAGAAACCAAAAAATCTTGTCTATGGTAAAATTTATTTAATCCACGTATGAAGTTAACCTGTCTGAAACTTTCTGTGCTTTTTACAATAATTTTGTCCATTTTGTCTGATTTAAAAACCTGCGAAATACAAGTCAAATTACAATCTCAAACAGCGTACCTACCTAATATTTTAATGTCTAATAACTATCTAGAGACGATTTTTAGGGTTCCGTACCAAAATGGTAAAATGGAACCCTTATGGTGCGACTTTCTCCGTCTGTCTGTCCGTCTGTCCGTCTGTCCGTCTGTCCGTCTGTCCGTCCGTCACACTCGATTATTTCAGTAACTACCGAAGCTATCGACATGAAATTTGGAATAGTTGTGTAGATTAGTGGCCCAAAGACACTGGAATTAAAAAAAATTGGAAATTATTTTTGTTCTTATTTAAAAAGGGGGGAAAATCTGAGGGTTGAAATTTAAAAGTGAGATAACTGTACTGTGTGGGGTATCATATGAAAGGGTTTACTTTGTACATTCTAAAACAGATTTTTAATTATTTTTAGTTATGATAGTTTTTGATTTATCGGGGAAAATGTCTAAAAAAATACCGTTCCCCCCCCTTATCTCCGGAGTTTACCAATCGAAAAATTTGAAATAATTATGTTCAATAGGATTTTCGTATATTTTACAGGAAAACTATAGCCAATGCTCTAACTAGCATAGTTTTTTTGATATTAACAATAAACCTCTACAAGCAAAGTTAGTCTTGCGGTTCATTAACAAAGGTAATTATTTATTAATAATGCTACGGAACCCTTCGTGCGCGAGTCCGACTCGCACTTGCCCGGTTTTTTTTTTCAAACAGTAATAAAAATATTGGCCAACGCAATTCTATTATTTTTCATTTTTTTTCAGAAATAAACTACACTGTGAACGACCGAATACCTAGTTCCATCTAATTAATGTAACAATTTCAGTACACAATGTATCAGAAAACGATATAGAGCCGGGAAGTTTGTGTTATTCACCAAGTTATAAATTCCAATAAAGGTTCGAGCTAGGTTGGCATGAACAAAACGCTAAAATAAAGCTGAAATGACCAATAACTGAAGCGCAGCGTATTTTTAGTTCGGTCATACATTCTGATATCAATTTTGGGGGCATTAAAGTTGAGATAATCATACATTTGTCGTCTTAGATATGTTATTTCCAAGTCTTTTACTATACATATTATATATTATAGTTTTAAGTTGGAGATCCCGGATGTAATTAACTTACCGCCTTACTACCAACGATCTCAATTTACATAGACGGGCCCTGTCAAACAAAGAATGTGGGCGTATTTTACTAACGCCATCTAGTCTGAAAAGCGAGACAGCGCTATGGCGGGGACAAGGACATGCTTTTACAGGTGAGGAGCGCGCTCCACAGGTCGGACGCCCAATTTCTTTCTATGAATGGGCCTAGTAGTAGGACATATATATCGATGGTTACTACTTACCTACTATTTTTTTATCATACTTGCGGAAATTTTCCTTTGACACTAAAATGTAATCGTCGGCTTTATGTCACTCCATCACTTTGCTTCCTCTATTGACTCTTTTTGGGCGTGATACAGAGAAGAAACTGAAAAGAGCATCATATTTCATTTAGTTAAAAAATGGTCACAACTTTTCCATATTAGTATTGAAGTATTGATAGATTTATGTAAATAACTAGGTATACCAGAATAAGTCTTTTCATTGGATTGAGTTGAAGATATTACAGTGCATACGTGAGTTACCAACAAGCTTAAAATAATAGCTTTTTTCGTGGCCTGAATGTAACGGCTACACATTATCAGCGTATATCGTTATTAAAGAAGGTTCACCACCTCATAGCCACTTTGTGGGTTGTTTAAATTCTCATAACGTACATGAAATAAATTCTTAACAATCCATTTTTATTTTTGTAGGTACAATATGCAATAATTGCTTCTAACATTATGATATAATATTAGACTAATATTATAAATGCAAAAGTTTGGATGGATGGATGGACGGATGAATGTTTGTTACGCCAAAACGGCTGAACGGATCTAGATGACATTTGGCACAGAGATAGAATAAGTATAGCTTTCAATAATTTCGCTGTTTTGGTAGGGAATTAAAACACAATAGTACATAGGCCAAAGTTTCGTTTTATTTAGAAAAAGTATTTTGTACAATTTTACTAACTTACATGTATCCTTTTATGCAAATTCATAACACTCTCATCGCGCCACTATCTAGGGTACCTAATCTCACTCCAATTAACGCATCAACCCTATTCACTAAATTAGATTTTTCAAATTCAAAGCTTACTTTATATACAGTTTCCTTAGTCAAAGTACAGTAACTTCAGTAGTAGGTACCTATAGTTATTAAATATATTTACAAAAACAAAATACACACATTTTTAATCTATGTATCACAGAAAAATAATTATACACTGTATAAAAGTATCATTGACAGCTCATTACACATCTTCAGTCGAATTGGGTATTTGACTACTATTCAAATAATAATTTTTTTTGTGATTATTAAATAGAACATCTCCCATACGACGCAATATCCACGACCCCTGATAGTTTTATGTTGAATAATCATTTTAAACAATCGATTAAAGTAAAAAAGTGCGTCCAACTTTAATTATGTCACATTTCAGAATCATACTAATATTATAAATGCGAAAGTCACTTTGTTTGTTGGTTTGTTGGTTTGTTGGTTTGTTGGTTTGTTGGTTTGTTGGTTTGTTGGTTTGTTGGTTTGTTGGTTTGTCCTTCAATCACGCCGCAACGGAGCAACGGATTGACGTGATTTTTGGCATGGGTATAGTTGAGGACCTGGAGAGTGACATAGGCTACTTTTTATCCCGGAAAATTAAGGAGTTCCCGCGGGAATAACAAAAAACTTAAACCACGCGGACGAAGTCGCGGGCATCAACTAGTTTCATATAAATCCCATACTTAGCACGCGTTTTGACGTTTAAAAAACGACTAATTTTCAAAGACCCAATTGTATCAAGATGTTCATTATTATGAAGACAGCTGAGAACGCTGCACGTATACGTATACGTACGTATACGTACGCTATACGTATCGTAAGTAGCTGTAAACGATAAATTTAACACATAATATTAGTACTAAATTAGTTTAGTTCTGGTACACCGACTCAATAAAGAAAGTGTGTGTGCAACTCACACACGGCAGAAGTGTAATTTCAGAAAATAAAGCCTACGAGACAATGAAATAAACATAACTTGTGTTCTATCTCATTCTCTCGCAGGTATATATTATGTTCGTCTCTTTAGGTGTCGCTTTTTCGTTTGCTTGAATTTTCAAATCATAACGATTCTACAGAAGACCACTTCACTTCAAAAAAATTGTTTGTAAAACGTATCAAGACGTATTTTTACATTAAGTAGGTGTACTTCACATATTATTATAATACAAAATTACACTAGATTCTTAAAAATGATTCATGTTTGAATTTTATAATCATATTATTATCCTATACATACACCGAAAAAATTTAACATTTTCTAATAAAGTTTAGCAAGTGTATAAGCAACTTTTATATTATATATCATACAATTTTATTATTATCTATAAAAGAAACATAACTCTGTGATTCCTCAACGTGATTCTGGGTAATTGACAAATCTGTTTTTTTACTGCGTGTTTAATTGAAAAAAGGTCTTCTAAGTCTATTTTACATTATCTAAAAGGCAGTGACTGAAAAACATTCATAAAGGTTACAGAATTATAAGTGTTACAGGTTGAATTGATAATAATATGTAGAATCAAATCTGTAACCGTTTTCAATGTGTTTTTTTATCTGTTAATCCAAAACACTTATATTTCTGTAACAGATATGAATCTGTAACAGAAATGAAAGTTTTTAGCACTGTTTTCAAGTGTAACCAGAATAGCGACGTTGCCAAATTTACTGTTGACACGTATTCAAATTTGAACGCACCGATGGTTGCAATTGTTTTAAGAAAAACATGGCCAATGTTGTGTCAGTGTGGGTCCAATGAAGTGAGAAAACTGCGTTGTCACACCGTGCAATTTGTTAAGGCATGTACCTTTTAGAATAACAGATAAAACAGAAGAAAAACACTTACTAACAGAAATAAACGGTTACAGATTGATTGGGTTACAGAATCGTTTCTGTTTCTGTTACAAGTGTTTTTGTTCCATAACAGTTTCAAAAAACAGTGTTTAAAACACTTATTTCGGCTACTGTTTCAGCCTTTACTAAAACTGCCATCAATGTACAATCCAAATAGCTGGGTTAACTGATTTGGCCAATAAGTTACCTTTAGAGGTAACAAAGACACCCTCTGTGAATGGATTTTCAGAAATTCTTTCCGAGCGATCCGGAGGAGTCCTCAGAGCTAATCGTGGATTTATAAAGTATACTAGTCTGATAAGCATAAATAATAATAATTATGATAGTTTTATAATGAAATTGTTTTAATTTACATTCATTTCGTCTTTAAAAAATATTTATATTGTTTCCAAAGTTTAATTCAATAATAATATTGTTATGAGAAATCACGTAGTTAATAACATTGTTTTATCTAATAATTATAGTTTATAAAGACGGATGAGATGATTCTAAGCAATAGTTTTAACGTGAAGTAATTTTTAGTTATAGTTCTAGGCCGTTAATTGTATATTTTTTAATCATTTCTATTTTCATTTCAACCTATTTCTTGATAATTATCATTAGTCTATCTTCAAGTTAATGTTAAGGTTAAAAATAGTCAACGTCCTAAGTATATTGAATTGTCACATACACATTTTAAGAATTAAAAAAAGCAATTATAGTGTTGAATAAAATAAAAGGTGTGTGCGAGAATTAGTGTGCGTGAAGTAATTTTATAGAATCGAAAACCGATGTGTTGATGTGCAATTCACACCTGTGAAACTTCAGAAAAGTAGCCTACAAGAGAATGAAATAAATATAACTTGTATTCTACCTCATTCTCTCGCACGCTAAATCCTATTATGAATATGTTTGTCTCTTTTTAGTGTCGCTTTTTCGTTTCATCGAATTTATAAGTCACAACGATTCTTAAGAAATTTCACTTCAATAATAATTATAAAACACAATATAATGATGAAGTTACAAACCGGTTCAAAGCTAATCATGTACTTCAATAGAAAAGAGGGTTTAAATTATTAATATCCAATTGTGGGGCTGCCATCAAAGTTTGATAGGTCCTCTAATTGTCCTAAGCCCGTTTAATGGGAACCAGAGTATCAATTTTAATGATGCGGCCGGGCGACAGTTAATCGATATTTTCGAGGTTAATCTCCGAAATCGGAGCGTGAATTTCGTAATTTACATTTTGTATGTAGGCAAATATAGATACTCATTTCATAAGATTGTGATTATGGCTCAGAGTTCATAAATTTATTGATAAAACTTTGAAATGGAAATGAAATAAGTATGCCACTGATATCCATACTAATATTATAAATGCGAAAGTGTGGCCCATCTGTTCAACCGATTTTGACGAAATTTGGGCCAGGCAGTTTTTCGATTCCGGGGAAGGATATAGGCTACTTTTATCCTTGAAATCTAAAGAGTTGCCGCGGGAATCAAAAAACCTAAATCCACGCCGACGAAGTCGCTGGTATCGTCTAGTTGCTAATACATTTAAAAATGTTTCGCTGATTTTAGTTTTTATTTTAAATGCCGTGGAAACCAGAGGATCTTTTGAAAAATCTTAGTAAGTAGTTTCGTGATAAGAATTATAATCCTATCTGTTTTTATGATGCAAACTATTCTTGGGCCAAGATTTTCTCAAGATCAGCTTAGACGTTGAGCAGTGAAAAGGTAACAGACCGGTGGCTCTACGATAAAAATCAGGTGACATGAAATGTTTAAATTAAGAAAACTGAGTACCATTACGTTTTATATAATAGCCCACAAGTGAAAATCCACAGTTTAAAGATTCACAGTGAAAGAAAGTAAAATAAATTTAATTAAATGTGAATTAGGTCACTTTTAAACAGAAGGCCTTTACAACATAACCGATAATAACTCTCATATTAAACCAAAAGCACTTTGAATAAAATGATATTCCCAGCCAGCGAACTCTGAAAATATTATTCTGAATAACAACAAAACGGTTTTATGAACGAATAATTAAGTTACACGCCCGCTTATTTAATTTCATACTTACTGAGCATTAACATTTTATTAATTGTCTGTTTATTTTATACAGCTTTATTAAACGACTTCAAAAAAGGAGGTTCTCAATTCGACTGTATGTTTTTTTTAAATTTTTTTATGTATGTTACGCGACCATTTCGCCAATTATGAATCAATTTTGATGATTCTTTTTTGTTTGGTAGATCATACTCCAGAGGTGGTCGTTTATAATTTTATCGAAGTTTTATCTATAATTTTGTCATGAACAATATTTTTTTGGGAGTAGATTTATGCACAGTCATTAAAAATGAATTAAAAATAAAGTATTTATTGATAAACCATTTTCTATTTGTATCTTTGTACAATAAATTCATTTGATTTAAAAAATATGAAAAATTGAAAATACAAAAAATTTGCTAATTTAATTCTGTCCTCCACAGATTTTACTGAAATAGGTTTTCAAAAATCTAATAGGCTTCTTGTTTTCTCATTTGAAATATATTTTTACATCTCCATTCTATTTTGATATGACAAAGTATTCTAAATAATGATTATTTTTATAACTTCTATTCAAAAGTTTAATATGGTATGGTTTAAATACCATGCTCCAAAAATTTTACAACGATTTTCGATTCTTTACACTTGAGGAGTAAGTATCTTACTTTACACATATTTTTCTTGATGTTATTACATTTAGTTTTTAAATAATAATATGTAATTTGTGATTGTGACTCAAAACATAATTTGTATTTTTTAAAAAATGTGTTCGCGTGTGACATGTTTGAATAGTTTGTTAATCTAATCAGTCTTAGATCGAAATATTAAAATCAAAAAAAAATAATCTATAGAGTAATTTGAGCATTAGTGAAAAGCTACAAGTATTTATTTTATTCTTCTAGTCGTATGTAATGAATAAGTAATCATTTTCATTTTACTTAATTTTAATGCTATCAGAACAATAGATTTTTGAATTATAACGAAATATTGAAATTACAAGTTTGATAATCAATATTACACTAAATTAGTTAAGAATTTTGATTTAAATGATCACCGTGTTTTAACTTTTGCCATACAGTATTTACAATAAAGTAAATATTTCATAGTAAACAAACAATTTATTTTGTAAGTATTACGAATGATTTAAATTTTAAAAACTTTAGGTCGTCCTTTATAATATAGTTAAAAAAATGAGTTTTAAAAATTTAGTTCAGGATATCATTTTAACATTATTAAAGTGATTTAAGAACAAATTATAGTGGGTAAATATTAATTTAAAGTAGGTATATGACGAACTACAGTTTTTACCCGAATTTAATGGCCGTATATAGTAACATCAACTTGATATGTCAGATAATGGCACGTTTTTAATAGGAATTAAAGCTATTATAATAGTTTATTTTTATAAAATAATAATTTTACGACAATTTGCTAAAACTACTGAAAAAATCTATTGCAGTTAATTATATATTTAAAAAAATCTTCAAAAATCATAACTTTTACCACCTAATCTAATACACTATTATAAACTTTAATTATTTAACAACAAAATAACGAAAAAATTGCATTTGGAAAATAAGGCTATCAAGAAAAAACATTTATATTTATTAATGTTACAATAATTCATACTATGTCAATAATAATTTTAAGTTTCAAGAGTTTTCTGCGTTTTGACTGTCGTGTTTAAAAAATTTTGTTGAGAGATTCTAATTGTCTTACAAATTGATCGATCTCTAAAGTCTAAACTAGTTTGTTGGATGCAGAATCCAAGTCTTAGTTCTTTTTAATGTTCTAATATTGTTAACCAATATTAGAACAATACGGATTTAAGCGATGGTAGATTGCCTAACTACCATCGCTTTTATAGCAGTAAGTATTATTTTAATCTTTTTGAAGTTCTTATTTCAGACTTATAATCCCTATTTTAGGAATATCTAGTTACGTCAAATAAAATGTCCATCCATGATATGGCCGAATTTATATTGACTAAACTATTTAACACCTAACAAAACATTCAAGATATTGATATAGTTATATTATAATAAGAATTTTTACAGTAGCAAATACCAGTCTTAATGGGGCGATTTGAAATTGACGAGAATTCATAATTACGTAAATTTAAGATGACTTATTTTCAATATTAATAATAATTGTGACATTGTTAACATAAAGATTTAAATGATTTCCTAAATTAACAATGGAATAATATTTCAATAATACATGGAAAAGACTCTTCTTTTAGATTAAAAAATTATATTTACTAATACGATAATTTATAACTATTTTTTCCAACATAAATAATATTGTCTGAACAATGCGTTGCACTAAATGTAGGCCTTGTTTTTGTTTATTTTTGACATCAGATTTAACACCACAAAATTTTAAAATATAATTACAATTAGTATATTTATACAAGAATTGATAACAAATTACGTACTGCACTATAGTATTTAATATTTTTACACTAACTCGATTCAAATAAATAAACGTTTGAGTGTTTTTTTTGCGGACTGTCCTAAAAATACCGCACAATCACGTACAAAAGTGTTACACGCCACTAATATTATTTTTCTATTTGAAAAATCACTAAAGGTTCACTAAATTCATAACACTTAGTATTAGTTTTGATAAACTTTTTGACACTACTAAACAAGTTTTTAGGAACGCTTACACGTGAGTCGCCAATGGCTGCTGAAGACTGTTACCTGAAAAAGAGATTGAATATTAATACTTTTTGTTTTTCTTCTACTGGTTAATGGCTTATTATGTTTCACAAAAACAGTAACTTTTTGAACTTTAACGTATTTTATAGTTTTAGCAAAGATATTTTGCATGATCTTGAAAATATTTGTTCGAAATTTTACAATACTGTTTCAGCTCTTCTTTTCCAAATGATATACCTAGATGACTAAGATAAAGAGGAAATCGCAAAGATGAAAATGTATGTGATAGTAAGTAAGTAAGTAAAGTAAAAACACTTTATTACACACAAACAAATAACAAAACAAAGGTAATTTACAAATTGTGACGGTCTAAAGGCACCGACTAACCAAGAGAATGTGCATGAATCTCGAATATATATATAGCGAATGCCCGCGACTTCGTCTGCGTACCCTCTATTTTATAATCAGTTAGAAATATTAATTTACTAGCTGATGCCCGCGACTTCGTTCGCGTGGATTGAGGTTTTTTGGTTCCCGCGGGAACTCCTTAATTTTCCGGGATAAAAGGTAGCCTATTTGCTATTACAGACTATAATCTATCTGTGTGTCAAATTTCAGCCAGATCCGTTCAACCGTTGAGGCGTGATTGAGTAACAAACATCCATCCATACATCCATCCATCCAAACTTTCGCAATTATAATATTTATTTGATATTTGATTATTTAATTTGTTGGACAATTCACAATACTGTTACATCTTATTTTTTCTTCTAAATATACGGTCTACATGCATAAGTTATACATGAAATAGCAAACGTGAAAATGTATGTGATAGTGTTATTTTTTAGTAAAGAAAGGCTTTTATAGTTAATAAAGTCGCCACAAAACTCACCTTTCTTGGTAACTGTCGCATTGGTGAGCGATCGATTCGATGGCGCGAGGATGTAGTGCGAGCTCGGGGACTGAGGAGTGCCGGATGACGTCACGCCCACCTGCTATACGGAAAACAGTATGCTTAGTATACCTATTTAGATACCAAGCCTAGATAAAAAAACCGGGCAAGTGCGAGTCGGACTCGCGCACGAAGGGTTCCGTACCATTATTAAAAAATAATTACCTTTGTTAATGAACCGCAAGACTAACTTTGTTTGTAGAGGTTTATTGTTAATATCAAAAAAACTATGCTAGTTAGAGCATTGGCTATAGTTTTCCTGTAAAATATACGTAAATTCCTATTGACCATAATTATTTCAAATTTTTCGATTGGTAAACTCCGGAGATAAGGGGGGGGGGAACGGTATTTTTTTAGACATTTTCCCCGATAAATCAAAAACTATCATAACTAAAAATAATTAAAAATCTGTTTTAGAATGTACAAAGTAAACCCTTTCACATGATACCGCACACAGTACAGTTATCTCACTTTTAAATTTCAACCCTCAGATTTTCCCCCCTTTTTAAATAAGAACAAAAATAATTTCCAGTTTTTTTTAATTCCAGTGTCTTTGGGCCACTAATATACACAACTATTCCAAATTTCATGTCGAAAGCTTCGGTAGTTACTGAAATAATCGAGTGTGACGGACGGACAGACGGACAGACGGACAGACGGACAGACGGACAGACAGACGGAGAAAGTCGCACCATAAGGGTTCCATTTTACCATTTTGGTACGGAACCCTAAAAATAAAATTAAAAATAATTTATATCGACCAATTAGTTAGTAAGGACACATACAATAAAACAATGTTAGTAATTATAAAACTATATTATGATCCTAAAACGTTATTTAAGACCGCGTAGGGACACATACAATAAGCTGATGTTAGTAATTATAAAACTATATGATCCTAAAACGTTATCTAAGACAGCCCTGATTTGTCAGCATGTGTACATATGACAGGTACTGACAATTAAACCTGTCAGCAAATACCCTCAGGATACCATTGGAGCTAGCCCGAACGCAGCAAAAGTGCGCAGGCACCAGGGATGTGTACCGTTTGCGCATAATAGTGTAGAAGCAATTCACACGCGCATCGGCAAATATCCCCAACGCACTGGCAATCTACTCTGATCTAGGCAGTCTGATCTAAACTACTTGGATCTGATCTAATCTGGCAACTGATCTAGGCAGACCCATTAGCATCCTGATTGCATTTTAAAAACTCAAAAACTCAACCACCACGGCACGGCACCACGCAGGGCCACTGTCCTGTTTCTGAGAGAAGGTTACCTAGAATGCTAGAGAAAGAGATAGAGTCTCTCTTTTATCAACCCATTGCCGGCTCACTACTGACCACGAGTCTCCTCTCGGAATAAGCATTTGGCCATAGTCCACCACGTTGGCTAAAACATCATTCTAGATTAATGTCCTCCCGACCGAATTTCGGCCCCGGCGGCCAATCTCCAGAGAGATTAGCCATCTGCGCGGGAGATATTATAGTGCACAAGTGTGTGCGCGTCCACAGATGCACTCTCTATTCCTTTTACTCTCATAGCCCGATGGGACGGAAAGTCCGTCACGACCGGTGAGAGATCAGGCGCAGGACCGACGGCTTAACGTGCTCTCCGAGGCACGGGGGTGAAACACCGCCAACTTCCTAACTCCGGGCTAGTACTGAGAATTTCTTGTCAGAAAAAACCCTATACTTGTTGTGACCCGACCCGGGACTCGAACCCGGGACCTCGTCGGCTGCAGTCGAACATGCTAACCACTATTCTAGTTTACAGATTCAGGGGCCATACTGCCAACGCTTAAAGCAATATTACTCAAAATGACAGTTTGATGTCACGTACCTTGACGTTCCTAAAATAAGGAGTATAATTCCAAAGCACGAAAGTCAACAATACTGAATCCATATGGCTTTAAGCGTTGGCATTATGGCCTCTGGTCTCAATCAAGCGCTATCGTATTCAAATAAAAAGCAGATGTAGTAGTCTAAAGCAAATAATTTACGTCGAAGATAAAAAACTGCGTTTTTTATAATAAATCTGTTCTCGCGCAATCAGTCAAACCCACATGTTACTGAAAACGCTCAGGTAAGCAACGTCAGATAATCTCACCAAACGGAAATCGTGGGAAAGTTCAAACGATGTTTGAACACACCGCAATTTTATTTTCAGTGTCTCGCTTAAAAACTTTAAATGGAGCAATCGAATGTATGAACGTTTTTATGAAAGAAAATATATTTCTAGCCTTGAAGGGACCAATTTATTTACGCTGACAAACTCCCGACATTCCCGAATCCTTGGACCTGGAAAGTTGAAATGCTTAAATTCCCTTTATAATGTAGAAGACAGGGATGTATCCTTGCTAAATTAGGGGCTAGATTTTTCTAAATTAGTGAAAACGCGGGTAGTTTAAGCTAATAGAGTAGATGAAAATAAATTCATGAAGTTAAAGCCACCACCACCACCACAACAGTCCACCACAACCTAGTGCCACGACCACGACCATGACCTAGTGCTGGGCACAGGTTCCACTCTCATAGGAGAGAGGGAATTAGAGCTTACACCCACCACGCTGCTCCAATGCGGGTTGGCGGGCTTTAACGACTATTATCATGTTAGTGATAATAACCGGGACCAACGGCTTAACGTGCTCTCCGAGGCACGGGGGTGAAACACCGCCAACTTCCTGACTCCGGGCCAGTACTGAAAATTTCTAGTCAGAAAAACCCAACACTTAAATGGCCCGACCCGGGACTCGAACCCGTCATCGTTATAAAGAATTTAAGGGTATAGTATCCAAAACACTGGCGCTGCCTCGATGGATCGGCTTCTGGGACACTTTTATTTTAGATTGGAATTTATGTTCCAGAACTCACGTTGAGTGAACCAAATTGTAGCATCGTGTCCAAACTTCCGAACTACAGGGAGATTGGATGCTTAAGGGATTATGGCAGGCTTTGGGATAATCAGTCAGGCGATGACGTCATACCATGCATGCCCTCATCTCGGCACATAGTGTAATCTATCTCACATCTCCCTAAAATTGGGTTATCTATCTACCTAATGAACGATTTAATACAATTTCAATTCATTCAATAGGTATCACTCTCATGTACAGCGGATGACTACGTCTAAGTTTGACGATCTCCCTGGCGCAGTGATAATCGCTATGGTCTATAAGTGGGAGTTCCTGAGTTCGATTCCTGGCAGGGAAAATTTGGGAATATCGGATCTGTTTCTTGTCTGGTCTGGTGGGGAGGCTTGGCCGTGCCATCGCGTCGGCTAGTTCTCACATTATAATATGTAACATTTCACCAGCCCCCATATTCTGTAACTCAGTGGCTATCAAAATATGAAAGCCACTGACCTAATGTATTTTTTATCCATTGAAGGATTGCTATGAATTAAGTTACGATATTTTTATTACATACTTAAACTTCAATGTACCAACATGTTGTGCAGTAGCATTTTTTTCATTGTTTTATTAACATACCCAAGCCTTTAAATGACCGAGTATATCAATGTATGTATTAAATACACATTTTATACAAACATTTATATACAACAGTACAATAAATGTTCACGAATCAGTCAGACGTCATAGAAACCATCCATCGCCAAAAATGTGAGGTGCTTATAGGACTATCAAGAAAGCTAGTGTTGAAGCTCCGTGACTATTTTGAAAAGGAAAGTCGCTCTTGTAATTACTAGATGATCATACGAGTAACGAAATATCGGCTAAAAGGGCACGTCGCTTCACTCTTGTAAAAAAATATATTTTTATTTTTATTTTATTTATTTATTCATTTAAAAACAAAAAGTTACAAAATTATTCTAGTGGTGTCGCATAAACTCACCTGAGTTTTTCTGTACACCAACGAGCATTCGACATTAGGTGGACTTATAATATTTTAAGTCATAATTATTACCTACAATGCTAAGTATAACTATTTCTAATTATGTACTAACAAATAAGCAAATTATCTACATTATTAAATTACTACAACTATTCCTAAATAATAACAGATAAGCTAACATATTAGATGCCTACCCACATTTGAAAATACAAAATGTTACAGAGAGCATAAAAACTTGTTGACAATATTCTCATATAGCTAGATTTTATGATTCATAATACAGGATGATTCAGTCCTGTTAGTTGTCAGTTCAAATTAAAACCTTTTTAAATACGAAATATATATCGGGAAGATATTTTGTGCATTATGAGTATTTGGTAAATGTAAGTTGCATAAAAAATTGTTTTAGTTTAGATTTTATATTTTTATGTGTAATGACGTCTCTCAAACTCTTAGGAAGTTCATTAATTAGGCTAGGTATTACATAGCTTAGCGTTCTTTTCCCGTATAGGTTATTGAATTTAGGTAGTTGTAGTTTATCGTTATGGTTTCTGCGAGCTGAGTATACCTTCTGTACCTACTTTCCTAAACTTTTGGTTAAAGTAATTTTCTATTAGTAATGTTAATTTAATTTTATCATGAATAGGAATAATTTTACACAAACCGAATACTTTTCGATAATCTTCTTTAAAGGTTATTTTAAATTTACTTGGGACTATTTCTTTTAAAATGCGCAATTGAAGTGAAAAAATGCGATCAAGATATGCGTCTATGGAGTGTTGCATTTTTTTGTCAATAATTATAAAACTTCATAGACGCACTTCAAATACGCCTATGAAGGCGTATGTCAAAAATAAAATAAATACAGGCGTATGTCAAAAGTAAAAAAAATGGTTGGACAGATTATAAATGAAAAAAAAAAATCAACTTACATTGAGTTGTGCGCTATCATTGGACATCGTGGAATTAGTTATAGGGCTCGTTGCACACTGAGGCGATGCGAGGCTCGTAGGCGACGTAATGGAGTGTGATGACGTACCTAAAGAAAATCTAGATTTAATTGACGTAGGAGAAGATTTCGCGTGTAAAGCGGATTAGTATATACAATAATATAGAAAAGATTGTTAGCCCAATACGACAAAGTTATTGTAAATATTGTGTATGTAATGAATTGTAATGATTTAGTTATATAAATTTTTAGTAGAAGGATAATAATGAACCCCATTAGAAAAAATAAGAGAAATATCGAAAAGTTAATATGCAAAACTTATTTTTTATAAAGCAAATAATTGATAAAGAGCTTAATTTGCAATAAGATACTTTTTATATTGTACAAAAATGTAAAATATAAACATTAATGAATATTCAATGAAAGAAACAAAATTATTTCTTAATTTTAAAGCTACGTTCGCACTGCGAATTCTGTAACACTAGAAATCATATGGGGCCATATTATGCACTTGCGAATTTAATTCGCGCGAAAATAAAATCGCTGGTTTGATGTAATTTCACGCATTATTATTTAAGAAATTCTAGGCATACAGCAAGGAAATAAAGTAGAAAATACATTACCTGATGGCAGTATAACAGAATTCCTGACTGAGGAATAAGGCGGCGGCGCCGGCGTGGAAGCTGGCTTAGCAGTGTGCACGGTGCTTAGCCCCGTCCTCAAGTGCGGGTTGCCGTAAGTGGCCGCATACCGCACGTCCACGCCTTGAATTATACCCCCGTTTGGCACCCTGGCACCTAGGGGTTGGAAATAATGTTAAAAATTGACCTGTTACTGGCGATCTTTACTAATATTATAAATGCCTGTGTCTGTCTATCTGCTACAATTTAACAGCTCATCTTTTCAACCGATTTTGATGAAATTTGGTGTGAAGGTTAAATAAGTTAAGTTCGCAAAATATTACAAGCAATCTAATATTGTACTGATTAATTTTTTCATGAACATTTTTACTCGAAGTAATATTATAATTATGAAAAAAAATGGATGGATGGATTAATGTTTGTTACTCATTCACCCCAGTATGGCTGAACGGATCTGGATGAAATTTGGCACAGAGATAGATTATAGTCTGGAATAACATACAGGTAATTTTTCATCCTGGAAAATTAAAGAGTTTCCGCGGGAACCAAAAAAAACCTCAATCCACGCGGACGAAGTCGCAGGCATCAGCTATTGAATTATACAAACCTTCACTAGACAATGTGTTCAAAGCATTACTGCTGTCCTGCCGTTTTGTCGATCGCTGTAGAGAGTTGCTTTGCGATCCGTTACTAGCGTTGTACTGGACTGACGATGGTGTGTCCACGCTTCTGGGTAGACTGCCGTTTACTGACCTGGACAATGTATTAATGAGTTGGTGTATGAAGGAACATGCGATTTTTGAATGTCCGGGTTGCACGGACTTAATTCTAGCAGCACAAGGAACAAGCGAGTGTGTGGATGCCCAAACCCTAATCAGTCGCATGTTGTCAAGTGAGGACGAGTGGCAAAGATACAGCAAGATGCTGAGGGGCCATAATGCTGAGAAGAGAGGAAAGAGAAAAACAAGAAAAAAAGGACAGAGAACAACTTGAGGGTCAGCATGAAGAAATGTAAATCGGTTCCGTGCTGATCTCGCAGACAAGGGGAGGTTATTTTAGTCCATGTAAGTCGGACACACCCCTCCAGCAGGCAGAAGTCCGTAGGTATTTTTTCCTCCTCATCCAGAAAAAATAAAGTGTATGAGGGAAGAGTGAGTTTTGTGTTTCTATGACCTGACTGATTCATGTTCATTTACTGTACTGTAATAAATTATTTATTTTATGTGTGTATTTATATGATTTATTTTAATACATAGGTACATTAATATACTTAGTCATTTAAACGCTTGGGTATGTTAATAAAACAATAAAAAAAAAGTTGAACAAAGCTAAATATATATATCAATGTGTCAACTCGGTTAAAACTTATAAAGAGAGTCGATTGTTATCAAAAATCGAATCAGTAACGCATTAGAACATCATTGAAGAAGCCATAATAGCCAAAAGTAAAATAAATGATTGGACAGAGAATAGTTGTGACAACGCATATCAGTCGATAGCGATTGTTAAGCAACGTTGAACCAAGTCTGTAACTGGATGGGTGACCGAATTTAATAGTCTGATTTTTTGCCTTTACCTAAGAAGCATAAAAAAAATCCGTTACAATGATATTTACATTTAAATCAGCAAACTTATCAGTTTATGTTAATTTTAATAACATACGCAAGCAAATAAAATAAATTTTACAGGGAAACAATTATTATTAACATCCTAAATACATTTCACGTAAATTATGTCTATTTTAAACGTAACTTTTTCATAAAATACATATTTTTAACATAATTTCATATAGTGAAGTGTTAAAGTTTACTTATGAAAAAATAATTACAATAATTAACTTAAGACTAAAGTTATACGTACTGTTACATCCCTAGCTACTATGGCGTATAGTGCTGATCAATCATGTAGCATTTTGACCCAGTATTCGAGATTGACGCAAGACGATAATGTGTTAATCAGCAATATATTGCCTATAAAAAGAGCTAATTAATTCTTAATCTCCAGTCGTTCTGGTAATTAGCCTAATTGCTATCCACCTACGGACCCGGTTTCGGCCTGCCGGACTGGACAGCAATAGAAGCTAAGCTCAAGAACCAAAAATACCGCCGAAAGACCTTTTGGAGGTCTCCGCGAGTCGCGACAAGTGATCTAAGTAGTTAATCTTATTTATTTTGTGAGAATATTACAATTTTCTCTACTAATAAACTACAGTTCGAGTACTCGTGTTGTTTCCTTTATAACCACCGAGTGCTTGGGACTAACAGTACAAACAAAAATTACGCTACTAATGCTAAAATAACTATCGGAAAGTTATGAATGAACCCTCGTGGTTCGCTGATTGCTCTTTCTAGTAAGTTTCTATACACACGAAACCTCTTGATTACGACGACCTCCGTGGCACAGTGTTGAGCGCTGTTGTCTTAACGTGAGGAGGTCCCAGTTCGATCTCCGGCAGGGTCAGTTTGGTAATTCAGAATTTCTGAATTTTCCCTGGTCTGGCCTGGTGGGAGGCTTCGGCTGTGGCTAGTTATCACCCTACTGGCAAAGACGAGCCGCCAAGCTATTTAGCGTTCAAGTACGGTGCCGTGTAGAAACCGAATAGGGGTATGGGTTTAATATAACTGCCATACCCCTAACAGGTTAGCCCGCTACCATCTTAGACTTTATCATCACTTACCATCAGGTGAGATAGCAGTCAAGGGCTAAGTTGTAGTTGATAAAACAAAACATAAGAAGTTACACATCAGAAGTAATATACCTGTTAGGTGTAAGTTTCTCACTTCCCAGAGTTGGTGATTGTACTCTCAGAGAACCCGGCGTATAGTCGTGTCCGTAGTGTACATAGGTTTGGTAACCATTACTGAAGCCGTTAACCTAAAAAACAAAGTTTTATTATACAGTCTGCTAGAACTTGATAGAAGAATTTGTTAATTCTAATAGTATGAGTGAAGCTTTACTTCTTGTTGCCTGGTGGGCCTTATCCATGGCGATTTACCACCCTACCAAGAAAGAAATGACGCCAAGCGAAATAGCGTCTTTACGAATTTGTGTAGAAACTGGTAAGGGGTATGTACCTATAATATTTTTTTATGAATTAATATAACTATCATATCACCAGGTTACCCCGCTACCATCTTAAGCTGCATCATCATTCAACATCAGGTGATACTTTAGTCAATTCTAGTCTTGTAGTTGGACAAAAATAGCGTGAAGTTTCGACAGCTATCTACTTATTGAAAGAAGTAGAACTTTAATTCACCACAGAAAGTAAATCTATGTGGTACAGTATGGATCTGGTGATATTCACCACACCACACAAATCTTTCAAATTATTCTCAACGTAAGTTTCACTCTCACAATTATTCTTACGTTGAGAATAATTTGGAAGATTTACGTGGTGTGGTGATACATACACCACATAGATTTACTCACTGTGGTGGATTATATATTGTAAGTTCTACTTCTTTTGTTGTCATGGACTTCGGCAAAGTAACGCCTTCTTCTATCAGTAAAAATAGGATTGAAAATAACCCTCACCTTATAACAGTCCACGTAAGCGGGGTCGGTATAATCGTTGCTATACCTATAAGGCTGGTAGGTGTTGGATTGATTTATCGCGGACAGCGGCACGGTCCCGGCCAAGGGGATGCCGCTCCCCAATTTGGCGTTGGAACACAATGTACTATCCGATCCAGTGTTTGAATAATCCTGTAAACGTCGAAACGTTAATGGCGATCCTTTTTTGACGAAGGTTGTTACAACAATGATTTGGGAGATTTTGTTTCCTATGTCTCTAATTGAGCATTTACATAGATTTTTAGTTGTTAATGAACGTAATAAAGGAAAAAAGATAACACGCTTTATAGCCATTTCTTTCCACTTCTTGCTGGTTCTTCTCGTTAGGCATTCTGAACCAGTGGTAGATTCACTCGACTATTCAAAAGCACTTGTTAAATGTCTACTTGAATAAAAAATACCTATTTGATTTGATTTCTTTTCGTAGTAAAAAAATTAATCTTGTATTTTGTGTAATTGTAAGTAATTTTAGTTACTAATTTTTAGTTATAATTTCTCATTGTGTTATTTTTTTCTGTAGAATCTGTGTTAAGCTAAATAAATCATGATTTATTTTATTTTATTATTAGTAAAAGCGGCGCTCTTCAATTTGGCTATAAATAAATGCCTTAAAATACCAAAAATGCCCTATCTGATCCAATGTTCGAATGGTTCTGTTAACATTGTACCAATCAGGGCGCAGCGATCCTTTTTTTGACGACGGTTTATAGAACAATGATTGGGAAAATATTTTCTTTTGTTTCTAAATGGATTCATTGAGCACTTTAACAGATGTTAATCCGTTAATGAATGTAATCAATTGAATAAAAGATCACACCCTTTTTAATAAGTATAACAAACTAGACGATGCCCGCGACTTCGTCCGCCTGGATTAAGGTTTTTGATTCCCGCCGGAACTCTAGAATTTTCTGGGATAAAAACTAGCTTATGTCCGTCCCCTGGATACAAACTATCCCTGTACCAAATTTCATCAAAATCGGTTGAACAGATATGCTGTGAAAGTGTAGCAGGCAGACAGACACAATTTTGCATTTATAATATTAGTATGGATATGGATTAAGCTCCCCGGTTAGTAACTTATACAGTTTTCGAAGCATCCTGTAAATTCTGTAGATCTGCTAAATAATAATAATTGGTAATCCTTTATTGAATGAAGGATTTAAAAATAATGATAGGTAATAATTTGAAGATAATATTTTTTTCCTATTTGGAAACAAAATAATATTATGGCTTAATTACAACAACAATTTACAACAATTACAATAATGCAAATTTCCACTACAATATAATAAAATAGTGAATGAATGATAAAAGAAAAGCGGATCCCTCTTTTTAAAAAAAGAAGAAGTAAGAAGATTTAAAATATCACACCAAGCCTAGTTTGACAGCAAAAATGTGATAACTTCAGTCCATTTTGATTAGCTGATGCTATTGTACTGTTGATTAAACGGCAAAATTTTAGCAGGAGTACTCTTGATGATTACGGCTTCAATACAGAATCGAAGCACAGACACGTGCAAAAACTGACGCGTGGCGTTGCAATCTGATTATCTATCGGAATAGTGAACAAGCGAACTATTTGAACGTTCGACACGCTGGTGCAGTAGTTTAACGATTTCAACTCTCAATCAAATGTTGGGATTTAGATTCAATATTTCAATTGTAAATACGAGATTTAGCGAAAAATACTAAAATGGTTGTGTTTATTTCATGTAGGACAACTTGTCTCACATTTGGTGTGTCAAAACTCTACCACTGGTTTGGAAAGGAGATTCTACCGAGAATAAGCTGAATTACCAAAATATTGGCAGTGACTTATTTAAAAAAAAAATCAAAGAAAAATGTTCCACTCAATGTCAAGTAAAATGCAAGACGCAATATTTCCCCTAGTTTTGAAAATTACATATAAGATTGACAATATTTACAGACTTTTATATTATTCAAATTTGTTTCGAATATTGAAGTACAGTTGTGAATACGAGAAGCCACAATAAAATTAGTACTCACGATTTCGCAACTGCCATTCGCTTGTCTGAGTTCCAGTTTCAGATCACTTATGTTAGAGTTCCTATCATTTTCTTTGAAAAGTTCCTCCGCAGTGACAGTGACGTCTGGCTTTTCTGTGACTTGCGCTTGTTTGTTCTTCCTTTGCTTCCTCTGACACAATATCACGAGCATGATTACCGCTGCTACCATTATAGTTCCCGATGTCACTCCAAACAGAATCAGCAGCAGGGGAAACGTTTCTAAGAGAAAATAGAGTATTTCAATTTTCAAATACAGAGTCATAGTTACACTAAATTTGATAAAGCTAAGTACAAATTAACTAAAAACTATGACACTTTGGATTTGAGTTTTATAAGTGTAAAAAAGTGAAATCAAGGGCGGCTTTCACTAAAACATATAAATCGATTTAATTATATTTTGTAATCCTGCCACTATTTAGCAAGAGTATTATTGCGATTGTCAAAAAGCGACGGCATTAAAAAATGTAACTATATCTAATTAAGAATCCTTGTCCAACTAGGAATTAGGTATTTTTTTTGAGAAAATATATCTCTCCGGATGGTGTTTAAGTTTTATGCCAGTTTAAATTAGTTGAGTATTTGTAGTTGAGACATAAAAAAGTAACAAATAAACAAGACATTTTGGGCAGAGGTTAGGACTCTGCCAAGGATTTAAAGCGACCAGCAACGTAACATCGGTTCCTCTGGTGCTACAACATTTCATGGGCGGTGGTTTTCGCATCAGGTAACCAGCCAGCTCATTTTATCACTATTATCATGAAAAAACAAAAACACTGTAATTGCTATATCTAAGGAAAATATAGTTGTATATCATGATAAACATTATATCAAATTTCAACATAACGTCAAAACATCAAGTCAATAATAGGAAAACAAAAGCAACAAATGTGCTTTCAACGTTCCCAAAGACCCTCATCAATTGGGTTAGTCCATTTTGGTAATATAATCCAATGATATTATATTTCCAGTTAGATAGTACCTATATAACTTATACGAGAGATATAATAAAATACAAACACATAATTTTTTGTATCCCACGCACAAAGGCTTAGCCAATTACCGTAAATATTATAAAGTAGGTATATTAAAAATATACCCGGTAAAAGGAGGCTGAGGAAGCTATTAAATAAAATATAAAAATGTGACGGTAAAATTTCTCCAAGTATTTTAAAGTAAAGCTTAACCTTTTACTGCAAACTATTGTGAAGAGAACGTTGAGAAATTTAAAAATATGGGATAAATATAGGAAGTTATTAACCTAAAAAATGTGTCGGTCGAAAAATACACAAATATTTTCGGAGGCAGATAGTGACAGATGCCTCCTTTTATGTGCCGGGCGTAAAGTTAAAACGACAATACATTTACGATAATGTGTGGTCGTTGGGCCCTTAATGGGTCGCCGTCAATGTCTAGGGGGTAATACTGATGTCCCTGATGTTGGTGAACTAGTCCCAAAGATGTTCTCCGTTTTTACGATCACGTTTAACGAAGGCAACGAAAACCATGATTGGGATGTTGGTGATGTACTATTTATGGTGGAGTTGTTTGGATCAAATCTCACAACAAAAATAGTGTCCTGCCTTATTCATTGACAGACTAATTGGATGGGACTAAAACAAACCATTGGATCTTGAAAAGCTGAAATTTTGCACAAAGTTTCCTTCCGGATCCGAGGTGAGATTGATTGAGATTCCCAAATTCCGGTGGTGAAGCCGTTGCTCACAAATCAAAATATATTTTAAGAGTTATTAAACAATGTGGAGCAGCAAATAATAGAAGCATTAAGAATAATCATAAAGATGGCATCGCATGAACTCAATATTTGTTGATATAATTAATTAGTCAGTTGAAGCCTAAATTAATTTGTGTAGTTTCAAGGACTGTTTGAATGTTTAAAATATTCATTTTGATGAAAGAAAAAAAGAATTGATAGTAATTTAAATGATAGTGATAAATATTATTAACGCTACTAAGATTCAGAATGGGTAACGAGATACAACGAGGGAAAAAGTAATGAAATCATCGAGAGGAACAATAAAAAAATTCAAAATATAAACGATTTTAAAATATAATGTTAAGTAGGTATGCCACAATGTATGAAACAAAAAACTTGAAAGTCACGACGAAACGAAAGATTTATAGCTCGGTGCAATAAAACTTATACAATAGTTGTAAGGGAGAGGAGGGGGCAGCGGGCGTCCCGAGGGTAATACACAATCGCGAAATAAACTTTTAGATTTTAAAACTAAAATACGTTCTGATTTCAAGCGTTCAACTTAAATGTGGGGCCCGATTGAAAAACTTCCACGCTGAACTATTTATAAATATTTCCAACAAGTTTCCAATAGGAAAACAGTGAATTGTTGAGTGGAGAAAATGAATTGGACATATTTTGTGAGAGAACGGAAAAGTCGGAATATAATAGTAATCTATGACTAACGGATGATACCGACTTTGTAAGCGTGGTTAAAGGTTTTTTAATTCCGGCGGGAACTCCTTAATTTTCCGGGATAAAAAGTAGCCTTTGTCAATATCCAGGTCCGCAACTATAACAAAATCACGTCGATCCGTTGTTTTGTTGTGGCGTGATTGAAGGACAAATACACTTTCGCATTTATAAGAGTAGTATGATAGAATCGTGATATGCTTATCAAAATAACCCCTATCTCCATAACAAGTCACTGTGAATGAAAGGCCTAGCACACTAACCAATGGTGGCATCAATATTAGAATTTATTCGCATACATAAAGGTATGGTAACCTGTAGGCGTAGCACATGTCGTTAACGTTGATAAACGACTATCGAAACACATAAACAACAAACGAATATAGACCTCAGCTTCCTTGTTTTAGAGAACGAGTTTATCCAAATAATATTATTTAGATTTTGTCCATTTAAGATAGTTTTGTAATTGGGTTTTTCTGACTAGGAATTCTCAGTACTAGCCCGGAGTTAGGAAGAGAGCACGTTATGCTATCGGTCCCGGTTATTATCACTAACATGATAATAGTCGTTAAAGCCCGCCAACTCGAATTGGAGCAGCGCGGTGGGTCTAAGCTCTAATTCACTCTCTCCCATTAGAGTAAAGGTCTGTGCCACGGTATGATAATATTACCGTGCCTGTGCCCAGCTGTGAGGCGTTAATGGGATGGAGCCGTGGAAAATAGTTTGAATCCACGAAATCCATCAGTGCTGGCGAATTGTAAAACTTGTACTAAGAGTACGGTTATTCTACCATCTTGCTAGGTTAGTTTATCGATGAAAATACCATTGGATGTATTTGGATTTGATTAATGTTGATATATTCAGGGGTTGAATTCGTTACCATATACATTGATATTATGCTCTAAAAATACATAACTCTGATCTGAATTTCAATTTAGGTTTCGGACTTTCACACTATTTTGAATCCAATATAATTTTGCATGTTGAAATTCATGAATGGGAGATTTAAACATTCATTTACCTGCATGTGTAACGTTTCTATTCCTATTCGTAGATCAAATGCTTTTCTATACAATTTTGTACGAGTAAATTATTCAATACATTTTTACTAAATTTTAAAATCATCCAGTGTACATAATTAAAAATCGAGTTAAATATACATATATAAATTAACCACAAATACGCTAAATAATCGAAGAAAAAAATTATAGTGGAGTGGACCATAATATTATCCCGTTATCATTTTGGATATCAACAGTGTACACTAATTATTGTTCATGTCAAATATTCTACAAGAAAAATAATTAATGATTATATTATCATGTTTATTTTAGAAATCAATTCTACAACTACATATTATAGTTAATGTATAGTGAAGTGAAAGTGTAGTGCTAAGTGCAATGCAAAGAACACAAGAACACAGTGTCTCATAATGAAATCTAGTATAAACTAAGATGAGTCAATGGACCAATTCTCAGATATAATTTTATAGTATATGTTTAGGATAAAATAATTTTACTCATTAGCTTCATTTACCTAGTCATAGACTAGCGTAATTTCAGTAGGGTATTAACTGTTGTTAGCAATTTATGATATATAAAAAAATAAAAAATAAAATATACTTATACAGCATTGGTACTTATAACTATAGTAAAAAAATTAAAAAATCAAATCAAAACTAAATAAATAAATCATCATATTATTATTATCAAATTATAAGAAAAACGGATAATCGATGAGACAAAATATGATCCTGTAATCGATTTGGATATCAAAAATGTACGTATACATTTTTTCATGTCAAATATTCTACAAGAAAAAATTAATGATATCATATTTATTTTAGAAACCAATACTACAACATTGATACTTGTAATTATAGTAATACATAAAAATCTATATTAAATCATCATATCAAATTGTAAGTAATCCCATACTCACTGGTTGGCCTCAGGACGATCTCCAAGGTATCACTGCCGTAGTCGTTGGAAACGTTGCATTTGTAAACGCCAAAGTGTCTCGACTGGCTCTCACGGATGGTCAGAGTGGAATTGACGACACCACCCGGTTGCAAGTCTTCACGGAACAAGTAATCCTGCACGACGAGGAGGTTTAGATCAATGTTCGAAAGGGTGCAAGCATGCCTCGTAAACATCGATATATACGAAGGTACTAGATCGGCCCTTTCATAGAAAAAAGTTGGGCGTCCGACTTGTAGGACATGACCCTCACCTATATAAGCCTGTCCTTGTCCCAGCCATAGCGCTGTCCCGCTTTTCAGACTAGATGGCGTTAGTAAAATAAGTCCACATTCTTTGTTAGACAGGGCCTGTCTGTGTAAATTGAGGTCGTAGTTAATAAACGAATACTTTGTATTAAATAGTACAGATGTGGTAACCGGGAATGCCGACGTTCTTCTTTATCCACTACAAGTAAACTCTTGACTGCGATTTCACATGATGGTAAGTGATGATGCAATCTAAGATGGAAGCGGGCTAACCTGTAAAAGCGCATGGCAGTTGTAATTAACTTTTTGGTTTTACACGGCATCGTACCAGAACGCTAAATCGCTTGGAGCACGTCTTTGCCGGTTGCTAATAAAATAAATTCTATACCTGAAAGAAACTAATACTTTGGATCAATAATAGAAGGTACTATATGACATTCGATAACCCGCCTTTGAAAATTACCAAATGATTCCCGCGACTTTGTCTGTGTGTTTTTTTTTTATTCCCGTGAGAACTCCTCAATTTTCCGAGATGAAATGCTTATGTCCTTCTTCAAGATTTAACCTATCACTATACCTTAATAAACATCGAATACAGTTGAAAAGATGGGCCGTTGCAGTGTAGCAGACAGACACACTTTCGCATAATCATACTAGTAAATGCGAAAGTGTGTTTGTTTGTTGGTTTGTTGGTTTGTAGGTCTGTCCTTCAATCATGCCGCAACAGAGCAACGGATCGACGTGATTTATTGCATGAGTATAGTTTGAGGACCTGGAGAGTGACATAGGCTACTTTTTATCCCGGAAAATTGAAGATTTCCCGTGGGAATTGAAAAAAACTTATTCCACGCAGACGAAGTCGCGGGCAATTGTAATTTTTAAATACGACGATCCTTAACCGACTTTTAAAAATGAAGACGTTCTTAATTCAGGACCTATATTTTTCTAGAAATTGACAATATTTCAACTCATTTAAAACGATCGCGGTTCCGTCATGACCACAATATTCCCAAGACCGAAATCAGGTCAAGATTTAGCTGCCTTATTAATCATGCATTTCATTATTGATTGATTACCAATTACCCTCGTATAATAACTTAATAAAAGCAACTTAAATTGACCTATCATGTACGGATTAATTTTCCGTTCATGAAATTTGAAACGTAGGTATCTAATTAATTAATTTTCTTATAACTGGTATTTTCTTATTCATACCTATACCAAATAGTTTATTGGTTTCTCTTTGCGTCATATTCCTCATTACTGAGGGTCTTGACCCCTTTCCATTAATCATGTGATTGTTAATGGAAAGGGGTATTAGGGATATTAAGCAACGTCGACCCAAGTCGGTAGCTGGATTGGTGACTGTATTTGGAAGTTAAAATTTGGCCTTTTCGTTTCCTCCGTGCCTCGGAGAGCATGTTAAGCCGTGGGTCCCGATTATCATCACTAGCATCTGATAATAATCTTTACAAAACCTAAGAGTTTAATACTCTTAGGCTATTCGTATGTGGAAAGACCTAGGAACACACCGCATTACCAAGAAAACTCCTGCCATTAAGTGATTATTAAAAGGAGTCGCAGCCCATAGCAAAGAGGGATACGACGCAGAGAAAGATAAAGGTTTATCAACTTACATGATCGTGAACAGTGTCGATTTCTTTGTCTTCATAAGTCCAGACGATGGTCTCTATCCTGGGTACGGAGAAAGCAGCACATTCGATGTTGACCGTGTCGCCTTGTGAGCCAAATTGAGTGTGGTTGGAGATGATTTTTGGTGGGCCTAAAACAAACAAAAGACATTTAATATGCAACTTGTAAACTTAAGAACGGTAACTAAAACAAATGGTAATAATTATTTATACCTTAATACCTGGTTTTGGAACATCTTTAATCTTTATCTCAAGTACCATTTCATTTAGATATTACTTGAAATCTACAGGTTGTCATTATATTTACGAGATTAACCAGTATTCTAAATTTCATAATGTTACTATGGAACGGACCAAATTTATGAGGGGGGCAAATATAGCTTGAAATGTGTCTGGTAAAGATACACACAGCATGCGGTCGATGCACCAGGCGGGAACTTGGCCTGGCGCACTCCCGTGCGCCTTGTTATCGTAGAAAAGTTACGTAAGGTAAGGTACGTTGGTTAAATTTAACTTAAACTAAATTACGGATATCCGTTGCTAATAGGTATTACTAAACGACTATAAATATTAAATTACCTTCAACAATTAAGTACATTTTCATTGCATTCACAAACATGATTGGATATCAAAAACACGCATATCAAATTAATTATTATTGGTATAACTTTTATAAACTTCAATTTTAATAAATTTATTCATTAAATAAAGAATAGGTACTTATAAATTCCTTTAGTAATAAATCAGTATTAACATCAATGTATAGCTTTTAACTCATCAATTTCAATATCAATAATTAATTACACCTTTTGTGTTGAGTTGATGAAATTCTTCTTTATAATATTAAGGTTGCTTTATATTTTAAGAGGTTTCAATATTTCGGAGTAATTTGGTTGAATTGAAATCCATACTTATATTATAAATGCGAAAGTGTGTTTGTCTGTCTGCTACGCTTTCACGGCCCATCTTTTCAACCGATTTTGATGAAATTTGGTACTAAGGTAGTTTATATCCCGAGGAAGGATATTATCTTATCTTATCTTATTATCTTTTCTTATCTTAGGAAATTAGCATTCCCGCGAGAATAATGAAACCTTAATCCACGCGGACGAGGCCTATGTCCTTCCCCGGAATACAAACTATCCCTATACCAAATTTCTTCAAAATCTGTTGAATAGATGGGCCGTGAAAGCGTAGTAGACAGACTGACGGCCAGACAGACAGACACACAGTCACATTCATAATAGTAGTATGGATTAAAGATGAAAGACAAAATAGTAAGATAAAACAGCTAGGTAAATTAATGTTCGTTGTGTTTGTATAAATAGACTACCTATCAATAAATTGTTGAAACAAAATTAATCGAGGTCAGGGTTCCAATCTTTAATGAAAGATATATGAATGGAATGGTCCCAATTATGTTGCCTCTTTGGAAATATCCAAAGAAAAGCAGTTTTTTTTACGAATGTGAAAAGGAAATGTGGCTAATTTGCCCCAGATTCCATTTCCTTAAATGCCAATGATATATTTTGTATTCAATAAGTGTATTACAAATCGAAGTAGGTTGGCCTAGTTTCGCCGTATTTTATTAGGCACTGGTCACATAACGCGCGGGAGCTACGCGCGACCCTTACAAAACGTAATAAAATAAAGTGTATCTATTTATGAAGGTGTTCAGACTGCGGACTAAACACGTGTGACGTCGACTCCGTAATCACTCCGCAACGTCTCAAACGATCAGTTGCTGGAAATAAGTCCTTGCAAATCCTTACAAGAGGACGTAGGTACTCTTTTGCTTCTCTACTTCGGCTTCCAGCTTAAGTCTGTGCTTTTCACTGCGGACCTTATAGGACTCCACTAAAGGTCTACCAGTTCTTTGAACTATGTTCTCTACCTAAACTAAATTCAACTTCGCAACTCTATGACCTATGTCTGTCACTGTTTCTCTGTAGATTTCCTTTCGGATTTTTGCATCTAAAGACAACCTAAATCTCCGACCCCTAACCTAGGTGAGCAACAGAAGCGACGCCACGTGACGCGACGCGATGCTACGCCATAGACAACAGACGTATTTACGCGACAACTTCTGTAATTTTCTATGGCGTCGCATCGCGTCGCTTGTGACCCTCACCTAGGACAACGGGTTAACTATTTCCATCACCAACTGAGTGACTCTAAACATTTTTAAGAAGACCATAGTTACCTATTTATAAAATATTTTTTTAAACTAGTGACAATTCCTTGTGGTACAATTTCTAGGAGGAACGATTAGTTCCTTGCGCGTTATCTGTCCAGGCCTTTACGGTACAATTGGCAAGTTTCAGAACGTCGTTCCTAGTCATTTTGTTCGCTCTAATTCCCGCTGGTATAAATTGAGTGTGGGTATTTCGCTATTTTTTAAGTAGGTCCTCAATCGTGATCTGTCATCTTTTTCCAGGACACAATGATTTGTTTGGGACTATTATTGCTGCAACAATAGCTACTACAACAAATTTCTTTTCTATCCTAGTAGGTTTACAAAGGTTTTTTTATCCACTACATGTTCGCCCTTGACTGCGATCTCATCTGATGGTAAGTGATGATGCAGTCTAAGATGGTAGCGGGCTAACCTGTTAGGGGTATGGCAGTTATATTAAACCCATACCTCTAGTCGGTTTCTGCACAGCATTGTACCGGAACGCTAAATCGCTTGGCGGACACATCTTTGCCGGTAGAGTGGTTACTAGCCACGGCCGAAGCCTCCCACCAGGCCAAATCCGAGAAAATTCAGAAATTATAAATTCCCGAATTGACCCTGTCGTGGATTGAACCCGGGACCTCCCACTTATAAGACCACAGCGTTCACTACTGCCCGCCAATCCGCATTAGAGTAGCGTGGTGGGTCTAAGCTCTAAATCCCTCTCTCCTATGAGAGTGGAGGACTGTGCCCAGTAGTGGGACGTTAATGGGCTGTAGTGGTGGTTCAATAATGCGCCTAGGAGGTCGTCGAGTTTACAGTGATCTAAAAATAAAACATCATTAAAACTTCACTTTCTGTTTCTCACCTTTGATAAATATAGACGCCTCAGCTTCGATTTCAGGGTATCCCTCGACGCTCGCCTTACAAAGGTATCGCCCTGAGGTGTGTGTGTCCACTGTCAGCGTCAGGTTTGGCGTCCGGCCCACTCGCTGAAACAAACGATTTGTTAGACTCTTTTTTGAAGTGAAACTTCTTTAGAATCGTTGTGATTTGAAAATTGGATGAAACGAAAAAGCGACACTAAAAAGCGACAAACATATTATTCATTTTAGGATTTAGCCTGCGAGAGAATGAGATAGAAAATACAAGTTATATTTATCTCATTCTCTCGTAGACTACTTTTCAGAAGTTTCAGTTCTGCCGTGTGTGAATTGCACACATGTACATTTTTTTCAAAATAACGAAGGGACATTGCATTAATTGTTCCAGCGGCTAGGTATGATATTGTTATTCATATAAATCTAAGATATTTGTAAAATGGTCATAATGAAAAAAACTCGGCTGAGTTTGGTCTCCTCAGACCAGGGCGCGTTTGGAACCCTCATAGCTTTAGTTTTAAGATACCGTGGCCAATTATCTCCACCACGTCTTATTTTTTTTTAATGTGACGTTCAGAAGGTGTTTCCTGTAGGTACCAATTTTGAATAAATATACTGTGAGTTTGAGTTTGCAATTGGTTTCTTGAGGGTCTTAATCTATGCTTGTCAGCATAACTATAGGCAATACGATAATATTCATCGATAACTGAACTCTAATTCAATTACTGCTGGCTAAAGAAGGAGCAATACATATAGTACAGTCTTATACTACTTAGGAAAGGATATAAAGAATCGGAAGGGATATAAATAAAAACATGAATCAAATATAATATAATAAATATTATAAATGCGAAAGTTTGGATGGATGTCTGGATGGATGTATGGATGTATGGATGTTTGTTACTCAATCACGCGCCAACGGCTGAACGGATTTGGCTGAAATTTGGCACAGGGATAGATTATAGTCTGGAATAGCACATAGGCTACTTTTTATCCCGGAAAATTAAGCAGTTCCCGCGGGAACCAAAATACCTCAAATGGATGTTTGTTACTCAATCACGCCAGAACGGCTGAACGGATCTGGATGAAATTCGGCACAGAGATAGATTATAGTCTGGAATAGCACATAGGCTACTTTTTATCCCGGAAAATTGATGAGTTCCAGCGGGAATCAAACAAATGTATCTGTTCAACTGATTTTGATAAAATTTGGTACAGGGATAGGTTGTATCCCGGGGAAGGACGTAGGCTACTTTTTATCCCGGAACATTAAGGAGTTCCCGCGGGAACCAAAAAACCTCAAACCACGCGGACGTAGTCGCGGGCATCAGCTAGTAATGAATATATATGGCGCATAATTAAAGGACAATTTTAAGAGGTGACAGAGAGCAATGGTATACAGTATGGTTGGAGTAAAGAAAAGTTACAGGATCAGGAACTCAGACTTAAGAGAGGACAGGGCTCACAAAATAAGAGAAATGTTACTAATGAGGATGGATCAGCTGCAAGTTACAATATGCTCCAAGATACCCCAAGGAAAATGGAGTAACTCAGGAATCGACAATAATAAGACAAAACATAACGTAACAAAATTTAAATGATGATTTAAAAAAAAATTGTGCTTAAAATAACAAGAAACTAGATAATATTTCAAAGTTAAATAAGGTAAACTCTGTGTTCCAGTCATTAAAATTCAAAAACAAACCCAGTATACCTCATAAGTGGAAAAAAATGACGGTGGCGTGTCCGGGAAAATCTTGATAACGATACCTAAGTGATTGTTAGTGATTGTACAGAGTTGGCAAGTCATGTTAGTTGTAGGCGGCCTATTATTATTTATAATTTGTTTTATAGATTACATTTTTAAATATTGTAGTCTTAACAATCATCTGTGTTAACTAATGTTTGTAAATCATGAAAAGTATTATGGGTACACTTTCGACGTAAAGATTTCTAAAAGTAGCAAATTATCCTTGGTTAGTAAGAAATAAGAATAATATTATATTTTATGAACTTGATAAGGTGAAAAAATGTTTAAATCGGCCTATGATTTTATCCACAAGATGCGGTATGTGTATTTGCTCATTTGGGCGATTTTCGTGACCATTTTCCTGAAAAGCTACTGGACCGATATTAAAGCGATTATTTTCAGTAAATACGTTTTCACTCCTGCAAAAGTGTTTCTATTTTTATCCGTCTGTTAGTTTTTCAATATAAAGCATATTGCTTAACAGATTTTGAAGATATGGCACAGAGATAGCTTACATCCTAAAGATGGGTAAAGGATATTTTTTTATCTCAGAATAGATCGGATCCGATCTCAGAAATAAAAAAAAAACAAATCCACGTGCATAAATCCCTGGGATCATATTGAAATTAAGTTCTGTTAACAGTTAAGGCTTAGGCTAACTTAAATACCAAGGTCTATTGGTCTATTGTCAAGGACAAGGTAGAAGATTTAAATCAATATGGACTTTTGATAGGCTCTATTGAATTGATTGAAAAAGTACGTTCTCCTATGTAGTACCTATGTAGATATGTTGGTAATAAATCCCTGATATTGAATGGAATGTCTCTGAAAGTTAGTATCAATTTGCAAATTGCAATATGCAGCATTATTGGAGCGGAACTAGACTGGTACTCATAACGAAGGCTCTCATTAATAATCTGGTGCAGTCAGGGATGATGCTTATTAGCTCAGAAACATCTTATTGCGATATCTAATTTTATATATATCGTCTTGATAGAAATTAGAATGGAACTGACTGAAGAAAGGTATAATATTATAAGGTTAAAACGTATTCCTTCTTGCAAATATTGTAAATTGTTGTTTTTGTGGGCAAATAAATCAATTATTATCTATCTATCTGTTTCTTAAACAAATAGGTTAGTAATTTTATTTAAAATAAAATGTCGATAGATATACGTCTAGTTTTGTTGAATTTATGCCCTGTTTTATTCAACAGTACATCAGTTTTAAGCAACTTGGCCTATAATTATGACATATTAACCACAATTATTTTTTTTAAATTCACGTAGGTGTTAATCTTCAATTGCAACCAGGAAGGCCATGGGCTACTTTTTATACCTACCGAAACATTTCCCACAGTACCAACAATTAACCAAATATTAACATTGTCATAACACCTAACTCCATGCAGATGAAATCGCGGACAACATCTACTTAATAATCTATACTAATACTATAATTGCAAAAGTGTGTTTGTATGTCTGTCCGCTACGCTTTCCCGGCCCATCTATTCAATCAATTTTCGGAAAATTTTGTAGGTAAAGAGATAGGTTGTATCCCGGGAAAGGACATAGACTACTTTTTATACCGAAAAATTAAAGAGTTCCTGCAGTCATAAACTCAAACTCAAGCTCAATAGTATATTTATTCAAAATTGGTACCTTTACCTTTACCTTCTGAACGTCATGTTTACAAAGTATAAGACGTGATGGTAATATTTAACCACGGTACCTTAAAACTAAAGCTACGAGCATACAGCCAGCATTTCCTGCTATTTCGGATACGAGTAAAAAAATATCCGTTTGAATGCTACATAGTAGGTATACTTACAATATTAGTGTCTTCCTCATCGTGCATCCATCTTATTTCCGGTGCAGGAAAGCCATCAACGTCACAGCTCAGCGTTACTTGTTTGCCGACTTCCGCTTCTACATCTTTGGGGAGACTCCGGAACGACGGGGGATCTAAGAAAAATATGTTGGACAGTTATTTTCGTTCTGGGCAATAGATGGGCACTTTCATAGAAAAAAAGTTGGCCGTCCGACTTGTAGGGCATGCCCCTCACCTGTATAAGCCTGTCTTTGTCTCCGCCACAGCGCTGTCCCGCTTTTCAGAGTAGATGGCGTTAGTAAAATAAGTCCACATTCTTTGTTTGACAGGGCCCGTCTATGTAAATTGAGGTCGTTGTTCTGGGGCCATACTGCCAACGTTTATAACAATACTTATGCAATATTACCCAAAATGACAGTTTGATTTTACGTACTCTGACGTTCCTTAAATACGGATTATAATTCTTAAACACGAAAGTCGACAATAATGAAACAATATGGCTTTAAGCTTTGGCAGTATTGTCCCTGTTATATCGACCTCATTGACGCACTCATGTGGTCTTTCGACTTTGATTACATTTTCGACAGGCACTTGCACTTATTTTCTATTAATTTTTGTTTTCTCTTTTCAGATCTATTATATTAAGGGACCAAAATTCAAATTTAGGAATTCATAATTTTTTCAAAGTTCATGTTTGCTATTGTTTGCGGGTTCGTGTTATTCTAGGTATCAAATAATAAAACAGTTTTCTGAGCAGAATACGAAAAATAAAAGTAATTAAATAAGTGGACATTATTTTTGTGTCGGACTTTAAAAAAATTACGAGAAATAATACATGAAGTGGCTCATTATTGTAAAAGGTTAAACTATGAGAATTACAAAAAAAAATACCTTTTTAAACAAGACTCAACTAGCCATATATACCTAAGGATTAAAATGTTCTGTGTTTTTAAACTTAAATCCCGGGAAATATATTATAAGGAAACATGCTCACATGTGATCTCGAGGATCTCCGTCTCTTCGCTCTTGCCGACCTCGTTGAAGACCATGCACTTTATGACTGCTCCGTTGTACGCACGAGAAATGTTCGTAATTTTCTAGAACAAAATTATATGCGATATTAAAATAATATTATGTAAGAGATGGTTTAAAATATTGAAGAAATAGATCCAAAGTAGGTAGGTATAGTTTAACACACCGTGAATAAGTAATAAGTTTTTATTAATATTATCTTGTATTGTCTTGGAAGGAACTACCCTCTGCAATACAAGTTATCCTAGTGTAGAGGGTAGGGACCACTATATAAATTTGTCACACTCTTTTAAAAAAATTATTATCTTATTCTAATTAATAATTACATACCATTAATTAGATAATTAGACAATGTTGTTTTTTTTTTCAAACCTTATGTTTTATGAGTACACACTGACTGATTACGAGGAATCATATGTGGTACTATGATCAGACATTGTGGCCAATTTTGCTTAACACAATTTCTTAACTAAACTAAAATGGCAGCTCAAATGTAGTGCTGCCCCTTTCCGCAGGGAATATTATGAAAGGGATAGCAGTACAAATAAATCTGTCATTTTAGTTCAGTGTCAGAAAAGATTAAAAGTCATCGAATCATCAAGTGAATCTGTCATGGAAGAACCTATTGGAGAATTATTTTATCTTTTTAAATATTGACGTATTCTATTTGCAGAACCTAATAAGTATTATTTCCTATTTACTAAAGGACTTTAGGTTTTTTTTGGGTATATTAAATACGTTTTACTTTGAGTTTTAAAACAAGGATTTTAGTTAAGGCTGTTAGTAATTAGATGCTGGATATTATTGTACTTAGATAGCTATTTTTGTACTTCAAAGTATTATATTCACCATCTATAAAATTATTATAAACTAGTAGCAGAGTGAGTCCTCGGCGGAACAAGTACTTAATAGAAAAATTAAAATACAAGTTCGCGAAACTGTTAAACTGGGGAATTAAAAGTATAATTGCAAAATGAAATTTTTGCGGCGAATTTTACGAGCTTTAATCTGTTTAGCGACAACTTGACAACTGCCGTTGTACGACTCAGTCCGGAAAAATTGAGGGTATTATTATATTATGTATTTAAAATTGTTTCATTTTTATTTAATAAGAATGGTTGGTAATTTTGCTTTTTCAACCGACTTCAAAAAAAGGAGGAGGTTCTCAATTCGACTGTATTTTTTTTAAAATGTTTGTTACCTCAGAACTTTTGACTGGGTGGACCGATTTGTATGATTCTTTTTTTATTTGAAAGGGTATACTTCTCAAGTGTTCCCAATTTTATCGAAATCGGTCGAGAGGTTTTTAAAATATCAACAATAAAATAAGTACTTTGTATAGCGTGTGCCTGTTGTTGTAAAGTTGGGGCGGGAGTTTGAAGTCGGTTGTTTAAAAAGAATTTTTTATATAAAATTATTTTTTTAAAGTGTGGCGCTTACGTATTAATATTATTATCTGTTGGTTGTTCAGTTTCAACTTTTAATTCTTAAGGCATATTTTTAATCAAAGGGTTTGAAATTAATCTATCAATATCAAACTTAACGTGAGCGACGCCGAAAGAAAAAGCTAGTTTTCTATAATTCGAAAATAATAGAGGAGACGTGTAGAATTACGGTATAAAAACTTAAATTGCTGAAGAAAATTGTCGTGGCAAATTTTCGAGTTTAAAATCTCAATCTCTTAATGGCGACAAGTCGTCAAGTCCCCTGTAAGAAGGCTTAGTTGGGCTGCGTACATTCGAGAACTGTTTTATTCAATTAAGGAAAAGCTTTTTGTTTTTTAGTGACGGATTTCTGCTTCTTTCCTTAAAAGAGATTTTCTTTTTTCTTCCATGTTTGTTTAATTTTACTTGCATTAAGATAAGACATTGGGTTTTAACTTTTAATGATAGGTATCTCTCTCTTTTTTCAATTTCAGTTTGTAAAGCCAGGGTTATATATAAATTAATTTCCTAATAAGTAGGTAAATACAAAATGGTTCAGATAGTATTATTTCATTGTGTTCTCTATAAAATAATATAATATTATCTACCACATAGTCATCATTTCTTAAAATATGTTTAACCTTCTTTATATTAACGTTGAATTTAAAATCCTAAGGTTGCCTGGCAGAGATCGCTGCTAAGCGATAAGGCCGCCTTTTTGTATTCTACTTCGTTCTTTGTTTTTTCTATGTATTTATTTTTGTTATTTATGTGTTGTGGTGTACACCACAAATACTAATTTAAGAATTGTAAAACATGGGCACAAATATTTTAGGCAGTCGTGTAAAAAGGCGAATTGTTTCTTTATAAAATATTTCTTTATCACCAAAACCATAAACAAAACAACGTCGCGAAGCTGAGCTATTAAAAGCATAATTGCTTAATGAAATTCTTGGGGTGGATTTTTCGAGTTAAAATCTCTTAACAGCATCTTGACAAGTTCCGCAAGAAAATTTTGCTGAAGGACTCTCATTTGAAATCTGGTTTCATTCAGGATTATAAATTTTAAAGAATTCCGACACTGATTTGAGACGGAATTGAAGACTTGGATTAAGTAATAGAAGATATTGAGTCCGAGAAAATTGGCGGTATAACCGCAGAATACTTAATGGTACCTACCTTTCAGGTACGGAAGAGTTACGTGCTCCGCAAAGATGTTAAAAGTAATAGCGGCTCTTGGTACGACGTAATAAAATGCAATTCAGCCCAGCAAATATTTTTAAGTACCTTGTATGCTTGGGACTGCAGTTATTTTTATCCCAATAATCACTGTAAATTTTGATTGAAAAGAGCAACCACCGAGTTTCTTGCTGGCCCTTATTGGTAAGAATGGCATTCGGAAAGAGCGGTAGATTTACTCGACGATTCAAAAGCACGTTTTGTAAGAGTTTATGATAAATGATAAATGATTTATTCATGTAGGACCACTTGTGTCACTTATGATACGTTTAAGACTCTACCACCGGTTCGGAAAGCTGCTCTACTGAGAAGAGCCGGCAAGAAACTCAGCAGTTGCTCTTTTCTTATAAAAGAAAAAGGCTACATTATTATACAAACATACATCAAGTATTACACTGACTTGTGGGTCACTGGATGCAAAGCCGGTTGCTTTCATGCAACTTTGTCAGTCAGAAAATCATCGATGGTGTAATAACCTCGGGATTTTTATTCCCTCGTATGTGAATAAAAAAACATTGAAGTTTTCGCTCTTACTGTTCGGTTGCAGCTTATATAATTATTGTACGGTACAGTTTCTACAGTAGGTAGTAGAAAAAAACTCCATGAGAAACTTATTATAGTCAGAAAGTTCTTTTGCAAGGATTTTTGGGTTTCCATCAGGTACATTCGTTTTATACACGTTTCGTTTAGTAAACATTTCGTAATAACTACCGAGCTACGAGTGTTGGTATTCATTTTGCTGTCTTTTTTTCTTTTTTTTGGCACACCGATGTATTTGCACGTGATACTGAAACGAAAAACGCTTTTACACGTGTGGCAAAACAGCGTGCCAATGCTTTGGTGTGCTAAGGGCAAAAACACTATTGACACGATGACGTTTCATGGTGACATGTCATTTACGTGTACGTGTACATGACATCGTGTATTTTTATGAACCTGCACAGATCTGCGCGACATGACAGGACCAGTTCCCATACGACGTGGGCGTCGCACTTATGTTATGTCACGTCCTGTCAGTTTTCTATCAAAATTCATTGACAAAGAAGTTTAACTTACTACCATCACTTTAAGCAGTATTATTTCGAAATATATATATAGGCTCATTTTAGGGACGATGAGATACTCTCAACGTCCCTAAAATGAGGATTTTAATTGTAATTCTAAAACATGAACGTCAAAAATATTAAAATAATACGGCTTTAAGTGACGGTAGTATTCACCCAGCCCCCCGAGTGTGGAAGGAAAGAGTAACCGTTTGTCAAACGTATAATTATTAAAAAATCAGCATGCATCTATGAAGGAGTTCATAGATGCACGTCAAAAAGCATGTATAAACTCCTTAAACAGTTCGAATGAGCTGTTAAATTATTACGATGCGCTTAGACAATTGGGCCTCCGGTGCCAGCATTTTATTCTGCTAAAATAATTAATATGTAGTTTTAAAAAAACTTCGATATCTCACCAGTTCTGAACTATTCCCAATAATTGACTCGTTCATAACCCATTTGAAAGTCAGATTTCCGGGATTTGCATCCGCCGTGCAGCCTGCGGGACAAAAAATCACTGTGAGTACTTAAACCGAGATCACTGAAAGCGTATAATTCAATTCCTATTCAAATTAATCCGTGCTTCCATACTTTATTAAATACTAGCTGATTCCCGCGACCTCGTTCGAATTGATTAAGTATTTTATGTTTTAATTTTCCGGGATAAAAAGGAGCATATATCCTTCCCTGGTATACAACTTATCTCTGTACGAAATTTCATTAAAATCGGTTGAAAAGATGGACCATCAAAGCTTAGTAGACAGACAGACACACACACTTTCACTTTTTAATATTAGTATGAATTTCTAGCATTAAAGCAGTATACAAAATGCGTTATTTTTAAGTTAATGTAGGAACAAGAAAGTAAAGTAATGTAAGGGCAAGGTGGAGGGCACCAGAGGGCGAGGAAGGTCACCCATGCGATGGACCGACCAAATTAAGTCCGCTGTTGGCGGTTCATTGCACGAGTGTACCAGGCTGTCGGCCAGTAGGGAGAAGTGGCGGATGCTCGTGAGGCGCATACCATCTGCCACTAAAGCCGACACTTCGTGATGACCACGACCACTCTGGCAAGAGTGTTACGACGAAGAAGAAGTAGGAACAAGAAGTTTAATTCGCTACAATCCGCCAAAGCAGATAAAGATTGTACTTTACAATCGAGCATTGTCGAGTCAACATCTCCTGAGGAAGCTCCGGTGTCGGAGTGAAACGTACGTTGAGAACAATTTGTAGTAATTTTTATTATTGACCGACTTCCAAAAAAGGAGGAGGTTCTCAATTCGGCGCGTATTTTTTTTTAAATGTATGTCGTTGCACATCCCCGTGGTTTCTGAACCGATTGAAAAAAAAAACTATCAGTCATTAGAGGAATCCTTCGAGGATTTATGGGACCACCCATAAAAAAATCTGATTCCAAATCCTCAACCCTGACACTAAAAAGTTAAAAATATAAATTCTTCGTTCTCGTCTCAAGTGGTTACCCATCCGTCTTCGCCGGAACTTGCATATCCTTTGTATTCTGTACTGTGTGTTATTTAATCCTTCATCTCCTGCTTATTTAAAGGAGAAGTTTGAATTTGTAGGCCGTCCTGGAGAAATTCTCCGTACTACAAGGAAACTTGTTTTAAAGACGCCTAGTCATAATTCCTCTTTCTTCCATAAATCCTTTTCTGTACAAGCTGTTAAGTTGTGGAATGCTCTGCCTCTTAACATCAGAGAGGCTCAATCGTTAAATATTTTTAAAAGACTTGTAAAAAATTACTATTTGTCACAATAATAATATTATTTGTCCAGTAGTTTATTTTTATATATTTTGATACCTAATGTTTCTTTTTCTTATGAGGTTTACGTTTATTTATTTGTATTTATATATTTATTTGTGAGTATATATTATATTATGTTATTTATGTATTATATGTGTAGTATTTATGACTTTGATGTATTTTTAATTATAATATATACGTTTTATTATTTATATACTCGTATATATATTATTATGTATATATATATATATATATATATATATATATATATATATATATATATATATATATATATATATATATGTATTACAATTTGTAGCTTTATATAAATATTTTTATTCGTATATATATTATTATGTATATATATTTATATATATATATATATATATATATATATATATATATATATATATATATGTATTACAATTTGTAGCTTTATATAAATATTTTTATTTCTGCACCATCTACCGGTTGTGTTTGTAGCTATGTCCTTTTACACCATTGGTTGCCTGGAAGAGATCGCTGTGTAGCGATAAGGCCGCCAAATTGTATACTTACTTTATTTTTAGCTAAGTTTACTATTGTTTATTTTCCTTTGTGGTGTACAATAAAAGTATATTCATTCATTCATTCATTCATTCATTCTTTCCAAAAAACCGACTTCCAACGCCACTGTAAAGTACAAATTAATTTTGATTTCTACCCACTATGCTGAAGTCGGGCGAGTCAGATGCGTCAACTTTGCTTATCCTTGTTATACTCGCCCGACTTCAACATAGTGGGTAGAAATCAAAATTATTTTGCACTTTACAGTGGCGTTGGAAGTCGGTTTTTGGAAAGAATTTTTATTGACTAGAGATTTGAATCTAATTTCAAAGTAATCACAGATAAAGCCTCACTTATAAGCACATCCTGCCCCTCGGGTATCCGCCTTCCGGATTTAATCCGTATCTTCACCTTGGGCGCGTACTTCACCTGCGAACAAAGAAAATCAATTTCAAACTTAATTATTCAAAGAAACAAGTAACAAACCAGAGGGAATTAGATTTATAACAGAGGAAGGTGGTTTATGTGAAAGAGAATTGATTCGACTCGCTTTACTTACCCTACCTATAAAATAATTTTTAATATTGATCATTGTGGTAAAAGTTGAAGAGAGCAACCGCCGAGTTTCTTGCTGGTTCATTTTAGTATGCATAGTAGGTATTTCCATATATTTAGGCGCTTCAACCGAAGCGAATACTAAGTCTATGAGTAGGTATTTCAAACCAGTGGCGATATAAAGATACTTTGACATATTGAGGCCAACTGTGTGGTATACTGCGGCCAACGAGGTCCCGGGTTAGAATCCTGGGTCGGGCCATATCAAGTATTGGGTTTTTCTGACAACAAATTTTCAGTAGTAGCCCGAAGTTAGGAAGATGGCGGTGTTTTACCCCCGTGCCTCGGAGAGCACGTAAAGGCGTCGGTCCTGCGCCTGATCTCTCTCCGTTCGTGTCGGATATTCCGTGTCATCGGGCTATGAGAGTATAGGAACAGAGTGTGCACCTGTGTATGCGCACATTCTTGTGCACTGTAATATACCCCGCGCAGATGGCTAATCTCTCTGGAGATTGGCCGCCGTGGCCGAAATTCGGTCGGGAGTAGGTATACTATTATTTTATTATACCATCCTTTAGAGTTTAAACTATATTTAAACTAAACTAAAATGACAGCTCTATTTTTATTGCTATCCCTTTCAGAATACTTCCTGAAGAGTTGGTTGTAGAGCTTAGATTTAGAGCTGTTATTTTATTTTGGTTTAGAGATTATGACAATACTATACAATAATTACGGGTACGATAAAATCGACTATTTATTTGTCGATATTACGAAAAACTAAATGGGTCGTAATAGTATACCAAGTATTATCGATAAATAGGGCTTAAGTAATAATTAGACACTAACAATATCATGTTTACAGCTAACTTCCAACAACTACGTATAGACAGTTTAATTGCTGGTTTAAAATAGAAAAATTAGTAGGTATAGTTACTGGCGGTGGGGTGGTAGGTATGGCCTGGTTTTACTAGGTCATACCACCCTGTTTAACCCTTGACTGTGTCAGAGTATTGTGATTTCCCTTCATTCTACATGGTGTCTGGAGGGATGCTTCAGCCATGGGTAGATACCAGCCTACCAGGAAAGATGTGCCGCCAATCGATTTAGCAATCCGGTACGATGCCGTGTAGAAACTGATTAGGGGTAGGGGTTGAATGTGACCGCAATACCGCTTAGACCTCGGACAGCTTGAAGCAGTCAGAATTGACTGCTTCAAGCTGCGACTGCATAGTGAACTACAAGTCTTCTACGTACACACATACATGGAACCGCTCGAGCAGATTGCGACTGCTTCGGGCGGTTGGCAGCAGTTATCAATGGTACTCGTAGCTTCAAGCTGTTGCCTATGACTGCTGTATGTCATGCCATGTATGTTGATCACTGGCTAACTTATCTAGCAGACCGTGTATGGGCGCACTTAGTCTGCTATCAGCTATACCTTATATAGCTGCATATGCCAAAAATAAATTATTTCTTAGTGATTATTAAATAGACGGTCTTCCAAAAGACCTAAAATTCACATCCTCGGTTAGTTAAGGTAAATAAAAAACTGCGTTGAAAATTATGACGTGACAACTATTGTAGTCAGTTAATATGGAAGCTTATTTATCGCCATTTTAAACTGAAAAACGTACTCCAAACTCCAATACATTAGTCTGCTATGTAAGCTATAAAGGATCAGTCACACGGCCAGCGCTCTAGAGTTCTATGTTCAGAGTTCTGCGATATATAAGCGTGCACACTGCAAAGCTCATAGAGTCGGGTAGCTGCATATTGAGATAAAAGTCAGAACTAAGACAATCAAAATAATGACCCAAAAACTGAATGTATTAGACATTTGATTTTAAGATCAAGACTGAAGCATGGCACAGTCTTATCCGTTTGGCCTAGGCCAAAACGGGGGCGCGGTCTTCGAGGCCCCTGAGAAGTGGGGACCCCCTGGTGTGATGTGGGGAAAAATATGTAAACGGTAATGTGTTTTAAATGCCTTATAATCGGCTATTATCCTTATTTTAGGAGCATCAAGATACGTCATATAAAACGTAAATTTTAAAATACTACTGCTCTAGGTAATGGTAGTAATTCACCTGAACTCTGAAATTGACTAGTGTCAGTGTGATCGATACCTTAGTTTGCCCGCAATGTGAGCTATTAAAAATGCAGTCCAAAATATATTTCCGCCCAGTTTATAGCCCGTTTGCTGTTCCGCTGTTTGTTTATGGCATTTTTTTTTCTACCCTCATAGAGTAATGAATTTTGTTTATTGGGCGTCTGCTGCTAGTATTTTTTTATGGTTCCGTACTAAAAACCTAAAAACGGACTGCAATTGATTTGCGTCCGCCTTATAAAGAGAAGTCTTTTTAAAGAAAAAAGACTTGTCAAATCGGTAAGAACAGGTTTGACCTAAAAATTGACCAAATCTTTCATCTCCTCTGCCTTTTTGTTTTACCACAAGTTAACCCTTGACTGCGATCGCACCTGATGGTAAATGACGATGCAGTCTAAAATGGTAGCGGGCTAACCTGTTAGGGGTAGGCAGTTACATTGAACCATACCCCTAATCGGTTTTTACACGGCATCACACCGGAACGCTAAATCACTTGGTGGTAAGTCTTTGCCGGTAGGGTGGTAACTAGCCACGGCCGAAGCCTCATACCAGGCCAGACCAGAGAAAATTCAGAAATTGTAATTCCCAAATTGACTCTGCCGGGGATGGAACCCGGGACCTCCGAACGTTAAGACAACAGCGCTCAACACTGCGCCAGGGAGGTCGACAAAAGCCTGAAGCTTAGTCAGTATTAGGTATGTGCCTTCTAAAAGCGTTTTACTGTTTATTATTTGACACACATTCCTACATCCATGCAATAAAATATACTACATTGATTGACTTTTTTGGTTAGTTTCAGATATTTTACAAAAAAATTAAACTTGTTCGTCGTTCCGTGAAAACGGGGATTATGCAATTTAGCCGTTGCTGCTCTTTTTTTTGGAAAAAGCTATTTTAATCGGTTTAAAGAATAATCAAACCGTTTAAAGACTTATCGGTGATGTTATTACTCATATCGGATTTCAAAAGAGTATAAAATAAAATAAAGTTTTTTGCTAATTTACTAGATAATGCCCGCGACTTCGTGCGCATGGCATTCGAATTGTGAATTTTCTGGTAAAAATAAAGCCTATATTATGTTAATTCAGGGTATAAGCTGTATCTGTCACCGTGAGATTGTAAAAACCGTTGGATTGTAATCTAACGCTTTTTATCTCGATAGATTGTCAACTGTCGAAAGATTGAACCGTTCAATGTTCTGAGTGTCAATTATTTAAATATTCATTGTATTTACGTTTTTTGTCTCTTTCTTGTAGGTTAGGTTATGGTTCGACATAAATAATCAGGTAGTGCCTATCAGGTTAATATACCAAACAGATTACAATCTACCGAAAAATAGTGCGTTATATTATAATCTCGCGAGTTATTAGATTATAGTCTAACGGTTTTTACAATCTTACGGTGACATATCCATTCACAATAGCTCACTAGGGCACCATATCGGCGCCACCGGTCACGTCAAAGTGGTATCTTGCTACCAAATGAGACACCAGAGCAGACACCAGAATAGTCAGTCATCTCACTAAGATACAGAAATACTTGTTGGAATGCGAAAGTTTGGATGGATGGATGTTTGTTACTCTATCACACCAGAACAGCAGAATGGATCTGGATGAACAAACCAGTGGTAGATTCACTCGACTATCAAAAAGCACTTGATATAAGTCTGCTTGAATAAAAAGTATTTGATTTTGATTTTTTGATGAAATTTGACACAAAGATAGATTATATAGTCTGGAATAACACAAAGGCTACTTTTTATCCCGCAAAATTGAAGAGTTACATAATATTTAGTTCACAATATTACATGAGTTGCAATGATACATTGGGCAGCACACAAACAGACACACACCCATGTACACACACACGCACACGTATGTTTGGAAATTCAAATCGGTTGAACCTAAATTAGACCAGGCGAATTAGCTTATTTTGAAGCGAAAATAAACAAAATTGTTAACAGGATGGGAACAGTTGGAAATGGAAAAGTGGCGTATAATAAACGTAAAAAAAATGCGTGAGCAGGGGTGTTTCCAGATATAATATTTGGGGGATGAAAAGGGGTGGAATTTTGGATTATCACGTTTTTTTTTAGTTTGAAAATATTTTTTTGGGCCGAAAAACGTGATTGTCTCGGAAGTCTCTTATTATTTTTATCTGAAAAAAATTGGGAAAATTTCAGACACAAAAAGGTATACTACTGTCAAGTTTCGTCAAAATAAAATTATTTTTGTCTAAATGAAAAATAAAAAACGATAAAAGCGGTTTTTCGCATTTTACTCGGAGATTTTGAGGTTATGTGAAAAAACAAAAGTTGTAGATCTTTTTATGATCTACAACTTTTCTATTGTACACTTTTCTTTCCGACGTCAACTTTTGCCGGAAATCGCAATACTCCAAAATTTTTCATTCCCCAAATATATCTGGAAACAACCCTGCTCACGCATTTATTTATTTTACGTTTATTATACGCCACTTTACCATTTCCAATTTACTGTTCCCACCCTGTTAACAATTTTTTCTTTGTAAAAGTGTAATTTTACTGGACTAAATTGTGACTTTAAAGCAAGAGCTTTTCGGTGGATTGATTTTCATAGCTTAGACCGCAAGATGTTAGATCGAGTAACACAGCACATATCTGGTGGAAAGGCAGCCTAAAGGGTACGGGCATATTACCGACACTTGAAGTAGGGTTGCCCATTGAAGATTTATAGCCTTCGGTTGAGCTAATGGTAGGTTCAATCGCAATTAATCGTTTTCAAACTAGCAATATTTCACCCAGCTCGCAAATAACCATACAACAGTGGCGTGCACGTCATAGAGGCGTAAAAGCACCGCCTACTCCATAAAACTCTTTGATTAAATTTTGGTGCAGTGGTGAGCATTGTTTTGCAAGCGGGATGTACCGGGTTCGATATCCGGCAAGGGCAATTTTTTTTATTATCTCTGGTCAGTGATAAATCATAATGAAGTCTAAAATGGATACCATATGACATGGAAGGAGTATGGCAGTTTTATCTAACCCATATCTCAGTCAGATAATTTTGTCGGACTATAGTTGCATATTTTATCTTATCCATAGTCATTATAGAGTAGTTGGTATTGATAGCATTCATTCGCAGTTTAACGCATAATAAGTAGTACACATGGCATTACTTATTAATTTTGATGTAAATTACAACAGATATGGAAGCAAAACCTGCGTGAGGACACCTGAGAATGTGTGATAGCTTTCCATACTGATTTCAAAGGTGTGTAAAATCTTCCAATCCCCATTTGGCCAGTGTGGTGAACTATGGCCTAAAACCATTCTCATCCTCAGAGGAGACCCGCTTGGTAGTCAGCAGCCATGAAGTCGAAATGGTGACGATTATATACAACTATATTATGTTTTATTCTAAGACCATGTACATTAATCATCTTAATGACTTTCGTCCTTCCCGCTATGAACATAAAGTCGATACTTCTCTGCTACATCTCACGTAACATTTGAAAGCGTACGGACTCCATAAAAGTAAAATACGATACTATCAATGGATGCCACGTAGTATTATAAAAGTTATTGTCCTTCAAACTCGTTTAAAGGACATTATTGTACTGTTAAAGGAAATACGAAACCTGGATGTGGCACTGGATGTTTGGAATTTGAAAAAGAAAAGTAAGGCTTTGGTTTTAGGCTTCTTCTCTGACAGGAGCACGTTTGGAACCCTTAGTCTGCCTCCTCCTCCTCCTTCTGGTATTTTTAAATATTGAAATAGCGAGCAAACCCGGGATCTAAGTACATAATTAAATACATAATCAGCTGATGCCCGCAACTTCGTCCGCGTGGATTGAGATTTTTTGGTTCCCGCGGGAACTCTTCAACTTTCTGGGATAAGAACCGGCAAGAAACTCAGCAATTTGCTTCTGGAAACCGGTTGCTTTCGTGCAACTTTATCTTGGAGAAAATCGACAATAGTATAATATCCTCGACTTAACAGATGCTGTTAAATACAGTCTTTAAATTTATGAAATCTCCAGAAACTCTTTCGGTACCATGTTATAAAAGCGTACACTCGACCCCACAAAGGATTTCTGCAACTTGCGCACACGATATGACGCTGTTACAAGTTTTTGATGGTTCTTTATTCAAAACTGATGCCCGCGACCCGCGACCAACGTGATTTCATTTTATTAATTGCCACGGGCTAAATGCATCCAAAAGCAAATCTCGAATTTATTCAGCATCCAACGAAATATATTCAGCATCCAACGAAATATATTCACTCACCTACGGTCAAGTATTCCGGCCGCCTAATTTGTACCCGTTCCATTCCACATCCAGTTTCGCTCCATCCACGTTTCGTGATGGCGAAAAAAGGCGGTTTGTTTATCATGTATTTTCGTTGGCCGTAAAATAAGAACCCTTTTATATGGGGTACCCAATTACTTTTTATGATCGAGATGGACCGGTGATATCGTTTGGATATTGTGATGGCTTTCGCCATTCGTATGTATGCAATGAGTTTTTTTTTTTTTTGTATTACGATGGTGCTACGTTTTTAGGACTGTTTGTATCACTTTTTCGTGGATCAGGGGAGGGAATAAAAAAGGGCAGTTTTACATACAGAAAACCAACGCCAGCTGAAAATTTGCGCTGAATGTTCTGGTAATTTATTGCAAGGCATTCTGCATAAGCCGCTGGAAACAAGCGGCACAAGAACGTGCTCTGTGGCGATCCATGCAGGAGACCCTCGTCAGCAGTGGACGTCTATAGGTTGAGACGACGACCACGATTCTGCATTTTGCTGAGCTGATGCCTTTTTCGGTTTGTGCCACACACGACAAGCGTTATCATGGTATTTCCATGACTTGATCATGAGCCTAATGCTCAGGTACTGGAGGCGCCAGAGTAACATTTACTTTAAGGTATTGTACTGTGTGGCACAAACGTAATTAAATGTTTTTTTCTTTCTTGGTTTCTTTACATATCTTCAACATCTGAATTATCAAATTATTAAATAGCAAACTTCATCGATCATTCTAACGTATAACATGCGACAAATTTCTGAAGTTACCACGTAGTAAACTAGTATTCTTTGGAAATTTACAGAAAGTAACCCAGTTCATTATCAACACTAATATTATGAGGAAGGATTGCAGGCAAGAGAGCTCTAGGTCTCTAGAGACGCAATGTAGTCAGATAATATTTGGGGAAGTCAGGGCTTAGATATTCACATACCAACGTCATACTAAGCCGTGGTCCAAGTCTCAAAGGAGGCGCCTTAAGGGAAAAACCTGCCTGTGGCACACTAGGCGCTAGTGAGATAGTCAGCAGAATATAATGGCAATCTTTGTCGTATTGATACTAGTATAACTTGTGTCTTGAGTGTTTTTTTTAGAAAAAGTAAACGAGATTCCAACCTCACTGGTCCACAAAAGGGGAAAAATCTATCAGCTTGCGATTTTCTCTGGTGGGAGGCTTTGGCTGTGGCTATAGCTACAAAACACTTTACAAGCAAAGACGTACCGCCAAGTGATTAAGCGTTCCGATTCACTGTGAATAAAAAGGTAATTTAAAATAAAGTATATAGATCGATGGTCGATCGATCGATCGATGGGATCGATATTTAGTTTCCATACTTTAAATCAATGTTTGAAGCGAAGAAAACTTGACTGAGCATTTTTCGGAATCTATCTGGATTCTGAAAAATGCTCAGTCAAGCATAAAAGAGTTTAGGAAAAAAACCTAACTTCCGATTTTTTTTTTGATCTTTATAAAATACCTTTAACTTATGATAGGTACTTTATCAAACTGTAAAGTTTCGTCGTCTGAGGAATTACTGTTGGGGTCCACTAGCTACCTTTCCTAGACTATCTGGCAATCTTTCGTGCGGGTAATAAATACAACGCGTGGCGCAGGCCTTATGGTACGTATACGGACTTTAGCAGGTAAAAGACACTTATAGAGGTCAAAGAGAATTCTCAAGTATTATCGACCCAGCGGAGTTCAGAGTTTCCAATGCTTTAAGACTACATAAATAATGTACAAACCCCGACTCACGCCGTTTTTTGGGGTTCCGTAACCAAATTAGTAAACAATTTTATTATTTTTGGTGTGTCACAGACACATGTCTGTCTATACATCATTATGAAATCAGTTGTTCCTGTAGTGTCCCGTTGAATTTAATCTAGGAGGTCAACCCCTAAGATTAATCAGCGACAAAAAAAATTGTTTTTATGATGATAATAATATTAATGATAACTTTAGTGAACTGGATCTATCTTTACTTAAATGTACCTTTTTTAAGTGCGAAACTCAATAATAATGCAAGAACTTTCTCAACATTTTTTGTAACTATAATCCCAACATCATCATTTCAACCCATTGCCGAACCACAACTGAGCAAGACTCTCCTCGTGGAATGACAACGGTTTGAGCATAGTCCACCACGTTGGCTTTTTATAATTAAATTAATTAATTGTACTTTGAGATTTACTTGTGGGTTTTTTTTTGTAAAAATTTGTTTATTATCCTTACGGAACTCCATTCATTAGCTACCCTTACGCCCTACGTTATTTTTTTGGGGTACACATACACACGGAATTCCTTAACTCCCCTACTACACCTTGGAAAAGGGCGTCCGTAGCAAAAATACGGGGTCGGAATAAATAAGCAGGCATAGAACAATACATTATGCTAGTCGTACGTGGGCGTCCGTTGCGCCAATTAGACGAGTACTTTATATATATTATGTTTTCGTATACAGTAAGCTTGTATATATCTTTGACGACGTCTCCTGAAAGCTATATGAGGGCCAAATTCATAGAGGTTCTTTTTATGAACCTATTTTAGCTAACCCTGGTTTCAGAGGCCTTTATTTCTGAAAGATGCATAATATTATCTCTTGATTGATTGAAGGTATAAGATATTAAAATTAGAGCGGAAAACGGAAGGGCATTCCATATCCTAGCGGTTCAAATTAAGAACGAGGAAGCAAATCGCTTCGTACGTGTCCACGGAATTTCGACTACGTAAGGGTGTAGACCTTGTCAAGGCCGTCTTAGATCTACAGGCAAAATCTCAGGACGTGTTTTGACGCCCTGTGGTTTTAGTTGAACGATGACGTCAGGACAGACTTTTTATTCTTTTATATTATCATTAGATGATGCCCGAGAAGGTTTTTTAGAAATCCTGAAAAAGCTCTATGATTTTCCGGGATAAAGTAGCAAATATCCTTTGCAGGATTTCAACCTCTGTATATATACCAAATTTCACCAAAATCGGTTGAACAGATAGGTTGTAAAAGCGTAGCAGACAGACACACACGCACGTCTAAGATACACATTCTCATGTGTATATTAGACGTGTTAAAATATTAGTATGGATTTTCCCGGATAAAAACCCGTGGAACTACGTTCTTCCGCGGGTTGAAACGTACCGCTGCTCTAAATTTCGAAAAAATGGGTTGAACAGATAGGCCGGGACAACGTAACAGACGTAGCAGCCTGACAGACAGATGAACACAGACAATCAGACAGATGATCAGATAGACAGACACTTAAGCAGACCGAAAGACGGACACAGATATACAGATAAACATACACACTTTCGCATTTACGTTATTAGAACGGATATAGGCACTAAAAAAAGATCCACCGTGCGAAGCCGGAGTGAGATGATAGCAAATATTTTATACACAGAAAAGAGAACATAATAACACGCAAATATATTCCTTAATACGTGGCTTTATACCGCGAAGTATGTAGAAATTCTCGCAGCAAAAGTAAATCAGGCACCATATTAAAATTCTCGTAACATACCGAGTAAGGGTGCGGTTCCAACAGAGATGTGCTACGTTGCTAAGCTAATAAATGTGTTTGAGCCCACCAAAAGAAGTGCTTGATTTCCATAGCTTAGCATAGCTTAGGAAAGGGGTTCAACGAAACTACGTTTTTTAAATAAGTACTTAGTTGAAGCGATGCGACTAGGGTTTAGGAACATATTTATGCGAGCCAAGGATGCGGGCTAGGTGTGCGCGAGTGGTGTAGCTATAATATGTGAAGTATAGCGCACAGCTGGGTAGCTGTGCGCTATACCTAGTAATTAGTTGGTACGTCAGCTATCCAGCTGTACGCCATACTTCAAGTATGTCGCACGAAGCACATCTTCATAGTAAATTTTTTAAACCGCTTAGTTTTGGTGGAAATAGACACAGTTTCGTAGCTTAGCTTTAACCATGCTCACCATTTAGCTACCCTGCACATAATATTATGTGTATGCCAGTTTTAATTCGATTTATCGTATAGGAATTCAACATTAGCGGCAAAGTAAAATGGACCCAAAGCAGCTCGATTTAAAGTCGTAAATTCAATACAACAGATTTTAATTTGGAAACGTATCGTTTGGAGCCCTTGCTATGAAACCTACACAAAATTGAGATCTAAGCTTCATTTTACTTTGACGCTAATATCATCGAATGCTTAAACGATCGATCAAATTAAAACTTAAACTTAAACTTAGCGTGCTGGTGGAAAGGCAGCCTTATGTTATTTCGTATTTTGTCGAGATACGAATCTACGCGATAAAATGACGTGAATAGAGAGATATTTGTGGATAAAAATCGATGTTTACTGCGTATTGCATTGAGAGTGTCATGATAGCATATATAGGAATTTATCACTGGGACTTAGGTTTTACCCTAAAACCAACAGTAAAACTATTGGATGCGAAGTCTAGATGGATTGAATTTCTAAAACAAAGATTTAATCTATGGGGTCAGTGGCCTAATAAGCAGTGTTAAGGTTTAACGCCCTAACCGATCTAACTCAATAGATTGATTAGCTAAGGCAATAATTATAATTTCAATAAAAACAGAAACCGACTTCAAAACTACACCTATAAGTACCGACTTAAACTAAAAAGTAAAAAATGTTGATTTTCTCAAAAAGCGCTAAATCAATTTCGATAAAATTTATATGGAACCACCTCTGAAGTATGATCTACCAAACCAAAAGAGAATCATTAAAATTGATTCATAATTGGCGGAATTATCGCGTAACATAAATAAAAAAAAAACACAATCGAATTGAGAGCCTCCTCCTTTTTTTGAAGTCGGTTAAAATAAAGGCAAAACGTCAAAAAAGGGAGAGAGGAGTAAAAGCGGCAGTCTCAACTGTACATATGTAGGTAACTTATCAGTTATCAGGTATAAGTATTTTAGGATTTTAAGAGACTCGTCGTTTGGTGATTTCATACAAAATTTTACAATTATAACAAAATTTCAATTTAATTATTTATAATTTTTTTTTCTAATGTCTAATATTCTGTGGCTAATTTGAAAATACTTTCAGAATTAATTATTAAAGCTTTGGTAATTTTAAAAAGTAAAATTTATTTTGAATCAAATATGAAAATATTCAACATTCAAATAACATTAAAATATTAGTTACTTTCATTGTTAGAGTAATTCTAATTTCAAAGTTTCTATAAATTAGACCACTTTATTATTTTCTTCGTATAAAATAGAAATCCAATTAAAACTTTGATTCAGATGTCTAGGTACTGTCTTTCAAAAGTTTATGGGTGAAGGTGAATTATAAATATTACCCAACTACGTAATATTTTTACTGTACCTATTCTTATTCTATAATATTAACTATAGTCCCCATCGATATGTATGTAGGTACTAGATAGGCCCTTTCATAAAAAAAAGTTGGGTGTTCGACTTGTGGTGCAAGCCCCTCACCTGTATAAGCCTGTCCTTGTCCCCGCCATAGCGCTGTCCCGTTTTTCAGACTAGATGGCGTCAGTAAAATAAGTCCACATTCTTTGTTAGACAGGGCCGTCTATGTAAATTGAGGTCGTTGATAGTCCCACAGCTACCTTATCTGTCCCGATGGCCAGAATTGGAATTAATTTTTATGCCTCTTTTATGCGACGCTGTCACCAGGTTAGATAAGTTTGTGGGACTATAAGTCTTTGTTATTTTATAAGTTACACTTTCACCAACAAAGATCTAGTCTAGTGTTAGCGGTCCTACGTGGAGCTACAAACACGACACCGCGACTCGATGCGACGCGAAGCGACAGTATCAAACAGTAGCAATCCTTGGCGTGGCCTACTTTGTCGCGTTTTACTGCCTCGTTGGTCTAGAGATTATCATGTTCGACTGCGGCTGACGAGGTCCCGGGTTCGAGTCCCGGGTCGGGCCATAACAAGTGTTGAGTTTCTTTAACAAGAAATTCTCAGTACTAGCCCGGAGTTCGGAAGTTGGCGGTGTTTCACCCCCGTGCCTCAGAGAGCACGTTAACCCGTCAGTCCCGGTTATTAACGAGGCAGTTATAGTTAAAATACCAACATAATATATTAATATTTGAATGCTAAAAGGATGCACGAAACTTACCTCTATTAGTATACTGGCAGCTCTATACGCCCTGTCGGCGGTGTTCTGCGCTTGACATGTGAACGTTTGGTTGTTGTGCTCTTGTTTAGGAGCCATCCGGATGATGGATCTGGGGGAACAACAGTAGCATATAGCATTAGAAAATAAAACAAATATTCAGAGTCTATAACATGCTAAGCTCTCCTTTGGTTTGGAAAAAATATCTTTTGAGAATAATTTTGTCTGGTGGGAGGCTACAGCTTCGACCGTGGCGTTTCGGTACGATGCCGTGTAGAAACCGACTAGGTTAGGTAGAAACAGTCAAGGGCTAACTTGTAGTGGAATGAAAAAAAACGATATCTTAATTATTTTTTAAATGATGTCTTAAATTACTATAAAATGGGCGTGTAAAAGTAGGCAACGTTAAACAAACATTTCAAAATACAACAAAAGGAAACGTGAATTAACAGAAACCTTAATTCGCACATATCATCAAGTTAATACCAATGATCTGGTTGACAGGCAAATTACTTACCTCGCAGTAAATCTCTGTCCATCCGACAAAGGTTCGACGGTGTTCGTAACGCCCTGCGTCAAAACCCCGGCGTTGCTGTCCACCCACGTGATCTAAAATTGGACAATATTAATGATGCATCTGAACCATCTCGAGTTTCAGCACCATCTTGGGTTGTAAGATTAGTATTGATTGTACTGAGAAAAGAGGTGAAAGGTAATACAGGGGTCGCACTGCCATCGCTTAAGCCGTATTATTTAAATATTGTTGACGGTCATGTTTTCGAATTATAATCCTTATTTTAAGGACGTCAAGGTACGTGTCATAAAGCTGTCATTTTGAAATAATACTGCTTTAATACTGCTTTAAGCGATGGTTGTAAGCCCCCTTATCATGCTTATTTAGCTTATTTATACCCACACCTCTTTTCTTAGGACTAATCTTGAAACTCAATATGGTGTCGAAGATAATTCCATTTTATCTACAAGTCAATAAAAGGCAAAATTCCGTTGGTTATACATATTTCTGGAACTAGGTAAAATCATTTATAAATAAAGAATAATAATTATGGACAGGACCGTCTTTAACCTATTAGAGGCCCTTGGATAGGGGGGGCCCTGACAGTGGGACAGAGAGGACTTTGACTTATTAAACTGTCACTTAAAAAAATTCAAGATCAAATAGAAATCTTATTGGCTTACTATTGAGGTATATTTTGAACATAATTACTAATAATTAATTTATTATTAATTTGAACTTATTTAATATCGGTTATCTATCGGTGGGTAATCTGGTAGGAACTAGGGGCCTCGATCGCGGGGTCCTGGGCACTTCCCCAGAGTGCCCAGTGGGAAAGAGGTGCCTGATTATGGAGTTAAGGATTATGAATTTATTTTTATATTCAAGCATACTTTGTATGTATGAACCTGCCAACCGACAACGTTTCTGAGGCCATTACTTCTTGGATTATAGAATTATTCGGTGAAATATATTATAAACGACCTGTCTATCGCAGTTCTTATACGGCAAGAAAATTAAAAAAGATTCAGTTCTGATCAAAGATTCAGTTGGTGATATTATGCAGGAATATCTAAGCAGCTAAGTATTACCTAGATCCATACTTCCATACTAATATTATAAATGCGAAAGTGTGTATGTCTATGTCTGTCTACTACGCTATAACGGCCCATCTTTTCAACCTATTTTGATGAAATTTGGTATAGACGTAGGATACATCCCGGGGAAGGACATATGCTACATGTTGTCCCGGAAAATTAAGGAATTCCCACGGGAATCAAAAAAATTTAATCCACGCGGACGAAGTCGCGGGCATCATCTAGTTATAGCATAATTATTTGATTATAACATAATTTGCCCTAATGAAGCAGATTTGACGCTGAAAACTCCTACAGCATTTCAGAAATTAAACCAAATTGTTTGGCAAACAGGAACAGATAAAGTCATTGGAGTCCATACAAAATTTATTTGAACACTCGTATGGTACAAGGGTATTAAACAAGTGAATAAAATAAAGATTCCAGCATTCGCCGCTGGACTGTTTGTTAACTGTAAATATTTCAAGCTAAAAGCTGTATTCTCTCCAGGGCCGCTCCCGCTTCGTCGCGACATCATATCCAATTTTACTCCTAATTGTGTCTCGCCCCACGAGTGACATACCTATTCACTCAATTTGAATATATTAAATAAAATGTTGGGATTTATTTTGTACAAATAATTTGGGCACAATCGTCGGATTAAACAAATTGGATTATGAAAAAGGACCCAAAGGAAAAATTGGAATTGAAATGCGTAAAATACCAGAATACATTTTCGATGTAATGATAATAACGATGAAGTGAGAATAATAGCACAAACGATAAATAAAAAAATTTGATAGCCTTTTAAAAACGAATAACATCAGTGACAGAACATTAACGCTTAAGAAGTACAATAAACAACTAAGTTGCAATAAGTTAAAAGAAGGTTTGAGGGATACTTAAAAGTGGAAAGACAAAATAAGGTTTTAATAGCGAGAAAACATAAAGTAAAACAATTAATAAATCTTGCAAGGCCAAAGTTGGGAAAGGGGTAGAAGTTCGGCCATTTGTATTTCAGGTCCCGCTAATTTAAGCTACAAAAATGTTAGCAAGTCGTTTACTCGGCGCTCCTAAAATTCAGACATTAATTACTGGTAAACACATTCCTTTGAAATAAAGATGCTCTAGAAAGATAGAACAATTCCTGCATCAGGTAATTTTTTGAATACTAAACTTGCTAGAAGTGAAATTTGCTAACGATGAGTACTTATTTATAGAACCTTAAGAGAATCAGAATCAGAAAATCTTAAGAATCATTGGGTGCCTATTTAAATTAAATTTTACTAAACATCATTCAACACAAAGTGTTATGCATTGATGAGGTTCTTCGTGTTCATCTACATCATGGAATTTAGTAATGAATCGAAATCAAATTTGTATTTTGGGAATAAATTATAAGATAGATACAATTTACTATTTTAGTGCAACAATTTTCAATCCAGTGAATGCAGGTTAAATTTATATTGCAAATGATTATGATTTCCAACTAATACAATATTAAATGTAATATAATTGTATGTAATATTAAATGTAATGTGCACAGCAAATAGTAATATACAGCTGTACTATTACCTATTCTGTGGTAATATTCTGCTATTACGTAGTAAAAACCTACCATATTATCATTTTCAGATACTTTATCTCTATTAAAAATTGTCTCTTTTGACTTAGCTTAATTGCAATAAAGATCACTATCCACCGTAAAATTTTCAGCATTAAAATCATTACTCACTTCAGCCGGTGGCTTGCCTCCAACGGAGACGCATTCCAATTTGATTATTCTGTCTTCTGGTGTAGAGTAGAAACTCCCTTGCAGTATTTTTGGCGGTTCGGGCGGAACAAGTACCGTGAGGCGGGCGTAGCGTGACCTAATTGCAGGTTCACCTGAACAAAGAGTTTTAATTTATTTCAGTGGGTGTATACATGGCATATAGTTGTTGAGAATTGATACTTTTAGCGCCGGTGCTAGTTTTTCAACGTGTTGTTTTTAGCACTTCCCCTCAGTGGAAATATTAAAAAAAAACATTTTATATACCTACATGGAATATAATTGTTGAGAAATGATACTTTTTAGCGCCAGCGCTAGATTTTCTACGTGTCGTTTTTAGCACTTCCCCCTCGTGCAAATTGTTTAAAAAAAAACATTTTATTTTTCTAAACCTGTTTAATTCGTTTAACGATAGGCACACATTCGACTTTGTAACGTTATATTCGTTGGAAAGTTGAATTTAGAGTCTATTTAAAAATAACTAGAATATATTTTAATTTGTTTACTGCAACTACATATTTAACATATGAGTCAGTAAGCGTATTATACTTAGAATATACCTCAGGCTTTACTCCTCCATCTTATGCTCATAAATATTTAGACAATTAACAGATAGCTGTGATAGCCCAGTAATTTAGACGTTCCAGTCCAAACTGGGCCAGCATGGTGGATCCAAAGAATTCTCCTCAAAAAGGAGACTCGAGCTCAAACGTGGGCTGGCAATAGGTTGAAATACTTAGATTGATATAAGTTTACGAAGCTAGCTTTCATCTCAGGCTGAATCTGCATCACTAAGGCCAGTTTTAACAAGATCGACATCAGCTAAGAACAGATCCTGAAGTACCTCTCGGTCAATCTATGCTTAGGACCGATACTTAAGAACGTTCTTAGAGGATGTCCGTTCATTAATACGAGCCTAAAATCAGATAATATCACAGTTAAGGCCTAACTTATCATATAGTAGCCTTTGCCCGCGGCTTCGCTCACGCTGGGTTCGATTTTCATCCGCTTAGGAGTTGAATTTTCAAAAATCCTTTATTTGCGGATACGTACAACATAATTCTATTCTAGGCTATCTGCACACCAAATTTTAGCCCCATCCGTGAAATGGTTTGAGCTGTGCGTTGATAGATCGGTCAGTCAGTCACCGACTTTTTCCTTTCATATTCTACTAGATGATGCCCGCGACTTCGTCCGCGTGGACTGATGTTTTTTGATTCCTGCGGGGAACTCTTCAATTTTCCGGGATAAAAAGTAGCATATATCTCTGTACCAAATTTTATCAAAATCAGTTGAGTAGTTGGGCCATAAAAGCGTAGCAGACAGACAGACATACACTTTCGCATTTATAATATTAGTATGGAAGTATGGATATGGATATGGATTATAGATTTTTTTTTTCTTTATAAGCTTATTAAAATTTGTTATTTAAATATATAAATAAGTACAAATCGTTAAAATACATTTTTTTATCTATATAATAAGAAAATTTTGCTAAAATGCATCAAAGATTATTATTAGATTATTTAGTTTGGATAAAAACATAAATCTTTTACTGTTCACAAAAACTGTAAATTAGAGCTACTTTTCAACCACTAGCACCGCACTCGCTTTGAGACACGCTAAAAATATAATCACGCCCCTAAAAATTTATAACGAGCCGCGGCTTTCTCGGTGGAGTTGCTAACTTTTGAAAATTTCAGCGGTAAGGAGTGGTTCGCACGCTAATCCGTAACAAAAGTTCATCGCCCCAACAATACAGTTAGGGCTTCGATAGACAGAATTCGTGACGTTTAAAGATTCGTGACGATAAAGAAGTTTTTTGATTAAAGAACTGAACTATGTAGTTTCCTTCACGTAGAAACAACCAAACGCAAGTTCTTCAGAGGAGTTATAAAAAAGAACCCCTACTAACCGCCTCTGTCTCGCGCGACACAGCGGCTTCGTTCGTCATTTAGTTTAGAGATATAGGTACCTATACTTAAAGCTCTTGCGAAAATATGTTTTGGGATGGGTGGGTTGGGAGCTTAATATTATATCTTCGAATGAAGCGATAGAACTTCACTTACAGGTAAGTTCGTTTAATCATTAATTATACTTCGTCGCTTCATTCTTCAGATATAATTCATTGAACTATGTAGATGTTAAGAGATATATATTTTTGCAAGAACTGTATCTACACTGAATAGATACTAATTATTGTTATCAATAATTTTATTTATTCTTCTTATCTCTTATTTGAGCTGTAATGTTTTAAACAGTTTATGTTTAGTGTGGCATCTGCTGATTTCCCGAGAAGTTTATCTACGTACGTTTAAGATGACTTTAAAAATTTTCTTAAGTATTTATTGTACAAAGTTTCAATTTAAATAACTTTCAATTTACCAATAATATAATCTTGCGCTCTTTTGCTTTAGTTGCTAGTAACAAGCATAAACGTATTATAGTTTCGATGCAAACGAATGGAACGGAATGCATGGAGTTATTGATGTCAATACTGCAAGGTTTATAATCTAGTACAAAGTATATTAGCCGGGATAATACTTTATTTTATTTACACAATTAGCACAACAGACATCCAATGGGGCGTTTATGTGCGAAATCCTGCCCAGTAGCATAAAAATGCATATTTTGTTTTTTTTTTTTTTGGAAGCGCGGCGGGAAAAGAACCGTTTTATTCTGGTCCTGTTGTGAAGGTATTTCAAGTATTGCTTTAGCTATATATTTGAGTAAAATTTTATATTAAAATACCGTTTTAAGTTGTTTGTCGAACAATGATATCGTCATTAAAGTTATGGAATTTAATAAATTCCTATCCGCGTAAAAGTTACCCCGAAATTATAGGTGAAGAATGAATATTCGGTCGATATTGTGACCGACTACTATCGACTTTGAAGGGTTAATCGATTGGTTTGAACTTTCTTGCCCCACAGACGTTAGGAGCTTTAAAGTAAGATACTTTTCAACGATAGATAACTTAGCTGTTCAGGCCATTGAATATAGCGTTTTAATAAAAAACATGAAATGAGAGAAATAAACCTCATTATAAGCTATTTAAAATGAGAATTTTTGAATGGATGCATTAATTCCCTGATATTTTATGGAAGATGCACTGACACCGCTGATCTATAAGTAAGCGTGATCCAAATGTTACATTTGCGGCCACTGCTCTAAGCCGATTTTGGGTTTCCATTAATGTCTTAATTGGTAACTCTCATTCAGGGTCTGATTTGACTAAACAAGAATTTTAATTTTGCTCTAGGCAAGTGTTGCGGGGCATATTGTTTACGTACCATGTTTGCCACGAATGATTACGATGTACGTATTATTAAGCTATTGCATAGCTTCTATCGCGGGCCTTGAGCGTGGAGACCGAATCCAGAAATTCCGTAACGAAAATAACCTAATAGCCATCTACAAGATTAAAATAGCTCAGTTGGGAAACAGGGCGGCCACGACACCAGAACACCCCGGCTCGAGTCCAGATGTCTCCAGTCCGATTATGTATATATATATATATATATATATATATATATATATATTCTTTTTTTTTTAAAAGTTTTTCGAAGATTGTTTCCAATATGTGGATAATGGATATATATGAATGGATCTTAAACTTAAAATTCTTTTTTATTTTATTTTTTACCAAAAATTTATGAAATACTTAGAAAAACAGAAACATAGTGGACCAGGAAGGTAGGTAGGTTATCTCTATACGAGATCTCTACCAGTGACCCTTGGCACCCCGCTTGGATTCCCGCTTCGGGTAAGACAACCCTCGTTTTACGCGTTTTACGTTTTAAACAAATGCCCACGAAATATCTTTAAAACAGTAATTAGCTGGTGATTTTACACTATTAAGTATGTAATATTATAATATAATCTACATCCGGTCGTCAAAATACTCGCCGTTAGATTATCTTTATTTTTAACCGACTTCCAAAAAGAAGAAGGTTCTTTGTTAGTTTTTGGTTTTTCGAACTGTTTTAAGCATAATCAACCGTATTACCTGTCAACGGGTGTATGATATATGCTTCCCGGGCACTATTAAGTTGTAAAACTCGAGAGTACCTACGTTGTTAGGGAAAAAACATAAAACTTGTGGGTAATTTTTGCAATCTTACCACACATTTCCTTCGTAAAAGTTCTTTGCGTTCCACGCTGAGGATTTCTACTAGCAGTTTTTTTTTTTTTTTTTAAATTCGACGTTTCTGTATCTACATCAGTATTTGCAAATAAATTGATTTATTGCTGAAGTACTTAGCTGATAAAAAAAAAAGATAAAGATATATTTATTACCTCAGAATTCTCAGAACTTTAGTTACCACTCCGCAGGTGTATGTAAGTTTGATTCCAAGAGGCTTTGCATTGTAAACAATTACATCTGAAAATTTTGAGCCCCAGATCTTGAATCTGCATACACTAAATGAAACATTTATGTTTCTTTTAGGTCTAGTGACTGCGTGTAAGGCACTGAAATATGCAAAAGCTGAAAACTTAAGTAGTGGTGTTAAGCTGAATATATATATATATATATATATATATATATATATATATATATATATATATATATATATATATATATATATATATATAAATATTTGTTATCTAGTAAGAGTGCTTCGATATAACTTTATTGTTTATTGCAGTCTCCAAAATAAAAATCTGAAATGCTAGATCTTTTCATGTTATAGCCGGGCAGATATTATGTAAACTGTAACGTTTAAAGAAATGACTAGAACCACCACAAGTGTTTCATTGAAAGTTAAAACACTGGTATAGAATTTAACTAGTCTTTTTTTTATAGTCGATCAGATATACCTTTTTATTAAGACGGTACTCCAGAGATTTTATTATGGAATTTGTTCCATAGGTTTACATTTTAAAATAACGTTTTGTGGTAACGGTATTAGATTAATAATTGCATTTACTTGCTTGAAAGAAATTAAATACATAGATATTTTTAAGTATTCTGTTTATCTGTCGCCGTAAATAATAAACACTTTTATTGTGCCTCCATGCTAATAGATTTATCTTAAAAACAGAACCTCATTAGTATAAGGATTTTGGCCTTGGCGGTGATAGTGTATGAACTATGAACACAAAGCAAAAAAGGGTAGGCGATGCAAACACTTATAATATAATATATTCTAATGTACTCATGATTGAATAAATCATGTCCACTATTTTGATACAGCGGTAACACCTAGGTACGAAAGATAATGTTTAGCTTTGATTTCGAATTAAGTACTCGTAGGTAAGTCGGTATCCATACAATCCTTGACCCAGTAAAAACTGAAGATTGTTAATAATTTACAGCAGTTGATAAATGAAGTAGAGGGTAACCTTCTTTATGGTAGGTGCATAGTATTTACCTGAATTCCGGTTACTTCTCAAGTATTGGTCGAAATCAATTTGTGTTAGGCTTACAAAGCTGGGCCTTGGTGACGTATCCGATCGTTGGTCCACTTTGACCCTCAACGTCTTCCCCCTTGTTCAGAGGACGGTTAACAGCTTGCTAAGTGCCAGCTATCTTGATTTGGTGGACAAATTCTTCATCGCCGGACTGCTAATTGGGCAGATGCCATCGCCAGACGCGTCTAGCTTTTAGGCAACCCGCTGGAAAGACCTTTAGTGCAATTAAACACTCCATGGACGAGCAATTTCTTAAGTGCGATCCATGCTGAAAACGTTTATATTCTTTCGTGTTACCTCTCGAGTAACCTCCCGGAAATCCTTTAGTGCAATTTAACATTGCATGAAAGTGTAATTCCTGTAATGAGCGCGTATAGCTGATTCAATACTAACTTTTATTTTAAGTACCCTCCTTACTTAACTTTTATTTTTAGTATCCTCCTTAGGAAATCATACATTTTACATAGTATTGTACCACAATTCCTCAGGCGCGTCGTACTGAAACGTTTATTATCCATAGTGTTGACTTTCGGGCAACCTCCAGGAAAAAACTTTAGTGTAAATAAACACTGTATGAAAGTATAATTGGTTAGGCGCGTCATGCTGAAAGGTTTATGCTCCTTCGTGTTGACCCTCGGACAACCGCCAGGAAAACCTTTAGAGTAACAAACACTGCTTGAAAGTATAATATAATAGGCGCGTCATGCTGAAAGGTTTATTCTCCTTCGTGTTGACCCTCGGACAACCGCCAGGAAAACCTTTAGTGTAACCAAACACTGCATGAAAGTATGCTTGATTAGGCGCGTCATGCTGAAAGGTTTATTCTCCTTCGTGTTGACCCTCGGACAACCGCCAGGAAAACCTTTAGTGTAAACAAACACTGCATGAAAGTATGCTTGATTCGGCGGGTCATGCTGAAAGGTTTATTCTCCTTCGTGTTGACCCTCGGACAACCGCCAGGAAAACCTTTAGTGTAAACAAACACTGCATGAAAGTATTATTTATTAGGCGCGTCATGCTGAAAGGTTTATGCTCCTTCGTGTTGACCCTCGGACAACCGCCAGGAAAACCCTTAGTGTAACACACACTTCATGAAAGTATAATTGTTTAGGCGCGTCATGCTGAAAGGTTTATTCTCCTTCTTGTTGACTCTTGGCCAACCCCCAATAAAACCTTTAGTGTAAAATATAAACACTGCATGAATTAATAATGATTACTCAACCACGTAGTGCTGAAATAAATTGCTGAAAATGAAAGATTAAAGACTCACCCGACTACTAATTAGTCAGACAGACTAATTTTAATATTATTTTATACTTATTTACAGATAAAATTATCTTAAGTGTGTAGAAAGTAGGAACGTGTGATCGTTGCTACGCACGGAAAAGGAAAATGACGAACGAAGCCGCTGTGTCGCGCGAGACAGAGGCGGTTAGTAGGGGTTCTTTTTTATAACTCCTCTGAAGAACGTGCGTTTGGTTGTTTCTACGTGAAGGAAACTACATAGTTCAATGAATTATATCTGAAGAATGAAGCGACGAAGTATAACTAAGCCAAAGCCTATTTGCTGTCGCGCTTCTTATAATGCATGTCATTGTATCGTCAATTAATAAACTTATGAAATGTTACAGTGAACGCGTCATTTATCGCCGTCACGCTTTCAGTATGTCCAGGCCTTTCTATTAGACGAAACTTTATCGTCGCTTGAAAAGTTTTCACGTCAGAAATGTGTAACCGAGCGTAGGTAATCAGTGCCCGTAAACTTTTCTAAAACAAGAAACCGTTCTAGTGAGATAACAAAGTTCGAACATTGGCGGTTTGACAAAGATAACTGCTTCATGTACGAGTTTGATTACAGAAATTGGAATTGCGAAGTTTAAGAAACCTCTTTTCTATAAAATAAAATGGTAAGACATGTTCAATATTATAGCCCACAAACATAATTATTATCTGACCCTGGTGGCCAACATTGGAACAAATTTTAAGTATTTTTCATTTAGCGACGCTATCACCGGATCAGATAAGTTTGTCGGACTATACAATTTTATATGTATAATTTTTATTCCACCACCGCCGAGACAGACAGGAGAAAATTTTGATATCATAAAAACACAAATTGTCATTTTTGGAAATCGAACTTTAACCCCAAACAGGGCTTACAAATAAATGAATGAATGAACTAACCATGAAAACCTAATAACTAACAAGTTAAACCTAAATCAAGAACGCCTAAAGCGCCAAGAATTAATGCGGGAATTAATTCAGTAAGAAGGTTTCTGCCATTATTTTATCTTTTCTATACTCTAAGGAACACTTACCTATGTAACCCTACTGGAAGTTCTAATAATCCTATACTTAGTCTAAGGAATGCCAAATTAGGTGTGTAACCCTATTGGTATGAAGTCCTAAAAATCCCTAATTGGTTCCTGAAAGGCATCTTCGTACCGAAACATGATGTTCCTTCCAAACAAATTATTATCATTACTGTTAGTTGTTATGATAATACCCAGTAACAATGTTTGTAGTGGAGTAGGTAATTTTCACTTAGGGCTAACGATTACCACCATCTGCCAGTATTAACAAAATAGGGGCCAACGTCTTAATGGTCCCGGGAAGGCAGTAAAGGATTAATGTTATATATTCTGAGATAAAATTGATGTGCCTTATACAGTTGATCCAGGTATTAATAAACTAGATGATACCCGCGACTATTTCGATTTCTTGCCGGCTCTTTAAAAAAAAACAGCTTTTCGATCCGGTGGTAGAGTCTTGACATGTCATAAAAGAAGCACAAGTTTTCTTACTATGAAATAAATAAATCTTTTATCATTTATTACAAGATAGCCTTGCGCTTGGCCTTGCGCTTGACCACAACCATGCTTATGAAAAGCAATGAGGAGGTCTAGATTAGAGCGCTTGTCTAGAAAAGGCCTATTCACTATTGCCATGAAGGTACTCAATCGATATATATGTAGGTACTAGATGGCCCTTTCATAGAAAAAGTTGGGCGTCCAACATTTAGAGCACGCTCCTAACCTGTATAGCCCTGTCCTTGTCCCCGCAATAGCGCTGTCCCGCTTTTCAGACTAGGTGACGTTAGTAAAATAGGTCCACATTCTTTGTTTGACAGGGCCCGTCTATGTAAATTGAGGTCGTTGAGGTACTCAAGCTTGGATGAATTTACCCAGGGGCGCGTGATATTGGCCATATTCGCCTTACCCCTCTAGCCGCAAACTGGGCGGCTAGAGGGGTAAGGCGAATATGGCCGATCTAGCTAAAATTAATTATGATATCGTGTTGTCAAAGTGATCGACTTTTTCACGCACTACTGTCAATAATTGGGCAGAAAAATGACAATGCACTCACCTCACCCCGCAATAGTTATTCGGACATGGTGCCATACATTTTTCATACGATTCCTATCCCATGTTTATTTTATCCAAGTACTCAAGTCACACTTAGTTATTTACAACTGCTACCTAGGCTTAACTATATATCTACATATCTACATGTACCCTCTACAATATTCTCAACATTCACTGGTTCATCACAAATTCTTCCACAGTTCGCTCATGTGCGAGCTGGTGTAAAGACAATTAAGGCCCTAGTTGCCGTCAGTTCGTTTTCTGTAGGGAAAACTTTCCGCACCCAACAAAGTTACAGAAGTTAAATAGTGGAAAGTTGTACGATTTAGCCGCAAGCTAGTTGTCCATTGTGCTTGGCTTTAAACAAGAAAAAATAACAATGTTCTCGTCCCATTACTTTTATGTAAATCTTTGTAAAGGATGAGAGTACTTCTATTTAGCTTCAAAGTTGTTCTCTCCTCAGAAACTTGAAGAAACTCAAGCACTCATTTTCATCTACCTTTGTGGAGAAATTCTCTTAATTTGCACTGATTACTAACTTGTACTTAATTAAGAATAACATTTTCTAGTCTGGTTTCTTTGTTGACTGTTCCTTTGATAAGTTCTTGCGCCAAAGATAAATTTTCACTTCATTATATTTTAACCCAGTTTATTGTATCTACGCTTTGATGAAGTTGGTAATAGATTCTTAGGTTGCTTGTTTTTAGAAGCTTCCATGAATTTCCATAACCAACTTTTCATTTCATGTCGCTCCACTCACGTATCTCTTAATACCTATTATTATTTTATTTTTGATGCCGTTAATGCTTGACTACTGTTAATTTAATGCTTTTTGTGATAGATAAAGAACTCTATTTTGCCTTTACATCGAAAATGATGAAATTATAAATGATGATTTACTTCAATAAGTAACTATCATTAACGACCAATTTTAATATCATGATTTTACAAAAATAAATTGAAGTAAGTCCTTTCTTATTTCAAAGAAAAGAGTAGAAGGTGAAAGTAAAAGGATTTAAATAAAACAAACGATTTTGAAAGAAGCATGTTAACGTAGTCAAAGTTCGAAAACTAAAGTCTACGCGTCTAGGAAGTTTCCAGCTAGCTCAAAGTCGGTTAGGCTAAGGCCTGTCATTAAGTTCTGATTGAGTTTTAATGCTAGTAGAATTTTCTAGATTAAATTATAGGAGAACTAACTTTAACGTAAGATCTGATATTCTTGATTCAAACTTTATTAATCTCATAACTTTAGAGATAAGATTAAAATACAATAATTCATTCCAATTGTGAAATTTAATTTACACTACACTTCATGTTTCTATGTTTTAAACTGTCATATTTTCTGTATTAAGTGGGAAAAATGCCACCTACAATAGAAGTTACCACAAGAGACATAAAATACTGTTGTAAAATATTTGATACTCTTTTTATGATCAACCATTGTTCAACTGTTACTATCAGTCATACATGAACTGGCGTCGCCACCATATCTAGACTATACGTGGTTTTATTTTCTTTGAAACTTAATCTCAAACTGTCTGAGCTGTTGGAATCTCAAACTTTATGTTCTGGTATCTATACTAATAATATAAAAGTAAAAGTCTGTCCGTCTGTCTCCTACGCTTTTTCAGCCGATTTTGACGAATTTCGGTACAGAGGTAGGTTGCATCCCTAGTCTAGGCAATAAAGCTAGTCGACCACAACAATAATTCCTCAGGCGACGAAACTTTACAGTATGATAAAGTATCATGAGTGAAACGTATATTAAAATATCCAATAAAAAATCATAAAGGAAGTAAGGGTTTTAATGGTATACCTAATTGTTAAAGCAGGAAGGTACAATTATCGCGTAAACGCAGTTAAGGTTTGATAATAAAATCGGTTTAAATAACAGTGTTCTGCATGATTATTGCGTTTGATATTTCGGTTTTGAGTGTAAATATACTACCTACTATTATTTTAAAACGAAATTCATAAAATATTCAGTCATAAATATTAAGTTTTAGGTATAAATACCTAACTTCCAGATGGATCTTTTGTTGGATATTTTTGTATAAGTATTGGTTCATACCATACTACAACCCTGCCAAGTTTCAACGACTGAGGGTAAACCTTCTCCATACAACAAACCGCCCCATTGCCTAGACTACCCGGGGACGGATAAAGGCTATCGAAAGACGAAAAATTAAAAAAAAACCACGCAGACCAAGTTGCGAGCAACATCTAGCACAAAAATATTTCAGTAAAAGAGCCAACTTTTTAATCGCAACAGACATGCTCGTCAGATTAGAGAGTTCTATTGGGGATTTAAAAACCCAGTCCATATTAAATAAGCATCTACAGTTCGCGCGCGAGTTGAATGCAGGGTAAATGTATGGTGACAAATACAACTCGCGCGCGAATTATACGTAATATGAAGTACCTAATGCGTAGTTTCTCAAAAACAATATGAATTACTTACCTACTATAGAAAAACAATTTCAGTTATTTAAGAAATTCTAAGAAGGAATTCAAAGTTTTATGAGGCCAAGTATAATTAAATTAAGAAAAAAGAATTCCTCGTTGCGAACCCAGAAGAATAGGCAATTAAAAACAAAGAATAAGAAACCAGACAAAATCATGACAGAGAAACTAATAAAAACACGAAAAGTGAAATGAGGCGTTCCCTGAAAAACGAGCCTCCATTTCCGCAATTGGGATCAAATTTAATTAATGCTTCAAAGAAAATAAGAGCAGCGATTACTTGAATACAGAGTTTAAGTTAAATCTTCAAACAAAGGCGAAAGACCCATGAGAGGCACTCGGAGATAAGAATATTCCAACAGACTTTAGCACGCGAATTTATCAAAAGACGCACAAAAGCTTATGTAAATTATTTTCTGAACCTTTTCTATTCTGAATAGACGGCTGTTGATGCTTAATGAATCGAGAGCCCGACAATTTCTAAGACGGCGTATTATAAATCCACATAATTGTCATCATAGTAATCCTAAATACAATACGCCACGTGGTATTTATGATACCGAATTCGGAGACAATGCTTTTGTTCGCCGAACTTGTGACGATATTGATAAATTATTAGGATCTACTCAAGGCTATGAGCAAAACAGTTAATCCGGTGGAAATGTTTGTAAAGTTACCTTAATTGGCCGTACGTTTTGTCGTCAAAATATTGAGCTCATAAATTCATTTCTGTTGTAATGAACTGGAAAATTAATGATATCATCTCATTGTTATGAATGTTAATAATTTTCTGTTATAATTATATAAGATAATTTTTTAATCATCATACTAATATTATAAATGCGAAAGTCGGTTTGTTTGTTGGTTTGTCCTTCAATCACGCCACAACGGAGCCATGGATCGACGTGATTTTTGGCATGGTTATAGTTGAGGACCTGGAGAGTGACAAAATTTCTAAATCTGAAATAAGAGTTTTCTACTTTTCAAAATAAATACCACTGAAGCTCTTTCAATAATTATTTTGCTAATGAATGAAAAAAATATTCGAGTTTAGAGTTAACAATGATAATGCCTCTTCTATTCTAAGATACCGATAATATACCACCAGTATTCATAAAAAATTGTGCAGCCAGTCTTACCCCACCTTTATACCACATATTTAAATCCTCTCTTCGCTCTGGAAACTTTCCGGCGGCATGGAAGCAAGCGAAAGTAGTACCAATTTACAAAAGTGACGACAAAAAAGATGTCCGCAACTATAGACCCATATCAATACTTTCAGTTTTTGCAAAGGTCCTTGAATCTTTAGTGTGTCCTATAATTCAAATGCATTTCAAACAGTTTGTCACTGAACAACAACACGGATTTATGCCTGGTAGGTCCACGTCTTCTAACTTAGTGAATTTCACTAACTCTTTATCAGAGGCTATAGATTCACAAAAGCAAATTGACACGATATACACGGATTTTAAGAAGGCATTCGACAAAGTACCGCACGGAATCCTAATTGAAAAACTTTTGTATTGTGGCTATTCGGGTCCACTATTGCATTGGCTATCGTCATACTTAAAGGATCGATCTTTCTATGTTGTTGTTAACGGATTTAGCTCCACACTGCACTCTATAACATCTGGAATACCCCAAGGATCGCATCTTGGTCCAGTACTATTTAATATCTTTGTTAATGATATTGCCTACTGTTTTAAACACTCCACCCCCTACTTGTATGCCGATGATTTAAAATTTTCAAAAAATATCTGTTCTTTAAACGACTCAATCCTACTACAAGTGGATCTTAACAGGTTAACAGACTAGTGCACTTCTAATGGTATGCAACTCAATTTCAATAAATGTCTGCATATCAAATTTACCCGTAAGCATAACATCATTCCGACTCAATATAGTCTAGATGGCAAGGTTTTAAAAGAAGTTGATCATATAAAAGACTTGGGTGTTATATTAGATACCAAGTTGACATATCAAAATCAAATAGACAATGTTATTAACAAGGCATCAAAGATGTTGGGTTTTATTATGAGGCAAGGTCGGTCCTTTAAAGAAACTAAAACAAAAATAATCCTTTATAACAGGCTTGTTCGGAGTCATCTGGAGTACTGTAGTGTAGTTTGGCGGCCACATTATGCTACCCACTATTTAAAATTGGAACGTATACAAAAAAGATTTATGTGGCATCTGTCGTTTGGAGCTAAAATACATAAAACAGTTATTTCTTAAAAGGAAAGGTTAAAATATTTTAAAATGATGACCCTTGAAAAAAGAAGAGGTTTATTGGATCTTATGTTTCTGTACAACTTACTAAGAAATAAAGTAGATTGTCCAAATTTGCTTAGCAAAATAAAGTTTAGAGCACCGCATAGATATCCGCGCACTCCCATAACTCCCCTAGTGCCACCAGGCAGCAGAACAGTATTTGGCGCCAACACTACTCTGCCTCGACTGTGCAAACTATACAACGAACGCAGTCAGTCCATAGATGTAAACTTTAATTCACGTGCTGTATTTCGCAAATTAGTAATATGCGACTTAGCCAATATGAGTTCTAGGTATTGATTTGTTAGTATGTATGCTTTATCTGTCTATTTTTGTTTGTAGAATGTTTTTTTTTTAATTATTATAATATCATACACCTATACAAATTAAGAATAATTAACAACGGTTCTCATAAATATTGTAAATATAATTGAAATGCATTATTATGTTGTTGTATTTAACCATACAGACATATTTTATGTACCTAATTGTCATTTTAACTGTAATTATTGTAATGTGATGTAGCTAAGGAATTTTGCATGTTGTGTTTACTTTTATATGATTTTTACACATTGTGAACGTTACATCTTGCTTGTACCTATGCTAAGTATCTCGATGTAAAAATCGCTAGTAAACCTTAAATAAAAAATAAAATAAAAAAATAAATAAAGATAAAATATGAATCCATTTTATACTTTCTAAACATAAAATCTTTATTTTTTACTTGATGATGCCCGCGACTTCGTCCGCGTGGATTGATATTTTTTGATTCCCGCAGGAACTCTTCAATTTTCCGGGATAAAAAGTAGCATATGTCCTTCCCCGGGATACAACCTATCCCTGTACCAAGTTTCATCAAAATCAGTTTAACAGATGGGCCGTGAAAGCGTAGCAGACAGACAGACACACTTTCGCATTTATAATATTAGTATGGATTTAAGTACTGAGATCTTAGAATTATTATCTACTCATAAAATATAAAGTTATAGTAATGATAGGTGCTGCAGTTGTAATGGAGCGTGGCGGGTCCTATTGCGTAAAATGATTGTTAGTGTAATCGCATTCACCACTAATGAGGGCTACCGTTTTTATGCTCACTAGTTGGCGCCACTTGCGAGTAAGGTCCTGAAGTATAGATATTCGGTAAACAAGCATATTTCTGAAAAAAAGAACTCTTTTTTAAATAGTAAACATACAGGAACCAGGGAAATACTAACCTATGAATTAGCTGTTCGAAAGAATCCGCTTAATTTTGCACCTATTTTTCTTAGCTACGCTTTCAAAGCACAGAGCACTGGCATTCTTTGGCACGTATCTTGCATCTTCCATAATTAATCGGTTATTGCTAAATATTCATAACATTAAATAATTAGACCCGCGATAAAAGCCCAGTGATATTTGACATTTCGGGGACCTCACACTACACTAGCGCCCCTAGCGGCGAATTTAAACGCGGTAGCCCTGATTGGCTGATACTTTGACTTCTACCTATTGGCTAAAATTTAATGCCGCAGCATGAATATCATAAATTCTACCTCAGGGTCTACCTACATGCATGTTTGTAGCATGAATTTAGGATTTCATCCTAACGCAGACCCTTACCACAAAATATTAACTAATAAGGAATTTTTTATAAAATTCCAACAAGATCTTCAAAAAACTTCTCTAAATAAGAATAGTAGCGGTGAAAAGTAGAATTTGCTAAATGTCTCTAAAAACTAGTATGACCCAAATCTTTTCTTACTTCTTACTATCTTTCTTACTAATATTATAAATGCGAAAGTTTGGATGGATGTATGTTTGTTACTCAATCACGCGCCAACGGCTGAACAGATCTGGCTGAAATTTGGCACATAGATTGATTATAGTCTGGAATAGCACATAGGCTACTTTTTATCCCGGAAAATTAAGGAGTTCCGGCGGGAACCAAGAAACCTCAATCCACGCGGACGTAGTCGCGGGTGTTAAAAAAATTCCTAAAGTCGTTCGACAGTGGGTTAAAATATCGATGACTAATATCATCTAATTATGACTAATAAAAGTTATCATCTATCATTTATTCGAAAATGTAGATAGTTGTAAATTTTGTCAGGTTAGATCAAAACATTAAGTAATTGAAATCAAGCAAAGCATCTGCTATATTATTTTGTTATAGTTAGAATCCTAAACATTTAAACTGGCTTCTAAAATAATAAGAAGTCAATAATCTAAAGTTTCCTTTTTTTTTCAATAGATAAAATAATTAAATAGCAAGAGAGGGTAGGTAATTAATACAGAAGTAAAACCAACATAGTCGAATAATAATTAATCGTTTATTGAAAGACCTTTAATACTTTGATATTTATAGGCCTATCTGTATTTTGTTATATTTTTCAGCATAGGTCTATTTATATTAAAATGAATCTACCACCCGTTTCACTAACGTGTTTAGTCGCAGAGAAGAAAGGGCAAAGAAACTCTACGACACACATCTTTTAAAAGCATTTCTACATTCCATAAAATAGTACATAATATCTAAAACATATTTGGTACATGGTTATAACAAGTAAGCTCTAAAAGGCAAATGATTACATTACAATATTACAATATGAAATATTAGAATACTTAACTTTAATGACTCGCCGCCCTTTGTTTACTTTCGAGTTAAGAACTTCACTAGTTCACTATTCCAATTATAGGATGAAAACTGACCCCCTTTCGTCGGTGTAGGGTGGTTTTATAACTTCTCCATCGTAAAAACAAATCGGCAAGCCCCTCTCACCTTATATTTTTTTAATAATTATTTTTAGGTTGGCACAATAGTACCAAACTACCAACCTAAAGATTGTTGACAATATTTAATTTACTTAAATAATATTATTAGTTAAACATGTACTGACGGTTCACATATTATTGTTTTACTACATTAATTAATGACATAATATATTGATGGTTTACATATTATTTCACATAATACCTATTGACAACAGTGTTTATTCAACCCAGCAGTTTCATGTCAATCCTAGTATATTGTCAGTATTTACTTTACAATAAATAATTAGTGACATGTATTGATAATTTACATAATATTATTTTTCGTATTTTCACATACCTAGATATTAAATTAAGGAACAATAAAGAATATAAGATACTATTAAATCAGAACCTTTCGGGTTGGTAGTACATTGACTTTTTCTAACTATTATAAAGGTATTTTCTATTTATGTGATTATCTACAAATATGACTATTTGTAAATAATCACCCAATTTTAATGTTATTTTATAAGTATAAATATAGTAGGCAGAAGTACACAAGTTTAGTATACAAAAATTGTTACAAACCAGTCTACCAAACTTATTTTCGTAACTTCCGTTACCTATTACATCCTTAAATTCTTTTAGCATTTATACACAAAGAATAATTGTATTATAATTATTTATAAATGCTATTTTCGTTTTTAACTATTAAATAACTAATAATAATTGTGTAACCACAACCTTAACTTCCCCTAATATACCTCCAACGAAACATACACAGATCAGCTCTGATTAATCTCCTTATTGAATCTCGATAAGAAGTCACATTTTAACCAATAATATAACACGGCCAGACTGACCTGTACTTCGCTCTCGAAGTACCCACATAGGACCAACTGATCCGTCATGTAAGTCCTACCACCTGCTGCACGTGGTAAGTGCAAGACTACATCGGATCAGTGGTCGACCAGCAGTTTTTTTTTTTTTACAAAAGATCTCCGGCCTTGGCATACAAGCACCTATCGCCCGCTGCTGGCGCATTCAGTGAAGTATCAGGGCGGGATCGGCAGCGCTTTTTTTTTTTGTTTCTATATATATATATATTTTTTTTGTGGTGTAAGTGACTCCTGATCAAATTTTTTTTTGTATGTTTCCCTGTTCACAAACAGAAATCGTAACAATATTTATCTCAATAATACATTAATCATTGCTATAATCAAACAAAATAATATAACACGGTCGCAAAGAGGAGAAGAAAAGAAAAAAAAAAAAAAAAAAAAAAATAACGGATAAAATACAATAATAATTACATTGATACCATTGACTACATAATTTTAATTCCATGATTACAAAAAAATTAACTAATCGGCCTTAAATTCATATACTTAGAGTGATTCTTCAAATAATTGATTTTCTTCTATCCATTCACCTGGCCAAACTCGTAATTTTTCCTTAGCCACTATAATGCTTCTAAAATTATTTAGACCTCTCAATTTAAATCTGTCGTTTGCTAATTCTTCGATGATTTCGTAGGGACCTTTAAATTTTGGGGCGAGTTTGTCGTGACGTCTGTGATCTTGGTTAACATATACTGTATCACCAATGGAAAATATTTTATTGTTTCGTCTGGTACTATCGAAACGGTCTTTTACTTTAATGGCGGTTGCTTCTAAACGTTGTCGTGCTAAGTCTCGGTCGGCATTTACATCTATAGTGGGTTGGGTGGATTCGCTAGTCAGATTGTCTAAGTGAGCTTGTACGGATGGTATATTTCCTTCTCTACCTATTAATAGTCGAATCGGTGAGAAACCTGTGGTTTTCTGAATAGTAGTGTTAAGGGTTTGTTGCACGTTCCAAAGAGCGTTCGGCCATTCTGAAGTGTCATTAATTGTTGCAGTTAACATATTTATAACCGTTGCTACGTAACGCTCAACTTGCCCATTGCCACGCGGGGTGCCAGTGGATGTCATGTGGTGTTGAATTTGCATTTCTCCTAATAATGATTGAACCAGATTAGATGAAAAGTTGGTCCCTCTGTCTGTAATAATTAACGAGGGGGTTCCAAATAGTGTAATGGATTCGCGTAGTGCGAATAGCAATTCTTGACCACTCAAACTCCTAAGAGGTTTTAAAATACAAAACTTGGTGAAACCATCAATTACTAATAGTACATATTTGTAACCCTCTTCAGACGGTCGAAAAGGACCTGTGCAGTCGAGATGTAATGTATGGAAAGGAATATCTTTCTGTATGGGGTGAAGCAAGCCTTGTTTGGGTCCGGAATGACCTTTACGCGAAATACAATTTAAACAATGGGAGATGTATTTTTTGGTAAAGGCTGCCATGCCGGGAAACCAAAAATGTTCTTTGATTTTACTAAGTGTTTTATCAAAGCCTACATGGCAGTTATTATCGTGGAATAAACGTAGCAAACTTAGCCTATAACCCCTTGGAACGAACAATTTGGGTAGTGAATCAGAGTTCTCTTTATAATGAAGTAAATTATTAATGATGACATATCGGTTCACATCGATTTCACCGGTTCTAACTTGATGCATTATATTTTGAGACTCATCATCACCCTGTTGGGCAGTTCTCAGCCATGACGGTGGAAGTTCACGCAAGTCGTCAATTATGTTTACCTCCTGTCGCTTCACCGCTACCGGATTGCGACTAAGGTAATCGACATGCCGAATATAAGTTCCCTTTTTGTAGCAAATTTGAAACTGGAAATCTTGCATAAAAGTCCACCACCTGGCTACGCGGGGGGAAAGGTCCTTCTTATTCATTGTGGATTTAATGGAATTACAGTCTGTAACTATAGTAAAATGTATTCCTAACAAATAAACTCTAAAATGTCTTAGAGCATTATAGATCGCCAAAGTTTCTAAATCATATGAACAATATTTGGATTCTGCAGATGTGGTGCGTTTGCTAAAATAAGCGACTACTTTTTTTTGATTATCTACCTTTTGTATTAAAATAGCCCCGTACCCTATAGAACTGGCGTCAGTATGGAGTTCTGTCGGTAAGTTCGGGTCAAATATGGTCAAAAGTGGTTTAGATATTAAATGTTTAATAATGTATTCCCTCGCTTTCTCTTGTTCTGACCCCCATTCCCAATTTTGGTCTTTTTTTGTTAATTTTGTAATACAGGCCGTTCGTGAAGCGAACTCTGGTATGAATTTGCGGAAATAGCTTGCCAGTCCCATGAACTGGCGCACTTCTTTGACAGATGTGGGAGTCGGGGAGTTAATAAGTGCAGCGATTTTAGTTTCACTTGGTCTTATTCCCTCTGCAGATACATTTCGTCCCAAATACTCTATCTCCTTAACAAAAAATTTGCATTTTTGCAGGTTAATGGTAAATCCTGCGGCAGTAAGAGCCTCTAGGGTCTGTTCTAAATATTGCAAACCCTCCGTTTCAGTTTTGAATGGAATCAATAAGTCATCTATGTATACCAATAAAAATTTAAGGTGTTGAACGGCTTTACTAATAGCCTTCTGAAAAACTGATGGTCCATTACAAATACCAAAGGGCATTTTGATAAATTCGTAATGATTATCGGGCGTAATAAATGCGGTGTATTTTATGGATTCTTCGGCCATAGGGATTTGATGGAATCCACTTTTCATATCTATTGAAATGAAGTATTTGGACTTTCCCAGCCTATCAAGTTGGTCTTCAATCAGAGGGAGAGGATATCGATCCCGGTCAATAATTTTATTTAATGCTCTATAATCTACACACATACGATCGGTTCCGTCCTTTTTTTTTACTAATAGCACAGGGCTAGCATATGGAGAATCACTTTCTCTAATTATATTTTTTGCAATTAAATCTTTACAAATTTCATTTATCCTCTCCCTTTCAATTGGTGCCAATCGATAGGGGCGGTAATAAATAATTGCATCTTTTCTCAATCGTAAACTCATTTCGCCAGTTTTGACAGTTCCAATATTATTATCAGATGATAACACTAATGGGTATTTTTCAAATAAAGTTTTGATTTTAGTTCGAAGGTTTGTGTTTAGATGACTTATGGACTCATTCAGCTGATCGAATTGATTGTTAATACAAGGTTCAATTTGGTTTACCTCTTCGACTGTCACAGAGGGTAGATTCCGGATTACCTTACAACCATTGGAATTCATAATAATAGAAATATCGGGGTATTGAGTTACATTACAGCCAATTAAGCAATCATAGCGGAAGTCCGTATGTCGAACAACATTAAAGTCTAATTCGATACAGGTCTTATCAAATTTTACAGGTACAGTGATCTTACCAAGAACTTGCAATTTTCCGTTTCCTATTCCCGATAGTGTTGTAAAATAAGGTTCTATATTACAATTTAGTCGTCTAGCTATGGAGTCTTTGATGATACTACATGTAGCACCAGTGTCAATCAAAGCGTTAATAGTCAGGTCTTGGATGTTTATCTTTGTCAGCTTTAGTCAGTCATTCTTAGAGAGGCAACTAACATCATGGGCGGTGTCTGTTGAATTCTGAGTTTTTGTTATAGTACTGGGACGCCTCTTCAGGAAACAAACATTTTCAGTGTGTCCTAATTTATTACAAAAACTACATTGTATAATTTGTGGTGTAACAGTCGAGAAAGAATTTTTTTGATCGAAATGTGGCTTAGGATTATTAAAGCATTGAAAACGAGTGTGACCAGCTTTATTACAAAGGAAACAGCGTATTTCATATCGTGAACGTTTCTGTGGCATGCTAGGACTAGAACTAGCAGGATTCTTCTTGTCGAATTTGTCAGGTTTATTGTCAGTCTCCAATGGTCGTTTTTTAGAAATTTTAACATAAGTTGTAAACAGTGAAATCAGTTCAGCAGTGGTTTTTACACGACTATTGTGTGCGGCCATTTTTACTGCCACGTCGTGTATACCTCCGCAAATCAGTTCTATTAATTGCTCTTCAGTAAAAGCCACTTTTGTTTGTCTTAATAATCTAAGTTTTTCTCTTGCATATTCGCAATAAGAATCTGCATTTTCGGAGGAATATAAAACTGCCCTTGACAACTTTTCAGATAGGTTACGTTTTTCAGGATACAAAACAGTCAATGTCGACTTAAATTCTTCCCATGTCCTACCCTCCTCCGGGTCCCAGGTTTCATACCATAATAAAGCAGAGCCCTTGAGGGCCTTACCTGCTTTGGCTACAGTTGTAACATCACTCCATCCCATATCCGTTGCCAGGGTGTTGATGTTGCGGCACCAACTATCTGCGCCATTTTCGTTCTTCTCGGGGTCGAACGGCGGCAGCACTACATCATCGCCTCGCCGTCTGTCGGAGAGGGCAGATTGTATGGCCTTGAGTAGGCCTTCTGCCAGTGCTGGATCCATTGGGAATTCACACTCAAAATCTCTGAAAAGAAAAAAAAGTATTAGCAAAATCGGTTCGAATCCCACTTCTGATGTTAAAAAAATTCCTAAAGTCGTTCGACAGTGGGTTAAAATATCGATGACTAATATCATCTAATTATGACTAATAAAAGTTATCATCTATCATTTATTCGAAAATGTAGATAGTTGTAAATTTTGTCAGGTTAGATCAAAACATTAAGTAATTGAAATCAAGCAAAGCATCTGCTATATTATTTTGTTATAGTTAGAATCCTAAACATTTAAACTGGCTTCTAAAATAATAAGAAGTCAATAATCTAAAGTTTCCTTTTTTTTTCAATAGATAAAATAATTAAATAGCAAGAGAGGGTAGGTAATTAATACAGAAGTAAAACCAACATAGTCGAATAATAATTAATCGTTTATTGAAAGACCTTTAATACTTTGATATTTATAGGCCTATCTGTATTTTGTTATATTTTTCAGCATAGGTCTATTTATATTAAAATGAATCTACCACCCGTTTCACTAACGTGTTTAGTCGCAGAGAAGAAAGGGCAAAGAAACTCTACGACACACATCTTTTAAAAGCATTTCTACATTCCATAAAATAGTACATAATATCTAAAACATATTTGGTACATGGTTATAACAAGTAAGCTCTAAAAGGCAAATGATTACATTACAATATTACAATATGAAATATTAGAATACTTAACTTTAATGACTCGCCGCCCTTTGTTTACTTTCGAGTTAAGAACTTCACTAGTTCACTATTCCAATTATAGGATGAAAACTGACCCCCTTTCGTCGGTGTAGGGTGGTTTTATAACTTCTCCATCGTAAAAACAAATCGGCAAGCCCCTCTCACCTTATATTTTTTTAATAATTATTTTTAGGTTGGCACAATAGTACCAAACTACCAACCTAAAGATTGTTGACAATATTTAATTTACTTAAATAATATTATTAGTTAAACATGTACTGACGGTTCACATATTATTGTTTTACTACATTAATTAATGACATAATATATTGATGGTTTACATATTATTTCACATAATACCTATTGACAACAGTGTTTATTCAACCCAGCAGTTTCATGTCAATCCTAGTATATTGTCAGTATTTACTTTACAATAAATAATTAGTGACATGTATTGATAATTTACATAATATTATTTTTCGTATTTTCACATACCTAGATATTAAATTAAGGAACAATAAAGAATATAAGATACTATTAAATCAGAACCTTTCGGGTTGGTAGTACATTGACTTTTTCTAACTATTATAAAGGTATTTTCTATTTATGTGATTATCTACAAATATGACTATTTGTAAATAATCACCCAATTTTAATGTTATTTTATAAGTATAAATATAGTAGGCAGAAGTACACAAGTTTAGTATACAAAAATTGTTACAAACCAGTCTACCAAACTTATTTTCGTAACTTCCGTTACCTATTACATCCTTAAATTCTTTTAGCATTTATACACAAAGAATAATTGTATTATAATTATTTATAAATGCTATTTTCGTTTTTAACTATTAAATAACTAATAATAATTGTGTAACCACAACCTTAACTTCCCCTAATATACCTCCAACGAAACATACACAGATCAGCTCTGATTAATCTCCTTATTGAATCTCGATAAGAAGTCACATTTTAACCAATAATATAACACGGGCATCAGCTAGTGAAGTCATAAATGAAGTCATGAATATTAATGAAGCAAAAAAAAAAGAAACAAAACCACCCACTAGAAAAACACTTACTACGAATAAATCATAATATAGAATGTTGTAGCAATTATTTGTTCGACATACTTACGTTTTTTTTGAATAAGTTGTTACTAAAAATATGAAATTTCAATAAGTAAACAAATTCAGAAAGAAATGAGAGAACTCTTTGCATTACAAAAGTTTTATGCTGAAGTTTTATTCCAGGTGTCAAAATACAAATAAAGCGGAAAGAGCGCATGATACATAAAAATATATAAGAGAAGTTTGTCGAAAGACCTAGACGACTGAAGATAAGAACGACTGGACAAGAGCAAAATAGAAAGGCAATATTTCTCATCGTGAACAGCTTGGGATAGGATTTGATATTTTTTGTAGGTATTTATTATGTCACAGTGAATTTCAGAAGTGCCATTGATCGAACATAATCATTTAAATTTTTAGGAATTTCCACACACCATGTTCTTGCGTCACCTGCTTTTAATAGATCTGGTTCAGAAAGAGCAAATGTGTAAAAAAAATTGAATTTTTGTAAAGTGTCATTCACTTTAAATTTCAGACTGAATCCATTTTTCAATAGCGCCTACCCTTATTATTACTTGCAACACTAAAATGAAAAAAATGGTATCAAAAAAGTGCACAAACAAACACACAACCTCTTAGGGCAAACACATATACCTACCGTCTCCGCTTCGTCGAGGGTAAAAACAACTAAACTTTAAAATAAAATGCAGCTATAGCAGCAAGCAGTTTCTTTTTTAGCTCGCATTTGCAAAGTTGCTTTAATAATTAATTATAATGATGTAAAAAGCTTGGAAACTTTAAAAACTAGGTAACAAGAAAACCTAATAATAATTTATAATGTCGTGAAAAGTTTGAAAAATACGTATTTTCACGTTTACTTGGGAACATTCAACATTATTTTCCTGTCAAAAGTTGAAAACAATGAATTATGGCAGCCATTGTGAAGTGAGGCGTTAATAATATGTTTCTACTCTGAGAGACGAGGGAAAGAGGCGAGATTTTCAATTTATTAAATACAAACACAATTGCGCAATACTGGGCCGAAAAAGAAAATAATAGTTACTTGTGTAAAAAAGAAATGGTGTATGGTGCAATGGGTAAGATAATAGCGCGTAATACTAAGTTGGACGTAAGGTTTCAGGCGTGCAGCTGGGAGCCGCTGAAACAAGCGGCACAAGACCGTGCTCTGTGGCGATCCATGCACGAGACCTTCATCCAGCTGTGGACGTCTACAGGTTGAGACGATGAATACTAAGTTTCAATTCAAGTTGAGTAATACTTATTTCATGAAGACTTGTAGAGTGTAGCCGCGTCTCGCCTTCTGAACTCTGTCTAGACTTATTTTGTGGCAATATGTATAGTGTACGTCGAAATCTAACCAATGTATTGAAACAAGTCAACTGGATAACAACAATTTTTTTGTGTCTAGTTGTGAAAAGCTACAAGCCACCTAATTTTAAGAATATCCTTACTATTCACTTTTTATCTCGGAAAATTTAAGAGCTTGCGCGGGAATTCACCAAAAAACCTGGATCCACGCGGGCGAAGTCGCGGCATCAGCTAGTTTAGAATAATAAGATGTTGGTTTTCCTTAATAAATAAAATAAAATAAAATATAGATAGGTATGTATTAAGCTAAAACATAAAACATTTTCTTTATTTCAATAACTAGGTACATTGCGTAGATTAATGTAAATTTAGTAACACCAGTGTAAAATGCATGAAGTAATTTATTCAAACATCAATACTGTTCGTGAAATGAACATTCACTGGAAAATTAACTTTTTCGTATTTGTATTGAATTTGTATACGAAATTGGACACATTTGCAATTTCTGGCAGCAAATTCACAGCATTTTTCAAAGTTTCAATTTGTTTATTAAAATTGAAATGTGAAGGCAAGAAATGAATTTAAGGCATCGTCTCGGCAACAGTTCAAAGTACCTGCATTAACAATCTATATTACTAATCGTGTCTAATTTTAACATTTGAGACTGAATTTTGTATGAATAATACCAAAAAAAGTACCTAACCTTATCACTGTACATGCGATGCACATTGTGTGGTAAGGTTACAAGGAATACTGGCTGAAACCCCATACTGAACAGACAAGTTGCTTCTTAACGTAAATAAGCCGTTCATTGTTTCACCAGAAGAGGCAAAGTAGCCCCAGTAAAATTAACGACCTCCGAGGCGCAGTGATGAGCGCTGTTGTCTTAACGTGGGAAGGTCCCGGGTACTATCCCCGGCAGGGTCAATTCGGGAATTTATAATTTCTGATTTAACCTGGTCTGGCCTGAAGGGAGGCTTGGGCCGTGTCTAGTTACCACCCTACGGGCAAAGACGTGCCGCCAAGTGATTTAACGTTCCGGTTTGATGCTTGTAGAAACCGAATAGGGGTATGGGTTTAATATAACTGCCATGCCCTAACAGGTTAGCCCGCTACCATCTTAGACTGCATCATCACTTACCTAACATCAGGTCAGATCGCAGTCAAGGGCTAACTTGTAGTGGATTAAAAAAAATGACTCGTATAGTTTTTTAAAACAGTCAACATACCTCAAACGAAATGTAAGTGATACTTACTTAATATAAAAGGAACGTCTAACAATTTAATAGATAGTACCAAGCTCCAAATTGCTCTTCTCTTAATATTAATGATGTGGTTATCTTCTAGTTCCTTTCTAAATAAATTATTATAATATATCATCAGTAATATAGAACAACAATTTTGATCACATAATTTGTATTACCACGAAGCGTTCATGTCTTGAAGCCAAAATTGCTAGTTACATTTTTTCAAGCTGCTACCAATAAAGTTAACAAGGGTATGTTTGAACAAACTTCTCACATAGTACTTCAAGAGTCCGTAGATTTTTTAAAGAAAGTGCTTGATAAATACTGCAAAGTAAATAATTATATAATATAAAAGAATGTGAATACGAAATTAAACTTGCCAGCCGGATCGCAGTGAGTTCGATTAAAAGGTGAAATTTGATTCGTATTAAATCAAAGGAAATACAATTAATATAAAGTAGGTGATTTTATCATATACCTATACATGGTCGAGTTGTTTGTTTAAATAAATTCGTGATCATGGTTAAATCTTGTATCCATCAGCTAATCAAGTGTTTTAATAATAAATATTAACTAACTAGATGATGCCTACGACTTCGACCACGCGCATAAAGTTTTTTGATTCCCGCGGGATAAAAAGTAGCCTATGAGTCCCCATGTATGTTAGTTGCCTTTCACGGGATATAACCCATCCCTGTACCAAATTTCACCAAAATCGGTTGAACAGATGGGCCGTGAAAGCGTAACAGACAGGCAGACACACTTTCGCATTTTTAATATTAGTATGGATATGGATTCAGGAAGATGTATGGATAAAAAAGCTGCGCCCCGCCTGAAGATTGACTATAGCGTGCGCTCAATCTTTACCAAGCATCTCCTCAAATATTCTTATGGACTCTCGAGCTATCACATATAATTATTGTGTTACATCTCAAATTACATCCCATATCGTGAGATCTCGGCTTGAGTTATGAGAAATGTATTTTTGTAATTTTGATCTTCAAATCATTACTTGGAACGAGTTCAGGTTTATGGTATTTTGAGTATCGGTATGGTTCATAAGCTAGGTTGTTTTTACTTGTTTTAATAACACCTTGGAATCTGTAATCATACAAGGTACTTAAAGGCCAATGCGTGGCTTCAACTCTGACATTATTTGCATGATACGCTATCAATGCGAAGTCATATTATGTTTTACGAAATAGTTACACGTATGATCCTGCGGAGCACAATATGCATATTTTCGGTGCGTTTATTATGCACAATTGCTGATGACCGCGACTTCGTCCACGTGAAATAAGTTTTTTTAATTTCTCCTTAATTTTCCTGGATAAAAAGTAGCCTATGTCACTCTGTAGATCCTCAACTATACCCATGCTAAAGCGTCACGTCGATCCGTTGCTTTGTTGCGGCGTGATTGAAGTACAAACTACAAACCAAGACACCAACAAACAAACACACTTTCGCCTAATTATAATATTAGTATGATTTGTAGTTAAGATACAATGTAAATACCAGAAAAGAAGAGATTACAATCAGTTTTATGCTATGAAGCCATGTTGATTTGAACTGTATTACAAATTGCAATGTCTCTTATCGCATTTGAAAACTGAAACTTTAAACATTTCAACCCATTGCCGGACAGCTCAGAGCACGAGTTTGCTCTCAGAATGAGAAGGGTTTTGGCTATAGTCCATCACGCTGGTCAACTGCGGATTATCAGATTTCACAAATGGACATAATATATTTACCAGTCTTCGAAAAAAGGTGTAATCAGTTTAAGAAAACTATAAACCACTTACCAGTTAACACACGTGTTTTATTGTAAAGTGCCTGACTAGTTTAGAGTTAGTTACTCATGAATAAGGGCACCGGACGGGTTCGAAACAAGTCGGGCACTTTCCAACAAAACACGTGAGTTTCAACCGGTATGTACTCATATTTATAGTTAAAATGAGTATCACTCCGAATGGTTTAAACGTTAAAATAACTTGAGAAAATATCTATAGTTAAGGGTGAAACCAAAGATAATCTAGACTCGATAATTTTCTTACCTCTTGAACCAGAACTGACTTGGCACTGATATTTTGCATCATCGTCTAACGTCACTTCTCTGATGTCCAAAGAGTAATCACCTGCAAATCAAAATATTATTTAATTAAGACAACTATAAAGAAGAATTTATACAGAAGAAGAAGTGTTGATAGTCTATATCATCTTATATACTTACACACAAGCAAATAATAGTAGATTATTCACCACGGGGGTAATGCGATGTATTATGTCACGGGCGCCGGGATAAATCCCAAGCGGAACGATGGATTTTAGAGTAACTCCCGAGCGTAGCGAGGGTGTTGCATCTAGAATCCTGAGAGTAGCGCGGGAATTAGGGGCGCCCAAGATTAATACAGCATTACCCCTACGGTGAATACTCTACTTTTCACACCTCGCGATACAGCCACTTCTTTCAGCTGGCGTGGCCTACTCGATTTGACAAACAAATGTCGTCAGTGCGAATCCAGTGGGCCACGGCTTCGGTTTTCGAAAATCGAGTTGGCCGCGCTTGCTGAGAACACATTCTATTTACCGAAATTAGACTTTATGAATATAGCAATAAGAATCATACTTCATACTAATATTATAAATGCGAAAGTCACTTTGTTTGTTGGTTTGTTGGTTTGTTGGTTTGTTGGTTTGTTGGTTTGTCCTTCAATCACGCCGCAACGGAGCAACGGATTGACGTGATTTTTGGCATGGGTATAGTTGAGGACCTGGAGAGTGACATAGGCTACTTTTTATCCCGGAAAATTAAGGAGTTCCCGCGGGAATAACAAAAAACTTAAACCACGCGGACGAAGTCGCGGGCATCAGCTAGTTATGAATAAAACCTCTTTGGAATGAATAGAATTTTCTTCAGATCTTGCTTCAGATGCGCGATGATTCTAAATTCAAATCACAATCCCTAGGGAATAATGGATTTTAGTACAACATTATAACCCTAGGGATTTAATATCTTACTTTAACCTTAGATAACAGGCCATGTATTAAGGCGTTGTTGAGCGAGTGGTGTGAAAAGAATATTCTATTCTATTCTATTCAATATCCTATCCGGAGTTTGATCCACAGGGATGCATTTGCTTTTTGGTAATTACGTTTCAAGTAATCAACTATCACTTGAGATAACGTTGATGGATAACATTGTGAGCAAACTTGCATGTCAAAAATTCCGTGTTCTCTCTTATGATGACAGTCACTCGAGAGAGAAAGATAGAATGCTAACTGACATCCTAATAGCATCTGGATAATATGATAGCACATAAAATATTATTATATCTCAGGACTTCTCGACGATATCTCTTCGGCTTAGCTTCTCAGAGCTAGCAAGTAAACTTACTATTAATGTAAACTTCACTAAGTTCATAAGTCTGGAAGATGTGAAACATCTTTGACATACAAATGTTTGCAACTTGTATAACTAACTATAACTTTAATCCAGTGTAGCAAATTGGTTTACTAAATGGTTTACTTTATTCATTATAGGTTTACGCTTGACCACAATCACACCTGATGGGAAGAGACAATGCGGCCTATGATATCCCTATTCATTCTTGATTTTTAAAGATAGGTACCCGGATTGAACTTAATCTATCAAAGGTTTCTTGAAAAAAAACCTTTCTACCTTAATTCCAAGTTCTAATCTGTATTTTATAGACCTCTCTGACTCAGTGTTGAGTGGTTTTATAAGACCTTGACAGGTTTGACCCCTAACAAATTAGGAAATCCAAAAGCTCCAAATCTTGTCAGATTCAAAGCTTCGGTTGTAGCTATTATAGTTACCAACCTACAGGCATATTATTTGTTTTGTCAAAAAAATTGCGGTCAGCGCTTAGAGACAAAGATTTTCCAACATTGACCCATTCCAAGTTTCTATGTTTTACAGTTCCTGACATATTGTGATTAGTGAGTGAGTGAGTGGTATTTCTCGTTTATACAATTAATAATAATATAGCTAGATGATGCCAGAAACATTGTCCGTGTGGATTAAGGACTTGATTCCCACTTAGAACTCTTTAATTTTCCAAGATAAAAAGTAGTATCCTTCCCCAATTATTATCTATCTATTTCTGTACCAAATTTCATTAAAATCGTTTGAAAATATGGGCCGTGAAAGTGTAGCAGACAGACAAAAAGACACAATTTCGAATTTATAATATGTGTATGGATTACCAGAATAAAGATAGGTATTTACCCTCTTCATCGCTCCCGATCATCTTATACCGGTCGTATCCACTCAGCTCCCTGTGCAGTCCAAGGCCGAAGTCGTCCTTCGTCCACTGCAGCTGACCCGCCTTGTTTTCCACCCTACAGGGTAGGGTTACCCTCGAACCCACTACTGCAGTCTGAAAACAATTACATTTATTTTTAACCGACTTCCAAAAAAGGAGGAGGTTCTGAATTCGGCGCGTATTTTTTTAAATGTATCTCGGTGCATAATATCTCCGTGGTTACTGAACTGATTTGAATTTTTTTCGTTATCAGTCGTTAGAGGAAGCTCTCGAGGTGTTCCCATAAAAAATTCTGACTCCAAATCCTCAACCCTGACACTAAAAAGTTAAAAATAAAAATTCTTTCCAAAAAACCGACTTCCAACGCCACTGTAAAGTACAAAATAATTTTGATCTCTACCCACTATGATGAAGTCGGGCGAGTCTGATGCGTCAACTTTGCTTATCCTTATTATGTACACGTCCGACTTCAACATAGTGGAAAATCAAAATTATTATTTTGTACTTTAGAAAATTTTTAGTTATACTTAATTTTATAACAGTGCTTCACACACGAGGAAAGTTTCTAAACTTACTTAAATAAATATCAAAAATCGCACCACACGACACGACAGTTTTTTACGCGACTTGAACGGTCGCGTAAAAAGACTGGATCAAAGATGCATATATCTCAAATTTCAGCATTTCCGAAAATATTTGATAGACTATATAAGTAAGTTAAATTACATTTATTATTGTTAATTTCAATAATTTAATAGTTAAGTTGCAAGAAGGCTACAAATTACTTGAATTCAGGGCTGTAACTTTTTTTTATTATTATGGAATAGGCTTGCGCTTGACGGCAATCCTAAAAAGCAACGATGAGGAGGATGTTTGGAGCGCGCCTGCCTAGAAGATTCACTTGTAAAAAATATAAAAGTAGAGAGATTAAAGGCAAATAGGCTGGTTTATGGACACTAAGAGCGAAAACACAAGAGACTGGTTAGGACAAAACTTTGTCTTTCTTATTTCACATGATATCTAATCAAACTAATAGACTGAATTAGCACATAAACTTACTCACTTTCCTACATTAAAGGGCAAAACACACAGGAAGCGGGCGCGTGGCGGGTGACGCACTGTGATGTCGTCCATATAAATACAAGGAATTCGACCAGCCGCGCATCTGACCCGGCCCGCACCCGACCCGCACCCGCTCCCTGTGTGTTTTGCGCTTTAATCAACTTTTTAAATACCGATTCTTCCAACCAAAACCAGAGAGTCCAGAGACTAATGTCAATGTCATGCTTTTTAAAAATAAAAGAAAAAGACAATTACCATGAACAAACTTCAAACAATAATTAATTATGAAGCATTCACGCTACAGTCTGCACTAAGCGTTCGCGCCGGAGCGAAAGAAATTATCTCCTTTCGCGCTATTGTGTGCAGCTCCTTTCAGTACGTAGTAGTCTAAATGACGCAGAATTAATAAATTGCACATTACACATTATGTCCGCCATAGGGTTCCGTACCTCAAAAGGAAAAATAAAGGATCACTTTGTTGTCCGTCCGTCTGCCTGTCAAGACCCTTCTTCTCAGGAACTCATGGAGGTATCAAGCTGAAATTCATATCAAATACTTAGGTCTACTGTCCCTTGGAGCTGTGAAAAAATCAGACTTCTAAGTCAACACAATCAAATGATACAGCCGTTTATGCTGCAAATTTTCGACACTCGCAATGGCATCAAAACCTACAGGGTACTTCCCGTGAACTCAGAATCTTGAAATTTGGTACGAAGCAACATCTTAGGAGCACAGATAAAGGAAAATTTACGAAAAGCATAAATTTTTAGTTACATCATATACTTAATAAAAATATTTTTAATAATATTAAATTTACCAATGTTATGGATTTCCTTGAGAACTAAAGATACCTTAACAGTTGATTTGACAAATTGATGTTTATTCAAGTAAAGACTCCCACACACTGCGACAACATCCACTAACGGTTACGCACGAAAGGAAATTAATTTTTTACGCCATAATCTCGAGCTGTATCTCCACGCAAGAATAATGGCGGCGTCATTTAACATCCGGGCACCTTTTAATCTCAGCTCATCTAACGTGTAGATTTATCAAATAGAGTGAATCCACAGAGAGTATACTTATACGAGACTTATACAGTGAAAATATGACGAACCGACTTTAATATTTTCACATTCAGTTTTTGAGTAACTGCCTCGTTGGTCTAGTGGTTGACATGTTCCCGGGTTCGAGTCCCGTGTCGGGCCATAAATAAGTGTTGGGTTTTTCTGACTAGAAATTCTACTAGCCCGGTGTCCTTCCTCGGGATGTAAACTACCAAATTTCATCAAAATCGGTTCAATAGATGGGCCGTAAGTGTGTGTGTGGCCGTGGGTAAGCTTAGCAGACAGGCAGACAGACAGATAGATAGACAGACAGACGGACAGACGGACAGATGGACAGACGAACAGACAGACAGACGGACAGACGGACAGACGGACAGACGGACAGACGGACAGACGGGCAGACGGACATATGGACACACTTTCGTATTTATAATATTAGTATGGATATGGATACTAGACTTTAACAAAGTAGAAAACATGAGTAGAAGGAAAAACTGTATTGTTAATATTTCGTGTACATTTTCCGTAGCCACAAAACCTTTGAGAACATTTGCAGGTGTGTTTGAGTTTCCCGCGCTCAGTAAAATATTTACTGCGCGCTATTTTTGTAAGAGCATCCAAACGACAGGTATCCAAGTCGGTGTGGTTTTAGGGCGGTTACATATTAGCGTTTTTTCGGCGCGTATAGGCTCTTTATCATTTGGTTTTTGAAGTGAAACCTTTTTTAGCCGCGTTGAGCACTTTTTAGTTTTTGATAGGGGGTAAACTTGTGGATTCGCGTCACCGACACCGACACCGCGTTGTTACGAAGACAAAAGGTCATAAATATACTACATTCGTAATTAAACTTTAATGCCTTAGTTTTAAGGTTTATATTTTAATGGTTATTTTTTTCTTTTTATAAAAAATAATTAAAAAAACATTTAGGTAAATAAAAAAATATTCGTTTTCACTTCTATCGGCAATCCCTATGACTGGCATTTTTTTAATCAGCGATCCTCGAGCACTATAAAATAGTCGTTCACGCTTAATTTTAAAATTGATAGGAAGGACAAATGCGGCAACGCGACGCGATATAAAGCGACGCGATACAACGCGACGCGATGGTACCAAACAGCAATACCACAGAATTGGTAATAGTACAAAGTAGCGATACATAGAAAATGACAGACGTATATCTACGCGGCAACGTAGGCCACGTGAAGGGTCAGTTACTGTTTGATACTTTACAGCTACTGTCAGAAACTGCCGCATCGCGTTGCCGCGTTTGTCGCTCATCTAGGACAATCGGAAAGCTGAAGCTTAAATTAATAATTATAATATCATGCACACATAATAATATAAAAATTATGATACAATTAAACGATCATCTCACCTGATCCTGAGGCTCCATCGCGAACTTCTGCTCCACGTAACCACCACACACATCGACACACGCACACAACACAAAAACACAACACCACCAAGTCCGCAACAGCAGAAACAAAGGTTTAACACATCGACTCGTCAACCTCATCCTATAATAGTTCGACATTATTAACGTCACTGTTTGAGCACATTCATATGGATTTTTAACGTCACTTTATAAACACACTCATATTCAATTATCTTAATCAGACGCCAATAATATTCTTCAAAAGGTTAAACATTCCGGATATCCTAAAGTTTATTTTTACTTTTACATTTTGGAATGAACAACTACACTCCTCCTGTGTTTGGATTGGTTTTATTTTTGGATCCACTGGTATTGGTTGCCATGTTTGTTATTAGGGTGTTCTTCGTTGATGTATTAGCTTTTGATTTACGTTCCGGCTGTGATCTGAAACAAACGAAATACAGTTTAAATATAGATTTTTGTTAATCTCTCGGGAGTTGTGAGAGATATCTTTGGGTGATTAGCAGCGACAGTGTGGGGGTAAAATTAAACTGGATAAATAATGTAGCCGTATCTTTGTAGTATAGTCTCCCAAACTTATCTGATCTGTTGGCCAAAATTGTAACAAATTTTTATGTTTTGTGGTTATTTAGTTTTCATATGTTATACTAGCGAATCTGTCACCGGGTCAGATAAGTTTGTAAGACTACGGTCTATTTTTGCTAAGGTGAATCAGGCGATAGTAGCTAGGTAGGTGAGGCCACTACAAGGACCTTTAAACCAATCCTTGGGCCACTACTATCTTGAACTGTATATCGCAATCCAGAGCTTTTAGTGGAGCAAAAAAAAACATTAAAACTAATACGATGACGGAAATCTGGGTAAGAAAAGTAAATAAGGTCACGGATAGAAATAAAAGTAAAATATATGTTCTGTAATAAAGAAAAAGCCGAGCGGGGTGCTTAATTAGTATCTATTGACAAAGATTTTTCTATCTCGTTTATTCTAGAGCCAAGAGAACTTTACCAGCATAACTTCAAGTTAGATAAAAGGGAGAAAATGCCCCTCGGGTTAATCAAATAAACAAGTTGGTGAAGAACTTCTCCGGGGCAGGAATAATTTCCCCAAGTTTCCTGTGCTGCTGTCTTTTCAAGTTTTGCTTGCGATTGTTTGCCGGAGATGCCTCGTAGATCTAGATCTTTCGCTAGGTACATACGCTATTTTGTGAATAGGATTTCTCATTTGAATATTTGAGATGGATTTTTTTTTATTTTTGCTACCTCTTTAGGCGTATAAATGCTCAATAAATGATTTATTTATTTCACATAGGACAACTTGTGTCACTTCTACTGACAAGAGCCGGCAAGAAAATAAAGACAGACATACTAGGTAATCTATATTAATACTTCTAATACTAATATTATAAATGCGAAAGTTTGGATTAATGGATAGATGGATAGATGTTTGTTACTCAATCACGCCATAACGGCTGAACGGATCAAGATGAAAATTGGCACAGAGATAGATTATAGTTGGAATAACATATGGGCTACTCTTCATCCCGGAAAATTGAAAAGTTCCCGCGGGAACCGAAAAACCTTAATAATCCACGCGCAGGAAGTCACGGACAGCTGCTAGTTTTGATATATAAAAAAATTCTTTCCAAAAAACCGACTTCCAACGCCAATGTAAAGTACAAAATAATTTTGATTTCTACCCACTATGTTGAAGTCGGGCGAGCGTAGCAAAGTTGACGCATCAGGCTCGCCCGACTGCAACATAGTGGGTAGAACTCAAAATTATTTTGAAGTCGGTTTTTTGGAAAAGATTTTTATTTTTAATTTTTTAGTGTCAGGGTTGAGGATTTGGAGTCGAAATTTTTTATGGGACCATCTCGAGAGCTTCCTCTAACGACTGATAGAAAACGTTTTCAAATCGGTTCAGAAACCACGGAGATATGCACCGACAAACATTTTTTATTTTGGAAGTCGGTTAAAAATCAAAAGCTATGGTGGAAAAGGTACGCCTAAAAAAGTAGCGTATTTCTGGCTTTATGAAAATTCAGATAAGTTACACGAAAGAATATTATCTATGCTCTTTTAGTAAAACATTCTTATAAAATTACATTTCCACATAGCGTACTCGCGTTTTTTCTCACAAAAAGAAATACTCGTAACAACTTTTCTGTCTTACATAGAATAAGCAATTTATAGCTTAAAGCATATAGCAGTGGAATGGAAGCACGTATTTCGTTATACATTATTCCCTTTACATTTCTAGCGCGAACAAGTTTAAAACTATCCGTGGAATTCTAGATTTAGAGCTTGCAAATGAATCCTGCAGAGGCTAATAGAGTTTAGACTCGTTGAGTCGACTTGCTCCTCAAATCCGGATTTTCCAGTATGCTAAAGAAGAAGATATAATTTACTACTTATTCCTTTTTCTGGTTATACTTTAGTCACTTCAACCTATTGCGGATTGCCGGTTAACAACTGGGCGCGAGCCTCTTCTCAGAATGAGAAGGGTTTGGCCATAGTCCACCACGCTGGCCAAGTGCCTATTGGTAGACTTCACGCGCCTTTGAAAACATTATGGAGGTTTCCTGACGTTTTCCTTTGCTGTTAAAGCAAGCCCGGAGATCGAACCCCCGACAACCCAATAGGGCATATATTATATCACAATAAGCCACTACACTGCTTATAAAATAAAAAATACGTTGTTTCTCTATCCGTCTGTCCGTCTAACTTTTCATGGCCTATCTGTTCCGTTTTTTTGTGCATACATATAGTACATAGAGCCCACCAAGTCCTTAATTTTCCGGGATAAAAAGTAGCCTATGTAACTCTTCAGATCCTCAAATATACCCATGCAAACAAACACGTAGATCCGTGGCTCTGTAGCGGCGTGATTGTAGGACACGTAGCCTATGTACTTCAGCGGAAACCAACCTATTAGGGCCAAATTGCATAAAAAATGGTTGAAAGGATGGGCCGACCGACACACTTCCGCATTTATAATATGAGTATGGATTAAATAGGGTTACCAAAAAAATACATTCTACTATGGTGGTACAATTAAATCACCTACCTAGTTAACGTTTTATACTTTTTGAACTTAATCTTGCTTGAATATATTAATGGAGGTCCCAACAAATACGATATTTTACAAAGTCACAGATAATTTGAAGATAAAAATGGACCTCTTGAGTAAAGTAGCCGGCATCGTTATCAATTATCAATTAAAAGTTTTACCCGAAGTGGTACATTGACACTCAATTAAATAGAATTTATCTAAAAGTGGGAATCTTGAATTTTAATACATTTATTTCTAAAGATAAATATCTGATACGTTTTGTCGCTCGGTCACTGCGAACTCGCATAGGGCTGTCAACTTTTATTTCGACGACGGTTTGAATGAAATCAAATCAAAACAATATTACATTATTGCAGACAGATCACTGCAGGCTAGATACATCACTTAAGTCTTTCCAAAAAAAACCGGCAAGTGCGAGTCGGACTTGCGCACGAAGGGTTCCGTACCATTATTAATAAATAATTACCTTTGTTAATGAACCGCAAGACTAACTTTGTTTGTAGAGGTTTATTGTTAATATCAAAAAAACTATGCTAGTTAGAGCATTGGCTATAGTTTTCCTGTAAAATATATGTCGTGGGAAAGCCAGAAGGGCGTCGAACTCTCAACCTGATCTGATTACTTTTATGATAATATTAGCAATTTATTGTCAAAGTTTATTCATTGTTTCTAACATCGTGAGATTTAAAGAGGAGTTTATAGATTTAAAAGGCTAGTCTTGGCCGCATGTACTATTTAGTTTCCTATTTATTTTTATGCAGAGATTTTGCTGTTTAATTACTCGTAAATCTAACAATGATTTGTTTTAATAATTTTAGAGACTATTTGGGCTCATTTAATACTGTAGTTAAGTTATTTGTTAATAATAAGAGTTTCAATTGTTTATCCGCTATATCGTTCCACCAATCGGGGCGAGTCGGCTATTGCAACGCCGCGAGCCGCCGTTGGGGGCGCGATAGTGCGCTTTAAAAGCATTGTAATGGCCGATTAGAAGGAATTATTGTTCGAGCTCTGGTAAGAAAAGGTTGTAAGACCAATTTCTACTTGATTTTCCATTTATATTGTGAGCAAGGTTTTAGTTTGATTTTAGACCAAACTAACTTTGTTTATTATTGTTTAAGTTGTGATAAATATTTGTGAATCGGTTTCCATCTTGAATATCGTAAACTAAGTTAATATTGTAAAAATTATTGTCAAATGTTTTAAAAAGAGCTACCGCAGAGTTTCTCGCCAGCTCTTCTCTGTGAGAGTGGCCTTCCGAGCTGGTGGTAGACTCATTTGATCATTTGAATAAAAACCATCTGAATTTAACATCTAAATCGGTGTTTCTTTTAAGTAATTAAGGATTACAATCTGTGAGGTTAAATCATTATTATTAAACTACCTACGTACCTATCCGCGTATGGTAATTATCGTAGTATTTCTTTTGATCACCTTTGCTATCGATGATTTCCTTAATTGTGATAATAGTAAGGCTTTTGCAAGTCAATGATGGATTAACTATTAGAATCATTAATTATAATTACAACCTATGTCTTATAGTGGCGTAGTGTTTCTATGAGTTGCATTTGTAGGTAGTCTATTTATTTAGTGATTGCAAATACCAGTAATAGACTAGACAACTATTAAAATCAGTAATTAAAGCTATTCATTCAAATAGTAACCTTCAGTTGCAATCTGTGACGTATCTGCATTTGCGGTGGTCATTGTCAAGATCGGAACGTTAATCTTGTTCTGCTTTTCGATAATTAACTTCAGTGCCTCATTTGGATGGCACTTGCTTGTGATATCAGTTCTAGTACTGTAGATAGTGACAGCAGAGACGGTGACCTACTAAGGGTCAGCGGTTCTGCTGATTTAAAAGAAAAATGTGACGCGCTTTACCGACGCGTCACGTCTTTTCTGACATAGACCGCCGTTCAAATGCGACATCAGAAGTGGGATTGCTCCAAGCGTTCCCTTTCTGCCGCTCTGTGTGTTTCAGATCCTGATTCAAATGGTGTGAAGACCGAGGCGCTACCTACGAGCGCGCCTGGACCGAGTACACCTACGTTGACCATGCAGTGCACGAGCACTGATGGCTATTTTCTACCTACATACGAATTGGTCTGTATAGACCGCAATTTGTAAGTGTTTAAACACTATTTTATTTACTTATTTTGTTATGACTTTTGTCATAGCAATTCATATCAAACATCAATCAATTCATATCAAAAATCAATTCATAGCCACAATGCAAAGTGATACAACTTAAAACTACAACATAGTCACAAAGACTATCATAAGATTATTCATACAAACGCCTTTACGTTTCTATTTTTCCATGTGTATGTGTGTATTTTTCCATGTGCATGTGTGTATATTTCAGGCGCCTCTGGGGACCACGGTCATAAAATTAAGGCCTAGACCCCAGCATCGACCTTCCCACTATTCCTTTACCCCTGTGTACCACGGTGCCGAGACAGGAACACCTAGAGCACAGCATCAACCGACTTGTTTCAGAGCCTCTCTCCTTTCCATTTGCATGTGTGTATCTTTCAGGGGCCTCTGGGGACCACGGTCATAAAATTAAGGCCTAGACCCCAGCATCGACCTTCCCACTATTCCTTTACCCCTGTGTACCACGGTGCCGAGACAGGAACACCTAGAGCACAGCATCAACCCAATTGTTTCAGAGCCTCTGGGGACCACGGTCATAACTCTAAGGCCCAGACCCCAGCTTCGACCTTCCTCTATTCCTTTATCCCCTGGGTACCACGGCACCGAGACAGGAATGCCTAGAGCCCAGCATCAACCTTTCTTCCTTTAATAAAATGTTGTTGACGTAGCGAGGCGTTCAGTGACATAAAAACAAAATAAAAATTGACTGTGCTGCTGACGTTTTAGACGAACAGTAGTACAAGTACAATTCCTAACATTGTTGTTGGCGTAGTTTGACGTTCAATGACATAAAAACAAAATACAAATAAATATACTGCTGACGTAGTTAAACGATCAGTAGGTACCTACAAATAAAATTCCTATTATTATTATGCGTTCCCAACAATCGTACGGCATAGGATTCACCGAGGCGGTTAGATAAAATTGTAAAACTTATGTACTACCCTGTTTATTATTATTATTTTATGTTGTTCATAACTTTGTTTACATTAACCATTGAAACCAGGCCTAGCTTGGCCTTGTGTTTAATCATCCTTGCAAAGTTCACAGATTTCTCGAATGCAGTCGATCAACTTCGATGCAAGCTACGAAGAAGCGGCAGCCCTCCCGGCGGTTGTGGTGCCCCGAGATCTGGGTCTCCCGACTTCTCTGCAGCCAGCTGCTGCTGAGCAGACTACCTAATTCGGCTAATGGAAACAGCGTGCTTGGATCCTACGCCCGGTGAGCGTATCATTTACTATCTCTTCCTAATTACACATAAGGTTAACATGAAAGTCCTACCCGCGTAAAACAAAACACATTCATTTCATTCTTTTCCTCATATTATCACATGACAAAATATAAAGAAAATAATAATAAACAAAACGTCATTTTGTGAATTTCATTATTGTTGTTTGATTGACGTTCCACTGAGACTTTGACTGATGACTGAAAATCATAAGCAGATAACTGTACTCGTATAAAAATTACGGGCAGTATCATGCAAAAATAAAAGCTGTAGGCTTGTGGAAAGTGCAGCTCAACATAAAAATGACTTATTTATTTGACTGGCATGTGGAATGCCTAGTTGAACAATTATTGTGAGATTTACTTTACTGCTTTCACATGTAGTGAACAGTTTACCATAATATTATGAAGTTTACAAATTAAATTGCTGTTCTAGTGAATGAACAGTATTATAATAACTCGATATGAACACAAATGGTTTGTTCAAGTTTTGTCCCGTGGTATGTGAGAATAATAATTTGTTTATTTTAATGATATCATGAGTATTAAACAGTTCAGTATGATTCCCCCATTTATTTTTACCTGCCTTTTCGTGGAGCAAAGCAAGGAACATTGCAACTTATTTACCTACTTACATTTACCTGCTTATTGCATTAAGCAAAGCAGAGAACAGTACATACAACTTACTACTTTTATGCCAGACCATGAACTATTTCAACCCTTAGTTCAAGGAAATCCTACGTTGCAAACATCTTGCCTGATTAATAAAGAAAACAATCAAAGAACCTGTAGGTTTAGGTTCACTGTGGAAGTGCCTAGCCAGTAGCCTCAAAGCTGATTTTTGTCAACAGAATTGCGTCGGCGATGCAGAGCGCGCATCACACGCCAGGACAGCCGTGTCGTGGGAAAGCCAGAAGGGCGTCGAACTCTCAACCTGATCTGATTACTTTTATGATAATATTAGCAATTTATTGTCAAAGTTTATTCATTGTTTCTAACATCGTGAGATTTAAAGAGGAGTTTATAGATTTAAAAGGCTAGTCTTGGCCGCATGTACTATTTAGTTTCCTATTTATTTTTATGCAGAGATTTTGCTGTTTAATTACTCGTAAATCTAACAATGATTTGTTTTAATAATTTTAGAGACTATTTGGGCTCATTTAATACTGTAGTTAAGTTATTTGTTAATAATAAGAGTTTCAATTGTTTATCCGCTATATCGTTCCACCAATCGGGGCGAGTCGGCTATTGCAACGCCGCGAGCCGCCGTTGGGGGCGCGATAGTGCGCTTTAAAAGCATTGTAATGGCCGATTAGAAGGAATTATTGTTCGAGCTCTGGTAAGAAAAGGTTGTAAGACCAATTTCTACTTGATTTTCCATTTATATTGTGAGCAAGGTTTTAGTTTGATTTTAGACCAAACTAACTTTGTTTATTATTGTTTAAGTTGTGATAAATATTTGTGAATCGGTTTCCATCTTGAATATCGTAAACTAAGTTAATATTGTAAAAATTATTGTCAAATGTTTTAAAAAGAGCTACCGCAGAGTTTCTCGCCAGCTCTTCTCTGTGAGAGTGGCCTTCCGAGCTGGTGGTAGACTCATTTGATCATTTGAATAAAAACCATCTGAATTTAACATCTAAATCGGTGTTTCTTTTAAGTAATTAAGGATTACAATCTGTGAGGTTAAATCATTATTATTAAACTACCTACGTACCTATCCGCGTATGGTAATTATCGTAGTATTTCTTTTGATCACCTTTGCTATCGATGATTTCCTTAATTGTGATAATAGTAAGGCTTTTGCAAGTCAATGATGGATTAACTATTAGAATCATTAATTATAATTACAACCTATGTCTTATAGTGGCGTAGTGTTTCTATGAGTTGCATTTGTAGGTAGTCTATTTATTTAGTGATTGCAAATACCAGTAATAGACTAGACAACTATTAAAATCAGTAATTAAAGCTATTCATTCAAATAGTAACCTTCAGTTGCAATCTGTGACGTATCTGCATTTGCGGTGGTCATTGTCAAGATCGGAACGTTAATCTTGTTCTGCTTTTCGATAATTAACTTCAGTGCCTCATTTGGATGGCACTTGCTTGTGATATCAGTTCTAGTACTGTAGATAGTGACAGCAGAGACGGTGACCTACTAAGGGTCAGCGGTTCTGCTGATTTAAAAGAAAAATGTGACGCGCTTTACCGACGCGTCACGTCTTTTCTGACATAGACCGCCGTTCAAATGCGACATATATGTAAATTCCTATTGACCATAATTATTTCAAATTTTTCGATTGGTAAACTCCGGAGATAAGGGGGGGGAACGGTATTTTTTTAGACATTTTCCCCGATAAATCAAAAACTATCATAACTAAAAATAATTAAAAATCTATTTTAGAATGTACAAAGTAAACCCTTTCATATGATACCCCACACAGTACAGTTATCTCACTTTTAAATTTCAACCCTCAGATTTTCCCCCCTTTTTAAATAAGAACAAAAATAATTTCCAATTTTTTTTAATTCCAGTGTCTTTGGGCCACTAATATACACAACTATTCCAAATTTCGTTTCGATAGCTTCGGTAGTTACTGAAATAATTGAGTGTGACGGACGGACAGACGGACAGACGGACAGACAGACGGAGAAAGTCGCACCATAAGGGTTCCATTTTACCATTTTGGTACGGAACCCTAAAAAGGCCTTGACTGCGATCTGATAAATGATAAATGATTTACTTATTTAGGTCACGTAGGACAACTTGTGTCACTTGATACGTCAAGACTCTACCATCCGGTTCAGAAATATGATTCTACTAAGAAAAGCCGGCAAGAAACTCGGCAGTTGCTCTTCTCACCTGGTAAGTAATGATGAAGTATGATGAAGATTATACAAGTCTTGGCCAAAATAGCACGGCCTTGTTTACTTAAAAAGGTCTCGGCTAGCGCGTCGTCCTTTTAAAATCACTTGGGAAGTCCTCGCCAATATAACTCAGCCATAAATTGTTTTATTTCCGGCCTGGGCAGTAATGTACTATTACAGTATAGAATAGATTTGTCAACCCTACACCCGGACGTGAGCAGTAGTCGGATTCCCATAGTATTATAGGAGTATAACCGTATTTATGGAGTCTCATTATGGCAACGCCGGCTTGATTAGCTCACAGATAAATTATTACTCAAGATTCTCGTTTAACTGGTTCAAAAGGGGAGTCTTTACTGCTTGAAATAACTTTAAAGATATTATGGATAGGTAATTTGAGTACAGGATAGCTCTGTTATTATTAAATAAATAAATACAGATTCCATGGTTAAATTGAATATTAACTTCACTAAGCTAGTTATTGGTTATGATAATAATTATAATGCTTATTTAAACAAGCTTTTATTTATCTTGCAATGCTCGTGGGTTTGTTTAGGTTAACCACAACAATTATCCCCAACCGATAGAGCTGAAATCTTTCATACACGTGTAGTTTGGATGACGATCAATTTTGTTGTATAATATGAAAGAAAGAGAAGTTTAATCATCATACTAATATTATGAATGCGAAAATGTGTTTGTTTGTTGGTTTATTTTTATCCTGGAAAATAAAGTTTCCAGCGGGAATTAAAAAAACCTTAACCACGGACGAAGTCCCGGGCATCAGCTAGTTTGCTATAATCCGCCGCTATAGACAACGCACGATCGTAAAGAATTTATAATCGAGCATTGTCGAGTCAACATATCCTGATGATGCTCCGGTGTCGGAGTGAAGCGTATATTGAGAATCCATATCCATCCATACTAATATTATAAATGCGAAAGCGTGTATGTCTGTCCGTCTGTCTGTCTGTCTGTCTGTCTGCTATACGCTTTCACGGCCCAACTACTCAACCGATTTTGATGAAATTTACAGAGATAGATTACATCCCAGGGAAGGACATAGGCTTCTTTTTATCCCGGAAAATCTAAGAGTTCCCGCGGGAATAAAAAAAAACATATCTGTTCAACCGATTTTGTTGAAATTTGGTACAGGGATAGGTTTCATCCCGGGGAAGGACATAGGCTACTTTTTATCCCGGAAAATTGAAGGTTTCCCGCGGGAATCAAAAAACATCAATCCACGCGGACGAAGTCGCGGGCATCATCTAGTATCTATATAAAGATTTGGATCGAGGCAGGCGTTACTTTGCAGAAGTCCATCATAGATTATTCAAGATTATTTAAATAATAAGTTGCCTGGTGGGAGACTTCGGCCGTGGCTAGTCACCGGCAAAGACGTGCCAAGCGATTTAGCGTTCCGGTACGATGCCGTGTAGAAACCGAATAGAGGTAAGGGTCTAAATAACTGCCATGTCAGTAACAGGCTAGCCCGCTACCATCTTAGACTGCATCATCACTTACCATCAGGTGAGATAGCAGTCAAGAACTATAACTTGTAGTAATTGTAACAAAAAAACACGGTGCATAAAACACGTTTAATACTTGTAAAACTGGTGAGCAAATTAATCAATGCTCTACATTAATTAAGTATTTATATTAATCCAATGAAACTGGATTTAAAAGAATATCATTATTTTAGAACTGCATTGATAAATACCTAGTCGTGAAATATACTTACTAGCATCAACTGACGTTAGTCGCTTGATCGTCTATGCTTAGGCTTAGAAGTCTAGCTAACTTTTAGCTAAGAATTCATGTCTATAAATCTCTCTGCATCGTATTCCTTATTGCAGAGGCTCGACATTAATCACATAGTAGCAGGGGGTTTTCTTGGGATGTTAATGCGGTGGGTTCCCACTTCCCAGGTCCGCATGCGACTCGACTAAGAGTACAGAATATGTTAGTGATAATAACCGGGACCGACGCGCGACGGCTCAACGTGCTCTCCGAGGCACGGAAAAGAAAAGGCCAAATTCGGTCACCCATCCAGCTACTGACTTGGGTCAACGTTGCTTAACAATCATGATCGATTGTCGACGTCCCTTGTCCCCATGTCTATATACTTAGCCAGTGAGCAAACCACCACTAGCGACTCCCAATTTCTGTTTTCCTGTAGGTATAATGGCTACAGCGATTTTGCATGTGAGCGAAAGACGTTTTGTCCTGCACTAGTGTATGCTCCCTATTAAAGTGAATTAATTAGTGAGTAAAACTATCGCGTTTGAAACAAAAAAAACACATAAAAACTTACCACAATAAGCTTTATGAATAAATTAATTAGAATCACGTTCATTCATTAAATAGTTTTTTTTTATCACACGAAAAAAATAACCCTCAAACGAAGCACGTGTTTTGGAGTTGATCTGATTCACGGCACGGTCTCATCGACCCTTCGAACGTTACTGAGTTGGACTGCAATTTCAGACTATTGTGGGTATTTTTAACCCACCCCCAGTCAGCCTGAGTCACCCACATCCGATGTCTAATGGTTAGCTATTTTTACGGTACACTGCCCTTACATGTATGTCTAATGATAGAACACGCTTTAAGATCTAGCCCCACTACAGAGGCGCGGTGCGGCACGGCGCGGTACTTAGCGGCAAGTATCCTTTGTACAATTATATCACAGTGCAACTCCGTGGCGTGTCGCTTAACTGGGCCCAGCTCTATACAAGGATATTTGCCGCTATGTACCACGCCGCGTCGTGTCTACAGTAATTTTGCTCGTGAGCGTGAACACATAAAGACGCGTTCATTTTAAGATTAGAAGACCTCCTCCTAAAAAAGTGAGTGTGGTGCTTGACAATGCGCAAAATCTATTTTTGTTTCTATTCTGGTTAGCTATTTTTGTCACTCGTGTTTTGTCAGTGACAGTGACAGTTATTCAAAGAATACTTGCCGCTACGTGCCGCGACTCTATAGTGGGGCTAGACCTTTAGTGTGCTTGAATTTTATATACCGAAGAGGAATTTGACGTTCTCACTAGCGCTGTGGTGAGCGATGTTGTCTTACATCAGGCGGTCCCGGGTTCGATTACAGCAAGGTCAATTTGGGAATTTACAATTTCCGAATTTTGGCTTAGTGGGAGGCTTCAGCCGTAGCTAGTTACCACCGGTTTGGTGGGAGACTTCGGCCGTGAGTACCGGTATAGACGTGTCGCAAAGCGATTTAGCGTTCCGGTACGATACCGTGTAGATAATATTGATTAGGGGTACGGATTTTATTTAACAGCCATACCCCTAACAGGTACCTACCTAAGCCCGCTTCCGTCTTAAACTGCATCACCGCTTACCATCAGGTGTGATTGCAGTAACTAACTTGTAGTGGATTTAAAAAAAATTACCTAAAGTAAAAGCCTGCTTCAGGTATTACGCGTGTTACGAGTAAAATGTGCTTCACCTTGATCTAGAAACAAATGTCAGAGGGCATACTACCATCACTTAAAGCCGTATTGTATTAATATTGTTAAAGTTCGTGTTTAAGAATTATAATCCTTATATTAGGGGCATCAAGGTACGTGACATAAAACTTACATTTTGAAATAATACTGCTTTATGCGATGGTAGTAATCACTCAGTACCTACTCGACACAAAAATCCTACGGAGCTGTACATAATTACATACTTCAAAAGCGTTTGTATACGATTTATTCAAACGAGATTATCCACGGAAAGTATATTACGAATCTACGTATTATTATTATGAGATACTCGCTGATGCCAGCGACTTCGTCCGTGTGCTTTTTTTTAAAATTATAAGCAACTCCTAAAAAGTAGCCATGTCACTCTCCAGGTCCCTAACTATACCCGTTTGTTGGTTTGTCTTTCAATCACGCCGATCCATTGCACTTTTGCGGCGTGATTGAAAGACCAACTAACAAACAAACACACTTTCGCATTTATAATATTAGTATGATTATAATAATATCTATAGGTATGATTTTGATGGAATAAATAATTTAAGGTTATGTTCTAATATAAATCGAAGTCATATTTAAAAAAATTGGATGCCTATTTTTCTTTGACGACCATTGAAATAGAATGAGTAAAACTAAAATTCTACATCAATGGTGACGATTTCCTAAAAAAATACAAATAGTAACAGGAAGGAACTTAGGCTATTTTTAGAACGATAAAGCTTAGCTTTCTCAAAGAACGTTTCATAAAGTCTAAGGGCGGTTACAGAACAGAGTATTTTTTTGCGCGTGCAAGCTCGTATCGGCTTCCGCGCTACATTTTACGCTTCGAAAAGCCGTACACGCGTACGGCGTATTCGCTCGAACTCGGTTTGTCAGTATTAATAAATATAGGTAATAAGCGCGCCTATACCCGATTCCAAAAACTAGCTTATAAGAGCCGAAAACGGCTAATCTGTAACCGCCCTTAATTCAGGAAGAGGAAAATAGCAAAAGCTATTTTAATAATAAGTAAATTGGGCATCTACACTGATTGCTTTTCTAAGAAATTTTATTAATCTTATGGATAGGAATTAGATACCTATATTCTAAACCGGAAAACTATAAATACCGATGAAATGTCTAGACAACGGACTGCCTCGGCAATCCTACCGTCTGTCCCAATAGCGAAGATCTATTAAAATTCTAGTAAAAAGCTTATTATACTGTTGCAGATTATGTAAATGATAAAAGAGCATGGATTTGATTCACTCCAGCAACGCTAGGACTTTGGTTATACATTGGTGCGGCTACACATTGATGTACGTAATTGTAAATTATTTTTTTTGCAAAAGAGCAACCACCGAGTTTCTTTTTGGTTCCTCTCGGTAGGAACGGAAATCCAGTAGTAGTGGTAGATTCACTCGACGATTCTAAAACTCTTTAAAAGCTCTTTAAGAATTGCCAAGTGTAAGGTAGGCTATTCCAGCACCTTGGGATATTCGGCGTTAGCAGACCCGTACTAGGTTGTGTGGTCAGATAACATCAAACGAGTACCAGGGATACACGTGGCGCAAAACCGTGTCTATAAATAAAGATATGTTTATTCTTTATGTTGACAACGATGATGATTTGTATAGAAATCCTTTATTCATGTTTCATATTGAATTTCCGCCGGTTTTCTCACTGGTTTTTGATCTGATACTACATTACCGTCTTAAAAGGCTGTAAAACTTGATCCTGACTATCAGTTGAAGACATTAGCGTCAATAAAACATGTAGAATGCAGACTGCTTCCGGGCGTTGAATGGGATGCCAGCTTTCTTAGTATGAGTTAATTCTAAAGACAACTCGATTCTCGACAATGTATAATAAAAAACAGTGTTACGAAATGATCCTAAATTCTTCTCGTGGATATTGATTCATTCAATACAGTCTCTATTATTCAATTGTTCAACGACTGATTTTGACATAATCGATTATTTGGTTGGGCATTTTGACTCTTTTCTCATATAAAGTATCAAGTCAAGCTTAGAAAATAATCAGATACTTACTACAGAAAATAAACAGCAAAAAAACCTGCGGAGTGGTAACTTCTGAATTCAAAATAGAACAATACTCGAAATCAATCCACGTTGCCGGGAAGCGCAAACTCGTACTAAGCCTGCAGTATTTAAATATAGAAGGATGCGGCCATTTTGAATGCGGCTAGCCATTCAACGTCCGTGCTCATGACACTTATAATAAAGCAATGTAGGGTTGGAAATTGATTCGATCGTCTACAAATTGAAATGACGTTTTCGTTTTTGTGAGAACGTATCCGATTTCGGAATTGGCACGCAAATAAAATGGCGGCGTTGTTTTAATTGGGACGCTTGCGGCCTTCGCGAATCGACACGAACTTATCCATACTTGAATACAATGTAAAATATATTTTTCATTAATTTTGCGAGTGTGATTATTATTTTTCAATTTGCGTTTGCACTTAATTGGATTCAATTGTGTATCTTTTTGACTATAAATTTTTATGCAGCGAAATCTTTTGCCGTTTCAATACGGCAGGGCAGTTGTGTTATTTAATTTTCCAATTATGTTTATTTGTTTTTTGGGATGATTTTAGGATAGATGCTTTGCTAGCTGCGTGGTTCTCGGAAAACTGTTAATAGGTACAAACCATAATTGCCTTCGTAACAATACAGTGGTCCGTGTAGGTATAATAATATAATAATCATAATATTATGCAGGTGATATTAAGACAACCTTTTGGATAATATGACGTCATATTTTGACGCTGTTTATTACCTACCATTAGAAACGCTTTATTGAATGGTTGTAGATATTGATTAAATATATTCAGTTTTATTAATTCTTTGTATATTGTATTAGTTTATTGTAATGTAACATGTACCTACTCAGTTCGAAGTTTGAACGTAACATTTTCACATTAACTGCAGCATAAAGATGCAACTCCTCAATACATCGATGTAGGTTGTATACTCATCGATTTGGAAGAAAGGTCCATTGAAAAATGTAAGCAGGTTAGATTAGGAAATAATATCTTAACAATAGCATGTAAGGTTTCGTTATTCTTTATGGTAGTTAGTTAAGAGTAGATACTAAGACACCACAGAATAAAGACGTCTTCACCAACAGTCTCCATCATTTAATACGAACCAAAAAACCACATTATATCAGTATTTTTTTGAATAATATGAGTCCTTAGAAGTGATGATGACAACCATTCAATAAATAAAAGCTTTATTTGAACCTTAGATAAACATACGCAGTGCACAATATATCTTAGACCTATAACTAGTAACTACATTAAAGTCTACCAACAAACAATTGGAAGCAAACTCAGCATTAAATCAATTTTAGATCTAAAACTCGATCATTTTAAAAGATATAAGTAACTTAGCACTTAATTATATTCTCACTGCTCCCAAACCCGGTCTATTAATGCTGTTATCAATAAACCCTAAAATCCTTACAGACTTAGTAATTGAGCCGAACATTATTAAAAATTCCCAGCGCACATAACGTAATTGGGCCAAATTGATTAAGATACGAGTGGATGAAAAGGGTTGAATTCGAATAAATTATTTATTACCGCTGATTCGGGTAAGCCATTTGCGTAGGGGTTTTAAATAAAAAGACGATGTATGCCTTACCACATAGCAAATCACATTGAAAAAAAACCGGGCAAGTGCGAGTCGGACTCGCGCACGAAGGGTTCCGTACCATTATTAATAAATAATTACCTTTGTTAATGAACCGCAAGACTAACTTTGTTTGTAGAGGTTTATTGTTAATATCAAAAAAACTATGCTAGTTAGAGCATTGGCTATAGTTTTCCTGTAAAATATACGTAAATTACTATTGACCATAATTATTTCAAATTTTTCGATTGGTAAACTCCGGAGATAAGGGGGGGGGGAACGGTATTTTTTTAGACATTTTCCCCGATAAATCAAAAACTATCATAACTAAAAATAATTAAAAATCTGTTTTAGAATGTACAAAGTAAAATCTTTCGTATTATACCCCACACAGTACAGTTATCTCACTTTCAAATTTCAACCCTCAGATTTTCCCCCCTTTTAAAATAAGAACAAAAATAATTTCCATTTTTTTTTAATTCCAGTGTCTTTGGGCCACTAATATACACAACTATTCCAAATTTCATGTCGATAGCTTCGGTAGTTACTGAAATAATCGAGTGTGACGGACGGACAGACGGACAGACGGACAGACGGACAGACAGACGGAGAAAGTCGCACCATAAGGGTTCCATTTTACCATTTTGGTACGGAACCCTAAAAACCAACACTTAAAAATATCAAAACATATTTTTTTTAATAAATGGATTCTCTCGCAGTTGCCAAAATAAGTATGCAAAAAACTGACTTCCAAAGCCACTGTAAAGTGAAAAATAATTTTGATTTCTACACACTATGTTGAAGTTGGGCTAGCCTGATGCGTCAACTTTGCTTATCCTTGTTATACCCGCCCGACTTCAACAAATCAAAATTATTTTTCACTTTACAGTGGCTTTGGAAGTCGGTTTTTAGGAAAGAATTTTTATTTTTATTAACTTTTTAGTGTGAGGGTTGAGGATTTGGAGTCAGATTTTTTTATGGGACCACCTCGAGAGCTTGCTCTAACGACTGATAGAAAAAAAATTCAAATCGGTTCAGAAAGCACGGAGATATGCACCGACATACATTTAAAAAAAACGCGCCGAATTGAGAACCTCCTCCTTTTTTGGAAGTCGGTTAAAAATGATTAAGGAGATTGTAATAGGGAACAGAAAACATACATATAATAATTAACAAACAGACACAATAATTAAGCTCGCAAAAGAAAGCGGAGGACTGGCAAGATTATAACAATATTAATTAAATTAATCAAATAGAAATAGAGATATTGTTAGATTATTATAGTTGCCGTGCAGTAAATAATAGCAGAGAGGTAAAAAACCGGCTAAGTGCGAGTCAGACTCGCACACGTAGTTTTTACCATCGTAACACTATAAATCATTTAGATAATTGGGTATTTGACTACTATTCAAATAAATATTTTTTTAGTGATTATTAAACAAAGGATCTCCCAAAAGTCGTAATATCCTGATAGTTTAATGTTGATTAACCATTTTAAACCATTTTAAACAATCGATTAAAGTAAAAAAGTGTCAAATAAGTACCAAATTCTTTACATTGTAATACTTATGAGAACTGTGGCTTTGACACGCGGTAGCGTGTCTTGATATAGAATAAGAAAAATAAAGTAAATACCTAATTAGCTTATTGAATTCGTCTTAACTGACTCACTTACTAACTAATTTAAGTAAACCTGGTTCCATTTATTTTGATGTTTTATCAATAACCAATGTACTCTTCAATGTAAACCCTTAGTTACACGATGCAACAACATGCAGTTAGGAATCGGCTTGTCATTAAATCTTGGTAATTATAATTAACTGGCATCCAATTAATTAGACTACGTGCGATCATGTGCTTGGGAGACTGTTTTAGGATTAGGGTGGCCATCTTGGATGCAGTTTGACCGGTATTAGAAACTTTTCAGTGGGTTACAATAGCTGTAGGTATAACTTTTTTTAACCACTACAAGTTAGCCCTTGACTGTGATCTCACCTGATGGTAAGTGACGATGCAGTCTATGATGGTAGCGGGCTAACCTGTTAACCTTTTAACATGGTTTCAAAACGAGTTTTATGTCACGTTACTTGAGGTCCCTAATATAAGGATTATAATTCTAAAACACCAACGCTATCAATATTAAAACAATACTGCTTTAAGATTGTAGTGTATGATTGTACTATGCCTCGTTTGATGCCCGCGACTTCGTTCGCGTGGATTGGGATGAAAAGTATGTCCTTTCCCGGCATACAACCTATCTCTATATAAAATTTCATCAAAATAATACGATGTTCACCCAAGTAACACAAAACTGCATTAAAAGATGTCACATGAGGTCCACATCGGTAATTAAAGCGTTTAGGAAGACTTATTAGAGTCCACCGTTACTTTAAAAGCTTAATATTACACTTTCTGTTGTACATTGACTTTATTAAGCACCACGAAGGCACCGCTGTAATGTTGCGGGCGTTACTATCAGGTGCGCAGGTCATGTTATTCAGCTCATAGCTATTTTTAGTACTTTCAGCTACAATGAAGTATTTTTATGGACTCTTAACTAAGCTATTTTCTGAATAAAAGGTCACATGTGTATCCTTCAAATGTTTGCATTTTAACAAACCATATGTGAGTTATTATAATGTTATCAGTTATTCTGTGAACTCAATTATCGCTTCATGCTGCATATATTTGAACTTTCTCAGTTTTAATCAGCTATAATATGCACTCTTATAACTGCACTTATCTAGCCCACATGTTCACTTTGGGTGGACGTATATGGTGTTAAAGTACAGCAAACTGGTATAAAACTATTCACTTGTACCTCTTTGTCCCTACTTGGGCTGAATAATTGTACTGCCGTAGGCATTTAATCAGCTAATGCAGATATATAAGATCATGAATACTTGTATTATGTATGTACGATTTAACTAGAGGTTACCTATTAACAGAGTGATCACCTATAAACTTTCCCTAGAGTATTTGATTATGTTATGAATTATGATGAATGAAATGTATCTATTATCCTTACGATTTTATATTAGGCAATTATACCTAGCCTTTATACACTACCTAAAAACTAGGTTTTAAAATAAGTACCGACCTATTTAGCTCATGCCCAAACGTTCCACCACGGACCCCTAAAAGTTAATCCTTGACAGATTATATACAGCTGTTCATTGGGAGGGTATTTGCGTATATGTTACCGACTATCAAGCTCTACATCAATCTATGGCTGACTCGTTAGACACAAGAATCACTCGTATCAGCTTTTTGCTGATTAATATACCCCTAGCACCTTAATATAGCTCTTGAAGCATTTATTTGGCATTATTACGGTTCACATTGCTTGTCCACCATTTTCCATGTTCTAAACTACTATATTTATGATATTTACTAATTCTTTTTATATTGTCTACGAAAATATCTACTGGATTCGAAAAAGGTTTTTAATAATTTTTATGTAAAAAGCTTTTCGTCAAATTCAATGTTCCATAATTAAGAAATTGTTGGCATTTTTAAAATATTACAATCCATTTTATAATAGGATTTCCTAGGAAACAGTTATATTTCGAGAGCGCGTGAAAATTTTGGTCTAAAAGTATATGATATTTGACAATAAACTTGCTTTCCCTATCAAATTTCAGGCACTAATAATACAAATACAAGTTTTACTTACCAAAAATGAATTATTAACTTTAACTAATGGACATATATTATGTCACATTGTATGATGGTGCGCTTAAATAAACAATGCTGCAGAATATCGAGATAGTGTGATATATTAAAGAATATATGGAGTAATATTTATTCACAATTTCGCCGCTCGTGCTCTTTTAACTGCTTAAAAGCGTAAAAAGGGTGCTGGTTTGTAGTTTGAGCTGTATAATAGGTAAAACATACTCTCTGTATCAGCCGATGTTCAGCTCTTGGGGCGACCGTTACCTTTGTTAATGCTTATTAAATGCTTATATAACGCAGTTGTAGGCAGTTAATCAGCTAGTTGCTGTATAATTTGTGCCCAAATCAGAGTTATATCTTCTGAGGGTGCTATTATTCAGCTTTTATTCAGCTAATATGTAGCAAGTTTGCAGCTAAAGTTTCCAATGTGGACTGTGATTCAGTTGATATGCAGCACTTTTGTGTTACTTGGGCAGAACCGGATTGTAAATATTTACATAGCAACTGTGGCAATTATGGTATGTTTAGAGGAAATCCATGGTAAAATGCGAAAGTGTCTCTTTGTCTATCTGCTACACTTTAACGGCCCATCTCGATCTCATCTCGGCTGATATTGATGAAATTGTTTTTTTTATCCACTACAAAGTTGCCTTTGACTGCGATCTCCCTGATGGTAAGTGATGATGCAGTCTAAGATGCTAGCGGGTTAACTTGTTAAGGGCATGACAGTTATATTAAAACCTAATCGGTTTCTACACAGCATCGTACTGGAACGCTAAATCGCTTGGCGGCACGTCTTTGCCGGAAGGGTAACTAGCCACGGCCGAAGCCTCCCACCAGGCCAGACCAGGGAATCTTCAGAAATTGACCCTGCTGGCGATCGAACCCGGGACCTCCGCATGTTAAGACAACAGCGCTCAATACTGTGCCACAAAGGTCGTCAAACTGGTAGGTACCTACAGTATGCCGGCGATGGACAAAGGCTACTTTTTATTCCGAAATATCAAAGAGTTACATAACACCATAAATGGACTTATGTCCATATGGTGTTAGACGTTAGTACAGCATTTAATATAATATGTAGTACTATAAAGGTTTTTTTTTTTTTTTAATATTTTATACTCATTAACAATAATAATAACACTGCTTCGTAAAAATTTCATTAGATCAAAAATCAGTGATAGGAAATTAATGTATGATCAAATTCCGTACCAAGTAGAGGCAGTGAAATTCTTTGACCGTCAAAGATTTATTAAATTGCCAGATGGACCTTTTCTTGGTATTTTCATTAAAACAGTAATAACTCAAGAAGAAGGATAGGTAGGTATTTTATATCAAATCTCATGTATACAATATCCAATTAGATAAACCATATAATTAATCAATAATTGGCTTAGCAGCCGCATGCTGTGCATTCTTTCAGAATTGAACATTCGCAAGAATTTGTGATTTTTTTAAATGAAGAAAAATTTTCGACAAATTAAAGTGGCAAAAGCAAATTTTTCAGCAGAAAAGATCATTTAAATTTGGTATTAGTTAATATTCAAATAAATTCTTTTTTTAGTGATTACTAAACATTGAAATCTCGTTGAAGTAATCATCCATCCATCCATCCATCCATCAGCCTCTATGCATCCACTGCTGGACATAGGCCTTTTCGAGAGCGCGCCACCATGCAAACACGGTCTTCTGCCTTCCTCATCCACCCGCTTCCCGCCACCTTGTTTAGGTCATCGGAGCAGCGAGCTGGAGGTCGTCCTACACTGCGCTTGCCGGTACGCGGTCTCCACTCCAGAACACGTCTGCCCCAACAGCCATCGGTTCTGCGACAGATATGACCCGCCCACTGCCACTTCAGCCTGCTAATTCTCAGAGCTATGTCGGTCACTTTAGTTCGTTTACTTAGTTGAAGTAATGTTTTACCTCAATGTTACTAAATAGAGGATCTCCCAAAAGTCGTAATATCTACGTCCCCTGTTATTTATATGTTGGAAAACCATTTTAAATTATCCATTGATGTAAAAAAGTGCTTCGAATTATGATGACATCAATATTTCTTGTTAGAAACTCTTGTCAGACTTGTTATTGTCAAATATCCAATTTTGTGTGGAGACAAAATCAGAAGCGCAAGCGAGACGGTAAATAATTCACACCAACCGCGTCTCAACGGCGCGGTCTCATAAAAAAAGACAGGAAAAAATCACCGACAAATCAACAGGTTGTCGGTCGGTGGTCAGGTTTTTTCTCTTTTTATCCCTCAGCCGTTCTGGGAACGGATGTCGTTGGACGTCCGTGACGTAACCCGCTTCGACGATCTACTGTTTACTAGTGTACCTACGTGCTGTTAGGGCGGAAACACACTATGGGCTGGACAGGACAGCGTGCGAAACGTCATCGTCGCATGGGAAACACGTTTCGTCTTGCTTGTCTGTTCATTCATAGCGACTTTTTATCGACCAGACAATAAAACGTCCGTGATATGTTGTTGCTTTAACTAGGTCCTAGTTCGTCGTTCGGAACGGAACGACTTCGTGTTCGTACGCATAAAAATTAAAAATTAAAAAAAAATAGTTTATACCAATGAAGATATTATTGTGATGCATCATGCCACTGACGGTAGTCTCGAATTTTCTTCGGCTTTAGAAATCAAAATGAACCCATGTTATTTACAAAAGCTTCATTCTAGTACCTTCTTTGTCTACACAGCTATTTCCTTGGATCCACAGATTGTCTTTACAGCACCATTTCATATATCTCGCAGGTCATAAACTCTTGTTACTATTCAAATAAAGATTTACCTCGCAGATATATTTTACGACACTGATAAAGAACGATGCAAGTATTGTGACTACTGGTTTAGGTATAACCGTTGATCTTAAATATATAAAAGGAAAAGGTGACTGACTGACTGAATGATCTATCAACGCACAGCTCTAACCACTGGACGAATCGGGTTGAAAATTTGATAAAGGCGTTTAATTAAAAATTAAATGAAAATGAAAATGAAATTTATTGATTAAAATATTCGTCGTTAAATATTCGTTTACGACGTAAACATCCGCTAAGAAAGGATTTTTGAAAATTTAACTAACCACTAAGGGGAAAAAATAGGGGTTTGAAATTTTTATAGTCCACGCGGACAAAGTCACGGGCAAAATATATATTATCAGCTATCTTAGAAATGTTGAATTTAATTCTATTGGCAATGAAGCAAGCATCAAGACTTTTGAATTCTACATCTTAAGACTAAAATGCACATAGTCTACTTTACTGCTAAGGCTACTTTATAACCCGGAAAAGTTCCCACGGAAATCGAAAAACCTCAACCCACGCGGATGAAGTCGCGGGATTCAGGTAGTATTATTTGTTAATCAATAGCTTACATCTGGTATGATAATGGTCCTTGTTAACAATACAGAACAAATTATTGTGCTGTATAGTTAACAAGGACCAAACGAAGGGGTTAATGAATTTATTCCGATTTGATCCGTCTGTCCGTTCACTCCGCCCCCGCCGGGATGATTGTTACCCCAGAGCGTGGGAGTCAGCCATACCTAGGATAATTTGATTACAAAGGGCCAATTTTACCTTTGGGATGAGCTTTTCTAAGCGTCAATTGTGCCATCGAGAGTTATGGTTATAGTTTAATATGAACACGTATAAACAACCATTTTAGCTTGCAAAAGTTAGGGGTTTGCTTCAAACTTCTTTTCTTCTTTATTATGCAGTATTACTATCATACACACTTTAAAAATATATTATTTCATGTTTGCAAAGCGAAAATACTGTACAAGTATTTCGCAATACCTAATTATTAGATAAGTTTCTCTTTTGAATCAAAAATTACAGTTAGTATTAGGATACAAGTAACTAAAGTCCCAAGCATAGCTGGACTTTTACTTTACGATTGTGACTTTTACAAATTTTAATAAAGGTAGGCAAATTTAACATCAAACCCAAGTTAACCTGTGAGAGCGATCTTGGAAGTGGAAATACTGTAGTATTTTCAACCGACTTCAAAAAAAGGAGGAGGTTCTCAATTCGACGATTTTTTTTTTTTTTATGTTTGTTACCTCAGAACTTTTGACTGGGTGGACCCCGATTTGGATGATTCTTTTTTTATTTAAAAGGGCATACTTCCCATATGGTCCCATATAAATGTTATCGAAATCGGTCGAGCGGTTTTTAATATATCAACAATAAAATAAGTACTTTGTATAGCGTGTGCTTGTTGTTGTAAAGTTGTCGCGGGAGTTTGAAGTCGGTTGTTTAAAAATATTTATTTATATTAAATTATCTTCAAGGCAAATTCTACAAAATATAGGTACATACTATTACGGACAACTAACACAGATACTAAAAGCAATCAAGTCTAACAAAGCAACAGTTCCTAGTGCATGAACAAGGAGGTGTTGATACAATCACTGTAAACAGTGCGTTCTGTTTCTTCAGCAAACATATTATACCGTTCATTGTCCATAGACGACATTAGCATATTGATTGGAATTTGAAACAGTTATATCTACCAGTAAAATTAATGTATTATGCAATATCGGTATGGCATAAATTGAGTATGTCATAATAATATTGTCTAGAGCTATTATTAGAATAAAAGATATGTTTTAAATTCGGATCCTCCGTCTATCAACTGATTGGAAAATACTACACAGGTATGATAAAAGGGAAAATATAGGTACACACTAGTATGGAAAACTAACACAGATACTAAAAGCAATCAAGTCTAACAAAGCAATAGCTCCTAGTGCATGAACAAGGAGGTGTTGATACAATCATTGTAAACAGTGCGTTCTGTTTCTTCAGCAAACATATGCCGTTCATTGTCCAATGTCCATATACGACATTAGCATATTGATTGGGACGGCTCACCTCGACGGTATCATAACAAATCAATCGATGCTGACGCGGGGCCTGTATGTTCAGTAATACCAACTTGTTTACCTATAATGTAATACATTATCGGCGTATAAATATCACACATATTTTAACGTCATATTGATTGAGCTATTTGTGAAATGGATAAGTTATACGAAATGTAAACTTTAAGAGTAATTTCACAATACGTGCTTAATAATGCAGTGTTTTGTTATTAGGTGGCCAATATTGACGGGGAAACTACGCGAGAGGCGCAATTGGAGAAATTGCAAACACAAGTATCTAAACTCTCTGTTCCCTCACTCTCTTACTTTATTCATGCTGCCGTACTTAATATTATAAATGCAAAAGTGTCTGTCAGTATGTCTGTTATGCTTTCACGGCCCAACTTTTCAAACGATGTTGACGAAAAGAGAATTACCAAAAGTGGACCACTCTTGCGTCTTAAATGAAATTAACGGAAAAGCATTGGAAATATACTCAGGATTATATGATAAAAAAATCATGAAGATATTAACCGGGAGTTTGGAGTAACCTGAATTTTAAGTTTTGAGGTTAAGTTGGGTAATTGTTAGGTATTATTTAGCCATTTAGCTTATAATAATATATTTATCGACATGCAGGTTACCGAAATACGTTATACTTAGTATTTGTGCTTTCGGTGAAAAATGAAGAAAATGTTTGTTTTTTATATCTTTTTCTAAGAACCTAATTCTACGCGAACGAAGTCGCGAGCCAAAGCTAGTTTTTATATGAAACTCTGTTTAGTTGTTCCTCGTTTCTTGGAGACGAATCCTTCAACTCAATTTTATGCTACAGCGAAAGTCTTATTGTCTTAGTGAAAAATACAATTTACTTGGTAAACTTTTGCACAGATTTCTCTGCGACAAGTTTTCTGCTTTTTCACTCGTTGTTTCTCTTTTTAGGGTTCCGTAGCCAAATTTGGCAAAAACGGAACCCTTATAGATTCGTCATGTCTGTCTGTCTGTCTGTCTGTCTGTCTGTCTGTCTGTCTGTCTGTCTGTCTGTCTGTCCGTCCGTATGTCACCACCACTTTTTTCCGAAACTATAAGAGCTATACTGTTGAAACTTGGTAAGTAGATGTATTCTGTAAACCGCATTAAGATTTTCTTACAAAAATAGAAAAAAAACAATAAATTTTGGGGTTCCCCATACTTAGAACTGAAACTCAAAAATTTTTTTTTCATCTAACCCATAGGTATCTATGGATAGGTCTTCAAAAATGATATTGAGGTTTGCAATATCTTTTTTTTCTAAACTGAATAGTTTGCGCGAGAGACACTTCCAAAGTGGTAAAATGTGTGTCCCCCCCCCCGTAACTTCTAAAATAAGAGAATGATAAAACTAAAAAAAATATATGTTGTACATTACCATGCAAACTACCACCGAAAATTGGTTTGAACGAGATCAAGTAAGTAGTTTTTTTTTAATACGTCATTAATCGTAAATCGCAATTTACCTTTCATTCAATCAACTCAAATATTTAAAAAAAAACATTTAATTTAAAACTTATTACAGGTTTGTACGGAACCCTCGGTGCGCGAGTCCGACTCGCACTTGGCCGGTTTTTTTGTTAAGTTCGTCTATTGATAGCCTCGCGATTGGTTTTGGAATGTTCGCATTCGAATCCTGTTTTTTTTATTTCAGTTATATTTTGCGATTCAATTTAAAATTTTATTCAACAAGGTTGGGAAGTATTGTCTCTACAAATAGAACGCAGAAAGATTTCCGCCAATTACTGTAGAATTGTTACATGTACTGTACATTTGTAGAATAAAAAGCTAGTTTTCCGTGCTATACTTACTAATATTATAAATGGGAAAGTTTGTATGTATAGATGGATGGATGTTTGTTACTCAATCCCGCCAGAACGGCTGAATACATTTGGATGAAATTTGGCACAGAGCCGTCAGTAGTCATTATCAGTAACAGTCTGGAATAACACATAGGCTACTTTTTATCCCGAAAAATTATAGAGTTCCCGCGGGAACCATACAAATCTCAATCCACGCGGACGAAGTCGCGGGCATTAAACAGCTATTATTACTTATTAATACTACTAGATGATTCCCGCAACTTCGTCTTCGTTTTGTCTTTCCCGGGGATGCCACCTACCTCTGTACCAAATTTCATCAAAATCGGTTGAACGGATGAGCCGTGAAAGCGTAGCAGACAGACAGACAGACATACTTTCGCATTTATAATATTAGTATGGATTAGGAAAACTAGACTAGGTACGACTTTTCTAGAAGGGGTCTAAATACAATCGATTAAAGCCACCATTCACTATTCAGTGTCCGAATGAACAATGAACACCGTATCTACAGTTTCATGCATCATTGAGTAAAGGAAGCCGCTACAAAATTCACCGTTTCTGTAAAATTGGTGACAATAGACAGCTATTTTAGCAGGTATTTGTAGAAACCTGTTATTTTTAATAGATAATAGATGACAGAATGAATAATTGGCCGTATTTTTTTGTGAATGTGCTCGACCGAAATTACAATCTATTGATATTTTACTGAGGCAAATAAAATAAAATTACAACCTTTGATCAGAAGGCAGAAGTACTAGATCAAGTTACCTTTATTGTAGCATGTACCTAGTCAATCCATACTAAAATTATAAATTCGAATTTTAATCATACTATATAATATTATAAATGCGAAAGTCACTTTGTTTGTTGGTTTGTTGGTTTGTTGGTTTGTTGGTTTGTTGGTTTGTCCTTCAATCACGCCGCAACGGAGCAACGGATTGACGTGATTTTTGGCATGGGTATAGTTGAAGACCTGGAGAGTGACATAGGCTACTTTTTATCCCGGAAAATTAAGGAGTTCCCGCGGGAATAACAAAAAACTTAAACCACGCAGACGAAATCGCGGGAATAAGCTAATTACCACTAATTGAAGTTCCACATCATTTGACAGTGGGTTAACTCGTGATTACAACTTAATTAACGCCCAAATTAGTTACTAAGACATCTAAGTTGATATTTGAATTAATCAACTAAGTAAATTGATGATTATAATTTCGTCGTATAGTAGGTACCTATAAGCTTTTCAGATCCATCAAAAGCGTGTTGTTTAAAATAAGCTATAACCAAAATATTATGATGTCATAATCAAATCAAATAAATATTATAAATGCGAAAGTTTGGATAGATGTATGTATGGATGGATGGATGTATGGATGGATGTTTGTTACTCAATCACGCCCCAACGGCTGAACGGATTTGGATGAAATTTGGCACAGATATAGATTATACCAACATCTATCCATACATCCATCAATCCATCCATCTAAACTTTCACATTTATAATATTAGTATATAAATATAAATTATTGATGAAAGTGTTTCTTTCCTTTAATTTGACGCCAATGTTATCGAACGCTCGATAACGATCAATCGAATTTACAAACTTAGACTAAGGGTACCGTATGTCTTCTACGGAATAAACCTTGAGTTTGTGTTTGAGATATTTCCATGGTGTAAATACAGTTAGTTGATAGCAATTCGATAAGCCCGCCTCGACTACTGGTTTACAAAACGACATGATAAATGACTTGTACCACATTATTGACACTCGGCTATCATTTAAACAAGCAGGTGGCATATCGGATACAGATTGATTTGTTTTGATACAGCCATTAGAACCGTCACAATCGATATGCTAATACTGACGTCTATATGGCCGGAGGGTCAATCGATGGTGTTTATTGATAGAAATGAAACACAAGATAGTGAAATTTAGTAGCAACCAGTTTCTTGATGGTTCTTCTCGGTAGGAATAGAATTCTGAACCAGTGGTAGATTTACTCGACTATTCAAAAGCACTTGTTGAAGTCTACTTGAATAAAAAAAAATGTATTGTGACTAGCTGATGCCCGCGACTTCATCCGTGTGTAACTTTTTTTTTAATTCCCACGGAAACTGCTTCATTTTTCGTTGCAAAAAGTAATCTATGTCACTTCTAGGTTCTTATCTATACCTATGCAAAAAATCTCCGTTGCTCTGTTGCGGCATGATTGAATGATATAAAAAATTCTTTCCAAAAAACCGACTTCCTTCGGCTGTTGAAGTCGGTCGGGTATAACAAGGATAAACAAAGTTGACGCATCAGACTCACCCGACTTCAACATAATGGGTAAAAATCAAAATGATTTTATACTTTACAGTGGCTTTGGAAGTCGGTTTTTTGGAAAGAAATTATATTTTTAATTTTGGAGTTAGATTTTATTATTTTACCTCGAGAGCTTCCTCTAACGACTGATAGAGAAAAAAACAAATCGATTCAGAAACCACGGAGATATGCACCGACATACAAATACGCTCCTCCTTTTTTGGAAGTCGGTTAAAAACAACAAACACATACTTGCATTTATAATGCTATGTGACATCAGTCTAAATCCAATATGGCGGACACCATAGTTGATTTTTATGTAGGTATACCCCCCATTACGTTGGCACCTATATGAGATACAAATTAAAAGAGTTTGCTGAGAAGAATACTGAAAAATAAAATGACGTCACACGCATGATAAAAGCTTGTTTAAAAATGTTTTAATGATTTAAAACTTATTATTACATCAAAGGCACTACGACTCTCTCTTGTTACATGTCATATTAAACATGTACGTATCTATAGATCCATGACAAGCAACTTTAGAGCCAGTTAGCTGTAACTCTCGAAGCAAACATTACGACTTTACGATACATATCGCCGATCTAATTATTAATTTGGATCTCGATAATAACGCCGAACTTCCTAGAAGCGCCTGATTAAATATGTGTTACCGTTGTTTAGCAACCATTCAGTGTGGTAACGAATTTAACTGCTACCGTAATGCAGGTAGCTACTAGCTATGTTTAATTGCGATTCTATATGCTAAAACCACCACAACCACTATAGCCATTAACGTCAAACTGCTGGGCTCAGGCCTCCATTCTCATAGGAGAGAGGGAATTAGAGCTTAGATCCACCACGCTGCTCCAATGCGGGTTGGAGGGCTTTAGGTAACGACTATTATCAGGTTAGTTATAATAACCGAGACCGACAGCTTAACGTGTTCTCCGAGGCACGGGGTTGAAACACCGCTAACTCCCTAACTCCAGGCTATTAGTGAGAATTTCTAAAGTTAGAAAAACCTAACACTTAATTTTGGCCCGACCCAGGACTCGAACCCGGAACCTCATCGGCCGCAGTCGAACATGTGAACCACTAGACCAACGGGGTAGTTGAAATTGAATACATAAATATTGAAATAGTAGGCCGCTGGAAATATAACTGACTACTATAATTACTAAACTGTGGTATTAGTGATACCATCAACTGGTTTTATTAGGAACTAGTTTCGATACTTGCGCGGCGCCACATTGTAGACGACTTAAATCATTTCCTCTACTTTCTGTGAGAAAACTTTTTACAAGCAACGTGTTTAGTATTGAAACGGCAAAAATTTGAATTGTTAATCTTGTTAAAGTTAAGGGTGTTTCATACTAGCGGCTGTTAACGCTGCGTTCACAACCGTTGGGTACCATAAACAAAGTTGCTAAATAGTTCCGAGCAATATGTCAGTTTTGGTAGCTTTATCAATTAAACTAAGTATAGAAAAATTTGTGTAAGTTAACTTCACCTAACTTCACATAAATTAATGTGTAAGTATCATCATCATCATCATCACTACAGCCTATTAACGTCCCACTGCTGGGCACAGGCCTCCACTCTCATAGGAGAGCGGGAATTAGAGCTTAGACCCACCACGCTGCTCCAATGCGGGTTGGCGGGCTTTAACGACTACTATCATGTTAGTGATAATAACCGGGACCGACGGCTTAACGTGCTCTCCGAGGCACGGGGGTGACACACCGCCAACTTCCAAATCCGGGCTGGCACTGAGAATTTCTTAATTGATAAACCCAATACCTAACTTTAATGCCCGGCCGGGAATCGAACCCAGGACCTCGTGATCCGCAGTCGACTATGCTAACCACTAGACCAACGAGGCAGTTAAATGTGTAAGTATAGGACTTCGTCATCAAATTTGCCAGTGACATTTAATAATGCACTAAGAAAATATCTGTGTAACGTTTTTGTTGCCTACTGTCAATTGTTTCCTTGAATTTATATTATAGATTAGTTAAAAAAAATGTTTGTTAGTATTACGTTTACTAATTTTACAAAGGTGTAGTATACTTTAGTAAAGCATACTAGTATAGCTGCCAAGCGTGTACCCTTAAATGAGTAGTATCAAGCAAATACATTTAAAAGTAAATTGTTGTATAAAATAAATGATTGCCTCGCTACTTTCTTATTCCAAAAATGATCACATATGACCTTTCATTCCCTGTACATTCAAACCTACGGACTACGGTTTTTTTTTTTCATTTTCATTTTAATTCACCGTAGCGTTAAAATATAAAGTGTGCTTACTTTAATAGTAGCGTAATAAAGTGTCGCACATAAATATTCAAAGGTTATTAGTTTGTAGAGTAATTAATGTTAACGCATTTATTAACATATTCGGAACCAAATATATCTACATTATAGATAAAAATGATGCAATCTAATCATACTTAATTAAGGCAATCTATCTATTGAAAATACCTTGTAAAATTTAAATAATCTAGAATTCACGGTTGGCAATATTGATAACAATATAATTATAATGAGTTATTCTTTAATATTTATTATTCTTTAGTAAAGAAAAGAAATAAAGTTTTCCATGATGAAGACTGGAGACTAAGTACTCATTCCTTCTTCATAAGGTTTTTTACAACAACACAAACATTAATTTTATAAAAGTACGGTTGTTATTCATTCTTAGAACAAATATTTGTTTCGAGGAGGCTAGTTTAATTATGAAAGAAAATTACACAGAATAAAAGAGACCTAATTCAAAAGCTTGTTCACTTAGAATAGATTAACTTAATTATTTACATTAATTCATGTCTGTAAAGTAAGCATAATTATGTTTCACTAATGTAAATAATGACGACTGGTGTAGTGTTGAGCGCTATTGCCTTAACCTGGTAGGTCTCGGGTTCGATTTCCGGCAGGGTCAATTTGGGAATGCATTATTTCTGAATTTTCTTTGGTCAGGTCACTGGCACGTCTTTGCCGGTAGGGTGGCTAGTTAACACCCTACCGGCAAAGACGTGCCGCCAAGCGATTTAGCGTTCCGGTACGATGTCGTGTAGAAGCCGATTAAGGGTATGGGTTTAATATAACTGCCATGGTTATTGGTTAGCCGCAGGTGAGATCGCAATCAAGGGCTATATATATAATAATAATAACTATTTGCGCCTCAAGCGGCGCAAATATAGGTACCAACCTCATAGGTAACTATGAGTTTGCGCCGTTTGGGATCGAAACGTTGGGCCCATGGGATCCGAATGCACATCCTTTTCAGAGAAATTTCCCGAAAACTAGTCGACGCTACACGTGACCAGAGGGCTGGCCTATTCCTTGGCCAGAGGTTAAGCATTGCCATCCAGCGTGGCAATGCTGCCAGTCTTCTGGGCACGTTGCCCGATGACGGCGATGTGGAGGAATTCTTTGATGCATTTTAGCAAAATTTTCTTATTATATAGATAAAAAATGTATTGTAAAAAAAAAAAAATTATAACTTGTAATGGAATTTTAAAAATTGCGTTGCGTTACGTAACATAAAATTCCCTTTTCAACCGACTTCAAAAAAAGGAGGAGGTTCTCAATTCGACTGTTTTTTTTTTTTTAATGTTTGTTACCTCAGAACTTTTGACTGGGTAAACCGATTTGGATGATTTTTTTTTTATTTGAAAGGTCATACTTCCCATGTGGTCCCATATAAATTTAATCGAAATCGGTCGAGCGGTTTTTAAAATATCAACAATAAAATAAGTACTTTGTATAGCGTGTGCTTGTTGTTGTAAAGTTGGCGCGGGAGTTTGAAGTCGGTTGTTTAAAAATAATTTTTTATATTAAATTATCGTCGAAATACAATAGAACTAATAATTTATAACTAGTAGCGTTAACAAAGAAAACTAAATATCTCTTCCTTTTTCCCTTCCACAAAGGCCTGGAGTGTTTTGTTATAAGATTGTATTTGCATTCCAACCTGGAAAGTCCCTCTATATAGGAAGCCCGGTCGAACACAAATCTTGATACTTTGTTTTTAGGGGTCCCTTGAATATTTAATGAATTCAATGTAATAGAAATAGGAAGATTTCTTAGTTTAATAAGAATTTAAAGAGAATTTCTTAATGACAAAGTTGTATAGAAGAAATTGGGTTCGCATTCGGCAGCCTACAAGACGGTGTAACTCTTGATAAATTACTTATGCAATGCTCAGAACAGCGGTTACTTAATATGTAAGTATACATTAATAAAATTGTAAAAAATTTTTTTTTCAAAAGAGCAACCGCCGAGTTTCTTGCTGGTTCTTCTCGGTAGGAATGTTATTCCGAACCAGTGGTAGATTCACTTAACGATTCAAAAGCGCTTGTAAAAGTTTATTTGAATAAAAAGGATTTTGATTTTGGTTTTGATTTTAAGAAGGTATTTATTGTGTACTAGATGATGCCCGCGACTTCGTTCGTGTGGATTTTTTGATTACCGCAGGAACTCTTTAATTTTCCGGGATAAAAAGTCTATGACCTTACTTGGGATACAACCTATCCCCGTACCAAATTTCATAAAAATCGGTTGAATAGATGGGCCGTGAAAGCGTAGCAGACAGACATACAGACACACTTTCGCATTTATAATATTAGTATGGAAGTATGGATATGGATTCAAAGCAAAATTATTTGGGAGTTCTTATTATTAAATAAGAACAATAATTATAATGCTAAATACTCAATTCATTTACTATATGTAGGACATAGAAGGTATCTCCTATTTGTCTCAACCACAGGTTCGGAAAGAAGGTTCTTCTTATTCTAAAATATTTATTCCACGCGGACGAAGTCGCGGGCATCAGCTACTAAAAAATATAAATTACAATCATCACATCATCACTACAGCCTATTAACGTCCCACTGCTGGGCACAGGCCTCCACTCTCATAGGAGAGCGGGAATCAGAGCTTAGACCCACCACGCTGCTCCAATGCGGGTTGGCGGGCTTTAACGACTATTATCATGTTAGTGATAATAACCGGGACCGACGGCTTAACGTGCTCTCCGAGGCACGGGGGTGAAACACCGCCAACTTCCAACTCCCGGCTGGCACTGAGAATTTCTTATTGAAAAACCCAATACCCAACTTTTATGCCCGACCGGGAATCGAACCCAGGAGCTCGTGATCCGCAGTCGACTATGCTAACCACTAGACCGACGAGGCAGACTATTAAATATAAATTACAATAGACGTAATATATTCTTTTGTAATTTACATTTTCATACTGCAAAATGAAGTCATCCCAGAGCGAAATGTCCATTTTGAAGTCGTAATAGTAAAAAAATCTAGTTGAAGTATAATCTTCCAGCATAATGATCTGTCAAACAGATTTTATGCTTGCAGCACACATAAAAGACGCCCACTCCACGCGTTTTGAATCAAACCAAATCAAAGAATTATGTACGAATGCTCAGAAACACACTTCTTTTCTATAATAATACCTTCAACATAATAATCACTCGCTACTCTCGTGAATCTAAATTATTAGAATAATGAGTTTAGTGGGGGACATATAGGCAGAAGAAACAAAAAACTTTGCTATCGTATAATACATACAACTTTTCACCTCATGATTGTAATGAAAATATAAGAAAAATATTTCAGATCGTAGCGTGTTACAAGTGCATTTCTAGCATTACACCTACATTCAGCTTCGGGTTTGTAAGGCCAGCCATACACGGACTGCTCGCTGCTCGCTGCAGCCAGTGATCAACATACACGGACCGCTCTTGCAGTCATAGTCAACAGCTTGAAGCTACCATTGAAAACTGCTGCCAACCGCCCGAAGCAGTCGCAACTGCTCGAGCGGTTCCATGTATGTGTGTACGTAGAAGACTTGTAGTTCACTATGCAGTCGCAGCTTGAAGCAGTCCCTCCTGACTGCTTTAAGCTGTCCGTGTATGGCCGGCCTAAGTGTGGGCGGTTCCACAGGTTTCCATCAAGATGCAGGTCTCTTGGGAGACCGGGTATATTAAATTGGAATTGCAAGAGTGATGGCAAGACTTACCTAATAATTTATGTCGTACGTGTATATTGAAAAGACGACATGAATAATGTACATTTTTGTGTCACATTTTTTAAAATAGTTGTAGGTTATGCGGAAGGACCTGGGAACCCACCGCATTATTATCCCAAGAAAACTCCTGCCATTATCTGATAATTGGAATGCACGACCCTCAGCAATGAGGATTACGACGCAGAGAGAGACAGAGAGAGAAGTTTACTAATGATATGGAGACTCTTATTCCATGATAATATGCAATTGGGATGTTACATATACACATAGCCATATAATTAAGTAGAGGATCTTCCACCAGATGCAGTATTCACGTCCCCTGTTAGTTTTATGTCTGCTATTTCAAACTATCAATTAAATTGAAAGTGTGACGAATTTGATGATGTTACAAGCAAGTCCCATTAAGTATTATTGTTGACTTTCGTATTTTAGAATAGGCATCGATATATATGTAGGTACTAGATGGGCCCTTTCATAGAAAAAGGTTGGGCGACCGACTATGAGAACGCGTTCCTATCCTGTCTTTGTCCCCATCGTAGCTCGTCGCTCGTCGCTCGTCGTGTAGATAATTTGTTATTCTTAGGAACATCTAAAGTCTTATTAGTTTGGCACTGTACAATTTTTATTTTAAGGTAAGTGTTTCAAGTCACAATTATACATTTCCAAAAAAACGTTATTTAGTCTTCCTATTTAATATTTTTATCCATTGCGCAATCATTTAATTTCCGCGGCAAACTGTATGATATTATTTTTTTTACTAACTGGCCTTACGGCTTCTGGCCTATATTATCTATGACGGAGTCATACGTTTTCAAGCTTTCATTCAAATGTTGCAAGCAAGTTCCCGCTTTTCAGACTAGATGGCGTTGATGGCGTTGCTAAAAATACGCCCACATTCTTTGTTTGACAGGGCCCGTCTATGTAAATTGAGGTCGTTGAGATTATGTAATAATAATCATTATTTAACGTCAAGGTACCTACATGACATCAAACTGTCATTTTGAGTATTATTGAATAGGTATTGCTTTATGCTTTGGCAGTATGGCCCCAGAGACTTACTGAAAAAATAATCCAAAAAGCTTTGAACAATCTCAAAAATGTACTTACAGTATTAAGGTTTATTTAGTAAGAAGATAAATTTTCCACCAGAACATGAAAAGGATGTCCTGCCTTGCGTGCGTTGAATATAAATAGGGTTATCTAAAACAGACTTCGGATTATACATTATATACCAGTATGTATAATGTATAGGTATACTCGTATACAATCTAGAGACAAGTCTCTTAACTTCCCGACAAGTCAAAGCCGGTTATATGTCCGTTGCACCTGTCGTTCCGCTATTTTTGTTCCCATTTGTACGGACAGCAGATAAAGTTTAATAAAAATTACAATTTTTATTTATTTTTTAATATATAGGCCTGCGCTTGGCTGCATTCAAACTTGCTTGCAATTGATGATGCAGCCTAAGGTGGAGTGCGCTTGCCTAGAAGATGCCTATTCACTCTTGATTTGAAGGTACAATATTAAAAGAGGAGAGAAAGAGGAGGAGAGAGGTATTTTAACTGCCTCGTTGGTCTAGTGGTTAGCATGTTCGACTGCGGCCGACGAGGTCCCGGGTTCGATTCCCGGGTCGGACCACAGCAAGTATTGGGTTTTTCTGACAAGAAATTCTTAGTACTAGCCCGGAGTAAGGAAGTTGGTGGTGTTTCACCCCCGTGCCTCGGAGAGTACGTAAAGCCGTCGGTCCTGCGCCTGATCTCTCTCCGGTCGATCGGGTTTTCCGTCCCATCGGGATATGAGAGTAAAGGAACAGAGAGTGCACCTGTGTATGCGCACACACTTGTGCACTATAATATCTCCCGCGCAGATGGCTAATCTCTCTGGAGATAGGCCGCCGGGGCCGAAATTCGGTCGGGAAGACATTATTATTAAAAGAGGGGAAAACGGAAGCCGGAAGGGCATTCGATATCCTAGTGGTTCTAATTAGAAACGAGAAAGCAAATCACTTCGTACGAGCCCGCGGAATCAGGCAGAGTTAGGTATTCTGGGTGATTTTACATAATCCCTACTTACTTATATCACAGAAAAGGTAATAGTGATTATATTAAAATAGCGAAAGTGTATCAGTTTGTTTGCTATATCTATATAACCAAAAAAACAGGAATTTTTATTCCGGCAAATCAAAGAGTTCTCTAGGATTTTTTAATTCACAAGGACTTGGATAGTGTTTCCAATGTGTATCCTAAAATATTAATTACTTGATAATAATTATCAAGTAATTTCTAGAAATTTTATGATACATTCTTCCCTAATTTCTGAAATTATTAATTTAATTCAAATTAATATACTCAATAAACTTTTTCATAGTATTTTGTATTCACAGAATGTGAATAGTTCGTGTGTGACTGTCTGTCATGTATTAATTTTCTAAAAGATTTGTGTTTAATTTTTTTATTCTGACGCTACTTCATACAGAATCTCAAGAGTATTGAATCTTTATGTTAGTCATGCCTTATTATATCAGCTTGGCTTCTAACGTCTTTTTATTTTTCTTACAGGTATTTTATTTTAAATTGTAGGTATTATTACAGCTCTGTTTTGTAACATAAAAGTTTAAGAATTGGTCACTATTTTATAATAAATTAATACTACTTTAAGCGATGGTAGTAGGCTCCCAGACGCTCCTTTTTTGGTGACAAAATGTTTCATAAATAAATCAAATCAATTAAAATCAGCACGTGAGTGAGAAATCGTCATTCATCTTTCAACATAGAGTATACTACTCTATGTATGAGCCAATTACGAGTAGGTGGCAAACTTTCCCATGCCACGACATAACGGAAACTATAAGGTTATTGGTACATAGCTACATAAAATACGACATAGTTTTCTTTGGATCTTCTCCCTCAGAAATATTTTTTAATTGAAGTATCGTATTTTTTATCCGTGGTATGTTAGCAAACTGATTGTATATCGAACTCGGAAGTCAGTGTGTAAAAAAATCATGGTTAGTTGCGCATTAGAAAATGCTTATGGTTCTGGAATCGTGCTTGTAATTTATAGGCTGCAATTAATACTTGTTAGTTCTTACGTAAGCAGCATACGTAAGTTACTTACATAACTAACACTTGCTAACGAGCATTTCGTTAGTTACAACTTTTCCTCCTCCTCCATGCATCGTCAACCACACTGCTGAGGGTCCTTGCCATGGAGTATCTTTTCCTTTATGATGTTGCGCCATCTTGGTCTGTCCGTGGCATGGTGCAGAGCAACGTGGACAGGTGTGCCGAGTGTGGTGCTTATTTGGTCGGCCCAACGCATAAGGCTACGTCCTCTTGGCTTCTTTCCTTCCACTTTGCCCGTTAGCAGCAGTTTCTCCAGGTTATCAGGGTTTCTGTGGGTAACGTGTCCGAAGTACTCCAAGGTTCTCCGTAGGCATGTGGTAGATAGCCTGGTGGTATTCTTTAGTTGCTTTAGGATGGAGGCGTTGGATCTAAAAGCCGTCCAGGGTATCCTAAGCATTTTCCTGCAGCACCACATCTCAAAGGCATCTATGCGTTTGCACATCGGAGAGTCCATGTCTCAGAGCCATATAAAAAGATAGTTACAACTAACGTGATTAAAACATACAGGTGTAATCCTTGCCATAAACTTTGGAGGTCAAAGGTACTGAGGTAGGTTGCATCTCCGGGAATGACATATGAAAGGAACATAGAAATTATCCCGGAAAATTAAAAAGATTCCCCGGGAATCAAATACTTTCTAACCAAAGCGGACGAAATCGCCGGCATCATCTAGGAAGAAATATTTGAAAATTCTTAGGTGATAAAACAACACCTAGGTAGAACCTATTAACCTGACACTGTCGGAATATAATTCGTGTTGAAATAACTTTTAACTAAAGGATTTAACTAAATGAACTTTTATCTACGTTTAGCTTATAATTCGTTCCAACTCATAAACTTCACTGCACAAAATTAAACTATTCCCTGAAACTTTGTGTGCTGCACCCAAATAACTTTGTTGCTAAATTTTAAAGCTGGTTTTACATTTTAATTGAATGTTAAATTTAAGTTAGCTAGATTTCTTTTCGGGTTAAAACGTTAACTTGACTTTAATCTGTTCGATTTGAAGATGATTTGATTTTTAAAAATGTGTGGTTGAAAAAAGTCAGTTTTTGCCGGTAGGGTGGTAAGGGTAACTAGCCACGGCTGAAGTCTCCCACCAGTGCAGCCCAGAGAAAATTCGGAAATTTTAAATTCCCAGATGCAGTACCTTACCGGGGTCGAATCCGGGACTTCCCACGTTAAGACAGCAACGCTCACCCCAGGGAGGTCAAAAGTAACCCAAAGTACCACCATCATCATCGCGTGTCTTCTTCAAAACAAAGTTCGGCGGCCATCATCCGAAAAGATTCTCTATTTTGAGCCGCATCTATGAGCTTTGGATAGCTAAGCCCCTTCCACCCCCTTATATCGTCCAACCACTTGCACCATTGGCGACATGGAACTCTCTTGCCTGCCACCCTTACTTCCAAATCATAGTCTTGGAAGTGAGAATTGTCAATTGGGCTCCTCTTTGTAGATGTACGAAGAAAGCTAGTTTTCTCCGCATGATGGTGGACATGAGTGCTCTGTTTTTGGGGACTAGTTCCAGTAGACCTTAGTGTTAGGTGTAAGCTCAAAGTATGGGTAGGCCTTATCAGTTAATCAAAATAGTAAATAATATTAGAGTAGGCACACTTAAATAATTAATTTATAGATCGTCAATTCCATCACTCATATTGCTTCATTAAACATTCATATCATAGAAACTAATTTCCTTGAGAGCTAATTTACTAGTCAAATCAATTTGAATGTATGTATTATGTTGATTCTGAAGTAGGTATATTCAATTATTATAACACCCCGGGGACAGGCACAGAAGTTGTTACGTCTATATCTATACTAATTAATAATACTAATTACTAATATTATAATACTATCTATACTAATATTATAAATGCGAAAGTTTGGATGGATGTATGGTTGTATGGATGGATAGATGTTTGTTACTCAATCGCACCAGAACGGCTGAACAGATCTGGATGAAAATTGGCCCGCGACTTCGTTCGTGTGGATTGAGGTTTTTTGGTTCCCGTGGGAACTCTTTAATACTCCGCGATAAATAGTAGTCTATATGTTATTCCAGACTATAATCTATATCTGTGCTAAATTTCATCCAGATCCGTTCAGCCGTTCTGGCGTGATTGAGTAAAAAACATCCATCCATCCATAGATCCATCCAAACTTTCACATTTATAATATTTATTGATGTTTTATTGATTGATATTATTAAAGTATATATTTTGTTTCTACAGCATATCTAAATATAAACTAATATTATAAAGAGGAAAGATTTGTTTGTTTGTTTGTAATGGATAAACTCAAAAACTACTCAACCGATTTTAAAAATTCTTTCACCTATAGCAAGCTACTTTATCAGCGAGTAACATAGGCTACATTTTATTTTAAAATAAATTAGAGATCCCTTCGAAAATTGCAGTAATGTGAATTAAGTCGGAAAAATTCACATAATTTAACTTTTTACGTTAAACATACGTCTATTAATTCAGACTGTCTTTTATGTCATAATATTTGTCAAGACACTTTTATTTCATATTTGTCAAGACAAACATAATAAACACAAGAAAACTTACCAACATTTTTTACAACATTTTAATATCTAACTGCTGTAGACAGACTGCGAAAAGCCTCAAAGATCAAGGTCTCAACTTAGTTGTTAGTTCTGAACATTGTTCCCAGGCGATCGCAGCGAAAATACGTCGTATTGGAAACTCAAGTGCCAAGGGTTCACAGCGGTTTGCTGAACAAAATTTGAGAACGTATGGTGGAGTTGTTCGTCTCAGTGCCAACTGACCATTGGATATGGACTATTTTGATCAAGTGCTACCCGTGCGAAGCCGGGGCGGACCGCTAGTATTATTAATAAGAGTGTACAAAAATTGACGTGGGACGCCCGACGCCCGTTTGCGATACGATACGATACGTATACCTATGCATCAAATTGCAACTACTCTGATTATTACCATAGCTTTCATACAAAAAGAGCAGATACTGAATAGATAAAGAAACCAAGAATTTCCTTTTTAAACCTCTTTCCGGGAGTAAAATAAAAGCAAGATATTTGTAGAAAAATAAGAAGCACTTAGCTTTAATGCATTTTATTTCTGAAAAGAGACTTATTTGCGTACTTTAGCGCTAGCCGGACGGCATTTTGTTGGCGACTGCCCTGTGATTCGTTACGAGCCATGAAGTTAATAGCATAGAATTTTGTACTAAACTACTCCCAAGTAACTCCTTGATGTAACGACCTTGTTGCAATTTGGGAATACTTTAGTGCAACTTAAAACAGGGACTGAAACATCATTATCAATTTAATTCATCGCCGATCCACTTTTGAGCACAAGTGTCCTTACAGAATGAAAAAGGTTTAGCTATAGTTCACCACGCTCACCAAGTGTGAATTGGCAGACTTCACTCACCTTCGAGAACATAATGAAGCACTCTCGGGTGTACCTACCTACAAGTATTTTAATTTTAATTTAATTTAATCTAATTTAATTATCATTTAAGATAATAATATATTGTTGTTAATTTTTTAATCTTGCTAAAAGTGTAAATATTATAAGTTGTAATAGTATTGACATATTGTATTTCTGTTTTAATTGTTATGTTTATGTTTTGAAAATTTGACTGGAGACACCGTGGCAATGTTGTATATGCCTATAATTGATACTTATATAATAGCACTAGCAATTGTAAACCTTTTCTTATTATAAAATGACTCTGTATTTGTATCGCTGGCATTGATATGCCAGCGATACAAATACAAATATGAATGAATAAATAAATAAATAAATAAATAAAAATAAATAAAGTTCAATTCAATTCATCGCCGATCTACTTTTGAGCACGAGTGTCCTCACTTAATGAAACTGGTTTAGCCATAGTTCACCACGTTAGCCAAGTGTGAATTGGCAGCTTCACACACCTTTGGCCGACAACCCGCATTGAAGCAGCGTAGTAGGCCTAAGCTCTAATTCCCTCTCTCCTATTAAAGTGGAGGCCTGAGCCCAGCAGTGGGACGTTAATGGGCTCTAGTAGTGGTGGACACATCTTTGCCCACACACATAAATTCAGCCACTAAAAACAATTGGGACTGTGACAATGATTGATCCAGGTTTTCAAAAAAAGGAGGAGGTTCTCAATTCGACTGTACCTATATATTTTTTTTTTTTAATGTTTGTTACCTCAGAACTTTTGAATGGGTGGACCGATTTGGATGATTCTTTTTTTATTTGAAAGGGCATACTTACTTCCCATGTGGTCCCATATAAATTTTATCGAAATCGGTCGAGCGGTTTTTAAAATATCAACAATAAAATAAGTACTTTGTATAGCGTGTGCTTGTTGTTGTAAAGTTGGCGCGGGAGTTTGAAATCGGTTGTTTAAAAATATTTTTTTATATTAAATTATGCACAATCACCCTGGCGAAAACTCGTTTGAAAAATCAAAAATATCGTCGCTGGAAATAAAATACTGTCCAAGACTAACAATACGGTTATATAAACTTAACTAAGAAAGTAGCATGTTTACAATCAAAAACCGTTGGAGCTAATTGCACCATAAGGCAAATAACTGCAAAACAGTTGTTAAGGACGTTTCAACAGCGTTTTTGCAATATATTATCACTAACTATTAGGTATAGTCTGGTGGGAGGCTTCGGCCGTGACTAGTTACCACTCTACTGGCAAAAACGTACCGCCAAGCGATTTATCGTTTCGGTAAAATGTAAAAAGTATCCTATAGAACCTAAGGCGCAGCGCTAAGGATGTAAACACACTACGGAAAGGTAAGGACGTCAAGACGTAAAACGTAGAGTAACGTCCGTGCGAAACGCTGCATCGTAAAGGAAACCCGTTTTGCCCAGTCGCGCTAGTCTATGTAGACTGCAGCTTCAAAAGTGCGCGCTCGGACTATTTGTCCACCAGAAATGTGAGTATTTGTCCACCAGAAATGTGAGTATTTGTCCAGAAAAAAAAGTGTAGTGTGTTTTCGCCTTAGCAATCTAAGCTGATGAATTAGCTGATGCCCTCGACTTCGTTCGCTTGGAATATTTTTTTTTGGTTTCCACGGGAACTCCTTAATTTTCCGGCATAAAAAGTAGCCTATGTCACTCTTCAGGTCCATAATTATATCCATGCAAATAATCACGTTGTACATCTGTTTTTTTTATTTATTCATTTATTTTATAAAATGCATAATTAAATACAAAATTTTGTTTCTCGCCAAACCACACACGTAGAACACACGTTGCTCTATTGCGACGTGATTGAAGGACTAACCAATAAAAAAACACACTTTCGCATTTATAATATTAGTAGGTAATAGAGTAGGGCCAAGGCATGGCTACTTTATTTATCTAATTTGACTAATAATATCCTACTTAAAAAATAAGCAAAATTAATCCACGTTATTAAGTCTGAGGAGCCTGAGGTTTTAATTATGAAAATAGCTACCTATTTCGTGAAATTATTTCGAGCAAAACATTTTGAGCATGATATTGTAATTAACATTTCATGAACTGTACAGAAATAACATTAATTTCTCGCTCTAACTAACAATATTCAAAAAGTTTTCAAAACTACCCAACAATCCAGTCAAAAATATTTTTAGCTAGCTGATGCCCGCGACTTCGTCCGCGTTTTTTCTTTATTCCCGTGAGAACCCCTTAATTTTCCGGGATAAAAGGAGCGTTTGTCACTCTCCAGATCCTCAACTATACCTAGTTACCCATACCAAAAATCACGTCGATCCGTTGCTCCTTTGCGGCGTGAATGAAGGACAAACCAACAAACAAACACACTTTCGCATTAATAATATTAGTACCTATGATTTTTACAATCCGTAGGTATTGTTGTAAAATGATTGTTGAATAGTTAAATAGCTATTTATGCAACTGTATCGTAATGAGGGTCATTTTAATTCGAGTGCTGTTTTTTGATGCGAGGCTTGCCGAGTATCAAAATAGGATAGTACGAGAATTAAAATGACTAATTACGTACAGTTGCATACAAGATTTTATCTACGACAAGGACGTCTTTATAATTTTTTACTTTATAAATTAATAAAAACCAAAAGTGCCAGAACCCAGAGCCGCTAAGCTATAGGTATCCTATTAATGAAGATAACCATATCGATACAGCTATGACTCATAACGATACAGCTCCCATACAATGAACTGTATCGTTATGAGAAGCAAACACGAAAGAGGGTTCAATTCGATATAGTTGTCAAATTCTAAATTGGAACTTTTCGATGCTGGAGTAGATAAATAATTTTATCTACTCCAGCATCGAAAAGTTCCAGTTGCTGGCTTTTGAGATAATATTTGTTCATTCGCCCTTTGAAGAGCCCCATATTATAATCAAGAGGGAACACAGAAGATGGAAGCTGGTTTCACAATATGCGGGTACGTGGCAGAAATGGGTGGTTTAAGAGGACCAGGCATCCAGGTGGTGAGGATGAAATTTCTGCGACGTAGGGTGCGACTGGAGAACACGGAAGGTGGTATTAGATTGAATAACTTCTCAGAGCACTCCCCATTGTAGAGACGATAGAACACACAAAGAGAACTAACGTCTATTCGGTGCTCTATAGGGACTCCAGCGTGCAAGTTATTTTGAGACATGGAGAAATTATGGCTTATTTGTGTAAAGACATACCTAATTTGTACTTACCAGTTACATTAAAGTATGAAAATAAGATTAAGATCAACACAATAGACTATTTTGACAATCGAGAATATTTTGTCCCTGGCGCAGTGGCGAGCGCTGTGGTCTTATAATTGGGAGAAGGTGGGAGGTCCCGGGTTCGATGCCAGGGACAGGGTCAATTCGAAGATATAGGTGCAATTTCTGTATTTTCTTTGGTCTGAACTGTCAAAATTATCATCCTAAATTCGTAATTAATACAAATTTATCGTCTCATCGGGCTATGAGAGTAAAGGAAAAGAGAGTGCACCTGTGTATGCGCACAAACTTAACTTGTAATATCTCAAGCGCAAATGGCCAATCTCTCTGGAGATTGGTCGCCGTGGCCGAAATTCGGTCGGGAGGACATTATTTATTAAATTTGACAAACCATAGTAGTACGTACTCAGTCGGATTATTAAGAAAACTGTTTTAAAAGCATTCTAGCTACTTAAATAAAAAAGTTTCGTCTGGAGCACTAAGTGATACTCTGGTTAAAGCTTAAACATCTAGAAAATGGTCGGGTCAAAACGTCGCGATGAAGTTCGTGCAAATTAGAAATTAGCTTCGTTTTGCGCGCTTTGTCTGCGTTTGTCTATTAATTCGTTCCGACTCGTGGAACTAATAACACTAAACATTCTCTGGAAACTTTTGGATTGCTTATTTTGGCTTTATATATTTTGTCTTCACCATTATCTTTGCTAACAATTTCCAATTGCAAAAGTGAAATGAAATGAAATGATTTATCTATTTCACGTAGGAAAACTTGTGCCACATAATATGATAAGTTGTAAGAATCTGCCACCAACCCAATTATGGTGATGTAGGAACTAGGAACCTATTATTTTGCTCATTTTCAAACATTTTTTTGAATTGGCTGCTTAGAAGGCATAACATTATTATAAAAAAAGCAACCGCTCAATTCCGAAAAATATCTGTACTAATATTATAAATGGAAAAGTTTGGATGAATGGATGGATGTTTGTTAGTCAATCACGCCAGAACGGCAAAACGGATCTGGATGAAATTTGGCACAGAGATAGATTATAGTCTGAAATAACACTTAAGTTACTTTTCATCCCGTAAAAATAAGGAGTTCCCGTGGGAACTAAATAACTCCAATCATAAATATAATATGGAATCCTAGTTATTTTCAGTGGGACTATGGGTTGTGCCTGTGGTACCTCAAAATACGTCATACTTACTTAAATATGCTATTGAAGGACAAACGTAGCGTACCTAGAACATAAAATAAACAAATTGCAGCAAAACTTTCCACAATACATTTGCAATTCAATAGGAGAAAATTCTGAACTTGTAACAAGCGTTATTCCTATTGTTATATAACAAGAAAGACTTCATGTTATAAAAGTTGTCTTAAACTTTATCTTTTATGCGTACTCGTCTACTGCGAATATGTTGGAGAATAAATTTGTTGTGAGCATCTCGTACTTAGCAATTTCAAGTAGCTCTGAGTTCTAACTCATTCATGAAAAAAAAAAAGTTTTCTTATTTCGCTCGCAAGTCACATCAGCAAAAAGTCGAAACATCTTGGAAAAGGTAGACGTTGCAAACCTGTAATAGCCTCATAGCCAAGTAAGTACGCAGTACTGCATACATTTTACAAAACAGACATAAATTGAGCGCTCTTAAACAAATATGTACCTTAATGTGATAAACGTAAAGTTGAATTTCTCTTCTCGAACAATATAAGCTCGCGTGGCTGTCTACAATTCAGCTCAGATGAGAAAGGTAGTAAAATGAAACACAACATTTGATTTTAAACCTTGGGATAATGTTTGAAGGGTACTTTTTGAATGGATAGAGTTTTCTTATTGTAAATTATGTACCTACTGTTTTGCGACGTTTTAACCCATCACTTGTTACCAGTTTTGCTTAGGGTGCGTTAAACTTAGCGTGAATGAAAAAAAAATCTAGTTGCATTTGGAATTCTTTATCCATTAAAAAATTGTATGTAGACGGAGTGAACAAAAAATAAAGAAAACTCGAGAAAATATGTGGTAAATTCATACTACTACAATTAGGTACCTATTTAGTTTAAAATGTAAGAACTTAAGTATTTTCTGTATGTATGAGTAGTATTATATAGCATTTTGCAAATTAGAAATCTAGTTTTGAATCTATTATATTATACCCAATTATAATAAAGTGAGAAACACCTCCACTCCAATGCTTCTATGTTCCTTTATTGTTAATTAGTTCATTACGATGTCATGTAGAAACCGACTAGGGGTATGGATTTAATATAACTACCATACCTCTAACAGGCTAGCCCGCTACCATCTTAGACTGCATCGTCACTTACCATCAGCTGAGATCGCAGTTAAGGGCTAACTTTTCATGGAATGATAAAGAAAACATAGAGAATGGGATAAGCAATGCATTTGTGCCGGTATGAGGAGCATGAGTAACATTCAGAACATTTAACAAGCGAGAAATAGTTTTCAGAGCTCCTAAGATTAAAATATAATCCTTCGCCCTTTAAAAAATCTGAATAACGTATTCATACAAAAAGAGATAAGAAATTTTCCGTGGAGAGAGAATGATTTACCAACAGAATAGTTCTTGAACTAATGGCGATGTAAAGAAAAATACTCTTTTCATAAGAAAAATAGAATTTTCTTACGTATAAACAACCTTTTTAACATAAAAAGTGGTCTAGACCCACGTATACTATATCTTTCTTTGTGCTAAAAGATTAGTTTATATGTTATAGTCTGGATTCAGAATTTTTTTTGTTTATCATGTACATTAAGCTAAATAACGTTTAATTCTTTCCAGAATAGGCATGATGACAGTAACCAAGAATCAATGAAATTATGAATTTATCAAATGAAATTAGATTCATGGATTATAAAAAGCGTACTTATTTTTCTATTTCTAGTGAGATTACTATTTTTTTTGATAAAATAAAACTATAAAATACAGCAATCCGCCATATTGCATAAAACACAAAGAAGCGAATGACGTCACAATTGTTTGTTTTCGAGCTTTGAAAATCACACTATTGCTTACTGCTCACTGCACAGAGTACATTGGTAAAAACAATAGTGACGTCACAACGACGCCATGACACCGCCGAACGTTTTGGCGTGAATTTTAAAATTTAAATTTCAAATGCTAATTTTATCTACCAAACTTTATTTTTCTGCTGAAATAAGATATTTTTTCGAAATAGTAGATACTTCCGAACATTTATAATATTAGTAGGTAATAGAGTAGGGCCAAGGCATGGCTACTTTATTTATCTAATTTGACTAATAATATCCTACTTAAAAAATAAGCAAAATTAATCCACGTTATTAAGTCTGAGGAGCCTGAGGTTTTAATTATGAAAATAGCTACCTATTTCGTGAAATTATTTCGAGCAAAACATTTTGAGCATGATATTGTAATTAACATTTCATGAACTGTACAGAAATAACATTAATTTCTCGCTCTAACTAACAATATTCAAAAAGTTTTCAAAACTACCCAACAATCCAGTCAAAAATATTTTTAGCTAGCTGATGCCCGCGACTTCGTCCGCGTTTTTTCTTTATTCCCGTGAGAACCCCTTAATTTTCCGGGATAAAAGGAGCGTTTGTCACTCTCCAGATCCTCAACTATACCTAGTTACCCATACCAAAAATCACGTCGATCCGTTGCTCCTTTGCGGCGTGAATGAAGGACAAACCAACAAACAAACACACTTTCGCATTAATAATATTAGTACCTATGATTTTTACAATCCGTAGGTATTGTTGTAAAATGATTGTTGAATAGTTAAATAGCTATTTATGCAACTGTATCGTAATGAGGGTCATTTTAATTCGAGTGCTGTTTTTTGATGCGAGGCTTGCCGAGTATCAAAATAGGATAGTACGAGAATTAAAATGACTAATTACGTACAGTTGCATACAAGATTTTATCTACGACAAGGACGTCTTTATAATTTTTTACTTTATAAATTAATAAAAACCAAAAGTGCCAGAACCCAGAGCCGCTAAGCTATAGGTATCCTATTAATGAAGATAACCATATCGATACAGCTATGACTCATAACGATACAGCTCCCATACAATGAACTGTATCGTTATGAGAAGCAAACACGAAAGAGGGTTCAATTCGATATAGTTGTCAAATTCTAAATTGGAACTTTTCGATGCTGGAGTAGATAAATAATTTTATCTACTCCAGCATCGAAAAGTTCCAGTTGCTGGCTTTTGAGATAATATTTGTTCATTCGCCCTTTGAAGAGCCCCATATTATAATCAAGAGGGAACACAGAAGATGGAAGCTGGTTTCACAATATGCGGGTACGTGGCAGAAATGGGTGGTTTAAGAGGACCAGGCATCCAGGTGGTGAGGATGAAATTTCTGCGACGTAGGGTGCGACTGGAGAACACGGAAGGTGGTATTAGATTGAATAACTTCTCAGAGCACTCCCCATTGTAGAGACGATAGAACACACAAAGAGAACTAACGTCTATTCGGTGCTCTATAGGGACTCCAGCGTGCAAGTTATTTTGAGACATGGAGAAATTATGGCTTATTTGTGTAAAGACATACCTAATTTGTACTTACCAGTTACATTAAAGTATGAAAATAAGATTAAGATCAACACAATAGACTATTTTGACAATCGAGAATATTTTGTCCCTGGCGCAGTGGCGAGCGCTGTGGTCTTATAATTGGGAGAAGGTGGGAGGTCCCGGGTTCGATGCCAGGGACAGGGTCAATTCGAAGATATAGGTGCAATTTCTGTATTTTCTTTGGTCTGAACTGTCAAAATTATCATCCTAAATTCGTAATTAATACAAATTTATCGTCTCATCGGGCTATGAGAGTAAAGGAAAAGAGAGTGCACCTGTGTATGCGCACAAACTTAACTTGTAATATCTCAAGCGCAAATGGCCAATCTCTCTGGAGATTGGTCGCCGTGGCCGAAATTCGGTCGGGAGGACATTATTTATTAAATTTGACAAACCATAGTAGTACGTACTCAGTCGGATTATTAAGAAAACTGTTTTAAAAGCATTCTAGCTACTTAAATAAAAAAGTTTCGTCTGGAGCACTAAGTGATACTCTGGTTAAAGCTTAAACATCTAGAAAATGGTCGGGTCAAAACGTCGCGATGAAGTTCGTGCAAATTAGAAATTAGCTTCGTTTTGCGCGCTTTGTCTGCGTTTGTCTATTAATTCGTTCCGACTCGTGGAACTAATAACACTAAACATTCTCTGGAAACTTTTGGATTGCTTATTTTGGCTTTATATATTTTGTCTTCACCATTATCTTTGCTAACAATTTCCAATTGCAAAAGTGAAATGAAATGAAATGATTTATCTATTTCACGTAGGAAAACTTGTGCCACATAATATGATAAGTTGTAAGAATCTGCCACCAACCCAATTATGGTGATGTAGGAACTAGGAACCTATTATTTTGCTCATTTTCAAACATTTTTTTGAATTGGCTGCTTAGAAGGCATAACATTATTATAAAAAAAGCAACCGCTCAATTCCGAAAAATATCTGTACTAATATTATAAATGGAAAAGTTTGGATGAATGGATGGATGTTTGTTAGTCAATCACGCCAGAACGGCAAAACGGATCTGGATGAAATTTGGCACAGAGATAGATTATAGTCTGAAATAACACTTAAGTTACTTTTCATCCCGTAAAAATAAGGAGTTCCCGTGGGAACTAAATAACTCCAATCATAAATATAATATGGAATCCTAGTTATTTTCAGTGGGACTATGGGTTGTGCCTGTGGTACCTCAAAATACGTCATACTTACTTAAATATGCTATTGAAGGACAAACGTAGCGTACCTAGAACATAAAATAAACAAATTGCAGCAAAACTTTCCACAATACATTTGCAATTCAATAGGAGAAAATTCTGAACTTGTAACAAGCGTTATTCCTATTGTTATATAACAAGAAAGACTTCATGTTATAAAAGTTGTCTTAAACTTTATCTTTTATGCGTACTCGTCTACTGCGAATATGTTGGAGAATAAATTTGTTGTGAGCATCTCGTACTTAGCAATTTCAAGTAGCTCTGAGTTCTAACTCATTCATGAAAAAAAAAAAGTTTTCTTATTTCGCTCGCAAGTCACATCAGCAAAAAGTCGAAACATCTTGGAAAAGGTAGACGTTGCAAACCTGTAATAGCCTCATAGCCAAGTAAGTACGCAGTACTGCATACATTTTACAAAACAGACATAAATTGAGCGCTCTTAAACAAATATGTACCTTAATGTGATAAACGTAAAGTTGAATTTCTCTTCTCGAACAATATAAGCTCGCGTGGCTGTCTACAATTCAGCTCAGATGAGAAAGGTAGTAAAATGAAACACAACATTTGATTTTAAACCTTGGGATAATGTTTGAAGGGTACTTTTTGAATGGATAGAGTTTTCTTATTGTAAATTATGTACCTACTGTTTTGCGACGTTTTAACCCATCACTTGTTACCAGTTTTGCTTAGGGTGCGTTAAACTTAGCGTGAATGAAAAAAAAATCTAGTTGCATTTGGAATTCTTTATCCATTAAAAAATTGTATGTAGACGGAGTGAACAAAAAATAAAGAAAACTCGAGAAAATATGTGGTAAATTCATACTACTACAATTAGGTACCTATTTAGTTTAAAATGTAAGAACTTAAGTATTTTCTGTATGTATGAGTAGTATTATATAGCATTTTGCAAATTAGAAATCTAGTTTTGAATCTATTATATTATACCCAATTATAATAAAGTGAGAAACACCTCCACTCCAATGCTTCTATGTTCCTTTATTGTTAATTAGTTCATTACGATGTCATGTAGAAACCGACTAGGGGTATGGATTTAATATAACTACCATACCTCTAACAGGCTAGCCCGCTACCATCTTAGACTGCATCGTCACTTACCATCAGCTGAGATCGCAGTTAAGGGCTAACTTTTCATGGAATGATAAAGAAAACATAGAGAATGGGATAAGCAATGCATTTGTGCCGGTATGAGGAGCATGAGTAACATTCAGAACATTTAACAAGCGAGAAATAGTTTTCAGAGCTCCTAAGATTAAAATATAATCCTTCGCCCTTTAAAAAATCTGAATAACGTATTCATACAAAAAGAGATAAGAAATTTTCCGTGGAGAGAGAATGATTTACCAACAGAATAGTTCTTGAACTAATGGCGATGTAAAGAAAAATACTCTTTTCATAAGAAAAATAGAATTTTCTTACGTATAAACAACCTTTTTAACATAAAAAGTGGTCTAGACCCACGTATACTATATCTTTCTTTGTGCTAAAAGATTAGTTTATATGTTATAGTCTGGATTCAGAATTTTTTTTGTTTATCATGTACATTAAGCTAAATAACGTTTAATTCTTTCCAGAATAGGCATGATGACAGTAACCAAGAATCAATGAAATTATGAATTTATCAAATGAAATTAGATTCATGGATTATAAAAAGCGTACTTATTTTTCTATTTCTAGTGAGATTACTATTTTTTTTGATAAAATAAAACTATAAAATACAGCAATCCGCCATATTGCATAAAACACAAAGAAGCGAATGATGTCACAATTGTTTGTTTTCGAGCTTTGAAAATCACACTATTGCTTACTGCTCACTGCACAGAGTACATTGGTAAAAACAATAGTGACGTCACAACGACGCCATGACACCGCCGAACGTTTTGGCGTGAATTTTAAAATTTAAATTTCAAATGCTAATTTTATCTACCAAACTTTATTTTTCTGCTGAAATAAGATATTTTTTCGAAATAGTAGATACTTCCGAACATAATCTGACCATTTTTTAAAATCAGTCATCATGCCTATTCACAACTCCCAGGTAGTCAAGCCTAGGTCTTTCTTAAATTATTTTTTTACTACAAGTTAGCCCTTGACTGCGATCTCACCTGATGGTAGGTAAGTGATGATGCAGTCTATGATGGTAGCGGGCTAACCTGTTAGGGATATGGCAGTTATATTATACCCCTAGTCGGATTCTACACGGCATTGTATCGGAACGCTAAATCGCTTGGCGGTACGACTTTGTCAGTAGGGTGGTAACTAGCCACGGCCTGAGCCTCCCACCAGACCAGACTAGAGAAAATTCAGAAATTATAAATTCCCAAATTGACCCTGCCGTGGATCGAACCCGGGGCCTCCGCATGTTAGGACAATAGCGCTTGAAACTACGCCATGGAGGTCGTCTAATTAAAAAAAAACTTTTGAAATTGATGTTGCCACTTTAAGAGGTTTTTTGTAAACAACTTCGCGTGACAAATAGGTTTTTTGGTCAAAGAAATCACATTAAAGCAGTTGTTAAAGTTAATTTGTCGAAAGTTTGATACGTTGACAGGCGGTCGAGTTCTTTGTCGACTTTTTACAATGTGACACTTTTTAGCAGTGGTTTTTAGAATATAATCGGGATCTTAGAAGAAATCACAAAAAGTGATTTGTAACAGAGTTTTATAAAAAAAAATAGGTAACTATATAATTAGGTATGTCATAATTTGCGATGGCCACAAAATGAACTTTTGTCATCACTATAGCCCATTAATGTCCCACTGCTGGGCACAGGCCACCACTCTCACAGGAGAAAGGGAATTAGAGCTCAAACCCACCACGCTGCTCCTATGCGGGTTGGCGTTCTTTAATGACTATTATCATGTTAGTGATAATTACCGGCACCGACGGCTTGCTCTGAAACATGGGGGTGAAACACCGCCGGCTTCTAATACCGGGTTAGTACTGAAACATTTCTAGTCAGCGGTTCGCGTGGCCGAAATGCGGTCGGAAGGACATTATTATTATTATACGGAAGACTTTTATTTACTTGAAAATTGTGTAGAGTAAGTACATTCAAGTTTTACAGACACTTTAAGTAGCTAAAACTCCAGATGAAAACTAATAATAAAACAATAAGTCTAAAAACGACGAAAATAAACGTAGCACAATAAATGAACGGTTTCAAACCGAAAACGGACGTTTCAGACAAAGTCACGTACGAATATCGGGTCTTGCTGCCCTACTGGTATTGCTGATACGCTGAGAAATGGTGGTAACTTTGTTCATGTGTTTTGAACACGCTGATAATTCTCAAGTCTAGTCAAAAGTTTTGGAATATCATAAACTACACAGGAAGAGCTACGCGGATAAATTGTGAATTTAAACTTAATGTCGGTAATACATCAGTAACTTCGGACTCCGAAGTTGCTTCTGTTTTTGAAGGCTTCTTTACGGATATTCCTTTTTCTACCACAGAATCGTTGAACTCCTCATCAAATGCCGCTCTTGCTTTACTGGAGGATAACGTGTCTGAATGTAATAACGTTTTTAAATTCTGTCACGTTAACTGCTCTGACGTTATTAAAGCATTCAAATTAATTAACAATAAGAAGACAAATGATTTGTGGGACATTTCCGTTATCGTTGTAAAATCATTGATTGATATCGTTGCACCAGAGTTAGCATTAATATGTAGTAATTGTATTGATTGTGGTGAGTTTCCTGACTTAATGAAGCATAGTAAAATGAAACCTCTATTCAAATCAGGAAGTACCAGTGACCCCACTAACTTCTGACCTATATCTGTACTACCCACTTTCAGTAAAATATTTGAAAAATTAATATTTATTCAATTGCTTATACATTTTTGTAATAATGACTTATAACATAGTAAACAGTTTGGATTTACACGGGGTCGCTCAACAATCGATGCTGGTGTTAAGTTAATAATAATTAATTAATTAGAGTTAATTCAATATATATTCGAAGCCTGGGAGGCGTCACGTGATGCACTTGGCGTTTTCTGTGATTTATCCAAGGTTTTTGATTGTGTTGACCACGAAACATTAGCCAGAAAACTGCACCATTATGGAATTAGGGGTGTAGCACTGGATATGATGAATTCCTACCTAAAATAGGATACAAAAAGTAGACGTCAATGGAAAGCGGTCTTCCGGGTCGATTGCAAAAATGGGGGTTCCACAATGGGGGTTTAAACTTTAGGGCCTTTCCTGTTCCTCATTTACATTAACGCTTTTCCTTATCTTGCCAAGGATAATCATGGGATAGTATTGTTTGCTGATGATACATCACTTTTGTTTAAAATAAATCGTTACGAAACAACTTTTGACGAAGTAAACAATTCTCTCACTAAAGTGATACAGTGGTTAGAAGCTAATAACCTACTCCTCAATGGGAAAAAGACAATGTGTATCAAATTTACATAACCTTATGTCAAACAGGTAAAACCACTATACAACTTGATCATGAGGAATTAGATTTAGTGGATACCACTGTTTTTCTTGGAATAACGTTAGATGCTAAACTCCAATGGGGCAATCACATAAATGACTTATCGAACAGGCTTAGTTCTGCTGCATACGCGGTTAAAAAGATTCGCCAGTTGACAGATATAGAAACGTCGAGATTAGTTTATTTTGCTTACTTTCACAGCATTATGTCGTATGGTATATTATTATGGGGTAATGCTGCTGATAATAATACTGTTTTTGTGCTGCAGAAGAGGGCTGTTCGAGCCATATATAATATTATGGGGCCAAGAGAGTCACTAAGAGATAAATTTAAAGAAATAATTTTATGAGAGTGCACAACCAATACATATTTGAAAATTTAGTATAAGTACGTGCATAAACACATTGATAAATTCAAGAAGAAAAGTGATTGTCATAATGTCAATACTAGAAATAAAAATAAACTTGTAATGCCTGCTTCTAAGCTTAATAAAACTATCAATTCATTTGTTGGAAACAGTGTCCGCTTCTACAATAAGCTCCCAGAAGACATGTTGAAAATGTCTCTGAATAAGTTCAAAGTTAATGTAAGACGTAAACTGATTAAAAAATCGTATTACCATGTAAAGGATTACTTAAATGACAAGGAAGCTTGGCAATGATTTGATCTAGTGGCTCAGATAGTTCCTTAGTTCAGATGATTTGTGAAATGGTGATAATGAAAAAAAACCCGACTGAGTCTGTTGTGGGCTCTTCTCAGACCAGGGCGCGTTTGGAACCCTCGTAGCTTTAGTTTTAAGATACCGTTACTGATTATCACCATTATATTTTATTTATAAATAACTGGACGTTAACAAGTGTAGTATACCTACCTAAATTGAATTATAAATTATTTGACTTTGACTTTGACTTTGACTAAACTTCTTTAAGCACATAAATTATTTTTAAGCGGTGCAGATAGCTCAAAGATCTAGCCCGACTTGCCCAATAGGTTTCTATAGAAAGAATGATAGTTGTTTTCGCCATTCATAAATACAAACTAACTAGACTAGGTATTATAATCGCAAAAAAAGATGTCTAAAACGACCGTAATTTTAGTGGCAAAAATTTTGCAGTCTTAAAATGGTGAAGGAAAGTTTAGTGAGGAGACCTGAACATGGCCTTATAGTTGATCAAAATATTTTTAAAGGTATGTGAAGTCTGGCAATCGTCTGGTGTGGTGTACTATGGCCTAAGTCCTCCTCAATTCTCATTTCAGCTCAATAGTTGGCCAGCGATAGGGTAAAATGATGATCTTAATCTACGGCTCATTTGAATCGAGATCTTAGCTGGTAAGTATTATGGCATTTAAATTATTTTAATCGAATTAAGATGACGAAGTTGAAAATATCGTACTATAATAATAATAATTTGTAGGTACCTATTCTTTACTTTGAACAGATCGTCTACTGACTCCTGGACTATTTCAGTAGGTACTAAAGCTCCAGAAGTTTTTGTGTACCAACTATTTATGTTTTAAACGCTTTTTCCTTCATAATAGACACGCGCCTCGGTTTCATTTCTATTTCGAAATACTTCCAAAGATATCTGGAACGAATTGTATTTTTTATTCTTGTATAGTATTAAAAGGTATTTAATAGCGTTAATTACTCTTTGGCAGGTATTCTAAAGGATTTGATAGAATGTATTTGGAGGTTTATTTTTAGTTTGACGACCTGGCGCAGTGCTGACATTGTGGTGTTTTAAGTGGTAGGCTCCAGATTCAATCCCCGGAAGAGCCAATTTGGGAATTTATAATTTCAGAATTTTCAATCATCTCTCTAGTCTGGTCTGGTGGGAAGCTTCGGTCGTGGAACATGGTATTTAATAATGTCCTCCTGATTGAATTTCGGCCACGGTGGCCTATCTCCAGCGAGATTAGCCATCTGCATGGGAGATATTATAGTGCACAAGTTTGTGCGCATTCACAGGTGCACACTTTGTTCCTTTACTCTCATAGCCCGACGGGACGGAATATCTGACACGACCGGAGAGAAATCAGGCGCAAGACCGACGGCTTTTCGTGCTCTTCGAGGCACGGAGGTGAAACACTGCCAAAACCACCCTACCAGCAAAGACGTGCCGCCAAGCGCCATTATGGTACAATACCGTGTAACAACTGATTAGGGGTATTGGTTTAATATTACTGCCATACCCCTGACAGGTTAGCACGCTACCTTCTTAGACTGTGTCATCGCTTACTTGATGAGATCTCGATGAAGGGCTAGTGAAAAAAAAACAGTTTCCCGTCAGTTTCAAGTTACAAAAGAAACAAAAGGAAAGATAAAGTTTTCCAAATAGTATAAGACGCCTATGCAAATTTCACTAAACACAAAAGAAAACACAAAACAATAACATTTGCTAAACTGATTGTGAAGTTATTGCTTACGTCATTCCACGGCCTTTGTGCCGAGTCGTAATATCTTCTCCAAACTACGAAATAAAGGCGTATAAATTTGCTAGCCCGAGATATGGTGGGAATTTACGAGGAGGATTTATGAATACGACTACTTGATGCCCGCGGTTTTTCGGATCCCGCGGAAACTCTTTTTTACGGAATAAAATGTCACCTTTGTCATAATTTAGGTTATAAGCTACCTCCATTCCACTTCAAAGCGGGATGAAATGTGATGATTTCTATGTTAGTTCAGGCTAAATAGGCATGATGACTGATTTTGAAAAATGGTCAGATTATGTTCAGAAGTATCTTCTATTTCGAAAAAATATCTTATTTCAGCAGAAAAATAAAGTTTAGTAGATAAAATTAGCATTTGAAATTTAAATTTTAAAATTCACGCCAAAACGTTCGGCGGTGTCATGGCGTCGTTGTGACGTCACTATTGTTTTACCAATGTACTCTGTGCACTGTGCAGTAAGCAATAGTGTGATTTTCAAAGCTCGAAACCAACAATTGTGACGTCATTCGCTTCTTTGTGTTTTATGCAACATGGCGGATTGCTGTATTTTATAGTTTTATTTTATCAAAATAAATAGCAATCTCACTCGATATTGAAAAATAAATACGTTTTTATAACCCATGAATCCTATTTCATTAGATAAATTCATAATTGCATTGATTCTTGGTTACTGTCATCATGCCTATTATCTCCGTTGCAAATTTCAGCCAAATCGGTCCAGTCGTTGCGGTGGGAAAGAGTAGATAACAATAATGTCCAAACTTACAAACAAACAATACAAACTAACAATAATCCTTATTTTCACATTCATTATAATTTTAGTAGCAAGTTAGCCCTTGACTGCGACCTCACCTGATGGTAAGTGACGATGCAGTCTGAGATGGTACCGGGCAGTTAATTATTAAATCCATACCCCTATTATATATCCATATATCCATATCCATATCGTACCGGAACGCTAAATCGCTTGGCGGCACGTCTTTGTCGGTAGGGTGGTAACTAGCCACGGCCAAAGCCTCTCACCAGGCCAGACTAGGGAAAATTCAGAAATTTCCTATTCTCTTACCATCGTGCTATTAATGGAAAGGAGTTACGACCTTCGGCCACGAGGAATATGACGCGGAAAGAGAAACGCCTCTTCAATATTTCCCACGTACTCTCGGACAATAAAAATGTGTAGCATCGTTTTGATTGTTCCGATTGTATGGAGGCGTACAAACGCGAGTCTTTTTATGTTTTCCTTTGCAATATACTCATATTTTTATACTTTGTACGTTTTATTTTTAGTTCAGTAAGCCCTAATTTAGTGAGCTTAATGTTACCTTTTTGCCCTTTGATTGTGTGAATTTTGTTAAATGAACGTTCACGTAAATGGACGAGGCCCAGCGTCTTTTGGGATGACAACTCAAGTTCAACTTTAACTATATTTTATCAGTTGTAAAAAGGGATTTGCGGTTGCAGTTGCGGTAGTTTTTAATACTACATTGTATACCGCAACTTGCAACAGCGCAAGAGTTTAATTTTCAGAACCCATAAATACTGTAGCTTATTCGCATGCCTTTTTAATTAGCAATTATTCATCACTCATCATCATCACTACAGCCCATTAACGTCCCACTGCTGGGCACAGGCCTCCACTCTCATAGGAGAGCGGGAATTAGAGCTTAGACCCACCACGCTGCTCCAATGCGGGTTGGTGGGCTTTAACGACTATTATCATGTTAGTGATAATAACCGGGACCGACGGCTTAACGTGCTCTCCGAGGCACGGGGGTGAAACACCGCCAACTTCCAACTCCGGGCTGGCACTGAAAATTTCTTAATTGAAAAACCCAATACCTAACTTTTATGCCCGACCGGGAATCGAACCCAGGACCTCGTGATTCGCAGTCGACTATGCTAACCACTAGACCAACGAGGCAGCAATTATTAGTAGATTGTAAAGTGACCAACCGTGCGTTAGTATTTTTGTCGCACGTGTGCTGTAAGAGTCAACTTTACTTCACAGCGGTGAAATAAAAGCCGCTTTACGAACAAATGTATTTATTTTATATTAAGATATCCATCTATTTAATAAACAAATGAGCGTAAGTGCCCCCATAAAATGATTATGACACAGCATTCACCTTTATCGCCCCAAGTTACGGTACAAACGATAAAATTAATTTCCCGCACCGCAAAAACTGTAGATAATAAATTATATTTTTTATTATGTAGGTATTGCATTATATTTTTTCTCGACCGCGTTTTAACCGGGATGGGTGGAGCCATATTTCTTTTATACTGGCCATAAATGTCGAATTCCTCCTTGTAACTATCTGTTGCGATAAATAATGTATTAAAAAAAACGTAAGTTTGGACGTTTCGGGTCCACAATAAATTATTATGTTAAAAGGGGATTTTTGGGACGTTTATTAGTTCAATGTCTTGGCTAAGCATGAAACTCAACATAGGCGGTACTTGTACACAAAAATGTTGGTCGTGGCGAGGACGTAATTGGTGTCATTGTCATTTTCATGAAACAAATAGCTGATGCCCGCGACTTTATCCGCGTGGATTGAGTTTTTTTTTCCCGCGGGAACTCTTTAATTTTCCGGGATATAAAGTAGCCTATGTGTTATTCCAGAATATAATCTATCTCTGTGCCAAATTTTATAATAAATAAATAAATAAATAAATCCATCCATCCATACATTCATCCATCCAAACTTTCGCATTTATAATATTAGTATAGATATAGATAAACATCATCTGTATCACGAGGTATAATATCATCTATTCCATTAGTGGGAGTTGTGGCAATATTTCGATTTTCCGGGCGAAAGTTCAAACTTCCAGCACTGGGACACCAAGGTTTTTCTTCAACCAAGTTCAAGTTCTTCTTTTGAAAAATACGTCATACTGTCAACTGTCACTTTAAGATTATATACTTTCAAGGCAAAATAATATGAATAAGTAAACATACCTACTATTTTATTTCACTTGTACAATTCAGTAAAATATGTTTAAGTGTAATTTTCTGTACCTGTCCTTTTCTTGTCAGCCCCGGAATGATATCACAAAGTGACAGCATCAAAAAAATAACTATAAATCAGTTTAGGCAGTGTTACTCAAGTCGGCCTTAATAAGTTAGTCCATTGGATAATATCCATAGACTTATCTTAACCTACTTATACTCGTATAATACTAGATGATGCCCGCGACTTCGTCCGCGTGGATTTAATTTTTTTGACTCCCGCGGGGACTCTTTAAATTTCTCGGATAAAAAGTAGCCTATGTCCTTCCCCGGGATACCACCTATCCTTGTACCAAATTTCATCAAAATCGGTTGTACAGATGGGCCATGAAAGCGTAGCAGACAGACAGACAGACACACTTTCGTATTTATAATAGTATGGATTATCTATACTGATATTTTAAAAGCGAAAGTTTGGATTGATGGATGAATGGATGGATGTTTGTTACTCGCCAGAATGGTTGAACGGACCTGGATGGAATTTGGCACAGATAGTTTATAGTCTAGAATAACACATAGGCTACTTTTTATCCCGGAAAATTAAAGAGTTTCCGCGGGAAGCAACAAAACAGACGAAGTCGCGGGCATCAGATTGTAAGATATATTTCGGAGATTGTTCTCAAGAACTATTCTATCTGGTTCCTTCGTCATCTTTTTACTATTTTACTGCAAGGCATCGACAAGGTCCGCACCCTTACGTCGAAATTCCGCGGACACGTACAAAGCGATTCGCTTCCTCTTTTCATTCGAAACGCTACTAGGACTCTTCCGGCTTCCGTTTTCGCCTCTACTTTCAAAATAAGAGTGAAAAGGCATCTTTTAGGGACGTCAAAATACGTGTCATGAAACTGTCATTTTGAAATAATGCTGCTTTATTATAAGCGGTGGTAGTAACCACCCAGTTTTAAGCGTAAAGTTATTCAATAACTCATTTTTAACGAATTATAAATAGGCGTTGGTTTTAATTACTGTAATATCATGAAGCTATTTAGGGAAGTAATAAAATTTAAAGGTAACCTAGAGTAGCGTTTGCAAAGGTCAACTTCTAAGTAAATAACCTTGTGAAATATTCCCGCTGACGGCATTTAATTAATAATTAGAAAACATCCGCTAAAACGTTTTCAGTTCCATGGAAATGTTCGAGACACATTGATCGCGAAATCAGCAAGCCTTTATTTTAGAACCTAGTTCTTTTTGGGACAATAAAACGCGAGGAACAGCAGGGCGAGCGCGTATCTTTTGCATCAATCATAGATATATCGCAATCACCTTCGATTGGCTGAATTTATGGTATTCTTGCTATAATGGATTTCGTCCAATAGTGGAAGAGTGTTAACCAATCAGAGGTGATTGCGATGTATCAATGATTGATGCAAAAGATACGCGGTCGCCCTGCCGATCTAGAAAAATCGTACTTACTTTAAAAAAATGTTAAACTCTATGAAATAAAATTATTATGGAGAGAGGCAAAGTATAACTGTCCACTGTATATAGTAACTAAATGATGCCCGCGAATTCGTCCGCGTGGATTAAGTTTTTTCATTCCCGCGGGAAATCCTTAATTTTTCCGAGTTAAAAAGTAGCCTATGTCCTTCCCCGGAACGAAACCTATCTCTATACCAAATTTCATCAAGACAGACAGACACACTTTCGCATTTATACTATTAGTATGGATTTAGATACTGTTGAACATTATGGACACTTAATTTTTGAACATAGTACTTCTTCGTGGCTCACCCATTGCCCTACGTGAACGACAAACGCGACACCACGACTCTATACGACGCGACAAGACAGTATCAACCAGTAGCTGCCCCTTCACTTGGCCTAACGTTGTCGCGTAGCCATGTTGTCATTTTCTAGGGCATTGTATCGCGTGAATAGTTTTTTTGTATAGTAACTTGAACGTCGTTTTTCGTATTGTAATAAGTTGATTTGAATAAAAAACATTTGAATTTGAAATTTTGAAAAAAATGCATTTTGGACGAAAGCTCGATAATGGGCGAGAGCAATTTTATATCAAAAGAATTAAAAACATAATATAACTGATTTGGTTTTTTAGACTATAAATCAAAATAGTCAAACCAATCAACAATCAAATGGACTTCAAATCCAGAACAGAAATGTAACTACATTTCTATTCTGTATTTGTGATTTTCTTGCTGTGAAAAAGGTAAACAAAAAAATTATTCATTGCATTAGACTATTATTAGAAGTTCAGAAATTGTCATGATACAAAAAGTAATGATGTCTCAATGTACGTGCGTAAACATTTGAATTACCGCCTCAGGGGATACAGAAGCGCGTGAAATAAGTGGTTCTTTACATATCAATAAAATATCCATTACTGCCCACGACTTCACCCGCGTGGAATAAGCTTTTTTATTCCCATGGGGACCCCGTAATTTTCTGGAATATAAGGTAGCCTATAGCACTCTACAGGTCTTCAACTATACTGTACAAAAAGTCACGTCAGTTCGTTGCTCTGTTGTGCCGTTATTGAAGGACAAACCAACAAACAAACACACTTTCGCATTTATTATATTAATATGACTATCTAATGCCTGCGGCGTCGTCCGCGTGGTTTAAGTTGTTTTGATTCTCGCGAGAACTCCTTAATTTTCCGGGATAAAAAGTAGCTTATGTCACTCTCCAGGTCCTCAACTATACCCATGCTAAAAATCACGTCGATTCGTTGCCCCGTTGCGGCGTGATAGAAGGACAAACCAACAAAACAACAAACACAGTTTCGCGTTTATAATATTACTAGCGGTCCGCCCCGGCTTCGCACGGGTAGCACATGATCAAAATAGTCCATACCCAATAATGGTCAGTCGGCACTGAGGCGAACAACTCCACCATGCGGTCTCAAATTTTGTTCAGCAAACCGCTGTGAACGCTTGGCACTTTAGTCTCCAATACGACGTATTTTCGCTGCACCCACCTGGTAACTATGTTTCGAACTAACAACTAAGTTGAGACCTGGCTCTTTTAGGCATTTCGCAGTCTGTCTACAACAGTTAGATATTAAAATGATTAAAAAAAAAATAGTAAGTTCTCTTGTATTTATTATGTTTGTCTTGACAAATATGACATAAGAGACAGTCTGAATTAAAAGACGAATAGAGGTTTAACGTAAAAAGTTAAATTAGGTGAATTTTTCCGACTTAATTCACATTATTGCAATTTTTGAAGGGATCTCTAATTTATTTTTAAAATAGATTGCAGCCTATGTTACTCGCTAATAAAGTAGCTTTCTATAGGTGAAAGAATTTTTAAAATCGGTCTAGTAGTTTTTTAGTTTATCCATTACAAACAAACAAACAAACAAATCTTTCCTCTTTATAATATTAGTTTAGACTAACGGCCGGTTTCTGAATTAAGATTTTCATGTTGAGTCTGTCTCAAAGACTACTTAAGGACTAATTAAGCAAATTTTTGTTTCTGAATTGATATTGTGTAAGGTTTGAGAGTTGGAGCTTGCTGTTTTTGCTTGAATGCTTAATTCAGAAACCGGCCCAATATCAATTAAGAAACAAAAATTTGCTTAATAAGTCCTTAAGTAGTCTTTGAGACAGACTCAACATGAAATTCTCAATTCAGAAACCGGCCGTTAGTATAATAATATGATAGCTAGCAATTAATCGGTGATGGGTAGCGATGACATTTGGTTTACACTTAAATAGACTAAAATTTCTTATGATTACCTTAAATAATTTAATATAAAAAATTATTTTTAAACAACCGACTTCAAACTCCCGCGCCAACTTTACAACAACAAGCACACGCTATACAAAGTACTTATTTTATTGTTGATATTTTAAAAACCGCTCGACCGATTTCGATAAAATTTATATGGGACCACATGGGAAGTATGCCCTTTCAAATAAAAAAAAGAATCATCCAAATCGGTCCACTCAGTCAAAAGTTCTGAGAATACAGTCGAATTGAGAACCTCCTCCTTTTTTGAAGTCGGTTGAAAATCTGAGAATTTAGAAACTTTGTAAAGAATAGATAAATAATTGATACAAAAATCTGGTTTAAATGTGTGTCGAACATTCCAACCGTGTGTCGCAGATCATTGAGGCCACTATACATAAAATCGCGTGGGTCATAATAAGTGCCACAAATTACGGCCATGTTATCTTCACTGATGGCTTATATACATGTTACATTAATTATATTATACTGCTGTGTAGTAAATCAGTATATTTTATGGCTTTTTTTGTAAATGGTCGCAACAATATTGTTACGTTACGTTTTTTTGGAAATTATCTATACTAATATTATAAATGCGAAAGTGTGTCTGTCTGTCTGTCTACTACGCTTTCACGGCCCATCTGTTCGACCGATTTTGATGAAATTTGATACAGGGATAGGTTATATCCCCGGGAAGGACATAGGCTACTTTATATCCCCGGAAAAATCAAGAGTTCCCGCGGGAATCGAAAAAACTTGGTCCACGCGGACGAAGTCGCGGGAATCATCTAGTAGTGAATAAATTGTTATATTTTTCTTTTTAAAAAAGAACAATTATTGCTGAATTTCTTGACAGCTTTTCTCAGTAGAATCTATTTTTCAAACCCTTTTTAGTGTCTCGATTTGTCATAATATTATGATAGTTGTTCTAACTGAAATAATAGTAGATTATTAACCAAGGGGATAAAGCAGTGTCTTCTGTCGCGGGTGACGATTTAAGTTCACCCAAGACTAAGCTTTATCACCGCGGAAAATACTCTACTTTTCGTACCATTTGCGAAAAAATTAACACAATAAGAATATGAGATAAGCATTTATTAAAAATAATGACAATTAAAAGTAAAAGTTAACATTCGAAACATTGGTCCAATTACGTTTATGTATTTAAAGAAAACAAAAACGCGGCAAATTCCTAGACTAATATTTTTTTGTCGGAAAACCTCATCAAGCTCATACGGCCTCGTCGGTTTTCGTAATTTTATTTAATAATCATAACTGCATAATAAATGTGTATTCCTTTTTCAAAAATATGTTTAATGCTTTATATACAGACTCAATTATGTAAACACAGATGTAGTTCAGTATAAAGTTCGGTAAGTATTCCAAATTTAAATCACATTCTCCCCTTAGAGGATGAATGAAATTCAGTACAACTTTCTTTCCCTGTTTTTAACAGATTAAAAATGACTATTGTTATGTTCGCTTTTTGTGGCATAGAATGTCACTTTTTGGAGCAAGTGGTACGAAAAACATTAATTCATATCTCTGCTGAGTTTCTTGCCGGCTCTTCTCAGTAGAATCAGTTTTCCGAACCAGTCGCGGTAGAAGAATCTTGTCGACATACCATGAACTGGCACAAGTTATCGTACGTGAAAATTATTCATTTCATATCATTTCAATATTGAAATCGCTGAAATGAAGATACATCAAACCCACTGTTACACATATTCATACTACAAGTTAGCCCTGAGCAGCGATCTCACCTGATGGTAAGTCATGATGCAGTCAAAGGTGGTAGCGGGCGTACCTATAACCTGTTAGGGGTGTGGCAGTTTTATTAAACCTATACCCAAATCGGTCTCCACACGGCATCGTAACGGAATGTTTAATCGCATGGTGGCACGTCTGTAACTAGCCACGACCGAAACTGCCCACCAGGTCAGTTCAGAGAAAATTCAGACCCTGCCAGAGATTAAACCCGGGACCTCAGCGCTCAACACTGCGCCAGGGTGACGACCTTCTTCGTTAAGTTTATCAATCTGTAAAGCAGATGATTCTCATAAGCAATAAATGACCATCTAACTGTACCTTAATTCACTTAGAGTAACTAAAAGCCATAGAAAAAAAAACTAATCTAAAAACTGCTATTGTGGTTATGTTCCAAAAATAAGCACTTAATTGTAACTAACGTGGAATCGTAATTTTCGGTCATGAGGAGGTAATAAAGGGAAACTAACAATACTTAGTGAAAGTATAAAAAAGTCTATTTCTCACGTGCCAAGTGCGTAATTGTATCGTTAAGACTGAGTAGTAATTTAGTAGTGGGTAGTAAATATGAATTAGAGCACTTTTCTGGGTACTATTTTCATTGAATTTTAAAACAGCGTAAAAATACATTAGTGTAACGCCGCCCTTGGCCTTTGCAGAATAGGCTATACGGTCTTTTTTTATTCCACTACCCTTGACTGCGATCTCATCTGATGGTAAGTAAAGACCTTTGTAACCTTAATACTAAAAAAACTAACCAACAACTTATTACCAGTAGTTCGCAACCGAGACGCATACTTAATGAGGCCAACGAATATTTTTCTACTATCGGTGAAAAGCTTGCTAAGAATATACTAATCAATTCCGGTAAAACCGAATCTGAACTAGCAAAAGACTGTTTAACAGAGGTTATTAGGAACAATAGTCAGCATTCGTTCTTCTTTACCCCTACTGACGAAATAGAAATCTTAAAAATAATAACTAACCTAAAAACTAGATCAGCAGCTGGCGTAGACAATATCTCAAATGAACTCCTAAAGAAGTGCAAACTCGTATTAGCTAGCCCGATTGCCTTTTTATGTAACCTTAGTCTATCTACGGGCACCGTCCCGACTAAGTTCAAAATTGCAAATAATATATGCCCCATATTAAAAGACGGGGATCCTACAGTTGTGTCAAATTACAGGCCGATCTCCCTACTCTCTTGTCTATCCAAAATAATTGAAAAAGTTGTCAATAAAAGATTACTAGATTATATAGAGCCTGCAGATCCACAGAAGATGCCGTCACGGAACTTACCGATTTTGTGGCTGCGAAGTTAGATCAAGGCAGCAATTGTATAGGAGTCTTTCTAGATTTAGCGAAAGCGTTTGACACTTTGTCTAGGGAAATTTTGTTAAACAAACTGGAGGCTCTGGGCAAACGTGGTATTGCGCTACAATGGTTTCAATCATACTTAATAGGCCGTATGCAAAAAGTGACTGTCGGTGATTTATCGAGTGATCTAGCAGAGGTTAATTTCGGAGTGCCCCAAGGCAGTCTGCTGAGTCCCACTCTATTCTTAGCATATATAAATGACTTGTGCTCACTTAATATCAATCAGGCTCAGTTCTTTACTTTCGCGGATGACACCGCAGTGGTGTTCTATAGTGATAGCTGGGATTCAGTACAACGCCTATGTCAACAGGGGCTACAAGAGGTGTATTCTTGGCTCAGAAGCAATCTACTTACTATTAATACTAGTGACCACAGACAAACTAAACATAAAACTACATAGTTGTCTAAACTACCTCAGTAAGAACAATTTTTGTGGGTGTCCTAAAATTCAACAGGTTAGCGACTTGAAATATTTAGGCGTGGTGTTAGATGTATTCCTACGGTGGGACAGGCAGATACACACTCTGAGTGGTAGGCTACGCAAATATATGTTCAATTTTAAAAGGCTTAGGAATGTGGCTAATCCAGAGGTAATAAGGCTTGTCTATGTATCCTTTTGTGAATCAACTCTAAATTACTGCCTACCTGCGTGGGGTGGAGCTGGTAAAACTTTTTTAATGAAACTGGAACGTGCACAACGTGTAGTTCTAAAGCCTGCCTGTAAAAAACCCTTCCGTTATCCCACAGACAGCCTCTACTCAGAGTGTGGATATTTGCGTGTCAGACAGCTATATGTCAGATCTGTTGTGCTGAGATTCCACAAGTCAGCAGCCTCAACAGTGATCACACGCTCTCGCCTTCAGAGGTGGAGGTGCCCCTTATTGCGCACACAGTCGGCACGTAAATTATTCCATTTTGCTGGGCCATTTCTCTACACTAAAGTTAACAGAGCTCTCAAAATCTTGAAAATATCCCGGTACAAATGTAAAAAAACGCTTAATAAATGGTTAATGAAATCCAATTATGAAGACACAGAAAAAATGCTAAAATTAAATATATAACAGTAACACTGGTGCAAAAAGACATACACGAACACACACACACACACCACACACTCACGTACACTAACACACATACACACACACACATACTCACACAAAACTAATGTAAGGTATAAGTTGCATATTTATTTTTTAAGTTTATTCTAAACTATTTTATTTGTTACCTACGGAAGGAAGTGATTTCCGCGATACAGGGAATCCTAGTGCGGAAATCACTGTTCCACTTATTGCTGTAATCACATCTGTACTTGCGATATTTATCTGAATAAATCTGAATCTGAATCATCTGAAGTGATGATGCAGTCTAAGATAGTAACGGGCTACCCTGTGTGGGGATAGCAGCTATATTAAACCCATTCCCTTGGTCGGATTCTAGACGGCATCGTACCGGAACGCTAAACGTTATGGCACTATATAATCGCTTGGCGGTACGTCTTTGCCGGTAGGGCGGTAACTAGCCACGGCCGAAACCTCCCACCAGACATTTTTATCATACAAAATCCATACGAATACAATTGCGAAACTTTGAGTGTCTGTCTGTGTGTTACTTTTTCACGGTCCTTCCATTCAACCGATTTAGATGAAATTTGGTATAGAGTCTTTGCATCCCGAAGACGCACATAAGCGGAGACGGAAAATCAAAGGATTCACAGACGGAATTTTAAAAACCCTGAGTCTACGCAAACGAAGTAAGGGGCAGGACATGAAGTTGTAAGATCCTGTCAACCTACGCTAATGCGACAGACGTTTCGTAGGTATAGAGCTCTAGTAAACCTCAAAGAAAACAGCTACAGAAGTTTTTCACAAGTGAAAACTATCCGCTTTTAAAGCGCTTTCAAAGACGCGTGTTATTTTACCGACTGCTATATTTAGGCAGCCGGAAAGGCCTGATCTAGACTAACGACTAAATAAAATCTGTCGATAAATCGCTTTTTATAGCTTCCATCGAGTCAAATTTATGAAAATACAAGTTGATGCCCGCGACTACGTCCGCGTTGATTGAGGTTTTTTGGTTCCCGTAGGATTCCCGTAAGTTGCCTATGTGTTAATCTATCTCCATTCCAAATTTCAGCTTGATTGGATGTTTGTTACTCAATCACGCCAGAACGGTTGAACGGATCTGGAAGAAATTCGGCACGGAGATAGATTATAGTCTGGATTAACACATAGGCTACTTTTTATTCTGGAAAATTAAAGAGTTCCCACGGGAACCAAAAACCTCAATCCACGCGGGCGAAGTCGCGGGTATAAAACATGTTAACATAAATCGATGTGCGACTAAAATTGTACGTCTGTTATACACCTTAGGTAGAATCGTCGGCAAGTTGTGTTCGGCAAAACTCGGTCATACGGTTTCATACTGTTTCTAGTCCACCCACGGTGGTGAATGCTTTTGAATGTAGCTATGTACCTAAGTGTGCTTACTTTGTTGTTACCATAGAGATGAGGAGAGTACTAAACGAAGTTGGGAATGTCGATTGTTTGATTTCCTTTCTGGCGCGGTGTTTAATCCAAGAATGTCCAACTAGTTGATAGTCGTGAATGGAGGGGGTCACGCAACTGATATTGTGAAGTACATATTATATTATGGTTTTAGTATAAGTGATATTGTGAATGTTAGAGTTAAGTTTTAGGGTTACTGATTGTACACGCGAAGGCTTCACTCGATTGTTGTGATCTCAGTTCAATAATTTGAAGGTTACCTGGCCGCTTCACGGGACGTGGAGTTGTCAGGAAACGCCGAGCTGTTAGCATTATTACTGTTTGTCATTATAATATGTATAATGTAATGTAAAAACAGTCGATGATCAGAAGGCAAATAATAGGAACTGAGTACAGACTATTCGGAGTATATACCTATTATCGTACTTGCCTATTTAACTACCTTGGGGGTGGAATTTAGAAAATTCTTTCCTAAGTACACCTCTAGGGTGCTCAAGGAATATTCTAAAAAAATTTCAAATTTCTACGTTCAGCCTTTTGGGCTGTAGGTTGTCAGTCAGTCACTTACAAAGACAATATATAAACCAGTATAAGACTGTTCACTTCATACATTCAATCAAATGCGCATTAAAGTAGCCGGTACCTTGTAATTCTTCGCAAAATCTGAGATGGCGTAACTATGCAAGCTGTTTGTTAAAATTAGTTGAATGTAAATTTGCTATTTCCTTATGTGATTTTATCAAATTTTTGTATTTTGATAATTTTATATAAATAATTAATACAAATTGAACCAAGAAAATACGATATTTCACCGATTTTACTATAATCATATAAAGAGCGAGCCTGGTATCGCCATCTAACGATAGTATTAACCTAGAAAAATTTTTATAAGGGAGTTAGCAATCTATACTTTGTATTATAATTAATCTATGGTCACTTAAGACAAAGCCTTTTATATTTATTGATTGATGATTGATTGATATCGACGTATGTGATTCCTGTGTATTATCTCTGATGCGTTACAAAGTAGGCATAATAACAACCAAGAATATTTTGTATCACTATTATATTTTCAAGTACGCTACTTTATAATGCTATTAATGAATAATAGGTACATAATATTATACGTATAACTGGTATAACGTAACATTATAACGGTATTCAATATGGATATGTTTACTACACCGATGCGTCCAAACTTTAATCACATAAAAGCAATGATGTACCATAAAAGGTATAATTTAGGCCACACTTTGAATAGCACTTCACTTAATAATGCGTACTTGGAACGTGTTATTTATATATCTCATTAAATTGGTTACAATCATAATCTAGATCGGATATTTTCGATGGTCAATTAAGGTGGAGCATTTAATTTTTGTGAGGAAGGACCAATATTATCAGGCAGTAGGCCATTATGACATAATAAGGCACTGTACAAACAAACCTCAGCCGTTTTTTACGAGTAGGTATATCGACATTATGCTTTTGTCTTACTCTTTTAAGGTCCTTAGTTCTTACCAAAATGGTAAAGCAACATTACCGCAGTATCTATCTAAGACTGCACCATCACTTTTGTGACATCTCAGGTGAGATCGCAGTCAGAACTCGAAGTGGAAAAAAAGGAGTCTTGGGCCATCTGTCTGACAAAGTTGCAGATCCCAATAACTGGTAGGTAAATAATAAATATGCTATACACTAGAAATTTAGGAAACCTTTTAATAATGCTTACCATACCTACCTTGCCGATCCGTACAAATAAAATAATAATTATTGTTAGGGTATGTCAAATACTTAAAAACAATATTTAAATTAAATAAATATCTAAAATAATTTTTGTAACAATAATTATTAAAGAAGAACAAAAAACTTGTTATATTCACGAGCGCGCGTAAACTTTACTTGTGGTTGTGGTGTGCGTAAGTGTGCGTGCCTCTCGGAGCGGTCAGTCGTACGCACAATAACGTACACGCACACATTTACACGTATACAAATGTATACAGATAAGACGTTAACACAACCATGAGCCACGCGCACTCGTGAATTGCAAGAGATAAAAATAAATAAATGATAAATGATTTATTTATTTCACATAGGACAACTTGTGTCACTTATGAAACATATTTACTCAAGACTACCACCGGTTCGGAAAAATAATTCTACGGAAACGAGCTGATTCTACTGAGATTTTTTATCAACTTTAACGGTGACGCAACGCATAAGGGCCCAGGTGTCGTCCATGCGTAGGCGTCCTTATCGAACTGTTCTACCTGACACTCGATCCCATGCCCTTGGGCGCACAAAATAAACAACAGTAGCCCCGCACCTGTTGGACAATTATCCCAACTCAGGGATCCCTAAACCCGTTTCAACTTTTTAATACCCCGTGGCCGTAGCGTTACTAATGGTCGGAATCTGGTTCTGTTTTCACTTATTTGCTTATTTGTTTACGCTTGAACTGGTTTGGTTAATTATAAGTTTTTTAAATAGTTAGGTCAGGATAAAGGTTGATGCCTAAGTCAAAAATAAATTATTTCTTACTGATTTTTAAAAATAGGGTCTCCCAAAAGACCTAAAATTTCACATGCTTGGTTAGTTTTTAGTTTTAGGTTCCCGCGGGAAACGAAATTCTTCAATCCACGCAGACGAAGTCGCGAGCATCAGCTAGGTTATAATATTAGTATATCATACTAATATACTTCCTATATTATTATCTACAAATGAATTCCTAAAAAATAAATTTCCCACGGGCGAATTCGTAGGCATCATCTAGTAATGATATTATAAGCTTACCAACTTGAAATACAGAGAATTTAGGTAAAGGTATTTTATTGAACTATCCAATATCATTATATTCTTGCATATCATTAAAAACCTAATCGCCAATCCGGTACAAACTCGAACACAAAATAACAAATCCGTGACGAGGTTCGAGAACCCTTGGTAGTCGACATCAAAGGCAACGTTTTTGTTGCGACGAGAGATCACGCTCGTTATTTTTATTGTATAAAAAGTTCTCGAGTTACAATCGTGGCCCCAGCCTTCATTCACAGGGAGTCGAGTGTCGTGATGATATAACAGTTACTGTGCAGTATTATAGCTACATTGATATGGGTACACTTACAATGGTACGGGTATTGTACTGGATTTTTGAGATCATTTAACACAGTTAGGAAATTCTGATTTTTGCGTTGGTTCCTCAGGTATCAATTGGTGAAATATAAGTGCCATAGTTATGGCCTACCTAAACCTAGTTATAGGTATGTCAGGCTGATCTTAGGCTGATTATCAATTCATCACGTGAGATCGCAGTCCCAGGGACTAATATAATGAATGCGAAAATGTATTTTTTTGTTGGTTTATCCCTAAGGCCCTGTCCTACGTCAGCGACTCGATAAGATGCGAGTCGCGACCGTATAAAGGCCCTACGTTCCACGCCGCGCCGCACCTCTCTAGTAGGTGTAGACCTCTAAACAACCCTAGTTTGGAGGTCTAGGGTAACGGAACCGCGCCTCCGCCTCCGTAAGTGCGGAAATTTCGCAAGAAATCGTACCTCCGCTTCCGCTTCCGCCTCCGCAGTTTTAGGCGGAGTTGTAACGGAGGTTTACTGGCGAGAGGTACAAATTGAAGAAGGTGAAATCAGTAACACCATTACAACAAGCAAAAAGGCAACCTTAGAAGAATCCTCAAAAAAAAACAAATGTGGGATTCATGGAATCCTAAAGCACAGAAATGGACGATGTGATCGGATCCACCTCCAAATCCACCTCCGCCTCCGCCTCCGCGGAGGTAAAGCCCCTTCACCTCCGCATCCGCCTCTGCTTCCGCTAGGGACGCCTCCTTTACAACCCTACTCCAAACAGTAGCTGACCGGCCCACGTCGCGTAGAAAGGTTTGTCATTTTCAACGGAGTCGTTTCGCGTTGCGTTTTATAGCGTTGCTTTCGTCACTCACCTATGAAAACAGGTTCCCTAGGGATAACGGGTCAGTCACGCTACAACCGAGAAACGCTTTGGCGTGATTTTTTGCATTGGCATAGTTTTGAACCTCGACAATGACATAGGCTGCTTTCTATCCCGGTAAATTAGAGAATTTCCAGGGGATTTGTAAAAACACAAATCCACCGGCGACAGGAAAAAAGGTGTGTCTTGAGTGTATCGAATATCTAAAAAGTATGGGAAGCCACGACGTCGGTACGTGTTACATCATTGTGGGTTTTTGGATAAAGTCAACAATGCCTAGCCGATACATTGTCATCGTTTATTGAAATCGTGTACAAAAGAGAGAAAGCACAAAACGACTCTTAACATCTTAGGCTGCATTATCACGTCTTATCAAAACGACGCGACGTGAGATGGCATGTAAGGGCTAATTTGTAGTAGAATGCATACTAAATACTAATATCTTGTCCTCTTTGTTGGTCTCTCCCGGAAAAGAGCAACGTATCAGCATGATTTTAAGAATGGCCATAGTAGAGCACCTCGAGTAATCAACATACCTACCCTTTGTTAGGGTTCCGTAGCCAAATTTGGCAAAAACGGAACCCTTATAGATTCGTCATGTCTGTCTGTCTGTCTGTCTGTCTGTCTGTCCGTCCGTATGTCACAGCCACTTTTTTCCGAAACTATAAGAACTATACTGTTGAAACTTGGTAAGTAGATGTATTCAGTGAACCGCATTAAGATTTTCTTACAAAAATAGAAAAAAAACAATAAATTTTGGGGTTCCCCATACTTAGAACTGAAACTCAAAAATTTTTTTTTCATCTAACCCATACGTGTGGGGTATCTATGGATAGGTCTTCAAAAATGATATTGAGGTTTGTACTATCATTTTTTTCTAAACTGAATAGTTTGCGCGAGAGACACTTCCAAAGTGGTAAAATGTGTGTCCCCCCCCCCCCCCTGTAACTTCTAAAATAAGAGAATGATAAAACTAAAAAAAATATATATGATGTACATTACCATGCAAACTTCCACCGAACATTGGTTTGAACGAGATCTAGTTAATAGTTTTTATAATAATTTAAAATTTACTACATGTTTGTACGGAACCCTCGGTGCGCGAGTCCGACTCGCACTTGGCCGGTTTTATATTTAAATAATATAAATCGGAGCAGATGAAATAGTGGGCAACAACAACAAAAAATTCTTTCCAAAAAACCGACTTCCAACGCCATTGTAAAGTACAACATAATTTTGATTTCTACCCACTATGTTGAAGTCAGGCGGGTACAACAAGGATAAGCAAAGTTGACGCATCAGACTCGCCCGACTTCAACATAGTGGGTAGAAATCAAAATTATTTTGTAAATACTGTACAGTGGCGTTGGAAGTCGGTTTTTTGGAAAGAAATTTTATTTTTAACTTTTTAGTGTCTGGGTTGAGGATTTGGAGTCAGAATTTTTTATGGGACCACCTCGAGAGCTTCTTCTAACGACTGATAGAATATAATTTCAAATCGGTTCAGAAACCACGGAGATATGCACCGACATACATTAAAAATATTAAAATACGCTCGGAATTGAGAGCCTCCTCCTTTTTTGAACAACGGTTAAAAAAACGCCAAAAATGTAGCGCCAACAGAACATAAAAAACCGGCCAAGTGCGAGTCGGACTCGCGCACCGAGGGTTCCGTACTCAAGAAGTAGGTACTGAAGCAAAACAATCAGGCAAAAACCAATATGTTTATTTGACGACGAGTACTTAGAAGAACTTGCGTTTAACCCAATCTTTGACGGTAATAATTACCTTTGTTAATGAACCGCAAAACTAACTTTGTTTGTAGAGGTTTACTGTTAATATCAAAAAAACTATGCTAGTTAGAGCATTGGCTGTAGTTTTCCTGTAAAATATACATAAAGTCCTATTGACCATAATTATTTCAGATTTTTCGATTGGTAAACTCCGGAGATAAAGGGGGGGAACGGTATTTTTTTAGACTTTTTCCCCGATAAATCAAAAACTATCATGACTAAAAATAATTAAAAATCTGTTTTAGAATGTACAAAGTAAACCCTTTCATATGATACCCCACACAGTACAGTTATCTCACTTTTAAATTTCAACCCTCCGATTTTCCCCCCTTTTTAAATAAGAACAAAAATAATTTCCAATTTTTTTTAATTTCAGTGTCTTTGGGCCACTAATATACATAACTATTCCAAATTTCATGTCGATAGCTTCGGTAGTTACTGAAATAATCGAGTGTGACGGACGGACAGACGGACAGACGGACAGACGGACAGACAGACGGAGAAAGTCGCACCATAAGGGTTCCATTTTACCATTTTGGTACGGAACCCTAAAAAAGAAACAAAAAATGTTATAAATCTCTAAAGTCGAAATAGTACGAGAAGGCACGACGTACGTACGTGCTACATTGTGGGTTATTGGATAAACTCAACAATGCCTAGCCGTTACATTGTCATCGGTTATTGAGATCGTGTACATCCTAAGTGTTAGATAAATACAAATTGGTTTACGATCACGGAGAAAGCACAAAAATATCGTGTTCTATTATATTGGACCCACCTGTAGACGTGTTTACACGATTTGAGGTAAAAAATGGATTAGACCACCATGGGTTTTTCTATTACCTAAAATATTTTGACAGCGTTGAATTTATTGAGTACTAGCTGATGCCCGCGACTTCGTCCGCGTGGATTAAGTTTTTTGTTATTCTCGCGGGAACCCCTTAATTTTCCAAGATAAAAAGTAGCCTATGTCACTCTCCAGGTCCTCAACTATTCCTTTGCCAAAAATCACGTCGATCCGTTGTTCCATTGCGGCGTGATTGAAGGACAAACCAACAAACAAACACACTTTCGCAAATATTTATGATATTAGTATGATAATATGATAATATTATATGTTATTAAGTATACCTAGTCATTTGTTTTAATTGGAATGAGATGTTGGATGTTAATTTAAATGCCATTGTTGTGAATTTTAACTTCGATTTGCTATTTATTTGAGTTTTTATTTTAATTGATTGATTGAAAGAAAACTTAAAAATGGACGTATCGGCTGTCGTTTATGACGTAGGCATACACTAAGACAGGATTTTTGAAAATTCTACCCCTAATGGTCAATAGTAAGTGTTTGAAATTCGTATGAAAATCGAGCTTTACGTGAGCGAAGCTGCGGGCAAAAGATTTCTCATAAAATAGTAATAGATTTCTGCTTTTTACTACATAATCCAAAGTAATAAAGTATGATCAAGCTATAATAAAAGATAAAACTAACAAGGTGCCATATAAGGATGCCTAGCAACGAAATGCAGGTCCCATTTTTTAAACCAAATACTCAACATTAACATTTTTTTCTCATAAAATAGTTTTCCATCGTTTTCTTATATTTTCTTATCTGTGGCCTCTATTATTAACTACGCAATCCAAAGTAATAAAGTACGATCAAACCATGATAAAACCATATAAAACTAACAAAGTGACATCGCTTGACTGAAAACAATGCCTAGCAAGAAAATGTTAACAGGTCCCATTGATTTATGTTTCCTTATGCGTTTATTATTTCCTGGTACTTAAGTTGTAAAATCCACATAATAACTAGGTTTTATAAGAGTGTTTGTACTGAGTAATTTCTAATAGGCTGTCGTAAAACGTTAAAAACCAAGAATCAAGCCCATGCGCTCTTTAGATAGATAGATTTTAAACTCTTTTATCTACTCCAGCATCGAAAAGTTCCAATTTCGAATTTGACAACTATATCCAACGATGACTATATCGAATTGAACCCTCTTTCGTGTTTGCTTCTCATAACGATACAGGTCGTTGTATGGGAGCTGTATCGTTATGAGTCGTAGCTGTATCGATATGGTTATCTTCATAAATAGGATACCTATAGCTTAGCGGCTCTGGGTTCTGGCACTTTTGGTTTTTATTAATTTATAAAGTAAAAAATTATAAAGACGTCCTTGTCGTAGATAAAATCTTGTATGCAACTGTACGTAATTAGTCATTTTAATTCTCGTACTATCCTATTTTGATACTCGGCAAGCCTCGTATCAAAAAACAGCACTCGAATTAAAATGACCCTCATTACGATACAGTTGCATAAATAGCTATATTGCACACATTAAAATTATTGAAACAATACACAAAAGTTAAGAATATTATAAGACAAAACGCGGTGGTCTTATTGCCAAATCTATTTCTTCCAGACACCCTTTGGGGAGAGGAGATTAGGTATCTAACGCGGGATAGTACATAAAACGAAAACTTGAGCTATTTATCTTTAAAATTTTAAGTCGCGATTTCGATTCCCGATAAATTTAATGTAAGTAATAATTATTTTATACCACATACGAGAACTAAGGTCATTCAAACGATTAAATTAAAAATCCATACATAATTATAAAGTCGAAAGTGTGAATGTCTGTCTTTCGGGTTGCTACGTTTTACGGCCTATCTTTTTAAACGATTTTGTTGAGATTTGGCTGTGTGATAATATGCATCCCGGGAAAGGACATAGGCTACTTTTTATTCAAAAGGAATAAAAAAACTTTAGTAACGCGGACGAAGTCGCGGACATCCTCTAGTGTCCAGTCCTAGTACAATATACCTGCCTACTCGAGTCGTAGGAGAATTTTCAATACAATATTATATCACTCTAAAGCTGCTACAATCAGTGTATAGCCGGGTCTGTCGTTTGTATGGGTGTTGACCCATGAGTAGGTATTGTATTTTCTCTCCCTGCGGATATAAACAAGTTATATTATTCCTTGTAGGTGACCAAGTTATCTACTCATACGGAAGGAAAAAGCTGGCGAATCCGAAAATCGCCTGTATAAATAAAATATTACGACGGATGTCGACCAAATTATGTTTATTTTTACGTCCAGCCCCGTATTTACGTGGGCGCTATGGCGATATCGGTCACGGAAACACGCTAGGACGTAAAACCACGTAAAATTTGAGGCCTTTGTGAAGTACGACTCCTTGCTGAGTTCAGTTTTTATGACGAAAACCGAACACACTGTTGCTCTTTGTCACTTTATCTGCAAAGGAAAGAGATGAATTGATTTTCCCATCGATTTAGTATTTTATGGATTTGTCTATCGTATTAAAAATTCAAAAAAACAATTTGATGCCTTTGTGAAATACGACTCCTTGCTAACTTCAGGGGCCATACTGCCGACGCAATAAAGTGATACTTAAGCAATATTGCTCATAATGACAGTTTTATGTCACGTACCTTGTCGTAGGTACCTATAATACATCATACTAATATTAAAGCGAAAGTGTGTTGGTTTGTTGGTTTGTCCTTCAATCACGCCGCAACGGAGCCACGGATCGACGTGATTTTTGGCATGGGTATATAGTTGAGGACCTGGAGAGTGACATAGGCTACTTTTCTTGCCGGCTCTTCTCAGTAGAAACAGCTTTCCGAACCGGTGGTAGCCTTTAACGTATCATAAGTGACACAAGTGGTCCTACATGAAATAAATAAATCATTTATCATTTATCCCGGAAAAATTAAGGAATTCCCGCGGGATACAAGTCGCGGGCATCAGCTGGTAAGGATTATAATTCTAGAACACGAAAGTCAATAATAACTTTCTCGAATGGATTTTCCCATAGATTTAGTATTTGATGGAGTTTTCTATCGTATTCCAGGAACTATCAGTCCAAGTAGGTATCGTCTAAATCTGTTAACCAGCTAATTTTTATGAGACGGACATTCCGCGTCAGTACTTTGTGTTATGTGGAGCTGCGCAGATTGGCACGCCAGGACAAAACGTCGTTCCCCTCCAATGCAGGCATATTACGCGGACGCTTATGTGTGTTGAGCCTTTATAAGCTTTGCTAAGTTGTATGGAATATATTTCGCAATATTAGTAATTCCTACAAAAAATACTTGTATAACGAAGAGAAAATCTAGTTCCCAATATTTTCGGCTAGTTTTTACGTGCTACCATTACTCTGACCCAATTTTTAGGGATCCGTACCCAAAGGGTGCCAACCCTATTACTAAAAGCTTTTTTGTCCGTCTTTCCATCTGTCTGTCAGCGGGATATACACTATCGCATGTATCGTAATAGGTAGGTACTTACACAGTTGAAATTTTCGATGAGTGTGTATTTCTGTTGCGTCGTATTCCTCATTACTGAGGGTAGTGACCAATTTCCATTTCAAGTAATAGTAGGAGTTTTCTTAGGATAATAATGCGGTGGGTTCCCTGCATACGACTCGAAAGAGTATTTAAATTCTTAGGTTTCTGTAACGGTTATTATAAGATGTTAGTACCTACTTATAACTGGGACCGAGGGCTTAACGTGCTCTCCGAGGCACGGAGGAAATGAAATGGCCTCCAAATTCGGTCACCCACCCAGTTACTGGCTTGGGTCAACGTCGCTTAACATTCGCAATTTGCGTTGACTGATATGCGTTGTCACAACTAGGCCACTCATCCCTCTATTAATCGCTATGACAAAAAATATTAAAAAAATAAATAAACGTGGACCCATAAACAAGAAATTTGATTCGTAAGCGTGTCTCTTGTATTACGGAAGTATTAAAGAAAGTACAAAGTGTTAAATCTTGTACGGAACCCTTAGTGTGCGAGTCCAACTGGCACTTGGCCGGTTTTTCTATTGCGTGTTTAGGAAAATACACGATTTGTGTAGCATATGGGTCCTACGTGTGTAGACTAGGACCTTTTACGGAGATTATATTTGTAGTTTGTATTATGGTTAGTATGTTAATAGTATTTTAAAAAAAGTCAATTAAATATTACGCCTCGTTGGTCTAGTGGTCTAGTGGTAGTCGACTGCGGATCACGAGGTCCTGGGTTCGATTCCCGGTCGGGCATAAAAGTTAGGTATTGGGTTTTTCAATTAAGAAATTCTCAGTGCCAGCCCGGAGTTGGAAGTTGGCGGTGTTTCACCCCCGTGCCTCGGAGAGCACGTTAAGCCGTCGGTCCCGGTTATTATCACTAACATGATAATAGTCGTTAAAGCCCGCCAACCCGCATTGGAGCAGCGTGGTGGGTCTAAGCTCTAATTCCCTCTCTCCTATGAGAGTGGAGGCCTGTGCCCAGCAGTGGGACGTTTATAGGCTGTAGTGTGTGTGTGTGTGAGGTCTAGTGGTCATCATGTTCGACTGCGGCTGACGAGGTCCCGGGTTCGAGTCCCGGGTCGGGCTATAATTGAGTGTTGGATTTTTCTGATTAGAAGTTCTCAGTACTAGCCCGGAGTTAGGAAGTTGGCAGTGTTTCGCATGCATGTTAAAAACGCATGGATTTGAGTCGCAGAAATGCTCAGGACGGGGTTACTTATGTGTCTTCAGATTATTGCAATTATTGTATACATCCATACTAATAATATAAATGCGAAAGTGTGTCTGTCTGTCTGTCTGTCTGTCTGTCTGTCTGCTACGCTTTCACGGCCCATCTGTTCAACCGATTTTGATGAAATTTGGTACAGGGATAGGTTGTATGCCGGGGAAGGACATAGGCTACTTTTTATCCCGGAAAATTTAGAAGTTCCCGCGGGAGTCAAAAAACCTCAATCCACGCAGAAGAAGACGCGGGCATCATCTAGTACTTTATATTTTTTCAAAAGAGCAACCACCGAGTATCTTGCTGGTTATTCTCGGTAGGAACGGCATTCCGAACCAGTGGTAGATTCATTTGACTATTCATAAGCACTTGTAAAAAGTCTATTTGAATAAAAAACATTTGAATTTTGAATTTTGAATCTCACCCTCGTGCCTCGGAGAGCACTTTAAGCCATCGATCCCGCTAACCCGCATTGGAGTAGCGTGGTGGGTCTAAGTTCTAACTCCCTCTCTCCTATGAGAGTGGAGGCCTGTGCCCAGCAGTGGGAAGGTTAATGGGTTGTAGTGGTAAATATTACGAATTTAGTTTATTTCAGTGAATTGCCAAAATATTTAAAATACTTAGCTGCTGATTTAGAGGTTCAATTCACCGGTAGTTACCAGAATGCATCGACTGTGAAAAGTTACCACCCTACCGGCAAATGCGTACCGCCAAGCGATTAAGCGTTCCGGTACGATGTCGTGCTGAAACCGATTAGGAGTATGGGTTTAATATTACATCCATAAACCTCAGGTTAGCCCGCTACCATCTCAGACCATCAGGTGAGATCGCAATTAAGGGCATCAGTTGAGAATGCAATCAAGGGCTTACGTGTAGCAGAAAAAAATAATTAAAAAGGTTGGATTGTTTGATGGAGGTTTTGCACGTAGGTTTTCTTACTAACTATAGATACATGAGATTACTAGCTGATGCCCGCGACTTCGTCTGCGTGGTTTAAGTTTTTTGATTCCCGCGGGAACTCCTTAATTTTCTGTGATAAAAAGTAGCCTATGTCACTCTCCAGGTCCTCAACTATACCCTTGCCAAAAATCACGTCGATCCGTTGCTCCGTTGCGTCGTGATTGAAGGACAAACCAACAAACCAACAAACCAATAAACCAACAAACAAACACACTTTCGCATTTATAATATTAAGTATGATAGTAAGTAAATCCTTTTTTAGTGATAGCGAGTGAAAGCTGTGTGTCGAGTTAGAACTTTCATGTATAAACACATGCAGCTAATAAATATTAATATTATGTATGGTATTTAAAATGCTTGTGGGCTAAAGAGAAAGAGATTGATCGAATCGAGAGCAGGATGTTGCTCAGACGTATTTGCATACCAAGATAATTATTGATTTCAATTAAGTGTACTCATATACGTGCCACAACCACGACCAAAGTTAATTGATCATTAGCTGGTTTTTTGGTTCCCGTGGGAAATCTGTCATTTTCCGGAATAAATATTAGCATGTGTGTTATTCCAGAGTATATTCTATCTCTGTGCCAAGTTTAATAAAGATAAGTTCAGCCGTTCTGGCGTGATTGAGTAACAAACATCCATCCATCCAAACTTTGACATTTATATAATTTTAACCCATTGTCCACTACTGAGCTTTCGAGTCTTCTCTCAGAATAAGAACGGCCACAGCCTACCACGCTGGCCAAGTGTAGTTTGGCAGTCTTTTGAGATGATGCCCGCGACTTTGACCGCGAGGTTAAAATGTTTGTTTCCCGCGGAAACTCCTTAATTTTCCGGGATGAAAAGTAACCTATGGCCTTCCCCGGGATGCAGCCTATTACAGTACCAATTTTTGTCAAAAGTCGTATCGCGTCGCGTTGCGTCGTTTCGTCGCTTTTGTCGCTCACTTAGGAGAACGGGTTGTATTTCGTTGATGGAGCCCTATTAGGTGAACCGAAAAAAGCAAGCGATTCGCAGGGAGCCGCTGGATCCCGGCGGCGCACGACAGCAGCGTGTGGAAGTCCCTGCAAGAGGCCTTTGTCCAGCTTTGGGGGAGTGTGTGTAGTAACTTATTATTAACTAGAGAATGCCCGCGACTTCGTCTGCGTGGTTTGAGGTTTTTTGGTTCCCGCGGGAACTCTTTATTTTCCGGGATAAAAAGTAGCCTATGTGCTATTCCAGACTATAATATATCACTGTGCCAAATTTCAGCCAGATCCGTTCAGCCGTTGGGGCGTGATTGAGTAACAAGTATCCATACATTCATCCATCCATCCATACATCCATCCTAACTTTCGCATTTATAATATTAGTAAGATTCAATGAGTTAAGAAAACTAAGGTATACCTTTTCCTATGTGAACAAGTGAATATAATTAAAATTATTAAAAAATACGACTGCTCTGCCGTAGCCCGTATTGAATTTTCAAAAATTTATAGCCCGTGTCATTCGGGATATTGAACTATAGTGTTATATATTTTTGGAATCTACTCATCATTTTCTAGATGATGATTATATAGTTAACCTTATTTTCGAATATTTTTTTTCAACTTTAGTCTTTAATGCGGGACCATGGTCACCCCATCAAATTTTTTTAAAACTTTACTGGCCTATGTCATCCGGAATAAGCTAGGGCTTCTAACGATACCTCATTTATCAAAATCGGATCAGACGTATAGATGTTATGGTGGAATATACAAACTCACATACATACATACATACATACATACATACATACATGAACCCTGAAAACAATATACTCCTTTTTTCAGGCAGTCGTATAAAAAAATATATTACCTGCAGTGTTAATTTTACTTTAGTAATAACTCAGGCTTTCTTTATCATCGTTGTCATTAGTAGGACTTTATCAACGTCACGAAGGAGGCGTTATATTTTCTAACAAATATAAAACGCGTAAGTAACTAGTCTCGGCTTCTCGGGAATTTCTTTTTACAAGTTCTTCCATATATTTTAACGTTTAAACTATCGTGAGAGATATTCATCATAAATATACATAACCCGGATACACTCACGTTTTATGTCGGAAAAGGACTAGTTTCGAACCCGTTCGGGGCCCTTATTCATGAGCCTGTTCGCGCGACGCGGTCGCTGCTCGACTACGGTTCGCATGTCGTGCAGCCCTCTGCGATGGTTGGGGTGGAGGGGGAGGTGACAATGCGTCTTCTCCCGACGACTCCTGCTGATCGTCCTCACTGGGGTCGTCATTTTGATGCAAGCACGCCGAGCTAACCGTGTCAGATTCCAAGTTTGCAGAGTGTACTATATTAGTGTTAAAAAGCGGTTTCCACGCCGGGGGCAGCATCCATCTACCATCACGGTTAAAATTCGGGTGACGACTGATCTCTATGGCCAACACAGACGTCTTGTCGAATCTTATGTAGTGAGTCGTACCCGAACTGAGCAGATGTTCCGCTATGGCCGACCCATTGGTGTCCACATTTTAAACACTACGTATGTGCTCCATCACCCTTATCCGGATGTTCCGACACGTCTCACCTATGTAGTTTTTACCGCAGTCACACGGGATCATGTACACACCCGGCACATCTAATGGGTCCCGGTCTTTCGGTGAGCGCAGCATACTACGTATGCAACCCGGAGGACGGAATCTGGTCTTGATATCACATTTTCTTCGTAGAAAGTGACCTATCTTGTCCGTCACTCCTTTGATATAAGGCAAAAAGGCTGGAAAACGATCTGCGCTCAATGTTTTTTGAATCCGAGTATTAAGTCCCAACCGTGAACTCTGACGCCAGTTATACCCATTACGTTCCAGGGCGTATCTGACACGATCAAGTTCTTCCTCTATGTACGGTGGGTCACACAGCCTCAGGGCTCGGTTCATGAGACTTCTTGGCACAGACGCCAGGTGCGAGGGAGGGTTCTTCCATATAGTGGAGGTGTAGGTACGTTATGTAGACTAAAGTCAAATTATTTAGAACTAGATGATGCCCGCAACATTGTTTTTTGACTTCCTGGTGAACTCCTAACTTTTACGGGATAAAATGTATTTCGGACTATAATCTATCTCTGTGCCAAATTTCATCCAGATCCGTTCAATCGTTCTGGCATGATTGAGTAACAAACATCCATCCAAACTTTCACGTTTTTATTAATACATAGCTATTTCGTAAGTAATTCAAACAAAATAAGAAAAAAATAAAAACTTCCTGCCTTACCAATATTATTATACTTAATTATCGAAAATCAATTAAAATTCCCTAATCATTGTACACGAGTTTTTATTAGCTCTCAATATAATGAATTATTTATAATCTCGTTTTAATAACAAGTTTCACATAAAAGTGTTACCGTTAAATATTGGACTGGTTTAGATTAGCTCGGCATACGAATAATAACAACATCCATACTGTAATCTTACTAATCCATACTATCCATACTAATATTATAAATGCGAAAGTGTGTCTGTCTGTCTGTCTGTCCGTCTGTCTGTCTGTCTGTCTGTCTGCTACGCTTTCACGGCCTAACTACTCAACCGATTTGGATGAAATTTGGTACAGAGATAGGTTACATCCCGAGGAAGGACATAGGCTACTTTTTATCCCGGAAAATTGAAGAGTTCCCGCGGGAATAAAAAAAATATATCTGTTCAAGCGATTTTGATGAAATTTGGTATAGGGATAGGTTGTATCCCGGGGAAGGGCATAGGCTACTTTTTGTCCTGGAAAATTTAAGAGTTCCCGCGGGAATAAAAAAAACCTCAATCCACGCGGACGAAGTCGCGGGCATCATCTAGTATTATAATGTTTGTTACTCAATCACGCCAGAACGACTGAACGGATCTAGATGAAATATGGCATGGAGATAGATTATAGTCTGGCGTAATATATAAGTATAGGCAACTTTTTTTTTTCGGAAAATTAAAAAGTTCCCGCGGGAAACAAAAAACCTCAAATGCATGTTAGTTACTCAATCAAGCCAGAACAGCTGAACGGATTTGGCACAGAGATAGATTATAGTCTGGAATAACACATAGGTGACTTTTTATCCTGAGATTAAAAGTTTTAATCCACGCGGTCAAATTCGCGGGCATCAGCTAGTTATATTATAAACTAGCTGATGCCCGCGACTACGTCCGCGTGGATTGAGATTTTTGGGTTCCCGCAGGTACTCCTTAATTTTCCGGGATAAAAAGTAGCCTATGTGCTATTCCAGACTATAATCTATCTCTGTGCCAAATTTCAGCCAGATCCGTTCAGCCGTTGGTGCGTGATCGAGTAACAAACATCCATACATCCATCCATCCAAACTTTCGCATTTATAATAATATAGTAAGATTCGAAAGTGTGTCTGTCTGTCAGCTAGACTTTCACGGCCCATATTTTCAACAAATTCTGGTGTGGTAAAGAAATAGATTGTATCCCGAGGCTACTTTTTAAACCGAAAAATTAGGAAGGTCCCGCAGGAAATAAAAAAACCGTCCATGCGGACGAAGTCGCGACCGTCAGCTACTAAGTTTAAATAATAATTGAAATCAATTATATAATATGGCTTTCCTCAATTATGTAACTATCCTTATATCAGATTTAGTACAACAGGAGTTCGGTTTCAATAAGTTCAGATTACAACTTAGGATTTTGGATGTGGGTTTGTACTAAGAAATATTCTTTGTTTTAATTTCTTTCTCTTCCTAACTTATTACTAGGTAATGCCTATCTCCAGAGAAACTGGCCATCTGCGCGGGAGATATTATAGAACAGAGAGTGTACCTTGTACACTCTCTGTTCCTTTTTTCTCATAGCCTGATGGGACGTAATATCCGACACGACCGGAGAGAGATTAGGAACAGAAGGTACGCAACTACTTCCTGTTAAATACTTTATACTATTAGTACATCACTAGCAATGTCCGTATTATGAATTATGAGAAAGTGGATTGTTTGTTTTCAATGCTTAATTGGGAATTGGCCTATGTTAAAAACAAATTATTTCATTGTTATTAATAACTACAGGATCTCCCAAAAAACGTAATGTGCAAGTCCCTTGTTGTTGAATAACATTTTAAAATATCGATTACTCAAGTGAAAAAGGGCGTAGAATTTTGATGACGTCACAAGAAAGTATTTCATACAAAATCCCATACTAAGCGCGATACCCAGCCATAGCCAATGGAAATACGTCTAGGAAATAAAAAAATACAATTCAAGCTTTTGAATATAATTTTCTAAACCACTGAAGTAGGTACCTAATGAATTATTAGAAAGACGTAGAGGTAAAGGTTCCCAAATAAAATATTCTATTTTAAATAAAATAAATTCTTACCATGTAAGAGTTATACGATTTTTAATACGAGAAACGTAACTAAAGTTATACAGTGTACACCGCTAGATAATTTCACTATTGAAAATTAGACTAAAAAAAATCCTGGCTAAGTCTGTTGTGGGCACTTCTCAGATCAAGGCGCGTTTGGAACCCTCGTAGCTTTAGTTTTAAGATACCGTAACCGATTATCACCATCATGTTTTATAAGTAAGTAATTTTTAACGTCAATAAGTGTACCTGCAGTGTACCTTTATTGAATAAATGATTTGATTGATTGATTGATTGAAAAAACGACTTAAAATAGTGTTTAAACCAATGTTACTACATTAAGATTGACACAATTTCATTAGTTAAGTACCTAGAGTAACTTGTAAAAGCCATATAATTCACGCTAACGTGGTTAGATATGTTCATAATACTCTATTCTACAGTATAATAGGCTATTATTATTATATAATTATAATAATACTAGGCCACTAGGCTACTATTAATAGCATTAGTCTTTGTGAATAACAGATTAATGATTATTCACGTAAAAAATTAAAAATAAAAATTACGCGACATTTATTTCAAAAAATAAATGGAACTTTAGGTACTTACTAGATACTTTTTTAAACGAAAAACCATCCCTGATGTATATTATCATTTAAATTACAGACAGTAACTTAGCATGGTAAATTAAGTAGATAAGTACGTAGAAAAAGAAAAACAAAACAAAAGAAAAACAAAGCAAATGAAAATGGAAAATACCTCATTAAAAATGCAATAAACTCACCGTCATGTAATTTTCAGAAAATCCATATACAGTTTTCATACACACACAAACACCGAAACATGAAAAAGGTTTTCCAATTTCAAAATTCAAATGTCACACGCGCTTTTTTTTCATGAGTCACCATAGAGTATTTATGTGGTCATTTCACAGACACAAAAGAATTATTTCAATTGACGTGTACGCGTACAGAAACGCCGCGTGTAGCCGCGAGATTCGCGTACTGGTACGTACGATCACATACAATCGCGATGGCGTCCGGCCGGTAACTGAGGGTGTATAGTAGGCTCCGCTTGCCCCGGCCAGGCTGGAAAAACATAGATTCAGCGAACGCAGATGCGCCATTCATTATTTTTACCTATCGTGTGTAAATATATTTTTGCACGATACGTATTAATTACTACTATAATAATTTGCATCGATAAATAATTTATCAGATTCAATATCTTTTGAAGGCCTCTAACCTTATTTATTACAGGTCTCTAATACAAAACTGGTCTACTTTTTATATGGTAGGTTTGTACTTACCATCGAATAATTGTTAATTTGATTTTTACTTTTGGTTTTAGTATTAGCAGTGATACTAAAATTAATATATAATAAAAAGTGATATTTAAGTTGTAGTTATAAAAAATAAATTGGGATTTTAATAAGCAACCATCAAGTTAAGTTGTAAGCTTATTAATTTAATAGCATTTAATATTATAGTGCTATTGATCTTTTTCTTTGCGTTGGTTACAGGAAGATTTAAAATCAATTATGGCATTAAATCTAGTTTAATTTGTCTAATAACTCAAAGTATTTTCATTTTTATTTCAATATACTAGATAACTAAGATAATATCAACATTAATTATTTAGGAATAAATACTATAAATAAAAGTTTTTTTTTTTCTAAATCTGTACCTTCGTGAAAATAGTTCGTGAAAATGTCAGATCTTTGGGTTACAAAAATTTTAATCTATGACTCGACAACGACCTTAATCTGAAATCCCTTTTCAACTCCTCGGGCCTCTCATTATTGATCTCTTTCACTCCTTACCACCGGTGCAATAATGTGTTCCTCTCACTCGAACGTTTGAAAGCTCTCTACATCTGTCCCGCTTGCACTTCTCTGCAGAGCTTCCAAAACAAGGTAGAGGCGCCCGTACTATCAATGCGAGAGTGTGTATTAGAAATTTTTCCCTGATATTAGCCACAGAATACCAAATATATTTCGTTACCTTATTAGTACGCTGGAATTTTCTCTCTTGTTTCATATTGGATTTTTCTTGTATGTGACACGTTATTTTTTCATACGCGCATTTTTCAGGCGCGTTTTTGCGAAATGAATGCACGAAAAGTTTTTATTGGACGTTTCTGTGGAATTCTTTGTTAAGTTTTTAATAAATAGGTACGGGACGCTATGAATTTATAACGATACGGTATTGTGTCAAGATACACGTAGTCGTAGAGCCCACGTTGATCGACAATTTGAAATTCGAATGTCATTTTTAGACTGATATTGTGACTCGTGATTTTTTTTGTAGCGTAAAACATTTGTTTCAAGTAGTTCGACTTAAGTCAAATGGCTTATAAATGGTGAGTTTAACGCGTAAAGTCGCTAAACAACAGATAACCGAGATACTTTATGAGCTAAACGAAGCAGGTGGTCGATTCAAAGGGCCCATAACCTGCAAATGAATGTTAAAGCGAATTTTTTTAGGGCCCTGCGTTAATTATTTTTCAGAAGCGGTTTACATGTTTACGGCCTTAACTTAGATGTTATGAATAAAAAATGTGATGAAAAGAGCGGTTGTTTTGACCGCTAATTTGTGTTTTTACTTGTTACGGTTACCTAACTTGAAGAATTCTACCTCAGAATTCATAAAAAAGTATAAAAGTGCTGAGTTTCTCACCGGCTCTTCTTACAAGAATATTTTTCTGAACCGGTGTTAGTCTTGAGTTATCATAAGTGACACAAGTTTGTCTATTTGAAATAAATAAATCATTTATCATCAGGAAGAGTAATTTATATTATTGTTTTGAAGCGGAAATAGCCAAGAGTGAACATTTTCGGTCTTTCGGTCCGGGATTCGAATCTAAGGCACCTCTATCTTTTGAAAGTTATGAGTTTAATAAACAATTTAATATTATAACTTGCTCTAAAGTTAAAGGACAATATCGTGTGATATTTACAGTGAAACCTGCATGTCTGAAAGTTTTGTATGTATGTGGGTGTGAGTGAATTCTGCCATTCCAGATTTGGCCAGCGGGGTGTGTGGTTTAAAGTCTTTTGTGTCAGAGAGGAAACTTATGTTTAGTAGGTAATGAAGCTCATGATGATGAAGATTATGATAACATAATAATAAATTAGTTATAATAATTATTATAAAATATAATGGTAATGATACCAATCTATAATGAGATTATTGCCCCTCACATGTTTAGTAAAACATCAGTCAGTACGTATAATTGTGATAAGATACGCATAGCATTTAGTTTTCATAATAGGAAATATTTTAGTTTTAGTTACGTGTTATTGGGATTTATTTCATATTCTCTGAGTTCACATTTGGTGAATTTGTAATTCGTCACCCTGTCTGCCCGTCTTATAAAATTAATCATTGTCTTACACATATTTTGTCATGAGCTAACTGGGGCAGGCACTAGGCTTATAATTTAAATTAAACTTTTATGCTGGTCTTATATTATATAAGATCAATTTATCATCCGCTTAGCAAAATTGTACAAACTAATTAGCTAAAATTCTTCCTACATTACTTTGTAGATTAAAAGAGCAACTAGGCATTCGCATAAAAACCAGTTTAGCTGCAAATTGCAACGTCTAAACTACGCTTAAGATGCATCATTACAGTTTTTTACCGCCACGCGACACGCTCTGCATCTTTTACTCTTTTGAAATTTCTATATTTATGTCTCCTTCCTTCGCAATCCAAGAAAACTTGTCTTTACAAATTGCAATGTTTCCACTATCCTGAAGAATCTCCATTACTTTTTTTATAGCCACGCAACATCTTGTGTCTTTTTCTAACTTGTGAACTATTTATATTTACGTCTCGTTTCCTCGCCACGCGAATCTGCCCGTCTCTTTCAAAACCTGATTTCTAGCAGGTTGTCAAGTTCAATAAAAATAAAAGTAAACCTTAGATAAAGTTTTTACTGAGCAGCGTTATACTATCGCAAAGTAAGTATTAAGAATGAACTCGATATTAAAATCAAACCGTGTTTTTATGTCTTTCTAAACTAACTTCTTTCTTTCTAACTAACTAGAATTTAAACTTTATCAATTATCTATAGAAGGTAACTTTAGATCTACAATGTTTTATAACCTTAGTGCAGATGCTAATCTAATCCATACTAATATTATAAATTGAAAGCGATTCTGTCTGTCTATCTGCTACGCTTTCACGGCCCATTTTTTCTACCGATGTTATTGAAATTTGGTACAGAGATAGGTTGCATCCCGGGGAAAGCCATAGATTACCTTTATCCCGGAAAATTAAGAAGTTACTGCGGGAATCAAACGTTTTAACCAAGTGTACACAGTCGCGGGCATCATCTCAAAAGTCATAACTCTACTAGTAAAGTCAAATTAACGTAAACTCAAACTAACTTAATTCCGTGCGGACATAGTCACCGATACAGGAAGCACATTCGACTAATATTATCCGACATCGCCTCTCTAGATTCTAGACTACCAGCCACTGACAAATTGCTGCTCGTAAAAAAAAAACTTAAAAGTTTACGTTCGTTTCGTCAAATACGTTCGGTGTAGTAAATTCAACGCGTTTCGCTCTAAAATATACCCCTAGTTGAATGAGATACAGTAGAAACTAGCAGTGGTTACTATTCTAGAACCTAGACCAAACCCGACATGTATAAGTAACTGTGTCACGTAGAATCACGATGTGAGATCTCTTTGAATATCCCGGTTACTGATAATATCTAGCTGGTACACTGTGTGCCAAATAAATTGTACATTTCATTTTATTTATTTCAATTAAATACCCATACTGATATCATAAATCCATGCTATATTAATTATAAATGGGAAATGTAGCTTGTCAGTAGTCTATCTGCTGCGCTTTCACTGCCCAATTTTTCAACCGATTTTGATGAAATTTGATACAGAGATGGGCTGTATCCCGGGGAAGGGGGAAGGATATAGGCTACTTATTATCCCGAAAATTAAAGAGTTCCCGCGGGAATTAAAAAACATTAATCGACGCGGATGAAGTCACGGGAATCATCTAATATTATAATAAAATACAAGTTTCCGTATTTTATGTTTCACCCGATTGCGGCATAGTAAAGTTAGGGTTCTGTTTTGTATCTGCATTTTTCACGTGTATAGGAGTATACGTGTATATGGTTGTACGTAAATGGGATTCTGTACATCCTCAAAGCATACCAATGCTCGGCTGTAGGGATTTTTATCAATGAGATGTACATCGATTCGTCTTAACCTATAAAAACCCTTAACTATTTAGTATTAGTTTTATAAAATGACTAGATTATACCCGTGACTCCATGAGAACTCTGTTATCTTCTGTTTTTTTAATTTATTATCAAAATAGAATTTGTTACAGTTTCGATGGTTTGCACTGCGAAAAACCAGGTTTAAATTGCGTGCTGTTATAAATTATACTCGTATTATTCTATGTGCACTGGCTCGCTGCATCAGCGCTATTGCGTTTTAAAACTGGCGGTTCGCGATGCTACCATACAGTCAGCCATCAGTCATAACTCCGTTCCAAAAATCCAGCCTCTTGTTGCTGGAGCGCGTAGAATCAAGAACCGCGTCTTGTACTTCCTATTTTTGAATTTTATTAAATTCAGTGGAAATTCTCCTTGGTTTTTTTTAATAAAAAAGACTGTCGATCCGGCCCTCGTAACAGTGCGTTAAAAAGTGTAGATAATTAGCATCTTCGTTAAAATCAGTTAAAGAAATCAGACACGCGGACGGACGGACAGACTGACATACATACTTTCGCATTAATAAAATTATAAGTAACTATAGAGTGTTCTTGTTTATAGTTATTCAGAAAATATTCAGAATAATAGTAAGGCATATTCTTTGTCCTCAAGTGTACCGGCGAGTTCACACCAGCGCATTCCGAATGTTAAGGCCTATACAAAAAGGAGCTAGCTAAAGGCGCGGCCTTTAGAATTTACCCTTCACTTAGAAGGGATTTCGACTTCGGCGATTCATTGTCGCGATGCAAATGAAGGCACTGCTTTATGCAAAGGCGTTTAAATAAAATAAACACAATGTTATGCGTATATTTATGGGGTTTTCTTATGAATAAGTTTAGAGAGCATTGGAAATTATTGTTAAATAAATATATAACTAATTATTTATTATTGGATACTAGCTGATGCCCGCGACTTCGTCCGCGTGGATCGAGGTTTTGTTGTTCCCGCGGGAACTCTTGAATTTTCCGGGATAAAATGTAGCCTATGTGTTAGTCCAGACTATAATCTATCTCGGTGCCAAATTTCATCCAGATCCGTTCAGCCGTTCTGGCGTGATTGAGTAACAAACATCCATTTGAGGTTTTTTGGTTCCCGCGGGAACTCCTTAATTTTCCGGAATAAAACGTAGCCTATGTGCTATTCCAGACTATATTCTATCTCTGTGCCAAATTTCAGCCAGATCCGTTAAGCTGTTGGGGCGTGATTGAGTAACAAACATCCATACATCCATCCATCCATCAATCCAAACTTTCGCATTTATAATATTTATTTGATTGATAAATATCATCATCATCATCATCACTAAAGCCTATTAACGTCCCACTGCTGGGCACAGGCCTCCACTTTCATAGGAGAGCGGTAATTAGAGCTTAGACCCACCACGCTGCTCCAATGCGGGTTGGCGGGCTTTAACGACTATTATCATGTTAGTGATAATAACCGGGACCGACGGCTTAACGTGCTCTCCGAGGCTCGGGGGTGAAACACCGCCAACTTCCAACTCCGGGCTAGCACTGAGAATTTCTTAATTGAAAAACCCAATACCTAACTTTTCATGCCCGACCGGCAATCGAACCCAGGACCTCGTGATCCGCAGTCGACTATGCTAACCACTAGACCAACGGGGCAGTTAGACCAACGGGGCAGTAAGATTGATAAATATACAACTAATTATTTATTATTGGATACTAGCTGATGCCCGCGACGTCGTCCGCGTGGATTGAGGTTTTTTGATTCCCGCGGGAACTCTTTAATTTTCCGGGATAAAAAGTATAGCCTATGTGTTATTCCAGACTATAATTATCTAATTCTGTGCCAAATTTCATCCAGATCCGTTCAACCGATCTGGCGTGATAGAGTAACAAACATCCATCCATCCATCCATCCAAACTTTCGCTTTTATAATATTAGTATAAATGAACAGCATATTACAGAGTAATACAAAATGGCTACGTGTCCAATGCACACAGCGTATTTTCTACGCTCCGACGACGCGTTACAAATGCGACTTTGCCGGGGATTGAATCCGAGACCTTCCACTTACAAGACCTCAGCGCTCACAACTGCGCCAGGGAGGTCGTCAAAGATTTTTACACGACTGCCCAAAAAACGGAGTGTAACGTTTCAGGGTTCATTAATGTATGTGATGTGAGTTTCTTTATTCCACCGTAACTTCTGAATACCTGAACAGATTTTGATGCATGGGATATCGTTAGAAACCTTACATCCTCACGAGTGACACTGGCGATAAATATATATTTTTTTAAAAGATATGACAAGTTTTTAATTTTTTTTTATGTTCACTAATCACTTGTTACGTTACAACATTGGCATTTATCCTTCGTCCGCGTGGACTAAGTTTTCTCGATTATCGCGGGAACTCCTTAAATTTCCGGGATAAAAAGCATATATAACATACTAAATTTTATCAAAATCGGTTGAGCAGATGGGCTGTGAAAGCATAGCAAACCGACACACACACGCATAGACACTCTTTCTAGATATGTAGATATAATAATACTACATATCTTCCGACACTATTATCTTTGAAAGTGGATCTACTTCGCTCTTGCATAGTCACATCCAGTGTTTGTCTCAATTAAATTAGTTCATCTACTTACCTACTCTTGGCAAGTCTTAGGTGCAGCGTGTTTTCTGATCTCGTTCGAGATGATTGCTTAATCAACGGGTTTTAACTAAGATCAGAGGTTAGAGATTAGGTATGGTAAGAGAACATGCTTACTTTGCAAGTATATTAAGAAACTAGCTGATGCCCGCGTCTTGGTCCGCTTGGAATAAGTTCTTCTTCTTCTTCTTCTTCTTTAATTACAACGGGAACTCCTTAATTTTCCGGGACACAAAGTAGCCTATGTCATTTATTTTCATCATCTATTTTGTCTATTTCGCGTTACCATAACGAATCCCTGCAGAAAAGTTTGAAATTAGTAACTGTTATTAGATTACTTTTAAAAAGTTATAATTGTTACGTTAAAAATATTATGTCTATTTCGCGGTACCATTTCAATAGGTATACAAGTTACAACAGTAGCCACAATAAACGTCAAACTACAATAATCGCCGGTGAAATACAACCGCCTAATACTTTCCCCTGGATACGTGTTCGGAACAAGTAATTAGGGTGTTTTATTCGTGCCGCCATTTTATTTCGTAGGTAACGTTATTTTGTTCTGTAACGTTATTTTGTTCTGTAACGTTATTTTTTCCGTACATAAATACAGATTTCGCGCGGCCTCAGTCGTTGCGGTTGGATTTATAGTGTTTACTGGGTGAACATTTTTACTGCTAATTTATTTTTTCCGATAATTTTCGTGGTGTTTAATTTTTTTTTCTTCACTTATCACAGCTGTTTTATTATGGCTATTCCCAGTTTTATTATTTTAAGCTTTAAGAACGGTTGATTCAAGATAATATTTTTTTTTATACCACTGCAAGTTAGCCCTTGACTGCGAAGTGCGATCTCACCTGATGGCATATTATGATACAGTCTAAGATGATAGCGGGCTATCTTGTTAGGGGTACGGCAGTTATATTAAACCCATCCCCCTATCTGTTTCTACACCATATCGTACCGTAACGCTAAACCGCTTGGCAGTACCTCTTTGTCGGTAGGGTGGTAACTAGCGACGGCCGAAGCCTTCCACCAGACCGGACCAGAGAAAATTCGGAAATTAGAAATTTTCTAATGCCGGAAATCGAACCAGGGACCTCCCGTATCCCTCCCGTCCGCGATACAACTTATCTCTATACTAAAATTCATCAAAATCGGTTGAAAATATGGGCCGTGGTAGTGTAGCAGATAGACAGAAAGACACTTTTTTGCATTTAAAATTAGTATAGATAGTCAAGTCAGCTTTTCTCTAAAAGTCTTAAAGCTCGCTATTAAAACCATTTTTTATACATTAAGATCCTCGAGTGAATTGATTCTCTTAAAGCAATAAAATTATTTGCCCAGATAAAAGCTTTACGTTGTGATTCTTAAAATTGTGAGTATTATTAGATGTTCTTACCTTCTTTGATAAAATGATTGTTTGTGCTTATTCTACCTACATAATAATCGTTAAAAATAAAATGTGAATGTTAAAATACTTAACTTTGTCTGTAACCTTTTTGGTAGATTTTTACCAAATTTACTGTGTCAGATTGACCTTTGCCTCCTCTGATCTGTAACGGCTGTGCAAGAAAGCCCTGCGTAAGATTTATTTAAGAAGATTTTGTGTAGAATTTTGTGTAGCCCTACGGAGTGACGTATTCCATAAAAAACTGAAGATTAATTCCTAAACTAAAGATAAAAAAATACCTTTTAACAGCTCAGGCGTTGAACCGCTCTTGACGAAATATCATCTCGTACCAACTACTTGTATCTTGCAAACTGATGTATTATACGTGTCTGTTAAAACAATAGAGGACACCAATAATATCTTCTTTACCACTTCTAAATCAAATAAATATTATAAATGCGAAAGTTTGGATGGATCTGGCTGAAATTTGGCACAGTGATAGCTTAAAGCACTCTTAATTCTGCACTTATAGTCTGGAATAGCACATAGGCTACTTTTTATCCCGGAAAATTGAAGATTTCCCGCGGGATCCACAAAACCACGATCCACGCGTACGAAGTCGCGGGCATTAGCTAGCTAAAGACTTCAATCGCGTGGAATAAATTTTTATGAATTCCCATGGGAACCCCTAAATTTTCTGGTATAAAAAGTAGCCTATGTCACTCTTCAGGTCCTCAACTATACCCATGCATACGATTACTTCCATCCGTTGTTCTGTTGCGGCGTGATTGAAGGCCAAACCAACAAACCAATAAACCAACAATCAAACACACTTTCGACAACCTGACCGAATTTATCAGCTACAGCGGCGGCCCATCTTCACAAAATGATCATCTGCGCGGGAGACATAATTATAGTGCACAAATGTGTGCGCAAACACAGGTGCTATCTCTATTTCCTCACTCTCATAACCTGATGGGACGGATAATCCGTCACGACCGGAGAGAGATCAGGCTATGTATATTTTGTGTTAAAAATCAGGCAATCAGTAGCTAAACTGGTTTATCTTGGGACATAAACTTTTCATGTCCTGTGATAATATTATCGGAAGTCATCCGTTCTATTTAATAGTAGATAAATACCAATAAACCAACGACATAAAGTTAATAAGTAATTGAGCGGTGTCCCTACACTTTCTCGCAATTCGTGTATGCAAAAAGTTATAAACAAGTTAGCTATAAATTAAAATGCAAAACTTAATACTGGACCTACCTAGTATTACGAGGAAATTTGCCAAGAATATAATAATATAAAAGTCGTATATGAACGCACGAGGTTACTATACTTCCTCTCTTGACGACCTCCCTGGCGCAGTGTTGAGCGCTGTTATCTTAACGTGGGAGGTCTTGGGTTCAATTCCCGGCAGGGTGAATTTGGGGATATATAATTTCAGATTTTTGTCTGGTCTGGTTTGGTGGAAGGCTTCGACCGTAGCTAGTTACCACCCTACCACCAAAAAGGTGCCGCCAAGCGATTTAGCGTTCCAGTACGATGCCGTATATAAACCAACTAGGAGTATTAATTTAATATAACTGCCATACCCCTAAGCAGGCTAGACCGTTACTATTTTAGACTGCAACATCACTTACCATCAGGTGAGATCGCAGTCAAGGGCTACCCTTGTAGTTGAATAAAAAAGAACCAGCCACTTCGGACCCCAACGTTCTACTGTTCATTTAGTCTTACTGTTCTTTTTACCCGACTGCAGAACGCACAGGGCTGTGTTCATCAGTCTATATATGTTTGTATGTTCCTTGCAGGACAGCTACAGCCAAAACGCGTGGACCGATTTTCATGATTCTTGCACGAGTTGTGCCGAATATTTACTGTTCTTTATTAGGCATTGCTATTTGCTACTTCATGTCCATTACACTGGTGCTTTCACGGATTTCTTCATTGCCGATTTTGTTACTCAGAGAAATGCCGCGCATTTTTAAATTGTCTTGCATTGGTTAAAAAAACACAATAAAAAAAAAACGCAATACTTTCTTCTCACCTCACCTAACCAATAGAAGATCTAAAAAAAGAAAAAAAATCAAATAAATAAAATTGTAACGATTCATTTCGTAGCGTACAACGGAAATCATAAATATATAGAAGCACTTATGGGTTTGAGATAAGTGTTATTAAAAATAATTGCTCGGATCCATTGATATAATAAATAACCAAAGATATACCGTCGCCAACACTACAGTTCCTTTGATGATGACCGCTAAATTCCAAGTGAAATGCATCGGAGGCGCATGACGCTGACGAATAAGAACTAATCAAAATTATCTAAATATATGTTATAAAAACAAAAGGTGACTGACTGACTGATCTATCACAGCTCAAACCACTGGACGGATCGGGCTGAAATTTGGCATAAAGACAGTTTTTATTATGTAGGCATCCGCTAAGAAAGGATTTTTGGATTCAACCCCTAAGGAGTTAAAAAAGCGGTTTGAAATTTGTATGAACTTTACGCACCTTTGTCAATTTTAGGTTTTCTTTTCTATTTTCATTTTGTAATACGAACCTTGGTATAATAAAGACGACAAACTAAAAAATTTAAAAGCTATACTGTGAAAAAAAAATATTTCAAGGGAATCCCTAATAAGTACTACATATTAGTGGATACGTATTTTAATTAGATGCGTATCTTGTGTGTGTTACATCGTTGGCATCGATTCAATAAAATTTACAGCCATGATTATAATATTGTAGACGGATCCTACACTCTCGCGTCGTATTTCATACAAAGTGAATGTGAAATGACGGGGGGAATAAAAGACATCAAACATATTGTACAGGCGGCATAATTTATTGATATTTGCAATGAAATCCATATAAAAGTATGGGAAAAAGGTTCTTGACTTCGATCTCACCTGATTTTAAGTGATGATGCAGTGAAAGTCGAACGCGTTTTCTACGTATCTATTGCTATCTCGATTTGATCACATCGGAGATCAGGAGATTATTGAGTAGTAAAACTATTACTTACAGCTCAATTGATATCGGACTTTAAAGGGATATTGAGCAGTCTATACCCAAAATCAGTTTCTTTAAGGCACCATAACAGAATGCTAAATCGCTCGGCAACTAGCCATGGCCGAAGCATCGATATAATTATATTATGTAGGTACTAGATGGGCCCTTACATAGAAAAAAGTTGGGCGTCCGACTAGTGGTGCATGCACCTTACCTGTATAAGCCTGTCCTTGTCCCCGCCATAGCGCTGTCCCGCTTTTCAGACTAGATGGCGTTAGTAAAATAAAACCTAGCCGGGGATCGAACCCGGGACCTTCGCACGTTAAGACAACAGCGCTCAACACTGCGCCACGGAGGTCGTCAAAACTATTATCTGATTATTTATGTGTGATGCATACTATGACATTTTATAACTATAGGTAAATAGAGTTGATACGTTTACTTCGATTAAACGAACGTACAAAATAGTTTTAAATTGAAATCAATTCAATTATTCTCACTAACTGTTAATAACTATGTTTGCTCTCCATAGGTAATGGAATTTAACGCATAAAATACGAGAATTGCGTAAATACGAATACGTTACGTACCTACGTAGGTAAGCTCGTATACTGTTAGCCTTGGTGAGACATAAAACCCCGCAGAGGTTTTATAGTTTGGCCCACAATCTTATTTAAGTAACCCGGTTGCCAAAATTGGAACTAAGTAATTTTAATTCTGTTTAGTTTTTTTTATATTTCGAAGTGATTGATTTATTTTAATAAATACAAAATCCATACATTATAATAACATTCAAATCTAAATCAAATCTAAATTAAAAACTAAAAACTAAACTAAAAAAAAAAACTAAACATCAAAAATTTCATCTAGGTATGCCGCTGCAATGAGGCAGTGTGCCCAGAACGCTGGCTGCGTTACCCCGCTGAATAGCCAAATTTATATGTTGGCCGAGGTAACTGCCAGCCCTCCGGTCACCTGTGGACTCTGTGAGACGAGAAGATAGATCCTTAAAATACGATCTAGCATCTTCGCCCCACGACCCCAGGGTTACAAGTTACAACACCAAAAGGCACAAAAATGAAATTATTTTCTATAAATTCATACTTGCGCCTTTAGTTTAGTTTTTGTTTTTATTTTATTTTTAATAGATACTAGCGACACTACCACCGGGTCAGATAAGTTTGTGGGTATAATTCATACTAAAATGTATCAATGCGAAAATTAGGTACCCAGACGACTTTGACGTGTCCCTGGCGCAGTGGTGAGCGGTGTTGTCTTAAAAGCAGAAGGTTTCGAGGTCGATTCCCGGCAGGGTCAATTTGGAAAATAATAAATTTTAAAATTTCTCTGATCTAGCCTTTGTCACTCTCCAGGTCCTCAACTATACCCATGCAAAAAATAGCATCGATCCGTTGGTCTGCTGCGGCGTGATTGAAGAACAAACCAAAAATCAATCACACTTTCGCATTTATAATATTAGTAAGATATCCCAAAAAGTCTGGTTGTGAATTGAAGAGAAGAAAGCAAATGTGCTTCTATGAGTATTGGTTCATTTCTCAGAAGGGTCGGATAATCAGGGGGTTACTTCCATCGCATATAGCAGTATTATTTCAAAATGGCAGTTTTATATCACGTACCTTACCTAACGTCCCTAAAATAAGAATTATAATTCCATAACACGAACGTCACCAATTTTTAAACAATACGGCTATAAGAGATCGTAGTAGGTATGCCCCTTGTAAAGGTTTTGTATTTTCCCATTTCTATGTATTATAGCACAGCTGTGTTTACCTAGAATGAGTTTCATGTGGGAATCAAATAGAATAAACAGTTCTTGTTTAATTCCGAGAACATGCTAGCGCGAATTAATTGACCTAAAAGATTACCGGACTGTTGAGTCTGACTTAGGCAAGGCGGGGCATGGTAGAAATTAAAGTAGACAATAATTAAAGTAGGTAACATAAAAAGGTCTAGCCCGACAACAGAGGAGCAGCGCGGTGCGGCACGTAGCGGCAAGTATTCTTTATATGAGGTTGTTAGTACGGGACTAATAAACATTGACCCTAAAATAAAAAATGTAAAGCTGATTTTTGAGAAAATTTTAAAATACCGCGCTCAGGGAGACATTTTAGGGGGGGGGGGGGGGGGGGATAGGAAAGCCCGCGACCTAGAAGGGAGAATTTTGAGGGAATACTTCTAAGGATACCCTAAGGAACACTTGTGCCAAAAATCAGCTTTACAATTTTTATTTTAGGGTTCCCATACAAAAGTAGCCCTGAGCTATGTATGGAGCTGGCGAGCGCGGAGATGCACTCCGCAACGCGGCCCCGTAGGTACAAACTCATACAAATAATACCAAGCTGTAACTGACAGTATGTACCTACCTAAAGTTACATGGAACGCGTTTGATCGTGAAATAGAACAGTTCCTTCACCCATCCAATCACCGTCTAACGTTACATGTTGCACCAAGCGCAATCCACTACGTAGTGTATTGCCTCAACATCAAATTATGTATATAGGCACCTAATAGAGTAGATAAAGTGTCGCCGGCATTTGGACGTCACCTAACAGTATTTACCGCCGCCAACTTTAAATAACATTAATACAACCACAGGTATTCCTGCATTTCGATACGAGTAACTCGATATTGTTGTAACGAGTCGATATTTGTATTGAATCGGAAAGACTATTGGTCACAGAATTTGAAATTCGGTTAGAAGCGGCAAATGAACATAGATGTCTAGAAAGACATGACTGAGGTTAATATAAATCAAACGCATTCGTTTAATTTTAGCTCAGGATTCTAGATATTTTCATCATCATCATCCTACCGCCATTCTACCTTTCAACTGGACCCTTCTGACATTGAGAAGGACTTAAGCCTTATGGCTTAACGTGGTGGACTTATGTCCACCAAGTTAGCCTAATGCAGACTGAAATTCCCTAAGATATCTTTGAAAACATTAAAGGGGGAGATTATTCTTACTATCCGTTGCGCAGTTGAAGCGACCAACAAACAAACTGACCTTCGCATTTATAATATTAGTATGGATAAGATCTATAAGTAACTGCATCATATTAACATACTTCATACTAATATTAAATAGTATAATGGGCTAGTTGAGGCTCTGAAGAGTGACATAGGCTACTTTTTATCCCGGAAATTATAGGGTTCCCGCGGGAATTTAAAAAAACACACGGACGAAGTCGCGGGAATCAGCTAATGAAGATAGATACTAATTTTTAAAAAATTGGAACTTCTTGCTTGAATTTGACATTACCTATCCTGTCCTGTTATAAAGAATAGCATAAACTATTTCTATTTCCTTATTCCGAATTCTGTGATATCGACATACCGTTTTATCGTAATGTAACGCAAGCGCCACACTTGCGGTCTCGTTAGTGATGTGTGACTATCGATGTTTAGATAAAGTGATATGTGCAATTAGGTGTTTGTTTAAAAGTAGTTTGAACCAGTTACGGCAAACACGTCTTTTTTATTGATGTTCACTGCAATTTATGGATGTAACCAATTCATTGGCATTTTTAAGTTACAAGTCATGTACTTTTTCTGTTTTTTTTTGTACTTGGGGGAGGAAAATATCCCTTCTTACTTCTGTCTGTGGGCAGGACGGAATTTTTAGTTCTTAATCTTTTTCTGTTCCTTTTTGTAGCTTCACTCATGACTAGATGATTTAACCACCACCACGTGTATTTCTTTGTGGTTATTGGTATGCATGCAACCTACTGCTGTGCTTAATTTTGTCAAAATCAAAACCTTAGGTAACAAACAGACAAAAAGACACTCCCATTCATAAAATTAGTATGAATAATGTATCTAAGTAAGGATAATGGATAGGTATGCATAATTTTAAGAGCAAATAAGGAAGACTGTATTTCACTCCTAAGAACGAATCAATTACTTTATCTTGATCAAAATATGGAATAGGCATTTTTGAAAAAAAAATTAATTGGGGACACTACATTTTAAAGTAATATAAAGAGCATATTATATTAAGTGGTTAGGTACTTTATTAAATACCCAACCACTTCATTTCTTTTGCTACGGCTATAAGTTCTTCTTACCCAAAATAATACTTAACAGTAAATATCCAATCTGACTCTAAATTAATTTCATCAAACAATGCACTCACGAAACAAAAGAGGTTCTAAATCACAGCCCAATCACAAATCATATTTCATCGACACGCTGTCATATTTCATCGACATGCTGTCATATCTCATCGACATATTGTCTTCACTATTAATGGCCGTTGCCCAGTGCAACTGAAGCGATACGTTCCAATTACTGAACGCATCAATATGGCGGGCAATGCATCCACGCATTTATTGGATATCCAAGACGTATGGTTAAATGATAACGTATAGCGTTGCTTCAACTAAAGGCAGTTATCAGGTAGTGCCTCAATTCGTGGCAACTCCAAAGGACTGCCTCGGTCGAATTTTGGCTTAATGAAAAAAATTAGCTAGAAATGTGTGCCCAAACACAGGTGCACTTCCTTATTCCTTACTCTCATATAGCCCGATGGAATGGAAATCCGACACGACCGGGGAGAGATCAGGTAGAGGATCAACGACTTTACGTTATAACAAATATTACGTGAAGTGTCTTTTTTCCATAATCCTGTAGATCCCCGCCAATTGTAAATCAAAATTATACCTGCATCAAAATTAAAATAAAAATATCTTCGAATATACTTTTACAAGTGACTTTGAAACGTCAATCTACTACCTAACATTCGACTACTCCGCCGCATCGTCGTAGCATCGTGGAGTCCAATTCAAACTTTATGACTTCTCGGAACATCGTGCATTTCGATGCGCAGAGTAGGTGCGATATAGGTATCATCTTCGTTGGTCTAATACCTCGTTGGTCTAGACATAATAATTGCTAATATTTTTTTACAGTATGTATGTTCATAACGTCTTTGAAAGGTGATATCTAGTAAAAGGCCCGGACAATAGCGTCAGTTTTAGTACTGTTTGCATAAGTACTGTGCATACTTTAATACTGTACAAGAATCAGCATTTCTAATTATGGTTCATTTTTGGAAACCATAAACCGTTTTTGAGCGGCCATTTCTAGTGAAAGGCCCATTTGCATGAGGGCAAACTTTCACTATCGTCGTGAGTAGAGAGCCCTTCACCCACCTAACACTGAATCAGCTTTTCTGGCGATCGTTACCAAAAGTGCAGTTATCTCTTATAATATTATATCAGCAGGACATTTTTAGTTGACTGCACCTGCGCGAACCTAAGCTCGCGTCTAACTTCCGAGACGTCATAAAGTTTGAATCGGACTGTACCAGCTACGATACGACAACGTTGGCAATACTATAATCCTACGTACAATATGTAAAAACATAAAGAAAAGGCTACGTAAAATAATCCTAGGTTTGTACAGCTAGTTCATATTCATGCCGACCAATCGAGGTATGAGTTTTGTTTTTTCATACCACGACCCAGTTTTTTCGAGTCTATTTTCATATACCATCGTTTTATGGAATCGAAAAAATTGGCTTCGAGTGCATTGAACGCGATAGCTCTTGCACTTGATGAAAAAATAACAATTCCTACATACATAGAACTTTTTCTATTGCTGCCTTTATGGATATATGAAAAACAATTTCAAATACTTTAACCACAGTCTATAGATATACGTACTTTCCCACCAGTCGTTCTATTACGAGGGCCGGCTCGACAGTCTTTTAAAAAAAACACGAAAACTTTCCACTGATTTTAAATTTTAAAAAAAGGAAAAGAGAAATACGAAACACTTTGATCTTAATATGTACGATGTGTTATTCGAGACTATATAATCTATCTCTGTGCCAAATTTCATCCAGATCCGTTCAGCCGTTCCGGCGTGATTGAGTAACAAACATCCATCTAAACTTTCGCATTTATAATATTAAAAAGTATGGAAGTATAGTTAACAGAGCACAAAAAACATTTTCTCTCTCTCTTTCTATTATACTTTATGCTTCGATACACCGACATACTCTACTAAGAATATTTCGTTTGACGGCTGAACCCTAAAAAACCTTTGTCGAGGTCCGAGCGTACCAAGAGCACTCCATAAATTTGAGCATCCATCGCTACTTTAAGGACTTTATTGATCTGGCGATACATCCCGATCGGAAGTGGATACACGATCTAACTACCCAAATATTACACCCTAAAACCAAAAACTATGCACCCAATCGAGGGATTTATCCTATTGAAATAAAGTTCATATCCGCTCGTGCGATTTCGCATTGTAATTTGTATGGTGCTAGTGTATATCTGTAATAGAATGTCGGTATACGGATTCAGTTGGCGGAAATTCGTCGAATGCAATTTCCTATGTTAGCTGAGTCTGTTAAGCCTACGCGTGAGTAACGAGCCTAGGTTTTTAAAGCCTTTACAAATACAATAGATAGGCACGCAACCCTGCCACACATTTTTTTTATCCACTACAAGTGAGCCCTTGATTGCGAGCTCACCTGATGGTAAGTGATGATGATTGTAGCGGGCTAACCAGCTGTACCCTGGGTAATCTGGGTAACTGTAACCTGGGTATGGGTTTAATGTCTGCCATACCCTTAGGCTCATTAAACCTATACCCCTTATCGGTTTCTACAAGGCATCGTACCGGAACGCTAAATCGCTTGGCACTTTATTTATATGCCTCGTTTGTCTAGTGGTTAGCATATTCGACTGCGGCCGTCGAGGTCCCAGGTTCGAGTCCCGGGTCGGGCTATAATTAAGTATTGTTTTTTTTGACAGTTAATTATTATCAGTACTAGTCCGTAGTAAGGAAGTTGGCGGTGGTCACTCCCGTGCCTCAGAGAGCACGTAAATCCGTCGGTTCTCTCTTAGGAAAAAATCTGTCTATCAGGTTATAAAACCCTAAATTGACCCTGTCGGGCATCGAACCCCTCCCACATTAAGACAACAGCTCTCACCACTGCGTCAACGAGGTTGACATAAAATTTAAAAAAAAAAGTTTCTTTTTAAATTTGATGTCAAGGGCTACTTTACTACTTACTATGCCTTGTTTTACATACAATTGATATTATACAATCAAAATAATTGTAAGGTCGTCTATTATACTCTATTGTCGTCTTTGATAGTTTCGTTTTGATGATTTAGAAATCGCATTCTAAAGGTCTAGCCCCACTACAGATGCACAGATGCTTTGTATGAGTTTGTATGTGAGCTGGGCCCACTATTAAGCGACGCGGCACAGAGATGCACTGCGACATAATTGTGCGAAGAATACCTACTTGCCGCTACTCTGTAGTGGGGCTAGACCTTTAAACCTCACAAACAAAGTTGCGGGCATCTTATAATATCTAATCACGCGTTTAAATCCACAGTTAATAAATCTATGGATGCCACCGAAACAATATATGATCATTAACCGGTCCATAAGCGATCGTGTTACGGCCCGGTGGTAACTTCAAAGCAGCCATCTTGTATAATAGTTAATATCATTAATCTAATCATTGATCAGGCCGATCGCGATCGAGAGTTACAAAAAATAGTCAATTTACTAACTGAAAGTGTAGACTTGAGACAAAATTTAACAATCTTGTTACCCCACTACAATATTAATATTAAAGTGTCTGTTTGCTATACTTTACGGCACATCTGCTACACAGATTTTTGACGAAATTTGGTATTGGCATGGATCACACAAGATTATACAATCTGGACGCTGTTATCCGTACTTAAATGTCTGTCTGTCTGCTGTAGGTACCTTACGGTAAGTTCATCTGTTTCAACCAATTTTTGACGTTTGATTCTGGGGAAATAAAATAAAAAATAAAAATAATAAAAATACTGGGGAAATACACCCCGTAAAATCAAAGAGTTCCGGTAGGAATAGGACAGGAAAAAATGTGAGTGCGAAACGTCGGCGCGTGCACTTTTACATGGAGCAGCACAGAACTGCGCGAAATGACGAAACGTGTTTGTCCTGTCCTGGTCGTATAGTGTATTCTCGCCCAAAATATGAGTAGGTGTATGTGCATGGACGAGGAAACCCACCGCATTATTACCCCAAGAATTCTCCTACCATTGGTCACACTCACGACCCTCAGTGTGAGGAATAGAGAGAGAGAGAGAGAGAGAGAGAGAGAGAGAGAGGTACTTTATTGCTAAATCGAATATTTTGTATTGCTAAATCGAATATTTTTATTATTCTTGTGTCTGCGCCACCTCATTACACGCCTTTGACGAAAACAATAATAAAATATCTATGAATATTACCGTACATCCGTCACAATATTGTACAACATCTATCACTTCGTAATAAGGTTTAAATTTGCTAAGCCGATCTGGATGAAACTTTAATCTATTGTGATGTATGAAATTAAAAAAATATGTTCCATTTATCATGCTATTGGATCGATAAGAATTGTTCACGTGTGTTAATTAAAACTGGTTGTGTGTCACAACAAGTGTTTCATTATAATATTATTGCTGATTAGATATTACTTGTTGGTTCACCCGGATTTGCTCGCGAGGTCTTGCTAGTTTATAATATTACTAGCTTGTGCCCGCGATTTCGTCCGCGTGGATTGATTTTTTTTTGGTTCCCGCGGGAAATCTTTAATTTTCCGGGATAAAAAGTAGCCTATGTGCTATTTCAGACTATGATCTACCTCTGTGCCAAATTTCATTCTGATCCTTTCAGCCGTTCTGGCGTGATTGAGTAACAAATATATATACATCCATCCAAACTTTCGCATCTATAATACTAGCTGATGCCCGCGACTTCGTACGCGTGGATTGAGGTTTTTTGGTTCCCGCGGGAACTCTTTGATTTTCCGGGATAAAAATTATCCTATGTGCTATTCCAGACTATAATTTATCTCTGTGCCAAATCTCAGCCAGATCCGTGCAGCCGTTGGCGCGTGATTGAGTAACAAACATCCATACATCCATACATCCATACATCCATCCATCCATCCATCCAAACTTTCGCATTTATAATATTTATTATTTGATTAGTATAGATGTTAAAGAAACTTTTACGAGATACTCGTAGCATACTTTGATAGTACTTTTTAGTCGACGTTTCTGATACGAACCGAATATGGTATAGAACGCCCTTCTGCTAGGCTAGCGTTCTTCAGAAAAATAAAACAATTAAATCGCAATTAAATAAATAATAATAATATTTTTTATTCAATTAAACATTTAAAGTTCTTTTGAATCGTCGAGTGAATCTACCACAGGTTCAGAATGTCTATCCGAGAAGAACCAGCAAGAAACTCGGTGGTTGCTCTTTTCAAAACAAACCTACATCAATGTGTAGATACATTACAACACATTATTATAATAAACTAGCGCCGTAAATTACTACTATATTATACTAACTACAACAATTTATATTTATCATTCCACAAAATGACTCAACTAACGAAAATTCCATACCATTTCCCAGACAAGGAAATGAACACCTTTCCGTAACATTACGTGTAATTGCGCGTATTATTATATTTATTTATTTACAAGATAAATCTGATTGGCCGAGGTCAAGCGCTGCGTTTGTGTGAGTGCTTGATTATGGGTTATACACACCGAAATCAGAGCTTCCGTTCTGCTGGATGCTCGATAAGTGTAGAGACGACTTATCTAAATACTAGAATCTAGATGATGCCCGCGACTAAGTCCGCGTATAGATTGATGTTTTTGGATTTCCGCAGGAACTCTTCAATTTTTCGGGATGTAACCTATCTTTGTACCAAATTTCATCAAAATCGGTTGAGTAGTTGGGCCGTGAAAGCGTAGCAGACAGACAGACAGACAGACACACTTTCGCATTTATAATATTATATATAAATATATATTATTATATATATATATATATTAATATATATTTATATACTTATTACTTGTAGGTCATAGCCTACAAAGAATCTTATATATATATAAGATTCTTTGTAGGCTATGACCTACACGAGTAAGTTTTTACGTAAGTAACGTCTGCAATCAACAATCCGGCTGAGACTTCCATATTGTGAGAGGCTTCGGTCATGAATAGTTCCGGTACTATGTCGCTTATAAAGCAACTAGTGAACGCGACTTCGTCTACGTGGCTTGAGGTTTTTGGTTCCCGCGGGAACTCCTTAATATTCCGGGATAAAAAGTAGCCTATGTGCTATTCCACACTATAATCTATCTCTGTGCCAAAATTCAGCCAGATCTGTTCAGCCGTTGGGGCGTGATTAATTAACAAACATCCATGTACATCCATCCATACATCCATCCAAACTTTCGCATTTATAATATTAGTAAGATTAGGCGCATGTTTTTAATAAAATCACCATATCCCAACCAGATTAGACTGCATCGTCACTTACCACCAAAATATGATATCGCCTGTGGTGGAATTCAAGAAATCAATGGGCTTAAGATTTCCAACCATATAAGGCAGTGAGAAAAATAATCCTGTTCTTTATTCAGTTGGATAGTATTCATATACCTATAACAAACCATTACCCAGCAGAGCAAATAAGACCCACGAAATAGGGTTCTGATTTTCGTCTGTACCACTCGTTTAGCTAGCTTGTTGGTCGGGTTTAAGCACAGTTCTATCACTTTTATAAGCTATTGTACCTGCGCAGAAATCTTATTTTTGAAAGACGCGAAACTATCTCAGCCAATCGATCCAGTCCGATCAAACCAGTGGTAGATTCATTTGACTATTCATAAGAACTTGTAAAAAGTCTATTTGAATAAAAATCATTTCAATTTGAATTTGAATTTGAAAATCATAGCGCGCGACCTTCTGCTATTGGTTGTTTCCTACACGCCATGTTTAAAGTCCACCACCACCACCTCTACAGCCCATTAACGTCCCACTGCTGGGCACAGGCCTCCTCTCTCATAGGAGAGAGGGAATTAGAGCTTAGACCCACCACGCTGCTCCAATGCGGGTTGGCGGGCTTTAACGACTATTATCATGTTAGTGATAATAACCGGGACCGACGGCTTAACGTGCTCTCCGAGGCACGGGGGTGAAACACCGCCAACTTCCTAACTCCGGGCTAGTGCTGAGAATTTCTAGTCAGAAAAACCCAACACTTATTATGGCCCGACCCGGAACTCGAACCCGGGACCTCGTCAGCCGCAGTCAAACATGCTAACCACTAGACCAACGAGGCAGTCAAAGTCAGTTTAAAGTCCGCGCACGATAAATAGATAGCACGAGTCTCTGTTGTTCTTGTGTTTAAAATTTTAACGTCAAGCAATAAGGTCTGTATTACATTGGTGTTCACATTCCGTTTTAGTCGGCGTCAGGTTGCTTTTCTGCGCAAACGAATTAAACCCCGCCGACGCTACTTATAAAAGTGGTAATAGTGTAGTCCATTTCCATACTATAGTTACCGATGTATAACTCACAGAGATCAGTAAAAAAATAACCAGCGGCTCGAAATGAAAGGCCTCAGAGTTACGTTCGCAGCGAATACGTTTTTAATACGGGAGTCTGTAATGGTATTCCAATTTTGTTCTTACGTATACAAGTGCTTCGGTACACTCACCTGCCCGTAATAGTATGTGTAAGAGCGTATTATGATTCACCGTTATGTGTCCCATAAAAGGATATGTTTTGTACATAATTATTTAATTCATGGGACCAATAGGCTATTTGACAACAATGAAAATATACCTGAAATTGTGGTAAATCTCACTAATAACAACGTAAATAAGCATATTTCACTTTATTTTAATCAAATATATGTATATTTTTCAGCAAAATAAGAGTTTAATAATGTTATAATTTTTGATATTTTACCTGTGACAGGAACGCCCTGTGATTGGTTGCAACTCTGGTGACGTCACACTCGAAAATTTGCGGGAAAACAACAGCTTTTTGTACTGATTTTTCTGAGTGTTTTGTTTGGCGGGCGTTTTATTTTATCTTTTAGCTATTTAAACAGTAATTTTCTGGTTAACTTTATAACTAAACATACTAAGGAAATAAATAATTAAGTATTTCAAATCGCAGAATGGAATCAAATTTTGTGCGAGCGGATAATAGCAACCTACCTAAGGTAGATGCTTTTATGGTTGCACTTTACTTTAAGAATAATGCTGATTATTATGGCGCGGAACTGAAAAACATAAAAACAGCAATGTAAGTAGGACCTACCGCGTCGAACATATTAGTCCTTCCTTTATTTATTATAATCATTAATCATTATCTCATTTTAGTTTATGTTGACAAATACTCAGGAAGTTCATGGGAGTTCGGTTTATCATGGTGTTTTCTTTTGTTTTACAGTTCTGCAAGGGAATCCTATGGAGACGATGCGATTGGCTACGTCCAGTTACACAGAGAAAGTGGAGTTTGCACTGTGAAGTGTAAAATATGCCCGGAGCATAAAGTCAGAACCAAAGCGTATAATGTGACGATGATCGTGAACACCATTCTTTCTGTTAAAATATATTAATTTTTATTAAATTTAAAGAAAAGCGAAGAAATTCAACTAAACTGTACGGTACTGTAGTCTATTTATATGCGTTTGACAATGTGTGACGTCACGAGTCAGATGACAAGCGCCATTACAAAATTGGCGTTTTTGGCGCGGTTTTGAAAATTGAAACTTTAAAAGTGGTTTTTAAAGGGAATTACATTAAATTTCCGCGAAATATCAATGTAATGTGCTTAATAGGTAGTAATAAATTCTTTAAAATCATTTTCAAAATTTAGTCAAATAGCCTATTTAGCAAAAACGACCCAAACCCACATTTTTCTCAAAAACTTGAGACTGAAAGTGAAAAATGTTACCATAAGGAAGAAAACTAAAGCAAAAGACGCGGTCAAACACATTCTTCGCTCAAAATGGAAATGGGCAGGCCACATACAAAGAGTTGCAGACGAAAGGTGGTCACATATAGTCACAAACTGGTACCCACGTGACTCAAAACGCAGACGAGGCCGACCTTTTAGAAGATGGTGTGACGACATAGTCATCAGAGTGGCAGGAAATACATGGTCGAGAGTGGCTAAGGACAGAAAGCAATGGTTGCTAATGGAGGAGGCTTTTACCGCAATAGGCGGTCCTTACAATAATACTAACATAGTTTAAGAAACAGTTTACTAACCTACTAATTCTTTATTAAGTAACTTTTATTTAATTATTGTATCTATTGTATGAAAAATATTGTAAGGAAATAAATAAAGCTATTAATAAAAAAATTAATTTAATTTAATTAACATGTAATGTTGTTATTACTATGTTATTACTTATATACTTGACGTTCATAAAGTGTACTGTTTCTATCGGGTTAATAAACCTAACAATCTACCGAAAAATAATTCGATAAATTGTAATCATTCGACAGTTTATAATTTCGCGAGTTAGATTATAATCTAACGGTTTTTAGGGTTCCGTACCCAAAGGGTAAAAACGGGACCCTATTACTAAGACTCCGCTGTCTGTCTGTCTGTCTCCAGGCTGTATCTCATAGACCGTGATAGCTAGAAAGCTGAAATTTTCACAAATGATGTATTTCCGTTGCCGCTATAACAACAAGTACTAAAAATTAAAAAAATATATATATTAAGGGGGGTCCCCATACAATAAACGTGTTTTTTTCGTATTTTTTTGCTCAATATTAAAAACGGTAACAGGTAGACGGTTCAAATTTTCACAGAATATTAACTTGTATATTACCTTTCAAAATAAATAATTAAATATCAATAAAGTAAATATTAAAGGGGGGCTCCCATACAACAAACGTAATTTTTTTATATTAACAGTAAACCTCTACAAACAAAGTTAGTTTTGCGGTTCATTAACAAAGGTAATTATACCTACTTCTTGAGTACGGAACCCTCGGTGCGCGAGTCCGACTCGCACTTGGCCGGTTTTTTACAATCTTAGGGTGACATATACAAAACACAAAAATTGTTTTTTTGTTTATTTAATGTCCGTTAAATAGTCTTTAAAACCATCCAACCGACGTGCCCCAAACCGGTTTCATTAGCAATAATGCGAAGAAGAGAGAAGTTTTTAATAAACATATTATTTTGACTTGGATTTTGAATTGTCGTGTCTGAAGACACATATTATTAAGGATGCTGATTGCTGAGAAGATCCGATACAGAATCCTTTAAAACCTCAATCTCCTTGGTCAAAAGTTAGTATCTGGTAAAATGCAAAAACCCATACAAACATAGTAAGTAGGTACGTGAAATATAGCAGAATAAAAAGAAATATTAATAAACTTTACGCGCCCGTCACTCCCACAGTATTCTTGTGTCCATTACACAGACAAACAGTCATAAAATATGCATACAGATGTCATAAAAGCGCCTTGGAGACATTGCCAGTGTATTTTATACACTATACGAATCATGTTATTTTTAGCTCGGGGAACAAAAAGGAGAAAGAAAGAAAACTAGATCCAAATAAAACACTTTCGACTGTGATATTGTATTTGTAATAAGTTGTATACCTAACTATAATTAATCTATCTACTTATATCTATAGATATAGATATAATAGTCGTTACAGGCCGCCAACCTACATTGGAGCAGCGTGGTGGATCTAAGCTCTAATTCCCTCTCTCCTATGAGAGTGGAGGCCTGTGCCCAGCAGTGGGACGTTAATGGGCTGTAGTGGTGGTGTGCTGGCGGTGCATATCGCAAGCTGTGCATTGTAGGTACCACATAGATTTGTCTGTTTTGGTCAAAGACAATATACTTGGTATTATAATTAATCTATGGTTTTGGTGGATAAATAGCGAATTAAGTTTCTTGTTCCTTGATCATTGTGGACTTTCGCAAAGTAACGCCTGTTTTTATCCAATACCAATAGAAACAAAAAATAAATTTGTTTATTTTTCCGAACGTACTAGAAACGACAAGAATTTCGTCCCAGCAATATTTTTATCATAAGAATTTCGTTATGACTCGGCGGAAGTAACTATATCTCGTAAATAAACGCTGAGTATACAAATCTCACGGAAACCTGAGGGGAATACCAAACGCCCCCCATTATTCAAATGATACCTATATCACGTGAGGAAGAGTGACTTGATCCTTTTTATATTTTATATCTGAGATAGATACTAGCTGACGCCCGCGACTTTGTCCGCGTGGATTGAGATTTTCGATTCCCGCGGGAACCCTTTAATTTTCCGGAATAAAAAGTAGCTTATTTTGACTACCTTCCTGGAGCAGTGTTGAGCGCTGTTGTCTTAACGTGCGGAGGTCTCGATCCCCGGCAGGGTCAATTTGGGAATTTATAATTTCTGAATTTTCCTGGTCTGGCCTGGTGGGAGGCTTCGGCCGTGGCTAGTTACCACCCTACTGGCAAAGACTTGTTATCAAGCAATTTAGCGTTCCGGTAAGATGCCGTGTAGAAACTGATTCTCTCTGCGTCGTATTCCTCATTACAGAGGGTCGTGACCCCATTCCATTAATCACATAATGGTTCCTACCATTCTTGGGATAATAATGCGGTGGGTTCCCACGTCCTTCCGCATACGACTCAACTAAGAGTATTTAAACTCTTAGGTTTGTACGATTACTATCAGATATTAGTGATTATAACCGGGTACGGCGGCTTAACGTGCTCTCCGAGGCACGGAGGACACGAAAAGGCCAAATTTGAGCCTTCAAATTCGGTCACCCATCCAGTTACCGACTTGGGTCAACGTTGCTTAACAATCGCAATCGACTGATATATGCGTTGTCACTGCTAGGCCATCTGTCCCACGGATGTGTGTACATAATAACAATAATATACACGCATGTTACAGTTATGCAATCTTGAGGGTGTGAACTACACGTAATAAGAACGTAGAACTAATGCCTGGGACCTGTTGAACGCGTCTTCTCACATTTCTGCCATTAGGAAAACTTTTATCCTCATCGTATCTGGGCAAAATTTTTGGTAAATTATCTAGAAAAGATATCTGCCTCTGAAGTATTGGGTTTTTCTGACTAGAAATTCTCAGTAGGTACTAGCCCGGAGTTAGGAAGTTGGCGGTGTTTCATCCCCGTGCCTCGGAGAGCACTTTAAGCCGTCGGTCCCGGTTATCATCACTAATATGATAATACATAGTTGTTAAAGCTCGCCAACCTGCATTGGAGCAGCGTGGTTGGTCTCTAAGCTCTAATTCCCTCTCCTATCAGAGTGGAGGCCTGTGCCCAGCTGTGGGACGTTATTGGGCTGTAGTGGTATCTAGAAAATTTACAAGAAAATATGTTTAAATGTAAATCTTTTAAAATGCTCTGCTTAATATATTTAAAAGCTTAACCATTGTTGAGCCTTTATTTTATAGCGTTAATTTTATTTAAGTACTAGCTGATGCCCGCGACTTCAACCGCGTTTTTAAAGTTTTTTTCCCGCGGGAACTCCTCAATTTTTCAAGATAAAAATCACCCTATGCCTCTCTCCAGCTCCTCAACTATACCCATATGAAAATTACGTGGATTCGTTGCTCTGCTGCGGCGTGATTGAAGGAAAAACCAACGAGCCAACATATCTACTCACTTTCGCATTTATAATATTTGTATGAAATGATACATGGACGATTGGACGTACATTTTTTGACGACCATATTAAAATTCTTCATCAAACATTTATAATCCACGTGTGACTGTTACAAATGAAAAAGGAAATCTCGCTAATTAATTATTCTGTTAAAATACCACATTTTTTATCTTTCAGTTCATAGGAGATACATTAATACAAATCTAATTCAGTACCTACCTATACATCATTACGTAATATCATCCGTGAGAAAAAGAATCATGCGATACAAGTATTGCCCTAACAAATAAAAGAGGTCATCTTTTACATGGATAATTAAAGGAATATCTGCCTTCGTTAAGTGTTACACATTAGTGCGTTAATATCTTGTAAGCTCACTTGAACGATTGCTTCGGGTGGGTTTGTGCATAAGCGCTAGCGAGTTGCTAGAGATCGCTGTGTAAAAATGAACGCGGCTACAAAAAGTAAAAATTGACATGCAAAGCAGACCTCGTCAAACTTGTCTGACCCGGTGGCCAAAACTGTTTGCTTACTTTTGCTTTTATTTTATTTTTCATATGTACTTGCGGTCCGCTAAGTCCGGGTCAGTTAAGTTTGTCGGACTATAAAATACCAATAAATTGGGTCTAGTCAAATCAGCAACTTTCTTTTTTTAACGTCAAAATGCGCGCTTTGTATGGGATGTTGTATGAAATATTGAACTCTGACGTCATGAAATTGCGACGCACTTTTTTACTTCAATCAATATTTTTGAATGGTTTTCGAACATATAACTAACTGCAGGGGACGTGAATATTACGACTTTTGGGAGATCCTCTATTTAATAATCACAAAAAAAATTGAATAGGTGTCAAACACCCATTTGGACACTGTCATTCATCGTTCAGACCTGGATATTGAGTCATGAATTCTACGGAGTAATTAGGTAAAATGAAAATGTGTTTTTGTTTGCTTTCTTCATTTCACCTCAAAAGTTTACACAATAATAATATGTCGTACGATATTGCAGTCAACAAAAGAATCTTCGCTACATTTTGTTTTATTTTCCTGCTAGCCTACAGTTTGATTTTTAAAACTCGATATGAATAAATAAGCAGGTATATTATCATATATAACTACTATACTTAATTAATACATACATATTTTTGTGCCGCGTGGTCGCCCGGAAGGACCTGGAAACCCACCGTACTGATATCCTAAAAAAACCCCTGCCATGCCCTGTTACGAATGGCAGGGGGTCACTACCTCAGCAATAAGAAATACGACGCAGAAAGATATAGAGTCGCCCACTAAGGTTCCCATGGTATATCTTATCTTTACTTAATGAAACCTCAACCTTAATTTGCTGAGATCACCACTCGTGTGTGAACTATATTTATCATTAGTTAATTCTTTCCGCTTCTATTAATTGTTTCTTTTTTGCTTAATTAATCTTGACCTTTCAAGTAAAGTTAAGGTGTAAAATGATCATCTAGTATCCTATACATTATACCTAATTAATATGTAAACTACGAAGTGAGATCGCAGTCAAGGGTGAACTTGTAGTGAAATAAAAACAAAAAAAAAGTAAAAAACTTCACACTATTCCAGTCTCGATTCAACCCTTCAGTGGGTACTCACTGAACATGGCGAACCAACGACGTTATATCCCTCACGCTCCCTGAGGACCCCTAAAGATACATAACAAGGGTTGGACGTGGCGCTATAGTTCATCGATTTACTGTTGTGAGAATGAAACGATAGGAAATGGGAATTCAAAATATTTTTAAACCTTAATTTTTAAAGTACTTATTTCTATTATTAAGACGAAATGGCACGGCATAAAAAGTTTACACCGTACAAATGATCGTTCATGGACATGGTACCCAATACACTGGCGCTATTACCTCTCTGAATTGCCAGGCTAAGCCGTTGGGCTCAATAAGCGCCAGATCTTGGGTCACCAGTAGCGAGGACCAACTTCTGGGAAACTACATCAGTGAAATGTTCCCTGTCCAATGACCATGGATCCAGAGTCTCAAATGCAAGTGTTGCAAAAATGTAGTCCTTACTACTGACTGAATATTTAAGACGCTTGAGCGTTTGAGCGGATTTTTTCAGTTGAAATTTTCAAGGAACTCCTATAATATTGTCCAGTCCATCAGCTTGTCTGTCCATCTGTGTCCATATGTGTAGCACAAGCGTTTTCAAAATCAATTATAAGACCAGTTACAGTTTGGCAATTATTAAAAACCTTGGAGAGCCTTGGAGAGCATGTTAAGCCGTCGGACCCGGTTATTAAAATAGTCGTCAAAACCCGCCAACCCGCATTGGAGCAGCGCGGTGGGTCTAAACTCTAATTCCCTCCCTCCTATGAGAGTTGAGGCTTGTGCCCAGCAGTGGGACGTTAATATCCTGTAGTGGTGGGGGCTTTATTACGTAAAAATGATTGCTTCAGTGTCAAGTTTCACGTTAGTCGCATTTATTATGAGTAGGTAACTTACGAAATGTAAACATTAAACAGTCTTGTAAGTCGCACATCGCATGCAAATGTTAGTTAGGTATGTAAGTTACTTACGTAATAACTTACAAGTGTAGGTAATTGCGGCCTAAGAACAAGCTCCCGTATATTATTTATGGTCCAATACGGTCACACTTGTGGTCATAAATCTGAAAGTATGTAATTAAGTTGACTTTAACTCTACCCACTCATTGTTTCATACTTTCCGCATACCTACCTGCTAAACTGTTAATTGCAGTTCAATATTTATTGTAATTAGCTTTGCAGTGTTTTTAACTTCAATTGTTTGTTGAAAACTCCCGTTAAAATATATGACTTCATAGTTCCACTAGAAGTTTGGATTCAAGCTTAATTTATTTCAGTAAATAGATGTTTTTTCATAGAAACTTAAGAAAAATGTATTATTTTTAAAACTGGACCTAACCTAGCCGTGAAAGAGGTGACGAGGACGACCTACCTGGCGCAAAGTTGAGCGCTATTGTCTTAAAGTGGGAGGTCCCGGTTCGATTCCTGGTAGAGTCAATTTGGGAATTTATTTAAAATTGCTGAATTTTCTCTGGTGTGGTCTGGAGGGAGGCTTCGGCCGTGGCTAGTTACCACCCTACCGACAAAGACGTAGACGTTTTTTTTAAACTTCTCACTTCAGATTTGAACCATCGAGTAAAATCGACGATAATTTTCATCTCCTATCCCGAAGGAAACTATTTTCCGATAGGAAGGAAGGAAGATTTCCGAGGAAGGATATTTTCCGAAAAATTATTTTCGGAAAATATCCTATGTTTACCCAGAGTAGATATGCATAGTACATACCAGTATTATAAAAGCGAATGTGTGTCTGTCTGTCTGTCTGCTACGCGTTCAATCGATTTTGATGAAATTTGGTACAGGTATACCTATGTTATAGCCCGGGGAAGGAGCATAAGCTACACTTTCTCCAGGAAAATTAAAGAGTTCCCGCGGGATCCAAAAAGCCACAATCCACGCGGACGAAATCGCGGGCATCAGATAGTTAGCTATAAGTAGGTAAGGTAACCTACCCCAACTTGTATTCCTACATACTAAGCTTCCTTAAATTTTCCAAAAATTTTGAGGAATCGTCCAGTTACAGTTTAATTAAGCGTGTAGATATGTAGATAGATAGATGTACGATGTAATTAAACACACGGTAAAAGCGGACGGTTCCATACAATATATTTATTACCTACTATACGCACCGTAATTAATACTGACTTTTTGAGTGCCCCTAGGCGCTACCATTTATTATTGCTTAACATCCGTATTGTTTGTATCAGCAAAGACAATATATAAACCAATATAGACTGTTCACTTCATACATTCAATCAAAGCTCGCTAAATGCGCATTAAAGTCGCCGGTACCTTGTAGTTCTTCGCACAAATTTCAGATGGCGTATCTGTGCAAGCTGTTTGTTAAAATTAGTTGAATGTAAATTTGCTATTTGCTTAAGTGATTGTATCACATTTTTGTATAATTTTGATAATTTTATATAAATAATTAATATAAATTGAACCAAGAAAATACGATATTTCACCGATTTTACTACAATCATATAAAGAGCGAGCCTGGTAGCGCCATCTAACGATAGTATTAACCTAGAAAAAAATTTATAAAGGAGTTAGCAATCTATACTTGGTATTATAATTAATCTATGGTCTCAGGTACATACTTTTATTATTTTCATATTATTATGTACAAGTTTTATTTAATATGTATAAAAGTCTATATCGCTCAGAGTGTCGCTTAATACAATTAGCCCGGAACCCGTCGATATTATTAGCTTTACCTTTCGTTATACACTGTTAGAAACATCGTGAGGAACCTGACATGCCCAAGAGTTCTTCATAATGTTCTTGAAGGTGTGTGAAGTCTGCCAATCCACACTTGGCCAGCTTGGTGGACTATGGCTAGACCCTTCTCATTCCGAGACTCATTTTCTTGGATTATGGGTTCAGTCCTTCTCATTTTGTGAGGAGGTTAGTGCTCAGTAGAGAACCAATGATAGGTTGAGAATTGACTTAGGTAAGATTATTACAACAACCTATTAATCTACATTTTCACTTTTCAAAATACACACTAACACTATACACCTTAATGTCACACTGATGACAATAATCAGTATGAAAGTGTTTTTATCCGTTTTTTTTCACTACAAGTTAGCTAGACTGCGATCTCACCTGATGGTAAGTGACGCTGCTGTCTAAGATATATACTTATGAAATTATATTAAACCCATACCCCTACTCGGTTTCTACATCGTACCGGAACGCTTAATCGCTCGGTAGCACGTCTTTGCCGGTAGGGCGGTAACTAGCCACGGCCAAAGCCTCCCACACAGGAAAATTCAGAAATTATAAATTCCCAAATTGACCCTGCCGGTGATCGAACCCTGGACCGCCGCACGTTAAGACAAACAGCGCTCAACACAGCGCCACGGAGGTCATCTAAATAATAACAAAAGTAATGATATTATTTATTGATATGAATATTCAAAATAAACTTTTTATACTCAGAGCTGCTGATCGTTAGCCAGTGTAGTAATAAACAACTATGTTATTCGATTTTAAAATTATCAATACGAGATCGCAGGTTATTAATATACTGTATTGTTATACACCATAATGCAGTCTGAATTCCTGCTTACTCAATTGTTTGCCAAGTTAAATGTCACTAGTGTTATTTTCTGTACCTAAAGCAGGTCATAGGAACTGCCTTGTTTTACATACAATTGAAATAATCACAACAATTGTAAGGTCGTCTACTATATGTTATTGTCGTCTTTAATAGTTTCGTTTTGAAGAAGATCTAGCCCCACTACATAATACGCACAGCGCGGCACGGCATGTAGCGGCAAATATTCTTTGTATGAGTTTGTATGGAGAGGCCCACTTGAGCGACGCGGCACGGAGGTTTTTTTTTAGGGTTCCGTAGCCAAATTTGGCAAAAACGGAACCCTTATAGATTCGTCATGTCTGTCTGTCTGTCTGTCTGTCCGTCCGTATGTCACAGCCACTTTTTTCCGAAACTATAAGAACTATACTGTTGAAACTTGGTAAGTAGATGTATTCTGTGAACCGCATTAAGATTTTCTTACAAAAATAGAAAAAAAACAATAAATTTTGGGGTTCCCCATACTTAGAACTGAAACTCAAAAATTTTTTTTTCATCTAACCCATACGTGTGGGGTATCTATGGATAGGTCTTCAAAAATGATATTGAGGTTTGTAATATCATTTTTTTCTAAACTGAATAGTTTGCGCGAGAGACACTTCCAAAGTGGTAAAATGTGTGTCCCCCCCCCTGTAACTTCTAAAATAAGAGAATGATAAAACTAAAAAAAATATATGATGTACATTACCATGCAAACTTGCACCGAAAATTGGTTTGAACGAGATCTAGTAAGTAGTTTTTATAATAATTTAAAATTTACTACATGTTTGTACGGAACCCTCGGTGCGCGAGTCCGACTCGCACTTGGCCGGTTTTTTAAAATATATAGGCTAGCGCTTGGCTGCAATCCGACTTGCTTGCAAGTGGTGATGCAGCCTAGGGTGGAGCGCGCTTGCCTACAAGATGCCTATTCACTCTTGATTTGAAGGTACCTATATTAAAAGAGGAGGGGAAAACGGAAGCCGGGAGGGCATTCCATATCCTAGCGGTTCGAATTAGAAACGAAAAAGCAAATCGCTTCGTACGAGCCCGCGGAATTTCGACTGCGTAAGGGTGCAGACCTTGTCGATGCCTTGCGGTCCGATAATAAAAAGGTGACGGAGGAACCAGATCGAATAGCTCTTGAGCACACTCTCCTAAATATATCCCGTAGAATACCGACAGACAGGCAACTTTGCACTGCGACATAATTGTACTAAGAATACTTGCAGCTAGTCGCGCCTCTGTAATGGGACAAGACCTTAAGTAGTACCGAGATCTATTGCCCTTTGCCCTATTAGCCCTCGACTGTGATATTATAAGATTGTAGAATAAGGGGCTAACCTATTAAATGGCAGTTATACTTTAACCCATACCCCTTTAAGCGGTTTCTAGTTTCTACACCACATATACTTAACTAAACACGGGAGCTCCCCACAGGTACTGAGTAGAAAAAATTCGTAATTATGAACAACAACTCAATCAAATCAGCAACTCTTTATCAAATTAAAAAACGCACTTCTAGTATGAAAGTTGTATGAAATCCACAGTTGTGACATCATCAAATTTCAACGCACTATTTTTCTTTAATCTATATTCATATCCACACAAATATTTTAAATGCGAAAGTGTGTCTGTCTGTCTGTCAGTCTGTCAGCTACGCTTTCACGGCCCAACTACTCCACCGATTTTGATGAAATTTGGTACAAAGATAGGTAACATCCTCTACTTTTTATCCCGGAAAATTGAAGTGCTCCCGCGCGAATCAAAAAAATGTATCTGTTCTACCGATTTTGATGAAATTTGTTACAGGGATAGGTTGTATCCCGGGAAAGGACATAGGCTTCTTTTTATCCCGGAAAATTGAAGATTTCCCGCGGGAATAAAAAAAACGAGTCCACGCGGACGAAGTCGCGGGCATCATCTAGTTTTAAAATAGTTATCAAACTTAAAACTAACCGAGGATGTGAATTTTAGGTCTTTTGGAAGACCCTCTATTTAATAATCAGCTAGAAATAATTCATTTTTGATATGAGCATCATCCCATTCCTAAACGGTTTGGGAATTTATACAAAACTAGCTTTTGCCCGTGACTTTGTCGCGTGGACTACACCCTATTTACCCCTATAGGGGTTAAAAATTTCAAAAATCGTTTCTTAGCGTATGCCTACGTCAAGCTTTCTATATGCCAAGTTTCAGCCCGATCCGTCCAGTGGTTGAAGCTGTGCGTTGATAGATCCGTCAGTCACCTTTTCCTTTAAATATATTTAAGAAGATAAAGATTTATAAGCCCACGAATTTAAAGAGATACATAACCTGACCTTATCATATTAATCATAAGATTCTTGAAAAAAAATAGAGCTTCCATTTTAAAAGCTTATCTATTTTGATAATAATCACGATCAGAAAAAGCATGCATTTAAGCTACAGTCTCTAAAATGTTATCAAGTACAAATAGCTACATCTGGAGTTACAACATTCTTTATGCTACGAGCATTAAAACAAAACTATGTCAGTATTGTAACTATCTGATTTAATCTTAATTAACAGACGTTCCTTATAAGCGTTAGTGTATGAAATTAAGTTGAGCGTTAAAAAAACTTGTTACAATTTTCGTTTGTGTGTGTGTTTGGTTGACAGTTTTGATAATAATCTCTCCTGTTGACATGTGATTGTAAAATAAGTGGTCGCGATTAGGCGTTCATTTTTGTAATTAAATTCTAAAGAGTCCCATGCCTTCTCAAATGCCTAGGTGTCATGTCTTTTTTTTTATTCATTACTAGCTGATGCCCGCAACTCCGTCCGCGTGGTTTAATTTTTTTTATTTCCTCGGGAACTCCTTAATTTTCCGGGATAAAAAGTACACTATGTCACTCTCCAGGTCCTCAACTATACCCATGCCAAAAATCACGTCGATCCGTTGCTCCGTTGCAGCGTGATTGAAGGACAAACTAACAAACCAACAAACAAACACACTTTCGCATTTATAATATTGGTATGATAGGCTTACGTTTGACCACAATCACACCTGATGGGAAGTAATGATGCGGCCTAAGATGGGATGCGTTTGCCTAGAAGATGCCTGTTCACTCTTGATTTAAAAATACCCAGATTGTAATTGGTATGGAACACAGTTTTTGGTAGAGTATTCCAGACCCTACACATGCGAATGAGGAATGAAGGCGCAAAGCGCTTCATGCGTGTGGATGGAACGTTGACGACATAGGGGCGGAAACTCGCACGGCGTCTTGCGGTACGATGGTAGAAAGGTGAAGAAGGCAAAGATCGAAAAGCTCCTGAGCACACTTACTGAAATATATCCTATAGAATACCGAATATATAGAATAATTTTTTTTTTTTTTTTTATTGAAAATAATACAATAGAACTTAATGCTAGCTAGCCTAACCTAATTACTATATAAATCATGCCCGCGTGGAATGGTGGCAAGAATGCTGGCTGCATTTCCGCGCTGGACTAGAATAATTATATTAGAATTTTAATATTAATTTGAACGAAAGAACAAAATATTGAAATTTAAAAGGTCTTTCTTTCCGTCGATCAAAGATATGAACAAATTCCACTGTATGTAATCGCCCGAAAACGTAGGAACTGATATCGGTGGTTGTTTCACTGGCTTCTTATCCGAATTTTAATTTTGATGATTTTGTACTAATTATTTACTTTCTCGAGTTTTACTAAAAAAAAAATTATTCGCTACAAGTTCGCGTTTGACTGCGATCTCACTTGATGATAAGTAATGATGCAGTCTAAGATGGTAGCGGGCTAACCTGTTCATCCTGTTCATAACCTGTTCAGTTTTTAAGTTTGTAACTCTCCAACTCCTTTAGGTCTCGCTCAAATCGTCAGATTAATTATTTGAATGTACACTTTTCAGCATGTAATTAACTCACTCTACCTTAATCTGACGCGCTCGAGTATTTTTGATGATCGATTTTATTTATATAATATTTTTATCTGCTGTCCTAGACAGACCTACCAATATACAGGGATCATATATGGTGAAGGTACTCTACAGGATCCAAAGAATCCCTCTTTATGGTAATCTACCGCGCTGGAGTAAATCAAAAAATCACCTCTTGGACTCCCCTACTATAAGTAATAAGTATGTTCTGGACTCCAGATCTACAAAGGTCGGTCAACTGTTTAAAAGGTGTCGATCAATGAGTGTCGGTACTATCACAAACTGAATCACGGCTTGACAAAACTTCTCGCGAACGTTGACCCATCACTGACCGCGGGAATCTTTCCGAAGGGAAAAAAATAAAAGTAATTTGTCAAACACAGCCACCCGCCTGTCTATTGCCCACTTCTGACAAGGATTCTAAAGGAAATGGACATGCCACACTTTTTAATTTCATCATCTTTAACTTTCTTTCTCAAATGTAAATAAATAAAATTAAATGAATAATTAATCTTTATGTGAGATTGGACACAGAAACAAAGTTTGTAGTTACATTCGTTTGGTAGCTAATGTGGCTAATATCTCATTCTGATCAAGCTAAATAAAAGGACTTTTTATAGATGATAAATTTATTGGCGTGTATATTTTAAACTCGGATTAGATGTAACAAACTGACGTTTCAAAATGTCATTTCCTCAATCACGCCAGAATGGCTGAAGTTGAACGGATCTGAATGAAGTTTAGCTCAGAGATAAAAAAAAAGAGAGTAATGTATAATTAGTTTGGAATAACACATTGACTAGGCTAATTTTTATACCGGAAAATTAAAGAGTTCCCGCGAGAACCGAAATACCTCAATCCACGCGGACGATGTCGCGGGCATCAGCTAGTACCTACTCCATTTAGATGTCGTATAAAACCGATAAGGGGACGGGTTTAATATAACTGCCAAGGAGGTTTATAGTCCACTAGATACCATCATAGACGACATCGTCACTTTCCACATGTGAGATGTTTGTTCTATATTTAGTTTTTCATCTTAATGGAGAAGTTTCATGATGTTGTGAATATCATATTTAACACAACGGAAGTAAAATATAGATTAAAACTAATAAATCACTGTTTTTTTTTAAATCCATCAATAAATGACTGAGAAATGACGATTTAAAAGTTTAATACTTCAAAATTATCTTCACAAACAAATTAAGTGCTTTTAATTCAATTATGTCACGTTAAGTCCATTTATTTCTTTTATTCGGCTTTATAAAGTCGGTTGATAGGGAATTATGACGTCACGTCTCCCGTCTTGCAAGCGCAAATTTAAAGTTCCATAACTTTTTCATTTGTTGAGATATTTGAATGATTCTTTGTTTCATTTTATTTAATTTTCGTAATAAATTTAAAAAAAAATGGTAAACCTCTCCATTGCACAATGTTTCTTGCAAATAAACGATTGATTGATTGATTGAGAGGTGAGATCGCAGTCAAGTACTGGGTTGTAGAGAATAATAAATAGAGTTTTAAACTATTTAATAAAAAACTATTAAAGTACAAAAGTGTGACAAGACAAAATACCGTATCCATTCCTCATGGCTCGGCGTCATGACGGTATCACTTCATAGTTCGTTAACGCGTATTACCCTCGACTGATCGATATAGTGTATTGGCCGAACTGGTTACGAGAGGCTCCATAGCACCGGTTTACTAATAAATTAACTGTATCAATTTACTAATACTAGGGTCAGTTGCATGTAAGACGGAGTTGTAAACGCTCGAAGGAGTTCTGTTACAGGTACCGTTAAAATAAGACCACCAAACAAAGAAAAGAGGGTTGCACTTAATTTTTTTAAATGGTGTTAAGTAAAAAAAGGCCGGCTGAGTTTGTTGTGGGACCTTCTCAGACCAGGGCGCGTTTGGAACCCTTGTAGCTTTAGTTTTAAGATACCATAATGGATTGTCACCATGTCTATTATTATCTTGTTTATAAGTGTATTCAGTGTACCATTGAATTAATAACTATTGATTGATTAATTGATATTATTGCACATAAATTAGAATAGTAACAAAAGACATTAAAACTATGATTAGAATTCAGATCGAAACAGTATGCAAAGGCGGTCCCTTCAAAACCGTTGGAGAGAGGAGAAGGGAATATAAACGGACTATTTTGCACGTAATAGAGCAAAGGGAAACGATACAAAGCTACTTGTACCTTGTTGTAGGTACTCGTAACTACAATTGTTCAAACGTTTGCTGTAATGGGACAGACAAACAGACGACAGGCTTGATTCTATTTGTACTGTAGTCTACCTCTGAGAGGCACTAAAATGCTAAACATGAGACAAATGTTGACACAATGAAGTAGAAATATTGTGTAACTTATGTGTATCCATACTAATATTATGAACTAGCTTTTGCCCGCGGCTTCGCTCACGTTAGGTTCAATTTTCATACAAATTTCAGAGCTCTATTTTACCGCCTTAGGGGTTGAATTTAAACTATCTTTTTACCAAACTTAAATTTGACGAAAAAGACTCCAGACCGATAGACAGAGAGAAAAAAGAATGACATTCAGACAGACCCACTTCCGCTTTATAATATTAGTCTGGATTAATTGGTATGAATGTTGAGTAAAGAAAAGAAACATAGCGTACAATCGGCTGTACGTAAGTTGACCCAAAATAGCGGTCAGCTGCGTAGGTACATTGTACTATAGGGCCGAGCGGAGCATGCGCGGGGAGCGAGGGGTATGGGCTCGCGGCGCACCTCATATCGAACTTCGTTTAACACCCGAAATGTGTTTCTGCGCAGAGTTCAACTTACGCCGCGGCTATTATACGTCTTATATACCTACAAAACCGGTTACCAAAACTAACCCAGCATTCAAGCCTTCTATTATCCATAAAAGTACAGTAGTAGCATCATAATACACAATAAAAAAAGCAATAAAAATCGATTGAAATAGCGATCTATATCGCGAAGTCACGATTTCCCCATCAATGGCTACCAGCTTGAATCGCGTCCAATAAAATACTATTGACACAATCTGCCCATCTGTTGTGATGAACTTATTCATTATACAGTTTGGTAAGGCTTAGTACACATAGATGAAATAAAATATGAAATTTATTCTGTCCTTGGAGAAGGTGGTACCCCCGCGGATATATTGGCCCCCTTTGATATTTATAACTTGGAAGCATGCCATCTATTATCTCTTTAGGGCAACGCAGAGGTCCTGTGACAGCCTCCATGCCTAATATGGATATACGGGTCCTGCACGCGGTGGTGATGACGTCACCCGCAGTGCGGACCCACACGACACCAAATCTAAGGGCCCGTATGCTCCCATGGCAGGCCCAAGCCTTCGCGGCTTAAAGACATTCACCGGGGCACAGATTTGCCCCGCGCCCCGCCCAGGTAAGGAGGCTCAGCCTCGAGGCCCGTACCCCCGCTTGGCCCTCACGGACCAAACGGAGAAGACCTACAACACTCACGTATCAATTTCGTATCCAACAATTCCGGTAGAAGGCGTTACATTATTATATTACTAGCGAATGCCCGCGGCTTCGTCTACGTGGTTTTAGGTTTTTTGGTTCCCGCGATAACTCCTTAATTTTCCGGCATAAAAAGAAGCCTATGTGCTATTCCAGACAATAATCTACCTCTGTGCCAAATTTCATCCAGATCCGTGCCGTTCCTCTGCGACCCCCTTTACCCGTTGGGGCGTGATTGAGTAATAAACATCCAAACTTTCGCATTTATAATATTTGTCACGGAGTTCCCCAGGGAAGTGTTCTTGGACCAACCCTCTTCCTTATTTTTATCAACGACATATGCAATATGAACCTAACAAATGGTACAGTCTTCTCATTTGCTGATGATACTGCATTGGTGTTTAGGGGAGAGAGTTGGGACCAGACCTTTTTCTATGCACAGCAGGGATTAAATCTAATTTCACAAAGATTAGGCCAGAACCGTCTTAGTTTGAATGGGGGTAAAACAAAGTATGTCACTTTTTCGATGCTAAAAAATTCGCAACCATTAAATGGCATATACAAAATTACTTCTCATACTTACGACTGCCTGGACCTCAATAAAAATGACAACTGCTCCTGCCCAGAACTTGATCGACTGACTGAAATTAAATACCTTGGAATCGTAATAGATAATCAACTTTCTTTTGCATCACATATTAATCTAATGGCAAACCGTGTTAGAAAATTGATTGCAATTTTTAAAAATGTTCGTCACATAGCTAATCCCAAAATTTTGAAAGTCATGTATATGGCACTCTGTCAGTCTGTTGTGTTATACTGTATTGAAACATGGGGAGGAATTGCTAAAACAAATCTACTGCGACTAGAAAGGGCTCAACGAGCCGTGTTGAAAGTCATGTTAAAACTACCTAAGAGATTTCCTACAGCTGACTTGTATGCTCAAGCCCAAGTCCTGACGGTCAGACAGCTTTATATTCTACGTGTAATACTAAACCAACATGGCTCATCTGAAGAACTAGTATCTGACCGAAGTAACAAGCGACGTAAATTTAAAATTTTTAACATTCCGCGATTCCGCACTCGTTTTGCCCAACGATTTCAATGCTATTTGGGGAAGACGTTATACAACAATTTAAATAAAACACTTTCAATATATGAAATGAATAGATTTAATTGCAAAAATACTGTCACTAAATATTTACAAAGTCTAAGTTATGATGAGACAGAAAATTTGTTAAAACTAATCAGTTGAATAATGGAAGGAACATATTTTATATTGCAATTATATAATATTATCATACACACACACACACACACACACACACACACACACACACACACACACACACACACACACACACACTTACATACACACTCACACAACACTTATACTTTAATAGTTCACAAGTTGCATAAAAATATTTTAAATCTAAATTATGTTGTTATTTTTGTCATTCTTTTTCTAGGAGGGAAAGTCACTGCAGCCTAAACCACAGGGTATCCTACATTAGGCCGCAGAGACCGACCATTCAATTTGTAGACCTAAGTCTTACTATGTAAAATTTTGTGAAATAAATTATTATTATTATTATTATTTATTTATTTGATCGATTTGATTTGAACTAGTCGAAACCTGCAACTGGCAAACTTTTGAGACCGTCCGATTTTTATTGAATTCTCGCAGAAAAAATTACTTACTCGTAGCTTTGATGATATTTTTTACATTGTGTGCTGTAAAACATTTTCTACGGGATTTTGAATCAAAATAATTATATATTTCTGAATAATGATGATGGATTATTTTATCGTTTGATATTTCTAATTTCTAATTGCTTGTATTATAGTCCCGGGGGTCCAATATAATATTTATGAATGACAACTTAGATATAATTTTTTTGTTTTGCTGTTTCTGATGCTGTGAAAGATTACCTCTATTTTCAAGGAAAAGTGAAGCAGTCATGGTACCTACTCGGAAGTTGATCAAAATGTCTATCCGAATTGTAAAGTTCAGATACTGAATGCATGTCATAAACCATTTATTTGACCGACAGGCTTGGAGAGGAGTGGATTCAGTGCCAGAGTTGCAATGTACAGCCTATGCAAGTCCTGAAAGTGCAAGTCATTAAATTGTACCGATGCACGTTCCCAGCGCATAACCTATTAATAAAATTAGAGCACGTTTTGTCCCGCTGTGAGTCCATGCCCTAGTTTTTAATAATGTCAACGCTATTGTGTCCTACCGCTAAGTGGAACTATGTCATTATTCTGTCAACACAGGCAACGCCCCCTGGCGTATACTCGATCGTAAATTATTGTATTGACTGATTACGTTTTCTTGATTTTTCTCTTACGGTTGTTTAATTTTTTGTACAATTTTAGGCAATACTAGCTGATGCCCGCGAATTCGTGCGCAAGGATTAAGTTTTTTGCAATTCCCGGGGGAACTCCTTAATTTACCGGGATAAAAAGTAGCTCTCCAGGTCTTCAAAAATCATGTCGATGCGCTGCTCTGTTGCAGCGTGATCGAAGGACAAACCAACAAAACAACAAACAAACACACTTTCGCATTTATAATATTAGTAAGTATGATTGATATAGCATGTATATTATTTCAATTTCAAGAAAACTTTTATACTTTAGCACACAGATTTACTGTTAGCTCCAGTGCCTTTAGCAGATACGTACCTACCTCATCAATTTAAGTCTCAAATTTGGTTTCCACATGACAACGTACCGGAACGCTAGGTTTAACTGCCTCGTTGGTCTTGCAAGTATTGGGTTTTTCTGACAATAAATTCTCAATACTAGCCCGGAGTTGACTGCCTCGTTGGTCTAGTGGTTAGCATAGTCGACTGCAGATCACGAGGTCCTGGGTTCGATTCCCGGTCGGGCATAAAAGTTAGGTATTGGGTTTATCAATTAAGAAATTCTCAGTGCCAGCCCGGAGTTGGAAGTTGGCGGTGTTTCACCCCCGTGCCTCGGAGAGCACGTTAAGCCGTCGGTCCCGGTTATTATCACTAACATGATAATAGTCGTTAAAGCCCGCCAACCCGCATTGGAGCAGCGTGGTGGGTCTAAGCTCTAATTCCCGCTCTCCTATGAGAGTGGAGGCCTGTGCCCAGCAGTGGGACGTTAATAGGCTGTAGTGATGAGGATGATGACTAGCCCGGAGTTAGGAATTTGGCGGTGTTTCACCCTCGTGCCTCGGAGAGCACGTAAAGCCGTCGGTCCTGCGCCTGATCTTTCTCCGATCGTGTAGGATTTACTGTTCCATCGGGCTATGAGAGAGTTTTGCCCCGCCCAATGTCGCATTTAAAGCTTGACTACATTTTAAGCTGTATCGGTTACTTTAGTTCTCCTACAGTTCTCTTACCCGTTGTCCTAGGTGGGCGATACAAACGACGCGATGCAACGCGACGTGATACACATCCATCGAAAATTTCAAGCTTACCTATAGACAACGCAGGCCACGAAAAGGGTCAGCTACTGTTTGATACCATCGCGTCGCCTCGTATCGAGTCGCGTTGATGCGTTTGTCGGACAAGGGGCTGATTCTGTAAACTGAACTAAAAAATGCTGAAATCACAGCATTAAAAATATTGCTAACCCTTTCATAATGCTTCCTGTGGAAAGGGACATAACTAGATTTAAACAGAATTGGCCACAATGCTTTGGTTTTGTGTACAAAAACCATAAGGTAACACAGCGTAATTTGAGTAAGGTAGCTACACAGTTCTACGCCGGTGATCATGTAATTCTCTCTTTACAGCCATCTTAGTTTTACTGCTGCTACTAAATTAACTAGGTTTTTTTATTGCTTCAAACCGGCAGGTTTATAACGCTGTAAACTTAATATCTTCATTTCGAGTCGTTTTATTTCTAGAATAGACGTTTAAATGCTTGCTTTTTCCACTAACCGACTTCCAAAAAAGAAGGTTCTCATTTTGGCGCGTTTTTTTTAATTGTATGTCGGTGAATATCTCCGTGGTTTCTGAACCGATTATAATTTTTTTTCTATCAGTCGTTAGAGGAAGCTCTCGAGGTGGTCCCATAAAAAATCCTGACTCCATATCCTCAACTCTGACACTAAAAAGCTAAAAATAAAAATTCTTTCCAAAAAACCGACTTCCAACGCCACTGTAAAGTACAAAATAACTACCCACTATGTTGAAGTCGGGAGAGTCTGATGCGTCAAATTTGCTTATCCTTGTTAAACCCGCCCGACTTCAACATAGTGGGTAAAAATCAAAATTATTTTGTAATTTACAGTGGCGTTGGAAGTCGGTTTTGTGGAAAGAATTTTTTGATTACAGTTTTACTTGACCAACTGAGAGTACTGACTAACACCACAGTATTGGTATACATAATATTACCGTGCTAACACTATCACTATCTCATAAAAACAAAGTCCCCCTGCCACGTATGTCTCTCCAGTCTGTCTGTATGAACGCTATAAACTCAAAAAATAATGAACCGATTTTCATACACACCACCACCACCACTACAGCCTATTAACGTCCCACTGCTGGGCACAGGCCTCCACTCTCATAGGAGAGAGGGAATTAGAGCTTAGACCCACCACGCTGCTCCAATGCGGATTGGCGGGCTTTAACGACTATTATCATGTGATAATAACCGCGACCGACGGCTTAACGTGCTCTCCGAGGGCTAGGGGGTGGAACACCGCCAACTTCCAACTCCGGGCTGACACTGAGAATTTATTATTTGAAACCAATACCTAACAATTTTTATGCCAGACCGGGAATAGTGATCCGCAGTCGACTATGCTAACCGACCAATGAGGCAGGAAGAAAGTATAGAACTATAGATAGCAGCCAATAAGACGAAGAGCGAGGTTTCAGAACATATGGTTCGTTTTTCCGTTCATATTTTTATAATAATCAGAAGTCATTTTTCCATTCCTTTCATCTTATCATAAATATTATACATTACTGAATAAAATAAACATATTATTAAAGCAATTTCATCATACAAACTCGCGCCTAGTAATAACATAGAAAAATCAGCATCCACGTGCCTCGCCTCGAGCGGAAGATTAGGGCGTTGCTGTATAGCTAATGCTATAATATTATAGCTAGCTTGGCTCTGAAACGTACCGTGATTAGATTTTAAATCCCGGATTTAGTTTCCGGAATAAAAAGTAGCCTGTTTTACTTTTAATGCCTATTAATAGCTTTAGTTAATAGCTAGCGAATCCTCAAAACTAACTTTAAATGTAATCTTACTTTATCCGCTGAATAAATACTATTGCTTTTACAGATACCCACTCTTTTGAGCTTGGTTGAAAGGAAGATATAAATGCGCAATAGAAGCAATAAGTATGTATTGTAGCATAGCTAATGTAATGGAGTTAAGCCTTTATTTGGTTTTTAGAACAATTTTAAAGATTAATTGGACCTATGCCGTGACAGCTACGTTTTTTAAAAGTGTAACGAATTAATTGCTATTTCTTTCGCTAAGCCTGCTATTTTAATAATATCGTAGTTATAGTAATTATAATTCTGTGTTGTTGTTATGTTACAAATAGTTAGATGTTTATGGTTTGATTAGATAAACATGGAGGCGTGGATTTATTTGATCACTTTTTTTTATTGATCTGCAACGATGAAATTTATTGGAGAACCAAATTTGGTTCTTCTATAAATTATATATTAAAATTCATATTTATATTTGTCAGTTAATTAACTCACATATATTTTGTCTCTGAGAGATAGGACCTGCCAGACATAATAACTAGTAGACTAAGTACCTGAGACCTGTGGGCTGTGACATTTGATAAGTGTTCATTAACCTTTTCAGTTAGCGTGAAGTTTTAATTTATATTTGGGACTAGAGAACCCGGCAGACTTTGTCCTGCCCTGAAACTCGCACCCGATTGCAACCCTTAACGGGTCCAATTGTAAATATAAACCATCCCGGGGTTCAAACAAACACAACAAAAAAAAGAATTAGCGAAATTGATCCAGCCGTTTACGCGTGATGCCGTGACCAAGGGAAATAGGGATTCATTTTTATATATATATATATATAGATACCTAGATGTAGTTATAGATGTATTATATTTAGGATGTAGTTTTAGATGTATATTATAGGGATTTTTGTATTGTCTATAACAATGAATGTGGAGTAAAAACTTTACCAACGTTCTAACTTCCTAACTCCGGGCTAGTACCTACTGGGAATTGCTTGTCAGAAAAACCCAATAAGTACATAATAATGGCCCGAACTGGGATTCGCACCTGGAACCTTGTGAGCCGCAGTCGAACATGTTAACCACTAGACCAACGAGGCTAGTATAGTGGTATTGGCTGTATTACCTAGTGGTAGTATCAGCAGTATGATAGAAAGTAGAAACCCTTCTGGGCGATTGGAGAAACTGATGGTGACATACTTTCTATCTTTCGACATGGTCAAAACCATCACAATTAAACCCACACAAACCATAATTACAATAACTCAAACAACTTCATAGGGTCTATACACACGGACCACATTTTTTATTATCTCCCTGGCGCAGTGTGGTAAATACTGTTGTCTTAAAGTGGAAGGTCTGGGGGTTCGATCCCCGGCAGTGTCAATTTGGGAGTTTATATTTTCTGAATTTTCTATGGTCTGGAAGGCTTCGGCCGTGGCTAGTTACCACCCTACCGGCAAGGACGATTTAGTTTCCCGCAACGATGCCGTGTAGAAACCGCTTGGTGGTAAGCATGGGTTTAATATAACTGCCATACCCCCAACAGGTTACCCCACTACGATCTTAGACTGCGTCATCACTTACCATCGGGTGAAATTGCAGTCAAGGCAGGTAGATGTCGTGCAGTCACACCGTTTGTAAGGGCCCTTACAGTCGTCCTCAATTACACCGTCGCGTCGCGAGCGCTAATGTAGCAATCACACGCGATTCCCAGCCACTAGCTGTACATAATCAGAGTAACCGCAAGTTATTTATGACTAGTTGATAAATGCGACATTGTTTGTCCACTCCTTTATAAACTTTTTTTTTTATTACCAGAAAGTTATAAAATAGGAAGAAAAACAGATAAAGAGTGGACAAGGAAGCACTTATCTCTATAAGAGATCTCTACCAGTGACCCTTGGCAGTGATAAAGGTTGTGGAGGAAGAATAGATACAACAAGATATGAGTAAACACAGAAATATACATACTAATGACATAAATATACAAAAAAATATATTTTAAAGATTACTAGTTAATGCCTGCGACACCATCGCGAAGTCCTGCAATAAAAAAAAATTGTGTGTGTCAGCTCCGATGCACAACTGGAGTTTACTCTTTACAAACCATTATAAAATATATAGATTAGTAAATGAGGGTAAATGAACGCATTTATTATAATACTGAACGCATGCTTGATACATTTATTTACCTATATAATTTATATTCGTCGTTCTACCACAGGGGTAATTTTAACTCTTAAAAGAAGGCTCCAACCTTTAATGTGTAAAAAAATAATGTTGCTGTGAAAAGAAACAATTTTTTTTTCTTTTTAATCAAAATACACATAGTCATGGACACGTAATCAAGTGTTACCATGGAAACATCAAGTCAACAACGTAACGGGGAAAGTTTGATTTTACTCCCCATAAATTTTCATACCCCGGGCTATTTAAATGCAAATCGATTCTAAAGGAGGTAAACTCCAAAAAACATGTTCAAAGTCTGTACCTATAAATATCATACTTTGAGTCCTATTCATCAAAAGCTTTTTTTACGAAATATTAAAGTAGCAAAGTCATCTATTGTACACGTAAACGTGTTTAACTCTCCCACGCGCGCAACCAGAGCGCGAAGTTCATCCCATTTTCAAAGGAATCTAAGATACAAGAGTATTGACGCAGGTTGGATACGGTTATTTGTTATTCGTCATCATCATCACTACAGCCTATTAACGTCCCACTGCTGGGCACAGGCCTCCATTCTCATAGGAGAGCGAGAATTAGAGCTTAGACCCACCACGCTGCTCCAATGCGGGTTGGCGGGCTTTAACGACTACTATCATGTTAGTGATAATAACCGGGACCGACGGCTTAACGTGCTCTCCGAGGCACGGGGGTGAAACACCGCCAACTTCCAACTCCGGGCTGGCACTGAGAATTTCTTAATTGAAAAACCCAATACCTAACTTTTATGCCCGACCGGGAATCGAACCCAGGACCTCGTGATCCGCAGTCGACTATGCTAACCACTAGACCAACGAGGCAGTTATTATTTGTTATTATTTTTTTTTAATTTAAAATATCATCCAAACCGCTGCAATGAGGCAATGAGCCCAGAACGCTGCGTTAATAGTTGAATAGCCAAATTTAAAAACTTTGAGAATTTTTTATCAAATGAAAACTGGTAAAAAATAGTCATTTTGTGCTCGAATTTGTCCGCGTGGATTAGGTGAATAATATTATTACTGTCAGATTTTATACATTTTCATTCTTTACAAAATTTATTTACTTAGGATTTTTTTGGAATCATACATATTATAAATGCTAAAGTGTTTGTTTGTTGGTTGGTTGGTTTATTAGTCTGTTAGTCTGTCCTTCAATCACGCCTTGACGACCGACGTGATTTTTTGCATGGGTTTAGTTGAGGACCTGGAGAGTGACATAGGATACTTTTGTTCTGGAAAATAAAGCAGTTCCCGAGGGAATCAAAGATACGGACGATGTCGCGGGCATTATCAAGTATGAGTATATTTTCGTGAAACGATAAATATATTTTCAAAATTCTCGAACATAAAAATAACCTCTTCCATCTTTTTCAAACCTCCACGAGCAAACGGCGTAAAACAATGGTGCTCCCGATACCGTAATGCAGTTATTTCTGGCCTTGAATTGTTCTCGGTAATGTTTATCATTAAATATGAACATGAGATGTTTCGATGAATATAAACACTGTACGCTGGGATCGTTCCCACAAGATTCACAGAAAGGTCAGGTTTTTGCAATGCTGAAAGAGATAGTGTAGCGGTTTGCGCCTGTTATAGTTATACATACATTTGCCCATACTAGTAGGTACTAATATTATAAAGAGGTAAAGTTTGTGAGTTTGTGAGGTTGTAGGGGGTAATCTCTGGATCTACTGAACCGGTTTTGAAAATTCTGGTACCAATAGAAATAGACATTATTTGTGAGTGTCATATATATATTAACCCGAAAAAGTAGGGAGTTCCCGTGGAAATTTAAAATAAATATTTCAAGCGGACGAAATCGCGGGCATCTGCTAGTAAAATTATAAAGAAGTAAAGTTTGTGAGGTTGTAGAGGGAAATCTCTGGATCTACTGAACCGATTTTGAAAATTCTGGTACCAATAGAAAGCCAAATTATTAAATATTGGATAGAGGTAGGCGTTACTTTGCGGAAGTCCATCATAATGAAGGAACCAGAAGTTTAATTTGCTATAATCCGCGACAAAAGGAAGATCTATGTGGTACAGTGATTTTTTATACCTATATATATATATATATATTTTTATTAGCCACATTATTTGCAAGTGTCATAGGCTATATATGAATCCAAAAAATTAAGGATTTCCCGTGGGAATTTAAAAACTTATTTCACGCGGACAGCGGGCACACAAATAAAGATCTTATCTCATAATGCGTACTTGGAGTTCTAAACAAAACTAATATTAATGCATAATGCATAATAGTAAACTAGATGATGCCCGCGACTTCGTTATTTCAATTCGTGAACTCCTTAATTTTCCGGCATAAAAAATAAGTATGAAAATCTAACCAATTCAACTCTCTGAAGTGATTAAAAAAATTATTAAAGGACTACAATGTAGTTAAATTAAATAAACCTCTTCTCTACGTAAGTAATTTCTCAAATCTTAAGTAATTTGTCAAATCTTGAGCAAATAACATTTGTTATTGTTGAGAGAACAGTAGGTACTTAATAATTCGTCACATCTATCTAGTCTATAACTTACCCGTAGTGATATTTCAATGTCGCATACCCGTTGTTCTTCGACGAAAGATACGATGCAACGCGACGCAACACGACTCCATAGAAAATGAAAAACTTATTTCTGCACCACAACGTTGTCCATGTCAGCTACTAGTTGATACTGTCGCATCGTGAATAAGGCGCTACGCGAAACATACATAAATACAAACAAACAAACTTACATATATATATATATATATATATATATATATATATATATATATATTATATGTATATATATACATGTATATATAATGCTAAAATCCCCCCCCCCCTTCCTTCCCCTTCCTTTTGGCTTTGCTGTAGTCTTTTTTTTTTACACACTAACTACAAGTTAGCGACTGCGACTGCGATCTCACCTGATGGCAAGTGATGATGCAGTCTAAGATTGTTGCGGGCTAACCTGTTAGGAGCACGGCACCCATACCCCTCTTCGGTTTCTATACAGCATCGTACCGCGCATCGTACAGATCGCTAAATCACTTGGCGGCACGTCTTTGCCGGTAGGGTGGTAACTAGCCACGGCCAGGCCCTCCCACCAGGCCAGACCAGGGAAAATTTAGAAATTATTAATTCCTAAATTGACCCTGCCGGGGATTGAACCCGTGACCAGCGCTCAACACTGCGCCACGGAGGTCGCCAAAATCGCCAAAAGCTATAAATCTCTCATGTTTACAGCATCACCAAAGATAGTATAGAATCGACTCATTACACGATATAATTAATTGGAGTTCTGAAGGATACTTACCAGTTTGCCGGTGTAGAGAAATTCGGTGGCAAAGATGTTGTTTTATACTTACTAGATGAGATTTATTATAACATTTGTTAGTATATAAGAAAATATATAATACTAGATGATAGTCGCAACTTCGTCCGCGTGGATTAAGGTTTTTGATTCCCGCGGAAACTCTTATTTACTAGCTTATGTCCTTTCCCGGGATACAATCTATCTCTCTCTCTCTGTCGCGGGCTTCATCTAAAAATAAATGAATTATGGTTAGACAGAATCATTGACAGTTATCTCAACACCCATGTTTAAAGTCGCTTAGTATTACTCTCTGACGTGAATCGATAACGAAAGTTGTATTCAAAGTTTTGGTTCCATTCCAAAAGGTTAAATGATGAAATAACTTAGTTTCCAACGCTGAGAAATAAGGCAGGTAGAACCAGGTCTGATAGAAAATATCTCGTCTTCGTTAGACGTCAAAAGTCTTTTGTTTCAACGCATACAACTTCGAAATGTTGGAGGTGCATGCCCGTGGATCGAACCCGAGACTTCTTGTCTTGCCTCTAGGCTATCTATCACAGCTAACTGTGATTACTATGATACAAACTTTCGTTTACGTGACTTGTATTTTTTAATCCGTTACGTAACTCCGTGGCCGTATATCTGTCTTTGGCTGACCTGGATCTCAACGCCTACGCAGATTCTACAAGGTTTGCAGGTAGTGTTTACGCTTAGATGGTCTTAGTAAGGACCTTCACCCAATCAGTTTAATTTAACGCAGTCTAATACAATTAAAGTTCCAACCTTATCTGCAGTCCCAGTGACAGCGTCGCTGCTACCACAAGAAGTGTTGCTAGTAATGACGCCACCACTACAACCCATTAGCGTCCAACTGCTGGGCACAGGTCTCCACTCTCATACGAGAGAGAGAATTAGAGTTCAGACCCACCATGCTGTTCCAATGCAGGTTGGCGGGCTAATAATGACGCGCAGCAACCGATTTGAGTATACGGGTTTAATATTGCTGCCACCAACCAGGTTAGCACGATACAGTCCCTCCAACTTATCTGACCCGGTAATATTGGAACTAATTTTTATAGTTTTTTATTCTTAGCTGATGCCCGATACTTCGTCCGCGTATAATAATTTTTTAATTCCTACGGAAACTCTTTTAATTTTCCGACACAAAAAGTAGCCAATCACTCTCCAGGTTCTCAACTATATTCATGCAAACAAACACGTCAACCAACAAACAAACAATACACACTTTTCATTTATAATATTAAGTGTGGTAGTTTGGATATGGATAGTATAGATCAGCTCAAAACTAGAGTAAATTGCTAGTGTTAAAATAGAATAGAATATTTATTTGTTTGCTTAGGTAGCGGTAGCATGTTTTGTTAGGATCATACTAGTCGTATCCATGTTATGATATCACAAATTATTATGAGTCGTCTATTCCCATGGCGCCAACTCTTGCGCAGCGCCTTTCCTAATATGACGTATTGAATAATTTTGATTCGTTTTAAGGCTTTGTTTTGGGTTTTTAAAGCTGCCATTGTTATGAGAATATTTTGGGGTACCTCTGTAGAAATCTTCTACGTATGAAAATAATAAAGTTTAGACTCATTCACTGTCTAACTTATCAATGTCCAGCTAAAATCCGAGACCGCTATGGCGCAGTGGTGAGCGCTGTAGTCTTATTGCAGAAGGTTCCGGGTTTGATCCTCAGCAAGATCAATTCGGGAATTTTCGGGATATAAAGTAGCGTAGGCTGCCTACTTTATTTTCCGGTCCTCAACTATACCTATGCTCGGTTACGGCGTGATTGAAGGACAAACCAACAAACAAACACACTTTCGCATCATTTTATCATTCTAATCCATACTAATATTATAAATGCGAAAGTGTGTCTGTCTGTCTGTCTGTTTGTCTGTCTGTCTGCTACGCTTTCACGGCCCATCTGTTCAACCGATTTTGATGAAATTTGGTACAGGGATAGGTTATATCTCGGGGAAGGACATAGGCTACTTTTTATCCCGGAAAATTCAAGAGTTCCCGCGGGAATCAAAAAAAATATCTGTTCAACCGATTTAAATAAAATTTGGTACAGGGGTAGGTTGTATCCCGGGGAAGGACATATGCTACTTTTTATCCCGGAAAATTCAAGAATTCCCGCGGGAATCGAAAAAACTTGGTCCACGCGGACGAAGTCGCGGGAATCATCTAGTAATATTATAAATGCGAAAGTTTGGATGGATAGATGGATGCATAGATAGCGGAACGGATCTGAATGAAATTTGGCATAGTGATAGTCTGGAAAAACTCATAGGCTACCTTTTATCCCAGAAAACCTCAATCCACGCGGACGAAGTTGCAGGCATCAGCCTTATAATATTTGTATGATGGTGAAATAATTCCAAAACGTAAATTAGCGGAATGAAACATCGCCAAAGAACTTCACAAAGGCCAACGAGAATAAATTACAAAAGTTCCCCGTATATAATAATATAATTCGTAAACATCAAAAAGTTTAGGAGTCACTCGGCGTAAGACGGAACTGGGGCGTGTTTCACATTGTACAAAAGTACCTATTCATTTCAATACTTAATGTTTAATACTTTGTAATGCTACGTTGCCACGTGTTTGCGCACGTACCTACCTATAAATTTTTATGGTTACGTACCTATAGATATTTATAATATAGGTTCCAATTATTATAATCCCAAGAAAACTCCTACCATTATGTGATTAGTGGAATGGGGTCAGTCATGAGGAATACGACGCAGACAGACCTATAAAAAAGGAACCTAGTGGACTATGTTACAAACCTTTTTCTATCTAAGAAGAGATTCGTCCGGCAGTTTCTTTATACTTGACCAGCTGATGCCCGCGACTTCGTCTGTTTGGATTAAGGTTTTTTGGTTCCTGCGGGAACTCTTTGATTTTCCGGGATAAAATGTAGCCTATGTATTATTCCAGGCTATGAACTATCCTTGTGCCAAATTTCATCCAGATCCGTTCAGCCGTTCTGGCGTGATTGAGAAATTAACATCCATTTGAGGTTTTCGGTTCCCGAGTATAACAAAGATAGGCAAAGGTGACGCGACAGGCTCGCCCGACTTCAACATAGTGTATAGAAATCAAAATTATTTTTTACTTTACAGTGGCTTTGGGAGTCGGTTTTTTGGAAAGAATTTTTTCCGGGATCAAATCCTGGGTACTAATCCTGACTATAATCTATATCTGTTCCTTTCATCCAGATCCGTTCAGCTGTTCTGGCGTGATTGAGTAACAAACATCCATCCATCCATCCATACAAACTTTCGCATTTATGATATTAATTACCTATAGTTATAACGCTAATATACAGCTGTCATCCATTATAAGACTTATTATGTCAACGTTGTTTTACTAGTACAGTGTTGTCCCTAATAAGCAAAGTATATTCTAGGATGGACGCAAGTCTCAAGCCGTCATGCCCTACATTTTTATATCCACTATAAGTCAGGCCTTGACTGCAATCTTAAGTGGTAAGTATGATGCAGTCTAAGATAGTAGCAGGCTAACCTGTTTATGGGTATGGCAGCTATATTAAACCCATACCCCTAATTGGTTTCTACATCGGGTTCTGACGGAACCCTTAATCGCTTGGCGGTAAGTAAGTATGTCTTTGCCGGTAGGGTCGTAACCACGGCTAAAGCGTCCTAACAGACCAGACAATATATAAATTCCCAAATTTACCCTGCCGGGGATCGCACCCGGGACCTCCCATGTTAAGAAAACAGAGCTCACCATCGCACCAGGGCGGTCGTCAAGACGCCGCATTCATACATCTAATGCTAAAGAAAAATTTACTCTTCCTTCTTCGCTTCCTGAGAAGAACAAATTCGAAACAAAATGATCTCCAGATTTTACACTAGATTTCCACGGTTCCAAATCTTGTTTATGGAAGTCCTATTCCATACAATTTCAGTACCACAAAGTATGCAATATTGGGTGTCGATTTCTGCGATTTGTGCAGAAAATGCAATTTTCACACTCAGATATTACTGGTGTGAGTTTGACGTTTCTACGACCAACCAACACGGAAAAGACGTGTACTTTCAAATAATCTAATAATACTACACTAATAATATTATAAAAAGCGGAAGTTTTGATGGATGGCTGAATGGATGTTTGTTACTCAATCACGCCGGAATGGTCGAACAGAAATGAAATAAAATTTGACACAGTGATAGGTTTAGTATGTAACAACACACAAGCTACTTTTTATCCCGGAAAATTAAAGATAAACCAAAAAGCCTCAATACACGCGGACGAAGTCACGTTCATCTGCTAGTAATCCTTACTAACAACATTATGTAAGTACATCTTTTAGAGCAAAATGACACTGCGTCCAGACAAATCGTCCGCGAAAACGGACTCACTCTCTTTGCGTCGTATTCCTCGTTACTGAAGGTCGTGACCCCTTCCCATTAAACAAATAATGGTAGGAGTTTTCTTGGGATAATAATGCAGCGGGTTCCCACTTCCCACGTCGTTCAGCATACGACTCGACTCTTATTATCAGATGTTAGTCATAATATCCGTGCTCTCCGAGGCACGGAGGAAACGAAATTTGAACCTCCAAATTCGGTCACCCATCCAGTTACCGACTTGAGTCTACGTTGCTTCACAATCGCAATCGACTGATGTTGTCTAGTCCACTCGTCCCTCCCGCATTGACTAGAATCCAAAAATTGACATAAAGTGAGAAATTGGCACTGAAACGAAATTTGAGTCACAGTGCAATAGGAAGCGATACCGCACAGCCGTTTCTTCCCTACAAATAACATAAAAGCGAGTGTTAAGCTACCTACTCTATAAATTTTGCTCTCAGCTGAATTAGCTCACGTAGATGTACCGTTAACAAAAGCATTTTAAAAGATTTCTGAAAAAAGTGAAAACTATGTTTGTATGCATTTTTAGCATAATATGACGCAAGGCAAAACGCTAAGCTGTACAGAGTTCTGGGTGGTGTCACAGACGAAAGTTTTACATTTGTATCTATAGTTTTGTCTGTGACACCACTGGTGAATAAACTGTTTTTCTTTCTTTCTTTCTTTCTTTCTTTCTTTCTTTCTTTCTTTCTTTCTTTCTTTCTATTTTGTTAACTGAAAATCAAATCAATATTCATTTATTCAAATTAGGTAAACTGTACACTTATTAACGACTGATTACTGATAAAACATGATGGTGATAATCAGTTGCGGCATTTTAGGAGTCCACAACAAACTAACAGGTTTTTTTAATTTTAGTAAATGGTTTGATAAACATTGTTGATACTACTATGAATTTACCTATAGGAGATAAATGTACAACTGGCTACATATAATAATTTCACATTCTTTGCATAGTAGACAAGACGACCTGTGAGATTTTCAAAAATCCGGCCGAAATGAGTACCTAAATTATAAAATTTCAGGTTTCTTGGTCAATAGTTTGTGATGAATTGGCCAGTTAAGAGTAAATGAGTCAGGACTTTTATTAATAATATTATACTTCACTTCACTTTTTATATCAATTTTTACTCGTGCACAGTGAACAAATATTTTGTCAATCAAGTCAAGTCCAAGAGAACACTGCTTGAGAATTATAAACCAGTGAACTTGCCTCGCATTATTTTTTATACTTAATATTATTACTAATAATCAATACAATTATATATTACTATTAAATAAATAATACTTTTCAAAGTATGAGTAATTATTTTATTAAAGAATAAGGTAATGCACCTTGCGTTGATGTAGATATTAAAAATCTACTTACCATCTTAAACTGCATTATCAATTATTTCCCACTCAGGTAAAATAGTGAAAGGTTATTTTAACTAGAGGGGCTAACTTGAAGAATTGCTAAATAATTAAATATAAAAAAATATTTTTAAACATCCGACTTCAAACTCCCGCGCCAACATAAACAACAACAAGCACACGCTGTACAAAGTACTTATTTTATTGTTGATATTTTAAAAACCGCTCGACCGATTTCGATAAAACTTATATGAGACTACATGGGAAGTATGCCCTTTCAAATAAAAAAAGAATCATCCAAATCGGTCCACCCAGTCAATAGTTCTGAGGTAACACACATTAAAAAAAAAAAAACCGTCGACTTGAGGACCTCACCCTTTTTATGAAGTCGGTTGAAAAATAGAATCGACGCCTACGATAGTACGTAGATTAATATTACACACAAAATATAAAAAATTACTTCTTAAATCTAAATGTCTATGCTGACTGTACCCATACGCCCACCGCACGGGGTAAATCTGAATGCAAATGTCAGTTGTGTTTTGACCCCTGTACCGCAGTAATAAGAGTCACATGACATGAGTGACCATATCTGTCGCTTCAAAGAGTCACCATTAGCATATTAAAAAGGTAATAGGACCAGAGCTAAAGTGGTATGAGTTTGTATGGTTAAATATGACGTTATTTTATTAAAAACTAGATGATGCCCGCGATTTCTTATGCGTGGATTAAGGTTTTTTGATTCCCGCGGGAACTCTTGAATTTTCCGAGATAAAAAGAGGCATATATCCTTCCCCGGGATACAACCTATCCCTGTACCAAATTTCCTCAAAATCGGTTGAACAGATGGGCCGTGAAAGCGTAGCAGACAGACAGACACACTTTCGCATTTATAATATTAGTATTATTTAATTTTATCTTATACTCTATGTAATTCTTCAAGATTTTCACTCAGATGAATCTATACTAATATTATGAATGTGAAAGTTTGGATGGATGGACCGATGCATATTGCATGTTAGGATGGACTAGCTGATGCCCGCGACTTTGGCCGCGTGGAATAAGTTTTTTAATTTCCCACGGGAACTCCTCAATTTTCCGGGATAAAAAGTAGCCTATGTCACTCTCCAGGTCCTCAACCTTACCCATGCAAAAAATCACGTCGATCCGTTGCTCTGTTGCAGCGTGATTGAAGGACAAACCAACAAACAAGCATACTTTCGCATTCATAATATTAGTATGATATGATATTATGATGGATGGATGTTTGTTAAGTACTCAATCACACCAGAACGGCTGAACAGATCTGGAAAAAACCTCAATCCACGCGGGCGAAGTCGCGGGCATCAGCTGGAATAATATACTTTTCCATTACAAGCAAACTTTTAACTACTTACAATATAAATAAGAATAACAATCGAAAGAGAACTACATCATACTAATATTATGAATGCGAAAGTGTGTTTGTTTGTTGGTTTGTCCTTCAATCAGGCTGCAACAGAGCAACGGATCGACGTGATTTTTGGCATGGATATAGTTGAGGACCTGGAGAGTGACATAGGCTACTTTTACCGGAAAATTAAGGAGTTCCCGTGGGAATCAAAAAAACTTAAACCACGCGGACGAAGTCGCGGGCATCAGCTAGTACTTAATTAATAATTTAATATAAAAAATTCTTTTTTAAACAACCGACTTCAAACTCCCGCGCCAACTTTACAACAACAAGCGCACGCTATACAAAGTACTTATTTTATTGTTGATATTTTAAAAATCGCTCGACCGATTTCGATAAAATTTATATGGAACCACCTTTGAAGTATACCCTTTCAAACAAAAAAAGAATTTTCAAAATCGGTCCAGGCGTCTTCGAGTAATCGGGGAACTTACATAAAAAATAAAGATTCCGACGAATTGAGAACCTCCTCCTTTTTTGAAGTCGGTTAAAAATGGACTTTATACCTACTTGAGTTTATTAATTGGAGCACTTTCAACACAAGAAATCTCAGCGATCGATCTCACTCCAAACAAAATGATCCTAATCCATATCAATTAGTTAAAGAGATATAAAACCGTGGACAGACCTATAAAAATACTACACTAATGGTGACAACAGGAAATACCCACCATCGAAAAGGATAGAGAAGTTAATAAAAATACATTCTGTTGTTTACATTACACTTCTGCTTGAACAAGACTAAATGGTTAGCGAAAGATTTACGGCAATGGATATAAAACTGAGAGTGAAACTAAAATATCTCCAAGAAATGCTAATTTCGTTGTAGCAAAAATGTGGGGTAGTCACGCGAGCGTTTTCAACAGCGACACATTCAAATTTCCACTTAGAAACCTAGACAATAGAGTCTAAAATTTACTTTAGGGTTTTTTCACAAGAAGCTATTATAAATCGCTGCCTATCTACGTAGCGACATCTAGTTGTTATAATGACAAATGACTGCTCGGCGGTTAGGGACGCGAGAAATCAGTGATTTCAGACGGGAATACTGAGGTATCTTTATTTTTATCGCCCTTTCTGTATTGAGCAATGATTTTTGGTGGCTTCTTGTAGTTGGAGAATGAAGAATGACAGATTGGTTACCTATTTCTATAGCTTTTGTGATAATGAATCTTCCTAGAGTTTGTTCGTTTTCGTTGCTTTTAACTGATTTTCTTTGTTATTATTTGATTGTACCGGAAGGCTTAAATCGCTTGGCAGTATGTCTTTACCGGTAGGGTGGTAACTGACCTGACCAAACCAGAGAAAAGTCAGAAATTATAAATTGACCCCACTGGGAATCAATCCCGTTACCCCTGTAAGAACACAGCGTTCAACGGCCAAGCCAGGGAAGTTGACTTCCAAAAACATATTCTAGAGACTAAATTGGCTCAACGCTGAAAAAAACATTAAAAATGAAATGCAAACTACAAAGACTACAAAGAAAGTATTGTTGAAAATTGAAATAAAAAGTGTGCGAAGTTAGCAAGAAGATGGGGTGTTTCGAATTATAATATACTTTGTATAACTAGAACGTACGGCTAATGTGGATGTTACGGATTTTTTTTTAGTAGTTTTTAAAGAATATCTACGACTGACTTGACTTGACGACCTCCCTGGCGCAGTGTTGAGTGATATCCCGGGTTCGATTCCCGGCAGGATCTATTCGGGTACTTATAATTTCTGAATTTTCTTTGGTCTGGTCTAGTGGGAGGCTTCGGTCGTGGCTAGTTACCACCCTACTGGCAAAGACTCACCGCCAAGCTATTTAGCGTTCTGGTAGAATGCCGTGTAGAAACCGATTAGGTATATGGGTTAATTATAACTGCAATGCCCCTAACAGGTTAGCCCGCTACCATCTTAGTTAGCGTCATCACTTACCATCAGGTGGAATCGCAATCAAGGGGACTTGTAGTGGATAAAAAAACGTTTCTGAATAAATTTATTTGTCTAAATGATATTGTGATAGTCACCTGGTGGTTTAGACACTCGACCTACACGGGGTCGCGGGTTCGGTCCTCGGGCACATCGTTTTTTTGTCAAATGCGTTTTAAATTTTGTTATTCGTCCAAAATTAAGATTTAAACCATAGACTCATGCTATAAAAAAGACTTCATATTGTAGTATATCCAAAGTTTCACGATAAAATGCCTCCATTTTGTATTTGAGCAATGTCCTACGTGACATACCGTATGTTGGGTTACGTGCCTAAAATACGCGTCAGGTTAGAGCTTCTCCAAAATGTACCTACTAACTTTGATTGGCACCTGCTAAAATTTGTAATGAAGTAAGGCCGCAATTACATTTCTGTAACTTAAACACACGTTTTTATTTAATTGTGAGATAGGATTGCGCTTGACGACACTCATGCTTAGTGCAAAGCAATGATGAAGTCTAGGTTGGAACGCGCTTGCCTAGAAGATGCCTATTCACTCTTGCCTTGAAGGTACCTAAGTTATACGTGGCAGGAAACACGTGCGCTGGGAGGGTGTTCCACACCGGTCGAGAAACGTCGAGCTAAAACATTAGTCGCTTACATGAGTAACTTACGAAATGCACCAGATATAGCACATGCTTAATGAAGACCATTTATGGGGATCAAAATATCTCATTTCGCGATTTTTAGGGTTCCGTACCAAAATGGTAGAATGGAACCCTTATGGTGCGACTTTCTCCGTCTGTCTGTCCGTCTGTCCGTCTGTCCGTCCGTCACACTCGATTATATCAGTAACTACCGAAGCTATCGACATGAAATTTGGAATAGTTGTGTATATTAGTGGCCCAAAGACACTGGAATTTAAAAAAAATTGGAAATTATTTTTGTTCTTATTTAAAAAGGGGGGAAAATCTGAGGGTTGAAATTTAAAAGTGAGATAACTGTACTGTGTGGGGTATCATATGAAAGGGTTTACTTTGTACATTCTAAAACAGATTGTTAATTATTTTTAGTTATGATAGTTTTTGATTTATCGGGGAAAATGTCTAAAAAAATACCGTTCCCCCCCCCCCTTATCTCCGGAGCTTACCAATCAAAAAATTTGAAATAATTATGGTCAATAGGAATTTACGTATACTTTACAGGAAAACTATAGCCAATGCTCTAACTAGCATAGTTTTTTGATATTAACAATAAACCTCTACAAACAAAGTTAGTCTTGCGGTTCATTAACAAAGGTAATTATTTATTAATAATGGTACGGAACCCTTCGTGCGCGAGTCCGACTCACACTTGCCCGGTTTTTCTCTATAAAGTTTGTTATTTCTTGTACTTGTATCCTCCTATAAGATTTATTTCTTTCTTCTTTCTTTCTCTATATATAAACGGTCTTGTAAATGTTAGAAAAGAAAGAAAAAACATATATTTATTAACTATGTAAGGGACTTAAAACGTACAACTCAGTGTTTTCTTTCACTCAAAGCATGATATTTTAATTTCAGATCCGAAAACTATGAGATGATAAAAGCTAGCCTATGTGTTATTCCAGACTATAATTTATCTCTGTGCCAAATTTCATCCAGATCCTTTAAGCCGTTTTGGCGTGATTGAGTAACAACCATCCATCCAACCAAACTTTCGCATTGTAACATTAGTGAGATAGTAAGATAAGATTATAATTAAGTACCTAACAGTTATTATACTAACAGTTTCAGCTCGGCAACAATTAAATGGCTTGTCTACCTCCAGCGGGATCGGCTGCAGACGGTTTTGACATATTTGATTATAAGTACGCGAGGGGCCCGACTTACCAACTAATTTTCGGTTAACTACCCTCAAACTACAAATTTAAAAGAGCTGTGTTTGTTATTTTAATTTTATTATTTTTTTAAGAAGTACATTACAGTTGTAATTTACAGAAGTGGCTAATCCTTTTGTCTTAGAGCATAACCTACCGGCAAAGAGATGCCGCCAAGCGATTTAGCGTTCCGGTACGATGCAGTATAGAAACCGATGAATGAACCCGCTATCTCCTTAGACTACATTATCACTTACCCGTTGTCCTAGTTGAGCGACAGAAGCGACGCGATGCGATCCGACGCCATAGAGAATGACAAACTTGTCTACACTGAATAGATAAATCTTGTCTACGCGACAACAAATACCGCGAGATGCGTCAGCTACTGTTTGATAATGTCGCGTTGCGTTGTATCGACTCGCGCGTAGAACAACCGGTTACCATCAGATAAGTTTGCTAGTTCGATACGATTGACTTATCTTAGTTTACGCTAGATGTTATTATGAGACACTTTGTTCATACAAAGAAAACAAGAACAAAGTGTCCCATGCTAAAATCTAGCGTAAAATAAGTCGATGGACCGTTTCTTAGATTTAGAATTTTATAGTATACGTTTAGGTTAAAATAATGCTTAGGCTTTACTTACTCATAGGCTAGATCGTAACCTTAAGTATAGCACTGACTGCCGTTAGTAATTTATGACATTAAAAAAAACAGATTAGTCCGCAGTCAAGGGCAAACTTGTAGTGGAATAAAAAAAAAGATACAGTGACCCATTTACATGCCAAAACCAAGACAAAACTAATTCCCACGAAAAGGCTGACCGCTTTTCTCTAACCGGGAGGCTTTTGTTAAAAAAGCTCACGTCCAGAACAATACATGCGGCGGACAAAGGTTATGAAGTGTTGTATGAGGGCCCTTCTTGTGAGTAACTTTTCAGAAGCTGAATAAAAACGCCTCAAGGGTGTAGGTAAGCTCTTTGGTTTAGGAGGTTTTTTTGTGACGCTGTTAGTCACTGAGCAACAATATATTTTTAATCTGACGTAAAAAAGAGGTCTCAAATACTTTATAATTAGGGCTAAAATGTGTCGTTCTGTAGAATTATTATTTCAAGGCCTATCTGTTTATTTCTAAAATCTTACTGGTTAATTTTTTGAGAAATTATAAATACTTACATTATGCTGGTTTTGCTGCTGGTTGATATTTTTATTGGATTTATTGTCGAATTTTGTAATTGAGAAAAAAATGCGCATCTTGACCGATATTTGTTGATTTTGATGAAAATTGACACAAAACAGGAGGAGAATTTTATATGATAATATGAAACATACGTTTCAAATTGATAACCTCCTTTTTTTGAAGTCGCGGTTTGTAAACAAGGAATATCGCTAAAAGATCGAGACAGGAATTACATACAATTTCTTACCACAAAGCGTTTTAAAACGGCTTTCTCCGATGTTAATTCCGCATAGCCCCCGGGCGGGGCAAATGGGTTTAATATTAAATTTCTAAGGTAGGTACTTATTCTAAATGCGACAACGGGTAAACATTCACCGGTATTGTCGTAGCCCTCGCGATGCTCTTTTGTATTTGTAAATCAATTTGGAGAATTAATTTGAGGAATTAATATAATAGTCTTGCTAATGTTAAACTGACATTGACAGATCGAATCCATGGTCTTACTACCTCTACGGCTCTCGCAAGTGACAGCGCTATTGGAGGCGCTTGGCGGGAGATCCGTGTGTAATGTCAAAGTGGCTTCCGTGTGTGTGTGTGTGTGATTAAATAAGAAATCATACTAATATTATAAATGCGAGAGTGTGTTTGTTTACAATCACGCCACAACGGAGCAACGGATCGACGTGATTTTTGGCATGGGTATAGTTGAGGACCTGGAAAGTGACATAGGCTACTTTTCATCCCGGAAAATTAATGAGTTCCCGAGGGAATCAAAAATACTTAAACCACACGGACGGAGTCGTGACGGAGCTACGAGTAGAAAATAATAATTGAGTGCATAACCAGTGTTTGCATTGAATACTAAGTATCTTTAAATTTTCTGTAACCATCCTGTATATTAAAATATACAGGATTACAGAAAATTTAAAGATAAAAGAAAAGATTTAAAGATGGAGAAACATCATCCCCTCCATTTTGTAAACGTCTTATAAAACAGGACGATACTTATCACCTCTCTAGCTCTTAAAGCGCTCCTTTGCTGCTCAAAACCAGTGAGCCACTAGAAATTATAACTAGGTACACATTTTTTAAACCATTATTTTCTACACGTGTTTTGCACGCCAAAGAGGCAATGTATAATGCAATCAACTCGCGCGCGAATTGTAGGTATATCTGATAAAAGGTCTTCTCTCAGAATGAAAAACATTTACTGTCCATGTCCATGGTTATGTGTCTAAAAGCAGCTTGATAGATCTTTGAGAATATGCCAGTCAGGCATGCTAGTTTTTTTTTCACCAATTTCACCCATATTTACTAACTAAACTTTCAAAAACTTACCATAATATTGAATTCTTACCATAAAAACCATAATATACTGAAAAATAAACATATGTAACGATGCCAAATAATTGTATCAAATTAATTTAATATATCATCTTTTTAAAGTTTCCTAGTAGGCAATAACAATAAAATTATACAAATTCGGAGCAAAAGTAATTTATTAAACGTAAAGTAACCTCATGATACCATAAAGTAGAGTCATTAAAGATAACACCGGGACTTGAAAATAATAAGTCGTTAGAACTGCTTCTCAATTGCCTGACAGATTGATTGGTCAATCCATTTTAAACTCAGTTCAATTAGGATTAAAGTCGACATTCGATCACGGTGACGTGATCTTGGAAATCAATGCGACCGATTCAGACGGTAGCCTGGGAGTCCATAGGCAATTTCAAAGAGGTGCTTGATCGTAGCTGAAAGATTGTAGGTTGTTTTTTTGAGACCCAGCAGATTGAGCTCAACTAAACTTTGATATTATTATGCCTTTTAGTCAGTTTCTACCCCTATATTATAATACCTAATGCTCTGTGATATTATAGATTTTAAAAATATACACGCCGAATTGTGTACTTCCACTTTTTATTAAATTGACGAATAAAACATGGGATAATAGTTTTAAAATTCATGCTGCAATAAAACAATACGTCGCATAAAATGGTTATGGAGTAGAATAACCACAATAATACAATAATTTTGCAAATTTTTCATTATTTGTATTTGGTGCATTTATATAACTAAGATGATTTTCTTCATGACAAAGTGGTATGGAAGCAACCGGTTTCGCATCCAGCAACCCACAAGTCAATGTAATACTTGTTAGAAACGGCATGGTATGTTATTTAAAAAGTGTAACATTTTTCTTTTTATGAAAAGAGCAACTGTTGAGTTTCTTGTCGGCTCTGCTCAATTTTCCGAACCGGTGAAAGAGTTATGTAAATATGCATAAATGTATACTTACCTACCTATCTACACGTTAAGCTCACCAGTCAGTAATAAACCGTTAATTGCGTAGAACAGTTGTTTGATTACACATCATAGAGTCTTGACTTATCATAAGTGGCACAAGTAATCCTACGTGAAATAAATAAATCATTTCATTTCATATCGAGTTAAAGTGGCCGACATAGCTCTGCACCTGAGGATTAGCAAGCTGAAACAGTGGGTAGGTCATATCTGTCAAACAACCGATGGCCGTTGGGGCAGACGTGTTCTGGAGTGCAGACCGCGTACCGGCAAGCGCAGTGTAGGACGACCTCCAGCTCGCTGCTCCGATGACCTAAACAAGGTGGCGGGAAGCGGGCGGATGAGGAAGGCAGAGGACCATGTTTGGTGGGGCGCTCTCGAAAAGGCCTATGTCCAGCAGTGGATGCATACAGGCTGATGGATGGATGATGGATTTCATTTCACAAGCCCATGGGCTCTTAACCTATGGCACTTCAGCTGAGGGAGCGATTTAAATTTCAAATGCGCTGTTACCAGATCGGGGTTAGCAATGAATGGGGGCACATTAAGACTTCCCCTAACTCTGTGTATAGTGCAGATTTATAAGCTAAAGAGCATTAGCTTACTCTTTAGAGTAAGGTTATTTTTTTCGAGCTACTGACCGATTGCAAGGTTTCGAAATGTGGATATAAAGGAAAATGCTTGAGATCACCTGGAACACCGCACACTAGTTACGAGTACCACCCTACCGACAAAGACCTGCCACCAAGCGATTAAGCGTTCCGGTACGATGCCGTGTAGAAACCGAATAGGGGAATGGGTTTAATATAACTGCCATGCCCCTAACAGGTTTGCCCGCTACCATCTTAGACTGCATCATCACTTACCATAAGGTGAGATCGCAGTCAAGGGCTAACTTGTAGTGGATAAAAAAAAACTAAGGTATGGAACTAGTCCACAGAAACAGAGAGCTCATGTTCACCATCATACGTACATCAGTCGATAGGCTATAGGGCCTAGGCAAGTGGGGTATCGTTAGATAGGTCTTTTAAAATCACATCTAGGTTCCTCAAACCATTTTTCCGTTTAAATGATAATTTAGGATTTACGAGGTTTAGTGGGATACCGATGAATAGGTCTTGTAAAATCATAGTTAGGTTCCCTTGATCATTTTCTCATTTTAACGATCATTTAGGATTTACGAGGTTTCAAAGGTTCATTTTAGTGTATTCCTTTGTGTCGCACTACAGACAAAACGGCTGAACTGATTTTGATAATACTTCCACTTTTGGATTTATCTTAATCTTCCGAGTGTCTCTACAGAGGCCGAATTTGAGAAAAACAAAATGGCGTCCACTAAAAGCCATTTAATAAATGAAAATCGATAGGCTATAGGGCATAGGCAAGTGGGGTATCGTTCGATAGGTCTTTTAAAATCACACCTAGGTTCCTGAAACCATTTTTCCGTTTAAATGATAATTTAGGATTTACGAGGATTCAAAGGAAATGTTTAAAGTACCTACTCATATCATCTATATCTATCAAACTAGGAGGATTATCTCAAAAACCACTCAACCAATTTTAAAAATTATATCACTTATAGAAAGCTAAATTATTAACAAGTAAAATAGGCTATACTTTATTTCCAAAAAAATTAGAGATCCTTACGAAAATTGCAATAATTAATTAAATTAAATAAGTCGGAAAAAAACATCTCATCTAAGAGCTTACGTGGCGTGCGCTGCCTAAATCGTTAAAGTTACACGACAACAATGTATGGTGGAAACGTTCCTCTCAAAAAGTTCTAAAAAAAGTAATTTAAAAAAAACAAAATTAATTTTATTAATATTATATTACGATTTAAATTGATAATAATGAAATACTTCAATGCATGTCTTGTTTTATACTTTTTGATATTCAAGCAGTCGGGTTTTTGGTTTTTTTTAAAATTACTTTTTAATTTCAAAAAATTTATGTATACCATACTAATATTATAAATGCGAAAGTGTGTCTATCTGTCTGATTGCTACGCTTTCACGACCCATCTACTCAACCGATTTTGATGAAATTTGGTATAGAGATAGATGACATCCCGGGGCCTTTTGAAAACATTTTGAAATGCCTTTTGAAATGAAAGATTCTTATCTCGGGATAAATTCGAATTATTTCCGGGATAATTTATCCCGGAAAGTTAAAGAGTTCCCGTGGGAATTAAAAAAAAACTAGGCGGATGAATCCGCGGGCATCAGTTCGTACTAAATAACTGGTACCCCAATCACCGAGATAAGAATCTTTCATTTGAATTTCAAATCTTAAAGCCAATATTCTGCTTAAATGGTAAAACCGATGGAAGGAAATCCTCTTATTGGAATTATCCAAGAAAATCCAGCAGGCGATAAAAACAAACGATCTTACTAGCCATTTTCAGTTATAACAAGTTCGCAAGTACCCCCATTTTGCAACAATGTACCTTGTATAACAGGAGATGGTGGTGTGATTTAAATGTACATCTATGCTTATACCTACTATAAATGCAAAAGTGTGTATGTCTGTCCGTCTGTCTGCTAAGCTTTCACGGCCCATCTTTTGAACCGATTTTGATGATATTTAGTGTAGAGATAGAGAGAAGGTGATAGCGCTCCACTCCATCCTGTACCAGGCTTTTCGCATTGCAGGTCAAGTCGCTCCAGGACTTGGTCAGACTAGCGGCTAGGTGAAGGCCGCGTGGTCTTTTGCCCTTCACTTATCTTACGACTATGAGCTTATCCAGATTACTAGGCTGGCAATGTGACCAAAGAAATCCGTATTGTCAGCCCCGTACAAACTCATACAAATAATATTTGCCGCTACGTGCCGCACCGCATCGTGCATCTCAATTTGGGCTAAATATTTTTAAAAAACGTTCAGTTTAAGCAGCGACAGCCCCCAGCTCTTAGTCTACGTACGAACCGGTTTGAACCGGTGTGAACTGCTCACACCAGATGTCGCGTAACAAATAGCGATGCGGTCTCGAGATGATTTCGGGGATTCGCATAAATCTTCCAACGAACGCCGGGAAGTTTGCGCTCGATGGGACAGAATTTTCGGGTTTAAGTTAACTGGAAAATTTGTTACATTGTACGCTGTGTGTGGGGGCCTGAATGGATTGTAACACGTCGCTAGGGGTAGTAATGACCCCCTTATTTATGTACTAACTACCCATTCAATTGAAAGTGTTGAAAGATTGTTTGGTCGGTTATTTTATAGAATTAGTCTCGAAAATTCTTTTATTGGTTTAAATTTTTGTCTTTTTTCTCAGTTCAACCTATTATACTGATTATATATGTTGAATTCAAATAAAAATCAGTCAAATATTTTCAGTTCGCGCTCGATGGAACGGCATTTTCGGGTTTAAGTGTACTGGAAAATTTGTAACATTGTACGCTGTGTGTGGGGGGGCCTGAATGGATTGTAACACGTCGCTTGGGGTGGTAATGACCCCCTTATTTATTTACTAACTACATATTTAATTTAAAGATTGTTTGGTCGGTTATTTTATCGAATTTGTCTCGAAAAGTCCTTTATTGGTCTAAGTTTATAAATCTGTTTTTTTAAATCAAAAATTCATCATATAAATGGACGAATGAAAATGTATACTGCTGAGTGCTGATGTCATTGAAATTTCACGGAGATACATTAAAGTTTAAGTTTTTCTTTCAGCACGAACTCCTTCACTTTCCAGGATGAAAAGTAGCCTATGTCACTCTCCAGGTCCTCACCTATACCCGTGCAAAAAATCACGTCGATCCGTTGCTCTGTTGCGGCGTGATTGGAGGACAAACCAATAAACCAACTATCGCACGTATAATATTAAGTATTAGAACGATTAAGTAGGATGACCAATGACCATTATGATTATGGTAATAATTAATCATAATCCACTTTTCCTTTTGCAAATTCACAAAATTTCCTTTGTAAATAATATAACAATAATTAAAATAATTATTTTGTATTGTAATAAAAGTTAATAAGACTGTTTTAGTTATTATATTATTGTTAAAATAATTAATTTAGTTCTTGTTGTACTTACAAGGAAAATAAATAATAAAACAGTAACGTTAAACGAACGCAATACAAATTTCGTACAATTGCAATTTAATTTCCCCATCACAGTGTGTGCGACCCATTTGAGTCGCAATTACGTCGTGTCATTAAAAATTTACCGCTAATTTCACCTGAATAAAACTGTACAGTGTTTTTATTACTCTGCAGACTTTTATAAAAACTTTTTAACCAAACCAGAACAGGAGCCGCAAAAAAATTGAGTTACATCTATATGTGGCAATCCATCCTTCCATCCATCACCCTGTATGCACCCACTGCTGCACATCTAAGTCCTTTTCGAGAGCGCCCCACCAAACACGGTCCTCCGCCTTCCTCATCCATCCGCTTCCCGCCACCTTGTTAAGGTTCGGACCAGTGAGCTGGAGGTCGTCCTACACTGCGCTTGCGGGTATTACACAATGTGGCAATACTTACATCATAAACGCAATATTAACAGATTTAAGTCGCGAGTTTAGATTGATATAAAATATAGCGAATATCTTAGCAAGGATGTGAAAGATCCGCTCATACATAATATTTATCAGTAAAACAAATTGAACTCCACAAAATATTTAAAACAAGTATAAATTACAAATTTAAAACAACCCCCGACAAAATATGGAAGTAACAGATTAAGAAATAAGCTGATGACCTTCAGATGGATGAACAGATTTTCATGAAACATGTCTAAGATCACTCTGGATAAAATTATCTATGACACAAAAGAAACTAAACGAAAATCGGTTCATCCGTTTGAGCTCTACGATACCACAGACAGATACACAAACAGACACGTTAAACTTGTAAGACCCCCCTCTTTTTGCGTCGGGGGTTAAAAATATAATATATCGGTTGAAGATTTAAAAAAATATACGTACTATTATGAAAATTCATCGTTTCATTTTGCGAATAAAACGTTACGTGCGCTACCCCGCAATTAATTATAACGGGTCACTCTGTAATTGTGCAGGGTCATACTGACGGGGGTGATAAAGGTTTATTTTACAGTCGCTTTGCCCTGAACGTTTGTGTTACATGATAGGTATTGCAATTCCGCTGAGAAACTTTTTCTGGCACATTAAATAAATAAATACCTAAATCTTTATTTATAATACAATACAATACCGTACAAATTAACTTATGGTACCTATGTAATCTTGTGATTAATGTATTATGTACTAAATTACTGCCAACCCGCATTGAAGCAGCGTGGTGGGTCTAAGCTCTAATTCCGTCTCTCCTATGTGAGTGGAGGCCTGTGCCCAGCAGTGGAATGATGATAGGCTGTAGTAGGGGGCGTAGTGGTACTAAATTACTCCCCATTAATTTAGTACCATTAAAATTTTAAATGAATATGTAAATAAAAATGTGTGATAATTTTAAAATCTAATTTATATATCCTTACTATAACAAATTATAAATGCGAAAGTATGTCTGTCTGTCTGCTAAGCCTTAACGGCCCATTCATCCATTATTTTCAACTAGCTAATGCCCGCGACTTCGTACGCGTGGATTGAGGTTTTTTGGTTCCCGCGGGAATTCCTTAATTTTCCGGGATAAAAAGTAGCCTATGTGCTATTCCAGACTATAATCTATCTCTGTGCCAAATTTCATCCAGATCCGTTCAGCCGTTGGGGCGTGATTGAGTAACAAATATCCATCCATACATCCATCCATCCATCCATCCATACATCCATCCATCCAAACTTTCGCATTTATAATATTTATTTGATAGATTTTGTGAAATTTTATACTGAGATAGGTTGTATCCTGGGAAGAACATACTCGAGAGAAGTTACGTTGTTAAAGTCGCGGGTTTTACCACACACAATTCAACTACAAACTAATTTTAATTTTAGACTGCCTTGTCACAGAGATGATAATAAAGCACATAGGAAAGATGGTAAATTTCATTATCAATTTATAGCGAAATTTTCTGCGTTTACGTCCTAATGTCCTGGCTAAGATATACCTAAAAGCTTAAAATTTTATTATAGCCGCACGCCGGCGACGCTCGAGCAATAAAAACGGTGCGGAGTTTCGTCCAGGTGAAATTGGCGGTAAATTTTTAATGTACGCCCAAATTGTTACTTAAATAGGTCACACGTTCAATTTATAACTCATTAAATTAATAACAGACATCTCTGTCAGGTTTTCACTGAGTAAATTATCTATTACTAACACACTAGAGGTGGGATTATTATGGTCAACAGTATACCATCTCTAAACTAAACTAAAACTCTTTTTATATTGCTATCCCTCCCGGTGGAAAGGGGCAGAACTAGATTTAGTGCTGTCATTTCAGTATAGTTTAGAGATAATATTAAACAGGATTGGCCACATGGTCTGTACTAATATTACAAATATGCGAAAGTTTGGATCGATGGATGTTTGTTACTAAATCACGCCAGAACGGCTGAACGGATCTGGATGAAATTTGGCACAGAGATATATATTATAGTCTGGAATATAGGCTGGTTGAAAGGCAGCCTTACCCTATTGCAGTGGAAATCGCACTTAACTATTGAGCAATTCAAGCTTTCAGTTTTTTTTGAAGTTATACTTCTTTAGAATCGTTGTGATTTGAAAATTCAACGAAACGAAAAAATTTAACGAATAAGCGACACCAAAAAAGAGACAAACATATATAGGATTTAGCCTGCGAGAGTATGAGATAGAATACAAGTTATAATTATCTCATTGTCCTGTAGGCTACTTTTCTGAAGTTTCACTTTTTAGCACACACTCACTTTTTTTTTCGGATTGAATATGCTGCGTAGGCCCTACTGGCCGCCTAGGCGTCGCCGAAAAATGATCCATAGGACTCGAAGACATCGGGGGGACAACGTCTTCCTAAGGGCGCCTCTTTTTAGGCTCGGACTTCGGCCTATGATGAATTTGGGACTAATGGGAGGTCGGTTGGACTAAGCTTTCAGTCAGTTTAACGTGCTCCAAGAATAACAGTCAACATGGCTTGATTTAACATTCAAGCTTAATTCCTTATGAAACAGGAAATTGCTTAATAAAGCTTTTAACCCGACACGCTGTACAGATTTCGCGTCGGAGTCGCGACGTGTAGACAATTAACTACATAATATGCAAATGAGTGTGAATCTGTCACAGGATTTGGGAATGCTAATGCATCTAAAACACACGCTTATAAATATTCTGTCTTGTTGTTCAAGTACAGGATATAATTCAAATAATTGAACAAGTTTCAGACTCAGCCTTTCAGAAAATATTGTAATAGTTAACTTTGACCATTAGCGCCATCTATTGACATCATTGTGGGGCTCTGTTAAAAATACTAATTCTCATTAAAAATTAAATAATTTTGTTTCCTTACAATATTTATCTAATTTTAGTATTTGTTGTTCAAGTACAGGATATAATTCAAATATTTGATCAAGTTTCAGTCTTAGCCTTTCAGAAAATTCAGAGTTCTGAGGTCAACTTTGGACGATAGAAAATCTCCACTTTGAGAGCCCCCCATTTCGTCAATTTTAGGGGAAACATTAAAAAAAAATATTTTTGGACGCTATTTCTAATTATCTTATAAATGATATATCGCAACCCTATATGTAACGCTATAAAAATTTTTTACTTCGCATCCGCTTCTATGAGAGCCCCCCTGAAATAAAGATTTTTATAACTTTTTTAGGCCATATCGGCTGGAGGCCATCAGTTTATATGTATAATATTTAAATTTGAAGTAATTACGTTCAGTCATTCAGAAGTTATAGGGCTCTGACAAACGGACGGACTGACGGACGGACGGACGGACAAGTGCAAATTCACTCAAGTAGACTCAAGAGACCTTCGCTTCGCTCGGTCGATTAGTATTGATTTTATTAACCGACTTCCAAAAAAGGAGGCGGTTGTTAATTCGGCGCGTATTTTTTTTTGTTATTTCAAGTAACTCTCCTATGTTTCGACCCATGACAAAATTATTGCCTCTAAAATTCCTTTAATCCAAAGCCTGACTCTTTGAACGAAAACCATTAAACCTAAGAGGCCACTTACACACGCCACGAGCGACAAAATTCCGTTGGAATTACTTGAAAGCCATACAACAGCGTCCTGTGTGAAGCGACCGTTAAATTAACCCTTTATGGCCGCCGTCAGTAACTCCGACGCAATTACAGAATGACCACCGCTGTAATTCTGTCAGAGCACTAACGAAACGCAACCCGTTCGAAATTCAAATAATTTGTGTCACTTTTGCGACAGCGATTACACTAGGCCATCTTGAAAACTGATTTTGTCAAATTAATTATGTGATTCTGTCACTTTTTGATAAGTTTACTGCGGGATTGGGTAATTCTGTCAGAGCACTAACAAAACGCAACCCGTTCGAAATTCAAATAATTTGTGTCACTTTTGTTATTGCGATTACACTTGGCCATCTTGAAAACTGATGTTTTGAAATTAATTATGTGATTCTGTCAATTTCTAATAAATTTACTGCGGAGTTGACATGAAAAGGGCAGGTATAGATTTTTTTTAAATAGGGCCTTTTGCAACTTGAATAATATTAACATTCCTCTTATAGACTTCCGTAATAAATTTGTAAACTGCAGATTGCACGATTTAAATCCGGAACTGGGACTTATTAATAAATTAATAAAAAAGATGATATTTTCACGTTAAAATATCACAGTACGCCTACGGATGTCAATTAAAAATATACATGAAATCAAAGAGTTAATGTACCCATAGAGCAACGTAGATCACACGTCAGGTATTCAAGTAGCGCCCCCGTCTCACAATATTATGGATGCATAGTACCTACGTCAAACTTATCTGGCCCAGTGGCCTAAATTGGAACTAATTTTAACGCCTGTTAACCTTTTATTTTATTTTTTAATAGATACTAGCAACGCTGTCAAATCATAATATTGTGAGACGGGGGCGCTACTTGAATACCTGGCGTGTGGTCTATGTCGCTATATGGGTACATTATTATTCTTTAATTACTACCAATGAATTATAATCATTGGTAGTAATTAAAGAATTTCTTTTTTGTTTTGGATGATTTAATCAGCTGTTGGCTGTTAAATCACGTCGTGGAAGCGGGCTTACCTGAATGTCAGCAGTCATTGATTTATATACCCCTATTTGGTTTCTATAATAAGGCTTCGCAGCCTGGTAACTGCAAAATTTATTGATTGGATCCCCAGTTGGTGATTGAACCAAGAAACTCCTACTTAAATATGCACAGCACCACACTGTACTATGAAGGTCATCTCACATCACTACTCATTTATAATAAAATAATTTAAAAAAATGTAACAAAGTAAAAGCAGGTCCATCGAACTGGTGTCCTAGTACACCAGTCAGTTTGAAGGCTGAAGCTATTCCGAAGAGCATTTCTCGCTCTAGTAGCGTGACAACTCTATTCACGAAGCACCGAATAATTCGATATTACGAGAAAATGAACTGTATGAATTATAAAGCAATATTCACAGGACAGGCTTTCACGTTTTAAAGTTTTAATTATTATTTCTGTTTTGTACGCAAATAATTATTACGTTTATAATCCGTACTTTAACGTGAGTAAAATAAAGCTATTTTATTCTCATAGGTACCTTCTTAAATAGATACCTTAAAACAAGGTTTTGTTTTCATTTTAAGTTTAAATTTCCCGGGAGAGCTCTTTAATTTTCCGGGGTAAAAAGGAGCCTATGTCACTTCCCAGGTCCTCAATAATACCCATTCAAAAATGGCGTCGATCTATTTCTTTGTTGATTGAAGGCTAAACCTAGGTACTATATAATGTTCCTAGTTCCTACAATCGTTACTAGAGGAGCTGGAAGCTTAAATTTTATTGCGGCGGGAAGTAAGGCACATAAAAATACTGCGCAGTTCCGTCCAGGTGAAATTGGCGGTAAAATTTTTAACGCGGGAACGACACAGGTACTAATCTTCTAAGCAGCATGACTACTTTTTCCCTACTACGTTAAAATGCTTGTTTATTCTATGAATATCATATTCATTCATTTATTTGCAGAAACATGTTTTATACAAAGGGTGCTAAACAGAATGATGGTGACAATGTTTCGCCTTAATAGGCATGCAAAAATAATAACTATTCATACAGACATAGGTAGTGAAGGTACATTTTAAATTACAATGGAAATAGGCAATTACATTATACATTACAAATTAAAATTATGTCAATAATAATCAATAAATAAAATAAAATACTAATGTCAATACATTCTACTCATAAAAATTTATCCTAAAACAGCGGTAGGGTTTAAGAATCATATTCTCAGTAGTAAGTAATTAAGTTGTTTGGCTTTATCTCCTATTAATTTTCTGTTGTTATTTTTTTGTAACGAACAGGTAGGTACTTGGAAATGTTGTGTTTAGGTACTTGTAAGTGGTAAACACATTTAGCAAGCAATTTTTTAAAAGGATAATATTAATTTTGAATATATCCGTGTAAGTGACATTAAGTGAACTTAATAAATAAAATACTTTAAAAATGCAAAAAAATTCTTCTACTGAATTTTTATTTTTTAATTAGAACTTTATTCTTTTAGTAGGTTATAATAATGAGTAGTATATAGTGCAGAACACTGTTTAAAGTTAGAAAATTCACTCAAGGTTAAATTGCAAACGACATTGTGTGTTATACAAAAAACTCAGAAAGCAATTTTCGTATTACCACGGTATGTGGAGTCACCAATCCTCCATACAAAAGGGATGGGATGGGCATTGTAGTTCACACAATTGCGGGCTTGCATACGAGTCATAGTACGTCAGGCTTCATAATTCATACAACTTCCGGTGACAATAGCTCCGGACGGCCTTCGTTGAAAAAATTTGATGTTTAAAAACTTGATGGGCTAATTTTTTTTTTCGTTGTTGTGTTAGCTACGTTACTTATACATGGACTTTTGTGTATGTTAAAAACATTTTTTTAAACTAGATTTTTAGATTTCCGTAGGAACTCTTTAATTTTCTTATACAATAGAACTTAATAATATTGACTTAAGTTTATTGTATATTAACCTCCCTGGCGCAGTGTTGAGCGTTTTAACGTGCTGAGGCCCCGGGTTATATTCCCGGCAGGGTCATTTTGGAAATATATAATTTCTGAATTTTCCCTGTCTGGCCTGATGGGAGGTTTCGGCCGTGGCTAGTTACCACCCTACCGACAAAGACGTGCCAAGCGATTTAGCGTTCAGGTACGATGCTGTGTAGAAATCGAGTAGGGGTATGGGTTTAAAACTGCTATCCCAACAGGTTAACAGGTTAGTTTAACAGGTTAGCCCGCTACTTAGGACTGTATCATCACTTATCATCAGATGAGATCGCAGTCAAGGGCTAAGATGTAGTTTATTTAAAAAAAAGACAGTATACTTAAAATAATGGATTTATTTGTGATAATAACAGTAATTCAAAAAGCCAAGCCAGTCAAACAAAATTATTTGGCTCCGAAAATCAGAGAGCTTAATTCACCGAACCCCATATACAAACTTTCTCCCGAATTATCGGTATATTTCAATTAATTGTAAACGCAGTAATTTAGCACTAAATGCTTAGCAATTAGTGGGCAGATTGCTCTGTGTGACGAGTCTGAGGGTTGTAATATAACAATTACAAACACGTAATCCAGAATTATACCAGTTAAACTGTGATTGATGTTAATATCATATTTATTAATATATAATTCATACTAATTTTACAAATACGTAAGTGTGTCTGTCTGTCTGCTGCGCTTTAACTGCACATCTTTTTAACCGATTTTGACAAAATGTTGTATAGACACAGCTTGTAATAAATTTGGAGATAGGCTACTTTTTATGCCTTAAAATTAGTAAGTTCGCGCGGGAACCAATTTTTTCAAGATCGGTTAAAAGATGGGCCATTAATGCGTAGCAGACATACAGATAGACACACTTTCGTAATTATAATATTAGAATGGATTCCATAAAGCTCACAATGTGTAAATTAATACATTTCCGCTGGGTAGCGTATGTAGACAATCATTTTCAGCTCACTTTATTCGTAGGATGCGTTGCTACGTATGGCGTAGACGCTTGCTACGCCGATGTCAGTCAGTTTATCATGCTGTCTCTTTGCGTCGTATTCCTCATTACTGAGGGTCGTAACCCCATTCTATTAAGCACATAATGGTAGGAGTTTTCATGGGATAATAATACGGTGGGTTCCCAAGTCCTTCCACATTTTATCATACTTATGCTATACACAGTTTATCATACTAATATTATAACTAATGCGAAAGTGTTTGTTAGTTAGTTCTTCAATCACGCTGCAATAGAGCAACGAATCGACGAGATTTCTACATGTGCTTAGTTGAGGACCTAGAGAGTGACGTATGCCACTTTTTATCCCGGAAAATTAAGGGGTTCCCGCGGGCATCATAAAACTTATTCTACGCTGACGAAGTCGTGGGCATCAGCTAGTCCTTTTATATATCAGAATAAGAACCAAGCTTAAGTCCATATTTGTGTTTAACAATATTAATTTTGTTTAGAATTATCATGAGTCATATAATCTTCTTTCTAGGTGATGCCCGCGACTTCGGCTGCGTAGTTTAAGTATTTTTTAAATCCCGCGGGAATTTTCCGGGACAAAAAGTAGCCTATGTCACTCTCCAGGTCCTCAACTATATCTACCCATGCCAAGTTGCTCCGTTGCGGCGTGATTGAAGGACTAACCTACAAACAAACACACTTACGCATTTATAATATTAGCATGATTATCTAGTAAATATTATGTGTACGCAACAAAGCCATGAAAATCCAGCTAATAGCATTTAACATAAAAGTTGGATCTTTTGCGCAATATTTTCGCCGGTTTATCCAAAGAGCATTTCACTGAGCGCAGCGTAAAGGCGCTACAAAGGCTTTACTGCAATGGACACTCTGTGCTGCATGAGCGATAGGGTTGCCACTGCCGGGAAAAAGATAATATAGATGATATGCTAAAGGCTAGGTATTATACTGCCTCGTTGATCTAGTGGTTAGCATGTTCGACTGTGGCCGACGAGGTCCCGGGTTCGAGTCCCGGGTCGGGGGGTAAAGGATTGGGTTTTTCTGACCAGAAATTATCAGTACTAGCCCGCAGTTAGGAAGTTGGCGGTGTTTCACCCCCGTGCCTCGGAGAGCACGTTAAGCTATCGGTACCGGTTATTATCACTAACATGATAATAGTCGTTAAAGCCCGCCAACCCGCATTGGAGCAGCGTCTAAACTGGTCTAAACTCTCTCCTACGAGAGTGTGGAGGCCTGTGCCCAGCAGTGGGACGTTAATGTCAGCCCATTGACGTCCAACGTTAGTGTTAGGCATTATAAAGGTAGCATGTTCGTGTAGAATTAGCTTTTGAATTTTCAAAATTCCCTTCTTTGCGGAAGCCTTCGCTATTATGGAATAGCAATCCGTATGGCAAACTTTGGTACTCGTAGATCAGTTAATCAGTTAGTCACCTTTTCCTATTATAAGTATATTTCAGAATATTTTTGCCGGTTTCATATTATAACAGTAACCGACACAGTTAAAACCAAAATAATATTTTTATTATCATTTTATTACAAAATCAACAACCCTACTGTAACGCGTCTTAGTTGAATAATAAATTTATATTACGTTCTCAGAATAACTATAAAAATGAATATATATATCTCAAAATGTTAGTTTAATAGCGTTAGTTAAGATTTCTTAGTTTCCTCTCAAGAAAAGCTTAATTAATCGCACATTTAAAATTGTGATAAAAACACTGGCAGAATTTTAAAATAATACGCTTAATGTTCATTTCAGTACTACAAGAGACATTTGTCCAATATGAACGTCTTTATTGCAATCGACGGCGATCTTAATTCCAAGTCATATTTGGAATCAAAATGTATAAATAAAACATTTGTTTTTATTGAGTTTTTATTGAATTTAGTTTTATAATAGCTATGTAATCCATACCTGCTTGATTTTAAAGTGTGTCTGTTTGTCTTTCTACTACGCTTTTAAGGTCCGTCTGTTTAACTGATGTTGACGAAATTTTACATGCAGAGATAGGTTGCATCCCGAGAAAATACAAACTTTATATCCCATAAAATCAAAGAGTTCAAGAATCAAGAATCTATTTGTTATAGATTTTCCTTTTGCAATATATTTAGTAGAAGTAGTCAAATCAGCAACTTTTTTCAACCGCCAAAACGCACGCTTAGTGTGGAATTTTGTATGAAATACTTAGGTACTTCAAAATTCAACGCACTTTTTTACTTTACAAACACAAAATTAACGGGGGACGTGGATATTACCTCTTTTTCGCCTCTATTTAGTAATCGCTAAATAATAATTTATTTTTGACATAGACAACATACCAATTATTGTTTATAAGTACGCAGGAGATGCAAGGAATAAACAAAATATGAAAAGCCTTTTCACAATAACATCCCCTCGAAGGAAACTTGGGAAAGTGCAGGAAATGGGGAGGGAAGTCGTCCCGCGCCTTGACGACGACGTGGAAATTACCTACTTTGTTTTTGTCGGGTAGAAGAATGTGAAGACTCCGCGTCAAATTGTGCCCCTGCATACTTCTCCTATGTGGCGTTTAACCGTAAAGGGATTCGGAGTTTTAGTATGGAAGGTGGCCTACGTAAGCCGCCATCTTGGATTTTTATTGCCAAGATAGCCGTCGCATGTTTAAAAAAATGCAGACCCACACTACGAACCAGACAAGATAAACCGTCTGCGTCGGAAAGGAACGACGCTTTGCCATGGTGTGCGCACGTCATCTTAGTTATTTTACCTATACTGCTGTAGTGTCTTAAAACGCCTATAAATCGCTATTACCTACTTTGGTTATGTGCCCCTGCATATTTCTCCGTAACTTGACTGTAAACTGGTTCGGTGATTTATTATGGAAGGTGTTCTATGTCAGCCGCCACTTTTTTTTGCCATAATCGTTTTTTTGCAAAATCACAATCGGAATCAAAATCGGAACAAAATTTTATGTTTGTTAAGTTTATGTGTTTATTTTATTTTTAATAGATTCTAGCGACGCTGTCACCGGGTCAGATTAATTTGACGGACTATATTATGTAATTAGTATCTTAGAACCCCTATATCAGTTAGAAATCACTAGAGATTATACGGATTTGATTTGTGATAGCTAAGGAGTGTAATCGACGAAAACTTTTATCCCAAAGGATACCAGCTATGATTGATTTCCGGGATAGAAAATATCTCATAATATAACAAAGGTATTTTATTAGTAGGTAACCTTTATTTTCGAAAGCATGCGATTAAATAAAAGTTACATTAATACAATTTTACGTCATACAGTATATTAGGTAATTTTAGTTTAATTTTAGTATTTTTAAGTCATGTAGTAACTATTGTTTAATTCTAATATATATTTTGCATAATAGTTTTGGATATTTATGACGTCATTCTTGTTATTTTATTATTAGTTAAGGATTAATCTTAGCAATAGGTATGCATACTGTTTAGGACAATGTTAACGTTTAAAACAGAATAATTTAATCTAGATGGTCCGTCCAAATTTTAGTTGGCAATTACAATAGTGCATTTCAGAATTCAATGATAGTTAATTGGTCTGTTTTCCAATTGCGGCGAACTATTTCGTAATGGAATTCTACGCATCGCTTATTTGCGTACATTTAGAGCTATTCGTGTAGCTTGAAGCGTTATTTTAACCATATCCCTTAAATGCAGTGGTGGTCCTATTAATTGGAGGTTGCAAGTTTCAATTAAATTATTAATTTATTTCAATTAAATTAGGAATTATTAAAAATGACTTCTTCGTTCTACCACATAACAGCAAGAAACCGTCAGCGTTAACATCATTATATTATTCGATGGTTGACGTCCAATTTTCTCGAACGAAACGGTTCTTATTTGAACCGTCAGGATATGGAATGCCCCTTCAGCCCTTTATTCCCTGCCGCGTATAACTGAAGTATCTTCAAGGCAAGAGTGAATAGACCTCATAATCGCTAAAAAAAAACTTATTCCACGCGGACGAAGTCGCGGGCATCATATACCAAAGAATAAATGATTTGATCCCCAATAATATTACTGATACGTTCTTTAAAGCTCGTCAATTTTATACAGCTTCTCAAAAATTTATAAGAAATCTGTTCCACGGGTGAGGGGCGACTCGACACTTCACAACTTTTGTGTGGCGCGTGTATTGTTCCGAACATTGAATGTTTTCGAACAAAGCCCGTATAGAATTCGTGTAGTGGCTATCCGGTGAAGCGGTTGCCCTTTCCGTGTAACCGAGTTCCGGTCCGTGAATAAGGCTTCTGTGCTACTTTTTTTGATACTTGAGTTTCTTTTTTGTTTCAGATTTGCTTTTTTTGAAGTGAAACCTCTTTAAAATCCTTATGATTTGAAAATTCGATGAAACAAAAAAGCGACACAAAAAAGAGACAAACAAATTCATAAATAAATTGGATTTAGCCTGCGAGAGAAGGAAATAGAATACAAGTTATATTATGTTCACAACAAATAGATGGCACTGTACGATATTGAGTTGCGCTACTGCTCCATTGTGCTCAAAAAGTTTATATTTATCTCATTCTCTCGTAGGTTTCTTTTCTGAAGTTTCACTCCTGCCGTATGTGAATTGCACACACATTTTTTTTATTCCACTATATGTTAGCTCTTGACTGCGGTCTCACCTGATGATGCAGTCTAAGATGGTAGCGGGCTAATCTGTTTAGGGATACGGTAGTTATATTTAGCCCATACCCCTAATCAGGCTCTACATGGCATCGTATAGGAACGCTAAGAGAAAACTGTTTCAGGAGTGAGGGGCGACTCGACACTTCACAACCTTTGTGGGGCGCGTGTATTGTTCCGAACATTGTGTCCAAACAAAGCCCGTATATAATTCGTGTAGTGGCTATCCGGTGGAGCGGTTGCCCTTTTCGTGTAACCGAGTTCCGGTCTGTGAATAAGGCTTCTGTGCTTTTTTTTTTGATACTTGAGTTTCTTTTTTGTTTCAGAGTTGATTTATTTTTTTATTCCACTACAAGTTAGCCCTATTACCTGACAACCCACCGCATTATTATCCTGAAAAAACCCCCGCCCGCGACCTTGTCCGCGTGGATAAAGTTTTTTGATTCCTTGATAATTATCAGGGGTAAAATTTTTCATTTTTGTTTACTTCCGCATGATGTAACCCACCTGCCTCTATACCAAATTTCAACAAAATCGATTGAAAAGGTGGGCCGTTAAAGCGTAACAAATAAACAGACAGATAGCCAGATAGACACACTTTCGCATTCATAACATTAGTATGGAAATTGTCAGGACTCTACCAACGGTTCGGAAAGAAATTCTACTAGGAAGAACCGGCTGCAGCAACCAACAACCAACAACCGCTAAAAGAAAAGTTTAGATAGTAATATCTATCTATCTGATACTTACATTATAAGTGTGTGCATTTCCCTCCTTTTTTCGGCAGTCGTGAAAAAAAAACCACGTGTAAACGCAAAAAAGAAAAAAACACATAAACAAATTACATTAAAGCGGCCATTAGCAAAGCGATGTTACCTTTTTACGATAAATTATTCACGTAATGAAGCCCCGACAGAGGGGAAATTGGCTGCGTTTCCCGAATTAGCCCTTTTCTGTACGGCTAACCTTTTTATGGGTCTGTTTATACAGAACCGCGCAGTGTGAGGGACTTGGCTAAACAGAAACGTATATTCTATTTCTACTTATACAAATATTATATAATTGGATGGATGGATGGATGTTTGTTGCTCAATCACACCAGAACGGCTGAACGGATCTGGATGAAATGTAGCACAGAGATAGATTACTGGTATAACACATTATACTACTTTTATCCCGTAAAATTAAAGAGTTTCCGCGGGAACCAAGAAAGCTCAATCCACACGGACGAAGTCACGGGCATCAGCTAGCATTCTAAACGTGAAAGTTTGGATGTTTGTTACTCCTTAACGCCACAATAACTGAATAGTTTTGATGGAAATTTGGAAAGAAGATAGCTTAAATAGGTATCCTGCATTAACTCGTAGGCCACATTTATCCCGTGAAATTAATATTTTATTCGTACCCGGTGTCACCGAAAAACCTTAATCCACGCGAAATAAATAGCGTAGAAAAAAAATATAATTTATTAATACCCTCTCCCTCTGCGTTGTATTCCTCACTGCTGAGGGTCATGACCCCATTCCATAAATCATAAATTACAGGGGTTTTCTTGGGATAATAATGCGGTGGGTTCCCAGGTCCTTCCGCAAATGCGACTAAGAGTACCTACTATTTCAACTCTTCGGTTATTAGGTCCCTCATAGGTGCATGAAAAAGACAAAATTTTTGAGCTTGAATTTGGTTGTCCCATGCCTATTCAGAAATAAACAGTCAGTCGTAAAAGTTAATTCTGAAACCTCAGGACCCTTATCAGCAGTTGTCAGTGCCATGCCTCGTGATAACCGACCACCTGTGCTTGGCGTTTGGACATTTGGGATCCTAGGAATTATATAATTTCAACTAATTACTTACAGTTTAAAATGTACAAATCAGGGGCCATACTGCACACTCTTAAAGCCATATTGCTTCATTATTGTTGACTTTCGTGTTTTAGAATTATGAGCCTTATTAAAGTTCGTATAGGCATGGCCTGTATTTGCTGTAGTGATCTTTTATATCTTTACTTAATATTATTAATGCGAAAGTTTTTATGGATGTATGGAAGTATGGATGGATGTATTTTACTCAATCATGCCCCAACGGCTGAACGGATCTTGATGAAATTTGGCACAGTGATAGATTATAGTCTGGAATAACACGCTAATAGACAGTCACGAATAAAAGTTACTTGTCTAAAGTTACTTAGTTACTTTATCTTATCTTACTAATATTATAAATGCGAAAGTTTGGATGGATGTATGAATGTATGTAAATATAATAGCACATAGGCTTTTTATCCCGGAAAATGAAAGAGTTCCCGCGGCAACCGTAAAACCTCAGTCCACGCGGACGAAGTCGCGGGCATTAGTTAGTATGTCCATATTTCTTTGTTGAGCTTGAAATACTGAAGATATTTTTTGTCAAAAATGCGTATCTCACGTACGGACTCAGCAAACAGTAGATACGTGCGTATTCAAACAAAGCAGATCACAAATCATTTAATCACGGTCGAAATAGAATCCAATTTGAGCGATCTCTAGTGGAACACAAACTACACGCGCTTGCATTGCAGCGTAGGTCATATTATAGTCTAAGAGCTGGTGTTACCGACGCACCTCCCAAGTAACAACGTGTTACGTGTTAACATAAACGCTGTAGATAATATATCAGCTGAATCACCGTCCACAGTGGGAATTTTACTGAATAAAAGCGTAGTCAGAGACGCCATTTTAATATTTAATTGCTTATAACACACATACCAAAGCTCGGATAAGTTAGCTTTCATCACAGAATAGGTAATAGTACGTTGGTATTCCCATTCGACCACTTACACAAGGGAACGAATGTCTATACTGCTATAGTCTATCACCGCTTCCAACCAACCTACTAGCCAATTATTGGCACCAGCTCTCAGCTTACTGCTATATAACCGGGAGCTCGATTGGAATAGTGGGATTTGCAGATTTCGAGTAAGCAATTGTAATCGGCGCAACGATAGGTATAAGCTAGTAAGGGATCGTCCATTAATGACGTGAGGTTGGAAAGGTGGAGGGGAGGAATCACGAAATATAAAACCGGGCAAGTGCGAGTCGGACTCGCGCACGAAGGGTTCCGTACCATTATTATTAATAATTACCTTTGTTAATGAACCGCAAGACTAACTTTGTTTGTAAAGGTTTATTGTTAATATCAAAAAAACTAGGCTAGTTAGAGCATTGGCTATAGTTTTCCTGTAAAATATACGTAAATTCCTATTGACCATAATTATTTCAAATTTTTCGATTGGTAAACTCCGGAGATAAGGGGGGGGGAACGGTATTTTTTTAGACATTTTCCCCGATAAATCAAAAACTATCATAACTAAAAATAACTAAAAATCTGTTTTAGAATGTACAAAGTAAACCCTTTCATATGATATCCCACACAGTACAGTTATCTCACTTTTAAATTTCAACCCTCAGATTTTCCCCCCTTTTTAAATGAGAACAAGAATAATTTTCATTTTTTTTTAATTCCAGTGTCTTTGGGCCACTAATATACACAACTATTCCAAATTTCATGTCGATAGCTTCGGTAGTTACTGAAATAATCGAGTGTGACGGACGGACAGACGGACAGACAGACGGAGAAAGTCGCACCATAAGGGTTCCATTTTACCATTTTGGTACGGAACCCTAAAATGGGGGGTGGTGGGTGTTGACATGCCTGAAGACGGGACATTTTTATCACCGTGCTTATTTTTTTTTATCCTCTACAAGTTCGCCCTTGACTGCGATCTCACTTGGTGTTAAGTGATGAGGCAGCCTAAGATGGTAGCGGGCTAACCTGTAAGGGACATGGCCGTTATATTCAACCCACACACCTATTCAGTTTCTACATGGCATCGTACCGGAACGCTAACTCGCTTGGCGGCACTTCTTTGCCGGTAGGATAGCCGAAGGCCTGGTCTGGCCTGGTGGGAGGCCTACCAGGCCAGGGATATTTAGGAATCATAAATTCCCAAATTGACCCTGCCGGGGATCGAGCCCAGGACCCCCGCACGATAGACAACAGCGCTCAACACTGCGCCATCGACCTCATCGGAGGTTTCGCTTCGCGGTTTCTGATATACTCCTACCAGATTAGCCCGCTACCATCTTTGACTGCATGATAACTTTTCGAGCCTGTCGAGCGACATTTTGTCCCCTAGTGAAAACAATTTAAAAATATGTAGTTAAATGCAGAGAAATCGTGAAACAGTTTCACGTTACAAAACAACGTAACAAAATTTTAATTCAACGTTGTTTTAACCGGAACCATTGTCGTTCCATTTTAAATTACAGTTTTTTTTATCAGAAAATAGGTATCGGACGCAAAATGGAATCGCCGTTTAAACTCGATTCGAATGGGATGATCGAATTACACAATTACCTCGTTTACCCGACTTGCAATGCGTAATAGTTTTGTTACTTTTGTTTGGTATCAAAATTAACAAGTATAATTACAAATTTAAAAAAACCCCCGACTAGAAAAAAGCTGTTGACCTTCAGACGGATGAACAGATTTTCATGAAACATGGCTAAGAACACTCGGGATAAAATTATCTAGACACAAAAAATACTAAACGAAAATCGGTTCATCCGTTTGGGAGCTACGATACCACAGACAGATACACAGATACACAGATACACAGACAGACACGTTAAACTTATAACACCCCTCTCTTTTTGCGTCGGGGGTTAAAAACTTAAATACACGCGGAAGAAGCTTTTAATTTATTATTTCCAAAAATAAAAAGCTTACCTACACTTAAACCACACCAATATAAATTACATATTTTCACTTACTAGAACACTCAACGCAATAATTTGGCCATTTGCGTGGGTGGTTGGGTCTGAATAGGCATGATGACAGTAACCAAGAATCAATGATATTACGAATTTATCTAATTAAATAGGATTCATAGATCATAAAAAACGTATATGTTTTTCTATTTCGAGTGGGATTGCTATTTATTTTGATAAAGTAAAACTATAAAATACAGCAATCCGCCATAATGGATTAAACACCAAGAAGCGAATGACGTCACAATTGTTTGTTTTCGAGCTTTGACAATCACACTTGCACAGGTACATTGGAAAAAACAATAGTGACGTCACAAACGACGCCATGACACCGCCGAGCGTTTAGGCGTGAATTTTAAAATTTAAATTTCAAATGCCAATATTATCTACCAAACTTTATTTTTCTGCTGAATTAATAAATAAGATATTTTTTCAAAATATTAGATACTTCCGAACCTCGTAATCTGACCTTTTTTCAAAATCAGTCATCATGCCTATTCTAACTATAACTGTCCTAATCTACTGTGTCTAGGTATTCATGTCCATTTCCATAGCGGTTTGCATCTCGTGACTCGTTAGTTTATCCAGTTTACTAGGTATAGTGTTTTTTTTTTTAGGGTTCCGTACCCAAAGGGTAAAAACGGGACCCTATTACTAAGACTCCGCTGTCTGTCTGTCTGTCTGTCTGTCTGTCTGTCTCCAGGCTGTATCTCATAGACCGTGATAGCTAGAAAGCTGAAATTTTCACAAATGATGTATTTCCGTTGCCGCTATAACAACAAATACTAAAAATTAAAAATATATATATATTAAGGGTAAATAAACGTGTTTTTTTCGTATTTTTTGCTCAATATTAAAAACGGTAACAAGTAGACGGTTCAAATTTTCACAGAATATTAACTTGTATATTACCTTTCAAAATAAATAATTAAATATCAATAAAGTAAATATTAAAGGGGGGCTCCCATACAACAAACGTAATTTTTTGATATTAACAGTAAACCTCTACAAACAAAGTTAGTTTTGCGGTTCATTAACAAAGGTAATTATACCTACTTCTTGAGTACGGAACCCTCGGTGCGCGAGTCCGACTCGCCCTTGGCCGGTTTTTTAATCTTAATTTATTAAGGACTTTTGTCCGATACGGACACGCCAGCCCCATCGTAACCTAAATTATAATTTAAAAATACTTAATCAAACATATCTTAACGATACAATTGCTCCGGTATTACTCCTTATGCAGAAATATTTCGACTACCGATCTAAAACCTTCCGTTGATGGTAGGCTGAGAAGGCTTATAAAACTACCAACATCATATACGAGTATGTTCAAATGATATTTCTGCTTAAGAGACTCCCTTTGAACGCTATTTAGATATAATTATACTGTACTTCTCATAAAAACTGAAAAAAATGCACGAAAACTAAGCAAAAACTTCACTCCATATAGAATATGCCGAAGAAATTTTTGGGCATCATCTAGCGAAAATACATTAGTAATTATCTACCCTATCAATTATTCATCGCAATTAATGGAATGAACTAATGTAGAATCTATCGTCTATGGAATCTACATGCACAGTTAATTTCGCCAGATAGCAATTTTCATGTAACGGGTATCCATTTACCCAAACTAATTGTACCGTATTAATATTGGTTAGTTAATAATTTCCGCCTTCTATCTGGTATCTATTCCGCCTACGATGGCAATTGTTCTGCTCATAATTAACGGAAGGGCTATAGAATATCAATTTCGGGTTAAGTTCGCCTTTCTAAGGCTCAGATTTGAATATCTCTGCTTTTGGGAAAACAAAGAATCATTATAGTTTTCGTCTAGTTAAAAATGGTCAATATCGATTGAACATGGACCATGGATAGATGGACCATGAAAACGTACCAGACACACCGACAGACAGACACACCTTCGCACAATTAAGTATACAATCAATATCGTACTCATAATCAATCGTATGTACGGAAGGATATTGGATCGTTAAGCTATTGTATACTAGACTAGCGGACGCCCGCGACTTCGTCCGCGTGGCATAAGTTTTTTAATTTTCATAGGCATTCCTTAATTTTCCGGGATAAAAAGAACCCATGAAAAAAACCCGTCGATCCGTTGCTCTGTTGCGGCGTGATTGAAGGACTATTTAACGTCCTTTGGGATAGAATTTACAAAAACTGTGAATTATGTATTTCATAATTTAAACCGGTAGCCCAAATATCAAGTTTCACGGCTAATTAACTTGAAAAACGCCGGCCTTTTACACCAACTTTCAACCCCTATTTTACCCCTTTAGGGGTGGAATTTTAAAAAACTGTGCTACACGTACTTCTTTATTTATTACCTAAAGCCAAAATACCAAGTTTCGTTGATACAACTTGAGAAATGAAGGACTTTCATCAAAACTTTCATCCTCTATTTCACCCCTTCGGGGGTAGAATTTTCAAAAACTGTGAAACACATACGTGTTCTTTATTTTTTACCGATAACTCATATACTAAGTTTCATGGATATAACTTGAGAAATGACGGACTTTCATACAAACTTTCAACCCCTATTTCACCCTCTTAGGGGTGGAATTTTGAGAAATCCTTTCTTAGTGAGCGCCTGCGTTACAAAAGGAAGCTACTGTCAAAGTTTCAAGTCTCTAACCCTAGCGGTTTAGGCTGTGCGTTGATATATAAGTCAGTCAGTCAGTCAGGACTTTGAATTTAATATTTAAAGAAGATGATGCCCGCGACTTCGTTCGCGTGGATTGAGTACGTTTTTTTTATTCCTGCGGGAACTCTTTAATTTTCCGGGATAAAAAGCTTACGTCTTGCCCCGGGATAAAACCTATCACTATACCAAATTTCATCAAAATCGGTTGAACTGACGGGCCGTGAAAGCGTAGCAGACAGACAGACAGACACACTTTCGCATTTATAATATTAGTATGGATAGGTAGTGTTATTTGGTACTCTTCTTGGTGCTCGAGATTTCGCACAAATGATTGAACATATTTTTATGGATTTTCATACTGCAAGACTCATGTAAAGTCCAACTTAGGCCTTCGCCAAAAAGTTAAACTGTTGAGTTATGACAATATTTTCATACTGTCTAGTTTCTTATTACTCTTAATGAATTATTTTCATGGTCTCATTTGAATACTAAAAAGATCCTAAAACTGTGTAATAAGCTTACTCACCCGGAACCCTACCATCGAGGTGTACATAATGTCTATATGGAGTAGCAAATGTCATATAATTTCAGATCAGTCTTACAGGTTTCCACCTGAAGAATAAAGAAATCAATTTCACCAAAGTTTTCTGTAAAAGGTTGCTTTAGTGATAAGACCGAAGGGTGTAGGCGAAAGTTTACCGTGCTAGACTGTTGATTATTTACACACCTTTGTGGAGAACGAAGGAAATTATCGTAAGGAGACCTGCACACCTAAGAAGGTGCTAGGCAGGCAGGCAAGGAGGCAGTTCTCCTTACAATATGTTCCTTCGCCATTATAGCAAGTTGATCGTGTTGTGTATGTGGTACGATTCAGTAGTTTTCTCGTTCTCAAAGATTTGGGGCGTCGTCTCACTGTATGTACTTACGCTGTGGTAACACACACAGCCAGGGAGTGTTGTAACAGAGCTGTGCAAAGGGAGGTGAGAGTTCTCCAATTCTCGGTACTTATAACCCCGGTAATTTGAAGGATTTTGTTGTGTGCTACAATGTAAAGGCGATAACGATTTAGCGTTATTCTATGATAGTTAAATATGCTATCAAACTTTGTGTGTAAGTTTAAGTATGTATCGATCAAGAAAGTTGAAAAAATAGGCGGAATGACCGGAAGGCTTAGGTATTTTAAAAATGAAAACAAAACCTAAGAGCGAAAACTATACTGATAGTAAGTATTATTAACTTATTCTGTGCTGATAGGACGTGGCAGAACATAAGCGCAAAACACCCACGTCGTATGGTATAGTCCCACAAACTTATCTGACCCGGTGACAGTGTCAGATACACAGACAGTTAAAAATTAAATAAAAACAAAAGCTTAACAGGCATAAAAAAAAAGTTTTATTTTTGCCACCGGGTCCGATAAGTTAGTGGGACTATATACACGTTTAGTAACATGATGACGTTTGGTCGTATCAGCTGCGGCTACTGCTTATAGCGATAACAGTAATCCCGCCATCGCAGCAGTATTACTGTGCTAACATTCGGCGCAAGATTTCTATCAGAAATAAACTTGCTGCAAGTGTTTACAAAATGCGAATAACTTTTTTTTGTTATAAAAACTTAAATTGCTGACTCTTGCAAAAAATTTCAGAAACTTACCAGTTGAGACTTGGTCTTAGTTATCTATACTCACCTAGATAGGTGTTTGACCTGGACTAAATAAAATATAAGACAATAAATTCTTAGCGGATCTTATGACTTGGGCCACAAGCAACAATGTTGAAAAGCTTATATTTATGTAGAGATTTTATTCGCAATTCAGACGTTGGTGCTTTGATGACTGATTAGTTTGAGGTGAAAATGGGGGTTCCCACTTTCTACTTATGTATATCACCCTTTCTGGCGTTGAATTTTCGGCTATTCTAATATGGCGGTATTTACACTTCGTAGAGTATTACAAATTTTATCATGAAACTGGAACTTGATGTTTCCTGTACATAAAATATTTATATTCTGAGCCTTAAAATATTATCCATATTTTAATTTTCAAGCCTATGTCACTCTTCAGTTCCTCAACAGCTAAACCCATGAAAACGATCGCGTTGATCCGTTGCTCTGTTGTAGCGTGTGTTTGTCTGTTGCTTTGTCACAGAGGCAAAGCTCTGTGACAAAGCAACAAACAAACACACTTTCGCATTTATAATATTAGTATGAAGTATGATTTTTATAGAGTTCTTTCGGGATAGGGAATGAAAATTTTCATCGATTTAAGTTTTAGTTCCGTTCAATCATAACTGACATTGGATTAGATTACTAGCTGATACGCGCGACTTCGTCCACGTGGAAAAGTTTTTTGAGATTCCCACGGTAGTTCCGTAATTTTCCGTGAAAAATAACCTATGTCACTCTCCAGGTCCTCAACTTTACCCACCTAAAAAATTACGTCGATCCGTTGCGCTGCTGTGGCGTTATTGAAGGACAAACCAACAAATCTATAAACCAACAAACAATTTTGCGTCTCTAATATTAGTATGATAAGCTAGTAATTTATACATAAAACAGTTTAGGTAAAAAACAAACCGATTCAGACTTTAAACGGACAAAGAAAATTTGATCTACCCGCAGAAATTTCCTACCGAATCGAAATGTAAACAAAGGTAGGGATTTCCACAATCAATACACACCCTTTACCCTCTACCTAATTGGTCACGTGCCCTCAAGAACGTTGGAACCTCCCCGTAATGGTTTTTCAAGGGACAGATTCCGTGTGCGTGCTTTAGAGTTAGAAAGTTCAACTTTGTATAAAGTTGTTTAAAGTTCAACTGTAATTACTTTTGTTTTTGGATTTAATCACTCGTGTACTGTTCCGGCACGTTTGTTGCAAGTTTTGTTTGAATTATTGTAATTTAAAGGTGGATTGTTGGTTCAGTTATTGTTTTGTAATTTTAGTTCGACTTAGTTCTTTAGTTCTGTCTATTTCATATTACTGCAGTGAAATTTTGTATTTTGACGACCTCCATGGCGCAGTGTTCAGCGCTGTTGTCCCGGGTTCGATCCCCGGCAGGGTCAATTTGGGAATTTATAATTTCTGAATTTTCCCTGGTCTGGCCTGGTGGGAGGCTTCGGCCGTGGCTAGTTACCACCCTACCGGCAAAGACGTGCCGCCAAGCGACTAAGCGTTCCGGTACGATGCTGTGTAGAAACCGAAGGGGTTTAATATAACTGCCATGCCCCTAACGGGTTAGTCCGTTACCATCTTAGACTTCATCACTTACTATCAGGTGAGAATGCAGTCATCACTTACTATCAGGTGAGAACGCATTCATCACTTACCATCAGGTGAGAACGCAGTCAAGGGCTAGAAAAAAATATAAAATAAATTTGTATTTCAATGACAATGCTTTTTGTAATACAAATGTATTTCACCGTCATCATTTTTAGGGTCAACAAGGAATAATTATTAAAGTTTCGACGTGTCTATCCGTCTGTCTGTCCGTGGCTTAGCTCAGAAAGCTGTAATTTTCATGGGTATGCGTATATTAATTAAGTACGCCGATAAAGTGGTAATAAAATTTTGAAATATTTTTTTTACGGTTGTTTCGGTTTACGGACGATAGTTTTACGTGATAACTACAAGTTACAACACGTTTACTATAAGTTAGGACCTCGCTGGAGTGCGACGCCTCCCCCGCCCACTCCCCCGCGTTCGTCCGTCGCGTCAGTACGGACGGACGAACGCGGGGAGGCGGGCGGTAAGGCGGGAGAGGCGGCGCACTCCACCCCACAGGTCCATTCTTTTAGTAAACGGATAGTAGAAGTTCTCGAAGAAGATCGCGTGGCGGCGTTCCAGTAGTAGCATCAGAACTATTCGAAGTGCTAGCTCTGATGCCACGCGAGAAGAGAAATAAATGTGTCACAAGCCAACGCTTGGGCCGATCGTGCCTCTCTATCGTTTGTTCCGCGCTCTCACTTGCACGCTCAGGCTGAGGCAGAACCAAACAAAGTACTCTGTGGGCAGAACGTGACGCTTTTTCGTGCGTGCAACTGGTGTTCATCGATTTATAAGACGTTATCACGTTTTTTTTTAGTGTAGGTATCCCCCTACACGTAAAATGGGGATGAGTTTTTTTCTGGTCTATCCCACGATGTGGGGTGTCATCGCATAAGTTTTACAAAACTATTTTGTGTGGGAAAACCATTGTTCGATTCAAAGTGCTAATTTTTGTTAAAGCTATTTTTTTTTTCGACTGATCTGCTAAAATACTTAAGGCACAAAGTGTAGGTACACGTGTTCTTAACACGTAGTACATGACTTGGATCAAATATTTTGCGCGCACGAAGCACCCTCGGCTAAAGTACCTGCATCCGTCCAATTAGCGAGCTACATTCTTGGGGTGACGTGTATAAATCGAAAAATAATATGCATATTGTTTTTCTTTTTCTGTTAAGGTTTGACTGCCTCTTGAGATTTCGAACAAAAAAGTTGACTGCAAAGTCCTAAGACTAAGTTAAAATATCCACAGATCATCATCATTGTCATCATTTCAACCTCTCAAAACGATAAAGGTTTTGGCCACAGTCCACCACGCTTGTCAACTTAGGCACGATAAGCAAGGGACGCTTGCTTCTCCACTCGCTTTAGCTAACGCTGTGCTTTCAAAGGCACCATTCAAGCCTTGGGTCAAGATAGGCTTGCGATTTTTTTTTTTTATTTCACTACAAGTAAGCCCTTGACTGCGATCTCACCTGGTAGTAAGTGACGACGCAGACTAAGATGGTAGCGTGCTAACCTGTTAGAGGTGTGATGCGATTTTTGGCATGGATGCAGACCTGAAGACCTGGACCTGGAGAGTGACATAGGCTTTTTATTCCGGAAAATTAAGAAGTTCCCGCGTTAATCCATACTTCCATACAGATATTATAAATGCGAATGTGTGTCTGTCTGTCTGTCTATCTGTCTGCCTGTCTGTCTTTCTGTCTGTCTGCTACGCTTTCACGGCCCATCTGTTCAACCGATTTTGATGAAATTTGGTACAGGGATAGGTTGTATCCCGGGGAAGGACATAGGTTTTTTATCCCGGAAAATTCGAGAGTTCCCGCGGGAATCAAAAAAGCTTAATCCACGCAGACAAAGTCGCGGGAATCATTTAGTCAAAAATAACTTAAACCAAGCGGACGGAGTCGCGGGCATCAGCTAGTAAAGATATAATTTCAATGGATTATTTTAACAAAATTATTTTAAACTAAGTTTTACGAGTAAGTAAGTAGCCTATGTCCTTTCTCGGGATACAACCTATCACTGTACCAAATTTCGTCAAAATCGGTTGAGCAGGTGAGCCGTGAAAGCGTAGCAATCAGACAGACACACTTTCGCATTTATAATATTAGTATGGATTTCATAAATGGAGTTGCTGGTCAAATCGCGGGAATCCCCTACCCAGTTGGTAGAGTAGCCACATTATTCAAGTACCCCCTAAGCCCCTAATAAAATATGAATTCAAAGCTAGTTTGATAGATGGCGAGTATTCAAGCGGTCGACGTCCTGACTCCTTTGTACCTAATATCGGTCGCAAATAAATAATTGTAATATTTACAAGCGATTTTAGATTTCATAAAGCAAACTGCAAATGTTTTCCAAAAATTTTAAAGCAATTCATCAACGCCGTTCGTTATTCATCATCAATCCACCGCCGAGTTGGCCCAAGTTTTGTAAAACATTGGCCATAGCTAACCTGACAAGTGACAGATAATCAAATAAAATACAGTCCGAACTCTCAAGATTGGGGGGAGACCATAGTACCTACATAGACGTCCTTGGCGGAACCCTTCATTTGTTTAGGGAATCTCTAAGTCATAAGCGGTGGCGTTGGTGCTCATCCGTTGTTCTACGTGAGCGACAAACGCGACATACGCGACTTCATACGACGCGACATGACAGTGACGGAACCCTTCCTTTGTTTTGGGAATCGCTAAGTCATTAGTCATAAGCAACAGCGTTTGTACTCACCTCCACCTCACCTGTTCTAGTGAGCGACAAACGCGACAACGCGATTCGATACGACGCGACGTCACAGTAAAACAGTAGACTTCACGTGGCGAACGTTGTCGCGTGGATAAGTTTGTCATTTTCTATAGCGTCGTGTCGCGTCGCGTCGCTTCTGTCGCTCTCCTAGGACAACGTGTCATATACCAGATTGACTCAAAGTTTGAAAATAATCCTGACGGCATAGTAACCGTTCACAATAAAACAAAAATAAAGTCTTGAAAAGTAAAAAAAAAGTAGTTTAAAGTACTTACGAGTATATGGAGAGGTATCCTTGCAGAAGCATAAACTTAGTTATTTACCATACAGTTTTAAAAAATATATATTTAGATCTACTACTTATATGCGGTACCTAGCATGGTCGCTGGCTCGGCATCCTTTTCTGGAGTCCAGGCTTTGATTCCCGGGAACGTGGGTTTAAAAACTGGGTATTTGACAACGAGTGAAAACAGAAACTTTTTTCAAACTTCAAAACTCGTGTTTTGTGTGGGATTTTGTATGTGAACATATAATAGTAAAATAAGGGTTGAAAGTTTGTATCAAAGTCCTTCATTTTTAGGGTTCCGTACCCAAAGGGTAAAAACGGGACCCTATTACTAAGACTCCGCTGTCTGTCTGTCTGTCTGTCTGTCTCCAGGCTGTATCTCATAGACCGTGATAGCTAGAAAGCTGAAATTTTCACAAATGATGTATTTCCGTTGCCGCTATAACAACAAATACTAAAAATTAAAAAAATATATATACTAAGGGGGGTCCCCCATACAATAAACGTGTTTTTTCGTATTTTTCTGCTCAATATTAAAAACGGTAACAGGTAGACGGTTCAAATTTTCACAGAATATTAACTTGTATATTACCTTTCAAAATAAATAATTAAATATCAATAAAGTAAATATTAAAGGGGGGCTCCCATACAACAAACGTAATTTTTTGATATTAACAGTAAACCTCTACAAACAAAGTTAGTTTTGCGGTTCATTAACAAAGGTAATTATACCTACTTCTTGAGTACGGAACCCTCGGTGCGCGAGTCCGACTCGCACTTGGCCGGTTTTTCAAGTTATAGCCATGAAAGTCGGTATTTGGGCTTCTGGTTTATAACAAAGAAATACGTGTTTAACAGTTTTTTGACATTTTTATCCAAGGTCGTTAAATAGAGAGTTTTTTTGCATCGGTGTAGTTGAGGACCTGAAGAGTGATCTATGCTACTTTTTATCCCGGAGAATTAAGGAGTGCCTGTGGAAATTAAAAAAACTTATGCAACGCGAACGAATTCGCCAGCATCCGCTAATTAATTAGATAAATAATTTAACCGTCAACGTTCCCAATTTGCGCCACACCCACCAAAATAAATCACAGCCATATTTTTTGCCAGGCCAGTAACTATCGGCCCATCTGCCAGCATCGGCCAACCATGGACGCTTACATTTAGATTTCAATCTGACGGCCCGGCTTAACGGCACCCGAATGGGTTCAACCTTTGTTCGATGGGAGGGTAGTTATTTTAACTGATTGTTGGGGAAGTTTTGAGTGCAATGTGATGATCGTGATACATCAAACTTTTTATACGACTGCCTGAAAAAAGGAGTATATTGTTTTCAGGGTTTATGTATGTATGTGAGTTTGTATATTCCACCATAACTTCTATACGCCTGAACCGATTTTGATGAATGAGGTATCGTTAGAATCCCTAGCTTATTCCGGGTGACATAGGCTAGTAAAATTTAAAAAAAAATTGATGGGGTGACCATGGTCCCGCATTAAAGACTAAAGTTGAATTTTTATTTTCGAAAATAAGATTAAATATATAATCATCATCTAGAAAATGATGAGTAGATTTCAAAAATATATAACACTATAGTTCAATATCCAGTGATTCCCAAAAAAATATAATTTAATAAAAATGTGAGTAAGATTCCATATATTATTATGAATGACTGTGGTATCGTTAGGTATTAGATAGTTACGGGCTACGGCAGAGCAGTCGTATTTATTAATAATTGTAATTATATTCACTTGTTGAGGAAGTTTTTTTAATCCCCTGCCTACAAGTTAGCTTTTGACTGCAATCTCATTTGATGGTAAGTGATGGTGCAGTTTAAGATGGTAGCGGGCTAACCTGTTAGGGGCATAGCAGTTATAATTAATCTATACCCCTAATCGATTTCTATACGACATCGTACCGGAACGCTAAATCGCTTGGCGGCACGTCTTTGTCAGTAACTAGCAACGGCTGAAGCCTCCCACAAGGCCAGACCAGGGAAAATTCAGAAATTATAAATTCCCAAATTGACCCAGCCGGGAATCGAACGCGGGACCTCCGCACATTTAGACAACAGCGCTCAACCTTGCCGACCTCCATGGAGCAGGGAGGTCACTAAAAAGGACAAAACTTGTTTCCCCTGCGATGTGGACTTTTCGCGTGGAAATATTGTCCTGTTCTATCCGTAGTGTGTTTTCTCCCTTGTAGTGGTTTTGATAAAATACCCTCGTAGGTAGGTAGTAGTTTTAAGGTACCGTAGTTAATTAACACGTCTTATAATTTGTAAACGTGACGTTCAGAAGGTGTACCTTATTTGTACTCAGGTACCTTTTTTGAGTTTGAGTTTCTGATAAATTGACTTTGTAATGCCGTAAACTTCTTTTTTTCAAATTAAGAGCGCACATAGCTTATCCCCTTTCGAGGTATTATACTGTATCAAGGGATCCCCGGAACGATAAATTTATTCAGAAAAATGTGGTCTCCTCAAATTCTTATCACTTTAAGTGAATCCTTAAAGTCCTGAAGCAGAAAATAAGCAAGGAATAGCAGACGAGGTCCCTGTCTGTATATTATCATAGCCTTCTAAATCCAACCAATAAAATTAGTCCGCTGCTTCTGCTCTAAATATTATAGGGTTGGCAAAATATAATCGATATTGACACTATTGTAAAGTTTTGTCTGGTCTATGTCTATCTTTTTTATGCGGAAGGACGTGGGAACGGGCATTATGCGATAATGAGGCAAACGACGCAGAGACAGAGAGATCTTGTCTATGAAACAATTACAGTCTGCTCTAGAAACGGACTATAATACTAGACGTTGCACGCGACTTCGTCCGCGTGGATTAAATTCTTTTAATTAATAGAAAATTCTGATAAAGCTGCCTATGTCCTTCCCAGGGATGCAACCGATCTCTTTGCCAAATTTCATCAAAATAGATTGAAATAAGGTCCGTTAACTTTAAAAAGATTAATGACATTATTTTCAGCCACCCGACGCAATTATCAAACAACTTTTTGTCAGATTTGTTTGATTTGATGACAAGTATATTTTCATAACATTGTACAATTTAAAACATTTCTCATGCCAATTTAACATTTCTAGCTAAACTGAAAATAGTTTTTATTAATATTTTGTGCAACAAAATTGGCGTGAATATATAGCTGCAATTAAAACAATTTTTGTCACACTACAGTAGTTTTTGTGTCAATTTTATCGAAATTTCGTCGGTTCACATCACTAGTTTTTATCGCAAAGCGCTCAATCACGTCCCACGACTGACGTATTGCTGTTCATTCTTCTTCTTAGGCCACGAACAGATCTAGCGGAAAAACGCCTGCGGAATCCCACACCAGTTTGAAGTGTCAAAAATTAGGATTGCAACACAATATTTTTTTTATTACTAGCTGATGCCCGCGACTTCATCCGCGTGGATTAAGGTTTTTTGGTTCCCGCGGGAACTCTTAAATTTTCCAGAATAAAAAGTAGCCTGTGTTATTCCAGACTATAATCTATCTCTGGGCCAAATTTCATCCAGATCTGTTCAGCCGTTCTGGCGTGATTGAGTAACAAACATCCATCCATCCATGCTTTATCATACATCCATCCATACTTCCATACATCCATCCAAACTATCGCATTTATAATATTAGTATAGATTCATCATCACCAGCCAATATGCATCCACAGCTGGACATAGTCCTCTTTTAGATTGCGCCAACGTCGCCTATCCTTGGCTGTTTGCATCCATTTGATGCCAGCCACTCTCCGTATTAAATCAAAACCCCCAATTGTCTAAAAAAAAACCGGCCAAGTGCGAGTCGGAATCTCGCACCGAGGGTTCCGTACAAATCTGTAGTAAGTTTTAAATTAAATGTTTTTTTTAAATATTTGAGTTGATGGAATGAAAGGTAAATTGCGGTTTACGATTTATGACGTATTAAAAAAAAACTACTTACTAGATCTCGTTCAAACCAATTTTCGGTGGAAGTTTGCATGGTAATGTACATCATATATTTTTTTTAGTTTTATCATTCTCTTATTTTAGAAGTTACGGGGGGGGGGGACACACATTTTACCACTTTGGAAGTGTCTCTCGCGCAAACTATTCAGTTTAGAAAAAAATGATACTACAAACCTCAATATCATTTTTGAAGACCTATCCATAGATACCCCACACCTATGGGTTAGATGAAAAAAAAATTTTTGAGTTTCAGTTCTAAGTATGGGGAACCCCCAAAATTTATTGTTTTTTTTCTATTTTTGTAAGAAAATCTTAATGCGGTTTACAGAATACATCTACTTACCAAGTTTCAACAGTATAGTTCTTATAGTTTCGGAAAAAAGTGGCTGTGACATACGGACGGACAGAATAACAGACAGACAGACAGACAGACATGACGAATCTATAAGGGTTCCGTTTTTGCCAAATTTGGCTACGGAACCCTAAAAAGCAAATCCCCAAAAGCAAATCGTTATCATTTGACAGCTTAAAACGTATTACTCGAACTGTTTAAGAAGTTCATACATGCTTTTTGACGTGCGTCTTTGAATTACATAAACAGTGTAAGGATTGCCGATCAAATCGTCTAAGTTCGGCTTCAAAGTAAAATAAACTATAACTGAATTGAATTAGAGCTCAATTTCGTGTATCCATTCTCATACGTTTAGGTATGTTTGAAGCCGAACTTAGACGATTTGATCGTCAATTCTTATATAATTGGGGGGCTGGTCGAGGATCGTAATCGTAATCGATTGCTATCCGATTAACAAATCATTCCGATTACTAATTCCTTACACAATCGGGGGGCTGTTTAAATTTACTTGTGCAAGCGGCTCCAAATAGTATAGAAAGACAGACAGATAGAAAGAAACACTATTGCATCATCATACTAATATTATAAATGCGAAAGTGTGTTTGTTTGTCGGTTTGTTGGTTTGTCCTTCAATCACGCCGCAACGGAGCAACCGATCGACGTGATTTTTTGCATGGGTATAGTTGAGGACCTGAAGAGTGACATAGGCTACTTTTTATCCCGGAAAATTAAGGAGTTCCCGCGGGAATCAAAAAAACTTAAACCACGCAGACAGAGTCGCGGGCATCAGCTTGTTTAATATAAATTAGACTCTAATTCTAACCTATAGGGGTAATGATTATCGCGGAATCCTGTTGAATCTGTCTCCACCCTAAGCCAAACACCTATTCATTCCGTAAATCCTAAATCCTCTACATCTCGCGGTTAGGTAATTTGAGTGCCCTTAAGTACCCACTCCTGTTTGTTTAACCATTAATCGTTGGCCGTCCTTTTAAATAGGGATTTGTGTTTTACAATGGCATTAAAATTAACAGATGAACATTTTCCTTTAAAATATACCAATACAATAGAACTTAAAGTTAGCTAGCCTAACCTTCCACCACCCACCACCACTACAGCCCATTAACGTCCCACTGCTGGGCACAGGCCTCCACTCTCATAGGAGAGAGGGAATTAGAGCTTAGACCCACCACGCTGCTCCAATGCGGGTTGACGGGCTTTAACGACTATTATCATGTTAGTGATAATAACCGGGACCGACGGCTTAACGTGCTCTCCGAGGCACGGGGGTGAAACACCGCCAACTTCCTAACTCCGGGCTAGTGCTGAGAATTTCTAGTCAGAAAAACCCAACATTTATTATGGCCCGACTCGGGACTCGAACCCGGGACCTCGTCCGCCGCAGTCAAACATGCTAACCACTACACCAACGAGGCAGCCTAACCTTATTACTATATAAAATATACCTATTAATTATAGTGCGTTTCTAGAGATGAATTTTTTTAAATTTCTTAGACAAGAAAGCTTGTGTCACTAAATGATGCCCGTGACTTCGTCCGCTTGGATTAAAGTTTTTTAAATCTAGCGGGAACTCATAAATTTTCCGGGATAAGTTTGCTGAATGAAGCATATGTCCTTCCCCGCAATGTTACATTTCGCTGTACCAAATTTTATCAAAATCGGTTTAAAATATGGACCTTTAAAGCATAGCAGACAGCCAGTTAGTGCGTGAAATTTCGATTCTCCTCTCGGAATGAGAAAGGTTTTGGCCATAGTCCACCACGCTGGCCAAGTGCAGTTTGGCAGACTTTACACACCTTTGAGAACATTATGAAGAGCTCTCGAGCATGTAGTTTCCTCTCGATGGATGGATAGATGTATGTTTGTTACTCAATCACGGCAGAACGGCTGAACGGATCTCGATGTAAAATGTGGCACAGAGGTAGGTCTGGAATAACACTTAGGATACTTTAACGTATTTTGCCCAGGTATTAATTGAATTCCGTAGTGTCCTGACATAATTATCATCATACTTATCTTATAAATGCGAAAGTGTGTTTGTTTGATGGTTTGTTGGTTTGTCCTTCAATCACGCCGCAACGGAGCGTCGGATCGACGTGATTTTTGGCATGGGCACCTGGAGAGTGGCATAGGCTACTTTTTATCACGGAAAATTAAGGAGTTCCCGCGGGAACCAAAAAAACTTTAACCACGCGGACGAAGTCACGGGCATCAGCTAGTTTATCATAAGTGGCACAAGTTACCCTACATGAAATGAGCATTTCACTTCTGCTTCGAATTATGACAATACCTGCTTTGCCACTGTACGCGTATGGCCATCACGGGCTTTCGTGTATTAAAATTGCCGGTCGTCTTTCGCGTCATGCTTCCCTGAACGACATCATTTATATTTTGGAAAATTAAAGAGTTCCCAAGGAACTAAAAAGCCTGGACAAAGTTCTAAAATAACTAGTTTTACTATTAATAAGCAATAACGCAGACGCGGCACGTAGATATATAATTTACACGCGCACGTGCCGCTGTTATGTAAATTAAAGTTCAGACGTCAGGGTTATTAATTTTATACGGGCGATGATATTGCCATGTTAGTTTTATTAAAGTTCTGTCGTTATTAATATTCTAACAATACTTACTTACTAAGTTTGTGATTGTTATTGAAAGGTAACTTTGTCGTTTCTAAAATACAGGGCATGATATTGTACTTAATTTTTGTAAAGTGAATCGACTTCAAAAGCACTGAAAAGCATTTAAATTTTTTTTTATCCAAGTTACTCTTAGCAAATTAACAAAAAAACTATGAAAATCAGGTCATGATTTTGTACTTATGAAAATCTATTTTTAAAGGGAATCAACCGACTTTAAAAGCACGGAAAAGTATTAAATAAATCTTGTAACACCAGGGTTTCAGAACGCGGCCATACACGCCACCACCGCTGTAGTTTTGACAGCTGTCTATGCTCTGACTTTGAAGTGCATTCTCGTTGTTCCCGTTTTTAACCGACTTACAAAAAAGGTAGAGGTTCTCAATTCGGAGCGTATTTTTTCAACCAACTTCAAAAAAAGGAGGAGGTTCTCAATTTGTATTTTTTTTTTATGTTTGTTACCTCAGAACTTTTGACTGGGTGGACCGATTTGGATGATTCTTTTTTTATTTGAAAGGGCATACTTCCCAAGTAGTCCTATATACATTTTATCGAAATCGGTCGAGCGGTTTTTAAAATATCAACAATAAAATAAGTACTTTGTATAGCGTGTGCTTGTTGTTGTAAAGTTGGCGCGGGAGTTTGAAGTCGGTTGTTTAAAAATAATTTTTTATTTTAAATTATTATACAAAACTTTTCGATAGTGAATCCATATTTATTGCAATTATTTGTACCGAGAATAAAGAAACTAAAAAGTTCCTCGAGTTTCAAATATACAATTTTTAATTTATTTTCATCCAATTTTTAAATTTTTTTAAAAACTCTTAGCAAATGAACAAAAAATCAATACTTATTGAATGCGGCGCATGCCAAATGGCTACTTTTTATCCCGGAAATTTAAGAGTTCTTGCATGAATTTAAAAATCTTATTCCACGCGGACAAAGTCGCGGGCATCAGTTGGTCATACTTTACTTTTTTATGTATGTGAGTTTGTATATTCCACCATAACTTCTATACGCCTGAACCGATTTTGATAAATGAGGTATCTTTAGAATCCCTAGCTTATACCGGGTGACATAGGCTAGTAAAATTTAAAAAAAAATTCATGGGGTGACCATGGTTCCGCATTAAAGACTAAAGTTGAAAAAAAAAATTCGAATATAAGATTAACTATATTATACTTAGTCATCATCTAGAAAATGATGATTAGATTCCAAAAATATAAAACACTATAGTTCAATATCCAGTGATTCACAAAAAAATATCATTTGATTAAAATATGAACTAGATTCTAAAGGTGGTATCGTTACGTAGTAGCAATGGTAGCCGTATTCCATTCGAGGCGGATTTTTTATTACACGACTGCCCAAAAAAGGAGTGTTATGTTTTCAGGGTTCGTGTATTGTATGTGTGTCTACGGAAGAGCAGTCGTATTTTTTAATAATTTTATTGACTTATATTCACTTGTTATAAATGCGAAAGTGTTTCTTGGTTTGTTGGTATGCCCTTCAATCATGCCGCTTAAAGAGCAACGGATCTACGTGATTTTCTGCATGGGTATTATATAGCTAAGGACTACTCAGCTATAAGGATCGGAGAGCGACATAGGCTACTTTTTATCGCGGAACATTTCGGGGTTCCCACGGGAATTTAAAAAAAAACTTAAACCACGCTGGTGGATTCGCTAACATCAGCCAGTCTGTTTATAAATATTTAGAAAACGTTTCCAGTTTCGCATAAAAGCCCTGTAATGGTTTTAAAATCCGAGATACGTTTAAAAAATAATGCTACAAAAAGCATTTTCTCAACAAAGAGGCTTCATTCAGGTTTTGTATGGAGGAGAAATTTTCCACTTGACGCCCTGGATTGAATGGGAGGTATTCTTTAAAAAAAATTTAACCTCTCGTATTTACTTTAGAAGAGTTCGTTTTATTCATGAGTAGTATTTTTGACCGACTTCAAATAAGGAGGAGGTTCTCAATTCGACGGTTTTGTTTTTGTATGTATGTTGCGCGATAATTCCGCAGTGGTGAGCGCTGTGGTCTTATAGTGGGAGGATTCGGGTTAGATTTCCGGTTCGGACTGACTACAAATCCTCAGTACTAGCTCGGAGTTAGGAAGTTGGCGGTGTTTAATCCCGTGCCTCGGAGAGCACGTAAAGCCGTCGGTCCTGCGCTTGATCTATCTTCGGTCGTGTCGGATTTTCCGTCCCCCCGGGCTGTGAGAGCACAGGAACAGAGAGTGCACTTATGTTTGCGCACACACTTGTGCATAACATATCCCGCGCAGATGGCTAATATCTCTGAAGATAGGCCGCTATGGCCGAAACTCAGTCAGAAGGACATTGTTAATAGGCATGATGACAGTAACCAAGAATCAATGAAATTATGAATTTATCTAATGAAATAAGAATCATGGATTATAAAAAACGTATTTATTTTTCTATTTCTACTGAGATTGCTATTTATTTTGATAAAATAAAACTATAAAATACAGCAATCCGCCACATTGCATAAAACACAAAGAAGCGAATGACGTCACAATTGTTTGTTTTCGAGCTTTGACAATCACACTGTTTTGTACTCTTACTTGGTTATATATTTGATTGAATCAAACCCTTTTGCAAGTGTTGATACTAAGATTAATTCGTAAAACACGGGCAACATTGCACTGTCCGATGCGTACGGCCAGCCATACCACAACGTCAACTGTTCTCCCGGCCTACCCGCGACTACACAGAAAAAAAAAGGTGACTCGACAACATCAAATGAGAAGAAGTCTGTTCGGTCTCTTTTCTATATCGCAAAATCATCGATTTAACGCTATTAAATCTTTTCTTGGATTTAACTCCTCTTATTGTGAAGTGTCCATATTAATATTTATCATAAAACCAAAATTAGAAGTGATTCGTGTGCATATGAAAACTGTGCTCAATCAATCGGACATATTACCTAACCTAACAAAGTGTCCACCGGCCGGTGTCTGTGTATATTAGAATATGGATATCTGCGAGTGTTTGTGATGCCAAGGAATCCAGGCGAAGGTGGTCCAGTCATCCAGGTACGTACGCATTATACTGTTTTCCGAAGAGATCTTAGTATCACATAAACATTATAACTGGCGACTGACAATTAATATAAACTTAGTCGACCCAGAGTAACGTAACTTGTGGTCGTTACGTTACACACACTATTGTTTACTGCACACTGCACAGAGTACATTGGTAAAAACAATAGTGACGTCACAACGACGCCATGACACCGCCGAACGTTTTGGCGTGAATTTTAAAATTTAAATTTCAAATGCTAATTTTATCTACCAAACTTTATTTTTCTGCTGAAATAAGCTATTTTTTCGAAATAGTAGATACTTCCGAACATAATCTGACCATTTTTCAAAATCAGTCATCATGCCTATTATAAGGCGTTACTATGTGAAAATATTATTATACTTGTAATTCTGTAAAAGTGATCGTAGAACATTATGACTGTTAAGATCCCTCTCCTTAGTGTTGTACACAATGGAAATTATACATAGCCTTTTAACCTTGGACATTTGATGAACAACCTTCGCTACAATGGATTGACCTTACCGTCCGTCGTCGGGGAAGCGGGCCGTAAAGGTCTTTCACACTAAAATACACTTTGAAGGGACAAAACAGGGTTTATTTCCTTTTATGTGTTTTGGAGAGGTAAACAATTTTTTTAATAAAAACTTTATTAATAAATAAATAAATCGTTTATTTTCTATCGTTTATTTAATTGGAACAAACATGTTTCGTCGTTAATGACGTGCAAATTAAAAACATGAGTTTTGAGACTTGAAATTATTAATAATAATAAATAAATAAATAATATTTTATTTGCAGGAATATGGGTTAAAAGTCATTCTTATGAGTTACTATGTACATATACTATACTATGTACATAATATGTATATCACTATATTACATATATGTTTGTAGTTTAATTGATTATGGTTTTATATAACCGCAAAACTAACTTTGTTTGTAGAGGTTTACTGTTAATATCAAAAAATTACGTTTGTTGTATGGGAGCCCCCCTTTAATATTTACTTTATTGATATTTAATTATTTATTTTGAAAGGTAATATACAAGTTAATATTCTGTGAAAATTTGAACCGTCTACCTGTTACCGTTTTTAATATTGAGCAAAAAAATACGAAAAAAACACGTTTATTGTATGGGGACCCCCCTTAATATATATTTTTTTTTAATTTTTAGTATTTGTTGTTATAGCGGCAACGGAAATACATCATTTGTGAAAATTTCAGCTTTCTAGCTATCACGGTCTATGAGATACAGCCTGGAGACAGACAGACAGACAGACAGACAGCGGAGTCTTAGTAATAGGGTCCCGTTTTTACCCTTTGGGTACGGAACCCTAAAAACAAATAATGGTCTATTAAATAAACCATTATTTAACAGACAAAGACATTGGTTGCTGCAACGATGAAACATTAAACATTAACAATATTTCGTTACCAAGTCATAATTCAAATAATATAGGAAATCGTGGAATATCGAACCGGTGGTAGAGCCAAAACATGACGTAACATAAGAGACACTTTGTATAACCTTGGAATAATGAAATTGAGTATTGAGTATCGATGTGTGATTATTAGTCCTATTAGTACTAGGAACCTATATTTTATTTTAGACGTCACTACAATACACCTGTAAACTATTGCATTATGAAGCATGCTGTGAAATAAGAAGACCATGCAAAAAATGTGATGTAAAAAAAAACACGCGTTCAATGGCGAGTAGTATGAGGATGCCCTTAATTTGATATGTTATATTTAACAAACTGACCCATCTATACAAAACAATACTACAGCATTAAAATTCATTGAATTATCTTCTCTATTCCCTTATGACCGCAAATCATCATACTAATGATGATGATGTCCTCTCGACCGAAATTAGGCCACGGCGGCCAATCTCCAGAGATATTAGCCATCTACGCGGGAGATTTATTAAAGTGCACAAGTGTGTGCGCATACACAGGTGCACTCTCTGTTCCTTTCCTCTCATACTAATATTACAAATGCGAAAGTGTGTTTGATTGTTGGTTTTTCATTCAATCACGTCGCAACAGAGCGATGGATTGGGGTCATATGTTGCACAGACACAGTCGAAGACCTGGAGAGTGACATAGGATACTTATTATCCCAGAAAATCAAGGAGTTCCCAGGGGAATCCGAACCGGTGGTACAGTCAAAACATGACGTAATAAAAGAGACACCTGTATGTCCCACATGAATAAATAAATTGAGCATTGAGTATTTAATTTAAACCAGATTAATACCCACATTGTCCGGTTCATTCTGTTATATGTTAAAGGATCTACATAATACAGATGCACAGCGTATATCCGGTTGAACAGCCGACGAAGCGCCTTTAACGCAATTGCATAAATAAATCCGTTTCGAGCCAATTGCTGGCGTCGGCACGCCTGTGGCGCTCGAATGTAATTTACAACAGATTTACTTGATATATTTACACAATTTTCTTCTCCACAGTACCCAATTATCTTCATTGTATTCTTGCTATGATGACAATAAAATTGATTTAAAAATTAAAAGACAGCTGATATAATTTTTGATAATATTATAAATGAGTTATATTTAGTTTTGATTTAACTAGTGGTTTGCCCCGAACTGAGACCTCGCGGCGCCATCTATTGACATCATTGTGAAGTTCTGTTGTAAATACTAAGGCTAATTAAAAATTAAATAATTTCGTTTCCATAAAATATTTATCTAATTTTAGTATTTGTTGTTCAAGTACAGGATATAATTCAAATAATTGGTCAAGTTTCAGGCTCAGCATTTCAGAAAATTTAGAGTTCTGAGGTCAACTTTGGACGTTAGAAAATCTCCACTTTGAAAGCCCCCCGTTTCGTCAATTTTAGGGGAAAAATTTAAAAAAATATATTTGTGGACTCTATTCTTAACTATCTTTAAAATGATATACCGCAACTCTATATAACGCTGTAAAAATATTTTTTCTTCATATTCGCTTCTATGAGAGCCCCCCTGAAATAAAGATTTTTATTACTTTTTAAGCCATATTCGGCTGAATATGAAATATGAATAATATTTAAATTTGAAGTAATTACGTTCAGTAATTCAGAAGTTATAAGGCTCTGACAGACGGACGGACGAACAGACGGACAAGTGCAAATTCACTCAAGATTCAGAGACCTTCGCTTCGCTCGGTCAAAAAAATGCTTTTATAACATTGCGTAGGGGCTGGATTACTTAAAAATCATTGCTACAGTGATCGCAATCACCTTGGATATTGGCCAAAATCCACTGTCGCAACAATAACACCATAAATTCGGCCAATCATAACAATGATTGAGACTGTAACAATGTTTGACACGGGTTTTACACAGTTGGGCTAATTTGTTACTTAAAATATATGACAGCATGATTGTCAACCACTATAATATGATTTATTTAACACCAGATTTATTGACCACATTGTTGGCTCATTCTGTAATATGTTAAAGGATCTACATAATACAGATGCACAGCGTATATCCGGTTGAACAGCCGACGTAGCGCCTTTAACGCAATTGCATAAATAAATCTGGCTCGAGCCAATTGCTTGCGTCGGCACGCCTGTGGCGCTCGAATGTAATTTACAACAGATTTACCTACTTGATATATTGACACAATTTTCTTCGGTGTAATGTGCAGTCTAATTTTGGATATTACTTGAAACGATGACTACATCTTTTCAACCGATAATTAATGACTACTGGTGGGCAAAGGTCTCCTGCATGGATTTCCACAGGACACGGCGATATTTCGGAAAATTTCCTGACTGAATATATTGTACTAGCAGATACCCGCGGCTTCGCCCGCGTAAATTTTAGTTTTCCCTATTCTCACGGGAACCATGGATTTTCCCGGGATGAAAAGTAGCTTATGTGTTAACCCAAGATGCAATTTATCGCCATTCCAAATTTGAGCCAAATCGGTTCAGTAGTTGCGGCGTGAAGGAGTATCGAAGCTTAGTAAAATACGAACTTTGGAGCCCCGTTTCACCCCTTAAGGGGGGAATTTTGAAAAATCCTTTCTTAGTGCACCCCTAGACCTCATAATGAATCTGTGTACCAAATTTGAAGTCTCTAGACCCAGGGGTTTGGGCTGTGCGTTGATATGTCAGTGAGAGCGTGAGTCAGTATCTTCTTTGATATACCATGAAATTTTCCGGGATGAAAAGTAGCCTATGTATCAATCCAGGATAAAATCTATCTCCTTTCCGAATTTCAGTCATATCAGGTCAGTAAGTGCAGCGTAAAGTAGTATTATTCACGCGTGAATATCAATTTTTCAGTTTTCCCGCAAAAACCATGGATTTTTCCGGGATGAAAAGTAGCTTTTTTATTAACCCAGGATATCATCTATGTCCATTCCAAATTTCAGCTAAATCGGTCTTGTACTTCCGGCGTGAAGATTTTTTTCCGCGTGAATTTCGGTTTTTAACTAATCCCACGGGAACCATGGATTTTCCCGGGATGAAAAGTAGCTTATGTGTTAACCCAAGATGCAATTTATCTCCATTCCAAATTTGAGCCAAATCGGTTCAGTAGTTGCGGCGTGAAGGAGTATTGAAGCTTGGTAAAATACGAACTTTGGAGCCCCGTTTCACCCCTTTAGGGGGGGAATTTTGAAAAATCCTTTCTTAGTGCACCCCTAGACCTCATAAGGAACCTGTGTGCCAAATTTGAAGTCTCTAGACCCAGCGGTTTGGGCTGTGCGTTGATATGTCAGTCAGTCAGTCAGTCAGTCAGTCAGTGTCTTCTTTTATATATTTAGATTAAATAGTTGGGTATTTCATGAAATGTTAGCGTTTCATGAAATAGTCAAATATTAGTGGCCGTATAAATTTCAACTTTTCTTGATTTGTTTAAGGACGTTTGAACATAAAATCATGTATCCTTACAAACCTCTTACGGAATTCTTGACTTCTTTGTGAAATGATCAATTCTTCAATCTAGGCACACAGATATATCTCAAAAATTTATGGTCCCGTCGTGACCACGACCCGTGCAATTGGGTTGAAATATCGACAAATAAAAACAAAATAATTAATCGTGGTATGTACCCGTTACGTTACATACATTAAAATATATCTCAAAAAAATAAGGACTTTCAAACAAACAAACGGACTTCATTTCTCAATCTAGATCTTTGTATGATTTTAAATCCACGAATTATTTTGTTTCAAAATGATTTTGAATGGAACAATTGTGCTTAATCATCTATCCTCACTATTATTCACAGTATAAATTAACAAGCGTGAAAATCATATAAAACTACCTTCATTTACAACTATCCTCAAAACAATGTAAAAACAACCACAAATTATTATGTGATTCTAATCTTTATGAGCTCCGACTTACGATCTAGAATTGTTTGAAATATTTCACATTATTTCACGTAAATAAGAGACGTAAGAACTTAATACAAAAAATCAAAATAATCTGTATTCTCATGTCATAGAGTTGATATTCGAATGTAAAAACTATGACATAGTAGCTACTGCGATACATTGTACATAATTTGATTCGGTTTTACAATGTATATTTAACTGATCATTGTTTGGACTTGCTTTGAGTGTTCCATTAACATAAGGGAGCTAACATAAAACATTACTAACAATTTGAAGAACTGTAAACGATACATTGTGTGAAGCAGACTTTAGATGCTTTAAGTTGAGGTTTATGTTTTGATTAGATGACGCCCGCGACTTCACACACGTGGATTAAGGTCTTTTTGACTCCCAAGGGAACTCCTTAATTATCCAGGATAAAATGTATACTATGTCCTTTCCCGGTATACATCACTGTACCCATCTAAATCGGTCAAACAGCTGAAGACCCTTGAAAGCGTATCAGACAGACAGAAAGACAGACACACTTTCGCATTTATAGTATTAGTATGGATGGATTTTATTTTTTACTATAGCTGATGCTCGCGACTTCGTTCGCGTGGGTTGAAGTTATTCGGATCCCGCGGAAAATCTTTAATTTACCGGGAAAAAATAGTCTATTTCAGTGTTTAATCTATCTCCTGTGCAAATTACATCCAGATCCGTTCAGCCGTTCTAACGTGATTAAGTAACAAACATCCGTTCAACCAACCATCCATCCAGCCATCCAAACTTTGGCATTTATAATATTAAGTATTAAGTAGAGATTTTTTCCTAAAGCTATATCCTAGAAACAAAGCTGTGCCATGAGTAATTTTCATTAACACAATTAGATAGGTATTGTAGGCTAGGCAGGATTTAATAACCGAATTAGTATCGAGTCTCGTTAAGCGATTAGAGCAAGGTCAGCAAGCAGGGCCTAGCTTAATGCCTTTGTACCATTAAGGTGTTTAGAGTGAAAGAAATACAAGGAATTAATTCAATAACTGCCTCGTTGGTCCAGTGGTTGGCATATTCGACTGCGGCCAACGAGGTCCCGGGTTCGAGTCCCGGGACCTCCCATAATTGAGTAATGGGTTTTTCTGACTAGAAATTCTCAGTACTAGCCCGGAGTTAGGAAGTTGGCGGTGTGTCACCCCCGTGCCTCGGAGAGCACGTTAAGCCGTCGGTCCCGGTTATTGCCACTAACATGATAATGGTCGTTAAAGCCCGCCAACCCGCATTGGAGCAGCATGGTGGGTCTAAGCTCTAATTCCCACTCTCCTATGAGGAGTGGAGGCCTGTGCCCAGCAGTGGGTTAGTTAATGGGCTGTAGTGGGATAGTGGGAATGCAATAGGTACGTACATTACCGTAGCAATTTATTTAATGACTAGGTAGGTACTATTAAAGGTCCCGTCACGTAAAAAGAACACTGAGGGATATTAGAGGGGATGTAGCTAACTATCGTTTTCTATGATATTACCTAGTGCAGGTTAATTGTAGACTTATAATAGGTATCTATCGTTCCCTCGTCGCGCCCCCTTCATACCACGAATCATACTAATATTATAAATGCGAAAGTGTGTTTGTTTGTTGGTTTGTCCTTCAATCACGCCGCAACAGAGAAACGGACCGACGTGATTTTTGGCATGGGTACAGTTGAGGTCCTGGAGAGTGACATAGGCTACATTTTATCCCGGAAAATTAAGGCGTTCCCGCGGGAATCGAAAAAACGTAAACCACGCAGACGAGGTCGTGGGCATCAGCTAGTTGATTGATAAAAGTAGTTTTGACCGGTTGTTAGTTTTGACGGTAACATAATATACTTAATAAGTTAATACGCACCTTATTAAGTATCTTCTTTGTTTTGAGGCTTAATATAAACCCTTGCGAAATGAAAGTCGATGACACTGAAAATTTAATTTATATCGAGAATCTTCAGACCATTTTACTCTTACGTTATTGTGTTTCAATTCTTATACTCTTATAATCGTTGAATTGAAGATATATAAAATCTCGCACTAACCCAACGGCAAGTACCTAATATTTTTCTAGTGGAAAATGAGCGGCTTGCGGGTGTAACGACCCTGTGCACTCCACTTTAGTTTGTACATTATTGTGCACTATAATGCATCTATTTTATTTGCAGTGATTACTATCTTTACAATCGTGCATCTTCGAGTCAACATCTCCTGAGGATGCTCCGGTGTCGGAGTGAAACGTACGTTGAGAGTAATTTGAAAGATTTGTGTGTGTTTGCGTGTATGTGCGTGTTTGTTTGTGTGTGTGTGTGTGTGTATGGGTGTGATGTGCGATTAATCATTTTATAAAATTTTACACATAAATATGCGACAATGACTACAGAATACTTTGATTTTATTGTTAAACTTTTTTTTAAAGAGCAAACGCTGAGTTTCTTGCTAGTTCTTAACGGCAGGAATGGCATTCCGAACTAGTGGTATACAGATTCATTTGACGAATCAAAAGTAGAGGTACTTGTAAAAGTTTAATTGAATAAAATACAGAATATTTTGAGGTGGTGGAGCATTTGAACTTTTATTTTGAACTAACTACATTTAAATTTTTTCAATTTTATAAGGTTGATTTTATAATTGGAATCAGTTTTGTGGACTATTAAAAAAAGGATTTCATTAATAATAATTCTGTATATTTTGATAGTGTAAGCCATCCTATTGTTTGCAAGCCGTTAATAAAGGCTGTGTCAGGAAACCGGTCATCGTGGCGCCATTGTGTGCACTTTGCATAATACCCTCGTAAGATGCTCTTGTGTGAATTATTTTGATTGCCTTATCTTCGTAGTACAGAATGCAGTAGTAACTCATATGCTAGGCATTTAATATCGTAGGTAGGTAGGTACAATTTAATTGCGCGCATGCAGACTATGTTGTTAGGAAACCTGGAGCCATACTGCTAGCGCTCAAAGTCATAATGTTTCATTATTGTTAACGTTCGTGCTTTAGAATTATAAACCTTATTTTAGGGACGTCAAGGTACATGACATCAAACTGTCATTTTAAGTAATATTGCTTAAGTATTGCTTTAAGCGTTGGCAGTATGGTCCCTGTGTGCCTGAGAGTTTGGCATAATGTCCTCGGAGTTGAAGTCTGCCAATCAGCATTTGGGCAGCGTGGTGGACTGTGGTCAAATCTCTTCTTATTCTGCGAGAAGACTCAGTGGGCGAGTGATGGGTTGAAATGAAGTTAATCTGTAAAGTATTTACTTCGGCTGCCGCGCGCCGAATGTCGCGCATCATACTCACAATTAAAATTATAATAAAACATCGATATATATGTAAATTGAGGTCATTGTAATAAAAACGTACCCTTTTACTCAATACAAAATTTCTTAAAAGTACTTTATATAAATTATAGCTAAGTAAGAAAAACTTATCCAATTTTCTTTTCAGTAATAACCTAATTCGGACTTTAATTAACATTTTAAAACAAAAAATAATAATAAAGCATCCTGTTTGGGTAGCTCTACCAATTTTGCATAAACTTTGGTTCTTTGACTTTGAAATAGTCAAATCGGTCCAGCCGTTCTGTTAATGTACCAACAAATGAAAAAGAGAAACTTTTGAACTCAAAGAACTTCCGCAACAGGAATAATATAAATTAACACTTTTCCCGCGAGCCGGGGTAAGCGGAGTTACGTCCGGGATCGCTCGTAAAAATACAAGTTAACGTTGTAATTAATTTTCATGTTCGCGTAAATCGCCGAGTTATCCTGGGGCCTCATTACCTAAAAATTACAGCTACAATGTAACGCAATCACCTCAGAGGCCCAATTGTCTTTTTTTTTTTTTTTTAATATGTATAGCTAGCAAACGAGCAGGCGGGTCACCTGATGGTAAGTGATTACCGCCGCCCATGAACATTTGCAGCACCAGAGGAACCGCCAATGCGTTGCTGGCTTTTGAGAAATTTGTTTATCCTCCCTTTGAAGAGCCCCATATTATAATCATGAGGGAACACAGACGATGGAAGCTGGTTCCACAATTTGCGGGTACGTGGCAGAAATGACCTGGAATAACGGGTGGTGGAAGAGGGCCAGGCATCCAGGTGGTGAGGATGGAATTTGTTTCTGCGACGTAGGGTACGACTGGAGAACACGGAAGGTGGTATTAGATTGAATAACTCCTCAGAACACTCCCCATTGTAGAGACGATAGAACACACAAAGAGAACTAACGTCTCTTCGGTGCTCTAGGGACTCCAGCATGCAAGTAATATTGGGATTATCTACGAGTCGAACTGCCCGCCGTTGAATCCGGTCAAATGGAAGGAGCTGGTACTGGGGTGCTCCGGCCCAGAGGTGAGAGCAGTACTCCATGTGGGGCCGAACTTGCGCTTTATACAGCAGAAGCCTATGCTTAGGCGCAAAGTATCTTTTTGCTCTGTTGAGCACCCCGAGTTTTTTGGAGGCTAGTTTGGCTTTACCTTCCAGATGTTCGCGGAACTGGACTTCGTTCGATATACTAACACCGAGGATCCCAATGCTGTTAGATGGGGTCAGGGGAGTGTTCTGGAAGAGTATAGAGGTGTTAAAGGGGGTCTTTTTTGCCGAAAACGCGCATACTTGTGTCTTGGTGGGGTTGAAGTGCACAATATTTTGTGAGCCCCACTGTGATACTTGGTCGAGACAAGACTCTATGTTCGACACAAGCGTATTTCTACACTCCTCCAGCTGAGCGCGAGAAAGCTGAGCACGACCTTTATATAAGGCATCGCCCGTACTGTCGTCCGCGTAGCAATGAACATTGTTATTTTGTAACATGTCATTAATATGCAGTATGAACAGCGTGGGTAAAAGCACAGATCCTTGCGGAACGCCAGCATTGATGGGCTTCAATTCAGAGCAAAAACCGTCAACTACGACTTTGATGCTGTGCCCGTTCAAAAAACTGGCGATCCAATCGCACAGATTCTCGGGAAGTCCGTAGGAAGGCAATTTGGACAGAAGTGCCTTATGCCAAACCCGGTCGAAGGCCTTTGCAATATCCAGGCTGACTGCCAAAGCTTCTCCCTTGCTTTCGATTGCCTCCGCCCAGCGGTGAGTAAGGTAAGCTAGGAGATCACCAGCTGATCGACCGTGGCGAAAGCCATACTGACGATCACTAATCAGCTGGTGCTCTTCCAGGTACTGAAGCATTTGGGTGTTAATTATATGCTCCATAACTTTAGAGAGCAGGGAGGTTATCGCGATAGGCCTGTAGTTAATACCGGAGTCAACTCGGGAGCACACATTTTAAGCACTACGGCAGGGATACCGTCAGGCCCGCTCGCCTTGTTGACGTCGAGAGAAAGGAGCGTTTTACGCACAGCGCTCTGAGTGAAGCGAATGTCACTGAGCGAACTTTGACACCGCGGGATGGATGGTGGTGTTCTCCCTCCATCATCAAGTGTCGAGTTACCAGCGAAGAGAGAGCCTAAGATATCTGCTTTCTCCTTGGCGGTGTGGGCCAGCGTATCGGACGGTTTTCGTAGAGGTGGAAAGGTTGAGCGGCAGAAGTTGCCCTGTATGGCTTTGGCAAGGGACCAGAATGCACGGGTGCCAGAAGGCAATGCGGCAAGTCTGTGCCCAATTCTGTCAATGTGCAGGAACTTTGCCCTGGCAATGGCATTTTTATATGATCTGGAGGCAGCATTATAGCTTTTCTTCAGATTAACTGCGTTAGGATCTTTATTACTTTGTGCTGAAGACCAAGATTGGTAGGAACTATGCTTTTGGCGATTAGCCTTATTGCACATCCCATTGAACTATTTCTTAGCACGTTCTCCAATGGGTATTAATGAGTTGGGAATGTAACATTCCATACCCTGGAGTATAACGTCGGCCACGGCTTCAGCACAGGTGTTAGAGTCGTCATCAGAAAAGCAAAGCTGCGCCCAGGGATACGAGGTATAAAACTCACGTAGTCCATCCCAATCCGCTGACTTGTAGTGCCACACTCGACGGGTACCGGCCACAGGGGTGCGAACGGTGGATGGAAGTTGCACGGATGTCTGTACCAAGCAGTGATCAGATGATCCCAAGGGAACATCGACGACCACTTGGTAGCCGGTAGGGTGAGTGGTGAGGAAGAGATCCAAAATTGATGGAGTGTGATCAGCGATATCGGGTATCCGAGTTGGTACAGAGACTAGTTGAGTGAGGTCATATGCCAGGACGAAGTTGTGAGCCGTCGTTCCCGCGTGATCGGTGATACGCGATCCTAGCCATTCCACGTGGTGGGCGTTGAAGTCCCCTAGGATCACCACCTCCGCGGAGGGAATATGCTTTAGCACATAGTCTATCGCTAGTTGGATGTGCTCGAAAAGTCGATCCGTTTCAGCGTTACCGCTATGGGATCTGTACAGGCACGCGTAGACCCGGGTTTGACCGCCGTAATCCACGCGCAACCAGAGAAAGGACAGATCCCCGACCTCAAGTCTATGCAATCGTTGACCACAAATGTCCCCTCTGATGAACACGCACACACCTGCTCGCGGCGAAAAGGCATGTTCTAGTTTGTAACCGGGGTAGTTCAAATATGATGTATCGTCAGGGGGTGAAATCTGGGTCTCGGTCAGGAAGAGTAAGGCGGGTTTTACCGTTTCAAGGTGGTGATGAACGGCGTTAAGGTTGGAGTGTAAGCCTCTGATGTTACAAAAGTTCACACAGAGTGTGGAACGAGGCGCCGCTGTAGAACGTTTTTTTCTGCTTTTAAATTTCATTATTAATGGGGGCAAAAACAAAGGGGGACGAACGAACCGTGCAGTGCTGGTGGTCACCAGGTCAAAGAAGAGGAACCAGCCGCCCTCGATTGCTCAGGTTGTGTGAGTTACTGGTACGGGGGACGGAAGGGCCCCCAATCCGATCCGCTGAATGACCGGCGGGTTCCACTCCGGTCTCCCACTCCGGCACTCCGGTCATTCACCGGGCTTTTTTCGTCGGTGGCGGGACAGCCTCCTAAGACGGGACATCCTAGGTTCGGGTCCCCTACGGACCAACGGGCGGCCAGCGGACAACCGTTTCATCGGGTCTCCCTGGACCCCGCGCCAATATATCACGCCTACGCAAGCGGGAAGGACATTCTGCCCCACTGCGGACCCAAAGGCCACCCACACTGCACTATTCGAGGGGGGGGAACTGGCTCTTCAGCTCGCAGCCGGAACGCGTTGAATGCTTTGCGGCTGATTACGACTGGAGTGTGGTCGCTAGCCAGGCGGATCCGAGATAGAATCCTACCACAAAGCGGGGATACCATCAAGATTATGCCGTGCGGTATCAGTCACAGCAACCCGGGGGGGGGACTGGGGACGTCAGAGCCTCGTTTGTTAATTAGCAGGGTGCACCACGCGCAGGTGAGGTTGACTTTGGCCACTAAGGTGGAGATTGGGCCACTTGCACCCCAAAATTGTCTAAGCGAATCGTAATCATTTGAGCTTCAAACGTATTACTCGAACTGTTTAAGGAGTCTATACTTGCTTTTCGACGTGCAGGCATCTATTTAACTCCATGAACAGGTCGAATTATACCAAATGATTGCGATTACGATGTTGTTATACAATCGGGGGGCTGATTTCCCACACGTCCGCTACTGCCCAAAAAGTTTAAGAAATCAATAATTAAAAGTATGCTCCTGAAAAAAGCTTATTATACTGTTGAAGATTATGTAAATGATAAAAGAGCATGGATTTTGACTCGCTCCAGCAATGCGTAAGACTGCGGTAACTTTTTACTGTCAGGGAAGAGGATTTGGAGTCAGAATTGATGGGATTGGGATAAATGGGACCACCACGAGAGCTTCTTCTAACGACTGAAAAAAATAATTCAAATCGGTTCAGAAACCACAGAGATATGATACCGACATATCTACATTTAAAAAAAAATTGAGGACCTCCTCCTTTTTTGGAAGTCGTTTAGTAAAATTAATGAATAATCTACACATTTATGTTATTGTAAATTATTATTTTCAAAAGAGCAACCGCCGAGTTTCTTGCTGGTTCTTCTCGGTAGGAACAACATTCCGAACCAGTGGTAGATTCACACGACGATTCAAAACTTTAAATAAGTTTATTTAAATAAAAAATTATGAGTTTGAGTTTATCCAACAATGGATAAATTTATCCTGATGGATCGATCTATCCATTACATTACTATACTACTCTCACTCTCACTCACTACAGCCTATTAACGTCCCACTGCTGGGCACAGGCCTCCACTCTCATAGGAGAGTGGGAATTAGAGCTTAGACCCACCACGCTGCTCCAATGCGGGTTGGCGGGCTTTAACGACTACTATCATGTTAGTGATAATAACCGGGACCGACGGCTTAACGTGCTCTCCGAGGCACGGGGTGAAACACCGCCAAATTCCAACTCCGGGCTGGCACTGAGAATTTCTTAATTGAAAAACCCAATACATAACTTTTATGCCCGACCGCGGGAATTGAACCCAGGACCTCGTGATCCGCAGTCGACTATGCTAACCACTAGACCAACGAGGCAGTCACTATACTACTATGTCAATATTTTTCATTGCTTCCTCATGCGTGCAAGGATTGGCTGTAACTTAAATCGATTCAAATCAACGTAATAATATATGAGTCCTTGCTTATATTATGGTGTTAAAACCCTTAAGTAAAGTTTGCATTAAGTCGAAGTGACATTAATTCAAAATTTATGCGTCCGGCTAAAATCTAGTAATCCCTTGTAAATAAGTATGTACTTTACCAGTTAAAGTAGCAATATTTCAATACTTGTAATACCTGCCTTAAGTTACTGATGCGAAGACGGGAAACTGTGTTGTATTTAAGCAGATTGCAAACAAATTATATAGGGGATCTGAATTTTCGAAAAAAAACCCGGCTGAGTTTATTGTGGGCTCTTCTCAGACAGGGCGCGTTTGGAACCCTCGTAGCTTTAGTTTTAAGATACCGTTATAAATAACACCTTCAGTTTTTATATTTATTGACATATTTTAGAAAGTAGGTAGGTACAGTGTGTAAATCCATGCTACTATTGTAAATGCGAAAGCGTGTCTGCCTGTCTGTCTGTCTGCTACGCTTTCACGGCCTATCTGTCCAACCGATCTTGATGGTATAGGGATAGTTTGTATCCCCGGGAACTTTTTATCCCCGAAAATTAAAGATTTCCCGCGGGAATCAAAAAACCGTAATCCACGCGGACGAAGTCGCGGGCATCATCTAGTATTGAAAAAAGGACATTAAACTTTGAGAACCATAAGTGCTTACTTACTAATATTATAAATGCCAAAGTGTGTTTGTCTGGTAGGTATATATAATTTGTCTGAAAGGTATATTAGGAATCCGGATGTAAATAAATAAATAGCAGTTGTTTCTGGATTTTCGGATATTCTACCCCCGCGCTCCGTACCTACTAAAAGTCCACTAGAGCCGTGATGGGTCAGCAAGGCCCGTAAATAACTATACACAAAATAATAATTTCCAAGTATTCAACTTGGAATTCAACAACAAACTACCTCGTTGGTCTAGCGATTAGCATAGTCGACTGCGGATCACGAGGTCCTGGGTTCGATTCCCGGTCGGGCAAAAAAATTGTTAGGTATTGGGTTCTTCAGTTAAGAAATTTTCAGTGCCAGCCCGGAGTTGGAAGTTAGTGGTGAGTCACTCCCGTGCTTTGGAGAGCACGTTAAGCCACAGGTTAAGCCGTCGGTCTCGGCTATTGTCACTAACATGATAATAGTCGCTAAAGCCCGCCAACCCGCGTTGGAGCAGCGTGGTAGATCTAAGCTTTAATTCCCTCTCCTATGAGAGTGGCCTGTGCCCAGCAGTGGAATGATAATGGGCTGTAGTGGTGGTGGTGGATTGAACTCAAAAGTAAACAACAAATAAAAAAAAAGTCGAACAAGAAATATTTCTTTAGTAAAGTTAATATTGCCAAGATACGACAAAGTAGGGTAGTAGTTTTTCTTTAAAGTTAAACATTAGTTGTATAGTTGCGAGCCGCAGTTTTGCATAAATTTATAAGTTTTCCTAACAAGGCTTTAAACACATACAACGCGTTATGGAAACTGTAGTGCAGAGCGGCTGACTGACCGATCAGTTACCTTTAATAATTTACCACAATAGGCTTAAAAATATGATCAATGACAGCTATGTATTTTATGAGCATATATCATTTTAAGCCAAGCCGTCGGCTGCTTTATAAAATAGAATTAGTACCTCAGGCATTTTCGGTATTTAATAAGAGTCTGGTCTCTTATTAAATACTGAAAATCCTCTATCATCATCACATAAGCCTATTGCCGGCTCCCTACTGAGCACGAGTCTCCTCTCCTACGGTTTAGCCGTAGTTTACCACGCTTTCAAATGCGGATTGGCACTTTTGAGAACATTATGAAGAACTCTCCAGCACGTAGGTTTCTTCACGAAGTTTTCCTTCACCGTTTATTAATTTTTACCGGGTTAAAAAGTGGCCTATGTCATTCTCCAGGTCGCATCGATCTGATGCTTTGTTGCAGCGTGATTGAAGGACAAACCACCAAACAAACACACTTTCGCATTTATAATATTAGTAAATACTATAATAAAGTATTGCACTATAACTAGACATTATTGTATCATTTTAAGATTATTAATTGTTTGTGCAATATTTGTTTGTATATCAATAAACCAAACAAAAAATAAATTAGATACCTTCCCGCGTTCTATGTGTCTCAGCCTTTAAACAAACTTAGATATCGCCAACATGGTAGGAAAAGGAAACCTCTGGGTGACACGCTTTATAATTTCTTTCATGCAAAGTAGGACATTCCGGGAATACTTACTACTATTTAACATTTCTTGTTATTATCCGGGCTTGTTGCAAAGTAATAAATTGATCAGTGCCTAGAGAAAATATTGTTCATTGATCAAATCCATATCCATACAAATATTATAAATGCGAAAGTGTGTCTGTCTGTGTATCTGCTATGCTTTAACGGCCCATCTTTTGAACACATTCCTAGCCTTGAGTCGAAACTCCATTTTGTATCTAAAAGAAAAGTGTGTGTGTGTTTGTGTGTAACTTCACACACGGCAGAAGTAAAACTTCAGAATAGTTAGATCCCCGTCAGGGTCATTTTGGGAAAATATAATTTCTTTTAATGGTTTGGTGGAAGGCTTCGGCCGTGGCTAGTAACCACCCTAACGGCAAAGACGTAGGTACCGACAAGCGATTAAGCGTTCCGATACGTTCGTGTAACAACCGACTGTAGGATTATGGGTTAAATTAACTGCCATACCCTTAAAGATTAGCCTGGTACCATCTTAAACATATCATATTTTACCACCAGGTCAAATCGCAGTTAAGGGCTAACTTGTAGTTAAAAAGGAGCTATATTCCAGCCAAGTGCACTAAATTTATCAAGACACAAATTTAGCTTTCCAAATTAAGGAAAAAGTTTAAACAAAGTTTAGGTGCAATTCAGCTTAGCCGATGAACATGTCTTCGTGCAAGCCAAGCAAAGAGTATATGCAAATAACGCCTTCTATCGAACTTGTTTTTAATTAATAGGAAAATAATACTTCACAGTACCATTCCTATACCTACCATTTGCATTATTGTTTAAAGCTGCAATACTATTGTTAGTGATGCACATCTTTTCTACACGTCCTTCAACACTCGAACAATCCCTGTATTGTGAGTTCTGACTTGTTCTGACTGGTTCTGACACGTTTAGTGAGAACCTCTAGTCATTGACGCTAACAACGATAGCGAAATAACAACGGCTGTCACTTGTAAAAATTGACAACCCTAGATTGTATTGGCAAAGAATAATGAGATGAAATAATTCAGATTTACCTGTTCGGTTTCGGTTGGTATTCATAAGTATTTACAAGTATAAATTACAAATTTAAAAAACCCCCGACTAGAAAAAAGCGGATGAACGGATTTTCATGAAACATGGCTAAGAACACTCGGGATAAAATTATCTATGACACAAAAAAAACTAAACGAAAATCGGTCCATCCCATTGAGCGCTACGATACCACAGACAGATATACAAACAGACACGTTAAACTTATAACACCCCTCTCTTTTTGCGTCGGGGGTTAAAACACTATAGATGACACCAACTTATCTGTCCCGGTGACAGCGTGGCTAGATATCATCCATACAAATATTATAAATGCGAAAGTGTGTCTATCTGTCTGTCTGCTACGCTTTCACGGCCCATCCGTTCAACTGATTTTGATGAAATTTTGTACAGGTATAGTTTATATCCCGGGGAAGGACATATACTACTTTTTATCCCGCAAAATTAGAGATCCCGCGGGAATCAAAAAACCACGCCGATGAAGTCGCAGGCATCATCTAGTAATATTATAAATGCGAAAGTGTGACTGTATGTCTGCTACGCTTTCACGGCCCATCGGGATTTTTTACAAGGGTTGAGGACCTGGAGAGTCTGGACATGGGTTACTTTTTATCCCGGAAAATTAAGGAGTTCCCGTTTGAATTAAAAAAAACTTAATACACGCAGACGAAGTCGCGGGCATCGTCTAGTGCAAAATATTTTTTAAAAAGTGTGTGCACTCATAATCGTACATTCTACTAAAAAAACGCTGATCGGAAAATTTCAATGCAAAAATCTTTATACTCATTAAAAAACACTCCTTAAAAGGCTGGAACACATTCCCCGTAACGTTTTGCCAACATTGAATACCATTGATATCGTTCGAGAGCTCTTATAACCATTGCTTTTTGAAAATCTATCTTAATTCCATGGCCGTAGAGTTGAAATTGGCGACGAGTGTTAGTTGAAGTAAAAGTGATAGAGTTAGAGGGATTTGCGTAGTCTTGTCTGGTCTGGGCTTAATTGGATCGTATAAGGGTAGTAATACACTTGCTTCTGACTTAGTTTGCTAGATAATGCGTATTCAATAGGGTTGTAATCGCAGATTTATTGATTAAACTTGTGTTCTTAATTGGAAGTTCTTATTTTTTAATAGGGAACTACAATACCAATAAAATATTTACAACCATTAATTATAGTTTAGGTTTAGAGCTTTTAGACCGCTGATATATAATACTAGCTGATGCCCGCGACTAGGTCCGCGTGGATTGAGGATTTTTGGTTCCCGCGGAAACTCTTTAATTTTTGCGGATAAAAAGTATCCTATTTGTTATTCAAGACTTTAATCTATCTCTGTGCCAAATTTCATCCAGGACTGTTCAGCCATTCTGGCGTGATTGGGTAACAAACATCCATTTATCCATCCATCCATTCATCCAAACTTTCGCATTTTAATTGTTTTAGTAAGAACCCTTCTAAGAGCTACTCTATATCAAAAAGGAAAACAGTTTTCAGCGATAACTTCAATAATAAAACGTAAGAATAAACAATATTACGCTGAGTGCCAACCCTAGTTCTTGAGAACGTCTCACCCGGGCATTAATTTGCATTACACCCCAGCCGGTGCATAACTTATAAAATGAGCTAATGGTCAACCCTAGAGCCTTTATTCGGTAGGAATTGCGACGAGAACGAACGAAATTTTACATGAATTCAGATAGAATACCATTATTTAGATCAAGCTTCGGTGTAATCTCACCTTTAGACAATTTGGTTTCATTGTCAGGTAAGAAAATACATTTTATGCTCCAGAACACTTTGGCCAATCGGTTAAATACGTTAAATAAGTGTATTTTTCTCTCTGCATCTTATTCCTAATTAAGCTGCCTGTTCACTGAAGCGGAGATGTGTTGAGCCGTGAGCGGTCCAATCGGATTCCTGTGACAGGCGACTCGATACAATTATCGTATCCCCTGTCAGGAATCTGATTGGTATGTTTGGCAGATCTCTGCTCCGCTTCGCTTTAGTGGGCAAGTAGCCTTAGTTTTTTTTAATCCACTACAAGTAAGCCCTTGACTGGGATCTCGCCACATCTGGTGATGTGGTAAGTGATGATGCATTCTAAGATCGTAGCGGGTTCCCCTGTTAAGGATATTGAACCCATAATCGGTTTCTACACGACATCGTACGGTTGAATAGATGGGCCGTGAAAGCGTAGCAGACCGACAGACGTACACACTTTCGCATTTATAATATTAGTATGGAAAGTATGGAATTAGTACGGATATGTGTGTAGCTTTTGAAGGCGGCGCCTTAAGGTTTACTTAAAAGACAAATCTCAGAGCCTAATTACGAATTCATAACATAAGTAACGAAGTCGTATCACCTCAATATGTTTCGCTGGGGGTACTTAACAAGTGGGTGTATAAAGGAGGCCTTATCCCATTCGCGGAACGTGTTTTCCAAGATAACTTTTCTCTTAACATGCAACAACCAACGTGTGTATGGTGTACGGCTTATACAAGGATGTAGAGTTGTAGAAACTTACTAGAAGCGCTTCTTTTAATACACTCTGTGCTAATAAGGACTGTATTACATCTCAACACACAGGATTCCCATAAAACATCTGTCAAACCTCAAATGTTTTCATCAGATAAGGTTTACTTGACGATTGTGAAACAGGACCTGAGTTTTATGCCCGGTCAATAGGCATGATGACCACTCAATCAAATCACCAACTCTTTATCAAACTTAAAAACGCGCTTTTAGTATGGAAGTTTATCAATCAAATATAAATATTATAAATGCGAAAGTTTGGATGGATGGATGGATGGATGTTTGTTACTCAATCACGCACCAACGGCTGCACGGACCTGGCTGAAATTTGGCATAAATATAGAATATAGTCTGGAATAGCACATAGGCTACTTTTCATCCCGGAAAATTAAAGAGTTCCCGCGGGAACCAATAAACCTCAATCCACGCGGACGTAGTCGCGGGCATAAGCTAGTATGAAATATATTGTTGTGAAGTCATCAGTGAATTTTAGATCTTTTGGAAGACCCTCTATTTAATATAATCAGTAATAAATAATGCATCATCCCAATTTGGGAATTTATAATTTCTGAATTTTCTCTGTTCTGGTCCGATATGCTTTGGCCGTGGCTAATTATCGTCTTACCAGCAAAGAAACCGCCATGCGATTTTTTACAGATTTTTACATAACTGCCATATCCCTAACAGGTTAGCTCGCCACTTTCTTAGACTGCATTCCTCGATAACCACAGATCAATTAATAAATACTACCTATATTAGTTACCTACATATCAACATAATAATTATTACTATCTATTCTATCTAACCTTATCAGAGGTCTTCACACCTACGAACAAATTGTCTTTTAAATATTTACTAGCACATCTAGTTTCCTTATATCCCTTCCCCATTAAATAGGCTAAAGTAAAATTGAGCATCGCAATGCCACGGGCACAACGTGTTAAACCCATTCGTTGGGCGGCGCGCGGCGTCGGGTTTTATTATCGGGTGTCTAACATTTGGAATGCAGTGACTTTGTTGCTGGGTTACACTACTTTCAATATTCTTTCTGTATGCGTCCTATTCCTCATTGCTGAGGGTCGTGACCGCATTCCATTAATCACATAATGGGTGGGGTTTTCTTGGGATAATGTTTTTTTTATCCACTACAAGTTAGCCCTTGTCTGCGATCCCACCTGATGGTAAGTGATGACGCAGTTTTAGATGGTAGCGGGCTAACCTGTTAGGGGCATGGCAGTTATATTAAACCCATACCCTTATTCGGTTTCTACACCTCATCTTACCGGAACGCTAAATTGCTTGGCGGTACGTCTTTGCCGGTAACTAGCCACGGCCAAAGCCTCCCACCAGACCAGACCAGAGAAAATTCAGAAATTATTAATTCCCGAATTGACCCTGCTAGGAATCGCACCCGGGACCTTTCATGTTAAGGCAATATCGCTCAACATTGCGCCAGAGAGGTCGTCATATCAAATTGTTTTTATTACGTGGATACATACATACATACATTAAAGCTGTATTGTATTAATATGTTGACGTTCGTGATATAGAATTATAATCCTTATTTTAGGGACGTCACGTGACATAATAATGTCATTTTGAAATAGTAATGGTAGTGACCCCCTGAAGATGAAATTAAAGTGCTCTTACAAGAAAATTCAAATCTAGACGCCTTATTAATTCCCTAGAGAGAGCAATAGACGTTATTTCTGAAGAGGGATCATCGCGATCGACAGTAAGTACTCGAGGATTCTTAATTAATGAGGCAATCCTTCTGCGTCGGCCCTTGTTGAAATTTAATGGAAATACACGGGTTTAAAGTAATGCAAGCAGGTTATCTGTAGTGACACAGGGAACTCCAGACTAAAATTATAAATGCTCTATGTGTCTGTCTGCTATTTTTTCCTGGCCTATCTTTTCAACCAATTTTGATGAAATTTGGTACAGAGGTAGGTTGCATCCTGGGGAAGGACATTGATTTCTTTTATCAATAGTACATTACATCGCGAGACCGGGAAGTACGCGTTTTCTGGTCGAGTGCTAGTTAGACGGCCGAGCTACGCGAGGCCGGCTATATACGAGACCAGAAATGCTCTCCCGGTCGAGGTGTGTATAGTGTGCTTTTCTAAAAAATGAAACAAGTGACTTTTCTTTGGATTTCGGCGGAAGCAAATTATTTTTAGCTAATTCGGCCTCCGCTCTCAGAAAAGGAGGCGTATAATCTAAATCCATAATATCCTCACTCGAACTCATTTTTTCGTCACTTTTAAATAATAAATTATAACGATTACGTATGTAGTTAATTCCCGCCTTTCAATATTATAAAGATAAAACATAAATATTGTACTTTTAATTTTTTTTTGCGCTGTGAGTGCTGAACGCGTAATACGGTAGAGTTCCAAATTTAAACTATTTAGGCCAAAGAACATTTTAACAAGTTACAAGATATTCAGGAAGAAAGATTCCAAATTCAAACTTATGATATGTAATGAAAATACATACGTTCTTTACTGGCCTAGGCCGGGAAGTTTAACTTTCGAACTCATTTACAGGGTATGAAATGTGCATATATTTCATATATTTTTTTAGAAAAACATCTTAATCCACCCGCGACGTCTATAAGAACAGAAAATATTAGCGAGTGTATATTTATAGTTTAAACGTTAACATATAAAGGATTGTTACCGACATTTTTATGTGTGATATTAATAGTAGGTATGGATATACTATATATCTATTCTGAAACCTAAAACACATACTATCTTATTTGAAATCTCAAAGTAAACTATTAATTTGTTGAATTGAAAGCTATCCACGGACAGACAAATCCTCGACGTCAACGATAAATATACAGAATCCCTGTTGATTAATGAATCGGCCATCCTTTGAGTTGTACCTTGATGAAGATCTGTTGTTAGAAACACACGGGATCAAATCACTTACACTTTTGTGTCTTAAAATTGCCCCTAGATAGATATTGCTACATAAACATCATCATAATATCATATTATCATCATAAATATTATAAATGCGAAAGTTTGGATGTATGGATGTTACTCAATCACGCCCCAACGGCTGAACGAATCTGGATGAAATTTGGCACTGAGATAGATTATAGTCTGGAAAAACACATATGCTACTTTCTATCCTGGAAAATTAAAGAGTTCCCGCTGGAATCAAAAAAACCTTAATTCACGCGGACGAAGTCGCGGGCGTTCGCTAGTGATAAATAATTACGGGATACACGTTTCCAAAACTTCAAACTTTGTTCCTTCAAAGTTCTTGTTTACCATTGTGAGGCAAATAGTACCTAGATAATAAATTATGATATGATTAATATATTATATTTCTCCAAAGTTTTCAGCTAGTTGTCCCTCTAGTGACCCACTTTGTTTACTGTTTGAAAGACAAAGAACTTTAGCTTTGGATGTGTGATCAGTAGGATGTGGCAACCCTAAATACATTTTCAGTGTAAAAATATATAAAAATGACTTCCCTCTAGCAATTAAAGCAATCAATAAATCCTACTATCAATGACATATTTAAAATACGAAAGTGTCTGTATATTTGTTTGTAATGGCTTGTGCCTCAATCACGCAACAATGGATCGATTTGGTAGGAATGGCATTCCGAACCAGTGGTAGATTCACTCGACGATTCAAAAGCACTTGTAAAAGTTTATTTAAATAAAAAAGCATTTGAAATTGATTTTTTTCTAAGAGTATAGTAGCGTATATACCTTATATTGCACTTATGTATACCTCATAATATGGTATAGGTAAATTTTTCGAGACGACAAAAAAAGTCACCCATTATATTAATACACGTAGGTTATGCTGTATAATATAGACTCCCTCTAAAAAATAAATGAAAATTCCACACAAAAGATAAGTCAAAGCAGATCAGCTAGTTGCTAATAAAAAAATTCTTATAGGTAGACACTTACTCGTAGGTTAAGGTTTCATTGATCCATGTAACTCCGTCAACGTCCCTAAAGGAAACAAAATATTAACTTGCCCTCATAGAAAATTCACGACAAGAAAAATCACTTTGACTTCGAAAAAGGTTTGGGCCCAATTGCAGTATCACTTAGTAATTCAATAAAAACACTTTTCAGTTCAAAGGCGAAGGGGCCCAAGTTTTAATTTATGCGGAATGAAATATTGAGATCGATGGCCTATGCCTATTTATTGGGCCTAAACGACGACACAGACGAATTACTTAATGGTCTGTGAGAAATATCGATTTATTTATTATTTACTAGCTGATGCCCGCGACTTCGCCCGCGCGGACCAAGTTTTTTCGATTCCCGCGGGAACTCTTGAATTTTCCGGGATAAAAAGTAACCTATGTCCTTTCCCGGGATACAACCTATCCCTGTACCTTTCATCAAAATCAGTTAAACAGATGGGCCGTGAAAGCTTAGGTAGCAGACAGACAGACAGACAGACACACTTTCGCATTTATAATATTAGTATGGATTTACTACCTACTAGGTCAGACTACATAATGAACCTGGTTAACTTGTCCTTCATAATACGAGACCAGACAATAGTGGATAGTACAGTATAGTATAGTAATAATTTTAAAATATATGTACCTAAGTTTAGTAAAATGTGGTGTAGTAGTAAAGTAATTAGATTTAAGTACGGGATAGATTAGTTAACTAGAGTTTAAGTCTTAGTGACAATAAAAACCAGCGATCTCGGGTTAGCGGGCGGCCCGGGCGGGCCCGGGGCGTCGAAATTTTTTAGGGGTCGCCTGAAAATCAGCGCTGTTATAGTGTAGATACACTATAAGCATCATGCTGAGGCGATGCCCTTTTAGGAATTATTTTTGTCACAGTGTAGTTTCTAAGTTGCGTCCTAGTAATTTTGTGTTTTGTGTTGTACTTTATCTGTGTCATTGATAGTTCCAAATAAAGATTTATTTATTTATTTATCAAAAGATTAATATGCCGTTTTTATTTCGTAAATCTATACTTAACATTGCTTAAATGTGTTGAACGTGAGAGTATGACGCCAAGTAGAGGAGTAAAAGACGTGGTGACAAAAATAGATTTAACAACAAAAACAACATAAAGAAAGACCCTGAAAAGGATGGGTTTTTATAAGATCCGCAGAAAATTAAAAAACTCCCTCCTTGGAAGAAGTACCTATGGCCGTAGTCTATCCTTTGGAAAAAATATTATGAACTAGACGAAGATGTGTTTCTTTGTTGGTTTGTCTTTTAATTACGCCTTAACAAAGCAACGGATTAACGTGAAATGCCATAGGTTACATTTTAACACGGAAAATCAAATCATGCCCTCGGAATTTTAAATCTATAACTACGCAGATGAAGTCGCTGGCATTAACTAGTTGTAGATAAAACTGCGACCCACAAAGGGTTGTTTAAATACGAATTAAGTAAGAAGTAATTATAGCCGTACCCATACTTAATTAATGTTTTTATTATAAGCTTAGTTAGTTATTTTTAGTTTTCTAATTTTTGTGTTTTTTTCCTGTAACTGTGTGAAGCTAAATGAACGATTATTTATTTATCTACTCCAGCATCGAAAAGTTCCAATTTAGAATTTGACAACTATATCGAATTGAACCCTCTTTCGTGTTTGCTTCTCATAACGATACAGTTCGTTGTATGGGAGCTGTATCGTTATTGGTCAATTTCAACAAAGGCGTTTTTTTGTTTCATTTCGGTGAACTTTCGTATTATAAAGTTTTCTCAAATTTAAACAGTAGTTTATTGTACGTCTTGATATTCTTCATGCTCTTATTTAATGCCATCAAAATATACCTAATAAACTAATGAGAAATCGTGTTTGAATTTGTGATACCACTGAAATGAAAAATTCGTTCACCGATATGAAAAAACTAGCCACCGAAATGAAAAAACCTATCCACCGAAATTAAAATCCACCGAAAACGAATACAAGCAGGCTTTTAAATATTACTTCCTACTGAGCAAAGACTTACCTAACTCGACCTTACACTTTACCTAAATTGCTGCATGTCTTAGCATCTTTAAAAAGTTTGGTATATTTATTATTATCAAGCCTGATTAATAATATTAGTCTAGTTACCTAGATATTCTGCGAAATTTCAGGGTGAAATTTACAATAAATCGCACAAAAGTACAGGCCATGGAAACACATTAGAAAAATGTATTCAAAGATGGTGGAAACTGTCCAGACGATACGGTCAAAGTTCTTTAAGACCCACCGTTCGAAAAGAACCAAAAAGTTTTCAGACCACACTCTCAAGCTCATGGATGAGAGAGCAGAGATGGGACTACAGTCTACAACGGACGCGTCGGCCTACCGGCAGATTAATAGGCAGATTTGTAAAGCGCAAACGCATGACTTGCGAAATTTTAACATCGAATACATCAAAAGTACCATCGAGCGTAACAAGGGCTCCAAAGTATTCACAAGAGATCTGTCTATCGGACAGAGCCAGCTGACGCGACTTAACTGATGATGGTAGTCTCATTTCTTCCAAACCCGAGATCTTGGGAGAGGTGGAGAAGTTCTATGGACAGTGATACACCACAACGCCTGTTGACGATTTGGCTAGAAATCCCAGAGCCAAATTGACCCGACACTATACCGAAGATAACCTGGACGTCAGCCTTTACGAGATTAGTATGGCTCTCAAGCAACTTAAAAACAACAAGGCCCCAGGTGAGGATGAAATCACAGCAGAACTCCTGAAAGCGGGTGGAAAACCGATACTTAAGGTCCTTCAGCGATTGTTTAATTCCGTCATTCACGAGAGCATAACGCCACAGGCATGGCACAGGAGCGTGGTGGTTCTGTTCTTCAAAAAGGGTGACAATACGTTGATGAAGAATTATAGACCCATCTCACTGCTGAGCCATGTCTATAAGTTTTCTCGAGAGTCATTACGGATCGTCTCGCTCGAAGGTTCGACGACTTCCAGCCTCCCGAACAAGCCGTAGTCTGAAAAGGCTTTAGTACCATAGACCACATTCATATTTCACACACTGCGGCAGATTATACAGAAGACGGAAGAGTATAACCGGCCACTATGCTTAGCGTTTGTGGACTATGAGAAAGCCTTCAATTTGGTGGAAACTTGGGCTGTATTAAGGTCGCTGCAGAGATTCCGGATAGATTACCGGTATATCCAAGTGCTGAAGTGTTTGTACGAAAACGCCACAATGTCAGTTCGTATACAGGACCAGACTACGAGGCCAATCCAAATGCAGCAGGGAGTGCGACAAGGGGATGTAATCTCCCCGAAACTCTTCACCACCGCGTTGGAAGACGTCTTTAAGCTTCTGGATTGGAACGGATTTGGCATCAACGTCAATAGCAAGTACATCACTCACCTTCGGTTTGCCGATGATATAGTCATCATGGCCAAGACTCTGGAAGACCTTAATACAATGCTCAATGACCTCAGTAGAGTTTCACAACAGGCGGGCCTTAAAATGGACATGAGTAAGACAAAAAATCATGTCTAATGCTCATGTTCCGCTCCACCCAGTAATCGTCGAGAGCTCTGCACTCGAAATTGTAGACGGGTTTATATACCTGGGACATACGGTCCAGTTAGGTAGGTCCAATTTCAAGAAAGAGGTGGGCTGCCGAATCCAACTCGGCTGGGCAGCGTTCGGGAAGCTTCGAGATATCTTCTCGTCCAAGATTCCTCAGTGCTTGAAGACCAAAGTCTTCGAACAGTGCGTTTTGCCAGTGATAACCTATGGATGCGAGACTGGTCGCTAACTATGGGCCTCATAAGAAAGCTCAGGGTCACTCAACGGGCGATGGAGAGAGCAATGCTGCTCCCCAAAGTGCTGGAATGGCGACCTCGCACTGGGAAGCGCAGCGTTGGCAGATCAGGCGAGTCGCAGGGAGCCGCTGGATCCAGGCGGCGCAAGATCACAGCGTGTGGAAATCCTTGCAAGAGGCCTATGTCCAGCAGTGGACGTCTGTCGGCTGATGATGATGATGATGATGATGATGATTCAAAGATTGTGAAATATTCACCTCCTAGCTTGGATTTTCACCGAAATGAAATAATAATCAACCGAAATGATAAAAAGATCCACCGAAATGAAACAATTATACGCCGAAATGATAAAAACTCACCGAAATGAGAATTTTTATCATTTCGGTGAGTATTTTGTCATTTCGGTGGCCAGTTTAGGCCACCGAATCAACCGAAATGAAAACACCGAAATTAAAATCAAGGAAAAGAATTAGTATTACGAGAAAACTATTTAATATAGGATGTAAGGAATACTACACAAATAAACGTAGTACCATTAGCCCATTCATGAATACTCAAATAAGTTTACTAACTTATTGCAAGAAAAGTTATACCTATACACGGAAATGAAAAGAAATGTGTTCCATGTCACCGATGTGACATACTTTCGTTTTTTGCGGGAACACGCAGGCAAGTGGCGCACGTCCTCCCACGATCAACACCTAGAGGCCACTAATGCGTAAGTTTTAAGCTCACGCGGGGGGAGCTAGAGTTGTTTTAAGCAAAAATATACTTGATAAACTTTTTGTCACCGAAATTAAAGAAATTTCTGGGACACATGCATTTTTACTCTCCTGTTATTAAACTGGGTAGATATTATTAAAAAAATACTATGGAATTATGCTATCACTATTCATGATTAAAATAAAGGTAGCCATAAACCTTAGTGACTTATATTTTTTGTTTTATGAGGAAAATTACACAGAAACATATTGCAGTGACAGCCACCGAAATGAAAAATTCGGAGCTTAACTATTTTTTTTAAAAAAACTGAAAGCTTAATCAAGAAATATTTATTGCTACGCATATAGGTAACTACCTCTTCTACCTAGAAAAAAATATTAGAACTGTATAGTAACGTTCTGCACTACCGATTTCATCCATGCCGCATAAATTTTGCTGTTGGGAAATTCACCCTTATGAGTCGTAGCTGTATCGATATGGTTATCTTCATAAATAGGATACCTATAGCTTAGCGGCTCTGGGTTCTGGCACTTTTGGTTTTTATTAATTTATAAAGTAAAAAATTATAAAGACGTCCTTGTCGTAGATAAAAGCTCGGCAAGCCTCGTATCAAAAAACAGCACTCGAATTAAAATGACCCTCATTACGATACAGTTGCATAAATAGCTATTATATAATGAAGTAAAATTGCTCCTACTGGAGATCAAACCCGGGAATTCCCACATAGCGTTCACCTCTGCGCCAGATTCGTCATCGCTTGGTACATTATCGTTTCAGTACGCTTACTCTAAGTTTTTACATTGCAAATTCGATTGATCGTATTCAGCGCTCGATCACATTGGCGTTAAAGTAAAATGAACCTTAACTGCATTGGTTTAGACCTCATTTCATCATTTCGTGTGACTTTAAAGCGAGAGCTTTTGGGTCCATTTTACTTTGACGCTAATGTGATCGAACGTTCAATTCGATCAATCGAATTTGCAATGTAAAAACTCAGATTAAGCACACAGATGCAGACAGGCATAAATATTGAACAGTAAATCACCTGGCTGCAGCAGCGTCCGGAACAGATACGTACTGACATTCGCAGAATTTAATTCCAGCCGATGTGATCGCCGCTAAATGTCACGGAAAATCGAACTTTTTAATGTTAAAGGATCAAAGATGAATGACCTTTACTCTATCTCTGTCTATTTTGAACTATTTATGGGGGTCGTGGACGCCTGCATTTCAAATAGCATTTATGAACTCCTTAAGTCGTAACCCCCCTGCCACACACTGCCCGAGAGGTATGGCGAGTAGCGTGGGACGTAGGCAGAGACGTCGTGTGGCAGCGATACTCGCCATACCCACGCTACGCGCTACGTCCTCGCGCATCGCTCCCTGTTTTGTCGGTTTCTTGGGCGCGAGTCAAAGGACTGGCAATATGAGCGCGAGAGACACTGCCGCTAACTCATTCGCGATCGAGCGCTTAAAGAAGAAGGACGTCGCAAAAAATCATGCCGTCGCCGCCGCTGCCGACCGACGCGGAATGGAGTAATGAGAAAACGTTAATATTTATTGAAATAGAAAATTAATAATTAAATTAATTGAATAAAATTTTTTTTTTTTTTTTTTTTTTTTTTTTTTTTTTTTTTTTTTTTTTTTTTTTTTTTCCTTGCCATAAAGTTCCATTACAATTTTATAATGGCAACTTTATTATCTACTACCATCTAGCCTGTGGGCTAATAAGTAATATTAATTTAACTTAAACTTCTACTTATAATTAATTACTACATCTAATTTACAGTTCATTAACTGTCCTTAGTTTGTTCTAATATTCTTAGTGTTCACTACGTTTTTGTGACCTAGATAAGTAGCACAAGCACTGATTCACTGACACAGCACTTATACACTTGTTACACTAATTCGAATGGTTTCGTTCTTTTAAGTCTCCTTTTGATGTTCGTGTTATCTAAAAGCTTTATAGCCTCCAGATTGACATGTTGACGAAGTCGATGTTGGTGAGCTTCTGCGTATTTTTGGATGATATTGGCTACGAACTCTATATTTAGGTCCCTGTGGAGATCGTGATTTCTTACGTACCAGGGTGCATTGGCTATTTCCCTGAGTAATTTGTTCTGGAATCTCTGAATTACTTGGATATTGCTCGGTTTAGTACACCCCCAGAGTTGTATACCATACGTCCATACAGGCATCAGAACTTGCTTGTATAGCATGAGTTTGTTATGTAATGAAAGCGTGGAGTGCCTTCCAAGCAGCCAGTACATTTTTTTGTAACGTAATTCCAACTCCTCGCGTTTCTTTTTAACATGAGCTTTCCATCGAAGCTTTGTATCTAGCGTCATACCCAAATACTTCGCTGTGTTTACGTACGGAATTAGTTGCCGATTGAGATATATCGGATGATATTGCGGTAGCTTATTAGTAAAATCTATGTGCACCGATTTTGACTCGTTAAGCTTAATTCGCCATTTTATAGTCCAATCATTAACTTTGTTTATAGCAACTTGAACTTTTTCCACTGCTTCTTCATGACTCTCTCCAGTTCCTATTATGGCAGTATCGTCAGCGAATGTCGCAATGGTATTACTTTCTAGTGCTGGAATATCACAGGTGTATAATAAGTACAGGACCGGACCTAAGACACTTCCTTGTGGTACCCCAGCTTTGATTTCCTTAAGTTCGGAGTACGCATCTTCTTGACGCACTCTGAAATACCTATTCGAAATATATGATTCAAGAATGTCTGCAAATGACTTTGGTAGCATGATTCTCAGTTTATAGATAAGCCCTTCGTGCCAAACTTTATCGAAAGCTTGTGCTACGTCTAAAAATACAGTAGAACACACTTTCTTATCTTCTAGTGATTTCTCTATAATATCAGTAATTCTGTGAACTTGATCTATTGTTGAGTGTTTTTCTCGGAATCCGAATTGATGATCAGGTATTAATTTTCTATCTTCTAGAATGGGTTTTAGTCTCTTCAGTAATAATTTTTCAAATAATTTTGAGATAACTGGTAATAAGGAGATTGGTCTATACGATGTTGTTTCATGGGGTGGCTTGCCTGGTTTGGCAATCATGATGACTTCAGCAACTTTCCATAGCTCAGGTACATGTCTCAGTCTGAATGACGCATTTATGAGATTGGTAAGTTTTACTAAAGCTTTCCGTGGTAGGTTTTTTAGAATTTCTCCGGTGATAAGGTCATATCCCGGGGACTTCTTCTTACTTAAGTTAAACTTTATTTCTTCAGATACTTCTTTTGGTGTTGCAAGTTTGATATTTTGCAGATCGTCTTGGTTTTTTCCATTCTCGCTGAGATCAATTCGATGGCCCTCATTTGGTTGGAATATATCTTCCAAGTGCTGGGCAAATCGATTAGCTTTTTGAATGTTATTAATGGCCCAGTTTCCATTTGGTTCTTTTATAGGCGGTATATGTGTGATGGGTCTTTTTAGATTTCCTGTTACTTTCCAAAGAGAATAGTCAGTTTCTCGATCATTGGTCAAGTTTTGTAGGTAATCATTTAATTTATTATCATTATAAGTTTTGATAGCTTTCTTGATAGATTTAGTGAGTTGGTTGAGTATTCTTTTGTCTTGTGGCGATCGAGAAGAGTGCCACTTTTTTCTTTGCTTTCTCTTTATTCTAATAAGGTCGATAATTTCCTTGGGATAGGTGGAACCCTTATTCCTTTTTTTTATCTTTGGTGTATTTTTCCAGGCCGCCCTTTGTATGTCTGTTATAAAATTGGCCAATTCCATATTAAGATCGTCTGGATGTTTTAGAGGGACCTTTAGATTTATTATACTGTCCAACTCTATTTTAAAGCTCTCCCAGTCTGTGTGCTTATTTACCAAAGTGAGTTTAGTTTCTCTGAATGCAATATTATGCTTATTAATTATTAACAATATCGGTGAATGGTCCGAATTCAAGTCATATTTTCCTTCTATATTTAGGTATCTTGGTGAGATATTCTTAGTTATGAAGAAGTCTATCAGGTCTGGAATTTTTTGAGGATCAGTAGGCCAGTAAGTCGGCATGCCGGTACTGACTACGTCGCACCTCAAGTCTTTGATCGCACTTAACAATTCTTTTCCTTTTGTTGTTGTTAGTCTTGAACCCCAGAAGACATTCTTGGCGTTAAAATCACCACCAATTATGAATCTGTGTCCATATTGTTCCAAAAATTGAATGTATTCATGTTTTTTTAGGGAATGCCGTGGTGGACAGTATATAGAGACGATTGTAATCGGGTATCGTTCTGTTTTGATATTTACTGCCACTGCTTGGATTTCTATCTCCTCGTATTTGCTTTCTTCGTGGTGGTAAATATTATCTTTTATTATAATAGCACTACCACCTCTTGCTGAATTATTCGGATGCAGTGCATGGTACACTTTATACCCTTTAAATTTTATATGAGACTCTTTTGTGAAATGTGTTTCGGATATCAGACATACATCGATATTTTCAGTATCTAGGACTACTTGCAACTCATTCTGGTGTTGGAGTAGTCCATTAGAATTCCATGCCATTATCTTTAATTCTTTCTCCATTATTTGGTTTTGAAGATAGCTTTCTTATTGCTATTTTCGAGTTTTCGTAGGCGTTCATCAAATGAAGACATAAATTTTAGAATCTCGTCTAATTTATTTATTGTAGGGTCATTCGAGTTCACATTATTATTGGGCGTATTATTTGATGCCACTTGTGCGTACGTCACCTTTTTATTAGAATTTTCTTTATTGTTTCCAGAGAGGCGAATATTTCTAACAGGTGGAGTTTGTTTTGCGTTGCTACCAGCTGCCTGGGTGTTTTGTGCAGTTGGCTTTTTGGATGTTTTATTTCTGATAGATTGCATTTCCTTAGCTACTATGCAACCTCTATAATTAGCTGGATGAGCTTCCCCACAGTGAACACATTTGGGTTTCTGCTCAGCTGGTTTTTTGCATTCAACACTAAGGTGTTTTCCAGTGCATTTGACACATCTCGGCTCTCTAGAGCAGTATTTCTGGGTGTGCCCGTACGTTTGACATCTTTTGCACTGCGGTATGAGCTTCGATGATCTCAGTGGATGGATTTCCACCTTGCATCCGAGAATGGAGGTAATTCCATATATTTTGTTAATATCTTCTCCTTTTTTAAAACTAAGCAGGAACATATTTAGCGGTTCCTTACTTTTCCATCTCAGCTTGTTAACAACATTTTCAACTTGAAACCCCTTCCTCTGTAGGTCTTCAATTATTCTCTCTGGTTTGCAGGTGTAATGCAGCTTTTTCACCATGACTCTGACGGGCCTCTCTTGCTTGTTTTCAAAAGAATGCCACAAGAAGTTCCCTGCGGTCAATATTTTAGTGATGGACCGATATGAATCTTCAGTATTGGCATTTATTTTGACATTGTTTCCATTCAACATTTTAATTCGAAAGGAATCTCCTGGTTGACCCTCTGTTATTAAGTCATAGAATGACTGATAATTTGTCACACCATCTACTATTACTGGCGGGGGTGGTGGGACTTTTTTTGTCCTTTCTTTATTAATATATGTTGTGGAGTCGTCATGCTGACTTGGCGATGTGGACTGCGCAGGTGAGGTGTTCAATTTTCTTTTCTTCCTGCTTTTAACTCTAATCCACTCTGTCTCTCTGGCTAGCTCCTCCTCATCCGTCTGATATTCGGTAGGTTGGGGTGAGCTTACCTTGGCGGCAGTGTTTTGACTGGTATCCATGGAGTTCTGATTGGATAATAATTTCATTTGGTCCCGGAGCTCCGAGATTTGCTTTTCCAAGTTTGTTATGACAAGCCGAAGTTTCTCATTTTCAGCCTTTTTTTCGGTAAATGCTTTAAAAAGCATTTGCTCCGTTTCGGTTATTATTTTAATTGGTGTATCCATAGTTGCAGTATATGAGTAGTATAGCTGCGATTTAATATTAAGTAATATATTGTTTTATAATAAACCTGACGCGACGAAACGCGGAACTAGGTCATTATGCCGCACGCACTCGACCGACGGCGGCCGGGACGCGGCGTCAGCAGATCACGCTGCTAGTATTGCGATTTTAGACACGGTTGTTTTCGTTGAAAACTAAACACGGACTGAATTGAATAAAATAGAAATTCTATTCTGATGAACGACGACGACGACGTATATTTTTTTTATTACATATATATTTATAATTAGATATGCTAAACAAGCATAGCGCGCACGCAGCCACAGTTTCAACCTCCATTGTGAGTTGTGACGTGTAGCAAGGGCGAATGACCTAGTGCGGAGCGTCGCGATTAATCGCGCGAGTAGAGCAGTGTGTGGCCACTGAGGGCAACTACGCGGCAGAGCGAGTACGTACTACGCGGCAGCGCGAGGAGCATAGTGTGGCGGAGGCATTAGAGTAATACCTGTAATACGTTTTTAGTTTTCAAATGATTACGATTTTCTTAGACAATAATTGATCTTACGGTCCTTAATGACACGGTAATATTAAATACATACCAATACTGTGTTAATGATCTCTCTGCATCGTATTTCCCATTGCTGAGGGTCGTGATCACTTTCAAATCACATAATGACAAGTGTGTTCTTGGGATAATAATGAGGTGGGTCTCCAGGTCCTTACGCATACGTTTCGACTAAGAGATATATACTTACTCGTAGGTGCTTACCTTCTAAGTATTTCAAACGTTAGTGACGATAGTGACTAGACGTTAGTGATAATAACCGGGACTGACACGACGGCTTAACGTGGTCTCCGAGGCACGGAGGCAACGACAAGCCCAGATCCGGTCACCCATCCAGTTACCGACTTGGGTCAACGTTGCTTTACAATCGCAATCAACTGATATGCGATGTCACATTTGGGCCACTCGTCCCTCAACTCTTACCAATGACCTTTACATGGATTTCTTAATAAGGTCTCTCTTAACAGCCCATTGTCGGCTCACTGCTCAGCACGAGTCTCCTCTCGGAATGAGAAGTGTTCGGCCATAATCCACCACGCTGGCCAAGTACAGTGCGAGAAAACCAACATACTTATTTATAATATTGTAGGGGCACACATACCTACATGATGACGTAAACATGGCGCGGCCACGTTAGCCAATCACGTGCCGTCGCCTGAATCACGATAGCGAAGTTCTTTCGGAATTGTACTATATATATATATATATATATACAACTTTCAACCTAGACCAGTTGGCCCAGCTGTGAGCTCCGAGCATGACACCGACTCGGAGGAAGATCTTCCTATTGCCTCGGGAGCATATACCGCTACCTACAATATTAGTATGATCAGAAGCTGATGGTATCTCGTAATAGCGTTAAGGCGACACAAAATGGCCGCCAACCCATTATGCTATAGAACAATGGACGTCTTTAGCCCAAGGGCCCTGACCGGTTGGAGCGCCCTTCAGTCGGCCAAGTGGGCTGCCATGGAAAATTCTGCACTGAAAGTGCTTTACGGTTGGGGCCCCTATTTTCTATACTTACTTAATATTATAAATGCGAATGTTTGGATGGATGGATGGTAGCCCGCCAACCCGCATTGGAGCAGCGTGGTGGGTCTAAGCTCAAATCCCTCTCTCCTGTGAGAGTGGGGAGGCCTGTGCCCAGCAGTGGGACGTTATTGAGCTGTAGTAGTGGTGGTGGTGGAGGTGGTGGTTGTGGTGGATGGATGGGATGTTTTTTACTCAATCACGCCAGAACGGCTGAACGGATCTGGATGAAATTTGGCACATAGATAGATTATAGTCTTGAATAACATAGGCTACTTCTTATCTCAGAAAATAAAAGAGTTCCCACGGGAATAAAAAAAAACTAAAACCACGCGGACGAAGTAGCAGGTATCAGCTAGTAATAAAAATAAAAATAAAAAACACGACTACTCTGCCATTCTTTTTTTCTTTTAACAAATTTATAGCCAGCGTCACTCGAGAGGATGTAAGGATTTAGAATTATTTTATACATCCAAATCGGTTCAGGCATTTAGAAGTTATGGTCTAATAAAGGAACTCACATATCTACATAAATGAACTCTGAAAAAATTACACTAATTTTTCGGGCAGTCGTGTAAAAATCAAAGAATACCCACGAGATTTCAAATACCTTAAACCAAGCGGAGCGGTATCCATCAGCTATTAATAAATAAAATTCACGAAACGATGCTCACTGACTCACCCTAAACGGACAAAATCCGATCCGCCCTAATTTGTCTTATCAGATGCGATCAAAAGAGCGATTAGGCTCACAAAGAAAAACATTCAATAATTCCATCCGTTTATAAGGATAAAGCAATTATTATCCCCGATAACCCGGCCGACGTGAAAAGGATATTCCGGGTCGTAAATTTGATCTAAGATACTGTTTATTCAGCGACGGAGAACAACAAAAGACTGATTAAAATTCGTTTACATTTTATGTTTTGTTAAAAGAAGAATAGACGTTCAGTTGGTAAATACTGTGGTCTGTGGTCCATTAGAGGGCCGAGTGGGAGTTTTTATACGTATTCGATTGCTACAACGTAAACCAGGTAATACCTATCATTTATATGGAATTGATCAAGCGCCAGCTGTCAAGCGCTTGACAATTGGGTGTTTGACTACCATTCCAATAAATTAATTTTTCATCATACCTATTCGAAAAACGAATATTGGCTTCAGAAGATAGCGGGAGCAAAATGTAATTTTTAGGCCCATGGGACTTTTCATTTCTCTGTTCTGATTGGTCCGCGTTCGTGCTTCTGATTGGTGCTTAAACGTATAGGTAATGTCCATACATAGTAGGTTGATACTCCTAGCTTTTTCGCATACGTGATGATGAAAAATAGTGTGTGTCACTCGGGGCCAAAGTTTTTGTTCTCGGGCGGCGTATATTCAATTCCTCGCTACGCTCAGGATTCTACTTTAGAATCCTTCAGTTCGCTCTGAATTCAAAATAGCGCCCTCGGGGAACAAAAGTTTTCTTTGGCCCCATATAACACAAAGAACTATTTCATGATTATTAAATAGACAATCTTCCAAAATTCGTACCTAATATCCACGCCCCCTGATAGTTTTATGTTGATTAACATTTTTAAACTTTAATCGATTCAAGTAAAAAAGTGAGTCGAACTTTAATGACGTCACATTTCAGAATTTCATGTAGATCCCATACTTTTGACGCGATTTGACATTTGAAAAAAAGTTTCTGATTTGACTATTTGTCAAATACCCAATGGAGAAGTTTACCATTTTTTTTAATTTATTATGAAAATTAAGACAAAATAAAACAAAAATATGGAAGAATCATTAAAATATTTCAACAAATGAAAAAGTTATGGAACTTTAAAGTTGCGCTTGCAAGACGGGAGACGTGACGTCATAATTCCCTATCAACCGACTTTATAAAGCCGAATAAAAGAAAAAAATGGGCTTAACGTGACTTAATTGAATTAAAAGCACTTAATTTGTGTGTGAAGATAATTCTGAAGTATTTAATCTCGGCTAGGTATTAAAACTCACTCACAAAATTTCTCACTCTAGTAAGATACAGCAATCGGTGTACATTAAAGAATTAAACTTTTAAATCGTCATTTCTGTCATTTCGTAATCATAGTTTACGTTGTTGTAATCGAGTGGGAAGAAAATCTCCTACTAGGCAATCAGTACAGTAAATACTGTAAGATCTCATTCCGTTGACGAAATAAGATCATTCAACAGATCAAGACAAAGATCAAGTTATTTTTGGGGGCACGTTTGGAACCCTCGTAGCTTCGGTTTTGCCAGTTTCGACTAAATTGATTTTGAGTTTGTTCATTAACATCGATTGATTTGATCTACACAGCAAAAAATAATAATAAATAAAGTAGAATTTTGTAATTCAATTGATTAAGTATAGCAAAGACTCAGAAACATCATTTTATATTACCTATTAATACAGCTCAACTTTTAAGATTTATTATTTCTTAAGAATCATAGAAAAATACTCCTGATGTTCTTTTTTTTTTAATGTAATCGTAGGTGTTCTGCAAAGAACCCACCATAATATTAGTATCGACAATCATTTAGATGATTGCAAATCGTTAAATAATTGACTCATTTCCATTCAAACCGGGCGTATTGTTACGGAACATCAAAGATAATATTTTCCCCCAAAAAGGACTTTTCATAGTCCTTTATTATCATCGCTTTTTTGAGAAATTACACCGTTTTACAACCATCCAGGGCCCGTGATAATGAATTGAAGGGAATATCTTTACGGGGAAGAATAAAATGATAAATTACTTGTCATTTTGATTAAGGAAACTGCGATTAAAAGGGGCAAAATTTTGTTTGTATAAAATATTCTCATGGAGAAAAATTGCTTTTTAAAACCTTTTGGGTATCGCAGGCGGCTTTTGTTTGTGTTTGGCAATATTCCGTCGAGGAATTTCACTTTTTAGGGTTCCGTAACTCACAGGAAAAACGTATGGAAACCATTCTATTCTATTACGTCAGCACGCGTCCAATGCGTATTTGGTGACGCGCTCTCCCAAAGAACCATCCTTTCGAAGAGCATGCCACGAAACACGGTCCACCCGCTTGCCGCCACCTTATTAAGTCATCGGTCAAGCGGGCTAGAGGTGGTCCTATATGTGCAACTTCGAAACCAGACATCGTCATCGTCAAAACATCACCGAGTCCGGTCCAGTTCCAATAGCATCCTGAGGGCATTTATTGACAGGTTCTACTGCCAGTACTCGAATCACTGTTGTATGATTCACATGCTGGAAAATCGAGCTTACCTCCTAGTTTAAGTAGGTTTAGGTGTACTAACAAATAGGTTTTAAGTTACATGTACTAACACTAATAATATTATGATCCTTTTTTGGTTGATCGAAATAATATTTACTATATGATGCCCGCGACTTCGCCTGCGTGGATAAAAAGTAGCCTATGTCCTTCCCCGGGATACAAACTATCCTTGAACCAAATTTCATCAAAATTGGTTAAACAGATGGGCCGTGAAAACGTAGCAGACAGACAGACAGACGGACAGGCATTCTCATCGCTTTGCGGTTTTGAGCTTTGGTAGGTACATAATTGTTAGTCAAATCAATCTGTTTGGCAAGGCTCTGATCCCAAGGGAATGGCTGGAGATAACGTAGTTCTAAGTCCATGACTATGTGTATTAAAGGCATACAAAGAGTCCCAAATAATATTATTCTATCAAAACATAATTTCAGTTACTTGCCGATGCTAACCGAGGTGTGTGTGTGTGTGTGTCACTCGTAGCAATCGGTTTTATTCCTTCATTGTGAGGAAGGAATAAAACCGATTACTACGAGAATTTCATTAATTTCAAATCATAATATTATGTACAGAACCCTTTCAGAGTGCGAGTCTAACCTGCCATTTTGTTTTTGCTAAAGAGTTTCGTCTTCACCTGACAAGAATAAGTATAATTTATTTATCATAATATTTTTAATTTTTTTCAAGTTTGATAGGCAGATACCACGAAGGGATACAACTTGTCAGATATTTTTTCATTATTTTCTCAACTTTTTCCACTCTTTAAATGTCAGATTTGACGTTTGCTCTTTACTATTCTGTGGTAATATTTCCAAATGACAGCTTTACGTCTCTTAAAAATAAAGGGGCATCAATATCCATATCCATAGTAATATTATAAATGCGAAATTTATTAATAAAATTTACAGTAACCTAATCTTCGTAAAACAGCACATTCAGAATTACAAAAGAATATGGGATCTGCACGATAGGCCAACTAGAAACCGCCATAGGCTCGTGACTCCATCGCTCCGCCTCGAGAAAGTCTGAAGGTCGTTCGTGGGAATGAGCATTCTTCTTTAACAAAATTACACTACCTATTATAAACTTGCCTTTACACAGGTTTAAGATAACCATTAAAAAAATGCTCCTGAAAAAAGATTATTATAGTGTCGAAAATAATATAAATGATAAAAGCGCATGGATTTGACTCGCTCCTGCAATGCCCAGGACTGCTGTTACTTATGTATCTTTAGATTAATGCAATTGTAAATATTTTTTTTTTTTTTCCAAAAGAGCATCTACCGAGTTTCTTGCTTGTTCTTCTCGGTAGGAACGTCATTCCGAACCAGTGGGAGATTCATTCGACTATTCATAAGCACTTGTAAAAAGTCTATTTGAATAAAAAACATTTGTATTGTATTGTATTGTATTGTATTGTATTGTATTTTATTGTATTAGGTTATTTATAGGCAAGGATGGATGGATGTATGGATGTATGAATATATGGATGTATGGATGTTTGTTACTCAATCACGCCGCAACGACTGAACGGATTTGGATGAAATTTGGCACAAAGATAGATTAATTATTGTCTAGATAGGTTACTTTTTATCCCGGAAAATTAAAGAGTTCCCGTGGAAACCAAAAAACCTCAATCCACATGGACGGAGTCTCGGACATCAGCTAGTATTCTACATATTTATATGCATAGGCAAGTCTCCCAGTAGTCAATAAAGCAACCAAACGCATTATTTCCCATCATTATTAAATTCAGTCAGTTTTTCTTTCTATTAAAAAAAATGTTAATATGAGTTTGTTTCGTATCGGGAAAATTAAATCCACATTGAAATACTGAAAGTGGCGGTGGTCGATCGAGCAAGCAAATCAAGCAATCATCATAAAATCCTAACAGTAATACTCTAATAACAATAAAAATTCGCTTACACCACGAAATCGCTCGTTACATTATTCTGCCGCATAATCGCTGACGATGGAGGAAATGGCAAGCGCTATTTCCATCGAGAGCTAAGCTTGCGCTAATATAGCATGTTATATTTGAGGGATACACTTAGTACCTTGACGACCTCCGTGGCGCAGTGTGTAATGCTACACACTGCGCCACGGAGGTCGTCATGGTACTTACAAAATAGGTGCATGTCACTAGCTTGGCAAGATCGTATGCCTGGAAGGATGGTAGTATGGTAGTATTATAACCTTACCCATCGACATCGATCGATAGTAGAATAAGAGATTCAATGAACTTTGAATAGTGATCAAATCGATATTATGTATGTTTGAATGTTAGATATTATTTAACGATTTGTCATCGTTAATGATTGGTTGATTGTGTAGTGACTGATACTGATTGCTCTATAGGTTTGGAAGCTATAGTTAGCGCCAGTGAAATAGTCATCTCTTAGCTGAGGTGTGAATGCTTGTTTACGCAGCTCTCATACAAACTGTCGAAGTCAACATACGAGGTGCAAAAATATGCTACTGCGACGCATCTTGCAGTCAACTTCAGACGCGACTTAAAGATTTGCGCGAGCTATACTCGTAATCGTACGACTAAAGTTACTCACAATATCTGAAAACGATTACCTGCTATTGTTTTGGTTATATCAGTAGCTTGTACTGTATAGCTCACAAAATCTTAGCTTGGAGTGGGCATTGCACATAATTGAAATTTCTTTAACAGGGCGAAAAATTGGCGTAGATTTATTTCATTAAGCGGTAGGGTGGGATTTCGCAATGTTTAATTATAGTAATTGGATATTGTGATTTCATACTCACTACCTACTATCTCCTCTTCCTTCTCTCTTTTATTTCCTCTTTTCACTCGAATTTCTTTTTCTTCTCTTAAAACGTTTGGTTCTCTGCTTATCCATTATCTGAGTTTTCACACCCTTTACTCGTACAAAGTAATGAAATAAATTAATTCTGGAGTTTTCATAATAATGGCACTGATGTTCCACGAAAAATTGAAGATAAATAAGTTGAAAGTCGCCAGAAAGCCCCGGAGCAATATACGCTCAGTGAAAATCAGGAGGCGTACTACCTTCGCTTAAAGCAGCATTATTTTAATATTGTTGACGCTCTTGTTTCAGAAATATAATCCTTACTTGCTGATGCCCGCCACTTCGTCCGCGTGGATTGAGGTTTTTTAGTTCCCACGGGAACTTTTTAAGTTTCCGGAATAAATAGTAGCCTATGTCAATCTCCAGGTCCTCAACTATACCCGTGCCAAAAATGACGTCGATCCGTTAAGAAACCATTAGTTTGATTTTAGGGATGTTATAAGTTACATACCTTGACGTCCTTAAAATAAGAATTCTCTTCTTCATGCATCGTTCCCTCAACTTTGAGGGTCATGGCACCCCTTCGATAGCACTCTTTTCACGATGCTCTTCCATTTTCCTCTGTTTCCCGCTGCGTGGATGGCTTCGCAGATCGGTGTGTCGACTGCTTCCTTATTTTGGTCTGACCAACATCTCGGAATACGTCCGCGGGGCCTCTTTCCTCCGATTTTACCAGTGACCATAAGTTTCTCGATTGTACTGGCATTCTTCCGTGTAAGGGTCCTCCACAGGCAGATGTTGGAAAGCCTCATTTCAATTTTTAGTTTATAAGATGTGTGTGTGTGTTTTAATAAGATGTTTTCAAATTCATAAGTTCAATTTATAGTTTACTAGAGGGTCCGGCAGACGTTTTTCAGCTCTATCTTCCCCGCAATCTTCCCATATTTTCTCACTGTTTCAACCTTTCCTAGACTACGACAAACATTTCAAAACTAAAATGAGCTAAATTGGCCCAGCGGTTCTCGAGTTTTAGCGAGACAAACGGACAGCAATTGATTTTTATATATATATAATAAGATTAAAATAAGATTGATTACAATTCTAAAACACGAACGTCAACAATATTAAAACAATATGCCCCAAGGTACGTCATATGAAACGTCAATTTTAAAATAATACTGTTCTATGCGATGGTAGTAAGCCCACTGAATATTATGCATGCACACAAAACCAAGTAATATCTAGGTCCCACGCTGTGATACTTTTAGATTGTATTTTTTTATAAAGAAAACTGGTGCAGGCTTACTGCCCTCCTTCGAAGGAAATTAATGTTTGTTTTGCGAAATTAAAAACTGTTCCGTATGCATACACCGCCGCACACAAATTCAACCGCCAACTCTAAAACGTTGCAACCTGTTTCCATTCCTATCGCTCTAGATATAAAGATGATATTTCTGTGTTTAGTTGCGCAGAAACTTTGAGTATTGTGTTAGCTTTCGTGCAGACAGCATGTCAGAATCTAGCTGGATGTTTTTGTTTGCGATTAGAAATTGGATTTCTCATATAAAAATCTATGAACTTATTATCTATGAGGTCTATTTATTATAAGAAAATGATTGGTTGTTTGATAAACGCAGACGTCTGAAAGATCTGCAAGACTCACAGGAAACTGTGACATCTTCCTTCTTCCCATCGCTCCTTTGCCAGCGAATTTTCCCCGTCATAATAACTTTTAATATAATTTATTGAAGTGAAACTTCTTTAGAATCGTTGTGATTTGAAAATTCAACGAAACGAAAAAGCGACACCAAAAAGTGACAAACATATTATACCTATAGGGTTTAGCCTGTGAGAGAATGAGATAGAATACAAGTTATATTTGTCCCATTCTCTCGTAGGCTACTTTTCTGAAGTTTCACATCTGCCGTGTGGGTATTGCACACACACACAGTTTTATTTTTAATTTTTAACATATTATAGGCTAGCGCTTGGCTGCAATCAGACCTGCTTACAAGTGGTGATGCAGCCTAAGGTGGAGCGCGCTTGCCTAGAAAATACCTAGTCACTCTTGATTTGAAGAAATATTAAAAGAGGAGGGGAATACGGAACTTGCAGCAGACGGTACCTAAGGTGTCGTAAAATATGGTTTAGGTATCTACGAGATTTCACTACATTTTACACACAATAAACTCGGTCTTCTTCTGCGTACAAATGAGATTTTTTTATGCCATTACAACCAAGCTATTTACTGCAATCTCATCTGATGGTTAGTGATGATGCAGTCTAAGATGGTAACGGGCTAACATGTTGGGGGTGTGGCAGTTATTAAACCCATACCGTTTAACGTTTGTGAAATTGGAATAACAATAAAAAAACCGGCTGAGTTTGTCATGGGCTCTTCTCAGACCAGGGGCGCGTTTGGAACCCTCGTAGCTTTAGTTTATACCGTGGTTAATTATCACCATCACGTCTTATACTTTAAACCTTAGATAATATACATTCATTGCTTTAAACGTTACGTTAGGAAGGTATACTTTACCTACTGTGTATGTACCAATTTTGAGTTCGAGTTTTTTTTAGTTTACGAACGCTTATACGCTTGGCGGTACGTCTTTGCCGGTGGGGTAGTAACTAGCTACAGCCGAAGCCAGGCCAGACTAGAGAAAATTTAGAAATTATAAATACCCGAATTGACCCTGCCGGGGATCGAACCCGGGACCTTCCGATTATAAGACCACAGCACTCAACACTGTGTCAGGGAGGTCGCCAAAGACATAAATAAATCTAAACCCAACCAGATTAATCTTGAAAAACATTTCCGCCGGAAGCATTCGCAAAAGTTTCCAGGTTCCAAGGGCTAAAAAAGCGGATCCAATTACGGGGGTATTGGAAAAATTTGCCAAATTAACTCGCGCTGTGAAAAATCTCGTCAAATGTTTAAAGAACGCCCTTCCCTTTTCCGGGTTTAGTTCAATTTGCGAGCCATTTTATGATAAACATTTAATTCCTTACAAATTGCTTTATGGAACCTGTACCTGCTATAATATTGTTTCGGAGTGTGTCCTAAGTTAGTACTTAAACGTGTCGTTGGACAGCATAGCCGCTGTCCAACGACACCACACGGCTTTTGTGAAAAGTTTTATTTTTACTTTACATGCTTTTCCGTTGCCTCGTTGGTCTAGTGGTTAGCATAGTCGACTGCGGATCATCGAGGTCCTGGGTTCGATTCCCGGTCGGGCATTAAAGTTAGGTATTGGGTTTTTCAATTAAGAAATTCTCAGTGCCAGCCCGGAGTTGGAAGTTGGCGGTGTTTCACCCCCGTGCCTCGGAGAGCACGTTAAGCCGTATTATCACTAACATGATAATTACCGTTAAAGCCCGCCAACCCGCATTGGAGCAGCGTGGTGGGTCTAAGCTCTAATTCCCGCTCTCCTATGAGAGTGGAGGCCTGTGCCCAGCAGTGGGACGTTAATAGGCTGTAGTGATGATGATGATGATGCTTTTCCGAACCAGTGGTAGATTCACTCGACGATTCAAAACCACGTGTTAAAAGTTTATTTTAATAAAAAATATGAGTTTGAGTTTTGTGTTTGACTTTATAGTACCTACTGGTAAATTCCCAAAGGACGGTTTTTTGATTTAGTTTCAGAGTTGAAAATTATAAAGGGCTCTTAAGTCGCCCATGGCGATGGAAACTCTGAGCCCACGAACTTGTCGTAATGATATTTGCCATGATTTATAATTTATCTATCTACTAGTAGCTAGATGATGCCCGCGACTTCGTCCGCGTGGATAAAGTTTTTTGATTCCCGCGGGAACTTATTGATTTCCCGAAATTTAAAGTAGCCTATGTCTTTCCCCGGGATACAACCTATCTCTGTACCAAATATCATCAAAATTAGTTTGACGGCTGGGCCGTGAGCAGATAAACAGATACACTTTCGCATTTATAATACTAGTATGGATATCTATTGGTATCTTGAAATGAATAGTGAACAAGCATCTTTTAGGCAAGCTATAATTGCAGCCAAGCGCTAGTTTATAAATTAATAGAAAAAAATAAAAAAGGTTTCTGGATTAGATTTCCACAAAATCTAAATTCACCCGAATGAAGTCGTAGATTTTCAAAGTAGTTAACCTGCTATTTTATATTATCGTCGAACGTTTAGTAAATGGTTAGACCAAATTATATTAGCCTTGCAAATTGTTTACCACAGAAGTTATTGAATGTAAGTAGGTACCTATTGCGTTTTCCCCAGTTAAGGGCAAAGTAAACTAGGTGGGCAAAGTTGACACTGCCTGGGCAACTTTAATTTTACATACAGCATCTGAAGATATTTGATTGATATAATTAGGTTGATGCTATATTTAAAATTAATAAAACCCAACCCAAACCCAACCCAATAAAAAAGGTTTTGCCATAAAAAACGCGATTTAAGCTCAATTATCAAATAGTCAGTAAAAGAAATATACCTACTTTTTCACCTTCACCTTAATTCAGCCTTGTGTTGATCGTCAACTTAAGATATGAATGCCTGCATATTAGCTTTGTGTTATAAATCTCTCACATCGTGATACCACTTTTGTTTATCTATTTTCATTCTAAATCTATGTCTACCCATACCAATATATTCGGTATAGTAAATTTTGTTTCTCGCCAAACTACATGTGTAGTTTGGCGAGAAACAAAATTTTGTATTTTTTTTGTGCATTTCATAAAAAAAAAAAAAAATTAAAAAAAAAAAAAATTAAAAGTGTGTCTGTCTGTCTGTCCGTCTGCTATGCTTTATCGGCCCATCTTTTCAACTTTTCAAGATTTTGATTAAATTTAGTATGGAGGTAGGTTACATCCCGGGGAAGGGCATAACTTTTTATCCCGGAAAATTAAGAAGTTCCCCGCGAACTAAAAAAATTAGTTTAAAAAAATTATCCACGCGTACGTAAGTTTAGGCATCATCTAGTTTAGGATCCACGCGGACGAAGTCGCGGACATCATCTAGTTCAGAATAATATATGAAGAGACTTCTTATGTTTACTTTTCCCGGGAAGTGTCAACATTGCCCACCTGTACACTTTGCCCGCATCATCCACAGGTAAATTCATTTCACCAACCGTTTTATCGCCTAAATACAATCTAATTATACGAATAATTTATTCTGATTAAGTATTAACATTAATGCACCGTGGGAGATAATTAAATTTTAATGCTTTACAGATTCCATTAAAACTGAATCTCATTATAAAATGTGAATTATTTTCGGCGAAAATTTTGTTCACCTTTAACGAGAGACCAAACAAGCGTCGAAGGTATTTACCCAAATTTAATTTATTAACACCTATTGACAAACGTACCGTTATTATACTTTAAGAGTATAGTTTGTTTGTACTCAAACATTTGACGACCTAGGCAGTGTTGAGCGCTGTTGTCATAACGTGCGGACTTGCGGAAGTCCTGGGTTCGATCCCCGGCAGGGTAAATTTGGGAATTTATAATTTCTAAATTTTCCCTGGTCTGGCCTGGAGGCTTCGGACAAGGCTAGTTGACCACCCTACTGGCAAAGACGTACCGCCAAGCGGTATAGCGTTCCGGTACGATGCCGCGTATAAAACCATTAGGGGTATGGGTTTAATTTAACTGCTATGACCCTAACAGGTTAGCCCGCTACCATCTCAGACTGCATCATCACTAAACATCAGGTGAGATTGCAGTCAAAGGCTGACTTGTATTGGATAAAAAAAACTTCAATTTTGGAATTTTTGAACCAACCTCAATCGATTTTTGATATGACAAAAGCTTCTGAATTCACCTATTGGCGTATTTTCAACACGCCGTATGAAAAAATACCCTCACTTTTATTCGGTCGCAGACTAGTACTAAACTTCCCATCGATAAAAAACTAGCAGCAATGTTTTAAACCAACGCTCTAATATCCTGCACAACAGTACCAAAACTTAAAAAATTGCGACCCTGCTAAAATTTTTTTAATCTTTTTGTGCAAGTTATTGTGGCTATCTTCAAAACCCAATTTTCAGATTTTGTTGTATTATTAGATCATAGTCTAAATCAATTTTCTCATTTACAAAAACCACCTACAATATACCTACCTACAAAGAATACAAAATTATATCTGAAACCTAGAAAAAGTGCGAGATCTTTTAAGGATCCTTAAACTCAAACTCAAAAGTATTTTATTCAAATAAGTAAACTTTTGTAAGTGTTTTTGAATCGTCGAGTAAATCTACCATTGGTTCGGAATGATATTCCTACCAAGAAGAACCAGCAAGAAACTCCTGTTTTTAAAAAAAATTACAAAAGGAAAGGATTTTTTTTCTCGTTCCTAATTCGAACCGCCAGGATATGAATTGCCCTTTCAGCTTCCGTTTTCCCCTCCAATTTTAATATAGGTACCTTCAAATTAAGAGTGAATAAGCATCTTCTAGGCAAGCGCGCTCCACCCTAGGCTGCATCACGCCTTGCAAGCAGGTCTGATTTCAGCCAAGCGCTAGTCTATACTTATATTTAAAAAAACCGGCCAAGTGCGAGTCGGACTCGCGCACCGAGGGTTCCGTACGAACCTGAAGGTATATGAGTAAAAGTTTAATACCTCTACGCGTTCATGAGGAAAGGGGTAGTAAGTTTAAAATTATTAAAAATATTTTCATTATATGATTTCACTAAAAATTTATGCTTTTCACAATTTTTTCCTTTATCTGTGCTATAAGACGTTGCTTCGTACCAAATTTCAAGATTCTGAGTTCACGGGAAGTACCCTGTAGGTTTTGATTCATTTACGAGTGTCGAAAATTTGCATAAAAATATTTTTATTATATTATGATGTAACTAAAAATGTATGGCCTTCGCAATTTTTCCTTTATCAGTACTATAAGACGTGGCTTCGTACAAAATTTCAAGATTCTGAGTTCATGGGAAGTACCCTGTAGGTTTTGATTCCCTTGCGAGGGTCGAAAATTTGCAGCATAAACGGCTGTATCTTTTGATTGCGTTGGCTTAGAAGTTTGATTTGTTCACAGCTCTAAGGGATCGTAGACCTGAGTATTTGATATGAATTTCAGCTTGATACCTTCATGCGTTCCTGAGAAAAAGGGTCTTGACACACAGACGGACGGACAACAAAGTGATCCTATAAGGGTACTGTTTTTTCCTTTTGAGGTATAGTACCCTAAAAAGTAGGATAAAGGGTCACAAACAGTGCGCAATGACAGTTTTTGACACGCAAAATCACCACAATTTATTGTGCACTTTTTCAACCCCCGCTATTGATGCTGAAAAATAGGGGATGCGCCGCTCTAATAAACGCAAACAAAATTGATTACAATGTTCACACTAGCCGTCGGGGAGCGCCGCATGCTGTAGGGAACTAACGAACTGTATCTCCCATGTATTCTCCCTTTTAGTTACCTAAAACCAAAAATATTCTTACTGTATCCTGTGACTAACGATCTCTATGACCCTAATGTTGAGAAGAGTACTTATTTTTGATATCTTTATTATTATGGATATAAATTTAGCTCTCACACCCGCATACAAAATAAATACATTTATGGCCAAAAGAATTATAATTAACTTAAGTAAATAAAAAGGTTATTACTAGCTTATGCCCGCGACTACGTCCGCGTGGATTGAGTTTTTTGGTTCTCCTTAATTTTTTAACTGGGAATTGGGAACTCTTTAATTTTCCGGGATAAAAAGTAGCCTATGTGCTATTCCAGACTATATTCTATCTCTGTGCCAAATTTCAGCCAGATCCGTGCAGCCGTTGGCGCGTGATTGAGTAACAAACATCCATACATCCATACAACCATACATCCATACATCCATACATCCATCCATCCATCCATCCAAACTTTCGCATTTATAATATTTATTTGATTATTGTTATTATTGGATTCTTTATTGCAAACAATTACATAATATAAAACATGTAAATAGCTATTTGTGAAGCGCGCAAGGTTGGTCTTATCGTTTAAGTGATCTCTTCCAGACAACTTTATCACAGCCTTGTCCCTTCTTCTCCGTTCTACCACAGATCAGCGAGAAACCGACAGCGTTGGCACCTTTATGTGGACAACCAATCTGCTCGCACGAAACGTTTTTGCTTGACGTTTCTGATCCAAACCGCTAGGGTGTGGAACACCCTCCTAGCGCACGTTCCTGCCACGTATAACTTCCTGGTACCTTCAAGCCAAGAGAGAATCGAGGCATCTGCTAGGCAAGCAGGTACCAACCTAGACCACATCATTGCTGTATACTTATATTAGCATGATTCTCGTCAAGCGCAAGCCTATTTCACAATAAAAAAAAAAAACGTATCAATAAAAGTAACATTATTTAAAAAATATATATATAAAACTGCTAAACTTTTGCATAACGCCATCTCTGCAGAGTGGAGTCTATCCAAACAAAAAGAGGAACAGTGGTGCAACAAATATTAATTGCATTAAGGCCCGACCAAATACGAGGAAACGCATCTGAGCCTTTCCTATTGGAAATGCGGTTTTAGAGTTCCTTGCTTTTATTCCGTTCCGACGATTCAATTATGTAGTTTCTAGTATACATAATTGAATCTGTATGTATGTACAGTCGCGGTCTGAAAATGTTAACCAGTTTTCAAATTTCATTTTTTAAAACACTGCGTGCACTAAGTTCTGAAACGTCCAAATCACCCTTGGGTCTTGACCCCTTTCCATTAATCACATAATGGTAGGACTTCTCTTGGGATGATAATGCGGTGGATTCCCACGTCCTTCCGCATTCCCCGGGATTAGTAAAACTTAATTTCACGGAGACGAGGTCGTGGGTCTCATGTAGTATGATTTTGCTTTCCTAGCTTGAAAAACTAGCCTCGTATCACGTATGTAGTAGCTAAAGAAAAAAACTGTTCATGAGGTTGAAATGTACGGAACATTACTCATTTAATTCCGACTTTACAATTCATTATTAGTAAGAATAGGGTGGAATAAAAATGGAGTCGGGCTTTAAAACGTGGTAGGTAGGTATGCTTTCCATTTATTTGCTAACTTTCTTTATATTGCAAAGATTTATTTTATACTTTATTAAACACTAGATGATGCCCGCGACATCGTCCACTAGTCTAGGCAATATATAGCTAGTCGACCCCAACAATAATTCCTCAGGTGACGAAACTTTACAGTATGATAAAGTATCATGAGTTAAACGTATATTATAATTATCCAATAAAAAATCAGAAATGAAGTAAGGTTTTTTATGCTAGGTATACCTAATTGTTAAAGCAGGAAGGTACATCCTATCGCGTAAACGCATTTTAGGTTTGATAATAAAATCGTTATAAATATCTATGTTCTGCATTATTATTTCGTTTGATATTTCGGTTTTGAGTGCAAATATACTACTTACCTACTATTATTTTAAAAAGAAATCGATAAGAAATTCAGTCATAAATATTAAGTTTTATGTATAAATACCTAACTTCCGGATGGGTTTTTGGTGGATATTTTTGTATCAGTTTTGGTTCATACCATACTACAACCCTGTCAAGTTTCAACGACTGAGGATTTAATGCGGGGGTCTCCATACAACGAACCGCCCCATTGCCTAGCTTAGACGTGGATTTTGTTTTTTTTATTTCACGCGGAAACTAGGCAAAGCCTAGGCAAGCGCGCTCTAACCTAGACCTCATCATCGCTTTTTATCAAGCACGATTGCTGTCAAGCACAAGCCTATACTATGATTTAAAAAAAAAGTACAAAATTTCCGCGATAAAAAGTAGCCTCCTTCTATGTGATGCAACCTATCACTATCCTAACTTTTATCATCGAAAGATGGGCCGTTAAAGCGTAGCAGACAGACATACAAACACACTTTCGCATCTATAATGTTAATGTTAGTATGGATATATTTGAACTAGCTACCATGCGCAGCTTAACTCCCGTGGGAATTTAAAGTTTCAGATACACACGTTTTTGAAGAGAGTAGAGGCGCGCCCATTACCAATTTGCCACACGCGCAACTTTTACGCGCAAACATGCCGGATCAAGCTTGTGTACGCGCATTCAGTTTTTGAAGCGCAAAATGTGGTGCGAGTGTAAGCGAAGCCGATACCAGTACGCTTACTCTGAGTTTTTACATTGCAAATACGATTGATCGACGTGAGAGCTCACCACGCCAAGCGTCAAAGTAAAATGGACCCAAAAGCTCCTGCTTTAAAATCACAAATTCAGTGTTTGGAGCGCTGGCTGTGAATAAATACACGAAATGATGAAATGAGCTCTAAACCAATGCAGTTATGGTTCATTTTACTTTGACGCTTGGCTTGGTGAGCTCTCACGTCGATCAATCGTATTTGCAATGTAAAAACTCAGAGTAAGCGTACAGCTTATACGCGCAAAAAAATACGCCGGCCTGTAAACTGCCTTATACCTTGTCTACATTTGAAAGATATCATGTGTGTAAAATTACAGGTTATGGTTGTGAGTGACCGAGGAATTTTCTTTTTATTGGATAATTGCGACATTTTCGCACGAAGGAATTCAAAAGTTCCGATAAAAAAAAGCAATGAAAATATTTTCTAGTCATCAATCCAAATACCCCGTGCCCGACCTTTTGTCATACAAACCATTTAAAATTGGTTTAAATTAAATAGGTCACGCAGGATATGAAATTTTTAAACTATACCCTCGTACACAACCTTCCACTGAAATCCTAAATTTCGATTAACCTTCAGGCAATAATAACTCTTATTTATCGCAATAAGATGGTTCATAATTCTGTGTGGGGATTTGTTGGGGATATTTTTGGGCTATTCAATTGTAAGGGCCAGCATTTATCTGACGGCCATACTGTTCTACCTGAAACATAAAAAATAATTGAATAGCAGCCGAAGGGTGGGTAGCCCATAATATTATCATACCTATGTAATGTAATGTAATGATATAGGCATTGAGTTGTAGAATGAGTATAGAGACACAAACCTCACACATATCATCACGCATAATATCACACGTGTACTTATAACACGTATCGTCAGTAGATATTATGTAAAACCAGCATAAATCATTGTTATAATTGTAATTTTTGTTTGTGCATTTATGATATTACTAGATGATGCCCGCGACTTCGTCCGCATGGAATAATTTTTTTTTTAATATCCATGGAAAATCTACAATTTTCCGGGAGAAAAAGTACCTTAAATCACTTCCCAGATCCTCAAACATGGCCATGCAAAAAATCACTCAGATCCGTTGTTCTGTTGCGACGTGATTGAAGGACAAACCAACAAACATACTTTCGCATTTATAATATTAAGTATGATTGCTGCGACAAAGAATTTTGGACAGCCGAAGAGCGTCTATCATCTAAGAGAGCCTATCATGTGATTGCGATAGTTACACTGTAGCAATCATAGTAACGTAAATTAAGGCCACTGGTGATAAAGAAAGCGTTCGTTACCTAAGACGTTTATTTGATGACTTTTAGCTTTTCGATGAGTGGGTTCCACAGGTTTCTATTGTCCCTAAGAATATCAGCTTTCAAGGAATGAATCACTTTACAGGTTAAATTGTATTTTATAAAAGGAGAAAATGGCTGATTGAAATATAAACGGCCGGGTTTTACGTTTGAAATTTTAATGAAGGTTTCCTATTAACATACCTATTCTTACTAAGGCGAGGTTCTAGGAAATATCAAAACCTATATAAAACGGAGACGGAGTTAGTTTTATCCTTGGTAGGATAAAACGAACGAGTTACTATAAGAGTTCCAGAAAGGAAAGAAATATAGCAATATTTTTGACAGTCAGTAAAACTAGGCAATGCCATAATTTGCAGAATCATTGACATGACTTTGGTGACCACAGAGTGACCAGTTGAAGTAGTTTTATGTAGAAAATATCTCCGCCTCTAGTATATGACAACTCTCAGGTAATACCTATGTAATGTAAGGCGTTTGGGATCACAGGTGGGAAATAGTCTGGGATTGGCTTTTTCCAGACATTTAGGTTTTTGTAAAATGGACAAATATTGTTATTGTAACAATAAAGGTCCCACCTGAGATACACGGCGAGGCACGACACGTAGCGGCAAATGTTTCTATGCATGAAATTTGATCTAATTGACCCTGCTGGGGATCGAAACCGGAACGTCCCACTTATAATACCACAGCGCTCACCACTGCGCCAGGGAGGTCATCAAAACATTTAGTTACCAATAGTAATTTCTTGATAACAGTGTAACTCCTTTGTGTTCAAAGGATGCTAGTCCTTAACATAGTGGTGGAAATACTTAACGCTACTAGAGTCACGAGTACTTAGCTACTAAGTCCATAGTTTGGAGAGTGTGCTCAAGAACTTCACAACCTCGTTCCTCCTTCACCATTTTACCACAGAGTTTCAAGAAACCGTGAGCATTGGCATCCTTCCATCAATCCTGTGGTCGATGTTCAATCGGAACGTAGGTACGAAACGGTTTTGTTCCACATTTCTGATACGAACCGCTAAGGTTTGGAACGCCCTTCCGGCGACCGTGTTTCCTGCCAAGTATGACTTAAGTACCTTCAAGGCAAGAGTGAATAGGCATTTTCTAGGCCAGCGCGCTCCAACCTAGAACTCATAAGTAAATGCTTTTCATATGCTGCACATGCATAATTGACTTCAAAAAGTCAAAATATTAAAATGATGATTATCATCTTTTTAATGGTTTTATATGATTAGTATTATGAAGTACTCTTTAACTACTCGAAATAATATATTATTAAATTTCTAAAATTTATTCTGTAACTTTTACCATAGCTAATTTTGTACGCCTTGCATGGCAAGTTCAATTCTATGTAGGTAGGTACCATCCTGTAATAAATGTATTACGCAAATAACTTTCAAATTTCAAAACTTCAAAGACTTGGAATTTCAACAAAGTAATGCAGAAAACGTACTATTCACCTAAAAGTTAATTCAAAAAATATATCGACGGAGTTTGCGCACGTCTAAACTCGATTCGATTTACGGGAAAATTTACGACTCGACCATTCGATTTACGATCCAAGTTTAGTAGTTAACTGCGATTTACAATCGACTAATGAACTCGGAGTAATTCAACGTGATCGAAGTTTTTATTGTCTCGGACTGGCGCTCCTGAATTAATTTAATTTTGTTGCAAATTATGCTTAAATTATGGTAAAACTTACTTACTAAGCCGTTCATCTTTAATTTAATTAGTTTTTTGGTAACTTTTCTGTAAGGTCTTTCTTTTCTTTTCAAACAAGTTGTTTGCTTATGGGACTCACCACATCGATCGAGCTTAAAATCTAGCTATTTTTTATAGGTAGGTACTAAAAATCTACATCAATGTTTTCAGTATGAACGACAGACGAGTTACGACACTATCGGCAAAGACGTTCCGCCAAGCGATTTAGCGTTGCGGTACGATGCCGTGCAGAAACCGATCAGGGGTATGAGTTCAATTTAATTGCCATACACCTTACAGGTTAGCCCGCTACCAATGTTAGACTGCATCATCACTTACCATCAGGTGATATTACAGTAAAGGGCTAACATGTAGTTTTTAAAAAAAAGACTTGACGCTCTACTTCTTTGGTTCTAAGTGAAAATCTTTGAACCTAAGATAATAATCTAAAATCAGATCCAAATGATTTATATGTCAATTCCTTATACCTACATAGGTGAATTAGTGAACGGTACACAGACGGACGGATGTGCTAACATCGCAGCGGAAACCGTGTGTTTACCGCTTCCGGTCAAAGCACTGTCTAACATTTGCTCAAGCACATTCCTATAATATTATACTCATAGCAGGTACCTAAGTTATATGATATGCGAATACCTATGTATAAATTTTTATATTTTCTGGGATTAGTAGCCTGTTTGGCCAAGTTTGTATGACACGATCTCCAAACTAAATGACAGCCCTAAATCTAATTCTGTCCCTTTCCGTAGGGAGTATTATGAAAGTGACAGCAATATATTATTTCATAATATAATGCAATTTCATAATATAATGCAATTTCATAATAATGCAGTCATTTTATTTTAGGTTAGAGATTGTGTACCTTCTACAGAATCAGGGGCTATGCCATTCTCTAGGGTTTGAACTCTATCTATCCAAGCATTATTTTATAGCTACAAGCATAAGGCTGCCTTTCCACTAAATATTATGTGCGAGGTAGCGAAACTGTGTGTCTATTTACACCAAAGCTTAGTGATATGAAGATGAAAATATTAGCAGTATCACTACATAGTGTACAACAAAGTCGCTTCCCGTTGTCTGACCCTCTGTATGCTTAGATCTTTAAAACTACGCAACGGATTTTGACGCGTTTTTTTAAATATATAGAGTGATTCAAGAGAGAAACACTGATAATTTTAGAGGTTTCTAATGTGATGTCGTAAGTAAACACATTTTTTTGCGCTTACATTGCAAACGCTGGCTAAACCCTACGAGATAGATCAAAATAATGTGCTACAGTATTGTACACCTTAAAAAGGTCTACAAAATAATTTAATATAAAAAATATTTTTAAACAACCGACTTCAAACTCCCGCGCCAACTTTACAACAACAAGCACACGCTATACAAAGTACTTATTAACCGACTTCTTTTATTGTTGATATTTTAAAAACCGCTCGACCGATTTCGATAAAATTTATATAGGACCACATGGGAAGTACGCCCTTTTAAATAAAAAAAGAATCATCCAAATCGGTCCACGCTGTCAAAAGTTCTCAGGTAACAAACATAAAATAAAATAAAAAAACAATCGAATTGAGAACCTCCTCCTTTTTTGAAGTCGGTTGAAAAGAGTTTTATCTAAAGAGACATTCTGTAGTACATTTAGTATCAGCATTGCACCCGTGCGAAGCCGCGGCGGGTCGCTAGTATATTGAGCATAATATTATCGGGAACTAAGTAGGAGGTAAGCAATCCCGTGCGATGTTTACATTCAATCTTCAGATGACGTCCTGGCTGCAGCAACCACGCAGATAGCTGTAACGGAGCGCTCGATTCATCTTAATATCACTCCATTTATGTACAGTTACTTAGTATGTAAAATAATCATATATTTAATTTCACTATCTTTGATTATATTCGAGCGTCAAAACAAAACTGGACCATAACAACCTTGCATTCAAGTTTATCGATAACACGATATAATAAAGTCAAATATTAGACATTGATGTGTAAATTATATTAGACATATAAATTTTTTTCGATAAAGCCCGCCAACCTGCATTGGAGCAGCGTGATGGGTCTAAGCCCTAATTGCCTCTTTTCTATGAAAGTGGAGGCCTGTTCCCAGCAGTGGGACGTTAATGGGATGTAATGGTGTTGGTGTTTTGAAATCGGTTCGTTGGTTTGTCCTTCAATCATTGTCCGCAACGGAGCAACGGATCGACGTGATTTTCGGCATGGGTATAGCTGAGGACATGGAGAGTGACATAGGACATTTTGTCCCGGAAAATCAAGGAGTTCCCGTGGGAATTGAAAAAACTTATTCCACGCGGACGAAGTCGCGGGCATCAGCTAGTCGGTTAATAAAGCGCTAAAAAATATTTGCTACCGTAATAATAGGAGCACCCGTATCCGTTCATAATCTTATTAATTAAGCATGTTACAGACTAGTAAAGTGATATTAAAATCGGTTGTCCGGCGATATTACGTTTTCACTATCTGCAATAAGGCCCCAACCAGACGTCGCTGGAGATTGAACGTAAACATAGCACTAGAGTATCGAGCTTAATTCTATTTTAAAGGCGGGTGCAAACTATATTATTAACATCGTTTATTACTAGTGGTTCGGCCCGAACTAGTCCCTCGCTTCCTGCGAGTTAGACCTACCAAAAGACGTACACTTGAACCTATTTTTTATATCTTGAATGGAAGATGTTCAACACTCTTTGTATTATTTGACGAATTTTATTTAGTCCACAAGCCACAATAATTGAAAATATCCAATGTAGCGCCATCTATGAACACAATTGTAAATATTGCCCAAAGGATTAATTTGTTGTTTAGCTTATGTCCTTCCCCTTGATATAAACTATCCCTCTACCAAATTTCATCAAAATCGGTTGAACAGATGGACCATGAAAGCGTAGCAGACAGACAGGCAGACAGATACACTTTCTGGATCATTATTAAATACACGAACGATAGGTAATGTGCGCTACGCCTTACAATATTCGCCGGGCGTATATAACTGGAATTGCATAATCGAACAGTCTCGATGTCAATTGGTTTCGCAGACATTTAAATTATTCGGTATAAAATGCAAATCGAAGACCAATATAGGTATTTCGTAGTATGACTCTTCGATTCAATACGATGCCCTTCCTAGAACAGTGGCGACATTTGGATATGCCCGTAGTTCGATTCCCGGCAGGGTCAATTTGGGAAATCATATTGAAGTGAAAACTTCTTTAGGCGCGTTGCTCATAAGGTGGCTCTAATTTCATCGCAATTAGGCACATAATGACATCTATAATCAAGCTGTGACTTTTTCATTGCTATTATTCACAAGTGAGTTATAGAGTTTTTTTTATTTTATCTACTAAATAAAATTATTTTTTAGTATAATTTTCTTCACAAGTGTGTTGAAAAACGTCGTATGATACACGTGTGTATTGATGATTACCGTCCTCGGCTATCTTAAGACCCTCACCTAACGGCTCAATGGCACCTCAGCGGTAATCACCAACATTACACACTAGTACCATAATGTACTATTATTCTATGATGTGAAGCTCTATAAAAAAATCTATAACCGTGTGTATTCTAGTTATCACTCGAAACTTACAACTGAAATGGCTAGATCTCGAAGCTTGTTACTTTTTGTTAAAACTTATAAAAAATTGTGAAAAGAAGAATAGATATCTACACGAAGTATGGTAACAAAAACTTTGCAAAAATAAAATTCTGTACTTAGAATAACAACACTCTGCTAAAATAAAAATACGTAACTTCGTTAATATTATTCCACCTACATTGTAGGTAGTAAACTTTTAACTGTCTACACTTATTTCAAGTTGTAACTGCAAAACTTTGTATTTTTTCGTATTTTCCTGACTTGTTTAGTTCCTCTATTTTCAACAAAGTTTTCCGTAAGTAGAGTGCTTTGGGGTAATTACGATATTCACAAATTGGAATGATAATATGGCAACATTATCAGCACGATGGCACCACTCGACTTGTAGGATAATGTTGTCATAACCAAAAATATTCAAAATAAATTTTTTTTTTATTAAAATAAACTTTTACAAGTATCTACTTTTGAATCGCCGAGGGAATCTACCACTGGTTCGGAGTGACATTCATTATTCCCTGGTTTAGTAGTAATTTGTAAATATTTGCATATTTTACTATTTAGGTAGGAATTTTGTATTTTGCATTTAGGTAGGAAAAAGACTTGTTGGTATCTTTTCACACCGTATGCTCAATGACATGCCACAGATTTACGACCATACCGCGTAAAGATCTAGCCCCGATCTGAACGAAAGGCGCGGCACAAAGCGGCAAATTTGCATGAGTACGAGGCCGCGTCGCGCAGTGCATCTCCGTGTCGCGTCGCTTAAGTGGGCCCAGCTCGAACAAACTCATACAAAGAATAGTTGCTGCTACGTGCCGTACCGCGCCGCGCCTCTGTAGTGGGGCTAGACCTTTAGTGTACTTAGACCTGTCGCTGCGTGCCACTCCGCGTCGTGCATCTGTAGTGGGGCTAGTACATAATGAGTAATAACCCTCCTGTAGTCGGGTAAAAAAATATTTCTACATCTAAAAAGAAAAGTGTACCATACTTACCTACTTGAAAATCGAGAAAACTCCCCGTCTCGAAACCTAGCCAAGTGTTGATTCAATACAATCAAAACATTTTCAGATATTGGAACGTACCACTTATGCCCGCCCTTCGCCTCTTGGAATAGAAAAGACCCTTAAGAGGCTCGGTTATGCTCCGTAGCCTTACCGTAAGTACCATAATCACATCTTCGATTAACGTAATCGAGCGTTCGATGTTCTATTTCGAGCTTAGTTTTCGAGCTCAAGTTCATTCATTATACCCATAGTCGGGACTCGAAGCGGATTCATTGAGTAATTAAAATCTAACGGTACTGAATTAGCGACGTTAAATTAATGGCATTTTGGGTCTTTATTTATTTCACTACACGTTAGCCCTTGACTACAATCGCATATTCTGATGGTAAGTGATGATGCAGTATAAGATGTTAGCGGGCTAATCTATTGGGGGTACGGCAGTTATATTAAAGCCATATCCTTAATCGGTGTTCCAACTAGTCACAGCCGAAGCCCACCAGACAACATTACTTTGACACCAAAGTGTTTCGTCGGTCGAATACACTCAACGTCGCCGTCGATGTATTTTAAAAACTTGTCTTAAGGGTACTTATATCCCTCCTTGTCATGAGTGAGACACAACTATGGAATTTCTAACCCTTTTTGGGGCGCTAAGGGGTGAAAGAGTTTTGTTGGGGAAGAAAAGCTCGTTATTTTCATCGCGTTGTACAGTCGCGGTCAGAAAATGTTTACCACTTTTAAGTTCATGATTGCATGCACATATCTTATTCAGTAAGATGGTTTATATGTGATTTGATTACGCATAGATTATAGATGTTTTAAACATGTATTGGTCGTGGCTATAGGAGAGACGTAGAAAGCAATAAACATTTTTTTTTTCTATCCACTACAAGTTAGCCATTGACTGCGATCTCACCTGATGGTTAGTGATGATGTAGTCTAAGATGGTAGCGGGACCTGTTAGGGGCATGGCAGTTATATTTAACCTATACCCTTAATCGGTTTCTACACGGCATCGTACTAGGACGCTAAATGGTTTGGCGGCACGTCTTTAAATATCGTTGAGAAAATCTTTTTAATATTTCTGATTAATGTTGGTACTTACTTAACAAATGCAATGATGCCAGTGTGTCAAATTTAAAATAAGAATATGATTTTTATTAGAAAAACTCATTAATTGGATCTTGATACTATTATTCTTTTTAAAAATCGATGCTTGTAAACTTTAGTTTCATAATAAACACATTGACATGGCATATAGATCGCGACTGTCGATTATCATTCTTGAGGGTCGTTATCTTATATTATTAACATAGGAAGTTAACTTAGTCTACAGGGCGATACAGTTAGGTCTAGTTTACAAAAATAAAACAATCAACGTAGTAAAACCTTCTTTAATGCTACAGCATTAAAAATCAACCTTAAAGCGTTGAAACATCGAATCAAAAGGGTTGATATTCAAACCATACCCTAACTAAATTAATTTTAAAACTCATGTTTCAATCAACTCAGATAAATCTAATAAAATAAAAAAACTAGATGTAAACAGTAATGTAGAACAGATTAAATAAAGTGATTACATTTTTTTATTTACGTTTAAAAAAATTCAGTCACTTCTAGTAATTTTAATTCATAATATTAAGTACAAAGACAATTGTACGAAAATGGCGATAAATTCAATAAAGCCTCTTTTCAAATAACAAAATGTTATTTTACCTACTTATTAATAATTTTACAACATACTACTACTTATACTAAAGTTCAAATAATGCCACACAAAACTTTTGACTTCATATAAATTTAAAGAACCGATTTCTTAAAATATGTCTAAAATAGACCAGAGGAAATTCAGAAATTATAAATCCCCAGATTGACCCTGCCGGGAATTGAACCCGGGGCCTCCCACGTTAAGACAATAGCGCTCAATAACTGCGCCAGGGAGGTCGTAAAAAATGAGGTGTGAAGTCTGCCAATCCGCTCTTAGACAACGTGGTGAACTATGGCCAAACCCTTCTAATGATGAAATATCCAAGCAGGAAATAATGTAAAAAGAGCAAGCAGCAGAGACGTTTGTCCATAAGAAATAATAATTATTATTCTATTTTTCTAATGAAATTCAGTACACATAATTCATTGACGTCATTAATTAGTTAAATCTATTTTAAACAACTAGTTTACAAATGATCAGTCTTATTTACCTAAATAATTAAATTCAAAAACATTAAATTTTCAAACTTTAATGTTTTTAAATCCACGTCATTAAAAAACTTTCTACAATTATAGGTATAAGGATAAACACAAACCATTAAAAATCTAGTATATTTTCATAAATATCTGGAATAAAAATATTTTATAAAATAAGTCAGTTCAGATTGTATGGTATAAAAAATGAGGATTTTATGAATAAAGTCTTGTTTGAAATCGCCCTTAAAAATAAAGCTAATTTTTGCATCAATTAATTAAAATCGCAACAATATCGCTTAAGTTATTCGGTGGCTCAGGTTCAGGTGGCTTACATACGAATTACATTAAATTAACTTCGTCTATTAAAGCAGTGCTATTCTTTTCCACATAATATTTTAAAAGGCGCTTAAAACCGCCAATTAATAAAAAAAATCTACAAAAACAAAACTAAATCTACAGGAGCACTAAATGTTTTAGATCTGTAGATAGCTCTTATGTTCAGACATTCGTAAATAAATAAATATGTAATGTTTGGAATGCAACAGCGTGAAAATAAAAAATCATTGCTAATTCGTAACAAAGTTGCTGTGAGGGAATAATTAAACGATACGCTGTTGCAAAAAGATAGCGTTGTCTGCGTTGCAAATCTTGGTTGCAACTCGACATTAAAGCGATGTTGCATTGTAACAATACGTGCTGTTACTGTTGCAACTAAATAACGTAAAAAATATTTTTATAAAAAACATAGCCATAAAAGTTCAGTAAATCTTAAACTAATAAAACCCTTCTAATTATTACTAATTCTATTCATATTCTTTGACATCTATTCTTAAAGCTTTCTAGTTAGGCTTTCTTGAGTATCATTTTAGGGTTGTTTTATAAGTAACTAATAATATTATAATAAAAAATTATACAAGAGAGCGGGAGAGAATACTTAAAATTTATCAAAAATTTTAATCTTTTATCAAATAATTATATTTATAAAGCTTTTCAAATAGTTATCCAATTTAAATAGTATATTACGAGTATATTTTTATCGTTTCATTAATAAAATTATAATATTATTTTCTTTACTTTTTTAATTGATTTATACGTGAGTTCCGGTTCCTGCAAAAAAGAAAGTATTTATTATTTTATTTTTCGTATTTTTTCGTACTTTACCATATCTTTAGTATATTCAAATTCACAATTTTCTAATTATTATTGTGTTGTACTAGCTAACTGAGAACAAAATATCAGGAAGCTTTACACAATCATTTTTATTATACTATTCCGTATGTTTTAAACAGATTGTAGTCTGTGGGAAGCCTTAATTTCGTCTTAAAAATGAATAAAGAACTTAAAACTGATGTTAATGTAATAAAATCGAGAAATATGACACAGAGGATATACAGCTCATAAAGCGAGCTCACAAAAGCCGATACATCAAGTTGACACTAACTGACTAATTAACTATCTATCCAAATAACAACAAATAAAAAACAAACAGTTTGTGTGTGTAGTGTAGTGGAACAAATAAATAAAAAAGTTTATTAAGTTTATATTGGGTCATATTTCACTGTAAATAATTTTAGTATAAGCTAATCTATCTTAAAATGCAATTGTAAGGATAGATTTAAGAGTCTGTAATAATACTTAAATAAATAAAACTGCCATAACAATTTACCTTTGGTAGATATTTGGGACGAGTGCATGCTTCCTTGACTGGACGGTGGGAGTATGTACAGCGCTCCGGTGCCTTGAGGCATTGATTTTGGCACCTACAACCACAAATATGGTATAAGAATAGAACCTAATGGCATTGGTGTGCTTTTTATTATTTACGACACGATTTTTTCGATGATCTCTAATTTTGAAAATAAAATAAAACCTATGTTATACGCTGATAATGTAGCTTTCTATAGGTGAAAGAATTTTTTAAAATCGGTCGAGCAATTGTTGAGTTTATCCATCATCAAACAATCAAATCTTTCCCCTTTTAATAAATTAGTTAGACTGGTATAGAGTGCCCAGCAGACGTTCTCTTGCCTGGGGGCCTACCATCTTTTAAAGCCGTATAGGTCTAATATTGTTATAGAATATAGTAGTGTAGAGTTCAGTAGTTTTCACACCACTCGCTCAACAACGCCTTATTACATGGCCTGTTATCTAAGGTTAAAGTAAGACATTAAATCCCTAAGGTTATAATGTTGTACTGAAATCCATTATTCCCTAGGGTTATAATGTGATTTGAATTTAGAATCATCGCGCATCTGAAGCAAGATCTGAAGGAAATTCTATTCATTCCAAAGAGGTTTTATTCTTAATTCTTATTGCTAAATCCATAAAGTCTAATTTCGGTAAACAGAATGTGTTCTCAGAAGGCGCGGCCAACTTTATTTTCGAAAACCGAAGCCGTGGCCCACTAGATTCGCACTGAGTAGGCCACGCTAGCTGAAAGAAGTGGTTGTATCGCGACTGTGATCGCGAGGTATGAAAAGTAGAGTATTCACCGTAGGGGTAATGCTGTATTAATCTTGGGCGCCCCTAATTCCCGCGCTACTCTCCTGAGATGCAACACCCTCGCTACGCTCGGGAGTTACTCTAAAATCCCTCGTTCCGCTTGGGATCCCGGCGCCCGTGACATAATACATCGCATTACCCCCGTGGTGAATAATCTACTATTATATAAAAGTGTTATAGAATTATAATCCTTATTTTAGGGACGTCAAGGTACGTGTAATTAAACCGTCATTTTAACATATTATTACTGAATTAAGCGACGGTAGTAACCTCCTAGAACCTGGAACTTGATTGCAGCGTCACTGAGTCCAACTGTAAATATATATTTTTTGTAATCATGCTATGTATTACAAATACGAAAGTGTGATTGTTTGTTGGTTTGCCATTCAATCATGTCGCAACGTAGCAACGAATCGACGTAATTTTTGGCATGGGTATCGTTGAGAACCTGGAGAATGGCATAGCCTTTTTGTCCCAGAAAATTAAGAAGTTCCCGCGGGAATCATAAAACTTAAACCACGCGGACGAAGTCACGGGCATCAGCTAGTCTTTTGAAATCATGCCAATCCGCACTTGGTTATGGCCATTACCCTCTATATTTTGATAGGAGACTCATATGCTCAACAGTGAGCCGACGATGGCTTGATAAATGATAAATGATTTATTTATTTCAGGTAGGACAACTTCGGAAAGTTGATTCTACTGAGAAGAGCCGGCAAGAAACTCGGCAGTTGCTCTTTTCTTCAAAAAATAAAGAGGTTACAATAATAAAAAGAAAATTATACAATACAACGCATATTGTACGTTAAGATACAAGTATTACACTGACTTGTGGGTCACTGGATGCGAGGCCGGTTGCTTCCATGCAACTTTGTCATGACAACTTGAGGAGGAAACTTGGACTTACTTGAGGCTGCGCACTGCTGTTGCTGGTGGGCGAGCCGGAGGGCGGAGTGGTGTACGGACGCGACGACGACGAAGACGGCGGCGTTACTGACGTACCTGACGCAATAAATTAGTTGTTGATAGACATATTGTAATGTCACCGTAAGATTTTAAAAACCGTAAGATTGTAATCTAACGCTTATTTTTTCGATAGATTTTAATTTACAATCTATCGAAAAAAACCGTTCAATGTTTTAAGTGTCAATTTTTGAAATATTCATTGTATTTACGTTTTCTTGTCTCTTTCTTGTAGGTTAGGTTAGAGTTCGACATAAACAACCAAGTAGTGCCCGAGCACTTAGGTTCTATCGGGTTAATAAACCTAACAGATTACAATGTACCGAAAAATAATCCGTTATATTGTAATCATTCGACAGTTTACAATTTCGCGAGTTGGATTATAATCTAACGGTTTTTACAATCTTACGGTGACTTACATACTACGTTTTTACTTATTTATTTACTAGATTAAGCCCGCGACTTATACGGTTACAGGATCCCTTTAATTTTCCGGCATGAAATGTTTTTCCCCGGGATACAAACTATCCCGCTACCAAATTTTATCGAAATCGGTTGAACAGATGGGCAGTGATAGCGTAGCAGACAGACAGAGACACTTTCGCATTTACGCATTTGTAATAATATTACTTATAGTAAGTATGAATTTATCTAGATATCTTAATTGCACACACAAAATAAATAGGTAAAAAAAAAAAAAAAAGATACGCGCCGAATTGAGAACCTCCTCCTTTTTTGGAAGTCGGTTAAAAAGGTGTAGGGTAGGAGGAGGTCTCATAAGCAATTTCTTACTTATAAACAAACCAGAGCGCGGGATGGTGCTGTATTTAAAAATAAATAAATAAGTAATATATATATTTATATACATGATAAAATATATAAATTTAAGACCAAAAAAAAGAAATGTATATATATATATATATATATATATATATACTAGTTTTTTTTACCCGACTGCGGAACGCACAGGGTTATTTGAAAATAGAAGTGCGCATCGAATGACGCTTTTGTCTATTTAGAGATTTCACAGAATATCCTGGTACTTAGGTTGTATACCTAGAAGGATATACGCTAATTTTACTAACCCGGAAAATTTAAGAGTTGTGACAGAAATCAAAAAACCATAATAGGGAATATGCATAAAATTTAAATTTGTCTCAAATATTTCTTTCTAGATTCTTTATTGTCCTTACATTATACTTAAAAGGTATTTTTTTATTTGGTTATTATTTAAACCCAGAAAATGTTAAATAGAAAGTGAAAAATAAGGGAGCCAAATTCAAACTTGCAAAACGCGTCACCATTGGTCGAAACGAAATGTGACGTAACTGGTCACGTCAGTGGATTTATCGGCGTCGATATTCATACTGTGTTAGTAGTGTTTGTGAGAAAAAATTGTTTAAAACTGTATTACTGTGTGATTACTTGTTAAATAATAATAATTATGAAGTAACTGAACTGAATCGCTATAATAAACAAACTATTAATGAGAGATTAATGGGGCGTTTGAACGGCTCAAATTTATACTTAACTTTGAAACACCAATTAACGTAATTATTTGACTATTTTCAAACCTATTTATATTTTTTACTATGTTATAAAGATGTAAATGATTGATTTAAGAAATAAAAATAAATCATGCATATTCCCTATTCACGCGGTTGAAATCGCGGGCATCATCTAGTTTTTAATGTATCTAAATCCACGCTGACGACTCGCAGACATTATTATCATTACAATCATCATCATTTTATTATAAATTAATAAAATGTCTTACTTGGTGGATGATAATTAGTATTTCTTAATGTGTAGTAGGGCGGAGGGGCATTTTTTGCCGGATTGTTGACTGGTGCCCCATATGCTGCAACAAATACTTTACATAACAACAACCTTATTTCCAACTCCTTTAAAATAATAATCATAAATCATAAACTTTCTTAAAATTATTGCTTTCATAAAGGTCTAGCCCCACTTGAGATGCACGGAGAGGCGCGGCACGTAGCGGCAAATATTATTTGTATGGGTTTGTACGGAACCGCGTCGCGTAAGGGGCCCAACTCCATACAACCTCATACAAATAATACAAGCCGCTAAGTGCCGCGCCGCGCCGCGCCTCTATTGTGGGGCTAGATTTTTATAGACACAAAGAAAATACACATGAAATTTATAAATAAACAGAAATCAAAAGAAAATACTTGAATAAAGATTACTTAGATTAAGAAGGTAAGAGGTAAGGTACGAAGGTAAACAGTACCTGCCTTCGAGACTGTGGCGAAGTAAAGAGTAAGTAAGTTTAAATAGAAATTATGTAAACTCACACAGGGGCCCACTGCTTCCTCGTAAGTAAGGGTTGCCGTAAGTAGCAGCGTATCTCACGTCGAGTCCTCCCGTCATTATAACTCCAGGATTTCCCATTGGTATCACTACAATAATTAATTTATTATTATACCAAAACAACGAATATAACCTATTGAGCTCTTACAGTTTTTCCAACGACCTCTGTAGCGAAACAAAGGTCGAGTAGTTGATGTGCTTCTTAATAGAGATCCTGTCATGGAATCTTATCATAACAAATACAGTCTGGTCACACTGAACACAGACATCTTTAACAGTAGGTAAATACAATACCTAATGTCATGAAACTTGGAAACCTGTTCAGAAATCCTATCATAATAAATACTATGAGGTACATACAATCAGGTCCTATTATGCCACCCCTAGTCTTCCACAGCTTCCTTTGCAATTCAAAGGCCCACAATGATTCTGGTACGTGGACGCATCGGTGATTTGTGATATGAAACCTATTACAAAATCCTATCACAACAAATTGATACTCACAGTCGGGTCCCATCATGCCACCCAACCTTCCACAGCTCCCTTGGCGATTCAAAGACCCACAATGACTCTGGTACGTGGACGCATCGGTGCTTCGTGATAGAGATCCTGTCATGGAATCAGGTTGTGGTGGGGCGTAGTCCCTGGAGTAATCTACGTATGGCACGTAGCCGTTGGCTTGGTCGTGTGTCTGAAATAAACATGTATTTTTAGACTCTTTTAAGATTAAAAGAGAATTCGTAATATAAGAGTGAAGGAACAGAGAGTGCACCTGAGTATGCGCGCACATACTTGTGCACTATAATATCTTCCGCGCAGATCGCTATAGGCTAATCTCTCTAGAGATAGGCCGCCGTGGCCGAAATTCGGTCGGGAAAATATTAATTAATAATCCTAAAATAATATGACGATGAATTTTTAAAGCTCTAGATATAGATAACGTTGTAAACCTTTAAGAACTAGCAAAATCAATTGATTTATCCATAACTGCCTCGTTAATCTAGTGATTAGCTTAGTTGACTGCGGATCACGAGGTCCTGGGTTCGATTCCCGGTCGGGCATAAAAGTTAGGTATTGGGTTTTTCAATTAAGAAATTCTCAGTGCCAGCCCGGAGTTGGAAGTTGGCGGTGTTTCACCCCCGTGCCTCGGAGAGCACGTTAAGCCGTCGGGCCCGGTTATTATCACTAACATGATAGTAGTCGTTAAAGCCCGCCAACCCGCATTGGAGCAGCGTAGTGGGTCTAAGCTCTAATTCCCGCTCTCCTATGAGAGTGGAGGCCTGTGCCCAGACGTGGGACGTTAATAGGCTGTAGTGATGATCCATAAATTAGAAATCTACACTGGCTCCATAAATACCTTCTACAGGTGAAATTCCGACCAACCAAGGTCGTATGAAATTTAATAACGTAGTTTTAGGTAATGTTGACAAAGTTTCATTGCTTTGAGAGTCAAATTACGTTTTGTGATCCCAATTTCCAGTCACGTTCCGAATGGCCCCAGCGACAGGTACTTAGTTTGAAAATTTACAAGAATCCTTTATGTAGGTTGAAGGATAGAAACCTTAGAAGTGAAATTTATATATTTAACTAGCTTTCACTCGCTTGCTTGCTTGCTTAGCCCGGCGTTTCACTCTCGTTAAACTCGATTTTGATTGGTAACTTTTAAACCCTATTTCACCTCTTCAGGGATTAAATTTTCAAAAATCCTTTCACGGCGGATGCCTCCGTGATATCTAATAACTGTCTTTTTGCCAAAATTCAGACCAATCCATTTCGTCGTTTGAGCTGTGCGTTGATAGTTCTGTCAGTAACCTATAACAAGATGTTGCCCGCGACTTCGTCCGCGTAAGTCTTATAATTCCCATGGGAATTTCTTAATTTTTCGGGATAAAAAGAAGCCTAGGTCACTTTCCAAGTCCTATTTAACCAAGTAAAAAAATCACGTCGATCTGTTGTTCTGTTTCAGCGTGATTGAAAGACAAACCAACAAACACACTTTCACATTAATTATAATATTAGTATGATTTAGAACTCTTTACCATTTCTAAATAAAACAAAATCAAAATAATTTTGCTATTGTCGTTTCGAAAATATTTGTATCGAGAAAAATTTAAGCAAGATATTGAGTCAATTGTTTTTCTTATCTAATAATTTTGACTAAACAATTGAAACATCAAAGATGTTATTGCAATTATAGATTTAAAATAAAAAGTTTTCAAAAATTATTTTATTATATATATTTATATAGTTTTCATATAGCGGTATTTAACTAGGTATTTCATAAAGCTCTTTCATAGAAAAAGTGTCGTCATTTCAAATTCAATTTTCCTCCAATATTGAAATTCTCCATACTAACTATACTAACTACTAGCTTATAACTTTAGTCTTCAATACCTTCTAATTCTAAGACTAGAATATCAGCTCTTGCTTCATTAATGTCATTACGGAGAAAGTTTCTTAGTTGCATTATTTAGTTGCCAAGTTCCCGGTAAAGTAACTTGTATTATTATAGTAGGTATTAGTTAACTAAAGCCGACCGGCCATCAGTTTCAATTAACCTATATCTCATTAAGGTATACTATCAAGAAGTTTAGTCTCCAATTTATATACTATAATATGTGTACTCGATCTCTCTGCGTCTTATTCCGAGGCCAACGAACCCACTTGAGATGCACGGAGCGGCGCGGCACGTAGCTTCAAATATTATTTGTATGAGTTTGTACGGGCCCACGTCGTACAGTGCATCTCCGTGCCGCGTCTGTGGATCCAGCTCTATACAATCTCATACAAAGAATAGGCACTTGTCACTACGTGTCGCACCTCTGTTAAGTGGGGTTAGACCTACAGGCGAAGCAAGACTACGGAAGTGAAAGTGCGGAAGTCCTTACAAGACACGGAGTCCAGTTTAATTGACGACGATATAAAACAAATACGAATTTCGATTTTGTTTTGCTATAGATTGTTATAGACAGAAGAGCCTTAAAAACAACACGCCGGTACAATAATTTGGCGCGTGACTTGAAATCTATATCAGGAACAAAAGATACCAAATTCAATAAAACCAATTCAATATTATTTTCTTCGAAGCTACCTATACTCATAGTTTAGTTTTAGTAGAAGTTGTTAAAGGGGATATGTATACTAATTTTAGGCCTAGCCTCAATACAAAGGCACGAGACGTAGCGGTAGGCTAGACATTTATGTGTAGTGTCTGATTTTACTTGGACTGGGTAGTGGGTACACTATGAACTAATTCCGTTATACCTACTTAATCTCTAAACTAAACTGAAATGACACTTTTGAATGTATTGCTATACATTTTTTATCCACTACAAGTTAGCCCTTGACTGCGATCTCACCTAATGGTAAGTGATGATGCAGTCTAAGATGGTAGCGGGAAAACCTGTTATATTAACTACGTGCTACGGCAGTCAAATTTACCATCATGAAAAGAAAAACAGAATAACAACAGTTTTACAATACAAATGAACTTTAACAAGTGCTTTTAAATCGTTTCCCACTGTCATAATACATCAACATCTCTACGAATCTATTATTATCTTTTCATCGTTATAATAATTAATTACAATATTATTAATGCTCTAAATTGCTCAATAAAAGACCGACATAACTCCTAAACAAAGACACGGAGGCAATCATAAATAGGGTGGGTGGTTCTTCAAAAATCACGTTATTTACACGAAAATTTTGTGCCACATCTTATTTACAGAATTTTAATATATTTTTTTTAAATTATATGGCACACTACCTTTGTTTACGCGTATCCGGGTTTAACTATTCAATATATTAAATATTTTTTCTAATAATCATTTATTTATTTATTTGCGGGTTACGGTAATGAATAAGGTGTCACGGTAGTAGAAAAAGTGTGGTCTGGGAATGACAATAAAATTATGGTAATGAATAATAGTAAAAAATATGTTTATTACTTTGTAAAGCACAGAGTAACAATATGATTAAGGTACATAATATGCATATTTTACTTATGTACTAAAATAATGATTAACTAAAAATATTGATACACCTCTCTTTTAACGCTTTATAAATAATTAAACTGCTTCTTCTAACATATTTCTTCTTCTTACTACAAAACATATTCCTAGTGTTTACATAATTTTTAGCCTCAATCAGTCTTATAATATTGCAGCGTAATATTATTCAGTGCAATACACTTGTGTTTTTTAATATAATTAACCAAATTTTGTTGATCTCGCAAAATTTTAATCAGTTGTTTTAATTGTTATAGTCTTTCTTACCGGTATTAAGTTTACATAATTACTTAAAAGTCTTAAATTTTCAAATAAACAAAATTATTTTGAAATAACAGGAATCAATTATTATCAATCTTTTCGTAACGCACATTTAATGGCAGTACAATTTCCTGTTTTGCATCTTTGTCTTCAAAATCAGAGTCACTTATTATGGGTACAAACTCAAAACATTCATCCAGATCTGAATCACCTCGAAATAACCTAATAAGATTTAAGATTTGTGGATACAAATCAAAAAAATAAGATTTAAGAATGTGGAACGCCTTTCTTGAGAAACTTTTTCCAATTCAAATGCTACTAATCTCGCAAAATTTTCATTTCTCACGTCTTTAGGGCGCTGATTGTGAAAATCTATCTTGTGTAATACATCTGTTACAAATGAAAATCGAGTTTTGTCAGCATTTCTTCGATAGACCATAGCATCGATTAAAACACCTTCATTTGTTTGCGTTCCAACTTGTTTTTTTTTTAGAATATTTTTTTCGCTGCATCTCATTTTTTTAAATCCCGTTAAAATTGAAGGCGATGTTGATCTTTTCCGTTCCATATTAATTATTCGGTAACCTGCAATCAAATATAAAAATAGCGTTAAAATGCTGGATGAAGGATAGATAGTGAGAGTTATTAAAAAGGATTATACATTAATGTTCAATGACTGGACAAATTCCTCAAAAGCCATAGAGTCTTCATTTGACATAAAATCTTGTGCTTTTGACTGATTTCCTAGAAAAGTAGCATTTTCCCAAATATTATTTGTAAGGTTTGCTAAAGTTTGCACTCTAAGTGGCTCAATTATTTCATCATCCCTTATAGCGCTGGTACTTGGTTGATTAAGAATTCTGGTGAATTGTATACTTTTAGGCGTACCAGTTATGACCTTCTTCGTTTTAATCATTTTTGAACTAAGCGTAATTGGTTGTTTATTTTTCTTATCTTGTAAGTCATTATTTTCTTTTGTATCATCAACCGCAGCATGTTTTAGAAATCCTAAATGTTTTCCGTGTTTGCAAGGAGTATCGGTTTCAAGGCAATCAAAGCAACTCCTCTTTCGAAAAGCGCTTTGATCACTGTTAACTCGATAAACAACTTGGTGTGTATTCATAGTACCTTTAAAACAGGGAACTTTTGTTGGAAGCTCTTTCTCTTTCTTTAGTATATTATCGGAATTCACTGTTTGAATTGTGATGTTTGGTATATTTGTCCGAACTATTTCAACAAATTTCTCAAATGATCCTATATCCTCTCCTTGATTTACAACTCTATCGGCGGTCCTTTTTAAAACTCCTCCAAGGCCATCAGGAGCACCTTTACCATGACCTGTCTCCAAATAATTCCAAGTCACACATCTAAGAGGAATGTAATCTTTATGAAGTTGAGTTAGGATGTGGAACATAAATCTGTTTCTGTATTGGCTGCTTGGACTATCACTAACGAAGTGTATTGTGTCTATGAATGGCGACAATTTATCTATATAATTTAGTATTGGTACAATGTGGGCCCAAATTGCGGAGGCATCGTGTTTCAAATTATCCGAGACGGTACAGAAGCTATATGGTTTTACTTCGTAGGTGTTGTAATCACGTATATAGATGACAACTGTATGGATAGATATTTGGCTGCGACTGCCACCAAAGTGGAAAGATTGTATCTCAGAATTAAACTTAAGGCAGTAATTTTCACTAAAATCCACGTGAACTACTGCTTCATTATTATCGAGGTTTGTCTTTACTTTCTTAAGTTCTGAATATTGTGCGATTATGTTTCCACAGTGAGGTAAAAATTTTTGAACCGAATTGTTTAGTTTTTGAATCACTACAAGTGGGTTCTCACTTTTCTCTACTTTATTCCACACCAATTTTTGCTTGGTTTCACCTCCTTTTTAGGGTTCCGTACCCAAAGGGTAAAAACGGGACCCTATTACTAAGACTCCGCTGTCTGTCTGTCTGTCTGTCTGTCTGTCTGTCTGTCTGTCTGTCTGTCTCCAGGCTGTATCTCATAGACCGTGATAGCTAGAAAGCTGAAATTTTCACAAATGATGTATTTTCGTTGCCGCTATAACAACAAATACTAAAAATTAAAAAAATATATATATTAAGGGGGGTCCCCATACAATAAACGTGTTTTTTTCGTATTTTTTTGCTCAATATTAAAAACGGTAACAGGTAGACGGTTCAAATTTTCACAGAATATTAACTTGTATATTACCTTTCAAAATAAATAATTAAATATCAATAAAATAAATATTAAAGGGGGGCTCCCATACAACAAACGTAATTTTTTGATATTAACAGTAAACCTCTACAAACAAAGTTAGTTTTGCGGTTCATTAACAAAGGTAATTATACTTCTTGAGTACGGAACCCTCGGTGCGCGAGTCCGACTCGCACTTGGCCGATTTTTGGTAATAATCAGCAATTTTTATCCATTCACTATATACAATTTTAATGTCTTTATCAAATTCACTATATTTCAAATCATTATTTTGACAATGCTCGCATTGTCGATCTAAACATTTAAGATTATATTTATCGCAGCATAAGCATAAGCATAAGAATATTGTTAGCAATATTCGTCATTATTGCTAACATTCAGTAAATTTGCCTTATGCAGGGCCTTAATTAAAAGTTTATTATTTTCGTGCAATATACACTGGCAAGTATTTCTATTGTTTTTTGGGAATACGACCCAAAACGGCCTATTTTTGCAGAAAAATGAATAGGATAATTTTATATTAGCATTTTCTTTTTGAAATAATTGATATAAATTTTTGAGCGTGTCGACAAGGTATCTTTTCTGTTTTTTAATTTTGTTTTTGGTAATGCATTCCTTAATACCTGCGCCCATTCTACTGTTTCGGTCTTCAAGGAAAATTTTTTGAATTTTTTGAATTATTTCGCTTTCTATTTTTGTTCTTAGCACTTTCTTTCTTCCTATGGGTTCATCTTTATTCTGTAATATTATTGAATTGCTATTTTTGTTGCTACTTGCGTTCAATCGTTGAATTATCTGTTTCAATCGCTTGTTTTCTTTTTTCATGTTACTACATACATTTTTGTATCTTCTGAAATCTTTAAGGCGCTGGTTTTTAATCAATTGTACTCTTTTCCGCAGCTTTTCAATAATTTCAGCTTGTGATCTAATGGTATCGTCGTTAGACAAAAGATCTTCTTTACTTACTTCTTTGGCTATTTCATCATTTGTTGAAAGTGGATCTTTCGCTTTAGCTTTTGATGTTACTTCATTGCACACCTTGTCAGTTACAAAAACTTCCTGAACTTTCCTTAGTTCTTTTTTTTTTCAACGATCTTATCTTATTTTCCCGCCACTTGTTTCTCTGTTCTCTCTGAGCACGTGGTGACTTATCAGCAATACCAACAAGTTTTTTAGCTTCTTTTCTTTTCAAATACCTTAATCTTTCTTTTTCTCTCTCTATGGCATAAAGTTCTTTATTTTCTTTTAACTCCGCGTATTTCTTACGTTTCGCTAATCGTCTTTTAGCTAGTTTTTCTTCTTTACTTTGTTTTTTGTTAGCCATTTTATTATTTGCAGATATCAACTAAAACAAATAATCTATCAAAAGTGTAATATATTGTATGTAAATTATAGACGAACTGCATAATCTAGTTGCAGGTAAGTACTAACATAGTGATAAGTTTATAGGGTGCTAACTTATAGGGGATTTTATTTGTAATTAAATAAATTAATTTAAAATTAAATTGATTATTTCAAAAACTAATTCACTACCAGTACGATTTGTTCATTACCGGCACCGTATTTTTCACGGTAATTTACGGTAATGAAGGTAACGGTAGTGAATTTTAGGCATTTTTGACTGGTTTTTGGCTAGATAGCCACACAATTCCAATTTTGAATATACAAACCGAGAAGTACTCCGAATAAGTAACAAATATCAGCGAATATTACAGAAGTATTATTTTTCTTACCTGATTTTATAAATTGAACTGTAATGAACTTGAATTTGATGAAATCACTGTAATTAAACACACAAATTTATTTTTTGGCGCAAGGAAGGACGTGACGTCTGCCCGTGTTGACGTGTTTGGACGAACTGAGCGGGGGGAGCCTCCTTAGCTAGTCAGGCGGTTTCATCAAACGATTGTGACTACGTAAAGTGTTAGACAGTTTTCTGTTACGGCGATGAAATTTTAACTACTACAAAGTTTTAAAGTGCGTTTTAAAGAACAATTAGATATTTTAGCAAAGTATCTACACAAATATCTTATTGTATATTATATCATAAACACGGGGTCGTAATAAAAAACAAAGTCTTTAAGCGTATTTTTGACTTACGAAGCATTTCTTAGAAATTTGCTGTTTGAACTCAGTTACGGTGATGAACATTTTAACTGTTTTATTTAAAAAAAGTCCTGAAATTTCGATAATTTTTAAAAATTTTTTAGTACTCTAAATAAAACGCTATACCGTATTTTTTTTTTAAATATTTGAAATTCATTTAAGTAAAACTTTACTGTCATTTTTGTCTGGTACATCATTTTTGTGCCATTCTGAAGAACCACCCGGGTATTGTTAGATTCGCCTTTTACTGTCTTTAATAGAGTGCAAACGGGAGAAGGGAAATACTAAGGGAAAATGCTGAGACGCATTGGGAAACGATAATTGTAATAAAATACTATAGAAACCGACCTCCTTTGCGCAGTGTGTAACGCTGTTGCCTTAACGTGCGGAGGTCCCGGGTTCGATCCCCGGCAGGGTCAATTTGGGAATTTAAAATTTCTGAATTTTCCCTGGTCTGGCCTAGTGGGAGGCTTCGGCCGTGGCTAGTTACCACCCTACCGGCAAAGACGTACCGCCAAGCGATTGAGCGTTCCGGTACGATGCCGTATAGAAACCGAATAGGGGTATGGGTTTAATATAACTGCCATGCCCCTAACAGGTTAGCCCGCTACCGTCTTAGACTGCATCATCACTTACCATCAGGTGAGATCGCAGTCAAGGGCTAACTTGTAGTGGATAAAAAAAAAAAAAAACATTTATTCACCAGTGGTGTCACAGACAAAACTAGATACAAATGTAACATTTTCGTCTGCGACACCACCCAGAAAGGGTGTACAGGTGTGTTTTGCCCTGCGTCATATGCCCAATAATGCATACAAATCAAGGCGCTGATTTTCAGCTGTGACCCCGTGTGACGTCACAAAATATAGTAGGTATAGGAGATCAAAAATAAAAAATGTATGTGAGGAAGACCAAATGAGATACTGGCCGGAGAGAATTTTTGGCCATTCAATGAGGCAAAGTTGCCAGCACTGTTTACCTACTGTGTTTACTGTGCCGTCAGTGCAACGAGAGAACCCTATTTTTAACTACCAACGCAAAAAAAGAGGTTTTAGTACAATGCGTGTATACGCCCGGCCGATTGTCAGTTACTCTGGTTCGCCTACGGATCTCCTCATTTCTGACCCTGAGCCCTTCTTATCAGGCCCAAAGTTAGCGACCATGTTTCAGAGCCGTAAGTCATCACAAGAAGGACGGACGATCTCAAGCATGCAGCTGGGAGCCGCTGGAAACAAGCGGCACAAGACCGTGCTCTGTGGCGATCCATGCAGGAGACCTTCGTCCAGCAGTGGACGTCTATAGGTTGAGACGACGTGTGTATCTGTGTGCCTGTCCGTGGCATCGTATGACAAAAAAACTAATAATTTTAACAAAAATTACAAGTGGGCATGTTGTGTACTTAACAAAACATACGAGGCAATGTAATGTAGGTACCTTAAAATGTATGTTATGAAGCGGTTGGTTGAAATCCCCGCTGTACCGCTGATATCGTTTCATAAGTTCGTTGTCGTAGCCCGTATCGGGCAGAGGAACGGGCCCGGCCAGCGGCAGACCCAAGTTTGTTGTCAATTGTAAAGTTGACCGGAGGTCCGTCTCCGAACCGTTGTTTGATAGGTCCTGCGGATTTATGTTCGGTTTGTACAACACGGTAAAGCTAAAAGTCTAGCCCTAGTACAGAGGCGCGGCGCGGCACGTAACGGCGAGTAGGTATTCTTTATACGATCAAGGTACAAATCACGGCGCGGCGAGGCACATGGTTTGTATGGGGCCGCGTCGCGCAGTGCATCTCCGTACCGCGTCACTTAAGTGGGCCCAGCTCCGTACAAACTCATACAAAGAATATTTGCCGCTACGTGCCGCGCCGCATACTTCAACTTTAGTTTTTTCTAGTCTTTGCCGGTAGGCTTGTAAATAGCTACGGCGGAAGCCTCCCACCAAGTCAGACCAGGGAAAATTCAGAAATTATAAATTCCTAAATTGACCCTGTCGGGGATCGAGCCCGGGACTTCCCCACGTTACGACCACAGCACTTAACACTGCGCCAGGGAGGTCTTCAATATGTGTATGTCAAAATGAGTGGGGCAAGACCTTTATTCATGAGCCTCTTACAGTACGCTTACTCTGAGTTTTAACATTGCAAATACGATTGATCGACGTAAGAGCTCACCACGCCAAGCGTCACAGTAAAATGAATCTTAACTGCATTGGTTTAGGGCTCATTTCATCATTTCGTGTATTTATTCACAGCCAGCGCTCCAAACGCTGAATTTGTGACTTTTATACAAGAGCTTTTGGGTCCATTTTACTTTGACGCTTGGCGTGGTGAGCTCTCACGTCGATCAATCGTATTTGCAATGTTAAAACTCAGAGTAAGCGTACAGTACAGCTATAATAAATAATCACACACGATAATTTATACGTTAAAATATTCCCATATAATTATAGTTAAATTAAAGTAAATATTATACATTAATAAAAATGAATCTCACCATATCACAGCTGCCTTCGACCTGTCTCAACTCGAGTTTGAAGTCACTTATATTAGAGTTCCGATCGCTATCCTTATAGGGATCACAAGTTTTCCCAAGTTCCGTAATATCGGGCTTCTTGACGTCCTTGGCGGCTTTGCGATGACACAGCATTACCGCCAGCATGATTATAAGAATGACTATCGTTATTGAGGAACCAGTGCATATTATTACTATGAGAGGGATCGATTCTGAAACAAGAATTTCGTTTGATAGAAATCTTTTTAAATGAGATTGTACTCGTAGTAGCTATAATTTACATCCTACCGTCCAACACACCAGCAAGTATTTTATTATTCTACTAGCTGATGCCCGCGACTTCGTCCGCGTGGTTTAAGTTTTTTGTTATTCCCGCGGGAAATCCTTAATTTTCCGGGATAAAAAGAAGCCTATGTCACTCTCTAGGTCCTCACCTATACAACAAAAAAAGAATTAGCGAAATTGATCCAGCCGTTCACGCGTGATGCCGTGACCAAGGGAAATAGGGATTCATTTTTATATATAGAGAAGATATCAAGTTAGCCCTTAACTGCGATTTCACCTGGTGTTACCTTATGTAGTCTAAGATGGCAGCGGATTTACCAGTTAGGGATATGGCAGTTATTTTAACCATACCCCTAATTGGTGTCTACATGGCATAACACTGGAACGCTAAATGGCTTGGCGGTACATCATTGCCGGTAGGTAACTAGCCACGGTCGTAACCAGACCAGACTAAAGGAAATTCAGCAATAGGCATGATGACTGATTTTGAAAAATGGTCAGATTATGTTCGGAAGTATCTACTATTTCGAAAAAATATCTTATTTCAGCAGAAAAATAAGGTTAAGTAGATAAAATTGGCATTTGAAATTTAAATTTTAAAATTCACGCCAAAACGTTCTGCAGTGTCATGGCGTCGTTTGTGACGTCACTATTATTTTTATCAATGTACTCTGTGCAGCGTGCAGTATACAATAGTGTGATTGTCAAAGCTCGAAAAGAAACAATTGTGACGTCATTCGCTTCTTGGTGTTTTAACCAATATGGCGGATTGCTGTATTTTATAGTTTTATTCAATCAAAATAAATAGCAATCTCACTCGAAATAGAAAAATTAATACGTTTTTAGGGTTCCGTAGCCAAATTTGGCAAAAACGGAACCCTTATAGATTCGTCATGTCTGTCTGTCTGTCTGTCTGTCTGTCTGTCTGTCTGTCTGTCTGTCTGTCTGTCCGTCCGTATGTCACAGCCACTTTTTTCCGAAACTATAAGAGCTATACTGTTGAAACTTGGTAAGTAGATGTATTCTGTAAACCGCATTAAGATTTTCTTACAAAAATAGAAAAAAAACAATAAATTTTGGGGGTCCCCATAGTTAGAACTGAAACTCAAAAATTTTTTTTTCATCTAACCCATAGGTGTGGGGTATCTATGGATAGGTCTTCAAAAATGATATTGAGGTTTATAATATCATTTCTTTCTAAACTGAATAGTTTGCGCGAGAGACACTTCCAAAGTGGTAAAATGTGTGTCCCCCCCCGTAACTTCTAAAATAAGAGAATGATAAAACTAAAAAAAATATATGTTGTACATTACCATGCAAACTTCCACCAAAAATTGGTTTGAACGAGATCTAGTAACTACTTACTAGATCTCGTTCAAACCAATTTTCGTAAATTGCGGTTTACGATTTATGACGCATTAAAAAAAAACTACTTTTTTTTTAATACGTCATAAATCGTAAACCGCAATTTACCTTTCATTCAATCAACTCAAATATTTAAAAAAAACTTTTAATTTAAAACTTACTACAGGTTTGTACGGAACCCTCGGTGCGCGAGTCCGACTCGCACTTGGCCGGTTTTTTATAATCCATGATTCCTATTTCATTAGATAAATTCATAATTTCATTGATTCTTGGTTACTGTCATCATGCCTATTATCAATTCCCAAATGGACCCTGCCGGAAATCGAACTCGTGACCTGACTCTATAAGACCGCAGGGCCCACCACTGCGCCAGGGAGGTCTTCGAATCCATTCCATCCGCCATTTTGCGTTTACTGCTGTACTGTGTACACAGCGTCTAACAAGAGTGCACCATCTAACCCAATCCTCCTCTTTCCTAATCAATGCCTAACTAAGTTCATCTACCCGCTGCCCACCACCTCTTTCAGGTCATGAATCGATTCAGCGGCAAAAAAATCAGCCTAAAATCTCGAAATATAGAAAGACTTGTTCATTTTTTTTTCTATAGCTGATGCCCGCGACTTCGTCCGCTTGGTTTTAGTGTTTTTGATTCCCGCGGGAACTCCTTAATTTTCCGGGATAAAAAGTAGCCTATGTCACTCTCCAGGTCCTCAACTATACCCATGCCAAAAATCACGTCAATCCGTTGCTCCGTTGCGGCGTGATTGAAGGACAAACCAACAAACCAACAAACCAACAAACAAAGTGACTTTCGCATTTATAATATTAGTATGATAGTATGATTCGCATAATGAAATATTAAGGTCATAACAATAATTTTTGACGACCTCCGTGGCGCAGTGCGTACTGTGTAGCGCTGTTGCCTTGACGTGCGGAGGTCCCGGGTTCGATCCCCGGCAGAGTCAATTTGGGAATTTATAATTTCTGAATTTTCCTTGGTCTGGCCTGGTGGGAGGCTTCGGCCGTGGCTAGTTACCACCCTACCGGCAAAGACGTGCCGCCAAGCGTTTATGCGTTCCGATACGATGCCGTGTAGAAACCGAATAGGGGTATGGGTTTAATATAACTGGCATGCCCCCAACAGGTTAGCCCGCTACCATCTTAGACTGCATCATCACTTACCATCAGGTGAGATCGCAGTCAAAGGCTAACTTGTAGTGGATAAAAAAAAAAGTTAAAATATTCACAAATAACCTGCTACAAAAAATCTATAACATTAATTTACAAAAAAAGAACACCGTTCAATTAATATTAAATTATTACTTACTGTCAGGTATAACATTGATTTCCATACTATCAGTGCCATATGCATTGGATACTGTACAGTTGTAGGGGCCGAATTGTTTTATTTGGCTCTCTCTTATAATCAGTGTGGACTTCGTTAAACCATCTGGTAGAGATTCTTCTAAGAAGACATAGTCCTAAAAAGAAGTGCCTTTGAATAATTATAAATCTAATTAATCAAATATCAAATAATCAAATCATCAAATTAATATTATAAATGCGAAAGTTTGGATGGATCCATATGGATGGATGTTTGTTACTCAATCACGCCCGAACGGCTGAACGGATCTGGATGAAATTTGGCACAGAGACTGATTATAGTCTGGAATAACGCATAGGCTACTTTTTATCCCGGAAAACTAAGGAGTTCCCGCGGAAACAAAAATACCTCAATCCACGCGGACGTAGTCGCGGGCATCAGCTAGTTTACAATATTTGTGAGATGGTGATAATTAAAAAAAACCCGGCAGAGTTTTGTGGCCTCTTCTCAGACCAGGCCGCGTTTGGAACTCTCGTAGCTTTAGTTTTAAGACACCGTGGTTAAATATCACCATCACAACTAAACTGTCTATCTGGTCCATTACTTTAGCGCCCATATGCTTAACCGATATTAACAAAGTTTTATAGAGGTACATTACATATTACAGATAAAATACATAAACTAGATGATGCCTCTTCGTTCACGTGAATTAAGTTTTTTAATTCCCGGGGGAACTCCCACTGAGTACTTTGTCTGGAACTCCTTAATTTTCCGGAATGCAACCTACCCCTGTACTAAATTTCATCAAAATCGGTTGAAAAAGTGGGCCGGGAAAGCGTAACTCATAGATAGACACACTTTCGCATTTATGTTATTCGTATGGAATATGCCAATATGGATTCATAATTCATATTCATATAATGAACTTAAATATTTAAGAGGGTTAATAAGCCCTACGAACGTAGGGCATCAAAAATTTGTAAGACTCATTTGAGTGATCCCCTCCACGGAAATCTTTAGTAAAAGGCGAAAGATTTATACGTTTTGAAGGGAAACCAGAGTGCCGATACGTTAGCATGGGCAAACTAATGTACGTACGTTGTGAACACAACGATACCTTGTACTTTTCAGGGGCAGCGACATCTAGCGGCGGACTAAGGAGTTAACAGTGGTTTGTATAGATCATTAAAGATGGCAGCACTAATATCATCATCTATGTAATTTTTTGATTGACTGGCTGTTTCGGTATTGTTAAACATTTTTGTTGATGATTATAATTTAATTTTTATCGTTGATAGTTAGTAGCCGATGAATCGATTTTGATTAAATATGGCGTTTGCACCCCAGCGTATATTAAGCTGGAGAAACAAAAATTTCTCAGTACATTTTTTTATTATTGTATTTTAAATGTGACGTCATCGACTAATATGAACCTTAATAAGAAGAAGGCCGTTGCTATAATTTAAAGTTAATATTAAACTTGTAATAATTAAATTCGGAATTTCTTTATCGATATGCTAAATTTTGTTGTGTGATTCTGAAACGAAAAGTTTTTATTCAATTTAACTTTTTGAAAGTTCTTTTCAACCGACTTCAAAAAAAGGAGGAGGTTCTCAATTCGACTGTATTTTTTTTTAAATGTTTGTTATCTCATATCTTTTGACTGGGTGGACCGATTTGGATGATTATTTTTTTATTTGAAAGGGCATACTTCTCAAGTGGTCCCATATAAATTTTTGTAAAGTTGGCGCGGGAGTTTGAAGTCGGCTGTTTAGAAAGAATTTTTTAATATTAAATTATTATTGTTGTAGGTGTTCATAATGAAACAAAATGAAAAGTCTTGCTTGTGGTGTAAATTTGACAGGTGGGTACTAAGCGTAGTTATGAAAGTAATATGGATTATAATGTCTCAGCAGTTGGCTTTGCAACAATAACAACATTTTTACCAAGTTTTGTGTACATAGGTGCTTAATCTCTGGGGCCCGCTTGCAGAGAGGCCGGGTAACGTTTAACCCAGGAATTTTGAAATTTTGACAGAATTCGGTCAAAGTATCAGCTAACTCAGGATTAAAAGGAAAACTCCGCGTTTCTGTAATCGTGCCTTGTGTTAAAGACAAGAAATTACAAGCTGCCGAAAAAATATATATCTAAGCCTTATGATATAATAAGTACTAAGTGTTTTTTGTTTGTGCCAGTATTAAATTATTTTATTCATATTGTATTTTAATTAATTTTTGCATGCCTAATGTTTAGACGAAATATTGTCTGTCTGCGTTTGTCACCTTTATAATATTAACATCTTATTTAAAAATGTTTCTGCAAATAAATGCTATTGGAATTTTAATTTCTGCACCCCTGTTAGTTGAATGCTCAAATGAGTTTGTGTTGTGGGCTCTTCTCAGACCAGGGCGCGTTTAGAACCCTCCTAGATTTTGTTTAAATATACCGTTACTGATTATCACCATCATGTTTTATAAGTAACTGGACTTCATTAAGTGTACAGTGTACCTAAATTGAATAAATATACTTTGTCTTTGAAACTCTGATATGACACGGGTATCTTACGTGATTATGAAAAGAGTTAAGCTCGATCCCTCCAAAGCTCCATATCACGAGTTCGGGCTTCGGTACGGAGAAAGACACGCATTCGATGTGAACACTGCCTCCTTCTACTCCATACTGAGTCTGATTTGACATTATTCTTGGTGGACCTAAAAGAAAAACACATATTTTGACTCATGTTTTAAGCCAATGCCTTAGCTTACTAAAATAACACATCATAATGTAGTTCTGTCACTTTCTGCAGGGAGTGTTATGAAAGGGTTAGCAATATTTTTAATGTATGCCTCCTCAATTTCTGCATTGCTACAATTTAATCTCTCTATGCACTACATTTCCATAGTTAAGCCATTATTAAAGTGCGCACAGGGGCCATACTGCCAATGCTTAAAGTAATATTGTTTCATTATTGTGACTTTCGTGCTTTAGAATTTTAATCCTAATTTTAGGAACATCAAGGTACCTGACATCAAACTGTCATTTTGAGTAATATTGCATAAGTATTGCTTAAAGCGTTGGCAGTATGGCCCCAGATATGCGTTGCAGCATAGAAGTCACGAACTCAGCACTTAACTTGCGGTACGTGCCCACAGATAGGTAATTAACATTCTATACCAGCGCCGCATATGAAGTGCGAGTTTCAAACATCCATTTGTACGAGAGTGTATTGAATTCTGTGATTTTCCATTCCGATATTCATTTTTTTTGCTAGAAAAATCACTTTGCTCCAAATATTTTTGTCTAATTTTATTGTCAATCAATGCTTAGTGCAAAGCAATGATGAGGTCTAGGTTGGAACACGCTTGCTTAGAAGATGCCTATTCACTCTTGCCTTGAAGGTATCTAAGTTGTACGTGGCAGGATCCACGTGCGCTGGGAGGGTGTTCCACACCCTAGCGGTTCGGATCAGAAACGTTGAGCAAAAACGTTAAATACAATTCTTTTTCGAAATAAAAAACTTCATCAACATAATTACACGCGCATCATTATCAATTGCTATTTAGGAGGCATGCAAGTTGCCTTGCCTGGTGGGAGGCTTCGGCCGTGGCTAGTTACCACCCTACCGGCAAAGACGTACCGCCAAGCGATTTAGCGTTCCGGTACGATGCCGACGAGACCGACTAGGGGTATGGGTTTAATATAGCTACCATGCCCCTAACAGGTTAGCCCGCTTCAATCTTAGACTGCATCATCACTTACCATCAGGCGAGATCACAGCTGTCAAGGGCCAACTTGTAGTGGAATAAAAAAATTAAAAAACAAATGTTTTTCTTCTATGCCCAATATGAAAACTTAGAGACTTAATCGAACTTCTTACAAGTTGCATAGTACTTGAAAGAACAAAAGAAGTTACATTTTCTAGATTCTTAAAAAAACTTGTTTTATTTCTTGTGAAACCGGTACTACACCTTGCAAGCGGTATTTTCTCAGGACTTACTCCCTCGAGGCAACAAAAATCCTTCCATACAAGAACAACTATGGAACAAAGTCGTCGACAGAGCCCTTAGTCGCAGTTTAAATATTGCAATTTCGATTGTAGTATTTTTTTTTGTCCACTACAAGTTACTTCTACTGCGATCTCACCTGATGGTAAGTGATGGTGCAGTCTAAGATGGTAGCGGGCTAACCTGTTAGGGGTATGGCAGTTATATTAAACCCATGCCCTTAATCCGTTTCTACACGGCATCGTACCGGAACGCTTGACCACTCTATTATGACGGCACGTTTTTGCCGGTAGAGTAGTAACTAGCCACGGCCGAAGTCTCCCATCAGGCCAGACCAGGGAAAATTCAGAAATTATAAACTCCCAAATTGACCCTGTCGAGGATCGAACCCCGGACTACCGCACTTAAAAAAATAAATTTACACAGCAGCGTTTGACAACAGCATTTAACAAAAAAAATAGAAATAAACCAACAAACTATTAAATTAGCCTAAAAGAACACATGTAAAAAAGGTCTCCGACCACCATGGCGGAGGAACCCTGGTTCCTCTTACAACAAAAGGTATAATAAAAAAAAGAAAACAGCGTTTAACAAAAAAAAAACCCGCGACGGAGGTCGTCGAAAAGTAGTCGAGCGTTTGTCACATTAAATTAAAGTAAAATGGACCCAAAAGTCTTTGATTTAAAGCCACAAGTTCACTACAACCGAATCTAATTTCGAAAGATTCTCGTTAGGCGCACTGGCTGCGTATGCACACTCGAAATTGTAGGTTTAATATAATACAGTTAGGGTTCATTTTACTTTGGAGCCTATGTGTTCAAACGGTCGAATATGATCAATCGCAATTGCAATGTAAAAACTGAAACTAAGGGCTCTGAACCCGGTGGCAAATTTACTACGCAAAGTTGGTAACGCTGCGGAATGGTGCGCAAATGACGTCATCACTTAAAAACTTTGGCGCGTTCCTTACTCGAGATTTTCACATTGTTCAAAAATGGGTATTTAATCGTAGTTTCGAAAATTGTAATCTCTTTTTCCTAACTTGATAAATAAATGTCGATTACAGGAATTAAAAAATATTTACACGATTTCAATGATTTTAGCTAGGTACCTTTTTAGGACAGACAAATTTTCAACCATTTAATCATTAATATTGTGTTTTAGTTTTACAAAAGTAATTCATTTGATGTAATAAAAAATGAAACATAAATATTATGTTTTCATTTTTCCAGTACCTAGGTAATCAACCGAGTTCAATTAAAATGTTTTTAAAATAGCTTCGAGAATGAGCTATTTTATATGTTAATTTCCCTACAATAGTCTTCATCGCACTTGAGCCAGTTTTGAAAAATCGTTTTCTTATTCCTAATACGATTTTAATTTTCACAACTTCACCCATTACACCCCGTTTTACCATATAAGGCAGATAATGTTTTGTAACCCATCTTTCCTTCCATCTTGCTTGCTAATACTTATAAACACTGTTAGGTTGGCGGACTTGTCCACTCTATTATGACGTGATAGTCATTGGTTAGATTGGCAGAATTTATCACTATAATTTTACTCACCTTTCACATAAACCATGGCAGGAGCCTCAATGTCTTGGTACCCTTCCACAGAGGCTCGACACCAGTACTGGCCAGCGGTTTGCTTAGTGATCGTCACCGTTAGGTTGGCAGACTTGGAGACCCTCTAGGGAAAAAAAATTAGATGTATTAGATCGAAAATTCTAATTGTACCTACCTTCGAATAGGGTCAATGCACCATCGATGGTTATGGGTAACGTTAAAGTTGACCAACAGAAAGGTCGCAAGGTAAATGCCACAGATCAGTATTTTATTGGCCATTTATCTTAAGTCAGATTTTGGTAAAAACTAGAAAAAATTAAGTTCCTTGCCCAAACAAGGTACTTAATTTTTGCCCTTGCCTTTTCATATACTTACCTTCATAGCTGTTATGATTAAAATAATAGAATATATTTACCTATTTACATGATTGTAACTAGGCACATAGTAGGGTGTTACAAAGTAATAAGGCGAGCAAGTATATCTATCATAGGTAGGTATTATGTTATAAGTGACGAAACAAGTAGCAAAAATGGTACACAGATTTATAATACCTAAGGCCACATTATGAGAAATAGAAAATACTACCTTCTTCAGCTGTTATTTCAGGGGAAAATAGCCGGCAAAAGACTACCTAACCGTAAAAGCACATCTTGGCTTAAGAATTTACGCCAATTATGGTTCGGGAACAGTACCCGATCGTTATTCCGTGCATTCAAGATGCAGGTAGCCCTAATGATTGCCAAGCTCCGATAGGAGATGGCACTAAAAGAAGAAGATTTAAAATGTCAGCAAAAGATCGCCTATCTACCTTTCTATAACAATCTTCTGTTGTGTTTGTTGGTTGTTGACGTCCAACGTGTTTCTCAATTTTCGCTTCACTTTCAAAAGCGGTAACAAGTTGATAAAAGTTAACGAAGTTGCCGTCAAAGTTGTCATACTCGAGTATCAACAGCGGGTATCGGGTGACGCGAACAAATTGCGTTACGTCCGCTACACGGTACAGCGCTTGAGCCAATAGGGGTTAGGTCCATTGCAAACCCTATAGGTATGTATACCTAATATCTATACGTACGAAAGTGAATGAAAACAAGTGAATATAATTAAAATTAATTATTAATAAATACGACTGCTCTGCCGTAGCCCGTAACTATCTACTGCGTAACGATACCACAGTCATACCTATGGAATCATATTTATTATTCACATTTTTATTAAATGATATTTTATTGGGAATAACTGGATATTGAACTATAGTGTTATATATTTTTGGAATCTACTCATCATTTTCTAGATGATGATTATATAGTTAATCTTAATGTCGAAAAAAAAAAATTAAACTTTAGTCTTTAATGCGGGACCATGGTCACCCCATCAATTTTTTTCTAATTTCTAGCCTATGTCACCCGGAATAAGCTAGGGATTCTAACGATACCTCATTTATCAAAATCGGTTCAGGCGTATAGAAGTTATGATGGAATATACAAACTCACATACATACATACATACATACATACATGAACCCTGAAAACAATATACTCCTTTTTTCAGGCAGCCGCATAATTAAAACAGTAACGTATAACGTAGGTACGAGTACCTTCAAGGCAAGAGTGAATAAGTATCTTCTACCTTCTAGGCAAGCTCGTTTCAACCTAGACCTCATCATTGCTTTGCACTAAGCATGATTGACCGTGCTCTGTGGCGATCCATGCAGGAGACCTTCGTCCAGCAGTGGACGTCTATAGGTTGAGACGACGACGACGAAGCATGATTGTCGTCAAGCGCAAACCTATCTCACAATCCATACTTACTATATCCATACTAATATTATAAACTAGATGATTCCCGCGACTTCGTCCGCTTGGATTAAGTTTTTTTGATTCTCGCGGGAACTCTTTAATTTTCCGGGATAAAAAGTAGCCTATGTCCTTCCCCGGGATACAACCTATCCCTGTACCAAATTTCATCAAAATCGGTTGAACAGCTGGGCCGTGAAAGTGTAGCAGACAGACAGATAGACACACTTTCGCATTTATAATATTAGTATGGATGTGAAAGTGTATCTGTCTGTCTGTCTGCTACGCTTTCACGGCCCAACTAATCAACCGATTTTGATGAAATTTGGTACAGGGATAGGTTGTATCCCGGGGAAGGATATAGGCTATCTTCCCGGAAAATTGTAAAGTTCCCGCAGGAATCAAAAAACATCAATCCACGCGGACGAAGTCGCTGGCATTATCTAGTAAAAAATAAATAAAACATGTTACATCATCATATTTTTTTAATAAGGGTTGGAAGCTTGCATGAAGGTTCTAAGGTTAAGGTAAGGTAAGGTTTTTGAAGTTAAAGACATGAAAAAAGGCATTTAGGTTATTAGTTTAAAATAACAAAATCTTTTATAAATTTCGTAGATATACTTACGACAACTCTATCCTGTTCGTATCGCATCCAAAGCACCTTGGGTTGAGGATGACCGTCCACCAGGCATGTGAGGGTCGCTGTAGATCCAATGTCACCTTCCACGTTCTGAGGTCTGGAGCGAAACGCTGGCCCATCTGTACAGTTGAATAAAAAAAATATTCATCACATCATCATCATCACTACAGCCTATTAACGTCCACACTGCTGGGCACAGGCCTCCACTCTCATAGAAGAGCGGGAAGTAGAGCTTAGACCCACCACGCTGCTCCAATGCGGGTTGGCGGGCTTTAACGACTATTATCATGTTAGTGATAATAACCGGGACCGACGGCTTAACGTGCTCTCCGAGGCACGGGGGTGAAACACCGCCAACTTCTAACTCCGGGCTGGCACTGAGAATTTCTTAATTGAAAAACCGAATACCTAACTTTTATGCTCGACCGGGAATCGAACCCAGGACCTCGTGATCCGCAGTCGACTATGCTAACCACTAGACCAACGAGGCAGTCAAAAAATTATTAGGTACTCCATAATAATCTATACTAATATTTTAAACGCAACGGTTGAACGGATCTGGATGAAATTTGGTATTTTCAACCACTTTGATGAAATTAGAGGTAGAATTATTGAGAGGTAGGTAGGTTACGTCCCTGGAAAGGACCTAGGCTACTTTTCGTCCCGGAAAATTAAGGAGTTCCCTCAGGAATTAAGAAAATCCACGACGGAAGAAGTCGCGTGCACAATCTAGCAAAATATAGATGACTAGATGATTCCCGCAACTTCGTCTGCGTGGATTAAGTTTTATTGATTCCCGCGGCAATTCTAAAATTTTCCGGGATAAAAAGTACCCAATGTCCTTCCCCGGAATACTACCTATCCCTATACTAAATTACATCAAATTTGGTTGAACGGATGCGCCGTGAGCGTAGCAGACAGACAAACAGACACATTCTGTCATCTGTCATCGCATTTATAATATTAGTAATAAGTAATTATCATATTACACACACACACTTAACCCACGCACATTGGATATGTATGCACATGTAAGACGCATATCTCCAAAAAGTTAGACCCATTCGCAAACTCATTCCGATATTAGCAGCTACAGCCGAATAACCTTTGTCCCAGCGCATACCTGCATAATTAAATAGGCAAGTTCTACAACTCCCGCTGGGGATATGACTACAAACTTTTCGAAGTTGTGCTTCCCGTGCCAACGTATGCAACTCTCGGTGGATTGTTTACTTTTAACTTTCACTACAGGCGAACCTACAAGGATGTAAGGCAAGAGCATTGCTTAGTATGCAATAATACTATAAAGTATTAGTATGCATTAGTATGCAACTGTTATTAAATTGCAATTACAACTGTCTGTCTGTCTGTCTGTCTGCTACGCTTTCACGGCCCATCTATTCAACCGATTTTGATGAAATTTGGTACAGGGATAGATTGTATCCCGGGGAAGGACATAGGCTACATTTTATCCCGGAAAATTTAAGAGTTCCCGCGGGAATCAAAAACCTTAATCTACGCGGACGAAGTCGCGGGTATCATCTAGTATAATATAAAGTAAAAAATAATTTTGATTTCTTAGACACACTATGTTGAAGTCGGGCGAGCTTGACGCGTCAACTTTGCTTATCTTTGTTAAACTCGCCCGACTTCAACATAGTGTGTAGAAATCAAAATTATTTTTTACTTTACAGTGGCTTTGGAAGTCGGTTTTTTGAAAAGAATTTTTATTTTTAACTTTTTAGTGTAGTCTTAATCCTCACGGCTAAGGAGTGCAGTACCCTGCAGCATCAGAGTTGAGGAGTTGGGACTTGGGTTTAAGTATGAAGTCGTTGCTTGACACCTACAATATGAATTCCCCATAAAAAAATCCTAAATCGCTATTTTTAAGGAGTTCTGTACCCTGCAGCATCAGGGTTGAGGAGTTGGGACTCAGAGTTGAATCGTATACTCGTGACTTGATACTTACTATATGAATTCACCATCAAAACTGCCTAACTCCCTAGCTTTAAGTCGTAGGTATACCTACAGCATCAGGATTGAGGATTTGGAGTCAGATTTTTTTATGGGACCATCTCGCGAGCTACCTCTAACCACTGAAAAAAAAAAATTTCAAATCGGCTTGGACACCACGGAGATATGCGGTAACATACATTAAAAATAAATATATATATATATACGCGCCGAATTGAGAACCTCCTCCTTTTTTTGGAAGTCGGTTAAAAAAGATTCCCATACAGGATCACTTCGTTATCCGTCTGTTTGTCTCTCAAATCCCTTTTTTTTAGGAACGCGTTGAAAATATATCAAGTTGAAATCATATCAAATACTAAAGTTTGTGGTCCCTTGGAATTGGAAAAAAATTAAGTTTCTAAGTCAACGCAATAAAAAAATGGCCATTGAAAATATATATTTTGAGTATTTTGACGCTCGCCTGCAGTAAATCAAAACCTATAGGATACTTTTCTATATATCTGGTATTTAAGAATGTTGTAATAATATGGTATAGTTATATGCAATACATAATATTTGTAATAATAAATAGTTAGTAGTAGTGTAATGCTAACTGCTAATTATATTATGAATAATTTGTATTAGTATGTAAGACATGAAAGCTATCAATAAATAAATCAATGTATGTAGTAGCCCGCCAACCCGCATTGGAGCAGCGTGGTGGGTCTAAGCTCTAATTCCCGCTCTCCTATGAGAGTGGAGGCCTGTGCCCAGCAGTGGGACGTTAAAAGGCTGTAGTGATGATGATGATGATGAATAATATAGTTATAATAATAATGTAATTCTTAAATAAATAAGTAAATCACTCACGATAGTTTAATCGTTAAAATTAAGAAAATGACTCACACGACACCTCCAAAGTTTTGGAGTCAGCGCTTTTACCAACTTGGTTCTGAACTTCGCACTTCACGGACGCCTCATTGTGCCTCCGGGATACATTCGATATTACCTGCAACAACATTTTACATTTAGCCACCTATTTTTCACTTACCACATGCAAGAATAAAAAGATCAACAGTTGAAAAATTGTCCCGTGGGCAATAAAGTCAGCGAAAGCTTCATGACTCCCAATAGGCATGATGACTGATTTTGAAAAATGGTCAGATTATGTTCGGAAGTATAGCTACTATTTCGAAAAAATATCTTATTTCGGCATAAAAATAAGATTTGGTAGATAAAATTGGCATTTGAAATTTAAATTTTAAAATTCACCCCAAAACGTTCGGCGGTGTCATGGCGTCGTTTGTGACGTCACTATTGTTTTTACCATTGTACTCTGTGCAGTGTACAGTAAATAATAGTGTGATTGTCAAAGCTCAAAAACAAACAATTGTGACGTCATTCACTTCTTGGTGTTTTATCCAATATGGCGGATTGCTGTATTTTATAGTTTTATTTATTAAACTAAATAGCAATCTCAGTCGAAATAGAAAATAAAATACGTTTTTTATAATCCATGAAACCTATTTCATTAGATAAATTCATAATTTCATTGATTCTTGGTTACTGTCATCATGCCTATTCTCGACGCACCCAAAACATCTGCTTACAGTTAAAGTTTAAACTGATTGCAGGTAGAGTATAAATTACAAAAAAAACACCTATTTTAGCGTTGTCGGCACAGTTTTGAACACGACGGTCCAAAAATATGTTTTCAGGGTTCCTAGGTCATGTCTAGGTCACCGTAGGATTGTAAAAACCGTTAGATTATAATCTAACTCGCGAAATTGTTAACTGTCGAATGATTACAATATAACGGATTATTTTTCGGTAGATTGTAATCTGTTAGGTTTATTCATCATCATCATCATTATTTATGTCAAACTTTAACCTAACCTACAAGAAAAAGACAAGAAAACGTAAATACACTGAATATTTCAAAAATTGACACATTAACATTGAACGGTTCACAATCTTTCGACTGTTTACAATCTATCGAAAAAAAAGCGTTAGATTACAATCTTACGGTGATATATACATACTTAATGAGTTTCTTTATACCACTAGAATTTCTAAACTAGATTTGGTTGTATGGAATATCGTAAGAATCATTTCATCCTCCCGACTGACTCTGGCTATTATTTATTTTTTCTAGAATAAAAAGCAGCATATGCAGTTCATCTTTGTAAAAAAATTAGACAATCGGCTGAAACAGATGGACCTTGAAAATGTTACAGACAGACAGACACACTTTCGCATCCATACTAATATTATAAATGCGAAAATGTGTCTGCTTCAATTTCCCGGCCCATCTTTTCAACAGATTTTGATGAAATTAGGTACTGAGGTTTCCGGAATAAATAGTAGCCCATCTCCCGGATGCACCTATCCGGGAGATGGGCTACTATTTATTCCGGAAAATCAAAGTCGCGGGCATCATCTAGTTTATAATATTCTAAGTATAATATGGAGGTATGGAACAAACAATGTAGAGAATGAGTTTTATTAAACTTAATAAGTTCCGACGAACAACAAACCTATAAAGATAACTTTATAAAGCTTTCAAAAATAAAATCTCATTATCTCATAGCAGGAAAATAAAGAATACCGCATACTCATAATATTATTATCTAAACTACAGCTTAGTGGATCCATAATAGCCAACGGTATACAATACAGCGAAGCGCAGAGCCGTTCAAAAATTTACACTGCAGCATATATTTTTTTAAGTTTTTTCACGAGGGAGTAACTGCAATGTGCATTTTACATAAGCCGTGTTGAAAGTAACTGTGTTCCTACATTTCCTCTATCATAAGACGGAAAGATTATTATCACTGAGAATATGCAGAAAACTCATGTAGGTTTCCTAATTCCTAGTGAGGATTTTCTTCACTGTTAAAGCAAGTTATATAATAAATATAATAAGTCTTATGTTTCTCTCTTCGCGTCGTTTTCCTCATTACTGAGGGTCGTAACCTCTTTCCATTAATCACATAATGGTAGGATTTTTCTTGGGATAATAAAGTGATGGGTTCTTAGGTCCTTTCGCATACGACTCGACTGAGTGTACTATTTCAACTAACTAACGATTATTATCAGATGTTAGTGATAATAACCGGGACCAACGGCTTAACGTACTCTCCGAGGCATGGAGGAAACGAAAAGGTCAAATTCGGACTACCAAATTCGGTCACCCATCCAGTAACCGACTTGGGTCAACGTTGCTTAACAATCGCAATCGACTAATAGGTACGCGTTGTCTAGCGTAGCTATAACCAGCCCCCCGATTGTGTAAGGAAATCGTAATCGTAATCGTTTGTCAAACGTATAAAACGACCTGTTTAAGGAGTTCATAGATGCCTGCACGTCAAAAAGCATGTATGAACTCCTTATTAAACAGTTCGAGTAATAGGGCTGTCAAATAATTACGATTTGCTGTTTCAAATCAAATGGTTCTCTTACCAATTCATTGTTCTTAGCAGTAGGTACTTGTTCGTTGTTTATGTACCACCGATAGGTGAGGTTGCTTGGATTGGCAGTTGCTTGACATCCTGGGACAAGGAAATTACTGGTATTACAAATAATTTAAATACTAGCTGATGCCCGCGAATTCGTCCGTGTGGAATAATTTTTTTTAAATCCCTCGGAAACACCTTAATTTTCCGGGTAAAAATTAGTTTATGTCACTCTCCAGGTCCTCAGCTATATCAATACAAAAAATCCGTAGATCCGTTGCTCTGTTGCGGCGTTATTGAAGGACAAACCAACAAACAAACACACTTTCGCAAGTATTCTTAAATATATATCAAAAATTGCGGAACCGGCAGGATAAATTTTATATATGTATTTAAAAATAGTTTAAAAACTTCCTAGTGTGAGAAACACTATATTAAAAATTAAGTAATTAGATAAGTGGTTTTCCGAAAACACGTGAGTTTATCCGGTAATTATGTAAAAATGAATATCACTCGCGATAGTGTAAAAGTTAAAATAGTTAAGTACTGTTATCTTACCAACAACTAAAGCGTCCCCTTCGTGTATCCTGCCGTTTGTTGATCTAGATTTGATCATCATCCTGACTTTCGGCGCATATTGTATCTAGAACAAAAGAATTTTACAGATTTTGACGATTCAATTTAGTTCTCTATAGGTAATTGCGTAAGTTAACTACCTATTCGATATGGAAATAGTAATAGTGGTAAATTACATAGCAACTTTCTAATCAAGGACGAAAATACACTAGGGACAAAAAATCCGCTTCATTCACTTTTATAAGTTTAGAATAGAACAACACTTTGTCCCCTCCGACGCGGACGATTCGCGCAAACGCTTTATTTTGTCTATCCCTAGTGTGTTTTCGCCCTTAGAGTAATTAACTTCTGCCAAAACAGGGAACATCTAATTCCATTCAAATTTCCAGTACGAACAAATGCAGATATCTCAGCGAAATACAATTAAGTATTTTTACGAGAGCACAAAACAGGGGGCATACTACCATCGCATAAAGCAGTGTTGTTTTAATATTGTTGACGTTATTATTATAGGGTCATTAGGGTACGTAAAAAAAATGTTCCACGCTAGCGCCTAACTATTGGGCCGATTTTGATAAATGATACGTCAATCGATTCGTTGTTATAGTCCGGGTGACAAAAGCTACATTTTACACGAACAAAATCAATATGACAAATTTAACATCCAAAAATTGTACGCCTGTTTTGTAATTTGTGTTTTTTTCCGTAGTCGGGTTACAGTTTTTTTATTAATAACTAGTTGATGGCTACGAATTCGTCCGCATGGTTTAATTTTTTAGATTCCCGCGGGAATTTCAGGATAAAAGTAGCCTATGTCACTCTCCAGATCCCCAACTTCGTATACCCATGCCAAAAATCACGTTGATCGGTTGCTCCATTGCGGCGTGATTAAAGGACAAACCAATAAACCAACAAACAAACACACTTTCGCATTTATAATATTAGTATGATATGACTAGCTGATCCAAAGACTTCGTCTGTGTGGAATGAGATTTTTTGGTTCACGCGGGAAATTTTTAATTTTTCTAAACTTTTTTATTCCACACTATAATCTATCTCTGTGCCAAATTTTATCCAGATCCGTCCAACCGGTCTAGCGTGATTGAGTAACAAATATCCATCCAAACTTTCGCATTTATAATATTTGTAGGTACAGGTTACTACTAGTTTAAAATAATACTACTTCAAGTGATGGTGGTAACCCCCCCGAATGGAGTCGTATTCTCGTTTAATTTTTCTCGCATTTCCCCCGGGCCTGAGTCTGCAGAACATCTTGTAATTGGATTGTTATGCTACATCCGAACTGAGAAACTCCAACAGCCGTATAAAATAACTATTATTTAAGCTCACTTAGCATAGTGGTAGTTTTGTTGCATTCTAATGAGTTTTAGAGGAAACTAGACACTTATATAATTAAGTACATCTCTACTAATATTATAAGCTAGTTGATGCCCACGACTTCGTCCACCTGGCCTGAGGTTTTACGATTCCCGCGGGAACTCTTTAATTTTTCGGGATACAAAGTAGCCTATATGTTATTCTAGACTACAATCTATCTCTGGGTTTGTAACTCAATCACGCCAGAACGGCTGAACGGATATGCATGAAATTTGGCAGCAGAGATAGATTATAGAAATAGCACATAGGGAACTTTTATCCCGAAAAATTAAGAAGTTCCTGCGGGAAGCAAAAAACCTCAATCCACGCAGACGAAGTCGCGCGCATCAGCTAGTTGATTATCATGGACTTGCGCAAAGTAGCGGCTGCTTCTATCCAATATTTGAAGAGCATTATATCTGTTTAGCGTTATAGCATTCAAGGGTTCAACGAGTTGTCTAGACGAAGCCGTAGACTAAGTATTAAACCCCTGAATAAAACCATTAACACACCCCATCGATACTTCACCTCCGTATGTCGAAGAACCCTGCAATTTACATGTTTAAAGGTTACACTTCGCTTCCCCATAAAAATCTATACTTACACTGATTATTCTTTTGTTTCTTGTTCTAGATTGAAAACTAAAGCAGGTAGAGATATGATAAATCATATCATATCATATCATTTATTCATTGCATTCTTGTACATATATATATATATATATATATTACATCATACTAATATTATAAATGCGAAAGTTTGTTTGTTGGTATGATGGTTTGTCCTTCAATCACGTCGGAACAGAGCAACGAATCGACGTGATTCTGTACATGGGTTTTTTGTATAGTTGAGGACCTGGAGAGTGACATAGGCTACTTTTTATCGCGGAAAATTAATAATTTCCTGCGGGAATCAAAAATACTTAAACCACGCGGACGAAGCCGCGGACATCAGCTAGTAGGCACCTAATTGAAAAATTAAAGGAAATACCTACTTCTAAGACCCTAAAGAACGCTTGTGCCAAAAATTTACATACATTTTTTATTTTAGGGTTCCCATACAAAGCTTGCATAAGTACGTAGAAGGCAACTTTTACCCCCGAAAAGCAAAGAGCTCAACAAACTTCAATCCTTGCGGACGAAGTCGCGGGCATCATCTGGTCTTCTTTATGTGTTAAGGGGCCTTTTACGGATATGATGAAGTAGTAAATAAATAATCATCTAATATTTTCATGTATCAAAATTGTTATAGTTGGCTATAAAATCGAGCGTAGAGCGCAGAGCTATATATTGTACTTACATAAATATGCTGTATAGTGGCGAGTTATATACCTATAGATTTTTACTATAGGGCCTTAAGGTAAAATGCGTTACTTAGCAAAATGCTGAAAGAAATGTAATCTTCCTAGGCTTACTTAATCGAAGAATCCGTATGAATGCATGAAAATTCCTTTGGAAGCCTCTTGATTGTAGACATGGTTACAGCTTAATCGCTGCTTAAGAGTGCTTTCCATGGTAGCTCCAATGGTATGATGTTACACATTTACAGGCGGGACATACTTAAAATTCTGGTTTAGTATCTACTAGTAGCGACTTCGTGGATTGAGGCTTTTTGGTTTTCGCGGGAATAGGCATGATGACAGTAACCAAGAATCAATGAAATTATGAATTTATCTAATGAAATAGAATTCATAGATTATGAAAAACGTATTTATTTTCCTATTTCGAGTGAGATTGCTATTTATTTTGATAAAATAAAACTATAAAATACAGCAATCCGCCATAATGGATTAAACACCAAGAAGCGAATGACGTCACAATTGTTTGTTTTCGAGCTTTGACAATCACACTATTGTTTACTGCACACTGCACAGAGTACATTAGTAAAAACAATAGTGACGTCACAAACGACGCCATGACACTGGCGAGCGTTTTGGCGTGAGTTTTAAAATTTAAATTTCAAATGCCAATTTTATCTACCAAACCTTATTTTTCTGCTGAAATAAGATATTTTTTCGAAATAGTACATACTTCAGAACATAATCTGACCATTTTTCAAAATCAGTCATCATGCCTATTGTTAAATTTTCTGGGATAAAAAGTAGTCTGTGTTATTCCAGACTACAATCTATATCTGTGCCAAATTTCATCCATGATCCGTTCTGGCGTGATTGAGTAATAAACATACATTTGAGGTATTTGGTTCCCGCAGGAACTATTTAATAGAAGATAAAATTTAATTTTTGCAGACAATTATCTTCCTAGTCACATCTAGGCTGTAGACAAAAAAAAACTTTAACTCCATCTACAACTTAACTAAAATAGAAAACGGAGTTCGAGCATTAAAAAAGTTTCCCAACGCTTAGTACAGGCTTTGCTGACACTTCCCAGACGTAGTCGCAAAATTAGAGCCTTACACCGCCTTCTTATTTTCACTTTACTAGTATAAAAGCACGACCAAATTTCAACGACCTACCGTGTTCCTTCACGGTAGTACTTAAATTGCGGCAAGTCAGAAAGTTGTAAGCCCTGTACAACCACAGAATCCATACTAATATTATAAATGCGAAAGTGTGTCTGTCTGTCTGCTACGCTTTCACGGCCCATCTGTTCAACCGATTTTGATGAAATTTGGATATGTTGCATCCCGGGGAAGTACATAGGCTACTTTTTATCCCGGAAAATTAAAGAGTTCCCGCGGTAACCAAATAACCTTAATCCATGCGGACGAAGTCACGGGTATCATCTAGTAGGTAATAGTATGGTACAACGGTGCATTGGATGTGCAATTCAAATATACTTTAGATCTAAAATATTATAACCTCCCTTGCGCAGCGTTGAGCGCTGTTATCTTAACGTGGGAGGTCCCAGGTTCAATCCCCGGCAAAGTCAAATTGAGAATTTATAATTTCTGGTTTAACCTAGTGGGAGGCTCCGGCCGTGGCTGGTTACCACCCCGGCAAAGACGTGCCACCGTGTTAGCGTTCCGGTACGATGCTGTGTAGAAACCGAATAGGGGTATGGGTTAAATATAACTGCCATGCCCCTAACAGGTTAGCCCGCTACTAAATTAGACTGCATCATCACTTACCATCAGGTGAGATCGCAGTCAAGGGGTAACTTGTAGTGGATTTAAAAAAAATGTTTTCAAGGGTCGCGATAGTAGTATGCCCTAAGGCTAGTATTCGAAGTCCATTTTACGCTGGCCGTTGTAAGTACGCCAATTCAGCGAAAATTCACGAGAATAAAAAGACAAAAATTGCGGGCAGGTTTCTCGTCCTTCTGTTTCTATATTTCGATACGTTTTTCCGTTTATTGGTGGCTTAAGCAGTAATTTATGTGTGCAAGCTGCTACGGTTTTATTTTATCTCATTCGATTTTATGTTGCAATCGGTGCAGCATGTGATCGTTTGTTTTTTACGGCCCACGCTTTACGTCTCGTCTTAATTAGGATTGTTGTCTTTCGATGCGCGTCTGATTCTAAACCGTATACCTCAAATTCAAATTAAACAAAACTCTCCAACTCCCTGGGAAATTGCTTCATTTAAAAACAATAGGCTAGTAGGCTTCGATGGTACGGGCATATAATGCCAAGAAGCGATGACTACCCTTTATAGAAAGTGCTGAATATCCCCACCAAACCACGAGGGAGAGGTAGACCCCCACGGGCCACACGGTGGTCCAATATCGAGATGGACACATCACGCCAATGACAGCCCATGACTGAAAGTACTGGCGCCTTCATAAAAAGAGGCCCGACCCTAAATGAATTGAGATGAGGGCATGGAAAAGAAGAAGAATACGTCCATTGGCTCTTTTCTGATTGCTCGTACTCAAATAGGATATCAGACAATTTCCACACATTTTCCACATTTAATTCCACAAGGTTTTAACGTGAGTTGAGGTAAATCAACGCCATCTATCAGCTATGTAGAAAAGCTTTCTTAAAAAAGTTATGGTTATTACCCAACCAGCCCAACAAGAAGCGCAGACCGACCCGGACATTGTGGCTATAGTCCGGGCCGTGATCGAGGCGCTCACGACTGGGCTGACGGCGTACCTGCAGGGCCAGGGCGCAATACAAGCCCTCACAGCAGGCTTGGCGGTGCTTACGCGCCTCCATGCCTAAAAAGAAGAAACGGGTCCCGCACGCGGTGACGATGACGTCACCCGCAGTGCGGACCCACAAAACACCAAACTTTAGGGCCCGTAGCCTCCTAGGCAGGCCCAAGCCGTCGTTACGGCTTAAAGCCATTCACCGGGGCACAGAGTTGCCCCGCGCCCCGCCCGGGTAAGGAGGCTCAGCCTCGAGGCCCGTACCCCCGCTTGGCCCTCACGGGCCAAACGGAGAAGACCCACTGACGATGGTTATTGTTTACTAGCCAAGACGGCAGGCCCTAGCCGACACAAGGCTAAAAGAACGACACCGGAGAAGTGTACTTCCCCGCGCCACACCCGGGCAAGGAGGCTACGCCTCGAGGCCCGCACCCCCGTTTTGGGCCAAGGCCAAACGGAGAAGACCCCTGCTGCTGCTAGTTATTGTTTCCTCGCAAATTAGAGAAAAATATTATGTAAGTCTCGGCCGAAATAGCAATTCACGGCCTCGTTTACTTAAAAAAGCCTAGGTTGACGCCTCGTTCTTTTAAAATTACTTCGTATAGATTTTAGACTACTTGAGGAAGATGCAGCCATAGTTCAGCACGCTGGCCAAGTTTGCATTCACTCACATTCGAGAAAACGAAGCACAGAACATGAGCTTTATGTGGATATATTCACTCACATTCGAGAAAACGAAGCACAGAACATGAGCTTTATGTGGATATACATGAAATAACATAGAATATCTACTGAAGCGAATAAAACTAAAACAATTCCTGTTAAGTCATTTGATTACAAAACTCGACGAAAGCTGCGAAACTTCCGACAAACTACCACAATAAAGATTATTATATGTCACCCACAAGATTTACGCCAGATAAAGACGTCTAGAATTTCATATAAAAGTTGGCGACGAAGAAAGAAACTTCAAAATATCCAAGACAAAATGACGTCAACATTTTCACAGGCTAAGACAATCTCTCGCTAGATGATGACTGCAACTTCGTCTGCTTGGATTATTGAAGACTTTTTTTGAAAGTTTTTGATTTTCCATTGCATAAAAAAGATTATTTTAAACAGCATTTGTTAAGTCGAGGTAATTATACTACTGCTGATTTTCTTAATGACAAAGTTGCATGGAAGCAACCGGCTTCGCATCCAGCAGCCCAGTTAGTGTAATACTTGTTACGTAAAGTATGACGTGTGAAATACATTCTTTTTATGAAAAGAGCAACTGCTGAGATTTTTGCCAGCTCTTCTCAGTATAATCAAGTTTTCGCACCGGTGGTAGAGTCTTGATTTATCATAAGTGACACAAGTTGTCCTATGTGAAATAAATAAATCATTTATCATTTATCCGTGATAAAAAAAAGCCTATGTCATTCTCTAGGTATTTAACTATATCCATGTAAAATCATATCGATCTGCCCCCTGATTGTGTAAGGAAATCTTAATCGAAATTGTTTGCCAAACGTAGAGTTCGAACTATTTTAGGAGTTCATACATGCTTTTTGACGTGCAGGCGTCAAAAAGCATGTATGAACTCCTAAAATAGTTCGAGTAATACGTTTTAAGCTGTCAAGTGATTACGATATGCTTAGATTGGGCCTCTGATGGGTTTTATATATAAGTTCCATGCCCCTAACAGGTCAGCCTGCTACCATCTTAGACTGCATCATCCCTTACCATCAGGTGAGATCGCAGTCAAGGGCTATCATGGAATGAATTTTTCTTTTTGAACTAAAATTTTCCGTCAAATAATGCCGCTAAAAACACCTTTAAAAGCCGTCGTCAAAATGCGAAATATCAAAAATAACTTCTAAAACATCTTAGGAAGGAAGGACGTCTATAAGCCACAACCGCAAGCAGGGATTACACATCCAATTTTCGCGGGAAAAGTCTTTGTTTTATATTTCATTTATTTTATGTCAACGCTGAGCGTTTATAGGCAGAGCTTACCATGGTGACATAAAGGATGAACTTTTAATTTTCAAGGGGATTTTTTAATACGGAAGAGATTGTTTTCCTGAGCATTGAGGTTAGAAGTAATCTATTTTTTTAAATTAGAATTAAATTCCTTGTCTTTCACTTCATTCAAAATTCATTTTGTCCCTACTCAGTTTTGACTCAGTAGGGACAAAATACTACAATTTAGAGTCCAAATTACTGTATCTATCGCAAGACTGAATTCCTAAATTTTCCGGGATAAGAATTAGAAATATGTTACAACCTATCTATGTACCAAATTTCATGAAAATCGGTTGAAAAGATGGGCCGTTAAAGCGTAGCAGACAGACAGATACACTTTCGCATTTATAATATGGATATGGACTTCCATATCCATATCCATGGATGTAGAAAAAGAGGCATGCAGATTTCCTTACGATTTTTTTTTCAAGATATACTAACTAATCCATACTAATATCTTGGTACCTATATTTTGTGCTAATATTATAAATGCGAAAGTTTGGATGGATGGATGTTTGTTATTCAATCACGCCAGAACGGCTGAACGGATCTGGATGAAATTTGGCACAGAGATAGTATTATATAGTCTGAAATAATGCATAGGCTACTTACGGAAAAATAAAGAATTTCCGCGGGAACTGAAATTCTTCAATCAACGCGGACGAAGTCGCGGTCATCAGCTAGTTATAATATTGTAGCTTAAGTTACCTTCAGTTTGACAGTGGCTGATCTATAGGCTCTATCCGCGGTGTTCTGAGCTTGGCACGTATAGGTCTGATCATGGTGGTGCCTTCTTGGTCGGAGGCGGAGGGTTGATCTGTATGATAAAATAAGTCTTAAATAAACATTCAATAAACATTATCTGTATACGCGTAAATGTGTGCGTATACGTGATTGGACGTTCGTCTGACTGCTCATAGAGGCATGCACACAAACGAAATGTTACTTAACAAAAGCAAAATTCACGCGCGCTCGTAAAGTATAAGAGTGTAATATTCACTGTAAGGCGTAGATCTTAACGAAGGAAAGTTCTTTCAAGTGAGAAAGAAATTACACAGGCAGAACAATATAATAAAGTTTTAGAATAACAAAATCAAAAGATAAAACTAATTTTAAACAATGCCTGTACAGATCTTTGCGCAAGAAACTTTAAATATTGTAATTGAATTTGAAATCTAATATGCTTTAAGCATAGTCTGAATTAATTAGGCATTCAAACAGGATTAGATTAAAGTTCGAAACGAATAAGGCGCGAAAGCGATTGCGGTCTCCACGCAGTACCTCTCAAAATACGGAATTAATTAAGCATTTATTGCAACTTAAATGCTTGAAGACAGCAGCAGACTGACAGTTTGGATTTTTGAAAACTACTCAAATAAAGTATTTTTTAAGTGATTATTATGATTATTTAACAGAGAATCTCCCAAAAGTCGTAAAATCCACGTCCCCAGGTAGTTTTATGTTTGAAAAATGTTATAATGATGATGACGTCACAGTTCAGTATTTCATACAACATCCATTCATTTCATACATTTTAATATTTATTAATTTGATTTGAATGAATTTTATTACATATGGAATAATATATATCTTAATTTAAGTTTAAATTATGTTGCACGCACCACTGTTATTTTTTATTAATATGATTTTGATAAATTTAACATGCTATAGTTTGAATTGTATTTTGTTAGTAGGTATTATCGTTTTATTAAATTAATTATTAATTGTAAATTGGATATAATACTATCATAAAAATTTGCACACTAATGAGTTGAATGTGTCAGCGCAAAATAATTTTAAGACCTAATAATAGTACCACATCTTCCCTTCCCTGAACGACATCATTCGTAGGTCTCTTGCCACCGCTAAAGTGCCTGCAGTATTAGAGCCTAATGGCTTGGCGCGCAGTGATGGTAAGAGACCTGACGGGATGACTCTTCTTCCGTGGAAGCAAGGAAAGTCGCTTATTTGGGTCGCCCCATGCGTGGATACGCTAGCGTTATCCCACTTGCAGGCGTCCTCCATGACAGCGGGGGCAGCGGCCACTAATGCAGAAAGAGCCAAGAGGCGCAAGTATGAAATTATTGAAAATAATTTCCTTTTTGTGCCTTTTGGTGTTGAAACCAGGTCGTGGGGCGAAGATGCTAGATCCTTTTTTAAGGATCTATCTTCTCGTCTCACAGAGTCCACAGGTGACCGGAGGGCTGGCAGTTACCTCGGCCAACATATTAGTTTGGATATTCAGCGGGGTAACGCAGCCAGCGTTCTGGGCACACTGCCTCATTGCAGCGGGATAGATGATATTTTTAATGTTTAGTTTTCAGTTTTTAATTTAGTTTTTAATTTAGATTTAATTTAGATTTTAATGATTTGTATTTTTTCAAAAATTGATTTTTAATACATATTACATAATAATAAAAAATATCAACTCAAATAGTACCACACTCTTGCAAATAAATTATTGCAAATATATTATATTCTATTCTATTCTAATACCAAGCGCACGTTTCAACGTTTGAATAAAGTAGCTAATTAGACTTTTGTCAAATACCCAATTTCAAGGAGTTGATAACGTCGATCGCTGATACGCCACGCAATGCCACGCGTTCTGTTTGCTCCAACCTTAGAATCAAAGCACTTACCGAGCAATGAACCTGCGACCGTCCGACATTAGCTCCGCCGTGTAAGTCACCCCCTGGCTGAGTACGCCCCCTTCGCTGTCCACCCACGTGATCTACAACAAATTAGTAATGTTGAGCTACAAAATTACGTAATTTTGTATCTCAAAATTCCATACTACTAATACCACCATACTAATATTATAAATGAGAATGTGTGTCTGTCCGTCTGTCTGTCTGTCTGTGTGTCTGCTACGCTTTCACGACCCAACTACTCAACCGATTTTGATGAAATTTGGTACGGAGATAGGCTACATCCCGAGGAAGTGCATACTTTTTAACCCGAAAAATTGAAGAGTTTCCGCGGGAATCAAAAAACATCAAACCACGCGGACGAAGTCGGGGGCATCATCTTGTTCAAAATATATTCGTAAAATTATACATTTAGCTGAATATCATGTTGAAGTGCTTCTGTAACGTCAATTATTAATTATTCCCCTAACTTAGGCTGAGAGGGTACATTGAACCGTTTGAATACGTGAGTTTTAACCGATTTATAACCTTTTAAGAGCAACTTCTCTACATAATACTGAAAAACTTTTGTCCTACCATTTTTTAAAAATAATAATACAGTAGAACCCCGACTATCCGAATCAAATAAAACCAGGTGTATTCGGTATTTAAATCAAAAATCCGGATAATCGATTTCAAAGTCAAATCAAACAATAAATAAAATTTTAATAACTTTTTTTATAATAGAAAGGGTTTTACATACGTCATTTAGACAATACAATATTTAAAAAAAAACAATTATAGGGCTAATTTTTTAATTAATTATAGAGCCGTGAAGAAGGAGTTCGGATAATCGGATATCCGGATATTCGATATTCGGATAATCGAGATTCTACTATTCAACAGTTACCTCGGCCAACATGTAACGCAGCCATTCTGGGCACATTGCCTCACTGCAGCAGTTTGGACCTCATTTTTTTTATTGGATGACATTTTTAATGTTTAGTTTCAATTGTTTTTAGTTAAGTTTCAATTTCCGGCCGGCTCTACTCAGTAGAATCAGATTTCCGAACCGGCGGTAGTCTTGACTTATCATAAGCGACAGAACTGTCCTATGTGATGTAAATAAATCATTTAATTTCATGTCAGTATATGGCAGTTAGATATACGCCTCCTACTTAGTCTGTGATCAATAAAGACATTGGAAGTGCATTGATTTTATTAATAATAAAATAATAAAACCTCTTCCCCGCTAGGCACTCAGATAACCTCTAGCAGCATTGGGATGAAACTTCAATAACTCACTTCAGCAGCCGGTTTTCCTCCGACAGACACACATTCCAACGTCACTTCACTGTCTTCCACGGCTTCTAACACTGGGCCTTTCGTGATCTTCGGAGGCTCTGGTGGCACCAGCACCGTTAGACGAGCGGATTTTGATCTGATTGCTGCTTCACCTATCGACAAAATAAAAGAAGCAGGCATTAACTACTTGACTCTAACGACATGTCGTTTTCGAAAAACAACAAGTACATAAGTATTAATTAAAAAAGTGTAACCCGATTACAAAAAAAAAACCGGGAAACTGTTTTTAGGGTTCCGTACCCAAAGGGTAAAAACGGGACCCTATTACTAAGACTCCGCTGTCTGTCTGTCTGTCTGTCTGTCTGTCTGTCTGTCTCCAGGCTGTATCTCATAGACCGTGATAGCTAGAAAGCTGAAATTTTCACAAATGATGTATTTCCGTTGCCGCTATAACAACAAATACTAAAAATTTAAAAAATATATATATTAAGGGGGGTCCCCATATAATAAACGTGTTTTTTTCGTATTTTTTTGCTCAATATTAAAAACGGTAACAGGTAGACGGTTCAAATTTTCACAGAATATTAACTTGTATATAACCTTTCAAAATAAATAATTAAATATCAATAAAGTAAATATTAAAGGGGGGCTCCCATACAACAAACGTAATTTTTTGATATCAACAGTAAACCTCTACAAACAAAGTTAGTTTTGCGGTTCATTAACAAAGGTAATTATACCTACTTCTTGAGTACGGAACCCTCGGTGCGCGAGTCCGACTCGCACTTGGCCGGTTTTTTTTCTGAATTCATTGGATGTTGTGGGAGACCCTGCCAACGCTTTCTTTTATTGTGAGATAGTCTTGCGCTTGACGACAATCAGGCTTAATGCAAAGCAATGATGAGGTCTAGGTTGGAACGCGCTTGCCTAGAAGATGCCTATTCACTCTTGCCTTGAAGGCACCTTAGTTATATGTGGCAGGAAACGCGTGCGCCGGGAGGGTGTCCCACACCCTAGCAGTTCGGAGCAGAAACGTCGAGCAAAATGATAATGATAAATGATAAATGATAAATGATTTATTTATTTCACATAGGACAACTTGTGTCACTTATGATACGTCAAGACTCTACCACCGGTTCGGAAAGCTGGTTCTACTGAGAAGAGCCGGCAAGAAACTCAGCAGTTGCTCTTTTCTCAAAAAAAGAAAGAGGTTACAATATTTAAGCAATACAATACATACGCAACATTACAAGTATTACACCGACTTGTGGGTCACTGGATTCGAGGCCGGTTGCTTCCATGCAACTTTGTCGTTAATATAATCGTCGATAGTATAATAAGCTCGACTTAACAAATGCTGTTTGACACAGTCCTTAAATTTATGTAATGGCAAATCCAGAAACTCTTTTGGAGCCATGTTATAAAAACGTACACTCGACCCCACAAAGGATTTCTGCACCTTACGCACACGATATGACGCTGTTACAGGCTTATGGCGGTTTCTAGTACAAAGATTGTGAGTATCAGATATCTGCTTATAATGATTAATGTTCTGCCTAACAAAGACTATATTATTGTATATGTATTGTGAAGGCACCGTAAGAACACCAATCTCTTTAAATTTTTCACGAAGTGATTCGCGTGATCCGAGTTTATAAATAGAACGAATGGCTCTTTTCTGCAATATAAAAATTGATTGGATATCAGCTGCTCTGCCCCACAATAAAATGCCATACGACATAACACTGTGGAAGTAAGCAAAGAAGACAAGCCTAGCCGTTTCAATATCGGTAAACTGTCTAATTTTCCTAACAGCGAAGGCAGCCGAGCTAAGTTTTCCCGCTAGTGTCTCTATATGAGCGCCCCATTGAACCTTGTTTTCCAAGGTCACCCCCAAAAAACTGTGGAGTTCTCCATTTTTAGTGTTTCTCCATTTATCACTATAGTTTTGTCAATATTCTTTACATTAGGTAGAACAAACTCTAAGCACTTGGTTTTCTTAGCATTCAATAATAAATTATTGATAGTAAACCAGTGTGATACGTGTGATATTGCACTGTTTACATTGTCAAAATTGTCCTTACTTCTATCCACTTTAAAAATAAGGGATGTGCCGTCAGCAAACAATACAATGTCACAAACATTATTGACGTGGTATGGTAAGTCATTTATATACACCAATAATAGAAAAGGACCCAAGATCGAGCCTTGTGGGACACCCATTAATGCAGTTAAGCCCTCTGACTTCACGTGGTTTACGCATACCCTCTGAGTTCTATCATTTAGATAGGAAGCAATGAGATCGAGTGCAACATTTCTGATGCCATAGTGGCTTAATTTCAGCAATAAAGTTTTGTGTTCAACACAATCAAATGCCTTAGACAGATCACAGAAGACACCAATAGCATTCTGTGAACGCTCCCAGGCATCGTATATATGTTTTAAAAGTTTTGCACCCGCATCAGTTGTATTACGACCCTTAGTGAAGCCGTACAGCTCGGGATGCAGGGATGCATGCTATTTGTGTTAAAGTGATTTAATAATTGGCTCAAAATAATTTTTTCAAAAACCTTACTTAGAGTTGGTAAAATTGAAATAGGTCTGTAATTATTCAGATCGTTTTTATTTCCTGACTTAAATAAAGGAATGAGTTTACCATGTTTCATTAGACTCGGGAAGGTGCCTAAGTCTACACATTCGTTAAAGATTACAGCTAAGTAAGGGGCAATGTCGCTTATTATGTTTGATATGACTTTCACAGACATACCCCATAGATCACCAGTATTTTTTAATTTTAATAACTTAAAGTTTTTTATAATATCTATAGCAGTGATGTGTCTAAATTCAAAAGAAACATTGCACTCTTTTACATTGTCCCTCAATATACTCTGAGCTGCGGTGGGTGAGGAGTTTAGAGAGTCGGTCAACAAAATAGGAACATCAAAGCAAAATCCGATACACGAGCAAAAAAATACGCTAGTCTGAAACCGGCCTTGAAGCTTCACGAATGAGTTAGTCGGAACTGTCGAATTATACAATATAACCGGGTATACATCGACCGAATTTAGTTTGCGGTCGGATAATAAATGCGAAGCAATAACTTGGGCCGCCGCGCTCCGCAATCCGACGCGGCCGCAAAACTAACTCGCCGCATAATTTCACTAGAACACTAAATCCCAACTAAAAGCTAAGCCTACCGTCGACATGTGAAGCGATAGATATAAAAACTGCTTGAGGCCATGAAGAAAAAAATCTTTCGGGCTAACTTGTTAGGGGTATAGCAGTTATATCAAAATTCAAAAATTTCGAACCCATACCCCTAATCGGTTGCTCGGTCAAATAAACTTTAAGTTTACTAGCTGATGCTCGCGACTGAGTCTGCGTGGAATAAAATTTTTCTAACTCCCACGGAAACTTCTTAATTTTCCGAGATAAAAAGGCCACTCTCCAGGTCCTCAACTATACCCATGCAAAATATCGCGTCGATCCGTTGCTCTGTTGCGGCATCATTGAGGGACAAACCAACAAACCAATAAAACAACAAACCAACAAACAAACACACTTATGAGACCGCCTTATACTTTTACTTACCTACGTTTTAAGTTTTCATGTATATCTGTTTCTTTTGTGTCTTTGTGGTGTACAATAAAGTATTTTATACACTTTCACATGTATAATATTATAGTACTAGCGGACGCCCGCGACTTCGTTCGCGTGGCATACATTTTTTAACTCCCACAGCCATTCCATAATTTTCCGGGATAAAAAGAACCCATGCATAAAACACGTTGATCCGTTGTTCTGTTGCAGCGTGATTGAAGGACTATTTAACGTCCTTTGGGAAAGAATATTCAAAAACTGTGAATTGTGTATTTCATAATTTAAACCCGTTGCCCAAACGTCAAGTTTCATGGCTATAACTTGAAAATCGCCGGCCTTTTACACCAACTTACAACCCCTATTTTACCCGTTTGGGGGTGGAATTTGGAAAAACTGTGACACGTACTTCTTTATATTATACCGGAAGCCAAAATACCAAGTTTTGTTGTTATAACTTGAAAAATATCTTGATAAATGAAGGACATTCATCCCCTATTTCACCCCTTGGGGGTACTTCTTTATTTATTACTTAAAGCCAAAATACCAAGTTTCATTGATACAACTTGAGAAATATCTTGAGAAATGAAGGGCTTTCATATAAACTTTCATCCCCTATTTCACCCCTTCGGGGGTAGAATTTTCAAAAACTGTAGAAATACGTGTTTCAGTATTTCCTTATTTTTTACCGGTAGCTCGTATACCAAGTTTCATGGATATAACTTGAGAAATGACGGACTTTCATACAAACTTTCAACCCCTATTTAACCCACTTAGGGGTGGAATTTTGAAAAATCCTTTCTTAGTGAGCGCCTACGTCATAAAAGGACTACTGTCAAAATTTCAAGTCTCTAACCCCAGTAGTTTAGGCTGTGCGTTGATATATAAGTCAGTCAGTCAGTCAGGACTTTGAATTTTATATATATAGATAGATGACTAGCGGACGCCCGCGACTTCGTTCGCGTGGTATAAGTTTGTTTTCCGGGTGAACCGTTTGGGGGCCGAATTTTCAAAAACTGTGAAACACGTATTTCTTCATTTTTAACTCGCAGCTCATATATAAAGTTTCATTGCTATAACTTGAGAAATGACGGACTACCATACAAACTTTCACCCCCTATTTCGCCCCCTTAGGGGTGGAATTTTGGAAATTCCTTCCTTAGTGAGCGCCTACGTCACAAAAGGAATCTACTGTCAAAATTTCAAGTTTCTAACCCCAGCGGTTTAGGCTGTGCGTTGATTAGATAACGATTTTATATATATATAGATAGATATGATACTAAAAGCTATGCTATAACCGCAAATCTTAAATGTACGGCATGGAAGATCCTTGAAAAAATATTCAACCCCATTTTTCAAAAACAAAGTTTGTTATTGTTCAAAATAAACTTATAAACGCTGATGAACAGCGGTCGAACAGTTTTAAAAATTGTTGCTGCGGTATACTAACGCAAAATAGTTGTCTGGAACTTTTCAACAAAATAATCTACAGCGCGTAAATTTGGCCAGCTTTTCCTCAGTTCACGAATTAGTTTTATTGTTGTCTACCATTTTGTGAACTGCCTCGTTGGTCTAGTGGTTAGCATAGTCGACTGCAGATCACGAGGTCCTGGGTTCGATTCCCGGTCGGGCATAAAAGTTAGGTATTGGGTTTTTTAATTAAGAAATTCTCAGTGCCAGCCCGGAGTTGGAAGTTGGCGGTGTTTCACCCCCGTGCCTCGGAGAGCACGTTAAGCCGTCGGTCCCGGTTATTATCACTAACATGATAGTAGTCGTTAAAGCCCGCCAACCCGCATTTGGAGCAGCGTGGTGGGTCTAAGCTCTAATTCCCGCTCTCCTATGAGAGTGGAGGCCTGTGCCCAGCAGTGGGACGTTAATAGGCTGTAGTGATGATGATGTGATGACCATTTTGTTGAGATCATTTAGGTAGGTATACTTAAATGCAAAAGTTTGGATGGATGAACGGATGTTTGTTACACAATCACGCCAGAACGGCTGATCGGATCTGGCTAGCATGGCGGCATAGGCTACTTTTTATTCCGGAAAATTAAAGAGTTCCCGTGGCAACCAAAAAACATGGACGAAGTCGCGGGCATTAGCTACTGAGTTTACTTTGTGTCAAAATATTCTCAGCCCTGACCTCAGAAATGAAGGCTGGGTCCACAGTTGAGCATACTAACCACTAGACCAACGGGGCAGTTAGTAGATAAAGAGTCGCCTAAGTAACAAGGCAATGGCCCCAAGGTGAACCGATAAATTATGAAAAAAAATACCCATTACAACTCCAATGCGTCATTATTAATGTCGCTTTTACACGGAACACGCGAAAATCTTTTTAGCTTTTAAAATATAAATACCATCTTTGTCATTTCAAACTTTGCGTTCACGAAATTGTTTCCATGGGACCGGTTTTTTTGGCAGGCGATATAAAACTTTGTTGTTATAACCATAGGGTTGATAATAACGTTATGGCCTGAGGCGGCAAAAGTTCTTATCGCGGTAATTTTGAAGGTAAGATGAAATGCTTGTAGGGAAAAGTGCGAGCCAAGCTATATCTCTTGTTTTAATAGAAGTGTAAGAATTAGGCTATGTTGCTCGTTTGTAAATTACTAGCTGATGCCAGCGACTACGTCCGCGTGGTTTGTTTTTTTTAGGTTCTTGCGGGAACTCCTTAATTTTCCGGGATAAAAAGTAGCCTATGTGTTATTCCAGGCTATAATCTATCTCTGTGCCAAATTTCATCCAGATCCGTTCAGCCGTTCGGGCGTGATTTAATAACAAACGTCCATCCATCCATCCATCGTGATTGAGTAACTAGCCACGGCCGAAACCTCCCACTAGGACAGACCAGGAAAAATTCAGAAATTTTAAATTTCCAAATTGATCCTACCGGGGATTGAACCAGGGACCTCCGCACGTTAAGACAACAGCGCTCAACATTGCACCATGGAGGTCGTCAAAAAGCTCCGGTGTCGGAGTGAACCGTACTTTGAGAGTAATTTGGAAGATTTGTGTGGTGTGGTGTTGTGTCGGTGCGAACTGCTGGCTTATATTGGGCAATATCAAAAGCTATGGTTGCCTGTCATTTATTGTGACACTTCATAGACGTGTGCTTATGTCAAAAGTAAAATAAATGGTTGGACACACTATTAGTATGGAAGAATTGATATCAAAACCACTAAAAAAACACTTTTTACTTGAAAGCTTTTTAAAATTATTTAAGTTTTTTATTTGCAAAGTGCAAAGCAAAACCTCATTCTAAGAAGACCTGAAACAATTTTACAGTCTCGTTTAATTGCTTTTGACTATCTCTCCATTTATACTATTTTCCCTGCTCTTTTCCATGCGTATTGTCAAGCGATAATGTGTCGTATTCCGTAATTTTAAGACATTATATCCTACAAACACGAGTTCTGAATAATTCAAGATAATAACGACTGTGCGAGACGCTATCACGTTTAAAAGTCTAGCCCCACTACATAGGTAATACGGCGCGGCACATAGCGGCAAGTATTATTTGTATGCGGTTGTATGGAGCTGACACCACTAAGTCGTTTCGGGAATTTAAAAAAAACTTGTGTCTTACGAGTAATGTCTTGAAATTCAGTCACAATGTTTGTTGTATGAGACCATACATAATATAACAAGATATTTTTTCTTGTGTCGTATCAGGCACTCGTAAGGCATACTCATTACACATTACTCATAAGACATTACTCGTAAGACACAAGACATTTTCTTACAATGCGCAATAGGCTTAAGCGACGAGGCACAAAGATGCACTGCGTTGCGGCCCCGTACAGACTACAGACTCATACAAATAATATTAGCCGCTACGTACCGCGCCGCTTCGTGCATCCCAAGTGGGGCTAGACCTTATCTTGAGAACGGTGCTCTGATTCCCCTTTGTCATATTTCGGCATGACTAAGGATTCACGCCATTTTACGGCTTCTTGGCAGTTAAGGAGCTGTGATGAATAATTGGACTTGTACCTACTGATAAATAACTCCTAAGTGAATGAATAGTTTTAATCAAAGTCAAAATATATTTTACTAGCTGATGCCGCAACTTCGTCTGCATGGTGTATATTTTTTGATTCCCGCGGGAACTCCTTAATTTTCCGGGATAAAAAGTGTAACCTACCCATAAACCAATTTTCATCAAAATCGGTTGAAAAGATGGGCTGTCAAAGCTTTTGATTCCCGGGTGAACTCCATATTTTTTCGGGATAAAAAGTGTAACCTACCCATAAACCAAATTTCATCAAAATCTGTTAAAAATATGGGCTTTTAAGCGTAGCACACAGTCAGATAGACAGACAGAAACACTTTCGAATTCATAATAAATGTAGTATGGATGAACTCTGTTTCGTATAAATAGGCTCTATTGTCCCTCTGTACCAATTATGAGGAAAGAGCGTACGTCACGGCGCCCCTTTGCTAAGTCTCTGTTTGTATAGCTTCATTCGCAAAATTCTAATTGCTTTTGTCCCAAAGCTTAAAACCTTAGACATACTAAACGCGAGACTGCAGCGATCCAACTATTGGGTATTCGACAATTATTCAAATAAATAATTTTTTAGTGATTAATAAATCTCCCAAAAGTAGTAATATCCACGTCCCCTGTTAGTTTATTCATTGATTTTAACTACACAGGTTTTCACTTGGCTGTATTCACTCTCATTTAACTCATGGAAATATCTGTACGTTAACTGCAATAGTTTGACAGCTACAGTTTAAACGACAGTTTATTATTTCAAAATGTAAGTTTTATGTTACGTACCTTTAAATTTCTAAAATAGGACTTATAGTATTCTTAAATACGAACGGTAACAATAGTACCGCAATAATATGCCCCCTACCCTGCAGTTACAACGCGGTATGTCTGCCCAAGCCCTAATTGTTTTGTCTGTGAGTTGATTTAGGGCCGCAATGGGCCCGTATTTGGAACACGTTTACAGGACTTTGTGACTTTGTACGAAAGCTATGTAAAAGATCCTTTTCGGGTTGTTTACGAACTCACGTTAACTTGATTAATTCTACTTACAAATTCGTATGAATAAGTAATCGTTTTAATGTTTTGGTAATGAACGCTAAACGCTACTGTGTTGTTTTTCTCACAGATGAAAAATATTATCATACTAATATTATAAATGCCGTAATAAAGTGTTATAAATAAATAAAGTGACCGACATATCTCTGAGGGTTAGCAAGCTGAAGTGGCAGTGGGCAGCCCATATCTGTCGCAGAACCGATGGCCGTTGCGGCAGACGTGTTCTGGAGTGGAGACCGCGTACCGGCAAGCGCAGTGTAGGACGACCTCCAGCTCGCTGCTCCGATGACCTAAACAAGGTGGCGGGAAGCGGGTGGATGAGGAAGGCGGAGGACCGTGTTTGGTGGCGCGCTCTCGAAGAGGCCTATGTCCAGCAGTGGATGCATACAGGCTGATGGAGGGATGGATGATGGATGGCAAAACTATGTTTGTTTGTTGATTTGTCATTTAATAACACCTGATTTAATGTTTTGCACGGGAGTTTAAAACATAAGCTACTTTATATCTCGGAAAATTAAGTAAACCAAAATCTGTTCATCCGGGAGCTACCCGTCTTTTTGCGTCGGGGGTTAAAAATTAATTGTCTTTGTTCTTACCTTTAGGTCCTGTGCTCACTTGGCACTGATAGATTGCGTCATCATCGATGGTAACGTCTCTAATATCCAGCGAATAGTCTCCTGAAACAAACGTGATACTTTTATTATATATTATACACATACACACACACACACACACACACACACAAACACACACACACACACACACACAATAGATTTTATATTTTTAGCAAAAATAGCACATAATATGTAACTGGGAAGGCACTAACTCCCATAACACAGTCTTTACTTTTTTGGGAGTTAGAGGCCAAATTATAATTTTGAACCTTGTAATTTTGCGAATAAAGATTTTATTATTATTATTATTATTATTGAATGCATTGTATTTAGTTTTAGGGTGAAACCATGCTACGGATTAGACCGGACGAAATGTCGCAAAACGCCTGCGTGGGATACTTAGGACACTATTCACATTATTTCATCCAGTCGCGGTTGCTTCTGCGACTATAGGTAATATTTACCTATTAAACCAATAGGTCAATATTATAGTCCCAAATTTTATGAAAATTTTTTTAAACCAATTTTTACCAATCCTCTACCATAACGCATTGACCCCGCTAGACCAGACCTGATACATATTACTGATGTAAAAAATAGGCCACAATTGTATGTAATTAAAAATTAACTCTTTTTATTAGCTTAAAAACTGGCTTTATAGAACCGCCCAAGTGAGATTTTCTTAGCCGACAGAACACAAATTTCTTTTACGAAAATCCGTAACCTTTGTAAGGGCGAAAACACACTACGAACAGTACATGATAAAATATCGTGCGCAAAACATAGGCGCGCGTCATTTATACCTGCGCATGCGCGTCGCGACGACACGTACCTATCTTAAAATACGACGTATTTTCGTCTTATAGTAGCCCAAGTAATCATACCTTCTTCGTCACTCCCGATCATCTTGTATCGTTCGTACCCCATCAGATGCCGATGAGTGCCCAGGCCGAAGTCATCTTTCGTCCATTGCAGCTGACCAGCCTTGTGGACCACTCGACAAGGTAACGTCACTCTTGATCCCACCACTGCACTCTGTGACAAAAAAAAAGAAACTGTTACATTACTGATTTTTTGCATGGGTATAGCCGAGTACCTGGAGAGTGACATAGGCTAAGGAGTTCCCATGGGAATTGAAAAAACTTATTCCACGCAGACGAAGTCGCAGGCATCAGCTAGTATATTATTAAAATGTACGTTAGTCTCGCTAAAACTCAGAAACGGCCTAACCAATTTAGATGGAATATTTTGTGTGTGTTTGAGTGGGTCCAGGGATGGTTTATTATTCCTAATTGGACCCGGTTGGGGTCACTGCAACCGGCTTCTAAGTTCTGAGCAGGATAACGTCTGCGGGCCCCACTAGTTAAGTTAGAAAAACGAAGACGCTTAATCTAAGCTTATTAATCTTATCTTATTCTCAACAAGTAATGGAGAAGTTACATGAGGTTGTGAAAATCATATTTAACACAACGGAAGTAAAATATAGATTAAAACTAAAAAATAATTGTTTTTTTTAAATAAATGACTGAGAAAAGACGATTTAAAAGTTTCATTATTTAATGTACGTCGATTGCTGTAACTATCTTACTGGAGTGAGAAATTTTGTAAGTGAGTTTTAACACCTAGCCGAGATTTAATACTTCAAAATTATCTTCACGCACAAATTAAGTGCTTTTTATTCAATTAAGTCACTTTAGGTCCATTTATTTCTTTTATTCGGCTTTATAAAGTCGGTTGATAGCGAATTATGACGTCACGTCTCCCGTCTTGCAAGCACTACTTTAAAGTTCCATAACTTTTTCATTTGTTGAGATATTTTAATGATTATTTCATATTTTTGTTTTATTTTGTCTTAATTTTCATAAATTAAGGGAAACTTCTCCATTTCACCTAAAAAAAGAATCAAATACGGCAAAAAATTTATAAGACGTTGCGTTAGTATAAGAGCCTTCCACTTTGCCCCGACAAAGATCTCCACTTTTTGTTGAGAAATTCATAAATGTTGCCATTTTAAAGCATCTATTATTCCCTGTGCGCTGTGAGCTCGACATTCTGTCCACCCCGGCTTTTATTAGGCTAAAAGAGAATACCATGTTATAACCTGCGCACCAAGATATTTACTTAGAGGACAGAGGGGCTATTCATTTTATTCTTTGTTGAGGGCAGCTTTGAAAACCAACTGTCAACATATTTTTTGTGCTCAACGATCCTATGAACAGTATCAATGATACGTGAATCCAAAACATAATCGCACAAACCTAATCTAACGTTACAAAAATATGTCCGCAGCCTACTCATGCAAACGTTTTATTTATTTTTATACGATTGCCTGAAAAAGGAGTATATTGTTTTCAGGGTTCATGTATGTATGTATGTATGTGAGTTTCTATATTCCACCATAACTTCTGTACGCCTGAATCGATTTTGATAAATGAGGTATCGTTAGAATCCCTAGCTTATTCCGGGTGATATACGCTAGTAAAATTTAAAAAAAAATGATAGGGTGACCATGGTTCCGCCTTAAAGACTAAAGTTGAAAAAAATAAGATTAACTATATAATCATCATCTAGAAAATGAAGAGTAGATTCCAAAAATATAAAACCGGGCAAGTGCGAGTCGGACTCGCGCACGAAGGGTTCCGTACCATTATTAATAAATAATTACCTTTGTTAATGAACCGCAAGACTAACTTTGTTTGTAGAGGTTTATTGTTAATATCAAAAAAAGTTTGCTAGTTAGAGCATTGGCTATAGTTTTCCTGTAAAGTATACGTAAATTCCTATTGATCATAATTATTTCAAATTTTTCGATTGGTAAACTCCGGAGATAAGGGGGGGGGAACGGTATTTTTTTAGACATTTTCCCCGATAAATCCAAAACTATCATAACTAAAAATAATTAAAAATCTGTTTTAGAATTTACAAAGTAAACCCTTTCATATGATACCCCACACAGTACAGTTATCTCACTTTTAAATTTTAACCCTCAGATTTTCCCCCCTTTTTAAATAAGAACAAAAATAATTTCCAATTTTTTTTAATTTCAGTGTCTTTGGGCCACTAATATACACAACTATTCCAAATTTCATGTTGATAGCTTCGGTAGTTACTGAAATAATCGAGTGTGACGGACAGACGGACAGACAGACAGACAGACGGAGAAAGTCGCACCATAAGGGTTCCATTTTACCATTTTGGTACGGAACCCTAAAAACACTATAGTTCAGTATCCAGTGATTCCCAAAAAAATATCATTTAATAAAAATGTGATTTTTTATTACACCACTGCCCAAAAAAGGAGTGTTATGTTTTCAGGGTTCGTGTATGTATGTGTGTCTTCGTTGCAATCAGAACTGGTAGCAAATGATGATGCAGCCTAATTGAGTGCGATTGCGTAGAAAATGCTTATTTACTCTTAATTTGAAGGTAACAATATTAAAAGTGGGGTAAACCGGAGCATTCCATATCCTAGCGGAATTAGAAATGTGGAAGCAAATCGCTTCGTAAGTGCCTGTTAAATTTCGACTAGGTATGGAACTAACATGATAATAGTCGTTAAAGCCCGCCAACCCGCATTGGAGCAGCGTGGTGGGTCTAAGCTCTAGTTCCCGCTCTCCTATGAGAGTGGAGACCTGTGCCCAGCTGTAGTGATGATGGAAGCAGAAAGTTAATCTATAATTTATATTATAAATGCAAAATTGGGCCAGTCTGTTTGTCTATGTGTCTGTTAGTTAAACCGAATGCGGCTAACACATACGGTCACACACCTAATAATGTAAACGTACCATTATCCATACTATTGTCGATTTATCCTTTCTGTTCAAAACATACCGTTCGAAAGTCTCTTACATGCGCCAAAGCTACCATAAATGTTACAGTTGTAATAATGGAATAACATAATCTTTTACTACCTCGCATGGAGAGGTCATAAAATGGATAAATGGTAATGGAGGTCCGACTTACTGATGTAAGGTCTCGTAGAGGGTTACTACAAGAATGAGGATTGTAATACTAAACTATAGATAATCCGTACTAATCCATACTAGTATTAAAAATACGAAAGTGTGACTGTCTGTCCGCCTCCATAGATCAAAGAGCCCAAAGTTTTCAGTACTAAACGATGCAAAAAGCGTGAAAAGCATAGATTTATTCATTGTAGTGCACCGGGAAGGGAGATGGCAATAAAGGAACGCCAAAGGAGGCATATTTTAAATTACGTAGTGCCTATGATGGCGCGTTTACATTAGGTTGGTTTTGCTGTATTCAGATGCAGCCGTTTCCAGTCATAGACTAAAGGAAACGTCTAGCCCCACTACAGAGGCGCGCCGCGGCATGTAGCGGCAAGTATTATTTGTATGAGGCTGTATGACGCTGCACTGGGTCCCGTACAAACTCATACATACATATAATATTTACCGCTACGTGCCGTGCCACTCCATGCATCTCAAGTGGAGCTAGACCTTAAACTGTAATTCGGTTGACCACATTCGAACGCAGACCGTTTTTCGATGACCTAGTGTAACAAAGAATGTGGACCTATTTTACTAACGCCATCTAGTCTGAAAAGCGGGACAGCGCTCTGGCGGGGACAAGGACAGGCTTATACAGTGAGGGACATGCACTACAAGTCGGACGCCCAACTATTTTCTATGAAAGGGCCCATCTAGTACTTACATATATCGATGTTTGGCTGTAATCTAATGGAGCCATTTTCGGTCACCGGCTAATGTAAACTGCAGTTCGCTTGCACCAAACTAGTGTATTTGGCATTAGGTCGGGTCAGTAGTTGTCCTAGGCCGTATTCGCTCATAACCGACTTATGGAAATTAGTTATTGGCTCGAAACCGAATATGACCAACGCGTTCGGTTACCAACCTAATGTAAACGCGCCCGACAAATACGGATTCAGAAGAGCAAAACATTCACAAAACTTCTTTTTATTACTTCAAAGGAAAATGTACCTAAGTATACATTTAGTGTACACAGCGTCACCTAAACAAATTCCCAAACCAGCTCAATTACCGGATTTAAATCAAAAAGGACTCATTTGAATCCCCCAGGGATGACGAAACATCAAAGATGATATTTAATTAATTCGAGCAACTGCGAGACACCATAAAGCTGAAATGGGCCAAAAACCGCGTGGATAATGGATTTAGCTGGCTCTATTTAATTATTATAGTCAAACAAATATAGATTTTTTAAATAATAATAATATTATTTATTTAAAGGTACAAACCCAATACAATGAGTAAATGTAAATATAAAAATAAACAATGGGGCTGATTCTGTGTGACACAATCTCTAAACTAAACTAAAATGGCAGCCTTAATTCTAGTTCTGTCCCTTTCCGTAGGAAGTATTATGAAAGGGTTAGCAATATTTGTACTGCTCTAATTTTAGTTTAGTTTAGAGATTGTGCACTACAGAATCAGCCCCAATTGTCAAGTAAAAAAACTAAAATAAAATAAACAATACTAATTGCCATAATGGCAATAGATAACCAATTAAGTATAAGTACATACTAATTATCATGTCCTACATGTCAACATATTGAGTAGGTACCTAGATGATACTTTTGTATCTGGGACCTGGGGTACTTCCTATTTGCCTCCTGGTGCACCGAAAGCAAGTGTTTAAAAATGTAACAGTCCAGATTCTCGGCCAACGTACTGAGGATCTCGTTTAAAATCACGTGGAAGCACTTTAATTTTAGAATAAAATCTACTACGGGATAAAAAGTAGCATAATCATCTATCCAACCAGGGGCTACTATACTATACTGCCAACGTTAAAAGCAATACTTACTTACATATTACTCAAAATGACAGTTTCATATCACGTACCTTGATGTTCCTGAAATAAGGATTATAATTCTAAAGCACGATAGTCAACAATAATGAAACAATAAGGCTTTAAGCGAATGGCCCCAGAAAGTTTCGTCAAAATCGGATAAGTGAATGGGCTGTAAAAAGAGTCACAGACACGACCGGAGAGAGATCAAGAGCAAGACTGACGGCCGCCAATTTCTCTCACACGCTATACCTACTTACAGGCACTTAACCTATTCAGATCTATTACTGAGAATTTCCTGTCATACATCCATGTTAGTTCCGTAATAATACAAACTCTGTGTACTCTAAATAATTTCCGAAGCTTATTCTCAAATTGGTATTTGCTAACAAGTCAAATCAGCAACATCTTTCAAACGTCAAAACGCGCCCTTAGGGGATGTTGTATGAAATACTGAACAGTGACGTCATCAAAATTCGACGAGCTTTTTCACTTCAATCGATAGTTCAAAATGGTTTACAAACATAAAACTAACAGGGAACGTGGATATTACGACTTTAGGGTGATGATCTATTCAATAAACACTAGAAAATAATTTATTTGAATACTTGCCAAATACCCAATTAGCCGATTTAAATCAAAAGGGGTGCCGCGCCTGTCTAATAAATAAATCGGAGTCCCTCAGGGCGACCAAAAATCAAAGTTGCGAACCTCAGAATATTAATTTAGGGAATTCCATTCCATAAATCAAACTTTCCTCCCGATTCGGAGCCTTGCTTTGATAAGGGTGCAGGTAAAATGGAGAGAAAATGTTGAGGGGAAATTATACACATTTTAGACGTTAGACGTTTTGACATTTGGAATCTATGTAGTATTTATTAGTTACTAGATGATGCCCGCGACTTTGTCCGCGTGGATTGACGTTTTTGATTCCCGCGGGAACTCCTCAATTTTCCGGGATAAAATGTCCTTCCCCGGGATGTTACCTATGTCTGTACCAAATTTCATCAAAATCGGTTGAGTAGTTGGGCCGTGAAAGCGTAGCAGACAAACATACAGACAGACAGACAGACAGACAGACAGACAGATGGACAGACAGACAGACACACTTTCGCATTTATAATATTAGTATGGAAGTATGGATAAATGCAAGAGTGGTTACGATTTCACCGTCTGTGCAACCCACTTTATTAAAATTAGGTACGGACATACATAATTTTGATTATATACTACAGGGATGATAACTAAATATTTCAAAAATAAATTATATCTTATTGCTTATAATTTGATTATAATTTCTGAATTTTCTCCAGTCAGTTCTGGTGGGAGGCTGCGGACGTGGCTAGTTACCACCCTACTGGCAAAGACGTACCGCCAAGCGATTTAGCGTTCCGGTACGATGCCGAGTAGTAAACGACTAGGGGTATGGGTTTAATATAGCTGCCATACCCCTAACAGGTTAGCCCGCTATCATCTTAGACTGCATCATCACTTACCATCAGGTGAGATCGCAGTCAAGTGCTAACTTGTAGTGTTAACTGCCTTGTTGATCTAGTGGTTAGCATGTTCGACTGCGGCCGACGAGATCCCGGATTCTAGTACCGGGTCGGGCCATAACAAGTATTGGGTTTTTTGCCAAGAAATTCTCAGTAGGTACTAGCCCGGAGTTAGGAAGTTGGCGGTGTTTCACCCCCGTGCCTCGGAGAGCACGTTAAGCCGTCGGTCCTGCGCCTGACCTCTCATCATGTTGGATTTTCCGTCCCATCAGGCTATGAGAGTAAAGGGACAGAGAGTGAACCTGTGTATGCGCACGTAAGTCAATGATGCGCACACACTCGTGCACTATCATATCTTACGCGCAGATGGCTAATCTCTCTGGACATTAGCCGCCGTGACATTATTTATTATTATAGTGGAATAAAAAAAACATGGATATTTTCTCCTTACATTGTGTAAAGACCTTAACACTTAACATAAACAGTGAAAGTTGACTGAAGTATGGTTGTATTGAAAATATCAACGGATATTAAAAATTCTTTTTCCCCGGCGACGTGGAGAAGGTTTTTCTTGGATTTTATTTACGGTTTTACCACGAAAAATATTGGAGACATTCCACTCAGAATAATTTATGTGCAGAGTTTTTGGATATGTATGTTACATGTCATGATAAATTTTCTTATATTAGGTAGGTAGGTACTAGCTGATCTCCGCGACTTATATTGAGGTTTTTGTTCCCATTGGAACTCTTTAATTTTCCGGGATAAAAAGTAGTTTTCCATAGCGGTCATATTTTTTTTATCCACTACAAGTTAGCCCTTGACTGCGATCTCACCTGATGGTAAGTGAGACTGTACCTAATCTATCTCTGTGTCAAACATTCAGATCCGATCAGCCGTTCTGGCGTGATTGAGTAACAAACATAACCATTCAACCATCCAACCAAACTTTCGCATAGTTTATAAAAAAAAGTAACTGACTGAGTGACTCATGCGAATTACCTAAAGCTCAAAAAGTTGGAATTAGTATCTTGGAGATTCCAGCAGTTTTTCTTTATAACAAAGAGGGTAGATTCTATAACGGAAGAGATTTCCATACTTTTTAAATGTTATGCGAAGCAGAGAGTTTAAAATATTATAAGTTAGTAGGTATATCCATATTAATACTATCAATACAAAGTAATTAACACTCAGAGGTACGGTGCATCTCTTAAACTGACATAGGCTACTTTTATTCCGCCACTAAGAACTTGTAGTTCCCCCACTAAGAACTTGTAGTGGCACCTATTAGAAGTGTAGGTACTAGTATTATAAATCCGAAAGTTTGGATGGATGTATGGACGGATGTTCATTACTGAATAACGCCAGAACGGCTGAACGGATCTGGATGAAATTTGACACAGAGATATCTGTCTGGAATCACAACCACACAGCGACAATAAGTTTTATTTAATCAGTATAACTAAAGTCCTAGGTCAAATTAAAAGGTATAATAAAATATTATGTCAGACGCAGAAAAGGATGTCACTAAAAAATTCAGGTTCCTTTTCCAGTTTTAAAAATATACCGAGAAAATTGCTAAAGCGAAGAACGTCCAGAGCATAAATTAAATCTCATCTGCTTAACTGTTATTTCAAGCAAATTTCGACGTGACCAGGAAATGCTAGATGCATTTTTATTTATCGCAACTATGAAAAATATATTTCCTGTATGTCAAGCTTTATGAAATTTTACTTAATTTATTTCTTTACTAGCTGATGCCCGCGACTTCGTCGTCGGTTTTTTGGTACCCGCGGGAACTCTTTAATTTTCCGTGATAAAAAGTAGGAGTAGATGTGCTATTCTAGACTATAATCTTTCTGTCTGCCAAATTAAGCCAGATCCGTTCAGCCGTTCTGGCGTGATTGGAACAAACAGACTGGAACAAACGTCCATCCATCCATTCATCCAAACTTTCGCATTTATAATATTATTAGTATAGACTTGTTGCGATACAAGTTGTCGGAGCTGCCATACTATCGTCGGCAAGGGGCATACTACCATCACTTAAAGCCGTAATATTTTAATGTTGTTGACGTTCGTGTTTTAGAATTATAATCCTTATTTTCGGGACATCGAGGTACGTGACATAAGACTGATATTTTGAAATATTACTGCTTTAAGCGAATACAGACAGACAGGGGTACTCTAGTATTTATAAAATTAGTATAAAAATATTAGTATAGATCTTAGACTAGCAACTCATATAAAAACTAAAATTACCTGATCTTGCGGCTCTATCGCGAACTTCTGTTGATATGCATCCACACAACTTGTCAATAAAATCAATAAGGTAATCTTCATCAAAAACATTTTGGAAACTATCCTCAGTAATAGAAACAGAGGATTGGCGTGCCTACTAGTTATTCTTGATTTGGCAGCATTTTTTATTATCCTCGTCTTTTCTATATTATCTTTAGTAAATTCTACGTCTCGTATGTTAACATCTACTAGTTTTTCATCTGGTACTTCATTTTCTATCTTATTTTCAAGTATATTATCTCGTTCTCCATCAAATTTATTGATTTCAAAAGCAGATGCATCTGTTTCTTCGGTGTCCATTTCGAGTTATTATCCTTGACCTTTATAGCCATAAGGTACTTTTATTAAAAGGTTTTCTTCTATTATAATATTTTTGATTTCATCTGAAACAAAAAAGAAAATATAATTAGGTAGGTATATTTAACTCCCAATGATTTTGCATGCCAGCTAGCATCGTTTGCGTTAGTTTTTAACCGACTTCCAAAAAAAGGAGGAGGTTCGTATATTTTAATGTACCTATGTCGGTGCCGATTTGTTTTTTTTTCTATCAGTCGTTAGATGAAGCTCTCGAGGTAGTCCCATAAAAAATTCTGACTCCAAATCCTCAACCCTGACACTAAATAGTTAAAAATAAAAATTAATTGCGAGTCTGATGCGTCAACTTTGCTTATCCTTGTTATACTCGCCCGACTTCAACATAGTGGGTAGAAATCAAAATTATTTTGTACTTGGAAGTCGGTTTTTTATAACTAGATGATTCCCGCGACTTCATCCATGTCGATTAAATTTTTTTGATTCCCGCGGTAAGTCCGGGATTAAAAGTAGCCTATGTCCTTCCCCGAGATACAGTCTAACCCTGTTCCAAATTTGATCAAAACCAGTTGAGCAGATGGGCCATAAATGCGTAGCAGACAGGCAGACAGATTTTCGCATTTATAATATAAGTATGGACAGTATGGATTTTTTGGTACAAAATAAATAAATTAATTCTAAATTTTATTTTATCCAAGGCCACAGACCACAGGGAGGTAGCAAAATGTAAATAAATACATGTGCCACAATATTTTAGTGTGCACGTGTGCAAATATTAAATTACACCGCAAAAATAAAGCCGCGGGCGTTCATCATAGCGGTCGCTGTGAATAATTACTCCAATTCACCATCGCCGATGGAAATATATCTTATAGGCGACAATTTGGCGGGTTTTATCATTATTTTATGCGGCCGGGTCGGTGCAGTGTGCGTGTAAACGTTCCAAATGATTTGAAAGCAAGTGAAATAAAGAACGATTATTTCATGTACTTTGGTCACATCACTATTCACTACTTTGTTTTAATTAAAAACTGTCTACACTCTAAACGTCAGTTTACTGTGTTATGTGTTATGCCGTCAGAAGTGATTGTAATTACATAAAAACCTGTGGTGGTTTTGGCAGTCCGCACATAAACCAATAGATGGCAGTACTAGCAGCGCATGAAGAACACAAAGAGCCTGAATCGCGATTACGAAGTTTTCTCTGAATTACGCTATATATATATATATATATGTATATATATATATATATATATATATAGGAGTTCCAAAGATCAATGTTAGGAACAGTGGTCCCCAAGCACAACACCCGCTCGGAGGATGATAATCCTATTGTTACGGTCGAGCCATATCACCTGCTCTCGTACAAAACCTTTACTTTACGCGGCATCTGAGTTTCTTGCCGGCTCTTCTCAGTACAAGTAGCTTTCCGAACCGGTGGTGAATAGAGTCTTAATATCAATCATAAGTGACACCAGTTGTCCTACGTGAAATAAATAAATCATTTATAATTTATCTGAATTCTGAACACACTTAATTGCTTCAACTCACATCGGGTCGTGGTTCTTGTCACCTAGTTTAAAGTTTAGGATTAACATGAATTGAGGACTTTACTGGATTTCGATTATAATTTTGGACATTTCTATTCATAGAACAGTTTTGTTTGCTCCTCCGCTGGGGCCTTCGTAATTTCAGTGAATTAATAATCGTACTTCAGGGACGCTAACTTTATATTCCAAGTAAATTATAGTTTAGGTTTCGTAGCGTTTCAGTACCTATACTTATGATTTACTCGAATATAATATGGCCCGGGGATAAAAGTTACAAGATAATGCCCGCGACTCCGTCTGTGTAGTACCCATAAGGTTTTTGATTTCGGGAACTTTTTTATTTTCCGAAATTAAATGCAGCCTTTGTTATTCCAGACTAAAATATATCTCTGTACCAAATTTCATCCAGATCCGTTCAGCCGTTCTTGCGTGATTGAGTAACAAACAAACATCCATCCATCCATCCAAACTTTCGCATTTATAATATTACTAGACGATTCCCGCGACTTCGTCCGCGTGGACCAATTTTTTTCGATTCCCACGGGAACTCTTGAATTTTCCGGGATAAAAAGTAGCCTATGTCCTTCCCCGGGATACAACCTATCCCTGTACCAAATTCATCAAAATCGGTTGAACAGATGGGCCGTGAAAGCGTAGCAGACAGACAGATAGACAGAAAGACAGACAGACACACTTTCGCATTTATAATATTAGTATGGATTAGTAAGAATTAGTATAGATTATAGCTACCTAAAGAAACGAAAACATAATTTTATCTTTAAAACCAGCAATCCTTTATCCTAAATCCGAGCAAGCAACCACTAAATCAATACAGTCCAAGACATACGGCCCGGTTATAAATTGTAAAATACATAAACCCGTCCTACCCGGTTCTGCGCCGTGGTATGAACATTGAACACACTAATAAATAATTCGTCTCGGTTGCAAAGACGGCAGTGTCTGCTGCATTGCTTTGAGCGGGACGACTTCCGTTTATCCGGGAGTACCGGGTCATACTACCGGTTCGCATTTACTTTAAACTTGCCGGATCAAAGCAATGTCATAATATTATGTTCATATTTTGGTGTCGCTACATGATTTTACTTCTAGTGGCAGGTTCTATACATATTAAGGACTAGCGGTCCGCCCCGGCTTCGCGCGGGTAGCACTTGATCGAAGTAGTCCATATCCAATAATGGTCAGTCGGCACTGAGACGAACAACTCCACCATACGTTCTCAAATTTTGTTCAGCAAACCGCTGTGAACGCTTGGCACTTGAGTCTCCAATACGACGTATTTTCGCTGCCCTCGCCTGGGAACTATGTTTAGAACTAACAACTAAGTTGAGACCTGGCTCTTTTAGGCATTTCGCAGTCTGTCTACAACAGTTAGATATTAAAATGTTTAAAATAAAATTAAAAAAATTTAGTAACTTCTCTTGTATTTATTATGTTTGTCTTGACAAAATGACATAAAAGACAGTCTGAATAATTAATAGACGAATAGAGGTTTAACGTAAAAAGTTAAATTAGGTAGGTGAATTTTTCCGACTTAATTCACAATATTGCAATTTTCGAAGGGATCTCTAATTTATTTTAAAATAAAATGCAGCCTATGTTACTCGCTGATAAAGTAGCTTTCTATAGGTGAAAGAATTTTTAAAATCGGTCCAGTAGTTTTTTAATTTATCCATTACAAACAAACAAACAAACAAACAAACAAATGTTTCCTCTTTATAATATTAGTTTAGACTAGATGATGCCCGCGACTTCGTCCCCGTGGAATAAGTTTTTTTGATTCCCCCTTTGACTCCTTAGATTAGTTCAATACATTTTGCACCCCGAATGTACTTAAATAAATTAAACGTAGTTGATATGAACTGTTTCCACTTTCCATACATAGTTCATGGTAGGAAGAGTTCAATTATTGTATTACAGAATTTGCATACAAATGTAATGAAACCAAGGACTAGTTGATCGTTCTATTAGCGACAGATAGGACAAAAAATCAACAAAACTATCGATGAATACATAGTACATTACTGTACTATACAGTACTAAAAAGACACGTATGACGTATCGGATCGAATTCAGTTCCATTTGCTGGAATTAAATCCGATATCAATTTTTTTATAGATATGTACGGAAATATAGAACCTCCTCCCCCCCATTGAGTTATAATAGGTTTATATATTACCTCTATGGCGGTCGCCCTGCAGTTCGTTTTAAGCAGTCAAATGATTTCGATTTGCTTAGACAATTGGGCCTCTGCTCTACCTTTCAAATAAATCTCTGTAACGGAAATGCTATGAGCATTTTCCACCGGGGAGTCATAATACCTACCAGCTGCGGAATAATTTCCGGGAAATGCAAAAGTATGAATTTGTTTTCATCATACTTAATATTATTTAAATGCAAAATTGTTTTTGTTGGTTTATCCTTTAATCACGCCGCACCAGGACGACGGATCGACGTGATTTTTGTTAGGGTATAGTTGAGGACCTGTAGAGTAACATAACCTAATTTTTTTTTTTTTTTATCCACTCCAAGTAAGCCCTTGACTGCGATCTCACCTGATGGTAAGTGATGATGCAGTCTAAGATGGTAGCGGGCTAACCTGTTAGGGGCATGGCAGTTATATTAAACCCATACCCCTATTCGGTTTCTACACGGCATCGTACCGGAACGCTAAATCGCTTGGCGGCACGTCTTTGCTGGCAGGGTGGTAACTAGCCACGGCCGAAGCCTCCCACCAGGCCAGACCAAGGAAAATTCAGAAATTATAAATTCCCAAATTAACCCCGCCGGGTATCGAAGCCGGGACCTCCGCACTTTAAGGCAACAGCGCTACACACTGCGCCACGGAGGTCGTCAAAAAAAAACTTTTTATCTCGAAAGATAAAGCCTATGTACTTTCCCGGCATGCAACCTATCTTTGTAGCAAATTTCATCAAAATCGGTTGAAAGACGTGCCAGGAAAGCGTAGCAGACAGAATGACAGATATACATACACACCCTCGCAGTTATAATATTAAATACTAGCTGATGCCCGCGACTACGTCTTTCCCGGATTGAGGTTTTTTGGTTCCCGCGGGAACTCGACCTTAGTTTTCTGGGATAAAAAGTAGCCTATGTGTTATTCCAGACTATAATCTATCTCTGTGCCAAATGTCATCCGGACCCGTTCAGCCGTTCGGGCGTGATTGAGTAACTGCCAACGCTTAGAGCCATATTTTCATTATTGTAACATCATGCCACGTGAGCCAGCCACAGCGCGCCTAGCTTACGTCACACCGCCTGCCAACCAATCACCGCGAGCATACTCTGACAGCCAATCATAGCCAACCCTAGCCATGCCACCGCCGCCACCATTCCACTACCGACGCCTGAGTAGTGGGGAAAGCCTATAAAAAGCCCTTGCCAGTTAATTCGCGCTCTTAGAATGGTAATATAACTCGATATCGTGCAGAATCCCTGTGACTTGTGAGTACTATTTAAATTGTGACTTTATTGTGTTTAAATTGTGTTGTGTTTAAATTGTGATTTTAAGGAAACCTAATAAAAATTTATGTGATCAAGTATTTAAGCTTTTCTTATTTATGCCACCTGCTTCATCTCAGAAGTGGTATAAATAAAAAGCCATGAAGCGTAATCACACTGAGTCGCGGATAGGTCATCTACTCCGCCCACAAAAATCGAGTGCGCCACCATGTGAGGATGAATCGGAAATAAGCGGAGACGAAACCAGCTCTCCTCCAGCCCGGAAAATTCTTAAAAGACTTCTAGAGGCAGAAGTTCAAAAAGCCATGAGTGAGTTAAACGAAGAGATGCCTGCAATCACCAGAAAAAACGAACACCGCGCATCATCACTTATTCCAGAGTTTGACCCTGACGGCGAAGAATGCATTTCGGCGTCGGCATGGCTCAAAAAAATTGACCAACTCGGCGAGATCCACAAATGGAGCGAAACTAATAAATCATTCTACCTACAAGACAAATTAAAAGGCCAGGCAAGAAAATGGTACAACCGACTGGACGAATACGATCATTCGTGGGAAGACTGGAAACGAATGCTAATTCGTGCTTTTCCAAGACACCGCGATTATGGAAATTTGTTAGAAGAGATGATGAACAGGAAAAAACTACCCACAGAATCGATGACCAAATATTACCAGGACAAAGTTGCTATGTGCTTTCGGTGTAAATTATCCGACAGCGCGACGATTTCCTGTATTATTCGTGGATTACCAACAACACTTCAAGCCAATGCAAGAGCGTATCAGTGTGAGGGACCCGAAGAGCTTTACGAAGGATTCCTTTGTGCGCTTGACGATTATCAGCCCCCGTCAACTTCTGTTGCTGGAATGCGCACGTCAAGCAAAGATGGCCACAGTCGACAGCTTAACGATAAGAAGTATACCACACCTAACCCAGAAACTGACCCGTGCCCGCGGTGCAAGAAGACCGGGCATTTACTCCGCAGCTGCCCTTATCCAGACTCCCGGACCTGCTATAGGTGCGGAAACAGAGGGCACATCGCCACGCGCTGCGTCAATCCACCAAAACCTTCAATGCTAGCTGAAGACAAAGTGAAAGAGATCAAGCTTCTTCAAAACCACAATAACATTTACGAGAAAATGGTAAAGGTCAATGGCATGTTCGTCAGATCCTACATTGATACCGGCAGCCAAGTGAATATACTTTCCATTCACTTAACGAGATTGTTAAACCTTGAGATCAGACCTATTAGCACCACCCTTAAGGGATTTTCGGGAGAACAGCTACCCAGTCGCGGAATCGTAGCTTTCGAACTCGAAATCGATGACATACTCATCCCTTGCGAGGCTCATCTTACAGATGTGGATATGGGTAATATCAACCTCCTGATAGGGCAGCCCATCATCAACAGCGACGGAATGACTTTAATAGTCAGCGAAGGAAAAGCCACCCTCAAACAAGAAATCGACTTCACAAAACACATGGATGTTATTGAAGAACGCACGCGTTTTAAGGTCGTCACTACGGAAAAAGAGTGCCTCCCACCTGGAATTTCTATCATAAAAGTAAACGTGCTGGATAATGATGAAGACAACGAAGTCGTCACAGCGCCGCAACACTACGAACTGCGAGGGGTATCATACTCCATTCCTGCTACCTTATTGCGAGGCGCCGTTGGATTTATCAAAATCATTAACAGCGGCACGCAAAACATCGCCTTGGGAAAGGGCGACGTGTTGACCCGAGCCGACAGCTGCAGCACTACACCGCCGCCAGTGGAAGTTCACGTAAGTCCACCAAATTATATTTTGCCATCGATTCCCGTAGCCAAAGCCAGTAATGATTATAGCCATCCAGTCGTGTCTTCGCTACATACTAGCCTAGCCAATATTTCTACGATAGGAGGCGTAGTCGTAGACGAAATAAAGACGGGTTCATTAAATAAAAATGATCACAATAGTTTAATTAATTTATTGTCGAATTACAATGATTGTTTTGCAAATACATCACAAGAGTTAGGTTGTACAGATTTATTACAAATGAAAATAAAATTAACAAGTGATCAGCCTATATACCGCCAACCTTATCGCTTGTCACACCGTGAGCAGGAGACGGTGAGGTCCAAAGTCTCCGAATTATTAGATGCAGGCATAATCCGCGAGTCCGAATCTTGTTTTGCTTCCCCAGTTATTCTCGTTAAGAAAAAGAACGGTGACAGTAGGTTGTGTGTCGATTACCGAGCAGTTAACGCAATAACAGTCAAGGATAGGTATCCGTTGCCCAACATCGACGACCAAATTTCGAAATTAGCTGGGAAGAACTTTTTCACGAGTCTCGATTTAGCACAAAGTTATCACCAAGTTAAAACTGCTCCTGAAGACACACACAAGACTGCTTTTGTAACACCACAAGGTCACTTTGAGTATTTACGAGTTCCATTTGGTTTAGCTAACGCACCGTCTGTTTTTATGAGGCTTATAAACAAAATCGTAGATTCCATACGAATGTCGAATGACAGTACGAAATGCGGTAGTTCAATAAATTATAATAATTCTACAAATGAATATGAAGTGCTAGCATTTTTAGACGATTTGTTGTTACCTTCGTTCGACGTTCAGTCCGGGTTAAATTTATTACAGAGGGTACTTCAGAAATTAAGATCGGAGAACTTAAAATTAAATATGAGTAAGTGCTCATTCCTACAAAATAAAATCACCTACTTAGGTCATGAAATTTCGTCAGATGGCATTCAACCTAGTGAGTCAACGTTGGCAGCAGTGTCGCAGTTTCCAATTCCTAGTAACGTTCACGAGATACGTCAGTTTATCGGCTTATGTAGTTATTTCCGTAAATTCATTAAAAATTTTGCGATAATTGCTCGTCCGCTAACAGATCTTACGAAGAAAAACTTTGTTTGGAGATGGGGTGATGAACAATCTAATAGTTTTGAAAAGTTAAAACAGTGTTTATGTGAAAAACCCGTGCTGGCCTTATACGACCCTGTGTTGCCAACTGAGATTCATACCGATGCCTGTAAATCCGGGGTGGCCGGAATTTTATTTCAGAAACAAACCGATAACTCATTGCGCCCCGTTATGTATTTCAGTAGGGTAACAAGTAAGGAAGAAAGTATATATCATAGCTATGAGCTTGAGACACTTGCCGTAGTCGAATCGTTGCGTAGGTTTAGGGTGTACATTGTAGGTAAACATGTAAAGATTGTGACACACTGTACGGCCGTTCGAGCCACCTTAACCAAGCGTGACATTATCCCGCGTATTGCAAGGTGGTGGCTGTCGATTCAAGACTTCGATATTTCTGTGGAATATAGACCAGGAGATAGGATGAAACATGTAGACGCGTTAAGTAGGAACCCGGTCGATACTGTCAATGTCAATCGCCTTGAAGTTTCAGACTGGTTCTATACCGTCCAATACCAGGATGATAAATTGAAGCGACTCATTGACCAGCTTAAAGATGGCTCCGCTGCCACTGAAATAACTAATAATTATGCGTTAGTCGACGATAGATTATATAGGAAAACATTGCATGGCAATCGTCTCGTAGTTCCAGCATTGGCTCGATGGAAACTGGTTCAGATGCACCATGATGACATAGGTCATGTGGGCTTCCAAAAGTGTGCGGATTTAATAAAAAAAGATTATTGGTTCCCTAAAATGACTCGGTTTATTAAAAAGTATGTCACTGCATGTCTTTACTGTGCCTATGGTAAAGGAGATTATGGGAAGAAAGAGGGAAAGTTATTTCCTATCCCCAAACCCACAGAGCCTATGCTCATGGTTCATGTTGACCATTTAGGGCCTTTTTGTAAAACGCTCAAGGGCTATCAGTATATGCTAGTTGTAACAGATGCCTTTTCGAAATTTGTTATTGCTGAACCTACTCGGACAGTCAATTCTGTGGAAACTATCAGAATTCTTAAAAAGATTTTCAGCTTATTCGGTTATCCCACGAGGCTAATAAGTGATCATGGTAAGGCTTTTACCAGTAGACATTTTAAACAGTTTTCCACTAACAAACAGTTTAGACACATTTTGACTGCCATTGCATGCCCCAGAGCCAATGGTCAAGTGGAACGCACCAACCGGACCATATTGAATGCCTTGCGTGCCACAGATCCTAGCGAAGCATCGAATAATTGGGCAAACAGCTTACCTGACATAATCTGGGGTATTAACAATACTGCGAATGAAAGTACCTCCTACAAACCTTATGATTTGATGTTTGCCAAATGCTCCAGGCCGCGTTGCGACGTTACTACTGATGGGAGTAGTAACGAGCCAGTGGATGTTAGGCGTAAGAAAGCTACCTCTCGGTTAAAAATAGCAAGCGATAGGATGAAGCGTAATTTTGATAAAAAGCGCAAATCGAGTCATATTTATAAAAAGGGGGACTTAGTTCTTTGGCGACAGGCGCCCACAAGTAGTGCGTCAAAAGTAAATAGTAAACTTGATGATATTTACTCGGGACCATATATAATAACCAGGGTAGTGGGTAATGACAGATATCGGATACGTAGTATCAAGGGGCTTCGAGGGTACAAGGCCTTTACTGGTCTGGTTGCAGCAGACTCTCTAAGACCTTATCACAGCACGGTTCCCGTGTCTGACAGTGCCAGCAGTTCTGATGAGCAACTTGAAACAGAAGACCTTATTGACCTACTAGAAAGCTAACCACGCTGCCTCCCATTGCGGGGGCAATTGTGTTTCAGGACGGCCGAATGTAACATCATGCCACGTGAGCCAGCCACAGCGCGCCTAGCTTACGTCACACCGCCTGCCAACCAATCACCGCGAGCATACTCTGACAGCCAATCATAGCCAACCCTAGCCATGCCACCGCCGCCACCACTCCACTACCGACGCCTGAGTAGTGGGGAAAGCCTATAAAAAGCCCTTGCCAGTTAATTCGCGCTCTTAGAATGGTAATATAACTCGATATCGTGCAGAATCCCTGTGACTTGTGAGTACTATTTAAATTGTGACTTTATTGTGTTTAAATTGTGTTGTGTTTAAATTGTGATTTTAAGGAAACCTAATAAAAATTTATGTGATCAAGTATTTAAGCTTTTCTTATTTATGCCACCTGCTTCATCATTGTTGACTTTCGTGTTTTAGAATAATAATTATAATCCTCATTTTAGGATTGTCAAGGTAAGTGACATCAAACTGTCATTGTGAGTAATATTGCATATGTGTTGCTATAAGCGTTGGCAGTACGGACCCTGAATTCACATCATTATCATCGACACAAGGAAATCCTATTCTCTCTTAACCTCCACTACTAAATAAGGGATTTTAATGATGATTCACACGGGCTTAACTACCGTAGTAAAAAGTTTACTCTGAACTACATATAGTTCAGAGTAAAGTTCATAACATTATAATATGTACAATAAGACAATGGGTTAACTTTTTACTACGGTAGTTAAGCCCGTTACTGTACTTTAAAATAAACTAGATGATGCCCGCGACTTCGGCCGCGTGGATTAAGTTTTTTATTCCCGCGGGAATTCTTTAAATTTCCGGGATAAAAAGTAGCCTATATAGCCCGGAATATAACTTGTCCCTGCGCCAAATTTCATCAAAATCGGTAAAAAAGATGGACCGTGAAAGCGTAGGAGACAGACAGACAGACACACTTTCGCATTTATAGCTCTCATAATTCTCTATTGTCGATTAAGAATCTCGGGACTTCTATTCTTTTATTTTTTTTCTACTATGCATTTCAAATGTGAAAACCATACATTGTTAATACCCTTGCAGCATTTTTTTTGTTTTTAAGATCTGGCCCCACTACAAAGGCGCCGCCTGGCGCAGCACGTAGCGCCAGCACAACTTTTATCCCGGAAAATTAAGGAGTTCTTGTGGGAATTAAAAAAACTTATTCCATGCGGACGAAGTCGTGGGCATCAGCTAGTAGATAACTTTTTTTTTTTAAATACGCGCCGAATTGAAAACCTACTCCCTTTTTTGGAAGTCGGTTAAAAATAGATAACGTAACAAATTACATATTAGTTCTTTTGAGTTGAGATACTAATAACATACCTAATAGAGCAGGCTACACTCATTGCAAAATTTCTATACAGACATGCACAGTTTCAAATAAAACCCTAAACAAAAAGAAAGACATTTCTTGTGCCCCAAATTCGTATTTTCTAGTCAAAAAACCGTTGCGAGCGAAAAATTCAATTACTACTTTAAAAACAAGCAATAAAAATGCCGAAATTATTTGACTACAAAGATTTGCGATCTCAAAGAACTTAATTCGTAACTCGAAATTGGACTAGGATTTTAAATGGGCCTCTATTCAGTTGGATTAAGACTCAATTCAGTTCAACAAAGATATAACTTCTGGAATCGTTCCAAGCATGCCTAGATACAGTTATTCTTCGTGAGCCCATATTGAAGATTATCTTAAAATTATTCCCTCATTTAACTATGGATAACTTACTATACATTTTCTTAGAACCTTAATTTTACCTTCTTCTCCTATAAGAAACCGTATTTATTATTCTCGATAAGATATTAAACTAAGTCTTAACTGGTATGAAGATTTGGAAAATTAAAGCTATAATTACAAGCTTTTATTTCATTTACTTGCAGTGTTTAGGTCAAAAATTCATTATGGATGTTTTTTAATTTTTTAAATTATACCACTTCTTAGTCTGACTAGATAACACCTAAGTAAGTATTTCATTTTAGTCTCACTAAAATATCAACCACTAGATGATGCCCGCGACTTCGTCCACGTGGTTTATTTATTATTTATTATTTATTATTTATATTTTATTATTTATTTATTTTTTTCGTTTTTTATTCCCGCGGGATCTCCTTAATTTTCCGGGATAAAAAGCCTATGTCACTCTCCAGATCCTCAACTATGATACGGTTATACCAAAGACAATATATACTGTAGCGGTCTTCGCAGTCCGCACATAATCCAATAGATGGCATCACTAGTACACGCACGCGACCACGAAGAGCCCAACTCACGCTTACGAAGTTTTCTCAGAATTACGCTATATATACGACCTCCAAAGATGTACGGTTGGACCAGTGGTCCCCGAGCACAACACCCGCTCGGAGGATGATCATCCTATTGTTACGGTCGAGCCATATCACTTGCTCCCGTACAATACTTGGTATTATAATTAATCTATGGTAATACCTATACCAAAAATCACGTCAATCCGTTGCTCCGTTGCAGCGTGATTGAAGGACAAACCAATAAACCAACAAACAAACACACGTTCGCATTTATAATATTAGTATGATTTAAATGTGTCTTGCCCAGACGTGGTATTATGGTTTTCGGTAATAGAGTGCGGCTGTGTCTGTGAATTGCTAAATTAAAGTTTATTTATGTGGATAACCGAGTTTCCTTTTATTACAAATTAATTCAAGCGCCAGTGATTACTACCGGAAATCGATCGTAATAGCTATTTATGCAACTGTATCGTAATGAGGGTCATTTTAATTCGAGTGCTGTTTTTTGATACGAGGCTTGCCGAGTATCAAAATAGGATAGTACGAGAATTAAAATGACTAATTACGTACAGTTGCATACAAGATTTTATCTACGACAAGGACGTCTTTATAATTTTTTACTTTATAAATTAATAAAAAAGTCAAATCAATCAAGTGCCAGAACCCAGAGCCGCTAAGCTATAGGTATCCTATTTATGAAGATAACCATATCGATACAGCTACGACTCATAACGATACAGCTCCCATACAACGAACTGTATCGTTATGAGAAGCAAACACGAAAGAGGGTTCAATTCGATATAGTTGTCAAATTCGAAATTGGAACTTTTCGATGCTGGAGTAGATAAACATAATTATGTAGTAAAACAGCGCGAGCGGTAAATATGGCTGTCTACTCCCGTTCGAAACTGAAACCGGTATTTATACTATTTTATGTTCTTGTAAAATCAATAATGCTGTAAAACTTTCCTTAACTGTATTAAGTTATGTATGTAATTCATACTTTTTTCTCAAACGCTTTTTTTACGTCACTTCAAGCCCTTGACTGCCCTTGATCTCACCTTATGGTAAGTGATGATGCAATCTAAGATAGTAGCGAGCTACACTGTTAATATGGCGGTTATAATTAACCCATACCTCTAGGCGGTTAGGTATAATTAACCCATACCTCTAGTCGGTTTCTACACGGCATCGTACCGGAATGCTAAATCGCTTGGCGGTACGTCTTTGCCGGTAGGGCGGTAACAAGCCACGGCCGAAGCCTCCCACCAGGCAAATTAATAACCTGGGTATTAAACCCCTAATCGGTTTCAATACAGCATCTTACCGGAACGCTCAATGATTTTGTCGGTAGATTGGAAACTACAGCCACGGCCAAAGCCGCCAGACAAGGCTAGAGAACATTTAAAAATTATAAATTCACAAATTGACCCTGCCGGGGATCGAACCCGGGACCTCCCGCTGTACACATAGAACTCGCCACTGCGCCAGAAAGGTCGTCAAAAACCTAAATCCATGCAGCCGAAGTCGGAGGACCGTAACGACCATACCTTAGCCATAGATGTATGAAATAAGTACCGTTTAATAAATGATATACGATGATGGTAGGTATATACCACCGAGTAGTAAACCTTGTATGGTCTGTGGTATATACCTATCTCTCATGTGGCACGGACTGATGAGGCGGCCCATCGACCTCACGTAGTATAAGTTGAGTTAAACTAAGTATAATGAAATGTAGTGTTGATCGATAAACTTTTATTTATTTACTAGATGATTCCCGCGACTTCGTCCGCGTGGATTTATGTTTTTTGGTTCCCGCGAGAACTCTTCAATTTTCCGGGATAAAAAGTAGCCTATGTCCTTCCCCGGGATACATCCTGTCCTTGTACCAATTTTCATCAAAATCGGTTGAACAGATACATTTTTTTGATTCCCGCGGGAACACTTCAAATCTCCGGGATAAAACGTAGCCTATGTCCTTCCCCGGGATGTAACCTATCTCTGTACCAAATTTCATTAAAATCGGTTGAGTAGTTGGGCCGCGAAAGCGTAGCAGACAGACAGACAGACAGACACACTTTCGCATTTATAATATTAGTATGGATTTTATCAGGCCTGTCCTAAGTAAGTGATGGTCCGTGACGTTTTGAGCCTTGGGCCCCTCCTGAAAATCAGCGTTGCAGTATGTTAGGTAGACCTATCTCTCATGCTGTGGCACGGGCTGAGGAGGTGGCCACACGTACGAGTACTAATAGTTGAGTTAAACTAAGTATAACGAATTGTGGTGTTGATCAATAAACTTTTATTTATTTATTTATGTTGTATAATATACGTAATTAAAAGTGGCATGATGATAATTCCCCTTAACATCGATACTTAATGATAGTATAAAGATTTAACCATCGATGGTGGCGATTGGAGTCGATAAGAAGTTTTAATGGGTGTGATAAAACGTGGACATGAATTGGTCATGTCGATTTAAGCTTGATTTCTATTAATTGGCTCTTACCAGTAGCTCATTACGACGTCATTAATTACTATGCCACCAGTTAGTATGTTGTTGAGTCAATAGAGACTGGAGTTTAAAATTTGAATTTTCTATTGAAATAAAATAATGATTACAAATACAATATACCTACAAATACAAATGCGTATTATTTTCCAAAATGTTTACAAAAGGTTACATCTCGCACCTACTTGACCTTGTTGATAGAAAGTGAGTAATCTTAAAACTAATTAAATTTTGTGCATATAGGTATATCCCTTTTTTGCTTTTTATGCTTGACTGTAGACCTCGCACTAGAAGACCTGTACCGACCTCACACTTTTTGGCAAGAGCATATATATCTAAATCAATTTAAGTAAATGTCCTTGTGCAAATAACCCTTAGCGTTGCTAACTAAACAAACAGTCATAAATAAATAAATATAATCCTTTATTGAGCCAAAAAAATTAGTACAACGAAATGGAACATACATGGAGTACCACAGCTCTCATGGAAACAAGGAGCCAACCAAGATTTAAGCCAAGTGGAACCAAAAATTTGGTTCCACGAGACCCGGACACAAGCTTCAAATCTATATTTACTGGCTAAAATGAGGCGCTGCCTCAGCTTGATGCTGCAGCCAGTCGACTACAGCGCTGGTTGTCAGGCATGACCCTAGTGACCTAGTGAGATCACGGTCTAAACATATAATAAAAATTGTTCCAATTTTGGTCACCGGGCCAGATAAGTTGGCAGGACTGTAAAATCTTTAACCCTCGCAAGGGTTTCAGCTTTTTAATTAAAAAAGAAATTGCGAACCCCCGTTGATTGCGGACACCGGAAGGCCAATTAATTTATTAGAGTGCTTTTATTATATTTTTAGTACCCCACACGGAGGGGCGCGGGTTCGAGATCCGCCGCGACCTCGATTTTTAATGTTATTCCATGTAATTATAATCTCCACTAGTTATTATCAAATTAATACCAGCCGATGTCCGCGACTTCGTCCGAGTGGACTGAAGTTTTTCAGTTCCCATGAGAATGGTTTAATTTTCCGGGATAAAAAAAAATAGCCTTTGTGCTATTCCAGACTATAATCGATCTGTGTGCAAAATTTCATCCAGATCCGGCCGTTATGGCTTGATTGAGAAACAAACATCCATCCATCTAAACTAACTTTAGCATTTATAAGTATTCTTCTTCTATAAGTAACCTTCTCTATATATATAAAAGCGAAATACCACTCACCCACTGACTCACTGACTGATTCACTGACGGACTAATCACGATATCTCAGGAACTATAAAGCATACAGACTTGAAATTTGGAAGATAGATTCGTTCTATGGTGTAGACGCCAGCTATGAAAGGATTTTGAGAAAAATCACTCCTAAGGGGTTGGAAGTTTGTAAGTCCTTTGTTTTTGAAGTTAGACACATGAAAATTGGTAATTAAATTATTAGTTAGAAATAATATAAACCTGTATAAACAATTTTACGAAAAATTTACCCCAATAGTATCCCCAAATGGGGATTGGAAGTTTACATATCGACGGGTTCCGGGCTATTTGTATTAACCGACATTTTTGAAACTTTACACCAGAGCAGTTTAAAGTTTCGATTTTTAGAAAAAAAAAAATAACTTTAGCAAATCGCATTATTTCTATAAAAAGAAGGATATTACTGTTTTTATAACATATTCCTCATAATTGGATAATATTTTTTTTCTAATATTCCTATTTTTAACGAAGATAAATGTCGCTTAATACAAAATGACCCATATTTTACTTCTTTTTGTTCCAGGCTAAATGACTTAACCGCCTATGATTATTGTTTCTTATTTCAGGCTAAACGACTTAACCGCCTAGGCATGCAAATAATGGCTCTAAGCTAAGTGCTTTAATCAAATAGTTGGTCATATTTCAAACCTAAGCTAATTGATTTAAATACCATATCTTAAACTTATTAATGTATGGCTAATTAGTTTATGCGACTGTTTTTTTTTAAATAAATTGTTTGTAATCCTACTTGAATAATGAAGTTTGCAGAAATTGGCGGTTAAAACATTGATAAATTAAAAGGTACATACATAGGGTGTACCTACCTATCTTGTTAATAATTATGAAATGAGAAATAAAACGCGCATTATAAATTGTTTAAAGGTAAGTTTTTTATTTAAAATGACAATCACCTAGGAACAGCAGTGACTTCTTAGCTTACCAAACTAAAGTTTTTATCACAATTGTATAGGAATCAGAAGTTAAACATTCTTTTTATTACGTAGCCTATACAGTCTTATTACCTGAAATAATTATTCTCATTCTTCTTCATTCCTAAACTTTAACATTTCTTCTCAGTCGTGCACTCTTGACAGAGTGGTCGTGGCTGCTGGGTCGATACTGGTACACTCGTCATCGGTCTTCTTTAAATTGGGTCGCACCGCCTCCCGCGCGATGCTCCTCCACTTATCTCGATTGGTAGCATTGCGGGAGCACTCCACCACAGTTTTCTGGGTCACACTTTTTATTAGGTCTGTCCATCGAGTAGGTGAACGTCCTCTGGCTCGCTTTCCTTCCACATGACCTTGTACCAACAGGCGCTCAATTGACCCTTCATTTCTGGAGATGTGGCCAAAGAACTTCAGAATTCGCGATTGCACAGTCGACGATAACCTTTCTTTTATCTTAAGTTCTTTCAGGATTGAGTTGTTAGTTCGAAGGCTGTCCAGGGTATCTTTAAAAGGCGCCTCCAGCACCACATCTCCAAGGCATCAATTTTACGTCGGTCTTGTAGTCTAAGCGACCATGTTTCAGCTCCGGAGAGAAAGATTGGTAAAACCAGACACCTCATAAGCCAAACCTTCGTGGTTTTGGTGATCTTCCTGTTCTTCCAAATCTTATTGAGCTTCTTTACCGCAGACCTATTTATGGCACATCGCCGACGGATTTCCAGTTCACAGCCCCCAGTATTAGAGATGGTAGAACCAAGATAGATGTAGGTTTGCACCACCTCGCAATTGGCGATATTTTGGATTTCTGGCCTATTATGATAAGCCTGATCTACTATCATCACCTTGGTCTTATCCCTGTTGATGGTTAGTCCAAACTCAAGACTAGTTGTCTCCAGACGCTCCAGTAGGACTTCTATATCTTCTTTAGTTTGGGCAAGAAGCGTAGTATCGCTCGCATATCTGAGATTACACATCTTGCGTCCTCCAACAGATATACCTTTATCCCAGTCTTACAAAACAATCCGCATTGTGTTCAGTGTAAATGTTGAAAAGAAGCGGTGAGAGAATACACCCCTGTCGAACGCCAGCTTGAGTTTTAAAGGTTGAAGATTGGTTCGTCCACTCGTACAGCTGCTGTACCATCCACGTAAAACCTCTGTACAAGTTTTTTTTTTTTTTTATCCACTACAAGTTAGCCCTTGACTGCGATCTCACCTGATGGTAAGTGATGATGCAGTCTAAGATGGTAGCGGGCTAACCTGTTAGGGGCATGGCAGTTATATTAAACCCATACCCCTATTCGGTTTCTACACGACATCGTACCGGAACGCTAAATCGCTTGGCGGCACGTGTTTGCCGGTAGGGTGGTAACTAGCCACGGCCGAAGCCTCCCACCAGGCCAGACCAGGGAAAATTCAGAAATTATAAATTCCCAAATTGACCCTGCCGGGGATCGAACCCGGGACCTCCGCACGTTAAGACAACAGCGCTATACACTGCGCCACGGAGGTCGTCATAAGATAATATATAAGATGCTGAGGTACACTCATTTGAGAAAGTATTTGCCAGAGTTTTAACCATTTAACCGTATCAAATGCTTTCCTGAAATCCACAAAACAAATGTATAGAGGGTTGTTAAACTCTCTAGCTTTCTCTATGATTTGGCGGATCACTCGTATTTGTTCTCGTGTACCTCTTCCTTTGACGAAACCAGCTTGTTCCAGTGCGATTTGGCGCGACAAGTAAGCTTGAAGTCTAGTATTTATGATGTGAAGCAGTACCTTACTCGCATGTGATATGAGAGAAATCACTCTGTAGTTGTTGCATTTTTTTGTTGATCCCTTCTTATGTAATGGAATGAATAAGGAATGTGACCATTCTGCCGGCCAACGTCCAGTTTCAGTAAAATAGTCCAGTAAAATATTTACGAGCGTTTCTTTGGTTTTCATTTCTTTACTTATTTTTTTCTAACTTTCTCAGTAATCAAAATCTAACATTTTGAAGTGAACAAATTGAAGTGACAACATCTAACATTTCATGTACAGAGCTAATGTATGGATCGACACTGGGTATGGATTTGACAAAGAGGCTAAATGTATTAAACGACATTCTTGTATATTTATAAGGTAAAGCTAATTGTATTAAGCGACACTGGATAAGAATTTAACAAAGAGGCTAATTGTATTAAGCGACATTTCTATATATTTATAAAGTCAGGCTAAATGCTTTAACGTACGTTGCCTGTAAATTGTTGCTCCAGGAAAAAACGTTTAAACGACTGCCTGGTATTTCGTAGTCAGCTTAAGTACACAGTTCCTAAATTTGTCAATATTTTGTGTCGCTTCATACATTGCAGTCCAAAATGGGCCCAAAAATGCGGGTTGTATTAAGCGACAAAAAAGTGCTCCGATCGTCCCCAAACCCAGCTCAAATGACGCAGAAAAATTCGCTGATTCCAAATATGTATAAAAGTCTATATCGCTCAGATTGTCGCTTAATACAATTAGCCCGGAACCCGTCGATATGGGTTCCAAGTTTTTGAAGTTCGGGATTTCTTGAAAATCGGGATTTAGGTTATTAGTTTTAAATTATTAAAACCTGCATAAGCTATATAAAGCCTCTACTTATAGATAGGCTTTTTGCAGCGGGAAAATTTCATAATCTCATAGGAAATCATCAATTGTACGCGGACGAAGTCGCGGGCGACCTCTAATATTTGTATAGATAAAAGTATAGATTTATGCATCACACTGTGACAAGCGGTGGCGGCTCGGTCAAAACTTCACTCCCTGTTTACATCCCGGCTGTCGTTGAAAACCAAACTGAGAGTATACGGTGCCTACGTCCGATCACGTTTGACGTATGCGGCCCCGGCCTGGTACGCCCTTTGCTCCGCGCACCAGTAACAAAGACTTCAAATCCAGCAGAACCGTTGCCTGCGATTGATCGTGGAAGCTCCAAGGAATGATGTCATCCACAGAAACACCAGAACACAAACCGTGGCGGAATACGTAAGTCATCTTGCATGTAAAATGTTTGCCCGTGCAAACACCAGTAAGTGCACGCACCTGCACGGTATAGCACCTCTTCACGCAAGACCACCGGAAGGGCGGCCACAACCTCGTGAGCTTCTACGATCCCCATCGCCACAGCCTTAATGTCCCAACACAGGCACTGAAGGCGACGAGGACGACGCAAATTAAAGCCCTACAGTACGGAAAAGATTTCCATTAGGCTGAAAGCCACGAATGGCATTGACCTTGGCCTTTTAGGATTCGAACGTCGAGCCAGGTGGCAAAACGCCACCTCAGAGGATATATAAGGAGAAACAGCCTCGAGGCCCGCACCACGAACGTCCGGCGACAATCGTGAAGAAAAACTACATCACACTGTGGACTGTGGTAGAATAAATGGATGTATATTTTTATACCATCCCACATAAACTAACAAACAAATAAGTGAATTTAATGGAATGAATTATTGTAGCAATTCTGGGCGGTTACTATCAACCTTTAGAAAACCATTATGATACAGGAACATATTTTTCATCTGTAGGTCCTATTTTGACTAACATAATTAAGGACCCGGTAAGGACTAAACGTACCTACGCTAGAAACGTACGCATTGGCGCTTTTATATGGATCTGCACAGTAAGAACAGGCTGGCGAGATAGGACAAAACGTTTCCCCCCGTGTTTACTTCTAGAGAAATAAAAAAATCGCCCGTATTTTACTGGGATCCGACAACGCGACATGAAGTCTAAGAAAAACATTTGCCAGCTTTTGACTTAGACCAAGCGACATTCTAACTTTCTAAGGTAGCATTCCAAACGTCCAGGTGCTGTGTCCTGGGATTTATTTGTCGGAAACGATCGAGACGCACACACATAAATAAACACACACAACATAATTATTTGCTCGAAGACGTCCACTACAACTTATTTATAACTTACTTACTAGATTTGTTTTTATTCCACTGCTAGCCTAGCCCTTGACTGCGATCTCACCTGAGAGTACATTTAATATAACTTAAGCAATATTATTTAAAAAGTTACCTTACCTTATTTTATAACTAGCTTTTGCCCGCAGCTTCGCTCACGTTAAGTTCGATTTTCGTACAAATTTCGAACCCCTATTTTACACCCTTACGAAGTAAATTTTCACGAACGTCATAAGAGCTATCTGTATACCTTTCAGCCCAGTTGTTTGAGCTGTGCGTTGATAGATCAGTCAGTCAGTCAGTCCTTTTATATATTTGAAGATATAAGATGTGCCTTGTTACAAAGATTTTTTTTTAAACTACCTAGATGGCATAATTTACTTCAACGACTTCTTTCGCGTTGATTTAGGAATTTGCCTCGGTTGAAAATGTAGGCCGCGAAATTGTAGCAGACAGACAGACGGATAGACAGACACACTTATACATTTATAATATTAGTATGGCTAATCTCCATGAAGTATTACTATGTTTATAAATAAATCTTTAAATCTTGCCCAGTATCGATTAAAATCGAATGGATCTCTCAGAACGGATATCATGTACCGCAAGCGAACTGTATTTAAACAGGATGTTCATAAATAGAATACTTTATACATAATTGGTAACTGAACTCGTGCTGGTTGCAATTATAACATAGATTGGTGTTGTAATTGCGATTAAGTACCTATAAGATAAAATTTAAAGATGTAGATGCAGAATAAATTAAGATTAAATTTATTCCTGCATGTAATTGAAGCATATATAAGGCAAAGGTGACTGACTGACTAACTGATTGAATGATCTATCAACGCACAGCTCAAACAGTACAAAATAACAAAAGTACCTACTTATAATTACTATTATGTAGGGTAAGTTACGCTTGAAGAAGTTGTTATAATTTATAAATTAAATTACTTAATATTCACTGAAAAAGCTTGTACTTAGTTTCCTAGCGTAAGTAAAATTTAACTGTTAGTAATGTAATTTTAGTTTACTCTGCTAAAGTCTAAAGTTCAGTTCATCCGCACACTATGTGGATTAAGAAATGAGAAATTATGATCACGCCAGAGCACGTAAGCTTAAAACAAAATTACTTAACAGCAAGCGCATGCTACAATTAATTAGTTTTTAATTACTAAATAACAATCCCTGAGCTAATAAATGGACCCTTAAGTGTTCATTTAATGTACAGTTTATTTTAAAAACATTTAAATCCTCGTAAAGTAATGAGTAAGTAATTAATTTATTTTAGCTTTTTTTTCGACTACAATTGAGCCCTTGACTGTGATCTCACCTGATGGTAAGTAATGATGCTGTCTAGCAAGATGTCTGGTAAATTCATGCCCCTAATCGGTTTCAACACGTAATCGTACCGGAACGCTAAATCGCTTGGCGGCACGTCTAGCCACGGTCGAAGCCTAACCCTAACCAGACAAAGTAGAGAAAATTCAGAAAATTTCAACTCCCAAATTGACCCTGCCGGGGATCGAACACATGACCTCCCACGTTAAGACAACATCCCGCACCACTGCGCCATGAAGTTTTTGCCAGTAGCTCCTGTCCATTGTATGTTTTCGCCCTTATTCCGTACAACAAAGAAAACAGCTTTACAGTATTCCAATACCTAATTAATAAGTTCATCTGACACATCATAGTTTATTGAACTCCTACAAACAGTTCCATACCCAGTTTATAAAGACCTCTAATTTCTATACATAAATCTATGAACACCTAGGATATTGAAACTGGTTGCTTTGTCAGCTTATCCAGTTTAAAAAGAACCGCAAGTGCAAAGGAATTCTATGAATGCGTAGGTCTAATAGTTCAGTGCGGAAAGGAAACTACTTTTTGTGGTACGTCTGATGTCTTGTGGTTTGTGGTCTATGCCTATACATTGGCATCTAAGGTACTTTTCAATATGGAAGTCGATATTATAGAAATATTAGAGTACCAGCATATTACCACGTAAAGACTGATATGGAGTAGGAGTTTTTATTCCACTACAAATGCGATCACATATCTGGCAGTAGGTTGTAACTTATGATGCAGTCTAAGATGGTAGCGGGCTAAACCGCTTAGGGATATGACAGGTTATATAAAAACCCATACCCCAAATTGGTTTCTACTGTGTTGAGCGCTGTTGTCTTAACGTGCGGAGGTCCCGGGTCCGATCCCGGCAGGGTCAATTTAGGAATTTATCCACCACCACCACTACAGCCTATTATCGTCCCACTGCTGGGCACAGGCCTCCACTCTCATAGGAGAGAAGGAATTAAAGCTTAGACCTACCACGCTGCTTCAATGCGGGTTGGCGGGCTTTAACGACTATTATCATGTTAGTGATAATAACGGGCACCGACGGCTTAACGTGCTCTCCGAGGCACGGGGGTGAAACACCGCCAACTTCCAACTCCGGGCTAGTACTGAGAATTTCTAGTCGGAAAACGCCAATAATTAATTATGGCCCGACCCGGGACTCGAACCCGGACCTCGTAGGCCGCTGACAAATATACTAACCACTAGAACAACGAGGCAGGTAGGAATTTATAATTTCTGAATTTTCCCTGGTATGGCCTATGGGAGGTTTCGGCCGTGGCTAGTTACCGCCCTACCGACAAAAAAGAAACGCCAAGTGATTCAGCGTTCCAGTAGTTATGATGCTGTGTAGAAACCAATTAGGGTTATGGGTTTACTATAACTGCCATGCCCCTAACAGCCCCTACCACTTACCTTCCATCAGGGGACATACTACCATCGCTTCAAGCAGTATTATTCTAAACTAGCTGATGCCCGCGACTTCGTCGGCATGGTTTAAGATTTTATGATTCCCGCGGCAACTTCCTTTAATTTCCGGGATAAAAAGTAGCCTATGTCACTCTCCAGGTCCTCAGCTATACCCATGCCAAAAATCACGTCAATCCGTTGCTCCATTGCGGCGTGATTGAAGGAAAAACCAACAAACCTACAAACCAACAAACCAACAAACCAACAAACCAACAAACAAACACACTTTCGCATTTATAATATTAGTATGATTTGACGACTCATATTAAGACGTACCTTAACATCCCTAAAATAAGGATTATAATTCTAAAACAAGATCATCAACAACATTAAAATAATACTGCTTTAAGCGATGATGGTAGGTAACCCGCCAGGTGAGATCGCAGTCAAGGGCTAACTTGCAATGGACAAAAAGAATAACGTTGCATCAGCAGTGCAACCGCGTATCTTTTACATCAATCATTGACACATCGCAATCACCTCTGATTGGTTAACACTCTTCCACTATTGGACGAAATCCATTGACGCAGCAAGAATACCATAAATTCAGCCAATCGGAGGTGATTGCGATGTATCAATGATTGATGCAAAAGATACGCGGTCGCCCTGCTGGTTACCAGTCAAGATTCAAGTTATGTTACACAGTTCCCGAAAATATCAAAATTACGATAAATATAAGTACGTGTAAGTTCTTAAATTACAGAAAAATAAGTACCTACATATTTAATAGTCACCTTTAGAACCATAATTAGCAATTTCAAAATTGTTACCTTAAACTCGGCTTACTTAATGGGAGCAATTTTGGACTGTAAAGCTCTTATTAGTATCTTAAAAGTTTTACCGCGCCTTTTGCTGTGTATAGGTATTTCTTAAAAACGATGCAAAATAATAATTATTATGAAACTCGATGCCCGCGACTTCGTCTGCGTTGATTAAGTTTTTTTTATTCCCGCGGGAACTCCTCAATTTTCCGGGATAAAAAGTAGCCTACGTCCCCAGGATGCAACATGACGCTATTATTACCAAATTTCACCAAAACAGGTTGAAACGATAGACCCTTAAAGCATAGCAGACAGACAGACAAACAAACACACTTTCGCCTTTATAATATTAGTATCGAAATATGCACAAAACTGTTTAAAGTAACATTAGGTACAGGGTAATGGTCTCACTTTTCGACAAGCATAGTCCACCAGGCTTGGCCTGAAACGGACAGATATATGAAATTTTACTTCAAAACTTTAATAGCTTTGTGCAAGTGGATTTCACAAGTACCTATCCACTTACATAATTTGTAATTTTGGAAACACTTGCTCTTTATGTCTGGGAAATTATGACATAGAAACTAATTATCTACTAAATAAGTTTGAATTGGGTACTAAGAGAAAAGTGCTTGGACTTTGCACTACATCTCTACAAAAATGAGAAATAGATTTTCCTACTGATCCTGCTCTACTAATAATATAAAATATAATAAAGGGGTTTGCGTTTGTAGGTTAGTCCTTAAATCACGCCAGAATGAAGCAACATATCCTCCGGTGTCGGATTGAAACGTACGCTAAGAATAATTTGGAAGATTTGTGTGGTGTGGTGTTGTGCCGGTGCGAATTGCTGGCTTATTTGGCGGTGAATGCCGCAAGCTATACGCTGTACCACATAGATTTGTCTGCTTTGGCGGATTATAGCGAATTAAGCTTCTTGTTCCTTGATTATCATGGACTTACGCAAAGTAACGTCTGCTTTTATGCAATATCCAAAGGCTGAGGTGTACACCTATCACGCACAACCACAAACTAGCATATTATTAGGTGCAATCGTACGTCTTACTAATATTATAAATGCGAAAGTTTGGATGGATGTATGGATGGATGTATGGATGGATGGATGTATGGATGGATGGATGGATGGATGTATGGATGTTTGTTACTCAATCACGCCCAAACGGCTGAACGGATCTGGCTGAAATTGGGGACAGATATAGATTACAGTCTGGAATAGCACATAGGCTACTTTTAATCCCGGAAAATTAAAGAGTTCCCGCGGGATTCAAAAAACTCAATCCACGCGGACGAAGTCGCAGGCATCATCTTGCAATCTTATAAATATCAAAACATGCAAACAAACATAAAAAAAAGACGTGTGGCACTCGGAGACTGCCGCGGTAAAGCTATTGCATAGCATTTTTTATCAACTTGCTATGACCCACTTGTGTTGTTGACTTCAAGTTCAATCAAAAAACCTCTTGTTTGAGGTTTTTTGATTCCCCTTGGACACCCAGACTATTGAAAACATAATTCTTTAAAATTATTTCGCCTTTATATTTTCAACAACTTGAAGTCAACAACACAAGTAGTCATAGCAACCAAAATCATCTTTTCATAAAAAATGGTCTTTTTATTTTCAACAACTTGAAGTCAACAACACAAGTAGTCATAGCAAGCAAAGCGTTAGGGTTTTTTTCGTTACGGAATTTCTGGATTCGGTCTCCACGCTCAAGGCCCGCGATAGAAGCTATGCAATAGTTATAATAACAGTAGTTGCAACCGCACGCTAACGCGGTTGTTCACGGAGCACGGTGGTCGGTAACTAGATCCAGCTTTTATTACCGCGCCTGGAAATAACCTTCGAACACGTTATGATATTTGTACTGGAAATTAATATATAAAAGGAAAAGGTGACTGACTGACTGACTGATCTATCAACGCACAGTTCAGACCACTGGACGGATCGGGCTGAAATTATAGCTGTTATGACGTAGGCATCCGCTAAGAAAATTCAACCCCTTAGGGGGTTTGAAATTTGTATAAAAATCGAACTTAACGTGAGCGAGTGAGAGGGGAAAAGCTAGTCTATACTTAACTAGATGATGCCCGCGACTTCGTCCGCGTGGTTTAAGTTTTTTTGATTCCCGCGGAAACTCCTTAATTTTCCGGGATAAAAGTAGCCTATGTAATAAGCTGGGTTCAAATTACTGTGTTGGGGTGTGATGTGGCGCTATCTGTTGTGTCGGCGAGTGTTCATACTTAAGTGGTATGTCGTGGCGCTTTGTAGCGCGTTTTTGGATCATTCATAGTCCGTACATTGTGGTGTAAATACATCTAAAATGTTTTTCTCAGAACCATCTAATAGCGACAGCGATTTTTATGAAGATATTGACTTTCTTGTATTGGCGAGTCTTCTTAAAATATATAATTTAATATAAAAAAATCTTTTTAAACAACCGACTTCAAACTCCCGCGCCAACTTTACAACAACAAGCATACGCCACTTAACATACAAAGTACTTATTTTATTGTTGATATTTTAAAAACCGCTCAACCGATTTCGATAAAATTTATATGGGACCACATGGGAAGTATGCCCTTTCAAATAAAAAAAGAAACACAATGCAATACACTGATGTGAATTTAGCCATACTAAATGTATGAAACTGATAGCATTCTGTCGCGCCACACCACACCACAACACAGTGATTTGAACCCAGCTTCACTCTCCAGGTCCTCAACTATACCCATGCCAAAATCACGTCGATCCGTTGCTCTGTTGCGGCATGACTGAAGGACTAACCAACAAACCAACAAACTAACACACTTTTGCATCTATAATATTAGTATGATATTATAAATACGAAAGTTTGGACGGATGGATGGATATCTGTTACTCAATCGCGCCAGAACACCTGAACGGATCTGGATGAAATTTGGGTCAGAGATAGATTATAGTCTGGAATAACGACGTACGACGAAGTCGCGGGCATCAGTAGCGAAACTGCATTATCTCAACAGTAATTGCAACCGCACGCTAACTCGGTTGTTCACGGCACACGGTGGTGGGTAACTAGATCCAGGTCTTGTTACCGCACCTGGAAATAGCCTTTGAACACGTTATAATATCATTTGTACTGGAAACGAATATGATCCTGAGGAGACAATGCTGTTGACGTAATGTTTCAAGGAATTCAAGCGTAAAATTGTTGCAGGAATTACATTATTAGCTTCCTCTGCTTTGTAAAAATATAATGAAATCTAACTTTAAATAATTTATTAACGGACTTTAAAAAACCGGCCAAGAGCGAGTCGGACTCGCGCACCGAGGGTTCCGTACAAACCTGTAGTAAGTTTTAAATTAAATGTTTTTTTTAAATATTTGAGTTGATTGAATGAAAGGTAAATTGCGATTTACGATTAATGACGTATTAAAAAAAAACTACTTACTTGATCTCGTTCAAACCAATTTTCGGTGGTAGTTTGCATGGTAATGTACAACATATATTTTTTTTAGTTTTATCATTCTCTTATTTTAGAAGTTACGGGGGGGGGGGACACACATTTTACCACTTTGGAAGTGTCTCTCGCGCAAACTATTCGGTTTAGAAAAAAATGATATTAAAAACCTCAATATCATTTTTGAAGACCTATCCATAGATACCCCACACCTATGGGTTAGATGAAAAAAAATTTTTTGAGTTTCAGTTCTAAGTATGGGGAACCCCAAAATTTATTGTTTTTTTTTCTATTTTTGTAAGAAAATCTTAATGCGGTTTACAGAATACATCTACTTACTAAGTTTCAACAGTATAGCTCTTATAGTTTCGGAAAAAAGTGGCTGTGACATACGGACGGACAGACAGACAGACAGACAGACATGACGAATCTATAAGGGTTCCGTTTTTGCCAAATTTGGCTACGGAACCCTAAAAAGGAGGAGTTTCTCAATTCGGTTGAATTTTGCTTTGCGGTCACTCACACAAACTTTTTTATAAATACGAAAGTGTGTCTGTCTGCCTGTTTGTTACGCTTTACCAGCCCATCTTTTCAACCGATTTTTATGAAATTTGGCATGAGGGTAATTTGACTTTTTATCCCTGAAAGTTATGGAGTACCCCCGGGAATTAAAAAAACCTAAATCCACGCGGACGAAGTCGCAGGCATCATCTAGTAAGGATTATAATTCTAAAACACGAATGTTATCAATATTAAAACAATACTGCTTCAAGCAATGGTAATAAGCCCGCAGTATTGCCACTAAAACAAGCACTAAAGTGTTTAAACTATGGTTTCAAGCATAATTTATTACATGCTTACGACATTTAAGGAACCCTAAACATCTTAATGAAGCTAGAGCTACCTGCCAACCCACAAGCTTAAACTGCAGTATATAAATGAAGGGTAGGTACTAGGTACCCTGATAGGGTGGGGTGAATTAACTGTGGGCACAGATTTACCACGTTTTGATAATATACGAGAGAGTTTCGTTGTAGAGTCCCACAAACTTGATGACCCGGTAACAGCGTCGCTAGTAGTTAACTATACCTATTACCTACCTATTTCCATACTAATATTATAAATGCGAAAGTGTGTCTGTCTGTCTGTCTGTCTGCTACGCTTTCACGGCCCATCTGTTCAACCGATTTTGATGAAATTTGGTACAGGGACAGGTTACATCCCGGGGAAGGACATGAGCTACTTTTATCCCGGAAAATTAAAGAGTTCCCGCAGGAATCGAAAAAACTTGGTCCACGCGGACGAAGTCGCGGGCATCAGTTAGTAATATTATAATTTCGAAAGTTTGGGTGGCTGGATGGATGTTTGTTATTATTATGATGAGATGTTTATTAACTCAATCACACCAGAACGACTGAACGGATCTGGATGAATATTGGCACAAACATAGACTATAGTCTGGAATAACACATTGGCAACATTATATCTCGGAGAATTAAAGAAATTTAAAAAAAAAAAAAAAAAAAAAACTAACCAGGCATATAAAATTGTTCCAATTTTGCCCACCGGGCCCGATAAGTTTGACGGACTATACTATACTTAACTATACCGAGGCTCAATATTGTCTAAGCAAATCGTAATCATTTGAGAGCTTAAAACGTATTATTCGAATTGTTTAAGACTAAGTAGTTTATAAAACATACTAAACTAGCGGAAACCCGCGACTTCGTTCGCGTGGCATAAGTTTTTAATTCCCATAGGCAATCCTTCATTTTCCGGGATAAAAAGAACCCATGCAAAAAAGCACGTCAATCCGTTGCACGGTTGCAGCGTGTTTGAAGGACTATATCACGTCCTTTGGGATAGAATTTATGAAAACTGTGAATTATGTAATTTCATAATTTAAATCGGTAGCCCAAATATCAAGTTTCATGGCCTTAACTTGAAAAACGCCGGCCTTTTACACCAACTTTCAACCCCTATTTTACCTGTTTGGGGTTAGAATGTTGAAAAACTGTTAGACACGTACTTCTTTATATTATACCGAAAGCCAAAATACCAAGTTTCGTTGTTATAACTTGAAAAATATCTTCATAAATGAAGTACATTCATCCCCTATTTCACCCTTTTGGGGGTGGAATTTTGAAAAACTGTGCCACACATACATCTTTATTTATTACCTAAAGCCAAAATACCAAGTTTCGTTGATACAACTTGAGAAATATCTTGAGAAATGAAGGACTTTCATATAAACTGTCATCCCCTATTTCACCCCTTTGGGGTAGAATTTTGAAAAATCCTTCCTTAGTGAGCGCCTACGTCACAAAAGGAAGCTACTGTCAAAATTTCAAGTCTCTAATCCTAGCGGTTTAGGCTGTGCGTTGATATATAAGTCAGTCAGTCAGTCAGTCAGTCAGTCAGTCAGGACTTTGAATTTTATATATATAGATAGATGATTCCCGCGACTTCGTCCACGTGGACCAAGTTTTTTCGATTCCCGCGGGAACTCTCGAATTTTCCGGGATAAAAGTAGCTTATGTCCTTCCCCGGGATACATCCTACCCCTGTACCAAATATCATTAGAATCGGTTGAACAGATACATTTTTTGATTCCCGCGGGAACCTTTAAATTTTCCGGAATAAAAAGTAGCCTTTGTCCTTCCCCGGGATAAAACCTATCCCTGTACCAAATTTCATCAAAATCGGTTGAACAGATGGTCCGTAAAAGCGTAGCAGACAGACAGACAGACAGCCAGACACACTTTCGCATTTATAATATTAGTATGGATATGGATATTTGGCCCTTTTGATCGAAATATTTCCTCTTGGTATTCAATATACAACTGCAATACATTATCGTATCCTTACACCGATCGGCAAAGGCTACACTGGGAGCAAAGTATCCAGGATGTATCGCAGGCATTGGATTCACGTCCGTTTCCTTTGGTGACGTCAGGCGGGAGATAAAGCTTGATACACACACTGGTTTTGCAACCTACTGCCTAACCTACTAACCTGGCAACTAATACCTAACCTGCCAACCTACTCTCTCATAAGAACAGCACAATATAGGATAGGGATGATGCATATGTCACCGTAAGATTGTAAAAACCGTTAGATTATAATCTTTATATTGTAAACTGTCGAATGATTACAATATAACGCATTATTTTTCGGTACATTGTTAGGATCTGTTAGGTTTATTAACCCGATAGAACCTAAGTGCCCGGCCTGCGGCCGGGAACTACTTGATTATTTATGTCGAACCTTAACCTAACCTACAAGAAAGAGACAAGAAAACGAAAATACAATGAATGTTTCAAAAATTGACACTTAGAACATTGAACGGTTCACAAATTTTCGACTGTTTACAATCTACCGAAAAAAGCGTTAGATTACAATCTTACGGTTTTTACATCTTACGGTGACACATAATATTATATCAAAAATAAATTATTTTTGACTGATTATCATAATATAGAGGGTCTTGAAAAGTCTTAAAATTAACATCCTCGATTATTTTTCATTATGATTAAGTGATCACCATAAAATATAGATTTAAGAAAAAAAGTGCGTTGAAATTTTTTGACGACAAAACTTTGTATTTCATACAAACTTCCATTCTAGAAGCGCGATTTTTTTAATAAAGAGCTAATTGCTAATTTCATTGAGTTGTCATCATACTTATTGTACAACGATTCTAAAAAAAAATAAAGAAATATAATATATTTAGGTAACCAGAAGTGGAGTAAAGTGAAACTAAGCAAATATAACAAACCACAATTTATTCTACTTAATGATTTTAACATATAACAATTAAAATAATCAAAAAGGAACACACTTTAATCTAAACACAATTATGACTCATTGTGAGTCTCTCAACTGACAAAATGCTAGCTCAAAAGGCGAATAAAGAATGACTACGCGGTAATACAGAGAGCGCTTTTTATACACGTTCCTGCCCGCTTTTATAGGTTTTAGTCGGGTACCTACACTACTCACAATAATTTTGCTAACTCGGCCTATCCTGATTGTGCGCCGCCCTCGGCTGCACCGGAAACAATTTCATCAGAAGCAGGAAGAGCTGGTGTGCGTATGCCATCTTCATAAGCTCCCCCTCTTGCGGTGTCTCCTGAACTAGTGAGGGCACCCAAAGATTCACCCGCATCGTCACAGTTACTGTCATCAGAACTTTCAAAAAATGCAGCGCAACTCTCGGGACACCATTCTCCTTTCCAAGGAACCATGTACTGAGCTGCAGAAGTCTTTAGTGCGCTCACGAACCTACCCAAGACCATGGGTACCATTGTGATTTTCACAATGAACCGGGTTCATACTTGGCCCGAGGTTGACACACACATTCGTGTGCATCTCCCCGTCGGTGGTAGCCATTCTACCACCCACCTGACAGAGTGCTATGCTACACTCCTCGCAGGTCTGCCGACATAACCTTCTTCTCAATCTGCCCACTACATACAACGCTGTCCGCTGTCATCCACTAGCCTAACAGAGCCTAAAGTAACCTAACCTAACATGTAAGCTTACATTTTGACCTAACAACTGAACTAATAAGTAGCCTAACGGTTGACCTAAGAACTGACCTAACGTCTGATTTACGACTAACCTAACTTTACTAGAGAAAGCATGTAACTAAATTGGATGACAACAAGCAGAGCCATAGGCAATGTTTATGCAAATTAAGTTGAAAGTGTCTGTCACCGAAGAACGTGCCGCGTAGTCCTAAGCACGACTTCGAGGTACCACTCCAAGGCACCGCTCCAGGACCCCGCTCCAAGGCACCACTCCAGGGCACACCTCCAGGGCCCCGATCCAGGGCACCACTCCATGGCGCCAAACATGTAACAGAAATTAAAACCAAATCGTTATCACGAAACGACGTGATCATCGTGACTATCCATACATAGCAGGTAGTCAACGCATAGTCAATTACCTTCACAAGCTCTCTTGACTTAAAAGTTCATTACCAGCACAGTTACCAGTACCAGCACAGGTACCAACAAAATTATTTGACTGCTTCAGCAGAGCTCATACATACAAAGCCGATAGAACTCACAGAACCTGTGGAGCTCTCAATAGAGCCGGTAGAACTCCTACAGACAGTAGCGCTGGTAGAGTACCAAGACACAGCAGAACTCGTAGAGAAACAAGAGACAGTAGAGCTGGTAGAGCACAACGAGTCAGTAGAGCTCATAGAGCAACAAGAGTCGGTAGAGCTGGTAGAGCACAAAGAGTCAGTAGAGCTCATAGAGCAACAAGAGTCGGTAGAGCTCTCACTAAAGGTCGCTCAACCATAGTACAAACTCACAGTTGTACCATGTCGAAATAACTTTGAACATTCAAAACATCAAACATCATCATCGATGAACACAGAAAATGAAGAAAGTTTACTCATACCAGTTATGTTCAACCATATCGGGTAGGCTAACGAGCAGCCTCGCGCACTATACAAGCACGCAGCCCTGCGCGACCAGTAGACGCGCAGTGTCACGCCTCACAGCGTGGCATGCGAGCGCGCAGCATCGCACCCTAGGCGAGCGCACAGCCATGCGCAACCAGGAGCACGCAGCATCGCGAACCAGGTGGGCGCGCATCCCTGCGCAATCAGTGGACACTCAGTGTCACGCCTTAAGCGCGGCAGGCGAGTGCGCAGCAACGCACACTACACAAGCGCACAGCCCTGCGCGACCAGCAGACGCGCAGTGACGCGCTTCACACACGCGGCATGCGGGCGCGCGACCAGAACGCCTCACATGTGGTGAGCGCCGAAGACGAAATTAACATAGAACACACAGAAAATTAACCTTAACGAGCAATTTAACTTCACAAAAACCCCTTAACGGTTTCATATTATCAGGACAGGTAGGTATGTAGACTCGTAATCGATTTGTATGAAATCAAACTTTAACTATCCACGAGGGTAGATAAACAATACTTCTCTAATCAAAATAGAATGCAACATTCAACAACAAATTACGTAAGCTGGTTCGGTAATATTAAAGAAAATAACCTGTAAAACTCAAGTTAATTTTAACGTTTATCAGAACTATAAATATGTTTGCTCGTCCATACCTGACCTCAACAATTATTGTTTTGTGTACAAGCACTATTCCTTTGTAAAAGTATCACAGAAGCATTAACAAACCCCAAGGGATACTAGCGAGTTTAACAGGTTTTCTTAAACCGCTGTCTAACATCACGAATGCATCGCATCATTGGAAACACAGTGAGCGTTATTACACTTTTTATAAACACAGCATGTTTAAAACAATTGAATCGTAAAGTGGTTATAATCTGACTTAACCATCACGCATTTATTACGTATTTGACGCACAAAACTTTCTAAATTGCGGATGATTGGTATCCGATCGTAACTAGGTCAAGAGTTTTAAATAACAACCCTCATTTTAAAAACAAAAAACTAAATTACGCAAAAACAATTTATCCGTACATCATGTTTTAGCAAAACATTACTTTATGTTTCAAAACTCAGCAAACTTAGAGGTTTCAAGTTATGTATTCAAACTTAGGGTATGAGTCACCTCTTATTCACAAATATATTTTTGTACCCGGTCGGTACCCACAAAGGTTCTACTTTTGAACAAGATGTTTCTGCTAGACACTTTATACTGTTCACAAACTAGCATTCAGGGTGGTTTAGGGACTCAAATGTATGCGTTATGCCAATAACAACCACTGAGCCAACACAGCTTGCTAATTTAGTGGGAAATTATCATAAAATGGAAATCGCGTAAATACAATTGCGGTCTAAACCTTTTCTTAACACAATTAACAGTCAATTCAGTAACATGAATTACTGTTCATTTACTTTGTGGCTACGCTTGGTGGGTATGTATTACATCCTTAAGCAAATAAATTAAACGGTCTTACCGATGTCGCATATTACGTCATATCACCAGAGGCTCGATGGTGTCATCACCTCACCACCATTCCAGGCAAATGCCAGGCGTAACACGGGAAAGCTCGCAGCATCGCGGCTCCGAGGCACGCAGCAAGGCACGACAGCGTGTCGCGCAGACTGAATTGCCCTCGTGAACGCTGCCCAGAGCGCCCACGTGGCATGCACAGTTGCACACCCAAGCGCACTCGTGAGGCGCCTCAAGCACACGAGCTGTGCAACACCACATCTCGGCCACACTCCGCGAGCCAGCGATAACAATCACATGAAAACAAAACACAACTTTAGGACACAAATAAACACTGCACATTATACGAGTCACCCTTCGAGAGATATCTTGATCGGTCACGTGATCAACTTTAAGCACTTTAAATTTGGGTATGTTCCTTTTTGGTTCATCTCGTATGTGGGCCTATTTAGCGGTCCTTTATCCCACTTCTGAATTTAGGTAACCAGAAGTGGAGTAAAGTGAAACTAAGCAAATATAACAAACCACAATTTATTCTACTTAATGATTTTAACATATAACAATTAAAATAATCAAAAAGGAACACACTTTAATCTAAACACAATTATGACTCATTGTGAGTCTCTCAACTGACAAAATGCTAGCTCAAAAGGCGAATAAAGAATGACTACGCGGTAATACAGAGAGCGCTTTTTATACACGTTCCTGCCCGCTTTTATAGGTTTTAGTCGGGTACCTACACTACTCACAATAATTTTGCTAACTATATTTATAAATTAAGGATGTATTGTATTGTAAACATAAAAAAAAATAACAATATTATATGAAAATCACATCAGCAGCTATCTCTTAGCCTATATATTTTTTGAAAGCTTGCCCCCTTAAATACTTAATTTATTACAAAAAATTATTTTTAAACAACCGACTTCAAACTCCCGCGCCAACTTTACAATAACAAGCACACGCTATACAAAGTACTTATTTTATTGTTGATATATTTTAAAAACCGCTCGACCGATTTCGATAAAATTTATATGGGACCACCTTTGAAGTATACCCTTTCAAACAAAAAAAGAATTTTTAAAATCGGTCCAGGCGTCTTCGAGTAATCGGGGAACATACATAAAAAATAAAAAATAAAAAAAAGATTCCGACGAATTGAGAACCTCCTCCTTTTTTGAAGTCGGTTAATGACTGGCGGAATAATGTTTTTTTGAAAGCTCTTTAGAAGATTTAACTACGTAGATACGACAACTACATTAAATACCCAATAACAACTAAAGGACACCCACGCCTATACGTCCGCGTGGTTTAGGTTTCATAAATTCCGAAAAACCTTTATTGCAAGTTACGATCTTTCGTTAGAAAAACATCGGTGCTATGGAGCTAGTTCATCGAATCTTATTTCTTTGCTGATTCTAATACTCGTAAATAGAGTCTGCCACGAGTGTGAACTAAGTTTATAATTCACATGCTACGTACCATTAGTAAATGGAAATAAATGTTCGCGTGGGAACTTTAATCGTTCGAGTAAACTGCGATCTGTGGTTGGCTTTCAATCACTAAGCAATTTGAGCTTCTTTGACGATAAAAAAAGGTACCCGATAAAAAAGGTCATTAATAATATCAATAAATACTTCAGCTTCGATTGCAATGTTATAAGAGACGAAGATTCTTCAGGCAGTTGGATGGAACTAACTTGCAAAAAGTTAAATGCAATAGGCCATTTTCATTACCTTCGACTCTTTGAATTTTATTTTACACTGGCTTTTGGCCGCGGCTTCGCTCACATTAGGTTCGATTTTCATACAAATTTCAAAGCCTTTTTACCCCCTTTCCGCTTTTTATGCGCGAATGCCTTGCTTCATATTAGCCATCTGTATGCCAAATTACAGCCCGATCCATTTTTTTTTTATCCACTACAAGTTAGCCCTTGACTGCGATCTCACCCGATGGTAAGTGATGATGCAGTCTAAGATGGTAGCGGGCTAACATGTGCCATGTGTTGTGTGTGCGGGCCATCCAGTGGATTTAGCTGTGCTGTGATAAATCGGTCAATCAGTCAGTTACCTTACATTTTACCATGAGTAAAAAATAGTAAAAAAAGCATTATAAATTAAAATATAATATTATACATACTTAATTAAAAAATTAATACGTTTCACTTTGTAAGCTTTTCAGCTGAAAGTTATGGGTGTATAAGCCATGGGGGATTAGACGGTGTACGTGCTAATTCGCGAAGGGTTATATCACAGACCCCTTTGAGGATTAGCAGATAATTGGGGGAAAGAATCTCATTTGTTTTCGGGTTTATTGCCGCAGTAAATGAGGACATATTTAACCTATTTACTTACGCTGGGACCTAAAATGTACGTAATTTCTACCAAATTGTGTTTTTTTTTTATATTTATGTAACACTAGGTGATGCTCCCGACTTCGTCAGCGTAAATTAAGTAATTCAACTAGCGCGGAAACTTCCCAATTTTACTTTAAACCACACTACAAGATACTTGACCTATTTCTGTACCTTACATCAAAATCGGTTGAAAAGACGGGCCGTTAAAGCGTAGCAGACAGACACACTTTCGCATTTATAATATTAGTATGGATTATACCTAAAGTATGGATTTATTGAGATTTGAAAAAAAGAAACTCATAATTATGAGTAGGTACCTGGTTACTGTACTGTGTTACTGTACCTACTAGGTATGGGATATCTTGATTTTCGGAGATAAAAGGTAGCCTAGATTCGTCACCGGCTTTCACCCTAAATCTTTTCTTACAAATATTATAAACTAGCTGATGCTAGCCGATGTACGCGTGGATCGAGGTTTTGTGGTTCCCGCGGGAACTCTTTAATTTTCCGGGATTAAAAGTAGCCTATGTGCTATTCCAGACCATAATCTATCCCTGTGCCAAATTTCAGCCAGATCCGTTAAGCTGTTTTGGCGTGATTGAGTAACAAACATCCATACATCCATCCATACGTCCATACATCCATCCATACATCCATACATCCATCTATACATCCATACATCCATCCAAACTTTCGCATTTATAATATTAGTAAGATGTGAAAGTTTGGATGGATGTATGGATGTCTGTTACTTAATTACGCCCCAACGGCCGAACGGATCTGGCTGAAATTTGGCACAGAGATAGATTATAATCTGGAATAGCACATATGCTACTTTTTATCCCGAAAAACTATGGAGTTCCCGCGGGAATCAAAAAACCTCAATCCACGCGGACGTAGTCGAGGGCATCAGCTAGTCCCCACTAAATTTCGAAAAACTTAAAAGTGAATGGGACGTGTAAAGGTAGGTAACAGAGATAGCTATGCTTCTATACTAATATTATAAATGCTAAAGTTTGGATGGATGCATGGATGTGTTACGCCAGAACTGATCTGGATGAAAGGCACATAGGTAGATTATAGTCTGGAATGACACTTAAACTAGTTTTTATCCCGGAAAAGAGTTACCACGGCAAGAAATCTCAATCCACGCGGACGAAATCGCGGACCTCAGCTAGTACTTAATATGGATTACATTCCACTATTTTGCAACGTAATTAGTACCTACTTACTTATCTTTTTGTATTATGAATAATATTATTATGATATTATCAATCCGTGACACAGCCATGTTCTGATATCGGAAACACATTCAGGGGCTACACTGCCAACCCTTAAAGCAATACTTAAGCAATATTACTCACAATGACAGTTTGATGTCACGTACCTACCTTGACGTTTCTAAAATAAGGCTTACAATTCTACAACTACCTCGTTGGTCTAGTGGTTGGCATGTTCGACTGCGGCCGACGAGGTCCCGGGTTCGAGTCCCGGATCGGGCCATAATTGAGTATTGGGTTTTTCTGACTAGAAATTCTCAGTACTAACCCGAAGTTAGGAAGTTGACGGTGCTTTCACTCCCGTGCTTCGGAGAGCACGTTAAGCCGTCGGTCCCGGCTATTATCACTAACATGATAATGGTCGTTACAGCCCGCCAACCCGCATTGGAGCAGCGTGGTGAGTTTCAGCTCAAATTTCCTCTCTCCTATGAGAGTCGAGGCCTGTGCCCAGCTGTGGGACGTTAATGGCTGTAGTGGTGGTGGTGGGGGAGTCTACAACACGAGAGTCAACAATAACGAAACAATATGGCTGTAAGCGATGGTAGTATGGCCTCAGAGCACAGGTGTCAAAATTACAACTCTGCAAAACAGTTGGGTATCAGTTTTCATTAGACGAATAATAAGGTGGTTCAAATAACCTGACGCATTTCTTTTTTTCAACCGACTTCAATAAAAGGAGGAGGTTCTCAATTCGAATTTTTTTTTTATGTTTGTTCCCTCAGAACTTTTGACTGGGTGGACCGATTTGGATGATTCTTTTTTTATTTGAAAGGGCATACTTCCCATGTAGTCCCATATAAATTTTATCGAAATCGGTCGAGCGGTTTTTAAAATATCAACAATAAAATAAGTACTTTGTATAGCGTGTGCTTGTTGTAAAGTTGGCGCGGGAGTTTGAAGTCGGTTGTTTAAAAAGAATTTTTTATATTAAATTATTATTCCACTACACGTTAGACCTGGACCGCAGATTCACTTGGTGAATTGATGATCCAGTCTAGCCTGTCTAGCTAACCTGTGAGGGAATAATATATTAACTCATACATTTAATAGGTTTTAATACGGCATTGTACTGGAAGGTGGTGTGGTGGAAGATTCCGGTAAGGTGGTAACTAGCCACGGCCGAAGCTTCCTACCAGATAATCCTAAGGAAATCTCAGAAATTATAAATTCCTAATCTAACCCGGCCGGGGATCGAACCCGGGATAACAGAGCCGGCTCACGGGTCGCCTCTCAGGATGAAAAGGGTTTTTCAGCCATGTTCCGCCACGTTTGTTGGTTTGTCCTTCAATCACGCCGCAACAGAGCAACGGATCGTCGTGAATTTTTGCATGAATATAGTTGGAGTGTGACATAGTTAACTTTTTACCCCAGAACGAAGGAGTTCCCGTGGGAATTTAAAAATTAATTCCACGCGGATGAAGTCAGGGTAGTAAAGTATTTCAATTTTCAAACTGATATATAAATCGCGGTGGTCGGTATAAAAACGTTCGGAAATCGAACCCCGACTAGATCATAAAGGCTTGGTGATAGAAATAAACCGCAGCGCAGGTAATAATGGGCGCGGATACGAATCCATAGGTCTGATTTATGCGCTATTAAACTTGACTACTGGTTTCTAGGGTTCCGTACAATATAAAAATATGTAGGTAGGTACGCATAATAAAATATGTGCGTTTTAACATAATAAATATCACTTGTTTCAAACGATAAAGGATAACATCGCGAGGAAACCTGCACACCTGAATATTCTCCGAAGTTAGAAAGAAAGAAAGAAAGAAAGAAAAATAGTTTATTCACCAGTGGTGTCACAGACAAAACTAGATACAAATGTAACACTTTCGTCTGTGACACCACCCAGAAAGGGTGTACAGCTCAGCGTTTGCCCTGCGTCATATGCCCATGAATGCATACAAAGCAAGGCGCTGATTTTCAGCTGTGACCCCGGGTGACGTCACAGTTACAACAAAACAAAATAAATAAATAAAAGTAACCAAAAGTTTAAAAGGAAGCAGTAAGTACAAAAGAAACATAATTCGCTATTAATATTAATTATAATAATATTACTAGAGTTAAGAAGAAATACATATTAAATATCTTTATAAATATACGATAAATTTATAATAATAAATATAAGAGTCATTATACAAGTAAATATGACACATAATTATATAACATACCTATACATAATATTAAAGCACTGAAATATCGGCCGCTATATTTTCGAATTCAATCTGTTTAGACAGCAGAAATCTTTTTAACTTTTTAATAAATGTAATTTTACTCCGGGAATCGCGTATCGGGGGAGGAATATTATTCCAGCATCGGGTTGCGGCATATTGAAAACTACCCCTGAAAGCGGCAGTGCAGTGGTGTGGAATACTCAAAATCTTACGCACCCCCCTAAAATGCTCCCTACCCTCGTACAGCCTCCCTAACTTATCATATATATACGGCGGTCTGCCATTCTTGAACACGCCGAACAGCAAGCTAGCGAGGTGCATCTTCCTCCTCGACCTCATTTTTAGCAACCCAAACTTGTTCAAAAATGGCGTCACATGCGTTCTAGGAGGTATACCAAAACAAAAACGTGCGCATGCATTTTGGACCCGCTGAACAATCTTGCACGTCCTGGCTAGTAGACGAGGTCCATAAACTACGTCAGCATAATTAAGCTTCGATAGAATCAGACTCTCCACCAGACGTATTCGCACCTCTTGACTGATATACTTACGGATCTTATACAAAATTTTCAACCGGTAAAAGCAATTGCGCACTACCATCGATACATGTTTCTCAAATCGCAAATCGCAAGTTGTGTGAAGTCTGCCGATTCGCACTTGGCCAGTGTGGTGAAATATGGCCAAACGCTTCTCATTCTGAGAGGAAACTTGTGCTCAGTAGTGAGCCGGCAATAGGTTGATAAGATCTTCTCTTCTTAGTGATGTTCTATGAAGGAGAAAATAATTTCCAAAATTCTAACCCGAGCAAAATCAAAGCGGATCAGCTTTTTAGGCAAGTAAGTAGGTACCTAATAAAATATAATAATATACCATTAGAAAAAACCATTTGTACACAAAACCATGACATTAAAGCCGTAACGAAAAATTATTAACAAACATAAAATGTGTACGGAACCCTGAAAAAATCCCAACACTGAACATACCTGAGATGAAATAAAGATGTAGTTCGTTGCAGCATGGGAAGATAAAGATTTCTTTGTGTGATAAGGGGCCGCTATAAGTTTAATTATTTTTTTACCTGTACTAAAATACTTCCCATTTTTAATTTACTTTTACCCTTTTTCTGTAGGTTAAATCTAGAGATACTCTCCTGGGAACGTGAGATTTTTACCCCAAAATTTCTAATATACTTAAACTTGGGTAAAATTACTAGTTTTCAACCAACTTCAAAAAAATGGAGGAGGTTCTCAATTCGGCTGTATTTTTTTTTTATGTTTGTTACCTCAGAACTTTTGACTGGGTGGACCGATTTGGATGATTCTTTTTTCATTCGAAATTGCATACTTCCCAAGTGGTCCCATATAAATTTTATCGAAATCGGTCGAGCGGTTTTTAAATTATCAACAATAAAGTAAGTACTTTGTATAGCGTGTGCTTGTTGTTGTAAATTTGTCGCGGGAGTTTGAAGTCGGTTGTTTAAAAATAATTTTTTATATTATTTATTGTCCTAATATTTTATGCTAGAAAATGCTATGCGTACCTAAAGATGGGAAATTTCACCTGTAACTTTCACATATACCTAGCTATGTGTAAACGAAACAATGTATATACTAAGGAGTACAAAAGTACTGGACAGATCCCTGCACTGGCAGTTTTACGAGCGAACAGTAAAATCGATAAATCATTGAGACAAACTGCTTGTGATCGAGATTTAAACAATGCGTAAAACAAAAGTTTTTTTAATGTTTTTTATCGTTCAACCCGGGGTTATTTATATCAGATATAAACAAAGGAAAAAGGGGTCTGTTTTTTGTTACCATTTCCTTTCATGCACAATCGGTTATTTATTTAAACAGTTATATTTATTTTCATGCTAAATCCTGCAATGCGCTTCCGGTATTCGTTTTCTGCGCTATTTATAACATAGATATCTGCAAATCTAGAGTGAATAGATAATAATCTTCTACGCAAACGCAGTTCACTTTAGGTTGCTTTCATTTAAACTTAAGATACTTATTAAGTAGGTACTTAGTATTGATCTAGAAAACTTTTAACTACAAGTTAGCACTTGACTATATCTCAGATGGATGATCTATTGGTATATTAACTAACGTATATATATTAGCTTAGCTTATCTTCATCTTAGACTACTTCAAAACTTTTATAAGGTAATATTACCTTAAAATGTTAATAGTTCAGACTTTAGGTTAGATCTGTATTCGTTGAAATCTGTTTTTGTCGCCAAATCAATCAAATCAAATAATATAATAATAATTAATAAATATTATAAATGCGAAAGTATGGATGGATGGATGTATGGATGGATGTTTGTTACTCAATCACGCCCGAACGGCAGAACGGATCTGGATGAAATTTGGCACACAGATAGATTATAGTCTGGAATAACACATAGGCTACTTTTTATCCCGGAAAACTAAGGAGTTCCCGCGGGAACCAAAAAACCTCAATCCACTGGACGTAGTCGCGGGCATCAGCTAGTAAATAAATAAATAAACAGCCAATTGCAAATGTGACCGTCTTAATAAATCATCATATTTCCGGCTCACTGATTGTATAATTTTCAGTCATAATAAATCAACAACCATTTAGTACAGATGCAAAAATTAGATATGTACTTACGTTCATAAAATATCTTTTATTCAAATATTGTCGACAAAAAAAACACACGGCGTAAGTAATTCAACCAAATGAAGGGTCAACGAATGAATAAATTTGATTAATTCAAATAATTTGAATAAAATCATTCATTTAAATATATTTTCCAGCTAAACAAAACGATAACAGCATAAGATCCATATAAATTATATCCTTGATATTATGTCCATAGCAATGAACGAAGGATGAATGAGAGTCGATTATGTCAAATTATAAGATAGCAGTATAAAAACCCTGTAAATAATTGCACAGACATACACTGGAAGTAAAATCTGATCGCAAATGGAGTGAGTTATTTGACAGGACAATGCAAAATTTTTGACTTGCGTTTATATACATTAAATTTACGATTGCATTCGGTCAAGTTCTCATTCAAATTCAGTCACTTTATGATTGAACGAGAATCAGGAATGAAAATAAACAATTTCCATAGACATGGCTTTGAGTTTATCATATGATGTTTATGATAATAAGTGGGCTTTACGTCAGCTTCATGGCATGAAATAGAAAAATAACGAAATAGATCCACAACCCATCAAGCGATCCAGCATCAAGTTCATTAAGCCGCTATAATTCAGGTAAACAAAATTTTGTAATATTCTTGCTACACATCACAAAAAATATCAAATTTTAGTTGCTGCACATCGGTCAAGCATCAATTTGTATAATATTAAGGCCACAGCTGCAATGGATGCACCGTTGCAATATTTTTTATACACTGCCGCAATAAGGTGAAATTACCCTAAAAGTTACAAGATGCACCTAAATTAATTACTTTCATCATCATCAACTCTCGCTAGTCCACTAATAAAATTTAACACAACTTAAAGCAATATTTCTCAACATTAACAGTTTCATGTTCCCTGAACTGCCTCGTCTAGTGGTTAGCATGTTTGACTGCGGCTGACGAGGTCCCGGGTTCGAGTCCCGGGTCGGGCCATAATAAGTGTTGGGTTTTTCTGACTAGAAATTCTCAGCACTAGCCCGGAGTTAGGAAGTTGGCGGTGTTTCACCCCCGTGCCTCGGAGAGCACGTTAAGCTGTCGGTCCCGGTTATTGTCACTAACATGATAATAGTCGTTAAAGCCCGCCAACCCGCATTGGAGCAGCGTCGTGGGTCTAAGCTCTAATTCCCTCTCTCCTATGAGAGAGGAGGCCTGTGCCCAGCAGTGGGACGTTAATGGGCTGTAGTGGTGGTGGTGGTAGTGGAAGATCCTTAAGGATCATAATTCTGAAACACACACAAGTTATTGAAATAATTTGGGTTTAAGCGTTGGCAGTATGGCCCCTGGTCTACTGTCAGAATGAAAGGGGGTTAGGCCATAGTCCAATACCCTAACCCAATTTGTGGTTCGGAAACTTCATACACTTTTAAGAACATTTTGGAAAACTCAGGGGCACGCAGGTTTCCTCTTGTTTTTGTTATTTTTAATTGCTTGCTTAAAACGCCGCATCATATAAGTACCTAGCTTTGAAATGAACTTCGGACAACCCGAAGCCGAAGTTTTAACCACTAGGCCGTCACCGCTTTTGAATTAATCATTTTAGAAATTATTATAATTAACTAGACGATGTCCGAGACTTCGTCCGCGTGGATTAAGGTTTTTTTATTAATTTTCCTTCGCGTTTCCTTAATTTTCCGGAGTAAAAAGTAGCCTATGTCCTTCCCTTGGAGGCAATTAATCTCTATTCTAAATTTCATCAAAATCGGCTGAAAAGATGGGCCGTGACAACGCGGCAGACAGACACACTTTCGCATCATACTTAATATGGTCATATCTTTCATTTTCGCATTTATAAATGCGATGATAATAGTCGTTAAAGCCCGCCAACCCGCATTGGAGCAGCGTCGTGGGTCTAAGCTCTAATTCCCTCTCTCCTATGAGAGAGGAGGCCTGTGCCCAGCAGTGGGACGTTAATGGGCTGTAGTGGTGGTGGTGGTAGTGGAAGATCCTTAAGGATCATAATTCTGAAACACACACAAGTTATTGAAATAATTTGGGTTTAAGCGTTGGCAGTATGGCCCCTGGTCTACTGTCAGAATGAAAGGGGGTTAGGCCATAGTCCAATACCCTAACCCAATTTGTGGTTCGGAAACTTCATACACTTTTAAGAACATTTTGGAAAACTCAGGGGCACGCAGGTTTCCTCTTGTTTTTGTTATTTTTAATTGCTTGCTTAAAACGCCGCATCATATAAGTACCTAGCTTTGAAATGAACTTCGGACAACCCGAAGCCGAAGTTTTAACCACTAGGCCGTCACCGCTTTTGAATTAATCATTTTAGAAATTATTATAATTAACTAGACGATGTCCGAGACTTCGTCCGCGTGGATTAAGGTTTTTTTATTAATTTTCCTTCGCGTTTCCTTAATTTTCCGGAGTAAAAAGTAGCCTATGTCCTTCCCTTGGAGGCAATTAATCTCTATTCTAAATTTCATCAAAATCGGCTGAAAAGATGGGCCGTGACAACGCGGCAGACAGACACACTTTCGCATCATACTTAATATGGTCATATCTTTCATTTTCGCATTTATAAATGCGAACATGTGTTGGTTTATTGGTTTGTTGGTTTGTCCTTCAATCACGCTACAACGGAGCAACAGATCGACGTGATTTTTTGCACTACTTTTTATCCCGGAAAGCTAAGGAGTTCCCGAGGGAATCAAAAAACTTAATGCACGTGGACAAAGCTGCGGGCATTAGCTAGTTTATAATATTTGTGTAAGGATTACTTCTAAATAATGGATTAATTTCTATAGTTTTCAAATAAAACTATCAATTGAGATCATTCATTTAAAACATCGGGCCTCCATGTTTTTTTGGGTACTTTTTATGCCACGAAAACGTGTTTCGTTGCTCTGGGAATGGGTTCTTTAAACAACAGGTGCTACCGATGCTTTTTTTTTTCGTATATAGGTATTTTAAAATGTCGGCTCACAAACGAACAACTGGGACGAATGGATTATTCTGACCGTGATATTTGTGTGCTTTACGTTGGTTGTAAAATAAAAGTTCACGCTTTAAAATGTTCAGTTGCTTTTTAATTATTTTTGTTTTTTTTAATCCATTGTGACAGTTTTGGATTCCAGTCCTTTATCAAGGCATGTTTATTTTTAGTAGATAGGAATGGGTGGTTAAGTAAAATCATGACATAACAATATAAGAGACACTAGTTATAGTAGGTATGTCCTACATTAAATAAATTAATTGAATATTGAGTATTGAGTGATTTTTGTCGCGAAGGAAAGTAGAGATACCATGTAGTGTTGTATAACTAGTAGAACTATATTCTTATCACTTAAAATCTAAATAAGTACCTAAATATAATATTCCAAACACACTCTTTTGTTTTGAATAATTGGTCGCTAGCGCGATTTAAATCCTACCAATTAAGGAAATAAAAAATTCTTTCCAAAAAACCGACTTCCAAAGTCACAGTAAAGTAAAAAATAATTTTGATTTCTATACACTATGTTGAAGTCGGGCGAGCCTGACGCGTCAACTTTGCCTATCTTTGTTATACTCGCCCGACTTCAACATAGTGTGTAGAAATCAAAATTATTTTTTACTTTACAGTGGCTTTGGAAGTCGGTTTTTTTGGAAAGAATTTTTATTTTTAACTTTTTAGTGTAGTCTTATACCCCACGGCTTAGGAGTGCAGTACCCTGCAGCATCAGAGTTGAGGAGTTGGGACTTGGGTTTAAGTATGAAGTCGTTGCTTGACACCTACAATATGAATTCCCCATCAAAAAATCCTAAATCGCTATTTTTAAGGAGTTCTGTACCCTGCAGCATCAGGGTTGAGGAGTTGGGACTCAGAGTTGAATCGTATACACGTGACTATACCTACTATATGAATTCAGCATCAAAACTGCCTAACTCTCTAGTTTTGAGTCGTTGGTATACCTACAGCATCAGGATTGAGGATTTGGAGTCAGATTTTTTTATGGGACCATCTCGCGAGCTTCCTCTAACCACTGAAAAACAAATACAAACCACGGAGATATGCGGTAACATACATTAAAAAAAAAAAAAAAATATATACGCGCCGAATTGAGAACCTCCTCCTTTTTTGGAAGTCGGTTAAAAATTAGCATTCGCATCGCTAGAATTTACGCCTCAGATGTTATACATGGGCTAGGTACGCCAGAAGACTCGCTTCTGGGCTAGAAGCGAGTATTCTGGCGTAGCCCATTACTGTAAAGCGCGAAGCTAGAAGTTCTGGCTTTACAAAAACACTCTAGGGACGAATCCACATCGTACTACTTAATATTATAAATGCAAAAGTGTGATTGTCTGTTGGTTTGTCCTTCAATCACGCTAAGACAGAGCAACGGATCGACGTGATTTTACGCATAGGCCTAAGGTTAAGATGTAGGTACGTAAAGGTAGGTAAGGTTAAGGTTAGGTTTGAGGATCTGGAGAGTGACATTGGCTACTTTTTATCTCGGAAAATTAAGGAGTTCCCGTGGGAATCAAAAAAAAGCTTATTCCACGCGGATTAAGACGCGGGCATCAGCTAGTATTTGAAAAATATTGTCACCCTTTTATTACACCACAGACACTGCCACCATGAAAGTCGAACTTAAAGTGAGCGAAGCTGCGGGCAAGAGCTGGTAATATAATTATTATAACACAAACAAAATATACTTCATGAAAGGGCAATAAAATTATGAATATTACACAGGAGCCAATTCTGTTTAGCACAATCTTTATACTAAACTAAAATGTTAAATGACAGCTCTCTTTATATTGCTATCCCTTTCATAAAACTCGATAAGGAAAGGGGCAACACCAGGTTTAGAGCTGTCATTTTAGTTTACTTTAGAGATTGTGCTAAACGGAAATGGCTCCATTGTCTGTGTTTAAATTCAATAAGTAATTTTAAAAAATCAGATCAAATATATATTATATAAATATTATAAATGCGAAAGTTGTTACTCAATCACGCCCCAACGGCTGAACGGATCTGGCTGAAATTTGGCACAGAGATAGATTATAGTCTGGAATAGCACATAGGTTACTTTTTATCCCGGAAAATTAAGGAGTTCCCGCGGGAAATAAAAAAACCTCAAACCACGCAGACGAAGTCGCGGGCATTCGCTAGTTACAAATTATATATAAAATTCAAGATAAATTTGAGAAAATCAAGCATCTTCGCTGACAGTAGACTGGGTACGGGAAGTTTCTGCTTAAACAGCTGTTATAACTCACAATTTTGCAAAATAAATGATTTATGATTTATGAATAGGAGCTATTCTTGATTGAAACGCATAGTCACTAGTTATAACATTATCATAAGTAATTTCATGCATAATATAGGTACCTAATGACGTTAATAATTTTCATGCACACTCACCAAAACAGTCCTCAATAAAAACAACGCGAAGAATTAACTTACAAAAGTTCTTCACTCAACTTGGTTCCATTTAAAAAATAGTTATAGTCCGTTCTATTTTTTTTAAGTTCGTAAACAAAAGCATACAGTCCGAAATTACAGACAAAAACTAAAACACGACAGTTCTTTTTTTTTAAACTTCCAAAGTTTGATCAAAAAGTTTATAGTTTAATAATTAATTAAAGTCAATAAATTAGAAACTAGTTAGTAGTAAGTAGTTATTTCATAATGACGGGAACTCGCGTGACGTCACTCAATCGACCCGGACGCGTATTGTCGTATAGATGCCGGGGCAAATACTGAGTAGGAATCGTTTTCCCGCCCAATGTTCCACAGAGTAATTTGTGTACGGAGGTGACAATAAAATTAATCGAAGGTTCTTTTTTAAACAATGCATGCGATTATTTTAGATCTTTACTAAATAATTTAACGATTCTAATTTAATTATGGTTTAAGTTTGGAATTGTTGACTAAATTGCTATTGGAAATGTTATTATGAATGCTATTTAAGTGTTATGTACTAGGAATTTTAACCTTACCATTAATCAAATCTTGCTATACTCAGTGGGACATTTTTGTAAATTTTGACGACCTACCTGGCATAGTGGTGAGTGATGTGGTCTTATAAGTGGCCTCCCGGGTTCGATCCCCGGCAAGGTGAATTTTCTGAATTTTCTTTGATCTAGTATGGAGGCAGGCTTCAGTTAGCTACCTAGACTACCGCCCACCGGCAATAACGTGCCGCCAAGCGATTAAGCGTTCCTGTACGATGCCGTGTAGAAAACAAATTAGGGGGTTTTTTTATCCACCACAAGTTAGGCCTTACCTGGTGGTAAGATGATGTGGTCTTAGATGGTAGTGGCCTAACCTGTTAGGGGCATGACAGTTATATTCAAACCCCTAATCGGTTTCTCCACACGGCATCGTACCTGAACGCTAAATCGCTTTGCGGCACATCATTGGCGATAGGGTGGTAACTAGCCACGGCCGAAGCCTTCCACCTGGCAAAAATGGGTATGGGTTTCATATACTTAACTGACATACATCTCAGATTGCATTATAACTTACCACCAGGTGAATTTATGACAAGCGATAATGGCTCGATAAGGAATCAAAAAAATATGGCTCTGATTAAAGTGAAAATACTAAAAATCCTTTCATAAATAGAGAAAAGTCCCTTGCTAAATAAATTACTAAATGCAGCCGTTTGAGCTTTAGTTACGTTGATAATAAATCAGTCAGTCAGTTTATCCTTAATTACCAAAAATGTTTTATATACTACGAGTAACTAAAGCTGATCGCATAATGGACCCCACCCAAGTGCTAGACCTGTAGTTGGTAAAAGAGCTGTTAAATTCGAAAGAGCTGCAATTTTTCAGCACTGAAAATACTTGTGTATAGTCCAACTTATCTGACCCGGTGGCAAAAATTGGAACTAATTTATTTGCCTGTTTAATTTGTTTTTATTATATTTTTCATGTAATCTAGAAACGCAGTCACCGGGTCAGATACGTTTGTGAGACTATAAATTATTGAGCATTAGATGATGCCCGCGACTTCTTCCGCGTGGATTAAGATTTTTGATTCCCACGGGAACTCTTGAATTTTCCGGGATAAAAATGAGGCCTATATCCTTCCCCCGAATACAACCTATTCCTGTACCAAATTTCATCATAATCGGTTGAATAGATGGGCCGTGAAAGCGTAGCAGACAGACAGACACTTTTTATAATATATAGCAGACAGACGCATTTATAATATTAGTATGGATTTGAACCTTGAGTTTTAAAACAGCGTTGCGTACGCCCTGAACCGACCTTAATAATTCACTTGTGTTATACAAGTATTTAATATGCGTTTCAGGATAAACTCTCAAATTGAAATTTAGTATCACAGTATCTCTGAACTAATAAAATAAATTCCTCAACTAAATCCCAAATCATACAATAATTTAATATAGCCACGAATACAGACTTACTTAGTAGGTATGTGTTGCACTTATTACTCTATGTCATATGAATATTCTATCCTTTTCTACAACACGTTTTAAATATACCCATCTCTTTCACTGCACTTGTATTAATATCCCATGTTTGTGGACTTGGCAAATCGTAATTATTTGTTTTTATAGCAACAGTTTGTCTGAGTTATTTTAAACTAGAAATGCAATAACTTAGCGGCAAAGTTTAATCTATTTTTGTGCTTTGCTTTGAGTTACCATTTTAATACATTCCTCGCAGACTTCATACCACCACTACAGGAGTACAGGCCCACTGCTGGCCACAGGCACATAGTAGAGAGGGAATTAGAGCTTAGACCCACCACGCTTCTCCAATGCGACTTATTACCATGATTTAACGACTATTACCATGTTCATGGTAATAACCGGGCCCGACGGCTTAACGTGCTCTCCGAGGCACGGGGGTGGAACACCGCCAACTTCCTAACTCCGGGCTAGTACTGAGAAGTTCAAGTCAGAAAAAACCCAATGCTTAATTATGACCCGACCCGGGACTCGAACGCGGGATCTCGTCGGCTGCAGTCGAACATGCCAACCACTAGACCAACGAGGCAGTCTTCACACCACAACATATAGTTCTTTTTTTTAGGGTTCCGTACCAAAATGGTAAAATGGAACCCTTACGGTGCGACTTTCTCCGTCTGTCTGTCCGTCTGTCCGTCTGTCCGTCTGTCCGTCCGTCACACTCGATTATTTCAGTAACTACCGAAGCTGTCGACATGAAATTTGGAATAGTTGTGTATATTAGTGGCCCAAAGACACTGGAATAAAAAAAAATTGGAACTTATTTTTGTTCTTATTTAAAAAGGGGGGAAAATCTGAGGGTTGAAATTTAAAAGTGAGATAACTGTACTGTGTGGGGTATCATATGAAAGGGATTACTTTGTACATTCTTAAACAGATTTTTAATTATTTTTAGTTATGATAGTTTTTGATTTATCGGGGAAAATGTCTAAAAAATACCGTTCCCCCCCCCCCCCTTATCTCCGGAGTTTACCAATCGAAAAATTTGAAATAATTATGGTCAATAGGAATTTACGTATATTTTACAGGAAAACTATAGCCAATGCTCCAACTAGCATAGTTTTTTTGATATTAACAATAAACCTCTACAAACAAAGTTAGTCTTGCGGTTCATTAACAAAGGTAATTATTTATTAATAATGGTACGGAACCCTTCGTGCGCGAGTCCGACTCGCACTTGCCCGGTTTTTTTTTTTGCTTCACATAGCTTCTTTTGTATAATATGTAACTCGTACGGATACATCTAGACAAACAAGCCATGGACCGTTTGGAGCCACTTTTCACCCCATAATAACTCAAAAATCAAAATCATACTAATCATTATATCATACATAAGCACATGAAATTGGTTTATTTATAAACTCCCTTAGATTAACTATAGAACCCCAGCTCAAGCCTCAAACGGTTATTGAGATATTAATATAACGTCTAAAAATATACACGCTGAATTGAGAACCTCCTCCTTTTTTGGAAGTCGGTTAAAATCTACATTTTTTACAAAAGCTAATCTCTTTTGGAAAAGGCTTTATTTATCCACTACAAGTTAGCCCTAGCGATCTTACCTGATGGTAAGTGATGAATATGATGTAATCTAAGATGGTAGCGGGCTAACCTGTTAGGGTCATGGCAGTTATAATAAACCCATAACCCACTGTTCTACACGACATCGTACCGGAACGCTAAATCGCTTGGCGGCACGTCATTTCCGGTAGGGCGGTAACTAGCCACGGCCACAGCCTGCCACCAGGCCAGACCAGGGAAAATTTAGAAAAAATTATAAATTCCTAAAATTGACCCTGCTGGGGATCGAACCCGGGACCTCGACAACGGCACTCAACAGTGCACCAGGGGGGTCGTCAAAACTTTAGACTTTAGATATTTTACGCGACAAAATACCTACTACATCAAGATATTAACATAATATATTACGCTGTATTTTTTGCAGCTAAGTGTTAAATCTCATTATGATTAATTACCGTCGCAAAGTTACCCTCCTTTAAAAACACGGAGGAGCGCAAAAACAGATTTTCATAATAGGTACATCACAGATTGCTTAAATTTTGTTTTTGCTTCAAACAGTCTACTCTAGACTCTAGGTCTAGACCTTGGGACGATATCCATACCAATTCCATAGTACTATCTATACTAATTATCAAATAAATATTATAAATGCGAAAGTTTGGATGGATGGATGTTTGTTACTCAATCATGCCCGAACTGCTGAACGGATCTGGATGAAATTTGGTAGAGATAGATAATAGTCTGGAATAACACATATTATGCTACCTACTTTTTATCCCGGAAAATTAAGGAGTTCCCGCGGGAACCAAAAAAACCTCAATCCACGCGAACGTAGTCGCGGGCATCAGCTAGTATTATAAATGCGAAAGTTTGGATGGATGGATGTTTGTTACTCAATCATGCCCGAACTGCTGAACGGATCTGGATGAAAGGTAGAGATAGATAATAGTCTGGAATAGGTAACACATATTATGCTAGGTACTTTTTATCCCGGAAAATTAAGGAGTTCCCGCGGGAACCAAAAAAACCTCAATCCACGCGAACGTAGTCGCGGGCATCAGCTAGTATTATAAATGCGAAAGTTTGGATGAATGGATGTTTGTTACTCAATCACGCCAGAACGGTTGAACGGATCTGGATAAAATTTGGCAGGGAATTAGATTATAGTCTGGAATAAAATATAGGCTACTTTTTATCCCGGAAAATTAAAGAGTTCGAAGTAGCGGGCATCAGCTAGTTTATTATTATTTAAGTAAATAATTCTAAAACACGAAACAATACTAAAACAATAGTTTAGGGACTTTTAGATATGTACATAGCTAAATATAAAAGCCCCTATACATATAAAGAAAAAAAATACGGCTTTAAACGATGCTTCATGCTAGTATGCCCCCAGGACTTTCAGCAACTAGGTACTAAAGAGATATTTCACGGGTTTTTTTTACGTAAAAATAAAACATAGTTGAACTGTTTGTACACGGTGATGGTCCGTTACGTCTTGGCCCTTGGGCCTCCCCTGAAAATCAGCGTTGCGGCTTGGTAGACAAACGCATATAATGCTGTGGCACAGGCTGAGGAGGCGGCCCCATTGACCACACAATTTTTAAATTAAGTAGTATTCATATCATGTACTAATAGAGTTTATTTGTTACATTTTGTCAGTTAAAATGTGTGGGTCAATAAAGATTCATTTATTTATTTATTTTATTTAAACAAGTAAAACGAAAAGGTCATTTTGTTTCTTAATCCAAGGCGCTCTTTAACTTTGTAATTAATCATCGTTAATGAGGTTTGTTTCTTTGATACGGCAAGATGGCGGCAGGTAAAGATCTTATAATATCGTTGAGGTATTTATTATACTAAAATTGAGAATGCGAAAGTGTAAACTGTTCTTGAATTACGTCGCCACAGAGCAAGGGATCGATGTTATTTTTGGCATGGGTATAGTTGAGGACCTGGAGAGTGACCTAGGCTACTTTTTAACCCGTAAAATAAGGAGTTCCCGCGGGAATAAAAAACTATTCATCGCGGACGAAGTCGCGGGCATCAGCACAGATGACAGAATAGTTAATAGTACGTGGCATCGGCTAGTATATTATAATAAGTGCGCAAGTGTGTTTGTCTGTAGGTTTGTCCTTCAATCACGATGCAACAGAGCAATGGATCGACGGTATTTTTTGCATGGGAGACCTGGAGCGTAACATACCTGAGCTACTTTTTATCCCGGAAAATTAAGGAGTTCCCGCGAGAATTAAAAACCTTATTCTACGCGGACAAAGTCGAAGGTGTCAAGTAGAATTTTCAAAAAATAATTAAGTATCTACTACATGGACTTTAGACAGGAATCGTCCAGTTACAGTTTTATTAAAAGTACATGGATAGGAGTTAGGACGTGGTATATCCTATAATCATTTTTGGTAGAGTTAAGGCAAACATTCCCCTTTCTATAAGGCATCGTCTACACCAGAGATGCACAGACCGCGGCCCGCGGGCCGCATGCGGCCCGCCGGTTGAATACTGGTGGCCCGCCGACAGCAAAAATAATACTCTCGTACATTCGAAAAATATTGAATTCTATTCCAGAATAAAACCAAAAAAAATATGTTCGAAAAGTAATTTGAATCTCGCGCGCGCGCTCTTAAGTGCGCTTATCGGTGCGCCGTGCATGCGTCGGTAACAGCGGTCGGTAATGTTCGTGCTGATCTCGGTTAAATTCGTTTTCTTGAGGAAGCGCCGCGGCCGGCGCGGCGGCGCGTTATCCGCGGGTTATATTGTTAGAGCAAGCGAGATAGCAATAGTCCCGAATTCCCGATTGCTCGCGTAGGTAGATACACGAAGCTTCCAGAGTCGGTTTCGAGATTTCTCCAGACAGTTTTCGACTCTATACGCGCGGTATAAAAGCCACGCTAACCGCAGCGACCGACAGTTCGGTTTTAATTTGAGTGAAGTGTCAATAGTTCTAGTGTAGATTTTAACTCGACTAGCCGGTGTATAATTGTGTTGTGAAATCGTAAGTAAAACTCTGTTATTAATAAGTGTTTCCCTACCTATTTAATCAATTATTTTTGGTAATTTAAAAAAGGATGGGTAATTTAAGTAGGTACTGTAATTGTTTTTAGGTGCTGTGTTAATCCTAGCCAGAATTAGAACGCAACATGGACCTAGTAATAAACGTAAGGTTAAAGATGAAAATCGGCAGTTTCAAGAAATTTGGACCGAGAAATACTTTTTTGTATGGTCACATAACAAAGTCGTTTGTTTAATTTGCAAAAATTCTGTTGCGATTGCAAAGGAATATAATGTTAAAAGGCACTATGAAACGCAGCATCCTACTTTTACCAAGTTTACAGGCGAATTAAGAAAGCAAAAAATGTTGTCTTTAAAACGGGAACTTATTGGTCAGCAAGCTATGTTTACAAAACCTATTCAAGATTCAGAAACAGCTACAGAAGTTAGTTATGAAATTTCTCGAATGATAGCAAAGCGAAGTCGCCCCTTCAATGATGGGGATTTTGTAAAAGAATGCATAGAAATTGCCGCTAAGAAAATGTGCCCAGAAGCAGCAAAAAAGTTTGAGAAAATTCAACTGAATCGTATGACTATCCAAAGACGAATTATGTCTTTGTCAGGTAATATTGCGGAACAATTAAATGAAAAAACTAATATCATTGAATTTTTTTCATTAGCACTCGACGAATCCACTGATATTAGTTCCACAGCTCAACTTCTCATATTCATACGAGGTGTTACTCAAGATTTTGAAGTCTTAGAAGAGTTATTAGGAATGTGTTCATTGAAAGGTCAAACCAGAGGAGTTGATATACTCAATGTACTTTTGGATGAGTGTTCAAAAACTAATTTGGACTTATCAAAATTATCGGGAGTTGCGACTGACGGTGCTCCTTCGATGATTGGTGTCAATTCTGGGCTAGTTACTTTGCTGAAAAAGCATCTGCAAGAAAAAAACATAAACGCTGAAGATCTCATGCAGTTTCACTGCATTATACACCAAGAAGCCCTCTGTTCTAAAAAAATTGAATTTCAAAATGTCATGAAAGTGGTAGTTTCGACTGTAAATTTCATAAAATCACGAGGACTTAATCACAGGCAATTCAAACAATTCCTTGATGACATCGAAAGCGAATATGGAGATTTACTGTATTATACAGAAGTAAGGTGGCTAAGTCGTGGATTGACACTGGAACGATTTCTAAATTTAATAGAAGAAATTGGAATATTTCTGGCGGACAAGCAAAGGGATGTCCCGGAACTTAAAAATCCTGATTGGTTGTGTGATTTGGCTTTTTTAGTTGACATTACAAATCATTTGAATGTCTTGAACACACGGCTTCAAGGCAAAAATCAACTGATATCCCAGCTCTACGCTCATGTATCATCCTTTCAATGCAAGCTGACACTTTTCAGATCGCAATTGAATTCTGGAAATTACAATCATTTTCCGAATTATAAGAAAATGGCTGAAAAATTCAACAAAACTGCGATTAATTTCAGTTATGTAGAAAAGCTAGATATTTTGATTCAATCTTTTCAAGACAGATTTTCGGAGTTTAAAAAATTGAAACCTCTGTTGGACATATTCAGCAATCCTTTCACGATTTCAGTTGAAAATGCGCCAGAGTCAATGCAGTTAGAAATTATCGACATTCAAAACGACCAAGATTTACGCAACAAATTCAACGAAGGAGACTTGCTGAACTTTTACCGCTGCATTGATAAAAATACGTACAAAGAGTTGCGTATAAACGCTCTGAAATGTGCCAGCTTATTTGGTTCTACCTATATATGTGAACAAACCTTTTCAATACTAAATAATAATAAAACAAAAAATCGAAACCGCCTTGCAAATGAAAGTTTGGAAGCAGTTTTACGTGTTGCTACAAGTAAATTTGAGCCAAATATAAAAAAGATTGTAAGCACTATGCAGTGCCACGCTTCAAATTAATAAATTCTTTTTCAATTTTAATACATATTTATCAATTCTTTATTGTCTTTAATTACCTATACTTCTGGCGGCCCGCCATCAGTTCATAATTTGCCCGAGTGGCCCCTAGTCTTAATAAGTCTGTGCATCCCTGGTCTACACAATAATGTGTTTGTAACGTTATATTAATCAGTCTGTGCCCTAATCTACGTCGGTGGGGTTTCACAAAAACTGATACCCTATTAGGCGAAGCTTCGTGCGTCTAACTAAGTACCTGATTACTTTGGCGTATTTTACACTGAAGGGGTAGAAACTTCGGAAATGTTTTTTTTTTTTTTAATTTTGATATTTTTGAATTTAAACTTCTTTAGAATCGTTGTTGTTTGAAAATTCGATGAATCGGATGTTGTCGCCACGGTACAAGTGGCGCCACCGGACGAACGTGTATATGTCACCGTAAGATTGTAAAAACCGTTAGATTATAATCTAACTCGCGAAATTGTATACTGTCGAAAGATTACAATATGACGCATTATTTTTCGGTAGTTTGTAATCGGTTAGGTATATTAACCCGATAAGGCCGGGCACTACCTCATTGTTTATGTCGAACCCTAACCTAACCTACAAGAAAGAGACAAGAAAACGTAAATACAATGAATATTTCAAAAATTGACACACAGAACATTGAACGGTTCAAAATCTTTCGAGAGTTTACAATCTTACGAGATAAAAATCGTAAGATTACAATCTAACGGTTTTTACAATCATACAGAGCAACGGATCGACATGATTTTTTGCATGGGCATAGGTGAGGACCTGGAGAGTGACAGCTACTTTTTATCCCGGAAAATTAAGGAGTTCCCGCGGGAATCAAAAACAAAAACCACGCGGACGAAGTCGCAGGCATCATCTTGTTTTCTATAAAACTTGACTACAAGAGCAAGCATGTAGTAGAAAAAAGTTCACAATTGTTGACTTAAATTACCAATAAAAATATATATCGGCCAACTCAACACCCATAAGGCGATCATCTTCCAAGAAAGGCCATAATAGGTATTGTTGAGATTCCATAACTCGTATGTAATGAGGCTACCTAGGGCATTATCTGTCCCTTTCTAACTTATCTAAAACTAGTGGTATCTCTTTCACACGCTTGTCACTTGCCGATCAAGCTTTTTTTTGATTCGTCACAGGTGCAATGGTAGGATATGCAGAAGTATAAGATAAAGGTTTATCGTGAGAACTTGTTTTAAAAAAAACATTGATTGGATAAAATAAACTTGAGAATACTTAGTAACAATTGACGGGATTGAAAATTACTAGAAGCTCAGAATAGGTAATAGTACTACTTACAACCTTTACCTACGTTAAACTTTTAACAATATAATTACTTTAAAATCCATGCTTACAATATTAATATTATACCTAAATGCGAAAGTGTGTCGGTCTGTCTGTCTGCTAGGCTAGGCTTTTCAACCGATTTTGATGAAATTTTGTGTTGGGGTAGATTAAATCCCGGGAAAGGACATAGGCTACTTTTCATCCCGGAAAATTATGGAGTTTCCCCGGGAATCAAAAAAACTTAATCTACTCAGACGAAGTCGCGGGCATAAATTGCGAAAGTATATCCGTCTGTCTATTTGCTACGCTTTCACGGTTCATCTTTTCAACCTATTTTGATGAAATTTGGTTTAGGTTATTGACAGTTTGCATCCCCGTGGGAATTAAAAACTTATTCCATGCGAACGAAGTCCCGGGCATCGGCGAGATTATAGTATTATTGTGGACGTAGATCTAGTACTCTACAAGTAACTGTCATTATTATTATTTTTTCAGTGCTGAAACACGGCAATCTGCTAAAAGTACCTAAGCAATAAGCCGCTTTGTTGTGTGAAAATCTTCTGAGTGTGGCTTGAGTTTGAGCAAGCTGTCCAAAGACCCTTCGCTCATCTCGTGTTGTTAGTCATCTTTAGCGGTCCAAGGTGATACTTTTTCTATGATAATTCTTTTTAGTCCGGGGAACTGTAAGCTGCCTGTTCCCGTAAGCTGTGAGGCTAGTTGGTTTGCGTGGTTTGGGAGTCTGGTTTGATACCGCCTGCTGCTGCACAAGATCTCATGTTTTAGCTGTCAATAAGCGAGATTTTATCTGCAGAATTTCTATATACTGTCTCCAGTACCTGACCCTACGCAACGCGAGTTCTTGCCATAGGTTCTTGCGTGTCGGTAGTCGGTCCTCGGTAACTCCATAGCCCTTTGTTATTGCATGACGGCGAGATAATATCGCGTTAACCTACGATTACCTACTGTTTACTATATTTTATTATCTTTTTATTAGCCTTTTTAGGGTTCCGTACCCAAAGGGTAAAAACGGGACCCTATTACTAAGACTCCGCTGTCTGTCTGTCTGTCTGTCTGTCTGTCTGTCTGTCTCCAGGCTGTATCTCATAGACCGTGATAGCTAGAAAGCTGAAATTTTCACAAATGATGTATTTCCGTTGCCGCTATAACAACAAATACTAAAAATTAAAAAAATATATATATTAAGGGGGGTCCCCATACAATAAACGTGTTTTTTTCGTATTTTTTTGCTCAATATTAAAAACGGTAACAGGTAGACGGTTCAAATTTTCACAGAATATTAACTTGTATATTACCTTTCAAAATAAATAATTAAATATCAATAAAGTAAATATTAAAGGGGGGCTCCCATACAACAAACGTAATTTTTTGATATTAACAGTAAACCTCTACAAACAAAGTTAGTTTTGCGGTTCATTAACAAAGGTAATTATACCTACTTCTTGAGTACGGAACCCTCGGTGCGCGAGTCCGACTCGCACTTGGCCGGTTTTTTTTTGTATTTTTTTGTATGTACTGTTTTTTTTGTTACGTATAGTGTAAGTTCAATAGTGCATATTCAATATAGTAGCCGCGGAAATTGTATTGGGTAACTTATCGGGTATCTTCTATCAATAAAAAATAATAATAATAAATTCACACTACATTTATTCAGCAACGCTTACACTCAGGGTCCTCTGACCAGTTTCTCATGCTGCTTATCTCCTCAGACCTACCGCACGAGTCATTGTCGTCGCCATTTTCACAAGAGTCCTTCTCTTCTCTCTTCTTCTTCTTCACAGATGTATTTAATCTCGCATTGTATTTGAAATTTCTTCCCCTTTATACCAGGACAAATGCAGCATCAGATTCAATGAATCTGATGCTGCATTTGTCCTGGCATTCGTCTTGGGCTTGGCTTCGTAGACTGTTGATAAGAAAAGAAACGATTATTATGATGGGACTGGCTTGGCTGCTATTAGATTTGCTGGCAAGTAGTGATCCAGCCTAAGGTGGATGCTAAGAAGAATGATTCACTATTAATTTGAAGATACCATATTAAAAGCGGAGCGAAAAACGGAAGCCGGAAAATCGTTCGATATCCTAGCGGTTCGAATTAGCAACGAGGAAGCAAATCGCTTCGTACGCGTTCATGGAATTTCAACAATATAGGGATGCAGACCCTGACGAAGGTGGTCTTTTTCGAACATTCAACGAACAGTAAACAAGACCTACTCGGTGGCCAAATACTCGGTGGCCAAATTTGGAACAAATTTTTATGCCTGTTTAGTTTTTCATTTTAACTATCCACGTCCCACTACTGCTACGTCACGTCCGGACTAGTTCCACAAATTTATCTGACCTAACCGGCCAAGTGCGAGTCGGACTCGCGCACCCGAGGGTTCCGTACAAACCTGTAGGTATATAAGTAAAAGTTATAGTATTTTGACACAATCCTCAATTGGGGGAAGCCCCGTCGCTCACGTCCGCAGGAACTACCTTCTACCTCCCTGCACGTGTCCCCTGGGTGGTGCTAAACGAGCGACGAACTTGCAGGCGAAATAAGCGTTCTTTTTATAAAAACGCCTTAGATCTAAGTAAACGCCATACGATTAAATAATAATCCACAAACCTCTTGCTTAGATATGAACCTTCATGCAACTTCCCTTAACCTATAAAACTTTATAGTATGTAACAGCGAAGTGCTTTTACAGTATAATGGATAGATGCCGCTCAAATATATTTTTTTGACACATTATTTAGGCGACACGGGCGACATCTATCAAGACGTATGTAAACTCCACACCTTGCCTAAGCGTAAATCTGTAAAGCGTAAATCTAATACACCACGCGCGGTGATCGTGCAACAGATAGAGGATTTCCTGTCGAGCCCAACTCCTCCGCTCCGGGGAGACGACTTCATCTCCCCATCTGAGCTGAGGAAGGCCGTCTTCCGACTTCCTAAAAGGAAGGCGCCAGGCTACGACGGAATCCTGATCGTCGCCCTACAGCAGCTGCCGAGAAGAGCTCTCGTAGCAATAGCGAGACTCTTCAACGGCGTACTCCGTACCGCTCACTTCCTGGACTCATGGAAATTGGGGAAAGTCATTACTATCCCCAAACCGGGAAAGGACCGCCGCTCCGACTCCCAGCCGCGTCCGATACGGGCCGGAGTACTCCAGGGCAGCTGTCTGTCACCGTGTCTCTACGCGGTGTACACGGACGATGGGGAGGAAGACGTGCTGTTGTCGCTCTACGCCGATGACGGCGCGTACTTCGCGTCGTCGTTCCACCAAATCGTCGCTACAAATCGCGCATGCAACGCCTGCTGGACTTGCTTCCGGAATGGCTGGACAAGTGGAGAATAGCCATCAACGTGGGGAAGACGGCCGCCATTTTGTTCGGCGCCCGGAAGCACATGCGTCAGCTCAAATTGCGAGGACAGGACATAGAGTGGCAGACTTCGGTGCGCTACTTGGGGTGCCACATTGACGCCGGCCTGGCCATGGTTCCCATGATCAATCATGTTGTGAACCACGCCACGGCTGCCGCGTCGATGCTGCACCAGGTCCTCACCTCAAGCCTCTCATCGAAGACCAAGCTCCGGATCTACGGAGCCTATGTTCGCTCGCGGCTGACGTGACGTACACGGCTCCCGCCTGGTATGCGCTGTGCTCTGCATACCAGAAGTCGCTTACAAGTCCGGCAGAACAAGTGCCTGCGCCAAATCGTGGGAGCTCCGAGGTACGTGAGGAACGACGTGATCCATCGCGACCTCAAGACGCCCACCGTGGAGGGGTACGTCGGTACGCTCGCGCGGCGCAACTTTGCGCGCGCGGACAACGGACCGTGCGAACACCTCCACGGGATCGCACCTCCGACCGGGCGTCCACTACCTCGTGAGCTCCTACGATCGCCATCACCTGCGCGGCACGCAGGCGATCGTAGCGACGAAGATGACGCGACATACACCGGATATATGACACCGACTCCGCGCGCAGTGGCGACCTTATCGCCCGCGACGCGGAGCCCACCGGCTAAGACACAACCTCGGCGCACGAGAGCGACCCCATTGCCCGTAGCGCCGTCCAGCACGCGGAGGTGACAACGTCACCCGCAGAGCGGACCCAATACCGGATGTGAGACCCGACCTAGGGGCCCGTAGCCTACGAGGCAGGCCCTAGCCGGTTCTTTACCCGGCTTAAAGATACCCACCGGGGCACAGAGTTGCCCCACGCCCCGCCCGGGTAAGGAAGCTTAGCCTCGAGGCCCGTACCCCCGCTTGGCCCTCACGGGCCAAACGAAGAAGACTCACACTGTGTAAATCTGACACTTTTTGAATGCCGTTTTTATATTATAAATAACTAGATGATACCCGCGACTTCGTCCGCGTGTACCAAGTTTTTTCGATTCCCGCGGGAACTCTTGAATTTTCCAGGATAAAAAGTAGCCTATGTCCTTCCCCGGGATACAACCTACCCCTGTACCAAATTTCATTAAAATCGGTTGAACAGATGGGCCGTGAAAGCGTAGCAGACAGACAGACAGACAGACAGACACACGTTCGCATTTATAAGCATTTATAATATTAAGTATGGATGTAAATATTTGCCTGACATGAAAATTGCGATTATAAAAACCCTAAAGAAATGATAAAACAAATTTAAAAAAAGAAAAAATGTTATATATTTCAAGAATAATCCAATCAAAAAAATAAATAGGTATATAAAAGTAAAAGAATATTGCAACAAAACTTGGCTGTGTTATCCAAGCGAAGTTGCTGAAAAATGCTTCCGAAAGTCTTGAAAACCTGTTCAAGCAATTTTGAGGCGAGAGCAGATTTCACATGTTGGTTGAGGTCGCACACTAGATCCTTGATTTGGGGTAGAATCATGTTCATGATTATGTGCTCTTGGTTGGTTGTCTTTGTCCAGGTTCATGCAGAAGTTTTTCACCTGTAAACAAAGTAATGAATCGGCTGTTTTTTTGCTCATACATAAAAACAAATATTATTTTTAACCGACTTCAAAAAAAAGGAGGAGGTGCTCATTACTGCTCAATTCGCCTGTATGTTTTTTTTGTATGTATGTTACGCAATCATCCCGGTATTTATGAATTATGAATCAATTTTTATGATTCTTTTTATGTTTGGTAGATCATACTTCAGAGGTCCCACATAAATTTTATCGAAATTAATTTTCCTGGTGGTCTCTGGGTCTCTGGCGTAATCAATTATATTAGAATGTTTGCTAAAATTATTAAACATTTGTCATTACTGCTTAATCTTCAGTGCAATACTAAATGAAACATGGCAATAGCTGAATATGTACACTGTCACAGAACCCATACTTCGGCGCTGGTTTCGGCCTGTTTGGCATCGGAGCTGGAGCGGCTGGAGCACGGAAAGGTTTTCAAACATCTACGATATTATTTCGAAGGCATTGTATGATAACTCTCGAAGTGCCGTGCCGGGATAAATCTTACCAATGGCTACTGCACTGGATTACGCAGAAAGGAGCGAAACAAACCCAGCATCTTGTTTGTTTGTTTTTATTGCACATAATTAAAACAATGTACAAAGGCGAACTGAATACCTAGAGGTATTCTCTTCCAGTTAACCTTTGGTAGTGGGGACAGGGTTGAGATCACAGTGCGTACAAAATAAAGAGAAAAAGGTGGGGTAAGAAGTCTTAGTGTAGAAACTTCTTTCCTTCAGAAGGACACAGGGCAAATAAAAACTCAATATGATTTCAATACCTAGTGTCGGCCAGCATTTCTTTAGGTATGGTGGAACTTGGATAAAGGTGGATAGAACCAGGGAGCAACAAACATTAGATCTACACATGGGTATTCCGTATGAAACTGTTACTTTAACAGCCTTTGGGCGTAATAAACAGCTCTATTATGATATTCTTGAAGAAGCAAGAACAATGGCACTAAAACAGCACGAAGGCATGACTGTCATGTACACAGCAATGGGTTCCGAATGGCGGCCATCCGGACATCCTAGAAGGCGGAGACCTGTTAAAAGTGTAGTGCTGAAATCAGGCTTGACAGAGAAAATTCTAACTGACTGTCTGGATTTCATTGACAACCCAAATTGGTATACTGACAGAGGCTTACCATATAGAAGAGGCTATCTGCTTTATGGTCCACCAGGTTGCGGTAAATCCTCTTTTTTAATGGCACTTGCTGGACAGTTGGAATATAACATTTGTGTGCTGAATCTATCAGAGAGAGGCCTCACAGATGACAGATTAAATCATCTTCTCAGTGTAGCACCCCAACAATCGATAATACTCCTCGAAGATATCGATGCTGCGTTCGTTTCAAGGAAAGACACGGCCAAACAGAAGGCCTCAGCCCTCAACAGAGTCACCTTCAGTGGACTACTCAACTGCTTAGACGGCGTTGCGTCCACTGAAGCGAGAATAGTCTTTATGACTACTAACTATCTAGAAAGGTTAGATCCCAGTGGATATGAAAGAGTACGTAGGCTACTGTGACCAAGAACAGGTGGAACTGATGTTTCTAAGGTTTTACAAAGACGCAGGTTATGGAGAAACAGAGGGATGTAAGTCCGGCACAAATACAATGATACTTCATGTTCCACAAACACTCGACGCAACTTGAAGTGTTAAACAACGTGGACGCGATATAGATGCTAGGATAGTGCCTACTGTGATGTAGTATTAGGAAATAATAATAAATTTAATAATTTGCGCTTTTTGAGAAAATCAACATAAAACAAAATATATAGGTACCCAGATACTTTTTAGTTTAAGTTGGAACTAAAAACCAACTATAGGTATAGTTTTGAAGTCGATTTTTGATATAGATGAAAGCGAATAATTAAAACTAGATATTTTATGTTGTAAAATTTTTGGACAAAAGCTCCTAATTTGCTGGCGCATTTCTGCCATTCTGCATGTTTTTGGAGAGATTGAAAATGAAAAAAATTCAAATGATTTATTATTTTCACGTAGGGCAACTTGTGCCACTTATAAGTCGTAAGAATCTACCAATTTTGATTGATTGATAATCTAAATATTAACCCGTTATGCTTCCACAACAATTTTCCCTGGTCAGGCCTGGTGGGAGGCTTTGGCCGTGAATAGTTACCATCATACTGGCAAAGACGTGCCGCTCAGCGATTTATCGTTCCGGTACGATTAGCCCGCTACCATCTTAGACTGCATCATCACTTACCATCGGGTGAGATTGCAGTCAAGGGCTAACTTGTAGTGGATAAAAAATGCGAAAGTTTGGATGGATGGATGTTTGTTACTCAATCACGGCAGAACAGCTGAACGGATCCAGATGATCAGCTAGTTTAAAATAATCGATATAATATCGAAGTAATCAGTCAGTGTGTTTCTTTATTTGTTGTAAGGGTTAATCTATGGACCTCTGGATGGATCTATGGAATCAACCTCGTAAGCCTACTTTATTACTGGTTTACTACTTACTATTGATTGACTAATCGAAAGATCTCCCTCAACAAATTTTTTGTTGAGCGACGCACTCTTATTTTGCGCCTGCGCCGCTCTATTATCCGTTTGCGGACCAGCCGCCTCACTATTCTGAAACAAAATGTGTATTATTATTATTACAATCTAATTCTGATATTATAAAGGGATGAAATAAGGAACGAAAGTTTGTATGAAAGTCCTGCATTTCTCAAGATATTTTTCAAATTATATCAACGAAACTTGGTATTTTGGCTTGAATCAGAAGTACGTGTATCAGAGTTTTTCAAAATTTTACCCCCATAGGATAAAAATAGGGGTTGAAACTTTTAATGAAAATCTGTCATTTTTCAACTTGGTATTTTGAAATTCGGTTTGAAATGAAGAAATACGTGATTCACAGTTTTTGAACACTTTGTCCCTTTGAGGATGTTAAATAGAGAGTTTGCCCTTCAATCACGCCGCAACAGAGCAACGGATCGACTTGATTTTTTGCATTTGAGGACAGTTGAGGACCTGGAGAGTGACATAGGCTACTTTACAAACCGGAAAATTAAGAAGAAACTAAAGGAGGTACTTGTGGGGAAAAAAACTTAAACCACGCGGACGAAGTCGCGGGCATTTGCTAGTCTATCTATAATACGTTAGGTAGGTATATATGAAATCTACCTGCTCACGAGCCTTCTTAAATCGGGCCTCTGGTCCAGTTTCAATATTTTGTTGAGTTCATTAACCGAAATATATGTTGGATAAGTTCGCCGATATAGAATTAAAATAATTTTGGCTTCTAATTTGTTAGCGTCCGACATTGTTCTTTGTTTAAAAATATTATGACAATGATTATCATGACATTCTAAAATTTTCGTAAACCATAATATAGTCTGGCCCAGAGACAATAATAGTTATTTGTGTTATATGGGGCCAAAGGAAATTTTTGTTCCCCGAGGGCGCTATTTTGAATTCAGAGCGAAGTGACGGATTCTAAAGTAGAATCCTGAGCGTAGCGAGGAATTCAATATACGCCGCCCGAGAACAAAAAATTTGGCCCCGAGTGACACACACTATTTTTCATCATTTCGTATGAGAAAAAGCTAGGAGTATCAACCTACTATGTATGGACATTACCTATACGTTTAAGCACCAATCAGAAGCACGAACGCGGACCAACCAGAAGATACCCCTATCAACCTTCTATGTATAGATATTATTTAGACGTAAATTTAAAGTTTAAATAAAACACAAATAAATTATTATGAAATAATTAAACATTAATATTTATGTTGGATATGTCACCGTAAGATTGTAATCTAACGCTTTTTTTTTCGATAGATTGTAAACAGTCGAAAGATTGTGAACCGTTCAATGTTTTTAGTGTCAATTTTTGAAATATTCATTGTATTTATGATTTCTTGTCTCTTTCTTGTAGGTTAGGTTAGGGTTCGACATAAATAACCAAGTAGTGCCAAAATGCCGCCGCGCAATGCCGTCAAAACGTAACCGGCCAGTTATAGGTAACTTCATACATTATGCGTTCGACCTCTTTGGTTAACTAGTATTTTTTCCCTCTTTGGACTAGCAGCCATAATTCCGTTCGAAATTCAAAAAATGTAAAGACGTATATCCGATCAACAAATTGATCACGTGTGACGTGACTTATCGAAGACAACAGCCACTCAAACATTTTTGGATTTCGAACGGAACGAGCGATCGACAGGTTTCTGCGACGAACGCAGTATACTAAAGCACGAACGCGGACCAATCAGAACAGAGAAATAAAAAGTCCCATGGGCCTAAAAATTACATTTTGCTCCCGCTATCCTCTGAAGCCAATATTCGTTTTTCGAATAGGTATGATGAAAAAACCTTTTTACCTCTCATGCTCTAAAAAGGTGTCATTATAGCTTAGCGGAGAGTGCTACGAGTATGAGTATGAGTAGCTATGAGAGTGGAGGCCTGTGCCCAGCAGTGGGACGTTAATGGGCTGCAGTGGTGGATAGCTTAGTGTAGGCAGAGCAGCAAAGTTAGCATTTAGGGTCTAGGGATTAGAGGCCTACTACACTGTGAAAAATACTTAAACCCCTATTACACTGCACTTTTCACAGGGCCCTGTGGAAAGGGTGGCCGTGAGCGTTAGTTTTGTGAAAAGTGCAGTGTAATAGGGGTTTTAACCCCTATTACACCGCTCTTTCCACAGGGACCCTCCCCCTTGAATCAGTGTAGTGTAATAAGCCACAGGGTGGAAGGGTCCTTAAATTGGTCCTTATTGCTTTGTAATAAGCGACACCAAAACTAACGCTCACGGCCACCCTTTCCACAGGGCCCTGTGAAAAGTGCAGTGTAATAGGGGTTTAAGTATTTTTTTAATAATTGCCGTCTTTATTCAACAACAGTTTACAGTAGGTACTCAAGTCACAAAGAGTATTAATATACATAGCTGCTCGTGCTGACTGATTAATCACCTCTCCTGTAAAGTTTTGTATGAAATTTTTTTTTTACTCATGGTTTCGTATAGAAGACAAAAATTCATTCAGAGAAAAATACGGAGAGAGCTGATGATTGAGGATTTCGAAGACGGATGAAGAGCACAGCCAGGGTATTGAAGATAGGTGGGGGGTGCTCAACCAAATGTCACTCGAAACTTCATCCAATTGACAGTGAGCTGAAAAAAAAAATCAAAATGGCAGATTTAAGATGGCCGCCATACAAATTTCGTCGGTGTCTATCTCGGAGAGTATAAAAGGTGGAAGAGTGGTTTCTTGGCAAAAGATGATCAGGACATGAAAGTCTACTTGATGCACAGGAAAAAAATTCAAGATGGCGGAATTTATTTTTCCATACAAAATGTATGGCGAATATTGAAGAGGCTACAATTTAGTGTAGAACTATGCAAGACTTTGATGCGGTTCCTTTTCAAAATTTGTTTTTAAAGAAGAACTCTCCGTAATTTTTGGGAGAAAAAAACACACAGTAATCTATACTAATATTATAAATGCGACGACAACGACCTACGTGGCGCAGTGTTAAGCGCTGTTGTCTTAACGTGTGGAGGTCTCGGGTTCCATCCCAATCAAGCAGGGTCAATTTGGGAATTTATAATTTCTCAATTTTCCCTGGTCAGGCCTGGTGGGAGGCTTCGGCCGTGAATAGTTACCACCATACCGGCAAAGACGTGCCGCTGAGCGATTTATCGTTCCGGTACGATTAGCCCACTACCATCTTAGACTGCACCATCACTTACCATCGGGTGAGATCGCAGTCAGGGGCTAACTTGCAGTGGATAAAAAATGCGAAAGTTTGTATGGATGGATGTCTGTTACTATCACGGCAGAACAGCTGAACGGATCCGGACGATCAAGCTAGTTTAAAATATTACCTACAGCTCAAATCGTAAGTGCATTTTTTATCAATAAACGATCAAAGTAATCAGTCAGTGTGTTTCTTTGTTTTTGTAAGGGTTAATCTATGGACCTCTGGATGGATCTATGGAATCAACCTCGTAAGCCTACTTTATGACTGGTTTACTACTTACAATTGAGTTATGTTTCTGATAAACTCTTTGAGCATGTTAAAATTTTTTTTTTTAATCGAAATTTTCTTCCGGTGCGATCCAGGATTCTTTTTCTATATATACGTTGCACGGCCCTGAAACAAAATGTGTATCAAATCAAGAACAAGTAGAAAAAGTCCCACAGTCTATCAATAGGAAGTGAGCTAGGAAGATCCATACTAGTGACAAACTACATAGACAATCCACTATCTTCTATTCTATTTACTGATCTGAGATGCCAGTGCTGTCAACTGCGAAAGGTTAAAAAAACGTGGACGAATAAGAATGGACTATACTCCGCAAAGCAGAAAAGGGCCTCGCAAATATCTACCACGTAAAGTAAAGAAAAGTAGCACAACATATTAATTTATCTTTATTTAGGAAATCTTAAAACCTAAGAATAAACGAATATATTCATCCTGTGCAGTATTTTTTTATCTTTTTAATTATGTATAAAACTTATATTTATATAAGTCAATTGGATGGATGCTAAATAATATATTTAAAAATATATTATTTAGCATCCATCCAATTGACTTAAGTCATTATACTCAAGTCAAATGAGTTGTCAATGGGGAGCTTTAATGCTGTCACCTGAATGCCTATACCTGGAACTGCCTCACCTTGTGCGAGATGCTCGACGATCCTGTAAGCCGCGGTGGCTCGGTGGAGCGCACTGTCCACAGACAGCGTCTCCGCGTCGAGCAGCACTCGCGCCAACACTCACAGCGACAAGGACTTCACTGTGGCCTTGCATTTGTCGGCCGCTAGAGCGTAGCTGTCAGTGAATCCGGCCACAATCGACTTGAAGCTGTTCAGCAACTTAGCTGGAAAATAAATTACCTACTTGTAATATATTGAAGGTTACATCATTGTGTAACAAGATTCTATAAGGGAGTTTGAAATGGAGACAGTTTTCCGTATATAATTCTTTAGGGTTCCATAGCCAACTTTGGCAAAAACGGAACCTTTATAGATTCGTCATGTCTGTCTGTCCGTCCGTATGTCACAGCCACTTTTTTCCGAAACTATAAGAACTATACTGTTGAAACTTGGTAAGTAGATGTATTCTGTGAACCGAATTAAGATTTTTTTACAAAAATAGAAAAAAAAACAATAAATTTTGGGGGTTCCCCATACTTAGAACTGAAACTCAAAAAATTTTTTTTCATCTAAACCATACGTGTGGGGTATCTATAGATAGGTCTTCAAAAATGATATTGAGGTTTTTTAATACGTCATAAATCGTAAACCGCAATTTACCTTTCATTCAATCAACTCAAATATTTAAAATAAAAATATTTTAAATAATTTAGCACTTACTACAGGTTTGTAATTGTACGGAACCCTCGGTGCGCGAGTCCGACTCGCACTTGGCCGGTTTTTTTTAACTAGCAATGTTTATATGTTTGTTTAGGCCAAATCTTATAACTGAATTCTACCCCACAGCTTATCTTCAACAGATTGAGCTGAAATTTTGCATACACGTTTAGTTTGAATGACAATGCATGGTTGTGACGTCATTCTAAATCCAATATGGATATAAATAATTATAATAAAGATGGTGGTCTAGTTAATTTTTATGCACCACCATGATATTGTATCAATTAAAAGGGTTAGCTTATGAAAAAACCTAAAATAAAATGAAAATGTTTTTATCATTAATTTATTCTTTTATCATTTCTTATATTTCAGTAGTAGCCCATAGCTTATATTAACTCACCTGGTGGTAAGAGATGATGCAGTCTATGATGGCAGCGGGCTAACCCTCTCTACCTGGTACATCGCACCCAATTTTATGGGTCCCTGCCTGAAATAAAACGATTTTATTTTATTATTATTAATTTAATTGATTTTATTTTAAAATTATTTATAATCGTTAATATCCATACGCGGCTTTGTAGAGGAAAGTTGCAAGCGTTTGTCGACACGTCTTTGTCAGTAGAGTGGTAACTATAGCGACGGCCGAATCCACCAGACCAGACTGGAGAAAATTCAGAAATAAAAAGAAAGGGATCGAACCCAGGGCCTCCCACTTGTAAGACCACAGCACTCACCACTGCGTCAGGAACTTCGTACAACTTAATCTGTGCGGTACCAATTAGAAGTGATTGTTTTTGAGACTCTGACAATTATTATTTACATGTATTTCTAACTTTTATCTTTCCAAGCTACAGAACCTTCTATGGATGAGTCTGACTCGCGCTTAACCGGTTTTTAGTAAGTACTAGCTGATGCCCGCGACTTCGCCCGCGTAGAATAATATTCTTTAATTCCCACGGGAAATCCCTAATTTTCCGGAATAAAAAGCAGCCTATGTCAACCTCCAGTTCCTCAACTATACCCATGCAAAAATCAGGTCGATCTGTTGCTTTGATACGGCGTGATTGAAGGACAAACAAACACACTTTCTCATTTATAATATTACTAGCGAATGCCCGCGACTTCGTCCGTGTGGTTTGAGGTTTTTTGGTTCCCGCGGGAACTCCTTAATTTTCCGGGATAAAAAGTAGCCTACGTCCTTCCCCGGGATACAACCTATCCCTGTACCAAATTTTATTAAAATCAGTTGAACAGATACATTTGTTTGATTCCCGCGGGAACTCTTCAATTTTCCGGGATAAAAAGTAGCCTATGTGCTATTCCAGACTATAATCTATCTCTGTGCCAAATTTCATCCAGATCCCTTCAGCCGTTCTGGCGTGATTGAGTAACAAACATCCATTTGAGGTTTTTTTGGTTCCCGCGGGAACTCTTTAATTTTCCGGGATAAAAATATGTGCCTAAAAGATTATAGTCTGGAATAGCCTATGTGCTATTCCAGACTATAATCTATCCCTATGCCAAATTTCAGCCAGATCCGTTCAGACGTTGGGGCGTGATTGAGTAACAAACATCCATACATCCATACATCCATCCAGACATCCATCCAAACTTTCGTATTTATAATATTTATATAATATTATATTTGATGATTTGATTTGATGATAAAGTAGACATTTTATGGTCTAGGTATATTTGGTGGTACGAACAGATACTTTGCCTCCGCGCTATTAGTTCGACAGCCAAGCTTTTTTGTGTTTTAGAATTCAAACGGCGACAAACAAAGCCACAAAGTCTGGAAGAATTCCACCATCGAGTTACATGAAGGTACAATCACAGTCTAAAGAATCCTTTCTTTCCAACCAGTCGCTCGACGGAGGTGTCTAGACAGAGCGACGCTGCGGGATGATAGGGACGTGACGGACGAAACTAGCAGAATATTTTTATTAAGGAATTAGAAGTTTAATTCACTAATCCGCCAAAACAGACAAATCTATGTGATAGTACTTGCACGTGTAGCTTGCGATATTCACCGCCCAGTAAGCCAGGAATTCTTTTTTTTTTTTTTATCAACTACAAGTTATCTCATCTGATGGTAAGTGAAGATGCAGTCTAAGATATTAGCGAGCTAACCTGTCAGGCTTATGGCATTTATTTTAAACCCATATCCCTAATCGGTTTCCACACGGCATCGCACCGGAACACTAAATCGCTTGGCGGCACGTCTTTGCCGGTAGGGTGGTAACTAGCCACGACCAAAGCCACCACCAGGTAAACAAGGAAATTTGCACCGGCACAAACCCAAACCATGCTCCATGATGCTTGATGATGCTCCTGAAAGTTTCTGCATTAAAGCCGGGTCTGTCATTTAAGGATGGGCGTCTACCCTCTGTATGAATAGGTATATTCTTACGCTGTGGTACAATGAATAATACACCCTTTCTGCCTTCGAATGTGAAAGGCGGAGGGTACCATGTCGCAGTCATTTGTGTAATTATGTCCTTGTGTGAAGTTGGCGGGTGGATTTGATTCAGGAAATGTGTTTTTGCCCTGTGCCTACTTAGATGCTTTGCTTCTCATGTTTCGATGAAGGAAACTGTAAGTAAATGGGATAGAGGTAAGTACCAAGTGCGCATTTAAAGAAAGAAATACTTTTGAAGTGAAACTTCTTTAGAATCGTTGCGATTTGAAAATTCTTTAAAACTAAAAAGCTACACTAAAACGAGACAAACATATTCATAATAGGATTAAAGCTTGCGAGAGAATCAGATAGAATACAAGTTATAGTTAGGTCATTCTCTTGTAGGTTACTTTTTTGAAATTTCACTTCTGCCGTGTGTGAATGGCACACACACACTTTTTTGTTCCTATGCTTATATACGTTTAAGAACGGCTACCATTTTTTGTTTGAAACTAGCGACATCTCCGCGTTGATTAAGGTTTTCGATTCCCGCGGAAACTCTTTAATTTTCCGGGATGAAAAGTACGAAATTTAATCAAAATCGGTTGAGCAGATAGGCCGTGAAAGCGTAGCAGACAGACAGACGAACATTCGACCTGTTTAAGGAGTTCATAGATCCCTGCCACAGATCACGGAAACACTGCACATCAAAAAGCATGTACGAACTCTTTAAACGGTTCGAGTAATTATGTTTTAATAAGCTGTCAAATGATTACGATTTGCTTAGACAATTGGGCCTCTGGAGACTGAAAAGTGATATAGGCAACTTATAGATACCACGCGGATGAAGTCGCGGGCATTATCTGGTAAGTAAAAATATATATTGTATGGATTTTTATACTACCTATAGCATACAATTAACCCGTCGAAATGTCACTTGACACCAGTGACTAACCTTTCCCCCCAGCTCTGTCTGCAAAAAATACCGTTACTCGACTCCAATGGAATCCGAGTACTTAACTATATTCCAATTAAAATGAAAGTACAATTACTAGAACTGTCTGCGTAGAATTTATAATTTGGCTTTTTAATTGGGAACATCCCAAGTTTTTTTTTACCTACTACAAGTTAGCCCTTGACTGCGATCTCACCTGATGGTTAGGGATGATGCAGTCTAAGATGGTAGCGGGCTAACCTGTTAGGGGCATGACAATTATATTCAACCCATACCTACCCCTATTCGGTTTCTACACGACATCATACCGGAACGCTAAAATCGCTTTGCGGCACTTCTTTGCCGCTAGGGTGGTAAGTGGTAACTAGCGACCAGCCCAGACCAGTGAAAATTCAGGAATTATAAATTGTTAATTGACCCTGCCGGGGATCGAACCCGGGAACTCCACAGTCCACACGTTAAGACAACAGCGCTCAACGCTGCGCCACGGAGGTCGTCAAAAACCTACTTCAGAAATGATACTATCTACTTCTTGTAACTGTGTACCGAATTCCGAGCTAGACCTTCAAAAGTTTGTAGAACCAGGTAGGTAGAACTTTGTGTGAAATTACATTTCTACAGAAGTAGACAGTATCAGTTCTGAAGTAGGTACCTACTTACATAGATAGCAACCCAGTTCAGCTGGAATTTCACGTTCAATTAATTATCTTGTTGAGAAATTATTATGTCATAGACTTCCTGCTTTCCTCCCAGCACTAATTATAGCATCTAGACTGGACGTAAGCCTAATTGCTGCTGCTCATTTGGGAATTTGGAGCAAAATCACCCTAAGGTCCAGACTGCACACACAACGGAGGAGAACGACGTTTTGTCGTATCGCACCAGTGTGTGCGGCATAAAATATGTGCTACGCGGAATTTCTGTTCACCAAGCTTTGAAAAACCCCTGGCGCACTAGTTAGCACGTCTTACACGTGGGGAGTCCCGGATTCGATTCCCGGCCAGGCTCAATTTGGGAGTTTCATGTTTCTGAATTTTCCCTGATTTGACCAGTGAGTTTTCGCTGTAAAAAGCAAAATATTAGATTAAGTAGGTGTATAATTGTATATACATTTTTTTTGACATAGTACCTATGTTTATTATTGTAAAATAAAATAAATATACAACTTCATGATACCTAGCCTAACCTAATTACTATATAAATCATGCCCGCGTGGAATGGTGGCAAGAATGCTGGCTGCATTTCCGCGCTGGACAGCCAGGCTGATCCTTTGCGCAAAAATTGAGCCAATTAACCGCGGTGAAATATCTCGTAAATTTTTTTTGCCACTAAGACTCCATGGCCCAAGGGTCTACATGGCAAACGGAATTAGTATGTAACTCTCTATGAGAGAGGCATACTTCCGCCGCTTGCCGGTTTCAGCCTTTTCTGCTGCGGCTCCCGGCCTTGATGCTGTCTCCCTGATATGACACGGGGCCAATGTGTCTACGCACGTTGCGTCCCACATTAGTGCCCGTCCCCGTTCCCAGGGAAATTGTATATACATAATATAGGTGTGTATGTAGACTTCCTGCTTTCCTCGCAGCACAAATTATAGCATCTAGACTGGACGTTAGCCTAATTGCAGCCAGCTTATTTTGGAATTTGGACCAAAATCGCTCTAAGGTCCGGACTTCACACACAATGAAGGAGAACGACGTTTTGTCTTGTGACATTAAAATCAAATACTGAATTTGTGATTTAAAAAAAGAGCTTTTGGGTCCATTTTACTTTGAAGTCAGTGTGATCGAATCGATCGATCGATTAGGTACGATCCATTGAATTTGCAAGACCTAAATCGACCAGCCCAATTGTTTCAGCAAATCGTAATTATTTGACAGCTTAAAGTGTTTAAATAAATAAATAAAATATAAATAAACGTTTATTGACCACTTACTTTACAAATTAATTACTTATCGTACCTATGTGCCTACTAGTATGCAACAGTGTGGTCAATGGGCCACCTCCTCAGCTTGTGCCACAGCATGAAAGGTAGGGATGTACCTACCTGACATACTGCAACGCTGATTTTCAGGAGGGGCCCAAGGGCCGAAACGTCACGGACCATCACTGGTATCTACTATAAGTTAAAAAATAAAATAAAAAGTAAAAAAATATATATTTAAAATGCACAACAAAACTAAAATTTAAATTAAATTAACAGACTGACATGTCAAACAGGGCAAAGTTTAAATTACTAATGAAATATTAATACTAAGTTTCTAATTCTACATTTACAAAATATGAATAATACCCATACTAATACTAATACCAATATTACTCTACTAATACCTACCACTACTAAAACTCCTACTACTACTACTACTACTACTACTATAGTAATGATTGCGTGTATTTATCATTTGCTTAGGATACTATTTATGTTTAGTTTATGATATTTGTGTTGCAAGAATATGTGCTTTATACCTTGTTTTAAAAGCATTTACCGTCTTCAGGCTACGTAATGGCGGCGGTAATGAGTTCCAGCATCTACTAGCTGCAAATCTGAAAAAGGAGTTCATACATGCTTTGTGACGTGCAGGCATCTATGAACTCCTTGAACGGGGCGAATTATACGTTTGACAAACGATTACGATTACGATGTCCTTACACAATACGGGCTGATCAAAATTTACACGAATCCGTTCGTATCCTCATTTCATTTCAAATTCAAATACCAAATCTGTCCCAAGTATTAATTCATCAATCATTAAATCGTGTACAAGTCAAAGCCTCTATTATGATCAAATAACACCGCCGTAACACCAAACAAAAGACAGAAACAAATTACATTCCATTCAATCTCTCACGTTACATTCAACGTTGTTTTAATTAATTCATTTGTTTTCATAATTCCCTTTAAATTAATTCCGTACTTCGTTTATTCGTTGTTCGCGGACTTATCGGTATTAAAACTATGTACGCCTGAAAATATAATTAAGTACTTACTTAACAAATTTTTTTAATCGAGTGACAGCTCATTTGGTTCTCAATTAGTCGGTATGACATGCTTTTATCGTCAGCCATATTAAATTTAGTGTGACGTCATTTTATTTCTCGTATTTTACGCAGCAAACCTTTTTTTATTGTGAAATAAGCTTGCGCTTGACGACAATCATGCTTGGTGCAAAGCAATGATGAGATCAAGGATGGAACGCGCTTGCCTGAAAAAACCTTTTTAAATGAAGCCGATATCATGGGGATGCATAGAAAAATATCTCGTCTACCGTCTTGGTGAGTTCGCCATATTGTATTTAGAATGACGTCACTTAGCTTGCCAAGCACAGCTGACTGATTTAAAATCAATATTTTATTTATAAGCGCTCACCACTGCGCCAGGTAAATAACATATTATTTTTAGCATAAAGCTGAATCATCTAGATACTATAATATTATACCTAAGTTACTAAAGCATTTCTCATTAATTTAAAATAAGTTGCCTACTTATTTTAAATTAATGAGAGGGGTGGAAGGTATCTTCCACCCACTTGTGAAATATTCCTAGAGATCCATAGTCGTAATTGAAGAAACTTGTAAGAACCCATATTAAATTATAAATCTGAGTAAATTAGTTTCTTAAAATAGAACTAAATTCCCTTTCATTTAACCTTATCATTTTCTTTATTATTCATGAATTTTCAGAATTTATGTACTTTCGTTTTTAGGAACTATAATAATGGAGATTACGTAGGTTCGCAATAATATTGACATTTTATTTCTATTTATTTACTAGACGATGCCCGCGACTTCGTCTGCGGGGAGTAAGTTTATTATTCTCGCGGGTATACTCCTTTATTTTCTGGGATAAAAAACATACATGTCGTTCCCGGGATGCAACTCGTCACTATACTAAATTTCATAGAAATCGGTAGAAAAGATGGGCTGTAAAGCATAGCAGACAGACAGAGAGACGGACAGACAGACAGACACAATTTCGCATTCAAAAAAAGAATTCAAAATTCAAATGTTTTTTTATTTAAACTTTTACAAGCACTTTTGAATAGTCATTTATAATATTAGTATGGATTCTCATAAATTATTTCTGCTTTGACTATTTTATTTAATTCTTAATTTAACGAAGAAATTTTCCCATTCTCTCATATATCTCAATCTAGAACATCGATATACCTGCCACAACAATCAGGCCGTAATATCGTAGAATCGATATTTTATCGCTAACAGTCTGTGCTTAGCCGATTTATGTCGCTTTTACGAGTTACACCTGATATATCGATTCATTATCGCGATCATATAAACACACTATTTCTAAGTAAAACACCTGTTTAGTATTCCATTGTCCACGGAATGTATGGGACAAAGATTTCATTTGTAGATAAGTTAAGATATGGAAATCGACATCGTATTTATGACCTTCCTACCTTCTTAAATGGAAATAATTTAAAACTTTACGTTTTACTATACAGTTTATCTTTATGAAGTACTTTTATAGCCAACGAATATGGTTGGCCATCCAAAGAGTCAATGCTAATAGCATCTTGGGCGCTATGGGTCGCTGCGCTGGAATTGATGATGTTTTGCCGATTCAATCATTAAACTTTTAGTTTTCTCTATCTATATTATAAATGCGAAAGTAAGAATTTAGATTCGAGTTTATTCTATCTATACTAATATTATAAATGAGAAAGTTTGGATGGACGGATGGATGTTTGTAACTCAATCACGCCGTAACAGTAAAACGGATCTGGATGAAATTTGGCACTGAGATAGATTGTAGTCTGGAATAACACATAGGCTCCTTTTTATACTGGAAAATTACAGAGTTCACGCGGGTACCAAAAAACCCCAATACATACGGATGAAGTCGCGGGCATCAGCTGGACACAAAATTTAGATTTATTTTTATTGCTTACTATAATAATTAATAATTATTGTTTGAGTAATGTTCATATAAAAAATTTATTACCGCACTAGTGCGAAAATTATAATTACCGCACGCCCATTACTTTGCTTCGCACTACGTTGAGCTACGTTCGTTCTGCTGCGAATCTCCTCATTTCTGATTTGATCCCGTTGGTGGGTATTATAAAATAATTGGAATTATAAACTTTGAGCTATTCATGAACGCTCTTTAAAGTTTTAATACCCGGAGCTACGTCCCGGCGATCTGATGGGACTAATCTAATTTACCTACAATAAACTAGCCTTTATACAACTAGTGATGTTTTATTTCCATAACCGTAGTTTTCTCGATATCGATGATTCAATATTATCATAATATATATAAAGAAAAGCTGACTGACTGATCTATCAACGCACAGCTCAAATCACTGGTGAAGTGGGCTGAAATTTTGCATGCAAAATGCAGATAGCTATAGTGACGTAGTCATCTGCTAAGAAAAGATCTTGGAAAATTCAACCCCTAAAATGTATGTGGACGAAGTAGCGGTAAAAGGTAGTTTTTATTTTAAATAAAATCTTCTTCCTCCTGCCTTTGTCCCACGCTACGTGGGGTCGGCACAACATGTTTTCTTTTTCCACTCACTTCTGTTATTCGTCAACCTATCATTCACCCCTTTTATACGCATATCCTCTTTCACACAATCCATCCATCTTTACTTTGGTCTCCCTCTACTCTTTTTTTCCTTCCACATGCATATCTATCATTCTTCTCGTGATATGCCTTTCTTCCCTCCGCCTTACATGCCCATACCATGCTAGCCTATTTCTCCCCATCTTTTTTTTTCAGATTCAGATATATTTATTTGTGAATACAGTTGTACATAGATGTTAGTTTTACAGAACGGTATCATGTATTCTACCACAGTGTGGTGTACAAATATGTTAACTAATAACTTAATTACAATTTATAGTAGGTAGGTATTATTAATAATTTTCTATCACTGGCGCTACATTCAAACTTCCCCTTATATATTCATTCCTAATCTTATCCATTCTAGTCACACCATACATCCATCTCAACATTCGCATTTCGGTCGCATGTACTTTTCTTTTATCCGTCCTTTTCACCGCCCAATATTCTGAACCATACAATGCGACAGGTCTAATGACTGTCTTATAGATTTTCCCTTTTAGTTTAAGGGGCATTTATTTTAATAAAATAATGTAAAAAAATGATTGCTAGACCAAAGCCTTAAGTAAGAATATTATCATGCTTATCTATATTGGTTTTTAATAGTTTTTGACTTTTTAAGCGGACAAGTTACTTACTGTACTTGATATGTACAGAAAAAATTCTGGTTTATACCATTGCAGTTTAAAAAATTGTCTATTTTTGGGGTTCCGTACCTCAAAAGTCCGAACTTTGTTGTCCATCCGTCTGTGTGTCAAGACCCTTTTTCTCAGGAACGCATGGAGGTATCAAGCTGAAATTCAAATACTCAAATCTACTGTCCCTTGGAGCTGTAAAAAAATCAAACTCATAAGCCTACGCAACCAAAAGATACAGCCGTTTTTGCTGCAAATTTTTGACACTCGTAAGGGAATCAAAACCTACAGGGTACTTCCCGTGAACTCAGAATCTTGAAGTTTGGTACGAAGCAAAGTCTTATAGCACAGATAAAGGAAAACTTGCGAAAAGCATAAATTTTTAGTTACATCATAATATAATAAAAATATTTGGACGCGTATGGCCATCACGGGCTTTCTTGTATTAAAAGTGCCGGTCGTCTTTCGCGACATGCTTCCCTGAACTATTGGCTATTCAGCGGGGTAACGCAGCCAGCGTTCTGGGCACACTGCCTCATTGCAGCGGGATAGATGATATTTTAAGTGTTTAGTTTTTAGTTTTTAATTTAGGTTTAATTTAGAATTTAATGATTTGTATTTTTAATAATTACTAACAAATTTATATCTCTTATCAAATTATATTATATATGTTACTTAGGTATTTATAAAAATAAATAAAAATATTTTTAATAATTTAAAACTTACTAATTTTATGGATTTCATTTAGCAATAAAAATACTTACCATAACTTTTTTACTTATAAATACCTACAGGTTTGTACGGAACCCTCGGTGCGCGAGTCCAACTCGCACTTTGCCGGTTTTTCATTTAAGTTTTTCTATCGACATAATCTTAATGGAACATCACTAATGTATTTAGCATCAAGTTGCTACGTTCTACCTTTATTCCGTAAATCGTTATACAAGAAGGTTAATTATTTATTTAATACTAGATTATAGTCTCATTTTTATATTAAAATGGAGAAAACATCTCTTGTACTTATTAGGAATATCTTCTTCGTCACTAAAATGGCTGCTTTTTACTGTTATGGTTTAAAACTTTTTCAAGATCGCTCTGTATGGCAGATTACTAGAGACTCCTGGGGGGAAAATTAACGTTCCTTATTATGTACCATAGCTTGTTTAAAATAAAGATTACATTTCTGAGAAAAGAGCGTCAACAATACAATTATAATGGTAGTAGGATACGTGACTGGTGACTGTGAAAGGTGACTGACTGACTCAAGTACTGATCTATCAACGCACAGCTTAAACCGCTGCACGGATCGGGCTGAAATTTAGCACACAGACAGCGTAGATTATGACGTAGGCATCTGCTAAGAAAGGATTCTTGAAAGTTAAACCCCTGAGGGGGTAAAACAGGGATATAAAATTTGTATGAAAATTTAACTTAACGGGAATAATCTCTTTAGCTTATTCTGAGGGTCAGCGCAGACTTGAGGAGCTAATGGGCTCAAGCAAGAGTGCGTAGTGTGAGTGTTTTCACCCTAAGTCAGTGTAATAAATGTCAAGTCAACCCAACCACACAAGTTGCGTTAACTTGCACAAGGGTCATCTAAAGTTGCAAAGTAAAGTATTCCGAATCCTTTATGAGTGTTGTAAATCTAGGAAAACCCGTAAATTTTGCACCCTGACCCGACAAAGGGTCGACCTTGCCGAAACCCCTACTATGAGTGCGTTCACTTATTGAAATGAAGCTTCTTTAGAATCGTTGTGATTTGAAAATTCAACGAAACGAAAAAGCGACACCAAATAGAGACAAACATATACAGGATTTAGCCTGCGAGAGAATGAGATAGAATACAAGTTAAATTTATCTCCTTCTCTCGTAGGCTACTTTTCTGAAGTTTCACTTCTGCCGTGTGTGAATTGCACACACAGTACCATACCAAGGTCCAAGTTTTCAGGTCCAGATAGTTATTAAAAATACATAGGTTCCCATCTTTTAAAAACATCTTAGAATCTTGATGACAAGGAATGGAGTAAATAAATTATTCTTACTTAATACTTTAATGAATTAAGATTTACCAGATTCACAAGCCTTATTCCATAAAATTGATCGCATCGCGTGTGTAGCTACATCACACACGTATGTTTATCTGCAATTAACCAGCTTCGTAAAGTATGCCCTAAACCCTTCTCATTCTGAGAAAAGGGCCCGTACTCTGTAGTGGACTGGCGAAGTGTTGAGTTCAATCAATCGATCTAATCAATTTATTTATTTTCCAGGCACAATAATTTTACATGCTTTATGATCATCTAACACTAACATTAAACAGTTACAAGATCATGATAAAGCACAAACAAAATTCATCTCTCAGTACGTTAGTAGGGGCAACATACACAAAGGAATGGCCGGGGGCAGCTAGTGGTCGTGGCCCATTTAAAATTCCAATCCCTGACCCTTCAATAGGAAACCACTTCCGGTAAAATTTTACTACTATGGGTTTAACTAAATAAGACTCTCCGCCATATTGGAAATATATTTCGATTCCATAGCGCAGTGTTAGGTCCCGGGTTCGATCCCCGGCAGGGTCAATGTGAGAATTTATAATTTCTGAATTTTCCCTGATCTGGCCTGGTGGAGACTTCGGCCGTGGCTAGTAACCACCCTACCGGCAAAGACGGCACGCCAAGCGATTTAGCGTTCCGGTACGATGCCGGACAAACCTATTAGAAACCGTTTTATACTTACTTTACGTTCAAAAATTTCACTGTATGTACCTAATTTGAATAAACAACATTGAATCTAGAATTTACTGAATTTTTGAATAATAAACTTCAGTAAGTTTAATCTTAATTTTAAAAATAATTTAAGATAGTCTTTCTGCGCTACGCATAATGTATACTTACCTTGCTCTCCTTTAAAATATAAAGGTGTAGTCACAATTGTATTAAATCTCGCCATTCATACAGAGTATGAACATAAAGCCGAATGCATACTACACCAAAAGACGTCGTAACTCTGGCACCTTCTGAAATATGAAATGCAATTAAATACCAGAGTATCTTACCCACTATAAACAGAGACATATGGATATTGCAGCTCTTAAAATATGCCACAAACGGGCTAGTTCTAGATGCAACTCGATGTATACGTTTTTATTATTATTTTATTTTTATTTAATCTGCAAACAGAATAACATGTTAAACAAGTATACAAAATGATAAATTTCTTAGGTACAAGGTACACATGCAATTCAACTTAAAGGTAAAATTAGAAATCGTACATTCACATAAGTTCACAAAGTTACATTACTAATAAAATAATAAGATGAAGCAGGACTATAAAAATGAAAATAACTTTATGAAGTTCTTAGTATTTTATTGTAAAAACTAGATGTACTTCTTCCACATGAAGTAGGTTATTTCCTCTTGAATTCATCAATTTTTTGTGATAAAAAGTAGTAAATTTCCGTTTTTAGGATGTAAGCCCGTGTAGGTACCGAATTTCTTCCAAATCGGTTCCATGGATGGGCAGTGAAAAGGTATAACAGATGTTTATAAAGACTTACCAATTTTTGTAAAATATCAAAATTTTGCATATTTACATTATTAATGTTACATCCATATTTCAATTCAAGGAAGCTTACTGCTCGCAGTCGCCAATCATTACTTAAGGACCTCCTTAGTAATAGATTTTGTATGTCTGTATATGTATGATCTGTACTATGCAGACCCCAAAGTAATGATTAGGAGACTCTGAGAGCTGAAAAATATTTATAATCAACTAGCTGATGCCCGCGACTCTGTCGCGTGGATTGAGGTTTTTTGGTTCCTGCAGGAGAACTCCTTATTTTTCCGGGATAAAAAGTAGCCTATGTTTAGTATCTCTGTGTCCAATTTCCTCCAGATCCGTTCAGCTGTGATTGAGTAACAAACATCCATACATCCATCCATCTAAACTTTCGCATTAGGTTAAATAATATCATAGTAGCTTTATACTGGTCGGCAATTGTTATGAACAAGAAATACAGCAACTTTTATATCCCGTTTGGATCCACTTTTAATGTACCTAACAACAGTGAAGGTGGGTGCATGTAAACAATGTGTTATAGTAAATATTTGAAGACTAACCGTCTGTACTGTACTTTCCCAGGCCAGGTAAATAAGTTTTGCATTAGTCTTCCTTCTTTAATATTTTTTATTCAGCGTAAGTTCGGTACTTTAGGGAACAAGGATTAATTTCAGTATGTTTACGTTTTACTGGGCGATGGAAGAAGCTACACTCGAAGTATCCTTACGTGTATTATCCTTGAAGGTATCCTATCTGAGCATCATAATAATAATATAATGATAAATAATGTCCTCCCGACTGAATTTCGGCTCGACAGAGATAGAGCGGCTTCGAAGAGAGAGAAGCCATCTGCGCGGGAGATATAGTGGATAAGTGAGTGCACCAACAAAGGTGCACTCCCTGTTTACAGCATTTTGAAGTATCGATTCAAGTAAAAAAAGTACGTTGAACTATGATGACGTCACAATTCATTATTTGGTACTAAATACCATACCGTTTTGAAAATATTACTGTGCTATGTCTCGTCTCTAATTGTCAAATACCTAATTCTCATGAAAATACTACAGTATTCTGAGCATTCCTCGCTGGGTTTAATTGAATCTATAACGAGCTGGGCGTCAGCCACTGGAGTCGAGTCTGGAATAACATTAGATAAGATATATTGAATCTGAAGTCTGAACCACTGGGATAGACCAATCCTAAAGTTACGAATCTATATTTCCGACGTTCGGTCTAGTAGTTAGCATGACTGCGGATGACGAGGTCCCGGGTTCGATCCCCAGCAGGGGTGGTAATCAAATCTGGAAATCAAAAAGCCTTAATCCCCGCAACTTCGTCCGCGTGGATTAAGGTGTTTTGATTTCCGCGGGAACTCTTTAATTTTCCGGTATAAAAATAGCTTATATACTTTCCCAGGATACTACCCATGGTAGTACCAAATTTCGTCAAAATCGGGTGAAAATATGAAGATGAAAGATAGGTTAAAGCGTAGCAGACAGACAGACACACAGACACACTTTCGCATTTATAATATTAGTATGGATAGCGTGTCTGACACTTTTTTTCGTCTCAACCGCTGTACTTATCCTGATAGGAAGTAAGAATTTACTTACGAGAGCAAATTGTTTGCAGCTTATTAGGCTCTAATTAACCGAAAGCCAAACAAACGAATTCACGTTTCTCTGATATCGCCCGTTCCCGACAAAGAGCTTCAGAAACTCTGCTAGTTGGCTGTAACGTTTTGAAATTAAGTCAGCAGGTTAGCCCGCTACCATCTTAGACTGCATCATCACTTACCATCTTGACCATATTGTACTAATCATGACTTTAACTGAAGTTCAAAACCACTTATCAAAGTTGAAAAGTTTCCAAGTCCCATCATCTGAATGGGCCCTTAAATGTGCAAATTAGCTGTAACGAGACAAATTGCTAATAATCTCCGCTCAAGTATAATTAATTAAGATGAATGTTTGTCCTTTAATTAAAACGTTTGGAGCGTGCACTGGAATTGGCAGATTGTTTCACATCAACATGTGCGTTGGACGTCTCGGTTTTTGCAATTTTATGGTATTAATTTTTATGGTTATAAAGGTAAGGCTGTTATTTGAGGTTCAGAACACGTGGTCTAGTTGTGACCATGTATATCAATTGATTACAATTGTTAAGCAGCTTTGAATCAAGTCGGTTACAGGATGGATCATCGAAATTCACTTTATGTTCTATAAAAATTTATAAAAAATATTAATCGAGGTCTGAATATTGCCTTTTCGTCTCTTCTGTTCGCTTTAGTCTAAAATAAAAACCGACTTCAAATATACCTATAAGTAAAATAACATGTAATGAGTATATGTATATAAATATGTTGTTGATTTTCTCAAAAAGCGCTAAATCAATTTCGACAAAACTTATTTGAGGCCACCTCTGAAGTATGATCTAACAAACAAAAAAAAATCATCAAAATTGATTCATCGGTCACATAAGTGAAAATGACCACCGTAGCCTCGCGTAACATAATATACACATAAAAATAATAATTTCGAAGCTCCTGTCACTCAAACTGCATATGCCCTAACGGGGTGACATGTCAATTCTTGTATTGTTCATGTTAAATGCAAATAAATGAATCTGAATCTAACATACATACAAAAAAACATGCAGTCGAATTGAAAACCTGAAGAATTAAAACCGGCCAAGTGCGAGTCGGGCTCGCGCACGGAGGGTTCCGTACAAACATGTAGTAAGTTTTAAATTATTAAAAAAACTACTTACTAGATCTCGTTCAAACCAATTTTCGGTGGAAGTTTGCATGGTAATGTACATCATATGATCGCGCCTAGTCTATGCCCGCGAGTGACTTCTCTATCTACGGTTTGGCTTCCTTGTCTATGACCGCTTCGAAAAGGTCGGTCAAAAAAGTAAGTTGCAAGTTGGCGAACCGCGCGGCGTGTTTTTTGCTAACTAACGAGTTTTTTGTTGGAAATAACCCGGTTGTTTGGGCACTGGTTATCGACAGGCTGACTCCTCGTTTGATACGCTGGTTGATTCTCCAGCGACGAGGCCTGCAGATCCACCCCACTTGGGAACCGCGGCCGACACGTGTAATAACCTAATAATTGTTTTGTGTCGCGTCTAATAACAATAATGGTTTATAACCTCGAGTGAACTGAACTTAAAAGTGCCTTTTGTACGGCCCTTAATTGGCCGAAGGTGTAATTGTATTGTGTTGTGTGCCACTAAATTGTAAACACTACCTACTAGTGAAGTACCAAGTCACCTTGAAGCCAGAAGAGGCCTGACACCTACCACCAAGGAGTTGAGTGAGGGTTCACGCTAAACACATACTCACATTTACACATTTCTCCTCAACACCACTACCACACCCTCACTGGCTCCCTAGACGACGGCAAGGTGATTGTCAGGGTAAGTGTAGACATATAAGTACGGCTACCACAGCCATCACCAAGTAGAATCCTGTTCACCAAGGCCCTGACCCAACGACCGGCTCCAGTTCCTCTATGGGCCCGGGACAGGACACGGTTGCTTCGTTGGGGTAGGCGTTGGCCTCAACATTTGGTAGCAGAGCGTGGTTGCATGGACCGCAAGGCAGCGAACAGGTTCTACTTGCTTGGCTGAGTGTTTTGGTTGTTTGAGTGGGTTGTTTGTTTGAATAACTTAAAGTTAAACGGCCAAGCCACCGGCAGAAAAATGCCTTAATATAAATGCCTTAATATAAATGCCTTAACTTAATTTAAGTTAAGTAATGCTAGCTAATAATTTTGTATTCTACTTGTATTGCATAAGATACTTTATTAGGTTGTATTAAATTAGGGATTTCAGGTGCCTAATTGGGGAGTTAGGCTGCCTAACTCATTAATTTGTAATTTGTAAATTACTTTGCCATAATATTTTATTGTCTGTAAATTTACCACTACTATTTGTCTTTTTTGTGCTATCCCCTAAAATTTGTAAAATTATTTTATCATAAATATTTAAGTTTCTCCTTAGCTTGTAATTTGCTTGAAAACTTAAATTGTTATCATTTAGTTATCATTGCCCATATACATCTCACCAAAATGTCAGCACCCAAAAAATTTATTGGCCAGATTCAATCTGAGCTCCGTTGGGCGGCTACTGCAAACACCTTGATAGGCCGCGAAGATAGAGCAGCCGCACTGCTCCAGCGGTGCGAACAGGTGCTAGCCAGGCAGGCGGTTGTCGAGGAGGCATACAGGGACCTTGCAGCTTTGGAGCCGCCTGAGGAACTGCTCAACTCCTCTCAGCGGGACTATGAGCAGTTCTTCGAACTGACAGACGGCCTTGTGGAGGCGGCCTCTAAAATCAGGAAGGAGGCAAGGCTGAGTTCGCTTCTGGAATCTCCAGCTAAACCCCCGACCCAGACCGCGCTACTGGGAAGGTTGCCCACTATTGACTTGCCGAAGTTCTCGGGCAACCTTAACGAGTGGTTAGGCTTCCTGGGCCTTTTCGACAGCTTGGTGGACGCGAGAAGGGATCTGTCTCCCTGCCAAAAGCTAACATACCTGCTCTCCTCCTTACAGGGAGAGGCTCTGGGTGTTGTCGGCCACCTGGACCTCTCCGAGGAGAGCTACGCTACTGCCCGGGAATTACTCACCCGGCGGTATGCGAATATCCGTCGCCTCGCTGACAATCACGTGGCTCAGATCCTATCGTTGCCGCGTCTCTCTGGGGTGGCCAACCTCAGAGATTTGTTGTTAAATCCACTGATCGTGGCCTGCAACGCCCTCCGGCGGCTGGAGTTACCGGTAGACCAATGGTCATTTCTACTCCTGCACATCGTCCTGTCCCGCCTACCTCCCGAGCTACGGCTGCGGTTTGAACAGAGGTATGGCGGAGACGGGGCGAGCTACCTGCCTCCGTTCTCGGATCTAGTCAAGTTCCTGGAACAGGAGTGTCGGCAGGCGGACAACTCCGGTGTTGCTGGTCCCTCTAGGACCCCGGAGCTGCCTGACCTGTCGAAGAAGGGCAGGAGTGGGACGGGGGGCCCCGGCAGGGGAGCCCCGGACCGCAGGCCGCGAGTTGGGGGGCCTGAGGAGGCTCGGCGCGTGCCGCCCGTTTATGGCGGATTTGCAGCCACGGAGGCCCCCCCTTGCGCTTATTGTCGGCGGCCGGGCCACTCGGTGCCCTCTTGCCCACAGTTTTTGGCCAAGCGGGTCAAGGACCGAAGAGGTATTGCTAGGACCCGCCACTGGTGCTACAGCTGTTTGGGGACACATATGCAGCAGAACTGCCCGCGACAGCGGCCTTGCCCAGAGTGCCAAGGTAACCATCTGGCCATCCTGTGCGCCAACCGTAACGGTGTTGGCCGCCAGGAGGAAAGTGAGCACGCACCCCGCACAGGTCGCGGCGCTTTTGCTGAACCCCCTCCGGTGGACTTGCGTCGGTCCCCGGTGGAGCCGCCCGTTTCCCGGTGTGTCGGGGCTTCACCCCCCCGGGGAGGGGTCTCACCCCCTCCGAGCCATTTTGATGCTGGATTTGCTGCGGCTCCGGCGACTGCCCAACCCGTTCGCTACTCCCCTCCTCTACACGAGTGGCCTCGACTAGAACGTCGTCCACCTCGAATGGGTCGGCAGCGGTATTACGTTCCGGACTCGGTTCACGCAGCTCGGGCCGGATTACCGCCTCGGGATGATGCCTGGGTATACCCGAATGGAGGACCGTCTCCCCCTCCCGTGGAAGTGCCCCCCGAGTTCCGGTTCGAGGTGCCCCGGCACGACGAGCCGTTTGATGAGGGCGACCAATGTTAGGTAGTCGCCGCCCTAGCCCCCACCACAGCCACCTGTCCTGAGAACTTGAATCTTCAGCAGTCTATTTGTCAGATAGTTCTTCTACCGACTGTCTCAGTGAAGGTGTATAACCTGAAGGGTGAATGTTTGATTGTCCGCGCCCTTTTGGACTCAGGTTCACAACGCTGTATTGCTTCGTCTTATTTGGTGGGAAAGCTAGGGCTCCCTTGGAGTCCTCGTGCGGGTCGGATGATAGGTATTGGGGGTGCCGAACCCTCGACTCCCAAGGGTGAGGCGGAATTGATGTTTGGCCCTATTAAGGGTAATCTCCGCGTGTTGGTTAAGGCATCAGTCCTTGACGATATTTTGGGTCCCTTACCGCAGGTACGGATATCCGATGCTGCGGTGCTTTGTGCGTCAGGGTTAACCCCTGCCGACCCCCACTGGTCCGAACCCGGTCCCATGGACCTCTTGCTGGGTTCCGACGTGTTGGGTCTGATCTGGTCGGGAGGAGTTAAAGTTTTACAGAAGGATGGCCTTTGTGCCATGCCCACTATATTTGGTTATAGCTTTTTTGGCCCAGTTTTGTGGTCTCCACACCTTCCGGTGGCAGACCAACTGCAGGCAATCGGCGTATCGCTTTCAGACGTGGTCCAGCGGTTTTGGGAAGTCGAGGAGCCGCCACGTGCCGCTCGGGTCAGCCCCCTCGACCTCGAATGCGAATTATTCTATCAGAATAACACCGGCCGTCGCATTGACGGACGTTTTGTTACTCGCTTGCCCTTTCTAGCCTCTCGGCCCCCGCTAGGGCACTCGCGGGCTCTTGCCGAGAAAAGGTTGTTGTCTATGGAGCGACGCATGCGACGAGATCCCACTTTCCGTATTAAGTACGTTGAATTTATGCGCGAGTATGAGGACCTTGGGCATATGTCACAGTCCGACTTTGATTGGCGTTCGCACGAGCACTACTTCTTGCCCCATCATGCTGTTTTGAAGACTCCGGGAGGGAAGATCCGAGTAGTTTTTGACGGCTCTGCGGCTACGTCGAATGGGGTGACTTTGAACCAGTGCCTGCACTCCGGCCCCAAGTTGATCAAGGATATTTCCGACATCCTCACGCACTTCCGCCGGCACCAAATTGTTTTCGTGGCTGACATCAAGATGATGTTTAGGCAGTCGGTGGTGCATCGCGACGATCGGAGGTACCAACTGATTCTGTGGCGTGAGACTTCTAACGAGCCGATACGAGTCTTTGAGTTGAACACTACAACCTATGGGCTCCGGTCAAGCCCCTATATTGCTATTAGAACCTTGTTGGAACTAGCTAACCGTGAGCGGCTGAAATATCCTCGTGCATCAGCCACTTTGGAATCGTCAGTCTATATGGACGACATCTGCACGGGAGCTTCTAGCGTTGAGGAAGCTTTGATTCTGCGCGACGAACTAATTTCAGTACTGAAGTCCGGTGGTTACGAGTTGCGCAAGTGGCTGTCCAACTCCCCTCACGTCTTGAAGGATCTCCCGGGAGAAGATCAGCAGGATCCTCATATATTTGAAAACCTCGAAAATCCGAATTTGTTGACGGTCCTTGGAATACAGTACCAGCCCGTCCAGGATGTTTTCACCTATCGGGTCAAACTGGACCCACCTCCTAAGGTCTGGACCAAGCGCTCCGTCTTGTCTACGGTGGCTCGCACCTTTGATCCAAACGGGTGGATCACTCCCGTAATATTTTTAGCTAAATGCTTCCTTCAGAAGCTTTGGATTGCTGAAGTCGGCTGGGACGAACCCCTCCAAGGGAAGTTATTGAAGGAGTGGTACTCCATTGTTTCCTCACTTCCGGACGTCAACCGAATTTCGATTCCTCGACGCTTCCTACCACCAGGAAGGTGCCATGCCAGCCTCCACGGCTTTTGTGACGCGTCCGAACGAGGATATGCCGCCGTGGTATATTTGCGGACTGTCGATGCCACCGGTAAGGTCGCGACGCATCTTGTCTTAGCAAAGAGCAAGGTGGCCCCTATTAGGTCCCACTTGACTATCCCAAAATTGGAGTTGTCAGGAGCTGCCCTTTTGACTCGCCTCCTTAATCACGTCCGTGCCTCCCTAGTTTCTGTTGTCGAGCTCACAGATGTTTATGCTTGGTCTGACAGCGAAATTGTCCTTTGTTGGCTTCGAGCCGCTCCTCACAACTTGGAAGTCTTTGTTGCGAATCGGGTGTCCCAAATCCAGAGCTCTGAAACACCTTTGATTTGGAGACACGTACCTGGAGAATTGAACCCGGCCGATTGCGCCTCACGCGGCTGCGAGGCCTCTTCACTTGTTAATCATCCCCTTTGGTGGGGTCCAAGTTGGCTAATTCAAGCTGAGTCGACTTGGCCTCAGAATCGGTTCTCCACTCCGGAAGTATTGCCGGGCTTGAGAGTCGGAGTTGTTGAGGATCAACCGATCCCAGACTTGAATTCTCTTTTGGAACGATACAGTTCACTCGATAAATTAATCGGTGTAACCGGCTGGCTCAAGCGTTTCATCCATAATGGAAGGAACCCCGGTAATAAGGTTTTGGATCCGGTCTTGTCACCTCTTGAACGTCAGGAGGCCCGGACACATTGGGTGCGTGCGGTTCAGCTGGAACATTTTGCGTCCGTGATTGACACATTAAAAGGAGGTTTAGTTTTGAAGGGCTCTCTTGCTCGCCTAAACCCCTTTTTGGATGATGACGGAATGTTACGCGTTGGCGGACGCCTTAGGAATTCCGAACTGGCCTATGGTGCTCGTCACCCTTTGCTGCTCCCTAAGGACGGCACCCTTGTTAAATTGTTGGTGACACATTACCACCTTAAAAATGCCCACGCAGGTTGTAATGCCCTCTCGGCTATTCTACAGCGTGAGTTTTGGATTTTGGCAGGGAGACGCATCATCCGGAGCGTCATTTTCAAATGTCTCCCTTGTTATCGTTTGAAGGCCACTCCTATGCAGCCGATGATGGGTGACTTGCCCCCCGATCGCGTAAGGGCAACCCGACCTTTTGCGGGAGTTGGGACTGATTTTGCAGGCCCATTTGCCATCAAGAGCTCTAACCTCCGCAACGCCCGATCACTCAAGGCCTACCTATGTGTTTTTGTATGCCTCTCTACCAAGGCGGTCCATTTGGAACTCGTGAGTGCCTTAAGCACGGAAGCCTTCGTAGCTACGCTGGGTAGATTTGTGTCTCGTCGAGGATTGCCTGACCTGGTTCGCACTGATTGCGGTACTAACTATAAGGGTACTGATAGGTATTTAAGAGAAATTGTTGAATTTTTGTCTAGAAATAAGATTAGTATAAGTACAGCAATGTCCAAGATGGGGATAACCTGGAGGTTTGACCCCCCGGTTTGTCCCCACTGGGGCGGTATTTTCGAAGCGGTGGTCAAGGTCGCCAAGACGCATCTCCGGCGCGTTATAGGTGAAACTATTTTGACCTTTGAAGAACTCGCCACCGTATTTTGCAAAATTGAGGCTGTACTCAATTCTCGGCCACTCTGCCCCCTCTCATCTGATCCAAACGACCTGGAGGTCCTAACTCCAGGCCATTTCTTGATTGGCCAGCCCCTTAACGCCTTGCCCGAATACCCCGTCAGGGACGTGAAAACATCTCGTTTATCCCGTTTTGAACTACTACAGCAGATGACTCAGAGCTTTTGGCGCCGTTGGTCACTCGAGTATTTGCACCTTTTGCAGCAACGCGTTAAGTGGACTGACAAATCTGATCCTCCCAAGGTTGGTGATCTCGTATTAGTTAAGGAACCGAATTTGTTACCTTTGTACTGGCGTCGGGGACGCATTGTTAATTTGACTTACGGATCTGACGGGGTCCCCAGAGTCGCCGAGGTAATGGTCGGAGATTCTGTCTTACAGCGAGCCGTCTCAACCTTGTCCCGCCTACCCATTTCTTAGTGCGTGGACGTGAATACTCGCGCCCACGGGGGGGGGGGTTGATCGCGCCTAGTCTATGCCCGCGAGTGACTTCTCTATCTACGGTTTGGCTTCCTTGTCTATGACCGCTTCGAAAAGGTCGGTCAAAAAAGTAAGTTGCAAGTTGGCGAACCGCGCGGCGTGTTTTTTGCTAACTAACGAGTTTTTTGTTGGAAATAACCCGGTTGTTTGGGCACTGGTTATCGACAGGCTGACTCCTCGTTTGATACGCTGGTTGATTCTCCAGCGACGAGGCCTGCAGATCCACCCCACTTGGGAACCGCGGCCGACACGTGTAATAACCTAATAATTGTTTTGTGTCGCGTCTAATAACAATAATGGTTTATAACCTCGAGTGAACTGAACTTAAAAGTGCCTTTTGTACGGCCCTTAATTGGCCGAAGGTGTAATTGTATTGTGTTGTGTGCCACTAAATTGTAAACACTACCTACTAGTGAAGTACCAAGTCACCTTGAAGCCAGAAGAGGCCTGACACCTACCACCAAGGAGTTGAGTGAGGGTTCACGCTAAACACATACTCACATTTACACATTTCTCCTCAACACCACTACCACACCCTCACTGGCTCCCTAGACGACGGCAAGGTGATTGTCAGGGTAAGTGTAGACATATAAGTACGGCTACCACAGCCATCACCAAGTAGAATCCTGTTCACCAAGGCCCTGACCCAACGACCGGCTCCAGTTCCTCTATGGGCCCGGGACAGGACACGGTTGCTTCGTTGGGGTAGGCGTTGGCCTCAACATCATATATTTTTTTTAGTGTTATCATTCTCTTATTTTAGAAGTTACAGGGGGGGGGACACACATTTTACCACTTTGGAAGTGTCTCTCGCGCAAACTATTCAGCTTAGAAAAAAATGATATTACAAACCTCAATATCAATTTTGAAGACCTATCCATAGATACCCCACACGTATGGGTTAGATGAAAAAAAAATTTTTGAGTTTAAGTTCTAAGTATGGGGGACCCCCAAAATTTATTGTTTTTTTCTATTTTCGTACGAAAATCTTAATGCGGTTCACAGAATACATCTACTTACCAAGTTTCAACAGTATAGTTCTTATAGATTCGGAAAAAATTGGCTGTGACATACGGACGGACAGACAGACAGACAGACATGACGAATCTGTAAGGGTTCCGTTTTTGCCAAATTTGGCTACGGAACCCTAAAAAGGAAAGTCATTCGTCTTTCATTCAATCTAACAATCTCTTAAATTTGTTCATACAGAATGGATCTTCAGACGGTCAAATTGAAAATTTGCTCCAACTCATATCGAAAGCTAATGTAAAGCCACCTTACATAGCAATCCTGTATCCACAAGGGAAAAACATAAAGGGCAATGATCTTCAAACTGAAGTAGATCTCACTGACGATATAACGCCAGATATTGATTCTTTGGATCCACCGTATGACCAGAAAGCTTATTTGCTGTATCATGCTTTAAGGGTAAAGTATAATTTTATCATTACTATATCCCAACAAAACCCCTGCCATTATACTGTTATTAATAGAATGGGGTCACGAGCCTCATTGCTGCATCGACCCCATTCTATTAATGAACATTCTCTTGAGCATTTATCTCTATTGTATTACAATACAACGCAGAGAGACAGGTAATTTTAAAATTAATTGTTATATTTGATTTTGGTGACGCTCTAGATTTTATTATTTTTTCTAGATTTTATGATTTTTTCCAAAGAAATTTCTGAGTATTTTGATAACGCCACTGCATCGAAGTGTTGCAAAAGCCACGAGAGATATAATATTATCTCGCAAAGATTGTGCTAGGATTGCAGGGTTGTTGAAAGCACATTTTTGATGGAGTAGGTACTAATTTTTACACGACTGTCCCAAAAAAAGAGTGATTATGTTTTCAGGGTTAAAGTTTTGGTTAGAGTATTTTATTTATGCGAGTGCTAATACTGCTCCATATAAAACGACAAACTTATCTATGCAACAATTCAAGCCACGTGGAGGGTCAGGTGCCGTTTGTTCCTGTCACGTGGCATTACCGCGTTTGTGTTTTTTTAAATTATATTTTCTAGACTACAGAAGAGCGCGAGCCATTAGATCCAGAAGCAGCGAGACATTTCGAGCAAACCAAAGAAGTACTCCGTCAAGCCCTGCGCAATAGATGCAACCAATTAAACCTGTGCTTCCGCGAATGCCCTAAAACAATACACATAAAGTGTACAATAGAATGCCGGCAAACATACGACGACTATGATGTATGCCAGCAGGTGAAGCAGAAGTGTGATAGACCTAGATGCGGGAGAACACTGCCACCTAGTTGGTAAGGGAATAATGTTATCACTGATAATAAATAAAACTGGACCTAATTAATATAATCGTCTTTTATTTCCTGTAAAATAAAATCCATCCATACTAATATTATAAGCAGTGTCTGTATGTTTATTTGCCTGTCTGCTACGCTTTCACGGCCCATCTGTTTAACCGATGTTGATGAAACTTGGTATAAAAGTAGATTTCATCTCGGGGAAGGACATTTTTACCCAGGAAAATTAAAAAGTTCCTGCGGGAGTCAAAAAACATTAATCCACGCGGACATGGACGCGGCATTATCTAGTAAAATTATAATGAAAACATGTACATATTTATAAAAACTTTATACGTTAAATAAAACTGTTTTAGACTTTCATGGGATTGATCAAATTAAATTATTCCTAGTTCTTTCCCTGCATGAGTCATATTGGTGTCATACAATAAATTAAGCTATTATTATGACCTACTAGCTAATGCCCGCGACTTCGTCCGCGCGGATTCAGGTTTTTCGGTTCCCGCGGGAACTCTTAAATTTTCCGGGATAAAAAGTAACCTATGTGTTATTCCAGACTATAATCTATCTCTGTGCCAAATTTCTTCCAGATCCGTTCAGCCGTCGCATTGGGGCGTGATTGAGTAACAAACATCCATCCATACACCCATCCATACATCCATCCATCCAAACTTTCGCATTTATAATATTTATTTGATTTGATATTTGATAAATGACATAAGTCACAACTTGATACACGACTGAGGATGAAACCGCCCATTCTCCTTTAAGTTAGGTATATTACGAGTATGTTGTTCCCGAGTCCATCATCAACGTCATCTAGTATTTGAATAAACTGCATTTAATTTGAATTGAATGAATGTAACAGATGACTTTTTATTTAAAGATATTTGAGATGGGATAGGAACAATCTATACTATAGGTACTATATACTATAATCTATAGGACTAATATTCAATCACGCCAAAACGGCTGAACGGATCTGGACGAAATTTGGCACAGAGATATATTATAGTCTGGAATAACACATAGGTTACTTTTCATCCCGGGATATTAAAGAGATCATTTTCTCTCTATCAAATTCTACCCCTGTACCAAATTTTATCAAAATCGGTTGGACAGATGGGCTGTGAAAGCGTTGCAGACAGACATACAGACACACTTTCGCATTCATAATATTATTATGGAAATTAATATGAATACCAGCAGTTACTCGACACTAAAATTGAGCCGAAAATTTAATTAGCGAAATCCTCGCGAAAGTTATTAAAATCTACATAAAATGAAACCTCTTAATCAGGAAATAATTAATCCACCTGATTAAAATTATTGAAGCGAAAATTTGCTGAATGCAACATTCTCACGTTTCCATCGAATATTCTCGGCTAAGACGCCACAGAGAGCGTACAAAATGGCGTCCTATAAAACTTTTTTGGAAATATCGATCTTTATTATACTCACGGTTCTGGTAAGTATTCTATTTAACCAAGTCGAAGGTATCTCTGTTCCATAGAGATGAGCTTTTTTTTTCAACTTCTTTAACGTCTGATCACGTCATCTTATATGCCACTTATTTTTTCTTTCTTTTCCTTTATCCAATACAAATTAGACCTTAACTGCGATCTCACCTGATGGTAAGTGATGATGCAGTCTAAGATAGGGGTATGGTAGTTGTATATTAATAAACCCATACCCCTATTCGGTTTCTACACGGCATCGTACCGTAACAATAAATCGCTTGGTGGTACGTCTTTGCCGGTATGGTAGTAACTAGCCACAGCCGAAGCCTCCCACCAGGCCAGACCAGGGAAAATTCAGAAATTATAAATTCGCAAAATTGATCCTACCGGGAAAAGAACCCAGGAATCACTTTTAACCTGGAAGATAAATAGACGTCTATGTATGCTATACCTTTTAAAATAAGCCCTCTTAAATAATTGTATAGCATTGAAATGCCATAAACATTCCGACTCCATGAAATACAGAATGAATGAATACAACTCCAAATAAATATTTAATGAATTTTCCAATACAATGTAGATATTTTCGTTCAGTCCGAATATTAACTGCAGGCATTTTCAATCATTAAATACTAGATGATTCAAGCGACTTCGCTCGCGTGGATTATTATTTTTTTATCCCGCGGGAACTTTTGAATTTTCCAGGATAAAAAGCCTATGTCCTTCTCCGTGATACGAACTATCCCTATGCCAAATTTCAACAAAATCGGTTGAACAGATGGACCGTGAAAGCGTAGCAGACAGACAGACAGACACACTTTAGCAATTTACAATATTAGTATGGATAAGTAATTTTACACATAACGATTTAATTTTACAGTTCTAGGAATGTATAAAATTGTTAAAGGCTATTTTTAGGGTTTCTTTATTCCGTACCTCGAGAGAAAAAAAGGAACCCCTATAGGATAACTTCGTTTTTCGTATGTCTGTCTGTCAATACTCTTTCTCGCGGGAATGCGTTGAGGTATCAAGTTAATATTACTATCAAATACTTAGGTCTACGGCCCCTTGGAGCTGTAAAAAAAATCACTAAGTCAACGCAATCAAACTTAGACCCTTAACTTACCCCTTTGGCGTAGAATCATGAAATTTGGCAAGAAGCAAGGTCTCACAGCACAAGTAAGAAAAAATCCGAAAATCGATAATAAGGGTGTCCGTACATAGAGCGTGTCGAATTGTTTGTCAGGTACTACCAGTTTAACGCCGTGTAAGCCAGTTCACAGCTGAATACGTGTTAATGACATCTTTCTTGTTATTTACTTATATAACTTATACTCTGTGCCTTTCATCCAGATCCATGCAGCCGTTCTGGCGTGATTGAATAACAAACATCCATCCATTCATCCAAACTTTCGCATTTATAATATTAGTATAATCTATAGACATAGATTAGTATATAATGTGTGGTTTATTTACCTTAACCAGCAAAATTTTAATTTCAGATACATCAAAAGACCGAGGCAATCAACCGCGACCCTTCAAACCTTCTGTCGTTACTGACTAATAGGCTGCGTCATGATAAACAACCCGTCATCATCGTGTTCGGTAGAGACCCAGCAGTTAAGGAGGATAGAGCTCGTGAGGACAAGACCTTATCAGTGGAGACCAGCGGCGAAAGTATCCACCGGATGCATCATTTGTTGGGACATGACCAGGTGATGAAATATAGTTATTTTTTACTAGATGATTCCCGCGACTTCGTCCGCGTGGATATATGTTTTTTGATTCCCGCGGGAACTCTTCAATTTTCTGGGATAAAAAGTAGCCTATGTCCTTCCCCGGGATACAATCTGTTCTTGTACCAAATTTCATCAAAATCGGTTGAACAAATACATTTTTTTGATTCCGCGGGAACTCTTCAATTTTCCGGGATAAAAAATAGTCGTTCCCTGGGATGTAACCTATCGTTGTACTAAATTTCATCAAAATTGGTTGAGTAGTTGGGCCGTGAAAGCGTAGCAGGCAGACAGACAGACACACTTTCGCATTTATAATATTAGTAAGGATTAAGGTTGGATTCGTAAGTTAGCCATTAACTGCGATCTCACCTTAAGGTAAGTTTGAATGCAGTCTAAGATGGTAGCGGGCTACCTTGTTCACTTGACGGTACATCCGAAGCGACCAAACTAGAAATTCAGAAATAAAAATTCCCAAAGGAAAATGTTCATTTTAGGCCTACTCTTGTACACTCTACCATGAATAGAGGAAAATACATAGATTGTATTAAAAATATAATATTTTAGAACAGTAAAGTAAATAACAAGCAAGAAAATAAAAATGTATTTCAAGTTTTCGATGCGTTTCCAAGATGGCAACCTTCAGCCATAGAGAAGGCAGTAGGCGCGAAATGTATCAAATGTCATTTCTGACAGTCATTGTCAAAATATCGTGTTTTTCTTTTGAAAACGTCAAAAAATATGAATTCGCCATTGTTACCCATTCATGTTATATAGTCATTTAGTGTTCCATAAATTGGAAAGATTAAATAATTTTACCACTGAAATTACGTTGAATTCGTAGATTTGACCAATAAAAACTGGTCTAGTATTTTATTTTCCTTTATTTCTCTGCTTGTACAAGACTTGGTCTACGCCCCATACAAATCCGAACCGTCTCCTTTTATAAAATAGTAAGGAAAGACAAAATGCACCTGTGTTTACGCACACACTTATCACTCCCGTCCAGGTGACTTACCTCTTTAGAGATAAATAATATAGGCCACCGTGGCCGTCATTCAGGAGGACATGAATGCAACGTGTACCACCACCACTACAGCCCATTAACGTCCCACTGCTGGGCACAGGCCTCCACTCACATAAGAGAGAGGGAATTAGAGCTTAGACTCACCACGCTGCTCCAATGCGGGTTGGCGGGCTACATGTATGACTCGTTAAAATGTAAAAAAGTAAATAGGCAGCGTAAGTATGGAGATTTAAAAAAAATTGCAAACTGGCAATCTAATCCGTTAATTTACAGTCCGCTCTCAAAACTCTTTAAAAATAAGAGGCAGTCTCTCGGCGCCTTCGCCCGTCGGTGTGATTCTCTCGCTGCTCGGCCGGGTGGAGAGGTTGAGAGACTCCGGTAGCGTCGAGCACCGTCTAGGCCTTCAGCCTACCGGCAGCGGCCTACCGTCCGTTTCCCCCCGCGCATCCCGCTCACCTCCACCGTCCGCGACGCGATCCGCGTTATATGTCCACCCGTGTATAAATGTCCGCGTTTGATAAAACTTCACCACCGTATATAGAATTAGAGTAGACTGTAAGTAGTCATGTAAATAAACCCCCGTGTAATAGTTTAAGGATTAGAAGTAAATAAACAATCATTGTGTTTGCGTACAATCCGTGTTTACTTTAGATACCTCCAAATTAGTCGATAGTTCAGGTAGAAATCCCTATCTCATGTACGTAGTAAGGACGTCCCATTAGTATCCTCCTTGCTACGTTACGTTCCAACCTTGCTCCAAATGATCACTGGACGCTATTTGGATAGATTTTGATTCAAAAAAATATTTTTACTAAAAGTCTATAGGTAGGTACCTAACTTTAAAAAAATCAGACTTTCATTTAAATGTTCACACAGCTACAATAATAATGCTGCAAACCTATTTAAAAACCATTAGAATTTGGTGCAATTAATGTATTTTTTTTACTCAAGCCGAGTTTATGCCCGCGACTTCATCTGAGTGGATTTAGATTTTTGAAAATCTCGTGTAAACGTTGATTTTCCGGGATTTTCCTATGTCCCGGCTTGCTCGCAGTGGCGTGTACAGGGTTTGAAGCAAGGGCATGCATTGGTTAGTTGGAATACATATTTGCTGACTGTCTTGTAAAAAAATGTGCATTGACGTACCTATTTCCACTTGGGTGCTGCTTGCTCGGAATGTACATGTAATTTTGCCTCCCAGAGCTAGCCTAGGCAGTGATAGCATAGTGGTTTTAGACACTTGACCACCTATACGAGCTCGCGGGTTCGATCTCCAGGCAAGCACCTCAATCTTTTCAGAGTTATGTGCGTTTAAAGAAATTAAATATCACTTGCTTCGAACCGTGAAGGAAAACATCGTGAGGAACCGTGCACGCCCGACAGTTTTTCATATGTTCTCGAAGGTGTGTGAAATCTTCCAATCCGCACTTGGCCAGCGTTGTGGACTATGGCAAAACCTTCTTATTTAGAGAGGAGACTCGTACACCGTATTGAGCTGACAATGGGTGGCAAAGATAAACCCCTTTCTGTACCGAATATCGTCAAAAACGGTTGAGCAGCTAGGCAGTGACAGACAGACATAATTTTACACTTAAAATTTTGGTAAGTATTGATTAATGATGATTATGATGAGAGAGATGATTCAAATTTATCATTTTAATTAAGATGAAAGGGACATAATTAGATTTATACATACAGAAAGCGGGACTGCAACGCTTCTAGGCAGCTCCTAAAAGTTAGGGGTTGAAAAACAAAAGGTATGCTTAAAAAGAGGTCTTATCAAAGCAAATTGCGCGCAGGTGTCGCTGTATGTGTGTATTTTGGTGTATCAAAATACTCAATTCCATAATATCGCCACCGCACTTAGGTACTATTTTACCAAGCCTTTAAAACTTTTTTAAATTCCAGCCTAAGAATAAAGCAGTTCAACATAAGAAGAGTACACTGAAACCATATCATCGAGATGAGAAAAAGAGGCAGCGGTTCAGATCTCCGAGGCTTAGAGAAGAAAAGATTCTCCAGAAACAAGATAAAAATGTACTCAGATCACCCATAGTGAAGCAATTGCTGAGAATCTCTAATAGGTAGGTCTATTGTATAGTCCCACAGACTTATCTGACCCGGTGGCCAAAATTGGAACTATTTTTTATGCCTGTTTAGTTCTTTTTTGACGTGACAACGTCTATTAAAACGGTTACTCTAAGCGAGATGCCCGAACGTAAAAATGTCGCATAACCGTGTGAGTGGGCGTGGCTTACGCTGTATGTAATACCTAGTGTCAACTGACATGAAATACAGACAGCAAGCGTTGTCACGAACTGAAATGCCCGGGTTAATTTATATTTATAAATTTTATAATTTTATTACAGTGCTTCACACACGAGGATAGTTTCTAAACTTACATAAATATACATATCAAAAATTTGTGGAACCGGCAGTATTTGAACCTGCGTCTCTCTGGGAATCATTTCTCTGGGATTCCCAGAGAGACGCAGGTTCAAATCCTGCCGGTTCCGCAAATTTTTGATATGTATATTTATGTAAGTTTAGGGTCAGATAAATTTGTGGGACTAGTCCGGACGTGACGTAGTAGTAGTCATCATCATCATCATCCTCAACCGATAGACGTCCACTGCTGGACATAGGCCTCTTGCAAGGATTTCCACACGCCTCGGTCTTGCGCCGCCTGGATCCAGCGGCTCCCTGCGACTCTCTTGATGTCGTCTGGCCAGCGAGTAGGGTGTCTGCCAACGCTGCGCTTTCCCGTGCGTGGTCCCACTCCAGCACTTTGGGACCCCAACGTCTATCGGTTCTTCTATCTATGTGCCCCGCCCATTGCCACTTCAGCTTCGCAACACGTCGAGCAATGTCGGTTACTTTAGTTCTTCTGCGGATCTCCTCATTTCTGATTTGATCGCGCAAAGAAACCCCGAGCATTGCTCTCTCCATCCCCCGCTGAGTGACCCTGAGCTTTCTTATGAGGCCCATAGTTAGCGACCAAGTCTCCGAGTCGTTAGTCGAGTTAGTCAAGTCGTAGTATAAGTAGTGGGACGTGGATAATTCAAATGAAAAACTAAACAGGCATAAAAATTAGTTCCAATTTTGGCCACCGAGTATAATGTTTATGCATGGACTTAGGTCCATGTTTATAAGAAAGATAGGTAGGTCTCCGAAAAAGACCACCTTCGTCAGGGTCTGCATCCCTATAATGTTGAAATTCCATGAACGCGTACGAAGCGATTTGCTTCCTCGTTGCTAATTCGAACCGCTATATCGAAGGATCTTCCGGCTTCCGTTTTTCGCTCCGCTTTTAATATGGTATCTTCAAATTAATAGTGAATCATTCTACTTAGCATTACTTGCCAGCAAGTCTGATATCAGCCAAGCGCTAGTCTGTAAAAAAAAAAGGAGTGCCATCATAATAATCGTTTCTTTTCTTATCAACAGTCTACGATGCCAAGCCCAAGACGAATGCCAGGACAAATGCAGCATCAGATTCAATGGTATAAAGGGGAAGAAATGTCAAATACAATGCGAGATTAAATACATCTGTGAAGAAGAAGAAGAGAAGAGAGAAGAGAAGGACTCTTGTGAAAATGGCGACGACAATGACTCATGCGGTAGGTCTGAGGAGATAAGCAGCAGCACCAGAGGTGAGAAACTGGTCAGAGGACCCTGAGTGTAAGCGTTGCTGAATAAATTTATTGTGAGTTTATTATTGTTTTTTTTTTATTGATAGAAGATACCCGATAAGTTACCCAATACAATTTCCGCGGCTACAATATTGAATATTATGCGCTGTTGAACTTACACAATAGACTATACGTAACAAAAAAAAATACTAAACAAAAAAAAATACTAAGTACCTGTTCTCTAACAATAATTTTATTATTTTTGTGTTTTTGTTGTCTATGTACTTAGTGAACTTTGATTAGGTACCTATATATAGAGTATATATAACATCAAAATTCAAAGTTATGGAACACCAATAATTGTCAAATTGTGGCAGAGACCTAAAGACCTATTTAAATTACCATAGAGCCGTAGACTGAGAAAGATGGACGGGTCGACACCTGTGGTCGACACTATATAACTACAAAAAAAAAAAGGGTCGTCACCGTACAGTATGCGAAAGCGATAGTTTTAACATAACTACATGTAGGTACAATATCTATATAACAACCCCTATTGCCATCATACAATTTTTATCATATTTTGTGGGAAAACTGCTAATGCTTATTACTAGTTGGGAGTATGGCAAATAAGTGTCGATAGTGTCAAACACGCACTAACATGATTTTAAACAATCGCAATTTTTTACTACAAGTGAAAACAAGAAAAGGAAACGAAATTCAAATTGAATGTATTTTTAATCAATATGTTTCGCTTTTTACATACAATTCAATTCACTTCCGGAGCGGACAACCTTATAATAAGTTAAGTGCGTGTTCTAATGAGGGAAATAATACAAATTAAATACAGATTAAAACTAGTTTAATTTATGAATATAATGATCTTATAGGTACCTACAGAATAAATATATACATATATAACGTCTTCTCACTTTCATAATTATTATTCTTTTAGTAGCAAGTCCACGTCTTATACTCCGTCCACGAGTTTAGTGGCTAAACAAGTAATAATTAATTAAAAACAGCGTCACGCATAAAACTTGTGTTGATCAATAACTGACAAAACAATCAAGTGTTTTTATGATACAAAAGCTTCATCGTAAGGGATCCATCATTGGTTATGCATTATTATAATTAATCTTACGAATTGGTATCGCCGTATTTTTATTTTCAGTCTTACAAATCACAGGTTAGTATTTAAAACTGCATTAATCAATAAATGAACAAAACGTATAAAATTGTGAATTACATGCGTATGCAGCGTTGGTATTGAATTTTCATACAGATATGCATGCTCTGTGTCTTGCGAAAGCATTGCTGCTTAAAATGCCTAAAACACCTGCTTGCACATTTCCTTGGCTCCCACCTCTTTCGTCCTGTCGACTCTATTCATAATTGTCACGTATGGATTTGTCTTGAATCCTGAAAAGACAAGGTATAGTTACGGGTGTTTAACTACTTCAATGACTTTCATTAAAATATCTATCGTAAATTGGTAAATGAATAAAATTTCTTATTACGTATATAGATTGACACTTTTTTCCCCTAAATTTTGGGTTCCAAACTTAGGTAATTAGGATAATACAGCTGGCATCCGCACAACGCGCGTTATTATTAATAATAATAATAACGCGAGTCACCCGACTAATTTAGACTACAACAATAGTTATTTGTTATACAAGAGTGAAAAGTTGTTTTTTAACCGCGTGCTCAATTTTGATGACCGAGCAAGCGAAGGATTCTAAAATTGAATCACGAGCGCAGCGAGTGGTTCAAAAATTAGAATCCTGAGCGTCAGCGAGGGAATCAAAAGAGCACGAGGTGAAAAATCTTTTCACTCGAGTGCAACACGTAACTTTTCATCCCACCTCAGCGAGGAAATGAAATACTTCTCGCGTGATTGTTGAGGGAGAAAGCTCATTTCCGGATTTTTAACAGTTTCAGTCAATTCTGTTGGCGTCAAATTAACTTCTTAGTCACTAGAATCACTCATTTTAGGTTTTTCACTTTTCAATTTTCTTGTTTTTAATCGAAGGTTTTAATTTTAAACAATATGACGTGAAAGAAAATGGTGCCCGCAAAGCAAATTAAAAAAGTACACCAAGAAGGTTACGAGTGTGAGTTTTTTAACAATTAATTTAAAACGGTTAAATGTATGGAAATTCGGCACCATAGAGGTAGAAGTAAATAGGTTTTAATGATGTTTTGAATTCACAAACTTCATAGACGAGTGATATTTACTAACGTGCACACGATGTTCTAAATTCAATTTACTTTATCCTCAATAACGGCTTTTACATTCAGATATCGAAGCGTAAAAATACTCTTTGCGAGATGGTGGGATGAAAATAATATTGTTCTTCATAAAAATCAAGTCAGTCTTATGAAACCATCACCACTAAGGGACAAAAATACAATTATTTTAAGAGTATTGTAGTAGTTATTAAAACCAAAAACAATCAATCTTCATCCAATGATCATTTTGCGTTACCAAATTTCTATACAATCTTTGATAATGCGGTGGTATAGCATTCGTTTAACATAGATTTATTAAATCTTTAAACAAAACATTCGACTACGTGGCTCTCTATCTATTTAGATGGGCACTACGTAATGGCCAAATCCATAAGACCAAACAAGATAACACAACAATATTCAATATGTACCTACGAGTATTTAAAAACATGTATCTAATAGTATAAGGCTAATCGTTACATAGATTCCTACAGTGTACTATAGTACGAAGTACGAGTTAAGAACAATTTCCACCTATTCTGATAACCAGACGAGAGGTGTTTTTTTTATGAATCAAAAACATGCCTCGAATAGCTTGCCTAATGGTATCTGTTCAAGGCTACCTTAAATTTCTGTTTCCTCATAATTAACCTGTATTATACCTGATTTATAAATCTGATAACCGAACGACTTCGCCATTAATCGAGAGCAGGAAGAATAAGGAGCAAGAAAATATAGATGTAAATCCGTTCAAGGTTCAGGCTTGCCGAGCCATAGAGTGTAAAAATTCAAACTATTTGCTCATTTGATAACCGAACGAATTTAATAGGCACCAATCGAAAGCAGTTCACATATTATGGAACAACAAAATATTATACGGTTGCCAAAGAATATCCATTGGAGATTCAGGGTTTTAATCTAACTTTGAATATTCAAACTAATTACTCATTTGATAAAATTGAATTTGAGATAATAATTACTCAAAGTTTGAGACGTAGGAAAGGTCATCAGATGAGTGTAAATGTTTGAATATTAAATGTTTTACGATCGGCAAGCCTAACTCTTCAATGAATTTCCATAGGCAACCGTATGTTTTATTGTGCTTCTTGCTCTTGATTGGTATTAAATTCCTTCGGTTATCACAGAGGTGTAGATATCACCTAAAACTGAAAACGTTATAGCTCGACAACCCTGACGCTTGCGAAATTCCGTAAGCAACGCAATATTTTTTTCTTGATCCTAATGCTTCTTGTTCTCGATTGGTATAAATTTCGTTATGATTATCGAATTCATAATAGGTACCTAACGAACTATTAGTAATTTGTTTGAATTTTCAATCGTTAGGTAGGTAAGGCATGGCAAGCCTAACCCTTATACGGATTTGCTTATGCAAGTCTTTAAGCTCTCCATTGTTAATTAAGATCCCTGCTCGCGATAAGTATGGATTTCATTTGGTATAATCAGATAGGAGAAATCGAAAAAAAAAAACAGTTAGTTATTCTAACTTAAATTTAAGGTAGCCCTGATCATAGAGTAGGATGTATAAAAGGGTAGGATGTATAAAAGGGTATAGAGTTATCACTCCCATGTAATATACGAGCTATGGAAACCAGCGCTCCTGGTGGTTGGTTCCTAGTTTTCTTGTGTATATAGCTATAGATTTAATGAACTTTACTATATAAGTAGCTTGCCCATATTAAAAAATTTTAAGTAAATTCTGAGGACATTACAGACACACGCTTTAGCTCTTTCTGGTAGCTATAAAATAAATTAAACAAAAAGAGCATAAAGCGTGTGTCAAAATGAAAAGAAAAACATACTTCATTTTTTTCTTTTATTATAATATTCAATACAGCACTTTTGGATAAAATCTTGTACATCTACATCTTTTGTCGCACCATTTAATATTTTATTTGTGTTTTTGCACCAGCTGTACAAAAATAAATTACAGGAGGCATCTATAATGAATTTAGACAATTCTGAGCCATGTTGATCTCAACTGTTTAAAAAATTAAAATTACAATGGACCTGTAATATTGTTTTTATATAAGTTTTTATATTATAAATATTGCTTCGGCTCCTTAAAATGTACGAGACCACATCTTGGATGTTTGAAAACATTTCTACTGCGTTTGTTGCTGGGTATGAGAGAAGAAATTTACTACAAGTTAGCCCTTGACTGCGATCTCACCTGATGGTAAGTGATGATGCAGTCTAAGATGGTAGCGGGCTAAACCTGTTAGGAGTACAGCAGTATTTAACGCATACACCTAATCAGTTTCTACACGGCATCGTATCGGAACGCTGAATCGCTTGGCGGTACGTCTTTGGCGGTAGGGTGGCCACTAGCCACGGCCGAAGCCTCCCACCAACCAGACAAGAGAAAATTCAGAAATTATAAATTCCCAAATTTACCCTGCCGGGAATCGAATCCAGGACCTCCCACGTTAAGATCACAGCGCTCACCACTGCGCCAGGGAGGACATTATAAATAGCTTCGAACATAGTAATAATAAATTATAATATAGTGTACCCTGAGCTAGTAGAAATACAATAGTTTCAAAAAGACATTCTTTCTCACCTGCAAAATATCCCATGCACATAGCAACAGAGGCACTAAACACCTGAGTTGCACATAGCACCTTCATTTTCTTAATTTTCCCTGGTATGACATGATGCTCAGTCAACTTGGGTAAAAATTTTAATCCTATAAATGCAGGATTTTCCTCATATAGTGTCACAATGTGATCCCATTTTCCTACTACTTCTTTAACATTAATTTTACAAACAATATTTTTTTTTAACATGTTGTTACGGATTCCCTTGAGCATAATTATGTGGTATGTCGAAGAGTGGAACAATTTTTTGGTTATTTATTAGAAAAATGTTATGTTTTAATTCCTTATTGTCTTTTAAAAAATATGTACTTTTAGTTTCGAGTACAAGTTCTTTTATTGCACCATGTATTATTATTATTATACTCTTTGTATTGCACTTACATTTGAAGCAAGAAAAAGGGGATGCCAGTGTAAATAATTTTAAGTGTTGATATTTCAAAATTGATCACCGCCATCTATCGATAGGTTCCTAAACTATACCAAATACGTTTTCCAGTCAATTTGCTCGTAGTGAAAGCACCGTGGCCCTGATCAAACGTCATCAGGCAAGCTATTCGAAGCATGCTCTTTGATTCATAACAATATCGTATGATATTATATCAGTTGGGTGGAGGTCGTTGTATGATGAGATCTTAGACCACTACTGTGACCTTTATTTAAATTAAAATACTTTATCTACTTTAGAACAGTTCAGTCAATTAGAATCTTCTCAATATCTACTTTAACGTATGTGACCCATTATTAAGTTTATTATTTTTAAAATAAAATTATTTTTAAATCCATTTTGCTAAAATTATTTCGTAAACGAGACGTACAATGTACATGCACACACTAAATCGCGAATATCACTCTGCCACTTCTTCCCGCAACGACGTATTCTCTTTTACTCGCGATTTTATAAAATTGTATAATTATGCGTATTATTACTTACTTGATGAACTTGTATATTTTACGAACAAAATAACGCAGTAATCGTTTTTATTTTATTTAATTTTCATAGTTAAAAGAAAATAAAAAGAAATAATGGTTATAGACCATTATCATATTTAGGTATTTTATTTTTCTTTATAAGTTATGGTACAGATAAATATCATAAGTATTTTAACGGTTAGTCGAAAATTAATATTTTCGCGTAGATTCACTTATTCCATTATTTACTCATCGATATATATGTAGGTACTAGATGGGCCCTTTCATAGAAAAATGGCGAGCGCCCGACTATGAGAGCGCGTTCCTAACCTGTCTTAAGCCTGTCTTTGTCCCCGTCGTAGCGCTGTCACGGTCGCTCATCGTGTAAATACACTCGCCGGCATATTTAGCGGAACATAAAAAAAAGGTTTGATATCAGTATCATATAAGGTTGCTGACTGGTTTATACGTCATTTAATTTGAAAAGAAATATTTTCAAATTAATAAAACAACTGAACATCACATTTTATGCAATTGTATTAATTTTATTCAAATACACCTTATCTGGAGCGAACTTCGAGTATTTCTTCCTTCTGAGTTTGATTTAGAATTTCATTGAAATACTGTTTTTTGTTAGTTTTTTTTAATCGCGTATCTTTCTGGAGTTGATGACTGAATTATGCCTGACTTAGCCCCAACGGAGATTGCCAGGGCACTCGAAATGCGAAGAAATTGTCAAACCTACAGAGTGATATCCAGAGATCTTCGTCGACCAGTTTCAACGATCCATCGCAGTATCCAACGGTTCAAGGAGACCGGTACTTATGTGAGAAGAGCAGGACAAGGCAGAAAAAGACGCACTTCGAGTAGGGATGATCGTTTTATTCGGCTTCGTGTACGTAGGAACCCCCGTTTGACGGCCGTCCAAGCCCGACATTAGTTAGAAGCAGTGCGGGGTGTAACCCTAAGTGAGCGTACGGTACGAAGAAGGCTCGAAGAAGCTGGTTTGGGTTCATTTGTGCCCGCCAAGGCTCCAAGGCTCGAGGTAAGTCATCGTAGAAACAGGTTAACTTTTGCTCAGGAACATCGACTTTGGAACGCGGACCAATGGAGTAAGGTATTGTTTAGTGATGAGTGCAGAATTCTCTTAAATCAAATTGACGGCAGGCAATGAATATACAGACGCAAAGGAGAACGATATATTCAGACAAATTTTGAAACTACAGTAGCATACGGTGGTGGATCAATAATGGTTTGGGCGGGCAATTGTTTGGGAGCTCGCACAGACTTGGTAGTGATTGACAGACGGAGTCTGACTGCAGACCGCTATATCCCCATATATTGGTGACGATTTTGTTTTTATGCAGGATAATGCTCGCCCGCATACCGCTCGGGTAACTCAAGCTTATCTTAATGATATGAATATCACTGTTATGGAGTGGCCGGCGAGATCACCGGATATGAACCCAATAGAGCACGTTTGGGACTTGCTGAAAAGAAAAGTTAAGTCCAGAATTCCAGCTCCTGCCAACGTGGGTGAACTGCGAATCGCCGTAGTTAAGGAATGGCGGAGACTATCCCAGGAGATCATTGATAACATCATTCTCCTATATGCCTAGACGGGTAGAAACTTTAATAAGAGCACGTGGAGGAAATACGCGATATTAATCACCATTTTTCTAATTTAATTAATTGTTATTTTAATATTAAATTTCACTTTTCCCGGTTACATGAAAAGTTCAAAAATGTACCATTTTTCACAAATAGCCTTTACTCGCAAAATCTGTTCTTAATGTGATCTCATTTTAATTAAAACAAATGAAACTTTAAATAACAAAAGAAATGTAGTAAGTAGATTTTAAATTAAAACCAATTTTTTTTAATTATGGGCCTTTTTTTTATGTTCCGCTAAATATGCCGGCGAGTTTAATTTGTTATTATTAAGTTAACATCTAATGTCTAATTAGTTTGGCACTGTATAATTTTTATTTTAAGGTAAGTGTTCCACAATTATACATTTCCAAGAAAACGTTATTTAAACTTCCTATTTAATATTTTTATCCATTATGCAATCATTTAATTTCCGCGGCAAACTGTATAATATTTTATTTTACTTACTGGCCAGTTAGTAAAAACTTTGGGCTTTCGGTTCCAGCCGTAGAATAGTCAGCCCAGTACGATAAAAAAAATGCAACCAAGATTAGTTAAAGCATAGACGGGCAGAACGGACAATAGGCATTAACATTAAAAATTAAACGCACGTCAATAACAAATTTTATCATATTATTATTATAATAATATGATTAAATTCATTATTGACGTGAGTTTATTTTTTAACTAACTTCAATACATAAAGAGTTTTTATTTATTAAAGTTGGTCTATTTTATAGTAGTTCTAATAATTATTTTTGAATTCTTTCATTTGCAACAAGGTTTGGCGAGGATTATTTTAAACTATTCCAAATTTCAAGTTTTTAGCATTAGTAGTTACCATAGATTATATATTGTCTTTGGTAGTTACTGAATTATGCAAAGTGTGACGGACGGACATGTCGCGCCACAAGGGTTGTTTTCTTATCATTTTGGTACGCAACCCTAAAAATGACTTAATTTCTGTAAATTTTTCGACATAACTTCAGTATCAAAAACTAACAAATAATAAAATTTAAAAAACCCACGACGTACTGCAACGCCCCATTGTGTGGACTTTGACCTTAAAATATATCTAAGAACTTTCTCACAAGCTATATACAAGGTGTAAGGTAATTAGTATAACATACCCGCGGCTACCCATGTTAGATGGTGTATGGAAAAATGTCATAAGACGTGTAGCTCATATCCTGGGGGAGTTATGTGGACTTCAAAATTTTAGCATAAATGATGAGGTGGCATCCCTTAAAACAGCTGATTCAATATCAATGAACTGCGAACAATACGACGTATGTTAAGCCTCGTTGCCAGCGCGAGCGTTGCGATAAAATCCAGTCGCGATACTAAAGTAATCATTATTCGGCATGCAATTAAATTCTCAAAGCAAAAGCCCGGCTAGAACTTACGTATTGTTTTAAAAAAATGCTCGACTAGTATCGGACTTCGTAAGTCGAAGACAGTCACTTATCCTTACTTTATGAGCCGCCTTTACCTGTGATTAATTTCTCGACTTACTTCGTTTAAGTTTTGATCAATAATTACTTATTCTGTGTAGTTGGTTCTTTCAATTATTTGCAAATTGTAATGAATTGCCAAATTGCATAACGATACGATAATAATTATGATTAGATCGCTTGTAGTACAGTTCTGACTTTAGGTGTAGAAGGAACAAAGGACTCCACAGGGTTGCCAAAATTTATTTTCCATAATTAACTAATTAATTTTGTAAGTTTTTGATAATTAATTTTGACTTTTTAACTCTACCATAGTGTTTATAACGTCAAAATGGTATGGGTAGCCGCCGGTATGTTATACGATTTACCTTACACCTTGTATATCTAATGCAAAAAACCGAATAATAATTATAACGTCAAAATGGTATGGGTAGCCGCCGGTATGTTATACGATTTACCTTACACCTTGTATATCTAATGCAAAAAATCGAATAATAATCGGTCCAATGGTTTTCCAGGAAACTGGTAACATAAAAGTGGTAAAAATAACAACATCATACTAACATTTATCGTTTACCTCAGAGAGTACACTGATGTAGGTATTATTTTCAACAAGCGCATCTGTACTAATCTATGACCGAGTCATACGTTTTCAAGATGGCGTATATGTTGCAAGCAAGTTGCCGCTTTTCAGACTAGATGGCGTTGTTAAACATAAATCCACATTCTTTGTTCGACAGGGCCCATCTATGTAAATTGAGGTCGTTGTATTTACTAATTAAAAAATCTGAATTGTCAAACGATGTAAATTATGATTTCTAGCATAAAAACGCCAATTTTAATGATAAAAAATCTAAAAAAAATTGAGCATAGCGTAATTTTAGTCGCTCTTTCCAATCATATTAATATCTAAAATAAATTCAAAGTAACACGACTTATGCATCTTTAGGGTTCCGTACCAAAATGGTAAAATGGAACCCTTATGGTGCGACTTTCTCCGTCTGTCTGTCCGTCTGTCCGTCTGTCCGTCTGTCCGTCCGTCACACTCGATTATTTCAGTAACTACCGAAGCTATCGACATGAAATTTGGAATAGTTGTGTATATTAGTGGCCCAAAGACACTGGAATTAAAAAAAATTGGAAATTATTTTTGTTCTTATTTAAAAAGGGGGGAAAATCGGAGGGTTGAAATTTAAAAGTGAGATAACTGTACTGTGTGGGGTATCATATGAAAGGGTTTACTTTGTACATTCTAAAACAGATTTTTAATTATTTTTAGTTATGATAGTTTTTGATTTATCGGGGAAATTTGCCATGCCATGTATGATGTTGTGTAGAAACCAATTAGGGGTATAGGGGCCACTTCAGAAGATTTGATTTATTTATTCATAGCTTTCATGTCTTACATACTAATACAAATTATTCATAATATAATTAGCAGTTAGCATGCATGGACATGAGGCCCTGTCAGGGCGTTGCTAAATGTTAACATTATTATTATTAGTTTTATCTAGTTATTATTATTAATCTATTTAGCACATAATAGATGTAACATACAATATACCTAATTATAATTTATAATCTATTAAAACATGTGATAATAATTTACATATTTTAATATTTTATTTAATAGATCATGAAATTTTGGTCTATTCATTCAAAAAATCTTTGACACTATAAAAACATTTTTGGATAAGCCATTCTTTTAATTTTATTTTAAATGTTGTCATATTGATCTCGTGTGTTATGAAATTTGGGAGTTTATTATAAATGGTTACGGACCTAAAATGTGGACTAGTTTGTGCTAACGTTACGAGGTTGTAGTGGGGTACAACCAGTTTTTAGGGTTCCGTACCAAAATGGTAAAATGGAACCCTTATGGTGCGACTTTCTCCGTCTGTCTGTCCGTCTGTCCGTCCGTCACACTCGATTATTTCAGTAACTACCGAAGCTATCGACATGAAATTTGGAATAGTTGTGTATATTAGTGGCCCAAAGAGACTGGAATTAAAAAAAATTGGAAATTATTTTTGTTCTTACTTAAAAAGGGGGGAAAATCGGAGGGTTGAAATTTAAAAGTGAGATAACTGTACTATGTGGGGTATCATATGAAAGGGTTTACTTTGTACATTCTAAAACAGATTTTTAATTATTTTTAGTCATGATAGCTTTTGATTTATCGGGGAAAAAGTGTTAAAAAATACCTTTCCCCCCCCCCTTAGCTCCGGAGTTTACCAATCGAAAAATCTGAAATAATTATGGTCAATAGGAATTTATGTATATTTTACAGGAAAACTATAGCCAATGCTCTAACTAGCATAGTTTTTTTGAAATTAACAGTAAACCTCGTACTCGTCGTCAAATAAACATATTGGTTTTTGCCTGATTGTTTTGCTTCAGTACCTACTTCTTGAGTACGGAACCCTCGGTGCGCGAGTCCGACTCGCACTTGGCCGGTTTTTTTACTCTGGGGGTGCGATATCTAATAAGCTGGATAAACTACCGAGCCGCAAACCGCGATGGAAGTGGGCATGAAATCCTAGTCACAGTCATGATTCAGACCCAACCACCCACGCTAATGGCCAAATTATTCCGTTGTAGTTTACTAGTAAGTAAAATGTAATTTATATTTTATATTGGTGTGGTTAGTTTGTACGTTTTTTTGAAATAAAATAAATAATATTAAAAAAAAAAAATTTAGAGAACATACAAAAATGGAATCTGGCATCATTTTACTTACCTTCTTAACTTGGGTGGTTAATGCTACAAAATTTGATTATTTTCTGTACTTTTTTGTTATTTCTATACTTTGTAGCATTCATGCGAGTATTTACAGATATAACCTGTTTTCAACCGACTTCAAAAAAAGGAGGAGGTTTTCAATTCGACTGTATTTTTTTTTATGTTTGTTACCTCAGAACTTTTGACTGGGTGGACTGATTTGAATGATTCTTTTTTTATTTGAAAGGGCATACTTCCCATGTGGTCCCATATCGAAATCGGTCGAGCGGTTTTTAAAATATCAACATTAAAATAAGTACTTTGTATAGCGTGTGCTTGTTGTTGTAAAGTTGGCGCGGGAGTTTGAGGTCGGTTGTTTAAAAAGAATTTTTTATATTAAATTATTATCTGTAACAATCAGGTAAAAATAAGGTCAAAATTGTAAACTTACATATTTTAGGTTATGTTTTCGTATTTACGTTCAGTTCGGCTTTTGCAGCCTAACACACAGAACACCATCGTCTTTGATTAAATGACTTTTTTCCTAAGCTACGAGTTACAGTTACCACTTTGTTCAATTCTGATTTCGTACGAATATGGGCGAATAACAAAAACGACACAGAATTATTTGCCGTACATTAGCCTATGCGGCCAGCAAAAAAAAGTAATACGCTGAGCAGGATAAGAAAAGAGATTTTCGCGCTCTGTCGCTCCTTGGCATTACCATATATAGCTCAGGCTACTTATGCAAGCGTTGGATGGGAACCCTAAAAAAAAAATGTAAAGCTGATTTTTGGCACAAGTGTTCCTTGGGCTCTGAGAAGTATCTCTTAAAAATGCCCCCTCCCTAGGCCGCGGGCGTTCCTCCCCACCCCCCCAAACGTCTCCCCAACCACAGTTTTTGGTAATTTTCTCAAAAAATATTAATGCTAGAAAAAAAAAATCTATGGTGAAAATATTTCTCATTAAATAATCTACCTAATGGCATTTAAATCATTATGATAGGACAAGTAGTTTTGGAAATATGCCAGCTTATTTTGCGTATTTTTTATTTTAAGAAAAATTGTGGGAGGGAGGAGGGGGTTGTGGGTGATGGAGGGCAAGGGGTTGTGGAGGGTGGGAGGGGGCTGTGGGAGGTGGAGGGGGGTTGTGGACGGGGGAAGGGGGTTGTGGGGGGAGGGGATGTTATAAAAATATGTTACGTTTATGGGTTAATTTCTATTTATTAAGTAGTATTATGCTAAGTCTACATGACTACCACCGGTTCTTACACAACAGCAAGGTATATTTCGAAAACTATTCGTCCTATCAAAATAAACTAAACACTATTTTGTAGGTAAATTAATAATCTTTGTACTAAGTTCTGACAGCTTTCTTCCTAACTCTAAGACTTTTTCTTGAAATTACAATAAACATTTACGGATTTTACAAAGCTTTAGTTTTTTATTCCAGTTAGTTATTTCCGAAACTATTAGTTTTATCAAAATAAACTAAAAACTATTTTGAAGATAATTTAATGAAGTTCATTTTTGCTTCTTATATAAGTTTTTTTTCCTAGTTCTAGTAGTTTCTGTGAAAATTCAAAATATAACCACGGTTGTTGAAAAAGCAAAAAAAAAACTTGGAATATAGGTTGCCATATTTCTCGAACTATGGGTCCTATCTAAATTCACCATGAGACTTTTTTGTGGGTAATTTAGTGAAATTAATTATTCTTCCGAGGATTTTTTCCAGCTCTAATAGTTTTTGTGGAAATTGCAAATAACATAGGATTCTAGCAATTTTTTTAATTTTTTTGGTATTTTTTTGGCATGGATATATATTCTAAATTATTAGTCCTATCTTTATAAAATATTTTTTTTAAATAAGTCGTTAAATGGTGTTTATTTTAATTCTGAGAGTTTTTTGCCTAGCTCTAATAGTTTTCTAGAAATTACAGAAAACATATAAAATTTTGAGCAATATTGCTTTCATGTAACTATGACAGGTATATTTCCGAAATTATTAGTGCTATCAAAATGAACTAATTACTATTTTGTAGGTAATTTAACTTTCTATGTTTAATATTTCTAACTGCTTCAATCAGTTTTTCCTAACTCTGTAATTTTTTTTTTCAAAAATTAAAAACAACGTATACGGTACGAGTATTTGCATATTATTTTCTTTATCTTACATAATAGGTAGAAATATCTCCAAAACTATTACTCTTATCAAAATAAACTAAATACGATTTTATAGCTAATTTAATAGCCTTTCATTTTGCTTCAGACAACATTTTTGTAGCTCTATCAGTTTTTATGGAAATCACAAGAAACTACATTACAAAAAGCCATACATGCAAAATATTTTCTTTTCATGCATAAAGGGTTAACATAAACCGAAACTATTAGTCTTATCGAAATGAACTAGTGTATTATTTTGTAGATAATTTAATGAAGCTAATTTTCGCCATAGAAAGTTTTTTTCTAGCACTAATATTTTTTGAGAAAATTACAAAAAACTGCGGTTGGGGAGACGTTTGGGGGAATTGGCGGTGGGGAATTTTTAAGAGGTACTTTCCAGACCCCAAGGAACACTTGTGCCAAAAATCAGCTCTACTTTTTTTTAGGGTCAATGTTTATTAGTGCCGTACTAATATACTCTTTTCGCTTACTTGTTGACCGAGCGAAGCGAAGGTCTCTGAGTCTACTTGAGTGAATTTGCACCTGTCCGTCCGTCCGTCCGTCCGTCTGTGAGAGCCTTATAACTTCTGAATTACTGAACATAATTACTTCAAATTTAAATATTATACATATAAACCGATGGCTTCCAGCCGAATATGGCTTAAAAAGTAATAAAAATCTTTATTTCAGGGAGGCTTTCATAGAAGCGAATATGAAGAAAAAATATTTTTATATCGTTACATAAGGTTGCGGTATATCATTTTAAAGATAATTAGGAATAGAGTCCAAAAATATATTTTTTTTAATTTTTCCCCTAAAATTGACGAAATGGGGGGCTTTCAAAGTGGAGATTTTCTAACGTCCAAAGTTGACCTCAGAACTCAAAATTTTCTGAAATGCTGAGCCTGAAACTTGATCAATTATTTGAATTATATCCTGTACTTGAACAACAAATACTAAAATTAGAAAAATATTATATGGAAACGAAATTATTTAATTTTTATTGAGCCTTAGTATTTACAACAGAACTTCACAATGATGTCAATAGATGGCGCCGCGAAGTGTTAGTTCGGGGCGAACCATCAACCACTATTGGTATTATGATTCACTTACAATGCCTCTATTCTTACCTACTTTATGTTTAATCCAATGCTAACTTTAGTCTGCCTACACTAAGCTTTAATGACACCTTTTTAGAGCATGAGAGCTGAAAGTGAAAAGGTTTTTATTGTCTCTGGGCCAGACTATGGTTTACGAAAATTTAAATTTTAGAATGTCATGATAATCTGTCAAACTTACATATTATTATGATATTATTTATATATTTATTTTTAGTGTTTTCTTTATAGAACGATGTAAATTGTAAATTTTGTTTTTCAAAATGTCTGAAATATGTAAATTAGAGGTTAAAAATAAAATTAGACCGACGCGCGTAGCGTAGGTCTGATTTAAAAAGGACGGTTAGCCGGTAGATTTCATATATACCTACCTACTGTACCTAGCTCGGTAGATTAGATTTGCTAATTTGAATGTGGGGTGTCTTATGCTACCGCATACAAATCGAGTGCTGCTCGACGCGGAGACGCTGTCTGTGGACAGTGCGCTCCACAGAGCCGCCGCGTCTTACAGGATCGTCGAGCATCTCGCACAAGGTGAGACAGTTCCAGATATAGAAATTCAGGTGACATCATTAAAGCTCCCCATTGACAACTCATTTGACTTGAGTATAATGGTCAATAATTGGATGGAGGCTAAAATTTGCCATGCCATGTATGATGTTGTGAAGCAACCAATTAGGGGTATAGGGGCCCCTTCAGAAGATTCAATAGTTGTGCATGGTTTGTCCTCATCAGAAAGCTATTTCGCCCCTCATATTTTGTTATTCACTGCTTTAACTAAATTTATTTGTATTATCATTATATTTTACCAGGAGAGCAACAGGAGGTAGGAGCGGGCGGCGAAGGTACCACTGCAAGCAAGGACATGGTGGAGACAGCGCGGCCTGTTCACACGGAGCTGGAGGCTCTGGCTAGCTTAAAGAAACTATTAGAAAGGTGAGTGTTCATAAACGACACATGCTGCTAAGAGCGTAGGAGTGGTCGATGAAGGTACCACTGCAAGCAAGGACATTTATTGACTTTATTTTAGAATCTAATGCTAATCTATAGAGCGTACTTTGACTTGGCTCAGACTTTAGTTAGAGTTAAAACGAGATGGACTTATGTGTATTGTGTAACATAATCGTTTTAACCCCATGTTTAATTCTAAGCAAAGTCAAAGTTCGCTCTATAGATCTCACACTTAGTCTAATCTAGCTTAGTTTATAAAGAGTATTTGTTATTTGAAATAAACTATTTCGCCCTTTAAACTATTGTGAGTGATATCACACCCTCAGGGAAAAAAAAGCATAAGATGAAAATTGCAACTTTACCGGAGAGCAAGAAAACTGTTTAAATATCAATAACTCTGTAGATGCAGAAGCATGTTTTATACATAATTAAAAAGATAAAAAAACACTGCACAGGATGAATATATTCGTTTATTCTTAGGTTTTAAGATTTCCTAAATAAAGATAAATTAACATGTTGTGTACTTTTCTTTACTTTACGTGGTAGATATTTGCGAGGCCCTTTCCTGCTTTGCGGAGTATAGTCCATTCTTATTGGTCCACGTTTTTAGGGTTCCGTAGCCAAATTTGGCAAAAACGGAACCCTTATAGATTCGTCATGTCTGTCTGTCTGTCTGTCTGTCTGTCTGTCTGTCTGTCTGTCCGTCCGTATGTCACAGCCACTTTTTTCCGAAACTATAAGGGCTATACTGTTGAAACTTGGTAAGTAGATGTATTCTGTAAACCGCATTAAGATTTTCTTACAAAAATAGAAAAAAAACAATAAATTTTGGGGGTTCCCCATACTTAGAACTGAAACTCAAAAAATTTTTTTTCATCTTACCCATTGGTGTGGGGTATCTATGGATAGGTCTCCAAAAATGATATTGAGGTTTGTAATATCATTTTTTTCTAAACTGAATAGTTTGCGCGAGAGACACTTCCAAAGTGGTAAAATGTGTGTCCCCCTCCCCGTAACTTCTAAAATAAGAAAATGATAATACTAAAAAAAATATATGTTGTACATTACCATGCAAACTTCCACCGAAAATTGGTTTGAACGAGATCTAGTAAGTAGTTTTTTTTTAATACGTCATAAATCGTAAACCGCAATTTACCTTTCATTCAATCAACTCAAATATTTAAAAAAAAACATTTAATTTAAAACTTACTACAGGTTTGTACGGAACCCTCGGTGCGCGAGTCCAACTCGCACTTGGCCGGTTTTTTTTTAACCTTTCGCAGTTGACAGCACTGGCATCTCAGATCAGTAAATAGAATAGATAGTGGATTGTCTATGTAGTTTGGATCTTCCTAGCTCACTTCCTATAGTATTGATAGACTGTGGGACTTTTTCTACTTGTTCTTTATTTGATACACATTTTGCTTCAGGGCCGTGGAACATTTAAAAAGAAAAAGAATGCTTGACATGAACGGGAGTTTTTTTTTTTTTTTTTAATTAAACCCGCAATCAGTCGTGAGACTATAATCGGATGTGTACCGCAAAATTGGCTGTTGCAGACTCTGAGCCTACGGCTGCAAGGGAGAAAATTAGATTAGATAAAAAAAAAAACAGGATAATGCTCAAAGAATTAATCAAAACAATTATGTAATAGTAAGTAGTAAACCAGTAATAAAGTAGGCTTACGAGGTTGATTCCATAGATCCATCCAGAGGTCCATAGATTAACCCTTACAACAAATAAAGAAACACACTGACTGATTACTTCGATCGTTTACTGATAAAAAATGCACTTACGATTTGAGCTGTAGGTAATATTTTAAACTAGCTGATCATCCGGATCCGTTCAGCTGTTCTGCCGTGATTGAGTAACAGACATCCATCCATACAAACTTTCGCATTTTTTATCCACTACAAGTTAGCCCTTGACTGCGATCTCACCCGATGATAAGTGATGATGCAGTCTAAGGTGGTAGCGGGCTAATCGTACCGGAACGATAAATCGCTCAGCGGCACGTCTTTGCCAGTATGGTGGTAACTATTCACGGCCAAAGCCTCCCACCAGGCCTGACCAGGGAAAATTGTTGTGGTAAATTTCTGTTGCATAACGGGTTAATATTTAGATTATCAATCAATAAAAATTGGTAGATTCTTACGACTTATAAGTGGCACAAGTTGCCCTACGTGAAAATAATAAATCATTTGAATTTTTTTCATTTTCAATCCCCCACAGTTCTAAGTATGGGGAACCCCCAAAATTTATTGTTTTTTTTTTTCTATTTTTGTAAGAAAATCTTAATTCGGTTCACAGAATACATCTACTTACCAAGTTTCAACAGTATAGTTCTTATAGTTTCGGAAAAAAGTGGCTGTGACATACGGACGGACAGACAGACATGACGAATAAGGGTTCCGTTTTTGCCAAATTTGGCTACGGAACCCTAAAGAATTGTACAGGTACACTGTCTCCATTTCAAACTCCCTTAAAGAATCTTGTTACACAATGATGTAACCTTCAATATATTACAAGTAGGTAATTTATTTTCCAGCTAAGTTGCTGAACAGCTTCAAGTCGATTGTGGCCGGATTCACTGACAGCTACGCTCTAGCGGCCGACAAATGCAAGGCCACAGTGAAGTCCGTGTCGCTGCGAGTGTTGGCGCGAGTGCTGCTCGACGCGGAGACGCTGTCTGTGGACAGTGCGCTCCACAGAGCCACCGCGGCTTACAGGATCGTCGAGCATCTCGCACAAGGTGAGACAGTCCCAGATATAGACATTCAGGTGACAGCATTAAAGCTCCCCATTGACAACTCATTTCAGTCATTTGACTTGAGTATAATGACTTAATTCAATTGGATGGATGCTAAAATTTGCCATGCCCCTAACAGGTTAGCCCGCTACCATCTTAGACTGCATCATCGCTTACCATCAGGTGAGATCGCAGTCAAGGGCTAACTTGTAGTGGATTAAAAAAAATAAAAAAAAATGATGTGTAGAAACCAATTAGGGGTATAGGGGCCCCTTCAGAAGATTCAATAGTTATGCATGGTTGGTCCTCATCAGAAAGCTATTTCGCCCCTCATATTTTGTTATTCACTGCTTTAACTTTAAATTTTTTGTTCTCGGGCGGCGTATATTGAATTCCTCGCTACGCTCAGGATTCTACTTTAGAATCCGTCACTTCGCTCTGAATTCAAAATAGCGCCCTCAGGGAACAAAAATTTCCTTTGGCCCCATATAACACAAATAACTATTATTGTCTCTGGGCCCGACTATATTATGGTTTACGAAAATTTTAGAATGTCATGATAATAATTGTCATAATATTTTAAAACAAAGACCGACATGGACGCTATAAATTTGGAAGTTAAAATCATTTTAATTCTTTACAGGCGCTATCCAAATTTTACATCCGTAAATGAAATTAATCGACAAATGAGACTGGACCAGCGGCCTGACTTAAAAAGGCTCGTAACCAGGTAGATTTCATATATACCTACCTAACGTATTATAGATAGACTAGCAAATGCCCGCGACTTCGTCCGCGTGGTTTAAGTTTTTTTCCCCACAAGTACCTCCTTTAGTTTCTTCTTAATTTTCCGGTTTGTAAAGTAGCCTATGTCACTCTCCAGGTCCTCAACTGTCCTCAAATGCAAAAAATCAAGTCGATCCGTTGCTCTGTTGCGGCGTGATTGAAGGGCAAATTCTCTATTAACATCCTTAAAGGGACAAAGTGTTCAAAAACTGTGAATCACGTATTTCTTCATTTCAAACCGAATTTCAAAATACCAAGTTGAAAAATGACAGATTTTCATTAAAAGTTTCAACCCCTATTTTTATCCTATGGGGGTAAAATTTTGAAAAACTCTGATACGCGTACTTCTGATTCAAGCCAAAATACCAAGTTTCGTTGATATAATTTGAAAAATATCTTGAGAAATGCAGGACTTTCATACAAACTTTCGTTCCTTATTTCATCCCTTTATAATATCAGAATTAGATTGTAATAATAATACACATTTTGTTTCAGAATAGTGAGGCGGCTCGTACGCCGACGAATAATAGAGCGGCGCAGACGAAAAGTTAGACTGCGCCGCTCTACCAAGAATTTACTAAGGGAGATCTTCCGTATAATCAATTAATAGTAAGTAGTTAACCAGTAATAAAGTAGGCTTACGAGGTTGATTCCATAGATCCATCCAGAGGTCCATAGATTAACCCTTACAACAAATAAAGAAACACACTGACTGATTACTTCGATATTATATCGATTATTTTAAACTAGCTGATCATCCGGATCCGTTCAGCTGTTCTGCCGTGATTGAGTAACAAACATCCATCCCTTCAAACTTTCGCATTTTTTATCTACTACAAGTTAGCCCTTGACTGCGATCTCACCCGATGGTAAGTGATAATGCAGTCTAAGATGGTAGCGGGCTAATTGTACCGGAACGATAAATCGCTCAGCGGCACGTCTTTGCCGGTATGGTGGTAACTATTCACGGCCAAAGCCTCCCACCAGGCCTGACCAGGGAAAATTGTTGTGGAAGCATAACGGGTTAGTATTAAGATTATCAATCAATGAAAATTGGTAGATTCTTACGACTTATAAGTGGCACAAGTTGCCCTACGTGTAAATAATAAATCATTTGAATTTTTTTTCATTTTCAATCTCTCCAAAAACATGCAGAATGGCAGAAATGCGCCAGCAAATAGGAGCTTTTGTCCAAAAATTTTACAACATAAAATATCTAGTTTTAATTATTCGCTTTCATCTAAAACAAAAATCGACTTCAAAACTATACCTATAGGTACCAACTTAACTAAAAAGTATCTGGGTATATTTTTTGTTTTTTGTTGATTTTCTCAAAAAGCGCAAATTATTAAATTTATTATTATTTCCTAATACTACATCACAGTAGGCACTATCCTAGCATCTATATCGCGTCCACGTTGTTTAACACTTCAAGTTGCGTCGAGTGTTTGTGGAACATGAAGTATCATTGTATTTGTGCCGGACTTACATCCCTCTGTTTCTCCATAACCTTTTTTGAAAACACTTTAGCATGCTCCGCGGCGTCTTTGTAAAACCTTAGAAACATCAGTTCCACCTGTTCTTGGTCACAGTAGCCTACGTACTCTTTCATATCCACTGGGATCTAACCTTTCTAGATAGTTAGTAGTCATAAAGACTATTCTCGCTTCAGTGGACGCAACGCCGTCTAAGCAGTTGAGTAGTCCACTGAAGGTGACTCTGTTGAGGGATGAGGCCTTCTGTTTGGCCGTGTCTTTCCTTGAAACGAACGCAGCATCGATATCTTCGAGGAGTATTATCGATTGCTGGGGTGCTACACTGAGAAGATGATTTAATCTGTCATCTGTGAGGCCTCTCTCTGATAGATTCAGCACACAAATGTTGTATTCCAACTGTCCAGCAAGTGCCATTAAAAAAGAGGATTTACCGCAACCTGGTGGACCATAAAGCAGATAGCCTCTTCTTTATGGCATGCCTCTGTCAGTATATCAATTTAGGTTGTCAATGAAATCCAGACAGTCCAACCAATTTGTAAATTTTTTTTTTCAAAAGGTCTGAAATATGTAAATTAGAGGCTAAAATTGTGTACATTTTATTTCGTCAAACTTTTCGAAATTATATGTTGTGTACGAAAACATTAAAATTAGACCGACGCGCGAAGGCCTGATTTAAAAAAAACCGGCCAAGTGCGAGTCGGACTCGCGCACCGAGGGTTCCGTACAATGACAAACCTGTAGTAAGTGCTAAATTATTAAAAATATTTTTATTTTAAATATTTGAGTTGATTGAATGAAAGCTAAATTGCGGTTTACGATTTATGACGTATTAAAAAACCTCAATATCATTTTTGAAGACCTATCTATAGATACCCCACACGTATGGGTTAGATGAAAAAAAAATTTTTGAGTTTCAGTTCTAAGTATGGGGAACGGAACCCCCAAAATTTATTGTTTTTTTTCTATTTTTGTAAGAAAATCTTAATTCGGTTCACAGAAAACATCTACTTACCAAGTTTCAACAGTATAGTTCTTATAGTTTCGGAAAAAAGTGGCTGTAACATACGGACGGACAGACAGACATGACGAATCTATAAGGGTTCCGTTTTTGCCAAATTTGGCTACGGAACCCTAAGGAATTATACAGGTACACTGTCTCCATTTCAAACTCCCTTAAAGAATCTTGTTACACAATGATGTAACCTTCAATATATTACAAGTAGGTAATTTATTTTCCAGCTAAGTTGCTGAACAGCTTCAAGTCGATTGTGGCCGGATTCACTGACAGCTACGCTCTAGCGGCCGACAAATGCAAGGCCACAGTGAAGTCCGTGTCGCTGCGAGTGTTGGCGCGAGTGCTGCTCGACGCGGAGACGCTGTCTGTGGACAGTGCGCTCCACAGAGCCACCGCGGCTTACAGGATCGTCGAGCATCTCGCACAAGGTGAGACAGTCCCAGATATAGACATTCAGGTGACAGCATTAAAGCTCCCCATTGACAACTCATTTCAGTCATTTGACTTGAGTATAATGACTTAATTCAATTGGATGGATGCTAAAATTTGCCATGCCCCTAACAGGTTAGCCCGCTACCATCTTAGACTGCATCATCGCTTACCATCAGGTGAGATCGCAGTCAAGGGCTAACTTGTAGTGGATTAAAAAAAATAAAAAAAAATGATGTGTAGAAACCAATTAGGGGTATAGGGGCCCCTTCAGAAGATTCAATAGTTATGCATGGTTGGTCCTCATCAGAAAGCTATTTCGCCCCTCATATTTTGTTATTCACTGCTTTAACTTTAAATTTTTTGTTCTCGGGCGGCGTATATTGAATTCCTCGCTACGCTCAGGATTCTACTTTAGAATCCGTCACTTCGCTCTGAATTCAAAATAGCGCCCTCAGGGAACAAAAATTTCCTTTGGCCCCATATAACACAAATAACTATTATTGTCTCTGGGCCCGACTATATTATGGTTTACGAAAATTTTAGAATGTCATGATAATAATTGTCATAATATTTTAAAACAAAGACCGACATGGACGCTATAAATTTGGAAGTTAAAATCATTTTAATTCTTTACAGGCGCTATCCAAATTTTACATCCGTAAATGAAATTAATCGACAAATGAGACTGGACCAGCGGCCTGACTTAAAAAGGCTCGTAACCAGGTAGATTTCATATATACCTACCTAACGTATTATAGATAGACTAGCAAATGCCCGCGACTTCGTCCGCGTGGTTTAAGTTTTTTTCCCCACAAGTACCTCCTTTAGTTTCTTCTTAATTTTCCGGTTTGTAAAGTAGCCTATGTCACTCTCCAGGTCCTCAACTGTCCTCAAATGCAAAAAATCAAGTCGATCCGTTGCTCTGTTGCGGCGTGATTGAAGGGCAAATTCTCTATTAACATCCTTAAAGGGACAAAGTGTTCAAAAACTGTGAATCACGTATTTCTTCATTTCAAACCGAATTTCAAAATACCAAGTTGAAAAATGACAGATTTTCATTAAAAGTTTCAACCCCTATTTTTATCCTATGGGGGTAAAATTTTGAAAAACTCTGATACGCGTACTTCTGATTCAAGCCAAAATACCAAGTTTCGTTGATATAATTTGAAAAATATCTTGAGAAATGCAGGACTTTCATACAAACTTTCGTTCCTTATTTCATCCCTTTATAATATCAGAATTAGATTGTAATAATAATACACATTTTGTTTCAGAATAGTGAGGCGGCTCGTACGCCGACGAATAATAGAGCGGCGCAGACGAAAAGTTAGACTGCGCCGCTCTACCAAGAATTTACTAAGGGAGATCTTCCGTATAATCAATTAATAGTAAGTAGTTAACCAGTAATAAAGTAGGCTTACGAGGTTGATTCCATAGATCCATCCAGAGGTCCATAGATTAACCCTTACAACAAATAAAGAAACACACTGACTGATTACTTCGATATTATATCGATTATTTTAAACTAGCTGATCATCCGGATCCGTTCAGCTGTTCTGCCGTGATTGAGTAACAAACATCCATCCCTTCAAACTTTCGCATTTTTTATCTACTACAAGTTAGCCCTTGACTGCGATCTCACCCGATGGTAAGTGATAATGCAGTCTAAGATGGTAGCGGGCTAATTGTACCGGAACGATAAATCGCTCAGCGGCACGTCTTTGCCGGTATGGTGGTAACTATTCACGGCCAAAGCCTCCCACCAGGCCTGACCAGGGAAAATTGTTGTGGAAGCATAACGGGTTAGTATTAAGATTATCAATCAATGAAAATTGGTAGATTCTTACGACTTATAAGTGGCACAAGTTGCCCTACGTGTAAATAATAAATCATTTGAATTTTTTTTCATTTTCAATCTCTCCAAAAACATGCAGAATGGCAGAAATGCGCCAGCAAATAGGAGCTTTTGTCCAAAAATTTTACAACATAAAATATCTAGTTTTAATTATTCGCTTTCATCTAAAACAAAAATCGACTTCAAAACTATACCTATAGGTACCAACTTAACTAAAAAGTATCTGGGTATATTTTTTGTTTTTTGTTGATTTTCTCAAAAAGCGCAAATTATTAAATTTATTATTATTTCCTAATACTACATCACAGTAGGCACTATCCTAGCATCTATATCGCGTCCACGTTGTTTAACACTTCAAGTTGCGTCGAGTGTTTGTGGAACATGAAGTATCATTGTATTTGTGCCGGACTTACATCCCTCTGTTTCTCCATAACCTTTTTTGAAAACACTTTAGCATGCTCCGCGGCGTCTTTGTAAAACCTTAGAAACATCAGTTCCACCTGTTCTTGGTCACAGTAGCCTACGTACTCTTTCATATCCACTGGGATCTAACCTTTCTAGATAGTTAGTAGTCATAAAGACTATTCTCGCTTCAGTGGACGCAACGCCGTCTAAGCAGTTGAGTAGTCCACTGAAGGTGACTCTGTTGAGGGATGAGGCCTTCTGTTTGGCCGTGTCTTTCCTTGAAACGAACGCAGCATCGATATCTTCGAGGAGTATTATCGATTGCTGGGGTGCTACACTGAGAAGATGATTTAATCTGTCATCTGTGAGGCCTCTCTCTGATAGATTCAGCACACAAATGTTGTATTCCAACTGTCCAGCAAGTGCCATTAAAAAAGAGGATTTACCGCAACCTGGTGGACCATAAAGCAGATAGCCTCTTCTTTATGGCATGCCTCTGTCAGTATATCAATTTAGGTTGTCAATGAAATCCAGACAGTCCAACCAATTTGTAAATTTTTTTTTTCAAAAGGTCTGAAATATGTAAATTAGAGGCTAAAATTGTGTACATTTTATTTCGTCAAACTTTTCGAAATTATATGTTGTGTACGAAAACATTAAAATTAGACCGACGCGCGAAGGCCTGATTTAAAAAAAACCGGCCAAGTGCGAGTCGGACTCGCGCACCGAGGGTTCCGTACAATGACAAACCTGTAGTAAGTGCTAAATTATTAAAAATATTTTTATTTTAAATATTTGAGTTGATTGAATGAAAGCTAAATTGCGGTTTACGATTTATGACGTATTAAAAAACCTCAATATCATTTTTGAAGACCTATCTATAGATACCCCACACGTATGGGTTAGATGAAAAAAAAATTTTTGAGTTTCAGTTCTAAGTATGGGGAACGGAACCCCCAAAATTTATTGTTTTTTTTCTATTTTTGTAAGAAAATCTTAATTCGGTTCACAGAAAACATCTACTTACCAAGTTTCAACAGTATAGTTCTTATAGTTTCGGAAAAAAGTGGCTGTGACATACGGACGGACAGACAGACATGACGAATCTATAAGGGTTCCGTTTTTGCCAAATTTGGCTACGGAACCCTAAGGAATTATACAGGTACACTGTCTCCATTTCAAACTCCCTTAAAGAATCTTGTTACACAATGATGTAACCTTCAATATATTACAAGTAGGTAATTTATTTTCCAGCTAAGTTGCTGAACAGCTTCAAGTCGATTGTGGCCGGATTCACTGACAGCTACGCTCTAGCGGCCGACAAATGCAAGGCCACAGTGAAGTCCGTGTCGCTGCGAGTGTTGGCGCGAGTGCTGCTCGACGCGGAGACGCTGTCTGTGGACAGTGCGCTCCACAGAGCCACCGCGGCTTACAGGATCGTCGAGCATCTCGCACAAGGTGAGACAGTCCCAGATATAGACATTCAGGTGACAGCATTAAAGCTCCCCATTGACAACTCATTTCAGTCATTTGACTTGAGTATAATGACTTAATTCAATTGGATGGATGCTAAAATTTGCCATGCCCCTAACAGGTTAGCCCGCTACCATCTTAGACTGCATCATCGCTTACCATCAGGTGAGATCGCAGTCAAGGGCTAACTTATAGTGGATTAAAAAAAATAAAAAAAAATGATGTTGTGTAGAAACCAATTAGGGGTATAGGGGCCCCTTCAGAAGATTCAATAGTTATGCATGGTTGGTCCTCATCAGAAAGCTATTTCGCCCCTCATATTTTGTTATTCACTGCTTTAACTTTAAATTTTTTGTTCTCGGGCGGCGTATATTGAATTCCTCGCTACGCTCAGGATTCTACTTTGGAATCCGTCACTTCGCTCTGAATTCAACATAGCGCCCTCGGGGAACAAAAATTTCCTTTGGCCCCATATAACACAAATAACTATTATTGTCTCTGGGCCAGACTATATTATGGTTTACGAAAATTTTAGAATGTCATGATAATAATTGTCATAATATTTTAAAACAAAGACCGACATGGACGCTATAAATTTGGAAGTTAAAATCATTTTAATTCTTTACAGGCGCTATCCAAATTTTACGTCGGTTAATGAAATTAATCGACAAATGAGACTGGACCAGCGGCCTGACTTTAAAAAGGCTAGTGAGCAGGTAGATTTCATATATACCTACCTAACGTATTATAGATAGACTAGCAAATGCCCGCGACTTCGTCCGCGTGGTTTAAGTTTTTTTCCCCACAAGTACCTCCTTTAGTTTCTTCTTAATTTTCCGGTTTGTAAAGTAGCCTATGTCACTCTCCAGGTCCTCAACTGTCCTCAAATGCAAAAAATCAAGTCGATCCGTTGCTCTGTTGCGGCGTGATTGAAGGGCAAACTCTCTATTTAACATCCTTAAAGGGACAAAGTGTTCAAAAACTGTGAATCACGTATTTCTTCATTTCAAACCGAATTTCAAAATACCAAGTTGAAAAATGACAGATTTTCATTAAAAGTTTCAACCCCTATTTTTATCCTATGGGGGTAAAATTTTGAAAAACTCTGATACACGATTCAAGCCAAAATACCAAGTTTCGTTGATATAATTTGAAAATATCTTGAGAAATGCAGGACTTTCATACAAACTTTCGTTCCTTATTTCATCCCTTTATAATATCAGAATTAGATTGTAATAATAATACACATTTTGTTTCAGAATAGTGAGGCGGCTCGTACGCCGACGAATAATAGAGCGGCGCAGACGAAAAGTTAGACTGCGCCGCTCTACCAAGAATTTACTAAGGGAGATCTTCCGTATAATCAATTAATAGTAAGTAGTTAACCAGTAATAAAGTAGGCTTACGAGGTTGATTCCATAGATCCATCCAGAGGTCCATAGATTAACCCTTACAACAAATAAAGAAACACACTGACTGATTACTTCGATATTATATCGATTATTTTAAACTAGCTGATCATCCGGATCCGTTCAGCTGTTCTGCCGTGATTGAGTAACAAACATCCATCCCTTCAAACTTTCGCATTTTTTATCTACTACAAGTTAGCCCTTGACTGCGATCTCACCCGATGGTAAGTGATAATGCAGTCTAAGATGGTAGCGGGCTAATTGTACCGGAACGATAAATCGCTCAGCGGCACGTCTTTGCCGGTATGGTGGTTACAACTATTCACGGCCAAAGCCTCCCACCAGGCCTGACCAGGGAAAATTGTTGTGGTAAATTTCTGTTGCATAACGGGTTAATATTTAATCAATCAAAATTGGTAGATTCTTACGACTTAAAGTGGCACAAGATGCCCTACGTGAAAATAATAAATTTTTTGAATCTTTTTCATTTTCAATCTCTCCAAAAACTTGCAGAGAGGCAGAAATGCGCCAGCAAATGAGCTTTTGTCCTAAAAATTTTGTAACATGAAATATCTAGTTTTAATTATTCGCTTTCATCTAAAACGAAAATCGACTTCAAAACTATACCTATAGGTACCAACTTAAACTAAAAAGTATCTGAGTATATATTTTGTTTTACGTTGATTTTCTCAAAAAGCGCAAATTATTAAATTTATTATTATTTCCTAATACTTTTATTGGTGATTGATGGTAAATATTCTGAGGTAAGTACATGGTAAGTACTTGTGACGCTACATACTACATCACAGTAGGCACTATCCTAGCATCCATATCGCGTACACGTTGTTTAACACTTCAAGTTGTGTCGAGTGTTTGTGGAACATGAAGTGTCATTGTATTTGTGCCGGACTTACATCCCTCTGTTTCTCCATAACCTTTTTTGAAAACACTTTAGCATGTTCCGCGGCGTCTTTGTAAAACCTTAGAAACATCAGTTCCACCTGTTCTTGTTAACAGTAGCCTACGTACTCTTTCATATCCACTCGTTCGGGTCTTATTAGCGCTGGATCTAACCTGTCTAGATATAGTTAGTAGTCATAAAGACTATTCTCGCTTCAGTGGACGCAACGCCGTCTAAGCAGTTGAGTAGTCCACTGAAGGTGACTCTGTTGAGGCCTTCTGTTTGGCCGTGTCTTTCCTTGAAACGAACGCAGCATCGATATCTTCGAGGAGTATTATCGATTGTTGGGGTGCTACACTGAGAAGATGATTTAATCTGTCATCTGTGAGGCCTCTCTCTGATAGATTCAGCACACAAATGTTGTATTCCAACTGTCCAGCAAGTGCCATTAAAAAAGAGGATTTACCGCAACCTGGTGGACCATAAAGCAGATAGCCTCTTCTATATGGTATGCCTCTGTCAGTATACCAATTTGGGTTGTCAATGAAATCCAGACAGTCAGTTAGAATTTTCTCTGTCAAGCCTGATTTCAGCACTACACTTTTAACAGGTCTCCGCCTTCTAGGATGTCCGAATGGCCGCCATTCGGAACCCATTGCTGTGTACATGACAGTCATGCCTTCGTGCTGTTTTAGTGCCATTGTTCTTGCTTCTTCAAGAATATCATAATAGAGCTGTTTATTACGCCCAAAGGCTGTTAAAGTAACAGTTTCAAACGGAATACCCATGTGTAGATCTAATGTTTGTTGCTCCCTGGTTCTATCCACCTTTATCCAAGTTCCACCATACCTAAAGAAATGCTGGCCGACACTAGGTATTGAAATCATATTGAGTTTTTATTTGCCCTGTGTCCTTCTGAAGGAAAGAAGTTTCTACACTAAGACTTCTTACCCCACCTTTTTCTCTTTATTTTGTACGCACTGTGATCTCAACCCTGTCCCCACTACCAAAGGTTAACTGGAAGAGAATACCTCTAGGTATTAAGTTCGCCTTTGTACATTGTTTTAATTATGTGCAATAAAAACAAACAAACAAGATGCTGGGTTTGTTTCGCTCCTTTCTGCGTAATCCAGTGCAGTAGCCATTGGTAAGATTTATCCCGGCACGGCACTTCGAGAGTTATCATACAATGCCTTCGAAATAATATCGTAGATGTTTGAAAACCTTTCCGTGCAATAGCCGCTGCAGCTTCGATGCCAAACAGGCCGAAACCAGCAGCAAAGTATGGGTTCTGTGACAGTGTACATATTCAGCTATTGCCATGTTTCATTTACTATTGCACTGAAAATTAAGCAGAAATGACAAATCTACATCTACACTAATATTATAAAGAGGAAAGATTTGTATTTTTGTATTTTTGTATGTAACGAATAAACTCAAAAAGTACTGGACCGATTTTAATAATTCTTTTTTCATTAGAAAGCTACATTATCACTGAGTAACATAGGCTATATTTAGTACTAGATTACTATATAAATCTTTAGAAATTCCTATTAAAACTAACCGAAGGTGTAAAAAAATTAGCCATAAAATGTCTTTCATCGCATACGCTGCAAAGAGTATTAATGATAGGACAAAAAAATGTTCTACAATATTATAGAATATATCAATATCTACAAAAAACTTCCCGAGACCATGTGTCTAACTATTGTAGTTACGTCACTATAACTGCTTTTTTACATTTAACAAATTGATAGAAATGCCGATCAAAATCAGACCGTGTTATCCATACCATTTATAAATTTTTATCCAAATAAATAATTTAATATTCAAGACTGTCTCAATACCTGATGATTACTTCTTGAATTGTTGAAATCGGACATTCCATTCAAAAGATATCATGAAATTAAAATAAAAATACATGCCGGCGGCGGCCGCCACGCAGCGCATCGAGTAGGTAACTAACTCTTCGTGAGAGGGGCAGTGCGGGAGAAGGGGGTGCACCATTATGAAAAATATCTGTACCTATTTATGTCTACCCGTGCGAAGTCGGGACGGGCCGCTAGTATTATTATAAATGCGAAAGTGTGTTTGTTTGTTGATTTATTGGTTTGTTAGTTTGTCCTTCAATCACGCTGCAACGGGTCAACTGACCGACGTGATTTTTGACATGGGTAAAGTTGAGGATCTGGAGAGTGACATAGGCTACTTTTAATCCCGGAAAATTAAGGAGCTCCCGCGGGAATCAAAAAAACTTTAACCACGCGGACGACGTCGCGGGCATCAGCTAGTGTTTAATAATTTTAGCAAACATTCTAATATAATTGATTACGCCAGAGACCCAGAGACCACCAGGAAAATTAATTTCGATAAAATTTATGTGGGACCTCTGAAGTATGATCTACCAAACATAAAAAGAATCATAAAAATTGATTCATAATTCATAAATACCGGGATGATTGCGTAACATACATACAAAAAAAACATACAGGCGAATTGAGCAGTAATGAGCACCTCCTCCTTTTTTTTAAGTCGGTTAAAAATAAAATTTGTTTTTATGTATGAGCAAAAAAACAGCCGATTCATTACTTTGTTTACAGATGAAAAACTTCTGCATGAACCTGGACAAAGACAACCAAGAGCACATAATCATGAACATGATTCTACCCCAAATCAAGGATCTAGTGTGCGACCTCAACCAACATGTGAAATCTGCTCTCGCCTCAAATTTCAAGACTTTCGGAAGCATTTTTCAGCAACTTCGCTTGGATAACACAGCCAAGTTTTGTTGCAATATTCTTTTACTTTTATATACCTATTTTTTTTTTGATTGTTTCTTGAAATATATAACATTTTTTCTTTTTTAAATTTGTTTTATCATTTCTTTAGGGTTTTTATAATCGCAATTTTCATGTCAGGCAAATATTTACATCCATACTCAATATTATAAATGCGAAAGTGTGTCTGTCTGTCTGTCTGCCTGCTACGCTTTCACGGCCCATCTGTTCAACCGATTTTGATGAAATTTGGTACAGGGATAGGTTATATCCCGGGGAAGGACATAGGCTACTTTTTATCCCGGAAAATGCAAGAGTTCCCGCGGGAATCAAAAAATTTATCTGTTCAACCGATTTTAATGAAATTTGGTACAGGGGTAGGTTGTATCCCGGGGAAGGACATAGGCTACTTTTTATCCTCTATTCCTTCCTGTTATACTATTAGTTCGATCGATCTAACAACCCGGAAAAACAAATCCGTTCTGTTCGTTTACCTAGGCTAACAGAAAGGAATAAAAGATTTCGTTCCGGACAGTTCGATACATTTTTGTCTATAGAGGAATAGTGTTGTACTTACCCTAAATAAATTCTCAGGAGGCGTGACTGAGGTCATTTAACTAAGGCTTTAGTTCGTTTTTAAAATACTGTTCTGTGAAGAATGAACACTATTAACAGCATTATTTTTATTTATTTATTTATTTATTTATTTATTTCACCCAACTTAATTCTATCCTTACAGGTCACCTAATGCGATAGAATAAGCCTTACATTATTTACAATTGAAATAAATGAATTATAAAAATATACTTAATTAACTACAATATCATACCTACTTAAAACCTAACTAACTTAATACAAATGAAGCGGCTTTTGTGAACTCGCTCAGTGAGCAGCTGAACAGGTCCTTATGTTCAGCCACTGCATTGAGCGTGCGAGTCGCACGTACCAGTGGCGCTCTCTGCAACAAGCACGTGCGAGCGCACGGTTGCGCCAGCAGCGGTGGCCTACGCCTGCGCGAAAAGCTATCGTTCGGCACGCACAATCGTAACTCCTGCAAGATAGCGGGGTTATGAACCTTCCCCCTTAGTACCTTAAACAAATAAGTAGCCAGGGACACTTCTCTTCTCAGTTCCAGTTTGCTATATCCCACCATGCCCATAACAAACAAAGTGGGATATAGCAAAGGATAGCCCGGATACACCCCATACAACTTTAGGTACAAAAACCTTAAAAATTTATTTTGAATGCGTTCCAACATTACCTTATATTTATTTTGGCTCGGTGACCAGACGACCGCGTTGCATTCCAATTGACTTTTCACCAAAGCTTCGTATAAAGCTCGCAATGCCTTGGTGTTTGTGAATGTGTTGGCTTGCCGTAACACAAAACCTAAATTCCGGTATGCTTTCTTGCAAGCCTGCATTATGTGTTGCCGGAAATTCAGGTCTGCGTTGAAATGGACTGGTGTCCATTTCAACGCAGACCTGAATTTCCGGCATCCCTAACTTCAGTGACGCGCCGTAGCGCCTGTCCCTCAAGCTGGTACTGATGGTGGCGTGGGGCGCGCGCACGGCTGAACGTCAGCACGGAACATTTGGAGACATTAAAATAAAGTTTATTCTGTTGACTCCAACTGCTGACCGCGTCAATGTCCCTCTGAAGTCTATCATGATCTGTAATGTCGCCCACTTCCCTAACTAACTTCAGGTCGTCAGCAAACAACAGGCACGTCGACTCAGTAATCACCTCAGGTAAGTCGTTTACCATTACGATAAATTGGAGGGGTCCTAAGTTACTACCTTGACTGACACCTGATCTTGTAAAGTAGGGCTCAGACCGTTGTCCGCCGCAGTCGACATACTGACGCCTATCCCGCAAGTAGCTGGCAAAGAAAGCCAGCGTCTTTGGCGTACAGCCCACGCGGGCTAGTTTCGCGAGCAGGATATCGTTGTCGACCGTGTCGAACGCCTTCCTGAAATCGAAGTAGGCTACATCTACCTGCATCCCGGCATCTACCGCTGGCACCAATCGCGTCATAAGATGCAGCAAGTTCCCAGTTGTTCCGCGCCCAGGACGGAATCCGTGCTGCGCGTCAGACAACTGAGCACCAACCAGATCATACAAACAACTATGTATGGCGGACTCGAACACTTTCGCCGGAGTGCATAGAACTGCTACGGGCCTGTAGTCACTGGGATCTGGACCTCCACGTCCTTTAGGTACCGGTACCACTCGAGTGAGCTTCCAACGATCAGGAAACGTTGCGGTCGCAATGCAGGTGTTATATACATGACATAACGGGTCTGCCAAAACCATGCGGCAATCCTTGACGATGAATGGTGGTATTCCATCCGGTCCCACTGAACGCTTCGGCGGCAGTCGCGCGAGTGCACGAGCTACAGACTCTGGCGATAGGGTCCCCAGCTCAACACGCGCCGCGCCCGTGCCACCCGCCGCGTCCGCCGCCGATACACTCAGCGTGGCCGGCTCCGGGTTATACACCGAGTGAAAGAATCTAGCGAATTCATCTGTTTCATATTACGATGCTAAGTTGTGATTCATAAATAATTTTACATTACATTTCATGTTCAATTTAAATTTCTTACAATGAATTGCTAATTTTACTTAAGAAATTATATTTTGGCAACATTAAGTGTTGCAGGATGCAGAATTTATTTTGATTAATGCTAAGTAATTTAATCACCAATCGTAGTTTTTCAATATTTAAACTGTAATCATGACAGCCAATCACAAGAATTCAGGAAAATGTTGATGTGTCGGTAACAAAAAAATAATATAAAAGTAAGCGAAAATGGCGTCAGGAGTTCAGTCAGTATTAAAATTTTGAGGAATTATTACAAGTGGATAAAGCGTATATTATTATTGATTGTTTTGGTGAAGAATAAGGGTGGATTACGACATTTTGCTGAGATGAGTATAAATCTAAATTATAATTACTATTTTAAGAGGTTATGTTAGGATATCATTATCAATTTCTAAACAGTTGGGTTCTGGAATCATATTTTGAGACAGATCTTGTTGTGGAATTTATTAAAATCAATATAATTGTAAAATCAACTTTAATAGTTCATCGTTTTTATATACTATTATGTTTTAGTATCATTGACTGTTCAATAATTTTAAAAGAGCAACTATACCAGTTTCTTGCAGTTTCTTCTGGATAGCATGGCTTTTCCGAAACTGTGGTAGATTCATTTAATGATGAATAGATTTAACATTGAGATTAATAATTGCAATATAAATGTGATTCTAACATACACAACAAACTGGAATGAACAGAAATTAAAATCTATTCATGGTTATCTTTGTGTTTATTTTTAACCTACTAGCAGTGTGGTCTAATATCTGTGACATTTTCAGAAGTGGGATCCTACAGAGGTAGGATCCCGCAGCCCACATACAATTGGAGCATGAGGCCACTTCCTGGGAGGCAGTACATCAAAGTACTATCCGGATTTACTGGTAGGATCTAATTAAATTATTATTACTGATAGTTATGCTGGGACGGTACCCGCATTTTATCTAATGTTTATACAAAGTCAATCGTCCTACAATTGGTGGTTTAATAATAATTATTAGATTTTCCTAGCAGGTTTATTTTACTGATATACAGGTGTTATTTATGTTCCAATTTTTACGTTACGTTCCATACAGGAATTATTCTGAATTATAGAAGAAAGCATAAATTTATGGTTCGATTTACATGGTGTCGTTTGGGTTATTAAGTTTTATTAATTGGTTAATATCAGGATGGTTATGGTTATGGTGATACGAAATGTGATCTTGGTTTTAAAAAGTTTATATTATTTTCTATATACCTTCATTTTGAGATTAAGTGGTTTAAGTTTTGCTGTTCAGTGCCGTATGATGATCATTTGATGATATGTGCTAGTGTTTAAATTCCACGTATTTCGAAGTAATCAGTTCCTCAATAAAACTTTCTTGTTTTACTACTTGCATTGCAAACGTTTTAGTATAGTTTGTTTACTTTAATTCTTAAATGCCAATTAAATCGTCAACGAAAATACTATGACAGGATGGCGTGAGCAGTCCAATTTTTTTTTAGCGTATTTTGACTTGCTAAATTATTATTATATTTTTACATTTTAAAACGAAAGGATGGTAAATGGAGTTTAATTGAAGTGAATTTTTGATTATGGCTGTTTTATGGGGATTTTGTCATATTTGGGTTGGAAGAAGATTCTTCTAGATGAAAAAAAGAGGAAACTGGAGTACCTGTGTCATATTCTTCGTGGCCCTAAGTATGACCTTCTATTATTAACAAGCGGTCCGCCCTGGCTTCGCCCGTGGTACATATATGGCACTCAGAGATCACGTACATATCCAACGGTGAAAAAAATTTTTGAAATCGGTCTAGTAGTTCCTGAGATTAGCGCGTTCAAACAAACAAACTAGGCAAAAGAGACAAGGGACAGAGAAGGGCATCCCTGACTGAAGCACATACACCAGTGGTTCAATAAAAGCATCCGATCATTATTTAGATCTGCAGTGTCGAATGTTCAAGTTGCCAATATTATCGCCAACCTTCGATAGAAGAAGCACCGATAGAAGTATTTGGGTTGGTTTTGCGTTTAAATTGATTACTGTTCTGGCAATTCTTCTCATCTGAAACGCAACTGTTGCGGAGTATTTTTGAAAGTATTGAGCAACAATTTAAAGATTTCAGATTTGTAACTCTGGAGTTTTGTTATCGGATTTAGTTTCACTTGTTTTTACTGAAGTTTGCTATTTGCGTTTTCTAAAATTTTAATTGATAGATGTTTTAGTTTGAGAGTTGATATTGTAGAGGCGATAGAGTTGATATAGTAGAGTCGATAGAGTTGATATGGTAGAGTCGAAAGAGTTGATATGGTAGAGTCGATAGAGTGATATGGTAGAGTCGATAGAGTTGATATGGCAGAGTCAATAGAGTTGATATGGTTAAGTCAACAGAGTTGATATTATAGCAGAGTTGATAGTTGGTATAGTTGTTATTATAATATTATTACCTAAGAAAATTTAATTATTGTTATCAATGAAATTCACAAATGTGAAGTACTTAATTTAGATTTTAGTATCACGTGTTTCGTATTGCTTGTTGACAAAAGTCTCCTTGGTGCGCTCTACCTCTATTTCGTTTTCGATCTCAATTTTCGTGTCTCTATTTTATTTAGAATGTCGGTTACTTTTGTTTGCTTCCTTATACCTCGGCTACTGTGTCTGTCTTTGATCTTTACTACCAGCATGCTTCTTGCCTCGTGGTGGTACCTACTCGTGGTTTGCATTGAGAGCCCAGGTTTCGTAACCATAGGTTAAGCATGGTAAGACACAAGCGTTGAATTCTCTATTTGTAAGCACAATCCAAGTTATTTACTTTACATTATCTCTCTTAGAGCCCAATACTTGCTCCATTCATTTCAACCCTTCTCTATTTCTTTTGTTGTTAGATCTATAAGGGAAATTATCTGCCCTAAATAGATATATTCGTCAATGTGGTCAATATTTTTCCGTTTATTGTGATGTGATAGGAGAGTCTATATGGAGAGACTATAGTTGATAGTTATTAACTATAGGAGTTATTATAGGAAGTCTTACGAACGGAATGTCAGAGTAATGAACTAGACGAAAGTAAAGATCCGGTTGCTAATAGAGACGCATTGACACAGCAAGGTTAGCAGATCAATGTAAACATAGCGGACTAAGGCCAACTCGCTGCAGAATACTTCAAAAGACTGAAGTTGATTGGTTGTTGACTGAGAAATATGATTCACGGGCAAACCAGCGTCGAGGATTTGAATAGGATATCTACTCGTAGATGCTTTCATCGTTATCATCTCCGAAGACAAGATAGCAGAGTGTACAAGTGTGGACTTTCATACAGTTCTGTTGCTGCTGATGTTGTTTTCGTCATTTCCGAACTGTTGAAGATGATTTCATCATAATCTCCAAAGATAAGAGGACAATAAATATATTGCTGCTGCTGAGTTTGTTTTCATCATCTCCGAGCTGCTGAAGATAAGAAGACTAGAAATATACTGCTGCTGCTGAGGTTGTTTTCATAATCTCCGAGCTGCTGAACATGAGAGGACTAGAAATATACTGCTGGTGACAAGGGAGTGTAGAGCGAAGACTGATAAACAGTTCTGCTGAAGGTATCTTCAGTACTTAACGTAAGTCGCATGTTTAATTTGGCGAAATTTTTGATTTAAGTCTCAAGTCATAATCTCTGGCCAGGTGCAGGTGCTGGGATTACGAAAATTGGACTTGGCACTACAAATATTAAATAGCTGGTCACCGGGTTATAACATACAGATTTGAATAAGTACAAGTAAGTTTTACCTTGGATACCCCTATTGTTACTCCGTCGGTGAATGGATCAGTTAGACGTGTCTGATGGCGACTTATGAAGACTGTAGTAGAGGTAATGATTGATCTTGATTATTAATAGTTGGTTACCCAAACAAGTTGGTAACATAAGGCCTAACCGAACAAGTTCGTCATAAAAGAAGTTCGTAAGTTCGAGTTTAAAGATTTAATAGAAGTTAAACTATTATACTGTTTGGATAATCAATTCAAATTAAGTTGCAAGGTTTGCGACTAATTGATTTGGAAAAAGCTGCAGTGGCTAAATGGTTTTATTGTTAATGGCTAAATGGAAATTTGGAAATATTTGTGGCAAAAAAAATGGTTCTAATGGTTTTTAATGGTTCCACTTGGCAAAAATATATTATGATGGTTTATTGGAAAATATATGGAAAAGTTGAAAAAATGGTTGGAATGGTTTATAATGGTTGCCACTTGGAAAATGGTTATAATGGTTTTAACTGGTTGCCACTTGGAAAAATGGTTATAATGGTTGCCACTATTTGGTTCTAAAAAGTTATACTGGTAATTACAGATTTCTTTGGACAGTTGCAATGGTTGCGACTGAAAGGTTTGAATAGTTTTAATGATTGCAAATAAAACTTTTGTAAATGAATTTGATAAAAAGCTGAGCAAAATGTGTATTTTGGTAAATGGTCATATTTGATGATTATTTGTTAATAAGCTCATTGCAAATGGTATATTTGATGAAAAGGTATACTTACTCGATGAATTAGTTTGATAAAAAAATTATGGGTATATTTGGTAAATTACAATTAAATTACAATTATGAACATTTAATGAATAAATTTAATTAAGAAGACCGGCAGGTGGAGGTTAAAGAAAATCTGAATTGTTTTTATAATTAAAATTTACTGAATAATTTGACAGTTACGATTTTTATAATTACTTATTAACGTGCGAACATAGTTGAAAATAGTCGTCCGTGAGAATACTAAATCTAACATTTTCACTCAATGTAACACTGTACGTCGATGAAGCGCAAACGTAATCTATCAGCCGTAAGGTTGGTGCTGTCTTAGAGTCACAGGGTTGTCACTATAACAATATTTTGATAAACAGATGGGCAAAATATGTATTTTGGTAAATGGTCATATTTGATGATTATTTGTTAAATAGGCTTAATTAACTAAATGTGTTTATGTTGGTAATAAATAAATGAACTCTTCCATATATAAATAATAAATAATATACTTGAATAACGGGAAATTAATGGAAACTATCTGATAAATGCGTATAATCATCTTATAAACAGATGTATTTTATGAATCGGTACTTTATAAAATCTTGTGAAAATCTCTTTGAAAATAAACTAGTTTACTTTGCTCGCAATAGAATTTTTATATTGGTCAAGTAACAAGAAAAAAAAAAGCAGTAAATAAAGTGCAAGGGATTAATTGGTCGTTACTAGATAAAGTTCATGTTTCTCCAAGGTTAGGTTACTTGATTATTTTCATGTATGCAATTGATCGAACCTATTCATACCAATTTTTCTTTGCAGGGACGCAAAGGAACGTCAGGATGGGCGAGTGTGAAGAATGAACACTATTAACAGCATTATTACGATGCTAAGTTGTGATTCATAAATAATTTTACATTACATTTCATGTTCAATTTAAATTTCTTACAATGAATTGCTAATTTTACTTAAGAAATTATATTTTGGCAACATTAAGTGTTGCAGGATGCAGAATTTATTTTGATTAATGCTAAGTAATTTAATCACCAATCGTAGTTTTTCAATATTTAAACTGTAATCATGACAGCCAATCACAAGAATTCAGGAAAATGTTGATGTGTCGGTAACAAAAAAATAATATAAAAGTAAGCGAAAATGGCGTCAGGAGTTCAGTCAGTATTAAAATTTTGAGGAATTATTACAAGTGGATAAAGCGTATATTATTATTGATTGTTTTGGTGAAGAATAAGGGTGGATTACGACATTTTGCTGAGATGAGTATAAATCTAAATTATAATTACTATTTTAAGAGGTTATGTTAGGATATCATTATCAATTTCTAAACAGTTGGGTTCTGGAATCATATTTTGAGACAGATCTTGTTGTGGAATTTATTAAAATCAATATAATTGTAAAATCAACTTTAATAGTTCATCGTTTTTATATACTATTATGTTTTAGTATCATTGACTGTTCAATAATTTTAAAAGAGCAACTATACCAGTTTCTTGCAGTTTCTTCTGGATAGCATGGCTTTTCCGAAACTGTGGTAGATTCATTTAATGATGAATAGATTTAACATTGAGATTAATAATTGCAATATAAATGTGATTCTAACATACACAACAAACTGGAATGAACAGAAATTAAAATCTATTCATGGTTATCTTTGTGTTTATTTTTAACCTACTAGCAGTGTGGTCTAATATCTGTGACAGTTCTTAATATTTACATAACTTAATTTTTATTTAGTATCGTACATACCTAAACATATGAGAATGGATACATGAAATTGAGCTCTATTTCAATGCTTTTATGGTTTATTTTACTCTAAAACCGAACTTAGACGATTTGATCGAAAATTCTTACATAATTGGGGGCCTGTTTCAATTTTTCAATTGAAGAATTTTATTCTTGCTTGCCCCATCTTGCCGTTGAGCAATGCCTATTATAAATAATTGTTCTCGAGAGGAAATTAAAAATCTCACTTACAAGTCGAATTCTGAATGACCCGATACAAGATCCATACGCTGCTGAAGATACGGAAGACCGAGTAGGACCCAGGCTACGTTGCTTAGCGTTTGTGGACAATATGATTGGAAACTGGAACCTTTTAAAATCGTTGCAGAGTTCCCAACGCAATCCTGTCAGTGCATAATACTGGACCAGACTATGATACCAATCCAACCGCAACGAGGAGGGCTGAAAAATTAACATCAGAAAGACAAAATCATGACTAATACTCACGTATCAGTCCACCTAGAAACCATTGAGACCCTTTTGTAATATTTTGTATACCTTGGACACGCGGCTCAACTATGTAGGTCAAATTTTGAAAAATAAGTTTCCAGCTGAATCCGACTCGACTGGGACTGGGCAGCGTTCAAAAAGCTTGGAGATGTATTTATCGACTTCGATAGTTCGAAGAACCAATAAAGGTTGGGGTCCCAAGGTGCTGGACTGCTCCCTCACAACATGGATGGATGACATGTAGCGAGTCGCAGGGATCCGCTAAATTCAGCGCAAGACCAAGGCTCAGAAGTCCTTATAAAAGGGTTATGTGTGGACAGCCAGACCAGCAGTGGACGTCATCAGTTGATGACTAGGATACATATTAACTACTTAATTAAGTCCCTGTCTGGTTTTATCACCATATTATATCTCAAAAGTCAAAACATATTCATGACATGCACCAAATGGACTGCTGTTAACGTTCCATTTATTCTATAATTTACTCTTTTGATGTTTTAACAAAAACTACTGAATGGATTTTGATGCAACTTTTTGCATTCACTAGGTATTACTTCAGAGCAAATTTTAAAATATTTATAAAATTAAGAATTCTATTTTTAATCTATAATTTTCTAATTTTTACTGATATTTTACTGAATTCTATGCCCAAAATTTTCTTAATTTTATTATAAAATGCTTTTATTTGTGTCTTAATGCCATTATTATAAACTTTTTAAATTTCATTCATTTTAATTTTTTTAACGTCTAAATATATTGCAAATAATTATTTAAGCTTATAATAATTAAAAGCTTCCCTAAAAATAAAGAAATTTCAGAAATATCTTTGATTTAGTTTTAAAATAATTCAAAATGGTCATGGTAATTGTGGTAATTAGAATCATGGTAATGATAATTTTGCCATTTTTAAATTATTTAAAAATTAACAGATTTATTTTAAATTTTGCAGGCTATTTATGTGAATTAAAAACACGTTTTACATCATAAGAAAAAATAACAAGAAAATATAACGTGTATTTTAAAAGTGGTGATTTTTTTATGAATTAGATAGGAAAGTTGACAAAGTGCAGAATAACAACATTATTTCTCAATACCTTCAAAACGCTAAGACATGCGCTTAACCTATTACAATAAGTTCTTCAAACACAAAAGCCTTACGTATTAATGCTATCATGATGGATGCAGTACATATATTATCATTGTTATCATAGTGTTTGCATCGGGTCACGTAAATTAGGAAAAAGTCGTGGGACAGACTTTAGTATCTCGTAATTTTTTCATTTTTCGTTATTTTGTTACATGTTACATTCAATTCTATAGGTTTATTATTTATTAACAATACTTATTTATTTATTTTATTTATTTTTATACGATAGTTTTTGAGAAAAAAAAATAATGTTTCCAACAACTTAGGCAGTGAGACAGTCATGGTAGTGAGAAATTTGAGGTTTAAGATTTTTTTTAAGATGGATCTCACCTCTTTTATCTTCTTTTTCTTGATGGATGATATAGAGGACACTGTCTAGTGTCTACAAAAAAATTTACATAAGCCTGAGTTAGTTTTAAGGTACGTTCTCCAGCTTGGGACACGCTTTTTACAACATTTCGAAGAAGCATCCTAATACAGAACAGCAACGTCTTTACATAATTCAACCACTTGGGGCTGCCTCTGTCTGCCAGTATTGGCGTGTATTGAATATTGTATGCTCGTGAAAAAAGCTTACTATACAATCGAAGATTACGTTAATGATAAAAAAAAGCGTGGATTTGATTCGCTCCAGCTATGCGTGGGACTGCAGTTACTTGTATCATTATGATGATTGTAAGTTTTGATGGAAAAGAGCAACCACCGAGTTTCTTGCTGGCTCTTCTCGGTAGGAATGGCATTCCGAACTAGCGGTAGATTCATATTATAACGATTCAAAAGCGCTTGTAAAAGCTTATTTGAATAAAAAACATTTGAATTTTGAATTAAGTCATCATTTCTAGAAAATGTCCTACACTTATATCCCCGCTTATTAGCTTTATCTGGCATTCTTGAATATATCTGTCTTTTAATATCTGGTCTAATTTTTTGTTATCTTCTAAAACTTCTGCCAAAAAAATAAACATTCAGAAGTCTTCTGGATGTTTATTTTTAACTGCAAATAGAGTGAAATTTTGAAGTGTGGAGTCCTCATACAATGTTTGCAACACATTCATAAAGTTGATTGTTAATATGTAACAGACAGACAGATTTTTGCCATAATACAATAGTGAAAACCGTCTTTAAATCGGTTCAGCCGTCTCTGAGATTAGCGCGCACAAAAAACAAATAAACAGACAAACCGACAAACAGATAAAAATTTTAAAAACTATATTTTTTGCTTCAGTAACGTAAGTACAATACGTATCTATATTTTTTTTTTCGAAAAAATATTTAATGTTTAATGTTTAATATTTTACAGACACGACTCGTTTACGATTTTATTATATTAGTGACAACTACCAATATCAGTATCGATATAACTTAATACTTAAATGTTATGGGCATCACTTCAAATTGTCTCTGTACGAACTGTCCGGAACGAAATCTCTTATTCCTTTTTGTTAGCCTAGGTAAACGAACAGAACGGATTTGTTTTTCCGGGTTGTTAGATCGATCGAACTAATAGTATAACAGAAAGGAATAGAGGCTTTTTATCGCAGAAAATTCAAGTTCCCGCGGGAATCGAAAAAACTTGGTCCACGCGGACGAAGTCGCGGGTATCATCTAGTTATTTATAATATAAAAACGGCATTCAAAAAGTGTCAGATTTACGCAGTGTGGGTCTTCTTCGTTTGGCCCGTGAGGGCCAAGCGGGGGTACGTGCCTCGAGGCTAAGCTTCCTTACCCGGGCAGAGCACAGCGCATACCAGGCGGGAGCCGTGTACGTCACGTCAGCCGCGAGCGAACATAGGCTCCGTAGATCCGGAGCTTGGTCTTCGATGAGAGGCTTGAGGTGAGGACCTGGTGCAGCATCGACGCGGCAGCCGTGGCGTGGTTCACAACATGATTGATCATGGGAACCATGGCCAGGCCGGCGTCAATGTGGCACCCCAAGTAGCGCACCGAAGTCTGCCACTCTATGTCCTGTCCTCGCAATTTGAGCTGACGCATGTGCTTTCGGGCGCCGAACAAAATGGCGGCCGTCTTCCCCACGTTGACGGCCATTCTCCACTTGTCCAGCCATTCCGGAAGCAAGTCCAGCAGACGTTGCATGCGATTTGTAGCGACGATTTGGTGGAACGACGTTGCGAAGTACGCGCTGTCATCGGCGTAGAGCGACAGCACGTCTTCCTCCCCCTCGCGCAGATGGTTGGCGAGGGTAGGGATATCGTCCGTGTACACCGCGTAGAGACACGGTGATAGGCAGCTGCCCTGGGGTACCCCGGCCCGTATCGGACGCGGCTGGGAGTCCGCGCCTTCAACGGCCACTCGGAAGGATCTGCCTTCCAGGAATGAGGCTACCAGCCGCACGAACGCGGGTGGTAGGGTGGTCGACAGGAGTTTCGCCAGGAGTCTATCGCGCCGCACACGGTCGAAGGCCTTCTATATATCGAGAAAGATCCCGACGATGAAGTGGCCACGATTCCTCTCACTGGCGATATAGTGCAGTGCTCTCGCCAGCTGGAGCGTCGTTGAATGGTTACTGCGAAAGCCGAATTGCTCGGCACGCGGACGAAGGTGCGGAGCAAGCCTTCGCAGCAACAGGCGCTCGAACAGCTTGGCGATGTGCGGCAGTAGGGTGATGGGGCGGTAACTTCCTGGTAGGCGGCGGTCCTTTCCCGTTTTGGGGATAGTAATGACTTTCCCCAATTTCCATGAGTCCGGGAAGTGAGCGGTACGGAGTACGCCGTTGAAGAGTCTCGCTATTGCTACTAGAGCTCTTCTCGGCAGCTGCTGTAGGGCGGCGATCGGGATCCCGTTGTGGCCTGGCGCCTTCCTTTTAGGAAGTCGGAAGACAGCCTTCCTCAGCTCAGACGGGTAGATGAAGTCGTCTCCCCGGAGCGGAGGAGTCGGGCTCGACAGGAAATCCTCTATCTGTTGCACGATCGCCGCGTGGTGTATTAGATTTACGCTTTACAGATTTACGCTTAGGCGAAGTGTGGAGTTTACATTCGTCTTGATAGATGTCGCCCGTGTCGCCTAAATAATGCATCAAAAAATATATATTTGAGCGCCATCTATCATTATACTGTAAAAGCACTTCGCTGCCTACATGCTATAAAGTTTTATAGGTTAATTAAAAGGAAAGTTGCATGAAGGTTCATATCTAAGCAAGAGGATTGTGGATTATTATTTAATCGTATGGCGTTTACTTAGATCTAAGGCGTTTTTATAAAAATAACGCTTATTTCGCCTGCAAGTTGTCGCTCGTTTAGCACCACCCAGGGGACACGTGCAGGGAGGTAGAAGGTAGTTCCTGCGGACGTGAGCGACGGGGCTTCCTCCAATTGTGGATTGTGTGTTGCGATATACCTACTTAGGATTTGTTGAGTTCAAAATGAACCAAATAAACAAGGCAACATGAATAGGAAAAGTAAATATTCCAATGCGTCGAATGAATCTAGGAAAAGAGTAGGTACTCTTTTCCTAGATTTATGCGACGCATTGGATCGATGGAGTGAGTAGTTTCAGATCGTACGATCTGCCCTAGAAACTACTGGTGAAACTAGGTGAGTATACCTAGGTATTTAGGGGTCCAATCAATACAAGCTATCCTATCTATCTCTAGCAGTGGACAACCGTCTGCTAAAACGACGAATTCTGCTGTTATTTCGAAATTCCAGACAATAACCGACTTCAAAAAAAGAAGGAGGTTATCAATGTATATCATATTGTTGGAATTGCACAATATTCAGATATACATATTAGTCTATATATGGGCTTCTTAACCCGTGTGCCAAATTTCATAAGTGTACATATGTATGTATGTATGTTTGTCCAAGTACCTAAGTATTTCTCCGAAACTATTAATCGAATTGCAATAATTATTCTTCAACGTAGTCAAAATCGGTTCTGAAGTTTAAAAGATATGCTCCAAAATGTGTTTTTTGTTACATCAACTTGTATTTCGACGGCGCCTACGTAAATCATCGAAAGTCAAAATTGACAATTTTTTTAGTTCAATTGGCTTATATATTGACCCCCTAAAAGGAAAATCATTATAGATATTAGCTGAAATTTGAGTCGTAAAACATCGAAAGTGGCACTAACACTCCGGGTTATATCATCGAAAGCCCTTGATTCGGTCAATTACGCCGCAGTGGTCTACGTGCGAGCGAGACGAAACTGCCATTTTTGAGTATTTACGTAGTAATTCAGTTTAAATTTTTATCGAAACTGATAGTTTCATTTTTATACATCGTAGATAAACACTCGATAGTAAAACGAAACTACCAGTTTCATTTTTGTACTGCGGAGTTAAATCTCCTCAATTAAACTAAACTACCAGTTTCAATGATGTCAAGGTTAAATTTATTTTATTTCTTACGTAGTTTCGATATATTTTTCATTATTTTTTTGTTATTTTTGACAAAAAAAAAATTTTAACTTCTGTTAATTTGATATTAATAGTTTTTATATATGTAAATGAAAACTGACACCTCAAACCACAATATCACTAGCTCCTACCCATTTCCATCAACATCGGTATTGACTGAGAGTCAATAACAACTTACGCCTGTTGATAGTCCGTACCTAGCCAATTGCCAGCGTAAGCTTTCTGTCTCGGAGTGTGATTCACCTAGCACGAGCGTTACATCAAAAAAAAAGAGAAAGACTACGTCTACTACCGTTTTTTCCGGGATAAAAACTACCGGCCTTACTAGCCTCCCCCGGGATATAACCTACCTCTATACCAAATTTCAGCAAAATCAGTTGAAATGATGGGTCGGGAAAGCATAGCAGGCAGACAGACAGTTTTTTTTAAATCGGTTAAGAAACATCTTAAACCTGGTGTACTTTAAAAAAAATGTGCCGAATTGAGATCCTCCTCCTTTGTTGAAAGTCGGTTAAAAAAGTAGCCTATATCCTTCTCCGGGATGTAATCTAAACCTATACCATACTAGCAAACCCGGCGAACTCCGTTTCGCCACCAGATGGCTTTCCCGCTAAAAAGATTTTCCCGCTTTTCTGTTGAAATTTTTCCTGAATTTTCTTTGCTATAAACCTCACGGAGCCCGAGACCTTTCCAACGAATGCAAAACCGTGGAAATCGGTTCGTGCGTTCTGGAGTTATAGCGTCAGGAAGGAAAACTCGACTTATTTTTATATAGTAGATTTCATTAAAATTGACTGAAAAGATGGGCCGCTAAAGCGTAGCAGACAAACAGACAGACAGATAAACACACTTTTGCATTTATAATATTAGTTAGTATGGATTTCAACTTGTGAATTTCGTGAGAGGGATTCGAACCCGCGATATCTTACTACTTAATGAATTTTTCATCCCGCCAGGAAGAAGCTGTGTTCTATTTAAAATACGTTAAAAAATATTTAATACATAATAACATAAGAAAAATTCATAAAATCACCTATCACCAATAAAGTACTTATTAAAAAAAAATATCAAATAAAAAATTGGCGACTCCTATACCACTAAATCGGAACACAGAAAGTCTTCCGCTGATTCATTGCAAAATGTCGTATGTGTCGAACTTTTGTTACAAAATTTAACCCTAAGTATAAAAACGTATGGTTGGTTTTTGTGAACCGTTTGGTGTCTTAGTCTATATTATCTATAACTGTGTTTGTATAAGCGATTGTGGACGCTTTTTGAGTATTAATTTGTACGTAATGTATCCTTAGTTTGGTAAATCGATGCCTGTAAATAACTGGTTCTCGGTGATCCCGTGTAAAGGAACAATCTAATTTTCATATCTTTGCTACCCTACGCTCCCTTCCTATGTTTACAATATCCTTAAGGCCATCAGAAACTACGTGTCCCAGATACTCAAATTGTGTAACACGGATGAGGAGTGCTCCATTTAACAAGATGCTATGCTCTACCTGGCCCTCTTTCTCCGGTATAGGTACCTGTTGCCCTAAAGATGATGGAAATTCACTCTAGTTTTCATTATATAAATCAGCCATTGACTGGCTGCGTACTCTTGGCACGTTTCCAATACCTCCCTTACTGATCTAACTGTTGGACCCAGCGAACCATTTCGTCTGAGTTTACACAGACGTTGTCTATCCAGCAGACAGACTAAAGAAGAGTAGCAAGGACACCTCCTCCTTGCCTAACATCACACTTCAAATTATATGCGCGGAAGAGCGCATTACCGCACCCAACATAGTTTGTTTGGTATGAATACCAAAATTTCAGACTCTCCTAATCCCCAATGGTACGCCCATGGTACGACATTATAAGACAACATCTCGAATATCCTTGAGAAGTCCAAAAAACAAGCTTAGGTAGATAGGTGTTCGTCTCTCTTTGTTATAATGGACAGCCTGCTTGACTTGATTGCACTCTCCGTAGATAACCTTCGTCTAAAACCGAATTGACCACTATGGAGATGCAAAATCTGTTTCAGTTTGTTGTCAATCAAACGGTCCAATATTTTGGCTATAATGGTAACCAGCCCAACGTAACAATAATTGTTTTATCCAAAATGTCTCTAGACTTGTTCTTCGGAATAGGCACTATTACTGCGCGCATCATGTCATGGTGGATATAGAAGAGACTTACACATAGAAAGTAAAACATAGGCAACACTCTAGGCAAGTGAACTCCGTTTAGGTACTTGATGCTAAGGCCATCGTGCCCAGGAGATTTTCCTCTACTCATGTTATTGACAATGTCAGTTACCTGCTAGGCTGATAAACGTGGATTTTCTCCTACACTAACGGGCTCAGCATCCTCACTCAAACTTGACGGTCCCAGAGGTGATGGAACACCAAAATGGATGCTAAACATGTTCGCTATGTTAAAAGGTGAGCAGCATCGCTTTAACTCTGCTATTACAAGAAGACGTGGGAAAATAATAAATATTAAAAATAACGATTTTCTCTCATCATCATTATTTTTAATATTTATTCATCATGATGGTGGATAACTGTTCTTGCCAAAGTGCCATTCTTAGAATATTTATTTATTTTTATCCGTAGTTTATTTTTGCTTACCTGTTATTTTGATTTACTCAATTTGATCTCAATTATTTGTATTAGTACGTTAAAGTAATACATATTATTAATGCGTAATTTCAATGCAAAACTTTTATCAACCTGGTTGTGATTTTCAAGTGAATTTTTATTACAAGGAACTGTTTTTCTTTAAAACGTAACTACTTAGCTCAAACCTTACCAAATTATATCGAAACTGGTAATAGTAAACACATTTCATTTCGGCGTAACTCATCGAAACTGCCAGTTTCTTTGGATACTTAAATAATATATTCATCGTAAATTATCGAAATTGCCAGTTTCGATCATAACTTCAAAAATATTTCCATAGTCAAAATCGAAAGTGGCAGTTTCGATATAAATCATTGTTAAAAATCAAAAATATTATGACGTAAACTTTTGAAACTCAATTTTCCGGAAAAGTAATATATTTTCACAAATTTATATATTTGAAAAAATATATAAACTAAATAACTAATTTATGACGGATACCAAAATTTGGAGGTACCTAATTGTTTAAAAAACAAAATATAACAGAAACAAACTTTAAACGGCTCTGGTGAAAAGTGCCAATTTTGACCTTCGATGAATTACCGTCGATTTATTTGTAACCACCTAGCTGATGCCTGCGACTTCGTCTGCATGGATTTAGTTTTCGAAATCCCTCGGGAACTCTTTGATTTCCCGAGATAAAAACCTAGCCTACCTATGTAACTCCAGGTCCTCAACTATTCCTATGCAAAAAATAGCCTCGATCCGTAGCTCTGCAGCGGCTTGATTGAAGGACAAACCAACAAACACTTTCTCATTTATAATAATAGTCATGTAGCTAGTATGTATATGAATTATAATCATACATGAAGTATACTAGCTTTTGCCCGCGGCTTCGCCCGTGTGGATAAATGTAGCCTATGTTCTATGTCAGGCTATAGGCTATCTCCATTTCAAATTTCAGCCAAATCGGTTCAGTAGTTTTTGCGTGAAAGAGTAACAAACAAACTTACTCTTTCCGCCTTATGATATTAAATAAATAATAAAAGTATCTATGTTATTAGGTCCTTACATAATATGAAATTGCCGTTTTGTCGTTCTGGCCACTTTGATCTCAAATAGGTAACTATCTTTTCTTTGGTTAGGAATTCCAATTTCATTACAGCTATTTACTCGTGCTTTTGAAAAGTTTTGAAAACTTTCAATCATTTGTTTTTCCCTCTTTTGGTTTTTTCTTTGTGTCACTCAGTTTATAAAATGGAAAACTTAAAATTTCGCGTTATTTACGAGAACGAGTTCCATCATGGCACCAGTGCTGCAGAAACGGCTCGAAGGATTAATGATGAAGGACCAAGACCAAAGTTGATAATGAAGGAATCACTGAATAGATAAATAACGTTATTTATCTATTCAGTGGAAGGAATGAAGGCTACAAACCACGTCCAAGCTGGTTGTCCTTTAGTAGGTATATGTGCCGCGAGGGAGGGGAGAGGGTCTATCCGGGGGGGGGGGGGGGGGGGACACCCCCTCAACAATTTTTTATTTACTTAAGTTCGGTATATCAACCCATATATGTTCAACCCTAACCTAACCTACCCTTTTGACAATTATGTTTTTCCCTTAAGTATGGTGTATTAACCCCATAGGAACCTATTATATTTGCGTTCAACCCTAACCTAACTTAGCCTTTTGACAAATATTTGTTTTTTACTTAAGTGCGGTAGGCCGGGCACTACCTGAACATTTATGTTCAACCCTAACCTAACCTAACCTTTTGACAAAAAATTTGTATTAGCCCAGTAAAAACCGAAGTGAGCACTTATTAAACTGCTCTGGTTCCATCACAGCCTTCTATCACAGCTGTAAGGTTTTCTGGTGGTCGTCTTTCTGGGCAGTTAAAAAATAAGTGGGGGAGGGGGAGGGGGGGGCGGTGCGCCCTAGGCAAGTTAGCTTAGTCCTACCTAATTCCCTCACACCATCCTTCACACAAATAAGTAGAGATTTGCATGAATTTCGGGAAAACTAACCTCAAAATGTCGAAATTTCAAAAATTAATTTCTCGAAAACTATTCCGATTCGACGGAAAATATTTTGGCGTTACGTTTATTACATTAAAATACCTTTCTGTAAAAAAAAAAACATTAACTGTCTACTGCACGGCACATATACTAAAGGTGTGCCTCCAAGCTAGCTGCAGGCTGCGGTGTTAGTGATAAAACTGTTTTAATCCACTGAAAGCAAATTGGGAAGATGAAAAAGCTTGAAAGGTGGGTATCTCGTGAATTTAGTGCAGCAAACCGACAAACGCGCGTCGACTGCTGCGTTACATTACTCAACCGGCACAATAATGAAGGGATTTTAAATCGAATTATTACCTGTGATGAAAAGTGGATCCTGTACGATAATCGGAAATGCACATCGTAATGGCTGAACCCTGGCGAACTAGCCAAATCCTGCCCCAAGCGAAAATTGACTCAAAAAAAATTATTCGTGAGCGTTTGGTGGACTAGTGCCGGTATCGTTCACTACAGCTTTCTTAAATCTGGCCAGACGATTACGGCGGATGTCTATTGTCAGCAACTGGAAACCATGATGGAAAAGCTAGCTGCTAAACAACCGAGACTGGTCAATCGCTCTAGGCCACAGCTGCTTCAGGACAACGCTAGACCAACCACTGCACAACAAACAGACGGCTACTAAATTAGAAGAGCTTTAATTGGAATGTCTTAAGACATCCACCGTACTCCCCGGACCTTGCTCCTACAGATTACCATTTTTTTCGAAATTTGGATAACTTCTTGCCAGGGAGAAAATTCTACTCCGATAAGGCAGTCCAAAGCGCCTTCAAAGATTTTACTGATTTCCGCCCGAATGATTTTATAATCGGAATTGGACAAAGTGGTAACTGTGCTCGTAGCTTACGAAAAAAGTGTTTTTACTTATAGACAATTGTGTTTTGCTGTGTGAGGCTGCAAAGCCGAACTGAACGTAAATACGAAAACATAACCTAATACGTAAGTTTACAATTTTGACCTTATTTTAGCCTGATTGTTAAAGATAAAAACAGGTTATATTTGTAAAGACTTGCATGAATGCTACAAAGTATACAAAAATAACTAAAAATAAATACTTATTTACCATTATGAAAATATTGCATCGAGACTATCGCTATCGCATACTTATACGCTGACGCCTGGTCTATATCTCTTTCTCTTTCTACGTCTAATAGGTAGGTCTATTGTATAGTCCCACAGACTTATCTGACTCGGTGGCCAAAATTGGAACTATTTTTATACCTTTTTAGTTTTTTTTTTTTTGAAACTAGCGACGCTGTCACCGGTTCAGATAAATTTGTGGGACTAGTCCGGACGTGACGTAGTAGTAGTGGGACGTGGATAGTTAAAATGAAAAACTAAACAAGCATAAAAATTTGTTCCAATTTTGGCCACCGAGTATAATGTATAAGCATGGACTGAGGTCCATGTTTATAAGAAAGATAGGTAGGTCTTGTTTACTGTTCTTTGAATGTTCGAAAAAGACCACCTTCGTCAGGGTCTGCATCCCTATAATGTTGAAATTCCATGACCGCGTACGAAGCGATTTGCTTCCTCGTTGCTAATTCGAACCGCTAGGATATCGAACGATTTTCCGGCTTCCGTTTTTCGCTCCGCTTTTAATATGGTATCTTCAAATTAATAGTGAATCATTCTTCTTAGCATTCATCTTAGGCTGGATCACTACTTGCCAGCAAGCCTGAATGCAGCCAAGCGCTAGTCTGTAAATAATTTAATATAAAAAAATATTTTTAAACAACCGACTTCAAACTCCCGCGCCAACTTTACAACAACAAGCACACGCTATACAAAGTACTTATTTTATTGTTGATATTTTAAAAACCGCTCGACCGATTTTGATAAAATTTGTATGGGACCACATGGGAAGTATGCCCTTTCAAATAAAAAAAAGAATCATCCAAATCGGTCCACCCAGTCAAAAGTTCTGAGGTAACAAACATTTAAAAAAAAAAATTGTGTGTGTCAGCTCCGAGTTCCGACGCACGACTGGAGTACTCGTACTATCCTATTTTGATACTCGGCAAGCCTCGTATCAAAAAACAGCACTCGAATTAAAATGACCTTCATTGCGATACAGTTGCATAAATAGCTATATTGATATGTATAACAAAAACAGCAATATAAGTACATTGACACTGATAGAAACAAACAAGCCCAATAACATATAGGTATAGCACTCTTACGTCACAACCAAATTAGAAAGGTACCAAACCAAACCATAGGTGCGCACCAAAAAAGTAACGAGGTCATTCATCAGTAGATTTTACCTCTCATATTTTTCTCATACCGGTACCGATTCTTAAGGAGTAAACTCCAAAAAATACAGTTGAATTGAGAACCTCCTCCTTTTTTTAGTCGGTTGAAAAAAGTAGTCCCATCATAATTATCGTTTCTTTTCTTATCAACAGTCTACGATGCCAAGCCCAAGACGAATGCCAGGACAAATGCAGCATCAGATTCAATAGTATAAAGGTAAAGAAATGTTAAATACAATGCGAGATTAAATACATCTGTGAAGAAGAAGAAGAGAACAGAGAAGAGAAGGACTCTTGTGAAAATGGCGACGACAATGACCCGTGCGGTAGGTCTGAGGAGGTGAGCAGCAGCACCAGAGGTGAGAAACTTGTCAGAGGACCCTGAGTGTAAGCGTTGCTGACTATATGTAGTGTGAATTTATTGATGTTTTTTTAATTGATAGAAGATACCCGATAAGTTGCTCAATACAATTTCTGCGGCAACAATATTGAATATGCACTATTGAACTTAGATACACTATACGTAACAAAAAAAACACTAAATACAAAACAATAAGGCTCAGCTTTAGTATACTGGACGCGGAGTTGGACGTTCATATTTTTTTTACAGAAAGATCTTCATGTGGTAAGCCTTGCACTAAAATATTTTACGTCGAATCCTAATACTTTTCGAGAAATAATTTTTTGAAAATTCGCAATTCACAACACTTTTCACTATTTATTACAACATTTGCCATAGATTACAGACTTATTGACGTTTAGTTGGCGTACTAAAGTTTCGTTTTACGTAATAAAATCCGTTCCAAACATAAAAAGTAATAAAAAATGTTAATAATCGAGTAATAATCATATTATATGTGTACCGATTATTGGAAAAACGGAACGCGTGCATTGGCGCCAAAATTCAAATCTATGAGTTATCGTTTTACGCGTTTTTCAGTTTTAAGGTTACAAGGTTAAAAAAAAAACGTTTTAAGGTTTATAGGTTTAATTATTTAACTAAAAAAGGTATAAAGGTGTGTTATTACATTTATAATTAGGTACTTGAGCATATCATACACAAAACCGAATCGGCACACCCCGACTCCACGCAGTCTTGTCTGCCCTGCCCCTAGAGTGTTTTTTTTAAGCGCGAAGCCAGAAGCTCGCGTAGGAGGTCTTCTGGCGTAGCCCATTCTAATTAAGAAATTAACCTTTTCCACTACCTAAAACAAAAGGTAAGGTACTTTAAAGTAGGTATAATTAATTAAAACGTATAAAAGTAAAACCTAACCTCAAAATTTTAAAAAATTAATATCTCGGAAACTATTGAGTTCCGAAATTTTTCCCTTGGAGGGAGGGTTCACCCCCTTCCCCCCTCCCTCCCCCCGCCTTCCCTCCCCCCTCCGCCGCGTCCAGTATACTAAAGCCCAACCAACAATAAAAATACTACTACCTGTTCTCTAACAATAATTTTATTATTTTTGTGTTGTTGTTGTATATGTTCCTATTAAAGAACAACAGTTGCCAAATAGTGGCAGAGCCCATAGACCTATTCAAATTACCATAGAGCTATTATAATTTGCTATAAACTACCGTAAATGTCATTGGCACAGACTTGAGCAGTAAATATGTTCCTTGGACTTGAGACTATGGCTCATGGCTGACAACATAGATAATACACTATATAGGCTGACAAATTTTACGTCTATAGTCTCGCACACGTTATTAATTTACAAAATATTGAAAATGTACATACTATTATAATGATTTTAAATTGAAATAATGTTGCCGTTGTGGCTTGATAGTGAGATATAGGTACATAGACTGGTAATTTTAATGTGTACGAGATTTATTAGATACAGCACGTTTCAATAATAATTTACTGAAAACTGAGAGAGTAGAAATAATATATTTTTCGAATTTACATTGCCTACTCGATTTTATTACATTTATAATAATGGGATCTTCACCAGAGGTAAATTTATTTTAATATATCGATTAATAACCTCCTCATCCAAAATGACCAACATAGTCCTTATTCTCTTAAGTTCAAAACTCACGCCCTTGAGGCATACCGCCAGTCGTATTATTTTAATATTATTGACGAAGTTTTTACCCGACTGCGGAACGCACAGGTTTATGTGTTCGTCAGTCTATATAATATGTATTTTTGTTCCTTGCAGGACAGCTACAGCCTAAGCGCGTGGACCGATTTTGATGATTCTTGCACCAGTTTATGCCGAGTATATCAGTAGAGTATCACTGTGGAAGCCGAATTTGAGAAAAAACAAAATGGCGCCCTCTAGAAACCATAATGTAACAAATTAAAAACTTAAAGTCGATAGACTATGGCAAGTGGGGTATCGATGAATAGGTCTTGCAAAATCATAGTTAGGTTCCCTTGATCATTTTCTTATTTTAGCGATCATTTAGGATTTACGAGGTTTCAAAGGTTCATTTTTAGTGTATTCCTTTGTGTCGCACTACAGACTAAACGGCTGAACCGATTTTGATAATACTTGCACCACTAGATTTATCTTAATCTTGTGAGTGTCACTACGGAGGCCGAATTTGAGAAAAACAAAATGGCGTCCACTAGAAGCCAATTAATAAATAAAAGTCGATAGGCTCTATAGCCTATCAATAGTCGATAGGCTCTATAGCAAGTGGGGTATCGTTAGATAGGTCTTTTAAAATCACACCTAGGTTCCTTAAACCATTTTTCCGTTTAAATGATAATTTAGGATTTACGAGGTTTCAAAGGAAATGTTTAAAGTTCCTACTCATATCATCTATGTCTATCAAACTAGGTGGATTATCTCAAAAATCACTCAACCGATTTTAAAAATTATATTACTAGAAATCTACATTATTAACAAGTAAAATAGGCTATATTTTATTTCCAAAAAAATTAGAGATCCTTACGAAAATTGCAATAATGTGAGTTAAGTCGGAAAAAACGATCTCACCTGAGAGCTTACGTGGCGTGCGCTGCCTAAATCGATAAAGTTACACGACAACAATGTATGGTGGAAACGTTCCTCTCAAAAAGTTCTAAAAAAAGTCCGCGATAGCATATAACTAGATATCTTTTAAGGTTGACTCACAATAACCATTTTTATGATTTTCAAATTTGGTCACTGCTTTACTTGCGAAGGTGTTTTACCAACATAGTTTTAATCGTTAATTACTTATCAAATCTTACTCATCTCAAGTATTTAATTTAGACAAAAATTGTCCTTTACTTACACCATTCAATTTCGATGAATATCTTATGAGATATAGAAATACAGTAACCTCATCAGAAAATGACGCGGACCACAGCGGATGGGCGCTTCTTCATTGGACGGCCCGGCCCCGGCCCGGCAACGACACCGACATCAGTGGACGCATAATTGTATGAAGTTGTATGGCGCGCTGTCTCACTGGGGCGGCCCGGCAACGACATGCCGTCGCCGGCACCGGCATGTCGTCGGTAGCAAGTCTCCCACTGGTGTCGGGCCGACATTTTTATGCATGTGTTGTGTACGCATACAAACGTCCATGTGGGCGTGCGAGTGATCAGAGACTCCGCCCCGCGCTCCCTAGGCTCTAGTACACAATTCATTTACATTTTTCGATACAGTTCATTAGTAAATAATCAAAGCTGTCTTTACGCATCCATACTAATCCATACTAATGTTATAAATGCGAAAGTATGTCTGTCTGTCCGCTACGCTTTGACGGCATATCTATTCAACCGATTTTGATGAAATTTCGTATAGGGATAGGTTGTATCCCGGGTAAGGACTTTTTATCCTGGAAAATTAAAGAGTTCCTGCGGGAATCTAAAAACCGTAACCCATGTGGACGAAATCGCGGGCATTATCTACTTAGTACGGAAATAATTGAAAAACTTATCCGGGTGACCGGGTCATCGGTTAGTTTTCACATAAATTCTAATACACGCCATATAGATATGTTTCTTTTATAGTTGGATGCACCTAAAACCATTTACTGATACCTACTTCTTTTTTTTTGCGTCTCAATAAACTAGATGATGCCCGCGACTTCGTCTGCGTGGATTAATTTTTTTGATTCCCGCGGGAACTTCTTAATTTTCCAAGATAAAAAGTAAATAGCCTATGTCCTTCCCCGGGATGTTACCTACCCCTATACCAAATTTCATCAAAATCGGGTGAAAAGATGGGCCGTTAAAGCGTAGCAGACAGACAGACAGACAAACAAACTTTCGCATTTATAATACTAGATGATGCCCGCGACTTCGTCCGCGTGGATTGATATTCTTTGATTCCCGCGGGAACTCTTCAATTTTCCGGGATAAAAGTAGCCTATGTCCTTTCCCGGGATACAACCCATCCCTGTACCAAATTTCATCAGAATCGGTTCAACAGATACATTTTTTTGATTCCCGCGGGCACTCTTCAATTTTCCGGGATAAAAAGTAGCCTATGTCCTTCCCTGGGATGTAACCTATCTCTGTACCAAATTTCATCAGAATCGGTTGAGTAGATGGGCCGTGAAAGCGTAGCAGACAGACAGACAGACGGACAGACAGACAGACAATATACTTTCGCATTTATAATATTAGTAGTATGGATACAACAAATATATCGCTCTTGTTCGCACTTCGCGAGTTCACGACCTACTGTTATAAAATAGGTATATATAGCTGCCGTGTCGGTGCCGGTGTCGGTCAATGAAGAATGTAGGCGCCGGTGCCGTGTCGTTGTGAACTGTCGGTGTCGGTGTCGGTGCCGGGCCGGGCCGTCCAATGAAGAAGCGCCCAGGTAAAGGGTGAAGGTGGGGCGTACTCTCACAATATAATAAATATTACAGTAGTATTGAAACATATCATTGTATACCTAAGCTTAATGTGACGAAATAACAAGTCTCAAAAAACTTGATGATTTTTACTCCTTCAATCGATCAATCAATAAATTCATCAATGCCACATGCAGCGCATATTCGACTAAAATAACTTCCGACTAACATTTTTAATGTCTATTAAAATATTAGTTTCGAGTCCACTTAGTTATAAACTAAATACTAAATAAATAAATACGTCCACTACGTACTAAATACGTACAATTTGTGTTTTTGAAAATACTTAAAAATACCTACTTTTTTGCATTGTCTATGGGCATTTTCGTAAGTGGCCGACGTTCATTGCCGAGGTCTCGTGACGTCGATGCGATAGGACTCTCGAAAATGAATAAGCACATTTTTAGGAAAAATAGCAAACTTTACCAAATTAATATTAGCATTATAACATATGCAAATAGTAATGAGCATCGGCTTAATTTATTCGTAATGACGAGCGGTGATCACCATAACCTGATGGTTATGGTACTTCTCATACAAAATACATTATTAGTACCTTTGGTGCTACCACAGAATAGGTAATAGTGCTACTTCGGGCAGATAAAACGTCGCCTGTTTCCGATAAATACTTGACTTTTAAATCGTATAATATTAATAAAATTTATCAAGGCGCAGTCGCACGTCCTAAAGCTAAACTTAACATGCGACTGCGCCTTGATACATTTTATTAATATTATACGATTTAAATTGATAATAATGAAATACTTCAATTCATGTCTTGTTTTATACTTTTTGGTATCCAAGCAGTCGGGTTTTTTGTTTTTTATAATTTCCCATGGTATATTATGTGGAATAATATTATGCTCGTTGCGCACCGACTGCGCTCTTAGCCGATGCCTACGCCATAGAAGCTATTATGCCAAACAGCCCGATCCGTCCAGTAATTTGAGCTATGCGTTGATAGATCAATCAGTCACCATTTCCTTTTATAATATCTAGAAGATTTTCTGAATCTCGCTAACATTATAATCTCTCTCTAGGACGATGAGATATCCTCCCTATCAACTCTGGAGCTGGAGGTCACCAAGTATCTGGACAGGGAGTCGACCACTGCATACAACGTGTATCCCGGGGTTGAGATGATCGACTACGACTACGCCGTTGAGAGGAATAACCTATACTCCACCAAGTGCGTATATGTTTTGTATGTAAAACCTATGTTAGAAGTTCAGAAGACGATGTTTAGGGAAAGGGCATCGCAGATGACTGTCGTATACGTGACCAAGCTTGATGGTTCTCGCACAAAAGGTGGATAAGGACTAAGGAGACATACTAAAAGGCCTCTAGAAGACTGGACTCAAGAACCTCGCATGTTTCTTCCCCTTTTTTACCCGACTGCGGAACGCACAGGGTTATGTGTTCATCAGTCTAAATATGTATTTTTGTTCCTTGCAGGATATCTACAGCCTAAACGCGTGGACCGATTTTGATGATTCTTGCACCAGTTTATGCCGAGTATATCAGTAGAGTATCACTGTGGAAGCCGAATTTGAGAAAAAACAAAATGGCGCCCTCTAGAAACCATATTGTAACAAATTAAAATATTAAAGTCGATAGACTATGGCAAGTGGGGTATCGATGAATAGGTCTTGCAAAATCATAGTTAGGTTCCCTTGATCATTTTCTCATTTTATCGATCATTTAGGATTTACGAGGTTTCAAAGGTTCATTTTTAGTGTATTCCTTTGTGTCGCACTACAGACAAAACGGCTGAACCGATTTTGATAATACTTGCACCACTAGATTTATCTTAATCTTGTGAGTGTCACTACGGAGGCCGAATTTGAGAAAAACAAAATGGCGTCCACTAGAAGCCAATTAATAAATAAAAGTCGATAGGCTCTTAGCCTATCAATAGTCGATAGGCTCTATGGCAAGTGGGGTATCGTTAGATAGGTCTTTTAAAATCATACCTAGGTTCCTTAAACCATTTTTCCGTTTAAATGATAATTTAGGATTTACGAGGTTTCAAAGGAAATGTTTAAAGTTCCTACTCATATCATCTATGTCTATCAAACTAGGTGGATTATCTCAAAAACCACTCAACCGATTTTAAAAATTATATTACTTATAGAAATCTACATTATTAACAAGTAAAATAGGCTATATTTTATGTCCAAAAAAATTAGAGATCCTTACGAAAATTGCAATAATGTGAGTTAAGTCGGAAAAAACGATCTCACCTGAGAGCTTACGTGGCGTGCGCTGCCTAAATCGATAAAGTTACACGACAACAATGTATGGTGGAAACGTTCCTCTCAAAAAGTTCTAAAAAAAGTCCGCGATAGCATATAACTAGATATCTTTTAAGGTTGACTCACAATAACCATTTTTATGATTTTCAAATTTGGTCACTGCTTTACTTGCGAAGGTGTTTTACCAACATAGTTTTAATCGTTAATAACTTATCACAATAAATATCTTACTCATCTCAAGTATTTAATTAAGACAAAAATTGTCCTTTACACCATTCAATTTAGATGAATATCTTATGAGATATAGAAATACAGTAACCTCATCAGAAAATGACGCGGACCACAGCGGATAGGTAAAGGGTGAAGGTGGGGCGTACTCTCACAATATAAATAAATATAACAGTAGTATAGTAACATATCATTGTATACCTAAGCTTAATGTGACGAAATAACAAGTCTCAAAAAGCTTGATGATTTTTACTCCTTCAATCGATCAATCAATAAATTCATCAATGCCACATGCAGCGCATATTCGACTAACATAACTTCCGACTAACATTTTTAATGTCTATTGAAATATTAGTTCCGAGTCCACTTAGTTATAAACTAAATACTAAATAAATAAATACGTCCACTACGTACTAAATACGTACAATTTGTGTTTTTGAAAATACTTAAAAATACTTACTTTTTTTGCATTGTCTACGGGCATTTTCGTAAGTGGCCGACGTTCATTGCCGAGGTCCCGTGACGTCGCGTCGATGTGATAGGACTCTTGAAAATTAATAAGTACATTTTTAGGAAAAATAGCAGATTTACGAACTTTACCAAATTAATATTAGCATTATAACATATGCAAATTTGATGATGGTTATGGTGATCACCGCTCGTCATTACGAATAAATTAATCCGATGCTCATTACTACTTCTCATACAAAATACTTATAAGTACCTTTGGTGCTACCACAGAATAGGTAATAGGTGCTACTTCGGGCAGATAAAACGTCGCCTATTTCCTATAAATACTTAACAAAAAAATTTGAAATAAAAAAGTAATTTATAAAAAACAAAAAACCCGACTGCTTGGATACCAAAAAGTATAAAACAAGACATGAATTGAAGTATTTCATTAATATCAATTTAAATCGTATAATATTAATAAAATGTATCAAGGCGCAGTCGCACGTCCTAATGCTAAACTTAACGTGCGACTGCGGTTTGATAAATTTTATTAATATTATACGATTACGATACGATACTATCTTAGAAGTTCAGAAGACGATGTTTAGGGAAAGGGCATCGCAGATGACTGTCGTATACGTCACCAAGCTTGATGGTTCTCGCACAAAAGGTGGATAAGGACTAAGGAGACATACTAAAAGGCCTCTAGAAGACTGGACTCAAGAACCTCGCATGTTTCTTCCCCTTTTTTTACTTTTATAATTACCGATTCAGTAATCGAGTACGTAACAATTCGTTAGAAATGAACAACACTCGTACTGCCTCGTTGGTCTAGCAGTAGCTAGTGGCACACGAGTATAGTGCTAGTGGTTAGCATATTCGACTGCCGCCGACGAAGTCCCGGGTCGGGCCATAATAATAGTGTTGAGTTTTTCTGACTAGAACTTCTCAATACTTGCGAAGTTCAAGAAGTTGGCGGTGTTTACCCCCGTGCCTCGGAGAGCACGTTAAGCCTTCGGTCCCGGTTATTATCACTAACAATAATATTCGTTAAAGCCCGCCAACCCCCATTGAAGCAGCGTGGTGCGTCTAAGCTCTAATTCCCTCTCTCCTATGAGAGTGGAGGTCTGTGCCCAGCGGTGGGACCACCGAGTAGTAAACCTATTGAGAGCTAATAACCACATTTTCGCTTTGAAACACATCTCACCACTTTCAGGCGGGGGACGAGGTAATAATAGCATTTCTCATTGGCTGACTCAAGGTCAACTTTACACAGTTAAAAGTACAAAGTATATGTTACCGCGGCACTTGGGCTGCCCGCTGCGCGACAAAAATGTATCGATAAAAATTACCAGTAGTACCTATTGGAAAATCAATACAAATAATTGTATTCAAACAGCAATATACAACCATATGTATGATTATGCATAATTATCTGATACTTATATATTTTTTTTAATTGCCCAAGTTCTATACTAAAGAACTTATTCAACAACAACTTTTAATCAAATAAATAAGAAACCTGTTCTTCTACTTCAGAATTGTTCGGAATTTAATGAAATATAAGTTTTTACTCAATAAATTAATTTATTGGCATTCAAGTGGTCTAAGGCTATCGATATAATTTATCGATAGTTGCACGGGCTACACTGGGCTATGCGTGGAAGAGACGGAGATATGTAGAACTACATGTGAAAGACAAAAAAATACTGAAAGACATCAACGGGTTCCTTTTCATTTTTGTAAATATTTTTATTTCTTTGCGTATTGATGATTTTTATTTATTATTACAAAACTACACTTACTTATGAAATGTTATCCCATCCTTTATACATAGCTGGAGGTATTGCTTCTCTTTCCACGCCATTTAATGCTACATAGAGGCCTAATTTTCGTTTTATACTAGATCAATTCCCGAGCACTGTCGAATACGGACTGAGGGCGACTATAGGCACAAAACGTAGCGTTAGCAGTCATACTGCTAACGTTTGGCTGGTGAGGGGGCGCGCTATGCTCAGTCAATTGGTTGTATGGTCTGTGGGTGGGACATTAATGGGCTGTAGTGGTGGTGATATCTCAAACTGAAATCTTTTTTCCTCAAGAAGACTTTTTATAAGTGCTTTTGAATCGTCGAGTGGATCCTACCTAGAAGAACCAACAAGAAACTCGGTGGATACTCTTTTGAAAAAAAAAACAATTACATCAATGTGTAGATACTTATGTAACCGCTGTCCTTAGCATTGCTGGAGCGAGTCAAATCCATGCTCCTCTATCATTTACATAATCTTCAACTATCGTTCTAATATTATATATTATAAGCTATCGTACTTCATACTAATCAAAATATTATAAATTCGAAAGGGTGTTTGTTTGTTGCTTTATTACTTTAATTAAGCAATTTTATATTTATTGTACACTACAGCCCATTAACGTCCCACTGCTGGGCACAGGCCTTATAGAAGAGAGGGAATTAGAGCTTAGACCCACCACGCTGCTCCTAGGCGGGTTGGTGGGCTATAACGATTATTAACTTTATTAGTGATAATAACCGGGACCGACGGCTTAACGTGCTCTCCGAGGCACGGGGATTAGGTCTATTGAAATGTAGATGATTTTATGTTTTTTTTTTTTTTTTGTTTTTTTTTGTTGTGTGTATGTCAGTGCATATCTCCGTGGTTTCTTAACCGATTTGAACAATTTTTTGTTTGTCGTTTTTTTCCTAGCTCTTATAGTTTTCGTGTAAATCACAAGAAACATAAACAATTTTTCAAAAAAATAAAAAAAACGCAAAATAAGCGGGCATATTTCCAAAACTATTTGTCCTATCATAATGATTTAAATGCTATTTGGTAGATTATTAATGTAGAATATTTTCGCCATAGATGTTTTTTTTAGCTCTAATATTTTATGAGAAAATTATAAAATACCGCGCTCAGGGAGACATTTTAGGAGGGGGATAGGAAAGCCTGCGGCCTTGGAGGGGGGAATTTTTAAGAGGTACTTCTCAGACCCCAAGGAACACTTGTGCCAAAAATCAGCTTTACATTTTTCATTTTAGGGTCAATGTTTATTATTATTAGTCCCGTACTACTAGACCAAAAAGGCAGTTTATTTTTATTAATAAACCCAAAATATGCATTTATAATATTCGTTAAATTTCCAGTGTGATAGAATCAACTGCTCATCTCATAAAGAGCTGCCTCGGAGTGGGCATACTTGGTATGCACGAGGCCTACATGTACGGGGGACTTTGGACCTCTTTAGGCCTCACAGTGATCGTTGGCTACCTAGTGTCTTACAGTATGTGGGTACGTACATCATAATTCATAGTATCTCTCTCTCTGCATCGTATTCCTCATTACTGAGGGTCGTGGGCCGTGGCACAGTATTGGTATAATACATAATATTACCGTGGCCGTGGCCTTGACCGCCGCCCTCCCTCTGCGGATCGATCTTAATAAGCGCTGTCATCACTACCCTTCAACTGCGGATCGGTCTTAATAAGCGCTGTCAACTATACCCGCCAACTGCGGATCGGTCATAATAAGATCGATCCAGTTCGCGCTTTAATAATTATATTTACTTGTTCCATTATTCAAATAATGGTAGGAGTTTTATTGGGATAATAATGCGGTGGCGTCCTTCCGCAACCGATTCTACTGAGAGTACAGTTTCAACTCTTAGGTTTCGAAGGATTATTATCAGATGTTAGTGATAACAACCGGAACCGAACGGCTTAACGTGCTCTCCGAGGCACGGAGAAACCGAAAAGGCCAAAAACATAGTATAAATGTGTACATATTTGTTGGTTTGTCCTTCAGTCACTCTGCAGAGCTTCGGATCAACGTCATTGTTTGCATGGGTATATATTATGAGGACCTGAGAGTTACAAAGGATACTTTTTATCCCGAAAAATCAAAAAGTTCCACCGGAGTTAAAAAAAATACTGCAACATGTGGCAGTCTCCGCAAAGAGGACGATAGATGGCGCTATTACGCGGCCTGTATCGCGATTACGATTTTTCTCTGAAGTGCGAAGTTGTATGATCCGCTAATATGAATGTGAAAGTATGTCTGTCAGTCTGTCGGTCAACTACACTTTCACGGCTCAACTATTCAACCGATTTTGATCAAATTGTGTACAGGGTACACCGTACAGGTTATATCGTAAGAGTTCCCGCGGGAATCAAAAACCCATCATTCTACGCGGACAAAGTCGCCGGCATCATCTAGTAATTAATAATACCTATCTTCAATGATATCATAGTCGCACCAGTATCACTTGCTCCCGTATAAAATTTAAAATTGCATTTTATAAAATTAAATAAGCAAGAGCAAAAATATACTAAGCAGAATCAAAATAGACCTGAAAAATCTTTTTCCATTTTTACCTAGATGCTGGCGAAGTCAGCCCAGACAATGTACGGGAGGCTGCGAGTGGCGAAGCTGTCTTATCCCGACTTAGCAGAGGTTGCCATGGCAACCGGGCCTTTGAAGTCTTGCAGGCGGTTTAGTAAGGCGTTTAGGTGATTAACAACTTTTCTCAAGGATTTTTTTAGGGTTCCGTACCTCTAGAGGAAAAGAGGAACTCTTATAGGATCACTTCGTTGTCCGTTTGTATGTCTGTCTGTCAACTACCTTATTATCGGGAACGTGTGGGGAGGTATCATGTTGAAATTAATTAATGTATCTTAATGCTTAGGTCTCGGTCCCTTAGAACTGTAAAAAAATCAAGCTTCTAAGTCAACGCAATCACAAGATATTTTAACACTCGCCATTACCTAATCAAAATCTACAGGGTACTTCCCGTTGATCTAGAATCATGAAATTTGGCAAGAAGTAAGGTTTCACAGCACAATTATAGGAAAAAATCGATTAAATTATGGTTCCGTTGAGGGTGTCCAATGGTTCGTCAGGCGCTACCAGTTTAGCACCAGTTATTTCACAGCTGATTACGTGTTGTTGTGACATCTTTCTTGTTATTTACTAAAAGAATTTATATTATGTGATGGTACAGAACCCTTGTTGCGCGAGTCTGACTCGCACTTGACTGCTTTTTTTCTTAGAAACCGTAATATCTTACGCTAATTAATTATCTTTAGAAGGCCTCTTTTTCAAAGATACCTTAATAACGAGCAGGCGGACCTTCTGATGTTAAAGTTACTTCCGCTATGCATTAATCCAAACTAATATTATAAATGCGAAAGCGTGTTTGTTTGTTTGTTGGTTTGTCTTTCAATCATGCCGCAGCATAGCGGATCGACGTGATTTTTGCATGGCTACAGTTGAGAACCTGGAGAAGTGGAGACAGACAAAAATCTATTGTTTGGTCTTTGGACTCTGCATTTATAACAAACCGAAGAAATCGTCCTTGTAAAGTTTTCAAATAAATTAAAAGTTTAGTTTTAGTTTTTTAATATGTTAGTTTTCAAATAAAGTACTTACTTAGATTAAATAATAATTAATCCCATCAAAAACATAAATGTAAAATGAGAGCCAAAATCCAAAATTGTGATATGTATATAATATATGCATTGGTTGTTGACTTCAGCGACAAAAGAAGTGAGATCTAAATGGGTGCCAAAGTTCAATGGTCAGTCTTGCAATTTATTTATAACAACATAAAATATTTTATAACAACTTAAAATATCATTTCTTCTTATAACTTAGGATAATATGTTGAAGACTAAGGCTTTGGCTTGGCTAGTTTCCATATACGAATTATTATTAAGTAGGTACCTAAAAGTACAGTTTCTACTAGCAAGCCAAATTTTCGGAAGAATAAAATAAGAACTTACAGCTTTACAACTTGCGAAGGCTATAATTCGTATATGAAAACTTTCCAAGCCAAAGCCTTAGTCTTCAACATATTATCCTAAGTTATAAGAAGAAATGATATTTTAAGTTGTTATAAAATATTTTATGTTGTTATGAATAAATTGCAGGACTGACCATTGAACTTTGGCACCCATTTAGATCTCACTTCTTTTGTCGCTGAAGTCAACAACCAATGCATATATTATATACATATCACAATTTTGGATTTTGGCTCTCATTTTACATTTATGTTTTTGATGGGATATCATTTCTTTTTGTACAGAAATTATTGAACACAATCTCAAACTCAAAACATATTTATTCAAAATAGGTACCTACAAAGTACACCTTCTGAACGTCATGCTTACAGAGCATAAGACGTGGTGGTGATAACTAACTACGGTATCTTAAAACTAAAGCTACGAGGGTTCCAAACGTGCCCTGGTCTGAGAAGAGCCCGCAACAAACTCAACTGTGTTTGTTTTATTATCACCATCTCACAAATATTTGAAATTATCTAAACAATATAACAGTTACATAATCAGCCGCTGTAACAATTCATACCCATGCCTTGCTATCATTCAAATAATCCTTTACACTGTAATAGGACTTTTCTATTAGTTCATTGATTTATTCATCTTCAAAACATTGAAAACAAGCACGGTAAACAGTCGATATCACTAAAACCACTATAAACAATGATTAAAAATCACAATGACTGACAACTTGAACTGACGACTTCAAATACGTTTCTTCTTCTTTTCTGTCAATGACGTTTCGTTGCACAAAATGCGTGAATACGAAGGTAAGGTTTTAATGCAACTATATTATTATTCATTATTATTTACATTAAAATAATAATCATGTGTCATTTTCAATAGTTAACAACACAAAATAACGAATTTAAACAAAGACCTGCAGTATGATTTATGTAATAGGAGTTTTTTTTTTACTTAACAACTCTTGATTTATTTAGTTGTGCATGCACTATGCGTAGAATGTAATGCAAGTTGCCGCAGGAAGTGGACGAGGGAGTTACTACCACCGCTTAAAGCAGTATTATTTTAAAGTAACGGTTGAATGTCACGTACTTTGACGTCCTTATAATAATGATTATAACACTTCAACATGAACGTCAACAATATTAAAATAATACGGCTTTAAGCGATGGTAGTATGCCCCGTGTCAGAGTTTTGATCTATCCGTAGGTAGATCATAAAAATGACGATTTTTGGACGTTTATATCTAAATAACCATTTAAGGTGTGCTTATGAAATTTGGAGCATATACGTATCTCGCGGGTCTCAATATATGAGCCAAATTTGACATGTTTAAGTGTAATAGTTTTTGAGTTATGAGGGGGTCAAAAGTGGCTCCAAATGGTTCGTGTAATATTACACACGGTGCTGCCAGTTCTTTCTTTTTTGGACTTTGGCTGGACACGCTTCCGCGTGTCTTGATTTTTACAGATACCTGACGGATGTTTTCCTATTTATTAACTTCAATGGGACATGCTGTGTTTTCGAAATAATGATAGCGCAGACTCTTAAACAAGTAAGTAGGTAATTTTTGGCTACTTTTAATATAATGATTATTATGTAGGTAATATCAGATTAATATGTTTATTTTTATTATTATTAAGACAATAACACAATATTTACGAATATCGCTCTCTGTTACGCTTTACCTACGCTTTAACGGCCCATTTTTTTCAACCTATTTTGATGAAATTTGGTTTCATCCTGGGGAAGGACATAAGCTACTTTTTACACTTTCGCATCCATACTAATATTATAAATGCGAAAGTGTGTCTGTCTGTCTGTCTGCTACGCTTTCACGGCCCATCTATTCAACCGATTTTGATGAAATTTGGTACAGGGATAGGTTGTATCCCGGGGAAGGACATAGGCTACTTTTTACCTCGGAAAATTCAAAGGTTCCCACGGGAATCAAAAAACTTTATCTGTTCTACCGATTTTGATGAAATTTGGTACAGGGGTAGGTTGTATCCCAGGGATGGACATAGGCTACTTTTTATCCCGGAAAATTCAAGAGTTCTCGCGGGAATCGAAAAAACTTGGTCCACGCGGACGAAGTCGCGGGAATCATCTAGTATATATATATATACAAGGTGTAAGGTAAATGGTATAACATACCGGCGGCTACCCATGCCATTTTGACGTTATAAACACTATGGTAGAGTTAAAAAGTCAAAATTAATTATCAAAAACTTCCATACAAAATTAATTAGTTAATTATGGAAAATAAATTTTGGCAACCCTGTGGAGTCCTTTGTTCCTTCTACACCTAAAGTCAGAACTGTACTACAAGCGATAATATAATAATTATTATCGTATCGTTATGAAATTTGGCAATTTATTACAATATGCAAATCATTGAAAGAACAAACTACACAGAATAATTAATTATTGATCAAAACTTAAACGAAGTAAGTCGAGAAATTAATCACAGGGAAAGGCGGCTCATAAAGTAAGGATAAGTGACTGACTTCGTCTTACGAAGTCCGATACTAGTCGGGCATTTTTTTACAGCAATACGTAAGTTCTAGCCGGGCTTTTGCTTTGAGAATTTAATTGCATGCCGAATAATGATTACTTTAGTATCGCGACTGGATTTTATCGCAACGCTCGCGCTGGCAACGAGGCTTAACATACGTCGTATTGTTCGCAGTTCATTGATATTGAATCAGCTGTTTTAAGGGATGCCACCTCAACATTTATGCTAAAATTTTGAAGTCGGTATAACTCCCCCAGGATATGAGCTACACGTCTTATGACATTTTTCCAATATATCTATACACCATCTAACATGGGTAGCCGCGGGTATGTTATACTAATTACCTTACACCTTGTATATATAATATTCTACCGGTTGTTTCTGTGGCTATGTCCTTTTAAAACCAATGGTTACCTGGAAGAGATCGCTGTGAAGCGATAAGGCCGCCAAATTTTATACTTTTTATATTTGCTAAGTTTACTGTTTACTGCTATTATTGTTTTTTGATGTACAATAAAAGTATATTCATTCATTCTACCTATTTTGATGAAATTTGGTTTCATCCTGGGGAAGGACATAAGCTACTTTTTACACTTTCGCATCCATACTAATATTATAAGTGCGAAAGTGTGTCTGTCTGTCTGTCTGCTACGCTTTCACGGCCCATCTATTCAACCGATTTTGATGAAATTTGGTACAGGGATAGGTTGTATCCCGGGGAAGGACATAGGCTACTTTTTATCCCGGAAAATTCAAGAGTTCCCGCGGGAATCGAAAAAACTTGGTCCACGCGGACAAAGTCGCGGGAATCATCTAGTTTATAATAATATTAAGTATGGATAATTATGGATTATACTAGCTGATGCCCGCGACTTCGTCCGCGTGGAATGAGCTTTTCGTAAGAAACGTTTTCTTTCGACCGTTTTTTCTCCGACTTACTTTGCAAATCCGACTACCTCAAAAAAGTATAGACTATTTTAATTTTTCGGATTAATGTATAGCCGGTGACACTCACAAATAATCTGGCTTTCTATTGGTAACAGAATTTTCAAAATCGGCTCAGTAATCCAGAGATGACACCCTACAACCTCACAAACTCACAAATTTTATCTCTTTGTAATATTATATAGTACTTATAGATTTTTATGTATGAATGTTGTTAGTTGGTCGAATCAAATCAAATAAAAGTACATAAATACCTAGTATAATTTTGCTTCCAGGTGCTGGCATCAATAACCGACTATCAGTTGTCGATGAGTTTTCTCATTTTGATAATCACTGTTCCTTTGGTCGGCTTGTGCGTGATAAGGAGCTTGAAATGCTTGGCGCCTTTCTCACTCGTTGCAGATCTCATTGTTGGTAAGTAGCAACACTTTTTTTTTATCCACTACAAGTTAGCCCTTGACTGCGATCTCACCTGATGGTAAGTGATGATGCAGTCTAAGATGGTAGCGGGCTAACCTGTTAGGACCATGGCAGTTATATATTAAACCCATACCCCTATTTGGTTTCTACACGGCATCGTACCGGAACGCTAAATCGCTTGGCGGCACGTCACGTTATGAAAATATAGTTGAGTTAGGCTTCAACAAAAAAGCCGAGGGTAGGTACGCTGTAGGTGTGCGTTGTTCCTTAAGTTTGGACTCTGGAAAATATAGCGCCACCTAACGAAAAACTAGCACTACTAGGCATATTGAGCTTTATGTTTTGTCGTGACTAGTTTTCCAGGCAGCGAGTATGGCCTACTCCAAGATGGCTAGACATCACAGCCGCGCAGTTCCGATAGCTGCCAACAGATGGCGCTACTACCTTAACATCTAATTAAAAAAAAAACTGAATTTGAACTGAAATTAAACTAATAATAATTTGAAATCCATTATATCCAAATTATATCATAATCGGTTAATTGGGCTGGTGGTCCATACATTAACTACTATATAATATAATAGGGGTAGTCTGAAAAGGTACATCGGAAAGACACTCTATGTTACTATTCATACCTACTAATATTATAAATGCGAAAGTGTGTCAGACTGTCGGTTGCGCTTTCACGGCTTTCTTTTCAACCGATTTTGATGAAATTCAGTACAGAGATAGGTTGCATCTCGGGAAAGGATATTTGGTACTTTTTGTCCCAGAAAATTAAGGAGTTCCAGCGATTATTAAAAGAATTAAACCACGCAGACGAAATCGCAGGCATCAGCTTAATAGTTATGAGCTCATTAAGTAAGTAAAACATTTTTTTCAGTGCTATGCGTCCTCACTACGATGTACTACAGTATCTCAGTAGCGGCGGAACTAAGCAAGCGGCCCGCATGGAAGAGCATGCATGGCATGTTCCGATTCCTCGGCATATGCATATACAGCGTCAATGGGATAGGCGTTGCTCTGCCCATAGAGAACAATATGCGAAGACCTCAATACTTTCGCACGGTTTTGAATTGGGGTAACGCAGAACGCTACGTCATGTTTTGTCTCTACTACTCCACTTAGAAAATTTTAATTGCTCTCTTTCAAATAAAAAGAAAATGTTACAATAATGTCGAGAATATATGTACAAACCTTATTAGATATAGGTACGCTAAGAAATGAATCGATTGACAATCATTCAATTCATCTAAATCGGCAAAAAAGGAGCAACTGAGCTTTAAACCAGCTCTTAATAGATTCTTCTTTCCGAACCGGTGGTAGAGTCCCGAAGTATCATAAGTGATACACAAGTTGTCCAACATGAAATAGAGCATTTAATTTCATTTCAGGGTTTTTTTACAGGAATGCCGTTCGTGGTAACTTTGGTTATGATAATTGGGTTTTTCGGGTACTGGGCGTGGGGCGAACAGTGCCGTTCCCCTTTCACGATACATATGCCGTCGGAAACGTTAGTTGACAATTTTTTTAATTTTTATTACTTTTTGTGCTCCTCAAAATTTTTTTTTTTTAATTTTGAAAATAAGACTGAAAATACAGTGGCCGTAACTATGAATAGATTTTTATTTCCTTTCTTTCCAGTTAACTGTAGCTAACCGAAATCACTCTTATATTGCAATTCATCATTTGAAGCTACCACAGTTTCATTACAAAGGGCGTAAAGGCCATTTGGGCAAAAATGACTTTTGATGGTATCATACTCAGTTTTTCGCCCTTTCAATCTGTCTTACCGCTAAGCGATATTCGCTAAAAATGACATTCACTATCTACGCTTTTTTTGTTCTAAAATATGAATTTTTGACCAACTTATAAAAGACGCACTACTAATACAAAAAAATATTTAAAGGTGTGGTAAGAAAAACATCCTGGTCGTGAGGTGCCAGATGATAACACATAATATTTAATATCGCTATCTAATTTTAGGGGCGTAAAATACAATTGAACTACGTGAAACACCGTAGATGTAAGTCGCATGAATGATGAATTTTCAACTATCTTTTACGACTCTACGCCTCTGTCTCAATTAGAATTACCAAGACAAAAGTGCCCGTTACGCCCTCAAATTATTTTATTTTTTCTTTCTGACTGTACTGTTGTTTCAGGATTCTCGTAGTGATGCAAGGCTTACTAGCGATCACTTTAGGGGTGACATTCGCCATACACTTTTGGGTACCGTTTAGAATAATTTGGCATTACCTTGGAAGATATTTTAAGACGTTAGTATGTAACTTTTAATATTTTTATTCTCTATCTAATTTCTGCTTCTATATAATGACTCTAGTAAATAAAATTGATGTGTCTATGAATTAATCTTATAGATCTAATTTTAGATCTAATTATTTTCGATGTTTGTGAGACGGTGATAATAAAAAAGTCCGGCTGAGTTTGTTGTAGGCTCTTCTCAGACCGGGCGCGTTTGGGACCCTCGACTTATTTTCATACGGATGAAATCGTTAAAAATATTTTAAAATTCCAGGAAACGTGGAATTTGGGAGCGTTGTTTTCGTATAATATACGTTATTCTTATATCCTGTCTGTCCATCGCGTTTCCTAATATGGGCACTTGGATGAGTTTTGTACGTATCTAACTCTTCATATGATAGTAGATGATGTCCGCGATTTTTTCCGCGTGAATAATAAGTTTTTAAATCCCCGCAGGAACATCTTAATTTTCCGCGACAAAAATTCTATGTCCTTTCCCTTACAATCTATCTCTATACCGAATGTCATCAAAATCGGAAAAGATGGGCCTTGAAAGCGTAGCAGAGAGACAGACACACTTTCGTATTTATAAAATTAGTAAGTATGGATTAGTATTAATACGGTTTTTTTTATCTACTACAAGTTAGCCCTTGACTGCGATCTCACCTGACGGTAAGTGATGATGCAGTCTAAGATGGTAGCGGGCTAATCTGTTAGGGGCATGGCAGTTATATTAAACCCATACCCCTATTCGGTTTCTACACGGCATCGTACCGGAACGCTGAATCGCTTGGCGGCACGTCTTTGCCGGTAGGGTGGTAACTAGCCAGGGCCGAAGCCTCCCACCAGGCCAGACCAATGAAAATTCAGAAATTATAAATTCCCAAATTGACCCTGCCGGGGATCGAACCCGGAACCTCCGCACGCTAAGACAACAGTTGTCTTAGCGTGCGCTACACACTGCGCCACGGAGGTCGTCAAAAACGGTTACTATAGTTTACCCATTTTAGTACATTTGTTTGTATTTTATTAGTGCACATAATACGGAATCGATGATAGCCTAGTAGTTACTTACGACACCCGACTTTCTGTACGCGGTCGCAGGTTCGATCCCCGCGCCCGGAGTTCGATACCGTTTTAGGAAATGGTAAAGGAGAACATCGTGAGGAAACTTGCACGCCCGATAATTCTTCATAATGTGCTCGAAGGTTCTTGAAGTCTGGCAATCTGCACTTGACCAGCGTGGTGGACTATGACCCTTCTCATTCCGAGAGAAGACTCGTGCCCAGTAGTGAGCCGGTAATGGGTTGATAAGAGAGAGAGGGAGAGAAATAACTAAGATATCTTTTTCAGCTGGGAAACTTCTTCACAACATTCTTGGTGTTCATATTCCCAGCGATAATGGAAACTATGATCACTTGGACGGAACCTAGGAAGTTTAGGTTTAGGTGAGTAAAGCTAAGTTATCTATTTACTTCTAATTTTTATACTATCTAATATTATAAATGCGAAAGTTTGGATGGATGTTTGTTACTCAATCACCCCAGAACCCTGAAAAATCCTTAAAAGGAAAAAACTAAAGTAGTTTTAAATTGTTTCAGGTTTACGCTGTTAAAGAATATCAGCTTTGTACTTTTTGGTTTATTTCTAGGTGGAGGTGCTTTTTTTTATTCATGGTAAATAAAAATAACTATAGTTACTTTAATTAACATGGAGTTTTATTTTAGTACTAGATGATGCCCGCGACTTCGCGTCGTTCGCGCGTTCCGCGTGGACTAAGTTTTTTTGATTCCCGCGGGAACTCTTCAAATATCCGGGATAAAAAGCCTGTGTCACTCAGGTTCATAACTATACCTAAGCCAAAAATCACGTCGATCCGTTGCGGCGTGATTGAAATACAAACAAACATACTTTCGCATTTATTAGGATATTTCGATAATCTTCATTCTTTTTTACATATAAAATGTTTTCTATTTATAATAAGGTTTATCTAGTTATGAAAATAAAAAAACATAAGTTGCAAAAATTACGTCGATCCGTTGCTCTGTTGCGGTGTTAAAAAGAAATATTGCACTTTCGCAATTAGGGTAAGGTTGCCACTATTGGACCACTTAACTTTAAACTGCCATAACATTAAAAGTATAAGAGTATATGGATATATGATTCGTCGGTTTCTTAGGGCTTATACTCAGGTATTCACAACTGTGATTTTAGATTTTTTTCTTTAAGCATAAATACTAATATTCACAAAAAAACATTTTTGGGATGGTTGCCTTGTATGGACCACTGTTTCCTTGATTGAACCACCTAGTTGCTATAATCGGACTTAGGAAGTTTTATCAACTGGTCCATTCATTGCACCCAAGGAGTTTTAATAAATAAAAGGCTAGATTATAACTGCTAGATAGACACTGTAGTGCCTCAGCTATGTTTGCGTACGCGCACACGGACGACTTCTATGCTGTCATGCGCAAACGAGTCGCATCGCTGATGCGCAGAGTAGGGGGAGTGGCAACGTCATCTTGAGGGTGTTAAGTGATAAGCCTGACTGCCCCATGCTGAGACACTGGATACATACGCATGTCTATGTGCCTAGTGCCCCAGCATGCATACGCAGATATTTAAATTAGTTACTTTGTCTTTTCTATTGTGTGTTTTACTAACATAGCTTTTAAGTTTAATACTGTACTAACAACATATGGACTAAGAATAAGGGTCCGAAATAAACAAATTTTATTTTATTTTATTTATTTATAACTAAATTCAGTCTTTTTAATCTAACAGTCGTTTAAAGTAATAGGTAATAATCAACTATAATAACTTTTAACATATATTTTTAAGTTTAGGAATCCATAATACAATTTTTTACCGGCCATTTCTTTTACTTTATTGAATCTGTGCTTTAAACCATTTTTCTCTGCTATTTTGAAAGCCAAACTTCTGACATCCAGTGGTGTCATGCCGTATATACAACCTTCTATCTCTAAAATATAATCTACTATTTTTTTTCCAAATCAGGTGTGAGATCTCCTTCAGAGCTTAAAATCTGTTTTTCCCCTTTAGCTTTGACGTTTTTATTGTCAAATCTTCTTTTTAATGTTTCTTTTGGCACACCATATATCCTGCTAGCTTCATTTAAACCAACTTCTTGCTCAAAGCTAACAACGCTAATGTCAAGCTGCCTTCTTTCCACTTATAATACTGGCCTCGTTTTGCCATGCTAAAACAAAAAAAAGTTTAAGTGACGACTAAAACTTAGTTCCTTTGATTGGACCGGTTCAATGAAAGAAACTTGCATGAGTTCATTCATGGCAACTCACTGTGATCCCAATCAAACCATAACTTTAAAAAAAGTATATAATTTTTGTGACATGTTATTAATAGGTTAGCTGAACGAATAAATATGCAATCCTACTGAAAATAATTGGGTAGAAATACCTTAACAATCTGTACTTACATGGTAAAGAATGACGCACACATTTTATATCGTGAGCTTCTAAAACACACCGACGTACGTCCTTCCTCAACGAAGCCTGTGGCGACACTGAAGGTTGAGGGGCAGGGTGCGGGGTCCAATAGCAAGCGTCTCTTCAATAACGGACAATTTTAGGACTGTTTATTTTCAAGAAATCTAAGTGGTCCAAACAAAGCACTGGTCCAATGATTGCAACCTTACCCTATAACATTTGGTAAGTAGAAGGTTTTGACGACGTCCCTGGCGCAGTGTTGAACACTGTCGCCTTAACGTGGGGGGTCCCGGGTTCGATTCCCGGCAGGGTCAATTTGGGAATTTATAATTTCTAAATATTTTCTGGTCCGGTCTGGTGGGAGGCTTCAGCCGTGGCTAGTTACCACCCTACCGGCAAAGACGTACCGATGTTTGTAGAAATCGACTAGGGGTCTGGATTGAATATAACTGCCATACCCGTAACAGGTTAGCCCGCTACCATCTTAGACTGCATCATCACTTACTATCAGGTGAGAATGCAGTTAAGGACTTACTTGTAGTGAAATAAAAAAAAGGGTACAGACTACAGATAGAAACAAACCGTAACAAAAAAAAATTCCTATAAACTTACTTGTAGATATTAGTTAGACTACATTGTTTAAACACAACAGAATAAAACTGGTTAAGTATTTACATGTTTTATCATTTACAGTAAGATAAGATTGAAACAGTTTCACGTCTTATCCATGGCTAGGTAATTAATAAGTATAACCAACTAAGATAAAGGAAATTGTCATCATAGAAAAAAAGAAAAATAATTTTTTTTTCACTGATGCCCTCGCCTGTGATTTTACTTTATGGTACAGATGTAGGTACCATCAAGTAAAATCGCATTTTAATCGCATTCTAAACTAATACTAATATTATCAAATAAATATTATAAATGCGAAAGTTTGGATGGATGTCTGGATGGATGTCTGGATGGATGTATGGATGGATGTTTGTTACTCAATCACGCCCCAACGGCCGAACGGATCTGGCTGAAATTTGGCACAGAGATAGATTATAGTCTGGAATAGCACATAGGCTACTTTTTATCCCGGAAAATTAAAGAGTTCCCGCGGGAACCAAAAACCCTCAAATGGATGCTTGTTACTCAATCAAGCCAGAACGACTGAACGGATCTGGATGAAATTTGGCACAGAGATAGATTATAGTCTGGACTAACACATAGGCTACTTTTTATCCCGGAAAACTCAAGAGTTCCCGCGGGAACAACAAAACCTCGATCCACGCGTACGAAGTCGCGGGCATCAGCTAGTACTAATATTATAAATGCGAAACTATGTGTGTATGGAATATGGATGGATGTTTGTTACTCGATCACGGTAGAACGCCTGAACGGATTTGGATGAAATCTGGCACAGAAATAAATTATAGTCTGGAATAACACATAGGCTACTTTTTATCCTGGAAAATTAAGTTCTCTCCGGAACTAGTCTGTCTTTTATAACTACTACTAAAAGATTGTTTGGAAAAAAAAACGTTTATTACTTGTTTACGTGACAAGTCTGAAGATTTCCATATGGACGATGGTGACAATCAACTCGACAAGCGTTTCCATTCATTGTGTCAATCTGTATTCATTAACGCTTGTTTGTTATGCTCTTCAACTCAGATACCTACTCATTACTAAACATAGCCTATGTCTACCCCGGGATGCAACCTATCTCTCTACCAAATTTCATTGTAATCGGCGAAAAAGATTGGCCGTTAAAGCGTAGCAGTCAGACAGACACACTTTCGCATTTTTTTATATTAGTATAGATTCACAAGGCGTAAGACCGCGGTGTGAGGAAGTCCTTGCGAGAGACACCAGATGTCTCGGTACCTACACGGCATAGTACCGGAACCCCTAGGCGCTTGGCGGTACGTCTTTGCCGGTAGGGTGGTAATTAGCCACAGCCGATGCCCCCCACCAGAGCAAATTCAGATATTATAAATTCCCAAATTGACCCAGCCGGGAATCGATTCGGGAGCTCCCATTATAAGACCACAGCGTCCCATTGCGCCAGGGAGGTCAAACTATAATATTTATGTGTAGTTTGGACGGTTTCAACTGAACTGTTTCAAATAATAAGACCTTGGCAAATTCTCAGCTTTATTTTTTTATAATTTTTGCACTACAATAATATAGGTGAATATATATATAAATATATAATATATCACATTACACTAATCCATACTTAATATTATAAATGCGAAAGTGTGTCTGTCTGTCTGTCTGTCTGTCTGTCTGTCTGTCTGTCTGTCTGTCTGCTACGCTTTCACGGCCCAACTACTCAACCGATTTTGATGAAATTTGGTACAAGGACAGGTTGTACCCCGGGGAAGGACATAGGCTACTTTTTATCCCGGAAAATTGAAGAGTTCCCGCGGGAATCAAAAAACATAAATCCACGCGGACGAAGTCGCGGGAATCATCTAGTTATATAATAAAGGCGAAAGTTTGTGTGTATGTTTGTTACTCCTTCACGCCGCTACTACTGAACCGATTTGGCTGAAATTTGGAACATGGATAGCTTATAACCTGGATTAAAACATAGGCTACTTTTTATCCTGGAAAACTGAGGAGTTCCCGCGGGAACCACAAAACCTCAATCCACGCGGACGAAGTCGCGGGCGTCCGCTAGTAATATTATAATAACATTACACTATTCTACTGTCTACGAATATACTACACAAGATAACAAATTAGTACAAAAATCTAACAAAAATACTACCAATCAAAACCACTAATGTACTAAACTATAGTACAGTTCCATAGAAGAAAATAAATAAACATAGGTACCTACTCATGTCATTCTTTGTTCATAACAAAACGCAGGGACCTGGCTTGGAAAATTCATACGTGACAAAAAAGCGATAAACTCGGTCTCTCCCTCTCGTATACTAGATGGAGAGAGACAGAGTACAAAAATGTACAGATACGTATTCTTTTTAATATAATACCGAATGCAACTTTGTTCTAACGACACTACAGGGGTGGTTATATCTAACAATTTATTCGACTACCACATGTCCACAGAATGCTTCAGCTGCGAAAAATATAAGTGAGAAACTCCATCCAAAAACCATCAAAATCATGCAAGCTTTGAAGTTATCAAAAGTTAGAGGTTTTCTTTTGCTATTAGCTTGCCTCTGAAATAAGAGTTTCTTGTGCCGTATATATTGTGAATAAGTAAGTTGGGTTAAACCAGCTTCGACTGCAATGCTTAAAACATGGCTAACAGGTTGGGCTAGAACAGAATGTTTTCTAAAATACATCACTTTTGGACTATTGACAATTTTTTCAGGTAAAATTTGCAAATGTCGTACACCATTGTACGCTATCAAATTATCAATAACAACTTCTTTATTAATTGCCAAAACAAAATTAGTACTTTCATCAGAAATTTTATCCAACGTATCAATAGCTTCATCGTAATCTAAAGGTATCCAATTTTCGTAAATAGCAGGTTCGTCTTTGTAGTAATCCCTAAAAGTAGTAAGACCACCGTATGGATGTTTGCGTTTCAAAACACTCTCAAAATCAGAAAAAAAGACCTCGTAATTTTCGTTTTTCAATGATCTTATCAAGACTGCTTGATATGCACTCTTCACAATAAAGCAAAACCATATCCAAGTGTAGACAATCAGTAAAAGAGGTCGCTTTTTGGGCATTCTTAATATTGGTATCGCTAAAAATAGCGCCCAAGAATAAAACAGTAAATTATACTTTACTGGTCTTATTTTTACTACTCTTCTAATATTTCTCCAAGTACGAGTTCTTATGAAAGCATTCGAGATAACAATTCCAACGAAAATGAAAAACAAAGTTATTCTCAGGTCTGTTTGAAATGGACTTAAAAGTTTCTCCCAGGCTGGCTTGATAGCTGGTAATTGTGCAGTCCAAACAATGTCCATAGAGTTATAAACAAATGAAATTGTGAAATTGCCATATTTGTTTGCACTTACCGGTAAAGAGCATACCGAAACATCGACGCGATCATTGAAAACGTCTCCCAAAGAACCAGTCCAATTACTATTTTCATATACCCCAGCGTCGTTGCCTTCAATAGGTGTCTTTATTTCCAATGTAGCATTCAAAAAGCCAGCAACTAGTTTAATAATATCACCATCGCCTCCAGAAGGTTCCTTAGTAACATTATTCAAATACATAAACGGGGGTTGCTCAAAAGTAGATACGGTAAGCTTACAACCAAAAAAGTTTTTCAATCTCTCCGGATACAAATCTTTAAAACAGTCATCGAGAGGGCATTTTTCTGTAATATTTAAAGTGTATGCTTCGCTATTGGCGCACGTTCCTGGAAGTACGATATCGTAAGAAAACGCTATGAATTCATTGATTGTGTGTGCTCTTAAATATAAAACATTTATAATTAGCACTTTAGAGAGTGCTTTGAAAATTAAGGACTCTTCGCAATCATCATTATCTGGAGATGTGCAAATTATGATATATCTCCCAGAATTATCGTATTTGGATTTATCCAACCATTTTATTGTATCGATTAAAGCTGTGGTATCTTTTCCAAATATTATATATTGAGGGACAGCTTTGCGATAGTGAGGTATGAATTTGCCGAATTTCAAAACAACCGATTGCTTGTAATTACTCAGAAATGATTCCAATGCAACCACATATTGAATGGTATTAAATATAACAAGAGTGATATAACGCCAATCAAAATTGTAATAGGCAATTTTTGCAGCAATTTGCCCAATTTTCTGTAGAGCTTCGGGTTCAGGAGGCAAAAAATAACTTGTATAGTTGCTCATGATTTCCGTGGACATGTGGATTCACTGTACAATAAAATCCCTTATACCTACTATGTTTGCTCTATAAATACAAATGATCGTTGATTGCCGTTTTACATGTAGCCGTAATGGTTTTTAACTTTTCGTTACGCTGCAGCTTTCTTTTTTAATACTTTTTACTGCATATCATTCAAATGAAATATTAATGAACCTTGATGGCAATAAAATCAATTGATAAACCTAATGACTACAGTTCTACGCTGTTTAATACAAATTTCTATTATAAACATAATAAATGACAAAACCCAACCAATTATTAATATAATGTAGCAGCCTGTGAAATATGTTAATTTTATGGGCTTCTTTGGATCCGCGGATTTTTTTGCAAAAGGTAAGGCAGTGTTATTTTTGAAAATCGTTTGCGGGATACCAAATTCAAATAACCTTTTCAATATCCGGTTCAGAACCAAAGTGAATGGAGAATACTTTTTCATAAATATGCCTACAGGACTACAAACAATTGGTCGGGGTAATATATGTAACTTTCTTTCAGGTTGCATGAGAAACTTACGAACAACTCCCAAATTTACCGCTAGAACGTACTGCATTCCTTGTGTCAAATTTATCATTTTAAGTCTATAATTTGAACCATGTACCCCTTCCCAATTATCATAGATTGCGGGAGATTCAATATAGTAATCCTTCAAAGCTGGACCTCCACCGAAGGGGTAACCTGCTGCAAAAGCATCCTCTATACTGGAAAATTCTACTGAATATACTTCTGTAGTCAATGAATTTATCAAGTACACTTGATAAAACGTCCGCATTAGGAAACAATACCAAATCCAAATCAATATCAAATACAGCAAAGACATTTTCAAAGGATGTAAAATAGCTGCCTGACCCATACATATTTCCCATGCTGAAAAGATCACGCTGTCAGATAAACGTCCAGAAGTTAATTCATGCCATACATAAGCGCAGAAGTCGGTTTTGAAAAACACAGCTAGAAGGACAACGATTAAGAAAGACACTCCTAAAGCTATCCAAGCTTGAAGCTTAAATGGGCGTAATAACTTTAAATATGGCGGTTCTGGATAAGGAGGATGGGTTATCCAGACTAATGTCGTCGTGTAGTAGAAACTAGTCAACTCGAAAGCTTTGTATCTCGCTTGAGTTATACTGGCAGATGTCATCGAGATGTTTGCTAAATCGTAATACAGGTCACCGAGGGAGCCGACCCAGGATCCATTGTCATCAATATTGCCCCATCCATCACCCCTGCTCGGCGTCATAAGCACCAGTGTAGCGTTCAAAGCATCAATAATAATCTTCAACAAATCTCCATCAGCTCCGGAGGGAACACCATCATTAATATACATATACGGAGGTTGAAGAAACGTCGAAACTATGAACGGGCATCTGTACATATTTTGGAATGGTATAGGAAATAATCCAGTACAATTTCTTGATTCATTTGTAAATGCACAACCATCCCAATTTGTTACTTTTATTGGCAGTGTATTTTTGCATTGTTCACCATATTCATAATAGTAACCTGTCGTACCATTGTTGAAAATATCATTAATAAATATAGCATTCATAATTTTCAGGTTCCATAAGTATTCTAAAGCTACTACCTCGTCGCAATCTACTCTTTCACTGGATTGGCATACGATCAAATATTTTGCTGTGTTGTCAAACTTCTGCTCTTTCATCCAAGTTAGTAAATGTAGTATGTTATGCAAATTTGTTCCGAATAAAACGAACTGGCGTGTCCTCGTTGAAGATCTCGGAACATACGTATCGGTCGCTACCACTGCATTTTTATTGTAGGATTGTAGAAACGTATTGACACCACATAGAAGTGGCGTGTTAAATATAACAAGCGTAAAAAATTGCCATTTGAAGTTGCAGAGGGCAATTTTAGCAACACTGTTAGCCATTTTTTCAATATTTTCGCACTCATTGGAGGTAATATTTTTTATTACACTGCTGTATAATATGGCCATGGCTTTCCACGTTCGTGTTAATTATGGACAATTGAATAATATGCATGCACGGCTTAATGCATCCACGGAATCGGGGTGTTAAATCAGGGTTGGGGTAAAATTGAGAATTAATGTTAAACAACCATTTGATGGATAAAAAGATATTACGTTTTTTGTGGATATACAAAAATCTATCACAAACTTTTTTTAATCGATGACAAGTGAGCGATTGCGAACACAATGGACGCTGCCTATATCCAGTGAGTCCTTTTGACTCGTTTAATGTCACCAGTTTACCTAAAATGGGATCTGCCAATTCTGCGCTTTCTGATACAAATGTCGCAATTCCAAAACGTCGCACACCAACGTCTTACGGTTCTTCAGCCAATCCAACTTCATCATCATCACCGCGTGCCTTCTTCAAACCGAAGTTTGGTGGTCATCATGCGAAAATCTCCCCTATTTTGAGCCGCATCTTTTAGCCTTGGATAGCTAAGCCCTGTCCACTCCCTTACATCATCCAACCACTTGCGCCTTTGGCGACCTGGAGCTCTCTTGCCTGCAATCCTTGCTTCCAAAACTAATCATGGAAGTGAGAATTAGGCTCTTCTTTGCAGATGTCCGAAGAAAGCCAGTTTTCTCCGCATGATCTGACCTAGAATGATAATCCAACTTCGGAACCCCCGACAGCATGAGATAAGACCCCTTCTTATAAGATAACCACCGCCACCATGGCACCAGGGAGGTCGTCAAAAAGTATTAAAGGCGCCACAACTTATCTCGATAGTATGTCGAGCCCTAAATCACTTTACAGAGAAGAGACTAGTTTTTGTACTTAAATCTCAGTAGGTACGTGTAAGGGCGGCCAGACACGGGCAGTATGTGTTGTTAATCGATGAAGTATGAACACTTACACGGTCCGCTCAAGTAGTCATATTCAAATGTTGGAGCAGTCGACTATTAAGATATCTACTGCAATTCAAATATATTGACGACCGCTTTGGCGCAGTGGTGAGCGCTGTTGTCTTAGGAGGTCCTGGATTCGATCCCCGGCAGGGTCAGTTTGGGAATTTATAATTTCTGAATATTCTCTGGTCTGGCTTTGGCCGTTACCACCCTACCGAAAAAACCCATTAGGGGTAGGGGAAATTTAGAAGTGCGTGCCCCGGGATCGAACACCGGACCCCCCGAGAAGACCGAAGTCTTAATCAGTAGGCCATCTGCAGTCAATATACACTTGCCGGCATATTTAGCGGAACATAAAAAAAAGGTTTGATATCAGTATCATATAAGGTTGCTGGCTGGTTTTTACATCATTTAATTTAAATAGAAATATTTTCAAATTAAGAAAACAACTGAACATCACATTTTATGCAATTGTTTTAATTTTATTCAAATACACCTTATCTGGAGCGAACTTCGAGTATTTCTTCCTTCTGAGTTTGATTTAAAATTTCATTGAAATACTTTTTTTTGTTAGTTTTTTTAATCGCGTATCTTTCTGGAGTTGATGACTGAATTATGCCTGACTTAGCCCCAACGGAGATTGCCAGGGCACTCGAAATGCGAAGAAATGGTCAAACCTACAGAGTGATATCCAGAGATCTTCGTCGACCAGTTTCAACGATCCATCGCAGTACCTATCCAACGGTTCAGGGAGACCGGTACTTATGTGAGAAGAGCAGGACAAGGCAGAAAAAGACGCACTTCGAGTAGGGATGATCGTTTCATTCGCCTTCGTGTACGTAGGAACCCCCGTTTGACGGCCGTCCAAGCCCGACATGAGTTAGAAGCAGTGCGGGGTGTAACCGTAAGGCTCGAAGAAGCTGGTTTGGGTTCATTTGTGCCCGCCAAGGCTCCAAGGCTCGAAGTAAAACATCGTAGAAACAGGTTAACTTTTGCTCAGGAACATCGACTTTGGAACGCGGACCAATGGTGTAAGGTATTGTTTAGTAATGAGTGCAGAATTCTCTTAAATCAAATTGCCGGCAGGCAAAGAATATACAGACGCAAAGGAGAACGATACATTCAGACAAATTTTGAAACTACAGTTGCATACGGTGGTGGATCAATAATGGTTTGGGCGGGCATTTGTTTGGGAGCTCGCACAGACTTGGTAGTGATTGACAGAGGGAGTCTGACTGCAGACCGCTATATCAGAGAAGTTTTAGAAGAAAATGTCGTACCGTTTGCCCCATATATCGGTGACGATTTTGTTTTTATGCAGGATAATGCTCGGCCGCATACCGCTCGGGTAACTCAAGCTTATCTTAATGATATGAATATCACTGTTATGGAGTGGCCGGCGAGATCGCCGGATATGAACCCAATAGAGCACGTTTGGGACTTGCTGAAAAGAAAAGTTAAGTCCAGAATTCCAGCTCCTGCCAACGTGGGTGAATTGCGAATCGCCGTAGTTGAGGAATGGCGGAGACTATCCCAGGAGACCATCGATAACATCATTCTCAGTATGCCTAGACGGGTAGAAACTTTAATAAGAGCACGTGGAGGAAATACGCGATATTAATCACCATTTTTCTAATTTAATTAATTGTTATTTTAATATTAAATTACACTTTTCCCGGTTACATGAAAAGTTCAAAAATGTACCATTTTTCACAAATAGCCTTTACTCGCAAAATCTGTTCTTAATGTGATCTCATTTTAAGTAAAACAAATGAAACTTTAAATAACAAAAGAAGTGTAGTAAATAGATTTTAAAATAAAACCATATTTTTTTAATTATGGACCTTTTTTTTATGTTCCGCTAAATATGCCGGCGAGTTTATTATCTTTTGTAAATATCTCAGGTTTCAACATTGAACACTCAATTTGTTTATTTCATATAGGACATACAGTTGAATCTCGACGTCTTGTTTTGACTCTACCACCGGTTCAGAAAGAACTGTTCTACTGTGAAGATCTCACGATAGGAAGATTTTAGTTAGCTATGCAGTCGCAGCTTTTAGCAGTGGGCCCTAGATCTATAAATTATAACTGTCGGTGTATAGCCGCTCTAATAACCCGTTAGAACTCTATGCATTGATTGATCAGTCAACTCATCAAGGAGCCCTTTTATTGAGTCAGATAATACTTAATGGATTTATAATATAAATTGGATAATAAAAGTAATTATGTTGAACGATTTATTTATGAGTTATGATGATTTTGTCTCATATACGGTAGCAATACTTGAAAATTGCTCAGTCAGTAGGTGCAAAAATTTACAATAAAATGCCAAAAGTCTCTATGGCATTACCAATTAAATTATTTAAAAATAAATGCCTAAATAGCACACTATTTTTGATTTAAATTTTTAAACTAATCACAGTATTTGAAATGCTATTTATTTTATAAATTTCACAAAGTTTTAAAGTGTACAAAGTTTGCAACTTGTACCGTCACTTTTATAATACCTGTCATAAATTTAAGTATTTTGCACACCATTGCATAGTTGATTGTCATAATTTGCAAATCTTTTTACTTAGTAACACCGTACTATGCAGGTAACTATTGTACTTACAATCATGCAAATAGATACCTATACCTATTGTTTTATTTTATTCTATTCTAATCTAATACTACGCCGTTACAATATTTTTTCTACATGATGCATATTCATTTTGTATTGATGCTCTCCTCACTTAAAAGTAAACCTGATTCTAGGTTTAATCGGATGGATGGTTGATTAGTGATTACTGAAGAAAAACTTTTACGCCAAATTTCATCACTGCAACCAGCGTTGATTTATCAATAAGTACATTTATTTATTAATTTAATAGAACATAACTTAAATCCTTACAGGTAAACCAAATTTTTGTATAGATATAAGCTAACTGAAATTATTTAAAAAGTTAGTTTCATCTTTTATAATATTATTTGGATAGATAAATAATCTTATTTTATGTATTAGCAGATGTCTGTGTTTACAAGCGTCTAATTTTAGCCGATCCTGTAATATGGACGTCAGAGCGATTTCTCTAATTTTTTTTTCAATTTTTATTTTTTCTAATAAATTTTTTGCAACACATTTTTCATAGGGACTTGGCAACCCTGTTAATAAAGGAGGAGGATAATGTTTTAAATAATAATGTTACGTTATAGTTACATTACATTTATCATGTATTGTATATTATTAGCCACATAATTGTAACATTTTTTAAGAGCCAGTGCTGAATTTCTTGCGCTTTTTCCGTTGATATTACTTTCTGAACCGGTGGTAGAGTCCTGACATATCATTAGTGACACAAGTTGTACTACATGAAATAAATTATTTCATCATAACATTATTATATGTATCTTTATTAAAGTTTATTAAAAACTAGATGATGCCCGCGACTTCGTCCGCGTGGATTGATGTTTTTTAATTCCCGCGGGAACTCTTCAATTTTCCGGCATAAAAATATCCCTGTATCCCTATGCCCTTCCCCGGGATATAACTTACCTCTGTAACAAATTTCAGCAAAATCGGTTAAAAAGATGGGCCGGGAAAGCGTAGCAGACAGACAGACAGACAGACACACTTTCGCATTTATAATATTAGTATGGACTAGATGATGCCCGCAACTTCATCCGCGTGAATTGAGTTTATTTATTCCTGCGGAAACTCTAATTTTCTGGGATAAAAAAAAATAGAAATTATAAATTCCAAAATTGACTCTTACGGGACCGTCCACGTTAATTAATACAACAGCGCTCAACGCTGCGTCAGGGAGGTCGTCATATGATGACTCTTTGGTGATGGTTTTGTTTGCGCCCATATGGTGACTTTATCAATTATAGTTATTTTATTAATATATCTATTCTTTACCATTTAAAGTTTAAATGTTCGAAGCAACTAGTCAATCAGTACTACACCGACAGTAGGTAGGTATATAATGCTATTACCACATTTTAGCGAGATTCCGTTCGCTAGTTTTCCGCGCGTAATTTTTCCGCCTAATCTGTCCCTAGCTTTAGACTTAACCGTCAATAATGAAGTATCAGTCAAATTATCCACACCATACTAAAATGAGTGTGCAAGTGTATCTGTCTGGCTGTCTATCTGGTATCTGCTACGTTTGACGACCCATCTGTTCAGCCAATGTTCGTGAAAGAGCAATGGCGAAATTAGTACAGATCACATCTTGATTGTACACAAGTAAGGTAAAGACGAAAGGAATTTGCTTATTTTTTTATATTTTATCAAATATTCACCTTAATTAATTGAACCTAGGTAAAAAAATAAAATATTTAGGGAATCTTTTTGATTAATTAGCTCTCGTTTTTCAGTTTAGTGTTACCATTTCATATATAATCTACCCAGTAGCTAGAATAAATCTAAATTGGTAGATTAAATTGTATCGTTTTAAAAATTGTAATAATTTTATCTGATTGATGTTAGCCTAAACAATGGGATAGCCCATTTTTAGTGGATATTCTGTTACTTGAGAGCATTTTATTTTTTTATTTTATCTAATAATCTCTAACAGAAAGGTAATAAATGAAAGAATATTATGGCAGCACTGACGCTGATGGTCTGTGTTTATGACAATTAATGTTATATGGGTCTGTGGTTCTATGGATAACCATAGAACCACAGACCACATATAAAAATGTGGTCTGTGGTTATATGGCTAAATACACGGCGACAAAGTCGCGATCATCTGGTACTGTATATTAATATAAATCGTGGTTTTCATAAAGACTGCACTCAGAATAAAAAGTAAAAATCTGTAAACATATAATCTCCAATCATTCTGTGACGTTTAAACGGAGTTTTGACATTTTCAAAGTGACATTATCACATAACCTGCAAAACTTTAAAACGAAATATCTTTTTTTTCAAGGTTCATTAAAAAAAATTCTTGCTTCTGAGAGCTTCGTGTTCGACGCTTAACTAAATATATTTTTTTCACACGTGTACATTAATTTTTTTTCTCAATACTATTGATGTATGGAACTTCGCCGTTGCCCTTTGTAGGTAGGTACTTACAGAGATAAGTTGCATCTCCGGAAGGATATTATATACTCATCCCAAAAAATCATTAAGATACCATGAGATTTTTCAGGAAATTCCACGCGGACAAAGTCGTGGGCATCATCTACTAACTGAATATTAATAGATAACAAAGTGTACCTATAGTATCTATCTCTATCACCAGAAATAAATATGGTACAGAATAAATAAATAGCATCTAACACCTGCTTAAACTAAACTAACTTCCTTTTTTTATCAGAATCGTGTTGTACAGTATTTAAATTGTACCTGATTACAATAACTTTTCGCCTTCAAAGTACATTTTCAAGGCTTTAGTCTGTCGCGAACCATCTTCATTTGATACGGATCTCGACTCGAATGCAATAAGTCGCTTTTTGTGTTCATCTGTGATAAATAAACCTTAGTTTAGTGTTAAGTGTACTTTTAATAGTATTATTTACAAAAATATTAACTTTAAAATATAATAATATATAATTTATTTTATTATTCAAAATGGAAATGAACTCAAATCATGTAAGTATACAATTTAATTATTTTATTTTTATGTTTTTATTTTCACGCTCGATGCTGTGTTAAAATTATTATGGAATGAGTAATTGTTTTTTTTAATTAGCACAATATGAGTTTGACATAGGTAGGTATGATTTTGTTTGCAGTAAAAGTAAATCCAATTTACGTAATCTCATCTTATTAAATACATGAAAAGGTGACTGAGTGATTGACAGGGTTATACCACTGGAGGCTTTCCTGAAATCGGGCTGAAAGGCATACAGAAGCTGAGATAGGCATCCGCCAAGATTTTCTTTTTGGTAATTTCACCTCCTTAGGAGTTGCCTAAGGAGGTGAAATAGGCCTTTATGATAATAACATAAGCCGCGGGCATATGCTAGTTATTTTAGTAAAATTCTTATCAATATCTCAACAGAGGTATTTGCTGCTTTTTTTTAAGAAATCTAAAAACGGTTATCAAGGATAGGTACTAGGAATTCAAGGGATGGCAGCTACCTTAGCCAATTGGCCAAATAAAGTTTGGATATTAAAAGAGGCAATGCAGCCAACATTTTAATTGAAAACATTTTAATTGATGCTATGTATATTTGAGTCTAAAGTTAATCTAAAAAATATATATGTCACCGTAAGATTGCAAAAACCGTTAGATTGTAATCTAACGCTTTTTATCTCGTAAGATTGTAAACTGTCGGAAGATTGTGAACCGTTCAATGTTCTGGTGTCAATTTTTGAAATATTCATTGTATTTATGTTTTCTTGTCTCTTTCTTGTAGGTTAGGTTAGGGTTCAACATAATATTCAGGTAGTGCCCGGCCTCTATCGGGTTAATATACTTAACAGATTACAATCTACCGAAAAATAATGCGTTATATTGTAATCTTTCGACAGTTTACAATTTCGCGAGTTAGATTATAATCTAAAAGTTTTTACAATATTATGGTGACATATAGTGTTAATGTGTGACTGCCTCGTTGGTCAAGCGGTTAGCATAGTCGACTGCGGATCACGAGGTCTTGGGTTCGATTCCCGGTCGGGCATAAAAAGTTAGGTATTGGGTTTTTCAATTAAGAAATTCTCAGTGCCAGCCCGGAGTTGGAAGTTGGCGGTGTTTCACCCCCGTGCCTCGGAGAGCACGTTAAGCCGTCGGTCCCGGCTGTTATCACTAACATGATAATAGTCGTTAAAGCCCGCCAACCCGCATTGGAGCAGCGTGGTGGGTCTAAGCTCTAATTCCCTCTCTCCTATGAGTGGAGGCCTGTGCCCAGCAGTGAGACGTTAATAGGCTGTAGTGGTGGTGGTGGGGATAGTGTTAATTAAAAACATATAAACATATAAGTTTTCGCGTTCCTATTTATTGAACACGTGTTTCGATCTATTTAAAAAGATGAATAGTTCATAAATGCGGGTTAATTTTTCAATTTAAACTACTATAGCAAAAAACCAAGGTGTCAATGAATGTGTTTAAATGATTACCTACGAATGTAAAGTTAATAGGCACGTGATACAAGTATATATATGACCTATAAGGTACATCCATGTTAAAAAAGCATTTTGGGGAGACAAATGCGAATCAATCTTTAACAAATTGCTGTCCAAAAGTCATTCCCAAATCCCAATCCATACTAATAGTTATTAAAAATGCGAAAGTGTTTCTGTCTGTTTGTCTATCTGTCTGTCTGCTACGCTTTCACGGCCCATCTATTCAACTGATTTTTATAAAATTTGGTATAGAGGTAGGTAACATCCCGCGGAAGCACAGAAGGAAGACAGGCTACTTTTTATCCCGGAAAATTAAAGAGTTCCCGCGGGTATCAAAAAACCATTATCCACGCGGACGAAGTTGCGGGTAACATCAAGTGGATATATGTTAATAGTGTTTAATGTTGTTGTTAGTGTATAGCATAGATTAATTATAAACCTTTGGTGTATAGTGTTTTTTAAGAATGAAAATAACTGAATGTATTTGAACCCGAAAGGTTTTGAATTTTGTGTTCTATTTTTCCCGCTTTCGCGTGATTTTAGTTTTCCGATATCCTGTTTGAACTTTCTGCTTTTTGGGTTAAAAGGTATCCTATCCTATAAAAGGGATACAAAGCTATTTTTGAGTAAAAACTCATCAGTATTAGTCATGTGTATGGGTCATATTAAAGGTAAAAGACGTACAGACTAATAGATAGATAGACACTTTGCGTCTTTGCTAAATTATATCTAACATAATGCAGGTAAATACCCTGAACTACATTTCATAGATGTTTCTCAAATATTATTTTATTAATCTGTGTATTATGTACCTATCTAAATTTCTTATACACTTCGGCGACCTCTACCTACAAGTTTCCATTATCTTATTTGCACTTCCGAGACCTAATATACCTAGCTATAAGAATGTATAGACTAACCTCAAATAAATAGAGCAATTAAGATTAAGTTGAACGTTTTCTTATAATAAGAGATTTTCCTGTTGCAATGCCTTTTTCAAGGCAATAACATACAAAAATAGAGGTTCTTCCAACAGACGGAAAATTTACGCATTGTTAGTTTTAAATTTGCTATGTCATCTTTCTGGGGAGTCCCTCAGACATATATTGTCTCCGGTTGTTCTCATCTTGCTAACGGAGAGTACTTGCACGGACATAATCAAGTAGCCAAAATAATCCATCAATAACTGGCTCTCCGGTAGGTACAGTCTTGTTGAGACTGAGGTACTATACTATACCTGTATGACCCAGTGTCAGTTCTCGAAAATAGTGGTGCCTTAGAGTGTCTAGAGTAGAGTGAATGTCTTTTTTGTTTTTGGATGGATATTTGTTACTTAATCACGCCAGAACGTCTGAACGGATCAGAATGAAATTTGGCATACAGATTAACATATACCTAGGCTACTTTTTATCCCTGAAAATGAAAGAGTTCCCGCAGGAACCGAAAAACCTCAATCCAGTCGCGGCGGAATCCAACGAAGTCGCGGGCTTCAGCTGGAATATAATATACCTACAGTAGTGTAAGCTATATATATAGTAACTAGTATGGCGCGTGGATGCGCGGCCCGCTGAAGCGGACCGCGTACGGCATCGTACCGGAACGCTAAATCACTTGGCGGTAGGTACGTCTTTGCCGTGTAGAAACTGATTAGGGGTATGGGTTTAATATAACTGCCGTACCCCTAACAGGTTAGCCCGCTACCATCTTAGACTGCATCATCACTTAACATCAGATGAGATCGCAGTCAAGGGCTAACTTGTAGTGGAATTTAAAAAAAAACATTAAATTTAACAGCCTTGACAATATGGTCAAAAATTGTTTAGCATCTATTTTAAATATTAATTTCGAAGATCTAGTATGGATGCAGGCGTCGCTTCCTGTGCGACTGGGGGGCCTGGGCATCAGATCTATCTCCGGTGCCGCTCTCCCCGCTTTCTTGTCCTCAGTCCATGGCACCCTAAATTTATCCCAAAAGATTCTTGCGTCCTCTCTAGATGATTTCGTCATTAGTTTCATGGATGAGGCCAAGTACGCGTGGACACACGCCTGCCCAAACCGCGAATTCCCGATATCCCTCTCGTCACAACGGCAATGGGATGGGCCGATCTGCGAGCTAGCGCGGAAAGAGCTTATTGACACGTGCTCAAGCTCTGCAGATCGTACCTGCCTTCTGGCCGTGGGGGAGTGGGAATCCGGTCTGTGGCTGCAGGCCCTCCCGTCGCCCAACACAGGAACCTTAATTGACTCTTCCGCTTTTCGGATAGCTGCAGCGCTTCGCCTGGGCGCATCGTGCTGCACTCCACACCGCTGCCATTGTGGCTCTGCCGTCGGCCGACTCGGTCACCATGATCTCTCCTGCGTCAGCAGCGCAGGGCGTATCCCCCGTCACGCCAGCCTGAATGATATAATCCGTCGGGCCTTTGCCACTGCCGGATATGCGGCTATTCTGGAGCCAGTTGGGCTCATGCGAGACGATGGCAAGAGGCCCGATGTTATGACCCTGGTTCCTTGGAGTTTGGGGCGGCCCTTGGTGTGGGATGCCACATGTGTAGACACCTTGGCTCCTTCCCACCTTCCAGGCACTACCGTTAGGGCTGGTGCGGCGGCGGAATCAGCGGAGGGCCTCAAGGTGCGTAAATATAGCACACTGGATAGTGGCTATATGTTTGCGCCTTTTGGGGTCGAGAATCTATAAGGAACTTTCTGCGCGCCTGGTCGAGGCAACACGTGACCAGAGTGCTGGTATATATTTCGCTCAGCGAGTGAGCATAGCAATCCAACGCGGCAATGCTGCCAGCATTCTGGGCACGCTGCCCACTGGTAGCGGTCTTTTAGATTAGGTTTTTAGTTTTTAGTTTTAATTTTTTGCTGTCAAATTGTAATTACAATGTTGTAATAACAGAGTACCAATAAAAAAAACCTAATTCCCCAACCCAACCACCTATCTTTAATACCCTGCTCTCTAGCGAGCTAGCTCTTCACCCATTTTGCAAACCCTCGATCTCCATATGTTTTCTCCGAATCATTTGTCAGAATGACAGTACGAAGATACAAACTTTGAAAAGGTCTTGCATAATTTCCAAATCCTAGTCAACATTCGCCATACATTTTCTATGGAAAAATAAATTCCGGCATCTTGAATTTTTTTCCTATTCATCAAGTAGACCTTCATGTCCTGATCATCTTTTGCCAAGAAACCACTCTTCCATCTTTTATACACTCCGAGATAGACACCGACGAATTTTGTATGGCGGCCATCTTAAATCCGCCATTTTGAATTTTTTTTTAGCTCACTGTCAATTGGATGAAGTTTCGAATGACATTTGTTCGAGCACCCCCCACTTATCTTCAATACCCTGGCTGTGCTGTTCACCCGTCTTCGAAATCCTCAATCATCAGCACTCTCCGTATTTTTCCTCTTCATGAATTTTTCCCCTCTATACGAAATGGTCAGTGAAAAAAATTTTTTTCATACTAAATTGTTCAGGAGAGGTGATCAATCAATGAATCAGCACGAGCAGCTATATATATATATTAATTATATACTATCCTAAGAGACGCTGTACGTAAAGTCGATTGCTTCCATACGACTTTGTCACTAAGAAATTCGTCAGTAGTATAATAGCCTCAACTCAAGTCTTTGCTGGTACGACGCATATTTTTATTAAGCTATTGCATAGCTTCTATCGCGGGCCATGAGGGTGGAGACCGAATCCAGAAATTCCGTAACGAAATTAAAAACCTAACACTTTGGTTGCTATGACTACTTGTGTTGTTGACTTGATGAAATAATTTTAGATAATTCTTTAAAATTATTTCGCCTTTTATTCCAAATCATCTTTTCATAAAAATAGTCTTTTTATTTTCAATAATTTGAAGTCAACAACACAAGTAGTCATAGCAACCAAAGTGTTAGGTAAGTTGATAAAAAATGCTATGCAATAGCTTTACCGCGGCAGTCTCCGAGTGCCACACGTCTTTTTTATTCCACTACATGTCAGTCCTTGACTGCGATCTCACCTAATGGTAAGTGATGAATGCAGTCTAAGATGGCAGCGAGCTAACCTGTTAGGGGTATGGCAGTTATATTAAACCCATACCCCTAGCCGGATCTACACATCGCACGGGAACGCTAAATCGGTTGGCGGTACGTTTTTGCCGGCAGGGTGGTACAACTAGCCACAGCCGAAGCCTCCCACCAGACCAGACCAGAGTATATTCAGAAATTATAAATTCCCAATTGACCTTACTGAGATTCGAACCCAGGACCTCTCATGTTAAGACAACAACGCTTAACACTGCGCCAGGGAGGTCGTCAATAATGACGATGACTTTTGTTCAAAGATACACATTTGGCTGAGATCGCTTAGTACTAAGCGGATAAGGCTCCCTTTTTGTATACTACTTCCTTCTTAGTGTTTTCTGTGTACCTACCTACCTATTTGTCTTCCTTCGTCCCCCAGTGGGACAGAGGGCGTCTACAGTGTTGCGCCATCTCGAGCCGTTAGAAGCTTCAAGCTACACCCTTGACCTCATCCCACGTTATCCCTATCCTCGCGACCTCCGCCAGAACCGTTTTTTGTATTGTAGTGTAAAGTGTAGTAATAATAATAATAACTGTGTAGCGATAAGGTCGCCAAATTGTATTCCTTTGTGATGTACAATAAAAGTATATTCATTCATTCATTCAATAACCTCCTCCTTTTTGGAAATCGGTTAACAAGCAATCTTACTTCTCTTTCTAGGTAAACAGCACACAAAATCGTGTAGAATTCGACCCAGAAAACAAACCGCCGCCCCAACCGCCACCAGAAGTTAAGAAGAGATTCGTGGTACACGCAGAGAAGGATACCTTCGACTTTGTGGCACACAGACAGATTAAGAAACCTACAAAGTAAGTCTTCATTTCCATAGAGATAAGAATATTATAAAGAAGACTACAAAGTAAGTCTTCATTTCCATAGAGTTAGGAATATTATAAACTAGCTGATGTCCGCAGCTTCGTCCGCATGAATTGCGAAGATTTATTTGGTTTCCGCGGTAACTCTTTAATTTTCCGGGATAAAATGTGTTATTTCCTATGCCTATGTGTTATTTCAGACTTAATCTATCTATTGCTATTATTTTTATCCCGGAAAATTGAGGAGCTCACGCGAGAAATAAAAAACTAATAATGTCTTTCCGACCGAATTCCGGCCACGGCGGCCTATCTCCAGGGAGATTAGCCATCTGCGCGGGAGATATTATAGTGCACAAGTGTGTGCGCATACATAGGTGCACCCTCTGTTCCTATACTCTCATAACCCGATGGGACGGAAAATCCGACACGACCGGAGAGAGATCAGGCGCAGGACCGACGGCTTCACGTGCTCTCCGAGACACGGGGGTGAAACACCGCCAACTTCCTAACTCCGGGCTAGTGTTAAGAATTTTCTTGTAAGAAAAACCCAACACTTTTTATGGCCCGACCCGAGACTCGAACTCGGGACCTCGTCGGCCGCTAGAGGAAGACGTGGACATCAGCTAATTAGTACATAAATTACGCGAACATTTACAGAGAGGTCATTTTTATAATAGACCTTGGGTCATTGATTATATCGGTCTCAAACATACATACATTGTTTCTATTTCCTTTTTTAGAGTCGGAATTCTGTCGGAAGGTTATGTCATTGGACAAAACCCTGGAAAGTAGGTCTTGAGGAAAGTTGTCAATATCACATGATTTTGAAACTCGTTTTGTTTATAATATGAATAAATTACTTCCAACTTGTGCAACTGGTATTTGGCACGTGCAAAACGGTTTTTTATTTTAATTTAATCTAGGTATTTAATATCTGCTGCGCAAAGGCTACAGCACCGTAGACCACATTCACACGCTACGGCAGATTATGCAGAAGACCCAGGAGTATAATCTGCCCCTCTGTCTAGCGTTTGTGGACTACGAGAAGGCCTTTGATTCCATCGAGACCTGGGCTGTTCTGGATTCATTGCAGCGATGCCAAGTCGACTGGCACTATATCCAAGTGTTGAGATGCTTGTACGAGGCCGCCACCATGACAGTTCAGGTCCAAGACCAACAAACAAATCCTATTCCCATACGAAGAGGGGTAAGACAGGGAGATGTTATATCCCCGAAACTTTTCACTTGCGCCCTGGAAGATGTGTTTAAGGTTTTGGACTGGAAGAGTCGAGGTATTAATGTTAATGGCGAATACATCTCACACTTGCGTTTTGCAGACGACATAGTTATACTGGCGGAATCGCTGCAGGACCTTGAAGAAATGCTCGCCGAGCTTAACTGTTCTTCCAGACGAGTGGGTCTTCAGATGAACATAGACAAAACAAAAGTCATGTTTAACGAACACGTTATCTCAAGACCTGTCAACGTCGGAAATGTCAGCATCGAAGTTGTTCAGGAATACAACTACCTTGGCCAGATTATACAACTTGGTAGGAACAACTTCGACAAGGAGGCTGACAGAAGAATTCAGTTGGGCTGGGCAGCATTTTCTAAACTACGTCAAGTCTTCGATTCGTCGATACCGCAAAGCCTAAAGACCAAGGTCTTCAACGAGTGTGTCCTGCCGGTAATGACGTATGGGGCGGAAACGTGGACACTGACGGTGGGCCTCGTCCACAAATTAAAAGTCGCTCAGCGTGCTATGGAGCGGGCTATGTTGGGAATCTCTCTCAGGGATAAAATCCGGAACGAGGAAATTCGTAAAAGAACTAAAGTGACCGACATAGCTCTGAGGATTAGCAAGCTGAAGTGGCAGTGGGCGGGTCATGTCTGTCGCAGAACCGATGGCCGTTGGGGCAGACGTGTTCTGGAGTGGAGACCGCGTACCGGCAAGCGCAGTGTAGGACGACCTCCAGCTCGATGGTCCGATGACCTAAAGAAGGTGGCGGGAAGCGGTTGGATGAGGAAGGCGGAGGACCGTGTTTGGTGGCGCGCTCTCGAAAAGGCCTATGTCCAGCAGTGGATGCATACAGGCTGATGGATTGGATTGGATTGGATTTAATATCTACATAGTTTGGGAGACTTTGCGGTCAGCTATCTTTTATATCCATACTACCTATAATATTATAAATGCGAAAGTGTGTCTGTCTGTCTGTCTGCTACGCTTTCACGGCCCATCTATTCAACCGATTTTGATGAAATTTGGTACAGGGATAAGTTGCATCTCGGGGAAGGACATAAGCTACTTTTTTTATATCCCGGAAAATTAAAAGGTTCCCGCGGGAATCGAAAAAACTTGGTCCACGCGGACGAAGTCGCGGGAATCATCTAGTAATATTATAAAAGATCGGCATCAGCTATGCCCGCGACTTCGTACGCATGGATCGAGGTTTTGTGGTTCCCGGGAACTCCTTAGTTTTCCGGGATAAAAAGTGTTATTCCAGACTATAATCTATCTCTGTGCCAAATTTCATCCAGATCCGTTCAGCCGTTGTGACGTGATTGAGTAACAAACATCCTTCCAAACTTTCGGATTTATAATATTTTACTTAGTATAGTATAGTATAGTATAGTATAGTATATGGTATAGTAATAGTAATAGTAATAGTATAGACTATAGAGTATAGATAGATATTGTGGTCAAAAACTACGCTATTATTTTATGCTGTTACTGTTCCGTATTGCTCTACGATTCTGATAACCGCTAAGAACTGCTAATAGTTGAATGCCATTCCAGCAGGCTTAGCTTGCGCACAACGGGATATCTCGCGACGAGAGAGAGATATTGTCGTTACCGGCAAATTTTTCGTTTACCCTGTCACAAAATGCGGTTTAAAACAAGCAAAAAATAGTCGGCGTGTTAGGGTTCGTAGTGAAAAATAATACTGATAAAAAATATTACTTTTAACTCTGCTTTTGACGTACCTAACGAGACAAGTAACCATGTTAGCTTCGGTAGACAAATAGAGATAACGGGTAGACATAATTTTACTCGTTGTGCGCATGCTAGCCTTACAGGCTAACTTGTACTAGCTAAATATTTTGTAGTAAATAGGTTTAAATTTTATAATTCAGTGAATTTATACCTGTTGTCCGGGGAAGAACGTATTGGATTCAATGTTTCATGGATTGTAATTTCAAATTATTGTATTATTTTTTACATACTGTATATTGGTAAGGTCGATAAAACTATAAAACCCACCTTCCAAAAACCAGTTTTGATCGAATTTAACATCGGTCTTTCCTTGTAAGTTGTTACAATGAAAAAAATCATTACGAACACAGAATTAAATAAAATTGGATTTACCGTGTCTGTTTGTATGTAAGGACACATATTATTATGTGTCCTTATTTAACAAACCATACAAAATTTTAAAAGCTCATTAAATTTTGATTAAATTGAATTCAAGAGTGAATATGCATCTTCTAGGCAAGCGCGCGCTCCAACTTAGGATGCATCAATCAATCAATCAATCCATCAATCAATCAATCGTTTATTTGCAAGAAACATTGTACAATTAAGATGCCAAAATAATCAAAGAACAAACATGTTTCGTCATATCAATTACAAGCAGAAGGTTGGTTAGTATTCTGCCGCTATTGTCCAAAATCCATTGACGCAGTAAAAATACCATAAATTCAGCCAATCACGACAATTATTGAGACTGTAGCAATGATTGATGAAAGTTTTACGTAATCGGCCTGCAGGTCTGATTGCAGCCAAACGCTAGCCTATACATTAAAATATAAAAATTGTGCCAATTACTATGACTTAAGTACCTAAATAGCCATGAGTTAACTGATAAAATGCCTTAATTTTAATGACGTCATACAAAATCCAATATGGCGGATCCCATGGCGGATATCATCATCATCTTTGCAACCCATTGCCGGTTCACTGAGCACGGATCTTCTCTCGGAATGAGAAGGGTTTGCCCATAGTCCACCACGCTGGCCAAGTGAACATTGGCAGACTTCACCTTATGAAGAACTCGAGTGTGAAGGTTTCCTTACAATGTCTTCCTTCGCCGATCGAAACTATAATGATAGTCAATTTCTTAAAACGCACATAACTCCGAAAAGTTAGAAGTGCGTGCCCGTCTATATAATCACCTCTTCTATTCCATGGCGGAAATACCTAACACAAATAAATTCGCCAAAAGAAAGATACTTTTTAAAATGTTCTGTTTCGTTTGTTTTTTCTAGTACCCTGGAATCTACAGGACACCTAATAAAAGGATGTCTAGGCGGAGGCATTATGGGCATACACGAAGCCTACATGAAAAGTGGGCTTTGGACGTCGTTGGTCTTCACAATTATCTTCGGATTCTATATAGCATACTGTGTGCATGTAAGTATGTTCGTGTTTTACAGCCCAATTAAATTATCATACTAATATTATAAATGCGAAAGTATGTTTGTTTGTTTGTAGTCCTACACCACTTTGGCCCAGTGCAGATTGGATTCAATTTACTTTGGCCCAGTACAGATTGGATTCATTATTGTCAATGGATTACATTCACAATAATGGAAATAAGATATTGAGAACCTCCTCCTTTTTTGGGAGTCGGTTAAAACCCTCCGACATGCAACTTGCAAGTTTCCCCACGATGTTTTCCTTCACACTTATATTACAAAGCAAGTGATATTTTATTTCTTAAAACAGCCAAATAACTCCGAAAAGTTTGAGTTGGTTGTCCGGGGATAGAACTCACGCGCATGGCTATGAGGGCGAAAACTTAACCACTAGGCTTTCACCACTTCTAGTATGCTCATAGTTTTATCATAATCTTGTAATCCCTATGCCATCTTGTTTATTGATTTAATTGAAGTAGGTATTTTGTAAACACTTGAAATAAAGATTATTTTGCTTCCGCACAACAATCACTGAATAGCTAGCCTATTCAGTGATTCTTGTGATTAACAATCACTAATCGAACTATAGGAATGCTAGCTGATTCGTCGCGACTTTGCTCGTTTCTTTTGTTTTTTTTTTATATCTACTACAAATTAGCCCTTGACTGCGATATCACCTGCGATGATGCCGTCTAAGATGATAACGGGCTAACCTGTTAGATAGATACAACCCATATACTCTCGATCAGTTTCTAGTCTACATGGCATCGTACTGGAACGCTAAATCGCTTGGCGGCAAGGTGCAGTCTTTGTCGGTAAGGTGGTAGGTACCACTAACTATACATATTATATGCATCTGTTTCAGATATTAATAAAATCAGCTCAAACCTTGTACAGGCGACTGCATATAACAGAGTTGTCGTACCCAGATCTCGCTGAAGCCTCGCTGGAAGTGGGCCCCTTCCCTAGCTTAAGGAAATATAGCAAATGGTTCAGGTATGTACCTCATCATCAACCCATACCCAGCCCACAGCTGTGCACATCTGGCAGATTGAGAAGGGTTGACTTTAGGCCATAGTGCACCACACTGGCCAAGTAGGTACGGATTGGCACACTTGGCACACATTTAATCTTAACTATATACCTCCCTATGCTCTTGTTTGAATGTCCTTTTCCCAAAAGTGGTCTGGAAGATAGATTGCTTTAGCAAAAGGACCGCCTTTGCACCCTTCTGTTTTATCTTTTAACCTTTTGGTTTATTGTTTTTGTTATAAGTGTGTGCATCTATCTGGGGACACGGGAGTGTCCCCGCCAAAGACGAGCCAAAGGAAACGGGGCACTACCTACCTTTTCTCGAAGCGTTTCGTCGAATTTTCGAACCGTCATAGCTTCGGTCCGAATGACGCTAGAAAGCTGAAATTTTCAGGATAAGATGTTGTTGGGGGACTTACCGAATATACCAAGTTTCAATTTTTTAGCATTTATAGTTTCAGTTTATTGATTACCTAAAATACGTCGATTTCGTACTCACTCACTGATGATCATCAACTGAAAAAAGGTACTTCCTGAAGTGCTAGAAGACTGAAATTTGGTATGTAGGCTAGAATTTGCATATAAACAACAGGAAAATTAAGAAATCTGAATCTTTTCATCTCCAACCCCTCGTATAGGGGGTGCAAATCTGACAGCATTTCCTTGTATTTTAGAACAGTCATAACTTCGGTACGGAACATGGTAGAAAGCTGTAATTTTCAGGATAACATGTCGTTGACAGATTTATTAAACTTACCAAGTATCAATCATCTAGCATTTATGGTTTCAGATTTATTGGTACTTGAAATACGTAGTTTAGGTTTTTTTTTCACTTTTACGAAAAAAATCAAAATCTCTAGGACTCTAGGGTGGGCCATGAAAAAAGGATTAGCTGAAGTACAGGAAAATCAGCTAAAAAAAATCAAAAAATCTAGGGCGCCTGCCAAAAATAAATGAAATCCCACCAAAAACATTTCATGTAAAATTGGTTGCCAAAGACTCACAAGTGCATAATGCTTTCACTGTTAAAAAGTTATGAGATCTCTAATTAGAGCCAAGCCCGAAGGTGAGCTCCTCTTTGTGCTGCGCATCATAACCCACGGAGTCTGTCTCAAGTTCAAAGTACATAGTTCTAAATGCTCTTTACTGTGTACCAAACTAATAATATTAAATAACATGTAAGTCTATATATAAAACTTGTCCCTAGAACCTCTACATCTTGGTAAAAAGGTACGGCTTGGCCGTTTCGTATATGTCGCCCTAACTATTCCTTAATGACTTAAATGTTATGTCAGGAAATGTTCGACGAATATTAAACGGCCAAGCCATACCTTTTTACCAAGATGTAGAGGTTCTAGGGACAAGTTTTATATATAGACTTACATGTTATTTAATATTATTAGTTTGGTACACAGTAAAGAGCATTTAGAACTATGTACTTTGAACTTGAGACAGACTCCGTGGGTTATGATGCGCAGCACAAAGAGGAGCTCACCTTCGGGCTTGGCTCTAATTAGAGATCTCATAACTTTTTAACAGTGAAAGCATTATGCACTTGTGAGTCTTTGGCAACCAATTTTACATGAAATGTTTTTGGTGGGATCTACCTTTCTAAAATAATCTGTTAATTTGTACAGGTACGCAGTCGATGTAGTGATATGCATAGATCTCTTCGGCGCGTGTTGCGTATACCAGATAATAATCGCAAAGACGATCAAAGAAGTGATTGAGGACACGCATGAAGAGGGAGACCTGAACAGACTGCGGCTTTACGTGCTGACCCTACTGGTGCCAGTGCTGTTGCTGTGTATGATAACTACCCTCAAGTATCTAGCACCTTTCTCTTTGATAGCCGATGTCTTCATTGGTAAGTCAACACGGATAGTTCCTTGATTATAATTCTGGTTAAGAGCGTTGAATATCCTTCGTTAAGTTTCGTTTAGCCAGCCAGTAAAGGCGGCAAAGGTCATCTTGTGGGTGACCTAAGACCTATGCCGTGTCACTTTAGTAGACCCAGTCCCATACAAACTCATACCAACAATATTTGCCGCTACGTACCGCGCCGCTCCGTGCATCTGTAGTGGGGCTAGATCTTTAGGCGGCTTCTCGATTGCTTGCTTATGATACAAAAAAGTTGATATCCAATGAAGGAACCAGAAGTTTAATTTGCTATAATCCGCGACAAAAGGAAGATCTATGTGGTACAGTGATTTTTTTTTTTTTTTTTTTTTTTTTTTAATAATACCTACCTACATATTATTAAATATATATTATGTTATCAAATACTATATATAAATTTATATTTGCTCACCACACCACAGAACTCCTCCAAAAATAACCTCGAATAGTAATTCTGTGGTGTGGTGAGCAAATATAAATAAGTATATATTATATTAGCTATTTATGCAACTGTATCGTAATGAGGGTCATTTTAATTCGAGTGCTGTTTTTTGATACGAGGCTTGCCGAGTATCAAAATAGGTTAGTACGAGAATTAAAATGACTAATTACGTACAGTTGCATACAAGATTTTATCTACGACAAGGACGTCTTTATAATTTTTTACTTTATAAATAATTAATAAAAACCAAAAGTGCCAGAACCATAGAGGTACTACCTCTGTGGCCAGAACCCAGAGCCGCTAAGCTATAGGTATCCTATTTATGAAGATAACCATATCGATACAGCTACGACTCAATAACGATACAGGCACAGCTCCCATACAACGAACTGTATCGTTAAGAGAAGCAAACACGAAAGAGGGTTCAATTCGATATAGTTGTCAAATTCGAAATTGGAACTTTTCGATGCTGGAGTAGATAAAATATTTTATAACATATTTAAGTAATATTATTTTTTTAAAAATAGCAAATTACACTTCTGGTTCCTTCATTATGATGGACTTCCGCAAAGTAACGCCTACCTCTATCCAATAGTTGTATAATCCAATTGACGCGTACGAAGCGATTTGCTTCCTCGTTTCTAATTCGAACCGCTGGGATATATGGAACGTCCTTCCGGCTCCCGTTTTCCATCCGCTTATCATTATTGGTATCTTCAAATAAAGAGTGAATAGGCAGCTTCTAGGCAAGCGCGCTCCACCTTAGACTGCATCACTTTTTCCAGCAAAAAATAAAATAATAATTGCATATAAATTTAAAAAATATGCCATATAACTATTATGATTACCTGAGTTTAGACTTAACCGAGGACTAGGTGAGATCAGTTTGAATTATGAACTTTACAAGAATTTCATGGACTTTATTTATATTTCCAGTGACCTGTGTGGTAGCTACGGTGGTATACGGCCTGCAATCAGCCCCGCCTATAAGCACGGTTCCCGGCTGGAAAGATACAACGGGGTTCTTCGAGTTTTGCGGCATCGTGATCTTCAGTATGGAAGGCATAGGCGTCTCGCTGCCTATTGAGAACAACATGAAGGACCCTACGCAGTTCCCCAAAGTACTGAGCTATGGTAGGTTCTAGCTCCTTGGTCTTTCTAGGTGCTATTCGATTAGGTACTTAGGAAAAACTTTTTCGAAATTCTCAATAGTGTTTATGGCATACTTTTTTTCAGTCCACCAACCCGTGTATCTCTTCTTTATGAGATACACAGGTTTTGGTTGACTATTCACTATTAGGTAGGTATTTGACAACTACCTATTCAAATCATCAGCAGGGCGACCGCATGGTTCACCTCCGATTGGTTAATGCTCTTCCACTATTGGACGAAATCCATTGACGCAGCAAGAATACCATAAATTCAGCCAATCGGAGGTGATCGCGATGGATCAATGATTGATGCAAAAGATACGTGGTCGCCCTGCTTTTTTCAAACGTCAAAACGCGCGGTTAGTAGACCATGGGATTTTGTACGGAATACTTAGGTATATGTGACGGCATCAAAATTCGACCCTCTTTTTACTCTTTTTTCCCCTTCTTTTCCCATTGAGTGTTTTTATTTGAAATTTATTACTGATACAAAAAAATAATAGAAATTGTAAATTAAGAAAAAACTATTAAGTACTAATTATAATATTTACAAAAAATACACGCCCTCCAAGTGATCGTTAATGGGCATGGTGCCCAAAACACTGGCGCCATTACCTCGTTGAATGGCAAGGCTAAGCCGTTGGGCTAAATAAGCGCCAGCTCTTTGGTCACCAGCGAGGATCAGTATTTGGGACACGACATTTATAAAATTCTTCGATATAACTAGTTTTGACGACCTCCGTGGCGCAGTGTGTAGCGCTGTTGTCTTAACCCCCGTTAATCTTTGTTTTAAGTTGTTGTCTTGATCCCCGGCAGGGTCATTTGGGAATTTATAATTTCTGAATTTTCCCTGGTCTGCCCTGGTGGGAGGCTTCGGCCGTGGCTAGTTACCACCCTACCGGCAAAGACGTGCCGCCAAGCGATTTAGCGTTCCGGTACGATGCCGTGTAGAAACCGAATAGGGGTATGGGTTTAATATAACTGCAATGTCCCTAACAGGTTAGCCCGCTACCATCTTAGACTGCATTATCACTTACCATCAGGTGAGATAGCAGTCAAGGGCTAACTTGTAGTATTTTATGTTTCAGGTATGAGTATAGTTGTACTATTTCTAATCCTGGTTGGATTCTTCGGGTATTGGGGCTTCGGAGAGCAATCTATATCCCCTGTGACACTGAATTTTCCCAACGCAATGTAAGTAACTTATCTACTGCAAAAACAATAAATTCTAGTTCAATAATAACAAGTTGCTGGCAAAGACGTAGCGCCAAGTAATTTAGTATTCCGGCGCAATTCTGTAGACACCGATGAGGGTAAGGTAGGGTTATGGGTTTAATATAACTGCTGTACCCCAAACAGGTTAGCCCGCTACCATCTTAGACTGCATCATCACTTACCATCAGGTGAGATCGCAGTTAAGGCGCATGAATGGTTCAAACGGCGAAGGAAAACATTCTTTCAACCCATCTTTGCAACCCATTGCCGGCTCACTACTGAGCACGGATCTCCTCTCGGAATAAAAAGGGTTTGGCCATAGTCGACCACGCTGGCCAAGTGCGGATTGGCAGATTTCACACCCCTTCGAGAACATTATGAAGAACTCTCGAGCGGTTTCCTCACGATGTTTTCCTTCACTGTTTGAAGCAAATGCTATTTAATTCATAACTTCGAAAAGTTGGAGGTGGGTGTCCGGGGATCGAACCCGCGACCCCGTACAGGAGGTCGAGTGTCTTAACCACTAAGCTATCGCCGCTTCTTACCATATTATTATTATCATCAGGTAAGATCACAATTAGGAGCTAACTTGTAGTGGAATCTACTTATACTAATATTATAAATGCGAAAGTTTGGAATGGTGGATGTTTGTTACTCAATCACGCCCCAACGGCTGAACAGATCTGGATGAAATTTGGCACAGAGATAGATTATAGTCTGGAATAACACATAGGCATTTTATCCCGGAAAATTAAAGAGTTCCCGCGGGAACCGAAAACCTCTATCCACGAGGACGAAGTCGCGGGCAACAAATTTAAAAAAATATTTATTAACTGCTAGCTACTACTTAATTAGTTAGCCTCGCACCGGGAAACGCAGCGTTGGACGACCCCCCACTAGGTGGACGGATGATCTCAAGAGTGCAGCTGGGAGCCGCTGGAAACAAGCGGCACAAGACCGTGCTCTGTGGCGATCCATGCAGGAGACCTTCGTCCAGCAGTGGACGTCTATAGGTTGAGACGACGACGACGACGACTACTTAATTATTTTTTAATCTTGCCCTATTCTTTGCAGATTCCCAACAATACTAAAATGCCTGATGGGGATCATGATCTTCATTACCTTCGCCCTGAACTTCTGGGCGCCATTCAACCTGGTGTGGTATTACGTGGCGAAGAAACACGACGCGAGCAAACACTGGATATGGGAGCGAGTGTATAGAGCCGCCTTTGTGGTCATTATAACCGCGATCGCTATCGCGTTCCCTAATATTGGGAATTTGATGGGTTTGGTAAGTTTTCAATTTATTTATTGCCTTCAAATCGGAAGACCCGTATTTCATAATAATATTATAGTAGATGGTGCCCGCTACTTCGTCCGCGCGGATTAAAATTTTTTGGATTCCTACGGGAACTCCTGAATTTTCCGGGATAAAAAGTAGCATATAAAACGTCCTTCCCTGGTATACCATCTATCCCTGTACCAAATTTCATCAAAATCGGTTGAAAAGATGGGCCGTGAAAGCGTAGCAGACAGGCAGCCAGACCTCTCCAACCAGTTATTTATCTGCCTAAAAAAAATCAATACAAACATTGGCTGACATGCAAGTAGAAAATCATACATTGCCCCAAGACAATGTACCTACAAGATTTTGTACAAGATTTAGCGTGATTTAAGATAAGTCAACGCCATCTATCGGCAATTTTAAAAAGCAAAGCAATATAGATAAAAGCACTATACACCCGACCTCCGACCGGGCGTCCACTACCTCGTGAGCTCCTACGATCGCCATCACCTGCGCGGCACGCAGGCGATCGTAGCGACGAAGACGACGCGACATACACCGGATATATGACACCGACTCCGCGCGCAGTGGCGACCTTATCGCCCGCGACGCGGAGCCCACCGGCTAAGACACAACCTCGGCGCACGAGAGCGACCCCATTGCCCGCAGCGCCGAGACCCCTGGACTAGACACGGGTCCCACACGCGGAGGTGATGACGTCACCCGCAGTGCGGATCCTACACCGGATATGACACCCGACCAAGGGGCCCGTAGCCTACAAGGCAGGCCCTAGCCGGTCTTCCGGCAGATACCCACCGGGGCAGAGAGTTGCCCCGCGCCCCGCCCGGGTAAGGAGGCTCTGCCTCGAGGCCCGTACCCCCGATTGGCCCTTCGGGCAAAACGGAGAAGACCCACACTACTAGCATTATACACAAGTCACGGCCTCGTTTACTAGAAAAGGCCTCGCGTATCGTCCTTCCAACATTACCCTCGTGAGTTATTGCATTATATCCGGCCTGGGCAGTAATGTAATATTGTCTTATTCCAGCTGGGAGCGTTCTGCCTGTCGAACATGGGCTTCATATTCCCAGCAGTGATAGAACTGTTGGTGATCTGGGAGAGTCCCGGGCTGGGGCGGGGCCAGTGGCGGCTGTGGAAGAGCGTGCTTGTTATACTAGCGGGTGTGCTGTTGTTCGTAGCTGGTACATACTCCAACCTTAAGGGCCTTATAGTGAACTTGTGAATAAATATCATACCTACTGAGATTAATTTATTTTTTCATCAATAACACTCCCAAAGGATGCGTATGATGAATGCTATACCCTTTCCTAATAAACGTTACCACATTCTACCATTAGCTTTTCACATCCAGGCGCTTCCAGCCCTCTTATCTTCGCCATTGTATTATGCTGGAGGATGACCCACGTTTCGCTTTATAAGCACAGCGTAAGTAAAAATTATATTCATATACTTAGGCCATCTAACTTATCTGCCTCGGTGGCCAAATGTTCAGTTTTTTAAGAAATACTCTAGCGACGTTATCACCGGATATACAGTGGATTGACGCCATTACTAAAATTCTACATCAATGATTGACGCTCATACAAATATTCCAAACCAGGCTCCACTCCACACCTTCAAGGTGTGGAGCCTAATTATTTGACTAATGACAGTATTATTAATCTATTGAAAATTCTGCCAGCTCCTACTCCATCACGCTCGCAGGCCGCGGCGTGGCTCTGTCTTGAGCTAGACATATAAAACCTACAGACTAATGAGAAACTCTAACTCTGTGCTTGTGCATAAATATATACATAATCAAAGGCTTAAATCTTTAATAGTCTGCAATCGTAGGCTTAGAAGGGCTGGAACCCAGAGCCGTAAAGCCATTTAATTAAAATAAAAAAAGTTAGTTATACAGGCAAAGCCTCAAAAGCTAATCTCAGATGGCGCCACCCTCACTGGTAACTGTCCTATTTGAATTTAATCTGGAAAAAATACAGTAACATCAATTTTTCTCCCATATGAGTAGGTAACAATATAACATCAGAAAAGTTGAAAGTGTCCAGTGGTTGCTGAAAACAGTTCAAAAACCTTCCACAGTGGCGCTGGTGCAGCAAAGGGTATGGTATGAATTCAACTATAATAGTTATTTATTGAAAATTTCAACAATTTAGGTATGTTGCACAAAATTATGATGAATGTTTCCTTTCCTTGTTTATTTCTCAAATCTACTCTAATAATATTTGGTGCTACCTTTTAAATTTACCTTGATGCTAATGTGGCACCCCAATGTGGTACATTTCGACAGACACTTTTATACACAGAGGTATTTTTTTTTTATTACCTCAGATCAATGTTAAAAATATGTACAACCTGCCCTAACTGGAAAGAAATCCATATCATAGGACATAGGAAGAAAAAGGAAATAAATTTTGATCCAATAAAACCAGAAAACATACCGGAAGCACACAATGATTATGTAAAAAAATTATTCATTACAGAGGCACGGCACGGCGCGGCACGTAGCGGCAAGTATTCTTTGTATGAGGTTGTATGCAGCTGCCAGCTAGGCCCGCTTAGGCGACTCGACACGGAAATGAATAGCGTGACGCGGCCCCGCACAAACTCATACAAATAATATTTGCATCTCAAGTGGGGCTTTTTGGCCAAACAAAAGCACCTATAGGTAAAACAAACCAAACCCTCCTGCAAACACATAGTATAATGCAGTTGAATGGGACCACTCATTTTACTTTAGTACTACAGGAGAAGACATACCTAATTTTAAAAGACCTTTTTATGAAAATGTCAACAATGATACTCAATCAATGGACTCAACTACAAAATAGTTGTGAAGAGTGGAAAATGTTAAGAAAAACACACATTAACAGGAAGTGTTTATTTTAATGTATGCCATTACAAGCCCATAAATAAAAAACATTTGGCAGAGAAAAAAATTAACAAATAAATAACAAATGCTTTTATTATTTTCCTCATTATCACTAGTCAGTAAGTCACTCACCTTTTCCTTTAATATATTTAATTGACTATTCCCTCTTTGAAGTTATAACACATTAAACAAACATAAAATATTTTGCTTGCAAGTGGAACATAACTGTGATCAAGATCACTTTTCAAAATTTTGTAAGCCTTTGTAAGCCCTATTAGCCTTTCAATATGAAGTCTTTTACTCGCCCTATCATGGAGCACAGTCAAACCAGGTAACTGACTTTTACCTTTTAAAAAAGCTGGTATGTTAACTTTAACATTTTTTGAAATAAAAATGTCCTGGACATTCAAACTTCTATCTGCTAAGACTGTATCTCCTGATTCACACATTGTTAACAGATCACTGCGCTCTATTATCTGTCTGTCACTTGTAGACCCACCATATGCAGGAGAGCAAAATGATAACAAACCCCCCGGTGTAGCCCCTACCAATACTTTTAGAGTATTGGAGTTTTTATTTCCTGATTTTTGTACAGGAAATTCTGTGCCATCTAATATTACACGCACCGTTTTGTCATATTTTTTAAAAGATTCTGGCATATAAAAATTCACTAAACCTCTGCTAGGCCAAATATTTAGTTTATTCCACATTTGGTACATGAAGTTAACCCATGTAATAAATATGTTAGAAACAGTAGATCGGGGAATACCAAAAAAAATGGAAAGTTCAAAAATTGATTTGTTTCGTCGCAGTTTCATAAGTGTTAAAAAAAATTGGTCTTCATATGACATATTTAAAATGTGGTGACTGAAATACTGAATATATGTTGTCCCTCGGCTTAAAGTCAAATAAACTAATAAAAACTTGTCATATGACTCAAAGCCTGTGTAAAATAATATAGCTTTATCATTGTTTTGAAAGCGCCCAACAGAGCCATATATATATTCTATATTTATTTGAGTGGATTTTTCAGACACAGACACAGACGATTTCTTGGTCTGCGTCACATCTAAGTTTTCTTTTAAAGATTCTTTTATATTAATTTCACAGCCTACGTCGGGGATTTGAACATTGTCTACTTCTGGTTCTATTGCAAAGCTTGTACTTGGATTAGATTCACTTATTCGCATACTTCGCGCTTCATATCTTATCTGTCTTCGAGACTTTGGTCCCTTATGCTTGGAAAACAAGAATACGGAAGGCACAGCGGCTTTTTTCAAATTCCTACGTTGATGTTCCAAGCCTAAAAGGATAAGTAAGTGCAAAAATAATTTGCAATTTAAGTAACAATATATTATGTAAATGTTTTCAAGAGAAAGAAACTAACCAGTGTATGTACTCTCGCCATAAAAATCGTCAGGTCTAAAGTGAGCGCTACATAACCTTGCCGATGAACTGGGTTTCCAATTTTGTTGGCGCAAGGCTTTGATCCATACTTTTCTTCTTTCCTCATCAGTAGGAAAACGGTGTGCTCCTTTATTATCACATTTGAATGCACAACATTTAGGCATTATAATGAAATAATCTAAGAAAATTAAACTATCGCGTAAATTATGATGGTGTTTGACAGGTAAACATAAACATAAAACAACACTAAACATTAGTAACAGACTACAGAGACACAGAATAATAAACAGAAGCTTTACTTCGCAATGGTTTTCAAAGAAATATGTACTCAATCTGATAAAAAATATGATTTAATTTAGCTCGCGTTCCAGTCGAGCACGTGTTCATTTACATACCTACCAATTTTTTTTGAGGGAATATGTGCCTTAATTCACTGGACTACGGTTCATAATAAGTTATACGTGGTTATACGTATTGAAAGAGCCGCGAACTAGGGTTGCTTACTTTGAGAAACTACTTACGCCATCTAGCGCACAGCACGAGCGTTTACTCCTACTTGTAGCGGGCAACGCGCAGCAGGCAGCGCCGAGTACGTTCATGTAGTCTAAGATAGCTGCATAATTGTATATGCTATACGATTATTGCAAAAGATTTAATTTAATGAAGTAATAAAATAAAACACATTTTGTTCATTATACTTAAATAGACAAAAGAATAATAGATGAGTGTGTGTAGAAATATCTGGAATTGTTTTTGTTTCGAACGAAACATAATAATTGTATCATTAATGTTACCTCACTAATAAATTCGTTCTTAAATGAATACGACAAATGAAATGCAACTCGAATGAAACGACTAAAATGTATTTTATTGTACTTTTAAATACTTTTAGGGTATTGGAATAGTACTTTGTTCAACAAGGGGAGAAAGGGTTTGTATTTTGAATTAATTTCATTTCAAATAGGAACATAATGTAATCCAATCAAAGTAGATTTTACCTGTCAGCGTCTTTAGGCAACCAAAAAAAAGTAAAATTTCGATCTCGATCCATAATCATACAATTAAATACTGCACAGTATCTTTTTGCTTTTTTTCGTTTTTTCGCTTGCGACAGCCTACTAGATTGGCCCTTGCGCAATGGCCGACGCCTGTAGGTATGTTTTTAATACCTACACGCGGAGTGACACAGGCCTGACAGAGACAAGAGTCAAGAACATACATTAATTACAACACCAGCGGGCAGCGAGTGCCAGAGACAAGTTAACTACTCTTGTCCCTTATATTCAATGTACTCTGTGTTAACTACCTCAGCTGTACAGACAGTTCCTGACAGCAACTCAGAACACCCGACTCACCATAGACAAGTTAACCAGAGACTAACTAAAGAAGCCGTGCTTTGGGTTGCAGTTTCTTTTCCTTCTCATTTGGTGGAAGATGACAGCACACCGTTTTGGATATGTATTTTAAATAATTGGTAATAATAAAAATTACTAACTTTGTAACCTAGTGGTCAGGTAGGCAGTAATTAAAAAACAGCATTTTACAAATAAATAATTTATTAATTATTATTTTTAACAAATAATAACAAAGGCTGGTTATTAATATTTCGTTATTATGTATAGGTACAAGTTCTAATAATGAAATCTCTATTGTTTATATTGTATCTATAAATTGTGACCAATTTTCTTAAAAACAATATCTAAAAATGAAACCTCTAAATATAGTGCTGTCCATTTCCGCAGAGGGTATAATGAAAGGGATAACAATATATTAAGAGCTGTCAATTTAGTTTAGTTTAGAAATGGCCGTACAACCGAATTAGCCACATTGTTTGTATGCGTGAAATGAATGTATAGAAGACTTCGATAGATTGTCCAATCTAGCTATGCATTCTAGCCCTACTAGACCTTCTATTGAAGTGAAACTTCTTTAGAATCATTGTGATTTGAAAATTCGATGAAACAAAAAAGGGGACACTTAAAAGAGACAAACATATAGGAGGCAATAATAGGAGGCTGCGAGAGAATGAGATAAAATATAGGATAAGTATATTAATATAAATTATATTAGGAAGAAAGTTATACTTATCTCATTCTCTCGTAGGCTACTTTTCTGAAGTTTCACTTTTGCCGTGTGCAGTAAGCAAATAGTCAAATCAGCATCTTTTTTTCAAATGTCAAAACCCGCAGGTTGTATTGGACTTCGCATGAAATACTTGCTTAGGACGTCATCAAAGTTCAACATACTTTCTTACTTTAATCAATATTTTACAATGGTTATTTAACATAATACATGTAAAAAATTATCTATTTTTGATACAGGCAACATCCCAATTTTATAACATGATCAATTTTACGACACATACTTTTTCTGTTATAAAGTCCGAATACTGTACAACTAGACTATATTTCTTAGAATTGATATCATGATCACAGAATTCTAAATAAGATTGTAGAAATCATACCAAATATAATCATAAATCATCATTATAGCAACTTCAAAAATGGTTAATGTTGCTGTACACAATAAAATAAATTGACACATCCTAAACCTAGTGTCATCCCTTTCTGCAGGGGGCAATGTGAAAGGGATAGCACTACATTTAGACCTGTCATTAAGTTTAGATATTATTGTGTACATGGGAATAAGCAACAAAATTATACAGGAATAATCTCTCCATCTCTAGTGTCCAAAGCAAAGTAAATTAAACTATAACGTTGTGTCAATAAGTCTGTTTTTACAATAATACAATGATTTCTCACTAATCAGTCCACAAGTCGCGCTACTTTATCACTTAAGAGGCCGGAGAACGCCGCTCGCAACTTCTATTCTATATTGCTATCTCTATTTGGCTAATGACACATGATCGCGTGCAAGCGCGATAGCAATATGAGCGTACAGAATTTGTTATACATTTAGTCCAAGTTCCGTGAATACCAAAAATGATGAATGAAAAATTGTTGTGTTTTTAACTTCGTGTTGTTATTCTGTAACTTGACAATATAGACTATGTTCCTGATCAATTAGTAAATGAACCTAGATAGATACAAGTTCAATCTTAAGGGGGCAAGCTTTCAAAAAATATATAGGCTAAGAGATAGCTGCTGATGTGATTTTCATATAATATTGTTATGTTGGTATTTCAGTTAGTTAATATGATTTTTATATAATATTGTTATGTTGGTATTTCAGTAAAAATAAATAAGGATTTGATACGTATTGTTTAAATATAATAACATATCTAAGCCAATTATAAAATTATAATAAAACTAGATGTGCTTATAATCTACTTTAAAAAATAAAAGGGAAAGATGATGTGAATTTTATATAATATTGTTATATATTTCAGTAATAATAAATGTCAGTTCTCATCAAGTGCTCGTATCATTCACAACAGTAACTATCGTCTGGTGTAATTTGTGATGGTCTGCCTGCAAGCGGCTGGGGACCTGACTACTTATCGCCGCTCAAAGACGAGTTATTGTTACCAGAAATGACCAATAACTGGGAAGGCTTATTCTAGTATAGTATTAAAGTATGGCGCTGTACCTAAGTAACCAGTATAAAAACTGACTCTATTCATCGGGGCGTTTACTAGATATTGCCTCTCAAAGACGTAATACGTCGTTAAGTACGTCAAGTAATAAAATTAAAATTAAAAAAAAACCCACGACGAACTGCAGCGCTCCATTATAATTTGTGACCTTATAACTTTGTAACAACAATTTGATATTCGCAGAAGTAGTTTTATCAACACAAAACTGCATCTTTGTCGGCTCAGTAGTTTTTTTGACCAGCGTGTTGGACTATGGCCAAATGGTAATGAGTAGAGGTGTCAAATTGTGTTAAACTTTAATATTCTGATAAATAAATGTTAAAATATATCAGTTCAAAAAATACGTTATAAAATATAATGGATAAAAAACTGGAGTTCCTGTGACCACAGCATCTAGGTTAGCGCTTGTCAAGACAAATCAAAAGAGTCCAAACACGACGGGTTTACGATGAGAAGGAGTTCCTATGACCACCTACCAAATCACGATTGCAGGCGGACCGCGGTCCGTTTGCGGACCGCGAAAAGCCGAACCTCGGACCGCCAAATATTATAATGTGTTGTACCACAGGTTGTACAGTTATTGCAATAGGTGAATTCACAGGGCGCTTGGCCTTTGTTTGTGTTCTATGCGGGGTGTAACAGTGTGCGTGACTAACAGAGCGATCAGTTTCGTGTGTGCGAATTATTTATGAGGGATGTAATTTAAATATTTATAAATCTTTGTTACGCACACGAAACATCCTTATATTGAAATAAATACCATGTTTACGGAAATATGTGCGGCAGAGTTTCACAGCGCCCCTCGTGCTTAGGTATCCAGCGGCGCGCTTGCGATTGTTTTGTTTTGTTGAAACAAGTGCGAGCGGGAGCGAGTATCGAAATCGGGGGTGCGAGCGTGTGGGCGCGCGCGGGGGAAAGCAGATGGCCTTGGCCAGTCGGTAAGTCGCGCGCGGCGAAACCGTTCATTTGTTTTGTGATTTCGTTGTAATAAAATACCTTTCCGTACATAAGTTAATATGGATCCTAAAAAGAGAAAAGTGGACAGTGAAAATAGGAGGTTTCTTGCAGAATGGACTGAACAATATTGTTTTACGCTGCCTGATAGGGCTCAAGCGGTTCCAGCGTGCCTTATATGCAATAAAACTGTCGCTATTGTTAAAAGTGGCAATTTGAAGCGACACTACGAAACTACTCATCAGCAATTCCACAAAAACTTTCCTCTTGGCAGTGAGGCTCGTAAAGAAAAACTTCAGACATATCTCAGTTCTTACAATAAAAGCACGAAATTATTAGCTCGTTGCATGAGCGATCAAGAGAAGTCCACAGAAGCAGCGTTACGTGTGTGCTGGACGCCTATTAAACACCAGAAACCATTTTCAGACTCTGAGATAGTGAAGGAATGTATGTTGGAAGTAGTCACGGCACTTTTTGAAGAAAAAAAAGATGTTGTCGCTGCAATTCAAAGTATTCCATTGTCAGCGAGAAGTAATACAAGAAGAACGGAAATTTTAGCTTCTCATATTAAAAACACTCTTCTTGAACTTTTGCAAAAGGCACCTTGCTACGCCATAGCACTTGATGAATCATGTGACATTGTTGATGATGAGCAAATGTCAATTTTCGTAAGACTTCTTGACATTGAGTGTCAGGTGTTTAGAGAAGAGTTGCTAGCAATATTGCCGTTGAAAGGTAACACTCGAGGAGAAGATTTATTCAAGGTCATTGATGAATGGATTACTAAATCTAACATTAGTTATGATAAAATGGTGTCGCTTTCAACTGACGGGGCCCCAGCAACGATTGGCAAAGAAAAGGGTGTAGTAAAGAGAATCAGGGATAAAAATTCAGGTCTAATATCGTATCAGTGCATAATTCACCAGGCAGCCCTTTGTGGAAAACTTAGTGCTACATTAAAAGAAGTGATGGACGGCTTGGTCAAGTTGATTAATTTTATTAGATCTCATTCTGCTCTTCAACACCGACATTTCAAGGAGTTTCTTTCTGAATGTGATTCAGCGTATTCTGACTTACTGCAACACAACAATGTTCGTTGGCTAAGTAAAGGTCAAGTTATTGAACGTTTCTTGCTAATAAAAGAACAAGTAACCTCTTTCTTGCAAAACTCAGATGCGCAGGGAGCCAGAAAGCACTTTGAGTTCATAACAAACGAGCGTAATATGCTGGTTGTGGCTTTCCTAAAAGACATTTTGAAATATTTAAATGCGCTCAACACAGAGTTACAAGGAAATGGAAAGTTAATATGTGACCTGATACAAAGCGTGTCTGCCTTTCGTCGCAAGCTGGATATCTTTGAAAAAGATATTGCAAGACAAGAATTTATTCATTTTCCGACAATTCTTGAATACAAAACCTCTGAGGAAGACATTGAAGTGTTTGTGAAATTTCTGGCCGATCTTAGGAACGAATTTGCTACAAAATTCCAAGACTTTGCAGAGGTGGGCAAGCTAACTCCGTTTCTTAAATCGCCATTTGAAGTTGATCCAGCGGCAGAATGGACAGATGTGGCTGCCAAGTTGTTTAATCTGTCAAAAGCATCACTTCAAATGGAGATAATTGATTTCCAAGAAGATGTATCTTTGCAAATGTATAAAACGGTATCCACTGAAGAATTATGGGCCAAACATGTACCAAAAAATATATACAAGTTAAAAAACTAGCTATCAATTTAGCCACTATGTTTGGCTCGACATACATATGTGAAACATCTTTCTCGAAGATGAATTTTTTAAAAAAACAAATATCGTTCGAGGTTAACGGACGCCCATCTAGAAGACACACTTCGTATTTGCTGTTCCTCTCGAGAACCGAAGTATAGAAAACTGGCTCAAGACCGTCGGTGTAATTTCGCACATTAATCTTCTTGTGTTTTACTTAATCTGAATTATATTTTAAGCAAAAACAATAAATAAATAGCACTTAATTATTATCAGTTGTTTTTTTCTGGACCTCGTTAAAATTTTCTCACAGAGTTCACAAAATTTTCGGACCCCACCTAAAAATACTTGCCGACCCCTTCTGAGAAGATTCTTAGATATGGTTTAGGGCCTAAAACATATCTAAGAACCTTCTCAGAAGCTAAACATATTTTTTTTAAAACCGCATCTAAATCAGCAAAGTAGTTTTCCAGAAAAAAGGTAACATAATAAAAAAAACACGATAGCAGCGCGCACGATAGCACGATAACTTAAAATATATCTAAATCTAAAGAACTTTTTCACAAGCTATACATATCTAATGCAAAACACCGCATCTCAATGAGCCCAGTACTTTTTCAGAAAAATGGAAACATATTGAAAAAAAAAAATCAAGATTGCAGCTCAGCTTAGTGGACTATGGCCCTAAAACATATTCAAGAACCTTGACAGAAATTATGCATATCTATTACAAAAAACTGCATACTAATCAGTCCAGTAGTTTTCCAGGAAAATGGTAACTAAAAAGTACACAAACAAACAAAATATTGCACAACCTCTTAGGTCAAACACATAATAATAAATACCGTCCGTTCCGTCATTGGTAAAAAATAGCTCAAGTGTCGCCGCTTTGATGTGATAATGTGTAGTATTTAAATATCTCCCATTTAAGTTATTTTAATTTTTTTGGTATTCAAAATAACTCGTATATCACCTCTTAGACCACCTGTGATAATACTAACATAAATCTGAAACATGGAAATTAATAGCAAGGAGATATAATTATAGTTACCAAAAGATAGTTACCACAAATACAGTTATCTCTTAGGCTATAAGTTTTGACATTTGAGTTGGACGAGCCAGTGTAAATTTTTATGAAAAATTCGTATGAGAGATCTTTGGAACCAGATTGTACAAAAACTTTAAGTTGTATTGAAAATAATTTTTTTAATTAAAGTGTTCAAGTTTGTGTGTTAAAGTTTTGTTTAATTAAAGTGTTCCTTCGTGTGTAAGTGTGTTAATCTTTAATGATTAATTTGAAATAACTTTTGTTTAAATAAGGTCTCAGATTAAATCACAATAGTCGGAACGCGATAACGCCTTTTTTGAGATTTCCATGAATTTCCCGATAATTTTCTGTAGTTACTATACGATTTTATGACCACTTTTTTTTAATTACGTCATACTTCATTTAACTGAGTAGCGAATGGTATTAATTTCGTAATGAAATTTTCATTTTTCCTATCCTAAAACGTCGGAACAGAAAACAATGTTTCAGTACTTGGGCTTTTAATAATCGCATAATATGGTGGAAATATTCTCGAATTACAAATTATTTTGGTATTACGTTTGTATGGGCAATGCGCCCTCCGCTGGCTCGTTAAATAATGAATTATATCTTTCGCGTAATACAACTTGTGTTACTTATGATAAGTCAAGACTCAATACTACCAGTGATTCGGAAAACTGTTGTACTGAGAAGAGTCGGCAAGAAACTTTCGAAATTCCGTGATCACGAGTTTTAGAACTTCCTTGTGAAAACAAATATTGAATGAAACTGTACAAAAGTGGATGAAAAATGACAATAATTATAAGAGACGTACCAATTTACCAAAATGGTTGAATTTATCAACCGTTTTGGTAAATAAAATTCAAATCTTATATAATATCCAAAATGGCCCGCGCTGAGTATAACATTACTTTTAAGTTAGGCTAAGTGTCCACTAGCAACTACGACGACCTCCCTGGCGCAGTGTAGCGCTGTTGTCTTAACGTGGGAGGTTCCGGGTTTGATTCCCGGCAGGGTCAATTTGAGAATTTATAATTTCTGAATTTTCTCTGGTCTGGCTGGGAGGCTTCGGCCATGGCTAGTAACAACCCTACCGGCAAAGACGTGCCGCCAAGCTTTAGCGTTCCGGTACGATGCCGTGTAGAAACCAACTAGGGGTATGGGTTTAATATAACTGCCATACCCCTAACAGGTTAGCCCGCTACCTACCATCTTAGAATGCATCGTCACTTACCATCAGGTGAGATCGCAGTCAAGGGCTAACTTGTAGTGGAATTTAAAAAAAACTTTAAAAATGTCAATATCTGCAAGTTCCACTGAAAATTGAAATGTCTTCTACAATTATTTGTGTGAGTATGAGTGACATGCATTAATATTAATATGTCAACTAGCAAAACAGCTAGTGGACACTTGGCATTATATTAATTTATCACAAAACAGATTATAAAATAAATAATATTGTCTATCGATGCCAATGGCGTCAAAAGCTCTACCAATCGAAATTCCAACGGGAATTTTCGCAACGCTTAAATATTGTGGCCAATTTTTTTAAAAACAAACTCTAAAGTAACTAAATGAAAGCTCTAAATATAGTGCTGTCCGCAGCACTCTGCCGGGATGAAAGGGATAGCAATATATAAAGAGCTGTAATTTTAGTTTAGTATAGAGATGCTGTACAATCGAATTAGCCAATATGTGCACACAACTTCAAATAAGTTACTAGAAATTTCGTTCAACAATATATTATCACACTTAAGACATTCCGTCCAGAAATCAGACTAAGGCCTATTGCGCATTATAAGAAAAATGTCTTGTGTCTTAATTTCTTATGTTTTGGGTGTCTGATCCGACACAAGAATAGATATCTTGTAATATATGTATGGTCTCATACAACAACAACCAATGCGACTGAATCCATACTAATAGTATAAATGCGATAGTGTGTCTGTCTTCTACACTTACACGGCCCATTTGATAAATCGATTTTGATGAAATTTACTACAGGGATAGGTTGTATCCCTGGGAAGGACATATACAGGCTTTTTTCCATCCCGGAAAATTCAAGAGTTCCGCGGGAATCAAAAGAAATTGTCTGTTCAACTGATTTTGATCAAATTTGGTACAGGGATAGGTTGTATCCCGGGGAAAACATATGCTACTTCTTATCCCGAAAAATTATAAATCTAAATCAACACGTACGAAGTCGCAGGCATCATCTAGTTTCTTATAAGACACAAGACATTTTCTTATAATGTTTAAAAGGCCTTATACAGCACAGCCTGTAAATCGGAAAAAACCGAATTCTAAACATCCTCTTCCAAATTCAAATCCTGAATATCCAAGATGGCCTCCGCACTAGGTATAACTATAACGTCCCGAACGTTATTCGCACACTCCAAATCACATTTAACACTATCACAATCACCACAGTCTAAAACCTCGGTATTTTCAACACTGGCTTTCCTCTCCATATATTTCGCTATGTCTATATCACTTTTCGGCAATTCGAAGCCACTTTTTGGCAATTCGAAACCACTTTTCGACGTATTCGAACAGAAACTGTTGATTTCGGAGCAAATACGTTTCACGTTTTCGTCCAAGCACGTCGAGCATGTCACTTCGTCGCCGTTGTTCGTCGAAAGCCGAACGAGTTTTTCGTCCAACTCTGTGTTGTCACCTGGAATGAGATATTGAATTGAATAGACGTTTTTAATACGGGCTTTACTGCTAGGGAGTAAAATGAGAAAAACGTCACTCAGTGGGCATATAATCTCTCTCTGCGTCGTATCGTATTCCTCATTGCTGAGGGTCGTGACCCCTTTCCATTAATCACAGGACAATCAGGGGATTTCTAGGGATAATATTGCAGTGGGTTTCCACGGTCCTTCCGCATATGACTCAACTAAGAGTAGGTAGTATTTCAACTCTTAGATTACTAACGATTATTATCAGATGTTAGTGATAACAACCGGGACCGACGGCTCAACGTGCTCTGCGAGGCACGGAGGAAGCGAAAAGGCCAAATTCGGACTTCCAAATTCGGTCACCCATCCAGAACTTACCGACTTGGGTCAACGTTGCTTAACAATAGCAATCGACTGATATGCGTTGTCGCAACTATGCCTCCTGTTTAGTTTTTGAGTTTGGTACAAAATATATAAATAAATAAAAGTAAATAAAATAAAATAATAATTAAATAAGTTTAAATCAATTCAATCAATAATAATAATTAAATAAGTATGCGGAAGGACGTGGGAACCCATCGCATTATTAGCCCAAGTAAAATCCTACCATTATTTGATTGATTGAAATGGGTCACGTCCCCGACGAGAGAGAAGTAGAGGATCTCCCAAAAAGTCGTAAAACTTACCAAGAGTGAATTGCACTCGCTCGGAGTCGAGTCGGGAATCGATTTTGGTGATCTCCGAGTCGGAATTGTGTAGCTTGAGGTTCTGTGAGCAGTCGGATTTGGCTAGCTTCATGTCGTATATGTTCGACTCCGACCCCATTATGGAAAGGGTTGAGTCGTTTAATCCAGACAGATCCTGTAAAAAAAAATTAACTCATAATGTATAAGGAGATCAGATTATCTTAATAAGGAGACGGTTCAGATTTGTATGGGGCGTAGGCCTAGTCTTGTACAAGCAGAGAAATGAAGGAAAATAAAATACTAGACCAGTTTTTAACGGCCAAATCTACGAATTCGTCGTAATTTCAGTGGTAAAATTATTTAATCTTCCCAAGATAAGGAACATGAGTGGGTAACAATGGCGGATTCATATTTTTTGACGTTTTCCAAAGAAAAACACTTTATTTTGACAGTGACTGTCAGAAATGACATTTGATACATTTCGTGCATACTGCCATCTCTATGGCTGAAGGTTGCCATCTTGGAAACGTATCGAAAACTTGAAATACCTATATTTTTAATACAATCTATGTATTTTTCTCTATTCATGGTAGAGTGTACAAGAGTAGGCCTAAAATGAACGTTGCCTTTAAGGCTCTTAAAACAAAAGATAATTGAAAGAAAGAAAATACATTTATTCAAAAATCGTATTACAGACCAACATCAGGTGACATACACTTGTACATTGAAAATCTTGATAATATGTGGAAAATCGTATTTCATGGAGGATGTTTAAGGGTTAGTTTAGTTAAATAATGCTAATGCTTTTTCATTTCTTTTGTAGTGTACGAGTTGTTGAATATTTTTTGTTTTCTTTACAATTAACAACGAGGTTCCATATTGAAATTTTCGCCTCACCGACTGCTCTAAGTATTAACATACTGTATGATCTGCCGGACGACACTCGGCCAGAGTGGTGGACTATGGCTAAACTCTTCTCATTCTGAGAAGACCAGTGCTGAGTAGTGCGCCGGCAATGGGCCGAAATGGTGATGATGGTTTTTTTTAACGACTACAAGTTAGCCCTTGACTGCGACCTCACCTGATGGTAAGTGATGATGCAGTCTAAAACGGAAGCGGGCTAACCTGATAGGGGTATGGCAGTTATATGTATTAAACCTACACCCCTAATCGGTTTCCACACGGCATCGTACCGGAACTCTTAATCGCTTGGCGGCACGTCTTTACCAGTAGGGTTATGTAACTAGCCACGGCCGAAGCCTCCAGACCAGACCGGAGAAAAATCAGGAAATTCATATTTCTGACTACCTCACTGGCGTTCCGGGTTCGATCCTCGGCAGGGTCAATTTGGGAATTTATGATGATTGACGATACTGAATATTCATACCAATCCATACTAATATTATAAATGCGAAAGTGTCTGTCTGTCTGCTACGCTTTCACGGCTTATCTGTTTACCCGATTTTGATGAAATTTGGTGCAGGGATAGGTTGTACGGGTATGGACATAGGCTAGTTCTTATCCAGGAAAATTAACGAGTTCCCGCGGGAACCGGAAAACCTCGATCCACGCGTACGAAGTCGCGGGGATCAGTTAGTTTTGAATCAATATACTTTGACTTCAAATTACCTGATCGTCCTGATAGCTGCCAACACTCCGGGAATGTTTGTGTGTTCGACTGAAGCCTTTTTGCAGAGTGTGGGAATCAACGCATTCCTGTCAAAACACATATCCAACTGTTTATTTGGGTATTTCTCTCTCTTTGCGTCGTAATCCTCATTACTGAGGGCCGTAGCCCGTGACCCCTTTACATTAATCACATCTTGGGATAATAATGCGGTGGGGTCCAACGTCCTTCCGCATACGACTCGACTATTCGACGTATTTAATTAGGTTTCTTTTGTAACAATTAATATTATCAGATGTTAGTGATAATAACCGGGACTCGGTTGGGTCAACGTTGGTTAACAATCGCAATCGACTGATATGAGTTGACACAACTAGGCCACTCGTCCCTCATTATTTGGTTATTCAAACACTTAATTAATTCAGAAACTTTTTACCAAGTAAGTTAAATATATAATATGTATGTATAAGCAACGCGACCCGTCTATGGGGAGGCGGTACATATTACTTACTCTTTCTGCCAAAGTACTAGACCACATGGTCCAAAAAGAATATGACGCTGTTATCATACTATAATATTTTGCTATTTAAGATAATATAACATCCATACTTCCATACTAATATTATAAATGCGAAAGTGTGTTTGTCTGTTACGCTTTCACGGCCCATCCGTTCAACCGATTTTGATGAAATTTGAAACAGGGATAATTTTTATCCCGGGGAAGGACATAGGCTACGAAATCGCGGGCATCATCTAGTAAAATATACATACTACTAGATTTAATATCTTCACTTATATTTTACTAGCTGATGCCCGCGACTTCGTCTGCGTGGTTTGAGGTTTTTTGGTTCCCACGGGAACTCTTTCATTTTCTGTGATAAAAAAAAGCCTATGTGTGATTCCAGACTATAATCTTGCCAAATTTCAGGCAGATCCGTTCAGCCGTTGAGGCCTGATTGAGTAGCAACCATCCCCATACATCCAAACTTTCGCATTTATATAATATTAGTAATATAGATATGTTTCGTCATAGACAAACCTTAAGAATTAATTTCCAGATGTGAAATCTGAAATCATGAACAGTTAGATCACTGCTGTTGTCAATATACATACCTTAAACCTATTGAACTGTCTGTACTTCCTCTCCGAAGGGACGAGGTTTCTAAGAGATTGCGTACGCGCGCAATTGCTGTCCGCGAGCCAACGATACGTGCCGAATAACTTCGATGTGTCGGATCTGTAAATGAATAATAGGTTAAGAAATAACATTACGTACAGCGGTTACTTTTGTATCTACACATTGATGTAATTGAAAATGTTTTTTCTAAAAAGAGCAACCAAGGAGTTCCTTGCTTGTTCTTCTCGGTAGGAATGTCATTCCGAACCAGTGGTAGATTCACTCGACGATTCAAAGGCACTTTTAATATATTTATTTGAATAATAATATGCAATTAAGGAGCATACTTTTTAGTTATCGAAGGTTCATACTTAATTACATTTTTAAAGATCCAAGTCCCAAAATCACCGAGACTTTTATCGTTTAGCGAGAAAATTATTAGTTTGAACGTTGAAATACTCACAAATTGCTAGGCGTAGTCAACAGCCGCTGCAGATTAGACAACGTTGGCCTCATGTCGTATACACTAAGTCCTCTTCCCCACAGCAACTGGGCTATGCACTTGTTGAGTAGGAACAATGCGTATCGGAATAGCGTTATGTCGCCTCCCCGCGCGAAGAGGGGTATACTGAAAGATACAAATTGTATAAAACTTAACTACGTTACTGAAGTGACAAGTCCTGAATAGATAATTTTAGTTATAACTGGATGATGCCCGCGACTTCGACCTCTCTCCTTCGCGCCTTCGAACTCCTTAAGACCCTGTGTAGCGTAAAAGGGGGTTTTTAAAAGCAGTGTATCCGTCAAACGGTGACATAATGTATGCTCGTAAAAATAATTTGCTGTTTTCAAATCCTTTGAGCAGCCAGTGACGCAAAACACAATTTAAAAAAATCTCTGCATTGAAATTTATTTTAAACATACCTCTTAATTTACCTTTTAAAGCAATTTTTCTCCTTTTTGAAACCAATAATTAACTTAAGAAATATAAGATAAAATTCATATTTCTAAATCAATCACATTGTCGGATTCATTTGTATTGAAAAGTAAATATTATTTTTTTTACAAATGGTTTCATGCATTTTTTGCGTCATGCACTTGCTCGATTTCACCCCGCGCGCCTGTGTCTTTCATCTCGTGAGCTCACAGCGGTTTAATTTTCCGGGATAAAAAGGCAAGTTCATCAAAATCGGTTGAACGGATAGGCCGTGAAAGCGTAGCAGACAGACAGACGCACTTTCGCATTTATAATATTAGTATGGATACTATCTTTTTCACAACGTTACGCTATTAGGAATTGGGTATTTGTCTACTTGTTAGCAGGGTTCGAAAGGATAATTATCAATGGTAATTATCATGATAATTATCGTGATAATTACAGATGTATAATTATCGATTGATAATTATCCTTTCGAACCCTGTTTACAGTACAGCGGAAAAGTATTGTATCCTTGTATCCTCAAAAATCGTAGTTTGTGGAGTCTATAACCATACCAATAGGGTATATATCTATAGCTTGCCAGTAAGTGTTGTTTTTACACATCTTTTAGAATCCCTGTAACACTACGGCGGTAAAGTCCTAGTTTCTGGTGCCTATGATTAGGTACTATTTCAAAATATGGAATCCTGAGACCAGGGATACCAAAAGGGTTCATAGCTTGCAAGTGAGTGATATTTTAAAACATCTTCTAAAACCCCTATTTATTGCCTACTAGCGGTCCGCCCCGGCTTCGCACGGAACGAAATAAGGGTAATAATAATTCCTTCACTTGTTTTTATTGTTTTGTTAGGATTATCAAAACTATAATGCATTAGTTATGAAACAATATAACAAATTAATTTCTTACACTGGTGATAATTATCCGATAGTTATCCGATAATTATCCGATAATTATCCGATAGTTATCCGATAATTATCCGATAATTATCAAGAAGCGTAATTATCTTGATAATTTGGAACCCTGCTTGTTAGTGATTATTAAATAGATCGCCCAAAAATCGTAATATCCACGTCCCCTGTTAGTTGTATGTTAAATAACTATTTTAAACTATCGATTAAAGTAAAAAAAGTTCGTCGAATTTTGATGACCTCACACTTGTACTTCATACAAAATACCATACCAATTACCAAGCACGCGTTTTGACGTTTGAATAGTTGCTGATTTGACTAGTTGTCAAATTCCCAATCGTGTGCATGTGCATGTGCGTTGTTGTGCATGCATGTGTTCATACGTGCATACCTGCGTGTATCATTGTGTGTGTGTGCTTACATGCTCGCATGCGTTGTAACAGGGTAGGCCCTCACAGAATAGGGTAGAAAACCCGGGTCTTTGGTTCTACAGACATTTTAATAATTCTCAACCAACTCTCCACACTGCAAGGTAGCTCGTTAAAAAAAATTGACAATCATAGGGACTGCCTATAGAAGTGAAAACGAATATTTAATTTTTTTTTTCTAAATAAAAACAATATTATTAATAAAAATATATAGTTTTCTAATATAAACCTTAAAACTAAGGCTTTAAAGTTAAATTACGCATGTATTATAAATATAATAGGGGTATGGGTTTAATATAACTGCCATGCCCCTAACAGGTTAGCCCGCTACCATCTTAGACTGCATCATCACTTACCATCAGGTGGAATCGCAGTCAAGGGCTAACTTGTAGTGGATAAAAAAAATCTTAAGACTTTTGTCTTAAGAAGAATGGTGTCTCGTGACCGACATTTTTAACCCCTACCAAAAAGTGCTCAACACGCTTAAAGAAGTTTTCACTTCAAAAACAGTGGGGGGCCTGAAGAAATAATCATAATACATGCAAGCGAACGAGCGTCATTGAATACGTGCGTGCGTGCATACATGCTTGCGTGCGTTCATGTGGTAGGTTCATTCGACTATTCAAAAGCACTTGTAAAAATTCTACTTGAATAAAAAATATTTAATTTTGATTTTGTGCATACATGCCTGCATGCGTGCATGTTATTACGTACGTGCGTGCGAACGAGTGCGTTTAAATACGCAGGGCCGTCTTTAACCTATTGGAGGCCCTGGGCACATTAGGAGTATGGAAAAGACATATTCCTGTTTGTCCTCTGTCTTTTCTATATGTTCTATGTCTATATGTTCGTAGATATTCTAGATTGATTCAACTGTTATTTTGGACGGTTACTTAAAAAAAAACTCAAGATCAATTTAAAGTCTGATTAACTTAATACTGAGGTATATTTTGAACGTAATATAAGTTATCGTTAAAGAATATCGGTATCTATCGGTTTGTTATCTGGCAGTAACTATCGATCGCGGGGCCCTGGGCACGTGTACCCAGAGTGCCCAGTGGGAAAGAGGGGCCTGTAAATACGTGCATGCTTGCATATGTGCGGGTGTGCATACATACATGCGTGAGTATATTAGCGGTGTAGCTACTCACTTGGGATCAGGCAAATCCGGAGTGATATCCAGTATCTTGCTCGCAGAGCCCAGAAGTGTGATCTTGTATCGCAACGGCTGATTCAAGATGGCGGCCGCGAGTGACGTAGCTTGCGCCACGAAGCCGGCGGCCACTGAGTCGGGGACGGGGTTCGATGCCCGGGTGCTGTCGTCACCGCAGATCGGGAGGGGAATGTCGCATATCGTCCAGATTGTAGGGTCTTTCTGTAAAAGGTAAAGATGCATTAAATAGCTTGTCTATAGTATGATTTGACTATTCATAAGCACTTGTAAAAAGTCTATTTGAATAAAAAACATTTGAATTTTGAATTTTGAATTTTTTTGAATTTATGTATCGTGCGTCAAAAAGTACGTTGTCCAGTATACAGTATACCATTTTGCCTGATATCCTACTAATATTATAAACGCGAAAGTTTGTGAGGATGTATGGATGTTAGTTACTCTTTCACGCATCTGGATGAAATTTGGCACAGAGATTATATTCTGGAATAACATACAGGCTACTTTTTATCCCGGAAAATTAAAGAGTTCCCGCGGGAACCAAAAACCTCAAATGGATATTTGTTACTCAATCACACCACAACGGCTGAACGGATCTGGATCTGGATGAAATTTGGCACAGCAATAGGTTATAGTCTGGAATAACACATATGCTACTTTTTATCCCGGAAAATTAAAGAGTTCCCGCGGGAACAAAAAACCTCAATCCACGCGGACGAAGTCGCGGGCATCAGCTAGTATATTATAAATACATACATTTTTTCCGTAAGCAACTATTCTTAATACACCTATTCTTCGTTTACAACCCTTCCCACTGCCAAGGGTCACTGGTAGAGATCACTTGTTGACAGATATGTCTCATTAACCATTTGTCGGTTTTTCTACGTATTTCATAACTTATAGGTACAAAATTAAAAAAATATTAAAAAAAACACGGCTGTCCTGCCATATTGTTTTCTTTTTGTTTTTGGTTTGAAGAAGGCACATGGTTGATGGTGATACGATTTTTTTCGGCAGTCGTGTAAAAAACCACTAGTCGAGGTTACCTGTTCTATATAGAATATGCTGTGCAAGTCTGTCAGCATATTGGTCCGGTGGCTCCCCAGCGCGGCGTGAGAGCGCGCGGCCAACTCTCTCAGCGCGTAACAAGACTCCCGTGTTTCCTTCAGCTGTTCCGTTCTACGCGACAACGCGTGATAGTTCTGCATTAACTCCGAACCTGAATAAGCGGTAAGTATACACTTGTGGTTCGCCCCGAACTGAGACCTCGCGGTATCGCCATAACAGAGAGCCATCTATTGACATCGTAGTGAAGTTCTGTTAAAAATACTGTAGCTCATTAAAAGTTTAATAATGTTGTTTCCATATAATATTTATCTAATTTTAGTATTTGTTGTTCAAGTACAGGAAACAATTCAAATAATAATTGATCAAGTTTCAGGCTCAGCCTTTCAGAAAATTGAGAGTTCTGAGGTACACTTTTGAAAATCTCTACTTTGAAAGCCCCCCATGTCGTCAATTTTAGGGGAAAAATTAAAAAAAATATATTTTTGGACTCTATTCCTAATTATCTTTAAAATGATATACCGCAACCCTATGTAACGCTACAAAAAATATTTTACTTCGCATTCGCTTCTATGAGAGCCCCTGAAATAAAGATTTTTTATAACTTTTTAAGCCATATTCGGCTGGAGGCCATCGGTTTACATATTATATTTAAATTTGAAATAATTACGTTCAGTTATTCAGAAGTTATAAGGCTCTGACAGACGGACGGACGGGCGGACGGACAAGTGCAAATTCACTCAAGTAGACTCAGAGACCTTCGCTTCGATCGGTCAATCAAACCTAAAGGAAAACGACCTAAAGGAAAAGGTTCATTTTAGGCCTACTCTTGTACACTCTACCATGAATAGTGGAAAATAGATAGATTGTATTAAAAATATAATAATTTAGAACAGTAAAGTAAATAACAAGAAAAAAATAAAAATGAATTTCAAGTTTTCGATACGTTTCCAAGATGGCAGCCTTCAGCCATAGAGAAGGCAGTAGGCGCGAAATGTATCAAATGGCATTTCTGACAGTCACTGTCAAAATAAAGTGATTTTCTTTTGAAAACGTCAAAAAATATAAATCCACGTCCCACTCATGTTTAGTCAGTTTAGCGTTGCTTAACTTGAGATAAATGATTTCGCCACTGAAATTACGTCGAATTCGTAGATTTGTCAATTAAATCTGGTCTACGCTAAAACTGGCCTGGCTACTTATTTGAAAAACTGCGCTGCAATGTGTGTTAAAGAATATAATGCTATACCCAAATCAATAAGTATATTACCAGCTACTAAATTCAAGAATGCATTTAAAAAGTGGCTAGCACAAAATGCATTCTATTCTATAGAAGATTTTTTGCAATTAACAAACAAAAAGTGACTGATGAAATTGTAATAAACTCTAACTTTAATTATTATTAATTTAACTATTGACATAATTGATCATAGATTTGGTGTTTTTGACATTTTAACATTGACATTTTAATTGATGAAGCATTATATACTTATGTACTTATAAATTTTATGACACTATAGCCATTCATTATATTGTAGCATAGATTTATTGTAAGATTAGGTAATTTGAATGTCACTTGGTCTACAAAACCTGACGTTATTTGTAACTAATTATTTGTGTTATTTAATCATCTAACAAAAAAAAAAAAATTTGTACGTCAGGGTTGCCTGACTGGATATGCTGCAACTTTTCATACTATAACCATCATTGTAACACATATTCAGACAAATAAATATTCTATTCTATTTTATTCATCTAGTATTTTATTTTTTCAATTCTCTACTTGTACCAGACCAGGCCTACGCCCCATACAAATCTGAACCGTCTCTTTTACATAGACACAACGGCCTGTCAAACAAAGAATGTTACCTTATTTAACTAATGCCATCTAGTTGCGTCATGAGTTTCTTGCCGGCTCTTATCAGTAGAAACGGCTTTCCGAACCGGTGGTAGAGTCTTAACGTATCATAAGTGACACAAGTGGTCCTACATGAAATAAATAAATAAATCTATCTAGTCTGAAAAGCGGGACAGCGCTATGGCGGGGACAAGGACAGGCTTATACAGGTGAGGGCTACGCACGACAAGTTGGACGCCCAACTTTTTTTCTATGAAAGGGCCCATCTAGTACCTACATATATATCGATGATGAAGTTACACATTGAAACACATATATTTGTCAGATTTTGCGGAATATAGCGAATTAAGATTCTTATTCCTTGACAACACTGCTTACCTACATCCTGGTTCTCCTCAAACAGTTTAGCGTGTTGCTCTTTCAGTCTTCTTATATTGGCCAACTTGCTGTCTCTCTCGTCGGAAAGTATAAGCCTTTTGAAATGTAGGATCTCTAATTGTTTCGTTAGTCTGAGGTATTCTGCCCTCTGGAAGGGTGAAGGTTTGGCCTGCAAAAATGAAATTTAAAAAAAATTACAAAAGTTACTTTAGACCTTTGGGACCTCATATTAGTTTTTATGTTAAGAAATCTTCAACAGAAAAATCTTCAAAATCCTACAAAAAGCGGGTACTTACACCTTATTCAACTTTTTAGTTCAACCGTTGAACTAGTGGGAATTTTTATCGCAGTAGTTCAACTGTTGATAAATCGTATCGTGAGTTGAACTTCTGGGAATAAATAGTTAAACTCACCGAAACTGATTAAATTTAAAAAAAAAAAACACTAGTTCAACGGTTGAACTAATCAGTTGAACAAGTACCGTACAAGTAAAGTATTAAATAAAAAAATTGTGTGTCAACGAAAAGTCTTACCATAGAAACAGAAACAAGTGTTACCATAACGTAACGGAGAAAGTTTGATTTTACTCCCCATAAATTTTTATACCCCGGGTTTGTATATGAAAATCGATTCTTAAGGGGGTAAATTCCAAAAACGTACCTTATAAGACAACAGATCATTCAGTTTCAACGTAAGCCGTGGACCATTTGAAACAGGTACCCTGTCTTCCTTCACCCTGCCATTTTTGACACTCAAATCACTTTGCGACGAAGACTTTTCTTTCCTTAACTCGTCGTTTTCTTCAGGAGAAAACAAACTACGATAAGACCTACTTTTGCTTTTCAATTTAATCTCAAACTCGGGAGACAAAGTTTGCGCTAACGCAGACTTCTGGTATATCCTTTCCTTTATTTCCTGGACGGCTTCTTGGCGTTTCTTTATCGAGTATTGCAATAAATGTAGGTTCTGTAATTTGGTGGCGTTATAACTAGGTCTGATTTCGGATTTGAGGAAATTGATCGCTAAATATCTATATTTCGGCACATCCGATTCGTTTCTCAGGTCATAGCTTTCCGCTGTTTCACTCAAATCGATTTTGTTCGATAGCTCCTCTTGGGAAGCAGAAATATCACAGTTCAGTTCTGATGACGAAAATTCTCTAATATCGACGTTGTCGGGCGAATGTTCGTATATATGGTTAGGATTGGCTTCAGTTTTTTGTCTTTCCATACTTTCCTCTCGTCTATTATCTCTATGGCTTAAACTATCATCTCTTCTGTCTCTATGACTCAAGGACGTGTTCAAACTCGATGAATTTCTTAACGTAGGAATATTTTGTTTGAAACCTCTCTCCACCGGACTTTGGCTTTTCGAATACTCCCTTTCGCACATTTTGGAAAACCTTCCAGGCGAAATTGATCTAGATTCCTTCATAAGTTTACAATTCTGTACAACTTTTGTCTCTAAAGTGATTTTGAAACAACTTGTTTTCCCCGAGGAGTCTGACGATAAAGATCCTTGTTCCAACTCATTCTCGGGCGGTATTACATCTAATTTTAAACTTTTGTATGAACAAAAGTACCCGCCATGCATCTGGAATACCAAGGTGTTACTTTTGAAGCAGTCGGATGTAAAATTCAGGGATAAATTCGCCCCTATATATCTGAGACCGCTGAAATACACCCCCCATGTTTGGATAACCGTGTCTTGCATTTGTCGGGAGTTTTCTTTGTCGTCTTTCGATGGTGGTAGGAGAATGTGACACCATATTCTTATCACTATATTCGTGGAGGACATACGTTGCGTTATTTCTGTAACAAAAAAAATTGTGTGTGTCAGCTCCGACGCACGACTGGAGTTTACTCGTACTATCCTATTTTGATACTCGGCAAGCCTCGTATCAAAAAACAGCACTCGAATTAAAATGACCTTCATTACGATACAGTTGCATAAATAGCTATATTGATATGTATAACAAAAACAGCAATATAAGTACATTGACACTGATAGAAACAAACAAGCCCAATAACATATAGGTATAGTCGCCTTGCAGCATACACTATGTACGTCTCACTCTTACGTCACAACCAAATTAGAAAGGTGCGCACCATAGGTGCGCACCAAAAAAGTAACGAGGTCATTCATCAGTAGATTTTACCTCTCATATTTTTCTCATACCGGGCGCCTTATATATGAAAATCGATTCTTAAGGAGTAAACTCCAAAAATAGGGGGAAAATTTTGACTACCATAACAATAATATCATTTCCTTAATCTAAATTTATATCCATACTAGATGATGCTTTTAAATTTATAAATTTTCCGGGATAAAAATAAAAAGTAGCCCATGCCCTTCCCCAAGATACAACCTATCTCTGTACCAAATTTTATCAAAATCGGTTGAAAAGATGGACCGTTAGAGCGTAGCAGAGAGACATATAGACACACAGACAGAAGGACACAGTTTAGTATGGATTCTGGCACTATTTTTAATTGTCATAATATCATAATATTTACCGAAAAACAACCGGACGAGCCACAAAAACTAATAACTAGTCGACCTTGATAAAAGTTCATCCATACTGTAATTATAAATGCGAAAGTGTGTCTGTGTATCAGCTACACTTTAACAAACCATGTTTTTCACCGATTTTGACGAAATTTGAAACAGAGGTAGGTTTTTCCACCGATTTTGACGAAATTTGAACAGACTAAAGGAAAATTCCGGAAAACCAAAGAGTTCCTACGGAAATTTTCAAAATCCTAAACTATCCTATAAACCTGTAAAGTATACTGAACATTGTGGTTAATTTGATTGTATTCAAAGTATCTACAGATTCGTCACGCAATGACTCATATGTTTGGTTTCAAACGATTTCACGTAAGTAAATGATATTATCATTATTTATTAATTATTATTGTTTCAGTTGCGTCAAATCGTTATCAACACATCCTTATATTACTTTTATGGTACCTAATTCCTAATGACGTATTTCATACTAGCTTATGCCCGCGACTACGTCCGCGTGGATTGAGGTTTTTTGGTTCCCGCGGGTGTGTGCTATTCCAGACTATATTCTATCTCTGTGCCAAATTTCAGCCAGATCCGTTCAGCCGTTGGCGCGTGATTGAGTAACAAACATCCATACATCCATACATCCATCCATCCAAACTTTCGCATTTATAATATTTATTTGATCATCATCCTCCTATGAAATATTTGTCATTTAATTCAAAATCCAAATGTTAATATATATAACATACTGGACGATGACCGCAATAAAACACCAAAAAAAAACTTGTCAATCCGATGCTCCGTTACGGCGTGATTGAAGGACAAACCGTGATTTAGGATTTCAATTTTTTTGCAATAGTGATTACACCAGACAGAACTTAAAAATAATAATAATAGTGCAATCACTATATTGCAATGAATTAAGATACATTTTTGGTCTAGAAATTGCGATTTGATACCGTCATATCAATATAGAGATTAGTAGCTACGTAACATTTGACCTACATTGGATAAATGCTGTGTGGTCATTAAGATAAATAACAATAATTTAATTCACATTAATAAAATTATGAATCATTCAATACAATTAGGGCTGAATCACATTTATCGGCATCGATTCGAATTTTTTGTATAGAAAATAGACAAAATGTGTATCCAATAGTTCAGGCCTTAATATTCAGCTTAGTTTGACCCACAGACTTATCATATTTACTAGTTTGCCCTACCTAACGTTCTTTGTTGCAGAGCATGCAATGGAAAAGCCTAATATACATATATTCCAAATTATAGTCTATATCCTGAAAATCAACCCCTTTTTGAATTTTGAAAAATCTTTTCTTTTCTTTTCCAATGTCAAAAAGAATATTTTTAAAAACCCAGACGCAATAGCTAAACATAGTTTTAAAAATTTAAATAGCCATGACTGCCCTGCCATAGTTACTGAATGTTTTCAAAAAATATTACAGCCAGTGTCACTCCGAAGGATGTAAGGATTCTAACAATACCCCATACATCCAAATCTGTTCGGGCATTTAGAAGTTATCATGGAATAAAGAAACTTACATATACATATATACACATACATGAACCCATAAAACATTACACTCCTATTTTGGGCAGTTGTGTATTATAGGGGTCAATCCTATAACACCCCTCTTTTTGAGTTGGTGGTTAAAAGGCACCGAACATGTCATGATTTCAAGTTTCTATCCTCAATGGGTTAGGCTGGGTCAGTCTTTTTATAATATTATGTATATTACATAATTTATAATATTATTGATTAGGCTGCAATAAACTGAAAGCCAGAAAAAGTTGATTATATTAACCTCTTGATATACTCCAAGGTCGGAGTCTGAATTGTTGCTTTGTTATTTTTTAATTGATGCTTGTGTTGCGATCTCAGCTAGTCATTTAAAATTTGACCCGAAGTATGATAGGTTTTTACAAGCTTTTATTTATTTATACAAACACTAGCGAATGCCGTCTGCGTGGTTTGAGGTTTTTTGGTTCCCGCGGGAACTCTTCAATTTTCCGGGATAAAAAGTAGCCTATGTGTTATTCCAAACTATAATCTATCATATATTACCGTGCAGTCCCGGTATATTACCGTGCGGTCCCGGTATAAGAATCGGAGTTAGGACCGCTCCATATCTTCCCGGGGATGTCGTAGAAGGCGACTAAGGGATTTTTGCGATTAAAAAGGGTGTAACTATCAACTAAATCAAACCCTGTCGAACCGAAAGGTGGCGGTTAAATACAAGTATACCACCAACAAAAGCATTCCCAAGGAGGGTTGACGTCAAGCAGGCGGCCGGTCGTAAAACTTTATGCCAAATCACCTAACAACATGGAAAGTATGAAAAGAGTGTATGACAAGGTTAGGGCGTACCCCCGAGGCGACGCGCAGGGGCAGCACCCGGCACCTGTGGGAAATGGACATGGGTTGTTGCATCAGGGACGGGTGCAACGTAAGAAGCAAGTCCGAGAGGTAAGAATGAGAATGATAAGCTGGAATGTAGGAACGATGACTGGAAGAGGAAGAGAGTTAGCAGATGTTTTAGAAAGGAGACGAATAAATGTTGCCTGTTTGCAAGAAACGAGGTGGAAGGGTACGAAAGCAAGAGAGATTGGGGAGGGATATAAATTTTTCTACAGTGGGAGTGATGGTAGAAAGAATGGTGTGGGAATTGTATTAGATAATGAGCTGAAAAAATGTGTGACGGATGTAAGAAGAGTGAATGACCGGATTATAGTTGTTAAGCTAATTTTACAAAACGTAGTTGTGAACGTAATGAGTGTGTAGGTAGGATGTGATGATGCAACGAAAGAGAAGTTTTGGGAGGATTTTGATATGGTTGTGATGGGTCTCCCACAAAACGAAAACATTTATATAGGAGGGGACTTTAACTGCCATGTCAGAAGAATGAATGGAAGTTTTGAGAGAGTGCATGGTGGTTGGGGCTTTGGGACCCGTAATAGAGAGGGGGACACACTTCTGCAAGTGTCATCCTCCTTTGACATGGCCATAGTTAATACATTTTTTGAAAGACAGGATGAACACTTAATTACATACAAAAGTGGGTCCCACAGGACCCAAATAGATTATTTTCTGATTAGAAGAAGCAACATTAACACAGTTAAAGACTGTAAAGTTATACCAGGGGAACCGCAACACAGACTATTACTAATGGAAATAAAAATAAAGGTCCAGACTTTAAAATCTAAAACTAAATCCCTGCCCAAAATAAAATGGTATATGATAGAGAAAGAGGAACGCGCAAATGAGTTTCGAATGCATGTTGTGTTTAAAATGATTGAGATGAATGGTGATTTTCAAAAGATGACGGTAAATGAATGCTGGAATGAAATGGCTGCATGTATGAGAAGGGTAGCGAAGGATGTATTTGTAGTGACAAAGAATAAAAGAAAGATAGATAAAGATACGTGGTGGTGGAGTGAGGATGTACAAAAAATTCTGACAGAAAAGAAGGATGCTTTTAAAGATTGGAAAAGTGTGAGTGATAGGGACACCATGATAAAACAGAATAAAAGAGAAGTATATGTGAAGAGTTAAAGGAAAGCTAAGAAAGCTGTTGCTATTTCTAGGGGAAATACCTAAGACAAGTTGTATGAGTCCCTGGAAAGCCCCCAAGGACAAAAAGATTTGTACCGGCTAGCGAAAACGAGTGAAAAGAGTGCAAGAGATATCATACATATCAAATGCATAAAAGGTGATGATGGGAAGGTTTTAACTAATGACGATGAAATAAAAGTACGGTGGAAGGAATATTTTAGAAGGATGATGAATGAAGAAAATGACTGGAGCAGAGAGCTAGACGATGTACCACCCAACTTGGGTGTGGTGAAAGAGGTGAGTGTAGATGAAGTAAGAATGGCAGTGCAGAGTATGAAAAATGGTAGAGCGACAGGGCCAGACAGTATACCAGCTGAAGTATGGAAGTTTCTAAAAGCAGATGGATGGAGTTGGCTGACTTTGTTCTTCAATAAGTTATTACTCGAGGAGGCGATCCCAGAAGAGTGGTGCAACAGTACGCTGGTGCCCATTTACAAAAACAAGGGTGATGTACAGGACTGTAATAACTATCAAGGAATAAAGCTCATGTCACATAGCATGAAAATTTGGGAAAAAGTGATAGAAAGAAGAATGGGGAGGAGAGTGAGATCATAGAAAATCAATTTGGGTTTATGCCGGGACGAGGAACGACAGATGCAATATTTGCACTCCGACAACTGTGCGAGAAATACAGGAGTGCACATAGAAACTTGCATATGGTGTTTGTCGATCTTGAGAAGGCATACGACAGAGTTCCCCGAGAAGTTTTGTGGTGGGCTATGAAAGTGAAAAGAATACCTGAGAAGTATGTCAGGCTTATGCAAGCGATGTACGCAGAAGCGAGCACAAGGGTCCGGTCAGAAGCTGGCGTTACAGACAGGTTCAATGTGGAAGTGGGTTTGCACCAGGGATCGGCTTTAAGTCCTTACCTGTTTCTCCTGGTAATGGATGATCTAACATCAGACATACAGGAGCAGGCACCCTGGTGCATGATGTTCGCTGACGACATTGTACTTGTCGGGGAAGAGGCGTCTGAGGTCCAGAGCAGACTGTGAAAATGGCAAGAGAGATTGGAGAGTGTTGGCCTGAGGATCAGCCGAATGAAGACAGAACATCTGTTCTGTTCTGTGACTTCGGTGGCCCCTCCCGTTTCCATGAAATTGCCTTAGATGGTGTATCCCTACCGGTCTGTTCCGATTTCCGGTACCTCGGTTCGCTCTTTCAAAACGACGGCAATATTGACCGAGACGTGAACAAAAGAATGAATGCGGGATGGATGAAATGGTGACAGGTCTCGGGTGTAATATGCGACCCACGAATGCCCCTTAAACTAAAAGGGAAAATCTATAAGACAGTCGTTAGACCTGTCGCATTGTATGGTTCAGAATGTTGGGCGGTGAAAGGGACGGATGAAAGAAAAGTACATGCGACCGAAATGCGAATGTTGAGATGGATGTGTGGTGTGACTAGATTGGATAAGATTAGGAATGAATATATAAGGGGAAGTTTGAAAGTAGCGCCAGTGATAGAAAAGATGAGGAGTAATAGGCTAGCATGGTATGGGCATGTAATGCGGAGAGAAGAAAGGCATATTACGAGAAGAATGATAGATATGCATGTGGAAGGAAAAAAGAGTAGAGGGAGACCAAGGAAAAGATGGATGGTGTGAAAGAGGATATGCGTATAAAAGGGGTGAATGATAGGTTGGCGGATAACAGAAGTGAGTGGAAGAAGAGAACATGTTGTGCCGACCCCACGTAGCGTGGGACAAGGGCAGGAAGAAGAAGAAGAATCTATCTCTGTGCCAAATTTCATCCAGATCCGTTCAGCCGTTGCGGCGTGATTGAGGAACAAACATCCATCCATCCAAACTTTCGCATTTATAATATTTATATTTGATTGATGATTAATTGATTGATTGATTGATATTTGATTGATAAACATTTTAAATCCAATATGAAAGACTCCCAAAGATGGACCCAAAGAGGCTCAGTATTAGGATCCGGAATTTGGCACTCTTTGTATACAGACCCCTTAAAATGCTAGCCGTTGACACAAAACACTAAATAGTAGCCTGAAATTGCAAATATCTTACCAGAATCAATCTCCTTCCATTTTGGATGCGGTGAGCATATTCTTTCGCTGGTGTAGAACGGAGCTGACATAGTAGTATGGTGTAAGGTAAGGTAGTAGCTACATTGATGCGTACACCACTCAGGTGGTCTTATGTTATAGCCCACAATCTGAAAACAAAGAACAATTTCTTTTATTCCACTATATGTTGGCCCTTGACTGCGATCTCACCTAAACAATGACTCACTCCAAGATGGACAGTTATATTAAAACCCATACCCATAATTGATTTCTACGCTGCATCATACCCAAAAACTAAATCGCTTGGCTTGGCAAAAACTAAACGTCTTTGCTGGTAGGGCGGTAACTAGTCATGGCTGAAGCCTATTGAAAGTTTTCGTAAAATATTTTTACACCACGCTTGTACAAGGTATTATAACATTATTCACAAATAAATATATGAATGAATTAATTTATTTACTGATTTATTTATTTATTTTTCATATTATGAATTTACAAGGTAACATTAAAATCTAAATTAAATCTAAATTAAAAACTAAATTTATTTACTTGTAGATGAATTGTATGTAATTTCCTCCTGACCGAATTTTGGCCAGTAAGGTAAAATACTCTCACAGCCCAATGGGACTGAAAATCTGACACAACCAGAGAGAGATCAGAGGCAGAACTGACCGCCTTACGTGCTCTGAGGAGCACAGGGGTGAAACACCACCAACTTTCTAACTCCAGAGTTCAGGCTAATACTAAATTTGTTTTAGAAAGAAATTTTTGTCCAAAATTACTACTTAATTATGGCCCAACCTGGGACTTTGTAAAACATGCTAACCACTAGACCACTGGGGCAGATTTTTTTAAAATAAAGAAACAAGTTCCATGCAAGCAGGATAAAATTACATACAGTACAGACATCACATACATACAATATAAAAATTTATTTCATTTCACTTTATCTTATCAAGTATTTTGATATACTTGATAAGATAAAGTGAAATGAAATGAAATTTATTTATTTTTCTGTAAACTAAACTCGCCGGCATATTTAGCGGAACATAAAAAAAAGGGCCATAATTAAAAAAATATGGTTTTATTTTAAAATCTACTTACTACACTTCTTTTGTTATTTAAAGTTTCATTTGTTTTATTTAAAATGAGATCACATTAAGAACAGATTTTGCGAATAAAGGCTATTTGTGAAAAATGGTACATTTTTGAACTTTTCATGTAACCGGGAAAAGTTAAATTTAATATTAAAATAACAATTAATTAAATTAGAAAAATGGTGATTAATATCGCGTATTTACTCCACGTGCTCTTATTAAAGTTTCTACCCGTCTAGGCATACTGAGAATGATGTTACCGATGGTCTCCTGGGATAGTCTCCGCCATTCCTCAACTACGGCGATTCGCAGTACTCCCACGTTGGCAGGAGCTGGAATTCTGGACTTAACTTTTCTTTTCAGCAAGTCCCAAACGTGCTCTATTGGGTTCATATCCGGTGATCTCGCCGGCCACTCCATAACAGTGATATTCATATCATTAAGATAAGCTTGAGTTACCCGAGCGGTATGCGGCCGAGCCTGCATAAAAACAAAATCGTCACGGATATATGGGGGATATATTCTTTGCCTGCCGTCAATTTGATTTAAGAGAATTCTGCACTCATCACTAAACAATACCTTACTCCATTGGTCCGCGTTCCAAAGTCGATGTTCCTGAGCAAAAGTTAACCTGTTTCTACGATGATTTACCTCGAGCCTTGGAGCCTTGGCGGGCACAAATGAACCCAAACCAGCTTCTTCGAGCCTTCTTCGTACCGTACGCTCACTTACGGTTACACCCCGCACTGCTTCCAACTCATGTCGGGCTTGGATGGCCGTCAAACGGGGGTTCCTACGTACACGAAGCCGAATGAAACGATCATCCCTACTCGAAGTTCGTCTTTTTCTGCCTTGTCCTGCTCTTCTCACATAAGTACCGGTCTCCCTGAACCATTGGATACTGCGATGGATCGTTGAAACTGGTCGACGAAGATTTCTGGATATCACTCTGTAGGTTTGACCATTTCTTCGCATTTTGAGTGCCCTGGCAATCTCCGTTGGGGCTAAGTCAGGCATAATTCAGTCATCAACTCCAGAAAGATACGCGATTAAAAAAAACTAACAAAAAACAGTATTTCAATGAAATTTTAAATCAAACTCAGAAGAAAGTAATACTCAAAGTTCGCTCCAGATAAGGTGTATTTGAATAAAATTAAAACAATTGCATAAAATGTGATGTTCAGTTGTTTTATTAATTTGAAATTATTTCTTTTTAAATTAAATGACGTATAAACCAGCCAGCAACCATATATGATACTGATATCAAACCTTTTTTTTATGTTCCGCTAAATATGCCGGCGAGTTTATAACGTTTGGTCTTACTTCTATGAACGGTGACGGCTAAAAAAGTATAAACTGCGTTTCAGCCGTCAACGCCCACCTCCGAAACAGTCATACAGATATCCCTTAAAATAAAACTAAAACCTAAAACGGAAGCATAACTATACTAAGTTTTGTATTATGTGTGTGTTTGTGTGTGTGTGTGTGTGTGTGTGTGTGTGTGTGTGTGTGTGTGTGTGTGTGTGTGTGTGTGAGTGTGTGTTGAGTAAGTGAGTGAGTGTGTGTGTTTGTGTGAGTATATTTGTTTGTTAAAAGAATGAACCTAATTATTTAACTATTATTATTTAACTATTATTAAAAGTTTTTCTGTCTCTACGTAGGAGAGTGATTGAAGCCATCGTTGAAAGTGGGAAACATTTTGAGAATACTCTTATCTGTACGCCACGAAAAATGTATTTTGTTTCTTCTTACCTTATTCTCTCCTTTACTTATAAACTATCAACAATCCAAATCCATACTTTACTACTATGCAAATTCATAATATTAACCCTTAAAACGGCAAGACTAAAAATATAGATATAACGTTTGTTTTCTGCATTTTCTTGGTTCATTATGACCTCTGGACTTAGGGAAAAATATTAAAAATATATAATATGATTTTCCATTTTCGAGAAAATTTACGGGTCCCACAGGATACGTTTCCGATTACTCTACGAAAGAACAATACTCCCTTATGGGTACCATAGTGTACGTTGCCGAGTAGACTAAGAAATACTTAGTATAGAATAAAACTAAAAAATTAAAGAAAAAGCATTTGATTGTTTTGGAATTGATGGAGAGTTTCGGGATTTTTGCTTACTTACCATAAAACATAAGCTTATTAACATTTTATAGAATAAACTCTAGTTTTTCCTTCTTTGCAATACCAATTTCACTTGAATTTCCTGAAAATGGCCAATATAATGCAGACAAATACTGTCTACAGGTCGATAAGTTACCGTCTAGCCATAAAATAATAATAATGATAATCTAAAACTGTATCAAAATGTGTTTTGTGAAGTTCCTGTAAATCTCCATCACAGCTGTATGCCTGAATGCAGTTTTTGTTGAGATATAAAATTGAGAACCAACTTAATTTTTAGGGTTCCGTACCCAAAGGTTAAAAACGGGACCCTATTACTAAGACTCCGCTGTCTGTCTGTCTGTCTGTCTGTCTGTCTGTCTGTCTCCAGGCTGTATCTCATAGACCGTGATAGCTAGAAAGCTGAAATTTTCACAAGTGATGTATTTCCGTTGCCGCTATAACAACAAATACTAAAAATTAAAAAAAAATATATATAGGTAATTATACCTACTTCTTGAGTACGGAACCCTCGGTGCGCGAGTCCGACTCGCACTTGGCCGATTTTTATGTTTTTTGCTATTATTGTTAAAGTTATTTTATTGTTAAGTTTTGTTAAAGTCTAGTAAGCCCTGGCTATAACTAGCGAATTTATAGCTACTGATGAAAAAAAACGACTGTATATACTGTGTATGTTTTTTCGTCCATTTTCAATACCGGTATTGAAATGTCTAATACCGGGACACCGGTATTGGTGACACTCTAAACAAAACAGTGACTAATGCATATTATTTCTTGGTACATGCCACTGTTTTTATTCGGCTAAGTTTATTCGTATTCTGGATTGATGATCAAAATATGACATTTCAATATGTATACATATTATGTGACATAAATAATAATTTGCATAAATAAATATACATATTATGTGACATTTATACTTTCAGCTTATAGCGAATCTACTCAGGAACGCATGGAGGTTTCAAGCTGAAATTCATATCAAATACTCAGGTCTACTGTCCCTTGGAGCTGCAAAAAAATCAAACTTCAAAGCCAACGCAATCAAAAGATACAGCCGTTTATGCTGCAAATTTTCTTGCACTCACAAGGGAATCAAAACCTACAGGGTACTTCCCGTGAACTCAGAATCTTGAAACTTGGTACGAAGCAACGTCTTATAGCACAGATATAGGAAGAATTGCGAAAAACATAAATTTTTAGTTACATCATATAATAAAAATATTTTAATGCAAATTTTCGACACTCGCAAGGGAATCAAAACCTACAGGGTACTTCCTGTGAACTCAGTCTCTTGAAACTTGGTACGAAGCAACGTCTTATAGCACAGATATAGGAAGAATTGCGAAAAATATAAATTTTTAGTTACATCATATAATAAAAAATATTTTTATGCAAATTTTCGACACTCGCAAGGGAATCAAAACCTACAGGGTCCTTCCCGTGAACTCAGAATCTTGAAACTTGGTACGAAGCAACGTCTTATAGCACAGATATAGGAAGAATTGCGAAAAACATAAATTTTTAGTTACACAATAAAACTATTTTTAATAATTTTAAACTTACTATCCCTTTCCGCATGAACACATTGAGTTATTAAATTGAAACTAAAATAGATAAGTGGAATAAAAATACCATAACTCTTGCTTATATACCTACTGGTTTGTACGGAACCCTCGGTGCGCGAGTCCAACTCGCACTTGGCTGGTTTTTTTCTACTGATCTCAAATAGGTATATGAAAAATATATCTTTAGGGCAAAAAACTCTTTCAGGTTATTAAATAATTCTCAGATTTAAAAAGAAAGTAACATATCCCAGGGTTCCCGTTATCGATTTAAGGGTTAAAGTTGCACTAATGTTGCTATTGGTCTATTTGTTATGATGACATAAAAAATAAAAATAAATATAGTTTATTTTACAACATTGTTTTAACACCTAAAAGGTTGGAGCCCTGAGGAAAAGATGCCTGTAAGATAAGAGTAAGAATATGACAACAAGCATCTTGAAGTCAGTTCCTCTATCCTGGGAGAACAAAAAAGTCCTCAATTTTCCGGCAGTTTAAGCTAACAAGGTCACGAATTAGTTAGGAAAAAACTTGCTCATGTAGATATATACTAGGTACTTAAGTATCAGTAATTTTGTTTTGAAAAACATCCATTTTATTAATATTAGAGTTTAAGTTGTCCTTGTATCAAGTTATTTATTATAATTCTAACAGTAGCTAACTAGGGATTGCTTTGTGTAGTTTGTGTAAATTATGTACTAGTTATGAGATGATAAAAGCCGAATAGTTAAGTTCTTTGGTAGTAATAAGTTCGTAGTAATGACAAAGTGTAGGCGTATGTTTGTAAATCTTACATCAGACAGGACTCGATTTAAAAACCTATTTATGATTTCATACAATGCAATTTTACCTGAATCAAGCTGCGTAGGCGAAGCTGCTGGGTTGTTAACGGTGTCCATTCTCTGCATCTTGGCCTTCCAAACATTTTATTGGATGAGTGCAGTAAAAAACAATACGCACAGGATAAAAGCAACAAAAACACTCGTCTGGTTATAAATAAACCATTATAACGCGTAGACTTAGAGGCTTATAATATGCAGAAGAATTATTAGCCCATTATGCTGATTAATAAACGATGATTATGAAAAATAAAACAAAATGCATTGTTCTGCACAGAAATTCAACATCGAGACGGACTACGGAGAGCCACAGAGTACATTATATATACGCGGAGAGCCACACTTACAGCTGTATATCATTAATTATACAAATTTTTACTCTATGTATACAAAGTACTCCGTCATCCGTGTGACTAAGGGTATGTTCCGATATACACCATAGATAATACACTATACCTGATATACACTGCGGTTACTGTAAGGCACTATAATATACCCCTATATTCAATCTACTCTGTGCTGTAAGGTGAAACATCAATTTAGTATATAGCGAAGCCGTTCCTTTAAAGTTAGCTATACTGGTTACTGTTTAAAACGGAACGCAGTCAGCACTGAGAGCACCTTACCTCGATAACGCCAGTGCTCACAGTACAAAAATGGCAACGGTTTATGACGTCATATATTTCCCTAGGATACCGCGGCAGTATACTGTCAGTCCATAACGGAATGGATTTCTCCCCAGTAAGAGCACTGAACATCTTGTCTCTGCACTGAACAGTGCTCGCAGTGTATTTCGGAACACACCCAAAGCCTATAGTTTATGATATCCTCAGAGTATCGAGAGTATCGAAGTTTAATTTTATAATGGGGTTTGCGTACCAGGGCCCGTATTCTCTAACTCAGTGACTATCAAAAATGAAAGCCACTGACATATATGTAATATCCATTGAAGGTTTACTATGAAATGTTACTTTTTATTTCATAGTAAACCTTCAATGGATATTACATATATTATGTCAGTGGCTTTCATTTTTGATAGTCACTGAGTTAGAGAATACGGGACTGCACAAATTTAAAAAAAAATTGTTGCCATAACTCATGTAATTAAGTATTAATTATTACAGCTATAACATTAAAAGTTTTTTTAAAATTGCGATTTGCTTACGCCAGGCCAAGGGGTAAGTATAATTTTATCAATTTAAATCCACCGAATCCAATTAATTATTTTTGGATCATACCCTAAACATCACAACGATTCTAAAGAATTTTCACTTCAAAAAAGCAAATTTCTTATGCTAGGTACTCTATTTTCAGATCTGTCATCTAGATTCTAGACTCAGAACCCATGGAGGACTCAATTGATTGAAGAAACTATCATTAAAATGGTAAACGCACAGTTAGTATAGTCCCACAAGCATAACAGGCCCGGTTTCAAAGCGTGTGTTGTTCACACACAGCAGAAGGAAACTTCAGAAAAGTAGCCTACGAGAGAATGGGATAGATATAACTTGTATTCTATCTCATTCTCTTGATGGCTAAATCCTATAATGAATATGTCTGTCTCTTTTTGGTCTCGCTTTTTCGTTTCATCGAATTTTCAAATCACAACAATGCTAAAGAAGTATACAAATTAGTTAAAACTAAAAAGGCATACAAATTAGTTTCAATTTTGGCCACCTGTATGTTGACGGACTGTATAGTCCATCAAACTTATCTGACCCGGTGTCAGCGTCGCTAGTGGTATGAAAAATAAAATAAAAAAAAACTTTTATTAAATCCAATTTTGGCCACCGGGTCAGATAAGTTTGATGGATTATACAGCTTGGTAAACGCGTTTATATATAAAATCAAAGGGTAAACGGAATTCCACGGTAGGTAGGTAGGTACCGTGAAACTAGCCAACTTTGCCATTCAAGGATTCTTTGCCCTAAAAACAAATTATAAGCAAATCCGCTAAAATGGGACATTTTTTTTTAGTTTTATGGCAACATTCAAAATTTGAGTATTATTTATAGGTAGATTGTATTTGTGACATTTCTGCGTATCGCATTCGATTTCGTTCCCAAGTTCATTCAATAACCCGTCAGAAATTGTCAAGTGCGGTGCCTGTTTTGGCAGGCAAATTTCTTGCGTGAAGTGGTTGTGGATTTTACATCATAGCCAAAACGCAAGTAACTTTATGTTACTGTAGGTTATAAATACACAATTGCTGAGTATTTTAATAGCAATTTATGCAACTGTATCGTAACGAGGGTCATTTTAATTCGAGTGCTGTTTTCGCTGTATCAAAATAGGATAGTACGAGAATTAAAATGACTAATTACGTACAGTTGCATACAAGATTTTATCTACGACAAGGACGTCTTTATAATTTTTTACTTTATAAATTAATAAAAAAGTCAAATCAATCAAATTTTTTTTATTATGGCTTAAGGTGAATATGTACATTTTGACAATTGACGGGTGCCACCATCCGCCATGATGTAGGTATGGCTCCTCTACGTACTAAGAACTCTGTGGTTGGGAAAGTGCCAGAACCCAGAGCCGCTAAGCTATAGGTATCCTATTTATGAAGATAACCATATCGATACAGCTACGACTCATAAGGATACAGCTCCCATACAACGAACTGTATCGTTATGAGAAGCAAACACGAAAGATGGTTCAATTCGATATAGTTGTCAAATTCGAAATTGGAACTTTTCGATGCTGGAGTAGATAAATATTGTTTCAGAATTCAGATCTTTATAAATAAAAACTTCAGATGATAGGCAAAGTTACCCTAAACTTTCCAAACCTGTGCATGCCAACATTGCCCGTTAACAAAAAGTACTCAGGGCTGTCATATTTTGTAATAGAATTGAAATAACGTAATACCTCAGAAACAAAACTCCAAATAACTCGGTTATTTCAAAAACACGTTGTTTAATTGAAAATTTAAAAGTAAATACCTACTTATGTTATTCAATATCTACTTAGATGGCGAAGTTTGTGACATTGTTTGTATTACCACTGATCCAATTCTGAATATACTAAGTATCCTATTTCTACTGAATAAAAATCTATAGTATTCCCGATGCAAATAAGCTATATTTTATTATCATAGATTGCCACTTTTCCATGGTTTTTTTTTAACTTTAATTTTTGACAGATAGAATATTCGCCAAGAATATCAAGACGTCGAACAGCCTATAAAAATTAGATATAAAATTAAATCTTTTCCCTCTTAGGCTTCCAACCTTTACTCCTAAACCTAAACATTAGTAAAAATTTCATTTTGAACCTAGTGGTTGATTTAAATATCGTTTCTTATTTCAAGAACATGTATCCAAATGCATACCTATAATAATATGTGGTCCCGCCCACAACAAAAAAGTTAAAATATTATTTATTGAATCAATAATTTCCTGGCGTGGCAACCCTTAAAATTTAAAACTGCTCGATGGAGCTTGTATGGAAAAGAGAAATAATCGTTATGTAACATTGCCCACTCCTTTTAGTATGAAAATATGTCATACTACAAACAAAATTTTGGAACCTAGGCCAAGATTGTCCTGAATTCTTGTCAAGTTGTCATGGTGTCTGTTACGTATTTTTAAGAGTTATATTGCGTGAAAACTAGCTGTGGGCAATGTTGCCTAAAAGTCCAGATTATTTTGCCCGCCATTAAAATCTTACAAATCGACGGTCCCTACGTACTTAAAGACATGTAAAAAACCGAGGTTTATAGGAGAGCGTAATTTATGTTCAAAACTTCAAACTGTCCTAGAAATAATTATATATGTACAAATTAACAAATATAATTTTTTTTCTATAATGTTTTAGTAGGTAGCTGAACTTTAAAATGGTACCTATTCATACATTTTTTTTTATTATTATAAAAAATATGGACGCAAAGAAACTTACAATAGCAATTTTTATTGACATGACTAAGGCTTTTGATTTCGTCTCACATAAAATTCTTCTAAACAAACTTGACAACTTCGGAGTTAGAGGACCAGCATTGAAATGGATAGAATCATTTTTAACAGGCAGAGAACAATGTGTTGAAATAGAAAACATAAATGAAAATTATGACTTAGTTAACGTTAAATCAGCATACGTAATTAATAAATATGGAGTACCACAAGTAAGACCAGTCCAAGCTAGGCTATGAAAATAGGACGAGGTACATTCTAAGTACATGTCTTTTATCTCATATTTTTAGTATGGCTATACATTTTTGTTCTCGCTCTTTCCACACAATCACAATATTTGCACACATATACATTTTCTTATTACTATATGCATTATAGTTATTTTTATTGGCCGCTCAAGCAATGTAACCAACAAAAGCTTTCACCCTAAATTTAGGGGAAAAAATTTGCTGAAGGCTCTTTGGAGAAAAAGTAAAAAATGTATTATTTATTGGTGTTTAATTTAAATCTGGAGCGGCCAGATTCCGAGAAGCTTTTGAAATCAAACTTTACTTTTATAATTTAAATTAAATTGCAAATTTATGCGCGAAATTACGATTACGTAATAAGATGATAACGATTTTTTGATAAAATAATAGAACAAAGTGTAGGTGCCATATATGTGTATATTAGGAAATATACACTTTCTCTGTACTTTCAATTTTAGTCCAGTGGATTTCTCATCTCAGGTTTAATTAAAATCTGAATTTAGGGAAAAATAAATCAAAGGCTTACAACACCACATTTTCTTACAAAAAAAAAATGGCGTAGTCTCAAGATTTTTTTAACTTATCATTTTATAATAAAGTTTATGTGTTTTGTGTTTTCTTCGAAGATTTAGTGATTAGTTAGTGAGTGAAGAAGTGAGGGTTGGGCTTTAGTATACTGGACGCGGCGGAGGGGGGAGGGAAGGGGAGGGGAGGGAGGGGGGAAGGGGGTGAACCCTCCCTCCAAGGGAAAAATTTCGGAACTCAATAGTTTCCGAGATATTAATTTTTTAAAATTTTGAGGTTAGGTTTTACTTTTATACGTTTTAATTAATTATACCTACTTTAAAGTACCTTACCTTTTGTTTTAGGTAGTGGAAAAGGTTAATTTCTTAATTAGAATGGGCTACGCCAGAAGACTCGCTTCATCGCCCCTGAATGAAGCTTCGCCTACTCGACCTTCGTTTCGCGCCGGAGGTCGCCGGCTCGCTTCGCTCGCCACCTCCCCCCTTCGCTCTACTCGGCCTCGTAGGCTCGCTTCATTCAGGACCTCCTACGCGAGCTTCTGGCTTCGCGCTTAAAAAAAACACTCTAGGGGCAGGGCAGACAAGACTGCGTGGAGTCGGGGTGTGCCGATTCGGTTTTGTGTATGATATGCTCAAGTACCTAATTATAAATGTAATAACACACCTTTAAACCTTTTTTAGTTAAATAATTAAACCTATAACCTACGTTTTTTTTTTAACCTTGTAACCTTTAAAACTGAAAAACGCGTAAAACGATAACTCATAGATTTGAATTTTGGCGCCAATGCACGCGTTCCGTTTTGCCAATAATCGGTACACATATAATATGATTATTACTCGATTATTAACATTTTTTATTACTTTTTATGTTTGGAACGGATTTTATTACGTAAAACGAAACTTTAGTACGCCAACTAAACGTCAATAAGTCTGTAATCTATGGCAAATGTCGTAATAAATAGTGAAAAGTGTTGAAGAATTGCGAATTTTCAAAAAATTATTTCTCGAAAAGTATTAGGATTCGACGTAAAATATTTTAGTGCAAGGCTTACCACATGAAGATCTTTCTGTAAAAAAAATATGAACGTCCAACTCCGCGTCCAGTATACTAAAGCTGAGCCTAAAGATCGAGAGAACTATTCCCTGATTCTGACTTCGAAACATAAACGCCGAAAACGGCTGGCTACGCTAACTAATGGTCTCTCGGGTACCAGTAGGTAAAACTACAGGAGTGGAGATCGCATATACAATTATCACGATCGGTATCGGTGGCATAGCGGTAGCTAAAGCACAGCGTGGAAGTACCAAGTGTCCACGCCATTCGAAAAATGTCCCTCTGGAATCAGGAAAGTGGTTGGATGAGAAAGGCTGGTGATGCCTTATGAAAACGCGGTCTCCAGAGAGTAAGTTCAGCTGTGGACTTTACAGGCACGTAGGATCTTACCTACTTCAATGCAGCTATCGATTATAGTTTTTGTCCTCACTGAGTAAGTAACAATTTATGTTAACAACAAAGCTCATAAAAATAGATTTAGATCTGTACATCATACTAATATTATAAATGCGAAAGTGTGTTTGTTCGTTGGTTTGTCCTTCAATCACGCCGCAACAGAGCAACGGATCGACATGATTTTTGGCATGGGTATAGTTGAGGATCTGGAGAGTGACATAGGCTACTTTTTATCCCGAAAAATTAAGGACTTCCTGCGGGAATCAAAAAAACTTAAACCACTTGGATGAAGTAGTGGGCATCAGCTAGTTACTCATACATTAATCCTAGTAATGTTGTAATAAGGTTTTCTTTAAACTCATGCATTGGATCTTTAGCTTTAGTTTTAAGATACTGTAACTGATTATCACCATCATATTTTATATGTAGGTACCTAACTGGACGTCAATAAGTGTACATTGTACCTAAATTGAATAAATATATTTTGATTTTGACTAGTTTCTCCCTCCTTCTTCTTGAGAAACAATAATGGAATAATATTTTAGACTTTAGACACTATTTGAAACTTGTTTCGATTATTTTTCCACTGCATTATTCGAATAATTTTTACATTTGAATTTTGAAAATAAACAAACTAAAAATAGACCTATTTGTTTTGTTTGTAGAGTTGAGAGTTCTATCCCTAGACCCTAGGCAATTAGTGGAGTTTTGTGTGTTTTAATAAATTAAATATCACTTGCTTTTTTTTATGGTGATTATGGTGAAGGAAAACATCTGGAGGAATGCCTGAGAGTTATCGATAATGTTCTGAAAATGTGTGATATCTGCCAATCAGCACTTGGCCAGTGTGGTGAACTATGGCCAAACCCCTTCTGATTCTGAGAGGTAAAGTGGTGCTCATTCATGAACCAGCAATTAGTTGATATTATGATGATGATTGAGTTTGTTATGTTATATGCTAATAGCTTAGTCTAAGTCTTTTGATGGAGGGGTCTAGACATCGCAATACTGCGGGGTGACAGGGCCATGAAAACAGAATTTTCATTTTAATGTGAAATTATTATACAGTTTCCTATAGGAACTACTCTCTCAACCATAAGTTTTTATATACTGGTCACAGTAGCCGGGTCTGTCATTTGTACGGGCATTGGCCCTCTGTATGAATTTACACTAACGCTATGCTAATATTATGATGTACCATTTACTTAAATGTTTCTGCAATAATTTTCAGAATAAGAAGTTGACCATCAGAATTGGAGGGCAGGGAAAAGTTGTACAATAAACAGGATTTCAAATGTTTGAGGCTGTAAAACTGAAAGCGAAACATGTTAAAACTATACAATTTCTATAAAAAATTAAGGCAAGTACAAAATATGTTGTTTTAACATCACACCAAGCTGCTGATCAGCTAGCTGACTGATGAAATTTTACTAGTATTCCGTTCCCAATTATTATTAACAAAGAAATTTCATTAAATAGTGACCAGAAATTCTAACACCTATATGGCTAGCGAGTTATAATTTCCACCTAAGGGCTTTTTAATGTGCATTTGTCTTCGATCTATAATCAAGTACCTATTAAGTACAAGTAAGAGGAGAAAACTGGTGCCTAAAGTCCTTACCATTTTGACATTCTTTGTTATTGTACTGATTTCGTTCAAAATCAATAACTGACGTTCCCTGTGGTCATAACAGAGGAAACCGGGACATGACTGACCTAGGTGCTACAACTAACTGTAGTCTTATGAGAATGTAGTTATACTGTGACAATACCTTATGATAGTGAATGTTTAAACACCTAATAGAGATACAAATAAATGGTAGTCCTGTACTTCAAGGGTGTCCTACACTTCTTAGTTTTGGGTGAACCACTAATTCAATATGCAACTAGTATGTGATGATGCAGTCTAAGATGCACCTGGGGCTAACTGCCATACTAGCTATATGGCAATCATGATTCCATTTGTATACCCCTTATCTGTTTTGTAATTAACAAATCTTTTTGCATGAACTTGGATGACATTTTGAAATTAGCATTTTGAAATTATTATCTGGCATTGTTCCCTGTGTTTGTAAAAGATGGAATTGTTTGTCAAAATTTTAATAAGAACTTGTATTTTGATATTCTTTATTATTAGAACAATTTCTCTCACAAGCGATATATGAGTGTATAATGTACATTTCTATATTTATAACAAACCTATCTACATAAACTTGGATAATCAATTTATAATTTTACTTTTCAGGTCAAATTAGCTGCCAAAATTTTCAGCAGAGAAGTGGCCCACGCTGTGTCCATGCTGATGAAAACATAATATGTACAGATATTCTTGCAATACATACATGATTATTTTAAATTATCTGTAAACATCGATAATGGCTTTTGCATTTCTGAGATAATTTTATTTATCAATTACTTGTTTGATAGCTTGAACGGTTCTGATCATTCTAAAAGCAGTTTATAAAATGCATTGTCATTAAATTCCAACCAATTTCCAGAGTTTTGGAATGAATCTCTGATAAAGCTAGAATCGATGAAATTTGATACCAAAGACTCACAAGAAAGTAAGCCTCTTTGTTTGCGTAACTTCATTCACAACATACATCTTTGGTCAGAATTGAAATCAATACCAGTGAGTCTTGCGCGCCTAATCCAGGATCCACTTCTGGGCGACCGCGTATCTTTTGCATCAATCATTTGTAAATCGCAATCACCTATGATTGGTTAACACTCTTCCACTATTGGACGAAATCCATTGACGCAGCAAGAATACCATGAATTCCGCCAATCGGAGGTGATTGCGATGTATCAATGATTGATGCAAAAGATACGCGGTCGCCCTGCTGGTTTTGTTTTGGCCAAATTAGAGGACATGTTGGATGGCAGGTGGGTAGTAGCACACATCCAGACTGTTATCAATTTGTTGAACTGTACAAAAACATATTGATTAATGACATTTCGACTGGTAAATCTTCGTATGCCAATTGCACCAGCGATAATGACAAAATGCTGGGTATACTGAGTAAATTCAATAAACAAGCGAAAAAGTACCTAATACTCAACCTAGTGAGCATAGTACAGATTACAAAGTTTTAATTTTTATTGAAGAATGTATTCCAGCTGAAAATGCAGTGAAGACTCAAGCTGTGTCTTACATCGCCGGTGCAATCTGCAGATATTTATTAGCAAAACTGCATAGTGTAGACTGCAGAATGTCAAAATTGTAGAAGTGCACTATTGTCTAACGAAATTCAACCATTTCATTATTTAATTGAAATGGGGGAATATGATCCCAACAACAAGAAATTGTTCTATCCATCAATTAAATTTCAAGCACTAATTTGGCACTGTATACAATTGAACAAACTTTGCAAAAATTTGTAAGGTTTGCATATACACAGATTTAATTTGTGAATTAAAAAATCTTGACACATCATTGACATTGAATTGTGTTGAACACAAATCAGACTTTCTGAACGCTCTTTGGCTCTTTATCATTAGAATGCAAGTTAAACAATGGTTCACTAACATAAATAGAAGAATTCATAATATCGATTCACGAAAAAAGGGAACGGAAATGGAAAATTTGATTGACACAAAGGTTACCAAAGGTGCGAGCTGTTCGACGTTGAAGCTAATTTGTATTACGTAGAAGGTTTTAACCACATTCATTCCACTTGAATTCAGAATCTTTTTTGGTTTATTTTAGTTATATATTGTGGACAATTCTATATGTATAACCACCACCACTACATCCCATTAACGTTCCACTGCTGGGCACAGGCCTCCACTCTCATACGAGAGAGAGAATTAGAGCTTAGACCCACCACGCTGCTCCAATGCGGGTTGGGGGGTTTTAACGACTATTATCATGTTAGTGATAATAACCGGGACCGACGGCTTAACGTGCTCTCCGAGGCACGGGGGTGAAACACCACCAACTTCCTAACTCCGGGCTAGTACTGAGAATTTCTAGTCAGAAAAACCCAATACTTAATCATATCCCGACCAGGACTCGAACCCGGGACCTCGTCGGCCGCACCACTAGACCAACGAGGCAGTTAAAGACAACACTCTTCCTCAATTTTTCTTGGTTTTACACTTTAGGAATTTTGTTTTTTTTTGTTGTGTCCCTTTCCGCAGGGAGTACTATGGGTTAGCAATATTTTTAATGCTGTCATTTTAGGTAATTTTATTTATCTCAAGTTGGGTCAAGCTTGTGACTCTTCACAGGCATAATTATTTGAAACTGTGTAACATTGGAATTAGGCTTTGAAAAAAGTTACAATTGATGGAATACTATGCTTCCTCAAGCGAAAGTAAGCTTTATTAGCGTTATTTGTAATTATTGATGAAATATTAGACATCACGACAGTACCAAATGTAAAAGCCTGGAATCATGGAATCTCGAGCAATTTATTCCGTTATATACTTTCTATTATTGTTTCATACATCAAGCAAAAAGTGCCTATTGTTCTTGTTATAATTATTATACTTAATTTAAAAATTTTTTTTTCCAACATTTTATGTTCTGAGTACAATAGTGGTTAACTAACCTTCGAAACTTTGTTGTATATATACAGTCAGACTTTAAAAGCTATTTGGTTTATCTATTATTAGAATGAAATATTGTTTAGTGGATTATTGTTGCCTGGCTTAGCATTATAAATATTATATTAATTATTTTACTTATTGTATTTTCTGACAATGAAAATAACTCGACCCTGCTTCTCATTATAATCGGGTTTTGCGTCTTGTGTGATTTTTGGATGAATCACACAAGACGCAAAACCCGATTATCACATTGAATTTTGTTCAGCATGAAACATTGGTCAGAAAACGACAAAAATGTAGTAATTCATTCAAAGGTACCCATGTTATTGGATAGTTCTCAAAACATGGTAATATTATCTGAGAGATGTCTCTTGAAATCTAAACTTTTTAACTTATAATTGAATACATGATAAACATGACTATGAATGAATTGCTCAGAGTAGTTTAAGTATTATTGTAAGATGGTGATAACAAAAATAAAGTTACGAGGGTTAAACATTTAATCACCAAACGAAAATAGTACAGGTTTAATAAAAAAAATTAAAAGCTTTTCGTTTTATTTATAACCATATAATAGAAAAATAAATAATTATTGCTTGGAACCTGTAGTAAAAATCGGTAATGAGTCGAAAACCGATAAAAAAAAAATCGATATTTTACAAAAAAGGACAACACTATATTGTTGCTATTAGTTCCGATTTTGCACAACGGTCTCGAGGCCCATCCCTAAATTTACTACGCCACAGTACTACGCTATTACGATACCCATTCATGCCTTTCACATCTATAGAAATTGTGGGAAAGAGCACAAAAATGTATACCTATTTTAGTGTCATAAGAGGGTGAGACAGACAATCAATTATGAATGAAATTGAAGTATAGGTAGATATTGCTTTTTATCTATAGATATAACGTGAAATTGTATAGCCCTTTCGTTTCCCAAAAATGTCTATGGAGTTTGTTCGTCTATCTCTGGTTAACTTGTCTCTGCAAGGCACTGTACTCGGGCCTTTACTCTTTCTTTTTTATATAAATGACTTACCAGATATTACTAATCATAGCATGACACTTTTCGCAGATGACATTTCCATCATTTTGACATGCAAAGATAATGACATTAATACTTTTGAATCTGACATTAATAATACTCTAAGATCAATAAATAATCGAATGGTTAGAATGCAATAATTTACATATCAACATCATCGATATATATGTAAGTACTAGATGGGCCCTTTCATAGAAAAATGGCGGGCTACCAACTATGAGAGCGCGCTCCTATAACCTGTCATAAGCCTGTCTTTGTCCCCGTCGTAGCGCGATCACGGTCGCTCATCGTGTAGATAATTTGTTACTAAGTTAACATCTAAAGTCTTATTAGTTTGGCACTGTATTATTTTTATTTTAAGGTAAGTGTTTCAATTCACAATTATACATTTCCAAGAAAACGTTATTTAATCTTCCTATTTAATATTTTTATCCATTTCGCAATCATTTAATTTCCGCGGCAAACTGTATGATATATTTTTTTTACTAACTGGCCTTACGGCTTTGGGTTCCAGCCCTAGAATAGTCCAGTCCAGTACGATAAAAAAAATGTACAAGATTAGTTAATGCATAGATGGGCAGAACGGACAGTAGGCATTAATACCTTCAGAGACGCAATATTATGCTATTGTAATAATATGATAAAATTAGTTATTGACGTGAGTTTAATGTTTAACCAACTTCAATAAATAAAGGGTTTTTATTTATTAAATTTGATAATTTTTATTTTGTACTAGCGAATGCCCGCGACTTCGTCTGCGTGGTTTGAGGATTTTTGATTCCCGCGGGAACTCCTTAATTTTCCGGGATAAAAAGTAGCCTATGTGCTATTCCAGACTATAATCTATCTCTGTGCCAAATTTCAGCCCGATCCGTTCAGCCGTTGGGGCGTGATTGAGTAACAAACATCCATACATCCATACATCCATCCATCCAAACTTCCGCATTTATAATATTTATATTATACATTATATATTATTATTTTTGATTTGATTGATTGATATTTGATGAAAAATAAATAGTTAATTCAAAATTCAGAATTTTATTATTTCGTTGAACAAAAGTTGTTCAGTACCTATTATGTACAGCTACCTACTTAAAAGTGTTTATTACTTAATCGTATTTTTAAATGCATACTGTGTAAGTGATTTATCTCAAAATAACTTTTAATATTTCTTTTGATGGCAAGTAGCATACTTAGAAATGTATAAAATAAAATAATTTCAAATGAAGTATTTTTCTGTGACTCGATCCATTAGTACTCTTTCACCTCTCCCATTCCAAACCCTTTTTATTATAATAGTACTAACAATTATTTTTGAATTCTTTCATTTGCAATAAGGTTTGGCGAGGATTATTTTAAACTGTTTTAGCTGTTATTATTTTAAATTTCAAGTTTTTTGCATTAGTAGTTACCGAATTATGCTAAGTGTGACGGACAGTCATGTCGCACCACAAGGGTTGTTTTCTTATCATTTTGGTACGCAACCCTAAAAATGACTTTATTTCTGTCAATTTTTCGACAAAACTTTAGTATCAATTAAAAAATAATTTAATTTAAAAAAAACCCACGACGAACTGCAGCGCCCCATTGTGTGGACTTTGACCTTTAAATATATCTAAGAACCTTCTCACAAGCTATATATATCTAATGCAAAAAACCGCATAATAATCGGTTCAATGGTTTTCCAGGAAACTGGTAACAAAAAAGTGGTAAAAATAACAACGTCATACTAACATTTATCGTTTACCTCAGAGAGTACACTCATGTAGGTATTATTCGACAAGCGCATCTATACTAATCTATGACCGAGTCATACGTTTTCAAGATGGCGCATATGTTGCAAGCAAGTTCCCGCTTTTCAGACTAGATGGCGTTGTTAAACATAAGTCCACATTCTTTGTTCGACAGGGCCCGTCTATGTAAATTGAGGTCGTTGATCAACATAGATAAACTATAAAGGGGACAGGATCAAGGAAGTAGAAGAATGTAAATTTTTAGGCATACAGATAGACGAACATTGCACTTGGAAAAGTCATGTTAATAACATGTAATAGACTAAATAGATTCGTCTATGTACTACGGAGACTAAGTGTGACATCTAGCACTGAAATCGCTCTTACAGCTTACCATGGATATTATGTCTCTTCAGTTCTCCGCTATGGCCTTTTAATTTGGGGAAATTCGACAGCAGTGAATAAAGTTTTTACCGTCCAAAAAAAATGTATTAGAGCTATCCTTCACCTGGCGCCATATGAATCATGTAAGCCGGCGTTTATTAAGCTCAAGGTTCTACCTCTGCCAAGTGCCATGCATGTACATTTTAGAAGTTTCAAAATTCGTAAAATTGAATATGCATCTTTTCAAAACCATGCGTGACATGTATCAATTGCGATCTCTGAGGTACCCAGACAAACTTATGCTGACAAAAACACCACAAACAGCCCTGTTTAACAGAAACTGTTATGCAATGGCAATAAAAAAATTTAATAAGTTACCATCTGACATAAAATCAAGCACGACAAAACACTTTTCATTTAAACTTAAGAAATGGTTACAAGGGAAAATTTTTTACACCTTGGAAGAATTTTTCCAACATGATAAAAAATACTTATGACATTTTTACATTCTTTTATTTTTATATAGCTCTTGACATTGATCCTGATTATTATTGACATTGTACCTATAATTATTACCTAATAACCTATAAATCTAATTAAATGTTATAATATGATCACTGTAATTGTATCTAAAATGAATGTAACGTTGAAATGAATCCATTGTAATATCATTGTGGTACCTAAATGAAACTTAAAAAATGAATTTAATAATAATTCCCTATTTATAATATTTGTACGCCGATACGGCTAATGTGCTGAACTGTGTGTGTGATGTGTTTTATAAACTAAGGTCTTATGTACTTACACACATTACGCAAATAAAGAATTCTATTCTATTCTATTCTATTCGAAAAACTGATACATGACTGTTTATACGCTGATATTAAAATGAAAGCATGTCAGACATGTCTATGATACTTTTATATACGCAGGAAAGAATAAAAGTCTGTCTAAAATAGAATTTAAAAAAATATGTTTTGTGAATTAAACAACTAGCCACTACATTGGCGCCACGTTTAGCAACTGTCTCAACCCACATGTAACACGTAGCTTCCTTTTAACCCAGCATCAAAAACTGTAAAATTATGTAGCGGGATATTACGAGCTGGTTATAATTAAAACTCACAATTGATTTGAGAAATGAATAAGGAATAATTTAATTTGTAAAACTTAGCGATATATATACAGAAAACCTTAAGAACTAACAACCAATAGAAAACAAGATTAAATATTTACAACATAACAAGAGAGACCTTACATTAAAACCAATAAAAACGGCAAACAGATCCGCGCGCAATGCTTGTTCTCGGTAAAGCGCAATTTCCCTGAATTCAATAAATAATACTAATAATTAAATGACGCGTGTAGTGGAAAGTGGGCGTGGCTTGTTGGCGCATGCGTACGAGACGCGGTGCGCGGGCGCGGGGCGCGGGACGCGGCGACCGCGCAGGAGCTCAGTGATCAGTCTGATGTTGCCCGCTGCAGTGAACCGCGAACTGTGATAGCGTTAAGACGCGCGCCTCAGTGCCGGACCGCGGACCTGCGAATAGACTTTTAATGCGTGTTGATGGTGCTTGTTGGCGTACGACGGCATCGCAAGATCAAGGCAATAAAAACGGTTCTTTTCAGAACCACTTTTTCCATTACAATACACTGCCTGATCTTCATTCAGTTCTTCAGTCTTCAGTTATCGGTGAGTGTGACCTAGGAACGAGACAACGCTTGACTATTCCTTTGAATCTCCAGCGAGCTTCTGTCTTTTTCAAGATTGACCTCGCACCTTCCTGTTATCTGGAATTCATTGGAACTATGTCAGCTAGGCAATAAAGAATATTACGTGAATCCGTGTCTTATTTCTCTCTTGTGCTGTGATAATAAAGTGATCTCCCGTGTATGTTATTTCTCTCTTGGTTTTTCCATTTTCCTGTTCCTTCTTCCATTTTCCCGGTAAACGGTAGCGCCTCGTAGCGCCGGTAAGGTAAATATGTCTGAGGTACTTTGTAGGTAAAAGGTATAGGTATATATATGGAGGTATTATACAGCTGTGAGCGCGGGAACGAGTGACGTAAGTACTTTCGTAAGTATATCTGTACTATAATGTGCGAGGTACGCACAATTATATTCTGATAATTTCCTTTTGTAATACAGCACACTAATTTCGCCATGTGCAGTCAGAAGGATTTGATTGAGCTTCAATTTTATCAACGTTTTTTTAATTCCCTGGCAAGTTTTTGTTATCCAACTGAATGACGTTAAGTCAGAAAAGACCGCGCTCGCACCGAGTGGCGCGCATTTTGAAACAACGTACAAAACGATATGTAATAGATATCCGAATCTACGACATTTATCCGTTGTAATTATAATACTTGTTCTCTTATACGATTTCTAAATGAAGATAAATACAAATTAATTTTAAAAAAAACTTACATAAGTATGTGCTTATGGAAAATCTAAAGCCAATTATGCAATAAAAAAATGCCATTTTTGACATGACTTTATGTACGTAGGGACCGTCGAAATTTTGGTTTATAGGTATGTTAATTTAAAAAATAAAATACAATTCGAATGCTTGCGTATAATAATATAGTTGTAAGAAATGGAGAAACATGCTTTACTTTCCATAGAAATAATTAAAATTATTAAAAAATACGACTGCTCTGCCGTAGACACACATACTAAAGGATTCAGAGGGATATCTCCGTGGAATAATACTCGAAACTAGCACGAAACCAATATATTCATCATTTTCTTATCGTTCTCACAAAAACATCTAATCTTGAGTCATACGAGTACTTTCACATCGTTAACAATTTAAAGCGAATCTACCACTGGTTCGGAATGCCTTACAACCTTAATAAACCTTACAATACATACAGGGAACCCTGAAAACATAACACTCCTTTTTTGGGCAGTCGTGTAATAAAAAATCCCCCTCGAATAGAAGTACGGCTACCACTGCTACTACGTAACGATACCTCAGTCATAAATTACCTTTGGAATCTTATTCACTATTTTATTAAATGATATTTTTTGTGAATCACTGGATAATGAACTATAGTGTTATATATGTCACCGTAAGATTGCAAAAACCGTTAGATTGTAATCCAACTAGCGATATTGTAAACTGTCGACGGATTGTGAACCGTTCAATAGTCCGAGTGTCAATTTTTGAAATATTCATTGTATTTACGTTTTCTTGTCTCTTTCTTGTAGGTTAGGTTAGGGTTCGACATAAATGACCAGGTAGTGGCTTAGACTTAGGTTTTATCGGGTTTATATATCTAACAGATTACAATCTAACGAAAAATAATGCGTTAAATTGTTATCTGTCGAAAGTTTACAATATCACTAGTAAGATTACAATCCAACGGCCATTGCAATCTTACGGTGACATATATTTTTGGAATCTACTCATTATTTTCTAGATGATGATTATATAGTAAATCTTATTTTCTAATATTTTTTTTCAACTTTAGTCTTTAATGCGGAACCATGGTCACCCCATCAATTTTTTTTTAAATTTTACTAGCCTATGTCACCCGGAATACGCTAGGGATTCTAACGATACCTCATTTATCAAAATCGGTTCAGGCGTATAGAAGTTATGGTGGAATATACAAACTCACATACATACATGAACCCTGAAAACAATATACTCCTTTTTTCTGGCAGTCGTACCAGGTTTTGGCAGGATCACCATTTTCAACTGACTTGTGTATGTGGCGTCGTTGAGCATCTCTACACAGTGTATTACAACGATTCCGGGCTTTGTGGTATTTCAAGCGATTGGCATCAGAGTCCTTAACCTTATATTTATATTTAGCTGAGTTTTTTTTATCCATTAAGATTCTTATCTCATCTGACAACCAAGGAGCTGGGAGGTGTTTCATCTTAATTGGTCTTATGGGTGCATGAGTATCAAAGAGTTGTGTCACTAAGGTATTAAAAATTTCGACTTTAGTATCAATAACATCAACATCTCTGATTGCATTCCAGTCTAAATGCCTAGCATCATCGCAAAGACGATCCTTGTCAATCCCTGCAAAGTTACGCTGCAGAAGAATTCTCGATTTTGCTTTAGGAGGACGAATTTTATAGGAAAGAAAAATCAGGTCATGATAAGAAAATGCGTCAGCAGGATACTGTCCGTGTTTAAAGACAAGATCAGGAGAAGAGACCATGATTAGATCAAGAAGAGAGGGAGTACATCCAGGAGAGAAGTGCGTTAAAAGTTCCACTGCAGTTAAAAGTTTCTTACTACGATGATCATCCTGGAGTAAACAGGTGTTAAAATCTCCCATGATAATGGTCTGGCTGTACAAGGGGACTATATTTTCTAGTAAACTTTCAAAAGAGTGAAAGTAATTAGGATGAGAGGGAAGGGAATAAAACACACCAAGGAGGATTTTAGTGTGTGATAGGAAAACTTCAACTAGTAAGTGCTCGGCCGCATCTGGTACTGAAGGCTGCGAAGACGAGCTAACAATAGTGAACGGAATATGAGATCGTAAGTAGATCGCTACTCCACCACCTCCTTTACCAGTACGGTCATTGCGGATAAGTCGAAATCCTGGCAGCGAAAAAGAAGTTGACGGTAAGCAGGTTTTAAGCCAGGACTCCGCGACCAGAATGGCATGTAAATTACGTGATTCAAAAGACGCAAGCATATCGGGATAATGAGCCGGGATACTTTGTGCATTAATATGGACTACATTGAAATTTTTCACACAGTCTGAGAAACAAGAATCAAGAGAGACATCAAGCGGAAGGAAAGATGTACTGTGAAAACTAACATCACTGGACAAATCACCACTAGAAGCAGACAGAAAGAGATCACTATCCATATCATCCAAACTGTTCGACAGCATAATTATTATAAAATAAGAATATATTATATGAATAAATATATAGATATCAATACTTATAATAAAACTGTAACAGGTCCAATTCTGTATATTGAAGATATTTTGAAAATTTTTTTTTCGAGGGCACTCATTATTCGATACTGAAGCCAAATCTGTAATTTTTTCATTTTTGTCTGTCTGTCTGTCTGTATCTTGGCCGCGCATCACGCCGAAACTACTGAATGAATTCAAACGAAACTTGGCACGATTTGAGCCCATACTACGAGGTAGGACATAGGATACTTTTTATCTCGAAAAATAGGGGTTGAAAGTTTGTATGAAAGTCCTTAATTTCTCAAGTTATAGCCATGAAACTTGATATATGAGCTGCGGGTTGAAAATGAAAACATACGTGTTTCACAGTTTTTCAAAATTCCACCCCCGAAGGGTTGAAATAGGGGTTGAGAGTTTGTATGAAAATCCTTAATTTCTCAAGATATTCTCAAGTTATATAAACGATACTGGGTATTTTGGCTTTCGTTAAAAAATAAAGAATTACGTGAGTTATGTTATAGTAACGATTGTCTTTCTCATGTATCAGTTTTCTTAATTACCTTTAGTCCATAAGTCTCTTGTAACTTGCCTGTAAGCTTTGAAATAAAATTAAATCAGTTCTACTTCAAGCTACCTCTCGGACGGTCGTCTGGGTTTTCATTTTTAAAAACCCTTCCGCTAGGCTCCACGATTTAACTGGCGCAATCGGTGTAGGATCGTAAATTAGATCAAGTAAAATCCTTGAACGCGGTCCATAAGAATCTCCATCTCCCGTGGCCTAGAAGACTAAGACGAAGAAGAGCGGTAGCAGAACTCAGCCTGACATCGGCATGTTCGTGGGGTAAGCATTTAACTCTGTTGCCCACGAGACTCCTGTACTATACCATATTAACCTCTATGATCTAGTGCATGGTTTTTGACTCATTTATTGTGCTTAATTTATTAGGTGTCAATTTATTCTAAAACTCATTTATTTTGTGTATTTTAATATTTTTGTGTGATTTGCTAAAATGGCAACTGAAGTCAAAGGTGAAGACACTGTTTTACAGAGGGAAATTGATTATAAAACTCTATCATTTTTCCTACCAAGCTATGATGGTAATAAGAAAACATTATCCTTCTACATAAAGAGCGTCGAAAGCGCGTTAGATTTGATAGAAAATAAACAAAATATTAGTGTAGCTTGTTTGATTAGAAATAAACTCTCAGGCAAAGCCGTCGAAGCACTCTCGGAATGTACCAACTTCAATAGTTGGGACGATATTAAGGAAATTTCAATCTGTAGATTCGGAGAGTTCAGGGACGAGGTTCAAGTCGTCCAAGAATTAATGAATTTAAGGAAGGACAAACTAGATATAGATGCCTTTGCGGATAAAGGGGAAGGGAAGTTAGGGAATTAACTTACACGTTAATTAATTTTGACCAAAACAAAAAAGCCTATTACGAAAAAATGGCTACGAACGTATTTCTAGACCAACTGGACTCAATACTGGCGCTTAGCGTTCGCGTCCAAAGTACAGATTCCCTAGAACAAACAATAGTCCTGGCAAAACAGGAAGATTTAAAATTAAAAAATAAAAGGGCACTTGAATTTAAAACAAAACAAATAAACAATAGACCAAACATTGTGCCAAATAATTATAAATTTCAGCAATCTTTACTGCCACATAATAGGTTTGCTCAACAACCAACAACGTATAGGTTCAATTCACAACCAACTAATAAACCCGTGTATAGGCAACCCTTAGGTAACGCTAGGCCGGCACCTCACTCCTCAGCCCGGTCCTTTTAACAAACAGACCAAGCCCGCGCCATACGCGCCCGTCAACTTCCAAGCTGACCTACCAGATCAGTTGGAAGAATACCAAAACGACGAAAATACCATTGAAATTAGTGACAGTTCCGAAGAGTTAGACGGTAACAATCAAAATTTTTATCAGGTTCAGGAAGAGGAATTCCTAACGTAGTGTACCTAAATCTTCACTATCGCAATCGCCTTCCGTATATTTACCTAGAAGAATTAGGCGGTCGGCTATTACTTGATACCGGAGCTTCACAAAGTCTTATCTCGCCGGACGCTTTGCTAAACGTAAACACACGGTTGGAGCGTGAGACCCATTACATTAAGACGGCTCATAACGTAACTAAACATGATACGGTTGCGTACATACCACTCCCAGCGTTGTTTAATTGTAATTATAGCTCAGGAGAGTACGAGTTATTGGAACACGTAACCGAAAACGGACTGTTGTTCCCTTCGGCATTCGTATCTGTAAAATCAGGAGTTATAACGACAACAGTCGTAAACAAATCCGATAGTAAGATTAGCATACGTAAAAACTACAAACTAACATTAAGGCTTTAAGAGATGTCAAACTGCCTCAGTATTAGGATGTTTAAGTCAAATTGTCGTATTATCTGATAGTTGAATCCGTAACGAAAAAATATGTAACGGAAGATATAGGCTTAATAAACATTTCTACTGTAAAAAATGTTTACTTTTTTCAAACCCTCTTTCAGAAAAAAATCCCCAAAGAGTATCTACTTTTGTCATACTTTGAATATTGTCTACAAAACGGCACAAGCTTTTTAATTAGTTCTTGCACACAAAAATAGGTCTTAAAAATCACAATATTTTTACTGGCGAGTTTTATTTTTACTCCCTATAACAAGCGTGTAAAGTAATTTTCCCCCGAAATTTAAGTATATTAGTGAGAACGTGGCTGCTCCGTCGCCCTGTAAACACCCGCGAGCCCTTCGGCAGTCCGTTTCGGGACATTGTCGAAGGTGGACTGCACGTCGGTGTCGGAGCGAATTTGTTGAAGTTAATTTTAAATTTTGAAGGGTTTATACTCATTTGTACATATTTAAAATTTTAGAAATACTTAGTTCAGTAATTATCTGTAAATTAGTAGGAGTAAATTTTTTTTTTTAAGAATTTAATTTTTTAAGTGTGCAAAGTAGGTGCAAAGACTAAATAAGGTTCTGTAGTGACAAGTGATTGTATTGATATATGAAGATATATATATAATATGAAGATTGAATTCTTCCCGAACTGGTTGACCCACGACATACTAGAAATTTACCGATAAGGGAACCACAATGCACAAAAGACGCATTTGAAAAAAAACAGAAAAGAACTACTGATAAAGAAAACCAAAAACCACAAATTCAAAGTAATGACCAAGAAAGCAATCAAAAAACTCAAAATTCAAATCAAGATGATTTTGATGAGGAACAACCTACCTGCACTCGCTACTTAAATTTTGATTGTTTTTAAAGCTAATAAGCTTTAATTTGAATAAATAACTTGCACAATGTAATGGTTGTTTTGATTTTTTTCCTCCGACCCGACGGAATAGATTATAATATTTTTAATGCAAAATTACTTACTAATAATATTAATGCTACTAATAACTAAAATCCATACTAATAATAATTATAATGTATGCGTAAGTGTGTCTTTCTGTCTGTCTTTCTCAGATGTAAATGTGCCATTTTTGAATTCTAACAACTTTTGTTTTAGTAAATCCATTATGCTACCGAGACAAAATCATTTTCTCTGCGACTGAGAGACTGCGGAAAAGCAAGCATTATAATTTCAGCGTGTATAATATCATAATATGGAATCGAAATTCGTGATGACAAGCTGGGAACACCTGCACTCCTATTCTCTAACTCCGTGGCTATCATCATATATTAATTAATTTTTTTATATTCATCAAAATACATTACATAGTCATGGAAACATAACAACTTGAATTTCAAAATGGCGCTAACTTTGTTAAATTTTGGTAACAGTTTCCTGTTTTGTGATCCTAGAAAGCCGTAAATATCGATTTTGAACGAAATCGGTCAATTAACAAAGAATTTCAAAATGGCACCGACTTTTTTAAATTTTGGTAACAGTTTCCTGTTTTGTGATCCCTGAAAGTCGTAAATATCAATTTTGAACGAAATCGGTTATTTAACAAAGAATTTCAAAATGACATCTATCAATCCTATTCGTTATTCTTCGGCCGACGCGACGCGGTCTTTGTTAGAACTTTGAACGAATATAAATAATAATATATAATATATTATTTACTAAGTGTGGTGTTGTATTGTAGATAAAGATATTATGATTATTACTATTAGTTTATTGTATTATAGCATCGATCATTATCAAATAGAATGAGTAGGTACAAAGTCAATATTATTGCAAAATATTTTTCTGTCATGCATGTTTTCGAGCGTCATATTTCCGAAAGTATTTGGTCTATTGAAATGAAATAAAAAGCATTTTGTAGAAGATTTCATGAATTTTCATTTTGGTCTTGTCGTTTTTTTCCTAGCCCTTATACATTTCGTGTAGATCACAAGAAACTTGCACGATTTTTCAAAAAAAAAACAACTACGCAAAATAAGCCGGCATATTTCCAAAACTATTTATCCGATCATAATGATTTAAATGCCACTTGGTAGATTATTTAATGTAGATTATTTTCGCCATAGATGGTTTTTTCTAGCACTAATATTTTTGAGAAAATTACAAAAAACTGCGGTCGGGGAGACGTTTCAGGGCATAGGGGGGAACGCCCGCGGCCTAAGGGGGGGGGGGGGGGGGGGATTTTTAAGAGGTACTTCTCAGACCCCAAGGAACACTTGTGCCAAAAATCAGCTTTACATTTTTTATTTTAGGGTTCCCATACATAGCTTGCACAAGTAGCCTGGGCTAGTAAGGTTTCAAGGTAAAGCTAAAGGTAGGTATTAATGAAAGTTTACGTATTTGTGACCTATGATATTTATGCGCAAACATAAATATAAAATAGGCATTATCCCATAAAATAGCACTTGTTCCCTCTGCAGTCTATAGTCTTTGGCCTAGTTTGCGTAGTTCCGGGCGTGGCCGCTATACGGCATTACCGTCGGCAAAAGTCCCGCTGGTCTGCGTTTCGTCAAGGTCATTCGGCCTTCTTAACCCCTTAACACCATTGGAAAACGAACCATTTCAGGAAAATGTCACATCGATTAATAACACATCATGTTATATGAACTTAGACGAACTACTTAAAAGTAATCTTAATAGACTTAGAACGAACCATATGAACGAGGAAGAAAGGAGAGAAATAGAGCGGTTATGTTACAATTATAGAGACATATTTTATTGTGAGGGCGTCCCTCTCACGTTTACTCATCAAGTCAAGCATAAGCTTCGAATAACAGATGACACCCCTATTTTCGTACGTAATTACCGACAAGCTCCTAAACAAAAACAGGAAATACAAAAGCAAATCGATGAATTGTTACGACAAAATATAATTAGGGAGAGCAGTTCTCCTTGGTCATGCCCCGTACATATAGTCCCCAAAAAAATAGATGCGTCGGGACAACAAAAATGGAGACTAGTGATAGACTACCGACGACTCAATGAAAGAACCATAGAAGACAAATATCCTTTGCCAAACATAAACGATATCCTGGATAGACTAGGACGTGCACAATACTTTACTACAATCGACCTGGCCTCGGGCTATCATCAAGTCGAGATGGATCCAGCGGACGTTGAAAAAACAGCTTTCAGCACTGATCGCGGACATTACGAATTTTTGAGAATGCCCTTTGGTCTCAAGAATGCCCCTAGCACGTTTCAGAGATTAATGGACACAGTTTTAAGAGGATTAGACGTTTTAACATATTTAGATGACGTAATAATTTATTCCACTTCCTTGCAGGAACATATAGGAAAATGTAGGCAAGTCTTTGACAGATTTCGTTTGCATAATCTGAAAATACAGTTGAACAAATCAGAATTTCTACAAAAACAAGTAAAATTCCTTGGTCATACACTTACTGATGAAGGCCTTAAGCCCAACACAGATAAAATAGACGCTATTAAAAAATTTCCTTTATAGTTGGATACTATAGAAAATTCATAAAGGATTTTGCAAAACTTACTAAACCTTTAACCTTGTGCTTAAAGAAGAATGCGAACATAGAAATAACCCCGCAGTTTAAAGAAGCTTTCGAGAAATGCAAAGAAGTCTTGACAAATGCACCCGTGTTGCAATATCCTGACTTTGAAAAACCATTCATTTTGACGACGGACGCTTCAGATGTAGCAGTAGGAGCGGTCCTTTCACAAGGAAAAGTAGGTTCAGATAAACCTGTAGCTTATGCAAGCAGGACTCTCTCAGTTACAGAACAAAAATATTCCACAATTGAAAAAGAGCTACTTGGAATAGTATGGGCAATTAAGTACTTCCGACCATACCTATATGGGAAGAAATTCACCATATATACAGATCATCGTCCACTCACATGGATTATGTCACTCAAGGATCCCAATTCCAAATTAACTCGATGGCGTTTAAAGTTAGCTGAGTACGATTTTAAAATAGAATATAAGAAAGGTAAAATAAACACAAATGCTGACGCATTATCTCGTGTACAAATAGTTTATAATAATGATGTAGAAACGGAACCCTTGCGTGATGATGAAATAGTTGACCTTATTCTAGACAGTGAAAATCAGGAAAACTTACCAGTTGAACCCCAACCAGGAACATCACACGAAATGGATAGCGACCTCGAAGGAATAGATCTTGAAACGCTAATAGATACTTCAACAATATATGTCGAACCCCCATCAGTTGATAGACGAATGGAAGCACCCGAATTAACTCAAGAAAGCCCAAGCGAAAACGAAGAGTTGTATAAAATCCCCGAAATACCTGATGCAATAGATAGGCAATTAAAACAGTTTCACATTCGAAGATCCCCTGGTATAGAATACAGAATTGATGATAGAACAAAAGGTAAAATAGTTATAAAAGACGTATTCATTCCCATCAACAATGCAGAAGAACAAATTATAAAATTTCTTCAGGAACATACCATACCTGATAGAACATTCCATTGTTATTTTCATCATGAAGAGTTGTACCCTATATTCTCTAAAGTTGTTAAAACTGTTTTTAATGAGCGTGGCCCTAAGTTAATACGATGTACCGCTAGAGTCACTTTAGTAGAAAATACAAGTGAGCAAATACAATTAATTCAAAAATATCATGAAGGAAAAACTATACATCGAGGAATTCAGGAAACATACAAGCAGTTACATAAGAATTATCATTGGCAAAACATGCTTTTATCCATACAAAGATATATTAATAAATGCGACAAGTGTCTCAAATCCAAATATGAACGCAATCCTTTAAAATTACCGCTATCATTCACTAACACACCTCATAAACCCATGGAACATATGTTTATGGATTTATATAGTAGTGGTGGCGTAACATTTCTTACTATAATAGATAATTTTTCAAAATATGCACAGGCGATACCACTTACAGCCGCAACAAGCATTCATATAGCGGAAGCACTACTCAGTTTATTCTCAATTATCGGTATTCCAAATAAGATAACTACAGACTCAGACCCTAAATTCGATAATGAAGTAGTTACAGAAGTTTGTGCTATGCATAACATACATATTCACTTTACGACCCCATATAACCCAAACTCAAATTCACCTATAGAAAGGCTACATTCTACATTAGCAGAAATGATTAGAATTCAAAGAATAACAGATAAAAGTGAACCCACTAACTTAATGAAATACGCAATAATGGCATATAACAATACCATTCATTCTGCAACTGGTTTTACTCCATTTGAATTGTTATTTGGTCATACAAGTAGCAGAAACCCCCTGGAATTACACTTTCCACAAGAATTTTATCAGGAATACGCTAACAAGCATAAGCAAATAATGGAGAACGTGCAAAAATTGGTTAACACCAGAATGACAGCGGATAAACAAGCGGTCATTGAAAAGAGTAACAAAACTACTGAGAATGCTAATTTTAAAGTGGGAGATAAAGTATATAAGCAAGTATCAAAAAGCGCTCGTAGTAATAAATTGGAGCCAAAATTTATCGGTCCATATACTATAGTGCGTATACATCCCGAACAAATAGCAGAGATAGTAGGTAAACATGTGAATGCAAAAACTATTAGAGTTCACTTTAGAATTTTAAGACGTCCTGGTAATGTTTCAGGAGCGCCTTCGTCCTCGGAGCAGCCCTCTGGTTCGCCGGAGCAGCCGCCGTTATCGAACCTATAGATAACCACAATGGTGTCCTGGTTATTAAAGAAGCCAAGGCCCAATATCAAGTGGATACATTACATTTAATTGTAGCTTATAATGTTAGTAGAATACGCGATATATACATAGAAGTAGTAAGTAATTATTATACGTTTAAGTTAGCTCAGAAGACCACCGTTCATTATGGTCAATGTTTAGTTACAAGAAATCAGATAGAATACTTAGTAGATAGAATAGAAAGTAAGCTTGTTTACTTAGGATCTAACGAGATTAGTTTAGGAAGAACATAATATATACCTAGAGTTAAACGAGGATTAATTAATGGACTAGGATCAGTAGTTAAGGCAATCACAGGCAATTTAGATCAAGAAGATGCAATTCGGTTAGAAACACAGATTCAGGAAATTAGAAAACTAGCAGTAAACAAACAGAGCGAAACCTTAGGAATAATGTCAGAATTGTTTACTGAATACCACAGTAAGTTAGAAGTAATAGTAAAGAATCAGAGAGAATTAAAGAGAGCAATAGGAAAGTTAATCGAACAAAATCAGGAAATAGCTAATGATGTATCTACGATGCAAATATATCATCAGATTGAAACTTGTTTGCAACAGTTATATGATAGAGTTAGTACTTTAGAAAATGCTATTACCTTCTGTCATTTAGGGCGATTACACCCTAGTATTGTTGAACCCAGTCATTTAATAGCCGAATTAGGGAACATACAAAAGGATATTGAGAAAAATGACGTTCAGCTTCCATATGCACCATCACTTAAAAATATTCATGTCTTAGAAAAATCTATTGTTGTTAAAGCATATAGCACTAATGAGTCAATTACTTTTGTGTTGGAAATTCCTTTAGTAACTAAACATCCATATAAACTACTCCATTTATATCCTATTCCAAATAGAGATAATACTATCCTCATACCCACAAATCCTTACCTACTCTTGGGTGGCAACGAGTTCACGTACCCTCACGAGCCATGCGTACCCATCACTGACGAAGACGTCTTATGCCGTCACGTCCAATGGCATCAGCTGAAAGACTCTCAAGACTGCATCGTTCAGCTGCTACAGCACAATGAACCGACTAACTGCACATATGCAACGGCGAACTGGAATAACACCATAATACAGCAAATAAGAGAAAACAGCTGGATTGCTATCCTAAAACAAGAAGAGGTTTTTAAGACAACGTGTGGAGATCAAGTACAGTACCAAAGGAATGATGGTGTAGCACTCATTACCATTGACAAAGATTGCATGGTTGAGATAGCAGGAAAATCTCTACGTACACACAAGAGATTCATCAACGTCAAGGAAAGCATACCCCTACCAAGAACGCATTATACCAAAACCAGGAGAGATGCACCCATCACCCTCCAAATAGAAGACGTCCCGCTTGACGATCTCAAGAACCTCTTAAGGAAGACCAAGGTGATACAAACAGTGGAAGAAGAACCAGCTATCACATTCAAACCCAGCTGGCTAACGGTAGCCTTGTACGTGATCATCACAGCAGCCGTCGTGGGATTGGTGATACGTCATTGCCGGCAGCACTACAGGGGGACCCCAGCGACGCCAGAAGCCAAGCAGCTCCAGTCCCAAGAGTCCATGGCACCGAAGCAGCAGTCTTCGGCGTGCTTCTCTCTAAAGAGGGGAGGAGTTATGTTATAGTAACGATTGTCTTTCTCATGTATCAGTTTTCTTAATTACCTTTAGTCCATAAGTCTCTTGTAACTTGCCTGTAAGCTTTGAAATAAAATTAAATCAGTTCTACTTCAAGCTACCTCTCGGACGGTCGTCTGGGTTTTCATTTTTAAAAACCCTTCCGCTAGGCTCCACGATTTAACTCGTGTGTCATAGTTTTTCAGAATTTAACCCCTAAAGTGGTAAAATAGGGGTTGAAATTGGTATAAAAGCTATAGCCATGAAACTTGGTATATGAGCTGCGAATTGAAAACTCAGAAATACGTATTTCACAGTTTTTGAAAATTCGACCCCCAAAGGGGTGAAATAGGGGATGAAAGTTTGTATGAAAGGCCTTACTTTCTCAAGATATTTTAAACGAATCTTGGTATTTTGGCTTTCAGTAAAAAATAATGAAGTACGTATGTCACAGTTTTTAACATTATCACCCCCAAAGGGGTAAAATAGGGGTCGGAAATTTGTATGAAAGTCCTTCATTTCCCAAGTTATAGCCATGAAACTTGGTATGTGAGCTACCGATTGAAAACAAAGAAATATGTGTTTCACAGTTTTTGAAAATTCTACCCCCAAAGGGGTGAAATAGAGAGTTGGTTCTTCAATCACGCCGCAACAGAGCAACGGGTATTTTGCACGGGACCTGAAGAGTGGTATAGGCTACTTTTTATACCGGAAAATTAAGGAGTACCTGTGAGGAAAAAAACTTAAACCACGCGGACGAAGTCGCGGGCATCTGCTAGTACTTAATAAAATACCTAGTAGTATCAAAAGGTCTTAAACTATAACATACAATAATATCCTAATCCGCCAGCTGCCCAGTAGATTAATAAATATGACAAGTTGAAAATTAAATATTTGTACAAAAAAGCTTTCAAAAAATAACACAAAATAAAAAAGCACTAAAACCCACAGAAAAAAAAACAAAAACAGTGAAAAGTCAAATCATTAATCAAATAGGTAATCCCCTATAGTGTGCCGCAGGCACAGAGTAGTAAACCTATTGAGAGCTAATAGCCACATTTTCGCTTTGAAACACATCTCACCACTTTCAGGCGGGGGACGAGGTAATAATAGCATTTCTCATTGGCTGACTCAAGGTCAACTTTACACAGTTAAAAGTACAAAGTATATGTTACCGCGGCACTTGGGCTGCCCGCTGCGCGACAAAAATGTATCGATAAAAATTACCAGTAGGTACCTATTGGAAAATCAATACAAATAATTGTATTCAAACAGCAATATACAACCATATGTATGACTATGCATAATTATCTGATACTTATATATTTTTTTTAATTGCCCAAGTTCTTTACTAAAGAACTTAAGTTTTCAACAACAACTTTTAATCAAATAAATAAGAAACCTGTTCTTCTACTTCAGAATTGTTCGGAATTTAATGAAATATAAGTTTTTACTCAATAAATTAATTTATTGGCATTCAAGTGGTCTAAGGCTATCGATATAATTTATCGATAGTTGCACGGGCTACACTGGGCTATGCGTGGAAGAGACGGAGATATGTAGAACTACATGTGAAAGACAAAGAAATACTGAAAGAAATCATCGGGTTCCTTTTCATTTTTGTAAATATTTTTATTTCTTTGCGTATTGATGATTTTTATTTATTATTACAAAACTACACTTACTTATGAAATGTTATCCCATCCTTTACATAGCTGGAGGTATTGCTTCTCTTTCCACGCCATTTAATGCTACAAAGAGGCCTAATTTTCGTTTTATACTAGATCAATTCCCGAGCACTGTCGAATACGGACTGAGGGCGACTATAGCCACAAAACGTAGCGTTAGCAGTCATACTGCTAACGTTTGGCTGGTGAGGGGGCACGCTATGCTCAGTCAATTGGTTGTATGGTCTGTGGCCGCAGGCCTTATATTATTGTCAATTATTGCAACTTAAAAATTTCCTGAACGAGCTCAGAGCTGTCAAGTGTCAAGCCAAAATATGACGGGCCAAACGTCAGCGTCAGTTAAGATTTTATATTGAAAATTGTCAAAACATAAAAATTATTAGAAATTTACCTTCAGTACAGTAATAATTACTAATACAAAACATTGCAAATCTAAAACAGTGTAAAACTATCCAAGCTAAAACAAAAAGAGTAGGTAAATATACAGCTACGGCACACACAAGGAGGAACACTATAACAAGGAGCTAATGTTTTATTGTCATCCACTACTTTTTGATCACCCTCTTGACTCTAGGGTTGGCACTTCTGGAGTCCTTTGAAGCCACAGCAGCAGTTGCAGGCGCAACGGGATGCCGAGGTCCATCTGGTGCAGAAGTCGGGACGGCGTTCAGCTCTGACATAGTTGTGATACGATGCCGCTTACCGTCCGAGTCGATAACCATAATGTTACTATCCCTGGTCCAGCACTTCGTCACGCCAAATCGCTGTCGCGCTGCTAGGAACGTCTTATGGCGGCTTCTTATGAGAAACTCGGATAATGTCACCCCGGTGCCCTTCAATTATTTTGTCTTAGCCAACCAAACTTTATCCCTTAATGGCAGCTCCTTGAATTTTACGAGCAAAGCACGGGGCTTGTCTTCACTGGGCCGACCCAACCGATGACAGCGAGCAATAGAGTCCTGCGAAAGCTGTGATAACCCAAGCTTCTCAGACAACAACTTAGAAACAGTTGTGCCGGGGTCTTCCTTCTCCATCTCTGCAACTCCATGGACAAGAAGAATTTTCCTTCTGGATCTCATCTCGAGTTCGTCCTGCTGCCTAGCCAGGAGCTCAACCTGAAGCTGCAGGTTTTCTAACGCAGTCAAGACAAAAGTACGGAAAGCACCGAACTGAGAATTCAAGTTTGATGTTGGATTTGTCTATCTCAATGCGGCAGGCTGATTTTATAAAATACATAATTCAAAAATGTGCTCCATTTTCAAACGTTTATTATTTTGTTTTAGTGATTTTTATTTTAGTTTTTTTGCATTGTGAAAAATTGTATTGGACTTTGGAGCCATTATCCTACTAATTATAATTTGTATTAAAATGCGCGCGGTGCCACAGATCCGGAACGGCGTTTTCGAGCATTATATTTTTTTCTTTTTTCGTCTAAAATTATCCTGTATTTTGACAGAATGGAAGTGGTTTTTAAAAATTCAAGATGGCGGCTGTCGTGGCGGCCGTTCGGTTTGAGGTACGAAAAAACGCAATTGTACAATTCAAATTTCTCACAGTTGGCAACCTCGGAGCCACAGTATTGAAATCTAACAGTATTGTTACTCGGCCCTGTCCTTGAAAAAAGTACCTACAGTTACGCGGTACGAACACGCATGATAGGGCTGCCCGCCTAAAGTATTTTAATTTCATCTACCTACTTGAGTTTCTTTCTAGTTTTGTGATAGTAAATATTATATTTTTAATTTAAAAAAATGACATCCGTTGTGAATTAAATAGTAAGTGTTCAAGAAAAATACATTGTGTTTTTTGATAAGTAGATTTAATAAAAAAAAAAAAAATTGGTAGTCATAGTGAAAACGAATATTTAAACACAGCACTTTTAAAATAATTAAAATATAAAACTTATAACTAAGGCATTAAAGTTTTATTACGTACCGTAAAATGCTGTAACATTACCTCTCAAATCCAACTTTACCTATTTTGAGCAATCATAAATATCTTTTAAAATACTTTATGTAGCAACATCTGATTATTGATAGTTATTTAAATCCTTATCTGGCAACTCGAAAAAGTGGTCGCCATATTTATTTTCATTGAAACCGCTAAACAGTGGTCTGTTATACGCAACAAGTGATAGCCGGCTTCGACGTTACGCGACAAACTTTTACAGTAAGTCCAAAATTACTTTTAAAATTGCTGAAGTGTTGATGTTAATATATTACTCGTAAGTTGTTCTTTAATTCTTAATATGTTTTGAATGTTTATTGTAAGAATCAAAATAGTTATAAATATTTTGGCAAAGTTGTCACACTAATTTCCGACTAATAAACATAACTTTACCTGACCTAGGGTTGTCACAACGTGGAATATTTACATAATTACCTACCTACCTAATGTTTTCAGTGTTTATGTACGAAATTGTGTTTGGTTCATAATTCTTATGTATAGTAACTTTTTAACGCCTTAACGAGGTTTAAGTGCGGAAACCTGCCCAATTGAGAAGAAGAAGAACGCCTTAAATTATTGAAATCTTAAGATTTTGTTACTAGAATCAAGTAACAGCTGATATTGATAATCGTGATTTCTTTCTTTTAGATTTAAAATGAGAAATAGAAGAAAGCCAGGCTCCAGACGGTACAAAGATTATGAGGTTAGTCTTCTGAATGTTCTGAATGAAGAATCCATCTTGCTTATTTGCATTTGACGCTGTCAAGGCATTGGTATTTGGTTATTGTTAAAGTTATGGATAAAGTTAGGTGGTGCAACTCAGGCCAAGAATGTGAAAGATATTATAATTTGGCGTAGTCTTTGATAATGATTTGTACCTGATGTTGGTTATTATTTTAATTATTTAATGAAACTTTAAGGCTGATAAAGAAAATAATTTTAAGTTTTAGTTTTTGAGAAATGTTAACTAAAGATTTACCAATAGGTAAAATTGATTTTATTTTTATAAATAGTTACTTAGGTACTGAATAATTATCAAGAATGTAAAAAGCTCTTTGCGCAACAATAGTAAGTACCTAGTTTATCTATTGCTTTTTGACAAAGATATTTGTTCCTGATATTGATTTATTATATTAAAGTTCATGTCTGCCGATGACATTAATTTTAAGTTTAATTTCGTTTTGTTATGTGTAATATTGATATTTTTTAATAGTACAAACAACCAACCGAAACAAATCCTTGTATTAAGTTTTCGCTTTTTTTTTACTAAGTAGGTAGATATTCAGTTTTCTTAATAAACATTAACATAAAAATGAGTCTTTTACTGCACTGTGTTTGTGACAACCCTTTGCCATTTCAAAGAATGTATGAAACTACGAATAAAATCGAATACAACATTGCCTATCGTTGTATTCGATAGTATAAGCAAAAAGTGACTGCTTTGAGATTCTCATCCCCAAGCATTACTAATAAAGTTTAACTTCATTTGCAAGAATGGTGTATTTAGGTTGTTTAGACAGTCAAAAATCATGCAGGCAATGTTACAGTTTTTTGGCCAAACTTTGCCTATTGATAAAATGGATTATACTTAGACAGTTAAATAAATTGAATTATGTTCTAAGTACACTTTCGATGCCCAGTAAACTAAGCTTTATCCCCAACTAGACAAAGTTCAAAATGTGTCGTAATTTTTCAAAATACATGCATATTACTCCAAAAATAAGGCAAAGTTGCAGCATTTTACGGTACTATATTATACAAACTTATTGCTCCTTGCCATATTAATTATTTCAACGAAATATTCACAAAACTATCACACGGCGTTCGTTCGTCACTGCGGCGCATTCGCGACTAATTGTCCCTTGAGTTTCCCCTGAGATCGAGGCGCGTAGGTATGACTCGCGTTTCGACCGTTTGTATGAAGACAGAATACTGTAGATTTCAATACTGTGTCGGAGCGTTTCGACTTCTACGGGGCGATTGTGTGTACAGACTCGAGGTATGGATTGGGGAAAAAAATTACCCCATTTCTCAGGAAATTTTCAAGATTTACCACAAAAATAAAAAAAACGAAATACGTATTTTTTGCTAAATTCGAGTACGAGCAAAGACGTGTCCCACTTGTGCAAATTACATTTGGGTATTTTCGTCGCCGAGGTCCGGCAACACTGGAATTTATCGAAGGAAAAGTGCTTTTCGACATGGTCTCTTTTGAGGACCTATCATTTCGACTGGGTGCAAGCGAGATGAAAAATTGAAACGTCATCAGGAGCGGTATATCCTGCAGTTCACGGGAAAATTATGAAACTAAGTAAAATGTTTCCGTGAAACGAAGTGGCGGTCATTTTGTATTCTTTTTGTGTCACGATTTTGAGGCAGTTGGCAACATTTGGGAAAGTTGAAATATATGGATCGATTGTGTAACTCGACCGGCAGTATCGAGATACCTAAACAGTGTTGCCACATTTGGGGTGGTTTTCCTCCTGTAAAATTTAGTATGAAAAATTTTTTTTTCACTGATGGCTTCGTATAGAAGTCAGAAAATATAACTTGATGAAAAATATGGTGATAGCTGATGATTGAGGATTTTGGAGACGGGTTAAGAGCACGGCCAAGGTATTGAAGATAGGTGGGGGGTGCTCGACCAAATGTCATTCGAAACTTCATCTAATAGACAATGAGCTGAAAAAATTTTCAAAATGGCCGCCATACAAATTTCGTCAGAGTCTGTCTCGGAGAGTTTATGAGATGAAAGTGTGGTTTCTTGGCAAGAGATGATCAGGACGAGGAGGTCTATTTAGCGAAATGAAAAAAATTCAAGATGGCGGAATTTTTTTTTCATACCAAATTATATGGCGATTAGGAACTATAAAAGACTGGGTACTTATGGTTCCTTTAAAAACTTTGTTTTAATTAAAGGACCAAATTATATGGCGATTAGGAACTATAAAAGACTGGGTACTTATGGTTCCTTTAAAAACTTTGTTTTAATTAAAGGACTCTCATTCTAACGAATCTTTGGGAGCAAAACCACATCCCGTGAGCTGCTTTAGCAGCTCGCGCACAGGGCGAAATACTAGTATATATATAAAAGCGAAATATCACTCACTGACTCACGGACTAATCACGATATCTCAGGAACTATAAAGCGTATAGACTTGAAATTTGGAAGGTAGATTCCTTCCTATGGTGTCGACGCCAGCTAAGAAAGGGTTTTGAAAAGGGAAAACAGGGGTTGGAAGTTTGTATGAAAGTCCTTTGTTTTTGAAGTTAGAGACATGAAAATTGGCAATTAAGTTACTAGCTATAAATAATAAAAACCTATCTAAGCAATTTTATATAAGCAATAGGGGTGAAATGGGGGTTGGAAGCTTACATAAGGGTTCCAAGTTTTTGAAGTATGAGACTTGAAAATCGGGATTTAGGTTATTAGTCTACCCCACAGAGGGTGAAATGGGGGTTGTAAGTTTGTATGAAAGTCTTATGTTTCTGAAGTTTGGGACTTGAAAATCGGGATTTAGGTTATTAACTTTAAATAATAATAGCCTGTTTAAGCAATTTTACGAAAATCCACCCCAAAAGGGGTGAAATGGGGGTGAAAGGTTACATACAAATTTTATGACTTTGAAGTATAGACATGAAAATCAGCATTTAAGTTATCAGTTTTAAATAATAAAAAACCTGCATAAGCTATATAAAGCCTCTATAGATAGGTTGTTTGCAGCGGGAAAATTTCATAATCTCATAGGAAATCAACAATGCACGCGGATGAAGTCGCGGGCGACCTCTAGTAGTCAATATCGAAGAGACTACAAGACTGTAACTATGCAAGATTTTGATACGGTTCCGTTTTACCCACGACGAGGCTCCCTGGGATTACAAAACAGGAAGCTGTTACCAAAATTTTAAAAAATCAGCGCCATTTTGAAATTCCCTGAGATTACGAAACAGGAAACTGGTACCAAAATTTTAAAAAATCAGTGCCATTTTGAAAATCTTTGTTAATTGACCGATTTGGTTCAAAATCGATATCTGAGAATCCCAGGGATTATAAAACAGGAAACAAGCACCAAAGTTTTAAAAAATCAGCGCCATTTTGAAATTATTTGTTAATTGACCGATTTCGTTCAAAATCGATATTTAGGGCTCAATGGGATTTCAAAACAGGAAACTGTTACAAAAATTTAAATCAACGCCATTTTGAAAGTCTTTGTTATTGTAGCGATTTCTTTTAAATTCGATATCTGAGGATCCCTTATATCCCAAAAACCACATCCCGTGCGCTGCTTTAGCAGCTCGCGCACAGGGCGAAACACTAGTTTTATATACTTACTTATATAGATATTAAAGATATTAATTAAGCCGGTGTGAATATTATAGGAGATATTAACACCGGCAAACCAATAAACCAACAACACTTTCGCATTTAGATATATTAGTAGTAGATAATTCCCGCGACTTCGTCCGCGTGGATTAGGATTTTTTTATTCCTGCGGGAACTCTTTAATTTTCCGGGATAAAAAGTAGCCTAATATGTCCTTCCACGGCATACAAGTTACAACCAACCTCTGCAGCGCATTTCGTCGCCTTACTGGTAAAACCGTATAAATGCTTTTTTTGGCGGAATTGACTTAAAAATGCAGCTATATTCATTTTCTTCCGCTCTATCGACTGATATAACCGAATAAATGCTACGACGTACGGCTGCAGATATAGCCAGTTTGAATAAGTTATAAATACCATAAGAAAAATAAAATCATACTACTAATACAGCATAAATCATACCTACTTATTGCATGAACCCAATCAAAATCGTACAGGTAAAGTAGTATAAATATGATTATGTGTTTTGATCTGTAATTTTTGTTCTACGTTCTATAATTATTCTACAGCAAGAACCTAATAAATGCATTTAAGTGGTTCTGGCTGTACCAGAAGAGTCCGCTTTGACGTGATAGAAAGGGAGGCACCTGCCGTTGATTCAGCCCTGTGCGAGCTGAATTGCACTTTATTGCGTGGCTATAAGAGTCGCTATTTATTTATAAGTTTTTGCGATATTCTGTGCCATTGCATTTCTGTGCTGATGACCCAAATGATTTGGGTCTTTACCTGAACCCCCTAACAAGACAAAAGAAGATGTGAAATTTGTGAAGAAACACATTGCATCCTTCCTCACCACGGAGCCCCACTAACAAAAGAAAGTCTTCCAAGCGTCTGTATCTAGATGCATCGTTATCAATCACGATACCGCATCAGCTGTACATATAAAAGTGTACCGAAGAGAACAGGACCTCAGTGTCTGAAATAACTTATAGGAGGATATTTTGTAATGACTGCAATTACAGCATTTTTGTCCATAAGAAGGATCAATGTTTAACATACTCAAACTACAATAAAGGCAATGATGACGAAAAAGCAGCGATACAAATGGAATTCGAGGAACATTTGGCAAGAAAGGAGTCCTGTAATTTGGAAAAAGCTAGAGACAAGGAAAAAGAAGCCAGTAATAAAGACTTGCTGTGTTACATTCGACTTGCAGGATGTATTACAGATACCCTTTGGATTAGTGGGACAGCTGTACTATTTTCGAAAGCTGTGCGTGTACAATCTGTGAATTTACGAAGCTGAACTGCCAAATGATGCTTTTTGCTTTGATTGGTCCGAAGTGAATGGAAAAAAGGCAGTGCTGAAATTGAAAGTATTCGGTATCACTATCTATCCATGTGTGTGCCTTCCCATGTGACGGAAGTAGGTATGTCTGTATTCAGATACGTGCGGGGGGCAAAATATAAACCAATACGTGGCTGCGTTGCTATTATTTGCAGTTCAAAACATTCCTCACATAATAAAAATCGAACACATGTTTCTTGAATCGGGACACAGCCACATGGAAGTGGACAGTATGCATAGCAGCATTGAGTCAGCAAAGAAAAACAGTGAGATCTACTGCATGCCTGATTACATGTCAATTTTCAAAAGAGCTAGATCAAAGAAAACAGTAACTGTTGAAGGAAAAATTTTCAAAAACACCCTACAAAACTAAAGAATTTCAATTCAACGAATTGTATGATTAAAAAAAACTTTTTAACGTTACAATGTTCAACCGTTCTAAAGACTGTAATGGAAATCAAGTGAAGTGGATGAAAATTAAGAGAATGCAGTATCTAAAGGAAGAATAAATCTTCGAAGATTTATTTTAATTGTGACATGTCTGGTAACCTGACCTTACCTGACCTTATACTTGGATGTCCAACGACCTCTTTTGGATGCCACTCAAAATACAACAAAGAGGAATACAAGAGGGGAAAATACGCGTGAAGAATTGTGCACCAAGTCAAGCAAGTTCTGCTCTTATACAACTGACACAAATTTAGAAGAAACCTTTACCCATTAGTGCAGCCAAAAAAAGATCTTCTCGGTTTATGCTACAATAAAATTTTTCCTGAAGAATACCTACCATGGCTGGTATTCGTCTCTGCCAACTTATTCTAGAGCAGATCGTTTACCCAGCCATGCCGTAGACGAAGAGTCATGAGCTGAAGAATGAATGACGACCTTCAAGATTAAGTTTCTTTAACAGTATTTTGATCGCCATACCTTCTTAAAAGTAATACTCATTATAGCTTCACACACTTAAATAGATACCTTAATGTTCAATAACCCATAATTCGTATTATTTATTAACAGTTAAATGGATTTAACCAAAATTACCTTTTAATTCATTCTTGATCTTTTATGTAGTTATCGTAATAAATGACATTCTTTTTTTTAAAACCTACAGTTAAAACCAGCTAAATGAAACAAAATAGGGTTTTTTGAAGTCAATGTCCAATAAAATTCAATTTCCGATATTGACACTGACTGGAATACATAAAACAATAATCTGCGTGCTAAAATCAGCTTTCTAGAGTAGGTAAAATACTTAGAAGATAGGGTACATTTTTTAATTACAGGTAAAACCAAGTAAATGCATGATCCTCTGAATATTAATAAAAAGTTTATAGTTTTCTTTAATAAAGCATAAAATAAGAATATTTAACGAATAAGATGGATAATTATTGCACCAAATTGCATGACTTACTCATAAGTTTTTTAGTTTTAAGGAAGTCAAATTTTATCTCAAACTTTAAAATGCGATTTACTCTTAATCACTTAAAGTGCATTTAATCGGTTTTACCAGTAAGTCGACGATTTATAATATCAGAATTAGATTGTAATTAAAATAATACACATTTTGTTTCAGGGTCGTAAAACGGCTCGAAAGACAGCGCGTAATAGAGCGCCGGGGTCGAAAAATTCGAATTCGGTTGAGTTTCAAAAACGTTTTAAGGGAACTCTTCAAAATAGCAAATTAATAATAATACACATTTTGTTTCAGGGCCGTGAAACGGCTGGTGCGAAGACGCATAGTGGAGCGCCGCGGAAGAAAAATACGCATTCGCCTGGGATTTAAAAATGTACTGAGAGAAATCTTTAGAGTAGCAAATCAATAGTAAGTATTTAACCAGTAATAAAGTAGGCTTACGAGGTTGATTCCATAGATCCATTCAGAGGTCCATAGATTAACCCTTACAACAAATAAAGAAACACACTGACTGATTACTTCGATATTATATCGATTATTTTAAACTAGCTGATCATCCAGATCCGTTCAGCTGTTCTGCCGTGATTGAGTAACAAACATCCATCCCTTCAAACTTTCGCATTTTTTATCTACTACAAGTTAGCCCTTGACCGCGATCTCACCCGATGGTAAGTGATGATGCAGTCTAAAATGGTAGCGGGCTAATCGTACCGGAACGATAAATCGCTCAGCCGGTCGGCTCAGTCTTTGCCGGTATGGTGGTAACTATTCACGGCCGAAGCCTCCCACCAGGCCTGACCAGGAAAAATTGAGAAATTATAAATTATTATTATAATTAGCTTTAGTATACCTACTGCGTTCGTCGCAGAAACCTGTAATGTCCATACATAGTAGGTTGATACTCCTAGCTTTTTCTCATACGTAATGATGAAAAATAGTGTGTGTCACTCGGGGCCAAATTTTTTGTTCTCGGGCGGCGTATATTGAATTCCTCGCTACGCTCAGGATTCTACTTTAGAATCCGTCACTTCGCTCTGAATTCAAAATAGCGCCCTCAGGGAACAAAAATTTTCTTTGGCCCCTTAAAACACAAATAACTAATTATTGTCTCTGGGCCAGACTATATTATGGTTTACGAAAATTTTAGAATGTCATGATAATCATTGTCATAATATTTTAAAACAAATACCATGGACGCTATCAATTTAGAAATCAGAATCATTTTAATTCTTTTCCGGCGCTTTCCAAATTTTACTTCCGTAAATGAAATTAATCGACAAATGAGACTGGACCAGCGGCCTGACTTAAAAAGGCTAGTGAGCAGGTAGATTTCATATATACCTACCTAACGTATTATAGATAGACTAGCAAATGCCCGCGACTTCGTCCGCGTGGTTTAAGTTTTTTTCCCCACAAGTGCCTCCTTTAGTTTCTTCTTAATTTTCCGGTTTGTAAAGTAGCCTATGTCACTCTCCAGGTCCTCAACTGTCCTCAAATGCAAAAAATCAAGTCGATCCGTTGCTCTGTTGCGGCGTGATTGAAGGGCAAACTCTCTATTTAACATCCTTAAAGGGACAAAGTGTTCAAAAACTGTGAATCACGTATTTGTTCATTTCAAACCGAATTTCAAAATACCAAGTTGAAAAATGACAGATTTTCATTAAAAGTTTCAACCCCTATTTTTATCGGGGGTAAAATTTTGAAAAACTCTGATACACGTACTTCTGATTCAAGCCAAAATACCAAGTTTCGTTGATATAATTTGAAAAATATCTTGAGAAATGCAGGACTTTATTAAAAATATACTTAATTGACAAAGCTTACTATTCGGTTAATGAGTATCTTAACGAACCTAGAAAGTGAAAAATAGTAAACTTTTGATTCGACATTCAAATTGGTTTAATGATATAGACAATAATAATAAATATATAATCGGAATAATTATGACATTTGGTGATGTAGACTTAAGGTACTTGATATACATTGACATTGACATTTTGACGAAAAGGCCTCACTATGATTTCCTTCAAACTATTCACCTTCTGAGAGGGGGACCTATTTCCTTGAAACAATCGCAGTTGGCTCAGTTTATGGTTAAGTAGTTATTAAAATGCATGCCAATTAAAATTAAATTAAATCAATATTTGTACACCACACTGGTAGAATACTAGGATCCTCTATTTTTTAAGAACATCTTTGTACCGTATTCGACAAATAAATAATTTGAAGTTTGAAGTTTGAAGTTTGACTTTCATACAAACTTTCGTTCCTTATTTCATCCCTTTATAATATCAGAATTAGATTGTAATAATAATACACATTTTGTTTCAGAATAGTGAGGCGGCTGGTCCGCAAACGAATAATAGAGCGGCGCAGGCGCAAAATAAGACTGCGCCGCTCAACAAAAAATTTGTTGAGGGAGTTGTTCCGATTAATCAATCAATAGTAAGTAGTTAACCAGTAATAAAGTAGGCTTACGAGGTAGGCTTCCATAGATCCATCCAGAGGTCCATAGATTAACCCTTACAACAAATAAAGAAACACACTGACTGATTATAGGTAGGTACTTCGATATTATATCGATTATTTTAAACTAGCTGATCATCCGGATCCGTTCAGCTGTTCTGCCGTGATTGAGTAACAAACACCCATCCCTTCAAACTTTCGCATTTTTTATCTACTACAAGTTAGCCCTTGACTGCGATCTCACCCGATGGTAAGTGATGATGCAGTCTATGATGGTAGCGGGCTAATCGTACCGGAACTATAAATCGCTCAGCCGGTCGGCTCAGTCTTTGCCGGTATGGTGGTAACTATTCACGGCCGAAGCCTCCCACCAGGCCTGACCAGGAAAAATTGAGAAATTATTAATTATTATTATAATTAGCTTTAGTATACTGCGTTCGTCGCAGAAACCTGTAATGTCCATACATAGTAGGTTGATACTCCTAGCTTTTTCTCATACGTAATGATGAAAAATAGTGTGTGTCACTCGGGGCCAAATTTTTTGTTCTCGGGCGGCGTATATTGAATTCCTCGCTACGCTCAGGATTCTACTTTAGAATCCGTCACTTCGCTCTGAATTCAAAATAGCGCCCTCGGGGAACAAAAATTTTCTTTGGCCCCATTTAACACAAATAACTATTATTGTCTCTGGGCCAGACTATATTATGGTTTACGAAAATTTTAGAATGTCATGATAATCATTGTCATAATATTTTAAACAAAAACAACATTTTATTTATCCGAGATATCTATACCTAACAATGAGCGACGCAGTTAAACTTGAAGCAAGAATAATACTCATATTATACAGGCGGACATATTTAATAACAGTTCGCCAACTGAATATAATGCTGAAAGTGGATCGCAGAGAGGACTTGAAAAGATTAGTGAGCAGGTAGATTTCATATGTACCTACCTAACGTATTATAGATAGACTAGCAAATGCCCTCGACTTCGTCCGCGTGGTTTAAGTTTTTTTCCCCACAAGTACCTACCTCCTTTAGTTTCTTCTTAATTTTCCGGTTTGTAAAGTAGCCTATGTCACTCTCCAGGTCCTCAACTGTCCTCAAATGCAAAAAATCAAGTCGATCCGTTGCTCTGTTGCGGCGTGATTGAAGGGCAAACTCTCTATTTAACATCCTTGGGGACAAAGTGTTCAAAAACTGTGAATCACCGAATTTCAAAATATCAAGTTGAAAAATGACAGATTTTCATTAAAAGTTTCAACCCCTATTTTTATCCTATGGGGGTAAAATTTTGAAAAACTCTGATACACGTACTTCTGATTCAAGCCAAAATACCAAGTTTCGTTGATATAATTTGAAAAATTACTTGAGAAATGCAGGACTTTCATACAAACTTTCGTTCCTTATTTCATCCCTTTATAATATCAGAATTAGATTGTAATAATAATACACATTTTGTTTCAGGATCGTAAAGCGTCTCGTGCGCAGACACGTGGTTGAGCGGACGCAAAATTCGGATTCGCTTGTCCTTTAAAAATGTTCTACGTGAAATGTTCAGAATAACAACTCAATTATAAGTAGTAATCTCTTCCCCCCGGACCGCTGAGGTGTTCAGACGTGTTTTTGGAGTACTTAGTTACTTGCATTTATAAAATTAAAATGTAAATTGAACTCGAAATTGTGGTTCAAAATATTAGGAGCACATAAATGTGATGGAGTGTCTACTGTCTACTAATAAATGCAGCCATCTGTAATGGGAGTGACCATTAGAACTACGTCACAGTGGCCATTGCGGGGTGAGTAGGACGGAACACTTCACACACCGGTCCCGATTGTCTAATTGAATCAAACTAATTACGCCTTGCGTCGCGTGATCATTTTTGGGAGGGCGGAGCGGGGCGTATGCACTTCTACACTAGCACACTTACAAGCGCATATTGAGGACGTGTGAAACCTGAATTATAACGCCGAGCCACTAGGCGCACAGACAATAAGAAGCTCTCCGTCATCCACGTATTACGCATACTTACTACGAGCGATTACAACTGCAAAAATGCATCGCACACCGCCCGCTAAAACGATCTCATCTTCTGAAGAAAACCTTATATCAAAAGAGATGGAAAATACTCCTATTTTAAGAAATCAGCAGCGCAGAAAACGCCGATGCCTATCAATTGGAGATGACGAAGGCCTATCATATTTTAAAAACGAGCTGAAATCCATGATGGAAAGTTTCATTAATTCACAAAATACTCGGTTAGAGAAACTAGAACAACATATGATTGAAGTAAAAAGGCAGAACACTGAAATTAAAACTACAAATAATGAAATTGAAAAATGCACAAAATTTATGTCTGACCAAATACAGATTCAGATTCAGATTCAGATACTTTATTTGCATAATATGTGTACAATTACATATAAGATGGTTAATTCAGTTACATAGTCCCAACATATTAGCCAAACCGGCGTACAAATATTATTTATAGGTTATGATATAAAGTGATTTTATTATCATATTACATTACATTCTTACTATACGATTTACCTACATTTTACACTCATACTTAATATTTATTCTTCTAAATTCTTAATTAAGAAACGAACAATAATTATTAAAATACCTACATACAAGTTAATTTACATTTATAATAAAAATAAATACTTAGTACCTAAATTTAGAGTCAATAATTTAATTACAATGTCAAAATTATTAGTCATGCATGTTATAATATACCCATATTATACCTCTTAATAAATACGAATGACAAAAGTGAAAATGTCAGAACCGTTTATTAACATACTGAAAATATTCTTCCAATGAGTAAAAATTTTTCCCTTGTACTTGTAGCCATTTTTTAAGTTTAAGCGAAAAATATTTTAAGGGAAGTTTTTTTATATCGGATGGCAATTTATTAAATATTTTTATTGCCATAGCATAACAGTTTTTATTAAAAAGCGTTGTTTGAGGGTGCGTCGTAAGAACTAGTTTATCTGGGTTTCTCATTGATCGTGTCTGCTGTGTGTCACGCATGGCTGTGAAGTCATATCACACCTATATATATACAGTCTACTATATATGTACTATATATATATACAGTCGATTGAGTCAAAAATAAGTGATTTAGAAATGGACCGCAAAAAAATTTCCTCCCATATTACGGATCTGGAGGATAAAATCGACACTATTCAGAAAAAGAGCATAATTACGTGCATAGAAATTCGCAACATACCGAAAAAAAGTAATGAAACTAAAAAGGACCTTTACGAGTAGGTACATAAACAAGCTCTCTTCCAGAATGAAGGTACCGGAATGTCACAATAACTTGCGTGATGTTTTTAGGATCCCGAATAAGTCCGATAAAAGCAATTCGACATTAGTCATCGAATTTTCAAACACCCTTTCGAAATTTAAATTCTTACAAGCAAATAAAAAATTTAACGGATCCAACTCGGCACGGCTATATAACACGGATATGGGATTAAACACGGGAAGCACGAAACTACCAATATATATTAGCGAACACCTGCCTCCTAAAACAAGGCGCCTGTTCTTTTTAGCTAGAGATCTCAAAAAGACACTTGGTTTTGCCCACTGTTGGTCATCTAATGGAAACGTTTATTAAAGGAAATCGGACGGAGCAAAGTGTATAATTGTCAGAAATGAATCACAATTGAATGAACTCCGCGCGTCAAGTGAAAGAAAATGACTTTAAACAGTAGTTTAATTTTTATGTTGATATGTTTCTATTCGAGTGTTTTGCGCTACTTTAAATCATTAATGTATCTCATTATTTTCTTGAATGATTATTTGCATGATCTTTATATCAGTTCACAGAATGAAATACACAATGTAATAAAATGTAATCACACTAAAATCACACACTATACAATATATACAGGACTACCTACACACCATAAAAGTATTTATATCACAAATAAAACCTCTTATTTACAGCATAAAGTATCACAGGAATATTTTATTGTAATATTTAAACAACAATATTATGATCATCACTATAACAAGAAAAACCATGGTATACCTAATTACTATTTTGTTTCCAAATTATGAAATAGGTAATCTAGTTAAATACCAAATATACACATACACTTTCACATACACTTACATAATAACACAATATACAATATATACACGACCGCATACACGAAATAAAGTAATTATAAAAAATTCAAATAAAACAGATTTCATACAGCCCACCCTCAAAACTTACATTTTACCTACACAAAATTATCATGTCCCATTTTTTATCTTTTACTACTTATTAGTTTATTTTAAGGCCTCATACAAACTCACATGGCAAGCGGCAAGATATTATAGTCTAGTACATATAGAATGCGATTTTTTAACACAAATTGAAACTACTAAATATGTAAAAGCTATATTGTCCATACAATATATTTATTTTTATTCTTAAATGGAGTGTATAAAAGAAACGATAACTTTTTTAGATGAAATCAATTTATTCAACTCATTAAAATGTACTCCCGAGGATTGCCTCTTACATATCAGATCTAATAATAAAACCATCAACATCGCCATTCAAAATATACGCAGTATATCGCACAATATATCCGGTTTTCAGGCACTTTTAAAAAGAATAGGCATGGAACCAGATATAATTGTTTTCACTGAATGCTGGTTACCTTGTAACAAAATAATTCCACAACTTGATCATTACACGCATAATTTTACAGAAAACTGTACGAGACAAAATGACGGTGTAGTCATATACACAAAAGAATATATTTGCTGTAATACATACGAGCCCCATTTTCCTGAGGCAAATTGTCTCGTCACTACGTTAAATAATCAAATTACATTGATTTCTATGTATAGATCTCCCTCAAATAGAGATATCAGTATATTTTTACAATCGTTAACCTCACTTTTAAACTCAATTAAAACAAAACATTTAATTATCGTTGGAGACATAAATATAGATATTAAGATAAACACATCAGACTCACGTGCCTCCGACTACCTTGATTTAATGTCATCTTTTGGTCTACTTCCAGTGCACACACTAGCTACGAGGATCGATAACTGCTTAGACCACGTATTTGCAAAGACTACCTATCCATCTACCGCCTTAATTATTGAAAATTCGTTAACAGACCACGATACGGTACTACTCTCACTAGAACTTAAAAACACGCCCTCATTATCGGGCCCTACCTACAAAACAAAATACAACTTCATAAACATCCGTAACGAATTAAATGGTCATGACTTTGGAAGTATTTTTAACACTAAAAATGCAGATGAGGCGGCTGGAAATTTCATAAACGAACTTAAAACCATAATAAATAATAACTGCACACAAATAAAGCTGTCACGCCGTAAAACCCCTCTTAAACCTTGGATAACCCCGGGCCTCCTGCGCTGCCTAAGACACAGAGATAAGCTTCACACAAAAGTAAAAAAGAACCCAGAAAATTTAAATTTAAATATAATGTACAAAAGGTATCGAAATTTCTGTTCTAAAATTCTCAAAAAATTAAAAAACCAACATTTTAGAGATGAATTAAAAAATGCTAATAATATAAAAAAAACATGGGACATTATAAACACAGTAACAAATTTTAAAAATAAAATGGTAAACTCACACAATCTTCTAAGCATATCAAATTCTCCAAATGAAGCAATAAATCAAGTAAATGACTATTTTGTAAATACCGGCCAAATGTTAGCGAATAAAATAGGTGTCAATATGGAAAATAATACTCAAATAAATTACAACAACAACTCATTACACTCCCCTCAAAATTCAGTTGGGTGGGATGGTATATCTAGCAAAATTCTGAAACAAAATAAGGAATCTCTTGCGGGTATCCTAGTTCATATTTGCAACTTATCCTTTGAGTCTGGAATCTTTCCTGAAGTTTTTAAGAAATCGGTCATTACACCAGTTTTTAAACAAGGTGACAAGAATCTAATGTCAAACTACCGCCCAATATCAATACTTCCCACCTTCTCAAAAATATTGGAGCGGATCATAAACAAGCAACTGATTACATATCTCGAAGCAAATAATTTACTTGCAAAAAACCAGTACGGTTTCCGAAAGAAAAAGTCTGCGACAGATGCTGTTTATGATCTGGTCGATTGTGTTGTTCGACATGTTGATGACGGTGATAAATGCCTAGCAATCTTCTTAGACCTCGCCAAGGCTTTTGATACCGTGTCGACACACCTTCTTCTACTTAAACTTGAACATATTGGAATAAGAGGCAAGCAGCTTCAATTGCTGAAAAGCTACTTGACAGAAAGATATCAGTCAGTCAGGATAGGAAATGTCATAAGTGAGGCCCTTCCTACCACTTACGGTGTTCCGCAAGGAAGCATTCTGGCCCCAACTCTCTTTCTCATATACATGAACCAGCTATGCAATTTAAAAATTACAAATGGAAAAATTATGAGCTTTGCTGACGATACAGCCTTAATAGTTTGGGGAAAAACGTGGGAGGATGTATTTTCTCAAGCTCAAATTAATTTTAACAACGTGTCACACTGGTTAAGACAAAACCAATTAAGTCTTAATGCAAACAAAACAAAGTATATAACCTTCTCTCTAACAAAAAAGGGCCAACCGGAACCAGATACTCAGCTATACGCACATTCTGTACTATGTGAGGTCCAAACATGCCAATGTCCGAAATTGGAAAGAGCACCTCACGTAAGATATTTAGGTATAATTATAGATAAACATTTAAACTTCGAAGAACACATTAAAACACTTACAACTAGAATTCGAAAGCTAATGGCCATTTTTAGAAACATAAGAGAAGTAGCAAATCTCTCTGCCAATCGTTATTAACATATGGTATTGATATTTGGGGTGGGGCAGCTAAGACACACATGATGCAACTCGAAAGAGCACAAAGGCTAGTATTAAAAGTATGCCGATTTCTACCGCACCACTATCCTAAAGTACAATGATATCGAGAGACTAAAGTTCTGTCTGTGCGCAAATTATTTATACAACAACTTTTAATGAGATTTCATCTTCAACAAAAAGACAAGCCTAATAATACAGATAGGAGACTCAGTTACAAAGTCTTTTCCATAAGCAAATTTCATAAATCATTTGCATACCACTTTCCATGCTTCCTTGGCAGCTATCTATATAATAAAGCTAATAAAAACCTAAACATAAATGACTTAAATAGACACGACTGCAAAAGCCGAATATTTGACTGGTTATTAGAACTTGATTATGAAGAAACGGAGAATCTTATTAAGATACTAAAATAACAGTATTAAAAATAGATCGTACACACACGTTTATACATATATAAAATCACACTCAAATACAGTCATACACACACACACACACACGCACGCACGCACGCACGCACGCACGCACGCACGCACGCACGCACGCACGCACGCACGCACGCACGCACGCACGCACGCACGCACGCACGCACGCACGCACGCACGCACGCACGCACGCACGCACGCACGCACGCACGCACGCACGCACGCACGCACGCACGCACGCACGCACACACACACACACACACACACACACACACACACACACACACACACACACACACACACACACACACACACACCTTAACAAATTAAAACATACAGACCTTGAAGAAATTAATGCTCAGTAAATTAGTTTAATTAAGTGCAGTGATTGTAAATAGTATTATCGCATGCTAATACTATAATATTAGGCCTAATCTTATTAGTTCCCAATTCTGTAAGCTACATATATTTAAACTTTAATTAACATTGTTCTGGGGAAAGGGCCTGGTGTCTTGAAACACAGGTTCATGCCTAGCTCAAGCACCAGTCCCAAGCCTATAACTGTTTAGTATAAGAATATTACAAATTTTGTGAATGGGAAAATAAATAAACTGACTGATTGATTGAGTAAACCAGTAATAAAGTAGGCTTACGAGGTTGATTCCATAGATCCATCCAGAGGTCCATAGATTAACCCTTACAACAAATAAAGAAACACACTGACTGATTATAGGTAGGTACTTCGATATTATATCGATTATTTTAAACTAGCTGATCATCCGGATCCGTTCAGCTGTTCTGCCGTGATTGAGTAACAAACACCCATCCCTTCAAACTTTCGCATTTTTTTATCTACTACAAGTTAGCCCTTGACTGCGATCTCACCCGATGGTAAGTGATGATGCAGTCTAAGATGGTAGCGGGCTAATCGTACCGGAACGATAAATCGCTCAGCCGGTCGGCTCAGTCTTTGCCGGTATGGTGGTAACTATTCACGGCCGAAGCCACCCACCAGGCCTGACCAGGAAAAATTGAGAAATTATAAATTATTATTATAATTAGCTTTAGTATACTGCGTTCGTCGCAGAAACCTGTAATGTCCATACATAGTAGGTTGATACTCCTAGCTTTTTCTCATACGTAATGATGAAAAATAGTGTGAGTCACTCGGGGCCAAATTTTTTGTCCTCGGGCGGCGTATATTGAATTCCTCGCTACGCTCAGGATTCTACTTTAGAATCCGTCACTTCGCTCTGAATTCAAAATAGCGCCCTCAGGGAACAAAAATTTTCTTTGGCCCCATATAACACAAATAACTAATTATTGTCTCTGGGCCAGACTATATTATGGTTTACGAAAATTTTAGAATGTCATGATAATCATTGTCATAATATTTTAAAACAAATACCATGGACGCTATCAATTTAGAAATCAGAATCATTTTAATTCTTTTCCGGCGCTTTCCAAATTTTACTTCCGTAAATGAAATTAATCGACAAATGAGACTGGACCAGCGGCCTGACTTAAAAACTAAAAAGGCTAGTGAGCAGGTAGATTTCATATATACCTACCTAACGTATTATAGATAGACTAGCAAATGCCCGCGACTTCGTCCGCGTGGTTTAAGTTTTTTTCCCCACAAGTACCTCCTTTAGTTTCTTCTTAATTTTCCGGTTTGTAAAGTAGCCTATGTCAATCTCCAGGTCCTCAACTGTCCTCAAATGCAAAAAATCAAGTCGATCCGTTGCTCTGTTGCGGCGTGATTGAAGGGCAAACTCTCTATTTAACATCCTTAAAGGGACAAAGTGTTCAAAAACTGTGAATCACGTATTTCTTCATTTCAAACCGAATTTCAAAATACCAAGTTGAAAAATGACAGATTTTCATTAAAAGTTTCAACCCCTATTTTTATCCTATGGGGGTAAAATTTTGAAAAACTCTGATACACGTACTTCTGATTCAAGCCAAAATACCAAGTTTCGTTGATATAATTTGAAAAATATCTTGAGAAATGCAGGACTTTATTAAAAATATACTTAATTGACAAAGCTTACTATTCGGTTAATGAGTATCTTAACGAACCTAGAAAGTGAAAAATAGTAAACTTTTGATTCGACATTCAAATTGGTTTAATGATATAGACAATAATAATAAATATATAATCGGAATAATTATGACATTTGGTGATGTAGACTTAGGTACTTGATATACATTGACATTGACATTTTGACGAAAAGGCCTCACTATGATTTCCTTCAAACTATTCACCTTCTGAGAGGGGGACCTATTTCCTTGAAACAATCGCAGTTGGCTCAGTTTATGGTTAAGTAGTTATTAAAATGCATGCCAATTAAAATTAAATTAAATCAATATTTGTACACCACACTGGTAGAATACTAGGATCCTCTATTTTTTAAGAACATCTTTGTACCGTATTCGACAAATAAATAATTTGAAGTTTGAAGTTTGAAGTTTGACTTTCATACAAACTTTCGTTCCTTATTTCATCCCTTTATAATATCAGATTTAGATTGTAATAATAATACACATTTTGTTTCAGAATAGTGAGGCGGCTGGTCCGCAAACGAATAATAGAGCGGCGCAGGCGCAAAATAAGACTGCGCCGCTCAACAAAAAATTTGTTGAGGGAGTTGTTCCGATTAATCAATCAATAGTAAGTAGTTAACCAGTAATAAAGTAGGCTTACGAGGTAGGCTTCCATAGATCCATCCAGAGGTCCATAGATTAACCCTTACAACAAATAAAGAAACACACTGACTGATTATAGGTAGGTACTTCGATATTATATCGATTATTTTAAACTAGCTGATCATCCGGATCCGTTCAGCTGTTCTGCCGTGATTGAGTAACAAACACCCATCCCTTCAAACTTTCGCATTTTTTTATCTACTACAAGTTAGCCCTTGACTGCGATCTCACCCGATGGTAAGTGATGATGCAGTCTAAGATGGTAGCGGGCTAATCGTACCGGAACGATAAATCGCTCAGCCGGTCGGCTCAGTCTTTGCCGGTATGGTGGTAACTATTCACGGCCGAAGCCTCCCACCAGGCCTGACCAGGAAAAATTGAGAAATTATAAATTATTATTATAATTAGCTTTAGTATACTGCGTTCGTCGCAGAAACCTGTAATGTCCATACATAGTAGGTTGATACTCCTAGCTTTTTCTCATACGTAATGATGAAAAATAGTGTGAGTCACTCGGGGCCAAATTTTTTGTCCTCGGGCGGCGTATATTGAATTCCTCGCTACGCTCAGGATTCTACTTTAGAATCCGTCACTTCGCTCTGAATTCAAAATAGCGCCCTCAGGGAACAAAAATTTTCTTTGGCCCCATATAACACAAATAACTAATTATTGTCTCTGGGCCAGACTATATTATGGTTTACGAAAATTTTAGAATGTCATGATAATCATTGTCATATTTTAAAACAAATACCTACGATGGACGCGATACAACTCGAAGCACGAATAATACTGATTCTTTTTCGTCGCTTTCCATATTTTGTGTCGGTCAACGAATTAAATCGACAAATGAGGCTGCAAAACCGGCCTGATTTGAAAAGACTTTCATCTTTTTCAAATGGTGTCGCTATAAACCTTTCAAAATCAGTTTGATAGGTTTTTTTAGGAGTTGGCCTGGCATTAATACAGAAAACAGTATTTGTCCAGTGTACACGAATATTAGAAAGTATTTTAACTTTTGGCGAATTCCCGTCTTCCCTCGAAACGTCTAGCGGTCTGTTTATTCTAACTCTTTGAGCATTTTCTAGTAAAGGTTCTGAAATCAAGCTTACTTGTGACGTCAATTGTACCGGTTTTGGCGAATGCATAACATCTTCTATTACTTCAGGAGTGGTATATTCGTCGAGGAAATCTTGCAAAATTTGCTCCTGTGGCGCCGTTATACTGTCTTTAGGTAAATCTATATAACCAAGATGGTAGCCGTGAGCACATTCAATACCATTTTGGCAAAAGAAACGGCTTAATTTCCTGAAGGTCATCCTATAACTGTCTGATGACCACAACACCTGATGTACCGAAATTTTACCCTTGAAAGTTTTGATTTTTAGTGGATTTTTTTTATCTTCAACATTGCTAGTAGAAACCATGCGTATTTCAATATTCTTTATTTTCTGTTTAAGAATGTACAAGAAATCCTTTAGAGTTCCCACGTCTGTCCCAAAACGAACAGCACTGTCTGTCGTACGTTTGATTACAGCTCCGATTCCGTCCGGAGCACCTTTTCCATGCCCACTTTCTAGGTAATTCCAGCTGATGGATTTTAATTCTGGAAACTGGTGCTGCAGTTGACTGATTACATAAAATATTTTACGATTGTGATATTGGCTTGATGGGCTGTCTGTTACAAAATGTAATGTATCAATACAAGTAATCCCTTTAATATATTGCAATATGGGGATTACACACCCAAGATTCAGGATGTGTCACAGATAGATAGCAATGTAAATGACCTAATGGGAAAAATAAGGACATGCTACGAAGCAGCATGCCCTCTAAAGACACGAAAAACAAAACAAGAACCAAAACACAGTTGGTGGGGCCCGGACCTTGAAAAGAGAAGACAAAGGTTAAGGCACCTATTCAACAGAGCAAAAAACACCAGACAAGACTCTGACTGGGATAACTTCCAAGAAGCACAATCGCAATACAAGAAACTTGTACGAAGCAAAGACAAGTCATGGCAGGGATTCTGCACAAACATAGAATCATACGACACGGCTACTAGAATTAGGAAAATTCTAGCCGACGATAACAATCGCACACTAGGCACTTTGAAGAAAACTGATGGTAGTTATACCAAAGACGACAAAGAGGTCAGTGACGCTATCAATTTAGAAATCAGAATCATTTTAATTCTTTTCCGGCGCTTTCCAAATTTTACTTCCGTAAATGAAATTAATCGACAAATGAGACTGGACCAGCGGCCTGACTTAAAAACTAAAAAGGCTAGTGAGCAGGTAGATTTCATATATACCTACCTAACGTATTATAGATAGACTAGCAAATGCCCGCGACTTCGTCCGCGTGGTTTAAGTTTTTTTCCCCACAAGTACCTCCTTTAGTTTCTTCTTAATTTTCCGGTTTGTAAAGTAGCCTATGTCACTCTCCAGGTCCTCAACTGTCCTCAAATGCAAAAAATCAAGTCGATCCGTTGCTCTGTTGCGGCGTGATTGAAGGGCAAACTCTCTATTTAACATCCTTAAAGGGACAAAGTGTTCAAAAACTGTGAATCACGTATTTCTTCATTTCAAACCGAATTTCAAAATACCAAGTTGAAAAATGACAGATTTTCATTAAAAGTTTCAACCCCTATTTTTATCCTATGGGGGTAAAATTTTGAAAAACTCTGATACACGTACTTCTGATTCAAGCCAAAATACCAAGTTTCGTTGATATAATTTGAAAAATATCTTGAGAAATGTAGGACTTTATTAAAAATATACTTAATTGACAAAGCTTACTATTCGGTTAATGAGTATCTTAACGAACCTAGAAAGTGAAAAATAGTAAACTTTTGATTCGACATTCAAATTGGTTTAATGATATAGACAATAATAATAAATATATAATCGGAATAATTATGACATTTGGTGATGTAGACTTAGGTACTTGATATACATTGACATTGACATTTTGACGAAAAGGCCTCACTATGATTTCCTTCAAACTATTCACCTTCTGAGAGGGGGACCTATTTCCTTGAAACAATCGCAGTTGGCTCAGTTTATGGTTAAGTAGTTATTAAAATGCATGCCAATTAAAATTAAATTAAATCAATATTTGTACACCACACTGGTAGAATACTAGGATCCTCTATTTTTTAAGAACATCTTTGTACCGTATTCGACAAATAAATAATTTGAAGTTTGAAGTTTGAAGTTTGACTTTCATACAAACTTTCGTTCCTTATTTCATCCCTTTATAATATCAGATTTAGATTGTAATAATAATACACATTTTGTTTCAGAATAGTGAGGCGGCTGGTCCGCAAACGAATAATAGAGCGGCGCAGGCGCAAAATAAGACTGCGCCGCTCAACAAAAAATTTGTTGAGGGAGTTGTTCCGATTAATCAATCAATAGTAAGTAGTTAACCAGTAATAAAGTAGGCTTACGAGGAAGGCTTCCATAGATCCATCCAGAGGTCCATAGATTAACCCTTACAACAAATAAAGAAACACACTGACTGATTATAGGTAGGTACTTCGATATTATATCGATTATTTTAAACTAGCTGATCATCCGGATCCGTTCAGCTGTTCTGCCGTGATTGAGTAACAAACACCCATCCCTTCAAACTTTCGCATTTTTTATCTACTACAAGTTAGCCCTTGACTGCGATCTCACCCGATGGTAAGTGATGATGCAGTCTAAGATGGTAGCGGGCTAATCGTACCGGAACGATAAATCGCTCAGCCGGTCGGCTCAGTCTTTGCCGGTATGGTGGTAACTATTCACGGCCGAAGCCTCCCACCAGGCCTGACCAGGAAAAATTGAGAAATTATAAATTATTATTATAATTAGCTTTAGTATACTGCGTTCGTCGCAGAAACCTGTAATGTCCATACATAGTAGGTTGATACTCCTAGCTTTTTCTCATACGTAATGATGAAAAATAGTGTGAGTCACTCGGGGCCAAATTTTTTGTCCTCGGGCGGCGTATATTGAATTCCTCGCTACGCTCAGGATTCTACTTTAGAATCCGTCACTTCGCTCTGAATTCAAAATAGCGCCCTCAGGGAACAAAAATTTTCTTTGGCCCCATATAACACAAATAACTAATTATTGTCTCTGGGCCAGACTATATTATGGTTTACGAAAATTTTAGAATGTCATGATAATCATTGTCATATTTTAAAACAAATACCTACGATGGACGCGATAAAACTCGAAGCACGAATAATACTGATTCTTTTTCGTCGCTTTCCATATTTTGTGTCGGTCAACGAATTAAATCGACAAATGAGGCTGCAAAACCGGCCTGATTTGAAAAGACTTTCATCTTTTTCAAATGGTGTCGCTATTGTAAGGTTTTCTAATAATTGTCCCAAAAATTAGCTTTACCGGGAAAATGATTTTTATCAACTGGTCACACTCGTGACCGCTTGTTGGGACGTGGCATGAAAAAAAGGGAGGGGAAAGCTAGCGCTCGAGGTGTGCGGACGTATGAGAAATATAGTTCTTGTCAGTTTTATATTGGAGTTTAATTTAATTGTAACCTCGCCGACACGTGCAGAATTGTAAGGGAATACTTTACATCTCAGAAGCCAGGGATAAACCAAATAAAATGTAAGTACACGCCTACAACTAATTATAACCTATAAAGTCCGATTGTTAAACTTTGTAGTTGTTTTCACGGTTAGAAGTATATTATAGTTTTCGTTTTCAAAAAATATCTTTACTGTCAAAAACAAATAATAAATACAGTTTACTTTTTAGTACTAAGCCTAGGTTAAACAATTATAAGCTAGCTGCAGTTTGCAGGTATACATTTTTATCATATTTTAAGATACTGAGTCGATAGATATTACAAATCGCTTCTCGGTCTTTTGGCTAAGGTTGAAGTGTAGTATATTATAGTGATCCGAACCTAACGCTAAAGCACAAAATGTTGAAGCCGTCTTGTTAAACAAACTACCTACATTGAACGCATGATATTCACGAAATGCCACTTACCTTTGAAGTTTAAGTTTAAAATTTCTTCCCATGTAATTTTAAATAGTTTTATCGTATCAACTAAGAAAAGTTAAAATTGAGGGTAAAAAAAAAAAAAATATATATATATTTGGATATTCTGATTGTTGCGTCTGGGGGTTTATAAGGGGGATCAAATTTCGTTATTTTTTGCGTAGGACGCATAGTTTACAAGATATTAGCGATTTTTGTCTGTTCAACAAAAATAACGTTGCCCGATTTCTTTTATCTAATGCACACAATTTCCGGCTACGAGTTTCAGATGATGGAATCAAACGATGTTGGACGGAACGCAGAAACTCCCCGACGCAGCCGATCGCGCTCCAGGCGCAGCCTCACTCGCGGGCGTGATCGCGACTCCAGTCGACGCAGCCGCAGCTACTGCCGCCGGCTGCAGGATCGCGAAGAGGCGCTGAGGAAAGAACAGGAGCGGGTTCGCCAACTGGAGCTCGAACTACAACGAGAACGAGACGCGGAGCAACGTCGTCAGGGGAGCGTACGCCGCGGGTCGCTATAAAGGGCGACGCGAGAGAGCCGCAGCCGCAACCGAAGCCGCAGCCGTAGCCGCAGCCGTAGTCGCAGCCGTGGTCGCAACCGTGGCCGCGAACGCGGCCGTCGCCGCAGCAGCAGCCGCGTGCCTGAGAGGGACCACCGAGGAGATTCTAAAAGGTCACGTAGCCCATCCTTTTCTTCTAAAGACGTAACTCAAATAATTAAGTCTATTAAAGATATCTTCCCGTCACAGCCGAGCCATAGCACACAAATTTCGAATAGAGATAGTAAAAACATTATTCCTGAGTTTAACCCTTCGGAGAAGAACCAGCGTATGGATATTTGGCTAAAAAAAGTCAATGAATGTGCGATGGTCTACGGCTGGGACGAGAAGAGCACAGTACATTTTGCTATGCAGAAATTGTCCGGGTTAGCTAAAATATGGTATGAAAGTCAGAGCTCGATTTTGTACAGCTGGTCGGAATGGCAAACCAAATTGTTAAACGCTTTTCCTTGCGAACAAAATTATGGGCAGTTGCTTGAAGACATGTTAAAGCGCAAAAGTAGGATTAACGAACCCATCCAAAACTATTTTTACGAAAAACTTTCATTACTTAACCAATGCGATATAAGCGGCAGGCGTGCAGTCGACTGCATAATCCACGGCATTAGTGATAGGACCACAAGGTCTAGCGCATTAGCGCTACGGTGCGATGAACCTGACGATTTATTGAAGTTCTTAATTAGTAATAATAGAGATCCTTACACTCCTCAACCATTATTCTTGAAGGATCGTAATTTCAATACAAATGACGATAAAGTAAATAACCGCTCTAATATAAAAACCAATCCTGCGTTGTTTTGCTATAATTGCAAGGAGAAAGGGCACCCGTTTTCAAGATGCCCAAAACCTCTAGTGAAATGCGGTAGTTGTGACAAGGTGGGACACAAAGCTGAACTTTGTCGTTCCAAACAAGAGACGGGATCGAGGAAAGCCGACGGGGTGGCGAAAACTATGCTCATAAGCAGTTCAAAGCCTAATAATAAATTTACGAAGGAAGTAATTGTAGAAGACATGCCATACCAAGCGTACATTGATCTGGGCAGTGAGGTGACCTTAATCGCACAGTCGTGTTTGGCAAAACTCGGGTTGTCTCACGACCAGATTCCATCCACGATGAAAGGTTTCGGCAATAACCTGGTGAGTTCATTGGGCTTTGTAAAACTAAACGTGTCTATAGATGGTGTGGGGGCGACCGTCTGTTGCCGCGTAGTGGAGGACCAGTTCTTAGAGAAGGACTTGCTCATTGGACAAACCTTCACTGAACAACCTCACGTTGTTGTTTTTAAAGACGTGAATAGGCTACAATTTATACACGTGAACTCAGAACTACCTAATTTTATCCAAAATGATGACGATGAACGGCTCCAGAAGGTCAGTATTGTAGCACACTGTAACCTCCAAGGAACTGCTAGCGTCAAGGTCAGAACTGGAACGCTATTTACCGGCAGTATAGTTGTTGATACGAAGGTAGTGGGCAAGCTAGGTGAGCAATACATTATTTACGGCGGGGTTTATGAAGTCAAAAACGGTTCATTCTACGTCACAGTGCAACCCTGCGCCGTCCCGTGTCAGCTTCAGGAAAACTCGGTGGTTGCCAGGGCCGAAAGAGTAGAATCAGTTTATAGACTTGTGAGCGGGGAGATTTCGACAGCTATGGGCACTCGCACCGAGTCTACCTCAGCTAAGAAATTCGACGAAAATCTAATACAAGTAGACGAGATGGTTTCCGATGAAGCCAGGACCAAGCTTCTAGACGTGCTGCGGCGCCATGAACAGTGTTTTGCGCATAACTTGGCAGACCTTGGATGTACTAACGCGGTAGAAATGAACATAGAGTTGAGCAGCCAGCGCCCTGTAGTATATAGGCCGTATCGTCTCTCTCACCACGAGAGAGAGAAGGTTCGTGAAATGGTCGACGAGATGTTAGAAGCGGGTATCATTCGAGAGTCAACTTCTAACTACGCTAGCCCAATAATACTAGTGAGGAAAAAGAACGGTGGCATACGACTATGCGTAGATTACAGGCTGCTCAATTCCCTGACCATAAAGGAAAGATACCCCATCCCGATAATAGAGGACGAAGTGGCGAGGTTGTCGGGACAGGCGTGGTTCATTACTCTTGATCTCATGTCAGGTTATTATCAAGTACCGATATCGGAGGACAGCAAGCATTTGACTGCTTTTGTGACTCCCGACGGTCATTACGAATATAATCGTATGCCGTTCGGACTGGCAAATGCTCCAGCTGTCTTCCAAAGGATGATGAACCACGTTCTGGGACAGGCTCGATTTAATAAGGCCACAGTGTACTTAGATGACTTGTTGATTTTTGGTGAAACTCCGTTTGAATGTATAACGCGTTTAGAAGAAGTGTTAATATTGTTAGAAAAGGCGCAGTTGAAACTGAATCTATCTAAATGCAGTTTCTTAAAAACCAAAATCGACTACTTGGGGTACGAGATTAGCGCAGCTGGCATGCGCCCAGGTTCTGTCAAAATTCAGAGCGTAGCGGATTTTCCCTTGCCACAAAATGTGCACAACGTTCGCCAGTTTTTAGGACTTGTGAGTTATTTCCGGAAATTTATACAGTCATTTGCCCAGATAGCGTACCCACTCACTAAGTTGTTAAAGAAAAGTGCAACGTGGGAGTGGACGACTGAGCAAAAAGACTCATTCGATGTCCTAAAGTCCAAACTGATAGAAAGGCCTGTCTTGGCATTGTATGATCCTACAGCCGAGACAGAACTCCATACGGATGCGAGCAAAGTAGGTATTGGCGGGATATTGCTCCAGCGTCCAATGGGAAGTCAAGACGCATTTCATCCCGTCGCGTATTACAGCCGCCAAACGACCCCAGAAGAAAGGAACTTCCACTCGTATGAGTTAGAGACTCTTGCTGTTATATGCGCGTTGAAGAAGTTCCGGGTTTACCTCTTAGGTAAGCCATTCAAAGTGGTTACCGATTGCAGCGCGCTGCGCTCTACGTTTGAAAAACGTGACCTGATACCCCGGATTGCCCGCTGGTGGATTGCCTTGCAGGAGTTTGACTGTCATATCGAGTATAGATCAGGTACAAAAATGAGTCATGTGGACGCCCTTTCCCGGAATCCTACATACGATACGGACACTACAGACCTCGTAAGATATCCACCAGTACTGGCAATTTCCGACGAGGATTGGCTGTTGACTTTACAACTAGGAGACCCTGAATTGTGCAGGATTAGGGATATTGTCAGTAGTAAACTAGATCTCAAAGGATTAGCTCACATAAGAGACAATTATGTGCTAAGGGACAATAAGTTATTTAGGTGCCTTGGGGGCGATAAAGAGAACGTCAGATGGGTGGTTCCAAAGGGTGCAAGGTGGCAGCTATGTAAGATGAATCACGATGACATCGGTCACGTTGGTTATGAAAAAACTCTGGAACGCATGAAGAAAAGTTACTGGTTTTCAAAAATGAAACGGTTTACGAAAAAGTATGTTAGTGCATGTATAGATTGTGCCTATGCTAAGAAGGCTGCCAATGGGCGAGAGGGATTGTTACACCCCATAGAAAAAGTTGCGATTCCATTTCACACGCTGCACGTCGACCACCTTGGACCCTTTGTGAAGTCAAAAAGGGGGTTTAGACATACGTTAAATGTCGTGGACTCCTTCACTAAGTTCTTGTTTATCAAGCCTGTACGGAGTACTAGTACTGTAAATGTTATAAAAGCATTGCAAGACATTTTCGACATATTTCGAGCACCTGATAGATTGATTAGCGATCGAGGTTCTTGCTTCACTGCTCATGCGTTCCGAAGGTTCTGTCTTGAGCGAGGCATAAAACACGTGCTGAACGCAGTGGCAAGTCCTAGGGCCAACGGTCAAGTAGAACGCTACAACAGGACCATACTTGACTGTTTAACAGCCCAAAATCTACGCGACAATGAGAAGGATTGGGACAGTAAAATTGGGAAAATACAATGGGGCTTGAACAACACCATACAAAAAACCACAGGAAAAACACCAGCCGAAATCATGTTCGGTACGGCAATGTATAGTGAAGTCAAACCAGCCTTAAACGCGGTCGTGAATGATACTCGCGAGGTCACTAATTTATCTGATCTCCGCACTGAAGTCAAGGAAAAGATCGATGAAGCCCAAGCTGTGCAAAAGGAGCAGTACGATCGGAATAGGCATGCCGCTCGTACATATAGCAAGGGTGACCTAGTTAAAATAACAAAGGTTGCGTTTCAAGGTAAAGGTCAAAGCACGAAGCTAATGCCTTCTTACGAGGGACCTTTTAGGGTCATTAAGGTTATAGGAAACGATCGTTACAGGGTTAACGATCGTTAACGATCGTCCAATCGCGGGTTTTGAGGGTATGAAAGGGAAACGCAAGACCACGGTTGCCGCTGATAGAATGAAACCATGGATTCATGTAGCTTCGTTACGTTTAGATGAAACAGATAACGAACAAAGCGATGCTGAGTCAATTGAATGATTATGCTCTCATGTTTTCAAGTCCCTTCCGGCCAGTTTCAAACTACCCAAAACATAAATACAATTTTAGTTTAATGTTGTTGTACGTTGTGATTTAAATAAAATGTAATGCGAGGACGTTGCTTTGTGGTGTTCAGGTCGGGCGCGCGAGCTACAGACACATTCGCGCCTGGCCTGATGCCGCACAGAACAATCACAAGAATCTTTATTTAGAAATTACATAGCAGGATATTGTGATCTAGCCCTGTTTAACTGTTGTTAAATCCATGTTCATGAATTTGAGATATATTGTGTAAATATCACTTCGAGTTTGGCTGAATAATTTATGCTATATATAGTGATTACAATAAATGGTTCCGAATTTATGATGATTTTACGATTATAAAGTTAGTTATAAATGGTTACAAGGTTTCAAGGATAGTTATAAGTGGTTACAAGGTTACAAGGTTACAAGGATAGTTATAAGTGGTTATAAGGTTACAAAGTTACAAGGATAGTTATAAGCGGTTATAAGGCTACAAGGATAGTGAAGTTATAAGTGTCTATTTGATTACAAAGATGAAAATAAGTTTTTGTTAAATTATATAGCGAAATTATTAGTTGATTTACACGCATTGTCTTTTGCTATTGTAATTTCTTGATGATGAATAAACTTTAATTAACGGTTCGCTTATTATAATACATTTGAAAATACAACAAAAATACTGTCATTATTATAACGAGTACTATAAAATCGAATATTGTATAGTATATTATTTGAATGCCTCGTTCTGCCAAGTGTAAGGTTTTATATGGTCCCACCTGGTGCATGCATGAGGACATGCATGTCATCAGGATGGTCGAGTGTAAGGTTTTCTAATAATTGTCCCAAAAATTAGCTTTACCGGGAAAATGATTTTTATCAACTGGTCACACTCGTGACCGCTTGTTGGGACGTGGCATGAAAAAAAGGGAGGGGAAAGCTAGCGCTCGAGGTGTGCGGACGTATGAGAAATATAGTTCTTGTCAGTTTTATATTGGAGTTTAATTTAATTGTAACCTCGCCGACACGTGCAGAATTGTAAGGGAATTCTTTACACTATAAACCTTTCAAAATCAGTTTGATAGGTTTTTTTAGGAGTTGGCCTGGCATTAATACAGAAAGCAGTATTTGTCCAGTGTACACGAATATTAGAAAGTATTTTAACTTTTGGCGAATTCCCGTCTTCCCTGGAAACGTCTAGCGGTCTGTTTATTCTAACTCTTTGAGCATTTTCTAGTAAAGGTTCTGAAATCAAGCTTACTTGTGACGTCAATTGTACCGGTTTTGGCGAATGCATAACATCTTCTATTACTTCAGGAGTGGTATATTCGTCGAGGAAATCTTGCAAAATTTGCTCCTGTGGCGCCGTTATAGGGGAGACCGGGTAGACTTCGGACGATTTTTACTTAAATTAGTCTTATTAAATAACGATTAGGTTTTCTAAGGTTAACATTATCTATTATGAAACCACAACTAATGAAGTATATTTTAACATAATTGGAGACTTCATACATATTAATTTTTTAGGTATAAAATTGTTTTTAAAAATCGTGACAAGTGTCCGAAGTCTCCCTGTACCTGGGGTGACTTAGGACATATTCAGGGGAGATTTAGGACATAAATAAAAGCATGATTAATTGAATGATATTTTATTTAAATTACAAAAAAAAATTATTGCAGTTGAAACTCATCCAAATTGCAATTAAAGTACATCATACCCTGAAACCGAGGCCTCTTATCTTCTGATGGAACTGGCAATACAAGCACTACGTCCTCATAGGTTACAAAAGCTTCTTCTTCATTTGTTTGCACAAACCGATTAGAAGGCATTTTCCTTTTATAAAACTCAACATTATAACCTCCAGCAGCTTTTTTAACAACCTTTGCTGCATAGTTACGACCTGATTGTTTTCCACATCCATAGACCTTAACTATTATAAACCTTCCTTCAGGCACATTCCTTAAAGTATCAGCACTGCAGTCTTCGAGTTCATCGTCATCAATGTTGTATGCACTCTCACCAGAAGAGATTTGTTGGTCAATTGACTCATCTGATGATGTTTCGTGCGGAACCGTTTTTATAACCTTTTCTTGTAGTACCTTCTTCTTAATCATCTTTTTTGAAGACTTTTTCAACGTGCTTGCTTTTTTTGCAGCTTCAATTGCCTCCTTTTCAGGGGTATCAGTGGCTATCATGCACCTACCCTTACGTCGTCCTCGATTATTACTATTTGATTTCCGTGGAGCTGCTTTAGGAAAGGGACTGATTTGCTGCAGGGAAACATATGAATCAGTGGACTTTTGACAACTTGGTGAAGTTGCGATTTTTTTTCCTATTCCTACTTCTCCTACTTTATTAAGAGTTTTAGATGTTCCTGGAACATGAGAACTAGTTGATGGCAAATCAATATTCAGATCAGCACTATGAGTTGAGGAAATTGATGGAGTCCTTGATGGGGTCCTAACACCAGTAGGAATTGCTGGTGTTTGTACATTATTGTCATCGTCATCGGGTCGATCTAATGCAATAAGTTGTCCAATTAGTGAAGGTGAGACACATTCATCATTATTTTCAGATGTTTCTGGCATAAAAGACTGATGACTCTCTGGTCGATCTGACACATAAGATGATAAAAAATCTTGTTCCGTAAATATATTTTTATCAAAGGGCCAAATACCAGTACATCTAAATCCAGATTTTATATTTGTAGGATTAGCAGCTCTATCCCAAGCCTGAAGACAAATTTGTGGGATGTCATAAATACTAACAGTTTGTCCTGGGTGTGCTAACATCCATGAATCAAGACCACTATTGTAAAAAGTCTTAAATGGCCCAAACACAGTTCTGTCCAATGGTTGAAGCTTGTTGGATGTGTGTGGTGGTAGCGTAAGGATAACAATCCCATTTGTCTTGCAAAAATTCAATCCATCGACGGACAAATGAGAGTCATGGTTGTCCATGATTAACAAGACTTTATTCTCAACGGAACAATGTACATTCTGAACAAAATATTCTAGTACCTTCAAAAAGTTCTGGCTGGTCATCCAGCCAGAAGGGTATGCCAAGCCAAATCCTGATGTCTCTGGGATTCCCTGCATCATTTTTTTTTTGTCAAACCGGTGGCGAGGAAATACCCAAACCGGTGGTAACGCATGACCAGCTGCGCTTATGATTCCTACCTGCGTTACCAACTCTCCTCTTTCTCTAGAGGTCACTTGTCCTACTTGGTGCTGCCCTTTCTGAGCAACGACTTTTGGAACACGCTGCACTGTGGTGATCCCAGTTTCATCAAGGTTATAAATCTGGGAGGGTGTGAAATTATATCTTGTTATAACATCTTGAAGTTTATTTTGAAATTCTGCTACAGTTACTCGATTGAAACTTGTCATTCGTGCAAGACTTGTAGCTTCAGGTGTCCGTATTGAAAGATTAGGGTTACGTTTTAAAAATGATGAGAACCAATCAGGACCAGCACATTTAGATTCTTTCCATTTTTGTGGATATTTAATACCATTTCTTTCTGCATATTCATAAGCTAAGCGTCTTGTAGCTTTAGGTGTAAGGCCATGAAACATTGATGAGCATTTAATTAAATATTCAGCTAAAGAAGCTTCCATGGATGGAGGGAAAACTTGGCTTTTCCTGAAATTCGTTGTTAAATCAACAGTTTCAATAATATTCTGATGTTTAGTCTTTTTAAAATAATCAAAAAGTCTTGATTTGCTAATACCATGTTTAGCAGCACTCTTTCTTATACTCAAATTATTTATTCGCACATCTTTTATAGCTTCTCTCAATGCTTCGGGTGAAAATATACGGTCAGTTTTTCTTTTGTAGCATCTGGGCATCTTTTTATTTTTATCTGCAACAAAAAATAATCTTTCAGACATAATGAACGTAATATCTTTAAAATATGGCACAATGGGGAGACATCGGACATCCTGTCCGAAGTCAACCCGAAGGCACATATTTAAAAATATTAAAAAATATGTTAGAAAGTATGTCGTTTAATAATAATTACCAAGTTTCCAAATGCCCACTGATAATCAATCACTTCGAAGAAAATTAGCAATATATCAATTAATGGTCGTAACTGGCACATAAGCACTTCTCTATCAATCAAAAATTTTACATCAGAACACCAAAGAAACAAATAATAACTCTCCCAACTTATTTTGCGTAGCGAACTGTCAAACGAATAGTTCAAAACAATAAAAGCAGTATTGCCAACATATTGACCACAGACAACTTTGTTCTCACATTAATATAGCGGTAAATTTAAAGGTGTCCTTTGTCTCCCCGTGTCCAAAGTCTACCCGGGCTCCCCTACTGTCTTTAGTTAAATCTATATAACCAAGATGGTAGCCGTGAGCACATTCAATACCATTTTGGCAAAAGAAACGGCTTAATTTCCTGAAGGTCATCCTATAACTGTCTGATGACCACAACACCTGATGTACCGAAATTGTACCCTTGAATGTTTTGATTTTTAGTGGATTTTTTTTATCTTCAACATTGCTAGTAGAAACCATGCGTATTTCAATATTCTTTATTTTCTGTTTAAGAATGTACAAGAAATCCTTTAGAGTTCCCACGTCTGTCCCAAAACGAACAGCACTGTCTGTCGTACGTTTGATTACAGCTCCGATTCCGTCCGGAGCACCTTTTCCATGCCCACTTTCTAGGTAATTCCAGCTGATGGATTTTAATTCTGGAAACTGGTGCTGCAGTTGACTGATTACATAAAATATTTTACGATTGCGATATTGGCTTGATGGGCTGTCTGTTACAAAATGTAATGTATCAATACAAGTAATCCCTTTAATATATTGCAATATGGGGATTACACACCCAAGATTCAGGATGTGTCACAGATAGATAGCAATGTAAATGACCTAATGGGAAAAATAAGGACATGCTACGAAGCAGCATGCCCTCTAAAGACACGAAAAACAAAACAAGAACCAAAACACAGTTGGTGGGGCCCGGACCTTGAAAAGAAAAGACAAAGGTTAAGGCACCTATTCAACAGAGCAAAAAACACCAGACAAGACTCTGACTGGGATAACTTCCAAGAAGCACAATCGCAATACAAGAAACTTGTACGAAGCAAAGACAAGTCATGGCAGGGATTCTGCACAAACATAGAATCATACGACACGGCTACTAGAATTAGGAAAATTCTAGCCGACGATAACAATCGCACACTAGGCACTTTGAAGAAAACTGATGGTAGTTATACCAAAGACGACAAAGAGGTCAGTGACGCTATCAATTTAGAAATCAGAATCATTTTAATTCTTTTCCGGCGCTTTCCAAATTTTACTTCCGTAAATGAAATTAATCGACAAATGAGACTGGACCAGCGGCCTGACTTAAAAACTAAAAAGGCTAGTGAGCAGGTAGATTTCATATATACCTACCTAACGTATTATAGATAGACTAGCAAATGCCCGCGACTTCGTCCGCGTGGTTTAAGTTTTTTTCCCCACAAGTACCTCCTTTAGTTTCTTCTTAATTTTCCGGTTTGTAAAGTAGCCTATGTCACTCTCCAGGTCCTCAACTGTCCTCAAATGCAAAAAATCAAGTCGATCCGTTGCTCTGTTGCGGCGTGATTGAAGGGCAAACTCTCTATTTAACATCCTTGGGGACAAAGTGTTCAAAAACTGTGAATCACCGAATTTCAAAATACCAAGTTGAAAAATGACAGATTTTCATTAAAAGTTTCAACCCCTATTTTTATCCTATGGGGGTAAAATTTTGAAAAACTCTGATACACGTACTTCTGATTCAAGCCAAAATACCAAGTTTCGTTGATATAATTTGAAAAATATCTTGAGAAATGCAGGACTTTATTAAAAATATACTTAATTGACAAAGCTTACTATTCGGTTAATGAGTATCTTAACGAACCTAGAAAGTGAAAAATAGTAAACTTTTGATTGGACATTCAAATTGGTTTGATGATATAGACAATAATAATAATAAATATATAATCGGAATAATTATGACATTTGGTGATGTAGACTTAGGTACTTGATATAAATCATCAAGGTTACAAAAGTAACCTTCTGGCAACGCTGTCATTAATCATTAATCAATGTTCAATCATTCAATGTTGTCACCTTTGATTTTCAAAGATTGTCACTTTTGTCAATGTCATTTTGCCATTGGCCATAGAACATGGATTGCCTTTCAGGCATTGACTTACCAATACCCGTAAATCAATAAATAGTTGGTAAATCGATGCTTTCAGGGCTTTCAGCTGGGCCCATGCAGCAGCTGGGCGACCGGCTAAAATGACAGCTACAATGTAACGATCGTTTCTGGTGAATGTAACAGGTATATAAGGGTATGCATTGAAAAGGGCCTTAATAAGAGATAAGTAATCTTCTACAACACCTCTAAAGTTGGGCGGTACTTGAGATCTTTCATTAGGATTTAAGACAATATTACGTTTTTGATTCATAACATTATTACTGTCATATCATTAGACAGGTTCAAGTGTTGTATATTTCGATCCAGAACATTATTTCTGTCCTGATTGAGCAGTCTTCTATTCACTCTCTGAGCTGCGTGCACTATCCCAAGATTCTGAGTCACTGTCTTCACCTGAAATGAATTAAAAAATTTCACACTATTACAAACAGAGAAATGGTGATAGCTCATAGTCCCTAGTGGTTTTAACATATTAATCAGTACTATTGAGCGCCCGGGACTTCGTCCGCGTGCAATTTTTGATTATCTATGAGATTCAAAATAGCGACCTCAGGGAACAAAAATTTTCTTTGGCCCCATATAACACAAATAACTAATTATTGTCTCTGGGCCAGACTATATTATGGTTTACGAAAATTTTAGAATGTCATGATAATTATTGTCATAATATTTTAAAACAAATACCTACCGACATGGAAGCAATTATGTTGGAAGCAAGAATTATACTTATACTTTTCCGGCGCTATCCGAATTTTATCTCCGTTTACGAAATGAATCGTCAATTGAGGCTGGAACAGCGCGGCTGCCCCATTTCAAAACCTAGTATGTCTCCAAAATTGAGAATTTGAGTTTTTTAGCTACAACGTATTTCCTAGTAAGTGCCTACAACATGAAGAAACCCCAACGTCGATATCGTGCTTAGTTTATATTTTACAGCATACCCTAAACCTAGTAAGTGCAACGACTTCATGGACTTGACTTTTTCAAAACCTAGTAAGTCACAAAACTATTTCAAAAACCTAGTATGTCTCGCACACTTACTAGGTATTGGAATGGTAAAATACATATACTAGGTTTTGGGGTGGTCAAATAAAGATATTTAATATTTTTTAGGTTTAGTAAGTATTAAAAAAGTAAAGAGTTACTGGGTATTATTTCCATTTTTGTCGTGTGAGATATTAAATACAAAAAAGCGCGAGAACATGACGTATTAAGCGCGAGCGTCGCCTCGTCGTCGCCGTGATGGGTGAGGGGTGAGGAGACATTTTATGAAGAGGAAGTTAAGAACATGAACACAAGGAAAAAGCTAATTTGGCTATTGAAAGATATAGGTTAGATGCAGCAAAACTGAGCGAGAGACAAATCAAGTATTTCGCCATGGATTTGTTTGCAAAAAGTGATCCTACTCCCGGATATGCCACAATACAAAGATTCTTTTTTCTTAAGTCGATTAATAGCATTCAATCTCACGTTTGCACCTATCCAAAAGAAATCTAGTGATCACGCTGTATGTGTATTGTGGCATGAAGCAGTTGCTGGTCGAGATGCCAGCAATACTGTAGACGCAATAAAAGCTTTTATTTATGACCAAAGGGATGTGCAACATTTTTATTTGTGGGCTGACAACTGTACCGCACAAAATAAAAATTGGACGCTCTTTACAGCTATGGTCATGATAGTTAATAATGAAAGTAATGAAGTTGAGTCAATAACAATAAATTACTTAACTAAAGGGCATACTCATATGGCTGCAGATGCAGTACATGCAAATATTGAGCGGAAAATGAAGCGCCAAAGAGGAATTTATGATTTCTCAGATTTAAAAGACTGTGTCCTTAGAGCACAAAAGTGCATCAAAATTGTCGAAATTCAACAGCGTCATGAATGGCCAAAGAAAAAAGGGCTGACCGCGCTGGAGAGCCTCTTATCAGCTTAAGGCTGTGGTTCAGTTTAAATTTGTTAAAGGCTCACGGAACATTTTATATAAAACAAGGTATTCAATTCTTAGTCTTACAATTCAATATTTTATACTATGAGATAATTAATTCTGTGGTATTTAGTTAAGCTGCTATTTCGTATAGAATGTTAACTAATTTCGTTGTCAAAACAATTGTTACAGATATGACGAACATTTTCAAGAATTAGATTTTTTGGCAAAGAAGTTTGACGTTCAATCGATAGCTCAAGTTGTTAAAGAAGCAAGAAGAGTGAAGTCAGTGAAAACAAATGATATTATCAATAAATTGGTGCCCATGATGCCAGAATCTCGAAGAGCCTTTTGGCATCATTTGCCAACTAATGATAAATCTGTAGACCGAAATTGTACCCTTGAAAGTTTTGATTTTTAGTGGATTTTTTTTATCTTCAACATTGCTAGTAGAAACCATGCGTATTTCAATATTCTTTATTTTCTGTTTAAGAATGTACAAGAAATCCTTTAGAGTTCCCACGTCTGTCCCAAAACGAACAGCACTGTCTGTCGTACGTTTGATTACAGCTCCGATTCCGTCCGAAGCACCTTTTCCATGCCCACTTTCTAGGTAATTCCAGCTGATGGATTTTAATTCTGGAAACTGGTGCTGCAGTTGACTGATTACATAAAATATTTTACGATTGCGATATTGGCTTGATGGGCTGTCTGTTACAAAATGTAATGTATCAATACAAGTAATCCCTTTAATATATTGCAATATGGGGATTACACACCCAAGATTCAGGATGTGTCACAGATAGATAGCAATGTAAATAAATGACCTAATGGGAAAAATAAGGACATGCTACGAAGCAGCATGCCCTCTAAAGACACGAAAAACAAAACAAGAACCAAAACACAGTTGGTGGGGCCCGGACCTTGAAAAGAAAAGACAAAGGTTAAGGCACCTATTCAACAGAGCAAAAAACACCAGACAAGACTCTGACTGGGATAACTTCCAAGAAGCACAATCGCAATACAAGAAACTTGTACGAAGCAAAGACAAGTCATGGCAGGGATTCTGCACAAACATAGAATCATACGACACGGCTACTAGAATTAGGAAAATTCTAGCCGACGATAACAATCGCACACTAGGCACTTTGAAGAAAACTGATGGTAGTTATACCAAAGACGACAAAGAGGTCAGTGACGCTATCAATTTAGAAATCAGAATCATTTTAATTCTTTTCCGGCGCTTTCCAAATTTTACTTCCGTAAATGAAATTAATCGACAAATGAGACTGGACCAGCGGCCTGACTTAAAAACTAAAAAGGCTAGTGAGCAGGTAGATTTCATATATACCTACCTAACGTATTATAGATAGACTAGCAAATGCCCGCGACTTCGTCCGCGTGGTTTAAGTTTTTTTCCCCACAAGTACCTCCTTTAGTTTCTTCTTAATTTTCCGGTTTGTAAAGTAGCCTATGTCACTCTCCAGGTCCTCAACTGTCCTCAAATGCAAAAAATCAAGTCGATCCGTTGCTCTGTTGCGGCGTGATTGAAGGGCAAACTCTCTATTTAACATCCTTAAAGGGACAAAGTGTTCAAAAACTGTGAATCACGTATTTCTTCATTTCAAACCGAATTTCAAAATACCAAGTTGAAAAATGACAGATTTTCATTAAAAGTTTCAACCCCTATTTTTATCCTATGGGGGTAAAATTTTGAAAAACTCTGATACACGTACTTCTGATTCAAGCCAAAATACCAAGTTTCGTTGATATAATTTGAAAAATATCTTGAGAAATGCAGGACTTTATTAAAAATATACTTAATTGACAAAGCTTACTATTCGGTTAATGAGTATCTTAACGAACCTAGAAAGTGAAAAATAGTAAACTTTTGATTGGACATTCAAATTGGTTTGATGATATAGACAATAATAATAATAAATATATAATCGGAATAATTATGACATTTGGTGATGTAGACTTAGGTACTTGATATAAATCATCAAGGTTACAAAAGTAACCTTCTGGCAACGCTGTCATTAATCATTAATCAATGTTCAATCATTCAATGTTGTCACCTTTGATTTTCAAAGATTGTCACTTTTGTCAATGTCATTTTGCCATTGGCCATAGAACATGGATTGCCTTTCAGGCATTGACTTACCAATACCCGTAAATCAATAAATAGTTGGTAAATCGATGCTTTCAGGGCTTTCAGCTGGGCCCATGCAGCAGCTGGGCGACCGGCTAAAATGACAGCTACAATGTAACGATCGTTTCTGGTGAATGTAACAGGTATATAAGGGTATGCATTGAAAAGGGCCTTAATAAGAGATAAGTAATCTTCTACAACACCTCTAAAGTTGGGCGGTACTTGAGATCTTTCATTAGGATTTAAGACAATATTACGTTTTTGATTCATAACATTATTACTGTCATATCATTAGACAGGTTCAAGTGTTGTATATTTCGATCCAGAACATTATTTCTGTCCTGATTGAGCAGTCTTCTATTCACTCTCTGAGCTGCGTGCACTATCCCAAGATTCTGAGTCACTGTCTTCACCTGAAATGAATTAAAAAATTTCACACTATTACAAACAGAGAAATGGTGATAGCTCATAGTCCCTAGTGGTTTTAACATATTAATCAGTACTATTGAGCGCCCGGGACTTCGTCCGCGTGCAATTTTTGATTATCTATGAGATTCAAAATAGCGACCTCAGGGAACAAAAATTTTCTTTGGCCCCATATAACACAAATAACTAATTATTGTCTCTGGGCCAGACTATATTATGGTTTACGAAAATTTTAGAATGTCATGATAATCATTGTCATAATATTTTAAAACAAATACCTACCGACATGGAAGCAATTATGTTGGAAGCAAGAATTATAGTTATACTTTTCCGGCGCTATCCGAATTTTATCTCAGTTTACGAAATGAATCGTCAATTGAGGCTGGAACAGCGCGGCTGCCCCATTTCAAAACCTAGTATGTCTCCAAAATTGAGAATTTGAGTTTTTTAGCTTGTGACGCCGCGCGGCACAGCGAGGAGTCACGCAGGGACAAAGCCCACCAAGAAGGTTCGAGACTACGTCGCAGTGACCCATCACATCAAGAATGTTCGAGACTATGTCGCAGTGACTCATCACATCAAGAATGTCCGAGACTACGTCGCACCGCGGACCGTGTGCAAAACAACCCCGCCGCGCTCCGCACCTCACCTCCACGGCCTATATAAGGCACCCGGCCTGCGTTCACCGGCAGTTCGTCAGTGACCGCTGTCATAGCAAGTCGGCTTGGGGTTGTCCGGGCACGATAACTGGCAGTGGTAACTGGTGGGCGCAGGCGGAATTGGTCGTTCTGCTGCTGAGGCCGCAGACGACCCATCCTACCGACTCCCCTTCCCCCTCGCTCCTCTCTCCGCGGACACCCTCTGTGTCCACGTACCTCGCGCGTTGACCGGTCGCGTCCCGCGCCCCGCAGGTCCCCTCTGGGCCTCGGTCCGTACCGCTAAGTAGGTAGTTTATAGCGATAGGCGTTTAGACCTAAGTACTTAGTGTAAACCGTGAATAAAAGGTTTTTAAGGTGTAAATCGCGTTTAATTTGTGAGGGCCTCCCTACCTATATGTACGAAGTCACGCGACCAGCAGTATCCTGGCCCCTTGGCTTCGTTACATTGGCGCCCAACTGCGGCCGTCCCGGGTTCGCGTCGCGGAAATCCGTCCGTCCGTCCGTCCGTCCGCGTCGCGTCCGTTAAAATTTCCGTCCGTCCGTACTAGAAGGTTAGGGAAACTCACACCTCACAACACCCGCACGTTAGAATTTTCATTTAACGAACGGATACAAGTTCTTTCAAAAAGTCGGTTCGGGGATATCCGAGTTCGACTGAAAGGACGAATATCCGAACGGGAACACAAAAAAAAAAAAAAAAAAACTAGAGAGAGGAAAAGATCACAGATCAAAACAAACGGATACAAGCTCTTGCACAGTCGGTTTGGGGATATCCGAGTTCGACTGAAAAGGGCGAATATCCGATAGTATAAAAAGTTAGAATACATAATATATACACAAAACAAAAACCTTCATAAGGGGAAAAGCAAGGGGAGCCGTGTAACCGCGGAACCGTGTAACCACGTAACCGCGTAACCGTGTAACCGCATAACCGTGTAACCGCGTAACCGTGTAACAATTTAAATAGAATCCGTACCGTACCGACCGCGTAAATAAATTATAGTTAAATAATAATCAATTGCCAGATTAATAACTAGAGGAAACCGTAAAAGTAGAAATAAATACCGTATAACCCGTAAATAAATAATTAACATTCCGTAAAGAAATAATGCCCACGTACTGGATATATACACTCAGTAAGCAAAAATTAATTGAGGAACTCGAAAGTAGGAAAATAGAAGTTTCACCGGGAAGCACTGTCGAGGAATTACGCAAACAGCTATCTCTCATTGTAAAAAGTGAAGACGAATTGAGCCAAGACGGCAGTATGGGTAGCGACAAAGACATAAAAGAATTCGATAAAGCCATATCCCGCTGGAAAATTCAGTTTGACACCACCGGGGATGCCGTAGAATTCCTGGAAAGGATAGAGGAGTTAGCGGACACGTTGAATGTCAACAAAGACACAATCATACACGTGATACCGAGATGCCTCACCGGAGCAGCATCACTGTGGTACAGAAATAACAGCCATGAATGGAAGACATGGGAAGATTTCACGGAGAATTTCAAGCTGTTCTATTATCCGAGAAACTATGAGAAAAAGCTACTAGAATCAATAATAAACAGACGTCAAAACGCCAGGGAAAACTTCGTGTCATACCTAACGGAAATCCAAACACTAATGAGGAGGTACAAAAAGTTAACGAAAGAAGAACAGTTAGATAGAATATACGATAATATGAGATATAACTATCAATACTATATAAAAAGGAAGGACTTCAATACAATACCAGAACTCATACAACTGGCAGGCGATTACGAAAAAATAAACATGGACCGAAATAAAGATACGTCCCACAAACCAACTGTCCAATGGAAAGAGAACCACAATGAAAAATCATGGAGAAAACCGGAAAATTGGAAGAATGAAGAACACAAAACAAACAGAAAACCAATAACTCCGCAATACGACCCGGAATCCTGTTGTTGGAAATGTGGCAAAAGGAACCACACATCTCGGGAATGTCGAAATAAGCAAGTCATCTTCTGCAGCCGATGCGGATTGCTAGGAAAACTAACGAAAAACTGCTGTAACGAGAATAAAACACCTGGCAAAACAAAACAAGCATACACAGCAAAGGCACAAGCAGAAAAAGACAATAGAATTTTTACCAAAGTGAAAATATACGGAAAAACATTTGAAGCATTAATAGACACAGGTTCAACGAACACATACATCAATAAAAACATAAGGGATCAAATAAAAGAACATACCGAGAATACTATACAAAAGGAGACCACGATCAAACTAGCAGACGGTTCGAGAATACAAACGGACACAGCCATAAACCTTGAACTAGAGATAAATGGAAAAAAGTTAACACATCAAGTTATCTACCTGCCATCCACAACCGTAATGATCATGGGGATGGACCTGTTAGCAAGATTAGGATTCACAGTCAAATGGACAGAGACGGCATGCGAGCAGACACGCACCAAAAAACGAGAAAACACGACAGATAACGAAGGAACCCTGTCTGCAGAACAGAAAACAACACAAAAAAACATCCTAGAAAACGAACTGTCAAGAAATCCGCTATACACCACTACAGTAGAAGAAAGCGATTGGTACTCAAAAAAATACAACAACGTAAGCAAGAACCCCGAAGGGGACACCGACTACTGTATACGAGACGGGAGACTATACAGAAGAGTAGTCAACCCAAGATACGGAGGAAAACTAGATCCATCGACAGAGTGGAAATTATGCGTCAAGAAAGAAGACAAGGAAAAAATATTAAAGCAAAACCACAATGAACCAGATGCGGGACATTTAGGCACCTCAAAGACATTTAACAAAATCGCGACGCGGTATTATTGGCCAGGGATATTCAGAGACGTATCAAAATACGTATACCGGTGTGAAACATGTCAAAAACATAAGTCATCACAGGAGAAAAAACCAGGCCTAATGCAGATAAATAATGCGGAAGAACCATGGCAAGTGGTAACGACGGACCTCATAGGTCCACTACCCCGGTCATCAAAAGGATTTCAGTGGATCATCGTGTTTCACGACAAATTCACTAAGTGGTCAGAAATAAAACCACTAAGAACCGCGACCGCGAATACCGTCACGAACGCTCTAAAAGAGTTAATTATGAGATACGGGGGAATGAAAACTTTACTGAGTGACAACGCAAGAATTTTCACAAGTAAACAATTCAAAGAAACTTTAAAAAGATACGGCATAGAACAAAAGCTAACCGCACCATACACTCCACAGTGTAACCCGACCGCACGGGTAAATAGAACACTCGAAACGATGATAGCAACATTTATCGAGAAAAACAATAAAAAAATGGGACGAATACCTAAACGAATTCAACTTCGCATTGAACACGTCCGTCCAGGAATCCACGAAACATTCCCCGGCATTCTTACTATTCGGCAGGGAACTAAGGAACGTCCACGACGAAAACCAATTCCCCACACCGGCAGTAAAAGAAAAAGAAAAACTGAAAGAAATATATGAAATAGTCAAAAACCACCAAAATCAAGCTTCAAACTTACAAAAAAAGTATTTTGATAGGACAAGACGCAACTGGACACCGAAAATTGATGATCAAGTGTTGAAGAGGGACTACCCATTGTCCAACGCAAATAAGCAATTTTGCGCGAAATTAGCACCCAAATTCTCAGGCCCATATACCATTATGGAACGAAAATCACCCGTAATATTCCTGCTCAAGGCAAAACAGGGAGGCAAGATATGCACAGCACATATAAAAGATATGAAGCGATTTAATACGTAAACACCAAACGATAAATTCATCTTTTTCGAAGACTACCCTAAAACAAAATGGTATGATACAACAAATAAAATAAATTTTTCAAGAACTACCCGCAAAAAGAAATATACATAGGAAATACTATAAATAGATCCGACAAAAGGAACAATGCACAGAACGACATCATGTCACAAGGAGCGCGGATTAAGATCACGGAGATGGACATCAAAAAAAAAACGTTTACCTACGAACCAGGAAGAAAGGTGGAGGGAACGGCGAACCAGATATGGCTCACACCAAAAAAAGGGGTAGCCATGTCAACCGAACTACCAGAAAACAACACACCAGAAGGCGAGGAATGCCTGGATATTGACGGGCATACAGCATCCGGAGAATACCAGGCATTCACCACCGAAGTGGAGGAACAGCAGACGACCCGAAAAAAGAAAAAGAGAAGAGGGAGGAAACGAAATGGAGGCTCCCGATTTGGAATAGTACGCCTGCCGAAATACGCAAGGAAAAACTAGGGCGGACAGAAATTTAACTTAATTTGTTTTCTAATAACGTAGTCGGGGTCCGAGAAATTTAATTGGTTTTGAAGGGGTAAAGTGAAAGAAACGGGAGTAAAAAGTGGGGGAATAGGGTTTGTTTTGGTAAAGTTCAAGACAACCTGTTAATACGGTGATTTTTACAGATAAAAATCTTCTCTCGTGGGAGGGGGATGTGACGCCGCGCGGCACAGCGAGGAGTCACGCAGGGACAAAGCCCACCAAGAAGGTTCGAGACTACGTCGCAGTGACCCATCACATCAAGAATGTTCGAGACTATGTCGCAGTGACTCATCACATCAAGAATGTCCGAGACTACGTCGCACCGCGGACCGTGTGCAAAACAACCCCGCCGCGCTCCGCACCTCACCTCCACGGCCTATATAAGGCACCCGGCCTGCGTTCACCGGCAGTTCGTCAGTGACCGCTGTCATAGCAAGTCGGCTTGGGGTTGTCCGGGCACGATAACTGGCAGTGGTAACTGGTGGGCGCAGGCGGAATTGGTCGTTCTGCTGCTGAGGCCGCAGACGACCCATCCTACCGACTCCCCTTCCCCCTCGCTCCTCTCTCCGCGGACACCCTCTGTGTCCACGTACCTCGCGCGTTGACCGGTCGCGTCCCGCGCCCCGCAGGTCCCCTCTGGGCCTCGGTCCGTACCGCTAAGTAGGTAGTTTATAGCGATAGGCGTTTAGACCTAAGTACTTAGTGTAAACCGTGAATAAAAGGTTTTTAAGGTGTAAATCGCGTTTAATTTGTGAGGGCCTCCCTACCTATATGTACGAAGTCACGCGACCAGCAGTATCCTGGCCCCTTGGCTTCGTTACAGCTACAACGTATTTCCTAGTAAGTGCCTACAACATGAAGAAACCCCAACGTCGATATCGTGCTTAGTTTATATTTTACAGCATACCCTAAACCTAGTAAGTGCAACGACTTCATGGACTTGACTTTTTCAAAACCTAGTAAGTCACAAAACTATTTCAAAAACCTAGTATGTCTCGCACACTTACTAGGTATTGGAATGGTAAAATACATATACTAGGTTTTGGGGTGGTCAAATAAAGATATTTAATATTTTTTAGGTTTAGTAAGTATTAAAAAAGTAAAGAGTTACTGGGTATTATTTCCATTTTTGTCGTGTGAGATATTAAATACAAAAAAGCGCGAGAACATGACGTATTAAGCGCGAGCGTCGCCTCGTCGTCGCCGTGATGGGTGAGGGGTGAGGAGACATTTTATGAAGAGGAAGTTAAGAACATGAACACAAGGAAAAAGCTAATTTGGCTATTGAAAGATATAGGTTAGATGCAGCAAAACTGAGCGAGAGACAAATCAAGTATTTCGCCATGGATTTGTTTGCAAAAAGTGATCCTACTCCCGGATATGCCACAATACAAAGATTCTTTTTTCTTAAGTCGATTAATAGCATTCAATCTCACGTTTGCACCTATCCAAAAGAAATCTAGTGATCACGCTGTATGTGTATTGTGGCATGAAGCAGTTGCTGGTCGAGATGCCAGCAATACTGTAGACGCAATAGAAGCTTTTATTTATGACCAAAGGGATGTGCAACATTTTTATTTGTGGGCTGACAACTGTACCGCACAAAATAAAAATTGGACGCTCTTTACAGCTATGGTCATGATAGTTAATAATGAAAGTAATGAAGTTGAGTCAATAACAATAAATTACTTAACTAAAGGGCATACTCATATGGCTGCAGATGCAGTACATGCAAATATTGAGCGGAAAATGAAGCGCCAAAGAGGAATTTATGATTTCTCAGATTTAAAAGACTGTGTCCTTAGAGCACAAAAGTGCATCAAAATTGTCGAAATTCAACAGCGTCATGAATGGCCAAAGAAAAAAGGGCTGACCGCGCTGGAGAGCCTCTTATCAGCTTAAGGCTGTGGTTCAGGTTAAATTTGTTAAAGGCTCACGGAACATTTTATATAAAACAAGGTATTCAATTCTTAGTCTTACAATTCAATATTTTATACTATGAGATAATTAATTCTGTGGTATTTAGTTAAGCTGCTATTTCGTATAGAATGTTAACTAATTTCGTTGTCAAAACAATTGTTACAGATATGACGAACATTTTCAAGAATTAGATTTTTTGGCAAAGAAGTTTGACGTTCAATCGATAGCTCCAGTTGTTAAAGAAGCAAGAAGAGTGAAGTCAGTGAAAACAAATGATATTATCAATAAATTGGTGCCCATGATGCCAGAATCTCGAAGAGCCTTTTGGCATCATTTGCCAACTAATGATAAATCTGTAGACCGAAATTGTACCCTTGAAAGTTTTGATTTTTAGTGGATTTTTTTTATCTTCAACATTGCTAGTAGAAACCATGCGTATTTCAATATTCTTTATTTTCTGTTTAAGAATGTACAAGAAATCCTTTAGAGTTCCCACGTCTGTCCCAAAACGAACAGCACTGTCTGTCGTACGTTTGATTACAGCTCCGATTCCGTCCGAAGCACCTTTTCCATGCCCACTTTCTAGGTAATTCCAGCTGATGGATTTTAATTCTGGAAACTGGTGCTGCAGTTGACTGATTACATAAAATATTTTACGATTGCGATATTGGCTTGATGGGCTGTCTGTTACAAAATGTAATGTATCAATACAAGTAATCCCTTTAATATATTGCAATATGGGGATTACACACCCAAGATTCAGGATGTGTCACAGATAGATAGCAATGTAAATGACCTAATGGGAAAAATAAGGACATGCTACGAAGCAGCATGCCCTCTAAAGACACGAAAAACAAAACAAGAACCAAAACACAGTTGGTGGGGCCCGGACCTTGAAAAGAAAAGACAAAGGTTAAGGCACCTATTCAACAGAGCAAAAAACACCAGACAAGACTCTGACTGGGATAACTTCCAAGAAGCACAATCGCAATACAAGAAACTTGTACGAAGCAAAGACAAGTCATGGCAGGGATTCTGCACAAACATAGAATCATACGACACGGCTACTAGAATTAGGAAAATTCTAGCCGACGATAACAATCGCACACTAGGCACTTTGAAGAAAACTGATGGTAGTTATACCAAAGACGACAAAGAGGTCAGTGACGCTATCAATTTAGAAATCAGAATCATTTTAATTCTTTTCCGGCGCTTTCCAAATTTTACTTCCGTAAATGAAATTAATCGACAAATGAGACTGGACCAGCGGCCTGACTTAAAAACTAAAAAGGCTAGTGAGCAGGTAGATTTCATATATACCTACCTAACGTATTATAGATAGACTAGCAAATGCCCGCGACTTCGTCCGCGTGGTTTAAGTTTTTTTCCCCACAAGTACCTCCTTTAGTTTCTTCTTAATTTTCCGGTTTGTAAAGTAGCCTATGTCACTCTCCAGGTCCTCAACTGTCCTCAAATGCAAAAAATCAAGTCGATCCGTTGCTCTGTTGCGGCGTGATTGAAGGGCAAACTCTCTATTTAACATCCTTAAAGGGACAAAGTGTTCAAAAACTGTGAATCACGTATTTCTTCATTTCAAACCGAATTTCAAAATACCAAGTTGAAAAATGACAGATTTTCATTAAAAGTTTCAACCCCTATTTTTATCCTATGGGGGTAAAATTTTGAAAAACTCTGATACACGTACTTCTGATTCAAGCCAAAATACCAAGTTTCGTTGATATAATTTGAAAAATATCTTGAGAAATGCAGGACTTTATTAAAAATATACTTAATTGACAAAGCTTACTATTCGGTTAATGAGTATCTTAACGAACCTAGAAAGTGAAAAATAGTAAACTTTTGATTGGACATTCAAATTGGTTTGATGATATAGACAATAATAATAATAAATATATAATCGGAATAATTATGACATTTGGTGATGTAGACTTAGGTACTTGATATAAATCATCAAGGTTACAAAAGTAACCTTCTGGCAACGCTGTCATTAATCATTAATCAATGTTCAATCATTCAATGTTGTCACCTTTGATTTTCAAAGATTGTCACTTTTGTCAATGTCATTTTGCCATTGGCCATAGAACATGGATTGCCTTTCAGGCATTGACTTACCAATACCCGTAAATCAATAAATAGTTGGTAAATCGATGCTTTCAGGGCTTTCAGCTGGGCCCATGCAGCAGCTGGGCGACCGGCTAAAATGACAGCTACAATGTAACGATCGTTTCTGGTGAATGTAACAGGTATATAAGGGTATGCATTGAAAAGGGCCTTAATAAGAGATAAGTAATCTTCTACAACACCTCTAAAGTTGGGCGGTACTTGAGATCTTTCATTAGGATTTAAGACAATATTACGTTTTTGATTCATAACATTATTACTGTCATATCATTAGACAGGTTCAAGTGTTGTATATTTCGATCCAGAACATTATTTCTGTCCTGATTGAGCAGTCTTCTATTCACTCTCTGAGCTGCGTGCACTATCCCAAGATTCTGAGTCACTGTCTTCACCTGAAATGAATTAAAAAATTTCACACTATTACAAACAGAGAAATGGTGATAGCTCATAGTCCCTAGTGGTTTTAACATATTAATCAGTACTATTGAGCGCCCGGGACTTCGTCCGCGTGCAATTTTTGATTATCTATGAGATTCAAAATAGCGACCTCAGGGAACAAAAATTTTCTTTGGCCCCATATAACACAAATAACTAATTATTGTCTCTGGGCCAGACTATATTATGGTTTACGAAAATTTTAGAATGTCATGATAATTATTGTCATAATATTTTAAAACAAATACCTACCGACATGGAAGCAATTATGTTGGAAGCAAGAATTATACTTATACTTTTCCGGCGCTATCCGAATTTTATCTCCGTTTACGAAATGAATCGTCAATTGAGGCTGGAACAGCGCGGCTGCCCCATTTCAAAACCTAGTATGTCTCCAAAATTGAGAATTTGAGTTTTTTAGCTACAACGTATTTCCTAGTAAGTGCCTACAACATGAAGAAACCCCAACGTCGATATCGTGCTTAGTTTATATTTTACAGCATACCCTAAACCTAGTAAGTCACAAAACTATTTCAAAAACCTAGTATGTCTCGCACACTTACTAGGTATTGGAATGGTAAAATACATATACTAGGTTTTGGGGTGGTCAAATAAAGATATTTAATATTTTTTAGGTTTAGTAAGTATTAAAAAAGTAAAGAGTTACTGGGTATTATTTCCATTTTTGTCGTGTGAGATATTAAATACAAAAAAGCGCGAGAACATGACGTATTAAGCGCGAGCGTCGCCTCGTCGTCGCCGTGATGGGTGAGGGGTGAGGAGACATTTTATGAAGAGGAAGTTAAGAACATGAACACAAGGAAAAAGCTAATTTGGCTATTGAAAGATATAGGTTAGATGCAGCAAAACTGAGCGAGAGACAAATCAAGTATTTCGCCATGGATTTGTTTGCAAAAAGTGATCCTACTCCCGGATATGCCACAATACAAAGATTCTTTTTTCTTAAGTCGATTAATAGCATTCAATCTCACGTTTGCACCTATCCAAAAGAAATCTAGTGATCACGCTGTATGTGTATTGTGGCATGAAGCAGTTGCTGGTCGAGATGCCAGCAATACTGTAGACGCAATAAAAGCTTTTATTTATGACCAAAGGGATGTGCAACATTTTTATTTGTGGGCTGACAACTGTACCGCACAAAATAAAAATTGGACGCTCTTTACAGCTATGGTCATGATAGTTAATAATGAAAGTAATGAAGTTGAGTCAATAACAATAAATTACTTAACTAAAGGGCATACTCATATGGCTGCAGATGCAGTACATGCAAATATTGAGCGGAAAATGAAGCGCCAAAGAGGAATTTATGATTTCTCAGATTTAAAAGACTGTGTCCTTAGAGCACAAAAGTGCATCAAAATTGTCGAAATTCAACAGCGTCATGAATGGCCAAAGAAAAAAGGGCTGACCGCGCTGGAGAGCCTCTTATCAGCTTAAGGCTGTGGTTCAGGTTAAATTTGTTAAAGGCTCACGGAACATTTTATATAAAACAAGGTATTCAATTCTTAGTCTTACAATTCAATATTTTATACTATGAGATAATTAATTCTGTGGTATTTAGTTAAGCTGCTATTTCGTATAGAATGTTAACTAATTTCGTTGTCAAAACAATTGTTACAGATATGACGAACATTTTCAAGAATTAGATTTTTTGGCAAAGAAGTTTGACGTTCAATCGATAGCTCCAGTTGTTAAAGAAGCAAGAAGAGTGAAGTCAGTGAAAACAAATGATATTATCAATAAATTGGTGCCCATGATGCCAGAATCTCGAAGAGCCTTTTGGCATCATTTGCCAACTAATGATAAATCTGTAGACCGAAATTGTACCCTTGAAAGTTTTGATTTTTAGTGGATTTTTTTTATCTTCAACATTGCTAGTAGAAACCATGCGTATTTCAATATTCTTTATTTTCTGTTTAAGAATGTACAAGAAATCCTTTAGAGTTCCCACGTCTGTCCCAAAACGAACAGCACTGTCTGTCGTACGTTTGATTACAGCTCCGATTCCGTCCGAAGCACCTTTTCCATGCCCACTTTCTAGGTAATTCCAGCTGATGGATTTTAATTCTGGAAACTGGTGCTGCAGTTGACTGATTACATAAAATATTTTACGATTGTGATATTGGCTTGATGGGCTGTCTGTTACAAAATGTAATGTATCAATACAAGTAATCCCTTTAATATATTGCAATATGGGGATTACACACCCAAGATTCAGGATGTGTCACAGATAGATAGCAATGTAAATGACCTAATGGGAAAAATAAGGACATGCTACGAAGCAGCATGCCCTCTAAAGACACGAAAAACAAAACAAGAACCAAAACACAGTTGGTGGGGCCCGGACCTTGAAAAGAAAAGACAAAGGTTAAGGCACCTATTCAACAGAGCAAAAAACACCAGACAAGACTCTGACTGGGATAACTTCCAAGAAGCACAATCGCAATACAAGAAACTTGTACGAAGCAAAGACAAGTCATGGCAGGGATTCTGCACAAACATAGAATCATACGACACGGCTACTAGAATTAGGAAAATTCTAGCCGACGATAACAATCGCACACTAGGCACTTTGAAGAAAACTGATGGTAGTTATACCAAAGACGACAAAGAGGTCAGTGACGCTATCAATTTAGAAATCAGAATCATTTTAATTCTTTTCCGGCGCTTTCCAAATTTTACTTCCGTAAATGAAATTAATCGACAAATGAGACTGGACCAGCGGCCTGACTTAAAAACTAAAAAGGCTAGTGAGCAGGTAGATTTCATATATACCTACCTAACGTATTATAGATAGACTAGCAAATGCCCGCGACTTCGTCCGCGTGGTTTAAGTTTTTTTCCCCACAAGTACCTCCTTTAGTTTCTTCTTAATTTTCCGGTTTGTAAAGTAGCCTATGTCACTCTCCAGGTCCTCAACTGTCCTCAAATGCAAAAAATCAAGTCGATCCGTTGCTCTGTTGCGGCGTGATTGAAGGGCAAACTCTCTATTTAACATCCTTAAAGGGACAAAGTGTTCAAAAACTGTGAATCACGTATTTCTTCATTTCAAACCGAATTTCAAAATACCAAGTTGAAAAATGACAGATTTTCATTAAAAGTTTCAACCCCTATTTTTATCCTATGGGGGTAAAATTTTGAAAAACTCTGATACACGTACTTCTGATTCAAGCCAAAATACCAAGTTTCGTTGATATAATTTGAAAAATATCTTGAGAAATGCAGGACTTTATTAAAAATATACTTAATTGACAAAGCTTACTATTCGGTTAATGAGTATCTTAACGAACCTAGAAAGTGAAAAATAGTAAACTTTTGATTGGACATTCAAATTGGTTTGATGATATAGACAATAATAATAATAAATATATAATCGGAATAATTATGACATTTGGTGATGTAGACTTAGGTACTTGATATAAATCATCAAGGTTACAAAAGTAACCTTCTGGCAACGCTGTCATTAATCATTAATCAATGTTCAATCATTCAATGTTGTCACCTTTGATTTTCAAAGATTGTCACTTTTGTCAATGTCATTTTGCCATTGGCCATAGAACATGGATTGCCTTTCAGGCATTGACTTACCAATACCCGTAAATCAATAAATAGTTGGTAAATCGATGCTTTCAGGGCTTTCAGCTGGGCCCATGCAGCAGCTGGGCGACCGGCTAAAATGACAGCTACAATGTAACGATCGTTTCTGGTGAATGTAACAGGTATATAAGGGTATGCATTGAAAAGGGCCTTAATAAGAGATAAGTAATCTTCTACAACACCTCTAAAGTTGGGCGGTACTTGAGATCTTTCATTAGGATTTAAGACAATATTACGTTTTTGATTCATAACATTATTACTGTCATATCATTAGACAGGTTCAAGTGTTGTATATTTCGATCCAGAACATTATTTCTGTCCTGATTGAGCAGTCTTCTATTCACTCTCTGAGCTGCGTGCACTATCCCAAGATTCTGAGTCACTGTCTTCACCTGAAATGAATTAAAAAATTTCACACTATTACAAACAGAGAAATGGTGATAGCTCATAGTCCCTAGTGGTTTTAACATATTAATCAGTACTATTGAGCGCCCGGGACTTCGTCCGCGTGCAATTTTTGATTATCTATGAGATTCAAAATAGCGACCTCAGGGAACAAAAATTTTCTTAGGCCCCATATAACACAAATAACTAATTATTGTCTCTGGGCCAGACTATATTATGGTTTACGAAAATTTTAGAATGTCATGATAATCATTGTCATAATATTTTAAAACAAATACCTACCGACATGGAAGCAATTATGTTGGAAGCAAGAATTATAGTTATACTTTTCCGGCGCTATCCGAATTTTATCTCCGTTTACGAAATGAATCGTCAATTGAGGCTGGAACAGCGCGGCTGCCCCATTTCAAAACCTAGTATGTCTCCAAAATTGAGAATTTGAGTTTTTTAGCTACAACGTATTTCCTAGTAAGTGCCTACAACATGAAGAAACCCCAACGTCGATATCGTGCTTAGTTTATATTTTACAGCATACCCTAAACCTAGTAAGTGCAACGACTTCATGGACTTGACTTTTTCAAAACCTAGTAAGTCACAAAACTATTTCAAAAACCTAGTATGTCTCGCACACTTACTAGGTATTGGAATGGTAAAATACATATACTAGGTTTTGGGGTGGTCAAATAAAGATATTTAATATTTTTTAGGTTTAGTAAGTATTAAAAAAGTAAAGAGTTACTGGGTATTATTTCCATTTTTGTCGTGTGAGATATTAAATACAAAAAAGCGCGAGAACATGACGTATTAAGCGCGAGCGTCGCCTCGTCGTCGCCGTGATGGGTGAGGGGTGAGGAGACATTTTATGAAGAGGAAGTTAAGAACATGAACACAAGGAAAAAGCTAATTTGGCTATTGAAAGATATAGGTTAGATGCAGCAAAACTGAGCGAGAGACAAATCAAGTATTTCGCCATGGATTTGTTTGCAAAAAGTGATCCTACTCCCGGATATGCCACAATACAAAGATTCTTTTTTCTTAAGTCGATTAATAGCATTCAATCTCACGTTTGCACCTATCCAAAAGAAATCTAGTGATCACGCTGTATGTGTATTGTGGCATGAAGCAGTTGCTGGTCGAGATGCCAGCAATACTGTAGACGCAATAAAAGCTTTTATTTATGACCAAAGGGATGTGCAACATTTTTATTTGTGGGCTGACAACTGTACCGCACAAAATAAAAATTGGACGCTCTTTACAGCTATGGTCATGATAGTTAATAATGAAAGTAATGAAGTTGAGTCAATAACAATAAATTACTTAACTAAAGGGCATACTCATATGGCTGCAGATGCAGTACATGCAAATATTGAGCGGAAAATGAAGCGCCAAAGAGGAATTTATGATTTCTCAGATTTAAAAGACTGTGTCCTTAGAGCACAAAAGTGCATCAAAATTGTCGAAATTCAACAGCGTCATGAATGGCCAAAGAAAAAAGGGCTGACCGCGCTGGAGAGCCTCTTATCAGCTTAAGGCTGTGGTTCAGGTTAAATTTGTTAAAGGCTCACGGAACATTTTATATAAAACAAGGTATTCAATTCTTAGTCTTACAATTCAATATTTTATACTATGAGATAATTAATTCTGTGGTATTTAGTTAAGCTGCTATTTCGTATAGAATGTTAACTAATTTCGTTGTCAAAACAATTGTTACAGATATGACGAACATTTTCAAGAATTAGATTTTTTGGCAAAGAAGTTTGACGTTCAATCGATAGCTCCAGTTGTTAAAGAAGCAAGAAGAGTGAAGTCAGTGAAAACAAATGATATTATCAATAAATTGGTGCCCATGATGCCAGAATCTCGAAGAGCCTTTTGGCATCATTTGCCAACTAATGATAAATCTGTAGACCGAAATTGTACCCTTGAAAGTTTTGATTTTTAGTGGATTTTTTTTATCTTCAACATTGCTAGTAGAAACCATGCGTATTTCAATATTCTTTATTTTCTGTTTAAGAATGTACAAGAAATCCTTTAGAGTTCCCACGTCTGTCCCAAAACGAACAGCACTGTCTGTCGTACGTTTGATTACAGCTCCGATTCCGTCCGAAGCACCTTTTCCATGCCCACTTTCTAGGTAATTCCAGCTGATGGATTTTAATTCTGGAAACTGGTGCTGCAGTTGACTGATTACATAAAATATTTTACGATTGTGATATTGGCTTGATGGGCTGTCTGTTACAAAATGTAATGTATCAATACAAGTAATCCCTTTAATATATTGCAATATGGGGATTACACACCCAAGATTCAGGATGTGTCACAGATAGATAGCAATGTAAATGACCTAATGGGAAAAATAAGGACATGCTACGAAGCAGCATGCCCTCTAAAGACACGAAAAACAAAACAAGAACCAAAACACAGTTGGTGGGGCCCGGACCTTGAAAAGAAAAGACAAAGGTTAAGGCACCTATTCAACAGAGCAAAAAACACCAGACAAGACTCTGACTGGGATAACTTCCAAGAAGCACAATCGCAATACAAGAAACTTGTACGAAGCAAAGACAAGTCATGGCAGGGATTCTGCACAAACATAGAATCATACGACACGGCTACTAGAATTAGGAAAATTCTAGCCGACGATAACAATCGCACACTAGGCACTTTGAAGAAAACTGATGGTAGTTATACCAAAGACGACAAAGAGGTCAGTGACGCTATCAATTTAGAAATCAGAATCATTTTAATTCTTTTCCGGCGCTTTCCAAATTTTACTTCCGTAAATGAAATTAATCGACAAATGAGACTGGACCAGCGGCCTGACTTAAAAACTAAAAAGGCTAGTGAGCAGGTAGATTTCATATATACCTACCTAACGTATTATAGATAGACTAGCAAATGCCCGCGACTTCGTCCGCGTGGTTTAAGTTTTTTTCCCCACAAGTACCTCCTTTAGTTTCTTCTTAATTTTCCGGTTTGTAAAGTAGCCTATGTCACTCTCCAGGTCCTCAACTGTCCTCAAATGCAAAAAATCAAGTCGATCCGTTGCTCTGTTGCGGCGTGATTGAAGGGCAAACTCTCTATTTAACATCCTTAAAGGGACAAAGTGTTCAAAAACTGTGAATCACGTATTTCTTCATTTCAAACCGAATTTCAAAATACCAAGTTGAAAAATGACAGATTTTCATTAAAAGTTTCAACCCCTATTTTTATCCTATGGGGGTAAAATTTTGAAAAACTCTGATACACGTACTTCTGATTCAAGCCAAAATACCAAGTTTCGTTGATATAATTTGAAAAATATCTTGAGAAATGCAGGACTTTATTAAAAATATACTTAATTGACAAAGCTTACTATTCGGTTAATGAGTATCTTAACGAACCTAGAAAGTGAAAAATAGTAAACTTTTGATTGGACATTCAAATTGGTTTGATGATATAGACAATAATAATAATAAATATATAATCGGAATAATTATGACATTTGGTGATGTAGACTTAGGTACTTGATATAAATCATCAAGGTTACAAAAGTAACCTTCTGGCAACGCTGTCATTAATCATTAATCAATGTTCAATCATTCATGTTGTCACCTTTGATTTTCAAAGATTGTCACTTTTGTCAATGTCATTTTGCCATTGGCCATAGAACATGGATTGCCTTTCAGGCATTGACTTACCAATACCCGTAAATCAATAAATAGTTGGTAAATCGATGCTTTCAGGGCTTTCAGCTGGGCCCATGCAGCAGCTGGGCGACCGGCTAAAATGACAGCTACAATGTAACGATCGTTTCTGGTGAATGTAACAGGTATATAAGGGTATGCATTGAAAAGGGCCTTAATAAGAGATAAGTAATCTTCTACAACACCTCTAAAGTTGGGCGGTACTTGAGATCTTTCATTAGGATTTAAGACAATATTACGTTTTTGATTCATAACATTATTACTGTCATATCATTAGACAGGTTCAAGTGTTGTATATTTCGATCCAGAACATTATTTCTGTCCTGATTGAGCAGTCTTCTATTCACTCTCTGAGCTGCGTGCACTATCCCAAGATTCTGAGTCACTGTCTTCACCTGAAATGAATTAAAAAATTTCACACTATTACAAACAGAGAAATGGTGATAGCTCATAGTCCCTAGTGGTTTTAACATATTAATCAGTACTATTGAGCGCCCGAGACTTCGTCCGCGTGCAATTTTTGATTATCTATGAGATTCAAAATAGCGCCCTCAGGGAACAAAAATTTTCTTTGGCCCCATATAACACAAATAACTAATTATTGTCTCTGGGCCAGACTATATTATGGTTTACGAAAATTTTAGAATGTCATGATAATCATTGTCATAATATTTTAAAACAAATACCTACCGACATGGAAGCAATTATGTTGGAAGCAAGAATTATAGTTATACTTTTCCGGCGCTATCCGAATTTATCTCCGTTTACGAAATGAATCGTCAATTGAGGCTGGAACAGCGCGGCTGCCCCATTTCAAAACCTAGTATGTCTCCAAAATTGAGAATTTGAGTTTTTTAGCTACAACGTATTTCCTAGTAAGTGCCTACAACATGAAGAAACCCCAACGTCGATATCGTGCTTAGTTTATATTTTACAGCATACCCTAAACCTAGTAAGTGCAACGACTTCATGGACTTGACTTTTTCAAAACCTAGTAAGTCACAAAACTATTTCAAAAACCTAGTATGTCTCGCACACTTACTAGGTATTGGAATGGTAAAATACATATACTAGGTTTTGGGGTGGTCAAATAAAGATATTTAATATTTTTTAGGTTTAGTAAGTATTAAAAAAGTAAAGAGTTACTGGGTATTATTTCCATTTTTGTCGTGTGAGATATTAAATACAAAAAAGCGCGAGAACATGACGTATTAAGCGCGAGCGTCGCCTCGTCGTCGCCGTGATGGGTGAGGGGTGAGGAGACATTTTATGAAGAGGAAGTTAAGAACATGAACACAAGGAAAAAGCTAATTTGGCTATTGAAAGATATAGGTTAGATGCAGCAAAACTGAGCGAGAGACAAATCAAGTATTTCGCCATGGATTTGTTTGCAAAAAGTGATCCTACTCCCGGATATGCCACAATACAAAGATTCTTTTTTCTTAAGTCGATTAATAGCATTCAATCTCACGTTTGCACCTATCCAAAAGAAATCTAGTGATCACGCTGTATGTGTATTGTGGCATGAAGCAGTTGCTGGTCGAGATGCCAGCAATACTGTAGACGCAATAAAAGCTTTTATTTATGACCAAAGGGATGTGCAACATTTTTATTTGTGGGCTGACAACTGTACCGCACAAAATAAAAATTGGACGCTCTTTACAGCTATGGTCATGATAGTTAATAATGAAAGTAATGAAGTTGAGTCAATAACAATAAATTACTTAACTAAAGGGCATACTCATATGGCTGCAGATGCAGTACATGCAAATATTGAGCGGAAAATGAAGCGCCAAAGAGGAATTTATGATTTCTCAGATTTAAAAGACTGTGTCCTTAGAGCACAAAAGTGCATCAAAATTGTCGAAATTCAACAGCGTCATGAATGGCCAAAGAAAAAAGGGCTGACCGCGCTGGAGAGCCTCTTATCAGCTTAAGGCTGTGGTTCAGGTTAAATTTGTTAAAGGCTCACGGAACATTTTATATAAAACAAGGTATTCAATTCTTAGTCTTACAATTCAATATTTTATACTATGAGATAATTAATTCTGTGGTATTTAGTTAAGCTGCTATTTCGTATAGAATGTTAACTAATTTCGTTGTCAAAACAATTGTTACAGATATGACGAACATTTTCAAGAATTAGATTTTTTGGCAAAGAAGTTTGACGTTCAATCGATAGCTCCAGTTGTTAAAGAAGCAAGAAGAGTGAAGTCAGTGAAAACAAATGATATTATCAATAAATTGGTGCCCATGATGCCAGAATCTCGAAGAGCCTTTTGGCATCATTTGCCAACTAATGATAAATCTGTAGACCGAAATTGTACCCTTGAAAGTTTTGATTTTTAGTGGATTTTTTTTATCTTCAACATTGCTAGTAGAAACCATGCGTATTTCAATATTCTTTATTTTCTGTTTAAGAATGTACAAGAAATCCTTTAGAGTTCCCACGTCTGTCCCAAAACGAACAGCACTGTCTGTCGTACGTTTGATTACAGCTCCGATTCCGTCCGAAGCACCTTTTCCATGCCCACTTTCTAGGTAATTCCAGCCGATGGATTTTAATTCTGGAAACTGGTGCTGCAGTTGACTGATTACATAAAATATTTTACGATTGCGATATTGGCTTGATGGGCTGTCTGTTACAAAATGTAATGTATCAATACAAGTAATCCCTTTAATATATTGCAATATGGGGATTACACACCCAAGATTCAGGATGTGTCACAGATAGATAGCAATGTAAATGACCTAATGGGAAAAATAAGGACATGCTACGAAGCAGCATGCCCTCTAAAGACACGAAAAACAAAACAAGAACCAAAACACAGTTGGTGGGGCCCGGACCTTGAAAAGAAAAGACAAAGGTTAAGGCACCTATTCAACAGAGCAAAAAACACCAGACAAGACTCTGACTGGGATAACTTCCAAGAAGCACAATCGCAATACAAGAAACTTGTACGAAGCAAAGACAAGTCATGGCAGGGATTCTGCACAAACAAAGAATCATACGACACGGCTACTAGAATTAGGAAAATTCTAGCCGACGATAACAATCGCACACTAGGCACTTTGAAGAAAACTGATGGTAGTTATACCAAAGACGACAAAGAGGTCAGTGACGCTATCAATTTAGAAATCAGAATCATTTTAATTCTTTTCCGGCGCTTTCCAAATTTTACTTCCGTAAATGAAATTAATCGACAAATGAGACTGGACCAGCGGCCTGACTTAAAAACTAAAAAGGCTAGTGAGCAGGTAGATTTCATATATACCTACCTAACGTATTATAGATAGACTAGCAAATGCCCGCGACTTCGTCCGCGTGGTTTAAGTTTTTTTCCCCACAAGTACCTCCTTTAGTTTCTTCTTAATTTTCCGGTTTGTAAAGTAGCCTATGTCACTCTCCAGGTCCTCAACTGTCCTCAAATGCAAAAAATCAAGTCGATCCGTTGCTCTGTTGCGGCGTGATTGAAGGGCAAACTCTCTATTTAACATCCTTAAAGGGACAAAGTGTTCAAAAACTGTGAATCACGTATTTCTTCATTTCAAACCGAATTTCAAAATACCAAGTTGAAAAATGACAGATTTTCATTAAAAGTTTCAACCCCTATTTTTATCCTATGGGGGTAAAATTTTGAAAAACTCTGATACACGTACTTCTGATTCAAGCCAAAATACCAAGTTTCGTTGATATAATTTGAAAAATATCTTGAGAAATGCAGGACTTTATTAAAAATATACTTAATTGACAAAGCTTACTATTCGGTTAATGAGTATCTTAACGAACCTAGAAAGTGAAAAATAGTAAACTTTTGATTGGACATTCAAATTGGTTTGATGATATAGACAATAATAATAATAAATATATAATCGGAATAATTATGACATTTGGTGATGTAGACTTAGGTACTTGATATAAATCATCAAGGTTACAAAAGTAACCTTCTGGCAACGCTGTCATTAATCATTAATCAATGTTCAATCATTCAATGTTGTCACCTTTGATTTTCAAAGATTGTCACTTTTGTCAATGTCATTTTGCCATTGGCCATAGAACATGGATTGCCTTTCAGGCATTGACTTACCAATACCCGTAAATCAATAAATAGTTGGTAAATCGATGCTTTCAGGGCTTTCAGCTGGGCCCATGCAGCAGCTGGGCGACCGGCTAAAATGACAGCTACAATGTAACGATCGTTTCTGGTGAATGTAACAGGTATATAAGGGTATGCATTGAAAAGGGCCTTAATAAGAGATAAGTAATCTTCTACAACACCTCTAAAGTTGGGCGGTACTTGAGATCTTTCATTAGGATTTAAGACAATATTACGTTTTTGATTCATAACATTATTACTGTCATATCATTAGACAGGTTCAAGTGTTGTATATTTCGATCCAGAACATTATTTCTGTCCTGATTGAGCAGTCTTCTATTCACTCTCTGAGCTGCGTGCACTATCCCAAGATTCTGAGTCACTGTCTTCACCTGAAATGAATTAAAAAATTTCACACTATTACAAACAGAGAAATGGTGATAGCTCATAGTCCCTAGTGGTTTTAACATATTAATCAGTACTATTGAGCGCCCGGGACTTCGTCCGCGTGCAATTTTTGATTATCTATGAGATTCAAAATAGCGACCTCAGGGAACAAAAATTTTCTTTGGCCCCATATAACACAAATAACTAATTATTGTCTCTGGGCCAGACTATATTATGGTTTACGAAAATTTTAGAATGTCATGATAATTATTGTCATAATATTTTAAAACAAATACCTACCGACATGGAAGCAATTATGTTGGAAGCAAGAATTATACTTATACTTTTCCGGCGCTATCCGAATTTTATCTCCGTTTACGAAATGAATCGTCAATTGAGGCTGGAACAGCGCGGCTGCCCCATTTCAAAACCTAGTATGTCTCCAAAATTGAGAATTTGAGTTTTTTAGCTACAACGTATTTCCTAGTAAGTGCCTACAACATGAAGAAACCCCAACGTCGATATCGTGCTTAGTTTATATTTTACAGCATACCCTAAACCTAGTAAGTCACAAAACTATTTCAAAAACCTAGTATGTCTCGCACACTTACTAGGTATTGGAATGGTAAAATACATATACTAGGTTTTGGGGTGGTCAAATAAAGATATTTAATATTTTTTAGGTTTAGTAAGTATTAAAAAAGTAAAGAGTTACTGGGTATTATTTCCATTTTTGTCGTGTGAGATATTAAATACAAAAAAGCGCGAGAACATGACGTATTAAGCGCGAGCGTCGCCTCGTCGTCGCCGTGATGGGTGAGGGGTGAGGAGACATTTTATGAAGAGGAAGTTAAGAACATGAACACAAGGAAAAAGCTAATTTGGCTATTGAAAGATATAGGTTAGATGCAGCAAAACTGAGCGAGAGACAAATCAAGTATTTCGCCATGGATTTGTTTGCAAAAAGTGATCCTACTCCCGGATATGCCACAATACAAAGATTCTTTTTTCTTAAGTCGATTAATAGCATTCAATCTCACGTTTGCACCTATCCAAAAGAAATCTAGTGATCACGCTGTATGTGTATTGTGGCATGAAGCAGTTGCTGGTCGAGATGCCAGCAATACTGTAGACGCAATAAAAGCTTTTATTTATGACCAAAGGGATGTGCAACATTTTTATTTGTGGGCTGACAACTGTACCGCACAAAATAAAAATTGGACGCTCTTTACAGCTATGGTCATGATAGTTAATAATGAAAGTAATGAAGTTGAGTCAATAACAATAAATTACTTAACTAAAGGGCATACTCATATGGCTGCAGATGCAGTACATGCAAATATTGAGCGGAAAATGAAGCGCCAAAGAGGAATTTATGATTTCTCAGATTTAAAAGACTGTGTCCTTAGAGCACAAAAGTGCATCAAAATTGTCGAAATTCAACAGCGTCATGAATGGCCAAAGAAAAAAGGGCTGACCGCGCTGGAGAGCCTCTTATCAGCTTAAGGCTGTGGTTCAGTTTAAATTTGTTAAAGGCTCACGGAACATTTTATATAAAACAAGGTATTCAATTCTTAGTCTTACAATTCAATATTTTATACTATGAGATAATTAATTCTGTGGTATTTAGTTAAGCTGCTATTTCGTATAGAATGTTAACTAATTTCGTTGTCAAAACAATTGTTACAGATATGACGAACATTTTCAAGAATTAGATTTTTTGGCAAAGAAGTTTGACGTTCAATCGATAGCTCCAGTTGTTAAAGAAGCAAGAAGAGTGAAGTCAGTGAAAACAAATGATATTATCAATAAATTGGTGCCCATGATGCCAGAATCTCGAAGAGCCTTTTGGCATCATTTGCCAACTAATGATAAATCTGTAGACCGAAATTGTACCCTTGAAAGTTTTGATTTTTAGTGGATTTTTTTTATCTTCAACATTGCTAGTAGAAACCATGCGTATTTCAATATTCTTTATTTTCTGTTTAAGAATGTACAAGAAATCCTTTAGAGTTCCCACGTCTGTCCCAAAACGAACAGCACTGTCTGTCGTACGTTTGATTACAGCTCCGATTCCGTCCGAAGCACCTTTTCCATGCCCACTTTCTAGGTAATTCCAGCTGATGGATTTTAATTCTGGAAACTGGTGCTGCAGTTGACTGATTACATAAAATATTTTACGATTGCGATATTGGCTTGATGGGCTGTCTGTTACAAAATGTAATGTATCAATACAAGTAATCCCTTTAATATATTGCAATATGGGGATTACACACCCAAGATTCAGGATGTGTCACAGATAGATAGCAATGTAAATGACCTAATGGGAAAAATAAGGACATGCTACGAAGCAGCATGCCCTCTAAAGACACGAAAAACAAAACAAGAACCAAAACACAGTTGGTGGGGCCCGGACCTTGAAAAGAAAAGACAAAGGTTAAGGCACCTATTCAACAGAGCAAAAAACACCAGACAAGACTCTGACTGGGATAACTTCCAAGAAGCACAATCGCAATACAAGAAACTTGTACGAAGCAAAGACAAGTCATGGCAGGGATTCTGCACAAACATAGAATCATACGACACGGCTACTAGAATTAGGAAAATTCTAGCCGACGATAACAATCGCACACTAGGCACTTTGAAGAAAACTGATGGTAGTTATACCAAAGACGACAAAGAGGTCAGTGACGCTATCAATTTAGAAATCAGAATCATTTTAATTCTTTTCCGGCGCTTTCCAAATTTTACTTCCGTAAATGAAATTAATCGACAAATGAGACTGGACCAGCGGCCTGACTTAAAAACTAAAAAGGCTAGTGAGCAGGTAGATTTCATATATACCTACCTAACGTATTATAGATAGACTAGCAAATGCCCGCGACTTCGTCCGCGTGGTTTAAGTTTTTTTCCCCACAAGTACCTCCTTTAGTTTCTTCTTAATTTTCCGGTTTGTAAAGTAGCCTATGTCACTCTCCAGGTCCTCAACTGTCCTCAAATGCAAAAAATCAAGTCGATCCGTTGCTCTGTTGCGGCGTGATTGAAGGGCAAACTCTCTATTTAACATCCTTAAAGGGACAAAGTGTTCAAAAACTGTGAATCACGTATTTCTTCATTTCAAACCGAATTTCAAAATACCAAGTTGAAAAATGACAGATTTTCATTAAAAGTTTCAACCCCTATTTTTATCGGGGGTAAAATTTTGAAAAACTCTGATACACGTACTTCTGATTCAAGCCAAAATACCAAGTTTCGTTGATATAATTTGAAAAATATCTTGAGAAATGCAGGACTTTATTAAAAATATACTTAATTGACAAAGCTTACTATTCGGTTAATGAGTATCTTAACGAACCTAGAAAGTGAAAAATAGTAAACTTTTGATTGGACATTCAAATTGGTTTGATGATATAGACAATAATAATAATAAATATATAATCGGAATAATTATGACATTTGGTGATGTAGACTTAGGTACTTGATATAAATCATCAAGGTTACAAAAGTAACCTTCTGGCAACGCTGTCATTAATCATTAATCAATGTTCAATCATTCAATGTTGTCACCTTTGATTTTCAAAGATTGTCACTTTTGTCAATGTCATTTTGCCATTGGCCATAGAACATGGATTGCCTTTCAGGCATTGACTTACCAATACCCGTAAATCAATAAATAGTTGGTAAATCGATGCTTTCAGGGCTTTCAGCTGGGCCCATGCAGCAGCTGGGCGACCGGCTAAAATGACAGCTACAATGTAACGATCGTTTCTGGTGAATGTAACAGGTATATAAGGGTATGCATTGAAAAGGGCCTTAATAAGAGATAAGTAATCTTCTACAACACCTCTAAAGTTGGGCGGTACTTGAGATCTTTCATTAGGATTTAAGACAATATTACGTTTTTGATTCATAACATTATTACTGTCATATCATTAGACAGATTCAAGTGTTGTATATTTCGATCCAGAACATTATTTCTGTCCTGATTGAGCAGTCTTCTATTCACTCTCTGAGCTGCGTGCACTATCCCAAGATTCTGAGTCACTGTCTTCACCTGAAATGAATTAAAAAATTTCACACTATTACAAACAGAGAAATGGTGATAGCTCATAGTCCCTAGTGGTTTTAACATATTAATCAGTACTATTGAGCGCCCGGGACTTCGTCCGCGTGCAATTTTTGATTATCTATGAGATTCAAAATAGCGACCTCAGGGAACAAAAATTTTCTTTGGCCCCATATAACACAAATAACTAATTATTGTCTCTGGGCCAGACTATATTATGGTTTACGAAAATTTTAGAATGTCATGATAATCATTGTCATAATATTTTAAAACAAATACCTACCGACATGGAAGCAATTATGTTGGAAGCAAGAATTATAGTTATACTTTTCCGGCGCTATCCGAATTTTATCTCCGTTTACGAAATGAATCGTCAATTGAGGCTGGAACAGCGCGGCTGCCCCATTTCAAAACCTAGTATGTCTCCAAAATTGAGAATTTGAGTTTTTTAGCTACAACGTATTTCCTAGTAAGTGCCTACAACATGAAGAAACCCCAACGTCGATATCGTGCTTAGTTTATATTTTACAGCATACCCTAAACCTAGTAAGTGCAACGACTTCATGGACTTGACTTTTTCAAAACCTAGTAAGTCACAAAACTATTTCAAAAACCTAGTATGTCTCGCACACTTACTAGGTATTGGAATGGTAAAATACATATACTAGGTTTTGGGGTGGTCAAATAAAGATATTTAATATTTTTTAGATTTAGTAAGTATTAAAAAAGTAAAGAGTTACTGGGTATTATTTCCATTTTTGTCGTGTGAGATATTAAATACAAAAAAGCGCGAGAACATGACGTATTAAGCGCGAGCGTCGCCTCGTCGTCGCCGTGATGGGTGAGGGGTGAGGAGACATTTTATGAAGAGGAAGTTAAGAACATGAACACAAGGAAAAAGCTAATTTGGCTATTGAAAGATATAGGTTAGATGCAGCAAAACTGAGCGAGAGACAAATCAAGTATTTCGCCATGGATTTGTTTGCAAAAAGTGATCCTACTCCCGGATATGCCACAATACAAAGATTCTTTTTTCTTAAGTCGATTAATAGCATTCAATCTCACGTTTGCACCTATCCAAAAGAAATCTAGTGATCACGCTGTATGTGTATTGTGGCATGAAGCAGTTGCTGGTCGAGATGCCAGCAATACTGTAGACGCAATAAAAGCTTTTATTTATGACCAAAGGGATGTGCAACATTTTTATTTGTGGGCTGACAACTGTACCGCACAAAATAAAAATTGGACGCTCTTTACAGCTATGGTCATGATAGTTAATAATGAAAGTAATGAAGTTGAGTCAATAACAATAAATTACTTAACTAAAGGGCATACTCATATGGCTGCAGATGCAGTACATGCAAATATTGAGCGGAAAATGAAGCGCCAAAGAGGAATTTATGATTTCTCAGATTTAAAAGACTGTGTCCTTAGAGCACAAAAGTGCATCAAAATTGTCGAAATTCAACAGCGTCATGAATGGCCAAAGAAAAAAGGGCTGACCGCGCTGGAGAGCCTCTTATCAGCTTAAGGCTGTGGTTCAGGTTAAATTTGTTAAAGGCTCACGGAACATTTTATATAAAACAAGGTATTCAATTCTTAGTCTTACAATTCAATATTTTATACTATGAGATAATTAATTCTGTGGTATTTAGTTAAGCTGCTATTTCGTATAGAATGTTAACTAATTTCGTTGTCAAAACAATTGTTACAGATATGACGAACATTTTCAAGAATTAGATTTTTTGGCAAAGAAGTTTGACGTTCAATCGATAGCTCCAGTTGTTAAAGAAGCAAGAAGAGTGAAGTCAGTGAAAACAAATGATATTATCAATAAATTGGTGCCCATGATGCCAGAATCTCGAAGAGCCTTTTGGCATCATTTGCCAACTAATGATAAATCTGTAGACCGAAATTGTACCCTTGAAAGTTTTGATTTTTAGTGGATTTTTTTTATCTTCAACATTGCTAGTAGAAACCATGCGTATTTCAATATTCTTTATTTTCTGTTTAAGAATGTACAAGAAATCCTTTAGAGTTCCCACGTCTGTCCCAAAACGAACAGCACTGTCTGTCGTACGTTTGATTACAGCTCCGATTCCGTCCGAAGCACCTTTTCCATGCCCACTTTCTAGGTAATTCCAGCTGATGGATTTTAATTCTGGAAACTGGTGCTGCAGTTGACTGATTACATAAAATATTTTACGATTGCGATATTGGCTTGATGGGCTGTCTGTTACAAAATGTAATGTATCAATACAAGTAATCCCTTTAATATATTGCAATATGGGGATTACACACCCAAGATTCAGGATGTGTCACAGATAGATAGCAATGTAAATGACCTAATGGGAAAAATAAGGACATGCTACGAAGCAGCATGCCCTCTAAAGACACGAAAAACAAAACAAGAACCAAAACACAGTTGGTGGGGCCCGGACCTTGAAAAGAAAAGACAAAGGTTAAGGCACCTATTCAACAGAGCAAAAAACACCAGACAAGACTCTGACTGGGATAACTTCCAAGAAGCACAATCGCAATACAAGAAACTTGTACGAAGCAAAGACAAGTCATGGCAGGGATTCTGCACAAACATAGAATCATACGACACGGCTACTAGAATTAGGAAAATTCTAGCCGACGATAACAATCGCACACTAGGCACTTTGAAGAAAACTGATGGTAGTTATACCAAAGACGACAAAGAGGTCAGTGAAACTCTTATACAAACACATTTCCCCGGCAGCAAAATAGTAGACAACCCAGACTGGGCGGATCCACAGAGCACACCCTCAGAAGCTGACTGGGATATAGCTAACAAAATAGTCACACATGAGAAGGTACGGTGGGCCATAGACACGTTCCACCCCTTCAAATCACCAGGGACAGATCAAATCTTTCCAGCCCTCCTGCAGTGGGGGGTTACGGAGATAACACCATGGCTAGTACAGATTTTTCAAGCTTGTATAGCCTTTAAATACATACCAATCTCGTGGAAAGAAGTGAAAGTGGTTTTCTTGCCCAAACCAGGCAAGAATGATTGCACCGAACCGAAGGCTTTCAGACCTATCAGCCTAACATCCTTCCTGCTGAAAACGCTGGAAAGGCTTGGTGACCGTTTCCTTAGAGACGGAGCCCTAAGGACTATACCAATACACCGAAACCAACATGCCTACAGTACCGGCAAGTCAACAGAGACGGCTCTCCACGACGTGGTAACGAAGATAGAGCACGACCTAGAAAACAAACTATCAACATTAGGAGCTTTCATAGACATTGAAGGAGCTTTTGACAAAACCACCTTTAAGAGAATTGATAAAGCCCTACAACGATACGAAGTACCCAAAACTCTAAGACAATGGATAGGAGCCCTACTCGAAAAAAGGGTCATCCAACTTGACATAAACGGTATAACAAAGGGCATAGTAGGCAAAGGGTGCCCACAAGGAGGAGTGTTATCTCCAATCCTGTGGAACCTGGTCGTTGACAACTTAATAACAAAAAAACCGGGCAAGTGCGAGTCGGACTCGCGCACGAAGGGTTCCGTACCATTATTAATAAATAATTACCTTTGTTAATGAACCGGAAGACTAACTTTGTTTGTAGAGGTTTAAATCAAAAACTATCATAACTAAAAATAATTAAAAATCTGTTTTAGAATGTACAAAGTAAACCCTTTCATATGATACCCCACACAGTACAGTTATCTCACTTTTAAATTTCAACCCTCCGATTTTTCCCCCTTTTTAAATAAGAACAAAAATAATTTCCAATTTTTTTTAATTTCAGTGTCTTTGGGCCACTAATATACACAACTATTCCAATTTTCATGTCGATAGCTTCGGTAGTTACTGAAATAATCGAGTGCGACGGACGGACAGACGGACAGACAGACGGAGAAAGTCGCACCATAAGGGTTCCATTTTACCATTTTGGTACGGAACCCTAAAAATGAACAACAACGGATTCTACACAATAGGTTATGCAGATGACATAACAATTCTGATAGGTGGCAAACACGAAAACACACTCTGTGCAATAATGCAAGATGCACTTAGACTCATAGAGAAATGGTGCAAAGACAATGAACTAACAGTGAACCCAAAAAAGACTGAACTAGTACTGTTCACAAACAAAAGGAAACCAGATGTACCAAGAATGCCAACACTCTTCGGTACAAATCTAACACTATCAACAGAAGTTAAATATCTGGGGGTAACTCTAGATACCAAGCTCAACTGGAAGAAACATATAGACACGAAAATACAAAAAACAACAATAATCCTAAATCAATGCAAACGCATGATCGGGAAAACCTGGGGTCTAAAACCAAAGATAATGCTCTGGCTGTATCTGACAGTGGTAAGAAGCTCATTAACATACGCGTCACTAGTATGGTGGCCCAGAACGCTTCAGACGACAACCCAACAGGAACTACAAAAATTCCAAAGACAAGCATGCCTAGCGATCACTAACTGCATGAGCACCACCCCAACAGATGCTTTAGAGGTAATACTGGGAATCCCCCCCTACATCTTCACATAAAAGAAGAAGCTAAGGATTAAGACTTATGGGCTGTGGAAAGATGCAAACACAACACATACCCGGATACTGTCAGGTGAGAACATGAAGTGTCCACTGTTAGGATGGATCTGTGACAAAACACGGAAGGAACACATAATCGAGAAAGAATATGAGATCAACATCTCAGATACCGGAATACACAAAAATACTGTAGATACGATAGACGTTTACACAGACGGGTCAAAAACCAGCCAGGGAACCGGTGCAGGAGTGTACTGTCCCGAACTAAATATACACTCGCCGGCATATTTAGCGGAACATAAAAAAAGGTTTGATATCAGTATCATATTAGGTTGCTGGCTGGTTTATACGTCATTTAATTTAAAAAGAAATATTTTCAAATTAAGAAAACAACTGAACATCACATTTTATGCAATTGTTTTAATTTTATTCAAATACACCTTATCTGGAGCGAACTTCGAGTATTTCTTCCTTCTGATTTTGATTTAAAATTTCATTGGAATACTGTTTTTTGTTAGTTTTTTTTAAACGCGTATCTTTCTGGAGTTGATGACTGAATTATGCCTGACTTAGCCCCAACGGAGATTGCCAGGGCACTCGAAATGCGAAGAAATGGTCAAACCTACAGAGTGATATCCAGAGATCTTCGTCGACCAGTTTCAACGATCCATCGCAGTATCCAACGGTTCAGGGGGACCGGTACTTATGTGAGAAGAGCAGGACAAGGCAGAAAAAGACGCACTTCGAGTAGGGATGATCGTTTCATTCGGCTTCGTGTACGTAGGAACCCCCGTTTGACGGCCGTCCAAGCCCGACATGAGTTAGAAGCAGTGCGGGGTGTAACCGTAAGTGAGCGTACGGTACGAAGAAGGCTCGAAGAAGCTGGTTTGGGTTCATTTGTGCCCGCCAAGGCTCCAAGGCTCGAGGTAAATCATCGTAGAAACAGGTTAACTTTTGCTCAGGAACATCGACTTTGGAACGCGGACCAATGGAGTAAGGTATTGTTTAGTGATGAGTGCAGAATTCTCTTAAATCAAATTGACGGCAGGCAAAGAATATACAGACGCAAAGGAGAACGATACATTCAGACAAATTTTGAAACTACAGTTGCATACGGTGGTGGATCAATAATGGTTTGGGCGGGCATTTGTTTCGGAGCTCGCACAGACTTGGTAGTGATTGACAGAGGGAGTCTGACTGCAGACCGCTATATCAGAGAAGTTTTAGAAGAAAATGTCGTACCGTTTGCCCCATATATCGGTGACGATTTTGTTTTTATGCAGGATAATGCTCGGCCGCATACCGCTCGGGTAACTCAAGCTTATCTTAATGATTATGAATATCACTGTTATGGAGTGGCCGGCGAGATCACCGGATATGAACCCAATAGAGCACGTTTGGGACTTGCTGAAAAGAAAAGTTAAGTCCAGAATTCCAGCTCCTGCCAACGTGGGTGAACTGCGAATCGCCGTAGTTGAGGAATGGCGGAGACTATCCCAAGAGACCATCGATAACATCATTCTCAGTATGCCTAGACGAGTAGAAACTTTAATAAGAGCACGTGGAGGAAATACGCGATATTAATCACCATTTTTCTAATTTAATTAATTGTTATTTTAATATTAAATTTCACTTTTCCCGGTTACATGAAAAGTTCAAAAATGTACCATTTTTCACAAATAGCCTTTACTCGCAAAATCTGTTCTTAATGTGATCTCATTTTAAGTAAAACAAATGAAACTTTAAAAAACAAAAGAATTGTAGTAAGTAGATTTTAAAATAAAACCATATTTTTTTAATTATGGACCTTTTTTTTATGTTCCGCTAAATATGCCGGCGAGTATACATATTGCTCGCGCGCTCGGTAAGAATAACTCTGTTTTTCAAGCGGAGTGCGTCGTCATCACTGCGGCGGCCATGGCAATGGCCGACAGACAGGTAACAAACTTTCATATTAACATTTTTAGTGATAGTCAGGCAGTCCTGCGAGCTCTAGCCAAAAGTACGACCTCATCTAAGCTCGTATTGGATTGCCATAACGCACTACAAACACTAAATAAAAATAAAAAAAAAGCCTTTTATTCATCCTTAATAAATAGGTGATTTGTTGACTTTACAAGTATTATACATGCATCTTAATATTTTTTATGACATTATATATATATATTATTTACGTATTTCGGAACCCTACATATCGATAAATAGCTAAATGACTAAATAATACCCAACAATTGCCAAACTTAACCTCAAAACTTAAAAGTCAGATTACTCCAAACTCCCATTTAATATCTGAATGATTTTTTTTATTATTTAATCCTGAGTATATTTCCAATGTTTTACCGTTAATTTCATTAAGACGCAAGAATGGCCCAAATCTCATACAAAAATGGTCAAGATCCTTTCCCGTTGAAAAAATTAACGGACGAAGCACCTCCTGCCAAAGGAAGCAGTGTAGTAGCTGTTGCAAAAGTAGATAATACAGATCTGTACGCTATTAGCTGGAGGGACAGGAAAGTTCATACTTTTATTTCATCATGTGGAACAACGCTGTCTGGTACTCCTGCAAGAAACGACGATATGATGAATGTGGAACAGTACGTTTTAAAGAAATACCTAGACCAAAAATCGTAGAAACTTATTTTACACCGTCTATTGATATACACAACCATATTCGTCAAAGCGGCCTTGCTTTAGAACAAGTTTGGAAAACACATAAATGGACTCATAGAATATTTGCATCTCTTCTTGGTGTGATAGAAACCAATGCATTTTTAGCTTTCAATTACTTTATGCAGCCTGAAAATGAAAAGCTTGATCATGACACCTTCACAACAAACCTAAGCTTACAGCTCATTAATAGAGGTCACGATAGGCAGATTTTGCAAGAAGCAGATCAAAACCGCATTGTTGAAGATCACATGTTAGAAGCACTTTCAAAAGACGATACCCGCCAGCGAGTTCAAAGAAAATGCATCATTTGTTCCCGTATCCATAAAAGACAGCAAAAAGCAAGCTACTATTGCAAATTATGTGGAAAGCGATGCGTTTTGTGTGCTCCTCAGACGGGGCGCAATTGTTTTGTATACCACGTAACAAACGGAATTCCAACTTAAGAACCCTTTTATTGTACTTCTGTTGATTAAACCTTATAAAATAATCAACCATGTGTTTCTCTCATTTATTAACCAATAGCTTGAATAACCCGTCCATACTAATTTTATGAATATGAATGAAAATGTAACTCTGCTACTACTGAAATATCACTAAACCAAAAATTAATATACCTACGTCAAATATCGTATGACAATATTTTGTACCCTACAAAAATATAAAATTATATTTCAAAAACTTACAATATACCTGCATGTATTTAAATTTCTCTCTACTAATATTATAAATCAGAAAGTTACTCTATCTGTCTATTATGCCTTTACCCCTGAAGAGCTGCTCAATTTTGATAAATTAGAATTTGGAGAAGGACATGGGTTTTTTTTATAAAAGTACAAAATAAAGTACAAGTACAATTTTTTTTTTAATAAAGTACAAAATGTTTTTACCCCCTGATTTTTCGGTCAACTTGCGCCGTCCTGCCAGCAGTCGGCGTTCTGCCAGAAGGACACACGTCACAATTCAAAGAAATTGAAGGCCTGCTAGAAGTCCTTCCAGAAGAGCTTCTAGAAGGACATTTTTTTGGACGATTTATCACTAAAGTGGTTATTTTGCCGTATGTGCGTCGGCCTGAAATGAAAAGGACCGCAAGCCGGTAATAATAATTATTTTATACAGGCAAACGTATCCGCAATTTATTTCAGTATATGAACTGAATAAATTGTTAAAATTAGACAGAAGACCAGATCTGAAAAGGCTAGTGAGCAGGTAGATTTCATATGAAAATGAAAAGCTTGATCATGACACCTTCACAACAAACCTAAGCTTACAGCTCATTAATAGAGGTCACGATAGGCAGATTTTGCAAGAAGCAGATCAAAACCGCATTGTTGAAGATCACATGTTAGAAGCACTTTCAAAAGACGATACCCGCCAGCGAGTTCAAAGAAAATGCATCATTTGTTCCCGTATCCATAAAAGACAGCAAAAAGCAAGCTACTATTGCAAATTATGTGGAAAGCGATGCGTTTTGTGTGCTCCTCAGACGAGGCGCAATTGTTTTGTATACCACGTAACAAACGGAATTCCAACTTAAGAACCCTTTTATTGTACTTCTGTTAATTAAACCTTATAAAATAATCAACCATGTGTTTCTCTCATTTATTAACCAATAGCTTGAATAACCCGTCCATACTAATTTTATTAATGAAAATGTAACTCTGCTACTACTGAATTATCACTAAACCAAAAATTAATATACGTCAAATATCGTATCAAAATATTTTCTACCCTACAAACATATAAAATTATTTTAAAAACTTACAATATACCTGCATGTATTTAAGGCAAGGGACGCGGAAAAGGTAGAAATGCTTCTGATATAGGAAGTTGGTACTGTTTTGTTTGCGATGAAGACAGAATTGCTGATATGAGGCTTTGCATCGGTTGTGGATCGTATGTTCACGAAGAATGTGTTGGGCTTACGTCCAAAGACAAAGAAATTTTTATTTGTGTAAAGTGTGAGTGATGACGAATTGATAATGAAGCTATATCTTGTTCAGGGACTTGATAATGTTGACTTCTACTTGAGTAATTTTTGTCAAAAATGATTATTATTGTTTCGTAGTATTTTGATCTCAGAATGTGCCAATATTATTTTTTTAAGTTTTATTATTTTAATGCTATAAGAAAGTTTGTTTAATTTTGATATTTTCTTTAAGTAGGTACGAAAAATATAGTATTACTTACTATAAGTACAAAATGTTTTGTTAATTTACTTTAAAATTGTATTTCCTAATATAAAACTAGTTTTTTATTCAGAAATTTACTTTATTTCAATATCTGATCCTGTATTAATAAGAAATTATATGTGTGTTTAATTCATAACGGTAATATGGCCACGCAGTGGCCATTTTCACCTGCACTATCGGAAATATGGCCAATTTCCCACTTTTAAAAAAAAATTGTGCAAGAAGAGTTGTACTTGCACTTCAATTTCATACTACCTATATTATGTTACCTAGATAGATAGACGATAAAATAAAAAAGAGGTTAATTACCCCATGTGTTACACAGAGCGAAAAAAATTATGTCAAACCTTATGGTGGCCATATTCGACCCAGGTACCTTAGATTATGTTATATGTACACTTGTGTTGCGCGATGTATGGTATGTATGATGGGTACTACGACGGCGGTGCGCGCCGCCGCCGCAGCAGCCGCCCATCACCCTCGTGAGTATCGCGAGCACCCGCACCGTCACCTCGCGTCGCTCACTCCCGACCCACAGCCTCACAACACTATCGCAACAAGCCCCATCACAGAACCATATATCACATAGCCTCCATCATAAAAGCCCCATCACATCACATATCACCACTAGTGATATGCCGGATCGTTAAAAATGTACGAGGATACGAGCTGAGGATACAGATTTTAACTTTCTTACTCAATTCACATACCAATTACCAATACTGTGCTCAATCGGTGTCGGCACCACCGACCCATCCCCACCCATCTATGTGACGAAAACACAAACCCTATCATATAGCCCCCTGGCTCCGTCACGAGAGCCATCACATCACACCCATCACAATACCACATCTATCACGTCACCCAAGTCCCTAACCCACAATTGCATTATAAGGGCGAGAGAAGAAAAAACGTCACTCACAACCACCACACCACACCACCATTGTTAGAGCAATGTCAACAAATGCGTCTGCATCAGTTTTGGCATAGCGTAATGTGTCTTGCATGAAGACTGCCATGTATTGTTTAGGTATTTTAATAACCCATTTGTACTGCCTCATTTGTTGCAAAGGTTTATGGGCGGGGTGATAATAACTTAACATCAGTGGACCCGCATCCTTGCGTCACGAAATGCCACCACTCTACAGCTCGTTGTAAAGTTTTGAAGCCTATGCACATTTATTTATTATGTACCTATTTTCTACGCGCAGACGACGCGATACAAACGCTCGCCTAAAAAAGTTTGTATGATCATGAAAACGAAACAATCTACTTTTTAATCTAAAATACGCTATAAAACTTCCCCTATGATTTGGTGAAAACACATCTTTATCATAACTTCAGATGGTAGGTACGAAAAAAGCTGGTGTTCTTGTGCCTCAGCTCATTTAGAGTAAGATCCCAGAGCGATCTGACATAACTTATTTTCACATGGATGAAACCTAGGTTCTCAGTAGCGTCTCATGTTCTTTGAATAATCTGCGTGTTTGTGGAGCTCGCCTTGTGACACCTGGCTAACAAACAGGTAAAAAAGGTAAGGGCATTATCGATTTTCGTTCGATGAATCGCCTTGCAAAGGCCAAAACCTGTATGTTTTGTGTTATGGAAGAAATGGTTTTGATAATATTATTTAAGCTCAAAAGATGCATAAAGGCATTATATTACAAACAAACTGTATACTCAGAGTAAAGAGAAAATGAGGAAAACCCTGTGGAAAAGTTATTTGTTTCCGTATGCAATTAAATCTAGTAAGTTAAAAATTTTTTTACTCAGTTTGTGTATGACAAACTATACAGGGAATTTGTTTTTTAACTTGGTAAAACATCTATTTAAGATTAGAATGTTTACCTTTTGTAATTTACATTTACGTTCCAAAACTCCAAAATTATCCAATTTTTGATTTCGTCAATCGCAAACGGTCATTAGGGGAACGGAAGGTAAAACGGACCCTGTAGGTAAAACGGACCGCGCTAATAACTTTCAAACTGTTAACGCCATCTATAATCGACTGGCATCAACTTGACAGGGGCCTCTCACTCAAAGTAGGACATTGTCCCTGGAGCGGCCATACAGCGGCACGCGTTTTTATCAAGGTAAGTTATTTTTTGCCTATTTTGATGTAAAAACAGCTAATTTTGATCAGCCTTCAGTATAATTACGTTAAAGTTATCAGTAATTTTGTGTTATTGTTTGAGATATTGTTAATGTTACCTAGTTTTACCGATAAAAAAGGCAGAGTTCTCCTCAATCTTAACCTCAAAATAATTTATTGTTTACATGTCTCCCGAAAGGCAAAACGGACCGAGCAAAACGGACCACGTGGTCCGTTTTACCTTCAGTACAGTTTTTTTTTGTACTTTTATAAATTTGATATTTAAACAGGTATTTTTTTTTCAGATGGTTAACAATTATAAAAGAAAGTCGGACCGACAATCTTGGCGTGAGGTGGACATGAAAAATGCCATTGAAACAGTAGCCAAACGCGAAATGGGACTTAACAAAGCGGCCGCCACATTTAATGTTCCAAAGACTACACTAATACGAAGACTTAGCAAATATGAAAGCACCAAAGACCTAACTGTAGCTACGGAAAAGAAGATGGGCAGGTATGAAAAGATTTTTAGCGTCGACCAAGAGAGAGAACTAGCATCCCATGTCAAAAATATGGAAAATCGCTTTTTTGGTTTAACCACAAAGGATCTCAGGCGTCTCGCATATGAGCTAGCCGAACAAAATAATCTGCAACACAATTTCTGCCACGAGACAAAAATGGCTGGAAGAATATGGCTCGAAAATTTCTTAAAGCGTAACCCCGACTTAAGTCTGCGAAAACCCGAACCGACTTCAGCAGCCCGAGCGTCCGGCTTCAACCAGGTTCAGGTTAAACGATTTTTCGATTTATTAACAGATTTAATAACAACGCATAAATTTACACCCGATCGAATCTTTAATGTCGATGAAACGGGCATGACAACTGTACCAAAAAGCATGCCTCGTATTCTTGGTACAAAAGGAAAAAAACAGGTGGGTCTATTAACTTCTGCTGAGCGAGGCCAGCTTGTCACTGTTGTTTGCTGCTTTGGTGCGGACGGGTCTTACATGCCTCCCGTATTCGTGTTCCCTCGTAAAAGGATGAAACCCGAATTGTTGCTAAATGCTCCACGAGGATCTTCGGCGTATTGTTATGAAAGCGGTTGGATACAAAAAGATATTTTCACAGAGTGGTTCAAGAAGTTCATCAAGTTTTCAAGGGCATCCGTCGATAATCCAGTCTTGCTTTTGCTTGATGGGCATGCCAGTCACACCAAAAATTTGGATATCATCGAATTAGGACGGAATAACGGTGTGCATGTGCTTTCATTTCCGCCTCACTGCACACACAGACTGCAACCTTTGGATGTAGGATTTATGAAGCCTTTTTCAACTTATTATACCGAAGCTGCAAATAATTGGCTAAGATTTAATCCGGGAAAAGTAATAACCCAATTCCAAGTTGCAGAGCTAGTCGACAAAGCCTTTCAAAAAGCTGCAACTTTGTCAACTGCTTATAACGCTTTTCGAACCACCGGCATCTGGCCGTTAAACCCTGACGTGTTCACAGAAGCAGACTCTTTGGCAGCGGCGACCACTGACATTGAGATGCCAGAAGCAACGCCAAGGGATAATGAACATGGACCATCAATGATTCGTCCCGAAGAATTGCCCGCCATTGACGAACTTGGATTATCAGTAGCTGACGATCATGCAGCTTTGCAAATAAATATGACACCGCCTCTTGTCAACGATGAGACAGTTACAGCGCAACCTGGCACATCTAGCAATGAAGGTGTCACTGAACCATTGTTATCAATAACTAATATAGATTTGAACATCATTGGATCACCATCATCAACATTATGTGATCAGAGCATTTCCAAAAAGGATCTAACAAACAATGATGAACAACAGCCATCTACGAGTACATCCTTTTCTATTGCTCCAAAGGATATAATGCCCATCCCTAGAACTTCTAAACGGACTAGACCCAATATAAAGCGAGGAAAGACAGTCGAAATAACATCATCACCTTATCGTGAAGAATTAGAAGCTACTAAAAAAACACAGGAAATTAAAGAAAATGCAAAGATGGTAAAACAAAATCTTTTTAATGAAAAAAAGGGGAAAGGGAAACAAACAAACACGCAAAAAGGAAAAGGAAAAGGGAAATCTACAAAGAAGAACGCTCAAAAGAAAAGAAAGGACTCATCTAGTGAAGATGAAGAAGACGTACGATGTTTCTATTGTTCACATTTATTTTCTGAATCGGCAAAAGGCTGGGTTCAGTGCCCCGTGTGTTCTTTATGGGCACACTGTTCTTGTGCTGGTGTCGAAGACGATGACGAAGATGTTAGATTTGTTTGCGAAAGGTGTGACGATGAATAGTTTTTTTTTTTTTGTTCTTATGTTGCAATAAATAGGTCCATTTTGCCTTCATGCCTGGTTCGTTTTACCTTCACGTGAAGGCAAAACGGACCAAACCGAGGGTTTTGGAAATCATCCAATATCTTTTGTATCTGTGATTTGATGAAAGTGTTCCTTAATAATAAGTTTGATTAATAAATGTTCCATTAAATAATAACTAAGAAAGAAGAATAAAGCTATTATTTTTTGTGTGACATTGATTTTTCCTTAGGTGGTCCGTATTACCTTCGCTTCCATGCTGCATGAATGGAATCGCTACTTTACAAAGTGTCATACCTACTCGTACAGCAACACTTTACCCTCCCGCGCATCCCGATTCCCGCGATTCAATTAGCACAAAAAAATTGCGATCACGAGTAGGTAGTCAGGAGCAAAGAGTAGAGGAGTATTTTGTCAAGTGGTTGAGTTCACTACGTTCCGTCGATTTTTAAGGTGATCTATTTTTTCTAGATATACCTAGTACCTACTAGGATTCATGTATCGTTTTTGTTCAGAGTTATATTTTGTAGATAAAAATAAGTCGGGTTTTCCTTCCTGACGCTATAACTCCAGAACGCACGAACCGATTTCCACGGTTTTGCATTCGTTGGAAAGGTCTCGGGCTCCGTGAGGTTTATAGCAAAGAAAATTCAGGAAAAATTTCAACAGAAAAGCGGGAAAATCTTTTTAGCGGGAAAGCCATCTGGTGGCGAAACGGAGTTCGCCGGGTTTGCTAGTATTTTGTAGATTTTATGCATTAACGAATCACGAGTATTTTGAATTTAAAATCGAAATGGGCATTTGTTTCCAGTTCATTTATATCCATTTCGCTCCAAAAAGCTCTGGAACGTAATGACCCACCTTGGAACTGAATGAATAATAAATGTTTTTAAACACTTACGGCCGGTTTCTGAATAGAGAATTTCATGTTGAGAAAATTTTTGTTTCTGAATTGATATTGTGTAAGGTTTGAGAGTTGTAACTTGCTGTTTTGCTTGAATGCTTAATTCAGAAACTGGCCCAATATCAATTCAGAAACAAAAATTTGCTTAATTAGTCCTTAAGTAGTGTTTGAGACAGACTCAACCTGAAATTCTCAGTTCAGAAATCGGCCGTTAATATTAGGTATATGCGTAATATGTACCTATAGATGACTATTAATATTGACCTGTATATTATAATACATTACTTAATGATTTCATGTGCCGTATTAAAATAAATTATACTGTAATAAGTATCAATTTAAAATTTATATTTGCTCTTGGAATCACTATTATTTTATAACATTATTTATTACAGAAGCAGTCATGAGTAAAACAAAGAAAAAACGTACAAAAGAAGAAAAGCTAGCCAAAGATAGATTGAGAAAACGGCTTAAATACCAAGAAATAAAAAACAATTCAGAGCTTTTAAAAATTAAACAAGAAAGAGGCCGAAAAAATTATATCCTCAGAAAATTACAGAAAAAGATTCTGAAATTTCCGCTCGAGCACAACGGGAACAGAGAAAAAGATGGACAAAAACTCTTTTCATCCCATCTGCACCACCTTTGGGTGCCTTTAAGTGCACCCAAAGGTGGTGTTTTCTATAAGAAACTTTTAGCGGGCAGAAATGAGTTTTTAATCCTCTTTATTTCAAAAAGTGCGCCGCAATTATCTTTGCCGCGCACTTTTTGAATTTGGAACATCTTAGTGTTCAGCACCAAATAAATCGAACGCAAATATTGTTTGAATAAAGTCTGGCTGGTAGGTACTTTGATTTTAGGCTGGTACGACGGCCCATAGTCCCGCCGCCTGAATAAAAAAAAAGAAATCAAATTAAAAACGCGCGAACTACAGCCCGCGTATTTCACGGATTAATTTATCAATTATATTAATTTTCACGGATTGTTAAATAATCATAGTTTTATTATGAAAAATGAGTTCTTCAAGTGACAGTGAAAGTATAGAATTAACTCCTGAAAGTATTAGAACTGACGCAAGAAATATGATGAATAATCTATTATTTATATGATGAATCGGAGGGAGGCCTTTGCCCAGTCGTGGGACACCATAGGCTAGATTAGATTAGATTAGATTAGAATCTATTACTTGCAAAATCCCGAGAGAAATATATGAAATCCTATGGTAATTTTATTGAATGGAGAAATGCAAGAGGCGCCAAGAATTTTTCAGAATCTATGTTTTGGCCTACTTCCAGTACTTAGCCAAAACTAAACAACCTTCCACTCTTTGGAGTGCCTACTCAATGCTACAATCAACAGTCAGTTCTAATAACGACGTACAACTGGACACATATTCGAAATTAATAGCGTATCTGAAGAGGATGTCTGATTGATTTGTAGTTTTATTTTCTCATAGAGGGTGATGAAAAGTAGAGTGTATCATTCGGGCGCAAATTTTTTTGGCTCGGGCGACCTACTTTGAATCCCTCGCCGTAAAAATATTATTTTGCTCACTTATAATACAATCTACTATTAAAATATAAGAAAAAAGAGGGAGCAAAATAAAGAGATATTGGTTGACGATACCCCTGAAATCTCGATACTCGAGAAAATTATTGTTAGACCTGACACCTCAGACAAATCCACTACTCCTCGGCTCAAAAAGGAATTGAGACACAAAATTTCTGCAACACCATTTTCGTCAAACAGGAAATTTAAGTATAGTCAGTAAAACTATAAGCAGATTACAAAATGAAATCGACAAATTAAAGAAAGAAAAAAGAAACTTACAAATTAAATTAAAGAAAAATCAAGAAGTGTGACAAAAATCAATAGAAGACACCATGAAGACCCAGTTGAGAAAAATGTTAATAAAGTCATAAAAGAAATAAACAGCTGTAAAATTGAAGAAGTCAAAAAGAGACTTATTTTTAATGAAACATTTACACACCAAATAAAATAAAATTACAAAAAACTTGACGACAAAAGATCTTTTGCAGAAAGAATAGTACGTCCAAATGATGCAAGGTTACGGAAGCATAAAGTTATTACTATTCACTAACAGGCAAAATTTGAAAAAACAAGAGAACATGAACAAAGCACTCATACTCGTGATTTTGTGCATTATGCTGTCTCTGCCTCTAAGTTTAGTAATTTCTTCTTCAGATTACATTGTTTTGTGATGATCTACGCACGATGTTATCAAAAGTAGTGATAAGACTGTTTAAACAATAATAATATTCTGAAAAGGAAAATTTCACACAGTAAGACATATATATCATGCCAAATTATTATATTCTTAGATGTTATTTTAAGATAAATTGTCAAAAAAGCTTCTTTTTTGAAATTCAGTAAAAAATATTCTTTTTGCTGTGATTATTATGCAAGTTTACTGTTAAACTCGAGGTTAAGATTTTATTTCAATTTTATTAGTTTTCTTTAGACTATTAAAAATATAGTAAATAGCTTTTGGTTTCATTATGTCCAACGGTAGGTCATTTTACTCCAGGCAATATTCATTTCTTTACACTAGTTCATACCTACACTCCATCAATTTTTTGGATAACTGCTAGAGTTACGAAATTCCACATGTATTTTTTTTTCATAGTGTTGTGTTTTTGTGTATTGTACTTATAGAAAATAATAATAATTATTATTATTTAACTCTTTATTTGCACCACACAAGAAAAACAAAGACAATAAAACATGAAATGAAATAAAAAAGAAGGATAGGTACAAAAGGCGGCCTTATCGCTAAACAGCGATTTCTTCCAGGCAACCTTAAGATTAGGAAAACGCTAGTAAACCAGAATGCGGGTGGCTCAAAATTTCTACTTAATTAAATAATACAATACACAAATACAATACTACATAATATAACATATAATAGCTATTTATGCAACTGTATCGTAATGAGGGTCATTTTAATTCGAGTGCTGTTTTTTGATACGAGGCTTGCCGAGTATCAAAATAGGATAGTACGAGAAATAAAATGACTAATTACGTACAGTTGCATACAAGATTTTATCTACGACAAGGACGTCTTTATAATTTTTTACTTTATAAATTAATAAAAAAGTCAAATCAATCAAATTTTTTTTATTATGGCTTAGGGTGAATATGTACATATTCAATGACGGGTGCCAGTTGCCACCATCCGCCATGATGTAGGTATGGCTCCTCTACATACTAAGAACTCTGTGGTTGGGAAAGTGCCAGAACCCAGAGCCGCTAAGCTATAGGTATCCTATTTATGAAGATAACCATATCGATACAGCTACGACTCATAACGATACAGCTCCCATACAACGAACTGTATCGTTATGAGAAGCAAACACGAAAGAGGGTTCAATTCGATATAGTTGTCGAATTCGAAATTGGAACTTTTCGATGCTGGAGTAGATAAATAGATATATTATATTTAAACTAAAATATATATACTTATCTAAATATATACTAAAATATACATAATATATACATACACATTACACATACATATGAAATGAAAAAATTATGAAAATGAAAACTTTTTTTGCAAAACTGCGCTTTTAAAACGAAAATCGATAATGACCCGTAACCTAAAATAAGAGTTACCTAACTTAAATTTACACAACTGGTTTTTATATATTACTAGATGGAAACCCGGCTTCGCTCGGGTGAAAATATGTGACTCATAATACACATGTAGGTACATGTAGGTAACATTCATTCGAAGAAATAATAATCTTTGAGATTCAATCCTAACATAGGCTAAGACACAATATTCATTAAAAAGTTTTTCGGCGTAAAAAAATGGGCTAAAATTTTTACAAACAGCAAGACTATACTGATAAAATTGTAGCATTGTAAGGCGGCTTTAAGCAGTTAGCCTCTCTTCTATGTGTTGAAGATTTTCATGCCATCCGAGCTCTCCATTAGGAAAAAGGAAAGGAAAGGTGTTATTTGAAAGCTCTAAATAATTAATAGAGTCCTAGGGGGATGATTTTCTGTACTAAATCTGCTTGAATATTTACACTTCTTCTGTGGTCTGCCAGCCATTTAATATGTTCTCTTTCTTCTCTTCTTCTAAAGAAACATTAGTCAGCAGTGATTCTTGGAGCTGCGTCAAATTGTTCTCTTTGTCTGACGATACATCATCAGTCACCAATGACTCTTCGAGTAGCGTCAACTCTTTGTTATCCACCTTAAAGGAGAAAAATCCATACTAATATTATAAATGCGAAAGTGTGTCTGTCTGTCTGTCTGCTACGCTTTCACGGCCCAACTACTCAACCGATTTCGATCCCGCGGGAATCTCTTCAATTTTCCGGGATAAAAAGTAGCCTATGTCCTTCCCTGGGATGTAACCTATCCCTGTACCAAATTTCATCAAAATCGTTTGAACAGATACATTCTTTTGATTCCCACGGGAACTCTTCAATTTTCCGGGATAGAAAGTAGCCTATGTCCTTCCCCGGGATGTAACCTATCTCTGTACCAAATTTCATCAAAATCGGTTGAGTAGTTTTCGCGTGAAAGCGTAACAAACAATAGGTGTAGCTATAGATTACTGTTGAAAATTAGGGTTTTTTTAAATATCCCATGAGAACTATGGAATTTTCCGGGATAAAAAGTAGCCTTTGTTTTAATCCGGGTTATAAGCTATCTATGTTCCAAATTTCAGCCAAATCGGTTCAGTAGTTGCGGCGTGAAGGAGTAACAAACATACACACTTACATACACACAAACTTTCGCCTTTAGAATATTATTAATTAAATAATATTAATTGATATTAATACTGATAATAATTATTAATAATTAATATTAATATTAATATGATAATGATGATAATCAGTAAAGGTATCTTAAAACTAAAGCTACGAGGATTCCAAACGCACCCTGGTCTGAGAAGAGCCCACAACAAACTCAGCCGGGTTTTTTTTTTCATTATCACCCATATATGTATGTATATCCTCACTCCTCATCTGATAATAAGTATAATTTTCATTTTACTGTACTTGGTGACCTGCACCATTATCTTACCTCAAAATCATCAAATAAATCTTGGGATTTGTCAGGTTGTATTGTTGAGGCAGATAATGATTTAACAGATGAATCAGGAGCAGCTTGATTTTTTGGGAAAAGGTTTGAAATGCCCGAGCCTTGGCTATTCTTAACTGCCTATTTGTTTCCAGGCCACAGCATTCACAACAATTGAAATTATCTGCAAGAATACATCATGCAATTAATAATCATGGACTGATTCAAATACACAGTGTAGTGTGTATAATACTAGCGGTCTGCCCTGGCTTCACACCGGTAGCACTAGATCAAAATAGTCCATACCCAATAATGGTGAGTCTGCACTGAGACGAACAACTCCACCATAAGTTCTCAAATTTTGTTCAGCAAACTGCTGTGAACGCTTCACACTTGAGTCTCCAATACGACGTATTTTTGCTGGCACCCTCGCCTGGGAACTATGTTTAGAACTAACAACTAAGTTGAGACCTTGATCTTTTAGGGTTTTAGCAGTCTGTCTACAGCAGTTAGATATTTAAAATTTAAAAAAAAAATGTTGGTAAGTTTTCTTGTATTTATTATGTTTGTTTTGACAAATATGAAATCAAATAAATATTATAAATGCGAAAGTTTGGATGGATAGATGGATGGATGGATGTATGGATGGATGGATGGATGGATGGATGGATGGATGGATGGATGGATGGATGTATGGATGGATGTTTGTTACTCAATACAGGCTATGAGTGTGGTCATTTATTATTATTTGTTGAGAAAAATTTTTGAACCGCTTACAGAGTTTAATGTTGTCGCATTCCACACATCAACTGCATTTGCTAGCAAATATTTTGCCATGTACATAAATTTCATACCACTGGAAGTAGTTATGTAGGTACTTAATTTATTTGAATGCAGAAAGTCTTACAATCCACACCTTAAGAAGAAAACATAGAACTAAATTCACTTAAAAACACAACCTAGGTACCTACCTAACTACCTATTAAAATGCCATCTTTACGAAGAGGCGAGCCCTTCGCTGCATCCATTTTCCACAATTGTGAAAATGTTTACCAAATGCAGGGAGATTCGGCTGTTAACAAAATGATATAGGTATCATCAAACAAAACAATGATGATAAACCAATGAAAGACATTCATTGAAATACTTACGATTTTCGGCATGATGTGTGTAATCCAAACAAAGTAAATCACTATGCAAAACTTAACTATACCTACTGAAAAATGTACTGTGATGAGGAAGACGCATGACTGTCGAATTTTATTTTTATTACGAAAAAAGAACTTCAACTTAAGGCGGTTATGGCACTGCTGCATAACGGCCAGTAATGTATTATTTTTTCTATGGTTAAGTTAAGGGCAGAGACAACTAGCATACAGGATTTATATGGGCAATCGGCCGTAGACAGAGAAAGATATACTAAATCTTACTCTATGCAATCGGCCAATCCTCTCTTATTTCATTTTTTTTTTAAATTTTTTTAACTGGTCTAACGGCTCTCTGGTTCAGGTTTAAAGAAAGAAAAGCAGGGCGACCGCGTATCTTTTGCATCAATCATTGATACATCGCAATCACCTCTGATTGGTTAACACTCTTCCACTATTGGACGAAATCCATTGACGCAACAAGAATACCATACATTCAGCCAATCGGAGGTGATTGCGATGTATCAATGATTGATGCAAAAGATACGCGGTCGCCCTGCTGATAACACGGAGTAGGTACAAAAACAATAAAAAAGTGTCCAAAACAATACCTTTGCGAAATGACCACAGAAATAACTGAAAAATATTTTTTTTGATTCGCTCAATGTTTACGGCAAGACGAAAGCTGAAACGGAACGTTTAAATTGTAGTGTGTTGGCGCCATATAAGTACGCGCCGCCATAGTGTATTAAACCTTGTTTTTCGTAGACTGAGAAAGATTGAGAAACACTGAGAAAGTTAAATCACTTTTTTCCTAAGCTACGAGCATAGTTACCACTTTGTTACATTCTGATTTCGTACGGATATGGGTGAATAACAAAAACGACACACGATTGTTTGTCCCGTATTATCTTATGTGGCCAACAAAAAAAAGTAATACGCTGAGCAGGACAAGAAAAGAGATTTTTGCGCTCTGTCACTCCCTGGCATTACCATATTATACTTATGGTAGTCGAGGTGTCGGGCGTGGTCAATTGAAACTCCTTTTGAGACTACCACTATTATATTCAAATAAGTATATTCTAGACAGGGAAGGAAACACTAAAGACTAACAGGATTGATTGACTAACTATTACGATATGCTAGGGAAACTGGCGTTCGGCCACAAGGCGAGCGCGGACCTCCCGTCGCGACAGCGATTGGGTAGGGACACAGAACACATAAACTCCTGGCGGAGGTAGGGACTAGTTAAAGATCTGAAGCCTCTAGGCGCGCGCGCATCGCGTGGTCGTGACGTCACACGGGCCGGCTTCACAATAGGTAGATATTGACAGGCTGACGCATGCACCAGTGAGAGCGCGCGGCGCGCGGCATAAAAATAGGTAAGTATAATAGTTAAATTGTATGTCTGTATGTATGTATGTGTTTTACAAATATTATTACGTATATATTAAATATTAGGTAAGTATATAAATATAAATTATAATATAAGTGTGTAGCGTGTGTGAATGAGTGGATGAGTGAAGTGTCCCCACATACTCATTTCGCTCACTTGTGGTATCATAATTGCAATGCCTTTTCTATGCTTTATTCTTACTCTATGTTGTTTTTCAATGGGCTTTGGATACGGACTGCACAAATTTAAAAAAAATGTTACCTCATCGCAGGCAGAGAAAGCTTGGATGGATTTGATCGCTCCAGCAATGCTAAGGACAGCGGTTACTTATGTACACATTGATATTATAATAATTATTGTATATTAATTATTTAAAAAGAGCAACCACCGAGTTTCTTGTTGGTTCTTCTCGGTAGGAATGGCATTTCGAACCAGTGGTAGATTCACTAGACGATTCAAAAGTACATAGTTACTTGTAAAAGTTGTATTTGAATAAAAAGACATTTGATTTGATTCGATTTGAAGGAGATTCTTACTCAATGATTACCGCTTTATCATAAAAAGTATGGAGGGTAGAGATAAGGGGGATATTTAACATATTTAAAAAAAAGCTTACGAAAAGTGTTCGTCGGGCGCTTTGTCGGGCGTCAATAATGCATTTAATTGGGGGCGCCACATTAGCATCAGGGTAAATTTAAAAGGAAGCGCCAAAATATTATTAGAGTAGGTTTGAGAAATAAATAAGGAAAGGAAAACATTCATCATTAGTTTGTACAACGTAAGTTATTGAATTTTTAATAAATAACTACTTTAGTCGACAATAATTATATGGTTAAAGAAGGTTTTTGTATTCAATTTTTGTCACACTGGCTGTTATTATTTTATTTTTGCCATCTTGTCACTCTACTCTCTGTTATATCTTCTTGATTAATATTGTTGTTTTCTCAAACTATGTTTCTATTAATTATAAGTTATTGAATTTATTAGATCCTATTATCAGAGTCTAATATGGTAGCAGAGCTTAAATAAATTCGAGAATTATTTAAGAGTACAAAATCAAATAAGAAACTCCTAAATTATGTTTTTCTTGAAAAATTCTAACAAGTCTTGTCCATAGATTTACAGTGGAATTCATAATCGTTGGGTAAACAGTCTCCGCAAAAATGTCGTTCATGATTCGCGTAGTCATTGAATGCTGAATCAACCTTTGTTGCAATCATGGAACTAATAAGTACTGTTGTACGTAGTACTTATTAGTTCCATGGTTGCAATTCATTTAAACGTTCACTTCACAATCGCCTAGCTGAATGGAGAAGAAATGGAGATGTACAGAATATTGTCTATTGATTGACATGTTATCTGTGGAAATTCTCTATGGATGTCACTTTGACGCACTGAGTCACTCAAGTCAACGTCCTTTTTTTTCTGGTCGGTGCATTTAGCACTGATTTGTCAATTCAGATATCAGCTCAGCAGCCCTACCGGCAAAAAATTGTCGCAATGTCACATTCAAAAATATCCGGATCTTATTTGTTACAGTCCTTAAAACCGACTTCGCGTAAGCTTTTTCAGGAATGTAGCAATGGGTCGCAAACCACAGATTTCTAGTCACGAATGCGGAATATCGACATTTTCTTTGATTAGATATATTATACATAATCAAAGGACATTTTGGTGGTGCAAACCTACTTATAAACCGACTAATTTGAATATATATGGTTACCTAGCAATTTTAAATCGACATCGCAGCCTTCCAAATTTAACTGTGTTACCTATCTAACCAAGTAATATTTTAGTCTGTGGTATCTTGTGATTTTCTATTTATTGGTTATGTTTTTTAATAAATTAATATTACAAAATACTTTAAAGAAGCCATGCGCGTATGTAATTTTTTTTTACGATGCAATCAAAGGTACCATTAGCTAGAAGTATCTCGAGATACTGAAATTGTCTATGGATATTTTCATTAGTACAGTCAAAGACAATATATAAACCAGTTTAAGACTGTTCACTTTATACATTCAATCAAAGCTCGCTAAATGCGCATTAAAGTCGCCGGTACCTTGTAGAGGTGTAAAAGTAACGAAAAAAAGCGTACCCGTATGTATTCGTTACTATAACAATTAGTACTCGTTACTATCGTATCGTTACGTTACTCGTTACTTCTGATACCTCATAAGATGCTATGAAAAAGCCACAAATAGGTTCTTAGTAACGTAAGTTTTTAAATTCACCCATACAACGAAAAATGCGAGTAACAAAATGCATGCGAGTAACGAAATGCATTCGTGAGTAACGTTTCGTTACTCGGTACTGGATGGCGCACCCGTTACTCAGTACCGAATACATACGGTTCGCTACAGCTCTAGACTACCTTGTAGTTCTTCGCATTATCTGAGATGGCGTAACTGTGCAAGCTGAAAAATAATTAATAACGAACATAGCTATTGCCATATAACGAGTAGTAGTTGAATCATCAACTCGATCAAACTTACCTAGTGCCATCTAACGTATAGTTATATATCCATGACTGCCTCGTTGGTCTAAGTCTACGCGTTCATGAGGAAAGGGATAGTAAGTTTAAAATTATTAAAAATATTTTTATTATATGATGTAACTAAAAATTTATGTTTTTCGCAATTCTTCCTATATCTGTGCTATAAGACGTTGCTTGGTACCAAGTTTCAAGATTCTGAGTTCACGGGTAGTACCCTGTAGGTTTTGATTCCCTTGCGAGTGCAAGAGAAATCGAAAATTTGCAGCATAAACGGCTGTATCTTTTGATTGTGTAGGCTTTGAAGTAGGTGTTGTTGACTTCAAATTATTGAAAATAAAAAGACTATTTTTATGAAAAGATGATTTGGAATATAAAGGCGAAATAATTTTAAATAAAACATAATTCTTTAAAATTATTTCGCCTTTATATTCCAGATCATCTTTTCATAAAAATAGTCTTTTTATTTTCAATAATTTGAAGTCAACAACACAAGTAGTCATAGCAATCAGTGTTAGGTAAGTTGATAAAAAATGCTATGCAATAGCTTTACCGCGGCAGTCTCCGAGTGCCACACGTCTTTTTTTTTAATAATTTTATACGGAACCCTCGGTGCGCGAGTCCGACTCGCACTTGGCCGGGTTTTTTTTAACTCGGCATACCCTTTGCCTACACCAGCGCCACTGTGGAACTGTTATTTATAGCAACCACTGGACACTTCTTCAACTTTTCTCCCATATGAGATGATTCTCCTTATCTCTACCCTCCATAAGTCTATTAAAATTGTGATTTGCGTAGGTATTATTATAAAGTGTTGTTAGTACTATATATATTTAATTATCAATTTAAATCCAGCGAATCCAATGAATTATTTTTGGACCTTACCCTATTTTTTGAAATTCCAACATGCCAACTGATCCCAAGTGTTATGTAATCTTCTATCTATATATAGAAAAGCGAAATACCACTCACTCACTCACTGACTAATCACGATATCTCAGGAACTATAAAGCGTACAGACTTGAAATTTGAAAGGTAGATTCCTTCTATGGTTTAGACGCCAGCTAAGAAAGAGTTTTGAGAAAATCCACCCCTAAGGGGTTAAAATAGGGGTTGGAAGTTTGTATGAATGTCCTTTGTTTTTGAAGTTAGAGACATGAAAATTGGCAATTAGGTTATTAGTTATAAATAATAAAAACCTGTATAAGCAATTTTACGAAAATGTACCCCATTAGGGGTGAAATGGGGGTTGGAAGCTTACATAAGGGTTCCAAGTTTTTAAAGTAAGAGACTTGAAAATCGGGATTAAGGCTATTAGTTTTAAGTTATAATAAACTGCATAAGCAATTTTAGGAAAATCTACCCCACAGAGGGTGAAATGGGGGTTGTAAGTTTGTATGAAAGTCCTTTGTTTTTTAAGTCAGAGACTTGAAAATCGGGATTTAGGTTATTAGCTTAAAATAATAAAAACCTGTATAAGCAATATTACGAAAATCCACCCCAAAAGGGGTGAAATGGGGGTGAAAGGTTACATACAATTTTTATTATTTTGAAGTGTATTTAGACATGAAAATCAGCATTTAAGTTATTAGTTTTAAATAATTAAAAAACCTGCATAAGCTATATAAAGCCTCTATAGATAGGCTGTTTGCAGCGGGAAAATTTCATAATCTCCTAGGAAATCAACAATTGTACGCGGACGAAGTCGCTGGCGACCTCTAGTGATATTATAAATGGGAAAGTGTGTTTGTTTGTCCTTCAATCACGTCGTAACAGAGCAACGGATCTAGGTGATTGTTTGTGTGGGCATAGTTGAGGACGGAGAGTGACATATGAATTATGATACTTTTCCGCGGAAAATCAAGGAGTTCCCGTAGTAATTAGAAAAACTTTTTCCACGCGCATCATCTTGTAATAACTTAAAGAACTCTCTCATTTATTTGTAAACTGATTTCTGTAAAATTATTCCAAAACATGTTTTACATAAATATATAAAAATACTACACAAAACACCTTTAAATATAATTTTATTTTTATTATATCAAAGAAACCTCCAACATGATCGGAGCCTGTGATATCTACAATCCTTTCATACCAATTCACATAATTATTCTTCAACTATTCTTTCTACCATTCGTCATCTTTCGTATCTGTGTGGGTGAGTTTCCTTAACTAATTTCTCTAAGACAAGGTAACTAGTGCTCTTTATATTTTTTATACATTTTTTGTTCTTTTGTTTCAAGTGTACATATTTTTAATATACCATTGGAACCTTAATCTATTTCCTTAATTTTATTATGCTTATTTACTAATTACATTTTGTTTGTATGATAGGTAACATTCATATAGCTTAAGCTTACATAGCATATGAGCGGTGCAGTATGACGATAAAGCAAGTTTGAGGGTCTCTACAGCTTCATTCCAAACGGATAACGCCGCCCCGACCCTCAATCTTGCTCCCGTCTGTGAAAATGCGCACAGCATAATCACTGTGGCGAGAATATTGATCCTCATCCACCAGGTTTTTGAACTCCAGCCCCAAATGTTCCGCAGGGTGTGGGGCTTGTAACTTAGGCGTCACCTTCTCAACCTCTCTATCGGCCAACTCACGTCTAGGTACACCCTTCTTAGCCTCGTATAATGAAGCTGCCTCACGGACTCGGAGGTCTAGAGGGAGCGTCCCCGTGAGCAAGAGTGCTGAGTTGAGTGATACCGTCCGATACGCCTTACACATTTTCTGCGCGAAACCCCTCTGGACCGTGCCAAGCTGTTTGCGAACTCCCAGTTTTCTGCCGCCGGGGCCCATGCAGCCGCAGCGTACAGTATCACCGGCTCCACCGCCGCAGTGTATATCGTACGGATGATCTCAGGGCTGAGACCCCAGCTTACGCGGGCCGCTCTGATGAGTTGTTTTTGTGGCTTTTTTACAGACGCTAGAGACGTGGGCGTTAAAGGTTAACTTATTGTCGATGGTGAGCCCGAGTATCTTGATCTCCGGGGACATCCCAACGCTGACCCCTCCCATGCTCAGGCGCGGCGTGTCAAATTTAAGCTTCCTTGTTATAACCATGCCACAAGTTTTATGTACTGCAAACTTCAGCTTATTTTCGACACCCCATGCCCGAACATGTTCGAGGACAGCATTCGCCCGTCCCTCGATCTCACGGGCCTCTCCACCGTCAAAAAGCAACACCACGTCGTCATCGAAAGCCTGACAATAGACCCCCTTATCCTCCATCAGCTTAAGGAGTGGGTCCAGCAACAAGTTCCACAGGATTGGTCCTCCTGTGGAGCCTTGAACTCATGCCTTCTCCGTGCTTCTTTTGTGTGCCGCTCCTGCATATCTGACTTCCACTACCCTGTCGCTGAGGTAGCTGCTGATGACCCGCCTCAAGTTCACGGGACATTTTTCCTCTGCCAGTCTGGTCTTTATCGCTGGCCACCAGGCACTATCGAAGGCGCCCTCGATATCTAGAGAAAACAGTGTTACAAGTTTCTTCTCGTCCAGTTTTTCACGAATGCGTCTTATTAGCGTAACAAGGGCGTCTTCCGTACTCTTCTGTGGCATAAATCCATACTGGCGAGTACTAATCCGAGGTAGCACGTAGAACTTGAGGCGGTTCACCAGCATCTTCTCGTATATCTTGCCTAATACGGGCAAAAGTCCGATAGGTCGATACGGCTTTGGCGCAGTGTAAGTGCCCTTACCTGGCTTTCTCAACACGACCACTGTTGCCTCCTTCCAGGACTTCGGGAAGCATCCGTGTGCCATACATTTATTCAGGAGAGCCAGGAAGTACTTTGAATCCACACTGATGGCGTGTAAGCATATGTCGGCCGTGAAGCCGTCAGCTCCAGGGGCTTTTTTGGGGTTGAAAGACTTGACAGCATCCTCCAACTCCTCAATTTTAAACGGGGGGTCATGTTCATCATTACCACCTTCGTTAATTGTTTCTGCTACGGCTCTTGTTCGCAGATGTCGTGTGCTGTCTTCGTCCCTCAAGTCCCTCGGGTAGAAGGTTTCGGCCAGGAATCGGGCAGAGCCCTCCGCGTCCAGCGTCACGTCCCCTTCTATCAATGGAACATCTTCTTCTCTACGTTTGACCCTACTAATCACCCTATAAATTCCCTCCCACACTACCTCCCTGTCCTGTCTTCCGCAGAAATCCCTCCAACTTTGCTCTGCTGCCTCTTTAACTGCTAACTCATATTTTTCTTTTTCTTTCAGGTACAAGTCTACAACCACCCCCCTGCGAATCGGCGCTGCATTGCGGATCCTGCGTCTCCGGGTCGCCACTTGCCTTTTCATCTCGGCCAAACTCTCGGACCACCACGGCACGGTAAGTGTTTCTGTGTATTTTTTGCTTGGTATTGTATGTCTACATGCGTCTGTTATAGCTTTAGTGTATGTGTCTATTGTTTGGTCTATTTGTTCTGTGTTATTTATTTCTGTAATATTTTGTGTTGTAAGTTTGGTGTCCCGCATAATCTGGGTCAGTTTCTCATGAAAGAGACCCCAATTTGCTTTTCTTGTGTTATATTTACGTGTTGTTCGTTGTATTTTTATGCCTTGTGATTTTTGTAATGCTATACCAAACATTATGCCGTTGTGGTCCGAGTTTGTAAGGCCTTCGACTACGTGCCAGCCGTCCACGAGTTCAAGCATGTCCGCCGTGCACGCCGTCACATCGACATGGCTGCAGAATCTCCTTCCACCCCAGGTAATGGTGTCGAAGGTAGGTACCTCTCCCATGTTTAGAATATGCATGTCAATTTCAGCAAGAGCTCCGCACATCTCCTCGCCTCTAATATCTTCGTTCGGGCTACCCCACCAAGTACTTTTAGCATTTGCGTCTCCCCCTATGATTAGCCTTTTGGGTCCCGTTTTGTGTACGACCTTTTTTAGGTGTTCTAGGTATGGCCCTATGGGCTGATCGGGCTCGAAGTAGTAGGACACTAGGGTGATCGTCCATGCTCTGGTTTGGACTCCCACCACGACGATGTTGTCCGTGGTGAGTTGTGGGTACTGTACTATGTTAAGATCATCGTCAAGAACGGCGATGGCCGCTTTAACAGTCCCATTTCCTGTTCCTGAGCTCTGGAAGATTCTGACGCCCCGGTAGCTCCTAACTCTCCGTATCCCACCCACATAAGGTTCCTGAAGCAGCGCTATAGATACCTTGCGCTTCTCGGCTTCAATCAGGAGTTCATTTGTAGCCAGTTGGCTACGCTGCAAGTTCGCTTGTACCATTTTGTACTGGTGGGTTTCCTGTGGAGCGCCTTTAGCAGTATGCTACGGAGGCCCTAGCTAGCACCTCCCACCTTCTTCTGACTGGGCACTCACTGCTAAAGGCGTTGTGGCCTGACTGTTGTATGTCTGCTCTTTTACAGTTTTTGCACACTGGTTCAGCCCCCACCAGTATGTCTGGGCACTCCGCTCTAAGGTGTAGACCTCCGCAGTGGCTGCACAGGTCCGCAGATTCCTTGCAAAAGCGTTTGCTATGGCCATAGCCCAAACATCTGGTGCACTGCACCAGCGGCGATTGGTCATCCACGGTAACCCTTTGGAGGTCAATTCTCAATTTTCTTTCGTCCATTGCTCTCCTCCATATCATTGGCGGAACACTGCAGTTGTGGGGGTTTCTAGCTCTACGTCTATATTTGACTACTAGGGAGCCGTCCTCGCCGTCTAGGCTGCCAAAGACCTCCCGGTTCTGATTTCTGAGGGCTCTGACGATTTCTGCGTAAATTATATATTAAATATGATTAAAATTATTAAAAAATACGACAACTGCTCTGCCGTAGCCCATATTGAATTTTTCAAAAACTTTATAGCCCGTGTCACTCGGGATGTTGTAAGGATTCTAACGTTACCCCATACATGCAAATCTGTTTAGATATTTAGAAGTTATGGTGGAATAAAGAAACTCACATAGATAAATACACACATGCATACACGAACCCTGAAAACAATTAATACTCCTTTTTTCACGCAGTCGTCTAAAAATCTTCTTACTAATATTATAAATGCGAAAGTTTGGATGGATGGATGGATGTATGGATGTATGGATGTATGGATGTTTGTTACTCAATCACGCCCCAACGGCTGAACGGATCTGGCTAAAATTTGGCATAGGGATAGATTATAGTCTGGAATAGCACATAGGCTACTTTTTATCCCGGAAAATTAAGGAGTTCCCGCGGGAACCAAAAAACCTCGATCCACGCAGACGAAGTCGCGGGCATTAGCTAGTAACTGTATATATCTACCCAACATTTTAGAAAAATTAAAATATTTTCCTTCGCACCACGAATGCCATGTCGTAACTCGTAGGTATGTAACTGTCGTAAAGCTTCCAACATGCCGTTAAAACAAATTAATTAACAAGTCGACTATAAAGTTTATTCGTCATTTCTATTCAGTATCACATCATGAGAAGAACTATTTATACTGTAATTTATTGCATTACTTTTCATTCTGGGGTAAGAATATTCGAATATTTTTGTCAACCTAAACAAGTTTAACTTAAGTTTTCTCTCTTATATTATCTTTTTGGTGTCGCGTTTTCGTTTATTTTTTTTGTTTCGTAGAATTTTCAAATCACAACCATTTCACATCATACAACAGAAGCCCTTAAGCTTCTCAAGCGTAATGTCACCGAGTGCAGTGTGTTGTTTAAGTTTAAACATGTGACCTCATATGATATCATTAAAATATTCAAATCTTTGCAATGCAAAAAAACCGGGGATGTATGGGGGATATCAGTAAAAATAATCAGCAATGTTATTGATATAATTGCACCATATCTTGCTCTCATATTTAATGAGTCTGTAGATTCAGGATCCTTTCCAGACCTTATGAAATGCAGCAAATTGATTCCACTTTTTAAATCTGGTAGTAGAAGTGACCCTAATAACTACAGACCAATTTCTATTTTACCAGCACTCAGCAAGATATTTGAGAAAATTATGCTCAACCAACTGCTTCTGCACTTTAACTCAAATAAACTACTTCACTCAGAGCAGTATGGTTTTACTAAAGGCCGATCAACAACCGATGCGGGAGCTATGCTACTAAAGCATATATTCGATGCGTGGGAGAAATCACAAAATGCTATTGGTATTTTCTGTGATTTGTCTAAGGCATTCGATTGCGTTGAGCATGAGACGCTTTTAGTTAAGTTGAACCATTATGGAATCAAAGACACTGCACTTGGCCTCATTGCATCATATCTCAGTGATCGCATTCAAACGGTATGTGTCAACGATGTGAAGTCGTCCGGATCAGCCTCACAAATGGGTGTTCCTCAAGGCTCTATTCTGGGTCCCTTCATGTTCTTGGTGTATATAAATGATTTACCATATAACGTCCAAAATACTTGCGATATTGTGCTGTTTGCTGATGACACGTCCTTGATTTTTAAAGTGGATAGAAACAAGGACAATAATGAAGACGTAAATAGTGCAATTTCTCAAGTCACTAACTGGTCTACAGTAAACAACTTACTTTTGAACGCAAAGAAAACCAAGTGCATTGAATTCGCATTGCCGAATACCAAGTCCACAGGAAACATAAATTTAACTGTAAATAATGATATTTTAAAAATAGAAGAGTCCACTGTGTTCCTGGGGGTGACCTTAGATTCAAAGCTTCAATGGGGCACTCATATATCAACTCTGGCTGGCAAACTCAGCTCTGCTGCTTACGCTGTCAGAAAGATTCGACAGTTTACTGACGTTGAAACTGCAAAAATTGTGTATTTTGCTTACTTTCATAGTATTAAGTCTTACGGAATCTTACTATGGGGTAAAGCGGCAGATATTCAAAAAATTTTTGTATTACAAAAAAGGGCAATACGTGCAATTTATAATTTAAAACCGCGCGAATCCCTTAGAGAGAAATTTAAGGAAATAGGTATTCTTACAGTAGCCTCGCAATATATTTATAGTAATCTTATCTTCGTAAAACAGCACATTCACAATTACAAAAAAATATGCGATCTGCATGATAGGCAAACTAGAGGCCGCCATAAGCTCGTGACTCCATCGCTCCGCCTCAAGAAGGTCCGAAGGTCGTTCGTGGGAATGAGCGTTCTATTTTATAACAAAATTCCACAACCTATCTTAAACTTGCCTTTACACAAGTTTAAGAAGTCCATTAAAAGTATGCTCCTGAAAAAAGCTTATTATACTGTTGAAGATTACTAGGGCTTCCAATACCGGGATCCCGGTATTGGCTAATACCGGGATCCCGGACTTTTTTCGCCGGTTTTCAATACCGGTATTGAAATGTCTAATACCGGGATACCGGTATTGGCGACACTATAAACGAAACAGTGACTATTGCATATATTTTTGGTACATGCCACTGTATTTTATTCGGCTAGGTTTAATATTTGCATTTATGCATATTAGCTCAAAAAGAACGCCTTTATTGCTTAAAACCAGTGATGAAAAGTCGTTTTTGTTCACTCAGGGGGAAAAATTAGTGTTTGAATTTAGATGCCTGTGGCTTGGCATTTCTATTTCATTGTCTCTCAAAACGTTCACAGATTTGTTTTATAACTAATACATATTTTATTATGGCGTATTTTCTATTAAATAATAGCTATTGAATTTAAGATAAATTTGTGTTTTGACAAAATAATCATTTTCTTCGACTTCGATTGACTTTTTACAAAAATATCGTTTATCATATTTTAGTAGTCATATTACATTTTACTATAGCGTTTTAACGCTCAATGACCTCAGCAGAGTTTCTCAACAGCTGAGCCTACAAATGAATATTTAAAGCTAGATGAAGATCATGTCTAATGCACACGTTCAGCCCCACCCAGTGTTAGTTGAGAACACTGCACTCGAAATTGTTGATGAGTACAGAAGATACTTGGGACATACAGTCCAGTTAGGTAGGTCCAGTTTCGAGAGAGAGTTCAACCGCCGAATCCAACTCGGCTGGGCAGCGTTTGGGAAACCACGCCATCTTCTCGTCCAAAATTCCTCAGTGCCTGAAGACGAAAGTTTTCGAACAGTGCGTGTTGTCAGTGATGACTTACGGCTCCGAAATAGGGTCGCTAACTATGGACCGGATAAGAAGGCTCAGGGTCACTCAGCGGGCGATGGAGAGAGCTATGCTTGGAGTATCCCTGCGTGATCATATGAAATGCGTCAGATATATGGAGATGCGTAGACGAACCAGAGTAACCGACATAGCTCTAAGAGTCGCCAAGCTTAAGTGGCATTGGGCGGGGCACATAATTTTGTAGAACCGATAGGCGTTGGAATCCCAAAGTGCTTGAATGGCGGCCTCGCACCGGGAAGCGCAGCGTTGGACGACCCCCCACTAGGTGGATGTCCATCCACCTCTCAAGCGTGTAGCTGGGAGCCGCTGGAAACAAGCGGCACAAGACCGTGATCTGTGGAGATTCATGCAGGAGGCCTTCGTCCAGCAGTGGACGTCTATAGGTTAAGACGACGACAATTATGATAGTGGTTTAAATTAATATTTCACTCATTATTTAAAATTTCCAGCTTATTCATTTCTTAATATTTATTTAATTATGAGTGTAAATTGAGAAAGTGCGTCACAAATATACTTTAAATATATAGTTCAAAATTCAATGGAGGCTATAAATATATATTTTCGTAAGACTTTATGTATTGAAAATATTGAAAATCATACAGTTGATGGTATACTGATTGATAATTAAAAAAAAATTGGTTATTTGATAATAATATAAGTCTTTATAAGATTGTATATAAAATAATGTGATGGAGTTTCAGAACGTTCCGTCATACGTTGTCCGTAATTTTCACCTTATACATGAAACAAACGATATTTTCGTAAGAATTAAGTCAACGCATAAATAAATATCTCACTTCTCAAAATACAAATAAATCTAAAAATCTATACTTGGTGATTTTTTAAAGAAAATACAATTTCATACAATGTTGCATGATGTAAAATAGAGTGAAGGAGTAATTAAACGTTTCATGAGACAATGAAATAGAAATACCAATCCACAGTGTAAAAAAACAACCACAGAATTTAAGCAGCATTTTGAGTTGATTTGGTGAAAAATTTTTTTTATGAAAAAACTGTTTGTTATTGTGCCGTTTGCTTCAGAAAGTACTAATTTGAAGTTAAAAATCATCTACGCCAATTTAACTTTTTTCCAATACCGGGATCCCGGGATCCCGGTATTGAAAAAAATCTTTCCGGTATTAATACCGGTATTGAAAAAAACCGGTATTCGAAAGCCCTAAAGATTACGTAAATGACAAAGGAGCATGGATTTGACTCGCTCCAGCAATGCTAAGGACAGCGGTTACATATTATGTATAAATTAATAAAATTGTAAATTAATTTTTTTTCAAAAGAGCAACCGCCGAGTTTCTTGCTGGTTCTTCTCGGTAGGAATGGCATTCCGAACCAGTGGTAGATTCACTCGACGATTCAAAAGTACTTGTAAAAGTCTATTTGAATAAAAATAATTTGAATTTTGAATTTTGAATTTTGAATTTTGAATTTTGAATTTTGAATTTTGAATACATCACAACAGAAGTTTCACTTCATAAAAGCAAATTTGTTATGCTATTCTATTTTCAGTTTTGTCATCTAGACTCAGTACTCACGGAGGACTCAATTGATGAAGAAACTATCATGAAAATGGTAAACGCACATTTATGTAATATCCCACAAATATATCTGACCCCTTTGTCTGACCCGGTTTCAGCGATCTATTGAAAATGAAATAAAAATTATACAGGTATAAAATTAGTTCTAATTTTGGCCACCGGGCCGGTGTCAGCGTCGCTAGTAGACGATTTTGGCCACCGGCACCGGGTCATGACCGGGTCAGATAAGTTTGACGGTTATACAGCTTGGTAAACAGATTACCACAATACATACTCACGTGCTCACGCTATAACTATCTGTACATCAAGGTAAATATTGATGTAGATACAGAGGTTCCCAAACTTTTTTTAGTTGTAAGTTAATATCATTAAATTTTTTGAACAAATCCGTCAAATACGCGATGTCTGCTTTGAATTTGATCAGGTTACCTTTTAAATTTGGATCTTTACTTTCCAGAAATTCTAAAACTGATTCAAAGAGTGAGTAAAATCTTGTTAAACATGCACCTCTCGACAACCAGCGTACTTCAGTATGTAAGAGCAATCGTTGGAAGTCTTCATCATTTTCATCGCACAATTGTGCAAATAAACGCGTATTCAATGCATTGCTTTTTATTTTGTTAACTGCATTAATCACAAATTGAAGTGATTGGTGCAATCTATCACTCAAATTTTTCGCTACTAGGTGTTGTCGGTGGATGACATAGTGAATTGCAGTTACCTCTGGTATAATTTTTTTAAGATGGCTTATAAACCCGCGATATCGCCCGACCATGGCAGGAGCTCTATCTGTTGCCACCGAAATAACATTTGTGAATGGAATTGATTTTTCCTTAAAAAAATCACTCAGGACATTAAATATTGATTCACCTTTAGTGTCCGTCTTCAAAGTTTTCGCAAATAGTAGCTCTTCATGAATTTCTTCGTCCATAACAAATCGAACATAAGCCAATAATAATGCTTCATTACCAGGTAAAGTCGACTCGTCCAGTTGAATAGAAAAAAGAGTTTTTTGCAGATAACTACACAAGAAACTTTCAATATCAGAGCTCATTTCATCAATACGTCTTTGTACGGTGTTGTTACTCAAAGGAATTTTTTTGAGTATGTCAAATGGAGATTTGTGCAGAACAGTTTTTAAAACCTCTTCAACAGCGGGTAAAATTAACTTTTCTCCAATAGTGTGTGGTTTTCCAGATTTCGCTATAAGTAATGAGATATTGTAAGACGCCCGCAAACCATCATCGTTACTTTCAGACGTTGAAGCGAACAGACTTTGCATGGTGGGTCTCTTTTCATATTTATCCTTCAATGTTTGAAAATATTTCAAATCTTTACCTATTTTATCAGGATGACACCTTAGATGATCTTCGAGCTTAGATGGTTTCATAGAGTCATTGCTCAAAACTTTGTTGCATAAAAGGCATATGGGCAATCGCTTGTCTGCCTTTGATGGAATAAATCCAAATTTTAAATATTCAACACTTACTTTTTCCGTCACAGGCAATCACTAAGATCGATTCACTTTAGGTACTTTTCTCTCCGAAATTCAGGGAACAAATGAGTAACGTTTATTCTTGGCATTCGTATTTATATTGGTGAAGAATCAAACAAGTTCATGCAAGATTGCAAGCACACACACCACCCACAAGTCGTATTTGGTCCCTTTGCACGTCTGAACAAGCGTTGCGGACGGCGCGTCGGCGGGCGGCTTTGAGTATAAGGCGGGCGGCCGCGGCGGTGCTTTGCAAGTCTCGACACGTTGTACTGATTATGGAATATTACAAGTTTTTACAAGTAACAGTCGCTGAGCTTCTTAAAATATTATCTGCCTACATTGATAGGTGAAGTCAAGCCAACAGTTTAGTTCTTCACTATCGAAACCAGATAAATTTTCGTGGACCCCCGCTTACGAATTGTGGACCCCCATTTTTCTGTCACGCCAACGTAGACCCCCGTCGAGTCTCCCGTGGACCCCTGGGGGTCCACCTGGACCACTTTGGGAATTACTGATTGTAGAACTTTAGGTAATAAAACAAAACCGGCCAAGTGCGAGTCTGACTTACGCCCTTGAACGGTTTCGTAACACCACACAATATAAAATTGTTTTAGTAAATAACAAGATAATTAACAGTTTTATACTTGTGTTGCGTGACCTTGCTTTCTGCCAAATATTCCTGATTTTAGGTCAACGGGAAGTAGGGTTTATTTAGTGGCGAGCGTCAAAATACTCAAAATATGCAGCTTAAAATAATGGTCGTATTTTTTTTTATTGCATTGACTTAGAAATTTGTTTTTTTACAGCCCCAACTGCTCCAAGGGACCATAGACGTAAGTATTTGTTATTATTTATTTCATTTTGATACTTTCACGCGTTCCTAAGAAAAAGTGTGTTCAATGTTGACAGACGGACAATGAAGTGATCCTTTTAAGGGTTCCTTTTGAGGTATGGAAGCTAGTGGCATGCAGTTCATAGAGGCACAAAAGCACAGCTTAGTGCTTACCCAAGTAAATAAGTATTCTGACTAATGCCTACTACCCTAGCTTCAAACCCTGTGCACGCCACTATAACTGAACCCTAAAAATGGACCAAGCCATTTAATGAGTCCATATTTTCTAATCTATTGAAATTATAAAATATGAAGATTGCAATAAAAAAGTAAACGTTAAAATAGGTAAAGAAAGAAAGAAAGAAAAACAGTTTATTCACCAGTGGTGTAACAGACAAAACTAGATACCTACAAGTGGGGAGCGGAGGGACATTCCGTACAGCGGACGATACCGTACATTGTATTTGACTGAGACCGAATGATGAGAAATTAGGTCTATCCTTGTCTAACGGTCGCAACACGGCACTGCTGCGTTCTCCCCTCCCACCCGCTTCAGTGACTAGTCAGGTTCTGCGAGTAAAGCAAGTGTCACGTTTTCGCGCCAATCTTTATAAAAATTGCTGTGAAGAATTTACGCCGTAAGTACTATATTTTTTCTTGAAATGTGTTAATTGTTTATTTTAGTTGTACGATATTGATTTAGGCTTCAATTGACTGTATTTTTTCATTGAAACACTAATAATTTTCGTTTTTTGGAACATTTCTCCCAAAATGGCGGCTTCGGGTCGGTTCGTACATTTTTGTACGGTATCACCCGCAAGTACGGTATCAGCCGCATGTCTTGATTTGATTTAGTTATTCACTATTCTATCTTTATTTTTAGATGCCTCGAGGAAAGAAGCTTACCTGGTCTCCGCGCAAAATGAGACTCGCTATAGAAGAATTAAAGGGGGGGGGGGCAAATTACGTAAAACAGCAGAGAAATTTGGAGTACCAGTAATGACTCTCCACGATCACGTAAAAAAAGGTCCTGAATATAAACCCAGACTAGGTGGAAAGCCTGTTTTTACTACCGAGCAAGAAGCAGCCATCCGGGATGAGCTGATCAAGTTATCTAAAATGTTTTATGGGCTAACACCGCAAGCATTACGAAGAGGTGTTTATCAGTATGCTGAGAGAAATAAAATTAAGCACCCATTTAATAGAGAAAAGGAAGAAGCCGGGAAGGACTGGTTTTATGGTTTCTTAAAACGCAACCCAGAAATCAGCGTCCGAGTACCAGAAGCTACCAGCGTAAGCAGGATCACTGCTTTCAATCAAACGGAAATCGAATTATTTTTCAAGAACTTGATTCACTTACTTGAAAATCATACCATACTTCCACATAGAATTTTTAATGTCGACGAATCGGGCGTTACAACTGTGCATAAGCCAGGTAAGATACTTGCACCAAAGGGTCAAAAACAAGTCGGTGCTGCTACAAGTTGGGAAAGGGGCAAGAATATCACAGTCTGCTGTTGCATGAGCGCTACAGGTCAATTCATTCCACCGTTATTCATTTTCCCGCGCATTCGAATGACACCAGCATTAGAAAGAGGTGGTCCTCCAGGTTCAATATACAGGTGCTCAAAATCAGGATGGATGATTGAGGAACTGTTCTTGGATTGGCTGAAGCACTTCGTTGAACACACCAAGCCAACTTTGGAGGATGTCGTGCTCCTGATTCTAGACAATCATGTGAGTCACATATCATTAGACATATACGAATTTTGTCGTCAAAACGGCGTGTTGATGCTTTCACTACCGCCTCATACATCACACCGCACTCAACCACTTGACCTTACATTTTTTGGACCTCTAAAGCGGCAATATCACAAAGAATGTGATCTGCACATGAAAACTAATAACTATGAGAAGCTGACACCTTATGACATTGCGCCTCTTTTCAACAAGGCATATTTGAAGGCTGCCACTCCAGAAAAAGCAGTCAATGGATTTGCAGCAGCTGGGATTTGGCCTGTGAATCCTGACAAATTCTCTGATCAGTACGCTGCACCTATAGAGATTCTTCACACTGATCAGGGCGCTGCACCTATAGAGCTTATTCACAATGATCAGGTCGTGTCAGAAATAACCAGCAGAGCAGACATAGAGCCAATACCCTCAACTAGTGGAACCTCAAAGCAAACAACGCAGGAAGAAAAAGAATCGGATGATCTCGTAAGAGACAAAGAAGATATCCATATTTCTTTTGGAGAATGTTCAATGGCCCTGCCGCAAAAAAAAGGCTCTGAGAGAGATACAAATTTGGAAAAAGGGAAAGGAAAAGGCCAAGGAAAAGGAAGAAAGCAACATTCTGAAATTCTTACTTCAACTCCTATCAAAGAAGCATTAGAAATGAAAAAGACTCTAAAAACTATCAAGACAGAAAAAGCTAAAGAAAAACTGAAAACAAAAAGGAATCTAAAGAAAAGGAAAACATCAAAAATAGAGAAAAAGAAAGCAGATGGAAAGCAGACACACAAGAGAAAAATTTTAAACAGCTCGAGCTCTGACGATGAGTCTTTGATGCTAGGCGAAAGTGATGACAACGACAACGTGTTTTATGCAGAAGGAGAAACGGGTGTTACAAACGAGCTTTGTCTAATTTGTGGTGAATTTGGAAAAGATCGAGAGCTCTGGTATCGATGTATAGTGTGTGGGCAATGGGTTCATGCATTGTGCAGCGATAAAGATGTGCCAGATGGATATATTTGTGGATTTTGTCATGGTAAATAGGTGAACAAACACTGTACGCAATCATCCGAAGGTGTCGGATGATTCCGTACATTTGAATTTTTTTTAAACTTAATAAATCCAATATTTGTATTTATCTGGTTTTATTTTTTGTTCGAGCATTTATTAGTCAAATATTTTCTCTATAGATAATGCTTATGATAAACTAAATAACGCTTTTAAATATGGAGTAATAAGAGTTATACCTTAAGTGTACGGTAACCCCCGCTCCTCCCCTAACACTTTCGTCTGTGACACCACCCAGAAAGGGTGTACAGCTCAGCGTTTTGCCTTGCGTCATATGCTAAAAATGCATACAAACAAGGCGCTGATTTTCAGCTGTGACCCCGGGTACGTAGTAGGTTAATCAATTTCCCAAGGGGTGCAAACGGGACTCTTTTACTACTACCTCCGCTGTCTGTCCGTCCGTCCGTCCGTCTGTCTCAGGGCTATATCTCATGAGCCGTAATAGATAGACAGTTGAAATTTTTCCAGAGTGTGTAAGTAGGTACGTCAACAATATTAAAACAATACCACTAGGTATAAGCAAGGGTATTATGCCCCCTGATCATCATTGCAGAAGTTATGACCATTTTGAATGTAGGTACCTACGCTTTATTTCTTCTATTACAGAATAATACATTAAACAAAAACGTTTCTGAACAGAAAGTTGGAACGGATGAAGATCACCATGACCATTATTTTTCACCGGTAAGTACAAACTTAATACCCAAAAGAAATTAATAGAAGAATTTTTGGTGTGAAACTTCTTTAGAATCGTTGTGATTTGTTAATTCAATGATACAAAAAAGCGACACCAAAAAGAAACAAACATATTCATAATAGGTACGATTTAGCCTGCGAGAGAAGAGAATGAATAATACATTATATTCAAAAATAAATAAATATAATTCGTTTTCTATTCAAGTTATATTTATCTCATTCTGTCGTAGGCTACTTTTCTGAAGTTTCGCTTCTGCCGTGTGTGAATTGCACACTTTTTTTTGTATATTTCGTTACACTGTATCTCCACTGACACACATAATATCTAAAATAAGCAGTTCAGTACCGCCTGGTTCCAGGGACTCTACTACTACTCTACTCTACTCTACTACTTACGTGCCCCACCGCCCGCAACTCCCTCGCTGGCGCAGTGTTGAGCGCTGTTAACGCGGGAGGTCTCGGGTTCGATTCCCGGCAGAGTCAATTTTGGAATTTATAATTTCTGAATTTTTCCTGGTCTGGTCTGGTGGGTGGCTTCGGCCGTGGCAAGTTACCACCCTATCGGCAAAGACGTGCCGAAAAGCGATTTAGCGTTCCGGTACGATGCTGTGTAGAAACCGACTATATGGTACCTATGGGTTTAATAAAACTGTCATTCCCCTGACAGGTTAGCCCGCTACCATCTTAGACTGCATCATCATTTTGACACTTACCATCATAAGGTGAGATCGGAGTCAAGGGCTTGTAGTGGAATAAAAAAATAAACATTCGCACGAGCAGTGAAATTTTCAATAGGTACGCTTACTGTCCGTGTGTGATAATAATATTAGATATTTTTAAGCTAATTTTTCCCATCAGGCTGAAATGAAAAAAGTAAAGGAGGCAGGAGACGCAGCTGACTTTTTCGGCACAAACCAGCACTACAGTATTCCGGTGAACTTCCCGGATATTTTCGGGAATAGACGATTTGTCTTAACATATCCTTATGTTCAGGTCTGCAGATCATAATATTACTTATACGCAAAACACACAGGGAGCGGCCGCGGGTCAGGCCACGCGACCGACCCGCGGCCGCGTTCTGCGTGATGTCCTCCATATAAATACAAGCACTATCTCGCTCCTATCTTATAGGTTCTTAATTAATGGGTTGTCTGGAGGAGATCACTTTTACCGCCGCCCTTGCGCACTTTGTTTTGTTTTGTTTTGTTTTCTATGTATTTTTATGTCTTGTGTAGCAATAAAGAATTTGTCTACCTATCTATCTATCTAAATACAACCCGCCGCGCTCCCGACCCGGCCCGCGTCCGACCCGCACCCGCTCCCTGTGTGTTTTGCCCTTTAATGTCAACCTATGGATGATGTTTTAACCGACTTTCAAAAAAGGAGGAGGTTTTCAATTCGGCGCGTATTTTTTTTTTTTAAACTTATGTCGGTGCATTTCTCCGTGATTTCTGAACCGATTTGAATTTTTTTTTCTATCAGTCGTTAAAGGAAGCTCTCTAGGTGGTCCCATAAAAAATTCTGACTCCAAATCCTTAACCCTGACACTAAAAAGTTACAAATAAAAATTCTTTCCAAAAAACCGACTTTAAACGCCACTGTAAAGTACAAAATAATTTTGATTTCTACCCACTATGTTGAAGTCGGGCGTGTCTGATGCGTCAACTTTGATTATCCTTTTTATACCCGCCCGACTTCAACATAGTGGGTAGAAATCAAAATTATTTTGTACTTTACAGTGGCGTTGGAAGTTGGTTTTTAGGAATGAATTTTTATTTATGCGCAAGATAATCATACTGATATTATAAATGCGAAAGTGTGTTTGTTTGTTGGTTTGTCCTTCAATGACGCCGCAACGAAGCAACGGATTGACGTGATTTTTAGCATGGGTATACTTAGTTGAGGACCTGGAGAGTGACATAGACTTTTTATCCCGGAAAACTAAGGAGTTCCCGCGGGAATAACTAAAAACTTAAACCACGCGGACGAAGTCGCGGGCATCAGCTAGTTATGTCATAATTACATTATAGTCCCACAAACTTAGCTGACCCGGTGACAGGATATACCTACTTATATGAAAAATATTAAGTAAATAAAAACAAATACGAAACAGGCATAAAAATTAGTTCCAATTTTGGGCACCGGGCCAGATAAGTTTGTGTGGGACATAATATTATATTAAATAACACAAACTTACAATTTACATTGTGAAATAGGCCCATAAATAATTATTATTATAACAGTGTACCTACCAACTTACATGACGCTATTAATTAAGCAACTCGTAGAAAGCAATTAGATGTACCTGTATGCTTTTATATTATATATGACACCGTAAGATTGTAAAAACCCTCTATTCCTTCCTGTTATACTATTAGTTCGATCGATCTAACAACCCGGAAAAACAAATCCGTTCGTTAGATTATAATCTAACTCGCGAAATTGTAAACTGTCGAATGATTACAATATAACGGATTATTTTTCGGTAGATTGTAATCTGTTAGGTTTATTAACCCGATAGAACCCAAGTGCCCGGGCACTACTTGATTATTTATGTCGAACCCAAACCTAACCTACAAGAAAGAGACAAGAAAACGTAAATACAATGAATATTTCAAAAATTGACACTTTAAACATTGAACGGTTCACAATCTTTCGACTGTTTACAATCTATCGAAAAAAAAGCGTTAGATTACAATCTTACGGTTTTTACAATCTTACGGTGACATATACATACATTTTAAAAATATAGTAATAATATTTTTTCAATAATTATAGAAGAATATCGTCAATTATGCTGCCGAAGCTGAATTAGACAATATTGTGAAGGTCAGATTGTAAACATTATAATATTATATTTCAACTTGAAAGTAAATAAGTCTGGTAACATTAGTACCCGTTGAGATCATAACCTAAAAGTTGAGATTAGGGAGGGCCACGGTCCACGTATATTTAAAAGGAGATGGAGTCTCTAATACCTATTTGAAGCCAACCCAACTGCTATACTATAGCAATCCCGAACTCCCGAGCGAAAACGAAAGATCTGACACCACTGGTATTCCATCACACCTATCGCTCTACAGTCCGACAAATATATCTGACCCGGTGATAGCGTCGCTAGTCCTCTTCTTCTTCTTCCTGCCCTTATCCCACGCTACGGTGGGGTCGGCGCAACATGTTCTCTTCTTCCACCCACTTCTGTTACTTATCCGTCAACCTATCATTCACCCCTTCTAAACGCATATCCTCTTTCACACAATCCATCCATCTTTTCTTTGGTCTCGCTCTACTCTTTTTTCCTTCCACATGCAATCATTCTTCTCGTAATAAGACTTTCTTCCCTCCGCATTACATGCCCATACCATGCTAGCCTATTACTCCTCATTTTTTCTATCAATGGCGCTACTTTCAAACTTCCCCCTAAATATTCATTCCTAATCTTATCCATTCTAGTCACACCACACATCCATCTCAACATTCGTCATTGACAGCATATTATTACAATAACAATATGACAGCGTCTCTAGTATATCTATGAAAAATAAAAATAAAACAAAAATCTAGACAGGCATAAAAATCTGTTCCAATTTTGGCCACCGGGTCAGGTAAGTTTGTGGGACTATAATTTGTTAAATAAAGCGATAAGTAAGTATAAATTACTTCAAGTAGATATTTTGAGTAAAAGCACTCCAGTCTTTACCTCTAGATTCGTGGGGAGGACTTTAAAAAGTTAGGAGTCAGTTTAATTATACAGCTGAAAAAAAAGGAAAAAGCGCGGTAATTTAGTTTTCATCTTTTGATTCATATTTTTAAAAAATATATTTATAATACTTATATTATTATTATGGGTATGTTCCGAAATACACTGCGAGCACTGTAAGGTGTGACGTTAATTTAGTATACTGCGAAACCGTTCCTTTATAGTTAGCTACGCTGGTCACTGTTTAAAACGGAACGCAGTCAGCACTGAGAGCACCTTACCTCGATAACGCCAGTGCTCACAGTACAAAAATCTAAATGGCGACGATTTATGACGTCATATATTTCCCTAGGTTATTGCGGCACTTTAAGTACCTACTGTCACTCCGGAACGAATTTCTCCCCAGTAAGAGCCATAGATAATATACCTACTGTATACGGGTAGTAACTAGTAACTAAGTAAGAGCACTGAACAAGTGAACAGTGCTTTATTTTATACGTTTTTATGTAATTAATATATACTATCTTTATAATCTACAGAAATATCTTGAATCGAAAAAAAGATCAAGTAAAGGAAAAGAATTACGACTAGTCAAGGTAAGGTTTTTTTCGTCTAAAGACATGTCCAATTTTGTTCAAAGTTTTCAACCGCCATTTTTTGCAGGCTCCACCAGAATTCGTTTTGCAAATAGCGAAGCAATCGGCTCTTTTGGAGGCATCTAAACCTATTGATCCAACCGATGAATTTATTAAAAAAGATATTCTTAGGACAGGGGTAAGTACCTACTTACCTAGTTCAAATATTCCAAAAGGCTTCAGAGACGCTCAAGCAGCTTAAATAAATCAAGCCTTGTTGATAATAAACTCCCAGAAGACATATTGGATATGTCTCTAAACATGTTTCAAATTTTTTGTAAAACGTAAACTAATTGAAAAATCATATTACAGTGTGAAGGAACAATAATTCATACCATGAGTATCCAGGTTTGTAGTGGGCTCTTCTCAGAGGCGCGTTCGGAACGCGTAGCTTTACGTGGCATTGCAACGCATGCCGGGTAGTAGTTTTGAAATAAAAATCCGTTGTCACCCCGGATTAGTCCTCCGGTGTGACAACTAGGAATGACCGCGTTAAATAATCTAGTCTCAGCTTTCAATAGACAGAATACTAACTATACTACACCTAGGTATGGGTACCTAGACCTACTACCTACCTTCTTTTACTTATCGTTTGATTCTTACCTTATAAGGAATATTGGGATGACGTATGGAAAAAAGACGTGGACGTTAAACAAATCCTACGATCTAATAGCAATGAACATAAAGTGGTAAGTTTTATTTCATTTCACTCTTTGCCCCTAAAATCTCCAAAATGGCTAACCGATTTTGGTGAGATTTTGACAAGCAGATAGAAAATTTTGTTAATCGTGTCAGGGGATTCGGCAGTCGCAACACTCAAAGGTCCTCAACTATACCCATGCCAAAAATCCCGTCGATCCGTTGCTCCATTGCGGCGTGATTGAAGGAACAAACAAACACACTTTCGCATTTATAATATTAGTAATGATGTCGTGCACGCCTCTGCATACTTCCCTTCATTGCTTTCCATAAAAGTTGATTGCCGTCAAAATTTAGTCAAAGGCTAGCGCTAGCCTAATTAAAATTACTCTTATTTTGTTTCAGGGCTCTATCAAAGTAAAAATTCTACCTGGCTCGAAACTGCACACACTTATATCAAAGCTCAAAAACAGTTCACCTAGATTTCTTTACGTTTTAAATAAAAATGTCGAAAGTTGCTGCCTTGTTTTTTTAGCGCCACAGAGGCCGGGGAGTGGCGCTCGCAACTTCTATTCGAACCGCAAATATAAATTTGCCTGTATATTGCTATCTCTGTTTGGCTGATGACACATGGTCGCGTGCATGCGCGATAGCAATATGAGCGTACAGAGTTTGTTATACATTTTGGTCTTGTTCCGTGAATACCAAAAATGATGAATGAAAAATTGTTGTGTTTTTAACTTCGTGTTGTTATTCTGTAACTTGACAATATAGGCTATGTTCCTGATCAACTAGTACGTGAGATATCGTCGGTTTTAATATGAAAAAAATAAGGTGAAAACATGTCATCTATGTCGTAAAAACATGCGAAACGCAATGTGCTTACATTTAATTTTGGGAAAGTATTTTGAAAAAATAATTATCCAGGGACCTAGATAAATACAAGTTCAATCCTAATAAGCGCATAATATGGTGGAAATATTCTCGAATTACAAATTATTTTGGTATTACGTTTGTATGGGCAATTCGCCCTCCGCCGGCCCGTTAAGAGCTATATCAACCCGTTTATTATGTTTCCATTCAAGCCATCTTCGGCTTAATCCATCTCCAGTTTACTATTAAGCATGGATGTACCCTCAGAATGTGAAGGGTTTAGGCCATACTCCACCATCAAGCATGCCGATTTCCTCACGATATTTGATATTCAATTGCTTTTAAAACGTTATTCATCCATCTCCAGTTCATTAATAAGCACGGATGTAGGTACCCTCAGAATGTGAAGGATTTAGGCTATACTCCACCACCAGTCATGCAGATTTCCTCACGATATTTGATAAGTTAAAAGCTAAAACCTTGTCCTATCCTATGGCCTCAGCTTTACTAGTATCCAATTCCTTAGAATTCTTCAAAACCCATACTATGTAGTTACATGCAAAACTAGAAGTTTACAAACCTAGTGGTATGATGTGATTCGGTTTCTCATTTGATATCGATTGAAACGCCTTAAGATTAATATCAAAAATATATTTTAGATATGTAGGTACAGCAATCTACACATTTTGGTACAGCAATTTATAATATCGATAATTCGCTTTAATCCGCGACAAAATAAAAATTTAAGATAAATTTTGTCGCGGATTATAGCGAATTAAACTTCTGGTTCCTTCATCGTATTAGACATCAATAGTTTTTTTTAAGTTAATCCCCGAGACGGACAAATTATACATTTTATCCCGGAAGAATGAAGATCAATGAGTTCCCAAGAGATTTAAAAAAGCAAAATTCGTGGGAATCTTCATTTAATTATACATTAATTATGATTTTCGCATAACACAATCACTTTAATTAATCGTGCCATCATTAAACGGGTCCTGTAACACATTAATTACCATATTGTTGACTCTATGATCCCATATGGTTGTAGTCTTTTTAGCTTTGTCCATTAACTTGTTATGGAAATATTCCAGCACAGATTTTTTCATATCTGCATTTTTTTGTTTCATTAAATAAGCGACCATTTGTCTAAGGTCATCGTTGACGCTTACCCTTAAACTTCTTTGCCCCTCATCATCATCTATAACATCATCATTTATATATAAATTATCAGAAACGATATGATTTGGCATGAAGTTAACTATTGGTCTAATTTTTTCATTGTGTTCCTGTTCTACCATTTTGTTTTTAATTTTTGCTTCTTTGGTTTGCAAAGCATTTTCGGGTCTTTTTACACTTTGATTATTTTGTATTTTCAAAGGTCTTTCTATGATCTGACCACAAATATCGATTTCTTTGACATCTTGCATGCCATGTTTAAGTTTTTCTATATGGGGATTTTCTTCATTTGTTTTTTCGTCATCGTATCTTATATAATAATAATGGAATATTCCGTAAGGTGAACCGAGGCTATTGCATCTAAAAAGTGAAATTTTTTTGACCGAGGTATGTTTAAGAAGCTGTATTTCTGCTACAGAATAATTTACGGATAAACAATATTTGAAAAGATCAGATACTTAAGACTTAGTTTTACTTAATTGCATTAAAATACACCCAGTATATTCTTATTAAAATTGATGTTAATTCCAAGGACCGATTTTAGCCACATTAGCCCCGTATCGGGGGTTAATGTAACTTTTCACTCTTAATTCCTAAACTTAAGAGTTGTAATGCTCAAACTCACTGAATATGATAAACAAAGGCATTTAAGAAAATGATTTGAGCCCTACCTCAATGTAGGAAGGTTAATTTCTCTTTAAAAATACTTTTTTGGTAAAAGAGGGGCTATTGTAGCTTTTTTTTTTACTTTAGTGTTGGGAGTAGGCCTGATTAGTATGTAGTATCGATTATCGATAATGTTTTGAATGAAATACGTTTTCATATATCATTTAAGTAATATTTTTGAAAAGTTAGGTTAGGTATTAGGTGGGAAAATTTTCTAGCAAATAAACGATTGTATTTTATCGTCTTGTAGGTTAAAATAGTAACCACAACGAGCACATTTCAAAACAAAAATTTGGGCGTTTTAACACATATTGGTTAAATTATAAAACAAAAGTTGGGTCTGTGTGAGGCGGGAGCTAATACTTAACCATCGGTGAAGGTAGGTAGCACGATTCAAAACTTTTGCCTATCATCTTACAAATTCTGTTTTTAACTTTATTGATAAAAAAATACATTGGCATCACTAATACTTTTATTTCCATACTAAAATCTACAGGGCTATTGTGTCTTTCTTCGTAGATATAATAGCCCCGTGTCACAATTTTAGTGGGGCTAATGTGTTTTTATAAATAACTCCAGATAAGTACGGCAGAGAAAGAAATTAATTATCAAATAACAAGGAATTATTCATTATATTTGCAATTAGCGTAAAATTTTGTTCAAAAAAGCTCACAGTAAAATTTTGTCGACTAAAACAACACAGTAGGTTTTCAGCATACTCATCGAAAAATGACCGAAAAAAAGAAAGACGCCATCAATAAAACAGTAGACGAGATAAAAGCACACTCTATGATCGATTTTAATAAACATTAGTTTCTCTATCCACTAGTAGATGTCGTTTCCCGTAAATCTATTTGTAAAGGAAGATAAAATGATAAGATGCAATAGCCCCGAAGTTACAATAGCCTCGGTTCACCTTATCTCGGATTACGAGGAATGCTTGTAATGGGATTAACACATATTAGCTGAAATTATTTTAATTTATAAATATCAGTGACTAGTGGGCCCGGCAGACTTTGTCCTGCCCTGAACCTCGAACCCGATTGCAGCGCCCCCTACCGGGTCCAATTGTGAATATAAACCATCCCGGGGTCCAAACAAACACAACAAAACAGAATTAGCGAAATTGGTCCAGTCGTTCACGCGTGATGCAGTGACCAAGGGAAGTAGGGATTCATTTTTATTATATAGAAGATTGTTTGACTTATATCGCCTCGCGATTCGCAAAAAAGAAGGGGGTGAAATATAACGACCACCAAAAAATACTTCCAGACCCCTAAGCTTTCTTACCAAAATAATATGTTTGAAGACAAACTGTTGTAAATTGTAATAGCCATATTAAATTAATCATGACGTCACATGGCCATTCAAATCTCAAATCTATATCTATACAAATATTATAAATGCGAAAGTTTGGATGGATGGATGGATGGATGTATGTATGGATCGATGGATGGATGTATGGATGGATGTTTTATACTCAATCACGTCTGATTGAATCTAAAACTTGGCACAGAGATAGATGATAGTTTGGATTAGGCTACTTTTTATCCCGGAAAATTAAGGAAATCCTGCGGGAACCGAAAACCCTCAATCCACCACAAAACTGCCGCCCTAAATACTCCCATGGTAGGGTAAAATTTTCAAATAGAAAAAATAATAATAGGAATTTATCGCTTTTGTTTTGTAATGTTTTTTTTAAAAACAGTTTAACAATTTTCATAATTTACTACCTTTCAACTCACCAGAACGAAAAACTTTAAAAATATAGCAAGTGATTTCATTTTTATGTGTTACGTTTTGCTATTGAAATAAATACCTGATAGTCACGCTTGGCTAAGCCACCAATGATTAGATTCAGAAATGTAGGTAATATGCAATAGGCTTTTTTGTCCACTTATACAAATGCCACAGTGTTTCTGACAAGTGTCGTGAAAAGCTGAATTTCATTCTATAAAATCCCAACATTATCTGGGTAAACGCAGGGCCATATACTGCCAACTTTTTAAGCGACACAGCAATATTATTACTCAAAATGACAGTTTGATGTCACGTACCTTCAACCTTGACGTTCCTAAAATAAGGATTATAATTCTAAACCACGAAAGTCAACAATAATGAAACAATTTGGCTTGAGTTGGCAGTATGGCCCCAGGTTATTTCTTACCATAGATAATACATATATGTTTCTTACATCTGGCTTGACTAAGTTGAGCCAGATTTTTCCCGATCATATAATATCTACATAAATTCGATTTCACAGTCCAGCTGCGCGGTGTAGCATGCCTAAGATCCTAGCATCTATAAACAGGCTTTACATTAGTCCAACTGCATACAGTTCTGTCAGAAAGAAATCTACGCTCACCGGAAAGCCCTCTGCTTATAAATTTTGTACTAAACCAGCAGGCAACTGCAGACTGTCAGAATTTCTTTTCCTTTATTACAGTTTTGGTACAGAATTTTATAAACAGTCAAAAAAATCACATTACTAAAGTATGATTTTCGAAATAAATTATATTAAATGGGTTAAATGTTTATTTCCAACCCCACTCCATAAAACAAGCATTGACAAAATCATCACTTTTTAATCGTCTAACACTTGGTGGTAGATCACTATAGTTGTCCAACAGAGGGTTATAAACCCAAGGCAGCATGTGTGTAACACCACAGCTGTCATATATTATTGTATTCTGTTCGTTTGAGTTGGTGCTTTTTATGGATTTTTCACTCTGCAGCCTCTGGTAGAGGTCTTTGAACGACGGTTGGGCTGAGTCGTTTTGGTTGTTTTTGGCAGCAACTGAAAAATCCATTTTTGTATTAGGTATCTAGTCTAAATATGTATATAAAAAGAAAAGGCGACTGACTGACTGATCTATCAACGCACAGCTCGGGCCGAAATTTTGCATACAAATAGCTACTATGACATAGACATCTGCTAAGAAATTATTTTTGAAAATTCAACCCCTAAGAAGGTAAAATAGGGATTTTAAATTTGTGTATTCTCATATTACCCCTACCAGGGATTGAATGCAAAAACTTCCACTCCAATGCTACACGCGTGGAGTGCGAGCGAGTCGTGTGTGACGTTAACTCCACAGAATGCGCACGACTTAATTCCGGGGGTGCGGTGCGGTGCGCGGCGGCATAGGCAGCCGCCTCGCCTCGCTGATAACTACCGGGGACGGGCGGCGGCGGGCAAGCCACTGGCGGTGGGGTGCTTGTGGGGCAGGGTGGTAACGTGCGTCTTGCCGGGCTTAGCGGCCTAGTAGGCGCATCAAACTCCGGCGGCGGCGGTAGTGGTAGGTTAGCAACGCGGGCGGCTTGACTAAGTTTAAGTCGCTTATCCTCTTGTTCGTCGGATGCACTGAGCCAGAGAGCCAGTGAAAATTATTTTTTATTATTAATGGCTTGATGCAAAAGCATCAAATTCAGGTTAGGCTAGGCTAGACACATTTAAGTTCTTTATAATGCCTGATTTGCTAGTTAAAAATGCAAATCAGGCATTATAAAGAACTTAAATGAATAGAATTTAACACTCTTAAGGGCCTCTGCACACATCAGATTTTGGGACATATAATTTTGCCCACTTTATCACCAATTTTGTGACTTGTGACTCACACGTGCGTCACTTTGCTAGTGGCTATCTTGGGAAGTGCACATCATGGATTCACCAACTGCCAGTGAGTATGCGTTAACGCATTAAGTTCCACATGTTTCATTTGCCAATGACAAATGATTTTTTGTAGGCATTTCAATTTTGCATAATACATATTATCTTGTGTTTCAGTTATGCCCACAAAAAATCAGTCACCAGTGAGTGGGGTGAATGACTAAAACAATATAGTAAGGACAAGTAACAATTTTAGTTTATGATAAATATTTACCATATTCTCTCAAAGCATTTATTTGTTCAGGACTGTAGTGTGAATATTTACAGATGGCACCAAAAATGCATTCGCCTCGGAGAAATCTGTTGCATGGTTTTTTAATGCTCTCTTCTTTTAATATTGTTTCTGGATCTGAAATATACAATTATTTTTAAAAAACTGATACAAATTATATTGTAAGTAGGTACTTAAGTATAAATAAATGTAATGAGGAAAATATAATAATATTGCCTACATGGCTATGGACAGCTCTTATAACACAAAACATACAATCTTTATTTTTCTAGTTGAATTAAAAGATAAATAAAGTAGGTATGATATTCTTAAAAAACATTATGCATGGACATGCTAATCAGACTGCAACTGTTACTTTGTGGAGAAACCAAACTTTAGACAGCCTTAAGTGCTGTTTCTTCGACCTATAAGTTTTCTGTGCTTAGCAGATTAAACTAGATAAGTTAAAAGCAGAGCAAATATTTAAAGCAGAGGCTGCTAGTCAATTATAATATGACTAAATACATTCCTCTGGCCCATAATAATCTATAATATACATGATGTATAATTAATAATTCAAAATTTGTAATTTAATAATAATTGTATCTTGTCTCATAACAATAATATGTTAGCAACGCCCTGACAGGGCCTCATGTTCATTCATGCTGGTAATTGGTATATTTTAGATATAATCTATAGGTAGGTAGGTACTCATATTATAGTAGTTTGTGAGGTTGTAGGGGGTAATGACTAAAAAAATACTTTACCTTTAAACTGTTGATAATGTTCATTGACTATTTTTTGATGAACCGCTCCTTTTACATGAGTTCTTATAATTGAAGGTGAAGATACCATGGTTTTATCACAATAATCACAAAAGTATCGTTTTCCCATGTTTCAAGGTTTTATTTATAAAATTGTAGTTTCCCAAGGAAGTTCTTTGATAAATCCCACACAGCGTTCTCGTACCAATAATTCTTCGTTTGGTTTACCGAATTAGGCTTAGGCTTCAGAATAAGCAAGTAGCAACGGTCAACAAAAACTACTACTTCAATAAATTAGAATAAAATGTGTTTTTTATTCTAGGAATCACTGCACAATCACAATCAGAGACAAGTAGGTAACCAGAGTATATTATGTTGTTCTGTGCAAGTAACATATACGACATATAAGGATATGAATTACAATATGAATCACAGTGTGAAAAAAAAATAAACAAACAAAACAAAAATCTGATTTGCTCGTAACTTTTAATTTTTACATCAGTAGGCCGAGCATGGGCGGGGAGATTTTATCCACGGGGAAAGGATAAGATGTCCCAGTTGGCTCGAGACATCTTTTTTATAATATGGTATGAAAATAAACTTAAACCTACGTCCTAAGCACAAGTCAAACAGGGATATACTTCTCCTTTCCCCTGTTGCCATGCCCTAGCATAATTTTATCTCTTGTCAGTGGATATAATCGGGGGATAAGATTTTTGTCCCCTCCTATGCTCGGCCTGCAGTAGGTAATCAATGTTGTCACCTTTGATTTTCAAAGCAGAGACAATTAACCAGATCAATCATCAAAGGTTGTCACTTTTGTCAATGCCATTTTGCCATTGGATAGAACATGGACTGCGCTTTCAGCTGGGCCCATACAGCAGGCTGGGCGACCAAGGGGCGACCGGCTAAAAATGACAGCTTTAAACAGTGTAACGATCGCAATCACCTCTGTCACCTCTGGGGGGTTACTATGAGCTCTTAGAGCAGGACAGAAACTGAACTGCAGCACAGTTCAATGCAGTGTCTGCCTACCAGTTGTGCCTTGAAGTTAAGTGCAGTTCTAGGATATTGATTATAACTTAAAAAACTGGTCATTAAGGAACTAAGACGTTCACGGGTTTTTATAGGAGGAATCGTTCAATGGGTCATAAAAGAAGAAAATACCGCGGAGTGCTATTAAATTAGAGGAGGAAATTGAAGATAGGGGCGCATAAGCCCCCTTTGGGGTTTCCTATATATCTCCTAAACTAAGCAAAATTTCGATATATTGTATATAAAACTTTTTGTAGAAAATCAAATTTCCCATCGGAATAACATTTTTTAAATATTGAAACAAAAAATACCATGCCAAAACAGTCGAAACAAACTTGAAAAAAAAAGCCAAAATTTCAATTTTTTGAGTTCTTTGCCTCTCTTTTTTTGGGCTGAGATAGGTTTAGGCATTGCTTTAGATAGAAACAAGTAGATTAAATTTCCTTTAAAACGTGGGACTGTTTTTTATTTAAAATTTACCGAGATATGGCCATTGGAACTTGGCTTTTGTCTGCATGGACTGAGGTTTTTTTGGTTCCCGGGGGAATTCCTTAATTTTCCGGGATAAAAAGTAGCATAAATGTTATTCCAGACCATAATCTATCTCTGTGCCAAATTTCATCTAGATCCGTTCAGCCGTTCTGGCGTGATTGAGCAACAAACATTCATCCACCCATCCAAACTTTCGCATTCATAATATTAGTAAGTATAGGTAAGTATAAGAGTTTGTGAAGATGTATTACAAAATGTTTAAAGTATTGATCATTGCTCAAAACATTTGTTGTAATTATTGGATAGAGGCAGGCGTTACTTTGCGGAAGTCCATCATAATGAAGGAACCAGAATAGCGAATTAAACTTCTGGTTCATTTGTTGTAATTGTTATGTATTTCTACATAGTAAACGTAAAAAACCTTTTTTAGTTGAGAAAAACAATAATATTTTCAATAAAATACGAACGAAAGCAATATTCGTACAAGAACGATGAAATTCAAAAAAAAAGTTCAGGTTCAAATGGCCACATCTCGGTCAATTTTTAATCAAAAAACTATTTCAGCCCCGCATTTTAAAGAAAATTTAAAAGTCTACTTGTTTTTATTTATAGCAATGCCTGCACCTATCTCAGCCCAAAAAAAGAGACAGGCGAAAAAGCAAAAATACTCAAAAAACCTAATTTTGGCTTTTTTTCTCAAGTTTGTTTCGACTGTCTAGGCATGGTACCTATATATTTTTTCAATATTTAAAAAATGCTATTCCGATGGGAAATTTTATTCTCTACAAAAAAATGGAATAAGTATACAATTGTATATTAAAATTTTGCTTAGCTTAGGAGATAATATATTAGAAAACCCAATAGGAGTACTTATTCGCCCCTATCTTCAATTTCCACCCTCTTATTTAATAGCACTCCGCGGTTTTTTCTTCTTTTATCACCCATTCAACGATTCCTGCAATAAAAACCCGTGAACGTCTTAGTTCCTTTCTAAATGTTATAATATTCTATCTGTCTTGCTTTAAGAAAGAGCTCTTGGTAAACACTCTTCCACTAATAGACAAAATCCATTGACGCAGCAAGAATACCATAAATTCAGCAAATCACAACGTACTAACAATGATTGATGCAGAAGTTACGCAATCGCACTGCAGTCTGCAGGAATGCAGGATACTTATTAATCTGCATAAGATTAGGATTAGGTTTAATGGAATGTGCAATCCACCGACCAGAAAAAAGTGCAATCAAACTTTTATCTAATCAAAGCAATCAAAGACCTTACACTTACCTACTCTAGCAAGTTAGTACTTATGTGTAAGGTCTTTGATTGCACATTCCATTACTCTAGCAAGTTAGTAAGTGTAAGGTCTTTGTGTGCAATGATTAAGGAAGCTCGTGTGGCTCTCACCCTTCCCTTTATATATGTTTGTGCTCTCACCACCGACCAGAAACAAAATGCTCTCACTTCTCAGTGACAGTGAGCCTCTCACTGATTGACTTTACTTTTTTATTCTGTCCATGATTCTAAATATAAAATCTTAAATATTGTAGCACGAGTGATTACATTCTCTCTGGATTGTATTGTAGCTTTTCGCTACCAATTACTTGCTACAAACGATGAGGAAAACATCGTGACGAAACCTGCATGCCCGAGTTATTCATCGTATTTATCTATGGTTATTCATAATGTTCATATAGGTGTGAAGCTGCCAATCCGCACTTGGCCAGTGTGCTGGACCATGGACGTGCTCAGTCGCGGGCCGGCAATGGGTTGATACGATTAAGATAATATATTTCGGGCCGCCTCGTGTTTCATCGTGCCAAAACAATCTAGGTATCATCCTAATATTAAAAATACGAAATGTTAGTTTATTGGTTTGTCCTTCAATCATGCGGCCTGCCACAACAAAGCAATGGATCGACTTAATTTTTTGCTTGGGTGTAATAAGTACTAAAATTCTACATCAATTGGTATAGGTATACTAATAATTTTACCTATACCAATTACCTAACCCTTAGCCCTTTTCAATGCATACCCATAAACGCAACGCCAACCAACGCATACCTGTTACATTCACCAGAAACACCTTTATACATGTACTCTGAATGTAATCAGGGAATATGTATAAAAACTTTACAAACATACCTTCTTACTAATACTAATACTACTTATTACTATTACTATATTATTACTTTATTTACTATTACTATAATATTATAAATGCGAAAGTTTGGATGGATGGATGTATGGATGTTTGTTACTCAAAAACAAAAAAAGCAAATTCAATTCAATTCAATTCAATTCAATTCAATTTATTTCGGGTAATGTAAACCCATAATAAAATACAATATGTCAACATTATAAAAACAGTAATAAATACATTATCGAATTACATTACATTACAAAAATTACCAAAATATGTCATTATTAAATTAAATTATACCATTATATATATAATTATTAAATTATGAAATTCACACATAAATATTTAAGTATACAGTTTCATCCCCTCTATGAAGATGAATGCAGCCAGCCTCTAGTACCTTCTCCCCGGCATTGGTACTGCAACATGTCTATCGCAGCAATGCCGAAGGTAAAGACAGTCAAGTCTGTCCGCAACCATCCTCAAAACTGTGTTGGAGCTGCCCCGCACTCTGCGCACCAAAGACGCGCACCGCTTGCGCATAGTAGTGTTAAAACAGTCGGTGCGCGCGTCTGCAAACATACCGGGGGGGTTACTGCCACTGCTTAAAGCAATATTATTATGTTAATGTTGCGACAAATCCTACCATCACGTCCCAAAAATAAGCTTATTAACACAATGTTTTCCTGAGCAGTTTTGTGACGTCGCGATGCAAATCATTCGCTCAATTCGTACCACCAAGTGTTTTTTATGAGCTAACATTCTTGTTTTACGTAGGATTTACGTCACATTTAGCAATCTTAAAAAAGTTACTTTCTTGCGACGGATCAACGACGGATTGACTTTGTAAACAAAGAAATAGGAAATTGTGAGGTGTTCCAAGTGAATATTCCACTGGATTAAACTAAGATAATGAGATTTAACTTTATAAAAGTGAGAGAATTTTCCAAAAGGTATTAGGTACCTTGAAGAATCAGGCACCCAGGGCAGAGGAGCTATGCTTGGAGTAGGTCTTCCTAAGTGCTCAAATCAGAAATGAGGAGATCCGTAGATACCTACGGGTTTAATACTTCGAAGAACCGACACCGACAGACGTTTGGGTCGCACGGTGCTTGAATTTCGGCCTCACACTGGAAAGCTCAGCGTTGGACAACCCGCCGCTAGGGGGGGCAGACGATCTCAAGTGTGTAGCTAGGAGCCGCTGGAAGCAAGCAGTACAAGACCGTGGCCTGTGGAGATCCAGGGTAGGGGTACAACTACCTACCTAGTTGAAGCCAACCTCACAAGCAATTACCAGAAGTTTCTACAGATACAACTAGACATTCTCTGCCAAGGCGGGGGAGAGGAGGATGATGAGACATGCATCATCGAAGAGCGGTACCTAGGACTCTGCTCTAAGCTCAGGAAGCTTAAACGTAGGTACAGCGGAGCAGGAGGGACATTGCGCCAGTTCTACGTGTGTCAAGCAGCGGGTTCATCTTCCTCCCATTATCATCAAGCCCTACAATGGGAAGGACATAAGTGGATACAAGCAGTTTATAGATTTGTTCAGTACAGTGATAGACAAAGATAGAAAATTAACAAGCGTTGAAAAATTATGTTATCTTAAAACTTTATTAGTCGCTGAACCACTTCAACTTTTAGAAGGTTTGCTGGTATGTGACAAATCTTACAGATCTGCAATTGACCTACTAAGTAAAAGGTATGATAACATCTCATTGTTAATAAATATAATCACATAAACATCTTGTTTTAAATGTGTAAAGTATTTATCTGTCTATCTTGTTGGATTTACCTACTGTTAAAAAGCTCACAGTTTTCATGATATTGTAAGCCGTATTAGGCAGCATACATCAGCTTTAGAAAACTTGAAGCAACCCGTTGTGCAGTGGGGACAGGATATAGGTACCTATATAATAGCACCATTGAATTCGAAGTTGACAATCCCAAAACATCAGTTAAATGGTGCTCTAGTAGGTACTCAGTAACTTGATGACTAAAGTTTCTTATATATTTCCAGATATTAAAAACATCAGCTTATTTAATTATGGTGGCATGGGCCCAGATTATTTACAAAATAAGAGTAGGTAGGTACTTATAAGTAATTTATATTTGTTTATAATTGAAATTCCATTACAACAAAACTGTGATAGTGCAGATTTAAATTTTTGTCCGAGTAATATTTATAGTCTTGATGTTTTACCTATCTATACAAAATATTCAAGTTTATTATAAATTGCAGCAAGTCTGTTACATGTTGAGATTTGTTAAGAAATGTAAAGGAAATTCCTTCAATACAGGTTTCATCTCTGCAATGGAAATGAAGAATTCATTAGGTAGGTACATACCTACAGTTATAAAAGGACTGCAGTATATTTACTTCAGTGATGAAATAAGATGCTTGCAGAAAGGTCAAAATGTAACATTCCACATATAGCCCTTACATCCTTTTTTAGATAAAGTTGGTTTCATAAGAGTAGGTGGGCGGTTGCAAAATTCTTCACTTTCCTTTGAAAAGAAGTTTCCTATGATATTACGTTCATAGTAAGACTCATTAGCCTCTAATTGTAAGCTCCATGACAGGGCTATATTCAAGGTGGTAGGTAGTGCTGCTAGCAATGATATTATATACATTACAAGAGCTGCTAGTGGATGATGACACTACCTTATACAATGTAGTTAGCTTCTCGTAGGACTTCTGAAGTGTAGGTCCAGCTTCACTGGTCTACACATATTACTACTTGTTAAAATATTAAGCTAAGGTTTAGGTTAAGTAGGTAGATTAAAAAGTCTTAAGCATAAAATATATTATGTAATATATTATGAAGTAATGTTATTTTGTTACCTTTAGTTAATTTACTAAGGTTATTACTTCCTTTTGTCATGTTAAGTTTACTTACTTCTACAACTGCTTATGTACCTATCCATTGAATGCTAGTGTGAACTAACTTTCACAATTTATGTAGCTAATTTATTTTTCTATTGAATTAGCCTCTATAACTTATGTATATTATTGTTTTTTAAAATACAAGTGTCTCATCCTCTCATCAAGTAAAAAAAGGGCTTTTTGATGTAATTTTAATATACTGTAACTCATATTATATTTTAAACAGAATTGATTTATATACTTGCTTGATTTAACATTTCATACATGTATCTATTGTAATATCATTGTAGGAAGTTCATGTTTGAATTAACATGTCGTTCTGTGCTCACCTTATTAAAATAAATAACTATTTCAAGTATAATGATTTAATTTCATTAACAAACAACCCTAACTTCAACAGTAACTAGCTAAAGCCTGCAACTTTGCCCGCATGGATGAAGGTTTTTTGGCTCCCCCAGGAACTATTTAATTTTCCAGGATAAAAAGTAGCCTTTGTGTTATTCCAGACTATAATCTATCTCTGTTTCAAATTTCATCAAGATCCGTTCAGCCGTTCTGGTACGATTGAGTAACAAGCATTCACCCATCTATCCTTTTTTTTTTGATCCACTACAAGTTAGCCCTTGACTGCGATCTCACCTGATGGTAAGTGATGATGCAGTCTAAGATGGTAGCAGGCTAACCTGTTAGGGGCATGGCAGTTATATTAAACCCATACCCCTCGGTTTCTACACGGCATCGTACCGGAACGCTAAATCGCTTGGCGGCACGTCTTTAGCCGGTAGGGTGGTAACTAGCCACGGCCGAAGCCTCCCACCAGGCCAGACCAGGGAAAATTCAGAAATTATAAATTCCCAAATTGACCCTGCCGGGGATCGAACCCGGGACCTCCGCACGTTAAGCGAACAGCGCTACACACTGCGCCACGGAGGTCGGAGGTCCATTTTATAATATTAGGTATAGAAGTATGTATTAAAATAATTCAAATGAAAAAGTATATGTAAAAATCGATAAATTTATTATAGATACATAGCAGTTAACTTTAAATTTACAATAACTAATTCAGTCACATTTGACTAAACATAAACTGATTTAAACTAGGTATAATTTTCAGTTAAAAGTTTCACTTGACTGAGGATATCCATTGAGAAAAGCAATGATGATTCCAATATTGGATGCCATCCATGCTCCAGACTCGCTTGACTCGCCTGAGGCACATTATATGAATTTGTATGTTTGCACTTGAAATATGCCCTTAGCGGAACACCCTTATTCAACAACTCTGTGCAAGACGGCAGCATTTATAGTTCTGGAAATAAACATAATACTCAATTTAATTTAATAACATAAACATTTATTTATTACTAGCTGATGCCCGCAACTACGTCCGCGTGGATTGAGGTTTTTTGGTTCTCGCGGGAACTCCTTAGTTTTCCGAGATAAAAAGTGCCTAAGTGCTATTCCAGATTATAATCTATCTCTGTGCCAAATTTCAGCCACATCCGTTTAGCCATTGGGGCGTGATTGAGAAACAAACATCCATCCATACATCCATCCATCCAAACTTTTGCATTTATAATATTTATTTGATATTTGATAGATTGTTAAATTCATATCAAACTTGTTTTCATAAAAATAAAAAACTTATTATTTTATATTATTATTAACTAGAAGATGCCCGCGGATTTGTCCGTGTGGATTAAGATTTTTGATTCCCACGGGAATAAAATTATGTGCTTTTGTCCTACACCTATGTCCTTCCCTGGGATACAACCTACCTCTGTACGAAATTTCATCAAAATCGGTTGAACGGGTGAGCCGTGAAAGCATAGCAGACAGACAGGCACACTTTCGCATCCATACTTATAATGTTATAAATGTGAACGTATTTCTGTCTGTCTGTCCATCTGTCTGTCTGCTACGCCTTCCCGGAAAATTTAGGAGTTCCTACGGGACTCGAAAAAACTTAGTCCACGCGGACGAAGTCACGGGCATCATCTAGTTAATAATATTAGTATGGATAGTGTTGAAGGTTATGTAAATGATAAAAGCGCTTGCATTTGACTTGCTCCAGCTATGCTTAGGACTGCAATTACTTATGTATTGTACTTTAATTTATTATTCTTCAAAAGAGCAATCACCGAGTTTCTTGCTGGCTCTTGTAAAAAATGGCATTACAAGCCAATGGTAGATTCAATCAATGATTCAAAAGCACTTGTAAAAGTTTATTTGAATGAAAACGTTTGTATTTTGTATTATTGTAATGTAGGTATATTATTGTTTATTTTTCTTCGACATCTACTGCAAAAAGCACACAAACCACTTGAAATGCACTGCATTATGTGCACTGCTGCATCACAAATCCAGTCCGATCTTCACGCGTAGCGCCACAATTTTATCAATATTTTTTGTTTTATCCAAGAAAGCAATAAACGCACAATAATTATACTTACTCGAGGCCCGACATTTTATATAATAAAGTTATAAAATATTAAATAACCTCAAATTGCAACTATTATTTATATTTACATTTGACAATTGACATTTATAACATCCGTTTCGTTTTACACAACGTAAAAGAAACATTTTCGAGTTAATTTTTATCCTTTAAAAAAAGTGCAACCAAACAACTATTATTTGGTTTAAAATAATTAAAAATAATACTAAGAAACTTTTTGTTAATTATTGCACTTTATAAAGGTAAAATTAACTTTGTAAAGTTATACTATTTAATTAAAAAGGTGTCGGCACTGTGTTATTTTATGCATGAAATGAAACGCGATGATACGAGATAGCGCTATAGAAAAAATATATCTACATCTCGCTTACTCTGAAAGTAAGGAATAGACAATGATAAGAGTATCATTCGTTCTTTCCATCATGTAGGCAAGAGTAGAACCATAATAGTTTTTTAGGGTCATGGTAGCTTTCTCAGGAATATTAGAAAGAGATTGAAACAAGATGTTCCTGTAGCATAATGGTTTTCTAAATGATGATAGTAACCCCCCTGAGGCGCTGCAGAATCGGGGCAACCCCAACAACATGCGGAAAGCATTATTGTAGAGGACGCGGAGGTCACTGTACTTTTTCTTTGTATAATTAGCCCACAGGCTGCAAAAAAAACCTCAAACCACGTAGACGAAGTCCCGGGCATTCGCTAGTATAATATAAATATAATAATATAATTGTTAGCATTATTTCTATTTGTCATTATATCTCATGAAACAGGAGGTATAATGACTGTCAATTTGACTAGTTTCATGTCATTACGGACACCATGTTGAAATGGTTAGTATAAATACGAGTGTTTTGACGATGGTAAGGCAGTCTCCACCGAGACTCGAACGATTATTACCTCCGGTGTTTAGATCGTTATTTTGATTATGGGCCGCAGATAGCAATCGGGCCTGATCAAATGACTAACTTATTATTGTCGTAATGTTTTAACCAAGTCTTATAATTTACAAGTACATCTCTCATTACATTAAATCAATAAATCTCAGAACTAGTAAAATATATTAAAAGTGTTTTATTAATACCTACTTCTGGATTGTCTGTTACAGTTCAGAAGTGGGATATGAATCACGTTGCCTTGATTTTGCTTTGCCTTCTGCACATGAAATTACTTTTTTGCCTACCCAGAATTAGAGTTTTCCGCTTTGTTTTGTTTTCATAGATTTGGATCTCTAATTCCAGTTGTAAATCAGATCCATCAATAATCAAAAGACCAAGCGGAAATGTTCATGGTTTCTTATTATGTTTCATGTGACGTACGCTGCGCCTGGACGGGCTCTGCACAGCCCGTTCTTTCGCTACGAGAAGCGCCTCGATAGTGCTTTAGTCTGCGAGCCACGTGGGTGCTCCTGGCAGCACTTCGAGGGCGCTTCGACGTGCGCGCCTCTCGGGTGCTCCAGGCAGTGCTTTGACGTGCGCGCCTCGCGGGCGCTCCAGTCAGGGCTTCGAGGGCGCTCCAGGCAGCGCTTCGAGGACGCTTTGATGTGCGCGCCACGCTGGCGCTCCAGGGAGCGCATCAATCTGCGTGCCTCACGGGCGCGTTTGGGTGTGTGTGCCACGAGGGCACTTATGTCTGCGCGGACACGCTGTCGTGCTTTGTGGCACAACGCGCTACGGACCTGGTATGCTGGTCCGTCGATAGCACTGAGGTTAGCTATGCTGGGAGATCCGGTGAGTGCGTCCATGTATTTCATTAGCGAGCCTTGTTGGCTCAGTGGCTGTGATTAGCACAACGCATACATTTGAGTCCCTGAATTGCCCTGAGCGTATATAGCCAAATCTTTTTGTTGAAAAATATAACCTAGCGGTATAAAACGTAACCTCGCTGGTCACGTAAATAGTGTAGGCACCGGCAGAGTACAAAAATATTTTTGTGAAAAAAAAAAAAAAAGGGTGACTCATACCCTAAGTTTGAGTACGTAACTTGAAATCTCTCAGTTTGCTGAATGTTGAATCATAAAAAAATGTTTTCCTAAAACATGCTGTGCAGATAAAGTGTTTTTCGTGATTTTAATTTTTCTTTCAAAATGAGGGTTGTTATTTTATATCCGTGACCTAGTTATGATCGGATACAATCGGGAAGTGTCATACTTTTGATTTCCTACTATTGAATTGGCCAATTTTTTGTAGTTTGGAAAGATTTTGCGTTATATACGTAACGAATGCGTGGTGCATAAAAGTCAGATTCAATTACGGGCTGTGTTACGTTGAAAAAGTGTCTCTTAACCCTTGGGGTTGTTTAATACCTCTGTGATACTTTTACAAAGGAATAGTGCTTGTACAAAAAAAAAAAAAAAACAATTGTTGAGGTCGGGTATATGGACGAGCAAACATATCGTCGCTTTTCCTACGAAAGGACCTAACTGACATCGAGTTAATTGTTCAGGGCAAGCGTTTTTCGGTTTCGTGCTCAACTATATTACCCACCTGTATGCAGACGATTTACAAATCTACTCCCAATGTAAGGTGGTGGATCTACCTGATACAATTAGGTTGGTCAATGAAAATCTTTTACGCATTTCTAATTGGAGTAACTCGTTTGGGCTTCAAGTTAATCCAAAGAAGACACAAGTTATAATCATTGGGAGTTCAAAATTAATTTCACGCATAACTTTGTCGCAGCTTCCACCAGTCATATTCGATGGGACTCTTATCCCCTACAGTGACAAAGTGGAAAATTTAGGCATTATCTTTGACCAAACATTATCTTGGATGCCGCAAATGAGTGAGCTAAGTAGAAAGATGTTTGGTGCAATTGGTTCTCTACGTAGATTGCGTAATGTTCTTCCCATTCCTACTAAAATAGCGATGGCTCAGTCTCTTCTTCTACCGATCCTTGACTATGCGGACACGTGTTATCTTGATCTCACTGAGGAGCAACTAAATAAACTTGAGCGGCTTCAAAATTACTGCATAAGGTTCATATTTGGCTTGCGTAAGTATGACCACGTTTCCGAGTTCCGCCGTAAGCTCAAGTGGCTCCCGATTCGCCTTCGCAGGAATACTCACATTCTTCACCTTCTGTACTGCATTCTGTTCAATCCCATTACACCTCACTACTTAAAAGATAGATTTAAGTATATATGTAATTTACACTCTTTTTCCCTTCGTTCTCAAAATAATCTTTTATTAAGTACTCCTAGTCACTCAACTTCCTTCTATCAAAATTCTTTTACAGTAACTGCTATACGGCTTTGGAACGTTCTCCCTTTGGATATTAAGCTATCCCAATCTCTTCCTATCTTCAAAACTAAATTGAAACAACATTATCTATCATTATAATCTATATATTCATCTGTCGTCTATTTTCTATTACTTCTTTACCTCTATACTGTGTATTTATCCTATATATATATATATATATTTTTACATTGTTTATATATATACAATATTTATTTATTAATATTATGTTTCAGTACACCCCTCCCGCTTTCTTTTAAAAGTTTCCTCTGCCCTAAGGTTGCCTGGAAGAGATCGCTGTTTAAGCGATAAGGCCGCCTGTTGTGCCGTATCCATTAATATGTTTGTTTTTTTTTTTATTTAATTTCTTTGTGTACAATAAAGTATATTTTACTTTACTTTACTTTACTTTACTTTACTATGTTGTCCACAGCTTGCTCAAATAAAGCTATATTAAAATTAAAAAAATATTCTTATAATCTGTGAATCAAGGCCTTTTTGCAAGTAGGAATTGTCTTATTTAAATGTGCGTATTCATTTAGGTAAAAATATTTAAAACAGTTACGCCACTTCATGAGAACTTTGTTTTTCTGAAGTGGCGTATGGCGTATAAATACGACTGTATTTTTTACTGAATAATTAAATCACATTTAATTCAAAATAATTTGTTTTTTTATTTCTTTATATATAATAATAATTAGGATAGTTTTAAATCATTTTTTGACTGAAAGTTTTTGGATTCGTACTTTTTTGGATTTTTTTACTGCCCAAGGTTTTATACATTTTTTGTCACCAATTTACATAAATTTTTAACTCTATCAGTTAATGTCTAAGGTATTCCGTCGCAATCAAAATTCAGACGTAAGTGAAAACCCCATTTTTATTCAATATAGTCTAGTTCACACTAAATGACGTATTTTCAGTTACGTCATAGTTGATAGATTATTATTTAGCTGATCACTAAATAAAAATCTTTCTAATAGCCCTAAGTATAACATACCCCACTTAGTATGATTTCCTTTTCGCAAATGAGCATATATACGCCATACTTACCGATTGTCCAAGCCAGTAAACGGTAAAAGATATGAAAAAGTCGATAAGACAGATCGACAGAGAATCAAAAGTACATTATTATGATGTATTTAGTGCAGTTACGTCAAAAGTGTCAGATAGGTCCTTTCGTAGGAAAAGCGACGATATTTATAGTTCTGATGAACGTTAAAATTAACTTGAGTTTGGTTGGTTTTCTTAAAGTTACCAAACCTGATTACGTAATTTAGATAGCAAGAAAGTTTCATTCCGCGTTGATTACAGAAGTATTGTTTTTCTACCCCATGGATAGTTAAAGTTTGATTTCATTCAAATCGATTATGAGTTGACATAACCACCTAACAGAACATTGTCTTTTGCCCGTTAGTTATTTTACATGCGTGAAAGTTTTGTATCGCGTGGATTATATCAGGCTGCAATGCTGTTAATTATTTTGAATTGTTAACGTTTGAGGGTTAGTGACAATTAGTTGAGACAATTGACCGTCTAAATTTTAGTAAAGTTAAATTACGATTTGGTTCGGAGCTTAACAAGTTAAATGAGTCTTAACAGAAATACAAAACAAGATGTGAGGTTTTGTATGAAGTATCCAGTGCCCCTTACCTTGGCGGGTAGCCAAGTGGCTTGAGGCTTACCTACGTACCGTTTGATAGTGGGTTTGATTATTTACTCACATCAGTTATTATATTAGTCTAAGCATTAAAGTCCATTACTCACACAAAATAAACAATAACTACTTATGTGGCAAATTGCATAGGTCATTAATGTGGTATTTCCAATTGCAGTGGGAGTCTATTTGATCGTGTTGACTTCCTTAATTATTATAGCATAATTATATTGAAGTTTTATCGGTATTCCTTGTGTATTTTTAAACTCAATAAATTTTGTCTTGTCAGTATTAAATGGTCATTGGTTAACTGAGGTATGGCATTAGTAGCTGACCTATTCCTCCTAAAACCGTGCTGTATTTCTTTTAAAATTTCTATTTAATGCGTTGATTTATTACTACATAAATTAATTTAAAAAAAATTGTAAATTTCAATATGTATGGTTAGGTCTAATTTTGCCCACAAATATTAATAATATTATATTAGGTACATGTACCCACAAAATGACAAGATACATCCCTGGCTTTGTTTTAATGATAAAGGTAGTGGATCATCCTCTAGCGAGAGTTTTGATGATTAATATATACCTAATTGAGTATCATTTATTGTGATGGTACATTATGTTTTGTTTTAATTAAATAATACGATTTTATTGATTATTAATCTTGAGTGTATTCACTACTGAAATGTTTAGTTAATTCAATGTGTGTAGCAGGTACACAAAATTTATGTCTATAATAATCTGTGAGCGTGAAGTATAGATAAGTACTTGAAGTGCAAAGTGCACGTACTAATGTTGGCAATTTGTTGATCTAAACTCTGTGAGCGTGAAGTGTAGATAAGTACATGAAGTGCAAAGTGCACGTATTTATGTTGGCCAATTGTTGACCTGCACTACTGCGAGCGTAGGGTGTGGATCAGTACATGAAGTGCAAAGTGCACGTATTTGTGTTGGCAAATTGTTGACCTGCACTGCTGTGAACATGGAGTGTAGATAAGTAATTGAAGTGCGAAGTGCACATAAATGAGCGAACTACATATTTTAAAGTAAAATGTAATGTGAAATAATAAATAAATCGCTCCGAGAAGCGCCTCGATGGTGCTTTAGTCTGCGAGCCAAGCGGGCGCTCCAGGCAGCGCTTTGAGGGCGCTTTGACGTGCGCGCCTCGCGGGCGCTCCAGGCAGCGCTTCGAGGGCGCTGCGGGCAGCGCTACGGGGCGCTTTGACGTGCGCGCCGCACGGGCGCTCCAGGCAGCGCTTCGAGGGCGCTCCGGGCCTCACCAGAGCGGCGGTCACTCAAGTGACATCGTTCTTGATGTGAACATGAAGGGGTCACTAAAAGAACGATGTAGTTAAAGTAAACATGAAGGGGTTACTTTAACAATAACTCAAGTCTCATTCTACTTGTTGTGAACATGAAGGGGTCACTCAAGTAACATCGTTCTTGATGTGAACATGAAGGGGTCACTAAAAGAACGATGTAGTTAAAGTAAACATGAAGGGGTTACTTTAACAATAACTCAAGTCTCATTCTACTTGTTGTGAACATGAAGGGGTCACTCAAGTAACATCGTTCTTGATGTGAACATGAAGGGGTCACTAAAAGAACGATGTAGTTAAGGTGAGCAAAAGGGGTCGCTTTAACAATAACTCAAGTTTTATTCTACTCGTTGTGAACATGAAGGGGTCACTCGAGTAACATTTTTCTTGATGTGAACATGAAGGGGTCACTAAAAGAATGATGTAGTTAAAGCGAACATGAAGGGCTCACGCAAGTAACATCGTTCTTGATGTGAACATGGAGGGGTCACTAAAGAACGATGTAGTTAAAGTAAACATGAACGGGTTACTTTTACAATAACTCAAGTCTCATTTTGCTTGTTGTGAACATGAGGGGGTCACTCAAGTAACATCGTTCTTGATGTGAACATGAAGGGGTCACTAAAAGAACGATGTAGTCAGTCGACTGATTTATTGTAAATGTAAAGTCACAAATATCAAGGTTGCACGGTTGTTTCACGAGACGTGAATACGGTCAGGAAAGGCCGACTGTTAGCAAATTCAAATATGATTGGTGTTTCCTCCTGTCCTGGTGTCCTGAATTGTTAGTTTTGTTTATCTCTGTTGGACAAAGGTGTCCTTGCCTGAATGACAAAGGTGTCAAAAGGCACAGAGGTTGGCAAAACTGATGGTTTTATGTGTACTAGACAACGGTGTCCCTTATATTGTATACATGACATACCTAGGTGTCATGAAAACGTTATAATATCGGTGGCTATGACAAAGTAAATTGAATGTTAGACGCCACCGAGTTTCTTGCTGGTTCTTCTCGCTAGGTCGTGGCATTCCGAACCAGTGGTAGATTCGCAGTTGTGAAAATACTCGTATTTTACGAAATGACACTGGACTTATGTTTGTTTTTAAAGATGTTTCTGTTTGATGAGACTGAAAGTAAAATACTTTAAGTAACTCAATTTGTGTTGTAGTTAACGTAAACAGATCGCTTTTACTTCGGAGTAACTGATGTATGGTTTTAGTTGACGTGAGCAAAGGAGGTCGAGCAACTTATATCGTGAGAGTTCAAGTATTAGGATTATTGATTGTAAACGCTTCACTAGATTTATTGTGGTGATCTCAGTCCAATAATGTGAAGGTTACCTGGCTGCTTCACGGGACGTGAAGTTAGTCAGGAAAGGCCGACTGTTAGCATTATTTCTATTTGTCATTATATCTCATGAAACAGGAGGTATAATGACTGTCAATTTGACTCGTTTCATGTCATTACGGATTATTTAGTAGAATCCTGAAAGTAGCGAGGGATTCAAAGTACGTCGCCCGAACCCAAAAATATTTTGCGCCCGAATGATACACTCTACTTTTCATCACTCTCTATGAGAAAATAAAACTACAAATCCATCAGACATCCTCTTCAGATACGCTATTAATTTCGAATATGTGTCCATTTAAGCATTGAGTAGGTACTCCAAAGAGTGGAAGGTTGTTTAGTTTTGGCTAAGTACTGGAAGTAGGCCAAAACACAGATTCTGAACAATTCTTGGCGCCTCTTGCATTTCTCCATTCAATAAAATTACCATAGGCTTTCATATATTTCTCCCGGGATTTTGCAAGTAATAGATCACATTTCTTGCTTCAGTTCTAATACTTTCAGGAATTAATTCTATACTTTCACTGTCATTTGAAGAACTCATTTTTCAAAATAAAACCAAGAATTTTTAACAATCCGTGAAAATTTACGAAAACGCGGCCTGCGGCGGTTTTTTTTTTTTATTAAAAAAGAAACCAAATTAAAGCCGGCGGAGCGAATATGGGCCGTCGTACCATTCAGTCTCTATTCAAACAATATTTGCGTTCGATTTCTTTAGCGCTGAACTCTAAGATGTTCCAAATTCAAAAAGTGCGCGGAAAAGACATCGATATATATGTAGGTACTAGATGGGCCCTTTCATAGAAAAATGGTGAGCGCCCGACTATGAGAGCCTGTCATAAGCCTGTCTTTGTCCCCGTCGTAGCGCTGTCAGGGTCGCTCATCGTGTATATAATTTGTTATTATTAAGTTATCATCTAAAGTCTAATTAGTTTGGCACTGTATAATTTTTATTTTAAGATAAGTGTTTCAATCCACAATAGGCATGATGACAGTAACCAAGAATCAACGAAATTATGAATTTATCTAATGAAATAGGATTCATGGATTATAAAAAACGTATTTATTTTTCTATTTCGAGTGAGATTGCTATTTATTTTGATAAAATAAAACTATAAAATAGAACAATCCGCCATATTGGATAAAACATCAAGAAGCGAATGACGTCACAATTGTTTGTTTTCGAGCTTTGACAATCACTATTTGACAATCAAGTTTACTGCACACTGCACAGAGTAGGTACATTGGTAAAACAATAGTGATGTCACAAACGACGCCATGACACCGCCGAACGTTTTGGCGTGAATTTTAAAATTTAAATTTCAAATGCCTATTTTATCTACCAAACCTTATTTTCTGCTGAAATAAGATATTTTTTCGAAATAGTAGATACTTCCGAACATAATCTGACTATTTTTCAAAATCAGTCATCATGCCTATTATATATTTCCAAAAAAACGTTATTTAAACTTCATGATACTGTATGATATTTTTTTTACTTACTGGTCAGTTAGAAAAACTTTGGGCTTTGGGTTCCAGCCGTAGAATAGTCAGCCCAGTACGATAAAAAAAATGCAACCAAGATTGGTTGAAGCATAGACGGGCAGAACGGACAATAGGCATTAATATTAAAAATTAAACTCACGTCAATAATAATAATTGGTCTTTTTTATCGTAGTACTAATAATTATTTTTGAATTCTTTCATTTGCAATAAGGTTTGGCGAGGATTATTTTAAACTTTATACCTACTTAATTATGTTTTTAATAAACTATATTTATCGAATATTTTGGGGCTGATTCTGTAGTGCACAATCTCTAAACTAAACTAAAATTAGAGCATTACAAATATTGCTAACCCTTTCATAATACTCCGTACGGAAAGGGACAGAACTAGAATTAAAGTTGCCATTTTAGTTTAGTTTAGAGATTGTGTTACACAGAATCAGCCCCATTAATACATAAAAATCTAAATTAAAAACTAAACATTAAAAATATCATCTAAACCGCTCCAATGAGGCAATATTGTGCCCAGAACGCTAGGTGCGTTACCCCGCTGAATAGCCAAACTTATATGTTGGCCGAGGTAACTGCACAGCCCTCTGGTCACCTATGGACTCTGTGAGACCCTTAAAAAAGGATCTAGCATCTTCCCCCCACTACCCCAGCGTTTCAACACCAAAAGGCACAAAAATGAAATTATTTTCTATAATTAATTTCATACTTGCGCCTCTTGGCTTTTTCTGCATTAGTGGCCGCCGCCCCCGCCGTCATGGAGGTCGCCTGCAAATGAGACAACGCTAGTGTATGCACACATTTGGCATCCCAAACAAGCGACCTTCCTTGCTTCCACGGAACAAGTCATACCGTCAGATCTCTTACCATCATTGCGCCATTAATCTCTAAAACTGCAGGTGGTTTAGCAGTGGTAATAGCTACGAATGATGTCGTTCAGGAAAGCATGACATGAAAAACGACCGGCACTGAGTACATCTATGTTAGCCTTGAGAGTTATTCGAATTTTTAATTTATACCATACTAGCTGATGCCCGCGACTGCGTACGCGTGGATCGAGGTTTTGTTGTTCCCGCGGGAACTCTTGAATTTTCCGGGATAAAAAGTAGCCTATGTGTTAGTCCAGACTATAATCTATCTCTGTGCCGAATTTCATCCAGATCCGTTCAGCCGTTCTGGCGTGATTGAGTAACAAACATCCATTTGAGGTTTTTTGGTTCCCGCGGGAACTTTTTAATTTTCCGGGATAAAAAGTAGCCTATGTGCTATTCCAGACTATAATCTATCTCTGTGCCAAATTTCAGCCAGATCCGTTCAGCCGTTGGGGCGTGATTGAGTAACAAACATCCATCCATACATCCATCCAAACTTTCGCATTTATAATATTTATTATTTGATTTCCACCATTATTTGCGTAGTCATTATTTTTATCTTTTTTATATTTTTAACATAATTATATTTAAAGGTATGTTTGTAAAGTTTTTATACATATTCCCTGATTACATTCAGAGTACAAGTATATAGGTGTTTCTGGTGAATGTAACAGGTACATAAGGGTATGCATTGAAAAGAGCTTAAGTAATCTTAATAAGAGATAAGTAATCTTCTACAATCTACAACACCTCTAAAGTTGGGCGGTACTTGAGATCTTTCATTAGGATTTAAGGCAATATTATGATTTTGACTCATAACATTATTACTGTCATATCATTAGACAGGTTCAAGTGTTGTATATTTTGATCCAGAACATTATTTCTGTCTTGATTGAGCAGTCTTCTATTCACTCTCTGAGCTGCCTGCACTATCCCAAGATTCTGAGTCACTGTGTTCACCTGAAATTAATTAAAAATTTTAACACTATTACAAACAGAGAAATGGTGGTTTTGACCTCCTATATGGTTACAGGTTCAATCCCCAGACACACAGGGGCCATACTGCCAATGCTTAAAGCCATATTGTTTCATTATTGTTGACTTTCGTGTTTTAGAATTATAATCCTTATTTTACAAACATCAAGATGCATGACATCAAACTTTCATTTTGAGTAATATTGCTTAAGTATTGCTTTAGGCGTTGGCACTTGGCAGTATTGCCCCCTGTCTACTTTTGGAGTTATGTGCATTGTAAGAAATTAAGTATCACGCTTCAATCGTTCGAGAAAACATGGTGAGGAAACCTCACTTCACTAGTGTAGCTAAAATAATCCTTAACTTTATTATAAACTATTCAAATATTATTATTGTTATAATAATATAGATCCCACAGAGCAATCCTTGTGAGTTCAATCATCATCATCAAAGTACAACAAAACAGATCCATAATTCAAACTGTTTAGTCTTATTGCATTTATCACCTTACCTGTATTAGTAACGAAAAGTTCATCTATTAAACGATCTCTATCCCAGTACTCCTTTTCTAATGTCTTGACGTGGTTAACTGCATTTCGCCAATCTTCAGGTGTGATGGATTTTAATACCTCCAAGGTTGAATGCTCAATATTGCTTTCAAATTGATCGACATTGTATCCTGCAATACGTTGTTTGAGAAGGGTCCACACATATTCTATGGGGTTTAAGTCACAATTATATGGTGGAAGTCTGACTACTTCATGGCCGTGACTTAAGAACAATTTGTCAATAAAACAGTCCCTCGGAGGTTTTTGTTGTTTAATTATCATATACAATTCAGGTTTTGTTGCTGAGACTGGGAATTCAATTTTGTGTAATTGGAGCCAGTGTACCATTTCTTGCCTACTTGAACTTATTCCGGGAGTCTTATTTTGTTCTTTGCTGTGGTAGGATGCATTGTCCATGACAATAATACTGTAGGGTTTAATATTCGGTAAAAGTTTTTCTTCCACCCATTTAGAAAAGATTTCTGTATTAATTTGATCATCAAAAACTAACTGTGCATCTTCAACAAATCCTTTTTCATTGCCTGCATGCACTATAATCAATGATTGCCCTGCGCTGTCACTTCTTTTTACCCCAACATCTGAAGAGGATTGCCCGCATGTAGCGACAGAACAGTTTGTATGAATCCAAATTTCACCTATGTACACAACGTTCTGCTTGTTTGCATGCAATGCATCATTTTGTTGCATACGGCTTAAGTACTTTGCTCGCCACGCTTGTATTTCAGGCCTCTCTATTAAAGCTCGTCGGGTTTCCATTTTTTTGAAACAGTATCCTAAATCTTGTACAAGTATTCTACGCAATGTACTTTCAGAGCCTTGATAGTCAAAGTCTCTTTGAGCAGCTGCGAATATTTTTTTCAGTGTTGGTACCTCTTTCTTTACACTATAAAAAGAGTGGATGATGTTCCTCAAAGCTACAAGCTCGATGTTGTCTAGTTTATTCCCGCGTGGTTTTTTTCTAGGCGTTCTCATTTTATTACCAGTAGCCACAGCTTCTGCTTTTTCTTCCCGTACCTTAAACAACGTGGCTTTATGAACACCCGTGGCCCGAACTACGCACTCGGTAGTCTTATTTTGTTTTTTTAAATGACGAGTCAGGTCCGATATCAGATGTTTCGAAATCAGAATGTCCGAATCGTCGGCATTATTTTTTAACAATAATTTCAAAGTACTAAGTATATGTTTACACTCATTTTTTTCATTTTCAAAATAATCATTTACGCTCATTATTATTTCTCGAGCACGACTACTTAGTACACCTCGTCTTTTAGCACTCATTTTATTCACAATATGCAAACCACTAAATAAAAGCAAATATTTATGAAACAAACACAAGAAATGCTGGCGATTGGCGACAGATTGGCGAATATTTTGATCACAGAACACATATACTCCTTGATTTTGATTTTGACCAGACCAGAGACAACATAAAGTCATGACCCTTTAAAGTTTGGTTTGACTAATCCGTGATTTTTCTGTTTTGCAGTGCGACCGCGTATCTTTTGCATCAATCATTGTTACTGTATCAAATATCAATTGTTGTGATTGGCTGAATTTATGGTATTCTTGCTGCGTCAATGGATTTTGTTCAATAGCGGAAGAGTGTTAACCAATCAGAGGTGATTGCGATCGAACCACTAGCTGTAATTTTTATTAATGCTGTCACTTTTGTCAATGTCATTGTGCCCGTGCATTCCTTACTCTATGATACCATTTATCACTAATGTGCTCGATGCCTTATTACCCATTACTTTAGCTTGTTTAGACTGCGGCCGACGAGGTCCAGGGTTCGGGTTCCGAGTCGGGCCCTAGCAAGTATTGGGTTTTTCTAACAAGAAATTCTCAGTACTATCCCGGAGCTAGGAAGCTGGCAGTGTTTCACCCCCGTGCCTCGGAGAGCACGTAAAGCCGTCGGTCCTGCGCCTGATCTCTCTCCGGTCGTGTCGGATTTTCCGTTCCATCTGGCTATGAGAATAAAGGAACAGAGAGTGTACTTATGTATGCTCACACACTTGTGCGCTATAATATCTCCCGTGCAGATGGCTAATGGAGATAGATCTCTGGAGATAGGCCGCCGTGGCCGAAATTCAGTCGGGAAGACATTATTAAGTCACATACCTACATAGTAATAATTAAAAGTTAGTTCCACTTTTTACGCAACATGGTGAGATTTTAAAATTTTTCTTTTTAAAATAAGTAGGTATGCACAACCAAAGAGCATAATAATCTTAAATAAATAAATAAATAAATAAATAAATAAATAACTAGTGAAGCTTCTTTAGATTCGTTGTGATTTGAAAATTCGATGAAACGAAAAAGCGACATTAAAAAGAGACAAACATATTCATAATACACCGAGTAGTTAACCTATGGTCTGTGTCATAATAGGATTTAGCCTGCGAGAAAACGAGATAGAATACGAGATAGAATACAAGTTCTATTTGTCTCATTCTCTCGTAGGCTAAAGTTCGTTAAAGGTCGTTTCTAAAGTTTCACTTCTGCCGTGTGTGAATTGCACAGACACACTTTTTTTGCGGCGCATGCGACGCGACTCGACAGTCGACAGTATCAAACAGTATTCACGTGGCCTACGTTGTCGCGTAGATACGTCTGTCATTTCGTCGCTCGTCGCTTCTGTCGCTCAAGTTCAACCGGCTGCATATGGACATCCAATTGTTGAGAGTTGACATGACTGATATCAAGAACAGAGCAAACTATCTCGACGGAATCGGCCGACCTGTGCCAGAAAGTTGCTGACAATAACTATACGCCGCCGTCTATCCAATTCAATTTTGCTCCTCTGCAGTCATGCATAATTGCTCACCCATGGAATCATAAGGTTAAGTACCGCGCTAATAAACCAAAGTGTGTGGAAACAATAGCAAAGCCTGCGACAACAACTGCCAAGATTTCAAAACAGTAGCAGAGAACGTATTTAGTACCTATACCTACCTACATATGCTGACGCATCCCTAAAGCAGACTGTTCGACAAAGTTCTTCACATCCATGATCCAGCAGCCGCTAATCAAAGTCACATAATATTAAGCTTTCAGCACAGGTTTTCAGTTATTGAAAGCTTTACAGACTCTGTAAAGCTTTCAATGACTGAAAGCTCTGTAATAGAGGTAGGTAAATACGTCATCACATCATCATCACTACAGCCTATTAAAGTCCCACTGCTGGGCACAGGCCTCCACTCTCATAGGAGAGCGGGAATTAGAGCTTAGACCCACCACGCTGCTCCAATGCGGGTTGGCGGGCTTTAACGACTATTATCATGTTAGTGATAATAACCGGGACCGACGGCTTAACGTGCTCTCCGAGGCACGGGGTGAAACACCACCAACTTCCAACTCCGGGCTGGCACTGAGAATTTCTTAATTGAAAAACCCAATACCTAACTTTTATGCCCGACCGGGAATCGAACCCAGGACCTCGTGATCCGCAGTCGACTATGCTAACCACTAGACCAACGAGGCAGTTAGGTAAATACGTACGTGTTTATTAATTATATATTATAAGGCATTTTTACATAATAAGGCTTAAGTACAAAAAAAACATTTTAAAATTAAATTATCGATATAAACGCGGCCGTCCAAATCCTGTTACGTATTTAAATCCGCCGTAATTTTGTGGCACAGCGTAATTGTTGGGCCTGGCGTAAGATACGCTTGAGTAGATGTGCATATTTCCACCATTATTTGCGTAGTAATTATTTTTATCAGGACTCAAGTTATTACTATAGGGAATGTTTGGGGAGTTTTGTACATATTCCCTGATTACATTCGGATTAGATCTTAGTGGATGTTCAGAAGCCTCTATCAATTTAGTAAATAGAGGATTAATGGTAGATGTTTGTGGTGTTTCTGGTGAATACAAATCTACAGGTGTATAAGGGTATGCATTGGAAAGGTCTTCAGATTTGTAATATTCGACGACGTCTCTAAAGTTGGACGGTACTTCAGATCTTTCATTAGGATTTAAGACAAGATTACGATTGTGATTCATAACATTGTTACTGTTATATCTGTCTACATGTTCGTGTTGTAAATTTCGAAACAGGACATTATTTCCTTCCTGATTGAGTTGTCTTCTGAAATTAATGGTCACAACTGGGGGAACTTTAATAATTCCTGGAACAATGAAACGACGTTGGGGCAATATAGCTGAATGGATGTGTGGAACCGAAACTGTGCTCCGAAACTGTGGAATCGGTATAATTGGAGTTGCTGGGGCACCTGAAATTAAAGCACAGTGTAAAGTAATTTGTTATTATTAAAATAAGACTTAGTAACAGTTTGTTATTTTTTGTTAACAAAATGTTATTAATAAGCTCTTTTACACAGTGTCTTATATAAATAGGTAATTTATAAAGTAACAAGTTAGCCCTTGACTGCAATCTCACCTGATGGTAAGTGATGATGCAGTCTAAGATGGTAGCGGGCTAACCTGTTGGGGGTATGGCAGCTATATTAAACCCATACCTACCCCCAAACACAACAAAAAAGAATTAACGAAATTGGTCCAGCCGTTCACGCGTGATGCCATAACCAAGGGAAATAGGGATTCATTTTTATATATAGACTAGCTAATGCCCGCGACTTCGTCCGCGTGGTTTAAGTTTTTGTTATTCCCGCGGGAACTCCTTAATTTTCCGGGGTAAAAAGTAGCCTGTGTCACTCTCCAGGTCCTCACCTATACAACAAAAAAAGAATTAGCGAAATTGGTCCAGCCGTTCACGCGTGATGCCGTGACCAAGGGAAATAGGGATTCATTTTTATATAATAAAATATAGATAAATCATTCTAGGTATACAATCTACATAGCCATAATATGTAAGTAACTAAAACTGCGTAGTTGGTAAAGGTATTAAGTGGGATGGGCACTCGTCGGCGTTGTCGTCAATCGATATATGTTCAGTGTTCACTGCTGGACATAGATCTCTTGTACAGACTTCCACGTGTCGCAGTAGCCCAGAATGCAGCTGTTCCCTGCGACCAACTTGATATTGTCCATCAACGTAGTGGTCTGGATCTTTTTACTTTAATCACGATGTCCTTGATACTTAATAATATTTTAAACTAGCTGATGCCCGCGACTTCGTCCGCGTGGAATTAGTTTTCAAAATCCCTCGGGAGCTCTTTGATTTTCCGGGATAAAAAGTAGCCTATGTCACTCTCTAGGTCCTCAACTATGCCCATGCAAAAAATCAAGTCAATCCGTTATTCTGTTGCGACGTGGTTAAGGGACAAACCAAAAAAACTACAAACCAATACACACACTTTTGCATTTATAATATTTACTAGCTGATGCCCGCAACTTCGTCCGCGTGGTCTGAGTTTTTTGTTATTCCCGCGGGAACTCCTTAATTTTCCGGGATAAAAAGTAGCCTATGTCACTCTCCAGGTCCTCAACTATACCCATGCCAAAAATCACGTCAATCCGTTGCTCCGTTGCGGCGTGATTGAAGGACAAACCAACAAACCAACAAACCAACAAACCAACAAACAAAGTGACTTTCGCATTTATAATATTAGTATGATGATTAGGAAGATAGGAAGAAGGAAGATTAGTAGGATTGTGCGTAACCGAATTAACACTATTAACATATTTCACACCAAGAAATTAAGAAATAAGTTGAGATTTATGAATACTTGAAGTTTATTGATGCTAAAGATAGCTGTTAAAACCGATACGCACATTATAAACACAATTAACAAAATTTTTGATACAAAGCAGATGCTCATGTTTACTTAACTATACATTCACAATTTCTTATTTAATGAACTTAAATTCATTTTAATTATAGTTTAATTTCATCTAATTCAATTCAATTCTTCAATTGTTATTCTGGAAATTCATAACCTATAGGTATATAGGTTACCTATGCCTGTCGCAACTAAAGACGAAAAAAATAGAGCCATAATATATAATGGTTGGAGGCATAATATTTATCAAATCTTGACCAAAATTGGGCAAAACTTACCTGATGGTACATACCTTCTAATAAAGAAAGATTTATTCAAATCAGTTCAGATTTGACTGAGTTATGGAGTTTGACTGAGTTATCGACAAAAATCCCGTATCCTGGGGGAACCTTATTTTCTAGTGGGATAAAAACTATCCTATATATTGACCCGGAGTATCAGCTACCGGTATTAAAAATTTCATTTAAATCCGTTCATTCGTTTTTGCGTGATGCGCGGCCATACAGACAGACCGCCAGACAGACAGACAAAAATTAAATTAAAATCTGTTTTGGGCTCAGTATCGATAGTAAAGCATACCCCGATTAAAATTTTCAGAATACATATTATATTAAATGTACAGAAATTTTCCAGTTACAGTTTTATTATAAGTATAGATATAGATAGATAGTTAGATATAAGGATAGATAGATAATATAAGTATAGATATACAGCTGATGCCCGCGACTTCGTCTGCGTGGAATAAGTTTTTTTAACTCCATCAAATATAAATATTATAAATGCGAAAGTTTTAAAGGATGTATGGATATGGATGTTTGTTACTCAATCACGCCCCAAAGGCTGAACGGATCTGGATGAAATTTGGCATAGAGATAGATTATAGTCTGGAATAACACATAGGCTACTTTTTATCCCGGAAAATTAAGGAGTTCCCGCGGGAACCGAAAAACCTCAATTTTCCGGGATAATAAGTAGCCTTTGTGTTATTCCAGACTGTAATCTATCTTGTTGCCAAAGTTCATCAAAATCCGTTCAACCGTTCTGGTGTGATTGAGCATCACTCATTCGCGTGGCATAAGTTTTTTTCAATTCCCACAGGCACTCCTTTATTTTCCGGGATAAAAAGTAGCCTATATTACTATCCCCCTATAATGGTGAAACACGTACTTCTTCATATTTTAACGAAAGCCCAAATGCTGTTTCATGGCTATAACTTCAGAAATTAAGGATTTTCATACAAATTCTCAACCCCTATTTCACCCCTTCGGGGGTGGAATTTTGAAACTGTGAATCACATATGTTTTCATTTTCAACCCGCAGGTCATATATTAAGTTTCATGGCTATAACTTGAGAAATTAAGGATTTTCATACAAACTCTCAACCCCTATTTCACCCCTTCGGGGGTGGAATTTTGAAAAACTGTGAATCACATATGTTTTCATTTTCAACCCGCAGGTCATATATCAAGTTTCATGGCTATAACTTGAGAAATTAAGGATTTTCATACAAACTCTCAACCCCTATTTCAGCCCTTCGGGGATGAAATTTTGAAAAACTGTGAAACACATATGTTTTCATTTTCAACCCGCAGCTCATATATCAAGTTTCATGGCTATAACTTGAGAAATTAAGGACTTTCATACAAACTTTCAACCTTATTTCACCCCTCCGGGGGTAGAATTTCGGGATAAAAAGTATCCTATGTCCTACCTCGTAGTATGGGCTCAAATCCTGCCAAATTTCGTTTGAATTCATTAGTAGTTTTGGCGTGATGCGCGGCCAAGATACAGACAGACAGACAGACAAAAATGAAAAAAATTACATATTTGGCTTCAGTATCGAATAATGAGTGCCCTCCAAAAAAAATTTTCAAAATATCATCAATGTACAGAATTGGACCTGTTACAGTTTTATTATAAGTACTAGATGATGCCCGCGACTTCGTCCGCGTGAATTGATGTTTTTTTAAGATTTAAACTATCCTATCTCTCAAGTTGGATCGAACTGCACATGGTGTGCGAATTTTATTATAATCGGTTAAGTGGTTTAGGAGTCCATTGAGGACAAACATTGTGACACGAGATTTATATATATTAAGAAGATAGATACATACCAAACTTATTATTATCATGTGAAATATGGTTTCTTGATGTTATCTTTGTTGCAAGAATATTTCCTGTTTCCGTAGGTTGAACGTATTCATTTCCAGCTTTCGGTTTAACTTCTATGTTCAAATGGTCAGGTTGCGAGATCATTCTCCTTGACGTAGGTAAATCATCAAGCAAGTCCCAAGATGAATTCGATTCATCGTTGACAAGCATTTCATATCCTTTCCTCTGAGAATCTTCATAAGGGGTAACTTTATCGTTAATTTCAAATTCATCATTTTCTAAATAATCCGTATCTTTAATTGCCCTCCTATATGATGTTGTAGTTTTTTCCAATCCATTTAACTCATTAGTAAATTCTTCTGTTTTACTTTCTTCTTTTTTAGTATCTTTCAATTCACCAACTTCAGCAGCAGTGTCGCTCCTTTCTAATTTTGAATTTTCTTCTTGTGTAGCTGTTTTAGATTCTTCTACAGTTTTAGCAGCAGTACCACTTATTTTTTCTTGTTCAACAGTTTTAGATTTTTCTTCTCCTGAAGTAACGGTAGCACTACTTCTTTCAGATGATTTACTTTCTACTCTTTTATCAGTTATAGTTTCAATTTCTTCTGCCTCTATTGTATCACTCTTTTCTTCAGGTTCATCTTCTATGTTTTTAGCTGATTTCGATTTAGCAGAACGACCCACTTGATTTAAACCTGCATTTTTGAATCCTTCATTTTCTGCCTCGTCTTTTAAAGATCTTGTTGTTGCAAATTTATGTTCAATGGTGTATATTTTATTTAAATTACTGGTGCTTATTAAATCGTCTTTTCTGACTAATACTGGTAAAACATCGTCAGTTTCATCAGGAATCCGTACAGCTTGGTCGTCAATATTATAATTTCCATCTTCAAAGTTGGTTGGAGTCACAATCTGTATAAATGAATTGATTTTGTGTAAAGTATCATATTAGGATATTTTTTAAAATTTGATATAGTTAAGCAGCAAGTTTGAAAACATAAATCTAAAATATTTTCGGAGCCGTGCGGCGTGCGCGTGTTTCTCTGTGTAAATTTTATTACAATTCCTTCACTAATTAATCGAACGGAACGAAGTTCCTTTCGATTATTAGTGAATGAATTGTAATAAATTTTGACACCCCTCAAGTTTTTTTTAATAGAGAAAACGTGCTTACATAGAAGAAGTCAGCCTATTGAATACACCTAAGAATATAGATATGATAAGAAACTTACGTCTATAGGTCTCGCTATAGAATATAATGAAGTAATGAGAAGATTAAATACCACTAAATATGTCCTATTCATTATCACAAGTTCACTAACTTAGCATATTTAAAAGCAACAATCACTATGGGTATTGAACTGGTGTTTAGTGTTCACAATACAATTGATTAGTGAATTTATTTGATTAAAGTAACCGTGAATATCACATAGCTACTCACGTCAACAATTAGCCATGGCGTATTTAGTGCGAAATCAATTTGTAACAGTTTATATAAAATGCCAGGCGTAAACAGTATCTTAAACGGTTACCCAGAAAAATGAAATGAAATTGTTGGAAAATGTATCTTTACTGAAGCGAATAAGTTTGAAAATATTTTATTGACATTACTACCTATGTGGATTTATTGTATCGCAATATTTGCGTTTATCGTGATTGATTGTTACGCACATTAACCATGGCAATGACGTTTTCAAGAAGTTCTTCGAAGTGAAGTAAACTAGTAAAGATAATGACCAAGATTTTCTCATTAAGACGTACTAGCTATTATTCTGATAATGAAACTAACATTAGATAGGCTGTCTTCTACACTAATGTTACTTGGTAGACCGAACTTACTCGTGGCTTCTTACGAGCCGTACCTATTATCAACTAAGATTCTGTGCCTATACAATTATTATTCCTCAAAATATTTTCCTAACATGAGGATGATCAGTTGCAACCAGATAAGGATATCGAATGAAAATAAAGGATGCTGGTTTTTATTATTATATAAGTGGCCTTTTTATTGAGATTCTATAACGGCTTTTTATCTGCTATGGACAAGGTAAAATTCTCAAGATTTACCTATTTCGTATAATATAACCTTCTACAAAGTTACTTTGTAGAAGGTTATATTATACGAAATAGGTCTACTTTGTCAAAGTATTAGAAAACTTTTTAAAAAAGATGAATGAAATCGGTAAGGTCGTTCTCAAGCAATGGCGTGACCAAGGGAAACAGGGATTCATTCTTATATAGGTAAAATACATAAAATAGGCACCTTTTTAATGCCACATCAAATTAGCCCTTAACTGCAATCTCACCTGATGGTAAGTGATGATGCAGTCTAAGATGGTAGCAGGCTAACCTGTTAAGGGTATGGCTGTTATATTAACCTAATAAACCTAGTCGGTTTTTACACGGCGTTGTACCGGAACGCTAAATCACTTGGCGGTACGTTTATTCCGGCAGAGTGGTAACTAGCCAGGGCCGAGGCCTCCCACCAGACCAGATCAGAGAAAATTCAGATCAGAAACGAGAACCTACTTGGTCCATGTCCATACCTTGAAGATTCTATTTAAAAAAAAACTGGTTGGTAATTCCTTCTTGTTTGATAGAAGAATAAATTCGAATAATAACGTTCAACAGAAAAAGAATTTGAAGTGACAGTTAGTCATCTTTTTGAACCAGGGGTTTTTTATCGTGAATTTTTTCTAGATGTTTTTATTGCTTTAATTTGTTATTGTTATCAGCAATGGTATGTAATCGTGATTTTAATATATTTTCTATTTTCTATATTACATCTTTCTTCTACTCTATCATCCACGAAATGGCAGGGTTATTAACTAATTCTCCTTCTTAGTCGTAATTTACAAGTCTAATGCTTCCGTACTAAAAGGATAATAATAATTGGTCAGGTGCGTGTCAGAATACGCATAAGGTGGGTCTCGTGGTTAGCATGGTTGACTGCGGCGACGAGGTCCCGGGTTCGAGTCCCGGGTCGGGCCATAACTAAGTATTGGGGATTTCCGACTAGAAATTCTCAGTACTAGCCCGGAGTTAGGAAGTTGGCGGTGTTTCACCCCCGTGCCTCGGAGAGCACGTTAAGCCGTCGGTCCCGGTTATTATCACTAACATGATAATAGTCGTTAAAGCCCGCCAACTCGCATTGGAGCAGCGTGGTGGGTCTAAGCTCTAATTCCCTCTCTCCTATGAGAGTGGAGGCCTGTGCTCAGCAGTGGGACGTTAATGGGCTGTAGTGGTGGGTCTCGACACCCATCCACAGCAACTAGGCTTGACACAATCGAAACTTGAACATGGCATGAACGAGTTCATTCATCATATCAATCAAATTATCAAATAAATATTATAAATGCGAAAGTTTGGATGGATGTATAGATAGATGTGTGTTGCTCAATTACGTCCGAACGGCTGAACGGATCTGGTTGAAATGTGGCACAGAGATAGATAATTTATAGTCTGAAATTAAACATAGACTACTTTTTGTCCCGGAAAATTAGGGAGTTCAACCACAAAACCTTAATCCATGCAGACGTAGTCGCGGGCATCAACTAGTCAGCTAGTTATAGAGTATTAGTTTATGTAAAGAAACTTTGATTGTCATTAAATTTCGTAAATGGTATTTTTCCAAATGCTTTTAATGCGACCCCCAAACCCTCAGTTAAGATTTTAAAATATCAATTCAACGAGATACTCTCGAGGAAGTCCCAAGATTTTCTTTCTCGTAACAAAAAACTGACATTTGCATATTTTATAATAATATTGTTTTTCTCAGTCGGCTCAGCCGTCCGGAGGCTGTCGTGGAAACTGGAAGAATTTTGCCTCGACCGAAGCGGAAGAAGAAGCCTTCGACTATGTCAAATGGAGACACAATCCGAAACCTACGGGGTACGGACAGACACTGTCTTTTTTCACTGCATCAATGGTCGTATGTAGCTTGGCAATCTTTGGTCTGTGTATGTGATTTGGATTTGACTAGCTCCAGCTATGCTTGGGTTATACAGTTACATAATTGTATCCTTATAATGATGTAATTTTTGATTGGAAAGAGCAACCACCTAGTTTCTTGCTGGCTCTTCTCGGTAGGAATCTCTCCTAGCTCTCAGCCTTTGTATCGCCAGCTGGTAGGGTCATCTCACTCTCACTCTTGTTAACCCATTGCCGGGTCACAACTGAGCATGAGTCTCCTAGTTTCCGAGCTGGCCAAGAGCGGATTAGCAGACTTCACATATCTTCGAGAACATTTTGAACAACTCTAGGGCGTGCAGGTTTCCTCACGATGTTTTCCTTCACCGTTTTCTAATAACGTAGGGGAAAGGGGCCTAAAGCGGTTATGGTGCCCAAAGCGGTTTTGTATTTTTAAATTAACGCGTCAATAGCTAGGATTATCAAAGCGCGCGGGAGCGACACCCTCCCCCAGCCCCCCTTGGGGCACTCGTCCGACTCTGCGAGAACGTGTAATAGAGTAGGTGCAGTAAAAAAATCAAAATTGGGTGTATTTCGAAAAAAAAAGCGGTAAGTATAGTGTGTTTTCTTTATTTATAGCTTAAGTTTGCCCTGTTTGATAAATTAGTCTTGACTTTTGTGTATTTGACTATGATTTAAAAGTGCCGACTTGTATGTACTTGTCTAATTTTGATGTTATTTTTGATTCTTTTTTTTTTTTTTTATTTTTTTTTTTATTTTTTTATTTATTCATCATAAACAATTGCAAAAATTATAAGGCTAAAAGGGCAAAGCGGTTACCTATCCGCTTTGCCCACGACTAGGATGTAATGAGTTCTGTTATATCAATATTGTAGGTATCCTTTCAGATGGTGAATAAATACAGACTAAAAACTGCTCAAGCCGCGTGGGACGAGACAGCCATGACCAGTGCTCCAAAAGAAGTTAATAAATATGAAGAGATCTGTGAAATCTACGGCACATAAAAATTCTTTCCAAAACACCGACTTCCAACGCCACTGTAAAGTACAAAATAATTTTGATTTCTACCCACTGTTGAAGTCGGACGGGTATAACAAGGATAAGCAAAGTTGACGCATCAGACTCGCCCGACTTCAACATTATACAGTGGCGTTGGAAGTCGGTTTTTTGGAAAGAATTTTTATTATTAACTTTTTAGTGTCAGGGTTGAGAATTTGGAGTCAGATTTTTTTTTGGGACCACCTCGAGAGCTTCCTCTAATGACTGATAGAATTTTTTTTTTCAAATCGGTTCAGAAACCACGGAGATATGCACTGACATACATTAAAAAAAAAACACGCCCCGAATTGAGAACCTCCTCCTTTTTAGGGTTCCGTAGCCAAATTTGGCAAAAACGGAACCCTTATAGATTCGTCATGTCTGTCTGTCTGTCTGTCCGTCCGTATGTTACAGCCACTTTTTTCCGAAACTATAAGAGCTATACTGTTGAAACTTGGTAAGTAGATGTATTCTGTAAACCGCATTAAGATTTTCTTACAAAAATAGAAAAAAAACAATAAATTTTGGGGTTCCCCAGACTTAGAACTGAAACTCAAAATTTTTTTTTTCATCTAACCCATAGGTGTGGGGTATCTATGGATAGGTCTTCAAAAATGGTATTGAGGTTTGCAATATCATTTTTTTCTAAACTGAATAGTTTGCGCGAGATACACTTCCAAAGTGGTAAAATGTGTGTCCCCCCCCCCCCGTAACTTCTAAAATAAGAGAATGATAAAACTAAAAAAAATATATGTTGTACAGTACCATGCAAACTACCACCGAAAATTGGTTTGAACGAGATCAAGTAAGTAGTTTTTTTTTAATACGTCATTAATAGTAAATCGCAATTTACCTTTCATTCAATCAACTCAAATATTTAAAAAAAACATTTAATTTAAAACTTACTACAGGTTTGTACGGAACCCTCGGTGCGCGAGTCCGACTCGCACTTGGCCGGTTTTTTTATTTGGAAGTCGGTAAAAAAGTTTGGTATACCTCTCACCACACTTGACAGACATCTAAAATCAGGGTCAGCACAGAAGAAACTTGGACGGTTTGTCACGATTTTTACTTCCGAACAAGAAAACGAGCTGCTGGAATATTTGTTCCATATGGATGCTCTTTTCTACGGCCTTTCAAAGGAAGAATTCCTTCAATTAGTATACAAATATGCTGAAACGAATAAAATTTCGCATCCTTTCAAAAATGATACTGCAGGAAGAGACTGGTTCAAAGTATTTGTGAAAGGACTTGCTCCTTTTCGATTAAAATGTTGTACTTGTACGTTTTTCTTATGAAACAATAAAGATTATATGACTTACTTTGCATTTCTTTAGTATGTCCGCTTTGCCCGATACCTAAAACCGCTTAAGCCCCCCCCAAATTTTCTTATAACTTTATTTTTTATCAACCGATCTTAAATCTCTATGAATGATTTTAAGCGCCATTAAACTCACTATTCGTTTGTGTCAAAGTTCAGACTAACATCGATTAACAAGCTACTGATATTCAACCTCAATCTTAACGTATCCGCTTTAGGCCCCTTTCCCCTACATATCTTCGAAAAGTTGAGGCCCTCGCTGTCACACGAGGTCAAGCTGTACTGAACAAGGTGGCGCCATCATTGAGTTGACTATAGCTTATAATTTTATTATCTCAGAAACCTGACGCTGTACAAGATTTTGTTTTGAATAATACTTGCATATATATTAGATATCAAATTAATATAGGTTTTATGAGTGGCGAATTTGCTAAAGAAATGGCACGGTTTATACCTAGGCCAAGATATGGAAACCTCTTTATTTTTCCGTCAGGTTTGTGGGTTCCGTAGCCCACGTGATCAAGGGCGCGCTGGGCGGAGGCATCCTGGGCGGCCACGTGGCCTTCATGAAGGCCGGCCTCATTGCTATGCCCTTTGTCTTCATGTTCGGCCTCTACATGACATACTGTTTGTATGTAAGTGTCCATTATCCATACTAATATTTGAATGGGAAATTGTGTGTGTCTGTCTGCTACGCTTTCACGGCTCACCTGTTTAACCGATTTTGATGAAATTTGGTACAGGGATAGGTGGTATCCCGGGGAAGGACATTGGCTATATAGAATAGTTAGTAGTAGTTTTAAATAAAATAATAATTAACTGTATGAGAAATTACTTTTATTCCTACTTTTGACGTAACGAGACAAGTACCCATGTTAGCTTCGGTAGACAAATAGAGATAACGGGTAGATATAATTTTAAAACTCGTTGTGCGCATGCTAGCCCTACAGGTGTCGCTTTTTACTCACGTAGGACAACGGATGACTATAGTTTCTTTCTCAGGCTACTGGCCAGTTTTTACTTTAACTTATTTGCATTTTTTTCACCAGATTCTAGTTCGATCTGCACAAGTCCTGTTCAAGAGAACGCGGGTCTCCTCGATGTCTTACCCCGACGTTGGTGAAGCCGCCATGGCCTGCTTCCCGAATCCTAAAGTAGCGAAATGGGCCACCTTTTTCAGGTAACTCTTGACTTTACACCCTTATGTACCCTTATGTACCCGTATGTACCCGAGTGCACATGTGTGCACTTTATTATCTAGCAGATATCTGGGGGAGATAGACCGCTGTGACCAAAATCTGATTGGGAGCTATTTAATTATTTAACTATCGTGGATAGTTATCGTGAAGATATTCATTATAATTATAATTAGGTATGACTATAAATATATCACCCGTTGTAACTCACGTGTTTTGTTGGAAAGTGCCCAACTAGTTTCCTGTTGAGCCTGTTCGCGCGACGTATTTTGTCGGACACTTTCCGACGAAACACCTTAGTTACAACCGGGATATATTTAGAATAGAATAGAATAGAATTTATTTAATTGGCTGACCCAACACATAGTAAACATAGATCATGCACAGATAGTACTTAAAATCTAACATAAAATACTTAATTAACATCTAAAATGTGTAGTGCCAACGAAAGGGCCCGAACTCAGCTGAATGTTGTGGGTACAAAATGTAACCACAACGCTGTTATTCTGTTAGGGCCAGAATGAGGGAAGTTCAGGTGTTAAACTAGCGGCACGCTATGATGGCCGGTTTGACGTTTGTCCGCTCATGAAGTTCCGTATTAATTGATAACGACTTTGAAGGAAATAATTGTATTACTTTATTGACGATAGTGATGTGCAGAGATTCATAAATTTTATCGAATGTAGTTTTAGGTTTAGGACTCAAAATTTATTTATTAAATTGATTTCTAAAATGTATACAAGTGTAGAAAAATCAGTTTGCACCATTTAAGGGGTGAATGTACTTGTGAATATGAACAATTTTCACTATGTGGACAAACCTCTGAAATCGCTTTTTTGCGTCTGAATGTAATTCCATCCGTGAATGTGCTCCGTTTATGTTTTTGTGCTTTAATTTATTTATGAAAAAGAAACAATAAACTGTCCAATTGATAAACTGTTGTTTTATTTACCTAAATAACTTAAATTCCATTGTCTCCAAAGTAATTTCCAAAAGCCAAATCAATAAAATCAAAATATTGTTTGGCTTTTGGAAATTACTCTGGGGAATTAATTTATAAAAAAATAGGTACCATGAAGAGCGCGATTTGCTTGGCTTTAGGTTCGTCGTATACCGTTAGATGGCGCTTATACAACAATCCTCAGTGTTATCTCTATACCTGTATATTCAATGTACTCTGTGATCGCTGGCTAGCACAACTACTACCTCCGGCAAACTCGCGTCAATGCTCAATGCAAAACAAAGCAGTTTCGAATTGACGTTGCTTCGAAAAGTATAAACTGTCAGTGCAATGCGATTGTGATATAGTTTTGACCTGGCTTTGGATTTCAAATATTGATACTGCATTACTGTTGACCCTTGCTCGTTAATTTGGACTCTGTTCAAGCCCTTTGTTGTGGATTTCGTCGATATGACCGAACGTACGCAGAGAACTGTTCTAAATAGTCAGACACGTGAGTTCGTAATACGCCTTCGTAACTATTTCGATCGTGAAGCTCAAAATGGAGGGCCAATTTTACCTATAACGTCAGTGGTTGAACGCGTAGCTGATGCGCTTAATATTGGACAACGAACTGTTAGACGGATAACTAAAGAAAAATATGGCGAGACTGGCACAGAAGAAAATAAACTTCACACACCAAAAAAGAGAAAACGAGCAAAACCAGTCGTAGGCATCGATAGCTTTGATGCCGATGCTATCCGAAGACATGTTTACGGCTACTATTTACAGAAGGAGTATCCAACAAGAAAAAAGTTGGTGCATTCACTGAAGGAAGCTGGATTATTCTTCGGTGGGGAAAGTTCTTTAACGAAGATTTTGAAGACCATTGGATTTCGATACAAAAAATGTAACAAACGCAAAATATTGATGGAAAGATTTGATATAGCGATGGCAAGGTATACTTTTTTACGGCAAGTGAAAGAAATCAAAAATTGGCAAAATGTTGTGTTCTTGGATGAAACATGGCTTAATGCTAACCATACTGTAGGCCGTTCTTGGAACGATGACACAGCAGCATCTACTTCCAAAGTTCCTGTAGGAAAAGGATCGCGACTTATAATTTGTCACGCCGGAACCATCAACGGGTTTGTCGAAGGTTCTCTCATGGCTTTTGCGTCAAAAACCACTGGAGACTATCATGAAGACATGAATGGAGAAAAGTTTACTGAATGGTTTACCTCAATGTTGTGTAGCCTCCCTGAACCATCTATTATAATTATGGACAACGCCCCATACCACTCGATGCAAATTGACAAGCCACCTGCCCAATCCCAAAAGAAAGCTGATATCGTCGCATGGCTTCGTAAAAATGGCGTAGATGCAAACATGAATATGTTAAAAGCGGAATTAGTACGTCTTTTAAAAGAAAACAAACCAACCAAGATCCGATACGTCATTGACGAAATAGCATTAGAACATGGGCACAGAGTTATACGGTTACCGCCTTACCATTGTGAGTATAATGCGATTGAGTTGGTGTGGGCTCAAATTAAGGGATATGCTGCAAGACACAATACAGAACCCCCATTTACCACAAAAAAAATGCTAAAATTATTAGAAGAAGCTTGTGAACATGTGACTAAAGGAGACTGGGAAAAGGTTGTGAATAGAACTGTTAAATTAATAAGGGAAGATTATGAAAGAGATGTGAAAATAGATAATATTATAGAAAACGAACATATAATTATTAATGCAGGTGATGATAGCAGTGACGACAGTGAAAATAGTAGTATGGACGAATCTGATTAATTATGGCCTTTTGTGGCACCTTTTTTGGTATCTTTTGTATTCATATGTTTCTTGTGTGCATATAAAGTATGTATATTCATTTTCATTCAAATATTCAGTTCGTTCAAATAAATTAAATAAACATTTACATTTTTGTTTTATTAAACCTATTTAATCAGGTACAAAAACAAAACTTAATTGTTTTTTGTTCGAGAATAAATTGACATTCCACATCACTATTGTAATGTGTCAAACCGGCCACGGGCCATCATAGCGTGCCGCTAGTTTAGTGACATCATTATTAATAAAGTTTAATTTAGGACAATTATTATTTCGCACAAATATTTTCGACAAAACAATGTATATTGTATCAACTTAATTTATGTATATTTTGCTAAACGTAATTTTACTATTTAAAAAGAAAATTAATTAATTTTTTTTTAAATTATGTATCTAGGTTAGGTTAGGTTAGGTTTTTTAAATTTAGGTATAGTTATAACTAGCCACAGCCGAAATTTCCCACCAGAACGGAGCCGAGACATTTTTTTATTCTACTATAAGTCACTTGCTAGGAACTTTAGGAAAAGTAAGTAATGATGCAGTCAAATAATATGGTAGCGGGCTAGCCTAATGAGATCTAGGTTGTAGCGCGCTCGACTAGACTTATTCATTTGTATTGCCAGTTATATTACAAACACATCTAGGTACTTATGCAATTTACACCCTAATAACAATTAGGGTCGCTTAGAACGCTAGGAATCGCAAGCAAAAAACCCGTTTCGGACTGATGGTCCTATTGCCTATACCCACCAGTGGGACCGGTAGGATTCTCAAGGGGTACTTGAATTGTTGATAAAATGTTTCTGTACCTACTGTATTATTCAGATATTCCATTGACGCAATCATCTGCATCGATTTGTTCGGCGCCTGCGCATGTTACCAGCTTATAATAGCCAAGTCCATCAAGCAGCTGGTAGAGGATACGCAGAAACCCACTATGGCTGGCTTAGGACCTGGTAAGAGAGCACAATCATCCAAAACGAGAAACTTATTTTTTAATCCCGACGCAAAAAGAGAGGGATATTATAAGTTTAACGTGTCTGTTTGTGTATGTCTGTGGTATCGTAGCGCCCAAACGGTGTTCTTAGCCATGTTTTATGAAAATCTGTTCATCCGTCTGAAGGTCATCAGCTTTTTTCTTAATCTGTACTTCCTGTACAATACTTCCATATTATATCGGGGGTTGTTTTAAATTTGTAATTTATACTTGTTTATTGTGAGACTAGATGATGCCCGCGACTTCATCCGCGTGAATTTTTTTTTAATTCCCGGGGGAACTCTTTAAATTTCCGGGATAAAAAATTAGCCTATGTATATATATATATATATATATATATATATATATATATATCCTTCCCCGGGATGTAACCTACCGGTTTACCAAATTTCATCAAAATCGGTTGAATAGATGGGCCGTAGCAGACAGACATACAGTCGCATTTATAATATTAGTATGGAAGTATGGATATGGATTAGTATGGATATGGATAGGGTTACGCTGACAACAATCATGCTTAATGCAAGCAGTGATGAGGTCTAGGTTGGAACGCGCTTACCTAGAAGTTTTACGTGGCAGTAAATACGTGCGCCGGTAGGGCATTCCACTGCGCGTGTCGTATCAGAACGTAAGCGAAACCGTTTTGTTCGAGCAGATTGGACGTCAATGATAGTTTAAATTATGATTAAAGGACAAACCAACAAACAAACACACTCTCGCATTTATAATATTTTAGTATAGTATGATTTATTAATATTTTACTACTAGCTGATGCCCGCGACTTCGTAGGCGTGGTTTAAGTTTTTTTGATTCCCGAGGGAACTCCTTAATTTTCCGGGATAAAAAGCCTATGTCACTCTCCAGGTCCTCAACTATACCCATGCCAAAAATCACGTCGATCCGTTGCTCTGATGCGGCGTGATTGAAGGACAAACCAACAAACCAACAAACAAACACACTTTCACATTTATAATATTAAGTATGATGATTCCAGGGTATCCTGATCTAAGGGTCTACCTGGCGGCCATGATAATCCCTGTGATACTTATTTGTTTGATAACACATTTGAAATATTTGGCCCCGTTTTCTATAGTGGCTAACGGAGTAGTATGTGAGTGTATTTTCATTTTATTTATTGTAGGTTTACTAACAATCACTTGCACAAAACTAAAAATAAAAAACACAAGCTAATGTGATTAAGTAACCGCACTTAGCTTGTGTTTTTCCGAACCAGTGGTAGAATTCACTCGACGATTCAAAAGCACTTGTAAAAGTTTATTTGAATAATAATAAAAAACATTTTACATTTGAATATGAGTTTTATTTTCAACCGACTTCAAAAATAGGAGGAGGTTCTCAATTCGACTGTATTTTTTATTTATTTTTTATTTATTTTTTTATGTTTGTTACCTCAGAAGTTTTGACTGGGTGGACCGATTTGGATGATTCTTTTTTTATTTGAAAGGACATACTTCTCATGTGGTCCCATATAAGTTTTATCGAAATCGGTCGAGCGGTTTTTAAAATACCAACAATAAAATAAGTACTTTGTATAGCGTGTGCTTGTTGTTGTAAAGTTGGCGCGGGAGTTTGAAGTCGGTTGTTTAAAAAGATTTTTTTATATTAAATTATTGATAACAAAAAACCTTGTTTCTCGTTCCAGTGCTGAGCGTATTCATGACGATCTACTACGCGATGAACAACAACCCCGGCTTCAAGGGTCTTCAGACGACGACGACGGTGTATAGCTTCTTCGAGTTTATTGGAATGACAGTGTTCAGTATGTCTTGTGTTGGCGTCGTGATACCTATCGAGAACAACATGAAAGATCCGAGGTTGTATCCTAAGGTTCTGGTCAGTGGTGAGTATAGTGCCACAAACTTATTAGGCCTGCAGGGCGACCGCGTATCTTTTGCATCAATCATTGATACAACGCAATCACCTCTGATTGGTTAACGCTCTTCCACTATTGGACGAAATCCATTGACGCAGCCAGAATGCCATAAATTCAGCCAGTCAGAGGTGATTTCGAAATATCAATGATTGATGCAAAAGATACGCAGTCGTCCTGCTGGTGGCCAAAGTTTGAACTGATTTTTATGCCTGTTTAGTTTTAGATTTATTTTATTGAAGTGAAAACTTCTTTAGGCGCGTTGAGCACTTTTTGGTAGGGGGTAAAAATGTAGATTCGCGTGACCGTGACCGACATGCTCGCGAACAGCGACATGCTCACGTGGTTACAAAGACAAAAGGTCTTAAATATAAATATACTACATTCGAAATTAAACTTGGATACCTTAGTGTTAAGCTTTAGATTTTAATTTTGGTTAAAAAAATTAAATATTCGTTTTCACTTCTATCGGCAGTGCGGCTGACTGCCATTTTTTTTAAATGTTTACTAGCGACGCTTTCACCGGGTCAAATATAGATCCACCAACTTATTTGGCCCGGTGGCCAAAATTGGAACAAATTTTTATGAAATTTGGTTGGCCGGTTGTATCCCCGGGAAGGACATAGGCTACTTTTTATCCCGGGAATCAAAAAAATCGTAATCCACGCGGAGGAAGTCGCGGGCATCATCTAGTACTTATAATAGTTACTTATTATTAATGCGAAAGTGTGTTTGGTTTTTGGTTTGCTGGTTTGTCTTTCAATCACGCCGCAACAGAGCTACGGATCGACGTGATTCTTTACATGGGTATGCTTGAGGACCCGTAGAGTGACATGGCTATTTTTAACCCCCGACGCAAAAAGAGAGGGGTGTTATAAGTTTAACGTGTCTGTTTGTGTATATGTCTGGTATCGTAGAGCCCAAACGTTTGGACCGATTTTCGTTTAGTTCTTTTTGTGTCATAAGTAGATAATTTTCTCCCGAGTGTTCTTAGCCATGTTTCATGAAAATCTGTTGAGCCGTTTGAAGATCATCAGCGTTTTTCTTAATCTGTTAAGTACTTCCATATTATGTCGCGGATTGTTTTAAATTTGTAATTTATACTTGTATATTCCGGAAAATCTGAGTCTTCACTGGATTTTGAAACAAACTAGTTCCACGCGGATGAAGTCGCGGGCATCAGCTAGTTAATCCATACTAATATTATAAAAGCGAAAGTGTGTCTGTCTATGATTTTGATGAAAGGTAAAGGAATAGGTTGTAAGTAACCCGGGGAAGGACATAGGCTTTATTTTTTACCTCGTAAAATTAGTTTTCCGCGGGGATCAATAAACTTAATCAACGCTGACGAAGTCGCGGGCATCAGCTAGTTAATATAACATCCACTACAGCCCATTAACGTCCCACTGCTGGGCACAGGCCTCCACTCTCATAGGAGGGAGAACGCTACTCCAATGTGGGTTTGCGGGCTACAATATTACGAGTACATAGCCAAACTAATATCTTTTCAGGCATGACATTCAACGTGACGGCTGTGTTCTTGGTCTCCTTCTTCGGATACGTGGGCTACTTGGAGAACTGCGAGTCTCCAATCACCGTCAACTTTCCGATGACATTGTTAGTATTCATCGAAAACCTTTAAAACCTTAAATGCTCTAAGTCCAAAATCCTCTATGATTGGTTATTTTAATCAGTAGCATTACTAAGCGGCGGTGTACACACAAGAAGCGACTGGCGCGGGCGAGGTGCGGGCGAGGCGCAGGTGCGGCGCGGGGGCGACGCCGGCTCGATCATATTTCATACCAAATGTATGTGTCACCGTAAAATTGTAAAAACCGTTAGATTATAATGTAACGGTTTCTATCTCGCGAGATTCTAAACTGTCGACAGATTGTGGACCGTTCAATGTTTTGAGTATTAATTTTTGAAATATTTATTGTATGCACGTTTTCTTGTCTCTATCTTGTACAGTTCGCGCGCGAATTGAATGCAGAGTAAATGTATGGTGACACATACATTTATATAGGTTAGGTTAGGGTTTGACATAAATATTCAGGTAGTGCCCAAGTATACAGAGCGGCGTCCAAGCGGCGAGGCGCGGGTGCTGCTTGGACGCCGCTTTCATACTTTCAATGTCACACGCCGCCACGCTCCCGGCGCGTCGGCGGCGCGCCGGGAGCGTGGCGTGTATATCCTGCGTCTAAAGGTGTACCGAAGAGAAGTGAGTTATTTTTGTATCTTCGACTCTACTAACAACGTGGAGTGTTCTGAAGAGTTATTCAATCTAATAACAGGGGAGTGTTCTCTAGAATTAGAATCAATTGTAAACAAAAATCTGTCTTATTTCAGATTCCCAAAGGTCCTAAAAGGTTTGATCGCCATGATGATCTACGTGACTCACGCCCTGAACTTCTGGGTGCCTTTCAACTTAGTGTTCTTCTACCTCAAGTCTTTACACAAAAAGGAGGACGAATTTAAGTGGGAGCTTATTTACAGGGCCATCATTGTTACTATTATAGCGATTGTCGCTATTGTGTTCCCCACCATCAACGCCCTCATGGGATTTGTGAGTACCTCTTCTTCTTTCTTTAACTCGTTTTCTCTCTCTAGCTCTAGTAGTATATCCCTCTGTAACAGCCGATATATAATAAGTGGGACCTTATTTACAAGGTCATCATTGTTACTATAATAGCAATTGTCGCTATTGTGTTCCCCACCATCAACGCCCTCATGGGATTTGTGAGTACCTCTTCTTCTTTCTTTAACTCTTTTTCTCTCTCTAGCTCTAGTAGTATATCCCTCTGTAACAGCCGATATATAATAAGTGGGACCTTATTTACAAGGTCATAATTGTTACTATTATAGCGATTGTCGCTATTGTGTTCCCCACCATCAACGCCCTCATGGGATTTGTGAGTACCTCTTCTTCTTTCTTTAATTCTTTCTCTCTTTCTATGGGTATCTCTAGCGTCACCATCTGCTAAAGCAGCCGATATAGCACAACGAGTAAAATTGTCTACCCTTATCTCTATTTGTCTACCGAAGCTTACATAGTTACACATAATTATGACATGTCTCGTTACGTCAAAAGTAGAGATAAAAGTAATATTCCTTATCTGTGGTATTTTTCTTTACGAATCCTTACATGCCGACTATTTTCTTCTCGTAATACACCGGATTTTGTTTGTGCATGTTTACGAAAAATTTGCCGGCAACGACAACATCTTTCTCTTTTTCGTCGCGAGATATGTCGTAATGCGCATGCTAAACCTGCTGGATCTTTTTATTCCGGAAAATCAAAAGTTCCAACGGGTTTTTTAAACATTAAATCCATGCGCAAGTCCATGACAATGAAGGAACTAGAAGTTTAATTCGCTATAATCCGCGACAATAGGTAAATCTATGTGGTATAGTGTGTATTCACCACACTACAGAAATGTTCCAAATTATTCTCAACGTACGTTTCACTCCGATACCGGAGCATCTTCAAGAGATGTTGACAATCGTGCATTGTCAAGTGTTCTAGTTCCTTCATTAAATCAACGAAGTCTCGGAAATTTACATAACACTCGGATACACTCACGTGTTATGTCGAAAAAGTGCCCGACTAGTTTCGAACCCGACTAGTTTTGGAACCGGACACGGTCAGCTCGGCTTGCTTACACCACAATGCCGACGCCAGTGAAGACGATCAGCAGGAATCGTCGGGTGAAGACGCATAACCACCTTCCCCTCACCTCAACCGCGCGAACAGGCTCATGAATAAGGGCCCCGAACGGGTTCGAAACTAGTCGGGTACTTTTCCGACATAACACGTGAGTGTATCCAGGTGTTATGTATGTTTATAATGAATATCTCTCACGATAGTTTAAACGTTAAAAAGAAATCACGGAAGTCTACTTGTTTCAGCTGGGCGCCTTCTGTCTGTCCAATATGGCGTTCATCTGGCCCAATATGATCTATCTGATGGTTGTGTGGCAGCGGCCAGGCCTCGGCAAGTACAAGTGGCGGCTATGGAAGGCCATCATCTTGATCCTCATCGGCGTATTCATATTCGTGTGTGGCAGCGTGGTCAGCATCAACGAATTGGCAGCTGTGTTCAGATAGATCGAGTTTCTTTATAGCTGTAGCATCGATGTATATAGATAGGCACTTTGACTGATATTTATGCCCTCGTTTGAACCGCTAGGGTGAGAAATATCCTACCAGCTTCTGTTTTCGCTTCAGCTTTTAGTATATAGATACCTTCAAATCAACAATGAAAAGGCATCTTCTTTGCAAGCGCGCTCCTATTTAGGCTGCATCATAACTTGCTAGCAGAGCTTTTTTTTATTTACTTAGGGGCTTTTATAATAATGATTGCAGCCAAGCGCTAGGCTTTAAAATTTTTTAGTATATAAAAGGAAAACGTGATTGACTGAATGACTGACTACCTGATATATCAACGCACAGCTCAAACCACTGGATGGATCAGGTTGAGATTTGGAGTATAGATATCTATATGACATAGATCTGTGAAAATTCAACAGGTTAAAAATCGGGTGAGCGAAGCCGCGGGCGAAAGTTAGTAGATAATAAAATGCGACTCTGAAAATACGTGTGAATGACGAAACACATTCATCACTTCGACAATTTTTTTCCCAAATTATTTCCAAAAATCGACGATGCGACGACAGCATTATTAATAACCAATTTCCAATGCACCATTCTTTATATATATTTTGAAAACGCGAGACAAAATAATTTTTGAAATCAGATTAGTTTTTTGAGTGAGATATTTTTTGTCCAATATGACCTGTCAATATACATCGATGTAACTACCACAGACCGATCGGCAGGTCTGGATATAACTTCTAAATTCAGGGAATATGTAGACTTAAATTATCAATTTTAACGATTTTTTGTACCCTGCTTTGTATTTACCTGACTTCTAAATTGCCCTTGTTTTTTAAAGTTGTTTTATACTTATTACGTTTAGACTATATTTTTTATTTAATTGAAAATATAAATAAAATTATAACTTAATCGTTATGTACGGGTTTTACTGGTTGTAAGAACATTTACAGGATTTTGTATTTAAATTATTTTTAAAGGACAATAGTTTAAGGGCTACTCTCAAATTTTTTTCCTTAAGTTCGTTCCTAAGCTACGGGTGTTTCAAATCCACCAATAGGGGAGCTTGGCTCTAACATAATATAGCGATCAAAGCTATGAAAATCAAGCGCTCCTATTGGTGGGTTTGACACATCTGTAGCTTTGCAACGTAGCACATCTCTGGTGGAAAGGCACCCTTATACATGATACCTACTGTTTCCATTGGAAGTAGAATAGTTGTTTTATTCGCGAGGTTACGTTTTCACCATTAATTGTGCAAATGTAACTGCCATAGGTACATACATACCTAAGATTATCCTTCAGGTTGTCTATTCAAAATGTTGAATAAGCTTAACCTTATTACTCAGTGAGAGATGTATCGTATGCTCTATACCACTTACCGACCGAGGGCCTATCATAAATGTACCTAAAAGTAAATTAAAAATGTACTTAGTAAATGTACCTACCTAATATTCAGTAACTTCCTGAGAATGGAGCTTGTTGGATGAACCTTCGGCCTACTGTCCTATCTATGAGTGCTAGAGAGTTTTAAATATCCTCGATACAGTAGAATCATTGGAACACACGTACTCTACCAGCTGAATTAAAAATAGCTCGCACCGCTATGCGCTCGCGCACGTCCCAATTACCGTCCGCCGGCCGCGCCGCCCGGACCGGAACATTCCTCACCAGGAATATCCGAACACCGACTGGAAAGGCCTCTTTATATCGGTATACCGGTATTTTACCGATAAATAATAATAGCTACCATTCGGATTAAACTGCAAGCTAGTGTAAACACATCGAATTTGAATATAGGTACGTTTCTTTTTCCCGTTTTTGTGCTATAAAAATACCGTGTATAATACCGTTAATTACCACATATTATAACGTATACAATATTATGTATCGTTAAGTTATGAGTTTAGAGATTATTTTAATTAGACAATCGGGTAGGTATATCATAGAATAGCAAATATATACGTTACGTACATATTATATGTTCAAATTCAATACGTCCGTATGAGACGCAAAGATGTAAATAAAAAAATGACAGATTGCTCTCAGGATAAGTTTATTCTGATGTGGCTATTTTTATTTAGAACACTGTTCAGTATTTTAGAATAGGAACAGTTTTGTGCTACTCATGTGTGTGTGAAAATGTGTGAACAGTGCATTCAGCGGTAGATGTTCTATGGATTTATAACTATTTTATTGGTAAGTATATTTTTTTTGCTATACGTTTTTTTAAATAATTCATTTTACGCTTACGCTTGACCACAAATCACAATCACACCTGATGGGAAGTGATGCAATGCGGCCTAAGATGGGACGTGCTTGCCTAGAAGATGCCTATTCACTCTTGATTTAAAAATACCCGGATTGTAATTGGTAAGAAACACAGTATTTGGTAGTGTTCCAGACCCTAGCCATGTGAATAAGGAATGAAGACGCAAAGCGCTTCGTACGTGTGGATGGAACGTCGACGACATAGGGGTGTTCACGTATTTAGTATGAAGACCTACTTTTGCAATATTTTTGACAAGTTTCATCGAAATCTGTAGAGCCGTGTCGGCTTCTGTTCAAGCGCGTCAGACAGTCGGTGACCGATTTTTTGACAGCAAAAAGTGATACAATACAGATTGCAATATCGAAACGCACAAGTCCTACAAGTCTGCCAAAAAAAAAATCCGTGCAATTCGACTGTCGGTGGAAAATGGAACGTTCGGAAATGTATGCGATAACACATATATACCTAGGTACGTGACTCCGGCCAGTCAGATAATCGGTGACCGAATTTTTGTCGGCAAAAATGAATCATACCTGTAGATTGCAACTTTGAAACGGACGTGAAACAAAATCGGTGCATCCCGGCCAATCCAACTGTCCTCGGTCGGAAATCGAATGTTCGGAAATGTATTCGCAAAATACGCATTATTAGGCACTACTCACCGACAGTCGGTGAATTCATGACGTGCGCTCCAAGATACCCATTGTTGAAATTATCGGCCCGATTAATAGGGAATATGCATGATTTGTTTTTATTTCTTAAATCAATCATTTACATCTTTATAACATAGTAAAAAATATAAATAGGTTTGAAAATAGTCAAATAATTACGTTAATTGTTGTTTCAAAGTTAAGTATAAATTTGAGCCGTTCAAACGCCACCATTAATCGCGCGCTTTTGATGACGTTGGTTATTTCCCGTGTTTGTTTACTATAGCGATTCAGTTCAGTTACTTCATAATTATTATTATTTAACAAGTAATCACACAGGAATACAGTTTTAAACATTTTTTTCTCACAAACACTACTAACACAGTATGAATATCGACGCCGATAAATCCACTGACGTGACCATTTACGTCCAACGACCTCAATTTACATAGACGGGCCCTGTCGAACAAAGAATGTGGACTTATGTTTAACAACGCCATCTAGTCTGAAAAGCGGGAACTTGCTTGCAACATATGAGCCATCTTGAAAACGTATGACTCGGTCATAGATTAGTACAGATGCGCTTGTTGAAAATAATACCTACATCAGTGTACTCTCTGAGGTAAACGATAGATATATATCTAGCTTGTGAGAAGGTTCTTAGATATATTTTAAGGTCAAAGTCCACACAATGGATGGGGCATTGCAGTACGTCGTGGGTTTTTTAAATTTTATTATTTGTTAGTTATTGATACTGAAGTTATGTCGAAAAATTTACAGAAATAGACATTTTTAGGGTTGCGTACCAAAATGATACGAAAACAACCCTTGAGGCGCGACATGTCCGTCCTTTGCATAATTCAGTAACTAAGTACTAATGCTAAAAACTTGAAATTTGGAATAGTTTAAAATAATCCTCGCCAAACCATAATGCAAATGAAAGAATGCAAAAATAATTATTAGTACTACTATAAAAAAGACCAATTATTATTATTGACGTGAGTTTTTTTTTTAATATTAATGCCTATTGTCCGTTCTGCCCGTCTATGCTTCAACTAATCTTGGTTGCATTTTTTTTATCGTACTGGGCTGACTATTCTACGGCTGGAACCCAAAGCCAAAAGTTTTTTCTAACTGACCAGTAAGTAAAAAAAAATATCATACAGTTTGCCGCGGAAATTACATGATTGCGTAATGGATAAAAATATTAAATAGGAAGTTTAAATAACGTTTTTTTGGAAATGTATAATTGTGGATTGAAACACTTATCTTAAAATAAAAATTATGCAGTGCTAAACTAATTAGACTTTAGATGATAACTTAATAATAACAAATTATATACACGATGAGCGACCGTGACAGCGCTACGACGGGGACAAAGACAGGCTTATGACAGGTTCGGAACGCGCTCTCATAGTCGGGCGCTCACCATTTTTCTATGAAAGAGCCCATCTAGTACCTACATATATATCGATGTTTACGTCACATTTCGTTTCGACCAATGGTGACGCGTTTTGCAAGTTTGAATTTGCCTCCCTTATTTTTCACTTTCTATTTAATATTTTCTGGGTTTATATAGTAACTAAATAAAAAAAATACCTTCTAAGTATAATGTAAAGACAATAAAGAATGTAGAAAAAAATATTTGAGACAAATGACATGGCCAGCCGAACTATGGGAGCTTGCCTAGATATCAAAAATCAATGCGCAGCAATGATTTCTTTATTATTGTAATTGTTATATTTTATAGTTTTAGAAGGTTCGGAAAACTGAGAAAATAAATAAAAATGTTTCACCAAATAACTGCTTTCCCAGACTAGATGGCGCTAGTTGTTATGGTTAGCGAGTCTAAAAAAAAATATTTTCAAGTATTGCTAACCACGTTTCTAAGGAAAATAATTAAGCTTCGCATTATTTGAACATGGACGATATTAATACTGGAATAATAAAACAAGAAGAAGAATTTGCAAGAATTATGTAATTCCTTTAAAAATCACGCTACATTGTACTGCTGCCACACTAGATGGCGCTAAACGTTTTAGTTAGCGAGTCTTTTCAACTATTCGACAACAGATGGCGATAAACGCTTTGGTTAGCGAGTTTTTCAACTACTCGGCTACAGATGGCATACAGATGCAATGCCAGAGGGCGTTACGTTCCTTTAAACGCAATGGTTATTTGAGAATGCTTTCTTCGATCAATTACACGTTTCATTGAGGCTTGTCAACTAACAAAAATAAATATGAACAAAACATACATTTCCTTTTCATAACTGTTTAATTGATCAAAAATAAATCACTCATAATATTATAGTGACTAAGGTAATGGTATTCATGTAGAGTTGCAAGATTATTATTAGGCATGGATAAAACGGAACGTGGAGTAGAACAAAATGGAGTAGTGCCTGAAAGAGGAAATCAGATGCTCAAGATTTAAACAATAAACGTATTGTTTTATTTAGACATTTTAACCCTGACCTTATTCGGAATAATAAATCCATAGTAATTTCGGTTTTAATTTTTAAACCTTACTGCAAAAACGGATATCCTGCGCATTGTCCCAAATCGGAGGGCAGTTACTGGTCATGTCATTTAAATTTTATGCATATTCCCTATTACCGGACCGAAGTGTCTGTCTGTCTATCTGTCTGTCTGCTGCGCTCCACGGCCCATCTGTTCAACCGGTTTTGATGCAATTAGGTACAGGGTATCAGCTTTGCGTTTAAAATTTAATTGAAATTTTGGAAAAGACAAAAGATAGTGTATTTGTTTAGTGATGAAGGTTTAATTAGGCGGATATTTGACTCATTCGATGTATTACACTCGGTTCATTCTGTGGCGGGGATGCGCCTTGGAATAATTAACATAAATACGAGTATTTTGACGGTTTAAATTCAGTCTCCTACCGGCAGATTCAGCGATTATTGAATACTTTTGTGTTTAGATCGCAATTTGATTTAGAGCTTAGCAGTAGCAACAGCTGCAGCCTGATCAAATGATTAATTTATTGTTGTTGTGATGCTTTGGCCAAGTTTTAAACTTAACTGTTTACATTAAATCTCTCGTGAAATCGCTACATGTTGTGACCATTCGCTCGTGCACGTTTTGAAGAGAGTTCAAACATATATTGAAAGTAATTTTAATTATTTGCCTACTTCTGGAATTATGCTTACAAGGGATAGGCTGTATCGCGGGGAAGGACATAGGCCCGAAATATTAAGGAGTTCCCCCGCGGAATTATAAAATTTAATCCGAGCGGACGAAGTCGCGGGCATCATCTAGTTAATATAATAATTAACATAATTATGATTTAGAAGGTCTAGCCCCATTTGAGATGCATGGATTGGCGCGGCACGTAGCGTCAAGTATTCTTTTGTATGAGTTTGTATAGACCCTTTTATGTTACGATAGTAATTTAAAAAAGCCTTCGGCCGTTGTTTGTTACCACCCTATACCAACCAAGCAATATAGCCAAGCAATTTAGCGTTCCGGTACGATGCAGTGTAGAAACCGATTAGGTGCCTTATCAGGTTAGCCCGCTACCATCTTAGACTGCACCATCACCAACCAACTGAGAACACAGTCAACGGCTAGCTTGTAGCAGAGTAAAATAAAATAAACCCTGTTGCTTTTTCGTAAGACAGTCTGTCTATATAGCTAACTATGTTACGCGCGACGTCTGTGTGGATTTAGGCTTTTTAAAAATCGCCTGGGAACTCTTTACCCTACTCTAATTATCCGGTAAGGTCTCTTAATTAGACAAACAAATATGCTAATAAATTCTGAAACTGCTTATTTCTTAAAGCTTTTACATAGGTATCGTCTGTTTGTTTGTTTCGATGTCGTGTTATTTGGACGTGAGCCAAACCGACGAAAGTTATAGAGGATCGACAATTTCACGTCTAGCAAATTGTTTTTGACGAAAAATAAGAACATTTCGTTGAAGTAGATCTCGTAATATATTTGACCTATCTTAGATATTGTCTGAGTGACTGTCTAACTCAAAATCTATATTATCTATCTCGTAACTATACTTTTATACTACAATATTATTAATGCAAAAGTTTGAATGGATGGGTGTTTGTTACTCAATAACACCAGAACAGCTGAAGGGATCTGAATGAAATTTGGCACAGAGATAGATAATAACTCATAGAAGTTAAGATAGTCTGGAATAACTCATAGACTACTTTTTATCCCGGAAAATACCTCAATCCACACGGACAAAATAGCGCGCATCTAAATGCGATCAACACACAAAAGTATTCAATATTCGCTGAGTCTGCCGGCAGGAGACTGAATCACTATCGCCAAAACACTCGTATTTATACCAACTAATTTCAATATGGCGTCCGTACCCGCCGATTAAATCGAATGACATGAAACGACTTCCTGTTTCATGAGATATAATGACAAACAGTAATAATGCTAGCAATCCCATCATAACTTCTAAATGCCTGTACAAATTCGGATGTATTTGGTATCGTTAGAATCCTTACATCATCCCAAGTGTCACTGGCTATAATTTTTTTTTAATGTTCAAGGCAGTTACTTGTTTTTCTTTGTCTTAAACTTCTCGAGTCTTTCTCGCTAAATTCATTATTTCATTGTTTTGTATTATGAGTTTTATACGATCCATTTTAATGAAGACTCCAGTACACAATGGCCCTAAGGTCTTATAAATTCTACGAGGGCTTAAAATTTCAGGGACCTATAAAATGTAGAGCTCGTAGATGCTTCGTAGCCTCGTAGCGCTTTCGTAGCAACTTCTCTACAAAAGAAAAGTCCTGTATACTCACTGACTAACACTAATTAAAGCCCCAGTCCAAAGATCTTAGGTCTAGAAAGCTGAAATTTTGCATAGATGTTCCCTAAATCCCTACAACTGTAGACAAGAAGAAGTATTTTTAGAAATGCCCATCAAATATAAAACAATTGTTCTTACCCACAATTCGGCAAAATAAAAATTATCAATCCATACTAATTCCATATTCCATATTATTCCACACTAAAATTATAAATGCGAAAGTGTGTCTGTCTGTCTGCTACGCTTTCACGGCAAAAATTAAAGAGTTCCCGCCGGAATCAAAAAAATCTAATGCACGCGTACGAAGTCGCGGGAATCATCTTGTTATCAATAATCAAGCTCTACACTAATGGTACATACATATAAGGTAAACATTGGAAAACAAACTATAACCACACTATAACAATGTCCCTTAAAACACATCGGAAAATTGCTGGAACAAGCGAGCAATTCCGAACATTCACGAAGGTTTAGCTTTGCGGATTTCAGAATAGAGTTCGAACTTCAGTTTTCTGCGGCATTCAGCTGGTACGGACGCGAAAGTGGTTAACCTAATTTGTGCGTGCATAATTAACTTTTACCATGTTATTTATATGAAAATATACGTATGAAGTGCCAGTGTTAGTGATTTCTGGATATTTTTAACTCATATTTCGGATACAAATATAAAAACAAAGGTTAGTTTGGCTTTACTTTCCTTCCCTTGCACTATTTATGACAGTTCCGTATACTACCCAACACGATTGGTTTTGTAAAAGAGATTATAGGATTATAGTTATTGTATTCTATAGAATAGGTTCCATATTCGTTTGTTTGTTTTGGGTTATTATTGTTTTTGGTGTGGGGTATAGAATCATTTATACAAGGTATGTAGGTAAGACGGAGGCTTTAAATTAAAATTGTGACATATCTCGGTCAAGTCAATTAAAATAATACAATAATTAAAGTCAAAAAATACAAGTCAATTTAAATAATTCATGCCTGGTTCGTGCCTTTTTATATCTTTACATATATTTCTCCTACAATTTTCTCAAAAATTGTTTTTTTTTAAAAACAAAAACAATACGTACATCAGGTACCTCTTTTCTACCGCCATACAACACAAGCTTTTAGCGTGAGTTAAGGTAAGTGAACGCCATCTATTGGCAATGTAAAAAGCTTTTTAACATGTTATTGTTTCCTCGCAAAATAGAGAAAAGTAGCATACAAATCTCAGCAAAACCCGTGCTTTGCTTTGTTTCCGCCTGGAATGTACATTAATATCCTAATCAAATCAAATAAATCTTGTAAATTCGAACGTATGGATGGATGTATGGAAGTTTGTTACTCAATCACGCCCGAACGGCTGGACCTGGATGATATTTGGCACAGAGATAGATTATAGTCTGAAATAACACATAGGCTACTCTTACTAGGCGCCATAACTACGTGCATTTTTTTGCTACCTCCAGGATAAAAGTTTATATATTAAAACGATTTTGTCTATGTATTTCTAAGGAATCCTACCCCATGCTTTATCAAAGACGCACTAATCCGGGACCATACTGCCAACGCTGAAAGAAATACTGAAACAATAAAACAATATTACTCAAAATTACAGTTTTATGTCACGTACCTTGACGTTCCTGAAATAAGGATTATACTCGTAATTCTAAAACACGTAAGTCAACAATAATGAAGCAATATGGGGCCCTACTATGTCTGGAAGTTGAAGCTGGAGTACTTAAAATAAGTAGGTCAGCTCTCGGTGACCGAATTAAGATTTATTATTTATCTTTAGTACCAAATCTCATCGTGCGGAGACGTAAACAAGCGGTAGATACGTAACCTAGGGTTACCACACGTGGCACTAGTACGTACTTGGGACCTCTTTTTTGGAGTTAGGTACTTCCTTTAGAATCGATTTTCATATTTAAGCCCGGGGTATAAAAATTTATGGGGATTATAATCAAACTTTCTCAGTTACGTCGTTACTCCGTCCTTAATTTTCCGGGATAAAATAAATATGTCACTCTCCAGGTCCTCATCTATACCCATGCAAGAAATCACCTCGAACTGTTGCTCTGTTGCTCTGTTGCGTAATTGAAAGACAAACTCTCTATTTAACGTCCTTGAGGATAAAATTTTCAAAAACTGTGAAACACGTATTTTTTATTTTAAACCAGAAGCCCAAATACCAACTTTCATGGCTATAACTTGAAAAATGAAGGACTTCCATACAAACTTTCAACCCCTTTTTTACCCCTTTAGGGGTAAAATTTTGAAAATCTTTGACACACGTATTTGTTTATTTTTTACCGAAAGCCAAAATACCAAGTTTCGTTGATAAAACTTGAAAAATATTTTGATAAAAGAAGTTCTTTCATAACAACTTTCATCCCCTATTTCACCCCTTTGCGGGTCGAATTTTCAAAAACTGTGAAACACGTATTTCTTTATTTTCAACCCGCAGCTCATATACCAAGTTTCATGGCAATAACTTGAAAAACGACGGACTTTCATACAAACTTTCAACGCCTATTTTACCCCTTTGGGGTTGGAATTTCGAAAAACCCTTTCTTAGTGGATACCTAGTCTTTACATAGAACACACTCTCCAAATTTCATGTCTCTAGGACCAGCGGTTTAGGCTGTGCGTTGATATATAAGTCAGTCAGTCAGTCAGTCAGTCAGGACTTTGAATTTTATATATATAGATTTAATTTATATTCATCAAAATACATTTGATGAATATAAATTGAATAATTAATATAAATAAATGTATCAAACATGCTTACAGTAATATAAAAAAAAACCGGCCAAGTGCGAGTCGGACTCGCGCACCGAGGGTTCCGTACAAACCTGTAGTAAGTTTTAAATTTTTATTTTAAATATTTGAGTTGATGGAATGAAAGGTAAATTGCGGTTTACAAAACTACTTACTAGATCTCGTTCAAACCAATTTTCGGTGGAAGTTTGCATGGTACATCATATATTTTTTTTAGTTTTATCATTCTCTTATTTTAGAAGTTACAGGGGGGGGGGGGGGGGGGAGACACACATTTTACCACTTTGGAAGTGTCTCTCGCGCAAACTATTTAGTTTAGAAAAAAATTATATTACAAACCTCAATATCATTTTTGAAGATCTATCCATAGATACCCCCCACGTATGGGTTAGATGAAAAAAAAATTCTGAGTTTCAGTTCTAAGTATGGGGAACCCCCAAAATTTATTGTTTTTTTTCTATTTTTGTAAGAAAATCTTAATGCGGTTCACAGAATACATCTACTTACCATGTTTCAACAGTATAGTTCTTATAGTTTCGGAAAAAGTGGCAGTGACATACGGACGGACACACAGACAGACAGACAGACAGACATGACGAATCTATAAGGGTTCCGTTTTTGCCAAATTTGGCTACGGAACCCTAAAAATGCGTTCATTTACCCTCATTTACTAATATATATAATATATTTTATAATTGTTCGTAAAGAGTAAACTTCAGTCGTGCGAGCCATAGAGATATTATAGTAGATATATACTACCTCTATGGTCGAAGCTGACGCACACAATTTTATTTCATAAATGATAAATGATAAATCATTTATTTATTTCATGTGGGACCACTTGTGTCACTTATAATACGTTAAAGCATAGAGGTATATACTACCTCTGTGCGTTAAAGACTCTACCACCGGTTCGGAATTTTATTTTATTTATAGACTAGCGCTCGGCTGCAATCATACTTGCTAGCAAGTAGTGATGACGCCTAAGGTAGAGCGTGCTTACCTAGAAGATGCCACTACTGGGCACAGGCCTCCACATTCATAGGAGAGAGGGAATTAGAGCTTATACCCAACACGCTATTCCAATGCTGGTTGGCGGGCTATGCCAGATAGAAGCGTTTATGCCTTAAGGTTTTTGATTTTTCGCGGGAACTCTTTTAATCTTTCATAATATGTCTTCAGTTATTAATATAAACTGTTTTAATTTCTAATTTCAGGCAAATTGGTTCAGTAATTGTCGCGTGAAGGAGTCGCAAACATCCAAACTTTCATATTTATTATAATATACACCCTGTATGAAAATAATATGAAGAGCTCCTGCCTCAAACATGCAAGTTTCCTCAGGATGTTTTCCTTTGTCGTTAAACAGGATAGAAAAATAGTCCGTACGTTCCATATTGCAGCTAAGCTCTGGCCTATATATTTAAAAAAAACCCTGTATAGCAAGTGAAATTATATTGAGGTTATTATAAATAAGTTACTGTTCAAAAAGCGCATAACTAAATGAAAGTAAGAAGTGCGTGCCGGAGGATCGAGCCCCCAACCTCCAGAACAGGAAGTCGGGCGTTTCAACAACTAGGCCATGACCGCTTTTTACCATAGACGTCAATAAACATCACAGGTTTATTGGCGCTCTCGTACCAACCGAATAAAAAAAAAATTGTGTGTGTCAGCTCCGACGCACGACTGGAGTTTACTCGTACTATCCTATTTTGATACTCGGCAAGCCTCGTATCAAAAAACAGCACTCGAATTAAAATGACCTTCATTACGATACAGTTGCATAAATAGCTATATTGATATGTATAACAAAAACAGCAATATAAGTACATTGACACTGATAGAAACAAACAAGCCCAATAACATATAGGTATAGTCGTCTTGCAGCATACACTATGTACGTCTCACTCTTACGTCACAACCAAATTAGAAAGGTGTAACCAAAAAAGTAACGAGGTCATTCATCAGTAGATTTTACCTCTCATATTTTTCTCATACCGGGCGCCTTATATATGAAAATCGATTCTTAAGGAGTGAACTCCAATAATCGCAATTCTACGCCCTAAGTTTACCCCAACGAAGTTATTTCAGCCCCATTTCAACCTCCATGTACATAAATCAGCAGACGTACAATTTACGCTTTGTGTGTTAGTACAGTCGCGGTCCGAAGATGTTAAGCACTTTTAGGGCTCATAATTGCATGCACATTGCACACATCTGTATCAGAAGGTCGATATGTGATTATTTCCATGTTAGTGAATTAATTTATGCTGAACTTAACTTTCTGAAGTACTTTTGTACTAAACCTAATTTCTATGGCGCGGTAGGCCAAAGAAATTAGGGATAGAGGAATTGTCCTTGATTTCTGTAGTTGATAAACATTCAAGACCGCGACTGTACATTCAGATTTCAGACTTAAAGGTTTAACCTACATTGTGTTGGGAAGATTTTATTGTCATTCATTTTACATGTGGTTGAGGTTTTAAAATTTAATTCTAGCCACGTGAATGAAGTTGTGGGCATCGTCATAGTAGTAGGAGCTCGTCTTGTAAGAAGCTAAGTTCGGTCTAGATATTATTATTTCACCCAAGTAGGTACAGGAATCGTCCAGTTAATCGTGTAGTTAGTAGTCCTACTCCTACTTTAATTTGTAGACCTAACTTTTGTTTCTTTTTGTTACAGCTATGCGGTTGGAGGACAGTGTAAAGGAGTCATCAATTTGGAAAATTAAGTAAGAAACAAAATTCAAAATGGCGGAAGCGGAAGGCGGAGCGAGCGAGCAAGATGATGTTTCATTCTTACGTACGGTAAGTTTAACAATGTCCACCACCACCACTACAGCCGATTAACGTCCCACAGCTGGGCAAAGGCCTCCACTCTCATAGGAGAGAGGGAATAAGGGCTTAGACTAGGCTAGATAGCCTATTCCTTATGTACTTAGCTACTTACCATATTATATTGAATTAGACGAGATATCATTATGAAATGATTATTATGAGAGTAATAAATGGTAGGTACCTACTACCTACCTAGTAAGATTTACATTATAATTTACTTTTTAAGTGAGATTTTATAGTAGGAAGCTAGAGTGTTCGTCAGAAGTCAGAACCGCGGGAAAGTCATGAAATCAAATGAGACTACCTCTGTTATTTATAGTATTTTAGTGATACCTATTTGGTAGCAAAGCAAAAAGATTAAGTAGTTCTTCAAATACAATATAAAACGAAAAACAAAATCTGAACTCAAACGGCGTAAAATGCTTAAGAGTTATGTATGTCAGATTTTAGTGGTCTTTTGGTAGGTAGGAAAATAAAATAACATTAAATCTCATTCACATCTTTGCTAACGGATTACAAATTTCAAGAAACTCAGGTAGGTTGATGAAATTAAAATAAGTACTGTAGGCGGGCAGCCCTATCGCGTGTGTACCTATGTACCGCGCAGCTGTAGGTACTTAATTCAAGGACACGGCCGAGTTACAATACTGTATAGATGTCACCGTAAGATTTTAAAAACCGTTAGATTGTAATCCAACTAGCGATATTGTACTCGTAAACTGTCGACAGATTGTGAACCGTTCCATGTTCCGAGTGTCAATTTTTGAAATATTCATTGTATTTACGTTTTCTTGTCTCTTTCTTGTAGGTTAGGTTAAGCTTCGACATAAAATAATTAGGTTTTAACGGGTTAATATACCTAACAGATTAAAATCTACCGCAAAATAATAAGTACGTTAAATTGTAATCTGTCGAAAATTTACAATATCGCTAGTTAGATTACAATCCAACGGCCATTGCAATCTTACGGTCACATAGATACCAATACTGTGCTATTGGGCCACTGCTCTGCTTATCACTGATCATAAAAGTTTACTGTAACGTAACCTTCAAATTTAACTACTTTACTTATAGCTCTGTGTCTACACCGCTACGACGTAGCACAGTTTTACATTCCGTGGCTACGATGCAACGAAAACCTTCATAGGTAGCAATACGTAATAATACAGTAGCGCTTAGTGTAAGATTTTACGTTTCACCAATTCATTTCAACGAAAGAATTCGACCATCAATAAACTTTAGTTTGTTTTGAAGTTAAAGCTCGTATACATTATCCGCTTCAAGCGGAAACCTTGCGAAAAAAACGGATGGTAGAGATCGTTTGGTTTTAAAATGAACGCGCCTCTCATGTTCGCGCCATATGTGGATTCGTTGGCCAACAGATCCAACCATAGAATTGTGTACTCAACAACTACTGCCCTGCCTAAAATATTTAAAAAAAAATTATAGCCAGTGCCACGTATTTTGCGATGATGACATAAGTATTTTACCGATACCTCATAAATTCAAATCTGCTCAGGCTTCAGTTCTGTTCAGAAGTTTTGGTGGAAATAATAAACTCACAAACATACATGAGCCCTAAAAACATTACAATTTTTTTAGGCAGTCGTGGAAAAATTATAACTGTACTGAAATTTTTGCTTTAACTTTCAACCGACGATTCTTAAATTAATTTTTCAGTCGTATTATTGTTTTCGAAGCTCGGAGTCGATTTCTATTAACTTTGGCGTTGGGAAAATCTTATACTAACCCAACAGATTCGTGTACCGTTCCCTTATCCGAGTTCCAAAGGTCAGGTCAGGGCAAGCGGGCCAGGGTTAGTCGTAACTGGTTAACTATTGCGATTTGTGAACTTGAGATTTATGGATTTTATACATATTTACAATAGGTAATTTATACATTAATTAAGAGCAACTATTTTCAAGGGTTCCGTTACAAGCTAAGAGAAAAATTGGAACCCTAATACATCGTGTCTATACGTATTACTGTACATGAAATACAGCAAAAAATGCCAATGTTCAGCTATGTAGTTCATGAGCTGCAGACGGACGGACGGCCAGCGGAGACTTATTGGGTCCGGTTAGGACCATTTGGTTACGAAACCCCAAAAATGAATTAAAATTAAACGCTTAGTCTAAGTTTTTACATAGCCTACCTAAAAGCATAGCATACCTAAAATTGTCAAGTCAAAAAACGATTAACGCACACTGTTCACGTTTCATCCACGAATGGTACGCTAACAACAGATAGTCATTACGTCACGCATTACCTAATTCAAAAATACCAAGACCTACCAGCAAGCTCAAAGTCTGTAAAAATATTCTATGCCAACTTACGAAGTATTAGAAAACCAGGTAAATTCGAAGAAATTCAATGTATACTCAAAGCAGTACCGAAGTCACTTCATATTCTTATTTTCACGGAGACTTGGCTTACATCCGACCAGGACGCTCGTCAATATCAATTACCGAATTACACACATATATACAACTATAGAAAAAACAGTAAGGGCGGTGGCGTATCGTTTTATATTCATAACAGTTTGAAGTATGACATAACGGAGGAGCTAGCAGAAAATGGGAATCACTATTTATGGATATATTTAAACAAGTTTGCACTAAATATAGGCAGAATTTATAAACCCGGAGAGTCCAACTTTAGTAAATTTCTGGAAGTATACTCCACTCAGTTGGAAAAACGAAAAAGAGCAATAATATTTGGGGATTTCAACCTGGATCTTCTAAGTACTAATAATAACACTGCCAACTACTTGAGAACTATAGAAGAAGCTGGGTATGCCATAATTAATAAAATTGATAGGGAATACTGCACAAGTGAGACACGTACAACCAAGACTATACTAGACCACGTATGTACTAACTTAAATAATAATAATAGGTTCACTCTTAGTATCATTGAGTCATCTTTATCCGATCACAAACAAATCTAAATGGAATTATCACAATGCAACACACAAACGCTTCAACGAGTTCAGTATACTGCTCTGGATTACGCCGGTCTACTAAAAAGCTGTACAGAAAATAAGCCTTTAAATAAGCACAGCGACTATTATTATATTGAAAGCTATATAACGGAACAAGTCACGCAAAATAAAATAATAAAGACTAAAATACTAAACTTACCTCAGAAAGATAATTAACGGAATAGATAGGCGTAACATTTATTGGCAAAGTTTTAAAAAAGATAGTAAAAATGAAGATATAATAAACAAATACAATTTAGAAAGAATAAAAGTAAATGAAATGATAAGGGACACTAGGAAGAACTACTATTGTAATGAATTTGATAAGTGTAAAAACAAACCAAAAAAAATGTGGGACCTCATCAACACCTTTGCTATTAATAAAATAAAGAATAATAGTGCTTTGCCAAAACTCACCACACCTTCTGGTACTATAACTGACGGGAATATGATTTGTCAAACCTTTAATGACTTCTTTTTGACGATAGGTGCCGAACTAGCTAATAAAATACACTTGAAATACCACAAAAGTTCAGTTCATACCCTCATGTATAAGAATACCTACCAACATGACATAATTTTGAGCGAACTAAAGCCGTGTGATGAAAGGGAAGTGATTAAGATAATTGATAATTTAGACAGTAATACAAGCACGGGTGTTGATGGAATTAGCCCAAAAGCCCTTAAATGTATTAAAAAGGTAATTGTCTCGGATCTTAGAAATTGTATAAACAAATGTCTATCACAAGGTGTGTTTCCTGATAGCTTAAAAGTTGCAAAAGTCAGTCCAATCCATAAGGCGGGGTCCAAATCTGACCCTAGTAATTATAGACCCATATCAGTGCTCCCTGTCATTTCTAAAATTTTTGAAAAGATAATATATAACAGATTAAATGAGTACCTAAATGCCAAAAACTTTTTGATTGATCAACAATACGGCTTTAGATCTAAATCTAACACTCTCTCTGCGGCAATCGACGTTGTTACTAAAATTAAGACTAACATAGATCGAAAACATATCTGTCTGGGTATATTCATAGACCTAAAAAAAGCTTTTGATACAGTTAGTCACTCAAAGCTGCTACAAAAGCTGAGTAACATAGGAATTGTAGGGACAGCACTAGATATGCTTACCTCTTACCTCGCTAACCGACAACAGATTGTGCAAATTTCCAATTATAAAAGCACCTCCCAGTCAGTTACATGTGGCATTCCACAGGGCTCAATTTTAGGACCGTTACTTTTTCTAATATACGTGAACAACATAGTAAACTTAAACCTATCGGGTCATTTATCTTTATATGCGGATGATACTTGTCTTTTCTATTTCGCTCACTCCATTCATGAAGTTATAGCTCAAGCACAAAAGGATCTAGATGTATTAAATGAATGGTTCCTACATAATCTTCTCACAATCAATACAGCCAAAACATCATACATGATCTTCAGTGCTAAAAATAAAAAAGTACCTAATTATCCCCCGCTTAAGATAAATGATAATATTTTAAAAAGATCTAAATCAGAAAAATATTTAGGCCTAACATTAGACGACAAACTTATATGGGACTCGCATATTAACCAAATTACCTCAAAATTAGCTTCACTTACAGGTGCACTGCGAAAAGTCTCAAATTTAATACCGCTCCAAATCCGAAAAACTATCTACAACGCCCTAGCAAAGCCAAATTTAGAATATCTAGTGGAAATATGGGGATCAGCTGCACAAACTCACATCAACAAACTACAACGAGCACAAAATAAACTAATTAAGGCTTTATTCCGTTATAACTACCTTACAATTATATACATACAATACATGTCATCTTATTAGGAAAATTACATCAAATACTTACACTCTAATTTAACTTTCATACCCAGGACTATCAAATATAACCTTAGAAACAAAAACAAATTTCACATTTGGCAACCACGGACAAAAGCATATGGAAATAAAAACATATTGTGCGAGGGTGCAGTCTTATACAATAGCCTACCTGATCCTATTAAAGAATGTAATAATACTTCGCAATTTAAGAAAAAGCTGAAGTTATATGTAGCGGATAATATTGTATAAATATAACTAACCTGTTCCACTAGATATTTATATTTACTAAAATATTTACCATAGATTAAGGCAATAATGTAAATAAGTAATAAGACAATTAAATTATAATATTAGTAATAATGCATGCTTCTGTGTAACTACTAAACTTATGTTCAAACTCTTGATAAGTGAAATAAATATCTTTAAACCAAATTCGATTGTTCGTATTGAGCTATACGAGTAATCTATCTCTGTGCCAAATTTCATCCAGATACGTTCAGCCGTTCTGGTGTAATTTGGTAACAAAGATCCATCCATCCATCCAAACTTTCGCATTGATAATATCGGTATAGAAAGAAGAAAGAAAGAAAATCTATTTATTCTCACCATTGTGCCACACATTACAATACCTTAAGGTAAATGTTACCATGGCGCCTCCAGTACTTGAGCATTAAACTCATGGTCAAGTCCTAGAGGCACCCTGACAACACTTGTCGTGTGTGGCACAACCTGAAAGAAGGCATCAGCTCAGCATGATGCAGAATGCCTTGCAATAAATTACAAGAGCATTCCGCGCTGATTTTCAGCTGGAGCCCTACTCCAGGTGACGCCACGGCTTGGTAACTATATCTACCTACTAATTATTACTTCTTAATAAATTATTCTAGTTATACTAAAGGGCTGTACAGGCGAATAAAATAATTATTATAATAATATATTCTAATTAAATAATGAGGCTGGTTAAAAAAAAAGAGAATAAGTATAGACTATCATTCAACCAAATCAATTAGCAATTAAACGATCAATGCACAAGAATGATGCGTTAACGCACACTATTACAATGTTAGCAGCAAATGTACAGTACATATTTCTATTTTGGCCCGCGCTAGTTTCTTCGCGCTGGGATCTGGCTATACGCGCCAAATGTCGTTGGTCTATCGCACTAACTATTTATAGTGCTAGGCACCAACCGATACGGAAATCGTCTTTGATAATATTGTGAGTTGTGAGATAAATCTTGACTGACTCATTCAGTGACGCACAGAAGTCAGAGTGCAGCAAATAAAATGTATCATATTACATTGTCCAAGCAGCAACAATATTTACAGCTGCCCGCGACTACGTTCGCGTGGTTTAAGTTTTTTTGATTTCCGCGAGAATTCCTTAATTTTCCGGGACAAAGTACCTAGCCTATGTCACTCTCCAGGTCCTCAACTATATCCATGCCAGTAGTCAGTTGCTCTATTGCGGCGTGATTGGCGGACAAAGCAACAAACAAACACACTTTTTAACGTTTGATTGCTACTAGAATAAGTAATATGATTTTAAACACTTGAGTTAGTCTACCTTTTAAATATCATATTTTTCTGAAACATGCTTGAAGCATTTGACAATCTTTCTCGAGATAAATCGAAATTGTTGTACTGGTCAAATACATGCGAGCAGCGGCCGGCAAAAGTTGTATGAAAATACATATCTGTCGTGTCGTGTAATTTAAAAATGGAACGATCTTTTACTCCGAAACATGGAAACCAAGGAGGTAACATATCAGAGGTTTTATTTAAATTTCGAAGTAGCTTGCAAATTAGAAAGCTGTTTATTGAAAAAAAAACATATGAACAATTTAACGCGGGAAAAATTATTGTTGTTCGTTGTTCGTCATTGATTTTGAAATGTATTCTACATAATTTAATATAAAAAATACTTTTTTAATAACCGACTTCAAACTCCCGCGCCAACTTTACAACAACAAGCACACGCTATACAAAGTACTTATTTTATTGTTGATATTTTAAAAACGGCTCGACCGAATTCGATAACATTTATATGGAACCACATGGGAAGTATGCTCTTTCAAATAAAAAAAGAATCATCCAAATCGGTCCACCCAGTCAAAAGTTCTGAGGTAACAAACATAAAAAAAAAAATACAGTCGAATTGAGAACCTCCTCCTTTTTTTGAAGTCGGTTGAAAATGTGAAGACAATGAGTGTGATGAACTTACTTTAACGCCACCTGAAATTCAAGAGGCGGCAAGGGCCGTAATAGTAAACTTGTTACCGCCAAAATCGAAAGAAAAATATTTCAAAACCTATGTAAATTTTGTTCTATGGAAGAATGAAAGAAAATCAAAATCGAAGTTCTGTCTGGGTACTACTTAGTTTTATTTTCCGCGCATTATTTGAGAAAAGTACTATACAAGCCTTGGCCACAACTATAGGCATTCATGGACTTACGTATACGTTCGTCCTTCAATGCCTGTTTTGCTGGCCGCTGCAGTAATGTACTAATTTAGGTATGTCGTCTAGCTGCCTGAATGTTCCATCCCTGGCGGCAAAATTGACTTTGCTCGTTAGGGTGGCAAAGGGAAGTCAATTTTGCCGCGCGAATGAACCGGTGATTGGTTTCTGAACGGGTCGATTAGGGCTGCCCATTCGTTGTAAATGGAGTTCGTCCCATTTATCTAGTTATAGTCCCACTTAACTGAACCAGTGACAGCGTCGCTAGTATACCTATAACAACACTAATATTATAAACTAGATAATGAAATCGTGTGGATTAAGGTTTTTTGGTTCCCGCGGGAGCGGGAATTTTGCGGGATAAATGAAAATGAAATGAAATGAAATGAAAATACACTTTATTGCACACCAAACCAAATACAAAACAGAAGAACACATTCATACATAAAGGGAAGAAGCTGTACAATAGGCGGCCTTATCGCTAAGAAGCGATCTCTTCCAGGCAACCTAACTAGGGAAATATAATAGAAATACTGAATGATGGTGTACACTAAAAATAATGCAGGATGAAATAGTAAATAGGTACAGTCAATACCTTTAAAAAAAAGATAAAGAAAAAGAGTGGCCTATGTGTTATTCCAGACTATAATCTTTTTGTCTATAAGTGACTATGACTATAAGTTTTTGCGTAAAAGAGTAACAAACATCCATACATCCACACATCCATACATCCTCACAAACTTTCACGATTATAATATTAGTAAGATGCTACTGTCTGCTACGTCACGGCCACAGACCATACATTACTACTCGGTGGTCACGGCCCACCTATTCAACCGATATTGATGAAATTTGGTACAGGAATAAGTCCGGTCTCGGGGAAGGGAATATGCTACTTTTTATCCCGGAAAATTAAGGAGTTCCTGCGTGAATCGAAAAAACTTAGTCCATGCGGACGAATCATCTTAGTACTACAAATTTATAATATAAAGTTTGGATAGGTACAGATATTACAAAACATGTAAATATTTTCCATTGGAATTTTGTTATTTACAGTGAACAAAATACGCCGAAAGCTTATTTCTGGGCAAACTAAATTAATTTTATAAATATAGCTTCCTTGCGTTTCATTCAGCCATTTATAATTTTAGCAAACGATGCTTATATTTTGGCGAACCCTATGTTCAAAGATATTTTCGTACAAACCAACCGTAAAACGAATTACGACGCTTTCGTTGAAAGCATATTGCAAGGATCAATTACTTAAAGCAAATTTTTTCTTGATGAAAAAATATGCGTACTTAGCCTTATATTTAGTATTTTAAATAGTAGAAATTCATAATACATAGATTTAGGATTCTGGCGCTTCAACCAGCGAAGACCAATCCTAAATCAATGACATAAGAAATAGTAGTTAACGAATATGTGTTTGTTTGTTAATATTTTTTTATTCCACAGTTTTGCATATATAATATTATAGTATGGATATGGATGGCTTATCTGTTAGGCCTTAGGGGTATAGTATAGTTATAATAAACCCATACCCTTAATTGGTTTCTACACAGTATCGTACCGGAACGCTTAGGTATGCTAATTGCTTGGCGGCACGTCTTTGCCGGTGCAGGCAAAATTCTGTGCTTCTACTCTACATACTTTTAAAATTTGATCAAAATCGGTATTGTCATATGAGATAGTAAGCAGAGTATTACAACAAATTAAAATTTATTAAGCATAACAGAAAATACCGACCGCTTGCTTTTATTAAATTTCGTATCGTTCGTATCCTTGGTGCCTATAAAATGTTGTCAAACGCTTAATAATTACTTTCGACTTTATAAATATTCATATTATAGGATTTCTAAGGAATGATATGGCGATTTTATAATCGGGATAAGTGATCTAAAAAAGTAATAACCGACCGATTTGGGGTATGGTTAGGTTAGGTAGGTACCCCTAAAAGTTTTGTCCGCTACCAGATTGCATCATCACTTACCATCAGGTGAGATCGCAGTCAAAGAAATGTCCTGTTTCTATTCTAAATCCGTTGGATCAGAATGCTTAGTTACATACGAATAATATATCTTCCAAAATTATTAATCCTGGAGAATAATGGTAGATTCATTTGACTATTCATAAGCACTTGTAAAAAGTCTATTTGAAAAAAAATCATTTGAATTTCAATAATAATTAAAAATCGGTTGTTTCATAATCTTTCGATTATTATCGTTTTACAGCATAGCATACCTTTCGCTATCAAGACTTTAAGTGCAAATTAAATAATTAAGCTTTTAGACGATTTTTATTTATTAAATTACTAGCTGATGCCCGCGACTTTGTCCGCGTGGTTTAAGTTTTTTGTTATTCCCGCGGGAACTCCTTAATTTTCCGGGATAAAAAGTAGCCTATGTCACTCTCCAGGTCCTCAACTATACCCATGCCAAAAATCACGTCAATCCGTTGCTCCGTTGCGGCGTGATTGAAGGACAAACCAACAAACCAACAAACAAAGTGACTTTCGCATTTATAATATTAGTATGATAAAATTAATTTTGATTATTTAACTTTAGCTTTTAGTACACAGTATTTTTAGGCGATTTCTTAAATCGATCCTTTAAGATGTACCAACGTCATCCAAAAAAAAAGGATAAAAGAAAAAAAATTCTTACAGGAAGACATGGTATGTCTGTCATGCACGGCGACGGGGGAGAGAGTTTGCCTTGCGGCTGAAGGTTTCGGTAACAGGCACTGCTTTCTGGAAAACATCGCCGATAAGAACATACCACCAGATCTTTCGCAGTGTGTGTTTGTCATAGAACAGGTAAATTTAATATATATTATTATTTTCTATAATCGCTTTTTCCCGCGGCTTCGCTCACGTTAAGTTCGATTTTCAATTAAATTTCAAAGCCCTATTTTACCTCTTTGGGGGTTAAACTTTCAAGTTTTTGAGTTTTCCTTACTTAGCAGATGCCAACGTCACAATAGCTATCTGTATGTTAGATTTCAGCCCGATCCGTCACGTGGTTTGAGCTGTGCGTTGATAAATCAATCAGTCAGTCTGTCAGTCACCTTTTCCTTTTCCTTATTTAGACTTATTACAATTGATAAGGTTAGGTGCTGCAATGCTGAAATTCCTGCAGGTTTTTCATTGTCATAAAATAATGCTTTATATACTAAACTAGACGATGCCCATTGGCTCTGAGATTAGTTTAAAAAATCTCATGAGAACGTTTTGATTTTCCGGGACAAAATTCGGTTGAGATTGGTCGTAAAAATTTTGCAAACTTATAGACACTCATAATATTAGTAAGAATTACTTTATTTCCTAACCAAGCAACTATGTGATAAGTAATTTTATAATAATAGACTCGTAGGTATCTTGAAATGGATGTGGTAGCGAAATAATGAAGGAAATCTATGACTTGTTAATGTAGTTTAACTTTTGTTTGGTATGTCTCATAAAAAAAGTGTTTAATTTATTTTATTATTCTAGGCATTGTCAGTAAGAGCTCTACAAGAATTAGTCACAGCGGCCGGGTCAGAAACTGTAAGTATTACTTTCAATAATCTATTTTAATAGACACATGAAAATTAACATTTGACCACCTTTCCTTGAACTTTATTTATATACCTTTAAATAATTTTCAAATTAAATTTTTACTAATATATATCTTTATAATATTAAGTATATTTAATGTGTATTCCAACATTTCGATTTTGTAACATGTTTTAGTAAACATAATAATTCGATGCCGCATTGATGAATTTATGAATAAATCGTTTCACATTATGTTTGCTTTACATGATACAAGGATCTATCGTGAAGGATTTTAGCAGCAAATCTTATATGTATCTTTATCCACGTTAAAAAATATATAATAACTTGTGTTTTAACATAAATAAATGTTTTCATTTGTGAATAATTTTACCCATTTTTACGTACTGCTTTCGTGTTTAAATTTTACAGGGCAAAGAAAACTTAGTAGTGAGTACACATACAAACATGAAATTATGGTAACAAAGTCATGTCAAATTACATCTTATGTTACTGTAGTAATAAAGACCTTTATTGAATGTTAAACACGCCTTATAGAATTATCATCCTACTTTTGGTCAATTAATTATTATTGCACATACTTGTAAATTATATGCTTATAAAATTGATCCATCTTAAGAGGCTCTTCTTGTATTAAATAAATTCAAAAATTAGTTTAAGATATGATTTGATGTGATTTCTTGCATGATATTTTATTTTAAAAATCACATAATTCAATAATAATACCATGTGATTGGTTGATCAAACTTAATATTTTGGCCTATTCAAATTTTTGACCGGTTTTTTTGGCTAAAAATGATATTATTCTTGCAGTAACAAATTCATATTACCATATTTTCATTTAGGTAACTCATTAATAAAAAATATGATGATTGGCAACTTTTTCAAAACATTTAAGTTTTTAAAATATTATAAAAACTTGTACAATTCTATTTTGAATCTCATAAATAAAAATAATGAAGGTTTTTAAATTATCATAATAATTAATTTTTAATATATACCAATTCTTACTAATATTAGTATGATTTTATTATTAAGTAACATCATATAATAAAAACTAAATTAAATCTAAATTAAAAACTAAAAACTAAACATTAAAAATATCATCTATCCCGCTGCAATGAGGCAGTGTGCCCAGAATGCTGGCTGCGTTACCCCGCTGAATAGCCAAACTTATATGTTGGCCGAGGTAACTGCCAGCCCTCCGGTCACCCGTGGACTCTGTGAGACGAGAAGAAAGATCCTTAAAAAAGGATCTGACATCTTCGCCCCACGACCCCAGGGTTTCAACACCAAAAGGCACAAAAATGAAATTATTTTCAATAATTTCATACTTGCGCCTCTTGGCTCTTTCTGCACCAATTCTTATTTTTTAATCGTTTTATAATAATAATATTTGTATTTGAATGCTTAAAACACTATTTTAACATAATATTATGGTCATTAAACAGTACTTATTGAAATTATTATAAATAACTAAAGACATAATCGTACATCAATGCATGTTCATGATTTCTGATTCATAATATTTTATTACAAATCCATTATGATATTATAAACCTACTATGATTTTCGGCTAATAATATAGAAGTCACTTTTATTTTTAATAGAAGCACAAATAAAATAAAATTTAGTAGTGAAAAACCTGCATGCCACTTTTTTATATTTTTCAGAAGAATTTCTTTTGTCGGTCGCATGATGTGAATAAATTTCGTAGCAAATGCTTATATATCATCATAAACTTATTTTACAGTTACAAGCAAGTAATCACTAAATTTTTCAAATACAATTCCTTTCAATAACTTCTTAATTTAATGTATTAATTTTTTTAATAGTTATTTCTTTACCTCTACACCTAAAACAAAATTATATACTTGCGCTATTTATTTAATGTCATAAATATTTTGATTTATTAGAGGTTCAATAATATACTAATTTTATCATCGACATTTGTGTTAGTTGACTTTTTTTTTTCAGGGCAAAGGCACTGGCTCTGGACACAGAACACTACTGTACGGCAATGCTATTCTATTACGTCATCTCAACAGTGATATGGTAAGTATTTCCAGCGCAGAAATTAGGTAATAGTACATTTGGATTCTGAGACAACCGATTTTGAATTTTTAGTTGACCGATTTAAATTATTATACATACAGACAGAAATTACCTTCGCCAGTTATATGACGCTCAAACTGAACAATAGTTTAAAACGCGAAGAACTGAATTTCATACCCCTGGTATACCCATAAAAGAGTTCATCGTTAAAGGTAAAGAGATATTTGACTGCTTAATCCGGCCATACTTAAATCCAAAAAGTTTGAAGTGCGTGACTGGGGTTTGAACCCTGAATTTACCAAATAGGAGGCTGAGTTCTTAACCACGAGGCTATTACCGTTCCTGGTAATTTTACTTAGGTAGTTACTAGACCTGCGTTGAATAGGTACTTACTATGAAGTGCGATAATTAAAATTTATTACAGCGTGGAACGAAAATTTTCCTTATTTCTTGTAACAACTTTTTTAAACGAAACTTTCGACCGCTTCTTAAATACCTGCAATGCGCAATTGGCGAGTTTTGTTTATTGTAATGTTTTAAGTATTATTTACTTTGAAGAAAATCAGGTACCAACTTTTAAAGGCAAAACTGAGGATATTTCTTTTAATAGTAGGTACAGTTTCCCCCCATTTTGCTATTATAAGATTTTATTTAATTCACTTACTGATTTTTAATGATTTTAAGACTATAATTATTAAGTCAATGCTTAAAAAAAAGAATTCCTTCACTTATTATCAATCAATCAATATCATCAATAATAAATATTATAAATGCGAAAGTTTGGATGGATGGATGGATGGATGTTTGTTACTCAATCGCCCCAACGGCTGAACGGATCTGGATGAAATTTGGCACAGAGATAGATTATAGTCTGGAATAGCACATAGGCCATTTTTATATAGGCACTTTTTATCCCGGAAAATGAAAGAGTTCCCGCCTGAACCAAAAAACCTCAATCCACGCGTACGAAGTCGCGGGCATCAGCTAGTTATCAATATGACTGTGCTGGAAACCAGATCATATTAATATTTCCAAAAGAAGAAATACAATAAGGCTGTAATTTTTACACAATCCTATCCCGTACGAGCCAAAACACGCTATAGATTTGAAAGGATACAAAGTCTGAGGGAAAGTCGACGAAAGGAACGACGTATTGTCCTGTCGCTACGCTGTTTCTTTTTTTTCAAATATAACATGATTCTTTTGAATAAACCCACATTCCTAAAATAACTTACTAGCTGACTAGCTGATGCCCGCGACTCCGTCCACGTGGTTTGAGTTTTTTTGATTCCCGCGGGAACTCCTTAATTTTCCGGGATAAAATGTCACTCTCCAGGTCCTCAACTATAACCATGCCAAAAATCAAGTCGATCCGTTGCTCCGTTGCGGCGTGATTGAAGGACTAACCAACAAACCAACAAACCAACAAACAAACTGACTTTCGCATTTATAATATTAGTATGATTTATCTCTAACTACGTACTTAAATTATATTTCTAGTACCTGGCATGTCTATCCACATCATCGTCTCAAGACAAGCTAGCTTTCGACGTGGGCCTGCAGGAGCATTCGCATGGCGAGGCGTGCTGGTGGACTCTACATCCTGCCAGCAAACAGAGGTAATTAACTGTCTTGCGCTCTTGTTTCAGAACTATAATCCTTATTTTGGGGACCTCAAAGTACCATGCTTACGGCATCATCTTCTTCTTCCTGCCCTTATCCCGCACGCTATGTGGGGTCGGCACAACATGTTCTCTTCTTCTACTCACTTCTGTTATCCGTCAACCTATCATTCACCCCTTTTATACGCATATCCTCTTTCACACAATCCATCCATAATAATCCATCATACGTAATTTTTTTTAACACAATAACTTAACACAATTTCAGGTCTGAGGGTGAAAAGGTACGAGTTGGTGACGACTTGATTCTAGTTTCTGTGGCTACAGAGAGATACTTGGTAAGTGCTCTTATTTTCTTAAGATCTTTTATTTTTCATTCATTTTAAACAAAACCTATTTATTTAATGGAAGTGATTGATCATTTTCTTCTATAAGAATAACTTTATTCAACTTCAGTAACATCTCGTTCCGAAATTTTTGACATTGTATTAAAATTACAAAACTAGATGATTCCTGCGACTTCGTCCGCGTGGTCACAGAATAATAACTTGGCGTGGTTAAGATTTATTTTTATTCCTGCGGGCACTCCATAACTTTCCGGGACAAAAATATAGCTAGCTAAAATATGTAGCTTATGTCCCCGGGACGCAACCTATCTCTATACCAAATTTAATCAAAATCGGTTGAAAATATGCACTGTTAAAGCGTAGCAGACATACAGACACAATTTCGCATTTATAATGTTAGTAGGTTAAATGATTATTCCGAGTGTAGGTAAAGACTGCCAAAAAAGTGTGTGTGTGCAGCAATTCACACATAAGTGAAACTTCAAAAAAGTAGCCTGCGAGAGAATGAGAAAAATATAACTTGTATTCTATAACTCATTCTCTCGCAGGCTAAATCCTATTATGAATACGTTTGTCTCTTTTTGGTGTCGCTTTTTCGTTTCATCGAATTTTCAAATCACAACGATTCTAAAGAAGTTTCACTTCAATAATAAATTAGTATGCAGCTGGGCTATAACCTGCTTGTTTTTCAGCACACAACGAAAGAAAATGAGGTGTCCATAGTGAACGCGTCGTTCCACGTGACCCACTGGTCCGTACAGCCGTACGGCACGGGCATATCGCGGATGAAGTACGTTGGATACGTGTTCGGCGGGGACGTGCTCCGGTTCTTCCACGGCGGCGACGAGTGCCTTACTATACCGAGCACGTGGAGCAAGGACGGCGGACAGAAGTAAGTATTTCAAATCCCAATCCGAAAATTATTTTTTATTCAAATAAAGTTTTACAAGTGCTTTGAGTTATCGTCGAGTAAATCTACCGCTCCTACCGAGAAGACTCGGTGGTAGCCCTTTAAAAAAACAAAAATAACAATCATCCATGAGGATTTCCCCTTCTAAACTGATACCTGATACGCACAAAAAAGACAGACAAATTCCTATTTTCCTAAGTATATTACAGTCTAAGGCCCACTTGCACAAGGACTCTTAAATTTATTTAGTTAAATATTTGAATGTTGTCCCTTTTTAGCAACTAGAATATGCAGTTGCCGAAAAGGGACAGCATTACAAAATTTAACTAAATCAGTTTCAATTGCCTTGTGCAAGCGGCCCATAGAGGTATAATCTGAGTATACAGTAGTGTTAGTTATTATACTATCCTGTGGGGCACTGGACATAAGAACCATAGTAAACTAAACGACTATTTTTCAGGCCTAAACGACTATTTTTCATAAAAACAAGTCAACAATATAATAATGACATTAAAATATTTCTCTTCCAGTATCGTGGTATACGAAGGCGGCTCAGTAATGTCTCAGGCGCGTTCGCTGTGGCGCTTGGAGCTGGCGCGTACCAAGTGGGCCGGAGGGTTTATCAACTGGTACCACCCTATGAGGATTCGACACATTACCACGGGACGATACCTTGGGGTTAATGACCAGAACGAGCTTTACCTAATAAGCAGGTAACCATATTTGTTCCTGTGGAGACCCTGGGGTCATGTGGTTTTTTAATTTTTTTTCTTTAACCATAAAGCATCACGCCAACACAAAACGCCTTAAGAGATGGCATGTTCTGGATTTGGATGAAGATACACTTTCTCGATGAGAATATAATCTAGCAAACCCATTCTTAGGATCTGATTATGGCTAGGAAGCCGATGGCAGATAGTTGAAATGGAAAAATAAACATAAAACTTCTACTTATGAGTAATTTACTACATCTAATTTACAGTCCAGCAACTGTGCTTAGTAAATTCTAATAGGGATACTTAGTCTGAGATCTATAGAGCTTTTTTTCTTTCTATCTTTGACTTAGCCCTGACTTAAGACGGAGTTAAAATGAGATTTATGACAGTCACATAAGTCCATCCCATTTTAATTCTAAGTAAAGCATGAGCAAAGTCAAAGTACGCTCTATAAATCTCTTTATTAGTGTTCACTATGTATTTTTCTGCTGGACCTCCTGAATTTTCCAGGATAAAAAGCTTATGCAGCCTATGTCCTTCCCCGGGACACATGCTATCTCAGTACCAAATATCATCAAAATCAATTAAAAGAGCCTGAAAGAGATAGACACACTTTCGCATTTATAATATTAATATGGTGGAATTTGATTCTTCAGATTTTAACCCACAATGTAAGCATATCGAAGTCTCTTCCTTCCAGGCCAACTTCTTTACTGCAACATTATGTAAACGTTATGTTCCCATATTCTTCAGAGAAGAAGCAACAACAGCCTCTTGCGCGTTCTGCCTTCGTCAAGAGAAAGACGATCAGAAGGTGGTTCTAGAAGACAAGGACTTGGAGATTATAGGCGCTCCCATCATCAAATACGGTGACTCTACTGTCATTGTGCAGCACTCTGAAACTGGACTGTGGCTGTCTTATAAGGTACAGTTTTTTTTTATTCACTACAAGTTATTCCTTGCATGCGATCTCACCTGTAAGTGATGATACAGTGTAAGATGGTAGCGGGCTAACCTGTTAGGGGTATGGTGGTTATTTAAACCTATACCCCTAACGCTAAATCGTTTGGCGGCACGTCTGCCGGTAGGGTGGGAAGAGTAACTAGGCACGGCCGAAACCTCCTACCAGGCCAGACCAGGAAAAATTCAGAAACTATAAATTCCTAAATTGACCCTGCGGGGATCGAACCCGGGACCTCCACACGTTAAGACAATGGCGCTTAACACCGCCATGGAGGTCATGAAATCTTCTGAGCTGTTTGTCTTTGTGGTTATCTTTTGTACTAAAGCAACCCCTTATCGTTTTCAGTCTTACGAGACAAAGAAGAAAGGCGTAGGCAAAGTGGAAGAGAAACAAGCTATCCTACATGAAGAAGGCAAGATGGACGACGGCCTGGACTTCTCCAGATCACAGGAGGAAGAATCTAGAACCGCTAGAGTTATTAGGAAGTGTTCTTCGGTGTTCACCAATTTCATCAAGTAAGTACCTATTCAAATATTTTCACAGCATCTTACCATGACTAACTAAGGCAGAAGTTTTATCAGGAATATTATAGGGATGTCAAAGGCAGGTTATTTAATTTTCAACCGACTTCAAAAAAAGGAGGAGGTTCTCAATTCGACTGTATTTTTTTTATTTTTTTATGTTTGTTACCTCAGAACTTTTGACTGGGTGGACCGATTTGGATGATTTTTATTTGAAAGAGCATACTTCCCATGTGGTCCCATATAAATTTTATCAAAATCGGTCGAGCGGTTTTTAAAATATCAACAATAAAATAAGTACTTTGTATAGCGTGTGCTTGTTGTTGTAAAGTTGGCGCGGGAGTTTGAAGTCGGTTGTTTAAAAAGTATTTTTTGTATTAAATTATGATACCTACTTATCTCCTTGATCACTTTCATCACTGGTTAGATTACCTACATGTTTTTTAAGGCAAAAATGATCCTTATGTGTACTAAGTACCTATACATTAATAAATAATAGTTACTGATCCCTTAGAGGCTTACAACTTTAGTAAGAACAAAGTACCTATCTGTTTATCTGTGTCCTTAGGCTGCATCACCATATGCAAGCAAGTCTGCAGCCAAGCGCTTCTATACCTACATTAAAAAAAAAACAACCAGAGCCAAAAGGCTTTGAACAAAATAGTCCGAAATGCAAAAAAGATCATTTTAAGCCAAAAATAATGTTCTAAATCCATAAGTCTAGGATTTTAGAAGTTCTAATTTGAAAAAAAAAACTGCTTTACAGTGGCCTCGAAACACTACAAGAGAACCGACGTCACTCGATGTTCTTCGCGGCGGTGAATCTCGGTGAAATGGTGATGTGCTTGGAGGATCTCATCAACTACTTCGCGCAACCTGATGAAGATATGGGTAATTAGTGATAATATCTCTCTCTATACAGGGTTAACTGCCTCGTTGGTCTAGTGGTTAGCACGTTCGACTGCGGCCGACGAGGTCCCGGGTTCGAGTCCCGGGTGGGCCATAATTAAGAATTGGGTTTTCTGACTAGAAATTCTCAGTACTAGCCCGGAGTTAGTTGGCGGTGTTTCACCCTGGTGCCTCGGAGAGTATGTTAAGCCGTCAGTCCCGGTTATTATCACTAACATGATAATAGTCGTTGAAGCCCGCCAACCCGCATTGGAGCAGCGTGGTGGGTCTAAGCTGTAACTCCCTCTCTCCTGTGAGAGTGGAGGCCTGTGCCCAGCAGTGGGACGTTAGTGTAGTGGTATAACATCTTTTTCAGAACACGAAGAGAAGCAGAACAAATTCCGTGCGCTCCGCAACCGTCAGGACCTGTTCCAAGAGGAGGGTATCCTCAACCTGATACTGGAAGCGATAGATAAGATCAACGTCATCACGTCCCAGGGCTTCCTCGCTGGCTTCCTGGCTGGCGACGAGTCTGGCCAGAGTTGGGACATGATATCTGTTTATTTGTACCAACTTTTGGGTGAGCTGACTTTTCAAAAATTTAACTTATAAAGCATATTATGTATGTTTTGTTCATGGATCTACTGGAATTTTTGGATCTTAGCTGCTAAACTTGATATGAAAAAGAAAGCAACTAATGGTTTCAAAACCCCAGACATATATGTATACTCTTTGATAGTCGTAAAGATATTCTTATTTTTCCTTCTGGGACTAATGCTACTGGATGGAAACAATTTTCACCAACAATTTGGAAATTAAAGTGATCATCTTCAATTAAGCGACAATGGTTAGCGACACATAATGGCTAAACCCATTATGTGACAGTTTTCTCGTTTATTGAGAGATTTGAAGAGATTTAGGGATTTGCAAAAGCTACGCTCTTTCTTTCAATCCCAAGATGACTGGTAAGTTTTTTGTTTAGTTTGCTGTCGCTTTCTGCAGGGAGTATTATGAAAGGGTTAGCCATATTTTTACTGCTGCCATTTTAGTTTAGTTTAAAGATTGTGCACTACAGAATCAGTCCTATATTGCATTGGTAATATAATAAACTTACTTAGAACTAGGGTGTTCAACAGATTTATCACTTTTCCAGCCGCGATTATCAAGGGCAACCACACAAACTGTGCACAGTTCGCCAACTCCAACCGCTTGAACTGGTTGTTCTCGCGTCTCGGCTCGCAGGCCTCGGGGGAGGGCACTGGGATGCTGGACGTACTGCATTGCGTCCTTATTGACTCGCCTGAAGCTTTGAACATGATGAGGGTAAGATATCCTTTTTAGAAGAATCAGCTTTTAGAACCGGTGGTAGATTCTTACGACTTTATCATAAGTCTGACAAATTGTCCCATGTGAAAATATAAACCATTTTACTTCATTTCAAGCTTTTAACTTGCAATTTTTGTGGGTTTGTTTCGGTGAAACTTGCAAGTGAATTTTAAAATAGTTATATTCACAACTGATTAAGCTGAAATTTTGCACACACGTTTAGTTTGGATAATGGTTAGCTAAGTGACGTCATTTTAAACCCAATATGGCGGACTCCCAAAGATGGCGGACTAGCTATTTTTAATGCACTCCCATGATATGGGTATCAATTAAAGAGGTTTGCTGAGAAGAAAACGAAAAATAAAATGACGTCACACTAAATTCAATATGGAAGTGCTTTCGAATCGTCAAATGAATCTACCACTGGTTCGGATAGTTACCATTGATATGATTTTCTACCAGATCTATTTAAAAGCCTATACATTTCTAAATTTATTTCTATCTCTACAGGATGAACACATCAAAGTAATCATATCACTGCTTGAAAAGCACGGCCGGGACCCAAAAGTCCTAGATGTACTATGTTCCCTCTGCGTTGGTAATGGGGTTGCTGTGAGGTCTTCTCAGAACAACATCTGTGACTATCTGCTACCGGGGAAGAATCTACTGCTGCAGACGCAATTGGTCGATCATGTGTCGAGGTAAACTAATTATATTTTATCTGTAAATCAGTATTGTTAATTTTTTGAGTCATATCGCATCTCATTGCTTTTGTTGCTCGCTTAGGCGAATGGGTAAAAGACTTCTGTCGAGTCAAGATTATTGGGGTATTGGATAGAAGCAGGCGTTACTTAGCGGAAGTCCATGATAATGAAGGAACTAGAAGTTTAATTTGCTATAATCCGCCAAAGCTGACAGATCTGTGGTACAGCGTGTATCTTGCACGTGTAGATTTCGATATTCACGGCCCAGTAAGCCAGCAATTCGGACCGATACAACACCACGCCACAGAAATCTTCCAAATTATTCTTAAAGTATGTTTCACTCTGACACCGGAGCATCTTCAGTCTATATAATTGTGCATTGTCAGGTCAACATCTCCAGAAGATTAGAATTAAACTTGTAATTCTTTCATTAATTTTTGGGGAAATTGAGATCTTTTCACAATTCCAAAATCTAATTGATAGGTAGGTATGTTAAATTTTTTTCATGGACTAAAATTTATAATTTCTTTTGCAGTGTACGCCCAAACATATTCGTTGGTCGAGTGGAAGGTTCAGCAGTTTACCAGAAGTGGTACTTCGAAGTGACAATGGATCACATTGAAAAAACTACGCATATGATGCCACATTTACGTATTGGATGGGCCAATACCACCGGGTAAGCTTTTGGATCTAGAATGTTCCTGAAACCCGCTCTAGTATCAGCATCTATATAATAATACTAGCTGATGCCCGCGACTTCGTCCGCGTGCCTTAAGATTTTTCCCGCGGGAACTTTTTAATTTACGTGATAAAAAATGTAAATGGATGAAGTGGCCTATGTCACTCCCCAGGTCCTCAACTATACCCATGTCAAAAATCACGTCGATTCGTGGCTCCGTTGCGGCGTGTTTGAAGGACAGACCAATAAAAAACACACTTACGCATTTATAACATTAGTATGATAAAAGCTTTATATCATGTTATTCGAAAAATAAGGGTTTTAATTCAATAACACAAACGTCAACAATATTATAACAATACTGCTTCATGCGATAATAGTATACCCTCACGTCTACTTCCTTATAAAAGGCTCTTATGAACCAATTTTGCTGTAGATATGTCCCATACCCTGGAGGGGGTGAGAAATGGGGTGGTAATGGCGTGGGAGATGATCTGTATTCCTACGGTTTCGACGGAGCGTACCTCTGGTCTGGAGGCAGGAAGACTCCAGTTAATAGAACCCATGAGGAAGAGCCATTTATAAGAAAAGGTAAGCATACTATAGGTCTCTCTCTCTCTCTCTCTCTCTTCGTCGCATTCCTCATTACTGAGGGTCGTGACCCCTTCCCATTTATCACATAATGGTAGGAGTTTTCTTAGGATAATAATGCGGCGGGTTCCCACGTCCTACCACATAACTACGACTCGACTAAGTGTATAAAACTCTTAGGCTTTTTTACGATTATTATCAGATGTTAGTGCTAATATTTTTGCCTCCAAATTTGGTCACCCATACAGTTACCGACTTGGGTCATCGTTATATTGCAATTTAAAAAAAATTATGACTGTGACAGGCTTGATCGTGTTTCGCTGCACCAACCTCATTAAAATTCCCAAAGATGTAACATCCTGAACAAATACTTTTCTAGGTGACGTGATCGGATGTGCCCTGGACTTGACCATACCCTTGATAAATTTCATGTTCAACGGCGTACGAGTAACCGGGTCCTTTACCAACTTCAACCTTGATGGCATGTTTTTCCCGGCAATAAGTTGTTCCAGTAAACTGAGGTAAATATGAGATAAAGTTTTTATTGAAAACAATATCGTAAATAATTAATTAATCAGATTCATTAAATATGGGTTCTGATCCAAATTATCATATTTTGATGTGATGGGGCCCAACTTGCAAAAATTTAAAAGAATGACCAAGACAATGATAACCTGATTGGCTGGGTAATGCGTATTGTCGCCTAGAAATACTGATTTGTTGAATACCGCTGGCGACCACTCATGATTTTAAGTTTATATAATTAAAAAATCTGTAAAAACGCATAACCAAATTTTTTGAAGTGAAAACTTCTTTCTAGGCGCGTTGAGCACTTTTTGGTAGGGGGTAAACTTGTGGATTCGCGTCATCGACACCGACATACTCGCGTTGTTACGAAGACAAAAGGTCTTAAATATAAATATACTACATTTGTAATTAAACTTTAAAATTGCCTTAGTTTTTAGGTTTATATTCTAATTATTTTAAATTTTAAATATTTTAATTAACTAAAAAAATATAGTTTTCACTTCTATCGGCAATTTTTTTAATTGAATTTATTCTCTTATTATTTAACCTGTAGTGGAATAAAAAAAACCCATTCTCCTACAGTTGTCGTTTCCTCCTCGGCGGGGAGCACGGTCGCCTCCGCTACGCGGCTCCCGAGGGTTACTCTCCGCTGGTGGAGTCCCTCCTCCCCCAGCAGATCCTCAGCCTGGAGCCGTGCTTCTACTTCGGGAACTTGGCCAAGAGAGCGCTGGCCGGCCCGCCGCTTGTTCAGGACGACACGGCGTTTGTGCCCACACCTGTGGACACCGCTACTGTAAGTACTATTGGAAGGAAACACTGGCTATCCACTTAATTGGGTATTTGACAACTATTCAATTATTTTTACAATTTTTTTTTGTGATTATTAAATAAAGGATCTCCTAAAAGTCGTAATTTAAATAAATAAATAAATTATTTACTGACAAAAAAAGTACAATTAATTTAACCATCCAAATCCATATACAAATCCATCTAATCTAATTAAAATAAATAAATCTATCTCTATCTTATAATAAATAAATTACAAGCAATTAAAATACAGTAAAAATTGGGTTGAACCAGTCCTATATCCACGTCTCCTGTTGGTTTTATGTTGAATAACACTTTAAACTATCGATTAAAGTAAAAAAGTTCGTCGAACTTTGTCGTCACTATTGATTATTTCATACAAAATCCTAAACGAAGCACGAGTTTTACGTTTAAAAAAAAGAGGTGCTGATTATGTCAAATACTTACTCTATCTCTGTGCCAAATTTCATCCCAGATCCGTCAAGTCGTTCTGACGTGATTGAGGAACATCCGTCCATCCATCCATCCATTCAAACTTTGGCATTAATTATATTAGTATAGATTTTAGGAACGTCCATGGTTGTGACATCAAATTGTCAAATCTCCCACGAGGGTTTCTGATGATAATTCCATTTAATCCATTAATTTCTATCTATGAAAACTTGTAATTGGCGTTATACTTATTCTTTATTTATCTATCTACTTTTTGTATGTAGCTGTAAGTTTTCCGAACAAAATAAAAAAATATTTTTTGTTCTCAGATTACTTTGGCAACCTACATCGAGCAAATCCGAGACAAACTAGCGGAAAATATCCACGAAATGTGGGCGATGAATAAGGTATGTGAAAAAACCTCCACCTATTTGGAAGTCGGATAAAAAGCCTTTGAGTTCCTTCGAAGAAGACCTTTTTAGAAGTTTTAGTGTCAAGACTTAAATGTGGATTTGTAGATCGAAGCCGGTTGGTGCTACGGTGAAAATCGTGACGACGCGCACCGCATTCACCCGTGTCTCGTTCCCTTCGAGCGTTTGCCGGCCGCCGAGAAACGATACGACATACAACTAGCTGTGCAGACGCTCAAGTAAGTTTCATTATCCCACTCTCAGCATCTTCGTAAACGAAGCGTAGCCCCCGAGCAAGGTGGAGGGATGATATCCGCAGGGTGGCTGGCATCGATGCGATGCGAAAAGCCGAGGAAAGAGCACGTTGGCGCTACTTGAAAGAGGCCTATGTCCAACAGTGGATTCACAACGGCTCACACTGTTTACATATACATATAATTTAAATTAAAAGCTATATGTATATGCGTGTTGCCAGTGATGACTTACGGCTCTGAAACATGGTCGCTAACTAAGGGCCTCATAAGAAGGCTCAGGGTCACTCAGCGGGCGATGGAGAGAGCTATGCTCAGAGTATCCCTGCGTGATCAAATCAGAAATGAGGAGATCCGTAGGCGAACCAGAGTAACCGACATAGCTCGAAGAGTCGCCAAGCTTTAGTGGCAATGGGCGGGGCACATAGTTCGTAGAACAGATAGGCATTGGGGTCCCAAAGTGCTCGAATGGCGGCCTCGCGCCGGGAAACGCAGCGTTGGACGACCCCCCACTAGGTGGACGGATGATCTCAAGAGTGCAGCTGGGAGCCGCTGGAAACAAGCGGCACAAGACCGTGCTCTGTGGCGATCCATGCAGGAGACCTTCGTCCAGCAGTGGACGTCTATAGGTTGAGACGACGACGACGATATGTATATTTAAACATATATGAATAGTAATTACTTATATATTTTTTGTATGTGTTTTGTATTATTTTTTATCTGTAAATTGTTTAATAATGTTAAATAAAATAAATGATTGTTTTGTATTGATATTATTTGTATTGTATAGTATTAGTGGTTCGCCCCGAACTGAGACCTCGCGGTATCCATAAGATAGTTTATTGTTTTTAAGCACAAACGAATAAACTTTTACAGAGCGCCATCTGTTGACATCATTGTGAAGTTCTGTTAAAAATACTGAAGCTAATTAAAAATTAAATAATTTCGTTTCCTTATAATATTTATCTAATTTTAGTATTTGTTGTTCACGTACAGGATATAATTCAAATATTCAGGCTGAGCCTTTCAGAAAATTGCGAGTTCTGAGGTTAACTTTGGACGTTAGAAAATCTCCACTTTGAGAGCCCCCCATTTCGTCAATTTTAAGGGAAAAAATTAAAAAAATAAGGAACATTCGTTCCAAAAATATTTTTGGACTCATTTCCTCATCTAATATATAAAATTCTCGTGTTTCAATGTTAGTTACCATACTCCTCCGAAACGGCTTGACCGATTTTTATCTTCTCTCTCTTATTTATATATATACAATTCTCCTGTCACAATGTTAGTTACCATACTCCTCCGAAACGGCTTGACCGATTTTTATCTTCTCTCTCTTATTTTTATCTATATATATATAAAATTCAAAGTCCTGACTGACTGACTGGCTGACTGACTTATATATCAACGCACAGCCTAAACCGCTAGGGTTAGAGACTTGAAATTTTGACAGTAGCGTCCTTTTATGACGTAGGCGCTCACTAAGAAAGGATTTTTCAAAATTCCACCGCTAAGTGGTAAGGGTTGAAAGTTTGTATGAAAGTCCGTCATTTCTCAAGTTATGTCCATGAAACTTGGTATATGAGCTACCGGTAAAAAATAAAGAAATACGTGTTTCACAGTTTTTCAAATTCCACCCCCAAAGGGGTAAAATAGGGGTTGAAAGTTTGTATGAAAGTCCTTCATTTCTCAAGTTATAGCCATGAAACTTAGCATTTGGGCTTTCAGTTAAATATGCAGAATTACGTATTTCACCATTTTTGAAAATTCAACCCCCAAAGGGGGGAAATAGGGGATGAATGTCCTTCATTTATCAACATATTTTTCAAGTTATAATAACAAAACTTGGTATTTTAGCTTTCGGTATAATATAAAGAAGTCTATGTGTGTCACAGTTTATCCAAATTCCACCCCCAAACGGGTAAAATAGGGGTTGTAAGTTGGTGTAAAAGGCCGGCGTTTTTCAAGTTATAGGCATGAAACTTGACGTTTGGGCATCGGGTTTAAATTATGAAATACACAATTTACAGTTTTTGAAAATTCTTTCCCAAAGGACGTTAAATAGTCCTTCAATCACGCTGCAACAGAGCGACGGATCGACGTATTTTTTTGCATGGGTTCTTTTTATCCCGGAAAATTAAGAAATGCATGTGGGAGTTAAAAAACTTATGCCACGCGAACGAAGTCGCGGGCGTCCGCTAGTTTATATATATATATATATATATATATATATATATATATATATATATATATATATATATATAAAATTACCGTGTCACAATGTTAGTTACCATACTCCTCTGAAACGGCTTGACCGATTTTTATAACTTGCAACTATGCATATTCAGTAGGTCTGAGAATCGATACCTCCACGCGGACGGAGTCGCGGGCATCAGCTAGTTTTTTGGTGTACAATAAAGAATTTTTGATTCATTCGTTCATTTTTGTCCGTCGTAATAAGTTATATGTAAATTGAATCATAACTCCTCAAATACAATTTTATCCTCACTGAAACACCTAAAACAGAGAGATCCGCTCACTATGCCCAGTTAAGAAAAGGTTCTCAAGTAGTTGTCTTAAGCACTTACTTGAGAACGTGTTCTGAGCTGGATGTCGGTTTAATATTACAAGTATGGGCCTAAAACTTCACTTTAAAAAATTCGCTTTCCTTGTAGAACTATCCTCGCCCTCGGTTACTACATCAGCCTCGACAAGCCTCCGGCGCGCATTCGCAACGTTCGTCTCCCAAACGAACCTTTCATGCAAGTAAGTTTTACCATCTTTACGCTTTCAACCAAAAAAATATGTCTTGTCTATTTATTTTGTCCAAATTTAAATGCAGTTAAATTTTTCATAATGCTTGAAGTATCTTTACCTCTAAAGCAGAAGCCTGGAGTATCTTTACAAGTTTTTTACACCCTATTTCATTTTTTACTCATTTTAGGGGTTTCTTATTCATTCTTCGGAGATAGATCCCTTGGGACCTCGCACATATAAACCTCACAGCTCAAACGCCAAGGAGGTCGTCAAATATCTCATCTCAGTCGTACTTTCTGACCTGTATTTGTTCGTAGTCCAACGGGTATAAGCCAGCACCACTGGACCTGAGCGCTGTCACCCTGACACCGAAGATGGACGAACTGGTCGACCAGTTGGCCGAAAACACGCACAATCTGTGGGCGAGGGAGCGCATCCAACAGGGCTGGACCTATGGACTGAACGAGGTACTCTCTCTGCGTCGTATTCCTCATTGCTGAGGGTCGTGACCCCTTTCCATTCTATACTAATATTATAAATGCGAAAGTTTGGATGGATGTATGGATGGATGTTTGTTACTCAATCACGCCAAAACGCCACGTTGACACCAGGTCATATAAGTTTGTGGGACTGTACATCTTACTAATATTATAAATGCGAAAGTTTGGATGGATGTATGGATGTATGGATGTTTGTTACTCAATCACGCCCCAACGGCTGAACGGATCTGGCTGAAATTTGGCACAGAGATAGATTATAGTCTGGAATAGCACAAAGGCTACTTTTTATCCCGTAAAACTAAGGAGTTCCCGCGGGAACCAAAAAACCTCAAACCACGCAGACGAAGTCGCGGGCATTCGCTAGTGTATTATATTCTATCATGATTTGTAGATATTGCTTAAATCTATTTCTATTTCTGTTCTCTTATGTTTTGTTACATATTTGAGTTTACATTTTTATTTATTTATGTTAATAATTAATTGTATAACTTTTATTTTTATTTTTACTAACCTAGGATTCACGAAGCAGTTTATTCTCGATTCGTCAGCTGCGACCCTCACACTTAATAATGATCAAATTTACTAGGTGTGAGGGTCACAGCAAGACGCATCTATGAATTCTCCTCGAAGAAAAAAGAAGATGTTCTTCTGGCTGGTCTCTTTAGTCTTTAGATAAACTTCTTCTTATCCTTGTAACTTGATATATTAGGATAAGAATCGAAGCAATTAACATAACTATCAGTATCTATCAAATATTTCAACGAGTAAAAATCACATTCTTTTTGACGTTAAACATCATTCCCTGTCTCTATATTATCGGCAGTGGCCAAATTTATTTTTTCTTTTGTATATTTATGTATGTATTAATTAATTATATTGGTATATGTCTATTTAGTTTTACGTATGCCTATTATAATTATTTTGTATAATTGAAAGTGTATCATAATATGTTATGCATAGTATTGGTTAGTTTATTTAGCTATTGGTATTTAAGTTTATTATTCTTTTTGCAACATCTCCCGTTGTCCTCTTCTTCATTTTCTCCCTAGCGTTAGGATTGTCTGGAAGAGATCGCTTTTAGTGTACCTACGTTTTAAGTTTTCTTGTTTTTTGCCTTTTTCTTTTGTATTTTTGTAGTGCACAATAAAATATATACACACATAACTAACTCGATCATTATCCTCCAGGACCCTGACATGCATCGGTCACCGCATTTAGTGCCATATCCGAAGGTAGACGACGCAATCAAAAAGGCAAACAGGGATACTGCTTCAGAAACTGTTAGGACTCTGCTTGTTTACGGATACAACCTTGACCCACCCACAGGAGAACATCAGGAAGGTAATCATCATAGGTTTTAAATCCCATAACAGGTTGTCTTGAATCCGGTGTCAACACTTTTTTTTAAATGCATATAGTCCCACAAACTTAGTGACAGCGTCGCTAGTAGATCTGAAAAGTAAAATTTAAAACAGGTATAAAAATTAGTTCCAATTTTGGCCACCGGGTCAGATAAGTTTGACGGACTGTACTAATATTATAAATGCGAAAGAGCGTATGTCTGCTGGCTTATCTTTCCCACCGATTTTAATGAAATTTGGTATAGAGATAGTTTGCATCCCGGGGAAGGACATATGCTACTTTTTATCCCGAAAAATTAGGGAGTTCCCGCGGGAATAAAAACAACTTAATCCCTTACATCAATTGTGTAGATACCTTCATACATAAGTAACCGCAGTCCTAAGCATTCCTGGAGCGAGTCAATTCTATGCTCTTTTATAATTTATAGGTATATCTAATCTTCAACAATAATAAGCTTTTTCAAAAAATGTTTGCATGGTTTAGTTACATTGCTATTGCAAATATTTTTCAGCTCTATTAGCCGAAGCGTCGAAACAGAAGCAAGCCGACTTCAGGACTTACAGAGCTGAGAAAAACTACGCCGTCGGTTCTGGAAAGTGGTACTTTGAGTTCGAGATCCTAACTGCTGGACCTATGAGAGTAAGCTTAAGTGTTCTTGAGATAATAAGTTTTGCTACGTCTAGTGGTTAGCATGTTCGACTGCGGCTGGCGAGGGTCCGGGTTCGAGTCCCGGGTCGGGCCATAACAAGTAAGTATTGGGTTTTTCTGACAAGAAATTCTCAGTACTAGCCCGGAGTTAGAAAGTTGGCGGTGTTTCACCCCCGTGCCTCGGATAGCACGTGAAGCCGTCGATCAAGCGTCTGATCTCTCTCTGGCCGTGTCGGATTTTCTGTCCATAGGCATACACTAAGAAAGGATTTTAGAAAATTCAACCCTTAAGAGGGAAAAAGGGGTTTGGAAGTATGAAAATTGAACTTAACATGAGCGAAGCTGCGGGGAAAAGTTAGTAAGTAATAAATAAGCAAGAATTAATATTTTAATGCAGTTGACTTATTAAGATTTTTCTCTTTTAGGTTGGCTGGGCTCACGCGGATATGCCCCCAGGGATGATGCTGGGTCAAGACGAGAACTCTTGGGCTTTCGATGGATACAATGTAAGTCATCTTCCCAATAAATTCTGTAACAATTAATATTATGTTCAATAATTCAAACGAATTGATCAAAAGATTTATCAAACATCATTTTGGAGGATTTCTTAGATTGTGGTATACCAGGAAATATATTTTGGTACCACTAACTAGGTTTCTATGTTGTATTTATTGTGACCAAATGATCAATTAATTCTGCCCACTAGAAATGTGGCTTCCGTAAATTTATTTAGTCGCAAAAGTTATATGGATAGTGATGTCTGGGCGCCTTGTAGTTAATATCGCCTGAGTGTTGATTTTTCTGCAGCAGCTGAATGATTTTAACAACTTAGGCTTCCAATAAGAAGTTCAGGGGCCCTACTACCGCCGCTTAAAGCAATACTTAAGCAATATTGAAACAATATGGCAGTATGGCCCCAGAAGCAGCTCGGACATCTGATCCGAAGCATTTTAAAATATACATGAATATACTCGTACATACTAGGGGCAATCAAAAAGTGAACGTTATACGATATTTAAAATTATTTTTTGACGTTCATTTTATTGTTTCTCTCATTGGAACTGTGTTTGGTAGTTGCCACTGTAAAGTGTAAAATTGTATTTGTACCACAATATATTTTTAGAATCTCTGAAGCATCCAAGGTGTCCCTCGCTGCCGTTTAGAATGCAGGGTTTCGATTGATGGAACCCACCATATTTACCTTACCTCGCTCCTAGCAATTAATATTTATTCCCTAAGTTATAAGAACACATCCGAAGCACCAAATTTGAGAACAATGGCGAGGACATGACTGCGTTAGAGGTGTATTTCTGAGAATCAGGAACGATATTCTTTTAGCTGAATTACGATAACTTGAAAAGCGATATTCAAAATGTATTGAATTAGAAGGAGATTATGTTGAAATATTAAATATTTGCTTGCAGAGTTCTTGTGGGTTTTACAGTACCGGAAACTTTTTGATCGCCCCTCGTAGATTCTATTGCTGCTAGAGATGCTGACACTCGGGCGTTAGTAGTCTATATCAGACATAACATATTATATCTGACCAAATTCTGACCAACGACTTAATAACTTTTGGGCACCGCAGTCGCTAAAATGGCACGGTGGGACTAGCGACACATTTGGGCAACAACTGAAAGTTGGGGACATAGTCGCTTGCTTCCTAGACGTTACAGACCAGACAATTAGTGAGTTATAGCCAGGTGTTTTGTACTTGTCTGATAAATGTTGTTAACTGTTCACTAATAATACTCAAATCGTTGAAACTTAAAACATAAAGTGAGGTGAAGACAAATTGGCATGTAATTGTAAAATTTAACACAAAACGGTTTTGTGTTTGATGAAACTAAATTTGTTGCGTATTGCATCTCATGTTCTTTTTGCTACACTATCGTCTGCTCATTCAACACTGGAATACTCGTCAACATTTTATAACTCAAATTATTACACTTTGAATATCACTAGATATCTCGAAGACAATGCAAAAATTTTCAACAATTTCATCAATATGTTATATGTGTCTCAAAATCACAATCTAAAAAATCACAGTATAAGTACTAAGTAACTGTGACAAAAGTAAATACATAAATTAAATACAGAAAGTAAAAATTGGCAACACAAAATTACTAATCCATTATCCTACAAAGAAAATACCAAGAAGCTATTGTCAAGATTCAATGTTTATGTTAGGTACACTGTACACTTTTTGCATGTCCAATAGGTAAGTGTTACGTGTTGGTGATAATCAATTACAGTATCTTAAAACGAAAGCTACGAGTGTTCCAAACGCGCCCTGGTCTGAGAAGAGCCCACAACTAAAAAAATACCAAAATTTAAAAGTAACGTAAGAATCGTATACAGCAAATAACTTTTTGAATGTAGTGTTATACTAGGGACTAGCAACATTTATTGGACAAGCACTACAATGTTGTATAATAATAATAAGTAATAAATATTTGTCGTGTAGAGATAGACCTTATTGTCCTTTTCCCTAATGTCTATATTATGTTAGTCCCATTTAATCTTAAATTTAACTTAATCCTAATATTAACTTAACATACTCAGTACAGTACTTAAAATTTTATAAACATTCTCCTGTGTATTATAAGTAAATAAACATTCTCCTGTGTATTATAAGATATTAAAAGAGTTACGTATGCAAAAATAATGTATGAACGTAATAAAAAAAATCTAAGTAAGTATTATAATAGTTAAAATGGTTAAAATACAAAAAAAACGACAGAAGCAACTTCTACTACATTATTTAACAGAAACTAATATATGACAATATATACTTACAGACAATAAATTATGAAAAAAAAAATGAAAAATTTATTTTGTCAAAAACACGTCCTTTTAAGTAAAACATCTGAATAATTTTGTATCTAGCTATGCGCTATTGAACTTTAAAGTTTTAAAGGAGGTAGGTATCTGTATCTAATAAAACAATCATTGAAAAACTGTGTTGTTCAGTAGGCTTGCGCATCTTGGAAACGAACGTTAAACATTTCGAGTACCTATCAAAACATTATGAAAGTAAAATGGGACACAAAAATCGGTCCCGGTTTTGTGTCTGAATAAACGATTATGAAACAATCCACTTTTGGTTCATTTTGCTCTGACTTCGTTGTTTCTCTGTTCAAACAAATTATTTATCGAGATGTATACAGTGGTGCTAAGAGGTCAGTAAGGCTATAAAATTTTGTTCAAATTTTCAAGGAGGAAAAAGTGTACTTGGGTAGTACGGAGGCTTTTGGCAAGCAATGGGCGATGGGGGACGTTGTAGGCGTATTCCTTGATCTCATTGACAAGACGATAAGTAAATAAAAGAATTTTTGGCTGGCCGAAATTTGCTTGCTTAATAGTCACGTGGATGGAACATTTTTAGAACCAAAATACGCAATTCCTATGAAATTTATATCGTTTATTGCAAGCTATTGATGTACTGAAAAAGTATCCATCTCAAAAATTTAATCGATTCTGTCACGACAGAAATCTCACGAGAGCTAATAGAGTAGGTAAAAAATGATCTAACTAACTAACTAATCGAAAAGATAAGTCACTTATTAATTATACGTCGTATATAAATTTGTTTTGTTAAAAATATATAAAATGAATTTTAAATTTTATAGGGCTTTATAAAGGCTTATGTATATAATCTGAATAGATATAATACTTAAGTGACTATAATCTTATTTACTTAACTGAAAATTTTGTATCATCAGAATTATTTCGGAAATATAATATTTTGAATTCAGCCTCTTTGTCTTCATTTTGCAAACTTGTTAGAATGATTACGAAAAGTTTCTAAAGATGTTCCAGCCATTTTAAAATTCACGCCAGGCTTATACAACTACATAGCTTTTTAGGCTCCAGGACAAACGTACGCCTTTGTCCCATAATATGTATAATATCATAGCATTGCTCGCTTTAACATTTATCTTAAACTTATTGATCGTTATATCATCGATGAATAGAGTACCTAGTATCATTGAGATAGCATGAGTAGAGGTTGAGAAATGAGTTGAATCATGCTAAACTTAAACGACACAATGCACAAGATCCTTATTATCTCTTAATTTAATAGGATAAAAAAAGCCAAACATGTTAAAGAACATGAAATTATTTTTAACCTTTATCAAGTATTGGATTTTTTCCGTACACGCAAGTACGATATAAACATTAAGCATCAATTTTACGTACTTACTAATTCAATTACGAGAAAACGTTTATCATCCATACACACAAGAAAAACAATCTTGTGACACAGTTTTTAACTAACAAGCACAATCGTTCGAGAAATGTCTCTGATTCAATGCCAACTAGTACCTTGTTATTTAAAAAAAAATGAAGTGAATCTTTAAACATAATCTTCCGAGTAATCTTGATCGTATTCTTGTTATGGACGATATTCGACACCGAAGTGATTTGATTAAATTTAGTTTTACAATGAGGCCAATTCTGTATATAACAATCTCTAACTAACATGACAGCTTTAAATCTAGTTCTGTCCCTTTCCGCACGCAATATTATGAAATGGTTAGCAATATTTTAATGCTGTCATTTTGGTTTAGTTTAGAGATTGTGTACAACAGAATTAGCCCCAGTGTCCTATTATTAGTATATCACTCTATTCTTCTTTTTTAGTATTCTCCTTTCTTATATCTTTGGCTGCTTTCTCTTTCTTCATCTTATATCGCTAAACTCTTTTCCTTCTATCGAAACTTTGGTGGAAAATCATCCTTAAGTTAATAGTTATTTCTTTATCTTTACCAATTATCAAAAACATAATAATAATTATAAGCACCTATGTTTCAGAGGCTTTTCTTTAGACTTACAAATGACTCCACACAGAAGATTCTGTATATACTTCTTCTGTGTTAGCAACAGTTAAATCATCCTTTTTTGTCACTTACTCATTGCTTGTTTTCGATATTGTTTATATAATTAACCAAACGCTTTCGTGCTTGATTTTGTTCAGTTTTTGCATTTTAAAGAGTGTTGACATTAACACTTGTTACTACTTTAATAAATTTGTATACATAAATTAAAAGTTTCTGTTATGATGAGAATTATTCCTTTTGTGTAATATAATATAATAGAAATATAGAAAGAATATTAAAGGAATCAGAATATAAATAAATAATTTTTAAAAGATGTAGTAATAAAGAACTTAGTAAAAGTTACATCTGTTGTATGTCATGGATTTTATTTCGAAGATGATTAAATTTTATTTATGTGTGTATTAGGTTTTTCCTTGAATGGAGAATTACTTATGGATGCTCTGGGAGGTGAGACTACCTTTGCAGACGTTCAAGGAGACAATTTTGTACCGGCATGCACCCTTGGAGTGGGGCAAAAAGCTAGGTAAGTAATTACTTAATTTTTTTTTTTTGTAAACTATAATCTATCTGATATTTTGGTTTAATCCACAACCAGTAAGTCCTTGACTGCGATATCGCCGGATGGAAAGTGATGCATCATCATGCAGTGTAAGATGCTAGCAAGCTACCCTGTTAAAGGTGTGGCAGTTAGATCACAGAATAGGTAATAGTACAGGTTATACCTATTAAACTCACTTCATCGTACCGGAACGCAAAATCGCTTGGCGGTAACTGGTAACTAGCTACGGCCAAAGCCTCCCACTAGGACTAGACCATACCAGAGAAAATTTGGAAATTATAAATTCCCAAATTGACCCTGCCGGGGATCGAACCCGAGACTTATAAGACCACAACAATCACCACTGCGCTAGGAAGGTCATCAAAAATCTTGGTAATTTTTGGAGTAATACATTTTATGCTCATGAATAATAATAAACTCTGTTTCAGGTTATCATATGGCCAAGATGTTAACTCATTAAAATATTTTACCACATGCGGTCTTCAAGAGGGCTATGAGCCATTCTGCGTGTATGTATATCACTTTCATTTTTTATTAATGTAAAACATATATAATATTAAACTTTCCCCTTTTGATAATCTTCATAAAGTTGTTTTAATATATCTTAAAAATAAATGGATCTAAAGTTGAGCCTTGAGAGACTCCAACAACTGAGATTGATATCAACAAATTTTCTTTATATAAATATGTTCAACGGCAACATAACTATGGACAGTTTATGCCTAATTCTTCTTCTCCTAATTTTTTTTTTTTTTTTTTTATAATCTTTGATACTTGCACTTTGATCTTGTATGTCGTATGCCTTTTTAATATTGTCGTAACTACGTTCCGAGCTGCTTGATAAATTTATTGAAATATATAATATTATAATGTTGTAGAAATATGAATCGTGACGTAACACATTGGTATACCAAAGACCAACCGATATTTGAAAACACAGATGATATGGCTGACACCAGAATCGATGTAACAAGAATACCAGCTGGATCTGGTAAGTACAATTTAATTGAAATGGATGATTTACGACAATTAAATAGATGGACAAACATATAATTCAAATGTTCTATTTCATTTCATTTTGAACTATTTTATTCATGTGCTATTTCACTAAAAATAAAAAAAGTGAATAAGTGCTTGTGCTACTTAATTAGGTGACAAAAACGTGGTGAATACTAAGTACTTTAGATTAAACTAAGGTCAGTTAATGGACTGTAAATTAGATGAAGAAATTAAGTAGAAGTTTAAACTAGGCAAATAAGTAATTAATATTACTTATTAGCCTTTAGGTAGGTGGTAAGAAGAAAAAAAACCATTTTATTTTGAGTTAGAAGAACCTAATCAAAGAAATTAAGTACAAAGTACGGAAATAATAACCAATTCTACTTTCATTTCCTAGAAACGCCACCATGTATGAAAATCTCTCACAACACGTTCGAAACAATGGAGAAGGCTAACTGGGAATTCCTCAGGCTGTCACTACCTGTCATCTGCCAGTCTGAATTTATAGAGTGAGTTCATTTACTTTAATCTAAGTAAATTTTGTCCTTACAACCTTTGGGATACCATGATCCTTGAAGAATGCTAAAAGCTCTTGAATTTTCTTCTATAAATGTAGTAATTAGTTTTCTAGATTAATAAGAACTATGTTTCTACTCAAAGCAAAACCTAAAAAATTGTGAGATAGATTCCAAAACATATACCTGATACCCAAATCAGCATAGCATCGTTCCGGAAAATTCCGAAAGTTTGGCTCTGAATTAAACAAAGCTATTAGTGTAAAATAAGATTTTAAAATGAAAACAAAAACTAAACAGTCACAAAATTTCGTTCCAATTTTGACCACCGGGTCAGATTAGTTTGTGGGACTGTATACGTGTTTGGTTTACCTTTTATGTGTATACTTTTGTGTTGTACAGTGAACAGGAGAAAGCCCGTCGCTGGGTGGAGATAAAAGAGCGACAGCAGATCCTGATGAAAGAGGCGGTAGAAGCCCAGATGCCTGCCCACATCGACCAGATCATGAGAAGCGGGTTCACTATGAACGATATCAAAGGTACTAACTCTTAAGAATTGGGCTGGGCACTCATACAATTTTTATGTTGTTATTAGTAGTCTCATTGTCGTCAATTTTTCTTCAGTGTCAAAATACTTAAGACTGGAAGTAAAAGAACTGGAATTCTAATTTTTGAGATCGATTTGTCCAAGCCAGTTAAAAATTAATAAAGCTGGTAGTGAGCACACTTTTTTTTGTATTTTTTTTTAATTTATAAACTAGCGCTTGGCTGCAATCCGACTTGCTGGAAGTAGTGATGCAGCCTAAGGCGCTTGCCGAGAAGATGTCTATTCACTCTTGATTTGAAGATACCAATATTATGAGCGGTTGGAAAAATGGAAGCCGGAAGGGCGTTTCATATCCTAGCGGTTCGCATTAGAAACGAGGAGGCAAATCGCTTCGTATGGAATTTCAACTATATACGGATGCAGACCCTGACGATGCCTTGCTTGAATACTAGCAATACATCGTCAGGGAATACCCAAATATAATTAATATTCTGCACGTGCTAAAAATTCATATTCCTAGCAGTTCTGAATCCATTCATATTATAACTGCGAATATTATATGTCCTTTTGTCTGGTTGTATGTCTGTCAGACTGTCGGTCTGAAACACCACCTATACACTTAACCTATTTCCACGAAATTCAGTACAGTTAGCTAGCCATCCGGAGACGGTTAAAAAAAAACCTCAAAGCTACGCGGACGTAGGTAGGCGCAGGCATCATCTGGTTAAAAATTATTTTGTACATACTTAAATTTACACGTTAATTGTACAAGGGTCATACTGCCAACGCTTAAAGCCATATTGTTTCATTATTGTTCACTTTCGTGTTTTAGAATTATAATCCTTATTTTAGTAATGTCAAGGTACGTGACATGCAACTGTAATTTTAAGTAATATTGTCTAAATATTGCTATAAACGTTGGCAGTATGGCCTCTGTTCCTAGCTGCCCAGATTGTATTTTAATTCCAATGTTGTTTTATCCATTGTAAATAATTAATGCACATTGAAAACCTTTAATTTTTGTTGCGTACATCCCCGTATTATGAATGCTAGCACCTTGCACGTCTTTACCCTTTGTACCCTTTCCACCCCTAAGGTCTGCACTACGACGAAAACCAAGAAGAAATGCCGAGTTCGAAAGTCAAAAGGCAACCTTCGAAACCTCCCAGAAAGGGGTCCATGTCTCGCGGAGTTACTATTCAGAATTATAATTTACAACCAGGTTTATCCCCATACCTATTTTTAGAAACGCTTTTAAGATAACCATTAAGTAATATTGTTCGTGTTCCAGAGGCCCAATTGTCTCAGCAAATAGTAATCATTTGACAGCTTAAAACGTATTACTCGAACTGTTTAGGGAGTTCATTCGTGATTTTTGACGTGCAGGCTTCAATGAACTCGTTAAACAGGTCAAATTATCCGTACAAACGATTAAGATTAAATTACACCATCGGGGGACAGGTTTGGCTTAATTTGTTCTAACCTTCTTACTATCCAACCCTTTTAGTATTTAAGGGTTCGGGTACAATGCAGGGTTGAAGTTACTGCTCCGTGGAATTGTTACTAACCCAAGCTAATGGGTCTACTAAAATCGGCTTCCAATGCTTTCTTTTCTTTAGTGTTGCTTACATACTTAGTTCCTTGTTTCTTAATAATTACAGATTTAAAACGAATTTTAGAAACTATGCCTGTGAACTCTACTGTGATTCATTTTAAAATATATATCATATCTACAGTTGGCGACATGAAAAAACGAGCTCTCGACCTGGAATCGGCAAAATGGGGGGAAGTCCTATGCTCTCGCAATATGTTTCCAGTCAACCTTACCAGATCAATGCAAAAGAACAGTAGCTTTACGAAGCATCCCCCTCACTATTGTCCAGAGCTCTTTTTTAACTGAAACCAACTCGTACCTCACAGAATAAGTTTTCAAATCATAAAGTATTGCAGGTCCTGTAAACGGAATGCATCGCTCCACTAGTGAAGCTGAAATGGCGAAATATGAGCTCGGAGCCAGTCTAGCTCCGGAAGACAAAAAGGCGGACAAGAGAGGAAGATCTCCATTCAAGTAAGTTTTTACTGTGCCTTTTTATTTTCTCTTATTCGCTTAGTCATATTATGATATAGTGTGACATCAGTCAACAATGTAATCAGTAACATCTTCTTACTTCTCAGAAATATTTTAAAGAAAGTGACATGAAAAAGGCCTCGTGTAGTAGTCTGGACGAGCAGTGAAGTTTTTATGTTATTCGTTTTTTTGCTGCAAGTAAATATTTAACAGAAAATACAATACAAATGAACAATAGGAAGTGATCACGGTGGATGTGTAGCTGTCAGAATTCCCATTTATTTTCTTGTTTCAAATTCTTTAAATCTACTTAAATATGTAAAAGGCTGACTGACTGACTCACTGATCTGTCTACGCACAGATCAAACAACTAGATGAATCTCATATGAAAGCTATTATGACGTAGGCATCCGCTAAGAAAGGATTTTTGAAAATTCAACCCCTAAGAGGGTAAAATAGGGCATTGAAATTTGTATGAAAATCGAACCGAACGTGAGTGAAGGCGCAGCCAAAAGCTAGTTCTAATGTAACGATATGAAACTAAATAACGATATGATAATTTTCATAGGTTCTTCCGAAGCAAGCGCGGTGAAAGTGGTGAAAGAGGCAAGACCCGCAAATCCAAAACACCGGACCCGTTCAGCGACACCGAAGTGTCACCGGATCGAGGTACTATGAGACGACCTAACCCTCAAATCAGAGTATCCCAGGTAAATACCAACCATATACTGTAATTTATTTGAACCCAAGTTTGACCCCTTGATGGATGCATATATATCCACCCATAGATTTTTATTTCAAGTAGAATTTAATCAGTTTGGACCATTGATGTAGAATTTTAGAACCTATGTTTGAACCCTTTCCTAATCAATTATATTTTTATACCCATTGCAGTTTATATATAGTTTCATCTACGCCACAATATATTTGTTAATTATTTTACCGATCTCCTATTCCGGAAAGAGTGAAGACACACTACGGGCAAAAAGTTTTTGTTTAGCTGACAAAAAATTTACGCGTACTCTCTTATATACATAATATTATGCGACAAGACGAAACCTGTTTCCTTCTTTCGCGCGGACACTTTGTTCTATCCTGCCCGTAGTGTGTTTTTGCCCTAAAATAAAATTGCACTCTATACAGTCAGTGGCGTGCAGTACATAGAGGCATAAAAGCACTGCTTACCCAAATGGAAATACAACAATAAATAGGTATTCTGATCAACTAATGCCTACGCCAGCTTCAAACCCTATGCACGCCACTGAATTGTACTGTTCCTTGGTTTTACTTTAGTTAGTTTTGATATTATTTTGTTTGACCTATATTTTTCCTAAGGCGAATCAAAGGCAGTTGCAGAGTAGGCCGAGTAGGCCGAATTTGTATGGAAGTCAAACTGGTTTGAACGTAAGTTCGTCCAAATTTTGTCGTCGCTTTGTTCTTTCTTCAGTTTTTTAAAAATCTGCTAATTTGGTAAAACTTCTTCAGCTATAATATATTTTTATATACGACGTATGAGTACAAGTTTTTCTTTTCATGTGTAATATTACTCTGTATTCTAACATGCTTATTGCATGACTTTTCTCAGTCATATTTTACTAACATTTTCTGTAATTTAAAATGGTCAATTAACCACTTTGTATCAAAAACCACATGGGTTGTTGGCTTATCATATTAATTTCTTCCAGCCCCTCCATTATCTATTAAGCTATCAGAAAATTAAAGCTGCTGACATGTTTTTATCCATTGAAGGTTTGCTATGAAATAAAATTTACATATTTTCATATCAAATCTTCAATGGATAAAAAATATTTCAGTGACTTTCAACTATACCCATGCAAAAAATCACGCCGATCCGTTGCGATTGAAGAGCAAATCAACAAACAAACATACTTTCACATTATAGTAATATTAGTATCATCTCTGAAAATTCCAATGCAATGTTTGTTAGCCCAATCTAATGAATCTTAGCATTAGGTCGGTGATACCTAGAATAGGTAGGTGTTTATTTAGAGGACATGTCCTGTTATCATACCTACAAGTATCCTGAGTTTGGCTCGGTTATTAATCGGTGTTTTTTTTTTCAGAACAACCTAGCCGTAGCGACTCCACCACAAGAGCGCAAGCAGATGACAGCTGGTACTCTGTCAGCCGCCGCCACTGAGACGGTCGGCAACGAGATATTTGACGCGGACTGTCTGAAACTCATAAACGAATACTTCTATGGCGTTAGGTTCGTATTCATTGTCTTCACACCACTACAGTCCATTAACGTCCTCTCATAGGAGAGGGAATTAGAGCTTACACCCAACACGCTGCTCCAAATCAGGTTGGCGGGCTTTAACGACTATCATCATGTTGGTGATAATAACCAGGACCGAGCTTAACGTGCTCTCCGAGGCACGGGGGTGACTCACCGCCAACTTTCAACTCCGGGCTGGCACTGAGAATTTCTTAACTGAAAAAACCCAATACCTAACACGTTTTATGATTCATTGTCTCATTTAATTCAATTCAATTTATTTGCAGAAATATGTTTTATAAAAAACATGGTATACAGAGTAACGGAGACGATGGGGCTGCGGAACGGAACAGAACTTGATTTAAAGCTGTCCTTTTAGTTTAGTTTAGAGAGTGTGATGAACAAAATTGGCCACATTGTCTTATTCAAATAAATTCATTTATTTGTTTCAAAAATCATCACAATACTTTCGGTTAGAACTAGTGGGGCAGTGGTTTCCACACTAGGATTCCTTGTATTGTGGAAACCACTTCCTTCCGAAGGTAGGTAAATCGCTCAGTGCGCAAGAAAACGGCCAGCGTTCTTTTTACGTGGAGGGACCTGTATAAAGGGTATAGATAACAGATATCCATACAAGAGGGTTTTCTTTTTCAATAGGATTTTCCCGGGTCAGGATCCGACGCACGTCTACATCGGCTGGGTGACCACGCAGTACCATTTGCATTCCAAGGACTTTAACCAGAGCAAAGTCACCAAGTCCTCCGTGATCATCACAGATAACTACGATCGCGTTGTTGAAAGGTAAACCATATAAGTTCATGATTATAAGTGTATTATTGGCCTTCTAGTGGAGAGTATTTGTTGGCTTTCTTCTTTTATAATATTAATTTGGAAGGGGGACAGGGTTTTCTAAATCACACAGCCTCTAGTTCCGTTAGTTAGTTTTTATACCATAGACCTTGACATATATTATCATAGACAATGCCACAATAAGAACCTTTTTGATAAAAGTTTCTTGGTCACTAACCACTGCCTGCGGATCTGCCCCCGATTGTGTGAGAAAATCGTAATCGTATTGTTGTTTTTTGTAGAAAACTTGCAAAAATTTTCTACAACGCTGTATTTTTCGAAATTCCCATGGGGGCCGCGGGCTGTGAAAGTGGGTTTATAAAAATCCCATGAGAATTTGAAGTCATTAAATATAGTACATAACTGCCAAGGGCGTAAAGCAATTCACGGCTGAGTAGTATTGGAAGGACGAGGCGAAGCTGACTTTCCAAGTGATTTTAAAAGGACGAGGCCGTGAATTGCTATTTCGGCCGAGACTTGTATAGTGCTTTTTTCTAATTCGCGAGCATCAAGGGGTCTTCTCCGGTTGGCCCATGAGGGTCAAGGGGGGTACGGGTTTCGAGGCAAACAATTGTTAAGAAAGCTTTTCTACAATGCCGAAAGATGGCGTTGACTTATCTTAAGTCACGCTTGAATCTTGTGCTGTATGTGCATGTGATTTTCCTACTTGAATGACAGGCATGAAAGGATTTGATGAATTTACGTGTTTGTTTTTAAATAATGAAGCGATTTCTGAGCAAGTAAGAGAAAATAATTGTTATCTTTTAATTTTTAATATTCCAGTGTGAACCGCCAATCGTGCTACATGGTCCGTGCGGACGAGCTCTATAACGAGGTGATGGCTGAAGCGACGGGCAAGGGCGCGTCTCAGGGTATGTTTATAGGCTGCTCGGTGGACACCTCCACTGGCACTGTGGCCTTTACCTGCGAGGGGAAGGACACTAGCAAAAAGTTTAAGGTAAATCAATTCAGTTTGTATTCTTGGGATAACTCTGTAAACTATACTCAAACTGCGTAGCCTTATTATTTAAAACCTACATCATTATTATAGTCAATTTACCGCTTCAACGGATTTTGGCCAATTTTATAGTTATTTTTATAGTCCGTCTAACTTATGCCCTGAGGTGACGGCAAGCAAATATTTTTATTTTTATTTCACTACAAATTAGCCCTTGACTACGATCTCACCTGATAGTTAATGAAGCAGTCTAAGACGGAAGACGGACAGGCTAATCTGGTAGGGGTATAGCAGTTATATTAAGTCCATACCCCTAATCGGTCACTAAACCTAACTCAAATAAAACCTTCCAGATGGAACCAGATACCAAGCTTTTCCCAGCCATATTCGTAGAGGCAACGTCGAGGGAGATCCTACAGATCGAGCTGGGGAGGTCTTCCACAAGTCTTCCACTGAGTGCAGCGGTGTTGCCTACAAGTGACAAGCACGTCAACCCACAGTTCCCGCCTAGGCTGAAGGTCCAGTGCCTGAAACCGCACCAGTGGGCTAGGGTAAGTCAGTCAGTCAGTTATTTTATTTTTGCTTGGATTAATTTTTTATTGCGTGATAGGCTTGCGCTTGACGACCATCATGCTTAATACAAAGCAATGATGAGGTCTAGGTTGGAGCGCGCTTGCCTAGAAGATGCCTATTCACTCTTGCCTTGAAGGTACTTAAGTTATACGTGGCAGAAAACACGTGCGCTGGGAGGGTGTTCCACACCTTAGCTGTTATATATCAGAAACGTCGAGCTAAAACGTTTCGTGGGAGCTGATTGGACGTCAACTACATAACAAAATAACATGTAAATTAAACTTGCCACTGATAAGCTTAGGGTAAGCGGAACAGATAATTTCACTTAAAGGCAGCCACATTACTCACAATCGTCGTGCACAGGTCGTGTTTTGGATAGAAGCAGGCTTTACTTTGCGGAAGTCCATGATGAATGAAGGAACCAGAAGTTAACCAAAATTATTCTCAACGTACGTTTCACTCCGATACCGAAGCCTCTTCAGATGATGACTCGACAATTGTAAATTGTTTATTTATTTCAGGTCCCCAATCAGTCACTGCAAGTGCACGCGCTAAAGTTGTCAGACATCCGCGGTTGGTCCATGCTCTGTGAGGACGCTGTCTCCATGCTGGCTCTTCATATACCCGGTAAATAGAACTGTTATACTTGTCCAAAAAATATAAGAGTTTTATATTTTTTAATTCCATGACACAGTCTTACAGTGGTAGGTCCTGGGTTCGATTCCCGGCAGGGTCAATTTGTGAATCGAACCCGAGGCTTCCCACGTTAAGACAACAGCGCTCAACACTGCGCCACGGAGGTCGTCAAAATGTTAATCAATATTATTTTTACAAGACCATGAATTGGCGTGCATATACAACCTTTCATTCTCTTTCGTATTGATTATTTACTTTGTTTGCCATTGTTAGGATCTTGATCGAGTTTTTTAATTCCAGAGGAGGACCGCTGTATCGATATCCTTGAGCTCATAGAAATGGATAAGCTTCTTAGTTTCCACTCGCATACGCTCACTTTGTATGCGGCGTTGTGCTATCAAAGCAACTACAGGTAAATCTTATTGATCTTGATTACTTAAACCAACCTAACCTTATAAGTGAACTTTTGTATAATAATAACATCCTCCATGTGCGCGGGAGATATTATAATGTGTGTGATGTAGCGACAACGCTATCTATAATAATTATTATGGAATTGATCGAGCACCAGCTGTCAATTCCAATAGCGCTTGACAATTCCATACAAATAAGTTGTAAATATTCTTCGAAACTAAAAGTATTTCTTCTCAGGGCCGCCCACGCTCTGTGTACGCACGTCGATCAGAAGCAGTTGCTATACGCCATCCAGTCTCAGTACATGTCCGGCCCACTCCGCCAGGGATTCTATGATCTGCTCATCGCTTTGCATTTGGAGTCGCATGCCACTACTATGTAAGTGATTATAATATAAACTTCTTCATATAATTTTGTGTTTTGTACCAGCGAGCAAAAGTATTATCTCGTGCCTTTGAAACTAGGCATTAACAACAAAAATGAACTTTGCTATATTGTTGAACAAATAACTATATTGCTATTGAAAGCGCGACCGTTGGCTTTTTCAGACAATTTTTTGTTTGTAGTGCATTTTCGCCCTAACCTTTGTCTCGTTTAAAGGGAGGCGTGTAAGAACGAGTTCGTGATACCGCTGGGGCCGGAGCTGAAGGCGCTGTACGAGGAGCCCGACATGCGGCACAGCCTGCGCTCGCTGCAGACCGAGAGCGTGCGCCCCCAGATGAAGATGACCGACATAGCGTGAGTACCCCAGATGAAGATGACCGACATAGCGTGAGTACCCCAGATGAAATGACCGACATAGCCCAACACAAGGATTTGTGTGGTGGTGTCTCCTCGACAGGCCGAAATCTTTCGGGGTACGGGCCTCGAGGCATAGCCTCCTTACCTGGGCTGGGCGTGGTGTAATTGGGTATCAGACACATAGTCAAATCAGTAACTGTTTTTCAAACCTCAAGACACCTCCTAAGTATGGGATTTATATGAAATTCTGAAATGTGACGTGATTAAAGTTCGATGCACTTTTTTACTTCAATCGATTGTTTAAAATGGTTATTCAACATGAAACTATCAGGGGACGTGGATATTACGACTTTTGGGAGAACCTCTATTTAAATCACAAAAAAATAATTTATTTGAATAGTACTCAATGAATAGCCCGATTTAGGGCTAGAATGTCTCCTAGCCCTAAATCGGCTAGGGCCTGCTTTATAGACTAGAGGCACCTGGGCCAATTGTCAATTCCGGACTAGGGTCCTCGCTGCGGGTGACGTCATCACCTTAAATCTAAGTATTCAAAGTTCAAGAATGTATTATATTTGTATTTAAGACCTTTTGTCTTCGTAACAACGCGAGCATGGGGCAGCGAGGTGTCGGTGACGGTGTCGGTGATGCGAATCCACAAGTTTACCCCCTACCAAAAGTGCTCAACGCGGCTAAAGAAGTTTTCACTTTAAAAGACAATAATTGACCTTACCCAATGATTGTATTTTTTAATAATTGCACCCATAAAATCAACCCGTTATCCTCCTATTATTAATATTTTCTTTCTTACTACCCACAGGGAAAGCATAACAGAAATCAGCAACCTATACTCGCCATACTTCCCGCTGGAAGTGGTGCGAGAGTTCGTGATGCAAGCGCTGGCGGAGGCCGTCGAGACCAACCAGGTTCATAACCGGGACCCTGTTGGAGGAAGTAATGAAAACTTGTTCTTGTGAGTACTTTGTTGTATCAATACAGCCTATTAACGTCCCACTGCTGGGCACAGGCCTCCACTCTCATAGGAGAGCGGGAATTAGAGCTTAGACCCACCACGCTGCCCCAATGCGGGTTGGCGGGCTTTAACGATTATTATCATGTTAGTGATAATAACCGGGACCGACGGCTTAACGTGCTCTCCGAGGCACGGGGGTGAAACACCACCAACTTCCAACTCCGGGCTGGCACTGAAAATTTCTTAATTGAAAAACCCAATACCTAACTTTCATGCCCGACCGGGAATCGAACCCAGGACCTTGATGATCCGCAGTCGACTATGCTAACCACTAGACCAACGAGGCAGTCTAATCGAGACTTTATTGTATACTTTAACGTTATTGTAGTGTGTGGTGATCTTCGCAGTCCGCACATAATCCAATAGATGGCACTACTAGTAGCGCACGAAGATCACGAAGAGCCCAACTCACAATTACGAAGTTTTCTCTGAAAAGCCGGTCATCGTTGGAGGTCGTATATATAGTGTAACTATATATACGACCTCCAACGATGACCGGTCGGACCAGTGGTCCCCGAGCACTACACCCGCTCGAAGGATGATCATCCTTTGTTACGGTCATATCACCTTCTCCAGTCCAATGTAAAGTCCCGCTATAGCCCGCTTCTAGGGCAGTTGAAAAACGGACGGCTTGTATCTCCAGCCCCCCCTTTTTTTCTCTGGGGAGGAGGAAAATTCTCATTGGATACCTCGGAAGTTCTGGAGGCATGGCCGACTCCATTGGGGTTAAGAGCCAGCGACCTACGGACTAAACACCTCCTCCCCCTTCTTCGCTCAATCCTTCAGGTAAAGCCTTTGCATTCCGTCTAAAAGTCCGCCTGCCTGCCTGTATTAATAAAAAACCTTAAATTCTTTTCAGACCACTAATAAAACTCGTGGATCGTCTGCTGTTGGTGGGCATGATGAGAGATGAGGACGTCGAGAAACTGCTCATCATGATCAACCCTGAGACTTGGGACCCCACTTTTGATAAAGGTAACATTAATTTTAATTTGGTACTCGAAATTTTGAGGATCGTACTAAATCCACTTGAGGAGAAACAGTGTATTGTCTTTGTAATGACAGAAAGGGGTCGGCTGATGATATTCATCAGTATCCTCTTTCTTCCGTGGTATCCATCCTACCTGTTGTCAAAATTTTGTTTGAGAAACATTAAATATTCTTGGTTTGTATCTGAATGTGTATCAGTAAGGACGTAACCCCAAAATATGTCCAAAGAACTGATTTAAGAAAGTTTGTGGTTTTTTTGGCAGATTAGGTTAATTACACGACTGCCCCAAAAAAAGGAGTGTAATGTTATCAGGGTTCACAAATGTATAGGGTTTCGTTAGAATCCTTACACCCTCCTGAGTGACACTGGCTATAAATTAAAAAAATAAATTAATATGGCAGAGCAGTCGTGGTTTTGAATTTTTAAACTATGTTCGATTCATTTTTAAAATATATTCAATTGTTTTCGATCGTTTTAAAAACAGAAGGTAAAGACGAGCACAGAAAAGGTCTGCTGCACATGAAAATGGCGGAAGGAGCCAAGCTGCAGATGTGTTACTTACTGCAGCATCTCAACGACATGCAGCTGCGGCACCGCGTCGAGTTCATCATCGCCTTCGCGCACGACTTCGTGGGCGACCTGCAGACCGATCAGCTGAGGTATGGTCGACGTCAGAAGTACATACATAGCTTAACTGCTAAAACTGTGTGCAACTGAATCACTCATCCAGACAAACTATTAAAAAATTATTTACCTTTATTTAACCTTAATTTTATGTCAATCTACAAGACGAATATTATTTATGTACTTTTCTGACCGCTAATACTTAGAAAAAGTCATATCATTTCACTACAATACTATATTTTTAGTGTGAGTTTAGGAGAGTCAACATCATCTATCGGCAATGTAGAAAAGTTTCACAAATAAAGAGAAAAGCACTTTATACAAGTATACAAGTCTCGGCCGAAATAGTCCACGGCCTTTTAAAATCACTTGGGAAGTCCTCGGCTTCGCCTTATCCTTCCAATATTACTCAGCCGTGAATTACTTCATTTCTGGCCTGGGCGGTAATGTAAGTATGTTTCTTCTACTTGCTCGGATATTGCTTCATTATTTAAAAAAAAACATTGGCTCGTTTCATGCCTCTGTCATTCAAGTAGGAAATCACATAATTGCACATACAGCACTAGATTTTTGCGTGAGTTAAGATAAATCAACGTCATCTATCGGAACTGTAGAAAAGCGTCGCAAATTAAGAGATTTATCACTATACAAGTATGTAAGTCTGGGCCGAAATAGCAATTCACGGCCTCCTTTACTGAAAAAGACAAATCACTTCTTATTAAAATCACTTCGGCAATCCAACTTCCAATATTACCTACTCAGCCATGAAATGCTTTATTTCCGGCCTAGGCAGTAATGTACTATTGCCTCATCTGGCTTTTATTGAACTTGCCTTTTTTTCAGACGTTATACAGAAATCAAGCAATCGGACCTGCCCAGTGCTGTCGCCGCAAAGAAAACAAAAGAATTCCGCTGTCCTCCAAGAGAACAAATGAACGCCATCCTGAGTATGTATCACAATATTTGTTTTAGGTATATTTTTAAGCGTATTTTCATAATATCGAATAGTTTCGTTTAAATAGATAGGAATCTTACAAGCTAAGTAGCACGTATCATGTGCTAGCTAGTTAATACAATTGGATATTTGTCAAAGATTCAAATCATTGGCAAATATCTTACATTACATTGGCAAAATGCGTTGTGTTTCGGCCGAAACGGAAGCCGAAATCCGATTTCGGTTTCGGTCGGACAATAGGGCAACGATCTTTTCAAATATCTGTCACTATCATGCCAACCATGAAACGACTCCTATCTCAGGTTTCAAACATCTGGAAGACGACGACCCAGATAACTGTCCGTGCGGTGAGGATCTGATCGCGCGCATGAACGAGTTCCACGAGAGTCTGATGATACATGTCTCGTTGAACGCTCTGCAGGAGCCCGATGGAGACGTAAGCTCAACTGTCTTTATATTAATGATTGAAGACTTATTTCTTGGCTAAATATGGCATAATATTGTTAATCAAAACGGGTAGGTACATACCACGATCCATGCAACTGGATTAAAATATCGACGGATAAAATCGTCGTTCATATCTTTGTACTCGTATGTACCCGTTTCGATAACTACACAATATTATAATATCTTATACTAGTAGGTCGCGTGGGCCACGCGGTCTACTTACTTGCTCTCCTTCTATCCTAGTGTTTGCTGCCTACGTGTTCTGAAGTAAACAACACACTGCTATGCTAGCGAGCACAGTGGAAGCGCCAGCTAGCAAGCGTCCGACAGACGTAAAAAAAAATCATAAGAAATCAAAAAACAGAGACCCCCTAAGAATCTAAAAGGGCCTTTAATATCTTATATATACCAAAAACGCGCGCAGGCGACTATGACCCTATCTTTGATTGAAACGTAGTCTTTAGCCATTCCTTGGATATTAATTTTCTTCTATAATATGTTACCAGAAATGTATGAAACCGACGCATCGTATACACTTCCTAGGAAATGCATGCAATAACGAGCCAGTTTAGGAAAGGTGAAAACGCAAAAGGTCGAAAGGAACCCAGGAATTCTGACAATTGGGCTAAATAGATAGAAAAATATAAACAAAACACGGAAAACAACGCGTGAGCAAAAGCTGTCTTTTTATTAAAATTGATCGCTAGGCAACCCGTTTCTTACGGAATTTTTGCGTGAAATAAAGGGTAATCCTATTGCCATCTTGGGGATCTAAAATTTTTCCGTATGAATTAATGTCGATGTGTAATTTCAGGAGTCCTTAGAACCAAAAACCAACACTGGCGCTTTCGGGAAACTCTACAATATCATTAATACTGTCAAGGAGCTAGAAGAAGAAGCTAAGGTAAATACTAAACTCACTAAGACTATAAATTCGAAACTGCGTCTGTCTGTCTGTTTGCTACGTTTTCACGGCCCATCTGTTTAACCGATTTATTTATTTAAAATGCCTATGAGGGGCACAGGCTACTTTTTATTCCAGAAAATCAAACTTATAATTTTATTAATTTATAAGTATGGATATAAACTAAAAATGTTTTAGGCCATTGAAGAACCAGTAAAGAAATCGCCGGAGGAGAAGTTCCGAAAAGTGCTGATTCAGACTATAGTTAGTTGGGCTGAGGAGTCGCAGATTGAGACACCGAAACTCGTCAGGGAGATGTTCAGGTAAACATCCAATACAGTCCATCAGCATACAGCATACATACATTCATTCAAAAATTCAAAATTATTGGATAGAAGCAGGTGTTACTTAGCGGAAGTCCATGATAATAAAAGAACTAGAACTTTAATTCGCTTCATCCGTCACAGTAACTAAGTCTATGTGGTACAGTATACAAAACTCGTGTGTACCTACACCGAAAAAAAAAAAAAATTTATAAAATTTTTAAAAAAAAAAATGCACGACTGTTTAAAGTTGTTTTTACGAGATTTTTTTTAGAGAACCTTACAATAGTGCATTGTCGAGTCGACGTCTCCTGAAGATGGAGTGAAACGTACGCTGAGAATAATTTGGAAGATTTGTGTGATACAAGTGCAAGATACACACTGTACCACATAGATTTACTAACTGTGGCGGATTATAGCGAATCAAAGTTCTATTATGCCATTTATTTGGCACCACTTTCAAAAACTACCTACAAAATGTTTTGATTAAAAAATATTTATTTAATACTTTTAAGTGCTTTTGAAGTCTGTTCATTTTTTTAAAAATGTTTTAATTCCAGTCTCCTCGTTCGCCAATACGACGCGGTCGGTGAGCTGATTCGTGCTCTGGAAAAGACATACGTCATCAATGCGAAGACCAAACTAGATGTGGCTGAGATGTGGGTTGGGCTCAGTCAGATCAGGGCCTTGCTGCCTGTACAGATGAGCCAAGAAGAGGAAGAACTTATGAGGAAGCGGCTATGGTGAGATTCTTCTTTGCCCTGTCATGTCACGTCAGTGCGGAATTTATTCTATCCATACTTATATCGTAAGCTAGCTGATGCCCGCGACCTTGTGGGCGTGGATTGAGTTTTTTTTTGGTTCCCGCGGGTACTCCATTTTCCAGGATAAAAAGTAGCCAATGTGTTTTTCCAGACTATAATCTATCTCTGTGCCAAATTTCATATAGATCCGTTCAGCCGTTCTGGTGTGATTGAGTAACAAACATCCATCCACCCATACATCCATCCAAACTTTCGCATTTATAATATTAGTATAGATGCGTCTGTCTGTCTGTTACTCTTTGATGGCCCATCTTTATTATTAATTTTATAGCAACTTATATCCTAGGCTGCTTTTTATCCCGAAAAAGTAAGGATTTCCTCCGGGAATTATAAAATCCTAAATACCGATGGACGAAGTCGCGGGCATTATATAGTTTTGAATAAACATACTTTGTCTTTGAGTGATTTTGGAACATCAAGTGAATCTTCCACTGGTGGTCCAAAATTCTTCCAGAGAAAATCGGCGGTTGCCTTTAAAAAAAAATTTAAACCGGGTCACCATGTCTATAATATAGATAGAAATACCTATAAAATTGGTTACAATGGAATAAAACTTGTCTTTATTGAAATAATTTGTTTCTTTTGCAGGAAGCTTGTGAACAACCATACCTTTTTCCAGCATCCAGATCTGATTAGGTGAGATTGACTTATGTTGTTTTTGCTTCTTTCTATATTTCTATTGCTCGCTATACAACACCCATATTATTTGACATGCTTCTTTTCTTTTATAGATGTTGTTCACAAAGTCTTATTAGGGACTACGGTGTTGCTCTTGGCGGCATGTCTTTGCCAGTAGGATGGTTAACTATACACGGCTGTAACCTCCCATCAGACAGAAATTCACATGACAGACAGAAAAATTGAAACAAAAAGCGACAGCAAAAATAACACAAACATATTCATAAATAAATAGGATTTAGGCGGCGAGAGAATGAGAAAGAATACAAGTTATATCTCATTCTCTCGTAGTCTACTTTTCTGAAGTTTCACTTCTGTGAACTGCACACATTTTTTTTGACATAGGCAACATCCCAATTATTATTTTTCATTATCTAACGTAACTGGTAATTGCGAATGTGTTGTGTAGAGTACTGCGCGTCCACGAGAACGTAATGGCGGTGATGATGAACACGCTGGGGCGGCGTGCGCAGGCGCAGTCCGACGCGCCCACCGCCGCGCAGCCCACGCCCGAGGACAAGGAAAAGGTACTATACCACTACCACTACAGCCTAACGTCCCACTGGTGGGCACAGGCCTCCACTCTCATATAGGAGAGAGGGAATTAGAGCTTACCGTTGCTACAATGCGGGTTGGCGGGCTTTAACTACTATTATCATGTTAGTGAATTATCGACGAATCGACGGCTTAACGTGCTCTCCGAGGCACTTTACTTAGTATTTAAAGGAAACCCTGGTATACACTTTTATTTAGCAATTCACGCAAACACTAACCAACACGACCGCGCCGCCATCTTGACTTATTCGTCATAGAGTTAGACTATTGTTCCTTCTCTCGAGAACAATAGAAACAGCAAGGCCATGGATGTAATATGTTAATGTTCAGCCTAACATTAGCGATTGTGGTATAGGCCCTTAGAAGTTTATTAAAGCCTGCATACTCTTGTACAGGATACATCCCACGAGATGGTGGTAGCGTGTTGCCGCTTCCTCTGCTACTTCTGCCGCACGGGCCGACAGAATCAGAAGGCCATGTTTGACCACTTTGACTTCCTACTAGAGAACTCTAACATCCTTCTGTCAAGGCCGTCTCTGAGGGGCTCCACTCCTTTGGACGTCGCTTACTCCAGTTTGATGGAGAACACTGAACTGGCCTTGGCTTTGAGGTTAGATATATTTTTCAAGTATATATAATATATACGGGTGATTTTGAAGGAGGAACGCGCATTCGTTCCTATAGGACATTCTCATTCACATTCAACATCGTGAGACATAATATTATAGGTATTTATTTCTTTTGTACAAACTCTACCTTTAGGAACGCTCAAATTAATCAAAGATGTGTCTTGAGATTACAACGTTATAACATCAAAACGTTATTTTACGTTATAGCATCAAGAATTTATTTTACGAGTACGTTATAACATCAAGACTACTATCCTTATAAGTAGAGAGAAGTACGTCTTGTTGTAGGTACTAATTGTAAGTTTGTACATAGAAAAAAATTGTGATCTCTCTCATTTTCAATTTTCTTCTTATGGGTGTCAAAATTATGTAATCTCATATTTTTCAGAGAGCATTATCTGGAGAAGATCGCAGTGTACCTCTCCCGTTGTGGTCTCCAAAGTAACTCTGAGCTGATCGAGAAGGGCTACCCTGACCTAGGCTGGGATCCGGTGGAAGGCGAGCGATATCTTGACTTCCTCAGATTTTGTGTGTGGGTGAGTGATTCTGTTTCAGCTACTATAAAAGTAATACAATTAAAAATATCCCGCGACGTACTGCATTGTGCATAAACTTGAAACAATAATAATTAAAACTTCTCAGAAGTATGCATATCTAAAACCAAAAACTACATCGCTGTCGGCCCAGTAGTTTTCTCGAAAAATGCTAACATATTAAAAAATAAAAATCACGATTTCGTGCTTCAATCGTGATTTTTATTCATGGTCCTAAAACTTATCTAAAAAACCTTCTCAGATGCAAAAAACCGCGTAATAATCGGTCCACGGCTCGGCCCGCGTAATAGTAGATTTCCAGGAAAATGGTAACATAAAAGTGCACAAACAAACAAACACACAACCTCTTAGGGCCATTCATATACCATCTCCGTTCTGTCTTGGGTAATAAGGCATTTCTTATCAGGGTTCATGTATGTATGTACTATGTATGAATGTGAATTTCTTTGTTCCACCATAACTTCGAAATGCCTGAACAGATTTGAAAATGAAAATTAAACAGTTATCCTCGACCGATTGAGTTGAATTAAAATCCTCATGGTATCAATTAAAAGTCTTTATTGAGAAGATTACGAAAAATAACATGACGTCACAATAAATTCAATATGGCGGACGGTAAAAGATAGATAGATAAATTCTTTATTGCCACACATAACTTAGAAATAACTTAATTATAAACCAAAAACAGTAAACAACACTTGCGCAAGGGCGGTCTTATCATAAAAGTGATCTCCTCCAGACAACCCAATTTAAAAAGCATGTTTTGAAAAATATTTTTTGAACTCTTTAATTTCCGGGATTAAAAGTAGCCTATGTATTCATCCAGATCCGTTAAGCCGTGGTGGCGTGATTGAGTAACAAACATCCATCCATCTATCCATCCAAATTTTCCCATTATCTTTATATATCTTTTGTAGGTAAACGGTGAAAGCGTAGAAGAAAACGCCAATCTAGTGATCCGCCTCCTCATCAGAAGACCGGAGTGCCTGGGTCCAGCGCTGCGCGGCGAGGGCGAGGGGCTGCTGAAGGCCATTGTGGACGCCAACAAGATGAGCGAGAGGATCGCTGACAGGCGGAAACTGCAGGATGAGGACGGCGATATGAATGTAAGTTTACTGAATCACAGTCTTTCTGCTTGTCTGTCTGTCTGTCTGCTAAGTTTTTACTGCTCATCCTCACATCTGGAGAAGGATATAGGCTAATCTCATGCAGAAATAATTTGAATAAATAGTATGTTGTGTGCTTAGGGGTGAAACAAGACGATTTCAGACGAGGTTGAAATTGCCTGCCTGAGCGAAGCGAGGGCATAGTTTTCTACCCGCTGCGTGACGAATTTGTCTGAGATTGACTATTTTCAGCATTCTCAATGCAACCTGCATTGAAAATAATATTTCATTCATTCATTGATTTAAATTCTTTCTGCCTTTGATCAAAGAGTTCCCAGGGTATAACAAAAACTTAATTCAACACGGACGTAGTCGCGAGCACCTGCATCTAAAATTTAATGAGTGTCGCCTTCAAAAATTATAGCCATGCTAAGATTTCAGAGTTGCAAGCACAATCTTGCGATGACTATATATTTTTTTTGTTCACAGTTCAGCCACCCTCTCCCTCAGTCGGATGAGGATGAGGACTACATCGACACCGGAGCAGCCATCCTCAACTTCTACTGTACTCTGGTAGACTTGTTGGGGCGATGCGCTCCTGATGCTGCTGTCATTGCTCTTGTGAGTTCATAAAATATTCAGTTTGTTGCATCTATCATTTGAGGTTTTAAAGTCGAGATTTATTAACAGACGGTGTTCTTTAAACTATTGTGTAAAGTGTATGCTCGACTGCGGCTGACGAGGTCCCGGGTTCGAGTCCCGGGTTCGAGTCCCGGGTCGGGCCATAGTAAAGTACCTATTGGGTTTTTCTGACTAGAAATTCTCAGTACCAGCCCGGAGTTAGGAAGTTGGCGGTGTTTCACCCCCGTGCCTCGAAGAGCACCTTAAGCCGTCGGTCCCGGTTATTATCACTAACATGATAATAGTCGTTAAAGCCCGCCAACCCGCATTGGAGCAGCGTGGTGGGTCTAAGCTCTAATTCCCTCTCTCCTATTATAGTGGAGGCCTCTACCCAGCTGTGGGACGCTAATGGGGGTGGGGTGTTCTTTAAAAGTTAAAACTTATATCTTTCAACGCTTACGCAGCAACATAGTTGAAGATTAACTTTTAACAGATTCATTTATTAAAACTTTAATGTACAGGGAAAGAACGAGTCTCTTCGTGCAAGAGCCATTCTTCGATCCTTGGTCCCACTGGAAGATTTGCAAGGGGTTCTCAGCTTGAGATTCACCTTGAATAATCCAGCAGCAGGCGAAGAAAGACCCAAATCTGGTAAATATTGGAAAGAAGGCGTTACTTTGCGGAAGTCCATGAGAATGAGGGCACTAGAAGTTTAATATAGTCATAGTCCGTCACAGTAGGTAAATCTATGTGGTACAGTGTGTTTCTTGCGATATTCACCACGCCACACAAATCTTCCAAACTACTCTCACATACATTTCACTCCGACACCTGAGCATCTTCAGGAGATGTTGACTCGACAATCGAGTGTGTGGTGTGGTGAATATCACAAGCTACAAGTGCAAGATACACACTGTACCATATAGACTTACCTACCTACTGTGGCCGACTATAGCGAACTAAACTTCTAGTTCTTTCACCAAATCTGGTAACTACACAATTTTATGTTTCATGAAAAGTTAGCATTGCAATCTGACCTAAGGCCCAACTGTTTCAGAAAATCGTAATCAGTTGAAACCTTAAAACGTATTACTCGAGCTGTTTAAAGAGTTCATACATGCTTTTTGTCATGTAGACATCTATGAACTCCTTAAAAAGTTCGAGTTATACGTTTAAGAAACAATAAAATTTCGGACCGAGAGTTATTACAATTTACAGGCCCATATTCTTTGTCACTGCCTCGTTGGTCTAGTGGTTAGCATAAGCGACTGCGGATCACGAGGTCCTGGGTTCGATTCCTGGTCAGGCATAAAAGTTAGGTATTGGGTTTGTCAATTAAGAAATTCTCATTGCCAGCTCGGAGTTGGAAGTTGGCGGTGTTTCAGACTGGCTTTCAGTTTGGCTACCTTATCAGACTTCCTCCAACCGTCTCCCCATCTTGTAAAAAATTAACTAAATGAAATGATTTATTTCACGTAGGCAACTTGTGCCACTTATGATAAGTCGTAAGAATCTACCACCGGTTTGGAAAGCTGCTCCAACTGAGAATAACCGGCAAGAAACTCAGCAGTTGCTCTTTTCATATCTGCGCAGGATATATTATAGTGCAAATGTGTGTGCGCAAACACAGCTGGTGCATTACCTTACTTTCATATTAATTGATTATTGATTATGACCAACCTTTTTAAATTTATTTCAGATATGCCATCTGGTCTTATCCCTGGACACAAGCAAAGCGTTGGATTGTTCTTGGAACGCGTCTATGGCATTGAGACTCAAGAGTTGTTCTACAGACTTCTAGAAGAAGCTTTCTTACCTGATCTTAGAGCTGCTACGATGTTGGATAGGGTAATTTTTTCATCATCCATACTTCCATACTATATTAATATTATAAATGCGCAAGTGTGTCTGTCTGTCTGCTTTCACGGCCCAACTACTCAACCTATTTTGATGAATTTTGGTACAGAGACAGGTTAAATCCCGGGGACATAGACTACTTTTTATCCCGGCAAATTAATGAGTTCCCGCGGAAATAAAATAAACTAATCCACGCGGACGAAGTCGTCGGCATCATCTAGTCCATACTAATATTATAAATGCGAAAGTGTCTGTCTGTTTATCCGTCCGTCTGTCTGTCTGTCTGTCTGCTACGCTTTCACGCCTCAACTGCTCAACGGATTTAATGAAATTTGTTACAGGGGTAGATTGTATCCGGGGGAAGGACATAGACAACTTTTATTCCGGAAAATTAAGGCTTCCCGCGGGAATTAAAAAAAAACTTAATTCGCGCTGACGAAGTCCCCGGCATCATGTAGTATGAAAATAAATAAAAGGAAAGGATGACTCATTTATCTATCAAAGCTCAGTTCAACGCACCGACTTGAACCACTTAACCGATTTGAACCAATTTCGGCACAGAGATAAGTAGCATCTCGGAAAAGGACATATTGAGCTACTTGTTATTTCAAACAACCTAATTTTTTTCATCCACCAGAAGTTAGCCCTTGACTGCGATCTCACTGATGTTAAGTGACGATGCCGCCTAAGATGGTAGCGAATGGTAGGTACCTAAATCCGAAAGTCGCAGACGGCATCCATTGTATATTATTTACGACCCTCTTTCAATCTTTATCAATTGTTATTTGCAATCTTCTACAAGATTCAAAATGTACAATGTATGTTTGTTTGTTCGTCTAGAACGACGGGTGCGAATCGGACATGGCTCTGTCTATGAACCGGTACATAGGCAACTCAATTTTACCGCTTCTTATCAAACACGCGAACTTCTATAATGAAGCGGAGAATTATGCTAGCTTGTTGGATGCCACTCTGCATACTGTATATAGGTGAGTTCATATTCCTTACTTGAATATTATAATTTGCGAAAGTCTGCCTGTCTGTATGTCTGTCTGTCTGTTACTTTTTCACAACTCAACAGCTACCTATTTTGATGAAATGTTCACATAGATTCTGGAGACAGACATAGGATACTTTTTTCCCCGATGATTAAAGATTTCTCACGGAAATTAAAATCCAGACGGATGAATTTGCAGTTATTATCTTGTTTAGTTCAAGTTGTTGAACAACAAAATCACCTAAAAATATAAAATCATCATTTTCTTAATTGCTTATCATAATTATTGTGACTGAATTCAGTTTGTTACAACTCCAACTGATCCATCGTTTTAAAGTATTATATTTTTTAAATAACGAGAGCAATTCATTTCGTAGGTTGTCCAAAAACCGCATGTTGACCAAAGGCCAGCGTGAAGCAGTATCGGACTTCCTGGTAGCCCTGACGGCGGCCATGCAACCCTCTATGCTGCTGAAACTGCTTCGCAAGCTTACCGTCGATGTCTCCCGCCTGTCTGAATACACTACCGTCGCGCTTCGGGTATGTCTATATACTCATACACATAACAATCTGCCCCACGATTGTGTTAGGATATCGTAATCGTTTGTTAAACATATAATTCGACCTGTTTATCTATTTAATTTTGATGTATAAGGTGTTAATCGATTTGTTATTATGATCCGGGTGACATAATTCTACTTTTTACAGGAACAAAATCGATTTGACGGATGTTACATCCATTGACGTAACGAGTCGGTGTCGGTCTCTGAAACTTTCCGATGTACAATTTTTTTAATAATTAATACTTATTGCAACCTTACTAATATTATAAATGCGAAAGTTTGGATGGATGTATGGATGTTTGTTGCTCAATCACGCCCCAACAGCCGAACGGATCTGGCTGAAATTTGGCACAGAGATAGATTATAGTCTGGAATAGCACATAGGCTAGGCTTTTTATCTCGGGAAATTAAAGATTTCCCGCGGGAACCAAAAAAAACCACCCTCAAACCACGCAGACGAAGTCGCGGGAATTCGCTAGTAAGAGATAATCTTTATTGACAGCTGCTAACCCTCCACTACGAGCGTTGCGCCAAATACTACGGCAGCACGGGCGGCCAGGGCCTGTACGGCGCTTCGTCAGATGAAGAGAAACGCCTCACGATGATGCTGTTCTCTAACATCTTCGACTCTTTGAGCAAGATGGACTACGAACCCGAACTGTTTGGGAAAGCGCTGCCCTGCCTTATTGCTATTGGTGAGTATGAAAATCTTCAACCCTTCTTCCTCAACGTGTCTGAGTGTACGGGCACGAAATTAGCGACGGCGGAGCGATGGCGACAGCGGGGCGACGTGATTAGTCTTAGAGCAGCCTGAATTTTGATAACATTTTTTGAAGAGGTCTGTTTAGGTATACTTTATAACCGACAAAAACGTCTGGGTTTTTTTTTCGTATTCTACATATAAGTACTTACTAAATTTAACGATAAAATAATCAAACTGGGGAAAAAAGTTTTTTTGTTTTTTTTTTTTTGCAAATTTGACTGGCAGACTGGCAGGACTGGAGTCGCCAATTGACGAAATTATATTTTATCACAATTTCAGTTTGCCTAAAGGACCTTCCCGAAATTCGTCGCCAGCTCTCGAACCACATCGCCCCGCTGTCGTCGTCGGCCGTCGCTACTTTCGTGCCTGACGCCTGAGGCCCAATTGTCTATACGAATCGTTATCATTTGACAATTTAAAACGTATTACGCGAACTGTTTTAGGAGTTCATAGGTGCCTATCTATGAGCTCCTCAAACAGGTGGAATTATACGTTTGACAATTCATTATGATTACGATTTCCTTACACAATCGGGGAGCTGATCCGAACCGCTAGAGTGTGGAACAGTGGAACACCCTTCCTGCCACGTCTAGGCAAGCGCGTTACAACCTAGACCTCATCACTGCTTTGCACTAAGCATGATTGTCGTCAAGAGTAATACGTTTTAAGCTGTCAAATGATTACAATTTGCTTAGACAGTTGGGCATAGGGTTTATTTAAATAGTAAAATTTCTTGCCAAATGATTTTTGAAATGAATGATTTTGCTTCAAATCCATTCTTTTCTTCTTTTAGGTTGTGCTCTCCCACCAGACTATTCGCTGTCCAAGAACTACGACGATGAGTTCTACGGAAAAGAAAATACCCAAACAACAGGTAAGACCTACCTAAACCCTACCTACCTAGACCTAGGTTAGGTCTAAACCTATAAAGTTCGCTTTTAATTTGGCCCGCCACGCGACGTCGAGTGATGAGGTCATACTTGTTTTGACCTGACATTTGACGATTTGCTTTTGATACGCCCAAATATCGCTAAGTAAATTGTCAAACTATGAATGTTGAACGATATAGCGGGTGTTACCTGGCCAAATCACGAAATGGCGGCGATTCATGACATCAATCAATATTTATTTATTCAAATTTTGTGGGCTCTTCTCAGACCAGAGCGCATTTGGAACCCTAGTAGATTTAGTTTTAAGATACCGTAACTGATTATCACCATCATGTTTTATAAGACGTTTCGGAGGTCAATAAGTGTACAGTGTACCTAAATTAATTAACTGCCTCGTTGGTCTAGTGGTTAGCATGTCCGACTGCGACCGACGAGGTCCTGGGTTAGAGTCCCGGGTCGGGCCGTAATTAAGTATTGGGTTTTTCTGATTAGAAATTCCCAGTACTAGCCCGGAGTTGGCGGTGTTTCACCTCCGTGCCTCGGAGAGCACGTTAAGCCGTCGGTCCCGGTTATTATCACTACATGATAATAGTCGTTAAAGCCCGCCAACCCGCATTGGAGCAGCGTGGTGGGTCTAAGCTCTAATTCCCTCTCTCTCATGAGAGTGGAGGCCTGTGCCCAGCAGTGGGACGTTAATGGGCTGTAGTGGTACCTAAATTGAAAAAATTAATATTGATTGATTGATTGACTTTCCCCAGGTGCGGATAACCCACAGTACGACCCTCAGCCCATCAACACGTCATCGGTGGCTCTTAACAATGACCTCAACACCATCGTGCAGAAATTCTCAGAGCACTACCACGACGCCTGGGCATCTAGGTGAGATTAATTCAATCATTTCGCTTTTTGACTTACATGGTATCATGTAAGTTTCAAAACTGGGAGACCTTCCATTTTAATTTTTAAAAAAACGTGTGGTGTCGTGAGCCACCAGTTAGGAACGAAGTTCCTAATTACATAAATACTAGCTGATGCCCGCGACTCCGTCCGCGTGGAGGTATGAAAAATAGATAGTAGCCGATTCTCAGACCTACTGAATATGCTCACAAAATTTCACGAGAATCGGTCAAGCCGTTTCGGAGGAGTATGGGAACGAAAACGAAAACGAAACACGAGAATTTTATATAGAAGATTAATTTCAAGTTCTAGTTGAGGTAAAAAGAAGACAATATGCTCGCGTTGTTACGAAGACAAAAGGTCTTAAATATAAATATATTACATTCGAAATTAAACTTTAATGCTTTAGTGTTAAGGTTTAATGTCGAATAAACTATACATAAAAATCTTACTCCACGCATTTTCGTTACGGACGTTTTTTGCCGGCTAGGGTCTCCCCTCCGCATCGTCCCATATGGAACTTCATATAAAAAAAGTATATCAAATGAAACGTCAGCACTATGGCAATGTAATATCAATATATCAAGGCTCTGATTCGAAAAGATAATTCTATTTTTTTAATATTTGCTCTTTGAATTTGAGCTTGATCTTTTAATTTGATCATTTCGATGTCAACTTAAAATCTTTTCTTATTAAATAACAACATGGTCAGAACCAAAATATATTTTGGTCGGTAGTCGGTACTAATAATGTTTGTCCAGAATTTTACACTCACTAGCGAAAGCCCGCGACTTCTTCTGCGTGGATTGAGGTTTTGTGGTTCCCGCGGGAACTCTTCAATTTTTCGGGGTTAAAAAATGTGCCAAATTTCAGCCAGATCCGTTCAGCCGTTGGGGCGTGATTGAGTAACAAACATCCATACATCCATCCATCCAAACTTTCGCACTTATAACATTAGTAGGACAAGAGGTAAGATAAGATGTCTTTCTGTTCAGGAAAATCGAGAACGGTTGGGTCTACGCCGAATCGTGGTCTGATGGTCAAAAATCACATCCTCGCCTCAAACCCTACAATATGCTGAACGATTATGTAAGTTTTATTCTCTCCTTTAAAATTCTCACACCTAGTATTTTTAGTATGTACGTACGTAAATACAATCTCATTTAGTGTTGTACAAATATTGCTCCAACTACAATCAAAATCTACTAGAAAATATCCAGCATAGATTTCCAGAGTAGGTACACGGTCTTTAAGTATTATATAATGCCCGCGACTTTGACCGCTTGGATTGAGGTTTTTTGGTTCCCGCGGGAACTCTTTAATTTTCCGGGTTAAAAAGTTGCCTATGTGTTATTCCAGACTATAATCTATCTCTGTGCCAAATTTCATCCCACTCAGCCGTTCTGGCGTGATTGACTAACAAACACCCATCCATCTTATCCATCCATCCAAACTTTCGCATTTGTAATATAAGTATTGATTAGTTTAGAAGTATAGATTGTCCATGAAACATCACGATAATATTTAAGCGTTGGCTGAATCATGAATGATCTGTAATTTCTACAGTAATACATTTCGGCTTTCGCAGGTACAACTACAACTGTCCAAAAATTATACATAACTAATAATAATTTTATAATTAAGTATATGAATTGTACTATTTTATACAAACCTGTACTATGTAGCCTATTTCAATCCGGTTGGTTATTCTACGATAGCGCGGTGTACACGACTACTAGCGCCATCTAGTTTTCTATATACTTAAAACAAAATTTGGAACGATGACCGCTAAAAAGTATAACTGCGTTTCAGCCGTCAACGCCTACCTCCGAAACAGCTTTATAGATATTCAAAACTATTATCTAAAATTATAGTTTACTAGCTGATGCCCGCGACTTCGTCCGCGTGGATCAAGGTTTTTTGGTTCCCGCGGGAACATTTTTGGGGATAAAAAGTAGCCTATGTGCTATTCCAGACTATAATCTATCCCTGTGCTGCTTAGCGACTCTGCGAGCTAGTCCATACTGATAAGTGTATCCCTCTGTGTGTCTGCCTGCCTGCTATGCTTTAACGGCCCATCTTTTCAACCGATGTTGATGAAATTTGGTTTAAGAATAGGTTGCATCCCACTTAAAGACAAAGCACAAAATTTGATATAGGCGCATATGCAACATGCCATGCATTGCATATGCGCATCAGCGAAAGCTGCCTAGCCTATTATAAATAATAATAATAATCCCGGGTAATTACATACGCTACTTTAAATAAGAAGTTCCCGCAGGAATAAGAAAAAACTTAACATCATCTAGTCTTTAGGTATATTATTCTAATCTAATGTTTGTATACATCTTGCAGGAAAAAGAGCGTTACAAAGAACCAGTGCGCGAATCCTTGAAAGCGTTACTGGCAATCGGCTGGTCTGTTGAACATTCAGAAGTGGACATACCCAGCACCAACCGTAGCTCTATGAGGAGGCAGTCCAAATCTGGCGTCGTGAGTATACCACCATTATTCCAATCGAGCTTTCTAGAAGGATTTATAATTTTTATTAATTTATTTATTTAATCGTATGGCGTTTAGTACATATAAGCGTTTTTATAAAACGAACGCTTATTTCGCCTGCAAGTTCGTCGCTCGTTTAGCACCACCCAGGGGACACGTGTAGGTAGAAGGTATTTCCTGCGGACGTGAGCGACGGGACATCCCCCATAATTTTTATTGGTTTTTATTAGCTATACTTTTGAGGGGATTTAAAAAAAAATGCTATTTCCAATTTTTTGATTTGACCTCCCTGGCGTAGTGTTAAGCGCTGTTGTCTTACCGTGCGGAGGTCCCGATTTCGATCCCCGGCAGGGTCAATTTGGGAATTTATAAATTCTGAATTTTCCCCTGTCTAGCCTGGTGGGAGGCTTCGGCTGTGGCTAGTTACCACCCTACCGGCAAAGACGTGCCGCCAAGCGATTTAGCGTTCCAGTACGATGCCGTGTAGAAACCGATCAGGGGTATGGGCTAATTATTACTGCCATGCCCCTAACAGGTTAGTCCGCTACCATCTTAGACTGCATCATCACTTACCATCAGGTTAGATCGCAGTCAAGGGCTAATTTGTAGAGGATTTAAAAAAAACAGAATTTTGTTTGTTTAATAAAAATCAATTTTATATGTTAATATTTTTTTACACTTTTCTGTTTTACGTAAATACATTTCATAAGATATGTTTAACAAAAGGTTATGTTTTATTTTACATGCATTCAGGTAGTAGAGGATACGGTAATATTAATTATTTAGATAAATAATTTATGATATCTCGAAATTACTCTCTTAGTGTTCCTTCTTCAATGTTATTGTCTTCTTACTTAGAGTGATATACATTTTTTTCTTTTTCATTGCACACCAAAGCGTGCGCCTGAGATTTGTGTAAGTCCTTCTTTTGTATCGAATAGAGTTTTGTTTTGTTCTACACTTAACTTTCTTTCTTTTTCTCACTCTCTCTCTCTCTCTCTATCTTTCTCTTTCGTCTTGTAATGAACTGTTATGGAGTTAAATTATAGGAGGAATTTGATCTATAAAAAGTTTAAAACAATTTAACAGTGGTGTGTGCTTCATAAAGGCAGAAATGCATTTCTTACTCTAGCTAAACCAAAGAGATTATATTTTCAAAGTCAAACGAGGATTATTTTCATTAGTCATCGTCATTTTAAACTATCATCGGTCCAATACTGAGCATGGCTCTCCTCTCAGAATGCGAATGGTTTAAAACTACACCATATTTTCCAAATGTGGATTGGCAGGCTTTACATTTTTAAAACACTATGTAGCAATTTCTGGTGTTTAGGTTTCTTTAAAATGCTAAAATGAAAAAGTTTTCCAAAACAAGTGATATTTATTGACATCTCAAAACACGCATAACTCTTAAAATGTACCAGGATTCAAACCATGAATCCCCGATTATGAAGCTCAAATCTTAACCACTAAACAATCACCGCTTTCGACGCTTTTCACGTTATTGATTGGTGATATACTAAATGATTGCCAGTACCAGTGCCTACTAGTATTTTTTTCTATTGCTAATATATATTTCGTCTGATCAGACGGACTCAGCAACGCCGTTCAACTACAACCCTCACCCCGTGGACATGACTAACTTGACATTGTCTCGTGAGATGCAAAACATGGCGGAGAGGCTCGCCGAAAACGCACACGACATCTGGGCTAAGAAGAAGAAAGAGGAACTGGTTACCAATGGAGGTAGGAAAAATATGAATCTCTCCATAATAGATAAAATGTTTTTAATTCAAAAATATCAAATCAAAACTGACGAATGAAACCGTCCGCGAAATTAAATTTTACAGGACAGTTTGAATTTTGAAATAGTAACATCCACAGATTATTAGGGTACTCGACACAATATGTACTCGTAACAGAAAATGTGTGTTCGAATTATGGTGAACATATCCAGTTCTGTTTGCCAGCTTCTCAACTATGAAATATACACTAAAAACTGAATTTATACTAAATTAAAAACTTACATTTAAGATCTGTAATAGGTACTTATAAAGGTCTTGTCCTGACTGACTGACAGACTGATATCAACGCACAGGCTAAACCGCTGTGACTAGAAACTTCAAAATTTTATAGTGCCGTAATGCACTAAAAAAGAGTTTTTGGAAATTCCACCACCAAGATCACTTTTTTGTCGACAGAAGTTGAAAAACCCATATTAGCAAAAATATTATCTTTACCCAATGGTTTATATCACAGGTGGAATCCATCCCCAACTCGTCCCATACGACCTCTTAACCGACAAAGAGAAGAAGAAAGACCGAGAAAGATCGCAAGAATTCCTGAAATACCTCCAGTACCAAGGCTACAAGCTACACAGGCCTAAAACATCCCAGGGTGACACGGAACAGACCACTACGGGTGTAGCAATAGAGCTCAGATTCGCTTACTCGCTACTGGAGAAGTTGATATCGTATATCGATAGAGCTACGATCAATATGAAACTCCTGAAGCCGTCCACCACATTTAGTAGACGACCAAGTTTCAAGACCAGCACTAGGGATATTAAATTCGTTTCTAAGGTGTGTATCAATTTTGTGGTCTAAGGAATAAAAACCAGGTTATTTTTTTCTAAACGCCTTAGGGCCAGTTGCACCTTAGATGGTTAAAGTCCACGTTAAATTTGATTACAAAAAGTGCCACTTTGGGATTCTCCAATGCCAATTTGGATTTGAAACCTTAAATTATTACCTATAGATGAAAGAATACTTATGACGCCCATTTTGCTTCCTTTTTGGTGTAGGTACAAATTTAATTATAATGCCACTTTCTGTGGTCAAACTGGCCTTCAGTATATTTTTTCATTAATTCATATGGTTAAGTTACGCGAAATTTCTAGATTGTTCTGAAGCTATTAATTGTTTATGAGGCTATTGTTTATTGAGCTATTAATTGATTATCATATTACTAATACGAAAATATCATCGCATATAAGAATTTTCACGTGACTTGACATTTTAGATTTTACTGATCACCTAAGTACCTAGTAATTTAATGATACCAGTTAGATTTGTTTTCAGTATATAACTCTTTTAGTTTGTCATATTAAACTCTGTAACATTTTTGTGTAATTTAATAGGTACCTTTTTATAACTTTTACATATTTTGTACTGCAGCCCTATTCTCTAAGTGGCTATTACAAAAATTAAAGACATTGACATACGAGTATATGTTTTATCCATTGAAAGTTGGATTTGATTTTTTCAAAATAAACCTTCAATGGATAAAAAATATGTGTCAGTGGATTTCATTCTTTGATAGCCAGTGAATTAAAGAATATGGACTGATTATTCCTCTATTCTTGTGTAAGAACATTCGAATCTTCTGTACGATTTTTAGAATTTCTTCACCTTGTAACTCTACTTTTGTAAATTGTTCTCTTCTATTGTTTTATTTGTGTAATTTTATTATATTGCAAGCAAGACAAGTCGGATCTTAAGTATTTTAAGAAGGTAGATGGAAATTAAGTACGTAGTGCATGCATATCGCTTAATCATCATGCATCATGAAGGTACACTCATATTTTTACACGACTGCCCAAAAAGGTAGTATTATGTTTTCAGGGTTCATTATTTATGTATTAATGTGTGTGAGTTTCATTATTCCACCATAACTTCTAAATGCCTGAACAGGTTTGGATGTATGGGCTATGAATTTTAAGATCATAGTGTATCGTTAGAACCCTTACTTACATCATACCGAGCGACACTGACTATATTTTTTGAATCCATTGACGCAGCAAAAAATACCATAAATTTAGCCAATCACAACCATTCAAAATTATTAAGTTTACAAAATTAAAATGCAAGTTCCTAGTAGTAAGTATTAACCCTTCATTCCAACAGTAAAATCCTTCATATTTTTTGTACATTTAAGGGAACAAAATTGAGATTTTAATAACGCCGAATACTATGATGCTTGTTATGACATCTGTTGTTTCATGCTTTCGTTGTTACGCTATTCGTGGTTTCGTGCTTTCGTAGTTATGATATTTGTTGTTCCGTACTTTCGTTGTCACAATATTCGTAGTTGCGAACTTTCGGTGTTTCGGCGATTTAAATTTCGTGGTCACGTAACGGTCTCGAAAGGTGCGCAACTATATCCCAAAAAACAAAAATGTATTTTATCATTATCAAGTCGAGAATCCATTACAGAGAATCTCTTACTTTCTCTTCTTATTTCTTCTCTGTCGAGCTTAGAATTGTCGGAGATGGTCCTAGATTGTAGTACACAAAACTTTTATCTACCGTTGCTTTAGTAACATTTATGCAACACAGGTGGTACTGCCTCTAATGGAGAAATACTTCTCAACGCATCGCAACTACTTCATCGCAGTTGCAACGGCTACCAACAACATCGGTGCTGCGAGTTTGAAGGAGAAAGAAATGGTTGCTGCGCTGTTCTGCAAGCTAGCGAGCTTGCTACGGTCCAGGTGACGATTTCGACTTTATCTACATGACTGTTTTATTCTTGGTGATTGAGTAAAAAAAGTAAAGCTGTAAAGAATAAATGAATGTGTGAAAAGTCATACCGTCACTCAAAATGATACCTAAGTAAATTGACCTAATACTAAAATTTACACTGTCCAATAAAGTGTAAAACTGGTTGCAAACCATTTGGACCAATTTTATATTTTCCTAACTTCGTAAAAAACCAAATCGTTAAACTTGTACATTCATTGTTTAGGTTAATGGCAGCCACTAGCCACGCCCCCCCGACATGTCAATCCTTCTAGAGGCCCCTAACAAAACTATCTGGGTTTACGCTAAGGCCAACTTAATATACCACGAACAAAAAAGTATGACCTCATCACTCGACGTCACGTGACGGGCAAAATTGAAAAGGAACGCTATCACGCGACGTCGAGTGATTAGCAAACGAAGTGTTCATGTTTGCTATAGTGATCATAGTGATCACCGAATATAATTTGTTCTATAGGCTAGCGGCATTCGGTCCTGATGTCCGCATCACGGTCCGCTGTCTCCAAGTCCTGGTGAAGGGCATCGACGCCAAGTCCCTCGTGAAGAACTGCCCCGAGTTCATCCGCACTTCTATGCTTACGTTCTTTAACAATGTCGCCGATGATCTCGGCCATACTATCATGAATTTGCAGGACGTAAGTAAAATATTTGAAATCTACTTAACCCATCCCTCCATCATCTCTTACAGACCAGTACAGTACAGTATACTGTACGTATTTGAGCGTTCGGACACATTGACGCCAACGTAAAATGTACCTTAACACTATTGTTTTAGAGCTTAATTTCGAGTATGCATTCATTGCGCTCCAAACGAAAACGTACGATACCTAATCGTATCGATATGTTATCGAAATGTTGTGAATCGACCTGCAAGAAGTCGGGTTCCTTAACCACTAAGCTATCATCGCTTCGCATTTGTGGATTCGAACTCTTATATAATATTAACAAAATCAATATTTCAGGGCAAATACTCTCACCTTCGAGGAACCCACCTGAAGACATCCACGTCTCTGGGCTACATCAACGGCGTCATACTGCCCGTACTGACGGCCATGTTCGACCACCTGGCCAATTGCGAGTACGGCTCTGATTTGTTGCGTAAGTATATTATTGTATTCCAAATAATAAGTATAATTTAACAAGCGTAATATTATTAATAAAACATAATTAAAAACATGCTTTCACCGTCCGCCATATTGAATTTAGTGTGACGTAACTTAGCTTATGCTTTGATGCATGATATTATGTAAAACCTAGTGCTTTAACATGAATATTTAAAAAATAAATTAAGACGTTTACAAAAAATAGTAGGTACACCGGCCAAATAATCGTTCATGGGCATGGTACCCAAGACTATGGCGCTATTGCCTCTGAATTGCCAGGCTAAGCGGTTGGATACATTAAAGTATAACTTAAAAAAAATACAAAATTACTCTCCCAATTTATTTTGAATTTCTACAACAGCAAGATTTCGTCGTTTTCAATCGTTTTATAAATTTTCAGGCATGTATAATAACCAGTTTCATAGAAAGCTGTGATTAGTTCTTTCGGACACATATATTTTCGACAGGTTTCTCTTGTCGCATATAGGATTGCAGCTTCACACCGGTCTCTGAAGATTATTTCGCAACGTCCCATCCGTCTACGGCGGCCGGACGATTTTTCGATTCGACTAGAAATACTTTTATAAAGTGCCTGAAAAGTTTTTTAATACTTACTTTTTGAGTTTTTAACCGACTTCAAAAAAGGAGCAGGTTCTCTATTCGACTGTATGTTGTTCTTTTTTTGTATGTAGCTATGTTACGCGATCATTCCCCCAATTATGAATCAATTATGATGATTCTATTTTTGTTTGGTAGATCGAACTTCAGAGGTGGCCCCATATAAATTTTATCGAAATTGATTAAGCGCTTTTTGAGAAAATCAACAAAACACAAAATATTAATTTGAGTGATAAAATATTTCGAATAATGATTTGGAATAGAAAAATATGCATTAATTTGCGTTTACCTTATACTTCGGCAATTTATTAGGAAAACAGGCATCGAAATGTCCTTTTTTTATAGCATCTCTAAATCTACCTTCTGAAAAATTCACAAAAAGTTAAAACTCTCTTCTTTTTTTTTCTTCTGGACAGCGCTAATATTTTTAACTGGGTTAAGTTTGTTTAAGATGAGAGGTGTATAGCAATAGTGAAGGACTAGAGTGAGATAGACTGAAGCAGTACTACGCAAATGACATCTGCCAAAATTATGATCCTAAATAAGAAACCATAGTTAAATTTTTCCCAAGGCCCAATTGTCTAAGCAAATCGTAATCAATTGATAGCTTAAAACGTATTAGTCGAATTGTTTATGGAGTTCGAATACATGCTTTTTATGGTTCCGTAGCCAAATTTGGCAAAAACGGAACCCTTATAGATTCGTCATGTCTGTCTGTCTGTCTGTCTGTCCGTCCGTATGTCACAGCCACTTTTTTCCGAAACTATAAGAGCTATACTGTTGAAACTTGGTAAGTAGATGTATTCTGTAAACCGCATTAAGATTTTCTTACAAAAATAGAAAAAAAACAGTAAATTTTGGGGGTTCCCCATACTTAGAACTGAAACTCTAATCTATGGATAGGTCTTCAAAAATGATATTGAGGTTTATAATATCATTTTTTTCTAAACTGAATAGTTTGCGCGAGAGACACTTCCAAAGTGGTAAAACGTGTGCCCCCCCCCCCGTAACTTCTAAAATAAGAGAATGATAAAACTAAAAAAAATATATGTTGTACATTACCATGCAAACTTCCACCGAAAATTGGTTTGAACGAGATCTAGTAAGTAGTTTTTTTTTAATACGTCATAAATCGTAAACCGCAATTTACCTTTCATTCAATCAACTCAAATATTTAAAAAAAACATTTAATTTAAAACTTACTACAGGTTTGTACGGAACCCTCGGTGCGCGAGTACGACTCGCACTTGGCCGGTTTTTTTATTTGACATGCAGGTATCTATGAACTCCTTAAACAGTTCGAAACACAGTTCGAGGTAACTCTATGGTTTGAATCATCCGTTTGACAAACGTTATGATTTTCTTACACAATTGTATACAGGGGACTGATCTCTTATTATTTAAATATGTTTTATGGTAATTTAAGCAGAAATAATTGAAATCTTACCTTGTAGCATTTTGAATGCACTTATTTCGCATTTCGTTGAGTTGTCTTTTAATTTATATCCGAGTTTCATATGTCCCCTGAATTGACCCTTACAAGCATATTTCGTCTTCCTTTTAAATCTAGCCCTTAATCTTGAATGACAATGAAAACGTGTTTTACAAACATCATAATAGACGCTGTAAACTGCCTAGAAAGAAAAATGTCTCTACATAAACGCAGATTTGCATTGGTTCAGTTGCTGACTTTAAATTCGAGGTACGTCATATGCCTGTTACTGACCCAATAAGTACTGACTGACTCAACTGCTGATGGACTCATAAATGCCCAGGCCTATATTCAATAAAAGTTATAATCCGATAAATTTGTAAAAAAAAGTGACTTAATCGTGAAATTGTACAACTAATCTGATAAAGAAATGTCGTACAATTTAAATTATTATTGTCACTTTTTTACACTTTTGTCGGATTGTAACTTTTATTAAATAGGGGCCTGGCTAAAACTTCAAAGCCGAAATTTACATTACAAGTTATGAAATCTTTATTTAATCATGCCGGGGAATTTTTTATTTGCAATACGTGTAACCTGTGAAATTTCAGTTAGCTGTAAGTACCCTTACGTTAATGTTTCTGAAATGTAGGTAGGTACACTTATGACTTAACTCTTATATAATTCAGTAATTATTTTAGTATTAAATCTGTAAGTTTTACTAACAATAATGTGGAAATGTAGACAATCTTGTAACAAGCTTACAAAATTAGTATCTTACGTAACACTTTCCATTAATTTCTTTTTTATTCCACTACAATTTACCGTTGACTGCGATCTCACCTGATGGTAAATAACGATGCAGTCTAAATTGGTAGCGGGTATTAGGGGTATGGTAATTGGTAGTCGGTTTCTACACGACTACGTACCGGAACTCTTAATTGCTTGGCGGTACGTTTTTGCGGTGGTAACTAACCGCGGCCGAAACCTCCCACCAGACCAGACCAGAGAAAATTCAGAAATTATAAATTCCCAAAATTGACCCTGCCGGGAATAGAACCCGGGACCTTCCACATTAAAACTACAGCGCTCGACACTGCGCCAGGGAGGTCAAGGTCACCATTAATGTTTCACTAGTTACCTAGTTACGTACTTACTTGGTAGCACTTTCGTAAAGTAACTCCAGGACATCCCATTCGAAGAATATCAGGTGATGAATCTATGTTGGATTCAGAATCATTTCGAGCATTCACAACATTTTTAGGGATCACTATAATTGCGCCTATCAACTCACTCTCTTGTGTATTTGATTTATGCGTTCTTAGAGTGCTAATTGAATGTATTCGTTCTGAAACCTTTCTAATATATTTTATTACTTGCTGATGCATGCGCCTTCGTCCGCGTGGATTAAGGCTTTTTTTTCCGTGGGAACTCTTTAATTTTCCGGAATTAAAGTAGCCTTATGTGTTATTCCAGCTGTGCTATAATCTAGCTGTGTGCCAAATTGTATCTGTTCAATTGTTCTGTCTGTTTTGTCCAGCTGTTCTGGCGTGATTAACAACCCTCCCTCAACCCATGTATCCATCCAAACTTTCGCATTTATAATATGAGCATATCAAAGATAATTGTCCACGTTGTCCACGTGGATTTTGATTTAGATTTTACGGAATAAAAGGTAGCCTTCGGGATGCAACAAAATTAATTCTCACCAAAATTGTAAAAAATATGTAAGAACACAAGAAATGCAACTTGTAAAACCACGCCATAATTCAATCCTGCAATCAAAAATTAATTAAAATACACACGAGTAAATATACATTTGTAGTTAAAGTTAATGATTTTTTGTATGCATTGTTTTGCATTCATATATGTTATTACTCTTTTAATAGAGAACATAATACAAGAACTTGGATTGGAAATCTTTTATCATAATATTTAATTAATTTGAAAAACTAAATAAACCATCAAACTAATTTTATACCTGTGTAGAAGAACGATACTTAAAATAAATAGTTTAGGACAATGATGTGAAATCCTCCCTGGCGCAGTAGTGAGCACTGCGGTCTTAGAAAATGAGCCCCGGGTTCGATCTTCGGGATCCATACTAATATTATAAATGCGAAAGTGTCTCTCTGTCTGTCTGCTACGCGGCCCTTTTTTGCACCGATTTTGATGAAATTTGGTACTGGGATCAGTTGTATCCCGGGGAAGGACAGGCTACTTTTTATCCCCGAAAATGAACAAGTTCCCGCGGGAAACATTAATCTACGCGGACGAAGTCGCGGGCATCATAAATAAATAAATAAAAACTTTATTGTTAAGTTAAGTTAGTGGCAATACGTATAAGACTAAATTAAAAACTAACAATAGGAGACAACCTCAGCATTGCCGAAGAGCATCTAGTAAAAAATAAATAAAACACCGAGGAAATAGTTTCAATATTTTTAATCACTACCACTACTCTCGTCACTATCCGATGTACTTATGACTTGGTATGCTCTTTTACACTCTTCCTTGCAGGTTTTACTGAAGGTCCTCTTTCTCCTCCTGGAGCAGTCATACCGTGTGCAGGCTTCATTCATCGCGAAGCTGCATGCTCTGTAGCATTTAGTTCTGGACAATCTTTGGCATCTCTTGTCGGATTTGCTCTTGCGCAGCACGTCCGTGAACACATTTGAAATTGTATCGTTTTGTAGAGAAGTTATTCTGCGGGTAACCTAAAATTTTACTTGGTTAGATCAGGGCTGGCGCACTTGGTCGACCCAGAATATGTACATACGCCGCAACCGGCCTACGGCACTCGTATCAGTCGAGTGTCCCGCGCGCAATGTGATATACCTACGGTTGACTTTTCATGTTCTCGATACTCGTGGATGAAAAAACCAAGTACAAAAAGTGATATTGAATTATATTTGGTTCTTTTATCTATTCTATTATTATAAATGCGAAAGCTTGGATGGATGGATGTATGTTTGTTACTCAATCGCGCCAGAACGGCTGAATGAATCTGGATGAAATTTGGCATAGAGATAGATTATAGCCTAATAAATATATAGTGGGCATATAACTCTCAAGGATCCTATTCATTACAAGAAGGTACAACACAACCCTAAGGTCACTTACGAAAAAAAAAAATATAACTTTGTAATCTTCTTGGCCTTATTTTAGTTTTAAGATATTTACTGCATATCATTGTAAAAACGCTGTTGATTACAGGAAATTAAACAAAATAAAATAAAAATATTTGATTGACCTTAACATTCGGCACCATAAAAGGTATACACGTGTCCAAATATCCTTCTCTAGTAGCATCTACGAATGTGCTGTCTGAAAAACACATAAATGATTGAAATCTTAATTTATTTAATTATTAATTCATCGTCTTTAAATAACAGTATGTTTTAGAGTTCGCAAACTTGAACGACTCAATACTAACTCGACTGAAAGCAAAGTATTGAAAAATAATGAGTTTATGATTAAAGTTTCCAAAGTTTCAGTTCAGGGGGGCTGCTACTATCGCTTAAAGCAGTATTATTTGAAAATTACAGCTTTATGTCACACTCCTTGACGTCCCAAAAATAAGGATTTTATCACCGCAAGTATAAGCAGAAGTTAACGTTAACTTAAACGTAATATTACTTACTAGCCCAGAGAAGTAGAAAATAAAGCTGCCATGCTAAAATATAGTACTTTATAAGGAAAAGAAATTAACACGGAACCGACAGTTAGAATTATTGAGACGGTGTTAGTGTGAACTGTGACCTTTAAGCCAATAGATATACGGATGGCCTATGGAGTCCCAGTAATTTACAAAGGCTCATCGAATCACCAATCAACGGAACATATTTTGCTCTACAATGCACGATTGTAAAGTGACGATCGTGTCGAAAATTCCTATTGTCGCGGACTATAGCGAATTAAACTTCTAGTTGACTGCCGCACAGTATGGCCTGCTTCAATCCAATATCAATAAGTGTTATTTATTATGACATTGATTACCTCTAAGAACATAATATGAACTGTCATTCCCTTTCACATTACTTCCTTTGCTATAGTCGAACTCTTTGATGCATCCCACTTTGGATTTATTTTTAAAGTAGGACTTGAAACTAGACTTGCATTTGTAACGGAGTTTACAAATATTTCTATTGACTGCGAGGAGTGCCTAAAAATTATCACAATCAAATTATTAATTTCTAAGAATCTGTTCAGACAATCACGGGTCCAAATAAATTTGGAAGGTGTGAAAAGACTAACATAATAATTTACCTTATAGCACTTTCGCACGGCAACTTTTATACAAGCATCGCCGTATTTATCACGAAGAATATTGGGTGTTGAACGATCTATGTTCGTCTTTGGTCTGGATTCTCTTGAATATTCAATACTTAGACCTTCTCTTGCAACGGTGTGCGTCTGAAATTTTTAACTAGTAAGTTATTGCACTTCAAAGTGACGTGATGGACACAATTTTACGATCATCTTTTCTGATTATTGTTGTTTTACTGGCATCTTTCTATGAGATGTATAACTTACTTTAGTTGTATCTTCTTCAAAAGATTTTTCATTTTTAACATTTTTAAGTAATACTATAGCGCCTTTTAATTCAATATATTGTTCTTTAGAATTGTATGTTCTGTTAGCTTTGTTTTCTCTTGGCTTCTTTGATATAACATAATTCATTATTTCTAAAAACTTTCTTTTGATTTGGCTAGGAACTACATCTTTTGCTAAATAAATATTTTCATGCCAAAATTCTTTTGGCCCATTGTTTTCAACAATATTACAGTTCATCTGTAAAATTGAAATGTTACCTAATCAAGCTAAATCAATAGATTTTCAAATTAAATTACACAAAATATTTACACTTAACTTACAAATAATATGAAAAATAACAACAGCAAACAATTATAATTGCAAAGCCACATTGAAACTTCAAATGGCTGCGCACGAGTTGTATTACAATTAAAATAATATTTTTATTTATCAAAACCGAAAATTAAATACCGCTATTTATGGTTGAGTTAGGAACTATTTTCTGAACGTATTATGTTTTATATTAATTTCTTAATGTTAAATCAGTTGGCCTACTCGACTATCCCTACTTCTATTGTAGAGACCGTTTTTCTTGCACTTTCTATGGACTTTTAGCTATTATGCCTTTCATAGTTTTTATTTATTTAAGGATTTAATTGGAATGTATAGTATGAAATGAAAGTCATATTTTTTTGTATCATTTATCTTAACTAAATTATTTTTTCTATTACTTTTTACATTATTATTTTATTCATCACCGCTTTCGTTATCGCTATCACTCTCACTGACACTATTACTATCCGATTGGCTTGATGATTTCACAATTTTTCTAACATCAGTATAAGCTTTTTTGCATTGATTTTTACATTCGTCTTTTAAGGCTTTCTTTCTTTTCTTTTCACATGTATATACGCTGCAGGTCTCTTTTATGGCATAACCACACGCATTATTGCATTTTTTCATTGACTCTTTTTGACATCTCTTCTCATATTTATCCTTGAGCTTTCTGGCTCTTAAAAAAGCGTCTTGTCTAGTTTCATTGCGCAAAGATGTGAAATGTTTAAGTAGCTGTAACATAGTAAACACTTATAGATAGGGTATTTAATGCTGTATTTTTCAGAATATCAATCTTTTTTCTGACAAGTTTAGCCTAGAATAGATGTTCAATAATGTGTGACAAATAATTTTAAGCTCTAAGTGCACTAATTGCTGGTTTATATAAAGCTATTATTTCGTAAATGTTTATTATTTCTAAATAAACCTTTACCTTATTATTTGAAAGAACATTTATATTGCGCTGATCTTGTTTAGTCTTTAGGTTTTCTGGAAACAAAACTGTGTTTAGCAATGTAACTTTAAACTAAATAGGATCACAAAACTCCTGTAATGAACTTACTCTTTTTAAGTTTTTTGAAATTTGGTGGACTGAACTTTTCCTTTGAAATTTTAAGTTTATTATTACTAATATTTTTACTGTTCAATCTATAAGCGAATTCCTTGTCGCAGCCATCTTTAGAATTTTGTATAAAGTCTGATTTGAAATCGGATTTGCATTTGAAGCGCCTTTTGCATATATTTTTATTCACGATTTGCAAAGCCTGAAATTTCTACACGCTTTAAAAAGCTCCTTTTTGTTGTTAAAATGTTACGAAATCTAAGCACTGTGTGAAAACTTGCTCGTTTTCTTTTAATTGTATCGGAATATTATATTTAAAGAACTTACTTTTTTACATTTCTTTATTGGCATTTTTAAACACGTTGCTCCGTATTCGCTTCGAACAATTTGTTTTAGCAAATCTAATTTTTCTATGCCTTTTCTGGTGGTGAATTTTGGCACTTCTTCCCAGTTATTTATATCCTAAAGAATAACGTTAAAAATTAAAAAAAAATAAGCTAAATATCGGAAATTTTAATAATTGGAAATCTTACCTCTTTATTGTTTGTTAAAATTAGAACGGTTATTGTTTTATTATTATTAGAGTTATAATTTTTTCGGAAAATTTGTTCTCTGTCTTTTCTTAGCGCTAAAGGTTTATTTTTAATTTCTTGCCAAATTTTTTCGGGAGAAAACGATTCTGAATAAACAATTTTTTTAACCATACTACCGTTGTTTTTTATTTTAGGTAGTCCAGAAAGTTTTGTTCTATCTATTCTTTTTGAAGCCGTATGTTGGATACTAAACCTTGTCTTTTCACCTATCATATTTTTCTTTGGTTTGTTTGAATCACTTTTTACTATTGCTTTATGCGGTGTGTTCGTCGCTTCGCTTATATCACTGATATCTTTTATATCCTCGTTAATGCTGCTTGAATCTTGCGGTATATCTATAACAATCTGTTCTACTTCATCAGACTGTACGGTTTCTAATGAGCTGTCCATAAATTTAGCTTTGTTTTTACTCACACCATAATGTTTTAAGATATGTTTATTTTTATTATTTTTATTTATAACATTTTGATTCGCAACATTTTTATTTATAACTTGTTTGTCATCGACTTTAACATCGTTAGCGTAATCGGGCTGTGATTCAACATTTATCTCTTCCTTAGTATCCTCAGATTCTTTTTCATCTGATCCGCTAGCATATATCATTGCTGTTCCTATGTATGGACTTCTTGTATGCTTTTTATACGACCTATCTCTCTGCTCAAAACTTTGTTTGCTTGGCGTAAAGCTTTTGAATTTCTGATCGATTTCACGTAACGAAGAATCGCTTTGCAATGACTCTTCAGATTGGTAAATCTTTTCAAGGCGTTCGTAATTTTTTAAGAGATCTTGTAGTATTTTATTAGCTAATGTAATATTTTTAAGTACATCTGAAAACGCTTGCTCTTTCTGACTTTTATTTGATAGTGCATGACTTAACATGACCTGCAAAAGAAGTATTGAAAGTTTAGCGTAAAATATTCATATTTTAATAAGAACTTGTTTGAATATATTTTTACCGTAAATTTTAAAAGAACAAGCACATGACCGATGTAGAGGTAAAAGTACATTTGAATTTTACATAAAATATGAGCTATAAAACAAATTTTTATTCACGCATGAACTCCTGCTCATGATTTTGTAATAATAAAGTCTTGATATACGTCATACATTGATAAGAATATTTTCATAGTGACTCTTTATAAGGAGTTAAATTAAAGAAAACCGTTCGTAAAATAATTTTACGTTTCCATGTGTAGGGTACATACTCACGATGGTGGTGATAAGATACATACTTGTAGGCACTGCTATATTATATACAAGCTAATGCCCGCGACTTTGTTTTTATTTTTATATTTACTATTATTTTGTATTTACCGCGACGGTATTTTTTTAGACTTTTTCCCCGATAAATCAAAAACTATCATGACTAAAAATAATTAAAAATCTGTTTTAGAATGTACAAAGTAAACCCTTTCATATGATACCCCACACAGTACAGTTATCTCACTTTTAAATTTCAACCCTCCGATTTTCCTCCCTTTTTAAATAAGAACAAAAATAATTTCCTTTTTTTTAAATCCAGTGTCTTTGGGCCACTAATATACACAACTATTCCAAATTTCATGTCGATAGCTTCGGTAGTTACTGAAATAATCGAGTGTGACGGACGGACAGACGGACAGACGGACAGACAGACGGAGAAAGTCGCACCATAAGGGTTCCATTTTACCATTTTGGTACGGAACCCTAAAAACACGACTGCCAAGCCAAAAATTTTTTTTTTCAAAAATGTGTAGCCCATGTCACTCGGGATAATGTGAGGATTCTAAAAACACCTCATACAACAAATCTGTTCAGACATTTAGAAGTTATAATGGTAGAAGTTATAATGGAATTGTTAATTGGAATTACATACATACATGAACCCTGACAACATTACATTCTTTTTTTGGACAAACGTGTTAAAATATCACCTACCACGGATATGCCACGGATTCACTCAGGACTGACTGAAAATCTTTTCAGTGCCCTTACTTTCTGGCACAGAATATTAAGGAGAGAAGAGATGATTAGAAGATATGCAAACTCAACTTTCTCAAGCTGTTGATATGATAGACTTGGTCAGTTTTATCTTATAAGACCCACAGAGAACCAAGCCCATGTTCATATTGTCTGACTTAAAAATAAATGTTAGGTTTTTACTGTCAAGATATTTCCCGTAGCAAAATCCAGTATAGAAGTTAGCAGTGCTACACTTCTACAGCTTATCAGAAATAAGATACAACCATTAGCTCTGCGCATGTCTATATCTATTCTTGACTGCCTCGTTGGTTTAGCGGTTAGCATAGCCGACTGCGGATCACGAAATTGCTAGGCATAGACTATAGAGTTTTTCATTTTAAAAAATCTCAGTGTCAGCCCGGAAATGGACGTTGGCGGTGTTTCACCCCCGTGCCTCGGAGAGCACGTTAAGCCGTCGGTCCCGGCTATTATCACTAACATGATAATAAATCGTTAAAACCCTCCAACCCGCATTGGGGCAGCGTGGTGGGTCTAAGCTCTAATTCCCCCTCTCCTATGAGAGTGGAGGTCTGTGCCCAGCAGTGGGACGTTAGAGGCTGTAGTTGTATGTCTCTATATGTGTTTTACTAAGTTCTTTTATTGTTTCAGTTGATGAAATCCAGGTGGCTTCATACAAGATGCTCGGGTCCTTATATACACTGGGTACCGATGCGACCCTCACGCACGACAGAAAATATCTGAAAACTGAAATTGAAAGAAATAAACCCGCACTGGTAAGACTTCATTTAATAACTTCCACTTGAATTTTTGATTGTTGTTGTAACCCTCTAAACTAGAATGACATAGCGATAAATAAGTTAACATACTTAATTAAAATTATTAAAAAATCCTTTGCCCTGCCATACCTATTGATATTTTTTTTATTATAGCCGGTGTCATCGGGATGAAGGATTCTAACGATACGCCATACATCCTGTTCAGGCATTTAAAAAATATAAGTTAAAAGTTTGGTTGAATTTAGAAACTGACATACATACATAAACCCTAAAAACATTACACCTGGGTACACCTTTACAACCTTGGGAAGTCACGCAAAAAAAGGAGTGTAATATCCCTGCCCGAGTAGAAAATTTGTTTCCATAGTTGGGTTAAAGTTTAAAAAACGTATTAACTTATGCTTACAGGGCTCCTGCTTAGGCGCCTTCAGCTCAACATTCCCGGTGGCCTTCTTCGAGCCTCATCTCAACAAGCACAACCAGTTCTCTCTGCTGAACCGCATTGCAGACCATTCCCTAGAAGCTAAGGGTAAGTATTCTTTATTTATATTTACAAACATCAGATTGCTTTCATATCCCGATTAATCTGAAAATCTGAGACCTTTAACTATCGACTTCTATTTATTTATTTATTCTCAGACATAATGGCCAAAATGGAGAATTCGATGCCGACCCTCGAAGCGATACTCAACGAAGTGGATCAGTTCGTAGAGTCTGACAAGACGTACAATGAAGCTCCCCACATCATCGACGTGGTCATGCCGTTGCTGTGCTCTTATCTACCATTCTGGTGGGCTCAAGGACCTGACAATGTCACACCTACTGCTGGGTAAGTTATCTGTTTACTAGCTGATGCCCGCGACTTCGACCGCGTGTACAAATTTTTTTTCAATTCCCGAGGGAATTTTCCGGGATAAAAAGTAGTAGCCTATGTCATTCCCCGGGATATCACCTACCTTTATACCAAATTTCATCAAAATCGGATGAAAAGATTTGGACCGTTAAAGCGTAGCAGATAGACAGACACACTTTCGCATTTATAATATTAGTAAAGATTTCACTCAAGAAACCACAATCAACTTTCCAGAAACCACGTAACAATGGTAACAGCGGAACACATGAACCAGCTCCTTAAGAACGTTCTCAAACTCATCAAGAAGAACATTGGCAACGAAAGTGCTCCTTGGATGACCCGCATTGCTACATACACGCAACAGATCATCATCAATAGTTCTGAGGAATTGCTGAGAGAGTCCTTCTTACCTCTCGCAGAGAGAGTGAGAAAGAGGACGGACACTATGTTCCATAAGGAAGAGAGTTTAAGAGGTTTTATTAAGGTAAGTCTGTTGTTAAAAAACCTGCCGTACCATATCAAAAGCTTAGGATGAATCTTGAAGGATAAATCGCGAAAATAATGTCTTCTTCAAAACTTTGGCTGCTAATGTAATTTGCAAAGTGCAAACGAATAACGCAGAAGTTAGTAAAATGACAAATTTCCAACAATATTTATTTGAAATATAATTTGATGATTTAGATTAGATGAGGTTAGAAAGACATTATAGAATCCAAATCTGAAATCTATCATAACCCCATTATTATTTTAGTCCTCAACGGATGACACATCGCAAGTAGAGTCTCAGATACAAGAGGACTGGCAGCTACTGGTGCGTGATATTTACTCGTTCTATCCACTTCTTATCAAGTACGTCGATCTGCAGAGGAATCATTGGCTTCGGAATAACGTTCCAGGTAATTCTTATAGCCGTTTCGCTTCGCTCACGTTAAATTCGATTTTCATAGAAATTTTAAAGCCCTAGTTTACCCCCTCAGGGGTTTAATTTTCAAAAATCCTTTCTTAGCGTATGCCTACGTCATAAAAGCTATCTGTATGCTAAACTTCACCCCGATCCGTTTAGTGGTTTGAGCTGTGCGTTGTTAGATTTCGTCAGTTAGCTACTTATATATATTTAGATGTATTTTCTCAATTTTAGCCAGAATTTGCAATACCTACTCTGAAAGAATCATATAATATGTTTTCAGTTATAGCACTAAATTTTAAAGCATTAATTGCGGCAGATATTAATTTTCTCAATTGACTTTGAAGAACGATGTGCACTTATTGTTTTTTTTATACAGAGGCCGAAGAACTATACAATCATGTGGCAGAAATCTTCAACATCTGGTCCAAGAGTCAGTACTTCCTAAAGGAAGAACAGAACTTTATATCGGCTAACGAAATAGACAATATGGTAAATAAAACTTACTTTATTACCGTCCTTGGTTTGAGACATTTCATCAGTTATGGTGTTTAAATATTGCTGTTTTTCTTTTGGAATTGGAAATAAGAAATTTGAGTTAATGGTCTTGTCATGAACATTAGTTATTTCAATTTTTTTGTAGATACTAGAAGTCTAGTCCATTATGGATTGTAATAAGATCGTGCCATTTATTATTATTAAGTTATTATTTGTTCATAACGTAATTATTGTTACCAAAGCAATGTTCTATAACAAACGAATTTCTTGTTTTCATTGAGATTTGTATTACAAAAGTTTACGACGGTTAATTTGATTTTTTATCTTCTCTATAAGGCTCTAACAGCTTTGAACCGCCGTTATAAATGTGTAAATCTTAGTGAGCCAAATGTCGTGTCTTCTGTTTCTTTTTTTTTATTGTTGTGTTAAGGCGAATGGTCTCATCAATTTCATTCTTTTTTTCCTCGCTCGCAATTAATTATTTGGAGCTAAATGTATTTTTCTATTTATCTTCAACTGTCACTATTGTACCATCAAGTGATTGAGTAGATTTTTTGTATTCAACCTGACTTCTCAAATATTTAGAAATTAGCTAAATCTTTTTGAGATTTTATGTTGCATAACTATTTTAAACTATCAATTAAGGTAAAAAAAGTGTGTCGCACTTTGGTGACGTCACTGTTCAATATTTCGTACGAAATCCCATACTAAGCACGCGTTTTGACGTTTTAAAAAAGATGCGTCAAATACCCAATTGGGGCTAGAAAATGTATTACTCACATGTGTAATGATTCGCCTTAAGTTCCACTTTCTTTTGTCACGCCTAGGTGTTGATTATGCCTACCGCAACTCGAAGGGTTACCACCGTTGTTGACGGGACACCGCAAGGTGGAGGAAAGGTAATGTTTCTTTTTCTTTCTAACATATCTTTCGCGTTGAACTTCTAGAAACCTTTAATGTGAAATGTCATTTTGAAATGCCAGTTTACCACGTATAACTTAGGTACCTTCAAGGCAAGAGTGAATAGGCATCTTTAGGTCAACCCCCTTAAGTTAACTAACCTGTGTAGACGTAATTCTATAATGTCTATGTACATTAGCAAAATAACGCCAAAAAAAAATACCAAAGCTACGTTATTAGCTATGGTATTTTTTTTTTGGCACAGAAGAAATTTATACTATAGAACTTAATGCTGGCTAGCCTAACCTAATTACTATATAAATCATGCCCGCATGGAATGGTGGCCAGAATGCTGGCTGCATTTCCGCGCTGGACAGCCAGGCTGATCCTTTGCGCAAAAAATGAGCCAGCCCTTCTGTCACCAGATGAGGCAATTAATCGCGGTGAAATATCTCGTCAAAAGTTTTTGAGCACTAAGACTCCATGGCCCCAGGGTCTCCACGGCAAACGGAACAAATATGCCGGTTTCAGCCCTTTCTGCTGCGGCTCCCGGCCTTGATGCTGTCTCCCTGATATGACACGATATGTCTACGCATGTTGCGTCCCACATTAGCGCCCGTCCCCGTTCCCAGGGAACGAGCGTCAATCCATCAGGTCTCTTGCCATCATCCCGACTTATCCCTGCCGGCTCAATGAGCGCAGGAATATCTATGGTGGCAAGAGCCCTTTTGATCGTATCATTGAGAGAGCCATGCCGAAAAAGCCTACCAGCGCTCCTTTGGCAAGAGAGTCCGTGAATTCCAAATTTATATTCTTTGGTATTACTTTTTTTTTAACTTCATCATGAACAATCAATAAATCACTAACATATTACTAGAAGTTCAACGTGACCTCTGTCTATACTAATTTTATATTTTCTTACGTTTGTATTACAATATGTGTACTAACAGTTGCTACGAAATTATATTATTTAGTAGTATCTTTCCGCTAAATAAGTCTATTTTTAAATGGTATAACAAATTGCAGAGACATCTTTTGTAAAAAAATATTTAGTCAAATAACTACTAAACTTGCGAAGTATATTAAAAAATAATTTTGCTGAAAATTAAGTAGAAGATAATACTTGTCGTATAACTCCGAAGGATCTCCTAAATTTTAAGATGCCTTAAAGCACTTAATGTAATTTATTTGCACTGCCATCCATAAAAGTTCAAACAATTTAAACGCTTCGTACAAATTTTGAAATCCCCTTTCTACCGCTAACGGAAACCTGCGATCCCGTGACGTCACGTAAGTTGAAATATGGCGTCATTTTCATAGTATAGTTACTATTTTATTTGGCTTTAAAACAATTAACGCTAAATGTAGATTATTATACTCATGCTTTGTCCTCGAGATTAGCATTAGGTATACATGTAGTAGACACACGGTGTCGCCAATCTGCACTGTCTATTGAGATTTTTTTTTTTTTTTTGCGGGTGATATCACTATTCACTAGTCATTAGGTACCTGCAATCTTCATTACACGTTCAGTGCTCCGCCAGTCTGCACGCGTTCGTTCGTACTGTGCATTTAAGTGTTCCTTTAAAAAAAATAGACATGGGGAAACGTACTCGTGCCGTTTCCGAGGACTATGAATCTATAGCTAACAAAATAAGAAAATTGGAACAAAAATTAATGCGCACACGACGCAGAGATCGACGAAGAACACCGAGATCTTCAAGGCTGTCATTGTCTTCATCATCGGACACATCAAGATCATCATCACGCTCATCACGCTCAAAGTCCGCTTCAGGTTCGCGGTCACCGCTGCCGGACACAATACACATTGAAGGTAGATGAAATCTCATATACCCACAATATACTCGTTTTAAATCAATACTGCGGTTAACCTTTGGGGTTATCACTCTATTGAAAAAACGGCGTCTTTTTATTTACGTTGTACCACAATATGTTCGTTTTAAATCAATACTGCGGTTAACCTATGGGGTTATCACTCTATTGAAAAAACGGCGTCTTTTCATTTACGTTATAATATAGTGATGCGGGTAGTCTGTGGGATTTTCACTTCGCTATAAATGACGTAGTAAAATAAAAGTGATGATGCGGTCATTCTCTGGGGATGTCACTTCATTGCTTACGTATATGACACACCGACTCAAATAAAACGCAATAAATTACTAATGCGGCCAGCCTTAGGGGCTGTCACTTTACTAATAATTGCAGAAGTATAAAGTTGAAGATGCGGTCAGCCTTTGGGGCTGTCACATAACCAAAATATACTATCTATATTTAATTCATTATCCAGGTGTGCCAATACCGGCGACCAGTGCCACTGCCGCCACCGATTGTGAGGCCGCGCCGTTAGCTTCCACCAGTGCTACTGCTGCCGCTGAGCTGCCCTCAGCCAGCGTTGCTCAGGCAGCGCCTGGTACATCAGCTCCTACCACCAGTGATGGAATCGACATGATGCCGTCCCCAGTAGACCCGACAGCGGCTCTGGACCGTGAACTCCTATTAATACTAGGAGAGGATCCTACGCAGGCAAAGTCGTACGGTGAACCGATTCAACCAGACCTTGCCATCCGTCTGCAGCATATAGCTAGGACGGGTTTGCAGAAAGATATCCGTAAGGAGCTCACAGATAAGTATTTACCGCCGGCAAACTGCACCTTGATTGAAGCGCCCTTTCTCAATCCGGAAGTGATTGCTGCTGTCCCCGAGGCGGTGGTTAAAAGAGATAAAGGTATAGAGCTCAGACAAAAGCAACGCTCTTCCACAATATCATGTGTTGCTGAAGCAATCACTCTGCTAATGTCTTCCGAGCCGAAAAATACCGGTCTCATCCAAATCTTGATGGACGCAATTAAGCTTTTATGTGATAGCCAAAACATGGACTCAAATATTAGAAGAAGCTTCGTCCTGAACTGCCTTAAGAAAGACCTCAAAGATCAGTTACAAGCTACAAAAATTGATAAACTTCTCTTTGGCGAAGGCTTGGCTGAAACGTTAAAGGCGGCCAAAGCCATATCCAAATCCGGAGCTGACATGAAGCCAACATCTATGAAACAAACGCCTGTACAAAAAAAGACGCCACAGAAACATTTAAACTGGCGTGCTCCTCCCCAGAACAACAGGCCGAAAGGGACTCAGAGGACGAAGGCCTACAAGGATCGCCCCGCCAGCTCATCGAAGCCGTCGTCGCGTCAAGCGCAGAATCGCAGCCGCAACCGCCACTAGACATGGTGAGTTACGCCGGTAGGCTTTCATACTTTTATGATCAATGGTCACTCATAACAAGCGACAATTTAATACTTTCTTGGATAGAGGGGTACAAAATACCTTTTTCCCGTCCAGTGAAACAAACAAACGTTCCTGCGACAAGAATGTTTTCTGCCACGGAAAGAATTAAATACGAACTTTCTATTCGTGATCTATTAAAAATAGGAGCTGTCACGGAATGTGAACCTTGCAAGGGTCAATTTCTATCTCCTATATTTTTAGTACCGAAACCTAATGGAAAATATAGGTTTATTCTAAACTTAAAATCATTAAATAAGTTTATTGATACTTCTCACTTCAAGCTTGAAGATTTGCGAACGGCCTTAAAACTTGTTTCTAGAGAATGTTTTATGAGTACGGTAGATCTAAAAGATGCATATTTTTTGATACGCATTCATGATCATTCCAAAAAGTACCTCCGTTTTCAATTTGACAAGAAAATATATGAATTTAATGTTTTACCTTTTGGCCTTAATACTGCCCCTTTTGTTTTTACAAAGATCATGAAACCGGTAATCAGTTTACTGAGATCGTGTGGCCATTTATCAACGATATATCTAGATGATACTTTATTGATATCTAATAGTCTAAAATCATGTCTGGAAAACATTAACGACACAACTAGACTTTTCGAAGCCCTAAGTTTCATTATCAACACCGAAAAGAGTAATCTCTCCCCGAATACAACATGTAAATTCCTGGGTTTCATAATTGATTCCCAGAATCTAAAAGTCACCTTACCTCAAGAAAAAGTCTCAAGAATTAAAACTGAAGTCAGTAAATTCCTTAGTATAAAACACTGTAAAGTTAGAGAATTCGCTCGTTTAGTGGGGCTACTTACCTCTGCCTGTCCAGCCGTTAAATACGGCTGGCTTTATACAAAAGAACTGGAGCGATGTAAATATTTAACCCTGAAAGGTGATACTAATTATGACAAACACATGAGCATTCCACCGTCAGTATTACCAGATCTTGAGTGGTGGTCTCATACGATGGTTAATCCCATGAATGATATTAAACAAAATGAGTTTTGTTTGGAAATCTATAGCGATGCCTCAACTACGGGATGGGGAGCCGCCTGTGGTGGGGAACGCGCTAGTGGGATGTGGACGGCCAGTGAACGTTCTCGACATATCAACTATTTAGAACTCTTAGCTGCCTTTTTTGGTTTGAAAATCTTTGCCAAATCTTTTCACGACTGTCAAATACTTTTACGGATTGATAATACTACGGCGATTTCATATATAAACCGCATGGGAGGCGTCCAGTTCCCTCATCTCACAAACGTTACTAGGGAACTCTGGCAGTGGTGTGAAGCACGTAATCTAGACGTCTTCGCGTCATACATTAGCTCAGTCGATAATAATGTTGCGGATACAGAATCGCGACGTGTCCATCCAGATATTGAATGGGAGCTGTCAGATATTGCTTTTGAAAAAATTGTGCAACGTTTTGGAAATCCTGAAATTGACATATTTGCGAGTAGGCTGAACAAGAAATGTGCTAAATACATATCATGGCACAGAGACCCAGACGCTTTTATAATAGATGCGTTTACAATACCGTGGTCAGATCTTTATTTCTATAGTTTTCCACCATTTGCCGTTATATTGAAGGCACTGAGGAAAATTATTAATGACAAGGCTAAGGGAATCATGGTAGTCCCATTTTGGCCCACGCAACCATGGTACCCCTTATTTAAAAGTCTATTAATTTCTAAACCGCTGGTCTTACAGCCCTCTGACACTTTGATTATCTCCCATTCCAGCAATCGAGATGTGCATCGGAAGATTACCCTGGTTGCCGGGATGTTATCAGGACGTCACTCTTGAGAAGAGGTGTACCCCCAGCTTCCTTTCCTATAATGTTGGCATCACTTTCTGAAAACTCAGTAAAGCAGTACGACACATGCTTAAAAAAGTGGTTCATATTTTGCAAATCGAATAAAATCAATTTTTACTTGGGATCTGTACAAAGTATAATAATGTTTTTAACACAATTGTATGAGTGTGGTGCAAAATATGGAACTTTAAATAGTTGTAGATCAGCTCTTTCTCTCGTTCTCGGCCAAGAATTAACCAATAATGATCATATCAAGCGTTTCCTTAAGGGGGTGTTTAGATTGCGTCCACCGTTGCCCAAGTATAACACCACATGGGACACATCTATTGTACTTAATTTCTTAGCAAGTTGGTACCCCAACGAAACCTTAACTTTAGAAAATTTATCAAAAAAATTGGCAACTTTACTTGCTCTAACAACAGCACATAGAGTACAAACAATCGCTAAGATTAATATAAAAAATATAGAAATTCTACAAAATAAAATAAGCATAAAAATCCCAGACTTGATAAAATCCTCCCGTCCTGGAACAGCTCAGCCAGTGTTGATTCTTCCTACTTTTCATGAGCGGCCAGATATTTTGTCCTGTTGTTACATTGCGCTGTTATCTAAATGTAACGCAATCTTTGCGTTGTGATAATAATCTTTTTATAAGTATTAGGAAACCTCATAAATCCATCATATGTCAGACTTTGAGCAGATGGATTAAAACAACTCTAAGTAGTTGTGGAATAGATGTGTCCATTTTTACCGCCCATAGCACAAGACATGCTGCTACTTCCAAAGCTCATAGTCTGGGGGTTAATTTAGACCTTATCAGAAAAACTGCAGGATGGAGCGGTAGCTCCCAAACATTTGGAAAATTTTATAATAGAATTATTGTAACTCAAAATGCTAATCGTGATGTCTCTTTCGCAAGAGGTATTATGAGTGATTCACTATGATTAAAAAAAAAAAAAAAACATTAAAACTTATTTGATGTTAATTTATTACAATGTCTTGATTCTATTGTATGTAATAAGCTAAAATATTTGATGATTCATTTGTTGCTAGATAAATAAATCTATTGTTTCTTTGAAAGTTGATATTTTCACTCTCAACATCTACATGTATACCTAATGCTAATCTCGAGGACAAAGCATGAGTATAATTAATGATTAAACGAACTTACCTGTACGTGAAGTTCTATCATAATTATACGAAGGCTTTGTCCGAAGAGATTAGCAACCCACCCACCCCATTTAACATTTCCCGAATAATGAGACTATTTAACGTCATACATACCTACTTACCTTGTTAAATCTGCCTACCTTATATATTTTACAGTATATACATTCAAATGTCAACTTTGACAAAGAATAATTGCTAGATGCTCCAAACTAAATGAAGATTGCAGGTACCTAATGACTAGTGAATAGTGATATCACCCGCAAAAAAAAAAAAAAATCTCAATAGACAGTGCAGATTGACACCGTGTGTCTACTACATGTATACCTAATGCTAATCTCTTCGGACAAAGCCTTCGTATAATTATGATAGAACTTCACGTACAGGTAAGTTCGTTTAATCATTATCTAATTATAAGTATCGGAATGTTCATTGTAGAAACCAAAAGACAAAGAAACCACGTTGAGACATTTCAAGCTAAAACTTTGCTAATTTTGTATTTGTTCCGAGCCTAAAACTGCTTAGCTTGTGATTTTACCTCACTTTAAGTTTGCAAAAAAATACACGCTAACCTTGTATTCAATAGATGCCTTAATATGACTAATAATGTTCCAAATAAGTAACAACAAAATATAATATAAACCTGATAGAGAAAAATCCTAGACTATTAGCCTTTTTTAACCGACTTTCAAAAAGGAGGAGGTTCTCAATTCGGCGCGTATTTTTTTTTCTATATCATATGATATTTACCTACTTATCGTATTCAATATTTTGAGATTGCGTTTTATTTTGTATTGTAGGTATTTATGTTTTAAGTATTGTATTTTATAATAATATGGGCCTTGTTGCCTGAAACAAATTAATAAATATAAAAAAAAGTCTAAAAGAGGGTTGACGTCGATAATAATCTTACTGTTGCAAATGTTACAGAAAAAAAAGAAGAACCGTGACAAGAAACGCGACAAGGACAAGGAAGTGCAGGCATCACTGATGGTCGCGTGCCTGAAGAGGCTGTTGCCGGTTGGTCTGAATCTCTTCGCGGGCAGAGAGCAGGAGTTAGTGCAACATTGTAAAGATCGGTTTTTGAAGGTTAGATTTTTATAATTTCTTTGCCGGTAGGGTGGCAACTAGCCACGGCCGAAGCCTAACACCAGATCAGACCAGAGAAAATTTTGAAATTATATATACCCAAATTAACCCTGCCGGGAATCGAGAGTAGAGCCAGGGAGGTCGTCAAAAGATTTGTTATATCCACATATCGCGTAACCTTTTTCACAGTCCTATTCTCAATTGGTTTGCAACTTGCGAATGATATTTATTGTCGTTACTTATTGTGATAATCACATGTTAGTAGAAAATGTAAACCAATGTAGGCGCACTCACACAAACATTTGTTACAGAAAATGTCCGAACAAGACGTAGCGGAATTCGCGAAAACCCAACTTACATTACCGGATAAGATAGACCCAGCGGACGAGATGTCGTGGCAGCATTATCTGTACAGCAAGCTGGGGTCGAAGAGCAAAACGACCATCACTGTTGAGACCTCGGAGAACAAGGCCAAGATTATTGATGATACGGTGGAGAGGATCGTGGCGATGAGCAAAGTACTGTTTGGATTGCATATGGTGAGTTTAGAAATAAACTAGCTGATGCTCGTGCGTGGATTTAGGTTTATCAAAATCCCGTGGGAGCTGTTAGTTTTCCCGGGATAAAAAGTAGCCAATGACATTCTCCAGGACCTCAACTTCTTCTCATTCGTTCACTCTTGGCAGAGTGGTCGTGGTTATGAAGGCCTTCACAGCAGCTCTTGCGATCTCCCTCCAGCGACCTCAACTATAAACATGCAAAAAGTCACGTCGATCCGTTGCTCTGTTGTGGCGCGATTGGAGGAAATACCGACAAACAAAAACACACTTTCGCATTTATAATTAGTAAAATTTTAGCTAATTGGATGATTTACCGAAAAAAATATACGTGAATGTAAAATGTCGCGCAAAATAATTGAACAAATGTATAAAGTACTTAACAATTTTAAAAAACTTCTTGTTGTTTGTTCTACTTTGTTAAAAGTTTCTTTTTCTTATTTTTAGAAATTAAAAAAAAAAAAAAATGAGCATCCTCAACTACATAGAGAATGCATATTTCTTTTCTGCAATTAGCAAAATAGATATAAATCATTTTCTATCTAGTTTCTTAAATCAGACTCCTAATTTTGAGTTTAACATCTTTAAAATCAATTTATTTCATCGTTTTTAATTTAAATAACTATTTAATTTCATTCGTATAATTATTTTGGCTTTTATTTTGTTCAGAAAACTTACAGCTACAACAAAAATGGATAGATAATTAGATAAAATTAAAATCTAAATTAAATCTAAATTAAAAACTAAAAACTAAACATTAAAAATATCATCTATCCCGCTGCAATGAGGCAGTGTGCCCAGAACGCTGGCTGCGTTACCCCGCTGAATAGCCAAACTTATATGTTGGCCGAGGTAACTGCCAGCCCTCCGGTCACCTGTGGACTCTGTGAGACGAGAAGATAGATCCTTAAAAAAGGATCTGGCATCTTCGCCCCACGACCCCAGGGTTTCAACACCAAAAGGCACAAAAATGAAATTATTTTCAATAATTTCATACTTGCGCCTCTTGGCTCTTTCTGCATTAGTGGCCGCCGCCCCCGCTGACATGGAGGACGCCTGCAAGTGGGATAACGCTAGCGTATCCACGCATGTGGCATCCCAAACAAGCGACCTTCCTTGCTTCCACGGAACAAGAGTCATCCCGTCAGGTCTCTTACCATCACTGCGCGCCAAGCCATTAGGCTCTAACACTGCAGGCACTTTAGCGGTGGCAAGAGACCTACGAATGATGTCGTTCAGGGAAGCATGTCGCGAAAGACGACCGGCACTTTTAATACAAGAAAGCCCGTGATGGCCATACGCGTCCACTGCCCCACCACAGTGGCAAAGATGTGGCTGTTGTAACTTGGCGCCAAGTCGAAGACCAACCGCAATCGTCAGAGTGAGGTGGTCCAACAGAGTGCCTAAATGCTTAGACGGGAGAGCATGAAGCCAGTAACTTGATTCCCTCGTAGACACCGCAAGAAGACGAGCACGGTCGCTTGCAGTAGGTGATGAATTTATAAGCTCCTGCAAAACATCTGAACATAGTGCGTCGTCCCATTGTCTTTGAGAAAACAAAGATACCGGCTCCTTACTAGGACATGCCACATTGAAAGCACCTCTAGCCTCAGCCAAATACGACGGCTCAATGGGACCTAATGATCGGTTTAAAATATTGCCAAAGAGCTTAATCGTACTATAAGCAGAAGATAAAAATGCTGGTAATGATACACTGCTAATTTTACGAATGCCTAAACCACCGTACCGAACTGGGAGAGAGGCTTGTGTCCAAGTCATGCCATCTAAAGGACAATTTAGAATTTTGGATAGAGTGTTTTTTTTTTCTTATCCAAATCGTTCAATAAGGGAAGGAACTTCCAAAGTGGTGAGCATCGAAGAAAATATGTAAATTTTGGAACGAAAAGACAATATTTAATAATAAAAAGGGCCATGTGTGAATTAATTTGGAAGAGGCGTTCCGAACATTGATCAAATTTAGTAATTTGGTCATTGGAATAGAATCAACTAAGACGGGAGCCCCAAGAAGGCGTAGCGAATCTTCACTTAAAATTTTGATTCCTGGTGCCAAATGATTAAACTGTTCAGTAATGATGTGTCTTTTTTGGTCTTCCATTGAATTTGGAATATAGAGCTCACATTTGCCAAAATTCAATTCCAAACCAACAGATTTAAATTGTTCAATTAAAACCGCAAGATCACCTAAAACAGATGACGCTTCACCTCCTAAAGTTCCATCATCTAGATACCAAATGTTAAATTTAGAATTCAATTCCGAAATAATTGGGTGAATAGCCAAACTAAAAATAGCAGGTCCCAGTGGATCTCCCTGTTGGCAGCCTACAGCAGAGCTTAGAAAATTGGATTTATATAATAATTTGGTAGGTTCCGCGTAACATTGCCAAAGGTAAGGGAAAATTTTTGGAATTTTGTTTTTAACCTCAGAGAGGAGGATGTTACGATCAATTGAGTTAAAAGCATTTTTAACATCAACTTTCAGCAACACCTCCTCACCTGAGTTTAATAGAAAAGTACGAGCAGCGTGAACTGCAGCTTCACAACCACCCTTACATCCGAAGCCTAGTTGTATAGGTTGAAAAAATTCTGACATAGATGGTGCAATGTTCTTGCAGCAGATTTTGGAAACAATGCGTCTTATGGTGGAACCCACAGCAATCGGTCGTACACCACTATCTTTTTTGGCAAGGGCACAAAGATTGGCGCCGTACAAAATTGGTGTTATTTCTTTAGGTACGACGCCCGATAACATTAAGTTAACTAAATTGGTGATTGATTGTAAAAGTCCCTTACCAATATCACAGTTTAATCCAATTAAGTCTTTAAAATGCTGTGGTGACATGGCATCTATACCGCCAGCAGAACCATTTCTAAAAGACAATTTTATTTATTTTATTTCGTATAAGGTATCCGATATATATGTTTCGTATAATGTAGATCGACCATCCGCAACAAATGAGTAAGAACGTGTACCGTTCCGTGGTATCCATACAACGGAAGCGCGCCGTCATCGCGTGCTTCAGGCAGACCTCGCTACATTCCCTGCCCAGGTTCTTTGGCTGATGTGTGTCTGAGTTGTTTGACTTGTGTGATCATTGTTTTAAACCATTTACTAACCGACTTCAATACAAGGAAGTCAACCATTCGACACGTCTGTATTGGACCTGCAAAATATTCACATTATACGATAATCTATATGGGATTCCAAACAAATATACAAATTGAATCTATATGGGATTCCAAACAAATATACAAATTGAACTCTATAATGCACGATTCTTTACAATCGTGCATTGTCCAGTCATCTCCTGAAGATGCTCCGGTATCGGAGTGAAACGTACGTTGAAAGTTTGAATGATTTCTGTGGTATGGTGAATATCGCAAGCTACGAGTATAGTGCAAGAAACAGATTTACCTATTGCGGCGGTTTATAGCGAATTAAACTTCTACTCCCTTCATTATCATGGACTTCCGCGAAATAACGCCACTTTTATCCAAATATACAAAATTTCATAGGTGTATGCATGTATGTTCTCCGAAACTATTAATCGGATTGTGACCATTCCCTTCACTTAGGGAACAGTGCAAGTTTCATAAAAATCCGTTCAGTAGTTTTCAAGATATGGACAGTTAAGTGTGTGATGAAGTTGGTTTAACTTTCAATGCAAAATGCCAAAGGCTTCCTCTTGAACTAACATCGTGAGTTGTATGCATGCTGCTTTGGATTAACAAGGCAACAAAGCCGAAACAACGTACGAATAACTGGAAGAGAATATTATGCGCCGCGCGGAAGCGAGCAGCGATGGCTTGCTTGAGGTCCACACACCTTTATAAAATCAGTCGGTAAGATATTATCTAGAATATGCAGAATAAACTACGCAATTCATTCCGTTCGGGCATTATTCATTCCGCTGGATGTGACGTCACCAATTTATTCCGTTCGTACAGTACGCTTACTCTGAGTTTTTACATTGCAAATTCGTTAGCGTTAAAGTAAAATGAACCTTCAGTTCATTTCATCATTTCGTGTATTTATTCACAGCCACCGCTCCAAACGCAGAATTTGTGACTTTAAAGCAAGAGCTTTTGGGTCCATTTTACTTTGACGCTAATGTGATCGAACACTGAATACGATCAATCGAATTTTCAATGTAAAAACTCAGAGTAAGCACACAGTATTCATTCCGTGTGATGTGACGTCACCAATTCATTCCGTAGTTCGTTTCCGTCACTAATTGAATCACCATCTAAGACTGTCTAGTAAAATTGTATTCAAAAGTTATACCCATTTTCAAATTGCGCTTACCGAAAAAATATTTTTTCAGACATAGAGCCTGTAATATCTTCGCGCGAACATATTACGAGCTGTGGCTGGAAGAAGAGAACATTGGTCAGGAAGTCATGATCGAAGATCTCACGGTTAGTTACATCCCATCCATCACTGCGTCCACTGCTGGACATAAGTGACTGTACGACTTGATTTACGTTGTATTTTTCTCTCTGCATCGTATCTCTCATGGCTGAGGGTCGTGACCCCTTCCAATAATCACATAATACTTTGATTTTCTTGGGATAATAATGCCGTGGGTTACCAGGTCCTTCCGTATTTTCAACTAAGGTATTTCAACTCTTAGGTTTCTAACGACTATTATTATCATAGTAAATGTTTGTGATAATAACCGAGGGACACACGGCTTAACGTCCTCTCCGAGGCGGAGGAAACGTAAAGGCCTGATTCGTACTACCAAATTCGGTCACCCATCCAGTTACCAACTATCTTCTATACAATATTCTTTGCAGCAATCCTTCGAAGATGCAGAACTGAAAAAGAGCGATCTTGTGGAGGAGGACGGTAAACCCGATCCTCTCACGCAGCTCGTCACCACGTTCTGCCGCGGCGCCATGACTGAGCGATCTGGAGCATTGCAGGTAGCTTGCAATTTTCGACTACCTACAAATTGTCGACCACTTATTAGGTTTCGTTCGTACTACACATTTTTTCAAACTCAAACTCAGACTACATTTATTCAAAATTGGTACACCTTCTGAACGTTAAGTTTACAAAATATAAGATGTGATGGTAATAATTAATCACGGTATCTTAAAACTAAAGCTACGAGGGTTCCAAACACACCCTGGTCTGAGAAAAGCCCACAAAAAACTCAGCCGTTTTTTTTTAGTATGACCATCTCACAAATATCGTAAACTAGATGATTCCCGCGACTTCGTCCGCGTGGACCAAGTTTTTTCGATTCCCGCGGGAACTCTTGAATTTTCTGGAAAAAAAGTAGCCTATGTCCTTCCCCGGGATACAGCCTATCCCTGTACCAAATTTCATCAAAATCGGTTGAATAGATGGGCCGTAAAAGCGTAGCAGACAGACACACTTTCGCATTTATAATATTAGTATGGATTAATTAGATTTATATCCATGCTTTGTTATCATTGCGCTTTCGCCTGGTGATAAGGGGATCCTTCCAGGGATCGAACTGTTGTCTTAACGTGACTTCCCACGTTAAGACAACAGCGCTCAACACTGCGCCAAGGAGGTCAATAATCTAACTAGGATCTGTATTCCGAACCGGAGGTAAAGTCAAAACAAATATACTTATTAATCATACGCAGGAAGATCCACTGTACATGTCGTACGCGCATATAATAGCGAAGTCGTGTGGTGAGGAAGAAGAAGAAGGAGGAGACGAGGAAGAAGGAGGCGCAGAACCCGAGGGCGGGGGGGACGAGGAAGGGCGTGCTAGTATACACGTAAGAATATTTGTTATATTTACTTATCAAGACACGTGTTATCTCATAAAAGTCTTAAATCGTCAAAAAATCATTTTTAAAACAAGCTTTTATCGTCCGCCATATTGAATTTAGTGTAACGTAATTTTTTCGTATTCTTCTCAGCATTTCCTTTAATTGATACCCATATTATGGCCCACAAAAAACAATAGTCGGCCATCTTTGGGAGTCTGCCATATTTGATTAAGAATGACGTCACTTAGCTAATCAAGCATTGTCATCCAAAATAAACGTGTATCTACACAAAACTCAGCTCAATCGATTTGGGATTACTGCTTTAAAATTCAGTCGGAATATTTGACCTAAACAAACCCATATATGTACATTGCATGTCATGCTCTATCCACTTATAGAAGGAGTACTCATATGCTTGCACCTCACATAAAAAAACCTGAATGATGCAAATGATATAGCTCGCTATTGAAAAATGTTTAGTAAAATGTCAAAACTTTATTTTTACACGCAGAAAACTATGGATACTTATATGGTATGTATGGTACAAAATTTATCGGCAATATTTATAGGTAATTCGATCGACTTTAAGCGTAGGTACGAGTTGCAAAGCCTCTTTTCGATATTTGCAAATCATTTACACAGAGAATTTGTACAAGTAGTACAGCAAAAATATATCATTCACCTCGAAAATATCCTATATGAGATTCAGCTATCAAAAGCTTTGAAACTCCAATCATTTAGTACATTCATGTACTGCTTCATTTTTTATGTCCTTCAAAACACTGCGTTTGGTTGTCAGTTCTCAGTTTTTACTACTCACGTTACAATTTAACTGAACAGTCCAAATGACCAGTTAAAACTGTCGGTCAAAATTAAGTTTGTAGCGGACTTCATACATCGTGACAACAGATATATAGGCGCTAGTCTTATTATTTTGACAATGTTTCATAAATAAATACGGCACCTTTAGAACTATCATTGCAGTATTTTTTGGACATTTGGTTACAGCCGAACTGTTAAGTAATGATTTGAATACTCCAGGAACAAGAAATGGAGAAGCAAAAGCTGTTATTCCACCAGAAGCGTCTAGCGAACCGTGGTGTGGCAGAAATGGTATTGCTCCACATATCCGCCTCCAAAGGACAACCGAGTGATATGGTCATGAAAACGCTGCAACTTGGCATCTCTATTCTGAGGGGAGGCAACATTGATATACAAATGGTGAGAAAACGTTTACATTGTGGCCAATTCCGTGTAACACAATCTCTGAGTCTAAACTAAACTAAAATGACAGCTTTAAATCTAGTTTTGTCGCTTTCTGCAGGAGCAATATTTTGAATGTTGCCATTTTAGTTTAGTTTAGGGATTGTGGACTACAGAATCAGTCCCATTATATTTTAACTTGGTTCTTTAGTAGTTCTAGCGTCCGACCGAACTTTCATTTTTGGTCTAATTTCGGTACTAAAACGGGTTTCGGCTTAGTTTCGATTTCGGCTGCCATCCGGCCGAAATTAAGTTCAGGGGTTTCGGTACATTGAGCTGCGAGCGACGAAGTGTCATTTTGCCGCGTCTGCGCTCACAGCCGTGAGTCGTGTCATGACACGAATTGCATGTTAAAAATAAAAAATGATGACTGATTTTGATAAATGATAATATTTACTTTATTGTCCCACGAACATATGACCTTTTTTGCAAGATTTGGTTTCGGTTTCGGCCGAAACTGAGACCGAAGCTGAAATACGGTTTCGGTTTCTGCCCTTAAAGCTTGGTTCAGTCAAACACTAACAAATTCTTTGGAAAAAGAGTCGAAAGTTAGTCGTCATCGTCAACCGATAGATAGATAAGACAAAAGGTGGATTGTTAAACACTACTTTCAGCAACATAACTAAAAGTTTTATTTTGGTCAACAGGGCATGCTAAATCACCTAAAAGACAAAAAAGATGTTGGTTTCTTCACATCAATTGCTGGGTTAATGAACTCTTGTTCTGTACTCGACTTGGATGCATTTGAAAGGAACACCAAAGCTGAAGGTTTGTGTTATTTTATTACAATCATGTCTATTATAATATATCTGCCATCCTTTATAAAATATCTTGGTTATTATATATATTTTTTTAGGATACAATACAACAGGAGTAGAACAGGGTTGGCTTCTATGACCCATACATTTGATCATCTAAAATCTAAATAAATGATACTCGTATCTTTGACTGTAGCGACTTCCGTATTCTTACAGTACAACGTCCTTATTAATTTAATCTGAATGAATCCATAAATTTTTCATTTCTTGACAAGCCTTAATTTATTCAGGTCTTGATACCACAAAGACAACACTCGAAAACCGTAAGTAAGGCAAGGCAGGATAGCCAATTCTCATAATATCGATGTTATACTCGATGTTGCTTACTTATATTATCTTCTTCAGAATCCAGATTATTTTGAAATGACTCTCTTCCCTGGAAATGTTTGAGAACATCATGTAAATATAAAACTTTTTCCTTAGAAATTATTTCTTTGCTCTTCAATGATCAATCCATTAGTATACTTTTTAAAATTGATTTAGATCTGGATTGTTCTGAATAGTGCGAGAAAGATCGAAGTATATGCTGAAATTATGACTCTCCTTGCCTTACGTATCGTATACACTTTGTCTATTTCTTTAACTAACTTTAATGTTTTCGCCACATTATATAGATCATTATGTAAGTATTTATTCATGTCTGTCTGATCTTTACGATATTATAAGCGACCTTTACTTTTTATTATAGTCCATAAAATGTATTTATACACTAAAGATGTCTACTTACACAATATGTCTTCCTAAATCTCACTAAGCCGCTGTAGACGCTGATTTAACATCGGTGCTCCCAATTTTTTTTAATATAAAAAATAACAGCAAGGCTATTTTAAGGTATTATAGGCACTGCTTGTCTCGTAGTTATCCATTTGTTCGTAATAACACTTATATTATTAAATATATATTAAGCGCGTCTCTACTAATATCCTTAATATATTCATCGGCTTACATTGGATAGATGATTTTGGCATTTACATTGGCATCAGGGTCTGCGTCGTCGTCGTCATCCGTTTATAATATAGTAGAATTCCCACGGACGCGTACGAAGCGATTTGCTTCCTCGTTTCTAATTCGAACCGCTATGGGACGCCCTTTCGGCTTCCGTTTTTCCATCTGCCTATAATATTGGTAACTTCAAATCAAGAGGTAATATGCATCTTCTAAGCAAGCGCGCTCCACCTTAGGCTGCATCAAGCTAGCATAAGCTTAGGTTGCTTCCAGCAAGTCTGATTGCAGCCAAGCGCTAGTCTATAAATTAAAATTAAATACATGGATACTGATTACATTAATCGTCTTATAGGACTCGGTGTTGGGTTGGAGGGAGCGGCCGGTGAGAAAAACATGCACGATGCTGAGTTCACGTGCGCGCTGTTCCGTTTCATACAACTGACTTGTGAGGGTCACAACTTGGGTAAGTGGAGACAATCAAATAAAAAAAAACAAAATTCAAATCTTTTTTATTCAAGTTGACTCTGACAAGTAGTTTTAAAAAGTCGAGTTCGAATTTGAGATTCGAGTGAATTCAGAATGGAATTCCTATCGAGAAAAACCAGCAAAAACTCGGAAAATAGAGTGGATTATTATCCATACTAATATCATAAATGCGAAAGTGTGTCTGGCTTTCTGTCTGCTATGCTTTCACCGCCCATCTGTTCAACCGATTTTGATGTTTGGTATGGAGGTATGTAACATCCCGGCGAAGGACAAAGGCTTTTTATCCCGGAAAATTAAAGAGTTCCCGCGGGAACCAAAACCCACGATCCATGCATACGAAGTCGCGGGCTTCAGCAAGTTTTTACATAAATATAATTATTAGTATGAATATAACGGGTAAAACTGATTTATCTGATAAACCTACTGTTTTACCCCTCAGAATGGCAAAACTACCTCCGTACCCAGGCCGGTAACACGACGACAGTCAACGTGGTCATCTGTACAGTGGATTACTTGCTGAGGCTGCAGGAGTCTATCATGGACTTCTACTGGCATTACTCCAGCAAGGTAATTCCACCATCACAGCACTTACGTCCCACTGCTGGGCACAGGCCTCCACTCTCATAGGAGAGAGGGAATTAAATCTTACACCCACCACGCTGCTCCAATAGGGGTTAACGGGCTTTGACGACTATTCTAGTGATAATAACCGGGACCGACGGCTTAACGTGCTCTCCGAGGCACGGGGGTGAAACTCCGGGTTGGTGCTGAGGATTTCATAACTGAAAATCCAGTACCTAACAATTTTCATGCCCGACCGGGAATCGATCCCAGGACATCTTGATCTGCAGTTGACCATGACTAACCTAACCCTTAGACCAACGAGGCAGTCAATTAATAAGGTTCATCATGTTAAAAATATCAATTCCAGGTAGAATCTTAATAAGCTAGCGTAAAGTGTATTCCACTTCTGATTTTGGAACTTGGATGGCAGTAAAATATCATACAAGAGAAAGTCCTGACTAACTGACTCATCATCGCCCAGCCCCACCCTTGGACCTAGAAAGCGAAATATAGTCATGGTTTTGATCACAAAAGTTTGAAGACTTGAAGTTTGTAACTTTAGATTACCATTTTTCATTTTTTCTACTATTTCGCTTAATTCGTCCGAATAAGACAGTTTTATTCATCTTTAATTAGTAATTTATTATTGAGGCATTAAAGCGTGTATTAATTAAAACATTCCTTTAATTAGGATTAGTTTATTGGATACAACTTACTATGTATTTAATTTTCAGGAACTAATCGATCCAGCGGGCAAAGCGAATTTCTTCAAGGCCATCGGCGTCGCGTCCCAAGTATTCAACACGCTCACAGAAGTTATTCAGGGTCCCTGTACTCAGAATCAACAGGCATTGGCTCATTCCAGGTATTTATTGCCTTTATTTTAACACAATAATTTAAGTTAGTATTTTGGTCCCACGTTTTAGCTTCTTATTTCAACAGTTCTTTTAGCCTAGTCTAAACATATTTTACAAGGCATCAGTTACTTAGTTAATATTATATTAAACTATAAGTTGATATAATAACTATACCTAATATATCAGCTTACTAGATGATGCGCGCGACTTCGTCCGCGTGGTCTAAGTTTTTGCGATTCCCACGGGAATACTTCAAATTTCCGGGATAAAAGGTAGCCTATGTCCTTCTCCGGGATGTAAACTATCTCCTTACCAAATTTCATCAAAATCGGTAAATAGTTTCTGCCACGTACCTGCAAATTATGTAACCAGCTTCCATCTTCTGTGAACCCACCACATTATTAACCCAAGTAAACCCCTGCCTTTAGGTGATGAATGGAAAGCAGTCACGACCCTTAGCAATGAGGAATACGACGCAGAGAGAGATACATAAAAAATTGTGTGTGTCGTCTCCGACGCACGACTGGAGTTTACTCTTTACGAACGATTATAAAATATATATACTTACTCGTAGATTAGTGAATGAGGTTAAATAAACGCAATTTTTATATTACTGAAAGCATGCTTGATACATTTATTTATATTAATTAAGTATATTATAATTTATATGGTTCATCAAAATAAATTACTTAGTCATGGAAACAAACAAGTGTTACCATGGAAACATAAAGTCAATAACGTAACGGAGAAATTTTGATTTTACTCCCCATAAATTTTCATACCCCGGGGTTATAATATGAAAATCGATTCTAAAGGAGGTAAACTCCAATAATTTATTCCTGACATGGGTATCGTCCCGATTTGCTTATTCCAGACTGTGGGACGCGGTAGGCGGTTTCCTGTTCCTCTTCTCGCACATGCAGGACAAACTGTCCAAACACTCGTCACAGGTGGATTTGCTGAAGGAGCTGCTCAATTTGCAGAAGGACATGATCACTATGATGCTGTCTATGCTTGAAGGAAACGTTGTCAACGGTAAGCTTCTTTTATTTTATTTTTGTCCACTACAAGTTAGCCCTTGACAGCGATCTCACCTGATGGTTAGTGATGATGCAGTCTAAGATCGTAGTGGGCTAATCTATTAGGGACATGGCAGTTTTATTAAGCCCATATCCCTATTCGGTTTCTACACGGCATCGTACCGGAACGCTAAATCACTTGGCGGTACGTCTTTGCTTGTAGGGTGGTAATTAGCCACGGCCAAGCCTCCTACCAGGTCAGACCAGGGAAAATTCAGAAATTATGAATTCCCTAATTTGACCTTGCCGGGGATCGAACCAGGGAACTCCGTACGTTTAGAGTTAAGATAACACGGAGGTCGTCAGAATACAAAGAAGCATGCAAGAAATTCTGTGTATTTTAACAGAAATCCGTTGAATTGAATCTTCTGCTAGTAAAAAAATAGAAGAATAGAATATTAATGAATATCACTCACGATAGATTAAACGGTAAAATATTCATTGCAGATAGTTCGATTTATACCGGTATCAGGTGTTTATATTAGGTAGATACACCACTATCCATTTAAAAACTTTATAAACCCTCTTTGTAACTCAAAAAATTCGACCAGGTACAATCGGCAAACAGATGGTAGACACGCTAGTAGAGTCGGCATCCAACGTGGAACTGATCCTCAAATACTTCGACATGTTCCTTAAGCTGAAGGACCTGACTTCGAGCGCCAGCTTCAAAGAAATTGACGCCAATAGTGACGGCTGGGTGCTGCCCAAGGACTTTAAGGAAAAGATGGAACAGCAGAAGAGCTATACGCCGTAAGTTATTGTTATTTGGCCTCTAAAGTAAATAAAGAAAGTTAATTTATTAGTCTCTTAGTTTATGTAATGTATTTCTTTTGTGTATGTTTATGTAAGACCTATATATCGTGCATGATGTGGCCTGCCTTTTAGTGAAATTGTGTGTGTTCTGCTACCCTAAGTTTATCTATGTCTAGTGGTCTAGTAACAGTAAAGAGTTTGACAGTTGAAATACCTAGTACTCTTAGTCGAGTCGTATGTAGAATGACCTGGGAACCCGCCGCATTGTTATCCCAACTCCCCACCATTGGTCACATTCCTCAGCAGTAAGGAATACGACGCAGAGAGAGAAGCAGTGCTTTTAACCCTGTATGTTGTGCACGCCACTGTCTTGATTTGAATATTATCTTTTCTTTGTTACGTGTTTTTTGCTAGCAATCCTCCGACATGGTTACCGGAGACTTTAATATTATCGTTACAGTGAGGAAATAGAGTTTTTGCTGGCTTGCTGCGAGACGAACCACGACGGAAAACTGGACTATCTGGGCTTCTGCGACCGGTTCCACGAGCCGGCCAAGGAGATCGGCTTCAACCTCGCCGTGCTGCTCACAAACCTGTCCGAGCACATGCCCAATGAGCCGAGGTGACGTTTATTACATCATCATTAAGTCCTATGTCCCCTTCGGTGCAGAGGGCAGACTCTACTCTTTTCCAAGGCGATCTGTCGGACGCCTTATGCTTTAGTTCGCCACACGTACGGCCGATCTGATCCGAAATTCAATATGGCCGACGTTTTTTAATGATTTAAGACTTATCTGTACCACAGTAACCTAACAAACCAAGGTCAGTTGTATTTTGTCAGTAATTGCTACCTAATCTATACCACAGTATTCAGGGCTTAGCTAGAATTAGACCATGATAAATATCATCGTATAACCTGAAATAAAAAACCTAAATAATAAAAACATAGACTACATTTTATCCCGGAAATTAAAGCTCTATTCCACAAAAAACCGTAATCCACACGAACGAAATCACAAGCATCATCTAGTAAATAATAATATCTGTTACCAGGCTCGCCCGTTTCCTGGAGACGGCCGGTTCTGTACTGAACTACTTCGAGCCATTCCTGGGACGCATCGAGATCATGGGCGGCTCCAAGAGGATCGAACGAGTTTACTTCGAGATCAAGGAGTCCAATATCGAACAGTGGGAGAAACCGCAGATTAAGGTAGGACTCTCTCTCTCTCTCTCTCTCTCTCTTTCTTTCTCTCTCTCTCCTTCTCTGTGGCTCTTATCAACCCATTGCCGGTTCAATTCTACGCACGCGAGTCTCCTTTCCGAATGAGAAGGGGTTGGCCATATTTATTTACTTTTGCAATTTTTGTGGGTTTATATAGGTCAAATCTTACAATTGAATTTTAAAACCGTTATCTCTATCAGATTGAACTGTTTTGCATACTCGTTTAGTTAGGATTACAGTGCGCAGTTAGCTAAGTGACGTCATTCTAAAACCAATATGGCGGAGTAGTTATTATATTTGCACCCCATGATACTAGATCAATTAAAAGGGTTTGCTGAGAAGAATACCAAAAAAATGACGTCACACTAAATTCAATATGGCGGTTGATAACACCTTATTTTTTTTTTTTTTGCTAACGATTTAAGACTCTTTTTACTTAGACTTAAACTCTTTTTAACCATCGATTTTGTCTAGTACCTTCGTTTTTCGTAAAATTTTCTGAAATACAAGTTCTTTCACAGGAATCCAAACGCGCTTTCTTCTACAGCATAGTAACAGAGGGAGGTGATAAAGAGAAGTTGGAAGCCTTTGTCAACTTCTGCGAGGATGCTATCTTTGAAATGACACACGCTTCCGGATTGATGGCCGTGTCGGAGGAAGCGGCTGGTGGGCTGAAGAACAGGGAGGCCTATCACGTTTACATGGGCGATGATGAGGAGGAAAGGTTAGTCGAGTGAATTTCATCATCATTCATCATCATTACAACCCATTCTCCTCTCCGTACGAAAAGGGTTTTGGCCATAATCCACCATGCTGGACAAGTGTGGATTGGCAGACTTTACACACCTTCGAGAACTCTCGGACATGCATATATCCTCACGATGTTTTCCTTAACCGCTTGAAGCAAGAAGTTACATAAAATTTTTGAAAACGCTTATAATTCCTAAAAGTTGGAGGTGCGTGTTTGGGGATCGAACCCGCGATTCCGTATAAGAGGTCGAGTGTCTAAGCCACTAGGCTACAAGATATGTATAGATAGCATCCAGCTGTAGACGCTCATCGGTAGTGACAACGAACTAACTATAACCGATTTTCGTTGTAACCTATCGAAGTGGGAGAGAAGAAATACCAGCCAAAAGCAGTTTGACCGAAACTATTTTTACGGCCGAAACTGAAACTTCCATAAATAAGGTCATGTTTTCGTGGGGAAAATAAAGTAAACATTATCATTGATCAGAATCAGTCTTTATTTTAACAAGCAAGTCATGACACGACTCACGACTGTGAGCGTGGACGCCGCAATATGACACTTCGTCGCTCGCAGCTCAGTGCACCGAATATATCCGAACACAGAACATAGTTTCGGCCAGATGGCAGCCGAAACATATTTTTTACCGAAACTAGGCCGAAACCGAAACCGATAGTTCGGTCGAACACTATCAAAATCGGTATTCTTATACGAGAGAAGACAAAAACCTACTCTCTTCACTTGCTCATAAAATATAGATAGATAAAAGCCAACCCAACCTAACCTAATCTAACCAAACCCATTTATTTTATTCCAGGGCCGCCAAAGATCCATTCCGCCGTGGTTTCCAATCAGTCAAGGATGGCATCTCCACGGCATTTTCGTCTCTATCCCCCTCCAACATAAAGCAGAGAATCGCAGACCTGCAGCAAATGCCTCCTTCGGAACTTTTCATTGGCTTCTTCAAAATGTTCTTCTATCTCTTCTACTATTTAGGCTACGGTGCTGTTGTTGTTATCAGGTGAGTTTCATACAAAAACTTCTGTGACACGTCACAAGCCTATATTCTATCTGTATTTATACATGTCTGATGTATGAAACATATAGACTGCTTAAACGTTAGGAAGGAAGTCACGTGACGCCTACTAAAAACCACGACGCACATAGTTCGAAGGACCAATAGACGTTGGGGTCCAAGATGCTATCGTTACGGCCAAATTCAAAGCAGCAAGAATACAATAAATTCAATCAATCACAACAATTGAGACTGTCTTAATGACTGATGCAGAATAGTACTACTGTTTCATCCAATAATCTTGTAAAATATTATATGTGATCTTAATGTCTCATTTCACGCTACGTATCGGTGCACAGTCATTGGTAAATTGCATCAAATGTATTTTAACGGAATGTGTTTTAGTATACACGCTTTATTATTATTTCTTTCACATTTATTTTTTATTCCACGATGTTCACTGGAGTCCTTGGTCATTGTATTACTTACTTCATACTTGGGATACTAACCCTTTGAAAATTACCTACCACTTTGCACAGTATTAAAGTAAATGGCTTTAGTAAAAATCTTCAATGTTCTTCAATGGATAGATTTTAGAATGCTTTGTCTCTACCTGTAGTGGCTGGAATATTAATTATTTTGATTTTTCAATAGCACAAAACTTTGTGCCATTTTAAAGTCCTCTAGATAGTATTATTGTTGTTGTCTACCCCCTATCTCTTATCAGTGTTATTGTCCATACATCTATCTTGTTTAAGAACACATATTGCACTAAAATTCAATTTCTATACTATACACTTACTCACTCTCTATCTCAAACGCTTTACTCTTTTCTTTCTTCTTCGTTCGTTCGTTTCTTTAGCGTTTTAGTAGACATGTGTCCCAAAAAAATGTGTTTAGAATGTAGACTAAAAATGTATAAGTACCTAGGTATCGCTTTACTTCTCCCTTTTAAATGATTGATGATTATAATCCGACAAAAATACTTTAGGAATTCTACACTGACACTATTAAAAGCCGAAAAGAAGCCTCTTTCCAAACGTTGTCTAAAAGAGGAACCGATAGAAACCGATTAGGACCGATAACTGCCATACCCTTAACTGGTTAGCCCGCTACCATTTTAGACTGCATCATCACTTACTATCAAGTGAGGTCGTAGTCAAGGACTAACTTGTAAGGATCACCATAAGCGATAAGACCACAATGATCCGACGTAGACATCTAGACAGAGAAACGCTTACAGGGTGAGTTTTAGTTTAGTTTAGAGGTTGCGTGTAAAACAGAATTGGCCACAGTGACGGTTTCTTAAAACAGAAGATTCGAGGGTCCAAACGCGCCCTGATCTGAGAAGAGCCGACTCAAACTCTCATATTTTTCATCCAAATAAACTTATTAAGTATAAGTGCTTTTGAATCGTCGAGTGAATCTACCACTAGTTCAGTATCATAGTATGCCATTCCTACCGAGAAGAACCAGCAAGAAACTGGATGGTTGCTCTTTTTAAATTTAATTTGCATCGGAAAAGAAACAAAAAATACCTAGACTGTACCTTTGACCCGTATGCTGTGACATCTGAAAAGTGTTTATTATCTAAACTTTTCAGTTAGCTTTAAGTTTTAATGTATATTTAGTATGTAGTTTTAGATGTACCCATACCTAATATGTTTTTGTATGAATCGATGTATGATGGGTTTAATGCCTCTAATAAAAACTTTATTATTATTAATATTAAATAATTCATTCACAATTATTATATCACTGTGTACATAAGTAACCGCTGTCCTTAGCATTGTTTTAATAACATTGTTTACATTCAGGTATGTCTTCGGCGTGCTTCTCGGTCTGATGCGCGGCCCAATCACAGACGAACCGCCCCCAGAGCCCACTGAGGAGGAGAAAATCGGTCAGTTGAAGCTCTCGCTCCTACACTCGCACAGAACACTCGCGCAAAGTAAGGACACGTGCCATGTATGTGTGTGGGTGCGCCGCTTCGGCTATGCGTTCAGTCATTTTGGTCTCGTGGAGGAAAATATTATATTGCGAGTGCTTACTATGTTTTAAAGAGTCAATGAAAAACAAACTCTATGCGCAAAAACGTATCTATAACGCAAAAGTGTATTCAAAATTCAAAATTTTCAAAATTCAAAATTTTCAAAATTTATACGTTTGATACACTTTTGCGTTATAGATACGTTTTTGCGCATAAAATTCAATTGAATTTTGAATTTTATGCGCAAAAACGTATCTATAACGCAAAAGTGTATCAAAAAATTGATTATTAACAAAAACGTCAAGAGTGCGCATAGTATAATATGGGGGTTTGTATGAAATACTGACTTGTGGCGTCATCAAATTCGACGCACTTTTTTATTCTATTCGATAAAATTGTTAAAAAATATTAATAGTAGCATCATGTAATTCTACAAATGTTAACCAAACTTAAAACTTACAGAGGACGTTGATTAAATACGTCTTTTGGAACACTCTATTTTCTCAAAAGGTTTATAAATGAATGGAAAATATTGTGACTGACTGACTGATCTATCAACGCACAGCTCAAACTACTGGACGGATCGGGCTGAAATTTGGCCGGATAGCTTTTATGACGTAGGCTTCCGCTAAGGAATAATTTTTGAAAATTATACCCTTATGGGAGTTTAAAGCAGGGGATTGAAAATCTAACTAAACGTTAACAAAAGCTAGTTTAATAATGATTTTAAAATAATTTATTTTTGACATTGGAAGCATCTCAATTCAAATGTAAGGCCTCAGTGACTGAACGCATGTACACACTAAAACGCCAAAGCAGGTTTAACACTATTTAATTAATTGGAATATTTTATTTTATGTTGATATAATTAATTGATTAAAAGTAACAAAATTCTTAATACAATAATTAATTAATATTTAACAAAAATCTGCTTTTGGATTAACAGGTAACTTATTTATTTTATATTATTTACACTGCACTTACACACCAACATAATAATTATTATGTAAATATGTTATTATAATACTAGATGATAAATGTATAGATTAGTTTGTCCGGGGGAATTCCTTAATTTTCCAGGGAAGCCTAGGCAGAAAAAAGTGGATAAAGAAGCAATTATCTACTAAATTACGAGTAGGTACTGGAAATCTATCCCGACGACCCCAAGGTGGTCGTCTAGATAGATTTCTAGGTGAGCGCTGTGGTCATATAGTGGGAGTTCCGGCCTCCGGGGTTCGATTCCCGGCAGGGTCAATTTGGGAATTGTACCTAATTTCTGAATTTGCTCTGGTCTGGTCTGGTGGAGGAGGCTTCAGCCGTTGCTAGTTACCAGTTACCACCGACCGACAAAGTCGTGCCGCCAAGCAATTCAGCGTTCCTTTACAATGTTGTATAGAAATCAATTAGCCGTACCCCTAACAGATTAGCCCGCTACCATCTTAGGCTGCATCATCTCTACCACCAGGTGAGATCGCAAGGGCTAAATTGTGGTGAAAAAAAAACTGTGTGAGTACAATTCACACACGGCAGAAGTGAAACTTCAGAAAACTAGCCTACGAATGAGACAAATGTAACTTTTAATCTATCTCATTCTCACGCAGGCTAAATCCTATTTCAAATCACAACGATTCTAAAGTTTCACTTCAAAAACACTGTACTATTTTATCATTGTAGGTCCTATACGACATCTGCCGTCGCTGCCGGCGGCGGACGACACCGGACAGATGCAGGTCTCCGCTTTCGGACTGGACATCACTAAAGAGGACAATGGACAGTAAGTTTTCATTTATTTTATTCTTACTTAAACATGCATATCAAAAATTCGCGGAACCGGCAGGATTTGAACCTGCGTCTCTCTGGGAATCGCGCCCTGAGCGCCTTGACCACTAGGCCACGGTTCACTTACCTACCAGTGCCGAAATTTGAGATATGCATCTGTAATCCAGTCTTCTAACGCGACTGTTTATGCCATCCAGTAGCGATACATTGCAGTATCGAAACTACTTTCAAGGCCCATATTCGATAAAACTCATTGAACCAGAGAGACGCAGGTGCAAATCCTGCCGGTTCCTCGAATTTTTGATATGCATGTTTAAGTAAGTTTAGAAACTATCCTCGTGTGTGAAGCACTGTAATAAAATTATAAAATTTATTTTATTCTTGTTTGTGTGGGAGATTTTAGGACTTGCTGGGTGATTCGGTAGTATATTTTCGATAATCTTTTGTGGCACAGTTAACAGTTAATTTTGATAGGAGCGAATAATAAGTCAAAACTTAGAATCGATCGAACCTATTACTCTATTCGCACTGGTAAATGAACAAATAGAAAAATATACCTAGCTTCCCACTTCGATTTAAGTCAAGTTAGCTTAAACCTGTATTGAGGAACGAGTGGCCTTATTGTGACAACGCTTATCAGTCGGTAACTGGATGTGTGACTCGATTTGAAAATCTGAATTTGGCCTTTCCGTTTCCTGCCTGCCTCGGACAGCCACCTTAACGCCGCCGATCCTAGTTATCATCACTAACATCTTATAAAATAATTGGAAGTAACCTAAGGGTAACCTAACGAAAGTCATCGACTTCCTGACACACGCACTGAAGCTAAAATTGCTGTGGGCCGGCCATGTAGCGAGGCTAAACGATGAAAGATGTACTAAAAAAGTTACAACATGGACTGGCCCTACAGAGAAAAGAAAAAGGGGAAGACCCAAATCCAAATGGACGAAAGACATCGTTAAGATAGCGGGGCATCAATGGGTCAACAAAGCTTCTCAAAGAGAAGCATGGAAAGCTCTGGGGGAGGCCTATACCCGAAAGGGGTTCTCATCCCATCATGACAAAATTTAAATAACATAACAATTATATATAACAACATAACAATTATATATTGCATGACAATTATATAATATTGACAATTGACAATTTATTAATTTTACTATTGACAATTTTCAGACATAATAATTAATTATATTATTATTGTTATAAATCTTAATTTAGACACTATTATTACAACTTTACTATTAATTTACCATATCTTAGTTAAAATTCAATGATTATTATTAACAATTTTATAGCACTTATTAAGATGAGAAATAAAAGGCTTTTTTATTTTATTTTATTTTTATTTATTAACCTAAGGGTTGAAATAGTAATCTTATTCGAGTCGTATGTTGAAAGACCTGGAAACCCATCGCATTACTATCCCAAGAAAACCCTGCTATTAGGTGATTAATGTTTTACCTACATACCAATTTCAAAAATACCTATTAAATGCCTATGTAATTTTTGTGTAAATCTAGGATACAAGTGAAACCGCACGAATCTCCAAGCGCATCCACACCATCATCAGGCGAGGAGGCGGAAGTGTCTCCAGACGAGAGCATGGAGCATACGGAAGAACAGCAGCCGCCTTCTCTTGCTGATCTCTTGGGGTAAGAGTAACTTTTAATCTTAATTCTAAACTGTTAGGTTTAACATTCATTAAAAGTCTAATATAGGACAAAACCTTACTGCTTCTTTGGTTCTAGAGACAACAATGGTCTTAACTCTATGATAGAGGGTCAACATGGCGACGCGGCCGTGTTGGTCAGTGTTTGTGTGAATTGCTAAATAAAAGTATAATTAAATGGTTAACTGAGTTTATTTCTAATAAAACTTAATCTGAATATAAAGAAAAGGTGACTGACTGATCTATCAACGCACAGCTCAAACCACTGGACGGATCGGGCTGAAATTTGGCATACTATTATGACGTTGGCATCTGCTAAGAAGGCATTTTTGAAAATACGGCTTTGACAATGAAAATCTAACCAACACGTAAGCGAAACCGTTCTTAACAAAAGTCCGCTATATTTAAGGTTGACTTACAATTTTATGATTTTCAAATTTGGTCTCCTAGATTACATAGGACAGAATTTGGTCTCCAGATTTCCACGACTCATGTTTGATTTTCTGTGTATCTCGGTTGCAGAGGTGAGCAGGCGAAGAGACAGGCTCAGGAGCGCATAGAGGCGCAGGCGGTGCAGCAAGCCGCCATGTCTGCTATCGAGGCTGAGAGCAAAAAGGTACGTGAAATACCTGGAGAAAATAATATCTACTACGTGTTCGCTGTACAACATTTAACTATCGACAACTGTCATATAGTCCAGTCGTTTGGTAGTTTTACCTGGAAAGTTTCTCGGGAGTTTTGAAAATTGGTGTAATTTACAGATTTCGATGTGCTCTTCCCGAATTTTCAATTTGCCACCTCGTATCTTTTCCGCTCGCGCCGCCATATTGGAAAAATGGCGCCCAAAAACAATTTTTGTCAATAACTCCTATCGGACTAATTTTACGATGAAAATAGATAAGTAATAAATTAAACTAGAGGAAATTTCCTACAATTTATGTAATTACAAAACCAAACCGCCGTAAACCAAAACCTAAATTCACCTTCCACTGTTTAAAAAAAAATTGTTTTGTGGGTGTTTTACTTTATTGACACACTTTCGCATTTATTATTATTATTAGTATGGAAGTACTTATGGATAATATTAGTATGGATTTTTATTTCAACAAATAAATTGATTTGATAAACATCTTGGCATCTAGGCAGTGCAAGGCCCAGCGCCCTCAGCTCTGTCCCAAGTGGACCTGTCGCAATACACGAAACGCGCCGTGTCTTTCCTCGCGAGGAACTTCTATAACCTGAAGTACGTCGCTCTCGTACTCGCCTTCTGTATCAACTTTGTGCTGCTCTTCTATAAGGTAAGTTGCAAATACTCGTTTTATTAATTAATCTATACTAATAATATATATTATACTAGCGGTCCACCCCGACTTCGCACGGGTAGCACTTGATCAAAATAGTCCATACCCAATAATGGTCAGTCGGCACTGAGACGAACAACTCCACCACACGTTCTCAAATTTTGTTCAGCAAACCGCTGTGAGCACTTGGCACTTGAGTCTCCAATACGACGTATTTTCGCTGCTCTCACCTGGGAACTATGTTTAGAACTAACAACTAAGTTGAGACCTGGTTCTTTTAGGCATTTCGCAGTCTATCTATAACAGTTAGATATTAAAATGTTTAAAAAAATGTTAGTTACTTCTTTTGTATTTATTATGTTTGTCTTGACAAATATGACATAAAAGTGTCTTGACAAATATGACATAAAAGACAGTCTGATTTAATAGACGAATAGAGGTTTAACGTAAAAAGTTAAATTAGGTGAATTTTTCGAAGGGATCTCTAATTTATTTTAAAATAAAATGCAGCCTATATGTTACTCGCTGATAAAGTAGCTTTCTATAGAAAAAAGAATTTTTAAAATCGGTCCAGTAGTTTTTTAGTTTATCCATTACAAACAAACAAACAAACAAATCTTTCCTCTTTATAATATTAGTTTACATATAAAAATCAATTGCAATAAACGTTTGTCTCGTTCTCGAGTTGTGTGTGTTTGAGTGGGTCCAGGGCTGGTTTATATTCACAATTGGACCCGGTAGGGGGCGCTGCAATCGGGTTCGAGGTTCAGGGCAGGACAAAGTCTGCCGGGCTCACTAGTCTATGCTAATATTATAAAGAGGTTAAATTTTGTGAGTTTGTGACGTTGTAGGGGGTAATCTCTGAATCTACTAGAAAGCCACATTATTTGTGAGTGTCATAGGCTATATTAACCCAAAACACTAGGGAGTTCCCGTGGGAATTAAAAAAAACGACGAAGTCGCGGGCATCTGCTAGTGAGTGATAATCTAAAAGATCCATTCAAAGTCCATATCTCGTTTACTGTTTCATAAGTTGAAGTAAGCCAATAAAAAATGAATGGTCACAATCCATTTAATAGTTTCGGAGAAATCCGCGGAAAAACATATATACAAACAAACATAAATACACCTATAAAATTTTGTATACTACAGGTATCGACGTTGGAAGTGGAAAGGAGCGAGGGTTCAGGAATTGGAGACATCATCAGTGGATCTGGCTCGGGACAAGGCTCCGGTAGTGGTGACGGTGAGTTATTCCAGCATCATCAACCCATCGCTGGCCCAGTGTTGAGCACGAGGCAGTGGCGTTTACGACATAGAGGCATAAAAGCAATGCTTACCCTAGTTAAAAAAGCTCAATGGTTATTTTTCATCATGCCCTGCCTAATACTATCTATCCAATGCCTAGGTAGACATCAGTTAGATTAACCTTACCTATCCTTGTACCAAATCACATCAAAAGACGAATCCGTTGAATAGATGGACCGTGAAAGCGTAGCTGACAGACAGAAACAGACAGACACACTTTCGCATTTATAATATTAAGTGTTGATAAGTAAGGATTACCTACCTAATAGCTTGTTTTAACCCCCAGGCGGTAGTGGCGAGAGCGAGCAAGAACAGGGTTTGGAGGTGGTGCTGATCGATGAAGACTTCTTCTATATGGAGCACGTCATCAACGTGGCAGCCATGCTGCACTCCATTGTGTCTCTCGCTATACTCGTCGGATATTACCATCTCAAGGTGAGATCTGTGACATCTAGAACTTATATACCGGTATATTAACATAATATAATATCTTAAGTGGACTGTAACGTATTTTCATTTGTTGCTAGATTTTTTTTTATCCACTACCAGTTAGCCCTTGACCGCGATCTCAGCTGATGGTAAGTGATAATGCATTCTAAGATGGTATAGCGGGTTAACCTGTTAGGGGTATGAGTATGACAGTTATTTTAAACCCACACCCCTAGCCGGATTCTACACGGCATCGTACCGGAATGCTAAATCGCTTGGCGGTACGTCTTTGCCGGTAAGGTGGTAACTAGCCACAATCGAAGCCAGTCTAGATGTAGTCGCTACCATCTAGACTGCAGTCTGCATCGTTATTTACCATCAGGTGAGATCGCAGTTAAGGGCTAACTTGTAGAGTAATACAAAGAAAAGGCTTGAATATTTTTGTATGTAGTCTAACCTGCCTACGGTTCCGCCATTTTATTTCATTTTCAACCGACTTCAAAAATAGGAGGAGGTTCTCAATTCGACTGTATTTTTTTTTATGTTTGTTACCTCAGAACTTTTGACTGGGTGGTCCCGATTTGGATGATTCTTTTTTTATTTGAAATTTTATCGAAATCGGTCGAGCGGTTTTTAAAATATCAACAATAAAATAAGTACTTTGTATAGCGTGTGCTTGTTGTTGTAAAGTTGGCGCGGGAGTTTGAAGTCGGTTGTTTAAAAAGATTTTTTATATTAAATTATTCAATATTTCAGGTCCCGCTAGCGATCTTCAAGCGTGAGAAGGAGATAGCGCGTAGGTTGGAGTTCGACGGTCTATACATCGCGGAGCAGCCTGAGGACGATGACCTGAAGAGCCACTGGGATAAGCTTGTCATTTCCGCTAAGTACGTTGAAAAATCTTACTACCTTCAAGTACCTATTTAGTTTATGATACGACTGACATGTCAATTATTGTACAATAGGCATGATGACAGTTACCAAGAATCAATGAAATTGTGAATTTATCGAATGAAATAGGATTCATGGATTATAAAAAACGTATTTATTTTTCTATTTCGAGTGAGATTGTTATTTATTTTGATAAAATAAAACTATAAAATATAGCAATCCACCATATTGGATAAAACACCAAGAAGCGAATGACGTCACAATTGTTTGTTCTTTGACAATCACTATATTGTTTACTGCACATTGCACATAGTACATTGGTAAAAACAATAGTGACGTCACAAACGACGCCATGACACCGCCGAACGTTTTGGCGTGAATTTAAAAATTTAAATTTAAAATGCCTATTTTATCTACCAAACCTTATTTTTCTGCTGAAATAAGATATTTTTTCGAAATAATAGATACTTCCGAACACAATCTGACCATTTTTCAAAATCAGTCATCATGCCTATTGTTCATGTTAAATACAAATAAATGAATCTGAATCGGAATGAATCTGAATTTATTATTACCACTTTCCACAGATCTTTCCCAGTGAACTACTGGGATAAATTTATCAAGAAGAAAGTGCGCGCGAAATACTCTGAGACCTACGACTTCGACTCAATATCGAACATGCTCGGTATGGAGAAGACTTCCTTCTCTGCGCAGGAGGATGAGGGTAGCAAGGGATTCTGGCATTAGTGAGTATACTCCTAATTTTTAGTCAGGTGATAATGCTCGAGGGTCGAGTAGCCTAGTTGTGACAAAGCATAGCAGTCGATTGCGAATGTTAAAACAACGTTGACCCAAGTCGGTCACTGGATGGGTGAATTTGGAGGTTCAAATTTGGTATTTTCGTTTCCTCCATGCCTCGGAGAGCACGTTAAGCGGTCGGTTCCGGTTATTATCACTTTCATCTGATAATAATCGTTACAAAAACCTAAGAGTTTCAATACTCTTTAATCGAGTCAAATGCGGAAGGACGTGGGAATCCACCGCATTATTATCCCAAGAAAACTCCTGCCATTATTTGATTACTGAAAGGGGTCACGACCCTCAGTTACGAGAAATACGACGCAAAGAGAGATAATGTTTAAAGTTGACAACCCAGAATGTGCTGATGTTATCATTCACCAAGTAAACCTTATATAGAGTCCGTCAAACTTATCTGACCGGCTAAAACCTATGCTATATTTTGTCCAACCATTTATTTTACTATTGGCAGCTCGATTCAGTGATGTAAGAACATCGTTTATGAAGAAGTTTTAATCGATTTGACACATTGAATAATATGATTATGCTTCAAATGAATGTGGTCTCAATGTTCCAGCGTCATCAACATAGACTGGCGCTACCAAGTGTGGAAGGCCGGTGTCACTATAACGGACAACTCGTTCCTCTACTCGCTGTGGTATTTCTCCTTCTCTGTGATGGGCAACTTCAACAACTTCTTCTTTGCCGCGCACTTGCTGGACGTCGCTGTTGGCTTCAAGACCCTGAGGACCATCTTGCAGTCTGTCACGCATAATGGAAAACAGGTGAGGTTTTAAAAGATTTATTTATTTATTTTCATTCTTTTTGTACAAAATATGTTTTATAACAGAAAATAGGTGGACAAAGAAAAAAGCTTATCTGTCGAATATAAATTTCTTGCAGCTTCCTTGGTAAGGTGAAATTGAGTAAGGTTAATTTGGTATTCGGAATCACGGATTCCAAAAAATATGGGCCGTAAAAGCGTAACAAACAACAAACACACAGGCGAACTCACATTCTTATTTATAATAAAACTAGAGAATCTCAGTCAAATCCGTCCAGTAGTTTTGCGTGAAAGGGTAACAAACACACACACATACAAACTTTCGCCTTTTCAATATTAGTGTGAATTAAAGTTTTATGAGTGTTCAATATAATTTTTCGTCCAGCTGGTGCTTACGGTGATGCTGCTGACAATCATCGTGTACATTTACACGGTGATCGCGTTTAACTTCTTCCGCAAGTTCTACGTGCAGGAAGAGGACGATGAGGTCAACAAAAACTGCCACGACATGCTTTCGGTGAGTATTGTTCTTCTTCTTTTCTTGGTTTTTGGATTTCAAGAGTATTGTTTTAATGCACAAGGTTATTCGGAAAGGAGATCCCAAAAGAGGTTGTCGTTATAAACACCACTATAGGACCTGTATTTATAAACCAACATCAGCTAAGAATGGCTTGACTTAAAACGAAAAATAATCTTTAAAAATTAAAAACCATTTTATTCAATCTGTTATTCTGCATAGTTAGATGTTATTCGAATATTTCTCAATTATTAGACAAAAGAGAATGAGAATCGACGAATGCGTTTGATTGCATTAATCATAAACAGTGTAGAATTGTTCTTATAAAAAAATCTTATTAAGGCTGTACTTGATATAAGCCTTTGAGTTTATTGCGCACGAAATAATATGATGAGTAACTTAGGTCTTGACATACTGAAATGGTGTCCTGCAAGGGTCACCTCTAGGTCTGTTCTATAATATCTTTTTGTTTATTAGTTCTGTTTTAGGTGTGCAATAAAGAGTTTTATCTATCTATCTGTTTGTTTGTCTGTGTAGTGTTTCGTGTTCAACCTGTACAAAGGCGTGAGAGCCGGCGGCGGTATCGGCGACGAGCTGGAGCCGCCAGACGGTGACGACTCTGAGGTGTACCGCATCATCTTTGACATCTCTTTCTTCTTCTTCGTTATTGTCATCCTGCTGGCTATCCTACAGGGTAAGTACATGATCTTGCAGCATCAATCGAGTACTAAGCTCGAGTCTCCTCCATTCCTCCATGGTTCAGGCCTTAGTCCACCACTCTGGCCAAGTGCGGTTGGGCAGACTTCACTCACCTTTCAGAGTGAAGAAATTTCGGACATATAATGTGTTACATTTAATTATTGGATAGAAGCAGGCGTTACTTTGCGGAAGTCCATAATAATCAAGGAACAAGAAGCTTTTATTCGCTATAATCCGCCAAAGGAGACAAATCTAAATATGTGCTGTACCACATAGATTTGTCTGCTTTAGCGTGTAGTTCGCACGTATAGCTTGCGATATTCACCGCCCAGGAAGCCAACAATTCACACCAGCACAACACCACACCACACAAATCTTCCAAATTATTCTCAACGTAAATTTTACTCCGGCACCGGAGCATCCTCAGGAGATGTTGACTCGACTATGCACGATTGTAAACAACAAAAATAGTACAAAAACTGTGCAATCGTGCATTGTCGGAAAACTCCTTTTAATTTGCCGTAAATTGAATATTTTTAGGACTTGTTGGCAATTGCTTCCAGATACCTATATCAAAAACTAACGTTTATCGTTCCTCCACAGGTTTGATCATCGATGCGTTCGGTGAGCTCCGTGACCAGCTGGAGTCCGTCAAGGAGGACATGGAGTCAAACTGCTTTATATGCGGCATCAATAAGGACTACTTTGATAAAGTAAGTCAAAACTTACAGAACTCAATAAAGAACAAAAAAGGACTTTCCAAATATCTTTTAAACCATTGTTTTTATTCGGGAAAAGAATTTTAAATTCTTAAATAAGAATAATTTATTCAATATATTATGGACGTCGGAAACATCAAGATCAATAATATTGTACCATAATATACCTATTTCCTATAAATATTTACTTTACTTACTACACTTCTAGAGCAAAATAGAGCCACACAAGAATTAAGTACCTACTCGTAGAACCTGCAAAATAAGGGAATATACTTCATTGATCTCAATAAGGGAAGCACAGGTTTTCTCTCAGAATCTTCTGAGTTTAGGTCATAGTCTACGACGCTGACCAAGTGCAGTGCAGTGCAGCAAACTAAGCAAAATTTAAATAACTCTCAGGCATGCAGGTTTTCAATTGACGATATATGAAAAGCAAAACGTGATACTCGTATTTCATCTACTCAAAATCCACAAAGCTCTGAAACAGAGTTACATGAATGAGATTCGAACTCCAAAACCTCAGAATAGAGAACTAAAGCTTATAGCTAGACAATTACTGTTTTCACTCTTAGTGAGGGTATTTTTAAATAATTTCAAACAAAACATAAACTAATATTGCTTCCAGGTTCCGCACGGGTTCGACACGCATGTCCAGCGGGAACACAATCTAGCTAACTACATGTTCTTCCTTATGCATCTCATCAACAAACCCGACACTGAATACACAGGTAAATAATAGTAGGTGCATTACAGCCCTGACGCGCTACTGCGGCTGACGAGGTCCCGGGTTCGAGTCCCGGGTCGGGCCATAATAAGTGTTGGGTTTTTCTGACTAGAAATTCTCAGCAACTAGCCCGGAGTTAGGAAGTTGGCGGTGTTTCACCCCCGTGTCTCGAAGAGCACGTTAAGCCGTCGGTTCCGGTTATTATCACTAACATGATAATAGTCGTTAAAGCCCGCCAACCCGCATTGGAGTAGCGTAGTGGGTCTAAGCTCTAATTCCCTCTCTCCTATGAGAGTGGAGACCTGTGCCCAGCAGTGGGACGTTAATGGGCTGTAGTGGTGGTGGTGGTACATTACAGCCCTGGCCTGCAGCAATTTACCTGAAATGAAGCAATTTACCACCACTACGGCCCATTAACGTCCCACTGCTGGGCACAGGCCTTCACTCTCGTAGGAGAGGGAATTAGAGCTTACACCCACCACGCTGCTCCAATGCGGGTTGGCGGGCTTTAACGACTATTATCATGTTAGTGATAATAACCGGGACCGACGGCTTAACGTGCTCTCCGAGGCACGGGGGTGAAACACCGCCAACTTCCAACTCCGGGTTGGTGCTGAGGATTTCTTAATTGAAAAACCCAGTACCTAACAATTTTTACGCCCGACCGGGAATCGAACTAAGGACCTCGTGATCCGCCGTCGACTATGCTAACCGCTAGACCAACGAGGCAGTTATAAGGAATTTACGGCTGAGTACTATTGGAAAGATGAGGCGAAAGCCGAGGATTTACCAAGTGATTTTAAAATGAGGCGCCGAGGCCTTTTTAAGTATACGTGGCCGTGAATTGCTATTTCGCCCGGGACTTGTATGGTACTTTTCTCTAATTTGCGAGGAACAAAATCTTTTCTATATTGCCGATAGATGGCGTTGACTTCTCTCAACTCACGCTCAGAGCTTGTGCTGTATGGGCATTTATGTGATTTCTATAATTCCCATTATGTCTTTCAGGTCAAGAAACGTTTGTATGGAAAATGTACACACAAAGATGCTGGGACTTCTTCCCCGTTGGTGACTGCTTCAGAAAACAATATGAAGACGCGATGGGTGAATAAGAGTACTTATTAAAATTCCGAACTTTTAGCCAAATATGTATCCAATTGTCTCTTTGCGACACTATCTCTTTCCTTTTTCATAATGAGTGAAAAAGACGACTATGGTTTACATAAATGTTAATATTGTTGCTCAAACTGTTCACAGATTAATAATGAAAACGGTCACTGACGTGGTTATCTCTTTTGACTATATATATATATTAACTTTTTAAATTTAAAACAGGAATTGAAATTCGTAATTCAAAAATCATCAAGCTTACTTAGTCCAAAATAAGCTGATTAATTATTTTTCTACTTATTGTATAATGTTTCGAAGTGAATAAATATTTGCTACTTCAATGATCAAATCGTCAATCGCTTCCCAGTTAACTAATTGTCAATAAAAATAAATTTTAATTGTTAAGAATAAATAAATAATTAATTAAGGGGCCTTTCCAAGTAAAGTTTTCTATTTAAACTTTTTCGATATAGTTTATGTAAGATAATTATTTAAACGTGTTATAAATAAAATTCTTTATTTGACTTTTGTCGTTTTATTCAATACGCCTTTGTGAAACTTCTTTAGCATCGTTGTGATTTGAAAATTCACCGAAACGAAAAAGCGACACCAAAAAGAGACAAACATATATAATTATATTATAGGATTTTTTAGCTTGCGAATGAGATATAATAAAAACTCATGCTCTCGTAGGCTACTATTCTGAAGTTTCACTTCTACCGTGTGAAACACACTTTTTTTTTAAAATATAAATCGGGGGGCTGTTTAAATAAAAAATCGTTTGCTTCACATGTATGACAAAATGTTTATTGTCTCATATTTTGGAATGTACAACAGTAATTTTATAATTTTTGCACTATATGTAGTGACCAAAAATTCTTCCATCATCGAAACTTTAAAGTTCCTTATCTTATTTATTTTCAGCAATTCAGTATCCCTCAATGCTAGGTACCTATTTAATATTTACAAGTTCTTACAAAACTAATGCTTAAAGGTCAAGGCACATTATCGCAGAGCCGAAACGGAGCGACGTATGCATTCTATAATTATGTCGACAAATTAACTAGCAATTTTAAGAATGGACGGAGCAAAATTTAAGAAGCAATAACGTAGTGATATCATAATATTGTTTGCCAAGCAGATGTTAATTTCAGAAAAATAATTCCATTTCTATAAGTAACACTAATTTCCAAAAATCAATGGATTACAAACTAGAATAATCTTCTTGAATTTGACTTATGAAGTTGATGTTTAACTTCAATTTTTAAAAAGAAATATTATTGCGTCACTACGCTTCGTCTATGCACCGATATGTCTTGAGCCTATTAATATTATTTTAAAGTATTCTCACATTCTAAGCTCATCAATTTTGAATTCAAGGGTAGCACCCAATAGTATTATAATACAAATACTTTATAATATGTTTTGTATATAAATTCACATTAATAAATACAGAGTTAATTAAAACATACTAATAAACTGATAGTAGCTTCTGTACGAAAAATTTGTTCTTCGACTTTGAGTATAAACAACAAATTAAAAAATACTAGCTAATTCCCGTGGATTAAGGTTCTTCGGTTCCCGCGGGAACTCTTTAATTTTCCGGGATAAAAAGTAGTAGCCCATGCCTAGCCTAGTGCTATTTCAGACTATAATCTATCATCTGGGCCAAATTTCATCCAGATCCGTTCAACCGTTGTGGCGTGATTGAGTAACAAATATCCATCCAAACTTTCGCATTTATAATATTAATATAGTTATCATTAAATGGAAATTTAAGTGAACATTTTAAAAAATTTAATCAGTCCTTCATTATATATTTGGAAACTGCGGGATTGGCAGAAGCGACTGAGGGAAGAAAAATAGCGATATTTCTAAATCTCATCGGTGAAGATGCATTAAACGTCTATAATACAATAAAAACAGAGAATTTAAAAACATTAAAAGAAGTGCAAGAAATTTTAGAAAAGTTCTGTACCTAGCCCAAAGAAAAATGTGCTCCACTCACTAATATATATTTTACAATCGGAGCCAAAAACCTGGCGAGTGCTTTGATAATTTCTTGACTGATATAAAGCGAATGTGTAATGATTGTGAATTTCTTAAAGGCAATGACGAGGCACTCCGATACAGGCTAGTGTTTGGATCAAGTGACCTTGATTGTCAGAAAAAGATGATAAAAAAAGGAGATCCAACACTGGAAGAAGTCATTGATGCATTCAGAGTAGCTGAGTTAACCAACTCACATTTAAAAGTAATTCAGATAAATGAGGTGGACGCATTAACCGTAAACAAAGATGAAATGAGAGATAAGAGAGTTCACACTGGTACCACTCGTCCGTACGGTCAGTGCCCTGCATGGTCCAAGACTTGTGTAAAATGCAAAAAAAAATCATTTTGCCCGTATGTGCTGTACTAATAAAAGCACTAATGAAGTAACTATTGCGCAGAATTCAGATTATTACATAGAAACTGTGACCTGTAAGCTATCAGTGGACTGAGCATGGTACCAAGAAGTTACTATACCAGGTCAAAATAAAGTAAGTTTCAAATTAGATCCAGGTGCTGACGTCAATATTATGCCAGTGCGTTTATATGAAAACAAATAATTCAACACATCCAATAGTATTGACAGATACATGTGCCAAACTTGAGAGTTGGAATGGGTTTAAGACAAAAATCAAAGGATTAGCTACTATGAACGTTCAAGTAAATAACAAATTATACACTGAGACATTTTGTGTAGCAGGTAATGAAAATTCTATGCCAATATTTTGTCGTGATGCATATGTGCGTTTGAATCTAGTGAAATCTAGTGAAACAGTGGTTACAAATAATAAACTTATCAAAGAAGACTTAATAAAAGAAAACAGTGATCTATTCACTGGTATTGGTAAGTTTAGCAAGAAGTATGACATTAAATTGAAAAAGGACAATATTCCCACTCCTCCAGTTCAGTTGAGAAGGTCGAACAGAGATTTTAGACCTCCTTCATATTTAATGGATTATGTAACAGACATAAATAATTGATTATATTTGATTATTGACATAATTAATATTAAAAATAACTATAATGTGTGTTGATTTAAACATTGTGTATTAGGTTAATACCTACTTTAAAAAAGATTAAAGAGGGAGATGTAACATATTACTTATCTATGTTAGTTAAAATATAATAATCTATGATCATAATATTATCTGTGACCGAATGATGGTCTATGGAAAAAGGGCATTGGCGGCCATCTTAAAATAATGTTGATTGATGAATAAACCAAGCAAGTAATAGTTACCTTGTTTCATTTAATAATATATAATATAATACAAGGCCTAGGCCTAGGGAAGCTGATCTTAAGAGTTTATTAGTATTTTCAAGTTAACTCTGCATAATATATAATTAGTTTTACGTAAAGTCCACGAAACAGGTAGAATTAGTTGGTAACGGAGCGTGAGCAGATGACTAATAAAGCATCAGTGTGCGTCGTTATAAAAACAGACGTATTTGCACAACGGCACGGTTTAATTTCCTTTGATTTTGATGGCAGAGGTATATTATCTATATACAATACTTTCGAATAGGAAACACTTTGGTATAGCTTGCAGGCACAAAATCAACATTGTAACTATAGGACACAAACAATATCATATCCATATAAAGGCTTAAGGTCTAACTTTCACCAAATGAAATCGTAAAAGTTTATCTTTTTTTCGCCCAAGGGGACGTGGATATTACGTCTTTTGGCAGGGCCTCAATATAATAAAAATAAAAGACATACCAATTAGATGGACTAATAACTAAAAATGCTTCATTTCTTAAACAATAACACTTAATAATGACAAATAAAAATAAAAGATAGTTATATCGTATCTGTTACACGACATCGTACCGGCACGATAAATCAATAAATATTACCAAAGTTTTTACACCGAGCGAAGCGAGCTCCGTAGGAACTTCGTATAACTCGCAAAGGAAAACTGCATACAAGTACTTTCACTGACAAAACGCAAGCGGAAAGGACTGAGCGAGCAAAAAGAGTCGAAATGAGCACACTCAAATCTAATTTGACTAAAAAAAAAAAATTGGATGTTTGACAACTAGTCAAATCAGCAACTTTTTTTCAAACGTAAATACGCGTGCTTAGTATGGGATTTTGTATGAAATTCTGAATTGTGACGTCGTCAAAATTCGACGCACTTTTTACTTTGATCGATAGTTCAAAATGGTTATTCAACATTAAACTAACAGGGGCGTTGATATTACGACTTTAGTGAGATCCTCTATTTAATAATCACCAAAAAATAATTCATTTGACTAGTACTCAAACACCTAACAGTCAAAACTTTTTGCTAGTGGGAGTGTTAACCTATTTTGTCTACACAGAGTCCGTTCCGCCTAGTCATTTCCCGCTCATTACCCTTTTGTAGTGTATAACCCCGCTTTATGATTGGCCGAAGCCTACACAATAATAATTAATTAAAAAGGAAGACAATTACAACAAAAACTTAACTAGAACTTATATGTAAACTAAATTATATCACAAATAATTCTTCTTACTGTATTTTTTTTGGGCAAAATCATTTGAATGTTTAAAAAAAAGTAAGCCGATTACAAAAAACGTAATGCTTGATTTCAAGATGGAGCCTAACCAATGACCTCGGAGAAAATATTGGTAGTGCTCCTGCTCAGTACTTACTATGTTATAACTTTAAATAGTAACGAAAAACAAACTTTATTAGTCAGACATAAAGTTTTCTTCTTTTTATCTTATCTTTTACATTTCCAATAGATGTACAAAATAAGATCTCGGAAAAGAAAACATTTTTACGGCAGTAGTAGTAGTGTGCAAGAGGAATACCAGCTCGTAGATGTGTTCTTTTTCGAGACCTATATTTTGCCACGAGTAAGCGTTCTAGGGTATGTTCCGATATACACTGCGAGCATTGTAAGGTGTGACGTCAATTTAATATACTGCGAAGCCTTTTCTTTATAGTTAGATATACTGGTCACTGTTTAAAACGGAACGCAGTTCAGCTGTTGATCAAGTGATCAAAACACTGAGAGCAACTTACCTCGAAAACGCCACACAAACGCCAGTGCTCACAGCACAAAAATGGCAACGATTTATGACGTTATAATATTTCTCTAGAATACTGCGGCAGTATACTGTCAGTCCATAACGGGATGAATTTCTCCCCAGTAAGAGCACTGAACAGTGCTCGCAGTGTATATCGGAACATACCCCCAGATGTACTGTAGATGTATATTATTAATTATAAATACATAATACGTAGTTTTTCTACGCCATCGACAATTCTATCAAAATAGTTTGTATAATGCGTTCTATTCCGTCATTATACTTATATTTCGGACAGATAAATATTTTTGCAATAATTTGGAAAGTATTTTATAACTCTCTGATACTTCAAATAGGACTAAGGGCGGGCTGGGGGATGTGGTCTAAGGGCTCCGTTTTGACGGATACTTGCATACTCTGTGGCGATGACGTCACGGGCGGCGCCAGCTTGGTGCGTTCTAGGTTATACATCTGCAACAAGATATACGTAATATTATAATAACATCGTATCACATCATCATACTTATAACAGCGTAAGTATACAAGGGTTATTTTAAAATATTAAAGCTTCTGTAAGTAATACTGAACAACTTTACTTCTACGACTTTCCATCACTTGGACACCAGTTGGTATTCCTCATCACTGAGGGTCGTGACCCCTTTCTATCGATCAAATAATGGTACGAGTTAACTTGGGATAGTAATGCAGTGGGTTCCCACGTACTTCCGCATAAGGACCGACGGCTTAACGTGCTCTGCGAGGCACGGAGGAAACGAAAAGGCCAAATTTGAACCTCCGAATTCGGCCTAGTTACCGACTTGGGTCAACGTTGCTTAACAATCGCAATCTATATATGCGATATGTATATATGTAATAGCTGATGCCCGCGACTCCGCCTGCGTGGAGGTATGAAAAATAGATAGTAGCCGATTCTCAGACCTACTGAATATGCATATTAAATTTCATAAAAATCGGTCAAGCCGTTTCGGAGGACTATGGTAACTAACATTGTGACACGAGAATTTTATATATATATATAGAGATATATGTATATAAATGCCTTGTCACAACTAGGCCACTCGTCCCTCACTCATGACTCGCATATATTGAAACAGTAATTTGGTGGGGCGTGCTATTTTATCATACTTAATTTCTACTTACTTTCATAAACAGTGGTGTGGACAGCTGAGCGACACTGGTAGCTTTGTTGAAGGAATCTTCCTCGGAGGCCAGCGTCACGTCCACCGGAGGCACCTTCAGGCGAGGAAACCTCCTCTTCGAGAGCTGTTCCTCGTCAGAGTCGGACGGCGGTGGTCTGACCTTCCTGGGGCGACCTGGACCACGTCTTTTGGGTGCCACCGGTAAAGGCGATGGGGAACGCGTCTGTAATACAATAATTTACCATTTTTATTATTATTTTTGCAATGATATCCACGATTCAAATTTTTTTTTATTTATTCTAATTTTACAATCTAGTAATATAATAAATGCGAAAGTTTTGATGGATGGATGGCTGGACGGATATTGGATGGATGGATGGACGTCTGAACGGATCGGTATGAAATTTGGCACAGAGAAATATTATAGTCTGGTATATCCCATAGGAATCACATAGGCCCACTTTTATCAACAACAAATTAAAGAGTTTCCGCGGGAACCAAAAAAACCTCAATCCACGTGGACGAAATCGCGGGCATCGGCTAGTCCATACTTATTTTTTTTTAATATTATAAATGCGAAAGTGTGTTGCTACTGGCTACGTTTTCACGGCCCAACCGTTCAACCGATTTTTATGAAATTTGGTACAGGGATAGGTTGTATCCTGGGAAAGGATGCAGACTACTTTTTATCCCGGAAAATTAAGGAGTTCCCGCGGGAACCAAAAAATCTCAAAACCACGCAGACGAAGTCGCGGGCATCAGCTAGTAAAGAATATTTCATTCATTCATAGAACCTTACAAGCTAAATAAAATGTTTAGGTGTATCGCTTACCCTCCTTTTCCTGATAGGTCTGCTGCCATCAGCGGAGCGCGTGGTCATGGACAGTTTGGCCTCGTTGGCTCGCGCCACGCCGTTGGTGCTGTGGACCTGCTCCTCCTTAGTCAGCACGTCACTCATCCTGGCCTTGAAGAAGCTGTCTTCAGCCATCTTGAGCGCTTCGAAGCACTTGTGGCCCTGGAGGGCGTAGCGGATTATCTTTAGTACTTCGATTCTGCGAACAATTTTGGTATTTTTTTTTTTATTAAACTAATTTACGGTACTTACTAAACTAATTGGGTATTTGACAACTAATCAAATGGGCAACTCTTTATCAAACGTCAAAAGGTGCGATTAGTACGGCAATTTGTATGAAATACTGATTAGTGGCGTCATCAAGATTCAACGCACTTTACCAAACTTAAGGTGCGGGATATATATGTCACCGTAAGATTGGAAAAACCGTTAGATTATAATCTAACTCCCGAAATTGTAAACTGTCGAATGATTACAATATAACGGATTATTTTTCGGTAGATTGTAATCTGTTAGGTTTATTAACCCGATAGAACCTAAGTGCCCAGCCTGCGGCCGGGCACTACTTGATTATTTATGTCGAACCCTAACCTAACCTACAAGAAAAAGACAAGAAAACGTAAATACAATGAATATTTCAAAAATTGACACTTAAAACATTGAACGGTTCACAATCTTTCGACTGTTTACAATCTATCGAAAAAAAAGTGTTAGATTACAATCTTACGGTTTTTACAATCTTACGAGAGGCGCAGCGGCGGCTCGGCGGAGGTGTGGCTGCGGTGTGGCATTGGAAGTATGAAAGCGGCGCATCTGTATACCTGGCGTCCCGTCGCTTGCATACAGTTTGTATGAAATACGATAGGAGCGCGCCGCGCCTGCTCCTAACCCGCACCTCGCCCGCGCCCGTCGCCGTCGCGTATATACCACGCCTTACCAACAGAGGACGTTGTTTAAGTCTTTTGAAACGCTCTCTATTTAATAATTATTTATTTTTGACAATTTGTTAAGTCATGATAGCCTGGTAGCTTGGTACTTCGAGCTAATTAAGGTGAACAGAGATTTCACCTTGAAACCTGCCCAGTGGGTGATTTATCGATCTATTTGGCAGGTATATCTGTGCCGCAGCGCTATTGGTTCGTCACTCAACGTTTCTCGCACTGTAGAAAAATACAGCACCGATACGCATATCCCCCCCCCACAGCTGCCAGTGTTTCTTAACAGTAGCCCCAAGTCTATATCTCTTACCTAGTGTTTTGTATTTTGACATGTCAACGGCAGCCATTACAATCCCGAGCGTAGCGAGCGCATATTTGTTCAGTTACCTGCAAAGCAATCTCGTGTCGTCGTCCATCTTCTTGAACAGCGGTAGCAACGAGTTCATGAAAAGTTTGTCATCGTCGAAGTGGTCATCCGGTAGGATTGTGTTGCCATCTATTTTCATTTCCGGCTTCGTTTCAGTCATGGTAGCCTGGTTGGTTCTGTCTTGAGCGCTGGCCCTCCCCAGTTCGGGCTTGGTCTTGAGATCGAGCGGCTTGTCGAGCGGTCTGTCGAGCATTTCGTGCTTGATGCGAGGCATGTCTTCCGGCGGCGGATGCTGGGGGGAGTTGGATATTTCCGAGAGGGACTCGTATTTGTCTTGAGAGTATCTGGGTTTTCTGAAAACAACAAGAAAAATATTAAATTCATGCTGGATGAAGCGGATGCTGGATACGGGGTCGTTGGTTCGATACCAGGGCACGCACCTGCAACATTCTGGAGTTATGCGTTCCGATACATTGTCGAGAAACCGATTAGGGGTATGCTGGACTGCCATACCCCTAACAGGTTAGCCCGCTACCATCTTAGACTGCATCATAACACCAGATGAGACTGCAGTCAAGGACTAACTTGTAGTAAAATAAAACTAAGTCTATAGTTTTAAAAAAAAACTGTAATTCCTTGTACTTGAATGCAATAAAGATTTAAATAAAAAAAAAGTCTTAAATCATTACAAACATTTCCAAAAAAAATGAGCTTTTATCGTCCGCAACCGTATTAGTGGGACGTCATTTTATTTTTCGTATTCTTCCTCACCCTATCCAAACCCTTTTAATTGATACCCATATCATGGGGTTGCATAAAAACGAACTAGTCCGCCATACTGGATTATGAATGACGTCACACGTGTGTCAACTTGAATGCAAAATTGCAGCTCAAACGGTTGCTGAAACTGTTTCAAAACTCAGGTTTTACGCAACATTGCAAGTTAAATAAAAGCTTGTAGAAAAATAGCGGCGAATTTCGGACCTCGGTTAAAAACTAGTTCAGTGTATAATATTAATTCCGCTGAAAATATACTCGTAACAAGACTATCAGAAATAGTAATTAGAATTTTGTGAATGTCAATTCTTTAATATTTATTTTGGTCGACAGTATTTAATTTTTTGTTTTATTTTTGTCCTTTGCAATTTAAATTAATTTCAAAATAAAATTCCACAGCCTATGCCTTTACACAAGTTTAAGAAAGCTACTAAAAGTATGTTCCTGAAAAAAGCTTATTATACTGTTGCAGATTACCTTGTATAAATGATAAAACAGCACGGATTTGACTCGCTCCAGCAATGCTAAGGACAGCGGTTATTTATGTATTCACAAATTGATATTATAATTGTAAATGAATTTATAAAAAATAGCAACCACTGAGTTTCTTGCTGGTACTACTCGGCACACATTCCGAATCAGTAGATCACTCGCCGATTCAAAAGCACTTGTAATAAGACAATTTGAATAAAAAAACATGAGTTTCGAAAATATGAGTTTGAGTTTGAAATTAAAGCTTGTAAACAAGTGGAACGATTCTCACTTGTTCTGCAGAGCACGCAGCAGGAAGGACATTTGCCTATGGTACTGGTAGCGCTTGCTCCCCGGAGCACACAGCTCGGGCGGCGGGCACTTGCCCTGGCGAAACGCCTTTGTGTACGAGTCGCGAATGGAGCGCCATCGCTTCTGCACTTCTTTGCCTGTGGACAATTAATTAATACCTATTAAAATCCATACTATCACACTAATTTATACTTATAGTATAAATGCGAGAGTGTGGCTGTCTGTCTGCTACGCTTTATCATTTCAACCGATTTCCATATCCATATCTAATATCATAAATGGGAAAGTGTGTCTGTATATCTGCTACACTTTATCGGCCCATCATTTCAACCAATTTTGATGAAATTTGGCATAGAGGTATCCCGGGGAAGGACAAATATTACTTTTTATCCCGGGAAATTAAGCAGTTCTCGCGGGACAACAAGTTAAACAACGCTTACGGAACATAATTAATGCGAGAATGTGTCTGTTTGTCTGTCTACTACGTTTTCAGGGCTCATCTGTTCAAACTTATAATCTGTTTATTTTCGCTAAATCACCATAAATAGGGTACAAGACCACACTGGTAAGTGGCAGCCTAATTAGGTAAAACCTGCATTAATCATTGCTACAGTCTAAATTGCTGTGGTTGGCTAAATTTATGGTATTCTTGATGTGTCAATGGATTTTGACCAATAGCAGAAGAGTGGTCAAAATAAGAGGTGATTGCAATCGTTACACGGTAGTTTTTTAAAAATATATATAGGCTAGTCTGAATGCAGCCACTTGGCTGCAATCAGACTTGCTTGCAAGTGGTGATGCAGCCAAAGGTGGAGCGCGCTTGCCTAGAAGTTGCCTATTTACTCTTGATTAGAAGGAACCTATATTAAAAGAGGTGGAGAAAACGGAAGCTGTCATGTTTACGTAATAAGGCCCCTAAATACGCCCCGTCTCCTTTGGTACAATTCGCGTTTCTAAAAACGAGCTTATACGGGTCGAAAAAATGTAAAACCACCCTAAGCGTACAGAAAAGAGACCTCGCGTGCCCCGACGACGTGAAACGTCACAAACCACGGTGGCAATCGTGAGCGTATTGATTCGAGAGATTTTTTTATTCCATTACAAGCCCTTGACTGCGATTTCACCTGATGGTAAGTGACGATGCAGTGTAAAATGTTGGCTGGTTAACCTTTTAGTGGTATGGCAGTTATATTAAACGCATACCCCTAGTCGGTTTCTACACGACATCGTACCAGAACGCTAAATCGCTAGGCGGTACGTCTTTGCCGGTAGGGTGGTAACTAGCCACGACCAGACCAGACAGAAAATTTAGAAATTATAAATTCCCAAATTGACCCTGCCGGGAATCGAACCCGGGACCTTCTAAGTTAAGATAACAGCGCTCAACACTGCGCCAGGAAGGTCGTCCAAATTTAAGAGCTATTTCTACGACCCGACAATCGACATTATTCAGATAAACCTATTTTAACAAGCCATGGTGGCGTGGTTGGATACCTACTCCGTAAGAACCAAAGAGCATAAAGACCCCTGGTTTGGTAAGAACATAAGTGCTTTTCGTTGTTCTATTTAGAAGAAATCAAATTCAGAAGATCAATTTGATGGTCACAACCGGGTAGCAAAACGTTATTTTATGAAGTGTTTGCATCGACTTAGGATTGTTCTGTAATATTGATGGCGATTGTCACCCTAGTGACCTTACTACCATCGCTTAAAGCAGTACTATTTTCCAAATGACAGTTTGATGTCACGTACTTTGACGTCCCTAAAATAAGAATTGGAATTCCAAAACATGAAAGTTAGCAATATTATGTAACAAAACAAAACAAAGTTATTAAGAGTGTGCCACAAAACACGTAATGTGTGTGCCACAAACAAAGAAAGTTATTAAGAGTGTGCCACAAAACACGTAATCCAATATACAAGTACTTTTATAAATTCTGAGATAAATAACGATTTAAAATTGCGTAATTACACACCCTTAAAACAATAGGGGGCCATACTGCCACGCTTAAAGCCATATTGTTTCATTATTGTTGACTTTCGTGTTTTAGAATTATAATCCTTATTTTAGGAATGTCACGGTACGTGACATCAAACCGTCATTTTGAGTAATATTGCTTAAGTATTGCTTTTTAAAGCGTTGGTAGAATGCCCCCAGATCCGCGCGAGGTCGTGAGACTCGATCGGACGAGTCAAGTTGAAGGCCGCAAGCGGATAGGCGATTATAATAAGCGTTGGATATTTTAAATACTTATCACGTTTTATTATAGCTCTCTTGTGTGATTGGGATTGAAGAAAATATAATAATGAAAAAAAAACCGGCCAAGTGCGAGTCGGACTCGCGCACCGAGGGTTCCGTACAAACCTGTAGTAAGTTTTACATTAAATGTTTTTTTTAAATATTTGAGTTGATTGAATGAAAGGTAAATTGCGATTTACGATTAATGACGTATTAAAAAAAAACTACTTACTTGATCTCGTTCAAACCAATTTTCGGTGGTAGTTTGCATGGTAATGTACAACATATATTTTTTTTAGTTTTATCATTCTCTTATTTTAGAAGTTACGGGGGGGGGGGACACACATTTTACCACTTTGGAAGTGTCTCTCGCGCAAACTATTCAGTTTAGAAAAAAATGATATTACAAACCTCAAATTCATTTTTGAAGACCTATCCATAGATACCCCACACCTATGGGTTAGATGAAAAAAAAAATTTTGAGTTTCAGTTCTAAGTATGGGGAACCCCAAAATTTATTGTTTTTTTTCTATTTTTGTAAGAAAATCTTAATGCGGTTTACAGAATACATCTACTTACCAAGTTTCAACAGTATAGCTCTTATAGTTTCGGAAAAAAGTGGCTGTGACATACGGACGGACAGACAGACAGACAGACAGACAGACAGACATGACGAATCTATAAGGGTTCCGTTTTTGCCAAATTTGGCTACGGAACCCTAACTAGCTGATGCCCGCGACTGCGTCCGCGTGGGAAAATCTCGTGGGAACTCTTTGATTTCCCTGGATAAAAGAAGCTTTTACTCCTGCTTCTCCTTCAAATCCATGCTTCTTTTGTAGTTTACATAATCTTCAACTTAGGTCTACTAACTAGGTATTATAAGAAGAGCTTAACGCTTTTTTGTCACGTACAATTTTGCCCGGCCAGTTCCTCGCGTACCATAGTGCCAAAAAGAACTAAGTACTTACTTAATATGTTCTTAAAACATAACCCTCTCTAGTTTTCTGTCGAACAGTCGGATAAAAAGTTCGTTAAATCGTGACACCCTCTATACAAATAGGCAAATTCAGACAACAATTTAATTGACCAGGTGGACAAGAATTGTTCATTAAAACACAACCGTATGACTTCAACACTTAGGCACACAATCGTGCACACATTTTACTATCACATACCTATTTAACAATAAATAAAATTGAACAGTTATTGTGATACAATACAAAATCAAATAAACATGGACTGATAAAAGAATTGGTATTGCTTGATTTTGATAAGGAAGGGTGGTAAGGGCTATTGAGTAAGGGGTAAAGGCTACCTTATACCTATCACTCCTACCCATCTATACTAATCTATACTATACTAATATTATAAATGCGAAAGTTTTTTATGGATGGATGTATGGATGGATGGATGGATGTTTGTTACTCAATAACGCTAGAATAGCTGAACGGATTTTGATGAAATTTGGCACAGAGCTAGTTTATAGTCTGGTATAACACATAGGCTACTTTTTATCCCGGAAAATAAAAGAGTTCCCGCGGGAATCAAAAATCCCCAATCCACGCGGACGAAGTCGCAGGCATCAGCTAGTATCTAAATACTAACTAAATAAAGGATAATCTAAATACTAACTATAATATAAAGGAAAAAAGGTGACTGACTGACTGATCTATCAACGCACAGCTCAACCCACTGGACGGATCGGGCTGAAAGGCATACAACTTTTATGACGTAGGCATCCGCTCAGAAGGGATTTTTGAAAGTTCAACCCTAAAAGGGGTAAAATAGGGGTTTGTAGTTTGTATGAGAACCGAACTTAACGTGAGCAAAGCTGCGGGCAAAAGCTAGTAATAAATAAATGCGAAAATTTAAAACCCCTTACGTCAAAATCGGTTGAACAGATGGGCCGTAAAAATGTAGCAGATGACACTTATTTTCGCATTCATAATATTAGTATTAATATTAGACTTCCTTTAAATGATTAGTTCTCAAAACCCATTTTCAAGAAAAAATATATTGATTAAAAAAACATCTAGCAAATCGATTCAAGGACAATTCCTAAGACAACCGGTAAAAGTTTTCCTGCTACGATATTAAAAACAAAAAGTCATAATTTTCCGGTACGAATTAGGATATTCTTACTTGTAGTTGATCCAATACCCACGGTCCCACCATCGAATGACTCAGCGTATGCGTATATCGTACGCTATTCAATCATAATACATAATTATATTAGACCTAGGTACTTCTTCATACCACTTAAAACAATATTAAACGCTTATTTTGGTGATCATTTAGGCCTATTGCGCATTATAAGAAAATGTCTTGTGTCTTATGAGTAATGTCTTATATTTTGTGTCTGATCCGACGCAAGAAAAAATATCTTGTAATAATATGTATGCTCTCATACAACAACCATTGCGACTGAATTTCTTAAAAGACATAACTAATAAGACAAGAAATTTTCCTATGATGCGCAATAGGATTGTTGGCTGATTTTATTAGATTTATAAAGCTAATTTTATAGATGTTTTTTGAAGTTATATTTTACTTTATCAGTTGAACATAAGCCCTTATTGAAAGGTTCAACTTAACTAAATAAATAGGTAACTGCGATACCCTACCAGGTTTGCCCACTACCATCTAGACTGCATAATCACTAGTGCCAGAGATCGCATCAAGGGCTAACTTTAACAAAACGCAGTGACGTAATAGTTTACAATTAGGTACCTATGTACAATAATTTTATAGATGTGGTTTTTTTTGTAAAGTTCGCAATAATTGCGCAATTTTTATACAAAATCCCATCATAGGCTTAAAGGATTAAAGAAAATATGAAATTATGTTGTAATAGGCACCACCTACTCTAAGAAAAATAAAAACTATTCGTTTTAGTCATAGCCTGAACAAAGTTTGACCACAGATTCAGTAATAGTGTATGACTAATGACTATGATTTGATCTGATTTAAGCTTTTAATTGAACTTAATTTTTAATTCAAATTGCAATTTTTTTTTTAAATTCAAATAAACTTTTACAAGTGCTTTTGAATCGTCGAGTGAATCTACCACTGGTTCGGAATATCATTCCTACCGAGAGAAAACCAGCAATAAACTCGGTTTAGTTGATAATAATTATAACTAGAAAATATTGATTTAAATAATATTTTTCAATTGAATTTATTTCTAAACACTAAAATGACTTTAACTTAAAACTTAATCTATAAATTAAGTACATATATCAAATTAGTTTTATTAAAATTTTAACTTTGAAATAAACTAAAATTGAGTTGCATTGAGTATGATTTTTAAATTCTTTTCAATGAATTTTAGTTGAATACATAAATTTAGTTCGTTATTGAGTGGGTCAATTTATTTATTTATTTCATTCAACCTCAATTTTGAAAAACTACCCTACGCTAATTTGGAATTTCGATTGAATTAATTTAACTTAAGAACTGAATCTAATATATAAAATTCTCGTGTCACAGTTTTTAGTATTTATACTCCTCCAAAACGCCTGACCGATTTTTATGAAATTTAATATGCATATTCAGTAGGTCTGAGAATCGGTTAATATCTTTTTCATACCTCCACGCGGACGGAGTATTATCTTCGGAGTATATCGGATTATCAGCTAGTAAACCATAAACTCCAAATAATTTTAATAATATTCAGAACACAGTTTCATATTAAATTATTAGTTGATTGATTGATTTTTAAATGTCTTTATTGTTATTTATTATTACATTACAAAAAGTTATACATTAGGCAGGTAACTTATTACTAAATTATTAATTGAATAATGAATAAAAGTTTATTTTAAAAATTGGAATTGAAAATTATTTCAAGTACATAATTTAAAGACCCATACAGGGAAGAAGTTAACTTATACAATAAACGAAACTTAACTCCTGGGCGTACAGGTTTCCTCGCTATGTTTTCCTTCACCGAATATTTAATTTCTTAAAACGCACATGGCTTTTAAAATTTGGAAGTGCGTGCCCAGGGATCATACCCCGTACACGAGGTTGGGTGTCTTGACCACAATGCCATCACTGATTCATTAAGAATACATTAAAAATTCCTTACAAGCTTTTACACGTGCAAAGCGACTTAGGGAGCACTAAAAAACACTTCGAAGGTTCATCAAAATCAATAAGCTCAGACAGTACACAGTTTGCAAGGTTTCGCTAACCGTTCATATTTTACTAACATTATAATTGTGTATGTTTGTAAGTTTGTATGTTACGATGTTTGCTACTCCTTCACGCCGCAGTGAATCTTAAACCCTGAATAGGCTACATTTTATCATGGAAAGAAAAGTCCGCGGGAATCAAAAAGCTTAACCCACGCGGGCGAAGTCGCGTTTAAACTAAATTACACTGTAATTAAATTTTATATCTTCAATTAATTATATTAATTTTAGTTTAGTTGATGTAAGCTAAATTACATTGTAATTTTATAGATTCAATTAATTTTAGTTAAATTCAGAACACAGCCGTGTACCTTGACTCGTGCAACGTATAAGGTATTGTACATATTTAACGAATCCATCGCAAAGGTGAAGGGAAAAACACACAAGTTGGAAAGTGCATCAAAATCAATAAGCTTAGAACGGTAATGGTCTCGAAAATCTCTTCTAATGGTTGTCTGCAACTAAGTCTGCGTTCGAATTTTGTTTAATATTTATTTTAATTCACATATTTTTCCTGCGTCAAAGGAAATTATTTTTCCAGAATACTATGTCTTAAGTCATATATCGTATTTATTTATTTATAAGTATTTATGTGATTTAATATTTGTTAAATTATGTAGTAAAAAGTCATAGTTATTTATTCATAATTATACGTCAAATATTTATCAATTATTGTTACTAAATTAATCTAATAATTAATAATATATTCATGAGAATGTAGGTGTTATAAAGTTGACATATGTAATTACAGTTTGAGATCCTTTCTACCAATTATTGGTAGAAAGGCTCTCAAACTGTAATTTATGTCTACCAATTAATGGTTTTAGAATATTTGGTATAAATCATCAAATAGTATTACAGTTTAAAAAAATTAGTAAATTAAATTAATAGAAAGTCATACAAAATTACAATCTGTTTAATTAATTAGGTACCTATTTACTGAATTAATTGAAATGAAATGACATGCATGCAGCCTAAGGTGGAGCTCGCTTAGAAACAAAAAGGAAAAAGATACAGAATACATAGATAGCAGCGAACATAGATACAGACGCACTCTCGAATTTGTTTTTTAAGACGTCCACAGCTGGACATAAGTCTCGGCTTCCTGCGACTCGATTGATATCGTCCATTCACATAGCAAGGGGTTTACCAACGCTGCGCTTTCCAGTGCGAGGTCGCATTCCAACACCTTAGTGCTTTAAAATTAATTTGATTAAGTACATCTATAATCTATATAATATTGTCTGTAGTCTGTACCATATTTTTCCAAGTAAAATGTCCAACGTGACCAACGTCTATCGGTTCAAATTCAAATTCAAAATAAATTTATTCAAAACTAGCTGATACCCGCGACTTCGTCCGCGTGGTTTAAGTTTTTTGTTATTCCCGCGGGAACTCCTTAATTTTCCGGGATAAAAAGCCTATGTCACTCTCCAGGTCCTCAACTATACCCATGCCAAAAATCACGTCAATCCGTTGCTCCGTTGCGGCGTGATTGAAGGACAAACCAACAAACCAACAAACAAAGTGACTTTCGCATTTATAATATTAGTATGAAGTATGATATGATTGGTACCTACATGGTACACTTTCTGAACGTCATAATATTATTAATGACGGTATCTTAAAACTAAAGCTACGAGGGTTCCAAACGCACCCTGGTCTGAGACGAGCCCACAACCAACACAGCCGGGGATTTTTTTATATTTTTATCACCATGTAACAAACATTATAAATTAATATAGATCTATAATAATTATATCAATTAGATTATTAGTAGCCGTTGGAATAATTCAGACCCATGCTCAATTCGGCGCGTATCTTTTTTTTAATGTAGGTAAGTATGTCGGTAGATATCTCCGTGGTTTCTGAACCGATTTGAATATATTTTTCCAGTGGTTAGACGATGCTCGCGAGGTGGTACCATAAAAAATTATGCCTCCAAATCTTCAATCCTGATGCTGCATGGTACAGAACTCCTCAACCGTAGGGAGTTAGGAAATTTTGATGGCGATTTCATTATCATTTAAATTTTATCATTCTTCTAACTATGCCATATAAGTACCTAAACGTAGTTTCCACTACTAAAATGTCAGTCTAGACGCGTCTTTATCCCTATTCACGTGCAACGCTACAAATAATAATTGGATGTAGAGTTGGACCCTACCGGTTGCATCGAAATCAATAAGCTTGCCCGTACCAGGTAGGTATCCAATTGTTTAATGTATCCCTCTTGCAATGGCTGACAGTCTGATGTAGGTGATAAGTTATGACGACGGACTCAATATTCAATTTATTTATTACATAACATGTAGGACATACAGGTGTCTCTTATGTAAAGGCTCTGTCATAGCGTGAAATAGGCAAAAATGAGTTTTTTAAAGCAGTATATCCATCAAACGGTGACATAATGTATGCTGGTTAAAATAATTTTCTGTTTTCAAGACCTTTAAGCAGCCATTGACGCATCTCAAAACACAATTTAAAAAAATCTCTGCATTGAAATTTATTTTACCTACCTTTAAATCAATTAGTTTACCTTTTAAATCAATTTTTCTCCTTATTAATAATTTTCTCTATAAATATACTCGTAAGATAAAATTTATATTTCTAAATCAAACAATGTCGGATTAATTTGCTTTTTCACAAATTATTTCTTCAATTTTTTGCGACATGCGCTTGCTCGATTTCACCCCCGCGCGCCTATATTTTGATCTTGTGAATTTACAGTACCTTAAGTCACGTTTTGACTAAAACACACACACACGTGCCACGTTGCGACGTCATCGTGACGCAACGCAATGTCGTGTCGTGGAGATCTACGACTAGCATCGTAAAAAAATCATGATACGACGTCGAATCGTGGTATGATCGCGTGGTAGATACGATACAGTAGACAATCGATACCCAGATCCCGCCCGCGCGTTTCGTAGAATTGTGCGCTCTCAGAGCAGTCCATTAAAAAAAATATATATATTAAACTAGCTGATGCCCGCGACTTCACCCGCGTGGAATAAGTTTTTTCAATGCCCACGGGAACCTATTAATTTTCCGGGATAAAAAGTAGCCAATGTCACTCTCCAGGTCCTCAAAATATTAAATATACTCATTAAATATACTCATGCCAAAAATCACGTCAATCCGTTGCTCTGTTGCAGCGTGATGGAAAGACCAACAAATCAACAAAGAAACACACTTTCGCATTTATAATATTAAGTATAATGGATGAAAATAATCTGAATTTTAAAAGCCGTAGAACAAAATCTATTCAGTATTACCAGGCCTATGTCACTCTTGGTACTTGCACGACGAAAATACCGACGATCGCGCTCATTCCCGGAATGCTTACGCAGTCGGGGCTGGCGCGTTATAAGCGAGCGACGTGCTAGTGAATTTAACGCTGTTTTCGTAAATAGTTTTTTGAAAATATTTGTTTAATAGTTTAAGTTAAGTGTTTAGCATATTAATTATTTGTAGGATAAATAGTTGTAGACATTTAAACTCATGTATATATAATGGTCTATCGATCTTTAGAATTATAATGGCAAAAAGTCGCTGCAACCATAATTATTGTTGCGTGGAAGGACGCTTAATGAGCACACAAAAGGATTCAAATTTATCATTTTTTACGTTACCAAAGGATAGTGAAAGGTGAGTTTATTTCATGATTAAAATTTTGTTAGATAGGTACATAAAATGACGACGGATGGCGACGAATGACCTTGCAAGTTGCGTGCGTAGTGAAGAACTCACTGTGTAGCGACACACAGTAAACACAGTCGATCATAGTCAGAGTAGGTACCTTACTTACCAATTCAAAAAACCTACTGTATTGTTGTACTGTTTGCTGACAGCCCTAGACAAGCTCGCAATGTCGTCCGTGACGTAGGAAAGGGAAAAGATGCAAAGCAATACGGACACTCGCGCGCGGCGATAAAGTTTAATTTAGCTTGCGTGCGTGATTTATCTTTTTAATAATAATTATGTAGGCTATTAAAACGTCGGCAAGTAGTCAACATCAAAGGAGTGAGACTTCTGTACGTCAGTACTATTATATTATTCTGTGGTATTACGTAAGTACAGAATACCTAAGTATTTTAAATTAACCCTGTTTAGTCAGACTGTCACAAAATAACATAATAATAAATCTTAAACTAAATACTGTTTTAAATTAAAATAAACGTCTATAGCTGCGGTTAACTAACGCAACTTGCACTTGACCGGTTTCCGGTAATGTAGGTCGTCAAAGGTTCGCGCACATTAGAACAAATAAACGTATAGCCTCGGTTTTTAACGAATTTGGCAAAGAACCGTGTTCTTCTAGTTGATTTATAGTTTTATACATTACTAGCTGATGCCTTCGTCCGCGGGAACTCCTTCATATTCCGGGACAAAAAGCCTATGTCACTCTCCAGGTCCTCAACTATACCCATGCCAAAAATCACGTCGATCCGTTGCTGCTTTGCGGCGTGATTGAAGGACAAACCAACAAACCAGCAAATAAACACACTTTCAAATTTATAATATTAAGTATGATGTGTATAATATGTCACCGTAAAATTGTAAAAATCGTTAGATTATAATCTAACTAGTGAGATTGTAAACTGTCGAAAGATTACAATTTAACGTATAAATAAAGCTTTTTTAACCGAGTTAACGCCAGTTCCGCGTCGATAGATAATTTGTAGAAACCCGAACACAACACTTAGGGTACGTTCGCAATGTGAAAAAATCGCATTCGCGCGTTTTCGCGATTTACACATATTTTGCGTATGGATTTCACATACTCCGCACTGCGAATACGGTGAGCGTCATACAAGTTACAACTCCAGGCAGTTGTGCGAAGCTTCGACAGCGGACTCGCCGACGAGCGCAGCGTTGTTCAAAGTAAACATAGTAGATAATACGGTCAGTTTAATTTATTACATGACTATTTTCATCGTAAAATTAGTTGGAAAGGAGTTATTGTCAAAAACTGCTTTTGGGCGCCATTTTTTCAATATAAAAATAATAAACATATATAATAAATATAATAGCGGCGCGAGCGGCTAAGATACGAGGTGGCCAAGTGGAAATTCGGAGTGATACCGATTTTCAATTACACCAATTTTCAAAACTCTCGAGAAACTTTCCAGGTAACCCCCTTTTTGAGCACCAAATTACTGTGCTATAAGTGAAGACACGGGCGCTAAATGGCTCGAAATAAAGCGACCTCCGCACAGGTCGGGCACCTCTTGTGACTCGACTCAGTGGGCGACGGATACAACGCGTTCGAGCGCGGCGAAAATTATGCAAAAACCATTACATTAAAAACAAAATACGTAGGAATACCTACCAATCTGCGACAAGTTTAATAAACCTAGGCGCGGACCGATAAACAAAATAGTAATTAAAAAAAACACTAGATTCCTAGCCCAAAATTCAACCTGTTTTATATCGCGTTTTGAAGATTGACTTTGAGAATGAATGAAGTTTATCATAAATTTTAGTTTTTCACTATCATTAAAATAAGTACATTATGTACTTAATGTAAGGTTCAAAACCACTAAGTACACAAAACACATAATAAGCACGTAGGAACCTACCAATCTGCGGCATATTAAAAAATAAGACGCGGACATCGATAAACAAATTATTTAAAAAAAATGGTGTCAAATCTAACAACAGTTAAAATTATTTTTTACTATTAATTTAAGTTTTTCACTATTTAAATTTATTTTAAACTATTTCAGAAATTCAAACTCAAATAGGTAAGTCTAAGTAAGTCATTTTTACAGATTTTACTTAGAATGTAGCCGAGAGGACCAAAATACGAATTGGTAAATAGTATACTATAGTATGTTTAAGTTTTAAATAACCAACTGCTTAAATTAGTTTGTTGTTTGTTAAATTAATTTGTGGCGAAGTTACTTTCATTACTACCTACATATAAATACTACCTACGTAATAATAAATAATCATTTAACATAAAATATCATACAATAATTATTATTAAGGAAAAGTAAATTACCTACCCATTTTACTTTTTAAATATCCTTGCAACAGCCAAACGCAGAGTTCAGTTTTCTACAAAGTCATTGTTCGCACTAAACAAAAGATATCAGTTTCACAAGTGCGAGTAACACCATTATAAGACCTGTTTGTGCGAACACTTGAATATGATATACATAATATTAATTCACGTTAATTTTAGTTTTTGTTACTTTTTAATTTTAGTCTGTGACCACTTTTAGTTTAACATCGTATTTAGTGGATACGATTTTAAACTAAAAGTGAGCAATTAATTAACTATTGATTTTAGCTAAAATTGAACTTAAGTTTTAATATAATGTGTGTCTTCAATATTACTAATTTAATCGTAGAAGTCAATTTATGTACAAAATAAGGAATTAATTAATAATTATAAAATTCCAGATAAACATTTACCTATGTTACTTTTTGTGGTAAGTATGCAGTCAGTATGTCTTATCGAGGCCTGATAATGATAAAACAATATGATTATGAAGTATTTTTAAAAAACATAACTACTATGCGTTTAAACTAACCTTATCGACGGCAAATGGCAACATACTTCGCATACTGGATAGTTACTACATAACAGACTTGTGCCGCTGCCAACAAAATTATGCATTTTTAAATATAACATTTTAAGAAAAAATATATGTCATACTTCAAAACGAAGGAGACTAAAATAACTAACTAAAGAAACGTATAATTTAAGAATAAGTTGGTCACTAAATTTCAAGTATAGTGGAGATCTTCCCAATAGAAACGCACAGTAAGTATTCTACCTATATAATATGTAGGAAACGTGTTTCTCACCCAGCCAGACGCCCAGACTAGAAGGAGATAGATAGCTATGTACATATCAAAAGCCTTTTGTCTCATGATTTCATACAGTTCTAATAAGGAAGCTTTTTCATACCACCGATTAAAATGAGGAATATACTGAATAATATATCTATAAGGCGATTCACGCCAACATAAACGTAGTAGAAAAATAAAATATTGTCCACGCTAAAATAAGGATTGTTTCAGAAATAAAATCCTTATTATCGTCAAGGCAAATCTGACATTTAAAAATAATAATACTTAATCGATAGCATTATATCGCCGGGTGGGTAACAAGAGGTCTGGTAAAACCGAATGTACCCATGTTATTTTTGGCCCATGTAAAGCAAACTAAACGGAAAATTACATATAAATAATTTTGACAGTGTCACAGATTAAAAATATCAGCACGTTTACTTTTCAATTTTAGTTCCATTGTATTTAGTAGTTTAATCATACTAATATTATAAATGCGAAAGTCAGTTTGTTTGTTGGTTTGTCCTTCAATCACGCTGCAACGGAGCAACGGATCGACGTGATTTTTGGCATGGTTATAGTTGAGGACCTGCCCCCCTAGCATGGGCCGGAGATAAAAAATGTATCCCCTCCGACAGTTTTATCCACTCTCCGAGTATGGGCACAGGGGTGGATATAATTATCGACGGTGATAAGGCGGGGAAAGACTAGTCCCCGACTAATGTCAAGGAGTCATAATTTTTTATCTGTGCTTTTGATTTTGCTTGTTTTCGTTACTCTTTAATTTTTATCCTTTCCTCGGGGAGAAAATGTCCCGGCCCATGCTAGGGGGGCTGGAGAGTGACATAGGCTACTTTTTATCCCGGAAAATTAAGGAGTTCCCGCGGGAATCAAAAAAACTTAAACCACGCGGACGAAGTCGCGGGCATCAGCTAGTTTTAAATATTATATTACGTTTTAGTTTTATAACAGAGTTTTTTTAATGTTTATTTTATTATCCTGTTACACGATTATTTGAATTCAATTTTAGTTATCGAATCGATACATTTAATTTTAAAACTGTATTTAGTTATTATTTTATTGATGACTCGTATAATATTATGTTTTATGAAATACCCAAAGTGTGTTTAGAATTGAATGCAATTATATTTATTTTTGTTATTGATATGTTTTTATTTTTAGTATGACAACATTCCATTTTTAAACATTTTACGAAAGTATTTACTTTATTCATTTATCACTTACAGTTAAACAATATAAGTATCACAATATTATGTACCTATCACTATCAATTAAAGTTAATGTAACATTTTAATTGGTTTGTAATTAGGTATTTCAATAGGCATAATGACACTAACCAAGAATCAATGAAATTATGAATTTATCTAATGAAATAGGATTCATGGATTATAGAAAACGTATTTATTTTTCTATTTCGAGTGAGATTGCTATTTATTTTGATAAGATAAAACTATAAAATACAGCAATCCGCCATATTGGATAAAACACCAAGAAGCAAATGACGTCACAATTGTTTGTTTTCGAGCTTTGACAATCACACTATTGTTTACTGCACACTGCACAGAGTACATGGGTAAAAACAATAGTGACGTCACAAACGACGCCATGACACCGTCGAACGTTTTGGCGTGAATTTTAAAATTTAAATTTCAAATGCCAATTTTATCTACCAAACCTTATTTTTCTGCTGAAATAAGATATTTTTTCGAAATAGTAAACACTTCCGAACATAATCTGACCATTTTTCAAAATCAGTCATCATGCCTATTCCATATAATAGGCGCCTTTCACCCCCGTCCCGCTCCAGCGTCAACGGGCGATTGAGAGGTCTGTGTAAAGAGGTTTCACTGTGTAGACTGTAGACTGTAGTATAATGTACGGTCGCGGTCTGAAAATCTTTACCAGTTTTCAAATTAGATTCTTTATAACACGGCAGTAAGGTCTAAAACGCCTTAGCGAAGTATTTATTACGTTTCAAAGTTATCAAACGTTTTCAAGCTTCGATTTCAACACAAAGAGTATCGAAGACTTTTTTTAAATAAAACTCATTTCTTAATTTCTTTGACACATTTGCATCAGCGCATTTTGTTAAAGTGACCATCTGCTGAAAATATTTAAAAAAAAGGTTTTCTACGTCCATCCAGTCTAGTTGCCACCTGCAGTAGGTGTAAAACTATATATTATTTAGTAACTATACTATACATGTTAAAAAACCTATAATATGATCTATGCCTGATCAAATCATAATACATCGACTTTTGGACACAGATATATCTATGCATGCAATTATGAACCTTAATGTGGTAAACATTTTCAGCCGCAGATTTCAGTTTAAAATAATTCAGAATTCATAATGTTTTTTATACAAATAAACTTTTACAAGTGCTTTTGAATCGTTGTCGAGTGAATCTACCACTGATTCGGAATGACATTCCTACCGAGAAGAACCAGAAATCGTCGCGTCGGTTAACCTTTTTAAAAAAAATATAGTTTTTGTATGTAGAATTGACCGAAGAATCATAATAATGCTGTATATGCCTTTAATTGAATGTCGTAATTTAGAACTGGACAGAATGTATTATTTTAATATCTAACTAACTGATGCCCGCGACTACGTGCGCGTTTAATAAGTTTTTTAATTCCGACGGGAACTCCTTAATTTTTCGGGACAAATAGTAGCCTATGTCACTATACCCATTCAAAAAATCACGTAGATCCGTTGTTACTTATAGAACAAACCAACAAACACACTTTCGAATTTATATAATATTAGTAATGATTGTTTCTAAAATATTCGTTGGCATGTCAATAATTAAAACTAATGCTTCAAAAATAACTGGCTTTTCTATTTCATCATAACATTCCTATTATGTTCAACTTTGAAGTCAGCAAAAAAGAACCAGATTCCAGAATTTGTTTTTTTCACAGTCGATGGCATTTCGCATTCGATCATTCATCCATTGAAGCTGACTCATACAAAAGTGAACGTGCGATGATGCTCGTACCAACGCAATGGTTTATTGTATGAACTAAGAAAGAAAACCAACCCGTAACATTTATTGAAAGCATGGTCAAGACTGAAGAGTCAACACCATACTATCACACAACCACGCATTTCTTTTTTTTTTATCAGGTGTCTATTCTACAAACAAGAAACCTTTCAAAATAACTTGCGTAAGGTCAGCATATTTAATGATTTATTTTGAATAAATAATAATTACTGCAGAGTTTAAATGTTTAGATTTAAAATAATATAAATTTAGTAAGTCCTAAAAAGTCTCCAATAAATATCATTTAACGTAGAAACAGCAAAAAAAGTGGAAGTCTTTCAAAATTCTATTTACTTTCAGTCAATTTAGAATAGCAAAAGTTCTTTATTCAAATTTGGTACATTGTACACTTTTGATCGTTAAGTAAAATATAAGACGTGATGGTGATTAGTTTCATTAGTTTTAGATATACATCATATACTTTTTTATAATAGGTAGGTACTTACTTATAAAATATTTACGTAAATATTGTTGAAAATGTTGGAACTTAGTACATAATCTTATAATAACAGCAAAAACATGTAATCCGTTGTCTTTATTAACAAGTTTATTTATACCTTGTTTTTATGTGTCCTTCATATGATATACACATCGAATATAAGAAAAATACTAAGTTTTTAGTTTTACTTTTATTATACTAAGATATTTTATCTACGTAGCAGTTATATTATGTTAAAGTTTTAACATAGGTACACATTTTTTTTTTCATAAATAGTTTTCACCCTTTGCTTTATTACTTATAAATTACGTCACTTAACAAAACATCATTGCGTCACATTTTTTTTGTTTTATTTTTAATTTAATTTTTAAAGGGCTTTTATAGGTGACCTATAGGTATTTCAGCCCTATCGTCACACGCTACATACATTAAGCCTTATTATGATTAATTCTAAATCGAAGGCAATTTGAGAGAATCACTGACAAATTTATACAAGTCCTTTCGCTGCCGAAATACTCAGAGGTTCGCTAAAAATATAGTTAGAAACACCAATATTCAATAAATTTTAATTAGGTGTATACTTCATACGTCAGTGCTTCTTTATTTTGTGGACAAAGCAAATATTTATTTATTCTCAAATTAGGTTTAGTATAACAGGGATTTCCCTAATTATAATAAAACTATATTATAGGTAATTGTATGTATCACTTAATATTTGACCAGAATTCAAATATAAGTCATACAAACAGCTATCTAACCCGTTATCATCACGCACACATTTTATAATAGGTCCTAGGTATGTAACTACAAAATAAAATTTAATAAACTCGGAAAAGGTCGACCAACTTCATTTCATTATCCGCATCAATTTAATAATAGTGACGTGCGGCCATTTTGAATAACATACGGCGCGACGCAAGTTTGCAACGTTTGATTACCTATTTATATGATATGTTTATGTATACAGTATGACGAGAAATCGCAGCGGTTAAATTGGCTATACGTTTTTTTTTCAACTTAAATATGTAGTGGAAATTTTTTACGATATTTTATACTTTAAGACTGTCTTATTTTACGAAAGATTGAAGTACTTACTTCATTTGTAATTTATCAAGCATGACAAGAAACCAGACCTTGATAAAATTTCATTCGTATCAAAGAATTAAATAGTGGAAAAATTTGGAATGAAATTAAAGGAAAATTGAATGGAATTTCTAGTTTCTACCGCTAACTTGAAGTCAATAATATTTTTAAATAGATGCAGATATCTATAGATATAACCAAAACCGTAAAAACAAAACAAATGATTATAAAGTATGTAGAAACCACTCTCATATTGCTTTGTAGCTAAATGATCGAGTTAAAAAACATTACATTTTAAAGCGGCTACGTAATTTCGTTTTACATCGCTGGTTTGCAATTCTAGGCAAACAAATAATAATGGTTTAAGCCGGCAATGTAATACGCCGGTTTTATAAGTGTAGCACCAAGCAACGCAAGGAAAGACTGCGGGCCGGCCCCTCGCGTCGATTGAGTCACGAACACCGCACCGATCCCACCACTGCATTCTCCGACGATAATTCAAAAGCCGGCATTTTCATTATTAACAATATACACTGCTTCTATTACATACAACGGTCTTGAAAAACAGGGATGTCGAACGAGTAATGTAACGCTATAAATAGTGCACTCGTACGAGTTTGCGTGTGTGCGGCCGGCTGACGCGGCACGTAGTCCGTACACTTGGTCGAGTTTTTGTCAAGCAGAGCTCAAGATTATTGATATGAAAATTAAGTATTTGTGGTGATGAGGCAACGATTTCCAGGGAAATTAATCGTCGACTTTTGTTTCCGATGTCAGTCGTTACCGACAAGGAATTTTCAGCGAACATTCCGTTTGAAAAACGACAATTGCTTTTTTATACGGTTAATTAATTTAAGTATAAGTATATTTAATTCTGGCAACTATAAAAAGCACAATATAAAAATACAACAAAAATACGCTTATAATAACAGAATAGATAAGTAGGTACAATAAAATACATATATCAATTTTATAATTTCTTTAAATTACTTAATATACCTAAATAAGAATATATTCTTAAACTCCTTCGTTTATTTTAATATAAATTATAGAAAGGTACTTATCTAATAAATTATAGTGAAAATCGTGCTTATTACATTATTAGGGAAAAACTTAATGCGTATAAGGGTTTACTAAGTCATATTTGAATTATCTAGTATCTATACTTATATATACTCTTTACATAGTAATGTAGTAGTAATTGTAGTTAGTAGCTTAAATTAATTTTATTTTTATAATTTTTATTTAATTACTGGATTATTAATTAATTAATATTTAACACATTAATTAATTATTACACATTTTATGTTTATTATTAAGTATGCTCAATGTTCATTGTAATTAAATGTCATTAATTTAAAATTTGCAATGCCCTGACAGGGCCACATGCCAATGTAAACATGAACGCAAATAATGAAATAAACAAATAAATAATATGTGTATATTAGGTATATTATTTTTCTCGTATGAATTCGTATTCAGCAATTAATACCTGGCAAGTCGTTAAACTGGCTAACGAATGTCTCTCAGAGTCGTCTCCAACATATAATAGCCTATACAAAGCAAGTTTTTTTACGTCCTCGAATACAATTAGGTATTATCTCTAGATATTATACCTATTATTCATTAAATTACTTTGCAAATTATGATCAGGTAAAATTATTATTAATTTATTATTTTTATAATGCTACGGCACAAATTTTATACTCTAACGAAACATCTTAGTTCCCAACGCCTACGTGACCAACAAATCCAAATAAACAAAATGACTAATAATTTCTATGTAGGTAATGGTATATATATCTAACAAAATTGGTAAAGAATATCGAAAGCAGGTATAAGCACATAAAGTATTATGTAAAGTTACTTTAATTTCATCTGCATACATAGATGACGTCACTGCAGATAGTGAACTTGAAAAATAAGTACATAGGTACTTAACTATAACAATAACTTGTAAAAGCATCGAGTAGTAGAGTCAAATTACATTAACATTGCAAGATACGCTTTATTATGCGAGGATAAAATATACAGTACTGACGACCATATTATTGTATTTGTGTTGAGTTGTTATCGTCAGATTAATGGCGACGTACCTACCTATGGCATCGACATAATATAATTAGATATAGAGCGAAGATATACACTTTAAACGTCTAAACATATACATATATACATTTTTGAAAACAGTATAGTTGAAAAATATTATTATTAAAAAATAATTTGAAATTTATATTAAGTTTTTTTTCCTAAGTTTGTAGCAAGTCGACGCGAAAGTGTGCGGAAAATGAAAGAGATAAAACAATTGGTACATATAAAATTATATATCATGCCAAAATGGCGTCGTTAAATATTTCATAAAACGCGTACACCACGTGCCTCGGGAATTGAGTCTTGAGAGCCTAGCCCAAACGGTGAACGTTTTTCGAACTAGGTATAATACATTTCGAAAGCATCTGAGCGACTGGGACCGAACAAAGAGCACGCAAGTCGAACGCGAGTATTGCAACCCGACCGGTTGTAGAGTTGACGACCGCCGCACGCGCTCCCTCGTCACCGCAGACATCCGCAAATGGGCAAGATAACATACCGGCCGCAGACTTCTCCGTCTGACCGAGCGTCGCCCACCCAGGAACTACACCTTCGTATACTTCTTCCCAACTCCTCATCTTCTCCGCTCTATCCCCGTAGTTCATATGATTAGTGTCGTAGAGACACGGCCGTTTCTGAACTTCCGCAACTATTAAACCGCTTTTGATGCCGTCGCCGTCCTTCGTCCGGACCATTATATTGTAAAAAAAAAAATTAAAAATAATTTTATTTTTGCGGAAATTTATTTTTATTCGAATTTCGTAACTGCGTGCAGTTGCCAAAGTAAGGCTGGTACGCGATACGCGTCCGGACGCCCGCGTGAAACTGGCGGGCTGAGTCGGCGAGCGGCGCAAGGCGCAACGGACAACATGGCGGCCGAATAGGTGTTAGCTGAGTTAGCGATATCTTCCTCGCGCTAATAAACAAATAAGATGCATACAAGTCATCCAATTTAATAACTCCCTTAAATCCCCTTTGTTACATTTTTAATAACTGAGCACAGTTCTACGTAACTTTGTTTATCAATCACGCAAATAAGAAGCACATGACCACGTCTACGGCCAAAAAAAACATATACCTATGATAAAATTATGTTATTCAAATTATATATCATTATTATTATTATTATTATTTAATTTTGTCAATGTTTCAGATTATTTTTAGTTAAAGGGCGTTATTGCTTTAGTCTTACGCAATAAGCGTACAATCAAATGAATGTAATCTTGCTTGATATCAGCCGTCGTCCGTCCACTCGTCGCGTCGCTTGGTTACACTTTAATAGAATGTAAATTGTCAACAGTCAGGTGTAATATTGCAGCTTTCGTGTCTTCAGCGTTTGCACTGAATGTTTTAGATATTACGTATTCTAGTTCACACTACTGGATCTAGGTTCGTTTAAGTACCTATTTTGAACATAAGCCAGTGTGACTTGATTATATTTTAGTTTTGTATCAACATAATATTAAATTTACATATATATACTAAAATTATAAATGCGAAACTTTGGATGGATGGATGGATGGATGTATGGATGGATGGATGTTTATTGTTTGTTATTCAATCACGCCAGAACGGCGGAACGGATCTGAATGAAATTTGGCACAGAGATAAATTATAGTCGGGAATAACACATATGCTACTTTTTATCCCGGAAAAATTAAGGAGTTCGTGTGGAAAAAAAACTTAAACCACGCGGACGAAATCATACTAATATCATAAATGCGAAAGTCACTTTGTTTGTTGGTTTGTTGGTTTGTTGGTTTGTCCTTCAATCACGCCGCAACGGAGAAACGGATTGACGTGATTTTTGGCATGGGTATAGTTGAGGACCTGGAGAGTGACATAGGCTTCTTTTTATCCCGGAAAATTAAGGAGTTCCCGCGGGAATAACAAAAAACTTAAACCACGCGGACGAAGTCGCGGGCATCAGCTAGTTAGTTATAAATATTATTGTAATAGGTATAAATTATAATTTAGTAAATATTAAAGGAATGATTCATTAATGCCGAATTTAAGAGAATGTAGCTTCAATTGGTCGTACACAATTATAACTCAATTTATGTTAGGAAAACGCCGTATCGGAAAATTCCGCATGCGGCTATCGGCTTGCGGAATTTCGCTTAATGTCCCTAGCATTATAAGTATTTACAATCTACAACGTACGTACGTAGCATTGTAAGTATGTATATGTGTGTACGGTATGGCACTTATTTTGCTTTTTTTTTACGTTATTGCACAACCAATGTCATACAAAGGCTCGAGACGAGAAACCTAGTAGAATCCTAGAGAGAGGCGTGTATTGGGTGTGCTCACAACATCGATGGTTCAAAGTCAAAAGCCATGACTATTAAGAAAAAAATGCTTAAAATAAAATGCTTAGAGAAAAAACATAACAAAATATAAATCTGATAGCAAAAGGTATCATAGAAGGGGTTAATTAATAAATAGTATATTCAGGATTTAAATAAAACGCCACGTCTTTCCTCACAAGCTCTCTAATAAGAACTGTCCTCTTAAACTAGGGGCACACGCACATTATATCAATTGGTCGACCAACAAAGGACTTAAGTCTAGGCAACACATATACTTAGCTTAATAACGTCCTTATTACTATGATCTTATGGTTAACTAAGTCTTATCGAGCGTCGGAGGAACGCAGTGGCTGTCACAAATGGTTGGTGTGAAAAATAAATTTTATTATATTTATATAATTATATAAAATAATAATAATAATAATAATAATATATACTAATAATACATAAATATTATAAAAAATCATTTATTGACCATAAAAAACACAGTTAGTAATAGAATTCGTAATAAAATTGAGTTACATTCACAGGGTTTAACTTAGAATATAATATATGGCCCCGTGAGATTGTAAAAACCGTTAGATTATAATCTAACTCGCGAAATTGTAAACTGTCGAATGATTACAATATAACGGATTTTTTTTCGGTAGATGGTAATCTGTTAGGTTTATTAACCCGATAGAACCTAAGTGCTTGATTATTTATGTCGAACCCTAACCTAACCTACAAGAAAAAGACAAGAAAACGTAAATACAATGAATATTTCAAAAATTGACACTTAAAACATTGAACGGTTCATAATCTTTCGACTGTTTACAATCTATCGAAAAAAAAGCGTTAAAAGATTACAATCTTACGGTTTTTACAATCTTACGGTGACATATACTGTACTATAATAAATTGTATGGAAAGTACAGAAAAAAAATAGCACACATCTGTAATTTTAATTACTAACTAGGAGATGACTGCGGCCTATAATAATAGTAAGTACCTACGGATTATACGGATAAAACGAAGTACTAAACATCCGGTAAGCAATTTGAAAACTAGTCAAATAAATTATTTGAAAATATTTTTAGTGTTTATTAAATAGAGGATCTCCCAAAAGTCGTAATATTCACGTCCCCTGCTAGGTTTATGTTGAATAAATATTTTAAACTATCGATTAAAGTAAAAAGTGCGTCGAACTTTGATGACGTCATATTTCAGAATTTCATATAAGAAAAAAGTTGCTGATTTGACTACTTATTTGTCAAATACCCAATTAAACTACCGGAATAGTTCCGGAATTAGTTCCGGAGGTACTACGTACTTACGGAACGAAGTACTAAACATTAGGTAAGTAATTAAGAATCATACTAATATTATAAATGCGAAAGTCACTTTGTTTGTTGGTTTGTTGGTTTGTTGGTTTGTCCTTCAATCACGCCGCAACGGAGCAACGGATTGACGTGATTTTTGGCATGGGTATAGTACTGTTGAGGACCTGGAGAGTGACATAGGCTACTTTTTATCCCGGAAAATTAAGGAGTTCCCGCGGGAATAAAAAAAAACTTAAACCACGCGGACGAAGTCGCGGGCATCAGCTAGTTAGAAATATTATAAGTAAGTACTTATGTACTGTACTAACTTAATTTACGGCGACGGTAAAGTGGGTATGGAAAATTCCGTAGCGAAGTGAACAATACCAAATGTCAGAATATCCGTAATTGTTACCGTCGTGTTACCAAAGAAAAGAACGTAAATAGAACAAAGGCAACGTGATTCGTGAAGCCAACGCCTTGGCGTTTTTCGATTTAATTTACGTTATTTTTTAGTATCTCTCTCTATCTGCGTCGTATTTCTTATTTCCGAGGGTCGTGGCCCCTTTCCATTAATCGCATAATGGCAGGGGTTTTCTTGGGATAGTAAGGCGGTGGATTCCCAGCCTCCCAGGTCCTTCCGCACAGGACTCTGCTGATACTATTTAAACTCTTAGGTGTCTAACGATTATTTATTATCAGATTTTAGTAATAGATAACCGGGAGCGACGCGACGGCTGGTCTCCGAGACACGGAGGAAACGAAAAGGCCAAATTCGGACTACCGGTCACCCATCCATTTACCGACTTGGGTCAAAGTTGCTTAACAATAGCAATCGACTGATATGCTTGTCGCAACTAAGCCACTCGTCTATAACTAGGTATTTTTTATTAGAAACCCGAAAGTAGTAAGTAAATTTAGTTAGTTCAGAATGAGAAATATAATCGATTGCAGTAATTTAAATACAGTGTTAGGTACATTTTAGCCCACAGATAATTTTAAAAACATGTAAAATGGAATTAACTACCTACTTTCTTACCCGCACCGACGCGATGCGAACATTCATAATCATAATCATAATATACTAGCTGATGCCCGCGACTTCGTCCGCGTGGTTTAAATATTTTGTTATTCCCGCGGGAACTCCTTAATTTTTCGGGATAAAAAGTAGCCTATGTCACTCTCCAGGTCCTCACCTATACAACAAAAAAAGAAATAGCGAAATTGGTCCAGCCGTTCACGCGTGATGCCGTGACCAAGGGAAATAGGGATTCATTTATATATATATATAGATATTTATTTATTTATATATTACATTTGCGCGTATTTTATTCCCGCGATTAATATTTCGCGTACGCATTTCACCTAATCCGCACTGCGAATGCGATGAGCTCCACACAACTCCGTACAGCACAAAATATTCGCGCGAATTTAATAATTCTTACCGCACCGCGTGAAATTATAACAAACCAATTATTTTATTTTCGCGCGAATTTTATTCGCAAGTGCGTACACCTCCATATGCCATTGATTTCTAGTGATACAGAATAGCGAAAATAAATTTGCGCAAATATTTTTGCAGGTGCGAACGTAGCCTTACAGAGTTAAGAATTAAGACCTCGCAAACCTAAGTACCTACATAAAAAAACGCAGATAAAAATATTTTAACCATGTTGGATAACTATATACCACGATTAGAAAAATGCACTTGACAAGTTTAAATTTGGTTTTTTTTTTGTGAAAAATACTTTTTAAAAATAATCAACAAATTTTTTTGTCAACTGTCCATAGATTTGGGAAATTCTATCGAGTAAACTATTAAAGTAAAAAAATAAATAGAAATGGCAATGCAATATGCATATGTAAAAATCTATTGATCCATTTATACGATCCATAAAATTTAAAAAAAAATTATCAACTAGAAGATGCCCGCGACTTCGTCTAGTTGAGCGCTTGATTTTCATAGCTTAGCTCTGGTGGAAAGCGGTTCTTGGTGGAACCGCTAAGTTTTTTACATGGCAGTTGAAGCTAGTTTTCAACCGACTTCAAAAAAAAAGGAGGAGGTTCTCAATTCGACTGTTTTTTTTTTGTTTGTTACCTCAGAACTTTTGACTGGGTGGACCGATTTGGATGATTCTTTTTTTATTTGAAAGAGCATACTTCCCATGTGGTCCCATATAAATTTTATCGAAATCGATCGAGCGGTTTTTAAAATATTCAACAATAAAATAAGTACTTTGTATAGCGTGTGCTTGTTGTTGTAAAGTTGGCGCGGGAGTTTGAAGTCGGTTGTTTAAAAAGTATTTTTTTTAAATAATGAAGCAATTTCCGAGCAAGTAGTAGAAATTTTACATTACTGCCCAGGCCGGAAATAAAACAAATTCACGGCTGAGTAATAAGGATGAGGCGAAGCCGAGGACTTTCCAAGTAATTATTATATAATCGAGGCCGTGAATTGCTATTTCGGCCGAGACTTGTATATTACTTTGCTCTAAATTGCAAGGAAACAATAAACAGAATTTGTTGAGAAAGCTTTTCTACATTGCCGAAAGATGGCGTTGACTCTCCTTAACTCACACTAAAACCTTGTGTTGTATGGAAATGATCTGATTTTCTATTCGTGATTTCTGAGCAAGTAGCATAAAATGTAATTATACTTAATATTTTTTAATTTAAAAAATTTTTTTTCCACATCACACAAAAACTTGCAAAATCCAAACAGCGAGGGCGAGGGGAATCCAATGATCCCATCTCGCTAAAATTTTTTGCAAAAAAAAAGCCCGCGTTTGGATAGTCTTTAAAGTCTCTATAGACTTGACGCATAATATCACATACCTACAGGTATAAATATTATTATCATTGATAATTATCACTGCATAATTATCACTATTCTAATAGGGCTGATGCCTATATCAAATTAAATTATCTCTCACTCATTATTAAATAGAGGGTCTTCCAAAACAGCTAATATTCACATCCTCGGTTAGTTTTAAGTTTGATAACCATTTCAAACTATAAATTAAAGAAAAAAAGTGTGTTGAAATTAGTTCATGTCACAACTATGTTTTTTCATACAAACTTCCATACTAGGAGCGCGTTTTTAGGTTTGATAAAGAGTTGCTGATTTGACTGAGTTGTCATCATCCCTATTATCGAGATAATTATCTAATTATCCCATGCAACCCTGCCTAGTTGCCAAGCCAAGCCTCTATGACACAGGTCAGATAAGTTTGTGGGACTATATTAAGTTACCGAACTTAATATAGTCCCACAAACTTATCTGACCCGGACGACAGCGTCGCCAATAAATATTGAAATTAAATAAAAACCAAAACTAAACAGGCATACAAATCAGTTCCAATTTTGGCCACTGGAACTAATTCCCTTGCATTGCATTGCAAGTTGGTGGGACAGCATCTTTTTGTTCCCTCCATGCCTAGATGAGTATGTTAAGCATTTAATCCCTAAATCTATGTGGTCAAAGTCGCGGGCATCAGCTTAAGTAGATCGGATACGGAATATGTATCCATACCAATATGATAAATGCGAAAGTGTGTCTGTCTGTCTGCTACGTTTTCACGGCTCATCTGTTAAACTGATTTTGATGAATTTTGGTACAGGAATAGGTTGTACCTCGAGGAAGGACAAGGCTACTTTTTATCCCGGAAAATATAAAAGTTCCCGCGGGAATCAATAAACCTTAATTCACGCGGACGAAGTCGCGGGCATCATCTAGTATTTAATACGTATATAAGAGTTATTTCAAATAACTCATATATATACGTATTGGCGGTACGGACAAATAACTTATTTGTCCCTACCGCCAATCGTCATTAAAAAATATTTCGCCTACCTTTGGCTTCAAGAGTTAGGTCTTGTGTGAAGACTTATGGCGGACATATTGATTGCGTTTCTCGAACCTAAGAAAGAAAGGTAATAAATTAATATTTTTATCCGTTTGACAACCGATTGCGATTACGATTTCCTAACACAATTGGCATGATGACAGTAACCAAGAATCAATGAAATTATGAATTTATCTAATGAAATAGGATTCATGGATTGTAAAAAACGTATTTATTTTTCAATTTCGAGTGAGATTGCTATTTATTTTGATAAAATAAAACTATAAAATACAGAAATCCGCCATATTGCTTAAAACACAAAGAAGCGAATGACGTCACAATTGTTTGTTTTCGAGCTTTCAAAATCACACTATTGCTTACTGCACAGTGCACAGAGTACATTGGTAATAACAATTGTGACGTCACAACGACGCCATCACACCGCCGGACGTTTTGGCGTGAATTTTAAAATTTAAATTTCAAATGCTAATTTTATCTACCAAACTTTATTTTTCTGCTGTAATATGATACTTTTTCCAAATAGTAGATACTTCCGAACATAATCTGACCATTTTTCAAAATCAGTCATCATGCCTATTGGGGGGCTGGGACTTACCATAGGTACTGATACAGAGTTAGCTTGCATTCTGGCATTGAACACATTTTATACCTGAATGTCAAAGAGTTCTCGTCGGATTTTTAAATAAACAAAATCCACCTGAATGAAGTAGGAACTAATAAAATCTATAGTTTACCTCATATCACACCTGTCGCATTTCAACTCCCCCTGTCTATGCACGAATCGCATATGCGCTGCCAGACTGTTGACAAATATACCATAATTAGTATTAAACACTTTTCAACTTAAGTAGGTATGTTTTGACGTGATAAAGTCTTATAAATCGATGAACACCGGCTGCACGCACGAAAAAGTGTCACGTTACGCCTGAGCCTGAGCGTGCAAGTGAGAGCGCGGAACAAGCGATAGAGAGACACGATCGCGTGACGTCAGAGATAGTAGCAGTTCGAATAGCTCTGTTACTGGAACGCCGCCACGCGAGCGCGCGAGAGAACTTCTAGTTATCACGTCAAAGTATAATCAGTAAACCGACACAACAGACAACCGTAAATTTTTTTTTCTAAAAAATGATATGTAATGCGCACATTTCATACCCTGTAAATGAGTTCGAAAGTTAAACTTCCCGGCCTAGGCCAGTAAAGAATGTATGTATTTTCATTACATATCATAAGTTTGAATCTGGAATCTTTTTTCCTGAATATCTTAACTTTTAAAATTTGGAACTCTTTGAAACTTTGGAACCTTTTTTAAAGGAACTCTACCGTATTACACGTTCAGCACTCACAGCGCAAAAAAAATATTAAAAGTGTAATATTTATTTTTTATCTTTATAATATTGAAAGGCGGGAATTAACTACATACCTAATCGTTATAATTTATTATTTAAAAGTTACGAAAAAATGAGTTCGAGTGAGGATATTATGGATTTAGATTGTACGCCTCCTTTTCTGAGAGCGGAGGCCGAATTAGCTAAAAATAATTTGCTTCCGCCGAAATCCAAAGAAAAGTCACGATTTTTTTCGTCGACACGAGTCAAAGATTTTTTAGAAAAGCACTATACACACCTCGACCGGGAGAGCATTTCTGGTCTCGTATATAGCCGGCCTCGCATAGCTCGGCCGTATAACTAACACTCGGCCAGAAAACGCGTACTACCCGGTCTCGCGATGTAATGTACTATAGAAAACAGCACTCGACTAGTCGACCCGTAACCTGTCGGCAGCGCGTCGACCGCGTGTCGAGTGTCGCGTGCGAGTAATGCTGTCTGAGCAACAAATTTATATATTTTTATTTTTGTATGGAAAAAGAAGTTTTTACTCAGCATTTTAAAGTTGTAGAACAAATATTGGATAAAAGCAGGCATGAAGTTTTAATTCGCTATAATCTGCCTAAACAGACAAATCTATGTGGTACAGCATGTAGCTTGCACGTGTAGCTGGTGATATTCACCGCTCAGTACGCCAGCAATTCGCACCGGCACAACACCACACCATCCAAATAATTCTCAACACCGGAGCAGCTTCAGGAGATGTTGACTCCACAATTCACAATTGTAAACGTTGTAGTGTTAATTACTATATAACTTTATAAGTAAGTATATAATTTTGTAATTATATAATTTTTTAACAACATACTTGGTTCTCTTGCTCAGTAATCTCCTACAAATAGGGCACTCCACTTTCACTTTCTCATGCACCATCATATGACGTGTGAGCAGATATTGAGCCTTAAAGCCCAGACCACACATCTCACAGGTGTAGCTTTGTACTGCACAGTGTACTTTACGTATATGAGCTTTTAGGAGGGTTATAGTGGAGAATTTCTTGTTGCAGTTTTTCTGAAAGAAAATGAGATTGTTAAGTCCGTGTTTTAACCCCCAATAAAAAAAGTTTCATACAGTCAACACCTCTAACAACAACATCATTTAAACCACCGAAACCGGTTATAGAGACCGAAAAGTGCGAATTTTATGTTGTTTATAGAATTAATGTCTATCCGTTCTACCTGTGTGAAGTCAGGATAATTTCCAGCCAGAATAATTTACTCGTAATAGACAATAGTAAACCTACCTCTGGACAGACTGGATTGGAAGCATCTTCTAAATTAATATGATATTTATTCCTTTTTCCATCCCTCTTTTCCACTCTTACTTTATCAGGAAACATGAACTTTTGATCTATGTTTATATCTGAAAAAATGTTCATTTTAATTTCTCAACATATGAACAAAACAAAGTCATAGATCAGATTCAACTCTATTCTTTTACACATTCTCTCAACTTGTGGATGATGCTGTTCACTATCTTTTTTTTTGGAGTTTACCTCCTTTAGAACCGATTTTCATATATAAATCTAGGGTGTGAAAATGTATGGGGAGTAAAATCAAACTTTCTCCGTTACGTCACTGACTTTATGTTTCCATGGTAAGTAACAGTTGTTTATGTTTCCATGTCTATATATGTATTTTGATGAATATAAATCATATAATTATGTGATATAAATAAATATATCAAGCATGCTTTCAGTAATATTAAAAATGTGTTCATTTACCCTCATTTACTAAATTTTAATTAGTAAATTTTTTTCATTATGTATATTAGCAACGGATGTTGGTATTTATTGAATACTTACCATTTTCTGTGTTCAAGTCATGGTCTGTATACTTTATAGGATCAGCAAAGATAACTTGATCTAATTTTATTAATTTATCTTCAATGCACACACCCAAACCATCTAGTGGCTAAAAAATAACTTAATAATTTAGTTTTTGGTTTACGTATGATAAAATATTAAACATAAATCTTCTTTTATGTGATTATTTTGCATAGAATGACGAATTCAAAGTTAAATTGGGTCAAAACTTTGTCGTAAACACCAATGTACTCTGTGGTCGTAAAGACAAAATGTTTAGTCGAAATTCTAAGTTACACTTTGCTGAAATTTTGAAAGAAAACTACAGACTGCATGTATGAAATTTATAAAACTACTTTCATTACGATCCATTAATAAGAAAATAGGTGAAATTAAAACGGATTAAACTCACATCTTGGTCGTTATATACTAAATCGTTTACTTCTTCAAGTTCAGAGTTTTCGTTAGTATTAAATTCACACACAATGTTTTTGATTGGACTTAGATTCATTTCTACAACTTAGAAATGAATTTATTAGGTATATTTTCGTAAACAAAATGATTTGTCCAAAACCAGTCACACCAACGTCCAACACCATAGAATACTATAACCCTAACGGGTCATAGATAATACCTATATACTAGTAACGGGTCCAACACATTGCACCAGAGACAAGTTAACCAGAATTGCACTCCAAAAATCAAAAATAAAGCAGATTTTGTGTTTCTTTGGATAACTTGTCTCTGGTATGGATAAAGCACAATGACTAAGGAAGTACTAAGGACTTGTCCCTACGAAAAAAAGCTGTATACTACCTAAACATTAACTGTACCAAGAACTGTACACTACAAGTAATAAAATTAAAAAATTTAAAAAAACCCACGACGAACTGCAGAGCTCCATTATACCTTTGACCTTTATAACTTTGAAACAACAATTCGAACGTAGCAAACGTATATATTACATAATATCTAAAACACAAAACTGCATCTTTGACAGCTCAGTAGTTTTTTTGACCAGTGTGGTGGACTATGGCCAAACCCTTTTCAAATGGACAAATCAAAAGAGTCCAAACGCGACGGGTATACGATGAGAATTTAAGGAGTTCCCATGATCGCCTCCTGACTCCATCATGATACCCTCGGCAGCATCTAGGTACAAGCTAAATATATCTGATGGCGCTGATTTTTTTAAATTTTGGTACCAGTTTCCTGTTTTGTGACCCCAAGGAGCCCTAAATATAGATTTTGAACGAAATCGGTCAATTAACAAAGAATTTCAAAATGGCGCTGATTTTCTAAAATTTTGGTAACAGTTTCCTGTTTTGTGACCCCAGGGAGCCCTAAATATCGATTTTGAACGAAATCGGTCAATTAACACAGAATTTCAAAATGGCGCTGATTTTTTAAAATTTTGGTACCAGTATCCTGTTTTGTGACCCCAGGGAGCCCTAAATATCGATTTTGAACGAAATCGGTCAATTAACAAAGAATTTCAAAATGGCGCTGATTTTTTTAAAATTTTGGTACCAGTTTCCTGTTTTGTAATCCCACGAAGCCCTAAATATCGATTTTGAACAAAATCGGTTAATTAACAAAGAATTTCAAAATGGCGCTGTTTTTTTAAAGTTTGGTAACAGTTTCCTGTTTTGTAACCCCAGGGAGTCCTAAATATCGATTTTGAACGAAATCGATCAATTAACAAAGAATTTCAAAATGGCGCTGATTTTTTTAAATTTTGGTACCAGTTTCCTGTTTTGTGACCCCAGGGAGCCCTAAATATAGATTTTGAGCGAAATCGGTCAATTAACAAAGAATTTCAAAATGGCGCTGATTTTTAAAATTTTGGTACCAGTTTCCTGTTTTGTAATCGCACGAAGTCCTAAATGCAATAAACCGCATCTCAATCAGCCCAGTACTTTTGTGAAAAATGGTAACAGTGGTTGAAAAATTAAGATCATAGACTACAGCTCAGCTTTGTTGTCTATGGTCCTAAAATATATTTAAGAACCTTCTCACAAGCTATACACATCTAATGCAAAAAACCGCATCTCAATCGGCCCAGTACTTTTTGTGAAAAATGGTAACATATTGAAAAAATAAAATCATAGACTACAGCTCAGCTTTATTGTCTCTGGTCCTAAAATATATCTAAGAACCTTCTCACAAGCTAAACATATCTAATGCAAAAAACCGCATCTAAATCGACCCAGTAGTTTTTGTGAAAATTTTTAACACAGAAAAATTAAGATCATAGACTACAGCTCAGCTTTGTTGTCTATGGTCCTAAAATATATCTAAGAACCTTCTCACAAGCTATACACATATAATGCAAAAAACCGCATCTCAATCGGCCCGGTAGTTTTTGTGAAAAATGGTAACATGTTGAAATATTAAAATCATAGACTACAGCTCAGCTTGGTTGTCTATGGTCCTAAAATATATCTAAAAACCTTCTCACAAGCTATACGTATCTAATGCAAAAAACCGCATCTCAATCGGCCCAGTACTTTTTGAGAAAAATGGTGACAAAAAAGTGCACAAACAAACAAACAAACAAACAAACAAACAAACAAACAAACACACAACCTCTTAGGGCAAACACATATACCGTCTCCGCTTCGTCGAGGGTAAAAATGGCGACTTACCAAAGTGCGGCCCTGCAATGACTATCGATAATATTTATCGATGTGGTTTATTATATACTCATAACTATGTTCTGTGTTCTGAGGCTATGGGATGCGTTTTGATGCTAGCTTACAGTCCGTATTCTGTACCAAAGTGCTAACCCTACCACCACCTACCACGCTTTTACGACAAAGTACCAACAAAACATAATCTATAGAGGTTGTAGGGGGTAATCTCTGGATCTACTGAACCGATTTTGAAAATTCTGTTACCAATAGAAAGCCACATTATTTATGAGTGTGATAGGCTATATATTAACCCGAAAAATTAAGACTTTCGTAGTTGTATTTGCAAAGTAAGTCGGAGAAAAAATGGTCGAACGAAAACGTTTCTTACGAATGCTGCCTTAACAAAGATATGATTGCGTTCTAGAGAAAAATTGTAGAATTTGATAATGCCTACAAAAAAGTCTGCGACAGCATGTTTAACTTTCATATATAAGTCACAAAAAGATGAAAAGACTTTTTCGTGGTAGTCGGAACCAAAAACCTCTTGTAGGACACATTGGTAGGAATATGGACTCAACAAGGTGTAAGACTATTGGAAACAAATATATACTGTTGTGTTGAATTAAGGAGCAATGAAATAAATCTTACAAACCGCTGAACAAAACATTTTTTCTTAAATTTATTTTCATGACATTTTTAACAATGTTTAAAAGTATGTTGAAAATGTTAAAAATTGTTGAATACTACTTAAAAGCCCATCATAGGCTTTTTAATTATTACAACTTTTTTAAACATTTACTTATTACTAGTTGACCGGGCCCTCAGCCCTGCTTCGCACGGTGGGCCTACCTATTGCATAGACAAAAATCGCCCAAGTGTCGAACTCGATGCAAATTGGTCTTCTATAGGCAGCTGTTGTCCCTCTTTTGAAACAGCTTGGTTTTCTAGATAGGAAGATGGCTGTAAAAAGTAAATCTTATGTACAAAACAAAAACTAACCATAACACTTAAAAATTAGTTAACTGAGCTAAGCGAGATCACTGAGTCTTCTTGTGTAAATTTACACTAGTTCGTCTGATCGCCCGCCCATCAGTCTGACAGAGCCCTATAACTTCTAAATGAGTGAACATCATTACTTCTTTAAACATAGTAATATGTTTAGACCGATAGTCTCGATCTGAACATCGCTTAAAAAGTTGATATATTTATAATAATTTTGATAATAAAATATCTAAATTTCAAAATTAATTGATAAAAAATATCAAAATTATTATTCATGCAAATATCGATATCGATGAAAATTTCCTCTTATGTAATGTCTAGTAGGTACTTATCAAATGCTTATCAACAGGTAAAAATCTAGCTTAAAATCAAATATTTACAGTAAACTAAACTGAAATATGTTTCTTCGTAGTGTAATAACTACTTTGAAGAATACACAATTTTTTAACAAAACACAATTACATGTTACCAGGCGATGACACTTGAAGTACTCAAGAAATTATTCACTAAAATGGCGAATAGGCACGTTCCAGATATAGGGCGATTAAAGTTTATGTCAGTTCCTTATCCTTTAGGCTGCCAAATTGTTTAAAAAAAGTCTTAGTTGCTGCCATTAAAGTCACGTGACCTAGGAGAAATTTGATCTGATCACGCCTTCGGTGCAATTCGATGTATTTTTTCACTTTCCTTGATGTGCTATGAACTGCCGCCTATATATATAGAAACTTTGATAACTAATTTATGTTATTTACTGCTTTATTTACTGAAATGGAAGAGAATTACATAATTTTGCGAGATTATATTGTAAAAAAAATTTGAAAAAGAACGACACTTCCGGTAACCGGAAGTTTCGGTTTTATTGATGGAATTTTCGAAAATTATGTAAAGTGTATATATTTAATTTGTTTTAACAGCTTCTAAATTTAGTAAATAACAATTAAACATAACATTTAGATAAATTTCGTTTGTTATTTTTGTTAAAAATAACAGATTTCTCCGATACGGGCCGCCATATTACCGCGTTCCATGGCGGGAGTAGCGCGCGAACTGATTTTGTATTTCAAATATGACCTTCACAGTGACATGAAAAGTTTGAATGAATGATTGTCTTTGCTTATTTAATTCTTTATGATTCATGTTCGAGGAAGCTTATACTCTATATCTACAAGAATAAATCTTAAAATCGCATAAAAATGCGACGACACAGGGTCGATTATCGGCCGGACAGATCTGTCCCTAAGCACCGAAGTGGCGCGCTAGAGCGAGACAGATCTAGGCCTCTGCATACTGGAGGTTAAACCTATTTCTTTATTCATTGATAAAGCAGGACAGAAATTGAACTGCAGCACAGTTCAATGCAGTGTCTGCCTACCAGTACAGTGCCTTGAAGTTAAGTGCAGTTGGTGCAGTACAAAGAATGTGGGCGTATTTTTCTTTGGGTGGGGCCATGATATAAAATCAAAGTTAAATACGTCCATGGGTGGGCCATAGATTATTTAAATACCAAAGATTACTACCATTATACAAGAGGCTGGAGCCGTGAAAACCATAGAGTAAGTATATAATAGATCTATGTTGTCTCTGCTTTTGACAGTTGGTGGTTGTGTTTGACAATAATTGTCATTTTTCTTTTTCGCAATTCGCATTCGGAAACGGTGATTCGGAAACGTGTTTTGCGAAAGTCTATTTTGTTTGTAAAATTGTCTCAAAACTCGCCTGATTACTATTACCATTTGTGCAATTTTCAAAGTTAAAATTTAAGTAAATAGCGTCAAAGTTAAACATGGTGGTGCTTTCATCTTCGTTTGCGGCGCCGGCTGAGGGTGTGTTATATGAAGCTCCTTCAACAAAATTGATCGTAAATGACCAGGAATTGGGTACAGCCACTTTGTATATCACTGAAAAGTAAGTACATATTAAGTTATCTAGATACGAAAAACATCACATAGGTTTCCATAGAAATCTATTTCGTTTCGTGCCCTAATTTTTTTGTTGAACTAGCAATGATTGTATGTTCCATTGTGCTCGTAAATAATCGACGGTAAGAAATGCCACGAGTTATCATATGTTTGCAGATTTGGAGACTCGGAAATTTTTTAGGGGCTTGCAGTAAAACCAGAAAACCTGATAAGTAGTTACTAGTTAGAAAAATCCTATGAAAACTTTAATTTTCCAGGATAAAAATCCTTTGCCAGGATGCAAACTAATTCTGAACTAAATTTTATCAAAATCAGTGGAACAGAGCCTTAAAAGCTTAGCAGGCAAACTGACACACTTTCACATTGTCATTTATGTTCTGACGCCCTCATTTTTATTTTAACCATTTATCTTGTGTACTAAGAAATTGGGACAATAAAGATGTTCTTTCTAGTAATGTGGTGTGGGGTGGAGGTGTAGGGGCATCAGGAGGCAATTCACCCACTATATCCCTGCTGTACCCCACAATATCTCTTCATGCTGTACAGAGGGAGCCTACCGCAGCTTTGTACTTGGTGCTGAATTATGAACTTAGGTGAGAGAACTAACTTTTTTTTCAAGCTTGTAACTTGTATGGCTGTTTGAAACACGAGAAACTTTTGCGGCAAACACCTCCTCCAGTTCGCACCAATGCTTTTTTATTGTGAGATAGGCTTGCGCTTGGTAACGATCATGCTTAGTGCAAAGCAATGATGAGGACTAGATTGGAACGCGCTTGCCTAGAAGATGCCTATTCACTCTTGCCTTGAAGGTACTTAAGTTATATGTGGCAGTAAACATGTGCGCTGGGAGGTTGTTCCATACCCTAGCGGTTCTTATCAGAAATGTTGTTTGTGGTTATGTGCTACCCTTCTCCAGAATGGACCAGTAGAATGTCAGTTTCCGCTTGTTCTCCCAATGTCTTCGCTTCACAGCCCTTTTTTCTCTTCCCATCTTGTGGGTACCACTGTGTTGTGGGTACCATGTTACTTCTTTTATAATATTATTAAATATCCGAATTACCTAATTGTCACAATGTTCAATTTGGCGAAGCATTACTTTTATAGCTGTCTATTTATTTCAAAATTTAATGGACAGCCAAATTTGCAACAATATTTTTCATAAAGTTTCATTAAATTCTCTAGAAGGTTGATTAATTTCCTTGGAGAGTTTGATAAACAGTTACTATGTTTTGTTGGTTTTGCTGCTGGTTAAAAAGGCAGATAAAACCAATTTAGCAAAACCCATAAATGCATCCAGGTTGCCAGAACTACAGCAGCAGGGCGGTGGGGACGCACAGAACGAGGACGATGACGACGATTTTGACGGAGACAACCATCCCATCACACAGCTGCGGTGAGCCCATAATTGGACGATTGACATATAGTCAAATAAATTGGTCTATCTCTGTGCTAAATTTCATCTAGATCTGTTCAGCCGTTCTGGAGTGGTTGAGTAACAAACATCCATTTGAGGTTTGTTTGGTTCCCACGGGAACTATTTAATTTTCCGGGATAAAAAGGAGCCTATGTGTTATTTCAGACTATAATATATCTATGTGCTAAATTTCATCTAAATCCATTCTGCTATTCTGGCGTGATTGAGTAACAAATATCCATTTGAGATTTTTTTGGTTCCCGTGGGGAACTCTTTAATTTTCCAGCATAAAAAGAAGTCTGTGTATTGTTCCAGACTATAATCTATCTGCGTGCCAAATTTCATGCAGAAACGTTCAGCCGTTCAGGCGTGATTGAGTAACAAACATCAATCCATCCAAACCTTCGCATTTATAATATTAGTATAGATTTTAAATGCAAAAGATAATAAATGTGTCTGTCTTTCTGTTATCAATTTCTGTTAGAATTCGGTTGCATCCCAGGGAAGGACATATTCTGTCTACTTATTATCTTGTTTATATCACTGGAAAAATGCTTTTATGTATTCCTTCCAAATCCTGGAAATTGAAAGATTTACGATGGGATTTTGCAAGTTGTAAGTGTTATATTATTATTATTCTGTAAAAATTTTTTTTTCAGTTTTATTCCACAAAATGAGGCAGACCTGAGCTCAATGTACTCGGCAATGAGTCAAGGGCAGGCCTTACACCCCGACCCGGCTGATGAGGTGGACGATGAAGACTCCTATATGGATGGAGAGGAGTTTGATGATGGTACGTCTTCTTACCCTTAATCGGTTTCTACACTGCATTGTTTCGGAAAGCTAAATTGCTTGGCAGTATAGTCCCACAAACTTATCTGACCCAGTGGCCAAAATTGAAACATTTTTATGCCTGTTTAAATTTTGTGTTTATTATATTATACACTAGCTGATGCCCGCTTTGTCCACGTGAATGGAGGTTCCGGCAGGAACTCTTTAATTTTCCGGGATTGAAAATAGCCTTTGTCTATGGTCCTTCCCGGGGATACATACATGTTATCCGTATACCAAATTTCATCAAAATCGGTTGAGCAGATGGGCCGTAAAAGCGTAGCAGACAGACAGAGACACTTTCGCATTTATAATATTAGTATAAATATTTCCAGGTGACGAGGAGTTCGAAGACGCGGAGGAGACCAACGGCGCGCCCGATGAAGCCGCCGCGCGGCTGAGGCAGCTGCGGCTCGAGAACACCAACGGACCACATTATGAAGGTATTAATACTCACTACCAGCCATCTTACTATACTAATATTATAAATGCGAAAGTTTGGATGGATGTATGAATGTTTGTTACCCAATCACGGCGCAACTCTCTCGCTCTCTCTCAATCTCTCTGCGTTGTATTCTTCATTGCTGAGGGTCGTGACCCCATTCCATTAATCACAATTCACAATGGCAGGTCCTTCCGCATACGATTCGACTAAGAGTCGAAACCCACCGCATTATTATCCCAAGAAAACTCCTACCATCATTTGATTAATAGACAGGGGTCACGACCCTCAGTAATGAGGAATACGAATAGAATGAATAGAGTGTAAATTATTATGAAAAATAATACAAATCTTCTATCTTTTTCAGATTGTGAAGATGCAGAGACAGGACAGGAATGATTTTTGGCATAACACATAAGTTTTTGCTGGAACTTACTCGGCTGAGCAAGCGTTACAACTTCCCAGTGGGAAATCCCCAGTTCCCAGTATATTGTACCTATTAATTCTGTACTGATTTTAATTTATAGGCTATTAGTTTAGGATTTGTTTGTTTTCTAGGGCCCAGACACTGTTTTTGAGGTGAAACTTCTTTAGAATCGTTGTGATTTGAAAATTCGATGAAACTAAAAAGCTCCATCACAAAGAGACATACATATTCATAATAGGATTTAGCCTGCGAGAGAATGAGATAGTATACAAGTTATATTTATCTCATTCTCTCGTAGGCTACTTTTCTGAAGTTCACTTCTGCTGTGTGTGAATTGCACACACACACTTTTTGATGATTTTTGTTAATTTTTCCCTAGGGAAAAATTATCAGAGTGAATTTGAACGATGCGCCCAAATTCGACACCCTGACTTTAATTGGTCAACTTATAAGTTTTGCAGAAAAAGACCTATCAACAAAATAAAAATAAATACACTTATTGGGTGAGAACTGGTAACTATATTCAAGATATTTATTATTTGCTATCAAAAAGTATAATTTCTTGCGTGCGTACATAAGTACACACTTTTTTTATTATTAGAATCTTTTTTATTACTTATTCAATTTTATTGTGTATATTGTTATTTGTTATCTACCTATAATAACCTACCTACTATCTGGTACCCATACTAATATTATAAATGCGAAAGTGTGTCTGTCTGCTACGCTTTAATGAACCATTTTTACAACCAATTAGGATGAAATTTGCCACTGAAATTTGAATTTGCCAGGGAAAGATTGAATCCCGAGAAAGAACATTGGCTACCTTTTGTCCCGGAAATAAAGGAGTTCCCGCGAGAATTACATCCTTCCGCATAGTAAATAAAAAGTATTGTCCTAATAGCGTTTGAATATTATAATAATAAAAATAAAGATACTTAAATTGTTTTTTAAACCATTTATCTTATTAATATAAATTACAGTGTCTGGGCTTATTGTAAAAAAAGTATGGATGTGAAAAGTTTGACTTTTTTTATCGTGAAGTTTCACGATACTTTTTCATGTCTCAGAAATCATAATAACTTAGGTGATTTTGTATAAAACTTGCAAATAAATATGTGAAATATGGTAACTATTAATAATGGCTGGTTTACATTACACAAGTAGCACTGAAGCCCAGCAATCTTATCCAGCGCAGTATTACTACTATAATAATTAAAATAGTGTTTTGATTACACTAATACAATCATCGATATATTATATGTAGGTACTAGATGGGCCCTTTCATAGAAAAAGGTTGGGCGACCGACTATGAGAACGCGTTCCTAACCTGTCTTTGTCCCCATCGTAGCGCTGTCACGGTCGCTCGTCGTGTAGATAATTTGTTGTTCTTAGGTTAACATCTAGTCTTATTAGTTTGGCACTGTACTATTTTTATTTTAAGGTAAGTGTTTCAAGTCACAATTATACATTTCCAAAAAAACGTTATTTAATCTTCCTATTCAATATTTTTATCCATTGCGCAATCATTTAATTTCCGCGGCAAACTGTATGATATTTTTTTTTACTAACTGGCCTTACGGCTTCTATGGCTATGGCCTATATTATCTATGACGGAGTCATACGTTTTCAAGCTTTCATTCAAATGTTGCAAGCAAGTTCCCGCTTTTCAGACTAGATGGCGTTGATGGCGTTGCTAAAAATACGCCCACATTCTTTGTTTGACAGGGCCCGTCTATGTAAAATGAGGTCGTTGACTGCCTCGTTGGTCTAGTGGTTAGCATAGTCGACTGCGGATCACGAGGTCCTGGGTTCGATTCCCGGTCGGGCATAAAAGTTAAGTATTGGGTTTTTCAATTAAGAAATTCTCAGTGCCAGCCCGGATTTGGAAGTTGGCGGTGTTTCCCCCCCCCGTGCCTCGGAGAGCACGTTAAGCCGTCGGTCCCGGTTATTATCACTAACGTGATAATAGTCGTTAAAGCCCGCCAACCCGCATTGGAGCAGCGTGGTGGGTCTAAGCTCTTATTCCCGCTCTCCTATGAGAGTAGAGGCCTGTGCCCAGCTGTGGGACGTTAATAGGCTGTAGTGAATACAAGTCGTATTGCTAATTGCTGACGGGCGTAAACCCGTCTATTATATATTAATTTTATAGCAGAGGTTTCTAGATCATAATGAGGTCTTGGATCAGAATTTAGAGACTCCCAGATTCTAATCTCATATTTAAGAACCGATATGGTTGATTCGCATTGACAGATAATCGAAGTGAAATTCTATACATCGAGACTGTCTAATGCAAGTTGAAAGTAAATTTTATGATCGTTTTTAGATACTGGTAATATAAAACTCATGCCAAAAAATAATTCTGATACTTTTGGGGATACTTGACCAATTTTTTTATATTTCTTCCTATTTTGCACTCAGTTTTAAATATAGAACTCTATTTTGACCATGCTATGCATTAGTTTCTAGAAATTATGATCAACCTCTGGAGTAAATAAAAATAAATACTAAATGATCTTTCCTGTCGCTGACAGAACTGACTTCCATCAACTGGCGTAATGTTAACCGGCCATTGTCCATTCTGATTTTTATACTGGCTTTCTTTGTAGGTACATGTTATGATCAGAAAATATTGGTACAAATCATTTCCAAAGGTTTCTCCAAAAAAAAATTGTGTGTGTCAGCTCCGACGCACGACTAAATATACTCTAATAAACTCCCAAAAACTTGAAATAACTCTGTTTTGAAATCATACATTTAATAAACTTTATGATAATATTATACAAATTACAGTTTTGATGTAACAAGAAATAGAATATGAATATTCTAAGAATCTCCTTATTAAACTATCTTAACATGAAGGAATGTAACAATTAACTGTAAATGTTAACATACAAAAAATGGTAGAAAATCAATAAGCAAACTGTAATATTGTACGTATAATAGTTGGTTGGACAATCTAAAGAATCGTAGTAACCGCAGTTTGTCTAGCCAGGCCTTGTTTTCGTAATTTAATTGCAATATTTGCCTCCGCCAAAACCCTGTATCTATTAAGATAGATTAATTATAATAAATAACATTATTTTTGGCAAACAAATGTTGTAGATTTATTAATTTTATATTCTTATTAATATAAAATTGTAATAATATGAAATGATTAGTTTTTCGTTGTATACATTTAAAGCCGCTGCCTTTCCACCAAAGATGTGCCGCCATTTTGGGTTTTGATAGGGTAAGATTTGACATTGCAATTCGATTGATCGTAATCGAGCGTCAAAATAAAATGATGAGTTAAATTAAAATTGTTCGAGTCTCATAATTTCCAATCAATATTTTCTTACTGTTCTATATCGCTATATGCCTCGATAATGATGTGACAAATCGATATCATGCTTATTTTCTTGGGCGTACACTAACTTCTATGTTTGGTGCCAGAATTTGGCTTACAAATTCCACACCCACGATTAAAATTTTGGCTTAAATTATCCTGATATAATTCAAATGGTAAGCCTTACCGTCTATGGTGAGCGTTAAGTCACCTCACCTGAAAGAACTTACTCTATGGAAAGAACGGACATATTAAATACAAAGTTACCCACCTTTGGGCTTCGCGGCAGTTGTTCAAAAGGAGGTTAAGCTGAAAACGAAGCGTGTGGAAAGGCAGTCGCACCGCTCAAACTGTTATAAAATCGATGTTTCTGTCTCAAAGATACCAAAATTTGGACATTAAAAGCATAATGAATAAATTATTTGTTTGATTTTTTATATCAAAGACTAGATGATGCCCGCGACGTCGATTAAGGAGTTTGATTCCTGCGGGAACTCTTTAATTTTCCAGCATAAAAAGTAGCTTATGTCCTTCCCCGGGATACAACCTATCTGAACGGCTATTCCGTTCAGATAGGTTGTAACCGTAACGGTTGAACGGAATAGCCGTAAAAGCGTAGCAGACAGACACACACTCGCATCCATACTAATATTATAAATGCGAAAGTGTCTGTCTGTCTGTCTGCTACGCTTTCACGGGCCATCTGTTCAACCGATTTTGATGAAATTTGGTACAGGGGTAGGTTGTATCCTGGGGAAGGACATAGGCTACTTTTCATCACGGAAAATTTAAGAGTTTCCGCGGGAATCGAAAAAATTTGGTCCACGCGGACGAAGTCGCGGGAATCATCTTGTTTATAATATGTATGGAATTGGATAGACAATTGAAATAGGACTACAGTAGTAGTAGATCACGAGGGCGACCTATTTCCAAATATTCCTCGTGCTCCCACTAATTGGACTAATTAATGGGAGCACGAGGAAATTCCCTTATTAGGACACCATAAATAATTGGTGGTATCGTGTTAAGCCAGTATTTCCGTTCAAAAGAAGGCAGTATTGCCTCGAACGAAGGCAATATTGACTACGTAGAGTCGGGTTGTGCTGATTCGGTTTTTGAAGAGATCCACATTTTTGAATAATATTGTGGACCCCTTTTTAACCGACTTCAAAAAAGGAGGAGGTTCTCAATTCGTCGGAATCTTTTTTTTTATGTATGTTCCCCGATTACTCGAAGACGCCTGGACCGATTTTGAAAATTCTTTTTTTGTTTGAAAAGGTATACTTCAAAGGTGGTCCCATATAAATTTTATCAAAATCGGTCGAGCTATTTTTAAAATATCAACAATAAAATAAGTACTTTGTATAGCGTGCGCTTGTTGTAAAGTTGGCGCGGGAGTGTGAAGTCGGTTGTTTAAAAAATAATTTTTTATATTAAATTATGTAGTATGAAATTCACCATAATATACCGCCGTACAATGCTCCCAAACTGCACAGCGTTGTCGGCTTTACCGCCTTATATTTCAATATTTATAAGCATATCAAACCCTGCCTTCTATTGAACACGTAAGCGGAAATATGCGACCAGTTGTACGGTGGGGGTCCGTCATGAAATAAGAAGTCTGACTACAGGGTTTGGGTTGATCCCAGTAACCGGCGCCGCTTGGTCGGCTAGACAGTATCATCGTGTAAGTCTGCCATTATAATCTGCTTTGAGGGAATTAAATGTTTTTTTCTAATTATTCATCCAACTTCAGGAAAATAAAAGTCAAATGTTTACACTACACTTTTATTAGGAAAACACAATACATAGTTCATTTTTTGTAACAAAGAGCTTTCCGATATTTGGAACGTACAATTATTTGTACTTAGAAAGACGCACGAAAAATCGATATAAAATAAAGTTCCAACAAACTTACATACCGGGGAATCTATATTATCAACTATCTTAAATACGACGTATTAATTAAGATTAACCTTTTATTTATTTATAATTATGTATAATTCGTACAGGCTAGCATTCTTCCATTCTATAGACCGCGAGCTGGCGAACTGTTTATTCATTGTGTTTATTAAGTCTAAATTTTTCAAAAACTAGAAACCCGGTTCCAAAAACCCCCCCCTATAAATATTATATTAGCTATTACAGGTTGTGACTATACTTAGTACTACATTCGGAAGACTAAGATTAAAATCAAACCATTGCCACTAAGGGATCATCCATAAAGTACTTCACACGTTAAGGGGTCGGGAAGGGGTCGACGAAGTATGACATTGTGTGACAAGGGGTGGGCGTGACGTCACATTTATAAATCTTATACATCTAAGTATTAAAATGCCAATTTGAATTGTTAATAAAAACTTATAAATATTTCCAACTCTATCTGTATCTTTTTTTAAATTGTTTTGTTGGCGAGTTTTCTAGATGTGAAATTGCAAGATATGTGACGTCACACTAGGGAGGGGGTCGTACAAATGTAACCAACTGTGACAAGGACAGGGGAGGGGTCAAAAACTCACGAAATTAGTGTGACGTACTTTATGGATGACCCCTACTTTGGTAAACAGCAAAAATATGTAATCTCACTTATATTATTTCAGCAAATTACTAACATAGTATTAGGATTTAAAAGCTCTATTTTTGCTTTGCAACTACAATAAAATCCCTTTCTGCAATGTTCATTATTAAAGGGATAACAATAAAGCTATCATTTCAGTTCAGTTTAGTATGCAACAATATTTTATATTTACGCACATTATTTAGTTTATTCATACACACAAAGTTCATACAAACATGTATAATTTTTGACTTGTATAAACACTATGAAAAAACAGTCAACCAGCTCCTGTGCTACTTGATTACCGCTGTAATCGACTTTATAATATATTACATGACGTAGTCACTTGATTTAGGGCGACCTCACATTGTTGGTTGGCGTTGTGCGATTTGTATTAACTAAATCAAAATGTGCGTGATTATTTAGATGTTGTCTTATAGAGGCTTAAAAACGGAGGACGTAATTTCTAGATTTTGACTTACATTTCTCACATCAAATAAGGACAAAAATATTTTTAACTCACATCAATTTATTATGAAAACGCCTGTATAAGACAATATCTAATATTTATTAAAATTATAAATATTATATTGTATGATTAATTCATTACAATAAGAAAAATAAAATCAAAATAATTTAATAATAAGTGAATACTTCTAACTGATATACAAACAAACAATTATTTAAATTATAAACAAGAGCAGTCTTAATTTCCATACAAACATTCAAAAACAATACAATGGGCTAGACTTCCTTACTCATCGTGACTTTGTCCGCGTGAATTTCGGAATTACATACCAAATTTCATCGAAATCGGTGGAAAAGAGATACTTTCGCATTTATAATATTAGTATGGATTGATCGGGCGGTAGCTTACAATTCCATTTAAATCTTAGTCAACGTTGTCGCGTATGGGAGGAAAATATCCCACTAGGCACTCTGTTGTTATAAGGAGAAGAAACAATTCGAATTAAATTGAAGTATGTCAAGAAAAATGTCATACAAAACTATATATATATGTCCTATTAAAACTATACTTGGTCAAAGAGGACATTCGCTGGTTAACGTTGAATACACAACAGTCTACTATGACATCTTAGTAATTTAAACAGTTTTTGCAGCATACTTTGCGTGCGTTAAAATTAGCCATTGGCTAAAATGCGTATTTACAGCAAAACTAACATAAATTAAACCAATCAACACTAATTTCCAAAACTACTATCCAGCAAAAATCACAATACGTGATAATATCTATTTTTTATGTCCGCGTGATTTAGGGTTTTGAAAAATTCAGTTAATTTTGACACTTTGATTTTCCGTGATAAAAAGTAGTTTTCCCGGGATGGAACCCATCTCTGTTCGTGTAAAATCAGTAGGACAAATGGGCTGTAAAAATATCGCAGTTAAACAGACGCACATTCGCATTTATAATATTAGTATTTGTTAACCAGCCAATGTCCATTTTGTCCGGATAAAGTGTCAAATCGTATTTAACAAGTATATTATCATACAACAAAATACTATACTCATTCTACACATGTAAATCACGTGACTACGCCTGCGGCCGTGGTAGTTTGCTGTTGAAACTTGTTATTATTTACTAGCAAAATCCCGCGACTTTACTACCGTAGGAATTATAAAAAGATAGCCTTATTCCTTGTCTACATTATAAGGGAACCTCTGTACAAAATTTCATCTTTCTAACCCTAGGTGAGCGACAGAAGCGACGCGACGCGATACAACGCCATAGAAAATGACAAACTTGTCTACGCGACAACGTAGGCCACGTGAAGCGTCAGCTCTTTGCGTCAGCTACTGTTTGATACTGTCGCGTCGCGTCGTATCGAGTCGCGGTGTCGCGTTTGTCGCTCACGTAGGACAAGTGGTCCAAAGGGAAGGAAAACTGGACAAAAGTGACAAACATGAGTTTGGGCTGAGCAATGAAGATTCAAAACTTATTTTTTTTTAATTATTAAAAAGTAAGTATAATGTAAATATAAAATTACAGGCCATAAGAAAATTCAATTCAAATTGTTTATTATTAAGAGCAAAAAAACAGAATATTACTGTTATTAGTAAAAAGGGTAGAAATTTTTATTAGTTCATCAAACCTTTTTATTCCTAAATACAGAGTTAGAAAGCTAGTAAAAAAATATTTATTATGTAACTTTTAAGTCCAAAATGTGTTTCTAAGAAATCTCCCAACATACTACCACGGTCCATGTTCTAACTAAAATTTAAAAGTAAAACCACTGTTTAACTATCATACAGTTCGGAAACATAAGAGCCTTATAGTTATGACGACAGCGACTTCATCCGCGGAGGTTAAGGGAGTTTAATGATCCTGTGGGAAATGGAAACTTATGATTTTGCGTTTTATGAGGTATCCTGTAGTAAGTGTTCTAGTATGTTAGCTATCCTTGTAGCGAATTTTGGCGAGATCGGTCCATAAGTTGAGCCCTGTCGAGACAACAGATAGACAGACGCTTATTTTACATCCAAACTAATATTATAAATGCGAAAGTGTGTCTGTCTGTGTGCTACGCTTTCACGGCTCAACCGTTCAACCGATTTTGATGAAATTTGGTAGGATAGGTTGTATCCGGGGGAAAGACATAGGCTACTTTTTATCCCGGAAAATCAAGGAGTTCCCGCGGGAATCAAAAACTTAATCCACGCGGACGAAGTCGCGGGCATCATCTAGTTTATAATCATAGGCATAAATCTGGATATTTCACAAATATAAAAGGAGAAACTGACTAAATGATATAATATTAACAATATAGCTCAAAGGCACTGGATCTCGAGGGAAGAAAGTAGAGGACTGATATTCGCTGTCGCAAATAAGTCACGTGGCCATATCCCCACTGTATGATAGCTAAACTGTGTGAAATGAACATTAAAAATAAAAACATTGATTTACCATCACGCCGTAGACATCGGCGCTACTGGTAAAGTCTCTACCGTTTTACTTTCTACCTCGGACTCAGGGGTTCCGTTCACTTCTGTCAACGCTTTCACTTCACTTTCATTTTCACTTCCCTTTTCACTTTCTTTTTCACTTTCCTTTGGGACGTCTGGTTTCATTTCTATGTCCTTTTCATCCTTGGATTCTTCGGTGTCTTGACTGGAAGTATCCATTGTTTCGGGTGATTTCTTCTCGGACTCTGTCTGTTCTGCGTCGTTTGTGTTGTCTGTCTGTTTGTCTTGTGTGCTTTCTTGTGGTTTATCTGTAAAATAATTAAAGTTTATTTTTATTTTGTTTGGTCTACTTATAAACAAGTTTTTAGTTAATAGTAGCTAATGCCTTGTTCGCCACCTATTTTATGTTGATGGTAAAGAAAACTTTCATAGGCCAGAAACCTTCCCGCTAGTCCCAACAACAATTGCACACACAAGTGAATATAATTAAAATTATAAAAAAATACGACTGCTCTGCCGTAGACACACATACATACACGAACCCTGAAAACATAACACTCCTTTTTTGGGCAGTCGTGTAGTAAAAAATCCCCCTCGAATGGAAGTACGGCTACCACTTCTACTACGTAACGATACCATAGTCATTAATTATACCTTTGGAATCTTATTCACATTTTTATTAAATTAAATGATATTTTTTTGAGAATCACTGGATATTGAACTATAGTGTTATATATTTTTGGAATCTACTCATCGTTTTCTAGATGATGATCATATAGTTAATCTTATTTTCGAATTATTTTTTTCAACTTTTGTCTTTAATGCGGAACCATGGTCACCCCATAATTTCACCATAAGGTAATTTTTTTAAAATTTTACTAGCCTATGTCACCCGGAATAAGCTAGGGATTCTAACGATACCTTATTTATAAAAATCGGTTCAGGCGTATAGAAGTTAGTGGAATATACAAACTCACATACATACATACATGAACCCTGAAAACAATATACACCTTTTTTCAGACAGTCGTATAAAAATTTGTCCTAATAAAATGAATGGTAGATTGTAATTTGAAGGTATATTAACACGATAAAACTAAGTGCCCTACCTGATTATTCATGTGAACCCTAACCTTACCTACAAGAAAGAGACAAGAAAACGTAAATACAATGAATATTTCAAAAACTGACACTCAGAACATTGAACGGTTCACAATCTGTCGACTACATTACAATCTATCGAGATAAAAAGCGTTAGATTGCAATCTGACGGTTTTTGCAATCTGACATAATATACGAATTTTCAAGAAAGTGTTCAAAATAATTCAATTTACATACCAGAGTTATAAACGTCCAAAGCAACATGTTAAAAAGTAAGTAAAAATGTCATAAATTCGAAAGCAACATATTAAAGGTAGGAAAATTGTCATAAATTCTGTAATCGTCTTTTTAAAAACAAATTAGGTCAATTTACTGAAAAAGAGATGAAAAATTAAGACAATTTACGTAATAGGTTAATTATAATATAAGCAAAGAAGTATAGTTATTTTGGACTAGAAAAAATCATAAAGAAGAGGGCCCAAATTGTACCCAGGCCCGCTACAAATATCTCATAACTATACTAATATTATAAATGCGAAAGTGTGTTTGTTTGTTGGATAGTATAATTATTTTCAAAAATACTTAATAAAAAGTTTATCTCAACCAAATGTAGACTTGAATATCTTATTATTAACGCGTCTGCCATTATTTATTGGTCATAGAGTAGTCTATTATACAATTACTAATGATTATATCGACTTAATTTCGGAATCGAAATTAAATTCAAAATAACATCTTACCTGTTTCGTCAACCTCCATTACTGTTTCTGGTGCTTTTTTCTCATTTCCGTTTACCTTCTGAAAAAAATATAAAGAAAAAAATATATACAAATCTATTTATATTAAATCATTGTCGCTTTATTAGTTCTAGTCTACATTTATCATACTTATGTTAATTATTTACTCAAAACAAACTATATTAACTAAGGACGCCACAAACATAGACTATTTTCCATACTTTTATGATATTCTAAACCAATGTGACTAATTCTTTTATACTAAATCACTGAAATAAACTAAATTGACAGCATTAAATCTAGTGTATATAACCTTTCCAGAGCGAGAATAATGCAAGGGACAGTAATAATCTTATCTGACCCGGTGTCAGCGTCGCTAGTATATATATAAAATAAAATACAAACTAAATAAACAGGCATAAAAATTTGTTTAAATTTTGACCATCGGGTCAGACAAGTTTGGGCGGACTGTAAATTAAATTGAGAGATTATCGGCCGGTTTTGAATTGAGAATTTCATGTTGAGTCTGTCTCAAAGACTACTTAAGAACTATTTAAGCAAATTTTTGTTTCTGAATTGATATTGGGCCGGTTTCTGAATTAAGCATTCAAACAAAAACAGCAAGTTCCAACTCTCAAACCTTACGAAATATCAATTCAGAAACAAAAATTTGCTTAATTAGTCCTTAAGTAGTCTTTGAGACAGACTCATAGCAGAAATAGTCACAATATTAAACCAAAGACGTCACGTAATACACAATAAATACTTCACTTATTTTACACAAAAAAATTATATCTCACCACATCGTAAGTAATACCACAACCACAACTAGTATCACATCGTAAGTATATTCATAGGAACACTGTGACTGAGGTAGGACCGTATATTATACATTTCTACGACAATTAAAATTTCTAGTCAGTAAATTTTTTTAAGAGACAAATCTAAAACTTAATTGAATCTAAAAGACTGAACATCATACTGTTCACGAACCCACACCGTTTTTAAACAATGCATCTATAATATATACTAGCGGACGCCCGCGACTTCGTTCGCGTGGCATAAGTTTTAAATAACTGCCACAGGCATTCCGTAATTTTCCGGGATAAAAAGAACCCATGCAAAAAAAAACACGTGTCGATCCGTTGCTCTGTAGCAGCGTGATTGAAGGACTATTTAACCTAAAGGGAAAGAATTTTCAAAAACTGTGAACTATGTATTTCATAATTTAATCCCGTTGCCTAAACGTCAAGTTTCATGGCTATAACTTGAAAAACGGCGGCCTTTTACATCAACTTACAACCACTATTTTACCCGTTTGGGGGTGGAATTTTGAACACAAAAACTGTGACACACGTACTTCTTTAAAATATTATACCGAAAGCCAAAATACCCAGTTTTTTTGTTATAACTTGAAAAATATCTTGATAAAAATGAAGGACATTCATCCCTTATTTCACCCCTTTGGGGGTCGAATTTTCAAAAATGGTGAAACACGTACCTACTTCTGCATATCTAACTGAAAGCCCAAACGCTTAGTTTCATGAAAGAAATGAAGGACTTTCATACAAACTTTCAACTCCTATTTTACCCCTTTGGGGGTGGAATTTTGAAAAACTGTGCTACACTTACTTTTTTATTTATTACTTAAAGCCAAAATACCAAGTTTCGTTGATATAACTTGAGAAGTATCTTGAGAAATGAAGGGCTTTCATTTAAACTTTCATCCCCTTTTTCACCCCTTCGGGGGTAGAATTTTCAAGAACTGTGAAACACGTATTTCTTTATTTTTTCATATACTCATATACCATGTTTCAACTTGAGAAATGACGGTCTTTCATACAAACTTTCAACCCCTATTTCACCCACTTAGGGGTGGAATTTTGAAAAATCCTTTCTTAGTGAGCGCATACGTCATAAAAGGAAACTACTGTCAAAATTTCAAGTCTCTAACCCTAGCGGTTTAGGCTGTGCGTTGATATATAAGTCAGTCAGTCAGTCAGTCAGGACTTTGAATTTTATATATATAGATTACTAAATGAGTGTACCCTGTCGACGATTGAACCCGGGACCTCCGATAGCGCTTACCTCTGCGCCATGGAGGTCGGTGTCATGTCATGATACTTTCTACTATACCATACTGATGATATTTTCTCTCTGTAGTATATAATAATAATATGCTAAGCTAGTTTGGCGTATTAATTATAATGGCGCGTTTGCATTACAAAATGTAAAAAAGTCGCGTTTTATGTGGGATGTTTACTAAATTGTAAATATTTCGGGGGAAAGAACCGACTTAAGAGAAAAAATGGTTCTAGGGCATTAGTTTAGCTACAAAATGTCGATTTTTTTTTTGAAAATCGGTTAATAATTGTGACTGGTGGGAATTGGAATTGTAGAAAAACGGGTATTTCCGTATACTAGCTTCTATGATTATGGATCGATCATGGTACTGGTGTTAAAAGATGCGAATGCAGGTGAGAAGTGCATTCAAGATGGAACTTGTTATGCGTTATTCAAAATAAGTACATAAAAAAAATTTTTTTTCGTAATTTTTTGTATTCATTTTCAATGCTCCGACTCTTGCGGGGACTGCGAAATCTGTGAATTTTTGACTAAATCCGTTACCGCAAACGATCTGCAATGAAATGCGGCCAAGCTAATTACAGTTTACATAAGTCGGTGACCATTTTACATTACATACATTGTGTATAATAGGTGAAAATGTCTGCAGTCTAACACGGCAAAACCGAGCTAATGTAAACGCGCCATAACCCGTCACCCGACCATACAACTCATACAAGAAAGCAAGCAAAGTGTGTAGGCTAACGTTGTCGCTTCTTTCCACTCGTCTCGGACACAGTAGGCGCGGACGCGGATTTGCCGGGCGCCCGTTTTTTTGCCCTTTTCACCTGTTGTGGTTGCGAGAAAATAAATATAAATAAAGCAAGCAATGATCAGACTAAGGACGAATCTAGCGACATGGTCCATCAATCATCATTTTAACTAAGTGATATCAAAATGATCTAGAAAATATTACAAGAAAAACTATTTTTTATTTATGCGTATATACCATTGACTTAATACATGGACCTCGGGTGTAATGCAAAATTCACGAAAAAAGTGTCTCGAGAAAACCTATATGTACGAGTATAGTATATTTTTATAAACAAACTAAAACATTGTAATTTGTGTCTTAAATCATTATGATACAGCCTAATTTTGCTTGCAATAAGCTATCCGCCTATGTAGCTTCGACTGACGGTCGCCTATTTTTTTATCATATGCAGCTTCTAGCGATAAATTGTATAAAAATATTGCACTCCCTCAGTCTTATACGCGCGTAGTGTATTAGAAAGGGACAGATAGTTACTTTTTGTTCATTTTGGTTGGTTATGCCATTTGTTTTTACAATTAATTGAAATTTGGATGGAATATTATGTTTCTAAGCGAAATAATACCTTTATATCGTTAATAAATGTTTAATTACTGAAAATATGATACACCATCTTCTTTTCTCACCTTACTCGGGTAATTTTTGCAAGATTTCTTATCTCAGTGCGGCATTATTGACGAGTGTTCTTTCTGATGACAAACACGAGACTGAAGTGCGATTGGAAACCTTTTCGCGTTTTGGATCTCTTTCGGTTCGGACACTTTTTAGCGCTGACCCGAAGTCCATGTATTATTAAGTCAATGGTATATACAGTTTAATTCTTCATAAAAAGCAAAAATTAAGAAGAAAGCGTAAGTAGAATCAATATATATATCAGATATCTACATTTTATCTCTATCTGAAGATCAAAGCGCTACTGCCGCTAGATTTGTTCAGAGCCTATTAGCAATAACAAGTAGCAAAAAAAAAATTAAAGAATAAAAAAAATAATGATGAATAAAACGCAAGAGAAGGTAGGACGTTAGGCAGAGAGTCAACCTGTATAGTAATTGGTTGTTAGTCTTTAATAGTGGTAGAGACGCCCAAGACGATGTCGTCGAGCATTAGTATAACAACAAATGGAAGGTTGCAAATTGCAATACTAAATTGCACCCAGGTTGTAAGCACCCTCGTAGTTTTAGTTTCAAGATACCGTAACTGATTATCACCATCATATTTTATAAGTACCTAACTGGACGTCAATAAGTGGGGCTGATTCTGTAGTGCACAATCTCTAAACTAAACTAAAATTAGAGCATTACAAATATTGCTAACCCTTTCATAATACTTCCTACGGAAAGGGACAGAACTAGATTTAAAGCTGCCATTTTAGTTTAGTTTAGAGATTGTGTTACACAGAATCAGCCCCAGTGTGTACCTAAATTGAATAAATATACTATGACTATGACTAAGCTTAATTTTCAGAGAACTGATAGTAAAATTATTTTTGCTCTCGGTTCTTTGAAAATAATTTCGATTACTTTTATTATAAATAGGTATCTCAAGAAGAAGCTTGGTTCGCTTTAATCCGCCAAAGCTACGCAAAGCTAAGCAGACAAATCTATGTGGTAAAGCGTGTAGCTTGCAATGTAGCTCGACATCTGAGGATGCTCCGGTGTAGGGAGTGTAACGTATGTTTTTTTATCAACTACAAGTTGCCCTTGACTGCGATCTCACCTGATGGTAAGTGATGATGCAGTCTAGGATGGTAGCGGGCTAACTTGTTAGGGGTATGGCAGATATATTAAAACCCATCCCCTAATCGGTTTCTACACGGCATCGTACCGGAACGCTAAATCGCTTGACGGTTCGTCTTTGCCGGTACGGTGGTAACTAGCCAAGCCCGAAGCCTCCCACAAGGCCAGACCAGAGAAAATTCAGAATTATAAATTCCCAAATTGACCCTGCAGAGGATCGAACCCGGGAACTCCCAAGTTAAGGCAACAGCGATCAACACTGCGCCACGGAGGTCGTCAATACCCAATCTGTTGAGAATAATATGGAAGATTTGTGTGGTGTGGTGTTGTGACGGTGTGAATTACTGGCTTACTGGGCAGTGAATATTGCAAGATAGCGAATAAAGCTTCTTGTTCCTTGATGATCATTTACTTCCGCAAACTAACGCCTGCTTTTATCCAACAGTAACTGTGGCTGTATATAGTCTTTAGAATATAATTTTTATTTATTTATTTACGTATACTAATGGGCCCGGCAGACGCCGTCCTGCCCTGAATCTAGAATCTGATTTCAGCGCCACCTACCGGGTCCAATTGGTAATATAAACCATCCCGGGAGCCACTCAAAAAAAAAAAACAAAAAAAAACATCAAAATCGGTCAAGCCATTTCCGAGTTTTAGTGAGATTAAAGAACAGCAATTTATGTCACTGTAAAATTGTAAGTATCATTAGATTATAATCTAATTAGCGAAATTGTAAACTGTCGACAGATTACAATTTAACGCATTATTTTTCGGTAGATTGTAATCCGTTAGGTATATTAACCCGATAAAACCTAAGTGCTTATTATTTATGTTGAACCCTGACCTAACCGTTAAGAGACAAAAAAACGTAAATACAATGAATGTTTCAAAAATTGACACTCAGAACATTGAACAATCTGTCAAACAGACACAATCTGTCAACAGTTTACAATCTCGCTAGTTAGATTACAATCTAACGGTTTTTGCAATTTTACAGTGACATAAGAGATTAGTTTACCTCAGGCGCGTCATCAGCAGAACTAGCGGGCTGTGCACTGGAGGTGGAAGATATCTCCTCGTCTTGCTCTTGCTTCTTCTGTCTCTTGGTGGGTCTCTTCTTCTCCTCTTCTACGGGCTCCGCTCTCTCCTCTTGCGTTTCCATCTCCGGTGTGGGTGAGGGGTCCTTTTGAGGGTTTGGATCCTCCTGAAAGAGAATATAAGTTGTTTTTTATTCCACTACAAGGTACAAATTAGCATTTGACTGCAATCTCACCTGGTGGTGAGTGATTATGCAGTCTAAGATAATAGCCGACTAACCTGTTAGGGGTGGCAGACAATATACTAGCTGATGCCCGCGACTTCGTATGGGTGGTTTGGAAAGCTGTTTCTACTATAAAAAGAACCAACAAACTCAGCAGTTGCTCTTGAGTAACAAACATCCATCCAACCATCCAAACTTTCGCATTTATAATATTAGCATAGACGAGTGGCTGCTTTATGGAAAAATAAATGGCGGAACGGTAAGTAGGCCTAATAGGCCTATTACACTGCACTTTTCAAAGGGCCCTGCGAAAAGGGTGGGCGTGGGCCCTAATAAAATACACTACACTGATTCAGATGTAAGGGTCCCTTGAAAAAAGTGTAGTGTAATAGGCCCATTAGTATTTATACCCCTTTTCACAGTGATAACTGACAGTGTAGTGTAAGTTGTTAAGAAAGACTAAGATGCGTCAATGGACAATTTCTTATTACATCAGATAAATTATAAGTTAAGGTTACAATAAAACTACTCATTAGCCAATTAGTTAGGCTAGTTTGTAGTTAAATGAGTATCTTGCTGGTACTCAACAATAGGTGTTTAATACATAAACATAATACCTGTTTTATCTGTATTCAATTTGTTAATTACTCTGTACTCTTTATTATTCATTACTCTGTACTTTTTATTATCCAATGTTACTTGTCAGTTGTTGTCTCTGATTTGTGTACAAAATGGTCGCAATATAGAAAATTATTACAACTAAAACAAAGTTCTATTTAATAAAATAATATATAACGTATATGTATTAACGTATATATGTAGGTAGTATTGATTGTAGTTAATATGTATAATATAATATTATACTTGTGTTTGCGCACCATCCCATTTGTATTCTCTTCTCCTGTCTCCAAAGGTGGTCTGGAAGAGATTGCCTTAGGCGATAAGACCGCCTTTGCATACTGAATAGTCCTATGTTGTGTTGTGTTTCCGTTCTCTTGTGTGCAATAATATAAAAATGAATCCCTATTTCCCTTGGTCACGGCATCACGCGTGAACGGCTGGACCAATTTCGCTAATTCTTTTTTTGTTGTTTGTTTGGACCCCAGGATGGTTTATATCCACAACTAGCTACGAACCAATAAACCAACAAACAAACACACTTGCGAATTTATAATATTAGTATGATTGGACCATGTAGGGGGCGCTGCAATCTGTTTCGACGTTCAGGCAGGACAAAGTCTTTCGGACCCACTAGTGTGCATAAAGGTATACTTAATATTATAAATGCGAAAGTGTGTTTGTTTGTTGGTTTGTCCTTCAATCACGCTGCAAAGGAGCAACGGTTCGACGTGATTTTTGGCATGGGTATAGCTGAGGACCTGGAGAGTGACATAGGATACTTTTTATCCCCAGAAAATTAAGAAGTTTCCATGGGAATGAAAAAAACTTATTCCACGCGGACGACGTCGCGGGCATCAGCTAGTAAATAAATAAAACTTAGCTAAATAATATTAAAAGCTAGAATAACTTTACTCCACAAGAATGGAACAAACAATAGGAAAAAATACCCAGTATGTACTAACCACGAGCAGCACAGTGTGTTGGCCGCCTGCGGACACGCGGAGGGGGGTTCGGTCGTGGTGGCTGACACACACCGCGCTGGTGGGTTCGGCCGCGTCCTGACGCTTGCCCGTGCCCAGCTGACCCTCGCTGCCCATGCCCCAAGATAACACTTCACCTGGAAAATAACCAAATTATCATACAAATGACTAGATGATGATCCGCGTGGATAAATGTTTTTTTTTTTAAATTTTTAAATTTTTTGCAAAGATGAGCCGTGAAAGCGTAGCAGACAGACACACTTTCGCATTTATAATATTAGTATGGATAAGTAATGATACATTTCCTCTTTGGGAGTGTAACAAAAAACAAGCAACTTTTTCAGGTACAAAACAATTTTCTTATTCAATATTCCTAATTCTACAGTGCGATTCGATGCGGCGCGTTTTTATGTGAATCGTCCTTAAACTGTATCATCACTTACCACCATGTGAGAACGCAGTTATGGGTTAACTTGTAGTGGTATTTAAAAAAAATGTGTGTGTCAGCTCCGACGCAAGACTGGAGTTAACTCTTTACGAACGATTATAAAATATATAAATTAGTAAATGAGGGTAAATGAACGCATTTATTATATTACCGAAAGCTTGCTTGATACATTTATTTATGATAATTATATAATTTATATTCATCAAAATACATTACATAGACATATACAAGTGTTACCATGGAAACAAAGTCAATAACGTAACGGAGAAAGTTTGATTTTACTCCCCATACCTTTTCATACCCCGGGTTTATATATGCAAATCGATTCTAAAGGAGGTAAACTCCAAAAATAACTGACTCACCACTACTTGTAACGGCGAAGGAGTTACTTGTGCCAGCCGCTATGCTGATGCAGTTTTTGTTTTGCAATTTCGGGATTGGTTCCAAGATTTCAGCGTCACCCGTTCTGTCTCCTAATCCTAACCTGGAAATAGACAACTTTTTTTATTTCTCTATAATATATCATGGTGGTGGCATATAATTCCAGCATTTAATGTCCAAAATGTTACTTAATTCAAAAGACTACTTATTATATTTATTTGGCAACCAAAACAGATGGCTGGATGGATGGATGGCTAACTAATATGAAATGTCGAACTTATGTAAAATGGCTGGATGCCCAAAATATTTGCCCACTCCAGTCAGCCACTAAGCTGTGTGTTCTACATATCAGAGTGGTGGTGGAGTATTCCAGCATTTGGTTGCTGCCATATATTTTCACTCACCATTGGTAACCGCATCTTCTAATAATCGTGAGCTTAACTGGGACGTGTGTGTGTAGTTTTTTTTAAATTATAGAATAGGTTTGCACTTGGAAATCATACCTATAGAAAGCAGTGATAACTGAAGCGATGAAAACTGCAATTAATAATAACATAATATGACGTCACTCACCATACTCGCATCGTCCAATAGCGTGCGCCTTGCCGGCCTCGTCCACGGCTAAGGAGTGGTGTTGTCCACACGCGACAGCGCTCCACGAGATACCGGCGAGGTCAAATAATATGACGTCACTCACCGTCCATACACGCATCGTCCAATAGCGTGCGCCTTGCCGGCCTCGTCCATGGCTAAGGAGTGGTGTTGTCCACACGCGACAGCGCTCCACGAGCTACCGGCGAGGTCAAATAATATGACGTCACTCACCGTCCATACTCGCATCGTCCAATAGCGTGCGCCTTGCCGGCCTCGTCCACGGCTAAGGAGTGGTGTTGTCCACACGCGACGGCGCTCCACGAGCTACCGGCGAGGTCAAATAATATGACGTCACTCACCGTCCATACTCGCATCGTCCAATAGCGTGCGCCTTGCCGGCCTCGTCCACGGCTAAGGAGTGGTGTTGTCCACACGCGACGGCGCTCCACGAGCTACCGGCGAAGGCGTCGCATCCCGCGGGCGAAAATAACGCTGTTTTGCGCTTCTCACCCGTTATACCTGCGTACAAAACAAATAATCATTTTTGACGCTGATAAACTTATCTTTTAATATCCAATCAGAACCAGAATCAGAAAATACTTTATTCAAAACTAGATGATGCTCGCGACTTCGTCCGCGTGGATTTGTTTTTGATTCCCACGGGAACTCTTCAATTTTCCGGTATAAAAAAGAAGCCTATGTCCTTCCCTGGGATGTAACCTATTTCTAAACCAAATTTCATTAAAATCGATTGAGTAGTTGGGCCGTGAAAGCGTAGCAGACAGACAGACTAGACTAGTATGTAAAGTAAGTACACTTTTTGAACGTCAATAATATATAATATGTCGCTGTAAGATGGTAATCTAACGCTTTTTATCTCGTTATATTGTAAACTGTCGAAAGATTGTGAACCGTTAAATGTTCTGAGTGTCAATTTTTGGAAATATTCATTGTATTTACGTTTTCTTGTCTTTTTCTTATAGGTTAGGTTAGGGTTCGACATAAATAATCAGGTAGTGCTAGGTTAGGTAGGTTTTAGGTAGGTAGGTTTAGGTGATTAGGTCTATCAAATTAATATACCTAACAGATTACAATCTACCGAAAAATAATGCGTTATTTTGTAATCTTTCGACAGTTTACAATTTCGCGAGTTAGATTATAATCTAACAGTTTTTACAATCTCACGGTAACATATATAAAGAACTAGCAGATACCCGCGGCTTCGCCCGCGTAAATTTTAGTTTTCCCTATTCTCACGGGAACCATGGATTTTCCCGGGATGAAAAGTAGCTTATGTGTTAACCCAAGATGCAATTTATCGCCATTCCAAATTTGAGCCAAATCGGTTCAGTAGTTGCGGCGTGAAGGAGTATCGAAGCTTGGTAAAATACGAACTTTGGAGCCCCGTTTCACCCCTTAAGGGGGGAATTTTGAAAAATCCTTTCTTAGTGCACCCCTAGACCTCATAATGAATCTGTGTGCCAAATTTGAAGTCTCTAGACCCAGGGGTTTGGGCTGTGCGTTGATATGTCAGTGAGAGCGTGAGTCAGTATCTTCTTTGATATACCATGAAATTTTCCGGGATGAAAAGTAGCCTATGTATCAATCCAGGATAAAATCTATCTCCTTTCCGAATTTCAGTCATATCAGGTCAGTAAGTGCAGCGTAAAGTAGTATTTTTCACGCGTGAATATCAATTTTTCAGTTTTCCCGCAAAAACCATGGATTTTTCCGGGATGAAAAGTAGCTTTTTTACTAACCCAGGATATCATCTATGTCCATTCCAAATTTCAGCTAAATCTGTCTTGTACTTCCGGCGTGAAGATTTTTTTCCGCGTGAATTTCGGTTTTTAACTAATCCCACGGGAACCATGGATTTTCCCGGGATGAAAAGTAGCTTATGTGTTAACCCAAGATGCAATTTATCTCCATTCCAAATTTGAGCCAAATCGGTTCAGTAGTTGCGGCGTGAAGGAGTATTGAAGCTTGGTAAAATACGAATTTTGGATCCCCGTTTCACCCCTTTAGGGGGGGAATTTTGAAAAATCCTTTCTTAGTGCACCCCTAGACCTCATAAGGAACCTGTGTGCCAAATTTGAAGTCTCTAGACCCAGCGGTTTGGGCTGTGCGTTGATATGTCAGTGAGAGCGTGAGTCAGTATCTTCTTTGATATACCATGAAATTTTCCGGGATGAAAAGTAGCCTATGTATCAATCCAGGATACCTAAAATCTATCTCCTTTCCGAATTTCAGTCATATCAGGTCAGTAAGTGCAGCGTAAAGTAGTATTTTTCACGCGTGAATATCAATTTTTCAGTTTTCCCGCAAAAACCATGGATTTTTCCGGGATGAAAAGTAGCTTTTTTATTAACCCAGGATATCATCTATGTCCATTCCAAATTTCAGCTAAATCGGTCTTGTACTTCCGGCGTGAAGATTTTTTTCCGCGTGAATTTCGGTTTTTAACTAATCCCACGGGAACCATGGATTTTCCCGGGATGAAAAGTAGCTTATGTGTTAACCCAAGATGCAATTTATCTCCATTCCAAATTTGAGCCAAATCAGTTCAATAGTTGCGGCGTGAAGGAGTATTGAAGCTTGGTAAAATACGAACTTTGGAGCCCCGTTTCACCCCTTTAGGGGGGGAATTTTGAAAAATCCTTTCTTAGTGCACCCCTAGACCTCATAAGGAACCTGTGTGCCAAATTTGAAGTCTCTAGACCCAGCGGTTTGGGCTGTGCGTTGATATGTCAGTCAGTCAGTCAGTCAGTCAGTGTCTTCTTTTATATATTTAGATAAGACGTGATGGTGATAATTACTAGGAATGTTATGGAGCTCAGTAACTGTAACTCCGTGACTTAAAACTTACAAGTTTCTTTACAAGTATAATAATATAAATAAATATCTTGTTTCATTCTATCTCATATCTTGTTGTACCTATTCTTCCTCCACAACCTTTTTCACTGCCAAGGGTCACTGATAGAGTTCTCTTATAGAGATAAGTGCTTCCTTGTCCACTATGTATCTGTTTTTCTTCATATTTTATAACTTTTTGGTACTAAATAAATTTAAAAAAAAGTTTCTTACTAGCTTAAGAGCACATTTAGGAGTTTCTCTACTCACCGAGTTGTCCATAGTTGTTAAGCCCCCACGCGAACATTTTGTCCTTATTCGCGTCTAGCACGAACGTGGCGTGGTATCCCGCCCAGATGCGGGACGCGCCCGCTTTCAGTGTCACCTTTGACGGCACTAGTAACGCACCTGAAATGTTGTGAATGAATGAATGAAATAACTTCACGTAGCAAAAAACCTATAATGAAATGAAATGATTTATTACACGTAGGACAACTTGTCATCTAATCATACTAATCATAGTAATACTATAAATGCGAAAGTGTGTTTGTTTGTTCGTTTGTCCTTCAATCACGCCGCAACGGAGCAACTGATCGACGTGATTTTTTGTATATTTGTAGACCGCTATATAAGCTACTTTTTAATTGAATAAATCAAAGAGGCCTAAATCTACGCAGATGAAGACGCGGTCATCAGCCAGGTGGGATGTAGTGGTGGTGGATAAGTACAGAACCCTAATTAACGATTTTCGGTTTTATAAGGGTTTTTTTTTCCCTCTTGAGATACGGAGCCCTAAAATAGTAGTAGTAATACTCACTGAAGCCCTGCCTCGCATCCCGGGAGGCCGAGCGCTGCGACAGGCGGCCAAGTTGCCCCTGCTCGCCGCAGCCCATTGTGTACACAGAGCCCGACACCTAAGACATTATGTGGGAATTCATTAATCGCAATTCATTAGGCTCGTGACTCCTTCGCTCCGCCTCGAGAAAGTCTAAAATTTGTTCCTTGAGCAGATGTTGCAATAATGAACGTACTCTTCTGTACTAATATTATAAATGCGAAATTTTGGACGGATGGATGTTTGTAAATCAAACACGCCCGAACGGCTAAACGGATTTAAAGGAGACTTGGTACAGAGATAGATTATAGTCTGGAATAACTCATAGGCTACTTTTCATCTCGGAAAATGAAAGAGTTCCCGGACGAACCAGAAAACCTTAATCCACGAGGACAAAGTCGCGCGCATTTGCTAGTATATTATATCTGTCCAACCATTAAATTAACTTTTGGCATAACCTATGAAGTTTCATAAGGCAACCATTGACAAAAAATACATTACTTCATAGACACATCGTTTTTTACTATAGTGTAGAGTATGTGCCCTTTTATCCGATATTTCGTAACATATACTCATCTAGTATTTACAAGTACAACTTTTCTTTTCAAAATAGGGAGCTGCAACACAAGCTCTCCTGATTTTCCTCTAAGCACCATACATCTTTGGCGATTATAGCGAATTAAACTTCTAATTCCTTCATTATCATGCAAAGTAAAGCCTGCTTCTATGAAAAATGTACCTATGTACTTACAGACAATATAACCAGGTGGTCTCCTCCGGAAGCCACAGCTACGGCCTGCTCTCCGATGTCCACTTTGACGGGCTCCTTGCACGACTTGCCCTCCCGCCCGCGCACCACCAGACCCATGCTGCCATGGGAATCCTGGAACACCATCATACTAATATTATAAATGCAAACTGTTTTCGTTTGTTGGTTTGCCCTTCAATCACGCCGCAACAGAGCAACGGATCGACGTGATTTTTTGCATGGGTAATGGGTATAGGTTGAGGACGAGAGTGACAGGCTACTTTCTTTCCTGGAAAATTAAAGAGTTTCCGCGAGAATCAAAATACCTTTATCCACGCGGTTAAAGTCGCGGGAAACATCTAGTTTGTACTGCCGTTAGTCAGCATGTTCGACTGCGGCCGACGAGGTCCCGGGTTCGTCCCGGGTCGGGCCGTAATGTTAAGTATTGGGTTTTTCTGACTAGAAATTCTCAGTACTAGCCCAGAGTTAGGAAGATGGCGGTGTTTCACCCCCGTGTCTCGGAGAGCACGTTTTTTATGTAACTTTTCAAACAACACAATACTAATACTCACTCTAAACATACTAATACTCACTCTAAACGCCCCCCAAGCGTACACATCCCCATTGACCAGCAATGCAGCAGAGTGGGAGTCCCCTGCTGCAATGGCGACTGCTGGCTGCGGTAACGACACAGCTTTTGGTGTACCTTCATCCTTATCATTGGACGTTATTCTGCCCAATGCACCTTCATCGTTGCAGCCAAACGTCCACACCTGGGAATATGTAAAATTCTTCTTCTAAATTTAATTTCACCACATCGTTGGCATTATTATTATGTATGCCGTAGAATCTCACTAATCCGGCACAACTAAAAACCAGAGGGTGCCTGATTATTGGAATGTATTTAAAACTGTAACATATATCACAATAAATTACATAGTTACATACAAAAGATTGGAGTGTCCAGCAGTCTGCTCTACCTCTCAACGGCCGAGCCCGGCAGACCTCGTTGCTTTCTGGCGGAGTGTGTGGTCGTGAGAGGTTGAGCATGAAGAGGGCCCTTGGATTGCGGCGATAGAGGAAGCGTGTGCCGTAATTGAACCGATGAACCCGGTAGCCATCTCTACGGAGGATGTAGCTGGTGCAGTAAGGCGGGCCCCGAACTGGAAAAGTCCGGGTCCCGACGGGCTGCATCACTACTGGCTTAAGGGTTTCTCGGTTTGCCATGCAACCTTGGCTCGACAATTCCAAGAAGCTCTCGAGCAGAGGATGCTCCCGAACCTTTTCACTACTGGGATCACTCACCTAGCTCCAAAGTCTACGGATGCCGCTGATCCGGCAAAGTACCGCCCCATTACGTGTCTTACGACCATCTATAAGACACTAACATCCGTTCTCAGCCTCAAGATATCTCGTCTTGTAGACGAAAATAACATCATGTCTGAGGCTCAGAACGGATGTCGGGGGGGTAGCCGTGGTACTAAGGAGCTCCTTCTCATCGACTCCGTTGCGGGGCAATTGGTCAAACGCAACCGCCGGAACTTCTCCGCCGCCTGGATTGATTATAAAAAGGCATTCGACTCGGTGCCCCATTCATGGCTCTTGAGGGTCCTTGAACTGTACAAAGTCGATGGTACAGTTCGAGACTTCCTCGGGGAATGCATGGGGCAATGGAGTACGATCCTTTGTCTCCAGGGTGAGCGGTTGGCGGCTGCCGATGACCGGATAAGGATACGGCGCGGGATCTTCCAGGGTGACTGTCTGAGCCCACTTTGGTTTTGCCTGTCTCTGAACCCACTCAGCTCACTACTGAAGAGTTCGGGACGGGCTTTCAGTTTCGGAGGGGAGGGACAAGAGTGGCTTACCTTTTCTACATGGATGACCTCAAACTGCTGGCACCCAATGCTGCCCGCCTGCAAGAATTGCTGAATATCACCACTGAGTTCAGCAATTCTATCAGGATGGAGCTTGGGCTGGACAAGTGTGCGGTCTTGCATGTGGTGAGGGGGCAGGTTACTCACTCGGCTGAGGTTAATCTCGAGCCATCGAACATTAGGACCCTCTCCGAAGCTGAATCATACCGGTATCTGGGTATGTCGCAATCGATAGGAGTGAATGAGTCGGACATGAAACAGTCTGTTTGCGTGGCCTTCTTTGGCCGTCTGACAAAAATCTGTAAAAGCTTTTTGTCAGGCGCCAATAAGGTTCGAGCCTATAACGGCTGGGTAATGCCCGTTCTCATGTACACCTTTGGCGTACTCAGATGGACTCAGACCGAACTTGACGCCCTGGATAGAAAAGTCCGCACGACTATGACTCTCTATCGCATGCATCACCCAAAGTCGTCTGTGATGAGATTGTATATCCCCCGGAAATGTGGTGGTCGAGGCGTATTAACCCCTCGAGCGTCGCGCCCCGATAAGCAGCGAGTGCTTTGAGCGTCGCGGGGTGTCGACCTCGACTCGATCTTTTTTGCATACATTTTGTAATTTTCATATTTCTAGATTATGCTGCAAGGTTTTTACATGTATCTTATACCGTTTTGTTCGTTATGAAACTACCTACTCGAATATAAATTTGTTGATCTCCGTAAAAGCTCAGTAAAAGTATATTTACGATAATAAAATCGTAATTGGTAAAATACACCATAAACTTCGCCATGTTTCCTCACTTTTCACTAATTTTGTGATAATATTTTCGAACACTGGCACTTAAATTACATAAAATAAACTGACACCTAATACATATCGATATATGTACCTTTTGTTTGATTAGAAACTGGTTTATTACACACCAAACACCTTTTTGCAATTCACAAAAAACCAAAAAACTACGAGTCCACAGATTCCTTGCTAAATAATTTTGTAAATACAAATAGTTCAGAAACATGTACCCAAAATTCTTGACGTAATGTCATTCTTTGATGACCAACTAATACGTTCCGACTACACACATTTATAAATACAGCTTATGTAAAAATCATCCACTTGCCAAAGACAACAAGACAGATTCCGCGCCACACTAGCGCGCTCGACGCTCAACGTTACAAAATTTTTTGCGCCTATGTGGCGCGTCCGACGCTCGAGGGGTTAAGCGTCAAGACCATGCATTACCGGGAGATAGCCAATCTCAGAACATACTTCGAGACGAAGAGGGAGTCGCCCATGCATAGGGCCGTCATAGAATGTGATAAAGGACTTACTCCCCTATCCTTAGCCAAAATCGAGTGGCAGGCGCCGGTGGTACTTAGCACCTCTGACCGGGAGACCGTATGGATGGAGAAGGAGTTGCACGGACGCTTTTTTAAAGCTCTTAATGAGCCGCATGTCGATAAAAAAGCGTCCGTGCAATGGCTGCGCTTCGGTGAGCTCTTTGGGGAAACCGAAGGTTTTGTCTGTGCGATACAGGATCAGGTGGTTAAGACGCGGAACTACCGAAAGTACATTCTGAAGGATGGCACTCACGACATCTGTCGAGCCTGTCGCCATCCCGGTGAGTCACTCAGACATGTGTTTTCGGGATGTTCGGCGCTTGCTAACACTGAGTATCTGCACAGACACAACCAAGCGGCCAAAATCCTTCACCAGGAGCTTGCTCTGAAGTACCGTCTCCTGGATGAGAGGGTGCCGTACTACAAGTAGAGATGGGCCGAATATTCGTTTTATATTCGGTATTCGGCATATTCGGCAGCTTTACCGAATATTCATATTCGGCCGAATATTCGGCTGAATCACCTAATATTCGGCAAAGTGATACTCAAAGTTTTTACTGTTATTGACCCGTGTATTATCATGATTTGAGTGAACAGTGTAATGAGGTAAGTATTTTAGAGTATAGCTTTCTGTTTTTGTCGTCACTGAAGCTTTATTTTCAATTAAAGTACGTTGGTAAAAAGATAATAACTTAATGCAAAATATAGGTATCTAGCTGTTTTGGGATTAGGCTGCTGTGTAAACACTAAACTCTTTAGAATAATATATTATAATCAGGTCTTAATTGAAGGAAAATAAACAAGATATTTATTTCGATCAGTCTTTATTGTGTTAGAGAATAGCTTAATCAAATCACAACACCTTAGTAGATTATGAATAATATTTTTTTCTAGTTTCTACTCAGCATAGCTTCGCAAAATATATTTATTGATATTAAACTTTTAAACCTATCCTATTCAACCAATATAGTTCTTTATAAAGAAAATAAGTAATTTGTTTGTACTTTTCAGGTTGTAATTTAAGAGATCAATCACTTAATCTACACATTAAGAGTTAGGAACTTAATTATAGTCTACTGAGATATAAGACATGACAATTGACATCTCATATAATTATTTAAGATAATTCAAAATGTCATTAATTACTTAAGTATGTAAAATAATAATATAGGAAGATTATTCCTAAAAAATCACAATTCACATCTTCATTGACTTACACGAAAGTGTTTTGTTTATCTATAAACAGAAAAAATATAGTTCTTAAACGGTAATGGAAACTACAATAAAAAGAAACGTAAACACAAATGTTTTGTTACATAATTAGAAAATAAGCCTGGTGTAATTTAGTATTTAAAATTCACAAGTGGCAAGTTGTGGTGTAAAAAAACAAGATGCTCAGCTTTATTTGGCAATAGTTTGTTTCGTTTTTGCTCATAAACGTTGCCTGATTCGGAAAACAAACGTTCACTGTAAACGGAGCTTCCTGGAGCTGAAAGAAAAATTTTAGCCATGTTGCTCATAAGAGGAAATCGGAATTTATTTTTGGACCACCACTTGTAAGGGCACATATCCCGTGACAGCAAGCTATCTGCAATGTATCTGTATTTGTATAGCTATTGGGCTTTTTGGTTCTTCGATCTCAGGCTGCTTTGCTGATGCTAATTCTTCATAGCACGTCCAGAGGGCTTTATGAGTACCTTCCTGTGATTGAAGACCACTGTACGGTAACGGAGCTGGCGGTTCACTCTCATTTTCACTGTTACTCGTGCTATCCATATCTGCGCTTCTTCTAACGTATTCTGCAAGGAATTGGCGTCTCAACCACGGAACATTTTCTGGAGTGAAAAAATTCATCTTGTACCTTGGGTCGAGCAGTGTAGCAATAGTGTAATTCTTTTCATCTTCAAATTGTCCGACTCGCCTTTCCAATCCTTCTTCTTGCCGCGGGTCTGGCGGCAATCCGCGCGCTTAGCGTAAACAAGTTTAGACCTGCATTTGTGCGACGGAACGGAATCAAATGTACCGAATATTCGGCCGAATATTCGGTTCGGTAAAAGTTTTACCGAATATTCGGCCGAATGTTCGTATTCGGTGAAACCCATGTTCGGCCCATCACTAACTACAAGTACACGCCGGTGCCTGTACTCGAGCGTGACGGAGTCCGGCTCTATTGGGACCGCTCCATCATCACGGACAGGACTATTCTAGCGAATAAGCCTGACATCGTGCTGTTGGACCGGGCACAGTCGCGGGTGTTTTTGGTGGACATCACCGTTCCATATGACGAGAACCTTGTGAGAGCTGAGACGGAGAAAAAACGAAAGTATCTCGATCTGGCTCACGAGGTTTCCGCCATGTGGCATGTGGAGTCCACTGAAACCATCCCAATCGTTTTATCTGCGAATGGGTTAATCCCAGTCAGCCTCGCTCACCATCTGAGGAGGCTGGGGTTCCGCGGCAGTTCGCTAGCAGCCAGGATGCAAAAAGCGGTGTTGCTAGACTCGGCTAGGATAGTCCGCCGGTTTCTCAACCTGTCACCCTGACCCCCGGCCGTCTGGTCTCCCCTGCCGGGGTGTAATCCTCCGCCCGCTACAACTATTTATTTGTGTATTTGTGTATGTAAGTTTATTCATATCTATTTATTTACGTAAGTTCATTATAATTCTTTTGGTCATATATGTATTTATTTTGTATGCGGGCGTGAGAGTATGATATATAACAATAATAATAATAATATTTATTTAATTTAGGTAGGTACACTACACTTATTTACTTTCAGTTATTTATAAAATATGATGGTGATAATCAGTTACAGTATCTTAAAACTAAAACTACGAGGGTTCCAAACGCGCCATGGTTTGAGAAGAGCCCATTAAAATTTTATATAATTATGAACTATGCTCGTGACTCCATCGCTCCGCCTCAAGAAGGTCCGAAGGTCGTTCGTGGGAATGAGCATTCTATTTTATAACAAAATTCCACAAATATTAAACTTGCCTTTACACAAGTTTAAGAAGTCCATCAAAAGTATGCTCCTGAAAAAAGCTTATACTGTTGAAGATATTATGTAAATGACAAAGGAGCATGGATTTGACTGGCTCCAGCAATGTTAAGGACAGCTGTTATATATGTATTGTACAAATTAATGAAATTGTAAATTGTATTCTTTTCAAAAAAGCAACCGCCGAGTTTCTTGCTGGTTCTTCTCGGTAGGAATGGCATTCTGAACCAGTGGTAGATTCACTCGACGATTCAAAAGTACTTGTAAAAGTCTATTTGAATAAAAATCATTTGAATTTGAATTCATTACCTTTCCGTCACTATCCAATGCGATAGTATGCATGCCCCCCGCATATGCGTCCACAATCTTGTTCCCCAACGCCGCCACGTACCGAAATCTGCAAGATTTCTTATTTTCAGTTTTTTATTTGCAATATGGGCAATTTAATATTTATATACTTCATCCCAGAGAAGTACATAGGCTACTTTTTAGCTCGGAAAATTAAACAGTTACGGTGAATTTTTGCCAAGGCCAGAATAAAACAATTCACTCCTGAGTAGTACTGATTGGAAGAAGGAGACAAAACTGAGGACCTCTGAAGTGATTTTTAAAGTAAACAAGGCCGTGAATTTTTGCCAAGGCCGGAAATAAAGCAATTGACTGCTGAGTAGTGTTGCTCACTTGGTAGTCTCCATGACATCCTCGCCCAGCCCCAGTTGGCCTACGTCTCCTTGCCCGCATGTTAACACAGAACCCCTCTTTTTGGGCGCGGTCGGTATCTCCAACTGGATCGCTGCTGAAAAAAGTAAGGCATAGTTAGTAAAATACACCATTACTAGCTGGCCCACATATTGAATTTATGTTGCAAGAATTTGGTAAAAATCTTAGATATTAGATACCTGTTGAAGATTATATAAATGATAAAAGAGCAAGGATTTGACTTGCTCCAGCAATGCTAAGGACAGCGGTTACTTGCGTATCTATTTATACATTGATGTAATTGTATGTAAATTAATTTTTTCAAAATAGCAATCACCGAGTTTCTTGCTGGTTCTTCTTGGCATACCGAATCAGTGTTAGATTCACTTGGCTAATCAATAGCACTTGTCAAAGTCTACTTGAGTAAAAAAGTTTTATATTTGTATTAAAATTATTTTTCACTGACACCTTCACATAATAGGGTATTTAACATGGATGTAGGAATGTATAAATGGATTAAGGGCTAAATTAAAAACTGAGTACATCTTTATCTTAATAAATTTTTTCTATTAGCATCACAGAGTGAGTGAAACAAAACATGGCTGTTTGTGTTTATGGGATTATGAACTCATCACTACCTTCAAATCGTGAAATGAAACCTTTTGGTATTTGACTAGTCAAATCAGCAAACACAGTCAAAGTCTGTCTAGACAGACAGACTGACTGTGTTTGCTGATTTGACTAGTCATAGCAAATAGACATTTGCTATGCTTTCAGGGCCCAAATTTTCAACCGATTTTGATGAAATTAGCTTCAAGAGATCCTGGAGGACATTTTTATCCCGGAAAATTGAGGAGTTGCGACAGGTTAACACCTGACCTGAGGTAAATTAACATTAAAACTTAATCCACACAGACAAAGAAACTGACATCATATTATATTACAATAATTATTGTTAATTTGGTCAGTTAATAATGTTTAATGATGCTCTATAATGTATTATATTGATAAGAATTTATGAACAAATTATGAATAGATTACAATAGGGGCTATAAGTAATTAAGTATATGGAAATAGGTGAGTAGTTATTTCTTTAAATTACTAAATAACTATATAAATAATAGGTGTTAAAGTATGAAATTGCCGTTTTATTGTAATAGGTACTTCGAATTGACATAGAACCTTCATGGTTTGAGATTTTTGAAACTTTTTTCACATGGTACCTACGTTTTAAAAATTGTGCAACATATGATTATCGACTTTCAGTTGTTTTTTTTATTCAGCTTAAACAAGAAAGATGGATACTTCGAAAATTCGAGTGATTTTTGAATACGAGTTCCGACGCGGAACTAACGCGGCAGAAACAGCTCGCAATATCAATGTTGCGTCTGGAGAGGGGACTGCTAATGAACGCACCGTGCGATTTTGGTTTAAACACTTTCGTGATGGAAACTATGATTTGAAGAACAAACCACGTGGACACAGGTGAATAACAATGAATTGAAAGAGATGGTGGAAGCCGATCCGGGCTAAACTACCCAGGAATTAGGTGCATGGTTTAACATTATCCTACCAACAATATTGACTCATTTGTGTCAAATCAATAAAATAAAAAAATATGAAAAATGGGTAGGTACCTCATGAATTGACTGATCTGCAGAAAGAACGTTGAAACTTGTGTTGCCTTGTTGAATCGATACAGAAATGTAGGAATATTGAATTGAATTGTGACATGTGATGAAAAGAGGATTCTTTACAATAACCGTAAGCGAAAAATGCAATGGCTGACCCCAGGTCAAACGCCGCAACAGTGTCCTAAAGCAAAGTTTACCAATAAAAAGGTAATGGTAACTGTTTGGTGGTCTCAGCATGGTGCTATTCACTATAGTTTTCTCCGATCTGGTCAAGCATTAACGGCAGATGTCTAAGCTGTGCCGAACTCCGAACAATGATACCAAAACTAGCAGTGAAACAGCCCCGACTCATGAATCGATCTTCACCATTACTGCTCCATGATAACGTGAGACCTCATACAGCACAATAAACCGTTTAACTCTACAGGAACTGCAATTAGAAACCATTCGTCACCCTCCGTATTTGCCAGACCTTGCTCCAACGGACTACAGTTTATTTCATGATTGGGACAATTTTCTGCATGATAAAAAGTTTTCTTCTCAGGTGGCAGTACAAAATGCTTTCACACAGTTTGTCGAATCTAGATCACCAGAGTTCTATCGCAAAGGCATAAATGACCTTCCTATTAGATGGCAGCAATGTATAGATAATAATGGTAATTATTTTGATTAAATAAATATGTTAAATTAAAAAAAAACCCATTTCAATTATTCAGTACATTAACCCCTAATACCTATATTATTATAAACATTGTTGATTGTAACTACACCTCCACTTTGTTGCTAACTACATAAATACCTACATAACTATTATTATTACATACTTAGCTGAGCACATTCAAATGTTGATATATTATATAATATGTACATAAATAGTGGCATTGCAGTGCTAATAATTTTAGTTGTTTTCAATGATTTACCTACCTATCTCAAGGACAGGATTTTTATAAAAAATGTATAAGTACCTACCTACCTACTTGTATTTTATAATCAAGCACCTACATTATGCGAGATAAAATTATATCATCTAAATCAAGGTCACCAATCGCCATTACAAACAGCGCTAAAATATTATTTGAAAATAGAATGCCTGCATACTTTGCCGCGATAATTCGCGTAACCTCAAAACATTCCACTTGGAACACGCTTACGTAATATTAGCGTTATTTATCAAAATCGCGACAACTGTTAGTATCGTCGAGTGTTTGAAATGGTAATCGCGACATAATTAATGTGCCTCTATCAGAGGATAAAACCAAAAGGCGGCAATAACACCCAAATATAGGCGCTATATTTCCCGCCATCATGGTTTGACAGGTCATTGACGTCGCATAGAAATGCAAAGAAAACAAAATTGAACTATCGTTTTGGGTACTCACCTCCGCGTTTTCTCTTGCTTTTGGGTGCCGATGATGCCGTCACAGCAGAAGTCTTGGACGCCGTCCGTTTCACGCCTCGCGCCGCCGGCATTTTGCCTGCAATATTGCAAAGGACGCGTCAGTAAACACGGAGACCAAGGGTGCGCGGCAAATGTTGGTCCGCCGAGAGCTTTTCACTGATGACGTCTTCACAAGTCTTGTAATTACATTAGCGTAATTTCTACACGAATCTTCCTTCTGCGTTTGTAACCAGGTCACCGTTTTAAAAGGTTCAGCCGAAGCGCAGATAGGTTATATTATGCGTTTGTATAGCACTACACAGGGGGCAAACAACGCATCCGAAACTTAAGTGCAAACGTTGCACCTTAGCGGAATAATTTACTTACTGTTTTATTACGTAATGGATTGTTAATCTAAATTACTGAAAATCTCTATGAAATCACTAAAGAATATGAGATGACGTCCTATTTCAACAGAGAACAAATCCCGTGCATTTCCACTTGCGTCTCGCTTCGCTTGGCTAATGCACCATAGACAAGATTTTTTTGTAGAGCAAAGTGTCTTGTGATGTCATCGGTAATACAGACTATAATTTTTAATAATACCCTACAGATAAGTAATAATTTAGTCTTTGGTGGTTTTATTCTCCTACCTCAGTGATTAGTGAACTTGTCTCTGACTCTGTCTAATACATAACGTAGTTCCTACACTCGTCTCCTACAAAACTTAATATTACTCTTCACTAATCTGTGTATCGTAGGTTTAAAATGGTTTAAAATAGCACTGTATTGTTGCTTGTTGCGCACAGGGGGGCAACGTGGGAGATATTCTATTCTTGAGGCATAATATTGTGCATATTGGGCAGCGGTACGTAGTTATGAGTTGTTGTGGTTTTTGTGAAAGAGAATAATATAGCCATAACGGGGGTTTCATGGCCTTTAGAATTTAGATGTACCTATTGTAACTTGGGTAAGGTTTGCTTAGTTTAGTAATAAGTAATAATTATCTTCTGAATTACGAAGAAAATAATATTTCTAAACTCAAAATTCCCCGTACAAAAAACGGCTCATGAAGGAATATCATCATACTAATCATACTAATATTATAAATGCGAAAGTGTGTTTGTTGGTTTGTCCTTCAATCACGCCGCAACGGAGCAACAGATGGACTTGATTTTTGGCATGGATATAGTTGAGGACCTGGAGAGTGACAAAGGCTACTTTTTATCCCGGAAAATTAAGGAGTTCCCGTGGGAATAAAAAAACTTAAACCACGCGTACGTAGTCGCGGGCATCAGCTAGTATTATATAATAGGGAATATGCATGATTTATTTTTATTTCATATATCAATCATTTACATCTTTATAACATAGTAAAAAATATAAATAGGTTTGAAAATAGTCAAATAGTTAAATAATAATTGGTGTTTCAAAGTAGAGCCGTTCAAACGCCACTATTAATCGCGCGCTTTTGATGACGTCATTGCAGGTTATTTCCCGTGTTTGTTTACTATAGCGATTCAGTTCAGTTACTTCATAATAGGCTATTTGACTAAATTTTGAAAATGATTTTAAAGAATTTATTACTACCTATTAAGCACATTACATTGATATTTCGCGGAAATTTAATGTAATTCCCTTTAAAAACCACTTTTAAAGTTTCAATTTTCAAAACCGCGCCAAAAACGCCAATTTTGTAATGGCGCTTGTCATCTGACTCGTGACGTCACACATTGTCAAACGCATATAAATAGACTACAGTACCGTACAGTTTAGTTGAATTTCTTCGCTTTTCTTTAAATTTAATAAAAAGTAATATATTTTAACAGAAAGAATGGTGTTCACGATCATCGTCACATTATACGCTTTGGTTCTGACTTTATGCTCCGGGCATATTTTACACTTCACAGTGCAAACTCCACTTTCTCTGTGTAACTGGACGTAGCCAATCGCATCGTCTCCATAGGATTCCCTTGCAGAACTGTAAAACAAAAGAAAACACCATGATAAACCGAACTCCCATGAACTTCCTGAGTATTTGTCAACATAAACTAAAATGAGATAGTGATTAATGATTATAATAAATAAAGGAAGGACTAATATGTTCGACGCGGTAGGTACTTACATTGCTGTTTTTATGTTTTTCAGTTCCGCGCCATAATAATCAGCATTATTAAAGTAAAGTGCAACCATAAAAGCATCTACCTTAGGTAGGTTGCTATTATCAGCTCGCACAAAATTTGATTCCATTCTGCGATTTGAAATACTTAATTATTTATTTCCTTAGTATGTTTAGTTATAAAGTTAACCAGAAAATTACTGTTTAAATAGCTAAAAGATAAAATAAAACGCCCGCCAAATAAAACACTCAGAAAAATCAGTACAAAAAGCTGTTGTTTTCCCGCAATTTTCGAGTGTGACGTCACCAGAGTTGCAACCAATCACAGGGCGTTCCTGTCACAGGTAAAATATCAAAAATTATAACATTATTAAACTCTTATTTTGCTGAAAAATATACATATATTTGATTAAAATAAAGTGAAATACTTATGCTTATTTACGTTGTTATTAGTGAGATTTACCACAATTTCAGGTATATTTTCATTGTTGTCAAATAGCCTATTATTATTATTTACCAAGTAATCACACAGGAATACAGTTTTAAACAATTTTTTCTCACAAACACTACTAACACAGTGTGAATATCGACGCCGATAAATCCACTGACGTGACCATTTACGTCACATTTCGTTTCGACCAATGGTGACGAATTTTGCAAGTTTGAATTTGCCTCCCTTATTTTTCACTTTCTATTTAATATTTTCTGGGATTAAATAATAATTAAATAAAAAAATACCTTTTAAGTATAATGTAAAGACAATAAAGAATCTAGAAAAAAATATTTGAGACAAATTTAAATTTTATGCATATTCCCTATTAGGTACGTATTTAATACCTAATAATGGGGAAAAATTGCGAAAGTTCGTACCTGTTACGTACTGATACCACCGCTTGTTATGCTAAACTTGCTTTCTATATGGTAATTTAAGTAAATTTTGGCAATTTCGCGTAGATTTTCGTACCATCGTAATTTTCTAGCAAAAGAAACATGATTCACTTACCAAGTACCTATATAAATAGATTAGATACAATATCATAATCTATATATATAAAATTCAAAGTTCTGACTTACTGACTGACTGGCTGACGCAACGCGCTTTATCAACGCACTAAGGAAGGATTTTTCAAAATCCCACCCATAAGGGGGTGAAATAGGGGTTGAAAGTTTGTATGAAAGTCCGTTATTTCTCATGTTATATCTATGAAACTTGGTGTATGAGCTATTGGTAAAAAATAAAGAAATAAGTATTTCACAGTTTTTGAAAATTCTATCCCCGGTCCTTCAATCGCGCCGCAACAAAGCAACGGATCGACGGATCGACGGTCCTCCTAGGAGGACCGTGCGGGGAGTTGTCATGTCAGGAGGAGTTTTATGAGAAGAAAAGTCTAAGGTTCGATTCTCGGCAGGGTCGATTTGGAATATAATTTCGGTATTTTCTCTGGTCTAGCGGTGGGTGCATTCGGTAGCGTAGCGGACTAACCTGTTAGGCAGTGGCGGCTTTAGAGGGTGGCAAGCAGGGCAACCGACCGGGGCCACACTATTGCAGGGGCCTCGCGCTCTTGCTCAACAGCGCTACAGCCCAAGTAGAAAAAGTCATTATAGGTTCTAATGTGTATTTGAATCTCGCGCCTCGCATATATCTACGGCCCAGAGCCTTGCAATGGCTAAGGCCGCCCCTGCTGTTAGGGGTATCAGGTATATATAGCAGTTATATTAAACCCATACCCCTAATCGGTTTCGCTAAATCGCTTGGCGGCTCGTCTTTGCCGGTAGGGTGGTAACTAGCCAAGGCCGAAACCTCCCACCAGGCCAGACCAGAGAAAGTTCAGAAATTATATCTGACTAGCTGAGGCCCGCGGGAACTCCTTAATTTTCCGGGATAAAAAGTAGCCTATGCCACTCTCCTTCCTCAGTTCAGTTCCTCAACTATAACCATGCCAAAAATCACGTCGATCCATTGCTCCGTTGCGGCGTGATTGAAGGACAAACCAACAAACCAACAAACAAACTGACTTTCGCAAATTTATAATATTAGTACCTATGATATAGGCTGCATAATTTTTTCTAGCCCTTATATTTTCAGAAAATTACTAAAACCACGATATTGGCTCTGGGAGACGACATTTTAAAAGTTATACTTTACCAAACCATGTTTAGACTGCATCATCAATTCCATCAGGTGAGATCGCATTCAAGGGCTAACTTGTTACATATTTAAAAAAACTAAACCAAATAAACTATCATATATGGAGACGCTTCGTTCGCACATTCCAAAATAGATAACATATTTCTTTCTGTTTATGAAAAGAGCAACTGCTGAGTTTCTTGCCGATTCTTCTCAGTAGAATCACCACCGGTGGTAGACTCTCGACTTATCATAAGTGGGACAAGTTGTCCTACGTGAAATAAAACATTTCATTAATTTAATTTCAAATCATTTGGCGCGATACGCACAACGAGTAAAATTATGTATACCCGACGCTATTTGACTACCGAAGCTAACAATGGTAACTTGTTTCGATAAGTCAAAACTAGAAATAATAAATGTAATACTTATCTGTGGTATTTACCCAACGAACCCTTGCATTTAGACTATTTTTTTTGCATTTTGTGCATATTAGAGTGAACGAAAAATTAGCCGGCATCGACAACATCTCTCTCTCTCGTCGCGAGATATCTCGCTGTGCGCATGCTAAGCCTGCAGGCCTAGTAAAATCGTATATATGACAAAAAATCGTCAAACTCTGTCTCTAACCCTCTAGTATCAAGATCCTCGCGTCATCTTACTTACGCAAGATGTGGCAGGTTCGAAATTCGAATCCTATTCCCAAAATTCGAGCATCAATTTTTAATTCAATTTATTTTTTCAACTAGATAGATGATGCCAAAGGATGATGCCTGCAACTTCATTCGCGTGGATTAAAGTTTTTGATTCCCGCGGGAACTTCCTTATTTTCCGGGATAAAAAGATCCTATCCTAGCCTATGTCCTTCCTCGGGATACCCCCTATCTCCCTACCAACTTCAAAATCGGTTGAACAGATGGGCCGTGAAAGCGTTAGCAGCTGACGACACACTTTCGCATTTGTAATGTTAAGTATCAATCAAATAATCAAATAAGAAGTATTTGTAAATGCGAAAGTTTGGATGCATGGATGTTTGTTACTCAATCACGCCCGAACAGCTGAACGGATCTGGATGAAATTAGGCACGGAGATAGATTATAGTCTGGAATAGCACATAGGCTACTTTTTATCCCGTAAAACGAAGGAATTCCTGCGGGAACCAAAAAAACCTCAATCCACGCGGACTTAGTCGCGGCCATCAGCTAGTGGATGATATGATATACTAGCTTATGCCCGCGACTTCGTACGCGTGGATCGAGGTTTTGTGGATCCCGCGGGATCTCTTTAATTTTCCGGGATAAAAAGTAGCCTATGTGTTAGTCCAGACTATAATCTATCTTTGTGCCAAATTTCATCTAGATCCATTTACCCGTTCTGGCGTGATTGAGTAACAAACATCCATTTGAGGATTTTTGGTTCCCGCGGGAACTCCTTCATTTTCCGGGATAAAAAGTAGCCTATGTGCTATTCCAGACTATAATCTATCTCTGTGCCAAATTTCATCCAGATCCGTTCAGCTGTTGGGGCGTGATTGAGTAACAAACATCCATACATCCATACATCCATACATCCATACATCCATACATCCATCCAAACTTTCGCATTTATAATATTAGTAAGATGATTTAAGTATTTATTTCACGCAGGACAACTTCTATCACTTATGTTACGTCAACACTCTACCACCGGTTCAGAAAGGTGATTCTACTGGGAAGAGCCGGCAAGTGACTCAGCAGTTGGTCTTACAATAATTAAACAATCACACACAACTCAAATCACAACACATAGGTACGTTTCGTGACAAGTATTACACTGACTTATGGGCTATTATCAATATAAGTATGGACTATGGATATCGAATATGGATTATTGTTCTGTCGGAGTGTCCAAACGACACCACGCGCCCACGTCTTGTAGGTACCTACATGATATGAGTTAAAATAAAGATTAAAAACCGGACAAGTGCGAGTCGGACTCGCGCACCGAGGGTTCCGTACTCAAGAAGTAGGTACTGAAGCAAAACAATCAGGCAAAAACCAATATGTCTATTTGACGACGAGTACGAGGTTTACTGTTAATATCAAAAAAACTTTGCTAGTTAGAGCATTGGCTATAGTTTTCCTGTAAAATATACATAAATTCCTATTGACCATAATTATTTCAGATTTTTCGATTGGTAAACTCCGATTTTCCCCCCTTTTTAAATAATTTCCAATTTTTTTTAATTCCAGTGTCTTTGGGCCACTAATATACACAACTATTCCAAATTTCATGTCGATAGCTTCGGTAGTTACTGAAATAATCGAGTGTGACGGACGGACAGACGGACAGACGGACAGACAGACGGAGAAAGTCGCACCATAAGGGTTCCATTTTACCATTTTGGTACGGAACCCTAAAAATTACAAAAGAAGACCTCCGAAGTTCACAAAGCGAAAGATCTGAAGCTTATTGAGATATGAACCATCAAATTTAAATAAATTGATAAACCGCGAGCAAAGCGAGTCAGGACAGGACTGTTTTATTATATTACCAGCTGATGCGCGCGACTTCGTCCGCGGTTATCCGGTATAAAAAGTAGCCGATGTGTACATAGACTTGGGATTGGTCTCCCAATCCTATCTATCTTTTCTGTCTTTTCACGACTCTACCCTGAACAGATTTTGAGGTTTGCACAGAGATACTTAGGTTACGTCATGAAGACGGACGGCGTATCCGACTATTTATCCCGGAAAATCAGACCTATCCCACTGGACTTTTATGGTACATAATCTAAATAATCCAGGCGGAAAAAGAAGCCGAATAGATAATTAATTTGTTCCGTAAAGAACGATGAAACAAAATTAGGCAAGTTCAGTCATTAGTAAAAAAAAAGTTAAAGTAGGTGTAGTTTGAAGGCAGTAACTTTCTAAACTCCGCCTACCTTGAAAGCCTTCGCTATATGTTCGTTTCTTTCTGTTATGACTTCTCGCTCTCAGATATACAACCTCCATAGTCCATTATGTTATTGGTAAAATAAGTGTCAAGTGAAATTATTGTCTTTGGTTTAGAATTTAAACATTAGAGCGGGAATTTTGATGGCTGAATTTTAGTGCTTAGGCAGAAAATGAAAAGGCTATAAAATTGAATCCGTATTCCATTCCATACCCATACACTTATATAACGACTAATAATTATTATTTACTTTTACTTTTACTTGTCCATCCTCATTCTTTGCCTATTTTTGAGAGCTTATCTTTAAAAATTCTTTCTCTAAAGTTTTATTTTCCGCGAAATCACCTATGAATAATTTAAAAATATAAATAAAAAAAAACGGCCAAGTGCGAGTCGGACTCGCGCACCGAGGGTTAAAATTTATGGTAGGTATTTTTATTCTACTTATCTATTTTCATTTCAATTTAATACCTCTACGCGCTCATACGGAAAGGGTAGTTAGTTCAAAATTACTAAAAATATGTTTATTATATGATGTTACTAAATATTTATGTTTTTCGCAATTCTTCCTATAGGTATCTGTGCTATAAGACGTTGCTTCGTACCAAGTTTCAAGATTCTGAGTTCACGGGAAGTACCCTGTAGGTTTTGATTCCCTTGCGAGTGCAAGAAAATTCGAAAATTTGCAGCATAAACGGCTGTATCTTTTGATTTCGTTGGCTTTGAAGTTAGATTTTTTCACAGCTCCAAGGGACAGTAGACCTGAGTATTTGATATTATGAATTTCAGCTTGATACTAGGGCTTTCGAATACCGGTTTTTTTCAATACCGGTATTAATACCGGAAAATTTTTTTTCAATACCGGGATCCCGGGATCCCGGTATTGGAAAAAAATTTAACTGGCGTAGATGCTTTTTAACTTCAAATTAGTACTTTCTGAAGCTAACGGCACCATAACAAACAGTTTTTTCATAAAAAATTTTTTTCACCAAATCAACTCAAAATGCTGCTCAAATTCTGTGGTTGATTTTTATTTACACTGTGGATTGGCATGTCTATTTCATTGTCTCATGAAACGTTTAATAACTCCTTCACTCTATTTTCCTCCTTGCGTCGTATTCCCCAATTACTGAGGGTCGTGACCCCTTCCACCAATAATCCTTCTATGAACGATGTCGCACCATGTTGCTCGGTTTTCTGCGACATGCAGGGCTTCGCGGACCTAGCTATCGAGAGCGGTACGGATTTGATCTGACCAACGCATGGGGCTACGTCCCCGAGGTCTCTTACCTTCCACTTTGCCAGTAATGACAATCCTTTCAAGATTGTGTCCCTCCCTTCTGCCAATGTGGCCGAAATAACCAAGGATCCTCTGGAGACAGGTGGTTGATAGCCTTTTTGTAATTTTCAGCTGTTTGAGGATCGATGCGTTGGTTCTGTGTGCTGTCCAAGGTATCCGAAGCATTCTCCTCCAGCACCACATCTCGAAAGCGTCAATGCGATGTCGGTCAGCAGCTTTTATTGCCCATGTCTCAGCTGCATACATAAAAATCAGGAATATAAGTTTGCGAACAAGACGCATTTTGGTGTTGATTGATATCTGTTTGTCCCTCCAAGTCTTTATGCAGCTGTGACATGGCACTTTTGGCCATTCCAATCCGCCTCCTGATTTCCACCTCATTTGACCCGGTGTTAGTTATGTTGGAACTCAGGTATATAAAGTTGTATGATTTTCAATATAGAACTACTTTTGGATAAAGTCTTACGAAAATATATATTTATAGCGTCCAAATTTTGAACTTTCAATATTAAGTATTTATGACGCACTTTCTCAATTTACACTCATAATTAAATAAATATTCAGAAATGAATAAGCTGGTAAATAATTAGTGAAATAAAGACCGAAAATTGTAATTTAAACCACTATCATTGTCGTCGTCTTAACCTATAGATGTCCACTGCTAGACGAAGGCCTCCTGCATGAATCTCCACAGAGCACGGTCTTGTGCCGCTTGTTTCCAGCGGCTACCAGCTACACGCTTGAGAGGTGGATGGACATCCACCTAGTGGGGAGTAGTCCAACGCTGCGCTTCCCGGTGCGAGGCCGCCATTCAAGCACTTTGGGATCCCAACGCCTATCGGTTCTACGAACTATGTGCCCCGCCCCGTCCATTGCCGCTTAAGCTTGGCAACTCTTCGAGCTATGTCGGTTACTCTGGTTCGTCTACGCATCTCCTTATTTCTGACGCATTTCATTTGATCACGCAGGGATACTCCAATCATAGCCTAGCATCTGGCGAACTCTCTCCATCGCCCGCTGAGTGACCCTGAGCCTTCTTATCCGGTCCATAGTTAGCGACCATATTTCGGAGACGTAAGTCATCACTGGCAACACGCACTGTTCGAAAACTTTCGTCTTCAGGCACTGAGGAATTTTGGACGAGAAGATGTCGTGGTTTCCCAAACGCTGCCCAGCCGAGTTGGATTCGGCGGTTGACCACTTTCTCGAAACTGAACCTACCTAACTGGACTGTATGTCCCAAGTATCTTATGTACTCATCAACAATTTCGAGTGCAGTGTTCTCAACTAACACTGGGTGGGGCTGAACGTGAGCATTAGACATGATCTTCGTCTAGCTTATATTCATTTGTAGGCTCAGCTGTTGAGAAACTCTGCTGAGGTCGTTGAGCGTTAAAACGCTATAGTAAAATGTATTGTGACTACTAAAATATGATAAACGATATTTTTGTTAAAAGTCGATCGAAGTCGAAGAAAACGATAATTTTGTCAGAACACAAATTAATCTTAAATTCAATAGCTATTTATTAATAGAAAATACGCCATAATAAAATATGTATTAGTTATAAAACAAATTTGTGAACGTTTTGAGAGACAATGAAATAGAAATGCCAAGCCACAGGGATCTAAATTCAAACACTAATTTTTCCCCCTGAGTGAACAAAAAATACTTTTCATCACTGGTTTTAAGCAATAAAGGCGTTCTTTTTGAGCTAATATGAATAAATACAAATTTTAAACATAGCCGAATAAAATACAGTGGCATGTACCAAGAAATATATGCAATAAACACTGTTTCGTTTATAGTGTCGCCAATACCGGTATCCCGGTATTAGACATTTCAATACCGGTATTGAAAACCGACGAAAAAAGTCCGGGATCCCGGTATTAGCCAATACCGGGATCCCGGTATTGGAAGCCCTACTTGATACCTCCATGCATTCCTGAGAAAAAGGGTCTTGACACACAGACGGACGGACAACGAAGTGATCCTTTATGGGTTCCGTTTTTTCCTTTTGAGGTACGGAACCCTAAAAATGCCTATTCAAGAACTGAAAATAGGTACATAATTAGATGCTATAATACTAAATTATACCAATTTATAATACCTATTGCCCCCTTTAGATTTTTTATACGGTGATCAATAAAATTTTAATGAGTTTTTTTTTCTATTTTCAGATCTTTCCCTCTGAGGCTCTGAATAGGTAGGTATTTATATTTTATAACTCAGTACAAACTACAAACAACAAATTAATTAAAAAATCGTTAAAATAAATAAACACGAGGTCGTATTACTATACAGATAAAAAACCTTTATGGATCGAATGTCACACACTTTGTTGTCAATAAAATACGCTTGTTGATGGCGTTCCCGCGTCTCCGAAGCGTTTGCGCGGGATTCCTGGAATTCCACCGTCTTGTTTTCTTGTCCTATTGATAATCTGTGGCGACCACCGGCCGAGGGAGGCTCTACAATGTTGATAATACAATTAATATAAATATTTAGCACGCAATATTAAATAAGGTAGGTATATCATGAAGCGGTGACAGCCTAGTAGTTAAGACATACACGGGTTCGATCCCCGGGCACGCACCTCTATTTTTGAAGCTAGGTAGGCATGTGCATTTTAAGAAATAAGAAAAATGCCCATATCAGTTGCTGCTTCAAACGATAAAGGAAAACATCGTGAGGAAACCTGCATGCCCGACAGTCCTTAGACGTATGTTCTCTAAGGTGGGCACGTGCGCACTTGGGCAGCGTGGTGGACTACTACTATGGCCAAAACCTTAACATTCCGAGTTGTGACTCGTGCGCAGTGAGCAGACAATGAGTTGAAATCATGAGGTATAAATATGCCTATATTGAAAGCAAGCTAAGTACTATCTCTACATTTTCGTCAATGAGCCCATGAGCCGTGAAAATGACAAATGTAACAAACAGACGGACAGACAGACAGCCAGATGAAACACTTTCGCATATTTTTAAAAGGTACAACTACTTAGGTGATGCCCGCGATTTCGTCCGCGAGGATTGGGGTTTTTCGGATCCCGTGGGAAATCTTTAATTTTCCAGGATAAAAAGTAGCTGTGTTATTGTAGACTATAATCTATCACTGTGCCAAATTTCATCCAGACCCGTTCAGCTGATCTGGCGTGATTAACAAACATCAATCCATCCATCCATTCAAACTTTCGCATTCATAATATGTATTCATAGTTATATAGATAATAGGTACCTAATAATACCTAATAGATTAGCTTGGATTTTATCTCCTGCGTAGCTGGCTAGTCCTAGCGCTACCTTGCAATTTTCTGTAGGTAAACCTACGATATAACAATAAATTTAAATCCTGTTCAGTCAGACTCAGCCCATAATAGATTCCATATAAATCCCGCGGGTGGTAGGTATAGACTAGATGTCTATTTATATTTTATACCTACCTCCCTGGCGCAGTGTTGATGAGTAGATACTGTTCTGACCCGAGTTCGATCCCCGGCAGCGTCAAATTATAAAACTAGATGATACCCGCGACTTCGTCGTGGATTACGTTTTTGTATTCCCGCGGGAACTCTTTAATTTTCCGGGATAAAATGTAGCCTATGTCCTTCCCCGGGATGCAAACTATCTCTATACCTTTCATCAAAATCGGTTGAAAAAAATTGGCTCGTGAAAGCGTAGCAGACAGGCTGACAGACTGACAGACAGACAGACGGACAGACAGATAGACATACATTCAGACAGACGGACAGAAAGACAGAACCAATTTCGCATTTATAATAATTATCCATACTTCCATATCCATACTCCATACTAATTTTATAAATGCGAAAGTGTGTCTGTCTGTCTGTCTATCTGTCTGTCTGTCTGTCTGCTACGCTTTCCCGGTTCATCTTTTTAACCGATTTTGCTGAAATTTGGTACAGAGGTAGGTTATATCCCGGGGAAGGACAAAGGCTACTTTTTATCCTGGAAAATTCAAGAGTTCCCGCGGGAATCGAAAAAACTTGGTCCACGCGGACGAAGTTGCGGGAATCATCTAGTAATTATTATAAATGCGAAATTGGTTCTGTATGTAGTATGGAAGTAGGTATGGATATATTACAGAAGTGAGTGGATCGCATCGCGTCGCGTCGCTTCTGTCGCTCACCTAGGACAAGGGGTTACAACTGGTGATACATTTATAGTTATAACATATATTTTGAACCCGGGGCCCAACATGATTGGCAGCGGACCAAGCTAGCCACTAGACCAGCGGGGCACAGCGTGATGAACAGACGTATCGGGTTACACCGCGGTAGAGCAACCGGCAACGGGTCTACGACCGTGACGGGGAAATTTATTTTGTTTTTATTATTTTTTATAGCCAACCGATAGGTGGAAAGAAAGATTATTACTCTTTATTTTGTACACCACAACACAAAAATATAAAGGACACAAATACATAGAAGAGACACTAAGAACGAAGTAGAATACAAAAAGGCGGCCTTAGGATTAGGAGAAGTTGATTAGACTAACTAAAGATCTATGAAAATGAAATGATTTATTTTACGTACTTAAGACAACTTTTGCCACTTATGAGTCGCAAGAATGTACCACCGGTTCGGAAAAATTATTCTACTGAGAATAGCCAACAAGAAACTCTAAAGAAAAATCTTTATTTAAGGCAACTTCTGCACTAAATTCAACTTATAGTAGGACTAACTACTTAAAATTAAAAACCTACCTACGTTAAATGTTATAAGTAATATAATATAGTTTTAATTATATTTTAATTTACAAGGTAACATTAAAATCTAAATTAAATTTAAATTAAATAAACACTAAATTAAGAACTAAAAACTAAACATTAAAAATATCATCTATCCCGCTACAATGAGGCAGTGTGCCCAGAACGCTGACTGCGTTATCCCGCTGAATAGCCAAACTTATAATATTATGTTGGCCGAGGTAACTGCCAGCCCTCCGGTCACCTGTGGACTCTGTGAGACGAGAAGATAGATCCTTAAAAAGGGATCTAGCATCTTCGCCCCACGACCCCAGGGTTTTACTTGCGCCTCTTGGCTCTTTCTGCATTAGTGGTGGCAAAGATGTGGCTGTTGTAACTTGGCGCCAAGTCGAAGACCAACCACAATCGTCAGAGTGAGATTAGATTAGATTTTAATGTTACCTTGTAATAATTAAAATATAATTCAAAAATATTATGCTTTAATTTAAATTTTAATGTAGGTATTTCATACTTTAGGTTTAACAAACTTCCAAACACCCAAACTTTCACATTTGTAATAAATAAAAAGTAAAAAAATAAAGTATGGCCAACTAGCTGATGCTCGCGACTTCGTCCGCGTCGATTGAGGTATTCAGTTACCTCGGGAACTCTTTAATTTTCCGGGGTAAAAAGTAGCCTATAATATGTTATTCCAGACTAGGTATAATCTATCTCCGTACCCCGTTTAAGTAGGTAGTCGTCTTGGCGTGATTGAGTAACAAACATTCATACGTCGATACATCCATACATCCATACTTACAAACTTTCGCGTTTATAATCCATATATCCATACTAAAATATTATAAATGCGAAAGTGTGTCTGTCTTTCACGGACCATCTATTCAACCGATTTATAGATTGTATCCCGGGGAAGGACATAGGCTACTTTTTATCCAGGAAAATTCGAGAGTTCCCGCGGGAATCAAAAACTTCAATCTACGCGGACGAAGTCGCGGGCATCATCTAGTATTAAGTAATGAAGTAAGGATAAGGATGCAGACCCTAACGATGCCTTGCGGTACGATAGTAGAAAGGTGAAGGGGGAACAAGGTCAAAAAGTTCCTGGGCACCCTTTCCGAAATCTCAGGCATTGCAGGTTTCCTCACGATATTTTACTGCAAGTGATAAATTTGAGTATTCTGTCTTTTTACATCAGAAATAAACTATCAATTTATAAGTCAAGGAAACTTGTGATAAATTCTGCTCAATTAAACTGTATTGAAGTGGCTGTTCACATTCAAAACGGAACTAAATAATAGTTTCCTTTCACGATTATAAAGTTACGTGCAAAGTGCGAAGGGTAGGCAAAAGACGAACTTCCCGGGTTAGTCAAACTTGCACGGAGTCTCGAGTCGAGTTGCTTCTAAACGGCTAAACTGAATGGTATGTTAACTTTGAAGTTAAACTTCTTTAAGTACTTAGGCCTTGAGAGTTGAGAGTAGCTGGGTAAGTGTATAAATCACTGCTTGCTACAGTGTAACGACTAAGGATCGTAAACACAATACATTATCTGATTGGGTACGTTACTATAAAATACCTAATCTGTGACGTAACTCTCTTCTGCTATTGACCAAAATACATTGTCGCAACTCGCAGCAAGAATACCATCAATTCAGCTAATCACAACTATTAAGACAATTATGATGCAGGTTATGCATATTAGAGCTTCCTGAACTTTTATGGACGGAACTTATCAATATCTTATTCATAATTGCATCTATTATGTCATCTCTAGAATTACTTAGAAGACTTTATAGGGATTGAAAACTTTGTTCGGGCATAGACATTGACTATGACTTAGAATAGAATAGAATAGAATTCTTTATTTGCGTAATGTGTGTAAGTACCTAAGTATATTTATTAAGATCTTAGTTTATAAAACAGAGTCCAGCACATTAGCCGTATCGGCGTACAAATATTATAAACAGGGAATTAATATTTTTTTTTTAAAACAATTACAATAATAATATTACAATAGATTAATAATACCTATTACAATAGCTTCCGCAAACCGTTCAAACTATTTAGTCAAAGATAGATACTACCATCATGATTCTTTTCATCGCCCGTTTAGTGACTAAATTTTCATAATGTTATGTAGGTACAGTACTCACCTCTATCGCGAGCATTACAGTTCATGATTACAGACTGTTCGAAAATTCCAATTTCGAATACTGTTTTCAGGTATTGAAAATATTGTCTAAAAGCTCTGAGCGAGATCAACTCTGCCCGGGCATTATCAACTTATCATGTAACTTTTCTTTCCCCGTAACAATATTAAATCGTATGTCCTACTTAATTTTATGGTCGTATTCATGTCATTACTCAGCATATTGTGCGATTGTTCGCGCCCTATCGCAATGAATGATGGTGCAACCCCCATGGTGTTAAGTGCATTGATGAAAGCCATAAACTTATGGCTTTTATCAATCTATTCATACCCTATGGTGAAACTTGAAAGTGATAAAAATCATCATTACTTATCCATATTTAGTAATATTACAAATTTTACTAAACCATACTCAGGTAATATTATAAATACGAATGTGTCTGTCTGTCTGTCTGCTACGCTTTCACGGCTCAACTTCTCAACTGATTTTGATGAAATTTGGTACAGAGACAGGTTTCATACCGGGGAAGGACATAGGATAGATACATTTTTATCCTGGAAAATTGAAGAGTTCCCGCGGGAATTAAAAACAAATCATTCCACGCGGACGAAGTCACGGGTATCGTCTAGTATTATTATAAATGCGAAAGTCAGTCTGTCTATCTGTCTGCTACGCTTTCACGGTTGATAAAAATACAGGGGTAGGCTTTTTCCCCGGGGAGGACATAGGCTACTTTTTATTTCGGAAAAATAAAGATTTCCTGCGGGGCAAAAAACTTAAACCACGCGCTAGCTATTTATTTACTACCTACTAGATGATGCCCGCGACTTCGTCCGCGTGGATTGATGTTTTTTGATTCCCGCGGGAACTCTTCAATTTTCCGGGATAAAAAGCCTACGTCCTTCCCGGGGATACAACATATCCCTGTACCAAATTTCATCAAAATCGGTTGAACAGAAACATTTTTGATTTCCGCGGGAACTCTTCAATTTTCCGGGATAAAAAGTAGCCTATGTCCTTCCCCGGGATGTAAACTATCTCTGTACATCAAGCCGGTTGAGTAGTTAGGCCGTGAAAGCGTAGCAGACAGACAGACACACTTTCGCATTTATAATATTAGTATGGATTATTATTATTATTATTATTTATATAGCTATCTATTAGTTGGCGGTGTTACACACCCGTGCCTCGGAGAGCACGTAAAGCCGTCGGTCATGCGCCTGATCTGAGATCTTTCTCCGGTTGTGGCCGATTTTACAGAAGAAAGAAAGAAGAAGCTATGAGAGTAAAAGGAACAGAGAGTGCACCAGTCTTTGTGCACTATGCGCACGCGCAGATGGCTAATCTCTCTGGAGATTGGCCGCCGTGGTCGAAATTCGGTCGGGAGACATTAATAGGTAGGTACATCTGTCACATATAAAAAATATTGTCAAGAACTGTTTCTATAGATTGAAAGTTCTTTATAAGATCTTATCTGAGTGTATCTAGAAGTTCGATTACGGCTATGCGATTCCCTCATTTTGTCTAAACTGAAGTATGCCGACACAGCATATGGGCCTTGTTTGTTGGAAAGAACCAAAAAATTAATACAGAGAGTCCAAAACGCTTGCGCTCGCTTCTGTTTTACTATTGCTCCTTGTTCACATATCAGTCCATATTTTAATCAGGCAAATTTGCTAAATATGTCAGCCTGAAGAAACTTGCTTCTGGCTACATTGTTATTTGGTGTCATCTCTTCCGGTAAACCGGAATATCTCTTCTCGAAGATTCACGAGGACACGTCAAACCGAGAGGTTTGGTGTGTCCTATGGCTGTGCCAAAACACAGAACCGCCGCATTCCGTGGCAGCTCTAGGCTTGCTTTCTCCAGGATTTGGAATATAATCCCGCCACCAGTACAAAACCTGAAATCAGCGTTTACCTTTAAATGTAAGTTTAAAAAGATTTTATTAGACAAGCAAAAACTGGGTTAAATGAAAATGCACTTACGCATACTTAATTCGCATTGTGTTTCATCCTAATACCTGGAGAGGCAGCACAAATAGATGAAAATGTGATTTTATTTTATTTTGTACTAGCTGATGCCCGCGACTTCGTCCGCGTGGTTTAAGTTTTTTGTTATTCCCGCGGGAACTCCTTAATTTTCCGGGATAAAAAGTAGCCTATGTCACTCTCCAGGTCCTCAACTATACCCATGCCAAAAATCACGTCAATCCGTTGCTCCGTTGCGGCGTGATTGAAGGACAAACCAACAAACCAACAAACCAACAAACAAAGTGACTTTCGCATTTATAATATTAGTATGATATGATATGATATTTTGTTATTGTTTAAATAAACAAATCAAATAGAATAAGCTTATTAGTGAGTAGACACATTAAGTTTCCTGGTTTGTTGGTCAGCGCAGGGAGATTGACGGGCAGCCCGGGCCGGTCCGGGACGTCGAAGCTCAAGGGTTCGACTGAAAATCAGCGCTGATATGGTGCATCTACACCATATTATCAGCATTACGGTGAGTCGATGCCCTTTTTGGGACTTTATCTTACACAGATTAGTGTTTATAGCATTAGGGTTTAGTATTTATACGTTTATAGTAATAGTGTTTATTTATCTCTGTATTCTTTTCATATTCTGTATTATGTTGGTTTTCTGTGTACCTATTGTAAATCCCAAATAAAGATTTTATTTATTTATTTATTTTATTTATCTGATCTCAACCCGGAGATCCCAGAGATTCTTAAAACCAGGCCATTGAGCACCCCTACTATTATCGAAAAGGGACACGACCCATAGCAATGAAAAATACTAGAGTTTGAAGCTCTATTAAAAACATCCTGCGTATAATCCGTAGCTGATAAAAAAAAATAAGCGACAATAGACAATCGTTTTATCTGTAGTTTTAAATCTCTTTAATCTATTGTTAAGGCTCGTTGTTCACTACTTGACTGCTGGTGTTAAGGGCCCTACGGCAGTACGAGTCATCCTTACATGCATAGGTTCCGTATAATTCTTATGGGCTTAAAAATAAATTACAATTTCTTAGCGATTATTATACCTACTTACGTATTAAAGAGAGACTTCCTAACCATTTTAATCTTAGTATGGATAAAAAATTTAAAAATGCGTCGAAAGTTGATGACGTCCAACGTACCTACTGTAGATACTTACAGTTCATGAAAACTCATAAAGATAATCGCTGATTTGATTAGTATGGCATGGCACCTATTTAAACCAAACAAGTGAATATGTCTAAAAAAACACGACTGCTCTGGCATATTGTATTTAAAAAAAAATAGTTTTAATTTAAATTTTAATGTACCTATTTCATAGTTTTAATTTGATATATTTTTTATAAACTAAACCTTTGATATATTAACTTTTTTGAATGAATGATTAACCCTTTACCCACATAGTCGTTAATAATTGTAGAGCTAAATATCTACCTAGATGGACCTATCTAGGCGGAATTTACGAAAAACTGAAAATTTTAGTTTGCAATTTATACCTATTTGCAAGGTTAAGTGCTTTGTTGTGAACCATGTATAAAATTATTATGCTTAGATTATTAATTAATAGTTTTAATCACAAAAAAGGTTTTGTACCAGATGTTTATCAAGCAATACTTACCTACTTAATGATTATTATTACGAACTCCTAACGAAAACAATAAACCACCAAAATAAACCAAAGTAACCCCAAAACCGACCCCACACTTTTGACAGCAAAAACAAGATGTCTGCTCCTAAACGTCACCGAACAAAAACGGTTTTTTTACACTCAAACTTAACAAAAGGCGGCAAATAAGCGTATAATGACCTTATTCAATGCATTAATATTGTACCACGAAACTTAACAGTTTTATACAACACTATTTAAAAGAAGTTAAGGTTCATATTGCTATAATTATTATTAGTGAATAAAGTTGGTATTTTTTAGGTTATTTTTAATGTAGAGAATAGGACAAAATGAGCAAACTGACGGTACTAAAATGGTACCGCCTTTGATAATAGAATATGTTTTTGGTACACTTCCTTACACTTTGTTTAAACATGTGGCCATTGTTATCTTAGCGTATGGATGAAAATTGAAATTGAAAAGTCTTATTTCTTTCCGTAGGTTACTCGCACAGCATATGGAGCTTTACCGTTTACGTTCTTTCCACAGACTTCTAGATTTTCTTTCTTTGTGATTTATCCATACGTTAGAACTCTCACATCATCTCAATACTGGCCAGATACTAATAAATTTTAAAAATAAATATTTTTAGAGAACAGTTCTTTTTTTTAAATTTATAATAACTTGTTCAAATTTCGAAGCATATAATAGGGTTAAACCTCTAATAAGCAGCCCACCTCCAGGATATCTTACTCTAAACTGAGTTTAATATATTTTGAACTTATAACCATAAACGACCACAAATTCAAAGCTATAAAATATATTGTGCCCCATGATTTAACATCAGCTGTTCGCATTACCGCGAACGCGACGGACGGCGACTCGTTTCCCTACATCCCCTGCCCGTACAACATAACGCCTACTTTAATAATCCCAATTGTTTCACAATGAGGAAAATGGCGAACCCGCACTTCCACCAATGGAGGCGTGACCGTGACAACCCAAAAACGAGTCCCATTGGTCGATCCCGCGTCCCCGACAACGTCTGACCAATCACTGACGAGAAGAATGGAACGATTCAAACTAGTTCCATTTACGCTGCTGAGCTGTACGGACGTTGAAACTAACGGACTAATTTTAAACATTTTGCAACGTTTTTCGTTATTAATTGACAAAACTATGTGGATTTTAAAACAGTTTTGAATTTGGTTCGAGTGTTTTTAAATTTGAAGTTCAGTTTTTTTGTGAAAAGTTAATGCGTTAGCGTAAATTAGGTTGTGGTGCGACGGCTGACTTGAGTTTTATTTTTAGTTTGGCTTGTTTGGTTGTGTGCGTAGACGGATCTTTCTTAATTTAGCGTTGCATTTATGTGTGAGTATGCCACGGCTGGCTATGGCTTCCTTATATTATTATTTTTTTTTTCTTTACATTGTGGGATGTGCTAAAACACCCAATGACCTAGTGTTAAAAGCGCCTGAAACGTTACGAAGGAGTGGCGAGTTTAATTATGCTATCATCATCTTTAGTTTTCAACCCATTGCCGGCTCACTACTGAGAATGATAAGTGTTAGGCCATAAACCACCATGGTGGATGGACACTTTTGAGAACACTCTGAAGAATATTCAGGTGGAAGGAAGAACATGCAGGTTTTCTCACGATGTATTACTTCACCGTGTGATATTTAATTAAGTACTTAAATTCCACATAATTCGTCATTCCGAAAAGTTAGAGTTGCGTGCCCAGGGATTGAACCCCCGACTACTTAAATAGATTCCCAGCAAGGGCAATTTGGGAATACATAATTTCTGCATTTTCTCTGGTCTGGTTTGGCGGGAGGCTTCGGCCGTGGCTAGTTATCGTCCTACCGGTAAAGACGTACCGCCGTCCGTCCGTTTAGTTTAGCGTTCCGGTATGATGCCGTGTAGAAACCAACTAGGGGTACCTACCTATGTGTTTAATATAACTAATAACTACCATACTTACCCCCTTTTTTTAACGAGGGGGAAATCTTTATAAGATACCTGGCTTCTTGGGGTGAAAGCCAGGTTATGTGAGATATCTGGAGGCCATCCTACGCATATGTTGGGAAGCTCTGAGATCTCATAAATGAACGCAATCGAAGCCTCCCTTGGGCGGCACTTGGGCCCTAGCAAAGCGGTCCTTTGCGGTTTCTTCACGTGCTTTGAATTGAAGCACAGCTGCTTGTGCTGCAACAAACGGCTGACTTCCCAAACTACCATACCCCTAACAGGTTAGCCCGTTACCATCTCAGACTGCATCATCACAATACCATCAGGGTGAGATTGTAGTCAATTACAGTAAAAAGTAAGCCCAAGTGTGGATCGTGATTGTCGCAATCGGCTGAATATGGGCTGAATGTCTGTTTCCATACGTAACAGTAGGCAAATAGTGGGTCGTTTTTCCGACTTCAAAAAAAGGAGGAGGTTCTCAATTCGACTGTATTTTTTTTTTAATGTTTGTTACGTCAGAACTTTTGACTGGGTGGACCGATTTGGATGATTCTTTTATTATTTGAAAGGGCATACTTCCCAAGTGGTCTCATATAAATTTTATCGAAATTGGTCGAGCGGTTTTTAAAATATCAACAATAAAATAAGTACTTTGTATAGCGTGTGCTTGTTGTTGTAAAGTTGGCGCGGGAGTTTGAAGTTGGTTGTTTAAAAATAATTTTTTATATTAAATTATTATTCCACTACAACCCTTGACTGCGATCTTACCTGATGGTATGTGATGATGTCTAAGATGGTAGAGAGCTAACAGCTGTTAGGGACTAGTTATATTAAACGGGTTAAACCCATATCCCATACCGGTTTTTACACGGCATCATACTGGGACGCTTTAAAATCCTACCAACCTAGTTGGTAGGCAGGTACCTAGGTAATTTCCCTGCTATATAATTTGGTACTATCGTGTCTATACTTACCTTACCTCGTACTGGGTATGACTATATTATTTACTTGATTATCTGAACCTTGAGTCACTGCCGATCGGACTTGGCGTTTCAAATGAGCCTGTGCATCATAGTTAGATAATTATTTATTATTTAATCTGTGCTTGAAGCGGTATACCTAGCCCTGGAAAGCCAAGGGAGGCCTACTGGTTTGAAGCCTGAAATGAAATGAAATGAAATGATTTATTTCACGTAGGACAACTTATCATAAGACAAGTCGTGCTCGTAAGAATATCTACCACCGCGCGGTTCGGAAACTGATTCTACTGAGAAGAACCGGCAGAAACTCAGCAGTTGCTCTTTTTATAAACAGATAAATACCTATTGCACTTTGTAAATATACAATGCCTATTTGTAAATATGGTACCTATGTATTCATAGGTACCTACGTTACGTAACAAGTATTACACTGACTTGTGGGTTGCCGGATGCGAAGCCGGTTGCTTCTATGCAACTTTGTCATTGAGAAAATCATCAATAATAATAACCTCAACTCAACAGATGCTGTTTAACAGTCTTTAAATTTATGCAATGGTAAATCCATGGAAACTCTTTTGGTACCATGTTATAAAAGCGTTGTTGCTGGATTTATTATTATACTACCACTAGCTAATGCCCGCGACTTCGTCTGCGTGGTTTGAGGTTTTTTGGTTCCCGTGGGAACTCTTTAATTTTCCGGGATAACCTATGTGCTATTCCAGACTATTATCTATCTTTGTGCCAAACAGCCAGATCCGTTCAGCCGTTGGGGCGTGATTGAGTAACAAACATCCATACATCCATCCATCCAAACTTTCGCAATTATAATACTAGCTGATGCCCGCGACTTCGTACGCGTGGATCGAGGTTTTGTTGTTCTGCGGGAACTCTTCAATTATCCGGGATAAAAAGTAGCCTATGTGTTAGTCCAGACTATAATCTATCTCTGTGCCAAATTTCATCCAGATCCGTTCAGCCGTTCTGGCGTGATTGAGTAACAAACATCGATTTGAGGTTTTTTGGTTCCCGCGGGAACTTTTTAATTTTCCGGGATTAAAAGTAGCCTAAGTGCTATCCCAGACTATAATCTATCTCTGTGCCAAATTTCATCCAGATCCGTTCAGCCGCTGGGGCGTGATTGAGTAACAAACATCCATCCATACATCCATCCATACATCCATCCAGACATCCATCCAAACTTTCGCATCTATAATATTTATTTTATTTATTATTATTATATTTGATGTAACATACTATCAATTTAGACTAAACCACAGTCCAATTTAGACTAACTACAGCCCATTCACGTCCCACTGCTGGGCACAGGCCTCCACTCTCATAGGAGAGAGGGAATTAGAGCTTAGACCTTGATAATTTTTAGAAAATTCTAAATAAGCGTCGTCAATCGTCAAGTTGGGTTTCTTTGAGCTCTTCACCAACAAAGAGCTGGCGGGAAGAGCAAAACGTTCGAAATTCAAACTCTTTGTTAGTGGAAGTATAAACCTATTTTGTCTACACAGAGTCCGTTCCTAGCCATTTTCCGCTCATTACCCTTTTGCAGTGGCAACCCCGCTTCGCACTGTAGCTGTAACTACGGGAACGCAGTGGTAGGTATGCCTTCCGGTCCCCGGCAAGATACCAAGAGTCAATAATCAATATAGGTATACCTACCACAAGATTTTGTTTAGAGATCAAGTCTACATTCTGTGTCACGAAAGAGTCCCCTAGCGGCGGCGCTAGTAGTCCCATGTTTGATGCAATTAATATTTATATAATTAAATGCAATATAATTAAAGACAAGTGCAACTTCGTAGGAAGTAGGAACGTTTACCTTGAGTCGGTACATTGGCCTTTTTACTATCATTAGGTAATTAATAAGGTGAAGCTATTTCATGATGTAGAAGGTTTGCTATGAAAATGAAAATTTAATTTCACAGTAAACTTTCTATGGATAAAAAAAGTAATATGCTACTGGGTTAGAATGGAGGGGAGGCTAAATCGGCTCTTGAATAAAAAAATCCTTGTTTCAACTTTCAACTATAAAATATCAAACAGATACAATCAATCGGTTGGAACTTCGGATAGGGCACTTAAACACATGTTCCAATGTTTATCATCGGGTGTGCCCATAACTTGCGGTGTAATGTGTTCGTACGAGGCCATTAATTAGTCCCCCGCGGAGCGCCGTAAAACACCGAACCCGCGCCAGATAACATCGGGTTATATTCCTGAGACCCAGCGCAACACACACGGAGGACAGCGCGGGTCGGGCCTCAGGAGCGTTCTGTGTGTAGTAGTCAGAATCATAATCAGAATCAGCAATGATTTATTGCATTATCTATTTAAATAAAATTCAAAGTCCTGACTGACTGACTGACTTATATATATCAACGCACAGCCTAAACCGCTTGGGTTAGAGACTTGAAATTTTGACAGTAGCTTCCTTTTGTGACGTAGGCGCTCACTAATGAAGGATTTTTCAAAATTCCACCCCTAAGGGGGTGAAATGGGGGTTGAAAGTGTGTATGACCTTCATTTCTCAAGATATAGCTATGAAATTTAGCATTTGGGCTTTCAGTTAGATATGCATAGGTACCTACGTGTTTCACCATTTTTGAAAATTCGACCCCCAAAGCGGAAATAAGGGATGAATGTCCTCATTTATCACGATATTTTTCAAGTCATTACAACGGTATTTTGGCTTTCGGTATAATATAAAGAAGTACCTGTGTAAATTTTTTTCAAAATTCTACCCCCAAACGGATAAAATAGGGGTTGTAAAGTGCCGGCGTTTTTCAAGTTAAATCCATGAAACTTGATATTTGGGCTACCGGTTTAAATTATGAAATACATAATTCACAGTTTTTATATATTCTATCCCATAGGACGTTAAATACTCCTTCAATCACGCCGCAACAGAGCAACGGATCGACGTGTTTTTCTTTCATGAGTTCTTTTTAAGAACCCGGAAAATTAAGAAATGCCTATGGGAATTAAAAAACTTATGCCACGCTAACGAAGTCGCGGGCGTCTGCTAGTACACTTATAAAGGTGGTACAAAAGATAGTAGACAAGTGTATTACTATTGTCATGGCGTGCAATACTTAAATAATAAATATAATCTAAATTAAAATTAATAGTACCTATCCAGGAATTCATTGCCAAAATATACCAATAATTATGGGAATACCTATCGAGAAACTTGTCGTCTTTAAATACTGACATCACGATTGGTCAAGTGGCAGATCAGATACCTAATAATGATAATTCGATAAGTAATTTAGTAATAATAATTTAGGTTACTATGGGGCTGGCGTGTTCTTGTCGGGCAAAAGTCCCATAAAAATTAAGATTAAAAAAAAGTCGGTTGGAAGTTGAATAAAAGCTCATCACTATTGGTCAAGTGGCGGATAAGTTAAGATAATTAACTAGCATGCTAGTCTAACTAGTAACTAGTCGAAAAGAGCTCATATCTAATGGAAAAGACCATTACAGGGTCTCAACATCTCAAGAAATTGGACCTAGCGTACACCCGCCCGACCCGATTAAAATTCTGAAACAAGAATGTCATCAATATTAAAACAATACTGTTTTATGCAATGGTATTTAGTGGGCGCCCTGTCCTCTGTGTGTGTTGCGCTACAAAGGAAATGAACTTTTAGGGGCATTCCTTTAAAGTTTAAACCTACCGACTTTTCCGAACCGGTGGTAGAGTCAAAACTTGACGTAACATAAGATACACTTGTATGTCCTACATGGAATAAATAAATTGAGTTTGAGAACACAAACGAAAAGTTGGCTACCTGGGGATGCATCATGCAAAATATCTCTGTACCAATTTCGCCAAAATCGGTTAAATGGATGGGCCGTAAATGCGTATCAGACAAACAAACAGACACACTAATATAACAATTTACAATAATATTACTAGCTTTTGTCTGCGACTTGGTCCGCGTGGACTAGGTACACAAATTTCAAACCCCTATTTTACCTCCTTAGGGGTTGAATTTTCAAAAATCCTTTCTTAACGGATGACCTGCATGAAGAATTTCAGCCCGATTCGTCCAGTGGTTTGAGCTGTGCGTTGATAGATCAGTCAGTCAGTCACCTTTTCCTTTTATTAGAGTATCTATGGATTGTACCTACTACAGAACTATTTCGCGCGATAAGAAAGCAAAGCAGAATACAATAACTTTCACCCCAAAACATGTACTCGTAAGTAATAACATTATCTGGTACGCTAGTACATTATTGAGGGACAAATCGCCTAGTTGCGACAACGCATATATATCATTCGATTGCGATTGTTAAGCAACGCTGACCCAAGTCGGTAACTGGATGGGTGACCGAATTTGGTAGTCCGAATCTGGCCTTTTCGTCTCCCCCGTGCCTCGGAGAGCACGTTAAGCCGTTGGTCCCAGTTATCATCACTAACATCTGATAATAATCATTAGAAACCTGAGAGTTGAAATAGTACCTACTCTTAGTCGAGTCGTAGGTATGCGGAAGGACCTGGGAACCCACCGCATTATTACACCAAGAAAACCCCTGCCATTATGTGATTAATATAAAGGGGTCACGACCCTCAGCAATGAGGAATTCGACGCAGAGAGAGGGTACATTATACCTCAATGCCCTAAAATCAAAAATAACACCAAGTCACCAAGCAATAGTGCAGCGATTTGTACCACTATCGCGCGAGGTAATCTGTCGATAAATCTTGTGTTTTACAGCTGGGCGACCGTCGATAAGATCGCGCCACGTGGGGTGCCAGTGATGGGACATTGTGTCGATACTTTGTTTCTGAAGTGAAACTTCTTTAGAATCGCTATGATTTGAAAATTCGATGAAACGAAAAAGCAACACCAACAAGAGACATACTCGTACATATCCATAATAGGATTTAGCCTGCGAGAAGTAGTTCTATATATATAATTTAATAACACGGTCAGAGAAAAGTGTTGGCGTATTTTATTTCGGAAATGTACGTAAGAGAGCTGGATGACATTTAGTTTATTACAGACTATAATATGATAAAAACGAGTAAGTTATCGTTGGATACTATATCTAGTAGGATCAAAGTGGGTCGATCGCATTACGTGGGTGAAAAAGAAAAAAAATATAGCAAAAAGAGAATAGGAAACATTCTATACTATTTTGACTAGAACTCGATTGAGATGAAAGAGTTTGACAAAGTATAAGACCCATTGGTCCTATAAATATTAATAGAGATTAGAGATGTCATCGAATATTGAAGAACACAGAGAGACAGCCTGCTGGCTCTATCGGTTGTTCGCTGTCTATTTGGGACCTATTCTGTTGAGTAGGCAGGAACGAGCTTTTAGGTCTATAGTTTCTTCTTATTCTTTCTATCTTTAGGATCACCTTTTTTGTAGAGCAGGGTTATATGAAACTCAGCCCATTGATCTGGCACTGTTTGAACAGTTTTAATGAGTTTAAAAAGATTGCTGATTGGTTGGATTAAAAGGTCCATGGCTTTTTAAAGAGCTACATTTGGAATGTTGTTGGGGCCGGGACTTTTGTCAAGTTAATGTGATTATTGTGTTTCAATTGAAATTATGTTCAAAACTTAATTTTATTTTAAAATATAAAATTAAAATTCAACTTATTTAGAAATATTAATATAGAATTCAAATTATTAAGAAGTATTGACATGCAAGAAGTTAATAATGGTGTAAAATAAAAATAAAAACTAAAAGTGTAAGAAACTGTTGTTTAAAAATCGGGATTATTCTATGACGAAGACACAACGTCCAAATTTTACGTGTCTACTCCTAGACGTGTTGCTTCATACTTGTTGACAATCGGAACCTGTTTGGAGACTTGCCAAAGCAACGACATTTTGTAGTGTCCAGCATTGGTGGCATAATTATTTAAAAACAAGCAGAAAAAACATTGAAGCTATTATAGGTTTCGTACCAAGAGAGTATTATCAACACCAATCCGTATTAATTCATACTTATATTATACAAAATACAAAACTTTTTTATTCAAGTAGAATTTTACAAATGATTTTGAATAGTCGAGTGAATCTACCACTGGTTTGGAATGCCAGATTCACTAGACTATTCAAAATCTATAAATGACAAATGTGATAGTGTGTCTGACTGTCTGCTTCGCTTACTTCACGGTCCATCTTTTTAACCAATTTTCATGAAAGAGATAGGTTGCATCTGCGGAAAACGGGAAAAAACATATCTTAATCCCTTTGAGTTCCCATGGGATTTTGAAAAAACGATGATAATCTATGAGATCTTTGATTTTCCGTTTGACAAAAAAGTTATGGATGGGCCGAGCCGTTAAAAACAACAACAGACAACTAGAGAGACTCACTTTCCGATTTACAACATAAGTATAGATTTTATAGAATTATGGATTTATTATGGCAATATTATGCAAATATAATGAATCTAAAATCAATTAACTTAATAACTTATTGTTACGACAGTAACTTAGCATATACTTTCCATTAAAATTTAAATTATATCTACAATTAGAGCGTGATATAAAAATAGATACATATTATAACTTTTAATATTTTTTTACCTTCGAAACTTGAGATAAGAATCTTATCATCCAATCTCATATTATCTTGTTAAATTAATATCTATGCAAATCTTAAGATGCTCAAGATTAATATTGTTGTCAGCCGGATGAATTTGATTTAAATTATTAAATAATTTTTTTTCATGTCATCTCAAATTTTACAGTATTATTTTGTTTTATCATTGTTATAATCTTAATTGCTGTGATTTATTTTTTAATTTATTGACTTGGCTTGCCTGCAGTCAGACCTGCTGGAAGTAGTGACGCAGCCTAAGGTGTAGCACGCTTACCTAGAAGATGCCTATTCACTTTTTATTTAAAGATACCAATATTATAAGCGGATGGAAAAAGGGAAGCCGGAAGGGCGTTCCATATCTTAGGGGGTTAAAAAAACTATTTTTTAACTATTCTATGTACCAATAAACGTTAAAATTCAAACTATGCGATACATTAAAATGCTAAAATCTAAATATTAAACTAACTATAAAACAAATCCTTATCTAAATAATAATATCTTAATTTCCTAGCGGTTTGAATTAGAAACAAGGAAGCAAATCACTTCGTACGCGTTCGCGGAATTTCAATTATGTACGGATGCAGACCCTGACGATGCCTTTTTATTTAATTATTGATATAAACACTTTTTACATTTACTTGGGTTGGGACTTGTCTTACGGTACGATAGTAGAAAGGTAAGGGGCACTAACAAAGTGTTGTGCACATAGCACTCAAGCGATGGAAAAAGTAAAAATAAACTATAAATTCCAGAAAATATCGATATCGATAAATTAAAATACATCCACATCACTATTAACCCGTCAACTCCATATTTCAACGAGGCCTCCCTCGCGATCGTGTTGATGAATAAAATTACTTAAAACACCAAACATTTAACATTTTGCCCCCTTATGACCTGTTTATCCTTCTCGCACTTATTACCACCCATTGCGTTAGAAAGAGATACAAGATTTAAAGTGTCTGTGACAGTTGTAAAAGATTTTGAACTTTGTCGTTCTAGAAGATAGGGTTTAGTTTAGATTGATTAGTTTTAGTAAGCAATAGTAAATTGCTTGTCTTGTCAGTACATCTTCACAATATTTCAAAGTACGTGAGTGAATTTAAGTGCAATAAAAATATTGAAAATTGATTGTTTTTTTCGAGATTTCCACTTTTGATTGGGAATGATTTGTTGAATCTCCATATTTTTTGGTATTTTTATAAGACTTGTACCTATTTCTGGAGTTTTTTTTTATCCACTACAAGCAATGATCTTAGAAGAAAAACTTTTTCTTCTAAGATCATTGACTACAAGTTAGCCCTTGACTGCGATCTCATCTGATGGTAAGTGATTATGCAGTCTAAGATGGTAGCGGGCTAACCTGTTCCCTGGGCATGGCAGTTATATTCACGTCACGTCTTTGCCGGTAGGGTGGTAACTAGCCACGGCCGAAGCCTCCCACCAGGCCAGACCAGGGAAAATTCAGAAATTATAAATTCCCAAATTGACCCCGCTGGGGATCGAACCCAGGACCTCTGCACGTTAAGACAACAGCGCTACACACTGCGCCAAGGAGGTCATCAACTTGGAGAATTTGTAAACAAGTAGAGTTTTCGGTTGTTTACTTTGGATGTCCTTCTCTATTCTAGGTGGGTATTGTAGGTCCTGGGTTTGAATTCCGGGTTGGTTCGAACATAGTTGGGTTTATCTTATGTTCCGAGTTCCCTGTTATGTTGGATGTTCACCTGTGTATGCGCAAACGCTTGTGCACTAGGTATAATATCTCTAGCGCAGATAGCCTATCTCTCTGGAGACTGTCCGCCGTGGCTACAATAATGCAAGATTTGAATATTTTCCTGCAAGTATGTTGTCATGATGTTGCAGATTCTTATACCAGACCTCCTACAAATGTTGCAGCTATGTACATATAGGTACCTTTACATGTAGTTTATACCTAATATTTATAGGTGACAGATAACCTAGGTACTACTATGATGACTACTTACGTAATAGGAATAGATACTAGTACCTAATACCTACAGGTTAATTTAAAAATACTACACCTAAAGGTGAAGTTTTAGAGTTTAGACTTTAGTTACTTATACTTACTTAATATAAATTTCGTTTTTTTTTTAACTTAGTTCCTAAATTTATACTTATATTAGGTATTGGTTTCAGGTAAATCATGAACAAGATCTCAAATATGAAAATGAGAAAGAAGAGAAAAACTTAAACCGATTATAAGTTCTTAAAAACCGGTGGACGCATAAAAATTCAAATAAAATATAAAATAAATAATCCAAGCAAACTCGAACCAGACAGGGACTGGGTTCTTTATAGTGGCTTGAAAGTGGACAAATATTAAAAAGGTAAATCCGGTGCGTAGGTACATAAAAAACAACCTATTCGTTCAAAAACAATCGACCCTTTTCAGATAAACCAATACAAATACGTAATCGACATTTCGATTTTGTTCAAACATTTTTGGGATCGCTGCCTCTAGTTGTTTATTTAGCTGCCTTTTGTACCTAAGTGAAAGAATATAGAAAAAGAGGTCACTAAAAATAAATTTAAAAATCGAACTCTCCCAGTGATTTAAAATTTTAGTTTCCGACTGTGTACGTATTTATGTAATCGTTGTGCGCGGATTTTCAAAAAATAGAACACTTCCCTGTCAGTGAAATCATAGCAAATTCTATAATCTATGACTGTATTTCTTTTTACTTTCTTTGACGTCCCTGGATTCCAATTTCCAGCCTTTTAGTTATTAACAAAAAAAAAAAGTGGTGCAAAATTTTCGCGTGTGACTTAAAATAGTGGTGTCAAAGTGGCTGGGGACGAGCATTTGGACATGTTGGGGGGCCCGGAGTGGGGCCAGCGGGAGACCAGCCCCCCTAGAGACGCCCCCCTGCCGAGCTTCGGGTTTACGCAGGAGCAAGTCGCGTGCGTATGTGAGGTTGGTGATCCAATTTACTTTAGTCTTTTTTTTAAATTGTTTTTGTTTGTTTTTGTCGTTGGTTAAGTGGTTGTCAAGGCGACAGACAGTTGCCGTTCGTACTTACCCCATACCGCCCGGCATCGACGGTTCAACGTTGAAACACACTAAATAAACCATTGTATTCCGAATCAGTGGTAGATTCACTCGATGATTCGGAAGCACTTTTAATAAGTTTATTCGAATAAAAAAATATGAGTTCCAGTTTTTGAGTTTGCCTAAAAACAGCTGATATTGGTGACCGTTTCAGCGATGAAAGTAGGAATCTGCTTATTAAGTTATTACTAAGATATGTTATGATACAAGTAACCTTTTATACATAATAAAAGCAAGTAACAATAGTTATTCTTATTTTTATGACTTCAGCCATGGATTGTTCCTAGATTTCAGCAGCACTGAATGAATGTCAAAGACCAGTACAGTCCGTCAAACTTATCTGACCCAGGGCGACCGCGTATCATTTGTATCAATGATTGATACATCGCAATCACCTCCGATTGGCTGAATTTATGGTATTCTTGCTGCGTCAATGGATTTCGTCCAATAGTGGAAGAGTGTTAACCAATCAGAGGTGATTGCGATGTATCAATGATTTATGCAAAAGATACGCGGTTGCCCTGCAGGTGACAGCGTCGCCAGTTTATTTAATAAAAAATAAAATAAAAACAAAAACTTAATAGCAACGACCTCAATTTACATAGACGGGCCCTGTCAAACAAAGAATGTGGGCGTATTTTTAGCAACGCCATCAACGCCATCTAGTCTGAAAAGCGGGAACTTACTTGCAACATATATTGAAAACGTATGACTCGGTCGGTCGGATTGCGTAATGGATAGAAATATTAAATAGGAATATTAAATAACGTTTTTTTGGAAATTTATAATTGTGAATTGAATCACTTACCTTAAAATAAAAATTGTTCAGTGGCAAAGTAATAAGACTTTAGATGTTAACCCAAGACTAACAAATTATCTACACGACGAGCGACCGTGACAGCGCTACGATGGGGACAAAGACAGGTTAGGAACGCGTTCTCATAGTCGGTCGCCCAACATTTTTCTATGAAAGGGCCCATCTAGTACCTAAATATATATCGATGCTTAATAGGCATAAAATTAGTTCCAATTTTGATGGACTGTACCCAAAGTATTATGTAAACCTGCATCAATCATTGGTACTATATCCATTGTTGTGATTGGCTGAATTAATAGAATAAGGATGATGACAAATGACAAAACAATCAAATCAGCAACTCTTTATCAAACTTAAAAACGAGCTTCTAGTGTAATCCGGTCCAATATTGGTGAGTTGCAACTTGCAGCCCTATATCTCCGCGTTCGTTTAGATTCAAGATTCAAATTCAAATTGTTGTATTTTTGTAAAAAAATTTATAACCACACTGAAGCCTTTTTCGACTAGGTATGATGATGAAAAGTTTTTTTAGAAGTACAACAATGGTACTTCCTACTAAAATATTAGTCATCCTTATAACAAGTTGGTACACGTAACACAACTACAGTCGGCCGGTTTCTGAATTGAGGATTTCATGTTGAGTCTGTCTCAAAGACTACTTAAGGACTAATTAAGCAAATTTTTGTTTCTGAATTGGTATTGGGCCAGTTTCTGATTTAAGCATTCAAGCAAAAACAGCAAGTTCCAACTATCAAACTTTACACAATATCAATTCAGAAACAATTTGCTTAATTAGTCCTGTAGTCTTTGAGACAGACTCAACATGAAATTCTCAATTCAGAAACCGGCCGACAATCTTGAAAGTTTCAAATAAGAACTTATGTTGATAAATAAGGGTTGATTTTTAGACCTCGTCGACCTCCAAAATCAGTTTTCGTTTATGTCGACCCCTGGGAAACCCCCCAAGGGGTCGATATCGGACAACTTTGGGAAGTCTGCTCTACTTATATGGTATATCAGTAAGAACCATTGATGTAGAATTTTAGTATTCTCATTTCTCATTCTATTTCAATGTTATTCAAAGATAACTATTACTTATTGTGCATATTATTATTTTATTCATTATATTTTGCACGTAAAGTAATTAAGCCGTTGAGTCAACCCTCTAATGGCGGTCGGTATCGGTTACTAATTTGCCGAGGGGGCTGGTACGAGAGACCGTGCCCAAATAATGAGATTCGAGGGCGCTCAATTATCATTGCGTTATTAATTTAATCACTCAATAATGTAACAGTTATTAATGATGCAGATGCGCAAAGTAGAAAATTATCGTATTGGGGCTGTGATAATAGTGTGGGTTTCCAGATCATTTCGTATGCGATTCATCTAAATGTTAACGTGCTCTCCCAGGCACACAAAATACTGAAAGAGCAACTAGAAAAACCTGCGTCGAAGTTTTGACTGAACTTTACCAAACTGAGGTATACTTTTAGATTTTCTGTGTCTAAAATAGAATCCCTGCAGTACATATTGAGAATTACCTGAAAAGTTTGCAAGATACACTATTGTCTATTACTGGCCACTGGGTAATTTAAAAGTTTAATCTAAACTTCAAAATTATTTTGTCCAAATCCAGTCAGTCCACCATTAAGTTCCTGATAAAATCGTCTTTTCCTAGGTTAATCCATATGGACCATACTAATATTAATTATTATTTTTGCGAAAGGATGTCTATCTGTCTGTTGTTACTTGTTTGTGTGTCTGCTACGTTTTTACGGCTTATCGGTTCAATCGATTTTGACGTTTGATTATACAGATATATAGGTTGCATGATACATCCCGGGAAAGGGCATAGGCTGCTTTTGATCCCGTGAAATTTGTGAGATTCCACAGGATTTAAAAAAAATCTGCGGAGTTGAAGTTGTTAATCTATATAATATGATCGTATAAGGATTCTGTTTATTGTTTTGAATTACGGAACCCTAACAATGGGGAGGGTAAAACATCACAATAACAATCAACACGCGCATCGTATCTCATTATTTCCACCTCGGTCTCTTCCACCCCCGCCTGGTTGAAAATTACTGGTAACTGATATCACACGGCTTTAAGGGTTATTTTGTAGTTTTTACCCACATCATCATGTTTTTTTAAACTGATCAAGTGCTATGATGTTTTTGTAAAAAGTCATAGGTCAAGTGCATGTCCGAACTATTAAACCTTGATTAGCTATTTGCAGTATTCTTAATTAAAATTTGATTATTCACAATAATACCAAAATTTTTATTTAGTTAATTTTATTTTTAATTTAGATTTTCATGTAGGTATTTCATATGTTTCTAGTAATCAATATATTTGCAAAAAATAACCTTTTAGAAAAAACGAAGACATTTTGTAATAAATATATACTTACCTATACTTACATCAAATGAACCGTCAGAACTTGTTTAGGATAGGGTACTATTATATTATATTATTATTATATTTATTTATTAGGACGACCAAGAAATTGATACATTGAAATAAATACATAAAAAACTAAAATACTAATTACACACGTTGTTAAATGCACAATCTATGACAGGTGTCCCATTATGAGCCTTATATGACAAAAAGTAAAAAAAATAAAAAGCTTACACTGGGGTAAAATCAAAAATGCGTAAAATAAAAACCGTACCGCAGTTATTTGCGGAAACTTTGAAAGTTATAATGTCATAAACTCATTAAAATAACGCAACTTAGTTTTTTGGAGTTTATTTTAAGATACGTCATACGTGGTATTAAACTCCATTTGTAACCCAAAAATCAAAAATGGTAAAGAGATATAATATTATCTTCCGAGCATGAAAATATTATATTTGCCTAAACAGGCGTTCGGATAATTAAGGGCCGGCTGATTTGGTTACTCGATCGTCTAACATTACAATAGAGATGAGGACAACTCAATCAAATCAGCAACTCTTTATCAAACTTTAAAATGCGCTTCTAGTATGGAAGTTTGTATGATATAGTTGTGACGTCTATAGTTTACAATAGTAATCAAACTTAAAACTAACCTAGGATGTGAATTTTAGGTCTTTTGGGAGACCCTATATACGAGTATAATAATCAGCAAGAAATTATTTATTTTTGACATTGGCATCATTCCCTGTTCACAATAACAGTCAACGCGATTTTCGTATCTCATTATATTCACCTCGGTCTCTTCTACCCTTCGTGCGCTACAAAACTACTGGTAACTGATATTACACGCCTTTAGGGGTTGTAGAACTAGTAATTTCATTTAGAAATCCCTAACAACCGACTTAATGACCCCCGTAGCGCATTGGTGAGCGCTGCTGTCTTAAAAGTGGGATATCAAGGGGTTCGATCTCCGGCAGGGTCAATTTGGAAATTCATAATTTGAAAGTTGAAGAATGAATTTTCCCTGATCTGGTTTGGTGGGCGGTTTCTGCCGTGTTATAGTTACCAGTTACTACCTTACCGGCAAAAGACGAGCCGCCATGCGATTTAGCGGTCCCCGTCAAAAAAATCCGCATCACGCTAGTTACTTGTAACTCAGAGTATTTTCCCGAAAAACTTAACATACTTTTCACGGTGCATAACTTTCAGTAAGACAGTCGGCACATAAACCATGTGTCGTTTTGGCTAGTGGATCGCAACCATTCTTGTATGTTTTCATACCTATTTTGCATAATAATAAAAGAAATCTTAAAAGTTATCAACTTACCATTTTATCAAACACACTCGTCCTACCATAACATCTCCCCATCAAGTGCTATCATAATCTTAAACCTGTATGTAACCGAAACAAGCTATAATAAATTGGGACATGCCCACCCGCTACGCTATTAACATGCGGACTGACAAGCGCATAATTAATGCTTTTAAACACTAGTTGCATAATGCATTAGGGAGTCGGGCACTGTACGCAACCCTGGAGAATTATCAGTCATTTTTTGCTTTTGTGTATGGCTTTTAATACCCCACTCATTATTTTAGGGTTACATCAATGTACTTGGTGATTTGATTTACGATTTGACGATTTGATTTAGTTAGTAGTACTACTAAATACTAGTTGAGGAGTATACTTACTTGGGCCAAATCATATCGTTTATAGGACACTATGCAGAGGAAGTGGAAAGAAGAATTAAGAAAGCGTGGGCAGCATATTGGTCCTTAAAACACATATTTAAATCGCACATAGATATTAAAATGAAGAAGGTTGCTCTAGACTCAGTTGTTACGCCAACACTGCTATACGGATGCCAGACGTGGCCAATAACTAAGGAAATAATATCTAAAAATATACAGGTTGCTCAGAGAGCCATGGAAAGGAGCATGCTAGGCCTAAAAATCAAAGACAGAGTCAAGAACAAAGTAATACGAAAGAAGACTAAAATTATTGACGCGGCAAAACTAGCATGCCTCCTTAAATGGCGATAGGCCGGACATATTGCAAGAGCGACTGATGAACGTTGGACTGAAAAAATTCTTCGTTGGTACCCACGGGACACGCGCCGGCCCCGAGGCCGGCCGCGGCGTCGCTGGCGTGACGATATCACAGGCAGCGGGAAATATCTGGACCAGGCTGGCGAAGGATAGAAATGAATGGAAAAGGATGGAGGAGGCCTATGCTCAAAAATGGGCATTCCAATGACGAAATGTAACAAACATTCAAAACATACTGACATAAATCATTCTGACATACAATCATTCTGACATACAATCATTCTGACATTTATTTTACTACTAAACTAGCGGATGCCCGCGACTTCGTTCGCGTGGCTTAAGTTTTTTGATTCCCACAGGCACTTCTTAATCATCCGGGATATCCAGGATACAATAAATATGTCACTCTTCAGGTCCTCATCTATACCCATGCAAGAAATCACGTCGAACTGTTGCTCTGTTGCAGCGTGATTGAAAGACAAATTCTCTATTTAACGTCCTTGAGGATAAATCTTTTAAAAACTGTGAAACATGTATTTTTTATTTCATACCAGAATCCCAAATACCAACTTTTATGGCTATAACTTGAAAAATGAAGGATTTTCATACAAACTTTCAACCCCTATTTTACCCCTTTAGGGGTAAAATTTTGAAAAACTGTGACACACGTATTTCTTTATTTTTTACCGAAAGCCAAAATACCAAGTTTCGTTTGTATAACTTGAAAAATATCTTGAGAAAAAAAAGCCTTTCATACCAACTTTCATCCCCTATTTCACCCCTTTGGGGGTCGAATTTTCAAAAACTGAAACACGTATTTCTTCATTTTCAACCCGCAGCTCATATACCAAGTTTCATGGCTATAACTTGAAAAACGACGGACTTTCATACAAATTTTCAACCCCTATTATACCCCTTTGGGGATGGAATTTCGAAAAACCCTTTCTTAGTGGATACCTAGTCTTCACAAAGAACACACTCTCCAAATTTCATGTCTCTAGGACCAGCGGTTTAGGCTGTGCGTTGATATATAAGTCAGTCAGTCAGTCAGTCAGTCAGTCAGTCAGGACTTTGAATTTTATATATATAGATGTCAAAAATTGTCAAATTGGGGACTTCCTCCTTTTTATAAGTCTACTATCTGATGCCCGCGATTTTGTCCGTGTGGATTAAGATTTTTTAATTTCTCCTTAATTTTCCGGGATAAAAAGTAGTCTTCCTTGGGGTGTGTAAGCTACCACTAGATAAATCATATACCAAACATCAAAATCGGTTGAAAAGATTTGCATTAAAGCGTAGCGCGTATAGCGTGGCTGACGTGGTCCCGGATTAGATACCCGGTTCGGGCCATAATTAAGTATTGGGTTTTCTGACTAGAAATTCTTAGTACTTGGCGAACCTATCTCTGTATCAAATTTCATTAAAATCGGTTGAGTAGTTGGGCCGTGAAAGCGTAGCAGACAGACAGACTGACACACATAAATATAATATTAGTATGGATATAATAAGACTAAATATCTGTTGAGATTGGCTGCCGTGGCCGAAATTCGGTCGGGAGGACATTACTATTTTTTACCTATTTGTGGTGGTAAAGACACACCGTAAATAACCAGTTATAAGGTCAAATACTTAGTGCAAAATGCAAATAATCCCTTTTTGCACGTTCACGCCGACTTAACTGTTCATACTAAGTTTCTAACTTATTGTTTCTATTTGTATAAGTTTAATATTTGTTTAGGTTAGACACGCAAAAACGCCTGGAAATCCTTCTGGAGTGCATGTGCAAACCAAGCTTATATTTGTGACCACCCCCGAGCAATAATACTCGTTATCTAGCTGTTGCCCGCGACTTCATCCGCGTCGTTTGAGGTTTTTTTGGTTCCCGCGGAAACTCCTTAGTTTTCCGGAATAAAAAGTAGCTATCTGTTATTCCAGGCTATAATCTATCTCTGTGCCAAATTTCATCCAGATCTGTTCAGTCGTTCTGGCGTGATAGAGTACCTAACAAACATCCATGCATCCATCTAAACTTGCGCAATATTATAGGTATAGAAGTATCTATACTTCTATACCTATAATATTGCGCAAGTTATTTACAGTTGTACACATCCAGAAGTATTCACCAAGGTCTTCTATCCCCAGGTCCTCCAGCAAGCCGGTAACATCGAACGCCTGGGCCGCTTCCTGTGGTCCCTACCAGCGTGTGAACGTCTCCACGCGCATGAATCTGTTCTGAAGGCCAAGGCTATGGTCGCCTTCCATCGAGGAAACTTTAAGGAGCTGTATCGGTTGCTAGAGTCGCACAACTTTAGCGCGCACAACCATGCTAAACTACAGAACCTTTGGCTCAAGGGTAAGTTGGTTTGGTTCACTAATACAGTCTGTATTATACAGAAGGTCAAAGCTATTTTATGACAAATTTTTAAAAAGTTTTGCTCGCTGCGCTCTCACTTTTGTCCACTTCTGTCTGTACTCAAAGCCAAGCCTATGGTGGCGTTTTGCCGAGATAACTACAACGAGCTGTTATAGTTGCTAGAGTCGCACAACCATCCCGAACTGCAGAACCTCTGACTCAAAGGTAAGTTTGTTATACTAATACACTAGCCTGTGTTAAAGCCAAGGCCATGGTGGCCTTCCATCGAGGAAACTTCACAGAGTACTTTGTTTATATAACAAAGGAAACTTTAAGGAGCTGTATCGGTTCCTAGAGTCGCACAACTTTAGCGCTCACAACCATGCTAAATTGTAGAACCTTTGGCTTAATTGTAATTTTGTAATATAATAGTCTGTGTTCAAGCCAAGGCTATGCTGGCCTTCCATCGAGGAAACTTTAAGGAGCTGTATCGGTTCCTATAGTCGCACAACTTTAGCGCTCACAACCATGCTAAACTGCAGAACCTTTGGCTTAAGGGTAAGTTTGTAATACTACAAACTATGAAGATACATGTACGTTCTCACTTCTTTAATGCAAGTCGTTCGAAAAAGGCTTTTAGCTGCGGGCTGCCAGGTATGTGATGGAGGAAATATGGTAGAATTTTCAATACAAAATTTTGTCACTCTAATTTCAAATTTGTAGTTTCCTACTCCTATGTCTTTTTCAAACATAGGTTGAGATATTTAATTACGAGGGAACCGCATACAACGCGGTAGCCGGGTCTGCTAGTTGTATTAGTGTTGACACATTGCATGAATCTTATCTAAACTTATGCTGTGTTTAAACTTACCTTACCTCCTTATTATAACTTACCTGTTACCCGTTTGTCGCGCAGCACACTACATGGAAGCGGAGAGGTTACGCGGGCGACCACTAGGTGCGGTTGGCAAATACAGAGTGAGACGCAAGTTTCCACTGCCCAGGACGATATGGGATGGAGAGGAGACGTCTTATTGTTTTAAGGTAAGTTTGGATTATTTAAAAAGTTATTATTTTAGGTACTAACCAATGCCCGCGATTTTGTGTGGTTTATGTTTCTTTGTAATTCATCCTCGGGTGCCATCTTCATATTGAAGTTTGGCGGTCAGCAGGTGAAATGCCTTCAGATCTTGAGCAATCTTCTTTAACTCTGCGAAATTATGACGGGTCCACTCCTTTACGTCGCCCATCCACTTCCTCCTCTGTCTTCCAGGTGCTCTTTTCCCGGGAATTCTTTGTAATTCGCGCGCTTTTATTTGAAAAACGGGTAGGTATAAATTCGATTTGAGTCCATTTATTTTCCTGGTGGTTAGAAAATGCTTCATCATTCATAATTTTTTTTTAATATTATTAATTTGTAGTAGATAGGTAGGTATAGCAACAATATAATTGACTGTTGGTAATGAAATATTTTTGTCAAACAGGAAAAATCCCGATCAGTCCTCCGCGACTGGTATCTTCACAATCCGTACCCCTCACCGCGAGAAAAGAGAGAACTTGCTGAAACAACGGGCTTAACAACGGTACAGGTAAGTTGCATTAATTAAATAACAGGTAAAATTAATTGAAATACCAATAAATAATAATTAATCTATCAGTACTTCGCGATTGGTATCTTCACAATCCATAGTCCAAGAGAACTTGCTGATAAGTTTCATTAAAATCCAATTATTATAAATGTGAAAGTGTGTCTGATTGCGATACTTACCTGATGGTCTACTTACCATCAGGTAATGATGCAGTCTAAAATGGTAGCGGGGTAACTTTTTTGGGGTATGGCAGTTATATATTAAAGCCATACCGCTGATCGGTTTCTACAAAGGATCGTACCGGAACGATAAATCGCTTGGCGGCACGTCTTTGCCATAGGGTGGTAACTAGCCACGGACGAAGTTTTGTACCAGGCCAAACCAGAGAAAATTCAGTAATTAAAATTCCTAAATTGACCCTGCCGGGGATCGAATCCGGGACCTCCTTAGTTAAGACAATCTGAGGCTCAGGGCTCACTAGGGAGATCGTGATCAAAATTTTCAAATTGTAAAATTAATTAAAATCTAAGGATTTTATTCCCAATAACTTCACACGTGGTTCAAGTAAGTTGTAATTACTATATAAGTCCCCTTATAATAAAGATTTAAAAAAATCAAAGCGAGCACAATCGCGGTCATCAACTAGGCTCAGTTCAAACTTTTTATACACGTCCATTTTGCGGTAAAGTAACGCGACACCGCTCTACCGCTTCCTCAAAACCCAATAGATTATGTTACAGCAGAGTTTGTTCGAAACAACTTCATGGAATACGTTTTTGATTTGGATATGGAAATGGAGATCTGTTTTGATAGATAATACTCGAAATTTAGATATCTAATAACAATGTACTTAAACCTTAGGCCCGCTTGCAGAAACGCCGGGTTATCCTTTCAACTCAGAGCTAGCTGCTACTTTGACATAATTCGTATAAAGCTTCTGTCAAAGGAAAACGTTCATTATAGGCCTACTCTTGCACAGTATGTCATGAATTGAGGAAAATACATAGATTGTATTAAAAATATAATAATTTAGAACAGTAAAGTAAATAACGAGCAAAAAAATTAAAATATATTTCAAGTTTCGATACGTTTCCAAGATAGCAACCTTTAACCAATAGAGAAGGCAGGCGCGAAATGTATCAAATGTCATTTCTGACAGTCACTGTCAAAATAGCATATTTTTCTTTTAAAAACGTCAAAAAATATAAATCCGCCATTGTTACCCACTCATGTTTAGTGTTCTACATCTTGGAAAGATTAAATAATTTTACCACTGAGATTACGACGAATTCGTAGATTTCACCAATAAAAACTGATCTAGTATTTTCCTTGCCTCCTTTTCTCTGCTTGTATAAGATTTGGCCTACGCCCCATACAAATCTGACCTGTCTCCTTTCAAAATTATTCCTGCAGGCTTAGCATGCGCATTACGAGAGAGAAATTTTTGTCGTTGCTGGCTAATTTTTCGTTTACCCTAACATGCACAAAATGCGGAATATTACCAGAAAAAAATGGTTGAAATGTAAGGGTTTGTACTTTGTATAGAAAAAAACCACAGATACGAAACATTACTTTTATCTCCACTTTTGACGTAACGAGTCAAGTAACCATGTTAGTTTCGGTAGACAAATAGAGATAACGGGTAGACATGTCACATAATTTTACTCGTTGTGCGCATGCTAGCCTTACTGGGTTAGTAAAAAGGAAACCCGGCGTGTCTGCAAGCGGACCTGATACATTTTTTTAAAAGATAATGCCCCGTTCTTATTCATTATTTATGTTATAATCCAAAGCCGATGTGCGGGCACATCACGATTGTCCTAGGCAGTCCTCAGGAAAGGTCAGAGCGCTTGGTCCTAAGCCAAAAACTGGCGCTTTTGTCTAACAAGTTTTCAGTTTCCAATCTCGACGTGCCCAAATTTGTAGTCAAAATTAAATAAATTCTGATTAAATAGATTTAAGAAAATGAATTTTTATCTAATTTCAGGTGTCAAATTGGTTCAAAAACAGACGACAAAGAGACAGACAAGCAGAACACAAAGACAGGTATGTTATTATATTTGGTATGTTAACTTATCGACCGAGCGAAGCGAAGGTCTCTGAGTCTACTTGAGTGAATTTGCACTTGTCCGTCCGTCCGTCCGTCCGTCTAACAGAGATAGATTATAGTCTGGAATAACACATAGACTACTTTTTACCCCGGAAAACTAAGGAGTTCCCGCGGGAACCAAAAAACCACAATCCACGCGGACGTAGTAACGGGCATCAGCTAATGGTCATTTGTATGGGCGTCGATCCACTGTATGAAATATGAATATACTTACGCTGTGATCGTAAAAAAATAATTGTTTATTAATTTTTTACAACATTGCTATAATTAATAGCGTAGGCGTTACATAACCAACATCGATTTACATATGTACCTACCACACATTCCTCATATGTTTTATAATTCAGATTGACAGACCTACAAACATTCAAATTTCAAATTCAAATTTAAATGTTTTTTATTCAAATAAACTTTTACAAGTGATTTTGAATCGTCCGCGTCGATTGAATCTACCACTGGTTCGGAAATTCGAATGGCATTCCTACCGAAAAGAACCAGTGATAAACTCGGTGGTTGCTCTTTTGAAAAAATTAATTTACAATTACATCAATGTGTAAATACAAGTAGCTTAAGTAACCGCTGTCCTTAGCACTGCTGGAGCGAGTCAAATCCATGCTCTTTTGTAATTCACGTAATCTTCAACAGTATAATAAGCTTTTTCAGGAGCATTGCAAGTTAAATAAAAGCTTGTAAAAAAAGGTATTAGCTAATACCGACACCGATGGACTTTACTTGCTCCCTAAAGACACGAACTTACCTTTTAAACGGTCGGTCAAGAATAAAATAGGAATGTGTAGGTAAAATAGAAATTGCATGTCTGTATTGCAAATTGAGTTTTAATATGAAGATGATAAGTCATATTTTCATTTGAGTGTGTGTGTCTGTTTGTTTAACACAGTATCAGGTTACGAAGCCTAGCAAATGGTTGGGTGAACGTTTGACTACCTTGAGCCTAGTGGTTTGATGTCCAAAGTTCGATTCCCGATTAGATTTAAATTCATCGTTGTTTCAACCGATGGATATTTGACAGTGTTAAGCACTGTTGTCTTAATGTGCGGAGGTCCCGGGTTCGACCCCCGGCAGGGTCTATTTGGGAATTTATAATTTCTAAATTTTCCCTGGTCTGTCCTATTGGGAGGACGTGCCGCCACTTAGCGTTCCGGTACGATGCCGTGTAGAAACCGATTAGGGGCATGGGTTAATTATAACTGCAATGCCCCTAAGAGGTTAGCCCATTACCATCTTAGACTGCATCATCACTTACCATCAGGTGAGATCGCAGTAAAAGGCTAACTTGTACTGGATAAAAAAAAACCGCTGCTGAACACCATCGAAACGGTTTTTATCTCTATCCACTAATCCACTACAAGTTAGCCCTTGACTGCGATCTCCTCTGATGGTAAGTGATGATGCAGTCTAAGATGGTAGCGGGCTAACCTGTTAGGGGTGTGGCAGTTATATTAAACCCATGATATATCACAGGTTTAGGATTGGTGTCCGCTATTATACCCATCCTTAATCTTTCTATTCCCTAATCAGTCTCTTCACGGTATCGTACCGGATATAAATCGCTTGGCGGTACGTCTGTTGCTTGAAGGTTGGTAACTAGCCACGGCCGAAGCCACCCACCAGACTAATGATAACTACATTTACATCAAGTCGGTTACAGTATGAAAATAATTCAGTTTATTTCCCTTACACAAACATGACGAAAGTGTTTGCGATGCGAGAGAGACGCCGCTATACGAGTGAGCGAGACGGCTGTATGTAATCCGACACCGCCACATCTGCGCTCTAAAAGCCACCAGGGTCGAACTCTAAGTTGTGGAATTATATTATTTTATTAAAACTAGCTGATTCCCGCGTCTAAGTCCGCGTGGAGTAAGTTTTTGTTAATTCCCACGAGAACTCCTTAATTTTCCGGGATTAGTAGCCTAAATACTCATGCAAAAACTGATGGCAAAAAAAATGGCATGATTGAAGGACATACCAATAAACCCACAAACAAAAACACTTTCGCTGATCCTTGCAAAATATTATATAGAAATCAATATTATATTCATGTCTAGGATTATGATAAGTTCAAAATGTCTTTACTCTTTAGGTTAGAGCAAAATTTATTTTGGTTTCCAAATAAATATAAATAAATACCTACGCTAAAAAACCTGACTCAGTCATTCGCTGACTGACTAATCAACGTTCAATACCCAGCATGAACCTAGAACCTAGACCTAGAACACTGAATTTTGCTCAGAGGTTTCTTCTTAGAAAGAAAGAAAGAAAGAAAGAAAGAATGAAGACAGGAAGGCCGGATTTTTTAACGAGAGTGAGCCGGTTTTCAGCTTAGATGAAATAAACACGGGATAGGAAACGTATGAAACCACGTTCGACTAACTTTTGCGGGGCGAGGGGAGAGTGCCTTGTCATATTTCTGCCCAATTATTGTCACTAGTGCATGAAAATGTCGATCACTATAGTAACACAATGTCATAATTAATGGCGAAACTGCCCAGATGCGGTTAGTGGGGTAAGGCGAATATGGCCGATGTCACGCGTCCCATGGTTAATTCATCCAAGGTTTCCAGTCGATGCATAGACACATACAGACTTTTAAAAGTTAAGACCCTATTATCCCCTATTCTAATCCACTCCACCATACCGCATCAGGTAGTTAAAGGTATCAAATAACCAAAGGCCGGCGCCATATTTTGTCTCTTCATAACAATCTCCTAATTTCTATCTTCGCGCTCGATGGAGTGTGATCTCGCGCTTGGATGAGCCCTTTGCCGACTTTAAGAGTTCCGAGGGATTAAAAAACAGACGAACAATGCGACCACCGTGGTCTTTTAACTTTTTTCTTGTTTTTTTTTAAAGAATAATAGTTAGAATTAGTTTAATTTAAGTTGATTGATTCCGATTGTGCAGTGTATATGATGATGATTAATTTTGCCTAAGATAACCAATTAACCATAGATTTTATAGTCTGAAAATTATAGAATAGGGCCATTGTGTTTTTGTTATTCCTTAAGTTTTTTAAGTCCAATATTATAAAATGTTACCTATTTGAGAACAAGAATGTAACGCAATAAAAACTTTATTTATTTATTAAGTTGCCGGTAATCAGCTAGTAAAACTCTAAAATCGTGTAAATACGGTCCTGTGCGTTGACATAGTTGGTCTTTATGACCTCTCTAGACAGCATTCAGCTAAATTCTATTTTAATTTCGACGACCTTTATGGTGTAATGGTGAACGCTGTGTTCTTACACTGGGAAGTTCCGGGTTCGATTCCCGGCAGGGTCAAGCTGAGGAATTAATAATTTCTGAATTTTCTCTGGTCTAGTCTGGTTCGGCCGTAGCTAGTTACCATCCAACCGGCAACAACGTACCGCCAAGCGATTTAGCGTTCCGGTACGATGCCGTGTAGAAACTGTTAGGGGTATGGGCTTGTAACTGCCGTACCCCTAACAAGTTAGCCCGCTACCATCTTAGACTGCATCATCACTTACCATCAGGTGAGTTCGCAGTCAAGGGCTAACTAGTACTTAGTGGAATAAAAAAAAAAAGACGTGTGGCACTCGGAGACTGTCGCGGTAAAGCTATTGCATAGCCGTTTTTATCAACTGCTAAGACTACTTGTGTTGTTGACTTCAAGTTGTTGAAAATATAAAGGCGAGTTATTGTTACATTCAGAAATATCCGCCCTAAATTAGAGAAGTAATCTATATACTTCGAGTCTCGAAAGTATCAAAAGTACCGGTTTTGTGATGTAGAGAACCGGGACTGAAAATATTCAGAAGTCTCGAGAATTCCCGGTACTTTTGATACCGGTAATTCCCGGGAGCATGCCCTAGTCTCCACGCTCAAGGCCCTATGCAATATATAGCCCTAGCTATGCAATAGCTTAAAAAAGTTTTCATCGTCTAGTACCTAGACCAACTTATTATTATAATAAAAAAAATATCTGATTATAATATGTACTATGAATTATAGGTTTACTATTCTCTATCCATTTATATTTAATCCCGGAGTCTAGAGCATGAAATAAAATAAAAAAATAACAAAACAAAGATGGCGGCGGCCGGGATACGGCGGTGTCCGATTACAGCGAGCTAGGGGCGGGCTGTCGGTGTGGATACGTCACTTTGTGTTTCGGCCTGATCGAACAGGACTACCCATTTTTAGGGATCCGCATCAAACTTTTGAAGTGAAAACTTCGCATGCACGTCAAAAAGCATGTATGAACTCCTTAAACAGGTCGTGTGACCAGAAGTTTACCATTTTTTTTAATTTATAATGAAAATTAAGACAAAATATGAAAGAATCATTAAAATATCTCACGAAATGAAAAAATTATGGAACTTTAAAGTTGCGCTAACAAGACGGGAGACGTGACGTCATAATTCCCTATCAACCGACTTTATAAAGCCGAATAAAAGAAACAAATGGACTTAACGTGGCTTAGTTGAATTAAAAGCACTTAATTTGTGTGTGAAGATAATTCTAGGTATTAAAACTCACTCACAAAACTGCGCACTCGAATAAGATACAGCAATTGGTGTACATTAAATAACAAAACTTTTAAATTGTCATTTCTCAGTCATTTATTGATGGATTAAAAAAAAACCACTGATTTATTAGTTTAAATCTATATTTTACTTCCGTTGTGTTAAATATGATATTCACATCATGAAATTTCTCCATTATGCCGCAGATTTGTGTGGCACTCTTAGACTGCCGCGGTAAAGCTATTGCATAGCATTTTTTATCAACTTGCTATGACTACTTGTGTTGTTGACTTCAAGTTGTTGAAAATATAAAGGCGAAATAATTTTAAAGAATTATGTTTTCAATAGTCCGGGTGTCCAAGGGGAATCAAAAAATTATTTTTTGAGTTCTGTACCCTGCGGCATCAGGGTTGAGGAGTTAGGACTTGGGTTAACGTTTAAAGTCGTTGCTTGCAATATTAAGGTTTTTTGATTCCCCTTGGACACCCGGACTATTGAAAACATAATTCAATTTCAATAGTCCGGTTCATCAAAATATTTTAAGCAATGCAATAGCTTAAAATATTTTGTTGGTCGTCCTTCTGCTGTTTCTTTTCCTGGATGCTATAGAACCCGAGGTCGGCGAGTCTGAATCGCACTTGGCCGGTTCTGTTCAAACTATACCCATATTGACCGACGTAACATGATACGGGGGCTTCTACGATATCATAATAATATTACTGATGATTTTTGTATGATGTATTAAATTAGAAATGTCCAGATAAAATTTTTATTGCTGTTTTTTGTTCAACTGACAAGAATATTAATCTATCTATCTATATCTACTTAATAGTATAAGTGCGAAAGTTTGGATGGATTCATGTTTGTTACTCAATCACGCCAGACCGGCTGAGCGGATCTGGATGAAAGGCACAGAAATATACATAATAGTTTAACATAACGCTTAATTACTACTTTTTATCCCGGAAAATTAAAGAGTTCCTGCGGGAACCAATAGGTAAACCTTAATCCACGCGGACGAAATCGCGAGTATCAGCTTGCGCTTTAAAAAAGCTCTTTATATTGTGTGTCTATGTTGTTATGAACCACATCACGCATTTAGCATGTTCGATTGCGGCCGACGAGGTCCCGGGATCGAGTCCCGGGTAGGGCCATAACAAGTAGGTAGGTACCTATTGGGTTTATCACTCTAACAAGAAATTTTCAGTACTAGCCCGGAGTTAGGAAGTAGGCGGTGTTTCACCGCCGTGCCTCGGAGAGCACGTTAAGCCGTCGGTCCTGCGCCTGATCTCGCTCCGGTCGTGTCGGATCATCCGACCCATCGGGCTATGAGAGCAACTGAACAGAGTGTGCACATGTGTATGGGCATTGCGCACACACTTGTGCACTACACAGAGTATAGGTACAACCAACTACTCGGTGCTGCACTATAATTTCTCACGCGCAGATTGCTAATCTCTGTGGAGATTGACCGCCGTGGTCGAAATTCGATCGGGAGGGCATTATTATGAACCACAACTAATGTTGTCGTTTCTTTCTCTTTCGTTTCCAGCGGCGGCACTGGCGACAAGCAGCTGGACTCGTCGACGGACGACGACAGCGACGCGCCGCACGCGGCCGCCGCGCACGCGCCGCCGCTCTACCCGCTGTACGAGCACCCGCTCGCGCATCTGCAGTACCACCACTCGTGACACTACCAGGAGCCGAGAGCGCAGCGAGCGCGCGAACACTTCAATTTTATTGACTAAATATGCCGTAATATACCACCACCAACACCACTACAGCCCATTAACGTCTCGCCGCTGGGCACTGGCCTCCACTCTCATAGGAAAGACGGAATTAGAGCTTAGACCCACCACGCTGCTCCAATGCGGGCTTTGACGACTATTATAATGTTAGTGATAATAACCGGGACCGACGGCTTAACGTGCTCTCCGAAGCACGGGGGTGAAACACCGCCAACTTTCTAACTCCGGGCAAACCGCGGGAAAAAAAAGTCTCGGGCGTCATCTAGTTTAAGTAAAAGATTTTTGTTCAATTCTATTCACCACGGTTTGTGTACATATATACATAATTAGGTAAAACTGTCAAACTTGAAATTTTCATTTTCGTTGAGTTTGCAGTTATTTTATTGTAACATACCTAACTTGATAGCACTGTTTATTTATTAATTGAATTAATAATTAAGTTATTCATGCCAGTCACGTACGTATATCTAACTTTTCGATTGAATCCCTCCATGGCACTGTGGTGAGCGTTGTGGTGCGGGTTCCGATTCCCGGCAGGGTCAATTGCGAAAATCATAATTTAAGACCTGCCTGTCAAACCGCACTTGATCAAAGTGGTGTACTCTGGTCTAAACCCTTCCATTTCTGAGAGGAACTTGATTAATAGTTGTAGAATATGGATCAGTCATCAAATTATGATAATTTAATGACCTATTAATTCTATTTGAGCAAAGGGCATGCATCATATTATGAGCGGGTCTCGGGTTCGATTTCCGGTGCGTAACATTTCGGAATTGACCATATAGAGACACAAAGTATTTTCCTAAGGCGAATCCCACATTGCGACGCGATCTGTCGCTTGGCGCTGTCCCTTTTTGTCCCTCTAAGAAAAGGATAGCGATAAAATTTAGTGCTCTCATTTTAGCTTAGTTTATATAATGTGTACAACGGAATTATTCACATTATATATTTAAACAGAAAGGATTTTTAACGAATGTGTTTTAATTTATTTTCAAAAATGTATTAAAACTAGAATTACTTATAGGTCTTATAAAAAGTTGATCAAGTAAGTAAATCAAAATGTGTAAGTTTAATTTAATTGTAAATACCTATTAATTAATTAAGTAAGTAAAATAATTTAAAACTATTCGTACTAGTTCTAAGGACTTAAGTTTAGAAGATATTCTAAGAAAATATAGGTAGGTATAATTTTGTACACAATGATTGATTATTATTGAAATAAGCAATTATGTTAAAAGTAGATAGTTATTTATTAAACGGTAAGTAAATAAGTGCGTCTAAATAAATGCGGAATCCTAATAAAGGTGCAGACAGACTAGATGTGTTTTGGTGTGGTGTTGTGTAGCGTAGACCTGCTTGTACCACAGTCTAAGGAGATAAGTCCTTCCCTACCAATATACGATAGAAATCTCTAGACAAAGTAACGTTGCTAGGCGGCAGAGACGTGCTTTTCCAATCTGCTTCGTTTCCAGTTACTAATATTCCCTGCAGAAATGGACTAGATTTAAAACTCTCATTTTAGTTTAGATTAGAGATTGTGTTTTACAGAATTATTGGCCTCAGTACCTAATAAAACATTACACAGCATTTACGGAAGTCCATGATAAATAAGATAATCCATGATAATGATGTTGAACACAAAGTAAAATTACTAAAGTGTACCTAACGATTGCAATCGCCTCTGATTGGCTAGCACTCTTTCGTTAATTTCCTTGCTAATGGTCAAAATCGTTATATTTAAAGTGGCTATTGTCACAGCAAGAACGATATAAATTCAGCCATATACAAAAAAAATATTGAAATTTAAACATGAGTGATATTGTGTAGAGGCAGGCGTTACTTTGCGGAAGTACATGACAATGAAGGAACTTAAAGTTTAATTCGCTATAATCCGCGACAGTAGGTGAATCTATGTGGTACCTACAGTGTGTATCCCGCACTTGTAGCCCGCGATATTCATATATTGCTATATTATATTTGGAAGATTTCTATGGTGTGGTGAATATCGCGGGCTACAAGCTACTTTACCACACAGATTTACCTATTGTCGCGGATTATAGCGAATTAAACTTCTAGTTCCTTCATTACAATGAGTGATTTTCGTCTTGCTCGAATCACTACACACCACAACACAGTAATGTGTTCACACCTTAAGTTTATAGTGTATTTGTGTTTTGTATTTAAATTTATCCCAATGTTAGTTTTAGTGTCGTTATTTAGGATATTAGTATTTTTAAACTGACGTGTGTTGTTAAGAATGTTGTTTTATTTAAATCTCCTTTGTTTTATTGTAAGAACCGATTTAACCCATTCCTGCTAAAATTAATTATAATATCAATGCGAATGTGTTTCAGTCTGTATGCCTGTTTTAATAACAAAGAGGTGCCAAATCTTTTTTCAAAACTAAAACTAAGCGATCGAAGTCGCAACGCACGCATCATATTTTTAAAGTTGTAGGAGGTAATTTTATCAAAATCAGATTCACCTCAATAAAATATGGCTTAAATGTGCTTAATAAGGTTAGGTACTAGTTACTATTCTGTGTTAAGGTACACGACAAAAACTAGAATTGTAGGAAATTATTTTTATTTGCCACCTCAAAACTGCTCAAATTGACATTCTTAGCCAAATTTTAAATGGCTCTTATATCTAAAGAGAGTTTGGCTAATATCTTAAGGCGCGTATTAATCCATCAGCTGAGAATACATTCTCAAGTAACGATCAATCTATGCTTAAGACCAGTCTTGACTATAGACCGATACTTGATAACCTGTTCTTAGCTGAGGTCGGCTTATTAATACTGGCCTAAGATATCAAAGCTCTCTTAAGTATAAGAGCTTCTTAAAATCTGGTTAAACATGTAAATTTGAGCAGTTATAGGGTGCTCTGAAATATAAATAATTTCCTACCATTCTAGTATATTGTGGTAGGAAATTTTTGAAACAGGCCCTAGTAAAGTGTTTGGAACTAGCTCTATCAATAAAATTTGCTGATGAAATACAGCTAAAAATTAGATAACATCTAGCTTTATTGGAAAACTCAAGATGGTAAAAAAAGTCTATTGGGAACAAAATCAGGCGTAAAAAAGAGACTTAATAAAAACAATTTATTCGAGCAACATTATAGTAGGTAATCTAGATCACTTATAAGAACAATTAATTAGTTAATAGAACGTTTTCAAAGGAGCGGTGTACATGACTTCACCCGTCTCGACGTCTTTTACACGCAGGACCGCATCTCTAAAGTGAACTACACCGATGACTTCCGAGGACTCCACAAGTTTCTTCATACCACCAGCTTCCATCACTGTGCCGATGTCCATCGCCCAGAATCGGTGACCCTTGTACTCGTTGGCGTAGTTCATAGCCACCGATCCAACTAAACTGGTTTCGAAGTCTACCCGAATTGTCATGATTTCTTTAGTCGCGAGAATTTCCACCTTTGCTTTCTGTTTCGGCTTCAGTGTGACTTGGAAATTGGAGACAACGTTAATTGGGATGGTTTTGATTGTATCTTCACCCAATTTAGCTGTGAAACCAATGTACATGGAATCTTCTGGCTTCTTCACGTCCAGATGGTAATGGATGTCTTCCGCTTCTAATCCGGAGGTCTTGTCCCATTTCGATGAAACTGTTGCTTCCAATAAATGGTGGGCTTTCTCGTTGAAGGTCTTCGGTTCGGTATCTTCGTTGACCAAGTTTTTGATGTCGATTATCACTGGCTTAGCTTCAACTGTCAAAATTGAAGCTTTCTTGGGTAAGAATACCCTTTTTACAGGTTCCCAGTTCAGGGATTTGTATAAACCACCCCATGGGGTTGGGTTCCGTAAATACACGTTATCTGGAGCCAAACCGAAGTAGGAAGAAATGGACTTCTTCAAGTTGTCCTCTGTCAAATCGAAGGTCTTTCTCTCCTCGTCGCTGATGAGATCGACGTAGCTCCCGGATATATTGACATCTCGCTCTTTCTCGTGTGTGGCTGTTATTTCTATCTCAATCTTCGCGTAGATGATTGGAAGGATGAGCAGGATCGGCAGAAGTTTGAAAACCATCTTGAAACCTTCAAGAAAACAAAATTGTGGGGTTAAAAAATTAATTCAAAGCAAATTTTCGAGCTTGTGTCGTTGCAATATCGATAATCTAAAATTAACTATAGTTAGCGCGCGAGTTGAATGCAGAGTAAATGTATATACATACATTTACTCTGCATTGAACTCGCGCGCGAACTGTTACATATCTAAACTTGGAATCGAACCTGGGCCATTTAGCTTGTGAGTTAATTATCAGAACTATGGCAATAAACCGCCATACACCAGGGTCTACCACCTAGGTCGACTCCATTCCAGACTGCATGCTCATAATTTGAGATCTGATAAATTGACCAAACTGGGAATCGAACCTGGGGACTTATTACCATCGCATTATTTTAATATCTTGACGTCCTTAAACATCAGAATTATGTTTCTGGAACAAGAGCGTCAACAATACTAAAATAATACTGCTTTAAGCGCTGGTAGTAAGCCCCCTTAGAGTTTGCGAAGTAAGTCTTTCTACCAAAGCTCCAGAGAATAACAAAAAATATACAAAAAGTATCCCTATATCCTATCCCGAAATAAATAGATTAAAACCCGTATTGACAAACCGACATCGAGATCACAATGTACTCTGTGATCGAGATTAGAACAGGCCCATAGATAATATGCATAATATAGACTGCTGAGGCCCAATTGTCTAGGCAAATCGTAATCATTTGACAGCATATAACATACCTATTAGATTACTCGAACCGTAGGAGTTAATGCATGCATTTTGACGTGCAGGCATCTATGAACTCTTTAAACAGGGTTTTGTGAATTATCCGTTTGATTTCCTTACACAATCGGAAAGCAGATTATATAAGTATCGGTAAAAATTATACCTGATATGATATCTGATAACCCGTTCTTAGTCGATGTCGGTTTAATAATACGAGCCTTAGTAGGCTCAAAAGGGCTGGAACCCAGAGCCGTAAAGCCATTAAAAAAACGGGCCTTAGTCCTACTAAATAGTGGTGACTTCGCAACGGAAACCCAGGGTTGGTAGGTACTAGGTACCCACGAGGTGGATGGACGACATCAAACGAGTCCCAGGGAGCCCCTGGATCCAGGCGGCCCAAGACCACGGCTTGAGGAATTCCCTACAAGATATTAAGATACCTAGGTCCAGCAGTGGACATTTATTGGTAGAAGACGACCGAATAGAACTCAGGTCATCCTTGGTCAGAAAATACAGAAAAATACACATTCCGACCAATAGGCCCTAAGAAATAAAATACAATAGGAAAACTAAAAAAAATATTTAAAAAATCCACTTACCCAGAGATAAGTTCGATGTAACTAAACTAATGAATTTTAGTTGCAGTGTCAAGTTTATATACAGAATTTTACAAGAAGTATAGTCGATAACAAAAATGAAAAACACAAAAAATACTAGGTAATATACTATCACTACAGCCCATTAACGTCCCACTGCTGGGCACAGGCCTCCACTCTCATGAGAGGGAATTAGAGCTTAGACCCACCACGCTGCTCCAATGCGGGTTGGCGGGCTTTAACGACCATTATCATGACGGCTTAACGTGCTCTCCGAGGCACGGGGGTGAAACACCGCCAACTTCCTAACTCCGGGCTAGTACTGAGAATTTCTAGTCAGAAAAACCCAATACTTAAATGGCCCGACCCGGGACTCGACCCCAGGACCTCGTCGGCCGCAATCGGACATGCTAACCACTAGACCAACGAGGCAGTTGGCAGGCAGGCAGGTAATATACTATAGTTAATTATAATCCATCCATACTAATATAATAAATGCGAAAGTGTGTCTATCTGATAATCTGTCTGCTTCGCTTTCACGGTCTATCTGTTCAACCTTCACTGCACTATTTAAAAAAAACGATATGCTTCTATGGAGTATTGATTTTTTTTGTCGATGGTTGCCTGTCAATTTATAAAACTTTATTACTTAAGTCAAAAGTAAAATAAATGGTTGGACTATAGACGATTATAAGCACCAGGCGAGCTCAGTCTCTGGTTAACTTGTCTTCGAGCTCACTGCTCAGTGATCGAGAAGCTGCTTGGAGGTTTTTCGTTGAAGGTTGTGTTGTGTGTAACTCTTACAATCTATGAGGATTGGCACAGACCAAATAGTATAATAATATACATGGCACAGACGATCACAAGTACCATGCGAGCAGAAGCTACACGGAGGTTTTTCTACTTTATTTAGATTATGAAAGCAAATACATGTTTATGTAAAAACCATAGTTCAGCAAAAGCACTGACAATGCGCGTTGTATCATGGGCCGTGCCATTATATCGCCTACATTCAAATTCAAACACGTCATTTTATTTCAATTCACAATATGTATTTAGGTATATTGTGAATCCCACAAACTTATCTGACCCGGTGAATGCGTCGCTAGTAATTAAAAAAAATAAAATAAAAACAAACACTAAACAGGCATAAAAATTTGTTCCAATTTTGGCCACCGTGCCAGTTAAAAGTTTGACGTACTAACTAAAGACCTACACTAAAAGCAAAGAACCACAACGTGTTCTCAAAACTCAAAATCAAAAGCACGGGCCAAGAAATTTCTTTCCTTCCGGATCTACTAAAATATAATAATAAATCTCAAAAATAAATAACTAAGTAAGCCACTTTTCGTTCTAACTGTACCAGGTAATTCTACCTAAGTACATATACAATGCACGTTTTGCACCATATTTCTGCAAGCTTTTAAAACAATAACTCTAACGCTTGCAACGCAAAACATCGGCCTAGAAAACAATATTATACATCAGCTTTTTTATAAATATACCTGGCTATACTGACTTTTGCCCGCGGCTTCGCTCAAGTTCGTTTTTTTTAACAAACCCGTATTTTATCCCCATATGTGTTGAATTTTCGAAATCCTTTCTTATCGGATGTCTACGTCGTCTTCTATAGGGTCTCCTTTACTAAGTTAATATCCTGTTGCATCTTTTACGATACTTCTGAGGTTAAAATCGAATTGTAATAACCATATTTTTTCTAGGTTTTGGAATGGCAACCATACAGTTCACTTTAGTAAGTATTTTCACTATTATACTGGTCCTATTGTGATGTAAGTTTTTTGAAGCGGGACCCCGGACTAGGTAGGTACGTAGGTATATTGCCAAACAGCCCGATCCGTCCAGGGTTTTTTTTCGCCACTAAACAAGTTGGTCCTCCACTGATCTCATCTGATGGTAAGTTATGATGCAGTCTAAGATGGTAGCGGGTTAACCTATAGATGAATGGCAGTTGTATCGGTTTCTACACGGCATCGTACTGGAAAGCTATATCGCTTGGCGGTACCTTCTTTTGCCGGTAGGGTGGTAATTAGACAGCCGAAGCCGTACGTCCTACCAGGCCAGACCAGAAATCATAAATGCCCGAATGGACCCTGCCGGGAATGGAACCCGGATCTTATGAGACCTCAGCGCTCCAGGGAGGTCTAGGTCAGGTATAATTGGCCATACTTTATATATTGGTTGTTTGTAGGTTTGTATATATTCGTTACTCCTTCACGCTGCAATGACTAAAATGATTTGGCTGGCTGAAATTTGCCGACCTTTCAACCTGAATTCACTAATAGCGGCGTGATTGAAGGACAAACCAACAAAACAAACACACTTTCACGCCTATACTATACTCTAGTATTATAAATGTGAAAGTATGAATGTGTGGATGGATGGATGGATGTTTGTTACTCAATCACGCCAGAACGGCATAGGCACAGATATACCTACTTAGATTAGAGTCTGTAATAATGTAATATGTTAATAACACATATACTACTTTTATCACGGAAAATTAAAAGGTACCCAAATACCTTCACCACGCTGTACCAATCCACGCAGTCAAAGTCACGGGCATCAGCTCGTTTATAATAAACATAAAATCATTATATTATGAAAGAATAACATTTACAATTTGTTCATAATTGTACACGACAATTTTATACACAGCAGTTTAAGTAAGTAGGTATATAATAACTAGGTAACAAAAATAGATTTGGCACACTTTCACTTTTTTTTATTCCACTACAAGCCCTTGTTTACAATTTCACCTGATGGTAAGTAATGATGCAGTCTAAGATGGTAGCGGGCTAACCAGTAACCAGCTGTTAGGGGTACGGCAGGTATATTAAATCCATACCCCTAATCGGTTGTTACACGGCTTCGTAACGGAACGCTAAATCGCATGGCGCCATGTACGTCTATGCCATTAATAAGCCACGGCCGAAGCAGACCAGACCGGATCAGAGAAAATACCGAAATCATAAATTCTCAAATTTACCCTGCCTGGAATCGAACCCAGGAATCGAATGCAGCAGCCTTAACGTGGCAGGTCCCGGGCGTTCAACACTGCGCCAGGGAGGTCGTCAAAATAATCCATTACTTTGACGCGGAATAAAAAGTAGCCATGTCCTTCCCCGGGATAAAACCTATCACTATACAAAAATTCATCAAAATCGATTGAAAAGATGAGCCGTGAAAGGATAGCAGACATACACACTTTCGCATTTATAGTAATATTAGTATGCATACAGCTGCACATACTACCGCAACACGACAAAACATGTTTCCCAGCTCTGGTGGAAACGCACAATAGCTGACGTTCCTGCGACTGATTTCTCTGTGGTAGAGTTAGATTGTTGGCCCATCGGACTATGAGAGTGAGGGGATAAAGTGCACTATAATATGTCCTGCGTATCCGTGGATTATATTTAATAGAGGTAGTTAAAAAAACAATACATATAATATTGCTTAACAAATTTATTATAAGCAATATGGGCCTTACCGTTCAATGAATAAGGTATACAATAAATTGTTCATCGTTAAATTGGAAAAATAAATAAAAACTACCCTATTTAATTATACTAATTTTAATTATTTATTGTAAAGGTAATCGCACACATATAGCAGCATGCATGGAACGAAATAAAAAATATCCATACACCAAACTGAGTACCGATTGAGTGAAGATTTTTCCATTTCACCATTCGATAGCGACAACGTTAACTACTCTGCTATGTACTTACTATAGTTATGTAATTTGTCACTAGTATAGATTTTCTTACTAAAAAATTCTTAGTGATAGGTGGGAGTTGAGGGACGAATGGCCTAGTTGTGACAACGCATATCAGTCGGTTGCGAATGTTAAGCATACGTTGACCCAAGTCGATAACTGGATGGGTGACCGCATTTGGAGGTTCAAATTTAGCCACTTTTGTTTCCTCCGGGCCTCGGAGACCACGTTAAGCCGTCGGTCCCAGTTATTATCACTAACATCTTATAATAATAATCGTTCCAAAAAAAGCCTAATTAAATACTCTTAGCCGAGTCGTATGCGGAAGGACGTTGGAACCCACTGCATTACTATCCCATGATGTGATTAATGGAAAGGGGTCGCGACCCCCAGTAATGAGGAATACGACGCAGATAGAGAGAGGTGGGAGTAAGAAGGGAGATTTTCAGCAAACTCAAACAAGGCAAAAAATATTATGCGAAAAAGTTAAGTTTACGAAACGTCACGTGCAGTTTGATCAGCAATAGGGTGTTTTCAAAATTTAGTCTAGTCAATAAAGCTAGTCGACCCCAACAATAATAATTGCCTAGACTAATTGACAGTATTATTCGATTTTTTATCTATTAATACTGTCAATTTTAAAAACATTCCATTTGACAATTTGAACTTAGTGACGAGTTCATAATACAATAAACACAAACAGCGATGTTTCGTTTCACTCACACTCTGTGATGCTAATAAACATAAATTTTGTGACGTCATTGTTCAATATTTCATATAAAATCCCATACATACTACTATGCAAGCGTTTTGACGTTTGGAAAAAAGTTGCTGATTTGACTAGTTGTCAAATAAAAAATAAAAATAAAACCCGGCTGAGTTTGTTGTGTGCTCTTCTCAGACCAGGGTGCGTTTGAAACCCTCGTAGCTTTAGTTTTAAGATACCATAACTGACTGTCACCATCATGTTTTATAAGTATGTAATCGACGTCAATAAGTGTACCTACAGTGTACCTAAATTGAATAAATTATTTGATTGATTGAATACCCAATTCTATGCTTAAAATATTGTAATGACAGAAATGCGTTGCGACTCGCGCCCCATGCTTGCTGCTAGATATGCGATCAACTTAAACAAAATGGCTGACTGATTTCACTTATACAGGTATTCCTACACTTTTTAAGGCATCGTAGTAGTTTTATACAAAACTACTACGATGATGCCCGCGACTTTGTCTAAGTTTAGGTTTTTTTAAATTCCCGCGAGAACTCTTTAATTTTCCGGGATAAAAAGTTTTTTTATCCACTACAAGTTAACCCTTGACTGCGATCTCACCTGATGGTAAGTGACGATCCATTCTAAGATGGTAGCGGGCTAACCTGTTAGGGGCATGGCAGTTATATTAAACCAATTCCCCTATTCGGTTTCTATACGGCATCGTACCGGAACGCTAAATCGCTTGGCGGCACGTCTTTGCCGGTAGGGTGGTAACTAGCCACGGCCGAAGCTTCCCGCCAGGCCAGACCAGGGAAAATTCAGAAATTATAAATTCCCAAACTGACCCTGCCGGGGATCGAATCGGGACCTCCGCACATTAAGACAACAGCGCTCAACACTGCGCCACGGAGGTCGTCATAAGTAGCCTATGTCCTTCCCCGGATTCAAATTTCAGCGTAATCGGTAGATAGATGGGCAGTTAAAGCGCAGCAGACAGACAGACACACTTACTCATTTACAATATTAGCATGGATACATATGATAAAACGGCAACTGGAAGAAAATTAAAGAGTTCCCGTGGGAATAAAAAAAAACCTTAATCCACGCGGACGAAGTCGCGGGCATCACCTATACTTACTATAATTTTATACGAATTCATGAGTTCCATACGAAATTAAGTTTTCCGAAATTTCGTAATTAAAAAAAAAACTTTTTCATTTCTACAGTCATATATAGGCATAATTATATTGAGAATTATTATATCTATAATTTAACTAATCATAATTACTATCATTATGTAATATTGTTATATAATTTATATAACATTTTAAGTGTAAACGAGGCTTAACAAAAATAATGTAAAGGTGGACACAGACTCAACTACGGTAACGCACGAAATGATATATTTAAAAAAACTAGGTGATGCCCAAATTTTCATCACATTGGATTAAGGGTTTTGAAATTATCATGGGAACTTTCAACAGACACACTTTCACATTTATTTGGGGACTCTTATTTTTCGGGATAGAAAGTAACCGCTGCGCAAGCTATCTCCAATCTCAAAATTCATTCAAATCGGTTCAAAGAAAAAGAAAAAAGAAAGAAAGAACAAAGTTCAGCGTTTGAGTCGTGAAAAATTTAAAGACGTGAATTACACTTCAATCCATATTATATTATCAACATAATATAATATGTGGTTTTATTAAGATTATATTACTTCATAAAAAAAATTATGCATTTTCATTTGTAACAGAACTTACAGCCAGACTAAAGTATATTAAGTGACACATTGCCTGTTACTTTGCCTTTACCTTTTCACGGCAAAGCTTATCGTAAAACGTTATCTGGTACAGAGATATTGCTAGCATCCCTACATCAAGGCTAATTATTATCCCGGAAAATAAAAAAGTTAAATATGTTTTTCTAACCTAAATCCAAGCGGGAAAGTCAGGGGTATCATCTAGTTTTAAATATTAGTATGTATAAAAGCGATTTAATATTTGTACTTTTAAGTATTGATTTTCATCCTACTCGGTTTAACTTTAGAATAAGAAAAAATACTGATATATAAGGCATGTAGGAACGTAATTTATTATTTTTAATTAAAAAAGAATAATAAATTACGTTTTAATGAAACGCTCAAAAAATTTAATGCGTTAAAAAAGTTGAGTCTGTCTCTACCTCAATAGTAAAATAACACATTTACAAAAAAGTCGTGTCAATAGATTGTCAAATAATAATAATTATTATAAAAAAATACTAACTAGAATACTAAAAACAACTCTACGACTACATTAAAAATAATAACAGAGTGTTAGTGAAAAACTATACAAGTGGTAAACTATTTCAAGTGGTTTTTTATTGAAAGAGCTACTGCTAAGTTTCTTGCCAGCTGTACTCAGTAGAATCAGCTTTCCAAACCGGTGGTAGAGACACAAGTTGTCCTACGTGAAATAAATAAATTTTTTATCATAAATTTATACAAATAAAATCTTTTACAAGTGCCTTTGAATCGTTAAGAAATAGAATAGAATGAACTTACAGAATAGAATACATTTCTTTGTCTGAATCTACCACTGATAGGAATACAATTGGGCATTCCTAACCAGTGGTAGAATCATTTGACGATTCAAAAGCACTTGTAAAAGTTTATTTGAATAAAAATACTCATCAATTTCTACGAAACGAGTAACTCCATATTATGGAGTAATCAGACTCGACCCAGGCCTATAAACGGATGAAAACCCATTTTTTTTTATTTTTTCGTTTACAAAATTTTGATTGCAAGCACTTGTTGCTGTTAAATTACCACACACATGTAAACGTTATTTTGTAAAAAAATTACAAGATTTTAAATGATACTGACATTTTTATTTTTATTCTACATATTAACACAAGTTAGCCCTGGGGCCATACTGCCAACGCTTAAACCCATATTGTTTCATTATTAGTGACTTTTGTGTTTTAGAATTTTGATCCTTATTTTAGGAACGTCAAGGTACGTGACATCAAACTGTCATTTTGAGTAATATTGCTTAAGTATTGCTTTGAGCATTGGCAGTATGGCCCCTTGACTATGATATCTTTTAGTAAGTAAGTGATGGATGCACCTAATTAATTGCTATCAAAAAATGAAAGCTACTGACATATTGTTTATCCATTGAAGGTCTGCTATGAAATATTATTTTTTTATTTCATAGCAAACCTTCAATGGATAAAAAATATTTGTCAGTGGCTTTCATTTTTGATAGCCACTTAGAGAATAGGGGGCTGATATGGCAGTTATATTATAATCCATACCCCTTCATCGGTTCAAAAAACGCATCGTACCAGAACGCTAAATCACTTAGCACGACTTCGTCGGTATGGTGAAAACTAGCCACGGCCGAAGTATCCCACCAAAGAAAATTCAAAAATTATAAATTGACCCTGGCAGGAATCGAACCTGCGACCTCCCACACAGCGCTCACCACTGCGCCAGGGAGGTCGATTAACGTTTACGAGTTCTTGCGGGCTCTTCTCGGTAGGACATTCTTAACCAGTGGTAGATTCACTCGACGATAAAAAAGCACTTATTGAAATTTCAAAAAAAAGAATTGAATTAGCGCTGCTATCTCTGTCTCTCACTAACACTCGTGTACGTCTGTCCCTGTCGCACTCATATGAACCCCTTGCGTTTCTTGTATTCTTCTAAGTTGAGCGATCTCTTCGGTCCAGTCTCTTTCACTTTAGTTGTGTTCTGTTTTGGTTGATTTGATACTGCTTCTGTAACAAGTGAATGTAATTAAAATTATTAAAAAATACGACTGCTTTGCCGTAGACACACATACATACACGGACCCTGAAAACATAACACTCCATTTTTGGGCAGTCGTGTAATAAAAATTCCCCTCGAATGGAAGTACGGCTACCACTGCTACTACGTAACGATACCACGTCAGTCATTAATACCTTTGGAATCTAATCAGGGGTCGAAACAGATTTCGACGTCAAAAATACTGACTTACTGACCAAAATTTTCAAAAATACTGACCAAATACTGACCTTTGTTCAAGTTCTGCTTACCCTAATTACACGACCTCCCAAAAAAGGAATGTAATGTTTTTAGGTTTCAAGTATTATTATATGTATGCGACTTAACTTTCTTTTCGGGGTAATCTGTGATTCCACCATAACTTCTGAACGACTGAAGACATTTTAACACATCTCTGCTAAATAATTTTTTTTAAAGTAGTTTTACCACAGGGTTTTCGTGTTTTTTTAATTTTTAATTTAATTAATAATATTATTTGGCTTTAATATAATACGGCTCTACTAATTCCACTAGGTACTGGGTGATTTAAAAAGGAAGAGGTTTAAAGAGGATACTATAGTATTGCTACGGGATGAACTACAGGTGAGGATAGTAGCAAATAGCAGCTCAGGGAATCCGGGGTCGCATACCCGTACACTCATTCATAGTTACCGGACAAGCAACTAATCTAAGTGCCCCCTGGATAATACCGTATTGGATATAAGGAAATCATATGTGCAAAAGATATCAAGAACTGCTAATAGCCGTGATTGCGAATGTCAATTTTCCCTCGGTAGTATTGGTTCTTGGTCACACTTGACCGAAGTTTGTGTTCGAAAATTTATGTTTATATAATATAAGTGCGGAAAGTTTGTCTTTGCTGAGCAAAGATTGCTCTGGAAACGCTATGTGAATGTGAGCGATTTTTCTCTTCCTCTCTTCTTTAGGATTCGATGTGCTAAAATACTGACTTTACTGACCTTTTTTTCAAAATACTGACTTTTACTGACCAACGTCAAAAATACTGACTTTTACTGACTTTACTGACTTGTTTCGACCCCTGAATCTTATTCAAATTTTTATTAAATGTTTTTTTTTGTGAATCACTGGATACTGAACTATAGTGTTATATATTTTTGGAATCTACTCATTATTTTCTAGATGATGATTATATAGTTAATCTTATTTTCGAATATTTCTTTTTCAACTTTAGTCTTTAATGCGGAACCATGGTCACCCCATCAATTTTTTTAAAAATTTAACTAGCCTATGTCACCCGGAATAAGCTAGGGATTCTAATGATACCTAATTTATCAAAATCGGTTCAGGCGTATAGAAGTTATGGTGGAATATACAAACTCACATACATACATACATACATACATACATACATACATGAACCCTGAAAACAATATACTCCTTTTTTCAGGCTTTTTTTTTTTATAAAAAATAAAGATAGATAGATAAATGCTTTATTGCCACGCAAAATCCATGCTAATATTATAAATGCGAAAGGGTCTGTCTGTCTGCTACGCTTTCACGGCCCATCTGTTCAACCGATTTTGATGAAATTTGGTACAAGGATAGTGTATCCCGGGGAAGGACATAGGCTACATTTTATCACAAAAAGTTAAAGAATTCCCGCGGGAACTGTAATTAAATGTTACTAATTTAAAATTTGCAATGCCCTGACAGGACCTCATGCCAATGTGAACATGAACGGAAATATGAAATAAATAAAGAAAGAATAAAGGAATCAAAAAAATTCAATCCACGCGGACGAAGTCGCGGGCATCAGCTAGTATTAAAAATAAACATTAAAGATAACAAAGAAAAAGGAATAATGTCCGTTTGTTCGTTTTTTTTTATTCTCTCGTGAACTTCTAAATTAAAGGGGACCAAATATGAACCTTATGCAGTAATTTTGAAGCCGCTCAAGTTCATTTAGTTGCTCCTCAGTGAGATCAAGATAACACGTGTCCGCATAGTCAAGGATCGGTAGAAGAAGAGACTGAGACAGCGCTATTTTAGTAGGAATGGGAAGGACATTACGCAATCTACGTAGAGAACCAATTGCACCAAACATCTTTCTACTTAGCTCACTCATTTGCGGCATCCAAGATAATGTTTGGTTTGGGATAAGAGTCCCATCGAATATGACTGGTGGAAGCTGCGACAAAGTTATGCGTGAAATTAATTTTGAACTCCCAATGATTATAACTTGTGTCTTCTTTGGATTAACTTTAAGCCCAAACGAGTTACTCCAATTAGAAATGCGTAAAAGATTTTCATTGACCAACCTAATTGTATCAGGTAGATCCGCCACCTTACATTGGGAGTAGATTTGTAAATCGTCTGCATACAGGTGGTAGGGAGAAGTAATGCGGGAGCAAATCGAGTTGATGAAGATAGAGAACAATAGAGGAGACAACACGCCACCTTGCGGGACACCAGCCTTAACAGTCGACCATTCAGAAAATGAATCTTGAACTCGTACACGCTGCCGGCGCCCATGCAAGTAACTATGAAACCAGTCAATTACCCCAGGAGATATGTTAAGAGAACTTAGCACGGCGAGCAGAACATCAAAGTCCACAGTATTGAAAGCATTGCTAAAGTCAAGCAACGTCAATACTGTAACTTGTTGATTATCCATACCCAGCCGTATGTCATCACTGATTTTAACTAAAGCAGTAGTCGTACTATGACCAGGACGGAACCCAGACTGGAAAGGGTTTAGTAAGTTATGATTAGAGAAAAATTTACTAAGCTGTTGATGCACAAGACGTTCGAGTGCTTTAGATAAAAAGGGAAGGATGGATATGGGTCGGTAATCCGCATACGTCGGATTAGATTTCTTAGGGAGAGGAATTATTTGTGCTTCTTTCCAGTATGAGGGGAAATCACTGGACTTAATGGAATAATTAAAGATGTTAGTAATGATAGGAGCTAAGATATCAAGGATAGGGAGGATCATTTTACGAATAATGCAATCAGATCCAATTGCATCAGATGTGCTGGCTTTAATATTCTTCATAACATCACTGATGGTAAATTGGCTAAAGAAAAATTTTTGTTTTGCCTTTCCAACCCCTAATGTTTTAAGGAAATACCAGACCTTAGCCGAGTCTTCTTCCTCGACAACAGATTTATGGATATGGCGTCGTTGACTGTCTCTGCACACCATGTTGCAGCGATTACGTGCCCTATGGTACTTTTCACGGTTCAGATCAGTAGGGTTCATACGATATTTAGTTTTCGCAATGTTCTTTTTGTCCTGTAGCTTTTTTATATCTGCAGTGAGCCAAGGAGCAGGAAGATGCTTCATGCGAACTGGCCGTATTGGAGCTTGAATGTCGTATAGTTGTGTGAGTAAGGAGTTAAATATAGAAATCTGCTCATCAATGGTGTCAGCATTCGAGACTACCGACCAGTCGATATTGGCAGCATCATCTCGCAACCGGTCCAAGTCCATTCGAACAAAATTGCGCTGGAGAAGGATCCTTGGTTTAACTTTAGGGGGTTTCAATTTATAGGACAAATAGAGTAAATCGTGATATGAAAATGCGGAAGCATCACACTGACCATGCTTTGCAACATGGCCAGGGACCATTGGCCATGGCCAGGGGGCATTGAGAACCTCCTCCTTTTTTTGAAGTCGGTTGAAAATTTCATTAAAATCAGAACAGACAGACACATTTTTGCATTCATAATATTAGTATATATAAATTACGTTGCAATTATGTTACCTAATTTTAATTAAATAGTGGTCCACAGATCTATAATTATGAGGATATTAAAAAAAATGGACAGTCATAGGGACTGCCGATAGAAGTGAAAACGAATACTTAAAATAATTCAAAATAACGCGAGGTGTGGGTTACGGTTACACAGGACTTTTAAAAATAAATTACACAGCACAAATAATTAAAATATAAACCTTAAAATTAAGGCGTTAAAGTTAAATTACGAATGTACTATATTTATACTTAAGACTTTTTGTCTTAAGAAAAACGGTGTCGGTCACAGTTCTACATTTCTACCCCCTACCAAAAAGTGCTCAAGGCGCCTAAAGAAGTTTACACTTCAATAGTTAGAATGAGGGAATGACGCCTTGTATGAAATAAAAACCGGGCAAGTGCGAGTCGGACTCGCGCACGAAGGGTTCCGTACCATTATTAATAAATAATTACCTTTGTTAATGAACCGCAAGACAAACTTTGTTTCTAGAGGTTTATTGTTAATATCAAAAAAACTATGCTAGTTAGAGCATTGGCTATAGTTTTCCTGTAAAATATACGTAAATTCCTATTGACCATAATTATTTCAAAGGAGATCGGCGAAGTCTGACCCAGCTAATTTGAAAACCATTCAGATTCAGAAATCATTTAATATTTTTTAATATATTTCAATGTATTTTTCTGTGTAAACACCAAATTTTTAGAAGATGGGGATCAATAATAAAAATAATTACGAAACAATAAAAAAGTCGTTCTAATGGCAATACGGAGTATAGATACCAGAGTATAAAAGTAGAAACTAACGTGTCAAATGTCAAATACTGTCAACTCAATCAAATGTCATTCGTGGACCGTGGTTAGAGATGTGCCAACTCGGAAAAAACACGTTAACTCGAGTTGAAATTCAGGTAACTCGGAATTGAATTCGAGTTTCACAACTCGAGTTAGCATTTAAAGAAACTAAGTGTATTTTATTTGTTACAAAATACTTTTTTACATACATATTTGTACTTCAATCCAACTCTCTGTTAGGACAATTATTATTATCATTGCTTATCTTCGTAGGTAGGATTGAAATAAAAAGGGTACCTATTATAGTTTACCTATAATTATTTCATTAGAGTTAATACACATTTATTTTTGGTTTTAGTCTTAGTTTAGTTATAGTAAGTACTCATATTTAACAACAAAACCAGTTATGTATATAGCAGTCTTCACAAAATAATATCAGTCTAACTTTATAATGTAGGTACATATTATGTTATTAATAGTTTAATCATCACAATGAAAATATTCATAAATAGCTTTTTTAATAGTTGGTGTCATTCGGTCAATGCAATGGCGGGAGTACGTAGACAGAGAAAGAGATATAGACAGGGTGTCAGCGTATACAGTATGCGATATTAATTAATTAATAAATACGTAATTGTAATTAATTAAAAACGTTAATTTAATTCAAACGCGATGCATTATCGATACAGTCCCGCGCTGTAGTACCTGCCGGCACCCCTCGCTCTTCTTTTACCCGATGTCACCTGAAATGCTCACGCTTCGCGACGCGATTGTATCGCTATTGAATTGCTTCTGTCGCGCGTTGTAAATGCGACTAACGCCCAAAAGTAGCGATGCATAAGAGCGTTAGGGTTAACCCCCCTTTTCAAACAATAAGAATACTATAACAACCATCAATTTGTATGTCATAATACACTTACTGGCCGCGTTATGAATTACGTAGGTTTAATGTACCCAGCAGGTAGGTAACTTGTTTTTATGTAGGTAGGAAAGCGTATGACTATTTGGTACATAGTCAGATAATATTAATCTGCAGTGCCTGATAGATTTTTCAAAGCTATTAAATGGTCATCTGGCTTAAAAACCATGAAATAGAAATCTAACCTCACTTTTAACTATTACTACGAATATCTTTTTTCTCCCAACTTTATTTGATTGACTTTCATAAACTTTTTTGTTAGTCTGGTTTAGTATAAAAAGTATGAAAAGTTTGACGCGTGAACGTGAGCCTCAAGTTTGGGTCAAATACTATATGGGAGCTCGCCGACCTCCTTTTTCGATTGGTAAACTCCGGAGATAAGGGGGGGGAACGGTATTTTTTTAGACATTTTCCCCGATAAATCAAAAACTATCATAACTAAAAATAATTAAAAATCTGTTTTAGAATGTACAAAGTAAACCCTTTCATATGATACCCCACACAGTACAGTTATCTCACTTTTAAATTTCAACCCTCAGATTTTCCCCCCTTTTTAAATAAGAACAAAAATAATTTCCAATTTTTTTTAATTCCAGTGTCTTTGGGCCACTAATATGTGTATATTAGTGGCCTATTCCAAATTTCATGTCGATAGCTTCGGTAGTTACTGAAATAATCGAGTGTGACGGACGGACAGACGGACAGACAGACGGAGAAAGTCGCACCATAAGGGTTCCATTTTACCATTTTGGTACGGAACCCTAAAAAGTGTGTGTGTGCAGTTCAAACACGGCAGAAGTGAAACTTCAGAAAAGTAGCCTACGAGATAATGAGATAAATATTACTTGTATTCTATCTCATTCTCTCGCAGGCTAAATCCTATTATGAATATGTTTGTCTCTTTTTCGTTTCATCGAATTTTCAAATCACAATGATTCTAACGAAGTTTCACTTCAAAAATTGTCTAGGGTCGTACTTACTCGATATCGGTAAATCGATGTCGATGTTGATTTCGAAATCGTGCAAGGAGTACAGACTGCTGCTGTCCGCCGCTGGGTTTTTCTTCTCTTTCTGTTTCTCTGACTCGCTCGGGTTCTGTTGTTGCTGTAACTTTCAACAACATTATATAAATTTAGTATAAAAAATTTAACGTTTAAACTATCGTGAGTGATAATAATCATAACTATACAATTACTCCCGGATAAACTCACGGGTTCGAAACTACTCGGGCATTTTTCCGACATAACACGTCAGTTTATCCGGGAGTTACGTATAGTTTGAAGATTGTTTATTGTTTTTTTGACGATCTCTTATCCCCAAAGCTCCCGGGATCGATACCCGGAAGGGTCAATTTGGGTCCAAACAGACGCATAATAAACCTAAACCGCATAGACAAACATAACATCACGGACATAAGAATGTAACTCACAGCCAGTCTCTCTTTCTCTTGCATTTCTCTGGTCGCCTTCTCCTCTTCTTCTCTAATCTTCAACTCTTCCGCGGCAGCTTCTTCGTTCTTCAATAGCTCCTGTTGAATAAATGTTTTGACATTTTCATTGGATTTTGTTGTTTTGACGTAAATAAAGTCGATTGTTATCGGTAACGCAATACGACATCACTAACTCGAGCTGTCAAAAGTCTAATAAAGTTTGATAACCATTATAAAATATAGATTAAAGAAAAAAAGTGCGTTGAAATTTTATGAAGTGCTTGAATTTTAGAAGTGCACTACTAGAAGTGCGTTTTTAAGTTTGATACAGAGTTGTTGATTTGTCATCATCCCTATTAGGTACTCTGTGTGAGTCTGTACACTTTTAGACATTCAGAGCCGAATTTTGTAATGCTGTCCCTTTTTGGCAAATGCATATTGTAGTTGCCAAAAAGGGACATCATTAAAATATTTAACTAAATCAATTTAAGAGTCCTTGTTTGTGCAAGTGGGCCTCAATAACTAATAAAACATGATGGTGATAATAAGCATGGCCCGCTTGCAGAAACGCCGGGCTAACCTTTTAACCCAGAGTTAGCTGCTGCTTTGACAGAATTCGTACAAAACTTCTGTCAAAATTTCAAAAGAGCAACTCCCGAGTTTCTTGCTGGTTCTTCTCGGTAGGAGCGGCATTCTGAACCAGTGGTAGATTCACTCGACTATTCAAAAGTCTATTTATTTAAAAAATCTATTTTATTTGATTTGAATTTATTCCTGGGTTAAACGTAACCCGGCGTCTCTGCAAGCGGGCATTACGTTATCTTAAAACTAAAGCTAAAGAATAATTTCATGAATGAATTAATTGACTGCCTCATTGGTCTAGCGGTTAGCGTAGTCGACAGCGGATTACGAGGTCCTGGGTTCGATTCCCGGTCGGGCATAAAAATTATTTGGTACTGGGTTTTTCAGCTAAGAAGTTCTCAGTACTAGCCCGGAGTTAGGAAGTTGGTGGTGTTTCACCCCCGTGCCTCGGAGAGCACGTTAAGCCGTCAGTCCCGGTTATTATCACTAACATGATAATAGTCGTTAAAGCCCGCCAACCCGCATTTTGACGACCTCCCTGGCACAGTGTTGAGTGCTATTGTCTTAACGTGCGGAGGTCCCGGGTTCAATCCCCGGCAGGATTTGGAAATTTATAATTTCTAAAATTTCCCTGGTCTGTTCTGGTAGGAGGCTTCGGCCGTGGCTAGTTACCACCCTATCGGCAAAGACGTGCCGCCAAGCGACTTAGCGTTCCGGTACGATGCCGTGTAGAAACCGAATAGGGGTATGGGTTTAATATAACTGCCATACCCCTAACAGGTTAGCCCGCTACCATCATCATCTTCATCATCACTTACCATCAGATGAGATCATCCACTACAAGTTAGCATCGCAGGCTAAACTTACTTAAGGCGCCTTATACAAATTTCATACTTTTCCAGGTACACTTTAAAGAAATAGGAATTCTAGCTGTGGGGATATCATGGTATCAAATTAAAGGTCATGTATTCAGCGTTCGTTTGACCATATAAAAAATGCACACTCCATACAAATTTTCTGCATAAATACGTAATATCGAACGCATGAATCGCTTAAAATGACGAAAAATGGGGTCTGTTCAGGAACCCTCATTTATGTATCCGCTGCATATTTTAATTAATAATTTATAAAAAAATGATGGCATATATAGTCCTCTATCTAAACTATGCCACATTGTGCGTCCAAGTGAAGTACGTAGTCATTTATGCGTCCCACCATATTTTTTTCATACTTTTTCTAAGGAAAATATCCGAGGACTTGATTTTTCGCCTCAGTTTGCGCTGAAACGCGCTCGTGAACGGATAGGTGTATCACTTTTTGTCAAAATTTTTATTACGATTTCGCGAGTGCAGTGTTTGTATACTGCGGATGGAAAAAATTGATATTTTTATTTGGAACCGAAATAAAAGTAATTACAACACCAAAATTTATTTGGAAAAGCTATATACAATTTGAGATCTGGATATTGAGATATAGGAGATATAATTTGAGATATAGGAGATCCTGAATTCGACGAGTTTTTTCTTTTTTCAAAGCAAGTAGGTAAGTATACCGATTTCTACGAGATTTCTAAACCAGTTTTCGTAAAAGATCGAGGTTCACGAAATGTTTCATAAATATTTCTGAACCAAAGTACTTAATCAACCGAGTTTCTCTGACCAACTCCCGATTCCATCATGAGACCCTGGACACCAACTTCTTTCTAGGTCTTTAGTACCTACTTGGCAAGACAAATCCAATGAGCCCAAACACGAAGGAGTTAAGATGAGTATTTGAAGAGGTCCTGTGACGACCTCCCGATTCCATCATCATACCCTGGACGCCAAGTACATTCTTGGTCTTTAGTACCTACACGATAAGACAAATCCAATGAGCTCAAACACGAAGGAGTTACGATGAGTATTTGAGGAGTTCTCCACCATGAGTTCACCCGTGAAGTTGGTCATGTGTTCATATTTCAAATATCAGCTAAATCGGTTGAACTCTTCCAGTTCAATTCTTGAAAAATTCCTTTCACATTCATAGTAATTATAATATTATTACTAGCTGATGCCCGCGACTTCGTCCGCGTGGATTGAGGTTTTTGGTTCCCGCGGGAACTCCTTAGTTTTCCGGGATAAAAAGTAGCTTATGTGTTATTCCAGACTATAATCTATCTCTGTGACAAGTTTCATCCAGATCCGTTCAGCCGTTCGGGCGTGATTAACAAACATCCATCCATACATCCAAACTTTCGCATTTATAATATTTATTTGATTATTATTATATATTATATTATTATATTATTTGATTAGTAAGACTAGCTAATGCCGGCAAGTTCGTCCGCGTGGTTTTAGCTTTTTTGATTCCCGCAGGAACTCCTTAATTTTCCGGGATAAAACGTAGCCTATGTCACTCTCCAGGTCCTCAACTATACCAATACCAAAAATCACGTCGATCCCTTGCTCCGTTGCGGCGTGATTGAAAGACAAACCAACAAATCAACAAACCAAAAAACAAAAACACTCGCATTTATTTTATTAGTATGATTGTTACTATAGTTACCTACTAGGTAGGTGCTTTTCGTAAGAAACGTTTTCGTTCGACCGTTTCTTAAAATTTCAGCTCTATTTCATACAGATAAGAACTTTTATAGCATACTAGCTGATGCCCGCGACTTCGTCCGCGTGGTTTAAGTTTTTTGTTATTCCCGAGGGAACTACTTAATTTTTTGTGGGATAAAAAGTAGATTATGTCACTCTCCAGGTCTTCGTCTATACCCATGCCAAAAATCACGTCGATCCGTTGCTCCGTTGCGGCGTGATTGAAGGACAAACCAACAAACCAACTGACTTTCGCATTTATAATATTAGTATGATTTCATTTATCATCATACTAATATTATAAATGCGAAAGTCAGTTGGTTTGTTGGTTTGTCCTTCAATCACGCTTCAACGGCGCAACGGATCGACGTGATTTTTGGCATGGGTATAGTTGAAGACCTGGAGAGTGACATAATCTACTTTTTATCCCGGAAAATTAAGTAGTTCCCTCGGGAATAACAAAAAACTTAAACCACGCGGACGAAGTCGCGGGCATCATCTAGTTTATTATATAATATTTGAAACGCAAAAAAGAAGTAGGTATAGGTAAACGGTTTTAGGTTTTCATAAAAGAAACAGGTATTTAGATGGCGTGTATTATACAATTTTATGTGAAAAACTGTGTGTGACCCGGATAAGTTTTTCAATTATTTCCGTACCAGATGATGCCCGCGATTTCGTCCACGTGGATTACGGTTTTTTGATTACCGCAGGAACTCTTTAATTTTCCAGGGTAAAAAGTAGGTACCTAGCTTATGTCCTTACACCTATACATACAACCTAACCTTTTACGAAATTTCATCAAAATCGGTTGAGTAGATGGGCCGTGAAAGCGTGGCAGACAGACAGACACACTTTCGCATTTATAATATTAGTATGGATGCCTAGAGACAGCTTTGATTATTTACTAATGGACTGTATCGAAAAATGCAAATATGAATTGTGTACGAGAGCCACGGGGGCGCGGGGGCGCGGGGCGGGATCTCTGATTCGGCGACGCCGCTGGCAGCGACGCGCTAAGTTACCAACTTACCTACTTAGCGCGTCGTCGCCAGTGGTGCGCCCAGGGTTGCCAGGTGTTCGGTATTTTAGCAAGTATAACAAAAATGCCGAAGTATGAATGGTTCGGTTTATTCAGTTTCATACATAATGAAGTATAAGATTTGCCGCAATATATTAAGTGACGTTGCCGGTTCGTACACGCGCAGATCGTGACGTTTTCCATTTCTTTCTTTCGAATCGTGTCGAAACGTGAGCGAAGGTCAGTCATTTGTGATTTTTGATTTCAAATCAAGCGTAGACATGGTGAAGCCTAAATTATGCATACCTGTAACTTTTAATGCCTACTGCCATAATATTTGTGTAATTTTATAAAATAAATCTATACTAATATTATAAAGAGGTAAAGTTTGTGAGTGTCATAGGCTATATATTAACCCGAAAAATTTGGGAGTTCCCGTGGGAATTTAAAAAACTTATTTCACGCGGACGAAGTCGCGGGCATCTGCTAGTATTGTGTAAAATATTTATTATCAGTTGTGTTTGTTTCTATCAACGGTCTCGTCCTTGTTCGGTAGATTTCAAAACCAAATTTGGCAACCCTGGCCGTGCCACGGTCACTCCGGCGGACTTTTCTATTTTTATATTTTACGATTATTCTTTTTTAGGGTACCGTACCCAGAGTGTGCCACCGGGACCCTATTACTAAGCCTGCGCTCTCTGTCCGTCTGTCTGTCAGCGGGCAGTAGGTATCACATGAATCGTATGAATGAGAATGAATGAAATTACACTTTTATTGTAGGTAAACCACATAAAAATACACCAAATAAAAAAAAAATACACCACAATGAAAACCTGTCATGTGCGAGTCGGACACGAAGGGTTCCGTACCATTTAGTTTTACATTTGACATGTATAGTATGCGCGCGAGTTGAATGCATCGTGTGTCACCGTACAATATTAGCTCTGCATTCAACTCGCGCGCGTACTATAGGTACATAGAAGAACACTGTACCTAGCGTTTGTGAATGATCGGGCGCATACATACCTAATCTATCTATATTAGTAAGTAGGTAGGATGTCAATCTTTTTTCTATCTATTCTATATAATTATAAAATCGTTTGTCCTGACTGGCTATCAACGCACAGCCTAAACCGCTGGGGTTAGAAACTTGAAATTTTGACAGTAGGTTCCTTCTATGATGTAGGCGCTCACTAAGGAAGGATTTTTCAAAATTCCACCCCTAAGGGGTTGAAATAGGGGTGAAAGTTTGTATGAAAGTCCGTCATCTTTCAAGTTATATCCATGAAACTTGGGGTTTGAGCTTTTGGTAAAAAATAAAGAAGTACGTGTGTGTACATGACTGCCTCGTTGGTCTAGTGGTTAGCATAGTCGACTGCGGCTGACGAGGTCCCGGGTTCGAGTACCGGGTCGGGCCATAATAAGTGTTGGGTTTTTCTGACTAGAAATTCTCAGCACTAGCCCGGAATTAGGAAGTTGGCGGGGTTTCACCCCCGTGCCTCGGAGAGCACGTTAAGCCGTCGGTCCCGGTTATCATGACTAACATGATAATAGTCGTTAAAGCCCGCCTACCCACATTGGAGCAGCGTGGTGGGTCAAAGCTCTAAATCCCTCTCTCCTATGAGAGTGGAGGCCTGTGCCCAGCAGTGGGACGTTAATGGGCTGTAGTGGGTACGTGTGTACGTGTGTGTACTGTTTTTGGGAATTCCACCCCCAAAGGGGTAAAATAGTGGTTGAAAGCTTGTGTGAAAGTCCTTCATTTTTCAAGTTTTAGGTAGCCATGAAACTTGGCATTTGGGCTTTCGGTTAAATATGAAGAAGTACGTGTGTTACTATTTTTGAAAATTCGACCCGCAAAGGGGTGAAATATAGGAGGAAAGTTTGTATGAAAGTTCTTTATTTTTCGGTTTACATTCATGGAAATTGGTATTTGGGCTTTCGATTAAATATAAAGAAACACGTGTTACAGGATTTTTGGATATTTCACCCCCAAGGAATTTTTAAAAATTTCACCCGAGCGAAGCAGGGGCGCGTCCGCTACTATTTACTGTAATAATGTGGCGCGGAGGCATAGATATTAGGTATGTAATGTAGTAAATAAATAATAATCAAATATTTCAAGTAACAAAATTGGTTAGTTGGCTGTAAAATCGAGCGTAGAGCGTAGTGCTATATATGCGTACAGATATATGCTGTAGTGTGGCGAGTTTTATACCTACAGTTGGTTGCCGCCTGATTGTATATCGGGCCTTAAGGCTAACTTGTAGTGGATAAAAAAAAATTGGCAGTTATAGGACTGCCGATACAAGTGAAAACGGTTTTTTTTAAATAATTGAAATATAAACCTTAACAATAAGGCATTAAAGTTTAATTTCGAATGTAGTATACATATTTATATGATCGCGAGCATGTCGGTCACGGTTACGCGAATCTACATTTTTACCCCCTAACAAAAAGTGCTCAACGCGCCTAAAGATGTTTTACACTTCATAAAGAGCAGCGTTTTGGGTCTAAGCTCTAATTCCCTCTCTCCTGTGAGAGTGGAGGCCTGTGCCCAGCAGTGGGACGTTAGTGGGCTGTAGTGGCGGTGGTGAATTAATTAACCCATACCTGCGTCCTGGTTGCGCCCGTGTGCGATTTGAAGTTCATAACTGGTTTTGTATGCCGTCTAGTAAACGGGTCGTCGGTCTTTTTGCCTTTGTTCGCTTTAAACTGAAACAAACGTATTCAAAATATACGATTTTAACGTAGAAAAATATGATTTTAGACAAAGTCAAAAGGTTTTCTTACTGATTACGTTCGAAATTTTAAGAGTTAAGTTTGTATTTAAAAAATTACTAGATTATTTACTACTATATAGACTTATCTGTGTGTCCCTATAATAAGTGCTATATTTCTAAAACAAGAGCGCCAACAAAATTAAAATAATAAGCAATGGTAGTCAGCCCCCAAATTAGTTTGTGGGACTAAAGTAGATACTAGTTGACCCAAAATTTCAATATTCTATCCCCAGAGCGTTAAAGGTTGTACGTGAAATTTCAAGATTTTATCCCCAGAGCGTTAAAGGTTGTACGTGATATTTCAAGATTCTATCCTAAGAGCGTTAAAGGTTGTACGTGAAATTTCAAGATTTTATCCCCAGAGCGTTAAAGGTTGTACGTGAAATTTCAAGATTCTATCCCCAGAGCGTTAAAGGTTGTACGTGAAAAATTAAGATTCTATACCCAGAGCGTTAAAGGTTGTACGTGAAATTTCAAGATTCTATCCCCAGAGCGTTAAAGGTTGTACGTGAAATTTCAAGATTCTATCCCCAGAGCGTTAAAGGTTGTACGTGAAATTTCAAGATTCTATCCCCAGAGCATTAAAGGTTGTACGTAAAAGTCAGATAAGTCACAACTAGTACCATTAATACAAAGAAACATAGCAGTTACACTTACTTCCTCCATAATAGCTCTTTCGGCGGTCTCCACGTTCAGCTTCCGGTTCCTATTGTTAATGTAAGAGATACTCTGTATAGAGGATGTTCTGGTTTTGTCCAGCGCGCTTGCTCTCTCCTCTAACTCTTGTAATTTTGCGTTCAAGTCCGCTACTAATTCTTCATCTCCTCTGAAATAAAGTCGAGAAAAAAAAAACATTGTACTATTACAATCTAGCTGATAATTCCATAAATTGAGTCGAGATTGGCAATATAGTAAATAAATAATTAGAATTAATGTAGCTCGAAGAAATTTGTATGTCAGGTTTAACTGACGGTTCTAACTTTAAGTACAAACAATAAACATCTTGTATAATCGCATATTCTTACAAATAAATAAATTCATTTACAAAAAGCCTAAACAAAAAACTTTCCGTTCCCATAAATTCCCCAATTCCAATAAATCCAGGTGACTTTTCCAATTTTTCTTTCCCTAAAAACCATAAACGCACTATCACTAAAATTTGAAAAAGTCATTAGCCAAATTGGTCCAGTCGTTAAATTTTTACCAACCAACAAATCCAATAAGATCAATAATAATCTATCTCCTAATTTTAGGGGACCGCTTAGTCAGTAAGGGACCCTTTAATATTGGTGAAACAGAAACGATCCCCTAACTGGCACCTAAATATGCCAAAGAGTTCCTTAAGTCTTATGGGTCGTTGGTGAAACTGGGCATTTAAAACCTTTTTATCTTGTTATCTTATTGGAAACTCACCTCAATTGTGCTACGTCTCTCTCTTTCATTAGTTGCGTCTTTTTCATCGCATAGTTGGTGGGGTGTGGTCTAAACCTTTCTTTTTCTGCTACTATTTTTTCTATGTCTTCTTCCTACAAGAAAAATGATTATCGTTTCATAATAATGAAGTAAAAGCATAGTTGGCAGAATTCAATAGTAGTAATATTTATCCTGAAAGTGTAGCAAACAGACAGACTAGCATTTATAATATTAGTATGGATTATGATCCTTTAGCCTTACCTTAAACTCGTACATGAGTGCATCCTTAACCTCAGTGATCTTACTCCTAACAAAGTCCATGGTGGGTGGTTTTTTGTTCGCCTCTTTTATCGCCCGGTGCCATTTTTGAAACTCGTTGTCCGTGAATTCCTGAAAAAAAGTAAACTAATTTAAAAAAAATAAAGAAAAGAAAAAGAGTGAAAAGGGCTGTATTTTTTTGTAAGGATTCTAACCATACCCCATACATCCAAATCTGATCAGGCATTTAGAAGTTATGGTGGAATAAAGAAACTCACATACATACATGAACCCTGAAAACATTACACTCATTTTGGGCTGTTGTGTAAAAAATCCATTTCTTCCTCACATTACTTCTTGTGCTAAGTTTCTTATACTAATCACTAGCCGATGCCCGCGACTTGGTCCACGCGGACTTAAGTTATTTCATAATCCAGAAAGAACTTTGATTTTCCAGAGTAAAAAGTAGCCTATGTCACTGTCCAGACCCCAACTATTTTTTTTTTTTTTTTTTTTTTTTTATTATTTTTGTACAAAATATTGTCTTAAACCTAATTTTAAAAAAGTGGACAAAGGTAAAGCTTATCTCTAAAAAGAAATCTCTTCCAGCCTTCCTTGAAAGTGAGTAAGGTGAAATTGTTAAGTGGTATAGGTACAAAAATAAAATATATTGGAATTAAAAAAAAAATAGAAAATGTACAGTATTTACTTCAAAAATGTATATACTTACTATAAAAGTTAATATAAGTATGTAGTTATACTACTTACACTTACAAAAACATAATAATATAAACAATACATAAACATATAAATACAAAATAAATAAATTAATATAATATTTATAATATATAATATATACTATATAATACATACTATATAGTTATATTTATAAAGAAACTTTAATGATAAATATGTATACTATAACATTGAAAGAAAATGCTGTTTAACTCTGATTTTAAATATATGTACAGACTGACTTTCCCTGATTTGTTCAGGAAGGAAGTTCCAAAGACGAGTAGCTTCTGCTGTGAAAGATTTTTTATAGAAGATAGTGTTATAATTAGGATATTCAAGAGGTTTTTTAGAGACACATGTTCGCAAGGGTCTTGTAGATGGAAGCGACAGTGTAAAACGTTCCCTTAAATATTCAGGAGAAGAGTTTTTGAGGACATTAAAAAGGATGGTTAAAATATGCATGTTCCGGCGAAAACGGATCGGGAGCCACTTTAATTGACGACGGAAATCGGAGACGTGGTCGAATTTGCGCAGTCCGTATATAAAACGTATGCACAAATTCTGGAGTCGCTCGAGTTTGTCAAGTAGCTCTTCAGTGGCATCTAAGTAGCAGGCGTCAGCGTAATCGAGGATAGGAAGCAACAACGATTGTGCAAGCATAATTTTAGTACGTAGCGGAAGGAAATTCAGCAGCCTCCTCAAGGAATGAATCGAATAATGCAATCTTTTGCTGACTTGATTTATTTGGGCTGACCAAGTCAGGTTGCAATCCAAAGTCAAACCCAAGTTTTTTGCGGTACTGGTGTATTCTATGGGTATGCCGTTGTATTGAATACGAGGAAGATTGTTAAATTGTATGCGGTTCCTTAGTGGTCTGCTGCCTATAATCATGGCCTGCGATTTATTTGGGTTGACAACCAGCCCGTAGGCTTCAGCCCAGTCTTGAATAGCAGCAAGATCCGCGTTAGTTGCAATGATCGCAGAGTCCAAATCCGATAATTCTGCATGCCTATAGAGTTGCAAATCGTCTGCGTAAAGATGGTAGCAAGAAGAAAGATTTTTTGTAACTTCGTTAATAAATATAGAGAAGAGAAGAGGGGAAAGAACGCCGCCTTGAGGTACACCAGCAGGAAGATTAGCCCAGTCTGAGAGAGCCTCATCTGTGCGGATTCTCTGCTGACGACCATGAAGATAAGAGTGGAACCAGTCAATCGCAGAAGAAGATATGTTAAGGGAGCGTAGGATACCAAGTAGAACCTCAAAGTTCACTGAATTAAAGGCGTTACTAAAATCCAATAAGACAAGAATAGTGAGCTGTTTGTGGTCCATTGCATAACGAATGTCATCAGTGACTTTGAGTAAGGCTGTGACGGTGCTATGAGATGGACGAAAACCAGATTGAAACGAACTTAAAAGTTTATTATTATAGAGAAAAGAAGACAACTGTTTAAATACTGCATTTTCTATAATTTTGGAAAGGATAGGTAAGATCGAAATAGGACGAAACTGTGAAAAAGAATTAGGATTGGAGGATTTAGGTAGGGGGATTACATGAGCCATTTTCCACAGTGTAGGGAAGACCTTATTTGCCAGGGAAAAGTTTAAGATGTGAGTAATTATAGGCACTATAAGATCTATCACGAGTACTAACATGTCCCGGCTCAAGCCATCACTACCAATAGCCTTTGTTGTGATGGAAAGGATGTTCTTCTTAACATCTGCCTCTGCGATTTCCTGGAAAGAGAAGGGTTCGCACAAAGGTGGGGTGGCATTCGCTAATTTCCGAAGTGTTTGAGACTTAATAGAATTAGAGAGAATGACAGGAGGAGTGGAAAAATGAGTATTAAGTGCATCTAGGTCAGATATATTTGTAGAAGTATCCAGAAACTTACCCACACCTAAGGACTTAAGAAATCTCCATTTTTCAGGAGTAGAGGAGTTGTCAATTGAAGAGTGGATATAGCGACGCTTAGCTTTCCTACACATCCTGATACAGAGATTACGCAACTTCTTATAGGCAGCAACATTCTCGTCGGTTGGAATTTTTTTGCATTTATTCTTGGCTTTATTCCTTTTAACCATTACTCTTTTAATTGTGTCAGTGAGCCAGGGTGCTGGAGGATGTTTAATCCGGACAGGTCTAATACGAGCATGTGTGTCATATAACTTCGTAACAATAATATTAAATAACCTAACTTTTTCATCAATACATGATGCATTTAATAGCCCTGTCCAATCAATATTCAATGCATCGTCAGTAAGACGCTCCACATTAATATTCTTGAGATTCCGCTGCAGAATAACCTTATGCTTACGTTTATGGGCGCGCGCTTTATAGCGAAGAAACAGAAGGTCGTGATAAGAGAAGGGCGCAGTAAGCTGTCCGTGCGCAAGAACGTTAAGAGGATTGGAGCAAATTATTAAATCAAGAAGGGAAGGTTCGGAGTGTGGAGCAAAGTGGGTTTCTGCGAGAGGGAGTATAGTCATGTTTATGGAGGATACTAAGGATTTTAATTTTTCCGATCTACTATCATTTTTTAAAAGGCAAGTATTAAAATCTCCCATAAGGATAATGTCGGGGTAAGATGGGGCAAGATTTTCTAGGAGATTTTCAAAGGAGTCAAAGTAGTTGATAGAAGATGACGGACTATATAAAACACCCACAAGAAATTTCGAGTGGTGTGTACAGATTTCGATAAAAAGATATTCCAGGCTACCAGAGTAAGTAGTAGGTGACTGGCTAACGATTTTATGTGATAGATTGTTGCGAAGGTAAATACACACTCCGCCACCACCTTTACCCGTTCGATCATTACGAATGAGTGTGTAATCTGGTAGTCTGAAAAGTTCAGAGGAAAGGGATGGTTTCAACCAGGACTCTGAAACGAGGATGCAATCCACTGAAACGCCACTAAAAGATGCGAGAAAATCTGAAAAATGTGCCGGAACACTTTGCGCATTAATATGTACAAAATTAAGACAGCGAGAGTCGCTACCGAAAATGGAGTTAAGTTTTTGGTCAAGAGAAAAACTGACATCAGACGAAGCAGTACTGGACAAACTTTGAAATTCTTCAGAGGATGAACACGAAAAATATTCATCATCACAAGGGAAAAATTCAGACATATTTAATAAATACAATTATATAATATAATATATAGATACTAATAAATATAATAATCCTTACTTAAAATATAAATAGTTAAATAAAACTTTACAATGTTCTACATTACCCACACTCATTGGCAGAACTGAAGAAAAAACATCAACTTAAACGAATACAAACTAAAAATATTAGAAAACAAAAACTGAAGTACCTACTAAACAAATGGATTCCAGTCAAAATAATTTCTACAGTTTCAATATGTAGTTATGAACGGAAACATACATAAGTGAATCAAACAAGTAATTTAAACCTTAGGTACATTATTATGGCTTTGACGGGATAACGGAACGCAACTCAACTTATCAGTCCGTGCTTCTGTCTGTGTCAAATAAATTGACAGATGACAGCAACAGTGACAGATATGGGTATGACATTACGTGTCACGATCATAACAAAAATCATGTGATATTGTAAAATAAACTAAGTACCGTCTTATCAAATAACTAAAGTGAGTTGCTATTGTGACACAGCAATAACCCGGCCAAACAAGCATAACACTAAAATAACATCACCATAACTTCACTTTGCCGCAGTCTTAGCATTGCGACGCAGCCTTGTATGTTTCTGATCCTGAGAAGTCTGAGCAAGAGGAAATTTATTGATTAACAGGTCCAGTTCCGGCATAGAAATGATCTTGGCACGACTTTTATCCGGCAACGCAATAATGATTGTGCCATCGGAGGACCAGCAATTTCTCAACCCAAAATGTTTTCTGGCAGAGACAAAAATTTCTTGCCTAGGTTTAGTAAGGAATTCCGATATCGTAATGCCAGATCCTTTAAGGGCAGTTTTGGCGTTCCATACTGCATTCCTGTGCTTAAGACCAGTAAAGCGAACGAGTACAGGTCTGGGCTTATCTTTTTTCACACCCAAACGATGACATATATCAATGCACGTCTGATCAACACTGGATAACTTTAACTGATCACTAACTATGGAGCAAATCTTGGTGTCTAACTGCTCATTGCTGTCTTCTGGAAAACCATGGATTAGAAGAACTTTTCTACGGGAGGTTGCTTCATGTTTATCAAACCCGAGTACAAGTAGTTGTAACTGTTGACGCAGCATATCCAATGTCTTGCATACCATGGACTTGAAATCAGCATAGTCAGCGGCCAATGAAGCAAGATCTCCAGGTCCAGAAGTGACAGTGTTACCTGTGGTTTTCACACCCGTTTGTTGTGCAAGTGCTTTGTCAAAGCGATCCATCCTTTCTTCAAACATTTTTGTTATGTCATCCATGCCTTTTGCCAGTTGACTGTGTAGATCCATTGTTTAGAATAAATTGATGATAATAGTGAGTGAAATATATGTGCCAAATGATGCAGGTAAATATTAATACATTTAAGACTAAACTTTGTGTTTAATTATTGAATAAATAATTAAAATACTCAAAAAATAGGAACACGTTTTTTCAAGATGTTAACTTTTCCAACTATGCCCAACCATGACAAAGACACACTTTCGCATCCATACTATATTTTTTAATATTGACAATGCAAAAGTGTGTATGTCTGTTTGAAACATCTCAATATTGGTATCTTTAAATCAAGAGTGAATAGGCATCTTCTAGGCAAGCGCGCTCCACTTTAGGCTACGTTCAGCAAGTCTGATTGCAGCCAAGCGCTAGTCTATAAGAAAAAAAAACGAAATTGTTTTTTCTCTTTTTCTTTTATATCCACTACAAGTTAGCCCTTGACTACGATCTCTCCTGATGGTAAGTGATGATGCAGTCTAAGATGGTAGTGGGCTAACCTGTTAGGAGTATGGCAGTTGTATTAAACACATACCCCTAATCGGTTTCTAAACGGCATCGTACCGGAACGCTAAATCGCTTGGCGGCACGTTTTTGTCGGTAGGGTGGTAATTAGCCACAGCCGAAGCCTCCCACCAGGCCAGACCAGAGAAAATTCAGAAATTATGAATTCTCAAATTAACCCTGCCGGGGATCGAACCCGGGACCTCCCAGGATAAGACAACAGCGCTCAACCAGCGCCAGGGAGGTAGTCATAATAAACAATATTTTTAAATTTTAATATTGGAACGAAGTTCCTTATGGGACGATGCGGAGGGATACCCTAGCCGGCAAAAAACGTGCATAACGAAAATGAGTAAGATTTATGCGAAGACAAAAGGTCTTAAATATAAATATACTACATTCGAAATTAAACTTTAATACTGTAGTGTTAAGGTTTATATTTTAATATTTATTTTTACAACAAAAAAAACAATTCCTTAAAATGGAACTTGAAATTAATATTTATGTAATAAGGAACTTCGTTCCCACGTGTCGTGTCCCACGACATCACACTTTTTTACAAATGCGAAAGTGTGTCTGTCTGTTAATGTCAAAATGTCACATGTCAATCGTGTGTTTGTCGGTTACCTGATTGCTCACAAACTCGAGTCGGAACACTCTGTCCTGCGTGCCGTGGCGCAGCTTGAACCCTTTGTTAGTTCGAGTGTTGCCCAAGTTGTACACTTTCGCCGTTTCGTACACGTCTATTATCTCCGCTACCTGGGAAACAGAGGACGTAATAAAAATTCATCTATTCATCTTAATTCCAGTATCTTCTAGCCGGTGACATATCTAGTGAACGGTACGATGAATAGCGTCAGTTTGTATACTGTTTACATAGGTAATGCGCATACTTTAATACTATACAAGAATTAGACTTCCTAGTTATATGCAGGCAGACCGTCACTATTGTCACCAGAGGACAGCGTAGCACCTACCTATTAAGGAGGTGAGGAGACTCGTGCTCAGTAGTGAGCCGGCAATGGGTTGGAGTTTGGAGAGAGAGAGAGAGAGAGAGAGAGAGAGAGAGAGAGAGAGAGAGAGAGAGAGAGAGAGAGAGAATTAATATCTCGCTCACCCTGTACACAGGATTGCCGTTGTTGTTGCCGATGCCGATGCGCACGTAGCAGCCCTGCACCACGCGGGAGAAGAACGGCAGATGCACTAGTCTCTCCAATTTGAACCTGAACACAAGCAAACATTTTTAGTCAAACTCAAACTCATATTTTTTTAATTCAAATAAAGTTATTCAAAGTTATTCAAATAAAATTAAATAAGTGCTTTTGAATCGAATCAAGTGAGTCTACCGCAAGTTTGGAGAACACCATTCCTACCGAGAAACACCAACAAGAATCACGGAGGTTGCTGTTTAAAAAAAATTGGCAGTCATAGGGACTGCCGATAGAAATTAAAACGATTAAATATTGTTTTTTTAAATAAGTATATATATGATTTTATAAAAAAAATGAAATATAAACCTTAAAACTAAGGCTACAAAGTTTAATTACGAATGTAGTATATTAATATTTGAGACCTTTTGTCTTCGTAACAACGCGAGTATGTCGCTGTTCGTGAGCATGTCGGTGACGCGAATCCACAAGTTTACCCCCTATCAAAAAGTGCTCAACGCGGCTAAAGAAGTTTTCACTTCAAAAACATTTACAATTACATCAATGTGTAGATGTCACCGTAAAATTGCAAAAACCGTTAGATTGTAATCTAACGGTTTTTGCAATAGTTATCTCAATAGATGGTAAACTGTCGAAAGATTGTGAACCGTTCAATGTTCTGAGTGTAAATTTTTGAAATATTCATTGTATTTACGCTTTCTTGTAGGTTAGGTTAGGGGTTTTATCGGGTTAATTTACCTAACAGATTACAATCTACCGAAAAATAATGCATTACATTGTAATCTTTCGACAGTTTACAATCTCGCTAGTTAGATTATAATCTAACGGTTTTTACAATTTAACGGTGACATAGATATACATAAGTAACCGAAGTCCTAGCATTGCTGGAGCAAAGCAAATACATGCCCTTTTATCTTTAACATAATCTTGAACAGTATAATAAGCTTTTTTTCAGGAGCATACTTTTAATGGATTTCTTAAACTTGTGTAAAGGCAAGTTTAAAATAGGATGTGGTTATTTTAATATTAAAATAATGAATAGTACAATAAAGATAAATCGCTTGGCGGCACATCTTCGCCAGTAGTGTGGTGCCTAGCCACGGCCGAAGCCTCGCACCAATCAACTGTATAGCGTACGTAGTTCCACTAACCTGCTAAGTCTGAGTTTGTTGATTTGTTCCCTCGTGTCCGCGTATTTGACCTCTACTTCTTCTCTCTCCCGCTTCTTCTCTTCTTCTTCTACGTCTGAAGAAGATGAGCTCGACGAGCTTCTTCGACCTGGGAAGTTGAATTTTATTTTTAAGTCCTTATAATAAATCCATACTAATAGTACAAATGCGAAAGTGTATCTGTCTCTCTGTCTACTAATTTTACATGTCTCTTTGCGTCATATTCCCTTTCCATTAATCAAAATATAATGGCAGGGGTTTTCTTGGGATAATAATGCGGTGGGTTCCCACGTCCTTTTGCATACGACTCGACTTAGAGTACTATTTTAACGATTATTATGACATGTTAGTGATGAAAACTAGGACCGACGGCTTAGCGTGCTCTCCGAGGTACGGAGGAATCGAAAAGGCCAAATTCGGACTACCAAATTCGGTCACCCATCCAGTTACGGACGTGGGTCAATTTTGCTTAACAATCACAATCAACTGATATGCGTTGTCGCAACTAGGCTACTCGTCGCTCGTATTTAAAAGATATATATGTCACCGTAAGATTGCAAAAACCGTTAGATTGTAATCTAACTAGCGAAATTGTAAACTGTGACGGATTGTGTTAATTTTTGAAATATTCATTGCATAAATACGTTTTCTTGTCTCTTTCTTGTAGGTTAGGTTAGGGGTCGACATGAATAATCAGGTAGTTGCCCGGCCTGCATCGGGTTAATATAACTAACAGATTACCATCTACCGAAAAATAATGCGTTATATTGTAATCTGTCGACAGTTTACAATATCGCTAGTTAGATTACAATCCAACGGCCTTTTCAATCTTACGGTGACATATGTATATATATATATATAATATATATAGCCAGCAAACGAGTAGGCAGGTCGGGTCATTTGCATGTTAAGTGCCAATGTGTTGCCGGCTTTTGAGATATTTGTCTATCCATCTTCTGAAGAGCCCCATATTATAATCATGAGGGAACACAGAGGATGGAAGCTGGTTCCATAATTTACAGGTACGTGGCAGAAATGACCTGGAATAACGGGAGGTGGAAGAAGACCACAGGCATTCAGGTGAGGATGTAATTTGTTTTTGCGAAGGGAGAGCTGGAGAACAATTTTACATGACTCATGTCAACGTAGACGTTTAAATGAAACAAACTTACCTTGAGATTTGTTGTCCTCAGACTCGGAGCCCGAGTCATCAGAGTAGATATCTGACGCCTTCAGCTTCACGCTCTGTTTGCTGGTGCCGCCAGCTATTATCTCTTCTTCTGCATCCTGGGAACAAAGACTTTATAAATGCCTTCATCATCACTACATGTGATGGTGGTCACTCATCATCACTTCGGTGGTTTGACGTATTCAGACGGTATGTGTAAACAATGTGAAATCATCCGGATCAGCCTCATTAATGGGTGTCCCTCAAGGCTCCATTCTGGGTCCCTTCATGTTCTTGGTATATATAAATGATTTACCATATTTTGTCCAGGATACTTGCCATATTGTGCTATTTGCTGATGATACGTCTTTAATTTTTAAAGTCGATAGAAATAAGGATGATTTTGACGACGTAAATAGTGCCATTTCTCAGGTCACTCACTGGTTTACTGTAAATAACTTACTTTTAAATGCAAAAAAAAACTAAGTGTGTTAAGTTCGCACTGCCCAATACCAAGAATACACGTAACATTAATCTAGTGGTAAATAATGATATGTTAAAAATAGAAGAGGCCACCGTGTTCTTGGGGGTGACCTTAGATGCTAAGCTTCAATGGGGCACCCATATATCAAATCTAGCTGGTAAACTCAGTTCTGCTGCTTACGCTGTCAGAAAGATTCGGCAGTTAACAGACGTTGAAACTGCAAAGATTGTATATTTTGCTTATTTTCATAGTATTATGTCTTACGAAATCTTGCTGTGGGGTAAAGCGGCAGATATTCAAAAAATATTTGTATTACAAAAAAGGGCAATACGTGCAATTTATAATTTAAAACCATGTGAATCCCTTAGGGAGAAATTCAAGGAAATAGGTATTCTTACAGTAGCCTCGCAGTATATTTACAGTAATCTAATCTTTGTAAAACAGCACATTCAGAATTACAAAAGAATATGCGATCTGCACGATAGGCCAACTAGAAACCGTCATAGGCTCGTGACTCCATCGCTCCGCCTCAATAAAGTCCGAAGGTCGTTCGTGGGAATGAGCATACTATTCTTTAACAAAATTCCTCAACCTATTATAAACTTGCCTTTACACCATTAAACAAATGCTCCTAAAAAAAGCTTATTATACTGTCGAAGATTATATTAATGATAAAGGCGCATGGATTTGACTCGCTCCAGCAATACTCAGGACAGTGGTTACTTATGTATCTGTATATGTTGTATGTAGATTATTGTAAACATACCATATACTATTTTTTATTTTCAAAAGAGCAACCACCGAGTTTCTTGCTGGTTCTTCTCGGTAGGAACGGCATTCCGAACCAGTGGTAGATTCATTTGACTATTCATAAGAACTTGTAAAAAGTCTATTTGAATAAAAATAATTTGATTTTGATTTTGACGCCCATACCAATGACAGACCCGGCTACTGTGTCCGTTTTTATCTTATATCCAAAAGTTAGCCCTTGACTGCGATCTCTCCTGATGGTAAGTGATGATGCAGTCTAAGATCGTAGCGGGCTAACCTGTTAGGGGGTTCACCCGTTCCAACAGATAGATGCAGCAGTGGACTTTGTTTTATAAAATGTAGTTATAAGATCTATGTATGTATTCATGATAAAGTGTATAAAAGAGTAGTCTTAAATGAGTAGACCTTGTGCTATCCTCTGCCTAGATTGAATCACAAACGACTTTACCTAAATTGTGGGCCGGAATTGTTTAATAATTTACCAAAAGTAATAAAAAGTATTAATAAGATTAACATTTTTAAAAAGAGACTCAAAGATTTTATAATTCATAATATAACTGACTTCTGAGTCCGTCCCTGGAAATTTATAAACATTGCAAGGTTCTTTTTATTTCTACCCACTTGCATTATACTATTATGTTGTTTACTTGTTGCTCACCGCTGTGCGTAATGATGTTATTAGGTTAAGTTTATGATAAATACTGATAAGTTCTCATTAAGTGAAATTTTTTGTAAATTTCTTTGAGAATAAATTCTTTAACCACAATTAATGAATGGGAAGGGTTACAGCAGATATAGCTACACTCACATCATCATCTTCTTTCCTCTCCTGTTCCTGCGCTCTCTTCTTCTGTTTAGTCTCGACTCTGGTCGCGCGCGCGTCTCGCTGCGCTCGCAGCAACGCCATCGCGTTCACTCGCCGGTCGTCGACGTTGCGTTTTCGCTCCGTTTTCGCTCCGAACAGCGGCGAGGCGGAACGTTCCGCGTCGCGCTCTGTGTAAGGAATAAAGAAAGATAACTGTAGAAAAACCTTCATGTATGATGATACCAAAATCCATATTAATATTATGAATTTGAAAGTGTGTCTATCTGTCTGTCTGCTACGCTTTCACGGCCCACCTGTTCAACCGATTTTGATGAAATTTGGTACAGGGATAGTTTGTATCCCGGGGAAAGACGTAGACTACTTTTTAAACCGGAAAATTAAGGAATTCCCGAAGTCGCGGACATAAGCTAGTCCATATCTTATTAACTTATCTATCAACGCACAGCTCAAACCCCTGGATGGATACAGATAGTATTATGACATAGGCATCTGTTATGAAAGGATTTTTGAACGTACATACATACATATATACACACACACACACACACACACACACACACACACACACACACACACACACACACACACACACACACACACACACACACACACACACACACACACACACACACACACACACACACACACACACACACACATGCTTTTACTTATAAATATATATATGTATTCCTGTAATGTTCTACTCTGTTAAAATATGTTTCATGTTTTTTATTCTGTAATCGTTTATGGCCCTATTTAATGTTAAGATATATTTTTTTTGTTATTAATATGAGTTTGAAACGCTGTTGATTACTTACAAATAAATAATAAAAAGAAGAAAAAAAAAATTCAACCTCTAAGAGGTCACCCTCTGTCTGCCAGTCTGCTACACTTTACGCAAGTAGTGTTACTCTGATAAGATTTATTTTGCTAACCGGCCTCTTTGCAGAAATAATTGCCTATCAGCCAATCTTTGTGACTGATTTTGATGAAACTTGGTATAGGGGTAGGTTACTTCCCGGGGAAGGACATAGGCTATTTATTAGATTAGCATGATGTTTCTTCTTTATTAATAGTTGCATTTTTTTTGCTGGTTTTGTACTCACCAGCATCCTTTGAGTCATCCTCAATTTCTCCCGGACTCTGTGGAGGTTGTTCCTTTTCAGTTTCTGGCTCCTTTTGTTCCACCACCTCTGACTCTGTAACAGATGGAATCTTTAGACCAATATACATGGTGAAAAAAATTCACGGGGCATGGATGAAAAGTGCATCAAATGTTGAAGATATTTAAGGCGAAATACACCCGAGTTAGGAATCGTACTTTCTCCCGTGTACTGCATAGCGCTTTATACTACACCTGCGAGGAAAATAAGGGATACTTTTGAATTCATCAATTCACTAACACTGATAGACTACATTTTGAGGATCTATTTCAGAAATTAAAAATTAAAAAAAAAAACAAAATATCTCGCGCGCGATCATTATTTTTCTTCTTTTTTAACGACGCATAAATAACGCAACTGATCAGTATCTTTATGCGATGCGAACGAATATGTATAAAAACAGCGCGTCAACAATGGATTTTCATACACTTTTTCTGCTCGCTTAACATTTAAACAAAGAAATTTCATAAATTTTTTCCGCCCGCATATTTGGTTGGAAGCAGTGACGTACCTACTTTATTCCTCGTTTTGAAAAAACTAAGAAGGTACTTTCCGAGCGGGTGTAGCATAATAGTAATTAAAGCCCGCCAATCGAAGCCGCATGGTGGGTCTAAGCTTTCATTCCCTCACTCCTATGACAGTGGACCTTACATAGTCTCCTGTGTCCAGCAGTGGGACGTTAATGGGCTGTAGTGGACCATGTAGGTGGGAGTAGACGCCGCAACCAACCTTTCCTCTCCTTGTCAGCGTCGCGCTGTTGCGCTTGCTTCGCTCGCTCCTGCTGCGCCCTCTGCTCGCGCAGCGCTCGCCGCCGCTTACGAGCTGAGCGGCGCCGAGCGAGCTCGCCGGGCGAAGCGCCGCGCTCGGCCGCCGAGCGCTTGGCCAAGCGGAGTTTACGCTCGATCTCCCATCTTCAAATACAAATTCAAAATTCAAATCATTTTGAAGTCTCTTCACTTCTTTAGAATCGTTGTGATTTGAAAATTCGATGAAACGAAAAAGAGACAAACATAATATTCATAAATAGGATTTAGCATGCAAGAGAATGAGATACAACACAAGTCATATTTATCTCATTCTCTCGTAGGCTACTTTACCGAAGTTTACTCAAGTTTCAATTTTGTCGTGTGTGAATTGCGCGCACACACACACACACACATACTTTTTTATTTATTTAAGTTGACTTTAACAAGTGCTTTTGAATAGTCGAGTGAATCTACCACTGGATCGGAATGACATTCCTACCGAGAAGAACCAGCACCTCGGTGGTTGCTCTTTTGAACAAAATTAATTTACAATTTCATCAATGTGTAGATACTTATGTAACCTATGATTAATATTGCTGTTTTATGCAACTTAAAGTGAACATAATTAAAAAGCACGACTGCCCTGCCATATAATATTATACCCAATGTCACTCGGGAGGATGGTTTTTTTTAATCAACTACACTGACTGCGATCTCACCTGGTGGTAAGTGATAATGCACTCTAAGATGGTAGCAAGCTAACCTGTTAGGGATATGGCAGTTATATTAGACCCATACCCCTAACAGACACACACGGCATCGTACCGGGACGGTACATCGCTTGTGGGCACGTCTTTGTCGGTAGGGTGGTAACTAGCCACGGCCGAAGCGTTCCACCAGGCCAGACCAGAGAAAATTTAGAAATTATAATTCCCAAATTGACCCTGCCGGGAATTGAACCCCAGACCTCTCACGTTAAGACAACAGCGCTCAACACTGCGCCAGGGAGGTCATTCATTGCTGTTTTATGAAATTAAAGATGGAACAAGTGAACAAATACAGTATCAACTGCTTCAAGTGTCTTTACTCAAACGAGTTTAAAACAGTATCATTCGCCATTGAGATGCATTGCACCTAGAGAAGACAACTCACCTAGTTTTCATCAAGTCTCTCCTCTCAATGCGCTTGAATATCTCCTGTTCTCTCTCCTTTTCTGACATAGCCGCCAGACGCGCTCTGTCTTCTTCATCTCCCATGAGATTCTCGTCGTATCTATAAAAGAAATTGTGGTACTATAATGTCATGAACAGCTCGTAGAATTGAACATTTCATAAAATGATTGTGTTTTATGAAATAGTCAATTATTACTGACCATATCCATGAACAATTTTTTAATCTCCGTTGAACTCTTTAATTTTCCTGGGAAGAAAATAAGGGTCTTTCTCCAAAATACAACCTGTCTTTGTACCAAATTTCATCAAAATCAGTTGCAAAGTTGAAAAGAAAGCATAGCAGACAAACACACTTTCGCATTTATAATATGACTAGCTGATGCGCGCGACTTCGTCCACGTGGATTAATGTTTTTGACTCCTGCGAGAACACTTTAATTTCCCGGGATAAAAGTAGCCTATGTGTTATTCCAGTCTATAATCCATCTCTGTGCCCAGGTCCGTTTAGTCGTTCTAGCGTGATTGAGTAACAAACATCCATTCATACAAATTTTCGCATTTATAATATTAGTATAGATTAGTATGGAAGTATGGATAACTTACCCATCATCAAACTCTTCTTCTGAATCTATGGAGTCGTTGTCTGATGAATGAGATGACACCTCACCTGTGAAACATTTCGTTTTGTTTTTAAGCAGGGTTTTTACTCACTATTACATATTATTTTTATTACATTTCCTTATATGCTTATGTATCTTATTATATATCTTAATCGAACGTGAACTAAACGAAGAATGGTGTTTTGTGAGTGGGAACTGGAATAGCTTTTGCAATTTCGGGACAAAATTTGAAGAGGTTGTTATACTTACGGTGCCTTCTCAATAATAATGATTATACTCTTTGCTAGGCAGAACATTAATCTCTATAAGCAAATAAGTAATACTCACAATCGAAGTACTAGAAACCGCCATAAGTAGAAGATGCCATAACAGGGTCATATCGTATATGCAAGTTGCAGAAATCCTTTGTGGGATCGAGTGCACACTTTTATAACATGGTACCAAAGGAATTTCTGGATATCCCATTGCATAAATTTAAAGACTATGTAAAACAGCATTTGTTAAGTCGAGGTTATTACACCATTGATGATTTTCTGAATGAAAAAATGGCATGGAAGCAACAGGCCTTGCATCCAGCAGCCCACGCCTCAGTGTAAATACTTGTATCATGACATATCAATAGGGATGATTGATATGTCTCTGATAGATATGATAGAACTCAATCAAATTAGCTAACCTTTATAAAACTTAAAAATGCATTTCTAGTATGGAAGATGTATGAAATTCACAGTTGTGACATCAAATAACAACACACTTTTTTTCTATAATCTATGTTTATCAAAATTTATTTAACTTAAAACTAATGGAGGATGTGAATTTTAGATTTTATGGTAGACCCCTATTTAATAAATAATCAGTTAGAAATAATTTATTTTTGATATAGACATCATCCCTATTGTATATTTTTTCATTTTGTAACATTTTTCTTTTTAAGAAAAGAGCAACTGCTGAGTTCCTGGCCTGCTCTTCTCAATAGAATTAGCTTTCCAAACCGGTGGTAAAGTTTGACGTATCATAAGTGACACAAGTTGACCTACATGAAATAAATAAATTATTTATCATTTATAGTTTTCACCTTCCTCTGGTTCACTGTAAACATCCTTCTTCTTAGCAGATTCAGTGCTATCAGTACTTTTCCCAGGTTCCGGTCTGTTCCTATCATCCGAGTGGTCTGTTGAGCTCTTTCTGCTAGTCTTGGCAGGCTCTTTCTTTTTGGAGGTGTCGCTTCGTGCTTCGCTGTTTGATTCCGATCCCGATGATGATGACGATTTGCCTGCAATGATTGATTTAAATAGCTTTTGCAGGAAGAACTCGCAGAAATTGACATTGAGGCTAATTCTTTCGTATACAATATCTATACTGAACCAAATTGAAAGGACTTAAATCTAATGCTGTCCATTTCTGAAGGGATTATTGTGAAAGGGTTAGCAGCATAATGGAGAAGTTTCAAAGTCACAAGTCTGTTATATTAATAATAATAATCCATACTAATATTATAAATGCGAAAGTGTGTCTGTTTGTCTGCTATGCTTTCACTGCTCATCTATTCAACCAATTTTGATGAAATTTTGTACAGGGTCAGATTATATCCCAGGGAAAGACCTTTATATCCAAGAATATTAAGGACTTCCTGCGGGAATATAAAAACCTTAAACCACGCGGACTAAGTTGCAGGCATTATCTAGTAACAAATAAGGGGGCGCAAGCAGTAAGGCTGTAAGGTAACACACACAAATTATTATTAGCATGAAAAGATGTAGTTACCATTTTTCTTATCATCGTCATCCCAGTCTGATTCGCTGCCTGATGATTTGGGTCTGGGCTTTGATGGAGGAGGAGAGTTTTCTGGCTTCTTCTTCTTCTTTGCCAAGTTTAGAAATTGCTAGAAAGAAAGTTTTATGATCTAAGTAAGTAAATACTCATACACAAAATTCAGGAGACCTGAGTTATGATCAATCCTCCTGGGTACTCCTTGCTTTCAAGCTAAGCAATAGCGTTAGTGTAAAGATGGGAGAGGGGTTTTATACCTACTGATTTATTAATAATCTTCAAACTATTAATATAGAAAAATGGGGTATATTAAGACATTTACTATTTGTAAAAATCTCTTTGGAAAGTTATTTTAGTTCATGGTATGATAAGTTTTTAGTAAACAATGTCGATTACAGTTCAGAAACATTATGTAAGGTTTCTGAACGAACGCAGCTGTTCGGTCGTACATTAGGTACTTGCGTATGTTTTAAACTTCCGATTTTAGAGTTTAGACTCATTTATTCTTATTATACGCTTATGAGGACTTAGTTGTCTTTCGGATAAGATACGTCGGCCAACAAAAGCTTAAAAACATCTTAAAATCGTGTCTTTTTTTCTTTATTTTCCATGAGTCATGAGGCCATGGCCTAAACAGTGATCAAAAACATTGAATTCTAAATCGTAGCAAACCAAATTTTCAAAGCGCAAAATAGCGGTTATTCTCTAAAGATATGTTCAGCAATGCGCATTGGACATAATTAAACCCTCCAGACATTGATCTTGGCCTGAATACGCCAACAAAACACCAAAGGAATGTCGACGATTCTCGAGACGCAACTAACCTAAAGTCACTTAGAGAGCTTATAATTAACTTACTGAGTCCAAGTCTGAACATTCGCTGCTAGAATCTGAATCTATCAATGGCTTATTTTTCCTTTTAGCCATTCTGATGCACTTAAAACTATGAAATACGTTACGAGTTTCTTCTTTCGTTAAAAATTCTTCCGTCAACTTTACAGTTTACACAAGCAACCAAGAATGTTGCCCGTCTAGTGTCTACTTGTCCGCGGCTCCGCGCATTCTCCTTAATATTATTCTTTATTCATTGAAGACAGTTTATTCAAATTCCGCACATAAAAAGAACCTGGAAAATCCTAGCTGATTTTCTCAAAACTTCTTTAGAGTGTGAAAATGTGTACCTGTGTTATCAGGAAACTTTCATAATATAATAGGTAATTTTTTGTTGTATAAATATAAAAAAAAAACGATCATTTTATTGATCACTTAAACACATTTTACTGTACATAAATAAGCACGATAAAGAGTACCTACTGAAAAATATTTAAATTACAAATTATTTTTATACAGATTGACAGTAGGTAGGTATGCACAAAGCAGTTTAGCTTTCACCAGAAAGTTGAGGCAATTTTTATTCCGGCAACACTAGCATATACAAAACTAAAATAAATGCTATTAAATATATTAATAAAAAATCAATTCTTGTATAATATTTGGGATACCTGGCAGTAATAATGCAAATGTGGCCTTTGATAATTTGTGCATAATATTTTAACAATGACTTTGTATCGCTTGGATAAGTTTTTTGATTTTCTTTAAGCGCGTCTTTACAAAGCGTCATTCATCATCATCATCATCACTACAGTCTATTTACGTCCCACTGCTGGGCACAGGCCTCAACTCTCTTATGAGAGCAGGAATTAGAGCTTAGACCCACCACGCTGCTCCAATGCGGGTTGGCGGGACAAAACGTCATTACCTCATTCTAACTATTGAAGTGTAATAGTACATTACATCGCGAGACCGGGAAGTACGCGTTTTCTGGTCGAGTGTTAGTTAGACGGCCGAGCTACGCGCAGCCAGCTATATACGAGACCAGAAATGCTCTCCTGGTCGAGGTGTGTATAGTGCTTTTCTAAAAAATGAAATAAGTGATTTTTCTTTGGATTTCGGCGGAAGCAAATTATTTTTAGCTAATTCGGCCTCCGCTCTCAGAAAAGGAGGCGTACAATCTAAATCCATAATATCCTCACTCGAACTCATTTTTTCGTCACTTTTAAATAATAAATTATAACGATTAGGTATGTAGTTAATTCCCGCCTTTCAATATTATAAATATAAAAAATAAATATTAAAAGTCCTTTACACTATTTAGGCCAAAGAACATTATAAAAAGTTACAAGATATTCAGGAAGAAAGATTCCAAATTCAAACTTATGATATGTAATGAAAATATATACAATATTTACTGGCCTAGGCCGGGAAGTTTAACTTTCGAACTCATTGACAGGGTATGAAATGTGCACATTCATTTTTTAGAAAATAAAAATAACTATATTATAATATAACTACAATTGGGATAAATCAACCAAAATTTTTGAAATTTCTGCCACTTTCAGTTTTCACTAGACAGACTCTATGACTCCAGAAACATACCTCTATAATTTATACAATTGGACTTGAAATTGGAATTGAATTTAAAACTAATTGGACATCTTTTCATAATTATGTTCATTCCTAAGTAAAGGGGAACTTTTCCTATCTGGCAACATTGGAAAAAGTCTTGCGTTCGGAATTCGGATTTCGGATACTCGCATTGTTATCTAATGAATAGAAGTTTTGTCAATAGAACATTTCTAGTAAAAGCAAACAAATACTCTAAGCTGATGTTTCTGTAATTTTATTTTAAATAGAATGGTGCATTACTGATAAACCTTATTTGACACACCTCTATGGCATAATCTGTATCTATCTCTGCATTATCTGTACATTGAAATTTTCGCAAGCTATTTTAAACCTAAAAGTCTCCGCAGTTAAAGTCTATATTTCTTAACAAATAATAATTATTTATAACAAGTGTCTATGTCAAAAAACAATGAATGCTTGACTTTTCGGTTTTCGCTAATTTTGATTTACTTTTCCATGATTTTCAATACGATTTTCGTGTGTTGTTGTTTATTGTGTATTTAATAATTGATCTTTTAATTCGTATCAACTAGGTATCAATAATTAAAGGCGTATTTAGTAAACGAATCCTTCCTATTACGTGGTTAACACTTCAGTGCGACTGTGTTGTACTAGAAACAGTTATTTAACCAAAATAAATAGAGTAACGGGCTTCCCGTTAGCACTTGATCGCAAAACATTATTATGCCTCATGATTTGAAGAGTCTGGCTGCGAGGAAAGCTATCATGGTATGTACAAATTGTTTTTGACTAAAATAGTTACTGAAGACCAAGTAACAAGAACCCTGCGAACCACTGTGGACCATTGTAAATAGAACATAGAACTAAGAACATTGTGAATATTATTGTGAACAAGTAAATACAGTCCACTGAACAGAGCCGAGGGATTTTAGTTTGAATCCCTCCCCAACATCTTTGGCTTCTAATTGTGTTGTGAACTTGGAATAGTTTATCTTAGTATTATATAAGCTTACCGTGCAAAAGCCAAAGCTACTTCCCCTAATGGGACATTAAGTTTTCGATTTAATTCGTCATACTTATCAAATGCCCCATGGTTTACTAAAATGTCCGAACTTCATGAACATCTTGATATTATAAACACTATAAATGAAGTTGAACACAGAGCAAAGAGGTAAGTGAGAGGTACCATACTCCTGTATAGGTGCAACAACTGTCATAGTAGCCGCCAGCCAGGTCTGTCATTTCTATGTCTATGAAACAGTGTCTGCTTCTACACTATGCTCTCAGAAGACATGTTGAAGATGTCTCTGAATAAGTTCAAAGTTATTGTAAAACGTAAACTCATTAAAAAATCTTATTACCATGTAAAGGATTACTTAAATGACAAGGAAACTTGGCAATAATTTGCTCTAACGGCTCTGATAGTTCCTTAGTTAAGATGATTTGTGAAATGGTGACAATAAAAAAAAAACCCTGGCTGAGTTTGTGGTGGGCTCTTCTCAGACCAGGGTGCGTTTGGAACCCTTGTAGATTTAGTTTTAAGATACAGTTACAGCAGGGCGGCCGCGTAACTTTTGCATCAATCGTTGATACATCGCAATCACCACTGATTGGCTGAATTTATGGTATTCTTGCTGCGTCAATGGATTTCGTCCAATAGTGGAAGAGTGTTAACCAATCAGAGGTGATTGCAATGTATCAATGATTGATGCAAAAGTTACGCGGTCGCCCTGCTGATTATCACCATATAAAATAAATGGTGATAAATAAATGGAAGTCAATAAGTATATTCTAAATTGAATAAAACATTATTTGATTTGATTTGATATGGGTGTCTGCCTCGTTGGTCTAGTGGTTAGCATAGTCGACTGCGGATCACGAGGTCCTGGGTTCGATTCCCGGTCGGGCATAAAAGTTAAAGTAAAGTAAAAGTAAAATATACTTTATTGTACACAAAGAAATTAAATGAAAAAAAAACAAACATATTAATGGATACGGCACAACAGGCGGCCTTATCGCTTAAACAGCGATCTCTTCCAGGCAACCTTAGGGCAGAGGAAACTTTTAAAAGAAAGCGGGAGGGGTGTACTGAAACATAATGTTAATAAATAAATATTGTATATATATAAACAATGTAAAAATATGTATATATAGGATAAATACACAGTATAGAAGTAAAGAAGTAATAGAAAATAGACGACAGATGAATATATAGATTATAATGATAGATAATGTTGTTTCAATTTAGTTTTGAAGATAGGAAGAGATTGGGATAGCTTAATATCCAAAGGGAGAACGTTCCAAAGCCGTATAGCAGTTACTGTAAAAGAATTTTGATAGAAGGAAGTTGAGTGACTAGGAGTACTTAATAAAAGATTAATTTGAGAACGAAGGGAAAAAGAGTGTAAATTACATATATACTTAAATCTATCTTTTAAGTAGTGAGGTGTGATGGGATTGAACAGAATGCAGTACAGAAGGTGAAGAATGTGAGTATTCCTGCGAAGGCGAATCGGGAGCCACTTGAGCTTACGGCGGAACTCGGAAACGTGGTCATACTTTCGCAAGCCAAATATGAACCTTATGCAGTAATTTTGAAGCCGCTCAAGTTTATTTAGTTGCTCCTCAGTGAGATCAAGATAACACGTGTCTGCATAGTCAAGGATCGGTAGAAGAAGAGACTGAGCCAGCGCTATTTTAGTAGGAATGGGAAGGACATTACGCAATCTACGTAGAGAACCAATTGCACCAAACATCTTTCTACTTAGCTCACTCATTTGCGGCATCCAAGATAATGTTTGGTCAAAGATAATGCCTTAATTTTTCACTTTGTCACTGTAGGGGATAAGAGTCCCATCGAATATGACTGGTGGAAGCTGCGACAAAGTTATGCGTGAAATTAATTTTGAACTCCCAATGATTATAACTTGTGTCTTCTTTGGATTAACTTGAAGCCCAAACGAGTTACTCCAATTAGAAATGCGTAAAAGATTTTCATTGACCAACCTAATTGTATCAGGTAGATCCACCACCTTACATTGGGAGTAGATTTGTAAATCGTCTGCATACAGGTGGTAGGGAGAAGTAATGTGGGAGCAAATCGAGTTGATGAAGATAGAGAACAATAGAGGAGACAACACGCCACCTTGCGGGACACCAGCCTTAACAGTCGACCATTCAGAAAATGAATCTTGAACTCGTACACGCTGCCGGCGCCCATGCAAGTAACTATGAAACCAGTCAATTACCCCAGGAGATATGTTAAGAGAACTTAGCACGGCGAGCAGAACATCAAAGTCCACAGTATTGAAAGCATTGCTAAAGTCAAGCAACGTCAATACTGTAACTTGTTGATTATCCATACCCAGCCGTATGTCATCGCTGATTTTAACTAAAGCAGTAGTCGTACTATGACCAGGACGGAAACCAGACTGGAAAGGGTTTAGTAAGTTATGATTAGAGAAAAATTTACTAAGCTGTTGATGCACAAGACGTTCGAGTGCTTTAGATAAAAAGGGAAGGATGGATATGGGTCGGTAATCCGCATACATCGGATTAGATTTCTTAGGGAGAGGAATTATTTGTGCTTCTTTCCAGTATGAGGGGAAATCACTGGAGTTAATGGAATAATTAAAGATGTTAGTAATGATAGGAGCTAAAATATCAAGGATAGGGATGATCATTTTACGACTAATGCAATCAGATCCAATTGCATCAGATGTGATGGCTTTAATATTCTTCATAACATCACTGATGGTAAATTGACTAAAGAAAAAAGAAGGAAAGTCTGGGGTTGGCTCAGCGGAAAGTTGATTAATAGTGTAATGTTTCGCATTTATATCCAAAGTAGCGGAAGAGGAAAATTGTTTATTGAGCTTATTTAAATCAAGATTAGGAGAATCTACATTTTGTTTTGCCTTTCCAACCCCTAAAGTTTTAAGGAAATACCAGACCTTAGCCGAGTCTTCTTCCTCGACAACAGATTTATGGATATGGCGTCGTTGACTGTCTCTACACACCATGTTGCAGCGATTACGTGCCCTATGGTACTTTTCACGGTTCAGATCAGTAGGGTTCATACGATATTTAGTTTTCGCAATGTTCTTTTTGTCCTGTAGCTTTTTTATATCTGCAGTGAGCCAAGGAGCAGGAAGATGCTTCATGCGAACTGGCCGAATTGGAGCGTGAATGTCGTATAGTTGTGTGAGTAAGGAGTTAAATATAGAAATCTGCTCATCAATGGTGTCAGCATTCGAGACTACCGACCAGTCGATATTGGCAGCATCATCTCGCAACCGGTCCAAGTCCATTCGAACAAAATTGCGCTGGAGAAGGATCCTTGGTTTAACTTTAGGGGGTTTCAATTTATAGGAAAAATAGAGTAAATCGTGATATGAAAATGCGGAAGCATCACACTGACCATGCTTTGCAACATGGCCAGGGGAAGAAACGAGAATTAAGTCAAGAAGAGAAGGCGCACAGTTAGGAAAAGTGTGAGTTGCTGAAAGGGGAAGAATATGCATGTTGGTGCTATTCACGAGAGACTTCAAACGAGATGACCTATTGTCATTTTTAAGGAGACAGGTATTGAAATCTCCCATGATTACCGTGTGCTCGTAAAGAGAGGTGAACTTCTCTAACAGGATTTCAAATGATGAAAAATAGTCAATCGATAGATTTGGACTGTAATAGACACCTAGAAGGAGCTTCATATGTCCAAGCATTATTTCAATGAAAAGATGTTCAGGGCCAGCACTAGACATTGGTTGCGAGGAACTTAAAATAGTAAAAGGAATATGCGATCTTAAATAAATGGCCACGCCACCACCAGTGCGCCCAACACGGTCGTTGCGAATCAAGTGAAATCCTGGAAGAGAGTAGGTTGTTGAAGGCAAACAAGGTTTTAACCACGATTCCGAAACTAGAATTGCATGGATATTTTTATTATCGAATGAGGACACCATGTCAGGATAATGTGCAGGAATACTCTGTGCATTTATATGAATTGCGTTGAAATTTTTCAGTGAATCTGAGAAATGAGAATTAAGAGTTTCACTCAGAGAAGGGATGCTGTAAAAACTATCATTACTGTTCAATCCATCTGAGTCAGAGAGGGAAAAAAAACTGTCGTCTAAGTTTTTATTATCAGAATTAGTAATTTTGATTAAATAATTATATACGTATAAAAATAGAATATATTTACAAACCCACCCACCAGTTGCAAGGAAAAATCACTTCTTAAAATACACAATAGCAATCAGACATGAAATAAAAAAGAAAGGGAGAAACATTATTACTAAAAAACATCAAACAAACACTAAAAACTCATTTATCTCTTCAAATGAAATAAGTAATTAACTTTGTAACTTAATAAACTACTTACAGGTTTTACAGTCATCACGTTGTTAAGAAATTTTGGCATAATATATAAAAAAAAAAAAAAAAAAACAAATGTTAACTCTAATTGCATAAATTAAATTATTTAAAACAGTAAGAAGAAAAAAAAAACTTAAGATTACGCGCCTCAACCGTAGTATTCCATATTAATTTATGCACACAAATGCAGTGGAGGGGCGTAATCTCATAACAAAATATAATAGAATCACATAGAATAGTGCCAAGTTCAAAATTATAATATGTACATTCTATGGAAGCTTAATATTAAATGGATAAAAATAAAAAAAACAACAAACAAAAACGAGTAATTATTCAAGTCTGGCCTTAAATCGTTAAGTTATAACTATAAATTTCGCGAAAGGTTTATTAAATGTATTTGAATTGCACCATCCATGAAATAGATTCAAGGGATACATAAGATGGAACTATCATAATTTAAATGCAATACAATGCCAAAACCCATGTAGCCAGAGCGTAATTATATATTGTCTATGACAAGAATGTCAATTGACACTGTTATATGTCTGTGGTTTAAACCTAAAGCTTACTGTCTCTGTAGATCTGTCAATTTTAAAAGTAAACAAACAAAAAATATTGAATAACATGAAGGTAGGTTTAAAAAAATAAAAAATAAAAATAAAAACGTTTTCACCTAGAAGCAAACTGCAAAGTAAAATTTAGATAAAATTAGTAAACACAGAGATAAATAAGATATATAATGACTATCCAACACTGACTTGCTTTGAAAAAGGGAGATAAATGAGTTTCATTGTAGTGGCACAATTACGAGTATGTCCTGTAGCAGTAATATTAAATAAAAGTAATGAGTTTACTGGCTACTTATTTTTTAACTATTCTTTTGGACCTGGAGGAAAGACTAGCGGTGCCCTGAGTCACAGGTTTAGAAGAAGGCTGCGGTATGCAGTCCAAGTCAGCTCTGCATTCAGCTCGGTGGCGGGAGCCATCCGGGGCTATGATGTGAATGCAGCCGTCCCTAGTCCAGCACTTACTGATGCTGAATCGCTGCCTTGCCTCCATAAATACGGTGTGACGACTCTTCGTTAAGAACTCAGACTCAGTTATGCCGGTGCCTTTCAATCCAGTTTTTGAGAACCAAACCTTGTCCCGCACTGTCACATCTGCAAACTTCACTACTATTGGCCTGGGTTTCTTGCCGGAAGGACGCCCCATGCGATGAGATGACTTAATGCAAGCAGCAGAGAAGTTAGACACGCCGAGATGCTCCCCTACAATACTGCAGACCCGTGAAGTAACGTCTTCTGACTTCTCCTCGATAACTCCATGGAACAGCAGCATTTTGCGCCTTCTACGCATCTCCAGACGATCAACCTCTGTGCCAAGAAATTCAACCTGCCTCTGTAAAGTGTTCATGGCGGAGAGCACGAAAGTTCTGAAACTGTTGAACTCAGCAGCCAAGGATGTGTTAGTCGTCGGCGCACTATCGAGGCCCTGCTGGAAATCACTCATCTTCTGCTGGAAAATTTCAGCCATAGCGTCGAGGGAGTCTTTTAGTGAATCCATGATTATTTATTGGTGACACGTAGCGCGACAGTGCAATAAGATTGTAGTATAGGTTTTCGTGAAGTGATAAAGTGACTTGAACTAGGAAATGAACTGTCCGGTGGGTACTGTAAGTCACATTTACCTATGAAATTATACTTAATCTGTGTAAAATTACTGTTTTTTAAATTAAATACCAATAAAAATTAAAGAGCTCTTTAAAAACGTTGTCAAATCTTCCAGTCCTACCCTCACTAGTGTAGTTAGGTATTGGGTTTTTCAATTAAGAAATTCTCAGTGCCAGCCCGGAGTTGGAAGTTGGCGGTGTTTCACCCCCGTGCCTCGGAGAGCACGTTAAGCTGTCGGTCCCGGTTATTATCACTAACATGATAATAGTCGTTAAAGCCCGCCAACCCGCATTGGAGCAGCGTGGTGGGTCTAAGCTCTAATTCCCGCTCTCCTATGAGAGTGGAGGCCTGTGCCCAGCAGTGGGACGTTAACAGGCTGTAGTGATGATGATATGGGTGTTGACCCTCTGTACGAATATATACTCACACTGTGATGATAATTACGGTTATAGTTTTGGTAAAAGGTAGAAAAAGCTTGAACTCTAGGCCTCAGTTTGTGGCATAGATTAATTATAATACCAAGTATAGATTGCTAACTCCCTTATAAATTTTTTTCTAGGTTAATACTATCGTTAGATGGCGATACCAGGCTCGCTCTTTATATGATTATAGTAAAATCGGTGAAATATCGTATTTTCTTGGTTCAATTTGTATTAATTATTTATATAAAATTATCAAAATACAAAAATTTGATAAAATCACTTAAGCAAATAGCAAAACATTCAACTAATTTTAACAAACAGCTTGCACAGTTACGCCATCTCAGATTGTGCGAAGAACTACAAGGTACTGGCGACATTAATGCGCATTTAGCGAGCTTTGATTGAATGTATGAAGTGAATAGTCTTATACTGGTTTATATATTGTCTTTGGTTTGTGGCAAAACAATAGTTATGACCATACTAGCTGATGCCAGTGACTGTCTGTGTGGATTGAAGTTTTTTGCGCATAGATTGAGCGGGAACTGTTTAATTTTCTGGGATAAAAAGTAGCCTATATGTTAATCCAGACTATCTATCTCCAAATTTCATCCAGATCAGACTACACAATTATCTAACTAAATTTTAATAAATTGACTTAAACAGCTCTACTTAATATTAAACTATACATATGCTATGAAGGTTGATAATTAATTTAATTTTCCAGGCTCCTTTATCCCCCACGCCGTGCGCCGAGATCAGCGATGATGAGCTGGTCTCCATCTCTGTGAGGGACCTCAACCGACAGCTGAAGATGCGGGGACTCAGCCGAGACCAGATTATCAAGTGAGTAATCCTTATGTTGTTATTAGGCCTTGGTCCCAATAGTCTATGACTCTATGTAAATCGTAATTGTTTGACAGCTTAAAACATAATATTACTAAAACTGTTTAAGGAGTTCATACATGCTTTTTGACGTGCAGATGTCTATGAACTCTTTAAACAGGTTGGATTATCTGTTTGACAGACGATTACAATTTCCTTACACAATCGGATGGCAGAATTCTACTTGCACAGAGCTTGATAAATCATAATATCAAGCTCTGTGCTATAAACCATGCTGTGTGATAAACTAGTGCAAGTTCCATGAGCGCCTAATGGGGGCTTACTATCATCTCATGAAACAGTAATATTTATCTCAGCAGTAACATATTATGTCTATCATCTCGTAAAAGAGTAATATTTATCTTGTATAGCAGTAAGAATTTTTTTATAGTAACTTCCACCAACAAATCATAGTGCAGTAAGAGAGCAGGGATTTAGGGACCATTGGCATGATTCAATGCTCCCAACTCGAATTCTAAGCCCGCCAACCCACATTTGAGCAGCGTGGTGGGTCTAAGCTCTAACTCCCTCTCTCCTATGAGAGTGGAGGCCTGTGCCCAGCAGTGGGAAGTTAATGGGCTGTAGTGGTGGTGGTGGTGGATTCGATGCTGGAAGTCGCGCGATATCGAATTTTAATGAAATCTCTTTTATCAACCGACTTCAAAAAAAGGAGGAGGTTCTCAATTCGACTGTATTTTTTTTTTTTTTTTTTTTTTTTTTTTTTTTTTTTTTAATGTTTGTTACCTCAGAACTTTTGACTGGGTAGACCGATTTGGATGATTCTTTTTTTATTTGAAAGGGCATACTTCCCATGTGGTCCCATATAAATTTTATCGAAATCGGTCGAGCGGTTTTTAAAATATCAACAATAAAATAAGTACTTTGTATGGTGTATGCTTGTTCTAAAGTTGGCGCGGGAGTTTGAAGTCGGTTGTTTAAAAAGAATTTTTTATATTAAATTATTTGCAGAATGAAGCAACGTCGGCGGACGCTTAAAAACCGAGGATACGCGGCCTCGTGTCGCATCAAACGAATAGAGCAAAAGGACGAGTTGGAAACAGAGAAGAGTCAAGTAAGTTTCATACTAATATTATCTCGTAGCTTTAGTTTTAAGATGCTGTCGTTAATTATCACCATTACGTCTTATACTTTGTATAATCTATCTCTGTAGTATGACTTTGTATAATGACTGCCTCGTGGGTCTAGTGGGCATGTTCAACTGCGGCTGACGAGGTCCCGGGTTCGAGTCCTGGGTTGGTTCATAACAAGTATTGGGTATTTTTTACTAGAAATTCTCAGTACTAGGATATTGGCGGTCTTTCACCCCGTGCCTCGGAGAGCACCTAAAGCCGTCGGTCTTGCACCTAATCTCCGGTCGTGTCGAATTTTCCTCCCATCGGTCTATGAGAGTAAAAGAACAGAGAGTGCACCTGTGTATGCACTATAATATCTACCGCGCAGATGGCTAATCTCTCTGGTATAGGCCGCCGTGGCCGCAATTCTGTCGGGAGGATATTAATATTTTTTTATATTATAATCGACGTTTAAAAAGTGTACTGTGTAGGTAGTAGGTACCAATTTTGAATAAGTAGACTTTGACTATGAAGAAAAAAGGATAAGTAATCGTTCGGCTTATTTCCAGGAATGGCATGACATGGAAGCGATGCAAGAAGAAAACACCCGCATCCGCGAAGAGATCGAAGCGCTGCGAAGCAAATACGACGCGCTCAAACGCTTCGCTCACCTGAAGAGCATCCCCCTGCCCGCTGAGCTAGACATGCTACCGTGACTTACCTGCTGCCGTGACTTACCTGCTGCCGTGACTTACCTGTGACCGTGACTTACCTGTGACCGTGGCTTAGCTGTGACCGTGACTTACCTGTGACCTTTACAAATTTAAGTGTAATTATATTGTAAATTAGGATTAAGTATATTATTATTAGGTTAAGGATGGATTTGAAATAATAAATTTTATTTTAATCCCAAAGGAATGTTTTATTTTATGTTCTGTGGTGTAAGGTGTGGATTGTTGAAATCAATTTATGAAATTAAAATAGTATTTAATGTAATTAGTGTTGTTTAAGTTTTATAAATCAAAAAAATAAAGGCTGAATAGTCCAGGCTGGACGTTAAGAGCTAGAACCTCGAGTCATGAAGCCAATTACAAAAACACGCCATTTTTAAAAAGTTTCATTAGGTTCGTTTTTCATAAAAATAATTAATTACTAGAGATCAACTATTAGGTATCTTAAATGTGAAAAAAATCATAACCGCACAAAAATCTCGAAAGAAGTATGGGCGTGATACATTATTTATTTTAGTTAGTTTTATTTTCATGCTTACAAACAGGAAAACAAAACTAACTAGTATGTTTTTATGTTTTTTGTGTTACAAATGTATTGAAAAACGTGATGTGATACACGGACGTTAAGGTTTTTATAAACTCACTAGCTGATGCCCGCGACTTCGTCCGCGTGGATAGAGGTTTTTTGGTTCCCGCGGGAACTCTTTAATTTTCCGCGATAAAAAGTAACCTATGTGTTATTCCAGGCTATAATCTGTCTCTGTGCCAAATTTTATCCATATCCGTTCAGCACTTCAGCCGTTCTGGCGTGATTGAGTAACAAACATGCAATACCGTAAAGGTTAGCTATTGTAACGTTTAAACTATCGTGAGAGATATTCATCATAAATATACATAACCCGGATACACTCACGTTTTATGTCGGAAAAGTGCCCGACTAGTTTCGAACCCGTTCGGGGCCCTTATTCATGGGCCTTATGCATGTCTGTTATATTTATAACAAACATGCATTTGAGGTTTTTTGGTTCCCGCGAGAACTCATTAATTTTCCGGGATAGAAAGTAGCCTATGTGTTATTCCAGACGTTAATTTATCTCTGTGCCAAATTTCATCCAGATCCGTTCATTAGTTTTTGCGTGAAAGAGTAACAAACAACCATTCATACATCCATACTCACAAACTTTCGCGTTTATAATATTACTAGCGAATGCCCGCGACTTCGTCTGCGTCGTTTGAGGGTTTTGGTTCCCGCGGGAACTCCTTAATTTCCCGAATAAAAAGTAGCCTATGTGCTATTCCAGACTATATTCTATCTCTGGGCCAAATTTCATCCAGATCCGTTCATCCGTCGGGGCGTGATTGAGTAACAAACATCCATCCATACTTTCGCATTTATAATATTTATTTGATTTGATATTTGATAAGAAAAGAAGTAAGATGACGATCGTCATCCTTCGCCGGGCGGTGGAGTCATCATTGGGGCTGACATGAGTCAACTCGTATGTGAAACCCTACTTACCGATCTTAAATCTCAAATTAGGTTCTTCACTTACCATCAGCTGAGATCGCAGAAAAATTATTTTAATTTTGAAATTGATTAAATCTCACCCCATTCCTCCGGTACAGCTACTTACTCGTAATTACTGCCATGCCCCTAACAGGTTAGCCCGCTACCATCTTAGGCTGCATCATCACTTAGCATCAGGCGAGATCGCCTGAATAATTAAAAAAAATTAAATATTCGTTTTCACTTCTATCGGCAGTCCCTATGACTGCCATTTTTTTTTCATTTATACTAGGGCCAGATAAGTTTGTGGGACTGTACCTACCTTACTAACTAAACTTCTAATGTACAAGTAAGAACATAATAATAAATCAAATAAACTGGCGGGTGGTCTGCCTTCTGAACAGTATAGGTAACCACTTTTCGTTGTATGTCTTTCTGTATGTCTATCAAGAGCTTTTTTCTCAGGAACGGATTTTATCAAGTTGAAATTAAGTATAGTCCCACAAACTTATCTGACTGTAGGAACATACTATGGACAAGATTTGTCCATAGTAAATAAAAAAAAAAAAAAAAAAAGATACGCGCCGAATTGAGAACCTCCTCCTTTTTTGGAAGTCGGTTAAAAAATTGGCAGTCATAGGAACTGCTGATAGAAGTGAGAACGAATATTTCATATTTTTTTTAAATTATTTAATTTTATTTTAAATTTAAAAAACAAAAAATATATCAAATTCAAATAAATATGCCTCGCAGCGGTGGTCTCGATGACGTTTTAGATTTAATTTAGTTTTAATTTAATGTAAATAGTTTTAATAAAAAATAGACGATCCTTGCAAAAAAAAAAAAAATTAAAATTAATAAAAATACGACTGCTCTGCCGTAAAAAAAAAAAAAAAATATTATAAATGCGAAAGTTAGGATGGATGGATGTATGGATGGTTTGTTACTCAATCACGCCCGAACAGCTGAACGGATCTGGATGAAATTTGGCACAGAAATAGATATAACACATAGTCTGGAATAACACATAGGCTACTTTTTATCCGGGAAACTAAGGAGTTCCCGCGGGTACCAAAAAACCTCAATCCACGCGAACGTAGTCGCGGGCATCAGCTGGTTTTTTAATAAAACCTTAAAACTAAGGCATTAACATTTAAGACCTTTTGTCTTGGTAACAACGCGAGGTGTCGGTCACGGTTCCACAGCACTTATTAACATAAACCTTAAAACTAAGGCATTAAAAGTTTACTTACGATTATATTTGAATACGATTACTTATGTACTATTTTATGCTTAAGAACTTTTGTATTAAGAAGAACAATATGGAACGGTGAACATTTTTACCCCCTACCAAAAAGTGCTCAACGCGCCATAAGAAGTTTTCACTTCAATAAAACAATGAACTGTCGAGTCGATAAACATACGGAAAACAACGGGAGACACTCGAAAACAAAAAATAAATGAAAGCGCAGAGGGGCTATAATAAATAAATAGGGGAAGAAATAAAGTAATTTGTCTATGCCCGGCACCAAATGGCGATGGATCGCGAAAACTGGAGACTTGGAAGAATCGCCTTTTTTTAAACGAAGCCTTTATTTTTGAAGTGAAAACTTCTTTAGCCGCGTTGAGCACTTTTTGGTAGGGGGTAAACTTGTGGATTCGCGTGACCGTGACATGCTCGCGTTGTTACGAAGACAAAAGGTCTAAATAATCTTAAATATAATTAAACTACATTCGTAATTAAACTTTAATCGCTTAGTTTTAAGGTTTATATTTTATTTTATTTTTAAATAAAAAAAAAATATTTTAAATATTCGTTTTCACTTCTCCCTATGACTGATATTTTTTTACTAGCTGATGCCCGAGACTTCTTCTGCATGGATAAGGTATAATTATTATTGTTGCCGCGGGAACTCCTTGATTTTCCGGGATAAAAACTAGCGTAGGTCCTTCAACCGGACGCAACTTGTCTCAATACCAAATTTCATCAAAATTGGCTGAACAGATAGACACATTTATTATATTACTAGATGATGACCGCGACCTCGTCCGTGTGGATTAAGGTATTCGATTTCCGCGGAATCTCCTTAATTATAAATAAAAAAAGATGTTTGAAAAGATGGGCCGTTATAGTGTAGCAGACAGACAGAAACACTTTCGCATTTATAATATTTATAGGTATGGATTATGGATATTATGATATTGTATTGATAATACAAATCCAATAGGGATTATGACAACTCAATCAAATTAGCAACTCTATATCAAACTTAATAATTAATATAAAAAATACTTTTCAAACGACTTCAAAAAAAAGGAGAAGGTTCTCAATTCGACTTTGTTTGTTACCTCAGAACTTTTGACTGGGTGGACCGATTTGGATGATTTTTTATTTGAAAGGGCATACTTCCCATGTGGTCCCATATAAATTTTATCGAAATCGGTCGAGCGGTTTTTAAAATATCAACAATAAAATAAGTACTTTGTATAGCGTGTGCTCGTTGTAAAGTTGGCGCGGGAGTTTGAAGTCGGTTGTTTAAAAAGAATTTTTTATATTAAATTATTAAACAACCGACTATATAACTTATTTTTGACTAAGGCATCATCCCTATTCTACAGTTTTCGCAATTCCAATACCCTGGTAATAAATGAAACGTCGGGTCTCATTGTGAAAATATTAATTTATTCCGTTCCAAAATAGACGGAACGAGTATTTAGACGGAAGCCGAATGTTATCAAGCCCCTCTTTGCCGAATCAACTCGGAAACTCCGCCTGTTTTAATTACTCAAATCATAATGATTGTTACACACGGCGCGGTTTAGGAATAACGCTAAAACACGCTCGCGTGTCTGAAGAATAATGTAATGAGCAGCGCGCCAAACTCATCATCATTATCATAAAAATTAAAAACATAGCCCTACTAGCCTTGTCAAGCAAACTTTTCCATGGGATGCGGTCAGAAGCAGCTCCGAACTCCTAAAATCCTCATGTTCTTCTCCACTCCGTCAATCGACGGAGCCTGTGGCGTATAGGTATAGGTAGGTATAGGTGTGAATGCGGCCTTATAGTATGAGTGATCTCTTCCAGGAAACCTGTAAGAAAGGAGATTGGTTGCATGGTGACAAGGCGCATAATGTATTCACTAGTTATAGGTACATATTACTTCAATGGCCATGCCATGGATGGACTCGATGTAACTGTAAGGGTTACTTGTGTTACTTAAGCAATACAACATTAAGTGCGATAGCTATTATTTAGCCCCATAGCATAATGATCTTTAGGTAACCATCCAACCAACGACCAACTATAAAAATAAACAAAATACACCATTCTTGTCGATACATGAAACTGTAAGTTTGTTTGTATCGCTTTCACGGTCTATCTTAACCAATTTTGATTAATAAATTTAATCAAAATTGGACACGCACGGACATCGGTTGTGTCCCGAGGAAGGACTTCTAAAACGCTACTTTATATCCCGTTTAATATCACGCTTCGTGTAAACCCACCATAAGACCATATTTTCCGAATTAGATAAACAACAATAGGAAAACTTTTCGGAAGATAATATTCGGAAAATTCCAGTTGAGATTGGATTGTGAAAGTTTGGTGATTAAATTTCGGGTAAAAATTGATTTTCGTTTTGAATCCTCTGTTTACACCTGTTTAATAGCCGCTACCATCTATCATCATCACATCACTCATGAGTTTATAGTGTGTTTATAGTCCCACAAATTATCTGACCCGGTGGCCAAAATTGAAACTAATGCTTACGTCTGGTTTTTTTTTCATGTATCTACTAGCGACGCTGTCACCGGCAGGCTGATAACGTATCGTGCAAACGATTCGCTATAGCAAAAATTATACAATACTAGCTGATGCCCGCGACTTCGTCCGCGTGGTTTAAGTTTTTTGTAATTCCCGGAACTCCTTAATTTTCCGGGATAAAAAGTAGCCTATGTCACTCTCCAGGTGCTCAACTATAACCATGCCAAAAATCACGTCGATCCGTTGCACCCTTGCGGCGTGATTGAAGGACAAACCAACAAACCAACAAACATACTGACTTTCGCATTTATAATAGTATAGTATGATAGTATGATTTACTCTCTAATCGCAAATTGGTATTATGTATCGTCGATACATATTGGCGAATCGCTTGTATGATACGTAATCAGCATGCGGGTCAGATAAGTTTGACGGACTATATGACCAATTCTGTATAACACAATCTCTAAACTAAACTAAAATGACAGCCTTATATCAAAACCGTTAGATTATAATCCAACTAGCGATATTGTAAACTGTCGACGGATTGTGAACCGTTCAATGTTCCGAGTGTCAATTTTTGAAATATTGTATTTACGTTTTCTTGTCTCTTTTAGTTCTCTGTTCCTTCCCGCAAGGAGTACCTACCTATTATGAAAGGGTCAGCAATATTTTAATGATGTCATTTTAGTTTAGTTTAGAGATTGTGTACAACAAAGGTGTAGGTACAGAATCAACCCCATTGTTTTATTTCTCTCTAGGTTGCGTCCAAAGAAGTTATACCTACTTTACTTTTTAATAAATTGAGCACGCACATATCAAACGGCTCGTTTACATTAACACAAAAGGTCCGCAACCTGGCGTTTTGATTTGACAACATTATGGGCACTCGAGCCGGTCGAGTGCTTTTAGACCCGCCCTCGACCCCTGGAGTTGGGGTCCTGAATGAAATATTTATTGGGATCCAAGGACAAAACTTACCTGGTAAACCGAGTTACAAAAGTAATCGCTAAGTAATACGTACTATGACCTATTCTGTGGTTATACTCAATACTCAAGGTTCGGAAAATATATTCTACTGAGAAGAGCCGGCAAGAAACTCAGCAGTTGCTCTTTTAAAAAGCTAAATATTACATTAAGTAGGTAGGTATATAATAGGTACCGATAAAGTAGTGTACCTAAGTTATTATATAAGAACGCTCTAACCTAGTTTTCTGTTATTCTCGGATTTTTTTCCTTGAAGTACTTGTGAAATGATGAATTTCTTGCCAATTATTTTGTAAATTCTATGCTTCTTGCCTTTCAAAGAATGATGAAATGATTCAAGAAACATGATAAATGAAACATTATTCTACATCAACATGAATAATAAGCTTTTTTCAGGAGTATACTACAGCAAAATAAACTTCACATAACTAAAACGCAACATGACGTCACAAAGTGACAGTAATGGCCGAATTTCCCGCCTCCTCACTTTTTCTTTCTGTTTCGCTTTCGTTCTGGAACAGGTGCGAATATATTTCAAACTCCACTTAAAGATTCCGAACGAAACGTACAAGTTTTCTGCACATTTTGCGAATATTACAGTGGTTTTTACTTTACTCTATAGTCGCTTATATTTAAAAAAATGTCTTTCCGTTCGGTGTTTAGGGTTCCGTTATAGGATTACTGTGTTAGTTCAGGTAATAACTTATAAGCTATCTCCATTGCCAGCCAAATCAGTTAAGTCATGTGGCGTGATGAAGTAATAAACATACAAACATCCAAACTTTCACATTTATAATATTACTACCAGATGCCCGAGACTTCTTCCGCGTGTATTGAGGTTTTTTGGTTCCCGCAGGGACTCTTTAATTATTCGGGATAAAAAATAAAAAGTAGCCTATGTGTTATTCCAGACTATATAATCTATCTCTGTGCCAAATTCCATCCAGATCCGTTCAGCCGTTCTGGCATGATTAAGTAACAAACATCATCCATTCATCTACGCATCCATCCAAACTTTCGCATATTAGTATAGAAGTAAGACAACCATCATACTTAATATTATGAATGCGAAAGTGTGTTTGTCTGTTGGTTAATTAGTTTGTTGGTTTGTCCTTCAATCATGCCGCAACGGAGCAACGGACCGACGTGATTGTTGGCATAGGTATACTTGAGGACCTGGAGAGTGACATAGACACATACTTTTTATCCCGGAAAATTAAGGAGTTCCCGCGGTAATCAAAAAACTTACACCACGCGAACGAAGTCGCGGGCATCAGCTAGTAAAAAATATCAGTATAGCAAAATTCAGTAACGTTACGTAGTGGCGAGAACCTCACAGTCCCCAGGGCCCATGGTTTTTCGCCTAAACTTGTAACTAAGCTGACGTCACGCATGTATAAACTGCGCTCATTTCCGAACTTGGGCCTTTTTCACAATCAAGAGGCAAAACTTTAGGGTTTCTGTTTTGTTTTGTTTTATTTATCACAAATAAATGTTTCCTACAGGACTAAGACGAAAATACGCCACGAACTGAACCGGCTGAATTTAGGAGTGGAGGTAGACAAAACTAGATACAAAATATGTAACACTTTGTACACCACCTAGATAGGGTGTACAGCTCTGCGTTCTGCCCTGCGTCATATGCTCATACATGCACACAAAGCAGCTGGTTTTCAGCTGTGTGTGTGTGTGTGTGTGAGGGTGTTGAGGTAGTGGCTGGAAGAGGAAGGCTGAGGGCCGGGTGTTGTGAGCAGTGTTGTGGTGCTCACTGGGGAAGACCTGTGTCCAACAGTGGTCGTCCACAGTATTTGACGGTGTACGGACTCCTAGGCTACGAGGGCTCACACTAGGGTATGGCCGGAATTCGTCGGGATTGTTCAGTTTGTTCTGTTCAGTTTTGTAAAAAAAAATATGAAAAAAAAAACATCATTCGTGTGGAACCTGTTACCAATGCTTATTGTGAAAAGGTGTTAAACCTGCTGAATAATTTATATCCCGAAGAGAGTACTCGTATGGCCTTTGATTTAATAATAATTGAGTGAATAATAAGGCTGAGTTTTTATTAAGATTGCTCGAAATTTAAAGCTTTTTTTAATTCTCCTAAAGGATCCAAGTTGGTGGACTCAGGAAAACGCAAACTCTCATGCTTAATCTGAATTTAGTCATTATGTTGTTTTATGCTGGCTATTTAGAATAGGTTAAAAACAGTGGGGCTGATTCTGTAGTGCACAATCTCTAAACTAAACTAAAATTAGAGCATTACAAATATTGCTAACCCTTTCATAATACTCCCTACGGAAAGGGACAGAACTACATTTAAAGCTGCCATTTTAGTTTAGTTTAGAGATTGTGTTATACAGAATCAGCCCCAGTGTCTCATATTATTATCCAGACAACAACCCCAAAATCCTGTCGTTTTGTGTTTTTTTTCAGATAATTTGATCCGATCCGGCAACCCTAGCTCACACTCATACCGGCTTTTGCATTTTTAATTCTTATAAATCACATAAATTATATCCAAATCAACAGCCCCTAAATTGTTATTTACACCCACTTCGCACCCTATACACCTGTCCGTTACCCGACAGGGTGAAAAATTTACTTCGCGTACAGAATGTAAAGTAAACATGTGCGAGCAAAAGTTAAAATATTCCATCTCTATGTTTGGGTTTCGATGTTTGAATATGAATTGATAAAAAAATAATGACAACTTTAAAGAGAGGTTTTTTAATATATTTGTGTACATAACAGACTTTTTACGACCTCCCTATCGTAGTGTTGAGCGCAGTTGTCTTAACGTGGGAGGGCCCGGGTTCGATTCCCGGCAGGGTCAATTTGAGAATTTATGATTTCTGAATTTTCTCTGGTCAGGGGCCTTACTATCATTGTTTTTAACAGTATTATTTTAATATTGTTGACAGTCTTGTTTCAGAATTATAATCCTTATTTTAAATACAGCAAGGTACGTCATACGGCAGGTGACTGCCTCGTTGGTCTAGTGGTTAGCATAGTCGACTGCGGATCACGAGGTCCTGGGTTCGATTTCCGGTCGGGCATAAAAAGTTAGGTATTGGGTTTTTCAATTAAGAAATTCTCAGTGCCAGCCCGGAGTTGGAAGTTGGCGGTGTTTCACCCCCGTGCCTCGGAGAGCACGTTAAGCCGTCGGTCCCGGTTATTATCACTAACATGATAATAATCGTTAAAGCCCGCCAAGCCGCATTGGAGCAGCGTGGTGGGTCTAAGCTCTAATTCCCGCTCTCCTATGAGAGTGGAGGCCTGTGCCCAGCAGTGGGACGTTAATAGGCTGTAGTGATGAAGGTACGTCATATAAATCTGTTATTTTAAAGTAATGCTATTTTAAGCGATGAAAGTATGGCCACTGGTCTGGTGGAAGGCTTAAGCTTAGATTGAGCTATACTTGAGCTCTTGTTCTTAGCTAAATCCAGTTATATCCAGTATCCAGCAGTTAAATGTAAGCTTTTTTGGAACATAGCTCTTTTTTGCAGGATAAAACGCGGTGACCTTTGTTGGAAAATCGACAAAAATGCGTTAAACTCCGATTCTTTCCCTGTATAGTATATTTTCGTTCTTAATTTACCCAAGAAAGAAAAGCCGCGGGCGTTCGCCAGTTGATCTAAAATCTAAATCATACTAAGTTATAGATTGATAAAAATCGTAGTTATAAATATAATGGGTGCAGGCGGCGGGCGGCGAGCGAGGTGAGCGATCGCTCATTTCTATCACGCGGACGGTTATCCGTTCGCTTGGCTTGAATTATTGTTACTGCCGCATACCACTACTACGAGTAATACCTACTACTATTAATGTTAATTAATACTACACCAAGCGATTTAGTCGCGTTCCAGAACGATGCCGCGTAGTTAACCATATTTGGATAGCTGTCTTAACGGAAACTTACCAAAAAGGTTGATTTGTGTTTTTTACCTATATAAATGAAAATGTTTGTTTGTAATATTTAACTTTTTTATGTGAACAAAAATAATATTTATTCACGATTCAAGACCAGTTTCACCAGTCAGACTCTTTTCAATTTCAATACATTTACGAAAGTCAATTTAAATTAAATTTCAAGTAAACAAATAAATGTATTCAAAATAAGATTATAAAATAACAATTTAAATCCATACTAATATTATAAATTCGAAAGTGTGTCTGTCTGCTCTGCTATCACGGCCCAACTACCCAACCGATTTTCATGAAATTTCATACAGAGATAGTTTACATCCCGGGGAAGGCTAATGTATATCCAGGAAAATTGAAGAGTTGCCGCAGGCATTAAAAAACATCAATCCACGCGGACGAATCGCGGGCAATCGCTAGTACTTCCTAAAACCTATAAATTAATAGTCTTGAAACAAGTGAATATAATTAAAATTATTAAAAAATACGACTGCTCCGCCGTAGACACACATACATACACGAACCCTGGAAACATAACACTCCTTTTTTGGACAGTCGTGTAATAAAAAATCCCCCTCGGAATGGAAGTACGGCTACCACTGCTACTACGTAACGATACCACAGTTACCTTTGGAATCTTATTCACATTTTTATTAAATGGTATTTTGTTTAATTGAATTGAATTGAATTGAATTTATTTTATTACCAGACAACAAAGGTCCATAATGGTTAGTAAAAGACTTATCCTATGTTAGTAATTCTAATAACATGAAATAATAAATAATAATAAACAATAATAATAATAGACAATATAGTGTTAGTATGACTTATTCTATGTTAGTTAATATAATTAATACACTTACAAACTAAAGCAGACATCCAGTGCGCTTTGAAAGAGCTGTCCTGTCTGTCAGCTATCACCTTCAGAATAATATTGGAACTATTCTCCAATCTTCTTTTGGTTGAGGCGATCCTCTTCCGTATGATTGCGAAAAAACCGTCCACACGACTTTCCGCAAACATACCGGACGCACTGCAGTACCGAGGCAGTCCCAACATTATTCTGAAGATGTTGTTATACTGGACTCGGAGAGCGCTTAGAGATTTTTGGGTATAGTCAACCCACAGACTGCAAGTGTAGAAGCTCTGGCAAAAGGCCTTAAAGAGTGTGACCTTAACTTCTTTTGTGCAACGAGCAAATCTGCGAGCTAACATATTCCCTCTAACCGCCAATGCCCTCCGTTCCCTATCTATGTCTCCATTGTCCTTCATGTCTGCTGTAACCACATGACCAAGGTAAGTGAATTGGTGCACCCTGATCAGCTCTGCACCGCACAATCTCACCGGTGGCACATAACTTGGAGAAAAACTGCCTGCAGCGAAGACCATGAGCATGCTTTTTTTAACATTATATTTAAGTCCATGCTTTTCTGAATAGTCCTCACACACACGCAGCAGATCTCTCAACGCGCAGACTGAAGGACTCAGCAGCACCATATCATCCGCGTAACTGATGTTATTAATCATTTGATTATCAATAGAACATCCCGCATACATGCTGCTAAGTCCCTCAATCAGCTCGTTCACGTACAGGCTGAAAAGCTTCGGAGAGCTTCTTCCACCCTGCCGAACTCCGCATTCCAGCCTGTAGGTGTCCGAGTATACACCCGCCCATCTTACCTGGTTACCTTGATGCGCGTACCAGTGTCTAAAGATACTGACGAGTTCCTGAGGCATGCCAGTGCGTCTGAGCTTATCCCATAGTACCGGGTATGAAACCAAATCAAACGCTTTTGAAAGATCCAGGAAGCAGGCATAGACCGGTGTTTTCCTACTTGTATAGTACTTGACAGTCTCTTTTAAGGTCAACACCGCACTCTCAGTGGATAGTCCAGCCCTAAAACCGAACTGAGCGTCATGTAGGTTTAAGTATTGGTCTAGATGTTTATCCAAGAGCCCATCAAGTACTTTGGCTATTGTAGTAGCTAATGAAATCGGTCTATAGTTTTTGACATCAGAAACGTCCCCCGTTCTATCTTTCACAACTGGCACCACCACATTCCTCATCAGCTCCTCTGGCAAGTATGAATGAATAATACATATGTTATACAGCAGACATAAAATAAAAATATTAATAAAAATGTGAATAAGAAGTGAAGTTTGTGAATTACTGGATATTGAACTGTAGTGTTATATATTTTTGGAATCTACTCATCATTTGCTAGATGATGATTACATAGTTTATCTTATTTTCGAATATTTTTTTTCAACTTTAGTCTTAAATGCGGAACCATGGTCACCCCATCAATTTTTTTTTAAATTTTATTAGCCTATGTCACCCGTCTAAAAATACCTTATTTATCAAAATCGGTTCAGGCGTATAGAAGTTATGGTGGAATATACAAACTCACATACATACACACATACAAACATACATACATACATGAACCCTGAAAACAATATACTCCTTTTTTCAGGCAGTCGTATAAAAAAAATCGTCAATTTGTGTTAAAGAGATCTAAATACTCTATTTTGAAACTATCGATACGATGGTAGGGGTCAGATCGGATGGGGCAAATCCACGATTTAGCAAAAACGATTCATTTCAGCGCAATCGTCTGATATCGTACAGGGATATCATTTTTCTCGTTTGATTTCTAGACGATGCTGTGCAATTTATGGTTGAACTTTGAAATATAGCAGTTTGACGACCTCCCTGGCATATTGGTGAGCGCTGTTGTCTTATAATGGGAGGGCCCCGGTTCGATTCCCAATTTGGAAAATTATAATTTCTAAACTTTCTCCAATGGGAGGCTTCTGCCGTGGTTTATTATCATCCTACCGGCAAAGACATACCGCCAAGCAATTGAGCGTTCCGGTACGACGCCGATTAGGGATACGCCCCTAATAGGTTAGCCCGCTACCATCTTAGACTGCATCATCGCTTACGTAGACGTATATTAGTCTTTCGAAATAAGTTATTTTTTTACCCACGACGCGACGGAACAGAGACGGTATATGTGTTTGCCCTAAGAGGTTGTGCGTTTGTTTGTGCACTTTTTTGTTACCATTTTCCTGGAAAACTATTGGACCGATTAATGCGGATTTTTGCATTAGATATGAATAGCTATTCAGAAGGTTCTTAGATATGTTTTAAGGCCATAGTCCACTAAGCTGCGCTGCAATCGTACTTTTTTTTTAATTACCTTGTATCATACTGATATTATAAATGCGAAAGTCCTTCAATCCTGATTGAAATCCTGATGAAAATCTTCATACTTTCGCATTTATAAAGTTAAGTATGATGTAAAGTCTATAGCTACGTTGGTTTGTAGCAGTTCTACGGCAACCGTAGACATGGTCTACGAAACGCTGTAGACGTCTACGTCTAGAAATGAAATGATTTATTTATTTCACGTAGGACAACTTGTGTCACTTATGAAAAGTCGTAAGAATCTACCCAAAGTATAAGCCCAAGTCCAAGCCTGAATCTCTATAGGGACCGAACTGAAAAAATTGACGTTCATCTGTTGCTCTGTTGCGGCGTGATCGAAGAACAAACCAAACAAACACACTTTCGCATTCATAATATTAGTAGGATAGGTAGTATGACGTTTGTGTGGTAATAATGAATTTATCTATCTATCTATCTACATTTGTCCTACCCGGTCGTTAGTGTGCTTTTAGCCTAACCTCTAGCACGTGTGAACTCGAGTATTTTTCCACGTTATGTTCCATTCTCAGTACTTGTTCAATAAATATTTATGTTGCTAAGTAAAATTCATTTTCCTAACATGTGCTTACATGATCTGTTTATTATTCTGAATATGTAATCAGTCAGTGGATGTAAAAAGTGGTGATGGCCTAGTGGTTAAGACACCCGACCTCCTGTACGGGGTCGCCGGTTCGATCCCCGGGCATGCACCACCAACTTTTCGAAATTATGTGCATTTTAAGAAATTAGTTATCACTTGCTTCAAACGGTGAAGGTAAACATCGTGTGGAAATCTGCAAATTAATATTCAATGTTTTTTTAAATCAAATTAACTTTTAGAAGTGCTTTTGAATCGTCGAGTGAATCTACCACTGCGTCGGAATGACATTCCTACCGATTAGAACCAGCAAAAAACTCGGTGGTTGCTCTTTAAAAAAATAATTAACACTTAATAATAATACATATACAGAAGACTGTAACCGCTGTCCTTAGCATTGATGGACCGAGTCAAATCCATGATCTTTTGTCATTTATGTAATCTTCAACCATTGATGTAGAATTTTAGTACCTATAATTCTATTTCAATGTCTTCAACAGTATAATATATATGCATGTCCGAGTGTTCTTGTTCTCGAATGTGTTCAAAAGCCTGCCAATCCGCACTTGACCAGCGTGGTGGACTATGACCCTTCTCATTCTGAGAGTATTCTCGTGTTCAGTAGTGAGCCTGCAATGGGTTGATAAGAATCTGTTCATATCGGAATGGCATACACGGCATCGTATTGTAATTCGAAATGTCTTAGCCGGAAGGGAGATAACTAACCAAAGGCGAAGTCGCGGGCATCACCTAGGCTGTACTTCCATACTTACTTAATAGCGAAAGTTTGGATGGATAGATGGATGTTTGTTACTCAATCACGCTAGAACGGCTGAACGGATCTTGATGAAATTTGGCACAGGGATAGACTATAGTGTGAAATTACACATAGGATACTTTTACCCCGGAACATTAAAGAGTTCCCGCGGGCACCAAAAAACCTCAATCCACGCGGACAATGTCGCCGGCATCAGCTAGTTTTTACTTATAAATCTCTTTGTATTACATCTAAGCTCAAAGTAACCCAATTTTCCCCTTTCCCCTAAAGGATTTACATACGTATCTTTGGATACCGCGTCATAAAAGCATTATCATCTATCAAGTTAGAGAGAGACGGGCTTACATGTCTTTCGCGCGCCAGAAAGGGACGGAGCAATGTAGTTTCATATTATGCTCATCTCAATATTGAGATTAAAAGTGACGCTTCGCTTGGCGCAAATTATTACGCGTAGGGATAGCATAAAAAATCCGAAAATGTATGAATAGATAATTTAATATAAAAAATTCTTTTTAAACAACCGACTTCAAATTCCTGCGCCAACTTTACAACAACAAGCACACGCTATACAAAGTACTTATTTTATTGTTGATATTTTAAAAACCGCTCGACCGATTTCGATAAAATTTATTTGGGACCACATGGAAAGTATGCCCTTTCAAATAAAAAAAGAATCATCCAAATCGGTCCACCCAGTCAAAAGTTCTGAGGTAACAAACATAAAAAAAAAATATACACTCGAATTGAGAACCTCCTCCTTTTTTTGACGTCGGTTGAAAAATACTGTTTTCTCACCACCTTTGGCTACGATAATACTACATTACTGCCCACGCCTGAAATATAACATTTCACGTCTGAATAATATTGGAAAGACGAGGTGAGCTGAGCCAAGGTTGTAAGTATATTATAATACGTTTTTTCCCGCGGGAACTTCTTAATTTTCCGGGATAAAAAGTAGCCTGTCACTCTCCAGGTCCTCAACTATACCCATGCCAAAAATCACGTCGATCCGTTTCTGCGTGATTGAAGGACAAACCAATAAACCAACAAACAAACATACTCTCACATTTATAATATTAGTATGATGTATGACCATTGTCCATGGATGCAATAAATAAAAGAAATGAATGAAAAAATCCGTGTGCTTTCGCGCCTTGCTTTTATTTACAAAGACGTCCAGTTTACTCGAACAAAACGGTTCTGCTCTACGTTTCTGATTCGAACCGCCAGGATGTGGAATACCCTTCGAGCGCATGTATTCCCTGCCACGTATAACTTAAATATCTTCAAGGCAACAGTGAATAGGCATCTTCTAGGCAAGCGCGCTCCAACCTAGATCTCATCATGTCGTCAAGCGCAATATTCTTTGATAAAAGAAATACAAGCACAATGTTTTTTTCTAACCCTACCCAGCGCTCACTTCAGTTAGAAGTCGGCAGATGTTTTTGCGCACTATACCTCTGACACAGACACCTTTTTATGTTTAGGGTCGGGGAAATAGGTCAGCTGGAAGACACTATTTTTTTTATAGAGTCCGTGCGTTGACAGGTATGGAGCTATTTTTAGAAAATCTATTAATTTCCTTGTCTCCTTGCCAATAACATCGGGTTTATTGAGTAGACGTATCGTAAAGGTCTAGCCCCACTACAGAGGCGCATATAGTTTTTTACAATAGTGAAGTGGCGTGCCCTTTTATCCGATATTTCGTAACTCGTATACCTACTTATCTTAGTATCTATCATCTATCATCCACCATCATCGTATCTAGTAATTACAAGTAGGACTTTTATTTTAAAAAAAGTCACGGAGCTTCAACAGTAGCTTTCTTGATAGTCCACACCATACATCTTTGGTGATGGATGGTTAGAAACCATGTTGACCTGACTGATACATTACATACAACATACGAACATACATTAATATACTCAGTCATTTAAACTTTTGGGTATGTTTATAAAACAATTAAAAAATGTAGAGCAGTTGAGATAAATATAGATGGGGCAAATCGATTAAAGCTTCTTTATAAAAAAAGTCGATTGTTATCAAAAATCGAATCAGTAACGAAATAGAACATCATTGAATTAGAACATCATTGAGTTGCCAAAAGTAAAATAAATGGTTCGACAGATAAAATACTTTGAACGTTAATTTTCCGAAATCCTTTAAAGATTATTTTTTAGACCTTTTCGAACGCTATATTTTAAACCGCGTATTTACTCAGCAAATATTGTTTATTTACAGCAAACGTTGTTTGATCGAGCATGTTTGTACTGTGGATAAAGAAAAAAATATGCCCGCTTTTAATTCGTTCCCAAACGTTTAAAAGTATAACTTTTTTTCACGTAACCCTTGTTATGTTTTATGAGGCTTAACACAAGTAGCTAATAATTGTTCAATGTTTTTCATTTTAAAGCGTGAAATTTTATTTTTAGTGAATTTGAGATGGGGACGTAGTTAACAAGAAACTCATGATTTGAAGATACAAAATAAATAAAAATAGGGATTATCAAAGTTCAGGGGGCCTAGTTGGAGATTTTTCACTTACTCGTTTGCGTTGAAGCCAAATTTACCATAATATTTTGTATTTCATCAAGTGTTAGGAACGTCTAGGTACGTGACATCAAACTGTAATTTTGAGTAATATTGCTTTGGTATTGCTTTAAGCGTTGGCAGTATAGCCCCCAGCGTAATTACAGTTTGCAATTCGGAATGTATCCGGTTCCAATAACTCGTTAGGTGTATTTAGCAAGACGCATGGCGCAATAATGGAGTCCGATCGAGGTATGTGTTACATACCGCTGTTATACAGCTACCATACAGCTAGTATATATAGTATACTTATAGACGTTTGCCTCTGGTCTAGTGGTTAGCATGTTCGACTGCGACTGACGAGGTCCAGGGTTTGAGTCCCGGGGCGGGCGATAACAAGTATTGGATTTTTCTGACTAGAAATTCTCAGTACTAGCCTGGAGTTAGGAAGTTGGCGGTGTTTCACCCCCTGCCTTGGAGAGTACGTTAAGCCGTCGGTCTTGCGCCTGATCTCTCTCCGGTCATGTCAAATTTACCGTCAAAAAGAACAGAGAGTGCATCTGTGTTACGCAGTATACCTGTATGCAAATACTTGTGCACTATAATATCTCCCGCGCAGATGGCTAATCTCTGTAGATAGGCCGTCGTGGCCGAAATTCAGTCAGGAGGACTTTATTATTATTACTACTAGATTAGACCAGAGAGACCCCATGAGAGAATTGACCACACCGGGGGTCGAACCTGGGACCTCCCGCAAAACTAACGCTCACCACTGCGCCAATGAGGTCGTCAATCTAAGCACAGTAGTTATAAAGCTTGCTCTATATCGAGGAAAGGTGATGTATACTATTGACAATAGCTGAAAGGCACGTAACCGTGCCATGTTGACGAACAGCGATTGCGTAGAGTCGATAAAATAGTTGATGACTTTAATTTTTTTAACTAAAATATGGTTCGTCTTTATTATATTCTAGATAAAAAGGCAGACGTATTGTTAATGTTTTTAAGAGAAGGGAATTTCCAGATGGAGGTAATTTAGAAGACAGAGATATCAGGAAGCAGATCCTTCTTGATCACTTGAGATGCACGTAGCGGCAAATATTATTTGTCGGTGTTCTTCTTCTTCTCAGTCGTGCACTCTTGACAGAGTGGTCGTGGCTGCTGGGATGATTCCGGTATACTCGTCATCGGTTTTATTCTTTAGATTGTGCCGCACCGCCTCCCGCGCGATGCGCCTCCACTTGTCTCTGTTGGTAGCGTTGCGGGAGCACTCCACCACTGTTGTCTGGATTATAGCTTTTATCAGGTCTGTCCATCGAGTAGGAGAACGTCCTCTGGCGCGCTTCCCTTTCCCGCGAGATGTGGTTGTCGGTGTTATGTGGAGGTAAATCTAAACGTAATAGTTACAAGGCTTCTTCTATATCGAAGAGGTGGTGTATGTTTATTGACATTTGCTGAAAGGCACGTATAGCCACGCCACGTCGGTGAACATTGTGCTTCATCGTCTGTAAATTATTTTAACAACTCTCTATTGTTTATTTAAGTAACGAAACGGTTTTTTCAAGAGAAAGATACTAATGAATGAAAGTTAAAAAACAGAGACACAAAGAAAAATTTGTTAGGAAGTTAAATATTTAGTTACATGTTGTGTTGCTGGAGAAACTGGAGTTGAATCAAAACACAGTACTTAAACCCAATACATAACAGCCCGACTTTTGCATAAACGTTTGATGTTTCTCGTCTCTACAGATTGCCCTGTTCCGCTTCAAGCCACGCGCCGGACACCAATACGCCAATAAAATGGACACTAGGCGGACCAGTGTACAGTGCACCACACGCACACACAACACAACCTCTATACAATACACAATAAGCGCTATAATTGTCATTCAATATCGTCCAATGTTGCCCGCCGTACGTTACTCCATTAAACGCAAACAAATGAATCATCAGGTTCAAAATGGTTTCAGGATGTACTTTGAGATCCGGCTAAAAAATAAATGAACTTAATTTAAAAAAAAACGATAGCCGAATTTTTTCAAATTTACAGCCAGTGTCACTCGGGAGGATGTAAGCATTCTAACGATACCCCATACATCTAAATCTGTTCAGGCACTTAGAAGTTATAGTGGAATAAAACATTCACACACAGTATATTAATCCTGAAAAAATTACACTCCTTTTTTGGGCAGTGTAATAATTTGTTTATTCAATGACAAGTAAATACATAAAAGGTTGTTAGCCTTTGGCTGCGAACAAAACTAGTATCACAGTCTAGGCAGATTTGTTCTTTCCTACCAGAGGATCGATGGAGCTGTCTAGGACAGAGCAACGCTGCGGGGTGACAGAGACGTGACGGAGGAAACTGGCAGAACCTTCAATAAAAAATTCAGTCACTCTAACGGCAAAGCATACACTTTCCTACCTCTCTCATGGCTATCACTGCTAGAGAGAGGGGTAGAATATTTATTGGGTTGTCCTTCAATCACGCCGCAACAGAGCAACAGATCGACGTGATTTTTTGCATGGGTATTATTGAGGGCCTGGAGTGACATAGGCTTTTTATCCCGGAAAATTGTAGAGATCTCGTGGGGATTTAAAAAAACTTATTCCACGCGGATGAATCGCGGGCATCAGCTAGTTGAAAATAATACAACAGAAATTAAAGCTAGCTAGCCTAACCTAATTACTATATAAAGCAGGCCCGCGTGGAATGGTGGCAAGAATGCTGGCTGCATTTCCGTGCTGGACAGCCAGGCTGATCCTTGGTGCAGAAAATGAGCCAGCCCTTCTGTCACCGGGTGAGGCCGATGAACCGCGGTGAAATATTTCGCAAAAAAAGTTTTGGTGACCTTTTGTAATTTTTCCATGAAATATCTCGCAACCGTCTCCGCAACTAACGGTTTTACTTTATTTATTGTTATTGTAGATATAAATAAGACGTACGCACACCCAGACAGTTTGTATTATGTGTAATGAATCTTATTTACCGCGATGATAAGGAAGCGCCGAAACTACCCCGATAATGGTCTGAGGTATCGCTTGATTTATTCCACTCGTTACAATAATATCTACTTTTATTGGGCAAATATAAATATTACTTAATGTTGAGTTAATGTTATATTATACGGTAGGGGTTGAGAGGTCAAGAGCTATGAAAATAGATGACCCCTAAAACCTTAGGGCGCTGCGCATACTAAAGGTCTAGCCCCACTACAGATGCACGGCGCGGCACGGAGATGCCACCACTACAGAATACTAACGTCCCACTGCTGGACAGAGGCCTTCACTCTCATAAGAGAGAGGAAATTAGAGCTTAGACCCACCACGCTGCTCCAATGCGGGTTGCTTGGTCGACCGACGGCTTAAAGTGCTCTGCGAGGCACGGGGGTGAAACACTGCTTACTTCCTAACTCTGGGTTAGTAGTAGTAGTACTGAGAATTTCTGGTCAGAAAAAACCCAATACTTAATTATGGCCCGACCGGGGCTCGAATCCGGGACCTCTTCGGCCGCAGTCGTGGGGGTGTCTGTAGTGGGGCTAGACACTTTTTGTTACCGACACGGGACACCGTTACAAAATACCGTAGATTTCATAATTTTTGAATGGCAATGGGGGTTTTTTTTAAATTAATTAATTTTTTAGCGATTCTTAAATAGAGAATCTCCCAAAATTCGTACTATCAACGTCTCCTGTTAGTTTTATGTTAAAGTAATTGTTTCGTAACATTATTAAAGTCCAATAATCTTTCCATTTAAACCACAAATTCACCGAAAAGTCCGCTATATTACGTGGAGTCACGAATTCAGATTAACTGTCGCACAAGGTGCTCAGAACTGGTCTTACACCGGTTTAATCCGGTTTCATCCGGCCTGATCCGGCTATTCGATCGGTTAGTAATACGTCAAGGAATTCTTACAAGACTAGTTTTTAAAAGACATTTCGCCAAGCTAAAAGGTTTAGTGTCTTTAATTGTCGTAGATGTAATATACAAAGTAACATTTAAAGTTTTCCTTTACTAGTAACTGAATTAAGTAAGTATGTAAAGTCACTTCACTCACTTGTTACTTAAATAATTAGTGTATCAACTTCCTCCTAGAAGCAAAACAGACAATATTTTTCTTAGGCTGCATCACCACTTGCAAGCAGGTCTTATTGCAGCCAAGCGCGCTACCATCTTAGACTGCATTGTCACTTACCATCAGGTGAGATTGCAGTCAAGGGCTATGTTGTAGTGGCGTAAAAAAACTAAGTATCGCAATATACTAGCTTAAATTTTAAACCCAAAATATAAATATTGCAGTTTTAAAAAGGCTAAGTAGACAGATTAACTGCACACGAGGCGGTAAAATCTGGTTTTATATCGGAAAAATCCGGTTTCATCCGGTCTGAGCCGGCAGCGATCGGTCGGTAATACATTAGGGTCACCGGTGTCCGAAGAAGGATGGACGCGTCGATTTCATTATTTTTGACTTACATGGTCGACTTACTGGAGCCTTATTACGTGAAAATGATTGCTACAATGTAATGATCGCAATCACATCTATTTTAACCCGGCTTTTAGTGTGAAGAAAATAATAAAGTTCCCGCGGGAACAAAAAAACCTTAATTCACGCGGACTAAGTCGCGGGCATCATCTAGTTATTGATATATATATATATATATATATATATCGTAGTTATTTACAATTAGTAGTAGTTTACAATTTTTACAAGTAGTATATTTACAATTTTCAAATTAAAATTTTCCGCTAAATTAAAGTTTTCATACCGCGAGGAACCCAAAAACCAGTTTTATATGTTCCGGCATCGCTAATGTATTAGGGTCCCTGATGTCCCGACGACCGTGCAGGACAATTTAATTCGATTTGAAAAAATAGATGGCGGTTTAAGATGGCTGGTGGGTTACTACCGTCGCCCAAAGCAGTGTTATTTCAAAATAACAGCTTTATGCTTTTATACCTTCATTAATAATATAAAATAGTTTTCATTTCTCCTTTCATGTTACATTTTTTTTGTGCCTGCACTACATGTGTATATTTTTTCAATTGTTTACATTTTTAATTTTAAGTATTTCCTGTAACAACGAGCATATTGCATAAACAATATTTATATTTTAATATTTAAACTAGATGATGCCCGCGACTTCGTCCGCGTGGATTAAGCTTTTCATTTCCGGAGGAACTCCTTCATTTTCTAGGATAAAAAGTAGCCTATGCCCTTCTCCAGGATGTAAACTACCCTTGAACCAAATTTCACGAAAATCGGTTGAAAACATGAGCCGTTAAAGCGTAACAGACAGACAGACAGACTCACTTACGCATTTATAATATTAGTATGGAAGGATGGACATTTATGTCATTTACCTTGACGTCCTTAAAATAAGGATTATAATTCTAAAACACAAACGTTAACAATATTAAAACAATACGGCTTTAAGCGATGCTAGTATGCCCCGGTACCAAAACGATACTTTGCGGTTAGGAAGGGTATAATGGATATGGGGGTACTTAATAGAGATTGATTTTAATTTATTTTATTTTTATGGGGGCGAAAACTGAAAAGCTCTCTTTATTTTTTTGTTTCCATTTCAAGTTAGCCCTTCACTGCGAACACACCTGGTGGTAATTGATGATCCAGTCTAAGATTCTAGAAGCTAACTTGTTTATAGGGGTATGTCAGTTCTATTATATCCTTACCCCTAATCGGTTTCTACATGGCATCGTACCGGAACGCTAAATCGCTGGTAGGCACGTCATTGTCGGTAGGTTGGTAACTGGTAGGTCGCGCTGACGTTTTGTCCTTTCCAGTCAGTAGTGTGTGTTCGCCCAAATCTATTCCCAAACTATCCAGACACGACTCTTCAAAATAATGACAAACGACTGACAAATGCAAATGCCTAGGTCAATTTGTCACAATAACCTAGATTTAGACCTAGATCCAGGCTAGATTTAGGCTTACATCCACCCGGCCTAATTGAGATATTGCAGTCACGTTCATTTAAACTTAACGAATTTATCGCTAGCGCGGATGATAGAGTCAAAATTGGAGAGGGCATATAATATTATATTAATACTAGCTGACCCGGCAAACGTTGTTTTGCCATATAAGGAATAGGAATCTAGTCTAATGTCTAGTGTCGAAAATAGATAGTACTTAGTCGATTCTAAAAAAAAAAAAAATTTCAAAAAAATCGGTCAAGCCGTTTCGGAGGAGTATGGTAACTAACATGGTGACACGAGAATTTTATATATATAGAGAAGACTAGCGGTCCGCCTCGGCTTCGCACGGGTAGCACTTGATCAAAATAGTCCATACCCAATAACGGTCAGTCGGCACTGAGACGAACAACTCCACCACACGTTCTCAAATTTTGTTCAGCAAACCGCTGTGAGCACTTGGCACTTGAGTCTCCAATACGACGTATTTTCGCTGCTCTCACCTGGGAACTATGTTTAGAACTAACAACTAAGTTGAGACCTGGTTCTTTTAGGCATTTCGCAGTCTATCTATAACAGTTAGATATTAAAATGTTTAAAAAAATGTTAGTAACTTCTCTTGTATTTATTATGTTTGTCTTGACAAATATGACATATTTCATACATAATACATTTATTTTAAAATAAAATGCAGCCTATGTTACTCGCTGATAAAGTAGCTTTCTATAGGTGAAAGAATTTTAAAAATCGGTCCAGTAGTTTTTTAGTTTATCCATTACAAACAAACAAACAAACAAACAAACAAATCTTTCCTCTTTATAATATTAGTGTAGATTATAAATGATAAATAAGTTTGGATATATTTTCTACCATTGTAAGTTTGTATGTTCCATGTTTGTTATTCCTTCACACCACAATGACGTCAGATTTTTGGAATAGAGATCATATAGTTTAAATACTTAACTTAAATTGACATTTTATCCCGAAAAATTAAAAAGTTCCCGCGGGAATCATAAAATCTAACGCGGACGAAGTCCCGGGCATAGATATCAACTTAATAATAATTCCCGTATCAGGAATCGAATTCCTGTGAGTAGAACTGTGTCATCAAAAAGAAGAAAAAAAAAACTGTTTCCGCCCGGGATCGAACCGGGGACCTTGTGCGTGTGAAGCACACGTGATAACCGCTACACTACGGAAACTGTATGTGTAAGCGTGAAATTTTAATACGTATAGTATTTGTCAGTCAATACCGCCCCCTGATGAATTGGATATGTCACCGTAAGATTGTAAAAACCGTAAGATTGTAATCTAACGCTTTTTTTTCGATAGATTATAAACAGTCGAAAGATTGTGAACCGTTCAATGTTTTAAGTGTCAATTTTTGAAATATTCATTATATTTACGTTTTCTTGTCTATTTCTTGTAGGTTAGGTTGGGGTTCGACTGCGGCCGGACACTTAGGTTCTATCGGGTTAATAAACCTAACAGATTACAATCTACCTAAAAATAATCCGTTATATAGTAATCATTCGACGGTTTACAATTTCGCGAGTTAGATTATAATCTAACGGTTTTTACAATCTTACGGTGACATATACTAATATTATAAATGCGAAAGTATGTTTGTTTGTTATTCCTTCAATCACGCCATAACGGAGCAACAGATTGACGTGATTTTTGGCATGTGTATAGTTGAGGACCTGGAGAGTAACATAGGCTACTTTTTATCCCGAAAAATTTAGGAGTTCCTGCAGGAATAAAAAACAGACCAAATTTCATCCAGATCCATAGATTCGTTTGGCCGTTCTGGCGTGATTGAGTAACAGACATCCATCCAAACTTTCGCATTTATAATATTAGATAAGTATAGATACTCGTACGTTTTCAAGAAAAAAGAGTCAACGTATAATTATATATAGTTTCTACTCTTTGGTTACTTAAGGAAAGAGGTGACCTTCAATAATGGGAGGTAGGACACCGAGAAGGCCATGTTTATTATTTTTCATGCTAAATATAAACAAATCCTTAAAATATTTAAGTGCCTTTTGTTATGACTTTACCTGCCCCCGTATTTCAGTTATGATAGCTTAAGGCGACTCAAACTTTTGTTAGCCATAAAACGTGGTACTTTTGGCCTCTTTAGGAGCATACTTCGCCTTCGCACAAGCCTCAATATTTTCAATTTTTTTTTCATATCTTCATCTATAATATTTTAGGCATAGTCAAATAGCTGAGTTAATTAACTTACGATATCTAAGTTAGATATCGTAAGTTAATTAACTCAGCTATTTGACTATGCTACAAACAAGACTGTTAGATAATCTAACAGTCTTGTTTGTAGCGTCTATGTAGTACGTACGTATCACCTATTCTATGGTGGTGTATCGCATGCAAATATTAGCAGTCGCGCATCATATGCATATTTATTTTTATTTTCATTATTTTTGTACAAAATACTGCCTTAAAATTAATATAGAATAAAAGTGGACAAAAGAAAGCGTATACCTAAAATAGAAATTTCTTCCAGCCTTCCTTGAAAGTTAGTTATGCAAGTTGAAAGCATATGTTAGAGCAAGTTACTTACGTGCTCTACTTACGTAGAAACTTACTAGTGTAATCGAGGCCTAAGTATAACTTTTGTTCGAGCCAGTAGCGTCATCTTAACAGTGTGGGGTAAAAACCTAACGGCTAAAATCCAAAATCCGAAGGGATTTACCTGAAACCACCCACTCAGACTTGTGTTACGACTAAATATCCTTGTTTATTTTAGGTTTACTGGAAAAGTGGTAAACAACGTGCAAATCTGCCTAATGGAAAAATATTCCTATGAAAAATACGCAGAATTCGGATTTGGTAGAGAAGTGGTATAGCGGTGCATAAACTAGTGGCCGTGATTTCAGTCAACTAGTCGGAGGGTCCAGGGTTTGAATCCCGGCCACGCACCTTTTTTCAACCGACTTCAAAAAAGGAGGAGGTTCTCAATTCGACAGTTTTTTTTTATGTTTGTTACCTCAGAACTTTTGACTGGGTGGACCGATTTGGATGAATCTTTTTTTATTTGAAAGGGCATACTTCCCAAGTGGTCCCATATAAATTTTATCGAAATCGGTCGAGCGGTTTTAAAATATCAACAATAAAATAAGTACTTTGTATAGCGTGTGCTTGTTGTTGTAAAGTTGGCGCGGGAGTTTGAAGTCGGTTGTTTAAAAAGATTTTTTTATATTAAATTATTTACGCCACTATACAAGTTAGTCATTTATTTATTGATAGCTTTTCATGTCTTACTTACTAATATATGATGCTATAGTGATCAGCATGCATGGACACGAGGCCCTGTCAGGGCATGGCTGACATATATTAATATATTATTATTTTTATATCTAGTAATTTTAGTACACATTTGACTGCAATCGTATCTGGTGCTAAGTGATGATGCAGTCTAATATGCGGGCTAGCCTTTTGGGAATATGGCAGTTACATTAAATGATACCCCTCATCAGTTTTACACGTTATCGTACCGGAACGCTATATCACTTTGCGGTACATCCTTGCAGGAAATGTGGTAACCGACCACGGCCAAAGCCTCCCAGCAGGCTAGACCAGAGAAAATTAAGAAATTATAAATTTCCAAATTGACCCTGCCGGGGATCGAACCCGGGACATCCCAGTAGTTCAAAAGCCACAATATGCTGTTTCGTGTAGTATACTGACTACTAATTATTAAAAGAATATTTACTTTGAGTTTATCAATTCTTTAACCTTATATAGAATTCTTTGGCAGAAACTTACTAAATGGAAAAAGTATTTCACCGCGTTGCGATCGGTTTCCTTTATTATTTTGTATCAGTTTTGTGTAGGGTATTTACTGCAATACTCTCCTTATGCCCTGACCTCGATCTCATTATTCATAACTTATCTTACTAATATTATAAATGCGAAAGTTTGGATGGATGTATGGATGGATGTATGGATGTATGGATGTTTGTTACTCAATCACGCCCCAACGGCTGATCGGATCTGACTGAAATTTGGCACAGAGATAGATTATAGTCTGGAATAACACATAGGCTACTTTTTATCCCGAAAACTAAGAAGTTCCCGCGGGAACCAAAAAACCTCAATCCACGCGGACGTAGTCGTGGGCATCAGCTAGTAATATTATAAATGCGAATGTGGTTGTTTGTTGGTTTGTTGGTTTGTCCTTCAATCACGCCGCAACGGAGCAACGGATTGACGTGATTTTTTGTATGGGTATAGTTGAGGACCTGTAGAGTGACATAGGCATATTATTTTTATCCCGGAAAATTGAGGAGTTCCCGTGGGAATCAAAAAAACTTATTCCACACGGACGAAGTCGCGGGCATCAGCTAGTTATTCATAATCCCCGTTAAAATTATTTCTAATTTACGAATTATATACGGTATGTATTTTTAGCACACAGCTCACGCTTGACAAAATATAGTATTTTTTTAATACTTATTGTTTTTCTAAAAAAAGAGCTATGGGGTCATCCATAAAGTACGTCACACTAATTTAAATAAAATATATATAAAATAAATAAATTTTTATTGACCAACAGTTACATCAAATTAATCAGTAGTACAAAAATTCCTTACATGCAGTACTCATGTACTGTGTACATACTTAAAAAGTAAATGTGGTCAGCGGGCCACCTCCTCAGCTTGTGCCACAGCATGAAAGGTAGGTATATACCTACCTACTTGACATACAGCAACGCTGATTTTCAGGAGGAGTCCAAGGGCCAAGACGTCACGGACCGTCACTGTATATTCCAAGCTAGTACAAGTGAACAAAAAAAAAATTCGTGATTTTGTCACCCCTCCCCCATCACATTTGTGGGACCCCAACCCACAAACATATCTAACTCGGTGTCAGCATCGCGTAGAACAATAAATTAAAAACAAAAACTAAACAGGCATAAAATTAGTTCCAATTTTGGTCACCGGGCCAGGTAAGTTGGTGGGACTTACGCTATGATACTACAGAAGTAGTAAAAGTTAGTATTCTTTGACTAAGGGTGGTCTCCTAGACTACACAGCCATACTTAAGGGGTCGTCAACGCTCCGGTATCCTTTATTAGCGTCCCACGGGACTCCTTCAATTCCGGGATCAATATTTGATTCCTGATCCAGGGACGTACGTAAGATTGCATTGTAATCTGTAGACTTATTACACTTACGAGATGATGCCCGCGACTTCGTCTGCGTGGTTCAAGGATTTAGGCGTGAAAAAAAATTAATGTCACTTGCTGTCAAGGAAAACATCTACTAATTAGCGACCACGTTTCTGATCCGTGGCCTTTTTATTTCACTAACAGTTCAAGGTCATCTCACCTGGTGGTAAGTCATAGCGCAATAACTTGATTGGGTTGCTGCAGTTATATGAAACGGCCATGTACCGCTGATTGATTTATAGTTTCTACACATGGCACTGTACCGGAATGCTATACCTAACTTTAACCTGTTGTCTTACGTGAGCGACAAATGCGAATCTGCGACGCGATACGACGCGACGCAGCAGTATCAACCAGTAGCTGACCCTTCACGTGGCTAACTTTTTTTTATCTTGACTGGGATCTCACCTGATGGTAAGTAACGATGCAGTCTATGATGATAGCGTACTAACCTATTAGGGGCATGACAGCTATATTAAACCCATACCCCTATTCGGTTTACACACGGCATCGTACCGGAACGTTCTACGTTCTACGTCTTTACCGGTAGGATGGTAACGAGCCACAGCCGAAGCCTCCCACCAGGCCAGACCAGGGAACATCCAAAAATTATACATTCCCAAATTGACTCTGCCGGAGATCGAACCCGGGACCTCCGCACTTTAAGGCAACAGCGCTCAACACTGCGCCACGGGGGTCGTCAAAAAGTTACTTCGTCGCGTAGACAAGTTTATCATTTAATATGGCATCGTATCGCGTCACGTTGCGTAGCTTCTGTCGTTCACTTAGGATTTAACGGGTGAGTCCAAACAAACTCAAAATAAACTTTGTTAAAGAAAATCTATAGGGCTTAGTATGTAGTTCCTCATTCCGCTACTCAAATATTTATACGAAATCGCTGTTACCGTCCCGTGGGACGATAATAAAGGATACCCGAGCGTTGACGACCCCTGACGAATATCGACATAGGCTGAGAGACCATATTACACTATGAAGGATTACGTCGCCGTCGAGGACGAAAAACGCTCAAAACAAGGCAAAGTATGTTGGAACCGATAAATAATTAACATTGTATTTTTTACCCATACTCGAGCAAATAAATTAATTGTCTTTAAGTTTATCTTCGTGGCGAAGGAAACGAGCCGGCGACATCCGTACTCCGTAGGTCAAGAAGCAGAGGTGAATTAAGGGACATTGGAGTGGGTCTTCTGCTGTATTTTTCATTTCACAGCTAAAAACAATCAGGTAATTAAAATTTTGGGAAAAGTAATCTAAATAATTGAAGTTTTTAGTTGAATTTTGGCAGTGTGAGAGTTGAAATATTTACCATTTCAAAGCCGATAACTCGTCGTAGGATATCTCTTTTAATGGCAGTGGTCTCCTGGCCTACAAGGGACCGATGCTGATGCGTCCACATTTATACGAAAGTATAAAAGAAGGGCACGTCCTGAGATGGCGCATGAAAATTTGATGTTTCCTACCTGTGATAATGGCGTATGTTTTAAAAGGACCTGGGAACTAGAGTTACGTTGGTATAATAGGTACTTCCGATGTATTGGATCGAAGCAGACCTTACTTTGCGAAAGTCCATTATAATGAACGAACTAGAAGTTTAATTGACTTGAATTACTTATTAATTATTAATTTATTTAACTAGAATATATTATAATAATTATTTTATTCACCTGTAGGCCTTTAGTACTAGAATAATTTATTAAGTAGTAATATTATAATTAGTACATCCGTGTAATAATATCCGTGTATAATAGTACATAGTAATATCCGTGGCGTCACCTGGAGTAGGGCTCCAGCTGAAAATCAGCGCGGTATGCTCTTGTAATTTATTGCAAGGCATTCTGCATCATGCTGAGCTGATGCCTTCTTTCAGGTTGTGCCACACACGACAAGTAGTGTCAGGGTGCCTCTAGGACTTGACCATGAGTTTAATGATCAAGTGCTGGAGGCGCCATGGTAACTTTTTATCTTAAGGTAAATGTTACCATTATGTATTGTAATGTGTGGCACAATGGTGAGAATAAATAGATTTTCTTTCTTTCTTTCTTTGCTTAATTCGCTATAATCCGCAACAGTAGACCAACCTATGTGATACAGTGTGTATCTTGCACTTGCAGCCTGCGATATTCACCGTTACAACACCACACCACACAAATTATCCAAATTATTCTCAAAGAACGTTTCACTCCGACACCGGAGCATCTTCAGATGTTGACTCGGCAATGCACGACTGCAAAGTCTTTATTACGATCGATGTATTTGACCAAGTTTGTTTCCCTGTCGGTATCTATTTAAGTTCAAACGAAAATTAAATAACTATTTATACTTTTTAAACAGCTATTAATTGTTATATAGTACGTTTTGTGCACTAATAGTGCGTGTTACGAAAAACGTCCCCCGGCAATTAGTGGAACTAAAGTACCTAATAGTTTTACATACAATAATCCGTACTAGGAAATATTATAAATGCGAAAGTGTGTCTGTCTTTCTGCTAACGGCCCATCTTTTCAACCGATTTTGATGAAACTTGGTACAGAGATCTCCGTACAAGGAGCTCCGTATAATTAAAAAGCCTATGTTTTGTTTATTTATTTGTCCCGGAAAATTAAGGAGTTCCGTGCCCGGGGGCAGAATCCGTCCCGATTAAGGATACGTGTTTAATATAACTGCCACACTACCCCTCTCTATCTAGATAACACCGTCACTTACCACCAGGTGAGATCGCAGTCGAGGGCTAACTTGTACTGAAATAAAACAAAGTAATAATAATTTATTCATTCATTTTCATAAAGGTTATATAGACCGAAATATTAATAATAGTAGACCAAAAGAGGCAGTACCCACGTTAGTTATGTAGGTTCATGCAAAATGTTCGCTTTGCCCAGCGACGCGTGACGTCATTATTACAGGTGTGCAAGAGGGACGGCAGATACCGGGCCCAGATTAAAGTAATGCGCCGTTTGATACGAGACACGGTACAAGCTTATAACTAAAGCGGGTAATCCATACTAATATTATAAATGCAAAAGTCAGTTTGTTTGTTGGTTTGTCCTTCAATCACGCTTCAGCGGCGCAACGGATCGACACGACGGTCGGATCATTTTTGACACGACGTAATGACAAAGTTGCATGCAACCAGCTTTGCTTCCAGCAATCCTCAAGACAGTGTAATACTTGTAATGTAACGTATGTATTATTTATTATTTACAAAGTGTAACGTTTTCTGTTTATGGAAAGAGAATCTGCCAGCTTTGGTGGTAGTCTTGACATGTCATAAGTAGCACAAGTGGTCTTACGTGAAATATATAAATAAATAAATAAATAAATAAATGAATTTTTATTGACCAACAGTTACATCAAATTAATCAGTAATACAAAAAAAAATCTTTACATACAGTACTGATGTACTGTGTACGTACTTAAAAAGTAAATGTGGTCAACGGGCCACCTCCTCAGCTTGTGCCACAGCATGAAAGGTAAGTATATACCTACCTGACATACCGCAACGCTGATTTTCAGGAGGAGCCCAAGGGCCAAGACGTCACGGACCGTCATAAAAAATAATCATCAAAAACAAGAATAAAATTAACCTAATATATAAATTTACTTAAAAAACTAACTTAATCAGTGCTTATGCTTATCATACTAAAACTTCACTATTATCCATATAACCAATCAAATCAAAACAGGGAATGCTTCAAAATTGAGTGTCTAAAATGAAATAGATAATACATTGATTAAAACAACTCAGGATGTATTTATGATTTGCAGATAATATGTTTAAGCTATTTGTGTTGCAAGAATATCTGCTTTATACCTTGCTTTAAAAGAATTTACTGTCTTCAGACTACGTAATGGCGGCGGTAATGAGTTCCAGCATTTACTTGCTGCAAATCTGAAACTCCCCCTGAAAGCAGCTGTCCTATGATGAGGCGTGGCCATATTACGCCGAGATGACGCCCGTGTGTTAAATGGATTGTGATCCCCTTGCCACTTGAGTTTTGCAAACAAATATTTTGGCTTCCCCGTCAGTACTACGCCAAATAGAAGGGAAGCAAAGTGCAAATCACGTCGAGAGGTCATATTTAATAGCTTAGCTTGATTTATATGAGGACTGATATGCGATCTCGGTGCTATTGGAAAACAGAAACGCATACACGCATTCTGCACCCGTTGTATCAGCTTTTTCGATCTACCTAGTAGGCAAGGACCATAAACTGCATCTGCATAATTTAACTTCGACAGCACCAAAGACTCGCATAGCTGCATTCTCATTTCTACAGTAAGGTAAGCACGAATCCGATATAATATTTTTAACCTATAAAAGCACTGCCTAGTTACATCAAGTAAATGCTTTTCAAAATGTAAATGTGGCTCAAATATGATACCAAGATTTCGTGCTTCATAAACTCTCTCAATATCATTATCATTTATTTTAATTTTAGGTTGCTGTGTATCAATTTTTTCTATTGTCTTCTTAGTACCCAGAACCATATATTTGGATTTATTTGGATTAAGAATCAGGGAGTTTATATTTGACCACTGCACAATTCGATTTAAATCGTCATTTATTTTATTTTCAGCCTCCGAAACTTCTGGAGGACTATATGAATAATATAGCTGCAGGTCATCTGCATACAGGTGATATTTGCAATGCAAGATTTTGGAGGTGACATCTGCACTATATATTGAAAAGAGCAATAAATCATTTATCATTTCGTTGGGCATAAATCTCTGCTTGGAACTTGGAGTAGTTTGGTGGGTCTAAGCTCTAATTCCCTTTCTCATATGAGAGTGGAGGCCTGTGCCCAGCAGTGGGACGTTAATGGGCTCTAGTGGTGGTGGTGGAAATCTTTGCTCGCTATCGCTTATGCCTTGTGGCACCACCTAGCGTCGAACAAACACGGATTTTCGTATATAAAACATTGATTAACTTTTGACCTGCTATTTTCGAGGGCACAATATAATGTGTTTGCACAAAGGCGATTTAAGGCTCGTTAATGCCGGGCTTTATTCCGTTTTTAATCATTTTCCCGAAATATTGAAAATGGCTCCATTAAAAAACACTAGTAAAATATACGTCAGTCGGTTATAATTAAAAAACTGATGTAGTTTTTTGTACATTGTTTTTAAAGTCAGTCCAGAGTTTTTGAATAGTAGGTATCTACTCATACATTTCGTTTTTTTTAATGTATGTCTGTAAATAGGTAACTAAGCGGCAAGCCATGATAGTTGTTTTTTTATATCCACTGAAAATAAGCCTTTGACTGCGAGCTCTCCTGATGGTAAGTGATGATGAAGTCTAACATGTGGGTATGGCAGTTATACCTATTTTATATTTAAAAAAAGTGTGTGTGTGTGGTGTGATACGGTAGAACTGAAACTTCAGAAAAGTAGTCTACGAAAGAATGAGTTAAATATAACTTGTATTCTATCTCATTCTCCCGCAGGCTAAATCTTATTATAAATATGTTTGTCTCTTTTTAGTGTCGCTTCACAAATCACAATGATTATAAAGAAGTTTCATTTAAAAAAAAGTTATATAAAGCCCATTACCCTAGTCGGGTCTAAACCGCTCGAAGAGTACTAGACTACTCTTTCCAACGGGATATTAAAGTAAATCAATACGGACGATGTTGCGGGCATCATCTAGTTAAAAATAAACAATAACTATCCATTTCATATAAATTAATAAGTAATTAGGTATTTATAAATTACTGAAACATTCATTTAAATTCGAATGTCAATTCCATATCGCGCCATTTAAAATTATTATCCGAATTGATTTACAGTTTACAAATTAATGATAACAATATAAAAATTCTTTCCAAAAAACCGACTTCCAAAGCCACTGTAAAGTAAAAAATAATTTTGATTTCTACACACTATGTTGAAGTCGGGCGAGTATAACAAAGATAGGCACAGTTGACGCGTCAGGCTCGCCCGACTTCAACATAGTGTGTAGAAATCAAAATTATTTTTTACTTTACAGTGGCTTTGGAAGTCGGTTTTTTGGAAAGAATTTTTATTTTTAACTTTTTAGTGTAGTCTTAATCCCCACGGCTTATGAGTGCAGTACCCTGCAGCATCTGAGTTGCGGAGTTGGGATTTGGGCTTAAGTATGAAGCCGTTGCTTGACACCTACAATATGAATTTCCCATAAAAAAGTTTTAAATCGCTATTTTTAAGGAGTTCTGTACCCTGCAGCATCAGGGTTGAGGAGTTGGGACTTGGGTTTAAGTATGAAGTCGTTGCTTGACACCCACAATATGAATTCCCCATAAAAAAATCCTAAATCGCTATTTTTAAGGAGTTCTGTACCCTGCAGCATCAGCGTTGAGGAGTCGGGACTGGAGTTGAATCGTATACACGTGACTTGATACCTACTATATGAATTCACGATCAAAACTGCCTAACTCCCTAATTTTGAGTCGTAAGTATACCTACAGCATCAGGATTGAGGATTTGGAGTCAAATTTTTTTATGGGACCATCTCGCGAGCTTCCTCTAACCACTGAAAAAAAAAAAATCAATTCGGTTTGGAAACCACGGAGATATGCGGTAACATACATTAAAAAAAAAAAAAAAAATATATATACGCGCCGAATTGAGAACCTCCTCCTTTTTTGGAAGTCGGTTAAAAATTGCTTTCATCGAATAGTAATTATATTTAAAGTCTTTTCTACTTACTCCTACTTAGGTCACCAAGAAAGGTTTGCGATCTCATCTGGTGGTAGATTACAATTTATACTTTCAAAAGTCGCAAAAGTCGTATGGCTATCTGAAACGAATTAACTCTAATCTGAAGCCCGATTGATAATCAAGTCCTAAACATTTGACAGCGTATTACTCGAACTGTTTAAGGAGTTCATAGGTAGAAAGAAAGAAAAAAAGAAAGTAAAAACATTTATTTCCAAATTGTGCCATAACAAACATACCTAAAACACGGTAGGTGAAAAAGGTAGGTTGTACATGCTTTTTGACGTGCAGGCATCTATGAACTCCCTAAACAGGTCAAATTATACGTTTGAAAAACAATTAAGATTACGATTTCCTTACACAATCTGGAGGGCTGTTCTAACCCGTTGTCCTAGGTGCGACGAAGGCGACGTGACGCGACCTCTCCACAGAAAATGACAAACTTAGCTACGCGACAACGTAGGCCACGTGGAGGGTCAGCTACTGTTTGAATAGAAGCAGTATCATCAGTGGGTTTCTCCGTTTGGCCCGTGAGGGCCAAGCGGGGGTACGGGCCTCGAGGCTGAGCCTCCTTACCCGGGCGGGGCGCGGGGCAACTCTGTGCCCCGGTGAATGGCTTTAAGCCGTAACGACGGCTTGGGCCTGCCTAGGAGGCTACGGGCCCTAAAGTTTGGTGTTTTGTGGGTCCGCACTGCGGGTGACGTCATCGTCACCGCGTGCGGGACCCGTTTCTTCTTTTCAGGCATGGAGGCGCGTAAGCACCGCCAAGCCTGCTGTGAGGGCTTGTATTGCGCCCTGGCCCTGCAGGTACGCCGTCAGCCCAGTCGTGAGCGCCTCGATCACGACCCGGACTATAGCCACAATGTCCGGGTCGGTCTGCGCTTCTTGTTGGGCCGGTTGGGTTGCAGGGCGGGCGTTAGCGGAGATTGACGGTTGTGGGGCGGGTTGGCTGGCCGTGCGTGCAGCTGCGGCCTGGCGGGGACGCGGTGCGAAGTAGAAGCAGTATCATGGACTTCCGCAAAGTAACGCTCTTTGCGGAAGTCCATGATAATGAATGAACTAGAAGTTTAATTCGCTATAATCCTCCACTGCAGTAGACAAATCTGTGTGGTACAGTGTGTATCTTGCACTTGCAGATTGCGATATTCACCGCCCAGTAAGCCAGCAATTCACACCTCCACAACACCACACCACAAAAATCTTCCAAATTACTCTCAACGTACGTTTCACTCCGACACCGGAGCATCTTCAGGAGATGTTAACTCGACAATGCACGATTGTAACTTGTTACAATCAGCTCCTCCTTGTGCTGGTGCGAATTGTAGGCTTACATGTGCAAGACACACACTCTGTAACACGTAGTATTGTCTACTGTGGCGGATTATATCGAATTAAACTTCTAGTTAATTCATTATTATCTCCCGTATGTTCCTGTCGCGTCGCGCGATTGTAATTTATCAATAATTCCAGAACAACGATATTCAGATGTAATATTCTAATAAATATTCAATTGGACGGTGTCGGGTGCAGACGCTAGTTCACAAACATTAATTATCTCTAATGGCTTCTGTTTGGAGTTATTCAAAAACTCCACAGTTAAGTTAAATGAAAATAAATACAAACAAATTAGGAGTAAACTCTCTCAGTCATCTGTATTTTGCTAATTACGAAACTAATCCATCATCTCGCTTCAGACGTGCTTGTGATTAAGATGCGTCTTATAATTTTTAGGGTTCCGTACCTGAATAGTGCCAACTGGACCCTATTACTTAGCCTCTGTAGTATTCTTTTTGACTGTCTCGTTGTTAGCATGTTCAACTACGGCCGACGAGGTCCCGGGTTCGAGTCCTGGGTAGAATTTCTCAGTACTAGCCCGGAGTTAGGAAGTTGGCGGTTTTTCACCCCCAGAGAGCCTCGGAGAGCACGTTAAGCCGTCCAAGCTGTACCAAATTTCATCAAAATCGGTTGAACTGATGGACCGTAAAAGCATAGCAGACAGACAGATAGACTTTCGCATTTATAATATATTAGTATGGATTTTTTAATATAAGCATTATTAAGGTTGGAAATCAGAACGGAGTCTATAATAAAATCATTGTTGTATAATTGGGATGTTACAAATACTTTTTAGGGTTCCGTAGCCAAATTTGGCAAAAACGGAACCCTTATAGATTCGTCATGTCTGTCTGTCTGTCTGTCTGTCTGTCTGTCTGTCTGTCTGTCTGTCCGTCTGTATGTCACAGCCACTTTTTTCCGAAACTATAAGAGCTATACTGTTGAAACTTGGTAAGTAGATGTATTCTGTAAACCGCATTAAGATTTTCTTACAAAAATAGAAAAAAAACAATAAATTTTGGGGGTCCCCATACTTAGAACTGAAACTCAAAAATTTTTTTTTCATCTAACCCATAGGTGTGGGGTATCTATGGATAGGTCTTCAAAAATGATATTGAGGTTTGTAATATCATTTCTTTCTAAACTGAATAGTTTGCGCGAGAGACACTTCCGAAGTGGTAAAATGTGTGTCCCCCCCCCGTAACTTCTAAAATAAGAGAATGATAAAACTAAAAAAAATATATGTTGTACATTACCATGCAAACTTCCACCGAAAATTGGTTTGAACGAGATCTAGTAAGTAGTTTTTTTTAATACGTCATAAATCGTAAACCGCAATTTACCTTTCATTCAATCAACTCAAATATTTAAAAAAAACTTTTAATTTAAAACTTACTACAGGTTTGTACGGAACCCTCGGTGCGCGAGTCCGACTCGCACTTGGCCGGTTTTTTTTTAGTCATAATAAAATAGAGGAACTTCTAGAACACGTGATATCGACGTCCCCTATCAGTTTTATACTTGACCAGCCTGTGTCACTCTCCAGGTCCTCAATTACTATACCCATGCAGAAAATCACGTTGATCCGTCGCTCTCTTGCGTCATGAATGAAGGAAAAACCAACAAACACACTTTCGCATTTATAATATTGGTATGCCAAAATTTTCCGTTAACTTTCTTTTTATCAAGATTATAAACTAACAACATTTAATTAGGTAAAAGTATTTAATAAGGTAGACTATTTCGGTATAAACCTGTGAATCCAGCAGGTTTAGCACGCGCACAACGAGATATCTTGCGACGAGAGAAAGAGATGTTGTCGTTGCTAATTTCTCGTTAACCCTAAAACGCAGGAAAATTACCAGGAAAAAATAGTCGGCATGTAAATGTTCGTAGAGAAAAATACCACAGAAAATAAATATTACTTTTATCTCTACTTTTGACGTAACGAGACATGTCATATGAGAGTTACGACTCTCTGGCGCAGTGTTGAGCGCTGTTGTCTTAACGCGAGAGGTCTCGGGTTCATTTATACCGGCAGGGTTAATTTGGGAATTTCTAATATCTGAATTTTCTTTGGTCTGGTCTAGTGGGAGGCTTTGACCGTGGCTATTTACCACCCTGTCGGCAAAGTCGTACCGCCAAGCGATTTAGCGTTCCAGTGTAGAAACCGACTAGAGGTATGGATTTAAAATAACTGCCATAACAGGCTAGCCCGCTACCATCTTAGACTGCATCGTCATTTACCATTATTTGCAAGTGCTAACTTGTAGAGGAATAAAAAATAAAGTGTGTAACCATAGGTCCAATTGGCTAAGCAAATCGTTATCCGTATTTCTCGAACTGTTCAAGGAGTTCATACGTAAATTTTGACGTGCAGGCGTCTATGAACTCCTAAAACAATTCGAATTATACGTTTGACATACGATTGCGATTTCTTTATACAATCTGGGAGCATGTTAGTTTCGGTAGACATATAGAGATAACGGGTAGACATAATTTTACTCGTTGTGCGCATGCTAGCCCTACAGAGCGTTAAAAACAGTTTTCGCGAGCTCCTGAAAGCGCATTTTCACGCTTCGATCACTTTCGTTTCATGAAACTTAATTGGAGAAGATTATATTCAAAAATTATTTATATTTTCCTCTTTTAATTTCACAATTTACGTATTGGCGAATGGAAATTTGAGATATAAATGCGAAAGTTTCGATGGATGGAAGTTTTGGACTGCCTAGGTGAGGTAGGTGATCCACTATTCTCCTCTCGGAGAATCTTGGACCACCTACTTTTTAATCCAGTACAAGTTAGCCCTTGACTGCGATCTCACCTGATGGTAAGTGATGATGGAGACTAAGATGGTAGCGGGCTAACCTGTTAGGGGCATGGTTGTTATATTAAACCCATACCCCTATTCGGTTTCTACACGGCATCGTACCGGAACGCTAAATCGCTTGGCGGCACGTCACTAGCCACGGCCAAAGCCTCCCACCAGGCCTGTCCAGAGAAAATTCTGAAATTATATATTCCCAAATTGACCCTGCCGGGGATCGAACCCGGGACCTCCGCACGTTAAGACACCAGCGCTCAACACTGCGCCACGGAGGTCGTCGAAATACAAATAAATACTTGTTATATTATTGTAAGTGGGTGGTCCTGACCTTCATAGATTTTAAGCTATTATTATTTCGTTTCATATACAGAAATTATTTTGCGTTTAAATTGAAAGCAGCTTAAATGCCGATATTTTCATTATTATGGACCAACACGGTGTAATGTATGTCCCGATTTAAACCTCTGTTAATGTATTTTATTTTGGATGTAATGCGAATTAAAAATAATGTATCTTTCGCAATTTGTATTTTCGCTGATACAGCCGAAACAAAACGAAATAAAAATTTACCTAATACTAATCTTTTAATATTATAAATGCGAAAGTTTGGATGGATGGATGGATGGACGGATGGATGGATGTATGGATGGATGGATGTTTGTTACTCAATCACGCCATAACAAGTGAACGGATCTGACTGAAATTTGGCACAGAGGTAGATTATAGTCTGGAATTGCACATAGGCTATATCCAGGGAAATTAAAGAGTTGTGGACGAAGTTGCGGGCATCTACTAGTGGATTATCAAGCAGACTGGACTCAGTTACTCTCAGAGTCACGGCGAAAACAAAATTTAAATATGCAAGCGAGATACTCGAGTAAACAACATGGTTGCCGGTTATTCACACCCCGTCGTTCTAATTAATTTGCATTATTTTGTTTATTTACAAGTTAAAATATGACTTTAAAATATTCACCCAATTATTTCGGAATTGAATTCTAAATTTAACATTTGGTATCTACATGATGGAACTTTAGGAGGTGAAGCTTCATCTGTTTTAGGTGATCTTGCTGTTTTAATTGAACAATTTAAATCTGTTGGTTTGGAATTGAATTTCGGCAAGTGTGAGCTCTATATCCCAAATTCAATAGAATATCAAAAAAGACACATCATTGCTGAACAGTTTAATAATTTGGCACCAGGAATCAAAATTTTAAGTGAAGACTCGCTTCGCCTTCTTGGGGCTCCCGTCTTAGTTGATTCTATTCCACTTTTTATCAATGACCAAATTACTAAATTTGATCAATGTTCGGAACGCCTCTTCCAAATTAATTCACACATGGCCCTTTTTATTATTAAATATTGTCTTTTCGTTCCAAAATTTACCTATTTTCTTCGATGCTCACCACTATGGAAGTTCCTTCACTTTAAAAACACTCTGTCCAAAATTCTAAATTGTCCTTTAGATGACACGACTTGGACACAAGCGTCTCTCCCAGTCCGGTACGGTGGTTTAGGCATTCGTAAAATTAGCAGTGTTTCATTACCAGCATTTCTATCTTCTGCTTATAGTACGTTTAAGCTCTTTGGCAATATTGTAAACCAATCATTAGGTTCCATTGAGCTATTGTATTTGGCTGAAGCTAGAGTTGCTTTCAATGTGGCATGTCCTAGTAAGGAGCCAGTATCTTTGTTTTCTCAAAGACATTGGGACGACGCACTGTGTTCAGATGTTTTGCAGGAGCTTATAAATTCATCACCTACTGCAAGCGACCGTGCTCGGCTTCTTGCGGTGTCTACGAGGGAATCAAGTTACTGGCTTCATGCTCTCCCGTCTAAGCAGTTAGGCACTCTGTTGGACCACCTCACTCTGACGATTGCGGTTGGTCTTCGACTTGGCGCCAAGTTACAAAAGCCACATCTTTGCCACTGTGGTGGGGCAGTGGACGCGTATGGCCATCACGGGCTTTCTTGTATTAAAAGTGCCGGTCGTCTTTCGCGACATGCTTCCCTGAACGACATCATTCGTAGGTCTCTTGCCACCGCTAAAGTGCCTGCAGTATTAGAGCCTAATGGCTTGGCGCGCAGTGATGGTAAGAGACCTGACGGGATGACTCTTGTTCCGTGGAAGCAAGGAAGGTCGCTTGTTTGGGATGCCACATGCGTGGATACGCTAGCGTTATCCCACTTGCAGGCGTCCTCCATGACAGCGGGGGCGGCGGCCACTAATGCAGAAAGAGCCAAGAGGCGCAAGTATGAAATTATTCAAAATAATTTAATTTTTGTGCCTTTTGGTGTTGAAACCCTGGGGTCGTGGGGCGAAGATGCTAGATCCTTTTTTAAGGATCTATCTTCTCGTCTCACAGAGTCCACAGGTGACCGGAGGGCTGGCAGTTACCTCGGCCAACATATAAGTTTGGCTATTCAGCGGGGTAACGCAGTCCAGCGTTCTGGGCACACTGCCTCATTGCAGCGGGATAGATGATATTTTTAATGTTTAGTTTTCAGTTTTTAATTTAGTTTTTAATTTAGGTTTAATTTAGAATTTAATGATTTGTATTTTTAATAATTACTTAATAAATTTAATAATAATAATAATAAAAAAAAGTCTCGGTAACAAAAATTTAAACTTTTAGGCTGTCTGGCCATTTTAACCACCCTTTTTAGGGTTCCGTAGGTACCTCAAAAGGAAAAAATGGAACCCTTAGGCTTACAGGATGACTTTGTTGTCCGTGCGTCTGTGTGTCAAGACCCTTTTTCTCAGGAGCGCATGGAGGTATTAAACTAAAATTAATATCAAATACTCAGATCTACTGTCCCTTGGAGCTATGAAAAAATCAAGCTTCTAAGCCAACGCAATCAAAAGATACAGCCGTTTATGCTGCAAATTTCGCAAGGGAATCAAAACCTACAGGTTACTTCCCGTGAACTCAGAATCTTGAAATTTGGTATGAAGCAACGCCATAAAGCACAGTCTATACAGGGTTAATTGTAATTTACCAACAACCTCCCACATATAACTTCTATATATGATACTGAACAACATTTGTTCAACGACTTTTCACATAATTCAATAAATTAAACAAAAAAAAATTTCTAAGTTTTTGTTGAAAAGTCTGTCAGTTTTTTAACACTACGGTCAATTTATGTAATGCCTATTCCACACCTGCGTGATGAAGCGTCGACTACTAACCGCGCAACAATTAACGTCCGAAGTTATCGCTTCTCTGTCGTATTTACAAATGCTTTGGACGTAAATTACTAACATCGGGCTGAGGTATCGTCTGCAGGTCAATAATTTCTTCATACACTAGCGTTTGTCGTGAACACCAAAAAAACTTCTCGCGGCGACAGACGTAAGTGTCGGACAGTCATTAAGTACCTACCATACGCGCACATGATAAGCATGTTGTTTACTTGGCAATTTCCCGCGCTTTTTACGGAAGGGCAAAATTACTACCTATCAAACCCTTATTAGTTTATTCACCTATCTAACTCTATGTATCTAACTACATTCTTCACACCTAACCGGCCGAATGTTATAGAATTTTTTCATACACCTCATTGCTAGGCCTCATTAAGACCGTATGTTTATACCTTGCCCGATCATGCATTATTAGTAGGTACCTATCAAAGGGCCTTTGTTTGGCGGCTAGAGATGTTTATGTTTAATGTTATGAGATCGCGTTCACAGTACGGAGCTTTTGTTATTTCCTTTAACTATTTCGGCTTAGTGTAAGATAAGATTTGTTTATGTAACTGTAATAAGATTATTATAGCTGGGGCCGGCGATGTTGTATTTTGAGTGGCTCATGCCATAGGTACCTTTTGTGACACTCGTCCCGAGCACAGCTTTTGAGTAAAGTGTGTAAAGTTAAATACGGATTAATTATTTACCATCCTGACCCACCTTCTATTACACTTCAGATGTGGGATACAGTCAACACGAACAGGCTACCTTATGCCTCAGATACCTACCAATCTAACCAACACTTAAAATACACACATAACCTGCGTACCTCTCTACCTACCTAATAATGTCCTCCCGACCGAATTTCGGCCACGGCGGCCTATCTCCAGAGAGATTAGCCATCTGCGCGGGAGATATTACAGCGCACAAGTGTGTGCGCATACACAGGTGCACTCTCTGTTCCTTTACTCTCATAGCCCGATGGGACGGAAAATCCGACAAGACCGGAGAGAGATCAGGTGCAGGACCGACGGCTTTACGTGCTCTCCGAGGCACGGGGGTGAAACACCGCCAACTTCCTTACTCCGGGGTAGTACTGAGAATTTCTTGTCAGAAAAACCTAATACTTGCTATGGCCCGACCCGGGAATCGAACCCGGGACCTCGTCGGCCGCAGTCGAACATGCTAATCACTAGACCAACGAGGCAGTCAACGAGGCGTACCTACCTAACGCCACCTAACTACCTAGTAGGTACCTATTTACCACCTAACCTACTTACAAACTTAACACCTAAGACCCGATGCAGGTGACAAGGGTATTTCCCCTCATTGTGGATGACGCTCCAAGCAAAGTACTACGACACATGAAACCTTCGGGCTGCATCGTTGGTACTTGCTGCTGGATTATCTTCAAAAAATCGTATAATGTTTTCCTCTTCACGCACTGTGTGCCTCGGTGCCCGACCACGATCCCTAGATCTAGGCTGGAATTGTCCGGGATCCCTTAATCGCTGTGTGGCAGCCAGAATTGTCACGCGGCTTGGCCTACGTACGTTAGGGAATCGCCTTGCGTTATCACCACATATCGCGAGCACTCGAACCATTTCCGTGTATTCAATGTTAGAAAATCGATAAGCCATCGTTTAAGCACTAGGCAGGAGGCACAGAACCAGAACCTATGCAAACACAGTACCTATGCGAATATCGAATAACGGCGCGTGCGACCGACTGAAAGCGACTGAATTGAGTATTGACTTGCGTCTGATGCGCCGCGCCACGCGCCGCCATGTTACCTTTGACACGTACCGCGTAGAGTTATTAAAATTTTAGAACAGAAAAATAAATATTTTTATTTTTGTAAGAAAATTTTATTTTTTATTTTTTTGGAATTTTAAAAAGTCGTGGAACAAAAGTTATTTACTTTGGTGCATAGAACTTGCCTGTAGAAGGTTGTTGGTATTTTACAATTAACCCTGTATAGGAATAATTGCGAGCGTACATTTTTTGTTACATCATAATATAATAAAAATAATTTTACTAATTTTAATCTCTTTACTGCCTGTCATTTTCTTAAACCAATTCGACTTTGGATTTCTAATTTATACTTCTAGATTGGCTCACAAATTCAGTGAATTTTTTGCTTTGGACAAAAGCTATTTTGGGCAAATTTTGGGCTATGGTCATTTTTTAGGATTGCCAAAGCCAATCGCGATTATATCTTAATATGCATCTATCTATCTATCTAGCGGTGTCGATGGTAAATTGTCGGTTACAATTCATTCGGTGGATCGAATTTACGCGCTGCCGACTATGTACGTCATTTGAGTTTGAAGCACACGGGGGGATAGTGGTTTTATAAACGTCACGGTTTTCTAATAACAGTTTTTTTATCCACTATAAGTTAGCCCTAAAGTTAAGTAACGATACAGTCTAAGATGGTAGCTGACTTACCTGTTAGGGGTGTGGCAGTTATATTAAACCCGTCTCTAATCGGTTTCTACACGTCATCGTACCGGAATCGTTAAATCGCTTGGCCAGTAGGGTCATAAATAGCCACGGCCAAAGGACTGTCACTAGAGGTAGTGCCTACGGGCAGGAGTGCCTGGCTTCTGTCTAATAATTACGTCTATGCGTTAGATTGATTGGAAGCAAATGAAATCTTACTATTATATTAGAAATGTTTGTATTGTTCATGCCCGAGAATTTTTCAGTGACCTCGAAGATGTTTTAAGTCTGCCTTTCGCACTTGGGGGGGTAACCTAACCCTTCTCATTCTAAGTGGAGACTTGTGATCAGTAGTGATCCGGTGATGGCTTGAATATCAGCTTTGGGTATCGTAGCCAATGCCCAGCACAAGGCTGAGTTTGCAACCTATTATGTTGTTGCTAGGCGTTTAAGTTTTTTTTAATGTCTCTATGTTTTTTAATATGAGTCTAATTTAAATGTTAGAGTGCAACAATGTAACACAATAAAGGTTTGATTTATTATTTAAAAAATGATGATGATGTACGTAATAACATACGACTTTATAAAAATAATGTATGTGGAGCAACTTTCCTATCTCCTGATGAGACGAAAAGTTGTGAGGCGTGTCTTCATGGATCGTCGCAAATATTGGTCCGTATGTTTGTACGCTTATTCAAACAGGAACTATTTTACGCCGCGTAAGCCGATTTGGGGACGGGTCGCCTTTCATATCACCGCTAACTAGTTCACTTGTTATTGAATCACATTTAGATTACAGCTCTATATTGAATCGATAGCTGTACATTTTAGTTTATAATATTAGAAGATACCTGAACTAAATGGAGTTTGGGTCTCTCCTGAAAATTTCTCCTCTTTGCTAAAGCAATATACTCGTAGCACCTACCACGGTTGTAAAGTTTATGGTGCCTACCTATCATGTAAGTATGTTGGTAAATTTTTATATATTATATTTTTTTTTTACCAAAAACTTATGAAATACTTAGAAAAACAGAAACATAGTGGCCAAGGAAGCACTATTTTTTTTTATATGTATAGCGAGCAAACGAGCAGGCGGGTCACCTGATGGTAAGTGATTACCGCCGCCCATGAACATTTGCAGCACCAGAGGAACCGCCAATGCGTTGCTGGCTTTTGAGATATTTGTTTATCCGCCCTTTGAAGAGCCCCATATTATAATCATGAGGGAACACAGAAGATGGGAGCTGGTTCCACAATTTGCGGGTACGTGGCAGAAATGACCTGGAATAACGGGTGGTGGAAGAGGACCAGGCATCCAGGTGGTGAGGATGGAATTTGTTTCTGGGTGGTGGTATTAGATGGAAGGTGGAAGGTGATATTAGATTGAATAACTCCTAAGAGCACTCCCCATTGTAGAGACGATAGAACACACAAAGAGAACTAACGTCTCTTCGGAGTTCTAGGGACTCCAGCGTGCAAGTAATATTGGGATTATCTACGAGTCGAACTGCCCGCCTTTGAATCCGGTCAAATGGATGGAGCTGGTACTGGGGTGCTCCGGCCCAGAGATTATTATTTATTTTTTAGATAAGTAGTTTTATTTATAAGACAGCTTAGTAGTTAATAATTCTTATACAGGGGTCCTGGGGGACGTAAGACGTTCCCTGAGTTCGAAGTTATTATTAATGACGATATCTGTGAGTTCGTCCGCGTGGATTGAGGATTTTTAGTTTCCGCGGGGACTTTTAAATTTTACGGGATAAAAAGTAGTCTATGTGTTATTCCAGACTATAATCTATCTCTGTGCCAAATAAGCAGATCCGTTCAGCCGTTCTGGCGTGATTGAGTAACAAACATACATCCATCCATCCTAACATTTGCATTTATAATATTACTATAGATAGCATAGAAGTAGATGACGACGCCTGTGACTTCGTCCGCATGGATCATCATATCATATACCATTGAAATGGTAGCATATACCACCGCCATTTCAATGGCCTAACACTACGCACCAGAGTCTCTATAGCAAATGAAACGGATAAATATCATTTTGTTTTTTTAAAACTAGCTCTAATTTTAAGCTATGATTTTAAAAATAAGATTCAAATAAATTAAAGTAGGCGTATCGTCGGCGAGCTGAGACAATACTGAATTAGGTACTGCTCGCGTTTGAGATTAATAAAGCCGCAATGAAAGACATCTGATTTCATAATGCCTGTCAGCCACGAACATGGGGACGCGGCTTTAATAAACTCCCTCATTTGGAAACAAGGAGAGAGTCAAAAGTGGCGACTCTGTGGTCTTATCGTGGGAGGTCCCGTGGGGTTCGATTGCCGGCAGGGTCAATTTGGGAATTTATAATTTCTGAATTTTCTCTGGTCTGGTGTGGTCTTTTCAAGCAATAGGCATGATGACAGTAACCAAGAATCAATGAAATTATGAATTTTTTTAATGAAATAGGATTCATGGATTATAAAAAACGTATTTATTTTTCTATTTCGAGTTCGATTGCTATTTATTTTGATTGAATAAAACTATAAAATACAGCAATCCGCCATATTGGATAAAACACCAAGAAGCGAATGACGTCACAATTGTTTGTTTCCAGCTTTGACAATCACACTATTGTTTACTGCACACTGCACAGAGTACATTGGTAAAAACAATTGTGACGTCACAAACGACGCCATGACACCGCAGAACGTTTTGGCGTCAATTTTAAAATTTAAATTTCAAATGCCAATTTTATCTACTAAACCTTATTTTTCTGCTAAAATAAGATGTTTTTTCGATAGTAGATACTTCTGAACATAATCTGACTGAATTGAGCATTCCGGTACGATGCCGTGTAGAAACCAATCGGGATAAGGGTTTAATATAACTATGGGTTTAATATAACAATCTAGTCCGCTACCATCTTAGAAGGCGTAATCACTAACCATCAGGTGTGATCGCAGTTAATGGGCTAACTTGCATTGGGAAAAAACTCTGTAATAAGTTTTGTGCTGTAAATCGTTGACGTCAACTGATAGACGTCCGAGCTTTACTTAGTTCTCTTTTAGGGCCTTCAATTCAACGGTTTCTTACGAATCTTAAAAAAGAATTTTTAAAGTAGCAACCGCCGAGTTTCTTGCTGTTTCTTCTTGGTAGGAATGGAATTCTGAACTAGCGGTATTTGCTATTGAATTGCTTGAAGTCGTCAGTGCACACAGACACGTGCCGTTGAGTGAGTGAAAATCACGTCGATCTGTTGCTCTGTGACGGCGTGAATGAAGGACAAACCAACAAACTAACAAACAAACACACTTTCTCATTTATAATATTAATATGACAAGCTGATGTCCACGACTTCGCCCGTGTGATATTTATTAATTCCCATGGGAATTCCTTAATTTTTCGGGATAAAAAACTTATGTCACTCTCCAGGTCCTCAACTATATCCATGCGAAAAATCTCTGTTGCGGCGTGATTGAAGGACGGACCAATAAAACAACAAACAAACATACTTTTGCATTTATAATATTAGTATGAAGATTTTTATAAAAATAAAATTATATAGTAAATTGTCATTAGAAAAAAACAATTTCGTAATTTAAAATTACCATATCCGCTCCAAAAGTTAGGTACATCAAAGTTCCAAAGACCTCCATATTTCCAGCGCCATTCTGAGACCGTCATTCCCAGGCGCGGCCCACTTCCTTATGTCCCGGCAATAAGGGCTAATATCCCCTGTCATCCCCCATTGTTTTCCCTCCATTATCAGCCTAAGGTCTAAGTTATTTATGTACCTAGTTAATAGAAGTCTTGTTTGAAATTTTCCGCCATTGTCTTCAGTCCTGCTTTTGACGTGATGAATTGGATTTTATCTGGAGCTCCGTAATACGCAAGGTTATGAATTACTTGTAGGTATCTGTATCAGTTTTTCTATCCATAAACTACTTAAAAATTTATAGTGAGATAATTCAGCAATTGGGCGTTTGACTACTAGTCGAATAAATATTTTTTAGTAATTATTAAACTCAGGAGAGAGACAAGTCGTTTAACAACGTCACTCAACGTCCCCTGTTAGTTTTAACATAAATGTTGATTATCCATTTTGCTCTATCGATTAAAGTTAAAAAGTGCGTTGAACTTTGATGACGTCACAATTGTTACGTTTTGACGTTTGAAAAAAGATAATAATTTAAATTTAGATAAAAATTTTATAAATTCCCAAATTGACCTCTTTTTTTATTGCGAGATAGGCTTGCGCTTGACGACAATCATGCTTACTGCAAAGCAATGATGAGGTCTAGGTTGGAACGCGCTTGCCTAGAAGATGCCTATTCACTCTTGCCTTGATCACCTGCCGGGGATTAAACCCGGGACCTCCCATTAGACCACAGAGCTCACCACTGCACCAAGGAGGTCGTCATATTCAGGATATTTGCGTACATATATTAGAAGTAGATTCCAGGAAAATGAAATAAAATTTTTGTAACAGAAACACTCATTTTATTTCTACGCGATTTGTAATTCGGATCCGGGACTTCGAATTTCAAAACAGTTTTTACGTTCCGAAAAATTTCCATTCCTGTTGGATGTTAAATATTATAATACTTTGACAACTTTTCGCATTCCGTTTTAATTTGAGAACAATTGAAATAAAATGTCGTTATTTAACGTGATTTGTTAAGAATTCCATAGCGTAGCACCATATAAATAAGTAGTTACCTGCATTAACGTTTAAACTATTGTGGGTGATTATTCGGTTTTTTCGACAAAACTAGCGAGTTACAACCGATGATATATTTATAGTTATGTAAATAGGCAAGATACATATTTTAATAGCGAATTAAGGTTCTTGTTCATTGGTTATCATGGACTCCCATAAAGTAACGCCTGTTTCTACTTTCCATCCATCCATGCATCAGCCTGTATGCATCCACTGCTGGACATAAGCCTTTTCGAGAGCGCGCCACCAAACATGGTCCTCTGCCTTCCTCATCCACCCGCTTCCCGCCACCATCTTTAGGTCGTTGGACCAGCGAGCTGGAGGTCGTCCTACACTGCGGTACGTGGTCTCCACTCCAGAACACGTCTGCCCCGACGGCCATCGGTTCTGCGACAGATATGACCCGCCCACTGCCAATTCAGCCTTTCAGCCTGCTAATCCTCAGAGCTATGTCGGTTACTTTAGTTCTTTTACGAATTTCCTCGTTCCGGATTTTATCCCTGAGAGAGATTCCCAACATAGCCCGCTCCATAGCACGCTGAGCGACTTTTAATTTGTGGACGAGGCCCACCGTCAGTGTCCACGTTTCTGCCCCATACGTCATTACCGGCAGGACACACTCGTTGAAGACCTTGGTCTTTAGGCTTTGCGGTATCGACGAATTGAAGGCTTGACGTGGTTTTGAAAATGCTGCTCAGCCCAACTGAATTCTTCTGTCAGCCTCCTTGTCGAAGTTGTTCCTACCAAGCTGTATAATCTGGCCAAGGTAGTTGTATTCCTGAACAACTTCGATGCTGACATTTCCGACGTTGACAGGTAACGTGTTCGTTAAACATGACGTTTCTACTTTATATTTTAGTTTACTAATACGTTATTATTGTATGATATTGGTTAGTTTATGTACCTGTTAGTATTTAAGTTTATTTTTAGGTACCACCTCCCACTGTCCACTTGTTCATTTTCTCCGTATCGGTATCGATAAGGTTGTCTGGAAGAGATCGCTACATAGCGATAAAACCGCCTTATTGTACCTACGTTTCAAGTTTTCATGTTTGTTATCTGTTTCTTTTGTGTGTTTGTAGTGTAAAATAAAGAATATATCCATTATTTTATAACGGTTTTTTGTGTTATACTAAATAGTGCTATAATTATAATACATTCCTTTGATAAAGTTTCAATGTGCGGACGCTCGCAAGTCCTTCAGTTTGAGACGGGTTTACCGGATAAGCTGTACAAAGGTTGTATAAACGGGTAGTTTGAAAGACCGATCAGATATTCCATACCTGTCTTGCTTTGTGGATAATATTTAAAAAATTTAACGTTGAGGAACGTGTGGTCTAGTTGTATTATCGCATATCAGTCGTTTGCGATTGTTAAGCAACGTTGACCCAATTCGGTAACTCGATGGGTGATCGAATTTGGAGATCACCCATCCAGTTAAGCACCGAATTGGCTCAACGTTGCTTAAAAATTGCAATTGACTTATATACGTAGGTCAACGTCCTCAAATTCCCTCGTTAATTTATATTATAATTGCGAAAGTTTGTAAGTATGGATGTATGGATGTATGGATGTTTGTTACTCTTTCACGCCAGATCGGCAGAACGGATCTGGATGAAATTTGGCACGGGGATAGATTATAATCTGGAATAACACATAGGCTATTTTATCCCGGAAAATTAATGAGTTCCCGCGGGAAACCCTCAATCCACTCGGATGAAGTCGCGGGCATCAGCTAGTCCTAGATAGATAGTAAATAGTCATACAAATAGCCACTCTTCAAAGTTTGAACGCCCTGGGACGCTCAAAAGCGCTTTACATCGTGGGTAGTTTGAGAGGGGTTTACCGGATACGTGAGCTGTACAAAGGTTGTATAAACGTGTATCGTTTGAACCATCGATCCGGTTAGGTTCCTCTGTATTGCTATGTCAGATTATTTTGAGTATGATGTGAGGATATTTGAGAAAATTTTCAATGAAAAATTAAATCGCAATTAAGAAACCACATATCCACCATCCACCATCCATCCAACCACATAACCATAGGGGATAAAAAAAATGATTTCGAAAATATTTTATACTAGATGATTCCCACGACTTCGTCCGCGTGGACCAAGTTTATTCGATTCCCGCGAGAACTCTTAGCAAACAAAAAGTAGCCTATATACTTCCCCGGGATACAACCTACCCCTGTACCAAATTTCATTAAAATCGGTTGAACAGATGGGCCGTGAAAGCGTAGCAGACAGACAGACTGACAGACAGACAGACATACACACTTTCGCATTTATAATATTATAGTATGGATTATCGAATCGCATCTTAGTCGTCACCCCACGCTGCGTTCTTGTATCGAATAATATGCATCGATGACTATAATAGACGACAGTTACTCCTTTAACGTGTCTCCTCATTTCATATCGTTTAGTTTAATTTGCATATTAGAGTATTTCTGGATTATAAATAGTATTTATTTATTTCTAATTTGATCACGTAGGCTTTTGACCCACTACAGCCCATTAATGTCCCACTGCTGGACACGGCCTCCACTTTCATAGGAGAGAGGGAATTAGAGCTTAGACCCACCACACTGCTCCAATGCGGGTTGGCGGGCTTTGACGACTATGATTACGAAGGCTTAACGTGCTCGCCGAGGCACGGGCGCGAAACTTCCTAACTCCGGGCTTCTACTAAGAATTTCTAGTCAGGAAAACCCAACACATAATAACGGCCCGACCCGGGACTCGAACCCCGGACCTCGTCAGCCGCAGTCAAACATGCGAACCACTAGACCAGAGAGGCAGTTATTCCGATCAGAGACAATAAATACATTTTAAATTTCCAAACAACCCTACCGGAAATCGAACCAAAGGCCTCCATCTTAAAAGCTCACACCTCTTCCAGGGAGGTCGTCAAAATTTCCATATTGAAATCATTAAAACAGGAAAATTATTGGACTTTAAAGAAAACCGGTTTAAAATTCAAAATGAGGCGGAGTCTAAATCAAATATCTTATATCTAGAGCCCTCCAGGTTGAACTAATAACCAATTTTAATTACGGCCAGGTCAAATTATGGCACAAGGAAATCTGTAGAGTTATATTCTCACTAAAACTTTAGTAGTAATTTCATCCTACCAATAATAAAAACGCGAGGAAAACTGCATGTTCGGGAAACAATCACTATATTATCAAAAGGTTTGTGAAGCCTACTCCGTACTTGCCCAGCGTTGTGGACAATGCACTTTGTTTGTTAAAGGTTTGAAAGAGAATTAATTAAAAACCGGTAGAATGACATAAGGCAATGACATTTACCAGTTCTCGAGGGATTTCTAAAAAAACCTACATTCAAGTCGACGACCTCCGTGGCGCAGTGTTGAGCGCTGTTGACGTGCGGAGGTCCCGTGTTCAATCCCCGGCAGAGTTTAGAAATTTATAATTTCTGATTTTCCCTGGTCTGGTCTGGTGGTAGGCTTCGGCCGTGGCTAGTTACCACCCTACCGGTAAAGACGGGCCGCCAAGCGATTTAGCGTTCCTGTACGATGCCTGTAGAAACCGAATAGGGGTATCATACCATCTTAGGCTGCATCATCACTTACCATCAGGTGAGATCGCAGTTAAGGGCTAAATTGTAGTGGATAAAAAAAAAGTAGTCCAAGTCGTGGGCCATCATCGCTTATTGATTACTGGTTAAATTAATAATTATACTTGATATTTTTCTGTCAGGCTTATATTACTAGCTTATGCACGCAGCTTCGGTCTCGATAAGTTCGATTTTCATAGACAATTATTGCAAACCCGTATATTTTACCTTTCAAACATTCTTTTTTAGCGGATGCCTACGTCATAAAAGTTATCTGTACGCTAAATTTCTTTCTTTCTTTCTCGCCAAGTGGTTTGAGATGAGCGTTGATTGAGCGTCAGTCAGACAGTCACCTTTCCCGTTTATATATTACGATTATTATTTTAAAGATCTATTTTTAGAACAATTAATGGAATAATCCTTAAAAACGTCATCGCTGCGGTTAAAATGTGAAATTGTAGAATATAAATAATAATCGTTTCGGCTCCTCGCTGACAAACGTCCTCGGCGGCCATAATTCCGCTCAAAACAGTGCCAATAAAATCGGGCCGATTTTATATTGGCTAGCAGCCAACCGTCACATAAGTCTTAGAGGCAGCGCAGACTTGCGACAAGACGGTCGCGATGTTTGTGAAGGTTACAAATAAATTTATTGCGAGTTGAATTTTAAAGCCACATCTAGAAAATAAATGTTTTTTAGGATGTAATTATTTGAGGAATTTTGGACTGTGGTATAACTATGCTCAGCATGAAAAACTGGGAATCTTTTTCCTAGTGATACAAAAGGGTGAAAAAAAAACATCTTGTTAACCTGAAAAAAGTGTTGGTTTATTTGATATATGATGCCACTAGAAATGATGACATGTGGTTCATTTTTATTACTTTCCACTCCTTTATTTTCCAGGGTAAAAAGTCTATGTCCTTTCCCGGGATACAAACTATTCCTGGACCGAATTTCATCAAAATCAGTTCAAAAGTTGGGCCGTGAAAGCGTAACATACAACCAGAAAGACAGACACACTTTTGCATTTATAATATTAGCATGGAAGTCTGGATATATCTATTTGTGACACTCAGCAAACTCTACACGCTTTATCTGTATTCTGTAGGGTAGTCTGTAGGGTAGCATACGCACAACGAGTCAAATTATGTCTACCCGTTATCTCTGTTTGTTTACCGAAGCTAACATGGTTCCTTGTCTCGTTACGTCAAAAGTAGAGATAAAAGTAATATTACTTATCTGTCTCTCTCGTCGCGACATATCTCGTTGTGCGTATGCTAAGTGTCTCGTCTGATGTCTGCACACGCCTTTACACTATCTTCCATTGTGCGGGACTAATGAGTTTGGAACAATGAAATGAATTCATCCGAGGGACATTTTAGACCCTCATTCAAAACCCGCCATTGTTGCTGTAAGCTAACTAGATTATTATAATTTAATAATATTTTTTTAATTACTGTCGCCTTGACAAAATATGTGACGACTAGGTTTTGTCTGAAAAATATTGTAGTACTAAATAATGCCCGCGATTTCGTCCGCGTGGAAAGGTTGTACATATTTATCTATGGTGTGGATTAAGGTTGTTTGATTCCCGCGGGAACTCTTTAATTGTCCGGGATAAAAAGTAGCCTATGTGTTATTCCAGTCTATAATCTATCTCTGTTGTCTGTACTTAATTTTATCCAGCTCCGTTTTACGTTAATGAGTAATAAACATCCATCCATTCATCCAAATGTTAACTCGACAATGCACGATTGTAAAGTTGACTTTAGAATCGTGCGTAACACATAGGCTACTTTTTCTTATAACATTACTAGCTGATGCCCGCGACTTCGTACGCGTGGATTAAGTATTTCACAAGAAATCTTTATTTTTCCGGGATAAAAAGAAGCCTAAGTCACTCTCCAGGTCCTCGAGTACCATGCAAAAAAATCACGTCGATCCGTTGCTCTGTTGCGACGCGATTTGAATGACAAACCAATATACCAACAAGCAAACACCCTCTCGAATTTATTCATACTAATGTACGAGTATAATAGGAAGTATGATAAGAATAAAAACTTAGCATACATATTTATCCAAAGACAGTGTCCTAGTGTCCTCATCACGGTCTCAAGCGCATAATTCGCTAACTACTCTAAATCTAGGTCGCCTATCGACGCCGCGGTCACTCGCAAGCTCTTTAAGTTGTTGTGGGTTCGAGCAGCTTTATTTCAGCTTTTAAAGCATTTTCTTAAGCTTGTTTAGCTTTTGTTGTGACAACGGACTGACTAGGTCGAAGTGAGTGCTTTGTAGGTTCCATAGTAATCAAGTCTTAAATCGTCCGCCATTTTTAATTTAGTGTGACGTATTTTTATTTTTCGTGTAACTGAGCAAACCCTTTTAATTGCCCACCAACCCGCATTGGAGCAGCGTGATGTGTTGGAGCTCCAATTCCCGCTCTTCTATGATAGTAGAGACCTGTGCCGAGCTGTGGGACGTTAATGGGCTGTAGTGGTGTTATAAAGAAGCCCTTATAGTTTTCTCCTATCGGTTTGTCTATGTGCTATCCTTTCACAGCCCATCTGTTCAACCGATTTTAACGGGCACGGGCAGTTCAGAGGTAAGTAGCATCCTGGGCCTTAACGCTATAGGAAAAAACGTATTTCTCCCGCCAAGAGGGCGTTCTGGAGGTTTTTTCTGTTTTGTCCGTAGTGCGGTTTCACCTTAATGCTGTTAAGGTATTTCCATTTTGGTGCCATATTTTCTGTTTTCTCGTAGCATACAAACTACCATCGCTTAAGCAGTAGTGAAATTACTCCTCTCAAGTTTCGTTTTCCCTGACAGTTAATAAATGACCTCTGGCCCTCCGTTTGTGTAGCATTTCTCACTCGGAATGAACTAAGTTTGTTTTGTAATGCTATATAGCTGATTTACATATTAAATCTGCAAAAGTTTCCATAGTTAAGGATTCCGGGACGATGCGTAGAAACATATAAGGGGTATGGGTTTAATATAACTGCCGTAGTACCCCTAATAGGTTAGCCCGCTACCATTTCAAACTGCGTCATCTTACACACCATCCAGATCGCAGTCTAGTTTAAACCTTACTTGTACTGGAATTAAACAAAAAGCCTTTACGAGGTCGTCATTCAAGTACTTTTGGACCCTATCGGTTCCTCAAACTGTGCGTCACGCCCATCATGCTAATATTATAAATGCGAAACTGTGTTTGTTTATTGGTTAGTCCTTCAATCACGTCGCAACAGAGCAACTGAACGACGTGATTTTTTGTATGGGTATAGTTGAGGAACTGGAGAGTGATTTTTCATCCCGGAAAATTATAGAGTTCCCTTGGAAATTAAAAAACCCATTCTACGCGGACGAAGTTGCGGGCATTAGCTAGTTACAAATAAATTATAGCGAGCAGATATAATATAAGGTGGATAAAAAATTGACTAAAATATCTGCGTCAGTGTAGATTGTATGTACCTATTTAATGCAATTTGCTTACATAATTGTAAATTTGTAATTTATATGTAAAATAGAGCTAATGCAATATGTTACATAACATAACATACATGACATGACATTGGGATTGTGGACATTACATTAATAATAATCCGAAATTCTATCATCGATGTTGTTATTCCATTATGGGATATGGATTATAGTTTAACTAAGTATATTTTGTATATTATTGTATATTATGATCTTGTTGCCAAAATTTACACTTTACACAGCATCTTAACTAGTATTATAATTGCGAATGTTTGTTTGTTCGTTCGTTTGTTTATTTGCGTGTACCACCAGGCGATAATTGATTTAATATCAACGGCATATACTCAGTGGCCTACACGACTTACGCTGAGTTGCACGAAACAAATTCAAAAATTTAAGCGGCAGTTAAACTTATTTAATCGCAAGAATTGTATGAAGTCTTGCCATTAAATTAGTTTAATCAACACTTAAATTTATAAAATTGTTTCGTGCAACTCAGCGATAGAGGCGTAAAGGTACTGCTTACTCTAGTTAAAAAAGCTCAATGCATAATTTTCATAATTACCTGCCTGAAAGTGGGTATCAACGTAACCAATGCCTACCCGGGTTCCGAATACTACGCACGCGGCACGCCACTGCATATACCCTATCAAGTTAGCCCGCTAACATCTTAACCTGCATCAACAATTACCATCGAAGTGGCATCGCAGTAAAGGGATGTAGGCAGGTTTAAACTTTAAACTCAATTATTATTACAGTTAAAACCGCTTTTGTTAGTTAAGCTTAATTAAAATATTAACGAATTCACGGGTTCCTGCAATAGTAGTTAAATAATATTAAATGTTCAACATTTATCGATATTCTGCGGTCAGGATTAAAATCTCCGCTCCCCTACACAATATAAAGCCAGTGACACTCAAAACGCGACAGTGGCGGCGGCGTTTCTAACGTGGCTCATTTTACTACTTTAATTTTTAAAAAATTTACTATCTACCTCACGTTAAGTTCGATTTCATACAAATTCCACACAATTAACCCTTTTACTTGAATTTTCGAAAATCCTTTCATTGTGGAAGCCTACGTCATAATTAACCTTTGACAACCTTTGGTGAAAGAATTAGTGAACCGGATATTAATATCACTTGCTTTAACCGGGACGTACCAACTCCTACAAAGCGTATTTTTTCCTGCCTTTCCTTGCGCGTTGCCCGTGTTTCAGGCTTTACCGATATTTCGTGGTCAGGATTAAAACCCTGGCGCGACCCTACACAATATTATAACGGTTCATGATATGCTTGCGGTTTATGCATCGCAAATCTGTAAGATTTTAATGGTATATTGTATGTGTGATGATTATTTTTAAGTGAATAAAAAATCCCGGGATAAATAGCCTGGGTTACTTTTCAGGGTTTTAACTATACCTATCCATGGAAAATGTTGTCAATCCGTTGCTCCGTTGCGGTGCGATTCAAATATAAATTAACCAACAAACATACTTTTGAAATATATATTCACATTTCAGAATGTCCCACGGCACTAACCACTGCGCTTGTCCTTGTCGCCACGCGTACTATTTATTTCAGGCTTTACAGATATACAGTGGTCAGGATCAAAACCCTGGTGCGTCCCTACACCGCGCGTCCGGTTATATAACGGTTCTTATTAAGGTTCAGTTCGCCATGAACATGGCCACCGCAAATCAGTTTGATTTTGTTTGACAAAAATATTATCAATGACAATAACGATTATTTCATATAGCCTTCTCTGTCTACGCATAGAATAATACTGATGAACCTCGGGAAGTCCGTGGTTCGATCCCCGGCAGGGTCAATTAAGGAATTTATAATTTCTTAATTTTCTGGTCTGGTGGGAGGCTTGGGCCGTGGCTAGTTACGCTAAATTGCTTGGTGGCAGGTCTTTTGCCGGTAGGTTGGTAGCTTGCCACGGCCGAAGCTTCCCCCGGGCTATACATTCAATTTTCATAGCATAAAAATCGCTCAACATTTTTGTTGTTAATGGGTATTTTTTATCACTTTTTATTAAAATAAGATTGATGAGTAAACATTTTCAAAAGTGTTTTAAAAATTCATCAACCTCTCTCATCGGAGTTTCTGTTTATTTTTAATTTTATTTTGCAACTTTCATCATTTCTTTTTAATTTATTCCATCTATGTATATTGTATATTTATTTGTTTTTTAATGGAAATATGGATTCCATATTTCATTTACGTAACACACGTTAACATGATTGAGTAGATTATTTTTCAAGTAAATTTTTAGCTGAAAAAAAACTGAGTTGAACTATTCTATATTTCATACTAAGACACTCATGTGTATTGTTTTTACTCTACTAACAGTTCGGTTTAAACTACTATAGAGTCAGCGATTTAGGTGTGGAATAAGTTTTTTTATTCCCACGGGAACTCTTTAATTTTCTTGGATAAAAATTGGCATTGACCTATGACACCCTCCAGGTCATCAACTATACCCATGCATGTTGTTCTGTAGCGTCGGGATTGAAGGAAAAAATAACAAACAAACACGCTTACGCATTTATGATATTAGTATGGTCCATTCTATGTCGGTGACGAAAATTACAGGAATTTTCTCCAAGGAGCCTTGTCGATTACAAAGAAAATAAAAAGTGCTTTCAAAGATTTTCTAAAGAATCATAATATGTAGTTCGTGTCAGGAATCGAATCCGTGAATGGAAAGCGATATTACAATGACATTTGATCAAACGTTTCTAAAAACATTCTGTATAATATACAGAATGTTCCTCTCTCCTCTCGTTGTGCCTCGTTGGTCTAATGGTTAGCACGTTCGACTACAGGCGACGAGTTCCTGGGCTAGAGTCCCGGGTTGGACCCTAATTAAGTACTGGGTTTTTCTGAATAAGTCCTCCCCAGTGTAATAAGCCCGGAGTTAGGAAGTTGGCTTTGAGTCACCCCCGAGCCTCGGAGAGCACGTTAAGCCGTCGGTCTGGGTTATTATCACTAACTTGATAATAGTCGTTAAAGCCCGCCAAGCCGCATTGGAGTAGCGTGGTGGGTCTAAGCTCTAATTCCCACTCTCCTATGAGAGTGGAGGCCTATGTCCAGCTGTGAGACGTTATTGGGCTGTAGTCGTGGTGAAATAGCAATTATTTAAGGTATTTTATGTTCGTTTATATGAAGGGATAGGCCGTTGAAATCAAACAAGAAAACTGATTAATATGGATTATATTTAAGGAGCACGTAAAATTACATGTTAGCCGGTCTGTCAGTCTAGGCAAAGAGAGCTAATAAATCTATGTGACGTTTGACAATTAATAAACCATAGACTAACAACCAATACAGAGTAAGTTTATAATAATGGCTCGTTTACACTTCCAACAAATGTCACATCTAAATATATCGGCAGCACATCTAAATATATGTTCAGGCTCACTTTATGACTTACAAAAATAACATTAGCTGTAAGGTCCATGAAGAACGGTCGCCATCTTGCCGTAGCAACGTGTATGAATAAATAAAATAATAATAAAATCCTTACTAATATTATAAATGGGAAAGTGAGTTTGTTCCGCTTTCACGCCGTAACTACTGAACCGATTGCTTTGAAATTTTGCAGACGTAAAGTTAGACGTAAAGTCCAGATTAAATAATAGGGTACTTTTTATCCCGGAAAATTAAAGAGTTCCCGCGGGAACTAAAACTCCTCAATCCACGCGGACGAAGTCGCGGGTATCAGCTAGTAAATATTATAAATGCGAAAGTTTGGATGGGTGGATGTATGGATGGATGTTTGTTACTCAATCACGCCCGAACGGCTGAACGGATCTGCACGAAATTTGGCACAGCGATAGATTATAGTCTGGAATAACACATAGGCTACTTTTTATCCCGGAAAACTAAGGAGTTTCCGCGGGAACCAAAATCCTCAATCCACGTGGATGTAGTCGCGGGCATCAGCTAGTGAATAAATAAAATTAATTTGTACTCGTAGTTCGCTACGAACACCTAACTGCTACGGCACTGCTACGCGCTTGCTACGAAAATAAAATAACCTTTCTGATACTGTTGGGTTCGATTCCCAGTGTGTCACAGCATCGTCTTTAATATCCAGTACGCTGCATGAAAGATTAAACTAGTTTAATATGAACTAATAATAATTAATATTCAAATCTATACTAATATTATAAATGCGAAAGTTTCGCATTCGGATTCGGATGAAATTTGGCACAGAGATAGATAATGGTCTGGAATAACACATAGGCTACTTTTTATCCCGGAAAATGAAAGAGCTCCCTCGGGAACCAAAAACCCAATCTACGCGGACGAAGTAGCGGGCATCAGCTATTTAAATTAATAATTTAAAATTAGATCGCTTTTTCAAAAAGTGAGGCTTCTATCCGGACCCTATAATATTGTCGTAATCAAGAAAAATCTACTAAAACTGAACCGTACAAGTTATCCCCCTTGTAAGGGGGGAATAGGGGGAGGGAGGAAGAAGAAACGAAGCGTGAAAAGACAGCGACTCGACTTAAATAAAATTATGAATTCATAGTTGAAACTTTAACAAAAGTGAGATACAGTTTTATCGGTCCTTCAGTTAAGGACAGTTTCCATGATGTTTTCATAGAATTTTCAAGCAGTTATTCATACTAAGCGGCGATAGCGTTATGGTCGTTGTAGTAATTAGGGTTGTAACGGAACCTCGCCTCCGCCTCCGTAAGTGCGGTACCTTCGCAAGAAATCGTACCTTCGCTTACGCATCCGCCTTTGCAGTTTTTTTGCGGAGTTGTAACGGAGGTTTATTTACGTAGACTTACAATGCGAGAGGTACAAATCGAAGCAGGTGACATCAGTTACACCATTACAATAAGCACTAAGGCAACTGTCCTTAGAAGAATCCAAAAAAAATCAAATGTGGGATTCATTGCATCCTAAAGCACAGAAAATGGACGATGTGATTGGAGAAATCCACCTCAGCCTCCGCCTCTGTAACCTCCGCATCCGCCTCAGCTTCCGCTAAGACCACCCTTGTTAAACCTTAGCTAGTAATTACCAATGGTAAAATGGCGGTAAAAATGGTCGGCGGTTCGATCCTAGAACACGCACTGCTGACTTATCGGAGTTATGTTAATTTTTAGCAATTAAGTAAATATCACTTGCTCTAACCTTGAAGGATAACATCGTGAGGACCCTGCATGCCCGAGAGTTCTTCGAAGGTGTGCGAAGTCTTAGTAGTCTTAGTCTAGTAATTGAGTATTGGGTTTTTCTGACTAGAAATTCTCAGTACTAGCCCGGAGTTAGCAAGTTGGCGGTGTTTCACCCCCGTGCCTCGGAGAGTACGTTAAGCCGTCGGTCCCGGTTATTATCACTAACATGATAATAGTCGTTAAAGCCCGCCAACCCGCATTGGAGCAGTGTGGTGGGATTAAGCTCTAATTCCCTCTCTCCTATGAGAGTGGAGGCCTGTGCCCAGCAGTGGGAAGTTAATGGGCTGTAGTGGTGGTGGTGGTGGTGCGAAGTCTGCCTATCAGTGCCGTGGTGGACTATGACAAAACCCTTCTCATTCTGAGCGAAAACTGATGCTCAGTTGTGAGCCGACAATGGGTCTAAATTTCAATTTTTCAATTTTAATATCCATTTTTTCAATTTATGCACACTGTACAACGTCCGAAACTTCTGAAACATGATGGTGGTAGTCAATTACGGTATCTTAAAAACTAAAGCTACGCGGGTTCCAAACGCGCCCTGGTCTGAGAAAAGATTCACAAAAAAATCAGCCGTTCAGAAATTCCATTAAAATTAATTTTAGCTGTTGTAAAACCTCCTTTACAGTAGAGTGCAAACCGAAATTCTGCATATCTTATACAATTTAAATTTTAAAATTTATACTTATTCATTGTACTTCTGACTTTAGCTGCGAGTTGAGAGCCGAGGAAATCCGTGTTTGACTTTTACATCGAGTTCCTAAATTAATTTGGTTCCGTATATTCTGATTTCATTTTGGTTTTACACTATTTCAAGATATTTTTATTGAAAGCGATTTGCTTTCTTGTTTGTAATTCGAATCATTAGGATATGGAACGCCCTTCCGGCTTCCGTTTTTCCATCCGCTTATAATATTGGTATCTTGGAATCAAGAGTGAACAGGCATCTTCTAGGCAAGGGCTCTCCACCTCAGGCTAGATCACTACTTGCCAGCAAGTCTGATTGCAGCCAAGCGTTAGTCTATAAATTTGAAAAACAGCACATTGGAAATAGGTCTTTTACGTATTCATACTAATTTATACTAATATATCGTTAATTAATACTAATATGTCCTTCCTCCAGCCTGCTCTGTATATGCCAATCCATGTACGCGTTAAAATCGATTGAAAAGATGAGCCCGGAGCCGTGAAAATGTATCAGATAGACAGGCAGATAGACAGACACATTTTCACATTAATTAAGTATGCGAAAGTTTGGATGGATGAATGTTTGTTATTCGATCTCGCCAGAACGGCTGAACGGATTTGGATGTTTGACACAGAGATAGATAATATTCTGGAATAGCACTTAAGCTACTTTAACCCCAGAAAATTAAAAAGTTCCTTCGGGAACCAAAAAACCTCAATGCTCGCGGATCAAGTCGCGGGCATCAGGTAGAAGGATAATATTGGAAACACTACTTTATAATCTAAGCCCTTCTGGGCCTATAGCGCGGGTTAGTGACCTCGGGGATCTTTTAGCCCTACGCGAGCATCGGACCTTGCTGACCTCTGGCGGGCCCTTTATATCGTTCCATATAAACAACTTGTAGACGGGGCTTAACTCAGCCCTTGTACAGGCAGCAAAAAAACAGGTGTTTATGGTAGTTTTTTATTTATGTTATGGCATTGTTCATTGTTATACCACAGTCTAAGGAGATACGTTATTTCTTACCAGTCGTTCCATATGGCAGGGCAGTCAACACAGGGCAGGTTTAAGTTTTATTAATTCATGCGGGAACTATTTAATTTCCCGGGATAAAAAGTACTCTACGTTACTCTCCAGGTCCTCAACTATAGCCATGCCAAAAATCACGTCGATCCGTTGCTCTGTTGCGGCGTGATTGAAGGACATACCAACAAACTAATAAACAGACACACTTTCGTATTTATAATAGTTGTTATTAGTACGATGTTCACTTGATTTGCTAGCGCTACCCGCTAGCCCGGGTACGTACTGAAATATGATGAAATTGCACGCTCATATTGGTACGGTCGGTTCGTTCTACAATCCGATTTTATTGCTTCAAAATAACAATAAATATTTGATTACATACAATGAATGGTATTATTTTGTTCTTTGACTGCTATATTTTATGATTGTGCAGTTATTTATGTCTTTTCTATGTATTTTAATAGATACTAGATGATGACTTCGTCCGCGTGGATTGAGGTTTTATGGATCCCGCGGGAACTCTTAAATTTTCCGGGACAAAAAGTAGCCTATGTGTTATTCCAGATATAATCTGGAATGACTCATTAAACAGGTCCATTTAAATCCGTTTGACAAACGATTACGATTCCGATTTCCGATTGCTTAAACAATCGAGGGCTGAACCCAAAATTGAATCCTTACGGTTTTGTTTGAAACGCAAAACTCAGTAAAAAAAGTCAAGTAAATAAACTTCACGAGAACATGGCGAAGTTAAGAGCCCTTTTAAAAAGTAATCCAAAGTCGACGTGAGGTGATCCGGTGCTAATGAAATCTCGTCGCGTATCGACAAGATTTCGCTTTTACCCAACTTTGCCACGCGTTGATATAGGCGTGATGGATGTGCCTATAGGGACACACTTTTTACCCCGGGGTGAAAACTTTGGGGTAGTTTTTATTCGCTTTGAATATCGAATCGAGTCGAATCGTTGTTTAAGGTCATAAAGAGGAAGTGTCCTCTTTCAACTACGCCACTCGTCCCTCAAGTGTAGCACTTACACTTGAGGGACGAGTGGCGTAGTTGTGACAACGCATATCAGTCGATTGCGATTGTTAAGCAACGATAACCCAAATCGGTAACTGGATGGGTGACCGAATTTAGAGGTTCAAATTTGGTATTTTCCTCTGTGCCTCAAAGAGCACGTTAAGCCGTCAGTCCCGGTTTATTATCATTAACATCAGACACTAATAGTCCTAAGAGTTTAATACTCTTATTCGAGTCGTCGAACGTAATGACCACAACTTACGTCACACTGGGTCGACTATTATCTCATTATTTTACAGTCCAAGTGAAATCAAGTATGAGTACAAAACACATACAATATGTGTTTTAAAAAGAGGAACTGCTGAGTTTCTTGCCGGTTCTGCTCAGTAGAATGTCCTTTTCGAACTGGTCAAGACATGACGTAACATAAGAGAAACTTGTATGTCATACATTGAAATAAATCAATAATAGGTATTATTGAGTACTGAGTATTGAAATTGAATTAAAGCACTCAAGAAACTTGTAACAGAAAGTTAGGCAGATAAGCTTATAACTTGCACCGCAGCTATGCTAGTGAAGTTAATATCGATATGTTAATGGGTTCTGCGCGGAGTTAGGATTATATGGAACTGCGGATCAGCGCGTAAGCCTCGCTTAGATTGCTATATTCCGTGCTTTACTCAGACTGCTTAGACTGAATCGGATCAATACTGAGACATATCCAACACATAATCTTACCATACTAATATTATAAATGCGAAAGTGTTGTTTGATTGCTGGTTTGTTCTTCAATCGCGCCGCAACAGAGCAACGGTTCTACAAGATTTTATTGAGTATTGTATGGGCATAGTTAAAGACCTGGAGAGTGAGATAGGCCTAGCATTAAAAATTGGGCTAATATGTAATCTAATGAATTTAAAAAAACGTAAGTAGGCCTCACATTCTTACCTACCAATTATTTTTTATTTAATTTTATTTTTATTTAATGGTTTGCCAACAGGTTAACAATACACAATGACAACATAAAAAAACAAAACACATAGAAAACATTTTTGAGTGTACACTCAATTACTGGCAAGCCGGCATGCATTTATCTTATCACGCAAGTGCGGGGTTACCAGTTAACAAATAGCGTTAAACTTAAAAAACTTTTAAAAAAAATCCATTTTAAGATTGCGTCAGATCCAATACTAACAGTCGCATTTATAGGTACCTAGTACGTCTCATCCATTAGCATATATTTATATCAATGTGGATGCTGGAGTTGTATCGCGTCGCGTTTCTTTCGTCGCTCGCATAGGAAAACGGGTCACCTTGTAAAACGGCTCAGCGACAAACGCGACAACGCGACTCAATACGGCGCGACGCGACTGTATCAAACAGTAAGTAGCTGATCCTTCACGTTAGATTAGTTTGAATTTTCTTTGGAGATATCGCAGCGTGCTGCGTTGCGTCGCTTTCGTCTACCTGTGACAACTCGACAAACGCAACAGCGCGACTCGATACGACGCGATGCGACAGTGTCAAACAGTAGCTGACCCTTCGCGTGACGTAGGTACGTTGTCACATATATAAATTTATCGTATAGCGTCACCTGAGAGCGTCACATCGCTTTCGTATCTCACCGACAATCTTACTTAATATTATAAATGCGAAAGTTTGGATGGATGGATGTATGGATGTTTGTTACTCAATCACGCCCCAACGGCTGAACGGATCTGGCTGAAATTTGGCACAGAGATAGATTATAGTCTGGAATAGCACATAGCCTACTTTTTATCGCGGAAAATTAAAGAGTTCCCGCGGGAACCAAAAAACCTCAATCCACGCGTACGAAGACGCGGGCATTCGCTAGTCATTCGCTAGTTATTAGCGACAAGCGCAACAACGCGACACGACACGACAGTATCTGACCCCTCATGTGGCCTACGATGTCGTGTAGACAAACTTGTCGTGTAGCGTCGCATCGCACTCGCAGCTCACCTATGAGAATGAGTTGTCAGTGTGAACACGCACTATCTAAGTACTTCACAGATTTCATCTGAGTAAAGCTTTAAGTGAAGCCTCGAATATAGCAAGTATAAGATTACGGTAGATCCTTCAGTCGCATATATACGTCTCGTCCATTAACATATCAATATGAATGCTATCACGCGTTGGTCTGTGGTACAAGGTAGAAGCGGTTGGCTAGGGGCTAATCTCTACAACCTTGGAGGTTTTGACGACCTCCGTGGCTCAGTGTTGAGCGCTGTTGTCTTAAGGTCTTGGGTTCGATTCCCGGCAGGGTCAATTTGGGAATTTATAATTTCTGAATTTTCCCTGGTCTGGTGAGTCCTTGGCCGTGGCTAGTTACCACCCTACCGGCAAAGACGTGCCGCCAAGCAATTTAACGTTCCGGTACGATGTCGTGTAGAAACCGAATAGGGTTATGGGTTTAATATAACTGCCATGCTCCATCCGCTACCATCTTCATCTAGACTGCATCATCACATAGCAGCAGGACGTGAGATCGCAGTCAAGGGCTAACTTGTAGTGGATAAAAAAAATCAAATCAATTATACTTATATACATACATAGTTCTCTTTGGTATGATAAATGCTGGGACCAGGGCTTGCCACCATCGCTTTAAGCAGTATTATTCTAATATTGTTGACCATCTTGTTTCAGAATTATAATCTTTACTTAAAGACGTCAATGTTTATCGTGAGGAAACCTATGTAGATTTACTATGTTTTCTAAGGCATGCGCCCGAGAATTCTTCATAATGTTCTCAAATATGAGTGAAGTCTGCCAATCCACATTTGGCCAGCGTGGTGGTCTTTTTGTTCTTTTTATTTATACTCGTGCTCAGTTGTAGGCCGGCGTTGGTTGAAATGATGATATGAACTAATGTTTCATATTGTCTACGGATCTGCCAATTATTCATTACCAAATACCATTAGAACGTTAAAAATATATAAGATTTTTTTAACCTTTACGTAACGCTCTCAGGATTTCGTAAATTGCGCCATCCTCTAAGCGTAATAATATTATATCTGTGTTTGACGTCTGTATTTACTATTTACCATATTTCTAGCTCTTACACTATTATAATATTAATGCTTTTCCTTATACTAACCTTGTTTTACCACAGTATATACCACCACAGTATAACTTTACAAATATAATATTTATTTACCTCATAGGTATTCACTTCATATTACTACTATGAAAGTTTTAGCGTTTTGAAAAGAGTAAATGCTAAATTTTCTGCCGAGTCTTCTCAGTAGAATTAATTTATTTCCGAAACGTTGGTATTATGTAAAATGAAGATGAATATTTATATTAATTAATGTGAAAGGTTGTCTTCACGGCTTAGTATCAGAACCGATCATAATGAAATTACCTATGTTCTCCGAGCACTTCAAAGACATTTTTTTTTGCAATAATTCCAATTTGGCTGCTTTCTATAATAAATTTAATAATTTTGATGTATATAAAAAAAGTGTGTGTTTGTGTGCAATTCACACCCGGCAGAAGTGAAACTTCAGAAAAGTAGCCTACGAGAGAATGAGATAAATATACTTAACTTGTATTCTATTTCATTCTCTCGTAGGCTTAATCCTATTAATGAATATATTTGTCTCTTTTTGGTGTCGCTTTTTCGTTTGTTTATGATCGAATTTTCTAATCACAACGATTCTAAAGAAGTTTCACTTCAAAGATTTAAAATAAAACGTTAAAACTGTAAATAAAATGTTATTATTTTGAAGTGAAACACATTTTAACATATATGTTTTAATCCAATTTATGCTGATTACACATCATGAGCATTATGTACGTAATATCAAAGTCACATTTGGAATTATCGAACAATTTACAACCTTATTCCTTTTATTAAAAGGTGATATTTTACAATGAATGAGCATGTTTTAGCTTAATTTTATCAACGTGTTAATAATATGTGAACTTTTTGAATATATACAGAATAAAGTAATTCAGAAATATTTTCAATTTCATTTTTACACTTTGAAAGTAAATAAGTGGGAACCTGTTTTAAAACCAGAATATTCAAATAATATAATACGTACTTTGGCACATTAAAATTTCGATAATAATTTAGTAATCTGGTGTTGTACACGTTGATAAAATCACAAATTTCAAATTAAACTTTAGTAAAAACGTTTGAGCACGCCTATAATATGGTAACTGCCTTTTTTTAGTACGAAAGATTTGATTTGTAAAATAAAATAAAACGAATTCAATCGGCTACTTACATAAATTATGAGCAGTTCAAATGTTAACATTAATGGTGATAGTTAATTTCAAAATTTAACATTGACTCGTTGTTAATTTTAAATTTTTACTTTAGAAATATTGACAGTATGTTTTGAACATTCGATCGAGTTCCTAAATCTAAATGACAAGCTCTTGATTTTTAACATTCAAAAACAATTACTTTAACATCTCTTATGATTAACAACGGATTATTATAAGCAACAAAAAATTTCAATGGATGTATTACAATTAATTAAATGTAAAAAACATGAAGTTTTAATAAAAAAGAGTTTCGCGTTAATCGCTGTCTAATTACTTACTTAATTATATTTCTGCAAAAATAACACAAAAATCGCTTAGAGATTCAGTCTATTGTAACAAAGTCAGTAGTAACAAATTGTTTAATTATGAGTATATTCTAATTGCGAAAATGAAAATGTTAAATATTTGAAAACTATTTCAAATTCCATTGTTAATTCCATTAAGCTAAATGAGAATTAACCGATAAACCTATTTTTATATAATTTACACCTAAAAGTTCGTTTTTTCTTATTTAATTAATATTAGAATTTGGCAATACCTTAAGTGATATTTTATTTTCAAAATGGCGTAAAATTATAAGGCACCGTTTGAATACATTACTAAATTTAATTTTTATCATGTAGAAAGGACGAACAACATAGCTACAATATTATTTCTATTTAATATTAACAAAGCAAAAGAGCTAAAAAATTAAATTAAATTATTACTTTGGCACTTTGAATAAATGTAATATTAAGTTGTCAAATTAAACATTCATTTATTTAAAGCTATAAATGAATTTAATTAATGATATGTTTTCAATAATTAGAGTATTTTTATTCAAAAGAAAAATAGTAATATAAAAGGGTAAAAGGAAAATAAAATAAAACAAAAAAAATATATATTAGAGATTTTTATTTAAATTCGAATTGTACCAGTAAATATTTTCCATCTGTAAATATAATCGTATTTTTATCAATGGATGGATTTTGGAAATTTGGGATATTTGTTTTTACATTTTTACTTTTTAGCCAATCAGTGGGACTTGAATTAAGTTATTTTAAAAATAATGTGTTACAATAATCGAATAAAAAAATAAAAATAAAATAGAAGTAGCATAATAACTTAAAAATAAAATTAATAAAAACTTTGGTATCTGTATTAAAACCGATTAAATTTTGTAATAGACATGCTATTAAATATAAAAAATACAATTATGATTTATTTACAATTAATGTAAGCAAGGGGATTTAAATTAACAATTAATAAAAACTTATTATTATTGTCAGTTCGCGATTGAGTATTATTTCGTGTTATTATTTACATTTCATGAAATGCAACAATTACAATTGGTTTACATATAATACAGAATTACAAAATCATTTCAGTTCCACATTCATCTCGACCTGTTTACTATTATTTTAAAAGCAAAATTCAACATTTTAAATTTTAAAAGGATTTTATTAAAAATTAATGAACGCAAAAGTATACAAAAATATTTTTTTAACCATACAATTAATTCAACATTTGAATTTAAAAATGAATCAATTCTTTGATTTTTATTTTCTAGACAATTGAAGTCAATTGATTTTTAATTTGGAAAACAAATATTTATTTATGTTGTTTGAGACGCGGAAATTTTCATAACAATAAACGTTTTTCATATATACGAACAATCCTTAAAACAAATAACGGTCTAGCCGTCAGGGCAAATTTAAAATTCTCCCATAAATTTTGTAAAAAGATATAATCAATATACTATCGATAACAATATTCACTATAAGAACATTAATAAAAACTTAACCGAAAGAGATCCTTCACAGGGAATCATTTATATTATTTAATTGGCAAATGATTAAGAATATATTACAAGACGTATTCAATCAATTCATTTAAGGAGAATTGTCACAGTTCACTAATAGTACACAAATGGAATATACCTAAATCATAATATACTAACATACCGTTAAAATTAATTACAGGTCACTAAGTATGAAAAAAGAACAAAATTAAAGATTGTGATGCTAAGTAGGTAGTCTTTAATAACATTTCAAAATAGAAATTTATATTACTATAAAACTGGGTATAAAAACTGGTTTGTACTAATTGTGTATATATTTAATTCTAATCGAAAAGTCACTGTGATAATTCACCTTAACAATATTACAAAATAATTCAATTGTAATCAACACAAGTCATTTGGACGTATCGTCTAATTACAAAAAAATGATAATTACAATTCGTAATATTGATAAGTCAGTCAAACAATACTTCATACAACCCGACGTAATAACCCCGATTTAACGATAATTTACTTATAGCCTTGAGTATAACTTTTTGGGATAAAAAATCTCACTTGTGTAAGCGTTAAACGTCAATTAGTTTGGAAAATGCGCAGTGTAAAACTTTCCAGAAAAATTGACAGATGGCCAAACTTGGTGACGGGTATTGATTTTCAGATCAAAAACTTACAATCGAGGCTTTGGGGCATTTTAAGTCTTAGGTTTACAATTCTATCTAAACTCTCGTGGACACTTAACACTTCTTTTTAAAAGTTCGATCATTGGTATCACATTCAATGAAAAAAATTTAAAACTATCTAATTTTCATTCACTAGTCTATCTCTCCATTTATAATATTTACAATAGATTCGAATTTGCGAATCTTAAATTTTAATTCCAGTCACTTATGTAATTCAAAATTAATTAACCACTTCTCGAATTAACCGTTCACTTCTTCAATTATAGCGCAGTCACTTTTACACTTTTCCGTTAAAATATCACTTCACTTTGTTTTATTTAATTCATTTAAACTACATGAGTTTCGCTTCTTTTTATGTATGATTCATCTATAGTAACGTTTTGTTTCTTGTTTTCTTTTTTGATCGTACCGTACTGTGGTACGTCAGAGGTGAGGTTTTGTACTGTTAGTATTTGACTCGAGTTGCTATTCTGTGGGGTGCTGGATGATACGGGGCTACCGTATTGGTTGCCGTATTTGTGTCTGGATGGATCTTTTAGTATCGACTGAGGTTGCTTCACTGATGGCGTTTGGTTCATTGGTGGGTGCTACAACAAACAAAAAATATAATTAATTAACAGTGCATCTATGAAACGTTTGATTTTCCATGATAAAAAGTAAGGTCTGAACGACCGGATACATTTTGCAGGTTGCATTAATATGAAAACAGGCGAATTCTTATTCCCGTTTCCATCAACACATGGGCCATACTGCCAATGCTTAAAGCCATATTGTTGACTTTCGTGTTTTAGAATTGTAATCCTTATTTTAGGAACGTCCAGGTAGGTGACATCAAACTGTTATTTTGAGTCATTTATTTTGAGTAATATTGCTTAAAGCGTTGGCAGTATGGCCCTGGATGATTTTAAATTTTTTTTCCAGAGTAATTATAATAATTCCATGATGTAAGAGTTATGTTTTTCTTTCTTTATTATATTAATGGTGAAACTGGGCCATTTTTTGTGATTTTATTTGAAGTTACCTGGTTGCAGTTCCCCTGGTGCAGCACGGTGACGTCAGGCGGCGGCACGGCCATCTTGTCGTAGCGCTGCCGCCGCAAAGTGCCGCCCGCCGACTGTCGGTCCATTCCTGACGGATAATTTTATATTATTACTCATGCAGCACAGGATACGATCTTGTGCCGCTTGTTTCTAGCGGCTAACACCTTAGTAAATACTCTAAATTCTATTTATTTAATTTCTATGTTCAAAATTGTTTTTAAAAGGTGACACATACTTATATGTACATCGATTATTATAAGTGTACACAACATCGACAAAAATAACGTATGTAAACTGTCAAGAAAATATTACAAAATTATTTATTAAGTTGAGTTGAGTTTTCTATTTTTACTTTTCCAAATTTCTAATCTGTCTGCCCGATGCATTCAGTGGTTTGAGCTGGACGTTTGTAGATCAGTCAGACACATTTATTTTATATATTTACATAAATGAATTTCAATGAGAAAAATCACACATGTGATATTTAACAAAGAATGTTTCCATTGACTGAAATTTTATATATTAACTATTTAATAATCTTTCCCTCCATGTGCCGTCCGTTTTTTTCCACTCTGTATACCGCATTTCAGAGAAACTTCGTAAGCTGACTGTCATTAAGGCACATGATAGGTAATAGTACTAAATTCAGGTTCGGATTTTAGTGTGTTACTAGAAGTGTGTTAAAGCATATGTGCGGGTGTCTGCGTCAGTATGACACAATTAATTAATTAATTACTTATTTACAAATTAATTAATTACAAATAAATTATAAGTTAATTAATTAATAAAAGTTAATTGATTACAAATTAATTAATTATAATTTAATCAGTGGCGAAGTACTCACCATCTAGTCCACAGTTCAACGGTGGGCTGGTCATGTGTGAGGGCGAGGGCGGCACTCCGTTCATCATGTGAGGCTTGGACATCTGAGAACCGTACTGCTGAGGCGGGGTGGGCGTGCGGCCTTGTTGCTGCTGCTACAACAAATAAGAATACAATACAATAATATTTATTTTCATTAAGAGAAAATCATATTGCAGTACCTTCCCTCTACGCTAGGATAACCTGTATTGCCAGAGGGTAGTTCCTTCCAGTTAGACAAGACTAGAGGACGCCCGCGACTTCGTTCGCGTGTCAGTCAAGACTTTGAATTTTATATATATAGATAACTAGATGATTCCCGCGACTTCGTCCGCGTGGATTGGTGTTTTTTGATGCCCGCGGGATGTCTTTAATTTTCCGGGATAAAAAGTAGCCTATGTCCTTCCCGGGGATGTAACCTATCTCTGTACCAAATTTCATCAAAATCGGTTGAGTAGTTGGGCCGTGAAAGCGTAGCAGACAGACAGACAGACAGACACACTTTCGCATTTATAATATTAGTATGGATAGTATGGATATTAGTATGGATATGGAAGTATGGATATGGATATATTAATTCTTGTTGATTGAGTAGGTTTTTTTAAAAAATAGGTATTTATTTAATACCTTAGGTAATTATAATAAGAATCAGTAAACTAAAATCTAAATATTATACTAACTATAATAAACTATAATAAATATAATAAAATAAAATAATTCCTAGAAGATTCCCGCGACTTCGTCCGCGTGGACCAAGTTTTTTCGATTCCCGCGGGAACTCTTCAATTTTCCGGGATAAAAAGTAGCCTATGTCCTTCCTCGGGATGTAACCTATCTCTGTACCAAATTTCATCATAATCGGTCAAGTAGTTGGGCCGTGAAAGCGTAGCAGACAGACAGACCGACAGACAGACAGACAGACAGATAGACAGACAGACACACTTTCACATTTATAATATTAGTATGGATACTACTAAAAACTATTAACTTAATTACGGTTTGAAAAATAAGCGTGTCTGTGTGCGTATGTGTGTTTATGCGTGTGTATGTGTGTGTGTTTGTGTATATTTAAGCACACGCAATGCTATTTTTATTATTTTGAAAATATTTTCAGTTACGTCGTAGAGCAAACATTATTATATGAGCACATCGAGCGGTCGTACGACATCGCATGTCGTTGATCCAGTATTGATTGGTCAAGTTGGAGGGCATGGTGGCACAACAGCAATGATGCCTATATCAAAAATAAATTATTTTAACTGATTATTAGGTAGAGGATCTTCCAAAAGATCTAGAATTCACATGCTCGGTTAGTTTTAAGTTTGATAACCATTTTAAAATATAGGTGAATGAAAAATAGTGCGTTGAAATTTGATAACATCACAACTGTGAATGTCATACAACTTCCATACAATCTAAAACGCACTTCTAGCGTTTTTTAAGTTTGATAAAGAGTTGCTGATTTGATTGAGATGTCATCATCCCTATTGGTTATTGGCGAATACTCGACATAATACAAATTATTTGTATTATGTCGAGTATTGGGAACACTTATTAATATCAACAAATACCATATCAACGATTCTACACATGATTCTAGTGCTAATGGATTTGTACGTTTTCATAGCTTAAATCAACATTGTCAGATGCCATTGCAGACACAACTCCATTCGATATCAATTGACAATCGCTCTAAAATACAAGTGGCCAAGGACAAAGGAATATTTACTGAAGATTATAACAACTTATCGTTATTCATCAACTTCTACTTAACGCGCCGTTATATACTTATAATGTAACCGCTTGTTAACTGTCGATTTTAGTCGGAAAATGGTCGATTAGTTTAGAATCCGTCCAGGATCCATAATTAACTAATTTATCGACCATTCATTGGTGAACGTCACACAATTCGGGCGCCTCACGCTGACTGCGCGAAGCCAGACGCTGTGCCCGTTTCGAGGGGGATTGAGGTGAGGTAGAGGTGACACTATTTCTTCTCGCGGCAACTCCTGCTGGCCATTATTATTATTTTTAAATTTAAACGCTGGAAAGTTAGAGGTGAGACCCGGATTGAAACGCGTCGACCCTGAATAGGCGGTCAAAATATTAACCACTAGGCTATCGGTGCCTTTTTTACCCACGACCTTCTTTTTGTGTCCTGGATTTATTTGCGCACTTAAAAGTATCGTAAAAGTCTGTCGTATGTGAGATATTCCCATTTTGTAAATTTGCCAGATATTCATGGCATTCATGAAACATAAGAGATAAAAACTAGAGCGTTTATATAAATGTCCAGCATCATTTCAACTTAATATCCGGTCTGCTGCCATTCAAATTCCAAATTGAAGTCAATGTTTCAAAACGTAGTGCGAGCAAACTCGATGAAAGTGTCATGTAACTTTTCCTTTATATTACGTGGACGTGTGAAAAGTTGTGGCGAAATAATGTGAGGGTGGCGAAATATTATGCGGGGTTATTTCTGAAATACCAGTAGGTGACTCGCCACTCAAATTTATCCACGTGGATGACAAAAGTTTCAACCCCTATTTTCCCTCTCAGGGATTAATTTTTCAATCTATTCTTAGCGGATGTCCACGTCATAATAGCTATCTGCATGCCAAATTTCTGCCCGATCTGTGCAGTGGTTTGAGCTGTGTGTTGATATATCAGTCAGTCACCTTTTCTTTTATATATTTAGATGCGAAAGTGTGTGTCTGTCTGTCTGCTCCGCTTTAACGGCCCATATTTTCAACCGATTTTGATGAAATTTGGTATTTACAACTCAGGGAAGGACAACCCTGAAAGTTAATGAGTTTCCGCGGAAAAAAAAAATTCGCGTGGATTGAAGTTTTTTGGTTTCCGCGTGATCTCCTTAATTTTCCGGGATAAAAAGCGGCCTATGTGTTATTCCAGACTATAGTCGTCATACAGGCGTGATTGAGTAAAAAACATCCCTCCAAACTTTCGCATTGATAATATTAATATAGATAAATAAAAACCGGCCAAGTGCGAGTCGGACTCGCGCACCGAGGGTTCCGTACTCAAGAAGTAGGTATAATTACCTTTGTTAATGAACCGCAAAGCTAACTTTGTTTGTAGAGGTTTACTGTTAATATCAAAAAATTACGTTTGTTGTATGGGAGCCCCCCTTTAATATTTACTTTATTGATATTTAATTATTTATTTTGAAAGGTTTAAGGGTTTTGGTTATAAGTTAATATTCTGTGAAAATTTGAACCGTCTACCTGTTACCGTTTTTAATATTGAGCAAAAAATACGAAAAAAACACGTTTATTGTATGGGGACCCCCCTTAATATATATATTTTTTTAATTTTTAGTATTTGTTGTTATAGCGGCAACGGAAATACATCATTTGTGAAAATTTCTGCTTTCTAGCTATCACGGTCTATGAGATACAGCCTGGAGACAGACAGACAGACAGACAGACAGACAGACAGACCGACAGACAGACAGACAGACAGACAGCGGAGTCTTAGTAATAGGGTCCCGTTTTTACCCTTTGGGTACGGAACCCTAAAAAGTATGTGTGTGCAATTCACACACACACATGGCAGAAGTGAAAGTTTGTCTCTTTTTGGTGTCGCTTTTTCGTTTCAACGAATTTTCAAATCACAACGATTCTAAAAGCGGAAGCGGGTGGATGAGGGAGGCAGAGGACCGTGTTTGGTGGCGCGCTCTCGAAAAGGTCTATGTCCAGCAGTGGATGCATACAGGCTGATGGATGGATCTAAAGAAGTTTGACTTCAATAATTATAAGCTATCATATGTCTGAAGGCAGCCACTTAATCCATATAACTGATCAGTTCTAGACGGTGAGAATACGTATATCAAACTAACCTGTTGCAAGTATTCGCCGATGAGAGGTGGGTACGAGAGGTATCGGTCTGACGCCATGTTGTAGTACGAACCGTCGAGCGGCGGCATCGGACTCGGCGCTGGGATGTAGTTCTGTTTTCCTGGTAAATAAAAAAAAAAAAAAATTTAATAATATTTAATAATAATGTTATAAATGCGAAAGAGTGTCTGACTGTCCGTCTGTCTGTAAGGTGCTGTGTCCACTGATGTCCTTGTGTCGGTGCGGATGCGGTTTGTTGGTAGTCCAAGTAAAAATAAATCAAAATGAATGAATGAATGAAAGTGTCGTCTAAACTGTACTCACCAGCGCTTCGCCCTAAGGTGCTGTGCCCACTGATGTCCTTGTGTCGGTGCGGATGCGGTAATGTGCGAGCGTGGTCGCCTTCATACACCGCGTAGTTAGGCGGAGGGTAGTCTAGCGGCGGCGGGATGACTAGGCCTTGGTCGTCCATGAGGTAGGCGTCGGTCTGGGAACAACGTTATATGTAAATATATATGTCACTGAAAGAGATAAAGCTAGATTAGTATAATACTTGAATGGATTTGTATTATTCCTAGGAAATGTATACAGCGTGAAAAATGTTCTCCCGGTCCGTTCCGATGTGTCCCGGACGGTCACAGTCTATCCCGGTGTATTATACGGTCGGTCCCAGTGTTTCCCTATATGTACCGGTTGTCCCGGACTGTCTCAGTCTATCCCAGTATATTATACGGTCGGTCCCAGTGTTTCCCTGTGTGTCCCGGTGTGTCCCGGACTGTCACAGTCTATCCCGGTATGTTATACGGTCGGTCCCAGTGTTTCCCTGTATGTCCCGGTATAGCTCACCTGGTTCAGCATATGCCGGCTGGGCATGCTAGGCACGTCCGGGATAGGCGGCGGCTGTCTCTCATCGCCGTCCTGCGAGTACGTCTCTGATTTCTCCGACACCGAGCTCAGAGTCTCGCCCGTCATCGTGTCATTGTACGACGACGGCGCGTACATCTCTATTGTCGCTGACTTCGATGATTGGCCGGCTTGCTCTATTTAAACAAAGAATAAACTTTAGTGTTATAGGGATACGTTTGTCTTGGAAACGGAGCGCCAACTGACCATATATGGCCAGTTGTGGCTGGCATATGTCACCGTAAAATTGCAGATTACAATCTGCCGAAAAATAATGCGTTAAATTGTAATCTTTCGACAGTTTACAATCTCGCCAGATAGATTGCAATCTAATGCGTTTCACAATCTGACGGTAACCCATACAACAAACAATTAGCCACACCGGCGCGCCATGTTATCGTAGTTAATCTCTACCTTCGCTTAAAGTAGTATTATTTTAATATTGTTATATAATATTTTGAGTTTGTCACCAAATTATTTTAAGAGGAGAGGCAAATATATTCTGATAATTAATTGTAACACATTAGTGTTTTTATGATTTTATAATTTTTTATAATTGTATACAGTGCTTCTCACACTAGGAAAATTTCTTAACTTGCTTAAATACCTTCACATCAAAAATTGCGACCGGATTTTATTAATCATAAAAAAACACTGTGTTACTTTTAATTTGGTGCGCATAAAACACTACATTTGAAAATTTGCTAGAAAATGTATATTAAAATTATATAATTTATCTTGTCAAACTTTCTGTCTAGGCTATTTGGAAAGTTCTACGAATTACTTACTAAAGCATTATAATATAAACTGGACTAAGTAGAAAGTAGCCAAAGTTATTAATACTTTGGGCTAAACATTTCGGCAAGAGTAATAATATCTAAATCATAAAGTATCTCAAACTCCACATCATATAAAAGCAAATATTGACCGGTTACTCGACCTCCATTCTAAATTTTGCTGAAGTACAATGAAAGAGAAAAGCGTTTACCTTTTAATACTTTTATGACTGAGTTTTTACTTAAAGCTCAGGATAGATTTTTCCGGGGGTTTGATCTTAAAGAGTATACTTTGCTTAGACTTACGATGCAAAGTATACTGTAAGATAAGATGTATATCTCCATACTATAAGATGACAATCTATCTATACCTATATATAAAATTCAAAGTCCTGACTGACTGACTGACTTATATATCAACGCACAGCCTAAACCGCTGGTCCTAGAGACATCAGATTTCGAGAGTGTGCTCTTTGTGAAGACTAGGTATCCACTAAGAAAGGGTTTTTCGAAATTCTACCCCCAAAGGGGGAAAATAGGGGTTGAAAGTTTGTATGAAAGGCCGTCGTTTTTCAAGCTGCTATAGCCATTGATAGATATAGAAACTTGATATTTGGGCTTCCGCTAATGATGAAATACAGATTTTCCAGTATTTGAATTTTCTATCTCCAAGGACGTCAAATAGAGAGTTTGTCCTTCAATCACACCGCAACAGAGCAACGGACCTACGTAATTCTTTGCATGGGTATTGGGTATAATTGGGTACTTGGAGAGTGACACAGGCTTCTTTTTAGCCCGGAAAATTAAGGCGTGCCTGTGGGAATTAAAAGGACTTAGGCCACGCGAACGAAGTCGCGGGCATGCTCTAGTGATAATAATACAGTGAGGGCTTACTATCATCGCTTAAAGCAGTACTATTTAAATCTTGTTGACGCTCTTGTTTCAGTATTATAATCCTTATTTTAGGGACGCCAAGGTACGTTAAATAAAGCCTTTATTTCCAATTCAATTAGATAATACATTCATTGTTACAAGGATATTATTATAAACATATTAAATGAAAATATGTATTTACGGTACGTTATATAAAACGTCAATTTTAAAATAATACTGCTCTAGGCAATGATAATAACATCCCAAATATGCCTCGGTTTAGTTATGTTCTAAGTGAAATCAATGTCAAAGTGATATTTAGAACTTAGTCTAAGACTAAACAAGATAAACAATCATGCCACGTAGTGCTTATATACTCTTTGAATCATGCAGCAAGCTGAGCAAAACTAAGCCAACATAAGAATGTGTATGTCACAAATACCGAGTTTTAGTCATATTTTATTATGTTTAGTTTGGCAGGTCTGCTGGAGTGCATCCCATATAAATATTCAAAAAGAAATGATAAGGAACTAAATAAATGCAAAATAAAAAAATCTTACCTTTCAGCCGTCTGGAGCGTCTTTTGAAAACAAAACAAGCTACTAAAGCAGCATTAATCAAAACCAAAATGGCGCCGGTGACGGAAACATAGACTACCACAGACTTCGACACGTCAGCCGTTTCTACGTACTCTGTGGAAACTACATTTAGCTCGCCTACTTCTGATGAAGCTAAAAAGAAAAGAAAACAAAACAAATAAGCAAAAAATAAAATAAATAAAAATATTGTGCTTATTCGGAAGTGAAAACTTTCATGTTTTTGTCTGACAAGTTTTAATTATGAACGTAAAACGACGAACTTTCAATAAATTGTCAAACAATTGCTCATATGCAAAAATCATCGAATATAAAATGAGGAATATATCCAAATTAATTAAAAATTATAACATTCCAACGAAAACTAAACTTAATTAAAATGAGAATCAATTATAAAAACAAAGTTTTCACTTTCGCATAAACAATTCACTTATGCATAAAACATGAACCACTTTTACATAAAATCCAAACCTCGAATACGTTTATTCGTCCTCCTGTGTAGACAGTACCCAACCAGCAGTACATTCAAGAGGATAAGTGCTGTGCCTACAATGGTTCCCGTTATAATAAAAACACCGGGAACATTGTATGAATTGTACTCTTCTGAACTCGACTGTACTGATGATGGGATGACGTCTGTGCAGCATGGAATAAGGCACACTTTTGCATAAATCCGTGTAAATGTAAATAATAAAATACATTCTTTTGTGTTTTTCAATTCATTTATTCGTGTTTCGGAATTCATTTATTTAGATTTAATTGTAGCGATGGCGGAGTGATCGGTATAAAATTTTTTCCGCATTTTTAAAAAGTCAAGATGCCCTAGGTATTTATGGATACGCGAACAGTTGCATTGAATTTTTTCACTGAATATTGCACCAAGATTTTATGCGACAATTCTTAATGCCATTTTCAAGCGTTCTTAGAATTGTTTTTGTTTTTAAACACTTATTTACAAATTGTTATTTTATTACATACAAAGATTTTTTAACAAATTTATTAGGAACATTTGAAAGTACTATTTTAATTTATATTTTCCAAGACAAAACGACTGAAGTGAATTAAATAAAATTTTCAATTGAATTAGTTATTAGTTAGTATTAATAGTAATAGTCTAAAAACAATAGATGACAATCAGTATAAAAATTGAATTACAAATCCCCAAATGTTATCCAAAAACTCTCGTTAACGTTCTCGTTAAGAGTATGAATATACTCTCATATTATATTTGAAAACGCATTCATAAATATATGTCCATATTATGAATTTATTATGAATAAATTCGATTTGAATGGTGGAACAATTTGAATTTTATTTGCATAATTTATTTAATAATCAACGCCGTACCACGCTCTACGGTTTATTAATATTTAATATTAATTAATTAAAATTCTATTTAGTTCGAAGCTTAGTTTGGCAATTTGTTAGTGCATTTGTAAACTAATTTAGTTAATATCACAATTAATATCATGTAAACACAAATGCTGTATTCAGTTGGTTTCTGATTTAAATAGAAAATTTAATATATTCCAAAGCACGAATTAAATGAGTCGAAAAAAAGTTCACATGCATTTAGCACACTGATGCATTATCATAGTAATAAAACGACTAAAGCCTTTATGCCTTTTACGTAAATGCGTTTATTTTTCGCTATATATTTACTTGCAAAATGTATCAGTGTACTTAAAGGCATTCTATAGAAACACTACCAAAAGGAGTGTCAATTATCGAAGAGCGAATTTACTTACTACTAACTACTTATGAGACCCCCAGTTCCAGGGGCAGCCTTAGCCATTGCGAGGCTCTTGGCGAGGCCCGCTTTGCCCAAGTGCTGGCATGAACTTTCGTCATTGTGAAAGAGACAGGAAGAAAATATATTCAGTGGAGTAAACGACACAGACATCGGCGCGATGCGTAGTATAATACTACGCAAGCAGCAAGAGTACGCGAGTGGCCATATGTATAACCTGCCATTACATGCTTGCACACGCACCTTATGTGTTTTGTAATACGCGGCGGGCGCGAGATTCAAATACACATTTAGAACCAATGACTTGGGGGCGCGAGGCCCCTGCAAGAGCGAGGCCCGGGTGGTTGCCCTGCTTGCCAACCCCTAAGGCCGCCACTGCCAGGTTCGATTCCAGTCAAGTAAAAATTATAAATTCTTTAGTAACTAATTGGTATGTTTGTTTCAACCGATAGATCGCTTCTGAGTTTTTGAGTTCTATTAATTATTATTTATGTACTCACTAAGTGTAGTAGCTTTGGTGTCATCGGGTCGGTACTTGCTGGGGCCTATTTTGTTTATAGCCATAACTGAGAACACGTAGTCTGTGTTGCGTTCCAGCCCGTGGATGGTGAAACTTGTCGCGTTCCTAGGGGTCACATCCTCGTACCGGTAAGATTCTTCAGTTATTTTACTGTGAACAAAAACATTTAGTTGTAGCAACTAGATGATGCCTGCGAATTTGTTCACGTGGAATTAAATTAGAAATTTTGTTTTTGTTGAAAAAAAAAGAATCACTTTTCTTCAGATGCATCACTGGACTACTTCTCAGTATTCGTATTAACATTATACTTCACTTCTATCCCTAGTCGGTTACACGGCATCTTACTGGAAAGCTTAATCGCTTGGCGGTACGTCTTTGCCGGTAGGGTGGTAACTAGCCACGGCCGAAGCCTCCAGTCTGGTTTAGACCAGAGAAAATTCAGAAAATATAAATTGCCGGGACCTCTCACGTTAAGACGACAGCGCTCAAAACTGCACCAGGGAGGTCGTAAAAATATTGGTCAAGCGTGAGCCTTCAATGAATAAAATAATACATACCGATATCGAACCCTGTACCACGAGAACAGCCCGCCGTCGAAGCCGGGCGTCCACTGCAGCGATACTGAGTTGTGGGTCACGTTGGTCACGGCTATTGACGTCACTGGGTCTGGAAATACAAAGCTACGTTACTATAAACTCAAAAGACTGCCTCGTTGGGCTAATGGTTAGCATGTTAGACTGCGGCCGACGAGGTCTCGGGTTCGAGTCCCGGGTCGGGCCATAAAAAGTATTGGATTTTTCTGGCAAGAAATTCTCAATACTAGCCCGGAGTTAGAAAGTTGGCGGTGTTTAACCCTCGTGCCATAGAGAGCGCATTAAGCCGTCGGTCCTGCGCCTGACCTCTCACCGGTCGTGTCGGATTTTCCGTCCCATCGGGCTATGAGAGTAAAGGAACAGAGATTGCACCTATTGTATGCGCTATAATATCTGCGCAGATGGCTGAACTCTCTGGAGATAGATCACCGTTATGTAAGTTAAATTTCTTTACGCACGCTTGACTTGGGGTGTAAGCTGGTGAATGCGAGCGTTACGAAAAATTCGAACGGAAGTTGAGAGGGAGATATAAGTTTGTGAAGATAGAAAGAGAGAGAGATACGTTTCGTATTATTATCAACGTAAGACAGTGGCATGCAGGTCATATGAGCACAAAAGCTCTGCTTACTCCAGTTTTAATAGCTCTATACTCGTGTTTTATTACAAACTACTTTTAAATTACTTATCTAAGAAAAGCCTTCTCTGGCTTCCAGGTTAAGCCGTTGCCATGTTAGGCTACATCACTATAATCTTCGTGTGTCGTCTTCCAAGTGTAGTTCAGCGGTCATCACTTACCACCAGGTGAGATTGCAGAGCTAGCTAGTTGTTCATAAATCAAATGTTTTACTAACCAGGTGCGCTAGTGACGTCCAACTTCACAGATGTAGTACTGAATCCTAGATCGTTTCTGGCGCCGCATTCGTACGAGCCGTAGTCCACAGTACCCACGTCGTTGATCAGTAGAACTGACGTGTAGGTTATCGCGTCTGTCTTGTGGTACTCAGCGAAGTACTTGGTTGATGTGTTGACGGGGAGTTTCGCCCCATTCTTGGACCAGGTGAAGTTAGGGGCTGGGGCGGCTTTGCATCTGTAAAATGAAATAAATTTGAGAAATCGTTTATGAGAAATATTTTACTGTGACCAATTACTGAAGTAGTAAGAAAGAAAAACAGTTTATTCACCAGTGGTGTCACAGACAAAACTAGATACATTATGACTGTAACACTTATGTCTGTGGCACCACCCAGAAACGTTGTACAGCTCAGTGTTTTACCCTGCGGCATATGCCCATAAAAGGATAACTTTTCGGAGCTATGTATGTTTTAACCACTAAAATATCCAAGCAATATGCTGCCAAGTCACGCTTGACTAGCAAAGTGGACTTTGGCATAAGCCTTTCTCATACGAGAGCGTGGTAGGAGATGATGATAACGATCGCTAAAAGATGACAAATCAATGCTTTACTTCACTAACGGTTTGTTAATCCCACGTTTAAATATATCACAATGCAACCGTCACTTACAAAAGATGAACAAAAATTCAACACTATAAAAGCTGGGGCGATCCAGCCAATATAAATAACAATTCTCTATCAGAGTTTTTCATTTTAACAAACCATTAATTAAATATTCAATCGATTTGTCATTACAACCACCAGAACAACCGAACATAAACATAACACGGGGAATAAATTAAATTCCTGAACAAAACAATGCACGGAAAATCCGAAACCAATATGTCAGGACATATCCCAATAACATTAACAAAACGGGACGCGTTCCCGAAATTCCTATAATATTATGCCAGATTAGAGCTAATTAACAACGCAACATGGTAAAACTCCACTAATACCCCTTTGAGCCGATTTAATCCGAATGCCAGAAGCCTTAGCACAAGTTTCATGAGCTCGAAAACATTGGTAGGTTTTCAATATCGAAATATGTTTTTGTAGTTGGAAGTTATGCCAGTTTTATTTAGTGTATTCATTTGGACGGTACAATTATAATTTTTAGATCACCATTGGTATAAAAGTAAATGTACGTTTGTTTATTGGGATTGTTCTTTAATCATGATGCAGCGGAATTGTACAACGATGTGATTTTCGGCTGGATATGGTCAAAGATCTTAAGAGTGACATAAGCTATTAATTGAGCCAGTAAATCAAAGAGTTGCCTTAAGATTTTGAAATAAACAGAACCTCACAGAAGAAGTTGCTATCACATCACTAATATATTACTCGTATATTCAACTTTGAGAATTCACTAAAAATGAATTAACATTTAAAACCAGATTACAAATTAAAGTCAATTATTAAACCGACTGGCCGGGGTAGAGCTAATTAGCCCTTTAACTTTAATTGGCTATAAGCCACACGCCAGAAACTTACCACGATTTTGCAAAGATCCACAAAATATGTATAAAGTCAAAGTCAAAGCGATGTCAGGAATATCATAAGCATATTGACAACACAGGGCGCGATCCCGAAATTCCCATATATGCCTGATTAGACCTTATTAACAACGCGATACACTAAAACTCAAGTAATACCCTTTTGAGCCGATATAATCCGCGAAAGCTTAGCAAGAGTTTCCTCAGGGAGACAAGTTGCATTATTTTTGCTATCAAATTATAATATAATTGTAGAATCAAAGTAAAATTGAGATACGTACCTAATATAATTCATCTGTACAACTATGGCTGGCTTTGCATTTGGAATCATGAAAATAACTATTTTTTGTTTATAAGAATAGGAAATAATTCGAAATAAGAAATTACGTCTAATTTTTCATCACCATCCTTAAAATGACAGAAGCCTTAGTACAATGTTGTAAGTTTAATTTCAAAGTTTGATTGAGTGCTTACATAAATTAGCTGTTACCTTAATTATTAGGTATATATTATTTATTTTTATTTAGACATCTCATTTAATAAACACAAAACAAAGATGAAATCTGCAGTCTATTTTTAATGAGAGAAATCCATATGAACAAAATACTTAAAACATGGTGCTCATTTTATTTTGACATTACTGTGTTTGATATTCGAACTCTACTAACGTTGTCGAAATGTGCATACTCATACTAGGGGTAGAGATATGCTTTTATTGAGCGTTAAATTAGTATATTTGTGTTAAGGCTATATTATTGCGTGACGGCACAAAATTAATTTGTATTGAACGTATGCAAATTATTGTGTTATTACCTATTAGTTAGTTTCTATTGGCACAATAGTGCCATGTTAAATATTGGTAACTAGGTGACGCCTATAACTAATTAAAGATAAGGTTACCTGGAAGAGAACGCTATTTATAATTAATAAATAAATAAAAAATTTATTTGAGATTTAAAATGCACAGAAAACAAAAAAAATTACACGCCACAGAAAAACTTATAGGCTAAACACTATTTCTATAAACTTATAGAAAAACCCTGATGCTATAAACACTAATTTATGTCGTATAAAATCCCAAAAAGGGCATCGACTCAGCGTGATGCTGATATGGTGTAGATGCACCATATGTATGTATTCAAGTGATAAGACCTATTGTACCAAGTCCTTTAGATTATTATTTATGAAGCATCTTTTGAGGTGTACGATAATAGTTATTTGTTATACAAGAGTGAAAAGTTGTTTTTTAACCGCGTGCTCAATTTTGATGACCGAGCAAGCGAAGGATTCTAAAATTGAATCACGAGCGCAGCGAGTGGTTCAAAAATTAGAATCCTGAGCGTCAGCGAGGGAATCAAAAGAGCACGAGGTGAAAAATCTTTTTACTCGAGTGCAACACGTAACTTTTCATCCCACCTCAGCGAGGAAATGACATGACGTGAAAGAAAATGGTGCGCGCAAAGCAAATTAAAAAAAAAGTACACCAAGAAGGTTACGAGTGTGAGTTTTTAACAAATTAAAAAAGGTTGTATGGAAATTCGGCACCATAGAGGTAGAAGTAAATAGGTTTTAATGATGTTTTGAATTCACAAACTTCATAGACGAGTGATAATTACTAACGTTCACACGATGTTCTAAATTCAATTTACTTTATCCTCAAGAGGATAATAACGGCTTTTGCATTCAGATATCGAAGATTAAAAATACTCTTTCCGAGATGGTGGGATGAAAAGTATACTTTACTTTAATTACTTTAAAATCGTATTCAAAATCTAAGACAAAACTTAATTTCACTTACCGACAAGTTAGCCTGCCAACTTGACCGGCGTTCGAAGCAGATTTAACCAAGTTCGGTGAACTATCCATTTCCGGTTTAAACTTGACCACTAGCGTCACTTCCTGTCGCGTTTCACCGGATATCCCGTTGTTGACAACACACTGAAACTTCCCGACGTCCTCTCGGGTAGCTCGCTCGATCATTAGGTAGCTGGTTCGATTCCTGGGCTCGAAGGTTATGGTGGCGGATGAGAGGTCGTAACCTTTGCGCTCCCATTTTATGTGCTCTGCTGTTAGGGGGTTGCCTGTTTAAAAAAATCCAATTATTTAGATTTGCTATAAGATATTTGACTGCCTCGTTGGTCTAGTGGTTGGAATGTTCTACTGCATCTGACGAGGTCCCGGGTTCGAGTTTCGACTTTATTAGGTTTTTCTGACTAGGATCAGTACTAGCCCAGAGTTAGGAAGTTGGCGGCGTTTCACCCCCGTGCCTCGGAGAGCACGTTAATCCGTCGGTCTCGGTTATTATCACTAATATGATAATAGTCGTTAAAACCCGCCCGCGTGGTGGGTCTATGCTCTAATTCCCTGTTTCCTATGAAAGTGGAGGCCTGTGCCCAACAGTGGGACGTTAATGGGCTGTAGTGGATCAACTTTTCAACTTAACATTTTTATTATATTATATTATTCTTTATCTTCATTAATATGCCCATTTATTGGGATAATTTAAAATTGTAATCATTGAATTTTTTCACGTAATTATTCAAAAATAACTCGAATTTCAGATTAGAAAATAAGTAATTCAGAATTTAAATTCGAAAATAATTCATGAACACGAAATTATTCAAAGTAAACAGGCAGCGTAATACAACGCCAGGCACGTTTCTTATTAGACAATAGATAAACAACGCAACTCAGTGTGGGAGAAGATATGTTATATTATGCAAATTAATCCTCTGCCATAAAAAAGGACCATTTGGCCTAAAAATATACAATTTCTTTAAAGTCTGCGTTGACTGCATAGGTTGGTGTATCTTTTAATATTGTAGGCTAATCGCTCAGTAAATATTCCTAATCCTGCAGAAAAAGCTGTATCAATAAATCACAAATGCTGTGATTGACCAATTTAATTGATATATGGTATTTATGGTATTCTTCCTGCAACAATTGATTTTGTGCAATAGCGAAATAGTGCTAGCTAATCGAAAGTGATTGCGATCTATGTTGACATGTGATATGATGTGTGATTGTAATTTATGATGATCATCATAAATAAATTCAATAAAGGGTACACTAGACAGCGTACAAACGCTTTCGAGGCTTTAATAAGATGGTTCCAAAGGAGTTTCTGGATTTGCCATTGCGTAAATTTAAAGAAGTAAAACAACATTTGTTAAGCCGAGGCTATTATACTATTGATGAATTTCTTAGTGACAAAGTTGCATATAAGAAACTGGCTTTACATTCAGTTCAATTCAATTGTGTATTTTTTATTTACGTTTTGTGACATTTTTCTTTTTATGAAAAGAGTAACTGATGAGTTTCTTGTCAGCTCTTCTCAGTAGAATCAGTTGAACCACTACAAGTTAGACCTTGACTGACTCACCTGATGGTAAGTGATGATGCAGTCTAAGACGGTAGTTGGCTAACCTGTTAGGCGTATACCAGTTATATTAAGCCCATCCCCCTTAGTTGGTTTTTACACGGCATCGTACCGGAACGCTAAATCGCTTGGCGGCACGTCTTTACCGGTAGGGTGCTAATAAGCCACGGCTGAAGCCTTCCACTAGACCAAACCAGAGATAATTCAGAAATTATGAATTCCCAAATTGACCCTGCCGGAAATCGAACCCGCGACCTCCCACGTCTATGTCACGTTTTATGTCTACTCGTAGTCGTGTTGGATGCATACAAGACAGGTGTCTCACCAGTGGCAGTACATGCTAGTAGCGCGTTCTCGTTCGGATTGGATACAGTGCTCTGTGACACAGCCTTTATTCCCGCCGGGTCTGAAACAAACGACTCCAATTATTATGTGCTTTGCAGTTTCTTTGTGTCTGAGAGACGAGTGAATAATTTGTTCATGTATCATACTTCATACTAATATTATAAATGCGAAAGTCACTTTGTTTGTTGGTTTGTTGGTTTGTTGGTTTGTCCTTCAATCACGCCGCAACGGAGCAATGGATTGACGTGATTTTTGGCATGGGTATAGTTGAGAACCTGGAGAGTGACATAGGCTACTTTTTATCCCGGAAAATTAAGGAGTTCCCGCGGGAATAACAAAAAACTTAAACCACGCGGACGAAGTCGCGGGCATCAGCTAGTTTATATTATACTAGATGATGCCCGCGACTTCGTCCGCGTGGATTGAGGTTTTTTGGTTCCTGCGGGATTTAATAATTTTCCGGTATAAAAAGTAGCCTATGTGTTATTCCAGACTATAATCTATCCCTGTGCCGAATTTCATCCAGATCCGTCCAGCCGTTCCAGAGTTATAAGTGTTGGAACAAACCCGACTTTGTTTTATATACTAAGATTATAGAAGAAAAAGATATTAAAAAGTCATATCCGGTCAAAACCCATCTGCAAAATACAGTCAAAATGAAAGAACTTGAAGTTTAATTTGCTATAATCCGCCACAGTAGGTAAATCTATGTGATACAGTGTGTATCTTGCACTTGTAGTTTGCGATATTCACCGTCCAGTACGCCAGCATTTCACACCGGCACAACACCACACCACACAAATCTTCCAAATTATTCTCAGCACACGTTTCACTCCGACACCAGAGCATCTTTAGGAGGTGTTAACCGGACAATGCTCGATGTCGGTTAAAAAAGCTTTGAGTACAAAGATCTTTACAATCGTTTATTGTCGATTATAATTAAAAATACATTGAGAATAATTTGGAAGATTTGTGATTTGGAAGTTTTTAATTTTTTATGTATCGTTAGAAACATAAGAGTTTTAACGGCGAGATGTATGCGGATGGACGTTGGAAGCCACCGCATTATTATCCCAAGACCCCTGCCATTATATGACTAACTAGCAGATGCCCGCGACTTCGTCCACGTGAAATAAGTTTTTTAAATTCTCACGGGAATTCTCTAAGTTTTCGGGTTAATTTTTATTTATTTACTCACAAATAATGTGGCTTTCTATCGGTGCCAGAATTTTCAAAATCGGTTCAATAGATCCAGAGATTACCCCTACAACCTCACAAACAAACTTTACCTCTTTATAATATTATAGTATCGATGGAGAGGGGTCACGACCCTCAGTAATGAGGAATACGACGCAGAGAGAGAGGCGTACTCACAGTGCACGTTGACAGTAATATTGGCAGTGGCGGCGCCCTGCGAGTTGACAGCTTCGCACGTGTACACGCCCGCGTCGTGGCGCGACAGGCGCGTCATGTTGAGCATGCTGCCCTCCGAGATGATTCTGTCGCCTGCAACAAAGAACAGCCATTAAAAAAGGCTCAACGAACAAACAAATGTACATGCTAACTCATTCAAAAGTCAAAGTCAAAATAATGTTTATTCAAAATTGGTACCTACACTTTATGAACGTCAAGTAAGTATATAAAGTTACTAGCTGATGCCCGCGACTTCGTCCACGTGGATTGAGGTTTGTTGGTTTCCGCTGGAACTCTTTAGTTTTCCGGGATAAAAGTAGCCTATGTGCTATTCCAGACTATAATCTATCTTTGCGCCAAATTTCATTCAGATCCGTTCAGCCGTTCTGGTGTGATTGAGTAACAAACATCCATCCATCCATACATCCATCCATCCACCCAAACTTTCGCATTTATAATATCAGTACACGGATTTATTTATTACTAGCTGATGCCCGCGACTCCGTCCGCGTGGAGGTATGAAAAATAGATGTTGGTCGATTCTCAGACCTACTCAATATGCTCACAAAATTTCATGAGAATCGGTCAAGCCGTTTCGGAGGAGTATGGGAACGAAAATTGTGACACGAGAATTTTATATATAAGATAATTTATGGCCTTTATTTTTTTGTTAACGGTGGGAAAAATACTAACACCCCCTCTGTGGTCAAATTTAGCCATTGATGTAGAATTTTAGATGACCTCAGCGCATATTGGTGACTACCTCTAAACTATTCGGAGCTATGTGCGTTTTATGCAATCATATATATTATCAACTTTATTTACTTAGACATAGCAGTCCTATTTTATTACGTTTATGAGAGGCGTGGCGACGCGTCCTTTGGGTCCTTAATATAAAAACATGAAAAAGTCGGTCGTCTGGTCTGGCCTTATGTAAATGAGATGGTACAAAGGTTGTGTGTGCTGAGAATAATAAACAGCTCCTAGTTAAACACCGGCAACTTGCGAGCGCGACGAAGTATCGTATCGATTTCATTTAAACTTGGTACATATATTAAATGTAAATACATTTCACAGACAAGACTTGCGTATATTAAATGTAGCTATAGCATTTCTCAGGTCTAGTGTCCATTCAGACGGGCTACATAACGGGGGAAAACTATCATCACACTTTAGTGTGGTAATGGTCTTAATGATATGGCATTCGGAATTAGTGGTAGAATCTTTTGACGATTTGAAAGCAATTGTTTTTATTTATTTAAATAAAAAAAAGTTTTTATTTGATTTGATACTATTTTAGTACTTAGACGATGCCCGCGACATCGTCCGCGTGGATAAACGTTAATGATTCCCGCGGGAACTCTTAAATATGTCGAGTCAAAATGTAATATTAGTGCTAAGTAATTTAGATTATAAGCTATTTCTAGTCCAAATTTCAGCCAAATAAATGGGTTAAAGAGGTGGGCCGTTCAGACACACTTTCGCCTTTATAATATTAGTATGGATGTCTTTAAACGGTCCAACGGCCGCTCTGTGGTGAGTTTCTAGTGTGGTTCGTCTGAATGGACTTTAAGCTTAACTGTAGGTATTTCTCAGAAACGTCTAGCCGAATGCAAATGCCTGACTTAGCATATAGAGCATATTCATAAAGGGGTACACTATATATGAATTGAAACTTGCAGTAAACTAGTAAATATACTAGCTGAAATACGTCATAACTTAGGCAGAATCGCATTTCTTTTTTCAGTAGGGTTTCAATACTGAATTTATTTATTACATACTTTTCCTTAATTTTCCGGGATAAAAAGCAGCCTATGTCACTCTCCAGGTCCTCAACTACATCCATGCCAAAAATCACGTCGATCTGTTGCTCCGTTGCGGCGTGATTGAAGGACAAACCAACAAACCAATAAACCAACACACAAACACACTTTCGCATTTATAGTATTAGGATGATAGGACATATAGGTCTCTTGACTTTACAGTCTACACCGGTTCGGAAGGAAGTGTATACTGAGAAGAGCCGACAAGAAACTTTACTTAAATTTTCAGGGATAAAAAGTAGAGCGTGCCCTTTCTTCGATAGCACCGCGTGGCCGCGAATTATTAGTTCTAACGCGGAAAATTAATCCTATATCAAAGGACTAATTGTATAAGCAAATCGTAGTAAATTGACAGCTTAAAACGTATTACTCGAACTGTTTAAGGAGTTCACACAATATGCTTTTTGTCGTGCAATGACTTCTTAAACAGGTCGGATTATCCGTATGACAAACTAGTAACGATTAACTTTCATAATCGGGGGGTGATGAAGAACGTTTGAAAACGAAGAAGACTACATTTTACTTTTGTTTTTAATAGGCATGATGACAGTAACCAAGAATAAATGAAATTATGAATTTATCTAATGAAATAGGATTCATGGATTTTAAAAAACGTATTTATTTTTCAATTTCGAGTGAGATTGCTATTTATATTAATAAAATAAAACTATAAAATACAGCAATCCGCCATATTGCTTAAAACACAAAGAAGCGAATGACGTCACAATTGTTTGTTTTCGAGCTTTGAAAATTACACTATTGCTTACTGCACACTGCACAGAGTACATTGGTAAAAACAATAGTGACGTCACAACGACGCCATGACACCGCCGAACGTTTTGGCGTGAATTTTAAAATTTAAATTTCAAATGCTAATTTTATCTACCAAACTTTATTTTTCTACTGATATAAGATATTTTTTCGACATAGTAGATACTTCCGAACATAATCTGACCATTTTTCAAAATCAGTCATCATGCCTATTCTAAATATTTGTTTTGTTTACTTGTAGTATCCAGTGATGGTCCGTGACGCCTCCTAAAAATCAGCGTTGCGGTATATACCTACCTAACATACCGCACCTCCACCACCACTAGGGCCACCTCCTCATGCTGTGGCACAGGCTGAGGAGGTGGCCCATTGACCACACTTAGTTTAATTTAAGTTAGGTACTCAGTAAGTTAAGTAATTAAATTGTTGTGCTGGTCAATAAAAAAACATTGATTTAGTAGATGATGCAAAGTTGGTGCAATCTTAAAGATGCCTATGTCCAACAGTGGATGCACATTGGCTGATGATGATGAGGATGAGATGATGCCCGCGATGGATTTAGTTATTATTGTTCTCGCGGGAACTCTATAATTTTCCGGGATAAAAATTGCCTAACTATGTGCTATTCCAGACTATAATCTATGTCTGTGTCAAATTTCGTCTAGATCCGTTCAACCGTTCTGGCGTGATTGAGTAATAAAGATCCATCCATCCATCCAGCCATCCATACATCCAAACTTGCGCATTTATAATACTAGTGGTTCGCCCCGAACTGAGACCTCGCGGCGCCATATATTGACATAATTGTGAAGTTCGGATGTAAATACTAATGCTCATTAAAAATTAAATGATTTCGTTTCCTTATAATATTTATCTAATTTTAGTATTTGTTGTTCAAGTACAGGATATAATTCAAATAATTGATCAAGTTTCAGGGTCAGCACTTCAGAAAATTTAGAGTTCTGAGGTCAACTTTGAACGTTAGAAAATCACCACTTTGAAAGCCCCCCATTTGGTCAGTATTAGGGGAAAAATTAAAAAAAAATATTCTTGGACTCTATTCCTAATTATCTTTAAAATGATATACCGCAACGCTATCTAACGCTATAAAAAATATTTTCGTTCGCATTCGCTTCTATGAGAGCCCCCCTGAAATAAAGATTTTTATAACTTTTTAAGCCATATTCGGCTGGAGGCCATCGGTTTATATGTATAATATGTATTTAAATTTGAAGTAATTACGTTCAGTAATTCAGAAGTTATAAGGCTCTGACAGACGGACGGACGGACGGACGGACAAGTGCAAATTCACTCAAGTAGACTCGGAGACCTTCACTTCGCTCGGTCAATTAGTATAGATTCACTAGTAGTCACAAATGTTTCGCGGCTGTCGCTAGCCGAATGTAAAGCGGGCTTAATCTTAATCTTAATATATATAAATCTCGTGTCACAATGTTTGTCCTCAATGGACTCCTAAACCACTTAACCGATTATAATAAAATTCGCACACCATGTGCAGTTCGATCCAACTTGAGAGATAGGATAGTTTAAATCTTAAAAAAACATCAATTCACGCGGACGAAGTCGCGGGCATCATCTAGTATTATAATATGTTTTAATATTCCCTTTAGGTACTGAACTAGAAAATTACATTTAGCTGAACTTGGATGCCGTGAAACGAAGTCGTTCAAAGATTTACTAAGGGCGGTTACAGATTAGCGTATTTTCGGCGAGTATAAGCGTGTTTTTGGAAGCGCGTGTAGGCACGTATAGGAAAGAAAGAAAAATCTTTATTTGAGCACTTCTGCACAAAAAAATAAACTTAAACTAAAACACTTACATACGAAATCAACACTGTATTACAGCAGTGCAACAAATAGGTAAGCCACTCAGCTTGTGTTGGGACTCACACCCGTCGCCACACGCGCAACTCTTACGAGCGTTGACGCGCTTCTAAGCGACTTATTTGACGACCTCCGTGGCGCAGTGTTGAGCGCTGTTGTTTTAACGTGCGGAGGTCCCGGGTTCGATCCCCGGCAGGGTCAATTTGGGAATTTATAATTTCTGAATTTTAGCCACCCTACCGGCAAAGACGTGCTGCCAAGCGATTTAGCGTACCGGTACGATGCCGTGTAGAAACTGAATAGGGGTATGGGTTTAATATAACTGCCATGCACCCTAACAGGTTAGCCCACTACCACCTTAGACTGCATCGTCACTTACCATAAGTTGAGATCGCAGGCAAGGGCTAACTTGTATTGGATAAAAAAAACTCGTATATCCGGAATAGCAGCGTGTACGCTGAAGCTTATTTATTGAAGCTTAAAATATGGTGCGGGTGTAAGCGCGTAAGCCGATACCAGCTTATACGCGGAAAAAAAAACGCTAGACTGTAATCGCCCTAAGTTCATCCATCACTTAGAGCATGATTCCCTTCTTAGAATTAATAATATCTAGCCTACCTTACCTACCTAGTAGTTAGTACTTACCTCTTCGAAATGAATAACCATGATAGTTCATTGTCCTCAAATTATACAGTGTGTTCCGAAACCGATAAATCTAAAATCACATCTAATGCGTGGGAAAATTATTAATTAGCCCCAGGTCGTGTAGTGATGCCAATTAATTAATATCGAGGTCTAAATCTATGTGTAACGAGCAACCGTAATCACTCTAAATAGTCAAAATGTCATATCGGTACAATTAAGTACACCATATGTACTTAAATTATTGTAAGCTAGCTGATGCCCGCGACGTCGTCCGCGTGGTTTATATTTTGGAACTCTTTAATTTTCCGGGATAAAAGTAGCCTATGTGTTATTCCAGACTATAATCTATCTCTGTGCCAAATTTCATCCAGATCCGTTTAGACTTCGGGGCGTGATTAAGTAACAAACATCCATCCTTACATACATCCATCCATCCAAACTTTCGCATTTATAATATTAGTATAGATAAATAGACAAATGAGAGTTTTAATCGAGTGATTAGTTTTAAAATTCAGGAATTCTTTTACAGAATAGGAGTTTGTTACGGACCCCGTATAGGTCGGATGTCATTAGGCGAGCGGCGGTTAAAATTTGGGTTGCCATTGGGAAATTCTACGGAAAATCCTAATTTTCTTTTAGCTTGCCCTAGGACCCGAACACAGGATCTCATAATACTCACGAGTCACTTAACCAACGAGGCAATTATGCTGGTTTACAAAGGGGTTGCCATGTTTAAAAATTATCAACATAATTTTATTTTAATGAAGGCGCAAGTCTGTACCTAGGTATGAACGCATTTAATTTGATTTTTTTTTCAAAGGGCCGACGTAAAGGTCGTGTACCCATTACCCTTTACGCCGATATGGCAATATTTTACAACGATCAAATCGAATCGTTTATTTTCTTTTATATGATTATTTAATACGGTATGATCTTAAACAATCATATTAATATTATAAAAGCTAATGTGTGTTTGTTTATTGGTTTATCAAAGGAGCAACGAATCGACGTCATTTTTGGCATGGGTATATTTGAGGAACTGGATAGTGACATAGGCTACTTTTTATCCTGGAAAATGAAGGAGTTCCCGCGGGAATCAAAAAAACTTAAACCACGAGAACGAAGTCGCGAGCATTAGCTAGTACTAATATTATAAATTTGGAAGTGTGTTTGTCTGTCTGTTTGCTACGTTTTAACGGCCCATCTCTTCAACCCATTTTTTATGGGTACAAAGATAGGTTGTATTCCGGAGAAAGACAATATGCTACTTATCGCGGGAATTAAAAAAATCCACCTCGAAGAAGTCGCGGGCATAATCTAGTATTATAAAACCCTGGACTTGGTTACTATCGGCTCAAAATTATATTTTTCAGACTTATATAGTGGGGGTATATCTTTAGGCCACTAAAAAGTTTCAGGGTCGATTTTAATGAGGTGACGGCTCAAAAAACATGTGCGTACATATTTCTTGTGGAATTTAATATTTCAGTTTTTTCAAACCTTGCGATCAGTTTGAAACTCATTACTTATTTGGGTCATGCAAAGGGCTTGGGGTTGGTCCAACCGCAGGGCCATGACCTTGTTCCATAAGCGTTAGATTATTATTGGTATAAGTGACGACTTTTTTTTTACTAGACTAGATAATTCCCGCGACTTCGTCCGAATGGTTTAAGTTTTTATGTTCCCGCGGGAACTCTTTAATTTTCCGGGAAGTCTATGTCCTTCACCAGGATACAAACCTTTACCAAATTTTATGAAAATCGGTTGGACAGATCGGCTGTGAAAGCGTAGCAGACAGACAGATAGACACACTTTCGCATTTATAATATTAGTATGGATTGTATGGATGTTGCAGTAAGAGTCAGAGTGCCTAGTGGGAACGTTAACAATGATTTATGGCCATACTTAAGTAATATAACTGAAAATGACAGGTTGATGTTAGGTTCCTTTATTAGGGATTATAATTATTCTAAAACACGAAAGTCAACAATAATGAAACAATATGGCTTTATATAATTGCAATGTGTAATTTATGTATTGGGTTTTTCTGACTATAAATTCTCAGTAAGGCCGGAGTTAGGAAGTTGGCGGTGTTTCGCCCGCGTGCCTTGGAGAGCACGTTAAGCTGTCGGTCCCTGTTATTATCACCAACATGATCTTGACGACCTCCGTGGCGCAGTGTGTAACGCTGTTGTCTTAACGTGCGCTACCATCTTAGACTGCATCATCACTTACCATCAGGTGAGATCACAGTCAAGGGCTAACTTGTAGTGGATAAAAAAAATAAAAAAAATAATAGTCGTTAAAGCCCGCCAAGCCGCATTGGAGCATCGTGGTGGGCCTAAGCTCTAATTCCCTCTCTCCTGGAGGTCTATGCCCAACTTATGCAGTGGGACGTTAATGGGCTATAGTGGTGGTGGTGGATGGCTTTATGCGTTGCTCACGTCTCGCCTCACCGGTCTGAGACCACCTTCAGACTATGGTACAACACTTACTTGCACTGCTATAGGAAGACTGCGTGATAGGAAGCCCGTCCTTGGTCCATGTATATGTGATGCTGCTAGGGTTGCCGTCAGCTCGCAGCATTAAAACTAGGGGCTCGTTTTCCACCCCTACTGCCGTATATTGGGTAGTCTCGTCGAATATTGGCGCGTCTATAGAACAAAAAAAATACGATTCGATCAACATCACCACATCCAAAGATTTTATGTCTCTCTCTTATCAACCCAATGCCGGTGCACTACTCCTCTTGGAATGAAAAGGGTTTGGCCACAGTCCACCACGCTGGCCAAGTGCGTATTGGCAGCTTCACACACCTTCGATGACATTATGAAGAACCTTCGGGCGTGGCAGATTTCCTCACGGTGTTTTCCTTTACCGTTTGAAGCAAGTGATATATAATACTCAATTTCTTATTGAAACTCACCTAGCTTTGAGAAGTTGGAGGCGCGTGCCCGCGACCCCGTACAGGAGTTCACATATCTTAACAACTAGGCTATCACCGTTTGAAGAAGATTATTATCAGATATTATATAGTATATTATCAGATATAGTATTTTATTTTCAAAAAATTAAGAATCCCTATGAAAATTGCAGTAATGTATGAAAAATTAAGTAATTATTTGGCATGCGTTTCTAGCCTTTATATAACCCCGGGATAAAACTAACAAAATCGGTTTAAAAGATGGGCCTTTAAAGCGTAGTAGACACACGATTGCATAATATTAGTAAGTATGGATTAATGTTCTACCTGTGGTTGTCGTGGACTTGAACTATGTTTTACGACAAATTGCACCCGTGCGAAGCCACGACGGTTCGCTATTCTACAAATAAAACACAAAACTCGTTGCTCGTTTAGTAAGGGACGAAAGGCTTTATAAAATGCGGCTATCTCCCGCCATGAGAGAACCTCAAGTAGCTAATCCCTTTTCATAGTTTGCGGTTGCGACGGTCTCTTGGAACATTTTCTTTAGAATTTTCTTGCGGTACATGTTTACTTTGCTTTGGTTAAAGCGGTTTGTGTAAGGTGTTTTAATGTCAAGTTGTGTGCTCAAGTCGTTGGGTGTTAAGCTTAAGCTTTACTTAAGTATTTCTTTTGATTTTTCACTACCATTATTACAAACTACTTTTAGATGATGTCCGAAACGTAATCCGCGTGGATTAAGGACAAAGAAAAAAAAACAAACAACAAAAATGTCGAATTGAGAACCTCCTCCTTTTTTTAAGTCTGTTATTATGTAGCCTATGTTCTTCTTCAAGATGCAACCTATATTAGTACAAAAGGCCAACTTGGTTAACAAGGCGCCGCTCACGCGCGCGATTCTCACCCTTAACGTCATAGCTGAGAGAACAGATCTGTTTTGTTGTACGCTGAGTGAACTCACAAGGATTTCTCTGTGGGCTTTATGTTATAATAACAATAATAATATTTAATTAGTTTAGTAATTTAATAATAATGTTTAATTAGTTCAGGATTATTTTAGCTACACTAGTGTAATAGGGGACCCTGTAATGCTAGTTGTAAGTGGAGAAATAAATAAATAAATAAAATTTCATTGAAATTGGTTTGGCATTCATACTAATATTATAAATGCTAAAGTGTGTCTGTCTGACTGCTACGCTTTAATCGCCCATATTTTCAACCGATTTCCCGATTCAACCGATTTCAGAGGTAGGTCACTTCCCGGGGAGGACATAGGTTTTTCATCTCTGAAAATAAAGGAGTTGCCCCCGGAATTAAAAAACTTTAACTTTTGAACTTAACGGGTGTCATCTAGGTTGTAATATTAAAATATAGACTAGACGATGCCCGTGCCTTCATCCGCGTGAAGTTTTGTATTTTATGTTTTTATTCGTTATGTTTCGTATTGTTTTTATATTTCGTTTATGTTTTTTTGTAACTATAGGTTAAAATCCAGCGCTGGTACAAAAAATGAATGGTATTAAAGAAAATGTCGATTCATCTGGAAAATTGTGTGAAATCGAACATCGGGGCATTACAAATGGCGGCCGGATTAGGTCTGTTGAACTGTGAATGAGAATAATATAATGGGAATGGGAAAAACCGGGGAAAACACGCTGAAGGGCCGTTGGACGCTAATATTGCTTTCATACCGGTTTCGTAGGTTTGTTAAAAATTTGGATTAATTTTTATATTTCGAACTATGTATAATCTTTTTTTTTATTAAATAGCTTTACGGCTCTGGGTTCCAGCTATTCTAAGCCTTATGTATTATCGTGGCGAGTACGTACATACTTTTACAGAAGCGTTTATATTTTCGCGCAGCTATAATCTAAGTTTTGGTTTTCTGTTACCTACAGAGGATAAAGTTTTAAAAAAACAATTTAGGTAAAGTTTTTCAGTGCATCTGTACACTTAAAAAAAAAAGGTTTATTTGAGGCTTTTTAATTTCTAGCCCCACTTGAGATGCACCGAGCGGCGCGGCACGTAGCGGCAAATATTATTTGTATGAGTTTGTACGGGGACCGGGGTCACGTCACATGCCACGTCGCGCAGTGCATCTCCGTGCCGCGTTGCTTGAGTGGGCCCAGCTCCATACAACCTCATACAAAGAATACTTGCCACTACGTGCCGCGCCTCTGTAATGAGGCTAGACCTTAACTTTTCGGAATTATAAGAAATTAAATATCACTTGCTCTAACTATGAAGGAAACCATCGTGAGGAAACCTGCATGCACGGGACTTCTTCATAAATCATATCTTATATTCTCAAAGGTGTGTGAAGTATGCCATCCCGTGGCTAACGCCAATCTACGGTGGTCGAAGGGTTTTTTTCTTTAATCTAATTGTTTAAATTGGTTATCAAACTTAAAACTTTAGATTTTAAGGTCTTTTGGAAGACCCTCTATATAATATTCAGTTAGACATAATTCATTTTTGGCATCATCCCTATTGACAAGTCTAGTCCATGGGTTGCGTAATAATGATAATGATGATGGTGACGATTAAATAAGGCACAACTCACACAACACTTTCAGCGTTAAGGCGTCGTGCACACTGCGCTGCAGCGCCTCGTTCATCGCCTGGCAAGTGTACACGGCGCCGTTCAAGTCCTTACTGATGTTCAGCTTCAGTTCTATTGTAGACACTGTTCCGCCGTGGAGGCCTTTCTTCAGCTGCATTGGTAAACCTGGAAAAATATTTTGATTAGCTTTCAAAGAGATAAATCCATATCCATACATTCATACTAATTTTATAAATGCGAAAGTGTGTCTGTCTGTCTATCTGTCTGTCTGTCTGCTACGCTTTCACGGCCCACCTATTCAACCAATTTTGATGAAATTTGTTACAAGGATAGGTTACATAACAAAATAAAAAAATAAAATAAAATAAATATCCCGGGAAAGGACATAGGCTACTTTTTGTCCCGGAAAATAAAGGAGTTCCCACGGGAAACAATAAAACTAAATCTAGTCTTAATATATAAAGGAAAAGGTGACTGACTGAACTATCAAAGCACAGCTCAAACCGCTGGATGGATCGGGCTGAAATTTAACATGCAGATAGCTATTATTACGTAGACATCTGTTAAGAACACAAAAGGGGGTAACGCAGGGGTTTGAAATTGTGTAGTCCACACAGACGAAGTCGCAGGCAAAAGCTAGTCTTAAACACAAAAATATTTTCAACTAGATGATGCCCGCGACTTCGTCCGCGTGGATTGATGTTTTTTGATTCCCGAGGGAAATCTTCGATTTTCCGGGATAAAAAGTAGCCTATGTCCTTCCCCGGGATGTAACCTATCTCTGTACCAAATTTCATCAAAACCGGTTGAGTAGTTGGACCGTGAAAGCGTAGCAGGCAGATAGATTGACACACTTTCGCATTTATAATATTAGTATGGATTACTGCTTTCCAAACTGTCGGTAAAGTTAAAACAAGACGTTAGCATAAGGTTGCCTTTACACTAGAGAATCGCTAAGCTACGGATATGTGCCAAATCCACCAATAGGAGCGCTTAATCTAAAATCTAGTTATCTAAGTTATGAAAACCAAGAGCTCCTATTGATTGGTTTAAAAACAGACAGACAGACAAACATACTTTTTTTAAAGAAGAAACAAAATAGTTTCCTTATACTATGACAGTATTAATATAATAATAATCTCATAGTTCATACCTTGTACTGGGATACCATCTCTCCACCACGATAGCGTGGCGGGTGGGTTGCTGGAGGCAGCGTCGCAAAAGAGCGTGGCTTCGATTCCCGGCTTCAGCTCTTCCGGTTCCGCTCTCACTTTCACCGCTTCCGGTGCAACTGTGACGGATAAATAGAATGAATGACAATAAATATAAATAAATATTTTGGGGTATATATACAAACATAATAAGCGAGAAATTAAAAAAAAAATTGTCCAAAGTCTTTACTCAGGAAGTGCCGTATCTGTAGAATACAGCGCTGTGGGCTCACTTACAGTATTTTTTAAATTGCAGTTATTGACGTCCCTAAAATGAAAATTATAATTCTGAAACAAGAGCGTCAACAATATTAAAATAATGCTGCTTTAATCGATGTTAGTAAGCTTCTGATCTTTCGTGAAGCCAGCATGCTTGCACGGCTCAATCAGTGAATCGGTGATCAAAATCGCTGGTAAGCAAGCATCATTATTCATCCTTTTATCCCAGAAAATTAAGGAGATCCCGCGCGGTAAACAAAACCTTAATCCGCGTGGACAAAGTCGCGGGCATCATCTAGTTGTCACTATATTAACTAACTCGAAATCGAACAGAAATGTATGTTAAATACCTCAGTTAGCTTTCATTTTACAAATAAACGAAACAATGTTAAAATTTAACTTAACTAACTTGCAATTTTCGCGAAAGTATGACCATAATTCTTGTAGTAAACTTTAAAACTGCACAAACTATTCCTAAGCCAAGCACGCTCAGGATTCATATTGATCGTGGATAAACTAGGGGCAACGAAACGCTGTGGAATTTAATTTAAAGCACGAGTCTCTGTAATGCCTGTTAAATCGTTAGTGCTCCGAGTCGCTGGAGGCTAATAGTCTTATTTTTAAAATGGCGGTAGTTTAATATTGTTTGTAAGTCAGTCTATTCGGTATTCTAGGACGCGGCCCCAAAAGGTTTTTGCTTTTAGTTTAGTTTAATTATAATTGGTAGAGATACACTGTTTTACACATAGATTTATTATTGGTTTTACATTATGTTTATTATAATATTTGCGAAACATCATTGAACACATCTGAAAAGTTGACACGGATTGCAGATTAACAAAAGGAAAAAAAATTGAAGTAGATGATGTCTGTACTTAGGTTTTTAATTCCCGTGGGATTTAAATATTGAAAAGAATGATGCTTGCTTACCAGCGATTTTGATCACAGATTCACTGACAGTATATTTATGATCCGTTGGTCTTGAATATATATCCACTGTAGTTTAACCATTGTTTGAGTTTACTTTAAATTAGCTTATACGTTTCAATAAGATTAAAATTTTCCTTAAATTTAACTACTGTGCTTGGTTATCAGTGACGTTGGTCACAATCAGTAACGTCACTGATGCGGTTATATTAATACTTACAGTGTACATTCAGTGTAACAGTTTCAAAGAGCGGGATCTCAGTGGCACTGTTGGTCGCCTCACACCTGTACTGCGCCTGGTTATCAGTGACGTTGGTCAGGATGGATATCTCCGCTGATACCGACTTGTCCGTTGTTTTCGTTATTGAATGTATCTAGACAGAAATAATAATAATTTAGTTTGTCATACTAATAATATGGGTTGGGGGCCTAAAGGCTACCTCGCACCGTATTCTTCACAATCTATAATGAAAACTTGTAATATAGATTCTGAAGAAGGTTCTTAGCAAAAAAATTCATGTAAAAGATGTAATTTTAAGCAAATTTGCAAATTATCAGGACTAAAAAGGTTCTATTATCGCACTGTCGGCATTCATAATGAAATGAATAATGACCCGACTCAGAACGCTCCAGTTCGCTGTCTTAACAATATTTTCATGAAAAATAATGACAAACGCAATTACTTATTATAGTTATATAGCTATATTTATTATATTATATATAGTTATATAGTTATACTTATTATAGTTATACTATAATTATTTAGTGGTCTAGTCCGCCATCTTTGGGAGTTCGCCATGTTGTATTTAGAATGACGTCACTTAACTAACCATGCATTGTCATCAAAACTAAACGTGTATGCGAAATTTCAGCTCAATCGGTTGGGGATAATTGTTTTGAAATTCAAAACAGTTATGTAATAAACACACAAACATTGCAAGTTAAATAAAAGCCTGTAAAAAATATATGTTAGGCTATAATTGGGAAGATTTCTGACAAAAATATAGTAGTAGTAGTAGTAGTAGTAGTAGTAGTAGTAGTAGTAGTAGTAGTAGTAGTAGTATAGTGTAGTAGTAGTAGTATTACTTCTTTACTTCTATACTGTGTATTTATCCTATATATATATATATATATATATATATATATATATATATATATATATATATATATATATATTAGATTGTTTATATATATACAATATTTATTTATCAATATTATGTTTCAGTACACCCCTCCCGCTTTCTTTTAAAAGTTTCCTCTGCCCTAAGGTTACCTGGAAGAGATCGCTGTTTAAGCGATAAGGTCGCCTGTTGTGCCGTATCCATTAATATGTTTTTTTTTTTCATTTAATTTATTTGTGTACAATAAAGTATATTTTACTTTTACTGTACTTTTAAAAATTAAATAGTGTTCCGGTCGTAAAATAAACGTTCTTTGTTAGTTTCAAATTTGGTAACCATTTTAAACTATCGATTAAAGTAAAAAAAAAGCGTCAAAATTTGATGACGTCGCAAGTCAGTACTTGATACAAACTTTCATAGTGACCCGTTCCAGGTGAGCTAAAGAAGCGACGCCACGCGACGCGACGCGATACGACGCCAGAAAATGACGCGACAACGTAGGCCACGTGAAGGGTTAGCTACTGTTTAATACTGTCGCGTCGTGTCGCATCGCGTCGCGTTGCAGCGTTTGTCGCTCACCTAGGACAACGGTTAAGCAGGCCCTTGTTTACCCGATGTCCTAGATGAGCGACGTTTGATAAAGAGTTGCTGATTTGACTTGTTGTCGATTGTATATTGGCTACATATTGTAATTTTTTTAAATAGAGTGTCAAAATTACAACCTCGTTTTTTATCCACTACAAGTTAGCCCTTGACTGCGATCTCACCTGATGGTAAGTGATGATGCAGTCCGAGATGGTAGCAGGCTAAACTTTTAGGGACATGGCAGCTAATTAAACTCCCTATTCGGTTTCTACAAGGCATCGTACCCGAAACGCTACATCGCTTGTCATATTTATCTCATTCTCTTGTAAAGTAAGCCTACTTTCCTGAAGTTTCACTTCTGCTGTGTGTGAATTGCACACACACACTTTTTATTATAATAGGAGATGGAAGACATTAACCATACCTTTTTGTCATTCTTAAACCACGTCAACGTAGCGAGCGGGTTCCCACCAGAGGAGATGCAGGACAGCTTTTGTACAGTGCCAGCTGACAGCGTCGTCCCCGGGATGTAGCCAGTGATCATAGGCGCCGAGGGTGGATCTGGGGACAAAATGTTCATATTCAAACTCAAACTCATGTTTTTGGACTCCTTAAGAATCGATTTTCATACATCCGGCCGGGTATGAAAATTTATGGTGAGTAAAATCAAACTTTCTCCGTTACCATTGATGTAGAATTTTAGTACCTATTCCGTTACGCTACGTTACGTTATGTTTATGTTTACATGGTAACACTTTTCGTACGTAAGGAGTAAACTCCAGTTGTGCGTCGGAGCTGATACACACAATTTTTTTTTTTTCAAATATACTTTAACAAGTGCTTTGAATCGTCATGTGTATCTACCACTGGTTCGGACTCTAGAGAGTTAAAGGCAACTTTTCATTCCCGAAAATTGAAGAGTGCATGTGGACGGAGGTTCAGGTCATCTAATAAATAATGTTGAATTAATCAAGGCAAAAAAACTCTAAGAAAAATATTAAGTCTTCATCTTTCTTAAAAGTGAAAGTGTCTGTAACTATTTTAAGGTTTTTCTATTGAATCAATTTTAACGAAATTTGGTACAACAATTAATAAATAGGTTTTATCCCGGGGATGGACAAATTACTCCATCATATTTTGGTAATAAGATATTTTAACTTTTTAAGTAAAGGTAAAACAGACACGTTATGTTATAAGTTTTTATAATTTAAATTTATGAAACCTCAATTAGACGAGTAACCTTAAATGAGCCCATTTTTGGGATTATAACAGCTGCAAACATACTAAAATCTTTGTTAAGTATTAAGAAGAAAGATAAGTTTTGACGAAAGATTTTGTAATGTAATATAAAAAAAACCAGCCAAGTGCGAGTCGGACTCGCGCACCGAGGATTCCGTACTCAAGAAGTAGGTATAATTACCTTTGTTAATGAACCGCAAAACTAACTTTGTTTGTAGAGGTTTACTGTTAATATCAAAAAATTACGTTTGTTGTATGGGAGCCCCCCTTTAATATTTACTTTATTGATATTTAATTATTTATTTTGAAAGGTAATAATATACAAGTTAATATTCTGTGAAAATTTGAACCGTCTACCTGTTACCGTTTTTAATATTGAGCAAAAAAATACGAAAAAAACACGTTTATTGTATGGGGACCCCCCTTAATATATATATTTTTTTAATGTTTAGTATTTGTTGTTATAGCGGCAACGGAAATACATCATTTGTGAAAATTTCAGCTTTCTAGCTATCACGGTCTATGAGATACAGCCTGGAGACAGACAGACAGACAGACAGACAGCGGAGTCTTAGTAATAGGGTCCCGTTTTTACCCTTTGGGTACGGAACCCTAACTAGCGGACGCCCGCGACTTCGTTCGCGTTGCTTGAGTTTTTTAATTCCCACAGGCACTCCTTAATTTTCCGGGATAAAACAAATATGTCACTCTCCAGGTCCTCATCTCACCCACCCATGAAATAAATCACATCGAACTGTTGCTCTGTTGCGGAGCGGATTGAAACAAATAATCTCTATTTAACGTCCTTGAGGATAAAATTTTCAAAAACTGTGAAACACTTATTTTTTTATTTTAAACCAGAAGCCCAAATACCAACTTTCATGGCTATAACTTGAAAAATGAAGGAGTTTCATACAAACTTTAACCCCTATTTTACCCCTAAAGGGGTAAAATAAGGGTTAAAGTTTTAAGGTTAAAGGTTAAAGAACTGTGACACACGTATTTCTTTATTTTTTACTGAAAGCCAAAATACCAAGTTTCGTTGATATAACTTGAAAAATATCTTGAGAAAAGAAGGGCTTTCATAACAACTTTCATCCCCTATTTCACCCCTTTGGGGGTCGAATTTTCAAAAACTGTGAAACACGTATTTCTTCATTTTTAACTCGCAGCTCATATATTAAGTTTTATGTCTATAACTTGAGAAATGAAGGACTATAACTTTCAACCCCTATTTTTTACCTCTTTGGGGGTAGAATTTTGAAAATCTGTGACAGATGTACTTCTTTATTTTTTAACGAAAGCCAAAATACCAAGTTTCGTTGCTATAACTTGAAAAATATCTTGAGAATAGAAGGCCTTTTATAACAACTTTCATCCCCTATTTCACCCCTTTGGAGGTTGAATTTTCAAAAACTGTGAAACAGGTATTTCTTTATTTTCAACCCGCAGGTCATATACCAAGTTGCATGGCTATAACTTGAAAAACGACGGACTTTCATACAAACTTTCAACCCCTATTTTACCCCTTTGGGGGTGGAATTTCGAAAAACCCTTTCTTAGTGGATATCTAATCATCACAAAAAACACACTCTCCAAATTTCATGTCTCTAGGACCAGCGGTTTAGGCTGTGCGTTGATATATAAGTCAGTCAGTCAGTCAGTCAGGACTTTGAATTTAATATATATAGATAGCGGACGCCCGCGACTTCGTTCGCGTGGCATAAGTTTTTAAATTCCCATAGGCATTCCTTAATTTTCCGGGATAAAAAGAAACCATGAAAAAAAACCCGTCGATCCGTTGCTCTGTTGCGGCGTGATTGAAGGAGTATTTTACGTCCTTTGGGATAGAATTTATAAAAAGTGTGAATTATGTATTTCATAATTTAAACCGGTAGCCCAAATATCAAGTTTCACGGCAATTTAACTTGAAAAACGCCGGCATTTTACACCAACTTACAACCCCCATTTTACCCGTTTGGGGGTAGAATTTTGAAAAACTGTTACACACGTATTTCTTTATATTATACCGAAAGCCAAAATACCAAGTTTCGTTGTTATAACTTAAAAAATATGTTGATAAATGAAGGACATTCATCCCCTATTTCACCCCTTTGGGGGTCGAATTTTCAAAAATGGTGAAACGCGTACGTCTGCATATCTAACTGAAAGCCCAAATGCTAAGTTTCATCACTATAACTTGAGAAATCAAGGACTTTCATAAAAAATTTCAATCCCTATTTTACCCCTTTAGGGGTGGAATTTCGTAAAACTATGCCACATGTACTTCTTTATTTATTACCTAAAGCCAAAATACCAAGTTTCGTTGATACAACTTGAGAAATATCTTGAGAAATGAAGGACTTTCATGTAAACTTTCATCCCCTATTTCATCCCTTCGGGGGTAGAATTTTCAAAAACTGTGAAACACGTATTTCTTTATTTTTTACCGATGACTCATATACTAAGTTTCATGGATATAACTTGAGAAATGACGGACCTTCATACAAACTTTCAACCCCTATTTCACCCCTTTAGGGGTGAAATTTTGAAAAATCCTTCCTTAGTGAGCGCCTACGTTACAAAAGGAAGCTACTGTCAAAATTTCAAGTCTCTAACCCTAGCGGTTTAGGCTGTGCGTTGATATATAAGTCAGTCAGTCAGTCAGGACTTTGAATTTTATATATAGAAGATAAAACTTTCTGAAAATACTCAGCAAATTTTTTTGTCAAAAAACTTCTATGATACTGTTAAATTCTAAGAAACTAGTTAAAAAGTTTGTATAGGATTAAATTTTCAAAATTTTTATGAAGATTTTACTTAAGATTAAGAAGTAAGACTAAAAATTCGTTTCGTTAGAAAAAAAGTTTCGTTTTTTTCTTTTGAGGTACGGAACCCTAAAAAGAACTTTTCAAATATCTTTTAATTTATTGTTTTTATTCGGTACAAGAATTCTTGAATTCTTAAATAAGAATCTTCTCTCATATATAAAACAAAGTCGGGTTTGTTCGAACACTTATAACTTTAGAACGGCTGGACGGATCTGGATGAAATTTGGCACAGAGACAGATTATTTATAGTCTGGAATAGCACAGAGGCTACTTTTTATCCCGGAAAATGAAAGAGTTCCCGCGGGAACTAAAAAACCTCAATCCACGGGGACGAAGTCGCGGGCATCAGCTAGTGTGTTATAAGTAACTATACTACTGGGCTGGATTCCCAGATTCATCATTATAATTATAATGACTGAACCAAGAGAATCAGATTTCAGATCATCGGTTACAGATGTTTGTGATACTAATATCTGGGCCGAATATCGCTCCAGCAATGTATCCAATCCATAATGTAAGAAGGAAAGCGAATACATGAGACGCATCTACACAGATGTGTATTGCATGGGCATAGTTGAAGACTTGGACAGTGACACAGGCTACTTTTTATCCCGGAAAATAAAGTAATTCTTTTTTTTTTTTTTTATCGACTACAAGTTAGCCCTTGACTGCGATCTCACCTGATGGTAAGTGACGATGCAGTCTAAGATGGTAGCGGGCTAACCTGTTAGGGGCATGGCAGTTATATTAAACCCATACCCCTATTCGGTTTCTACCATAGATTAATTATAAATTGGTTTCTACACGGCATCGTACCGGAACGCTAAATCGCTTGGCGGCACGTCTTTGCCGGTAGGGTGGTAACTAGCCACGGCCGAAGCCTCCCACCAGGCTAGACCAGGGAAAATTCAGAAATTATAAATTCCCAAATTGACCCTGCCGGGGATCGAACCCGGGACCTCCGCACGTTAAGGCAACAGCGCTACACACTGCGCCACGGAGGTCGTCAAGTTCCCGTGGAAATCAAAAAACTTAATCCACGCGGCCGAAGTTGCGGGCATCAGCTAGTATATTAAAAAAAAAATTTTTGTGCGCACTCTGTACATTAACTCTTCACCCTCAAAGAGCATACCATAATATGACAGGGTTCAAAGTAAACAGAGAAGTCACGCTATTACGCGTAATTGAGACGCGCATCGCGCTGTGTGCAAGTTTATCTTACCCTATTATCCACTATGTACCAGTGTATCCTATTCTATTATCGTATCTATGTGCCAGTGTACCCTTTATCTCGGAGGATATTGCAGGAATTTCATGTGTTCAGTAAAAAGCGGGGTTTCTTTATAAACAATGGCGGAGGGTAACGATGTCGCACTTTGATCCTAGGAAATATGACAGCAAGTACACTCGGCTACGCATTTTGATGTATCATGTAGGTATCTGTACTATCCATTCATACAGTGAGTCGACGCGTATACCACTGACCTGATTAGTCATTTGCGCTAATTCGACTACTTACTGCTTAAAGAAAAAAAGAGTTTAACACCGAATGCTATCTGTCTCATACATTAGACATACGTTAGAGAGAGCACGACACAGAAAGTCGCGAGATGCCTTGTCGTGTCTCTCTCTAATGTATGTCTAATGCATGAAACATATAGATATAGGCTTGTGACGCGTTTCAGTAGAGTACGCCTATTGCGGTACTCTCACCTATGGTTAGAGAGGTAGGAAACTGCATAGAGATTTGACATCAGAGTAAAAGAAATTTTGTATTGAAATTCTATCTAGCTAGACGCCTCAGGCGAACGATTGGTATGAAAGAAGAGTGAAACGAAAGAACGTTTCTCCTTAGACTGTGCTTGTAATATTATGCATAGGATAAATATGACTGTCTGGCTGTCGGATACGTATAGAATAATTTCATCATCATCATCATCATCATCACTACAGCCTATTAACGTCCCACTGCTGGGCACAGGCCTCCACTCTCATAGGAGAGCGGGAAATTAATCCCGGGATATAAATTATTCTAGTGGTTAGAATAATTTATATCCCGGAAAATCTAAGAGTTTCACGGGATTTTGCATAACCATACCCCTAACAGGTTAACCCGATACCATTCGAGACAGCATCATCACTTACCATCAGATGATATTGAAGTCAAGAGCTTACTTGTAGTGGAATAAACAAAAACCTAAATCAACACAGAAACACACACAAAGAACAAAGAACAATAATTCAAAAAATATAAACCCAAGGAAAGCTAAACAATACCGAAATTCCAATAAGCTTAAATCTAATAAAAATGATGATAAAATCTGGAAACCGACATATTTATTTTATTGGAGGGTAGAATAAAAATCCCGATAGCGACAATATGTGGCCGACTGTACACTGATTGGGCGGAATGCCAGAGGATCGAGGCTATGCGGTTCCTCTATCTTATTATTTTAGTTTTAGAGTTCCTCATAATAATCTTTGAGACAAGGTTCACACAAACAGGACAAAGTAATCATTAATCTTTAATCCATACTGGGTTACTACCATCGCTCAGAGCAGTAAGAGCAGCATCGCTCAGTGTCCAAAAAACAGACTTCCAAAGCCACTGTAAAATAAAAAATAATTTTGATTTCTACACACTATGTTGAAGTCGGGCGAGCCTGACGCGTCAACTTTGCCTATCTTTGTTATACTACTTAATTCACCATTAAAAAATCCTAAAACGCTATTTTTAAGGAGTTCTGTACCCTGCATCATCAGGGTTGAGGAGTTGGGACTCAGAGTTGAATCGTATACGCGTGACTTGATACCTACTTTATGAATTCCCCATCAAAATTTCCTAACTCCCTAGTTTTGAGTCGTAGGTATACCTACAGCATCAGAATTGAGGATTTGGAGTCAGAATTTTTAATAGGACCATTTCGGGAGCTTCCTCTAACGACTGAAGAAATTTCATCAAATCGGAGATATGCGGTAACATACATTAAAAAAAAAAAAAATACGCGCCTAATTGAGAACCTCCTCCTTTTTTGGAAATCGGTTAAAAATGACTATGAATGAAATGACAATAAAAATGACGTACCTTGATGTTTCTAAAATAAGGATTATTATAATTCTAACCCTGAGGGGCAAGTGGCCTAGGTCTGACAACGCATATCAGTCGATTGCGATTGTTAAGCGACGTTGACCCAAGTCGGCAACTGGATGGGTGATCGAATTTGGAGGTTCAAGTTTGGTCTTTTCGTTTCCTCCGTGGCTCAGAGAGCACGTTAATCCGTCGGTCCCGGTTATTATCATTAACATCTGATAATAATCGTTACAAAAATCTAAGAGTTTATCTCGTATGCGGAAGGACGTGGGGACCCATTGCATTATTATCCCTAGAAAATTCCTACCATTATTTGATTAATGGAAAGGGATCACAACCCTCTGTAATGAGGAATACGACGCAGAGAGAGATAATTCTATCCGTTTCTGAGCTATGATGCCACATATAGATACACACTAATCTGATAACGCTCTTCTGTTTGCGTCGAGGGTAAATAATGTAGCAAAACGAAATGTTTATATAAATGATACGCAGTATGTTTGCATGTATATAAGATTAAATATGGCTCAAAACAAACATTGGTGTTTGAACACATCCCGCTGTCACAGTGTTGTAATCATTATAATAGAAACTATGTACGTTAAGGCATCCTACACTAGTAAGACAACTGAGTTTAAGTAAGTAGCACTTGGTGAGTAAACAATAATACTGATTTCACTTTAAAATATTATATTACTAGATGATGCGACTTCGTCCGCGTGGATTAAGGGTTTTTTAATTCCTTAATCCTCCTGATTAACTCCTTAATTTTCCGGGATAAAAAGTAGCCTATGTCCTTCCCCGGGATACAACCTATCCGTGAACCAAATTTCATCAAATACAGTTGAACAGATGGGTCATGAAAGTTTAAATAATTCTTTAAAAGTAAATATTATGTACTTCAAAATTACTTGCAAAATTTTAAATTAAATAAGAGTGTGCAAAAAACTCAGAAATGCAGAAGAGAACGTCATTCATAATACGGTTAAATATTAATTATATTGATATGAACGTAACAGCCAATATCCGTCAATCTGTCTGTCTGTTGCCCTTTCAGAGCATATTCCTTAACTAACTGATGCCTGCGACTTCGTACGCGTGCCCGTAACTTATCGTTTTGTTTGTAGGACCAGCCTTATTCCCTATTTCACCCTAATTTAATATAAGCCACGTTTGTCTGTGCGCGCCTTAATTATCTAGTTGCCATCATCTTGGTAATCGGATTAGCTAACTATGGTTAATCTAACTATTAATATAAATGTGAAAGTTTGGGTGTTTGTTACTTCTTCACGCTACTACGACACGACTACCACTACAGCCCATTTAAAGTCCCACTGCTAGGCACAGGCCTCCACTCTTATCGGAGAGAGGGAATTAGGAGCATAGACCCACCACGCTGCTCCAATGCGGGTTGGCGGGCTTTAACTGCTATTATCATGTTAGTGATAATAACCGGGACCGATGGCTTAACATGCTCTCCGAAGCACGGGGGTCAAACCCACCCACTTCCTAACTCCGGGCTAGTACTGAGAATTTGTAGTCAGAAAAACCCAACACTTAATTAAGGCCCGACCCGGGACTCGAACCCGAGACCTCGTCGGCCGTAGTCGAACTTGCTAATCACTAGAACAACTACTGTCCTCCTGCGTGTAGTCAGCCTTATTTCCTATTTCCCCCTAATTGAATATTAGGCACGTTTGTTTGTGTGCGCCCTAATTATCCAGTTGCCGTCATCTTGGTAAACGGATTAGCGAACTATGGTTAATCTAACTAATAATAGAAATGTGAAAGTTTGGGTGTTTGTCACTCCTTCACCCCACAACGACACGACTGATTTGACTGAATAAAATTTGATTGCGGAAAATTAAAAAATTCTCGCGATTATCAATGTCCTAGAATAGATGAACGACAGATGCGGTGACGTGACGCGACGGGAATAAACGGTAGCTAATACCCTCCACGTGGCCTACGTTGTCGCGTGGATAAGTTTGTTATTTTCTATTTAGTCGTATCGCGTCGCGTCGCTTTCGTCGGTCCTCCCAAGTGACATGGCAACTTTTTTCCCAGGTTACCGAAGCAGACAGCCACAGAGTTTGGCATTTATAATCTTCTCTTCTCTATACATATAAAATTCTCGTGTCACAATGTTAGGTACCATACTCCTCCGAAACGGATTGACCGATTTTTATGAAATTTAATATGCATATTCAGTAGGTCTGAGAATCGGCTACTATCTATTTTTCATAACTCCACGCGGACGGAGTCGCGGGCATCAGCTAGTATTAGTATGGATTTTTCCAAAATAGAATACTAGCTGATGTCCGCGACTTTGTCCATGTGGTTTTTGGTTCCCGCGGGAACTCCTTAATTATCGGGGATAAAGAGTAGCCTCCTTTTGACGACTTCCGTGGCGCAGTGTTGAGCGCTGTTGTGTTAATGTGCGGAGATCCCGGGTTCGATCGCCGGCAGGGTCAATTTAGGAATTTATAATTTCTGAATTTTCTTTGGTCTGGCCTGGTGGGAGGCTTCGGCCGTGGTTAGTAACCACCCTGCCGGCAAAGACGTGCCGCCAAGCGATTTAGCGTTCCGGTACGATGCCGCGTAGAAACCGAATAGGGGTATGGGTTTAATTTATCTGCCATGCCCCTACGCAGGTTAGCTCGCTACCATCTTAGACTGCATCATCACTTACCATCAGGTGAGAACGCATTCAAGGGCGATTTTGTTTTAATAAAAAAAAGCCTATGTGCTAATCCAGACTATAATCTATCTCTGTGCAAAATTTCATCCAGATCCATTCAGCCGTTTTGGCGTGATTGAGTAACACACATACATCCATCCATCCATCAAAACTTTCGCATTTATAATATTAGTATAGATAAAGATTAGTATTTGAGATGAAACGGATAGTTGTTTGGCCGGATACCGGATACCGGATATCCGGCTACCTAAGAAGCCGGATGGCCGAATATCCGGCGGCCGGATATCCAGCTCGTGGTCTCGTAGCAGGTTGTGACAAGTTTAGTGCCGCACAGGTACAGCGAAAGCGATCGGATCAATTCGGGTGGTTTCGGGTGTCATCGTGACTCGTGATTCAGTGCAATTTAAGACAAAATCAAGTTATTTGGAAGAGAACGAACTTCCTTTGTGAGATTTTGTAACTTTTCAGTTATAAATAATATACATCATAATTACAGCCCGTTTTCTTATTATTTATTTTTTCACAATGACTTATATTTTAAAGTTGATTTTAGAAAATTGACGTAATTTTTGAACATCCGGTATCCGGCCGGATAATTAATTTACGCCGGGTAGGCCGGATACCGGATAGTTACCGGATATCCGTTTCATCTCTAATTAGTATAGATATTAGTATGGATTTCCCCAAAATAGAATATTATTAGAGGCACGTTTGTTTGTGTGCGCTCGAATTATTACCGTCATCTCGGTAATAGGATTAGCGAACTATGATTAATCTTGGATGAGAACCGCTAAGGTAGGTACCTACCTACCCACAAAACTACCCTCGCGCTATACCTATAGCGCGAGGGTAGTTTTGTGGTTACAAATCCTTAATGGATACCAAGTTTGTATCCTGCCCGTTTATTTGGGAAGGATTCCCGAACCCCAAACAGGGGTCATGACCTTCAGAATCTACACTCAAGACTCACTTTGTATATTTAATACTAGGGTTTGCCCGCTACTTCGGCTGCGTGGAATTAGGTTCTTAAAAAGAAATTTCAAAAATCTGTGTAAAACGCATAATTCATGGATGTAACTTGAACAGCCTATTTAACCTTTGGGGTAGAATTTCGAAAATTCCTTCCTTAGAAATCTGTTATTGATTGATAGGACATACCTATCTGGGTGTCTCTAAACATAATACGTCTAGTCGCAGACAAATCTATACTTTTTTATTGAACGTTTCTAACTTCTGGAGTCCAAGCCTAACTGATATTATGAATGCGAATGTGTGTATGTCTGTCGCTACGCTCATACGGCAGATCCCGGAAAATCACAGAGTTTCCAAGGAATTTTCAAAAATCAATTCACGCTGACGAAGTCGCGGGCGTTATCTAGTATTTCAATAATACGTAATAATAAACAACTATAAATGATAAACGATAAATGATTTATTTATTTCACGGAGGAAAACTTGTGTTACTTATGAATCACTTAGAATATGTAAATACTAGTACAAATTATTAAAAAAAAAACTTTAGCAAAATTTAATTAATCTTGCCCGGGGTAACCGATCCTCCGTGGGTTTTAATTAAATAACGCTATCTCACTCTAACGCAGGCTAAGTCCGGTATAGGGCGTTCCTGTCACCGATATCGATTCTATCTATAACCCGATTTGTTGAGGCGTGTGGAGACGGCCTAACGCCCAAAGGTCTCGTCCCCGTTCGACCGTGGCTAATAGGTCCTTTATTGCTTCTTAAACTTTGCGTTTTATTTTATGGCTAACTATGTAGAAGCCCTTGTAGTAAAATATTTCTTTTTGGTTTTCTTCTCTTTTTAAAACTGTTTGGAACTTATTATGAAGTATTAGTACTGATTGAGAAAAACAATATTGTGAAAGTTTTCTTTTTATTTATTCTTAAAAGAAACCTTATCTTAAAACGTCTATGCGCTGATCAGTGGCGTGCACGACATAGGCATAAAGGTACTGCTTACCCTATAGTTAAAAAGCTCAATGCATAATTTTCATCATTCCCTGCCTGTAGGTATCTACGTAATCAATATAGGGGCCCGGGCTCAGAATACTGCTGATTGTTAACGGATGCTAAAACGCAAAGATTTTAACTAATTATACTTTGTAGTGTAAATTGTAATTCAATCAGCAATTAAGGCTTTATTTATTTATTTAAAAGAAGGCTTATCCGCTCCGTCATCGCACGGGCATACCTAATACAGCAATTATTATCTATAAACTACACAGTATGTTTAAATTTGACAGACAGAAAAACAGAAACTAAACAGGCATAAAAAAATGTTCCAATTTTGGCCACTGGGGCAGATAAGTGTGTAATTAATTATAATATAGTGTCGAATGGGTAGTGGACGTAGGGCTGCCACAGCCGAGCACGTCCCACTCATTACATTAATGAGCGTGCGGACGGCGCACGAATTAATTGCTCAACTGTAATTGTGGCAACCCTAGCGGCGTTTGGCCGCTTTAACACCGTCGCCTCATTTGGGAGTCAAGTGACGTTCGCATTGGCTGGGAATCAGACGGGGTTCAACTAAAATCTATTTTCCTAGACTAAATTTACTCATTTCAGCCTTGAAGACTATAGATTGGTTTAATATAATATCCTCCCGACTGAGTGTCGGCCACGGTGGCCAATCTCCAGAGAGATTAGCCATCAAAATATAATATATGATCTGGTAGAGATCACTGTAAAGGTTTTGTTTGTGATTTTGTAATAATTTCCTTTGTATAATAAATATGCGGTTTTTTGACGCAATATGTACTTAATTTATTTATTGTCATAAATAATAATAATATGTTACAGATCTTTTAATCATGTCTACTCTACCACCGGTAGATTCTACTGAGAAGAGCAGGGAACTGTAACTCAGCAGTTGGTCTTTAAAAAAAATAAGGATTTATAATTTTATATACCAATACCATATTAGACTTATCATCAGGTGAAATCGCAGTCAAGGGCTAACTTAACTTATGCTTAACTAGCGGATGCTCGCGACTTCGTTCGCGTGGTATAAGTTTGTTTTCCCACAGGCACTCCTTAGTATTTTCCGGGATAAAAAGTAGCCTATACCACTCTCCAGGTCCTAAACTACCCGTGCAAAATACCCGTTGCTCTGTTGCGGCGTGATTGAAGGACCAACTCTCTATTTCACCACTTTGGGAGTAGAATTTTCAAAAACTGTGAAACACATTTTTCTTTGTTTTTAACCGGCAGCTCACATACATCATGAGCTATAACTTGAGAAATGAAGGACTTTCGTTCAAACTTCCAACCTCTATTTTACCCCTTTGGGAGTGGAATTTTGAAAAACTGTGACATACGTACTTCTTTATTTTTTACCGAAAGCCAAAATACCAATTTTCATTGAAATAACTTGTAAAATATCCTGAGAAATGAAGGCCTTTTTTAGCAATTTTCATCCCCTATTTCACCCCTTTGGGGGTCGAAATTTCAAAAACTGTGAAATACGTATTTCCTAATTTTCAACTCGCAGCTCATATACCAAGTTTCATGGCTATAGCTTTCATACAAATTTTCAGCCCCTATTTTACCACTTTAGGGGTTGAGTTATGAAAAACTGTGACACACATGATTCTTTAATTTTTAACGAAAGCCGAAATACCAAGTTTCGTTTACATAACTTGAGAAATGAAGGGCTTTCATGCAAACTCTCCCCCCAACCCATCGGGGGCAGAATTTTTGAAAACTGTAAAACACCTATTTCTTCATTTTCAACCAGTAGCTCGCATATAAAGTGACATGGATATAACTTGAGAAATGACGGACTTTCCTACAAACTTTCACCCCCTATTCACCACCTTAGGGGTGGAATTTAGAAAATTCCTTCCTTAGTGAGCGCCAGTCATAATAGGAACCTACTGTCAAAATTTCAAGTTTCTAACCCTAGCGGTATAGGCTGTGCGTTGATTAGATAACGATTTTATATATATACGAGATGGAATTTAAAAAATCAGTCTTGTCTGTCTCACCCCGCAGCGTGGTTCTCTCCAGACGTCTCCATAGGATGACTGGTAAAAAATAACACGGTATACTTGTGAGACCGTGGCCTTAGTGTGACGTAAGGTGTAACGAGCTTTAAATCCGGAAATCTTGTGTAAATCCGGCATTACATAGGAAAGAAATTGCCTGCACAATATTTTATTCATTACACAAGGAAGGAGGATGTAGGTACATAATTAAGACATGAAAAGCTTTTGAACTTGCGCTTTAGCGGCGTTTAAGCGTTCTGCGAGCGCAAACTTGTTATCTGGGGTGTCATTAATCATATTTTCGGGGTGTGGTGCAAAATATAAGAGACTGTACTCCCCCAATACATAATAAAGGCGAATTATTAATTTAGTAAACTAATAAGAATCGTGTTATAATCCTATCACAATGTAAAGGATTAGGTATAGTAGTTCACCATCACGTCTTATACTTTGTAAGCATGACGTTCAGAAGGTGTATAGGTACATACTTTATAGGTAACTATCATACTAATATTATAAATTCGAAAGTGTGTTTGTTTGTTGGTTTGTTGGTTTGTCCTTTAATTACGCCGCAACTGAGCAACGGATCGATGTGATTTTTGGCATGGGTATAGTTGAGGACCTGGAGCTAGGCTAAGGCTACTTTTTATCCCGGAAAATTAAGAAGTTCCCGCTGTAATCAAAAAAGTATTAACCACGCGGACGAAGTCGCGGGCATCAGCTAGTTTTGAATAAATGTGATACCTGGGGGTTACTATGAGCTCTTAAAGCAGGACAGAAATTGAAAAAAAGCACAGTTCAATGCAGTGTCTGCCTGCCAGTTCAGTGCCTTGAAGTTAAGTGCAGTTCAATATCTGTCCTGCTGTAAGAGCTCATATTAACCACCCAAGTCTTCTTTGGCTATTTTTATTATTAGTTATAAGTATGTTTATGTAAACTAAATTACATAATGAGATGTTGTTTTTTTTTGTTGTTGTACCAACCAACAAAAAAAATCAAACAGATCAACAAATCTTTATGTACCAACATTAAAAATCTAATATGTTATCTAGTCTTCTTTCTTTCTCATTTGAATAAATAAATATTGAATTGAATTCATGTTTTCTTTTTTTTTTTTTGGTTAAAAAACGTTATTGCGTTTAACTTGAACCAAATCCATTAGGAATGAGCCAGCAAAAAAATAAAAAAAGAAACATTCGCAATGGAATAGATCGGAAACATGTGTTTTAATACAAGCAAGCGGCTCGCTCGGTTTCCTTCATCTATTATTGATGATAAGCTACACGTTTCATATTCGCGAGTGACTTGCTCGAAATCGCTACAATTTTTTCATTACATTTTTTGCGCAAAGAATCAGCGCGGCTGTTTTTTATTCCATTACTAGCTGCTACGAGACTTCGTCCATGTGGAATAAGTTTTTTAATAATATTTTATCGTGATAAGAAGCTAGCCCATGTCATTCTCCAGTTTCTCAACTATGTCTGTTGCTCTTTTGCGGCATGATTGCAGGACAAACCGACCAACCAAAAAACCTTATCTGGACTACTGCTGGACTAAGGCAGCTTAGCTTTTGCTCGCGGCTTCGCTCACGTTAGGTTTGATTTTCATCTAATTTCCTAGCCCTATTTTATCCCCTTAGGGGTTGAATTTTCAAAAAACTTTTCTTAGCGGATGCCTACGTCATAAAAGCTATCTGCATGCCAAATTTCAGCCTGATCCGTCCAGTGGTTTGAGCTGTGCGTTGATAGATTAGTCAGTCGGTCACTTTTGCCTTTCATATATTTAGATGAACCCTTAGGAACCATGCGCCCGCCAACCTGCATTGGAGCAGCGTGGTGAGCCAAAGCTCTAATTTTCTCACTCCTATGAGAGTGGAGGCCTGTGCCCAGCAATGGGACTTTAATGGGCTGCAGTGGTGGTGGTGGTGTGTTAGGGACCATGAAAACATTACACTTCTTTTTTTGGGCAGTCGTGTGCGTACTGTATAGGAGTAGCTTATATAAACAAGTACATTAAAATGCACACGAAGTAATTTTCTTGAAGACCCCGCACAGCAATCTCCTTGCTTAAGTAATACATTCTATTACTTCCGCCGTGCAAGCATATTAAACCGCGCCTCTCTACTTAGCTTACATCACCCGTATTTATATCCGACTGAATTCACTTAGCCGATGCTATCTGAGGGCAATTCTCCGAAGGTTCTTCTCCATTAGTTGTATTCACTGATCTTCCTAAGTATAACAGCATTTTACTTTATCTACCCATGCGAGCTTTTTCTATCTTATGGAAATTCTAACTGCGAAAACTTGTTATAAACTTTATTTTTCTTTATCTATTCACTGTTTGTATCAAGCTGTAAGTTTTCCTAACAAAATAAAATAATATTGCACCAGACAGTGCTTTAAATACTCTATATCTACTAATGGATATCTATCTATTTGAATGGATGGATGTTTTTTTACTCAATCAACGGCTGAACGGATCTGGATGAAATTTGCCAAATTTCAGCCCGAATTGCTTAGAGCTGTGCGTTAAAGATCAGTCAGTCAGTCACCATTTTCTTTTTTAGATTTCGTTAAAATCGGTTCAGCGGATGGACCGAGAAAATGTATCAAAAACAGATACGCTTTTGCATTTTAATAATAAGTAAGAACTTACCTATAGCTAATATAAGACAGTTAATTAGATTTAAACAAAAACTGGACCAAAAACTGTGTTTTGTTTTAAACTAAAGCGAGAGCATAAACAAGCGCGCCGGACGTTCGCGCGAAATTATCATATTTCCCGTAGTTTTCCAACATGGCCGCCAAACGTGGCTTTGACGTATTTTAAAGTGCTATTTCGCAGCTCCACCGGGGCTCCGAGTTAAATGGGGCATCTATTTTATTATTAATCTATGCACATTTATAATCATCGTCATTTGCTCAACGCATTGCTGGCTTCCTACCTAGGTAGTATACCCTACTGCGCCTGATCTCTCTCCGGTCGTGTCGGATTTTCCGTCCAATCGGGCTTTGAGACAGGGAATAGAGAGTGCACACGCTTGTGCACTATAAATATCTCCCGCGCAGATGGCTAATCTCTCTGGAGATTGGCCGCCGTGGCCGAAATTCGGTTCATGAGTACATTATTTACTACTGTACCCTCAGCCTAAGTTTCAACATTGCCAATTCGATTGATCGTTATCGAGCATTCAATCACTACATCGTCAAAATAAAATGAACCTAAGCTAGTTTTAGGTCTGTTTGTGTACGAATTCACAGCCAGCACTCAAATAGTCGACTGCGGATCATCGAGGTCCTGGGTTCGATTATTGGGTATTGGGTTTTTTCAATTAAGAAATTCTCAGTGCCAGCCCGGAGTTGGAAGTTGGCGGTGTTTCACCCCCGTGCCTCGGAGAGCACGTTAAGCCGTCGGTCCCGGTTATTATCACTAACATGATAATAATCGTTAAAGCCCGCCAACCCGCATTGGAGCAGCGTGGTGGGTCTAAGCTCTAATTCCCGCTCTCCTATGAGAGTGGAGGCCTGTGCCCAGCAGTGGGACGATAATAGGCTGTAGTGATGAGTGAGTGATGACTCAAAACGGAAACGCTTCGAAATTAAAATATGTATTCTTATTTACTAAAGTGACTTAAATTACTTAATTTACTGCTAGTAATATTTGACATTTAGAGTTACAGAATTTTGTACATAATTTTTGAGAAAATTCTGTGTTTTCTTCTTCACATTCCAGGGGCCATACTGGCAGAGCTTATGCAATATTCCTCGAAATGACAGTTTGATGTCACGTGCTTTGACGTTCCTAAAATATAAGGATTATAATTCTAAAACACGAAAGTCAACACTAATAAAAAAATATGACTTTAAGCGTTGGCAGTATGGTCCCTGTCTGATCAACCTCGCATTGTTGCTGTAAATTTAATTTGAAAAATTTCTCTACGTCGCATTACATAACTAGCCACGAAAATCTCCGCACGGCCGATTTCCCCCTCGTTCAGTAAATCCCGCAGTGTAAGATGACCGCGGGCCAACTTAACATTAACAGCCTAGCGCGTGACTCGACCACGAATGCGCTTAGTACCGCTATGAACTGATCTAAAGGCTTGGACAGACCGAGCGCGGTACGGCGGCAGTACTTCCCACTGAGGCATTGTCCAACGTGAGCGTCAAACGCGACCACGCACCTCTTTGTCGCGGCAACAGAAGTTGACCCTTCACATAGCCTAAGTTGGTGTGATGAGTCGCGTCGCTTTCGTCGCTCACTCAGGGCAACGGGTAAATACTTATAACCGAAATAGTATAAACTCTAAAAGCCTGGATAGACAAAGCCCGCTACGACAGGCACGGTACGCACGGTGTGCGATGTGCAACTTAACATAAAAGTACTATAATATGAAGCACGAATTGACTCTGTGGAGTATCACGACATTGCCGGACCCACATTGGACACGCTCCCACCACGCGTCGTGTCTGTCCTACCCCATATACGACTATATGAGCTAACTCGATCTAATAACATGAACTTTGTACGAAGGCTGACCGAAAATACCAGCTATAATATTTTGTGATCGAACTGCTTTCGGTACTAAAACGGAATTCGCTGTACTCGGTATATTCCACTCAATAAAACGGCGATGGCTCAGTGGTTGAGACGTTACCCTTTTATTGGGCGGTCGGCGGTTTGATCCCCGATCACGCAGTTCTAACTTGTCGGAGTTATGTGCTTTTTAAGCAATTGAATATCACTTGCTCTAACGGTGAACGAAAACATCGTGAGGAAACCTCCATGTCCGATTGTATATCATCATAAAGTTCATGAAGTTCTCAAAGGTGTGTGAAGGTCTAACCCCACTACAGATGCACGGTGCGGCGCGGTACGTAGCGGCATATAGTCTTTGTATAATTTTGTATGAATGTATAATGTAGGCGTTACATAGTTATTTTACCGTCTACAATCCGCCATAAAAATGATAGGCATACAAAACTCTATGTACATAGTTACAAAATTAATTTCATATTAAGAGTAGGTATTATTTTTACGGTAAGTATAGTATACAGATTCCAAGTTTGTTCTAAATTATACAATAATTCAAATGTGATGATAATATTATGTCAAAATAGGGTTATACATACAGCATAAGTCCGACAAATTTGTCTGACGTGGTGACAGCGTGGCTAGTGTCTATGAAAAATAAAATAAAAACAAAAACTGAACAGGGGTAAAAATCAGTTCCAATTTTGGCCATCGGTCAGATATGTTTGTGAGACCGATGGCGAGAAAATAAAATGTCAAAATTAGATAAATGTAAAATTCGAGTTAGTGCAATGAGTTATAATAATTACGATGCGAGATTTAAAAAAAACATACAAAAGATATCGCGGTTAAAAGCTAGTTTTGAACACCAAAGAAAACGAACAGAATTAAATTATAATATAAAAAATAATTTTTAAACAACCGACTTCAAACTCCCGCGCCAACTTTACAACAACAAGCACACGCTATACAAAGTTTTTATTGTTGATATTTTAAAAACCGCTCGACCGATTTCGATAAAATTTATATGGGACCACATGGGAAGTATGCTCTTTCAAATAAAAAAAGAATCATCCAAATCGGTCCACCCAGTCAAAAGTTCTGAGGTAACAAATAAAAAAAAAAAAATACAGTCGAATTGAGAACCTCCTCCTTTTTTTGAAGTCGGTTGATTAAGCAAACATTCCATACAAAAAGTGCTAACACTGGTAACGCTCGTAATTTTTTCATACATCTTTGTTCGGCTTCCTGCCCTGTTTATTTTCCCTGTGTACGGAACGTGATTGGAAATGGGGATTTTTTAGAGAAAAACCCGGGAAAAAATACATTTACTCGGAATCCGAAAGGTGAAGATTTTTTTTCGTGTTTACTTTCCCTAGTAAAGACTAAAGAAGTTACAATTGACTCACGCTTAATATTTTCCTTTAAGTTATCGCGAATGACTGATAAAACACTTAGAGATTGTCAGGTCTAAAAATGAACGCGCCATAGTTCATGTCAATCCGTAGCTGCAATATCTCCCGCGCAGATGGCTAATCTCTCTGGAGATAGGCCACCGTAGCTGAAATTTGGTCGGGAGGACATTATTATTAGTACTATATATATACGCTGTGGCAGCCGTTTCCGGAATATACGGAAGGACCTGAGAACCGACCGCATTATTATCCCAAGAAAACCCCTACCATTATGTGATTAATGGAAATTGAAGAGCGTATGTATTCCCTGCCACGTATAACCTATATACCTTCAAGGCAAGAGTGAATAGGCATCTTCTACGCAAGTGCGCTCCAACCTAGACCTCATCATTGCTTTGTATTAAGCATGATTGTCGTCAGGCGCAAGCCTATCACGCAATAAAACAATGGGGTCACGACCCTCAGCAATGAGGAAATACGACACACAAAGAAGGCAGCCGTTTCCACATCCAGTATCGGTTTATTGCAGTCCGGCGGACATGTCCATGACATATATAATGTGAATATCGACGGGGACCGTAAATTAGGAGCACGCGGCGCAAGCTTGCAGATTTTACAGCACGTGACTTGAATTTACCCCAAATCCCAACTTATTAATAGGTAAAATGACGGCCTCGTTGGTCCTAGTGGTTAGCATGATCGACTGCGGCCGACGAGGTCCCGGGTTAGAGTCCCGGGTCGGGCCACAACAAGTAGGTATTGGGTTTTTCTGACTAGAAATTCTCAGTCTAGTACTGAGAATTTCTAGTACTCGGAGTTAGGAAGTTGGCTGTGCTTCACCCTTGTGCCTCGGAGAGCACGTTAGGCCGTCGGCCCTGCACCTGATCTTTCTCCGGTCGTGTCGGATTTTCCGTCCCATCGGGCTATGAGAGTAAAGGAACAGAGAGTGCACCTGTGTTTGCGCAAACACTTGTGCATTATAGTATCTCCCGCGCAGATGGCTAATCTCTCTGGAGATTGGCCGCTGTGGCCGAAATCGGGAGGACATTAATATTTTTACCTATTAATGTCCTCCCGATTTCGGCCACAGCGGCCAATCTCCAGAGAGATTAGCCATCTGCAGAAAGAAGCAGAAAGGTCTAACTATTACAAAACTCTAATATTAATAAGTAGGTAATCAAAGGCGCCATATTTAATTAGATCAGCTTATTCATTCTAACTTTTGCTGCCTTTGAAGGTCATGCAAACGTAGATATTATTGTGATTCATTAAATCCGAAAAAAATTAGATTTCACGTTAAAACTTTGTAGACAGTCTAGTCGATTTCTACAAAGTTATATAAAAGGTTTCAAATAACAGAGTTATTAAGAACCCTAACAAAAAGTAATGTAGACAAGGACTGAGGCTGAATTTTTCGAACCGCGGTCGATCGCGAGTATATAATTAATTTAATGAATGAAGAAGGGGATTTATAATTGTATTAATAACGCCATCTAATGAAGAAGCTTTCATCATTAAAGATGTAAGTATTTGATGGTATAGCAAACTGCCCCCAAACAAAATTTGGTAGCGCGTAAAGTCGACTATAATGCCTCAAATAGATATTTTTCAAATAAACCAATATTTTCCTCAAGTTAACAAAGTGTTTACTTTCTTCCATTTGTGTCGAAGAAAACGATGCCCCTGATATTTTTGAAGAGCATAGTAGTACAACATAAATAGGAAATCGTATTGAGGTAGAAAACGTGAGAATTTATATAATAATCACACAATTCCTAACTGACTGTAAAATCCAAAAAATATCAGTAACTAATTCACAGTAGCGTTATCTGGGGCCATACTACCAAAGCGTTAAAGTTTAATATTGTTTCATTATAATTGTTGACTTTCGTGTATAAGAATAGGAACGTCAAGGTACGTGATATCAAACTGTCATTTTGAGTAATATTGCTTACTAGCTGATGCCCGCGGCTTCGTCCGCGTGGTTTAAGTTTTTTTGATTCCCGCGGGAACTCCTTAATTTTCCGGGATAAAAAGTATGCTATGTCACTCTCCATGTCCACAACTACACCCATACAAAAAATCACGTCGATCCGCTGCTCCGTTGCGGCGTGATTGCAGGACAAACCAACAAACAAGCGGGCCGCGAAATGCGACACCTGTCAAACGCTGCGCGCACAAGGGGGTTCCGTTTATTTTGAGACCGCAGAGGAGGGGTTATTTATAGACCAGCGCTTGGCTGCAATCAGGCTTGCTATAAGTAGTGGTGCAGCCTAAGGTGGAGCGGGCTTGCCTAGAATGGCCCCTGGTGCCGATTTTGGAACTGCTGAAATAATGCTGCTATTAAGAAGAAGTGAGAGAAAAAAATTTAGTATTACAAAAAGGGCAATACGTGCAATTTATAATTTGAAACCGCGTGATTCCCTTAGAGAGAAATTTAAAGAAATTGGTATTCTTACTGTCGCCTCGCAATATATTTACAGTAATATAATTTTTGTAAAACAGCACATCTATAATTACAAAAAAATTGCGATTTGCACGATAGGCAAACTAGAGGCCGTAATAGGCTCGTCACTCCATCGCTCCGCCTCAAAAAAGTCAGAAGGTCATTCGTGGGAATGAGCATTCTTTTCTTTAACAAAATTCCACAACCTATTTTAAACTTGCCTATACACCAATTTAAGAAATCCATTAAAAGTATGCTCCTAAAAAAAGCTTATTATACTGTTGAAGATTTTGTCAATGATAGAGGAGTATGGGTTTGATCGCTCCAGCAATGCTAAGTTATGTACACATTGATATAATAATTATTGTAAATGAATTATTTAAAAAGAGCAACCGCCGAGTTTCTTGCTGGTTCTTCTCGGTAGGAATGGCATTCCGAACCAGTGGTAGATTCACTTGACGATTCAAAGTACTTGTAAAAGTTTATTTGAATAAAAAAAAACATTTGATTTGATTTGATTTGAGTTATAGTTTATAACATAGCTTAACTTAGCTGACGCAATCTATAGCGTATAACTCACACAGCACGTTGATGGTGTGTGTGGCGACCACGTTCTCAGTGAGCTGGCCGTTGATGCCGTGGCACACCACCACGATGGAGCGTCGGTTGGGCTCCACCACCACTGTTATGTTCGACGTTGTTATCCAACCACCTGGGGACGTTAAATTGGGTTATTAATTGGGAGAGACACTGAATTAGAATAGCCAAAATTCAAACACTAATGTTTCCCTCTGAGTGAACAAAAACGACTTTTCTTCATTGGTTTTAAGCAATAAAGGCGCTCTTTTTGAGCTAATGTGCTGATGATACAAGTTTTAAACATAGCCGAATAAAAAACGGTGGCATGTACGAAGAAATACATGCAATAGTCACTGTTTTATTTAAAGTGTCACCAATACCGATATCCCAGTATTAGACATTTCAATATCGGTATTGAAAACCGGCGAAAAAAGTCCGGAATCCAATACCGGGATCCCGGTATTGGAAGCCCTAGTAAGTACCTTCAGGTGATATAACAGTTCTATTGCTGGCGTCTCGATGGTGTTTGCCCAGCACCAGCCACTTGATGTCGGCAGCGGGGTTCGAGGGTGCTGTGCTGCAGCTGAGGGGCACAGGATCCCCCACTCTTGCTTCTGAGGGTCCGGAGATTGTCACGTGGGATGGGGCAACTGTGGACAAAGTATAACATTTAGTTTTATTAAAAAAAAATTACAAATATTACAATAACATAATCATACTAATATTATAAATGCGAAAGTGTGTTTTTTTGCTAGTTTATTGGTTTGTTGGTTTGTCCTTCAATTACGCCGCAACGGAGCAACGGATCGACGTGATTTTTGGCATGGGTATAGTTGAGAACCTGGAGAGTGACATAGGCTACTTTTTATCCCGGAGAATTAAGGAATTCCCGGGGGAATAACAAAAAACTTAAACCAATCGGACGAAGTCGCGGGCATCAGCTAGTAATTAATATAAGTAGTAAGCGTTCTTGCTCTAAGTTTCTGATATGAACCGCCAGGTATGGTGTGGAACACCCTCCTAGCGCACGTGTTTCCTGCCACTTAGATTGTATAAAATAAAAATTATAAAAACGTGAAATTATTAAAGTTTGTTGTGGGCTCTTCTCAGATCAGGCGCGTTTGGAACCCTCGTAGCTCAAGTTTTAAGATACCGCAACTAATTATCACCATCATGTTTTTAAAGTAAGTAATGGACGTCAATATGTGTACCTACAGTGTACCTAAATTGAATAAATGATTGATTGATTGATATCGTGTGACAGCACAGAATGTCCTTTCAGACAATAAGCATACTGTCCGGTCCTAGTCTGGTTGAGCTCTAAGTTTTTTTTCAAGAGAACTTTACGATTTTTAGAATAGAATAGAATAGAATTCTTTATTTGCGTAATGTGTGTAAGTACATAAGATCTTAGTTTATAAAACAGTCCAGCACATTAGCCGTATCGGCGTACAAATATTATAAACAGGGAATTAATATTAAGTTACAATTACTATAATAATATTACAATAGATCTATTTCAACATTACATTCATTTTAGATACAATTACAGTGATCATATTACAACATTTAATTAGATTTTAATAATTATAGGTACAATGTCAATAATAATCAGGATCAATGTCAATAGCTATATAAAAAAAGTAGTTATTCTATAAAGTAAGTAAGTATATAGTAAGTATATTGTTGCGCAACATGACGAAGATTCCCCACACGACGCGGGCGATATGGAATGTAAATAAGTAGGTACTCCGATAAAATACGTAATGTAATATCAAAAAATAAACATCACAGATTTAAGTGGCAGTAGGTACCACCCTCAAACGGTAATCCCGCCATCCCGTTTTCAATCTTTGAGATCACTTCCAAGAAAAATTCTCATTGGAGAGACGGGATAATACGAGTACAAAATTCATAAACTGAAAGGTATTATTCTCTGAATACGCCAACTCAACGGGTCTTGACGAGTATTACAAAATTGCAAATTAAACGTTTACTTCTAACCCCCGACGCAAAAACCCGGCTGAGTTTTTTGTGGGTTATTCTCAGACTAGGGCGCGTTTGGAACCCTCGTAGCTTTAGTTTTAAGATACCGTCGTTAATAATCACCATCACGTCTTATACTTTGTATACTTGAGGTTGATAAAGTGTACTGTGTAGGTACAAATTATGAATCCACACTTCCATACTTCAATCAATCAAATAATAATAATAAATATTATAAAAGCGAAAGTTTGGATGGATGTATGGATGTATGGATGTTTGTTACTCAATCACGCGCCAACGGCTGAACAGATTTGGCTGAAATTTGGCACAGGGATAGATTATAGTCTGGAATAGCACATAGGCTACTTTTTATCCCGGAAAATTAAGGAGTTCCCGCGGGAACCAAAATACCTCAAATGGATGTTTGTTACTCAATCACGCCAGAACGGCTGAACGGATCTGGATGAAATGTGGCACAGAGATAGATTATAGTCTGGAATAGCACATAGGCTACTTTTTATCCCGGAAAATTGAAGAGTTCCCGCGGGAATATAACAAATGTATCTGTTCAACTGATTTTGATAAAATTTGGTACAGGGATAGGTTGTATCCCGGGGAAGGACATAGGCTTCTTTTTATCCCGGAAAATTAAGGAGTTCCCGCGGGAACCAAAAAACCTCAAACCACGCGGACGTAGTCGCGGGCATCAGCTAGTACTATTATAAATGTGAAAGTGTTTCTGTCTGTCTGCCTATCTGCTACGCTTTCACGGCTCATCTGTATCATCGATTTTGATAAAATTTGGTATAGAGGTAGCTTACATCCCGGGGATGGACATAGGCTAGGCATAGGCATCATCCAGTAAAAATATATTTTGACTTGACTTAAGTCCACTCCGCTAGCCGTATGACCCGAGCTTTAAACTTTTCTATAACAATCTAGTTTGAAACCCACAAGTGGCAAGCATTGGTAAAAAGTAACTATTCTTCGTCTAAAGTTATTTCTAAAGAATTCATTGAAAAGTTGAACCCAATAGATTTTTCTTGAAAGGGGCGTTATAAAAATCTAGAAAAGTCTTTTCTGCGATCACAAATTGATTAAGCGAGAGTTAGGTTCTTAGTTTAAGGGTTCCGTGTCCGTTTTTAACTTTGAATTGGGTCGAAAGTAGGAGAAAACTCTTGAAAAGTTACTTCTTGAAGTTTATTTGCATGAAGTTCTTGGGGTTTAACTTAGCTTTAAATTACATACCGTATGGATAAAATATAATTCCACAATCTAAGGCATTGTCTACGTGAAAGGCATTGTCTACGTGAGCGACAAACGGGACAACGCGACTCGATACGACGTGACGCAACATTATTAATCAGTAGCTGTCCCTTCACGTGGCCTACGTGATAGTTCCTTAGTTTAAGATGATTTGTGAGATGGTGACAAGTAAAAAAACCGGCCAAGTGCGAGTCGGACTCGCGCACCGAGGGTTCCGTACTCAAGAAGTAGGTATAATTACCTTTGTTAATGAACCGCAAAACTAACTTTGTTTGTAGAGGTTTACTGTTAATATCAAAAAATTACGTTTGTTGTATGGGACCCCTTTAATATTTACTTTATTGATATTTAATTATTTATTTTGAAAGGTAATATACAAGTTAATATTCTGTGAAAATTTGAACCGTCTACCTGTTACCGTTTTTAATATTGAGCAAAAAAATACGAAAAAAACACGTTTATTGTATGGGGACCCCCCTTAATATATATATTTTTTTAATTTTTAGTATTTGTTGTTATAGCGGCAACGGAAATACATCATTTGTGAAAATTTCAGCTTTCTAGCTATCACGGTCTATGAGATACAGCCTGGAGACAGACAGACAGACAGACAGACAGACAGACAGACAGACAGACAGACAGACAGCGGAGTCTTAGTAATAGGGTCCCGTTTTTACCCTTTGGGTACGGAACCCTAAAAACCAGCTAAGTTTGTTGTGCGCTCTTCTCAGACCAGAGCGCGTTTGGAACCCTCGTAGCTTTAGTTTGAAGATACCGTAACTGATTATCACCATCATGTTTTATAAGTAATTGGACGTCAACAAGTGTACAGTGTACTCAATTTGCATAAATGAAATAACTTGTAGTGAAAAAAAAAATCGCGGCAACAACCCTATCCGCCGTTGGAAAGCGCGTCTCACACATTTCAATTTTTGCTAATTAGGCTTTAAGTAGGTACTGGTTTAACTTTATTCTAGTCAAGGAAAACCAGACTATAAAACTTTCTATGCACATTTAACGTTGTTGATAAAGTTTTTCTTGTTTACCAATACAAATTCAAAAGCTATCAGACTTTATTTACATTTTGTAGAAAAAACATACGCGGGGGACTATCCCCTAGTCATAAATCCGGCAAAATCCGATCCTGTAAGCTCGCAACGTGTGTAAAGGGAATCCCCCTAAATGGGTTATTCGATTTGACTGGATCGCGCTGGGACGATGGTGTTTCGCCCTTAGCACGGGTTGACAACGTTGATTGATTTCGAGTATCGAAACTTTACAACGTTGGTGTAAAATGGGCATAAAATACCCTGTTCTACAGTCGGACAGTTGATCACCGCATGAGGCGATTGTTGAACTTAAAACGGAATAATAATTCTAATTAGTTAAAAAGGTGTGGCTTTTTGGGTCCCGCTTGTTTGGCAAGGAGATAATAAATTATCTTCTTGCCAAATTTCATCCAGATTCATTCAGCCACTCTGGCGTGATTGAATAACAAACACACATCCATCCATGCATCCAAATTTTCACCTTTATAACTTTACTAGATGATTTCCGCAACTTCGTCCGCATGTATTAAGGTTTTTTGATTCCCGCGGGAACTCTTGAATTTCCGGGATAAAATGTACTTCCCCGGGATACAACCTATCCCTGTACCAAATTTCATCAAAATCGGTTGAACAGATAGGTCGAAAAAGCGTAGCAGACAGACAGACAGACAGACACACTTTCGCATTTATAATATTAGTATGGAATTATGGATAACGCCTTTGTAAAGGGCTATTATGATCCACTTTACTCCGGTGTTTATAGTACTTTTTAGTGTTGCTCGAATTGAGCAAGCTCGTGCTAAGCCTACTGAAAGCGGATTCCAAGCGCCTATTTTTCACACTTGTCCAAACTTCGCAACCCGTAGATATATGGACGTGTGTTTTGCTTAAGGAAGCTCTTTTTGAAAGTTTTCACCTAAAGTGACAAAGGCTCCAAATCAGGGCTGTCAATTATTTAGGGTAAATTGAAAAATACGAATTAAAAGTAATTATTGTCTAATTAAAAATTCGAGTATAGATTAAACTATCCGTACCAGAATATTCTGTTATGATGGATTAATCTGCTAAAATAATAGCGTTTTCAATAGAGAATTTTCTGAAAACAGATTCATCCGCTTCATTCGAGACTAAAAGCACTCTAAACCAAAAAACTTTGATTGACAGGACGAAAATGGTTTTCCGTACGCGAGCTTTGCCCGGCCTATTCACTGGCCTTTAATCAACTGAGTGCTTGAAGATAGCGTTTTTTTTAGTCCCACTATCTATCTGGTGTTGGTTTGTGAAAGATATGAGATAAGGTTTTTTTATATTATTCCACTGCAAGTTAGCGCTTGACTGCGATCTCGCCTGGGGCCATTCATACTACCATACAGCAATATTACAGTTAAAGTATTAGTAAAATTACAGTTTGACATCGCGTACCTTCACTTTCCAAAATAACGATTATATTAACGAAAGTAAACAATAATGAAACAAAATTATGGCATATGGTTTCAATAGAGTCCGACTTCAAAACTGTACCTGTGAGTACCAACTTAAACTAAAAATTAAAAAACATTATCTGGGTAAATATTTTGTTTTTTGTCGATTTTCTCAAAAAGCGTTTAATCAATTTCGATAAAATTTATATATGACTATCTCTGAAGTATGATCTACCAAACAGAAAAAGAATCATCAAAATTGATTCATAATTGGCGGAATGATCGCGTAACATACATACAAAAAAAACACACAGTCGAATTGAGAACCTTCTCCTTTCTTGAAGTCGGTTAAAATGCAGACTAAGATGGCGGTCGTGTAGTAAACATACTGATCTAGCAACCCTGTCCAAATGTGTTAGGGAAGTAACAACTTACATAACTTCGGTATACAAAATTTATGGTCGTCTGGAAAAATAGTCGGTGAACGGTTTTAAAGTCAGGTGTTCGAACTTCGAACAAAACTTTTAGTTTACAAACTTCCGCATATTATAGTATTATTTGGGCTTTGGATGGATCCCATACTTTGAGGTAAAGCTGTAGGGAAACTATTTTTCTTGCACAAAATCTACAACGTTACTATATGCAAAACCTCAAAGTAGTTTGTTCGGAAACAGTAACATAATCGAATGCAACCATTCAAACTCAATCTCAAAGTATATATTTTATTCAACATTGGTACCTATACACAGTACTTATCAAAAGTTAAAGTTACTTTACAGGAATATAATTATTTTCTTTCCAAGCATTTCAAAACTCAATAATTGAAGTCAAAGCGTAATTACGAAATTATATCGTTCTTCAATAACGCAGGGCTCCGGAGGATTTTCATAAAGCTTTTGTTTTAATGATGTCGAGTTTTTTGAGTGATCATGATATTATTATGATGTTTAAATTTACGTCGCCTTTCTTGGATATCGTATTTTTTTTTTGTAAACAACATTCATTGAATGATCAAACTGATTCGTTGGTCTAGTGGTTAGCATCGACTCGGGTTCGAGTCCCGGTTCGGGCCATACGTATTTGTTGGCTTCTTCTGACTAGAAATTCTCAGTACTAGCCCGGAGTTAGGAAGTTGGTGGTGTTTCACCCCCGTGCCTCGGAGAGCACGTTAAGGCGTCGGTCCAGGTTATTATCACTAACATGATAATAGTCGTTAAAGCCCGTCATTGGAGCAACGTGGTGGGTCTGTTCTAATTCCCTCTCTCCTTTAAGGGTTGAGGCCTGTGCAACTGTGCGTCCAGCAGTGGGACGTTAATGGGCTATAGTTGAGACGGACAGATAGATACACTTTTGCATTTAATATATTAACATCGATTTAATCGGACAATTTATAAACATTTTTAGACTGCGACTGTATTATTGGTGTGCGTTGTATTTCTGAATCCATAGGCGTTTCGCTCCTGTTTACCGATGGGACTCGGACGTTTCCTTTAGTAAACAATAAGGCAGCAAAGGTCATCACTTGGGACAAGAGATACACTGAGATTACTTACAGTTCTTCTCATTTTAAAAGGTCAAGGTCACAAAAATGTTTCGCCGGTCCCTCGTTGTCTTGTTGGCTCAATCTTTATTGTAAATGTACCCTATTGGTATTTTTTATAGATTCATTTTCATACGACTGCCTGAAAAAAGGAGTATATTGTTTTCAGGGTTCATGTATGTATGTATGTATGTGAGTTTCTATATTCCATCATAACTTCTATACGCCTGAACCGATTTTGATAAATGAGGTATCGTTATAATCCCTAGCTTATTCCGGGTGACATAAGCTAGGAAAATTTTAAAAAAATTGATGGGGTGACCATGGTTCCGCATTGAAGACTAAAGTAGAAAAAAATTATCCGAAAATCAGATTAACTATATAATCATCATCTAGAAAATGATGAGTAGATTCCAAAAAAATACAACACTATAGTTCAATATCCATTCATTCACAAAAAAATATCATTTAATAAAAATGTAAATAAGATTCCAAAGGTTATCGTTACCTAGTAGCAGTGGTAGCCGTACTTCCATTCGAGGGGGATTTTTTATTACACGACTGCCTAAAAAAGGAGTGTTATGTTTTCAGGGTTCGTGTATGCATGTGTTTCTACGGCAGAGCAGTCGTATTTTTTAATAATTTTAATTATATTCGCTTGTTTCAACGGGTTTTGATGAAATTTGGTATAGAAGTAGGTAATATTGCGGGGAAGAACAAAGGCAACCTTTTATTCCGGAAAATCGAGGATTAATTTTATTAAAGGAGTTCCCCCGGGAATTAGGCAAATCGTATCTATCGTAGCATCTAGTATTAAATTAATCGTTAAAATTAAGTTAACTTTTTTCCTTACCATATACACTACACTTTAAAGAAAAGTATTTTTAGTACTTAATGCCAATAGGCATGATGACAGTAACCAAGAATCAATGAAATTATGAATTTATCTAATGAAATAGGATTCATGGATTATAAAAAACGTATTTATTTTTCTATTTCTAGTGAGATTGCTATTTATTTTGATAAAATAAAACTATAAAATACAGCAATCCGCCATATTGCATAAAACACAAAGAAGCGAATGACGTCACAATTGTTTGTTTTCGAGCTTTGAAAATCACACTATTGCTTACTGCACACTGCACAGAGTACATTGGTAATAACAATAGTGACGTCACAACGACGCCATGACACCGCCGAACGTTTTGGCGTGAATTTTAAAATTTAAATTTCAAATGCAAATTTTATCTACCAAACTTTATTTTTCGGCTGAAATAAGATATTTTTTCGAAATAGTAGATACTTCCGAACATAATCTGACCATTTTTCAAAATCAGTCATCATGCCTATTACCCTATGTACAAATCATGAATTTTCAAGTTTAATTATCTTACAAACCTTCGAAATCGGAAACCACTATGCAACAAAGACTTAAGAATGTAGCTTTGAATCGGAATTGAAAGGATCTGGATTCATGTCCCGGCATAAACAATTTAAAAATTTCGAAATATCAAAAAATCGCTAAGTATATCCTATCAATTAGGTCTTACTCTTTAACACTACCTGTTTGTCAAGAGTTGCAACGGATTTGCAAATTTGGGGCAGGGTTGTGAAATTGTGTGTACATTGCGTTTTAAGTTCAAAACCCCTGCCCTTGTGAAGGGCTCTTACAAAGTAAAAATGGCGGCATTTCGGTATTTCGTCTAGCGTAAATTTAATATTAATACGGTCTGGTAGGTATAATGTGGTTTGATAATAATATATTTAATACTTTTTCAGTATGAATTTTGTACCTTTCTATAATGATTTTGGCTGATATTGATATATACTTCTATACTTCTTACTTAATATTATAAATGCGAAAGTTTGGATGGATGTATGGATGTATGGATGTATGGATGTTTGTTACTCAATCACGCGCCAACGGCTGCACGGATCTGGCTGAAATTTGGCACAGAGATAGAATATAGTCTGGAATACCACATAGGCTACTTTTTATCCCGGAAAATTAAGGAGTTCCCGCGGGAACCAAAAAACCTCAATCCACGCGGACGTAGTCGCGGGCATAAGCTAGTATATTATAAATGCGAAAGTTTGGATGGATGGATGTTTGTTACTCAATCAAGCCTGAACGGCTGAACGGATTTGGATGAAATTTGGCAAAGGGATAGATTATAGTCTGGAATAACACATAGGCTACTTTTTATCCCGGAAAATTAAAAAGTTCCCGCCGGAATCAAAAACCTCACTTCACGCGGTCGAAGTCGCGGGCGTTAGCTTACTAGACTAGTAATGTCTATAAATTAAAAAAATACTAGTAATACAAGATACTCACAAAGCACAGTAAGGTCAATCTCCGCTTTCAACGTGTTACTGATCATGATATTCTTCGCCTCGCATGTGTACCGGGCCTTATTGTCCGAAGCGTCCGCCTTGAAGGACAACACGTTCTCTGACATCCTTCCGCTGGTTCTGTAACAAAAGAAAAAATACTTAGTTTAATTAAAATACCATATTTCGTATGATGGTAAATTAGTCTCTTAGAATCTTAAGATGTTTTGATGAATATATAATATTATTATGGATTGGATGGATGGATGGATGATGTTTGTTACTCAATCACGCCGGAACGGCTGAACGGATCTGGATGAAATTTGGCACAGATAGATAGATAGATTGTAGTCTGAAATAACACATACCTATGCTTTTTAACCCGGAAATGAAAGAGTACAAATTTGATACTAGTTTTGCCCGCGACTTCGTCCGCGTGGAATTAGGTTCTTAAAAATCCGATACTGAGAAACACGTCTATCTTTTTTTTTAACCTAAAGCACCAAGTTTCATTTTCACCCCCTATTTTATTACTATGAGGGGTTGAATTTTTTAAAAATCCTTTCTTAGCGGATGCCTACGTCATAAAAGCTGTATGCTAAAATTAAGCATGATCAGTCCAGTGGACTGGTTGATAGATCAGTCAGTCAGTCAGTCACCTATTATTTTCATATATTTAGAAAGACAGAAGATGTAAGATGGATTTTGAACTCATGAAAGTTCTCCTTCACCGTTATTATATTAGACCAGCCACGATATCTTCAAACTAAATTTTCTCAGTATAAGTAAAGTAATTAAGATATCAAAAGCCAGATGCGAATAAATCAAAGTTCTCTCGCGGTCGGTGGATCGTTTTTCAGTTTCGTTATCTTTGGCGCTCAGGCGGTTTCTTTTGTTAGTTAGTTTTAACTTTTAACCCATTTGCTGGCTCACTACAGGCCACGGTTTGGCCATAGTCCACCACGGGCATGAAGGTGGTTTTCACCTTCACCCACACGAGTGGACTTCAAGAAATTTTATTTCAATTTATTCTACGAGTATCACAATTAGATAGCAGATGCAGCCTTATCACATTAAATATGGAAGTTATTTTAGTATCCTTAACTGTACTCAGTAATATTTCTTAAATTTCTCTGAAATAGACCGAGACGTTATTAATTAATTTTCAACCGACTTCAAAAAAAGGAGGAGGTTCTCAATTCGACTGTATTTTTTTTTTTATGTTTGTTACCTCAGAACTTTTGACTGGGTGGACCGATTTGGATAATTCTTTTTTTATTTCTTCAACCACTTCAATCCACCCGTTTTCTAGACTAGCCTAACTAATTGGCTAATGAGTAGTTTATTTTAACCTAAACTTATTTTGTCTTATTTCGTGAGTCTTACGTTAACAGTTAGGCGATCCAGCTGTTCGACGTAACGAAACTAGTAAAAAGACTAAAAAGGACTCAGCTTTTTGAGTTAGTGCATAGTGATGACAATGTAGTGTAAGTGCTAAAAGAACACGTGAACAAAGTGTCTAAGTTGTTAAGAAAGACTTAAAATGAGTCAATGAAAATGAATTTCTTAGTACATAAGACAAAATAAGTTTAGGTTAAAATAAACTACTCATTAGCCAATTAGTTAGGCTAGTCTAGAAAACGGGTGGATTCTTTTATGGGGATTGGGGACCCTAGCATTAAATCTTCAGTCGTTGAAACTTGGTAGTATTGTAGTATGGTATTAACCAAAAGTTATACAAAAAGATAAAAAAAAAAACCTTGGAGGCTTTTTGATTTTCCGGAAATTTTGTTCAAAATAACAATAGGTATAAATAATTTAAATAATTATCATAAAGTTTAATAATATTTACGTTTTCGTACCTAATGTCAAATACGTAAATTGTAAATGTGCTTATTAAAAAAAAAAAAATAAAGGTAAAATAACAGACTAACAGACCAACTTTCAACTTCAACTTTCGCATTTACATTAGTATTGATATGTGCATACATAGATTTTATTTAATCGCTCGCCGCGACCGCTACCTCTTATGCCTTCCTCCAAGTATAATTACTCACATGAACGCAACTCTTGATTGGTAAAATCATTAGACCAATTACTGTTTTGACTCCTGTCTTTAACTGTTGGCGGTATAGGAAATACACCCTTATTTCGAATTGAATAAGGTAGAAACTAGGGTGCACATAACAACCTATCAATGTTTCATGCAATGAAAGCTTCCGTAATGAGAAACATGATACATGTTTGGTGTATATTCGACGTTAAGGGGATATGTTTTCGTTATTGGGGTGAAAACAAATCTTTGAAATTGTACTATGAGCTTTCATATGGATAGCTATAATACTAGAGGGACGAGTGGCCCAGTTGTGACAGTGTATATCAGTCGGTTGCGATTGTTAAGCAACATTGACCCAAGTCGGTAACTGGATGGGTGGTCGTTTTGGAGGTTCAAATTTGGGCTTTTCGTTCCCTCAGTGTCTCGGAGAGCACGTTAAGCCGTCGGTCCCGGTTATTATCACCAACATCTAATAATAATCGTTACAAAAATCGAAGACTTTAAATACTCTATAGATGAGTCGTAGGTATGCGGAAGGACGTGGGAAGTGGGAACCCACCGCATTATTATCCCAAGAAAACTCCTACCGTTATTTGATTAATGGAAAGGGGTCACGACCCTCAGTAATGAAGAATTCGGGGCAGAGAAAGTGTGAGAGAGAGAGAGAGTTCTATGGGAGAATAAAACGCGGTTTCTTGGGCTGGAAAAGATGTACGTGACAGAAAAGTGTAAGTCTTTGTTTCCCTCCCTCTGGTACAGACGGAGAGAGATAGGACCTACCTATTTGTAATCCATACTAATATTATAAATGCGAAAGTGTGTTTGTCTGTCTGTCTGCTACGCTTTCATGGGCCAACCGGGTTCTGCTCAACCGACTTTGATGAAATTTGGTTCAGGGGTAGATTGTTGGGGTAGGGGTAGAATGCTAGATTTCTTAAAATGCACAATATAACTTGGAAAAGTTGAAGTTGCGTGCCCGGGTATTAAACCCGCAACCTCGTACGGTCGGGTGTCTTAACGATTAGGCTATCACCGCCTCCTACTCATAATAAAAATTATTAAAGCAATTGAAGTGGAAACATATCTTCGTATAAAATGGCCCATTTTGAAACTTTCCCACGAGGGAGGGGTCAAGCGCGCACCGACCGGAACGAAGAAATATCTTTCCCGTGATGAGAGGAGGGTGAATATAAATTACTTACGACTTATTTGAAGCTTCGAAATCTCCTATATCAAAAGAAAAACGTATTTAACTTATCCCACATGTGGGATAAGTTAAATACGTTTTTCTTTTGATAATGAAGCGTTAGCTAATCGGAGTCTAAATTTCTCGTTCGAGATTTCGCTGTATTTTTTTAAAATTATGAAAATAAAAATTTCATGAGACTCGAACCTAATACTTCTATCATGACCCACCGCGGTTCCTATCGAATGGATCAAAATATTTAAAACAAGATGATGCCCGCGACATCGTCCGCGTGGTTTAAGTTTTCTTGATTCCCGCGGGAACTCCTTAATTTTCCGGGATAAAAGTAGCCTATGTCACTTTCCAGGTCCTCAACTATACCCATGCCAAAAATCACGTGACACGTCGATCCGTTGCTCCGTTGCGGCGTGATTGAAGGACAAACCAACAATCCAACAAACAAACACACTTTCGCATTTATAATATTAAAAAGTAAGTATGATTAAATTTCTAGAATTATTCTCTTTTATTATCATGGATTTCCGCATAGTAACGCCTGCTTCAATCCAATATTTACAAATCATAACCTTTTTTTTCGTTGTCGGATAATAAATAGCCATAGGAAGCGCACAAGATGAGGGCATCTTTTCTTGTTAAAATTCCTATTTCCGGACGTCTCGGGGCGTTCTCCCAGATCCAATCTCTGGAACCCTTTATGGGAACTGTGACTGATGTCTCGCATTGAACACTGGGTCTCAGAGCGAAATATTTTAGTAGGAAATGTCAGAAAATATATCTAGGAACTAGACAATTCAACGTGTCTTCGCAAACTGGTACGCTTACCTTATGTTCTACCTATATAACGTTAAAATCTATTACCTATTAGACTTCATCTGATTCCGTTTTTGATTCCCGTGGGAATTACTTTACTTTCCGGGATAAAATCTAGCATATATAAGAAAGAAAAACATTTAAATGTTATTTATTATTTATGTATATTATTATATGTGTGTATATGTAGGACATACAGTGTACTTACTCGTATAACCATTCAAATTTCAGCCAAATCTGTTCAGGCATTGTGGCGTAATGGAGTATCAAACATACAAATTTACCAACATCCAAACTTTTATAAATGCGAAAGTGTTTCTGTCTGTCTATCTGCTACGCTTTCACGGCTCATCTATGCAACCGATTTTGATGAAATTTTGTACAGTGTTAGATTGTATCCCGGGGAAGGACATAGGCTTTATCCCGGAAAATTAAGGAGTTCCCGCGATAACCAAAAAAAACTTAAACCACGCGCAAGGAGTCGCTGGCATCAGCTTGTTTATATTATTAGTAAGATATGCAGCAAGATTTACTTACTTTAAGATACAAAACGAAATAAGGATTAAAACATTACCCCCTGAGGCAAAAGAATATCATGCAAGCGTTATACATCTTGGGACTTCAGGGACTTTGCCAAAAATTTAAGATTCGCTAACGACGTATTTATAACAGCGCTGTTTAGTAATCCTACAGTAAGGTTAAGTACTTAAGCTCTTAATTTATTAAATGAAATGGTGGTAGTCTCGACTTGTTATAGGAACTACAAGTTGGCGTGCATGAACTTAGTATATGCTGGTGGGAGCTTTGCAACAACTTTAATAGATAATTATTAATTTAAAAATTGTGTTGTTTGTGAATGTTGAGTTTTAATCGCCATAGTTTAATTTAATTCTGAACTACTTATTAAATAATAAAAACTTTGTAAAACTAATTTTTACATAATTATTGTCAATATATTTTCGTCGACAATCTTGAAACTGTCCTTTTTGCACAATGTTATTCGTTGCCAGGTCATCGATGATAGGTATTAGATAGATCTAATGTAAGGATGGTACTATACTTTGTCCAGGTTTTGTTTGCAACCTGTTTAGTGAACATTTTCAATAAAATAAAAATAAAATAAAATATGAAAATTTTTACCAAACTACACGTAAACATGCGCAAACACAAATACAAATACAAAACTTTTTGACTAAGACTTGACAAGTTTGAATTTACTATGTGCCATGTATTTTATTGCGTCCATGCGCGTCTATCGATGTTGGCCTACTGTATTATAATAGCTAGACAGTGACAATTCGGTACCACGACGACTTTTATCGTTTTTTTGCTCATCTCCACAATGGATTTGAATGATGGAAATATAATAGCGTTCAACTCAGTTGATTGATAATGCTTTAACTTTTTCGGACAACCCATTGAGAATCGGCGGAATGAGAAATTGGTGACGTTGAAAATATATTGCGAATTTTTTTGGCGCGAAAATCGCCCAAAAATCGAAAAAGCTTTAAGCGCAAACAAATGACACTTATAACTCTCTATTTTTTTTAGATTTGTTTTAATAAGCTTGTCTACTATATTGTACTTGGGTCTTTCATGTCCTCAATGTTTTAAATGGTGGGCTAACCTGTTAGGGGTACATAGTTATATATTAAACCTATAGGTTTCTACACGGCATCATGCCGGAACGCTAAATCGCTTGGCGGCACGTCTTTGCCAGGGAGGTAATTAGCCACGGCCGAAGCCTCCCACCAGGCCAGACCAGAGAAAATTTGGAAATTATATATTTGCAAATCGACCCTGCCGAAAATCGAACCAGGGACCTGATAAGACAACAGCGCTCACCACTGCGTCAGGAATGTCGCCTTTTCGGGCCCTAGTGTGTTTTCAGCCTTACAAATGTGTCCACGTCTCTAGTACAACGCCCAATTACCGGCTGAAATTTCAATTTGAATTTCAAAGCGGCAATTTTGGAATTTTGTTAGAGAATTGGAATAAAAATGGTAGAGAGAAAGCAAAGGAACGTAATCACGACACGCTAAGTAGGGCGTTGGTTCTGTGTAAAGCTTTTTGAACAAGTACTGCCATTTTTTATTTAAGGCACCTCTCTCTTTTTCTAACAAATAATGTGGTATTTCCAAACGTTATTCCGAGATGGACACAGTATCGTTTATGAATTTATATGAGGACTTTTCCAATAAATTAAAGTAGGTACCTAGCTTTAATGAACTAATATAATATACAATTATGTACTTAGATAGAGAACGAATGAATGACCACATTATAACTTACCACCAGGTGAGGTTGCAGTCAAGAACTTGTTTATTTACAAAAAAAAAACAAATTACGGAAGCGTTTTTCAACTTTTTCGTAATTTAAGAACGTCATCTTAACTCCAGCCCTGTTTAAATGACCGGAAGGCTAAATCCTACACTCCTGTCCACTGCCATTTCCTAAATGTATTTTCTGTCTTTTGTTAAGTAGGTACTTGTATAGAGAAAGAAAGTTTATAAAAAACTAGCTTTTGCCGCAGCTTCACGTTAAGTTATTGTTTTCATATAAATTTAAAACCCCTATTTTGCACCCATAGGGGTTGAATTTTTTAAAAGGTCTTTAGCGGAAGCCTACTTCATAATGTCGCCTTACGATTTTATTTTTGAGACAAGGCAAGAGTTTCTTAGAGAGGCATTTTCGGTAAGGCAAGAGTGTATAGGCATCTTCTAGGCAAGCGCTTTCAAACCTAGACCTTATCATTGCTTTGTACTAAGCATGATTGTCGTCAAGCGCAAGCCTGTCATGCAATAAAAGAAAAGAGACTGATCAATGCCCTAGATTGATGAGGAATGTGGTGTGATGACTGGTACCTAGGACCAACCTAATAATTTTTAGCCCCCCGTGCCTCGGTGAGCACGGTAAGCCGTCGCGTCGGTCCCGGTTATTATCACTAACATGAAAATAGCCGTTAAAGCCCGTCAACCCGCATTGGAGCAGCGTGGTGGGTCTAAGCTCTAATTCCTTTCTCTCCTATGAGAGTGGAGGCCTGTGGGACGTTAATCGGCTGTAGTACCTAGTGATGGTGGTGGTTCTAATAATTTGAGAACGATTTGTAGTTATTTTTTATAGTAAAAACAATAAATTAAGAAAAGTACAAGACCCTGATTCCATAAACTGAGCATGCTATTCACTATGAAACAATAACAAATAAAGGTGCATACACACATTTCATATTTACAAATCCTTTAACTTCCTGTTAAGTCCGCGAGTTATTACAAAAGGTTCCTTTACACAGCAGCACAATAGAAAACTCGTATCTAATAAATAAGGATGTTTCACATAAACTACAGTCGCCGGACTGTCTTAACCAGTGTATACGCGGCTTAATAAAGCGCAGTGTATAAAATATAACGCAAGCGCGTTGCACTGGTGCATGTGTGGTACAAGAATATTTTTTTGGCAGACATAATATTTTTTCAGATCAATAAACTGAAATAATATTACGTACTTATACGTTTCACTCCAATACCGGAGCATCTTCAGATGTTGACTCGACAATGCATGATTATGATTGTCAAGATTGTGTGTGTGTGTGTATGTGTGTGTGTGTGTGTGTGTGTGTGTATGTGTGTGTGTGTGTGCGCGTGTGTGTGTGTGTGTGTGTGATCTTCATAATCCTGCATTGTCGAGTCAACATCTCCTGAAGATGCTCCGGTATCGCAGTGAAACGTACGTTGAGAGTAGTTTGGAAGATTTCTGTGATGTGGTGAATAGGTGCGGGATACAAACTGTACCACATAAATTTACTTATTGTCGCAGATTATAGCGAATTAAACTTCTAGTTCCTTCATTATCAAGTTTTTAGACCAACTGACAGCTGGCAAATGATGATGTAGCTTAACGTAAAGTGGACTTGCCTATATTCAAAATAGAGAAAAAAAAACCGTAAAGTATGCAGAAAGTGCATTCCGTATCGTAGCAGTTCAAATAAAAACACTATTAAAATCGCTTCATAAGTTTCCCGCCCCGCCACCGCCTATAACCTGGCACCCATTACAAATTTCTCTCTAAATTTTCTTAGGCGTTATTTATTACTTAATCTCGACTTCCAGAGAATGTTTTTAAAAGTAAACTGTCTGCGATATAACGCTTTGAGGAATGGGGTAATGTCCCCCGTTTCGGGGACATTAAGATCTTGAGAGGGTGAATACTGAATGTGTATTCATGACTTAATGGATTCATTCGTTAACTGACCCATTTACCCTTTAATAGTTTTTCATACACAGCCTACAACACGTCCTAAGCTAAAAAAAAACAGTAAAAATCTTAACGTTTTAATACGCACATACATATGTATGTATGTATGAATGTATGTATATATGTATGTTTGTATGTATACATGTAAGTATGTATAAATATCATAATATATTTTAATGTTTAGTTATTGCACCATCCCGCGCTCTTGTTTTAGAAGAAAAAGAGATTGCTTTAGCAATAAGACCGCCTTTGCAGTTTGCACCCTTCTGTCTTATATTCTAGGCTTATGTTTATATCCTATTTTACTAGATGATTTCCGTGACTTCGTCCGCGTGGGTTTATGTTTTTTGATTCCCGCGGGAACTCTTCAATTTTCCAGGATAAAAAATAGCATATGTCCTTCCCTGGGATGTAACCTATCACTGTACCAAATTTCATCAAAATCGGTTGAGTAGTTGGGCCGTGAAAGCGTAGCAGACAGACAGGCAGACAGACAGACAGACACACTTTCGCATTTATAATATTAGTATGGATATTATTATTTTTAAATGTGTGCAATAAAGAGTTCATCTATCTATCATCTATCTATACCTAGTATATCTGTGTATAATACGTAAAAATCTTTCATCTAATATTTAGTATATCAGTACTGAGAATTTCTTGTAAGAAAAATCCAATACTCGTTATATCCAGAGTCCCGACCAGGGGCTCGAACCCGGGACATCGCCGGCCGCCGTCGAACATGCTAAATGCTAGACCAACGAGGAAGTCAAGTAAAGAAAAATCTCTCTTTACTTACAATCCGAAAGTATATTTGTTTAACTTTTCAGTGAAACTATAGGTATTCGACTGCCTCGTTGGTCTAGTGGTTAGCATAGTCGACTGCGGATCACGAGGTCCTGGGTTCGATTCCCGGTCGGGCATAAAAGTTAGGTATTGGGTTTTTCAATTAAGAAATTCTCAGTGCCAGCCCGGAGTTGGAAGTTGGCGGTGTTTCACCTCCGTGCCCCGCAGAGTACGTTAAGCCGTCGGTCCCGGTTATTATCACTAACATGATAGTAGTCGTTAAAGCCCGCCAACCCGCATTGGAGCAGCGTGGTGGGTCTAAGCTCTAATTCCCGCTCTCCTATGAGAGTGGAGGCCTGTGCCCAGCAGTGGGACGTTAATAGGCTGTAGTGATGAGTGGAGTGGTGATGTGATAGGTATTCTGTCTGTTCATCCGATTTTGTGACAGATCTCCAAGAGATAGGTTAGGTAAAAAGGACTTATAAACAAACATAGACAAAAAATATACCCCTCTATAATCCTCGTTGGTACAGTAGAGTATAAAAACCCACAAGCCACGAGCCGCCGCTAATATTTCATGCAACTTGAAGTTTTATCGCAAACTTTTTGAAGTTCACTCATAAATCTCGATGGTTATAAAGACGAATTACTTCAAAATGTGGCCGGGATTTGTTTGCCACTAAAAACAGCTTTAGAGGACTTTTAAGACAGTTTTCTTTAAAAATCATCTCGACATTCGAGAGCACTTTAAACAAATACGTCTTTCGGATTTTTCCAGTGTGTTAACACATATTTTTAACACATTTTAGTTTTACGGGATTTTTGTCGGGCACAAACAGTTCGCGCGTGCATTTTATATGGAGTTTCACAGGTTACTGCAACACGACGAAACGTGTTTCCCATACAACTTTGTCTTGTCCTGTTAGTAGTGTGTTTCCGTCAAATTGATTCATTGTATGAAGCTTGTTTTACATTCGTAGATTAATCAGTTTTAGAGCTTTAAATCAGATAAGTAAGTACATTAAAATCTAAATTTGAACTCAAACAATATCAACCAACCCGCCTCGTACCTTTTCACTTCTTACCTACCCGATTTTAACGAAATTTGCCACAGAAATAGTCCTGGATTTCTACGGAATTTGTCAATAAACTAAATCTTCTGTTTTTTTTCTGTAATCAACAGCGCTTTACAAATTATATTTTTTCAATTTTGTCTTTATACTAAAACTAGCGGACACCCGCTACTTCGTTCGCGTGGCATAAGTTTTTTAATTCCCATAGGCATTCCTTAATTTTCCGGGATAAAAAAAAACCCATGAGAAAAAAAAACACGTCGATCCGTTGCTTTGTTGCGGCGTGATTGAAGGACTACTTAACATCCTTTGGGATAGAATTTATAAAAACTGTGAATTATATTGTATTTCATAATTTAAACCAGTAGCCCAAATATCAAGTTTCATGGCTTAACTTGAAAAACGCCGGCCTTTTACACCAACTTACAACCCCTATTTTACCCGTTTGGGGGTAGAATTTTGATAAACTGTTACACACGTACTACTTTATATTATACCGAAAGCCAAAAAGCAAGTTTCGTTGTTATAACTTAAAAAAATATTTTGATAAATGAAGGACATTCATCCCCTATTTCACCCCTTTGGGGGTCGAATTTTCAAAAATGGTGAAACACGTACTTCTGCATATTATCTAACTGAAAGCTCAAATGCTAAGTTTCATGGCTATAACTTGAGAAATGAAAGACTTTTATACAAACTTTCAACCCCTATTTTACCCCTTTGGGAGTGGAATTTTGAAAAACTGCCACACGTACTTGTTTATTCATTACTTTAAGCCAAAATACTAAGTTTCGTTGATACAACTTGAGAAATATTTTGAGAATGAAGGCCTTTCCCATAAAATGTCATCCCCTATTTCACCCCTTCGGGGGTAGAATTTTCAAAAACTGTGATATACGTATTTCTTTATTTTTTACCGATAGCTCATATACCAAGGTTCATGGATATAACTTGAGAATTGACGGACTTTCATACAAACTTTCAACCGCTATTTCACCCCCTTAGGGGTGGAATTTTGAAAAATCCTTCCTTAATGAGCGCCTACGTCACAAAAGGAACCTTCTGTCAAAATTTCAAGTCTCTAACCCTAGCGGTTTAGGCTGTGCTTTGATATATAAGTCAGTCAGTCAGTCAGTCAGTCAGTCAGGACTTTGAATTTTATATATATAGATAAGACCAAATTAGGATTACAAAATGTATACAATAAAAAAACTTACTGAAGTATAAAAAAACGTCTAGTACTTTAAAACAATAGAAATAGAAACGCCGAAATACCTAAAAGAAAAAAGCCTTTCTCTGTAATACTATAACGCTGGGTTAAAATAGAACTGAAGTCAAGTTACCCCACTCTTAGCTCGAAAGTTTAATGGCGGGGTAAGTTGCCGGCAACTTGGGGATCTTAGCAATTAATTCCGCTCTCAATTTGATTGCTATCGTGTTTTACTCAGGAATTTCTACACTGTACCGGGTACATACTATGGTATGTACCCGGTATTTGACCCAAATCCTACTAATATTATAAACTAGCTGATACGACTTTTCATCCTCGTGAAATAATTTTTTTTAATTTTCTGTGGGAACTCCTTAATTTTCCGGGATAAAAAGCTGGCCTATGATACTCTCCAGGTCCTCAACTTTACCCATTACCCATGCAAAGAATCACGTCGATCCGTTGCTCTGTTGCAGCGTGATTGAAGGACAAACCAACAAAGGACAAGCCACTTTCGCATTTATAATATTAGTATGATAAGTACGATGTGACACTTTGGATTTTTGTAATTTTGCATGTGTCCCTTCACGCCACAGTTATAATACGTAAGTTAATTGTAAGTAAGGTAAGTAAATTTTTTGCAAAACCTGTAGACTCTGTTAAAACGTTCGCGCGAAACGTCTACGTCAGAGAGTAACGTTTCGCCATGCCCACCTAGTGTGTGCACTTTATACAAAAGTGAATGTGGTGGACTTTTTTTATCTTGAAAAGTTCGACGAACTTCATTTATCCTGTCTGTGTGTACCTACTAGAGACTCTAGTATGTTTACTTACGCCCTAAGCCAATGTTTTACTTTAATAAACTCTCAAAAGAAATCATCACAAAACTTAACCAAACACCAAAAGAAACGATATCACGCCACAAAGGAATGAATAAAAAGATTTTTCCCGGGGATAACGCCGTCTCAGCTATTCGGGGCTTAGCCCGGGAATCGAACTCCGACCCGGCCTCTAATCCAGATATCATTTATCATGTTCCCAGCCTTTTGCGACCAGTGGTGGCGCCACATGTGACGGATTACCGCGGTAATCATTAATAATTGCTCTAATGTATAAAATATTTTATTGTTAATATTATCATAATACTGTAAAAATATGGACATGTAATGCTTAGAATTTAAAAAAAAACTGGTCTTATTCTTTATCTGTATTTTAAAAGGATCCAAGGTAGGAAGGCAAAATTTCAGTTTTGTAGGCTTTTTGGCTAGGCGTTGATGGGTAAGTCAGTGAATGAGAAATTTGAAGATTGAAATGAGCATAAGAAAATCGTTTTTCAGATTAGATTGATTAAAATTGAACGGTTTTCTAATTATTATCCTGGTAAAATGTAGGCACACATTTATCGTCACAATGTGGCGATACCCGTATTTGCAGTCAGGATCCTAAACTGCTGTCCAAACAATTTTGCTTGTGTCTCAAATAAAAATAGTCCCTAAAATAATGGTTATAAATTTATAATCCTAAAGCGCGAACGTCAACAATATTAAAATAATGGTATGATGCCGTGTAGTGCAGTGGTGGGTTTAATATAACTGCCATGCCCTTAACAGGTTAGCCCGCTACCATCTTAGACTGCATCATCACTTACCATCAGGTGAGATAGCAGTCATGGGCTAAATTTGGAGACGGAATTTAAAAAATATTAAGTATGAATTGATAGAATTTTTTGAATTAAAATTGAACTTTAGTGTGCATAGTGTTAGAGTTCATAATAAAATAAACACAAACAGCAATGTTTCGTTCCACTCACACCCCGTGATACTAATAATCGAAAATTGAATAAGATATACTTAGATATAAGAGCTTATAATATTCCTAAATCTATGCTAATATTATAATATTATAGATTGCGAAATGGTTGCGAAGGTCAAACGGCAATCTAAAATTCGATCTGTCAAAAAGAGTATCAAAAAAGGGCCCGGTTAAATACGTACCGGGGAAAATGTCGCGAAATCCGACCACGTAAGCCCTTATCGATATTTTGTTATCTGTATTCAGGGGGAAAATATTCTGGATTGCGTTAAAACATAGCGTATTACTGCAGTTTAGCTATCATATAGTGGGGGTCATGATTGCAAAAAAATACCACTATCTTTAGCCTAGCTACGATTTCACAAAAAGTTCATTAATACAGACTAATTTTATAATGCGAAAATGTGTCTGCCTGGTCATGGCCAATATTAACAGATTTTGAGGAAAATTGGTACGGAGATAGGTTGCATCCCGAGACTTCAAAACTTAAATCCACGCGTGCGATGTCGCTGACATCATCTAGTGTATATATTAAGCGAAATTTTCGTTGGTGGTAGGTATCTACGAGTTTTAATAATTGACTCCAACAAATTAAGTTACTTTGATGTACCGCGAAGACATCTGTCCTTTTTTGTGATTAAATTTACATGCATCCTATCCCAGTTTTATTTATACTTTCCTCTCATAATTATTGGCATATCGAAGCAAGCTAAATCATTCAACACATTGATTCATACATTTTAATGTTGTTGACCATATCGAGCGGATTAGGGATATTTGAATTCCCAACTGTATATGATTGTTAAACTGTGGTGTTACGTCACTCAAGGCACGTAGTATAAAAAAATAATATATTTATAAGCTTTATTGCGATATGGACTATCGATACAGCTTGCCGCATCACTAGTGATGTATGATGCGTTTTTTATCCGTTAATTTTTTCGACGGCTGTGTTTTATTTTTGTTTGCGCTATAATTTTTGTGAGGAATATTTTTGCATTCGACTTTCATTAAATCACAGTAAACGGATGGACAAAGTTTGTGAGAGAGAAATCGCTACCTATATTACAAAAGCGCATGTTCGTTTGTTTGTTGGTCAGCTCCTCAATCACGTGACGTGATTTTTGGATATATTTAAATAAATACATGAAGTGTAAGGTCGATACTTACGATACTTTTAACCCCAAAAATTAAAGAGTTCCCAGGGGATTTTAAAAAACCTAAATCCATGTGGACGAAATGAGATGAACTGTGTATATTTCATACAGGAGGATTCTACTACCAGTTCGGAAAGAAGATTGTACTGAGAAGAACCAGCAAGAAACTCAGCAGTTGCTTTTTTTTGTCGCGGGCATCATTTTATTGATTAATAAAGATAACGATAACATAGAGAATTTCACCTAATCTCTAAACAACAGGTAAATTGTATTTTTCTAGAATAAATAAAAAAAAGCAAGCTACAGAAGCAAAAATACACTGAGCTTCATTAAAACGTGTCGCCTGAAGCGGCAGACCGTAAAAACGTCAGCGCTCCATTGTTGGTACCGCATTACGGATACATCGACTATCGATATGCCCATTACTGCGCTGCACATCACTATTGACGTACGATTTCTTTTAATGTTTTATTTTTCCGGCAACGTGATTTATTTTTATTTTATTTTTGTGAAAAATAAAATAAATAAGTATAGAATTAGTAGATTATTAACCAAGGGGATAAAGCAGTGTCTTCTGTCGCGGGTGACGATTTAAATCGCGAGCGTAACGAAGGACTCGAGGTTTACTCCCGAGCGTAGCGAGGGTGTCAAAAACTTAAATCACGAGCGAAGCGAGGGATTTAAGACGAGTCCTGAGTGTAGCGAGGGATTTAAGTTCACCCAAGACTAAGACAGCTTTATCACCGAGGAAAATACTCTACTTTTCGTACCATTTGCGAAAAAATTAACACAATAATAATAATATGAGATAAGTATTTATTAAAAATAATGGCAATCAAAAGTAAAAGTTAACATTCGAAATATTGGTCCAATTATTGATAAAGAGAGTTCATAAGTTTTTAAATAATTTTCCTTGGATTTTGTTGGAAGCAAATTATTTATAATTGCGGCAGCATTTGCACTGATGGAATCCGACAATTCACTGCTTTGATTTAACATCGTAACGTATTTTTAGAACATTAACTTATTTATAAAAATAAATTAAAATAAACTTAACGTTTATGTATTTGAAGAAAACAAAAACGCGGCAAATTCCTAGACTAATATTTTTTTGTCGGAAAAGCAAAGGCATCAAGCTCATACGGCCTTGTCGGTTTTTGTAATTTTATTTAATAATCATAACTGCATAATAAATGCGTATTCCTTTTTCAAAAAGATGTATTGCTTTATAATACAAACTCAATGGTGTAAACACAGCTGATGTAGTTCAGTATTTCGGTAAGTATTCCAAATTTAAATCACATTCTCCCCCTAGAGGATGAATGAAATTCAGTACAATTTTCTTTCCCTGTTTTTAACAGATTAAAAATGACTATTGTTATGTTCGCTTTTTGTGGCATAGAATGTCACTTTTTTGAGCAAGTGGTACGAAAAAATTATTATAATACGATGAGTATGGTTATAGCGCGGTTTTCCGGGTGGTCGGGCTTATGGAGTTCAAATGCACGGTATGAGAAATTAAATATCACTAGATTTAACTTCTTTTTTATTATTACGAGTCACGAGATAGGCTTGCGCTTGACCACAATCATGCTTAGTGCCAAGCAATGTCTAGGTATATTATTTTGTCCAACCATTTATTTTACTTTTAACTTATGCACGCATATGAAGTGTCATAATTATTGAAATAAACCTTTACATTGTAATAAGATTTTTCACTTAGTTAACGTTACTATTATAACTTCAATGGTACGTTGCAGTTCTAAACCGACACGCAAAGCACTAAGCACTAGCTAAATCCGAAATCTTAGCGGGAAATTTGTATTGGATTTCACAGACATGTAAAGGCGACTTGCATCCAACGGGCTTAGTAATTAAGATTTAATAGCACGTTCGCTCAACTTGTCTAGGGTTGTCACGCGTCCCGGAAAAATATCCAGGACTTGATCTAGTCCCGAATTATACATAAGGGATAAATGCGCCTTCCTTATAATATGGAGGACAGGACAGACGGAAGACATAGACCTAGGTCCAGATTCAGCGACTCCTTGAGACTCGTTTAATGTCGTCTGCTAACTTTTCAGTACTAGGTTGCCATTCAAGCACCGAAACTTACACTCATATTACCAATGCGATAGTGTGTCTATATTTGATTGTTGTATTGACTTTTAATTTAAACAATGAAGCAACGGTTTGACTTGATTTTTTTGCATTTACTAAGTGACGATTTGGATAGTCCATAGACTTTTCATTTTTCAAAGAACCTCGTTTTACGGGATAGAAATTCCAATTTGTACTGTCTAGTGGTGACAGCCCTAGACTAAGTGTGTATTCATAGAAATGCTTGAATATTCGCTTTGAGTCTCCCAGTGTAGAAATTAAACGGATTTTTAAAAGGTGGGCCTCTGGGTATCTTTTCAAAGAGATGGTTTCCAAAGCGTGATGCTGATCGCAAAAAGTCGGCGAGTTTTGTAAAAACCCGGCCAAGTGTGAGTCGGACTCGCACCCGAACGGTTCCGTACCATCGTACAATTTTTTTAACACTGTATGAGAAACAAGAAAGGTGCTCAAAAATCACGTTTCTTGTATGAGGTCGCCCTTTTTTATTACAAGCGTAATGCTAATCTCTTTAACGCCTTCGTATAATTATAACGCTAGAACTTCAGATACAGGTAAATTAACAAATTGGCTTAGTAAAGGTCTAGGCCCATTACGGAGACGACGTGCGGCGGCGCGACGGTGCGACGTGGCACGAAGCGGCAAGTATTCCTTGTACAATTATGTCGCAGTCCATCTCCGTACCGCATCGTTTAAGTGAGCCCAGCTCCATTCAAACTCATACAACTTGTCGCTACGTGCCGCGCCGAGCCGTGCATCTGTATTGGGGCTAGATCTCTATAGAAACTCGTTTGCACCCTTTGCGTACGGAACCCTAAAATCTTTTTTTTGTGCGCTACCCTCCCTCAGAGTTCGGACTTTATAATTTAGCTCAAGTACACCATTCATTTGGGTCCGAAAAATGACTTAGGTACCTGATTTAAACGCTTCTATACATGCAATATTCTCAAATAAATTTTAATGAAAAATATATTTTAATACTATATAAGTAAGGTACAAAATAATAATATGTAGGATATGAATTCCATAATAGTAGATAATTAACCAAGGGGATAAAGCAGTGTCTTCTGTCGCGGGTGACGATTTAAATCGCGAGCGTAACGAAGGACTCAAGGTTTACTCCCGAGCGTAGCGAGGGTGTTAAAAACTTAAATCACGAGCGAAGCGAGGGATTTAAGACGAGTCCTGAGTGTAGCGAGGGATTTAAGTTCACCCAAGACTAAGACAGCTTTATCACCGAGGAAAATACTCTACTTCTCGTACCATTTGCGAAAAAATTAACACAATAATAATATGAGCTAAGCATTTATTAAAAATAATGACAATCAAAAGTAAAAGTTAACATTCGAAACATTGGTCCAATTATTGATAGGCAAATTATTTAGCGGCAGCATTTGCACTGATGGAATCCGACAATTCACTGTCACTGTAGCTTTGATTTAACATCGTAACGTATTTTTAGAACATTAACTTATTTATATAAAAAAATAAAATAAAATTAACGTAATTGAAATTGAATTGTAATTGAAGAAAACAAAAACGCGGCAAATTCCTAGACTAATATTTTTTTGTCGGAGAAGCAAAGGCATCAAGCACATACGGCCTCGTCGGTTTTCGTAATTTTATTTAATAAACATAACTGCATAATAAATGCGTATTCCTTTTTCAAAAAGATGTTTAATGCTTTATATACAAACTCAATGGTGTAAACACAGATGTATTTCAGTATAAATTTCGGTAAGTAGGTATTCCAAATTTAAATCACATTCTCCCCCTAGAGTCCTAGAGGTGAATGAAATTCAGTACAATTTTCTTTCCCTGTTTTAAACAGATTAAAAATGGCTATTGTTATGTTCGCTTTTTGTGGCATAGAATGTCACTTTTTTGAGCAAGTGGTACGAAAAATAATTTTTAAACGCACACCCAGGCACAATATACCTAATCTACTAGCAGATGCCCGCGATCTCGTCCGCGTGGATTGAAGTTTTTCAGTTCCCGCTTTAACTCTTCAATGTTCCGGTATAAAAAGTAGCATAAGTGTTATTCCAGACTATAATCTATTATTGGGCCAAATTTCATCCAATTCTGCTTAGCCGTTCTGGCGTGATTGATTAACAAACATCCATCCATCCATTCATCCATTCATCCATCCATCCATCCATCCATCCATCCATCCATCCATCCATCCATCCAAACTTTAGGATTTTAATGATTACCTATAAAGAGGGTATACATTCTTTAGTTTCCTGTAAATAGAGGAAGTCCCCATCCATTCACTCGCCCGGCTCAAAATTGCTTAACCGAGCGGCACGTGTATACGCAAACTGGCCTTTGATTACCGCCGCTAAGTTACAAACGAAGTTCACTGGCTCAATTCGCTTTGATCAATTGTCAAGTTCAGCCGTTGTGAATATTACCTATTCGCTGCTATTCTGTACAACTCTGTTTTCGTCTAAGAGCTCGTCATTGAGTTTACCGTCGAATTTGATGCCGAAACTGAAGTCTCAATTATTATTATTTTGTCTAATATAACTCATATTCACTTACAATTCTTCGACTTTACTCTCATCTATGAGTTTGTGAAAGTTATTTTATAGCACTACCGGGTGGTGCAAGCCTTTATCTGCGCGAGTTCATTTTTTTATTATTCCTTCTGCAGGTTGCAGTAGGAGTAATAAAAAAATCACTATACAAAATGTCATCAAAATAGATTGAAAAGATGGGACTTTAAAGCGTCATGGTTCCATGGTCAACCAGGAACTAAAAGCTATATGTGTTAAGTAATCCAAGATCGAATTAGCGATTGAAAATTTTACACACACAAAAATACACATCTTGACAAAACTAAACACTTTCGCAATTCTAAAATCGGTATTTTTTAAGGGGTAAGTAAGTAAGTATATGAAAGAGTTTGTTCAAAATTTAAAAAATGTTTTTATACAAATAAACTTTTACAAGTGCTTTTGAATCTTCTAGTGAATCTACCACTGGTTCGGAATGCCGTGTTTGCCATGGTTGCCATGGTTGAATGAATGGAGAAAACGTAGGCAGCACGTCAACGCTGCGTCAGCGCTGAGACACTTTAGACTTAGAGAATAACTTCGCTGTTTCACCAAAGGAAAATACAATATAAAGCACGATGGGTATTGATAATTTACTTTGAATAGCCATTCAAATTCAAAATAATGCTCCATCCGAAATCGAAATCGGCCTATTATTAGTTATCTTCCGTATCGTCAAAAGGGTCTGCCTGTGATCATTAATTACTTATTGTTTATTATTTTGTTGACTTGCTAGCGATATTCTAGCGAGGATCGCAGAGTTGATCCTCAAATTTAGCCTTCAAAATCAGTTTTAATATTTCAAAATATATATTTATTTTTAGTAAGATTTTTAGTCCAGTATCCGTTAAGATATGGAATGCTTTTCACGTAGTAAGACGCAAACTCTTAAATAGTCGATGAGTGGCGAATAGCCGGTAGCAGACTGAATTTCCTAATTCAACAGTCAAAAGCACCCGTATTTATACAAATTATTCCAACAAATGAATAGAGTTACACATTGAATGAGTCATATATCAATTTTATAAAAAAAATTATACTCTTATACCTTGTCTAAAAATTTCACGGAGTGAAGCGTTCGTTGAGAAAATTTTTAAGATTTGTGTGGTGTGGTGTTGTGGCGGTGCGAATTGTTGGCTTACTGGGCGGTGAATATCGCAAGCATATGCAAGATACATACTGTACCACAAAGATTTGTCTACTGTATCTAGCGGATTATAGCGAATTAAACTTCTATTTCTTTATTTAAACAAGGGTATATCAGGGTCGAGACGTTAACGACAACGTCCCAATCAAAAAACAGGCAAAATATTGCCCCAAATACATCTGTTACACATAATGGGACAATTTTGGCAATTGATAAAAAGGTTACACACGGGTATAGTATAAAAAGCACCCGATATCTACGAAAGTAAATGTCGGGCGAAGATTTGCGCGAGTGTCCCCAAAGATTTGTGTCCCCACTTTGGCGGTTACAAATAAATTTCTTCTGGGCATTCTCATTTCCGTTTTGAGGTCGTTTTGGTCGTCGTCGTTTGAAGTAGACTTTTCTGACGATCTCCCTGGCGCAATTATATGAACTCTGTGGTGTTATCGGGTTCGATCCCCGGCAGAGGTAATTTGGGAATTATTTACTTATCACTAGATGAGCCCCGCGACTTCTCCCGCTTTTTTTAAAGTTTTTTTATTCCCGCGGAAACTCCTTAATTTTCCGGGTCTATGTCCTTCCCCTGGACCCAAAGTATCTCAACGTTAAATTTCATCAAAATCGGTTGAAAGCGTAGCTGCCGGACAGAAAGACAGACAGACATACCTACACACTTTCGCATTTGTAATATTAGTATGGATTTTTAAATTGTCATTGGTCTGGTCTGACCCTATTGGCAAAGACCTTGAAATTTCATAGGATTTTTTCTGAGTTTTTACGAAAAAAAAATTCAAAATTCCACCTCGATTCTTTTAGATTTTTTTATAATTGCCTGCATCATGAATGGAATCTAGTATCAAAATAACAAGTTTCAGCGATATAATAATACCTTTACTCCGAAAATTCGACACGACCTGAGAGAGATCAGACGCAGGACCGACGGCTTTAAATGTGCTCTCCGAGGCAAGGGAATATATTTAGCGCTAATAGATCAGTAAGGATAAGTCTTGTAGGTATTTAGAACTGACGAAAAAAAACACCTACTTACTGAGCATGAAAATAAAAAAAAACCTTCTTTTATCTACGTCTTCTACATACAAGATTTCCCGTTAAATCATTTATCGTTTGACTGACGGGAAATAACGTGACCTCTCAAACATAACAACCCGATCAATGAGAAATGCCCCGGACAAGGCCGAAACCTGGTAAAAGTTAAAGAAAGAAAAAAAGAAATAATAAAATATCATAGGAGCGAGTTCTACCTTCCTAGTGATGTGCAATATCACGCATATCGATGTAAATCTACACCTGAGTGATGTCGATAAAGTTAATTAGGTGTACTACGTCAATCTTGCTTTCGTCAATCTTCATTGCATAGTCTGTCTGATAAAAGCTGGAAGTTCAAAATGGCGGGAAATACATTATAATACAAAATAATAATAATGTAGCCTCTCAAAAAATTATATCTCTAGCTCTAGCTCTGAATTGATGAGAAATTCTCTGGACATGGAAAAATACCAGGAAAAAGCTATAACCACCACCACCACTACAGCCTATTAACGTCCCACTGCTGGGCACGGGACTCCACTCTCATAGGAGAGAGGGTATTAGAGCTTAGATCGATCAGATCTACGTAAATATACAGTACTATAAGCCCCGTCAATTGAAATAGTTTCTTGCTAGTTCTTCTCAGTAGGTAGAGTCAAACAAGACTATCTTAAGAGAAACCTGTACGTCCTATATGAAATAACCATATTGTGTTTTTTTTGTGTGTCATTAGTACATTTCCGACTTCTTCTTTGCAACTCGTTAATAAGCTATGTCGGTTACGTATCCTGACTTTTGTAGGGACCTCTGCATTTCTAATTTGATCACGTGGCTAGATACTCCAAGCTTGGCACTATTCATCGTTCATTGAGTGATTCTGGGCTTTCTTAAGATGCCCATAAAATCTTAAAACCAAAACGTCTTTCTTTTTCGCAATTCTATACGATGTGTTTTTTAAACCAAACCCATATTTTATATACCATCGAGTAAATCGAAGCATTTTATCGATACAGATTACTATAAATGATTCAATTTTATTTGCTTATCGATAAAATCGTATTGCGATAAAATCGAATTGTTATTAGGCCGGTTAGTTGGTAATGCGAGAGTACGCTTTGAATCGAACCGAAACAGTCAAGTGCAAATAGGATCCTCATAGTGGGAGGGTTCTGTATCAAAACATGGTTTAAATTTATTGTAAGCATACCATGGGATTTGTAAGAAATGTTTTTGGACTTATTTATTTAGATTCATCAACCTTCCTGCCCACTTTACACAACTGACTTTGGTAAGTCAATGAAAATTATAATGGGAAGTTAAACTCAAACTCAAAGTATATTTTTTCAAATTTGGAACCTACACAGTACACCTTTTGAAAGTCACGTTTACAAAGTGTAAGACGTGATGGTGATAATTAACCACGGTATCTTAAAACTAAAGCTTGTCTAACAAAGCCTAAATGCCTAGATCAATAATGATGCGCCCGCGTTTGAATTACATTTTTAGGGTTCCGTACCCAAAGGGTAAAAACGGGACCCTATTACTAAGACTCCGCTGTCTGTCTGTCTGTCTGTCTGTCTGTCTCCAGGCTGTATCTCATAGACCGTGATAGCTAGAAAGCTGAAATTTTCACAAATGATGTATTTCCGTTGCCGCTATAACAACAAATACTAAAAATTAAAAAAATATATATATTAAGGGGGGTCCCCATACAATAAACGTGTTTTTTTCGTATTTTTTTGCTCAATATTAAAAACGGTAACAGGTAGACGGTTCAAATTTTCACAGAATATTAACTTGTATATTACCTTTCAAAATAAATAATTAAATATCAATAAAGTAAATATTAAAGGGGGGCTCCCATACAACAAACGTATTTTTTTGATATTAACAGTAAACCTCTACAAACAAAGTTAGTTTTGCGGTTCATTAACAAAGGTAATTATACCTACTTCTTGAGTACGGAACCCTCGGTGCGCGAGTCCGACTCGCACTTGGCCGGTTTTTATAAAATAACATCATAGCGGGTTACATTTTTAAAAGTTAAAGGTACGGAACCCTAAAAAGGGGTCGAAAAGAGGCTGAAATAGGGGTTGAAAATAAATATTCGAGTGCCATGTAGGTTTTAGATTGCGATTCGTGATAAGATAAAAGTGCGTTTAGGGTCGTTTACCGGTCATTTGTGGGGTTAATTACTCGTTAATTGCACGTTTAAATTACTGGGAAATCGTAGTTGAATCAATTTGAAGGGGCTCAGCTGGACTTAATTTATTTTTGTATTGCTTAGTTTGAAAAGCTGTATTAAGGCTAATTGTTATTGTTTATAACTATGCAATAATAAGAGGGTTTGTACCTTATGGATTTATATTTGAAATACCAAGTTTGAATTATGTCTAATACATATATTTTTATCCATAATGTAAAAAGTCCGTGAAATCTATCAATTAAATGTTTATTTATTCAAATTAGTACACTTTTAGACGTCCAATAAGGCATAAAACATGATGGTGACAATCAATTATTACGGTATCTTAAAAGTAAAGCTACGGGGGTTCCGAACGCGCCCTGGTCTGAGAAGAGTCCACAAAAAACTTAGCCGGGGTTCTTTTATCTTCACTTATTACCTTTAAAATTTAGATTTTCGTCGTACATTTGGGATAAAAAAAGTGTAGCAAACGATTTTAGTTTTCTACACTTTTCGTCCGCACGCATATTTTATTTACTATAGAGCTGCACAGACTACCACGACAGGAAAAATCTTTTCTATAGAGCAGAAATTTTGTAGCCATATCATTATTGTTGATTTTCGTGTTTTTAGAATTATAATCCTCATTTTAGGAACGTTATGGTAGGTACGTGACAACAAACAGTCATTTCGAGTAATATCTCTAAGTATTGATTTAAGTGTTGGCAGTATGGCCCCAGTGTTATCACTAGTGTGTTTTCGACCTTAGTAGATACAAGTTACTAGTACCTAAGTATGGATTTTGTACGTACATCGTACGTGATAGAACTAAACGAAAGCAAACTCCAATAAAGACTTATAAACCGTTTAGAAACTCCGACGGTCATTACCGAGGCCGCCTCTAATACTATAAAGCCCCGCAATAAAATCGATAACTACGTAATAGTGCTGTGATAGTAACGATTTAGGTACAGTAACATCACTAGCTTGTTGACATTGCTGACTAGATGATGCCCCGTGGATGAAGAATTATTTATTTACCGCGGGAACTCTTTAATTTTCCAGGATAAAAGTGCCTATGTCCTTCTCCGGGGTGCAACCTACGAGGCACCAAATTTCATCAAAATCGGTGGAAAAAATGGGCCGGGAAAGTGTAGCGGTATTGATAATTAGTATGGATACATATTTTGATATTTGTCTTATCTATAAATGGGAGGTCCCGGGTTCGAGCCGCGGCAGTTCTGTAATTTCCCTGGTCTGGCCTGGTGGGAGGCTTCGGCCATGGCTAGTTACCACCCTACTGGCAAAGACGTGCCGCTAAGCGATTTAGAGTTCCGGTACGGTGCCGTGTAGAAGCTGATTAGGAGTATGGGTTGAATATAACTGCCCTTCCCCTAAAAAGTAAGCCCGCTCCCACAGACTACTATAACCTGCCGCTACCAAAGACTGCATCATCACTTACCATCAGGTGAGATTGCAGTCAAGGGCTAACTTATTGTAAAAAGAAACTCTGGGTGGATACAAACAGTTCGCATCCCGTAAATCAGGTCCCGTCGTCGGGTATACGTGGTCTTAATACGATTTTAAAAGTGACGTATGCTATGTTTTATCGATAAGGCAATTAGCGAAATAGTTATGTCGATAGAATTTATAATCGATATCGATAATAATAAAAAATATTTGGAAATTTTAAAATCTTATTTACAAAATAGCTACTCACTTTTAGTTTTAGTTACCTTAGTTATTTTTGCAAAGGTGTTCTGTCAGAGATTTATTATGTGGCGGTCTTCGCAGTCCGCAGATAATCCAATAGATGGCATTACTAGTGGCGCACGATGAACATGAAGAGCCCAACTCACGCTAACGAAGCGTTCTCGGAATTAGACTATTTATACGACCTCCAAAGATGAACGGTCGGACCAGTGGTCCCCGAGCACAACACCCGCTCGGAGGATGATCATCCTATTGTTACGGTCGAGCCATATCACCTGCTTCCGTACAATTATATTCTTCCTTTTTGTACCAAATTATTGTAAATAAATTTCTTTACCTTCTTTCTCAAAAAAAGCTCACCCTAATGTATATTATATAGAAAATTACCAGACAGATTTAAAAAATTGCAGGTACTAAAGATAAAGTTAGATACTATAAATTGGTATTAGAATTGGAACTAAGGTTCCAATTTAGTTCGAAACCTAATCCAGAACGACTATCTCGATTAGTATAAGATGGAACAAATTGAAAAACAGACTTGTTTTGAAAGGAAAAGTCTTAAGTTTGAGATTAGAAATTCTAATACGAATGGAATGCAGACAAAGTTAAAAGTATCGATAAAATGGCATCAATAGCTTGGAAGAATAGTATGAGAAACTTCGATTTAGATAAAATAATGTCGATAGCTTGTCAAATAATAAAAACTATCGACGAAAATCGATATTTTTATATAACATCGCCATTGTAATATTTATTGTAAATATCGATAAAGTAATGTTAAGATATGAATATTAGACGTTTTTCATAAAGTTTAATTTGCAATCAAAAAATTAAATAAAGAAATGAGAAATTAAAAAAATTATATTACTTATTATATTTACAAAAAATACACGCCGTCCAAGTGATCGTTATGGGGCATGGTGTCCAAAACGAATGGTGTACCTCGTTGATTAGCAAAATATTAAAATGAGGCTTTAGAATTTATCGATAACATAAAACCAATAGTATTCGGAAAATGTAAAAAAGAAGCTATTCCGTTAAATTTCGGTTAGATAATGTAGTATAAAATTTTATCATTCTGTGAATACAATTTTCTGTAGAATCGTTAGCTGTGGTTTTCGATGCCATTTTGCATACATTATTTAAATTTGAATATACATAATATGCAATAAGACGGAGTTGATAACATATCTTTCAGACGTTTTGCTAAGATTAAGGGGAAATATTATTGGACTAGATTTTGTCCGCGACTTCTTCTGCGTTGCTTAAGTTTTTTGGGAACTCTTTAATTTTTTGGCATCTATAGCAGCCTATTTCCTTCCCCGGGACACAACCTATCTCTATTATAGTATTATTATATTTTTTTCTAATAATAGTTTTCGAAGATACAACTATCTAATATCATCGAAACCGATTGAAAAGATGAACCGTTATAGCGTAGCAGACAGACAGACACACTTTCGCATTTATAATATTAGTACGTTAAAATAATGTGGTTCAATTTTCGCGTTTTAACTAGCGTTAAAATTAACGGGAGTTGAGATGTACTTAGTGGAGTAGAATTAAGGTTTATGGTAAAACTAATTAGAACAAAAATTATTTCTGGTGCAAATGGAAGGTAATGATAGTGGCGATGGTTTTTTGAGTTGCCATTTTAAACTGAATTAACTTCTGCTTAGGAGTTGAATTTTAAAAATCCTTTCTAAGCGTACGTGCCAACGTCATAAAAGCTATCTGTATGCCAAATTTCAGCTCGATTCGTCCAGTGGTTTGAGCTGTGCGTTGATAGGTGGATAGAGCAGTCAGTCAGTCAGTCAATTATTCATTATCTTTTTCCTTTCTTAGTAATCTCTATTGTCAAAAGATATATTTAATCCGAAAATAGCCAGCTTTTAATCTTATCTCAATCTTCAAAAGTTATTTGTCTAAAAATAGCCTCAACTCAAATATTTGTCGACGTACAATAACTAAAAATGTCTTTGTATTCACGAGGTAAGGCCGTGTTCTTTGCCAGACGTTTTTAACGAGAATAATGGCTGAAGCTTTTGAAATAAATCTTTTGACATTCTCTTTAGCATTGAATAATATTAATGTCACACTCGATTATAATTATATACTGACCCTTGTATAGTCCCACAAACTAATCTGACCCGGTGACAGCGTCGCTAGAATATATTTAAAACAAAATAAAAACAAACAGGCATACAAATTAGTTCCAATTTTGGCCACCGGGCCAGATAAGTTTGTGGGACTACACTACCTACGTTAAAAATCTACTTTTGATTAAACTGCTCTACTGACTGTGATTGATTTGCTGTTACCCATTGTAGGGGCATCTTTCAATCAAAAATGAATAACCATCTTCAAGGCAAGCGTGCAAAACTTAGGCTGCATCCTCTTTTCAGTTATTCTGATTAGAAAGCAGTAAGGGTTATCCATTAACTAAGAATCGAAGAAGCAATAAAAAAAGTATCCCATTGGGTCAGAAATGTCAGAGAAATCGGTGTACCATTTTGGAAGTCGGATAAATAGTATCGATATTTTTATCGATATAACGTTCGCCGACTGTTGCCCATCATTAAATGTACGGCAACATAAATCAAGGGGACATTCGCCCTATCTGTTGCCAGCTTAATACGATCCCTGAAACGTCTAGGGTTTGGGGTATGGGGACTCAGGGTTGCCCAAACCAAGTTTGAGAAGTCCTGATTTTTTTAAATGATAATTTGTACTAACCTATGCTATCCATTATATAGCTGATAGTAGTGAGGTTTAGCACGATACACACTGGGTAACTTGTAAGTTAAGTTAATGTAGATTCAAAGTTAATTTATTAGTTCAGTAAATTTTATTTTTGTTTTTGAAAATAAATTGAGCACCCTTAGATTCTTGCCGGCTCTTCTCAGTAGAATCAATTTTCCGAACCGGTGGTAGAGTCTTAAAGTATCATAAGTGACACAAGTTGTCCTACATGAAATAAATAAAACATAAATCATAAATAGTTTGTTAAATTAATGTGTTTGTCAATAAAAAAAATTTCTTTTTCGTTGATCATTGGGTCGGTAATCGTTAAGACTCTGGGTTTTTCATTCGGGGGTCCAAGATTCGAAGTTTCTTAGTTATGTGCGTTGTAAAGAAGTAAATATCACTTGCTTTATTGGTAAAGAAAAACATCGTGATGAACGCTAGAGTAAATTCAAGGTTAGAAAAGCAGATTCCCTCAGAAAAATAAACAGTTTACACTTTTCACCATTCGAATTCTATTAAAGTAGGCACCCCAAAACGACATCAGGGAAATTTCTGAATAATAGGGAGTTTCCGCTATCTGGCAACTCTATAGGGAGAGCGGGAGGAAGTTTTTTACCACCCCCCGTATAGCTCGTTGTATCTTCGGACTTTTTATAGGATTTCGATATGGTTTATCGAATGATGCACTGTTTTTTTTGATTCTTTACTTTTTTTGATTGAATTGAGTATAGTTTGGGAACTCGGGTTTCCAGCTGAGTGTTTTAAAAATTGGATGTTAGTTTTGTTTTATTTAGGAAATCTGTAGTGTATTGTATGTGTAATTTCGAATATTTCGTATTTTGATCAAATTGAAATGTTTTTTATTCAAATAAATTTTTACAAGTGCTTTTATCGTATGTCGTCGAGTGAATCTACCATTTTAGATTTGCCTAGACGAGTGGCCTAGTTGCGACAACGCATATCAGGCGATCGCGATAGTTAAGCATCGTTGAGCCAAGTCAGTAACTGGATGGGTGACCGAATCTAGTAGTCCGAATTCGGAGTTTTCGTATCTTTAATGCATCTGAGAGCATGTTAAGCAGTCGGTCTCGGTTATTATCATTTACATCTGACTATAATCGTTAGTAACCTAAGTGTTGAAACTTGAAATACTCTTAGTTGATTTGTATGCGGAAGAACCTGAGAACACACCGCATTATTATCCCAACAAAACCTCTGTCATCATGTGATTAATGGAATAGGTTCACGACCCTCAGCAATTAGAAATACGACGCAGAGACATATAGCTAAGATATTTTCTCACATACCTGTAAGCCATCCGGATTTGCTCGCCGTTCTTGTACCATATGAGCTGAGCGGGAGGGTTGCCACCACGACTCCTGCAGACCAGCTCCAGGCTCTGTCCCCGCCGGACGGTCTCCCCTTCCGCGTAGCCCTCAATGTAGGGGGCTCCTGGCGGGTCTGGAAAGAAGAAAAAAATATAATGTACATTAAAATGTTTTGGTTTAAGGACATTTATTACTCAAAAAGAATATAAATATATAGTTAAAAATTACATTGAGAATTTTATCATTAAAATTTAGTAAGTACCTATTGACATTGTATTATCTACGTTAGTGTCAAACTATATGTAATAGTTACAGATTAAAGTATAAAACAATGTTTAAATGAAAATGGTTGTCTGGAAGAGATCGCTTCTTAGCGATACCTATTGTACAGTTTGTCTTAATTCTTGTTTTTGTTTAAATTTGTTTTGTGTATGGTGTGTAGATAAAGTAAATTTTCATTTCATTGAAATGCTTACAAAACTGGTTATGTAAATTTGCTCTAATGGCTATAGTTCCTTAGTTTAAGATGATTTGATTTGATGATGAATGAGATGGTGATAAGTAAAAAAAAACCCGGCTGGGTTTGTGGGCTCTTCTCAGACCAGGGCACGTTTGGAACCCTCGTAGCTTTAGTTTTAAGATACCGTAACTGATTATCACCATCATCTTTTATAAGTAAGTAAATGACGTCAAAAGGTACACACCTATAGTGTACCTAAATTGAATAAATGAATATTTGGTTGATTGGTAGGGGAGAGGTTATGTTAGCATAAGCTGTTCCTATAGGCTTATCTATGTCACCGTAAGATTGTAAAAACCGTTAGATTATAATCTAACACGCTAAATTGTAAATTGTCGAATGATTAGGTACAATATATCGGACTATTTTTCGGTAGATTGTAATCTGTTAGGTTTATTAACCCGATAGAACCTAAGTGCCCGTCCTGCGGCCAGGCACTACTTGATTATTTATGTCGAACCCTAACCTAACGTACAAGAAAAAGACAAGAAAACGTAAATACAATGAATATTTCAAAAATTGACACTTAAAACATTGAACGGTTCACAATCTTTCGACTGTTCACAATCTATCGAAAAAAAAGCGTTAGATTACAATCTTACGGTGACATCTATACCACCAGTTTTGACGAAAATGTGTACTAAGATGGGTTGCGTCCCGAGTATTTACGCAGCATCGTACCAGAACGCTTCACTTTAAATAGAAATCAAGTTCAGTCGTAGTCGACTGAACAATAAAAAGATATCGGGAAAATCGTCCAAAGGCCACAAAAGTTGAGCAAACTGTACATCCCGTTTGGTTCAAAGGGCGGGCAACTTTGGGAACTACCAACTTGTGTTTGCCTACTGCCAGCACTTTGACGGGCTTTCGGCCTTTTTTGTATTTATTTTTCCGCTGACAAAACTTTTTTTTTCTGTTTTTAAGCATTGCAAAACTGAATGGATACAGATTGGGTACTTTCAAACGTCAAAACGCGCGCATAGTATGATTTCTTTTAATACAAGCCTTCTATAGTTATTTATTAATTTACTAGCTGATGCCCGCGACTTCGTCCGCGTGGATTGAGGTATTTTGGTTCCTGTGGGAACTCTTTAATTTTCCGGGATAAAAAGTAGCCTATGTGCTATTCCAGACTATAATCCATCTCTGTGCCAAATTTCATCTAGATCCGTTTAGCCGTTTTGGCGTGATTGAGTGACAAACATCCGTCCATCCATCCATACATGATTACATCCAAACTGAAAAGTTGGTAGACTTACCCTTTTCATCAAAATATATTTACATGTTAATATTAACAGCGTAAACACATACTACATAAATACGTATAATCTTATTACATTATTATAATTATAATAATAAATATTTCTGAGAAACTTCAGGAAAACTTGAACTCTTTATACCAGATTCAAGGGAACGACGACGTAAATACATAAAGTTAAGATAAATTTCAGAATCAACCTGTAATTTAACATAAACATTATTTTCTCTGATATTCAGGATAGAACTCTCTGCGCAAACATTATTATATTTTCCGAGAACTTAAACGGCAAAGTCGTTTCGCAAAAATGGAAACGAGATCTAATTAATTGAGCTTTTTATGACACGTTTACATTAGATCGGCTTGGACGTATACGACTGCAGCCGTTTTCGGTCACGAATTAATGTACCTAAACTTTAATTGGGTTGATCGCATTTGATTGGAGCCCGTTTGCAGTTATAGTCCTAGTGTAATAAGTTGTTAAAGGTGGCCGTGTCAGGTCATAACCGAGTTATGGAAACTTGCTGTTTGCCCATCCAAACCACCCAAAGTTGGATTCGGCCATTCGGTCACCGACAACATGTAAATAGGCCAATTCGGGGAACAAATCCGATTAATGTCCTCACGACCGAAATTTGCCACGGCGGCCAATCTCCAGAGACGAGAGATTAACCGCGCGGGAGATATTATAGTGCACAAGTGTGTGCGCAAACACAGGTGCACTCTCTGTTCCTTTACTTTCATAGCCCGATGGGATGGAAAATTGGACAGGACCGGAGAGAAATCAGGCGCAGAACCGACGGCTTAACGTGCTTTCCGAGCTACGAGGGTGAAACATCGGCAACTTCCTAACTCCGGGCTAGTACTGAGAATTTCTTGTCAGAAAAACCCAATACTTGATAAGGCCCAACCCCGGACTCGAACCCAAGACCTCGTCGGCTGCAGTCGAACATGCTAACCACTAGACCAACGAGGCAGAAAATCCGATTCAACCGAAAGCAGCTGACGCATTTTTTCACCGACCTAATGTAAACGTGCGATTTAGGACAAAAGTCGTCGCGCAAAAATGGAAACGAGATCTAATTAATTGTGCTTTTTAGCTATAAAGGACTGGAAGTGACAGCCAAGACAAAATTCCGCCTTTTTCATTACGTATTTAATGTCACTTCCAGGTCAATTAAGCTTTAAAAAGGTTTGTACACACTGGACAAACGAAATCGGCGAATATTTGGCCCTTATTTTGTGTTTTCTCTTAACTCATTTTAAAGCTAATGGTTATTTTCAAGCAGAAGAAGATTTCTACAGGATGTATTTCGTAGATAGTGCCAGAACAACAGAAGAACAGAACTTTTTGGTCTTGTTCATCCCTCACTTATCTATTAATGTAAGGCAAGATTCCGCCGCGTGCAAAGTTCCTTAACGGCGAAAAAGCAGCGGACAAGACAGGATAAAACGCCCGCGGTAAAGAAGAAACACGTTTTGTCCTATCGAGCTAGTGTGTGCAGTTCCATGTTAAAGTCCGCGTACGGACTTTATCCCTGTCAGAGAAAATATTTTATCTACTCCAGCATCGAAAAGTTCCAATTTCGAATTTGACAACTATATCGAATTGAACCCTCTTTCGTGTTTGCTTCTCATAACGATACAGTTCGTTGTATGGGAGCTGTATCGTTATGAGTCGTAGCTGTATCGATATGGTTATCTTCATAAATAGGATACCTATAGCTTAGCGGCTCTGGGTTCTGGCACTTTTGGTTTTTATTAATTTATAAAGTAAAAAATTATAAAGACGTCCTTGTCGTAGATAAAATCTTGTATGCAACTGTACGTAATTAGTCATTTTAATTCTCGTACTATCCTATTTTGATACTCGGCAAGCCTCGTATCAAAAAACAGCACTCGAATTAAAATGACCCTCATTACGATACAGTTGCATAAATAGCTATTTTCATATTATTACCTGCATTGAAAGTGCGAGTTTCAATGCCTGTTGAGCCACGCGAAACTAGTCAATTTCAGACGAATACGTCATTCAGCGGGTAGAAAACCATCAGTTTCAATCTTGTCAGAGTATTTTTTGGTTATTTTAAACCTTTTTAATTGCCATTATACCTACCCATCAACTTAACTGACTGATATCATATTTGTAAACAACAACTTAGAAGCTAATATAAATAAGAAATTCAATTTATAAAATATTATATTAATATTATATTAATATTTATTTAATAAAACTCGCACTTTTTATGCAGATTATATGAAAAATAGTGTGTGTGCCACGGGATGAAACACGAGTTCAGACGGGGGTGAAGTTGTCTGCTTGAGCGAAGCGAGGGCTGGCATCACCCGAAGTCTTGTTTCACCCCTAAGCACACAATATACTACATCAGTAGTATGTTTCCGCCCTAAGACGCTTAATAATTACACTATGTGCCGCACTCAGATGACAAATGCGTTTAGGACCTAAGTTTCCGCAGGCACGTAGTCTAGAATTAGCACTACACGCCATCTACATATATAGTTAAACTGTAATGTTTGTCGTGTAAGTTTGTTTGTCACTTGCACACACACTTGCAATGCTGGAGAGACAGTAATAATATGTAATACAAGCATGCGGCATGTCTGTTAGTCTAAACATGGTGTTTGATAATTTTGTTTAAGGGTGTGTTAAGGCTCTGGGCGTAGATACAATAGTGAAGATTCGTAGGTATGTCAAAAATAAATTATTTATTAGTGAGTATTAAACAGAGGGTCTTCTAAAAGACCTAAAATTTACATCTTCTGTTAGTTTTAAGTTTGATAATCATTTTAAACTATCGATTAAAGAAAAAAGTGAGTTGAAATTTGATGACGTCACAATGCATAAATTATTATGAGTTTTTTTGTTCAGTTTAGTATTGGTATACAACAGGTCTAAAAAGTAGAGAGTTGACACGGAGTTATAAAAAACCTTTTCCTCGCGGAAGAAGTCGCGGTCATCAACGAGTAATTAATAAGATAATATTCACGAAGAAAGTCTTGTTATATAAAAAATCTGACACCACATGTGTCTGAGTACGCGGTTATGTATTATTTTAGCATATTTGGCCCTCTGGCGCGATTCATGAGATCTAGTGAGGGGCGTAATGTTGATAAAATGATGTATCGATAGCAAGTAACATCGATAAGACTGTTATCGCAAAGGTATTAAGTACAAGTAAGTTGTGCTCTGAATATTTATAAAAAAGTAATTACAAAATAATCAAGTTATTAGTTTTTCAAATCAAATTAAACAAAAAAGGTATTTCACTTTACGTTACTTTTTTAATAAAGTTACTTTTTCAAATAATGCGAGCTGGGTACGTAGCTAATAAAAGTATTAAAATTTGATTAGAAACATTATTTTAATAATAATTATAAGGCCACGGCGTGTAGAAGTACCTATACCCAGCAGCAGACGTCTTAGATATTAACGGCATGCTCAATCACGTAACAGTCAGTCGCACAGAAAAACTATAGTATAAAAACCGGCCAAGTGCGAGTCGGACTCGCGCACCGAGGGTTCCGTACTCAAGAAGTAGGTATAATTACCTTTGTTAATGAACCGCAAAACTAACTTTGTTTGTAGAGGTTTACTGTTAATATCAAAAAATTACGTTTGTTGCATGGAAGCCCCCCTTTAATATTTACTTTATTGATATTTAGTTATTTATTTTGAAAGGTAATATACAAGTTAATATTCTGTGAAAGTTTGAACCGTCTACCTGTTACCGTTTTTAATATTGAGCAAAAAAATACGAAAAAAACACTTTTATTGTATGGGGACCCCCCCTTAATATATATATTTTTTTAATTTTTAGTATTTGTTGTTATAGCGGCAACGGAAATACATCATTTGTGAAAATTTCAGCTTTCTAGCTATCACGGTCTATGAGATACAGCCTGGAGACAGACAGACAGACAGACAGACAGACAGACAGACAGACAGCGGAGTCTTAGTAATAGGGTCCCGTTTTTACCCTTTGGGTACGGAACCCTAATAAAAGAAATCAAGTACTTGAGATAAATATCAATCGATATTATGATTTTCGTCACATCACTAACTGAAACTTGAGCATAGGGGGAAAGAAAACAACGCGCAATTATACAGGCTGATGGAATTTAATGTTGCGGAACACCATGTATTGTGACACTATCTTTTCCCCCAGTCTTTATTTAAAAACTAGCTGATGTGCGCGACTTCGTCCACGTGGATTGAGGTTTTTTGGTCTCCTTAATTTTCCGGGATAAAACGAAGTCCATGTGCTATTCCACACTGCTATCTATCCCTGTGCTAAATTTCATCAAAATCCGTTCGGCCGTTCTGGCGTGATTGAATTACAAACATCCATTCAAACTTGGCACTTTTAAGGCGCAGTGTTAACCACTGTTGCCTTAAAAGCGGAGGTCCCGAGTTTTACCTCGGCATCGTCAATTTGGGAATTTCTAAATTCAGTTTATTTCTGGTTGGAAACTAAAAAATCAAAAATCAAATATTTTTTACTCAAGCAGACTTTCAAAAAGTGCTTTTGAATAGAGTGAATGTACCCCACGTAACCAGTGGAGTAGCTGGAGTTGCTGGAGGGTCTACGAAAGAAACCTCCGCGTACAAGCCCTTTTCCCGAACAAAATTGAACAATTAATAATTCATAGAGTTCGCCACGGTACCGTCCGCGAAAACACAACTCCGTTTTGCAATTCCGAACTTGTTTGCCGACGGCACGGCGACCGGATGCTGCTGAGGCTCCAAAGGCAGTGTTATTTCAACGAACTCAATGTTAATTTTTGACTTTTCTGGCTCCAGTACACATTGGTCGAATGTCTTAAGACGATTTAGCACGTAAGTAATATCAACTACAATAAGCAAGTACTATTTTGAAAAAAAAAGACCTGCTAATGTCTGAAAATGTATTTCTTTTGCACGTTCAACCATTTTCACATATATTATTAACGCGAAAGTTTGGATAAATGGATGTTTGTTACTCAATCACGCCAGAACGGCTTAACGGATTTGGATGAAATGAATTAGTACAGAGATATATTATAGTCTGGAATAACACATAGGCTACTTTTAATATCGGAAAATTAAAGAGCTCCTGCGGAAAACAAAAAAACTCAATCCACGCGTACGAAGTCGCAGGCATCAGCTAGTCGGACATAACAAAAATTTACAAAGTTATTTTATGGTAAACAAACATTTTTCATTTTCATTTGGCCAAAGCTTGGCACCAGGGCTGCATGTACAAGATTATAAAAAACCTGACAAATAAGTGTCCAACGATTTGTAACACGAAGGCAATTGTGTCCGGGTATAATCCGGGTTAACTGAATGTTCGGCGATAATCCCGGACGTTCATAAGTCCGGGGCGTTTATTTTGTTTCTTCAACTCGAATATATGAGAAATTGGTGCAATTTTTTGTAGCTGAAATGCGCTCGCGAGTTAATCGTACATTTTATTTTCGACGACCTCCCTGGCGCATTGGTGAGTGCTGTTGTCTTATTAGTGGGAGGTCCCGGGTTCGATGATCGATCCTCGGCAGCGTTAATTTTGGAATTTCTCTGTCTGCGTCGTATTCCTCATTACTGAGGGTCGTGACCCCTTTACATTACTTAATAATAATAGGAGTTTTCTTGGGGTAATAATACGGTTGGTTCCCACGACTTTCCGCATACGACTCGACTAAGAGTATTTAAATTAAATAAACTAGGAATTTGAGTAAAAGAATTATCCACTATTTAATATAATTATCCACTTATTGTTTCTGTATAAACCATGACCTAAGCTGTTGCACTACGCGAGCGACAAACGCGACAAAGCGACTCGACGCGACAGTATCAAACAGTATCTGACTTTTCACGTGGCATACTTTGTCGCGTAAATAAGTTTGTCATTTAATTACATAAAAGGAAAAGGTAAACTGACTGACTGACTGATCTATCAACGCAAAGCTCAAACCACTGGACGGATCGGGCTGAAATTTGGCATACAGATACCTAGCTATTATGACGTAGGCATCCGCTCAGAAAGGATTTTTGAAAAATTCAGCCCCTAGGCGGTAAAATAGGGCTTTGAAATTTGTATGACGGTCGAACTTAACGTGAAGCTGCGGGAAATTGCTAGTTTTCTATGTAATCGTATCGCGTCGCTTTCGTCGCTCACTTAGCAAAACGGGTAAGAAGGCGAGATCAAAGACTATACATATAAATTAGAGGTCGTCAAGGCTTTTTGTCCTTAAGTCAATAGATACGGTTATTATAAGACCATTAACCGGATACCGGGTCTCCTGATATTCTCATAATTGAGACCCGGGATCGGATCGATAAGCCGGGTAAGGCCGGGCTAACCCGGTCATTAGCGGCTGTGCAAACCATTTATCCAGGTAACTAACTTTTGGTCTTTGTATCCATGTACCGGATATATTATCGTACTAGTTGATGCCTGCGACTTCGTCCGCGTGGTTTGAGCTTTTTTTTATTCTGGCGGGAACTCCTTACATTCCCAGGATAAAATGTAGCCTACGTCACTCTCCAGGTAATTAATTATACTCCGCTGCTCCGTTGCGGTGTGATTGAAGGACAAACCAACAAACAAACACACTTTCGCATTTATAATATTAGTATCTTAATCATATACTTAATCATATATTGTCCTTACTTCGCATGAGTGCTCTTACTCATTTAAAAGAAGAATTATAATAAGTAATTTATAAAGGCATGTGAAGGACAAAGGCTATAGGCTACTTTTTATCTCGGAAAATCAAGGAGTTCCCGCGGGAATAAAAAAACGTAATCCACGCAGACGAAGTCGCGGGCATCATCTAGTAAGATGAAGGGTTATCTCGAGAAATATTTATTTCACTAAAACCTCAAATATCTCCTCCAAAATACAACCCTCTCGCCGACTTAAAGGAATTCCCGACAAACTTCAAAATACCTCAAATAGTTCAAGAGCTATTATCGCCAAGGTCTGGAGCGTTTAACAAATTAATTTTAACTACGGCAGGCGCATGTTAAACATAAAACCAAGTCGTTAAAGTAACTCACTTGCAACTTTCGCACGTTCCGCCGCTAGATGGCGTTAAGCTGACGGCGAACTTTTTAATCCGCAGAAATTTAAACACCCAGTGATAACTTATGTGTACATTACGGAACATGTGTTTTATTCTTAAACAAGTTAGCCCTTGACTGCGATCTCTCCTTATGCCCCCCCGATTGTGTAAAGAAATTGTAATTGTAATCGTTTGTCAAATGGATAATTCTATTTTTTTAAATTTGTTTGTTTAGATTTTATCTGTGTTATTTGAAATCCTCAATAAAGATTTATTTATACACACACACACACACACACACACACACACACGCACGCACACACACACACACACACACACACAACGTATGTAAACTAACAATCAGCATGCATCTTGTTAGCTATAGGTATGTCCTAAATAATTGTAACACCTAAATTGACCAAGGCTAATTTACTGACGTCTGTAAAGCTAGAAAGGTCAAGTCGGCAGAATCACTCGTTTTATATCTCAGAATTTAGTGCTCATTTAGTGCTAATTTAGTGCTGATAACAGATATTTGGTGCTGTGATAGGTGGACTAAAAATGAGAACACTGCTAACTTTTAATTAAGCTAGCAGTGTACTGTTCGTGACCGCGCTATGATACAGTTGGAGCGAGAGGCACATCAGCCAATAATTTAGTGCTCAATTAGTGCTGCCTGTACAAGCAAACAGATTTTTCGAAATATTTTTTTTTCAGTTTTTTAGTATAGATTACTGCTGACTTAACGACACGAGCAATCATAGAGCTACAAGATGACTTTAAAATCGGTATTGGTGAAATTGAAAAGAGTTACTAATTAGTGCTCAATTAGTGCTGCCAGTACAGCAAAAGATTTTTAAAAATTTTGTTTTTTTCTCAAATCAACTTTGAGAAAAAAAAATTTTTTTTTGATATATTTTTTTTTAATCTCAAAATTTAGTGCTCATTTAGTGCTAATTTAGTGCAGATAACAGATATTTGGTGCTGTGATAGGTGGACTAAAAATGAGAACACTGCTAACTTTTAATTAAGCTAGCAGTGTACTGTTCGTGACCGCGCTATGATACAGTTGGAGCGAGAGGCACATCAGCCAATAATTTAGTGCTCAATTAGTGCTGCCTGTACAAGCAAACAGATTTTTCGAAATATTTTTTTTTCAGTTTTTTAGTATAGATTACTGCTGACTTAACGACACGAGCAATCATAGAGCTACAAGATGACTTTAAAATCGGTATTGGTGAAATTGAAAAGAGTTACTAATTAGTGCTCAATTAGTGCTGCCAGTACAGCAAAAGATTTTTGAAAATTTTGTTTTTTTCTCAAATCAACTTTGAGAAAAAAAAATTTTTTTTTGATATATTTTTTTTTAATCTCAAAATTTAGTGCTCATTTAGTGCTAATTTAGTGCTGATAACAGATATTTGGTGCTGTGATAGGTGGACTAAAAATGAGAACACTGCTAACTTTTAATTAAGCTAGCAGTGTACTGTTCGTGACCGCGCTATGATACAGTTGGAGCGAGAGGCACATCAGCCAATAATTTAGTGCTCAATTAGTGCTGCCTGTACAAGCAAACAGATTTTTCGAAATATTTTTTTTTCAGTTTTTTAGTATAGATTACTGCTGACTTAAGGACACGAGCAATCATAGAGCTACAAGATGACTTTAAAATCGGTATTGGTGAAATTGAAAAGAGTTACTAATTAGTGCTCAATTAGTGCTGCCAGTACAGCAAAAGATTTTTGAAAATTTTGTTTTTTTCTCAAATCAACTTTGAGAAAAAAAAATTTTTTTTTGATATATATTTTTTTTAATCTCAAAATTTAGTGCTCATTTAGTGCTAATTTAGTGCTGATAACAGATATTTGGTGCTGTGATAGGTGGACTAAAAATGAGAACACTGCTAACTTTTAATTAAGCTAGCAGTGTACTGTTCGTGACCGCGCTATGATACAGTTGGAGCGAGAGGCACATCAGCCAATAATTTAGTGCTCAATTAGTGCTGCCTGTACAAGCAAACAGATTTTTCGAAATATTTTTTTTTCAGTTTTTTAGTATAGATTACTGCTGACTTAACGACACGAGCAATCATAGAGCTACAAGATGACTTTAAAATCGGTATTGGTGAAATTGAAAAGAGTTACTAATTAGTGCTCAATTAGTGCTGCCAGTACAGCAAAAGATTTTTAAAAATTTTGTTTTTTTCTCAAATCAACTTTGAGAAAAAAAAATTTTTTTTTGATATATTTTTTTTAATCTCAAAATTTAGTGCTCATTTAGTGCTAATTTAGTGCTGATAACAGATATTTGGTGCTGTGATAGGTGGACTAAAAATGAGAACACTGCTAACTTTTAATTAAGCTAGCAGTGTACTGTTCGTGACCGCGCTATGATACAGTTGGAGCGAGAGGCACATCAGCCGATAATTTAGTGCTCAATTAGTGCTGCCTGTACAAGCAAACAGATTTTTCGAAATATTTTTTTTTCAGTTTTTTAGTATAGATTACTGCTGACTTAACGACACGAGCAATCATAGAGCTACAAGATGACTTTAAAATCGGTATTGGTGAAATTGAAAAGAGTTACTAATTAGTGCTCAATTAGTGCTGCCAGTACAGCAAAAGATTTTTAAAAATTTTGTTTTTTTCTCAAATCAACTTTGAGAAAAAAAAAATTTTTTTGATATATTTTTTTTTAATCTCAAAATTTAGTGCTCATTTAGTGCTAATTTAGTGCTGATAACAGATATTTGGTGCTGTGATAGGTGGACTAAAAATGAGAACACTGCTAACTTTTAATTAAGCTAGCAGTGTACTGTTCGTGACCGCGCTATGATACAGTTGGAGCGAGAGGCACATCAGCCAATAATTTAGTGCTCAATTAGTGCTGCCTGTACAAGCAAACAGATTTTTCGAAATATTTTTTTTTCAGTTTTTTAGTATAGATTACTGCTGACTTAACGACACGAGCAATCATAGAGCTACAAGACGACTTTAAAATCGGTATTGGTGAAATTAAAAAGAGTTACTAATTAGTGCTCAATTAGTGCTGCCAGTACAGCAAAAGATTTTTAAATTTTTTATTTTTTTTTTCTCAAATCAACTACTACTAGTATAACGACGCCAGCAGTCGTAAGAGCTAGAAGAATACTTTAAAACTGAAACTAATGGAATTGAAAGACGTTACTATTTAGTGCTGAATTAGTGCTGTCGACCAATTTTGAGAACACCGTTTCAAGAAAAACGTGTTTACTGTTTTTAGATTACGTTCAATTCAGCTTGAGAGCAAAATTTTCTAAGCTCGATCTCCTATACTTTTACGCCGATCGACTTAAAAATTTGAAAGAATATTCTTAACGTATTGTAAAATTTCATAAGCTCAATTAAAAAGATTTGATTATTCTGAAGCTCCCAAACCTGTTTAATACAATTTTTTCCCTAACTAAAAATATAAACTTGTAATTATTATATATTCTTGAATATAGCTCAAAAAAATTTTGATAAAGCATCTAATTGATACTACTTTTATTGTCCACGAAACTGTAAATTGATTTATTACATAATATTCATTTTTTTAATTGATAGATGGCTACAGAAGTAGAAGATGAAATCAGTAATGCAAAAGATTTTTTAAAATTTTGTTTTTTTCTCAAATCAACTTTGAGAAAAAAACAAAATTTAAAAAAATCTTTTGCTGTACTGACAGCACTAATTGAGCACTAATTAGTAACTCTTTTCAATTTCACCAATACCGATTTTAAAGTCATCTTGTAGCTCTATGATTGCTCGTGTCGTTAAGTCAGCAGTAATCTATACTAAAAACTGAAAAAAAAAATTTCGAAAAATCTGTTTGCTTGTACAGGCAGCACTAATTGAGCATTAAATTATTAGCTGATGTGCCTCTCGCTCCAACTGTATCATAGCGCGGTCACGAACAGTACACTGCTAGCTTAATTAAAAGTTAGCAGTGTTCTCATTTTTAGTCCACCTATCACAGCACCAAATATCTGTTATCAGCACTAAATTAGCACTAAATGAGCACTAAATTTTGAGATTAAAAAAAAATATATCAAAAATTTTTTTTTTTTTTTTCTCAAAGTTGATTTGAGAAAAAAACAAAATTTATAAAAATCTTTTGCTGTACTGGCAGCACTAATTGAGCACTAATTAGTAACTCTTTTCAATTTCACCAATACCGATTTTAAAGTCATCTTGTAGCTCTATGATTGCTCGTGTCGTTAAGTCAGCAGTAATCTATACTAAAAAACTGAAAAAAAAAAATTCGAAAAATCTGTTTGCTTGTACAGGCAGCACTAATTGAGCACTAAATTATTAGCTGATGTGCCTCTCGCTCCAACTGTATCATAGCGCGGTCACGAACAGTACACTGCTAGCTTAATTAAAAGTTAGCAGTGTTCTCATTTTTAGTCCACCTATCACAGCACCAAATATCTGTTATCAGCACTAAATTAGCACTAAATGAGCACTAAATTTTGAGATTAAAAAAAAATATATCAAAAAATTTTTTTTTTCTCAAAGTTGATTTGAGAAAAAAACAAAATTTTTAAAAATCTTTTGCTGTACTGGCAGCACTAATTGAGCACTAATTAGTAACTCTTTTCAATTTCACTAATACCGATTTTAAAGTCATCTTGTAGCTCTATGATTGCTCGTGTCGTTAAGTCAGCAGTAATTTATACTAAAAAACTGAAAAACAATTATTTCGAAAAATCTGTTTGCTTGTACAGGCAGCACTAATTGAGCACTAAATTATTAGCTGATGTGCCTCTCGCTCCAACTGTATCATAGCGCGGTCACGAACAGTACACTGCTAGCTTAATTAAAAGTTAGCAGTGTTCTCATTTTTAGTCCACCTATCACAGCACCAAATATCTGTTATCAGCACTAAATAAGCACTAAATGAGCACTAAATTTTGAGATTAAAAAAAAAATATATCAAAAAAAAAATTTTTTTTTTCTCAAAGTTGATTTGAGAAAAAAACAAAATTTTTAAAAATCTTTTGCTGTACTGGCAGCACTAATTGAGCACTAATTAGTAACTCTTTTCAATTTCACCAATACCGATTTTAAAGTCATCTTGTAGCTCTATGATTGCTCGTGTCGTTAAGTCAGCAGTAATCTATACTAAAAAACTGAAAAAAAATTATTTCGAAAAATCTGTTTGCTTGTACAGGCAGCACTAATTGAGCACTAAATTATTGGCTGATGTGCCTCTCGCTCCAACTGTATCATAGCGCGGTCACGAACAGTACACTGCTAGCTTAATTAAAAGTTAGCAGTGTTCTCATTTTTAGTCCACCTATCACAGCACCAAATATCTGTTATCAGCACTAAATTAGCACTAAATGAGCACTACATTTTGAGATTAAAAAAAAATATATCAAAAAAATTTTTTTTCTCAAAGTTGATTTGAGAAAAAAACAAAATTTTTAAAAATCTTTTGCTGTACTGGCAGCACTAATTGAGCACTAATTAGTAACTCTTTTCAATTTCACTAATACCGATTTTAAAGTCATCTTGTAGCTCTATGATTGCTCGTGTCGTTAAGTCAGCAGTAATCTATACTAAAAAACTGAAAAAAAATTATTTCGAAAAATCTGTTTGCTTGTACAGGCAGCACTAATTGAGCACTAAATTATTAGCTGATGTGCCTCTCGCTCCAACTGTATCATAGCGCGGTCACGAATAGTACACTGCTAGCTTAATTAAAAGTTAGCAGTGATCTCATTTTTAGTCCACCTATCACAGCACCAAATATCTGTTATCAGCACTAAATTAGCACTAAATGAGCACTAAATTCTGAGATATAAAACGAGTGATTCTGCCGACTTGACCTTTCTAGCTTTACAGACGTAATTTACTGTACTTGCCACATATCGGGGAGAGCACTGATAGCTATCATACGAGTATCTACTCAGTTTAGTTGTCAGGGTTCCACATTGTTTACTTAGCTAATTAAGCTTTGGGTTATGTACCACGTTGTTTTTTTGGTAAATAAATCATTTATTATTATTATTATTATTATTATTTATTATTTTTTAATTATAAATAAACATATATCGCGAAAATAAACGACACGTCTCCCGCTTCGATTTATATTTAAGCAACAGTTACATCGAAATAGGACGCTCACACGCTGAGTTCTATATGGGACATAGCATGGGATGTGTCATGGACAATGTTTTTTCCAAAAACTTTGGAAGTGATACTTCTTTAAGCTCTTTGCAATTATTAAAAATTAAATACGATTTTTCTGGCGCAGTGGTTTTACAGTGGCAAGTCGCGGGTCCGATTTCCGGCAGTTTCAATTTGGGAATTTAGAATTTCTGAATTTTCTCTTGTCTGGTCTGGTGGTAGGCTTCGGCCGTGGCTAGTTACCACCCTACCGGCAAAGACGTGCCGCCAAGCGATTTAGCGTTGCGGTATGACGCCTTGTTGAAACCGATTAGGGATATGGGTTTAATATAACTGCCGTATCCCTAGTTAGCCCGCTACCATCTTAGACTGTATCATCGCTTACCATTATAGCAATATTTTGTCGTGCGTCTGAGTCACTATGTCTTGTCTAATTTAGGATTATAATTTTGACGGATGAGAGGTGTATAGCAATAGTGAAGAACAAGAGTGAGGCAGACTATGTAAACAGCACCTGCCAAAATTATCGTCCTGAATTAGACAACCATAGTGTGTCCTAAGCTTAAAATTAGGCCGGGCCCACGCAGTGATGCTATATTGAGCGTGACAGGGCACGGTCATACATACTCCCATACACATTTTATTTGGATGTTTTTATTGTTTTGGGCCCATTGTTGATAAATTGAATCATGTTATTTTTGCACTGTGTGTATATTTTTTGCACGGCTGAGATAATCGTTGTTAGAATTATCTTGGTTATTCGGTACTTTGTACGGAATCCAAAATAGGTATTCCCTAAAAATATCTATGGTAAAGGAAGACAGAAAGAGACAGAGAAAAGTTTACAACCCCTATAAGGCTAAAAGGGTGTAAATAAATAGGTATCCAAAATAAACTTGTAATGCCTGCTTCTAGGCTTAGTAAAATTAGCAATTCATTTGTTGGAAACAGTGTCCGCTTCTACAATAAGCTCCCAGAAGACATGTTGAAGATGTCTCTGAATAAGTTCAAAGTTAATGTAAAACGTAAACTCATTGAAAAATCTTATTACCGTGTAAAGGATTACTTAAACGACAAGGAAGCTTGGCAATAATTTGCTCTAATGGCTCTGATAGTTCCTCAATTAAGATGATTTGTGAGATGGTGATAATAAAAAAAAACCCCGGCTGAGTTTGTTGTGGGCTCTTCTCAGACCAGGGCGCGTTTGGAACCCTCGTAGCTTTAGTTTCAAGATACCGTAATCACTATCACTTTTTATAAGTAAGTAATTTTTAACGTCAATAAGTGTACCTACAGTGTACCTATATTGAATAAATGATTTGATTGATTGATTGATTGATTGAGGTATTCCCTAAAAATATCTATACTAGAGAAAGACTGACAGATAGAGAAAAGTTTACAACCCCTAAAATAAAATAGTGTAAAATAGGAATTTGAAATTATTAATACGAAAATCCAACCTAACCTTCAACATGCGGGCAAAGGCTAGTAGGTATATATCCATACAGAAACACTTTACTTTAATGCCAGAATTAGAATTCATCCATATCCATACTAATATTATAAATGCGAAAGTGTGTCTGTCTGTCTGTCTGTCTGTCTGCTACGCTTTCACGGCCTAACTACTCAACCGATTTTGATGAAATTTGGTACAGAGATAGTTTACATCCCGGGGAAGGACATAGGCTACTTTTTATCCCGGAAAATTTAAGAGATCCCGCGGGAATCGAAAAAACTTGGTACACGCGGACGAAGTCGCGGGAATCATCTAGTATTTTATATATCAAACATTTACTCGAGTCTTTATGCTTATTAAATATTTTGAGGATAAAAAGTCTTAATATAAACAGAAACTGAGACGTCTAGACGTCTTAATAGAGCTAGCTACAGTCTCAACTGCACATTATATTTTATAGATATATTAATACACTAGCAGAACCGCCCTGAATTCGCGCGGTAGGACTTACTTTACATACTACAGCACCTACTTATGCTTTACTATCTGATGTTCGCGACTTTGACCGCGAGGAATAAGTTTTTTTTCCAGTATAAAAAGTAGCGTATGTCACTTTCCAGGTTCTATAAACCCATGCAAAAATCACGTCAATCCGTTGTGATCTCTCGTGGTTGGTAAGTGAGTTTAAGATGAGTTAAGTGAGAGCTTAGTCCCACCACGCTGCTCCAATGCGGGTTGGTTGGCTTTAACGACTATTATGACGATAGTGATAATAACCGGGACCGACGGCTTAACGTGCTCTCCGAGGCACTGAGAATTTCAGAGAGAGAGAGGCAGAGAGAGGTCAGTACTGAGAATTTCTAGTGAGAAAATCCCAATTAATATTATGGCCCGACCCGAGACTCGAATCCGGGACCTCGTCGGCCGCAGTCGAACACTAACCACTAGGCCAACGAGGCAGTTCTAGACCAACAAACGAAAAAAAACATTATGTACTCACATAAAACGCTGAGTTGCACAGTGCTTCGCATGGGCGTATCCCGCTGCAACGCTTCGTGCCTCGCTTCGCACGTGAAGTCTGCGTAGTCGTCGTCGGCTGTGGCTTTGAAATGGACTCTGTTGACAAACACATAAGGTTTATTTTGGTTATTATACTTTTAACTAGAACCTATTTGGATAGGAGGTAGGAGGTGCGAATTGCTGGCTTATTGGGCGGTGAATATCACAAACTACACGTGTGTCAAGCTACACGCTGTACCACATAGATTTGTCTGCTTTGGCGGATTATAGCGAATTAGGCTTCTAGTTCCTTCATTTAGAAACTGCTCGTATTAACGTCTTATCCATACTAATATTATGAATGAGAAAGTGCGTCTGTCTGTTACGCTTTCACGGCCCAACTACTCAACCGATTTTGATGAAATTTGGTACAGAGATAGGTCACATCTCGGGGAAGGACATAGGCATATATATTTTATCCCGAAAAATTGAAGAGTTCCCGGGGAAATTAAAAAACGTCAATCCACGGGGACGAAGTCGCGCTACATAATGCCTCAAGGCTTGGATATAGGATTTTAAAAATCGGTGGAAACTTTCGTGAAAAATTTCGTTGGAGTTTGGTTATGGATTAAAAAATGCATATTTAAAACACCTCAAACCTCTATTTCTGGAACCAGTCAAAAAACTTAATCAGGCTACATGCTAAATGAATGGCTACTAACATCCCATAAATCTACCAATAAAACAATTTCCCTATGAAAGGACAATCTTAACGCTTAGCCAATCTAGCTAACACATTAGAGCCTGTGCACACGGCGTATTTTTTACGCGCAGACCCACATTTTTAGTTCAAACAGCAGATCTACGTTCTCAATGCGCCCATTACGCGAATTGAGAACGCGTCTGTATCGACGTGTCAACGTAAAACTGCATTTTCGGCGAATCCGCGGTTGCGATACGCTCGCACGTTTCCGGTAGCGAGTGAAAAACGCTGCGAAAGAAACGAGTGTCATAAGCGGGTCCGCTAAATCACAAACAAGATAGCGTTTATCCGTAGATTCCACTCTAACTACACCACTATAACTACACCAAGCATGTCATTTAGTAAGACTTGTTTAGCTGTCATTCTTTCTCATTCTTTCACACGTAATCAATAACTACCTTGCGCGACTGAAATGGGTAGTGTTTACAGGCTGCTTTGTCTATTCAAGGCGTATTCCGCTATGAGTCACAGAAAATAACTGCGTAACGCTGAGTATTTCATTCCGCTTCCACGCTCCGCTGTCCACCGAAAATGCAGCCTTATTAATAAAAAAAACCGGGCAAGTGCGAGTCGGACTCGCGCACGAAGGGTTCCGTACCATTATTATTAAATAATTACCTTTGTTAATGAACCGCAAGACTAACTTTGTTTGTAGAGGTTTATTGTTAATATCAAAAAAACTATGCTAGTTAGAGCATCGGCTATAGTTTTCCTGTAAAGTATACATAAAATCCTATTGACCATAATTATTTCAAATTTTTCGATTGGTAAACTCCGGAGATAAGGGGGGGGGAACGGTATTTTTTTAGACATTTTCCCCGATAAATCAAAAACTATCATAACTAAAAATAATTAAAAATCTGTTTTAGAATGTACAAAGTAAACCCTTTCATATGATACCCCACACAGTACAGTTATCTCACTTTTAAATTTCAACCCTCAGATTTTCCCCCCTTTTTAAATAAGAACAAAAATAATTTCCAATTTTTTTAATTCCAGTGTCTTTGGGCCACTAATATACACAACTATTCCAAATTTAATGTCGATCGCTTCGGTAGTTACTGAAATAATCGAGTGTGACGGACGGACAGACAGACGGAGAAAGTCGCACCATAAGGGTTCCATTTTACCATTTTGGTACGGAACCCTAAAAACAAGAGTAAGCCTTAGGTCTAATGATACATGAGGTCGGTCTCTGCTGCCTAGTTTAGGATACCCTTTGCTTTAGCCGTCAGTGACTTCCCTCCTATAAATAGAGTGTCAAAATTACAACCTCGTTTTTTGTCCACTACAAGCTAGCCCTTGACTGCGATCTCACCTGATGGTAGGTGATGATGCAGTCTAAGATGGTAGCGGGCTGGCCATTTAGGGATATGACAGTTAATATTAAACCCCTATTCGGTTTCTACATGGCATCGTACCGAAACGCAAAATTGCGTGCCGGCACATCTTTGCCTGTAGTGTGGTAACTGGTAACTAGCCACGGCCGGAGCCTCCCACCAGGCCAGACTAGGGAAAATTCAGAAATTATAATTTCCCAAATTGACCTTGTCGGTGATCGAACCCGGGACCACGTTAAAACAACAGCGCTACACACTGCGCCACGGAGGACGTCTAAATAACATCGTCTGTGCATAGGAAATACGCAGTATGCGTAGGCTCCTAGATACATACCCCACAGGCTATATTTTATTCCTCCCCAATCTAAAGACCCATATCACGCTTTGACACAAATCGGCCGACTCGGAATTAGTTGTGGAAGCGTATGCGTCCCTGATTTTATCATTTCGGTATCTGTATTTACTTAGTTTGTAATGTAGCATCGTCCCTTTTATGTTGGTGTTTAAATTATATGTGGTTTTAATGGGCCGGTTGAGCTATAATATGGGGTATAAACGCTTATGTGCTTAACAAACTTATCTGGCCCGGTGGCCAAAATTGGAACTAATTTTTGTGCCTGTTTAGTTTTTGTTTTTATATTATTTTGCATAGATATTAGCGACGCTGTCCTCGGGTCACACAAGTTTGTCGGACTATAAATGCATAAAAGATTTGTATGACTTTTAGTTATTACTTATGACCTATATTCCCTATGTTGAGGAACGGGTGGTCTAGTTGTGACAATGCATATTAGGTGACTAGATGATGCCCGTGACTTCGTCCGCGTGGATTACGGTTTTTTGATTCCCACGGGAATTCTTTAATTCTCTGGAATAAAAAGAAAAGCCGGGATATAAACTATCGCAATACCAATTTCATCAAAATCGGTTGAACAGATGGGCCGTGAAAGCGTAGCAGACAGACACACTTTCTCATTTATAATATTAAGTATGGATGTTGGGGGAAGAGTGGTATTTTTTTTAATCCTGTGCAAGTCAGCCCTTGACTGCGGTCTCATCCGATAGTAAGTAATGATGCAGTCTAAGATGGTAGCGGGCTAACCTGTCAGGGCCCTAGCAGTTATATTAAACCAGAATGGGTTTAATCGGTTTCTACACGGCATCGTACCGGAAGGCCATTAAACATTTGTGACACTTTTGTTCTGTAGTGAACTAAGGCTCTTAGCCTATATTTGGTACAAAAGTAAATAAGTGCCGTAATTGAGCCAAAGGAAAATAAAAGCTTAATTTTCCTCTCACAAAGGAGACCACGCATGTGGCTTTCATCTCAAATAATTATGTAAATAGTGTGGGAGCCGGTGGCGAAATTTACCTAAGGAGTTGCTCATTACTTAATACACGTGCATTTAGGTTTAGTTCTAAAAACTCCGGAAGTTCTTCCGGGAAAAATAACTTTTTTTATTCCATTATTCACGTTAGCCCTTGACTTCGATCTCACCTGTTAATACTGAGTGATGATGCAGTCTGAGATGGTAGCGGGCTAACCTTTTAGGGGTAAGTATGGCAGTTATATTAAACTTCTACCCCTAATCGGTTTCTACATGGCATCATACAGTGGTCTTTAAATATATCTCTCTCTCTGATGCCCGCGACTTTGTCCAAGTAGAATAAGTTTTTTTTTAAATTCCCTCGGGAACTCCTTAATTTTCCAGGATAAAAAGTACCTAGCCCATGTGTTATTACAGACTATGGTTTATCTCTGTGCCAAATTTTACCCAAATCCGTTCAGTAGTCAGTCTGGCGTGATTGAGTAGGTAACAAACATAGATCCATTCATCTAAACTTTCGCATTTATAATATTAGCGTAGATTAATGTAACTAGCTCTTTGGGTACCCATTACCTACATACTGTCCTGCATTAAATATATTATGCTCGATATTAAAGAGACAAATTCCATACAAGAGACTCTCCTGGGGGGAGGAAGGGGGAGGAAGGGGGAGGAAGGGGGAGGAAGGGGGAGGGGGTGGAGGGGGAGCATTTAATTGCATCCACTCGACACTGAAATTCTCGAATTACATTAAACTGTATAGCCACCAGTGGAGATGCGTGCATGCAAGTAATGGCTTTAAATGGTATGCGTTTGTTGCAAAGAATTGTATAGAAATGTATGGTCGCTTACTTGAGTTTTAGTTTTGCTGGGTGTGAGAGTGGATTTAGTTATAATGGGGTATTCTGTGTTTTGGAAGCATACTAGGTGATGCCCGAGACTTCGTACGCGTGGATTCAGGTGTTTGAATTTCTCGAGGGAACTCAGTGAGTTTCTGCGATAAAAAGTAGCCTTTTTCGTCTTTCGGCTTAGTTATTTTCAACAATATCCTACAAGTATATGAAAAGTTTAAAAAAAATAGATTACTTCCTATTTGCTTCTATGAGCGCCCCTCTATTTTTTTTTTTTGGTTACATCACTAATAATTCACAATGGACAGACGGAAAAGTGCAAATTCACTTCAAATGTTTTCATGAATCAGGGGCCATACTGCCAATGCTTCAAGCCATGTTGTTTCATCATTGTTGACTTTCGTGTTAAATAGAATTACAATCCTTATTTTAGGAACGTCAAGGTACGTGACATGAAACTGTCATTTTGAGTGATATTGCTTAAGCATTGGCAGTATAGCCCCTGTACTACAACATATTCTGTCCATGAATGTTCAAAATTCAAACAGAAGTAAAGGTAGTATTATATACTTTATTTTTAAGCAGATACTTAGAGATAAACTCTTTAAAACTAACAAAAAGGAATTATTGATAGAGAACAGTATTTTTTTAATACTCTGCTTTGTTTGAGATACAATACAAACTCACACGTGTAACAAGCATTATTATGTCAACAACTTGAGAGAGTTTCATCAAAATTATACTTAAACGAAAACGTCTTACCGCCGGAGCAAATGAAATGCCGAAGTTTTAATTCAAACGTACGCATTTACGCCGTTCCCCACACAATCACCTAAACGCCGGATGTGGCGAACAACCTACTTACTAACAGACAAAATATAAATTGCTTTTTGCAAAATGTTTTGTGTCACCCGCTTTGAATGGATCTAGAATGACATGACATGAAATACATGATCAATCTCAAGTCAGACATTTTTTTAGGATTGGTTTCTGCCCGGCAACAGTCGCATTTGTCTGAAATTGACTAGTTTCGGGTGGCTCAACAGGAATTGAAACTCCCATTTTCAATGCAGGTTATAATAAGAAAATAAATAATAAGAAAAGGTGACTAACTGATCTATCAACGTACAATTCAAACCACTGTACGAATTGAGCTGATATTTGGCATACACTATAGCTTTTAGGACGTAGACGTCTGCTAAGAAAGGATTTTTTAAAATGGGCTGCATTTTCTAAAAGGGTAAAATAGGGGGTTTTAAATTTATGTAGTCTATGTGGTCGCGGCCAAAGCTAGTTAGTATAAAAAGCCCCTAAACAAAATAAGGAAAACAAAACTCCCTGTCATGATGGACTCATAGGCTCGCTGGCGCTTTTTCTAAAAGGGTAAAATAGGGGGTTTTAAATTTATGTAGTCTATGTGGTCGCGGCCAAAGCTAGTTAGTATAAAAAGCCCCTAAACAAAATAAGGAAAACAAAACTCCCTGTCATGATGGACTCATAGGCTCGCTGGCGCTTCACCCGCCAGCGAGCCCAATACTAAATCTATGGATGGACTTCAAATAAATATTATAAATGCGAAAGTTTGGATGGATGGATGTATGGATTGATGTTTTTTACTCAATCACGCCCCAACAGCTGAACGGATCTGGCTGAAATTTGGCACAGAGATAGATTGTAGTCTGGAATAGCACTTGCTACTTTTAATCCCGGAAAATTAAAGAGTTCCCGCGGGAACCACAAAACCTCGATCCACGCGTACGAAGTCTCGGGCATCAGCTAGTTCGCCAATATTTTGTTTGTCTTGACAAGATTACGAATCCAAAAATCATCTTTAATTAAATTAATGTCCAATCTCTGGCCCTCGATATTAAGTCATATTTGAAACAAATTCTCAGAACGACGAAATAATATTAAATTCCCGGTAAGAAATTGAAATGTTTAAATACAAAACATTCACGATATTATTAACTAACTTTTTATTGAAGTGAAACTTCTTCGGAATATTAATTAAAATTCCTTTGCACCATTTAATTTAAATACTAGATTGAGGATTTTTGGGAACTCTTTAATTTCCCATTATTAAATGTAGCCTGTATTATGTTTATTCAGGCATAAACTTTACCTATTCATTTTAGATCCAGCCAAATCCAACAATGAAGGATTAACAAATATCCAATCATAAAAACTTATACAATCATACAATCTTTTACTTAATAGTAGGAATACAAGATGTCTTAGACTTTGCCTTGAAACACTTTTAAGGTAGTCGTTATACTACTTACGCTAGGTATGCTTTTCAACCGACTTCTTCTTTTTTTTTTTTTTTAATGTTTGTTACCTCAGAACTTTTGACTGGGTGGACTGATTTGGATGATTCTTTTTTTATTTGAAAGGGCATACTTCCCAAGTGGTCCCATATATATTTTATCGAAATCGGTCGAGCGGTTTTTAAAATATCAACAATAAAATAAGTACTTTGTATAGCGTGTGCTTGTTGTTGTAAAGTTGGCGCGGGAGTTTGAAGTCGGTTGTTTAAAAGAATTTTTTATTTATTGTGAGATAGGCTTGCGCTTGACGACAATCATTCTTAGTACAAAGCAATGATGAGGTCTAGATTGGAACGCGTTTGCCTAAAAGATGCCTATTCACTTTTACCCTGAAGGTGTACCAAAGTTAAACTACATTACTTTTAGTAATTTATGAATTCGGTCAAACCAAAATATCTGCGCGAAACATCTCCGTCGGACGGGAACAATATTTTGCCCTGTCGTGCTAGTCTGTTCAGCTCTATTAAAAGTGAGGCATTTTTTGTGTCGCAAGTATCCTTGCAACCAAGCTCCAAGGATACTTACGTCTGTTGTCAAAAGCTGTACCTTACACATACATTTAAAAATTTGCTTTTCTAATTTTTGAGTTATCTTTTGGGTACGGAATATATGGTACGTGGCTAGTGGAAATTCAATGAATAAATGCATGGAATTTTAACGTCACTCTGTCCACGCTGTTGCATGGCACGGTCATGAAACACAAAATTAGAAATATCATGCGCATGCATGCGTGACAACCCTTTAATTCTATGGTAGTTATAAAGAGTAACTTAAGTGATTTTTCAGTTTTTTAACTACATCCATACTAATATTATAAATACGAAAGTGTGTCTGTCTGCTACGCTTTAAGGACCCATCTCTTCAACTGATTTTGTTAAAATCTTGTTGAAAAATATGTACTTTTTATCCCGGAAAAATCTTAATGCACGCGGATGAAGTCACGGGCATCATCTAGCAGATAATAATATGATTATACAATGGTCTTGCAATAGAAAATGTCTCTTCCATTAACAGTATATCTCGTTCTGACATGACACAGGACAAAAGTTCATAGGAACTATCAGATGGATGTTGAGAACAAAATAATGTACGCGAAATGAGATTTGTTTATTTCGTTGTCGTGGAATTTTATCTGAAGCGTGAATGAATGTTCTGACATCCTACATCCATGGTTAGTATTGCTTTAAGTTTTGGCAGTATGGCCTCTGAATCATTCGATTTGTGCATTTATCAACAAAAGGATCTGTGACAACATTATAGAGATATAAGGGTGAAAACACACTAACGTCCGTGGTATGACGCCTTGTCCTAAGTCCTTTGCACTAAGCTTGATTGGCGCAACCCTACTCGGAATAAAATAAAAAGCCCCTAAAACACTCGCTTTATTATGCAAGAAGTAGAACTTTAATTCGCTTCCCCCAAAGTAAGTAAATCTATGTGGTACTTCACCGCACCACACAAATCTTCCAAATTATTTTCAACGTACGTTTAACTCCGTCACCGGAGCATCTTCAGGAGATGTTGACTCGAACAATGCACGATTGTAAAGTCAAACTTTACAAACTTTACAATCGAGCATTGTCGAGTCTCCTGAATATTAAAGTTCAACTTCTTTTATTATCATGGACTTCCATGTTCGGCTGAATTCGTACTCGTATAGCTGTACAAGATAAGCCATTCTTATTTTAATTCCAAGAGTCGAGTCAACAAAATTCATCGCAGCCATTGTAGTGAAGTTTCCGTGCATTTTGGACCATAATTAATTCCGCGCGTAAAATCCACGTCACAGTTTAATCTCGACGTAATGTTGGATTTATTTCGTTACTTAGCCCGGGACACACTGTCAGGGGCTTAATGCTGTATTGTGACTATTATATTTTTACTAGCTGAGGCTCGCAACTTCATTTTCCGGGGTAAAAATTCAAAAATTCAGATGTCTTATTCAAATAAACTTTTACAAGTGCTTTTGAATCGTCGAGCGAATCTACCACTGGTTCGGAATGTCATACCTAACAAGAAGAACCAGCATGAAGCCTCCAGGTCCTCAACTACCCATGCAAAAAATCACCTGAGTCGCTCTGTTGGGGCGTGATGGAAGGATAAGCCAACAAACCAACAAACAAAAACACTTTCGTATCGGCATTTTCTAGTCCCACAAATATCATACTATCATACTTAATATTATAAATGCGAACGTCACTTTGTTTGTTGGTTTGTTGGTTTGTTGGTTTGTCCTTCAATCACGCCGCAACGGAGCAACGGATTGACGTGATTTTTGGCATGGGTATAGTCGAGGACCTGGAGAGTGACATAGGCTACTTTTTATCCCGGAAAATTTAGGAGTTCCCGCGAGAATAACAAAAAACTTAAACCACGCGGACGAAGTCGCGGGCATCAGCTAGTTGTAAATATACTAAAGTTGGTAAGGAGGTATGGATCGCTACTGAACATATTTTTATGAAAGGTATGGATATAGACTATCATTGAGTAACATAATATATTAATTATCTAAGCTACTTTTTTCAGATACTAGCTTATGTCCGCGTCTATTGAGGTTTTTGGTTCCCGTGGGAACTCTTTAATTTTCCGAGAAACAAATATGTGTATTCCAGACTATAATCTATCTCTGTGCAAAATTTTATCGGGATCCGTTCAGCCGTTATGGCGTGATTGAGTAACAAACATCCATACATCCATACAACTAAGTAAAACTTTTTTGTATAAGTATCTAAAATATTATAAAATTGCTGATGTATGTTTTAAATGATGTAGCAAGACCAAATAAAGGAAAAAAAAAACTTACGCGTTTATGATATTAGTAAAAGTAAATTATATTATGTGTTTACCTGGATATTGTTGTGTATCTCGTAGACTTCGGATTTCCGGTGGCGCCTTCCACCTCTTTTACTTCTTCACTTGAAACTGTAAAAAGAAACAATAACTTAAAACCACAGTAAAACAAGTTTTCTAAAACATCTTAAAAATAACTAGCTATTGCCCGCAGCTTCGCTTACTTTAAATTCGATTTTCATATAAATTTCAAATTCCTATTTGCCCCCTTTAAGGATTGAATTTCCGAAAATCTTAACAGACGCCTATTATGCCTACGTTATAGAAATATGGCAAATTTTAGCCCAATTAGTCCAACGGTTTGAGTTGACGTGCGTTGATAGATCCGTCAGTCAGTCAGTCAGACGTTTTATATATTAAGATTTTTTAAATGGGTATTTAGATAATAAAAGTTTGGAGTTAAAGTTAACTTAGCTTAAAGATTTCCAATTAATCCAATAAAGATTAAATTCATTAATTTTCAAGAATAAAAAGCAGCATATGTCCATCTCCGGGATGCAGCCTATCTCTGAACCGAATTTCGCCAAAATCAAATTAACAGATAACCGTAGCAGACAGACAGATAGACAATCGCACAATTTAAGCATAGATTAAGAGTAAAAAACAATTATTTTTATAGCAGTTCCCCTGCAGACACAATGAAAAAAATACCGTTTAGATATTCAAAAATTCCAAATACACGATCCCAACGGAATATAAATTCGCATAAATTAAACCAAATTGTACAGAACCCTCGGAATGAGATGTGCACATTCACGCAATTAAACAATTTCAGCTTTACATAATATTTGTAAATTATATTTCTACATTTGCATGTTAAAACTATTAAACTGTACAATTTAAAACTATTGTATTTCTAATTTAGACACGTTAAAAACTGGGGACCGTAGAGTTAGCAATATAATAGACGTGGCAAGAATATAAATTCCTATGCAATAAATCTCTCGTAGAATTAAACAGTATGAAAAACTCTGTATCTACTATTCAATAAAATTTGCAGTAAGTATTTATCTCTCGCAAGTAACTTGCACGTCAGTTGCACACTCGCAGCAAGTAAAAATTAACTTAGTTATAGCAAGAATTGTATAGGCAAAAGTAGGCATTTTCTAGGCAAGCGCTTTCCTAGACCTCATCATTGCTTTGCATTGATCAATGCAAGCACGATTGTCGTCAAGCTCAAGCCTATTCTGCAATAAAAAAGAAGGAAAATAATTACCATTACAGCCCATTAACGTCCCACTGCTGGGCACAGGCCTCCACTCTCATAGGAGAGAGGGAAATAGAGCTTAGACCCCACCACGCTGCTCCAATGCGGGTTGGCGGACTTTAACGACTATTATCATGTTAGTGATAATAACCGGGAGACACGGCTTAACGTGCTCTACGAGGCATGGGGGTGAAACACCGCCAACTTCCTAACTCCGGGCTAGTACTGAGAATTACTACACGGTAAAACCTAATACTTAATTATGGCCCGACCCAGGACTCGAACCCGGGACCTCGTCGGCTGTAGTCGAACATGCTAACCACTAGACCAAAAAGGTCTAAAAGGGGAATAAAATCTCACGACACACTAAAACGAACTCTTAAAATTAGAAAAGAGCTAATTATCTTCAAATAATTGAACACTTTCTTGAATCATAGCTTACAATGCTCTCGAGGTTTATCCGTTTGGAAACTACGATGCCACTCTCAAAGGCTTGTAGATTTAAAAAAAAACTATCATTAATCTCAAAGGCTTTAAAGAACAAGATTAAACTTACAAAACCCAACAAACATGAAAAACTTAGCTAATTAAAAATTTTATAGACACGACATAAATTAAATTGACGCAGAATACCGACTTTACTGGAAAATTAAGTTAATTATAAAACCTATAAACGTGAAAGTTAAAACTACTTCCTAGTTCGGATTATTAAAAACGGGAATTTTAGAGCTTAGCATTTTATAGACATGGCATGGTAGAAAAACAATTAGAAGGACATTAAAATCCTTTTTATTAGACAAAGCGCAAAACTAATTAAGTCACTGAATTACAATTATTATTACTTCATTAATTGAGTAAAAAATTCCTTCCAAATTCCATACAAAATTCATGAAAGGAGATTTAGGTACCTATTAATATGAAGCACTAAAATAACTTTTTTGTCTTTCGAGTAGTTAATAACCGTTAAAGCCAGATAAATATCATACTTCATACTAATATTATTAATGTGAAAGTGTGTTTGGTTTGTCCTTCAATCACGCCGCAAGGGAGCAACGAGTTGATGTGATTTTTGGTATGGGTATAGTTGAGGACCTAAAGAGTGACATAGACAAATTTTCTCGAAAATCGATAAAACGGTTTTATCGATTTAACTGGCATCAGCTATAAGTTAACTTAAAAAACTGCGAAAAGTTACAAGTGCGTGCCCAAAGATTGAACCTGCGACCATTCGAATAAAAGACCTACGTTTAAATCAGTATGCTACAACCACTAAAAAGAATATTTAAATGTAGGTAATTACGTTAGTGAGGGACGAGGTGCCTAGTTGTGACAACGCATATCAGTCGATTGCGAAGGTTAAGCAATTTGGACCCAAGTCGGTAACTGGATGTGTGACCGAATTTGGAGGTTCAAATTTGGCCTTTTCGTTTTCTCCGTGCCTCGGAGAGCACGTAAAGCCGTCGGTCCCGGACATTATCACTAACATCTGATTGTATTCTTTATTAAACTAAGGACCACTAGCTCAAGGACTCTTAAATTGATTTAAATAAATATTTTAATGCTCTCCCTTTTTGGCAACAACAATATGTATTTGCCAAAAAGGGACAGCATTAAAAAATTTAACTAAACCAGTTTAAATGTCCTTGTGCAAGTGGTCCTAAATGTTGAAATAGTCTCTTTACCGATGCGGAAGGATGTTGGAACTCACTGCATTATTATCCCAAGAAAACTCCTACCATTATTTGATTAATTTGAGGGTCAAGACCCTCAGTTATAAGGAATACGACGCAGAGAGAATTACGTTAAATGAGGAATATTTATAGATACAAAAAAATAGAACTTGAAATTTAGTTTACAACTGGTACGGTGCATCCCTAATTGGACAGGTAACGCATGAGAGAAATTACATCATCAGGCAAGCCGCCACTCACTTTGCAGTTTTCTAGTTTTTACACCATATTATTGAATTATACTATTATTATAAATGCGAAAGTCTGTTTGTTTGTTGGTTTGTCTTCAATCACGCCGCAACGGATCAACTAGATGATGCCCGCAAATTCGGCCGATGATGAGATGAGATGTTGGTTTTTCGATAACTACCTGCGAGAACTCTTTAATTCTACGGAATGGAAATTTACGCTAAATTTTAACAGTAATTTCTTTTATAGTCCTACTAACAAAGGATTTTTGGGAAATTCCACCCTAAGGGCTTAATAATTGGACGTGAAAGTCCAGAAATACATTTATATCTTTAAATACTTATAATAAAACTGTAACTGGACGAATCTTGTACATTAGAATAAATATTTTGGAAATTTTTAATTTGAAGGATCTTTACTATTGATACGAGTACTGAGCCTAAACCATTCATTTTAATTTTTGTCTGTCTGTCTGGTACGGCATCGCGCTCAAACTACTGAATAGATTTAAATTCGTGATTTTCGAATAACCTTAATTTCAGAAGTTGCAGAAATCTAGATACAAATAATAGATAATAATATAATGATCAAAAATTGACAACTTCGGTTAGGATTATAATTAATGATTAAACGAACTTACCTGTAAGTGAAGTTCTATCATAATTACATGAGTCGGTTCATTCGAAGATATAATTCATTGAATTATAGAAAAACGTGCGTCGAAATTTGATGACGTCGTAACTATGAAATATCATACTAACTTTATACCATTTATACCAGAAGAGAGTTGCTGATTTAATTGTCTCCATCCCTATTCTCGTAAGAAGACTAAAGTCACGGTAAGAGCTCGCACACAAAACTAATATACCAAACGTTCACCCCAATGCCTATAAAGTAAACTATAACTGCCGGCTCTAGACATATTTCACTCTACGCACGCCCTGGAGGTACGAGTATATTCGGCTTAATTTTGGCAATTTAGGCATAACAGTCCCTTGGAGGGCGAGATAGCTTGCTGAGGAGAAACCCGGGTGTAATACAAATAATATACTAGCGACTTATATTATTTCAACTGTCCCTGTATTACATACTGATATTAATTAATTATTATAAGCTAGAGAATGCCCGCGACTTGATCCGCGTGCATAAGATTTTTTATACATGTGAGAACTCTTTAACTTTTCAGGATAAAGGATAGGTCCTATTAATTTCATTAACCTCAGTTGAAAGTTGGGTAAAAGCATAGTAGACAGACAGACGCACTTTCTCATCTATATTTCTGTACTAATATTATAAATGCGAAAGTTTGGATGGATGTTTGTTACTTAATCACGCCAGAACGTCTGAACGAAAATGGATGACATTTGGCACTGAGATAGATTATAGTCTGGAATAACACATAGACTAATTTTTGACACAGAAAATTAAAGAGTTCCCGCGGGAATAAAAAAAATATAAAATGCATCGGATAAGGCGGTCATGGGCTACATTTTTTATACCGGAAAATCAAAAAGATTGAAAACCTAAGTCCACGCGGCGTAGACGAAGTCGCTTACTTCAACTAGTGATTTAAAAGTATAATAATGTTACAAAAACCATGGAGAATTTTCGTCTTAAACTCCAATAAAAAAATATAGTAAGTAAAAGATGCTTCCGAAATCGAAATCGGGATGACTTAGGTATAATTTTTCAATACAAGACGTATTGAAAATACACAACGAGTAGGGGCATTTTTAATGGAACTCGCACACTAATCGACAGGGTTACATTGGCACTATCCGACGCGCACCTTTAGCGAATGTTTTATGCTGTCTGGTTCCTTTCACTACAAGTTTTTTTTTGTTTTGGTAAAAAAATTTAATTCTTTTTTACATCACTGGTTGAAAAAAGGCACTTCATTAGGTTATCCCTTGATTGCGATCTCACCTGGTAAGTGATGATGCATTCTAAGATTTTAAGGGTATGGCAGATATTATATCAAACCCATACCCTAATCGGCATCAAGGTATCAAGGCATCGTATTGGTACGCTAAATCGCTTGGCAGCACGTTTCTGCCGATAGAGTTATTACAATTTGTAGTTTTTTTTTTATTGCGTTACAGTCTTGTTCTCAAATAACATTTTATAATATTGGACTTAAAAAACTTAAGGAATAACAAAAACACAATGACGAAATATTGTATGGGCCGAGAAAAGTCGTAGGTACGTATGCGTAATAGAAAAGTACTAAACTCTGCCACTCTCCCTCTAATGTAGAGTCAGAGTATCTATATAATATTACTAGCGGCCCGTCCCGGCTTCGCACGGGTAGACATAAATAGGTACAGATATTTTTCATAATGGTGCACCCCCTTCTCCCGCACTGCCCCTCTCACGAAGAGTTAGTTACTCGATGCGCTGCGTGGCGGCCGCCGCCGGCATGTATTTTAATTTTAATTTCATGATATCTTTTGAATGGAAAGTCCGATTTCAATAATTCAAAAAGTAATCATCAGGTATTGAGACAGTCTTGAATATTAAATTATTTATTTGGATAAAAATTTATAAATGGTATGGATAACACGGTCTGATTTTGATCGGCATTTCTATCAATTTGTTAAATGTAAAAAAGTAGTTATAGTGACGTAACTACAATAGTTAGACACATGGTCTCGCGAAGTTTTTTGTAGATATTGATATATTCTATAATATTGTCGAACATTTTTTTGTCCTATCATTAATACTCTTCGCAGCGTATGCGATGAAAGACATTTTATGGCTAATTTTTTTACACCTTCGGTTGGTTTTAATAGGAATTTCTAAAGATTTCTATAGTAATCTAGTACTAAATATAGCCTATATTACTCAGTGATAATGTAGCTTTCTAATGAAAAAAGAATTATTAAAATCGGTCCAGTACTTTTTGAGTTTATTCGTTACATACAAAAATACAAAAATACAAATCTTTCCTCTTTATAATATTAGTGTAGAAGTGTAGATTATGTATTAAGTTTAGTTAGTGTTGATCATCTTGTGAAAGTGAAAATTCGCACTTTCGTATTATTAATTTTTTTTAAATAGAAAAGCGCTAACAATGTTCCTACGAAACCAGCACCTAATGTGTTTTCATCCTAAGGGTTACCGAGAGCAAATCAAGAGTTGGGTTCTGCTCGCGACACGAAATTGAAGTGAGATGAAATTGGAAAATGTTGGGAAATTCAATCGCGAAGACTTCGCGATTTCTTTTAATTAGTTTGCTGAACTTGATTCTGAAAATTAGCAAGTTCCAACAGGAGTACAAAAACTTAATCCATCGCATCATTTAGTTTAAAATAAGAAATTCCACTGGTTTTTTTTTTAATCCAAGTCCTCGCACATGAAGCCTCGCCACTACAGCCCATTAACATCCCACTGCTGGGCACAGGCCTCCAAGCTCATAGGAGAGACGGAATTAGAGCTTAGACCCACCACGCTGCTCCAATGCGGGTTGGCGGGCTTTGACGACTATTATCATGTTAGTGATAATAACCGGGACCGACGGCTTAACGAGCTTTCCAAGGCACGGGGATGGACACACCGCCAACTTCCTACCTCCAGGCTAGTACTGAGAATTTCTAGTCAGATAAACCCAATTCTTAATATTATGACCCGACCCGGGACTCAAACCCGGGCCCAAGGCAATTTTATCTATACTATACTGATATTTTAAATGCGAAAGTTTAAATGGATGGATGGGTGGATGTTTGTTACTCTATCACGCCAGCACAGAGATACATTATAGTCTGGAATAACATATAGGCTACTTTTTATCCCGGAAAATTAAAGAGTTCCAAAAAACCTCAATCCCTATCATAGCGGGCATCAGCTAGTCTAGTAATATTAATTTTAAAGTTAACAACCTATGGGACAAAACCCTCCCTGAGTATAAAAAAAATAGGGACTGCCGATAGAAGTACAAACTTAATTCATACAATTTTACTTGTAAAGTTATACACAGCACAAAAGTTGCACATTACGTCACGAGCATGTCGGTGACGTGAACTCATAAGATTTATCCCCACAAAAGTGCTCAACGCGGCTAAAGAAGTTTCACTTCAAATATAATATAATATACGAATTTAACGTAAAGACCACGCCTTACGTTACACTGAGTCGGCTATTATCCTAATAATGTACAGTCGCCCGTCATAAGGGTTGTGTGATACAGATATATCTCCCTAAAACAATACATTCGTACCTGGATGACTGGACCACTTCCGCCTGGATTCCTCCGTTTCACAAGAACTCAACATTAACTGTATCTAAGGTACACGGACACCGGCCGGTGGACACTTTGTTATATAGGTTATATCAGTACTGAATGCTATTGCGAATAGTTTTTAACGCACACACAAGTCACTATTTTGTTTTTTGGCATGCTAATGTTACGAAGGACACCTGAACACCAGGATATACACAGGACACTGGAATTATCGTAACTAACTTCTCGTTACGATAATTGAATGTTAAGTCGATGACATGGCGATATAAAGAGACAGAAAACTCGTTCCAACCACTTGACGTAGTCAATTCTTCTTTTTATTGCATAGCGCGTAGGCGCGCGGGTAGGCGGGGAAAATTTGACGTGGTTGTTTGACTACCCGCATGCATCGGACAGTGCAGTGTTGCCCGTGTTTTAAGAATGAATCTCAGTATCAATACTTAATTAAAGGGTTTGATTGTTAAATCGAAACCAATTATGAGTACAAACTTTCTTCTTCTACAAGCTTTCTTTTCTTTTTAAAACTTTTAGTTTTGTTCTAATTTATTGTCGTTACTGTGACGTCACCCGGGGCCACAGCTGAAAATCAGCGCCTTGCTTTGTATGCATTTTTAGCATATGACGCAAACGCTGACGTATGTACCCTTTAAAAATATTCAATGCATAACACGAAATTACCAAATTACCTGTTTTTTGTTTGTACCTGTTCAAATAACATACAACCTTTTTCTAGACAAAATTCAATGAGAAGAGAAAATAAATTTCAGACAAGTTATTAATTATTATACTTATTTAACTTTTAATGTTCTGATAACCTCCTGGTAGTGGCGGGCTTTGCCGGGATCCCCGGCAGTGCAATTTAGTAATGTCTAGTAGTTTAAGTGGAAAATTAAGGAGTTCCCGCGGGAATTAAAAAAACTTAATCCACGCGGACGAAGTCGCGGACATCAGCTAGTATGAGTATAGTTTCCTAACTCTGTGAATTAGGTCCCCATCTCAAAAATGTTAAGAAGCTTTGTTTCAAAATTTAAAGTAATCCTTGATACTTTATGATATCAATGCCTGTAACCAAGTCCTGGAAAATATCACCCACCCCTCATGAAATAAAACGCGGGTTCCGTACCATTAACCCATACATTAGTATAAATCACGCTTGCATTTGAAGGGTAATGGCCGCGTTTCTCATCTTTTCAGATGGAATTGTATGGAAAAAATGCATTAATTTTTTCATAGACAGTCTCTTTTCCCTGTTCTTTCAGAGAATTCGTTGAGAATACTGAAAAATAGTTTTTTGCGGAGGAAGTAATTAAAGATTCCAGTGTAGTAAATTTCTTTTTTTATACGACTGTCTGAAAAAAGGAGTTCTTTATTGTTTTCAGGGTTCATGTATGTATGTGAGTTTGTATATTCCACCATAACTTCTATACGCCTCAACCGATTGTGATAAATGAGGTATCGTTAGAATCCCTAGCTTATTCCGGGTGACACAGGCTACTAAAATTTAAAAAAAATTGATAGGGTGACCATAGTTTCGCATTAAAGACTAAAGTTAAAAAAGAAATTCGAAAATAAGATTAACTATGTAATCATCATCTAGAAAATGATGAGTAGATTCCAAAAATATAAAACACTATAGTTCAATATCCAGTGATTCACAAAAAAATATCATTTAATAAAAATGGAGTTTAATAGAATTTAGGAAAGAAAGAACATATCTTTTTAGACTTTCATCTAAATACAAATATATAAAAAGAAAAGGTGGCTGATGAACTGACTGACTGACTATCAACGAACAGCTCAAACCACTGGATGGATTGGGCTGAAATTTGCGTATAGCTTTGTGAGGTAGGCATCCGCTAAGAAAGAATTTTTGAAAATTTAATCTCTAAAAGGGTAAATAAGGTTTTTGAAAATTGTATTATGGATACATACTTACTCATACTTACGTAATCCAGCACATCACCTGCTCCCGTACAGTATGAAAATCGAACTAAACGCAGGCAAAAGCTGGTATATTAAAAAAGGAAAAGATGACTGATCTATCAACGTACAGCTCAAATCACTGGACGAATCGAGCTAGCATGAAGTATGCAGATATTATACTATTAACAAGTGTCAAGTAGATATCTGCTAAGAAAGAATTTTAGAAAACTCAACCCCTAACCTCAACAAAATAGGGGTTTTAGGTAGTTCACGTGGGAAAATTCTACGACAAGGATAAATGCTAGGAAGTATTACTTAGTACGAATTTTATAGTTTGCCCCTGTGCCTGGGGATCCCCAAAAACCACAAGGGTCATACCGTAAACAACGGCGCGTATTGGAGTGCCCCTCGTGAAGGGGCGCGGTATTATTCGACTCGGTAATGATAACTCACGGGGAAAAACCCAGTTTTATATTACTTTTTCCGGGAAATATAATATACCTCTGTAATTATTACGACTGAGCTGAGGTTTTTTCGAGTTTTTTCTCTCGTTCTCCTTCGCGTAATAAGAACTTTGTAATGAGACATAACGTAACATTAACAAGTATACTTTCGAGTAACTAGAATCGTAAAACAATTTAGAGAGTATTAGATTTCAAACGAGCGGTGTTATCCACTGCCTCGTTGGTCTAGTGGTTAGCATGTTGGACTGCGGCTGACGAGGTCCCGGGTTCGAGTCCCGGGTCGGGCCATAATTAAGTATTGTGTTTTTCTGACTAGAAATTCTCAGTACTAGCAGTATTGTTATCTGTACTCCATCGCTCCGCCTCAAGAAAGTCCGAAGGTGGTTCGAATGAGCATTATATTTAATAACAAAATTCCACAACCTATCTTAAACTTGCCTTTACACAAGTATAAGAAATCTATTAAAAGTATGCTTCTGAAAAAAGCTTATTATACCGTTGAAGATTACATAAACGACAAAAGAGCGTGGATTTGACTCGCTCCAGCAATGCTAAGGACAGCGGTTACAGATCCCTACCAATATTATAAATGCGAAAGTGTGTCTGTCTTTCTGTCCGTCTGTCCGTCTGTTTGTTTGTCTGTCTGCTACGCTTTCACGGCCCACCTGTTCATCCGATTTTGATGAAATTTGGTACAGGGGCAGTTTGTATCCCGGGGAAGGAGTTCTCGTAGGAATTGACAAAACTCAATCCACGCCGACGAAGTCGCAGGCATCATCTAGTAACAAAATAAAATAATAAATAAAGAATTATTTATTTATTTATTCTATTTATCATAGGTGACACAAGTAGGTATACGTATATTCTACGTGAATATACTTTGAGATTGAGTTTTAAAAAATTAAGTAGACTAAATTTTTAAGATATTATCCTTTTTTTTTTTTTTTTTTGTATGTTTACGTTAGGTACTTTTAATCAGCTTAATTACAACATTGTAATTACAATTTGACAACAAAAAATTAAAACTAAAAACTAAAAACCTAATCTAAAAGACCGCTACCAATGGGCAGCGTGCCCAGAATGCTGGCAGCATTGCCGCGTTGATATTATCCAGAATATTACTTAAGGGGATACTCTAAATAAGATTTTTTCTCGGTTCAAGATACCCCAGATCTCGGCATATAATTTCCATTTAACGTAGAATATCCAGTCTTGTCCCTACATTACCATCAATCCATGAGCAATAAAGATAAGGGATGGTTTTAATAGAAAAATGCCAACCCCGAACTGAGGAGCGGCGCCGAAACTCATAGCGGGTTATTGCTTGTCGATATTCGTTAGATGCATCACTACACTTTGATATATAGGGACTAGATCTGGCCCCCTATTTGGTAACTCAGTGGCTATCGAAAAATGAAAGCCACTGACATAATATATTTTATATCCCTTAAAGATTTGCTATGAAAAGTTGTTTTATATTGAAATAGCAAATCTTCAATGGATGAAATACATGTGTCAGTACTTACTACCAAATGTTTACCTACTAGGTTAGTTATTTTTAACGACCCAGAAATAATTGCTGCCTATAGGAAATGTACATAATTTATAGGAAACGTGTGTTACCAAATTTTCCTACTCTTCCTACTGAATAATCAATGTATTAATTACATGTAGGACATACAAGTGTCTCTCATGTTACGTCATGTTTTGATTTCACCGTTCGGAAAGTACATTGTACTGAGAGTAACATCTGGTAACATAATATACATTGCGCAAGTTTGCATGCCTGTTTGAGCGTTTATTGGCTGATTTGTAGCATCTAGGGAGAAAAGTTTTTTTTTAAAAGAAAGATGAACGACAAAATATTTTCTTGATTTTCGATAGTTTTATTTTTAAGCGAATCTAAACAACGTCTTCTCGCGTATTTTAGCTACATCCATGGATTTATATTATGTCACACTCAGTTCAAAAACAACAAAAGTCCGAAGCAATTTTCCGGCACATCCAGTAGTTTTATGTCAGAGCCAGTTACAGATTTTCCAACGCCAATAGCTTTGGAGTGACGTAGACGGGACCTTTCGACTTCGATACCGCCCGTATCAGCTAAGCCCAGCTCTATTTTACACTCAGACTGTTGATTTGAAGTCGACAGTATTTGGCCTTGCGCACTGTTGGAATTCGTACTATATTACAATATATACTAATATTACAAATGCGAAAGTTTGGATGGATGTTGTCACTCAATCATGTCATAACGGCAGAACGGATCTGGCTGAAATTTGGCACAAAGATAGATTATAGCGGCGGCCACTAATGCAGAAAGAGCCAAGAGGCGCAAGTATGAAATTATTGAAAATAATTTCATTTTTGTGCCTTTTGGTGTTGAAACCCTGGGGTCGTGGGGCGAAGATGCCAGATCCTTTTTTAAGGATCTATCTTCTCGTCTCACAGAGTCCACAGGTGACCGGAGGGCTGGCAGTTACCTCGGCCAACATATAAGTTTGGCTATTCAGCGGGGTAACGCAGCCAGCGTTCTGGGCACACTGCCTCATTGCAGCGGGATAGATGATATTTTTAATGTTTAGTTTTTAGTTTTTAATTTAGTTTTTAATTTAGATTTAATTTAGATTTTAATTTTATTATTATTAACAATAGGTATAAATAAATCCTTTCAAGTAAGAAGTTAAAAAAAAAAAAAAAAAAAGATTATAGTCTAGCACATAGGTTCTTTCAGTTTCCGGGAAAAGTAGCCTTTGTGCTATTATAGAATAGCACATAGGCTACTTTTTATCTCGGAAAATTAAAGGATTCCCGCGGGAACCATAGTACCATATAACCCGTATTATGAATACAAAAGTGTGTTTGTTTTTTGGAAATAAATAATGTAACCCTGACCGAATTTCGCCCACGGCAGCCAATCTCCAGAGAGATTAGCCATTGGCGCGGGAGAAATTATAGTGCACAAGTGTGTGCGCATACACAGGTGCACTATTTGTTCTTTTACTCTCATAGTCCGATGGGACGGAAAAACCGACACGACCGGAGGCACAGTACCGACGGCTTGACGTGCTCTCCGAGGATAAAACACTTCCTAACTCTGGGCTAGTTCTGAGAATTTCTTGTCAGAAAAGCCCAATACTTACTATCTTGTTATGGTCCGACCCGGGACTCAATTTTGCAATTATGCAATGCTTATGCAGAGTGCAGACAATTTTCCTTTTATTTACGGTCTCTCCCTCTCCCTCTTTCTTTCTATCTTTATCTGTCTCCCTATTCTTCCAGGCACAAAATACCGACTCTTTAAAGTTTAAAGAGTTGTACTTCGAAACACGGAATCATTAAAAAGTTTTCAATAAATTTTATTCACTGTTACACAAAATTAGCGAAAAATAATTAACTTCAAGTAGGATTAGATTAAAAATACGTATCATTAAAATTATACCGAGTCTAATCGTCAAAGGGTAATTGACTTCATTTTGAAGGATTATTTTAATACTTTTTTAACTTGAGACAGGTATCTAAACTTTAGATCATTAAAAGTTTAAAAGCTGTTAATTTTGTAATAATCTTTTTAGAACGTCACTGAGATTCTAGGGCGGTACCTTTTATAAATGCGAAAGTGACTTTGTACGTTGGTTTGTTCCTCAATCACGCCGCAACGGTTTGATGTGATTTTTGCATGGGTATAGTTGAGAACCTGGAGAGTGACATAGGCTACTTTTCATTTCGGAAAATAAAGAGGTTCCCGCGGGAATAATTCTTTTAGTGCTGTTTTAAAAAAAACTGAAATTTTTTAAAACAATTCTCGATCGCAAATTAATATACATAACCATGAATAAACATTAATTTAAAAAATCAGCCACGAAAAACTAGTGATGCACTCAAACATGTCGATAATCGATGAAACCGCTCAGCTTAATAGAGCAGGTCGATTGTTTGTTAATTGAAATTGAAAACTTGCTTAATTAATGGCAGTGAGATAACGCCAATTAGTGATGGGGACCCAATTATCGATATATCAACGTGAGTATCGAGTTCACAGCTACGCGTACGAGTTTATGGTTTCTGGAGCACTTTATCAATAGATAAGTAGGTTGTTGAAGTGTTGATTCATGGATTTATTGATACTTGTCAGGGCTAAATTGTATCAATATCATGATTTCAACCCATTTTTATTTTTCACCATTTTTCAGTACAAACTAGATTAATAACAATAAAATTAGTCTAAAATATTTATTAATAAGTACAAATAAGCATGCCTACTAAGATTTTTACAATCATTGAAAATGTTAAAATGTGCGAGAGATAGAAATCCATGAGGGAGAGGCCATGGTATCCATACCATAAAACATCGTTTAACAGGGGGCTTACAATACCTCTTAAAGCAGTATTATTTTCATATTGTTGGCGCTTTCGTTTCAGAATTATAATTATTCTTATTTTAGGGACGTCAAGGTACGTCGTATAAAACTGACATTTTAATATCAATGCTAGTCTAAATATCACTTGCTTCAAAGGATGATGAAAATATCGTTCTTCATAATGTTCTCAAAGGTGTGTGAAGTCTGCTAATCCGCACAGGCCAGCGTGGTGAACTATGACCGAACCCTTCTTATTTCGAGAGGAGACTTGCTCAGTAGTGAGCCGGCAATGGGTTGATAAGTAAGTTCATTCATTCCATTCATTTTGTTGTTTTGATGTTCATTTTGCACCATAGAATTTATCCTGCGTTTAAACTTAAAGTTCGCAACCATTATCAGCTTTAAAAGGTTCCAAAATGGTTACAAATTGCGTTCCGGCAGTTTGCTTAATTTCAAAATGGACGCAAAACGAAAAATATAGGCCAGGAAGTTTCTCTCATTGTGAAACGAAATGAAGGCTAAAGTTGGTGGTATAATGACTGGGGCAGGCAATGTTTGAGTGACTATTTTCAGGTCAAAATTCATGTTTGGAACTGAAAATTTCTGTTTCTCTGTAACATATTTAACTGCAAAAATGGACAGTATGAATATTGGATAGAAACACTCGTTACTTTGCGGAATTACATGATAATGAAGGAACTTAAAGTTTAATCCTTATCCTTACTAATATTCCTTACTAATATTATAAATGGGAAAGTGAGTTTGTTTGTATGTTTGTTCCGCTTTCACGCCGTAACTACTGAAACGATTGCTTTGAAATTTTGCAGACGTAAAGTTAGAAGTCCGGATTAAATAATAGGGTACTTTTTATCCCGGAAAATTAAAGAGTTCCCGCGGGAACTAAAACTCCTCAATCCACGCGGACGAAGTCGCGGGTATCAGCTAGTTCGCTATAATCCGCGACAGTAGGTAAATCTATGTGGTACCTACAGTGTGTATCCCGCACTTGTAGCCCGCGATATTCACCACAGAAATGTTCCAAACTACTCTCAACGTACATTTCACTCCCGTACGGTCTCATACAATAACCATTGCGACTGATTCCATACATAATATTATAATTAATGTGTAAGTGCGTCTGTCTGTCTGCTACGCTTTCAGGGCCCATCTGCTCAATAGATTTTGATGAAATCTGGTATTAAGGTATGTCATATCCAGGGCAAGGTCATAGGTTACTTTATATACCGGAAAATTAAAGAATTCCCGTGGGAATCAAAAAATCCTTAATCCACGGACGAAGTCGCGGGGATCATCAAGTTTCTTATAAGGCATTACTCATAAGACAAAAGAAACTTTCTTATAATGCGCAATTGTCAATTTTGTGTATCCCCTCATAGTTGGCTAAGGGATGTTCTTATTTCAAGTATCGTTTTGGAAACGACCGAAACTAGAGGTGTAAAAGTAACGAAAAAAAGCGTACCCGTATGTATTCGTTACTATAACAATTAGTACTCGTTACTATCGTATCGTTACGTTACTCATTACTTCTGATACCTCATAAGATGCTATGAAAAAGCCACAAATAGGTTCTTTATAACGTAAGTTTTTAAATTCACCCATACAACGAAAAATGCGAGTAACAAAATGCATGCGAGTAACGAAATGCATTCGTGAGTAACGTTTCGTTACTCGGTACTGGATGGCGCACCCGTTACTCAGTACCGAATACATACGGTTCGCTACAGCTCTAACCGAAACGAATGATGGACAGTATTTTTGCGATGCGATTTCTAAAATCAATAATGATGCGCCGTCAAACGCATTCGCTTGTCTGTCTAGTTGATAAAAAATAGTGTGCGAGCCGATACTTAAAAAGAAAAGGTAATAACGCACAGGTTAAATCACTGGATGAATATAGCTGATATATTTGGCATCCAGATAGCTATTTTGACGGCAGCATCCGCTAAGAAAAGGTTTTTGAAAGTTCAACCCCTAAGGGGGCTTCAAATAGGGCTTTGATAGCTGGTACTATAAATCTAGTAAAGTGGCAAATGTGGTTGGTTGCAAATATTTTTTTTTTGTAGGTACGTAGTGTTAATACATTTACCTGCAAACATAATATCCATACTAACATTATTATAAACGTGTGTCTGTCTGTGTGTAAGTACAATTATTCAAAAATATAAATTCACGCGCACCTAGTCGCGGGTGTCATTAAGTTTCTAATAATAATTAAAAATGTGTTGATTTTAGGAGGGAGCTACTACCTATACTTACCTTTATTTTTATTTTTTTATAGCAATTACTTTTTGTTTAATTTTTTCTAAATTTTTTGGCTGAATAAATAAATTATATATGTGCAATCAATATTCATTCAATCATAGTACACCCGGGCTATGTTGTTGACGAAGACGAAAACTATGTTAAAGCACGTTAAGAATACAAAATTCGGACTTGTTTAAACACTTTTACCGATTCGTCTGTCAGCTCTCACTCTATTACGGTATTTTCAGCAGATTTTCAGAATGACATATGTCGGACGCACGCTGTCAGCTTCGAACGATATTTTTAACTGTCGATTTATTTTCCGTGATTTTAACGTCCGTTTAAAAAGTTCATCGAAGCGTTATGCCGGCATTCCATCAGTTAATATTTATTATTTATTGCGAGTATCTCAAATGGGTATAAATTTCACTTTGTAGGAGACTAACTGATACGCCTCAGTTTTGCTCTGTCATCTGATTTTTAGGGTTCCGTACCAAAATAAACCATAATTTGCGGCTAGTGATTTTATTTGTCTATTAAAGTTGCATATTTCTATATTATAATAATGCTATCGACTTGAAATATTGAAACAATATGGTGAAATGGGTCGGAACGCAGTCAAAATTTTAAAGTGGGACGGCTAAACTGAGTGGAGTATCAATTATTATATATATATAAAAGGGCGTAATTTGCACATTTTAAAATACTTATAGTTTTTTTTAAATTTTTAGGCTCTTTAGTATTTGAAAAAGAATTACTATTCTGAGGTTGATTAACGTAACGATTCACGTTTACAAGCACTTGTAAATGATTATATTAATGTAAAACTTTCAAATCTTCTTAATTTTAAGTTTTTGAAATCGTTGGATTGTTGTACATAAAAGGTTAGTTTAGACGTACCTTTCTCCCCCTTCATCTCCTGGTTCCCCCGGTACCACACGATTTTGGCAGCCGGCTTGGCGTTCTTGACTTGGCACTCCAGTACCACGTCCTCTCCCTCCTTCATCTCAAGCTTGGAGTTGTGAGGGTGATTGACGATCTCCACTGCGTTTGGGGGCGCTGAAACAAAAGAGAAAGAGAAATTAGGCATCATAGGGGTATGCCCTTAATATTTTCTACACGGCATAGGACCGTAACGCTAAATCGCTTGGCGGCACGTCTTTGCCGGTAGGGTGGTAACTAGCCACGGTCGAAGCCTCCCACCAGGCCAGACCAGGGAAACTTCAGAAATTATAAATTCCCAAATTTACCCTGCCGGGGATCGAACCCGGACGTTAAGACAATGGCGCTCAACACTGCGCCGCGGAGCTCGTCAAAATAGAAATTCCTTCACCAATTTCGTGCTCTCAGTAATTTATTTAGGACCTTGTCCGTTAATTTCTAAGATATTTCCAGAACAATAGGTAAGCCCCGCCATTTATTATCAAAGAAAACGCTTAAAATTATTATTTTTGTTTAGTCATCTAAATTAAGATAAAACAATATTTTGGGCGTAATAATTTATCAACGCACCCTTAAGCCGATATTCGTTGAAAGCCGTGAATTTACGGGAGGCTGTAGGGTTGTCAACTTTTTGGCAATTCGACGCTCTCATAACTTTGACAATCACTTGAAATCATGCACGATTTAATTTATAGGTGCTCTCGTATTCACAATTATTATTATGGAATCATATCTCACTTCGCTGGAGAATTTGGACATTGACATATTGACCAATAATAATTAATATGAAATTAAAAATTCACATATGAGTTAAAAAATAACGTAAAATCTAGTATAATATAATACGCTTAATATGAATCAAATGCCATACGAATAAACCATAAATAAATAAACTATGGAATCTCACAGAGAATTTGTACACTCATTGCAGGTTAAACCGGTCATATTTTTAAAAATTGACGTGGCCATCTTTTTAGCTCAATGCAAAGTCTTCAATGTCTTCAATCGAGCAACATAAATTTTTGATGATTTTTATATAACTTGTATGTACAAAGAGTTATAGTAAATATTGAACACTTCGTTCACAATAACTAGGAATCCTTAGGATTGAATCAGTCATCAATAACTATCGATCAATCATTAGGACCGAACCAGTCAGTCATGACATTAATTACTTGTAGTAACGCATCCTTTTCAGGAGTTTTTTTTGAAAACTGCTTTTTAATTTTTTATATTAATGCTAACTATACTATTACGATTTGAATAAATTATATTATTGAATTTAATATATAATGTTGTGTTCACATAGTAAGGGTAGTTACTTGGATTCTGTTCTGAATTTCTTATATTTTATCGATGTTATGGCTGTAACCTGTTTTGTGCACCTTTTCAATAAAATACAATAAGAGTAGTAGAAAACTGGTTGGTCGAGATAAGTACCTACACAGTATATCAAAAGAACTATAAGTTGGCCAAATCTTTTTTAAATTTTATAAAGTGGCAAGTGGTAACAAGGTGGCAACCCTATCCACCTGTAGTGTCCCGATTTTCCACCCACCTGGTTGTCCGCCTCGTTTAGATTGCGAGATAGTTCCAATTCGGTCGACCAACACAACCATTATTGATACACAATTTTGATGTAACAAACCCCCATCTTCTGAAATGCTTTTTACACAATAATAAGCGATCGCCCGCGGCTTCGCTCCTGTAGGAATTACGAAAGATTGGTCCCATTGCATCCCGATTTTAATCCTCCCAAGGAATAAGACCAGGTTTTAAAAAACGAATATAGTTGATGACCTGAAAGTGATAAGCTACTTTTTATCCCGCAGAATCAAAGAGTTACCCCGGTTTATATACTACAGAAACTTCTTAGTTTTCCGGATTAAAAAATACCCTATGTGCTTCCCCGAAATACAACATATCTCTGTAGGTACCACATCAAAATCGGGTAAAGATGGACCGTGAAAGTGTAGCAGACAGACAGATACACTTTCTCATTTATAATATAAGTATACATATCATACAAAATTAAGACCTTGAATCGAAATTGGACGCCATTTTGCCAACTAATGGAATATAGATAAAGCGGTATCTTATACCTAAAAATACGAACCACCACCTGAGATAGCGCCAAGCCATTGATTCCACCATTTTAATATTCAAATAACGCGAGACCGTGATTCATTTCGGGGGGGTGAAAGGTGGAGCGGGGGGTTGAAAAAGGGTGGATTTCAAATTAATTGTCCGACGACTCTTTGTGAAATGCACTTTGAAGAGACTCTTTGCTCTCCAAAGGCTGACGACCACTGGTGCAGGGGTATCCATTTTCAGGTGAAAATTTGTGATCTATTATGATCTATTCTTGCGATCTCATAGTGATAATAAAAAAAACTCGGCTGAGTTTGTTGTGGGACTTCTCAGACCAGGGCGCGCTTGGAACCCTCGTAGCTTTAGTTTTAAGATGTCATCGTTAATTATCAGCATCAAGTCTTATACTTAGTAAACGTGACGTTCAGAAGGTGTACTGTGTAGGTATCCATACTATTAATATTATAAATGCGAAAGTGTGTCTGTCCGCTATGCTTAGCGGGCCATCTTTTCAACCGATTTTGATGAAATTTGGTATATAGATAGGATGCATCCCCGGGAAGGACATAGGCTTTATCCCAGAAAATTTCCGCGGGAATACAAAAAAACCCATCCCAGTACCAAATTTCATCAAAATGGGTTGAACTGATGGGCCGTGAAAGCGTAGCAGACAGACAGACAGACAGACTTTCACACTCTATTCTTACTGTGCTTTCACATTCATAATATTAGTATGGATTTTACAATAATATACAACAGTATTGTATCACATAATTATACGTATGTGGTATAAAGTACGCATTAAAGTGATATAAAACCAGTCGAGTCCTAGAAATCTAAACTGGAACATCTATTTTCCACGGTATTGATATCACGCAGTTGAGAAACACGTTTACATTATTGCCGTACGACATTATTACCGAATATTATTAAAAAAGTAGTCAATCAAGTAACTACTACATTTTATTAAGTATTTTTCTATTTTTGTACGATATATAAAGTTCAAAATTTCAACGAAAATAATCATGCTAAGTATTTTTTTTTTTAACTTTTACTTAGATCTATCGAATCGTTACAAGTGAATATTCAACTGTTTTGGATAGCTCTTACTACCGAAAAAAAATTCCAGCGGTTATTAATTTCCACAAAATAAAATTGTAAGTAAGTATTACTTTTAACAAAAATATTAATAAGGCCTGCGGAGCAACGATAAGAAATCCTGAGCATTGACTTGACTGAAAACGTAAACTACTGTCGCAAGATTTGAGCCGTTTCAGATGTTTTTTTTTAAATCGTGTTATCTGTAGCAATATAGTAACGACACAGTGTAAACGGTATCCAACTTGAAAAATAGGTTGCAGTGTGGTGTTCGTATCAGATGTACGTTACATACATTTTTTATTTACAAATTGTAATATTGCATTTTGTGATATATCGGTGTACGTATTAAATTCCAATCGCTATTTTATTCGCAGCGGAAATCAGGCTTTGTGTTAAAGTTATTGATATTTACTATTACTACACTTTTATTATACCTACTTTTATACTTGGTTTACCACAAAATATATTATATAGTATACAGTGGGTCATACAGATAGCTATCATGACGTAAGCATCTGTTAAAAACTGACTAGTGAAAATTCAACCTCTAAGAAGGTAAACTTGTGATTTGAAATTTAACAATTATAATTTAATATAAAAAATACTTTTTAAACAACCGACTTCAAACTCCCGCGCCAAGTTTACAACAACAAGCACACGCTATACAAAGTACTTATTTTATTGTTGATATTTTAAAAACCGCTCGACCGATTTCGATAAAATTTATATGAGACTACATGGGAAGTATGCTCTTTCAAATAAAAAAAAGAATCATCCAAATCGGTCCACCCAGTCAAAAGTTCTGAGGTAACAAACATAAAAAAAAAAAAATACAGTCGAATTGAGAACCTCCTCCTAAGTCGGTTGAAAATCGAATATAACATGAGCAAAGCTGCTGACAAAAGATAGTAAGCTAGTAAAGGCACACCTTAAGGAGAGACCAGCCAAAGCTTTTAACTTGGGCCACGTTAAAGCGTTCATTGTCACAAGTAAAGCGCGGTTAACGGGAATTAAACTAGGTTTTCGGTTAAAGAGGTTTTTGGTCAGTGGTTTTACCGCTTCCACTTATGTAACGAACGTCCCTTAATTTGTTGCCTGACGATCTAGACTGCGCAGGGGTGAGCGCTGTGGTTTTATACTGGTCCAGTGTTCGATTCGGAGTTGGGGTAATTCGAAAAATTTCATCCAGATCCGTTCAGCTGTTCTGGCGTGATGAGTAACAAACCATCCATCCATCCAACCTACATCCATCCATCCATCCATATAGATCTATGTTTATCAAATTAGTAATATCAGAACACAAAGAATACAGCCCTTTGCTATACTATTATCTCTGTCGCGATTTTCGCTATCTCACCATAATGAGGAGGAAAAGAGACAAAAACAACACAAAAAAGAAACACCGAAAGCAAATAATGACCGTTGGGAACCGCTGACAAAGCTGTAGTTACCTTTGTGCGGAGTCAGGGGAGCAGAACCGTTGGTCGCTAGACAGTAATATCCTGTTACCTAGGACGTGAGTTGTAAACTGCAGCGTTTCTGAAGCCATAATATGACAGATTGAGTTGACAAGCCCTGGAAAATCTTTGGTGAGAGAACAAACCCTGGGAAAGCTGTGATTGCCACCTGTGGAGTCAGGGGTGCGTAAATGGCAGTTATATCCTGTTCTCTATGACGTGAGATATTGGAGTTGATAACTCCTGAAAAATATATATCCTTCCTAATATGTAAGTTTAATTTTGCGGCATTCCATAAAACAATACAATACAGTTATTTTTATTCAAGTAGACTTTTCACAAGTGCTTTTGAATAGTCAGTTAATAAAACCCGGGATTAAAGAACAGCAGAGTAATAATTTTTTATTATTATTATTCGGGTAGATTCACTCGACGATTCAAAAACACTTTTAATAAGTTTATTTGAATAAAAAAATAAGAGTATGGGTTTGTTTGAGTTTAATAAAACTGCCATACCCCTACCAGGCAGTGGCGTGCAGCTCATAGAAGCACAAAAGCACGGCTTACCCTTAGCTGTAATACGTCTGCTATTAGGCAGGTTTCTACCCATGTAATTCATACCTAGGCATCAAAACCTATCACGCCACTGCTACCAGGTTATCCCGCTACCATCTAAGACACTTATCGATCGCGATCAGTAGAAGACAGTCAAAGGCTAAGTTGTAGTACTCAGAATTTATAAAAAAAAGTGTGTGTGCAATTCACACACGGAGAAGTGAAACTTCAGAAAAGTAGCCTACGAGAGGATGAGACAAATATAACTTATACTAGCTGATGCCCGCGACTTCGTACGCGTGGATTGAGGTTTTTTGATTCCCGTGGGAACTCTTTCATTTTCCGGGATAAAAAGTAGCCTATGTGCTATTCCAGACTATAATCTATCTCTGTGCCAAATTTCATCCAGATCCGTTCAGCCGTTGGGGCGTGATCCATACATACATCCATCCAAACTTTCGCATTTATAATATTTATTTGATTCTATGTCATTCTCTCGCAGGCTAAATCCTATTTATCAATATGTTTGTCTCTTTTTGGTGTCGCTTTTTTGTTTCACTTTTTCGTTTCGATGAATTTTCAAATCACAACGATTCTAAAGAAGTTTCAATTCATAAAACATAATCTGGAAAGTAGGATTTTTCCTTTAGATCATAGCAAATCAAACTGGCTACATCGTGAGTGGATTTTATTAACTAAACACTGTCTTCTTTATTTTAGCAGAAAAACATCTAAAGAAAACCCATACGAGCAAACGCCTTGAGCGAATCTAACGTACAACCTACCACACAAAATCGAGAACAAAATGAGCTTTATTACAAAGGCTGTAAGGTTTATGAGCCATTTTGCAGAGGTGTATGAAAGTTGGAAACTTTGAGGCAATCGTGTTTCTTGGATTACGAATTCCGCTCAAATAGCCGGCAAAGTTTTATTTGAAGGAAAACAATACGTTGGAAAAGTGCTAATAAAGCGTTTTCGGGCCGACTTTAAGGCAGTTTGACTTTATGCTGTGTGTGTCTGACTAGAACGGCTTTTCATGATTGTGTTTGGACAAAATAGACCAAAATTTTCCGTTGCTAACATGAGATCTCTAGTAGCCGAAATGTTTTCAGTACATGACGTGTGGAGGTAGATAATTTTCATAAAATGAAATCATGCTAATAATTAAATGCGAAAGTGTGTTTGTTTGTTGGTTTGTTTATTAAATAGCGCCACAGCAGAGCAACGGATCGACGTGATTTTATGCATGGGTGTAGTTGAAGACCTGGGGGTTACTATGAGCTCTTAAAACAGGACAGAAATTGAACTGCAGCACAGGTCAATGCAGTGTCTGCCTACCAGTTCAGTGCCTTGAATTTAAGTGCAGTTCAATACCTGCCCTGCTATAAGAGCTCATAGTAACCCCCCTGGAGAGTGACATAGGCTACTTTTTACCCCGGAAAACTAAGGAGCTCCCGTGGGAATTAAAAAACTAATTCCACGCGGACAAAATCGCGGACATCAGCTAATTATCTAACTCATTGACTTAAGTAAATCGATCATCTAACTAAACTAACGATGAAATGGAAGTTGGAACCCATTTGGAACTGCGGGCGTTTACTTATCTATTCAATCGCGTTAAATTTAACCGCGATTTGTATGGAATTGTCAAACCTTTGGTAATAGATATAATACTTGTTCAATTCAAAACCTAAAACTATGCGGTGATCCAGTGGCATCTTCTATTGCTCTTATGTTTTTTGGTACAGCTTAAAATTATTTACTTAAAGCAAATCTTGGTATATAATTTGTAAAGATTAGCCAAATTTTTTTCAGCTATTAATAGCTGAAAGTTATAACATGCCTTATTTTTTTCTTTTTCTTCAAAGCTCGGTTAAAATCGGTGCGTAGTGACTAGTGAAACGCCGAAAATCAATTGTTTGAAACTTTAGTATTTTGCGCCGAAAATATTCTTCGTAGAAAATTATTATTATTGTAAATCCGGCTTTAGAAGCCAGGTCTTTGAACTGAATCGATTCAACAAAATAATTATTTCTTCCAAAAATAAATTTTCCGTTACAGACTTATAACAAAATTAAAAGCAAAGTACCTACTCCATTTTTTCAGACGCTCAACCGAAAAAATTGAGTGTCCTCAACAAAGTTAGTACGAATTTCGTACAATGGCGGACTCAGAGAGATATAAAAGACAAAGGAGAGTCTGTACTGAGGTGTCGAGATGTAATTAGAAGTAGTACTTAGCCGGGGATGGTTTCATTCATAAGCGTGAGCGGAAAATTCGCAAATACGAGTTCTGTTGTTTAAAAAAAGATACATAATTTCACCAGATATGCCGAAAACTGGTAACTCGGCATTCTCGAGTAAGTATGTTAAAGCACCAGCATTGTACCTATAGTCTTGTAATTTTAAAATGTTAAATCGTTTTTGCTTTCGCTCACCAGTGTAATTGAAACCTTTCCTGGACTAGTCTATACATAATGATTATTGACTATTAAGTAATATTTTACTATGCTGCATGTAATAAGGTTCATGCCTGCAAAACGCTATAGAAAAAAATCTGGAAAAATTCCTTAAAAGTCACAATTTAAAAGAAATAAAATAAATAATTACTTAATAGTATTAGAAGGTAGGTGTAAGGCATGAGTGCCCTGCTCCAGAGAACGGCCATATAATGTATAGATAGATTTATTTATTTCATGTAGGACCACTTGTGTCACTTATGATACGTTAAGACTCTACCACCGGTTCGGAAAACCATTTCTACTGCGAAGAGCCGGCAAGAAACTCAGCAGTTGCTCTTTTCTTAAAAAAGAAAAGGTTACAATATGTAAACAATACAACAACAAACAATACAAAACAATATAAGATTGCTATGTCGAAGGTGACTGCGATTGTTACACTGTTAGGCAAACAATGTAACAATCGCAATCCAATGCTAAGGACAGCGGTTACTTATGTACACATTGATATAATAATTATAGTAAATGAATTATTTAATAAGAGCAACCACCGAGTTTCTTGCTGGTTCTTCTAGCTAGGAATGGCATTCCGAACCAGTGGTAGATTCACTTGACGATTCAAAAGTACTTGTAAAAGTTTATTTGAATAAAAATTTGATTTGATTTGATTTTATTTGAATCACCTTTGATTTGCTCAATCTGTTGAAACTGACCAAAAACCAAAGGCGCAACAAGAATTCATAGACTCAGCCAATCACAACAATTGAGATTGTAACAATGATTGATGCATGTTGTACGGGTTGGGGCAAAATTTAATTTCCCCAAATTAAGGCGAAAGCGGCTCCAGTTAAGAATCTTTGCGCACAATGATGATGATGATGATGATGATGATTATGAGAGTTCCATTATAACGTTAGCTTAACAGCTGTGAAAAACCAATTCACCAAAAATAAATTCCAAACTGAAGGCGTATCTTAATTGACACTCGAAAACTTGAAGTATCATTGAATGAGCGCGATTTTAAAGTTTTCAAGAAAAGTTTAAAATCGCTTTCGGCTAGCCAATGTAATCTCTACCCATTGAGAACCACTCCTAGGGGCTACAGAAGGTAATTATTGACTTTTTCAACACCCGAGGCCTGTCCAACTGTGATAAGAACTCGCTATAATTAAAACGTGGTTCCGTACCTACTTCTTTTTTGTAACGTTCCTTTTGTACCACTCTCTTTCTAGAATCTAGATGAAAGGCACTCAGACGTAATTTTGAAAAGATTTTTTTTTCAAACACTAAGTTTTATTCTAAGTTTTGTAGATTTTTAGAGCTTGAGTAACCAAAAAGTGGTTGTATGCCTAAACATAAAACTACACCCTGACTGACTATTTAAAAATTTAACAAGGTTTCCAGACGTATTCCATCCAGGGGGGAGGAAAATATAAACAATTGTTCTTATATTCCAAGGCAAATACCGTCCTAAAGACATGTTGTTAAATGCAGTCCCAACTCCCAACACTATAGTTTGGTAAGGTCATTCCAGCATCCCTCAATGTTTGCCAATGCTTGCGAAGGGTCACTTTTACCCCGTAATAATCGTAGCCAAGCCGTGGACTCCCAAGTAAAAAAATACCTATTCAGAATTTCCACCAAATGAATCGGAAGCAGATCAGAATGCATTGGAATTAAAAAATCGCATAATAAAAAAAAGAAATCTATTCTTATTCCATTCCATGGATAATATTTTGAAGGATTTCAAACCAGATGTCCAATTGTCTAACTCAATCGTAATCTATAATTTGACAGCATAAAACGTATTATTCCAACTGTTTATGCAGTTAATTCATGCTTTTTGACGTGCGTGCATCTATGAGCTTCTTAAACAGGTCGGATTAACCGTTTGAGAAACGATTCCGTTTACCATATCCTTGCACAATCGGGGGCAGGTTATTCCAGGAACAGGAAAATAAAAAAGCAATTGTATACAGCAGGACAAATTAAGTTCAAAAGTGTAGTTAAAAAGCCCCAACGCAAAAGTTTGGTAAGCTCATTCCGGCACGCTTGCCCCGGTGTTTGCGAAGGGTCGCTTTTACCCCGTAATTGTGGCCGAGATATTAACATTTCGTGCCCAAGCCGCATGTATGAAAGATAAGGTACGGGTTTATGTCGGTTAGGTAGGCGTAGTCGTTCGAATTTTTTTTATTCTGTATAATTTAGTCCGCCAACCCGCATTGGAGCAGCGTGGTGGGTCAATGCTCTAATTTCCCTCTCTCTTATAATGAGAGTGGAGGCCTGTGCCCACGTGAGGTTAATAGGCTGTAGTGGTGGCGGGTGGTGCTACAATTTAGCCAAAACGTTCGGATCGGAGGGGAATGTTTTATCTTGTCGCCTAGTGTGTGCATTTTGTAAATGGAGCACCTAAAACGAATTGTCCTAGATGAGCAACAGAAGCGACGCCACGTGACGCGATGCGATACGACGCCATAGGAAATGACAGACGTATCTAAGCGACAACGAAGGTAACATGAAATTTCAGCTACTGACTGATACTGTCGCTACTCTTCAATCGCGTTGCATTGCGCGGCGTGGCCGCGTTTTTCGCTCGCCTAGGACAACGGGTAAGGGCGAAAACATAGTGTAGTGTACAAATACAGTAAACGTCCATTCGTAGTCTCTACGACAGAGAGGACGGACGTTTAATCCTGTCGTCTAGTTTGCGAGCTCCATATAAAAATGATTGACTTGGCGGATGGATGGATGTTTGTTAATCAATCACACCAGCACAGCTGAACGGATCTGAATGAATTTCGCACAGAGATAGATTATAGTCTGGAACAACACATAGGCTGGAAGAGATTGCTTTAGCAATAAGACCGCCTTTGCACCCTTCTGTCTTGTATTGTAAGCTTTTGTTTATTGTTATTTTTAAGTGTGTGCAATAAAGTGTTCATCTATCTATCTATCTATATTCACTGAATTCCCGCGGCAACCAAAAATTCTCAATCTACGCGGACAAAACCGCTGGCAGCGGCTAGTTATTTCAAAAGCGTTTAAAAGCATATTTTCTTCCTATTTAGCGAGGTATTTTATTAAATTACTTCCTAGAAATTTCCACCGGGCCAGTGTTTGCCAGTATACCTATGCTAGTATTTTCGGAATCCACTATCAAGTTAATTGTTAAAGTGTAGACTCGCAGGACTGACGCTAGCTGAAGTAATTGGAATTCTTGTATATCTGCACAGTATTCCGGTAATGACTAGATGCTCACAGCGCTACATGCTAAAGCAAAAGGACATGGAGAAACGAGATAAATTAAAATTGCGTGAAAAACACCCCCAGATAAGAGGAGTTTCGTAAAAAGCCAGAGTTAGTAACATAGCTCGTCGAACTATTAAGTTTACTCTTTCTCTCTGCATCGTATTCCTCATTACTGAGGGTCGGGGCCTGTTTCCATTAATCACATAATGGTAGGAGTTTTCTTAAGATATTAATGCGGTGGGCTCCCACGTCCTTCCGCATACGGCTCGACTAAGAGTACCAATTTAAAGTCTTAGGGTTTGTTACGATTATTAACAGATATTAGTGATAATAACCGGGACCGACTTAACGAGGAAACGGAAAGGCCAAAAATTTATTTATTTATTTATTTAAATTTGAACCTCCAAATTCGATAACCCATGCAGTTACCGACTTGGGTCAATGTTGTTTAACAATTGCAATCGACTGATGTCACAGCTAAGCCATTCGTCCCTCTAATTAAGTAAGCTAATATAGTTCGAAGAACCGATTAACTTTGAGGTCCCGTGGTGCTGGAATGCGCATCGTTGGCAGACCACACTAGGTTGGACGGGTGACATTTACCTATTCCGGCTTTCAGGTCCAAAGGCTTGGGCTGGGCGTTGGTGAGCCAATCAGTGTGTGAGTTATAGCGACAAAACTTTTAAAGTATTATATATCAAGTACTAGCTGAATCCCGTGACTTCCTTAATTCCTTTATTTTCCGGGATATAAAGCCTATGTCCCTCTCCAGGTTCTAAACTATAACCATGCAAAAAATCACGTAGATCCGTTGCTCTGTTGCGACGCGATTGAAGGACAAACCAACAAACAAACACCTACGCATTTATAATATCCATACTAATATTATAAATGCGAAAGTGTGTCTGTCTGTCTGTCTGTCTGTCTGTCCGCTACGCTTTCACGGCCCATCTGTTAAACCGATTGATTGTTTTGATGAAATTTGGTACAGGGGTAGGTTGTATCCCAGGGAAGGACATAGGCTACTTTTTATCCCGGAAAATTTAAGAGTTCCCGCGGGAATCGAAAAAATTTGGTCCACGCGGACGAAGTTGCGGGAATCACCAAGTAAGTAAGTTAAGTATAAAGAATGAAACGAAATCACGAGCAAAATCAGTACAGCAATCCAACTGTCACAGCAAATAGCGAAACAAGTCCATGCCGTCTGATATCAAGAGATAAACCCGGTTTTAACAAAATCGATACACGCTCCAAGCCAAGCCAAAATACAAGGATGGATATAAAACTAACTAAAAATTAAACAATACATCGTAGACGTTTGCCAACGGGCACTATTAAGGTTGATACATATCTGGTGATTTTGGCAGACTCCAGCCGGGAAGAGTCGTTAGCTATCCCATGAAGAGGGTTGAGGAAGGACGTCGCTATTGTTTTTTTTTTAATGGAAAAAGATGTCGTTTACTTTGGACTTTAATTACTTTGCTGTACTATATAGGGATTTGCTACTTGAGATTTAACGCTCAACGTCAGACAATCCATACTTTCATACTTATCCATACTAATATTATAAATGCAAAAGTGTGTCTGTCCGTCCGTCTGTCTGTCTGTCTGCTACGATTTCACTGCCCATCTATTCAACCAATTTTGATGAAAATTGGTATAGGGATAGTTTGTATCCCGGGGAAGGACATAGGCTACTTTTTATCCCGGAAAATTGAAGAGTTCCCGTGGGAATGAAACAACCTAAATACACGCGGACGAAGTCGCGGGCATCATCTAGTTATATTATAAATGCTAAAGTGTGTCTGTCTATCGCTCTGTTTGGCTGCTGCCACAGTTAATAGTTAATAGTACAGGCTGCTGCGTTTTAACGACCCCATATGTTCAACCGATTTTGACGAAATTTGGTAAAGAGATGCAGAGAGGTAAAGAGTTGGTTGCAACCCGGTGAAGGAGATAGGCTATCCAGGAAAATTAAAGAGTTCCCACGGGATTAAAAGAGCCTAAGGTCATCCATTTACTTTTTTTTCACCAGCATATGTTAGTACTTGACTACAATGTTAACTTACTAATATTGTAAATGTGAAAGTTTTGTTTTTAGTACGTTTGTTACTCCTCCACGCCATAATGACTGAACCGATTAAACTGAAATTTGGAATAGAGATAGCTTGTACCTTGAATTAACATTACATTTTATCGCGCACAGTTCAAAATTTCCCATGGGAATCAAAAAACCTCATCTAGTAATATATAAGGCTAGTAATATATTATAAAAGGCGATAGGTCGAGAAGGGGTGGGGGGTAAAATCGACGTAATATTTTTGGGGCAATCCATCGAACTCCACTCATCAATGTTTGCGATACCCGCATCCCTCGGGCGTCGTTCGTTGTAACTCAATTGCGAGTGCGAAAAAAAAACTACCAAGACCTAGAGCTCTATACTAGATGTGGTTGTTTTTAAAGTAGAACTGTTCTGTTCCAGAGATCCAAATGCCCTCCATTTAGATCTCTTCTGATTATATCTGCACTGAAAATTAGTAATTGTATCTTATTTTACGGTATCTAAATGAAGATTTCTTCATGTCATTGTACTGTTGGTTAATAATATGTAAGGTTTTGTCGATTTTTGTCACATAAAATTATCGTAAAATTTAAATTGTCAGTAAATATTCATTTAATATTATCCTTCACTGCTTTAAGTTAACAAGCTAACGCATTCGGCTAAGGTCTTTTAAAACTGTTGTTAAAAGCTTTTCCGCTTTAAAGAGTAGCTTATTCCAATCTTCGTAATCTTACTTGGCAGCCGACAAATGTCTCACAGCATCAGATACGCAGATAGATAAACACGTTCGCATTGGTCATTTGAGAAAATTTGAAATACGTAAAAAATTTCATATTATTCATATAAGTACTTACCTACGTTTATTTTGCATGCCAATTATTCATTTAAGTAATTACATAATTTCAATAGTAATAAATCGTGTTTCATTATGAGACATTTGTATTATTTGAATATAATTGTGGGGCACATTTATTTAGCACTAGCTGATGCCCGCGACTTCGTCCGCGTGTTTTAAGTTTTTTTGTTATTCCCACGGGAACTCCCTAATTATCCGGAATAAAAAGTATATGTCACTCTCCAGGTCCTCAACTATACCCATGCCAAAAATCACGTCGATTCGTTGCTCCGTTGTGGCGTGATTGGAGGACAAACAAATACACTTTCGCATTAATAATTAATATTAGTATATTAGTATGATTCTTATAACACATCCAGTGAACTGCCATCCGTGTAAAGTGATCAGAGCGATCGATCGTTAAGGGCTTTGTGACCTGACAACGACCGCGCAAATTGTACGAATTGTAGGCATTGAACAAATTGTAGGCATTGTACAGTCGATAACGAGCCGCGATTCTATCATTATACGCGAGCCGCGTACCGGTAAGCGCAGTGTAGCATGACCTCCAGCTCGCTGGTCCGATGACCTGCGCCCACGGAGAAGGTGGCGGGAAGCGGGTGGATGAGGAAGGCGGAGGACAAAAGGCCTATGTCCAGCAGTGGATGCATACAGGCTGATGGATGGATGGATTGATGATTCTATCATTGAAGTGTTAGATTGAAGCAGGCGTTACTTTGCGCAAGTTCATGATAACCAAGGAACGAGAAGCTTATTTCGCTATAATCCGCCAAAAACAGACAAATCTAACTATGTGGTACAACGTGCAAATTGTAATACGCACAGCCCGCCCTCCCACACGCTCTACCTTTTTACCTTAGTAAGATTACCGAAGGCACAAAATAATTACTAATAGTCCCTTTCTGGTACAAAAGAATTACTCCGCAAAGGCTTAGTGTTTAATTTGATTTATTGGGGATGACACAAGTATTACATTAAATTATCACAACAAAAATAAAATATTAACAAATGTGTAATCCACCACACCATTCACGGGTTAACAATTTAAAATAAAATAAAAAATTGAAGACGACACAGTGTTCATGAATTAAACTGATCTGAATTATAAAAATATGGTAAGTAAATATTACACAAATTATTAAATTTAAATTAAGACAGGACTTATAGATACTAACAATAAACAAACAAAAAAAAAGTAAGAAAAACAGAAGTAAGACGTAATAAAACGCAATTCAGCTCGCACAGCGCTGCGGGCGAAATTTTTTAAAGTGGCAATCCTCTGCATACCTACTTACTAATTTTTAATAACTTAGAAAACATAACTAAGTAGTTAATTAACTAGAGATAGCGGTGTTTGATACCAATTACCAATTATGGAACCTCGAGTATCGGAAAAAGTGTCTTATAATCCAGTAGCCGGGATATTCCGGGCTTGAACGGGATACCCTGGCAGCACTCCAAGCCGGCAACCAATGCATTGCGACTGCAGTGACACTGTTTAACAATCGTACAGTGTTACAAAAAATGCAAATGCTTTTTATACGACTGCCTGAAAAAAGGAGTATATTGTTTGTTACAAGGCTGAGTTTGCTATCCATTTTGTTTTTGTTAGTCCAATATTATTTAATGTTATTTGAGAACAAGAATGTAACGCAATAAAAACTTTATTTATTTATTTGTTTATTTATTGTTATTCAAATAAACTTTTACAAGTGTTTTGGAATCGGAAATTGAATCTACCACTGCACTGATTCGGAATGCCACTGTAGTTTACACAATCATCGTAAAGTAGGCTAATTACTAGATAATGCACGTGAATACTACTGCGTGGATTTTTTCTGGATCATGCGAAAAGATATCTGTCCAGTATTCACTCTTGTGCAGACTTTTAAATAAAACTGCTATTCGAACCAGACTCTTGAATTATCTTATGAGCCATGAGTTGTAATAAAATAAAATAAATATTGGACTTTACATCACGACTTCTGCACTACTGTAAGATTGCTACACCGTGACAATATGATACAAGCAATGTGGTTGGACCGATTTGCATAATATATTTTGAAATGTCTCCAGACATTGGTAATACTTTTTACGCTTTACACCTATAGTCAGTATTTTTATGTTATAAAATCTCAGGGGCCTTTCTGCCAACCCTTAAAGTCATGTTGTTTCAATATTGTTGACTTTCGTGTTATAGAATTATAAGCCTTATTTTAGGAACATCAAGGTACGTGACATCAAACTGTCATTTTGAGTAATATTGCTTAGGTATTGCTACTAAGCGTTGGCAGTATGGCGCCAGTTGTAGATAATGGAATTTTTACAATCAATTTTTTTTGTAATCGTGTACACATCCGAGAGCAATGATGTTAGGTGTGTGAGGTCTGCCAATCTGCACTTAGCTAGTGTGGTGGACTGTGGCCAAACCCTTCCAAAAAGTGATCATAGCGGCTAAAGAAGTTTTCACTTCAAAAACCTACTCCACGCGGTAAAAGTAGTGGGCATCCACCACCACCATACAGCCCATTAACGTCCCACTTGCTGGGCACAGGCCTTCACTCTCGTAGGAGAGAGGGAATTAGAGCTTAGACCCACCACGCTGCTCCAATGCGGGTTGGCGGGCTAGTGGGCATCAGCTAACATTAATATAAAACGGTTGACAACCCGCAGTCCCAATGGATGCAACGCTGAAGTCTCTTGAGTGTTCGTCTAATCATTAAGTGCTTGGATGCAAGCCGATTACGTAGACTACTTAGTCTAAGAGCTGCCGGAGAGTTCGTTCGACAGGTTTATACCGGCCCAAATCCCTGGTGCCTAGTCTGTATATCAACACGAAGGAATTAAAGGTCTATTGCAGTTGGGCTAAATGCCTAAATTTTGGTTGATCTTAATCACTAGCGTTTATGTGACTGCATCATCACTTGCCACCAGATGAGATTACAGTCAAAGGCTAGCTTGTATTTAAATAAAAACATAATGAGAATGATCTATAAATCTTACTTATAATATAAATGAAAATCTTTGTATATTTGTAGGTTTGGGAGTTTGTATGTTTCGATGTTTGTTACTCTTTCATGCCACAATGATAGAAATGTTTTGGCTGAAATTTGGAATGGAGAGAAATTATACTCTGAATTAACTCATAGGGACTGTTTTGGTCCCGCAAAATCAATGAATTCCCGGGGGAATCAAGAAATCTTAATCCACGCCGACGAAGTAACGAGCATTATCTAGTCTGACAATAAGTTAATTACTAACGGTGTTATGTTTTTCATAATTGTATGGTATTTTTTTAAACAAAACAATATTGCGCAAGGGTCCATAATTGATTTGATTAATTTCAGCCATTCCTAATGATCGCTACACGACAATTTTGGAATGACATAATCTACAATGTAAGCTTTAAATAATAAAACACCGGCTCTCAATCTAACTGTTCTTTTGATTGCGTCCTCGATACAAATAGAGTGGCTGAGATAAATTTTAGCTTTATTACCATACACATAGAGTGCTAATTTAATTGCAAATTCAATTTATTAGCAAATTGCAGTCAAAGCTAAAAATATAAATAGATGCATAATAGCAAGTTGCGAAGTGAAATTGATCTTGTTTTAAATTGATTAGTTAGTCTCATTATAGAAAGCGGTGGTGGCAAAATGGTTAAGACCTATTTGGATGGTTTGAGGTTCGATACTCGAGCACGCACTTCTTACTTACGTGCTTTTTAAAAGCAATAAAAATCCCTTAAAAGAACCAAGTGTTTTAATTGCTTTTAAAAGACATCTATTCGGGCGCGATTTGTTATTTTAAGTTTTAATTCCATTAATCGTATAAGCATTCCATGACATTAGCATCAAAATAGAACGAACCTTAAACGCTTTGATTTAGAGCTCAATTTCGTAGCCCAAACGAAACGTTTCCAAATTAAAATCGGCTATACTGAATTTATGACTTTAAATCAAACAAGTTAAGGTTAATTTTACTTTGACGCTAGTGGCAACGAATGCTTACTAATCAATCGAATCAATCGAATTAAATCTTAGAACAAGGGTACTGAAAGGCCACCGCATTATTGCAACAAGAAAAACCCTACTGGAAAGGAGTTTTATGACCCTCAATAATTTAATATAAAAAATTATTTTTAAACAAACGTCTTCAAACTCCCGCGCCAACTTTACAACAACAAGAACACGCTATACAAAGTACTTATTTTATTGTTGATATTTTAAAAACCGCTCGACCGATTTCCATAAAATTTATATGGGACCACATGGAAAGTATGCCCTTTCAAATAAAAAAAGAATCATCCAAATCGGTCCACCCAGTCAAAAGTTCTGAGGTAACAAACATATTTAAAAAAAAACAGTCGAATTGAGAACCTCCTCCTTTTTTTGAAGTCGGTTGAAAATGAGGACTATGGGGAGAGAGAGAGTGTGTCAAATAATATTCAAAGAATAATATTACTTATTTTATATATATCATAACAAAGGAAATACGATTTTACTTTATCTCTTACCTATTTTCCTAAACGCTAGTATTGTAAATGAAAAGATTGGAAAAATTCCTACACAAAATACTCATTTTTATACTATTAGGAATCATAACTGGCTTCAAAAGGTTCGCAATTTAGTTGTACTATAGGTATTTTAAGAAGCTAATACGTTCGCGTTTTAAAAGTTTATGTTTCAATTTTCGACTTTTCTGGATGTTTTTTCAGAGATTTTTTTGATAGACATTCCTACTTGGTGTAATTAACGGTTGAACCAACAAATTTCAGACTATAATCTCTGTGCCAAATTGGATCCAGATCCGTTCAGCCGTTCTGGCGTGATTGAGCAACAAATATGCATTTGAGGTTTTTTGGTTCTCGCGGGGGAACTCTTTTATTTTTCGGTATAAAAAGTAGCCTGTGTGTTATTCGAGACTATAATCTATCTCTGTGCTAAATTTTATCCAGATCCGTTCAGCCGTTCTGGCGTGATTGAGTAACACACATGCATTTGAGGTTTTTTGGTTCCCTCTTTTATTTTTCGGCATAAAAAGTAGCCTATGTGTTATTCCAGACTATAATCTAAATTTAATCTCTGTGCTAAATTTTTGCGTAATAGAGTAACAAACATCCATACATTCATATACACAAACTTTCGCGTTTATAACATCAGAAAGGATATTAAATTACAGTTACATTTATAGTAAACTACACAATTCCTGCGACTTGATTCCCGCAGGAACTTCTAAATTTTCCGGGATAAAAAGCCTATGCCGGCTCCGGGATATATCCTATCTCTGTACCAAATTTCATCACAATCAGTTCAAAAGATGCGATTTAGCGTAGCAGACAGACAGTCAGACACAATTTCGCATAAATAATATTAGTATGGATTACAGTACCTATATCACATGAATTCAAGATAATATATCTCTAATAATGGTATAAATATATTATGCATACCTTTGAAGATTCCTGGAATGTAAATACCAACAAATAAACATAGGAATAAATAAGGAGACATTAATGAGATGACGATTTCCGGTGCGTATCCGGGATTATCAGCTAACGAAGTTTCCGGGATATTTGTATAGGCATATTTGCGGGACTTGTCGTAGGTGCATAAGCAAGTCTACGTGACAAATGTTGGCAATGCGTCTTTGGCACATGCCGCCTCGCATATACATTAATTAACTAGACAACAATTTACTACTACGTCCCCATGAATACGTCTAACTATATTCCATCTATGGATAGGTTAGGCCCGTTAATAAATACCATTAATATCCAAACAAGTTATGAATGCCCGTTGCTAGGCAATAATAACTTCTTTTTGTGATCGTTAAACGTATAACTAGCTAATGCCCGCGAATACGTCCGCGTGGTTTAAGTTTTTTGATTCCCGCGGGAACTCCTTAATTTTCCGGGCTTATTTTTCCTTATTAAAAAGTAGCCTATGTCACTCTCCAGGTCCTCACCATACCAAAAATTACGTCGATCCGTTGCTCCGTTGCGGCGTGATTGAAGGACAAACCAACAAACAAACACACTTTCGCATTTATAATATTAAGTACTAGCTGATGCCCGCGACTCCGTCCGCGTGGTTTAAGTTTTTTTGATTCCCGCGGGAACTCCTTAATTTTCCGGGATAAAAAGTAGCCTATGTCACTCTCCAGGTCCTCAACTATAACCTTGCCAAAAATCACTTCGATCCGTTGCTCGGTTGCGGCGTGATTGAAGGACAAACCAACAAACCAACAAACAAACTGACTTTCGCATTTATAATATTAGTAACTATGATGAATTAAGATTCCATTCAAATTTAGACCCAATTGTTTTTTTTTTAATCCACTACAAGTTAGCTTTTGACTGCGATCTCACCTGATGGTAAGTGATGATGCAGACGGCGGTAGCGGGCTAAACTTTCAGGAGTATCGCAGTTATATTAAACCCATACCCCTAGTTGGTTTCTACACGGTATCATATCGGAACGCTAGATCACTTGGCGGTACGTCTTTGCCGGTAGAGTGTACTAGCCACGGTCGAAGTCTGCCAGACCAGACCAGAGAATATTCAGTAATTATAAATTCCCAAATCGACCCTGCCGGGAATCGAACCCGAGCCCTCTTAAGTTAGGCAACAGCGCTCAACACTGCTCCAGGAAGGTCGTCAAATTTGATTTGACGATCTCCCTAGCTGGCATATTTGATTTGAAATTTGATTTGGAGTTTGATTGCTACTTTTAACTTTCGTCGCCACCCAATTAAAAACCAATAAACAATTGTTCCTACATAAATTCTCCGTAATAAAACCGCGGAGTATAAATAATTAAAAAATGCGGGCATTTAGCAATTAAAAATAAAAGGCAGATAGAATAAAGAGCCACGCTGAGCAATTACTGAGCTGAATACACGTCATTGGACTTGGGGCGTGGTTAAAGTTATGAGAGAGAGAGTACAGCTAATGTTAGTTGGGAAAAAATTTGTTGCACTGCTCCAGAAAATAATACTTGTGTCTGTGACATAGAAATTTAATTATAGTACTAGGTGCTTCTAGCTAGGGCCAGAGGTACTCACAATGCAGCAATGGTACTCACATATTCAGTTTATTTTATAGAAAAAAGAAAATGATTTAAAATATAAAACAACTTTTTTGAAGTGAAAACTTCTTTAGGCGCGTTGAGCACTTTTTGGTAGGGGGTTAAAATGTTGATTCGCGTGACCGTGACCGACATGCTCGCTTGGCCGACATGCTCGCGAACAGCAACATGCTCGCTTAACTTAAACGCTTTAGTGTTAAGGTTTATATTTAAATAATTATAATTTAAAAAAAAAATCGTTTTCACTTCTATCGGCAGTCCCTATGACTGCCAATTCTTTTTTTTTTGGGTATCTTATGAAAAGCAATAATAAGGTCTAGGTTGGAGCGCGCTTGCCCAGAAAATACCTATTCACTCTTGCCTTGAAGGTACCTACTCGAGTCATACTTAGCTGGCATACATACAAACACGGTCGCCGGAAGGGCGTTTTAAAGGTAACTTAACTTCCAACTGCCATTCTTGCCATTCAATCTATCCATCCGCCGCTAACTTGGACTAAACTAAAATCACACGGATTGTCGCTCTAACCAACATACACATACACACAACTTTACCTCTACTCCCTTGCAATAAAAGCTAAACTCGTTTGACAGCGATGCTTTTTTATCTTTTTTCTCAGAGACGTCAAATGCAATTACCATTTGGACGGAATAGCTCTAAATCGTTGTTTAACGCGCACAGGTTTTGATTAGACTTTGGAAAAATAGTAGTGTACTTTTTACGCTAACTTTTATAATCCTATATTATCATAGCCGGCTCACTGCTAAGCACAAGTCACCTCTCGGAACGAGAAGGGTTTGGCATTGTCCACACTTTACACCTCGAAAGTGTAAAGCTAAATAGGGTATTCAGTAAGTACCTAACAATAGCTCTTGCTCAGTATTTTCTTGCAAAGTTCTAGTTCAATATTGTTATTCTACTAAAATTGATTATTGCAGCGGTTATAGCCCAGTGGTACAGAGTTCTTTCCAAGGCCTCCTATTTGAGGAGTCGAGGTTCGATTACCGGGCATGCACATATACCTGACTTTTCGGAGTTAAGGCTGGATTACACTTTGTGAAGTAAAAAGTGCAAGTGCGAAGAGATTAGTAAACATATTTTATGGTGTTAAGTGTAAAGGAAATGTTCACACAGTGATTATTATTGATCCTTGCAAGTTCAAAGTGTGTGTCTTCAATCATTTTACTCGTACTTAACAGCGTGACCGTTTACGCGTTGATTTTACTTGTCACTTAAAACCCACACTATTAACTTAACAAAGTGTAATCCAGCCCATAAACCCATGCATGCTACGGGCGTTTTCTCTAACTTCCACGTTAAAGAAAACGCTTTGTCCTGTCACGCTAGTGTGCGCACTTCATATGAAAGTTAGTGATGCTATATTTTTTTCAGGCAATTTTTCTTGTCTCTCGTGTTTTCGATCTAATCCAAGTTTTTTTGTTCACCAAATAGAATGTTATATTGCGAAAGAAGGGTGGGTCCCCAGACGGCGTGCGATGAAAAGGGCGTTGTATAAACGAAGCCAATACTTGCTGAATTATTGAACAACTATAGATGAACTAAGGGCCTATACATACGGCGTATTTTCTACGCCAGGACGATACAAACGCGATTCTAACGCAAACCATACGCGCGTCAGTCAGAGGCCCAATTTTCTAAGCAAATCGTACTCATGCGACAGCTTAAAACGTTTTACTCGAACTGTTTAAGGAGTTCATACATGTTTTATGACGTGCAGTCATCTATGACCTCCTTAAACAGGTCGAATTATACGTTTGTCAAACGATTACGATAACGATTTCTTTACACAATTGGGGAGCAGACGTGCGCTTGTATCGATATCCATGTCTAGTCCGTAGTTACGTATATTATATCAATGAGGATGTGTCTGTCTGTCCGTCTGTCTGCAACGCTTTTAATCTATTAAACCAACTTTGAAAAACAGACAGTTTGACTTTTGACAGACAGAAAATTAAAATAAATAAAATTATTTTGATATTCTATTAACTATGCATCCCGGAAAAGGATTTTAGTATACGTTTGGAGCGTGGCAAACACACAGGCATATATAATTTTGCATTTATAATAGTATTCAGAATTTTGCTATTTTATTGAAAACACAGCAAATGGACGTACATTGCATATGCATATTTTCAAGACGTATTCCAAACTACTTTAGTCAGCCAACCAGAGTAAGCCGTGGGTCTTCAAAATTGTATACCCATTACAAGCTAAGCTTTAAACTACAATGCATATTCCAAGGACCCTAATAGCGTATGCTTCCGAAGCTAAGCCTAGGATAATCTAAATAACGTTGGCTAGACATATTATTTAAAACTAGCTGATGCCCGCGACTTCGTCCGCATGGATTTAGATATTCTGAAAACCCGGAAAACCTTTTAATTTTCCGGGAAAAAATCGCAATTGTGTATATTTCTCCTCCTTGTGTATGAGCTCCTCGGTATCAACATTTCGTCCAACCTCAACTTTGGACAATGCATCGAATCCAAGGCAACAGCAGGCAAGAAACTTGGCATCCTCAACAAAGTCAAGCGGTACTTCACGCCGGAACAGCTTCTTATTCTGTACCAAGCACAAGTTCGACCGTGCATGGAGTACTGCTGCCATTTATGGGATGGCTCTGCCAAGTACCAGCTTGATGCATTGGATTCGGTGGATCGTCGCGCCAGGAGACTTATTGGTAACAAAGCGCTGGTCAGTTCAAAGCTGCAAAACTTAGAACATCGGCGCACAGTTGCCTGTCTGTCGGTATTCTACAGGATATATTTCGGAGAGTGTGCTCAAGAGCTATTCGATCTGGTTCCTCCGTCACCTTTTTATTATCGAACCGCAAGGCATCGACTAAGTCTGCACCCTTACGCAGTCGAAATTCCGCGGGCTCGTACGAAGCGATTTGCTTCCTCGTTTCTAATTCGAACCGCTAGGATATGGAATGCCCTCCCGGCTTCCGTTTTCCCCTCCTCTTTTAATATAGGTACCTTCAAATCAAGAGTGAATAGACATCTTCTAGGCAAGCGCGCTCCACCTTAGGCTGCATCACCACTTGCAAGCAAGTCTGATTGCAGCCATCAAGCGCTAGCCTATATATTAAAAAAAAACAATTCTCCCTTACGAAATCTTAACTAAGTTATACTAAAACAGGACTAAATCCAGAACGTACATACACGTACGTAAATACTTGGCATAGTACCGGAACACTTTATCGCTTGGCGGCACGTTTTTGCCGGTAGGGTGGTAACTAGCCACAGTCGCAGCCTCCCACCAGGAAAAAATTAAGGACTAGCCAAAAAGCAATTTGCATTTTTAATAGTAGGAAGTAGGTAAAAATTTAGTTTTTTGCCAATTACTTATGTCGTGATCGTGTAGATTGGCAACATTTATTTATTATTTATAGAATGGCAATTCTGATCGTCATGATTTTATTTAAAAAAAAGAATGTTGTATAATTTGTATAGGATCAGATAAATTTCAAGACACAGTATTTAATAATAATTATTTATTAGTGTGGCAATATTAAATAGCTGGTCACACCAAATACCGAACGAAAAGTGAGGTGACGCTGGTGGTGGGGCTGATAGCTACGGCCTCTCAAAAAATTAAGGATGAGTCAGATCATCGAGGCACGGACTGGAAGTAACACCTCTACAAAGTATTATTTCAACATCTCAGAAGTGTTCAACCTAATACCCACAAAGTGGATATAATACTATATCTCTGATAATAGGTGTTATACATTATTAAAATTATGGGTTTTGCAGAGTGAAGCCTTTTGAGTGCTTTTAACGATGCCTTTGGTAAGATTGATGTAATATTATTATTTTTGAGTGAATTGTCATGGGGCGATCATTAATGTGGGGTCACACCTTATAATCGCGTAATATCGTATGAGGGTTTCGCCAGTATGAGAGTTGGCATACTGGAATAAGTTTCACTAGTACTGGCTGTCTGAGCAGCCATTTTAGATGATTAAATGCGATACCTTACAGCTTGGTTATCACTACTGGTTAACCTGAGATATTGTTCGCTATATGAAATAGGTAAATAATTATCAGTTCTAATAAACTTAAGTATTTGTGAAATACCCTCTGGACCATTACTTTGGATGAACGTTACCTAACGTTTCATTGAGTCTTACTCTTAATGTAGTTAAATGATTATTGAATTTAAAAGCGTCCTCGTGCCTTCAAATTAGTTTACTGAACGAGATTGTAGTTTTTTTTACGCACTGTGTTTAGTTTTGAATTTGATTTTACAAAGATTTGATTTGAAATTTATATTAACCAGGCATAGATTAAATTACTGGTTATTCACAAAGAGAATTCATGGAGTGAATAATAGTAATAAATGAGAAGTGAATATGTCAAATGAGATATCAATACTAGGATCATATCAATACTAGGATGCAAAGCAATTTATTGAACTCTGATTAGTTTAATGGGTGTTATAAGAAATACGATAAAAGTTGGATCTAGTTTTAAATTCTCGATATACAGTGTATTTACTGGTATACTTATTCTATCTATGTGATCTAGATAGTTTACTCTGGTGGTAGTAGACTTGATCAAAACAGATGTATGAACAAGTTGTAGTGTTTAAAAAGTAATTTTTGTAGAATAGCGTAGAGTGGCAGGGCAACTATTTTTATTAGTGCCGCGAGTGAACTTACATTACATTAGTGAAGAGGGTTGAGGCTTTCTTCGGACATTTGAAAAGAGGAGCCCAATTCTCGCTTCCAAGACTAGTTTTGGAAAGAAGGATTGCAGGTAAGAGAGTTCCAGGTCGCCAAAGGCGCAAGTGGTTGGATGATATAAAGAGGTGGACAGGGCTTAGCTATTCAAAACTAAAAGATGCGACTCAAAATAGAAGATTTGAGAGAACTTCGTTTTGAAAAAGGCACACGCGATGATGGTGATGATGATGAATAAAACGTGAGCGTGCGTTTTATTGGTTTTGTGTAGACATGAGCGTGTGTCGCGATGGTAATAAAACGTGAGCGTGCGTTTTATTTGATTTGTTTGGTAGACACGAGCGTGTGTCGTGATGGTAATAAAACGTGAGCGTGCGTTTTATTGATTTTGTGTAGACACGAGCGTGTGTCGTGATGGTAATAAAACGTGAGCGTGCGTTTTATTTGATTTGTTTGGTAGACACGAGCGTGTGTCGTGATGGTAATAAAACGTGAGCGTGCGTTTTATTGATTTTGTGTAGACACGAGCGTGTGTCGTGATGGTAATAAAACGTGAGCGTGCGTTTTATTTGTTTTGTTTGGCAGACACGAGCGTGTGTCGTGATGGTAATAAAACGTGAGCGTGCGTTTTATTTGTGTTGAGACTTATGATAGACACGACCGTGTGTCGCGATGGTTATAAAACGCGAGCGTGCGTTTTATTTGAGTTGATACCATCGCATGTACTGCGATATTGATTACACGTGAGAGTGCATTTTATCTGAATAAAGGTTTTTTTTAGATGTTTGATAGACATGCGAGAGTGTTATGTTGTCAATAAAATGTAAGCGTGCGTTCTATTTGAGTTGAGATGTTTGTTAAGTGTCATGGTGGAAAATGTGACATGCGTTGCATGAAATTTGAGATGTTATTGTTAATAATTTTAAATTTAGTAATGTTATATCGTTTTTGCACACTGTTTCTGACAGTGGATTGTGCACTGAAAGTTTCTACTTAAACAGCTGTTTTACCCACAAATTTGCAAAATAAATTATTTATGATTGTGATTTATGATTATGATTGTGATTATGTTAGTTACACCGAAGTGTTTCATGACGGTGACACAAAGTAATTGTGCGTCATGGTAGCGATATAACATATGAGGGCGTTAAATTACTGATGATAATAAAATATGCAAGTATTTGTCAATATGAGAATATATTTTATATAGGCATACTTACCTTTTCACGTAAAATAAGATGAAAGTAAATCGTGATGATGGCCAATGGCTAAAAAGCGGTCGAAAGTATGATAGTGTATCATGATTTATTTACCTGTATGGCAAAGGTATAAAATTAATGATTTATGAATTTAAAATGAGAATGTCGTTTAATTTATGAATGTCAAATAGAGTTATTGAAACGTTAATCTTTGAATGAGTGTCACTAGCTGTGTATTGTGGTAGACATCCAAGTGCGTTACTGTATTGGAACATGTGATTCCATGAGTTATGAGTTGTGACCTAATGGGTCTGGGCTGTGAACAAGTGTGTTAGTATTTTGGACAGTATGTTATCTAACTGTTCGTGAAAGATTTAATGTATTTTATTAACTTAATTTTACGTTCACATAAAATTAAAGGGATGTACTGAAACGTAATGAAACGTCTCGATTGGAGGGATCATGAAAGAAAGTTTTCCAGTACAGAATTAAATATTACATAGCAGGTGCTTTAGTAGATTACTGTACAAGTAGCTCGTTCTATCCAGAATTACCATGGCATTTTATTCATTTCCATAGTTTCAAATGTGCCTTTAAATGTTTTTGATCAGAGGAAGTTGTAAATTCTTTGTTGAATGATTTTAGATTTAATGAATGAGTTTTATTTTGGTTATTTTAAACGACTTGGATCATTTTTTTTACAAGTAATATAATATTGTACCTACTGGTATAGCCGCAACATATTGGTATAGGTTATGAGATTGTTTGAAAGAAAAATTGATTGTATTTGTATGGACTTTTAAATGGATTAATTTGTGATCTCGATGTTACGTGACCGAGCCTCGCCATGTTTCTGATGTATATAATCTGCATGCGCCTGAATACGAATGAATTATAGTTATTTCAGTAAGAAAAATAAAACGCGGTCAGATAAAACTGGTGAATAATATTAAAGATATTATTTTAACTTTGATTAGTTTGGAGGGTTGAGGTTTCAACATAATTCCGACGTTCGGAATTATATTAGCATTAATAATTAAATAGGGAAGGAGACACATTACTTCAGCTTGCAAGAGCCAAAGGTTGCAGTATTTTTGAAATTTTAGATATGACATAAAAAAAAAATTAGTTCAAATGTGTTTCGTCAATGCTGATTAGCATTCAAGTGATTCAGGTTGACTAAATTAGTTCATTAAATTGTAAACTGCATTCAATAACAAAAAAATTAAATGTTTGGAACGTTTATTAAGAATAGAAAATGATATTAATTACAGTCACGGCCCGCGAAGCCCGTTTAAATAAAATGTATTTAAAAAAAAAATTTTTTTTTGTAAAAACGCGCCATTCTGGAAGTCGCATTGAGTTTTCTTTCTTTATATTTATCTGAGTGATTTGAAGTAATGAAGTGGATGATAAAATTTAACAAACTATTATTGGAATTGAGAATGAAGGCGCGCAATCAATTATCTTTTGCCGACTAAAATTTCGAGAGTATATATAATACGATATAAAAATAATATACATTTACTAATGAGTGACTAGTGCCGGTCTGCTTACTATAGTTTTATCTCCATATTATTATTTTCTCTCAAATGTATTGAAGAATGCCGTGTGATGCACGGGCGTTGTGGATTTGCAAGTCCGTGACAATGGTATACCTTCACCTAGGGGCTCAGGCTTACAACTGTCAATTAAGTTGTAAAAACTTACCACTCTTATTATTAACTGACACAGAAAAGTAAAGTGAAGAGTAGGTATTAAAATGCAAAATGAATAAAACATACTCAGTATTTATATAAGTACTAAATTATTTTACTGAAGTTATATTTTATGCCTTGGTGTAGATCTCGAATATTAAATTCTGATTTCTGAATTTGGAGTTTTCGTTGATTTGGATATTAATTTGAAATTTCTATTGAGCAAACTTTATTAACAAAATATTATATGAAAGTGATTAAACATTGTACAAAAATTGCAAGTTGATTCTAGTTAAATTCATACTAAAGTTTTGAATTTCGATGCAAGCTTTTGATGAAAAATTTGGTTGCTTTTGCACTATCGTTAAGTTTTTGTTTAGTTTCGATGATGATTGTCGTGAAAGTTCAGGTATTGGACCAAGTTCATAGTATTGGGTAATATTCTAAGTATTTTTGATTTAAAGACTGTCTTGAATAACATAACTGAGCTGATTCGGTGTAATTTTGTGCTGCTGTCTCTTTTTGATGGGTTTATTCCGAGGAAGGGAAAGATATAGGAACTGAAGGAAATAAACCAAAACAACTTGTTTTGTTCATTTATTAAAATCGTTGACCGTTACATAGTTGAAGATCTTAAAATAGTAATAATTTAACATAGTAGGAACAGTCTACCTCCAACAGGCATACGATGTTAGGAAGCTTAGAGCAGATAATTGACATAAAGTCTTAATTTGATTCAAACAATTAGTAAATGGTACAGCAGATCCAATTGAATTGAAGAATTGATAGATTAGTCATTCGTTATCCTGATCTATGTTTGCATTGGATACAGTTATAGATTTTATTATTAACTCTGTGACACTGTTCAATACTAATTTTAGTAAAGTCAAATTTTATTAAAATTAGCTTCCCTTTACGTTTTGATAAAGATTTCGATTTCAATAAAGTTAAAAAAAAAAAAAGCAGGCGTCATACATGATAAGCGGAGCTTAGGAAAATGGACCTGTTGTTCACCAAGTTGTAATCAAGATTTAGATTATACTAAGTTTTAGATTCAGCGTCAGATTCTTTTAAAGTATAAATAAATGAAACGGTACAAGAAATAAAATAAATATTGAATACTTTATTAAATTTGAATTCAGTATTAGACTTCAACTTTTGCTTACGGTGTAAGTAACATATTGTTTAGATTATGTTTGAGACTGTGACTATTCCAGACTTTGATTAAATTTCAGGTTAATTTTTTTGATTCAGCTTTAGATAATTAATCAATAGGTAATCTTTTCCCTGTATACTTGTACAAGGAGTGATATAAAAGTTTATTTATTTTATATGAGTTTTAGATTTGGATTGCGATATTTATACTGAGAAATTTCGACTCAGCGATATCAATCAATTTAATACCCTTATGGTTGGGTTTGTTACTCTTTGAAATCTCAAGATCAAAAGCTCTATAGTTTTGGATTTTAAATTGATTTAAGGTGTTAAGTTTGATATTACTAAATTGGAGTAAATTTAGATTTCCTTTTTATTAACCTTTTGATTCTGCCGAATGTCGTGATTTACTGAAAGTCTAATAATATGCTGTGCTCTCCTAAATGTCATAGTGCAAGTATGAATTAATGAATATGTTTCATTATACACCACAGATTATTGCAAAGAATGAAACAAACTAAGCTTAGCAAAGCGAATATTTGGCGGTTGTGCACCGGGAGGTTGCACAATGTCGGATGGCCGAATGTCGTGATCGTGTAGATTGGCAACATTTATTTATTATTTATAGAATGGCAATTCTGATTGTCATGATTTTATTTAAAAAAAAGAATGTTGTATAATTTGTATAGGATCAGATAAATTTCAAGACACAGTATTTAATAATAATTATTTATTAGTGTGGCAATATTAAATAGCTGGTCACACCAAATACCGAACGAAAAGTGAGGTGACGCTGGTGGTGGGGCTGATAGCTACGGCCTCTCAAAAAATTAAGGATGAGTCAGATCATCGAGGCACGGACTGGAAGTAACACCTCTACAAAGTATTATTTCAACACTTATGTAAGCTTTATTTCGCTTAGCCATAAATAGAGCGACAAAATAGTCATGAAAGTCGTAATGAAAAATGTATCGGTTTCACTTTTACCATTTTTTATTTAAAAAGTATTAAAAGTGTCCCATCCATATTCATTTATCAACGTCCAGTTGTCGAAGCTAGAAATATGAAACTTAAAAAGTAGTTACGTTTTACGACAGATGAAAAACGCTTTTAAAATCCCCCAAAGGTAAATATTTAAAAGAGGGTATCTATACTCATCGAAATATCACTCTGGAAGCTAATTTTTTTTTTTTTTTTTATATCCACTACAAGTTAGCCCTTGACTGCGATCTCACCTGATGGTATGTGATGATGCAGTCTAAGATTGTAGCGGGCTAACCTGTTAGGGGCATGGCAGTTATTTTAAACACATACCCCTATTCGGTTTCTACACGGCATCGTACCGGAACGCTAAATCGCTTGGCGGCACGTCTTTGCCGGTAGGGTGGTAACTAGCCACGGCCGAAGCCTCCCACCAGGCCAGACCAGGGAAAATTCAGAAATTATAAATTCCCAAATTGACCCTGCCGGGGATTGAACCCGGGACCTCCGCACGTTAAGGCAACAGCGCTACACACTGCGCCACGGAGGTCGTCAAATTACTGATCAGAGCCGAATTGTCTAAGCAAATCGTTATCAATTGACAGCTCAAAACGTATAACTTAAACTGTATACATCTTACTTAATCAATCAAATAAATATTATTAATGCGAAAGTTTGGATGGATGGATGTATGGATGTATGGATGTATGGATGTTTGTTACTCAATCACGCGCCAACGGCTGCACGGATCTGGCTGAAATTTGGCACAGAGATAGAATATAGTCTGGAATAGCACATAGGCTACTTTTTATCCCGGAAAATTAAGGAGTTCCCGCGGGAACCAAAAAATCTCAGTCCAAGCAGACGTAGTCGCGGGCATAAGCTAGTGCTTACATACATGCTTTTTGACGTGTAGGCATCAGCTATGAACTCCATAAACAGGTAGAATTATCCGTGTGACAAATGATTATGATTACCTTACACAATCGGGGGCTGAAAGGAATACCTTGTTTACCGAAAAATCAACAAAAAATAGCTAAATATTAAATCCCTTATTAATATGTGGCGGTCTTCGCAGTCCGCACATAATCCAATAGATGGCATTACTAGTACGATGCACGCGACCACGAACAGCCCAACTCGCGCTTACGAAGTTTTCTCAGAATTACGCTATATATACGACCTCTAAAGATGTACGGTCGGACCAGTGGCCCCCGAGCACAGCACCCGCTCGGAGGATGATCATCCTTTGTTACGGTCGAGCCATATCACCTGCTCCAGTACAAATAGAAAAAATCTAGATACTTCGCCTGGGTCAGTAAGTAACTAATCAATTTGTTCCTCACCCATACACCTTTCAGGACATTCGGTGGTTACTTACCTGTAAAAATAAAAGAAATATGTAAGAATATTATATTACTTTATATCAATGAAAAAGGAATACAGGGAATTTCAGTAATACTTAAATAGTTATAATAGTCCCATTAACAGCAATCTTATCTGACCCGATGACAGAAAAAAAAACAAAAACTAAACAGGCATAAAAATTAATTTCAATTTTGGCTACCGGGCCAGATAAGTTTGACGGACTATTACCTAGATTTCCATACTAATACATAAATGCGAAAGTGTGTTTGTTTGTTGGTCTGCCCAACAGATCGATGAGATTTTTGCATAAATGTGGTTGAAGACTTTTAGATTCACAAAGGCTACTTTTAAACCCTAAAAATCTAAAGTTTTTGGAGGATTAAACCTTATTCCACGCGAACGTAGTCCTGTAAAATGTGACTGACTGACTGATCACAAAATTAACGTAAGCACAACCAATTCTCTGAACTATAATAAGTTAGCTACAATAAATACATTATATACATAGGTATATGTCCAAGAATAGAAATAGGAATAGAATAGAAACGTTAGCAATTCCTACAATAGTCTTCCGGGGATACAATATCGTCCGCCTCAAAGGGCGGTATTATGAATTGCTAACTTACAATGAAATACAGATGCTAGTATACCTATTTCCGATATTGTGTTATATTTGTGATTCCATTTTCCATCACGCTTTGCTTCGATCGAATATTGTATTTGTACTAGCTACAACTAACAGTAGAATATGTAGTTGATAATAGAAACAGGCATTTGCCTAAAGTAATTGCCTTTTGGCGCTGTGATCTTATAGGTGGAGGGCCCCAGATTCAAACGCCGGCTGAGTCAATTTGGGTGTAATTTACAAGGTGGATATAACGATCGGCGCTTGGAGGGAAAAAACTAAAGTACTACGTATTACTAAGTAGTAGATAAATACAGAAGTTATCAAATATCACACAAAGGAAAAATTCATTTTTTTTAAATAAGAATTTATGAACATTTTTTAAAAAGCTTACCTGAGCCGGGAATCGACATAATGTTTCATATTTCCTTTGACTACCGATCATAATATTATACCTATTATGAGTTTATAGGTACTATAAGTCAATTTGTTAAATTGTGCTTAGATAATGAGTTGGTTATTGAAGATGTATTTATTTTCCTCCGTCTCCCATTGGTGTTTTTCCACCCTGTATAATCTTAATATATATAAATCACGTGTCACGTTGTTTGTCCGCGATGGACTCCTAAACTACTAAACCGATTTTAAATTAAATTTGCACACCGTGTGCAGTTTGATCCAACTTGAAAGATACGATAGCTTACATCTTAATTTATAGCCTACTTAACCGATTTTAAATTAAATTTGCACACCGTGTGCAGTAGTAGAAAATCTGTCATGGAGGTCACCATATTTTTTTACAAATGCCATTAATATTTAATTAGAAAAAGTTGCGACCAAGAGAAAATCTGTCAACAGCCTGACGGCTGACATAATTTACTGTTTACATCGGTATCATAGTGGTTATATTCTCTTTGATCGGTATTTCCGTAATATTTCGATGCCATATTAAATATGTTTGCCTGTGATGTGGACATAATTTCGTGTATTAAAACGTTAAACCTCTATTCGTCTATTAATTCAGACTGTCTTTTATGTGATATTTGTCAAGACAAACATAATAAATACAAGAAAACTTACAAACATTTTTTTTAAATATTTTAATAATTCTAACTGCTGCAGACAGACTGCTAAAAGCCTAAAAGATCAAGGTCTCAACTTAATTGTTAGTTCTAAACGTAGTTCCCAGGCGAGGTTGCCAGCGAAAATACGTCGTATTGGAGACTCATACTTATATTGCTCCGCATACCGTGGACCGCTAAAAGAACAAATGTCTCTATCTTGAATCAACTTCGGATTAGCACAAGACTGTCGACCATTTGTTACCAAAAGATTCTGGGCTACTTTGGTCACATTGCCCGCCGCCAACTTAGCAATCTGGACAAGCTTATAGTCGTAGGAAAGGTGGAGGGCAAAAGACCGCGGGGCCGATCACCTAGCTGCTGGTCTGACCAGGTAAAGTCTTCCTCCCGCTTACTACTGCGATGCGAAAAGCCGAGGACAGGACGGAGTGGAGAGCTATCGTGTCGAGCGTCACAAGGTCACCGCAGAGCGGACACGACCTTCAGCAATGAAGAGTGCGACCGAGAAGAAGAAGCTACCCGTGCGAAGCCGGGACGGACCGCTAGTACGAGTATAATTTACTCGAGTTACTATACTACTGTACTTTACTGTACTTTACTGAAATGAAAATGAAATGAAAATGAAACGAAAATGAAACGAAAATGAAATGTAAATGAAATGTAAATTAAATGAAATTAAAATTAATTAAAAATTAAATGAAAATTAAATGAAAACGAAATGAAAATGAAATGAAAGTGAATTAAAAATGAAATTTATTGGTAAAAATATTCTTCGTTTCACAATTTTGTCGGGAAAGTAGGCATATACCAAACGCTGAGAATAATTTTCCGCCTTTGCATTTCACTCTAATTATCCTATAGCATTGAATACTCGGGGAAAATGTGTAAATCTTTTCCAGAATAAAATTATTCTCGGAGCAAAATTTTAAACCCCTTTTAAAAAGATGCCTTTTTTAACATGAACTAAGATTAATTAATATTTGGAATATTAGAGTCTTGTTGCTTTTATTTGCACAAAATACCTATTATTATTTTAGTAATGACTAGCTGATGCCCGCGACTTGGTCCTGTGGATTGAGGTTTTTTGTTTTTTGGTTCTTGCGGGAACTGTTTCATTTTATGGGAGCAAAAGTAGCCTATATGGTAGTACAGACTATAATCTATCTCTGTGCCACGTGCCATCCAGATCAGATCAGCCGTTCTGGCATGATTGAGTTACAAACATCCATCCATCCATCCCTCCATTCATCCATACATCCTTTCATCCAGACTTTCTCATAATAACATTAGTATAGATGTATGCACTAAATTCAAATTCCAAATTCAAAATTCTTTATTTGCAGAAACATTTTTTACAATTAGATGTTATTTGTAAGGTTCCAGTATAAATGTTTCACCTTAAGATCAGGCATGCAAAATTACATATTTTGTCAATATAATATTGTCTAATAATTGAAATTTAAGAATTCACTACACTACACTAGATGACAATCTCGCATTGTAAAGTCGACATCTCCTGAGGATGCTCCGGTGTCGGGGCGAAACGTGCGTCGAGAATAGTATAAAAGTCTTGTGTGGTGGTGCATGTGAGTGGTGGTGGCATTGCTTGCTTGGGAACTTAGCTTTCTTGCTTGGTGAAGGTAAACGGTGCTTCGCTTTTAATTGCATGCTTGACCATACAGAATTTATTCTGTTGGCGGATTATAGCAAAGTAGTTGTATTCTTTTCTTGCTAAATCATGAACTTCCGCAAAGTAACGCCTGATTCTATCCAATATTGTTAGTTTTATTTTTGAAAATCATTTTAAACTATCGATTGAAGTTAAAAAAGTGCGGCATCACCAATGACGTCGCAGTTCAGTATTTCATACAACATCCTAAACTAAGCGCGCGTTTTGACGTTTAAAGAAAAGTTGCAGATTTGACATGCTGTCAAATACCCAATTTATTTTATTTTTAATTCTTATGTACGAAATCTTCCAAATACATACACCAAAATTAGCATGGATTAAAGTCCGTTACATAATTTCGCTGTGGGAGCCGGAGTTTTGATTAAGAGTAAATTGAATCCTTTAATTAGGGCTGTGTAAGATGCGTAAACAAGCAATCGTGGAAGAGTAATCCCAGGGGCGTGAATTACGGAACCCGCGGTCGGTTCGCTTTACAATGTTTAACAGTTTATTCCTTAGTTAGGCTGCCTTTCCATCAGAGATGGGCGAGGTAACTATAGTCTGGACAAACTTATCTAACCCGGTGACAGCGTGACTATAGCTATGAAAAATAAAATAAAATAAAATAAAAGAAAAGTGTGTGTGTGTGCTATTTATCCACGGCAGAAGTGAAACTTCAGAAAAGTAGCCCACGAGGTAATGAGATAAATATAATTTGTGTTCTATCTCATTCTCTTGCAGCCTAAATCCTATTATGAATATAATATATGTTTCATTTTTCATTTTGTTTTTTGTTTCATCGAATTTTCAAATCACAACGATTCTATACAAGTTTCAATTCAAACACAAAAGCTAAACAGGCATAAAAATTTGTTCCGATTTTGGCAACCGAGCCAGATTTTGTGGGACTATATAATGCAGTGAGCGAGGTTAAAACTAAGTTACGAAACAACTCTGTGTCTATTTCCACCAAATTAAAGATGTGCTATGAAGATGCGCTTCGCGTGACGTAATTACGAAGTATCCAGTACGTCAGCTACCCAGCTGCCGTGCTCCATCTATACTCTATACTTCTATACTAATATTATAAATGCGAAAATTTGGATGGATTGATGGATAATTGGATGTTTGTTACTCAATCACGTTAGAATGGCTGGACGAATCAGGATGAAATTAGGCACAAAGATAGATTGTAGTCGGGAATAACTCATAGGCTACTTTTCATTCCGGAAAATTAAAGAGTTAAATTCGATCCCGTGCAGAAATCTAGTAGGAGTATGGGTTTAATATAACTGCCATAGGCCTAACCGCTACCATCTTAAACTGCATTATCACTAACCATCAGGTGAAATTGCAATCAAGGGCTAACTTGTAATTGAATTTAAAAAAAAAGGATAGGACCTATCCTTTTATACCTCCTATTGTTTCAGAACGATCACACCGTAAAAGATACAGTATCATGTCCTCCATCTTAAGAGATGCCATCTAATATTATCCCTTTTCAAGACTTCGAATTTCATTATGTACGCAGAAGATAATATTATTTTACGTATATTTTGTTTCAAAAAAGGTAGTCTGATACTTAATAGAGATGATGCGTATGTCAAAAATAAATTGTTAAAAATTAATAACGCAAGCTGATGTCCGCGACTTCGACCGTGTGGAAGTTTTTTTTAATTACTACGGGAATTCCTTCATTTTGCGAATTAAAAAGTAGCCTTTGTCACTCTCCAGGTCTTCAAAAATACCCACGTCAATGCTTTGCTCTGTTGCGGCGTGATTGGAGGACAAACCAATGAACCAACAAACTAACACACTTTCGTTTCGTTATTTATAATATTAGTATGATTTCTTACTGATTATTAAATAGAAGGTCTTCCAAAATAACTAAAATTCACATCCTCTGTTAGTTTTAAGTTCGCCATTTCGAACTATAGATTAAAGAAAAAAATTGTTGAAATTTGATCAACTATTTATCAAACATAAAAACGCGCTTCTAGTATGGAAGTTTGTATGAAATAAGAGTTGCGGATTTGACTCAGTTGTCCATGTGATTGACCAGCTTAGTGGAGTATGTCCGTATCCTTCTCATTTTGGGAACCGGTAATGCGTTGAAATGATGATCATGTTGGTGATGATGAAATGCTCATTTGGTCATTTCTAAATTAAGAAAGGAAACTATAGTACTATCTGTCACTAGCGGTCCACGCCGGCTTCGCACGGGTAGCACTTGATCAAAATAGTCCATACCCAATAATGGTCAGTCGGAACTGAGACGAACAACTCCACCATACGTTCTCAAATTTTGTTCAGTCTCCAATACGACGTATTTTCGCTACCCTCGCCTGGGAACTATGTTTAGATTTCATAACTAAGTTGAGACCAAGCTCTTTTAAGCATTTTGCAGTCTGTCTGCAACAGTTAGATATTAAAATGTTTAGAAAAAAAACCGGTCAAGTGCGAGTCAGACTCGCGTACCGAGGATTCCGTACAAACCTTTAAACCTTCAAAAGTTATAGTATTTTTATTCCACTTATCTATTTAAATTTTTATTTCATACCTTTACGCGTTCAGGCGGAAAGGGGTACTTAATTTAAAATTATTAAAAATATTTTTATTATTTGATGTAAGTAAAAATTTATGCTTTTCGCAATTTTTCCTTTATCTGTGCTATAAGACGTTGCTTCGTACCAATTTGCAAGATCTTGAGTTCACGGGACGTACCCTGTAAATTTTGATTCCCTTGCGACTATCGAAATTTGCAGCATAAACGGCTGCATCTTTTGATTGTGTTGGCTTAGAGGTTTGATTTTTTCACAGCTCCAAGGGGCAGTAGACTTAACTATTTGATATGAATTTCAGCTTGATACCTCCATGCGTTCCTGAGAAAAAGGGTCTTGACACACAGACGGACGGACAACAAAGTGAGCCTATAAGGGTTGTTTTTCCTTTTGAGGTACGGAACCCTTATTATTAAAAATATTTTTATTAAATGATATAACTAAAAATGTATGCTTTTCGCAATTTTTCCCTTATCTGTGCTATTAGACGTTGCTTCGTGCCAAATTTCAAGATTCTGAGTTCACGGAAAGTGTAGGTTTGAGTATTTGATATGAATTTCAATGTAATACCTCAATGCGTTCATGAGGAAAGGGATAGTAAGTTTAAAATTATTAATTTTTTTTTTATTATAATTATGATATAACTAAAAATTTATGTTTTTCGCAATTCTTCCTATATCTGTGCTATAAGACGTTGCTTCGTACCAAGTTTCAAGATTCTGAGTTCACGGAAAGTACCCTGTAGGTTTTGTTTGCCTTGCGAGTGGCGAAAATTTGCATAAAAATATTTTTATTATATGATGTAACTAAAAAATTATGTTTTTCGCAATTCTTCTTATATCTGTGCTATAAGACGTTGCTTCGTACCAAGTTTCAAGATTCTAAATTCACGGGAAGTACCCTGTAGGTTTTGTTTCCCTTGCAAGTGGCGAAAATATGCATAAAAATATTTTTATTATAATATGATGTAACTAAAAATTTATGTTTTTCGCAATTCTTCCTATATTTGTGCTATAAGACGTTGCTTCGTACCAAGTTTCAAGATTCTGAGTTCACGGGAAGTACCCTGTAGGTTTTGATTCCCTTGCGAGTGTCGAAAATTTGCATAAAAATATTTTTATTATATGATGTAACTAAAAATTCATGTTTTTCGCAATTCTTCCTATATCTGTGCTATAAGACGTTGCTTCGTACCAAGTTTCAAGATTCTGAGTTCACGGGAAGTACCCTGTAGGTTTTGATTCCCTTGCGAGTGTCGAAAATTTGCATAAAAATATTTTTATTATATGATGTAACTAAAAATTCATGTTTTTCGCAATTTTTCCTATATCTGTGCTATAAGATGTTGCTTCGTACCAAGTTTCAAGATTCTGAGTTCACGGGAAGTACCCTGTAGGTTTTGATTCCCTTGAGAGTGCAAGAAAATTCGAAAATTTGCAGCATAAACGGCTGTATCTTTTGATTGCGTTGGCTTAGAAGCTTGATTTTTTCACAGCTCGAAGGAACCGTAGACCTGAGTATGTGGTATGAATTTCAACTTGATACCTCCATGCGTTCCAGAGAAAAAGGGTCTTGACACACAGACGGACGGACAACGAAGTGATCCTATAAGGGTTCCGTTTTTTCCTTTTGAGGTACGGAACCCTAAAAAGTTGACAAATATGATACCTATAAAAGTCAGTCAGAATCTGAATATAATAAAAAAATTAATAGACGAATAGAGGTTTAACGTAAGAAGTTGAAAAAATTAAATTATTATTGCAATTTTTGTGGGGATCTCTAATTGTTTAAAAATAAAATATAACCTATGTTACTCGCTGATAAAGTAGCTTTCTATAGGTGGAAGAATTTTTAAAAGCGGTCGAGTAGTTTTTTAGTTTATCCATTACAAACAAACAAACAAATCTTTCCTCTTTATAATATTAGTTTAGAAGTTTAGATTAAAATATTTGTACTGACTGTAAATTACATTATTTAGAGAGAAAAAGATATTTTAATCACATGAAAATAAAATCCCAAAGTTCTTCTTTGAAAAAAATAAAAAAGTCCACAACTTTTTATTTTCGCAATTTGCGGTTTCCAAACAAAACCCCGTTTCATCCCTTTTTTTCTATTCTTACCATAAAAAATAATTGTTATCTCCGGCGGTTAAACAAACGAAGCTAATAAACTTTAGGGAGTTCTTTAATAAAAAAATATAGAAAACTCCGTAAGAAAATAACACCCTTAATTAATACCAAAAGGAAAATGAAGCCGAAAATCATTGTTATTTCTTATAATTACATCAAAACGAAGTTTAGAAGGAGCAACAAAGAGAAAACATCATTATTATATTTTATTCTCTTATACTTATTATTATAATATTTTTAATTGCATCCCCCAAAATTGGTTAACCGGAAACCGATTCTATTCTAACAAAGATAGAGTTGATTTCGGTTTGAGATTTCCGCTACATTTCTCCGGCAAATGTAAGGTAATAATCCAACTAAAGGTATCTAAGTACGGTAGATAGAGAGTTTAATTAATTTATACGATTCCAGTCTCTGTTTGTGTTGAATTAAGGCTCAGAATAGCGTGAATCGGATTTGGAGTCAGTGTATTCCACTGAATACCAAAGAAAAACAAATCCTCATGACAGTAACAGGGAATGTTACTTTTCTCGGTACCATTTTTCTTGGAATAATTCAGAGCATTCGTTTTTTAGAGTGCTAGCACAGTGATAAGCGGAGCGATTAGCAATTAGTTCTTTCGCACTGAAAGGAACAGAATGGTATAGTCGTTAGGGATATATTAGCGAACGAGCATAGCGCTGACCTTTAAGTTAACGTTGTCTTTATGCGTAGGTATGCTCAATTATTATGAAATTTAGCATAGATGGAAAATTTTCTGGCAATCGTCGAAAACGTCACAGCTGTTCTATATCCATCCTATGATTTTGTTTGGACGGATTAATGTTTGATAGCACAAATCCATAGGCTGATAATTTAACATTAAGAGCTGTTATTCTCTTCTACACAAAATTATTTTATTATTCATATAGTTTCGCTGTATTGTTCAATGTTCGTTCTCTGTATATTTTCTTATTATTTTGGTGTGTTCCAAATTTCTCGTTCATCGCTTACGCGTTCGCTCCGCCTATCACTATGTTCACTACACCGTTACCCCGTTCTGGAAACATAATAATACGTCATATTTATCTCCGCGGTCGTCGTGGCCCCACTCTGCCCGTTATGGCCTATGTGTTTTTATTCCTCCTAAGAGGTCCAGAAAGGGTACGAAGAGACACATTTAATGCGAATTTATTATATTAGGTACGAGCTGATGCCCGCGACTTCGTTAAAATTTTTATTCATTACTATATGATGCCCGCGACTTTATCCGCGTGGATTAAGATTTTTGATTCCCGCGGGAAATTCTTAATTTTCCGGGATAAAAAGTAGCCTATGTCCTACCCCGGTATACAAACTATCCCTGTACCAAATTCCATCAACATTAGTTGAACAGATGGGCAAGCGTGAAAGCGTAGCAGACAGACAGACAGATAAACTTTTGCATATATAATATTAAGTATGGATATAATGGACTATGGCGATTTAAAGAGTGCCGAGAAATAATTATATGCAACTTGTTAGAGGTGAGGTCCGATAAAGACAAAAAACCTACGACTAAAGGCTGTCTTTAGCTTACAATGGCGAAACCCTTCTCATTTTGAGAGGAGACTCATGCTTCATGCATGCTCCATGCATGCATGTTATGGTCATGACCATCAGATGTTATAGTGGGACGAGTCAGTGATGTGTACTCGTCCGCACCAAGTCCGCGCTAGTTGGATTACAATCTAACGGTTTTTCAATCTTACGGTGACATATATATAGCGCTATTCTCAGAAAACTTCGATATCGCTATTCAGGCTTGTGTGTAGCTTAAAAGTTTTCAGTTGATCAATAATTATCGATCCTGTAATGTACGATACAATTAGCGCCATCTAGTTTACACTGTGGTAACCATACTACACTTTAACAGCACCTGCATGAAACTGTCGGTTTATGTCCTTATTTAGGCCAGCATATTTGACGTTTAGATTGCATGGTCTTCTTTGATGGTAAGATACAATGTTTGTTCGATAGAGGCGCTATCAAATGGTTCATTAAAATAGCGAGTGTCAATTTTTTTTATCTTTAGCTGCTTCTATTCTCGGATTACCGGCACAGCTCAACCTCATTATTTAAAAAAAAAACAAAAGAATCTTCCCTTTGAGTGAAATTTGATATTATCATCTTCAATATTTTCCGTACTTTTCATCCATGTCCGTTCCTTTTTACCATCCTGTATATCTAATGCCTTATTTATTACTAGTTCTGTGAGTACAACAGTTTATCGGGAGTGCCGTAATTTAGTATACTTTGATTTATTTGCGATCCGGCAGTTTCCGATAAGGCAAACAGACGGCCATTTTGTCTCCCTACAGAACGGTGCCGGTGTTTTGTTATCCCTTCCATGGGTAACAAAACAATCACAATAAACTAGAATTCGGCTTCACATTGTTCACATATGTGTTGTGTTTATCTTCAGATATTCGCATGTATCCATACTTCTATACTAATTATAAATGCGAAAGTCTGTATGTCTGTCTGTCTGCTACGATTTCACGACCCACCTGTTCAAACGTTTGATTAAAATTTGGTACAGGGATAGGGTGTATCCTGGGAAAGGAGGCTAAGTACTTTTTATCTCGGAAAATTCAAGAGTTCCCGCGGGAATCAAAAAAAATATCGGTTCAACCCTGCGTTTCTGCGTTCAAGACTTCAACCCACTTGCACAAGGACTCTTAAAATGATTTAGTTAAATATTTTAATGCTTTAACTAAATCAGTTTAAATGTCCTTGTGCAAGCGGCCCTTCGTCTGCGTTTGTTTTTTTTTTGTTCCTGCGGGAAGTTTTTAATTTTCCGGGATAAAAAGTAGCCTATGTGTTATTCCAGACTATAATCTATCTTTGTGGCAAAAATTCGGATCCGTTCAGTCGTGACTTGTGAGTCGTGAATTGACTTACAAACATCCACCATCCAAATTTTTGTATGGTTGGTTGGTTTATCCTTCAATTACGCCGCAACAGAGTACCTAATGGATCGACGTGATTTTTTGCTTGGGGAGGTATAGTTCCTCAACCATAGGTCCTGACCTAGCAAGTGACATAGGCTACTTTTTATCCCAGAAGCATACTTTTTTTGGATTTTAACTAGATTTAACATCTAGAGTTAGATATTTTAGAGTTTTTAAACAATTTTACCTTTAAAAAGCATTTTATATGTAATTCAAGCGTCGAATCCGATCATTTACTCAAATTTATTCCCGGTAATAAATAACCGTGGTAAACGGTAAATGGTAAGTATAAATTAAACGGTAAATAAATTAGACCCCGGGTTTTAATGAAAGGTACCGCCTGAATTCGAAATCAGGGGTGCCTTTTTGAACCGAAACAAATACCTAATGTCAGGTACCTATTTATGACCTGTATTCTTCATCATTTTTTTTAATATATAGGGCTAGCGCTTGGCTGCAATCAAATTGCTAGTTGTGATGGCTAAGGTGGGGCGCGCTTTCCTAGAAGATGCCTATTCACTCTTGATTTGAACCTATTTTAAAAGAGGACGGGAAAACGGAAGCCGGAAGGGCTTTCCATATCCTAGCGGTTCGAATTAGCATCTAGGAAGCAAATCGCTTCCTCTCCGCGACTGAGGAACCAGATCGAATCATCATCAACATCCATCACCACCACTACAGCCCATTAACGTCCCACTGCTGGGCACAGGCCTCCACTCTCATAGGAGATGAGGAATTAGAGTTTAGACCCACCGCGCTGCACCAATGTGGGTTAGCGGGATTTTATTATGTTAGTGATAATAACTATAAATAATGATAATATCAGCAAATAGTGAATTCTGTCAGTGGATGGATACCTAGCTCTCAAATACAAATCCGCCACCCACAAATGCACAACTCAATGTCGCAAGACAGATTGCCGAGATACAGAAATAGACAGGAAAAAAAAAGTGATAATAACTGCGATCGACGGCTTAACGTGCTCTTCGAGGCAAGGGGGTGAAACACCGCCAACATCCTGCCTCCCAATAAAAGAACTTAACCAATACTTAATTATGGCCCGACCCGAGACTCGAACCCGAGACCTCGTCTACCGCGCAGTCGAACATGCTAACCACTAGACCAACGAGCATCAACATCATTTTAACTCATTGGAGGCTTACGAGCACGAGTCGCCTCTGAGAAGAGAAGAGTTTGGCCACAGTCCACCACGCTACCCAAGTGCGGTTAGGAAGACTTCACACACTTTGGAGAACATTAACTGTGTTTCGTCACGATGTTTTCCATTCAATTTATTAAAACGGGCATAGTACCGAAAAGTTAAGGGTGCGTGGACCGCGAATCGACCCCGCGACCCCGTATAGAAGGTTTGATGTCTTAATCACTAAGCTATCGCTAAGACTAGTCTTCAATTTGACAGAGGCATGACGAGATAGCTTATCTACAAGCTGGCAGAATTATCAGAACAAAATTCAGTCATTCTAGCACAAAAAGGGGATGATGACAACTCAATAAAAAACAAACATAAAAACCGGCCAAGTGCGAGTCGGACTCGCGCACCGAGGGTTCCGTACAAACATGTAGTAAATTTTAAATTATTATAAAAACTACTTACTAGATCTTGTTCAAACCAATTTTCGGTGGAAGTTTGCATGGTAATGTACATCATATATTTTTTTTAGTTTTATCATTCTCTTATTTTAGAAGTTACAGGGGGGGGGGACACACATTTTACAACTTTAGAAGTGTCTCTCGCGCAAACTATTCAGTTTAGAAAAAAATTACAAACCTCAATATCATTTTTGAAGACCTATCCATAGATACACCACACGTATGGGTTAAATGAAAAAAAATTTTTTGAGTTTCAGTTCTAAGTATGGGGAACCCCAAAATTTATTGTTTTTTTTCTATTTTTGTAAGAAAATCTTAATGCGGTTCACAGAATACATCTACTTACCAAGTTTCAACAGTATAGTTCTTATAGTTTCGGAAAAAAGTGGCTGTGACATACGGACGGACAGACAGACAGACAGACAGACATGACGAATCTATAAGGGTTCCGTTTTTGCCAAATTTGGCTACGGAACCCTAAAAACGCGCTACTAGCATGGAAGTTAGTATACAATTATTGTATTACTTAAAGTTGTAACGTCATGATACTTAAATCTAACAGTGGATGTGAATTTTAAGTCTTTTGGGAGACCCTGTAATTAATAATCAGTAAGAAATAATTTATTTTTGACACAATATAGGCATCATCCCTATTGGCATTCAGCTTGGAGGTGTATTACGAAAGTATAGGAACTTCTCAGGAATAGATTATGGATTATTAGACTAGACTAATAATTCCTTTATTTTCCGGGATAAAAAGAAGCCTATGTCTTTCTCCGGGATGCACAGATTTAATGAAATTTAAGTTACATCTTGAGCAAACATAAAAATGTTGACCCAAATAGTTAATCGTCGTAACTTGGACGACAGTTCAACCCAGGCCGCCAACTTAGTGTTAACGGTTATTATCATATGTTTGTGATAACAACCCGGATCGGTCGTAACGACCGGCGCCGGCACAGAAGGGTTAATGTCGCCTATAACCAGACTATCGTTACTAGACTTCGGTTAACAGTTAACTGTTAACTGTTGAGATTGTTTTGATTAACCGTTGTTTATAATAGGATAAGCGAGTTTACATAATAATTATTATGAAATCAAATCCGTACTAAACATATTAGAAATCATCCATAGACTAATATTATAAATGCGAAATCTGTCTGTCTATCTGCTACGGCCAGTTTATTCAACCGATTTTGATGAAATTCGGTAATCCCGGGGAAGGACATAGGCTTAGGTATGTATATGCGAAAGTGTGTTTGTGGTTTGGTTTATTGGTTTGTCCTTCAATCACGCCGCAACAGAATAATAGATCGATGTGATTTTTGCATGGGCTACATAGTTGAAGACCTGGAAAGTGACATAGGCTACTTTTTATCCCGGAAAATAAAGGAGTCCAGGCTCCGAAAAAAGAAGAATAAATGAAACATCATCTAGTATTTACTATACCTATCTATTCAAATTCTAATATGTTTTATTCAAATAAACTTTTACATTAGCGCTTTGAATCGTCCAGTAAATCTACCATATTATTATGATCTAGCTCGGGCAGATGCAATGATGGACCGGATAAAACTACAAGGGTTCCTTGTAGATAAATAGCCACTATTCTAATGGTGACAAGTGAAAATAAATTAAAAAAAAACAAACACGACTGCCCTACCACACTGACTTATTTTTTCAAAAAAATTATAGACAGTGTCACGCGGGAGGATGCAAGGATTTCAACAATACACTATACATCCAAATGTGTTCAGACTTCAGGCCTTTCTTCCTTCCTTCCGGTTTTTGGGCAGTTGTGTGAATATCTTGTTATCGGTACACCCAATATAGAGGATTTATTATGAAATCCGCTCGAGTTACGAACGTACTTAGTGGTGAATTGGCGAAATAAGTTAATTTATTGCGAAACCCTACAAAATGTCTCCCAATATTGATAAAATAAAAGGTAGGGCTGTCAAAATTTTTGGAGGTCAAATAAAAATGGGTTTAAAATAGATTATGGCTGCCGAAATACTTCATTAAGCACTACTGAATACCAATATTCAACAATTCAACCATCCAACCATTCGTCAAAATTTAACTTAAAAACGCTGATAGCTAATTTAGTCAGCCCACCAATAGTTCTTTTTATTTAAAATACTAGAATCCTGATTATTTGGTCTTGTTTTAGCTTTCATCAGGTTTTTAAGGTTTTTGACGAACAAAATTTGCTTAAAACAATTAAGTGTTGATTAAGCTAGAACTTTTGTGAGGAACATTTTCATCGACATCCTAACGATATCTTGAAAAATAGTGTTGCTGCTAAATATATTTGATCTCATTCATATTATTTTATTTCATTTCTAGTATAGTTATCAACCCTAAGCAAAAACCTCACAACCTGCATCGTGTTTAATCAAATGGAAAATAGAATGGGAAAAAGCAGGGGGAAAAAAGGGAACATCTCGCTATTATAAAACATTTGAGTCTAATCTTCCCCCCACTCTTTGAGTTGAGAAAACGTCTTTGAATGAATGATTAAGTTCAATTCCGTTTAAAATCAATTTATATGGCCATTTCTCATAGATTACACTATTTCTGTAATATAGTAACAGATAGGATAAATTAGTTTTAATCGTAAGAAAGGAAAATTGACCATTTGGCTATTTTTTTGATAATTGTCTATAGTATTATAGAGGTTGTTACAAGAATTCATGCAAAATATATCAAAAACTATACACCTATGTAGTACTCCCTTATGTATTAATGAGTCAAAAATATTTAACTACCAATACTTGAGAAGTAAGTATCCTTAAAATTATAATTTAAAGGATAATTATAATTTATGAGGTCTGTTTTGATAGATAATTATCTCTCTCTCTATGTCTGAAATAATTATCTTTCAAAACAGACTTCATAAATATTTTATCACAATAATTTATTTTAATTAAGTACAACTAAATTTACTTATGATCTTTTCTCCTCGGGTTTATCATATATTCAAGAAAATCTCTGTATCAAAACAGCCAAAACATTTTTATTATTTAAAAATCCGTCAAGAAGCTCAACAATCAGTTACTCGCATGTTGCATTTACTGCTCTAACAGCCGTAATGCCAATTTTCATCTCTAAAGTGAAGCGCCGAAATGTTAGTGTGAAAGTTTAACGATGACTTTTGACCTCCTTCTCGGTAGAAAATCACATTTCAAGGATGCTCTGATGCTTTTATTATTTGATGCAATTTTAATGCCCAAGTGATGAAAGGCGCTCGGTTTATTTGCGACTAGCGAATGCCCGCGACTTCGTCTGCGTGGTTTGAGGTTTTTTGATTCCCGCGGGATCTCCTTAGTTTTCCGGGATAAATTTTTTTGTAAAATAATGATACCACATATAATAGTGTAGTGTTGAACACAAAAAAAAGATAAACAATCGCGATTTATGTTTATGTAATCACTAGCGAATGCCCGCGACTTCGTCTGCGTGGTTTGAGGTTTTTGATTCCCGCGGGATCTCCTTAGTTTTCCGGGATAAAAAGTAGCCTATGTGCTATTCCAGACTGTAATCTATCTCTGTGCCAAATTTCAGCCAGATCCGTTCAGCCGTTGGGGCGTGATTGAGTAACAAACATCCATACATCCATACATCCATCCAAACTTTCGCATTTATAATATTAGTAAGATAGCCTCCTTGGTGCAGTGTTGAACGGTGTAGTAAGATGTTCTAAGTTCATTATAGGAATTTAAAATGTATTAACTTTTACAAGCCTAGCAGGGTTAGGGTTAGCAAGTAGCAATAAATTGCTTAAAATGCATATAAATCTCACTAGGTACTCCAATATTCAATTACTTTATTCCATATACAAGTGTTACGTCATGTGTTGACTCTACCACCGATCTGGTGTATTAGGCAGTCTTCTCCACTAGACTACCGCTGCGTGGTAACTGGGGCCATACTGCCAACGCTTAAAGCAGTACTTAAGCAATATTACTTATAGTGACAGTTAAATGTCAAATACTTTGACGTACATAAAATAAGGATTACAAAAATTTTAAAACACGAAAGTCAACAATAATGAAACAATATGGCTTTAAGCATTGGCAGTATGGCCCGTGATTTATGACCTAATAATATTGTCATATTGTTTATTTTTAAATGTTTTTATTTGCTTCTCTATCCTTAAGATAAATCTCTGTGTCGAAGAGAAGGATTTCATTCAAGGAAAAGAAAAAACGGATATAATATTAAACCTTGCTTTGGCTTTATTGTTTTCTGAAAATTTCTCTTCAGACTAATTAATTGAAGATTTGTAACCGAACGCTTACAGTGGATTGAAATACGAAGAAAAATCTACTGACACTGTAAGCTTTTGATGGATGCTCAAAAAAAGAATTCGTAAAAATATCAGTTAAACAATCAGTACCTACTTTAAAAAATCTATCTTTCTTATGTTACACTTAAACTAGCTTTTGTTCGTGGCTTCGCTTACGTTAGGTTCGATTTTAGGGGTTTAATTTTCTAAAATCCTTTCTCTGCTGCTTACGTCATGATAGCTATTTAGCGATAATATCACTTGGCCGATAGGTAGTTATGGGAGTAGCGATAGACGACAAGTTTGTAGATATTCCTAAATAATTCCCGATATTCCACGCTTATTTAAACCTTTAAGGTAAATTACTAATTATTAAGGTAATTTATATTTAATTACCTGCGATATAAGCTTACACACACACACACACACACACACACTCACATCCACACAAAATAATACACGTCTTTATATTTTTATTCTATGTTGCATGTTAACATTAGTTATTAATAATGAAATGCAAAAAAGTACCTATGTAATAGGGAAGGTACTAGCTTCCATAACACAGTTTTTACTTTTTTGGGAGGTTATTAATGTGAACCTATGTAATTTTTGCAAATAGAGAGTTTTTTATTTATTTATTTTTATTTATTCCCATCATTATTGGTTGAATGGCAGATGAGATTACGTGATCAGAAGTTGAAAAATAGAACATTTTTATTTGAATATAATTCAGATGTTGCGTAGGTATAATAAGCTAAGTTTTTGAACGTACTTACCGTCCCAGTAAGTTTTAAATCATGGTTAACGTTAACAACGTACTACGTGGTTACTGGCACAATATACTTAGTTAACAATTAACATTGTTCATGATTTATTAAACTTAAAGCCTATTAAGTATGCTCGGAAGCACGGGTGTCCCGAAGCAAACAACGCTTCGCAAACTTAACCCACCGTGCTTCGGTTTTAAGTAGCGAAGTTGGAATGGAGTTTGAGATTTTATCACTTACTCTTATAAGCTTAAAAGGAATTTTCACGAAAATTAATTTTGATACAAACTTAAATTACACTCCCTCACAATTCTCTGTCTGTCTGTGACACCACTGGTGAATAAACTGTTTTTCTTTCTGTCAAATATTCTTCATTAATTTATATACTTACTTATCTAAGTATTGTAATATATTGTTTAAAAAAAAGAGCAACTGCTGAGTTTCTTGCCGGCTCTTCTCGGCAGAACTGCTTTCGGAACCGGTGGTAGAGTCAAAACATGACGTAGCATAACAGACACCTGTATGCACTACATATTTTAAATACATTGAATTGAATTGAATTAATTCTTCTTTGAAATTGGTATTTAGTGTTACACAGGCCGGACACTTTTCACAGGAACCTTTATTTTTATTTTATTGCGTGATAGGCTTAGACGCGCTTGACGACAATCATATTAGTGCAAAGCAATGATGAGGTCTGTTGGAACGCGCTTGCCTAGAAGATGACTATTCATTCTTTCTTTGAAGGTACTTAAGTTATAAGTAAGTGGCAGGAAACACGCTGAAGAAAATAGCTGAAGAAAATATGGAGGAACAGGAACGTAACAAAAGCTACGAAGACCCGGCTCGTTAGAACGCTTGTTTTCCCCATATTTTTATACGCTGCGGAGACGTGGACTTTGCGACAAGTCGAGAAGAAAAAGATTGATGCTCTGGAGATGTGGTGCTGGAGGCGAATGTTAGGTGTCTCATGGACCGAATTCCGCACCAACGTTTCTATCCTCCAAGAACTCGGCATTAAGCAACGGCTTTCATCGCTAGTACAGAGTCGCATACTAAAATTTTTTGGACACGTCTCCCGTCGTGAGAATGACTCCATCGAGCGCCTCGTCGTGCAGGGCAAGGTGGAGCGCACCAGAGGGCGAGGAAGGTCACCATTGCGATGGACCGACCAAATTAAGTCCGCTGTTGGCGGTTCATTGCACGAGTGTACCAGGCTGTCGGCCAGTAGGGAGAAGTGGCGGATGCTCGTGAGGCGCATAACATCTGCCACTAAAGCCGACACTTCGTGATGACCACGACCACTCTGGCAAGAGTGTTACGACGAAGAAGAAGAAGAAGGAAACACGTGCGCTGCGAGGGTGTTCCACACCCTAGCGGTTCGGATCAGAAACGTCGAGCAAAAAAGCTTCGTGCGAGCACCTAGATTCCTAGGTGAACCTAGATACCGGGTTTCACCCTATGAGGATATTAAAAACGCAGACAAACAAGTTTCACAAGCTTTTCAAATTTCTTAATAAGATCCTTTTTAATGAATATAAAACGGGTCTTTGGGTAAGAAATTTTCTAATAAATTAAGCCTGAAACCAAACAGGCCGGCGGCGGGCGGGGGATTCATCACACAAAGTAAAAGGATTTGTACACAATCAGAAAACAGGCTCTACTGAACTGGGGTGACCAGGCATTAGGATCTGTCCGGATGTGTCAGGATTTAATATTAAAATGACACACAAGTTTTTAAGACTTTCTATTAATCTGGCATCTGTTAGAGCATTACGTTTAACAAGTGACAGTGTAACGTTCTGTTTCTACAGGACTTTAAGGCGTTTTTTAGGATTCTAACCTATCGACAGAAATTTTAGTTATTCTTTGTCTGTTTCATATATTCCCCATTGGTGTGGATTGTGATTCCATTCCATTAGTCTCACATTGGAGAGATTTCTTTTGGGATAATAAAGCGGTGGGTTACCTAGTTCTGTGGCAATTAAAACTAAGGTTTGAGAAAGACAATTATTATAAGATGCTATACAATAAAATACAATATCTCTACATATTATGTAGTTATTATTATGTTTCTTTAAGGTAATGGTGACATTAAAGAGCTTTCGAACTAGACTAGAGACAATCAACATTTATAAATTCACAACCGAATCCGACACCGCCCAGTTCTAAATTAACCGCACAACTGCGTTACCACTGCGTCAGGGAGGTCATAAATTATTTATTTTTGCACAAATAATCATAACTTTCTCATCTTATCCGTAGTGCTATCCTAATACTAGAATATACTTGTACCTACTATGCTATTGAAATATTTGACTACATAAAAAAAAATGTAAATACGTCAGGGTTGCCTAACGGATATGCTGCGACTTTTCATACTGTTACCATCATTGTAACACAAATTCAGACAAATAAATTCATTATATTCTAAAATATTTTAACATGATCGAAGGCATTCTGTCGGGACTTTATAATTTTACATTTACATGGTAACCCTAACCGAAGCGTTCTTTAATGAAATTAATAAATTTTCGTGCTAAAGCGCGACCGGGTTTAATCTAGATGAATAAGGCACCAGCAAATTATAAATAGTGGCTTTATTTTAAATACGTAATTGTACAAGTTTCCAAGATATTCGTTGTAATTAGCCTTAATTAAAAATGGTTCTGTACGTCCATCTAATAGGTCGGATTAACAAAGACGGAGTCTTACTAACTGAATTATAATATCAACCGCCTCGTTCGCGACTTCGTCCACGTGAGTTTCGGTTATTAAAAATCTCTGTAACATTTCATTTTATGAAAAGAGCAACTGCCGAGTTTCTTGCCAGCTCTTTTCAGTAGAATTCTCGGTACTTAATTCACATTAAACTTCAAAGGTTAAATATAATACAAATAAGATTTTTCCCTACAAGGTCCTTTGAAGGTTTTTTGACGCCGCAATCTTGGTTTTACACTGTTGGTATCTATCCTAAGAACGTACCAAAAAATCTGTTCTTATAGTTCAATCATTTGCAATCTACGACATTAAATTTTACATTTACTTATTTAGTTAAATTTTTGGGTTCCGTACCTTAAAAGGAAAAAACGGAACCCTTATAGTCCTTATACTTGTCCGTCCGTCTGTGTGTCAAGACCCTTTTTCTCAGGAACGCATGGAGGTATCAAGCTGAAATTCATATCAAATACTCAGGTCTAGCTGTGGAAAACTCAAGCTTCAAAGCCAACGCAATCAAAAGATACAGCCGTTTATGCTGCGAATTTTCGAGTTTTCTTGCACTCGCAAGGGAATCAAAACCTACAGGGTATTTCCCGTGAACTCCGAATCTTGAAACTTATTAAAGCATAGATAAAGGAAAAATTGCGAAAAGCATAATTTTTTAGTTTCCTACATCAATTATAATAAAAATATTTTTAATAATTTTTTTAGTTACTAATAGTCTGGCTACGTTAAGTCTGCATCACTGGTAGAATGGTAGAATTTGAAAATCTGTTTATGATAACACAGACTGTAATGCGAAAAAACGTAATTGATACTTGTGTTTTTTGTTTTTAATCTGCATTCTTGGGGTCATTGGTAGTTTTAGTACATTTAAAAGAGTAAATGTAAATATATAAGATAGAGCATAATGATTCCCGTATTTATTTATCATATTTATATAAATTTTATATATTATATTCGCCATGCATGAATTCGTCTGCGTGGATTTCGGCTTTAAACTCAGGCAAAACCGTATATTTTTGTTCAGGGGATGAGTCAAAAAAGGGTAACAGACAATTACTCTCGCATTTAATATTAGTGTGAATCTACTGACGCTAAAGATTAACAGCAATTTATTACTTGATCAGAGGAGATCTTCTGAAATACTTAAGGACTGCAAAAATGAATGAAACACATAGTCAATAGTCAAAACTATTTTATTCAAAATTGGTACCAACACTGTTCACTTTTGAACGTCAGTAAAATATGAGACGTGATGGTGATAATTAGTTGCAGTATCATAAGACTAGAGCTATGAGGGTTCCAAATGCATCCTGGTCTGAGAAAAGCTAAAAATTGACAATATTGACTTTCATTTCCCGTGCTGAACGCTTTTTGTAGGGAGTCCACCAGATACCCTCTTTAGATTGGCCCTCATTTTTAATAACTCTCAAGATTCCTACGCTTACACCTGGAAATAAATGAAAATAATTTATTTTTGCATATGCATCATAATTATACGATATGAACAGGCGAATATAAACCGCTTAAACTTTTTATATAAATTATAATCTTAAGTATTCTATGCAAACATGCACAAAAGCAAATTAATATCAAAACCGTTTGGTCAGCTTACTTGTCAACTCTTCGATTTCTTGTAAACATTGTTGTTTTTGGCTAAAGACAGCATCGTGTACTTCCTTTACGTCTTGAAATTTAAGAATCATGTTATATAATAACGCGCATATTACTTTGCATAGGTTTAACCATTATTTCACCATTTCTTATTCTATACTTTTATTTTCGAAATAATAAAACGAACATAAACACACCTGACATCTGAACTGATAATTAATGTAAGAAAAACAGATTAGACGAATGTTTTTTTTTAAGTGTTGCCCTTTTATTCCGTGGCAGAGTTAGCGTGGCCAGACTATACCCCTTTCCGCATGAACGCGTAGAGGTATTAAATTGAAATTAAAATAGATAAGTGGAATAAAAATACAATAACTTTTACATATATACCTACAGGTTTGTACGGAGCCCTCGGTGCGTGAGTCCGACTCGCACGTGGCCGGTTTTTTGTGCATGCCTATAAAAATCATTATTGTTTCTCTAAAACAAAATTTATTGTGTATTAGTTTCGCTCGTCGATCTACTGTTTCCCAACCCGTTATTTCTTAGAGCAATACCCTAATATTTAATAGAGACACCCTGTCAGAATATTAGCTCGCCGCCTGGTCCCGTAGGTCGGATAACTTTCAAGTGGGGTCCGCAGATGATTTATAAATATGCCCTCAGAGGGTTCTTGGGAATTTTCACGATAAAATTTGTAGGGTGGTGCAAATTCTACCGCAAACGGCTGATAATTATTGACCTAAGAAATTCGGCGATGATGGAACACAAATTTACTTATTTAGAGACTTCCGACACAGACACAAAAAAATTACTGATTTCCAATTTATTAGATCCGAATGAAAACGCATAATAGCAGACAAAGAGTTGAATATCGCGACCAAAAATAAAACTTATGGACTGATACCCTTTTTACAAGGAATTTCAAGATTATTTCGCTATAGGAGACATAAATGCTATGATACTACGTGCAGCGTGTCCTAATATGAAAGGAAGAAAAACATTTTAATATTCCCCAATGGTGTCACAGAAAAAAAAAAATACAGAAGTAACAATTTCGGCTATGACACCACCGAGAATAAGTATACAGCTCAGGGCCAAGTCCTGCCCTCAGCGATGCAGGGAAAGCAAGTCCAGTGGCCACACTGCCAACGCTTCAGGCCATATTGTTTCATTATTGTTGACTTTCGTGCTTTACAATTATAATCCTTATTTTTGGATCGTCAAGGTACGTGACAACAAACTGTTATTTTGAGTAATATTGCTTTATATGCGTGGGCAGTATGGCCCCTGCAAACACGCAAATGTTTTATCCTGGAAAATATTCTAATGGGGTTTTAATAAAGAAGAAGTCTCGGACATCACCTAGTAATTAATATTTATCGTAAAAATAGATCTTAGATAAAAATCGGTCGTCTGCGCGAGATCTGAGGGTGATAAAGGTGGGTACAGCCAGCGCTGTTAATTATAAATGAGAAGCTTTTTGGGGTTTAACGGGGTTGAAAAGATGGATTTGATGAAATCTTAACTTAGCATGAAAAAGATTATGTTTCTTGGCAAGATTTTGAAGAAATTATACCTTTATAAAATGTATTTATGAATTTAGAAGATTCCTTTGAGAAATTGTTCTCATTATTTTGAATTATCATGAAAAAAAACCTACAAAAAGGGGTAACTTATAGTTTAATCTCAATAAAACAAGAGATAAAATGCTTAAAACTAACTTATCGACCTGATTACGGCCGATTTTAGAAAACATATTCGTTTGTATTAAAAATTATTACCTACTGTCGGACGATGGAATCGGATCGGACGGCGTGGAATGAATTTTTTAAATTCCCACAGGAACTCTTTAATTTTCCGGGATAAAAAGTCACTTTCCAGGACCTCAACTATATCCATGCAAAAAATAACGTCGATCCGTTGATTTGTTGCGATTGAAAGACAAACCAAAAAACCAATAAATAAACAAACAAACATACACACTTTCGCATTTATAATATTAATATGAATTTACATTTATCACTTCAATCTCAACTAAGAGCAAACTAGTATCGGAAAAGAAATGCAGAACCTATTACCTAATAGGAGCAAAAAAATAAAGGCTTAAGATAAAATTGCCTTTCAATGCTGGCAACATTGAATTTTTTTATTTCTAGAAAACGTTTGTTCTTTTGTTTTAACTTCAAACAGAAATTACAGAGTGAAGCTTAGATAAATTTGTACTGGACTCAACAATTCTCAGTAAAACAAGGAAACAACCTGAGCCCGATAAAACTAGCTTATCTTTTCTTGGAAAATTCTCTTTTATAAGGTGAGATGTAATCGGAGCTCTTAGAAAAATTGCACGTGGATTAAATGCTAGCTGATACCCGCAAGTTGGTTAAGGGGGCTTAAAACAGTATTATTTCAAAATGACAGTTACATAAATGTCATTTACATTGACGTCCCTAAAATAAGGGTTATAATTCAAAAACGCTTACATAGAAGTATGAACCCAGATTTTAAATAAATATCGCATGGGAAAGACTTCTTTGCCGCCATGCATAATCGATTAAGTCTGTGTATACCTTCTAATAGCATATTATTTTATCTTTCCCCGGGATGCAACCTATCTCTAACCAAATTTCATCAAAATCGGTTGAAATGACGACCCGTTAAAGCGTAGCGAACAGACAGACTGTCTTTGTCTTTGTCTGGTGGGAGACTTCGGCTGTGACTAGTTACCACCCTACCAGCAAAGACCTACCGCCTAGCGATTTAGCGTTCCGGTACGATGCCGTGTAGAACCGACTAGGGGTATGGGTTTAATATAACTGCTATACCCCTAACAGGTGAGCCCGCAACCATCTCAGACTGCATCATCAGCTGTTATCATCAGGTGAGATCGCAATCAATGACTAATTTGTAGTGTAATAAAAAACGATAGACAGACAGACTCGCATTTATATTCGCATTCGCAGATTCGCATTTATAATATTAATATGTACTCGTAAGTATGGATTGAATATAATATAATTCCTACATAATTGTTCCCAGTTTTGGGGAAGCGATGAAGTTTCAAACTCAAAAGGTGAAAGTTGATAACGATGCGGAAGGAAACCTGTCGGATCTGTTCCGATCAGTGGAGCCTTCCGTACGGTGATATCTTTCTATCTGCTTATAAAATGATTTTGAGGAAATAACCAATTCCGATTTGATTTTAATATTATATTATTTTATTTATTACCCTGGAAAATCATAGAGTTTATAAAAAAACAACTAGTAACTAGTAGGGTACTATTGACATGATAGGTTGTCATTGAGTCAGAAATTCGCCTAAAATGGAGGTTAAATGCCTCGCTGGTCTACTGGTTAGCCTGTTCGACTGCAGCCGACGAGGTCCCGGGTTCGAGTCTCGGGTAGGGTCATAATTAAGTATTGGGGTTTTCTGACTAGATTCTCAGTACTAACCTGGAATTAGGAAGTTGGCAGTATTACACCCCCGTGCCTCGGAGAGCACGCGTTAAGCTGTCGGTCCCGGTTATTATCACTAACATGATAAGTAATAGTCGATAAAGCCCGCTAACCCGCATTGGAGCAGCGTGGTGGGTGTAAGCTCTAACTCGCTCTCTCTACGAGAGTGGAGGCCTGTGCCCAGCAGTGGGACGTTAATGGGCTGTAGCGTAGCGGCAGCAGGTTAAATAACTGGGAATTCGTTGAGGGTGGGTTAGACCGTGGCACTATAAACTGTGATATTTACGCAGCACCATCTCATAACACGCTGAAATCACTGACAGCACAACACGCCACTTCATTAAAAGCTACGGAACACGGCGGCATTAATGCCAATCGTGATTTTCTAATCTAGCCCCTATGTGTATAATACGCAGATTTCAAATTCGCTTGCACTGATCTTTTACACATTACGCGATATGACAGGGTTGTCACAAGATAAGTGTCCCGTAATCGTCCCGCATATGTCGGGACGTATTCAAAATGTGAGCTAAATTCATCAAATTGTACAAACTTTACCAGACAGAAAGAAAAAAAATATTACAATAATTCATTTGGAGGTTTGTCCTTCAATCACGTCGCAACAGAACAACGCATTTACGTGATTTTTTGCATGGGTATAGTTGAGGACCTGGAGAGCGATAAAGGCTAATTTTCACCCTGGAAGAATTAAAAACTGAAACACTGACGACATCACGGGAATTATCTAGTTAAATAATATAATAGGGCACTGATCTGGCATCATCCTTTTCCCCAGTCCCGCAAAATTGAACGTCTCGCATTTATATCTTAGCAAGTGCCAACCCTACACGCATGTCGCAGTGCAGAACCCTATTTTAATGCTAAACACGAACTCAAACCTCGTTACAGCCGAGATCGGTTCGCAACCGCAACCATATGTTATACGGAACCCGGCGTTCGGTCCGAATCTGTAGGTTTTCTTTCAGCCCCAATAATATATTCAACAATTGGAAGGTGTAAATCAGGAAGTAGCTAAAGCTGTATTAACTTACTTTTTTACTTTTTTTTTTTCGTCATGTAAATTCTATCTGTGAAAACTTGTAATTGGCGTTATACTCATTCTTTATTTATGTATCCATCTTTGTTGTAGCTGTAAGTTTTCTGTACAAAATAAAATAAAATAACAATAAAATAAATTGCAAAATAGGCTTGTGCATAAAGTAATGATGAGGTCTAGGTTGGAGTGCGCTTGCCTAGAAGATGCCTATTCACTCTCCCTTCCGCAACTAGCGATATGCTATGCGATTATCGACTGGCGATTTTTCGCGCTCAGCCTTATGCTGCGCTGCTTCTGCACGTCTCGACGCCTTTTCGTGCCCAACGCTGCACGAACCGCTCGACGTGGCTAGCTCGCCTCAGTCGCTTCGTCATGGTCTTTGTTTCCTTTTTACCCTATTGCCTAATTTTATTTTATTTTTCTCCCCTTGTTTTCTTTTCTCTCCGCAGGGGGGTGATGTGGCGTTACCTCCTTGCTAGCTGGCACGCACACAAGCTTCGCGTTGGGAATTCGAACTTGCTTTTGGAACGTTTTTGGATTCGGAACGTCCTGCACGCGGGAGCTGCGCTGTAGCAACAGACAACACATAATTCTATTGCTGGACGTCCAGCGCAACGCATCCTTTGATATATTTCTATTGTACAGTTTTACATAATCTATTGTATCTTATTAATATACCTGTAAATGTGGACCAAGTCTATTATTTCCACATCACATAGGTGGGCAAAACCACCTATAGACGTAGGCGCTCACTAAGGAAGAATTTTTCAAAATTCCCCCCCTAAGGGGGTGAAATAGGGGTTGAAAGTTTGTATGAAAGTCCATAATTTCTAAAGTTATATTCATGAAACTTGGTATATGAGCTAACGGTAAAAAATTAAGAAATGCGTGTTTCACAGTTTTTGAAAATTATACCCTCGAAGGGGTGAAATAGGGGATGGAAGTTTGTATGAAAGTACTACATTTCTCAAGATATTTCTCAAGTTATATCAACGAAATTTGGTATTTTTGCTAAAGGTGAAAAAAGAAGTACTTACTTGTGTCACAGTTTTTCAAAATTCCACCCTTAAAGGGGTGAAATAGGGCTTTACATAAAAGTCCTTCATTTTTCAAGTTATGGCCATGAAACTTGGTATTTGAGTTGCGGGTTCAAAATGAAGATAGAAAGACGTGTTTCACAGTTTTTGTAAATTCAACCCCCAAAAGGGTGAAATAGGGGACGAAAGTTGATATGAAAGTCCTTTATTTTTCAAGTTATAGCCATGAAAGTTCGTATTTGGGCTTCTGGTTTAAAATAAATAAATAGGTGCTTCGCCATTTTTGAAAATTCTACCCCCAAAGGGTTGAAATAGGGTAGTACTTTATTTAACAGGATATTTTTCAAGTTAAATCTTAAACTTAGTATTTTGGATTTTGGTAAAAATACAGAAGGATGTGTGTCACATTTTTTTAAATTCCACCCTGAATGGGGTTAAATAGGGGTTGAAAGTTTGTATGAAAGTCCGTCGTTTTTCAAGCTGATATAGCCATGAAACTTGGTATTTGGGCTTTCGCTAATGATGAAATACGGATTTTACAGTTTTTGAAATTTCTATCCCCAAGGACGTCAAATAGAGAGTTTGCCCTTCAATCACGCCGCAACAGAGCAACGGATCGACGTGATTTTGGGTGATTGCAAGGGTATAGTTGGGAACTTGGAGAGTGACACAGGCTTCTTTTTAGCCCGGAAAATTAAGGCGTGCCTGTGGGAATTAAAAAACTTAAGCCACGCGAACGAAGTCGCGGGCATTCTCTAGTTGCAGACTATAATCTATCTCTGTACCAAATTTCATCTAGATCTTTTCAGCCGTTGTCGCGTGATTGAGTAACAGACATCCATCCACCAATCTTACGCATTTATATATTAGTATAGATAGATAGGTTACGTTATCTTAAAACTGAAGCCACGAGGGTTCCAAACGCGCCCTGGTCTGCCCACAACAAACTGCCGGATATCATATTCCTACTAATATACGTAATACGTAGAGAAAAAATTCATGTACCTATTGTAAGGGCACTATAAATGCCATTGTGACCTCAATCCCCCCTCGTAACAGGATAACTCGACGGCCACACCACGCCACTCTATGACATTACATTGTTCCTCCCCGCATTATCCCGGCCACTGCTTCTTGACACAATAAGGTCCTCTTTCCTTTTTCATCCGAGCATAATTTTATATTTCCTATCCCTTTTTCGCAATAACAACTCTATGTTATGTATTAAATATACAATACTAGATGATGCCGCGTGAAATAAGATTTTTTCATTCCCGCGGGAATTCCCTTATTTTCCGGAATAAAAAATTGTCTATGTCCTTCCCCGGTATGCAGTCTATCTCTATACCAAATTTCATCCAAAAAGGTTGAAAAGATGGGCCATTAAAGCGTAGCAGACAGACAGGCACACAATGAAGGCACTAGAAGTTTCATTTGCTATAATCCGCCACAGTAGGTAAATCTATGTAGTACAGTGTGTATCTTGCATCTGCAGATTGCGATATTCACCACACCACACCAAATATTAAGTGAATAGTAATTTTTTTTTGAAATTATAGACATCTTAAACCAAAATTTAACTAGATGTCTCACCCAAACGCCTTACAGGAAATACTTACCTGAAACAAAAAAATATACACATAAGTTTTACAAAGATAAATAATCTATTTATATTGTAAATGAATGCGAAGTTTGTCTGTTGGTCTGCTATTTTACACAGCTCAATCGCTGAACCGATTTTGATGAAGGGAAATCAGTAGCCGTGTCTTTTAAAACCTGTGTCAATCATTGACACAGTGTCATGTTGTGATTGGCTGAATTTATTGTAGTCTTGCTGCGACAGTGTATTTTGGCCAATAGCGGAAGAGAGTTAAGTGTTAACTAATGAGAGGTGATTGTGTCTTACCTTTACACTGTAGCAATAAATTGTACATAATTAAGGCCCAGATTGAACCGAATCAAATCCCCACAAACATCCATTTAAAAAAAGTTTGTGAATTTGTGAGCTTATATAGGGGTAATCTCTGGATCTACTGAACCGATTTTGAAAATTCGGGTACCAAGAGAAAGCCAAATTATTTGTGAGTATCATAGGCTACATATTATATTAACCCGAAAAATTAGGAAGTTCCTGTGGGAATTTTAAAACACTTATTTCACGCGGACGAAGTCGCGGGCATCTGCTAGTGCTAATTACTTACACTAATTACACTAAGTCCTACACTTACCTTTATTTTTAACTTCATTTTCATTTTTATTTCAAATATCCATTCATACTAATATTATCAATGCCAAAGTGCTTCTGTCTGTCTTCTAAACGACTCATCCTTTGACGCGATTTAATTGAAATTTGGTATAGCGATAGGTTCAATCTCGGGGAAGGACATAGGCTTTTCATCAAGGAAAGTAAAAGGATTCCCGCGGGAATCAAAAAAGTGTGTGTGTACAACACGGCACAAGTGAATCTTCAGAAAAGTAGTCTACGAGAGAATGACACAAATATAACTTGTATTGTCTCATTCTATCTCATTCTCTCGCAGGCTAAATCCTATTTTGAATAATATGTATGTATTTTGAATAATATGTTGGTGTCGCTTTTTCGTTTCATCGAATTTTCAAATCACAACAATTGTAAAGAAGTTTCACTTCAAAAACTTAATCACCTCGGACGAATGGCGACATGATCTAGTATTCTATGAGGGATAAGAACTTTTTACGCAAATCAGAGATTACTTTCGACCCCCAGCAAGCAGCAGACAACCCATAATTCACGATTTTCGAGGTGCAAAAAACGTGGAGATAAATCTAATAAATTTCCTCTGCCGATCTATAAGCTTCATTAATATACAGATAAAGTAGGTTTTACATAAGATGAGACGGTTTCATTGGATTAAAAAGAAATGTAATGTAAAAGAATTTCCTACCTTAGGTACGGTCTTCTTCACTGTGAGCTATTTTTGGAGTTTACCTCCTTAAGAAACGAATTCCAAAATAAGCTTGGGGTATGAAAATTTAAGAGGAGTAAAATCAAACTTTCTCCGTTACGTAATTTACTTTATGTTTCCGGGATAACACTTGTTTATGTTTCCATGACTATGTAATGTATTGTGACGAATATAACGACTTATAAATAAATGTATCAAGCATGAGCTTGTAGGAGCTTTTTTGGAGGGGTTTGAATATTTTGGCCTACCTACATTTCCGCCATCTTTTTCTTTTTTCAAAATAACGGTCACTCATGACACTTGTATCAATCAAAAGCTGGCATCAATACAAGCAAGTATTATTATGTGACAAAATTATCTAAAGCTTCAGATTTCGGAGATAATAATATAAAGCGCCATTGCACATCTCTGGTGGAAAGGTAGCCTTATACTTGCTCCGCCTTTGCAACAATTTAACTTGGAAACCTACCAAGGATTTAGGGCTCCGAGCGAAACAGGAATCTAGTAGACTTAAACTGATTCCTTAATTCTTTTTGGATAAGTACTACATAACAGTTACTGCATTGCGGTGAACTTACTTTGAAATTGGATAAAATAAGCCTCTATTACTTACTCCATCAATAAAAAGTGTTTGTCTATCTATCTATCAATCGGTTAAATTTTAAGGCGAAAACGCACTGGAACAAGACAACTCTGGATGCGCTAGGCTTGGCCTGTTGGGAGGCTTCGGCAGTGGCTAGTGACCACCGGAACGCTAAATCGCTTTGTCCTGCCGACAATAATTGTACGTTGCCGTGTAGAAACTGATTAGGGCCGATGGGTTTAATATAACTGCCGCACCCCTAAACAGGTTAGCCCGCTACTATCTTAGACTGCATCATCGCTTACCATCGGTGAGATCGCAGTCAAGGGCTAACTTGTAGTTAAATGTAAAAACAGCATAATACTACTCAAAATGACAGTACGATGTCACGACTCACGTACCTTGACGTTCTTAAAATAGGGATTATAATAATAGGCATGATGACTGATTTTGAAAAATGGTCAGATTATGTTCGGAAGTATCTACTATTTCGAAAAAATATCTTATTTCAGCAGAAAAATAAAGTTTGGTAGATAAAATTGGCATTTGAAATTTAAATTTTAAAATACACGCCAAAACGTTCGGCGGTGTCATGGCGTCGTTTGTGACGTCACTATTGTTTTTACCAATGTACTCTGTGCAGTGTGCAGTAAGCAATTGTGTGATTGTCAAAGCTCGAAAACAAACAATTGTGACGTCATTCGCTTCTTTGTGTTTTATGCAATATGGCGGAATGCTGTATTTTATAGTTTTATTTTATGAAAATAAATAGCAATCTCACTCGAAATAGGAAAATAAATACGTTTTTTATAATTCATGAATCCTATTTCATTAGATAAATTAATAATTTCATTGATTGTTGGTTACTGTCATCATGCCTATTGTAAGAGATCCCAGTTTTTACAGGTCCCAGACCCGTTTACCGATATACTTACGGTACTAGAGTCAATTAAGTACTTTTTGAAACGATAAGTCCAAATTAACTTAGCATAGATACCTTCTGGAAACTTGGGATGGAAATTTATCTCGTCCCGAAAAGTTGGATTGAACGCTTATAGATCGCTCCGATTTGAATTTGTGGACGCATAAACTTATCAGACAGGAATGGAGCTCTAATAATTATTATTGAAGTCACTAGATTATGCCCGCGACTTCGTTTGTTCGCAAATAAATTAAATCCATACCTGCCCCTAATCGATTTTTACATGGCATCGCATCCAAAGTTGAAACGCTAAATAGTTTTTGGCGGTAGAGTGGAAAGTAACTAGCCACGACCGAAGCCTCCCTCAAGAAGAGACGAGAAAAAAATCTGATATTCGTAAATTCCCAAATTGACTCTGCCCGGGATCAATAGGGGTATGGGTTTAATATAATTGCCATGCCCCTAACAGGTTAGCCCGCTACCATCTTAGACTGCATCATCACTTACCATCAGGTGAGATCGAAGTCAAGGGCTAACTTGTAGTGGATAAAAAAAAAAACCCGAGACCTCCTACTTGTTCACAGCTCCAACACCACCACTATTGGTGCTCACCACTGCGCCAAAGGGGGTCGTCGTCATTTTGATAACTCAGCGATGGATTATAAATTAGGTACTAGATGATGTCCGAGACTTCGTGTACGTGGTTTGAGGGTTTTTGTTCCCCCGGGAACTCTTAATTTTCCGAGATAAAAAGTAGCCTATGTCGCTCTCCATCAACTCTACTAAACCCATGCAGAACATCAATCCGTTGCTCTGTTGCGGCGTGGTTGAAGGACAAATCAACACACAAATACACTTTCGCATTTATAATATTAGTATGAATTCCGTCAAAGATTCCTTTAATTGGATACGGATGACTGCGAGTTGTGACACCGCCATTTTGAGAAATAAACTTCTAATTTCCCCGCAGTAGCTCCAAATTAACTTGCAGATGGAAGCCAGACCATGTATTGAAAACTTGTCAAGTGCGAGTCGGACTCGCACACGAATGGTTCCGTACCATCTTACAAGATTTAGGTACTTACCTTACTTGTACTTTTGAAGTACGTTAGTAAAAGAAAGAATAGAAGCGCTTAAAATTACGTTTCTTGTAGTTCCCTTTAATTATTTCTCGTTATTGCAATAAAAATATTATACACTCCGTGAAAATTTCAACTGTCTGTCTATTACGGTTCATGAGATACAGCCCGCAGACGGATGGATTTCATGAATCTGACTGGCCTGTTTCTCACACCTCCGCTCCGCACCGATTTAGTGGACATGCACCCTAAGCCTCCGCTGTCCATCCGTTCATCCGTCCGTTTGTCTGTCAGCGAGCTATATCTTATGAACCATAATAAACAGACAGTTCAAATTTTTACCAGTGTATACTTTTACTGTTGTTATTACAAGAAATAATAATAAAAATGAAATAAAATATATATACTTACTTACTAATATTATAAATGCGAAAGTTTGGACGGATGTTTGTTCCTCAATCACTCCGGAATAGATGAACAGATCTAGATGAAATTTGGCACAGATATAGATTAAAGTCTGGAATAACACATGGCTACTTTTTATCCCGGAAAATTTAAAAAAACCTCAATTCGCGCGGACTACGTCGCGGGCATCAGCTAGTAAACAATAAAGGAGGCTTTAAATACAAGAAACGTGGGTACGGAACCCTGAAAACTTGGAGCGGAATTTATCTTCAGGCGAAAAGTTGGATTGGGCTTATAGATTGCCCCGATTTGAATTTGTGGGCACGTTGAACTTATCCGACAACGATTGAGTTGTAATTATTTGAGTTGTTGTCGAGATTGGGTTTATGATGAGTCTGTCTCTTACTAGCTAGCTAGTGTCTAGTTGATGCACATGACTTCGTCCGCGTGGATTGAGTTTTTTTTTAAATTAAAAAGTAGCATATGTGTTCCAGACCATAATCTATATCTGTGCCAAATTTCATCCAGATCCGTTCAGCCGTTCAACATAACAAATATCCATCCATCCATCCAAACTTCCGCATTTTGTCGACCTTTTGTTATGAAATTATCTCTACTCCTCATATCATAAGATTTCTTGTTTTCCCAACAGAACATAATTAAAATTCTTTCTCTAAGCAATAAGACTTATTATGAAACTTACTGGAACACGGGTAAACATATTTTGATAATATACATTCCAGCGAGAAGCTTTCCGAACTCGTAATATGAGATTACTTGACTCAATATTAAGTTATCGAGATCCCTTATTATATTGGATTTCATTGTAATATAACAAATTACACAAGTTTATTGGTATTGGTATAATAATAGCAAGGTTTTGTACGCACTGTGGTTATTTTATCGCGCGGCTTCTACGATAATTTATTGTGTCGCAATAATAATAATGCCCTCCTGATAGAATTTCGGCCACGGTGGCCAATCTCCATAGATATTTGCCATCTGCGCGGGATAATTATAATGCACAAGGGTGTGCGCAAACACAGAGTGCACTATTTTTACCATTACACTCGATGGGACGGAAAATCCGACACGAGCAGGGACAGATCAGGCACAGAACCGACGGCGTTTCGTGCTCCCCGAGGCATGGGGGTGAAACACCGCCAACTTCCCAACTCCGGGCTAGTACTGGGAATGTTCCGCAGTCGAACATGCTAACCACTGGACCAACGAGGTACCTTTATTTTATAATTAAGAATATTAAAAAATATGAGAAGAAAATACTACAGGACTGTTCAATTAAAGATTGGAGACGAGAGTTAATCAAGGAACAATCCGGTTGAAGGAAAAGCTAACAAACAAACACGCATTTGTTTATAATATTTGTATCATTTTTCTAATCGTATATAGCTACACTTAATACAAGATTAACATCTAAGATAAGATTACAATAAGATTAAAAAAATCTAAAGATGCGTTTCCCCTAAATCTCCTTACGCAGTCCCACATTATGTTCCTCCCGTTAACATCTATCAAACGATTTTTACTAAGCCGAAAGGGATAAACTCGGATCGGTTTCCGACAGCTCACGATTGATTACCCGATCGAATGAGAATGAGCCCCTAGTGCAAACTCACACGCGTCGAAAACTTTTATGGTATTCCTGGGTACTACACTTTGGTGGCAATGACAAATCACAGCTCAATCGCCAATTCTAAAAACAGATTCATTTAACTAATGATATGAGCAAGAAACTATATTTTTGTTCAAATTTAATTCTATAGATTTTATGTCTGGAAGTAAGTGCCGATATCCAACTCCGTAAAACATTATGTTTTGTTTTATATGGTAAAATAACATTTTGACAGATGTTGTATTTTTTAAAATTTTCTCATTTATTCCTTGGTTAAAACGTTTTCGGAACGGACATTACACTAGTTTTCTACAAGCGTACTGCAGATAAGTATATCACATGTGAAGACCATTTTGGGGATCAAGTCTCATTCCACGATTTATTTTTTCTTTATAAAGTCTTTTATTTCTTGTGCTTGTATCACCGAATACAGATTTCTTTAATTCTTTCTTTCTATGTATGTGAGAACTCGACAGCGATTGCCGTTTTCGAAATCTTTAAAAGCTTGTACTAGGGGAACAAACTGAAAGCTATACCTAAACCCCAGCGAAAATTGAAGGCTGAAGAATAACATGGTAAGAAAAACATGCTCATTAGGCGAATTACTTTTATTGTATTTTAACATGTTTTCCTGAGCGAAAAGTTTTTCATACGAAAACATGTTAAAAAATACAATAATGCCCAGTATTCAGAGTGCGAATATAGCTATTTATGCAACTGTATCGTAATGACTAATAACGTACAGTTGCATACAAGATTTTATCTACGACAAGGACGTCTTTGTAATTTTTTACTTTATAAATTAATTAAAAAGTCAAATCAATCAAGTGCCAGAACCCAGAGCCGCTAAGCTATAGGTATCCTATTTATGAAGATAACCATATCGATACAGCTACGACTCATAACGATACAGCTCCCATACAACGAACTGTATCGTTATGAGAAGCAAACACGAAAGAGGGTTCAATTCGATATAGTTGTCAAATTCGAAATTGGAACTTTTCGATGCTGGAGTAGATAAAATATAATTATGTTAGTGAGCTAACTCTCGCCGACTTTGCTTGGGTGTTTATTTACTTATTCCACCATAACTTCTAAATACCTTAACACATTTGGATTTATGAGGTATCCTTAGAACCCTCATAAATCCAATACATCATCCCAAGTGACACTGGCTATTACTTAAAAAAAAAAAACAATATGCAGGGCAGTCGTAATTGTAATGCATCAAAATCGGTCCAATCGTGTTTGAGATAAATGGTAACAGACATACACCCGCACATACAAAATTACACCCCAATTACATAGCATACCTACAGTATAAATTTTTATTAAAAAAAAAATATGCCAAAAAGTTACATCTGCTCAGTTTTATAGTCTCAGAGACCACGACATAAAATAAAAATTCATTACTCCATAAAACGGCAGAGTGAAAATGGCTTTCATCACTCGAATAAGAATCAGGGTCGACATCGATTAGATAACAGAATGAAATTTCTAAACGGGGTCCCAATATTAAAGTAGGTAAAATACCTGCCTAAATAACTCAGGGGACGCATGGCGAATATTTGAAAAGGGGGTTCCAGTGGGGGTTGGGAGGTTACGACTCTTTATTTGACGTTACTGGGTAGGGTAACGTCTGGGAGTCGGTGTTACATTTTGATGGTTTGAATGTATTGAAATCTTGCACAACAGTTTTTACTTAATGTGAAAAGTATCAAAATCTACTTAAAGATTATATTCTAGTTAGATAAAATAAAACTGCTTACTCCTTTTTGATATATCTTCATTAATATGTTAGTAGCATAGTTTGAATTTAAAAAATAAATTTAAAAAATCAGGCAATTTTAAAAAATCGATTCAAAAATTATCCGATCAATACTATAATTATATGTGAAAGCAGAAGCACTGAAAATAATATACATTTCATTCTATTTAACAATAATACCCAGCCGATTTTACTACTTCAGTATAGAAAATTATTGGTTTTTATTATAACTACTAGCGAATGCCCGCGACTTCGTCCGCGTGGTTTGAGGTTTTTTGGTTCCCGCGGGAACTCCTTAATTTTCCGGGATAAAAAGTAGCCTACATCCTTCCCCGGGATACAACCTATCCCTGTACTAAATTTTATCAAAATCAGTTGAACAGATACATTTGTCAGATCCCTTCAGCCGTTCTGGCGTGATTGAGTAACAAACATCCATTTGAGGTTTTTTTTTGGTTCCCGCGGGAACTCTTTAATTTTCCTAAAAAGTAGCCTATGTGCTATTCCAGACTATAATCTATCCCTATGCCAAATTTCAGCCAGATCCGTTCCGACGTTGGGGCGTGATTGAGTAACAAACATCCATACATCCATACATCCATCCAGACATCCATCCAAACTTTCGCATTTATAATATTTATTTGATTTGTTACCAGCATTCCGTAATCCGTCTCTTGGACTATAATATTCCTGAAATGCTGTAAATTTTATCTTTCGAATTGTGGTCGAAGTTGGAAAGGTTATTGGTTTAATGTCAATGTTCTACCAGTATCAAGACTTTATTATTTAATTTTAAGCTATTGCATAGCTTCTATCGCGGGCCTTGAGCGTGGAGACCGAATCGAGAAATTCGGTAACGAAAAAAAACCTAACACTTTGGTTGCTATGACTACTTGTGTTGTTGACATCAAGTTGTTGAAAATATAAAGGCGAAATAATTTTAAAGAATTATGTTTTCAATAGTTACATAGGCTAGTTATTCGTTCCATCCGGGTGTCCAAGGGGAATCAAAAAACCTCAATGTACAAAGTGTTTTAAATATGAATAAACAAAGTGCATTTATTAATGAAGAAAGTCACGAAAAAATAGTGAAAGAAAATGAGTGAGTACCTACTCTATATTACATACATTTTATTATTATTATCACAAATGCAGTATGAATTAATATCAAAGAAAAACAAAGGAATAAAAATACTGCATAAATAAAATAAATAATTATAATTACATAAGTTGATAAAAAACCTATACAATAGCTTTACCGCGGCAGTCTCCGAGTGCCACACGTCTTTTTTTTATTCCACTACGATCCAGACTGTGATCACACCTGGCGGTAAGTGATGATGCTGCATAAGTTGGTAGCAGGCTAACCTGTTAAGGGTCTTGTGGCAATTTTATTAAACCCATTATCGGTTTCTACATGACATTGTACCGGAATGCTAAATGGCTTGGCGGTACGTCTTTGCTGGTAGGATGGTCGCTAGCCACGGCCGAAGCCACCCACGTCAGATCTCCCACTTATAAAGAACAGAGCGCTCACGACTGCACCAGCGAGAAAGTCAAAACAAAGAGCGTAGGAATAAAATTAGGTTACGTAGTACGTAAAAGTACGCAAAGTTCCACCAAGTATCAAGACTTTATGCTGAAACAAAGAACGTAAGTATAAAACGTAGGTAAGTTACATATACCACACACAATTATTCCACCAAGTATCAAGACTGCCGTAACAAAAAGCTTAAATGTAAAAAGTAGGTACGTAACTACATAAAAGTTCCATTAAGTATCAAGACTGTTTGCCGAAACAAAGAACGCATAAAAAGTAGGTAGGTATAAATATTAATGATTGGCTTTCGCCTCGGGCTTTTCACGCGCTTTCTAACAAATTTTCGTGCATAAATTTGAACTTAAATACATTTGTAATAGGTATCTCTTTTATTATTGTACAAGTTGAATCCAGGAAATGTTTTGGCACCAAAAATAACTGAAACATTTGTCCATACTTTACAATAATCCATACTAATATTAAATGAGAAAGTATGTCTGTTTGTCTGCTACGCTTTAACGGCCCATCTTTTAAACCGATTTTGATGAAATTTGGAACAGACATAGGGTGTATACCGGGAAGAGCACTTTTAGACTGAGGCTACTTTTTATACCTGATTTTTTTTTAATTGCGAAAGCGTGTCTGTTAAATTTTCACGGCCCGTCCGTTTTAAGAGTCTCGGAAGGTACCCTATAACATATTTTAACGTAAACTTTATTAACGTAAACCAGCTGATGCCCGCGACTTCGTCCGCGTGGTTTAAGTTTATTGATTCCTGCGGGAACTCTTTAATTTTCCGGGATAAAGTAGCCTAGGTATATCACTCACCAGGTCCTCAACTATACCTATGCCAAAAATGCCGACCCGTTGCTCCGTGATTGAAGGAAAAACCAACAAACAAACACACTTTCGCATTTATAATATTAGTATGATATGATTTTTCCGCATATGGCTGAGCGATTTTTCAAGTAGAATTTGCAACACAAGCCTGTCCGTGTTTCTAGTATGGGGCGGGTAGATATCGCAATACATATAAGTAAATTGATAACAAAAAAACAGTTTTAGCAATATTCGCTGTTCCTAACTCTGAGTTATTGCTGTTAAGGATGATATACACGATGCAGATAAAGCACTAATATAAATCATCGAACGAAAACAACAGAAACAATGGATTATTTATAATTTTTCCCATTTCCCACGTTTTTTTTCCTGGTAACATCTCCCGAGGGATGTGTGGAAAACATTCTGATTATTTGGGATGTATGTACCTATTTTTTGGTGGTCGGTTTCAAAAGTACCTATGACTCGTGTTTAGAGAGATAAAAAACTGGCCAAGACCGAGTCGGACACGAAGGGTTCCGTACGATGGTACAACATTAAAATCCATGAACTTTTTACATTATCTCGTAAAAGGCGCTCAAAAATCATGACAAACGGACTGCGGAGGCATGGTGACAGCTTGTTGTTATTGGGAAAAAACTAGACCAACACCAAGAAACTAACCACCGAGGATATTTAATGGCATAGAATGGTTAAAAGTAGGTAAAAAAGTCAGTAAAGGAGTCCTTAAGAAAAAACTAAAGGAAGTTTTCAATAGGGACTCCTTCACTGATTAACTATAACCATAGTTAAATAAATAAATAAATACGTATATTCAGTGTGCAAAATAATAATTTAAATCTTACTAATAATATTATAAATGATGATATGGATGTATGGATGGATGTATGGATATTTGTTACTCAATCACGCGCCAACGGCTGAACGGTTCTGGCTGAAAATTTGGCACAGAGATAGATTATTGTCTGGAATAGCACATAGGCTACCCCGGAAAATTAAGGAGTTCCCGCGGGAACTAAAAACCTCAATCCACGCGGACGTAGTCGCGGGCATCAGCTAGTTATATTATAACAATCGCTATAGTAAAGAAATTGTTTCTAAACTTACTTAAACATGCATATCAAAAATTCGCGGAACCGGCAGGATTTGAACCTGCGTCTCTCTGGGAATCGCGCCCTGAGCGCCTTGACCGCTAGGCCACGGTTCACTTACCTACCAGTGCCGAAATTTGAGATATGCATCTGTAATCCAGTCTTCTAACGCGACTGTTTATGCCATCCAGTAGTAGTAGTAGTAGATATGCATGTTTAAGTAAGTTTAGAAACTATCCTCGTGTGTGAAGCACTGTAATAAAATTATAAAATTGTTTCTAATTAAAAAGTGCACAGCATTATATTAATTGAGCGTGTACTCGCCAAGAAACTACGTGTGCAGTTTGGCGAGAAACGTAAATTTGTAATTGTTTGAGCTTTTCTGAAAAAAAAAAGAAATAGTCGGTTTGCAGAAATCCCGAATTCAGTTTTCTCTAAAAAACCATAATCCATACAAATGGAGTCGCCGAAAAAGCCAATTAAATAATTTAAATTCCGAAAAGCGATCCTGGTTTAACGCCATGAAAATGTCAGGCCTTTTTGGCTTATTTAGTAAAATAACCATCCAGGCACGGATTAACGAAAATCTGTGGGTCCCACACACTTAATTGAAAATCAACATTGGTTTTAACTTAGCGATGCCTGAAAGCTTTTAACTTTTAGTTAAGATGACGCTTCAGGCATGACGAAAAAGTTGAACATCGATATGCGGTGTTATTGCCGGGTATTTATAGAGTTTCTTGCCGGCTCTTCTCAGTAGAATCAGTTTTCCGAACCGCTGGTAGAGTTTTAACGTATCATAAGTGACACAAGTTGTCCTATGTGAAATAAATAAATCATTTATCATTGATGGCGTACCTATAACAAGCTTTAATTAATTAAAAACATTAAACATCCTTACTTCCTTACTAATATTATAAATGGGAAAGTGAGTTTGTTTGTATGTTTGTTCCGCTTTCACGCCGTAACTACTGAACCGATTGATTTGAAATTTTGCAGACGTAAAGTTAGAAGTCCGGATTAAATAATAGGGTACTTTTTATCCCGGAAAATTAAAGAGTTCCCGCGGGAACTAAAACTCCTCAATCCACGCGGACGAAGTCGCGGGTATCAGCTAGTGTGAATATAATTTGAAAATAAGAACCGTTTTAAAAAAATATATAAGCAGTATTACTCTTAGGCTTTATGGACGTTATTAAAAAGTTACAAGACAACCCTAACGCTACACGTGCTGCGTCGGAAGGGATAGGTGAAGTTCCCTACTTAAAGAAATTCGCTTGCAGCGCTGTGCGAGCTAAATTGCAGTTTATTACGTCGCATCAAGAGCCGCTATTTATTTTACGTCTTTGCGGAGTAATTCTTCTGTACTTTTTACTGTGCTATAACTATGTGGTACACGTCACAATGGCAACAATTTGGCTGGGGCCACGCAATTAATATTATAATGGAGCGACACTTGATCGGAGGCGTCGTAGCTATTATTATCCGACCTCAATTGATAGCTACAGTGTCTGTGTAAACGCTCGTTAGGCTTAGCAGTTACTTAAGAATATCCTCAGGATTTAAGGCACGTAGCGGCAAGTATTCTTTGTACTTCTTAATTGGGCCGAGCACCAAACTCATACAAATAATATTTGCCGCTACTTGCAGCGCAGCGCCGTGCATATATAGTGGGGCTAGACTTTTAGCTCCAACTACTTTACGCCTCTACAAACAAGTTAGCCCTTGACTGCAATCTCACTTGATGGTAAGTGATAATGCAGTCGAAAATGGTAGCCGGCTAACCTGTGGCAGTTATATTTGATTTTCACTATAGGTACTTTAAAAGAGGTGTCTGATGACACCGCTTTACTTGTTTTATGGTATACTACATACTAATATTATAGTTAATGTAAAAGTGTATGTATGTATGTCTGATATATTTTCACTATAGTGTCATGCCTGTAGCTCTAGATTAAAGTCTCTATAACTAATCTAGCTCTGAGAAATCTTACAATTTATAAATTTTAGTTTTAAAGAATTAACACATTTTTAGCGGCAAAGTTTGAGTCCCCTTAACAGTGAAGTTATCTGGCAAACTTAAGATTGCTTCTTTTTAAACCGTTATTTTTAGAAGTTATTCAAGCTTTTGTAATTCCACTTAATAAAAAGCTTAACAAAGCTTTTTGTTTCTCCATGATAAACACACTTAAGTTGCTCGTGGAACCTTGCTTGGTAAACACAGCGAATGAAATGTAAACAAGTATTTGTACGTTATGCATAAATTGTTGCTAAGCGTATTCTTATTTAGGGGTTACTAGTCAGGATTATGAGTTATGACTATAATATAATTCTCTCCCTGTGTCGTATTCCTCATTTCCGAGGGTCGTGACCCCTTTCCATTAATCACATAATGGCAGGGTTTTCCTTGGGATAATAACGCGGTGGGTTCTCTTCAGGTCCTACCGCATACGACTCTAAGAGTACTATTTCAACTCTTAGGTTTCTAACGATTATTATCAGATGTTAGTTATAATAACTGGGACAGATGGCTTAACGTGCTCTCCGAGTCACGGAGGAAACGAAAAGGCCACATTCAAACTTGCAAATTCGGTCACCCATCCACCGACTTGGGTCAATGTTGCATAACAATCGCAATCGACTGATATACATGTCGCAACTAAACTTCTCGTCCCTCTTAAATAGAACTAATACAATAGGCATGATGACTGATTTTGAAAAATGGTCAGATTATGATCGGAAATATCTACTATTTCGAGAAAATATCTTATTTCAGCAGAAAAATAAGGTTTGGTAGATAAAATTGGCATTTGAAATTTAAATTTTAAAATTCACGCCAAAACGTTCGGCGGTGTCATGGCGTCGTCTGTGACGTCACCAATGTACTCTGTGCAGTGTGCAGTAAACAATAGTGTGATTGTCAAAGCTCGAAAACAAACAATTGTGACGTCATTCGCTTTTTGGTGTTTTATCCAATAATATGGCGGATTGCTGTATTTTTTTGTTTTATTTTATCAAAATAAATAGCAATCTCACTCGATATACAAAAATAAATACGTTTTTTATAATCCATGAATCCAATTTCATTAGATAAATTCATAATTTCATTGATTCTTGGTTACTGTCATCATGCCTATTGCATACAATAATATTATATACTCTGTCTTTCTCCCTCTAGTAAAAAGATGAAGTGAGAGAATAACGCTTTTTTGTCACCCACAATTTTTTTAGGCCACGCCTCCTAAAAAGAAAAATGATCTAAAAAACTGCAAAAATTAAGTCTAGCTTATCATTCACTAATTTACACTAGAAAGCAGCTATATAGTGCACCACAAAACATTCCAAGGTAAAACACAAGAGCCTGTAGCCGGCATCCGGGGAATTTGCATGCTTTGTACTAAAATAACAAAGACACGCGTAAATTTTGAAGGCGCGTGAAATTCCAGCAGCTAAATGCAACATACACGAAAACACAAAGTATGAGGCGGGTCGACGCCGGCTTATCTGCTTTTACAAGACAAGAAAGACAAGAATTACGGGAGCTAGGTTAGGGAAGTTTAATTTAGGATGGCATAATTTTTGACAAGAGAACAACAAAAATGAATGTTTGTAATTTTTAACCTCCTGTATACCTAATATCCCACTGCGGGTGTTTAATAACATGCAAGAGATTCCCTGAACATAAATTTATAGGTATTTTATGAATTTTCTCATCACAAAAGCATATAAATAGTTATAAAAGTTAGTATGCTACTTTTTATTGCAGAAAACCAAAAGTTCCCACGGGATGCTTGGAACCTTAATCGACGCGGATGAAGTCGTCGGCATGTTCCAGTCATCTAGTCTACTGATAATTCTCAGAGTAATCTCCACAACATAAAATTCCCCGCTAAGCGACGCAAAGAAATTTAAAATCTCCAACCCAAGAAGAAGTGAAATTAAACTCTCAACCTCGAGTTGTACAATTAACGGAGCAAATTTTCAAAAAGGCAAATATTCAAGACGGGAACATTTTCAGATTTTACGAGTAACCGTACAAGTGAAGTTTCCACATCGTAAAATTTATCGTGACCTCGTGACCGTGATAAAATAAATCTTGAGTATAATAATATGATAATGTATTTATTAAAAGGCATATAAAACACAATATAAAAAAGTCACAAAACACAATAGAAATTATAACACAAAACACAATACACATCTGAAATGGTTTAAAAACTCATTTCAGATGTCACAAAGTGAAAAGACACAATACATATACAAAAACATTAACTTTTGGATTGCTTTGTGATAGCTCTATCCGCTAGTAGTGCGCTGCTTTGTGTCAGACCTAACCAGCCGATAATGGAACCTGTGTCGGTCGCATTTTAATGCGATTTTAAGATTTATTCATGTAGATATAGAGTGTAAACTTCCTCGAACATGAATCATAAAGAATTAAATAACCAAAGACAATCATTCATTTAAACTTTTCATGTCACTTTGAAGGTCATATTTGAAAAATAAAACCGATACTTACGGTTACCGGAAGTGTCGTTCTTTTTAAAAAAAAAATTACATTATATTCTCGCAAAATTATGTAATTCTCCATTTTAGTAAATAAAGTAGTAAATAACATAAATTAGTTATCTAAGTTTCGATATATATAGCCGGCAGTTCATAGCACATCACGGAAAGTGAAAAAATACATCGAATTGCACCGAAGGCGTGATCAGATCAAATTTCGCCTAGGTCACGTGACCTAATGGCAGCAACTAAGACCTTTTTTTAAACAATTTAGCAGCCTAAAGGTTAAAGACATTAAACATAACAACAGCCACTTTTTTACTTATGTCTTTGAATAACCTACATGTACTCCCCTGGTAAGGTTGTGATTGTGAATGAATAAGCAGATTATCACACGAACACTTTTAATGCACTCTTTTTAATATTGATTACAAGAATTGAGTAGTTTTTACAATAATTTTTAGGTTTTTTACTCAAAGAGAAGCAGTCAAACAAGATGTCAAAAAAAATCAGATTTTTTTTTTCGAACACGGAACTGTCACAGATCAAGTGACCATAGATATAGTATACATATTGACCATAAATGTGACTCAGCATAAACATACCGGCCTCCATGAACAAATTATGGCAAATGAACATAATTTGTTCATAACAAAGTTACAGTTTATTAAATACTATTAATATCTAAACCAAACACACATATCTTCTCTGTTACAGATCTTAGCCTTTACTAAATATATAAGTTGAAAGACAATAATTTACATCAACTAATTTAAATTAACAAAGGTTGACTATGGACTGTATATAATGCAATTACTACTTGAATCAAAAATGAAAAAAAAAAAAAAACAAATACATAATAGGTATGTAACGACAATTTAGAACTCAACGTTGGATAGACGTTGAGTTGAATTACACTACAAACTACAACTAAATTTAATCGGTGACTGGTAAAATGCACAGTTTAGATACAGGTCTCTTAAAAATACTGCCCTTACATTTTATGCTCACCACTCGAGTTATATTGTCTAAGCCGGGGTGTTTTTGTACAATTATTCCATAAAGCCATTTTGCTGGAGGTAGGTCATCCTCTCTCACAAGCACCAGGTCACCGAGTTTGGGCCCTGGGTTTTGATATGCCCATTTGTACCTATGTAAGAAACGAGTTAAATACTCATTGGACCAGCGACGCCAAAACTCCTGTGTCATTTTTTGTGTCAGTTGCCAGCGATTCAAATTACTAATATTAGATGTTTCATAATTTAACTCTGGAATCAATACTAGTGGTTCACCAACCAGAAAATGACCAGGAGTCAAGGGACAAGGGTCACCAGGGTGTTGACTTAACTGAGATATCGGTCTCGAATTAAGACAGGCTTCAATTTGAGCCAACACTGTTGTTATCTCCTCAAAGGTCAGGGTTGAAGATCCAATCACTCTTTTGAGGTGGAATTTTGTGGAGCGGATTCCAGCCTCCCACAACCCACCGAAATTTGGGGCGTGTGGCGGAATGAAGTGCCACTCTGTGTTGTTGGAGGCCAACCAGTCAGCCACTTCAGCTGTTATACTTGATTTTTCTGAATTGAATAATCTTTTCAGTTCGCGCGAAGATCCAACAAAATTAGTGGCATTGTCACTCCACAAGTGGGCACAGTGCCCACGCCTGGACACAAATCTTTTAAATCCAGCCAAAAATCCTTGGGCAGTTAAATCACTCACGGCTTCCAGGTGGATTGCTCGAGTTGACATACACACAAACAAGCACACATAGCCTTTATAAGCATGATGTCCTCTTCCTTTTGTGGTTCGGATGCTAATGGGACCAGCATAATCAACGCCACTGTGTAGAAATGGTCGACTGAAGTTCGATCTTGCTGGAGGCAACTGTCCCATAAGCTGTTGACTCCCCTTGGATGAGTACCGCAAACACACCGCACACTTCCTGACAAACCACTTCACTTGATTTTTTGCATCAAGAACCCAATATTGTGATCTTAAATAGTTCAACATCAGTTGAGGTCCTCCATGAAGAGTTTTGCTATGAGCATCCGCGATGAGAAGATTTGTAATGTGAGATCTTCGCGGTATGATCACCGGGTGTTTCATACCTTCAGTCAAAGATGACCTCTCAAGACGACCACCCACTCTGACAATACCAGCACTGTCAAGAAATGGATTAAATAAGGTGAGTGCACTTTTTTTATTAACCTTCCCTGTTTCCTTTAAATTTTTTATTTCTTCAAAAAAATGTAAATTTTGATAATGCTTAATGCACACATTTCGAGCTTCTTCTAATTCTTTATTTGCTAGCCATTTTGTAGGTTTAGGTTTATCCTCTTTATTTTTATTTCTTAAACGTAAAAACCTTCTGCAATAAGCGATAATTCGGATTAGTTTAGTTAGTGAGGAATATTTTGAAAACAAACTATCATCCTTTGCATCCTGCGATAAGGTATTGAAAGTATTAATTCTATTTACCTTTTTTTCTTCCAGATTTGTATTGTATAGATTTTTTTCTTTAAAGTTACAAACTTCTTCATCCCTTAACCAGTTAGGGCCATTTGTCCACAACTGCATATTAATCTGCTCCGGATTTGCGCCGCGCGAAGCACAGTCAGCTGGGTTATCCTTGGACTGTACATGCGACCATTGACTGGAATCTAATACTGATAGAATTTCTGAAACTCTGTTTGCTACGAATGGTTTCCATCGACTCGGATGGCTAGACAACCAAGCCAAAACAACAGACGAATCAGTCCATGCAAAAATATTCTCCCTTTTAATACTTAATGTGCTAGAAACTTCTTGCAGTAGCTTACTAAGCAAAACTGCTCCACACAATTCCAGTCGCGGAATGGTAACTTGCTTAATTGGCGCAACCTTGGTTTTGGATGACACGAGATTGACATGAACCTTTCCAAATTTATCAGAAGCTCGTAAGTATACAACTGCAGCATATGCATCATTGGAAGCATCACAAAATCCGTGAAGTTCCAATTTATCCTCTGTTGTTGTGTTCAACCATCTTGGAAGTCGAAACCTCACAAGCTGGTTGAGTTCATCCCGGAAGCTAATCCAAAGATTAAGAAGATTGGGTGGCAATTCATCATCCCAATCGATTCCAGAAATCCATAATTGCTGTATAAATATCTTTGCCTTAATTATCATGGGTGCTATCCAACCTAAGGGATCAAATAATCTAGCAATATCTGATATTACATTTCTTTTTGTTACAGGGTACTTCAGCTGCGGTAAGTTGACCACATATTCAAATTCATCGCTGTTCCGGTTCCAGGTAAGTCCTAAGATTTTTAATATTTTATCTGTTTTGATTTGTAAGTTACCTTCACTGGCCTTTCCCTCTTCCTGTATTTCTTTTAATAGCTCTTCACTATTACTTGACCATTTCCTCAATAAGAAACCTCCCTTTTTCAAAATTTCATTCATTTCTTTATGCAGTTTTTTACCTTCATCTACGCTTTGACAGCCTGAGAGTAGGTCATCCATATAAAATTCATTTTTTATTTTTTCAGCAGCTGCTGGAGAATCTTTGCCTTCATCCAACGCTGTTTGCTGCAAGACCTTGACTGCCAGGTAGGGTGCCGCTGCTGTTCCAAATGTGACAGTCAATAAACGATAACTTTTTATTTCAGATTCCGGGTTCATTGGGTCTCGCCACAATATCCGCTGGAAATCCACATCTTCCTTGGATACCTTGACCTGTCTGTACATCTTTTCGATGTCTGCAACTAGACAGATTGGATAAAGTCTCCAACGCATTAACAGAGTACGCAAATCAGATTGTAAAGTTGGCCCTATCATTAGATCAGTGTTCAAGGATGCACCATTAATCCCAGCACACGAGGCGTCGTAAACTACTCTGACCTTTGTCGTATCCTTTTCTTCCTTCACAACTGCATGGTGAGGAAGGTACACTGCTCCTGGCTTATCTTCCTCAGCATCAGGTACAATCTCCATGTGCCCTAAATCCAAGTACTCCTGTATTACCTTGCCATACTCCTTCTGTAATCGTTTATCTTTCCCTAGACGTTTCTCTAACATAAGGAATCTACGTAAGGCGATTGACTTAGAGTTACCATATTTACAAAGTGGATCTACAGATTTGAAAGGAAACTTAACTATATACCTGCCAGATTCATCTCTTTTTGTAGTTTTAGAAAAGATTTCTTCACATTTTTGTTCTTCCTCAGTCAGAAAAATTTTCCTTTCCTTTGGTTCCGCTTCTAATTCCCAAAATTTTCTTAACAATTCATTTTCATTGATTTCAGAGTGAACGTGCAAGCTGATTATTGAAGTACAACACTTCAGTGAATTGTCTACATTGTTTTCCACCTGGCCAGATATTATCCATCCTAATTTTGTATTTTGGGCAACTGGATAACCTGCCGGACCCTTCAAAATTCCATCGAGTAAAATTTGTCCATAGACATCCGCACCTAACAGTATATCAATCTTATTAGGTGTATGGAATAAAGGATCTGCTAATTCAATTTTTTCTAATTCTTTCCATGCTTGACTCTCCACCTTTGTCTCAGGAAGGAAAGAAGTAAGCCTTTTTAAAACATGTGCCTTTATAGTAATGCTAAACGATGGATCCCGGAGTGATTGCAATTTTAATGATACAACAGCCTTAGACACAACTGACATATGGTGATCATCTCCTAATCCAAACACATTACTGTTTGTATATATTTTCTTTAAACCAATAAGCTGGACTGCGGCCTCTGTGATAAAAGATGCCTGTGACCCTTGGTCCAACAATGCCCTTACAGTTATACTGTAACCGTTTCTCACCTCTGCCTTTACCAAGGCTGTTGCTAACAATACTTGACTGCTAATATTAGAGAAACATGTTACAATATTGTGTGTCCCGGTTTCATTTGCACGGCCTTGTTTAGGCTCTATGATACTACCTTGCCCTAACACTTGTGCGGGTTGATGCACAATGTTACTACTCTGTCCTAGTGCTTGTGAGGGTTGAACCCCCTCCCCTGGCTCTGTGCCCCTAGGATGTAAAAGAGAGTGATGGCGCTTATGACACCTTGCTACTTGACACCTAGTTGACTGGCGGCAAGAAGATGCAGAATGAAATGGGGCCATGCAATTGAAACATAAACGATTAGTTTGCACAAAATTACGGCGTTCATCTACATCTTCCTTACAAAATTTCTTACAATTGCTCAGCTTATGATTTTCTTTACAAAATATACAAGATACTGGGTTTGTTATGTGAAGTGCCTTAACCTGCGGCTTAAATTTATAATTCTGATTTGGTTTGTTTAGTAAAAACTCTAAGGATCTAAACCGGCTTTCTAAAAACTCATTAAATTTGGATAAAGTTGGTAACTCATCATTTAATTCACTTAATTTAACTTCCCATAGTTTCCTGGTCTCACTATCAAGTTTTAAGCATAGAATGTGAATAACCATAATGTCCCATGATTGAGTGTCAATGCCTAAATTATTAAGAGCATTCAAACATTCATTGCTAGTATCTAATAGCTCTTTAATTGCTGATGATGATTCTGAAGTTATGTTTCTTTGGCTCATAAAGCGCTTCAATATACAATTTGAGAGGTACCGCTTGTTATTAAAACGCTTTTCTAATTGAGACCAGCAAACTTGGTAGTTTTGAGCAGTGATTGGCACATGCCGCAACAACTGCTCTGCTTCGCCTGTTAAATGACTTTTTAAATAATGTAATTTTTGAACATCATCCAAACTACTATTATTATGAATAAGTGATAAAAATAAATCTCTGAAGCTCACCCATTCGTTATACGAGCCAGAGAAAGTAGGTAAAGTTATTTTAGGCAGTTTGATATTACTTGATTCAAACTTAGCACCAGAATCCGAGCCGGGGTTTGAGTTAGAATTTTGAGGTACATTAATTAATTTCTTTAAATAAGATGACAGTTCTGTCTTATAATCTAAGTAAGTTTCTTCAGTCTTTTCATAGAAACCATCAGTAAAATAGTCATAAGTTTCATCATCCTTTGCTAACGTTACAATTTTTGCATGATACTCATTAAACATGTTCCATAACTTTTCCAAGTTTTCCAAACGAGCCTCAATGTAGCTCTCTGTTATTCTACTTTTTGAAGACTTTTTTAAATTAATGAGACCTCTTGAAATGTTGTTAAAAATGTCATTTTGCAATTTGATGTATGACTCCATGGTTATGTCTTAACCTCAAAGTTCAAACCTTGTATGGGTACAAAACTGCCGTAACGTTCACTGACCTCGTTCCTGCACTGAAATCCTCACAATACACTGCACTTTACGATAAGATACCCAGCAGAACACTCACGCCTGCAGAGTACTCACGCCTTGCCTGGATACTTGCCACCCGCCATCCAGGGCCGCCATCCGGTTCGAAGGACCAAAATGTACTCCCCTGGTAAGGTTGTGATTGTGAATGAATAAGCAGATTATCACACGAACACTTTTAATGCACTCTTTTTAATATTGATTACAAGAATTGAGTAGTTTTTACAATAATTTTTAGGTTTTTTACTCAAAGAGAAGCAGTCAAACAAGATGTCAAAAAAAATCAGATTTTTTTTTTCGAACACGGAACTGTCACAGATCAAGTGACCATAGATATAGTATACATATTGACCATAAATGTGACTCAGCATAAACACTACAAAAAGAAATTAAAAAATAACTTCTATATAGATGCATCATCGTAGAACTAGCTCCTAAGTTTTTTTAAATTCTACTACAATTTCGACTGCGATCTCACCTGAAGATGATAGCTAAGTTTTGATTAAATTAATTTATATAGGTACAATTGCATCTCATATATAAAACACATGGGAGAAACAGTTAAAAGCCACAAGAATTTCGAAAAGCAAAGAATTTTTTAATCTACTAAACCTAAAGAACAGAAATCCTCAACCTGAGGAAGTAAGTACATAATTATCGGAGAAAAATATTCAAAAACCTCGGTAATTATCATGAAGTCGAATATCTACGCAAGACGTGAAAATTTCAGATTTTACGATTTGCTGTACAACTGAAGTTTCCACATCGTAAAATTTATCGTGACCCCCATAAATCTTGAATATAAAACGGGTAACCCCTCGCTCCGTCGGAACGAAATGAACGGGTCAGTTTTACCACTTTTGTTAGTTTGATATTGACTGGGGGATGGAGATTTTGGGTGAACTTTTGCAAATTAGTTGACTGTGCAAGTTGTTGATTCGGAATTTTATTGCTTTCGTGGTGTTTTTCGTGCGAATTGATTTTTTTCCCTCTTTATGTCCTTTTACGAGTATGTTGATGCGATATACGAATAAAAGGAAAAACTGACTGACTGATTTTACAGCCCAAACTACTGATTCTAGAAACTTAAAATTTTGCATACAGTAGGTACAGGTCCAAAAATACGAGAGTTCCAAATGCGTCCTGGTCTGAGAATAGAGCCCACAACACACTGAGCCGGGTATTTTTATTTTATTTTGTTCAGAAAACTTACAGCTGCAACAAAAGTGGGTAGATAAATAAAGAATAAGCCGCCAATGATTAGTTTTCACATGAGATAGAAATAGCTCGAAAAGGTGGAAAAAGTAAATATTAATATACGCTACATAGGAAGTAAGTAATAAAAATATAAAAAGCTTATAGTTAGGAAGATGAGATAATATAAGAGAAGAACCAGAGTAAACTAATATTTGGGATAATTTATAAATTATTAATTATATAGCCAGCAAACCACTTCAATTCAGGTTAATGAAAATGAAAATGTTGATTCGGGAATTTGAAAATTTAAATCCCAACAAATAAAGTTTCAGACTACCTACTAATAATATTTCAATGAATTAAAGTGAAGATTATTGGAGGGCGAATCTTTTATCTTTTATTTTCGTGGAAAATATCACAGGAATCCCTTAAAACACCGGCAAAAGTGGGAAGTTATCGAAGAACTTGTAAGCCGCGGTATTATTGATTGATAGATCGCATTTCTTTCTTCAACTTATCATATAACGCGCTTTGTTCCACTTTCGTCGAAATCTTTGGCATTTTTATACACACTGTTGTGATGTTTGGCAAATATGTTTACCAAAATGTGCGTCAAGCATTAACACAACACACCATAGCTGGCTTCGTATTCAAAACTCCCGTACGATGGGCCTGATGTACTCAGTATTACGTAGACAACAATATCAGAAATAGTTCACATCTCGGGGACAGACATATGCAGACTTATTTCGAAAGAATTTCCATCGGATCTTAAAACCTAAATACATGCGGATAAATGCGCGTGGATCATCTATTTTGTCTCATATTAATGTTACAATTTAGTCAATTATTTGTTGTTAGAGGAACCGATTGAAAGTCGGCCTCGCACCTGAAAGCGTCTTGTCTGACGACGGTCTATTTGGTGTTGGTGGACGGACGGTGGATATCCTGTGGAGATCTATGCAGTGGACCACCTTCCAGTTGTGGACCTCTATCGGTTTATACGACGACAATCCCGAATGTTACAATTTCCTAAAAATATTAACTGTGAATTCTAAGTTCTAGTTCTAGCTAGTCTTCGTACCCTTTCTTTCTCTTTGCACAGCGTTTGCTACGGCAGTGTGTATCAGATTTCACAGGAGGTCAAATCATCAATCTTGAAACTCTTTGTTTGTTATCAACTTTTTCTCCCAACTCCGGGCCAAGAATAGGGAATTGTATATAGTCCATTGAAAAGTTACATTTGGGGTTGCGTTTTTTAGAGGACGCAATTTTATTTTTTTGATGTGTAGGGGGGGTCAGTGTAAAGCTAAAACCAAGTTTGTGGGGTCGCCACCCTTGTCCCACGGCCGCCATCTTGAAAATAGGGGTTGGAATGGTTTTTACGGTATATCTCTTAAACTATTTATTTGAGAAAAAAAAATTGTTAATATTTTTTGTTGCAAATTAAATTCTCTACAACTTTGGTCCAGTAACTTTTTATCGTAGAACTATAAATAAAAAAGTGATAAGCGAAAATCTTCAGAAATTCGAGAAAAAAATTTATATTTTTCGATGTAACTTTTTTTTTATCATTTTACGAAAAAATGATATTTGACCACTTTTGTAGATCGTTTTTTGAGGAACAACTTTTATTTGCATCATTTTTTCATTAAGTCAATAGCTAAGGTTTTACAGCGCTCCGAAGTGAGTACTATTTTTTAGTACTCTTAACTATACCTATATTATACGTGTGTACTAATATGTCATCAGTTATTTTTTTTTTTTTTTTATACCTTTTTTAATTACAAATTTTGCAATATTATTAATAATTAATTATTGACTCTTTTTCACTCCATAACAGAATTTAACAATTATTGATTTTTAAAATAATTTTAAATCTGATAGCCGCAGATGTGCGGTTTTGGTATTATTTCGTGACCGCAGATGTCCAGGTTTTGGTATTATTTCTTTGCTAGAAGGTAATGGGATAGACAAGGACACTGTAGGAATTTTTTGACGGCCTTACTCTATGTAATAAATTTATGGGTAGAAATTTCGTGCGAGGAGGACACGAAATATTTTTATATTTTGATTGATTGATTGATTTTGATTGATGTACTAGATAAGAGTAGGAGAGACTTGCAGCAACGTAATGGAACTCTCAGAATTAATAAATGAAAATGACTTGGATGATGAACCGCCAACATTAACACCCTTTCCTTCGCCAGTTCTCCCACTGGTATTTAATTCAGAAAGCCTATCAGATGCTGAGCCGCAGCCTGGTCCATCGAAACGACTGAGGGCGGAGTAGTTATAATTTAGAAAATCACCGTGGATTATGCCTATTGGGGATACCACGTAAAAAAAAACGCGCCTCTAGACTCTACCTCGTAGGTGGTGGGGAAAAGAGTCAATAATTAATTATTAATAATATTGCAAAATTTGTAATTAAAAAAGGTATAAAAAAAATAAAAAAAAATAACTGATGACATATTATTAGTACACACGTATAATATAGGTATAGTTAAGAGTACTAAAAAATAGTACTCACTTCGGAGCGCTGTAAAACCTTAGCTATTGACTTAATGAAAAAATGATGCAAATAAAAGTTGTTCCTCAAAAAACGATCTACAAAAGTGGTCAGATATCATTTTTTCGTAAAATGATAAAAAAAAAAGTTACATCGAAAAATATAAATTTTTTTCTCGAATTTCTGAAGATTTTCGCTTATAACTTTTTTATTTATAGTTCTACGATAAAAAGTTACTGGACCAAAGTTGTAGAGAATTTAATTTGCAACAAAAAATATTAACAAATTTTTTTTCTCAAATAAATAGTTTAAGAGATATACCGTAAAAACCATTCCAACCCCTATTTTCAAGATGGCGGCCGTGGGACAAGGGTGGCGACCCCACAAACTTGGTTTTAGCTTAACACTGACCCCCCCTACACATCAAAAAAATAAAATTGCGTCCTCTAAAAAACGCAAGGTAAGGCCTAAAAAATGTAACATTTCAATGGACTAATAACCAACATTGATTTAAATAAAATCAAAGTTTGCTCATGAAAGGCTGCTTACATGAGGATCTTATGTGATTATAAATTGTTGTGCTTAGCTCAAAGGGGGTAAAAATTATAACAAAAATATCGGATAGAAGCAGGCGTTACTTTGCGGAATTTATTTTATAGTTAATTTAAAGTTACTTTTATATTTAGATTTTAGCATATTTTTAATGATAATATGTACCTACCTAACCCATTTTAAATAAATATTTTAGGACATCCATACTAATTATTTAAAAAAAAAGGTTTATGTCACGTAGGACGACTTGTGTCACTTATGACACACCGTTACCGTTAGGAATCTACCACCTGTTCGGAAAGATGATTCTACTGAGAAGAGCCTGCAAGAAACTACTATCTATCTACTTATATTATCACCCTTCAGGTCTACAACTACATCCAACATTTATAAAATTAGTAAAATATATACTTCCTGTCTCTTTAACTATAATGAAACGAGTCAAATCAAAAATTAAATTCGTCAGATCGCAACAGCGTCCGTTATTGGATTTACCTCCATCCGATGGTGGAAATAAACGGGAAACAAAAATGTTACATATTGAATTTTACTATCTATCTGTCGATCATAAAACGCTTTCGGTGCGGACTTTTTTAATACGCTTTCGGGAAAGTTTATTTTTTTTTCAAATTGTTAGTCCGGAAAATATTATGTTTGTTGGAAATATTAGTTTAGTGGATTTCAATTCTGTACAGATATACAGATATAGAGAGATAGCTTAATCATACTCATATTTTAAATGCGAAAGTGTGTTTGTTTGTCTGTTTGTTTGTTGGTTTGTTCTTCCATCACGCCGCAACGAAGCAATGGTTCGACGTGATTTTTAGCATGGCTACAGTTTAGGATCTGGAGAGTGACATAGGCTACTTTTTATCCCATAAAATTAAGAAATCTTAAAAACTTAATCCACGAGGACGAAGTCGTGGGGATCAGCTAGCCTAGTATAAAATACAGCACTCCATTTCAACAAACACAGAAAAATTGGCAGTTCCTAGACAAGAATTTCCATTACAGAAATACAAACGTACGACACAACGAGACTATTTTATTATTCTCATCCTACTCTCAGGAAAAGACCTGTCTCACATAAAAATATGGTCGCTAAAAAATACATGTTCGCGAAAAAAAAGAAAAACTCGAATCTTTTAAGGAAAATCATTTTCGCGAGCAAAAAGAAAAGCGTTTAATAATTCAGAGTTATCCCCAGAATGCAATGATCCTTTATAATTTTTTTTGAGTAAGGTAAATTATTATGAATGAATGATACAAACGAACTATGTCATTGTTAGGTACAACATGTTATTGACTGCGTCGTTGGTCTAGTCACCTAGTGATAAGCATGTTCGAGTGCGGCGGACGAGGTCCCGGGTTCGAGTCCCGGCAGTTCGGCACCCCCGTGCCTCGGAGAGCACGTAAAGCCGTCGGTCCTGCACCTAATCTCTTTCCAGTCGTGTCGGATTTTCCGTCCCATCGAGCCCGAGCATCGAGCATCGAGCATCGAGCATCGAGCATCGAGCAAAGATGAACTCGGGTTCGATATAAATGCCATGCCTCTTACAGCTTACTTACCATCAGGTGAGATCGCAGTCAAGGGCTAACTTGTGCGTACAAAAAAAACTAAAAAAGTGATACAGCTGTTTGCACCAAAAGATTCATATCTCTCGGTTCTTTCATTAAACAATTTCGTACACCTCTAGAATTTTTCCCGCCCCCGCATCACCCGGCTATCTGCAGATAAGCTTTGACATTGACTTTCGCTTTCGCCTTTTTGCGGAATTTTCGCGAAATGGTGTACAAATACACCGAGCCGCGTCGAGATTAAGTAAAAAGATCTGTTTCGTGTTCCAGATATGGCTTTGATATTTTTTTTTGTCTTTGTATTTTCTTTCTTCACTCTCGCGTTTATTTTTGGGAAAATTAACAATTTATAAGAAACGTACAGCTACGTAAATAGCGAATGTTTTCTCGTAGAGAACAATTTGTGTGGTAGGTAATAAATGAATAAAGGTAGAAATACAGTACCTACCTTTGAAATGAGTGCCTTTATAATACTATGTAATTATGATAGCGTGCCTGATTATTCGTTTGTGCGCTCTCCAAAACCATTGGGCCAATTGAGATGAAACTTTTAATAAGTCGAGTGGAATTTTGAAGGTGGCAAATTTATCCTCCATTTTATCGCTGTACTTTGACTGAGACATACCTTAAAATAATTTAGCGTTCTAGTAAGTGCTTAATCACTTATGTTAGCACTGTTTGAACCTAATCATTGTTTTATTCGATATCAGTTCAAGTTAACCAGACTAGAGATAACTTAAAATAAGAAATTTCCGAACGGCATCTGCCTTTTTTATTGAATTGAATAAAAATGTGGGATATGTAAACGTACACATAACAATAACTAGACATACTCGTAACATGATGTACTTAATCTTTCGAATCAAAGAAACGGCATCGCGTCGCCCGCGGGGATTCCACTGTATTTGTGATACATTTCGCGGAAGTTCCGCAAAAAGGCAAAAATGAGGAAAGTCAACGTCCTTCGTTATTACTTTTGAGCGAAGAATACTTATGTGGAAACACTGCGACGTAATTTAAAGCTTAACTCAAGCTTTCGAGTTGTTATATTTACTTAGGGCATACTATTATCACTTACTACCGTATTTCTTTTCAATGTTAGTTTTATATGACCTTGACGCCCCTAAAACAAATAAAAAATAAGCTAAGTAAAGGAACGACATTGCATGATGTAATCTTTTGAATCACAGTCATACCATCGCCCGCGGGAATTCCACTGTATTTGTGATACATTTCGCGTAAATTCCGCAAAAAGGCGAAAATAAGTAGAGTCAACGTCAAAGTTTATCGCGCGAGAGCTGCATGACGGCATAGGATATGTTAAATATATTACTTTGAACGAAGAAGGATGTTTGTGTTGCCACACAAACATTCTTCTTCGTTTGGTTTCTATGTGACGATATTTTAAACTTATCTTGTTCAATACTAGTTTATTGAAAGGATGAAAGGAAGGAATGGTTAACTTGTTGTTGATAAAAAAATGAACAGACGAAAAACATTGTCACAGATGATACACGCCCACTCTATCCAGATCTAAGTTTGTGTAAAAGATATATCCTCACAAAATCACGGAGGTGGATACCCAATACATCTACCGTACACGTAACAATAGCGCACGGACAACGCAAAGTTATTACAATGAGATATTACACGCCTTTGTTACCACTCAACAAACTACGTTCGTATTCTGTATCAAGTTAACGTTTCGGCGACAAGTTGCTTGTAACTTACTGCTTGTACATGAGTTATTATATGAAACTAGCTCAGTCAATCGGCATTGAGCCATATTACCTATTCTGTGATTGAACTGGGAACTAATTATTCCTTTCAATTGAGAAGTTGGCTATGTTAGAAGAAACTGACTGTTGTAGTAGACCCCTTTGCGTATGGTGATGGATAGGGATTGTAAGATGCAAACTAAGAAAGAAAAGAAATAAAGAAAAATCTTTGTTTAAGGCACTGCACAGAATAAAAATTCTTTCCAAAAAACCGACTTCCAACGCCACTGTAAAGTACAAAATAATTTTGATTTCTACCCACTATGTTGAAGTCTTATTTTGTTTTTAAATTTTTAGTGTCAGGATTGAGGATTTGGAGACAGAATTTTTTTATGGGACCACCTCGAGAGCTTCCTCTAATGACTGATAGAAAAAAAATTCAAATCAATTCAAAAACCACGGAGATATGCACTGAAATACATTTAAAAAAAAATACGCGCCGAATTGAGAACCTCCTCCTTTTTTAAACGTTTAGTTTAAGTTTTTAACTTACATACAGCCACTCAGCTTGTGTTGCGACTCTGGGCCTGAGATTTAAGTGGTTGGTAGAGATTAATAAAATAAGCATACATTCCCCTATAGATAGAAATATAAACTAACTCCCCGCTTGGCCCGTGTGCTGCTGTCAGTCAGTTGCAGAAAACAGTTTGAATTGATTTTAATAATAAATATAAAGATAATTGATGGTTTTAAAACCATCAATTATCTGTATATTTACCCTATTTGTCGGCAAAGTGATAATGATCAGTTAACACTGAATGTCTAAAGCGCGTGCGATATGGTATATGGGCACGCGACGCAACAGAGCGATAAAACGGGTGGTTTGATATCAACAACGTTTTGTATTACATACATCGTGTGCCTTGTTAATCATAGTTTTTGGTAAAATAAGAGCGAAAACACACTATCGACAAAAAAAAGTCTGGAGATGTTATAAATGCGAAAGTTTGGATGGATGGATGGATGTTTGTTACTCAATCACGCCAGAACGGCTGAACGGATCCGGATAAAATTTGGCACAGCAATAGATTATAGTCTAGAATAACACATATGCTACTTTTTATCCCGGAAAATGAAAGAGTTCCCGCGATAACCAAAAAACCTCATTCCACGCGGACGAAGTTGCGGGCATTAGCTAGTAATTAGTATTCATATATTCGGATTTTTCAATTAGATTACGTTTTACAATAAAGAGCAGAGTCGCGATCAAAAGCTAGTTAAGTAAAAAGTATATCCGATATGGCCATAAAGTTTCGCTCCGTTGCTCGCCTAAATGGCATATCGCACGCGCTGAGTTATTCAGTGTTGCCCGATTACAGCAATGTACCGTGAAATTGGGTAAATGGGTGACTTTTTGTGCTCATAATCAATGTAACCAGTTAATGATGGTGATTTGGGTCTCTTTCCTCCCTTCTTTTTGTTAGGGAATTGTTTTTTTTTTTAATTTTACTATAGTTTTATGGATGGTTTTGTGAGTAGATAAAATAAGTGGACGGAAAGAGACCTCGGAGGCGTAACTAGCCCGCTGCGTTGGTGAGATCAAATCCCCACCGCTCTCGACAGCAAGGTCCACGAAGTCCTCCATGTTGCGAAAAACTAAACAACATGGTGCGACATTGTCCATAGAAGGATCATTATTGGAAGGGGTCACGACCTTCAGTAATGGGAAATACGACGCAAAGAAAAAGAGAAAATAAAGACGAACTGTGATTATGCTGCTAGTTATGGAACACTATTCCAGAGATATTGCCATGTATACTATTCCTTACCGGTACTTATCAGGTAAACAGGCAACTTCTAGGCAAGGCTGCTCTTAACTTATGAATTACTAGCTGATCCCCGCAACTTCGTCCGCGTTGATTTAGGTTTTTTGGTTTCCGCGGGAACTCTTTAATTTTCCCTTTTTAAATAAGTAGCCTATGTGTTATTCCAGACTCTCTATGCCTCATCATCATCATCCAGATCCGTTCAATAAGGAAGCTGGTTCCATAATTCGCATGTACCTACGTGGCAGCGTGGTGGGTCTAAGCTCTAATTCCCTCTCTCCTATGAGAGTGGAGGCCTGTGCCCAGGGATGTAGTGAGGTGTGGTGATGGGTGGGAGAAGACCAGGCATCGAGGTGGTGAGGATGAAATTTGTGCGACTGGATAACACAGAAGGGGGGTGTTAGATTGTACTTCTCAAACACTTGCTTCTATAACAAGTAAAGAGTTAAACAACATAACATCTTGTCGGTCGCTTTTCCGCATCCACAAAGAGGTCGACTCAATATTTATTTTATTTTTCGCGTGGAAAAGTGCATTTTCTTTTTGCCCCGCTGTCTCACGTCTTTCTTTCATTTTTATAAATATTTTAGTTCGCGCCTCGGTTATTCGCTTGTCTTTTGTGCGGGCTTTGGATTTTAAAATGTAACTATGTGTTCAAGCTTATGCATTGACTTTGTGTGGTTTGTTGTGTTTTACAATGTTTTAAGCTTTACACACTTTACAGCTTTAGCCTTGTGGGAGGGCTTCGGCCGTGGCTAGTTACCACCCTACCGGCAAAGACGTGCCGCCATGCGATTTAGCGTTCCGTGTAGAAACCGAATAATGGTATGGGTTTAATATAAATGCCATGCCCCTTACAGGTTAGCCCGCTAAAATCTTAGACTGCATCATCACTTACCATCAGGTGAGATCGCAGTCAATGGCTAACTTGTAGATTAAAAAAAACACACACTTTTGAGAATCGACGATCAAGTTTTTCCCAATTGTCCAAGCAAATCGTTATCATTTGACAGCTTAAAACGTATTATATGAACTGTTTACGGAGTTCATACTTGCTTTTTGACGTGCAGGCATCTGTGAACTCTTGAAACAGGTCGGATTATCCGTTTGACAAACGATTACGATTACGATTTCCTTACACAATCGGGGGGCTGATTTGATCAATAATATAAATTAGAATTATCCTTTTATTAATCACACAATAAGTGGGATATAAAAGGCAACAAATGTTGTGGGTTTTGAATCCCCGAACACAACTCGACCAGAAGTATTATTTCGAATTTCAGCTTACTTAATTTTTTGATAAAACTTATTGATATAAGTCTACAAAGCGTAAAGGCTGAACTAAGCTTTGATAACTCTCTCACTAATTTAGTTACTGAATTGATTCAATTTTACTGACTTCTGACTTCGTTTCCACGGTTGTTTAATGTCGAAATTTGGATGCATCAGCCTCGAAAATTGCTTTACTGACTGACTAAAACTACATACAAAAAAGTAGTTAAAAATAAATGAATTCAATGCAATTTGTATTCCAACAGTACACTCGTAGGGTTAGTACAACCTAAAATCACTCGCCAACAATCACCAACATTTTGATAGAATATCGAAAACTGAAACACTTAAAATTGAGCGCTTGGCTCTTAATTTGATTGTTTTAACTCTCGACGGAAACAAAAATCTGTGGCATTGTTACTCCCAAACGGATAAACTGATTTGGATAGCTATTAGTTTTCTTTTTGTTTGAAAGGTGTATCGGCGATGTGTTGGGATGTCGGTAACTGACTTTATGGTATACGTACTTTTCTTCTAGTGTTTAGACGGAGACATCTAGACAGATCAACGCTGCGCCGTGACAGGGACGTGAGGACGAAAGTGGCAGAATTTTCAATACTAATTCTCAACTTACGCTGTGCTATATCGATACTCGATATTCGATCGGCGATAGCGAGTTCCCAGTCATACTAACCCTTCCGTCAGACAGGGTACAATCGATAACAATTAGTGAAATCCGCGAATCGCGTGACTATTTAGCAATCGAATAGGAATCGGATAGGTATCGAATTGATTATTAGACGGTTCGATATTCGACTGTACGAAATTAAATTACTATTTCCAAACTGTAGACGCGTGCTTATGCTCTTTACTAAGCTCGATATAGTTTCCCTGGTGGGAGGCTTCGGCCGTGGCTAGTTACCACCCTACCGGCAAAGACGTGCCGCTCAACTACGATGCTGGAAAACTTGTTGTGGATTAAAAAAAAGAGTCTCTTCTCAGAATGAGAACAGTTTTTCCGTTGTAGATTGGCGATTCACACACCTTTGAGAACACTATGAAGAACTCTCGGATATATAAGTTTCCATTGATATAGTTGAGGACCTGGAGAGTGACAAAGGCTACTTTTTATCCCGGAAAATTAAGGAGTTCCCGTGGGAATAAAAAAAAACACGCGGACGAAGTCGCGTGCATCAGCTAGTCTTTAATAGTTCAATGACCTGACCCAAAAAAGGATTAATTTGATTTCTCTTTTTGTGTTAAGCTGAGGCTAAGCTATTTTTTTTATTAACTCGTAATCTTTTATTCAAATTAACGACGAAGCATTAGACACGATTAATTTTCCGGAAAATTACTTCGACTAATTAAACGTTTCCTTAAACAGAGTCTGCCTACACAACCAACAGAATAATGCGCAACGCACACATGCAGAATTCTCGCTTTTTATTATTAACTAGCTGATGCCCGCAACTTCATCCGCGTGGTATAAGTTTTTTAAGTGAAACTTCTTTAGAATCTTTGTGATTTGAAAATTCGATGAAACGAAAAGGCGACACTAAAAAGAAACAAACAGATTCATAATAGGATTTAGCCTGCGAGAGAATGAGATAGAATACAAGTTATATTTGGCTCATACTCTCGTAAGCTACTTTTCTAAAGTTTCAGTTCGGCCGCGTGCGAATTGCACACACACATTTATATTTTTTATTCCCACGAGAACTCCTCAATTTTCGGTGATAAAAAGTAGCCTATGTCCTTTCCCGGGACATAGCCTGCCAAATTTTACCAAGATTGGTTGCAAAGATGGGCTTTGGGTAAGCAAACTCACATTAATTGTATTTATAGTAATATTATGAATGCGAAAGTTAGTCTGTCTGTCTGTCTGCTACGCTTTAGCGACCCATCATTTCAACCCATTTTGATGAAATTTGGTATAGAAATAAGACACATCCCGGGCAAGGACATAAGCAATTTTTGATTTTTTTCCCCAGGACCTATTTATTAGCTTTTTATCCCGGAAAATTAAGGAGTTCCTGCGGGAATAAATAAAGCTTTATTCACGTGGACGAAGTCGCGGGCATCATCGAGTTTATAACATTAAGTTAGGATAAGTATGATTAACTAGATGTACCTACTCTAATAATATTATTAGGTATATGCTACACACACAAGAGTGAAAGGAACAGAAGAGTCAAATACATATTTTGCCATAGTTACAGAAAGGGATAGAAACAGGCTACATTCACACTTTCATGGCAATATTCGAGATTAAAAGTAACGCCTCGGTTGGCAGCGAAATTCCAGGTACATTGGTGCACAAAAGTGATTTAGCTCTTTTTTTGGTTTTTAATTTTTTATTTCATTTGCGACGCTGCGTCCGTTCAGTTCGCGATAGTGCTGTTTTGAAACTTTCAACACGTTCAAATGAGCTGTTGAATTTTTTTTTTTAAATTAAATTAGCTGTTGTACTATGCTTAATTTTGGCGCCGGGACCGACGGTTTACGTGCTCTCCGAGGCACGGGGGAAATGAAAAGGCCAAATTTGAGCCTCTAAATTCGGTCACCCATCCAGTTACCGATTTGGGTCAACGTTGCTTAACAATCGCTATCGACTGATATGCGTTGTCACAGAAGTAGGAACATGGCTTTTATTATTGAAACTAGACCAGACGTCCTAGTTTTAACAAGACAAAGCATATTCATCGCGATTGTTATGCAACGTTGACCCAAATTGGTAACTGGATGGGTGACCGAATTGGAGCTTCTAGAATCAATGAATGATGATTGTAAATGTTCATAACGAAACGAAAAAAACTCAAATAGCTCATGTAGTAAACAAAACACTTAGAAAATAATTATATATTACCCTGTTATAATAATAAAAAAAAGATAACAATAAAATGGCCCCAAGAGGGTATTAATGTGAAATAAAATAGGGATACTCTAATGAAAAAGTTAATGATTCTTGGAAAACACAACAACCCTTAGGTTGTAGCCAGTGCCTCTCAAAGTGGGCGATACCACCCCCCGGGGGTAAATCACCCCCCGACAGGTTGCGGGGGGTATGCGGGGGGTGGTACAAAGCGTTCGTACATGTTTTATCTTAATCTTAATATTGTAAATTCGAAAACCGTATTTTCATGCCGTGTTTTAACATGTCGACGGAAACACGAAGTTGTTTGGAAATTTTAAACATAGTCCATAAATAATATCAACAAGCTCACCTTGATACGAATTAATAATTTAGTTTACCCTTTATATTTTACACGCCAGCGTGAAAGATAGGGTTGTGTTTTTACGCGTATCTTCTTCTAAATATATAAATAGAAAAGGTGACTGACTGACTGACTGATCCAGCTACGCACAGCTCAAACCACTAGACGGATCTGGCTAAAATTTAAATAAGCGTATCTTCTTTTTGACTTAATCTGAGCTTTTATGACTTAATCTGAGAAAGGATTTTTGAAAATTCAACCCTTAAGGGGGTAAAATTGGGGTTTGAAATTTGTATGAAAATTTAACTTTACGTAAGCGAAGCTGCGGGCAAAAGCTAGTCTTCATATATTTTACCAGTATTCATTTGGGATTGACCAAAGAGGCATTCCAAAGCCTGGATGAATTTTTATCAATGAGGTATCAGTCGATTTTTCTAAGGCGCAGGTTAAAGGCTAGCAATTTTTTCTATAAAACAAATATGGCAACCTTAAAATATTAAATGGTGGTAGATACGAATAAAATCTAGAGGCATATAAAGTCAACAATAATGAAACCATAATATTGGCAGTAAGGCCTCTGTTCGTGCCCTCACTATGTATACGGACATAATCTGATTATTTAATTACGAGTACTTTCAATAATGATACTACAAACAAATTAATTTAATTTGAAAAAGGGACAAAATCCTTGAAGTTTGGGAAACAACGGTTGGGACTATTAAGTTTGCAAACAAACGGCCTAATTAGTTTAAGGTCTCATTATAGCTAGACATTACGTAGAATTGGGCTATAAAGCCTAAAACTGTCCAGAGCGGCTGCTAGAACTTGTAATACAAGACACTGTGAAACACAAATTCAAAATTAGGTACGAGTATATACCTATTTCACTTCCGCAAATTTGTCTGCGTGGATTTAGTTTTTAAGACTCCTGCAAGAAAACTTTGATTTTTCGGGATAGATTTTATCCCGTATATTAAAATGTAAAATATTAAAAGGCGCTCCGGTTCCTAAAATATACCAACGCGAAAAATTATATCAATCCGTTGTTCAGTTGCGGCATGATTGAAGACCGAACCGAAGAAAACTCAACAGCCATTTTGGAAAATAGATTATTAAAACTCATCCCTTTCAACCTATTCCCAAATCCCAGCCCGCTACTGAGCGCAAGTCTTCGCTCAGAATGACAAAGGTTTAGGCCATAGTCCATCACGCTGGCCAAGTGCGGATTGGCAGCTTTCACATATAATTATATACACTCGGGTATGTCGGTGTCCTCACGATGTTGTCCTTTACCGTCGTCTATACTAATATAGTAAATGCGAAAGTTTGGATGGATGTTTGTTACTAGTCACGTCAGAACGGCTGAACGGATTTGGATGAAATTTGGCACAGACATAGATTACAGTCCGGAATAACACATAGGCTACGAGTTCCCATATAACTGCAAAATACTGATAGATATATAAATAAATTGTGTACAAAAATTATAACTATTCAAATTATTATTATTTTTATTTCATTTAACCATCCATATTGTTTACATTTTTAAATATTTACACAAAACAAAAATGAAAAAACATTTAAAAATATAAAAAATAGCGTTCCACCGGTCTCGGGAACAGGGTCCAAGAAACCGGCGGTCAGGGCCCCAGAGAGAGGAACCTCCTGACGATGCGAGCCGTGTCCAGGAGTACCGCCTTCTGGATCTGGCCCTTGACCCAGCTACCCAATGAGAGCCTGGAAAGATGTTGGTCGAGGCTCTTGGCTATAAGACCATTAGTAGTCACGACTATCGGTACAATGATTGCTGAGTCCACATTCCACATGGCGACAACCTCGTGAGCCAAGTCTAGATACTTGGTTAGTTTCTCTTTCTCAGCTTTCACTAGGTTCTCGCCATGCGGGACAGTAATATCAACAATCATTGCACGGCGTTCTGATCGGTCTATCACCACTATGTCAGGCTTATTGGCTACAATAGTCCTGTCTGTAATGATAGACCGATCCCAGTATAGTGTGATATGACCATTTTCGAGAACTGAGTCGGGCACATACCTGTAGTACGGTACCTTCGATTCCACAAGATTGTATTTCAAGGCCAGTTGTTGGTGGATAATCCTGGCCACTTGGTTATGTCTGTGCAAGTATTCGCCGTTAGCCAGATGAGAACAACCAGAGACAATGTGACGGATAGTTTCTCCGGGACGGCGACACGCCCGACATATGTCTACCGTTCTATCCTTCATTATGTATATTCTGTAATTGTTCGTCATCATGACCTCGTCCATAATTGCACATACAAACCCTTCGGTTATTTTATTATTATTATTATTATCATGTTTTTTTTCTTTTATATTTCTAAAGAATTAATTTTCGATTTGAAATTTTTTATAAATTAAGTTGACATTGTTATTAAGTATATACGTTTAATTGATTGTATAAAATATTCAATATTGCAATGCCCCGACGGGGCCTCATGTCTATGTAATTGTATTATGAGCATTGTACATGAAAGCAATAAATAAATAAATAAATAAATAAATAAATAACGTCATTACTATTTCAAGGACTATATTAGAGAAAACGTAACGATTTTCCTTGCGATAGTACGCAAAGGAACATACTGAATACTAATACAAAGCCATACTTTGTCGTGCCCTGAAGAAAACTGCACATGAGGGCTACATTTTCCATTTTTGTCTAGAAATTCCTAGGTAATGCCAGGCTAAGGAAAAACTTTTTTTCTATGGTCATGGTATAGATGGTAGCGGGCTAACCTGTTGGCAGGTATGGCAGTTGTATTAGCCTCCCACCAGACCAGACCAGAGAAAATTCAGAAATTATAAACTCTCTAGCTGACCCTGCCGGGAATCGAACCCGGGACCTCCCTCGTTAAGGCAACAGCGCTGAACACTGCGCCGGGGGGGGGGGGGGGGGGGGGATATTAGTAACACTACGTGGTATGAAGTATTCCGTGTGAAGTAAACACTTCATATTTTATTGCCAACACCAACATAACTTTCATTCGATCTCATTCACTCTCACCCGTGTATTTGACATTTCAATGGGTGTTTTGAAAGCATTGATTAGAATTTTAGTTCGAAAAATCGGAACCTCTTTCAATAGTTTGCTATCTAAAACGTTAAACCATTTTACTTGGACGAGTCTATTCATGCCTACAATTAGCAAGGGATGTTGGTTCCCTCTCTCCTATGAGAGAGGAGGCCTGTGCCCAGCAGTGGAACGTTAATGGGCTGTAGTGGTGGTGGTGGTGGTTTGTTTGAAAGCTGGAAAATAGAGTCAAATGGTATAATAATAATGTCCTTCCGAACGAATTTCGGCCACGGCGGCCTATCTCCAAAGAGAATAGCCATCTGCGCAGGAGATAAGTGCACAAGACAGTGTGTGCGCAAACACAGGTGCACTCTCTGTTCCTTTATTCTCTTAGCCCGATGGGGTGGAAAATCCGACACGATCGGAGAGAGATCAGGACCCACGGCTTAACGTCCTCTCCGAGGCAAGGAGGTGATACACCGCCAACTTCCCAACTCCGGGTTAGTACTGAGAATTTCTTGGCAGAAAAATCCAATGCTTAATTATGGTTCGCTCACTTAGCAAAATTATATATTTCCAATCCCCATATCACCAATTGGTTTATTGAAATTAAATAATTTATGTATTTTATTATTCAGAAAAATAAGTTATCCTTCGGCACACATATTTTCCCAATAACAATGTAACCCACATAATTTATTGATATCCGGGCCACGGCTTTTACCTATCAGCGTCTTCTTGTATCGCTTTAATAATGGTACTAGAAGATGCCCGCGACTTCGTACGCGTGGATTAAGCATTTTTTATTACCGCGGTAGCTCCCTCATTTTTCGAGACAAAAAGTAGTGTATGTCCTTCTATTCTATTCTATTCCCCGGGATACAACCTATCTCTATATCAAATTTCATCAAATTCTTGGTTGAAAAAATGGGCCATGAAAGCATAGCAGACAGACAGACACATTCGCATTTATAATATTAGTATGGATTTCCGCGTCAATTTTTTTTTAAATTTTTATACAGCCAAAATTTCGCATTTATAATATTAGTAGATACCTATATCTATAGAAATATTTTTTTCATCCCACCATCTCGGAAAGAGTATAGTTCGATATCTGAATGCAAAAGCCGTTATTATCCTCTTGAGGATAAAGTAAATTGAATTTAGAACATCGTGTGCACGTTAGTAAATATGACTCGTCTATGAAGTTTGTGAATTCAAAACATCATTAAAACCTATTTACTTCTACCTCTATGGTGCCGAATTTCCATGCAACCGTTTTTAATTTGTTAAAACTCACACTCGTAACCTTCTTGGTGTACTTTTTAATCATTTCCTCGCTGAGGTGGGATGAAAAGTTACGTGTTGCACTCGAGTGAAAAGATTTTTCACCTCGTGCTCTTTTGATTCCCTCGCTGACGCTCAGGATTCTAATTAATCCTTCGCTTGCTCGGTCATCAAAATTGAGCACCCGGTTAAAAAACAACTTTTCACTCTTGTATAACAAATAACTATTGCGTTTTACTAGAGTTGTCGTTCTTTCGACAAACCCATGACCCAGTGACACAAGATGTACGAAAAATAACAACAAAATGTTGAATTATAATCCATTACACGAACCACATAAGCAATAAAAGTAATAGCATGTAATAATAAAAAAACGCAATAAGGTATTAATAACATTTATTAGGCTCGGGTGATCGTTCGGAATAATGTTCGCCGTTTCTCACTGAAACGAGACAACTTGTCACTATGACAAGATAGGTACCTACCTGGATATATCTAATGTCTTGTTTAACGGGATTAAACTTTGTCAGCAAATAAAAAAGTGTGTGTGCAATTCAAACACGGCAGAAGTGAAACTTCAGAAAAGTAGCCTACGAGATACCTAATGAGATAAATATAACTTGTACTCGATCTCATTCTCTCGCAGGCTAAATCCTATTATGAATATGTTTGTCTCTTTTTGGTGTCGCTTCGCCGTGTTTTTTGGTCGCACTTCTGCCGTGTGTGAATTGCACACCCCACACACACTTTATTTTATTAATAAAAATTTATTTTATATATATTAATTTTAGTATATAAAAAAAACTGTCGTCCCAGCCCTCGTAGCAGAACGACTGGTAGGAAAATCGTTGTTTGTCTGTCTGCTACGCTTTTAGCCTTTCACGGCCCATCTATACAACCGCTTAAGATGAAATCCGGTAAGAGATAGGTTGAATCCCAGGAAAGGACGATATACGACTACGATATAGGCGACTTTTATCCTGGAAAATTAAAGAGTTTCTGCGTCATCAAAAACCTAAACCCACGCGATCGACGCATCATCTGGATCAGATTTTGTTATCTATCAGAAAATCCCCAAAAAACTGTAAAACACCGTTTTTCCCTTATTAAATTAATAGAAGTTACAGTCGTATTATTAAATAACAAGTAATTGCGGTATAGTACTGAAATATCGCCGTAAATTGGTGTCGGTAATTACGCGAACTGTAGCGTTTGAGTTTTAATAAGCGGGGTCGTTTTACAAAAAAAGTCGTTCTATATTCATTATTTTCATTATTTTCATTATTTTCATTATTAAAGTTACCAAGCGTTAGGTATTTATTGAGGCCAATTCTGTATTCTGTAACACAATCTCTAAACTAAACTACTTTTTCCATTGTCTATGGTGCGACTTGGCTATCTTTCGTTTTTAAGATTCCGTACCAAAATGGTAAAAAAGGAAACCTGTGTAAGTGACTGTGCTCGCCTGTATACATCTTAGCTGTATGTATAATTTGTTATATATGTCACCGTAAGATTGCAAAAACCGTTAGATTGTAATCCAACTAGCGATATTGTAAACTGTCGACGGATTGTGAACCGTTCAATGGTCCGAGTGTCAATTTTTGAAATATTCATTGTATTTCCGTTTTCTTGTCTTTTTCTTGTAGGTTAGGTTAGGGTTCGACATAAATGACGGTCATTAGGTTTTATCGGGTTAATATATCTAACAGATTACAATCTAACGAAAAATAATGCGTTAAATTGTAATGAGTCGAAAGTTTACAATATCGCCAGTTAAATTACAATCCAACGGCCTTTGCAATCTTACGGTGACATATACATCTGTCTGGCTGGGTACTATTACTATACTTGCAAAGGTATTATTTCAGTAATAGCATAAGTGCTATTCACATGTATTAAGTATGCAATATTAGCTGATGCCCGCGAAAAGTCTTTACTTTTCGGGGATAAAAAGTAGCCTATGTATTGATTGATTTTTGGATTTTTAAATGTCTTTATTGTGGCATAAAAATTACATAAAGTTGAACAATAGTTAGGTAACTCATTGCTAACGTTAATAAGGTAGAATGTTGTTCAGGTTATTTCACCTCTACAAAAATATGACATAATATGAGCACTAAAAATTAGAACATAGGTATTTTAGGTAATGAGCAATCACAGAAACATAATACAATGATAATGTGCCTTATATACTCTTACATAATATGTATGTTATAAAGCACTTTAAGGTTAATTAATTCATTGCCAATAAGCCTATGTATTATTCCAGACTATAATATATCTCTGTGCCAAATTTCATTCAAAAATTATTACAAAAGTTCTGTCCTCTCATCTCGATTACTAACTACGCCCTCTGGTTGTCTATTATAATCAACAACTAATGCGACAAAACTTTCTTGCAACTCTTTATTAAAAAAAGAGAAATTCCACGAGAAACGTTTTTCGACGTTAAATTTGTCAATTTTGCCGTCAAAAAAAGAAACGAAGCCATAATTAATATTCTCCAAGTATATAATTCGTACGTACAATAAGCCGTCGCCGGCAATACCTATTTCATTACGGTGGTGTTGAGTCGACGGGCGACATTGCCGTATCCTTTTTAGGTATCAAAAATCCCTTTTAAACGTTTACTTTATAATTTCTCCCCCTTTGTGGGGATTTAATAACACGAGTCTTTAATAAAAAGGGATTTTTAAAACCTATTTTCGGTGGAGAGGTACATTACGCTAAAATAATAACTTACTAAATGATTACCACGAGTTTTCTCTCAAGAGTTTAGGACTTATAAATTCCTGGAAAAATACCATTTGTGATCTATGACTTTACCGAATTAAAAGAAGTTTATATCCATGGCACCATAAATTAATCACAACAATTGTGATTGCAGTATTATTAGTAGGTAAGTATCACAAATTTTGAGCTAAAAGGTTGTACTCGTAATTCGTATACTTGGCGAAAATTCAATCGACTAACACATCCCAAGAATGTGTCGTGACAAAAGGTACGTTCTCTGTCCCTTCGCACCGTATGATACCCCTAAAGCGTAGGTAAATTTGTTATATTCAAAAACTAAGTACGCCATCCATCACCCTGGGTGCAGGGGGTGAAAAGAGGGGGGAAGACGCGTAGCAGACAAAAAACATCCGATGAAATTACAAGGGAGGAATTCTCACACGTTACCCGAAACGGTGCTATTTTTTATGCCCGTATAAAAAAAAAAGGAAATGATCGTGGAATGTATAATAACTTATCGCGGGAATTGTCGTGTCTTTTTTATTTTATGTTATCTTAAAATTTATAAAAAGAAAAGGGGACTGACTGGTTTATTAAAACACAGCTGAAACCACTGGACAGATTTGGCATACAGAGCTAATAGGAGTAAGGCATACGCTGAGAAAGGATTTTTGAAAATTAAACCCCTAAGTGTCAGCTTTGTGTTTAAATTTGATTTGAATTTTTAGAAAAGATAAAAGATTGTTAATTTATTTACTGACGTAGGTTTAATTAGGCGGATATTTGACTCATTCGATGTATTTCACTCGGTTCGTTCTTTGGCGGGGATACGCCATATTGAAATAATTTGCATAAATACGAGTAGGTATTTTGACTTTGGTAAAACAGTCTCCTGCCGGCAGACTCAGCGATTATTGAATACTTTTGTGTTTAGATCGCAATTTGATTTAGAGCTTAGCAGTAGCAACTGCAGCCTGATCAAATGATTAATTTATTGTTGTTCTGATGCATTGGCCAAGTTTTATACTTAACTGTTTACATTAAATCTCTCGTGAAACCGCTACACGTTGTGACCATTCGCTCGTGGAAGTTTTAAAGAGAGTACAAATATATTTTAAAAGTAATTTTAATTATTTGCCCACTTCTGGAATTATGCTTACATAAGGGGTTAAAATAAGAGTTAAAAACTTATATACAACGTAGCTAGTAAATGCAGCTACGGGTTATTTAAGATTGCAGCTATCATAGGTGATATTGGTACGATGCCGTGTAGAAACCGAATAGGGGTATGGGTTTAATATAACTGCCATGTCCCTTACAGGTTAGCCCGCTACCATCTTAGACTGCATCATCACTTACCATCAGGTGAGATCGCAGTCAAGGGCTAACTTGTAGTGGATAAAAAAATAATAATATGTATTATGAAAGACCAGATGAAGCCCGCGACTTCGTCCGCGTGGGTTGTTTTTTTGATTCCCGCGAGAAATCCTTAATTTTACGGGACAAAATGTAGCCTATGTCCTTTCCCAGGATGTAACCTACCTCTATATCAAATTTCATTAAAATCAGTTGAATAGATAGGCCGTTAAAGCGTAGCAGACAGACAAAATATAGATAGACTGGAAATTCTATGCTTACAATGTGGTCAATTCTGTTTATCACAATCTCTTAACTAAACTTAAATGACAGCTTTAAGTCTAGTTTTGTCCCTATCCGCAGGGAGTATTATGAAAGGGTTAGCAATATTTTTAATGCTGTCGTTTTCGTTTAGTTTAGAGATTTTGTATAACAGAATCAGCACCATAGTCACAAAATCAAGTAAAAGGTAATAAATTCATCGTAAGGCATCATAAGTTACAGTTGAGTGAGATTGTAGTCACGCGTAAATCTGTCATCAATAAAAAACTACAATCAAGTTATAAATTGTAGAAAATTGCTTTGTCAGCAAAATCGTAACAGGCTCTACATTTCTTGTTTATGAACAAATGTTGAGTATTCGTGAAATTTGAATGTGTTAGCGTGCTCATACTTTACAATGGTAGAGGACAAGTCCCATTTCCATACCTTATGCGATGAGTGAGAACGCGAGGAATGCTTGCGCCTAAGTTCACCAAGCTGGCTAAGTGAGGATTCATAATCATAATCATAATATATTATATATGCTGATTTCAGGTTAGGTATTAAAACATAGGAAGTTCTTATAATAGAGTTATAGTATCAAGCCACGAACTGCCAATCATAATATGATGTGCAAATTTACATACAATACAATTATTCATAAGCAGGTATAAGGTATTGGCGCAATCTTAAAGAGGCCTATGTCCAACAGTGGATGCATATTGGCTGATGATGCTGATATTTTTAAACTTACATTAATTGTAAAGATAACTTTTATTATTGTAAGCATAATTCCAGAAGTGGGCGAATAATTAAAATTACTTTTAAATATGTTGGTACTCTCTTCAAAACCCGTACGAGTGAATGGTCACAACGTGTAGCGGTTTCACGAGAGATTTAATGTAAACAGTTAAGTATAAAACTTGGCCAAAGCATCACAACAACAATAAATTAATCATTTGATCAGACTGCAGTTGCTACTGTACTCGTATTTAATACTCGTATTTATGTTAATTATTCCAATATGGCGCGGGCGTATCCCCGCCAAAGAACGAACCGAGTGAAATACATCGAATGAGTCAAATATCAACTTAATTAAACCTTCGTCAGTAAATAAATTAACAATCTTTTACCTTTTGTAATAAATCCATTCAAATTCAAAATCTTATTAATTATTATTATTAAATAAGTCATCAATTTTAATATCCCGATTTAAATTCCATCTTTTATGGTACCACTACGATATAGTTGATGATTTATAAAGTGCGTCGCTGAAATTGTTTGAAAAATTCACGTAATATGTTATTACGCGTAGCGATACATCGATGTATCGATATTCGATACGTTGGATGTATCGATAAACTCGTTGTTTCGAATAGGAATTCGCAATTTTGATGGATAATGATTTTTACCTTCAAATGTACCTAGACCTATGGATAAAATATTATCTGTCTGTATACATTTCAGGATAAACTTACTAATTAATATTACTTATATGAAAGTTATAAATATATAAGTTTGTTTGTCTGGACGTTTGTTGCTACTATAATGACAGAAGCTATTTGGCGGTGGAATAGAGATATCTATAGCATATAATATGAATTAAAGCAAGGCTATATTTTATCCAAGAAATTAAAGAGTTACCGCGGGAATAAGAAACGTTGAACCACGCGTACGAAATCGCAGTCATCATCTTATCTTACTAATATTATAAATGCGAAAGTTTGGATGGATGTATGGATGTATGGATGTATGGATGGATGTATGGATGTTTGTTACTCAATCACGCCCCAACGGCTGAACGGATCTGGCTGAAATTTGGCACAGAGATAGATTATAGTCTGGAATAGCACATAGGCTGCTTTTTATCCCGGAAAATTAAAGAGTTCCCGCGGGTACCAAAAAACTTCAAACCACGCAGACGAAGTCGCGGGCATTCGCTAGTCTAGTATAAGTTTAAAAGCGCTCCTATTCTACATTCGAATAGTGTTCTAAACATGTAATTTTAAAGCATATTAACAATATAAGATATTAAGAGTCACATTTTTTTAAATACCATTCAGCCCTTACTCAGGTACTTGCGAGCTTAGTTTTCAGATAATCTTCTTACGTAGGTCCCTCCATTAAAAGATAAAAAGATAATCCAAAAACAAGCACCTGTATAAATTTTACAGCAACAAGACACTGCCGGCGGGCTAAGTAACGCTATGATTGTTCAATTTGAGTCCCTCCCCCTCCCCCCTCCTCTCGATCCCCGGGGATTCGGGGGTAGGGCACTCAGAAACATTCGCTTTATCCCGGAAAAGATTCCCTCGACCGAGATAACTGGGGGGAATTTCTGTACAGAATTATACTAGAGTAAAAGGAAAATATGGGATTTATATGAAATACATTCTGTGTTAAATGACGTACTTGTCTCAATAAATGCTCATACTGTTTTGATTTTTTTTTCATATAAGGCGGCCAAGAAGGCCGCGTAACTCCCTTTTATTTAAAGCCACACACACTAGCGCGATAGGACTAAATATCGTTCCCTCAACGCGGAAATTTCGCGTAGACGTTTTGTCCTTTTAACCTCTAATTTTTTTTAGGAATGGTATTTTAGTTACTTCGGCCACAGATAAATTTATTTCTATCGCACATAAGGCAACCCTCCTAAAACACGGAAAAGTTAAGGAATTTGTATTTAATACAAGGTAATTAACTATGGATAGGTTAATCATAATATTTATTTCGAAATATGTCTCAGAAAATGCTATTTCGTTCTTGCTAGCAGTTAATTTAAAACCAAAACCGTTTGGATCCAATGAAAATTTTTAACTCCGAAAGGCTCCGAAAAGATTTTTGACTAAGAATTAATTATTAATTAATTAATTTCAAAAAACGAACATGAAATTGAAGTAAGCACTGCGTAAGTAAGTAAGTATAAGTGGGTTCAAAGTCGATTGCTTCCGTACAACTTTGTCATTAAGAAATTCGTCAATTGTTTATTAGCCTCGACTCAACAATTAGTGTTCCTTTACGGCTATTGCTGGTAAAAGGTTTTTTTGGTCCACTACAATATGTTAGCCCTTGAATGCGATATAACCTGATGGTAATCACTTACCATCCGAAGTAAGAGTCCGCTTAAAGAAAGGCGTTTCAATCTACGATAAAACACGTTTTTATTTGTTTACCTATATTACAGGTAACAATAAAGCCCATACAAGGCAATATAAGGCATATTATTAAACATAAAAATCAATACAAGAATCGAGTTCACGAGGTATCATACAAGACACAAACGAACAGTTATAACGGGTGTCATGAGAACTTGGTGCATGGTGAAACAATAGAGAACATTCTACGCGATGGGAAGTCGAAGTTTCTAATAAGATGTTATCGAGTGATCTAAGTAATCCTCTTATACTTCGTTACGGAAATTGCAGAACTTGTATGTTTATAGCTAGCGGAAACGCCCCGACATCGGTTTAGGGGAATTTCTGACAATCATATTTTAACTTCATCGTGGTTTCTTACTGAAATAGATCAATATCGTACACTTAAGACAAGCAACATCATACTAATCATACTTATAGTTACTTACTAATATTATAAATGCGAAAGTGTGTTTGTTTCTTGATTTAATGGTTTGTTGGTTTGTCCTTCAATCACGCCCCAACGGAGCAACGGATCGACGTGATTTTGGCAGGGGTATAGTTGAGGACCTGGAGAGTGACATAGGCTACGTTTTATCCCGGAAAATTAAGGATTTCTGTAAAAAACTTAAACCTCGCGGACGAAGTCGTGGGCATCAGCTAGTATAGGATATAAGTAGGACGAGTGGATTAATTTTTTATATAAATAGTGAGTGAAGTTGTATAAAATAAGCGACTCAAAAAAACGAGCAGCGAATGCATGATTGAAGTGAACGAGTCAGTGAGCCAGTTGCAAAGACCTCGGAAAGACATTGTGATGACTATGAATGCGGAGTAAGAACAACATAAGCTTGTAATGTGGAGTAGATTTTGATTAAAAAGCTGTGTATGAACTCATATTTTAATATTAAAATATGTATGTTACCTTATGCAAGTAGTAAAGTGGACAAATGTGAACCACGAAGATTTAAATAGCACAGTAGAATTTGCTTTTATGTATAGCGAAGTAGACCCACTGACAGGACATGATAAAAAGTTAGCACAACACGTCAGGACCTGCCTGACAAGACGAAACGTTTTACCCAAACTATGCGGGAATTGTGTATAGGAAAGAAAGAAAAAAAAACCGGCCAAGTGCGAGTCGGACTCGCGCACCGAGGGTTCCGTACTCAAGAAGTAGGTACTGAAGCAAAACAGTCAGGCAAAAACCAATATGTTTATTTGACGACGAGTACTTAGAAGAACTTGCGTTTAACCCAATCTTTGGTAATAATTACCTTTGTTAATGAACCGCAAAACTAACTTTGTTTGTAGAGGTTTACTGTTAGTATCAAAAAAACTATGCTAGTTAGAGCATTGGCTATAGTTTTCCTGTAAAATATACATAAATTTCTATTGACCATAATTATTTCAGATTTTTCGATTGGTAAACTCCGGAGATAAGAGGGGGGGGGACGGTATTTTTTTAGACTTTTTCCCCGATAAATCAAAAACTATCATGACTAAAAATAATTAAAAATCTGTTTTAGAATGTACAAAGTAAACCCTTTCATATGATACCCCACACAGTACAGTTATCTCACTTTTAAATTTCAACCCTCCGATTTTCCCCCCTTTTTAGGGTTCCGTACCCAAAGGGTAAAAACGGGACCCTATTACTAAGACTCCGCTGTCTGTCTGTCTGTCTGTCTGTCTGTCTCCAGGCTGTATCTCATAGACCGTGATAGCTAGAAAGCTGAAATTTTCACAAATGATGTATTTCCGTTGCCGCTATAACAACAAATACTAAAAATTAAAAAAAATATATATATTAAGGGGGGTCCCCATACAATAAACGTGTTTTTTTCGTATTTTTTTGCTCAATATTAAAAACGGTGGTAACAGGTAGACGGTTCAAATTTTCACAGAATATTAACTTGTATATTACCTTTCAAAATAAATAATTAAATATCAATAAAGTAAATATTAAAGGGGGGCTCCCATACAACAAACGTAATTTTTTGATATTAACAGTAAACCTCTACAAACAAAGTTAGTTTTGCGGTTCATTAACAAAGGTAATTATACCTACTTCTTGAGTACGGAACCCTCGGTGCGCGAGTCCGACTCGCACTTGGCCGGTTTTTAAATAAGAACAAAAATAATTTCCAATTTTTTTTAATTCCAGTGTCTTTGGGCCACTAATATACACAACTATTCCAAATTTCATGTCGATAGCTTCAGTAGTTACTGAAATAATCGAGTGTGACGGACGGACAGACAGACGGAGAAAGTCGCACCATAAGGGTTCCATTTTACCATTTTGGTACGGAACCCTAAAAAGGAGGAAGGAAAGAAATACAAATAATTAAAAAATTCAATTACAATGTAAAGGATTATTTAAATGATAAAAAAGCATGGGAATTAATTGTTCCTGCAGCGGCTAATTAAGTTAATCTAATTATTAATTATAGTTCTATTAAATATACGACGTTTGTGAGTAAAGAAACCCCGGCTGAGTTTGTTGCGGGCTCTTCTCAGACCAGGGCGTGTTTGGAACCCTCGTAGCTTTAGTTTTAAGATACCGTAATTGATTATCACCATCATTTTTTAATGTTTCGGACGTCAATAAGTGTACAGTGTACCTAAATTGATTAAATAAATCTTGAATTGAATTGACAATAAAGAATAAGCATACTTCTTGAACTACTGCACCAAATAACTTATAACATACTTATGAGACAATCACACAAGTAATGTAAAAATATCAGGTTCAGTTCGTATTTTCCATTCTAATCCAGACATGTCTAATGTCCCATACGTTTTGCATGTCGCAACGTGCTCGCATTAGAGGCGCGAGATTTCCCCCAGGCTCCCCATTGCACTAGACAATATCTAGGACATAAGGAATGCCTGACTGGATACCTAGACCTAACTCCTTTGTGTGTTTGCATTACTGAAAGCGAATCTAAAACTAGCTGATGCCCGTGACTTTGTCTGCTTCGGTTAAGTTTTTTTTTAATTCTCACTGGAACTGCTTAATTTTCCAAGATAAAAAGCAACCTATGTCACTCTCCAAGTCCTCAACTGTACCCGTGAAAAAAATCACGTCGAGCCGTTGCTCTGTTGCGGCGTGATTAAACCTACAAACAAACACACTTACGCATTTATAATATTAGTATGATTATTCTGGTTTATTTTTGCGTTTCCTTTAATATATATTTTTTGCAATAAACTGATAATAGAAAAAGCTGTCAATTTAAATTCGCCTCTCTAAAATTCACTGCGCCGCATATTTTCTTAGAAGTTGCGCCTTAAACAAATAACAAGGCAACTCCGCACCCCTTGAAACTTGTGCAAAGAAGTTTGGCTTCAATAGTGCAAAGTTTTGTTGTTCCCACATCTATCCATACTAATATTATGTGAATTGAAATGATTTATTTATTGTACCATTGTATCATTTATGAAATGTCTAGACTCTGACAGCGGAAATCTGCAGCAGCGCGAAAATCAGCAGTTGCCCTTTTTGTTGTTGAGTTGAATTCATTGATTTTCCGGGATATAAAAGTAGCCTTTGTCACTCTCCAGGTCCTCAACTATATCCATGCTAAAAATCACGTCGATTTGTTGCTCCGTTGCAGCGTGATTGAAGGACAAACCAACAAACCAACAAACAAACTGACTTTCGCATTTATAATATTAGTATGATTCGGACGTTGCCCCTGTTCAAAATAAATATTTTGAAGTGAAACTTCTTTAGAGTCGTTGTGATTTGAAAATTCGATGATACGAAAAAGCGAAAATAAAAAGAGACCAACATATTCATTTCATAATAGGATTTAGCCTGCGAGAGAATGAGATAGAATAGAATTTATATTTATCTCATTCTCTCGTAGGTTACTTTTCTGCAGTTTCACTTGTACCGTGTGTGAATTTCACACACACTTTTTTGTGATTATTAAAATAGAGGACCTGATAAAAGACTCCATGTCCACGTCTCCTGGTAATTTTGTTTGGCAGCCATTTTTAACTATTGATTAAAATAAAAAGAGCGTTGAATTTTGATGGCGGCACGAGTAAGGTGGTAAGTAGACACGGCCGAAGGCTGATCACCAGGCCAGAGAAAATTCAGAAATAATAACTCCCAAATTGACCCTGACGAGGTTCGAACCCGGGACCTCCAAAGTTAAGACAACAGTGCGACAAGAAGGTCGTCAAATGTATGTTAATAATATAGTTTAGTTGGAATTCTCGGGTCGAGGATCAGGACTTGGGAATAGTTCCGCGTAGAGATGGAACTTAACCTCATTGCGTTAACCGCGGTTAGATTCTAAATGGCGAATTCATATTTCTACGATGCACGCTCTGTGACCATAACTACTTTAGTTATATGGCTCCAGCAATGCGTGGGGCTGAAGTAACATAATGTATCGTACCTAAAATTATTCTTGATTATCTATACTTCTGTAGTCTATACTAATATTATAAATGCTAAAGTTTGGATGGATGGATGGATGGATGTTAGTTATTCAATCACGCCAAAACGACTGAACGGATCTGGACAAAATTGGCCCACTGATAGATTATAGTCTGGAATAACACATAGGCTACTTTTTATTCTGGAAAATTCAAGAGTTCCCGCGGGAACCAAATAACCTCAATCCACGCGGTTGATGCCGCTGGCATCAGCTTGTATTCTTGCTGGTTCTACTCAGTATTAATACATTCCAAACCAGGGGTAATTGACGAGACGAAGCAAAAGCATAGTTTTTAAGAGTTTGAACGTGAAAATTTGAATTAAAATTTAATTTAGATATACTAATTGATCCCCGCGACTTTGTCCCCGTGGATTGAGGTTTTTCGGTTCGGGCGGGAACTCTGTAATTTTCCGGGATAAAAAGTAGTCAAACTATAATCTATCTCTGTGCCAAATTTCATACAGACCCGTTAAACTGTTCTGTCCGTGATTGAGTAACAAACATCCATCCAAACTTTCGCATTTATATAATATTAGTATAGCTGATGTACACCCGTAATTCTCTGGAAGTGAGAAATTTTAATTGAAATAGTTTCCAAAGTCGCAGTCAAAGGCACTCGGACACTGAGGGAGTTTTGCTCTCGCCTCCGCTGGCTACTCCCAAAACTATTGAAGTTTTAGAAGCGGTTACATTCTCATTAAGCCGTAATTTAATTTTATGTTTGTAATATTAAAGTAGTAAATTAATTTGTAATAACGTAAACAAGCCTCAAGTATGACTGCCTCGTTGGTCTAGTGGTTAGCATAGTCGACTGCGGATCATCGAGGTCCTGGGTTCGATTCCCGGTCGGGCATAAAAGTTAGGTATTGTGTTTTTCAATTAAGAAATTCTCAGTGCCAGCCCGGAGTTGGAAGTTGGCGGTGTTTCACCCCCGTGCCTCGGAGAGCACGTTAAGCCGTCGGTCCCGGTTATTATCACTAACATGATAATAATCGTTAAAGCCCGCCAACCCGCATTGGAGCAGCGTGGTGGGTCTAAGCTCTAATTCCCGCTCTCCTATGAGAGTGGAGGCCTGTGCCCAGCAGTGGGACGTTAATAGGCTGTAGTGATGATGATGATGAACGTAAACAAGATATTATTATGATAAACATACCCAAATGTACCTAATTCAATAAATGTTAAAAAACTTAAACCAACCTACTACTCAGACTACTCCATCACAAACAGTTTGTATAGGTTAATGCGAAAGTACGTTTATTGGTTGGTCCTCCAATCACGCCGCAACAGAGAATTTTTGAAGGTTTATCCAAAACTCAATCAAGCCGTTACTAATAGAGACATGAGTGACGTGATTATTGGCATGGGCTACTTTTTATCCCGGGAAATCAACAAGGTTCCCCGTCATTTTTGAAACTTAAATCCATGCGGTCAAAGTTGGATGCATTATCTACGAGTAAGTATCTACTATCTAGTAAATCTATACTTAATATTATAAATGCGAAAGTGTGCCTGTATGCTAAGCTTTAACAGCCCACCATGTCAACCGATTTTGATGAAATTTGATACAAATATAGGTTGCATCCCGGGGGAGAATATAGGCTTTTATTCCGGAAAATTTCCGCGCGAAGCAATACACCTTAATCCACGACGAAGTCGTGGGCATCATCTAGCTTTTTTTTTTCTCTCAGATTGTTCGAGCTATCACTCAAATTCTTTGTTTAAGGCGGCCTTTCCACCAGAGATTCGCTACGTTGCTAAGCAACGGGTGTGCCAAAACCCACCAATAAGATCTTGGTCTAACTATGAAAACCAAGCGGTCTTATTGGTGGGTTTAACACATATCCGTAGCTTAGCAACGCTGCATATCTCTGGTGGAAAGGCACCCTACACCTTGTAAAATAGGATAGCTGCATACCCGTGTTGGGAAATGTTAATTTTCATTTCCCTAGTTTCTAAATTAACGCCAAATAACTCTAACCCCTTTTATGGACAAAACTGTATGTCACAACTAAAGTGGTGAAAGTTTGAGAAAAAAGCTGTGCTTTTAAATAGGTGATAATAAATTGGAGTCGAATATGGACTTTAAACTATGAGGCTGAAAGACCTGATTTTAATTTGACTGTTCCTTTTATGATGACACCTAATAGGAGTCTAAAAGAATGGATGGCATACCAACACGATTCTAAAAATAGGTATGTACCCTTATGGCAGTGGCGTGCACAGGGTTTGAAGATATTAGTTAGTTGGAATACCTATTTAGTGACTGTCATGATGAAAAATGAGCATTGACGTATTTCAATTTGGGTAAGCCGTGCTTTTGTACCTCTATGTACTGCACGCTACTGATTTAGGGCCGCTTTTAGAAGGATATCTAAACTGATTCAGAAATTTTGCACTGCTGTCACTTTTTGACAAGAGCATATTGCAGTAGCCAAAATGTGACAGCATTAAATAATTAACTAAATCAATGTAATTGCCCTTGTCCAAGTGAGCTTTAAAAAAGAAATAGCAAGTATTACTTGCTGCTGGGGGACGAGTGGTCTAGTTGCGACAACGCATATCAGTCGATTGCGATTGTGAAGCAACGTTGACCCAGGTCGGTAACTGGATTGGTAACCGAATTTGTAGGTCCGAATTTGGCCTTTTCGTTACGTCCGTCTCTCGGAGAGCACGTTGTGCCGTCGGTCCCGGTTATTTTATATAACATCTTATAATTATCGTAAGTAACGTAATAGTTGAATAATAGTAGTCTAAGTCGAATCGTATGCGGAAGGACCTGGGAAGCCACCTTTTTTGAGCCTCCACTTTTTTGGATGCAACGTCCATCATACCAATTTTCTTAGTATAAAATGCTGCCTATATGGTCACCCGGACCATAATAACGAATCGATTCCTCATTCATCAAAATCGGCCCCGAACCAGAAGTTTAGGCGCTACGGTGGAACATACATACACACATACATAGACTACTAAAATCGTAGCCCTGCCTTTTGACTTTGCGTACTATAAAACTATCTAACTACATCAGAAAAAGGCTCAGTAGCAAAATGCATTATAAAAAAACGTATAGACCCAACAAAAGTTAAACAACATTATCATATCAAAGTTTCATTCTCCCTAGTATTGTCAGTTCTAAAAGGTCAATTTTCCACCCCCTGTATAAATCCGAAATACAGGCGACATACTAACCATGAGCTTTCTTTTTTTAAAGTCGCAACTTTTATAACTCCCGGTTTGTTGGGTAACTTTGGAGAACAATGTCCGACAGTTTGGCACACCGATACTTTGTCTAGTGGAAGATTTTTTGAGTTTATTCATAAACTAGCTAATGCCCGCGACTTCGTCCGCGTGGATTAAGATTTTTTTATTATAAACTTTTGACCAAACGAAGGCGTTTCAATTTATAAAAACCACACGCCCCAACGGCTGAACGGATCTGGATGAAATTTGGCACAGAGATAGATTATAGTCTGGAATAACACATAGGCTACTTTTTATCCCGGAAAATTAAGGAGTTCCCGCGGGAACCGAAAAACCTCCATTTTCCGGGATAATAAGTAGCCTGTGTGTTATTCCAGACTGTAATCTATCTTGTTGCCAAAGTTCATCAAAATCCGTTCAACCGTTCTGGTGTGATTGAGCATCACTCATTCGCGTGACATAAGTTTTTTTCAATTCCCACAGGCACTCCTTTATTTTCCGGGATAAAAAGTAGCCTATATTACTATCCCACGGTATAATCCCTCTATAATGGTGAAACACGTACTTCTTCATATTTTAACGAAAGCCCAAATGCTGTTTTGTGGCCATATTTCACCCCTTCAGGGTCGGAATTTTGAAAAACTGTGAAACATATATGTTTTCATTTTCAACCCGCAGCTCATATATCAAGTTTCATAGCTATAACTTGAGAAATTAAGGACTTTCATACAAACTTTCAACCCCTATTTCACCCCTTCGGGGGTAGAATTTCGGGATAAAAAGTATCCTATGTCCTACCTCGTAGTATGGGCTCAAATCGTGCCAAGTTTCGTTTGAATTCATTCAGTAGTTTCGGCGTTATGCGCGGCCAAGATACAGACTGACAGACAGACAAAAATGAAAAAAATTACAGATTTGGCTTCAGTATCGAATAATGAGTAGGTACCCTCCAAAAAAAATTTTCAAAATATCTTCAATGTACAGAATTGGACCTGTTACAGTTTTATTATAAGTATAGATAAACTACGTACATGATGGTATAGTTTAAAAACAGCGCTTGCGCGGGATATAAAAAGTCTTCCCAATCATACTTTTTTTTTAGGTTAGCTCTTGGCTGCAATCAGACCTGCTTGCAAGTGGTGATGGCTAAGGTGGAGCGCGCTTACCTAGAAGATGCCTATTCACTCTTGAGTTGAAGGGTCCTATATTAAAAGAGGAGGGGAAAAGGGAAGGCGGAAGGGCATTCCATATCTTAGCGGTTCGAATTAGGAACGAGGAAGCAAAATACTGTGGGGTCACGTCACGCAAAAAGCATACGGCGTCCTTAGCGTGCAATATACCTAATAATGCTTTTATGACTTTGATCGGGCTGCCTCGCTTCTGCCCCGCATCAGGAATATTTGCAAATGCCTACTTGATTGCTTCTTTTTATACCGGAAAATTAAGAGTTCCCGCGCGTCTGCGTGATTTAAGTAAAAAAAACTTAAATCACGCAGACGAAGTTGCGAGCATCGGCTAGTGTACAATAAAATAAAATAAGCACCGAATTTTGTATAGTTTAAAAAGAAACAGCACTGTAAAGAGAACGCGCAGCGCTTTTGTGTCGGTGCACAATTGAAGTTTATCCCCGCGGGGGGTGGGAAATTAACTTCCAAAGGAGAAACGTTGACAATGCCTCAGAGAATGATCATTTAACAAGTTTGCTGTTTTATACGTTTGCTGGCTGTTTAAAAGTTACTATTTTTTGCAACTTGTTATAACAAGTTAGCCCTTGGCTACGATCTCACCTGATTGTTATTGATGATGCAGTCTAAGATGGTAGCGGGCTAACTTATTAAGGGTAATGCAGTTATATTAATCCCATACCCCTCTCGGTTTCTCTGCGGTACGTCTTTACCAGTAGGGTGATAACTAGCCACGGGCGAAGCCTGCCAGACCAGAGAAAATTCAGAAATTATAAGTTCCCAAATTGACCCTGCCGGGAATCGAACCCTGGACCTCCCACAATAAGACCACAGTGCTCACCGCTGTACACCCATTCTGGGTGGTGTCACAGACAAGCATATAGTTACAATAGTATGATAAATGATTGTTTGTTTGTGAAACAAACATTGAATAAATATATTTTCTTTCTTTCTTTCATTCTTCTTTCACTGCGCCAAGGAGGTCGTCAAAAGAGCCACAGACATAATCTAGTTTTATACCTAACTAGCTTAGGCCGCGGCTTCGCTCATGTTAGGTTCGATTTTCATACAATAATTTCTAAACCCTATTTTACACCCTAGAAGCGATAGCCTAGCGACACTCGAGAGTACAGTAAATATAATAAATAGATAGAAGTTTATTTCAAGTAAGAACTAGAAACTCCGGTAATAAAATTAAGTACCTAAATCCTTTTTTAGCTAATGCCTCATCATAAAACCTATCTGTATGCCATATTCAGGGCGATCCATCGAGTAATTTGAGCTGTGCGTTGATAGATCAGTCAGTCAGTCACCTTTTCCTTTTATAAACATATTTAGATATTAATAGACAGATTACAAAACCTGCTTTTTGCAGTCGGTTAACAAAAGACGCTTCAGTTCGACGCCATTTTATCATTACGCGGATGTGAGTAAATAATTCACACGAGATCTTGAAACTTTGCCCCGAGATTGTCACAAATCCAGCTAGTAGAAGAAACTCAACAAAAACACTCTTAAAAGATTAATTTTGCCACTTCATCCGCGAATAAACTTTCATGTACAAAGACTTTTATGTTGTACATATAAAAGAAAAAGATGTGCTTTCTTTTGAAAGTTGTAACTTTTAACAGAACGCGATGCTTGGCTGGAAACTTTGGGGTAGAATACACGGATACTTCGCCTAGGTACTAGAGAGTGCTTTTTTTTTAATGTTTTCCCTAATGAACGACGTGTTTCAGAGTTAAAGTTGATTGTTTAGAAATGAAAAATGCCTTAAGTTTTAACTTGTTTCTTTTTTACTTTGCAATTGTGCACTGTTGAGTCAACATCTCCTGAGGGTGCTGCGGTGTTGTAGTGAAAAATACTTTGAGTGTTTTGGAATATTCTTGATGTGGTTATTTCTTATTTTTAACTTCTTATTTTCTTTTAGTTTGAAATTGTGCATTGTTGAGTCGACATGTTGGAAAATTTAGGCTACGATAGGGTGGATGATAGAATCCAAAACGACTTGAGAAAGAAGGCACAGGAATGTCGACTTTACGTGCTCTCCAAGGCACGGGGGGCAAATTTCTAACTCTAGAAAGAAACTAGAAAATATTCTGAGAGTACTGAATTTGCAACAGAAAACCAAAAGAGCATAAGAAAGCCCTAAAAGCAAATACGCTAACCTACTTTGGCCTAACCTGGAAATCAAACTAATGACCTAGTTATACGCAGTCTCAAAAGTTTAAACATACTAACCACTAGGTCAATGAGGTCACCTTAATATACTAGAGATCTCATTACGACCTTGACCTTTTTAACACACGTTCCCCGAAAAACCTGAAACGCGAACTAGGAGGTTGACTTGAAATTTAATATTTACAAAAAAAAAACAAAGGTTTACAAACGTTGCCACCTCTCCTAATCCCGGATTACCCAATAACAATGAACTTTTACAAGTTTACCCCGTCTTTTCCGTCCCCTTTTAACGTACAGCAATTAAATACCTCTCCCTTTTCCACACGATCTCTCGTTATATAAAAGTTTCACTGTTAGTCCTAAGTTACGACCCTTACCTTTTTTAAATATTTATAAAATAGCCCGGGGGTTGAAAGGGGTTGTTTCGGTGAAATATCTTCGCGTTGGTATAGAGGTTGTAATTGGTTGGGAGGAAAACAGGGGTTTTAGTTTTAATATTGCCTTCTAGAGGTTAATAAGAAGTGTTAATATTGCAATTGTAGTTGGTATATTCATAGTAATTTTCTTCTTCTTTCTGTTCTTGTCCCACGCTAACTGGGGTCGCACAAGGAATATTTTATCAAAATACAAATTATTTATTTAACTTAAAGATTACATTCATAATGAATTATTGTCCTACAAACTTATCTGACCCGGTGCCAAGCGTCGCTAAAGATTAACTTAACAGGCATAAAAATGAGTTCCAATTTTGGCCACCGGGTCAGATAATTATGACGGAGTGTAGTAATATATTGATAATATTGTAGAAAATATCCAAGCAATAGCAGACTTATTAATTAAATAGTTTCCATTACAAATAGAAGATTTTCTTTCACAGTGTTGGATTTTTCAGAAAGCAGTTCTAGACCACTTCACTACTTTCCGTCATGCAATATTGTACAAGTAATATCTTTCTTGTATAATAAAAATACCTGAAGTATTAAATCGTGATAACTTTGCCTCGGAAGTGCAAATATACCAAGTGTCTCTTAATAAAGCAAAGCGAAATTTCCGCGCCGGATAGTTTTCTTCAAGGCTTTTACTTTTTCACTACAGTAAGTGTAAAAAATAAAATAATATTCTATCAAAGAAACGTATTACCTATTAATAGCTTTTTATCGAAACAATAAACCCAGAGCCGTAAAGCTCGTTAATTAAAAAAAAAACTACTTTTTGTTCATCACCACCGACAATTTGTACAAGTTTCGCAACCCTATCTTGTATATTATAGTAAAGGCAATGAGTTGCTAAAAAAACCATGTATGAACACCTATTTAATCTAACTTGGCCGCTAAGGTGCAAATATGTCGGTACGTATGCACCAGTGTGCTGTGTGTCTTGACAAAGCAAAGCGGAACTTCTGCGGCGGATAGTTTTCAAGGTTTTTGGCAAACTGTACTCGTTTATTTGGCGTATGCTCCGCGTATAGTTTTGGGAACTTATTTTGGGACTTTCGCGAAATAATTTTCCGCACTTTGTACATTGGATGTCGGCAAGAAATTCCTCAGCTTTTAAAAAAATTAAATTACAATCCTATTAGTCCCACTGGTGGGACTACACTAATATTTACTACGACAGTCTTGTGTAACCACGAGTCACAATTTAGCTGTTTGGAATTAGCTTATGCCTGAATGCTTTATCACATAGGCTACATTCAAAGAGTTCCCGCGTGACTTACAAAACCCTAATATGCACGCGGACGAAGTCGCGGAATAATATAATTCCAAAAAAAATGAAGAAAACGTCAATAGCATAGCAAAACGCAATACTTACAAGGGTCGAAAGAAATATATCAGTTCCTATTGCCTATTGGATACGGAACCGGCGAATTTGAATAAAAGGCTCTCTCGTAAAATAGTCGCCATCCTATTATTGAGGTCGTAGGGACGGGACGTGACTATCGAGAATCATATCGATGTCGATGATATTTTATCGATATGATTATATTACTTATGTTATATGCTTATTGCCTCGAATTGAACCGCCTCGTTGGTCTAGTGCTTATCATGTTCGATTGCGGCCGACGTTATCCCAGTTTCGAGTCCCGGGTCGGGCCCATAACAAGTATGTATTGGGATTTTCTGTCAAGAAATGTTTCAATAGTAACCCGGAGTTAGGAACTTGGCGGTGTCTCACCCCCGTCCCTCTGAGAGCACGTATAAGCCTTCGGTCCTGCGCCTGATCTCTCTCCGGCTACGAGAGTAAAGGAACAGTGAGTGTGCGCACACACTAATTGTGCACTATAATATCTCCCGCGCAGATGTTAACCTCTCTGGAGGGATAGGCTGAAATTCGGCCGGAAAGACACTCCTTATCGATACTCCAAGGCGCATGCCCTCAGAAACCTATCAATACAACCCTTCACCCTCATAAACCGAGATCCTAGACATATCAGCCTCGCTCGATTCATCTCGGGGTTAAGCTTACACATAAAAACCGTCTAAGTGCGAGTCCGACTCGAACACGTAGGGTTCCGTACCGTCGTACAAGTTTATTATAAGGTAGTTGGGACCCCCTTTAATTTGTACTTAACTTTATTTTATTTTCATTATTTTGTTACTATAGCAGCTAACTGCTAAAATTTTACTCCCTCTTTGAAAATTTCATGTGTCCTATTCATCAATTCAGGGGCCATACTCAAAATGACAGTTTGATGTCACGGTACCTTGACGTTCTTAAAATAAAGATTTACCCCTATGAGTTTCTACATGGCATCGTACCGGAACGCTAAATCGCTTGGCGGCACGTCTTTGCCGGTAGGGTGGTAATTCGCCACGGCCGAAGCCTCCCACCAGATTTTGTTGTTATAGAAAAATACACTGAGAAAATTACAACTGCCTAGGTACAACGGTTCAGGAACTATAGCCCTGTGACGGACAGACAGACGGATGGATAGTGAAGGATTAGTAATAGGGTCCCGTTGCCATCCTTTGGGTACGGAACCCTAAAAACGCCCTTCTTCGCCCTTTCCGCCCTTCTACGGCACAAGATTTCGCGCTTAGGTTAGGCTTATTGAAGATTTTTCATTTTGCGTTTGTTTTAGTGCTATTTGAAGCTTTATAGGGGTTTTTCGTTTATTTTATTGCAATTCTGCGTTTCGTTGAATGTCTACACTAGTTAGCCCCCTGGCGTCACCTGAATGGACTTTTTAAATCGAATTTGAAAAAAAAATCCACCTATTTTCCTCATTTTTAAAACATCGATGTGGTGTTATGACTCATGATAGAGCTAGCAGGGACCATACTGCCAATGTTTAAAGCTAAGCTTTAAAGCAATACCTAAGCAATATTACTCAAAATGACAGCGATGTCACGCTCGTACTTTGACGTTCATAAAATAAGGAATATAATTGTAAAACACGAAAGTCAACAATTAGCTATTGTAGGTTTTTTTGGAAAGTTTAATTGCAATGTTTTCAACAAAGTGTTAAAAAATGGGATGTTACGGATAGGAAATTTCGGATTTCGATACGGATACGGATATAGGTATTAATACCGGTTTCAGATGCGGTTAATTTCGGATAGTTTTTGTTACGGATATTAGATTATTATTAGCTAGTGTGTCGGCTCAGCCGGGCAAAAACAAAAAACTGTCATATAAAAACATGTTTCATTAAATACTCCGTTCGAAATCATTCGAAATTTATGTGTTGGATACGGTTACGGATAGATTTTTATTTCGGATATCCGTTTAGGTACAGTTACGGAGTTCCTTAATATCCCTGTAAATAAAAATAAAGGTTGTACAGGCCTGCCAATAGATGGCGCTGCACGTAATTGTATCGTGCTAACGAATGGTGATTTTTACTTAGTGGAAACTCGCACGACGTCTTGCGGTACGATGGTAGAAGGGTGAAGGAGGTACAAGATCGAACAGCTCCTGAGCACACTCCCCGAAATATATCCTATATGTAATGTAGGATAATATAGATGTAAGTGCGGGTAGGCTAAGAAATTGTGTCATCCTTTCAATTGAATGTGAATGTCAGCTGTCACCGTCTTCTCTCTCAATAAATGCCTTTAGAGTCAGACGTGTTTATTTCTACTCGAATATATAATAAACTGGCGACGAGGAAATCGGTGAAAATATTAACGCGTGTGTATTGTGTGGTGGAATACGCGAGTTAATTCTATTCGTTTGTCGCAAAATAATCTACGATTACCGCGATGTCGGTCGGAAAGATTGGAGCGTTCGATGTGGTCAAGGACAACTGGGACTCATACGTAGATAGGCTGGAGCAATATTTCATAGCGAATGATGTCAAACCAGCAGTTAAAGTAGCAACGCTAATAACGGTACTAGGCAGTGACGCGTACGAACTGATGGTTAACTTGTGTACACCCGTCAAGCCGTCGCAAAAAACATTTGAAGAATTAGTCACCCTTATGAAGGAACATTTACAACCTAAACCTAGCTTATTAGCAGAACGTTTCAAATTTCGGAGGCGTATTCAACAGCGGAATGAAAGCATAGCAGATTACGTGACGGAATTGAAAAAGTTAACGAAGCACTGTCGGTTTACACCGGAATTGATTAAAGAAAATTTACGAGACCAGTTTGTATGCGGTTTATCGAGTGAATTAATAAGGCAAAGGCTGTTTACAGAAGATGATATCACGTTCGATAAGGCTTTTAAATTAGCAGTAGCCATGGAGGCGGCGGAGGCAGATGCGGCCCTGGTACAGGAGCGTGCCGGGGGCAGTGGTGGTTCATCTGCAAGTTCCGGACAGGCGGGCGCTGCGAGGCGAGAGGGCGAGGGCACGGAGTTACATAGAATAGCGGCCGGGAACAAACCAGCACGGAGCCCGCGAGGCGGCCGGCCGCATTCTAATGCATCATACGGCAGTGGCCCAAGTGGCACGAGCGGAGCGGGCGGAAAAGTGCGAAGTGGTGGTGCCACGGCATTTAAGCGGAATGTGAGCAGTAAGAAGGAGGAGTGTACTGTGTGTGGGGGAAATCATCCCGGCTCTTCCTGTAAATACAGGATGTATGTGTGTAGGGTATGTACTCGCCAAGGCCATTTACGGATTATGTGCCCAAATTTGCGTCAAGAAGCTGCGGTAAATCACGAGGAAGTAGTCCACTCAGATAGCAGCGACGAGACTAGTGACGAGGTAAATAACTTTTCTATTGAGTCGAGACAGTTGTTAAAGTTTGGACCATACGTCATAGTTGTTTACGTGAATAATATTCAGTTATCGATGGAGATTGACACGGGTTGTGCTATTTCATGCATTAGTATGGACTGCTACAAGAAATTATTTGCAAATATAAAGCTAGAATCCAGTGATTTGACATTACGTTATTATACAGGCGAGATTGTGAAACCAGTAGGTAAAATACCTGTGTTAGTTACACATAAGCATACCAGTAAATGTTTAGATTTATACGTAGTAAACAGTGGTAAAACTAGTCTGTTAGGGAGACAGTGGATAAGTGAATTAGGTATTACATACCCGGTTACTAGCTGTAATAAGATAAGCTATGTACGGAATCTGTTTAACCTCGAATCGTTCAGTTCCAGATATTGTGAGGTGTTCTCGGATGGCCTAGGGAGATATACTGGTGGGCCGGTGTCCTTTCACCTGCGGCCGGAAGCGAAGCCCGTGTATTTACGTGCGAGGCCTTTAGCCTACGCGCTGCGCGAGCCGGTTGAGCAGGCCCTGCAGGCGCTGGTAAGGGATGGCGTGATCACTCCGGTAAGCAGCTCGGACTGGGCGACGCCCATCGTACCGGTCATGAAAAAAGACGGAACTATACGGGTATGTGGTGATTTTAAATTAACATTAAATAAATGTCTCGAGGTGGATCGTTTTCCGTTACCGCGGCCGGAAGACTTATTAGCTAAGTTATATGGCGGGGAGAAATTCACAAAAATCGATTTGTCACAGGCGTATGCGCAATTTGAATTAGATGATAAGTCAAAAAAATATACAGTGATTAACACGCATAAAGGTATGTTTATGTACAATCGGTTAATTTATGGATTAGCATCGAGCCCGGGCATATTTCAGAGGAAACTTGAACAGTTATTCGCGGACATGCCCAGGGTAGGAGTATTCCTTGATGATCTTATCATCACAGGGGAGGATGATCAGTCACATCTCGAAACCTTGCATAAAGTGTTTGACAGATTGCGTAAATGGGGGTTAAAAATTAAGAAAGAAAAATGTACTTTCTTCGCGGACTCCGTCACTTATTTAGGATTCATTATTAGTAAGGATGGTGTGCAAACTTGCCCAGATAAGGTAAAAGCCATAAAGAAGGTACCGGTGCCTACAAACGTATCAGAATTGCGCTCATTTTTGGGAATGGTGATGTATTACGCGAAATTTGTGCCGAATATAAGTAGCATTTTGTCACCTTTATATAATTTACTTCAAAAAAATGTCGCGTTTGTTTGGTCCAAAGAGTGTGACATTAGTTTTAGCAAGGTAAAGGAAATGTTGACTTCAAAAGTAATATTAGCCCATTATTCCTTAAATTTACCGTTAGTGCTCACAACCGATGCCAGTGCGGTAGGCGTTGGGGCCGTGATATCACACATCATGCCGGACGGCGGCGAGCGGCCGGTCGCGTTTGCGTCGCGAGTGCTCAACGCAGCGGAGAAGTCGTACTCGCAAATAGAACGCGAAGCGCTAGCGATCATATACGGAGTTAAGAAATTCCATCAATATTTATATGGGCGACAGTTTGTTTTAAGAACCGATCACAAACCCTTGGTAACTATTTTCGGTAGTAAGGCGGGCATACCGGTAATGGCTGCGAGTAGGATGCAACGGTGGGCCGTGTTACTCGCAGGTTATGATTACCGTATTGAATACGTGCGTAGTGAACAAAATGCGGCTGATGCGTTATCACGTTTGCCAGTAGGCAAAGAGAAGGCGGAAACTGCGGAGAACACATACATCAATTTCATACAAGATTTTCTTCCAATTACTAGGGAAGTAGTTAATGACCACGTTAGCAAGGATGAAGTTCTCAGGAAAGTTTTTACCTACGTTCAGAGTGGCTGGCCTAATCAATGTAAAGAAGAGAACATAAATCCATATTTCACGCGGCGGAATGAACTGTACATTGATATGGGTTGCATAGTTTGGGGATACAGGTTAGTTATACCTAGTGCTTTACGAGAACCGTTATTAAAGGAATTACATGCTAATCACATGGGTATCATTAAAATGAAATCTATAGCTAGAAGCTACTTTTGGTGGCCGGGCATCGACGCCGATATTGAAAACATCGCGCGTACCTGTACTACGTGTGCCGAAGTGGCCCCGGCACCGGACCGCGTCACGCCGCAACCTTGGCCTTATACAGCCACACCATGGACTAGGTTACATGTAGACTTTTTAGGTCCGTTCCATGGTAGAACCTTTTTGGTTTTGATAGATTCCACGTCTAAATGGTTAGAGATATTTCAAATGCAGAGGACAACAGCCGGAGCTGTTATTAAGGTGTTACGGGAAACATTTGCCCGTTTTGGACTACCCCGGGAAGTGGTGAGTGACAATGGGCCGCCTTTTTCTAGCGTAGAATACGGTAATTTTATGCGAAATAACGGTATTAAGGTGACATTTACAGCGGTATATCACCCGTCATCGAACGGAGCAGCGGAAGGGGCAGTTAAACTGTGTAAAAGAGCGTTAAAAAAGGCCATGCGCGAGGGTTCCGACGTGGACGCTGCCCTACAATCTTATTTACTAGCGTATAGGAATGTCGAGCACAGTACCACAGGTGTTTCTCCGGCCATGTTATTGCAAAAACGTAATTTACGTTCGCGGTTAGACTGTTTACGGGGAGATACTCATATCGAGGATCGGGTACGGGAAAAACAGAGTAAGCAGATGGTTAGCGCGGGAGGAAGTCAGAGAGATTTCAAAGTCGGTGATAACGTTTGGGCTAGATCTTATACAGGTGGGAAGAAATGGGAAAAAGGGCGAGTAGATAAAGAGATGGGATCACGTCATTATATCGTGGTAGGAGAAAACGGTTCACCGATTAAGAGACATGTTGACCAGCTCAAATATCGATGGATTAACACATATAACCCGGATGTCTCAAATGTAGAAAGTCCGAGTAACCGTGATCATATATCTCTTACCAGTACGAAGCAACCCGAGGTTTCATGTGAACCAAGTACCTCTAGGGAATCAACGGGGTCAACTCAGTCAGGCTCTGAGCAAAAGGTGGAACAGTCACCACAATCACCAGTATATGCACCTAGAGCGACCCTTAGGCCTAGACATTTAAGGAAACAAGTACAGAGATTCGGTTTCGAATTTGATTAGGTTAGGTTAATTAGGAGTAAGGTAGATTAAGGGTGGAGGTGTAATGTAGGATAATATAGATGTAAGTGCGGGTAGGCTAAGAAATTGTGTCATCCTTTCAATTGAATGTGAATGTCAGCTGTCACCGTCTTCTCTCTCAATAAATGCCTTTAGAGTCAGACGTGTTTATTTCTACTCGAATATATAATACTATAGAATACCGCTAGGCCAGCTACCTTACGGCGGTGATCTAGAGACTGAAGTTTCGCCAGAAGGGGTGAATCTTCGCCAATCAATCTCCTAGCCCGACGATCTACGGCGTCAAGAGCCGCCAGCTGATACTTAGCAGAGCCATCATAAAGGTGACTGTAGTACTCCATGCACGACCGAACCTGGGCTTGGTATAGGGTAATCAGTTGCCGTGGCGTGAAGTACTGCTTGACCTTGTTAAGTATGCCGAGCTTTTTGGCGGCTGTCTTGGCTTTCGCTTCGATTGACCTCCCGAAGTTGATGTTGGCCGTGATGTCAAGGCCTAGGAGATCAATGTGATCGGTAATGGGTACGGAAACATCTCGGAAAGTGGGAGTCAAGACGAAAGGACTCCGTTTCGCTGTGAGCAGACACGCCTGCGTTTTGGAGGCGTTAAACTCCACCAAATTGGCAACACCCCAATCTGAAACGAATTTCAGGGTAGAGTTCAACCGCTCAATCATCGCCTCTCTGAGTTCATTGGTATCAGAGCTATTTGCGCGTGGACTGGATATATATCTCTCCGTTACAGTACTGTCGTCTGCATACCCAAGGATTCCGGGTTGCAACAGATCATTGATGTGTAACAGAAATAGTGTAGCGGAGAGAACAGACCCTTGAGGAACACCGGCATTAATTGCCATAAGATCCGACGAGCAGCCATCGATGACTACTCTGAAGGATCGATCACTCAAGAAATCAGATATCCAGTCGCACAGTCGCACGTATAAGTAAACGGCATGTTTTGATAAATAGATAAACATATGGAAGCGAATCAGTCTTTCATTAAATTAGCAGTTAAGTTGTGAAGTGTACAAAGTACAAAGGTGTACACACATATCCCTGTGAATAAAAATAAAGGTGTACTCACATATAACAGTCAGGGACGCGTTCGCTCGTATGACCTTATGTTTGGGCGCTGGTCCCACTTGGCACTGGTACTCAGCGTCGTCTTCCAGTGTGACGTTGACTATTCGAAGGTTGTAGATGCCGTGGCGACGGTCTCCGAACATGGTGTAGCGAGGGTAGCCGGGTATCACTGAGGAGTAGCCTGGGGACAAAATATGTATGTTAGTCTTCTTACACAGATACGATTGAAGTATAGTTCGCGCGCGAGTTGAATGCAGAGCTTAGGCATGTGTCACCTCAGACCACGACTGCATTCAACTCGCGCGCGTACTCCTAGGTATGCATCTATACTCTACAGAAGTAATAATGAGTAGAAATAATGGTGGGAGATCCCGATTCCCGGCGGGTCATTTTAGGAATTTGTAATTTTTGAATTTTCTCTAGTCTGGCCTGGTTGGAGGCTTCGGCCGTGGCTTTACCACCGGCAAAGACGTGCCGCCAAGTAAGTTGCGTGTAGAAACCGACTAGGGGTATGGGTTTAATATAACTGCCATGCCCCTAACAGGTTAGCCCGTTAACATCTTAGAGTGCATCATCACTAACCATCAAGCGAAATCATAGTCAAGGACTAACATGTACTCGTAGTGGATAAAAATAATGTTAGTTCAAAACTATAACAGTAACTACTAATTACCTATTTGAATTTAACCGCCCAATATGCAACTGGTCCTAAAGGTCTAGCTTACTTTTAACCATTCTTTTTACTATTTAAAGGGTAGTTAAAACTTAAAAACCCTAGTGAAGCAAAGCTTCGAGTCTCTGAGGCATTAAACTTTCTATTGAGCGTTTGTAGCTACTTAATTAAAGTTCGTACACCATTTTTTTTTGCTTTCTACTGAATTCTAAACGAAGCTTATTTTCTTTAGAATCCGCTCATTTTAATAATATATTTTTCCGTTAACAAGTTTTGAGATAGCCTACTTTTGATTTTAAAATAGGAATGTTGCCAAAAATAAAGTATTAATTCTTAATGACCCATACTAATATTATAAATGCGAAAGTGTGTCTGTCTGTCTGCAACGCTTTCACGGCCCATCTGTTCAACCGATTTTGATGAAATTTTGTACAGGGGTAGGTTGTATCCCGGCGTAGGCTACCTTTTATCCCGGAAAATTAAAGAGTTCCCGCGGGAATCAAAAAATCTTAATCCAAGCGGACGAAATAAGTCCGTATAGAGGCCAGTCATTTTCAAAGACAAACTTTATCTTTATAGTCCTAAAAATGTTAGCATTTTAGCTAAAACTTGCGTTCCATAGCAGGCATTTTCTCTTTACAAAAGTGAGCTTTACAAAAAACATTTTAAAAAAACGGATTTCGCCCACTTTTTCGCGGTTTGCGATGCGCCGGCAAGCTCCCGGGCACCGATGCGTTTACCGTACATAACTTTCAGTTGGTCTAGCTTAATTTAAACTGAAAAAACTCGAGTTAAATAGCTTTCGTAGCCAGTTTAAAACGACCTAGAAGTTCTTTCGAAGAAACAGCCTTCGAGTATCAAGAGTTATAGCGCCGTGTTTCATGTAAAAAAGGCTTTTTATTGAGTGTTTTGCAGTTTTAAGTTACAAGCGGAGTTTTACGTATTTTGTAGTAAGTAAATTTTAATTAGAGATTTAATGTTTACATGACTAATTTTTTTTAATTGCTGCGATTTTTCCTGTTTTTTTTTCTATGGTAAGCCTTTGACTGCGATTACACCTGGGGCCATACCGCCAACGCTTAAAGCCATATGGTTCATTATTTTTGACTTTCGTGTTTTACAATTATAATCCTTATTTTAGAAACGTGACATCAATCTGTTGGCAGTATGGCCCCTGAACGTTTACTCACTTTGACAAAACGTGCCACTTTGACAAACTCATGGTATGAAATTACTCGCTTACACTTGGCGTAGTGAGCTCTCACGTCGATCAATCGAATTTGCAATGTAAAACCTCGGAGTAACCGTACTGGATAAGTGATGATGCAGTCAAACTGTACCCCTAATCGGTTATTAAATCGAATAGTACTGGAACGCTAGATCCATTGAAATAGAATAGGTATTAAAATTCTTCATCAATGGCTAGATCGCTAAAAATTTTCAAAAGTCAAAACGCGCGCTTATGGGATTTTGTATGAAATACAGAATTATGACGTTATCTAAATTCGACGCACTTTTTTTAATTCAATCGATAGTCTAAAGTGGTTTTCAACATAAAACCAACAGGAGACGTTGGTTATTTATTAATTTTTTATGACTTTTAAAAGATCGTCTATTTAATAAGATCACAATAAAATAATTTATTTGACTAGTCAAATAATGTTTTATTTTTTTAAATGGCGCCGATTGTGAATCTTAGAGGCCAGAGCCAAGCGTGATAATTGCTTCATGGTGATAAAAAATGATAAATTGAAAACCGTAAAATTGATAATTTGATAACTGAATAAACCACCTTGAGGTTCACGGTTCTTGTGTGGAAAAACATAGAGCATGGATTAGAAATGCATATAATTAAAAAATAGTTTTAGCATGATCAAAATAATTAGAAGCCACGATAACCTTGTAATTATTACACATCATTTTCTACAAATCACCGGTGCACTACTGACCAAGAGTTTGGGACCTATGAGAATAAAAAATAAAAAACTTATTCCATGCGGAAGAAGTCACGGGCATCCGCAAGTCTTTACTAATATTATAAATGCGAAATTTTGAATGGATGCTTGTTACTCAATCACGTCTGACGAGTTAACGGATCTGGATGAAAATTGGCACAGAGATAGATTATATTCTGGAATAACACATAGGCAACCTTTTATTCCGGAAAATTAAAGAGTTCCTTCGAGAACCAAAAAACCTCAATCCGCGTGAACGAAGTCGCAGGCATCAGCTAGTAAATCATAAAAAACAGAAGTAAGTTGCAAAGTGTGTTTACTTTGCAAACCAAATTTTTAACTAGCCATCGAGTAGAGGTCATCGACTTTCCTATTCGTACTTTAATTACATTATACTACCTGAAAGGTAGGTAGGTACTATTAAATATTCTGTGCGCAATTTCGTCCGCATGGTTTATATTTTTTTGATTCCCGCGGGACTTTGTTGCGGCGTGATCGAAAGACATACCAACAAACCATGAAAAAAACACACTTAAAATATTAGTATGACATGATATTTAAAAATACCTACTATAATAATATAAAGAAATTCTAACAATGTCAGCACTCAATTCCTCTATTGACAAGATCCGGACGAAGTTAGGCAATTGAGCTTAACGGGATGAAAATTTCCGGATAATTTAATTAATCTAATTACAGTAATTCAGGGGATTACAATAGCTTCCGGAAAACGGGGTGAATGGCCGCGGAATATTTCGCGAGATGTTTTGAAGTCGGCAATAGGGATGGTGCCGGATTATTTCTTACTGATTATTAAAGAGTCTTCCAAAAGATCTAAAATTCACAGATCTGTTAGTTTTAAGTTTGATAATTAAGTAACCATTTTAAACTACATATTAGAGAAAAAAGTGTGTTGAAATTTTATGACGTCACAACTATGTATTTCATACAAACTTTTTTTCAAATTCCACCACAAGTTAGCCCTTGACTGCGATCTCACTTAAAGGTAAGTGATGATGCAGTTTAAGATGGTAGCGGGCTGCCCAGTTAAGTGTTACGACGAAGTTACGACACTTATATTAAGCCCATACCCTTAATCGATTACTAGACGGCATCGTACCAAAATCGCTTGGCGGCATGTCTTTGGTAACTAGCCACGGCCGAATTCTCCCACCAGATCAGATTAGAAATCTGTGCGTAAAGTCGTTGGTTCTAAAACCATATGTTGCAAAGATGATCGCAATTTAATTATCACAAGTTCTGAGCTACAGGCGGCAGATCTGTTTCAACTTTGACATGGCATTCCTGCATGTCAGTGTTAATAGTTAATTACAACACTAGTGCATAAGGGGCTGTATAATGCTCCCCCACCCCAAGTATCCGAGATACTACGGCCATGACACAAGTTCGTTACAATTATGTCCATGTCAAATGTGTTCACCTTCAAGCTATGAGCTGTGTAAAGTATTAGGGACGTGTCAATCAAACACGGGCGTTAGGCATGCACTAATTTATTATTGATGACATATGACATTTAGTATATAAAGATTATTAGCATACCCTCACATCTTCCCCTTTTTAAAATTAAAATAAATATGACCATTATCCTTCCTTTCAAAATTAAACAAATTTAACTTTTTAGATATTTAACAAAACAAAAAAACTGTCAAACGCCTAACAACCTATACCTAAAATAACATAATATAACGTAACGATATATCCAAATACACACCAATAATAAAGATTAACAATAAATAAGTAAAATCAATTAAAAATCCTAATGTCCATTATTCCATCAAATGAATTCATTATTGCTAATTCTATATTCAAAATTATTAAGTAGGTATTCAATTATTAATTACTCAGTAAGTACCGTACACTTATGATCAGGCATAAAATCTAGGTAAGTAAGTATGTATATTATTATATTTTATTCACTATTCTATTATTTCATTTCATCATTATAAATTATCAATATGTCATGCAATTACCAATAATAATAATTAACTTTTAACTAAATTTTCAACAGTAAAAAATCAAAATTCATCACTTATATAAATATAAACGTCAATAGTTCATAGTCTTCGTGGAAATGGATTGACGCTCACGTGAACCCCCATCTATCCGGAGCTCTCACTGTCCTGCCATAACGAGTTACATATGGGTTATAATCATTATTCGTACCTGTACTTACATTGTTAGTTTGACTAGATTCTACTTCTACTCCTACATTACAATCTATATCGTCATATTCGAATTCATAGGAAGGCGTGTCCTGTCTTGGCGACGAGTCGTTTATAATGTATCGTCTATTACGAACTAACTTTTTCCCACTTAAAGTAGTCACCTCATAAGATCTATTAGCAAGAATCCTACTTATCGTCCCTGGTATCCATCTTTTTGTGCGCAAGTCATAAATCCTTACATTTTGCCCGTTACCTAATTCCTTTAAATCTCTTGCATTCTTATCATAATAAAATTTTTGTTCTTTTTGTCTATCCAGTAACTTCTGTTTTATATTTTCATGAACTTTTCTAGATATCGGCAAAATACTTCTAAATTTCCTACTCTGTAATAATTCTGCCGGAGAAGGCAATTCGGTTGACAAAGGAGTATTTAAATATTCTAATATAGCCAAGCGGTAATCCGAGCCTTTTTCTCTAGTCTTAATCATCATATGTTTCACCGTCTGAATGGTACGCTCAACCTGTCCATTGGACTGTGGGTAATGTGGTGACGAAGTAATATGATTAAATTCCCATTCTAAAGCAAATTCCCTGAAGCAATTCGAGCTAAACTGAGGTCCCCCGTCAGAGATCACAACAGAAGGAATTCCTTGGTGACAAAAAATATTTTTTAAACAATTAATTACATACACTGAATCAGTAAACTGTAATTCAACTATTTCAAAAAACTTACTGTAATAATCGACTATTATCAAGTAATTAACACCCTTCAGTTGAAACAAGTCAATGCCAACTTTAACCCACGGGCTTTCAGGAATTTCATGGGACTGCAATTTCTCTTTTTGATTTATTTTTTTATGCGTAAGACAAACACCACAACTATTTATCAAATTTTTTAAATCATTATTGATACCTGGCCAAAATATTGTCTCCCTAGCCCTCAATTTAGTTTTTTCTAACCCCATATGCCCTATATGTATTCTACTTAACATCTCTTTCCGTAAGTTTTTTGGTACCACCACCCTTTCGTGCTTCCAAATCAATCCATAGGCAAAAGATAAATTCTCTTTATAATTCCAATATGGCCTAACTACCTCCGCTACGTCATTCTTCTCCGCCGGCCAGCCTCTGATAATGTATTTCTTTACCTGTTGTAGTTCAATATCATTCTCAGTATCTTTCTGTAAAGCTACAAACTGTGCATTTTCAAAATATTGCGTAAGCGCCGAAGCCGCATCGCGAGTGACAGCACACACCTCGTCGTGAAGAGAGCCTCGACTCGAATGAAGCGCCGCGGCCGGCGCCGGTTCATATGCACGCGATAACGCATCGGCGATAAATAGATGCTTCCCTGGCTTGTACACTAACTTAAATGTATAACGTTGCAATCTTAGCAACATTCTCTGTAACCGTGCAGGAGCATCGGTAATCGGTTTTTTAATAATACTTATAAGAGGCTTGTGGTCGGTCTCAATGGTTACATCTGCCTTTCCATAAATATACGCATAAAACTTCTCACACGCAAACACACACGCATACAGCTCCTTCTCGATTTGAGCGTATCTCTGTTCAGCCTTAGTTAACGCCTTGGACGCATAACAGACTGGTAACCCATTTTGCAACAAACAAGCGCCTAATCCACTTTTACTTGCATCCACTGATATAACAATGGGTAGATTACCATCATAATATTGTAAAACTGGGCGACTAGATAAACAATACTTAATATCCTTAAAACATTTCTCGTGCCTCTCATCCCAATGCCACTCAATCTCCTTCCTCAACAATTCCCGTAATGGTTGAACCCTATCCGACAGATTAGGAATAAAACTACCTATATAATTTACTAACCCCAAAAATCTTTCAACGTCTTTCTTATCCTTCGGCATTGGCATTTTTGTAATAGCCGTAATATGACTGTCATCTGGATACAGCCCATTTTTTGTAATCCTATGACCTAAGTATTTTATTTCCTCCAATCCAAACTTACACTTATTTTTATTTAGTCTTAAATTAATCTTTCTACATCTTTCCAATACTTTCTTCAATCTCTCGTCATGCTCTTCTTTATTACGCCCGTATATCAGTAAATCATCAATATACATACAAACTCCTTCCAAGTCATCAAAGTTTTCTATCATTTTTTTATGAAATACTTCCGACGCTGAACAAATTCCAAAGGGCATCCTCAAAACTTATATCTCCCAAATGGAGTGTTAAATGTACAATACGCACTACTTCTCTCATCTAAAGAAATATTCCAGAAGCCTGAAGATGCATCTAGAGTACTAAAATATTTAGCTCCCGATAATCTCGATAAAATTTCATCCAGCGTCGGCAACCTAAAATGTTCCCGTTTAATTGCTTGATTTAACTCCTTAGGATCCAAACATATACGTAAGTCACCGTTAGGTTTTTTTACTACAGTAATACTGCTAACCCAGTCAGATGGACCCTCTACTCTCGCAATAATCTTTTGCGATTCCATTTCCGATAATTTTTTCCTAACATCCTCCCTAATAGCAAACGGTAACTTCCTAGGAGCATGCACAACAGGGACGGCATCTTCCTTTAAATGTATTTTATATTGCCCCGGTAAGCATCCAAGACCTTGAAACACGTCCTCGAATTTCCTTATAAAATCCGGCCTACAATCACTACTCTGCACCGACATGACACGCCTAACTAAGTCTAGTTCTGTGCAAGCATAACGTCCCAATATGGGAACAGACTGTACTCTAGCTACTTTAAATTCAAGCATATAAGTATTGTCCTTGTAAGTCACACTTAAAAATATTTTCCCTAAGACATCTATACTTGCACCAGAATAACCATTTAATTTGGTCTTTGTCTGCAATAAACAATCTCGGGATATGTTCAATCTTTCAAAATATCGTAATGGCAAAACATTCACATCAGCACCGGTGTCTAATTTAAATGTAATTTGCGTTCCACATATATTTAAAGTAATATTCCAATCACAATTGTTATTACCTAATGAGTAAATTACCTGATCGTCTAATTCCTCAATATAATGCACACCACAAACACGGGCAAAATGATGCATTCCTGAACACCGCACACACCTTTGACCATATGCCGGGCACTCAAACTTTCTATGCACATGTCCACAAAAATTACACATCCTACTTGAACCCGGGATAGAAGGCCGCTGGATAGTGTTGTTTCCACTAGCCGCTAGGGGGCGCCCGCGCGATGCATGCGCACGCGCAGTGCGCGGCCCTGTCCCGCGCTCACCTCGTCCCGCGCCCTGCCGCTCCGTCGGTGCATCGCGTACCGCACGTCGTACTCGCCCTCGCGATGACGTCATCTTACTAACGAATGAAACATCTTTCTGACTTTTATAAACTTGATGAACGTTATATTGTGTCCCTTCTATTTCAGGTTTAATCTTCTCCGAATACGTCTTCGATGCCACAGCTGCACGACAAATATCCATAGCCTTCTTTAACGTCAAGTCATCCTCTCTTAACAAACGTTCACGAATCGACGAACTCGAGACGCCACACACTAATCTATCCTTGATAAGCTCATCATGTAAATCCCGAAATTCACAAGTTTGAGCTAACTTTCCCAGTTCAAACACATATTGCTCAACGGATTCATTTTCGCGTTGATCACGACTAAAAAACTTATGCCGCTCAACGGTGACATTTCGCTTCGATTGAAATTGTTCATCTAGTTTTTTCCAAATGTAATCAACCGTCGTACATTTCTCTGGCGAACGATCCAAAATATCCCGACACTGCTCACCCACTACGTGCAACAGAATATTTGCTTGAATTTCCGCTGGCTTCTTATTTATTTCACACGCTTTGCTGTATATTTCGTAGCTTCGTTTCCATTTCGTCCATCTCTCATTAAGACTCCCGGCATCCGATGCATTTTTGTCGAAACAAAACGAAGACGGCGGTGATAAAACACTTTCCATTTTAGCTATTTTCCACTTTTTAACATAACGGCTGCGCCATGTAAAGTATTAGGGACGTGTCAATCAAACACGGGCGTTAGGCATGCACTAATTTATTATTGATGACATATGACATTTAGTATATAAAGATTATTAGCATACCCTCACAAGCTGAAGCGATTTTATAACAATGTTATAATAGCTATTTATGCAACTGTATCGTAATGAGGGTCATTTTAATTCGAGTGCTGTTTTTTGATACGAGGCTTGCCGAGTATCAAAATAGGATAGTACGAGAATTAAAATGACTAATTACGTACAGTTGCATACAAGATTTTATCTACGACAAGGACGTCTTTATAATTTTTTACTTTATAAATTAATAAAAAAGTCAAATCAATCAAATTTGGGAAAGTGCCAGAACCCAGAGCCGCTAAGCTATAGGTATCCTATTTATGAAGATAACCATATCGATACAGCTACGACTCATAACGATACAGCTCCCATACAACGAACTGTATCGTTATGAGAAGCAAACACGAAAGAGGGTTCAATTCGATATAGTTGTCAAATTCGAAATTGGAACTTTTCGATGCTGGAGTAGATAATAGTTTCTTACAGTACAAGTGCATAAGGGGCTGTATAATGCTCCCCCACCCCGTATCTGAGTTACTACGGCCATGACACAAGTTCGAGTGGCGTTACAATTATGTCGATGTTAACAGTAATTGCCTTTAATTTATGAGCTGAAGCGATTTATTTAAAAAATATATATACAAATGATGCCCGCGACTTTGTCTTCGTAGATTTAGTCTTTAGATTTCTAGAGGAACAGCATTATTATAAAGGTTAGAAGCGGGAGTGTGAACGGTGCATATTATATCGTATGATGCATATAGATTTGTCTGTTTTAGCGAATTATAGCGAATTAAGTTTATTGTTCCTTGATTATTATAGACTTCAGCAAATTAGGTAATTTAGGTATTGTGTCCAATTGTAAGTCTGGATTAATTAATCTAAATGACTGATCATACTAATATAATAAATGCGAAACTGTGTTTGTTTGTTTATTCGTCCTTCGATCACGCCGCAACAAAGCAACGAATCCATGTGTTTTTGCATGGATATAGTTGAGGACCTGGAGAATGACTTAGGTTCCTTTTTTCAGGAGCTCCCGCGGGAATTCAAAAACTTATTCCGCGCGGACGAAGTCGCGGCTATCAGCGAGTCGCTTATAATTTGTGCCGAGGTCACAGATGAATCAATACAAAATAAGTATACTTATATAACACGGATCCGTCTACATCGTGTCTCAATCAATCGCTTCACAGTTTCTCGTTTATTTGTGCACCCATTGTCTTGCTGATTGGGGTGACTATATACTCTGATCGCTAAGAAATGTCCGAACAAACAAACCGGTTAATATTAAAGATTTATTTAAAACAACAGAATATTAAAAAAAATATTATAACATTTTATTAAAATAAGTTCGAAAATTACTGTGTTTTTTCTACTTTAGCTTCTTATAAAATCCTGCTACGTTTTCTAATATAAGTTATCTACTTTTCAAAGGATTAACGTAAAAATGATGATTTCTCATATACTTAAATTATACTATATGAATGAATGGAGTTTCTTAAAATTATTTCTTGGTAGGAGTAAAACATTTATTACAGTACTGAAAGGTGTGTGAAGTCTATCAATCTGCTAGTGTCCAGCGTGGTGGACTTTGGCCTTTTTCATTCTGAGAAGAGACTCGTGCTCAGTAGTAAGCCAGCTATAGATTGAAATGATAATGTTGATGGTAAAAGTGACTTGCAATGCAGCTAAATTATTATTCTCGTTTCTACATATTTATATCATATTATTTTCGTTTCGTCTCGTTTCGACAATTCTAAATAGTCAGACTGTCGTCAAAATGGAAGGCTTCGTTATCTTTGTGAGACGACCCTTTTGATTGGATTTGTCCCGGATGTTTTCAATGAAAAAGAGGAGGCTGTCGTATTGTTCCTCTGGAGCTGTTTTTAATGTAGTGTTACGCTTTGATCGTGATGTTTTTGTTTGAAGCAGTCTCTTAATCTATAGCTAGACAGACAGACATCTCATAGAATTTGTAATCCATACTTATATTATAAATGCGAAAATGTGTCTGTCTGTCTGCTACGCTTTTACGGCCCAACTATTTAACCGATTTTGATTAAATTTGGTATAGAGGTAGGTAACATCCCGGGGAAGGACATAGGCCACTTTTTATCCCGGAAAATTAGGCATAACTGGAGCGGCTCAAATACCTGCACCTCTACCTCTGAGTTTTTTGCCAGCTTTTCGCAGTAGAATCAATTTTCCGAACCGGCAGTAGAGTCTTGACATGTCTTAACTAAGTGGCACTAGTTGTACCTAATACGTGAAATAAATAAATCGTTTATCATCACATCATTACATTTACATCAACCGTATAATGCGTAAAATAGGTTTTTTCCAGGAGCATACGATGCTCAAGTACCTACTATAAATCTTATACCTACCAAGGGTCCAGATGAGAAAGGGCTCATACACACACAAAGGTTGTGATTTGATAAATGATGTGCCAGCACTGATATCTGACAAGCACGGATGTTGGACAGGTTAAGACAATATCCAAGATAAAAAATAAACGCCATTTTTTTGGAAATACGTAAGTCAGTAGTAGTCAGTAGTCATAGAGGCATAAAAGCATTGCTTACCCAAATTTACGTTGTTCTATTCTAATTTTTCAATTTTCATCATGATAGTATTAAGTCTGTCAAACTTACCCGGCCCGGTGGCCAAAATTGGAAATAATTTTTAAGCCAGTTTAGTTTTTGTTTTTATTTTATTTTCATATTCATATCTACTAGCGACGCTGTGACCGGTCAGATTTAAAAAAAAACTTAAACCACGTGGACGAAGTCGCGGGCATCAGCTAGTTAATAAATAAATATTAAATCAATAATTTTAAATAAATAATATTAATAAATAAATATATACACCAGCTTGGAACCCTGTGCACGCAACTGACGTAAGTACAGTGGCCTTATCTGACCCGGTGACAGCATCGCTAGTAGATATGAAAAATAATATTGATAAAAAACTTAACACGCTTAAAATTTAGTTCCAATTTTGGCCACCGGGTCTCATAAGTTTAACAGACTATATAGTACATTATAAGAGTTTTATTGATGCTGATTTTTTAAATTTATTGAGTATAGCGCTTTTGCTAGTAAGTAAATGGTGTTATTTTAATTTTGATTTCGCTATAATTAAGCTCTTGGCAGCGATATCAACAAATATTAAAGTGATGATGCAGTCTAAGATAGTAGCGGGCTAACCTGTTAGGGGTATAGTAGTTATATTAAACCCATTCCCTTAATCAGTTTCTACACGGCATCGTACCGGAATGATAAATCACTTGGCGGCACGTCTTTGCCAGTAGGGTGGTAACTAGCTACGCCGAAGCCTCCCATTACGACAGACCAGGCAAAATTCAGAAATTATAAATTCCCAAATTGACCCTGCCGAGGATCGAACCCGGGGCTTTCCTCGTTAAGACAACAGCGCTCAACACTGCGTCAGGGAGGTCCTCAAAACATAGACATAAAAATGTTTAGACTTACCAAGAGCAAATCCATCCTTAGCCCACTGCACTTGCCCCCCCAGATTGGCCACAGCACATTCCAGCACCGCTTCAGATCCCTCCTGCACTCGTAAACTGCGCGGCGACACTCGGAAGTACTGCTGCTGCACACCACTGACCATCGAGAGTGCTGTAACAACAGGAAAATGTATAAGAAAGTAGAACTTTTCACTCAAGAAACTAGAATCATCGTACCTGCCTACTTTAACGTTCAAACTAATTTATGCTCAAATATTATTATTATTAAATGTTTAAACTATGCGGGAGAGGACGCATTACTACCTCCCGCCCCACCTCAACCATCGTACAGAGCTGTACGACATGCGACCCGCAGTCGAGCAGCGGCCGCGTCGCGTGAACAGGCTCATGAATAAGGGCCCCGAACGGGTTCGAAACTACTCGCGCATTTTACCGACATAACACGTAAGTTTATCCGGGAGTTATGTCTATTACAAGGAAAACCTCGAATGCGCCGTTATTTTTTAAATCGCGAGGGAAGCTTGAGCTTGACGACAGTCACGCTTAGTGTAAAGCAATGATGGGTCTAGGTTGGAATGCGCTTGCCTAGAAGATGCATAATATTCACTCTTGCCTTGAAGGTACCTCAGTTATACGTGACAGGAAACACGTGCGCTGGGAGGGTGTTCCGCATCTAATATACGTTAATAAACAAAGAGATGACGCCCGCGACTTCATCCGCGTTAGTTACGGTTTCGTTTGTTCCCGTTGGAACTCTTAAATTTTCGGGGATAAAAAGGAGCCTTTCCCAGGATGCAACCTATCTCGTATATGTGAAAGCGAAGCAGACAGACACACAGACAGATAGACGGACAGTGAGGCACACTTTCGCATTTATAATATTCGTTTAAAAGTATGGCAAAAAATATTTATGTTAAGTAGGTACAAAAAAGTAACAATTTTCTGAACAAGATTTCAGTAATAAAGCAGCGAACTAAGTTCCCCAACAATAAAAAGGTTTCTAAATGGAAAGATTGGATTACGTCTGTATTAGCCGTTAACTACCCCGTCGATACTGTAAAAAGGCACAACCTGATGAGATTACGGTGTACAATTGAAATCTCTCCGCCGGGACAGATCGGCTACACTCAGCATCCATTCGATTGGATGGACAGGATGGAGTCTCATTTCGAAGCTTTTTGTGCAATTCGAAACACTTTTTTTATTAAAACACGCTCTAGTTGCTACGACATGTTTTCCGCGACATCGCCCGTCGGGATTTTTTTTAAAATCTCGTACTTACTACCAGATGAGATCACAGTCAAGGACTAACTTGTAGTTGATAAAAAAACATAAAGCGGTTTATAGACGGATATCTTGCAGATTTCTCTCCTTAAATGGGTTGTGGGAATTTATAATTCCAGAATTGTCTAGTCTGGTTTCGGTCGTGGCTAGTTACCAGCCTACTGGCGAAGACGGGCCGCCAAGCGATTAAGCGTTCAAGTACGATGCCGTGTAAAAATTGAAAAGGAATAAGAGGTAATTTATGTGTTTAATATAACTGCCATTCCCTTTACAGGTTAGCCCGCTACTATCTTAGACTGCATCATCACTTAGTACCAGACGAGACTGCAGTCAAGGGCTATTTCGTACACTGAGAAAAATGGATTGAAGTCGACGTAATAAAATATTATGCAAACATTGTAAAATACTCTTCTTACCACTAATAAAACAGTGCGCAATACTTTAAATAGTGACACGAATGTATAATTATTCTGCAGGGCATTACACTTCATTGTGCAGGAAACCTCATCAAAACATTATGTTCAAATGTCCTTTCTTTTATCGTGCAAGAACTATATGCATAATAAAATTATGGATTAAGTATTATAATTTACAGTGATCAAAGCACAAAAAAATAGTGACGTCTTAAATGCACCATGTAATATAGTTTTTTGCATAGAAAATTAAGGTTCAAAGAGTTGCACCCTATCATTCGATGCAATGCATTATTATATTTCAAACTACGCAGCTAAATTTAAAGTGCCATCCCTGATTATTTGCACAATAAGCACATTAATCCTGAGGAACAATAAAATTCAGTGCGTATAGATATTATTTCACGTTAAAGAATCGTGCCAGGTTGAAAAAATATTGCTCAGCACAAAAATGTTTGAAAATTCGTTTAAAAGTATGGTGCCTATGTAGGTACTTAAACATTACGTGCATGCAGCGAATCGGGGGATTCCGGTGTGGGCGGCGGGGGTTCCGGGACGGGGAGGGTAGGTGAGACGCCCGCGGGGGGTAATCTGTCACATCAAAATCAAACAAATCAAAATCACATCACACCATTCTGTGACCTCCGTGACGTGAATAAGGGTGTGATGCCGTGTTGTTCATTGTGTAATTAATTATAATACCTATTTTGTGTGAAAAATGGATCCTATGGAGAACTACTGAGAAAATGGGGCTTTAGTGACGATGTAATAGAACATTTTGCCAGTAAGTACCTAGTTACCTATTTTTTTGTTTCGTCAGAGGCCTTGGTGGTCAGTGTTGAAAAAAAAACCAGAAGTACTTAGGTTCTATAGATAGGTATAGATCGCGCCAAACTTCTAGTCCGACCTGAAGTTTCAGCAGCTTTTTATTATTATGATGATAAAAAGTATATGATGTCCTACCTATGATATGATGCTATATGATATGAGGTTGGGCTTTAGTATACTGGCCGCGAGGGGGGAATGGGAGGGGGCAAGGGGAGGGGGGGGTTGGATATACCCCCCCTCCAAGTAAGACGTTGCGAATTTTAGTAGTTTCCGAGATATTACTTTTTTTTAATTTTGAGGTTAGGTTTTACTTATATACGTTTTAATTAATTATACCTACTTTAAAGTACCTTACCTTTTGTTTTAGGTAGTGGAAAAGGTTAATTTCTTAATTAGAATGGGCTACGCCAGAAGACTCGCTTCGTCGCCCCTGAATGAATTTCATGAAATCAATGAATTCAGGACCTCCTACGCGAGCTTCTGGCTTCGCGCTTAAAAAAAGTTCACTCTAGGGACAGGGCAGACAAGACTGCGTGGAGTCGGGGTGTGGTTCGTAGATTTTTTAAACTCGGCATTTGTATAGATTTAAATACTTAAGTACTTTTGTGTGTTAAGTCACTGTTTAGTCATCAAAAAAATGACTTATGCCCGAATGCACTAAACTTAGGAAACACCTAAACCCTTGCCTAAACAATTTAGGAAGCTCCTATCAAAAAATTGTTTTGCACTAAACTAAAGATATTCGTTAAGAATTTAAGAATTTCTTTTTGCACAGCAATTTTTTGCTAGGAGCTTCTTAAATTATTTAGGCAAGGGTTTAGGTATTTCCTAAGTCTAGTGCATTCGGGCATGAAAGTTTTAAAGTAGGTACATTATTAATAGTTTTTTTTGTAAGAAAAGTTTAAGAGAAGTTTAATTTGATTTTTTCGAAGTTATTTAAAAAAAATTCAATTATAAGTAAAAAATTAGCATATTTTTAGGGTTCCGTACCCAAAGGGTAAAAACGGGACCCTATTACTAAGACTCCGCTGTCTGTCTCCAGGCTGTATCTCATAGACCGTGATAGCTAGAAAGCCGAAATTTTCACAAATGATGTATTTCCGTTGCCGCTATAACAACAAATACTAAAAATTAAAAAAATATATATATTAAGGGGGGTCCCCATACAATAAACGTGTTTTTTTCGTATTTTTTTGCTCAATATTAAAAACGGTAACAGGTAGACGGTTCAAATTTTCACAGAATATTAACTTGTATATTACCTTTCAAAATAAATAATTAAATATCAATAAAGTTAATATTAAAGGGGGGCTCCCATACAACAAACGTAATTTTTTGATATTAACAGTAAACCTCTACAAACAAAGTTAGTTTTGCGGTTCATTAACAAAGGTAATTATACCTACTTCTTGAGTACGGAACCCTCGGTGCGCGAGTCCGACTCGCACTTGGCCGGTTTTTTTTTATTTAAATCTAATTTTGTTTTCATTAAAGAAACGTGCTGATAGTTCCTTGTAACTTTTAAGTTTTATTTTTATTTTAAGATATAATTTAGTTTAAAATTGTATTTTAAACTGAGTAACTTAAAATACTTTGTTCAAATGTCCGGGTTTTAAGCTCCGGAATCCGGGGTTTTCACGTTTCTTGTCCTATATACTCGTAGTTGACTGATTTTTGAGATGGCAACCCTTAGTGCAGACTGGAGACCTTGGCATTTAGCATTGTTTTATATTATGTTCTAAATTGACTGTTTATCTTTTTAAAAGTTTCCCAGGTGTGTTAATATTATTTTAATCTAGGCTAGGATCTAAATTAAATCTAAATTAAAAACTAAATTAAAAACTAAAAACTAAACATTAAAAATATCATCCATCCCGCTGCAATGAGGCAGTGTGCCCAGAACGCTGGCTGCGTTACCCCGCTGAATAGCCAAACTTATATGTTGGCCGAGGTAACTGCCAGCCCTCAGGTCACCTGTGGACTCTGTGAGACGAGAAGATAGATCCTTAAAAAAGGATCTGGCATCTTCGCCCCACGACCCCAGGGTTTCAACACCAAAAGGCACAAAAATGAAATTATTTTCAATAATTTCATACTTGCGCCTCTTGGCTCTTTCTGCATTAGTGGCCGCCGCTCCCGCTGACATGGAGGACGCCTGCAAGTGGGATAACGCTAGCGTATCCACGCATGTGGCATCCCAAACAAGCGACCTTCCTTGCTTCCACGGAACAAGAGTCATCCCGTCAGGTCTCTTACCATCACTGCGCGCCAAGCCATTAGGCTCTAACACTGCAGGCACTTTAGCGGTGGCAAGAGACCTACGAATGATGTCGTTCAGGGAAGCATGTCGCGAAAGACGACCGGCACTTTTAATACAAGAAAGCCCGTGATGGCCATACGCGTCCACTGCCCCACCACAGTGGCAAAGATGTGGCTGTTGTAACTTGGCGCCAAGTCGAAGACCAACCGCAATCGTCAGAGTGAGGTGGTCCAACAGAGTGCCTAAATGCTTAGACGGGAGAGCATGAAGCCAGTAACTTGATTCCCTCGTAGACACCGCAAGAAGACGAGCACGGTCGCTTGCAGTAGGTGATGAATTTATAAGCTCCTGCAAAACATCTGAACATAGTGCGTCGTCCCATTGTCTTTGAGAAAACAAAGATACCGGTTCCTTACTAGGACATGCCACATTGAAAGCACCTCTAGCTTCAGCCAAATACGACGGCTCAATGGGACCTAAAGATTGGTTTAAAATATTGCCAAAGAGCTTAATCGTACTATAAGCAGAAGATAAAAATGCTGGTAATGATACACTGCTAATTTTACGAATGCCTAAACCACCGTACCGAACTGGGAGAGACGCTTGTGTCCAAGTCGTGCCATCTAAAGGACAATTTAGAATTTTGGATAGAGTGTTTTTAATTTTCTTATCCAAATCGTTCAATAAGGGAAGGAACTTCCAAAGTGGTGAGCATCGAAGAAAATATGTAAATTTTGGAACGAAAAGACAATATTTAATAATAAAAAGGGCCATGTGCGAATTAATTTGGAAGAGGCGTTCCGAACATTGATCAAATTTAGTAATTTGGTCATTGATAAAAAGTGGAATAGAATCAACTAAGACGGGAGCCCCAAGAAGGCGAAGCGAGTCTTCACTTAAAATTTTGATTCCTGGTGCCAAATGATTAAACTGTTCAGTAATGATGTGTCTTTTTTGGTCTTCCATTGAATTTGGAATATAGAGCTCACATTTGCCAAAATTCAATTCCAAACCAACAGATTTAAATTGTTCAATTAAAACCGCAAGATCACCTAAAACAGATGAAGCTTCACCTCCTAAAGTTCCATCATCTAGATACCAAATGTTAAATTTAGAATTCAATTCCGAAATAATTGGGTGAATAGCCAAACTGAAAATAGCAGGTCCCAGTGGATCTCCCTGTTGGCAGCCAGCAGCAGAGCTTAGAAAATTGGATTTATATAATAATTTGGTAGGTTCCGCGTAACATTGCCAAAGGTAAGGGAAAATTTTTGGAATTTTGTTTTTAACCTCAGAGAGGAGGATGTTACGATCAATTGAGTTAAAAGCATTTTTAACATCAACTTTCAGCAACACCTCCTCACCTGAGTTTAATAGAAAAGTACGAGCAGCGTGAACTGCAGCTTCACAACCACCCTTACATCCGAAGCCTAGTTGTATAGGTTGAAAAAATTCTGACATAGATGGTGCAATGTTCCTGCAGCAGATTTTGGAAACAATGCGTCTTATGGTGGAACCCACAGCAATCGGTCGTACACCACCATCTTTTTTGGCAAGGGCACAAAGATTGGCGCCGTACAAAATTGGTGTTATTTCTATAGGTACGACGCCCGATAACATTAAGTTAACTAAATTGGTGATTGATTGTAAAAGTCCCTTGCCAATATCACAGTTTAATCCAATTAAGTCTTTAAAATGCTGTGGTGACATAGCATCTATACCGCCAGCAGAACCATTTCTAAAAGACAATACTGCTGCACGAACATCCTCCACCTTAGCCAGAAGCGAAGTTGTGTCTGAAATATTCAGATCTGATAAAACAGAAGAAATAGGCTGCGGATGTTTTGATCGAAGAGCCTCTAAGGTCTCTTCTGTATCAGGGGCCAACACATCACTTGAAAATAAAAGCCGAGCTGCACCCTTATAATCGCCATCATTAACTATTAACTATTCTTTGAATAATTGAATATTCATGGAAAATAAATGTTTGTATAATTTTAAGTTTTTTTTTAAATTACATACCCTACACTCTGTGTGTGATTAATTACTACTTAAATGAATTTCAGCACATTTTTTCTGCACTGTAAATGTACTTATTTATCAGGATTAGTATAACAAATATTTGCACGGTGTTTCCAAACGACGAAATTATAACTATAATCAGGTTAGTGTTTGGACAGGTATCTTTAGTCAAAATTGATAGGCCAAACAAAAAATCTGACGTTTTTTTATCTTCCCATACAAATCGTTTACTAGTATTTTTAGGCATAGAGTAAAAAAACTACCAAATTTTTTTGGTTGCACCTATCTATCCTACTTATCCTGCCTGACTCAAAATACCTCTCCGAATACTTAATTTTATTATAAGTACAGGGTGTAAGGGACAGTTTTCCGAAAACTTTAACAATGTCTTCAGCATACCATCATCCTGAACAACTTACAGCAATAATTTTTCTCGGAAAAAAATTCCACTCTCCATACAAATTGTACGAATCAGGTGCCAATTTTTATGGAGAGCAGATTTTTTTTTTTTCGCACATAAAATTCTTGCTGTACGTTGTTCAGGATGATGGTCTAAAGACATTGTTAAAGTTTTCGGAAAGTTGTCCCAAAACAACCTGTATCATTTATTTCATCGTCCGGAAACACCGTGTAGAGATTTAGTGCTAATCCTGAAAAATATCAATGCCATTACGATATTAAATAGTACGGAAAAAATGCTAGGGCACGTAAAAGGATCATGCCCAGCTAAAAAGCACTATAACATTTAGTGCAGTCACATAAAAAGATATGCTTCCAGCAGCAAATAATAACATGGGCAGGCACGATATATTTTAGGGCACGATCTGGTACACACGAAAAAGTAATATGCAAACGCACATAAAAATATGCTTCCAGCAGTCAAATAATATCATGGGCAGGCACGATATATTATAGGGCACGACTTGGTATGCACCAACAAGTAAAATGCAAAAGCACATAATAGTATAATGAATGCATTATAATATAAAATGCCGTCGATTAGGTATTTTAAACAGTGCACTATATATTTTCTTTCATTAGGGTTATACATTATGATGTCTTGACCTATATCTTATAGTGCGAGCTGCAAATAATGTTGTGACGTCACTAAATTGTGGTGGAACCATAATTTTTAGTGCACCCCCGGCAGAATAACTTTACATACTGGCACGATTGTTGAAAAAAGTGTGCATGCACAATAGTTTATAATGCCTCCTTTTTCTCAGTGTAGTGGATAAAAAAGCAGTTTCATAAAAAAATATATAATACTATATCACTGCCTTCTATCCCCCTATGCATATGTATAATAGTGTAGGTTTAGGAGCACCTCCCGTCCCTCTCGAGGGCACTCAGCCCACGCGAGGGCAGACACAGCGAGTGTGGTACACACTTTATATTCATGTACACAATGTGACGCGACCTTACGACATTTTCATTTGGTGGGCGAAAACATATTACATTTCCACTAAATCTATACTTACTTATATTATAAATTCGATAGATTGGATGTATGGACTGATGGTTGTTACTCTATCACGCCAGAAAGGCTGAACGGATCTGGTTGCGCACAGAGATAGATTATAGTCTGGCATAACACATAGGCTACATTTATCCTGGAAAATCAAGGAGTTTCCGTGGAAACCATATATAAAATATACAGTACCTACTACCTTTTCCTATATTTAACCCTTGCCCCTAAGTATTCAGTTTTTACACGGCATCGGACTGCAACGCTAAATCGCTTAGCTGCACGTCTTTGTCAGTAGGATGGTAGGTAACTAGCTACGGCCGAAGCCTCCCACCAGATAAGATCAGAGAAACTTCAGCAATTCTATATTCCCAAATTGACTAGGGCGAGGATCGAGCTCGGGACCTCCCACTGATAAGCTCACAGCGTTCACCACTGCATTAAGAAGGTAGACAGGTAGACACAACTTCCTAAAATCTCTATAGCAGAACATAACAGAAAATGACCCTGGTTATTTACCAGTAAGATGTTAAGAAGAAGAAAAAAGGCATTATGCAAATTATGAAGCAAAACTTTTTAATGCAAGAAAAATGGGAGTATAAAGCGTTGATTTCTTACAGGAAAAGAAAAGGAAAAGGGGAAGACGAAGAACACTTCATCGGCTAATACTATAGGAGGTGAGTGGGCGCCAAGAGGTGCTTATAAGGCGACGCGCCATCTCTACACAGGGGTGAACGCTCCTGGCGGTTTGTGTGGCGCAATTCATGAGAAAATGGCGGGTGGTTGGTGGCAATAATAAAGTGAAAGTGAAACGAAAGTGAAATAAAAAATGAAACTCATTGTTGCAACATAAAAAACTTAAAAAGAAGAACTCACATCCGATCCTAGCTCGGCCTATCATGTTAAACATAGTTTACACTGTCAGGCGGGATACAGAAAATTAACCAGTCTGTTTGTCGCAACCAAACGTCGCAAGCGTAGGGAATAAGTGAAACAATACAGGCAAGCGAGCTTCCTCTTAAGCTGAATCACTACTTGCTAGCAAGTCCGATTGCAGCCCATCGTTAGTCTATAAATTTAAAAAACCTAGACCTCATCTATGATTTCTATAGGCATGATTGCTTGCAATGAGAAAAAGTGAAAACAAATGAGCGTCGAGTAGTTTGAATACACTACATACTCACTTTCGCACTAAAGAATAGTCAAATCAGCAACATTTTTTTAAACGTCAAAATGCACGCTTAGCCGCTTAGTATGGATAGATGGGTGAATGGATGTTTGTCACTCAATCACGCCACAACGTCTGAACGGATTTGGATGAAATTTGACACGGAGATTTATAGTCTGGAACAATACATAGGCTACTCTTTATCCCGGAAAATTAAAGGGTTCCAAAAAACCTCAATACTGCGGGAACCAAAAAACCTCAATCCACGCGGACGAAACCATCCGCTAGTTAAACATAAACGTCACGTCTTTTGAAAGATTATCTATTTAATGAACAGTAATAATGAAGTCTTGACTTCGGCAATGTCCCAATAGGCAGGATTCTATGCGCAACATAAAAAAACAAAAGAATAACTCGCTTTCGGTCCTAACTCGGCCCATCATATAAAACATAGTTTACACTGTCAGCCTCAAACGCGGGATTCACATGGCGCTCAAATTAACCAGTCTGTTTGTTATTTCAATTGTCACTCGTGTGTGTACACGGGCTTACGCGACTCCGCGTGAATGGGAGGCTTTAAAGCTTTTTTTCAACCGACTTCAAAAAAAGGAGGAGGTTCTCAATTCGACTGTATTTTTTTTTTTTATGTTTGTTACCTCAGAACTTTTGACTGGATAGACCGATTTGGATGATTCTTTCTTTATTTGAAAGAGCATACATCCCATATGGTCCCATATAAATTTTATTGAAATCGGTCGAGCGGTTTTTAAAATATCAACAATAAAATAAGTACTTTGTATAGGGTGTGCTTGTTGTTGTAAAGTTGGCGCGGGAGTTCGAAGTCGGTTGTTTAAAAAGAATTTTTTATATTAAATTATTTCATTTGAATGTCAAATGTGGATGAAAAAATTGCGACGCAAAGTAGGTATTTAAATAGTTTTTTAGGGTCCCGTACCAACATTGTACTTAATATTAATATGATAGATATCAGGAACTCATATTGTTGCGAATTAGTCCATATTCTATCCGTTACGCCTGTTTACTTGCTGCTATTTTCAATGACTAATAATGCTAGAAAAAAATCCAACCTTCCAAACAGAAAATGTCTTTGGGTTTTTTAGTCATTTTAACTATAGATTAAAGAAAAAAGTGCGTTGAAATTAGATGACGTCACAACTATGTAATATGTATTTCATAGTTCGTACAAACTTCCATACTAGAAGCGCGTTTTTAAATTTGATAACTAGTTGTTGATTTGATTGTATTGTCATCATTCCTATTCCAAATTATTATGACTAAATAATGTTAACTCGCCCCAACGCATAATTATTCGTAAACCTCAATTTATATCACTGGTTAACCTGCTTACTATTCAAAAACCATTGTATATGTGGATATACATTGGTTTTTGGTATTATAGTGGCATAATATTATAAAAGTGTAACAATAATCATATTTTTATAACTATAAAATAATAAAAACCAACTACCTAACACAATTATTTTTGTAAGCTCTAAAATTCCGTAAAAATATATTTATATTTCGAAATTCGAATCACTAGTTACGGAAGCTCAAAATGTTTTCCGGATCATAATTCGAAATTCAAAAAAGCTTCGTACATTTTTACGCGAGCGAGCGACGCGTGGCAAATTCCTATGATTTAAACGCAGCATCCCGGTTTCGAAACAAAAGCATATCGATTTTATTCCAGCACTAGCGTGATAAAATCTCTAATAACTTTCGATTAAATTGATGTAGACCACATCGTGTTCTAAATTCAAAAGCAAGCCCCGTTGTACTAACTTGTAACTATGGATGATGTTTCACATCACTAGATCTATACCATCTAGTCTATACCCTTTTCATTCAAATTTCAACTCTATGCTTGTAAGTTTAGGTTGAAATTAGCTTGTAAGTTTATTTTACTGAGTTCTTTATAGTTCGCTCAGACTATTTATATGAATATTAAAATTGCCACTTTAGGAACTCACTTCTTAATATTATAAGGTATGTAGGTTTTTGATATAAGTGAAATTCTTTGTCGTCGTTTCTTATTAATCTATCAAAATATTTTTGAACTTCATTGTGAAAAGCGTAAGGTTCCATTTTGTATACTCGTTGTTTTTATAGGTTATATTTTATAGGAGGGGCTATAATTGTCAAGTTCCCGGTCGATAATGATGTAGATACGGTAGGTTATTTTTATGTAATAACAGGTACAAGTATAATCTCGTCAAGTAAAACGTATCTCGGAATGTTTATTGGGTATTTTTCATGTCAATCTTTTTCTAGTCACAAATTATACATGATTATTTTTAATGTAAAGATCTATTTTTAAAACCAGTTTCATGGAAATTGTTTTCATTGTTGCACGTCAAAAGTAGTGGCAACTGGCAAGGCTTAACCACTAAGCACGAGTGAATTTTATCATCTGGGTCGTCAGTTCGAATCCTTGTAAAAGTAATTTTCTTAATCCATAACTAATACCTACTTAACAACAATGCAAAAGTGAGTCTTTCTGTCTGGCTGTTTGTTACCTTTTTAGGGTTGCATTGCAGAAAACATTTGCGTTAATTTTCATCCCGGATAATTATAGAGATCCCAGTTCCCACGAGATTTTAAAAATAATTAATCCATGCGGACATATTATGCGGACGATGTCGCGGGCATAATAGAGTGTCATCTTCTTTATCTTAATAAATATAAACGGTTAACAGCCAATTTTCTGTTTTCCTCAGCATAAAAACTTCCGATATTATGCAAAAAACTCGAGACTCAGCTAAATATAGGAATAAATTGATCTCGAGCAAAATACGAAAGGCCCGGATGAGGCCGTAAACTTTACTTTGCTGAAAGAAAAAAGTCGGCAAAACATCGACGTAAGGGAAAAGTTCGGCTCCATTGACATAGGCCGTTTTGTTAAAGTTTCCTGAAGGACGGCTTCCGATAATTGAATATGTTAACGTTAAAATGCCTAAGGGCCAAAACACATTACGAACAAAAAAAAATATCTTTCCTTTTATAATTAAGGAGCACGCATACTAAGCGACAGAATAAAATATCGGTTTCCTCTGACAAGGACGTTTCGTGCGCGCCTTTTATCCTGACCCGTCCTTTTTATGTTTTTGAAGTGAAACTTCTTAAGAATCGTTGTGATTTGAAAATTCCGCCAAACAATTGTTTTTGTCCACAGCGTTTAGCAAGTTAAGTAAAAAAAATCGTATCGTAATCGATAATGGAAACGGATACCGAAGAATATACCGATCGAGGCAAGTTTTTTTCAGTATTTAGTCTCGTCAGAAGTTTTTTAAGTCAATTACGTTGACATCCCGGCGATATTGATTAGGTTGGGCTAAGGGAGAATCGCTAACTGATACATGGTTCTGTACATTATTTTACGAGTTAATTTTCTTAGTACCCTATAGAATTTAGACTCAGAATGTATGAGGCAAACATGCCCCTCGATTACGTAGGGAATTCGTAATTGTTTGACAAAAAGATAATTCGACCTGTTTAAGGAGTTCATAGATGTCTGCACGCCATAAAGCATGTATGAACTCCTTAAACAGTTCGAGTAATACGTTTTAAGCTGTCGCATGATTACGATTGGCTTAGACAATTGGGCCTCTGGTCAGGGAAAACGTAAGAGAATTAACGTGGCGACTCTCGGAATCCTACAAATAAAATACATGCGAATGTGTAGGTAGTATCCGTCTGTCCGATACCTTTTCAGTCATCCTATATCTGTTTAGTTGTTTTTGACTTAATTTGGTACAGAGAATAGGAATAGCTTGTGTCTTCTAGACGGACATTCATACTAATATTATACATGCGAAAGTTTATCAGACTGTCTGTCTGTTACGATTTAACAACCCAACTTTTCAAGCGAGTTATATGAAATTCATGCGGACGAATTCGCAGGCATCATCTAGTAACTTCATTAATTACTCTAAATCCTGGAAAATCAAAGTGTTATCAGCAATTTAAAAAAAAAACAAGTGGAACTGAAGTCGCGGGCATCATACTGTAGTAAAAACGATTCGAAAAAGGTCCCAATAAGAAAGGATCTCTAAAATCGTCTATAACGAGATTGATAGACGAAAGTTTTTCCATGGCTTCATGTTTGATGGAACAGTGGACTTATTTGCAGAATGATTGAAATACGATGCCATTTGTTTGTACCAGATTATTTATTTAGGTATCGCACACAGTGCCAACGTTCTGGAGTTCTGAGTTCCACGTTCACTTTTTTATAGAACGCTGCTAAGTTCTTTATGGCAGAACTAGCAGATCCAAGCAACATCGTCCGCGTGAAATAGCTTTTTTAAATTCCCACGGGAACTCCCTAACTTTTCGGGTTAATATATGCCTATGATACTCACAGATAATGTGGCTTTCAATTGGTACCAGAATTTTCAAAATCGGTTCAGTAGATCCAGAGATTACCCCCTACAACCTCACAAACTTTACCTCTTTATAATATTAGTATAGATAAAACGCAGTTAAGTTGGTACTATCATACGGCGATGACGATTGGCCTAGTGGTGACAACCAATATCAGTCGATTGCGACTGTTAAGCAACGCTGACCCAAGTCAGTGACTGGATGGGTGGTCTTTCGTTTCCTCCGTGCTTTTGAGAGCAAGTTAAGCCGTCGGTTCCCGTTATTATCACTAACATCTGATAATAATCGTTTGCAAGAGTTGATATAGTACTCTCAGTCGAGTTGTATGTGGAAGGACCTGGGAACCCATCGCATTATTATACCAAGAAAACCTCTGCCATTATGTGATGAATGGAAAAGTCACGACCCTCAGCAATGTGGAATACGACGCACAGTGTGAGAAGAACACCATTGGCTTTGGAACGGATTATTTTGGCCCCAAAGATATCTTGTCCAAAATATATTAAAAGCAAATACATAGTAATAATAGTTCTTTGTATTGCTGAATCAATGTTTGACATCCTTTCATATTTTGTACCTATTTAATCGTGAAGGGTAAATATTATGCTACTATAAATATAAAAACGGTAAAATAATGACATTGTTGCTTATATAGATAACTATGGTTGCTATCCAAGTTTCGTGCTAGGGATTTACTAGGTAGGTTTTTACAGTTTTCTAACCGGTATAAATTTGAGACCCCACGTTTTAGGATGTAACATCCGTCATGTCAATTCTGTTAGTATAAAATGTAGCCTATACCATAATAAAGTAGTTTAGACGTTACAGTGGAACATGCATAAATATAAACACAAAATCTTAACCCTTCCCTTTGGCTTTGCGTAGTCGGGTATAAAACGTATACACTTCAGTAAAGCAACACTTTACAGATAATGTCTATCATCTCGAGTGTACTGCAGACCACGTCGGTGGTAAGATAAAACCATACATAAAACACACAGACAAACTCTGATATTTCGTTATCTATTGTTCAGAAAGGTCAAATTATTAAGTTTACTTATTCGTATTACGTACAAGCTGATTCCGCGACTTCGTCCGAGTGGATTGAGGTTTTTTGGTTCCCGCGGGAACTCTTAATTTTCCGGGATTTTTAGGCTACTTTTTGCCTATGTGTTATACTAGACTGTACCAGACCAGAGATTATAAATTTGACCCTGGTGGTAATTGAACTTGGCATCCCATTGTAGGACCACTAGGATGCTCTCCACTGCGCCACAGAGGTCATCGAAGGATGAGACAGCGATTAGTGCTCGTAATAAAAGAGAATAAGAACAAATCAACTAATAGATGTACTATAGTGGAGTCCATTCAATCATCCTCAACCGAGCGCCGCGTATCCCGGATAACGGGAGTCGCTCATCACTCATACGGATAATTCGGGTATTAACGCCCGGGCATTACGAGTAGCTACTTATTATGAAAAACTAGCGTTTGCCCGCGACTTCGTCCGCCTGGAATTAGGTTCTTGAAATGAAAGGAATTTTCAAAAAACTTAAAAACATAAAATTCTACATTTTCACCGAATTTAGCACAAACACCAAGTTTCATGGATATAACTTGAACCGCCTATTTAACCTCCTTGGGGGTGGCATTTCACAAATTCCTTCCGTAGTACACCTCCAGGGTGCTTATGGAATATTTCCTCGAAATTTCAAATTTCTACGTTCAGCCGTTTAAGCTGTAGGTTGTCTGTCAGTCACTCAGAACAAAATCTTTTATTTATTGATTACTAGCAAATGCCCGCGACTTCGTACGCGTGGATCGAGGTTTTGTGGATCCCGCGGGAACTCTTTAATTTTCCGGGATAAAAAGTAGCCTATGTGCTATTCCAGACTATAATCTATGTCTGTGCCAAATTTCAGCTAGATCCGTACAGCCGTTGGGGCGTGATTGTGTAACAAACATCCATCCATACATCCATCCATCCATCCATCAAACTTTCGCATTTACCTATAGTATAATATTTATTTGATTAGATGATACCCGCGACTTCGTCCGCGTGAATTAAGGTTTTTTGGTTCCCGCGGGAACTCTTGTTTTTCCGGGATAAAAAGTAGCAAAGTAGCAAATTTCAGCAAAATCGGTTGAACAGATGAGCCGTTAAAGCGTAGCAGACATACAGACAGACAGACACACTTTTGCATTTATAATATTAGTATGGATTTTAAGTAACTGTGACTGACTCTTTCATCTAATAGTTAGCTTGTTCGACTGCAGACGACAAAATTCCGGGTTCGATTCCTCGATCCAACTCACAAAATTAGTATTTTTTTTAATAGGATAGTAAAAATAACTATGTTCTTAACATATTTTTAATTGTATTCCAACCATAATTCAGTGGGGCCAGGAGTAAATAGAAATACCCCTCACCCCACTAGTGGGGCAAGCCGGTGGGGCGAGGGGTCGCGAATCGCGATCAGTTCTTACGGGGTGTTCAACGACACCGCACGGCTTGTTACGCCCCAGGTTTACAAATCCATAGTAATAAATGCGAAAGTGTATCTGCCCACACTCTAAGACCCGTTTTGACGTTTGGTAACGAGATATTTCATAACACGGGGAAAGACACATGTGCTTGACTTGACCCGGATAATCAAAGAGGTCCCACGGGATTCGTGAAATACCTAAATCCACGTGGACGGAGTGGCATTCGTTAACTAACTTAATTAATAATTAGAATGAGAAAGAATACAAGTTATATTTGTCTCATTCTCTCGTAGGCTACTTTTCTGAAGTTTCATTTCTGCCGTGTGTGAATTGCACACACACACTTTTTTGTTTGGCAATAGCATTTTGACGTAAGACTATAAGTTAATAATCTGCTCGCACGAAACGTTTTTGCTCGACGTTTCTGATCCGAACCGCTAAGGTGTGGAACACTCTCCCAGCGCACGTGTTTCCTGCCACGTATAACTTAGGTACCTTCAAGGCAAGAGTGAATAGGCATCTTCTAGGCAAGCGCGTTCCAACCTAGACCTCAACATTGCTTTGCACTAAGCATGATTGTCGTCAAGCGCCTATCGCAATAAAAAAAAAAAAGTTATGCGATTGTATCCTAATCCTACTCTAAACAAGCATAAATGCACTCTGCTTTGGTTTACTTAGATGAATACAAAACTACAAAAACAGAAACTAAAAAAAAACTTTTCCCCGCGCGCAACCCAAAAACATTGTTTTAAAAATATACAAGACACTTCAAGCTCGCATTCAGCTTCACAATACGTAACACTTAAAAGCATTAGTAATATTTTTAAAAGCGAAAAAAGGGGTCGGTCCTACCCCACCGTTGTTTTATTGTTTTAATTCCGAAACACTTGACGTATAACAAAATGTTTTTGAACTTTTTCTATTTGTTCATACAAATGTTGTGACTTCACAATTATTGAAGAACCATTGGTAAGCTATTGAAATATTAATTTAACTATATTAAAAATTCATAGTTAAAAAATTCATTGGTGAAGTGGTGAAAATATTGCATGCTAAGTACGAGGTTTTTGATTTAACTTCGATTCCTGCTGATTGGCAGTGTGTTCCCTCAGAACTCTTTAATTTTCCGGGCTTAAATACTTTTTACAGACTGATAGACTAGACATTTTCTGAAATTTCAGATTTTGTTAGATGCATATTTTACCATTAATTATATATACATTGAATGGAAGTTAGACTGATTCGTAAAAACATTGATACAATTTTTATCAGACCGAGTCGAAAATATGAAATCTCTACGTTCATTTTTTAAATTCAACAACTCCAAAATTAATCTGAATCTAAATTATTAAAACAGTCCCGTAAAAAATCAGTTATTTCCTGCTTCGCCTATGGGACATTTCTGCACCGGATTTTATACTTATTACCTAAAGAACGACTAAGTTATAAAAGGGTTAAACTTACCACACAAAATGGCGACCGTAATGCCTAATTTCGGACACATTTTGGAATGATTCACAGCACATAGCGTTTTAACCGTTACTTCTCAAATCACCTACACATTTTCGTTCACTATGCACTTACACTGTCAAAGTTTCACTATTTTTAGTTTAATCTTTGGCCTAATCACTAAACTGAACTAAACTAATTCACTATTATCTTTTAGTCATCGCATTGTGCTGAGTTTTCTGCCCGCGTCAGGAAAATTCTGAAAAAAAGAAAAAAAAATCTAATTAGAGATACAATACATAATATATACAGTAGTTCATACTGTGGTATCCTATTAGGAAGGTGTAGGGTTGAAATTCAGGAGATGCACCGCTAAATGAAAAATGAAATGAAAAAATTTGATCTGAACAATAAAGGAAAACATCGTGAGGAAACATGCATGCCTAATATTAACATATTGCATTATAATGGTTTCACAATGTGTTAACTGTTTCCATACTTAGTGTGAATTCTGCCAATCCGGCGTGGTGAACTATCACCTTATCAATCCTTTTTATTCTGAGACAGACATACCTACCTATAAATAGACAAATATATAGCCTTAAATAGACAAAATTATATTTTTTATTGTTTTCAACGATATAAAGATGATACTTTTAAACTTGGAAAACTTCAAGTTTCTAGAGAGATTATTTTGAGTTCAACGTCGATGCCATAGCATATAAAACTTTTCTCATAATTTTTAGAAAAAATGAAATATTTTGCCTATAAAAAGAAAATGTTCTTCAACTTAGGCATAACAGTGTATCTTACACGGGTTTTATGAGTTAAAGAATACATTTTCATACTTTATTTTACGGTCAAAGTGATTTAACGTCGAGAAAAATTTATAACTCAAATGCAAAACTAGTAAAAAAACAAATAAAAGTTGTTTGAGGCCTATGACATACTAACACACACAATGCGCGAAGGATTGTGTTCAAGGCGGCTCACGGCACTCCGGTAAGGCAAAGAAAGTAATATAAAAGCATTCATAAAAGTACTGTTAAAAGCGGGAATCCTTCTACTTAATATTATTGAAAAAAATAAGATATTGTGTAAATTAAAAAATTGGTAAATACAGGGACACCACTGCTTTTAGTCAGTCAAAAGATTTTTTATTCATATTATAAACTTTTAAAAGTGCTTTGGAACCGTCAAGTTAGTCCACGACTGATTCGAAATGACATTCCTACCGAAACAAAACGAGCAAGAAACTCGGACGATACTGACAAATTTATTTTGTCGGGCTTGTTACAGTTTCTTGCATTCCAAATCGTGCACGCATACACGCGCATTCGGTGTAACGCGTCTTTACTGCGTTTGGCGTAACTTCTACCGTGTCCGCTGGCTATAAAGTTCTTTTTACGAGATATCGATTTTATAGACGAAATCGTAAAGTATTAAAAAGTCTCATTTTCCATCTTGTGCTGCAATCGTAAAGATTCTATCACTTTAATAAATAATGGGTAAGTAACTATTTTACGACTTGGCATTTTAGGTGACATTGTTTCGAACTGGCTTTTGCTAGCTGTTTCACATGCGTAAACTATCTCATGAAAAATGCTAAAGATATTAGACTACACCGCCAGTAGGTAAAAAAAAAACTAAATTTAACAGGCGACTCTTGGCTATTAACTCACAAATTGACCCTGCCGGGAATCGAAACCCGGAATCTTGCTCTTAAGACAACAGCGCTCACATCGAAGATCTCCGAGGCCTTCCAACCTAGACCTCATCATTGCTTGGCACCGCTACATCCTTTTAACGTCCCACTGCTGGGCACAGGCCTCCACTCTCATAGGAGAGAAAGAATTAGAGCTTAGACCCACCACGCCGCTCCAATGCGGGTTAGCGGCTTTAACGACTATTATCATGTTAGTGATAATAATCTTCTGTGTTCCCTCATGATTATAAAGGGGCTCTTCAAAGGGTGGAAAAACAAATATCACAAAAGCCAGCAAGGCATTGGCGGTTCCTCTGGTGCTGCAAATGTTCATGGGTGACCATTTGCCTGCCCGTTTGCTATACCTACATCATACTAATATTATAAATGCGAAAATGTGTTTGTTTGTTGGTTTGTTAATTTGTTGGTTTGTCCTTCAATCACGCCGCAACGGAGCAGCGGATCGACGCGATTTTCGGCATGTGTAGGTATAATTGAGGTCCTGGAGAGTGATATAGGCTACTTTTTATTCCGGAAAATTAAGGAGTTCCCGCTGGAATCAAAAAAAACGTAATACACGCGGACGAAGTCGCGAGCATCAGCTAGTATAAAATAAAAATAAACCAGCGAGGCTTATCTTTGCTTTGCACACATCATGATTATCGTCCAGTGCAAGCCCATTTTGCAATAAAAAAAGGTTCGTCAAAAGCTAGACGAGCACATCCTCCTACAATCTTAAGCCCAGCCAAAACACTGAATGGACCAACCTCAGCGGCGAGGCCCACACAGTAGTCATTAAGTACTTCTTTAAAACTTGTATTGGCTTGCGACATACTATCTTTTTAACCCACGCGTAGCCTACTTGCGAGTTTTGTATGGTGCATGTTAGAAACTATGGCGTTTCACTGCTATTTGCAGTACAAAAGTTTTGATGTAGTGTGAGGAATGAACACTATTCGCAGTGTTGTTGCGATGCTGAGTTGTGATTCATAGGTGATTTTGCATTGCATTTCATGCTCAATTTAGGTTTTTTGCAATGAATTGTTCATTTTACTTTGGAGGTTATATTTTGGCAACATTGAGTGTTGCAGGATGCAGAGTTTATTTTGATTGATGCTAAGTAATTTAATCACCAATCGTAGCTTTTCAATATATAGGCTGTAATCATGACAGCCAATCACAAAAATTCAGGAGAATGTTGGTGGGTCGGTAACAGAAAAATAGTATAAAGGTGAGAGAAAATGGCGTCGGGAGTTCAGTCAGTATTAAAATTTTGAGGAGTTATTACAAGTGGATAAAGAGTATATTATTATTGATTGTATTGGTGAAGATTAGGGTGGATTCCTGCATTTTGCTGAGATAAGTATAAATTATAATTACATAGATACTATTTTAAGAGGTTATGTTAGGTTATCATTATCGATTTCTAAACAATTGGCTTTTGGAATATTTTGAGACAGATCTTGTAGTGAAATTTATTAAAATCAATATAATTGTAAAATCAACTTTAATAGTTCATCGTTTTTATATAATATTGTGTTTTAATATCATTGGCTGTTCAATAATTTTTAAAGAGCAACTATACCAGTTTCTTGCAGTTTCTTCTGGATAGAATGTGATTCTAACATACACAACAAACTGGAATGAACAGAAATTAAAATCTATTCATGGTTATCTTTGTGTTTATTTTTAACCTACTAGCAGTGTGGTCTAATGTCTTTGGCAGTAGGGCAAAAGGCTGAGCTGTACTCCCATTATGGGTGGTGTCACAGACAAACATATTATTAGGTACAATAGTATGAAAAATTATTGTTTGTTTGTGTCACCATCATTGAATAAAACTTCCTTTCTTTCTTTACTGCACAAGCGAGTAGTGGATTACCGCTTGATTCTTAAACTAAGATCTAACATGATGCCCGCGACTTCGTTCGCGTGAATTGATGTTTTAAGGTCTCTTTAATTTTTACTTATTTATTATTTTTTTACTTATTTTTAAACTCTTTAATTTTCTGGGATAAAAAGTAGCCTATGTGTTATTCTAGACTATAATCTATCTCTGTGTCAAATTTCATCCAGATCCGTTCAGCCGTTCTGGCTTAATTGAATAACAAACATCCATCCATCTATCCAAACTTTCGCATTTATCTATAGTCAAACTAATATTACAAATGCGGAAGTGTGTTTGTCTTTCAATCACGCTGCAACAGATCCACGTGTTTTTTTGCATGGTTTTAGTTGAAGACCTGGAGAGTGACATAGGCTAGTTTTTATTCCAGGAAATAAGGAAGTTCCCGTGAGAATTAGAAAAAGAATTTCGACACGGACGAAACCGCGGGCATCAACTAGTATAGAATATGGATTAAATCGCTATCACCTAAGAGTGGCGCCCGGTCAATAAAACAATATGTAGGTGGAGCAACATTTGTGAGTGGCAATTATGATGTCTCCGCGTCGGTCTGTGCGTTTGTTTAAAGCTTCGCGCGGGTGCGGAGATTTCGGAGGTTTTAGGTGTTTGTGAATCGTATTAGAACTTGGAAGTTATAAATTGTACATGCTTTCATAATTTCTTTTTCTACTTTTTATGTTATGTTTATATTTATACACTAGCTTTTGCCCGCGGCTTCGCTCACGTTAGGTATGATTTTCAAATAAAACCCTTTAGGGGTTGAATATTCATAAATTCTTAGCGTATGCCTATTGCCTACGTCATAAAAGCTATTTGCATGCCTTTCCGATCCCGCTGATCGGATTGAGCTGTGCTTTGGTAGTCGGTAGATCAGTCAGTCATGTTGGTATTGCATGGACATGGGAAATATAATAAATTAGATGAACCTGCGACTTCGTCCGCATGGACTAAGTTGTTTCGATTCCCTCGGGAACTCTTTAATTTTCCGGGATAGAAAATAGCCTACGAGTATGTCCTTTCCCGAGACCTATCCCTGTACCAAATTTCATCAAAATCGGTTGAATAGATGGGCGTGAAAGCGTAGCAGACAGATAGACACACTTTCACATTTATAATATTACTAGAGGTCGCCCGCGTCTTCGTCCGCGTACAATTGTTGATTTCCTATGAGATTATGAAATTTTCCCGCTGCAAACAGCCTATCTATAGAGGTTTTATATAGCTTATGCAGGTTTTTTTATTATTTAAAACTGATAACTTAAATGCTAATTTTCATGTCCATACTTCAAAGTCATAAAAATGTAACCTTTCACCCCCATTTCACCCCTTTTGGTGAGTTTCACCCCTTTGGGTGGGTTTTAGTAAAATTGCTTAAACAGGTTATTATTATTTAAAGCTAATAACCTAAATCCCGTTTTTCAAGTCTCTAACTTCAGAAACATAGGACTTTCATACAAACTTACAACCCCCATTTCACCCTCTTTGGGGTAGATTTTCATAAAATTGCTTATACAGTTTATTATAACTTAAAACTAATAACCTAAATCCCGATTTTCAAGTCTCTTACTTCAAAAACTTGGAACCCTTGTGTAACTTCCAACCCCCATTTTACCCCTATTGGGGTACATTTTCGTAAATTTGCTTATACAGGTTTTTATTATTTATAACTAATAATTTAATTGCCAATTTTCATGTCTCTAACTTCAAAAACAAAGGACTTTCATACAAATTTCCAACCCCTATTTTAACCCCTTAGGGGTGGATTTTCTCAAAACCCTTTCTTAGCTGACGTCTACAACATAGAAGGAATCTACCTTCCAAATTTCAAGTCTGCACGCTTTATAGTTCCTGAGATATCGTGATTAGTCAGTGAGTGAGTGAGTGAGTGAGTGGTATTTCGCTTTTATATATATAGATTAATTAGTATGGATTAATATCTATTCTCAGAAATCTAAAGAGTTCAAATTAGATTTTGATACCGTGCTTAAAAGTCACGTGACTTTGAGATAGTGAACTGGATATTAATCGTACATATTTTAAATATCGACCAGTTTTAAACGGTTTACCATATTAGTCGAGTTTATTTGCATTTAATCAATGAACCGTTACTTTTATCTCTATTCTTAAGGCCCTGGGTAGCGTAAAAGGGGGTTTTTAAAAGCAGTGTATATGTCACCGTAAGATTGCAAAGGCCGTTGGATTGTAATCTAACTAGCGATATTGTAAACTGTCGACAGATTACAATTTAACGCATTATTTTTCGGTAGATTGTAATCTGTTAGATATATTAACCCGGTAAAACCTAAGTGATTACTACACTACGTGATTATTTATGTCGAACCCTAACCTAACCTACAAGAAAGGGACATAAATACAATGAATATTTCAAAAATTGACACTCGGAACATTGAACGGTTCACAATCCGTCGACAGTTTACAATATCGCTAGTTGGATTACAATCTAACGGTTTTTGCAATCTTACGGTGACATATCCATCAAACGGTGACATAATGTATGCTTGTAAAAATAATTTTCTGTTTTCAAGACCTTTAAGCAGCCATTGACGCATCTCAAAACACAATTTAATCTCTGCATTGAAATTGATTTTAAACATATACCTCTTAATTTACCTTATAAAGCAATTTTTCTCCTTATTGAAACCAATAATTAGCTCTAGAAATATAAGATAAAATTTATATTTCTAAATCAAACACATTGTCGGACTCATTTGTATTGAAAAGTAAATTTTTTTTTACAAATGATTTCATGCACTTTTTGCGACATGCGCTTGCACGATTTCACCCCCCCGCGCCTGTGTTTTTCATCTCGTGAGCTCACAGCGCCTTAAGTACTGTAGGTAGGTATTTTGTCATAGTACTAATAATATAGCCAATGAACTATATTGGTAACAAAAACTAAGTTGACGCATTCATTGGTTTGCGGGAAGGTATCAATTTCCAGTTTATCAAGGTAGAAGCCTTCCACCACAGAAAACATTCAGAAATTATAAAATCCCAAATTGACTCTGCCGGGGATCGAACCCGGGACCTCCTACAATAAGACAACAGCGCTAATTAAGGTTTTCACTAGTACAAAATCAAGATAATATGCCTTTAAATCCATACTTAATATTATAAATGCGAAAGTGTGTCTGTCTGTCTGTCTGTCTGCTACGCTTTCACGACCCATCTGTTCAACCGATTTTGATGAAATTTGGTACAGGGATAGGTTGTATCCCGGGGCAGGACATAGGCTACTTTTTATCCCGGAAAATTCAAGAGTTCCCGCGGGAATCGATAAAACTTGGTCCACGCGGACGAAGTCGCGGGAATCATCTAGTTCAAAATAATTACAAAATATGTAGTAAATACTAAGATAGGATTATAATAATCCTCATAACTTTAAAGTTACTATTTGAAGTAGCCGGTGATAGTATACCTACCTATATGAAAAATTAAATAAAACTAAAACTAAACAGGCATAAAAATTTGATATAATTTTGGCCACCGGGCCAGGTAATATGTTTGTGGGACTATACAATGTAGGACCAATTTCGAATAAAGAACTTAACTTCATTGAAATTTTCTTGTCTCTGTAACAACACTTACACCGGATAAAACTAAAAAGTATCGGAAAAGCATCGCGCTCAAAAAAAAGTGAAGCGTGGTCAACGAACGGCATTGGTAACACAAACTAAATAAAATTCAAAAAAATAAATAAAAAACCGGCCAAGTGCGAGTCGGACTCGCGCACCGAGGGTTCCGTAGTCAAGAAGTAGGTATAATTACCTTTGTTAATGAACCGCAAAACTAACTTTGTTTGTAGAGGTTTACTGTTAATATCAAAAAATTACGTTTGTTGTATGGGAGCCCCCCTTTAATATTTACTTTATTGATATTTAATTATTTATTTTGAAAGGTAATATACAAGTTAATATTCTGTGAAAATTTGAACCGTCTACCTGTTACCGTTTTTAATATTGAGCAAAAAAATACGAAAAAAACACGTTTATTGTATGGGGACCCCCCTTAATATATATATTTTTTTTAATTTTTAGTATTTGTTGTTACAGCGGCAACGGAAATACATCATTTGTGAAAATTTCAGCTTTCTAGCTATCACGGTCTATGAGATACAGCCTGGAGACAGACAGACAGACAGACAGACAGACAGACAGACAGACAGACAGCGGAGTCTTAGTAATAGGGTCCCGTTTTTTCCCTTTGGGTACGGAACCCTAAAAACAATAAAATACGCCATTCGGTGGCCATGTGTAGCCGGTTCCCACGTCGGCATGTGGGACCTTTGCGAAATGTGTTTACAGTTTAGGTAGAAGGCTACTACATATTATTATAGCGTCAGATATTGAAGTTTATTTTTAAAATCTTTACCTTTATAATTTTCGGTTTTGACTATGGTTATATTTCTTATGTATGTAAATAAATATACATAGATAGTTCCTTAGTTAAGGTTTTTTGATCATTGAGGTATAATGTACTAACGTACATTACTTCAATATTTTTGATTAACCGCTGTATCAAAATTGAGCAAAATCGGTTGAACAGACGGGCCGTGAAAACACAGCAGACAAACAGACACAATTTCACATTTACAATATTAGTATAGATAATAATATACTAGTACGCTAGTAAGTACAACAAATACTTCAGTTACTTTATAGGCACACATGTTATTGTTCAGCGATAAACGGATAAAAAATCACAAGTAAAAACGCATATGCTGCAGAAAAAAGCTTACTAAGTACACTAAACAATCACATTATAATATGTAATGTAAAGAAGCACATTTCGCGAATGTGAAAATATACATATAAAAGTGTAAACACATTGCCCCCAGCGCGATCTCCCGCGTCGTACGCATGTGCTCGGTATTCTGATAAAACTGTTTAGTTTGGAGCTACCAAGTATAACTATTAAAATCAGGATAGGTCCTAAAAAATAATAATCACTAAACTTCGCTTGTATTTCATAAATTACTTTTTTGTAATGTATTCGTTTTTAGTGATTGGTAGACCTAATGGAAAAAAAACCATGCTAATATCCATACTAATATTAGAAATGCGAAAGTTTGGATGGATGGAGGGATGTTTGTTACTCAATCACGCCAGAGCAGTGAACAGTCTGGATGAAATTTGACACAGAGATAGATTATAGTCTGGAATGAAGCCAGCGTGTTGGCTACCCGTTATCCCGGAAAGTTTAAGAATTCCCGCGGGGACCAAAAGACCTCAATCCACGCGGACGAAATCGCGGGCATCAGTTGGTGTAATAATATAATTAGTTATACTTACTATTTATACGAAAATATGTCTGTATCTCCATCTGTCTACCTATCAGTCTTTCTATCTCTGGGAGAGCAGCTATTTTTATCTCAAAAAAATCAAGGAGTTCCACCCTGATTATTATTATTATTAAGCCTTTATTGACTTCCTTATCTATAACTAAACTGTAACATTATTTTCTTATGACTTAACTTAACTACACAATGTATTCGCTTGACCTAATGTTAGTATTGTTATATTATTATTTTTTTTTTTTTTAAGTAATGTTAGTGAATGATTGTTAGATATAGTTACATATTTATATATATTAGTGTAGGTATATTTATATCGATTTAGATAAGGATCCCTCATTGGGTATAGGCCTCCCCCAGTTTCTGCCATTTAATTCTGTCCTTTGCTTTTTCTATCCATTCTTTTCCGGCTACGGATATCAAATCATCACTCCATCGTGACCTTGGCCTTCCTACACGTCTTTTCCCTTTTTCAAAACCCCCCAGTTTCCACCCAGATATTTTACCTTAATCCATCGATTCACTGTCGTCAGCTAGTGATTATTTAAAAATGTACTAAAGTATTCAGGTAATACGAGGATACTTGGCCAACAAAACTGGTTAGTCCTACAAAATATCAAAATATAGGCATCCTAATATTATTGAGCTCAGAATAATAAATGCTATGGCATATGGCACGACTAGCTGCTTCAACTGTTGGGCACCAAATAAAACAATGCTTATTTGTTTATATAATGATACATTCAAATAAGCATTTTTTACTTATGATGTTGTACTTATTTTGTTTTTTTTTTCAGATTAGTAACTAAGTCTAAGTCAAAGTCGAAGCGGTTATCACTGTACGCTTTTTGAAATGCAATTGTTTATTGAATCTTAGTAAGTTAAAGTAAGCCTTTATTAAACACTAGACACTAACAAACTGGACACTAAATAAATAAAAGAAAAAGATGACTGACTGACTGACAGATCTATCAATGCACAGTTCAAATCACTGGACAGATCAGGCTGAACTTTGGTATAGCTATTATGACGTAGACATCCTAGGATTTTTAAAAATGAACTCCTGAGGGGGTTAAATATGGGGTTCAAGTTTGTGTAGTCCACGCGGACGAAGTCCCGGGCAAACGCTAGTAAATATATAGTTTATATAATTTTCAAATACTTTTTAAAATAATATACATACATAAAATCCTAGCTGATACCTGCGATACTTTTTATCCCGGAAATATAAGGAATTCCCGTGGGAAATTTAGAAACTTATTTCACGCGGGCGAATTTGTGGGCATCAGCTAGTCAGTCAGTAGTATAATACCCAATTTTGTGTCGTAATATGAGTTTCAACTAACACGTGTGTTTATAAAAATAATGTATCAAATGACAGGCCCGAAATGTCGTATATTTTTAGTTGGGACCAACGTATAGCACGTGCTGCCACACTGTCGCATGTGGCCTAAACACAATTTATCATTCTATAAAATTGTATCCATGCTAAACTAATTATTAGAACAGTCCTCGATGGCACAGCAGTTGATATGGCTTTTATTTTTGGGGAATTATTGGTTCAAATACATAATTATATATTTTAATGAACGTGTAACCAAATCCTTTTTGTAGAGAAATCTACTCAGTAATGTGTATTATAAATGCGACAGTTTGTCTGTATGTCTATCTGTTCCGCCCTCACGGGCCATCTTTTCAAACTATGTGACAAAAGAAAAATACGGAGATAGGTACATAGGTATAGGCATCTAATAAACTCAACCCGGGGAAGAACAATAGGCTACTTTTTATCCCGGAAAATGAAAGAGAATACTGCAAGAATGAAATAAAATCTTAATCCACATATCTATCTTAAGTTTGTTCTTTAGTGTTTTCTCTTTGTTTGTATATTTAGTATGGAAGTATATATTTCCTTTAAAAAATTTCATGTTATTTGTTAGGTAGGTATACACATAAATAAATTTTCTATGTTCTAAACACCAATACAATATAATATTTACTTTCCAATCAAGTGATATTTTAAAACATAATTACGATAATATTACAGGAAACATTATTTAAAACTTTTACTTTAAACCACTTCCCGTGTTAGAAATCTTACTAAAAACTTTATAAAAAAGATATTTTTAGAAAATTAATTAAAAACTTTCACTAACTATGACTAAATATTAACTTACTTATAAGGTATGGAATCCCACGCATTGGTACGTTTTCTACCATAAATTATTATACACCTACCTACCTAGATAATTTTAAACGTCAGTTCTCTATTACGTAGACATCGATTTTAAACATTTCTAACAGGATCTTTATGAAATGTTTAAAATCTAGAAATAACTTATTTTCACTTTTATTTCGAATATATATTTCAAGCGTGATTATTTATTATTTTATAAGACACCTCATTCATCCAAATCGGTTCAGTAGTTAAGGCGCTACGGTAGAACATACATACTAATACATACATAGACCGCTAAAATCGTAGCCCTTCCTTTTAGATTTGCCGTAATCTATAATACATATTATAAGTGCGAAAGTTTGGATGGATGGATGGATGGATGGTTGTTAATCATTCACGTTAGAACGGCTGAACAGATCTGTATGAGATTGTAGTCTTGAATAACACATAGGCTACTTATCATCCCGGAAAATTAAAAAGTTCCCGCAGGAACCAAAAAATAGTCATATATAATCCACCAAGTCATCATCAAGTAATTGATAAAATTACAAAATTGTGTCTCAAACTTAGTTGCGGTCACATTAAAAAAAAAAAACATTTCGCCTTGCAAGCCCAACAAAACAAAGGCAAACCTGATTGCACAGGATGTGTATCCTGACTGGACAACAGGTTCTTAACACTTAGCGGTTGCGTTGGCTCTATCGCAATCAAGCGGGTTTGATTCCCACGATCTTTTTAGATTTATTGTGGTTTTTACGCTATAAAGTAGTTGGTTTTCTAGTTAGACCAGTTCTTTTTTAAGGTGAAAGTTTTTTTTTAATTACTTAGTATTAAGCATAGATTAATTATAATACCAAGTATAGATTGCTAACTCCCTTATAAAAAAAAATTCTAGGTTAATACTATCGTTAGATGGCGCTACCAGGCTCGCTCTTTATATGATTATAGTAAAATCGGTGAAATATCGTATTTTCTTGGTTCAATTTGTATTAATTATTTATATAAAACTAGCTGATACCCGCGACTTTGTCCGCGTGGATTGAGGAGTTTTAGTTCCTGCGGGAACTCTTTAATTTTCCGGGATAAAAAGTACCCTATTATTTAATCCGGACTTCTAACTTTACGTCTGCAAAATTTCAAAGCAATCAGTTCAGTAGTTACGGCGTGAAAGCGGAACAAACATACAAACAAACTCACTTTCCCATTTATAATATTATATTAGTAAGGAAGTAAGGATTATCAAAATACAAAAAATTTGATAAAATCACTTAAACAAATAGCAAATTTACATTCAACTAATTTTAACAAACAGCTTGCACAGTTATGCCATCTCAGATTGTGCGAAGAACTACAAGGTACCGGCGACTTTAATGCGCATTTAGCGAGCTTATATTGAATGTATGAATTGAACAGTCTTATACTGGTTTATATATTGTCTTTGGTATTAAGTTCTATTAGGAAGTTGGCATTTACTTGTTTATAAAATAAAATTACATAAGCTATTGATCGCTTTAGCAATAAGACCGCCTTTGCACGTTGCCTACAGTTTTGACGACCTCCCTGACGCAGTCAATTTGGTACTTTATAATTTCCGTAGCCTGTTACCACCCTGCTTTGCTGTTACCGGCAAAGAGGTGTCGCCAAGCGTTCTGGTACAATGTCGTGTAGATACCGATTTATGTAACTGCCATGCCCCGAACAGGTTAGCCTGCTACCATCTTAGACAGCATCGTCACTAAGGTGAGACCGCAGTCAAGGGCTAACTTGAAGTAGATTTAAAAAAAAGTGAGTAATAAGTAAGATCAGTTTGGATATGGTTGCGCAAGCATTACTTAAAACTATTGCAACCGAGTCGATAGCATCAGAGGTTACTGAATTGAGCCGTTGTGACAGACTGACAGTTCAATTAATTTGACTAAAACTATGAGTTGTTTTAAAAGGGGCGTTACGTTATCTTTTGCAATGTGGTTCTGTCCAAATGAATAATGTATTATATGTTAGCGATCAAATTTCACGATTAGCGATATCTACTATCTACCTACAGTTACTAATTACTTTATACTAATGTCGACCTTAACCTGGATTCGTTATAATCCACCCACTAGTTTGGTCTTACGCCTAATGCTAGTGATTAGCTTTTTTTAATCCACTACAAGTTGGCCCTTGACTGCTATCTCACTTGATGGTAAGTGATTATGCAGTCTAAGTGTTAGGGGTTTAGCAGTTATATTAAACCCATACCCCTAATCGGTTTCTACACGGCATCGTACCAGAACGCTAAATCGCTTGGCAGCGCGTCTTTGTCGGCGGGGTGGTAGCTACGGCCGAAGCCCAGCCCAGGGAAAATTCGAAAATTATCATTTTCCAAGTTGATCCTGCCGGGGATCGAGCCCGGGACCTCCGCACGTTAAAAGACAACAGCGCTCAACACTGCGCCAGGTAGGTCGTCAAAAATATCGTTATAAATGCGAATGTGCGAGTGTCTGTCTGTCTACCTAGACTTTCTACGTTTTTACGGCTCATCCGTTTAATTGATTTTGACAAACTTTGGTACTAAGATAGGTTGAATTCGAAGGAAGGACATAGGCTACTTTTTGTCCCAGGAAATCATTAGATTTTCTATGAGATTTTTCATAAACCTTAAAAATTAGGATGAATTAAAGTACCAGAAAAAAAAGGTACTTACTTATTTATCATATAAATAGTGAGACATTTTTAGGTCTTCATTGACACGCCCTAAAAAGATTTTAATTTTATTTTTAAGAATCTTGGTTTTTGAATTAGGCCAAAAGCAGCTTACTAGTACTAGCTATGTCTGCTGGTTCGCTCACGCTAGGTTCAATTATCATGTCCTTTTCAAAGCCCTATTTTATCCCCTAAAGGGGTTGAATTTTCAAAAATACTTTAACGGTTGCCTAGATCATAATAGCTATCTATCTTTATGCCTTTCAGCCCGATCTGTCCAGTGATTTAATCTGTGCGTTGATAGATCATTCAGTCAGTCAGTCAGTCACCTTTTCCTTTTTAAATATATTAAGATAAAGGACTGGACAAGTCCACCTGTCAACACACAAGCAATTGAGCGTGCTGAAATAATTATCTCGTAATTATTTTGGAAATTAGTATCTACTTACCTACGTACTTAAACCAGCCAAATCGAATCAAATTACTTTTGAGTGACATGCCTACAGTGTTTTTTTAAACTTGACTCACTCGTTACCTATCAGTTCAGTCGGATTGTGAAACTAATTTTAATCTGTAACGTCAGGCCGCCATCTTTGAAATACCCCAATTTCCGGTGACACACACATTAATGGATAATACATACTTAACTTTAATACTATACTTAAGCATACAAGATTAATACCATTTGAATTTATTGAATTCGATAAAGTGTTTTTTGAGTATTGAATAATTTAAAAGTTACTAGCTTTGACCCGTGACTTCGTCCGCGTGTTTAGGTTCTTAAAAAAGAAACAATACACTGTAAAAACATATAATATTGCTTCATTTTTCAGCGAAAGCACAAATACCAAGTTTCATGGATATAAGGTTTTTTTTCTTAATTTGATTAGGGACTTAACTTTAAGATATTACTTGAACCGCATAATTAACCTTCTTGGGGGTGGAATTTCGAAAATTCCTTCCTTAATACACCTACTCCAGGGTGCTCAAGGTATATTCTCTCAAAATTTCAAATTTCTACGTTCAGCCGTTTGGGTTGTCTGTCAGTCACGCAGGGCGAAGCCTTTTATAGTTATTGATTTGTACTGAGTATTTTTTATTTGTCAGGGACAAAAAGCCTCTGTCCTTCCTCGGGATGTGATCTATCTCAACTGCACCAAATTTTATCAAAATCGGTTGAACAGACGGGGTGTGAAAGCGTTACAAACAAACTAACGAACTCACATTCATCCATACTAATACTATAAATTGAATTTAACAATATTACTTTCAAAAGCCACAAACTTATAATAAAAAATAGTATTTACAATAACAATTAAAATATAAATATTAAATGAACTACAAAATAAATTTAAAACAAATACTATAAATACGAAAGTCTGTAGGTAAGAGTATGTCTAACAGCTACTCTTTCACGGCCCATCTTTTTCAACAGCTGATTTCGATGAAATAGTTGTAAATTGTATCCCGGGGAAGGACATAGGCTTTTTATCCCGAAAAGTTAAGGAGTTCCAGAGTTATATATTAAAACGTTTTCAATAAAAAATTAAAAAGATTAATATCGTAGGTAGTTAAATAAATTCCTACAGGTACCAATATATTTTCAACATCAATAAAAATTAAATTTTAACCCGGAAAATTAAGGAGTTACCGAGTTCTATATTGAAACGTTTTCAATAAAAATGAAAATGAGTAATATCGTAGGTAGTTTTGTAAGGTAAGTATCCCACCAATCATCAACACCCATAAAAAGTAAAAAAGAAGGCTGTTCTATGGCGAAGCTTCTAAACCGTAATACAGCTTCTGCCTTCCGGTGCGACGCTTAAACAACCTGTGGGGCTTCTATCACGGCTGACTCGGTCAATTAGGTTCCTACCTGCATCAAACCTTATAAGAAAATCGATGCAATGTAACGATGTTAAATATCTATGTTCTTTAGATCTATGCTTCCTAACGAATCTAATATAAACTAAATGATGCTCGCGACTTCATCCGCATGGGTTGAGGTTTTTGTTTCTCGCGGGAACTCTTTAATTTTCCGGAATAAAAAGTAGCCTATGTCCTTCCCCGGGTACAACCTACCCCTGTACCAAATTTAATCAAAATCGGTTGAACAGATGGCCCGTGAAAGCGTAGCAGACAGACAGAGACACTTTCGCATTATTATATTATTATGGATATGGATTAGTATAGAAAATAAGAGCTCCAACGGGATTAAAAAGAAATCTAACCCCGAATGGATATTTATCTACTTATATCTTCTTAGGTACATTGTATAGACAATCCAAGAATCGTAGCAAAATCCTACGCAAGTATTAGAATGCCAATAATATGGTTCCCGAATTTTCCATTCCCCTCCTGACCTTCGTGATATGTTTATTTTTCCATAGGAATTATAGGTCACACGTGTTTGATATCGTTTACTTGCTACCCACAATTTATTTGCTGCTTGACTACATTGTACTTAATATTGGCAATGTTGTGCGCTTCTTCATTGAGGCCCCAATGTCTAAGCAAATCGTAAACAATTGACAGCTTAAAACGTATTACTCGAACCGTTTAAGTAGTTCATACATGCTTTTTGACGTGCAAGCATCTATGGACTCCTTAAACAGGTCGAATTATCCGTTTGACAAACCTTTACGATTACGATTTCTTTACTCAATCGGGGGGCAGATCACCGCGCGTTAGAAACAGTGGGTTATATTCTTAACGACTGCCAGTTCTCCGAATTTTCTTTTCAGTAAAATTAAGATAAATTATTAAGTTGTTAAGTTTTACCTTGAATCTAGTTATAACTAGCAAGAAAAAATAGCAATGAAATTATAAAAAATATCTTCACAGTTTGACAGTTTACAAAATTCGTCTAAGCGTCATAAATGTACCTACCTACGTCTTATGAAAATTATGTACTCATTTGTGTGTACGTAGTTAATTAAAGCATAGCATTATTTGGCGATTTTAATCTAGTCTATGGAAGAAACGATCCTGAAATCCTACAGATAAGAAAATACTTACGTACATGATAAGAAATAATAAAATGGAATGTCCGAATTTCAAATCCTACTTTGGTGGGAAATTATTAGTAAGTTTTTTTACGACCCACTTCTAATTTTTTTATATTAACTAAACCAATTTACTTTCCTGAAATTTAATCTGGATAAATCCTTACCTACCGCCTACGTAAGATTCTATTTTAACGTGAGGGTACAAACGTCTAAAAATCGTTGATTTTTTTTAACCTATGATCTTCAGATTTACCCCTTGAATTATTCAGCTTTTCATATTATTAGACATTTATGTAAATATATCACATTTTATACATTTATACAAATGGTATAACAGCCCGGATCTAATTTTGTTACCTACTTTCCTTTAAAAGCAACCACCGAGTTTCTTGCTGGTTCTTAGTACCTTGGAATCTTTCGAACGTAGAAAATTCCGAACTACTGGTAGATTAGACTTGACGATTTAAAAGCACTTGTAGAAGTCTATTTGAACGAAAAATCTTTTGATTTTAACTGTAGGTACCTAGACCTACCAATGTACCGGTATAAATTTGGTTTTAGAGCCACATAATGCTTTTATGAATCATCTTAGAATAATCGATTCTAATTTAGATTTCAACGCGTGCACGTCTCATTTTCCAAAACCATGTCCAGATCAAAACTCTTATTTTGGTTTTTTGTATGGAGCTACAATACTTGTTTGTTTTGTAGATTTTTGTATCTGCGTAATATCTATAATATTCTAGATAAGTACATCCAAAGATTTACACTACATCGATAGAAACCTAAAATTATATTATTAATTCCACTTTTAATACGCCAGAGATATTAATTAATAATATACAGGTTAACAGACCGACTTAAGCACCTATACATTACAAAAACCTCATCTAGAAATGTCATGATTGAGAAAAAAAACATACTCCCACGGTTCAAACAGGTCTCTCCGGATGTCCAAGATACAAGAAGCCAGAACCGAAAAACTGGTTAAACAAAATATAACTTGTTCATTGATAATTTTTTTTCACACACACTTAATTTCATTCACTAGCCACTGTAATCCTGATTCGAAGTTCGAACTCGCGGTTTTTGGTGGTATTTTGTATTGAGCCACAGGTGTGACTCCACGGCGCGCGATTACGTCCGAACTCGACGGAGGCTCGGAACCGAATGCTGCTGTTTAGGGGTGGGGCGCGCGCGGGGGACTCTGGAGGGTAACAAGAGGGGGAAGGGGGGTGGTTGATCAGTACAGGCTACGCGCTACAGCCCTGGGAGCCTGCGTATATCTCATTCCCGCGTAGCATCTTGCGTGGTGCGTTAACGCGGCGCGATTCGATTTTCGAACGCAATGGAAATGAATGCGTAATTTTCGAACGCTTTTCTCGTATTGTGAATGTTCTCGAAGATCTTTTGGGTCTATTGATGTATAATTTATTTCCATGAGTCTTATGATCAGTTGATTTTAATGGATTGGGTTGATAATGGCATTTTATAGGGTATTTGTAGAAGCTACTATCATAACCTGGGGTTTGGACGGTCGGCCTTCTATTCTGGTGGTCGGGGGCGATCCCAGAGCCTGGTCTGCTAATCTGTACTTGGCCAGCGTGGTGGACATAGGCCAAAACCTTTATCATTCTGAGTTGATTCTCGTGCTCAGTGAGTTGGCGGTGGGTTGAATGATGATGGTGTTTAGCAATTTTATTACTTAGTTTAAACACAAACCAATTTTAGTTGATTGGTTATAAACCAATCTAGGTACTTACCTAGTAGGTTTACTTCATAACGTAGGTATACGTTAGACGAAACAAAGATGGGAGTTGGGACCTTTGGCCCTTTAGCATACGGGTTAGTTTATTCTGAAGTATCAAAATAGATTTAATGTACCTACCTAATTATAATTTAACGGTAAAGTTTCTAAAAATTTGATGAATACTTTACTAGATTTCGCTTCTGGAGTACATATTCTACTCCAAAAGCTTTTCTTTAATCAATGATTATAGATACAGTAAGTATACTTTTATGATCATGATAAGATGAATTCTGAAATTTAATATGACAAAATGTCTAAAATCTAGATATCATCATCACATCACTACAGCCTATTAACGTCCCACTGCTGGGCACAGGCCTCCACTCTCATAGGAGAGCGGGAATTAGAGCTTAGACCCACCACGCTGCTCCAATGCGGGTTGGCGGGCTAAATCTAGATATATATACCATTATTTCTAATTGAAAGTATGAAATTTGATATTTAATTACATATTAATAAAAATACTTATTACATACATAATGTGCGTAACTTACCCAGTAAGTACCTACCCACCTATTATAGCATAACTGGCCTAGTAGTTAAGTAGAATGTTTAACTGCGGCTGACAAGATCCCGGGTTCGAGTCCCGAGTCAGGCCATAGTTAAGTACCTAGGTTTTTCTGACAAGATTGGCCCCAGACCTAGGTGTTAAGACTTCAGCGTCCTATTCGGGGTATGGGGTTCGAATACAAGTCACGCACTAACGACACGATAGAAGACTCAACAGGCGCATTTTTTTTAAACTCGGCTAGCCTTTTTCAGTGATCTTACCAGTAGAGGTTATATATTTATGGGGGTTTATACCTCTTAGAGGTATGGTAGTAGTAGGGTACTGTACAATGAATAAAGAAAGACTAATTTACATTCTAGTTAACCTTAAACAAAAGATAAATTTCTTTTCCCTTTTCTATCTCTAAATCTAAAAATCCATCGTCAAATATCGTTCCTAAACTCGAAAACGCCACCGAAACCAATAGCCGCTGCAGCACCTGTGCACCAATAAAAAAAAACACAAAAAATACACAAAAACACACAACATTAGAACTCATTCAAAAATCAACTCTAAGTTTTGAGAAATAAGGTTACTCCAGATTTCATAAAGTGCTCCGATGATTTTGGTATAATATAAAACTCGTATAACAGTGCATGAGATGGTAGTTGTATTTTAAAGGGATCTGAAACATAGACATTGGACAGGGTTTGTTAAATTACTAAACCTCCTAGAACGATAGATTTTCTAATACAGTTAGGGACTAGGATATATAAATGCTCATAATAAGTAAAGCGGCAAACAATTATTTTTAACGGTATCTATGAATAGAAAATAAAAGTATGCTAAAATAAGGACGTACTTATGAAAATAATAGTTAGCTTTTATTAATTGCACTAGCTGACCCAACGGTCCTGTCCTTTCAATAATTTGAGTTCATACAAAAATCCTATAGAAAAATGGACGTTCAGTTTTCCTGAATTTAAAAATTTTCTGAGAAACTTTAGCATTTTTTTTCTAAACGTAACCAATAAGGACACCAAACAAACACAATTCGGTTGGGCCATTTTCCAGTTTTTGCAGGGCATTTTATTTAGATCATTATTTTTGAAATAAAACTTTTTCAATCATATTTGCAATTACTTTTTACAGGAAATTACAGTTAGTGCTAATTATTTTTAGCCGCCTCATTACTAGAAGCCGTTAAATGGCCTCCTGCTTACGCCTGAATGAGCTTCTGAAATACCATCCTAAATAGATCCTAAAAATTAACCCACTGACCTACTTGCTTATACTTGTATTCTTCTACTTTTTTGTTATTTAAAAAACCTGCGGTTATTTCTAAAAAGGCATTAAGTTTCATCGTTGACCAAAATAATAAAATTATTTTTATTACCCACATAAATGGATTGATACTTTTGGAGTCCATGGGAACTTGGAATTTCCGGTTTAAAAGTATTTCAACACTATCAGTTCAACAGATAGCCTGTTATAGCGTACCCGAGCGATAGACAGACTGACAGACACACTTACGCATTTTTTATAATTTGAGTATGGATTTTTAATTGATAAAAAGAATAGGTAATTTCCAGACAGACAATTAGTTTCACTGACTACGATAATAGATAGATAGATAGATAGATCGATTTATTTATTTTATGTAGGACCACTTGTGTCACTTATGATACGTTAAGACTCTACCACCGGTTCGGAAAGCCGTTTCTACTGAGAAGAGCCGGCAAGAAACATTATGATAATATTATGATATTTTGTAACAGATTTGGAATAAAATACGATTGGAAATCAAATTACCCATAATCAAACTACCTAAAAGGAGCTTTCACGTGTGATTTCAAGGGTTACTTAATCATCGTCTCTTGGTCTATAAAAATGAATAAAAGCAAAAACGGGTTGCCCGTGAGAACAAAAAATTTTACAAGATGCTACTACCTCACTTTTTTCTCAAAACACAATTTATCAGTAGTTTTGTATTCTGTTACGTAAACATTCCGTGTGGCGTATATTTTTTGTGTTTTTTCAGGCATCATGTGCTTTTTTTTGTGTTTTGTGTAATAATTATTTGCGAGAGAATATCTGGACTTTCTTTTCAATTCTCATTGGGATTATTTAAACACAATTTTCTAAACACATCAATTTTCAAAAGTTTTGTGAAAAGTATTCTGCATTGTGTTTTTTCAACAGGTAATTGGTATAAACGTTATAAAGTACTTGATTTTATGTACCTATATATACTATCTCTATAAAGTAAATAAATAATTTAATAAATCTCTCCCACACTTTTTACCCGACTTGCATCATTTTGTAATCCAATTAAATAAAAATCTAGGTCAACATAAATCTAGACTGAAACCTTACAAAAGTAAATAAAAAATGTAACCTTGGTGCTACTAATTAATATATTTTTAATTAAATCGGAAGATCTCTATCAATGATCATTCAGTTAATAATATAGGCTATTAAGGGCCATTGATTTGCACCTACATACTTACCAATATGTAGGTATTTAAACTGTAGAAACTGGCTGACTAACAATGTTTAAACTAACGTGACTTATTTTTAACCGACTTCCAAAAAAGGAAGAGGTTCTCAATTCTTTTTAAAATGTATGTCGGTGCACATCTCCGTGGTTTCTGAGCCGATTTGAATTTTTTTTCTATCAGTCGTTAGAGGATGCTCTCAGGTGGTCCCATAAAAAAATCTGTTTCCAAATCCTCAACACTGATAGTAAAAAGTTAAAAATAAAAATTATTTCCAATAAAAATTCTTTCCAAAAAACCGACTTCCAAAGCCACTGTAAAAAAAAAAAAAATTTTGATTTCTACACACTATGTTGAAGTCGGGCGAGCCTACTGCGTCAACTTTGCATATCTTTGTCATACGGTTCGAATTAAAAACGAGGAAGCAAATCGCTTCGTACGAGCCCGAGGAATTTCGACTGCGTAAGGGTGCAGACCTTGTCGTGCGGTCCGATAATAAAAAGGTGACGGAGGAACCAGATCGAATAGCTCTTGAGCACACTCTCCGAAATATATCCTGTAGAAAACCGACAGACAGGCAACTTTGCGCCGATGTTCTAAGCTTTGCAGCTTTGGACTGACCAGCGCTTTGTTACCAATAAGTCTCCTGGCGCGACGATCCACCGAATCTAATCATCAAGCATCAAGCTGATACTTGGCAGAGCCATCCCATAAATGGCTGCAGTACTCCATGCACGATTGAACTTGTGCTTGGTACAGAATAAGAAGCTGTTCGGGCGTGAAGTACCGCTTGACTTTGTTGAGGATGCCAAGTTTCTTGCCAGCTGTTTTTGCCTTGGATTCGATGCATTGTCCAAAGTTGAGGTTGGACGAAATGTTGATACCGAGGAGCTCGACACTGTCGGTAATTGGAACGGATATATTTCGGAAAGTCGGAGTGAGTGGGAATGAACTCCGGAAGTCGGTGTTTTGAAAAATCCCAAATCGCTATTTTTAAGGAGGTCTGTACCCTGTAGCATCAGGGTTGAGGAGTTGGGACTCAGAGTTGAATCGTATACACGTGACTTGATACCTACTATATGCATTCACCATCAAAACTTCCTAACTCCCTAGTTTTGAGTCGTAGATATACCTGCAGCATCAGGATTGAGGATTTGGAGTCAGTATTTTTATGGGACCATCTCGCGAGCTTCCTCTAACCAATGAAAAAAAAAATTCAAATCGGCTTGGAAACCACGGAGATATGCGGTAACATACATTAAAAAAAAAAAAAAATATATACGCGCCGAATTGAGAACCTCCTTCACTGTAAAGTACAATAGTAGATTATTCACCACGGGGGTAATGCGATGTATTATGTCACGGGCGCCGGGATAAATCCCAAGCGGAACGAGGGATTTTAGAGTAACTCCCGAGCGTAGCGAGGGTGTTGCATCTAGAATCCTGAGAGTAGCGCGGGAATTAGGGGCGCCCAAGATTAATACAGCATTACCCCTACGGTGAATACTCTACTTTTCACACCTCGCGATACAACCACTTCTTTCAGCTAGCGTGGCCTACTCGATTTGACAAACAAATGTCGTCAATGCGAATCTTTGGGTGGGCCACGGCTTTGGTTTTCGAAAATCGAGTTGGCCGCGCCTGCTGAGAACACATTCTGTTTACCGAAATTAGACTTTATGGATATAGCAATAAGAATTATGAATAAAACCTCTTTGGAATGAATAGAATTTCCTTCAGATCTTGCTTCAGATGCGCGATGATTCTAAATTCAAATCACATTATAACCCTAGGAAATAATGGATTTCAGTACAACATTATAACCCTAGGGATTTAATGTCTTACTTTAACCTTAGATAACAGGCCATGTAATAAGACGTTGTTGAGCGAGTGGTGTGAAAAATAATTTAGATTTCTACCCACTATGTTGAAGTCGGGCGAGTCTGATGCGTCAACTTTGCTTATCCTTTTTATACTCGACCGACTTCAGCATAGTGGGTAGAAATCAAAATTATTTAGTACTTTACAGTGGCGTTGGAAGTCGGTTTTTTGGAAAGAATTTTTATCAAAAAATCCACTCGGGGCTGGCTTGACAGTAAAAGTGTATATTTGACAAATAGTCAAATCAGCAACTTTGTTTTCGAACGTCAAAACGCGCGGATTATATTATAGTAAATTTTGTTTGAAATACTTACTTGTGGCGAGTGACAACATCAAAGTCAACGTACTTTTTTACTTTAAACAGATCGTTTAAAATTTAGGGAGGAAAAATTTACAGGAGACGTAGAACGTCTTTTGGTAGGTCCTCACATCACTGCACACAGACAGACACTTTAAACTTATAACACCCCTCTGTTGCGTCGATACAAAATCCATACTAATATTATAAACTAGATGATTCCCGCGACTTCGTTCTCGTGGACCAAGTTTTTCGATTCCCGCGGGAACTCTTGAATTTTCCGGGATAAAAATAGCGTACGGCTTTCCCCGGGATACAACCTACCCCAGTACCAAATTTCTTTAAAATCGGTTGAACAGATACATTTTTTGATTCCCGCGGGAACCTTTGAATTTTCCGGGATAAAATGTAGCCTATGTCCTTCCCCGGGATGCAACCTATCCCTGTTCCAAATTTCATCAAAATCGGTTGAACAGATGGGCCGTGAAAGCGTAGCAGACGTTTGATGAAATTTGGTACAGGGATAGGTTGTATCCCGGGAAAGGACAAAGGCATTTTATCCCGGAAAATTCAAAGGTTCCCGCGGGAATAAAAAAAATTATCTGTTCTACCGATTTTAATGAAATTTGGTACAGGGGTAGGTTGTATCCCGGGGAAGGACATAGGCTACTTTTTATCCCAGAAAATTCAAGACTTCCCGCGGGAATCTAAAAAACTTGGTCCACGCGGACGAAGTCGCGGGGATTATATAGTGTTACAATATTTACATAATATAGGTACAATTACATAAGTAACGTAATCCTCTAGTAAAATATAAATTATATAAGTATATATTTTAGTGAGAGGACCTAGGGAACCTAACATTTTGCTAAAGGTCTTTGGATAAAGATCATGCCATTCTATTTAGATAAATTAGTTCGTGTCTTGAAAAACGAATGTCTTTGCGTCACTAGTAGGTACCTGCAATACAAAGCAACAACAATTACTTAGCCGCATCCCGCAAAACAACAACACATCGATATAATGACACACACTCATTTTACGCGCCAACAGAAATTACGTGGAGTGTCAACCGCGAACCGCAAAGCGTTTATTGGTTCCGTACACTCGAGCTCCCCGTATATCAACAGAGCTGCTTATTGTAAGCCCTTGTGGAGACATGTTAGACAGTTTAACCACAAATAGATTTAGTTAAGTCCTTATATACCCCTAACAAATATATGGTATGGTTTTAATAAAACTGCCATACTCCTAACAGGTTAGCCCGCTACCATCTTAGACTGCATCATTACTTACCATCAGGTGAAATCGCAGTCAAGAGCTAACTTGTAGTAGATTTTAAAATAATACCGTTTAAAAACTTAAGCAAACTGTAGTGGTTTTGATGACCTCCATGGACGAGTGGTGATCTCTGCGGCCCCGTACATGAAATCCGCGGTGTCTTAACATTGAGGTATAAATAATGTACATATTACTTCAATGTGTCTTAATCACTAGGCTATCACCGCTTCATCGACTAGTGTTGCCTGATTTGACTAGTTGTCAAATACCCAATTATTTCACAGGGATCCCTAAAACCGAAGAATTCAACCGCCACTTATGCGCGGGCGCAACACGCAGGTGAGCGCAGGTGTCTCCCTCTCGCTCGCACACCGGATTCAAAAAAAGAACCCCTTAACCGACCCAATTCCACTTGAAGTTTAAAACTCTCAATGGGTAACGGGGCCCGAAGTTCTTTGTTGAACGTCTGTGTACTACTTGTATGCGAGAACTTTTTCGTGGAAATCCATTTAGCGAAAAATCTCGACAATTTTCATTTCAATTTTTTCAACTGTAGGTTGTAAGTTTGTAACACGAATAATAAGTAATTTAACTTCGAATATTTTCGACGATTAATGTTATTTTAACTATGTATTTCAGACATTTTGCTATCCTAAGTACTTAACTACGAAATACATATTATTATAAATGCGAATGTGAATTGATTGAGTTTGTTACGCTTTCACCAATCTTTCTAACCAAAGACTAATTTTGGTATAATAGAGTATAAATTTTGGTATAAACTCATAGAATATCTAAGACAGGTTGTGTTCCTGGGAAGGACTTCATAATTATATTATCCCGGAAATCTAAAGAGTTCCCGCCGTGATTTTAATACTTATTCCACGTGGACGAAGTCACGGGCATCAGCTAGTTAAAAATAATTTTATCTATTTAGATATATGGAAGCTTATTTAAAACCTAGTGGTTAGCATGTTCGACTGCGGCTGACTAGGTCCCGGGTTCTGGGTTGGACGAGATATTCTCAGTACTAGCTCGAAGTAGGCAGTATTTCACCCCCGCGCCTCGTAGAGCACTTAAACTTGTAAAGCCATTGTTCTAAAAAGTGCACCTGTGTTCGTGCACACACATGTGCAATATAATATATCCCAACAGATAGCTATAATCTCTGAAAATTGGCCGCCGTGGCCGAAATTAGATTACTTACGTTACTTAGTACATAAAAACTAAGTAAACGAACCTATGTTTGGAACAAAAAACGCATTGAAGACGCTGGCTATAGTTAGCAATGAAACAAAAGACGATAAAAACCGTCCCACGTACTGAGGTGACCCCTTGAGTCACGTCACGGTTCAGGGGGCCCGACTCATCCGAAAACTGGTCATCAGGATCGGGGGCCCAATAGGGATGGTGCCTATGTCAAAAATAAATTATTTCTTACTGATTATTAAATAGAGGGTCTTCTTAATTATCTCCCTGAATTGACATCCTCGATTAGTTTTAATTTTGATAACCATTTTTACCCTCGACGAAGCGGAGACGGTATATGTGTTTGCCCTAAGAGGTTGTGTGTTTGTTTGTTTGTTTGTTTGTTTGTTTGTTTGTTTGTGCACTTTTTTGTTACTATTTTTCTCAAAAAGTACTGGGCCGATTGAGATGCGGTTTTTCGCATTAGATACGTATAGCATGTGAGAAGGTTCTTAGATATATTTTAGGACCATAGACAACCGAGCTTAGCTGTAGTCTATGATTTTAGTATTTCAACATGTTACCATTTTTCACAACAAGTACTGGGCCGATTGAGATGCGGTTTTTTGCATTAGATGTGTATAGCTTGTGAGAAGGTTCTTAGATATATTTTAGGACCATAGACAACAAAGCTGAGCTGTAGTCTATGATCTTATTTTTTCAACCACTGTTACCATTTTTCACAAAAAGTACTGGGCCGATTGAAATGCGGTTTTTTTCATTAGATGTGTATAGCTTGTGAGAAAGTTCTTAGACATATTTTAGGACCATAGATAACTAAGCTGAGCTGTAGTCTATGATTTTAATTTTTCAATATGTTAAAAAATTTCACAAAAAGTACTGGGCCGATTGAGATGCGGTTTTTTGCATTAGATATGTTTAGCTTGTGAGAAGGTTCTTAGATAAATTTTAGGGCCATAGACAACAAAGCTGAGCTGTAGTCTATGATTTTATTTTTTCAATATGTTACCATTTTTCACAAAAAGTACTGGGCCGATTGAGATGCGGTTTTTTGCATTAGATGTGTATAGCTTGTGAGAAGGTTCTTAAATATATTTTAGGACCATAGACAACAAAGCTGAGCTGTAGTCTATGATCTTAATTTTTCAACCACTGTTACCATTTTTCACAAAAAGTACTGGGCCGATTGAGATGCGGTTTATTGCATTTCGGACTTCGTGCGATTACAAAACAGGAAACTGGTACCAAAATTTAAAAAATCAGCGTCATTTTGAAATTCTTTGTTAATTGACCGATTTCGTTCAAAATCGATATTTAGGACTTCGTGGGATTACAAAACAGGAAACTGGTACCAAAATTTAAAAAAATCAGCGCCATTTTGAAATTCTTTGTTAATTGACCGATTTCGTTCAAAATCGATATTTAGGACTTCGTGGGATTACAAAACAGGAAACTGGTGCCAAAATTAAAAAAAAAAAGCGCAATTTTGAAATTCTTTGTTAATTGACCGATTTCATTCAAAATCGATATTTAAGGCTTCCTGGGGTCACAAAACAGGAAACTGGTGCCAAAATTTTAAAAAAACCGGCCAAGTGCGAGTCGGACTCGCGCACCTAGGGTTCCGTACAAACCTGTAGTAAGTTTTAAATTAAAGGTTTTTTTTAAATATTTGAGTTGATTGAATGAAAGGTAAATTGCGATTTACGATTAATGACGTATTAAAAAAAACTACTTACTTGATCTCGTTCAAACCAATTTTCGGTGGTAGTTTGCATGGTAATGTACAACATATATTTTTTTTTGTTTTATCATTCTCTTATTTTAGAAGTTACGGGGGGGGGACACACATTTTACCACTTTGGAAGTGTCTCTCGCGCAAACTATTCAGTTTAGAAAAAAATGATATTACAAACCTCAATATCATTTTTGAAGACCTATCCATAGATACCCCACACCTATGGGTTAGATGAAAAAAAAAATTTTGAGTTTCAGTTCTAAGTATGGGGAACCCCAAAATTTATTGTTTTTTTTCTATTTTTGTAAGAAAATCTTAATGCGGTTTACAGAATACATCTACTTACCAAGTTTCAACAGTATAGCTCTTATAGTTTCGAGACGGTATATGTGTTTGCCCTAAGAGGTTGTGTGTTTGTTTGTTTGTTTGTTTGTTTGTTTGTTTGTTTGTGCACTTTTTTGTTACTATTTTTCTCAAAAAGTACTGGGCCGATTGAGATGCGGTTTTTCGCATTAGATACGTATAGCATGTGAGAAGGTTCTTAGATATATTTTAGGACCATAGACAACCGAGCTTAGCTGTAGTCTATGATTTTAATATTTCAATATGTTAGCATTTTTCACAAAAAGTACTGGGCCGATTGAGATGCGGTTTATTGCATTAGATATGTATAGCTTGAGAGAAGGTTCTTAGATATATTTTAGGACAATAGACAACGAAGCTGAGCTGTACTCTATGATTTTATTTTTTCAATATGTTACCATTTTTCTCAAAAACTACTGTGCTGATTTAGATGCGGGCTTTTTGTTTTAGATATATTTAACTTGTACCTAGATGCTGCCCAGGGTATCATGATGGAGCCAGGAGGTGGTCATAGGAACTCCTTAAGTTCTCATCGTAAACCCGTCCCATTTTGACTATTTTGATTTGTCGTGACAAGCGCTTTACTTAGATGCTGTCCAGGGTCTCATGATGGAGTCAGGAGGCGATCATGGGAACTCCTTAAATTCTCATCGTATACCCGTCACTTTTGGACTTTTTAGATTTGTCTTGATAAGAACTTTGTACCTAGGTGCTGCCCAGGGTCTCATGATGGAGCCAGGAGGTGGTTATAGGAACTCATCGTAAGCCCGTCATATTTGGACTCTTTTGATTTGTCGTGACAAGCGCGCATCGGAAAGAGAAGGGTTTGGCCATAGTCCACCACGCTGGTCAAAAAAACTACTGAGCCGTCAAAGATGCAGTTTTGTGTTTTAGATATTATGTAATATATACGTTTGCTAAGTTCTAATTGTTGTTTCAAAGTTATACAGGTCAAAGGTATAATGGAGCTCTGCAGTTAGTAAACTATAGATTAAAGAAAAAAGTATGTTGAAATTTGTGACGTCACAAGTCACAAGTATGTCTTTCTTACGACTTCCATACCAGAAGAGAAAGAGTTGCTGATTTGACTGAGTTGTCATCATAAGAATATCGTTTTCATATTTTGAGAGCTATTTTATCATAGGTATAATGGTGAACAAATTGATAGGTTTTTTTGTAAAGTAATTATATTAAATTATTTCATTAGATCATTGAATTAAAAGCATTTTATACCAAAGTGTGTCTGACTGTCTACTACGCTTTAACAGCCCATCTTTTCAACCGATGTTGATGTATCTAAGCTACTTTTTCGCCCAGAAAATAAAGGGAAAAATGCTAATCATTATAATACGCTTCATCAGTTTCAAAACAAAGTTTTCCTCTTACCCTACCATACTAAATATAACTACATAATAATATGCAACATCTAAAACTATTAGCATAAACATTACACGCGCATAATAATTATTTTCACTTTATTCACGGTTTTTAAGTTAGAAACACATTATGTACCTATATACAACAAAATTCTAAGTCTTTATGTCTGTTTCCTAATAAACAAGGTTTTAAATACAATCCAAGTCTTTGTTGCTCAAAAAAGTACCTACCTGTTCTATTTGACTGTATACTAATTTGAAAGACAAGTTTTGAGAAAACTATTAATTATTTATTTCCTGTGGGACATGTACTCTTATGTTATGTCATGTTTTGAATCTTCCACCTAGTTCGGAAAGCAGAGAAAAGCCGGCAAGAAACGCAGCAGTGGCTACAAGTCTTAGTTGCAGATCTCGCAGACTCGTGAGCCAAGCCCACATTAGACCAGCTGATGTTTTTTGTATTCTACCAACTGAATTTTATAGGTCCATGGCTGAGGCAAGCGACGAGCGACGATGCGTGTAAAGTTTTTTGATTCCCGCGGGAACTCTATAATTTTATAAAATACCTATCACTTGTTTTAACAATAAAGCTAAATTTCAAATTTCAAACTCAATATTCAAAATCTATTTGAATAAAAAAGGGTTGCGTTTGAATTTTTAATCCAGTTTAATGCGAGTAGAGACAAGTGCATTACCTAGTTGCGGTCGATATCCAATCAAGTGTAATATTCTCACATGTAAATGAAGTTAACGATTTATAATACGCACATTACCCGTGGGAACATCCCGGCCATATTATTAGTGTTTTACGCGAAAATTATTAATTTATACCTACTCACGTTTTTATTGCAAAAAACCTGTTTTTGAACTTCAATTGCGAGAGTAAAGTTTTTATGGTGTGATTTTACTTATGTGCATGCAGAGTGTAAGTTTTATTTTATTTTTATTACAAGTTAGCACTTGACAGCTGTCTCACCTGATGATAAGTGATGATGCAATCTAACGTGGTAGGTAGCGGGTTTATCCCGGAAAATTCAAGAGTGCCCACGGGAATCAAAGAACCTTAATTCACGCGGACGAAGTTGCGGGCATCGTCTAGTATGTGTATAAATAAATAATAATGTTTTTATTCATAAAAGAAAAGTGCTTTTGAATAATCTAGTGAATCTACCACTGATTCGGAATGCGTTCCTACCGAGAATAACTAGCAAGAAACTCTGTCGAGAAATACGATAAAATCGCTTGGCGATACGTCTTCGCCAGTAGGTTAGTAACTAGGCACGGCCGAAGCCTCCCACCTGACAAATAATCATACAGTGGGTCGACGCCCATACAAATGGCAGACCCGGCTACCATGACAGCTGTAGCATCTAGAGGGGTACAATACTCTCCTTAGTTGAGGGGTAGGCTTTTCCTACCCCATACAAATTCAAATTTGACATTAGATTGACAGAATTTTGTATTAAAACTGCTTGCGAACTTCTTTTGGCCGGGTTAGGAGTGAGAATTTCTCGTTAGGAAAACCCAATACTCGAACTCGTCGGCCGCAGTCGACGAGGACCCGGCCGTTCTGACGTGATTGAGTAACAAACGTCCATCCATCCATCCATACAAACTTATGCATTTTTATGTATAGAAGCATGGATTGATTATTTCTCAAGGAAATGAAAGTTAAAAGGACTGAAGTCATCAAGACAAGGAAAGTAAATTATAATATAGTGCTTCCATCGCAGGTCATTAGTGCTTCCGTTCATTTGAACCTAGGTATTAATGTGATTGTACCTACACACAATGTAAGAATAGTTGGTTTAATGTTGACTGCTTTTCTAGTTACGTCTGTAATGTTTTGTTTTGAAAGTACTCATTCAATTTTCTGGTACTTTTAAGTTACTTTTAACTTTTTACTGTTTGTTTCTAATAAATTCTTCAATGTAATAGCCTATCTAATATCTAGATATAGGTATAAGGGACAAAAGACCAATATAAAAAAGTATTTGTTTTAGATATCCGTCAACTGCCTAAACCTTTATCCTAGTAGGTAAGTTTGGAAGTTTTTAAATACAAAATGAGTAACGACTTCTTGCAGTAAGTAAGTGTTATCTTACTTCAAAAACTAGACGTGTAACGATGACCTCGCTAGTGCAGCGATGAGGGCTGTTGTTTTATGGTCCGGGGTTCGATCCCTGGTTGGGTTAATCTGGGAATTTACCACCACCCACCCTACCGGCATAGCCGTGCCACCAAGCTAATGAGCGTTCCAGTACGACGTCGTGCGAGAAACCGATCAGGGGTATGGGTTTTTATCTGCCATACCTCTAACAGGTAAGCCCGCTACCATTTTAGACTGCATGATCACTTACCATCAGGTGAGATCACAGTCAAGGGCTAACTTGTAGTGGATAAAAAAAAGCTTCTAAATCAACGTAACTTTGATTACGTACGGCCGTTTATGCCGCATATTTTGAGACTCGCCAATAAATCAAAACCTATAGGGTACTTCCCGTTGACCATTTTAGGTTAGCCCGCCACTATCTTAGATTACATCATCACTTACCATCAGGTGAGGTCACACTCAAAGGCTAATTTGTAGTGGATAATAAAACCAGTGTATAAAGTCCTTTACTGTTCATTCTTTCCCTAGAACTGGAATGCGGAATCAGCCCTATAATAAGTACATCGTTATGATATGTGACGTAATAGCTGTACCTACGTATCAAATGCATAGAATATTCTAGACCAAAGTAGTTTTAATTTTTTTTTTATTAAGTAAGTACACTGATAAGGTTTTTTTGGATTCTGAATACTTAATTGAAGGAGGCTTTATTTTCGATTTTTCTTTACGAACCCTTACCTACATGACAACTATTTTTTTTCTCCAAAACGAAAAATTAGCCGGCAACGACAAGATGTCTCTCTCTCGTCGCGAGATATCCCGTTGTGCATGCTAAGCCTGCAGACCAGAGGAAATTCAGAAATCACAAATTCCCTAACGCTCCCACTGCGCTAAGGAGGTCGTCAGTTATGACATTATCTAGCCTAGACAGTAAGCCTAGGACATTACATAACCAAGACTATAACCGCGCCATATGAAGTCATTTTCTGTGCCTGGACATGCTAAGGTGAGTCCAGCGGCGTGAAGATACAGATTATGAAAGGCGGTCGCCGTGGGAGGGTCGCACACTGCGCCGCGGACTGTGACCACTGGGGCTACGGCTAAGATAACATTGAACACAGGGTGCTTCTAAACACTTAATGAATAATTTCTTTATCTTCTGTCTGTAACCACCACCACCACTACAGCCTATTAACGTCCCACTGCTGGGCACAGGCCTCCACTCTCATAGGAGAGAGGGAATTAGAGCTTAGACCCACCACGCTGCTCCAATGCGGGTTGGCGGGCTTTAACGATTATTATCATATTAGTGATAATAACCGGGACCGACGGCTTAACGTGCTCTCCGAGGCACGGGGGTGTAACACCGCCAACTTCCAACTCCGGGCTGGCACTGAGAATTTCTTAATTGAAAAACCCAATACCTAACAATTTTTATGCCCGACCGGGAATCGAACCCCAGGACCTCGTGATCCGCAGTCGACTAAGCTACCCGCTAGATCAACGAGTCTGTCGGTAAACTTTAATAAAATTAAAAAAAAAAATCAAAATTCAAATTATTTTTTTTCAAATAGACTTTTTACAAGTTCTTATGAATAGTCAAATGAATCTACCACTGGTTCGGAATGCCGTTCCTACCGAGAAGACATGAGTTAGCCTCAAGTTTCACTATACATATGATAAATATTTGTAAGATTTCTGCAGAATGTTTGTTACAACGTTTTAGATAATACAGAATTTAAGAAGATCAATCAATGATTAATGAGTTGAAGTAGTTTGCTGGCTTGTATGGTTGTTGTGGCCTAATCTTGATTTGAAGAAAAAATAAAAATTAATAAAGCATTTAAAAATATTGTGTATTGATACTGTGTATTTGCGAAAGTGTGTCTGTCCAACCGACAGACATATTATGTTGTGTCTCGGGCAAGGATATAATATGCTTTTTATAGCAAAGAGTTCTCGCAGGAATCAATAAAACTCAATCCACTTTTATAAATTGTCGGGCATCATCGTATATTACAATAGAAAGTAATTATTACCTATACTTAGATTAATAATAATAATAATGTCATATAACCGCAACACATGAGTTTGGCATATAGCGGGAATTAGTTACGCAGATGTATGCACTAGTTATGCGTACTCCCGTTATTCAAATTAGCAAAAGCCTTTGTCCCAAGCGATTCAGCATTAGTGATAATATATTTTGTTTAGCAATATAGCTTTATCATGTGACCCCGCCTGCAATTATCATACTGCCAAAATTGTATCCAAAATCCCAGATGTTTTGGTTATTACAATTCTATTAAAAAAACTCAAATAATCCATCCATACTAATATTATAAATGCGAAATTATAATATTAGTATCATAATTCATTCCGATTAGCCTTGGCATTTTTGTTGCATTCTATAAAAATGTGATTAGTTTATATTGCTTCTTTAATTGTTTACTTAATTTAATAATTCTGTTATTCTACAAAGAGACAAATTCGCCAAGCGAATAAACTCTAAAAATAAAGATTTAAAAAACAAACTGTTTGTCTGTCTATATGCTTTAAAGGTTCATTTGTTTCATAGATTTTGACGAAATTTGGTGCAGAGATAGCTTTCATCCCGAGGATGGACATATGGCAATTTTACCTCCCGCAGAAGTTAAAATACTGTATCCATGCGGACGAAGTCGAATTCATTTTCTAGTTAGATACCAACTAACCACTCCTACGAAACTTTTTTTTTTTTAGTAAGTAAATACCTATTCATAAAAATTATAAGTAATGGCGCATAAATTGAACACCCTATAGAGCTTCAAGTGAAGACGCCTAACAACCGCACTGATTCGAACCTATGAATAATCTCATTCATGCCCCGAGCCGTGGGAAGATCATAATTACGCGTCGTTAATACGAGGCGCTTACAAGACCCTCCGTCTACCTATTTATATTATGACCTGGATTGAATTCGAAAATTGGACGTGTGGTGTGACTAGAATGGATAAGATAGGGAATGAATATTATAAGGAGAAGTTTCAAAGTAGAAAAGATGAGGAGTAATAGCCTAGCATGGTATGGGCATGTAATGCAGAGGGATGAGTATTAGTATGCATAATAAATGCATATTATGAGAAGAATGATAGATATGCATATGGAAGGAAGAAAGAGTAGAGGGAGACCAAAGAAAAGATAAATGGATTGTATAAAAGAGGACATGCGTATAAAAGGGGTAAAAGAGAGGTTGACGGATAACAGAAGTGAGTGGAAGAAGAAAACATGTTGTGCCGACCCCATATAGCGTGGGAAAAGGGCAAGAAGAAGAAGATTGAATTCGAAAATTTAATCACGCGATCTTATGATGTCTCTGTCGTCGTCGTCGTCAACCAATAGACGTCCACTGCTGGACATAAGTCTCCTCCATAAGCCACGGTCTTGCGCCGCCTACACCCAGCGACTCCCTGCGACTCTCTTAATGTCGTCCGTCCACCGTGTGGGGGGGGGGGGGTCTGCCGACGCTACGCCTTCCAGTGCAGGGTCGCAATTACAGCATCTTGGAACCACAACGTCCAGTGGTTCAATACTCAGGGTCACTCAGCGGGCGATGGAGAGGGCTATGCTGTGAGTATCCCTGCGTGATCGAATCAGAAATGAAGAGATCCGTAGGAGATCCAGTGTTACCGATATAGCCCCAAGAGTTGCGAAGCTGAAGTGGCAATGGGCGAGGCACATTAGTTCAGAGATCTTATAATGTAATACACAATGTTATAAGATCGGGGTAAGGCATATCACCATCTATCCATCCATCAACCTGTATGCATCCACTGCTGGACATATGTCTTTTCGAGAGCGCGCCACCAAACACTGTCCTCCGCCTTCCTCATCCACCCGCTTCCCGCCACCTCCTTTAGGTCATCGGATCAGCGAGCTGGAGTTCGTCCTACACTGCGCTTACCGGATCGGAAAACGATAGGCTACCGAATGGATAAACCAATCTCAAATCTCAAAGTTTTTATGAACTTGAGTTATGGAAATACTAGCGCCCTCTTGCAGATTAAATTGATGTAGATTGCCACTTACCATCAGGTGAGATCGCAGCCAAGGGATAACTTTTAGTGGAAAAAAATACTTCAGCTTGGATTTGTTGAGCTATATCGGTCACTGATTCTTCTATGGATCTCCTCGCGTCTGGTTCGATCAGGATCACGAGAAACCCCGAGCATAGTTATCTCCATGAGAGAGCATAGTGACTCTGAGATTCAAGACACGGATTGCTTGAAGACTTGTCTTCCGTTTTTGGTCATCATAGAGGAATTTAGGAATTTGATGTAGGTCCTTAACATTTACTTAATTGACGTTTTATTTGCATGATAAACATAATAACTATAATGCGAGATGCCGTTCTTAAAGGTTACATCCCTATAAATTCTGTAGAAAAATTCAACAAACAAACGAATGTTCGTTTGATACATAAAAGTATGTCTGGACTAACTTAGCAATGACAGATGGTAGGTACCGACATAAAAAATTAAGCGTCCTAAATAATTCGACAGCCGAAAAATTATCATTTCGTACAAAAGTATTATTATCATACGAAATATACACTGCCCGTTTTGTTCAAGTAAACTGAAAAGTAACAATGGAAATAAGCAATGAATGCAAAATGAACGATTCTAAGATGGCAGTCGAAATTCAGGTTTATTGTACAAAATACATTGCTCGTTTTATCAAACAGAAAATAAAGAATAACAAATTAAAGCAGCGTTGTAATCAAAACAAGGGTCAGTAAAAAGTAAGAATGCGAACGAAACACACAATGCGAAAAAAGGGTGTTTTTTCAATAGCACGCACGATTCTTGAGCGAAACAGGTGGTAAATAAACTATCTTGCAGAAAAATCGGTCACTAAAATTTTATAATATTTCTCAATTTATACTTGATGGGATTTCGATAGTAATTTAGAGAGCTGTTCCATGAATTCTTTAACACAATTTTTGCTAGTTTAATTATAAATAGCAGGTTATTCATTCCTAGTTCATATAGTAATAAATCTAAAATTGTATTTGTATGTCGGTTTGTTCTTCAGTCACATATCTAAAATATCTGATGTCAATAAGTCTATCTTATTAAAGTTATGCATGTGAAATAGGTACATTTGAAAATGTACCTATTTCTTTAGACGTGATACATGTATGCTCCTGAAAAAACCTTATATTATACTAATGAAGATTATGTAAATGATAAAATAATATGGATTTGACTAGCTCCAGCAATACTAAGGACAGCCGTTACTTATGTATCTACACATTTACGTAATTGTAAATGATTAAAAAAAAGAACAACCGCCAAGTTTCTTTCTGGTTCTTCTCGGTAGGAGTATAATCCCGAACCAGTAGGTAGATTCACTCGACGATCCAAAAGCAATTTAATTCGTTTTTTTTTAACATTAAAAAGTGTGTGCACACACGGCAGAAGTTAAACTTCAGAAAAGTAGCCTACGAGAGAATAAGATTAATATAACTTCTTTTCTATCTCATTCTCTCGCAGGCTAATTCCTATGATGAATATGTTTGTTTCTTTCGCTTCATCGAAGTCGTTTTTGCGTTTCATCGAATTTTCAAATCACAACGATTCTAAAGAAGTTTCGCTTGAAAAAGTACCTATAACTTTAGCGTGACCACCTTTTTTGACCAGGCAGTGTAGTGTGCCCGGTGGCGTTGTATTGTTCGCACCTGACGCCGGCTGAACGTATTTCGAGTAATCCACGACGAATGGCATCAGCCACAGACCGGTATATTAATGGTATAAGTGCGCCCCTTAGAACATAAGTTATCTTTTTTACTAGCTGATGCCCGCGACTTTGTCCGTGTGGAATGAGATATTTTATTTATTTAATAGGAAGCCAACGGTTATACAACTATCATTTGTCTTATTTTAATACTACTTTGTTATTTAATCTTATGATTACCATTGATTACACAGTTAATCCCTTACTCTCTAATTTTCCGGGATAAAAGGTAGCCTATGTCCTATATAGGGTAGGTAGGTATGTATAAGGTGTATGTAGAGGTAGGTAGATGTAAGGGATGAGCTGCAGGTCCTCTACTATACCCAAGACAAAAATCACGTCGATCCGTTGCTCCGTTGCGGCGTGATTGAAGGACAAACAAACAAATACACTTTCGCATTAATAATATGTATAAGTATGATATAATTTCGCCCCTAAGAACATAAGTTATCTCTTTTTATTCCTTGAAGTGTACATTTGCATTTTTAGTTTTTTAATCAAGGACAGTTTGCAAGATACAACTCACCTTTCCCACCGTATTTAGAGGATAACTTTTTTTTACTAAATACAAGTTAGCCCTTGACTGCGATCTCACCTGCCCCCCTAGCATGGGCCGGAGATAAAAATTTTATCCCCTCCGACAGTTTTATCCACTCTCCGAGTATGGGCACAGGGGTGGATATAATTATCGACGGTGATAAGGCGGGGAAAGACTAGTCCCCGACTAATGTCAAGGAGTCATAATTTTTTATCTGTGCTTTTGATTTTGCTTGTTTTCGTTACTCTTTAATTTTTATCCTTTCCTCGGGGAGAAAATGTCCCGGCCCATGCTAGGGGGGCTGGTGGTAAGTGAAGATGCAGTCTAAGATGGTAGCGGGCTAACCTGTTAGAGGTATAGCAGTTATATTAAACCCATGCCCCTAGTCGGTTTCTACACGGCATTGTACTGGATCGCTAAATCGCTTGGCTGTAATAAACTTGCTGATGCCCACGACTTCGTCCGCGTGGATTAACGTTTTTTGGTTCCCGCGGAATTTCATTAATTTTCCGGGATAAAAAGTAGCCTGTGTGTTCTTCTAGACTATAATCTATCTCTGTGCCAAATTTCATCGAGATCCGTTCAGCCGTTCGGGCGTGATTGAGTATCAAACATCCATCCATCCAAACTTTCGCATTTATAATATTAAGTATGGATTGTACTAATCATACATTACACATCAACCGGTCACACTTGCTCCCAACAAACGCGTTACATATTTCATTTGAAATTAATTTGCGCCCATGGGATTGCGCCCGGTTTTTGAATGACTGATTAAATCAACGGCTATCAGATTAAATTAAATTACAATTTACTTCGTGTTGACTCACATATTATGTTTATGATGGATATTTTGATCTATATCTATCTTAAATAATAAAAGAAAGACTGACTGACTGATCTATCAACGCACAGCTCATACCACTTGACGGATCGGGCTGAAATTTGGCATACTGAGTTTTTATGACGTACCAAAAAAGAAAGAAGAAGAGGCTTTTTTGCTCGACGTTTCTGATCCGAACCTAGGGTGTGGAACACCCTCCCAGCGCACGTGTTCTCTGCCACGTATAACTTACCATAGGTACCTTCAAGGCAAGAGTGAATAGGCATCTTCTAGGCTAGTGTTGCCCAAATGCAAGAACAAGACGAGACTGAGCCAGTCTTGGTCTTGCGTCTTGCGCCAATACACCTGGTCTTGGTCTTGGTCTTGGTCTTGCGCTCCCAGTCTTGGTCTTGGTCTTGGTCTTGCAGCAAGAGTCTCGCAAGTCTTGCAATTACCTATTAGGCCATTGCTACTTATTAAACGTTACTTTAGCTCTTAGAACAACGTAACAGAGTAAGTACTTTTTGAGCTTGAATTAACATAGCCATAGTAAAGACCAACCAAATTAATAAATGGCTAAACATTTATTGAGAAATTCGAAAAATCAACTGACACCGGGTGGGGTTTGAAGTTACCATTATCTAATTACAATATTCCTTGCGAGATGAACATAATGTATTCGTGTCCATTCTGAGCACCCGGAAACTTATTTTATTCTTTGGAACATGTACTCTGTGGCGGCAATCGAACAGTGTCAAATGTTGTACGTGCGGCGCGGCGATATCAAAAGAAGCCGTCGGCGCGTGTATCTTGACCTTGTATTTCCGAATAGCTGCAAAATTTCTTTGACAAGTCAGTATCCGACCTTTGTTGATGCCGTCAACAAGACGCCGCGCACTATCAAAGTGCCTATGAGCAAAACTAGGGATGCACTCTTTTTTCTTATGGATATTTTCATTCGCTATATAATTATGTTTATGGTATTGTTAGTAATGCGCATAAGTCCATTTCCCAAATTTTTTTGATATTTTTTTTGCGTCTTATAGAGCTCCTAAGCGTATAGACGATCCTTACACTCCCTGAAATGACACTCAGTCTTAACTGCAAGACGCAAGAGTCTCGCAGGCTTAGTCTTGTTCTTGCTCAAATCTTGCACGGTCAGTCTTGGTCTTGGGTCTTGCTAAATTTAGGCGGTCTTGGTCTTGGTCTTGGTCTTGCAAAAATGCAAGAACAAGACCAAGACTGCAAGACCAAGACCGATTTTGGGCAACACTATTCTAGGCAAACGCGTTAGACCTCAACATTGTTTTGCACTAAGCATGATTGTCGTGAAGTGAAATCCTATCTCGCATAAAAAAAGAGGCTAAGAAAGAATTATCATAAATTCTAGCCCTAGGGTTTGAAATTTAAAGAAACCTGAACTTAACGTGAGCGAAGCTGCGGGTACAACCTAGTTACTAATAATATTACAATTTTAAACATCACTTGATTTAAACGGTGAAGGTAAACATCGCGAGGAAACCTGCATGCATGAGAGTTCTTCATAAGGTTCTCAAAAGTGTGTGAAGTCTGCTCACTTGGCCAGCGTGGTGGACTATAGCCAAATCCTTTTCATTCGGAGAAGACGCTCATGTTAAGTCAGCCGGCAATGGGATGAAATTATGATGATGAATACAATACAACTAACTTACAACTTTAAAAAAATTTAACTTAAATAAAGTCCGGCTAAGTTTGTTTTTGGCTCTTCTCAGACAAGGGCGCGTTTGGAACCCTCTTAGGTCTAGTTTTAAAATACCGTAACTGATTATCACCATCATATTTTATAAGTAACTGGACGTCAATAAATGAACAGTGTACCTAAATTGAATAAATTTAAATACTTTGACCCGTTTTGCTAGTTTAATCATTGATTAACGTTTCAGCAACCGAAATATAATAATATTTGGCAAAATAACACGAAATTTCTATCGTCAGCAGCGGCAGACAGGTAATATAAATTGCATTTTGTAGTTTAGTAGCAGGTACAATAGAAATTGAGTGTGCACATTCATTTGCAATTTAGTTTATTTGACATATTTTGGTCCATACTAATAATATTATAAATGTGAAAGTGTATGTCTGTCCGTTTAAATGTGAAAATGCGTATGTTTAATCGTCTGTCTGCTACACTTTCGCGGTCCATTTGTTCAGCCGATCTAGAAGAATAACTAGTCATTAAATTTTAAATTAATTAATTAATTTTATAAAATTGATAACGTAAACTTGTGTAATGAAATGAAATGTTTGTTTCACGTGGGACAACTTGTGTCAATTTTGATACGTCGAGACTCTACCATCGGTTCAGAAAGGAGTTTTACTGATAGGATCCTTTGAATTTAAACGGTAATATAAGAGCGGTAAGTAGGTATTTAGGCGGGCGAGGCCTGACGACGATTTAGAAGTAAAGTGGACTAAAGGACAAGTGAAAAAAATATCACGAGGGCAGTAAATTTTAACTTACAAGCCCTGTTTACTGCCTCTATAAGTGCATTTTTCGAGAAACTGTTATAAAAAAATATATAATGTCAGTGGATTTATTTCATTTTTTTAAAGCCACTAAGTCAGAGAATAGGGTTGCAGATCAGAGACAATTAATACATAATAATTTCATAAAATTGCTTCCACTGCAAATCGAACCCGGGACATACCACTAAATTAATACAACAGCGCCCACGATTGCGCAAGTTACGTCATCCAACTCCCATTTTGTTTCACCGCACTCGGATTCTAATGAACAATTCAGCCATTTTTAAAAGGAGCTTGCATTAAAATGCGCACAAAATTCGAGTCACGTAAGCCATTAGTATTGTGGTCACTAACTTCCTAAAAGACTTTCTGCGTGAAATTCCCGAGTTCGCTTCCCTGGACGGATGTAGCGTTGTATCTGACACTTTTGCGTTATTTTTTGGACAATATCCTGCTCAAACTCAAATGTTTTGAAGTGAAACTTCTTTAAAATCGCTGTGATTTGAAAATCCGATGAACCGGATGTTGTCGCCACGGTACAAGTGGCGCCACCGGACGAACGTGTGTACAAAGCGTTCCATTTTTGTAATTTTATTTTAAATTACTATTATTTACTAGATGATGCCCGCGACTTCGTCCGCGTGGATTAAGTTTTTTCAATATCCGCGGGAAATCCTCAATTTTCCGGGATAAAAAGTAGCCTGTGTCCTTTCCCGGGATACAACTTATCAGTTATCCCTGTACCAAATTTCAACAAAATCGGGTGAACTCAGGCCGTGAAAGCGTAGCAGACAGACAGACACACTTTCGTATTTATAGATAATATAATTACGGAAGTATGAATTTATTCGAATTTTAAAAATGCGAAGGTGTGTTTGTTTGTTGGTTTGTCGGACTTCACATTATGATTGAAAACATAAAGTATAAATCTTATAGACATATTATATTATGCAGGTCATCTTATTTCAATACAGATTAAATATACATTTTTTCATAACAAGCCATCACAACGATACATGACATGTAGTTGCATTGTCATAGTTTAATTGTTAATTAATTAATGCGATCTATGTTCGCTGCATTCTAATTAATTAATAATTAATAAATCATATTACAATCATCTTGGTAGATTATTATATTGTAAGTTTTGATATAATTATCATATCCATTTATAGAGATAAACTTATGATAAGTCAAGAAATCTCGTTCGAAGTCTCGTTCGGGAAGCGACTTCTACTGAGAAGAACCAGCAACTTGCTAATGAGCACGAGTCTGCTCTCAGAATGCAATGCTTTACGCCATAGTCCACCACGCTGACGAAGTGCAGATTGATAGACTTTACACAGATTTGAGAACATTATGGAGTATCTAAAAATGTGTGTTTTGCTCTAAATCAATACCTAAATACATCATTAATGCACTATAATATTATTTGGCCGCAAGCTACTTTGCGAACTGGTAGTACCTATCTGCATTAAACCGGATATACCCGTGTGAATTATAACCGGTTCGAGCAGGTTAACATAATTTATTGCAAATAGAAAGCCGTGCTAATTGAAACTTGCAAATCAATTTGTATTTAAGTACGTATAGTTAATTAACGACCATTTTACATCGGTTAGTGTTAACTGATGATTAAAATTTAAATAAGCTATGTAATCGATAAAAATTGTATACTCGTAGTTTATTTTACACATCATTGTAGAACATAATTATGTAATACATTGACGCTAATTTATTTGTATTTTTCACACTAAAATTTAATAAATTTACTGTATCATATTATAAATGCGAAAGTTTGGATGGATGGATGTATGGATGGATGGATGAATGGATGGAAGAATGTTTGTTACTCAATCACGTCCGAACGGCTGAACCGATCTGGATGAAATTTGGCACTGAGATAAATTATAGTCTGGAACGCTTAACACATAGGCTACTTTTTAATCTGGAAAATTTATCCGGATTTCTCGAAAAACCTCAATCCACGCGGATGAAGTCGCTGGTATAAGCTAGTCAATTCTACTTAGATGAATAAATAATAAAAAAATAATTCTATAGGTTCTATTTACGATTAAATGTTAGAACTGCAGAATAACCTCATGTAGCATGGACACACAGGTTAGGCAAGGCGGCAACCATACAGCCAGACAGAATAATATGAGCAGACTGTTAACGTTTTATGAACGTAAAAATTAACATTCAACAACAATCGTCAGCGTTAAATTAACAACCCCAATTCGCCAAATGAAAACATTGTATAATTCGGCGGGAAAAAAGACTGGCCGGAGTTAATTAATAAATTTATGAGGTCCGGACAAGATGGCGGCCGGTATTACCCGGGTCATTAATTAATGTACCATTTGGGGACCTTCTTCGGGGGGACGGCAGTTATTTGCGGGGTGATAAAATCTTTTTCTTGTTAAGTCACTTGTTTTTTTATTCCCCCATACTATCTTTTTTCGCTATACGAGGAAATAATTGTATTTCGTTTTTTCCGGGTCTGGTTCCATCGATATACATGCAGGTACTAGATGGACCCTTTCACAGAAAACAGTTGGGCGTCCGACTTGTAGGGCATGCCCCTCACCTGTATAAGCCTGTCCTGGTCCCCGCCATGGCGCTGTTCCGCTTTTCAGACTAGATGGCGTTACTAAAATAAGTCCACATTCTTTGTCCGACAGGGCCCGTCTATGTAAATTGAGGTCGTTGTCTGGTTCAAATTTGCCCGTAGCTTGTTACAATCCTACCGGCAAAGACCACCAAGCGATTTTAATTCTGGCATGATACCGTGTACGAACCAATAAGGGATGTTGGTAATAATAGCGAAGCTGCGGGCAAAAGTTATCCATACTAATATTATAAATGCGAAAGTGTGTCTGTCAGTCCGCCTGTTTATCTGTCTGCTATGCACGGCCCATGTTTTGAACCGATTTTAATGTTTGGTATGTCAAGTCAAGTCAAGTCAATATCATTTATTCAATATAGGTACACTGTAGGTACACTTATTGACGTTAAAAATTACTTACTTAAAAAAACACGATGGTGATAATCGGTTACGGTATCTTAAAACGAAAGCTACGAGGGTTCCAAACGCGCCCTGGTCTGAGAAGAGCCCACAACAAACTCAGCCGGGGGTTTTTTTTTTTCAGTATCACCATCTCACAAATAATCTTAAATAAGGAACTATCAGAGCCATTAGAGCAAATTATTGCCAAGCTTCCTTGTCATTTAAGTAATCCTTCACATGGTAATAAGATTTTTCAATGAGTTTACGTTTTACATTAACTTTGAACTTATTCAGAGACATCTTCAACATGTCTTCTGGGAGCTTATTGTAGAAGCGGGCACTGCTTCCCACAAACGAATTGCTAGTTTTACAAAGCCTAGAAGCAGGCATTACAAGTTTATTTTTATTTCTAGTATTGACATTATGACAATCACTTTTCTTCTTGAATTTATCAATGTTTTTATGCACGTATACCAAATTTTCAAATATATATTGGTTGTGCACTGTCATAATATTGATTTCTTTAAATTTATCTCTTAGTGACTCTCGTGGTCCCATATTATATATGTCTCGAACAGCCCTTTTCTGCAGCACAAAAACAGAATTAATATCAGCAGCATTAACCCATAATAATATACCATATGACATAATGCTGTGAAAGTAACCAAAATAAACTAATCTCGCCGTTTCTATATCTGTCAACTGGTGGATCTTTTTAACCGCGTATGCAGCAGAACTAAGTCTGTTCGATAAGTCATTTATATGAAGGCCCCATTGGAGTTTAGCATCTAACGTTATTCCGAGAAAAACAGCGGTATCCACTAAATCTAATTCCTCATGATCAAGCTGTACAGTGGTTTTTACCTGTTTGACATGAGGTAATGTAAATTTGATACACTTTGTCTTTTTACCATTGAGTAGTAGGTTATTAGCTTCAAACCACTGTACCACTTTAGTGAGAGAATTGTCTACTTCTACGTCAAGAGTAGTTTCGTAACGATTTATTTTAAACAAAAGTGATGTATCATCAGCAAACAATACTATCCCATGATTATCCTTGGCAAGGTAAGGAAGATCGTTAATATAAATGAGGAAAAGAAAAGGCCCTAAAATTGAACCTTGTGGAACCCCCATTTTTACAATCGATCCGGAAGACCGCTTTCCATTGACGTCTACCTTTTGCATCCTATTTTTTAAGTAGGAATTCATCATATCTAGTGCTACACCCCTAATTCCATAATGGTGCAGTTTTCTGACTAATGTTTCGTGATCAACACAATCAAAAGCCTTGGATAAATCACAGAAAACGCCAAGTGCATCACGTGACTCCTCCCAGGCTTCGAATATATTTTGAATTAACTCAACACCAGCATCGATTGTTGAGCGACCCCGTGTAAATCCAAACTGTTTACTATGTAATAAGTCATTATTACAAAAATGTTTAAGCAATTGAAGTAATATTAATTTTTCAAATATTTTACTGAAAGTGGGTAGTACAGATATAGGTCTAAAGTTAGCGGGGTCATTGGTACTACCCGATTTGAATAGAGGAATTATTTTCCTGTGCTTCATTAAGTCAGGAAACTCACCACAATCAATATAATTATTAAATATTAAAGCTAGCTCGGGTGCAACGATATCAATCAATGATTTTACAACGTTAACGGAAATGCCCCACAAATCATTTGTCTTCTTATTGTTAATTAATTTGAAAGCTTTAATAACGTCAGAGCAGTTAACGTGACAGAATTTGAAAACGTTATTACATTCAGCCACGTTATCCTCCAGTAAAGTAAGAGCGGCATTTGATGAGGAGTTCAACGATTCTGTGGTAGAAACAGGAATATCCGTAAAGAAGCCTTCAAAAACAGAAGCAACTTCGAAGTCCGAAGTTACAGGTGTATTACCGACATTAAGTTTAAATTCACAATTTTTCCGGCTTGCTCTTCCTGTTTCTTCATTCACTATGTTCCAAGTAGTTTTGATTACATTGGAGCTATTTTTTATCTTAGTTTGAATATGTTTTGATTTAGCCACAATGCAATCTCTTTTAAATTTCTTGGAAAACAGTTGAACATGCTGCTTGAACTCATCACTAGTATCATACTGTCACTCCGCATACAATTCATATAATTTTTGCCTACTTCTGTGTAATTCATTTATTGCATAGTCGTTAAAAACGTTTGCATCAGTAGTTAAGACCGTTCTACTGGTGAATATTGATTTGAATATTTCACTGAAAGTATTAAAGAATATGTTATACATTTCATTAGGACTCAACCCATTTGGTAAAAAAGGGAGTTCATCTGTAAGACTTGTTCTTATTTTTTCAATACGGTCCAACGTTACTGGTACAAAAGTTATTCTACGCTTTGATACATTTTTATTTAAATTATCAAACTGAATTTATTGTCCACAATGATCTGAATCTAATTTACTAATAATGTTTTTATTAACAGGTGTAAAATTTGTAAAAATATTGTATATTGTGCATGTGGCACTAGTTGCAGTTATTCTAGTTGGCTCCATAAACATATTGGATAAGTTATAGGATTTGAATAGATTCAATAACTTGCCACTTAAAGGGCTACTTTCCAATATATTTACATTAAAGTCTCCGCACACAATAAGCTTTTTATTTGATTTAGAGAGTTTAAATAGTACATCATCCATTACCTTTTCAAAAAGTTCAAAGTTAGACAAAGGTGGTCTGTATATAGACACAACAATAAATTGCTCCAATTCAACTGAAGATAATTCTATTGTTCGCTCAACAGATAGGCTCACAATATCATTTCGGTTCTTAAATTTTAATTTTTTATTCAACAAAAGTAAAGAGCCTCCATGGATGGCATTAGATCTGGTGAACGAACTACCAACCTGGTGGTCACTAAAATTGAACATGTACTTACTCATGGTTTTTTAGCTAATGTTCAGTTACACATAAAATATCAATATTAAAATTATTTAGGAACAATTCAATCTCCAAATCCTTCCCTCTAAAGTCTAATACATTGAATGTTCTGGTGAACCAGGTTGATGACATTACATTTTTTATTTTTTTTTGCTTTGCGTCAAGTGTGTGCAAAGCCTTATTATAACTTATACTATTCAAGCAAGAGGAAACCTCCGCTGTCTCCTTATCTAGTTTAAAGTAAAGTTACTTGGATTTATATCCAAAATGTCAGAATAAAAACACTGCTCAATAGAAGCAGTTTGTTTAGCCACATTTTTGGCTAGTGTTGAAAAAAAATATGATAGCGAAACAGCTATCTGTCCCTTAGCATAACATGATAGTTTATACCTATCTTGTTCCAAGTCATAATAAACTTTACCACACTGGGTACTTATGTCAATTATTTTAAATTTATTATTGTAGGTACATAAATTATATAATGTCATATTTAACTTATATCTATAGGTATTTTCTTGGTGTGGCAAATTGTCACAGTAAGGGAGGGTATATATTATAATTTTATTAACATTTAATTTTTCCAAGGTTTGATAGCATTTTTTCAAGTCATATTCATTAATTGTCCCTCTGTTTGCAACTAGAATCACTAAGTTTGTGTTTATATCAAAGCTATTTTTATTTCTATAAATTGACTTGACAATAGAAATTAGTCCCGCATTAGGTGAACAGCAGTTCAAAACCGTATGTCCCTGTAGATGTGAATGAAGTAGTATGCCCATACCACTACCAATTCCATCTCTATACATAAATGTGTTTGTATTGCATGTACTAGGTTTTGTGAGAGTAAAGGAACTATTGGTACTTTGCTTGGGGAACCTGTCACACACCTTCCTCTTCTTTGAGGGTGATGATGCTGTAGCCACAGACTGTGGATGAACTGCACTATTATCAGAACACTGTTTTTGAGTGAAGTTAATATTTTCAATACTTTCAATACTAGTTAATGGGTCAAGCTCATCAGTTGTCTGTGTATACTGTGAAATCATATTTTTTTGACATGAATCATACTTTGCTGACACTGAACGCAAAGAAGCCTGCAATCGAGCTATTTGAACCTCTAGGATGTGTGTGTCAGATTCATAATTTATTTTTCAATACAGTTGTCAAACATGGCGCACTTTCAGAGGCTGTAGTTATGATTCGAAAATTGAATCTTTCGCATAGGCATCTTACTTTTACACGGTCGTGACTTACTTTTACAAGCTCGACACTTACTTTTGCAGTTTAGTTTTAAATTTTCCAAGTCAATTAAAAAAGTTAATAAGCAAGGAGTTTTCATACTTATTAAGGCTTTTTACGAGGAAAAATGAATGAATCCGTACGTCTTAGCATTGAATTTCCAAAATTCTTTTAAATGGTTGTTGATTATATTTAATTACCAGTTTTAATTTAATTATTTTCAACATTTGACAAAAATCGAATAGGCTGTATTACGCGTAGGTACGAACCCGTAGCCTAGTTTCGTTGAAAAAAAAAATGTCCATGTGTAAATACGCGCCATTTGCTGAAATTTTTTATTTTTTATGTGATAAATTGATTATATTTTCAACTGTATTGAAAAATTCTTTTAAATGGTTGTTGATTATATTTAATTACCAGTTTTAATTTAATTATTTTCAACATTTGACAAAAACCGAATAGTCTGTATACGCGTAGGTACGAACCCGTAGCCTAGTTTCGTTGAAAAAAAAAATGTGTCCAGGTGTAAATACGCGCCATTTGCTGAAATTATTTATTTTTTGTGATAAATTGATTATATTATTGTACTATTTCCCACAACTGTATTGAAAAACGTCGTGTGATACACGGGTGTGAAGGTTATTGCAAACTCGTGACATTAAAAACCCTCACCTTCGGCTCGGGCTTATTAATGACAGCTCGTTTGCAATAACCTACTTTCCACCCTTGTATCACAATATACTATTTCAATACAGTTGTCAAACATGGCGCACTTTCAGAGGCTGTAGTTATGATTCGAAAATTGAATCTTTCGCATAGGCATCTTACTTTCACACGGTCGTGACTTACTTTTACAAGCTCGACACTTACTTTTGCAGTTTAGTTTTAAATTTTCCAAGTCAATTAAAAAAGTTTATTAGCAAGGAGTTTTCATACATAGAATATAATCGGATAGGCTTTTTACGAGGAAAAATGAATAAATCCGTACGTTTTAGCATTGAATTTCCTAAATTCTTTTAAATGGTTGTTGATTATATTTAATTACCAGTTTTAATTTAATTATTTTCAACATTTGGCAAAAATCGAATAGGCTGTATATGCGTAGGTACGAACCCGTAGCCTAGTTTCATTAAAAAAAAAATGTCCAGGTGTAAATACGCGCCATTTGCTGAATTTTTTTATTTTTATGTGATAAATTGATTATATTTTTGTACTATTTCCCACAACTGTATTGAAAAACGTCGTGTGATACACGGGTGTGAAGGTTATTGCAAACTCGTGACATTAAAAACCCTCACCTTCGGCTCGGGCTTATTAATAACAGCTCGTTTGCAATAACCTACTTTCCACCCTTGTATCACAATATACTATTATAACTTTCTAATTCTTTGCTACACATTTTAATTCTGCCTAATAATTCTAACCTATCCTTTTTTGGCTTCATCGTTTTAAATGAATAATTATGTTTATATATTAACTTTTGAGTTTTTCTAATATACCGGTTAATTTTTACATATTTCTTTAGTTTTTTACTGCTACAGGGATAAACCTTTGAGGGGGTTGTATAACTGACCTATGGTATTGGATGGTCAGTACAGAAAGTGGGTTCATCCGTTGTAGCAGTAACCAACTGCGGGGCGCCACCAACTAATTCCTCGAAGAGACTCTGGGTGTGCTGTGCTGTGGTGTTCTGTGCAGCTGTTTCCAACTCGGAGATCTTGTCGTGAGCCTCATCTAGCTGCTGGTGGAGTGCAGAGATCTTGTTAAGTGTTGCCTCGTACTCGGCCCGGCACTCATCAAACCTATCCACGAGCTCCTGAAGGCGGTAACGCTCTTCGACTACGTTGTCGTACTGTATATGTAACGCCGATAACTCTGATTTCAACTTTTCGTTACTTTTTAACATACCTAATAGTTCCTTTTCATTGTCATCTCTTTCACTATTCAATTGGGCACATAGCTCTTTACTAGCCTTTAATTCCTTTAAAGCCAGCTGAAGTTTAGAGTCTTCCTGGCGTGCCAAAGCTCTGCGGGTCATCATATTGCAGTTCAAATGCAAAATAAGTACCTACTTAATTACAGCAAAGAGCAACGACCCCAGAATGCGAGATGACAGTTGTAAGTATATTGAGATTGCAACTGGTGTCGTATTTTGGTATTAACGAACAATTGCAAACACAAATACTGATTACGCATGTACTGCGTAGATGTTTAATATTAAAACATCCAGCAATACGCAATACAAACACTAAAAAAGATACGTCAAGTTTGTAAGTAAGTACTAACCTATAACCGTTGTTAATTTTACATGTAATAAAAACCTAATAAGCACTCGAACTATTCAAATATCTTATTAATAATTGATTTTACTTTAAATAGGGTGTAAATAATTATAGATAAATTTCAATCGGGACAAATTTGAACAGCTGTTAGCCCGGGTGTTGCCACACCAAAATGGTATGGAGATAGGTTACATCCCGGGGAAGGATATGGCTACTTTTTATCCCGGCAAATTAAAGAATTCGCGCAGGAATCATAAAACCTCAACCCACGCGAATTAGGGTCATCATCTAGTTTAGTTCTAAAGTTAAATAAACTCTGTAAGTCCACGTCCTATAATATAACAAAATCAAAACACTGCATCATAACATACACTTCCGCAGTGTATGTCTGTACGTGTACGTATATACACGCTATCACATCTGTCTGTCCGCACCTGCGGCTATCGACCTGTACTGTCGCTTTTTACTCCTAAACCGGTCTTAATGACGCAGGGATGCTTGCATGCGAGACTGACTTATTATCCATACTAGTATTATAAACTAGTGGACTACGAAAAACATTTCAAAACCAAAATCAGCTAAATTGGCCCAGCTGTTCTCGAGTTTTAGCGAGACAAACGAACAGCAATTGATTTTTATATAGTGGGCCCAGCAGACGTTGCCCTGCCCTATCTTCCTCGCAATTTTTCCATATTTTCTCACCGTTTAAACCTTCCCTGGACTACAACAAACATTTCAAAACCAAAATCAGCTAAATTGGCCCAGCCGCTCTCGAGTTTTAGCGAGACAAACGAACAGCAATTGATTTTTATATATATAAGAAGATGCAGGCAGTCGAGGAGTGTCCTAGTTGTGACAACGCATATCAGTCGGTGCTATTGTTAAGCACCGTTAATCCAAGATCGAATTTGGAGGTTCAAATTTGGCTTTTTCGTTTCCTTCGTGCCTCGGAGATGTAAGTGACGATTAAATACTCTTAGCCGAATCGTATCCGGAAGCACGTGTGAACCCACCGCATGACTATCCCAAGAAAATTCCGTCCATTATTTGATTAACTTATTGAAAGGAATTTTTAACGACCTCCGTGGCGCAGTGTTGAGCGCTGTTGTCTTAACGTGCGGAGGTCCCGGATTCGATCCCTGGCAGGGTCAACTTGGGAATTTATAATTTCTGAATTTTCCCTGGTCTGGCATGGTGGGAGGCTTCGGCTGTGGCTAGTTACCAGCCTACCAGCAAAGACGTGCAGCCAAGCGATTTAGCGTTCCGGTACGATGCCGTGTAGAAACCGAATAGGGGTATGGGTTTAATATAACTGACATTCCCCTAACAGGTAAGCCCGCTACCATCTTAGACTGCATCATCACTTACCATCAGGTGAGATCGCTGTCAAGGGCTAACTTGTAGTGGTAAAAAAAAGGGGATCACGACTCACAGTGATGAGGAATTCAAAGCAGTGAGAAAGATAACTTCATTATATCAAATCGTGGGAAAAATAGATTAGCATCTGGTTCACTCCTGCATAAGCCCCGCCGCCCGGCCCGGCCGGACGTGGGCCAGTTTTTATTCGTTTTGCGACATCAATGCCTTGTCTATGTCGTTATCTTTTCTGATAGCTGGTAAATTACCGGGATCATCTACTATGCGAGTGAGGGGTTAGAGTCGAAACTCCAACTCGAAAGCTTTCAATACTCAAAACAGGATTTATTGTTTTGTGACTAAATTAATTGATTAATTTCGTTACGATTTGTAAATAAATGTGTTTGAGCGTAATAAGGTGTTCTTCTGTGTAATTGTGTATCTGTGATACGACGTCACAGAAAATGTCAAACTTATCTATGCGACAACGTCGGCTACGCGAAGGATTAGCTATTGATTGATACTGTCGCTTCGCGTCGTATCCAGTCGCGGTGTCGCGTTTGTCGCTCGCCTAGGACAACAGATTAGACTAATTTCTGTTTTCTGTTTTGTGAAACTGGAGGTGGGCGTTAACAGCTGTAACACAGTTTTATACTAACGCAGTTGTTTCCGTTCCTCAGTTTTTATGCATTTATGTTTATGAGAAAATAAATAAATCTATAAATCTATAATCTATAAAATTTATTTCTGGCTAAAAAAAATATGATATAATGCAAGAGTTGTAGATTCGCTCGACGATTCAAAAGCACTTGTAAAAAAAACCATTTGAATATGAATTTGAAGACTGTAGTAAACCGTTAAAAAACTGAGATTTGAGATAAATAGTACTTTAAGTACTTAAATGAAACATGCAAAATCACATAGAAAGCCTGATACAGTTTCGTACCGTTAGTCGGAGAGGCTGCGTGAGCAAAAACACGGTAAAAACACTAGTCGTGTAACGACTTGCTTGTAGAGGCGTATGTATAGTCGAGTACTGAAGTAAAAGCCAATATATTTTATCAAACCCTCAACTAATTATTTAAGATTAGTACTCGTATTTGTCTGATTTATTCTGATTGGCTGAATTCATTGCTGCTACTGATAATTTTAAGCAATAGTGAAAAATTTACATAAGTATTCAAAGGTTGAAGAAGATGAGCAATCGCCACACTGCAACATGCAAACTCTAAAAAAATTATTACTTACTAGCTGATGCCCGCGACTTCGTCCGCGTGGTTTAAGTTTTTGGTTATTCCCGCGGGAACTCCTTAATTTTCCGGGATAAAAAGTAGCCTATGTCACTCTCCAGGTCCTCAACTATACCCATGCCAAAAATCACGTCAATCCGTTGCTCCGTTGCGGCGTGATTGAAGGACAAACCAACAAACCAACAAACAAAGTGACTTTCGCATTTATGATGTTCGCATTTATGTTTCGCAAGTATGATGATATGATATGATAAGTATGAAAAGTATGATGATATTAAAATACAGAAAACGTATTACGTGCGTAACCAACTTCCACCAACATATCTGTACCGGCCCGACTGTACACTGTTTGGCCCGGTGGCCAAAATTAGAACTATTTTTTATGCCCGTTTTGTTTTTGTTTTTATTTTTAACTAGCTGATGCCCGCGACTTCGTCCGCGTGGTTTAAGTTTTTTGTTATTCCCGCGGGAACTCTTTAATTTTCCGGGATAAAAAGTAGCCTATGTCACTCTCCAGGTCCTCAACTATACCCATGCCAAAAATCACGTCAATCCGTTGCTCCGTTGCGGCGTGATTGAAGGACAAACCAACAAACCAACAAACAAAGTGACTTTTGCATTTATAATATTAGTATGATATTGACTAGCGACGCTGTCACCGGGTCAGATAAGTTTGTGGGAGTCTATCGTACAGTAATTTGCTAACTGACAAAATATTAACGATATTAATTGTGAGATGGTGATAGTAAAAAAACCCGGCTGAGTTTGTTGTGGACTCTTCTCAGACCAAGGGGGCGTTTGGAACCCTCGTAGCTTTAGTTTTAAGATACCGTAACCGATTATCACTATCACATTAACAAGTGTACAGTGTAACTAAATTGAATAAATATTGTTTGACTTTGACTTTGAATAATAATAAATAGTCGCACCTTGACTACAGATTCAGCGCATAAACACTAGATGCGTCAATAATTGCAAGTCGTCCACTATCATTGCCCATTCCAGTGCAAATACATGTTGCAACGACCAACGCAGCAAGACAGCTTACTGAGAAATACCACTTTTTACTGATAACATAATAGTAATTGCGTAATGCAGTGTCTATCTGCATGCCTATGATTAATTAAACATTTTTTTGGTCGTATCAAAGGTATTAATTACTATGGTATCACTTTGATTTGGTTGGTTTTTTTTTGACAGCCTTTCTGGCGCTTTGGTCTTAACAATAACCATTAATAAATACTACGAGTATATACCATAATATATAATATAATTATAATATAAATGCGAAAATTTGGATGGGTGAATTTTAATAGATTATAGTCTGGAATAACACATAATATAGTTTTCATCCCGGAAAATAAAGAGTTCCCGCAGTAACCAAAAAACCTCAATTCACGGGGACGAAATCGCGGGCATCAGCTAGTGCGAAAATATGTCACGCTTATGCTACCGAGCAACCGTTCGCAAAACTCAATGCAGTCCCAGTGTATGTTATAAATCGTGGAATTTCAACGCTTTGGCGTCAATTTGGCACCGGAAACGGAAGTCGCCATTTTCCCGCCGAAAAGCGTAATTTTTTCGCCAGCGCTTAAGCCGTCATGGCGGCACTTCCGGTGGATTTCCTGTGACGTCACGTGTCGACATCCGCAATGGAAATAATAAGCTACCGTTTAATTCGATGAAAATATGTTTTCCCGAAAAACTCATAATTTTTTTTCCAAATTGAATAGGGATGTGAGAAGTAGTAACGCTCAGGGCTGTGGTTACTTATATGTATCATCAGATGAATGCAATTGTAAATATATTTAGGTAACCAGAAGTGGAGTAAAGTGAAACTAAGCAAATATAACAAACCACAATTTATTCTAGTGAACGATTACAACATATCACACATAAAATAACCCAAAAAGGAACACACTTAAATCTGAACACAATTATGACTCATTAAGAGTTTCACAATAACGCAGTTTACAGCTCGGAAGGTGACAAGAGAATGACTACGCGGTAATACAGAGAGCGCTTTTTATACACGTTCCTGCCCGCTTTTATAGGTTTTAGTCGGGTACCTACACTACTCACAATAATTTTGCTAACTCGGCCTATCCTGATTGTGCGCCGCCCTCGGCTGCACCGGAAACAATTTCATCAGAAGCAGGAAGAGCTGGTGTGCGTATGCCATCTTCATAAGCTCCCCCTCTTGCGGTGTCTCCTGAACTAGTGAGGGCACCCAAAGATTCACCCGCATCGTCACAGTTACTGTCATCAGAACCTGCATAAGACACAAATGGTTGATTATTCATGACGACGCACGCTTTTGCCTATTCTGACATTCATCACGCATACGAGGCCCTCATTCAAAATAACCACTTTCGCTACACAAAATAAAACGCTTCACATTCAAAAGTATGCATACTTCTCCAGACATTACATCTCAGTTAATCTCATACCTGAACTTGCAAGTTCACACACACACCACGTTAAAAACGTGCCAGGACAGAGCCTGATGCGCATTCAGAGAACGCGACTTCCCAGGACAAAACCTGCCAGGACACAGCCTGATGCGCATTCAGAGAATGCGACTTCCCAGGACAAAACCTGCCAGGACACAGCCTGATGCGCATTCAGAGAACGCGACTTTCGAAGCCAGCCACTCTAGGTCGCCAGCCTCGGAAGCACGCTGCATCGGGGCAACACCAGTCATACAGCTCGACCAGCAAGGCAATTCACCTCACACCCAAATACATCAAACGTGCTACTGTAATCATAAGAAAACATTAAAATGTTCGGTTGAATCTAACTTTCAAAAAAATGCAGTGCAACTCTCGGGACACCATTCTCCTTTCCAAGGAACCATGTACTGAACTGCAGAAGTCTTTAGTGCGCTCACGCACCTACCCAAAACCATGGGTACCATTGTGATTTTCACAATGAACCGGGTCCACACCGGACCCGAGGTCGACACACACATTCGTGCTGCATCTCCCTGTCGGTGGTAGCCATCCTACCACCCACCTGACAGAGTGCTATACCACACTCCTCGCAGGTCTGCCGACATAACCTTCTTCTCAATCTGCCCACTACATACAACGCTGTCCGCTGTCATCCACTAGCCTAACAGAGCCTAAAGTAACCTAACCTAACATGTAAGCTTACATTTTGACCTAACAACTGAACTAATAAGTAGCCTAACGTTTGACCTAACAACTGACCTAACGTCTGATTTACGACTAACCTAACTTTACTAGAGAAAGCATGTAACTAAATTGGATGACAACAAGCAGAGCCATAGGCAATGTTTATGCAAATTAAGTTGAAAGTGTCTGTCACCGAAGAACGTGCCGCGTAGTCCAAAGCACGACTTCGAGGTACCACTCCAAGGCACCGCTCCAGGACCCCGCTCCAAGGCACCACTCCAGGGCACACCTCCAGGGCCCCGATCCAGGGCACCACTCCATGGCGCCAAACATGTAACATAAATTAAAACCAAATCGTTATCACGAAACGACGTGATCATCGTGGCTATCCATACATAGCAGGTAGTCAACGCATAGTCAATTACCTTCACAAGCTCTCTGACTTAAAAGTTCATTACCAGCACAGTTACCAGTACCAGCACAGGTACCAACAAAATTATTTGACTGCTTCAGCAGAGCTCATACATACAAAGCCGATAGAACTCACAGAACCTGTGGAGCTCTCAATAGAGCTGGTAGAGCTCCTAGATACAGTAGCGCTGGTAGAGTACCAAGACACAGTAGAACTCGTAGAGAAACAAGAGACAGTAGAGCTGGTAGAGCATAACGAGTCAGTTGAGCTCATAGAGCAACAAGAGTCGGTAGAGCTGGTAGAGCACAAAGAGTCAGTAGAGCTCAAAGAGCAACAAGAGTCGGTAGAGCTGGTAGAGCCCTCACTAAAGGTCGCTCAACCATAGTACAAACTCACAGTTGTACCATGTCGAAACAACTTTGAACATTCAAAACATCAAACATCATCATCGATGAACACAGAAAATGAAGAAAGTTTACTCATACCAGTTATGTTCAACCATATCGAGTAGGCTAACGAGCAGCCTCGCGCACTATACAAGCACGCAGCCCTGCGCGACCAGTAGATGCGCAGTGTCACGCCTCACAGCGTGGCATGCGAGCGCGCAGCATCGCACCCTAGGCGAGCGCACAGCCATGCGCAACCAGGAGCACGCAGCATCGCGCACCAGGTGGGCGCGCATCCCTGCGCAACCAGTGGACACTCAGTGTCACGCCTTAAGCGCGGCAGGCGAGTGCGCAGCAACGCACACTAGACAAGCGCACAGCCCTGCGCGACCAGCAGACGCGCAGTGACGCGCTTCACACACGCGGCATGCGGGCGCGCAGCCCGGCGCGACCAGAACGCCTCACACGTGGTGAGCGCCGAAGACGAAAGGAACATAGAACAGAAAATGAACCTTATCGAGCAATTTAACTTCATAAAAACCCCTTAACGGTTTCATATTATCAGGACAGGTAGGTATGTAGACTCGTAATCGATCCACCCAAAACTTGACCGCAGGTGAAACGAAAACAAACTTTCTATCCATGAAAGTAGAAAAACAAAACGTCTCTAATCAAAATAGAATGCAACATTCAACAACAAATTACGTAACCTGGTTCGGTAATATTAACCTGTAAAACTCAAGTTAATTTTAACGTTTATCAGAACTATAAATATGTTTGCTCGTCCATACCTGACCTCAACAATTATTGTTTTGTGTACAAGCACTATTCCTTTGTAAAAGTATCACAGAAGCATTAACAAACCCCAAGGGATACTAGCGGGTTTAACAGGTTTTCTTAAACCGCTGTCTAACATCACGAATGCATCGCATCATTTGAAAACACAGTGAGCGTTATTAATTAAGAGACACTTTTTATAAAAACAGCATGTTTAATTGAATCGTAAAGTGGGTATAATCTGCCTTTTAACCATCACGCATTTTTTTACGTATTTGACTTTCTAAATTGCGGATGATTGCTATCCGATCGTAACTAGGTCAAGAGTTTTAAATAACAACCCTCATTTTAAAAACAAAAAACTAAATTACGCAAAAACAATTTATCCGTGCATCATGTTTTAGCAAAACATTACTTTATGACAATTACGAAATGACTCGCTATGGATGTAACATGACTCAAAACTTATCAAACTTAGAGGTTTCAAGTTATGTATTCAAACTTAGGGTATGAGTCACCTCTTTTTCACAAAAATATTTTTGTACCCGGTCGGTACCCACAAAGGTTCTACTTTTGAACAAGATGTTTCTGCTAGACACTTTATACTGTTCACAAACTAGCATTCAGGGTGGTTTAGGGACTCAAATGTATGCGTTATGCCAATAACAACCACTGAGCCAACACAGCTTGCTAATTTAGTGGGAAATTATCATAAAATGGAAATCGCGTAAATACAATTGCGGTCTAAACCTTTTCTTAACACAATTAACAGTCAATTCAGTAACATGAATTACTGTTCATTTACTTTGTGGCTACGCTTGGTGGGTATTACATCCTTAAGCAAATAAATTAAATGGTCTTACCGATGTCGCATATTACGTCATATCACCAGAGGCTCGATGGTGTCATCACCTCACCACCATTCCAGGCAAATGCCAGGCGTAACACGGGAAAGCGCGCAGCACCGCGGCCTCGAGGCACGGCACGACAGCGTGTCGCGCAGACTGAATCGCCCTCGTGAACGCTGCCCAGAGCGCCCACGTGGCATGCACAGTTGCACACCCAAGCGCACTCGTGACGCGCCTGAAGCACACGAGCTGTGCAACACCACAGCTCGGCCACGCTCCGCGAGCCAGCGACAACAATCACATGAAAACAAAACACAACTTTAGCACACAAATAAACACTGCACATTACGCGAGTCACCCTTCGAGAGATATCTTGATCGGTCACGTGATCAACTTTAAGCACTTTAAATTTGGGTATGTTCCTTTTTGGTTCATCTCGTATGTGGGCCTATTTAGCGGTCCTTTATCCCACTTCTGAATTTAGGTAACCAGAAGTGGAGTAAAGTGAAACTAAGCAAATATAACAAACCACAATTTATTCTAGTGAACGATTACAACATATCACACATAAAATAACCCAAAAAGGAACACACTTAAATCTGAACACAATTATGACTCATTAAGAGTTTCACAATAACGCAGTTTACAGCTCGGAAGGTGACAAGAGAATGACTACGCGGTAATACAGAGAGCGCTTTTTATACACGTTCCTGCCCGCTTTTATAGGTTTTAGTCGGGTACCTACACTACTCACAATAATTTTGCTAACTATATATATTTTTTTCAAAAGAGCAACCACAGAGTTTCTTGCTGGATCTTCTCGGTAGGAACGGCATTCCGAACATTTATTTCATTTATTTGACTATTCATAAGCACTTGTAATAAGTCAATTTGAACATGTGAATTTGAATTTTTTGAAAAAGCTGAAGTGGCAGTGGGCAGGTCATACCTGTCGCAGAACCGATGGCCGTTGGGGCAAACGTGTTCTGGAGTGGAGAGCGCGTACCGGCAAGCGCAGTGTAGGACGACCTCCAGCTCGCTGCTCCGATGACCTGAAGAAGGTGGCGGGAAGCGGGTGGATGAGGAAAGCGGAAGACCGTGTGTGGTGGCGCGCTCTACAAAAGGCCTATGTCCAGCAGTGGACAAATGCAGGCTGATGGATAGTTGGATGGATATAGGGATGATGATAAGTCATAGTAATAATATGTATAATGTTTATTCAATTGAGGTAGGTACACTCACTTATTGACGTCCATAACTTCAATCAAATCAGCAACTCTCTTTAAAGCTAACTCTTTATCGAACTAAAAAAAGACACGTGTTTCAGTATTATCAAGGCCAAATGTTAGTCCCAAGCACTCGGTGGTTATAAAGAAAAAACAGCGCGAGTACTTGAGCTGAAGTTTACCTATTAGTTGAGAAAATTGTAATATTCTCACATACTAATAAGGTTGACTACTTAGATCACTTATCGCGACTCGCGAGGACCTCCAAAAGGTCTTCCGGCGATATTTTTGATCAGGGCCTAAGCTTTTATCGCTGGTCCAATTAGGCTAATGGAGAAGTTTTTTTTAGTTACTATGAAGATTAAGACTACATAAAACAAAAATACGCAAGAATCATTAAAATATCTCAACAAATGAAAAAGTTTTAAAGTTGCGCTTGCAAGACGGGAGACTTGACGTCATAATTCCCTATCAATCGACTTTATAAAGCCGAATAAAAGAAATAAATGGACTTAACGTGACTTAATTGAATTAAAAGCACTAAATTTGTGTGTGAAGATAATTTTAAAGTATTAAATCTCGGCTAGGTATTAAAATTCACTCACAAAATTTCTCACTCCAGTAAGATACAGCGATCGGTGTACATTAAATAATTAAACTTTTAAATCGTCATTTCTCAGCAATATCTCAGTAATTTATTGATGGATTTAAAAAAACCCACTGATTTATTAGTTTTAATCTATATTTTACTTCCGTTGTGTTAAATATGATATTCACAACATCATGAAACTTCTCCATTACCATTTTATTTTATTTAGTAGACTGCAACGTCACAACCTACGTAAGCTTGCAGTCAAGGGTTTACTTGCAGTGAAATAACAAGTGAACATAATTAAAACAATTCAAAAATACGACTGCGCTTCCCCAATGAAATTTTATTCCTCATTGGAATCTAATTCACATTTTTATTAAATCATATTTTTTGTGAATCACTGGATATTGAACTATAGTGTTATAATATATTTTTGGAATATACTCATCTTTTTCTTGATGATGATTATACATATAGTTCGTTATCTTATTTTCGATTATTATTTTTTCAACTTTCGTCTTTAATGCGGAACCATGGTCACCTGATCAATTTTTTTTAAATTTTACTAGCCTATGTCACCCGGAATAAGCTAGGGATTCTAACGATACCTCATTATCTAAATCGGTTCAGGCGTGTAGAAGTTATGGTGGAATATACAAACTCACATACATACATACACACATGAACCCTGAAAACAATATACTCCTTTTTTCAGGCAGTCGTATAAAAATACCAGCTTTGTATTGAATCGACTACCGGTTAGTAGGTACATGTCTCTACAAAGTTGAACATTTCTTACCGATCGGTGCATAAAAGTATTTCGATTTCAATACGGCATGCGTCCAAATCTCCACAAAAATCCGGTCAACCTAAACGGGAAGATTGAAATTTTTCGAATTCCCGTCCCCGGACCAGCTCACTTGGATACGGGACGATGCGACCGATCTAATAAAACGATACGTACTACGTGTGTATGGTATACTGATTTATCGACCCGGTTTCGCATTGGTTGGCTTTCCTTAAAATATTATGGTTTTTTTAACCAAGAAGAACCAGCAATATGACTCGGTGGTTGCTCTTTTGAAAAAATACAATTACAATTATATCAATGTGTAAAAAATAAGTAACCGCAGTCTTAAGCATTGCTGGAGCGAGTCAAATCCATGCTCTTTTATCATTTACATATTCTTCAAAATTATAATAAGCTTTTTCAGGACAATTTTGAATGGATTTCTACCTATCTATTTTAAACTTGTGTAAAGGCAAGTTTAAAATAGGTTATGGAATTTATATACCTAAATGCCCCGGACAGGGTAGCCCGCTACCATCTTAGACTGCAACATAACTTATTTTTCAGACATAAGTCACACTGTCGCATTAATGATATTAACTAGCTGATGCCCGCGACTTCGTACGCGTGGATTGAGGTTATTTAGTTCCTACGGGAACTCTTTAATTTTCCGGAATAAAAAGTAGCCTATTTGCTATTCCAGACTATAATCTATGTGTGTGCCAAATTTCATCCAGATCCGTTCAGCCGTTGTGGTGTTGATTGAGTAACAAACATCCATCCATACATCCATCCAACCTTTCGAATTTATAATATTAGTATAGATAATAAAAGTGGATTAAAAAAAATCAAAAAATTCGATATAAGCTTAAAACTGAAGCTCCCTCGTCGGTCGACGTATAGTTGCAGTGTCGCCCGGAGTCCGGACGATCCGTCGATACCGAACGTCCGGGGCGGAACCCACGTCCGGCGTGCGGATTTCATTCTGTAAAATCTTTTTGTTCAACGTATGAAGGAAAATTCACGCCGTATTTCTTTTGTTTAAATCTGTTTTAACTAAGTAATAGATAGTATTTTGAGCAAAAATCTTGTATCGTAGTTTTAATACCAGCCTATGTTTTGAGTACACGGGGGTGTCTTATCAAATCAATCAATCAAATAAATATTATAAATGTGAAAGTTTGGATGTATGGGAAGTACGTATTGTTAATTAACGACCATTTTACATCGGTTAGTGTTAACTGATGATTAAAATTTAACTAAGCTATGTAATCGATAAAAATTGTATACACGTAGTTTATTTTACACATCATTGTAGAACATATGTAATACATTGGCGCTAATTTATTTGTACTTTTCACACTAAAATTTAATAAATTTACTGTATCATATTATAAATGCGAAAGTTTGGATGGATGTATGTATGGATGGATGGATGAATGGAAGGAAGAATGTTTGTTACTCAATCACGTCCGAACGGCTGAACGGATCTGGATGAAATTTGGAACAGAGATAGATTATAGTCTGGTATAGCACATAGGCATTTATCCTGGAAAATGAAAGAGTTCCCGCGGGAAACAAAAAAACCTCAATCCACGCGTATGAAGTCGCGGGCATCAGCTAGTAATTTATAAGGTGATTCCGGGTTTGTTTCCTTGGTGGTTCTTTTGGAGAATTCATAACTTCTCATAGGTCTGGAGGCCTATCCGCAAGGGTTTTTGACTTTCGTGTTTTAGAATTTTGATCCTTATTTTAGGAACGTCAAGGTACGTGACATCAAAGTGTCATTTGAGTAATATTGCTTAAGTATTGCTCTAAGCGTTGGCAGCATGGCCCCTGTTTGATTGAAAATGAAAATGAAATGATTTATTTCACTTGTGCCACATATGATAAGTCTTAAGGATCTACCACCGGTTCGGAAAAATATTCTACCGAGAAGAACCGGAAAGAAACTCAGCAGTTGCTCTTTTCAAAAACAGAAAAACACTTTGTACTTAAATAATATACAATGCATACGTTACGTTTTTTTTTATCCACTACAAGTTAGCCCTTGACTGCGATCTCACCTGATGGTAAGTGATGATTCAGTCTAAGATGGTAGCGGACTAACCTGTTAGGGGCATGGCAGTTATATTAAGCTCATACCCCTATTCGGTTTCTACACGGCATCGTACCGGAACGCTTAAACGCTTGGCGGCACGTCTTTGCCAGTAGGGTGGTAACTAGCCACGGCCGAAGCCTCCCACCAGGCCAGACCAGTTAAAATTCAGAAATTATAAATTCCCAAATTGACCCTGCCGGGGATCGAACCCGGGACCTCCGCACGTTAAGCCAACAGCGCTACACACTGCGCCACGGAGGTCGTCAAATTATTTGACCATTTATTATTCTACGTTTATTATTCTAGACCCATATTCGACGCGCAACTTCTGCCGCATTTATTCCTGACATTATTATAGGTCAGAACACACCATAACAAACGTAAAGGTCGCAACCAGAATAGGCGCAATTAACGGCACCACCTGTCGCGCAGGTGGTGCCGCCACACCTGCTTATACGCTAGATGTGACATTGAACTTGCGTCTTATGTATAAGCAGGTAGTATGTTTTGTTATGAGTTAATGAAGTTGATTAATTTTGACGACCTCCCTGGCGCAGTGTTGAGCGCTGTTGTTTTAGCGGGAGGGTTCGATGCTCGGCAGGGTTAGTTAGGGGAATTTACAATTTCTGAATTTTCCCTGGTCTGGGAGGCTTCAGCCGTGGCTACTGGCTAGTTACCACCCCGTACCCCCAAGCGATTAAGCGTTCCGATACGATGCCTAGAAACACACTAGTGGTTTGGGTTTAATATAGTTAATTGCTATACAGATGGTAGTGGGCTAAACTGTTAGGGGCATAGCAGTTATACCCATATAACAGTTATATTCGGTTTCTTGAAATCTCGACGTTTGAAAAAAAGTTGCTGATTTGACTATTAAGTCAATAAAATACCCAATTATGTCATTTTCTCTCGCAATAATGTCGTGTTCTCCTACTCAAGTGTATAATATAGAGGAGTTAAAAAAAACAATAGAAACAGCTGGAAATTCTTGTATTATAATTATTCTAGGCATCCAGGCACTTGTTTCAGGCATTTAAAGATGGCGGAATAGCTGCCACTAACAAATACCCAGTAGGAGCTTACAGGTGACATTCTAGATATAATTGACTTTTTATCATCTTTCTATAACAGGTAGCCGTCGCCATAATGTTTGTTACAAGACACAAAATGTCGCGTTTATTATTTCTTAAATAAAATTATCAGAATATACTTTATTCGATACACTGTACACTTTTAGAACATCTTACTTCTTACTTTAATATTATAAACGCGAAAGTTTGTAAGTATGGGCATGCATCCGCATCTTTTAACACCATTACCATGACGATGATAATAATCATGACGTTACATCACTTTTTACATACGGACATATCCGTTTTTCTACAATTCCAAATCTAAAGGGACCACCTAGAGGTCACCATTATAAACCGATTTTAAAATTTTTGTCGCCATTTTGTAGCAAAACGAATTTTTCTTAAGTCGGTTTTTGTCCGAAATATTTACAATTTAGTAAACAAACACCGCCCAAAAAACCCAACTTATTAAAATTTTTCAAATTTCCAAAAAAGTTACCAGCCGATTTTCAAAATTCAAACGCTCACACGTGTCTCGGAAAGTTCCTCAACTCTTGGTACTATTTCCATCTCGATCCTCCCAAAATCCTCGGAGCTATGGCCAAAAATACGTCTCAGGCGATTTGCATCTGTTAGAAAAGGCTAATCGTTTATCGCTTGCACGTCGCAGCTTCCAGCACGCGCTACGGCAGGTGCGATTCGATTCCGCCTTTAGACGATCGCGGCCTGCAGCTGAAAGTGATGGGCTCCGGATATAACTAACTATAACTAACTGTATTATTCATAACTGTAGAAACATTATTAATTTATGACATACTAATTGATCACACATTTAGGAGGCAAGCAAGATGTGATCTTACATTTTACCGTAATATCAGCTTCCTGAGCAAATATCGCCAACGCTGGCCAATTTTTTAGGGTTCCGTACCGAAATGGTAAAAAAGGAACGGTCATAGTGTAACTATAAGTACCTACTAATATTATAAATGCCAAAAATTGAATGGATGGATGGATGTTTGTTACTCAATCACGTTAAAACGGCTGAACGAATCAGGATGAAATTTGGCTCTGAGAAAGACAATAGTCTGGATTTTTTGATTTCCGCAGGAACTCTTTAATTTTCCGGGATAAAAAGTACGGCTTATGTCTTTCCCCGGGATACAACCTACCTCTGTACCAAATTTCATCAAAATCGGTGCAACAGATATGCCGTGAAAGCGTAGCAGACAGACAGGCAGACACACTTTCACAATTATAATGCTTATTAGTATGGATTCTATTCTAAGCGGCATCGTACCGGAACGCTAAACAACTATGACATGAACCTGGTTTCCATTTAAAATGATGTAACACTTTTCTTTTTACTTTTTTTTCTGTCGCCATTGTTTCTTGGTCTTCATAGAGAACAATACGGTTTCCTGTGTCGGGTGTCGAATCTGGACCCATTGAGGATTCGACACAGCTCGCATAATTACTAAACCATAGGGTTTAATTGAACGTAAATATTGAAAAGTCAATAATACTGTGGTTGAAGAGGTGGTCTGAAATCCGACGGGTCGTAGGTTCAAATCGTAATGCAAGAAAAAATCTTATTTACAACTAGCCTTAGCCTGCAGCTTCGCTTAGGTACTTTAAGTTAGATTTTCATACAAATTTCAAACCTCTATATTTTTATCCCTTTCAGGGTAGAATTTTCAATAATCCTTTCTTATTGTATACCTACGTCATAATAGCTATCTGCACGCCAAATTTCAGCCCGATCCGTCCAGTGGTTTGAGCTGTGCGTTGATAGATCAGTCAGTGAGTCAGTCAATCAGTCAGTTACCTTTTCCTTGTTAATATTTAGCAAGTAGAATAATGAATGTTTGTGACGTCATCAAAATTCGACGCACTTTATTTATTTATTTTATTTCCTTGACTGCGACCTCATCTGATGGTAAGTGATGACGCTAATTTGTAGTGGATAAAAAAAAGTTTATTTGGGTTACGTTAGGTTAACGGGTTCGATCAGGCTAGCTATGCTGTCACCGCGTCTGAATTCACGAATATTACCACAGAATACTTAATAGGTAGTACTTACCTACAAATATAACTTAATAAGCCTCTAAACTGTATACCTATCTGTAGGTAACAGATAATGGAATATGGATGAAGTAGGAATTTTCCTCTCATCTCTACAGCATCCGTGCACTTTGCCTAATTGGAATCCCGCCGACCCCGGCCTAGTCTTTGCAGTTTTTAATTGACGTTAATTACGTTATGAGCGAGATGGATGGATGGTTCTTTCTCTTTCTTGTTGGGATTTCAAACATGTTAATTTTTTCCAAAATTCTAATGATTTATTTCTTTTCTTTAGTGCGAAAGTGTGTCTGTCAGTCTGCTACGCTTTCACGGCCCATCTTTTCAACCGATTTTGATGAAATTCGGTAAAGAGGTAAGTACCAAGTAGGTTACATCCCGGTGAAGGAGATTTACTACTTTTATCCTCCGGGAATTAAAAAAACTTTATACACATGAAGTCGTGAACATCATCTATAGTATAATAATAAATAATTAATATGTTATTTAGCCTTCAGTTATGTAACTGAAAGATCAAAATTAGTTTTAAGTTCTTAGTTTAAATAGTTCATTAGTTAAATAAATTCGGTTAAGTTTTCACAAACAAAGCTATTTTTTTTAAACTTTATCATGTATAATATATATTAGTAAGAACTAAGACGTTTTTTTTCAATATTCACGAAATAGGGAGGATCAATAACACAGATGATCACCCAATAACACTCTTGATACCAGGGGCCTGGCGATCAAAGGCCCTCATTACTTGTAATCACAAAATCAATATCTGTATAATATGCTAATCTTGCCTCATTACTTGATCTAAGCTTTGTGTGGTACAAGTCACAAGCTTTCATGCTGAGATCTATGCAGCGCACTTTGACTTGGCTCAGACTTTACTTAGAGTTAAAACGAGATGGACTTATGTGAGTAACATAAGTCTGTCTCGTGTTAACCATGAGTCTTAAGTCTATGCAAAGTCAAAGTTCGCTATATACCTAGATCTCATACTCAGTCTTACATTTAGGAGTTGTCATGCCTTGAATTGAGCATTAGTTCGTAAAGGAAGTTAGCGTAACCTTAAACCCGTGCTGGTTTCGAGGTAGTACTGCCTTCTATTGAACATGTAAATGGAAACGCTGCTGGGTTTGATTCCTGGCGTTAAAAATTGGCAATTTTTAATTCGAAATTTTTAGTGATATGATCGGAATTAGAGGAGTTGGTTGCCTGTATCTGTTGCTTAACTTTTTAATTTCCACTACACGTTAGCCCTTGACTGCGATCTCAGCTGATGTTATGTGATGATGCAGTCTAAGTTGGTAGCGGGCTAATGTTGTATGATATCGTACTGGAACGCTAAATCACATGGTGGTGCACCATTACTAGACCAGACCAAAGAACATTCAGAAATTACAAACTCCCAAATTGACCCTGCCGGGAATCGAACCCGGGACCTCCATAATGCTCACCACTCCGCCAGAGAGGTCTTCAAATCGACGTAAAAATCATGTTGTACTTTACTTGGACCACAGCCTAAGCGTCTATTGAGCGGAAGCCCGAATATAACCCGATAATTTGTATGTAGATAAATATACTGTGAATAATTAGAATAATAACGTTGTTTCTTGTAGGCCAAGGCGTGTAATCTCTGTATAATCGATCGCTATAAACCTCCCTTGAATATCAATGATTTTATTAGCAACCATTCCTCCATTATTAAATTGTAAATGCGAAAGTTTGTCTGTCTACGCTTTAACGGCCCATTTTTTACCAGATTTTGGTGAAATTTGGTAAAGAGGTAGGTTGCGTTCCTGGAAAGAATGCTATTTAAGAATGCATACTGGCTTCACGGAAGATCAGCGCTGTATCCTAACAGGTATGCACATGCTGAGTGAAGACCATTTTGGGGATCAAGTCTCATTTCGACATTTTTCTCTTCTTATTAAGTGTGTTTTTTGTCTTGCATCCCTGAATAAAGATTTCTTTCTTTCTTTCTTTCTTCTATTTCCACGGGAATCGAAAAACCTTCATTCACGCGGACGAAGTCACGGGCGTCATCTAGTACCTATCTATACTTCTACACTATAATATTATAAATGCGAAAGTTTGGATGGACGGCTGGATGGATGGATGGATGTTCCTTACTCAATCACGCCAGAACGGCTAAACGGATCTGGATGAAATTTAGAACAGAGATAGATAATAGTCTGGAATAACACATAGGTAGGCTTTTTATACCGGAAAATTAAAGAGTTCCCACGGGAATTGTGAAACCGTAATTCACGCGGACGAATTCACGGCCGTCATTTAGTAGGTATTTATTAATATTTTAGGTGCACGTATACAGAACTATATTTTAAAAAATACATTTCACTCCTTAAGGGTAATTCTATACTTATATAATAGGTACCTTACTTATAATACCTACTGCTGTCTATTATTAGAATAGACACGTGAGGGCCCTCAAAATTTTGCAGGTAAGTACGTGGACAGGACATGAGTAGGTAAATGACGGACTAGCAACGTTTACATTTTGATTTTGAATCTGGTTTTTATGCGTTGAGAGATAGACGACACAATTTGATAGGCAAAATAATAACAATTATATTGTCCTTATGCACTACGCTATAAAACATAGTTGGCCACCATTTAAGTTTGTACCTGTATATTATAGGAGATAGCTGTACTTTTGTTAACTATCACTAGGAAGGCTGCTTCAGTATTTGGTCTATGTAGGGCTTTCCTCTAGTTAAAATAGTGACGGTCTGCCCGCATGCGGCTGGGGATCTGACTACTCATCGCCGCTCAAAGACGTATTATGGTTACTAAAAATGAACCATAACTGGAAAGGCTGATTCTAGTATAGTATTAAAGTATGCGCAGTACATAAGTGAAAAGTATAAAAACTGACGCTATTCATCGGGCATTCACTAGATATGGCTGCTCAAAGATGTGTTATGTATGGTAACCAAAAATGAACAATAACATTTTTGGTAAGTAACCATAACACGTCTTTGAGCGTCGATGAGTAGTCAAATCCCCAGCCGCATGCGGGCAGACCAGGAGAGCCTTACATCCACCAAATACTGAATCAGCCTTCCTGGTAATAGTTACCAAAAGTAGAGCTATCTCTTAGGACTTAGTCTAATACTGGCCGCCTGCGCGAATGTTGGCGTTAACAATTTTACTTCTGTGAGTATAAATATTTAAGAATATTATTTGCCATATAAAAATGGCAGATGCATAAAATGTCAAGGTAATAGTAACAGTACCGCAACAACTGCTCAAATTCTTTACCATTAATTTCACGTTGATAATATGCAGCAAAAACTAGTTAAGAATAAGGAAAATTCCATGAGTAAGAGTAATAAACATTGTCAGGAATTCCAAATATTTCTTTACTTATATATACTTTATTATTTAAAATTATTTTAAGCTAGCCAATGCCGGCGACTTGGTCCGCATAGAATACGTTTTTTAATTTTCTACCTAACCCCTTAATTTTCCGGAATAAAATGTAGTCTATGTAACTCCTCAGGTCCTCAACAATACCAGGTCCTCAAAAAATTACAGTTTTGGCTTCAGTATCTGTTAAAGAGTGCCCTCCAAAAAAATTTCATAATGTCTTCAATGTACATAATTGGACCGGTTAGTTTTATTATAAGTATAGATAGATATAGATATGGATGTCGACTAGTGGCTAGTGGCTAGTGGTCAGTTCGAAGATTGTACTTGAATTTAAATTCAATAAAACACGGTTCATATTTTTAATAATAGTTTATTATTAGAGATCTAATAATTTTACAAATTGTATTTAACATAAAAAAATATTATATCAATGATATCCTTATTATTCTTTAAAAATAATCAAATACCAAATCATTATGTACACGCGGGCAATATTTATGGACTTTTTTAGGTTAAGTAGCTATAATAGCTTTCTATTGTATTGATTTCAATAAAATTAAAACAAAAAAAAATTTGAAAGAGTCAAAAGTAAGAGAACAAATTGTCAATGGGGCAGATTCTGTAGTGCACAATCTCTGAACTGTCAGCTGTCTCTAAAATGTCAGCATTTAAAATATTGTCCACCTGAGGAAAGAGACAGAACTAGATTTAAAGCTGTCATTTTAGTTTAGTTTAGAGATTGTGTTAGACAGAATTGGCCACATTATCTTTACATTTAAATTTTAAAAAGAAAAACAAACTAAAACTTCAAAAAAAAACATCCGGTTCAGTTTATACAACCGTCATATCGACATACTAACCTCTTGGGAGTGTCCATATTAATATAAAAAACACATAATGTTTTGAGCAAATTCTCTTCCGATCTTCAATTAACGTTTAGTTATTATACACATTATGGTATTTATCAGCTAGTCAAATCAACAACTGTTTTTCAAACGTCAAAACCCACGCATAGTACAGAATTGTGTTTGAAATACTTGCTTGTGACGTCATCAAATATGACGCATTTTTTAAAATTTAATCCATATTTTAAAATGATCATGATCATGATATATTTATTCAATTAGGTTTATTTGTTGTTAATCTACCAGGCCCATTTAATCTGAATCACTATCACGCATTTTAATGAACCCACCTACTTTATCCTTCATCTTAAACTCTTTTAATAACTTCAGAACTTGTATTTTGAATTCCAGCTTAGCATTTTCCGTCAATGACTTAACAGATGGTACTATAGAGGTGAAGAATAACTTATCATCGTCTTCCTCTTTTTCAACTAACCTAGCAAGGATACCAACTAGACTAGTACTGCTTTCTGGTTCAGCGGTTATTTCTAAATAATCTTTATCTGTGTCTAGTTTATCCAGTTTAAGTTTCTTCTTCTTTGGAACTTCTTCCATATCAACAAATGAAGTCTGAAACCAATTTTCGCTTTGATCTTCGTCTAAGAATGACTCTTGGCTGGCGCTACTTTTGTCTCCAAGTATGATTGGGTCTAGAAAACCTAGGATGTTCATGTAGATGTACGGCCTCCTTTGTTTTGACGATTTGACGTATGCGTCTCGTATGTTGAACCATTTCTTGGATATCTGTTGACCTGTAACAAAATAAAGATTTGTATCAGAAACTAGTCCCACAAACTTATCTGATCCGGCCCGGTGGCTAAAATTGGAACGAATTTTTTATGCCTGTTAAGTTTTGTTTAGTTTGTCGGAGTTCATATTGTGGTCTTATAAGGTCCCGGTTTCTATCCCAGGGTTCGACAGGGTCAATTTGGGAATTTAAAATATCAGAATGTATAATACAGAATTTTATGTCTGGACCTCCCATTATAAGACCACGGCGCTCACCACTACTCCAGGGAGGTCGTCAAACTTAACGAACAAGGATATTGTACGACATTATCAATTGATTGTGTAATCCTTGACTCAACAGTAATATTATTATGTTAAATAACGTTTAGACTTTTGTAAGTGAATATTCATTACTTGATGATGCCTGCGACTTCGTCTGCGTGGATTACCTAAGGTATTTTCATTCCCGCGGGAACTTCATAATTTTCATAGGGCAACCTATCTCTGTACCAAATTTTATCAAAGTTGGTTGAAAAGATGGGCTGGGAAAGCGTAAAAAAAAAGACAGACACACTTTCGCATTTGTTATATTAGTATGGATATGGACAACTATAAATATATTATCACCGGTTGTAACTCATTGTTTTTTTTAAACAGTTATTGAAAACAGTATAAGAGAACTTAAAGCTAGCTAACATAACCTAATTACTATATAAATCACGACCACGTGAAATGGTAGCTAGAATGCTGGCTGTACTTCCACGTTGGATAGCCAGGCTGATCCTTTGCGCAAAAATGATCCAGCCCTTCTGGCACCGGTTTTGTCGGAAAATGCCCGACTAGTTTCCTTATTCATGAGTGAGTTACAACCGGTGATATATTTATAGACTATAGTTATAATGATTATATTATTAGTCGATAGTGCACGTATCTAATGTGATAGACAGACATGCACTGGCTCAATGGCCGCGGTACTAATTGCTCAATGAACAATTATTGCGACTCAGTTACACCGCCTGAGAACGGCGGGCGGGATTACGTATCATGCAAACGATTCGCGATACCAAAAATTGTGCAATATTGGCTGTCTAATCGCAAATTCGAATAGGCATGATGACTGATTCTGAAAAATGGTCAGATTATGTTCGGAAGTATCTACTATTTCGAAAAAATATCTCATTTCAGCAGAAAAATAAGGTTTGGTAGATAAAATTGGCATTTGAAATTTAAATTTTAAAATTCACGCCAAAACGTTATGCGGTGTCATGGCGTCGTTTGTGACGTCACTATTGTTTTTACCAATGTACTCTGTGCAGTGTGTAGTAAACAATAGTGTGATTGTCAGAGCTCGAAAACGAACAATTGTGACGTCATTCGCTTCTTGGTGTTTTGACCAATATGGCGTATTGCTGTATTTTATAGTTTTATTTTATCAAAATAAATAGCAATCTCACTCGAAATAGAAAAATAAATACGTGTTTTATAATCCATGAATCCTATTTCATTAGATAAATTCATAATTTTATTGATTCTTGGTTAGTGTCATCATGCCTAATAAGTATCGTCGATACGTCCTATTACGAATTTGCGATTAGACAGCAAATATTGTAAAATTTTTGCTATTTTTGTTATCGCGAATCGTTTGCTGATACGTAATCAGCCCGCGGGTCAGTGGAATATTATCGCATACATCTTGACCATAATAAATTAGCTAAATATAGCTTCATTAACATAACTACTAGACTTGCTACTAAACGATGCCTAGGATTTAGGATTTCTCAGAATAAAATGTAGCCTTAGTCCTTCCTTAATTAAATCCTCTGATCATAATAAACGAACTGCCCCGTTTGTCTAGTGGTTAGCATATTCGACTGTAGCCGATGAGGTCCCGGGTTCGAGTCCCGGGTTGGGCCATAATATTACATGTTGGGGTTTTCTGTCTAGCAATTCTCATAATAGCCCGGAGTAAGGAAGTTGGTGGTGTTTCACCCCCGTGCCTCGGAGAGCACGTTAAGAGCCCAAGTACTGAAACATTGTTTTCTGTTCCGACGTTTTAGGATAGGAAAAATGAAAATTTCATAACCAAATTAATACCATTCGCTACTCAGTTAAATGAAATATGATGTAATTAAAAAAAGTGGTCATAAAATCGTATAGTAACTACAGAAAATTATCGGGAAATTCATGGAAATCTCAAAAAAGGCGTTATCGCGTTCCGACTATTGTGATTTAATCTGAGACCTTATTTAAACAAAAGTTATTTCAAATTAATCAAGAACACTTTAATTAAACAATATTTTCAATACAACTCAAAGTTTTTGTACAATCTGGATCCAAAGATCCCTCATACGAATTTTTCATACAAAGGACATCGCCCATCTCCCATACATTGTTGGGCCCAGAACTTGATGAACCGTTACAAGTTCCAAATTAGTGCCATTTGTTAGATAAAAATATCAACCTTAGAATGCTTTGGTTTCAGCTAGATTGCCAATTGCATAATAGAGATATAAGAGCTCAAAGCCATAGTTAGGTAATATTCGAGAATGTGCAAATGCATATTTTTTGCAATAAATATCAATCTAGTAATGATAAGACAGCTAATAGTAAACTCTTTAAAGAGTTTTACATGAAATATTTCACACAATACGTAGGTTTATATGATTCCTATGTAAAGGAAGGATGAATGGGAAGGAAGGCGCGTTTATTCCATGCTAAGATAGGTTACATTAGTCACATCAGGGCACATGAGCGAAGCCCTTATTCAAATTCAAATACCTAACAGAGAATCAGTCGCTGTTGCCGAACTCGGCAAAGGAGTCATCATCAATCATCAAAGGAAATAGATTAGATAAATGACAAACAACATGTTTTAGGTAAGTAATCATTTTTAGGGTTCCGTACCAAAATGGTAAAATGGAACCCTTATGGTGCGACTTTCTCCGTCTGTCTGTCCGTCTGTCCGTCCGTCACACTCGATTATTTCAGTAACTACCGAAGCTATCGACATGAAATTTGGAATAGTTGTGTATATTAGTGGCCCAAAGACACTGGAATTAAAAAAAATTGGAAATTATTATTGTTCTTATTTAAAAAGGGGGGAAAATCTGAGGGTTGAAATTTAAAAGTGAGATAATTGTACTGTGTGGGGTATCAAATGAAAGGGTTTACTTTGTACATTCTAAAACAGATTTTTAGTTATGATAGTTTTTGATTTATCGGGGAAAATGTCTAAAAAAATACCGTTCCCCCCCCTTATCTCCGGAGTTTACCAATCGAAAAATTTGAAATAATTATGGTCAATAGGAATTTACGTATACTTTACAGGAAAACTATAGCCAATGCTCTAACTAGCATAGTTTTTTGATATTAACAATAAACCTTTACAAACAAAGTTAGTCTTGCGGTTCATTAACAAAGGTAATTATTTATTAATAATGGTACGGAACCCTTCGTGCGCGAGTCCAACTCGCACTTGCCCGGTTTTTTTTTAATGACTCATTCATTACACTTATATCATTCATCTTCATAAACAATTAGAATGGAATCTAAGAAGTGTGCAATATTTGGTTGGTACCTAGCCCAACTTAAGTACCATATAATCGACATAATGTGAGCGCAACAACCTAGTACCTACGCCTCCCTACTATACAATTGCAATAATATTGCACTATTGATTTCCTACCAGTAAGAGAGCTATCAATCATTATGTATACGAAATATATTTTTCGACTAATATACCGAGAGTGAATTTTGCCAGTGTTGCCAACAACACAGCCTAAAGTCGCCATTTTTCACAGCATAAGTAGCTTAAATGTAGCTGAATTTCAACCGCTGTTACCTAAAGTAACCCAAACGTCAAAATATCTGTATGAATAAAATAAAATCGCTACAAATATAATTTATATCAATTTATTTATATCAAAATCACATTATGCATAATAGATATAATAATATATCAATATAATTATTATTATTATTATTATTATAAACTAGCAATTCGTCCCGGCTTCGCACGGGTAGCAGTTCTAATCATCATTATAATCCATACCCAATACAGCCGGTGGGCACTGGGCAGCACATCAGGGGGTTTACTATGAGCTCTTAAAGCAGGACAGAAATTGAACTGCAGCACAGTTCAATGCAGTGTCTGCCTACCAGTTCAGTGCCTTGAAGTTAAGTGCAGTTCAATATCTGTCCTGCTATAACAGCTCATAGTAACCCCCAGGTCTTACATTACATTCTTGTCCTGCCTAGCCTAAAATATGGCGATAAATCGCCTACGTTGGCCACACTGTTTGACACTGACATGTGCATAGAGTGAGAGGAGATACGAACCATAGACTAAAGTCATTGGTTTTAAGCCATTCCATTTCACGGAATGCATAATATCGACAAAAAACCAACATTTCCAAAAAATATTTTTTTATATATTTAGCAACTGTAAATTCAAAATATTTTTAGTGTTTTTGTTTATCAAAAAATAAAGGTTTTTTTCCAAATATTTTTATTTCTGTAACGGCTGGGCCCAATTATGGTCGGTCTCCTTTACACTGGCTCGTGCAACCCAAATGTCGAAACTTATAGCCTAAGAGATAACTGTATTTGTGGTAACTATCTTTTGGTAACTATATCTTTTGGTAATTATATCTCCTTACTATTAATTTCCATGTTTCAGATTCATGTTAGTATTATCACAGGTGGTCTAAATGGTGATATACGAGTTATTTTGAATACTTAAAAATTAAAATAACTTAAATGGGAGATATTTAAATAGGTACTACACATTATCACATCAAAGCGGCGACACTTGAGCTATTTTTTACCCACGACGGAACGGACGGTATATATTATTATGTGTTTGCCCTAAGAGGTTGTGCGATTGATTGTTTGTTTGTGTACTTTTTAGTTACCATTTTCCTGGAAAACTACTGGACCGATTAGTATGCAGTTTTTTGCAATAGATATGCATAACTTCTATAGCATGTTTTAGGGCCATAGTCCACTAAGCTGAGCTGCAATCTTGATTTTTATTTTTCAATATGTTTCCATTTTTCTGAAAAAGTACTGGGCTCAATGAGATGCGGTGTTTTGCATTAGATATACAGTATAGCTTGTGAAAAAGTTCTTTAGATTTAGATAATATATTTTAAGTGATCGTGCTATCGTGCGCGCTGCTATCGTGTTTTTTTTATTATGTTACCTTTTTTCTGGAAAACTACTTTGCTGATTTAGATGCGGTTTTTAAAAAAAAATATGTTTAGCTTCTGAGAAGGTTCATAGATATGTTTTAGGGCCATAGTCCACCAAGCTGTGCTGCAATCGTGATTTGGTAGGTGGTCATAGGAACTCCTTCTCATCGTAAACCCGTCGTGTTTGGACTCTTTTGATTTGTCTTGACAAGCGCTAACCTAGATGCTGCCCAGGGTATCGTGATGGAGCCAGGAGGTGGTCACAGGAACTCCAGTTTTTTATCCATTATATTTTATAACGTATTTTTTGAACTGATATATTTTAACATTTATTTATCAGAATATTAAAGTTTAACACAATTTGACACCTCTACTCATGACCATTTGGCCATAGTCCAACACGCTGGTCAAAAAAACTACTGAGCCGACAAAGATGCAGTTTTGTGTTGATAAAACTACTTCTGCGAAGATCTAATTGTTGTTACAAAGTTATAAGGTCACAAATTATAATGGAGCGATGCAGTTCGTCGTGGGTTTTTCTTTAATTTTAATTTTATTACTTGACGTACCTACTTAACGACGTATTACGTCTTTGAGAGGCAATATCTAGTACACGCCCCGATGAAACGAGTCAGATTTTATACTGGTTACTTAGTTACAGCGCATACTTTAATACTATACTAGAATAAGCCTTCCTAGTTATTGGTCATTTCTGGTAACAATAACTCGTCTTTGAGCGGCGGCGATAAGTAGTCAGGTCCCCAGCCGCTTGCAGGCAGACCATCACAAATTCCACCAGACGATAGTTACTGTTGTGAATGATACGAGCACTTGATGAGAACTTACATTTATTATTACTGAAATATATAACAAGTGCCAAAGCGATGCCTATTTTTTGATATTTTGAGAGTGTAGTTGGCATCTTGAATCGACGAGCGCTTTGCTGCACGGTGGGTTACGTACTAACTGGCAGGGACGTGTGTAGAGAAGTAGCCGATTTCATCCCTACCATCACTCTCCCGATATTGCCTCTGATTTTAGGGCCGTGTGTAGCCGGTTTTACTAATATTATAAATGCGAAAGTTTGGATGGATGTGTGGATGTTTGTTACTCAATCACGCGCCAACGGCTGCACGGATCTGGCTGAAATTTGGCACAGAGATAGAATATAGTCTGGAATAGCACATAGGCTACTTTTTATCCTGAAAAATTAAGGAGTTCCCGCGGGAACCAAAAAAACCTCAATCCACGCGGACGTAGTCGCGGGCATAAGCTAGTATTATATAAAAATCATATTAATTGAAATACCAACATAACAATATTATATGAAAATCACATCAGCAGCTATCTCTTAGCCTATATATTTTTTGAAAGCTTGCCCCCTTAAGCCGTCGGTCCCGGTTATTATCACTAGCATGATAATAGTCGTTAAAGCCCGCCAACCCGCATTGGAGCAGCGTGGTGGGTCTAAGCCCTAATTACCTCTCTCCTATAAGAGTGGAGGCCTGTGCCCAGCAGTGGGACGTTATTGGGCTGTAGTGGTAATTATACTAAGATCCTATCCTATCATACTAATATTATAAAAGTTCCTGTGCACACTCTCTGAAGTATATACTATATTATATACTAAATTATGTAATATGGTTTTTGGAACAAAATAAAGATTTATCTTATCTTATCTTATATCCGATAAAACACCGATAAGCAGCATTGTGTGTTTACATAAATTTCGCTTCTAAATGGACTATTAGGATGAACCACCTATTCAGTGGGATGAACAATGAATAGGTAAATAACTACATACTACATACCGACTCTAGTCCGCATCGTTTCCTTCAGCATATCGAATTCCGGGTACACCTCCCGGTACACCTCGGTCCAACATCTGTCCCTCGCTCTTTTGTCTCTGTACGTCACATCGTATTTGTTCCACAGACAACTTCTACTGTGGACTGCTTGGATTAGCTGCTCCGTTGATATTTTTAGCTTTAGGGTACCTTAAAATAAGTAAAGTCATGTAAAAAAAAAATGTCGTCCCGACTGAATTTCGGCCACGGCGGCCCGTTACCAGAGAGATTAGCCATCTGCGCGGGAGATATTATAGTCTGCGCGAACACAGGTGCACTCTCTGTTTCTTTAGTCAATTCATAGCCCGAATGGACGGAAAATCCGACACGCCCGGAGAGAGATCAAGCGCAGAACCAACGGCTTTACGTGCTTTCTGAGGCACGGGGGTGAAACACCGCCAACTTCCTAACACAAACTTATCTGACCCAGTGACAGCGTCCCTAGTAGATTTAGAAAAATAAAATAAAAACAATAACTAAACTGGCATAAAAATTAGTTCAAATTTCGGCCACCGGGTCAGATAAGTTTGTGGGACCTATAATACATAATCGTAAAAAAAAACTCTCCTGTTTGAAAAATAACGAAAATATCTCTCTCTTCCTTTCACTAAGTCGAGATCTAAGTGAAAGGAAGAGAGAGACTAGATAACGAAGATAGACAAATAACTATTATAATGACAATTTACAAACATGATATTAGTCATAATAATAATTATTAATTGTCGTCAACACAAGTAGGTAATAAGCACTTCCATACAAAAATAGCACTTATTCCGCTTACATTTAAAAGTTATTTTTAAGTAAGGATTAAGATTCAACCTAGTCGCAAAATGACGTTTCGACATTTTTGTCTTATCACAATACATTCATTTTGCTAGATAACGCGTCATGTTTATTTTGAAATAGCAACTCAATTACTATAAAATAAGGTACAACTTTCAATTTCCACCTGTAAAGTTGGTAACAGACTACAGTAAGGTAAAATAAATAAACGTGGCTCAGTTTAATTACTTTTCCACCACAAAGCCGGCCCTAATAGGTATAAAAGAATTTTAAAAAAGTAGGACCTCCCATCCACCAATCCAGTTACCGACTTGAGTCGTCGCGTCGCTACCGACTGATATTATGTAGGTACTATCGCAACAGCTAGATAATATGTTATGCTACTACGAGTATCTATAGCTAAGTTAAATATAGATATAAATATTAAACAAGAAATAGCTTACAATTACTATCATCTGAATCCTCGGCATCCTCTTCTTGATTCAAATTTTTATCCGCATCTGACATAATTACTATCGAAAATATCAAAGATGGCCGCCTTGTACCAACATCTAAACTTTTCCACGCACAAACCCCTATCAAAACCCTGTTAGAACACTTAAATTATGTTAAAACTTGCGTTAAAAAAACGCGTATAACCACACCGGTTGTAACTAGAATACTGATTCCATTCTGCCCGGAGCCGGGTAACATCCGGTAACAGCGGCAACGTCGCGATTCGAAACCGGCGTTCAAACGTTGCTATGCTGTTTTCCTATAGGTGAAAGCGGGACGGATTGTGCTTCCATTTCACTCACTCCTGTACATGCAGCTGTCTGGAAACGCGTACTGATTTTATAAAGGATACTGAGTTATGGGAATTTTTACTATATTGCGTAGATTTTAAGGTTGGTTTCAGGTTGACGAAGTGTAGTATCGTTTAGAAATAATGTAGTACACCGACCGCGGCCGGTTGCCGCGGGTTTTTGTATTGAAATATGAACGTTTTGATTTGATTCGATATTCTGTTGCTTTTATTTAAACGATTGAACCTTTATAGATAAAACTTTTGGACATATCATAGGTAAATCTTACTCTTACTATCTAACTAATATTATAAAATCGCGCGCGTATTCCTCCATGATCCTAGACCCGTCACCCCCGAACACTTTTCATGCGTTGACCATAGAGGCCTATCTTTTTTTTTAAACAAACCACGACCTAGGTTCCTAGTTGTTAATTTTATATTCAACTAGCGGATGCTCGCGACTTCGTTCGCGTGGTATAGGTAAGTTTGTTTTATTTATTATTTATTTATTTATTTATTAGAATAGCCAACAGTTGTTACATTATATTACATTATTAAATTAATTAAACGCATACATAATCATTTGAAGTTTATAACCAAAGCGATTTAGGCTGTGCGTTGATTAGATAACAATTTTATATATATATAAGATGAGATGAGATGAGATCAATAATCAAACGAATAGCAAATAACTAGAAACCTGATTAGCATGAGCATTTAGAAAAGTGGTTTGAGCTGTGCGTTGATAGTTCAGTCAGTCAGTCACGAGTCACGACTAAAGGAAGAGGACTTTTATAATATTAAAACGATAAATTATTTATTTAATATATTATATTTCGAAATGTCAAAACTCTACCACCAGTTCGGAAAATTCTACTGAGAAGAGCCGGCAAAAAACTCAGCCATTACTGTAGATGTGGCTTATTCTAGATATTACTTATGTAGGTACTAATCTGTAAAAAAAAAAAAAGTTGATTTTTTAAATTGCTTTTTTATGATTTTTTTCTTTTTTTCGTGAGTTACTGGGACGATAAGGTGTATAATTAGTTTACCTACTGCTTGATTAAGAATCCTATTAAATTTTCTCAAAATCTATTTGAGCTACCTCAATAGTCGTTACAAAATCAAATCAAATCATAACGGTAATCAGTAACGGTATCACGAGGGTTCTACTAAGTGCACTCTCTATTCCTTTACTCTCATGGTATACAATCCAACACGACTGGAGATAGATTAGATAGGCTATAAATAGTGGGCCACTGTCCATTTAATTTGCCACAGCTTTTTTCCAAATTTAACAAATTGCCACCGTCAGTTATCGAACCCGGGACCTCCCACTTATAAAACTAAAACCTGGATGTTTCCATAAGCTCTCTATGTCCTTCGCAAATACCTTCGGAACCTCACATATGTCTACAAAATTACTTCCTAACCAAATACTGATGGGTCTGAACACGGCATATGACACAGGCGTGCGTCAAAGCCTTACATTCCGTACGTGTGCTGAAATAGGTACATTCTACAAACAACGCTGCCGTCAGCGCAAAATTACCCCTATTGTTCTGCAGTTACAGTTCACATTGCATTATGACCTGGTGTAGCAAATGTATAGTGAAAATTGCATGACTCGACGCATCCGAGCTTTGGAGCGAAATAGTCATAGATTATATAATAGATACGATTTAAAGTAGAAGTGCAATATTTTCTGACTTACAACCCAAGGACATTGGTACCTACATAAATTAGAAGGTTTGAATAAGTCTTCATAATAATAATAGATAGGTACATGTTAATGCAAGCACACTATACTTTTTCACTTAATTCCAGATTAGCTGTTAGCTGCTAATTCGTCCGCGTGGATTACATTTAAAAACCCGTGATTAATGTTTGATTATTATTCGTCATAAAATTTGCCTCTGGGATGCAAAACTTTTTGTAACAAATGTTATCAAAATAAGAGTAGCGGATGGGCCGTCTAAACTTAGCTAGCAGACAGCAAGCATAAGTGGCAATGGCCGGGCACATATTTCGAAAAACCGATAGGCGTTGGGGTTCCAAGGTGCTTGAATGGCGACCTCGCACTGGAAAACGCAGCGTTGGGTGACCCCCCACTAAGTGGACGGACTATCTAAAGCGAGTAACTGGAAGCAGCTGGAAGAAATCGGTACAAAACCGTGTTCTGTGAAGAACCAATCAGGAGACGTTCGTCCAGCAGTGGACGTCTATTGGTTGAGACGACGACAACAACAGAATGAATGAAATGAATGAATGAAATATTCTTTATTGTACACCAAAATACAGAAGAAACATATTTAAACAGCAAAAATAAAAATAAGAAACAAAAATCGGTATAAATGGCGGCCTTATCGCTTTGAACAACAGCTACGATTCGAAGTTAGGCATAAACTAAAATTCACATTTTGACACATCTGTGTGTTTACATTTTAGTCTTTGGCACAGCTCAGCCAAACAAAACGGAAGATCCGGTTCAGACAGTGCATGACTTGGCCCTCCACACTCCCCCCATCGAGGATTAGTGGTCTAGCGTTAGGCGTTAGGGCTTAAATGCCTACACTTGATAGTTTTACGCGGCGTGAACCCTCTGAAAATACTACCTACTTAATCTATAGATGCAGGTATAGTTGACTTCGTCTGGGTTGAAAATCTTTCTGGTTTAAAAGGAAATAGGTACCTAGGTGAAAATTCTATACCTAATAGGATAATAATGATGATGAAATACGTATTTCACAGTTTTTGAAATTTATATCCCAAAGGACGTTAAATAGAGAGTGTCTTTCAATCACGCTGCAACAGAGCAATGGATCGACGTGATTTTTTGCATGGGTAGGTATAGATGAGAACCTGGAGAGTGACGTAGGCTTAGACCCGGTGTGACATAGGCATAGGCTTAATTACCCGGAAAATTAAGGAGTGCCTGTGCGAATTAAAAAACTTACGTCACGCGAACGAAGTCGTGGGCGTCCGTTAGTCCCTAATATGATAATAGTCGTTAAGGCCGCAAACCCGCATTGGAGCAGCGTGGTGAATCTAAACTCTAATTCCCTCTCTCCTATGAGAGTGGAGGCCTGTGCCCAGCAGTGGGACGTAAAGGGCTGTAGTGGTAGTGGTGGTACCTACATTTAATAAATATACTTTGACTTTAACTTTAAATACTTACCTATCTCCAGCGAGTCATCATTCGCCACGCATTCCCACAAGTATTTTTATTTATTTATATATTAAGTGGTACAGATAGAATTGGAATGCAAACAATTCACTACTTGTCATCTTATTTTTATTGCAACTGCAACAGCGTTTCTACTTGCTTACTAACCTTTTTTTGCTAGACTTCACGCCTTTGTCTACGTCAGTGTACCAACACAGCGTAGGTACGTAAGTATATTTGTACAGTGGTTCTAGGCCCATATAAATGACAGACCCCTGGAACCATAACAGATGTAGCACCTAGTCTCTAGAGGTACGGTCCTCTCATCTACGAGTGTGGTTGAGAGATTTAGGAAACTGCGTATACATTTGACATTAGATTGACGGAATTTCGTGATGAAAAACCTACCAGAGAACCAAATCGTGATCATTCGACAGCTTAAAATGTATTACTCGAACAGTTTATGGAGTTCATACATGCTTTTTGATACGCAAGCATCTATTAACACACGTTTGCGATAACGATTTTCTTACACAATTGGGCCTCTGGTAGAGTTTTCATTACGATTACGTGAAGTCCGTTTCACCCCATAGCGTTGCACAGTCTGGACACCTTCGTCGAACGACTGGTATAGGTAAGAATGTATCTTTTTAGACTGTGGTTTTAATAGTTATCAATACAACTCACTGCCAGTTCACTACATAACTCGGGTCTCCTTTCAGACTTAAAAGAGTTAAATAAGACAAATTCCACTAACTCAAGTGCGTATCGTAAGACCTCACAAATCACACACCTTTGATATGGCCATGGAAGACTTTTAGACAAGTAAGTACCTATTCACAATGTTCTCTTTCACCGTTGAAGCAAGATTCAGGTACCAAGTACTTACCTACTTACAGTTCCACCAACGTATCTGGCCCGGTGGCCAGATTGGAACTAATTTAAGGAGTTTACCTCTTTCAGAATAAATTTTCATATATAAGCCCGGGGTATGAAAATTTATGGGGAGTAAAATAAAACTTTCTCCGTTACGTTATTGACTTTATATTTCCATGGCTATGTATGTATTTTGATGAATATAAATGATAAATCAAGCATACTGTCAGGTAATATTAAAAATGCGTTCATTTATTTACCCTTATTTACTAATCTATAAATATTATTTTGTAATCATTCGTATAGAGTAAACTCCAGTCGTGTTTCGGAGCTGACACACACAGTTTTTTTTTTACTATAATTTTTACCTAGATGATTCCCGCGACTTCGTCCGCGTGGACCAAGTTTTTTCGATTCCTACGGGAACTCTTGAATTTTCCGGTATACAAAGTAGCCTATGCCCTTCCCCGGGATACAACCTATTCCTGTACCAAATGCCATCGAAATCGGTTGAACAGATGGGCCGTGAAAGCGTAGCAGACAGACAGACTGACACACTTTCGCATTTATAATATTATAGTATGGATATTTACTAGCGTCGCTGTCACCGGATCAGATGAGTTCGTGGGACTATAAAAGGCACATAACTTTATAATGTTAAAGGTCATAATATTATTATGAAGTTCGATAAGCACGAATAATAATAAAACAGAACCATTCGGCTATGCACCAAAACTATAACATTACTAGGTATATCATAGTTTCCCCACATAACTTATCGCTCGAATTACTTTGATTCATGCCACAATATTTTCATCCGCCATTTTGGATTGGTGACATCGAATACATCGTAGCAATATTTTCTATCTATTGTTATTAGATTTGGCCTCCGGACGATTGGCGAAGTCCTTCATCATCATTAGGTATCATTATGGTATCATTCATCATTCATCATCATCGTTGGTCCACTTGGGGTGAACTTATAAGAGCTACTATAACTATATAGGGTTAATATAACTGCCATACCCCCAACAGGTTAGCCCGTTACTATCTTAGCCTCCATCATCACTAACCATTAGGTGATATTGAAATCAGGGTCTAACTTGTAGTACAAAAAAATGGCTAGTCTCCGATGGCGGAAATTCGTTAAAAAATGTTATTTCTAGCTCGACAAAACCCATACATTCAAATTGATCTTCAAAGTATAAGATAAAACTGTTAAAAACACAGCAAAAACTTTTCCAAGACAAGAAAAGCGGCGAGAGTAAATATTTAGCAGTAAAAGCTGTATAAATACAAATGCAGTAGTTTTTCCAACTGGGAGACTAACGGACATACGGACTGAATTGAGCAGTTCGCAAGACAAGTCGCTTCAGTGTAGGGTGGCCAAGATTATGTATAAAAATAAACCAGTCCTGACTTCTGAGGCCATACTGCCAACGCTTTAATTAAATCTTAAGCAATCTGTACTTATAACATTATTAATGCGAAAGTTTGGATGGATGGATGTTTGTTACTCAATAACGCCAGAACGGCTAAACAGATCTGGATGAAATTTGGCACAAAGATAGATTATAATCTGGAATAACATATTATAGGCTGGAAAATTAAAGAGTTCCCGCGGGAACCAAAAAGCCTCAATCCACGTGGGCGACGTCGCGGGCATCAGCTAGTATTACTGATGACAGAAGTATTAAGTCTATTGAAGTGAAATAAAAAGCATTTAATAGATGATTTTATGAACTTTCATTTTGTTTCTGTCGTTTTTTTCCTAGCTCTTATACTTTTCGTGTAAATCACAAGAAACAAAAAATTTTTCAAAAAAAAAAAAACGCAACATAAGCCGGCATATTTGTCCTAAACTATTTGTCCCAAAACTATTTGTCCTATCACATAATGATTTAAATGCTTTGTGGTAGATATATTTTCGGCATAGATGGTTTTTTTCTAGCTCTAATAGTTTTTGAGAAAATTATAAAATACCGCGCTCGCGCTATAAAAAAGTATGGATAAATGACGCAGATTTTTTGTCCACCAGTTTTTTTTATCCCTTGTGTGTGCGCTAACACTTATGATTTTGCGCAATACTATCGTGGAACTGTTTCGTTTTTCGAACCTATGGTCACCACACACAATGCAAATTATCCACCAACAAGGAGATGGAAAAATAACGCAGTTTCAACTGTGGACACAGTGTAAAACTATTAACTGACGCCGCGACTCGCGTCTACTCGCCACTCTCTGCTCTCCGCCCATACACTTACCTACCTTAACATCTTTACATAGTATTACCACATAGTAAGTATATTAAGTTAGATGATGGCCGCGACTCCGTCCGCGTGGTTTAATTTTTTTTTATTCCCGCGGGAACTCCTTAATTTTCCGGGATAAAAAGTAGCCTGTGTCACTCTCCAGGTCCTCAACTACACCCATGCCAAATCATGTCGATCCATTGCTCCGTTGCGGCGTGATTAAAGGACAAACCAACAAACAAACCCACTTTCGCATTTATAATATTACTGGCTGATGCCCGCGACTCAGACCTACTGAATATGCATATTAAATTTCATAAAAATCGGTCAAGCCGTTTCGGAGGAGTATGATAGCTAACATTGTGACACGAGAATTTTATATATGTCACCGTAAGATTGTAAAAACCGTTAGATTATAATCTAACTCGCGAAATTGTAAACTGTCGAATGATTACAATATAACGGATTATTTTTCGGTAGATTGTAATCTGTTAGGTTTATTAACCCGATAGAACCTAATAGCACTACTTGATTATTTATGTCGAACCCTAACCTAACCTACAAGAAAGAGACAAGAAAACGTAAATACAATTAATATTTCAAAAATTGACACTTAAAACATTGAACGGTTCACAATCTTTCGACTGTTTACAATCTATCGAAAAAAAAGCGTTAGATTACAATCTTACGGTTTTTACAATCTTAGGGTGACAAGAAGTATGATTACCTACCACTGAGTAAGTATAATATTATGTATGTTTTCGACTCGTCTCGCTGGTCTTATTCTAGTGGTTAGCATGTTTGACTGCGGCTGACGAGGTCCCGGGTTCGAATCCCGGATCGGGCTATGATTAAGTATTGGGTTTTTCTGACAAGTAATTCTCAGTACTAGCCCGAAATTATTAATTTGACGGTGTGCCACCCCCGTAGCTTGGAGAGCAAGTAAAGCCGTCGGTCCTGTTCCTGATCTCCCTCCGGTCGTGTTGAATTTTCCGTCCCATTTGGCTAGGAGAGTAAAGGAACAGAGAGTGCACCTGTGTTTGCGCACACACTTGTGTACTATAATATCTCCCGCGCAGATGGTTAATATAATATTTCTGGAGATTGGCCGCCGTTGCCGAATTTCGGTCGGAGGACATTATTTTTAAAATAATATGTATTATTATAATATGAGCTACATGAGAGTTGTAGCACCTAGAGGTGCAGTACAATTACCTATGGTTGAGAGACGTATGCAACTGGCAACTGCATACCTACTTAATAATATACAAAGACAGAATTTCGTTTTGAAAATTGTGCCAGTTTCCTCCTTCACGTCCTTGTCACGCCGCAACATTGTTCTAGATGCCTCCGTCGAACGATTAGTAGGAAATAACGTAGGTACCTATCTTCATAGATGTGCCGGTACCAGGTTAGCCCGCTAGCATCTAAGATTGCATCATCCCATAACATCGAGGAGAGATCGCGTTCAAGGGCTAATTACTAATCAATAATGCTAGTAAGGCTGTAGACTTCTAATTATCTAGATGTAGAAGTAAAGTGAATTAATAAAGGCAGGAAGGATCCAACAACACCAATCAATCGCTTTCATCAGGAACAATGGATTTTGATTTAACAAACTCCTTTAATATCGTCACGGCGACCCAAGGCATAAGCTTAAGGCACGGGATATATACGAGAGGCGGCGGAGGTATGGCAGCGGTGTGGCCTTGGAAGTATGAAAGCGGCGTCCAAGCGGCGCCCACGCCTCGCCGCTTGGACACCGCTCTGTTACATACCTGGCACCCTATCGCTTGCATACATTTTGTATGAAATCTGATAGATCAGCCGGCGCACCCGCGCCGCGCTTGCACCTCGCCCGCAACTCGCCCGCGCCCGTCGCCTCTCGTGTATAACCCGCGCCTAATTTTTTATACATCTACAGTGTTTGTTAGACTGTGGGTGTGTGGTGGATCACGAGGCCTTGTGTTCGATTACTTACTATTTTTCACTAAAATATCAAGTAACTAATGAAATAGTAACTAGCAAATGGCGGCACCAAAATAGCTATTCTGTTTGGCGGCCGGATGATGAAAATCGCTCTTAGCTTGTAACTTAGGGGCTAAAACTCGTAAACTCAAAGCTCAGCTTTCTGGGGATTCATTGTTCGCGCTCCCTATTATTTATTGAATGCTTTTCAGACAATTAGCGCGCGAGATAGCTAGGCTATTGAGCGTAGCAGATTTATGGCACTGGCTACATTCATACACTGCGGATGTAAACCAGACTGTATTAGTTGAATAGTGTGAAGCAAAATAAGCATTAAATCATTAAAAAAATTAAAAAACAGGAGTATCGTCCGCCATATTGAATTAATTGTGACGTTATTTTAATTTTCGTATCAAACCGTTCTCAGCAAACCGTATGAATTGAACCGTACAAATATCATGGGGGTGCATGAAAAATAACTAGTCCGCTACCTTTGGGATTCCACCATAATGGATTTAGAATGACGACACTAGCTAATCACTCAAACACGTTACACGTTTATTACTCAATCACGCCAGAACGGATCTGGATGAAATTTGGCACAGAGATAGATTATAGTCTGGAATAGCACACTGGCAACTTTTTATCCCGGGAAATTAATGAGTTCCCGCGGGAACCAAAAAACCTCAATCCACGCGGACGAAGTCGCGGGCATCAGCTCACAGCTAGTCATTAAAAAAAATCAAAAACAAGATTATCGTCCACCATATTGAATTTATTTTTCGTATTTTTCTTAGCAAACCCTCTGAATTGATACCATTCCAATATCAATTATTATCATAGGTGTTCATAAAAAATTACTAATCCACTGCATTTGAATGACGTCACTAGGCCAGTGCTGTCATGCATTGTCGATAATTGTTATCCAAACTTTATCCAACAAATTTAGCCTGTCTAATGTCTCGGGAACCGAAAAACCTCAATCCACGCGGACGAAGTCGCGGGCATCAGTTAGTATTTCAACAATTTGGTAGATCAACCGCCCCCGAACGAGAATTATTTTTATAAGTGTCAGTTTAAATTTGATAACGCGGTGTGTTCAATGTAATGTGCCAGCAATGCTAACCGAAAAAGGTTGCATACGTAAATACCGAACAATCTCCCTAAAGAGAACAGGATACCAGCGAAAATAGAAAATCAATATGTCGTCCAATTTCACAATTCCTCTATTTACAGAGTCCATGAAAGTTTCAGGCAAATCACAAAGTCTGAGACAAAGTGCTCTAAATTGCTACTTTTCGACTCACATTCGATACTCCGGACGCCCGTTTCCATTTTTAGTCCGATTTTATTGACGTGACGGAACATTTACAAAACGCTGAAGGTAGATTAAGGTTTTTTGATTCCCGCGGGGACTCTTTATTTTTCCTGGGTAAAATGTACCATATGTAATTAATTCAGAGTAACCTATCTCCATTTTAAATTTCAGCCAAATTGGTTCAGTAGTTGTGGCATGAAGGAGTAACAAGAATCCAAATTGTCAAATTTAAAATCTTAAAGATTTAAAAACATTCAAACTTTCGCATTTATAATTATTTTAGTAGGACTCTTTCACACCTATTTTATTTTGTAAATTATATTTTAACTAGATCATAAAATTGAATGTGACGGAAATCAACATGAGTTCTATTTTGAGACGAATACACAATTCTATATTGGTTTTCAAATAAAACTGCTCGGTCGAGAAATCTAAAACACTATAAAACTGATGTTTATACCTACTTGCTGATTGTTAGTGAACCAAATAAAAAAACCATAACGAGCATTTAAAGACAATAATGAATGTTTTAAGTAGGATCAATGTTATATAATAATATTAGTAAGACAATTTGTCCCTTATGTTATTACGTCAGAACTCTAGCACCGTGCCGGTTCGGAAAAAAAAATTCCACTGATAAGAATTATCTTCCATACTAATTTACAAAACGTATGCATCAAATCAAATCAAATCAAATGTTTTTTTTTTATTCAAATAAACTTTTACAAGTACTTTTGAATCGTCAAGTGAATCTTCCACTGGTTCGGAATGACATTTCTACCGAGAAGAACCAGCAAGAAACTCGGTGGTTGCTCTTTTTAAATAATTCTTTTACAATAATTATTATATTAATGTGTACATAAGTAACCGCTGTCCTTAGCATTGCTGGAGCGATCAAATCCATGCTCCTCTATCATTGACATAATCTTCAACAGTATAATAAGCTTTTTTTAGGAGCATGGATTTCTTAAATTTGTGTATAGGCAAGTTTAAAATAGGTTGTGGAATTTTGTTATAGAAAAGAATGCTCATTCCCACGAATGACCTTCTGACTTTTTGGAGGCGGAGCGATAACTTTAGCAATAACAACGGATACGTGCACAGAGTTTTATGTAAGCGCTCACTTAGAGGAAAGGAAATATCGGTGCGAATCATTGAATTTTACGTTTTACAGTAACTCTCCATATGTACGTATCTTATTTTATCTACTCCTTCCTCGATAAAGTTCCTTACCGGCTTTTTTCAGTAGAACCTACTTTCCGAAGTGCATATTATGTCAACGCAAGATTGTGAAAACCGTTAGATTGTAATCTATCGAGCGAAATTGTAAACTGTCGAAAGATTACAAATCAACGCATTATGTTTCGGTAGATTGTAATCTGTTAGGTATATTAACCCGATACAACCTAAGTGCTCCGCCTGCAGCCGGGCACTACCTGATTATTTATGTCGAACCCTAACCCTAACCTACAAGTAAGAGACAAGAAAACTTAAATAAAATGAATATTTCAAAAATTGACACTCAGAACATTGGACGGTTCACAATCTGTCGACAGTTTACAATTTCGCTAGATAGATTACAATCTTACGGTGACACATACAAGTTAATGGCACAAGGTACTACTCCTATGTTCATTATAGAAAGTTGAGTTTAAGATTGAGTTTTTTTTTATCCACTACAAGTTTGCCCTTGACTGCGATCTCACCTGATGGTAAGTGATGATGCAGTCAGAGATGGTAGCGGGCTAACCTGTTTAGGACATGGCAATTATATTAAACCCCTATTCGGTTCCTACATAGCATCGTACCGGAACGCTAAATCGCTTGGCGGCACGTCTTTGTCGGTAGTGTGGTAACTAGCCACGGACAAAGCCTCCCACCACGCCAGACCAAGGAAAATGGTAGCTAGCTAGTCTATCAAATAAATATTATAAATGCGAAAGTTTGGATGGATGGATGTATGGATGGATGGATGGATGTTTGTTACTCAATCACGCCAGAACGGCTGAACAAATCTGGCTGAAATTTGGCACAGAGATAGATTATAGTCTTGAATAACACATAGGCTACTTTTTATCCCGGAAAATTGAAGAGTCCCCGCGGGAACCATAAAACCTTAATCCACTCGGACGAAGTAGCAGGCAACAGCTAGTGATGATTTAATACAGAATCATGTAATTAGTACGACTAAATACTAAATACAGTCTGAGAAAATATTTTTATCGCTAGTGAATTACTTTCCAATTAAAATCCTTTCATGAGAACAACATAGAGTTCGTTTATTCTGCGAGTTAATTAGTGAATAGGTAGATTCCTTTTCTTTTTAGAATGGGAACATTTTTGCTGCACACTAATTTACTAGACTTACCTACATAATACATACTAGTATGTATTAAATTAATAGAATATTATTATAAATGCGAAAGTTTGGGTGGATGGATGTATGGATGTATGGATGGATGTTTGTTACTCAATGACGCCCAACGGCTGAACGGATCTGGATGAAATTTGGCACAGAGATAGATTATAGTCTGAAATAGCACATAGGCTACTATATATACTACTATACTATTTATCCCGGAAAATGAAAGAGTTCCCGCGGGAACCAAAAAACCTCAATCCAAGCGTACGAAGTCGAGGGCATCAGCTAGTTAATAGATATTTGTAAGTTCTAATGAAGAATTTACTGATAATGATATTCTAAAAAATGATTTTCTTCTGTTTTCTTCCCATTCGATCGCGTAAATGTATGGAATTGACAAGCGTTTGACGACTACCCCCAAATAAAGGTTTCTTTCTTTTAAAGTATAGCATCGCAAGTACTGGAACATGGGGTTTAAGTCGTTTATCCGTTAAAGCGAATGTAGTCATATAACTCAGCGGTGGAATAATTACAGCGAGGATTTAACGCGCTGCCATATACTTACTTTTGTTCCGCGTCAGATAATGGGACGTTTCCTTTGAGACCATTTCACCAGCGAGTGTCGTGCGATATTGAGGTCTGGCCCCACTGAAGATACGCGGCACGTATCGGCAAATATTCTTTGTATGAGTTTGTATGGAGCTGGACCCACTCTCATGAAGAGGCACTGCGACATAATTGTACGAAGAATACTTGCCACAGCTACATCCATGCTTGACTTTTAGCATGGATATAACTGTGGACCTGTATGGCTAGCATGCGCACTACGAGTAAAATTATATCTACCCGTTATCTCTCTCTGTCTACCGAAGCTAACATGGTTACTTGTCTCGTTACGTCCAAAGTAGGGATAAAAATAATATTTCTTACCTGTGGTATTTTTCTCTACGAACCTTTACATGTCGACTATTTTTTTCTTGTAATATACCGCATTTTGTGCATGTTAGGGTAAATGAAATATTTGCCGGCAACGACAACATCTCTCTCTCTCCTCGCGAGATAATCTCGTTGTGCGCATGCTAAGCACACTGGAGTGTGATATGGGCTACTCTTTATTCCCTAAAATCAAAGAGTTCCCGGGATTTCCATACGTTAGGTTGATTAACCATCTTAATGTTAGTGGCTATTTTTGTAACCGCCTAGAATTACTTGAGCACCCAGAAACTGAACTCGTTCTGAATTCGTTTAGGAACTGTACCTATTTAAATACATGTAGGAAATGTGTGTAGTATTTATTTTACTAAACGTGCGCCTAATATTATATTAGATGGCGCGTGCACACTCGCGTGACAGCACAAGATGTCGTTCCACTCCGATGCGGAAACTTCTACTATTCGGCCCCCAGTATCGTACTCAATATCGTGATCGTATCGAACGCACTATGCCATATACCTTAGATTGAATTTGTAAGAGCAAGTGATCCGTGATAGGGATGTGACATACACCCCGACAGACAGTTCGTTCGAGTTTGTGCCACGATTAATTGTTTCGGTTGTCCCTCAGGGCCTTAAGCTACGCTCCAAGTTCAAAGGTTCGACTTTGAAGTTAGGGAATTAGATTTATAATAATAGTAGCTGATGCCAGCGACTTTTCCGCGTGAATTTAAGGTTTGAAAAATCCAGTTTGATTATTTATCCGGGATAAGAAGTAGCCTCTGTCACTTTCCATGTCTTTAACTAAACATAACCATGCAAAAAATCACGCCAATCCGCTGCCCGGTATTACGTAATTGAAGGAAAAACCAAAAAAACAATGACATTTATAACATTACTAGTTGATGGCCGTAATGTTATAAATGTCATTCGTTTTTGATTCTCGCAGGAACTCCTTAATTTTTCGGGATAAAAAGTATTCCAAATCAAGAAGTGTTAGGTTAGGTTAGGTTAGGTTAGGCAGGGAAGTGACATACATTCCTTCAGGCAATTGGTTCGAATTTGTAGCAAAATTAATTGTTTCAGTTGTCCCTAAGGGCCGGGGGTTAGTTACCCACTCCCTTATGTTTTGAACTTTGAAGTTAAGAGTATAGCGTTGTTATGTAATAAGGTGAAGGATATTATGCAGGTATTTCAAGAGGCTAGGAAATGAAATCCATTTATGCGAATGTTTTGTTTGTTTGTTGATTTGTCCTTCTATCACTCCACAGATCACGCTTTGAAGTATTTTTTGGGGTACATACGAGTAGGTAGGCTTATTTTTATCCTGGAAAATCTGAGACTTACCCCGGGATTTTTGACACCAAAACAGGCACATGCATGCGTATGGGACTATACGTGCGTGCAAAAAACACACCGATCCGTAGCTCAGTGCTCTGTTACGGCATGATTGGAGGACAAACAACCTAACCCAAATTTCATCCAAATCGGTTGAACAGATGGTCCGTGAAAGTGTAGCAGACAGACAGATGGACAGACAGAGAGAAACACTTTCGCATTTATAATATTAGTATGGTTATGTATATTGTTGAGACCTATTAAGTAGAGTTAAGTGAGAATTGGACGTGACTGGTAGATAGTGAAAAATAAGTTAAAATTACCTAAAGTAAAAAACCTTTATTCCTTTAAGTACCGTAAAACATACGTTAACCCACTTTTTCCATCAAGTAGGATTTATTTTATCTATTGTCAGTGTTAGGAGGGAGTTAAAGTTGTCGTAACGCGTTTAATTACAAATCCTTATTACTTACGCGAGCTTTCGCTCTTTTGTGTTTTCGCCTTACGACTTCGGGTAAAGGCGTCGTCATATCGGTAGATACACTATTTTATTTTATATCTTTCGTAATACAATGAAAGGAATTTTGATTATATTTTAAACACAATGAAATACATTAAAATCTAAATTAACTAAACACTAAAAAAATTATCCATACCGCTGCAATGAGGCATTGTGCCCAGAACGCTGGCTGCGTTTCTCCTCTGAATAGCCAAACTATAATATGTTGGCCAGCCCTCCGGTCACCTGTGGACTCTGTGAGACGAGAAGATAGATCCTTAAAAAAGGATCTGGCATCTTCGCCCCACGACCCCAGGGTTTCAACACCAAAAGATATAATTGGCATCGTAATCATTCCTTATTATTAAGCTAAAAAGCGTGTTTTTGTCGCAAATGGAATAAATTTTGATCTCTTTCTGTCCTAAATATGATATAGACTACGTTTTATCCCGAAAAATCAGAGTTCCCATGGGATAAAAATACCTAAATTCACACGATCGAAGTTACTGGCATCGTCCAGTAAGGACATAATATAGCTGGTCCCACAAATTATGACCTGGCGGCCAAAATTGGAACTAATTATACGACTGCCTGAAAAAAAGAGTAATTATTAGATTGTTTTCAGGGTTCATGTACTCATGTATGTATGTGAGTTTGTATATTCAACCATAACTTCTATACGCCTGAACCGATTTTAATAAATGAGGTATCGTTAGAATCCCTAGCTTATTCCAGGTAACAAAAGCTAGTAAATTTTTTAAAAAAATTGATGGGGTGACCATGGTTCCGCATTAAAGACTTAAGTTGAAAAAAAATAATCGTAATTAAGATTAACTATATAATCATCATCTAGAAAATGATAAGTAGATTCCAAAAATATATAACACTATATTTCAATATTCAGTGATTCACAAAAAATATCATTTAATAAAAATGTGGATAAGATTCCAAAGGTGATCAATGACTGAGGTTTCATTACGTAGTGCCTAGATAGTTAAGGGCTACGGCAGAGCAGTCGTGTTTTTTAATTATTTTAATTTTTATGCCTTTTTATTTTTCATATAAATACTAGCGACGCTGTCACCCGGTCAAATAAGTTTGTGGGACAATAATCCACAGAGATGAAATGGGGGTTGAAAATTAGTATGAAAGTCCTATGTTTTTGTTGTTAGAGACTTGAGAATCGGGATTTAGGATATTAGTTTTCAATTATAATAACCTGTTTAAGCAATTTTGAGAAAATCCTCTCCAAAAGGGGTAAAATGAAGGGTTAGAAAGTTATATAATTTTGAATTGTTAAAATAAAATAATAAAAAATTATATTAAAAATTAGCATTTAGGTTATTAGTTTAAAATAATAAAAACCTGCATAAAAAGCCTCTATAGATAGGCTTTTTGCGGCGGGAAAATTGTATAATCTCATAGGAAATCTTCGCGGACAACGAAGTGGCGGGCGACTTCTAGTTATTAATATGTCCACTAAAACAACGCACGTAGGTATATAGACGTCAGTTGAGTAGACATGTTTTTACGTCTATGGTTTTTGCACATACCTTTCGCAGGCCTCTAAGGGCCGATAAACGATCAATAAAACCCCGATAAGCCTTACATCGAGCCTTTATTGATTCCTTATCAGACCCTAAACGCCCATAAATCAATCAGGCTTGTTATTTTTACTACTTCCCTGGTAAATGTTATGATACGCCGATCGTACGTTAGGTGTGTTTTATTATAAGACGTAGGCTAAGAGGAAGTAGGCTTTATACGATTTTCTTCTTTTTATTTTTACTACATGATGACTGCGACTTTGTCCGCGTGGATTAAGGCTTTTGATTCCCGCGGGAACTCTTGAATTTTCCGGGTTCAAAAGTAGCCTTTGTTCTTCCCCGAGATACAATCGCCCAAATCGCCGATACAACCCCTGTACGTAATTCTATCAAAACCGGTTGAACAGTGAGCCGTGAAAGCGTAGCAGGCAGACAGACAGACTTTCGCATTTGTAAGACTATTTTAATTATACTTACTCAATTATTTAAGGATAATATTCAGTTATATATAAGCCCGCTAACCCGCATTGGAGCAGCGTGGTGGGTCTAAGCTCTAATTCCCGCTCTCCTATGAGAGTGGAGGCCTGTGCCCAGCAGTGGGACGTTAATAGGCTGTAGTGACAGTGATACTTTACTAGCTAATACACGCGACTTTGTCCGCGAGGATTGAGGTTTTCGGTTCCTGCGGGAACTCTTTAATGTTCCGAGATAAAAGTTGCCTATGTGTTATTCAAAACTATAGTCTTTTACTGTGCCAAATTTCATCCAGATCCGTTCAGCCGTTCTGGCGTGATTGAGTAACAAACATCCATCCAAACTTTCGCATTTATAATATTAAATAGTTTAGAAATAGCAAGTATTTAATTTCAATGTGCATTTGTATCATTCAACGTTATAATAACATGGATGTAAACACGAAACAATGAAATGGAACAGTCAAGCTTGGCCGCTTATTAGTAATTTATGTTGAGAGCTAATTTAGTGGCGGTTTGGCAAGCTGTAACGTGTTCGCGTCGGGTTTACACCGACGATTATATTGTTAAGTGATATCTGTTGCAGTATATTATCATTGGTATTTCAAAAGTTCTACATGTTGTAATATAGTCATTTATATTAGTAGTCATAATATGAATGATATGATAATACAATTTCAATTAGAGTTATATTGGATAGTTATTTATTTATTGTTTATTTTTATGTAATTTATTAAAACGCATAATTTTGAATATCAAAAGCCAACATTATTCTTAAATATCAATAATAAAATGTTAGTAGTGTAACATAATTAAATTACAGTTTAAATAGCGCTAAGAGTTTAATTTTCAATGCACACGTGTATTATAAAATAAATTTGTAAGTAAACACCAGTATAAAAAAAACTATCTTCAATACAAAAAAAAACATGAAGGGCACAAACCTAACATAGGTAAAAATTATTTGTATTTTATGTTGAAAGCTAATTTAGTTTCGGTTTGGCAAGATGTAACGTGTTCGCGTCGGGTTTACACCGACAATTTTATTGTTACGTAATATCTGTTGCAGTATATCATGGGCCTTTCAAAGGTTCTACTGCACTGATATTTCAAAAAACAATTCAATTAATCGCTATCATAATATTACAGTATCTTATCAAAGAATCCCATTTGTGAGTCCGTTTCAACAGTGTAGCGCTAGCGTACAACAAATTCAAAGAAAAGAAGTGACTTTTTCTACAAAGGCCAAATAAAACAGCAAAATAAACTCGAGATGGAGCTCTAAACAGACACGGAGCGGCGTTACTAACTGGGGCCCCCGGCTTTTATTTTTAGCGAAAAGAAAAATCACGAATAATAACTAAAACTTTACGGAAACTCAGCGACTGGGGGAGTTACTACCGTCGCTTATAGCAGTATCCATTCAAAGTTTCAGTTTTATGTCACGTCCCTAATAATTAGAAATTCTAAAACACGAACGTCAACAATATTAAAATAATGTGGCTTTAAGCGATGGTAGTAGGCCCTCTGAAACTGTTTGAATCGAAAGCGAAGTGGGCGTGAGCTTTTCTGAAAATCTTCCAATACAAAGCTACTACGTATCAAAAATAGGAATAGGATCTCTAATTGTATTGATAATTACGCTATGCAAAAAACCTTTGTAAAAGTAACGATTATATTAAACAACCGTGCTACAATTATCTATCAAATATTTAAAAAATACATTTAGAAGGAACTTAAACTCATGCTCGCTGATATCTACTGAATTTGTCAAGCGAAGCAAGCACAATAGACAAATACGAAAATATTATTAGATTTGGCCTTATAATGATGATTTCTCAGTGTTTTGAGGCCCTCTGGACCTGAGGCCTGGTTGCGTAATGGCCCCTTATTTCAAACCTTAGTCCGCTACTGGTTCTAGGAAGTAGTAAAAAATAAAACTAGAGGAACTGCGCCGACTCTTGGCCTATTAAAAACAATCGCGAGCCTCGCAATATCCATTGTTTGATTTCTTTACAAATCGATTGGTAATTTATGTTTTCTTTTATTACATTGGTAAGGTGGATTTTGTTCAATATATTTCTATCCACTTGAGAAATAATGACAGAATAGATAGCGCATCCTATCTATTTGTATGGATAAATAACTTAGCTATGACAGGAGCCTTGCATCAGCTAAAAATCCATACTAATCTATACTAATATTAAAAATAAAGTTTGGATGGATGTATTGTATGGATGATGATACCCAATCACGCGTCAACGGCTGAACGGATTTGGATGTTTGGCACAGAGCTAGATTATAGTTTAGAATAACACATAGGCTACTTTTTATCCCGTAAAATTGAAGAGTTCCCGCGGGAACCAAATAACCTAAATTCACGCGAACAAAGTCGCGGGCATCAGCTAGTATTATTATAAATGCGAAAGTGTGTCTGTTTGTCTATCTGTTACCTAAAGTGAGGGAGGCTTTAGCCGTGGCTAGTTACCACCCTACTGGCACCCTACTGCCAAGCAATTTAGCGTTCCGGTACGATGCCGTGTAGAAACCGATAGGCTGCCGTACCTACGCCAACAAGTTAGACCGCTACTATTTTAGGCTGCATCATCACTAATCATCAAGTGAGATCGCAGTCAAGGGCTAATTTGTATTGGAATAAAAAAGAGACAGAAAAATAATATATTAAGTCTGTGTTTATTTTCTAAATTGGTTTATTTATTTTGAAACAGAGATACCGTTAGACATTAAGGATTTAGATGTTTGTTTCCTCCAAAATAAACATAAACATTGAAATCGAAGACACGTCTTTTCTGATTGGGATACATTCTCTTGAGGAAATACAGATTTTGAAATGAACAGACAGGGCCGTTTAACTTTTAATCACTTTTAACTTGGGCCTTAGCGTAAGTTTCACGTTGCTTTGAAGTTTGAACGTATCCAATTTTTGGTAAAGCATTAGAATAGAGCATAGAATGAGCAGCTAAAGGTTGATATAATATTTTAAAATCAAAATCACTACCCTTCAAGCCAACTCTCTCTCTCTCTCTCTCTCTGTTTATTACTCTCTTTCTCTTACTCTGTGTATTGACGTTTCTGATGCTTCCTAATTATGCGGCGCACAGAAAAAGGAATGTAGGTATACAGTACCTACACTCAATTTCTTTGGGAACTTTTCTTTGCTTCGACGTCGCCTGATTTGTTCCAATATCTCTATTACTACATAGTAAGCTATATGTATGCTATCACTTCTATAACTACTCAACTCGTGGCGAATACCAAAATATACTGGAAACTCAATTTTATGATTTGATATGGAAAAAAATCCCGCTTTTCTTCCTTAGGTACTAGCCGTCTATGGTCAGCTCTAAATCTTCTCAACTCTGTGCCGCGTAGAAAATGGAAAGCATTATATTAACGACAGTCATACGACGCTCGCTCGACGTCTGATGTGGCCCATTTTCCCGCATTATACTCATAATGTGATGCTCAGAATAAAGTCTAGTGTTGTTTGCTATTTTATAAACGTTTTTGACTATCCCAATAGCTATAATATGATCCATTTCTAGGGCAGCGGGATTAGGTAATATGGCAGCGGGCTTACTATATTATCGCTTGAAGCAGTAGGTATTACTTAAATACATAACGCTTGCTTAAATTTCCACAAGCTTATATTATGATCCGGTGGCCAAAATTAGAACAAATTTTTATGCCTGTTTAGTTTTTTTTATTTATTTCATTTAGTGTACTAGCGACGCTGTCAAAAAAGTTTGTGATACTATACAATATCAAGCGTGTTTTGTAGTTTTTTTAAAATACATAATAATAATATTATTATAGCAACATAGTTGGTACATTTATGTAATAAGTTAGGTTCTACACAGAAAGGATAAAATGACGAAAATTACAATCTCTCGCAGTTGTGCGGAAAGGAAGCGGACGCAACGCCGGGCCACGTCGGAACTGTGCTTTGTGCGGGCAGGGATGAGGGTTGGCACCGACCGAATATTTTTTCTTTTTACCGCTGTCAGGTTTTGGCCGTGGAGCCTGGCTGTGATGTCGAACCGCCACAAACAACCACGGAAATAACGACTGACCTGGATTCCTGAATTCCTTATTTGAACACAGCATTATACGTCAATAAAATATTATTCATAGAAATTAATAAATAAAATTAATAAATGTTTAATAAGCTTTACAGGGATAACTACAGAGAAAAAGAAAAGAAATACAAAAATGAAAAGTTATAGCTACAAAATAATAATTAGGTACTTTATAAACTTACTTACTAAAATACAAGATGTATTTTAACTACAAAGCTAAAAAGGCTGCTACCTCAGCATATTGCTGCAGTATATTATAACTGCAACGCTGATACTCAGCCAGATCCATAAGTGGCATGGGGAAAATATAATATATATTATAATAAACTAGACGATGTCCGCTAATTCATCTGCCTGGATTACGGTTCTTTGGTTCCCGGGTAAAGTCCTCAATTTTCCGGGATAAAAATAGCCTATGTCCTTCACAGAGATAAAAACTATCCCTATACCTATCAAAATCGGTTGAATAAATGGACCGTGAAATCGTAGCAGGCAGACAAACATAACCACTTTCGCATTTATAATATGTATTAGTCTGGATATCTTCTCCAAGTTTTGTGTTGAGATAAGTTATAAAAACTTGAGATTCGTATGGCTGTATGTCTCGTCTATAACCCTGACCCAACCTTGGCAGATTTACATAATAAAATCTAATACTTATATTTCAAAACGATTATCATAAAATAATGTGAAATTGTGTTAGCTAAGCCAAGTTATCTTTCTTGCAGTCAAGTTTTAGATTTTGATGCAATTTGGCAATTTTTTGAATTCAGAAACTTTTATTAAATTCCACTACAAGTTACCCCTTGACTGCCATCTCACCTGATGGTAAGTGATGATTCAGTCTAAGATGGAGTGGGCAAGCCTGCAGTTATATTAACCCATACCTATAATCGGTTTCTACTCGGCATCTTACTAAAACGCTAAATCGCTTGGCGGTACGTCTTTGCCGGTAGGATGGTAATTAGCCACGGCCGAAGCCTCCCACCAGACCAAATTTTTTCCTACCTTACCAATCTTGAATTTCCATGGAAACACAAGAACATTTCAATCAATTACTAGGTAGTTCAGTGATAAATTAAAAAAAAATCGGAACTATCAAAGTGCCAGCCCTAATCCGAGCCAACACTTATCACGTAGTGTGCAGCGAGTCCCCACAGGTAAATAACACTATAGCCCCTTCACCCGGCGTCGCTTACACACATACAACTCAGGAAGCGCTAGCGATCTACTTCTATCCTTTACACGTCGCATCCTTTATATAAATGACAGAGCAAAAATCCTTCCTACTATGTTCATATCCCTTCGTGTCCGATCCGATGTTGAAGACACTTTTTCCTTATAGTGTTTATCCGATGTTGAAGACACTTTTTCCTTATAGTGTTTTTTATTTACTTAAACTTTTAAAGGATAAGTTCTGGAGCCTTTTTATTAAGATAAATAACACAACTAATATTATAATTAATGTGAAAGTATGTCTTTCTGTATGTCGCATTTTGATCTAGAGGAAAGTTGGTAACGAGAATGTTTTGTGTGCACTTCCTTCATAAGAATAAGTATTAAATTTATAAAAATAAATTCTTTAAAATTTATTGACATCGGTTCAGACTTGACGGAGTTATGGAGCATGGAGCAACATCGCCAAAAAAACGCATCGAATAGAGAACCTCCTACTTTTTTATGAAGTCTGTTAAAAAACAAGCTTTTATCGTCCGCAGTAAAAAATTTATTTTATTTTTGTATTGTAATAATTGAGAAGTCCACCCTCTTTGGGTTTCCAACATATTGGATTTAGAATGACGTCATTTACCATGCATTACCATCCCAACTAAACGTGTATGCAAAAATTCAGCTCAATAGGCATGATGACAACCAAGAATCAATGAAATTATGAATTTATCTAATGAAATAGGATTCATGGATTATAAAAAACGTATTTATTTTTCAATTTCGAGTGAGATTGCTATTTATATTGATAAAATAAAACTATAAAATACAGCAATCCGCCATATTGCACAAAACACAAAGAAGCGAATGACGTCACAATTGTTTGTTTTCGAGTTTTGAAAATCACACTACTGCTTACTGCACACTGCACAGAGTACATTGGTAAAAACAATAGTGAAGTCACAACGACGCCATGACACCGCCGAACGTTTTGGCGTGAATTTTAAAATTTAAATTTCAAATGCTAATTTTATCTACCAAACTTTATTTTTCTACTGAAATAAGATATTTTTCCGAAATAGTAGATAGGTACTTCCGAACATAATCTGACCATTTTTCAAAATCAGTCATCATGCCTATTATTTAAGGATAATATTCAGTTGAAACAGAAAAGTTGTTCTAAGTTGTTCCTCCCACAAGATCTGCCCAGCATCACTGGATTCGATGATGATAGTCAAGTACTAGGAGCACATCACTGTAAAGAGGATTCTGTGTCGTTCGACACGCAGCATGGCGGTAAATGAGTACGTCATAGACAACAGCTTACAAACTACGGACAGCTGCCAACAGTGAGTGATAAATCACGCTGCGGTCGGGTAGCGTTCGCGGAAAAATACTCGGAATTTTTTTGAAGTGACAATTTCTTCAGGCGCATTGAGCACTTTTTGGTAGGGGGTTAAAATGTGGATTGCGTGACCGACACCGTCACCGACACCTCGCTGCCCCATGTTCGTATTGTTACGAAGACATAAGGTCTTGAATACAAATATACTACTTACATTCGTAATTAAACTATAATGCCTTAGTTTTAAGGTTGATATTTTAGGTTTCTATTTTAGGTATTATATTTTAAATATTCGTTTTCACTTCTATCGGCAGTCCCTATGAGGCTATGACTGCCAATTTTTTTTAAGTCAAATGATGTCAGAACGAATTCAGAGTTTTTTTTCGGACGTATTGTAATAGTATATTATACCGTACCTAAATTATTTTGTACTAGCTGCTGCCCGCGACTTCCTACGCGTGGATTGAGGTTTTTTGGTTCCCGCGGGAACTATTTCATTTTCCGGGATAAAAAGTAGCCTATCTGCTATTCCAGACTATAATCTACCTCTGTGCCAAATTTCATCCAGATCCGTTCAGCCGTTGGGGCGTGATTAAGTAACAAACATCCACCCATACATCCATCCAATCAAACTTTCACATTTATAATATTTATTAGATTATTTGATTTGATTGATGGAACTCCTACATACTTATTTTCTCCAAGTTGTTTGAAGTATTTTAATTCACAATAGGCCAGTGTATTGAACTCGGATCTAAGCAATTATTCTTCTGATAGGAAAACTAATCTATCAAACTAACAACAACTGTTTCACATAAGGCTAAATATGTATATTTCATTTAAATAATTATCAGATTCTTACATAATGAAAATAAATATGAAAATGAAAAATGATTTATTTCAAAATATATTATTATCAAATAATTGTGGCTGAGGCCTTCTGATAGTACATTTGGGTATATTGTGACAACTATTTTGTGAATTTAAATGTAGGGTCTTACAAAAGTCGTAATATCCATGTCCCCTGTTAGTTTTGTGTTTGAAGACCATTTTAAACTATCAATTGAAGTAAAAAAAAGTGTGTCGAATTTTGATGACGTCACGGTTCGGTATTTCATAATAATATATCCCATAATATGAGCGCGCGTTGCTTTATGGACTTGTTGTCTACTTCCACATTTGAATGTACTTGACATGGACATGGATGGACATGGAGATTGAAAATGAAATAAAAAATCGACGAGTAGTTTAAGTTTTTCTGCTATCTGTACAACCGTCTTGGCTTTATCTACCAAATCTCTTAGGGCACACATTAGCCCCGCATGCTCCAACATGCATGGGATCATTGTTATGGGGTTAGGGCTCTTGATATATTGTTTTAGGCCATTAATATCAACCCTACATTTACTTTGCGGGGTCCTAAGGACCCCTAAATTGCTTTTAATGTGGGGCAGCAATTAGTCTTGACTTGTACGGATTTGGATTAAGGAAGACAAAATCAAAGACAAAGTCATTTATTCAAAGTTGATAAATATATTTTACAACCTAATGCCCGCGACTTCATCCGCGTGGTTTAGGTTTTTTTTTAAATTCCTTAACTCCTTAATTTTCCGGGATAAAAAGTAGCCGTTGTCACTCTCCAGGTCCGCAACTATACCCATGCCAATAATCTCGTCGATGTGTTGCGACGTTATTGAAGAGCAAACAAACACATTTTCGCATTTATAATATGAATAGGTAATTACTAATTAAGTATGATAACCTTGAACTGAAAAAATCAAAGCCAAGACATATTGGATAGAAGCAGGCGTTAGGTAACTACTTTGGGGAATTCCATGATAAATTATCAAGGAATAAGAAGTTTAATTAGCTAGAATCCGCTAAATTCGAATCGATTTTATATCGATCCTGATTTTATAGTTAGAATATTAAAATGTTACCTACTCACAAAATGCGTACTTTGGCTTTTAGACCCCAATAAAAATTGTACTTATTGATATTTGTAAGGTCACAAATAATTGTAGACAGAGATTATTGTCTATCTAATGACGGAAATCGCGCGGTTAAAACGCTTTCAATATGAAGGTGCCTCAAGAACTAGTTCGGTCAAGGACCAATCAACCGGTAGCTAACAGGTTCAAGACCCGTGGCCCGAACTTACACGAGGGTGCACGAAGACATCCGATTATTATTTATAGAATAGGGTTGACACTAGACATGTCATTAAACAATATCCATGCTTAATAATAAAACGGCACAGATGTGTCTATCTGTTATGCTTTCATCACACACACAAAAATCACGCAATCTATATTTCCAACAAAAGGTGGGCCCCTATTGATGAAAATATAGATTGCGTGATTTTTAGGGTTCCGTACCAAAATGGTAAAATGGAACCCTTATGGTGCGACTTTCTCCGTCTGTCTGTCCGTCTGTCCGTCTGTCCGTCCGTCACACTCGATTATTTCAGTAACTACCGAAGCTATCGACATGAAATTTGGAATAGTTGTGTATATTAGTGGCCCAAAGACACAGGAATTAAAAAAAATTGGAAATTATTTTTGTTCTTATTTAAAAAGGGGGGAAAATCTGAGGGTTGAATTTAAAAGTGAGATAACTGTACTGTGTGGGGTATCATATGAAAGAGTTTACTTTGTACATTCAAAAACAGATTTTTAATTATTTTTAGTTATGATAGTTTTTGATTTATCGGGGAAAATGTCTAAAAAAATACCGTTCCCCCCCCCCCCTTATCTTCGGAGTTTACCAATCGAAAAATTTGAAATAATTATGGTCAATAGGAATTTACGAATATTTTACAGGAAAACTATAGCCAATTCTCTAACTAGCATAGTTTTTTTTATATTAACAATAAACCTCTACAAACAAAGTTAGTCTTGCGGTTCATTAACAAAGGTAATTATTTATTAATAATGGTGCGGAACCCTTCGTGCGCGAGTCCGACTCGCACTTGCCCGGTTTTTTTTTAGGGTTCCGTAGCCAAATTTGGCAAAAACGGAACCCTTATAGATTCGTCATGTCTGTCTGTCTGTCTGTCTGTCTGTCTGTCTGTCTGTCTGTCTGTCTGTCTGTCCGTCCGTATGTCACAGCCACTTTTTTCCGAAACTATGAGAGCTATACTGTTGAAACTTGGTAAGTAGATGTATTCTGTAAACCGCATTAAGATTTTCTTACAAAAATAGAAAAAAAACAATAAATTTTGGGGTTCCCCATACTTAGAACTGAAACTCAAAATTTTTTTTTTGGGTTTTGGGGTATCTATGGATAGGTCTTCAAAAATGATATTGAGGTTTGTAATATCATTTTTTTCTAAACTGAATAGTTTGCGCGAGAGACACTTCCAAAGTGGTAAAATGTGTGTCCCCCCCCCCGTAACTTCTAAAATAAGAGAATGATAAAACTAAAAAAAATATATGTTGTACATTACCATGCAAACTACCACCGAAAATTGGTTTGAACGAGATCAAGTAAGTACCTAGTTTTTTTTAATACGTCATTAATCGTAAATCGCAATTTACCTTTCATTCAATCAACTCAAATATTTAAAAAAAACATTTAATTTAAAACTTACTACAGGTTTGTACGGAACCCTCGGTGCGCGAGTCCGACTCGCACTTGGCCGGTTTTTTTAAAGACAAAAGTGGTTTGTAATCTTTGTAACAAATTATATTCTCAAAGTAGAGTTCCAGGTACACTCGCATGACATATTATGTGGCGCTTCAAATGAGTCAATACTTAATACAAATTTTAATTCTCTTTTTTTCCACTACAAGTGGATGATCCAGTCTAAGATAGTAGGGGGTAGCTTGAAAAGGGTATGGCAGTTATAATAAACCCATACCGCTAATCGGTTTCTACCAGAACGCTAGATCGCTTGGCGGCACGTCTTTGTCGTGACTAGCTACGCCCGAAACCCCCTACTAGGCCAGACCAGAGAAAATTCACTTAAAGATAATAAATTCCCAAATTGACTATGCTGGGTTCAAACCTGGGATCTTCCACGTCCCTCTCCCCTTCTTAAAGGTAATTTGTATGAAGGTAGCCTAACCGGTGGTAATAAAGTAGATCATGTTTTCGGCTTTCTGTGGCAGCCCTGTTATGGAAGCAGGTTCAGGGGGGGTTACTACCATCACTTAAAGCTGTTTTAGAACAATATGACAGTGACATTATCGTCTCTGAATAAGGATTATAATTCTGAAATACGAAATGCAACAATATTAAAACAATACTGCTTCATGCGATGATAGTTTGCCCAGAAACGATAGAAGTCAAACACGACAGACCAAGTGTACACGATACCCTTACCCGCTTGGAATGAACGGCATTGACTTGGAATTATAATCATTGATCACACTAGCTGATGCCCGCGACTTCGTCCGCGTGGACGAACTAAGAAACAATAAATTCCAAAATAATTAACCACGCTGGGGATCGAACCCGGTACCACCAAATTATAAGTATTTTGGTGGTACCGGGTTGGTGACCATAGGTCATTAAAACCTAAAACCCAAGCAGAGGCGTCTTTACCTATGGTGCAGGATGTGCGTTGCACACGGGCGCAGCGGTCCTAGGGGGCGCCGAGCGGGGCTCGCTAAGGAGCCCCACTCGGCGCGCGCGTTGTATTTTGTATAGCATCTGGAGCTCTTCTTATGTTGTGTTGTTACTTGTACCACAGCTTGTACTTTTCCCATTCTATTCCACTTTGCCCGCGCGCTTCCTAAGGGGCGCTAAGGTAATGTTTGCACACGGGCGCTACGTGGGCTAGAGCCGCCTCTGAACCCAAGTAGCTACAGGTAAGCGATGGTAGTAAAGCTGTATTATTTTATTTTAATACTAGATGATTCCCGCGACTTCATATTGTTATGTTATACCGGGATATTCGATCCATAATCGTGGATTTATGTTTTTTGACTCCCGCGGGAACTCTTCAATTTTCCGGGATTAAAAGTAGCCCATGTCCTTCCCCGGGATACAACCTATCCCTGTACCAAATTTCATCAAAATTGGTTGAAGAGATGGGCCGTGAAAGCGTAAAACTGTATGGTCCATTACTATCGTAGCCGGATGGGACGGAAAATCCGACATGACCGGAGAGAGATTAGGCGCAGGACCGATGGCTTTACGTGCTCTCCGAGGCATGGGGCTAATAACCTACCAGTACCACTGGTAAGCAATTCAGCATTTCAATAAGAAGTTGGTTCTATAATAACATGGTTTATAGCAAAAAATTCTACCAAAGGAAGTCACCAGTTATCTCTATTTTTTTTTAAATTAAACACCTTTTTAACGACTTGTCTCGTAATATAATTTATAACAACTAATTTTATTATTAAAATAGGTAGGTGGGTAACCTATCTAATATCTAATTATAATGTTTACTTGACAATAATTTAGAGCAGAAAAACTTACTGGACAACTCTAATTTTTTTTTAAGTCCGGTTTTTGCCGATGTCTCACCGTGGGAATAATTTGATACAAAATATCAGTGACTTTTAATTTGCAAAAACCTTTTGCGGTTCTAACCAACCTTATCATTCAACAAATAAAGGTGATTATTGTATGTGTTTGGCTTAATATTTCTCGGTGTTTTGATATGAACCTGTTTGGAATAAATTTACACCATCCGCTCTTAGATTGTGACCACAGGGACCATACCACGATCCCTTAAAGCAGTATTGTTTTAATATTGTTGACGTTCGTGTTTTAGAATTAAAATCCATTAATAGCTGATGCCCGCGACTGCGTCCGCGTGGATTAAAGTTTTTGGATTCCTCAATTTTCCGGGTATAAAGAACCTATGTCCTTCCCCGGGACGTCACGAGTATTTCATACAAAATCCCAAAAAAGTTGCCTTTTTTTAACCGACTTCCAAAAATTAGGGGGTTCTCAATTCGGCACGTATCTTTTTTTTTTTAAATGTATGTCGGTTCATATTTCAAACGTCGTTTTAACTAGCTGTTGTCAAATACCAAATTCATGTAGGTACTTCATTCTAGGAAATTCTACCTTCATTTTAGATAAAACACAGGATTTAAGGGGATAAACGGGAAGGAGCGGGATCAAAACCAACTAAACCCTAATGCTGCAATAAAAGGTTACCGGAAAACCGAAATTTAATTTCATGGAAACTACATCGGGGCCAGAAATTAGCCGACATTGTATTTTGAGAGGTCAAAGATGCAAAACTTTGATGGAAGTGGCTCTATTCTAGCCAAACTTATATTATTTACAACTTTAGGGTTGCAAATAAAATTTCTCAGGGGTCGCCTGAAAATCAGCGCTGTTATGGCGTATCTACACCATAACAGCATCACGCTGAGGCGATGCCCTTTTTGGAATTATCTTTAAGTAATTTTGTGTTTTGTATTGTACATTATCTGTGTCATTGATAGTTCCGAATAAAGATTTATTTATTTATTTAAATAACGGCGGCGGCGTATGACCGCTGAGTGTACCGATTTGGATGATAGGTATTTGGTACAGAGATAGGTTGTGTCCTGGGAAAGGCTTACAAACATAGGCAACTTTTTATCCCGAAAGTCTGGGAGAAAAATCTTATTCCACGTAGACGAAGTCGCGGGCATCATCTGGTAATATTATCATCACAAAAAAACATGTGTAGTATTTTAATGTATATAACGGGTACATACCACGATTAATTTTTGTTTTTATTTGTCGATATTTCAACCCAATTGCACGGGTCGTGGTCACGACGGAACTGCGGTGCTGCGAGAGATGAAGATAAGATCGACTGCAGCTGTGGGAGCTCTTATATTGGTCAAACGAAGAGACCCATAGCAAGTCGGGTATCAGAACACATTAAAGCGGTGCGAAACAACGATCCTCAAAAGTCTGCGATCGCGGAGCATATCCTACAGCCAGGCACAAAACATTGGATCGAACTCCACAGTCCTCGAGTTCTCTCCACAGACCGCCACTATGTGCCTAGACTAGTGCGCGAAGCGATTGAAATTCGCAAACACCAGAATTTCAATCGTGAAGAGGGTTTTAAACTAGCAAGTATGTGGAATCCAGTGGTAGAATTATGCAAACCAGGACAGCATCGTACGACATCGAAAATTAATAGTGACGTTGTGAGTGTTTTTTGCCGGACAACTCGTGAAGTTCCAGCGAAAAGAACAAGAAAGGGGGTAGTTCGCTACTGCCCTTGACAGCTCGAACTTCATCTCTCGCAGCACCGCAGTTCCGTCGTGACCACGACCCGTGCAATTGGGTTGAAATATCGACAAATAAAAACAAAAATTAATCGTGGTATGTACCCGTTATATACATTAAAATATGTCGTTAAACCACGAAATAAGCTTAAAATCATTAACATGTGTAGTGTTTTTAAAATGTACAAAAATATATAGGATTTTTTAATATAATAATATCATGCGTAAATTAATGTGTTACAAGTAATAAAATTAAAAATTTTAAAAAAACCCACGACGAAATGCAGAGCTCCATTATACCTTTGACCTTTATAACTTTGTAACAACAATTAGAACTTAGCAAACGTATAGATTACATAATATCTAAAACAAAACTGCATCTTGGACAGCTCAGTAGTTTTTTTGACCAGCGTGGTGGACTATGGCCAAACCCTTTTCAAATGGACAAATCAAAAGAGTCCAAACGCGACGAGTATACGATGAGAATTTAAGGAGTTCCCATGATCGCCTCCTGACTCCATCATGATACCCTGGGCAGCATCTAGGTACAAGCTAAATATATCTAAAACAAAAAGCCCGCATCTAAATCAGCACAGTAGTTTTTGAGAAAAATGGTAACATATTGAAAAAATAAAATCATAGACTACAGCTCAGCTTTGTTGTCTATGGTCCTAAAATATATCTAAGAACCTTCTCACAAGCTATACACATCTAATGAAAAAAACCGCATTTCAATCGGCCCAGTACTTTTTGTAAAAAATGGTAACATATCGAAATATTAAAATCATAGAGACTGCTCAGCTTGGTTGTCTATGGTCCTAAAATATATCTAAGAACCTTCTCTCAAGCTATATATATCTAACTAGTATTTCGCCCTGTGCGTGAGCAGCTCACGGGTTGTGGTTAGACTTACAAGTAGTACAGATTTTACTGTACTAAACTGAATTCATTTATTATGGTGATAACAAAATAAATAAAAATGGCGCTGATTTTTTAAAACTTTGGTAACAGTTTCCTGTTTCGTAACCCCAGGGAGTCCTAAATATCGATTTTGAACGAAATTGGTCAATTAACAAAGAATTTCAAAATGGCGCTGATTTTCTAAAATTTTGGTAACAGTTTCCTGTTTTGTGACCCCAGGGAGCCCTAAATATCGATTTTGAACGAAATCGGTCAATTAACACAGAATTTCAAAATTGCGCTGATTTTTTAAAATTTTGGTACCAGTTTCCTGTTTTGTGACCCCAGGGAGCCCTAAATATCGATTTTGAACGAAATCGGTCAATTAACAAAGAATTTCAAAATGGCGCTGATTTTTTTAAAATTTTGGTACCAGTTTCCTGTTTTGTAATCCCACGAAGCCCTAAATATCGATTTTGAACAAAATCGGTTAATTAACAAAGAATTTCAAAATGGCGCTGTTTTTTTAAAGTTTGGTAACAGTTTCCTGTTTTGTAATCCCAGGGAGTCCTAAATATCGATTTTGAACGAAATCGATCAATTAACAAAGAATTTCAAAATGGCGCTGATTTTTTTTAATTTTGGTACCAGTTTCCTGTTTTGTGACCCCAGGGAGCCCTAAATATAGATTTTGAACGAAATCGGTCAATTAACAAAGAATTTCAAAATGGCGCTGATTTTTTTTAAATTTTGGTACCAGTTTCCTGTTTTGTAATCCCACGAAGCCCTAAATATCGATTTTGAACAAAATCGGTTAATTAACAAAGAATTTCAAAATGGCGCTTTTTTTTTAAAGTTTGGTAACAGTTTCCTGTTTTGTAACCCCAGGCAGTCCTAAATATCGATTTTGAACGAAATCGATCAATTAACAAAGAATTTCAAAATGGCGCTGATTTTTTTAAATTTTGGTACCAGTTTCCTGTTTTGTGACCCCAGGGAGCCCTAAATATAGATTTTGAACGAAATCGGTCAATTAACAAAGAATTTTAAAATGGCGCTGATTTTCTAAAATTTTGGTAACAGTTTCCTGTTTTGTGACCCCAGGGAGCCCTAAATATCGATTTTGAACGAAATCGGTCAATTAACACATAATTTCAAAATGGCGCTGATTTTTTAAAATTTTGGTACCAGTTTCCTGTTTTGTGACCCCAGGGAGCCCTAAATATCGATTTTGAACGAAATCGTTCAATTAACAAAGAATTTCAAAATGGCGCTGATTTTTTTTAAATTTTGGTACCAGTTTCCTGTTTTGTAACCCCAAGGCGTCCTAAATATCGATTTGAACGAAATCGATCAATTAACAAAGAATTTCAAAATGGCGCTGATTTTTTTAAATTTTGGTACCAGTTTCCTGTTTTGTAATCGCACGAAGTCCTAAATGCAATAAACCGCATCTCAATCGGCCCAGTACTTTTTATGAAAAATGGTAACAGTGGTTGAAAAATTAAGATCATAGACTACAGCTCAGCTTTGTTGTCTATGGTCCTAAAATATATTTAAGAACCTTCTCACAAGCTATACACATCTAATGCAAAAAACCGCATCTCAATCGGCCCAGTACTTTTTGTGAAAAATGGTAACATATTGAAAAAATAAAATCATAGACTACAGCTCAGCTTTGTTGTCTATGGTCCTAAAATATATCTAAGAACCTTCTCACAAGCTAAACATATCTAATGCAAAAAACCGCATCTCAATCGGCCCAGTACTTTTTGTGAAAATTTTTAACACATAGAAAAATTAAGATCATAGACTACAGCTCAGCTTTGTTGTCTATGGTCCTAAAATATATCTACGAACCTTCTCACAAGCTATACACTTCTAATGCAAAAAACCGCATCTCAATCGGCCCAGTAGTTTTTGTGAAAAATGGTAACATGTTGAAATATTAAAATCATAGACTACAGCTCAGCTTGGTTGTCTATGGTCCTAAAATATATCTAAAAACCTTCACACAAGCTATACGTATCTAATGCAAAAAACCGCATCTCAATCGGCCCAGTACCTTTTGAGAAAAATGGTGACAAAAAAGTGCACAAACCAACAAACAAACAAACAAACAAACAAACAAACAAACAAACACACAACCTCTTAGGGCAAACACATATACCGTCTCCGCTTCGTCGAGGGTAAAAATGATTGCTACTGTGTAATAATCACATTCACATGATTAGTTTTAACACTCTTCCGCTATTGGTCTAAATTTATTGTCGCAGCAATGGCATAAATTCAGCTAATCAAAACAATTCAGACAATAACAGTCAACAACAGCAGCAATTTTTAGGGTTCCGTACCAAAATGGTAAAATGGAACCCTTATGGTGCGACTTTCTCCGTTTGTCTGTCCGTCTGTCCGTCTGTCCGTCTGTCCGTCCGTCACACTCGATTATTTCAGTAACTACCGAAGCTATCGACATGAAATTTGGAATAGTTGTGTATATTAGTGGCCCAAAGACACTAGAATAAAAAAAAATTGGAAATTATTTTTGTTCTTATTTAAAAAGGGGGGAAAATCGGAGGGTTGAAATTTAAAAGTGAGATAACTGTACTGTGTGGGGTATCATATGAAAGGGTTTACTTTGTACATTCTAAAACAGATTTTTAATTATTTTTAGTCATGATAGTTTTTGATTTATCGGGGAAAAAGTCTAAAAAAATACCGTTCCCCCCCCTTATCTCCGGAGTTTACCAATCGAAAAATCTGAAATAATTATGGTCAATAGGAATTTATGTATATTTTACAGGAAAACTATAGCCAATGCTCTAACTATCATAGTTTTTTTGATATTAACAGTAAACCTCGTACTCGTCGTCAAATAAACATATTGGTTTTTGCCTGATTGTTTTGCTTCAGTACCTACTTCTTGAGTACGGAACCCTCGGTGCGCGAGTCCGACTAGCACTTGGCCGGTTTTTTTTAATATATATAGTGAGCAAACGAACAGGCGGGTCACCTGTTGGTAAGTGGTTGCCGCCGCCCATGAACTTTATGTAAATTGCTGTCTCTCACAGAATCCAATGGATGTCGAAAACTAAATCAAATCTGAGTATAACACTGCTAAGGACTGTGGTTACTTGTGTATCTACACATTGATGTAATTATTGTAAATTAATATTTTCAAAAGAGCAACCACCGAGTTTCTTGCTGGCTCTTTTTGGTCAAAGTCAACTTGAATAATTATTGACCGAGCGAAGCGAAGGTCTCTGAGTCTACTTGAGTGAATTTGCACTTGTCCTTCCGTCCGTCCGTCCGTCCGTCCGTCCGTCCGTCCGTCCGTCCGTCCGTCCGTCCGTCCGTCCGTCCGTCTGTCAGAGCCTTATAACTTCTGAATTACTGAACGTAATGACTTCAAATTTGAATATTATATATATAAACCGATGGCCTCCAGCCGAATATGGCTTAAAAAGTTATAAAAATCTTTATTTCAGGGGGGCTCTCATAGAAGTGAATGCGAACGAAAAAAAATTTTATAGCGTTACATAGGGTTGCGGTATATCATTTTAAAGATAATTAGAAATAGAGTCCAAAAATATACTTTTTAAATTTTTCCCATATTATTGACCAAATGGAGGGCTTTCATAGTGGTGATTTTCTAACGTCCAAAGTTGACCTCAGAACTCAAAATTTTCTGAAATGCTGACCCTGAAACTTGATCAATTATTTGAATTATATCCTGTACTTGAACAACAAATACTAAAATTAGATAAATATTATAAGGAAACGAAATTATTTAATTTTTAATGAGCTTAGTATTTACAACAGAACTTCAGAATTATGTCAATAGATGGCGCCGCGAGGTCTCAGTTCTGGGCGAACCACTAGTTATTAGTAGTCACTTCCAATAGTGTTTGCATCTGCGTCGCAGAGGTCGGTGTATGATACGCGGCGCGCGGTCGCTTCGGTTTTGTGGTGCGCCCGGCTCCTAAAGTTATATCATACGCTGGTCAGGGCCTTATATTATATCACAGATTATATAGGATATAACTAGAGTAATGTGATACTAATAATAGATAACCAAAAGGCTTTGTTCTGAGTGTCATCATCATCATCATCATGTTTGTATGTTGTTTTTTAAGTAAGTTATTTTTAACTTCAATAAGTGTACCTACAGTGTTCCTACCTATATTGAATATATTGGCTATAGTGACTGACAGACAACCTACAGCGCAAACGGCGCAGCGCGAACGTAGAAATTTGAAATTATGAGAGAATATTTCTTGAGCACCGGAGAGGTTTACTGAGGAAGGAATTTTTGAAATTTCACACCCAAGGAGGTTCAATAGGGGGTTTAAGTTATATCCATGAAACTTGGTGTTTGTGCTTTCGGTGAAAAATGAAGAAATTTATGATTTTCAGTTTTTTTTTTAAGAACTCATTCCACGCAGATGCGGGCAAAAGCTAGTAATTATTATAAATGTTAATAATTAATATAAGTAGGCACTTCCATACTGTTTGCGATGACGTTTTGTCCTGTCTCATCCGCAGTATGTCATTCCTGATATATCGTCGCCTTTCCTACGAAAGGACCTATCTGACACTTTTGACGTAACTGCACTAAATACATCATAATAATGTACTTTTGATTCTCTGTCGATCTGTCTTATCGACTTTTTCATATCTTTTACCGTTTACTGGCTAGGACAATCGGTAAGTATGGCGTATATGCTCATTTGCGAAAAGGAAATCATACTAAGTGGCGTATTTTATACTTAGGGCTATTAGAAAGATTTTTATTTAGTGATCAGCTAAATAAAAATCTATCAACTATGACGTAACTGAAAATACGTCATTTAGTGTGAACTAGACTATATTGAATAAAAATGGGGTTTTCACTTACGTCTGAATTTTGATTGCGACGGAATACCTTAGACATTAACTAATAGAGTTAAAAATTTATGTAAATTGGTGACAAAAAATGTATAAAACCTTGGGCAGTAAAAAAATCCAAAATAGTACGAATCCAAAACCTTTCAGTCAAAAAATGATTTAAAACTATCCTAATTATTATTATATATAAAGAAATAAAAAACAAATTATTTTGAATTAAATGTGATTTAATTATTCAGAAAAAAATACAGTCGTATCTCCTAAGTAATTAATTTTTCAGAAAAACAAAGTTCTTATGAAGTGGCGTAACTGTTTTAACAATTTTTACCTAAATGAATACGCACATTTAAATAAGACAATTCCTACTTGCAAAAAGGCCTTGATTCACAGATTATAAGAATATTTTTTAAATTTTAATATAGCTTTATTTGAGCAAGCTGTGGACAATATAGTTGAGCACGAAACCGAAAAACGCTTGCCCTGAACATTTAACTCGATGTCAGTTAGGTCCTTTCGTAGGAAAGGCGACGATATGTAGAAGCAATTTCATCGAAACGGAACAGGATACTTGGTGTCATAATTCATGATGAACGGATGTAATATATTCCTACATCCATTGATGTAATAGGTATAAATGTACATAGATACTAACCTACCATGGAAGTTAAAAGTCATAACTGGTAAATCTAGCTTTGATCACAATGTTTTAAGACGAAATAGGTTTACTGTTTCATATTTTAAGACGAATCAGGACCAAAGATATATTATATAGTAGGAATAGAGCGACTAAACTACTAAGTAATAAATGGAAAAGAGACATTTTATCTACTTTTTACTCTAGCGATAATTTAAGTAGGGAAGCTTGAAACATACTGACCACTTCAAACTGCGGCAAGTTAAACTTAACTGCTTTTTATTGGCATACCTCGTTGGTTTAGTAGTTTGAATGTGCGGCTGCGAATGACGACTGGGTTTTGAGAAGGATGATTTTCCATCCTTCTCAAAACATGAAATATGCCAGATCACTGGTATTTAAGACAGACAGTTTTGGAGTTCATAAACATTATGTATGTTAGTATGAATCTAGGAAAGACATAAATCAAAGGCTAAAATTATAGTAATATTATAATTCATGCGAAATTGTATTTGTTTGTTGTTGTTCTGTTGCTCAGTTGCGGCTCGATTAAAGGAAAAATCATGTCCTTTAATCAAGCCGCAACAGAGCAAGGGATTGACGTGATCTTTTGCATGGGTGTAGGTTGAGGACCTGGAGAGTAACATAGATACGAGTACTATCCCGAAAAACTAAGAAATTTTTGTTGCAATTTAAAACAAAATTCCACGCCGAAGAAGTCGCGGACATCAGTTAGTGAGAAAAAAAAAGAAAAAAGTAGTCTACTCAGAAGTCAGAACGCAGATATTTATGAACTCTAGAGCAATGATATACCTAATACTATGTAGATTGTAGATGTGACATCTACGACAGATGGCAATATTTTTCATGAAAAAGTTCTACTAGCCGATCTTCTGATTCAATCTCTATGTTCAGGATGCTACAAAGTTACGAATATAAAAATCAATAAACAAACACACACATTTTAATGTCGGTAACATGTTCATAATAAAAATATAATGTAAACCAGTGATACGGGTGGTCGGGTACACGTGCATATTATTATATTCCTTGGAACTGTATTACTTACTAGTGGAACCGCCACTGAAATGAAATCCTCCATACATAGATCTAAAAATCTTTTCTTTGTCTGAGATATTATCATCAAGTAGCCGATGCCCGCAACATCGTCCGCGTGGATTAGTTTTTTTTTTAATTTTCACGGGAACTCTTCGATATTTCGGAATAAAAAGTAAACCTATGTCACTCTCCAGGTCTCCAACTATGCCCACGCAAAAAATACCTCAATCTTGCTTTGTTGCAGCGTGATTGAAGGTCAAACCAACGTTATTATCTACGTGAATTTACGGGTTCTTTTTACTTGGATAATATTGTTATAGACCTGAAGAGTGACATAGTTTCCTTTTTATCACGTAGTTAAATCATAAAGTGTCTAAACTTACATAGGTACTAAGGGTACGTGGTATCTTGCAGTAGTGATAATTTAATTTAATATCCTCGTATTATACTTAATAATTCTATGAGTCTGTAGTTACTTAAAATGAATTTATAAGTATAGATTTAATTGTTATGAAAACTCTAAATCTACGCGGGCGTAATTGCGGGCATTAGCTAAACTTGTCCTTACTTTTTATCCCAGAAAATTAAGGAGCTCTGTGGAAATAAAAAAACTTATGCCAAGCGAACGAAGTCGCGGGAATCAGCTAGAGATTTTTTATTCTATCATACCTACCTAATTCCATACTACTAAACGCAATTATAAAATTTAAATGAGATTGGCTAGAGGTCAACTAGGCAGGTAACCACATTATTAGTGTTGGGATTTAATTATGATTTGTGGTGCCACAAAAACGAATTCCATTCATGTATCACTTCTGTTGACGTATAAGGGCTAAATCATGGTGGGCGAAAAAATCACCACTAAAATTGACAAAAAATAACCAGAGCCCCAATTGACTAAGCAGATCTTAATTTCACAGCTTAAAACGAACTGTCTAAGGAGTTCATACATTTTTTTTTATCCACTACAAGTAAGCCCTTGACTGCGATCTCACCTGATGGTAAGTGATGATGCAGTCTAAGATGCGGGCTAACCTGTTAGGCACATGGCAGTTATATTAAACCCATACCCCTATTCGGTTTCTACACGGCATCGTACCGGAACGCTAAATCGCTTGGCGGCACGTCTTTGCCGGTAGGGTGGTAACTAGCCACGGCCGAAGCCTCCCATCAGGCTAGACCAGGGATAATTCAAATATTATAAATTCCCAAATTGACCCTGCCGGGGATCGAACCCGGGGACTCCGCACGTTAAGGCAACAGCGCTACACACTGCGCCACGGAGGTCGAATTATCCGTTCGACAAACGATTACGATTACGATTTCCTTTCACAATCGGGGAGCAGATATCGTCCTGTTACAGTTTTATTATATGTAAAGATTAAGTATGGATAATGTCCCGTTTGTTATCTTCGGAGAGTCAAATCTATTTGGTGTGTTTGTTCGAAGATTGTGGAAGTCCCAACACAAACGCAAAGTCCTGTGTTCTGGCGATTAATTAAAGTCGTCCCAAGTTCAAGCTTTCGAGGCTAACGTGTTGGCATTTCCGACTACGTTGACAACACAAGAGCAAAAACTTGTATACCCAGACCTTCAAATACTCTAGTTTTCAGAGCTTAGAAAAGGTAAATAAATCGCAGAAGAATAAATAATTAATCTCAAATATTTAAAAGGACAAGGTTACTGACTGACTGATCTATCAACGCACAGCTCAAACCACTAGACGCACAGATGTAGTACTGAATCGGGCTGAAATTTGGCATAGAGATTGCTGCTATGACTTAGACATCCGCTAAGAAGGGTTTGGAATTTAACCTGCGGTTGGACTACACAAATTTCAAACTGCTATTTTACCCCCTAGGGGTTAAATTTTCAAAAATCTTTTCTTAGCGGATGTCTATACGCAATAGCTACCTGCATGCCAAATTACAGCCCGATTCGTCCGGTGGTTTGAGCTGTGCGTTGATAGATCAGTCACCGTTATATTTCTATTTTATTTTAGTTCTTTTGATATATTGAGATAACCTTTGGACAGTTAAAGTTTCCCGCTGTTTACGCGAATTCATCCCATCATCTTTGGATCCTGACACGAGTCAACTCGCAAGTTGCCAATACAAATAGAAAGTCTCGTGTTTCAGAGATTAATTAAAGTTTGAACTGAAGTTTGCGCAAGTTGGTACCCCCACTCTGGCCCTCAGCCTGAAAGGGAGGGGGAACGACTCATCGGCAAACGATGACTTTAAATAAGGCTAACTTTATTAATTTCTTAGGTGCTCAGTATATTGATAGGTAGAATGTTTTTTTATTTCACTACAAGTTAGCCCTCTGTGATCTCACTTGATGGTAAGTAAGAATGCAGTCTGAAATGGTAGCTGGCTAACCTATTAGGGGTGCAACGGCAGTTATATTAAACCCATACCCCCCTAATCGGTTTCATTAGCATAGTACCGGAACGCTAAATCGCTCGGCGGTACGTCTTTGCCGGTAGGGTGGTAACTATCCACGGCTGAAGCCTCCAACCAGAGGAAATTCAGAAATTGACCCTGCCGGGTATCGAACCCGGGACCTCCCACTTATGAGACCACTGCGCTAGAGAAGTCGTCAGGGAGGATGTCTATCGGTTACCGTCTTAACGACATCGATGTATAGACAACGGCGATCTCAGAAATATCAAACAGCCAGACTTTCTGAGATTCTTTCACGAAATGAATACCAAAACAATGATTTTAATACAATCAAGACACGCGGAAGCGTGTCCAGCCAAAGTCCAAAAAAGAAAGAACTGGCAGCACCGTGTGTAATATTACACGAACCATTTGGAGGCACTTTTGACCCCCTCATAACTCAAAAACTATTACATTTAAACATGTCAAATTTGGCTCATATATTGAGATCCGCGAGATACGTATGTGCTCCAAATTTCATAAGCACACCTCAAATGGTTATTTAGATATAAACGTCCAAAAATCGTCATTTTTATGATCTACCTACGGATAGATCAAAACTCTGACACGGGGCATACTACCATCGCTTAAAGCCGTATTATTTTAATATTGTTGACGTTCATGTTGTAGTGTTATAATCATTATTTTAAGGACGTCAAAGTACGTGACATTCAACCGTTACTTTGAAATAATACTGCTTAAGCGGTGGTAGTAACTCCCTCGTCCACTTCCTGCGGCAACTTGCATTACATTCTACGCATAGTGCATGCACAACTAAATAAAACAAGAGTTGTTAAGTAAAAAAAAAAACTCCTATTACATAAATCATACTGCAGGTCTTTGTTTAAATTCGTTATTTTGTGTTGTTAACTATTGAAAATGACACATAATTATTATTTTAATGTAAATAATAATGAATAATAATATAGTTGCATTAAAACCTTACCTTCGTATTCACGCATTTTGTGCAACGAAACGTCATTGACAGAAAAGAAGAAGAAACGTATTTGAAGTCGTCAGTTCAAGTTGTCAGTCATTGTGATTTTTAATCATTGTTTATAGTGGTTTTAGTGATATCGACTGTTTACCGTGCTTGTTTTCAATGTTTCACTAAAAACTTTTGCTATACTATAATATGGATTCGATCTCGCCGATTACCGCTATATTCCATGGATGACCATTGTTTGCAATTTGGGTACGTTACGTTGAGGTGCATAAATTGTCACCTGAGTGTAAACAGGATGCTAAGACCTGTTGTTACCATGGGTGGGCTCACCATCGAAATGATATTGTTGCACCGGCAGCTTTCTTGATAATGTAACGACAGTGATTACCTATTTAATATGAAGATGAATAAATCAATGAACTAATAGAAAAGTCCTATTACAGTGTAAAGGATTATTTGAATGATAGCAAGGCATGGGTATGAATTGTTACAGCAGCGGCTGATTATGTAACTGTTATATTGTATATATAATTTCAAATATTTGTGAGATGGTGATAATAAAACAAACACAGTTGAGTTTGTTGCGGGCTCTTCTCAGACCAGGGCACGTTTGGAACCCTCGTAGCTTTAGATTTAAGATACCGTAGTTAGTTATCACCATCACGTCTTATGCTCTGTAAGCATGACGTTCAGAAGGTGTACTTTGTAGGTACCTATTTTGAATAAATATGTTTTGAGTTTGAGATTGTGTTCAATAATTTCTGTACAAAAAGAAATGATATCCCATCAAAAACATAAATGTAAAATGAGAGCCAAAATCCAAAATTGTGATATGTATATAATATATGCATTGGTTGTTGACTTCAGCGACAAAAGAAGTGAGATCTAAATGGGTGCCAAAGTTCAATGGTCAGTCCTGCAATTTATTTATAACAACATAAAATATTTTATAACAACTTAAAATATCATTTCTTCTTATAACTTAGGATAATATGTTGAAGACTAAGGCTTTGGCTTGGCTAGTTTTCATATAAGAATTATAGCCTTCGCAAGTTGTAAAGCTGTAAGTTCTTATTTTATTCTTCCGAAAATTTGGCTTGCTAGTAGAAACTGTACTTTTAGGTACCTACTTAATAATAATTCGTATATGGAAACTAGCCAAGTCAAAGCCTTAGTCTTCAACATATTATCCTAAGTTATAAGAAGAAATGATATTTTAAGTTGTTATAAAATATTTTATGTTGTTATAAATAAATTGCAGGACTGACCATTGAACTTTGGCACCCATTTAGATCTCACTTCTTTTGTCGCTGAAGTCAACAACCAATGCATATATTATATACATATCACAATTTTGGATTTTGGCTCTCATTTTACATTTATGTTTTTGATGGGATACAATATATACCTACTTTATTTTGCAGAAACATAAGTATATTTTACACTACATTATTTTACACTATATTTTATACTACATGTTACAGAGTTAAACAGTGGATATGTTTCACCTACTCATAGCAGAAGGCATGCAAAATTAATTAATAAATTAATTAAATTAAATAATCATTTATTTGCAAAGAATGTTGTACAATATTATTTAGTTAAAACAACTCAAATAAAATATTTGAGAACATCACAACAATTAATGGTAAAAGTAGATAATATAAGCCTACAGTTAAATTACAATCAACAAAGTGTAAAACAAGTCCCAAGAAAAACTACAATAATAATGTGAATTTTCTTGCGTTTATAATCACATTTTCTTGTAAACGACGGGGTCGTTCAAGTAACCGACACAAACACAAAGTATGTATCGTGCCGGCGATTCATTAAACTTGTAGAACTTGCAGACAGGGTTTGGGAGGCTGTTGGTTTAACTGGATGAGCCATGAGATCAGTTGTGGAGAGATTAACAAAGATTATTAAAACGCGATTATTATTTGTTTAAATGTCGCCGTAAAATTGCAAAAACTGTCGACAGATTACAATTTAACGCATTATTTATGTCGAACCTTAACCTAACCTACAAGGAAACGTAAATGAATATTTCAAAAATTGACACTCAGAACATTGAACGGTTCACAATCTGTCGACAGTTTACAATGACGCTAGTTAGATTACAATCTAACGGTTTTTGCAATCTTATAAATCTATATACAAACTTATCTGACCCGGTGGCCAAATTGGGAACCAATTTTTATGTCTGTAAAGTTTAGCGATGCTGTTCAGCGGGTCAGTTAAGTTTAACGAAATATACCTAATAATAAAATAAGTACCCACCCGATTAGCAACTCACGTGTTTCGTCGGCAAATACCCGACTGGGGTAGTGGGGGGGTAGAAGCTCTAGGTATTGACTTATCATAAATGGCACAAGTTGTTCTACCAATGTGATGTCATTTCATTTAATTTCTTAGGTTCGCCAACGCCATCTTCTAACTTCCACCTTAACTGATCTCAACACGATTTATTTCAGCATGCCTATTATATCACTATTCTACCTATTTTACATCCATGTAAAATTCCATCCCAAAGTCGATACAAGGCCTACGTTCGACCTTCGCACCCTATGGAATCTCGGCGTATACCTATATTGTATTAATACAAACTTGTCTAATTGTTATTATACCCCTAATATTGTCGTCGAGTGTACTTTGATGAGTTTAGGGGCTCCGAAGTTATCGGAAACTTATGATAATTATTTCTTGTTACATGTAAATATTTGCAGGCTGTTCATATTAGGCATTAAAGGTCAAGAGCTGGTAAACGATTAAGGCCATCCAAAATAACATCTAGTCCATACTTCCATACTAATCTCTCGCCAACCCCTCTCTCTCTCTTATCAACCCATTGAAGAATTAATTCATAATTTACAGAGACATAGACCCTATTATGTACATAAATTAACGAAATGAAATAGAAAAACGGTTACAGCCTAGTGATTCAATCACACTGGTAGAAGCTTTCTTGGGATAATAGTTCCGTAGGTTGTTCTTTACTAAGAGTATTTCAATTCTTAGATTCTCTCTTTCTTTCTCTTATCAACCCATTGCTCGCTCACTACTGAGCACCAATCTCCTCATGGTTTGGCCATAGCCTACCACGCTGGCCAAGCGCAGATGGGCAGACTTCACACCCCTTCGAGAACATCATGAAGAACTCTCGAGCGTGCAGGTTTCCTCGCGATCTACTAGATCAGATAAGTTTGTGGGGCTATACCATACTACAACTACAATAGGCATGATGACTGATTTTGAAAAATGGTCAGATTATGTTCGGAAGTATCTACTATTTCGAAAAAATATCTCATTTCAGCAGTAAAATAAGGTTTGGTAGATAAAATGGGCATTTGAAATTAAAATTTTAAAATTCACGCCAAAACGTTCTACGGTGTCATGGCGTCGTTTGTGACGTCACTATTGTTTTTACCAATGTACTCTGTGCAGTGTCCAGTAAACAATAGTGTAATTGTCAGAGCTCGAAAACAAACAATTGTGACGTCATTCGCTTCTTGGTGTTTTAACCAATATGGCGTATTGTTGTATTTTATAGTTTTATTTTATCAAAATAAATAGCAATCTCACTCGAAATAGAAAGATAAATACGTGTTTTATAATCCATGAATTATATTTCATTAGATAAATCCATAATTTCATTGATTCTTGGTTAGTGTCATCATGCCTATTAAGTACTTATGCCACATATTATAATTTACGTGGCATACATAATACAGTTAGGGTATAAAATAAATTGGAAACCGTTTACCAACTCTTGCACTATGAATTAAGTAATGAATTTTGATTAGAATAGAACTTTGTTATTGAAATTGTTTTGATAAGTACTTATGGTATAGTCTAATAAAAATATGGTCTATTTGGGTAACTTGAATAATACTACTTGACCCGTCCTAGTCGAGCTATTATTAAAATTCAAATAAATTTTTCTGTTTTTATAAACAAGATATAATTAATTAAAAAATGAAAAACCATGACCCCTAAAAAGATTATTTTTAAGTTTATAGCCAGTGGCACTCCGGGTTAAAAGTAGCCTATGTATCTCCAAGTCCTCAACCTATGCAAAAAATTACATCGATCCGTTGCACTGTTGTGACGTGATTGAAGGACAAACAAACACTTTCGCATCCATACTAATATATTAAATGCGGTAGTGTGTCTGTTTGTTCCGCTTTGTCGGCCCACCTATTCGACCTATTTTGATGGCATTGATTGATAGGTTATATCCCGGGGAAGGACATAGGCTACCTACTTTTTATCCTGGAAAATTCAAGAGTTCCCGCGGGAATCAAAAATTTTTTTCTCTTCAACTGATTTTGATGAAATGGTAATAGTGATAGTTTGTATCCAGGGGAAGTCGCAGGCGTCATCTAGTTTATAATATAAGTATTATGTATCGTTGCGTCATAGTACCGGAACGCTAAAAGGCTTGGTATACCTAGTGTCAGTGGTATAATATCAGTAGTTGTGATACAAAGTCAGTTAGCGCGCAAAGCATCTGGCATATGTGCTAATGCCCGGATTCACTCGTCTAGGTATTAGCGAGAACTCCATTAGACGGGATATCGTGGACATGCCTTCACTAGGTATTACTATTAATAAAATACCTACCAGGTTTGTTCTTACAGACAGACGGACCGATAGACAGTTAGATAGATAGACTGTAACACACTCTCACGTAGTATTGGATTTTTTACTTAGCACATTTTGAAGTTAAACTTCTTTAGAATCGTTGTGATATGAAAATTCGATGAAACGAAAAGGTGAAACGAAAAAGCGACACCAAAAAGAGACAATATATATATATATTCATAGTTAAATAGGATTTGGTCTGCAAGAGAATGAGATAGAACACAAGTTATATGTTCACGTCCAATAGCTGTACGATGTTGAGTCGCGCTACTGCTCCATCTACGAGAGAATGATACAAATATACCCTATACTAGCTGATGCCCGCGACTTCGTACGCCTGGATCGAGGTTTTGTTGTTCCCGCGGGAACTCTTGAATTTTCCGGGATAAAAAGTAGCCTATGTGTTAGTCCAGACTATATTCTATCTCTGTGCCAAATTTCGTCCAGATCCGTTTAGCCGTTCTGGCGTGATTGCGTAACAAACATCCATTTGAGGTTTTTTGGTTCTCGCGGGAACTCCTTAATTTTCCGGGATAAAAAGTAGCCTATGTGCTATTCTAGACTATATTCTATCTCTGTGCCAAATATCAGCCAGATCCGTGCAGCCGTTGGCGCGTGATTGAGTAACTAACATCCATACATCCATACATCCGTATGGATGTATGGATGGACATCCATACATCTATCCATCCATCCATCCAAACTTTCGCATTTATAATATTTATTTGATTTGTCTCATTCTCTCGTAGGCTACTTTTCTGAATTTTCACTTCTGCCGTATGTGAATTGCACACACGCTTTTTTTTAACCGTAAATGGCTTAATGTCCGTGTTTTTTTTATTCTAATACAATACAAGTTAGCCCTTGACTGTAATCTCGCCTGTTGGCAAGTTATGATTCAGTCTAAGATGGTAGCGGGCTAACCTTTGTAAGGGTAGGTATGCCAAATTGGCCTTGCCGTGAATCAAACTCTGGACCTCCCGTTTATAAAGTTTAAGTTATTTTTAGTAAGGTAATAATGTTTTAGTCTTTTTTGAGACCTGCGGCTGTCTTCCTTTGCTTTGGCTTTGGCTTCGGAAGTCGGTTTTTGAAACAAATTTTTATTTTAAAACTTCTTACTAAAACTGACTCAATTTTATTGCATATCCACACAATGCTGTCTCGGTAATAAAGATCCGCCTCATTACCGATGTTGCAGTGAATCAAGGGAAACCGACTATTTTAATTGTTCCTGCGTGGACCATTAACAACGGATCGATCCGGCCGTTTCGCGGAATGGCCCGGTTTTAATGATTTAGGCTTCAGTGTTTGTTGTTCTAATTACTTTGTTATCCATGTATCTTTTCCTCTCTTTTATGCTCTAAGAATGAGAAGGGTGTAGCCTTAGTCCATCATACTGACCCAGTACCCAGTACCAGCCCTTGACTGCGATATCACCTGATGGTAAGTGATGATGCAGTTTAAGATGGTAGCGGACTATCCTGTTAGCGGCATGGTATAGTTATATTAAACCCATACATAAATCGGTTCCTACACGGTATCGTACCGGAACGCTAAATCGCTTGGCGGCTCGCCTTTGCCGGTTGGGTGGTAACTAGCCACGGCCGAAGCCTCCCACCAGACCAGACTCCCACGAGCTCAATACTGCGGCAGAGAGGTCGTCACGTTTTCTCACGATGTTTTCCTTCACCTTTAAAACAAGTGACATTATAACTCCGAAATTTTAAGAGGTGCATGCCCGGGAATCGAACCACCGACTAACCGAATAGCAAGTCGCTTGTCTAAACCACTAAGATCAATCAATTGCCTAAATAGACAAGTACATTTATTAAGCAACACCGTATTTCGCCTAACAAAATTTTATGTATGTCAAGAAATACACCTACATAGTACACCTACAACCAATTTCACAGTTACCTCTCGTAAGTATTTCGTAAGTCGGCCGCCATCTTAGACGACCCGCTTCCGGTCACGTGGTCATTTCCCATGTCGACTAAGATGGAAGATTGTAAAGTCCAAATTAGAGATTATATTTAATTGGGACGGTGTTTCAATTTTAATTAGCCATCTGTTAATTTGATGCACTTAAGTGTAAGAAGCGGTGATAACTTAGTGGCATAGACGTTTGGCTTTAAAAGTTAACAGGTATTAAAATAGTTCCAATTTTGGCCACCGGGGCAAATAAGTTCGACGGACTATAATGTTACCATTTTTTGTCTGGCGGACTAAAAGCCTGCGTCATGAATTTTATGTGGAGCGCGCAACTAGGCGCCAGAGCAAAACGTCGTTCCCCTCCGGCCATAACGTTTTGTTCTGTGCGGTCTAACAAAGTACCAGGGACTCAGAACTAAGTAGTGGTAGTAATTGAAAGCTCAAATAATCACTCGGTGGTATTGTTGGCTGTACGGAGCCTCGTCTCGGCCTTTATGCGCTTATTGTTCGCGCACTCCCAAAGTTTGCATAATAGCACAAGTTTTATATATCTTGCCAACGGGCAGCCAGGACTATAGACGCCATCATACTTAAACAAATTAGGACACACTGGGAAATTTATATAAATAGTCTAGCTGATGCCCCCGATTTTGTCCGCGAGGATTGAAGTTTTATGGTTCCGCGGGAAAATTTTCCGGGATAGAAAGTAGCCTATGTGTTATTTCAGACTTCAATCTATCTCAGTGTCAAACATCCAGATCCATTAAGCCCTTCTGGAGTGATTGAGTTACAAACATCCATCCATCCAAGCTTTCGCATATAATATACTAGATAATGCCCGCGACTTCGTCCGCGTGGATTAAGGTTTTTGATTCCCGCGGGAACTGTTGAATTTTCCGGGATAAAAAGAGGCTTACGTCTTTTCCCGGGATACAATCTGTCGCTGTACCAAATTTCATCAAAATCGGTTGAACAGATGGACCGTGAAAGCGTAGCAGACAGACATACAGACAGACACACTTTCGCATTTATAATATTAAGTATGGATGAGTGAGTAATAATATGAGTGGATATAGAGAACAGATAGATAGTCACACATAACATCACTAAACATAATTAAGCACTGAACATTTTTTTAAAGCAAGACTAGCGTTTGGCCACAATCAGACTTGCTAGTAAGTAGATGCAGCCTAGATGGAGCGCCTAGAATATGCCTATTCACACTTGATGTAAAGATACTTATCCTGTTTTAAAGGGTATCATGGTCGTCCCACTCACAGCTTTGTTCAAACTATAAGGGGACAGATAAACATAATTCCAGACTTAGTCATTACAGCGGTCTGGGGCTTCCTTACGGCGGGACCTAAGCTGTTCCGTGCCAGGGTTTTTGATTAAACTTGATAATTTTCAAGTTTCCAACAGATTTCTTATTAAAACTTAATCGTTTAACTACTTCCCTGCATATTAAAATACTAGTTTTGGGTTCGCAATTTTGCCTGCATACTCAAGAATAATAATAATACTAGCTGATGCCTGTGACTTCCCGGATAAGTTCTTTCATTCCCGCGGAATCTCTTTAATTTTCCGGGATAAAAAGAAGCCTGGCAATTTCAACTCCAATCAGTTGGGTAGAACGTCTTTTAAATTGAGTTGCAAGATTTTAACTTCACAAATCAAATCAAATCAAATCAAATTATTTTAATTCAAATAGACTTTTTACAAGTTCTTATGAATAGTCAAATGAATCTACCACATACAAACAAACTTACAATGTGAATTTAAATAAAAGCTTGTAAAAAGCTATTGATTACCTCTCAAATGACCTATCTCGACGGATGTACCTAATTTTCCGCTCTATAATCGTTCTATCTACCCTGTTGTGTTGTTTAACTGCTGTATATCGGTATCACAGTCTAAAGAGATACGTTCTTTCCTACCAGTCGTTCGACGGAGGCTTTAAGACAGAGCGACGCTGTCTAGATGCAATCCAAATAGTGCTGCGGTGTGACAGAAACGTGACGGAGAAAACTTGCAGAATTTTCAACACAATATTTTTTTTAAATTTATTTAGTACCAAAAAGTTATCTATACTTATATATAAAATTCAAAGTCCTGACTGACTGACTGACTTATATATCAACGCACAGCCTAAACCGCTAGGGTTAGAGACTTGAAATTTTGACAGTAGCTTCCTTTTGTAACGTAGGCGCTCACTAAGGAAGGATTTTTCAAAATTCCACCCCTAAGGGGGTGAAATAGGGGTTGAAAGTTTGTATGAAAGTCCGTCATTTCTCAAGTTATATCCATAAAACTTAGTATATGAGTTATCGGTAAAAAATAAAGAAATACGTATTTCACAGTTTTTGAAAATTCTACCCCCGAAAGGGTGAAATAGGGGATGAAAGTTTATATGAAAAGTCCTTCATTTCTCAAGATATTTCTCAAGTTGTATCAACGAAACTTGATATTTTGGCTTAAGGTAATAAGTAAAGAAGTAGGTGTGGCACAGTTTTTCAAAATTCCACCCCTAAAGGAGTAAAATAGGGGTTGAAAGTTTGTATGAAAGTCCTTCATTTCTCAAATTATAGTGATGAAACTTAGCATTTGGGCTTTCAGTTAGATATGCAGAAGTACGTGTTTCACCATTTTTTGAAAATTTTACCCCCAAAGGGGTGAAATAGGGGATGAATGTCCTTCATTTATCAACATATTTTTCAAGTTATATAACAACGAAACTTGGTATTTTAGCTTTCGGTATAATATAAAGAAGTACGTGTGTAACAGTGTTTCAAAATTTCACCCCCAAACGGGTAAAATGGGGGTTGTAAGTTGGTGTAAAAGGCCGGCGTTTTTCAAGTTAAATAGCCGTGAAACTTGATATTTGGGCCACCGGTTTAAATTATGAAATACATAATTCACAGTTTTTATAAATTCTATCCCAAAGGACGTTATATAGTCCTTAAATCACGCCGCAACAGAGCAACGGATCGACGGGTTTTTTTAATGGGTTCTTCCCGGAAAATTAAGGAATGCCTTAAATTAAGGAATGAATTAAAAAACTTATGCCACGCGAACGAAGTCGCGGGCGTCCGCTAGTATACCTATAAGTAGAAAAACAGAAACATAGTGGACAACGCGGCACTCTAAAAGAGATCTCGATCGCTTATAGTCCCACAACCCTAACTGATTCGGTGGCTAAAATTAGAACTTATTTATATGCCTATTTAGTTTTTGTTTTTTTTATTTTATTTTTCATAGATACTAGCCACGCAGTCACCAGGTCAGATAACACAAAAATACATACAAATGGCATACAAATGAACTCTGTCACTCCATTGTCAATTTCGTATGCACTACGCAGTTTCTGCCTCGTTGGTCTAGTGGTTAGCATAGTCGACTGCGGATCACGAGGTCCTGGGTTCGATTCCCGGTCGGGCATAAAAGTTAGGTATTGGGTTTTTCAATTAAGAAATTCTCAGTGCCAGCCCGGAGTTGGAAGTTGGCGGTGTTTCACCCCGTGCCTCGGAGAGCACGTTAAGCCGTCGGTCCCGGTTATTATCACTAACATGATGGTAGTCGTTAAAGCCCGCCAATCCGCATTGGAGCAGCGTGGTGGGTCTAAGCTCTAATTCCAGCTCTCCTATGAGAGTGGAGGCCTGTGCCCAGCAGTGGGACGTTAATAGGCTGTAGTGATGCAGTTTCTTACCTCTACCCTACCTCCATGATAGGTGAGTACCGTGGTCCCTAGAATCTAGATGCTACAACAGACTGTCCATCAAATGTCATGGTAGCCTGTCATTTCTATAGGCGTCGACCCACTGTACGAATGTTCCATACCTACGCTGTGGTGGCATAGTGTATAATTGTATAATGCCAGAGGAGGCATCTTACGATATTCATGAGCCGCGTGGAAGGAAGCGCGCTCGTTTTATTAAAACAAACAGGTTTTCTGTAACCCGTATTCTTACAATACGTAGTGTAAGGCACAAGCGATAGCGGGCAATTTGTAATCGACTAGCTTTTGCCCGCGGTTGTGCTCACTTTAAGTTCAAGTTTCATACAAACTCCGATTTTACCTACTCAGGGTGTTTGTGCTTAGGGGATGAATTTAAAAAAAATTCTTAGCGTAGGCTTACGTCATAGTTACTATCTGTACGCCAGCCCGATCCATCCAGTGGTTTCGGGTGTGCATTGATAGATCAGTCAGCCATTCAGTCACCTTTTTATTCTTCTTTATATTTAGATCATCATTAAATTCCGGGAATTCTGAACCCGGGACCTCCGCACGTTAAGAGAACAGCGCTCAACATTGCGCCACGGAGGTCGTAATTTCGGTCGGGATTTTAAATGTTCGCTGTAATTTGAGCTTGTGACTTGCACCCCGCGCTAGTACACCTCGAGTCCGGCTTCAATGGGAACCGGTCGCTACTCGATACGAGTATGAAATTGTGAATGGGAGGAAATGAGCGGTATCATCGTGCATCGTTCACACCGATATTCGCTCGAGAACATTTTATTTAAATGATTATTATATTTAATCCTCGAGAAGGTCCGAAGGTCGTTCGTGGGAATGAGCATTCTATTTTATAACAAAATTCCACAACCTATCTTAAACTTGCCTTTACACAAGTTTAAGAAGTCCATTAAAAGTATGCTCCTGAAAAAAGCCTATTATACTGTTGAAGATTACGTAAATGACATAGGAGCATGGATTTGACTCGCTCCAGCAATGCTAAGGACAGCTGTTACTTAATGTATTCTACAAATTAATGAAATTGTATATTATTTTTTTCAAAAGAGCAACCGCCGAGTTTCTTGCTGGTTCTTCTCGGTAGGAATGGCATTCCGAACCAGTGGTAGATTCACTCGACGATTCAAAAGTACTTGTAAAAGTCTATTTGAATAAAAATAATTTGAATTTTGAATTTTTTTTTAATAGCCTGTTGGTACGGGCTTCAGAATTCTCATTCGGGTGGTAGGGGGTCCGACCACCGGGCATGGTGCACTAGCTTTGTTAGCTTTTAAAAATATATCACTTACTTGTATGAGTATGGTCTCTATATTTAATAGTTTTCATACCAAGTTAGCCTGCTATTGGATAGTTCAATCTATTCAAAAAGGAAAGTTGCTCAACCTACTTTATTTTTATAAAGTCGTGTGTTATGTAAGTACGTATACTTTCCTCTTAAAAACCAATATTTTAAATTCTAGCCCCACTACAGATGCACGGTGCGGCGCGGCACTAAGCGGCAAATATTCTTTGTATGAGTTTATATGGAGCTGGGCTCACATAAACGACGCGGCACGGAGATGCACTGCGACCATTGTATAAAGAATCCCTGCCGCTGCCCGCTAATCATCATAATAAAGTGGCTGTGCCTTTATGAATTGTATAAATATGTGCATAATATGTACATTCAAGGATTAATTTTTAGTAGAATATAAAAAAACTAAACCACTAAACACAAATTAGTCATTAATTACTTGTTGTTGCTATTTAAAATACTTATTTGAAAAAAGCATTTGAGTTACGCGACGGTGTAAATGCGTCCATCGTGAGATTCATTCATAAGTCTATAAGATATAAATTAACGTATAAACATAATGGGTTCATTAATCTCCGCTCTTGAAAAATGGACCGACGAACAGGTTTGCCTGCGTTTTATGTGTTCATTCGTGTTCTGTGCTACTTTTAATACTTTCTGATTGATGTAAGTATATGTAAAGTTACTTAATACAAACCTGTTGTATAATTTGTGCTACTTACCGGACAAGACAAAAGAAAAGGTTTTGACGACCTCCCTGGCGCAGTGTTGAGCGCTGTTGTCTTAACGTGGGAGGTCCCGGGTTGGATCCCCGCCAGAGTCAATTTGGGAATTTATATTTTCTGAATTTTCTATGATCAGGCCTGATAGAAGGCTTCGGCTGTGGCTAGTTACACCCCACCGGCAAAGAAGCACCGCCAAGCGATTTAGCGTTCCGGTTTGATGTCGTGTAGAAACCGACTAGGGGTTTAATACAACTTCCATACCCCTAACAGTTTAGCCCGCTACCATCTTAGACTGCAATATCACTTACCATCAGGTGAGATCGCAGTCAAGGGCTAACTTATAGTGGAAATTTAAAAAAACGTCTAACTTCGGCGGGGAGGAACCACGACGAAGACCTCTCTGGCGCAGTGGTAAGCGCCGTGGTCTTAAAGTAGAATGTCCTAGGTTCGATTCCCGGCGTGGACCATTTGGGAATTCATTATGTCTGAATTCTCTCTGCTCTGGTCTGGTTGGACTTCGACCGTGGCTAATTAACGTACTTAAAACTAAAGCTACGTCAGTTTTCGTCGTCATCTCGACCAATTATTGTAGACGTACACAGATTTTTGTCAAGGTCTCCTGTGCCGCTTGCTTCCAGTGGCTCCCAGCTTCTTGCTTGAGATCTTCGGAACATCTAGTGCTCTAATGGGGGTCATCTCACTGAGCTTTCCGGTGCGAGGCCGCCATTCAAGCACCTTAGGACATTGGGCTTTAGTTTTATCATAACACTATCACGTCGTATAGTTTAATGTTCAGAAAGTTATATGAATACTAGATGATTCCTTTGTCCTTCCCCGGGATACAACTATCCCTGTACCAAATTTCATACAAATCGGTTGAACAGATACATTTTTTTATTCCCGCGGGAACTCTTCAATTTTCCGGGATAAAAATTAGCCTATGTCCTTCCCCGGGATGTAACCTATCTCTGTACCCATCAAAATCGGTTGAGTAGTTGGGCCGTGAAAGCGTAGCAGACAGAAAGATAGACACATTTTCGCATTTATTATTACGGATAGTATGGATTTCATAAATTATAGCTAGATTTTTGTATACAGAGCCGTGCTACTAGTGCCATCTAGTGTGACATTTATAAATATAATAAAGTACCAACAGATAGCGCTATGTGCCGCTGTTTTAAATCGATGGGGATTGATGCAGTCTCTTGAGCCCGGCAGACCTAATTTTCATGGCGTCGTTTGCCTATACACCTGTAGATGGCGTTAATTATATTTTTTATTTAATTAAAATTTTAGTATTGTACTAAAACTTAAAAATTAAATTGTAAAATGATATATTAAATTTTTAATTGTACCATATACTTTTTCAAAAGAGCAACCACCGAGTTTCTTGCTGGTTCTTCTCGGTAGGAACGGCATTCCGAACCAGTGGTAGATTCATTTGACTATTCATAAGCACTTGTAAAAAGTCTATTTGAATAAAAAACATTTGAATTTTGAATTTTTTTGAATTTTTGTACCTTGTACAGTTTACAGTAATTCTTAGTAAAGTATTCAGGTATACCTAATCCTGAGGAATCAAAGATTTCCATTGGGGGTAAAAATCCTTAATACACGCTAACCATGTCTCATGTCACGGGCTTAAACTAGTATTTTATTTCTTACTTAATATTATTATAAATGCGAAAGTTTGCATGGATGGATGGATGTTTGTTACTCAATCACGCCAGGCTGACCGGATCTGGATGAAAGACACAGAAATAGATTAAAGAGTTCTCACAGGAACCAAAAACCAGCTACGAAGTCAGCTAGTAAGTCATAATTTTTGATACAAAGGCATAAGTGCAGAGCTAGGCAATGAAAATTATTAAACTCATAGTCAAATAAAAGGCAATAAGTAGCAATCGCTCGTCGTTCCTATTCCCGCAATACAGCGAACAATGGGAACTGTAAAAACGTCTATCAATATCAGCGTTTCCAATGATAGAATCACCCGGTCGGGTGGCTTGTTGTGCCAAATAAAATATTGCCCTAAATCTGTGTAGGGCTGCCACTAACGTAAATCTGATAGAAAAAAAGTGTGTGTGTGCAATGCACAAATTTGCGGCTACCAAATGTTGGAATAATTTGCCACCACCATACCGGGACATTTCGAAGTCTAAAATAACTTTTGAAGGAAAATTAAAAGAATATTTATTAAAAAAACAAAAAGATCTTGTACTTGTATCCCTGAATATAGATTTTTTTCTTTCTTTTCTTTCAATTCACACACGGCAGAAGTGAAACTTCAGAAAAGTAGCCTACGAGATAATGGGATGAATATAACATGTATTCTATCTCATTCTCTCGCAGGCTAAATCCTATAATATATACGAGTATGTTTGTCTCTTTTTCGTTTCGTTTTTTGTTTCATCGAATTTTTAAATCACAACGATTCTAATGAAGTTTCACTTCAAAAAAAAAGCTGGTGAATTAAAAGAATCGCAGTGACAAACCTGAGTGAATGTCGCGTGGAAATTGCAGCAATAGCGCCGGAGACACAAATATTGTTACAACATTGTTTTATTTTGCCTCCATATTGTACTAACATCATAAGCATACTGGGAATCACTGAACAAAAGCTTTATACAGCTTTGACATAATAAAATTGTTGTTAATGCGAAAGTGTGTCTGTCTGTCTGTACATCCGTCTGTCTGTCCGTCTGTTATGCTTTCACGGCCCATCTGTTCAACCGATTTTGACGAAATTTTGGTACAGGGTCTGGTTGCAACTTGCACCCCAACAAAATCTTCTTATCTATAGATCTTTAATTACGGTGGTGTTTAGTGGTTAAGAGGCTTTCAGCATGCTCCCGTAGACCTCCTCGGCACAGTGGTCAAAATTCATAGTTGTTTACATACATCAGTGAGTTAGGTGGTGAGATCTTGTGCAACATATTATATGAATCTCACTCCAGCTCTGTTCTTAAAACTGGGAGGTCTCGGGTTCCAGCCCCAGCACGAACAATCTTGGAATATCTGAAATTCTCTGATCTAGTCTAGTGGGGGGCTACGGGCGTGGCCTGGCTACCTCACCGGCAAAGACGTGTCATCATCATCATCATCATCATCACTACAGCCTATTAACGTCCCACGTCTGGGCACAGGCTTCCACTCTCATAGGAGAGCGGGAATTAGAGCTTAGACCCACCACGCTGCTCCAATAAGGGTTGGCGGGCTGCAAAGACGTGTACGATGCCATAATATAGTATAGAAACCGATTATGGGTAAGTATGGGTTTAATGCACTGAGTAAGAATCAATTCAAATCAAATAATAATAATAAATATTATAAATGCGAAAGTTTGGATGGATGGATGCATACATCCATCCATCCGAACTACAGTAACAAACATCCATCCATAGATGGATGTTTGATACTCAATCACGCCCGAACGGCTTCTTCGGATCTGGGTAAAATTTGGCACAGAGGTAGGTCTGGAATAACATGGATGTAGTCGCGGGCATCAGCTAGTGACTATATATATTATACCTCTATGGTTTAATGCAACTGCTACGCCATCGCTCGGTTAACGCGCTACCATCTTAAATGACCAGGGTCAGAGGCCCAATTGGCTACTTGACAGCTGTAACTATAAAATATGAAATATGTTAGATTTGGTAGCTTGTAGGTTAACAATAATTATACAATATGTATGTGTTTTCCATTTAAATGAATTATAAATATTTTATTTTTGCAAAACAAATTTTAGATTTTTTATCTTTGGATTACAAGAAGCGAAACGCGGACGGTCATGATAGAACCCCGTGTGACGTCACATTTCAAAAAAAATAAACGTCGTGTGTACTAATGTTTGCGTATTGTTGAGAAAATTAACACTAATATATTTCGATTTGTGATTCTGCGAGGAATGGAATGCTATACAGCTGATAGTGCAAATCTGCCTAAATTCGATTCATTTATGGTTGCAATTTGCGTGTAAACTTTTGCTCTGCCGAGTTTCCTAACGTAAAATCTTACATGTAATTGCCGAAATACACAAAGTAATAGTAATTAGGTCTCGTGTTTAAGACCTAAGAAAGTGCTGCTGTAAAGTGACAGAAATATAATTGATGTTAATTTTATGTCATGTTTTATGAAGAAAATGTTAGGTTAGGTTTAATTCATTTTTGTAGATCACAGTTTTCAGTTGATTTCTTTATAACACTAACATCAAAGTGGTCTTCCCAAAGTAATATCGCAGATTTATCCGATTTAAATTCCGGGTCTCGGCAGATTAACTGTAACCACTGCTTTCGACGTTTATCACATAGGTAATATTGTTTAAAGGAATGTTTTTTACAATTTGACAGGATACGAATTAATTATTGTTTATAGTATTTCCACACACGTCTTGTAAGTTGTAGCTTGTAATTTTCACAATTGCATAAAAAAGCTGTAAATTTTCCGCTCAAAATCACTTATAACTAGGTGCGTCGTAGTTAGCTTTTTTTTATTTTGAGTTATGACGTCACAGCTAGCAAATGTCACGTGACCGGCTGTTTTCGCGCGAATTTAAAATTAATGTATTAAAAATGTATTTTTTTCTAAAAAATAACGCTTTTTTTGAGAAAAGTTAATTGTAAGAGGTATAAAATGAACCCACGTACATTTTATAGTACTTTCCGAAAACTGTCAAATAGCCAATTGTGTAAGCAAAACGCAATCATTTTAATTGCTTGAATATACCTACTCAATGTGTTATAAGTAAAATATATACATAGATCTATATAGATTCTAAAAATAACCTCTGGACGCGGGCGGCGCATGATCATAGCGTATAGATGTTCCTAAAAGAGACCTTTATTCAGCAATGGACGTCTAACGGGGACGACGAATATATCCAAAAAAAACACGATAATATCATCTCAAAAAGTATTTAAGGCTCCGAAGGTTAATGGATCTATCGCTTAAGAGGCTCGAGGCCACATTTTTAACATTACAACTTCTTAATAGGCAATATTCATCAAAGTGGCGCAGTTAAGGGTGAGTAATAACACAAGTTCTACTCATAAAACAACCGTATTGATGTCTTTGGATAATTCTCACTGGCGCGGGCGGTCACGAGATAAAAGATTGTCCTTGGAAAGTAGGTATAGATAATATTTACACTGATAATAATAACTCAAAATCAACTGGATTAATATATTCAAAACTAGCTGATGCCCGCGACTTCGTCCGCGTGGTTAAAGTTTTTTGTTATTGTAAGGAGGGTAATTAGGGCAGAATGGAAATTACCCGGGTTTGAAAGTAATCACCCACTTACAAAGTTACAGAATGGTAAAATGTACCTATCTAGGGAGATGGAATAAATACAAGTTCTTTGGTCAGGCAAACTTTACTGTTGGTATATAATATATAGTACACCTTATTGTTAAATCTTAATAAGTAACTTAAGGCTACTTAATTAAACACCCAAGATACACAGATACATAAGTTAATTGAGGTTTATCGGGGACGCTTGGGGTCCAGATAGATTGTTATAAAAACCTTGAATTTACTATTTTAAGGTTTCTTAAAATTGTTTATTTAGCTCAGCGGAATAGGTTCAAGGAATCTGACTCACTACTTGGAGAACACTGAATTTAAAACCACTAAATGTGCGGAAAGGAAGAAAAAGAAGATTTCCTTACTTGCTGAATGTGAATTTGGGGTCACCTGAATACATGGATCAGGAACGTGGTCTACTTCCAGGGAACGGCCTCGTCAGCTCACCAACCCAAATCCTTGGAATGCATTCATCACCCGAGAAGGCATCGACTAGAATTCCCAATCTCGGAAATATATCGAGGATATCAAAATACAAAAATTGGCCAAGTGCGAGTCGGACTCGCGCACCGAGGGTTCCGTACTCAAGAAGTAGGTATAATTACCTTTGTTAATGAACCGCAAAACTAACTTTGTTTGTAGAGGTTTACTGTTAATATCAAAAATTACGTTTGTTGTATGGGAGCCCCCCTTTAATATTTACTTTATTGATATTTAATTATTTATTTTGAAAGGTAATATACAAGTTAATATTCTGTGAAAATTTGAACCGTCTACTACCGTTTTTAATATTGAGCAAAAAAATACGAAAAAAACACGTTTATTGTATGGGGACCCCCCTTAATATATATATTTTTTTAATTTTTAGTATTTGTTGTTATAGCGGCAACGGAAATACATCATTTGTGAAAATTTCAGCTTTCTAGCTATCACGGTCTGTGAGATACAGCCTGGAGACAGACAGACAGACAGACAGACAGACAGCGGAGTCATAGTAATAGGGTCCCGTTTTTACCCTTTGGGTACGGAACCCTAAAAATGAATCGTCTCAGTAGTAATAATAGCAAAAATAAATTAACGAAAGAAAACCCTGAAACAAAAGAGAAGCGAGTTTAACAAAAGGCATTTTGACACCATCCACGTGTAAAATTATCCACTTCACACAACTTACCGAGGACATCCTGTAAATTGAACATTCCAGGATAGTCCACCCATCCCAACCTTCTTCAAAATAATACGGGATAATATGGGAACTGGAAAGACAAACAAGACTAATTAATTATAATTTTCCTTAGCTACGTACGCCATCTTGAGAAAGATGTCATACGTGAAATCGAATATCGAATTTTCTATCACTCACCAAAATTGATGTGGAAAAATAGGCAATTGTTAAGATGACTAGAACAACAGCATTATTGTTAATTTTCCAGGCGAAGCCATGGAGAAAACTGGAATCTGAGATATCTCGACAAACGGCTATCACATCTTCAGCGTTCGACGGAAATCTGATCTCTCAAAATTCGGTGTTGCCATAGACCCACAGCGAGTGTGGCCGCATTCTGAAATGCTCCACCATAGACTAACGTGAATTCCAATAATTAAAAAACTCGAAAAATAGTATAATAAAACAATGTTTTAATAATAAAAAAAATATTAATAGAGAAAAAAAAAATAATATCATCGTGTTCTTATGACCAAAGACAACAAGCGCCATCTATGGGGAACTCCTGCGCATCGACACACGCACGTTCTGCGCCTTGACGTTAGATGTCATTACCCACCTTCCACAAAATGCAAGGGGTACGAAATAATAAATCCTGTGATAAAATCACTACGTGACATTATTACCGCGGGTTCATCGATTTTCCGGGATAAAAAGTAGCCTTTGTCACTCTCCATATCCTCAACTATACCCATGCCAAAAATCACGTCGATCCGTTGCTCCGTTGAGGCGTGATTGAAGGACACAACAACAAAAACACCTTCGCATATTTATGATATTAAAGTATTATTATTATAACCTACTGTCGTCAGTTTTACGATTAACACGTGTTCATGCTGCCAGTGTGATCTTAAAGTTAATTTCAAGATGAGTAAGTGCGAGAAATGTGGTAAAAGTGTGACGAAACGAAACCCGGGCCTTGAATGTATAAAATGTGATAAAATAGTTCACGGAAATAACGTATGCTCCGGTCTTACCAACAAACAACTTGGCGCCCTCCGTGCGGCCGACAACCTGGGATGGACGTGCACGGAGTGCCACAATACTTCGATTAGACGCAGCTCATACCTCATACCAGAAGAAGAAGAGGAAGAGGAAGAGGTCTCACCTAAAGACATTCGTATTAATGTCAAACAGCTGCTGAACGATATGTCGAAGGAAATGGAAAAAGCAATACAACGGGAGATGAAAGAATGCATGCGTACCCTGCATCAAAGCGATAAAATGGATGAGGTGATCGAAAGTCTTGACTTCTGTAAACAGTCGATTCAAGAGCTCAAACGGAAAAACACTGAGCTAACCAATAAAAATACTAATCTCGAAACTAGGGTTGCGGCATTAGAACAGCGCCTGCAGGAAACCGAGCAAAACAAACTAAGTGACCAAATTGAAATATTTAATGTTCATGGCTGCGAAAAGGAAAACGCCAAAGATATTGTGGAAAACATTGCAAAAAAACTTAAATTATCATGCGATGACATCGTCAATGTGCAAATGAAACGTACTCCAGGGCGCAAAGATCGCGAAAAAGTGCCTGGATCAATCATATTGAAAATGAAAAACGAAGATACCCAACAAAAGTGGATTGCAACATCAAAAACCACAAAACTAACAGTTAAAGACGTCATCTTGAGTGCAAATGAAAAGTCCGCCCACGAAGCAGTCTTCATACGAGAATCTCTAACTCCGTATAACAAAAGCCTTCTGTGGAATGCCAAGCAACAGCTAAAAGCTACATACAAGTTTATATGGTGTAAAAGGGGAATTATTCGTGTGCGTAAAGACGTTGACTGCGAATCGTTAATTATAAGATCCCTCGAAGATATTAATAAACTAATCTAATATCCTACCTATCTAATATTAAGATTACTTTGTCCTACCTGTTATTTTAGTGTTAGAGTAGTACTAGTAGTTCTCCTATCCTAACTCTTGTAAAATGGAAGTAGTAAAAGACGAAATAACAGAAATTAAAAGTTGCACTAATATCCAAGATTTTGTAAATGTCATACCAAACCATAGAAACCTAAAACTATTATGCGTCCATGTCAATATAAGGTCAATGATAAAGAACTTCTCTGCTTTAGAACAATGCATAAGTATGAATGCTAAACCACTCGATGTAATTGTGGTAACTGAGGCTAATATATCAGATTCGTTAAGCGGTATGTACAATTTAAATGGGTTCGAAATGCACACATATCTGCGTAAAGCCCGAAAAGGTGGTGGTATTATAATATACATTAACAAAAAACATAAATTTACTGTCTATAAATCCCAAACACAACACTGCGAATGCATCTTAGGTAAAATAACAACACCTGATCGTTATACCGCAGATCTGTGTGCAATTTACCGCCCACCCAGCAATAGTAAACACTTATTTATTGATGAACTTGAACGACTCATAAAGGGCACTAAACGCACATACGACTTATTTTTATTAGGCGATATAAATATCGATTTAAAAACACAAAATCCTGTAAAACATAAGTATAACAATGTGATGTACAGCTTAGGTCTCGTGTGCGGGATTTCAGACTACACGAGAATTGAATTATGTAATAAAAAAATTAGCAAATCTTGCATTGATCATATATACGCGAAGTCCCGCTCACTAGACCTATACACCTCAGCGCTTGACATTGTACTGGCTGACCATCGTATGATTGCATTGGCTTGCGTCGGAGAGTCGACTGTACAGGATGTTCCAAAATATAAAATTATAATGAACGATAAAAAACTTGCTTCTTATTTAAACGACATTGATTGGTCACCCGTCGACTGTATGACATGCCCTGATGACATCTATTTACATATTACAAATAATATTAATATCTGTTACGAGAAATCGAAACAAAAAATTAAATTAAGTCGTAACCCCAACCGTAGCTCTAATCATTGGATTAATGAGAAGGTTATTAAAGCGTGTCAATACAGGGACGAGTTATTCAAAAAATGGAAAAAAGATATTTACAATATGGTTTTAAAAGTGCAGTATAACCAAGCGCGTAACTTCGCAAATAAAATCATAAATTCCGTCAAAAATAATTACACTAAAAATGAAATACATAAACACAAAAATGACTTAAGAAAACTATGGGATATATTAAACACTCTAACAGGCAGAATTAAAAAAACATTAGATACTACTATATTAAAGGCTTTTGATAAAAACACACACTCGATAAAAGACACTGCTAATAATTTTGCCAAATCGTTTGATAATAGTGGTGCAATGACAATATGTGCAAAACCATTGCTTGAAAAAAGTGTGTATAAAAACTCAACAAATGTTTCCTGTCGATATAAAAAAGCAACTATGTCTGACATCTCCAAACTAATTAAAAAATCTCAACAATAAAAAAGCTCCAGGATTAGACAATATACGCACAGTAGATTTAAAAAGGCTGTCTGAAAGGATGTCGTCGATAATTGTGAAACTTATTAACAATTCAGTCGCTACTGCTAAATATCCAAACGGCCTTAAATCCGGCATAGTAAGGCCAATACTTAAAAAGGGTAGCAGCAGTGAATATAAAAACTACAGACCCATTACTATTCTACCTGCTATTGATAAAATTGTTGAAAAGTACCTATGCCAACAAATATACACTTTTTATAAAGAAAATAACATATTGTCTAGCAAACAGTTTGGTTTCCAGCCCAAAAAGAGCACAACACAGCTATTATCAACGTTTACGGATTTGGTCAATGAACACCTTAATAATAAAAAAACATGTTCTAATTGTATATGTTGACTACAGCAAAGCTTTTGACATGCTCCAACACAATATCCTACTCGAAAAACTAGGGGACTGTGGAATCAGAGGCCCACTCTTACAGTGGTGTCAAAATTATATGATTGGTAGAACCTATAGAGTCAGAGTAGCTGAAACTTTTAGTGACGAAATTAGCGTAACACGGGGAACTGCACAAGGATCCGTACTAGGGCCCTTGCATTTCATAACCTACGTAAACGACCTTGCAAATATTATAAAAAACTGTGAGATGTTTCAATTCGCTGATGACACATGCCTTATATCCGCACACCATGATATTCACGAAGCTTTGAAACTACTCCAAACTGATTTTGATTCACTAATAAAATGGTCTCATGACGTTGGCCTACCTATAAATGTTGATAAAACCAAAACAATGTACATTAGTTCGAGCCATAATAGACGAAACAGTGACATAAACTTAATAGCGCATAGCCACCAATGTTTACATGAAAATGGACAAAACAACACAATACATCACAATAAAAATTACAACTGCGCGCTTGTAGAATCAGTAACAAGTCAACGCTACCTGGGATTGATCATTGATGACCGCCTTCAGTGGAAAGACCACATAAACTATGTGTGTGACAAACTACGTGCCCTTCTGGCAAAACTAACACTGATTAAGAATAAAACGCCTTTCTCGACATTACTAATGATGTATAATGCACTAGGTGAATCAATAATATCATATGGGTTGAGCAGCTATGGGCTCACATATAAATCACATATCAATCAGATATATCAGCTCCAGTTGCGACTCCTAAAAACAATTGTACCAAAAAAAATTAAAGAACAACACAGTAAGGATTACCACTCATTATTCAAATATTGTAAAGTGATGCCCATAGATGTCAAAATCAAATATTTAATACTAGTCGAAAATTATCTAAACTCATGTAACGTTGGAGTCTTTCTTGGGTATCCGGGGAAGTGTTCCAGGAACTGAGTTATAGTCGCTGACTCACTAGACCCGGTGTGCGTTCTATGAAAGAGTCCACGTTAACAGTGGGTTGATCTAAATTAGGGTAACGGATGATGAATGGTTATTTTATAATAAATAAAAGAGAGATCTGTTATACAACGTGAGGAATATATTTATATAGGCACAATTTTCAATGTTTATAAACAGTTTTAATATCAAATTACATTACTGAAGTACTTAAAAGTATTCTTAATTTTACCATTTAAAAGGAATACCGTTCCTACACTAGGTGGCCACCCAAGCTCGGCTTTGACTCGGCTAGCTCCGGGAGAATCTCAAAAGGTCGAGTCCGGCTTGAATAACGCACAGATCAAAGCCTCACCCAGATAGTCCACTGAAATGCCTATATGATTTGATTAAAAGACCTAAATTTATTTGAATGAAATTTGAGTTTAAGTTAGACCTGAATACCGCAACCATCACTATTTGTGCAGACCATCATTCTGACTTCCATGTAAAAGGAATTAATAATAATTAAGCATAAATGCTATTACGACCTGAAGTCGCGCGAGGCCGCCGTCCACGAACCACGAGGCAACATGTGGCCGAAGCTGCTCGGGTCTCGAAGCTCGAGGGGTCACACGTGCACGTCGTCACCCCGGCGCGAATCGACACGAGGTAGAAACATTTGCCGTATTCGTGATGTCAATTAAGTAAGATTCGGGGAAAATACTTATGCGTACAAAAATACTACCATTATGTCAAACCCAAGTTAAATTTGAGAAAGATTTAACTTTACAAGGTGGATGACCATTTTTAATAAATAAAAATAAACTATAGAAGTGAAAATAGACTAATCTGAGTTAATCCAATCATCACAATTATCTATTTAGTTATCTATCTAGTTATTTAACTAGTTAATTAATTGATTTATCTATTTATCTATTTATCTAGTTAATTAATTTATCCCGTCCACCTGTCAACAAGAAAAAAAAAACGGGTGTGAGAATATTGTATTTAAACAAAATTAAGGAGTACAAAGCCCTAACGATATTTACCCGGCATTAAATGCGGGAGGCGCTCCCTATTCCCCAACCATATGATCACCGTACAGGTCTGCAACAATGCACAAGAAAACCACTAAACACGCGGCACTAAATTTACAACGCTGTGATCACTTTCGTTTCTTCCACTTACCATTTCCAGAGATATTTCGCAGCCAGGATTTTATAACCCGCGTGGGTTACCACACCACAGCCATGTCAGGCCACACCTTCAATTTTGCCACCAGCACAACCAGCATTTGCCTCGGGGCGGACCACAGCAGAAAAGAGGTTCCCACACAAATTTCTGCCTTTTATAGGCGAAAACACGACCCGGAAATGCGGAAAGTAACTGTTATACCATTTTGACCCGAACTGACTCGAATTGTCTAAATTTTCATAATATTTTCGTGACAAGACTCCTTTTTTGCAAGCAATCCTGCCATATTTTTCACAAGTTCCGAAACGTTCATTTTAAGCGCTATGAGACAGATAATATATTTAACGAAACACAGAGCGACGTCCTATATTTCTATCGGCCACAGAGCGCCTCAACCAACCGCAGAACGCGGAACCCGGAGCTGTCACCAAAGACCCATCGATCGACTGCGTCTTATTCGGAACGATGTCGATAGATGTCGCTAGCAGTAAAATTTCGATCAAAACAAAATTTATTATGTTACACTCAACATTACAAGTAAAGGTTCAATATAATAAAAAATTAAGAAGTCCTAAAAACCCAAGACTGCATATACCTAAATTTGTGAATAATTACGGCAAAAGAAGACTCAAAGTTATCGTTCCAACCCTATTGAACAACCTTCCTAAAATTATAAAAGAAAATATGAACGGAAAAAATTTCAAACTTAAACTTAAAAAATATTTTTTGGAACAACCTGTATAGCTAATAATTGTCACTTACAAACTGCAACCTAAAACCGGTTTCGCTGGCAGCAACGCGATGAGCTAGAGCGCCGAGTAAAAATTTTTATAAGTTACCCACTATATTTTTAAGTTTGTATGTTATCGTATTCTTATTTCCTTAGATATAATTAATTATTGTTTTGTGTCTTACCTATTATGTATAACACAGTGCACAGTAAAACCGACTGTGGTTTTTGTGGCACTGTTCTGACACAATTTTATGTTAATTTTATAAGATTAATAATAATAAATAAAAATAAATAAAATAAATACTACCTAAGTTTATGTTACTTCTATCCCAAACTTTTATCTTTATATTATATGCACAGTCTTTCAACCCCGTCCCCATTATTAGTGGGGACAGGGTGCGTTGCGTACCTACACAGGTAGTTTGTCTACCTTTCTCTCTGCTATGCTTCGACAACTTTGATTTTTTTTTAATTATTCCACTACAAGTTAGCCCTTGTCTGCAATCTCACTTGATGGCAAGTGATGATGCAGTCTAAGAGGGTTGCGGGCTAACCTGTTAGAAGTATGGCAGTTATATTAAACCCATTCCCCTAATCGGTTTACATAATATGGCATCGTATCGGAACGCTAAATCGTTTGGCGATACGTCTTTACCGGTAGGGTAATATGCCACGACCGAAGCTAAAACTAGAAAATTCAGAAATTATAAATTCCCAAATTGACCCTGCCGGGAATCGAACCCAGTAGGTACCTCCCACTACAAAACCGCTGCACCAGGGAACTTGTATTTCACTATTATTTTAGAATTTAGGCACAACTTCGACTTGGATGTCTTTTTGGAATTCAGTTAGTAATTTATTACCCAATACCTACCTATCTGTAACCCATGTTTAAAGGAAATAAATTAATGTATTATAACCCAGTACATAATATATGTATATCATTTAATATATTACTTGTCTATGTTACAGTCAAAAATTTTATCCAGTAAAAATTCAAGTTAAACTTTTAAGTCAAAAAAGTCGAAAGTGCTTTTGACTAAAGAACCTATAATATTGGCTTTTTTTAATGAAAAATATCAGTCATAACTAAAAATCATATTGAAATCCGAGCCGATACCATGGCGTCTTATCTTTCCTAGGTTTTTAGATTAGCTACTTGAAAATGGCTTGAAAACTCGCTTCTGGTCTTGATCTTTAGGTACACCATACTCAGGCATAACTGAGTAGACACGGAAATTAATGATTAATTTATTATTGACTAGATTACGCCCGCGACTTCATTACGCGACACATTATTTAAAAAAAAAATATTCCCGCGGGAACTTCTCAATTTTTCGGTATAAAAAGTAGCCTACAAGTATGTCCTTCCCCGGGATGCAACCTGTTTCAGTACCAAATTTCATCAAAATCGATTTAATGGATGAGCTGAGTGGTGCAGACAAACAGACATTTTCGCATTCATAAAATTTGTATGGATTAGGAGTTTTGATCGCTATTTCAGCCAAAACTTAATAGTCGAAAATACTATTCTAAGTATTAAGATGTAGTTTTGACTAAGTTTATTAGGTATTTAATTTATTATGATTAATAATTTTAATTAGAGTTTATGGTACAAGTATGTTTAACTGTATTTTGCTGTTAAAAGTAGTTTTGACCGCATTGAGTTTGGACGCTAACCTCTATACCTAGTATTGAATGGTAGTATTGTATTACCACAAAACATTAGCAACAATGTAGTTTTACGACCGTCGACCGTCGACTTAAGACCGTAACGAAATCTTTAATCCTCAAACGAAGGCAAATTCCATAGCTTTAGGGTTCCGTACCAAAATTTAAAAAGGAACCTTTAGGCTTTGCCCCCATAGACGACACGGCACGGCAGGGGATTTATCTCGCGATAAATATTAATAAAGTGCCTATAAAGCATACCGCTACTTCCTATATTTTCAATTTATATTCATCGCATGAAATGCCATGTTGTATCGCCTATGGGCGCAGGTCCTTGGACTCCGTTTGTCTTCCAGTTGAGAATTATTACTAAAATGACTACAAAAGGGGATGAAATCCGTACAAAAATATATTTGTTTCAACAGGGTTCGAAAAGGGGGAGGTTCAAAAAATAAGTAAGTCTTTTAGAAATCATACTAATATCATAAATGCGATACTGGGCTTTTTTATTGGTTTGTTGGTTTATCCTTCAATCATGCCGTAATGGAGCAACGGATCGACATGATTTTTTGCATGGGTATAGTCGAGGACCTGGAGAATGACTGGCTTTATCCCGAAAAACTAAGTAGTTCGAGCGGGAATTGAAAAAACTTAATCCACGCGGATGAAATTACGGGCATGCATGAATTAACCACGCATTAACTTACTTTTGCAGTCACTAATAAAGGTCTACAGGGCACTAACAGTGACATAATTTAACAAAGGAATAAGTTTGGCCATAATCCAAAGGGCCAATGCTGCTGGTATCGCTGCAATAGTTTCGATGAATGTTAAACGGTTTTAGATTTAAATAGTTTTAAGTTTATTGATAATGTCACCGTAAGATTGTAAAAACCGTAAGATTGTAATCTAACGCTTTTTTTTCGATAGATTGTAGACAGTCGGAAGATTGTGAACCGTTCAATGTTGTAAGTGTCAATTTTTGAAATATTAATTGTATTTACGTTTTCTTGTCTCTTTCTTGTAGGTTAGGTTAGGGTTCGACATAAATAATCAAGTAGTGCCCGGCCGCAGGCCAGGCACTTTGGTTTTATCGGGTTAATAAACCTAACAGATTACAATCTACCGAAAAATAACCCGTTATATTGTAATCATTCGACAGTTTACAATTTCGCGAGTTAGATTATAATCTAACGGTCTTTACAACCTTGCGGTGACATATATATTAAAATAGAGTTTTGGTAACATTTAACCAAACAACACAGTAAAAGCATTCACACAATAGTTTTATTTCATACGGAACCTTCAGTGGTCGGGCCTGATTTGCACTTGGCTGATTTTTGTCTACTCTAAAATCCTATAGTTTATTAGTTTTCTACGAAATGGTAACATAAGCTCTTTCCAGAATCCGGGTTGCTATGCCTCCAGTCCCACCATATTGGCATGGTAACAACCATGTTTATAAAACGCAGTCAGAACTCTTTTGCTTCATTCTGTTACCTCCACTCTTCGTGATAAGTTCTCTATTTTAACTTAGTATTTCTTTCGAATCAAGTTGGAATTAAGTCCAGTTTGACTTAGTCCTAAATTAAAATCCCTAAGTTTCACGAGTAAGTTCTATTCAGTGAAGAATAGTAGGCAGCCGAATCAACCTCTGCATAATCTTCGGGTTCACGCCAAGACTTCGAGGCTTCCAAAAAGGGCTCTACGATATAACCATCTCTATAAAACAAGGACCAAGTCATGAACAGACCAAGAAAGTAAGTGGAAACTGATTTACTTGCTTGGATGGAGTTATTTTTTTCTGAGAATTACTGTGGGCGGACTTTATCTTTTTTATGAAAATCAAATAGATATATAAGAAAGCAGCATGCAGCATCGAGAGGATCCAAAAGACGCAATTTATCGACTTTCCTTCCTTACCAAAACCACCTAATTTCCCAAAAACTATAGACATTGTGACTCATTATGTTTTACATAAGTAATTTAACTATACTAAACTAACAGATCTTACTTAATGTATCGGTATTGTTATCTATTACAATCAATTTCAGAGAATATAATATTGTTACTTTTGAATTATACCTACGCAAAAGCAAAAGTATAGTTCGCTTTCTCAATCAAAATCTTACCCTGAAAAGTTTTAGCAAAAACCTACCCTATTATGGTTTAAGGGTCCTATACCTCCTCCTATAATCCTGCTATACCTAGAGAGAGTTACAATAGTGGAGAGGAGAGAGAATATGGCGATAGCCCAGTTAGACAAATATTTTAGAAGTAATAATTAGTAAATTAACAGTTCTTGTGATGAGTGAGAACGATTATGTAATGAGTGATTGGGATCTCATAAATAAAATTCTTCAATATTCCGGAGATCAAAAAGTGGAATATTTAAAGTTAAAATTCCCATTTTACTCAGTATAGGTACGTAGGTATTATTTTAAATAAATTCAGTGTTAATATTCAGTTCTTGGGTATGTAAAATGAACGCGTTTAGGAGCTTATTTCATCTTATTTTTGGAAAAGCAATAAAATAGTTTTTAAATAAATTAATATATTAAATGTTGCTCCAAATAATATTTCTATAATCCGCTAACCTTACACAACTAGTTATGCTGATTAGTTACGGTCGTAAAAACTACATCTGGGATCGTGAGGCGAAGATGCTCGATCTTTTTTTAAGGATCCATTTTCTCGTCTCACAGAGTCCACAGGTGACCGGAGGGCTGGCAGTTACCTCGGCCAACATAAATAAGTTTGGCTATTCAGCGGGGTAACGCAGCCAGGGTTCTGGGCACATATCTGTTTGCAGCGGTCGGGATTATATCTTTAAATTTTAGTGTTTAATTTAGTTTTTAAAGTATTTTTAAATTAGGCATATACCTTTTATAGTAGATTGCAAAGCACTTTTAAAAGTTTATTTGAATAAAACATTTGAATTTTGAATATTATTACACTTACAATGATTCTATTATTCTAGCCTTTCACTATAACTGTCTTTAATTTTTCACTACACTGAACGAAGGCGTTGTCTTCATAACTACGCGTAACTCTCGTAACGTGCGTAGACTTCGTAGCTTTAGTTCTCGTAGATGCAGATTATGTTTTATTTTTTAAGCTTTTATTGCTCTTGTCTTTCAGGCGGAATGGTGATGAACAATACTTAACTATAATAATTGTTAGGATGTTTTTTTTTTGTTTAAGAATTACATTATTATTACATTATTATTACAAACATGTATTGCATATAAATATACCATATTATTACAACATACTTAAATACCAGATATATAGAACGTTAATGGTTGCAATAGTATAAACTGATGCGCAACCACTAACGCCTACCTCAGAGAATAAGTACCGACACAGTTTATTTCCTTATCTATGACTAAACTATATAACATTATTTTCTTTTGACTAAACTTAACTACACAATTGTATTCACTTACATTTATTTAAAAATTAAATAATATACTAACAAATAATAATACTAACATTAGGTTAAGTGATCATCATGAAGTATTGATCTCAATATTTTCCTATTCCGAATCATTGGTGGATTCACCCGACTATTCAAAAGCACTTGTTAAAAGTCTACTTCAATAAAAATATATTTGATTTGATATGACTTTCTGTTTCTTGTCAAGGATTTCTCTATAAAACAGGTGTTGGATATAAGTAAGTAGTTATAGACATTATTAGACAATAGTGCATAAACTAAAATAAGTAATTATTTTTTTATTGACCAACAATTTACATCAAATTAATCAGTAGTACAACAAATTCATTATATGCAGTAGGTACCTAGTAATATGATACGCGACGTTGGTGTCGTGAAGCCTCGAAGCCTGGGCTAAGACCCTGGGTCGGCGGTGCTGACTACGGCGAGCTGGTGCGGCTTGTTCGTCACCGTTGGGAGCGAACTTATTTGATGTTGAATTATTAGGAGATTTTATAATGAAAATCGTACTAAATATTAATCACTAAATTTAATATACTTTTAAAACTTATTAAATAATTACAAGAACTTAGTTCGTCTGGGCTGGTGTTTTATAAAGCCTTTGTTACATTGTAGCATCTAGCGAGTGGGGGCAGTTGCTGGATGCCTTGGCCTCTAGGCACATTATTCATAATATGAGGATTAGAAAACCAGAGCGCTTTTATGATTATTGCTTCCAATAAGTTTTTTCTATAATCCGCTAAACGTGGAAAAGTTTAAGTCGTAAAATTAAGACCGTAAATACTACATTGTAACAAATACCAATCAACCGGATCCATTGTACAAAATGGGGGCACATACCATACCATGACTCCTCCCTCCTTAATCTTAAAATTACTGCATGTGATGTGACTATATCGAATGGTTCTAGTTGAAGATTTAAAATATTGATTTGCTTTTTTTTATTTGATATAATTTAATATAAAAAATTCTTTTTAAACAACCGACTTCAAACTCCCGCGCCAACTGTACAACAACAATCACACGCTATACAAAGTACTTATTTTATTGTTGATATTTTAAAAACCGCTCGACCGATTTCGATAAAATTTATATGGGACCACATGGGAAGTATGCCTTTTCAAATCCATCCAAATCGGTCCACCCAGTCAAAAGTTCTGAGGTAACAAACATTAAAAAAAACAGTCGAATTGAGAACCTCCTCCTTTTTTGAAGTCGGTTGAAAAATGCGCTTGTACTGCCTGTACCCAATAGTTAATTAGCTTTTATCTCGGTATAGGCATGGCAAAAATATGTTTTTAATCACTGGGTTTTGACTTTGGTTTTGACTTATGTTTCTGATTGACGTGAGGTGGAGGCTTGTTATTTGAACATTTTGTTCGGCTGATTCGGAAATATCACGTGGTTCATCTCTATTTTGTGAATTAGAGGTTGGCAAACTCTGGGGTTCTTGCCTTTGTATATAGCGTGTTTCATGAAAGTTAATTTGGTTATTACCAGAATTATTGGTAGTATTAGCATAATTACTAGTATTTAGGGTACTATCTTTTGTGTGGGGGTATATTTCTAGGACGGGTATGCCAGTTAGGATATCCGTCTGGTGGGTTATGCATTCGTCTGAACTGTAAAAAATCATTTACGGTTAAAAGTCTTTGATTATTTTGCTGGTTAGGATTTTGATATGAGAGTCTATATCAGTTCGCGGAGGAACGGATGGTCTGGTGAAATTATTTATAGGTCTAGGAAAATTAGGTCTGTAATTATTATTACTAAAATTATTATTTGGAGGTCGGTTATAATTATTGTAAGAATTATTGCTCGTTGTGGTTCTATAATTGTTCGCGAATGGCGTTTTATTTGTTAAATTCATACGTCTACGCATTTGATACTGTTTGTCAAAGTTAGTCTCTTCAATTACTATTTGCAGGGCCTCTTCTAACGTCTGAGGTTTTTTGAGTCTAACTAGCAGTAATTTAGTGATTGCGGTAGACAGAAATACTTTTAAAGCTGTATGGTTGTAAATTGCCATTAAAGTTTGTTTTTTTCCGAATTAGTGATTTTCGAAAATAGGCCTGATCTAATGGTTTGTATGCGTTTACAAAAATTTGAATATTTTTCCGTTGCTCGGATTTCTAAATTTTATAGTTCTAACTTTAAGCATTCTTCCGATTTTTGGTCGCCGAAGTATTGGGTGAGGATCTTTTTATATGAGATCCCAATCATTCATGACATAATCATTTTCACTAATTACTGTGACGGCTCTACCAGTTAATTTACTTGTTATTACTTCAAGAATTAGCTTGTACTGTTCTGTTCTGTACATTCTCCATATTCGTAAATTATGAATTCACTTTTTCTAATAAAAAGGTTTAAATGCTTAGAATTCCCGTCAAGTGGTGAAATTAATGCTCACATTTCCCATACTTTACTACGTGGACTGTGGCTAACTAGAACATGTTCAGTAGTTGTATTTGGATTGAATGAGTACAGTGGAGGTCTCTCAGGAGCTACATCAAAATGTCCACTCGGTGTGGGCGAATATGAACCTGGTTCCTCATTAAGATTATAATTTTCCTCGTGAACGACAGGAGGAATCGTTACGTTAGCCCCTTGCAAATCAAATCAAATCAAATCAAATGTTTTTTTATTCAAATAAACTTTTACAAGTACTTTTGAATCGTCAAGTGAATCTACCACTGGTTCGGAATGCCATTCCTACCGAGAAGAACCAGCAAGAAACTCGGTGGTTGCTCTTTTTAAATAATTCATTTACAATAATTTTATTACATCAATGTGTACATAAGTAACCGCTGTCCTTAGCATTGCCGGAGCGATCAAATCCATGCTCCTCTATCATTCACATAGTCTTCAACAGTATAATAAGCTTTTTTTAGGAGCATACATTTAATAAATAGCAAAGGCGTTTGCGAAGGCGTTTGTGGAGACGCGGACGCGTTATGATGAGTTGAAGGTTAAGAACGTAACGCTTGTTGTTGTGTATAATTATATGCTGCTTGTGCTACGTGTGATGCCAGAGGAATCATGATTATTCAAATATATTATCTGTATATTCCTTGAAGCTATATCCTATAAGATTTAACGATGATAAGTAAAATATTTTAATTAAAATAGTTCTAGGATATCTTCCAGACAATTTAGAATTAATATATTATGAGGTAGATAATTATCACCATATTATAATAAATTTGTCAGGTACTCAACTCTAGCGAGAAGGTCCGCTATTACTTTGTTTTATTAAATGCAAGTCTCTTAATTAATATAAATGTTTTCAGCAAAGCGTACGATATAAATTGGTTGTATAGTAGCACGACTACTTTTTGTACGCTTATACTGATATATATATAATATGCAATTATTGTTTAATTATGGCTCTTTTGGCCTTATTTTTATTATGTCCCCCCAGGCGTTTTGTCTATATTTCAAATTCGCGAGAGCTCTCAATAATAATTTAATACACTTATTTCAGGATAATAATTCTCTGTCCTTGCAGAAGAATTAATACTTTTCTTTTTCCTCGCGATAATAAAAAAAATTAGCGTTACGAGGCGTTGTGAACGCTTTCTTTAATCTAGAGATATGTTCTTGAAGTTTAGAGGAGTATACAATAATATCATCCAGGTATATTAAGCAATGGATGACTTGTAAACCTCTAAGAATATTGTCCATCGCTCTTTGAAAAGTAGAGGAAGCTATCTTCAAACCGAAAGGCATTCGTCAAAACTCGTAGTGACCGAATTGCGAGCTAAAAGCGGTTTTACAGTGGTCTTCTTGAGCTATTTCTATTTGATGATAGCCTGAAGCTAAGTCTAACGTAGTGAAGTATGTACTTTTACCTATTTTATCAAAAATATTGCCTATATTCGGTAATGAGTATTTATCATCGATAGTGATTTCATTTGATTTTCTAGAATCGATTTCCATACGATACTTTTGTTCGTTAGAAGCGTCCATTTTCTTCGGGACTTTGTCAACAGGAGCACTCCAAGATGTAAAACTCGGTTTTATATTGTTTTTTTCTAATAACTTTTCAACTTGGGTCTTAATTTCAGCTGCCTATGTTGGCGGCTGTCTACAAGGTTTAATGTGAATTGGGTCATCATTCTTAGTTCGGATATGGTGCTTTGTTTCATGCGTAAAACTCAAAGGAATATTTTCACTGTAAAATATGTCTCTAAACTCATAGCATTAGTTAAAAATTAATTCTTTTTCCTCATGATTCATATGGCTAGTACGCAGTTTTTCTAAGTTATCTAATAAAATTTCTGTGCAGGTGCATATATCGTTTCTATTCTTTTTAGGGTTCCGTACCAAAATGGTAAAATGGAACCCTTATGGTGCGACTTTCTCCGTCTGTCTGTCCGTCTGTCCGTCTGTCCGTCTGTCCGTCCGTCACACTCGATTATTTCAGTAACTACCGAAGCTATCGACATGAAATTTGGAATAGTTGTGTATATTAGTGGCCCAAAGACACTGGAATAAAAAAAATTTGGAAATTATTTTTGTTCTTATTTAAAAAGGGAGGAAAATCTGAGGGTTGAAAATTAAAAGTGAGATAACTGTACTGTGTGGGGTATCATATGAAAGGGTTTACTTTGTACATTCTAAAACAGATTTTTAATTATTTTTAGTTATGATAGTTTTTGATTTATCGGGGAAAATGTCAAAAAAAATACCGTTCCCCCCCCCTTATCTCCGGAGTTTACCAATCGAAAAATTTGAAATCATTATGGTCAATAGTAATTTACGTATATTTTACAGGAAAACTATAGCCAATGCTCTAACTAGCATAGTTTTTTTGATATTAACAATAAACCTCTACAAACAAAGTTAGTCTTGCGGTTCATTAACAAAGGTAATTATTTATTAATAATGGTACGGAACCCTTCATGCGCGAGTCCGACTCGCACTTGCCCGGTTTTTTTATTTTTCTCTAGTCTTCTCTATTAGTAGGGGGCTAGAATTCGACAAATTTTGACTTTCCTGTTGCTGTTGTGCAATTGATGAAAATTAATTCTATTATTATACATTTAGATACCATCTTATAAGGAAGTATATTTCTAGGACGTTCCGACCAATTAGAATACGTTATGTAACCTTTTAAATTTTTGAAAATCATTTACACTTAAATTTGCTGGTTATTTTGTTGAATAGAATTTAGATTCGAAAAGGAACGGCTCTAGCGCTCATGTTTTGAATCAAAAATTGGAATCAAAGCTGACATTTCTTATATTTTGCTGCGTGAATCATTACTAATAAAAACTATGGAACACGTAGTCATATTTGGATTCAACACAGATTTTTTTCATATTCATTGACTATATGGAAGAGGTCAATGCGATTATTAAATTACGGGTCTTTTAGCTTTCACCCAGACACACAGGCCTCAAATATATTTCCGCATGTTTTTTTTTCGCAAAGATTATTTTTCTCTTTTTCACGAGGGATTATTTTTTTCTCCTTTCGCGAGAGATTTCTCTATTTTGCGAGAGATCACTTTTCTCTTTTTCGTGAAAGATTATTTTTCTCTTTTTCACGAGAGAGTGTTTTTTTCTCCTTTCGCTAGAGATTTCTCTTCATCGCGAGAGATCACTTTTTTGCGAAAGATTATTTTTCTCTTTTTCAGAAGAGATTATTTTTTTCTCCTTTCGCGAGAGATTGCTCCTATCCTAAACTAGGCTAGGTCTAGCAAAGTTGAATCTGAAATAATTAATAATTATATTCCATGGGTCGATAATAAATATTATTACGATTACTGCATGTTACAAGTAGTTTAGGATTGCTTGCGGTGGACGCTTTATTACTTTGATTAATACTGCTGGTCTGGTCTGCTTATCAAAGTTAGTTTCCTCTATTACGATTTGTAAAGCCTCTTTTAGTTTCTGAGGTTTAAATACGGTTACAGAAATCGGAGAACTTTTCGTTTGCTCTAATCTCCAAAATATCTTTTTCTCCCCAGGCACTTTGCCTAAAATATATTTTCACTTTTTGTGAGTGATTCCTTTTTTTCTCCTTTTCGCGAAGGATTACTTTTCTCTATTTCGCGAGAGATTATTTAAAATAATACTCATTTAAAAACTATTACAAGTAGTTCATCAAAGGAGGCATCGGCTCGTCTAGCCGATGTGCTCCTCATGTATTATAGTAAGATTAATAACGATTGATCCTTGGAAATGAATTTGCGAAGACGCTTGATGTTGCGAATTACGATTGTGATTGAGAATGCGAACTGTGCGCTTGCTTTTAGATCCGTCAAAGCTGCGCGTGCGGCTAAAGGATTGTATTTTTTCAAAACTTATAATTCATTTTTTTAACAATTTTCTAATTACTTTTTAGAAATAGCTGACGTATTTGATACTTCATAATTTTACTATAAAGTGTTTGGCTTACATAGCTGAATATTTCATAAAACTTTGTCCGATGAGTGATTGTAGACAGGTAAATTAATTGTATTAAAATTATCTCTAGGATATTTTTTAGAAAAGTAACATCATACAAATGAAATGTTATGGAATATATTATAATTAACATTATTATTTTGCGATATTATACAATAAGAATACGCGTCATTTTCCATTAATTTTAAAATGTTTTTACTTAAATGAGATAGATTTTTTTTTATCCACTACAAGATTATTGTGCCACACTCGTATCTTATAGTAATTATTAGGTACTTGATTCAATTAGTCGATAATATTGATTAGTCGATTGTTATTAATGAATATTTGTATTATAAGGATCATATCCCACAGCTGGGGTATTCATAATATTTGTTATTTTAATTTTTAACTAAGTATAATATTATGATTTTTATCCACTAAGCGATAAAAATTTTAATCATTAGTTTTAATTAAACTCTCTTATAGAGTTTGTGTATTTACTTAATATAATAATAACTATTATATATAATTCCTTATCCTTATCATCTCCAATTTTACCTTCCTCCAATCTCCAACCTACCTTCTCGAGAAGAAAATTCGTACTATTCGTACATGAAGATATTATGTAAAGACATAAAAGAGAGATTCAGAGACCTACTGAACTATCATGATCCATGCTATTTTAAGTAAAACCCATAAAATTTGGGATGTGGTATATCCAGAAATCGATGCTGTTTTTGGTACATCTGAAAACAGGATACTTCAGGAACATACAGCAATGATGATTACAAAAGTAACGAAGACTACGAAAGATACGAATGCTACGGAAGCTACAAAAGGCTTTACAAGAAGAAAATTTGCAGGCATGAAATAATATGCTATCATCCATACAGGTTGTTTTTAGTACATCTGAAAACAGCATACTTCAGGAACATACAATGATGATTATATAAGCAAAGTAGACTATGAAAGCTACGAATGCTACGGAAGCTGCAAGAAGCTGTCACTTTTTACGAGAAGAAAATAATAAGCTGTCATCCAGGCTGTTTTTAGTATATCTGAAAACAGCTACTTGAGCTACTTCAAGAGTATACAGCAATGATGATTAAAATAAGCAACGAAGGCTACGAAAGCTATGAATGCTACAGAAGCTACAAAGAGCTATCACTTTTTACAAAAAAGAAAATTTAGAATCATGAAAACCATACAGGCCGTTTTAGTATATCTGTAAACAGCAAATTTCAGCAATGATTATTACAGCAACGAAGACTACAAAAGCTACGTATAAGCTACAAGATACGACGGGCTCGTAGCAAATAACTTTTCAGTGCAGAGTTAGTTAAACGAGAAAGTAAAGGTATACAGTGAAGGATAGAATAAGAATATGATTGTTAGTAATAATTATAAGTAAGATTGTAAAAATAAAATTATGTACTCATTCAAATCTCTAGTTTTTCATTTTTTGAAAACAAAAAGTAAATTGGTTTATTATAAATCGATAATGCAGTCTAAGATGGTAGAAGGCTCTTCGGGTATAGCAGTTATATTAAACCTCTAATCGGTTTCTACACGTCATCGTACCGAAACGCGCGTATGGCGGCACATCTTTGCTGGTAGTGTGGTAGCTAGCAACAACCAAAGCCTTTCCAATTTGGGAATTTTTCACCACTCTCATAGGAGAGAGTAAATTAGAGCTCAGACCCACCACACTGCTCCAATGCGGGTTGGCGGGCTTTGACGACTATTATCATGTCAGTGATTATAACCGGGAGCGACGGCTCTCCGAGGCACGGGGGCGAAACACAAACAACTTCTAACTCCGGGCTAGTACTGATAATTTCTAGTCAGAAAACCCCAATACTTAATTATGGCCCGACCCGGGACTCGAACCCGGGACCTCTTCGGCCGCAGTCGAACATGCTAATCACTAGACCAACGAGGCAGTTATCATCGCTCACTTTAATAAAACACACTGCAACATAATACATACCTCACACGCGGCACCAATTAGTAGGTAGGAAAAGGTAATCCACCCCATTTCCCCTCGGCAATTAGGGCGAGGTGGAACCGGATGAAAAGTATCCCGGATATAGCTGATGCCACTCCCTAACGAGCTCAGTATGCCAAGTAGGTATCAATTCTGTATAGATTGGTAATTCATACAAAATCCATACTCCATACTAAATTTAATATTATAAATACACAAAAGTGTGCCTGAAATAGTGTTCCCAGAAAATAAATGTATCTAGGTACCTTATATTATTTCAACAAATAAATTGATTTTGATTTTTGTGTCTGTCTGCTACGCTTCAACGCCTTTACGATCTTTTTAACAGATTTTGATGAAATTTTGTAAGGAAATTTTATCCCGGGGAAGATAGGCTGCTTTTTATCACGGAAAATAAAGGAGTTTCCGCGGAAATCAAAAAACAAAATCCGCGCGTACGAAGTCGCGGTCATCCTCTAGTACAGATATAGGAGATATAGGTTACATTCCGACAGACATAGATATTTGGATCCCTGAAAATTAATGAGCATTTTGAGAAAATTCACTTGCTTGCATAATAATAATCAATCAATCGTTTATTTGCTTGTAACATTCTACAATTATGACGACAGTCCAAAAGTATAGTCCAAACATGTTTCGTCAATCCTGACGTGCAAATTAAGAATTAGGTGCTTAATCAAAACTAACAATATTTAAATCTTCAAAGGATTTATAGGGGGTTACTTACTATTACTAGATAGGTACTTACATAATATAACTTGGTAATAGTTTTAGTTAAAAAAAACATTATGTTTTTTTACCGTGGGAATAGGGGAAACCCACATCCCTGAGAGTTCTCCGTATTATTCTCAAAAACGTGTGAAGCTGCCAAACCGCACTTGCCCAGTGTGGTGGACCATGGCCTAAGCACATCTGACCTTACTGAATTTTACTCGAAAGTCGACACTTATTGCTTAATGGAATACTCAAATTACTCAAAACTTCGCCGAATAGTTCTAATCTTATGATGAAGGTGGTAAGTGCCACCTGTCTTAAGAAAAATAGAATAATATTATGAAAAAATATTGGAAACGTTAGCAAAGTACGTCATAATTGAAAATGTATGTCTCGGCAGACGTATAAAAAACCTGAAACGATCATAACCCTACAAAGTCACCCCTGAGGAGCATTTAACAAACAGAAATTCTTCAGTTTTTGCATAATATTAACCATAAAGAAAAATAAATTATAGGAAAATGAACTCTATGATGCAATGTACTAAGGGCTATCGCTTATATTAAGTAATAAATTAATACCATCGTTTAGCAATACACAGTGGGGCAACGTCTTTGGTGTGGCGGATGAAACGTTTTTATGGCACATGTCACGAAAGATGTTGTTAGTAGGATGTGTAGGTGACCTTATAACCTACTGTATTATTATAGCATACTACTCAGGTAATGTATATTCAACATGTCATTGAATCTCAGCTTCACAACAATAATCGAAGAAGAATTTACGTGTTTGAGTATGTTTAATTTTTTTATAGCAAAAACGAGCTTTTTTTATGAAACAATATCTAATTCACTCTTGACCAAAAACCTAAATGCGAAAGTTTGGATGGATGGATATTTGTTACTCAATCACGCCAGAACAGTTGATTGGATCTGGATGAAATTTGGTAAATACAAATGGATTAGTTAGAATAACACGTAGTCTACTTTTTATCCCGGAATTTTTTTAAGAATTCATTCATTGCACAACTGTATGATTGCTAAATTTTTACAATACCATAAACCGCGAATTACAAAACCATTTATAGCAAAATAAACTTTATTATTTCGTAATAAGGTGTACAATTTAGTCACAAATCGACCCTCGTTTACATTTCAAAGTCTGTGAGGTTAAATTGTCGACGGTCATTAAAACACCCACAACTTTATGAGTGGAATAATAAAAAAAGTAACTTTTACAACGACCCTAGGCAACCTAGGGTTTATTTTGATGATGTACTCAATCTACGAGCTCTAACCCACCTTTTTAGGCACTTAATATTATAAATGCGAAAGTGTTGGTTTGTTCTTCAATCATCCGCAACAAAGCAACGCGTCGACGTGATTTTTTTCATGGGTATAGTTGTGGACCTGGAGAGTGACATAGGCTTTTTATCCCGGAGAATTAAGGAGTTCCGTGGGAATTCAAATATACTTATTCTAAGCGAACGAAGTCGCGGCTCGCGGTCATCAGCTAGTAATTAATATACCTTGCTTTAGCGGTGAAGGGTTCAATTGAGGGCTCAATAGGGTATTTGTATTTGACAAGTAGTTAAATCAGCCTTTAAATTTTAAAGAAAAAAAACAGCAACTTTTTTTTCAAACGTCAATACGCCCGCTTAGTATGGGATTTTGTATAAAATACTTACTACTTATGACGTCACTAAAAGTCAAAGCACTCTTTTAATTTAATCGATAGTTCAAAATGGTTATCAAACATAAAATTAACAGGATATTACGTATTTTGTTGAAGACTAGCGGATGCCCGCGACTTCGTTCGCGTGGCATAAGTTTTTTAATTCCCATAGGCATTCCTTAATTTTCCGGAATAAAAAGAACCCATGAAAACAAACAAGTCGATCCGTTGCTCTGTTGCGGCGTGATTGAATGACTATTTAACTTCCTTTGGGATAGAATTTATAAAAACTGTGAATTATGTATTTCATAATTTAAACCGGTAGCCCAAATATCAAGTTTCATGGCTATGACCTGAAAAACGCCAGCCTTTTACCCCAACATCCCCTATTTTACCAGTTGGGGGTTAGAATTTTGAAAAACCGTTACACACTTACTTCTTTATATTATACCGAAAGCCAAAATACTAAATTTCGTCGTTAAAACTTAATGAAGGACATTCATCCAGTATTTCACCCCTTTGTGGGTCGAATTTTCAAAAATGGTGAAACACGTACTTCTGCATATCTAACTGAAAGCCCAAATGCTAAGTTTCATGGCTATAACTTGAGAAATATCTTGAGAAATTTGTAAGTTGAAAGTTTATATGAAAGTCTTTTCAACCCCTATTTCACTCCTTCGGGGGTAGAATTTTCAAAAACTGTGAAACACGTATTTCTTTATTTTTTACCGATAGCTCATATACCAAGTTTCATGAATATAACTTGAGAAATGACGGACTTTCATACAAACTTTCAACCCCTATTTCACCCCTTAGGGGTGGAATTTTGAAAAATCCTTCCTTATTGAGCGCTTACGTCACAAAAGGAAGCTACTGTCAAAATTTCAAGTCTGTAACCCTAGCGGTTTAGGCTGTGCGTTGATATATAAGTCAGTCAGTCAGGACTTTGAATTTTATATATTATAGGTTATGTATATTGTATAATATATAAAATTTATGTGTCCTATAGATTATGTTAATGATAGAGTACCTACCATGGATTTGACTCGCTCCAGCAATGTTAAGGACAGCTGTTACTTATGTACACATTGATATAATAATTGTAAATGAATTATTGAAAAGGGCCACCACCGAGTTTCTTGCTGGTTCTTCTCGGTAGGAATGGCATTCCGAACCAGTGGTAGATTCACTCGACGTTTCAAAAAGACTTGAAAATTAGTTTAATAGAATAAAATAATGAAAAAAATATTAGTTTGAGTTTGGCAGGTCCTGTAATGGCATAATGTTAGCTATGAAGCTATGATGGCATCCGCTGAGAAAGGATTTTTGAAAATTCAACCCATTGGGATTTTAATTAGGGTTCCGTACCCAAAGGGTAAAAACGGGACCCTATTACTAAGACTCCGCTGTCTGTCTGTCTGTCTGTCTGTCTGTCTGTCTGTCTCCAGGCTGTATCTCATAGACCGTGATAGCTAGAGAGCTGAAATTTTCACAAATGATGTATTTCCGTTGCCGCTATAACAACAAATACTAAAAATAAAAAATATATATATAAAAAGGGGGGTCCCCATACAATAAACGTGTTTTTTAATAATTTAAAACTTACTACATGTTTGTACGGAACCCTCGGTGCGCGAGTCCGACTCGCACTTGGCCGGTTTTTTTTTATACAAATCAAACCTAACGTGAGGGAAGCCGCTGGCAAACGTTTTATGATATACCTACAGATTTTTGTCACAAAAATCATACGTTGTTTGAGGGAATGAAAAACATAAAAAATAACCACCCAGAACTAGCGCTGCTGAAAAAAGGCACTTTCTCCGTGTAATTGCATTTATCGCGATCGGTTTACGTGCACTCCTTTTTGTAATTACGACTCCATACTATTAATCTACATCTAGTGATTTCCATACTAACATTATAAATGCGAAAGTGTGTCTGTCTGTCTGTCTGCAGCTACGCTTTCACGGCTCATCCGTTCAACCGATTTTGATGAAATTTGATGCAGGGGTAGGTTGAATCCCGGGGAAGGACATAGGCTACTTTTTATCCCGGAAAATTGAAGAGTTCCCGCGGGAATCTAAAAAACTTAATCCACGCGAACGAAGTCTCGGGCATCACCCAGTTTCTTATAGTGACAAAGATGTATCTGTGTATGGAAACAATCGACATTGCGTGCAGCGTCCCACAAGATAGTTTAATAACTTACACTTATCGGCTGGGCCGATTTTCATGGATTTTGATTTGTTGTATTTGTCTTCGTTCCGAATAGCAGAATAATAATTAAATTATAAATAATAAGAGGAAAATCATTTTCCCTTGATTTTTAGGGTTCCGTACCCAAAAAGGAAAAAACGGAACCCTTATAGGATCACTTTGTTGTCCGTCCGTCTGTGTGTCAAGACGCTTTTTCTCAGGAACGCATGGAGGTATCAAGCTGAAATTCATATCATATACTCAGGTCTACTGTCCCTTGGAGCTGTGAAAAAATCAAACTTCGAAGCCTACACAATCAAAAGATAAAGCCGGATATGCTGCAAATTTTCGACATAAACGACACTCGCAAGGGAATCATAACCTACAATACAAACCTACATAGTTCCTAAATAGATCCAGGACACAACCTCTGATACCAATACGTTCTAACTTAAGGAGCAGTGTAATTGGGATAGACACAGTGTCAAATGCTTTAGATAAATCTAGAAAAACGGCAATCGTTTTTTCTTTAGCATCAAGGCCCTTAGTTATGGTGGTGACAAGCTCTAACACAGCGTCATCGGTGGACCTTACACCACGTATTGATTATTAGATAAGATATTATTTTTGTTAAGATATTGGAGGAGGCGATTATTTATCAGTTTTTCCAGAATCTTAGATATTGCAGTAAGAACAGAGATTGGTCGATAATTGTTGACACTGAGTCTATCCCCGCTTTTATGAATTGGATGAATTAATGCCTTGTTGAAGACAGAAGGGAAAACTCCTTTGGTAAAATAGATGTTAAAGATGTATGTCAGTAGAGGAGATGTAATATTTTGCTTTTTAAAAAGAGAAACTGCTGAGTTTCCAGCCGGTTCTTTTAAGCAGAACCTATTCTGTGGTAGTAAGTAGGTAATATTTATCTACTAGTAGTAGAGTTTATTGAAGGTGTAATTTATTTAATCTAGGGCTTTAACACCTGACCTAAATACAAACGAGATCCTAAACAAACACAATGTACAGGCCAACAAGTAACTCGTCTGAAAGTAGACGATACATTATTATATTATGTATTACTAGATGATGCTCACGTATTCATCCTAGTGGATTTTGATTTTTATAATCTTTCGGATTTATCGGAAAAAAATTGATTTAACTCTATATATTCTTGGTTTCTCCGCTAAGCACACAGTTATCTCTTTACGAAATCACAGATTTACAAATGTCGTAAAATTTTAAGTACAATTACCAGAATAACTTAAACGTGTTATGTTGGATATGTCCGACTACTTTCGAACCCGTTCGGGACCCGTCATAAGCCTGTTCGCGTCGTAAAATTTTGTTGAAAATATGGGCTGTGAAGAGGTTCCAGACAGACACTCTTTTTATCCACACAAGTTAACTGTCTGATTCAGAATTCAAACCACATCATTCTTAACCACGAGAAGAAGTCGCAGTAAAGGACGAACTTGTAATCGAATAAAATATAATAAATGCTGCCTGTAGCAGCATTAACAGCTGCTGTTTTTAGCAGTACCTTTCATGAAAACCTTATTTTATTTTTTGCTTAAATATATCATGGACCAATTGGTCTTCCAAAAGAATAAAATTGCATATAGCTTCTTTCTTGAAAATCCTTTCTATGTGCGTGGTAACTAAAACGTCAGGGGTTCCGTACATTTACATAAATAATTTCAAACTACCCCCAGCACCCGAGCGTTGAATTTTTTAACTGCTAATTTCCGTTGGCTTCTGTTAAGTTTCAACTTTGTTTACGAATGGGTATATTTTAAGCCGTCTTTAACGAAAACGATTTTATAAAACCTGTATGCCTGTAACCGGTCTGGTCTGGTGGGAGGCTATGGCTGTGGATAGTTATCACCCTAATAATAATAATGTCCTCCCGACCGAATTTCCAGAAGATATAAGCCGTCCGTCCGTCCGTCCGAGATAAGCCATCTGCGCGGGAGATATTAAAGTGCACAAGTGTATGCGCATATAGACAGGTGCACTCTGTTCCTTTACTTTAATTGGCCCATGGGACGGAAAATCCGACACAACCGGTGAGAGGTCAGGCGCAGGGCCGACGGCTTAACGTGCTCTCCGACGCACGGGGGTAAAACACCGCCAACTTCCTGACTCCGGGCTAGTACTGAGAATTTCTTGCCAGGAAAATCCAACAGTTGTTATGACCCGACCCGGTACTCGAACCAAGGACCTCGTCTGCCGCAGTCGAACATGCTAACCACTGGACCAACAAGGCAGTCAAATATCACCCTACCGTGGCAAAGACGTACCGCCAAGCGAATAAGCGTTCATCAGCCTTTTAATTTATTTACGTAGTCAACAAAATTATAATATTATGTTCGTAAGATATTTGTGACAAGTTTCTAGAAGTAAACGTGGTCGGTAGTTCACTGTATCGTGTTCTATGCCTGCGCTGGAGCGTTCGTAAATGGTGCGATTTAGGCCCAATCTTCCGTACTAATACTTAAGTAGAGTAGTAGCGTTAGCAAAAAGAAATTTTGACTTAACATGTGAATTGAAAACTACTTACCCAGAAGGTAGGAAATATAGAGTGTCATTTACATAATTATTATGCATGATATCAGTAATATTGAGTTAAGAACCCTAACACACCTTGATCATTGAATACACCTGTCACCTACGACATTAATTATTTAAAGACATATTTTTACTGTTTTGTGAGTCAGATAGTAATAATTAAAAAAACCCGCTGAGCTTTAAGTTGTGGCCTCTTCTCAGATCAGAGCGTGTTTGGAACCCTCGCAGCTTTAGTTTTAAGATATCGTCGTCAAATAACACCATCACGATGTTTTATACTTTGTAAAATAGACGTTCAAAAAGTGTACCTACTATATATGTACCAATTTTGAATAACTATACTTTGACTTTAACTAATAATAATAATAATAATAAAACTTTTTATTTCAGGCAAATTCTTACAAACTGAAAGCCCATATTTTGTTAGTAACAATTTAACTTAATCTATGTTAGTAAAAAAACAAAAACAAAATACCTACCTAACCTACTCTTATATCTAAAGACTCGGCACGTCTACAAGGCTCTTTGGGGCCTCCTAACCAGAATGTGTGCACCATTCCAGCCCCTCCAGAGAGGGCTGTCCAGCTTAGTAGCCAATGCGCTGAGGAGGGTGTTGGTACTGCTCACTAGCCTGCACATCATAGACGCGGCACGCTTGCGCATGATCGCGTAGAAATCATCCACGCGAGCGTCCGCGAACATGGCCGACGCGCTGCAGTGTCGAGGCCTCCTCAGTCCTCAGCACCGCCCTCAGCACATTGTTATATTTAACACGCAGGGCACCGTAGCACTAAATGTATGTAACGTAAAATAAATTTTTACTTATTTTATGACTCATCATATTATTGAAATATACCTACCTATTAATCAAGGATTCAATGGAATTTTTAAGTCTACCTCGATAATAATTCTTAGTTACCGAGATTAATTACACAAAAATTTATAGAAAAATAAATACTTGCCTGAATATTTTTAAGTTTGAGTTGATGTCAAAACTTTTCTGCTAACGCTACAAGTGCAAGTTATCCAGGCTCAAGATATTTAGCCCATTAAAGCTTCGGAAAGTGGGATCCGGCCCTACGGAGGTATTTTACTAATACCCCCTCTTCACCAACCACCCATCGAATTCCTTCCCCACAAAGATTAAACAGTTTTTGAACTTGAATTAAGTACGTTAAAGTATATTGGTGATGATAACATTTCAGAGGTTTCCCGAATCCGGATAAGACGACCAATGTATTTTAGATTTTCGTTAACTTCGTTTTTTTGCTTTCCTCTTTAGCTCCCTGAGCCTTTCTATTACCTACTGAAGTCAGCAGTCGGTTTTTTACATTCTCCAAATATAATAATATAAGGTTTATATTATAATCATTGTATATTGAACTAAATACTTAATATTATAAAATATTTAAATGGAAATCCTGCGTGATAAGTCCTTAAAACATCGATGTAGAATTTTAGCATAAAATAATATAGAAATCCACATTCCGCCTACTTAACGTGTGCCTGTGACAAAATAATAGCAAAGACGTCAATTAAAATGATTGCTATTTTGGCGGTAAGCTTACTTGCACCACTTTTCCACCAACATTTCAAGCCGTGCAGTTTAAAAAATTACTTCACTAGCTGATGCCCGTGACTTCGTCCGCATGGTTTAAGGTTTTTGTTATTCCCGCGGGAACTCCTTAATTTTCCGGGATAAAAAGTGCCTATGTGTCATTCCAGACTATAATCTATCTCTGTGTCAAATTTCATCCAGATCCGTTCAGCCGTTGGGGCGTGATTGAGTAACAAACATACATCCAAACTCTCGCATTTATAATATTAGTATAGATATTCCGGGGTAATCAAAAACCTTAATGCCTATGTCACTCTCCAGGTACTCACCTATATCTATGCCAAAAATCACGTCAATCCGTTGCTCCGTTGCGGCGTGATTGAAGGACAAACCAACAAACAAACACACTTTCGCATTTATAATATTAAGTATGAAAGTATGAAGTATATAATAAGGTATAGACTATGTATGGTGTTTTATATTTAAATGATCAGTCATCAATCAATTATTGAAACATTGTTTATATTAATGTATTTGTTAACTAGTAACAAGTATAAATTACAAATTTAAAAAACCCCCCGACTAGAAAAAAGCTGATGACCTTCAGACGGATGAACAGATTTTCATGAAACATGGCTAAGAACACTCGGGATAAAATTATCTATGACACAAAAAATACTAAACGAAAAACGGTTCATCCGTTTGGGAGCTACGATACCACAGACAGATACTACACAGATACACAGACAGACACGTTAAACTTATAACACCCCTCTCTTTTTCCGTCGGGGGTTAAAAACAGCAAATATTATTATTCAAGCTTCAAAACACACGCTTAGTATGGGATTTTGTATAAAAATATACTTTTACAAGACGCAGCCTGTGCAAGAAATTAATTCGAATACTTACAAAGTAACATTTAAAAAAGAGTATTATCCAACACAGTAACACGCGGAATCCGGTGCCTACGTCCGTTTTTGCTGATCGTGTAACGTGTAATTAGAGAACCCTACTCAGCCCGGATAACATTGTGTTAGGAAGCGTTTTTACCCTGTTTATAACGATTTAATAGCTTCCCTACCAGATATTTTGGATGATACTTATGGATATTAAAAAGTTAATTAGTATTCTAGTATGGCAACTTTTAATTTTTTAATTATTTTTCAGGCAAGCACTTATAGTAATTTAGTTTTAAGTAACCCTGGTTAATTTTATCACCATCACATCTCATACTTTGTAAACGTGACGTTCAGAAGGTGTATCAATTTTTGATAAATATACTTTGAGTTTGAGTTTGCACTTTTTATAATTTAAGTATTATAACATAGCCCTAGATCTATACTATTATTATAAATGCGAAAGTTTGGATGGGTGGATGTTTGTTATTCAATCACGCTACAACGCAACGGCTGAACGGATCTGAATGAAATTTGGCCCAGAGATAGATTCAAATCAAACCAATATTTTTTTATTCAATTTAGGTACTGCACTATTGACTGAACTTCTAATCAATCACGGTATCTTAAAAAAATAGAAGAGTAACAACAAACTCAGCCCGGGTTTATTTTTAATATCCCCATCTCACAAACATCGTATATTTAATAGAACTATAATAATTAACAATTTGATTAATTATTTATTGCTATTATAGGTACCTAGTCTATATATACCTGTTATATTTTTTAAGTGTCATATTTAAGTTAAACTGTTAGCGCTGCAATAAAGGCTCATTTTATTTTATTTTATTTTTTATACCTAGTCTGGAGTAAAATATAGGTTTTTTTTTATTACTAAAGAGTTCCCGCGGAAACCAAAAACCTCAATCCACGTGGACGAAGTCGTAGCACCATCTAATAAGAAATACATGAAAAACATACGAATTACAAATGGTATTCAAATCGAATACATCGATAATATACATAATACCATATTATAATATCCATCTGTTCACGTTACTCATACCTTGTGTGACATATCATTATACACTATGAATAATACATTAGCAGGCGATGATGTGCTGTATTGAGAACACTGATATTGTCATTATCTATAGTACTGTGTACTTTGCATATCTAGTTTTTAGTTAACTTTGCTTTGTATGCTTTCATGTGTGCAATAAAGTATTATTAAATTTGGCACAGAGATAGATTATGCTTAGTCTTGAATAACACGTAGGCCCGAATAATAACACCCCGGAAAATTAAAAGGTCCAAAGAGTCCCCATCCGGGAACCAAAGAACCTCAATATATCTACGCGGACGAAGTCGCGGGCATCTAAAATCGCACCTGGTGAAATCTTCCACATTTATGACAGAGTTCTTACAAAAATCTTGCTAATATTATAAATGCGAAAGTTTGGATGGATGTATGGTTTGTTACTCAATCACGCGCCAACGGCTGAACGGATTTGGCTTAAATTTGGCACAGAGATAGATTATAGTCTGGAATAGCACATAGGCTACTTTTTATCTCGGAAAATTAAGGAGTTCCCGCGGGAACCAAAAAAACCTCAAACCACGCAGGCATTCGCTAGTAACCACATAAGTTTTCTCCGATTTCCTTACATCAAAAGGAAATGCAATGCTCTGATTATGCAAACGTCCACGAGCACCGATACAGCGCATTATTCGGGCCCGTGCGAAGGCGACGCTATTCCTCTCCGGCGGCCATTACCGCGGACACAATAGACGTACCCTTGATGAGGTTACCAGCGCAACAATACTAAATGGACCCGATATGTTTAAACTTAACGAATCTCCTTATTTCGCTGGCTCAGTAACTCAATGTGGATTGCATTCGACACCACGAGTGATACTGGCAACGTCTAAAGCCATATTGTTTTATTATTATTGTTGACTTTCGTGTTTTAGATTAGGATCCGTATTTTAGGAACGTCGAGGTACGTGACATCATACTGTCATTTCGAGTGAAGCTTCCATTTATTCCTAAGACAACAAGTTTTTCGCACCCAAACTAAGACCTCGCGTCTTATACCTAATTCACAAGATGATGTTATAAATGTGAAAGTGTGTTTGTTGGTTTGTCCTTCAATCACCCCGTATCAGAGCAACGGATCAACTTGCATGGGTATAATTGAGGACCTGCAGGAGTGTGACCATAGATTATTATTATAAACCAAGTAATATTGTCTTTGAGTGTGACATACGCTACTTTTTATGCCGGAAAATTAAGGAAATCCCGCGATATCGATATGACGAAAATTACTTAAATCCAAAACAATGGCGGCCTTTGAATTCTTTTTCGTAGTATGGTTGCAATATTTTATCCATACTATATATTTAAAATGCGAAAGTGTGTCTGTGTGTCCGTCTGCTACGCTTTCACGGTCCATCTGTTCAACCGATTTTGATGAAATTTGGTACAGGGGTAGGTTGTATTCCGGGGAAGGACATATACATATCCTAATCCAAGCGGACGAAGTCGCGGGCATCATCTAGTAAATAATATTTACTGAATGTTTGGAAAAAATAGGTGCCACATCCATACAACCAGCATCATCCGTCCACTTTTAAAACCATTAATTAAGTCTGCAACAGTTTAATTCTAGTCAGAAGAAGTTAATGAGACGTCCGCCATGGCAGTTTTTAATTTTATACCCCCATTTGCCGCCGCCCGCTTGTGTAAACCCACCTTTATTGGACTTACTGCTGCTCCGTTACACCGCTGACTAATTAAACTTTTTAATAATTGCTGTTTTAGCTTTCCCACTTTGGATAAAAGGAGAGTAAGACTACAATTACGTGTACCAGCAATCCGTCGCCCTACGCCAACTCACTATACTTAAGAGTAAGGGCTCCTAGGTAACTAAGTCAATATAACCGCGGTATTCAGCGTGACCTAAGGTTGGAGAGCCTAGACGACTTCATCGCCCGCCTAACAACCCAGGTTTCACAGAGCATTCACAGAGCAGCGATATGAGCACTGAGAGAGCAGAGAAATCACATAGATACATTTACTCTGCATTCAACTCGCGCGCGAACTATAGATACATAACTTTCCTAATGAAAAATTATATTATAATAGTCCGTCAAATTTATCTGACATGTTGTCAGCGTCGCTAATATCTATCTATACTTCTATACGAATATTATAAAGAGGAAAGATTTGTTTGTTTGTTTGTTTGTAAAGGATAAACTCAAAAACTACTCAACCGATTTTAAAAATTCTTTCACCTATAGAAAGCTACATTATCAGCGGCTACATTGCATCTACATTATCAAAGGCTATATTTTATTTTCAAAAAAATTAGAGATCCTTGCGAAAATTGCAATAATGTGAACTAAGTCAGAAAAAATTGTCTCTTTTGAGAGCTTACGAGCTTAATGTAAAACCTGGCTACTGGCCAACTGGCTATTATTGGGTATGGACTATTATGATGATTAGTGCTACCCGTGCGAAGCCGGGGCGGACTGCTAGTTAAAAATAAAATAAAAACAAAAACCTAAACAGGCATAAAAATTAGTTCCAATTTTGGCCACCGGGTCATATAAGTTTGTGGGACTGTAAGTTATAATAATGCTTTTTTTTAATTTGCACACTTATTTTAGCGCCTGACAAAAATAACTAGCAATTAAATGTTTAAAATGTATTGCAACTATTAAAGTGCAATTTATTCTCAAATAATAATTGATATTATATTGCGAGTAATAGTTTATTATGATGATTATTTTCCTTAAAAGCCTTGTTAATTTGAGCGTATGAATTGGAGCCTAATTGGACATGAGTGCATATTCTATGATCAAATTAAGCTCGCCCCAGCGCGCGGTGTGATACCCTTAATTGCGTTTCAAATCCATTAATGCCAGCGATCATATTATTTTGTAATATAATTATCGACCTAAATTGATACGCATTTTAAAAACGTGTAAAGTGTATAAAAATCGACAGTATTAATAATTATTCAATTTATTTTTATAAGCAGTGGCGGCCTTAGGGGGTGGGGTAAGCAGGGCAACCGCCCGGGCCTCGCTCTTGCAAGGGCCTCGCGCCCTCGCGCCCTTCCGCTACAACCCAAGTAGAAAAAGTCCCACCTATCAATAGGAAGTGAGCTAGGTAGATCCAAACTAGTGACAACTACACAGACAATCCACTATGATCTATTATTTTTATCGATCTGAGATGCTAAAGCTGTCAACTGCGAAAGGTAAAAAAACGTGGACGAAAAATAATGGACTACACTCCACTCCACAAGGCTTAAAGGCCTCGCAAATATCTAGCGCCCAGAGCCTCGCAATAGCTAAGGCCACCCCTGTGTTTAAGTATTAGGTACAAGTAGGAAATACAGGTGTCTCTTGTGACGTCATGTTTGAGTCTACTATTATGTACTAAATCAGTTTACTCAATGTCTTGTTGAAGTCGTGCCTACTTCACTATAACGTTTTTCTCAGAGTATACCCCCGTGATTGTATAGTGGAAGGCTTAGGCGTTAATTACGTTCCTACCTCCCTTCTACTGTAAAAGAATAATCGCCAAGTGATTTAGCGTTGGGGTATGAACCGTCGAAACCGATAAGGATTTTGAGTTTTATTTTATTGCCATACCCATAACAAATAAGATAGAATACAAGTTATATATTTTACTCGTGTCTCATTCTGTCGTAGGCTACTTTTCTGAAGTTTCATTTCTGCCGTGTGTGAATTGCACACTCATACTTTTTTGTCACTTATCTTTTTAAGCTATTGCATAGCTTCTATAGCGGGCCTTGAGCGTGGAGACCGAATCCAGAAATTCTGTTACGAAAAAAAACCTGACACTTTGGTTGCTATGACTACTTGTGTTGTTGACTTCAAGTTTCTTTAAAATTATTTCGCCTTTATATTTTCAACAACTTGAAGTCAACAACACAAGTAGTCATAGCAAGTTGATAAAAAATGCTATGCAATAGATTTACCGCGGCAGTCTCCGAGTGCCACACGTCTTTTTTCTTCTTCTTTTCTTTCTAACGACTAGTAGCCTGCTACCATTTTAGACTTTATCATCTAGTATTTGCATATTTCTTTCAGTTTAAAACCTTTATGCAAAATCTCACTCTGTAAAATATCCAATGCATGAAGATTCAGTAGTGCCAGCGTTTGTTTTCTGTATTTCCCTGCTAGTTCGCTCGCATAAATCACTCGTACGCTTTGAGTGATTTACAAGTTGACACCTAGAACTGAAAATACGTTTCACTTTATTTTGCACTTCTATTATTAAGAGCCTTACTGCCTCGTTGGTCTACTCTAGTGGCTAGCTTGTTCGACTGTCCCGAGGTCCCAGATTCGAGTCCCGGGTTTGGCCATAATATTAAGAATTGGGGTTTTCTGACTAGAAATTCTCAGTGCTAGTGGTAGTGGTTTAATACAACTGCCATACCCCTAACAGGTTAGCCCGCTACCATTTTAGAGTGCATCATAACTTACCATCAAGTAAGATCGCAGTCAAAGGCTAACTTGTAGCAGATATTTAAAAAAAATAGATCGTGGTTTTATATAAAAGTCTAACGATAAACAATTAAAAAGATTAAATACAGGAATGTAAACAAGATGTAAATTACGTTCCACGTGCCATTAATAAGTACAAAACGTTTTACCTGAATCACGGATTTGTTTACCTCATTTCGGTAGGGGTAGGGGTAATTGAATTGGCTGATTAAACTCTCTTTCAATGGAGCAAGTCAATTAAATTGTTACATACGACTTCTGGAAGTGGGGGGTTCAAGTTACAAGACTTCTGATACAAAAATTGTATACGTAAAAACTTTTTTGATTTCCTTTTAAAGAAGACTAGCTGATACCCCGCGACTTTATCCGCGTGTATAGTCATTTTTTGGTTCTCGCGGCAACACTCGGGATAAACAGTACCTAGGCTATGTGTTATTCCAGACTATAATCTATCTCTGTGCCAAACATCCAGATCCGTTCAACCGTTGGAGCGTGATTGAGTAACAAACATCCATCTACACCTACATCTACACATCCATCAAAACTTTCGCATTTATAATATAAGTATAGATGAAGTTCATACTGTAAACGAGCTGAGAACCTCCTCCTTTTTTGAAATTCAGTTAATTATTGACCGCTACGGACGGAATCACGGCAGAACTCCTGAAAGCGGGTGGAAAACCGTTACTTAAAGTCTTTCAGCGATTGTTCAATTCCGTCATTCATCAAGGCACAACGCCTGAGGCATGGCACAGGAGCGTTGTGGTTCTTTTCTTCAAAAAGGGTGATAATACCCTGCTGAAGAATTATAGACCCATCTCGCTGTTGAGTCATGTCTATAAGTTGTTTTCAAGAGTCATAACGAATCGTCTCGCTCGCAGGTTTGACGACTTCCAGCCTCCCGAACAAGCCGGATTCCGAAAAGGCTTTAGCACCATAGACCACATCCATACGCTGCGGCAGGTAATACAGAAGACTGAGGAGTATAACCGGCCACTTTGCTTAGCGTTTGTGGACTATGAGAAAGCCTTTGATTCGGTGGAAACTTGGGCGGTATTGAGGTCTTTGCAGAGATGCCGGATTGATTATCGGTATGTCCAAGTGCTGAAGTGTTTGTACGAAAGCGCCACCATGTCAGTCCGTATACAGGACCAGACTACGAGGCCGATCCGACTGCAGCGGGGAGTGCGACAGGGGGATGTTATCTCCCCGAAGCTATTTACCGCTGCATTGGAAGACGTCTTTAAGCTTCTGGATTGGAACGGACTTGGCATCAACATAAACGGCGAGTACATCACTCACCTTCGGTTTGCCGATGATATAGTCATCATAGCAGAGACTCTGGAAGACCTCAATGCAATGCTCAATGACCTCAGCAGAGTTTCTCAACAGGTGGGCCTAAAAATGAATATGAGTAAGACGAAAGTTATGTCTAACGCTCATGTTCCGCTCCACCCAGTGATCGTTGAGAGCTCTGCACTCGAGATTGTAGACGAGTACGTGTACCTAGGACACACAGTTCAGCTGGGTAGGTCCAATTTCGAGAAGGAGGTCAACCGCCGAATCCAACTCGGCTGGGCTGCGTTCGGGAAGCTTCGAGATGTCTTTTCGTCCAACATACCTCAGTGTCTGAAGACCAAAGTCTTCGAATAGTGCGTGTTGCCAGTGATGACTTACGGATCCGAGACATGGTCGCTGACTATGGGCCTGATAAGAAGGCTCAGAGTCACTCAGCGGGCGATGGAGAGGGCTATGCTGGGAGTGTCCCTACGTGATCAAATCAGAAATGAAGAGATCCGTAGGAGAACCAGAGTCACCGATATAGCCCGAAGAGTTGCGAAGCTGAAGTGGCAATGGGCGGGGCACATAGTTCGGAGAACCGATGGACGTTGGGGTCCCAAAGTGCAGGAATGGCGACCCCGCACTGGAAGGCGTAGCGTCGGCAGACCCCCCACACGGTGGACAGACGACATCAAGAGAGTCGCAGGGAGTCGCTGGATCCAGGCGGCGCAAGACCGTGGCTTGTGGAGGACCCTACAAGAGACCTATGTCCAGCAGTGGACGTCCATCGGTTGACGACGACGACGACGACGACGATTGACCGCTATATTAACGCACACTATGCCATTTAAACTTTTGTGATATTTGGTTAGTGCAGGTGTATTTAATTCGTTATTTTTAGTGGTTTATTGTTAAGAATAACATAATAAAAAAAATAAAAAGCTTATCAATATGGGCAATGAAGTACCTAAATAATATAAATTACTAGCTAATGCCCGCGACTTCGTCCGCGTGGATTGAGATTTTTCAGTTCCCGCGGGAACTGTTTAATTTTCCGAGATAAAAAGTAGCCTATGTGTTATTCCAGACTATAATCTATCTCTGTGCCAAATTTCATCCAGATCAAACATCCATCCATACATCCATCCATCCAAACTTTCGCATAAATTATAATATTTATTTGATTTGATTGATATGATATTTGATTGATTGATTGATGATATTTGATGTGACATCAGAAAATTAATTGATAGTCTGTCGTTTAGAATAGGTATATAAAATATGTATTTCTTTCCGCTCTCCGCTCATATTTGAGCCACTAGTGTACAGGAAGTGATTGGATATGAAATTTTAATGCCCGGGAGTGGAAACCCAATCACTTAGCGATTGCTCAGGTGATCGGGATTACCCGTTGTTATAAAAAACGCTGTGCAGAGTTAAATTTAGTTTTATTGGTCATAGATTCTGCCAGCTGATCTATCTAGCTCACCTGTTCTCTAACTCAGTGGCTACCAAAAAATGAGTGCTACCCACATATTTTTATCCATTGAAGGTTTGTTAAGAAATGTTATTTTTATTTTTTCATAGCAAACCACCTATTCTCTAACTGCCCTGAGTTTCGACTCAGTGACTGGTTTCAGTCGAATGGAATTTTATGTAAATGCATTTATTAGCTGTTCCAGAAGATCAATTAAACTTTCTGGGTCTATAAAATCATGATTTACCTAATCCCAATCGAATTTCTGCAGTGTCCCTGGCGCAGTGGTCTTACTAGTGAGAGGTTCCGGGTTCGATCCCCGGCAGGCTCAATTCGGGAATACATATATAATATAATTGCTAAGGGCTGGTGGGCTTAGGCCGTGGCTAGTTACCACTTACCACCCTACCGCCAAGCGATTTATCGTTCTGGTACGATGCCGTGTAGAAACCGATAGGGGATGTGGGTTTAACAAAAGTGTCATACCCCCAACCGGTTAGCCCGCTACCATCTTAGACTACATCAGCACTTAGAATCAGATGTGATTGCAATCAAGGGCTAACTTTTAGTGGCGTAAAAAAATCCAAGATTTCCGTAACAAGACAATTCCGTAACTACAAACTGTAATTTTTAGTACGGAACTCTAAAAACGCGTTAATAGGCATGATGACTGACTTTAAAAAATGGTTAGATTATGTTCGGAAGTATCTACTATTTCGAAAAAATATCTTATTTCAGCAGAAAAATAAAGTTTGGTAGATAAAATTAGCATTTGAAATTTAAATTTTAAAATTCACGCCAAAACGTTCGGCGGTGTCATGGCGTCGTTGTGACGTCACTATTGTTTTTACCAATGTACTCTGTGCAGTGTGCAGTAAGCAAAAGTGTGATTTTCAAAGCTCGAAAACAAACAATTGTGACGTCATTCGCTTCTTTGTGTTTTATGCAATATGGCGGATTGCTGTATTTTATAGTTTTATTTTATCAAAATAAATAGCAATCTCACTAGAAATAGAAAAATAAATACGTTTTTTATAATCCATGAATCTTATTTCATTAGATAAATGCATAATTTCATTGATTCTTGGTTACTGTCATCATGCCTATTACTGCACAAGTCATGAATTTGTGCGGCATTCAATATTCATGACGAGTATTCGTTCGATTCATTGGCGCAAAATTAGACGTAGCAGGAGTTAACCAATCTTTTTCATTCATTCATTTTCCTCTTTTTATTCCAATCAGTGGAAATGCATCAATTCGAGCGATTGGGACAAAAAGATCGGCACTTCGTTAGCTGTCTCTTTAAATACCCGAGTAATGCACCGAAGTCGAAGCAAAATTCGTATCTAACTTCGATATAATGGAAATAAATAAATAGAAGTTTATTTCATAGAGGTATTGAACTAAGTTTATCATATTACTAGCTGATGCCCGCGACTCCGTGCGCGGATTGAGGCTTTTTAACCTTTGGCCTTTCCCGGGATGTTAAGTTACCTACCGCTACCAAAGATACCAAATTTCATCAAAATCGGTTGAATAGATGGGCCGTGAAAGCGTAGCAGACAGACAGACCGACAGATAGACAGACACACTTTCGCATTTATAATATTGATAGTACCTACTATGGTGGTGGTATGTATGGTTACTACTATTACCTATTCTGTGGTATAGATTCCGCGGGAATTAAAAACCTTTTCACACCACTCGCTCAACAACGCCTTATTACATGGCCTGTTATCTGAGGTTAAAGTAAGACATTAAATCCCTAGGGTTATAATGTGATTTGAATTTAGAATCATCGCGCATCTGAAGCAAGATCGAAGGAAATTCTATTCATTCCAAAGAGGTTTTATTCATAATTCTTATTGCTATATCTATAAAGTCTAATTTCGGTAAACAGAATGTGTTCTCAGCAGGCGCGGCCAACTCGATTTTCGAAAACCAAAGCCGTGGCCCACTAGATTCGCACTGACGACATTTGTTTGTCAAATCGAATAGGCCACGCCAGTTGAAAGAAGTGGTTGTATCGCGAGGTGTGAAAAGTAGAGTATTCACCGTAGGGGTAATGCTGTATTAATCTTGGGCGCCCCTAATTCCCGCGCTACTCTCAGGATTCTAGATGCAACACCCTCGCTACGCTCGGGAGTTACTCTACAAACCCTCGTTCCGCTTGGGATTTATCCCGGCGCCCGTGACATAATACATCGCATTACCCCCGTGGTGAATAATCTACTATTATTCACACGGACGAAGTGTCGGGCATCATCTAGTAGAGGATAAAAAACATGATTAAAAAATTAGGACTATTTATAACGCAATCTTAAAATAATCTTAAAATGTTTCCTTCCCCAATAGATTGATGACTCCAGTCCGTCAGATAACGTCCACTCCGGTAAATTAGAAAAGTTATTCCACCCCCCTTCGCGTTAAATAGCCTCGATTTTTCTCTGAATTTCCTTTTTTTCAGCAAACGCATGAGGCGTTGGTTTGTATAAGTAAATATAAACTCTTTATTACACCGACTACAGCAAATTAACGTTTCCCCACTGCTGGGCACAGGCCTCCACTCTCATAGGAGCGAGTGAACTAGAGCTTAGAGTTTAGACACACCACTCTACTCCAATGGGGGCTTTAATGATTATTATTATCATGTTAGTGATAATAATCGGGAGCGACGGCTTAACGTGCTCTCCGAGGCACGGGGGTGAAACACCGCCAACTTCCAACTCCGGGCTGACACTGAGAATTTCTAGTCAGAAAAACCCAATAAGTACCTACCATATTATGGCCCGACCCGGGACTCGAACCCGGGACCTCGTCGGCTCCAGTCGAACATGCTAACCACTAGACCAACAAGGCAGTTATTTTACTTTATTACACACAAACAGATAACAGAACAGAGGTAACACAAATCGTGACAGCATTTACGAATTGTTACGGTGTAAAGGCGGCCTAAAAAAATGATAAGTATAGTTTTGACAAAGAATGTATTAAAATGATTGTAATAGTGAGGGGAAAAAATAAAAGGCTTATTTATTTAAAGGCGGCCTTATCACTACGAGCGATCTCTTCCAGGCAACCTATAATATGAATGGAGATAGGTTGTATGATGACTGGTGGTGCACACGTGTAAATTTATAAAAGAAAAACAGGATAAAGGACATTGACCAAATTCGCCTAAGAATCAACATACGTTTGAAATATACAGAAATTCTTAGCTTATTTTATAACCTTTATTCCAAATATTAGAATTCAACGGACACTTCAAATTAATTAAAAGTAAATAAATGGGTATTAAATTGATTACTATACGTTTCCGTCTCTCGATTATTAACCACAGATCAATAACTTACAGGTTAAAATAATATCCAATACAACCGCTTGAGCGCTAGATCCGTATCGTAAGAAACAAGATAAAAGCAGCTTAAAGTGCTAAGTGCGCTAATATTCTGAATCTCGCAACGCCATCTATTGAAAGTACAATAATTTAATATTTCTAACGCCATCTGTGAAGTTATCCATGAACTATGACGATACCTGCATCCTTATTAATAACGCCATCTGTAATGTTTTTGACGGACTACTGCGAATCTTGTCTTATCTACATACTGTTTACAGCTGTATTACAATTGGTTAAAGATGACATTTATTTGATCAAGCAGATTGATTGTGAAAGCTGAAATATCCTCAAAATTGAAAAAATTTTTGGTTATAAGTAATTTCTTAGCAAGTGTCCGTTGTTTTAATCTGCTCTCAAGTATAAAAAGGTATTAATTTGAACCCAGTAATCAATGTTTTATGACGGTTGGTTCTTAGGCGAACTTTGTATGGGGATGGAACAATGTCCTTTGTTTGGATAAGTGAATACGTTACGATATTTCAGTTATAGTCGCTGGTCTGAAACCACCCCAAGCCTATCGCTGGCCTCGTCTCAGAATGAGAAAATCATTGTCAACGCCGCTGGCTAAATATTATATGCACCTACTCTGGTGCTGCAGATTTCCAGATATGTATTTTGATTGCACATAACGCTGAAAGTTTTTACGTAGGTACATAGGTACCTATCGGAAGTTAATTATATTCCTAGTAGGAATATAACCGGTTTTACTTTTAATTCAAATGTAAATGTAAGTTATGAAGTATAGTCACCATTTCTATCACGTTATTTCGACTCCTGCGACCGTAGACGAAGTTTCGGGCATTGACTCCGTAAAAAGTTATATTTTATTTTCTTATATTCCCACGTGACGGAATAACACTCGAAGTCAAGCGAACTATTAGTGATCGTTAACTGACGCGGGCAAGTGTGGTGTGTACCCGACCTGTGACGTCACTACCACATTGATTGATGCCCAAAGTGCCGAGTGGATGGGGTGACCATAAGTAAGGCCTGGTGTAAGGCCGGCTTACACCAGGGGCCATACTACCAACGCATAAAGCCATATTGTTGTTGACTTTCGTGTTTTAGAATTATAATCCTTATTTTAGGAACGTCAAGGTAAGTGATATTAAATGTAATTTTGAGGAATATTATTTAAGTATTCCCTTAAGCGTTGGCAGTATGGCCCCAGTAAAACCTGCATCAATGTTAGAATCTTGTTGTGATTGGCTGAATTTATGGTATTCTTGATAATAGAAGCAGTGATAGTCTAGTAGTCAAGACACCCGACCGCTTGTTCGTGGTCGCCGGTTAGCTCCCCGGGCACGCACCTCCAACTTTTGAAACTTATGTGCGTTTTCGCGGAAACACTATAGAAGGCACGCCCGAGAATTCTATGTTCTCAAAAGGTATGTGATTCCCTGACAGTCATTCAGACAGTGGTTAATATCAGGCTTGACTTCTGGCTTAGTATCTGACGGCCGCGGCTGATTAAGGTTGATTAAGGTTTTTCATTAAAGCAGCAGACAGACCGACACACCTTTGCATTTATAATATAATGAGTATGGATTTGATAGTTCTAATGTCCTGAAAGATTTATACGCATGGTGTTACGAGCAAGAGGGTAAAAACAACATAAGGCAGGTCAAGTTAGCTTCGCCCTTGACAGGAAAGTGAAAAAATCATATTGCGAATATCCACCTTTTCCCTTTTGCAAAAAGAATAAAGCGGTTTTGATGTTTCCTTTTTTTATTGTCAACTTACAGAACAAAATGGTGAGGATTATTTAGGCTACCATCATAAGTAAATTTTGTCTTAATACGTTACAAGTATAAATTACAAATTTAAAAAAACCCCCGACTAGAAAAAAGCTGATAACCTTCAGACGGATGAACAGATTTTCATGAAACATGGCTAAGAACACTCGGGATAAAATTATCTATGACACAAAAAATACTAAACGAAAATCGGTTCATCTGTATGGGAGCTACGACACCACAGACAGATACACAGATACACAGATACACAGATACACAGATACACAGACAGACACGTTAAACTTATAACACCCCTCTCTTTTTGCGTCGGGGGTTAATAAATAAGGAAAAACGCGGTTGTTTTATTCGGATTTTGTTTTTGGAGAGCAATAACTTGCGTAATAGTTTTTGCTATTAATTATTATCAGGCGCAAATATTACTGACATTTTATATTATACAATCATCAACGTAGTTAATAAATAATTGAAACTGAAATGAAAGGTTAAAGTCTAATTAGAAAATACGCTTTAGCTTGTAAATCGCAAAACTGGCAAAATAAATTGTCTAAGACTAATAATCATTGTCTTAGTCTTAGAATAGATATGAAAACCAAAATAATAGTAAATTCTAAATCAAACGACGGGTTATCCAGAAGGTACGGTTCCATTTCCATCCGGTAACAAGACGCCCTTAACTTTGATACGTTGCAGTGTGAGAGACATGATATTCATGACATCGTCACCTGCTTCAGTATGTAGGTAGTAAATATAATAATTCTATGCTAAGTAGCAAACATTACAGGTAATGTGATATTTCTATTATCTATTTGAGTGATATTCTCTTTTGCAAATAAACTTATAAACGTTTTTAATAATGAAGGATAAGAAACATAGATCTTTTAAACATAGAGGTAATAAAACCTAAGATATAAACCTTTTGCAGTTTTCTTGCAAGGTAGCCCTATTTGGGTTATATAATGTACCACATTACCTATCTAATGCGTGAACTGTTAAGACTGAAATTCAAAAGTTATACACCCCAACTGTTGTATGACTGTCATGACAGGTCTCCTCTTAATACGAATTCTAGCAAGAATTCTAAATCAAAAAGAATTTTAATGTTACTATCATATTATTATGTGTTCATTAAAAGTGTAATAAAATGTGGGTTAAGATTGGTGTAATCCTGTCATTATTTAAGAGCAATATTATGTTTGAATTTTTCTGCGAAATTGCAACAAGTATTTTTTCAGGCGCAATTTAATATCAACGAAACCAAAGACAATTTATAAACCAATATAGACTGTTCACTTCATACATTCAATCAAAGCTCGCTAAATGCGCATTAAAGTCGCCGGTACCTAGTAGTTCTTCGCACAATCTGAGATGGCGTAACTGTGCAAGCTGTTTGTTAAAATTAGTTGAATGTAAATTTGCTATTTGCTTATGTGATTTTATCAAATTTTTGTATTTTGATAATTTTATATAAATAATTAATACAAATTGAACCAAGAAAATACGATATTTCACCGATTTTACTATAATCATATAAAGAGCGAGCCTGGTAGTGCCATCTAACGATAGTATTAACCTAGAAAAAAATTTATAAGGGAGTTAGCAATCTATACTTGTTATTATAATTAATCTATGACGAAACTAATTACTTACTATCGTTAGCGTAATATTTTAAATCATTAATATTTTGTACAAATATGCAACATCGATGTCCTTTTTGTAGCATAATATTAAAATATTAATATTTTAACTCCTAAAATTTATCAGCTATGCAGACGGCAGAAATTTTACAAATTGTTGCTGCCAGAGTTCGAAAAATCCATTCCGATTTAGTGACGAGAGCTCGTTACTGTGATACGGTGATGTGCATCAGACTCGTGATATCAGGCACGCGTGATATCGTTACATGCCCGTGTACTACTGTATTTTTAGTGCACATACTCGTACCTAACGATGGTTGAATAAACAGAATATTGCTCATCGAGACCAGTGGCCATGTTTTTTTATTTAATTTACTCTATGATTCCGGTGAATTTATCCAAGTGGATTAGGGTTAATTTTAATTACGTTCAGATTTAGGGAAAATCCCGTTAAAAAATCTTTATGAGTTTTAAAAGCTTTTATTCGTTTCTAAAATAGCCTATGTATTCCTATATCCGTCCTCGTGATGGAAACTATTTCTACACCCACAGAATAGGACATCTGATCTTTTCTTATTCTTGTGTACACCACATCTATACTAATATCTATACTAATATTATAAATGTGAAAGTTTGGATGGATGGATGTTTGTTACTCAATCACGCTCAAACGGCTGAACGGATCTGGATTAAATTTAGCACATAGATAGATTATAGTCTGGAATAGCACATGGACTCTTTATCCAGGAAAAGTAAAGAGTTTCCACGGGAGCAAAAAACCTCAATTCACGCGGAAGTCGCGGGCATCAGCTAGTTGACATAATCTTGAAAACGTGGGTTGAAAATAATATGGGCCGTTAAAACGTAGCAGACAGACAGACACACTTTCGCCTTTATAATAATAACATGTATGGATGGAAGTATGGATATGAATCAGAATGGATAAGAATGATGTACTTACCTACCTAAAGGAATTTGTCTCATCTGGGCATAACACACGTGAGTTAGGTATATCATTTCTAAACATACCTCGTTACCTTCAAAGTGCCATGCTCATCAATATTTTAACAGAGACTAAGGGGACTAATTGATAGCAAATTCAATAAGCTATCACCTAAGGTAATGTGTGACATATTAGGATACTGCCTACACTGAGTGTGTTGACGTGTTGACACACTGTGACAGCGAGTGTCATTTGATACACAGATTAATTAGCACAGAGACTTTTTATAAAATGCTATTATTGATATAATTCAAGTATTAACTGATATTAGGATACTGGCTACACTGAGTGTGTTGTCATGTTGAGACATTGTGACAGTGCTATTTGATACACAGATTAACTAGTAAAGAGACTTCTTTATGAGGCTATTATTGATATAATTCAAGTATTAACTGAATAATGTATCATGGACAGTGTAATGTGTGACATATATGAGGATAAGTATACCTACTGTTTACACTGATGCTGAGATCTATAGAGCGTACTTTGACTTGGCTCAGACTGCTCAGAGAGCTCTATACATTCTGTTGACATACTGTGACAGTGATTTTCATTTGATACACAGATTAAATAGTACAGAGACTTCTTATAAGGCTGTTATTGATATAATTCAACTCTCTCTTCTCTCTCTTATCAACCCATTACCGGCTCACTACTGGGGCGAGTGAGTCTCCTCTCGGAATGAGAAGGGTATGGCCATAGTTCTCCGCCCTGGCCAAGTGCGGATTGATTGACCCTGCCGGGGCTCAAGCTCGAGACTTCCCGTTTATATAGCGCCATAGCGTCATAGCGTCTCCTCACATAGCATGCTATCAGCGCCAAGCTATTGCGCTACGTGCTATATTAACCACCTCTAGTATAAAAGACAACAGCGCTGCTCACTACTGCCATATTACTATTCTATACTACCTACTGCGCCAGGGAGGTCGCTCCTTTTAATGTGATAGCTCTATATAAAGCTACTCTATGCAGCAGCTAGTGGCGTTCGATCGCTCTCACGCTTCGCTATTATTCGATTAGGTCTATTCTCTGTCCAATCATGTACAGTCCGTCAAACTTATCTGACCCGGTGGTCAAAATTTGAACTAATTTTTATGTAAATGTATGGCATAAAGGCATGGAAAATTGACTAATTTTGCAGCATGATCATTCAATTTTGTTTTCATTAAACCTGCATTGAAAATGCGAGTTTCAATGCCTGTTGAGCCACCCGAAACTAGTCAATTTCAGACGAATACGTCATTCAGCGGGCAGAAAATGAATGAATGATGATTTGAACAATTGACCTCTAGAACAAAAGGTCACAAAAGTATCATCCACACTTTGCTAGCGTGGTGAACTATGGCCAACATTGAGCTATCAGCCAATAAAACAGCGAGTCAAAACATCGCTACTCGTGTAACCGCCGCACAATACATCACACAGCGTGTTGCGTTTGATTTACGATACGCGGCGTACAATACGCGTTACATAATATTATGGGCATTAATTTTCAATGCATTTACGCCCTAATAATAAAAAAGCAACTATATCTTAACACACATTGCCTGATAATATGATTAGTCAGAATATCATACTAATCATAATATTATCATACTTCATACTAATATTATAAATGCGAAAATGTGTTTTTTTGTTGGTTTATTGGCTTGTCCTTCAATCACGCCGTAACGGAACAACGCATCGACGTGATTTTTGCCAAGGGTATAGTTGAGGACCTGAAGAATGACATAGGCTACTTTTTATCCCGGAAAATTAAGGAGTTCCCGCGGAAATCAAAATACCTTAAACCACCTATTAGCATCATCTAGTTACTTATAATCACACTCTAAAGTAAAAATACCTACGCGAGAATCAAATCCCTGACCACCTGAAAAGGAGGCCGAACTAGCGGATTAGTTGGTATCACCGAAATACAGGGTCAGTAAATTATCAAGGTTATTTGTGATCACGTTAATTAATATAATAGAGAAGGGTCGAAATTATTATTTTAATTATACTCTACCCGAAGAGATGTTTCTCAGGCGGGTGTTTTTCGCTCCATAACCACTCATTTCATTATCACTTGTGTTTTCCCTGCAATGCGTACGAAACAGAGAAACTGTGGAGTCACTTCTACCCTCTTTCTATTTTAGATGTATCTAACTACGCCACTCATACTCTATACTCATTATACCGATCTTAAGGAACTCCATAGTATGGATTTCAATATTTCTATTACTAATGTTATACTCAATGTATCGATAGTCTATAACAGGCATTATTTTTTACTCTACGGTCTTGCATGGTCGAGGGTGGCAACACTGGTTTTGGACGCTACGATTTATCTTTTAACTAGCTGATGCTTGCGACTTCGTCCGCGTGGAATAAGTTTTTTTAATTCCCACGGGAACTTCTCAATTTTCTGGTATAAAGAATAGCCTATGTCCCTCTCCAGGTCCTCAACTATATCCAAAAACCACGTCGATCTGTTGCTCTGTTGCGGCTCGATTGAAGGAAAGTCTAACAAACAAACACACTTTAGCATTTATGATGATTATTTTTGCGATATTAGTATGCCATTTTTGTGTGATTAATTGCAGATTAATTAATAATGAGTGGTTATAAGTGTTTCCTTTTAATACTAAGGAGTTCCTTACGTATTGATTAGTGACACTGAGTGCGGCAGAAAGACTTCTCTACTATCAATACTCAATACTGAAATTATTTATTACATGTATAACATATTACATGTAAACAAATATTACTCTGACTTGTGGGCTATATCATGTGACACAAGTTGCCCTACGTGAAATAATTAATCATTTCATTTCAATAATAGATCTATGAGACTCTATTCGTTCTTCTGTGCCGTTATACCTCCTAATAATAACAAACTAATATGGCGCAAGGTGAATATTACATAACCATTACTGCCTCATTATTGTATTGTATTGAATACACTACAGCACCTGGAGGCTTTACTAATGGATAGTGTTTATTGGAATAGGGCAATGAATGGTAATAAATTATTTAGGTGCTTACCTAGGTATATTTAGGTGCTAGGTAGGTATTTATGTGAGGGACGAGTGGTCTAGTTGTGACAACGCATATTAGTCGATTGCGAATGTTAAGCAACGTTGACCCAAGTCGGTAACAGCGATGGGTGACTGAATTTGGAGGTTCAAATTTGGCCTTTTTGTTTCGTTTCAGTTCCTCCATGTCCTGGTCATTATTACTAACATAATCTAATGCGAAAGTGTGTTTGTTTGTTGGTTTGTCATTCAATCACGTCGCAACGGAGCAACGGAAAGACGTGATTTTTGGCATGGATATAGTTGAGGGCCTGGAGAGTGACATAGACTACTTTTTATCCTGAAAAATTAAATTAAATTGTTTTTAATAAAAGTGAAGATAAAGTGAAATTTAATAAAATTCAAATATCTGAAGTGATATTCTAGTAAATTTCAAAAGACTAAAAATAATATACCTAAGTGAAAATAAAGTGAAACGCGTTTTCAGTTCGAAGTGTCGAAGTATAAGTCACACAGGCTACGTTGCTTGCCACCAGGCACGGGAGTAGGGATCTACAGAAAACAATGCTAGCAAATCTGCCTTTTCATCAATTCGAAAATTTTCAAAGTGACAATACATATACCTACTTACTCAATTAAAAATTACTCAAAACAGCAGTGAAAACAAAATGAAATGTGATAAATTTAAAAGTATTAAATAATAGAAGTGAAAATAGAGTGAATCTCGTTTTCAGTTCGAGGTGTCGACTTATAAATCACACACACGACGCGAGTGATATATTATGCGAGCGAACTAGCGCGGAGCTACGAGAGAGCTGCAGAAAACAACGTAGACACCTAGTGCTACGAATAAACGCTGCCCTTTAACTTTTCATTGTCTATGAAAGTTGATAATTGATTTGTTGGTGAAAATTGTAAGAAGGTATTTTCAATCGATGTCGATGAAAGTAGGTAGATTGCATCACTTGGAATTATTATCGTATACGTTTTATTTTATTAACCGACTTCAAAAAAAAAGAAGGAGGATATCAATTCGGCTGTACGAGTATGTTTTTGTATGTTTGTTACGCAATTACTCCGCCAATTATGAATCAATTTTGATGATTCTTTTTTGTTTGATAGATCATACTTCAGAGGTGGTCTCATATAAATATCGTGAAGATCTGATGAATATCTTCGGCCATGGCGAACGGAACTCCTCAATGGATAAGAGTAAATTGCTCGCGATCAGTGTAATAGCTTAGTAAACTGTAGGTTTTTATCCAGCGATTTTGATTAAGTTTGGCACAGAGATAAGTTGTATCCCGGGGAAAGACATGATACTTTTTTATCCCTGAAAATTCAAGAGTTCCCGCGGGAATCTAAAACCTTATTCCACGCGGACGAAGTCGAGGGCATCATCTAGTAGCCGTGACCACTAAAAATTGCAAAATAAAAATAAACAAAAAATAAAACCGGCCAAGTGCGAGTCGGACTCGCGCACCGAGGATTCCGTACAAACCTGTAGTAAGTTTTAAATTATTAAAAATATTTTTATTTTAAATATTTGAGTTGATTGAATGAAAGGTAAATTGCGGTTTACGATTTATGACGTATTAAAAAAACTACTTACTAGATCTCGTTCAAACCAATTTTCGGTGGAAGTTTGCATGGTAATGTACATCATAATATATTTTTTTTAGTTTTATCATTCTCTTATTTTAGAAGTTACAGGAGTGTCTCTCGCGCAAACTATTCAGTTTAGAAAAAAATGATATTACAATCCTCAATATCATTTTTGAAGGTCTATCCATAGATACCCCACACGTATGGGTTACACGAAAAAAAATTTTTTGAGTTTCAGTTGTAGAGTATGGGAAACCCCCAAAATTTATTGGTTTTTTTTCTATTTTTGTAAGAAAATCTTAATGTGGTTCACAGAATACATCTACTTACCAAGTTTCAACAGTATAGTTCTTATGGTTTCGGAAAAAAGTGGCTGTGACATACGGACGGACAGAAAGACAGACATGACGAATCTATTATAGGTTCCTTTTTTGCCAAATTTGGCTACGGAACCCTAAAAATAAATAAAAACCGACTTCAATAACCACAAACACAAAAAAAAATAACTATCGGTTTTTATTATTTTTATTATTAAGTATAGGTTTTCTCATTGTCCTTTTATTCACATTGTTCCTATGGAGTTATATACCTTTTTTTTTTTTTATTATGTAGGTAGTAATTTGCGATTGGTTGTTCCATTTCATCTATATTCTATACTAATATTATTATAAATGCGAAAGTTTGGATGGATACATATGGATGTATGGATGGATCGATGTTTGTCAATCACGGCCGAACGGCTCTGGGTGAAATTTGGCACAGAGATAGATATACTATAGTCTGGAATAACACATAGGCTACATAATGCATAATAATTAAGTATAATATATTATGTATTATATATATATATAAAAAACATGTATCTATATTAGTACCTTATTTTGTATGTACGTTATTAAATGTTTTATTCCCTGTATACATTATATGTAAGTATATTTTTATGATATTTATCATAAGTCTTAATAAATAGTTTTATATTCTCTTATTTATAAGTACCTACTCAGCTTTATCTATTTTTCACCATTCTCAAATTCTAGGGATGCTGGAAGAAATCTCTTCAAGAGATAAGTTGTCCTTGTACATGTCCTTTAAATTTTTATGTCTAGTTTTTAAGTTTGTTACTAAATATACTTATAAATAAATTAATAAATAGGCTACTTTTTACTATGGAAAATTGAAGAGTTCCTGCGGTAATCAAAAAACCTTAATCCACGCGGATGAAGGCACTGGTATCATCTAGTTACCATATTTATAGTAGTTCACTTTTAATTTATTAAATTACTTAATCTAATAAGGCACAGCCCCTCATTCTTATTTTTAGGTAGTAAAAATGGAAAAACGGTGAAAAATTAACAAAGCAAGCACGAAACAGACCTCCGTTAACTTTAATTAGGTTCTAAATCACGGAAAATGTCCCGGCATTATTTTAGAGAGACATCAATTTTTAATAACAGCCGTTTTTGGGGAGATTCTTGAGGAAATTGGGGCAATTTGTTTGTATTAAACGCTGCAAAGTCGTGATTGATTAGGGGCTAGCGCTCGCGAATACTGACAAATACCACAGCATAAATACGCACAGCGACAGTATGCCCAAGTCTAGGAGATACTTTCTTTATTGAAGTGAAACTTCTTTAGCATCGTTGTGATTTAAAAATTCGATGAAACCACTGGACATCAAAAAGAGCCAAACATATTCATAAAATAAATAGGATTTAGCCTGCGTGAGCCTGATAGAATACAAGTTATATTTATCTCATTCTCTCATAGACTAATATTTTGAAGTTTCACTTCTGCTGTGTGAATTGCACACACACACACTTTTTTATTTTCTACCATGGGAGTTACTACACGCATTATTATAGTCCCAGTAAATTATGGCCCGGTGGCCAAAATTGGGACTAATATAATATATGCCAGTTTAGTTTTGTTATTTTTATAGATAATAATATATACTTACCTACTATAGCGGCGCTGCCACCGGGTCAGATTAGTTTGTGGCAATGACAGTTTTATGTCACGTATCCCTATTATGTATATTGTATATATGTGACATGCCTAAATTAAGGAATATAATAGGGATGATGCTTATGTCAAAAATAAATTATTTCTTACTGATTATAAAATACAAATACAGGGTCTTCCAAAAGACCTTCCACCCTCGGTTAGTTTAAGAAATAAGTGCGTTGAAATTTGATGATGTCACAAATAGATAATATATTTCATACAAACTTTTTTAGAAGCGCATTTTTAAGTTTGATAAAGAGTTGCTGATTTGATTGAGTTTTCTATTGTCTATTCTAAACCACGAACGTTAACATATTAAAACAATATAGCTTTACGCCATAGTATAATAGTCCCACGAACTTATCTGACCCAGGTGCCAAAATTGGAACTAAGTATTATGCCTGTTTAGTTTTTGTTTATATTTTATTAACCGACTTCCAAAAAAGGAGGAGGTTCTCAATTCGGCGCGCAATTTTTTTTAAATGTATGTCGGTGCATATCTCCGTGGTTTCTGAACCGATTTGAATTTTTTTTCTATTAGTCGTTAGCGGAAGCTCTCGAGGTGGTCCCATAAAAAAATCTGACTCCAAATCCTCAACCCTGACACTAAAAAGTTAAAAATAAAAATTCTTTCGAAAAAATCGACTTCCAACGCCACTGTAAAGTATAAAAATAATTTTGATTTCTACCCACTATATGTTGAAGTCGGGCGCTCGTCTGATGCGTCAACTTTGCTTATCCTTGTTATACCCGCCCGACTTCAGGCGTTTTTTGGAAAGAATTTTTTTTTTTTCATATATATACTAACGACGCTGTCACCGGGTCAGATAACTTTGTGTGACTAAAGTACGCCCCCTGTCATCGAGACGTCTAGACAGAGCAGCGCTGCGGGGTGACACGTGCAAGACAAGAGAATTTATCTCCAAGCTGTGTCAATTTTACGCGCAAAATGTTGTCATTCTAGCACAAAATTGATCTTGGGAAATATCTTGTAAGAAAGAAATCACAGCACTCAGCCCTGCGCCAGGGAGGTTCTCAGGAAAGGTCAATAGAATTTGTGTAAGTAATACCTACAGGCGTGCCCAAAAAGCGATGGCTCGGGCGTGGCTCGGTCGTATCGCAGTAATATCGCAGTATTATAATCGCCGAAGAGCGTCCCGCGGGTCGCTCCATTTTGATTTCTATTTTTTGGTTTTTTAACAACAGGGCGTAAGCGTTATAAAAGTAATGAGCATTTTATTTTGATTTAGTGATTTATTTAAATCCACCAAGAAATGACGAACAGGTGGCCAAAGTGACAGATAAACAGGCACACTTTCGCATTTATAATATTAGTATGGAATTATGGATTTCGCATTCATTAAGTAATAGTATGGCGGATGCACAGAAAGCGCCATGGAATAGGCATGATGACAGTAACCAAGAATCAATGAAATTATGAATTTATCTATTATTGAAATAGGATTCATGGATTATAAAAAACGTAAGTATTTGTTTTTCAATTTCGAGTGAGATTGCTATTTATATTGATAAAATAAAACTATAAAATACAGCAATCCGCCATATTGCATAAAACACAAAGAAGCGAATGACGTCACAATTGTTTGTTTTCGAGCTTGAAAATCACACTATTGCTTACTGCACACTGCACAGAGTACATTGGTAAAAACAATAGTGACGTCACAACGACGCCATGACACCGCCGAACGTTTTGGCGTGAATTTTAAAATTTAAATTTCAAATGCCAATTTTATCTACCAAACTTTATTTTTCTGCTGAAATAAGATATTTTTTCGAAATAGTAGATACTTCCGAACATAATCTGACCATTTTTCAAAATCAGTCATCATGCCTATTTCAGTAAGTAATACAGGTAGGGTAAAGCGATGGCTCCGTCGTAGCGCAGTATTATAATCACCGGAACGCGTCCCGCGGGACGCTATATCGCTACAATTTTGCGAATGGCGCATTTGGGACGCGTTTGTACTCGCACGTCGCGTTCTAGACGTTTTGTTACGCCTATAAGTTATAACTACATAGCTTAATTTGGCTAGAAATTCGCGAGAATCGCTTAGTAAATTTCCTGTGTAAATTTTGCTACGAAAATATGCTTAGGTAAATAATTACAATGATAAATTATTTAAGCTACCTCCTCTTAATCCTAATTAAAATACCTATTGCCCACCTTGAAAGTATTCGAAAGTGCCTTTTTTGTGATTGAACACACTACTGCGACAAGACATAACGTTGTTGTTTCCCTAGTGCTAAGATATACCTATTGGAAAAAATGGTCCAGTTTGCCAGCATTCAATACAAACAAATTCAAAACCTTCTATAAGGTTTCATTCATACGGAAAACAGACTTAGCGAAGAGTGTAAGACGGAGCGGTCATAAATAAATAATTAGGGCAGAAATGCACTAGCTCGCAGCGGAAGCCTCTTTTCCGCGCCGACTGTACCGTACCGCTAATGATATTTCCTGCAAAAGATGAGCTCTATATAGCGGTCGGTGTTATGCCACAGCGAGTATTTTTATTTTTTACCAGCTGATGTTTGAGGTTTTTTGGTTCCTTAATTTTCTGGAAAAAAAGTAGCCTATGTGTTATTCCAGACTATAACCTATCTCTGTGCCAAATTGTATCCAGATCCGTTCAGCCGTTCTGGCGTGATTGAGTAACAAACATCTTTTCTATCAACTTTTTCTAAGGGCCTTTTGAATTACCTATTTGAAGTTTTGAACGTCTTGCGGATCAGTTGGTCTATTCTAATATTATAAATGCGAAAGTTTGGATGGATGGATGGATGTTTGTTACTCAGTCACGCCCCAACGGCTGAACGGATCTGGATGAAATTTGGCACAAAGACAGATTATAGTCTGGAATAACACATAGGATACTTTTTATACCGTTTATTTTTATAAATAAAATTTGTATTTGCAAAATTACAGGGTTCTAAATTATAATCTCCCAAAAAAGTAAACAGTGTGCTATCTGAGTTAGTGCCTTCCCCAGTACATAGGTGCTGTTTTAGCTATTATTATTGGGAACTTAAAGAGTTCCCGCGGGAATCAAAAAACCTCAATACACACGGACGAAATCGCGGACATCATGTGAAAACTCTTTAGTGATATCTTCGATATTCGAATGTGTGTTTTATATATATGACTGTGTCATTCAAATATTAATAATAAAGCTTTTTCTCTGTTCAAACAACATATTTTACTTTCATTATCCTAGTTATCTAGTATTATATCTTCAATAAATCAGATACTAGTAGAATAAAATTACTCTACATATATTGCATGAAGCCGTCCGTGTAACAGTTCGTAGAGTGGCAAATGAATTCACTCGGCCGGCCTCGGAGACGGCATTGTCCCTTATTATTTAATGCCACTTTTCAAATTGTGCTATATTACGGGCATAGGCATTATAATTTTACGACTTTCTTCTCCATTTTAGGGTTCTGGCTTCTGTGAAAATGGTTTTTTACTGTATGCCACAGCTGCAAGTTAGCCATAGACTGCGATCTCATCTGTAATTAGAGATGACGCAGTCTATGGTAGCGGTGTTACAGCTAGGTTTAATGTAGATGTGGCGACCTCCCTGGCGTAGTGTTGATCGCGGAGCGTTGTTGAGCCTGGGTAGTCTTAACCTGCGGAGATCTCGGGTGCGATCCCCGGCAGAGTCAATTCGGGAATTTATAATTTCTGAATTTTCCCTGGTCTGGCCTGGTGGTAGCCTTCGGCCGTGGCTAGTTACCACCCTACCGGCAAAGACGTGCCGCCAAGTGATTTAGCGTTCCGGTACGATACCGTGTAGAAACCAGGGGGGTGTGGGTTTAGTATAACTATCATGCCCCTAAGAGGTAAGCCCGCTACCATCTTAGACTGCATCATCACTTACCATCAGGTGAGATCGCAGTCAAGGGATTACTTAGAGTGTACAAAAAAAATCGGGGGGCAGACCAGAGAAAGCACATGAATTTCTAAATTGTCACTCAGGGATCTAACTTCGATACAAAACGTGACCGTCTGTTCCTCTGTCACACCGTCTATATTCCGTTTAAAGACTGTTTTTTTTAATTGATCGAACTTAAAATTGATTGAGCGTATTTATAATTTTCAACAAAAAGCTTTAAAAATCTCAAAAATATCACTAGTGGTTCGCCCCGAACTGAGACCTCGCAGCGCCATCTATTGACACCATTGTGAAGTTCTGTTGTAAATACTAAGGCTCATTAAAAATTAAATAATTTGGTTTCCATATAATATTTATCTAATTTTAGTATTTGTTGTTCAAGTACAGGATATAAGTCAAATAATTGATTAAGTTTCAGGCTCAGCATTTCAGTAAATTTAGAGTTCTGAACTTCTGAGGTCAACTTTGGACGTTAGAAAATCTCCACTTTGAGAGCCCCCCATTTCGTCAATTTTAGGGGAAAAAATTCAAAAAATATATTTTTGGACTTTATTCCTAATTATCTTTAAAATGATATACCGCAACCCTATGTAACGCTATTAAAATATTTTTTCTTCATATCCGCTCCTATGGGAACCCCCCTGAAATAAAGATTTTTACTACTTTTTAAGCCTTATTCGGCTGGAGGCCATCGGTTTATATACATAATATTTAAATTTGAAGTAATTGCGTTCAGTAATTCAGAAGTTATAAGGCTCTGACAGACGGACGGACGGACGGACAAGTGCAAATTCACTCAAGTAGACTCAGAGACCTTCGCTTCGCTCGGTCGATAAATTATTGTTTGTTATTAATTTGCTGTATGAAAATTGCGTTGCGTACATATTTTGCGGCAGTGTGCGTCCAGATTTACATATTTTTTCTCCCCAATATGCCTTAGATATAGTAGATTCATTAGAAGGATTCAGTCTGGAATGCTTATTGGTATTGGAACAAAAGACGCAGTCCAGAGTTCAATGCCTGTCTGAGGACTTTTAGAAAGAATGAAACTTTTAGATACAGTTTCAATAATTTCGTGTGGAATGGAGTGCCATGACTAGGTATTTAAATTACTTTAGAAAATGAAATCTTAGATGTTAGTTTGTAGAAATTAATTCGATTAAATTAATAAACGCATCAAAGACTTGAGGGGACACAGACCTTTGCCAGCAAAACATGGTAATTATTTCAAAAAAAAACGAACTTCAAATCTTTTTGGAGTTTACCTCCTTTAGAATCGATTTTCATATGTAAGGCCGGAGTATGAATATTTATTGGGAGTAAAATCAAACTTTCTCCGTTATGTTATTGACTTTAAATTCATATTCAAATTCAAAAGGTTTTTTATTCAAGTTGACATTGACAAGTGCTTTTGAATAGTCGAGTGAATGCACCATCTACCGAGAAGAACCAGCAAGAAAAACGGTGGTTGCTCTTTTGAAAAAAATCATTTACAACTTATATACAATGTGTAGATACATAAGTAACCGCAGTCCTCAGCATTGCTGGAGCGAGTCAAATCCATGCTCTTTTATCATTTACATTTCTGAACTTGATATACCTAAAGAGTAGGTACGATTTATTTTGATTTTCCGGGATAATTAAATAATTAAAAAATAAATAAACGCCACAAACTTATTACTTATTTTAACTTACTAGGTAATATTATATGTATTTTTTTTATTCCACTACTCACAAGTTAGCCCTTGACTGTAATCTCTTGACGGTACGTCTTTGCCGTTAGGGTGGTAAATAGCCACGGCCAAAGCCTCCCACCTGTAGACCAGACCAGAGAAAATTCTGAAATTATAAATTCCCAAATTGACCCTGCCGGGGATCGAACCACAACTTAAAGCAAAAGCGCTCAACACTGCGCCAGGGAGGTCATCAAATTTGATAGTTTGGATGTTTGTAAGTGATATTTGTTAGGGAGCAACAAACATCCAAATATACAAACTTACAAACGTTTTGTTTCGAAATTTGGTTGAAATTTTGAATGCATATATCTTATACCTTGAAATAACACATGGGATACATCTTTTCCTTGTAAATTACAGAGTTCCTGCGGTAATAAAAAAATCCACGCGGACGAAGTCGCGGGCATCAGCTAGTAAGCAGCTAGTATATAGTCCAAAAGATTTAAAGGGGACTTCTATACTTTGTTCAAGTAGTCAGCTAAGTGGGTATAAGTATCCGGATATTTTGTTACAATATGCTTAACTTTTATATTGCGTAAGTTTATATTATTTTAGTAGTTAGAACTAAGGGACTCTCCCTAACTTGAGTGTACGTTATATGAATTCCCAGGAGATTCTTCTGAGAATCTCTTGCAATGTCGTTTGAGCTCACTGAAGCGTTTTCTTTTACCGATGACATACAACACACAAGAAAATATAGATATAGGACAGAAATTTTATTTTTTTTCAAAACAGATGCTTAAAAAATGCACTTCAAAGTCAGTAAACAGGGCTTGTAAGTTAAATACACTGGCTTATGCCCGTGACTTCGTCCGCGTGGATTGGAACACTTTAACTTTCCGGATAAAAAGTAGCCTATGTGTTATTCCAGACACTCCTGTACCAAATTTCATCCAGATCCGTTCAGCCGATATGGCGCGATTAAGTAACAAACATCCATCCATTCAAACTTTCGCATTTATAATATCAGCATCTATTGACAAAGTGATGTTTTTTGCAATTTTTTTAATTTTTCTAAGTCCACTTTAAATTGAATGCCCTCGTGCTATTTTATTAGTTTTTTTTTCAAATTCTTATCTAAGTTCACTTTACTTCTAAAAAAAATATAATTAAATAACTAATAAGTATGACACAATTAAATATAGGACAGAAATTTTATTTTTCAATATTTTGAACTAACTTTTCCTCATTACTGAGGGTCGTGAACCCTTTCCATCAATCAAATAATAGTAGGAGGTTTCTTGGGATAACAAAGCGGTGTGTTCCCACGTCCTTCCGCATATATATGTTGCCACTAGACCAACGAGGCAGTTATGTTAATGTTAACACGCTCCTCAGCACATTGGCTACTAAGCTGGACAACCCTCTCTGGAGGTGCTGGAATGGTGCACACGTTCGCGCTAGGAGGCCCCAAAGAGCCTTGTAGTTGAACTGAGGCTTTAAGGTATAAGAGGAGGGTAAGTATTTTGTTTTTTACTAGCATAGGTTGTTACTAACAAACTATGGGCTGTCAGTTGCCTGAAATAAAAAGTTTTTTACTATTTTTTTTATTTTTATTTAATGGTAATATGAAGTAAAGGACTCAGTATATCAATGGCGTATACACAAGTAGCACAAGTTACAATGAATAAATAAATCAAAATTTCCGTCCGTCCGTCTGATTAGCCGTTGACAAGGGTCGGCTGGGCAGTTTATCAACTTTTATTTATCCAACTCTTATTTATTCACTCTGATGACAAAGATATTTGAATATTACATTAGCGACAGATAAGATAATCTAAATATATATAAGGAAAAGGTGGCTGACTAACTGATTCAACCCACAGCTCAAACCACTGGACGGATCAGGGTTAGAGAGATATAAAATCTCATAGGTACTTTTCTTTACACGTATGCCCCAATCCAGATGATATTAGGACACTAAAAATAGTAGTAGTAGTAGTAGTATAAGTCTTTATTGCATCTTAACACATAGGTCCAAAATTATGCATACAAAACAGAAGACAGGAAACTGTGGTAATGCGCAAAGGCGGCCTTATCACTAAAGTTTATTAATAGGTGTTTATCTCTTTTCTTCTTATGATAACCGTTATGCAATAGAAAAGGATAGAATGCTGTCATCCCACTAACATCTGGATAATACATATGTTAGTACGAGGTTTTAATCTACTAGCCGCTCTATACTCAAGACATTATTTGTTATCTCTTCGATTATTTTATTCACTTGAAGAGTATACAAACTTTTAGAGCTCGTTTAAGGAGATCCGTTTCGTTTTCCCTTAAATTAACTTTGTCTTTACCTTTGATATTAAACTTTTTTTTTATTTCGGGTAGGTAACTGTTTCGTTTCATCAATTATTTATGTTTTTACTAAACGATGTCCACGAATTCGTATAAGGAATAAGGCTTTGATACCCGCGGGACCTTTTAATTTTCCGGGATAAATTTAGGGTATTTAAAACTCTCCATTCCAAATTTCAGCCAAATCGGTTCAGTATTTATGGCGTGTAGAAAGAAGAAGTACAAGTAAGTAAGAACGAACATCTATATACCATTAATAATTTATTAAGTATTTTACTAATATAAAAAATGGGAAAGTTTGTAAGGATGGATGCCTGGATGTTTGTTACTCAATCACGCCAGAACGGCTGGCCAACGTCTGTCGGCTCTTCGAACTATGTGCATATTGCCATTTCAGCTTCGCAACACCTCGAGCAATGTCGGTTACTTTCGTTCTTCTGCGGATGTTAAACATATATCCACCACCACCACTATAGCCCATCAACGTCCCACTGCTGGGCACAGGCCTCCACTCTCATAGGAGTGAGGGAATTAGAGCTTAGACCCACCACGCTACTCCAATGCGGGTTGGTGGACTTTAACGACTATTATCATGTTAGTGATAATAACCGGGACCGACGGCTTAACGTGCTCCCCGAGGCACGGGGGTGACTCAATGCTAAATCCTCCGGGCTAGTACCGAGAATTTCAAATCAGAAAAACCCAACAATTAATTTATGGCCCGACCCGGGACTCGAACCCAGGACCGCGTCAGCCGCAGTCGAAGATACTAACCAGTAGACCAACGAGGCAAACATACATAGATTATTATTAATAATTAAAGTTACCGCCAGGTGGCCATATCAGCAACATAACTAATTGAACTTCCGTTATCCGGATGCGCTGTGACGTCACTACACGTCACCTACATCCCGACGTTGAGTTATATACCAGCCTTAAGATATCAGATACTCTATACTTCTTACTAATATTATAAATGCGAAAGTTTGGATGGATGTAAGGATGTATGAATGGATGGATGGATGTATGGATGTTTGTTACTCAATCACACCCCAACGGTTGAACGGATCTGGATGAAATTTGGCACAGAGATAGATCATAGTCTGGAATAACACATAGGCTTCTTTTTATCCCGGAAAATTTTAGAGTTCCCGCGGGAACCGAAAAACCTCAATCCACGCGGACGAAGTCGCGGGCATTAACTAGTACTCTCACATTTGCCGCTGCGTGCTGCGCCGCGCCGTGCATCTGTATTAGGGCAGGGGGCACCTTCACATCGCAAAGCTCACGTCATTCCTTTCTCGTTTGGAAATTGTTCTGGGGCTCAGAAATATCCGAGCAAATAAAATTATTTATTGTGGCAATCCCTTCGCGTAAATGTATTTAGTAGAAAGACATCTACTTACGCTGATATTATAAATGCAAAAGTGTCTGTATGTACCCACCCTATGGTTCATGTCAGGAAAAAAGCCCTGCGGCAAATAGTGGAACTATTTTTATATAATATATACATTTCACATCTCTCTCTCTCTGCGTCGTTCCTCATTACTGAGGGTCGAGACTCGTGACCCCTTTCCATTAATAAAATAATGGTAGGAGATGAGATGAGATGAGACAAACAGATAAAATTACTAATTTATAGTAAACCTTAAATCCATATCCATAGTCCATACTAATATTATAATCTAGATGATTCCCGCGACTTCGTCCGCGATGGATTAAGATTCTTTGATTCCCGCGGGAATTCTTTAATTTTCCGGGATAAAAGTAGCCCATGTCCTTCCCCGGGATACAATCTACCCTTGTATACCAAACTTCATCAAAATCGATTGAGCAGATGGGCCCTGAAAGCGTAGCAGACAGACAGACATACAGACACACTTTCGCATTTATAATATTAGTATGGATGCGAAAGTGTGTCTGTCTGACTGCTAAGCTTCCACTACTACAACTACTCAACCGATTTTGATGAGTTTGGTATAGGGATAGGTTACATCCTGGGGAAGGACAAAGGCTACTTTTTATCCCGGAAATTTGAAAAGTTCCCGCGGGTGTCAAAAAACTTAATCGAAGTCGCGGTCATCATCTCGTTTATAATGTATGTAGTTAGATATTATGCAGATAAATATTGATAAAACTAGTTTTGTTTCTCCAATTTTACTTGACGTTTTTTTCAGATCAATATCCAAAGGCGGAAGGGAAGGCGGAAGGCTTGGCGACGTAATAGGGCTGTGTAAACATCGCCCTTGACTCCAAATATACATTTTTCCTGCGACTAATGTTTTAATAATGCTGCCTCACAGCCACACGGTCGCTTCGAAGATATTGTGTCGTGTTGCTGTGGAAACGGACTTTTAAAAATTAATTTTGAAGTGAAACTTCTTTAGAATCTTTGTGATTTGAAAACTCCATGAAACGAAAAAGCAACACTAAAAAGAGACAAACATATTCAAAGTTTAGACATAGTACATAACATCCGATTCAATGAAATGATTTATTTTCATGAAATACTAGATGATGATGGATTTAGTTTTTTTCCGGGATAAAATGAATTTCAGCCAAATCGAATCAGTCGTTGGTGCGTGAAGGTAGTAAAGTAGGTACGTAGTAAGTAGGTACATCCACAAAACACATTTTTATATTATTAGTTACATTAAGAAATAAGATATCAGGACTCTACCAGCGGTTCGGAAAACAGATCCTACTGAGAAGAACAGGCAATAAATGCTGTTTATTATATTAATCAGTTGCTTATTATTTATTTTTAAAGTTTGTTGCACAACTAGTACAAGCTGCTATGTACAATGGCGGACTTAGAGCTCGAGAGCCTTAACTCCCAGTCGACCATTGGAACGTGTGAACGTGTGAAAAGGCGTGTTGTGGGTGTGCTAGAAAGTAGTCATCAGACAAAAAAGATTATTATTAAAGAAATAAATAAAAAGAAGTATAGCTGTTTGTTAATGCTCAGGAACTTTTGACGTATAATTTTAATTAACTAAATGTTTTGGTATTGCGCTGAAGTATTTACTGAATTAACACAATAAGTCCCGAGACTAAGTAGAAAACAAGGTTTTTTTTATAAAATTATTTTTTATTCATCAACGTAGTCTCCTCCAAGAGCGATACAGTCCCTCCAACGCTTTCCAACTTTTCTATCCCATGCGTGTAGAACGATTTGTCTTTGGCTTCAAAATAAGCCTCCGTTGCTGTGATAACTTCACTATTTGAGTCAAATTTCTTACCCTGGAGCATTTTTTTGAGATCTGCAAACAGTTAGTAATCGCTGGGGGCCAAGTCTGGCGAATAAGGGGGATGAGGAAGCAATTCAAAGCCCAATTCATTAATTTTGGCCATCGTTCTTACAGACTTGTGACAATGCGCGTTGTCCTGGTAAAATATAGACGCCATAACCTTTCCGGCCGATTTCTGAGTCTTTGGCCGCTTCGGGCGGCTTTCACCAGCCGCTCTCCACTCCGCTGACTGCCGATTGGATTCCGGAGAAAAAGGGTGTATCCATGTTTCATCCATTGTCACATACCGACGTAAAAATCAGACTTTTTATTACGATTCATCAACGCCAAACATCGCTCTGAATCATTGATACGTTGTTCCTTTTGATCAGTTGTAAGCAAACACGGCACCCACTTGGAAAAAAGCTTTTTCATGGCCAAATGTTTATGTAAAATAGTGAAAACAGTACCAGCTGAAATCTTCACTATCTCGGCTATCTCGCGCACTTTTATCTTCCGATCTTCCATTACGATTTTGAGGACTTGGTTAATATTTTGTTGAGTCACTGCTTCATTTGGACGACCTGAGCGTTCCCCATCTTTTGTGTCCATGCGACCGCGTTTGAAGTCGGCATACCACCGACAAATGGTTGCTTTAGAGGGAGCTGATCCCGCATAACATTTTATAAGCCATTGCTGTGCTTCAACGGTATTGTTTCCCATTAAAAACAATGTTTTATCAACACGCGAAACTCGTTTTTTTCCATTGTATCGAAACTACAAGCGTAGCGTCACTTAAATGTCTGCAAAATTAATATTTTAATGTTCCCTTTTTCCAAAATGTTACACATATATTTTATTGAAGGCTAGTACTTTTTAAAAATCAAAAGATTTTTTAATATAAACGCCATTTCTAAGTTAGTCTCGGGACTTATTGAACGATCTAGTATATGCATTTAACTGAATTTATTCTAAAGTTCAAGATTTTGAGTCTTTATCCATTTATTTTGCAGATTTAATTAAAAAAAGAAACTTTTTTCTTTTATATAAAAGCGTACTCTACCGTATACAAGCCTGCGTCAGTCTCCAGCGATGTCATGAAACTCTCATTTGCTTGTGTCCGGGATATTATCCGGCGGATTTGCAAAATTACTGCGAAAGAAAAGAAAATGATGGATTTTAAAAGAACTAATTTCTCAATACCATAATAAACATTTATAGCAAAGTCATTAAATTATTTAAAATATTAAGTAAAAGAGTCGGATAATTATAATTTTATATTTTGGGAAAGCTTTTTAAACTCTAACTCCACCCTGTACAAGCCTGCGTCAGTCTCGAGCGATGTCATGAAACTCTCATTTGCTCGTGTCCGCGATATTATCCGGCGGCTTAGCGCGGCGCGGCTTCAATTTGTGCGAACACACACTAAATACAAAGTTAATACGAAAGAAAAGAAGATGATTGCTTTTAAAAGAATATATTTTGAAAGTACTTCCTCTGCTTGAAACATTTTATTAAGTCTGTAACGAAAACATGATTAAATTTAATATTTATTTGGTGAATTAAAGAGTAGACACTACACAATATATTGTACCATTTAAGTTAATTTGTTAAAATTTAGTCAGTTATTGTGTGGGTCAATAAAGATAGGTACATTTATTTATTTAATATTAATAATACTATACTAGAATATTATAAATGCGAAAGTATGTCTGTTAATCTTCTACGCTTTTACCCAACTTTTCAACCAAATGTCATGTTTTTTTTATAAGTATTATTATAATTTTACTAGAAGCTAGAAGATGTGCGCGACTACGTGCGTGAGGATTAAAGTTTTTGATTCTCATGGGAACTCATTAATTTTCCGTGATAAATAATTTAATATAAAAAAAATTCTTTTTAAACAACCGACTTCAAACTCCCGCGCCAACTTTACAACAACAAGCACACGCTATACAGAGTACTTATTTTATTGTTGATATTTTAAAAACCGCTCGACCGATTTCGATAAAAATTATATGGGACCACATGGGAAGTATGCCCTTTCAAATAAAAAAAGAATCATCCAAATCGGTTCACCCAGTCAAAAGTTCTGAGGTAACAAACATAAAAAAAAAAAAAAACTGTCGAATTGAGAACCTCCTCCTTTTTTTGAAGTCAGTTGAAAATAGCCAATGTTCTTCCCCAGGATACAACCTATCACTGTACCAAATTTCATCCAAATCGGCTTAACAGATGGGCCGTGAATACGTAGCAGACAGACAGACACTTTCGCATTTAAAATATTAGTTTGGATTAAGAGCACATGTAGGTACTAGGTTTATATATTTTAGGCTAGGCTTTAGCACTACAGACGTGACGTCCAAATATTAATAGCTTTCAACTTTATACAACGTAGGTACAGGTATAAAAACCAATATTTTTAGAATCTATCAATCAATTACGAATTCATCAGAGTGAAAACTTTTAAAAGCTTAAAAAAAGTCAACAAACCAAATCCGCTTTTAAAAGAATAAAAAGAACAAAGCAGCAACGTCAAAATCCATTCGAATTTACAGAAACAAAATCGAACATGTTCGAAATTCAAATTCGAAATAAGAATTAAGCCCGATTACTTAGTTTGACATTGCGGCTACAGCCAGTAATCCTGGATTTAAAAAGCGAACAGGATTTCTAAATTTGAATTTCATGAACGTCGTATACGTCATGTTACTGTTAAAGATAAAAGTTTGGTAAATCCGTATATAAGTTTTGCACATACTGGTACAGTAGGTACTATTTTTGTAAATAAGTTGGAACAGTTCAGTACTATTTTAGTAAATTAGTAGAAATAGTACTTTGATACATCTTTTAAGGGATGTGTAATGGCATAATGACGTGTAGTTACGACATGCGATAGTGCATTTTAGTCGATCGCGCTGGCTAAGCAACTTCGACCCAAGTTGGTAATTGGATGGGTGAATTAAGACGTTTTCAGTTCGTGTAGGAGTAGATGAAGTCGTCAGTCCCATTATTATATGGCAAATCATATACTACAATGCGCCCCAAGGCGAAGCGTGGAGCTGCGTAACCAATTTTACTCGCGGAGAGGCATTGTTAGTGTGTGGTACTACGCGTATTTTGTATACAAACTAATATACTTATGGTCAATGAGGATTTATTGTATGTTTTTATGTTTGTTTTTATGTATGTTTCTTGCCCAACTACACATTTTTTATGTTATTACTCACATGTTTTTTCGGAAACAGCTCGAACCCATTCGGAGCCCTAATTCATGATCCTGTTCGCGCCATACACGGTTAGTTTGCTAACCTGGCAGTTATCGGTTACTTATTACCCTAATCGGTCTCTGCGAGGAATAGTACCGAAATCGCTTGACGGAACGTGTTTGCGGTAGACTAATATTTTTTAGGTTTTATCATAAATCACCTACTTTTACTTTTAACAGTAACACACCTAGTAAGATACGTACTTAGTATCTTTTGAAATTAGAACGTGAGAATTTTATCGCGGCATATTTCACGACGAATTTTCTGTAGCACTTTTATAAAGTATGCAGGGTTACCGCAATTAGGCTAAATTAAAATAACTAAGTGTGCTCTTACGGGAAAATATAAAAATATTTATAAAAAAATAAATAACTTAGTACTTACCTACTTAGTGTCATCTGCTTATCTTCAATTGAATATGCTTTGGATCATTAATTAAGATACCGTTGTTAATGATCGCATCATTTTACTGTGTACGCTTTTTAACATGGTTCCGAAAGCATTTCTGGATTTGGCATTGCATTAATTTATAGAGAGACAGTGTCAAACAGCATTTGTTAATTCGAGGTTTTTATACTATTGATGATTTTCTCAATGGCAAAGTTGCATTAAAGCAACCAGCTTGGCATCCAGCAACCCATTAGTCAGTGTAATACTTGTTAGGTACGTTACGTTTGCATTGCATATTATTTACATAGTGTAACGTATAATATTTACTATTACTATTTACGTACGTTTCGTATCACGTTTCACGTATTTACGTGAGTTTCTTACCGGCTTTGCTCAGTAGAATCAACCGAACCGGCGCGGTGGTAGAAACTAGAGTTTTGACTTATGTTGAGTGGCACAAGTTGTCGTCATTTATTGACGAGTAAAAAGTGTAGTTTTAGTGGTAGGTACAAATTTCTGATTATGATTATGTGCAGTTGCGGAAATAAAGCGCTATACCAACGTCCGAGTTTCCTGACACGAATACTTTTTTTTCTATTATTTATTCCACTACAAGTAAGCCCTTATCTGCAATCTCACCTGGTAAATGATGATACAGTCTAAGATGGTAGCGGGCTAACCGGTTAGCATTTAAATTAAAACTCATACCCCTAATCGGTTTCTACACGGCATCGTACCGGATTGCATCACGTGGCGGTCTGTTTTTGCCGTTAGCATTGGCAACTATAACCAAAACCTCCCACCAGAGCAGACCAGAGAAAATTCAGAAATGATAAATTCCCAAATTGTCATTGCTTTCATATTTTTTATCAACCGTAAAATCCCAAAAAAATAGTGTTGATTAATAATTATAATATTACATTAAACGAGACGTCAGCCCTGTCTGCCATTGCTCTCAGCGCGCCGTAATTTATTTTTAATTGGTCAGTCGGACTCTGTCGTTCGAATTTTAAAATTATATAAAATTGAAACATACGAAATTAATTTCGGATTTAAATTTTTGTGGATTTAATATTATTAATTTAATAAACGAATAGCTTTTGCCCGCAACTTCGTCCGCGTATACTAAGCAAATTTCAAGTCCCTATTTTACATTAGGGGTTGAATTTTTATAAATCCTTTCTAAGCGGATGTTTACGTCATAATAGCTATCTGCACGCCAAATTTCAGTCTAGTGGTTTGAGCTTTGCGTTGAAAGATCCGTCAGTCAGTCAGTCACCTTTTCCTTTTATATATTTAGATTTGTATGATATTATGTTTTAAGATTGTCATGCAAAACACTGCCTAATACAGATTTTCTTTGTTAAATTTTTTGAAGTTATCACCTTATTATTTTTTACAAGTTTTCTCCTACTTGCTCGGAAATTACTTCATTAACTGACCAAAGTATTTGATATTAATTTCAACTTGACATCTAAACGTGTTCCCGAGAAAAAGGTAGTTGACAGACAGGCGGACAACGGAGTAATCCTTTAAGGGTTCCTTTTTTCCTCTTGAGGTAAGGAAACCCTAAGAATAGGGATGATGACATTTCAATCAAATCAGCAACCCTTTATCAAACTTAAAAACGCACTTCTAGCACAGAATAGGTGATAGCTTCTAGTATGGAAGTTGTATAAAATTTACAGTTCTGACGTCATCAAATCTATATTTCACAATAGTTATATCAAACTTAAAACTGACTGAGGATGCGAGTTTTAGGTCTTTTGGAAGTCAGTTAAGAATAATTTATTTTTAAGATAGGCATCATCCCTATCAGAAATCTGTTTAAAAACTAAAAATTCTTATTTACCTACCTAGACTGTATTAGAATATATTTATACCTAGAGACGCCATGGCTCTAGTCGCTGGCTGTAATGAAATTACGAGGACTGAAAGCCCTGTAATTCAGCCAATCAGCTGTAAGGGAATTAGCCGCCGGGAATTCTAATGAACATTGCCATTCCCCATTTATATTTATACATTTTTATTGACTGTACTGTAAAAATGTTTTTTTATCCACCACAAGTTAGGCATTGAAGTCAAAGTCAAATAATGTTCAGTCAATTTAGGTATAGGTACACGCACTTATTGACGTCCAGTTATTTATAAAATATAGTGGTGATAATCAGTAACGGTACCTATCTTAAAACTAAAGCTACGAGGGTTCCACACGCGCCCTGGTCAGAGAAGAGCCCACAACAAACTCAGCCGGGTTAGCTTTATTTATTAGATATTACCATTTCACAAATCATTCTAACTAAGGAACTATCAGTGCCATTAGATCAAATCATTGCCAGGCTTCCTTGTCATTTAAGTAATAGGCATGATGACTGATTTTGAAAAATGGTCAGATTATGTTCGGAAGTATGACTACTATTTCGAAAAAATATTTTATTTCAGCAGAAAAATAAAGTTTAGTAGATAAAATTAGCATTTGAAATTTAAATTTTAAAATTCACGCCAAAACGTTCGGCGGTGTCATGGCGTTTTTACCAATGTACTCTGTGCAGTGTGCAGTAAGCAATAGTGTGATTTTCAAAGCTCGAAAACAAACAATTGTGACGTCATTCGCTTCTTTGTGTTTTATGCAATATGGCGGATTGCTGTATTTTATAGTTTTATTTTATCAAAATAAATAGCAATCTCACTCGATACTGAAAAATAAATACGTTTTTTATCATCCATGAATCATATTTCATTAGATAAATTCATAATTGCATTGATTCTTGGTTACTGTCATCATGCCTATTCTTTATATGGTAATGAGATTGACTGCGATCTCTCGTGATAGTAAGTGATGATGCAGTCTAAGATGGTAGCGGGCTAACCTGTTAGGCGTATGGCAGTTATATTAAACCCATACCCCTTATCTTGGCTCAGACTTTACTTAGAGTTAAAACGAGATGGACTTATTTGAGTAACATAAATCTATCTAGTTTTAACCATGTCTTAAGTCTAAGCAAAGTCAAAGTTCGCTCTATAGATCTCACACTAAATCACTTGGCGGTACGTGTTTGCTTGTAGGGTGGTAACCAGCATCGGCCGAAGCCTGTCACAAGACCAGACCAAAAAAAAACATAAATTATATATTCCCAAATTGACCCTCCTGAAAATCAAACCTGGGACCTCCCACTATAAGATCATTATATCCGTCTCCACTGCTCCAGGAAGGTCATCAAACGTAAAAGTACCTTAACAACAGATCGCAATTAAAATGTTAACTCGGGGATTACTGTTGGAGCTATCCGACCCGAAAAGTCAAGCAAATCCACATAATATGAATAAACATGAGTTACGCACAATTAAACTGCCGCTACCAACTATTGGTTTTATAGTTAACTTTAACTTTGTTTCGTGTCACTTCGAAATTTTGGATCTAATGCTTTTCCTGTTAATTTTGAGTTAGTGAGTCATAAATCATTATAAACATTTTTAATAATCATTATTCACTTTCATCTAAAACAAAAACCGACTTATTTAAAAGTTATACAAGGTATAACTACTATAGGTACCAACTACCACTACCAATATAAACTAAAAAGTAAAAACATTATCTGGGTAAAAAAGCGCTACAATTTCGATAAAATCTATATGGAACCACCTCTGAAGTACGATCTACCAAACAAAAAAAAATAAAATTGATTCATAATTGGCGGAATGATCGCGTAACATACATACAAAAAAACATACAGTCGAATCGTGAACCTCCTCCTTTTTTGAAGTCGGTTGAAAACAAGCTTTTTTCGTTTGCCATGTTTAATTTAGTGTGACGTCATGTTCTTTTTATGCATTATTTTTTGGTGTAGCTTTTTCACAACGATTCTTAAGAAATTTCACTTCAAAAACTTCTTGAATAAATTGTTAAGAGTTATTTATGTTAACTCAGATAAATAGAAAGCTGCCTACTAATAAATATTTTTCTAGATTATTTTAAGCGTCAAGACTAAGTTAGTAAAGAGATCTCAAGAAAGAAGTCTGGCCAAGGAATTCCCAATGAGCAGCGGTTAATGGTTAAAAAGTGAAGTCTGCGCCAAGTTAACGTTAAGTTAGCTTTGCTTACGGGCGTAATACTTTGCGGTTTACGACGCTCTTCAATCTACAGGAGGCACACTACCGTCGTCGCTTAAATCCGTATTGTTGAAGTGAAAACTTCTTTAGCCGCGTTGAGCACTATTTGGTAGGGGGTAAATTTGTGGATTCGCGTCATTGACACCGCGTTGTTACGAAGACAAAAGTCTTAAATATAAATATACTACATTGGTTTTTGAAGGGAAACTTTTGCAGGCGCGTTGAGCACTTTTGGTAGGGAGTAAAAATGTAGATTCGCGTGACCGTGGCCACATGCTCGCGAACAGCAACATGCTCGCGAACACCGACATGCTCACGTGGTTACGAAGACAAGAGGTCTTAAATATAAATATACTACATTCGAAATTAAACTTGAATAAGCTTAAACGTGTTAAGGTTAATATTTTAATAATTTTAATTAAAATATAATTTTAAAAAAAATCGTTTTCACTTCTATCGGCAGTCCCTATGACTGCCAATTTTATTTTATTTTTTAAGTATTCTAAAATATATTCGTTTTCACTTCTATCGGTAGTTCTTATGACTGTAATTTTTTTAAATATTGTTGACGTTCGTGTTTCAGATTTAATCCTTATTTTGGGGACGACAAGGTATGTGACATAAAACTGTAATTTCGAAGCAATATTGCTTTAACCGATGGTAGTAACTCCCCAGGCTCTTATTTTTAAAATGCTTTTACCCCTGATATTTTATTCTATAATAGAATTTTTAAGCATTCCGAAATGAAACGAAATCGAATATAAATTGGAGTTGAAATAGGATTTTAATGTTTCGTATTCTTAATTCTTCATTACCATCATGAATAACCCATCGCAGCACCACTAATGAGCATGAGTCTCTCAGAATAAGAACAGCTAGGCCATAGTCCACCACGCTGGCCAAGTGCAGATTGGTAGACTTCACACAAAATACTCTGCCGAATTCATGATCATGCAGGTTTCCTTGATTACATATTTACATATTTAACGTTTACATATTTCTTGAAACGCTCATGATTCAGAATAATTAGAGGTACAGGCGCGTTCACCGTTTTATTATTGCAAAAATACTCCTTACTTAATCCGATTAATGGAGAGGCTACTGACCTTAAGAATGAGGAATAGGATAATTATAATTTTAGGAGGATAGAGCCCTGTAAAGGAGCAGGGTAAGCGAATTAATAATGAATTAATCAGTTTATGGGTTTAAGCTTACCAAATTATACTAAAACTAGCGAATGCTCGCGACTTCGTTCGCGTGGTATAAGTTTGTTTTCCCACAGGCACTCCTTAATTTTCCGGAATAAAAAGTAGCCTTTACCACTCTCCAGGTCCTCACTACCCGTGCAAAATACCCGTTGCACTGTAGCGGCGTGATTGAATTTCACCCCTTTGGGGGTAGAATTTTGAAATATATTTCTTTTGAAATATATAACATATTTCTTTGTTTTAAACAGGTAGCTCACATACCAAGTTTCATGGCTATAACTTGAGAAATGACTTTCATACAAACTTCCAATCCCTATTAACCCTTCGGGGGTAGAACTTTGAGAAACTGTGAAACACTTACTTCTTTATTTTGTACCGTTAGCCAAAATACCAAGCTTCGTTGATATAGCTTGTATAATATCTTGAGAAATGAAGGCCTTTCATACCAACTTTCATGGCCTATTTCACCCCTTTGGGGGTCGAATTTTCAAAACGGTGAAATACTTATTTCTTAATTTTCAACTCATAATATATCAAGTTTCATGGCTATAGCTTTCATACAAATTTTCAACCCCTATTTTACCACTTTAGGGGTTGAATTATGAAAAACTGTGAAACACGTAATTCTTTAAATTTTAGCAAAAGCCGAAATACTAAGTTTTGTTTATATAACATGAGAATATCTTGAGAAATGAAGGACTTTCAAGAAAACTCTCATCCCCTATTTCAACCCTTTGGGGGTAGAATTTCTAAAAACTGTTAAACATATATTTCTTCATTTTCAACCAGTAGCTCGTATATCAAGTTTCATGGATATAACTTGAGAAATGACGGACTTTGGCACAAACTTTCACGCCTTATTTCACCCCCTCAGGGGTGGAATTTTGAAAAACCCTTCCTTAGTGAGCGCCGGCGTGATAAAAGGAACCTACTGTCAAAATTTCAAATTTCTAACCCCAGCGGTTTAGGCTATGCGTTGATTAGCTAACGATTTTATATATATATATATATATATTTATATATATATATATATATATATATATACATATACACGAGTAGAATAGATAAGAACAGGATGCATTGAACAAAGTTTCGTGAACACTACACACCAGCTGATATAAATAAACGCTGTAAAAATGAGTCGAGATATATTCAAGCGCGCGTCGTGTTATGGTAATTAGTTCTGTGTTCAGTGTGCGCATGGTAATGAGCCAGAGATAATTATACGCTGGTGTACTCCGCGCGTACTTCAACTTACGGATAAAATATCAAGCTGTAAGCGTCTTGACGTGATATTGAAAATGTGCAAACATTTAGGTACCTGAAAGCTGAAAAATGGAAATAGCTTACCTCAGGCAATTTATTCCATTCTAAAGGTTTAATTCTTAAGTTTTCATAATAAAATTTATTTTACAATAAAATACACTTAATTGAGCAAACTATAATCTGATTGCAGTTACGTACTAGTTTATGAATTTAAAAAATGTACTTACTTAGTTGATTCCGTCTGCCAAAGCATCCCAATTAGTTTTAAGTCGCACTTTTAGTTTTTAGCTTTGAAGTTTTAATTTCATAATAATAATAACGAATAAAAAATAGGCATACCAAGTCAAAGCACCCAGAGCTCTGGTTGCGTTCACTAAGAGGGTAAAGGCAAGTCACGATAACCTTAATGTAAAAGTAAGTAATTTTTATGGCTTAACTATAAATGAATGAAAATTATATTTTGGTAGGTATTGAGCAAGAGGATTGCATGAAATAAAGAATCATTACTGTCGATATAATAATTATTAGAATTTATGACACGCGTGCTATGGTAATTAGTTCAGTGTGTATGGTAATGAGACGAGAAATTATAAGCTTTCATCCAAACTTCACTGTCTTGATAGCCCGTTTTCTTAGGGATTCTTGTTGTGGAGATTAATTCTATATTGTTTACAGTACTTTTAATTAAAATAATTTGTATAATTTAATGTATTCGAGACTTGACGGGCATCACCCGCGTCTTTGTTCTCGTGGGTTGAGGTTTTTTGGTTATCGCGGAACTCTTTAATTTTCCAGGATAAAAGTAGCCTACTGTGCTATTCCAGAATATAATCTATCTCTGTGCTAAATTTCATCCAGATCCGTTCAGCCGTTCGGGCGTGATTGAGTAACAAAAAACCATCCATCCATCCAAGCTTTCGCATATTATAATTTATTTATTTATTTATTTATTTATTTATTTCTCCACTTACAACTAGCATTACAGGTTTCCCTAATACACTAGTGTAGCTAAAATAATCCTGAACTAATTAAACATTATTATTAAATTACTAAACTAATTAAATATTAGTATATAGATTTGATTATTTGATTAAGTAGTATTTCTTACTTAGTTACCCATAGAGATTAATTCTTGAATACATTACTATTTTGTTTAATTTAAAGTATTCTAGATGATGTCCGCTAATGCAATCACGTGAAATTGGGCGTTTCTTACCGGCTCTTCGCAGTAGAATTAATTTTCCGAAGTCTTGACTGAGCATAAGTGGCACAAGTTTTTATTGTATGACTATAATTAATTAAACGCGTAATTACTGTAAACAAACTTTAGTATTTTAATCTGTGTAACGGCACTACCTTGAACTCCGTATATAAATAAGGAATGTTTGTCGGTCAGTGGACCCACGTTACCCCCAGGGTTGTCCCTAACGAAGCCATTTACATATCGGCCCTTACGCCCTTGCGTGGAGTGCATACTAATTATTTGGCATTTCCGTTTATTTGGTTAGGCTGTTAGGCTCAAAGATATATCTTGAATCTTCAATCTTATATCTATTATTGTATCTATGTTTTGATAACTTTTCTACTCGCGTATAGGCTCTTTCAGGAGGTTTATTATGGATTATACAATATCTTTAATCATACTTAATATTATTAATGTGAAAGTGTGTTTGTTTGTTGGTATATTAGTTTGTCGGTTTGTCCTTCAATCACGCCGCAACGGAACAACGAATCAACGTGACTGGCATAGGTATATTTGAGGACCTGGAGACATAGGCTACTTTTTATCCCGGAAAATAAAGGAGTTCCCGCGGGAATCAAAAATACTTAAACTACGCGCACGAAGTCGCGGGCATCAGCTAATAGTATGTAAAACTGGAATAAACAAACACAGTTGGAAAAACACTCTCTGTTTTTTACTGGAACGCAAAATCTAACACAAGCGGAGAGAGATCGCGCGCTGGACCGACGAATTTACGTGCCCTCCGAGACACGGAATTGAAACACCGCCAACTTCCTATCGCCGAGACCTACCGGGGACCACAACTAGTTTAGGTGAATAGTTAAAGATTTAAGTCCATTATAAATTCGATTTACCGCCCGCTTGTACCGCCCGACCGCGCTCTTTGTCTTAACGTTTATAATTCAGAGAGCTTGGACTGTGTGAATACACTTTTCTATTTGTCTGTATTATCTCTGAAGCTAAGGAACAATTGCAGTTTCCTTTATCTCCTTTAAACAACCTTTAAAGGAGTATAAATAACTAAGAAATACATAGGAAAAAGTAGGAACTAGCAAAACGAAACGGTAACCACGACCTCGCTAGTGCAGTGGTGATCGCTCTGGTCTTGTAAATGGGAGGGTCCAGGTTAGATTCCCGCTTGGTTCCGAAATTTATAATTTAATAGCTGATGACCGCGACTTCGTCCGCATGGATTGAGGTTTTTTTGGTTCCCCCTGGATCTATTCAATTTTCCGGGATTAAAAGTAGCCTATGTGTTATTCGAGACTATAGTTTATCTCTGTGCCAGATTTCATCCAGATCCGTTCAGTCGTTCGGGCGTGATTGAGTAACAAACATCCATCTATCCATCCATCCAAACTTTCGCATTTATAATAATATTATAGTATAGTATAGTATAGAAGCGTGTAAATAATAAATAACTATACTTTTATATTCCACACTTGTGTCGTCTGATCCAAGTAACTTTATCCCCGAGGTCACGCACTAGAAAGCTATAAGAAAGAAAAGTTACCAGCTCCCAACTATCCGTAATCCTTTGACTTAGCACTTGTAAAAGTTGCTAACTCCCTAATTCCTATTCTTACAACTTACAAGTTGTAGGAATTAATTACTTATGTACTTATATATTTTTTTATTCCACTACATATACTACCTCTATGCACTACATGTTATAACTTGACTGCGATCATACCTGGGTATTTAAAAGTGATGATACAGTCTAAGGTGGTAGTGGGCTAACCTGTTAGGGGTATGGCAATTCCATTAAACCCGGTGCTCTTCTATTTTCAGTGTTAAGTAATTCAGGTTTTATGCCATTTCCATTCCAAATAGCCAAATCGGTAAAACCGTAGCGACGTGAAGGAGTAAAAATCATCTTTGCTTACAAAACATCAAAAATTTCACTTCTATACTAATAAGTAATAATATTATAAATGCGAAAGTATGGATAGATGGATGGATGTTTGTTACTCAATCACGCCCCAAGAAGCTGAAATTTGAAAGACTCAGAGATAGATTATAGTCTGGAATAACACATAGGCTACTTTTTATACCGGAAAATTAGAGAGTTCCCGCGGGAACCGATAAACCTCAATCCAAGTAGACGAAGTCGCGGGCATTAGCTCATCATCATCATCATCATCATCACTACAGCCTATTAACGTCCCACTGCTGGGCACAGGCCTCCACTCTCATAGGAGAGCGGGAATTAGAGCTTAGACCCACCACGCTGCTCCAATGCGGGTTGGCGGGCATTAGCTAGTTTATTATATTATTAAGTAGGCTTGTCATGGGATTGTATAGATTTCCAGTGAAACAAAGGTTCTATCATATAAATAGAAAGTACGTGTCTATGTAGGTATGAATAAGTATAGCGGATTTAGCCCGAATCGGCATTGAATAAAAAAATGAATACAAAGGTAAAATATTAAGGTGCCCACGTCTTTTAATAGCAAAAAACGTTGTTTTATATAGGGTTCACTAATGTTTCACAAAAAACATTTAACAAATGATCATTTCACAAAAAACGTTTCAAAAACTAATCATTTCACAAACGTCGTATTCCACAAACATAATTATATATTTCATTTAAAAAATGATTTGACAAATACTCATTTCACAAATACTTTACTTTGCAAACGTGCTGAACGAAAAAATGTCATTTACTGTTGGGGCTTCAACCTGGTCCAATGCTACAACCCTAAGACGCTGTTCCAGGGGCCCATCAGCTGGATTCGAGCCTCTTAGACCATTGGCTCAGGGCCAAATGCGGACAGAACTGTTCCGGCTTAACTTAGGTGGTAAGACAATAATGAAAACTATACTACGTACTTACGGAGTCCAAGTGCCTACTGAATCTTCGATAAGGAAGGATGTAGGTTAAAGGTTAGGAAAGGTCAGGAATGAGAAGGTATACTTTTCGGCCTGTGGCTTCTTGCTTCAAGCTACTTAGATTAATTATTTACTTAAGTATATAATTGCACGGCCAGCAGTGGCGTCAACGTGGCACACAACAGATTGTCACTCAGTACAACAAGTAAGTCTTTATTTAGTACCGAAATAACTAGAAGCTAATTTCTCGCGGGAACCTTAAGCTATAGCGAGGTTCTAACAATCCGGATTACAAAGAAAAGCTTATTTTTACAATCAACAATTCGAGACGCGGCCCGCCTAGCCAAAAACAATCTGAACTCTGTCTCGAACTGTCAAAACCAAAGGTTTTTATCAAAAAGCGCGGCAAGCTAGCTACGTTCACAAAGTATTCCATCTGTCACAATGACCACAGACAACTAATACATAGGTGGCGCGAACATTTACCAATTTATTATTTCATAAAATAATTCATTCTTTAAATTCGTAATTTCAAAAAATATTAAAATATAAATTGTTATTTGAAATATATAGATCGCCCGCAACTTCGTCCGCGTACAATCTCTGATTTCATATAAGATTATGAGATTTTTTATGATTTGAATATATATATGTTACGGGTAATGCTAGAAGATGTAGTAAACCTAGGTTTACACGGGTTTACTTAGCCATAGCTTATCTTGCCATTAGCCATAGTTTTGCTTGGGTTTACCCAAATGTTTTGGGTAAAGTTCGAATAATAAGTAAAATAAATTTTAATTCGGAATTTACCCATACTCACCTAGGTCTACCGAACTCTGGCTGGATAATGTTAGGGATATGGGTTCTCTCCCTCTCTCTCTCACCACCTCCAAGGCCGACCGATGATTGGTCACCTTTATATAGACCTCCCGATGTTGCCCGCCGCACCTTGTCCAGGTTTTGAAAACCCCGTGAACTTTTTTCCAGAATAAAGCGTAGCCTGTGTCATTCGCCCCAGCTATACCTATGTAAAAAACACGTTGATCTGTTGCTCTATTTGGGTCTGATTGAAGAACGAACCAATAATCCAGCAAACAAACATACTTTCGCACTTTCAGCTTTTCTACTTATCTACAATTTGTAAAAAAAATTAACAATTGATTTGTATTTTGGGAGCACCGCCTTAATAATTTAAGTTATACAAGATCACAATCTGAGCCTACTATACTATTCTAATACAATTCGAAGCCTGAATTATGTGTAAGGTTACCGTATATTCGAATACAAAGAATAACTTGAACTTACGAAATTGAACCTTATTCTTATATCAGTTAATCTAACATTGCGTTGTTTGCAACAAAATATTATCAAAACCATAAAAGAGTATAAAGGGTAGAATGAGTTTTGGATCAATTCTATCTAAAAATTCGTTACCAACCAATCGACCAAGTTAAAACCATCACTACCACCCAAGTACGTGGTACCAAGTTCATGGTACTAAAACCCAAGTTTTTATAATAGCCTTAATCAATACAACGAAAGAAAATTATAATATAATAGAATCGCATCACCGTAATAAAAGATCGTTAAAATTGTAGTTTTTTTTAATAGCGAAAACACACTATGTACAAAAAAATCTCAGCTCAGTATAAAAAAAACAAAAATAACCTACCTACTAATATTTAAAAAAGCTGTGTGAATTTCGTGAACGGGTCTCGAACATGCGACATCATGCTTGCGATGCAGTTCTTCACCCACTGAGCCTCTCTTCCTGTCTATAAGGTAGTACTATTACCTTATTCTGTGCTATAAGTACCTACTAGAGGAAGAGAGACAGACTAACTTAACGCTTTTTTGTCACGTAAGATTTTTTCAGGCTAGGTCCTCACGTTTCATCGTCCCAAAAAAAGTATGTTATGAAAATCTAAGAAAATAAACATCGATCTGTGTTCATCTTTGCTCCAAGGAGCGAAAACAAAAAGGATCTCTCAGTAGGTCCCTACTGCTGTTATAAAAAAAGCGCCCAACACCGTCGTGTCAGCAAAAAAAAACAATTTTAATCTCCATAACGTCAGGCTGCCTTTACAAGGTACGACTTGTGGTGACGGATTGAGGAGATCCTGATCTCTCTTCGGTGATGTCTGACCGTCTTCCCATCGTACTTCACGCTGTGAGATGGTGAAAAATATACAGACTCTCTCTGAAGGCCAGGTTTATAGTAATTCATCATTTCAAAACACCTAAAAATTGCCCGATAGTATTTCCTTATCATCACCGTCATTTCAACCCAGTTTTGGTTCCTCCTTAACACGGTTCTACACCTCGAAAGAGAGGGGCTTAGGCGATAGTCCACCGCATGCCTACATGTTTGAGAAAATAATGGTGAACTCTCATTTGTGCAGATTTCCTCACGAATTTTTACTGCTTTAAAAAGACATAACTCTTAAAATTAGAAATACATGCACGAATATGTGGTTGAAATCTTACCACTAGGCTATCACAGCTTCCTGGGCTTCTATTATTGCTTACTAGCTGATACCCGCGACTTCGTCCGCGTGGATTGAGGAGTTTTAGTTCCCGCGGGAACTCTTTAATTTTCCGGGATAAAAAGTACCCTATTATTTAATCCGGACTTCTAACTTTACGTCTGCAAAATTTCAAAGCAATCGGTTCAGTAGTTACGGCGTGAAAGCGGAACAAACATACAAACAAACTCACTTTCCCATTTATAATATTAAGTAAGGATTATTAATATTATTTAATTAAGCATTATTGCTTGAAAAAGCGCATAGCTGCTTAAATTAGAAGTGTATGCCGAGGGTATAATTCTAAAAATCCTGAATAAGTGGCTGAAGTTTTAACAACTAGTTTAACTTACCTGAGTTTAAGTCGTGTCGTATGGTATAAATTCATGGTTATTCCTCATTCACGTCTGTCTTGTACTGTGATATACGCTGCACGGTTCATATTGGATTGCCTATTTTTTACAGGCAAAGACGTGCTCCCTTCGCCGCTTGCGCCTGTAAATTATCGTATTAAAACGCTTTCAATCTTGCATGCCTCATAAAGTCGAAGTCATAATCCAAATCAAAGTCAATTTATATATATTACTAGCTAATGCCCGCGACTTCGTACGCGTGGATCGAGGTTTTGTGGATCCCGCGGGAATCCTTCAATTTTCCGGGATAAAAAGTAGCCTATGTGCTATTCCAGACTATAATCTATCTCTGTGCCAAATTTCAGCCAGATCCGTTCAGCCGTAGGGGCGTGATTGAGTAACAAACATCCATCCATACATCCATCCATCCAAACTTTCGCATTTATGATATTTATTAGCGAATGCCTGCGACTTCGTCCGCGTGATTGGAGGTTTTTTGGTTCCCGCGGGAACTCCTTAATTTTGCGGGATAAAAAGTAGCCTACGTCATTCCCCGGGATACAACCTATCCCTGTACCAAATTTTATCAAAATCAGTTGAATAGATACATTTGTTTGATTCCCGCGGGAACTCTTCAATTTTCCGGGATAAAAAGTAGCCTATGTGCTATTCCAGACTATAATCTATCTCTGTGCCAAATTTCATCCAGATCCCTTCAGCCGTTCTGGCGTGATTGAGTAACAAACATCCATTTGAGGTTTTTTTGGTTCCCGCGGGAACTTTTTAATTTTCCGGGATAAAAAGTAGCCTATGTGCTATTCCAGACTATAATCTATCCCTTTATGCCAAATTTCAGCCAGATCCGTTCAGACGTTGGGGCGTGATTGAGTAACAAACATCCATACATCCATACATCCATCCAGACATCCATCCAAACTTTCGCATTTATAATATTTATATTTGATTATTTGACTAGCTGATGCCCGCGACTTCGTTCGCGTGAATTAAGGTTTTTTGATTCCTACGGGGACTCCCTAATTTTTCGGGTTAATATTTAGCCTATGACACTCACAAATAATGTGGCTTTCTATTGGTACCAGAATTTTCAAAATTGGTTCTGCAGATCCAGAGATTACCCCCTACAACGTCACAAACTTTACCTCTTTATAATATTAGTATAGATTCAAAGTCGGAATTTTGGAAGCACTGGTTGGTAGGTACACTTTTTAAACTTCCATAATATTTTGTTCAATTCTCATTGCAGATTCTATTAGTAAGCATGAGTCACCTTTCAGAATGAGAAGGGTTAAGCCATAGTCCACCACACGGGCTGGATTGGCAGGCTTCCCACATCTTTGAGAAAATTAACTTCGACGACCATATTTTGACGACCTCGCTGGCGCAGTGGTGAGCGCTATTGTCTTAACGTGGGAGGTCCCGGGTTCGATCCGGGGCTGATTTGGGAATTTATAATTTCTGAATTCTGATCTGGTCTGGTGGGAGGCTTCGGCCGTGGCTAGTTACCACGCTACCGGCAAAAGTGATCCAATACGATGCCGCGTAAAAACCGATTAGGGGTAGGTATGGGTTTAATAAACTGCCATACCCCTAACAGGTTTGCCCGCTACCATCTTAGACTGCTTCATCACTTACCAATAGGTGAGATTGTAGTCAAAGGTTAACTTGAAGTGTTTAAAAAAAAGTGAAACTTGAGAAAAGTAGCCTACGAGACAATGAGATAAATATAACTTGTACTCTACCTTATTCTCTCGCAGGCTCAATCCTAATAAGAATATGTTTGTCTCTTTTTGGTGTCGCTTTTTCGTTTCGTTTGTAGTTTTATCAACCAGAAAAACATAAAAAGCAATTAACAAATCAGACTTCCTACTGCTACATAAACAATCAAACAGAAAATTACAAAAATGGAACGCTTTGTATACACGTTCGTCCGGTGGCGCCACTTGTACCGTGGCGACAACATCCGTTTCATCGAATTTTCAAATCACAACGATTCTAAAGAAGTTTCACTTCAAAAAGGCCTGGAGTAACGACCGATGGCGAAAAACACACTTTTACGACACTTCGACTCTGTCAGTATATATTATGTATATAGTAAAAACCTCATAAACTCTGCGCGTCGCGAATACAAATGCCCTGCTTATCATCCCTCACTTCCGGTATGACGACCACGGGGAGGTTATTTTTTGGACATAATTTTTTGGTCGTTTTCCGCCGCAAAAATGGTTAACTTATTATGTAAAACTGAATCTGAATTCTGAAATAGTATTTTAAGATTGGATTTTATTTGAATTGTTTATTGAGTATTATTGTTTTTTATTGCCTGAAATAAATGAAAAAAACAACCATACTAATACGAGTATTATAAATGCGAAAGTGTGTTTGTTTGTTGGTTTGTCCTGTAATCACGCAACGGAGCAACGGATCGATGTGATTTTTGGCATGGGTATATTTGAGGACCTGGAGAGTGACACAGGCTACTTTTTATCCCGGACAATTAAGGATTTCCCGCGGGAATCAAAAAACTTAAACCACGCGGACGAAGTCGCGGGCATCAGCTAGTAAAACATAAAATTAACTCCAGGGTTTACTAGGTTCCATTTTTTCTATTCGAAGATTTTCATTGCGGTAAGTAAAATCATTAATTTGTATCTACTTAAATCACAAAAAAAAAAATTACCCTCAATCCGTCATACCTTTTCGCAAAAGCAATCTTTTCTTTCGTAAAAAAGGGTTCCAAACGCGCCCTATTCTGAGAAGGTGCCAACAAACTAAGCCGGGTAACGTATTCGTCGCTCGTGTGAGCCCCGTGTTACGTCATAAATCAGCAAAGCAATAAGGTTGTATAATCGGGAGCGCGCAGGGAATCAAGAAAACCATTCCCTTATACAAATCACCGGCTCGCACTGATGGCGTAGTGATGGGAAATTTTTATCGACAATTTTTTTTTACTAGTGGGCCCGGTAGACGTTGTCCTGCCCTGAACCTAAAACCCGAGTGCAGTGCCCACCCCGCGGGTCCAATTATGAATAAACCATCCCTGGTCCCACTCAAACACACACAAAAAAATCCATCTAAATCGGTCAAGCCGTTCTCGAGTCGAACAGCGATTGATTTTCATATATAATAGAGATTATCAAAATAGAAATTGTTACAGTTTTGATGGGTAGGCACATCGAAAAACCACGTTGGTTTAAATTGCGTGCTCTCCCGTCAACTATCAAAGTCAATTTATCTCTGTGCCAAATTTCAGCCAGATCCGTTCAGCCGTTGGAGCGTGATTGAGTAACAAACTTACGTACATCCATCCATACATCGTCGCGAATTCCCGCGACGGAAGGGAAGCTATATCCTAGCGGTTCGAATACCATCTTTGTTCTCTTATTATTTAAAAATGACAGTTAATAATAAAGTAAAGAAAATAATAAAGTAAACATTAGTAAAGCAAAAATTATCCTACTTAATTATTTTACACAATTTTTTTATGAATAATTTAGAGTTAAAAATATCAATATCAATTTTTTATTATTACTTAATTACTTCAAATGAATATTATAAATGCGAAAGTTTGGATGGAAGTCTGGATGGATGTATAGATGGATGTCTGGATGGATGTTTGTTACTCAATCACGCCCCAACGGCTGAACGGATCTGGATGAAATTTGGCACAGAGATAGATTATAGTCTGGACTAACACATAGGCTACTTTTTATCCCGGAAAATGAAGGAGTTCCCGCGGGAACCAAAAAACCTCAATCTAGGCAGACGAAGTCGCGGGCATTAGCTAGTTTTTTATAAAATATCATTTTTTTACTTATCGATAACACAATCCTTCCTTGCCTATTCCCAGCCTTCCAGGTAACGCGTGCAGAGTCAGCGGATGACCAAATTGCTGCTATTTATTATTTGTCTAATCCAAGCCCCTTTCGCTATAAATAAGGGGCGTTATTTTGCTGCGTGATTGTAATTAGACTGAAGGTGGTTTCAAACCGACGTGGATGTGCTGGGCGAGATTTGTACGCTCTCTAGATTCCCAAATTGACCCTGCCGGGAATCGAGCCCCGGACATTCCGTTTATAAAACAACAGCGATCAGGGGACGTGGATATAACGACTTTTGGGAGATTCTATAAATTTAATAATCACTAAAAATACCCAATTGTGCCAGAAGGGTTTACAAAATCAGTAAGTAGGCCGTGAAAAACTGAAAAATTTGCATAATAGATAGACAACCTTTTGTGTACCACGGTTATCTATCCCAAAACCTGAAATTTTTCCTTTCACCCGTTGTCCTAGATGAGCGACGGAAGCGACGCGAAGCGATACGACGCCATAGAGAATAACAAAACTAGTCTACGCGACAACGTAGACCACGTGAAGGGTCAGCTACTGTTTGATACTGTCGCGTTGTATCGAGTCGTGTCGCGTTTGTCGCTCACGTAGGACAACGGATTAGCTGAACAAATGCATAGTTACAATCCAATCAATATCGGATCAGGGATTTATTGAAAGTAAACATTTAAAATTATTCTGCACACAGTTGTCATAGCTGTGCTCCGTTTAGACGGGACAAATACTCCTGCGAGTGATTTTCTAGAAGAGCACTCTCAACTTCTTAGGCACAATGCCTTAAACAGCCATCAAACGGAGAGGGTTGGAGCTTCTTACAACACATACAACTTAGGTGCTCATCTTCAAGGCAAGAGTGAATACTTACTTTTACGTGGAGCTGCAGGTTCTGCTGCTTTTGCGACAGGACAAAACGTCGTACACTCCAACGCGGACATTCGTGGAGACATTTTGACTTTTGTACTGGCCAATCCCTCGTACCGATGTTTTCTAGAACAAGTAGCTCGAGCAACTAGCTGGCGCGTTTAAACGCACCACAAAATAGTTGTGCAAACAATAGCGCACAAAATAAATATTATCAAATTAATGAGCTCCCACGGTCAATGGTTTTAGCGAACGGGTGAATTGCTGAACCACCGCGTGAGTAAATACAGTGGGCCGACAGTCGACACCCATACAAATGAGAGACCCAGGCTACCGTGACAGTTGCAAGAGATACCGTGTACCTCTAGGTGCTACAACTTGTAGCCATCGATATAATGTAGGTACTAGATGGGTACCCTTTCATAGAAAAAAAATCGGGTGTCCGATTGTGGCGCCACTCGTCATGTAAACATCTCTAAATTTTGCTCCTTGTTACATAATTCATTTTTAATTTCAATAGTAAATTATATATACAAAAAGTAGTGTCAAAACGTTAATTAATCTTCAATTGCACTGTGTGAATGTTATCCTACGAGATAATTACGTGATTTAGAAGAAAGTCTGGTGTTAAAGTAGTAACATTAAATCAAAAATATCGTTACCTTACCCAAGCTTTGCCCAGTACTTTGAAGTGTAAAAAGCGAGAAGAGCTAAACGTGGTGTGATTTAGTCTTAAAATCGCTATCAACAAACTCCAAAAGTGATATCAGTGTATCTAACCTAAGATATTTTGTGATTAGTGTTTACTTATCATGAGTCAGTGTTGAACTTTTAAGTTTTTTTTCCAAATACTACCCACAATTTATCAATATCAATCAACAATAACAAATACTTCATTAGTACGTTATTTTCGCTGCTATTGACTAACATCGCCGTGGCGTAGTATGTAACAGTGGTACCTGGCTACAGCAGAGACGTGCGATCGAATCCCAACGCCGGCGCGCTTTTTTCATTTTCTAAAATTTCAAATTTAAATATCTTTGACTTTAATAGAAATGGCTTCTTCAGTGAATTTTAAAATTTGCGCAGGATGCAGAAATAATTTGCCTAAAAAAGAATTTCTTAGTTGCTCAATCTGCAAATCAAAATACGATTGCGAATGCGCAAACATACCTATCAAGCAATTTGAACATATGGACCAGCAAAAGCGGAATATCTGGAAATGCCCGGAGTGTTGCAGCAAACAACCAAAGACTGGAAACACACTGACACCTGTTAGATCAGCTATCAATAATCAAACGTGCATTAAAGCTACTGACGAAGAATCTCCGGAGTCCTTCGTTACTACACGGAAGAAACGTAGCGCGTCACCAACACCCGCATCGATGAGTAGTGGCGATGGTAGTAACTTTCTAACGGAGAACACTCTTCGTGATATTTTAAAGCAAGAACTTTCTGCAACGATTCAAAAACTTGTTACTGCACAGTTGAAATCAATTAATGAACAAATTGCGGGATTTTGCGAGTCGATGACTTTTATAAATACGCAATTTGAAGAGATGAAAGTAGCATTGGAAGAAAAATCCGCCATTATTAACACATTAAAATATGAAAATTCCCATCTTCAATCATCCGTTAAGGACCTTACAACCAGATTGAACATCGTTGAGTTACATATGAGAGAGTGCAATGTTGAAGTAAATGGTATTCCTGAACACAAAGCAGAAAATTTAGTAAATACGATGGTCCAGTTAGGCCAGGCTGTCAACAACCCGCTATCAGAGGATGAGATCCAACATGTTACCAGAGTAGCTAAGCTGAATAAAAACACCGACAAGCCACGTTCAGTCATTGTCAAGCTGCGTACCATGAAACACAGAGATTCTCTCCTAGCGGCGGTAGCAAAATTTAATAAGAAAAACCCTGAAGATAAATTGAGCTCTCACCATCTAGGAATTGGAGGATCTCGAGCACCAATATATGTTTCAGAGCATTTAACCCCGGGGAGTAAATCTCTTCATGCTGCCGCTCGCATAAAATCCAAGGAGATGAAATACCGCTTTACATGGATTAGAAACGGAAAAATCTACGTACGCAAGGACGAAATTAGCCAGGCAATAATAATTAAAAATGAAGATAGTCTTAAGCTCATAGTATAATTTCATTAAATAAACAGTCTGAATGCTATGGCTCCTCAACTTTCACAATGATAGACATTTATTATCAGAATGTGCGAGGACTGAGAACCAAGACTAATGATGTGCTTAAGAATATCTTAATTTCGAACTATAAAATTATTGTATTCACTGAAACTTGGCTTAACTCTAGCATATTTGATAATGAACTGTTTGATTCCCGCTATGTCATATATAGAAAAGATCGTGTATGTAGTGCATCCAAAAAAGATGGTGGAGGTGTTCTCATTGCTATCTCACGTGAGATCGCATCTTCTCGTATTTTAAATTGGGAAACTGATGATGAGAATATGTGGATGGTATTGGAATTTAGTAACAACCATATCTCAAAAAGTATTGCACTTTGTGTAGTCTATTTACCTCCGCCAGTTAAACTAGAAAATCTTAACAAATTCTTAGAAAGCGTAGATAATGTAATCAATCACGTTGATGACTTGGTTGTGGTAGGAGACTTTAATCTGGGTTTTATAGAATGGTCTTCTAATGATTCAAATATGACTCCACATAATTACAATAATGCTCTAGGATACTCATTAGTCGATTTTATGTCTATCAATAATGTATACCAATATAATAGTATAAGTAACTGTGACGACAGACTTTTGGACTTAGTGCTTAGTAACTTAACAAACATTAAGGTCACAAAGCCTCCTGACTTACTAAGTAAATTGGACTCGTACCACCCTAGCCTTTTGATAAGTATAGAGTGCGGAAATTTATCGTTCCTTCGTCCTAAAAGTCGTATCGATTACAATTACTTTAAGGCTGACTATAATGCTATTGTTAGAGAAATAAAAAATATTGATTGGCTACATAAATTTTCTGATTGCAAAGATGTCGATGCTATGGTTAAAATATTTTACAAGTGCTTATTTGAAATAATCGATCTATTTGTACCCAAGCATAAGCTTATCTCAGCGAAGTATCCTATCTGGTTCAAGAATAACTTGATTAAACTATTAGCTGAAAAAGATAGACTCCGCAAAAAACATCGCAAATACAATAACCCCAGAGATAGCTTAGAGTTCGAAATACTTCGTGGTCGTTGTCATAAACTCTTTGATTCATGCCTAAATGATTATAAAGCTAGCACTGAGTCTAATATTTCAAAAAATCCAAAATACTTTTGGAAATACTTTAAAAATAAAAAGAAGGGCGAATCATCTTTACCCGCGTCCATGAAACTGAATGGCACGGTTGCAAATACTGGCTCTGAGATAGCCAATCTCTTTGCTAACCATTTCTCCTCCATCTATACTGTATCATCTAATTGCATACCGGCAAATTTACCAAACCAGCGACTTAACAATGTTTCACAGCTTTCTAAGTTGTATATTTTTGAAACAGAAATCCTTAAAAAGATAAAAAAATTAGATCCTCATAAAGGCGCGGGTCCAGATAGCCTTCCTCCCATTTTTGTTAAGCGTTGTGGTCCTGGTCTTGCTTTCCCACTGACACTTATCTTCAATCGCTCCCTTGAAGAGGGTATCTTTCCAGATGAATGGAAGAAAGCGCGTATAGTGCCAGTACACAAGAAAGGAGATCGCATGGATATCAAAAATTATCGGCCTATATCAATTCTTTCATGCTTCTCCAAACTATTTGAAAGTCTTGTGCACCCCGTTTTTGCCAAGCACCTTGACAATTTCCTTACCAGCTCGCAACATGGATTCAGAAGCGGTTTATCGGTTCAGACCAATTTGACAAATTATACTTCTGATCTTATAAAAGGAGTAGATAAGGGCCAACAGATTGACGCTATTTACACAGATTTTAGTAGTGCATTTGACAAGGTTGATCACCAAAAGCTCGTCACTAAACTTTCTCAGTATGGTATAGGGTCTTCGTTGCTCAAATGGTTTGAATCATATTTAGCACAACGATCCCAAATTGTTGTTATCAATGGGTTTGAATCGAAAACGTATCTTGCACAGTCTGGGATGCCTCAAGGTTCTCATTTAGGGCCTCTATTATTTTTAGCTTTTATTAACGACATTACCACAGAAATCAAAAACTGTTCCTGCTCGTTATTTGCTGATGATTTAAAACTTTACAAACCAGTCGAATCGGTTGATGATATTAAGCTCATACAGGATGACTTGAATAGAATATTCAATTGGTGTAAAGTCAATAGTATGACCCTAAATGTAAACAAATGCTTTCACATAAAATTTACCCGGAAGAAAAAACCGCTTGTCTCTAGTTACTCAATTGATAATGTTCTTGTGCATGAGTTAATGGAAATTAAGGATTTAGGAGTAACTATTGACAGTAAGTTAACCTTCAAATCGCATATAAGCAATGTTGTAAACAAAGCCGCACAACTCTTAGGATTCATTAAACGCAATACAAAGGCTTTTTCGTCAAGGACTAAAATTATCTTATTCAATGCATTGGTAAGAAGTCACCTTGAGTTCGCCAGTGTTATCTGGAATCCATCCTTTAGTGTGCACTCCCAGCGCATTGAAAGTGTACAACGAGCTTTTACTCGACACCTTGCCTTTCATGCTAGCGGTATATCACACAGGCAACCCTATAGTCAGCGACTGACTCATTTTAAATTGATATCTCTTCGAAATAGGCGAGAAATTCTCGATCAGTGCTATCTTCATAAAATTGTACACAATAAAGTAAAGTGCAGTAATATTCTTAATCGCATATCGCTATCTGTCCCACGTAGGTATCCCCGTTGTTGCATCTCGAAAACTTTCCATATTCCTTTCGCGAAAACACATCTCGGTCGTCAAGCTCCCATTGCGCGTATTTGTGGCAAATATAACGAATTGTCTAAAACTTTACCAGGCATCGACATATTTCATGACTCATATACTACTTTTAAGAAAATACTCACTGATCATGTATAAGCGAATTTCACTTTAAGGTAATATTGTTTTTCTATTATTATTCTATTTTTTGGTATTTTGTTCCCTAAATTATTATTATGAATTAAGTATGTAAGTAAGTTTGTAAGTTTTGAATACCTAGTTTGTAAGTTTTTATACCTCAATTGCCAATATTTAGTTTACATGACATAATTTAACCTTTCAATGTTATGTGCACTTGTAATCGATTTACGTATAAGAAATAGTAATAATGTGAACGTTCTTGTGTTTGTCATATATGTAAATTGTTAGTGTACTAAATAAATAAAATAAAAAATAAAATCTGTAGAGCGCGCTACACACCTGTACAAGCCTGTCCTTGTCCTCGCCACTGTCCCGCTTTTCAGATGGCGCTAGTAAAATAAGTTCACATTCTTTGTTTGACAGGGCCCGTCTATGTAAATTGAGGTCGTTGCTTGTAGCACCTATCTCTCTATACTATGTCTCACAACAACAGTATAAGAAATTTGTTTATGGTAAGTAAGCTCTCAACTATAGAGGTAGAAAACTGTTATCAATGATTTAAAATTCAAAAAAAATTCAAAACACTACTGCTTTGCCATATTTATTTATTTAGGCGCGGGACATATAGAAGTGGCGCCGGCGTGGCGAGTGGCGAGGGCGCGCGCGCCACTGGCGTGCCTCTGGCGCGCCAGTGGCACGCCAGTGGCGCGCAAGTGGCGCGCAAACGGCGAGACTGTGACGTAGCAGTGGGACGTATTTGGGGTATACTAGTGTTTCTCATCCATACTAATACTATAAACTAGATGATTCCCGCGACTTCGTCCGCGTGGATCGCGTTTATAATATATTAGTATAGATGCGAAAGTATGTCTGTATGTCTGTCTGTCTGCTACTATTTCAAGGCCCATCTATTCAAACAATTTTGATGAAATTTGGTACAGCGGTAAGTTACGTCCCGGAGAAGGACATAGGCTATTAATGGTATGTATTATTCCAGACTATAATTCCAACACAACCCGGAATGGGTGCACAGTACAGCTCAGGTTTGTGCCCAGCATTATACCTATAAACTAAAAAAAGCAAGTCGCAAAGTTTTCCACTAACTGGCAAAATCGATATTAAATCAATCCGGCCCTGTGCGCTTCGAGCGGCGTGCCACTGGCGAACGGGCGCGCCGAGTGGCGAGGAACCGTCACCCCGCCACAACCGCGCCGCGCCTCTTGTGTATACACGGCGCCACGCCGCTTGCATACATTTTGTATGAAATCGATAGAAGCGGCACGGCAGTGGCGCGCGCGCCCTCGCCACTCGCCGCGCCGGCGCCACTTCCCCGCGCCTAAACAAACACATTACAGCCAGTGTCACTTGGGAAGATGTAATTGTAACGATACCCAAAACATCCAAATCTGTCCAGGCACTTAGAAATTATGGTAAAATAAGAAAATTGTGTGTCACACACGGCAGAAGTAAAACTTCAGAAAAGTAGCCTACGAGATAAATATAACTTGTATTCTTTCTCATTCTCTCGCAGGCTAAATCCTGTTATGTATACGTTTGTCTCTTTTTGGTGTCGTTTTTTGTTTCATGGAATTTTAAAATCAAAAAGATTATAAAGAAGTTTCAGTTTAAAAACTCACTTACATACATGAACTCTGAAAACATTACACTCACTTTTTGGGCAGTCGTATAAAAATATATACGAATTTGATATTAGAGTGAACGAATTTGTGTTATAGACCTATAACTTTGTACTGAAAATTCTGCCAGTTTCCTCCGTCGCGTCCCTGTCACCCCGTAGCGTTGCTCTGTCTGTACTAAACACCTCCGTCGAACGACTGGTAGGAGAGAACGTATCTCTTTAGACTGTGGCAGAGCAATGCATTGTGTCGGAAAATTCAGTTCAGTTGTATGGAATGATACTTTAAATTAATAATAAACTATTTATGGGTAATAAATTATTATTTACTATACAATAGGTTTATTCGACGCTTTGTTATCTATTTATATCTGATGCCCGCGACTTCGTCCACCATGCATTGAGGTTTTTTAGTTCCCGCGGTAACTTTTTAATTTTCCGAGATAAAAAGTATCCTATGTGATAATACTTATTCCAGACTATAAATCGTCATCCAGATCCGTTCAGATATTTCATACTTACTTAATTTTATAAATGCGAAAACGTGTGCACGCGGTTTTTGGCATGGGTATAGTTGAGGACCTGGAGAATGACATAGGCTTTTATCCCGACAAATTAAGGAGTTCCCTCGGGAATCGAAAAAACTTAAACCACGCCGACAAAGTCGCGGGCATCAGCTAGTCACTCTTATATAAATTGTTATACAACAGTCACTAAACTGTTTTGTGTGAGGCGACTATGCGAACATGTTTATTACATCCTGGATACTTTCATACTACTATCACAAAATTTTTGTAAAATCCAGCCTTATTCCTTGTCTACACTATAGCTGAAAGACACTTATGTTAAGTGTCTTTCACCTATAATTACGACCATAGCTAAAAGACGATATTTTGTTTATATCAATAACTATAAAAGGCTTATGCGCCCAGGCTGGGCCCATAACCTTTCGCTCGAGCGGAGGAATGCAAACTAATTTCCAGTCACAAAGCCGTCGGACTAGTGCGGCGGCTAACGAACTAACGTTTGTGCGAACTATCGACGGAGCTGCAACGGAGTAGCGCCAGCAAAACATATTTTTTCTATCCACTACAAGTTACCCTTTGACTGCGATCTTACCTGATGGTAAGTGACGTTGCAGTCCAAGATGGTAGCGGGCTAACTTGTAACGGGTATGGCAGTTATATTAAACTCATACCCCTAGTCGGTTTCTACACGGCATCGTACCGGAACGCTGAATCGCTTGGCGGCACGTCTTTTGCCGGTAGGGTGGTAACTAGCCACGACCGAAGCCTCCCACCAGGCCAGACCAGGGACAATTCAGAAATTGTGAATTCCTAAATTGACCCTGCCGGGGTTCGAACCCGGGAGCTCCAAACGTTAAGACAACAGCGCCATGAAGCACTGCACTGTGCCATGCAGGTCGTCTAAAAATCATCAGTAAATGTGATTAGTCAGTCAGTGAACGGTAAACGCTGCAGTCATGCGCCCATGCTGGGCCCATAACCTTTCGCTCGAGCGGATGAAGGCAAACTAATTCCCAATCACAAAGCCATCGGACTAGAGCGGCGGCTAACGAACTAATGTTTGTGCGACCTATCGACGGAGCTGCAACGGAGTAGCGTCAGCAAAACATTTCGTCGAAATAGTAGGTACGTCAATAGTAGTACAGTCCCACAAACTTATATGACCTGGTAACAGCGTTGTTAGTATATAGGAAAATGAAATAGAAACAAAAACTAAACATGCATAAAATTTATTCCAATTTTGATCACCGGGCTAGATAAGTTTGTGGGACTATAGTAATGTTTTCGTATTTTAAATAAGTATTGCTTGTATAGACAAATACCAGGATGAAATTATGTATTTAAGATGCTTACACTTACATGCTACCTAAAACGTTAAAATCTTCTTTAAATAATATTATACTGTAAATGTAAATTTATCGCTATTGATTTGCTTTTACCCTTTGAAAAGTTCCGCCTTAAATCTCAAAAATATTCAACAACAAGAATGATGCTGTAACAATGATTAGTGCAGGTTTAACAGACCAGGGCGCGTTGGAACCCTCGTAGCTTTATATTTGATTATCACCATCATTTTTTATAAATTGCGGAGGTCAATAAGTGTACATTGTTCCTAATTTGAATAAATATAAATATTGATTTATAGGGCTACAGCTTACAACACTACGAGATATCAATTATATTTAACAAAATAAAACAAATTTTTTTCTGCTGTCGCTACTGGAGGCGCAGCGCAAAGGCGAGTATGTGGCGGGGCGCACATCAAGGCGGCCATTGTTTGCGATCACTTCATCTGCGATGTACATACACACGAGAAGCACTACAGGGAGATTAGCTTTATCCCGCGACTGCGTTTGCGTTTTACTTAATTACTTTTTTCTAAAACCTGTGGAAACTAAGTAGTCTATGTCTATCCCCAGGTCACACAGCCATCAGTCTGTAGCAAATTTCGTCTAAATCGGTTTAACAGATGACAACAAACCCACACACGTATTTATAATATTAAGTACATAGTTATAATTATGATTACTCTTATAGCAATTGATTTGCTGTTACCTGCTGAGTTTTGCCTTCCATCTTCAAACTATCTTCATAGACCATGCTGATAGCATAAGCTTTGTAAAGAACCAAGAGGAAAAAACGATTACTTTTTTTCTGTCGCTACTGGAGGCGCAGCGCAAAGGTGAGTGGCCATTACGAGAAACACTAAAGGAGGATTAGCTTTACACCGCGACTTCCTCTGTGTGGATCTAGGTTTCCGAACTCTTTGATTTTCCGGGATAATAACGCTGGTGCCCGTGACTTTGTTCGCGTCGTTTTAGGTCTTTGAGGGATCTCTTTAATTTGCCTATGTGTTATTCCAGACTATAATCTATCTCTGTGCCAAATTTCACCCCGATCCATTCAGCCGTTCCGTGTTTGAGTAACAAACGAGTTATAGTATTTTGACGACCTCCCTGGAAGGTCCCGGATTCGATTCCCGGCAGGCTAAATTTGGGAATTTATAATTTTGAATTTTCTCTAGTCATCGGCATCGGCCGTGGCTAGTTATCACCCTACTGTCAAAGACGTACCGCCAAGCGACTGAGCGTTCCGGTACGATGCCATATAGAAACCTAATATAGCTGCCATACCTCTAACAGGCTAGCCCGTTACTTTCTTCGCCTGCATCACCACTTACCATCAGGTGAGATCGCAGAGAGGGCTAACTTGTAGTGGAATAAATAAAAAAAATTAGTATAGATGACTTTCCCCGGGCCCCGCACTGGTAATCGCTTTACCAAACCCGGTGGACGGGAATAAAATATTCTAATGAAAATAGGTATGTATCGTTTGTATAGAAAATATACGACAGTTTCCAAAATAAGAAATAGGTAATATAATTTCTGTTACCGTTGAACACGGTGTGAGGGTCGGCGGTAATAAAGAGGAAGGTGGGGCTAAATGTGCCAATTTCAGTGGGAATATCAAAGGACACAAATTATGTACCATCGCAGCGCCCCGTTTATTACTAAAGAGTAATGAGAATGGACAAGGAATTGTGTAGAGTAGCTTAGTGATGTGAAAAATACAATTGTTCGGGAAAAAGTTTCGCAACTTTCCGTGTAAATTTCCGCAACAATCAGCTGAGTTCGGGCCCTTTCATTGCCATGAAATTAATTAAGACGTTAGTAAATTTTACGTTAGACTAGCTGATGCCCGTGACTACGTCCGCGTGGATCGAGGTTTTTTGGTTTCCACGGGAACTCCTTAATTTTCCTTAAATAATCACAGAGGATTCCATAGTAATGTGGGCATTCCATATAAAGGAAATAGATGGATTTCTTTTCATTCCAATGAAAGCAAAGCCGTGGGCATGGTCGCCAGTAATTCAAATTGGAACGGAGTTATTTCTCGTTTATAGTCTTATATTATCTACTAGGTCAGCGACTTCGTCCGCATGGAATGAGGTTTGTGATTCCCGCGGGAATTCTTCAGCTTTCCAGGATAGCAAGTAGCTCTTCCCCGGGATGCAAACTGCCCCTGTACCGAATTTCGTCTAAATCGATTACACAGATGAACCATGAAAGCATAGCAAACAGACAGATACGCTTTCGCATATTTTATAACATTAATACGGATTTAGAAATAAAAAATATTGATTCGCGTTTCCATTGCCTTCACTGTGCTGCGCGTAACGCGTCAGTCGTGACCGTAAAACGAATCTAGTTATTCATTATGAGTGTGTACCTACCTTTACTTTGCAGGAAAAATTAGCGAAAATAATATTAAGGGTGGGAAATATCGTACTAAACAAATTTGTTTCATCATCATCTTAACCGGCCCACTTCTGGGGCCATATCTACTGCCAACGCTTAAAGTCATATTGTTTCATTATTGCTAGAATTATAATCCTTATTTTAGGAACGTCAAGGTACGTGACATCAAACTGTCATTTTGTGTAATATTGCTTAAGTATTGCTTTACGCGTTGGCAGTATGGCCCCTGAGCATAATAAAGGTCAAGCCTTTATGGTTTAGGTCTAAGCCTTGAGGTAAGGAAATGTGCGGCAGGACTGGTAAATAAATGTATTTCCTTTCTTTCAAGCCCCACTTGAGATGCACGGAGCGGCGCGGCATGTAGCGACAAATATTATTAATTGTATTGAGTAGCCCGCCAACCCGCATTGGAGCAGCGTGGTGGGTCTAAGCTCTAATTCCCTCTCTCCTATGAGAGTGGAGGCCTGTGCGCAGCAGTGGGACGTTAATGGGCTGTAGTGGTGGTGGTGGTGGTGTTATTGAGCATGTACGGGACCGCGCAGCGCATCTCCGTGGCGCGTCGCTTGAGTGGACTCAGTTCCATACAACCTTATACAAAGAATACTTGCCGCTACGCGCCGCGCCTCTGTAGTGGGGCTAGACCTTATCTCTTCAGTACTTTTTTTTGACGGTCTCTTTGGCGCAGTGGTGAGCACTGTTCGTATACTGGGAGGTCCCGGAGTCGATCAGCTGCTGGGTCAATTTGAGAATTTATATTTTTTGAATTTTCTCTGGTTGGAGGCTTCGGCCGAGGCTAGTTACACTTACCACCAGTCACTCTCTAGGTCCTCAACTATATTCTTGCAAAAATCACGTCAATCCGTTGCTCTGTTGCGGCATGATTGAAGGGCAAACCAATAAACCATTAAAATTTATTTCGCATTAATTATAATATAAATACGAAAGTGTATTTGTTTGTTGTCCTTCAATCACTCTGCAACGGAGCAACGGATCGACGTGATTTTTTGCATGATTATAATTGAGGACCTGGACAGTGACTAAGACTCTAGTATTTATCCCAGAACGTGGGAAGCAAAAAACTTATTCTACGCGGACGTAGTCGCGGGCATCAGTTATTTCGATAGGTAGTAGATTATTATTAAGAACAAGCTTTTACCCGCGACTTTTTCCTCGTAAAGGTTCAGATTTCCCGCGGGTCTAATACATTTTTTCTCAGTGAGAAGTAGCCTAATATTTGTCTCCAAGATAGAGACAATCAATCACTGGGACTATCAAGATCTTTTCTCTCTCTTATCATCCCATTGCCGGCTAACTACTTAGCACGAGTCTCTTACAATCAAGAAGGGTTTGGCCATAGTCCTCCACGCTGGCCAAGTGCGGATTAACTCTCGGGCGTGTAGTTTTCCTTCACCGTTTGAAGCAAGTGATATTTAATTTCTTAAAACGCACATAACTTCGAAAAGTTGTAGGTGCGTGCCCGGGGTTCGATCATCGAACCCCCTTACAGGAGGTCGGGGCGACAAAACTACAGACTAAAGGCGGTTTCAGATTGGCGTTATCCAGTCCGTAATGTATTTAAGGCCTAAATTTATAATAGGTCTGTTTCCCAGGGTTTATATCCTTGTGGGTTATAAAGCTTATTTTATAGTAGGTTTACCTAACTGTGCGGTAATTAAGTTATATTATTATTGCGTAAGGTTAAAGGATTTATATAATACTTCAAATCAGCTTTTACATGATGTTGTATATTATGATACCGAATCGTTCACGTTACTTACAATAAGTTAAAACTTTGTAAAGTTGTTGTTAGCTCTTCCGTGTGCTATGTGTAAGTTAGCAAGCTCAATCGACTCACAATCACCGGGAAATAAATGTAATTAATGTTGTTAACGTAAAAGGATACCGTTGTAAATGTTAGCTACAAGATGATGCCCGCGTTTTCGACCGCATTTTTTTTTTTTAGTTTTTTCCTTCCTCTGGTAAGAGATGCTCTGTACCAAATTTTATCAAAAGAAAGGCCATGAAAGCGTAACAGACAATCGTAAAACTGTGGACAGACAGACACACTCGCACACAATATTAGTAATTATACATTTTATTTCTACAATTAGTTAAATAGGTATTAAAATGAAGATTTCACATATTTTTATCAATCTTAATAATTTAAATACTGATTGAGATCATATTAATATTATTGAAATATCTAACTCATTTTATTGACCGAGCGAAGCGAAGGTCTCTGAGTCTGCTTGAGTAAATTTGTACTTGTTCGTCCGTCCGTACGTCTGTCAGAGCCTTATAACTTCTGAAATATAATATGTATACCGATGGCCTCCAGCCGAATATGGCTTAAAAAGTTATAAAAATCTTCATTTCAGGGGGGCTCTTCTAGAAGCGAATGCGAAGTAAAATAATAATTTTTATAGCGTTACATAGAGTTGCGGTATATCATTTTAAAGATAATTTTAAAGATAATTAATAAGATAATAAGTCCAAAAAATTTTTTTTTTAATTTTTCTCCATAAAATTCACGAAATGGGGGGCTTTCAAAGTGGAAATTTCCTAACGTCCAAAGTTGACCTCAGAACTCTCAATTTTCTGAAAGGCTGAGCCTGAAACTTGATCGATTATTTGAATTATATCCTGTACTTGAACAACAAATACTAAAATTAGATAAATATTATAATGAAACGAAATTATTTAATTTTTAATGAGCTTCAGTATTTTTAACAGAACTTCACAATGATGTCAATAGATGGCGCTCTGTAAAAGTTTATTCGTTTTATGGATACCGCAGGTCTCAGTTCGGTGCGAACTACTAGTTTAAATGGTTTTCAAAATATAATAATTAAGAAGTACCTACTCAAAATAGGATAGAATAGTATGGATACGTGAAGTCTGTGTGATCCATCCATTTATAGCCCCAGTAAATCAGTGAAGGAACACACCAATTAAAATATTAACGACAATAGTCGTTTGATCCGTCCCCCAGTGCTCAGTGAGCCTGGGTAGGGTTCCATTATATTGGTTTTAGTACAAGTCAAATTCCTAACCGATGCTTCAGATGTAAGCGACGGACTCTTTACATGGATCGTAGTGAGGAGACACGGCGATTTAAAACATCGATAAATTGAAAATAAGCATTTTGCCTGAAACAGGTCTCTTGTTCAATATTCTAATAAGAAATTGATGTATGTTGAATAAAAATAAAAGTTGTTTAAATGGAAACTAGATGGCACTGTCCGTCGTTGACTTGCGGTATTCCTTGCTACCCTGTTAATGTGTATATGTCCGAATAATATCCGTCCGAAGAATATCTTGACTCACTCACACGCCAAGATATTCAACCTTCACTAGAAAAAACTAAAACTATAGAAATGCAAGTCAGTTTAATAGAATCAGCCAATAAAGAGAAAAGTGGAATTATATCACCTAGGTTGTACTTATCAACCAAATATAGTGGCGAGGTGAATCAACTGTTCAAAAAATGTTAGAACAGACATAATATATTCTATCTGCAAGTCATTAGGTAAATTTTAAATGGTATCTAGGTACTCAAATTTCAATGAGTTCCTTAATTTTGAGCTTAGCATTTTCAAAATAATGCATTTTTCAAAGCAAGAAAAATACGATGAATATTCCTTTCTATCGATTCGACACCCCGCTCGACGGTTGACTACGGCATTGGCACACATCTTAAACTTGTAAAAGATAAATAGCAATTTATCGATGTTTCAACCGAACACCCCTAGACCGTTTGCTTGGGAAACCGCATTTTGTGGAGTCGCCGGGCGTTTCCAAAATTAGATTTGCTCTGTGAGCTGTAACTCTAATTAAAACCCTTCTAGGAGCTCTCGGCGCTTGTCTGCTATGTTCATATCGTTAATCTTAAATCCTTTTGTATCTTTGAAATGTTCTAGTTAAACATTTTCAATGTTTATTATCCAAACCTATACTTAGTGTACCTATGTTTTAAGTTTCCTTGTGTCTTGTTTCTTTTGTGTTTTTGTGGTGTACAATAAAGTATATAATATATAATACATACCTACATACATACCTCGGTGAATATCATCTGTAAGCAGCTCACATGCTTTCATAAAAAATGATTTCGTGCGTGCTATAGCATATTTAAAAGCATGCTAGAAATTTGCATATCTGTAGCGTTCTATGGCTTTATAACATTTTTGAACAACTCAACCGGTGAATACCTTGAAGCCGAGTAAACCGGCTATAGGGGCCTGCCTTGCAGGGCTACGGGCAAACAAACTCCGTCTCGAATGTTAAATATCTGGTTGTTACCGACAGATGGCGTTGTATTGGTGTGTGTCGCGCTAATAGCTCCCTGTATTCGCAAATACGTAACTAACACTAAAGGAACCATTATTTGACGCAGTTTAATAAGCACCAGACAGTGTTGTAAATTTTTGGACAAAGATACGTTTTGAGTATCTTTCGATAATCGATATGAACCTGGTATTGAATTCGATAAACACAAGTTTACTAGAGACAAGTACCCATGTTAGCTTTGGTAGACAAACAGAAATAACGTTTAGACATAATTTTACTCGTTGTGCGCATGCTAGCCCTACTGGAGAGTGACGCAGGGCACCTACTCGTACTTATTCATCCCGACATATTAAAGAGTTCCCGCGGGTATTAAAAACTTAAACAACGCGGACGAGGTCGCGGGCATCAGCTATTATACTTATAAAAGTGCTTTAGAATCGTCGAGTGAATTTATCTACCACTGGTTCGGAATGAAATTGCTGCCAAGAAGGCAACTCGGTGGTTGCTCTTTTGAAAAAATTAAATTCCTATTACATCGGTACATAAGTGACCACAGTCCTAATAATTGTTGGAGCGAGTCAAATTCATGCTCATTTACATAATCTTCAACATTATTATAAATAATCTCCTTTTTTCAGGACTCAGTAAAGGCAAGTTTAAAATAGGTTGTGGAATTTTGTTTTTTTATTCCACTACATGTTAGTGATAATGCAGTCTAAGATGGTTGCGGGCTAACCTGTTAGGGGTATGGCAGTTATATTAAACCAATACCCTTAGTCGGAACGCTAATCGCTTGGCGGTACGTCTTTGCCGGTAGGGAGGTAACGAGCCACGGCCGAAGCCTCCCACCAGACCAGAACAGAGAAAATACAGATATACCTATATAAATTCCCAAATTGACCTTGCCGGGAATCGAACCCAGGTCCTCCCACGTTAAGACATCAGCGCTCAACACTGCGCCAGGGAGGTCGTCATTCCCACGAAGGACCTTTCAAAAAGTCGTAGACGTAATAGTACCAACTCGTAATCCCCTACTAGCTTAATTCTCATGCGTCGTTTGGGTGAGGTAACAGAATTACGCGCGGTGACAAATGGACAGACATTTCGATCTGAGTCGCTTATTTATACTACTCTGGGCCTTAATTAAACCGTCCTTAGTTTACTTCATAAAGAGCCGATCTCAGTGTGAGTACGGTTTAAGGCCATAGTCCACCACGCTGGGCAAGTGCGGAGAACTCTCTGGCATGTCTCTCACGGTGATTTTCTTCACCTAATTTGTTAAAACGCGTTTTTTATGTACCTAAAAGTAATAAAATCAAAAAATAATATTATGTAGGTACTAGATGGGCCCTTTCATAGAAAAAAGTTGGGCGTTCGGCTTATGGTGCATGTCCCTCACAATATGTATTAGCCTGTCCTTGTCCCCTGTCCCACTTTTCAGACTAGATGCCATTAGTAAAATTCCGTTGCAAACCACTAGACCAACGAGGCAGTTAAATTTTATGTTGGTACTTAGATAAAAAATAATAATATCCAAATCGTTTCAGAAATCTCGGAGAACATTTAAAAAATCGTAGGTTATAGTAATCCCCGGTTTAATACTAGCTTAATTCTCATGCGTCGTTCGGCTGAGGTAACAGAATTACGCGCGGTGACAAATGGACAGACATTTCGCTCTGAGTCCCCCTAATGGGGACAGTTTACTTCGTAATGGTGTTTTTTTCCACTGAGATTGATGCGACCCTTTTATTCTTCGCTTGGGGTTGGCGTCGTAAAGCTCAAGCGAAGTTTTTTTTTCATCCACCACAAGTTAGCCCTTGACTGAGATCTCACCTGATGGTAAGCGATGATGCACTCTAAGATGGTAGCGGGCTGAAATGTAAGAGGTATAGCAGGTATATCCATAGTATGGATATACCTACTATACCTCTTACGTTTCATATGGATTCCATACACCTATTTGGTTTCTACACGGCATCGTACCGGAACGCTTAATCACTTGGCGGTACGTTTTTGCCAGTAGGGTTGTAACTAGAGCCACGGTCGAAGCCTCCCACCAGTCAAGACCAGAGAAAATTCAGAAATCATAAATTTCGAAATTGATCATGCCGGGAATTGAACCTGGGACCTGCCATGTTAAGACAGCAGCGCCCAACACTGCGCCAGAGAAGTCGTCAATGCTAATGGGTTATAGGATAAATAGCTCGAAGAACCGATAGAATTTTAATAGAAGTGGAACTTCTTTAGAATCGTTGTGATTTGAAAGTTCGATGAAACGAAACACGAAACGAAAAAGCGACACCAAAAAGAAACAAACATAATAAAAGGAGTTTGCCTGCGAGAGAATGAGATACAACACTAGTCATATTTTTCTCATTCTTTAGGCTACTTTTCTGAAGTTTCACTTCTGCCGTGTGTGAATTGCTCACACACACTTTTTTTTATAGCTTAGCTGTAGCTTTCAGACCTAAGCACAACTCCGCCATTGTGATGTTAAGACACGTCTACACAAGACGATGTTATGCGAGAATGAAAACAATATAATACGCCCCCTCTATCATATTACACTGCTCTTTGTGCTGCTGTCGGGAAAACCTGAGAGAAAATCTTTGGAAAACCTCTCAACGTGTTGTGTATTGAGTTGTTACTTTGTATTGTTTTTTTTGTCTCCTAGGAAAAATACTGTTGAAAACATAATCCATACCAAGACTAGGTTTACATAATTATCCTGAGCAATCGCAAGGTCAAACTAAATCTTTCTCTCCAAAGCTATCGATTAAATATACCAATACTTTCTCGTAAAATTATTTATTTATTTTTTTATTCATTTTGCATTTCAAGCCTTGCTAGGGCAAGGCAAGTGCATAAATTAAACAAAATTACAGCAATCATGATACGTTATATTAAAAGAGAATGTATGTATGTGTAAAGTGAATGTATAATTTATTTCAAGTTCCTTTTCGATACGTTTCCAAGATGGCAACCTTCAGCCATAGAGAAGGCAGTAGGCACGAAATGTATCATAATATGTCATTTCTGACAGTCACTGTCAAAATAACGTTTTTTTCTTTTGAAAACGTCAAAAATATGAATTCGCCATTGTCACCCACTCATGTTTAGTGTTGCATATCGTGGAAAGATTAAATAATTTCACCACTGAAATCACAACGAATTCGTCTATTACTAAAATACTAAAGTATTTTTTTTTCTTTAATTTCTCTACTTGTAAAAGGACGGGACCCACGCCCCATACAAATCTGAACCGTCTTCTTTCCTCATCTTAATTATTAATTTATATTAAAACTAGCTGATGCCCGCGACTTTGTCCGCGTGGATTAAATATTCCGCTTCTAAAACAATAAGCTCCCAGAAGACATGTTAAAGATGTCTCTGAATAAGTTCAAAGTTAATGTAAAACGTAAACTCATTGAAAAATCTTATTACCATAATATTGTGAAGGATTACTTAGATAACAAGGAAGCTTGGCAATAATTAGTTCTAATGGTTCTGAGATGATATTTTGTGAGATGGTGATAATGAAAAAAAGAAAAAACCCGGCTGAGTTTGTTGTGGGCTCTTCTCAGACCAGGCGCGTTTGGAACCCTCGTAGCTTTAGTTTTAAGATACCGTAACTAATTATCACCATCATGTTTTATATGTAAAAATAATGGAAAAATAAAATTAAATAAATAAATTAAATAAATGATTAAATAAATGATTGATTGATAACTTCCGCATGTTTTTTTTTTTTTGTATAAGTTTTGGTTCATGTACCATAGGTACTACAACCCTGCCAAGTTTCAACGACTGAGGATTTAATGCGGGGGTCTCCATACAACGAACCGCCCCGCTGCCTATACTAATATGTGGAAAGGGTTTTTGAGAATTTGACCCCGGGGGGTAAATAGAGGTTTGATATCTACACTTATAATAAAACTGTAACTGGAAGATTTCTGTACATTTAATATATTCTGAAATTTTTAGTTGGGGTATGCTTTAGGTACTATCTCCGAGTAGTAAACCTATTGAGAGCTAATAGCCACATTTTCGCTTTGAAACACATCTCACCACTTTCAGGCGGGGGACAAGGTAATAATAGCATTTCTCATTGGCTGACTCAAGGTCAACTTTACACAGTTAAAAGTACAAAGTGTATGTTACCGCGGCACTTGGGCTGCCCGCTGCGCGACAAAAATGTATCGATAAAAATTACCAGTAGGTACCTATTGGAAAATCAATACAAATAATTGTATTCAAACAGCAATATACAACCATATGTATGAGTATGCCTCGTTGGTCTAGTGGTTAGCATAGTCGACTGCGGATCACGAGGTCCTGGGTTCGATTCCCGGTCGGACATAAAAGTTAGGTATTGGGTTTTTCAATTAAGAAATACTCAGTGCCAGCCCGGAGTTGGAAGTTGGTGGTGTTTCACCCCCATGCCTCGGAGAGCACGTTAAGCCGTCGGTCCCGGTTATTATCACTAACATGATAATAGTCGTTAAAGCCCGCCAACCCGCATTGGAGCAGCGTGGTGGGTCTAAGCTCTAATTCCCGCTCTCCTATGAGATTGGAGGCCTGTGCCCAGCAGTGGGACGTTAATAGGCTGTAGTGATGATGATGATGATGTATGATTATGCATAATTATCTGATACTTATATTTTTTTTTTAATTGCCCAAGTTCTATACTAAAGAACTTAAGTTTTCAACAACATCTTTTAATCAAATAAATAAGAAACCTGTTCTTCTACTTCAGAATTGTTCGGAATTTAATGAAATATAAGTTTTTACTCAATAAATTAATTTATTGGCATTCAAGTGGTCTAAGGCTATCGATATAATTTATCGATAGTTGCACGGGCTACACTGGGCTATGCGTGGAAGAGACGGAGATATGTAGAACTACATGTGAAAGACAAAGAAATACTGAAAGACATCAACGGGTTCCTTTTCATTTTTATAAATATTTTTATTTCTTTGCGTATTGATGATTTTTATTTATTATTACAAAACTACACTTACTTATGAAATGTTATCCCATCCTTTACATAGCTGGAGGTATTGCTTCTCTTTCCACGCCATTTAATGCGACAGAGAGGCCTAATTTTCGTTTTATACTAGATCAATTCCCGAGCACTGTCGAATACGGACTGAGGGCGACTATAGGCACAAAACGTAGCGTTAGCAGTCATACTGCTAACGTTTGGCTGCTAGGGGGCACGCTATGCTCAGTCAATTGGTTGTATGGTCTGTGGGTACTATCGATACTGAGCCCAAAACAGATTTTTATTTAATTTTTGTCTATCTGTCTGTCTGTCAGTTTGTCTGTCTGTAGTCTATCTGTCTGTCTGTCAGTTTGTCTGTCTGTATGGCCGCGCATCACGCGAAAGCTAATGAACGGATTTAAATGAAATTTGGTATAGCGGTAGCTGATACTCCGAGTCAATATATAGGATAATTTTTATCCCGATAGAAAATAAGGTTCCTCCAGGATAGGGTTTTTTGTTGATTTTACTCCATAACTCAGTCAAATCTGAACTGATTTGAATAAATCTTTCTTTATTAGAATGTATGTATCATCAGGTAAGTTTTGCTCAACTTTGGTGAAGATTTGATAAACATTATCAGAGATAGAGGACAAAACTCCTCAACAGATAAGAGCAATTCACTTGATTACTTTTTGATGGCGCCAATTGCAACCAAGAGAAAATCTGTCAAAACAATTGAAGAATTTAATTGAATTAGATGAAATCATACTAATATTATAAATGCGAAAGTGTGTTTGTATGTTGATTTGTTGGTTTGTCCTTCAATCACGCCGCAACGGAGCAACGGATCGACAAGATTTTTGGGCATGAGAATAGTAGAGGACCTGGATAGTGACATAGGCTACTTTTTATCCCGGAAAATGAAGGAGTCCCCGGGGGAATTTAAAAAAACTTAAACTACGCGGACGAAGTCGCGGGCATCAGCTAGTTAAATTATATATAACTAGCTGATACCCGCGACTTCGTCCGCGTGGATTGAGGAGTTTTAGTTCCCGCGGGAACTCTTTAATTTTCCGGGATAAAAAGTACCCTATTATTTAATCCGGACTTCTAACTTTACGACTGCAAAATTTCAAAGCAATCGGTTCAGTAGTTACGGCGTGAAAGCGGAACAAACATACAAACAAACTCACTTTCCCATTTATAATATTAGCAAGGATAAGGATTAAAATGAATTTAAGTTCAATAAATAAGAAATTGTGGATGTAAATATGAGCATCTGCTTTGTATCAAAAAAATTGTTATTGTGTTTATGTATATTATAACTAGCGAATGCCCGCGACTTCGTCTGCGTGGTTTGAGGTTTTTTGGTTTCCGCGGGAACTCTTTAATTTTCCGGGATAAAAAGTAGCCTATATGCTATTCCAGACTATAATCTATCCCTGTGCCAAATTTCAGCCAGATCCGTTAAGCCGTTGGGGCGTGATTGAGTAACAAACATCCATACATCCATACATCCATCCAAACTTCCGCATTTATAATATTAGTAAGATGAGGAAAGATTTGTTTGTTTGTTTGTAATGGATATACTAAAAAACTACTCGACCGATTTTAAAAATTCTTTCACCTATAGAAAGCTGCTTTATCAGCAAGTAACTTAGGCTATATTTTAATTTCAAAAATTAGAGATCCCTACGAAAATTGCAATAATAATTTGATTTTTTCAACTTCTTACGTTAAACCTCTATTCGTCTATTAATTTTTTTATTATATTGAAATTCTGACCGACTTTTATAGGTATCATATTTGTCAATTGTATGTCATAATAAATACAAGAGAACTTACTAACATTTTTTTTAACATTTTAGTATCTACCTACTTGTTGTAGACAGACTGCGAAATGCCTAAAAGGTCAGGCCAGGTCTCAACTTAGTTGTTAGTTCAAAACATAGTTCCCAGGCGAGGGCAGCGAAAATACGTCGTATTAGAGACTCAAGTGCCAAGCGTTCACAGCGGTTTGCTGAACAAAATTTAAGAACGTATGGTGGAGTTGTTCGTCTCAGTGCCGACTGACCATTATTGGGTAGGTACTAGCTGATGCCCGCGACTACGTCCGCGTGGAATATGTTTTTTTGATTCCCACGGAACTTTCCGGGATAAAAAGTAGCCTATGTCACTCTCCAGGTCCTCAACTATACCCATGCCAAAAATCACGTCGATCAGTTGCTCCGTTCACGTCGCAACAGAGTAACGGATTGACTTTTTATCCCGGAAAATCAAAGAGTTCCCGAGGGATTTTAAAAACTCAATCCATGCGGACGAAGTCGTGGGCATCAGCTAGTTAACCAATAAAAATCAAACTTAACGTGAGTGAAGCCGCGGGCAAAAGCTAGTCTACACTAATTTATAAATGCGAAAGTGTGTCTGTCTGTCTGCTATGCTTTAACGGTCCATCCTTTCAACCGATAGAGGTTTCAACAGGATAGGTTGCATCTCGAGGAAAGACATGGGCAGGAGCTACTTTTTATCCCGGAAATGAAGGAGTTCACGCAGAATCAAATAAAACTTAAAGCGGGCGAAGTCGCGGGCATTATCTAGTTCTAGAATAAAACTCGAAGTAAAATTCTTGTTTATATTTTGTTTCTTTACAACAATGTGCTTGCATATTATTTATTTATGCACAGAATCATAAATCCGTGTGTCACATAGTGTATGCATGACATAACATGATATATGCACGATGTACGAATATGCATACGAGTATGAAGTTTGCTTATATGCATATTCTTCTGGGCTATGAATAAGCAATATTTTCCGCTAAAAATATTTTCGACACGATCAACCTTAATTTTCCGGGATTAAAAGTAACCTATGTGGTATTCCAGACTATAATCTATCTCTGTGCCAAATTTAATCCAGATCCATTCAGCAGTTGGGCCGTGATTGAAAAACAAACATACATCCATCCATCTATCCATACATCCATCCATCCATCCATACATCCATCCATCCAAACTTTCACATTTATAATTAGTAAGTAGACAAATCTACGAGTATGTGGTAAAATGTGCATCACATGCACGCAGATGATTTTCATGGAGGCGTGACGATAAAATCTTTTCAAACACCAAACCTGCCATACAGCGTGCACGTGCCTAAATTACCCCCCCCCCCCTTTATTAAACAATAATTGTTTATTCGGAAATATGTTTGTTGTGGTCTAAATACACTGGATGCGACATATTTTTGTTGATATATCAGTAAAATATGTCGCATGTTTTTGAAAAGTTTTGTGGAAACTCCCTGATTTTTCGGAATAATAAGTACATAGGTAAGTATTATGGAGTTCTTCAGGGAGTTCTTGGCCCATTCCACCCTATTTCTGCGTGCATGCTCCCATTATTTTATTATTTTCGACGCTCTTGTGTTACAATTACAATCCTTATTTTCACGTCAAGGATCGTCTTATAAATATCTCTCTTCTCTCTTCGTCTTATCTACTTCCATCTTATTCTTATTCTTACTTTATAGACTTGCTCGTCAGCAATGACGAAACATGTTTGTTCTTTAATTAGTTTGTCATCTTAAGTGTACAATGTTTCTTGCAAATAAACGATTGATTGATTGATTCATCTCAAACCTAACCTACAGCGAACGGTTTAAATGCCACATCCAGTATCTCTAGTATCCACGTCCGATGTAAGCTGTTATGCGAGATCACGTATACTCCCTAAACTGCTCAGTTACTTTTACGAGGCGCCTCTGTCGCCGCTGTTTTTATACCGAGCTTATGTACCACGTGTAGGTGGACCCACGTGTATTGTTAGGGGACTGTTCACACTTGGTCGCTGTTGAATATCTGTACAATGTACTACTACTTGTTGGTTTATTGGTTTGTCCTTCAATCACGCCGCAACAGAGCAACGGATCGACGTGATTTTTGACATGGGTTAAGTTGAGGAGCTGGAGATTGACATATGATGACTTTTTATCCCGGAAAATTAAGAAGTTCCCGCGGGAATAAAAAATTAAACCAGGCGGGGACGAAGTTGCGGACATCAGCTAGTAAATAAAAAATTAATCCGAGCGGTAAATGAGAACCTTTACCAATAGTCGTACAATAGAACATTTTATAGAGGGATGAGTGGCCTAGTTGGAACAACGCATATCAGTAATTGATTGCGAAGGTTAAGTAACGTTGACCCAAGTCGGTAATTGGATGGGTGACCGAATTTGGAGGTTCAAATTTGGTCTTTTCGTTTCCTCCGTGCCTCGGAGAGCACGGTCCCGGTTATTATCAATAACATCTGATAATAATCGTTACAAAAACCTAAGAGTTTAAATATTCTAGTCGAGTCGTATTCTGAAGGACGTGGGAAGTTGGGAACCCATCGCATTATTATCCAAAAAAAACTCCTACCATTTTATGAGATTAATGGAAAAGCCTGGTAGGAGGCTTCGGCCGTGGCTAGTTACCACCCTACCGGCAAAGACGTGCCGCCAAGCGATTTAGCGTTCCGATACGATGTCGTGTAGAAACCGATTAAGGGTTTAATATACCTGCCATATCCCTAACAAGTTAGTCCGCTACCATCTAAGTCATGCCCCTTCAATAACCGTCAGATGAGATCGCAGTCAAGGGCTAACTTGTAGTGGATATGTAAAAAAGGGGTCACGACCCTCAGTTATGAGGAATACGACGCAGAGAGAGAGAAAGAGACTGTAGAATGAAAGGTATACGTTATCATTCAGTAGACAGCGTCAAATCTTGGAGCATCTCTATAAGTCCATTATTAGGTTGGCGCGACGCCAGACGCAAACTAAGCCGACCCAACGTTTGGAAAAATTGCATTTGGCAATTGTTGGACCAATTGTCTTTATGCTTTAGCCGCGGGAGGGATTTGGTGGCCTGTGTTAATGTTGCGAGACCATTTTTGTAATGCATTACAATACTTCTATAGTTCGCGCGAGAGTTGAATGCAGAGCTTATGTATGGTGACACATACATAAGCTCTGCATTCAACTCGCGCGTACGCGTACCTACTATACGTACCAAGCTTCATTGGCTAATTTTTTTAACCGATGTTGATGAAATTTGGTATAGGGTTAGGTTACATAACGGGAAATACGTAAAAAAATTAATCCTACTGCCACGGCGAAGTCCTGGTCCTGTATCCTGGTCGGTAATGTAAAGCAGGAACAAGGTTGCAAAGTACCTACCAGAATTCCAAAAGTAGTTATTTCCAATCGAAAACCTGGATTTAGTTAGTAATACAACTTATTTAGTTTTTAGGGTTCCGTACCCAAAGGGTAAAAACGGGACCCTATTACTAAGACTCCGCTGTCTGTCTGCCTGTCTGTCCGTCTCCAGGCTGTATCTCATAGACCGTGATAGCTAGAAAGCTGAAATTTTCACAAATGATGTATTTCCGTTGCCGCTATAACAACAAATACTAAAAATTAAAAAAATATATATATTAAGGGCGGTTCCCATACAATAAACGTGTTTTTTTCGTATTTTTTGCTCAATATTAAAAACGGTAACAGGTAGACGGTTCAAATTTTCACAGAATATTAACTTGTATATTACCTTTCAAAATAAATAATTAAATATCAATAAAGTAAATATTAAAGGGGGGCTCCCATACAACAAACGTAATTTTTTGATATAAACAGTAAACCTCTACAAACAAAGTTAGTTTTGCGGTTCATTAACAAAGGTAATTATACCTACTTCTTGAGTACGGAACCCTCGGTGCGCGAGTCCGACTCGCACTTGGCCAGTTTTTATATCTAAATAAGTTGTAAGTCTAAGTAAGTTTCTCGTTGTCAATTTCTTTTCGAATTCAGCTGAAAGAGAAAAGCTTTCCATCTTTTGCCTTTGTGTGTGTATAGAATGTAAGTAAAGGATTTTCTTTCCATTTTTAGTTATGAAAAAATATCAATAGAGTTATACCGAAAAATAAATAATATACTGTCACAACTCACAACGCATTCGTTTCACTGTACGCTTAGACTAAGTTTTTACATTGCACATTCGATGATCGAAATCAAGCGTTCCATTACATTGGCGTCAAATTAAAATGGACCCAAATGCTTTAAACTCACAAATTCAGTACAACCGATTTTAATTTCGAAACGTTTCCGTTTGGAGCGCTGGCTGTGATAATAAATCAATATTAGTACCTACTTCAACGGCACAATAATATTTTGCCAAAGCCGCATCGCGATTGGCCTAGGCAATCCTCAAAAATTGCCAGAGCGCTTGTTCCAAAGCTAAAACTTCGGCTTTTGCCTAACGATCTTTCAGGCCAATCTCCACGCGACTAAAGCTAATCTAGTCAAATGCCAAAACTCCATTTTGTCGATTCGGCTTTGGACTAGGCGAAGACATATACACAAAATCGAGCTCTAAATCAATGCAGGTAAGGTTTTAACGCATAACGAACGCTCGATGGCGATCAATCAAATACGCAATGTGAGAACTTAGTCTAAGCGTACAGTGAAATGAATGCATTACTATTGACAGTATATACTTTTCGGTATTACTCTATTGATTTTTCATAAAGAAAAATTAAAAGAAAATCCTTTACTTACATTCTATAGCATAAAGGCAAAAGACGTAATGTAAAACTTAGACTAAGCATACTGAATAGAACCTGCCGCATCTGTGAGAGAATTTCTCAAAAGTTATCATATTTCACACAGATAGAGCGGCGAACTTCTATGCAATGATGCAAGGGATATGGCATCAGGCATTGTCTCAAATATTGGCAACATTCCATGGAGATAGGGTGGCCATGTTCCCAAAATTTGTCGGACATTACCATCTTATAAGTTTTAATCTTAGCTGCTTAGTTGGACTAGTGATTAGCATACTAGACTGCGGATTACGAGGTCCTGGGTTCAATTCCCAGATCTGGCCATAATATTTCTGAGAAGATATTCTCAGTACTAGCTGTAGTACTAGCCCAATTTGAAGAGCACGTTAAGCCGCCCGTCCTGCGCCTGATCTCTCTCCGATCGTGTCTGGTTTTCGATCCCATCGGGCTTTGTGAGTCCTCCCAACTGAATATCGGCCACGGTGGCCAATTGCCACCGTGGCCGATATTCAGTTGGGAGGATATTATTATCATTATGTCTTAATTTTATGAGGGTCTAAAAATGGCTTCTGACTCATTCCTTTTACTAAGTAAAAGATTTTCTCGGGCTTAAAATTAATAAGACATGAACCATATTTTTTTTTAATTACTTTGACATTTATTTATTTATTTAAGTTAACGTATTTAAGGTTGTGGTGGATTATAGTCTAGTATAGTAGTTATGATTGACTGTTTAAGGATTTAAATATTTTAAGTATTAATTAAGTACTTATTCTTAAATTTGCACGTCAGCATTGACGAAACATGTTTGGACTATTTTTGGACTGTCGTCATAATTACAATGTTTCAAGCAAATAAACGACTGATTGATTGGTTACCCACGTCATCTTACTAAGGTAAAGCTTACAGCGAAAGCTTATTCCCAATTTTTAATTATTCACATAGAATACTACAGAAATCCATACTAGTATTATAAATGCAAAAGTGTGTCTGTCTGTCTGTCTGCTACGCTTTCACGGCCCATTTGTTCAACCGATTTTGATGAAATTTGGTACAGGGATAGGTTGTATCCCGGGGAACGACATAGGCTCCTTTTATCACGGAAAATTGAAGAGTTCCCGCGGGAATCAAAAAAACTTAATCCACGCGGACGAAGTCGTCGGAATCATCTTGTAATAAATAACGACGACTGCATACGCCCTAGTATTATATTAATTTTGTCTTCCTCCCTCGCGCCTTTAATATTATTTACTTGATGGTCAACCTACATGTAGATATTCATATAGAGCAACGCTTTATTACTAGGTTAGTTTATTATGATGATAGTGTACAATGTGCTGGCCCGGTTTTTATGGTGTTTTTAAATTGGAAATCTTTGTATCTTTCCACGCTTTTATATATTATTCATTGGATATAAATATTGTGAGATCCAAAAAATCGCAATTTTGTACTGAGATTTTAAAATTAGACTAGGTTTTTGTATTTGAGCGGGAATTTCAATATTGGCTTATTATTTTGACGACCTCCCTAGCGCTCTGGCGGAAGGAGGTTCCAGGTTCGATCCCCGGCAGGTCAATTCGGAAATTTATTATTTCAGCTATATAATATACAAATTGCCACTATTCCACGAGGGCATGATTTAAATAGTAATTGGGTTAGGCTTCCTATTGTATTGTTTTCAATAAAGGTTGGAAAGCACTAATTGTCTCTTCAGGCATTGCCCTACGTGAGCGACATACGCGACAACCCGGCGCGACGCGACAGTATCAAACAGTAACTGACCCTTCACGTGGCCTACGTTGTCGGATACCTAGATAAGTTTGTCATTTTCTAAGAAGTCGAGTCTTGTCACGCTGCGTTGCGTCGCTTTCTTCGCTCACCTAGGGCAACGGCTTAGACTGTAATATTACTGACAGTTTTCGCATAGGTTTAAAGTTTTCTCTAACAATTTGCGTGTGAGTTCATTTATCATACCCTATACCCCAAAACTGCTGACTCATAGTGTGAAATTGAGTTTAGATTTATTATTGACCCATTGGCTATCACGAGCGTGATAGTTTTTTTGAAAAATTATACTCTAGGGTACACGTCATACAAGATTATAATCTTACTAGCTGCCGCCCGTGGCTACGCTCCCGTGGGATTTTTGTAAAATCCGTCCTATTATTATTTGTCTACATAATAATAAAAAGAACCTGTTGTTTCATTCTCACTACCTGTCAACAAGTCATAATACAAATGTAATAATATGTGTAACCATGTTAGCTTCGGTACTCGTTGTGCGCGTTGTTCTAGCCTTACAGACCATAATCTATCTCTGTGCCAAATTTCATACAGATCATTTCATCCGTTCTGGCGTGATTGAGTAACAAACATCCATCCTTCCATCCAAACTTTTTCATTTATAATATTTTATATAGAAGTATAGATAATATAATAATGACATCGTACTTCGTATAAAAATGCAAGTAAGTAAGCTTTGTGTTTTCCTCCCGGCGTGGCGTGTGATGTAATTACGTACTTACCTACTTGTACTCACAATGCCGTAAGCCATGGGAAAAATAATCTCTTCTTTTCGGCCTTTGGCGGGGTTCACAGTAATTGCTTAATTACCGAACAAGTTCTATTATTTACATAGTAACGTACGATGTACCAACGAGATAGGCCAAGTATGACTAGGATCTAAGATCTAGGATAATTTAGGATAAGATCTAAGGATCTAGGATCTAAGGTATGAGCCGTTCCTGAATTTGCACACCTTTGTTAAGGGTCCGTATTCTCGTTTATGTATGGGAATCTTATACAGGCTCCCTCACCTCAAGTTTTGAACCCTCATGAAGTCACCTGGATGTTATGTGATTAGTGATTACCACCGTCCATGAACATTTGCAGCACCAGAGGAACCGCCAATGCGTTGCCGACTTTTGAGAAATTGTTTTATCCGCCCTTTGAAGAGCCCCATATGGTAGGTAATCCTGAGGGAACACAGAAGATGGAAGCTTGTTTGAGAAGATGACCAGTGATGGCGACGGTCCATCGCTCTTGGAACGATCTATCAATCATCCATCCATCCAAACTTTCGCACTTCGGTATAATATTAGTATACATAGGCACTATGTCTAAAACGATTTATCTAGTAGTATTATAAATTCGAAAGTGTGTCTGTCTGTCTGTCTGCTACGCTTTCACGGCCTATCTGTTCAACCGATTTTGATGAAATTTGGTACAGGGAGAGGTTATATCCCGGGGAAGGACATAGGCTACTTTTTATCCCGCAAAATTCAAGAGTTCCCGTGAGAATCGAAAAAACTTGGTCCACGCGGACGAAGTCGCGGGAATCATCTCGTCGTCGTCGTCGTCGTCTCAACCTGTAGACGTCCACTGCTGGACGAAGGTCTCCTGCATGGATCGCCACAGAGCACAGTCTTGTGCCGCTTGAATCATCTAGTTAATAATAATTAACGACTTAACGTTAAGCCAACCTATCTAAAAGTTGACATCTATACCTATGACATTTATTTAGAAGAATCTTTGAAGTTGATACGAGTATATCAATATGTTTGTAGGTACTTTGTAGTAATAAAAATATATAGTTGCCAGTAAACAAGTAACGAGATACCCGCATTTTGATTTATTAGTCCAGTCAACGAAAAGAGAACCTTAAGTTAATGTACACACACAATATTAGATTCGTTTCGTATAAACTTATAATCTGGATTATGTTAAGTATGTACTAAGTATTATGTTAAGTTGGTAATAAGTATCACAGCAAATTCATAACGATGCATTACCAAACGCAATGCCTTATTGTTTTTAAGCACTGTGCTAAAAAGTTGTTGACACAGAATCCATTGTCATTCCCAATCCAACTCCCGCGCTTGCAACTGACGTATTGTTTTTTATACGCCATATTGTTTTTTTTGTGAAGAAAATTCGGATACTCTTATCATATTTATTTGTCTTTTTTTTTTCAATTTTAGAATATTTTTGGTACTGTGGAACAAATTAATAAACAGTGATTTTGTGTCAAATTGTGATTTAAAAGTGCAAAATAATTTAATTATGGTTTTGATTTTCATAATGTTTGAAAAATATCTGTGGTAAGTTGATAATTGTTATTATATAAGTGAGATCTACCATTTTTTTCTTGCGATTTTTAATGTTATTATTCTAAGGTTGTGATTCTGCGTTTCAAATTTTTTGATAACTAGGTACGGTGGCGAGATCAAAATCAAATTTTAGGTTAAAAAGCACCCGCATAATATGCCCCATAGCACCGCTTCTGTGCATTTTTTGGTCTGTAGACTAGTGCGCCGACGACGGTCTCGTTTGAATCGATCCAATGTTGGTCCAGTTCAGTTAAATTCGAAGTGGACAAATAAAATAAGTAAATGCTATGATCTGGGGGCACGGTAGTAGGTACTCCCGCCAAGACGAGCCAAAGGAATGGGGTACTACCTACCTTTTCTGGAAGCGTTTCATCGTATTTTCGAACCGTCATAGCGTGGTCATAGCTTCGATATGGATGGTGATGCCTCGTACTTCTTGGTACGACATTTTTTTCATACTTTACTCCCCGGTAAGATATGAAAAAACGCTTTCTAATAATCAATATGCTTCAAAATTTTTGCCACCACATCTATCAGCCTATTACGGTAAAATAATTGTCACAATGTCAGATCGCAATCACCTTTGCCACAGCATAACAGTCAATCATCACAAGGCATCAATGTAGCAATGATTGATGCGGCATTTTCAGAATAGGGCTATTATTGTGAATAACTATAACGCTTGCAAATAAATACATATACCAACAATTATACTTTGTTGGTTTGTTCTTTAATTGCAAAATAGCGAGACGAACAAGGCGATACTGTCCTCGACCCGATCAAATTTCTGCGACGTCCTATCTCCAGCGAGATAAGCCATCTGTGAGAAAAATATTATAGGGCCCAAGATGGGCCCAAGTGTGTGCGCGCATACACAGGTGGCAGGTGCCCTTTCTGTTCCTTTACTCTCACAATCCGATAGGACAGAAAATCCGACACGACCGGAGAGAGATCAGGCGCAGGACCGACGGCTTTACGTGGTCTCCGAGACACGGGGATGAAACATCGCCATTTCCTAACTTCAGGCTAGTACTGAGAATTTCTTGTCAAAAAAGCCCAATACTTGTATGCCCCGAGCTGAGACTCAAACCCGGGACCTCGTTGGCTGCAGCCGAATATGCTGACCACTAGACCAACGAGGCATTTAGAACAGCCAGACGTGATTTTGACATGGGTATAATTGAGGACTTGAAGAGAGACTACGCTTTTTATCCCGGAAAATCAAAGAGTTCCCCGGAATTTTTAAATTTCAATCTACTCGGACGAAATCGCGGTATTCATCAAGTGGATAATAAAACACAAGACAATTTAAATGTATTTTCTTTGAAATCAATAAAATCTTTACAAAGTTTTTTAATTGGACCCGCACTCATCGGAAATCGCGGTTTTCACACGAGCGCGGTCGAATCCCGCCATTTTCCCACGCCGACAATGGTTGCCATGGCAACGGCAATATGGCGGCTTGGCGCGTATCTGTGACAGCGCGTTCACACGGAACAATGATGCAATCACGGTGGCAAATATGGAACTTTTTATTCAATTAAAAGCCATTGCTGGTTTTTGCGTTTATTTTTATTTCATTGATAGTTTAAGACGTATTATTTTTGGAAAAATATTCATGTGTAATCAATGAGCGGGAAATGGCTTAGCGGAACGGACTCTAACTATACCTATCTGTCCAACCATTTATTTTACTTTTGACATAAGAACGCCTATGAAGTTTCATAATTATTGTCAGGCAACCATCGACAGTAAAAGGCAATAAATTCATAGACGCAGTTTTTTTTTTGTGTGCGACGTTCCCTTTTATCCGATATTTCTATACTCCACGCCTCGCATTGACTGCCTCGTTGGTCTAGTGGTTAGCATAGTCGACTGCGGATCACGAGGTCCTGGGTTCGATTCCCGGTCGGGCATAAAAGTTAGGTATTGGGTTTTTCAATCAAGAAATTCTCAGTGCCAGCCCGGAGTTGGAAGTTGGCGGTGTTTCACCCCCGTGCCTCGGAGAGCACGTTAAGCCGTCGGTCCCGGTTATTATCACTAACATGATAGTAGTCGTTAAAGCCCGCCAACCCGCATTGGAGCAGCGTGGTGGGTCAAGCTCTAATTCCCGCTCTCCTATGAGAGTGGAGGCCTGTGCCCAGCAGTGGAACGTTAATAGGCTGTAGTGATGATGATGATGATGATGATACTCCACGCGGACGAAGTAGCGGGCATCATCAAGTTGTAAATATTAGAATGAGCGATAAAATGTTTATCTATTCTAATATGATAAAAAACCAGCCAAGTGCGAGTCGGACTCGCGCACCGAGGGTTCCGTACAAACCTATGTTTTTTTTAAATATTTGAGTTGATTGAATGAAAGGTAAAATGCGGTTTACGATTTATGACGTATTAAAAAAAAACTACTTACTAGATCTCGTTCAAACCAATTTTCGGTGGAAGATGGCATGGTCATCATATATTTTTTTTTAGTTTTATCATTCTCTTATTTTAGAAGTTACAGGGGGGGGGGGGGGACACATTTTACCACTTTGGAAGTGTCTCTCGCGCAAACTATTCAGTTTAGAAAAAAATGATATTACAAACCTCAATATCATTTTTGAAGGGGTATCTATGGATAGGTCGTACACGCATGGGTTAGATAAAAAGAAAATTTTTGAGTTTCAGTTGTATGTAGTACTAGCTGACCCGGCGAACTCTGTTCCGCCTTAAAGGCAATAAATAAGCCGATTTTCGAATTTAGTAAGTTAATTATTTTCTTAGAAAAAAAAATGAAGTACATTAGTCATTTATTATTGTTTCTGCATTTCAGTACATAGGTTGCTCTTCACTTAAGTACCTCGTGATACACGACATTTTTTGTTTTCTTATCAGGCGCAAAAACAAACAACGCAGATGGTCTTCCGACCCGTGAACATGCCACATATAATTGACCATGGGAAAAACATGGATGTTCTAGATTCAAACCACAAACTTTTAAGGATTGACCTTGTGATTTGTTGATGGTCATGGCAAATGCAAGACGGATCGAAAATTGAAGTCTTTTAAATTCAAACGGCAAATCGGTTGGGATCATCGGATCATCATCATCATCATCAAATTGTCATCCATACGTCCATTACATAGCTGTCATTTGTGTTTTGTTATTCCAAGTCTGATTCTTTTTTGATATACCACGTTTTATAGTGACTGATGTTTTATGTCAACTCACGCGGGAACACTGTCGAACGGAATAAATAGTACTCTATGTCCGTCTCCTGGCTCTAAGCTACCTCCTCACCAATTTTCAGCCATATCGGTAAAGCCGTTCTTGAGTTATAAATAGTGTAACTAACACGACTTTCTTTTATATATATAGATGTAGTTGTTTTAAGTATGGGGAACCCCCAAAATTTATTGTTTTTTTTTTTATTTTTGTAAGAAAATCATAGTGCGGTTCACAGAATACGTCTACTTACCTACCAAGTTTCAACAGTATAGTTCTTATAGTTTCGGAAAAAAGTGGCTGTGACATACGGACGGACAGACAGACAGACAGACAGACATGACGAATCTATAAGGGTTCCGTTTTTGCCAAATTTGGCTACGGAACCCTAAAAATCATGGATGGATGGATGGATGGATGTTTGTTACTCAATCACGCCAGAACAGCTCAACGGATCAGGATGAAATTTGGCACAGAGATAGATTATAGTCTGGAATAGTTACCTAGTAGTTATAGTAGTTCGGTTCCCAAAAACCACGCGGAAGAAGTCGCGAGCATCAGCTAGTAAATGAAATAAATTATTAACTTGTAAATGTAAATGCAAACTGGAACGGCGCGGCGCTAAAACATAATCAGCCAGAAGATTTCAACGCAATTCCACACCAATACATCACACGTCGCTCCAGCTATCTGTCCGTCTGTCTGTCTGTCAGCCGTAACGGATGGAGTTATGCCGCTAACAAATGCTCATAACAAGGTTATGGGGAATTATTCAGAACAATTGCTTGCTTATTAGATAAAGGTGGAAGGGTGAATAATATTATTTTCTCGGCATTTTAAGGCTAAAACTCACTACGGAGAAAATAAACTTGGGACCATACTGCCAACGCTTACAGCAATAATTAAGCAATATGTATTACTAAAATTGACAGTTTGATGTCACGAACCTTGGCGTTCCTAAAATAAGGATTATAATTCAAAAACATATTATGAAACAATATTAAGAGCTGGCAGTAGGTATGGCCATGACTGTTTAATTTTTATTTTATTTTTAAAATAATATACTTATTAGCAACTTCAAATGTGATAACAGCGACGCTGCGTACAGTTTAGATAAGTTTGCAAGTCTCACAGATATAATATGTATTATATCTTTATATGTCTGTGGCGGGACTTTACGTCAGTAAGACGTTCCTAACTCTATGGTCGAGCCATTTCAAATAATCCAGTACTACCATAATACGAACGAACACCTTTTCAATATATTTTTCAGGTACACATTGATCGCGATTGCATGTATCACAGAAGTGGGAACACAAGAGACACCTACACCGGCCAGTTTCCTCGAACCCAGGAACTTCAACCACCACCCCTACGAACTGCGACAGTATTTTGAAGAAAGTAAACCTACAAAGTAAGTAATTATAGTAATTTATCTTTTATATTTTGACGACCTCTGCGGCGCAGTGTTGAGCGCTGACGGTCCCGGGTTCGATCCCCGGCAGGGTTTGGAAATTTATAATTTCTGAATTTTCCCTGGTCTGGCTTGGTGGGAGGCTTTGGCCGTGGCTAGTTGTACCACGCTACCGGTAAAAGACGTGCCGCCAAGCGATTAGCGTTCCGATACGATGCCGTGTAGAAACCGAATAGGGGTATGAGTTTAACATAACTGCCATGCCCCTAACAGTTTGGCCCGCTACCATCTTAGACTGCATCATCACTTACCATCAGGAGATCGCATTCAAGGGCTAATCTTGTAGTGGATAAAAAAAATATGTATTTAATTTTTTAATGATTGGTTAATGGTTGAGAAACTAGTATTTACCGTCGTTTACGGTTTCTGTGTGTGTTTTCGTCCATTTTATAAACTAGATGATGGCCGCGACTTTGTTCGCGTGGATTAAGGTTATTTTGATTATCGCGGGAACTCTTCAATTTTCCGAGATAAAAAGCAACCTATGTCCTTCCCCGGGATGTAAACTATCTCTGTACCAAATTTCATCTAAATCGAAATGTGAATAGTTGGGCCGTGAAAGCGTAGCAGACAGACAGACACACTTTCGCATTTATAATATTACTCGTAGTATGGATATAAGGAATTACACCCGCCGTACCCGGTCTGCGCCCGGCCCGCGCCCCTTCCCTGTGTGTTTTGCCCTTATGAGATTGTATAAATTTTAATAGGTTTGTCATAGTTCTTTTGTCGCAACACAGTAGATGAACACTTTTCCATATTTATGCTATCATATTTTGTTATTTGTTGAAAGTAATACTGGACCAAAATGAAATTTAGGAAAGTAATTATTAGCATAGATTCCATTACTTTTTTTTCTTTTCCAGGCAAGGCCCAGTGCTTTTTCCAAACGACGGCCCTCCAGCACCGAGACAATCCTTAGTAGTAACAGCGCGACCCTTAATCGAATCCAATAGAAATAGCGAATTAAACCCAAGCCCACCAAACAATTCCTTAACCGAAAATTCCCAATATTCCATACAAAATAATCCTCTCAACCATGTATATCCTTTGCCAAGCCCTACCGACGTAACTGTATCCCCGGATCTTTTGGCGAATATTTCTCCGATTTCCAATAATGACCTTTTTGGTAACCCTGGACAGAATTCCATTAATAACGTCCCTGAAGCCACATCTTACAACCATGTGCCGTACGCTGAGATGTTGTTGAAAGCTAGGCTGAATGGATATGCGAGGGAAAATGGATTCAATGATTATGAGGTGAGAGTTTAATTTTTACTAACGAAACTTTTAAGCGAGGATCTTACTTCTTCGCGTCAGGAAAGTCTTCTTTCTAGCAATACCCTGGAACTGGTATAATAGACTTCTGGAACCAATATCTGTATCTATACTTCTGTACTAATATTATAAATGCGAAAGTTTGGATGTGTGGATGGATATTTGTTACCTACTCAATCACGCCCCAACGGCTGTACAGATCTGGATGAAATTTGGCACAAAGATAGATTATAGCCTGGGATAAAACAAATGCTACTTTTTGTAACAGACAATTAAAGAGTTCCCGCAGGAACCTAAAAACCGCAACGCACGCGGACGCGGACGCGGAAGTCGCGGGCATTCGCTAATGTATTTTTACAAGAAAGGTAACCGAAGTGCGCATTCGGCAACCCACAAGTCAATGTACTTAATAATTCTTATTACATTACCTAATGTTTTATGTATCAGATAATTGTAACATTATTTTTCTGTTTAAAAAGAGCAACTGCTAGCGTTTCTTGCGTTCTTCTCAGTCTCTTTCCGAACCGGTGGTAGAGTCACGACATTTCATAAGTCACACAATTTGTCCTACGTTAAATAAATAAATCATTTCATTTCACATACTAAAATATTGTCAGGACCAAAAGCAATTCCCACTGCAGACTTTGATACCAAAGTAAAGACCATTTTAACATCAATAATACTTCCTGCGAAAACTCCTCAACCGTTCCGTTCATACAACGCGAATTCCGTCAAAAGTTAACTTATAAACAAACGAGGACTAATTGGAGGCTTCCGTGGACTTAATGTCGGTGTGTAGTACGAATTTAAACACTCCGTATAACGTTTATAGATTTCGAGTTCCAAACCATTACACGTCGTTGTTCTAGAAATTCTCAGTACTAGCTGTGGTACCTACTAGCCCGGAGTTAGGAAGTTGGCGGTGTGGCACCTCCGTGCCTCGGAGAGCACGTTAAGCCGTCGGTCCCGGTTATTATCACTAACATGATAATAGTCGTTAAAGCCCGCCAACCCGCATTGGAGAAGCGTGGTAGGTCTAAACTCTAATGCCCTCTCTCCTACGAGAGTTGAGGCCTGTGCCCAGCAGTGGGACGTTAATGGGCTGTAGTGGTGGTGGTGGTGGATACGTCATAGTAAAACCACAGAATATGGTATGGCCAGGTAATGTAAAACTGACGGTAAAAGAGACTCTCACCATTTTAAAACAGGTATTTTAAACAGTGCACTATATATTTTCTTTCATTAGGGTTATACATTATGATGTCTTGACCTATATCTTATAGTGCGAGCTGCAAATAATATTGTGACGTCACTAAATTGTGGCGGAACCATAATTTTATGTGCACCCCCGGCAGAATAACTTTACATACTGGCACGATTGTTGAAAAAAGTGTGCATGCACAATAGTTTATAGTGCCTCATTTTTCTCAGTGTGACGGTAAAAGAGACTCTCACCATTTTAAAACGATTAGGCTGTAAAATTGCGAAGGCAAAATATAGAATGCCTTGTCTTTTTGTAAATTGCAATAAAACTCAAAGCCCCGCTACATTTAACGCTGCCTTCGCAGGCTTCGTAAGCTTCTGGGTTCACGCTTTACACAGGCCCGTATTTATAAACCTATATCAGTTCTCAAGTAGAGGTTTTAATCTATCCTTATGACCAGTACTAGATGATGCCCGCGACTTCATCAGGTTTTTTTTCTATTCAACCTTCCTGTACCAAATTTCATCAAAATCGGTTGAACGGTTGGGCCGTGAAAGCGTATCCGATAGACAGACACACTTTTGCATTTATAATATTAAGTATGGATTAGTACGGATTGAGCATAGATTGTCCGAGATTTGAGAACCTGCTCTTAACTTATGTCACGGGCTATAAACATGCTAGAGGAAGGTAAAGGACAGACCGTGAAAACGGCCGGCCAGAATCGGTCGGTTTAATGCCGACGTTTGTAAGCACAATTTCTCTGCTCCGACAATAATAATTATTATAATCGACCATTCACTATTTCTCTGCGACGTTTATTTCTAAAAGTTACCGATTGAGGTTCGTTGTAGATGAATGCTCAAACTTAATAGAGCATTTCATTCAACGCGTCTAAAGTCTATTTCTCTTTAACTTATTGTTTCGAAACTCGTTAACTATGAACGTTGTCGGTGCAAACTTGTACTACACCAACAGAATTAGACGAACCTCAATTACGAAGGAATTGTGAAATTTGCCTTAATTCCTTATGTAATTAGTGTTATTTTAATTAGTTCTGTACACCTATTAGCTGGAGTCTGAGCTGAGGAGTCAGGTTTTCCGAAACTTGAGTTCTCTCTCGTCGCTCATCATCACTTCAATCATTATCAAATGAAACCGATGTTTTTTTTATTTGAACTACTAACAGAACAGCTTTCCGAACCGGTGGTAGAGTCTTAACGTATCATAAGTGACACAAGTTGTCCTACATGAAATAAATAAATTATTTCAATTCAATTACATGTAGAAAGTAGGTATACAAAATGGTGAAATGGCTTAAGGGCTTATTACACCTTCCTAAATTCAGTCGTCTAAATGATTCAGTTACTAAATTCAGGAAAGTGTAATCGCATTTAGGAAGTTAGGATCCTAAATTAGGAAAAAAGTATGGTTGCTAATTCACTAAATGTTTTAGCATCCTAAATTTAGGAAGGTGTAATAACATTTAGTCGCCTGATTGGTTCAGTCACCGCCACAGAGTAAGTAATAATGGTCACCGCGCGCCTGCGACTGCGTGTGCACATACCAAAGAGTATGTAATCACTACGTAGTACGGGACAGTTACCACTAGTGGTAGTAATAGTATTATCTTTGCTTTGCACTAATGCTGTCTCGTAGGATTGTATCTTCTTTTTGTATATACAGTGTCACAAGATTTAATAAAATATCGAAAGATTTCGAATTCATTCGTAGATAATTTCTAAAGTCAGCTGGTTCTAAAACACTCATAATGTTCAAGTTTGCTAGTTTGTCGCGCAGCAATAAATATTCTTTCACCCAAGTTTTTCTTTTTTTTCTTTTAATTTTAATTGAGCCAACAGCCAGAGCTACGGCTAGGCCAATTTTTTGGTGTCTGGACAGTACTGGAGCCATTGTTACTTATGTTTAATGTACTCTGTGGTTGCACTCGACACTAGCACGACACGTCCGACGCCGTCGAACAACTTGATTCAGTGACTAAATTAGGAAGGTGTGATCAGAAACATAAATTTGCTTTCCTTTCCTGAATCCTAATTAGGACGACTGAAAATTTAGGAAGGTGTAATAAGCTCTTTAGGCATTAGGTGCACCCGCAATTCAACTTACAGGTAGATACTTACATCTAGCAAATTAGAAAAGTCGTATATTCGCATAGGTTTACATCAAAGACAATTACTTGGTTTATAATTAATCTATGGTTTACATTAACAAATTACTAAAATGTTAGAAAATAAGTGGGCCTTAGGTAGTTCATAAGGCCGACACAAAACTGCCTAAACTGAGTTGAGGCCTGCCTAAGTTGAGATAATATTGTTATAGTTTAGTTGAGATGCCATAGGTTTAGGCCTCAAAGAAGGGTAATGATTATAGTCGATAAGTTAATTTCGATAGTGTCATGAAAAGGACATTTATCTTTATCACAAGTGGCAAGTGGGCCTGAGTGTTATTAATTTTAATTTTACAGGTAGATAGGTATGTATGCAAAATCTAAAGTTTCTAGGCCGAGACATAAACTATCAGCAAAGATAATATACCTAGATTAATTATTAATTCTGCAGTCATATAGTTTCTATTTTTGGATTTATTAGACGAAATTTTCCACTTTCACAATATCCTCCATTTCCCACACACGCATGAAATCACCAAACATATTGTACAAAACGTGAGATCCTTCGGGAAAATGGTAAATATTCGCGGACCCTCGTCAATTATTCGGCTAAGTGGTTCCGGGGGCGAACTTCTTTGCAGTTTGCGTATCAAGCGAACAGTTTCGCTTACACGACAAAGTTGCGGCTTGCGCTTACACGACTGGCGTGAGGAGTGTGTACCTGTGTCGGGCCGTTGGAATAGCGTTTCATTTATTTATTTGCCACTCAAAGTTTTTTTAGTAGGAGTAGTGGAGCTATAACCGTCGCGACGACGACGACGCATAGTCATCGCACAGTACTATTAAGTACGGGAATCTCTCAACGTAATTATAGTGGTCGTCTCGAGTGTAATTTTCACCATGTTGTGCTTGTAGCATGAATTACTACTATAAAAACATGGATTTACTAAAATTTGGGAAAATGGTAGATATTCGCTAACCCTTGTCAATTATTCAGCTAAGTGGCTCCGGGGGCGAACTTCTTTGCAGTTTGCGTATCAAGCGAATAGGTTCGCTTACACGACAAAGTTGCGGCTTGCTATGACTGGCGTGAGGACTTGCGAACTGTGTAGGTACCTGTGTCGGGCCGTTGGAATAGCGTTTCATTTTATTTATTTGCCAACCACGCCACTAGTTATACTTACAGGGTAAATTTTTTTTAAATTCTTCACGGTCAATATAAAAAAACAACTTTCAAACTCTTAGGTGTACCTACACTCCCGATTCTAGTCTAGACGCTACACCTCAGTTTTTTTAGTAGGAAATAGAGAAAGTAGTGGAGCGATAACAGTCGCGCCAACTGTGCGTCGCGTGTAGCAATAACTAGTAGGTACGAGAATCTCTCAACGCAAATCAGTGGCGCTTTTATAAGCCTAAATCATAAAATATCTAAAATTAAAAAAAAAGTGTATGCAATTCACACACGGCAGAAGTGAACCTTCAGAAAAGTAGCCTACGAGAGAATGAGATAACTTGTATTCTATCTCATTCTCTCGTGGGCTGAATCCATATTATGAAGACTATGTTTGTCTCTTTTTGGTGTCGCTTTTTTGTTTCAACGAATTTTCAAATCACGATTCTAAAGAAGTTTCACTTCAACAAAATTAAAAAATCGTAACCCTCAGTGGCGCAGTGTTGAGCGCTGTTGTCTGAACGTGCGGAAATTCCGGGTTCGATCTCCGGCAGGGTCGATTGGGGAATTTATAATTTCTGAATGTTCCCTGGTCTGGCCAGGTGGGACCTGCGGCCGTGGCTAGTTACCATCCTACCGGCAAAGACTTGCGACCAAGCGATTTAGTGTGCCGGTACGTTGTCATGTAGAAACCGATTAGGGGTATGGGTTAGTTATAACTTCCATGCCCCCAAAGGGTACACCCCCCACCAGGTGGGATCACAATCAAGAGCTAACTTGTAGTGGATAAAAAATAATCGTAGCCCGCTGATGTACGGGCCCACCTGACCTCATTGAATCCACGATATTATTTATTTCTTCGTCGGCCGTGTGATTGATTGCCCCCCATTGTTCACGCTGGTGCTGGCAGGCTGCTGGTAAACAAATCCAATCCGTTTGCCTCGGCGTGATTCTATTGTTTGAAGCCACATTCATATCATGTTAAATGTTAAATATTCACACATTCGGGCGAGGCATTTTTGCTTATTGGTACCTACTAAATAATCATACCTACTAACCAATATTATGAATACGAAAGTGTGTTTGTTTGTTGGTTTGTCCTTCAATCACGCCGAAACGGATCGACGTGATTTTTATAGTATGGTAGTTGAGGACCTGGAGAGTGGCATTGGCTACTTTTCATCCCGGAAAATTACCTGAACAGTTTCCGCAAGAATAAAAAGAAACTTAAACCACGCGGATAAAGTCGCGGGCACCAGCTAGTAATAAATTAAGAGCGAAAACACTAGGGAGTTAGGGACCGCACTAAACCGTCTGCGTAAAATGTCTGCGGAAGGAAATGCTGAGTTTCTCACTCTCTCTTTCTGCGTCGTATTCCTCATTACTGAGGGTCGTGCTCGTGACCCCTTTCCCTTAAACAAATAATGGTAGAAGTTTTCTTGGGATAATAATGCGGGGGTTCCCATATCCTACCGCATACCACTCGGCTAAGAGTATTTAAATTAAGAAGTTTTTGTAACGAATAATATCAGATGTTAGTGCTAACATCTAGCTACCTAGATAGCTAGCTAGTTGAGACAACGCATATCAATCGATTGCGATGGTTCAGCAACGTTGACCCAAGTCGGTAACTGGATGAATGTCAGAATTTGGAGGTTTTTTCGTTTCCTCCATGCCTCGGAGAGCACGTTAAGCCGTCTGAATGCTGAGTGCAACTGTACTATTACCTATTGTGTGGTATTGGACTCCTTTTCAGAGGGGTTTAGATTTAAGGTACTTAGTCCACCAAGTACTCCCTAGTACGCATTAAAAGGCTTCACGCACCTTTGAAAGCATTGAGAACATTCTGGAGATTTTTCAGGCATGCAGGTTTCCTCACGATGTTTTCCTTCACCGTCAAAGCAAATGATATTAAGTACCTACCTACTTTTTCTTGTTGGCAATTGAAGGCAAAGCCGATTGCTTCCATACGTTCTCATCTAGGTATGTGATTGTATTGTTTAGACGCCATTTTGTACTACATTCACGCAACGCTACCTTTGTTTTAAAGTAAACATTGCAAGGCATTCGCCTTAAAGTTACAAGTTCGACCTCTAAATCCAAGGTTCAATTCCCGGGCATGAACTTTTAACTTTTCGGAGATACCATTACGATGTGCGTAATAACGCCGCTACAATGTGGTTTTCGTGCCTCTCTTCGAGTGGGATGTCGAAATTATGGTTCTGTTGTGAGTGAGAAAATATACAGAGCGATAGACGCGCGACGTAGTATTTTTTAACGACGTAAGCGCCAAACTGTTTTTACCTAATAACAAGTTAATTCAAGAACCAATCAAAACATTGAAAAAAGTAACTGATGAAATACTTCTAGTTCTCTTGACTAAACAAAAAACCCAACAAAAATACTTGCTCCTCCTGAGATAAATGGCAATATGTGCGCAAAACATGCTTCATATTATCCAGAAAATTTTAAGTTTTTAAAACACTTAATCCAAGATAAAAGTTCGAAATATCATTTTAATGTTCCTTGGAAACGAAGACGGGCGCTAATGTAGAACGCGATGTGTATACAGAAGTAACCGCTGTCCTTAGCTTCCGTTGCTGCCGCTTAGACTTGCTGGAGCGAGTCAAATCCATGCCCTATTATCATTTACATAATCTTCAACAGTATAATAAGCTTTTTAGAAGCATACTTTTAATGGATTTCTTAAAATAGGTTGTGCAGTTTTGTTATACTTAGAATAGAATAAGGGTATATGAGGTCGCTTTATTAATTAACTAAAATGTCCTTTTTCAGGAGCGGACAGTCCTGCCACCGATATACCGAGCTTTGTCGGACCACACGAGACAAAATGACCTGAAACAGAAACCTCAAAACAATAATTACAACTATCAGGTAATTCATTCCATTTTTACATATTTTGGTACTTTACTTCACGTTATTTACAAATAGGTACCTACTGAAAACTACCTAGTACTAGTTACTATTCTGTGTTAAAACTAACTAGCTGATGCCCGTGATTTCGATCACGTGGTTAAAGATTTTTTAATGAAGCAATAAGAAGTTTAATTCGCTATGATCCGGCAAAGCCGAAAAATCTATGTGGTACAGCGTGTAGCTTGCACGTGTATTCACCGCCTAGTAAACCAGCAATAGGCATGATGACTTATTTTGAAAAATGGTCAGATTATGTTCGGAAGTATCTACTATTTCGAAAAAATATCTTATTTCAGCAGAAAAATAAAGTTTGGTAGATAAAATTAGCATTTGAAATTTAAATTTTAAAATTCACGCCAAAACGTTCGGCGGTATCATGGCGTCGTTGTGACGTCACTATTGTTATTACCAATGTACTCTGTGCAGTGTGCAGTAAGCAATAGTGTGATTTTCAAAGCTCGAAAACAAACAATTGTGACGTCATTCGCTTCTTTGTGTTTTATGCAACATGGCGGATTGCTGTATTTTATAGTTTTATTTTATCAAAATAAATAGCAAACTCACACGAAATAGAAAAATAAATACGTGTTTTATAATCCATGAATCCTATTTCATTAGATAAATTCATAATTTCATTGATTCTTGGTTACTGTCATCATGCCTATTCGCACCGGCTCAACACCACACCACTCAAATCTTCCAAATTATTGTCAACGTACGTTTCACTCCGACACCGGAGCATCTTCAGTAGATATTGACTCGACAATGCACGATTTTAAAGATTCTTTATTGTTATTAAAGTAAAAATTTCGAGTCAACATCTCCTGACTACGCTCCGGTATACGGAGACTACGATTATGCTGTAGTATTGCATTCGTAACACTCTGACATTTTTAGTTCATCTTTTCATCTAATCAACCCATTGCCGGCTCACTACTCAGCATGAGTCTCCTCTCAGAATGAGAAGTTCTTGGCCATAGTCCACCACGCTGGTCAAGAGTGGATTGGCAGACATCACTCACCGTTTTGTTTCGCCGTTTGAAGCAATTGATTTTAATTAATTTTAAGAAATTAAGAATTAAGTTAAGTGCGTTTTAAGAAACGCACTTAACTTCGAAAAGTTGGAGGTGCGAGCCCAGGGATCGAACCCACGACCCGGTATAGGAAGTCGGGTGTCTTAATTAAGACTGTCACCGCTTCACATATGCTGTATTTATTTATTCAATATTTTTTTATTATATTTCCAGATTCAAGACTCTGACTACGGGAATCAATTCGATAGCAATAGGGAATCCGATGAAAACGATAACGGGGATTATGATCAGGTAATCTTTGGTAATCTTCTTATGTCTATGAATTTCTCAAATCTCTTGCAAATCTCTCTCTACATAATATTATTGCCTCTTCGTAGCGTACCTAATACAAATTTTCAGAATTTGGATTTTTCGTTTCCTCCATAAATGGAATACCTAACATTGTTGATTATTATTAAAGGAAAGTTAATCGATTTAAGACTTTTTATCGTCCTTCAATAAACTATCTCAACAGGTAAGAGAATAAAGGAATAGAGAGCACACCTGTGCACAATAATATGACCCGCGTAAATGGCTAATCTCTGTGGCCAGCGTAACCGAAATTCGCGATTTCAAATTCCAGCCTCTCTTTATCCTATTTTAATATTTCAAGTCGTATTTTTTCTTTCTTACAGGACCAAAACTACGCATTCTCATACAGAGTCAAAGATCAGAAGACTGGTGATGATTTTTCACACAAACAACAGAGCGTCAGCGGTGGCACCAACGGAGAGTACAGGGTTCGACTCCCGGATGGAAGAGTACAAATTGTTTCATACACAGCCGATGAAAATGGCTACAAAGCTGATGTAAGATATGATGAAGGAAAGGATGAAATTAATAATAACCATACAAATAATATCAACAATGATTATATTAACGTAAAACAAAATAATAATCAGAATCTCGAAAGCAATTACGTGAAACAAAACAATTACAATTATAATATTTTAAGACAAAATGACGATAGCAACAGTTTTGATAACGTAAGACAGTATGCCAATCAAAATGCAGCAAGAAATTATTACAGACCACAAGAAACTAATATAAATCAATATGAGGACCAGATATTCTTAAATAATTATGTGAGATATGACAATAATAATAATTTTAAGCAATTTGATAATAATCAAAATATTGAAAGCATCTACTTTAAACAGAATGACGGTAATGTAAGGCAATATGATAATGTAAATCTTAGAAACGATTATTATTTAAATTACAAAGATGTTACACCAATCAAAGAAGATGCTAATCAATATAATTCTAAAGAATATTATGATTATTCATCAGAATACAATCAAAATTACGAGCCTTATAATAGTAAATTTGCAATTTTTCAATCGGTCTCAACACAAGCGCCTGTAGTTACAACTTTAAGACCAAATTATGCAGAATATAGGCCTTTATTTACTGTAGCACCTACACAAGTTTCACCTACTTATGTAGATGGTGTAATTTCGGCTACAAATAACCCAATAGTCAAATATGAGTCGACAACAGAAAATGTTGTTTTGATAGGTGGTAAGAAGGTTTATACTAATGTAAACCATATAGCGCCTACTCAACAAACATCTACTGTTAAGAATTTTGCAACAGTGTCACCAGCTGCTTACTTAGCGTCCACTATTGCAAGTTTGAGAAATAGGATGACACCTAAGCCTGTGGTGTTTGGTAATTTAATTAATACGCTTGGCAAATACTTCAATTTTAAATGATTTAATGCTATTGATAATGTAGAATTAGATGTACTTGTAAAAAGGAACACGACAAAGATATTTTCAGCCGACTTCAAAAAAAGGAGGCGGTTCTCAATTCGACTGTTTTTTTTTTTAATGTTTGTTACCTCAGAACTTTTGACTGGGTGGACCGATTTGGATGATTCTTTTTTTATTTGAAAGGGCATACTTCCCAAGTAGTCCCATATAAATTTTATCGAAATCGGTCGAGCGGTTTTTAAAATATCAATAATAAAATAAGTACTTTGTAAGTGTGCTTGTTGTTGTAAAGTTGGCGCGGGAGTTTGAAGTTGGTTCTTTAAAAATAATTTTTTATATTAAATTATAATGTAATACCTACATAATTTATTATTTTTATAATGGTTTTTTTTTTACAAAACTTTTGTCCGGGATAAAATGTAGCCTATGTCTGTGTATGAATTTGCAAGCATATGTACCAAATTTCGTTAAAATCGGGTAAACAAAATTGGCAATTGAAAAGGTTACACAGACATTGTTGTATGCATTAAAACAGATTGTAGGTTCCAGCAGCTATTCGGCAAAGACAATGTTCCGAACGGATTTTTTATTATTCAAGGTCAAAGTCAAAGTCAAATGTTTTTTTGCATGGGTGTAGTAGAGGATCTGGAGAGCGACATACGTTACTTTTTATACCGGAAAATTATGAAGTGCCTGTGGAAATTAAAAAAGCTTATTCAAGTAGTAAATAGGGTTGATAGAAATGAAACCTTCCTATCGATAGACTTTGTTAACCTATTGATTCAGTAGATATTCCATTTTCACGTAAAAGTAAAATCGGGGTGAAAGTAAACAAAGAGGCAAAACAGGGCCGCAACAGTTTTGTTAGAATTCATTAACGATTTCAACTCACCCGGCCGCGCCGACACTTGTGGAATATATTACCACGAACCCCGGGGAGTTGGCGATTCTCCGGACTGTGAAGTTTTGTGCTGATGTGGAGAAGGTCTATCTAAAAGTTTATGATTATTGACTGATATGATAAATAGGGAACACGAAGCTTAATCCGTCTCTCTCGTATTCCTCATTACTAAGGGTCGTGACCCCTTTCTATTAATCAAATAATTGTAGGAGTTTTCTTGGGATGATATTGCGGTGGGTTCTAATTTCCTTCCGCATACGACTCGACTTAAGAGTATTTAAACTCTTAGGTTTATGTAACGATTATTATCAGAGTTTAGTGATAATAACCGGGACCGACGGCTTAACGTGCAGCACGTCGGTCCCGAATTGCCGTCGGTCAACGAAAAGGCCAAATTTGAACCTCCACATTCGGTCACCCATCCAGTAACCGACTTGGGTCAACGTTGCTTTACATGCGCTAATATGCGTTTTCTGTAATAAAAAATAGGGAGTACTATTTCATGATATTATCATCACTTCTTTGTACCTACTTAAATTCAAGACCTACATTTAAAGAATTTAAGTAGATCTCTCAACAATTTGAATATATCACCTTAGAATTTCATCACTTCATCGCGGCAATACGGATGTCTTATTACAGTTCCTTATATCACGGAAGTTCACGGAATCCAACAAAATTGCAGTTTCCCTCGAAGATAAGACACTCGCTGCGGTCTATGTGCTGTCGATTATTGCCAACGATTCCTTTAGTGATGGGACAGCTTCAGGTATCGATCGTTTTTGGCAGTCGATAGTTAAGGAATTTATGTGAGACGAAATTGCAGTTTTCCTCGAATTAAGACACTCGCTGCAGTCTGGATTATTGCCAACGGGCTACGCAAAAACTACGCAAAGGAACTTGACTACGCAATACTGGACTACGCAATACTGAATGATGATTTTTGGTGTTTATGTACTGCTTAGTCTTGAAAAAACTTTTTGACTCTTGCTAACATCAGACTGCTTCATCACTTACCATCCAGGTGAGACCGCAATCAAATGCTAACTTGTAATGGATTAAAAAAAATTACAGTCACCGAATTAATCGCAGAAACTTCTCAATTGTTAATAGGTAGATGCAGTGCATCACACGTTCTGCTAAGTCATTTGGTGAAAAGCCAGAACTACAAACAATATTATTAAAAGGAAACTCGGTTATCCACAATAGTAATATTTTTATTACTTTAATTTAGCAATTTCCACATAATGCAGTCGACGCTATTACAAAGAGTGAACCATGGATCCCATACCACATACTCAACTAGGCAGAACCACAGAGCACAAAACCACTGTCTCTTTCAGACTGAGCCTAACAATATACCTATACTGGTACAAAATCTTGAGAAACATGTCACGCATCTTTCTTTGAAGGAATTTCACTATAAATAGTCGAATATCGATATCGATACTGTCCCATCACTAGAAGCAGTGCATCACACGTTCCGCTGAGTCGGTTAGTGCAAAGCCAGAACTACATACATTATGCACTGGTACAAAATCTTGAGAACCATATTACGCATCGACTTTTTGCCGCAATTTCACAGTAAATAGTCGAATATCGATATCGACACTGTCTCATCACTAGAGGCAGTGCATCACACGTTCCGCTGAGTCGGTTGGCGCGAAGCCAGAACTACATACAATATGTACTGGGACAAAACCTTGAGGAATTTATTACACTCATCGACTTTCTTGCTGGAATATCAGTACACTCTATAAATCTTTATTAGATCAAGTCATTTTAAAATATTAATATGTTGGATCGCCTGCGATTTACCATTGTTTTAATTTTTAATATGTAAAAATGGTGGTAAGGCTGACTTTCCACCAGAGATGTGCTACATTGCTAAGCAACGATGACTACGATAGCTACGAATGCTACGGAAGAGAAGAACGTGTCACTTTTTACGAGAAGGAGTCATGAAAACCATGCTATCATCCATACAGGCTGTTTTTAGTTTTAGTTTAATTTAATTTAATTTTGTATTTTTGTAATTTTTTGGGTTTTTACCTTAATAAAGAATTTATTATTATTATTATATTATTAGTACATCTGAAAATTACCACCAGAGATGTGCTACATTGCTAAGCAACGCAGACTACGAAAGCTACGAAAGCTACGAAAGCTACGTATAAGCTACAAAAAGCGGACGTGTTACTCAAATAGTAAATAACTTTTCAGTGCAGTGTTAGTTAAAAGAAAAAGTAAAGTACGGAGTGAGTCAAACCCACCAATAGGCGCGCTTGATTTTCATAGCTGTAAAATTAGATAGATAGATCTGGTGGAACAGCTTTGAACAAATTGTATTAACTTTAGCGATATTTAATAAAATATATTCGGTGGCGAAACGCGTAGGTAAAATACACGCTTTGACGCTTAAGTAAACGTTCTACTTGAATAAAACTGATTTGAATTGGATTAAAAGCTCGTCATTCTAGTAAAGCGTGTACTAAGTACACCTCACCGCAGATATTTAGCGTTTAGATCCGACGTGCTACTGTGGTGCTACGACAAGACGTATGCCAAGTTTCGTGATGGATATCCTGTACCTACTTAAACCTGAGTTTAACTATGCATTTACTACGAGTAAGTTACTTGAACTTACTCTAGCGGTTAGGTATTTCAAGCTTAACTTCAAGAAATATAATAACTAATAACTAGATGATGCCAGCGGCTTAGCTAGGATTTAGGTATCTACGAGTTGATGCCCGTGACTTCGTCCGCGTGGATTGAGATTTTTTTGGTTTCCGTGGGTAGGTACTCCTTAATTTTCTGGGGACAAAAAGTAGCCTATATGTTATTCCAAAATAATCTATCTCTGTGCCAAATTGTATCCAGATCTATTCAACTGTACTGGCGTGATTGAGTAACAAACATCCATCCATCCATCAATCCAAACTTTGACATTTCTAATATTAGTAAAGACTTGAGACCCGTGGAAACTCTTTGATTTTCCGTGGCTAGTTAAAACCCTACCGGCAAAGTCAAGCGATTTAGCGTTCCTGTACAATGCTGTGTAGAAACTGATTAGGGGGTATGGGTGTGGTAGGTATGGGTTTAATATACCTAACTGCCGTACCCCTAACAGGCCCGCTCTAACATCTTAGAATGCATGATCACTTACCAATTAGGTGAGATTGCAGTCTAAGGGCTAACTTGTAGTGGAATAAGTCAGCATTAACAGTTTGGACCGCCCCCGGGATTTGAACTTGGGATCTCGCTAGTTAAGTATCTACAGCGAAATAAGCTAGTCACTACACCAGTAGAGGGCAAAATTAATTACTGCACAGATAAAAGCGAAGGAAAACAACAAGTTTGTAAATAAAAATATTCTCAAAGTTTAATTCTTTAAAAGCTACAGTCCACCAACGAGAAGATACGGTTATGTGCGCCGCCATTTTGTGAGCGAAGCAAATGGCCGACAGTTATGGCGGGAAAACGTATTTGCTTTACAAAATTAAAAGTCAGCGAATTTTATAATGTAGGTACCTAATGTGAATATACGCAAAACGGCGAATTTAGATTTTAAGAACTTGGTTGGTATAACCTTTTTTTTTTATTCCACTACAAGTTATCCCTTGACCTGTTAGGAGTATGGCAGTTATATTAAAAACCCATACCCCTAGTCGTTTTCTACACGGCATCGTGCCGGAATGTTAAATCGCTTGGCGGCACGTCTTTGCCGATAGGTTGGTAACTAGCCACGGCAGAAGCCTCTCATCCTGACCAGACCAGAGAAAATTCTGAAATTATAATTTCCCAAATTGACCCTGCCGGGAATCAAACCAGCGACCTCCCAGGTTAAGACAACAGCGCTCAACACTGCGCCAGGGATTTCGTTAAGCCTTTATTAGGGCCTTTACGCCCTGCATCCGAGACAATTCAAATCTAGAAAACTCGGATCAAATCCGGATGTCCATTAAATTTTTTTTTTCTTCAAGTAGACTTTTTACATGTGCTTATGAACAGTCGAATGAATCTACCACTGGTTCGAAATAGGTACTGTTCCTACCGAGAAGAACAAGCAAGAAACTCGTAGTTTTACACTGCGTCCGTTTCGACGGATGTTCGAAGTTCGAACATCCGTCGAAACGTAGGATCCCGGGTCTTAAGTAGATCCTAGGTTCGAAGTTCGAAGTTCGAAGTTCGAACTTCGAACTTCTACTTAAGACCAAACACTCACCACTGCGCAAGGGAGGTCTTCCTGTTTACTTTCGTTTCTAAGATAATAGGGATCTTTGATTTCGTCGGATAAAGCCAGCCCTTTGTCGGGTTCCACAGTTAATAGCCTTTTAATGTCCCAATATAAAACAAAGACTACGTCGGATAATAAAGGAACGTAGTGCATGCGAGCATTTACTCGTGTTGTTTTAATTAGTTGCCTCTTTTATTGCAGAATAGTTAAGAATTACACGCGTTACGTAAAGGTACCTACTACCTTTTTACCCGACTAAGCCAAAAGGAAAGGTTATATAATTATACCTGTCTATCTAATAGTTCCACACACTTATCTTATCTAAACTAATATTAATAAAAAGAAGAAAGATTTGATTGTTTGTTTGTTATGGATAAACTGAAAAACTACTGAACTGATTTTAAAACTTCTTTCACCTAGAAAGCTACTTTATCAGCTAGTAACAGGCTATAGGAGAGATCAGGAGCTGGACCGACACTGCTTTACGTGTCCTCCGAGGCACGGAGTGAAACACCGCCAACTTCTTAACTCAAGACTAGTACCTACTGAGAATTTTTTGTAAGGAAAACCCAATAGTATTTATGGCCCGACCCGGGACTCGAAGCCGGGACCTCGTCAGCCACAGTCGAACATGTTGACCACTAGATAGAAAGGCTAAATATAGATAGGCATGTCCTATAGAATATCACCAGTGTATTCATGGATAACTAGCTTATGCCCGCGACTTTGTCCGCGTGGTTTAAGGTTTTTTATTCCCGTGGGATCTCTCTAATTTTCCGGGATAAAAGGTAGCCTATGTCACACTCCAGGTCCTCACACACGGTATTATATTATGACACACTGATCTGAGTGTACCTAGCTGTAGGTATTTAGTGTTAAGTCAATCAAATGTAAACACTACACTAACACTACACATCGATGTACACTAGTCACTATGCACTACAATAAGCATGGGGATAATCAGTGGCTAACACAATGCAATCGGATCCGTCGACGAACTGCCAACCAATCAATCTGTTGTGATTTGTCACTTGGTGAAGTATTAAAACCTACTAGAGGTCGCCCGCGACTTCGTCCGCGTACCTACAATGGCTGATTTCCTATGAGACTAGCAGATGCCCGCGACTTTGTCCGCGTGAAATAAGTTTTTCAAATTCCCACGGGAACTCACTAATTTTTCTGGTTATTATAATATTATAGCCTATTTAGTTAAAATAATATAATATACCTACCTAGTATGACACTCACAAATAATATGGCTTTCTATTGGTACCAGAATTTTCAAATACGGTTCAGTAGATCCAGAGATTACCCCCTACAACGCAAAAAAGGGGCAATTCCCCTGCTCTGGACCCTCCTCTCAAAAGATTAAAATCATGTGGCATTTTGGAAAAAACTGGGCGCAAATACAAAATGAAACGATATTTTATCTATCTTTTTAAAGCTTTACTTAAACAAAATAGGCGCGTAAGTGCCATTTCCCCTACTCTATAGGGACCCCTCCTCTCAAAAGATTAACATCATGTAGCATTTTGGAAAAAACGGAGCGCAAATACAAAATGAAACGATATTTTATCTATCTTTTTAAAGCTTTACTTAAACAAAATAGGCGTGTAAGTGCCATTTCCTCTACTCTATAGGGACCCCTCCCTATAGAGTAGGGGAATTGCCCCTTTTTTTGCTTTTACTGATCTTTTGAGAGCCAGTGAAATTCCCGACTTCGCCCGACCGCGTGAGAGGTTCCAAATTCCAATAGGTAAGAGTACATGGCCGGCCAAATGGCTTGAGAAGCTCTTACGCAACTCCACTGACCAATAAGTTGACAAACTCTCCTCCTAATAATGCTGTAGTTATTATCCATAACCTTAATCTCTTGGCTCAAGACTTTCATAAACCACTCATCGAAGTCAACAACATCATACAAGTCAAAGGCGGCAAGTCCAACAGCATTATAAATGGCGTCCTTCTTCAGTATAGTGGGCAAGTCGTCCGGCGATACTTGGCTCTCTTGCAACGAGGCCAGCAAGCGAACTAGCTCGGGCGCTAGAATCGCGCAGAACTCGTGGAATAGTTCCATAAACACCGCTTCTGCTCACGGCCGCAAGCTATATTTCCATGATTCGCCTCGATATCCACGGCCGAGACTCCATTTCATCGGTGGTAATGCTTCTTCTGTGATTAGCGCGAGTGTTCCTTCTTGCAGAATGCAAGAAGCACAAAATGGCAAAATAGCAAGGGTCCCTTGCTAGTTTGCCATTTTGTGCCTTTAAGAATTCATTGTTTTGTGCGTTGCTGCAGTTCTGCGATGTACTCTTTGTGCCATCTTGACCAGAAATGCTGTCTCATTTGCTCCAATCTTTCAAATCGGTTGAGTCGATTTTCCTTGGTGTGCAACAAATCAGGCGTTGGCAGGAGCAAGTGTCCAGGAGTCAGTGGAGTCAAGTCGTGTGTGTCGTTTGTTAAGGGAGTTAGAGGGCGTGAGTTTAATATTGCTTCTATCTGTACGAGGACTGTATATAAGTCTTCAAAATCTAAGTGAGATCGCAGATGTTGCGACTTCTTGTTTTTTAAAAAGATTTTTGAAAAGTCTCAATCAACTTAACGATTTGAAAATACCACGTCAAGTAGTGTGTCACAACCCTAAGGACATTCAGTTTCATGTTTTCTCCGACGCGTCTAAAGATGCTTATTATGGAGCTTGCATTTATGTTCGATCGGTTGACACGGCTGGCTCTGTCGACGTGCATTTATTATGCTCAAAAACACGCGTGTCGCTTTGTAAAGCCGACATCGATACCGCGGCTTGAACCTTGTGGTGTTTCAATTGCCGCAAAATTACTCGAAAACGTGCTAGCAACTACTCGCTTAACCTATAGCAATTGTTTTCTATATGGACGGACTCCTCAGTCGTCCTTAGTTGGTTAAAAACGCAACCCAGTAGTTAAATTGAAACAGTTTGTTCGGAACAGAGTCTCAGACATATTAGAGAGGACTAAGAATTATCCATGGCGTCACGTGCCTGCTTCCTCTAATCCAGCGGATCTTTTAAACAGAGGAGTAGGCAGTAACCAGCCGAACAAATTAAAATTTTGGCTTAACGGACCAAATTTTTTACTAGATAAATAGAACAGCTGGCCTAACAAAACGTTTCAATATACAGATTCAGATTTACTAGAAGTAGGTATGGCTTAAGTATTCTATGAGATTATGAGATTTTCCCGCTGCAAAAGTCCTACTAAAAGCGGCTATATAGCTTCTGCAGGTTTTTATTATTTAAAACTAATAACCTTAATGTCGATTCCCAAGTACTTATCTAACTTCAAAAACTTGGAACCCTCATGCAAGCCTCCAACCCCCATTTCACCCCCTTTGACGTGGATTTTTTATAAAACTGGATGTACAGGTTTTTATTATATAAAACTAATAACTTAAATGCCCATTTAAATGGCTCTAACTTCAAAAACCTAGGACTTTCATACAAACTTCCAACTAGCCACGGCCGAAGCTTTCCACCGGAACAGATCAGAAATTATAAATTCCCAAATTGACCTTGCCGGGAATCGAACCCAGAACCTACCACTATAAGACCACAGCGCTCACCACTGCGCCAGAGAGGTCGTCAAAAATCTATTCTGATACGATGCAGTGTAAAAATCTAAAAACCGATTAGGGGTAAGTATAGGTTTAATATAACTGTCATACTTACCCTAGCAGGTTAACCCGCTAACCTAACACGTCAGATTGCAATCGCAGGAGCAAAAATAAATGCTTTGAATGTTTCAAAATAACAAACCTAATCGAAATCGGTACATCCTTTCGAACGCTACAATTTGCCACTGACAAACTAATAAAAGAACTATCCTATCAAACTTTTGCCATAAAATCTCGCCTATTGCATCATACGAAAATAGTGAAGTTCTTTCTAATAAAAAAAAGTTATCGATAAACGTCAAATAAGTAGGTAAGTCGATCTAACCAGTCTATTTCTATGCAGTTCTTACAGCGCATTTATTGTAGGGGTTATTGAATTATCGAATACTAGCTGATGCCCGCGACTTCGTCCGCGTGGTTTAAGTTTTTGTTATTCCCGCGGGAACTCCTTAATTTTCCGGGATAAAAAGTAGCCTATGTCACTCTCCAGGTCCTCAACTATACCCATGCCAAAAATCACGTCAATCCGTTGCTCCGTTGCGGCGTGATTGAAGGACAAACCAACAAACAAAGTGACTTTCGCATTTATAATATTAGTATGATTAAACTACACTAGTAGTTTAATAAAAATTCGTATTCGTATAGTTTCTAGCCTTTAACTCTGTTTACCAATTTTTGACGTTATGTTGGATAAACAACTAGCTTACTCTAAGTATTATGAATATCCATACTAATATTATAAATGCGAAAGTGTGTCTGTCTGTCTGCTACGCTTCCACGGCCCATCTGTTCAACCGATTTTAAAGATTTTTAATTTTTTAAAGATTGCCATTACTAGTCATCCCAGGAAAAAGTCAACAATTATTTTATCGATATTATATAATCTATAATCGATAAATTATGAAAATAGTTATCGATAGATCGTCTCTATCACTATAGCCATCTCAAGAAGCGTTCGACAAAGCGGGTGCAGACGGGTCGAGTCGGGGCAGTTAGCATAATTGACTCGCTCGAGGCGCTTATAACTCTTTTGTTTTACACCATAGCCAACTACTACTAAGTTCTGCGCGTTTCGTATTATTTCTGTTAGGTAGGTTTATCTTCATGGCATCCCGTAGGTACCAATTATAGAGTCAATTCTTACTCATAATCACCTATCTTCGCCATTGACTTAAGTAGTTACAGTGTCGCAGTAAGAGTAGGTACCTAAGTTCATAACAATTATTGAGATTACTTCAAGAACAATAATTTTACAGCTATTTCGTGTATTACTGAAATTTGAAATTAATATTGAAAGCTGAATTCAAGCACCCAAAAATATAAAATTAATAAATTTGCCGCGTGGTGTTGTTAGACACTGCATGAGAACATGGAGTTATTACTATCGCTATTTTCTATTATAAAAACTAGCCAATTTTTGAGTGGGATTCGAACCTGCGACATCATCTTGCTTACGACGACGCGGCGTCGACGGAGCTACCTGAAAAGTACTTGGAAGTGTTCAAAATAATATTACCTATATAAAAAGGCATTCATCTATAGGTACTAAAGGGAGAGACGACAGACAAAGAAAGACAGAGCTCTACTTTTTTGCTCGCGTTCCATCGTGACAACAAGAACAGCTAAGTTCTTATGAATAAATTAATTTTTATTTTATTTATTTTAGTCGGCAATCGGCACTATTAAATAACAGCTCGCGCAGACCTTTGATTAGGTATATAGAGAGGATGTGTTACATTTTACTCAATTATAGTTATACGATGCATTTTGTTAATAAAACATGTACTACCTACTATGTTTTGACTATTCTTACTTATTGAAAGCTACGTTTTTAGAATGAGACAGGTAGGTATATTATGTTATTGCGTGAACGTGTCAGGCAATTGTCATATGACGTCATCAAATTTTGCTATTGAAGCCAATTTTTTTGTACCTTTATATGGCGTCTGTATTGCTTCCGGTGTTTTGGTTGTGGCTAATTACCAGTTTTGTGAATATTTTCATAATATTTTTATGTGTTTTTGCTTAGTTTGGTGCAGTTTTGTGTAATCAACAATGGTGAAGTGCTCAGTTGTGGGGTGTCGTAATAATAGTATTGTAAAACGCCCAGGAATTAGTGAGTAACATAGTTGTTTTTATTTTTATTTTTGTGGCGAGTATTTTAAGGTATTTCAACTAATTATAGCTTAGTTTCTTCTTTACTGAATCCAAAACACGTAAATTTTTGTGCTATCCCCGAAAATTTGGATTATTTCATTAGTTTTTATTTGAGTGTTTATAATATAGTGTGGGGATTGTATTGTTTACAAATAAATTGAGTATCGATAAAATTAAAATTTCATATCACTTTTTTTTTTTTAGTCCTCTACAAGTTAACCCTTGACTGCGATCTTACCTGATGGTAAGTGATGATGCGCTTCACTCTTACTGTTTCTCACTCAGAGGGGCAGAGAGATGAAATTGAACAGTCAGCTTCTAGGTACTTATAATATTGCCAAACTCATTTTAGGCTGTAGCGATGATAACCTTGTGATTAAGGGATGGTGTCGCGTATTCGAAAATTACAGTGTCTATTCAAGTGGTTTTTGGTCCCTTCATTGCAGTTATTGTGTATCATTTTAACTAATTACTATTTTTGACTGCCTTGTTGGTCTAGTGGTTAGTATAGTCGACTGCGGATCACGAGGTCCTGGGTTCGATTCCCAGTCGGGCGTAAAAGTTAGGTATTGGGTTTTTCAATTAAGAAATTCTCAGTGCCAACCCGGAGTTTCATACAAAATTTCACCCCCTATTTCACCCCCGTAGGAGTGGAATTTTGAAAAATCTTTCCTTAGTGATCGCCTACGTCACAAAAGGAACCTACTGTCAAAATTTCAAGTTGCTAACCCCAGCGGTTTAGGCTGTGCGTTGATCCCTTAACGATTTAGTATAGGTACTTTCACTCCACTCTTCCATTTAATATAGGTACTTTCTGAAATAAACACCTCCATATATTTTTTCTCCGAAAAATAATGGAGAGTTCTTATCTAAAAGGGCATTTTAATGTAAATAAACTTTCCAGCCATGCATACAGTGTAAGAGACCGTTGAAGTAAAAACACAAAGAAACCTTCCTTAGTTGATTAATATCAATATCATACCACTGACGATCGGGTACCTTTGGGTGCCATTGAACTTCGCCATCTTGGCTTTCCTAACAGCAAACCGACAATTCTTCCATACAGAACATATCTTGTAAAAAAACCGCATCAAAGTCTTGCATAGTTCTACACTTGTAAGCCTCTTCAATACTACATTTTCTATGGAAAAATAAATTCCGCCATCTTGAATTTTTTCCTGTTCATCAAGACGTAGACCTTCATGTCCTGATCATCTTTTGCCAAGAAACCACTCGTCTATCTTTTATACTCTCCGAGATAGACACCGACGAAATTTGTATGGCGGCCATCTTAAATCCGCCATTTTTTTTTTTTCAGCACACTGTCAATTGTATGAAGTTTCGAGTGACATTTGGTGGAGCACACCCCACCTATCTTGAATACCCTGGCTGTGCTCTTCATCCGTCTTCGAAATCCTCAATCATCAGCTCTCTCCGTATTTTTCCTCCGAATGAATTTTTGTCTTCTATACGAAACGATGAGTAAAAAAACTTTTTTTTCATACAAAAAACCTCAATTCACGCGGACGGGGTCGCGGGCATCATTATAAAATACGAATACTAGTGTATTTCAAAAATTATGTCTAATTATTTATTAATTATATTTTGATAATTTTATATCGAGCATTTAAGTATCGACATAATCAAAGGTATCGATAATTTCAGCCCTAATGCCCGCATTAAGCTCCGCCCATGCGCCATTTTAAGGATAAAGGAAGCTTCAATTTAAATATGTTAGGGCACATCCTTCTCTATATACCTAATCAAAGGCGCAGACCATCTTACACGAGTATTTTAATCATTTGTTTCGCCGCTTCTTTAGTGAGCTGCTAGATTTCCATATGAACTAAGCTATTTTGTATGAGAGTCCGGCCTTTCCCGCTAGTTGCTCGGTAATAAAATGATTTACAATTTCCAATATCAATGTCTTGTTTATTTACTAGAATAGATATTCTAATGTTCTATTCGGTTATAAGCTTCGCCAGTAAAGTATTCAAACCTTATATTGTGTTTCCGAACGAAACATTTTTGTACCTATAATATGTCATTTTTCAGCTGTCAATGTCAAAGTTCTTTGAAATTTGAAAAACGCCGCGCCGATTTGCTTTGTTTTTATGAGGAAAACTTTTCAAGCTTTTAAACTTTTTGTAGAAACTTTTTGTAGATTAGTGATTATTTGATAAATGATTTCATCGAAAGTAAAGTGGAAGAAATATATCAAGGAGCAATGGACAACTATCAGAAATCGCCTGTAAAACTTTACATACAGGACATTTTTCGAGCAAAACAAACCGAAGAAAACCGATATATCTACGAAATGTTCGATTTAAAGTTCAAAAATGTTATGGTTCACGGTGTTGTGACTTCTGTTTACAATAAAACAACGACAACTACGAATTTTGAGCTAAGCGATCCTACAGGATGCGTGCAAGTGTACTACAATACGAAAAAAAGTAACAACCAATTATCTGATGCCACTGTAAAAGACCTAGTCAAATCTTTCGCGCGCAAATCTCAAACTGGACATGATAAAATTCTCACAATGTCTTCCATGCTAAGTTCTATAGAAAATAAATCAAAATTCCGTATTGATTTTGAAAATGGTTCGCATTTATGTGTTGTCGGAGACATTTTTGTGGACGACTTCAAAAATTCAAGAATGATCTGTGCTTATAGCTGTAGAACTACTTCTGTTGAAAGAGATATAGTGTGGTTGGAAGAACTTAGGTATTTGTATGAGAAGTACTATTTAAAGAAGCAGGAAGAACCTTCATAAAGCAAATCTTTGTACTAGCTTGGCTATAAGATCAAGGACAAGCTAGTGGTTGAGATGTTAAAACCCCTATTCGGGTGGTCGGGGGTCCGATCCAAGGGTACACACATCTATTTAAGGTTTTTGTGTGTTTAAAGAAATTAAATATCACTTGCTTGTGAGCAAACCTGCTTGCCTAAGTACTACTTTGGCAAAAGTTTGTGAATCTGCCAATCCGCACTTGCCCAGTCTGGTGAACTATGGCAAAACTCTTCTTATACTGAGAAGGGAATAGGCTATAAAATCAAAAGTAAGAAAAGAGTACTTGTATTTAAAAAGTTTGTTTATCATGCAAATAAGTTGCATAATGTTTTGAATTATCAGAAATTGATTGAATGATAATTTTTTCTTTTCTGAATTTAAGTATTATGTATTTTCTTGTTTTGTTTTAGATTTATACATATTTGAATGCATTCCTATTAATAGTTGTTTCTTTTCGTGGCTCTTCTATGGTCCTATGACTTAGATCGATGATTTTGATGAAGTACTGCAATAATCAAGGTAATCTTGAGAAACAGGATAATTTTTATTTCGGAAAATAAAATACAAATCATGTGGAAACTTCCACATGATTAATTGTACTAACACCCAACCAAAGCTACGGGTGCATGATCAAGATAAAATTTAGAAACTAGAAAGAGAAGTTCGTGAATGCTTGGAAAACTAACTTTTAAAAACCGGCCAAGTGCGAGTCGGACTCGCGCACCGAGGGTTCCGTACAAACCTGTAGTAAGTTTTAAATTATTAAAAATATTTTTATTTTAAATAAGTATTTGAGTTGATTGAATGAAAGGTAAATTGCGGTTTACGATTTATGACGTATTAAAAAAAACTATAAGTAGTTTTTTTTAATACGTCATTGGTTTGAATGAGATCTAGTAAGCTAGATCTCGTTCAAACCAATTTTCGGTGGAAGTTTGCATGGTAATGTACATCATATATTTTTTTTAGTTTTTCATTCTCTTATATTAGAAGTTACAGGGGTGGGGGGACACACATTTTACCACTTTGGAAGTGTCTCTCGCGCAAACCATTCAGTTTAGAAAAAAATATTAGAAACCTCAATATCATTTTTGAAGACCTATCAATAGATAACACGTATGGGTTAGATAAAAAAAAAAATTTTGAGTTTTAGTTCTAAGTATTTATTGTTTTTTTTCTATTTTTGTAAGAAAATCTTAATGCGGTTCACAGAATACATCTACTTACCAAGTTTCAACAGTATAGTTCTTATAGTTTCGGAAAAAAAAGGCTGTGACATACGGACGGACAGACAGACAGACATGACGAATCTATAAGGGTTCCGTTTTTGCCAAATTTGGCTACGGAACCCTAAAAAACTACAAAGCAAGACTTAAAATTATCTTAAATAATTGTATAGCTCTAGGTTCAAGCTGTTTACAAACTCATATTTCATCTGTCTCTCTAGTGTTGCTAGCTTAATATTTCTTCTTAATAAGGTAAAATAAAGGGTAAAATGGTGTTATAAAGTTAAGATTAATTTTTAAAATATACAGAATACATGAATTAATCTTTGCTAATTTATTTAGGAGCAATCAAAATAGCTTATTTGATGAATAACTATTCAGAAAACTTAAAGTAAAAAAAGATTGCAAAAATAACGTATTGGCAACGTAAACCTGATACAAAACAAAGAGTAGGTATATTAATTTAAAAGTTTTAACTTTTTTAGGCAAATGATAACATTCCAAGCTGCGTTCTCCCAATGCGTTCCTGTGGAGCGCTCTATTATTATAATAATAATAATAATTCTTTATTGTCAGATAAAAATCCACAGTAGGTACAATAATGCTTTAAAAATCTAATGCAAAAAGACTAGAATGTAGGTTAAAGAATAATAGGTAATACATCAATGTCAAAGAGTAATAGCGCAAATCTGTGGCGCACCATAACTCAGAAGGACTAGAATCCAGAGCCGTTAAACCAGTTAAATAAAAAAATAAGAGGATAATGCACTACCACTGAGCATATGAAAAGTCATATTAAAGAAATGGGACATGAATGTATAGACGTCCAACTTTTGAAGCAAAAATATGAAACATCTTTCAATTCTTTTAAAATCTCAGTATCTCGTTCAAAGTTGGATTCATTTCTTAAAAGCGACTTTTGGCCTGAAGGTATAAAGTTTAGAGTATTTCGCGAACGAGCTGCAGTAGCTAATGACGCCTCAAGCAATATTATACCTACAGTATGAATAGTTCCGCTAAGCAAATGACTATGGTATCTTTTAATTGCAAATCGGTTAAAAGATCAATTCAATGTGTCAGGGAACTATGCAGTAAAACGGACATTGTAGCACTACAGGAGACATGGCTGTTGCCCCATGATTTAGACATTATGCAGAGTATCCATACTGACTTTGGGTGCGCTGCCATCTCCTCAGTAGACTTGTCAGCAGGTGTATTGCGTGGGCGACCTTATGGCGGTCTCGCGCTTATGTGGAAAAAGACTCGGTTTAATAATGTGTCTGTTATAAACTGCGCCAACGACAGAATAATGGCTATTCGAGTTAATTTAGATTTGCGATCTTTTCTGATATTTAATGTTTATATGCCAACAGACGACATCGAAAATCTACCCGATTTTACTAATTGCCTAGCACGAATAAGTGCGATTGTTGACGAATATGATGTGGCGTCTGTGTATATTTTGGGGGATTTTAATGCGCATCCGAATGCCCGTTTCGGCAACGAGCTGAGGTATTATTGTGACGAGCAGGAGTGGGTTTGGGCTGATATGAGTAAGCTTGGCAGCAATTCTGACACGTTTACTTTTATCAGTGAATCGCACGGCAGTCGCCGTTGGTTGGATCACTGTCTTACTACCGAATCTGCCTGGAAATCTATAGTGAGCGTAGACGTTATGTATGACATTTCGTGGTCTGATCACTTTCCGCTACGCGTAGTATGTAATATCGAAGCGACAGAGTGTCTTACACTTGACGACGGTATCTTTGCCGGGACGGGCATTCGGTGGGGGGACAGAGATGCTAGTCAAATAAATGAGTATTATAATTATTGCGAGAATAGACTTGTTACAATATGTGATCAAATTGTATGTAGCGCCTGTGATAATAATAGATGTAACAACTTATGTAGTCACTATTTATTTATTGATAAGTTATATTATGATATTGTAGAAATTTTACAATCAGGTGCTAAACGCTCATCAAAGCGATGTCAGACCTACAATATCAAGCACAAGCAGGTCACAGGTTGGAATTTTCATGTTCAAGAAAGTCATAGCAGGTATAAGTTTTGCTTTGAATCATGGGTGTTGGCGGGTAAACCGTCTACTGGTACTGTGTATGATAATATGTTAAAATCACGTAAAATCTTTAAAAATAAATTACGTTGGTGTCAAAGAAATGAAGAAGCCATTAAATTAGACATTTTGGCCATGCAACGTAAACAGAAAAATTTTGTAAAGTTTTGGAAACAGACTAGGGCGTTTAATTACAAACAAAGCAAACCAATAAAAGTAGACGGTTTGCAGTGCCACAAACAGATAGCCAATATGTTTGCGGAACGGTTTAAAATCCAACCGCTGGAAGTAGATCCTATGTTAAAAGGTAATGACTATGTCCATTCAGTACCCAATTTTGACGAGGTTAAGATACGGTTTAAGACTGAAGACATAACGAAAATTGTAGTACAAATGAAAAGGGGGAAGAGCCCGGGATACGATGAATTAAGCATTGAGCACGTTTTATATGGTGGTTTAGTACTACATGAGAAACTATGTGGTCTATATAACTTGTGTGTAAGATATTCGTATCTTCCCAATAATTTAATGAAGACAATAGTTGTTCCAATTGCAAAAAATAAAACCGGGGATTTGGGTTCTGCTGCTAACTATCGTCCTATATCCCTGGGGACAGTAATAGGTAAGATTCTAGAACGTCTAGTACAACCTGAACTGCTTAGAAATGTGGCAATTGATGATGCACAGTTTGGTTTTCGTCCTGGTCTCTCGACGGACTCAGCTATTGTTGGTTTGAAACACGCGGTACAATATTACACTAGACGTGAGACCTCTATTTATGCGTGCTTTCTAGACCTGAGCCGGGCTTTCGATCTAGTTAATTATGATATTCTCTGGGAGAAATTGTACCGGTCTCAGGTCCCAAACGAAATTGTGGGTCTGTTGAGACACTGGTACGGAAACCAAACAAATACTGTGAAATGGGGCGAAGCGACCTCTAATTCATATAAATTAGACTGCGGTGTTCGCCAGGGAGGAATTACTTCTCCGGACCTTTTTAATATTTACGTGAACAACTTAATAGAGGAGCTGAGGGACACCAATGTCGGATGCCATATCAATGGTGTTTGTGTGAACAGCCTGAGTTATGCTGATGACATGGTGATCCTCAGCCCGTCTATCCAAGGCCTCAGAAAGTTGCTTTCCGTTTGTGAGCATTATGCGTATGCTCATGGACTGAAATACAATGTTGATAAAACTGAGATGGTAGTTTTTAGGTCAGGAAAAGGTCCGGAAAGGGTTCCAGGAGTAATGTTAAATGGTAAAGCAGTTCGGGTTGTACAGAAGTTCAAGTACCTTGGACACATTTTGACTGAGCAATTAAAAGACGACAGTGACATTGAGAGAGAAAGGAGGGCACTCTCGATTCGTTGCAATATGCTGGCACGTAGATTTGGCAAATGCAGTAAGGCAGTTAAAATAACATTATTTAACGCCTACTGTCAGTGCTTTTATACGTGCCAGCTATGGACTAACTTTTTGAGAAAGTCATACACTGCAATACGTGTGCAATATAATGATGCTTTCAGAATACTCATGGGGCTACCGCGGTATTGCAGTGCTTCTACAATGTTTGCCGAAGCGAGAGTGCCCGACTTTTATTGTATTGTGAGAGCTCGTGTGGCGTCTTTCTGGGAAAGGCTCCGGAGCTCCAACAATCGAATCCTCAAGGTCGTTTGTGAGAGTCCTAGCCCTATTTTTGACTATTGGCTGTCTGTGCACCGTGACAAGAACAGAAAGTAGTACCTACCTGTGACCTGCGACATCTGAAGTGTGTTTTTTAACCATTTCAGTTAGCCGTAAGTTTTGAATGTTTTTATATATTGTGTCTTTTGACTTGTGACATCTGAAATGAGTTTTTTAACCATTTCAGTTAGCCGTAAGTTTTGAATGTTTTATATACTGTGTATGTCTATAGTATTTTTGTGACTTGTTTTATATTGGGTTTTATATGCCTTTTAATAAATACATTATTATTATATTATTATTATTATAATTATAATCAATGTCGATCGTTGTCATTTAGGCTGTATGGTTTTGGGCCTTTGTCTGTCCCGAAAGGGGACAAAATGAGAAACAACAACATGTCGTTGTCATTGTCATTGTCTCTGTCATTATTTTTATTTTCTTACGTTTACAACTTTACGTTGTAAGTCATAGAGTAGGATGTATAGTGTAAGTTTTTTGCTGTGGACTCGGACTGTGGTTTTTGGCGATTTTCTCACTGGTGAGTGGTGACGTTTCCTTTTTTAATTCAAACTAAAGTCTATTTTTTAATCCCGGAGACAATAATGACGTTGCCTGTGTTGCCTGTTTTTTATGGCTCTTAAATAGTGATGTGGTGCAGTCGATACTTATTTACCGATAAATATTTGTAGGTAGGTATTCATGTCAGGTGTGTATAAGACAACAAAATGTGTAGGAAATATTATTTCAATTCAAATTAAATGTATGAGCTGATTCTCATTTCATGTTTTTCATATTATTAAAAAATTGTAATAAATTCACCATTTTATGCATTTGACATTATATTTAAAAACCTGTATATTGTAAACTAAACGTTACCTACGTATTTCGTCAAATATAAATATAAATTGCGAATCTTTATAAAATACTAGCTGATGCCCGCGAATTATTATCGATTTTTATCTGAACCAGAACCATGAAGACAACACTAGTATTATAGAGCTGGTATCATTATTTTTACGTTTGACATTTGTAGCTGTCATTTTAGTCTCTGGGATTAAAATTGTAAACCAAAACTATTCCAATACTATTAAAATATTAAAGCTCGGGTAAGTTTTTCTCATATATATTTAAACCGAGACTCACGGTTGTAGGTAGATAATAATTCGACGCAGTCGGCAGTATTGTAAAATTTTAGGTTTTGTGTTGTGGGTATGTATTTCATAATATTATTTTTAATTTATTTTCAGAACAATGGCAAGTGAAGGAATTTCGCCGCAAGAAATAGAGGCTTTATGCCAAACTCCAAGCCCTTCCACCAAGGCAAGTTATTTCTTTCTGTTTCCAATAGATACCTTTACCACTAGCTGATAAGAAGTATCGCGATTTTTACTTATCAAACAGTTATCATTGTTATTTGTCATGATGACTTATATATAAGCTTATTAGAAAAGCTATATACAGTATAATATATGCAAATTATTTGGAGCCTACATACATTATGTTCTTCTGTCACCTCGCGTTTAACCAATTTATTAAGAAATTTCGTACAGAGATAGATGTAAGGTTGTATCATGGGGACAAGGGGTATAATAATATGGCTTATAGCAGTATTATTTCAATATTGCCGACGCTCTTGTTTCAGAATTAAAGTCTTTACAGATGTTGATGCCTGCTACTTTGTCTGAATCTGTAGTTGGACTTAAGTTTTATATAGTGTACTAGGTCTATTGATTTTCAGGATCTTGTCTCATAAATAATTTATTTATTCCACAACTGTCTAAAAGAAAGAGTGGTAATGGATTCAGGGTTTTTGTAGGTATTCATGTATGTATGTGAGTTTCTTTATTCCACCACAACTTCTAAATGCCTGCACAGATATGGTAGTACGGGGTATCATTAGAATTCTTACGTCCTCCCGAGTGACACTGGCTATAAATCTTTTGAAAAAGATTCAATATGGCAGGGCAGTTATGTTTTTTAATTGTTCAAATTATGATCACTTGTTGACTGTTAACTGCCTCGTTGGTCTAGTGGTCAGCGTGTTGGACTGCGGCCGACGAGGTCCCGGGTTCGAGTCCTGGGTCGGGTCATAATTTGGAAGGAAGTTGGCAGTGTTTAACCCTGTCCTCGGAGAGTACGTAATAGTTGTTAAAGCTCACAAACCTGCAGTGGTGGGTCTAAGCTCTAATTCACTCTCTCCTATGAGGTGGAGGCCTGTGCCCAGCTGTAGGACGTTAATGGGCTGTAGTAGTGGTGTACTGTTAAATAATTTTAATTTCTCTTATTCCAGGACTTCATGTTCCAACAAACAATGTACAGAATCAAAGACCCCCGGAAGTCCATTCCGTTCTACACCGGAGTCCTCGGGATGACTTTACTGAAGCAACTCCACTTTCCAGAGATGAAGTTCTCTCTATTCTTCATGGGTTATGAGGACCCATCTGAAGTCCCCCGGGATGAGGCCCAGAGGACGGCTTGGGCTATGACCAGGAAAGCTACGTTGGAATTGACTCAGTAAGTTCGTTTTTACCCTTGTAACTCCTGAAGTGCTCATCATACTATAATATTATTAGCGATAATATAATTAATATAATTTTATCCATCCATACAAACTTTTGCATTTATATTATTAGTATAGGAGTATAGATATTAAGAAGTAGCCCCCTCATCTTAGTCTTTATTCTAATTGGAGATACTATGTTCTTGTGTTCTCTTAGGTTTTTTGGTTCCTGCGGTAACTCTAATTTTCTGGGATAGAAAATATGTCCTTCCCCAGGACGTAACCTATCTCTGTACCAAATTTCATTAAAATCGGTTAAGTAGTTAGGCCGTAAAAGCGTAGCAGACAGACAGACATACTTTGGCATTTATAATCTTATATTTAAAATTCTTGTGTCACAATTTTCGTTCCCATACTCCTCCGAAACGGCTTGACCAATTCTCATGAAATTTTGTGAGCATATTGAGTAGGTCTGAGAATCGGCCAACATCTATTTTTCATACCTCCACGCGGACGGAGTCGCGGGCATCAGCTAGTATTAGTATAAATTAGTATGGATATGGATTATTCATTTTAATGTCTGAATAAAGACTATATTTATTTATTATTGTTAGGCCCAGTCTGAGAGGGACAATAATATTATGGCTGTACTGCTTTGACTAGTCGAGTCTGTGGCTTGACTCTTATTGTATTGTACTCTGCAATTGTGTGACACATGAATCTATGGTTGATTCAGGAATTGCTCTGTCATTTGTGTGAACAGCTAAATAAAGTTTATTATAATTTAGAACCAGTGTTTTGCTTTATATTATGGATTATTTATTATTTACTTTATGTTGTTTGCTCATGTTACCAGCAACTGGGGCACGGAGAGCGATGACTCTAGCTACCACAGTGGCAACTCTGACCCGCGCGGGTTTGGACACATTGGCATTCTTGTACCGGATGTGGACGAGGCTTGTGCAAGGCGAGACACCTACTTTATCACTTAATTTTGTTCTATTAAATGATAAATGATTTATTTATTTCATGTAGGACAACTTGTGTCACATATGATACGTTAAGACTCTACCACCGATTCGGAAAAATGATTCTACTGAGAAGAGCCGGCAAGAAACTCAGCAGTTGCTCTTTTCTTAAAAAAGTAAATGGTTACAATAAGTAGACAATACAACACCTACATTATATTACAAATATTACACTACTTGTGGGTCACTAGATGCGAGACCGGTTGCTTCCATGCAACTTTGTCATTCAAAAAATCATCAATAGTGTAATAACCTCGACTTTAACACAGTCTTTAAATTTATATTTCATATTTCACTACAAGTTAGCCCTTGACTGTGATCTCATCTGATGGTAAGTGATGATGCAGTCTATGGTGCTAGCTGGCTAACCTGTTAGGGGTATGACAGTTATATTAATCCCATACCCCTAGTCTGTTTCTACACGGCATCGTACCAGAATGTTAAATCGCTTGGCGGTACGTTTTTGCCGCTAGAGTAGTAACTAGCCACGGCCGAAACCTACCACCAGACCAGAGAAAATTCAGAATTTATAAATTTCCAAATTGACCCTGCCAGGATTGAAAAAGTCAAATTATCATACTAATATTATAAATGCGAAAGTGTGTTTGTTTGTTGGGCTGCAGGTTAATTGGTTTATTGATTGGTCCTACAATCACGCCGCAACGAAGCAACGGATCGACGTGATTTTTGGCATGGGTATAGTTGAGGACGTGGAGAGTGACATAGGGTTTTATACTTTTTCCCGGAAAATTAAGGAGTTCCCGCGGGAATCAATAAAACTTAAACCACGACACGAAGTCGCGGGCATCAGCTAGCAAGCTATAAAATTTAAATTGAATATTGATTTTTTCCAGATTTGAGCAGCAAGGTGTTAAATTTATCAAACGCCCCCAGGACGGCAAAATGAAAGGCCTAGCCTTCATTCAAGACCCAGACGGCTACTGGATTGAAATATTCACCTCCAAAGTCGTTTCGTAACCCGAAATTCCCAAAAACCTATAAGAAAAACAATGTTACAGTCCCACAAACTTATCTGACTGGGTTACAGCGTCGCTAGTATCTATGAAAAATAAAATAAAAACAAAAACTAAACAGGCATAAAAATTTGTTCCAATTTTGGCCACCGGGCAAGATAAGTTGGTGGGACTGTAAGTAAATAATATAAAAACCTAATGTGCTAAGTGTAATGTGCAATGTTTTCTATAAGAAAGTGTAGGTATATTTCCTTGTCTAAATTATGTTTATTATTATATTGTTGCCATTTTTAATTAATGTTTTATTTTATTTTTAAATCTGTCTTTTGCCAGAAAATATTGTTTTTCAAATCAGGGGATTGGTTACTACCATCGTTTATAGCAGTTTTATTTCAAAATGACAGTTTCATGTCACGTATGTTGACGTACCTAAATAAGGATTATAACTGACCGAGCGAAGCGAAGGTTTACGAGTCTACTTGAGTTAATTTGCACTTGTCCGTCCGTCCGTCCTTCTGTCAGAGCCTTAAATATATACCAACTTCTGAATTACTGAACGTAATTATTTCAAATTTAAATATAATATGTGAACCGATGGCCTCTAGCCGAATATGGAATATGCGAAGTAAAATATTTTTATAGCGTTACATAGGGTTGCGGTAAGTATATCATTTTAAAGATAATTAGGAATAGAGTCCAAAAATATTTATTTTTTTCCCCTAAAATTGACGAAATGCATAGAGTGTTGCCAGGTATTTAAAAAATGATCCGTTTTAAAGCATTTTTGCCAAGCTGTACAATCGGGAACCAAACCTTGAACTAGAACTATTAATTCGCACCGCAGCGACATCTAAAGTTGTAACAAATGAAATTAAATTGATTTGTTCCCAAAATAATTGGATTTATGTCTTATATGAAATGGTTGATTTGATTCGATTTTAACACTTACAATTTTTTTATGCTAGATTCAAGTCTACCATTTGGCCCTTTTTTCGTACTTATATAATCTATACTAATAATATAAATGCGAAAGTTTGGATGTATGGATGGATGTTTGTTACTGAATCACGCCAGAACAGCTATGCATGAAATTTGGCAAGTGATTAAAGAATTCCCGCAGGAATCAAAAAACATGAATCCTCGCGGACGAGGTCGGGCATCAGCTAGTATTATTGACCGAATGAAGCGAAGGTCTCTGAGTCTACTTGAGTGAATTTGCACTTGTCCGTCCGTCCGTCCGTCTGTCAGAGCCTTATAACTTCTGAATTACTGAACGTAATAACTTCAAAAAATATTATAAGTAGGTATATTATATATAAACCGATGGCCTCCAGCCGAATAAAATCTTTATTTCAGGGGGGCTCTCATAGAAGCGAATATGAAGAAATAATATTTTTATAGCGTTACATAGAGCTGTTCCGGTAAGTATATCATTTTAAAGATAATTAGGAGACGAAAAATATATATTTTTTAATTTTTCCCCTAAAATTAACGAAATGGGGCCCTTTAAAAATGGAGATTTTCTAACGTCCAAAGTTGACCTCAGAACTCTAAATTTTCTGAAATGCTGAGCCTGAAACTTGATCAATTATTTCAATTATATCGTGTACTTGAACAACAAATACTAAAATTAGATAAATAGGTAATTATATGGAACGAAATTATTTAATTTTTAATGAGCCTAGTATTTACAACAGAACTTCACAATTATGTCAATAGATGGCGCCGCGAGGTCTCAGTTCGGGGCGAACCACTAGTATAAATCGAAATGTATGTGTGTTTCTTACTTCTGAGTGACTAAAAGAAATAACAATACCTAACTCACAAAAGCTGCCTAATGAAGGCATATAATTTTTTGTCTATCTGTTTGTTACGGAACGGAAGTAGGTACCTACTTACTGGATGAACCACACCGTTAGTTCTGGATGAATTAGAATACAACTTGGTCCACTTATAGCTAACACTCTAAGTTAACATAAAGGATATTCCAAAAAACAATAGTTTTCTTCCGAAATATTTTCGGGATGAAAGACAATTTTAACGTACCTATTCAGTGCTACGCTTTTACAGCCCATCATTCTGACCAATTTTGACCATATTTGGTAGATACAGAGATAGGTTGAAAGTTGAACCCCACGATATTTTTAAAAAACTTTATTCCACGCGGACGACGTCGTTTGAATCGTCTTGTATTCTATACTTAACAATCACTTTAGCGTGTAAAAATATGATTTTAAAAATCAATAAATAATTATCCACAGTCTATATATATTTAAGTGTAGGTATAAATGTGTTTTTCTTCTGTATTGTGTTGCGAGCCTTAAAATGAAGGCAGTCCTCCTTTTCGCCTGCATATGTGCCCTTATTGCTACATGTCTAGCCCAGGTAAGTATTTTTAGAAATAATTATTTCAAGTACCTATAGTCCCACAAACTTATCCGACCGTGTGACAGTGTCGCTAGTGTTTATGAAAAATAAAATAAAAACGAAAACTAGACAGCCATAAAAATTAGTTCCAATTTTGGCCACCGGGTCAGATAAGTTTGTGGGACTGTACCTATCTTCTTTTACAAAACCAAAACCGTTGGTGGGTCAAAATTATTGTTACTTTTTATCCCGGAAAATTAAGGAGTTCCCGCGGGAATAACAAAAAACTTAAACCACTCGGACGATGTCGCGGGCATCAGCTAGTTTACTAAAAGAATTTATGTTGTGTGGTGGGACGGAATCCTTAGTGTGCGAGTTTGACTCGCACTTGACCTTGTTTTTAATAAATTCTTTAAGTTCAAAAGTTATAGGTGCTACAGCTACTAAAGATTATTTTGTTTAATAGAAATAACGCGTCATTTTCAGGACGAGGTAGACCCAGAAGACTTTCTTATAGGACTCGCGGAAGGAAATCGAAGGTTCGGCCTTGAACAGATTGCACTAGATCCAGAAGTAAGTAATTGCATTTTATTTATAACTAGCTGATGCCCGCGACTTCGTCCGCGTGGTTTTTTGTATGGGATAGTTAATCAAGGGAAAATAATTTTGCTTTTATTTTATTTTTTGGTAAATTTTTCAATGTTTTAAATAGTTATTCTGCTATTCAGCACGGAGACAAATACAACAAATCAAAACCCATGAAAATCGGTTCGAACGTTCGAACAAACCCGACTTTGTTTTAAAAAAAAATTCAAAAATTCAAATGATTTTAATTCAAATAGACTTTTTACAAGTGCTTATGAATAGTCAAATGAATCTACTAAGAAGTTGTTTTATATCTAAACTAATATTATAAAGAGGAAAAATTTGTTTGTATGTTTGTTTGTTTGTTTGTAATGGATAAACTAAAAAACTACTTAACCGCTTTTTAAAAATTCTTTCACTTATAGAAAGCTACTTTATCAGCGAGTAACATGGCTAGATACATTTTATTTTAAAATAAATTAGAAATCCCTTCGAAAATTGCAATAATGTGAATTAAGTCGGAAAAATTCACCTAATTTAACTTTTTACGTTAAACCTCTATTCGTCTATTAATTCAGACTGTCTTTTGTCATATTTGTCAAGACAAACATAATAAATACAAGAAAACTTACCAACATTTTTTTTAAACATTTTAATATCTAACTGCTGTAGACAGACTGCCAAAAGCCTAAAAGATCAAGGTCTCAACATTCTTAACATAGTTCCCAGGCGAGGGCAGTGAAAATACGTCGCATTGGAGAATCTTCATTTGAAAGTGAAAATCGTCTTGCATGTCAGAGAGAATACGTGTCGCAATCGCGTGCCACCTGGGGATCAGAAACGCATTCCGACGGGTGCTTATAATATAATAGAAATTATATAACATTAACAATGTAAACCTCATCTGTAAATTGTTTAGGGTCAAGTGTCCAACAATGAAACACCAAAAATTCAAAGTCTCATAAACCTTTTGTTTTTACAGATAGAAGTCTATTTTTTTACAGGTAGATAGGTAATTTTATTAGGTATCGGATGGCGTTTATAGTTCTTTTGATTAATGCGTAATCAATCAGTAAAAAATTAAAAACCAAAAAACGGGAAATGTTTCACTGTGTCCACAATGGTGTACTCAACGAAACACCACAAATTCAACAATGAAACATAGTAAATTCATACTCTCTGTCTCACATTTTTTGAAATTTATTGAGTAGGTAGAAAAAAAAATGCTGAGTTCAATTATATAAGAGGTTTTATTCTTATTTTCACTTTATTTTGGTTTGCGCTTTCCAGTCCATGGATGAGCCTTCAATGGAGTCATAAATTCCTTCTTCGGTTGCCTCTCTGACTAACAAAGGTTGGCAGTCAGCTCGGTATATCCCCATCTGTTCTTCGCGAAGCGAAATAAATCGGCGGCACTCATGATCTGGTCCTCTTAACTCAAAACTTTTGAATTTTAGGCCCCACTGGGTCATTTCTATGTATGTTGCAAACCCTTGACTTTCTGCTGCAAGCAACGCCTCTTTTTACAGCATTTTTCCTCTATCATGATGAGTAGTAGGAGTTCGTATCTGTCGTGCCCTTCGATCACAGAAGGTCGTGCCTGAACACGTGCCCCAAATACGGGAATATTTTTCATTTTCCTTCGGGAAAACAAGGAATATTCCTTGTCCGTGCATTAGAATAGCTCAAAGCGTATTTTCTCCTGAATGATAACCTTTCTTTCTTTTTAACCGACTTCAAAAAAAGGAGGAGGTTCTCAATTCGACTGTATTTTTTTTTAAATGTTTGTTTTATATTTTGTTTTATAAACATACCCGGGCGTTTAAATTAGTATACCTATTGTATGTATATATTAAAATAAATCATTTATGTAAATCAGTAAGTACAGTAAATGTACATTTTATGATTTGGCTTCTCCGATCAGGCAGGTCATAGAAACTATCCATATACCCAATTGTTTATGAAGGAGGAGGTTATCGCGTAAACGCGTGTTATTAAACATAATAAAATCGGTTTAAATATCGTTCTGCATGATTATTTCGTTTGATATTTCGGTTTTGAGTGTAAATGTTGTACTGACTACGATTATTTTAAGAAGAAATCGAGAAAGTAATAATAATCGAGTCATAAATATTAAGTTTTAGGTAAAAAAAAACCTAATGTCCGCAGTTTTTTTTTTGATATTTTTTATATAAGTTTTGGTTCATACCATACTGCAACCCTGCCAAGTTTCAACGACTGAGGATTTCTCCATGCAACGAACCGCCCCGTGGCATTGCCTAGAGCCTTAAACTATCCCTAGAAAAATGTGTCTTACCGATGCCAAGAAAACATCCTGCATACTTTTTTACTTTTCAGCAACATCTTGAGGATTTATTGAAACTTGGAGGACGTAGGTTTCTTTTTGGTCGGATCATAGACGCCATCAAATCCTTGTTCGGAAATTCAGGAAATTCAGGAAATTCAGGAAACTCAGGAAACTCAAGAAATTCGTCTAGAAGATCGTTGCAACCAGAGGTAATTCTAGAAAGGAGTTTACCTTCTTTAGTATCTATTTTCATATAATAAACCCGCGGTATGAAAATTTATGGGGAGTAAAATTAAATTTCTCCGTTACGTTGTTGACTTTATGATTCCATGGTAATACTTGTTCATGTTTCCATGACTAAGTAATGTATTATGATGAATATAATTTATATTATATAATTAAAATAATACTGCCTCCACTTGCAAACGAAGTAATTGCATTTTATTTATGTGTGTATATTAGCGTTAAGTTAAGGCTACAGCAGCAGTGGTCTTCTCCGGTTTTCCAGCGGAGGTATGGGTTTCTAGACCAGCCCCCCGATTCAGAACCTTACGATACCATAGTTATCGATCGATTGGGTTTCTTATCGTACGTCACGATAACATGTATTTTCAATTCAGAATAATCGTATCGAGGGTGAAATTGCCGATATCGAAACCGAACCGAACCAACGTTGTTATCGTTCGATTCGATTCGATAAACGCTATTCACAACAACTTCAATCGAATAAGAATTACCGAACCTCCGATTAATTCGCCGGTTACTTATCGAATGCTACAGGGCATTCGGTAACCTTTCCGTTTATTGTTTTTTTCGTAAAAACAAGGTAAAAACATTACCTTAGGTATTAGGTAAGGTAATAGCACAGGTAATAGGTAAAAGATTATAAAAAAATACATAGATTAATTTTATTCCAGATTAATTCTTAAATTTTTATTGGATGTTTTCCTTACATTTTCTTTCCATTAATTCTGCAACTTAATTTTACCCTGTTTAATTAAATTTGAACCTGTATTTTCATTGCTTATAATTTGATAAATAATAATAAGAATAAAAAAAATAAAAAACCAAAATAACAACATTAAAAATATTTTAAAAATAAAATAAAATGTTAATAATATATATGAAATAATTATAATAATGTTAAAATTAAAAAATAATAATAATAAATAATAAAAATTAAAAACATATAATAATAATAATAATAATAATATCATGATATTAAACGGTAAAAAATAATAATTATATAGTAATAACAATAATTTTAAAAAAATCAAAATAATATTTTAAAATATTATATTTATTATATAAATAAATATTCATATTTATATTTTATTTAACAATAAAATTTCGGGAAATAGCAAACTTCGTGAATTGCGCACGTGATCTCCATGTAACTTGTCGATACCGGTATCGATACCGCTATCGTTATCGAACTCGAATCGTATCCATATAGCGAATGTTCTGAATTGCACGACAAATTTTTTTCGATACGAGATCGATACCTATAATCGTATCGATACGGTATATGTTGTGAATCGCCCTGCTGGCCTCCTTACCCGGGTGGGACGCGGGGTAACTGTTTGTTAAAAACTCGGGATTCGAACCTACGCACCTGAGGGATATACTCTGTTGTTTGACCGCTGCGCCACCGAAGGCTATACGCTAGGTTTAGGCTACGTAATACGTATGCCTCACAACCTGTCTGAAGTAGATGGCGCTAGTAGTACATTACATCCAGTGGCGTGCACAACATAGAGGCATAAAAGCACTGCTTGCCTTAGTTGTAATAAAGCTGCTATTAAGCAGGTTTCTACCCTTGTAATGCATACCCTGGCTTCAAAACTCGTGCACTCCAGTGCAGTTAGTACGGAACCATTAAAAAAATGTGTAAGTATCTTACCGGTGCCTGCATACTTTTCAGGAAAATCAAGAGCTTGAGGATGTATTGAAACATGGAACCGGTCGCAGGTTCTTCCTTCCGCCGCTATTCGACCTCACCTCGATCATAGACGCCATCAAATCCTTGTTCGGAAACTCATCCAGAAGATCGATGCAACTAGACGTAATTCCAGTTTTTTTCAATAATTTATTTATTAGGTACACATACACATTCTAATTTTCATTGGTCTGGCATGGTGGGCTTCAGCCGTGGCTGGTCATCATCCTACCGGCAAAGACATCCCGCCAATCGTTCCGGTTGCCTTATAGAAACCAATTAGGGGTATAGCTTTATTATATAGCAATACCCCTAACAGCTTAGCCCGCTACCATCTTAGACTGCATTTTAACTTACCATCAGGACTGAGAGATCGCAGTCAAATACTAACTTGTAGTTGATAAAAAAATGTATCTGTGTGCAATACGGCAGAAGTGAAACTTCAGAAAACCCTTTGGAGCACAATAGAGCAGTAGCGCGACTCAATATCGTACAGCGCCATCTATTGGTCGTGAACATGTAACTTGTATTCTATCTTATTCTCTCGCAGGCTAAATCCTATTTATTTATGAATATGTTTGTCTCTTTATGGTGTTGCTTTTTCGTTTCACCTTTTCATTTCATCGAATTTTCAAATCACAACGATTCTAAAGAAGTTTCACTTCAAAAAAAGTTATAAAAGCTTCTTAGTTATAAAGCGACTGAATGAACTTACCTTTTGATCCAGGGCATGATTGAGGACATTGAAGGGCGGCGGCGTAAGAAAAAATTACCCTGGGGCTCAATTATCGACGGCTTGGGGACTGCGGTCGATGTGGTTGAAACAGGAGTTGATCTTTATAACATTCTTGGCGGTAGGAGGTCAATGCACGGGGTGAGATACTCACACAACACACACACTTTGATACACTGTATAATGCCATAATTAAGTACCTATTGGGTTTTTTCGATTAGAAATTCCCAGTACTAGCCCGGAGTCAGGAAGTTGGCGGTGTTTCACCCTCGTGCCTCAGAGAGCACGTGAAATTGTCCGTTTTTTATTCCCGCGGGAACACCTTAATTTTCCGGGATAGAGTAGTAGTATGTCCTTCTCCGATGCAACATAAATAAAGGGGAGGGCGCGACCGTCGTCACTTATAACCGCAAATTAAATCAAAAAAATAATTTAGATCGTATTTTGGCATATAAGTATGTGCAATATGTTTATCTTACTGTAAATTATGAGTGACAGTGTTTTTAACTAGAACTGTGTTGTAAATAATAAGGAATTACACTTTTACAATTTTGGAGTTAAAAACAAAATATCAGCACTTTAAATCATACTGATCACATGAATTCATTATAAAAGTGTGTAAAACTGTGATAAATATAATAAATCAACAGAAAATAATAACAATAATAAATATTTTTAAACAAACAAATCATAATTGTACAAGTTTGTGGCTAACGTAGCCTTTTTCCTCTGAAGATTCAAAAAAGATCCGCTAGAGGCAGCACTAGTAAGGGGGTACATGTTTTGATTTTTCCATTATGAGTAACGTTAAACGTACGTTGTAAAAATGAAATTAACAGAAGATGATGTATGGAGCAAAATTTAAATTTGCAAAAATTCAAGACCATCTTGTCCAGGATTTAAATGGATGGCATGCCGTGGTTTTACCTGTTTCAGGTAACAAAAATGAACTCGTAGAAAGGCTAGTTGTCGTTTTCAGTTCGTTTTATTTATTTATTAAATTTTTATCATTTTTGCACAAAATATCGTCTTAAAAGTAATATAAAAAGTGGACAAAGGTAAGGTAATGCTTATCTCTAATAAAAAAGTAATTTAAAAAGAACAAAAAACCCGACTGCTTGGATGCCAAAAAGTATAAAACAAGACATGAATTGAAGTATTTCATTATTATCAATTTAAATCGTATAATATGGCAGTATTTTATACTAGCAGATGCCCGCGACTTCGTCCGCGTGGTTTATGTTTTTTTCCTCACAGGTACCTTACTCCTTAATTTTCCGGTATAAAAAGTAACCTATACCACTCTTCAGGTCCTTAACTACCCGTGCAAAATACCCGTTACTCTGTTGCGGCGTGATTGAAGGACCAACTCTCTATTTCACCCCTTTGGGGGTAGAATTATGAAAACTGTGAAACACGTAGGTATTTCTTTATTTTTAACCGGTACTTCACATACCAAGTTTCTTGGCTATAACTTGAGAAATGAAGGACTTTCATACAAACTTCCAACCCCTATTTTACCCGTTCGGGGGTAGAATTTTGAGAAACTATGAAACACCTACTTCTTTATTTTTTACCGTTAGCCAAAATACCAAGCTTCGTTGATATAACTTGTAAAATATCTTGAGAAATGCAGGCTTTTCATACCAAATTTCATCCCCTATTTCACCCCTTTCGAAAACGGGGTCGAATTTTCGAAAACGGTGAAATACGTATTTCTTAATTTTCAACTCTTGGCTCATATACCGAGTTTCATGGCTATAGCTTTCATACAAATTTTCAACCCCTATTTTACCACTTTAGGGGTTGAATTCTAAAAAACTGTGACACGCGTAATTCTTTGTTTCTAACGAAAGCCAAAATACCCAGTCGGCCGGTTTCTGAATTGAGAATTTCATGTTGCGTCTGTTTAAAAGACTACTCAAGGACTTATTAAGCAAGTTTTTGTTTCTGAATTAATATTGGGCCGGTTTCTGAGAGCAAAAACAGTAAGTTCCAACTCTTAAACCTTACGCAATATCAATTTAGAAACAAAAATTTGCTTTATTAGTCCTCAAGTTGTCTTTGAGACGGACTCAACATGAAATTCTCAATTCAGAAACCGGCCGAGTACCTATCGTTTATATAACTTGAGAATATCTTGAGAAATTAAGGACTTTCATGCAAAATATCATTCAACCCCTATTTTACCCCTTTGGGGGTAGAATTTTGAAAAACTGTGAAACAAGTATTTCTTTATTTTTAACCAGTACTCCACGTACCAAGTTTCTTGGCTATAACTTGAGAAATTAAGGATTTTCATACAAACTCTCAACCCCTATTTCACCCCTTCGGGGGTGGAATTTTGAAAAACTGTGAAACACATATATTTTCATTTTCAACTTGTAGCTCATATGTCAAGTTTCATGGCTATAACTTGATTACTTGAGAAATTAAGGACTTTCATACAAACTTTCAACCCCTATTTCATCCCTTCGGGGGTAGAATTTCGGGATTAAAAGTATCCTATGTCCTACCTCGTAGTATGGGCTCAAATCGTACCAAGTTTCGTTTGAATTCATTCAGTAGTGATGCGCGGCCAAGATACAGACAGACAGACAGACAGACAAACAAAAATGAAAAAAATTACAGATTTGGCTTCAGTATCAAATAATCAGTGCCCTCCAAAAAAAATTTCAAAATACCTTTAATGTACAGAATTGGACCTGTTACAGTTTTATTATAAGTATAGATTTTTTCTTTTTGTTTTGAACTACTCTTACGTTGATCTTGAATATTTTTTTTAATCACAAATCAATAACAATGGATCTTTCTTGTATAACATTTCGTAAGCCAGGCAAAACAATATTACGATTGAAGATATTTCAGCAGCAGAGAGCTCTGGTCTTTTCGATACAACTATGCTCAGTATGCCCTATACTTTGAATGATAGCCAAACAACAGATGATATTAAGGCAAAAATTTCTAAGTTGACAGAGGAATTACAGAGTGCGCTGCAAGAAATTGAGAATCTTATTTATGAAAACACACAATTAAAATCCGAATTGGCAGAGTGCCACAAATTTATAAAAACATACAAAACAGTGACATTTGAGGAAACACCACATACACCTTTATCAACCAGAAGTAAGAAACGTTTACAGACCTCAAGTCTTAACTCTACTCCTGTAAAAAACGTTGAACCACATTCGGAGCAACGAAGTGCACACACAACAATTAATGATGATTGTAAAACTGCATCACCCCCAAGTGTTGACACCGATAAAAGCCTATTATTGTCGAGTACATCTTCAACACCCATAAAAACTAGTAAACCACAATCTAGTATACTACCTAAAAATCAATTAAAAAATAAAATTGGGGATAAAAAGACAGCGACGATGTCTGCATCTAAAACAAAGGGAAAACCTATGGCCAACCTTCTACATCCACTAGTATTTGTAAAATACAATCTGAGCTCCAAGATAAACCAAAGAGTTTGCCTAAAATTAATAAAATGGACATTACAGTGACCAGCGATACCACGTTACATGAACATCCTATAGCTGAGACAACGAGCAATCTTCTGGCATCTTCAAGTCCATCTTCTACACTAATGTATACTTGCGAACCACAAGAAAAGATTGTACCTAAAATAAATGGAATACACTGTATATTGGCCAACGATGACACAACAAGCAAACAGCTTAATACCTGCTCCAGTAAGAAAGTAATTCAAAATGATGCAACTGAAAAACCAACAAACCAAGAAATCCAACAAGCAGAAAAAAATGAACCAGCTACGAGAAATAGTTCCGTCAACAATAAACCACTAAAGATAATGATACTGGGAGACCAATTGGTTAAGGGATTATCGAACAGAATCAGGATTAAGCGTCAGAAGCAATGGAATGATGTATATACGGTTTCCTCCATAGTAAAACCGCAGGCAACGGCAGCACAGGTACTAAGTAGCTGTGACAGCCTACTTAAAACATTGAATAGCGACGATATTGTTATTTAAGGTATAGGGTCTAATGAGAAAAAGCCATACTCCATGTTAACAGAACTAAGTACTGCTCTACACAAACTAAAGCAGTATAGAGTTTTTGTACTTAATGTTTACGACAATCCCCATTTGAACGTTAAATTATTGAATAATATGTAGAATTAATTTAGTTACTCAAACTTATACAAATTCTAAGTTTATAAATACATTCGGTCCTAAACATACTCCTGTTTTACAACAAAGTTTGGATCAATTGTGCTTTAAGATAAATATATAGATTAATTATTTAGAATATAATAAGCGTTACATTGTAAAGGACAATGCAAAAACACCTTTGTTATTTAACGCTGCTGAGACTTTTGGTAACAAACCTACAATTGCTAAGAATCATAGATCCAAGGTGGCACTGAGACAAAAAACAATCACTTATTACTTTAATCGAACTTACGACATAAAAAACAAACAATCTCTGCCTACTGAATGCAATAACGTTATGGAGAAAACTAACCCGTGTGACAAACAAAATAAGGTAACGGACAAAGAAACTCAAACTGATGATCACATGGAACTCGTGTCAAAAGAAGTAAATAATCAGGGCAGTTCACATAACTTTCGTGTCTCATAAATTTCATGTAATATATCAAAATATTAACGGACTTTTAAATAAGGTTGATCTACTATCTGTCGCTCTAAATGAAATAGAAGAAAGCCAAAACATTATAATAGATGCTGTATGTATTACTGAACATAATCTGATCAATAGCGACGCAAATTTATTAAAACTGCCAAACTTTACCCTAGCTTCTAGGTTTTCACGCAAATCTAGGAATTTAGGATCTTGTATACTTGTAATAAAAAAAAACACAATTTTAACGAATTACATGACCTAACCAAATTGAGCATTCTAAAATCCAAATCTAATAGAGTGTAGTGGTATTAAATTTCCAGAACATAATGTAATAGTTATATGTATTTTTAGGAAACAGAACCGGAGTAAAGTAAAAATAATTACAAATGACATACCACAATTTATTCTAGTGAACGATTTCAACATATTAGACATAAAATAACTAAAAAGGTACACACTCAAACCTGAATACAATTATGACTCATCAAGAGTTTCACAATAACGCAGTTTACAGCTCGGAAGGTGACTAGAATGACTTGGCGCTAAAACAGTACGCGTGTTTTATAGACGTTTATCCGATGGCGCCACTGTCTACAGGATGTTAAGCTGATTCTCCTATTAGTATTTATAGACCTCCTAAAGACAAATTTACAGTTGACATTTTCTTTGATAAATTACAGGAAATCCTAAATAAATACGGCTATGATGAAAAAAGGAAATTAATTTTTTGTGGTGATATTAATCAAATAATCAATCAATCAAATAAATATTATAAATGCGAAAGTTTGGATGGATGGATCTATGGATGTTTGTTACTCAATCACGCGGCAACGGCTGAACGGATCTGGCTGAAATTTGGCACAGAGATAGAATATAGTCTAGAATAGCACATAGGCTACTTTTTATCCCGGAAAATTAAGGAGTTCCCGCGGGAACCAAAAAACCTAAATCCACGCGGACGTAGTCGCGGGCATAAGCTAGTATTGACATACTTAAAAGAAACAAATCCGCCTTAGACCTGGAAGATTTACTTGCCGGTTTTAATTTAAAGCTACTCCTTAATGAACCTACACGCTTAGTTAGTGGTACCTGCATTGACAACTTTATAAGTAATATTAGGATATCTAAATGCAATATCAAAGAATTAGCCCTATCATACCACACAGAACAAATATTTACCTGTGATATAAAGTCATTTAGTTATATAAAACACTACTTTATTGAGAGACGTGACAATGCAATGACAATAATATGAGAAAGTTTCGGGAATGTATGACCAGCCTCAGCTTTACCGAAGTTTATGAAACCAAGGACCCGGAGGAAGCCTTTAATATATTTTTATGATATAATATGTTTCCCTAAAATAAAAGTAAAAATATCTTTGGAATCAAAAGCTAAATGGATGACAAAGGGTATAAAAATATGTTCTAAGCAGAAGAGAGAATTATTATGGAAATATAGGAAAGCTCCTGATTCTCGTAATAAAAATAAATTTAAGAACTACTCAAAAAGACTCAGGAAGATAATCGACCTAACACAAAAGCTCAAAATGACTATAGAATAAAAACCTCTCTCAATAAATCCAAAGCTACTTGGGATATTAGTAACAATAAATTTAAAAATAACATGCTTAATAATTCAATTGCTCAAATAAAAAAAGACGGTAACATAGTAACGTCTCTAGGTGATATTGCACAAGCATTTAATGATCACTTTGTTAGGTTCTTTGGGGGCTTTAGGGCATCCGCGATAGTTCGCGGGGTGCCCTTGAGACCCGCACAGCTTGGGGGCTCCTCGGTCGGTTGCGTCCTAGCACAATCTGCCGTGCCGTGGTCTCCTAGGCACCTAGGGCAGGCGAAACAGTTCCTAGCGGAATGGTCATATAGCTGACAGCGATGACACTGCCCTAATCTGCCGCGCTGGCGGGGGGATTCGACCTTTAGGCCTGAAAGACGGCATATTGACGTGAGGTTATGGATTCTTTTACCCTCTGGGGTAAGATCTAGAATGACTAAAATCATTTCGTATGGAGTTTTGCACTGGGCGTAGTACATGCGGTGTACCTCCCGAACTGGGAAACCTTGGGAAAGGAGATCTTCCTTTATGGCATCTGAGTTCAATTCCTTTGGAATATTGCGTACTACGACGCGGAGGACGCATTCCTCGGGCAGAGCATATTTATGGAAACCTACATTTTCCTGTAGGAGCAGTGATGTGAGACTACGGTAGTCTTGAGAAGTTGGACATTCGACTCGAATGCCTATGGCGGTGGAACGGGCTTCAGAGAAGGTGATGCCTTTCTCTGTTAAGATAGGTAGGATTCGCTGCCAGCTCAGCTTCTCTCTAATGTAGAGAGGAGGGACTTTTCCCTTACTGGTCCATCTCCGGAGGTCTGGGTGGCGGAGGGACCTTGGAAATTGGGAGGGTCTGATTGGGTTTGGGGTGACGGGGCGGCTAGACCAACCTTCTTAGGAGGGTTAGCGGAGGATTTGGAGGCCTTTAGCTTTCGCTTTTGGCTCTTGGATTGGACGGGGGTGAAGTCATCCGATTCGGATGAGGCGGGAGAGGTCTCATTTCGAGGTTCCTCGGATATCGCTGGAAGCGCGGGTCGGGGTGCAGGGCTTGGGATAGCTACTGGTTTTGATGGGGTTGGTTTTCGAGGGGCGGTTGAAGGCCCAGAAGGGGGTAAGGAGAGAAGCTCCTTTGTTTTGGAGGGCGCCCGGGCGACCTCCATGGCTGTGTCCTGGGAGAGAGTTAACGACTGCCTGATGGGCGGGGGGATAAGCGACGTCCCCGGAGGGACCGGTACCTCGCAAGACTCATAAAAATAGCTCAGGTACAGAGGGTTACGATTTACTAAATCATTTATTAGTGCCGGGATGTTAATTGGATAAGATCCTATCTTTTTCGCGAGAGCTGGTAGGTCGATGGGGGGGTCCATAGTGGACCCGGGAGCTACAGATGTCCTCCCTGCCGGGGCAGAGAGGTGGGTACCTAAGGTGAAAACCCTAGCTGAGTCCCCGTCCTTTGGAGACGGGGGTGTGGACCTATGCTGCACTTAGAGTAGTGTACTCACGGAATCCTAGACCCTGGAACGACACTACACTATACACAACGCTGGAACAACGTCCGTCCACAACACTGGCACAATCACAACTGGCGTCCAGGCGGCACAACACTTGCGCGAGAGGGGAGTCGGAGAACTTTAGACCGAGCATGGGAGACGTCCGCACGGGACGAACGCTGTGCACGGATATTATGGCGCTAAAACAGTACGCGCGTTTTATAGACCTTCGTGCGGTGGCGCCACGATCTAACGGAAGTTAAACTAATTCTCATATCAATATTATTAATCACGTCTAGGAAGTGGTAAAATAAAATTAATTTCGAAAAAAATTTTTTAGTGTGCATGCCTCACACGTAAATTAGGGTACTTACCTTAAAAGTCCAATATCTTACAATCAAGGGACTTACGAAACTATAAATTAATAAGATAATCCTTTATTGCTTTTGTAGCGTCAAGACGACGGTGGAGATGAACTCATGAGTCACAGAGTAAGTAAATCGTCATTCTGTTTAAATTGACAGTATCAAGGGAAACTATGAACTGAGGTATTTCTTTTGTTTCTTTTGTAGCGTCAAGACGACGGTGGCGATGAACTCTTGGGTCATAGAGTAAGTAGTGTCATTCTGTTTAAATTGACAGTATCAAGGGAAACTATGAACTGAGGTATTTCTTTTGTTTCTTTTGTAGCGTCAAGACGACGGTGGCGATGAACTCTTGGGTCATAGAGTAAGTAGTGTCATTCTGTTTAAATTGACAATATCAAGGGATTTATGATTTAATGAACTATAAAGTGATGCATTACGTTAATGGCTTTTGTAGCGTCAAGAAAACAGTGGCGATGTAGGCCTCCTGGGTCGTAGAGTTAGTTAATCGTCATTCTGTTTAATTTGACAATATCAAGGGATTTATGAAACTATAAACTGAGGTATTTCTTTTGTAGCGTCAAGATGACGGTGGCGATGATATCCTGAGTCACGGAGTAAGTGGATCGTCATTCTGTTTTAATTGACAGTATCGAGGGATTTATGAAACTGTTTACAAAAGAATTATAAGAATTAAATTTATTTTCATCAGGGGAGTTCGCAGTCAAGGACTTACTTGTAGTTGATAAAAAAAAGTGTCTGTGTGCAATGCGGCAGAAGTGAAACTTCAGGAAAGTAGCATACGAGAGAATGAGATATTACCCTTTGGAGCACAATGGAGCAGTAGCGCGACTCAATATCGTACAGCGCCATCTATTGGTCGTGAACATGTAACTTGTATTCTATCTTATTCTCTCGCAGGCTAAATCCTATTTATTTATGAATATGTTTGTCTCTTTTTGGTGTCGCTTTTTCGTTTCATCGAATTTTCAAATCACAACGATTCTAAAGAAGTTTCACTTCAAAAAAAGTTATAAAGCTACTTAGTTCTAAAGCGTCTGAATGAACTTACCTTTTGATCCAGGGTATGATTGAGGACATTGAAGGGCGGCGGCGTAAGAAAAAAGTACCCTGGGGCAAAATTATCGACGGCTTGGGGACTGCGGTCGATGCGGTTGGGACCGGAGTTGATATTTATAACCTTCTTGGCGATAGGAGGTCAATGCACGGGGTGAGATACTCACACAACACACACACTTTGATACACTGTATAATGCCATAATTAAGTACCTATTGGGTTTTTTCGATTAGAAATTCCCAGTACTAGCCCGGAGTTAGGAAGTTGGCGGTGTTTCAGCCCCGTGCCTCGGAGAGCACGTGAAATTGTCCGTATTTTATTCCCGCGGGAACTCCTTAATTTTCCGGGATAGAGTAGTAGTATGTCCTTCTCCGGTTTGCAACATATCTCTGTTCCGAAGCAAACGACATGGTCAAAAATTGTATGGAAGTCTGCCCCAGAATGTCCAGTGATGAAATCTATGTCATTAAATAGTACAAATCTTCTATTTAAAGAATGAGAAAGTTACATAAAGCTATGCAGTCGTGGATAAAAATAGTGAAGTTTCAAAAAAGTTGATTATATTGCTCAGTTTTCGTCGTGATGTTATACTTTTTTCTAGAAACTTATAATTGAGTGATGTTTTAATCATGTATATTAATCTCAGGTAATAGAAATCGTAGGAATAAGCTTTAAAAACCGGTCAGGCAGCTTGTATTGGTTTAAAAAAACTATTTTATATGAGACTGTTCTTGACCGAAACCTAGATGGCGCTGTACGATTAGTCGTAGTTTTGGTATCCTGTTGTAGATGTCAGATTATAGATGTCGCTGTCTGGCATTAAGTCGCGCTATTTTTCTGTCATCGTTGATAATAGATAATATAGACTAGGAACATTAAAGGCATATCATTGAATATTCTGTCTACGAGGCTTATGATATTCCAACATCCATGGGTATAAGTTTAATCACAGACAGTAGAATATGTCTAATTGACGTCTGACGTTAATTCGACGTGAGACAAAGATCACGTGATTTTTAACATTACAATCGATTTTAAGTCATTTTCAATATTTTTTCAGCGACTGCTATGATATATAATTATTTGTTTAAAATTCATTGTTTATTTTAATTAAATTATCTAATAATATACTCGTATGTTTCGACAGCTTGGGGAAAAAATTGACCATCTCTTTTCATCAAAATCGGTTGTACACTTTCGCATTTATAATATTAGTATGGATACTCAATTTTTGTATATATATTATAAGTTATTATATTAACCCGGCTGAGTTTTTTGTGGGTTCTTCGCAGACCAGGGCTCGTTTGGAATCCTTAGTAGCTTTAGTTTTAAGATACCGTAATCGATTATCATGATCATGTTTTATAAATCAGTAATTTTTAAAGTCAATAAGGTACCTACAGTGTACCTATATTGAATAAATGATATTGACTTTGACTTTATACTATCCTTTTTAGAGTTTTGTAGTGTAGACTACAAGGAACCCTCAAAGTTCCGTCATGTCCGTCCGTCTTTCTATCTGTCCGCGGCTTAGCTTAGAGGCTGTTAGTACTAGAAGAAAGCTGTAATTTGGCAAACTTAGATATACGTATTATTAATCACGTCTAGGAAGTGGTAAAATAAAATTAATTTCGAAAAAAATTTTTTAGTGTGCATGCCTCACACGTAAATTAGGGTACTTACCTTAACGTACTGGGTAATGAATACCTTAAAAGTCCAATACCTTACAATCAAGGGACTTACTAAACTATAAATTAATAAGATAATACTTTATTGCTTTTGTAGCGTCAAGACGACGGTGGAGATGAACTCATGAGTCACAGAGTAAGTAAATCGTCATTCTGTTTAAATTGACAGTATCAAGGCAAACTATGAACTGAGGTATTTCTTTTGTTTCTTTTGTAGCGTCAAGACGACGGTGGCGATGAACTCTTGGGTCATAGAGTAAGTAGTGTCATTCTGTTTAAATTGACAATATCAAGGGATTTATGATTTAATGAACTATAAAGTGATGCATTACTTTAATGGCTTTTGTAGCGTCAAGAAAACAGTGGCGATGTAGGCCTCCTGGGTCGTAGAGTTAGTTAATCGTCATTCTGTTTAATTTGACAATATCAAGGGATTTATGAAACTATAAACTGAGGTATTTCTTTTGTAGCGTCAAGATGACGGTGGCGATGATATCCTGAGTCACGGAGTAAGTGGATCGTCATTCTGTTTTAATTGACAGTATCGAGGGATTTATGAAACTGTTTACAAAAGAATTATAAGAATTAAATTTATTTTCATCAGGGGAGTTCGCAGTCAAGGACTTACTTGTAGTTGATAAAAAAAAGTGTCTGTGTGCAATGCGGCAGAAGTGAAACTTCAGGAAAGTAGCATACGAGAGAATGAGATATTACCCTTTGGAGCACAATGGAGCAGTAGCGCGACTCAATATCGTACAGCGCCATCTATTGGTCGTGAACATGTAACTTGTATTCTATCTTATTCTCTCGCAGGCTAAATCCTATTTATTTATGAATATGTTTGTCTCTTTTTGGTGTCGCTTTTTCGTTTCATCGAATTTTCAAATCACAACGATTCTAAAGAAGTTTCACTTCAAAAAAAGTTATAAAGCTACTTAGTTCTAAAGCGTCTGAATGAACTTACCTTTTGATCCAGGGTATGATTGAGGACATTGAAGGGCGGCGGCGTAAGAAAAAAGTACCCTGGGGCAAAATTATCGACGGCTTGGGGACTGCGGTCGATGCGGTTGGGACCGGAGTTGATATTTATAACCTTCTTGGCGATAGGAGGTCAATGCACGGGGTGAGATACTCACACAACACACACACTTTGATACACTGTATAATGCCATAATTAAGTACCTATTGGGTTTTTTTCGATTAGAAATTCCCAGTACTAGCCCGGAGTTAGGAAGTTGGCGGTGTTTCAGCCCCGTGCCTCGGAGAGCACGTGAAATTGTCCGTATTTTATTCCCGCGGGAACTCCTTAATTTTCCGGGATAGAGTAGTAGTATGTCCTTCTCCGGTTTGCAACATATCTCTGTTCCAAAGCAAACGACATGGTCAAAAATTGTATGGAAGTCTGCCCCAGAATGTCCAGTGATGAAATCTATGTCATTAAATAGTACAAATCTTCTATTTAAAGAATGAGAAAGTTACATAAAGCTATGCAGTCGTGGATAAAAATAGTGAAGTTTCAAAAAAGTTGATTATATTGCTCAGTTTTCGTCGTGATGTTATACTTTTTTCTAGAAACTTACAATTGAGTGATGTTTTAATCATGTATATTAATCTCAGGTAATAGAAATCGTAGGAATAAGCTTTAAAAACCGGTCAGGCAGCTTGTATTGGTTTAAAAAAACTATTTTATATGAGACTGTTCATGACCGAAACCTAGATGGCGCTGTACGATTAGTCGTAGTATTGGTATCCTGTTGTAGATGTCAGATTATAGATGTCGCTGTCTGGCATTAAGTCGCGCTATTTTTCTGTCATCATTGATAATAGATAATATAGACTAGGAACATTAAAGGCATATCATTGAATATTCTGTCTACGAGGCTTATGATATTCCAACATCCATGGGTATAAGTTTAATCACAGACAGTAGAATATGTCTAATTGACGTCTGACGTTAATTCGACGTGAGACAAAGATCACGTGATTTTTAACATTACAATCGATTTTAAGTCATTTTCAATATTTTTTCAGCGACTGCTATGAAATATAATTATTTGTTTAAAATTCATTTTTTATTTTAATTAAATTATCTAATAATATACTCGTATGTTTCGTCAGCTTGGGGCAAAAATTGACCATCTCTTTTCATCAAAATCGGTTGTACACTTTCGCATTTATAATATTAGTATGGATACTCAATTTTTGTATATATATTATAAGTTATTATATTAACCCGGCTGAGTTTTTTGTGGGTTCTTCGCAGACCAGGGCGCGTTTGGAATCCTAGTAGCTTTAGTTTTAAGATACCGTAACCGATTATCATGATCATGTTTTATAAATCAGTAATTTTTAAAGTCAATAAGGTACCTACAGTGTACCTATATTGAATAAATGATATTGACTTTGACTTTATACTATCCTTTTAGAGTTTTGTAGTGTAGACTACAAGGAACCCTCAAAGTTCCGTCATGTCCGTCCGTCTTTCTATCTGTCCGCGGCTTAGCTTAGAGGCTGTTAGTACTAGAAGAAAGCTGTAATTTGGCAAACTTAGATATACGTATTATTAATCACGTCTAGGAAGTGGTAAAATAAAATAAATTTCGAAAAAAATTTTTTAATGCCTCACACGTAAATTAGGGTACTTACCTTAACGTACTGGGTAATGAATACCTTAAAAGTCCAATACCTTACAATCAAGGGACTTACGAAACTATAAATTAATAAGATAATCCTTTATTGCTTTTGTAGCGTCAAGACGACGGTGGAGATGAACTCATGAGTCACAGAGTAAGTAAATCGTCATTCTGTTTAAATTGACAGTATCAAGGCAAACTATGAACTGAGGTATTTCTTTTGTTTCTTTTGTAGCGTCAAGACGACGGTGGCGATGAACTCTTGGGTCATAGAGTAAGTAGTGTCATTCTGTTTAAATTGACAATATCAAGGGATTTATGATTTAATGAACTATAAAGTGATGCATTACTTTAATGGCTTTTGTAGCGTCAAGAAAACAGTGGCGATGTAGGCCTCCTGGGTCGTAGAGTTAGTTAATCGTCATTCTGTTTAATTTGACAATATCAAGGGATTTATGAAACTATAAACTGAGGTATTTCTTTTGTAGCGTCAAGATGACGGTGGCGATGATATCCTGAGTCACGGAGTAAGTGGATCGTCATTCTGTTTTAATTGACAGTATCGAGGGATTTATGAAACTGTTTACAAAAGAATTATAAGAATTAAATTTTTTTTCATCAGGGGAGTTCGCAGTCAAGGACTTACTTGTAGTTGATAAAAAAAAGTGTCTGTGTGCAATGCGGCAGAAGTGAAACTTCAGGAAAGTAGCATACGAGAGAATGAGATATTACCCTTTGGAGCACAATGGAGCAGTAGCGCGACTCAATATCGTACAGCGCCATCTATTGGTCGTGAACATGTAACTTGTATTCTATCTTATTCTCTCGCAGGCTAAATCCTATTTATTTATGAATATGTTTGTCTCTTTTTGGTGTCGCTTTTTCGTTTCATCGAATTTTCAAATCACAACGATTCTAAAGAAGTTTCACTTCAAAAAAAGTTATAAAGCTACTTAGTTCTAAAGCGTCTGAATGAACTTACCTTTTGATCCAGGGTATGATTGAGGACATTGAAGGGCGGCGGCGTAAGAAAAAAGTACCCTGGGGCAAAATTATCGACGGCTTGGGGACTGCGGTCGATGCGGTTGGGACCGGAGTTGATATTTATAACCTTCTTGGCGATAGGAGGTCAATGCACGGGGTGAGATACTCACACAACACACACACTTTGATACACTGTATAATGCCATAATTAAGTACCTATTGGGTTTTTTTCGATTAGAAATTCCCAGTACTAGCCCGGAGTTAGGAAGTTGGCGGTGTTTCAGCCCCGTGCCTCGGAGAGCACGTGAAATTGTCCGTATTTTATTCCCGCGGGAACTCCTTAATTTTCCGGGATAGAGTAGTAGTATGTCCTTCTCCGGTTTGCAACATATCTCTGTTCCAAAGCAAACGACATGGTCAAAAATTGTATGGAAGTCTGCCCCAGAATGTCCAGTGATGAAATCTATGTCATTAAATAGTACAAATCTTCTATTTAAAGAATGAGAAAGTTACATAAAGCTATGCAGTCGTGGATAAAAATAGTGAAGTTTCAAAAAAGTTGATTATATTGCTCAGTTTTCGTCGTGATGTTATACTTTTTTCTAGAAACTTATAATTGAGTGATGTTTTAATCATGTATATTAATCTCAGGTAATAGAAATCGTAGGAATAAGCTTTAAAAACCGGTCAGGCAGCTTGTATTGGTTTAAAAAAACTATTTTATATGAGACTGTTCATGACCGAAACCTAGATGGCGCTGTACGATTAGTCGTAGTATTGGTATCCTGTTGTAGATGTCAGATTATAGATGTCGCTGTCTGGCATTAAGTCGCGCTATTTTTCTGTCATCGTTGATAATAGATAATATAGACTAGGAACATTAAAGGCATATCATTGAATATTCTGTCTACGAGGCTTATGATATTCCAACATCCATGGGTATAAGTTTAATCACAGACAGTAGAATATGTCTAATTGACGTCTGACGTTAATTCGACGTGAGACAAAGATCACGTGATTTTTAACATTACAATCGATTTTAAGTCATTTTCAATATTTTTTCAGCGACTGCTATGAAATATAATTATTTGTTTAAAATTCATTTTTTATTTTAATTAAATTATCTAATAATATACTCGTATGTTTCGACAGCTTGGGGCAAAAATTGACGATCTCTTTTCATCAAAATCGGTTGCACACTTTCGCATTTATAATATTAGTATGGATACTCAATTTTTTTACATATATTATTGATGGTTAAACGAACTTACCTTAAGTGATGTTTGACCATAATTATATGAGACGTTACATCCGAAGAGATTTATTTATTAAATCACTATGTAGTTCACTTCTCAATGTACTAGGCATCGCACAATAAGTTTATAGCTAGAAAAGGAAAAAAAAATAAGTACTATAATTTTTAAAAGTCATGAAACTGACAACATCCATCCCCTCCCCTCCCACCCTACGTCCCTCATCGCTGCGCGACCTGTTTTCATTGTTTTCAGAGATCTATTTCGCGTGATTTGGGCAAAGACAGTTATTATTGTAGGGTCGGGAGGGTAATAAATCTCTTCGGATGTAACGTCTCATATAATTATGGTCAAACATCACTTAAGGTAAGTTCGTTTAACCATCAATTATACTGCGACGTTACATCCTCAAGATTTATTTATTAAATCACTATGTAGATGTTTAGCGTTGGAGCGAAATAGATAATGGGGGACTCGCATGGCAATCGAAATCATTGATTATCATGTTTATGTTTATTTTAAGTTATAAATTTTACAATTAATCATATAATGTAAATCAAAATTAATCAAAAATTAATTCAACATAAATCGGCAAAAGCTTTAATTATTAATATCATTGTAGACGGCATCGGCAAAAGCATTATCAACGTCTTCAACCAGCGGTCTATTGTAAAATTTGGCAAACACCAAGGAATCCCCTGTCCACCCAGCTGTTCTTTTTATTACTTCTATCGATATACCTTTTCGGTTGGCCGCCGAGGTGGACGCATGGCGGGTGCTGTGAGACGAAAAAATTGTGGTGTCAACTCCACTCTCCCCGAGCACAGATTTTATCCATCGGCTAATTGTGGAAGAGCTTGCGTTATGTATAGGTTTTTTAGTAGTTAAGACTAACCTATCGGTGTTCGGAAGGTGTCTAAATTTACGAGTTAGATCGATATACGTCATTAATGCTTTTGCCGGGCAAATTTCCTCTTTCTGAGGAAAAAAAGGAAGTATTAACCTTGGCAGGGGGCGACCCGGGGCCGAGGTTTTTATCTGATCGGTGATAAGGATTTCTATATTACTTGCGTTGACTCTGATGTTGGGTGAGCGGATTAATGATAGCGTCTGAACACGTTGTGCAGTTGACAATGCGAGCAGAGCTACTAATTTCTTTGAAATCTTGTCTAGGGACAAGCTCTCGTTTGGGTACCAATTACCTAGGAAGTCTAGGACTATGTTAGGGTTCCACGTCGATTGGTATCTAGGCAGAGATGGTTTTGTTTTAAAAACTCCTTTAAGAAACCTAGATACTGTTTCATCTTTACTGAAGTCTTTACCCAAAATCAGAGCTAGCGCTGATTTAATAGTATTTAGGGTAGAAAAACTAGCGCCACTTTTAAATTGATACGTGAGAAACGCTAAAGTATATGGAATATTATCAGTATAACAGTCAACATTATTGTGGCTACAATATTGCCACCATTTTTTGTATGCACTATTATATTGTTTTAGTGAGTTGTGACTTAAGGAAGCGAGAAGTATATCTATAGTATCCGTAGTTAAGCCTTGTTTTGAAAAAGCTCCCCTGATAACAGCGATGACACCAGGGTAAGTCGTTTCCAGAGTGGGTGACGTGTCCTGAAAGGAGAAAGTAGTAGCTCAGGCTCTGGGTTAAAATAAATAGGTTCATATTTTGAAAGTTTCATAAAAATCGGAAACCATGGCTGGCTAGGCCAATGAGGTACGACTATGATACCGGTTGCTCTTTCATTAATGATTTTTCGTAAACTTTTGAGTATTAGTGAAAAAGGCGGAAAGGCGTAGAAGAAAAACGAACTCCAGTCCATAGTGAATGCGTCAATATCAAAGGCTTCAGGGTCTCGTTTCCATGAAATATATTTCGTGCATTTAGCATTTATACGTGTTGCAAATAAATCGATTTGCGGGTGGCCGAAGGTGTTCGTAATCTTATCAAACGCTGAAGATGACAGATTCCATTCTGTATCAATGTTCGTGCGACGGGACTCCTCGTCAGCCTCTACGTTGTCTTTAGATTTGATATAAGACGCATACACGTACAACTGTCGCTCCTCACACCACTGCCAAATATACCTCGTAATATCATTAAGATGAACATATTGTATCCCTCCATATCTATTTATATAGGATATTGCTGTTGTATTGTCTATGCGCAATAATATTTGCTTTTTCCGAAGGTTATTCGCAAAACACTTTAATCCGTTAAAGGCAGCTAGCAGTTCCAAATAATTGATATGATTCCTTGTCTCTTGTGTGTCCCAGAAACCCCCTGTTTTTTCACCATTGCATGATGCGCCCCATCCTGTCAATGAAGCGTCTGAAAAAATTTCGAGAGCGTATTTTTCTTCGCGAATGTTATTACATGACGTCATAATGTGGTTAATCCACCATGAAAGATCGGGTTGAACATGAGGTCGTACCTGCATGAAGCTGTCATAACCATCCTCTGCATTTTGAAGTGCTAAGAATTTTTCACGCTCTAAGCGTTTTGTATATACCCAACCGTAGGCGATAGCCGGACATGCAGAGCAGAGTACGCCCAATAGTTTAGCAAAATTTCTTATTGATATGGTTTTTAGGTTGGTGACGTCATTGATATGCTTAGTTATTTTTAAGCGCTTACTGCTTGGTAATCTTAAACACATGTTTTTTGAGTCAAGTTCAAATCCAAGGTAGGTTTGAATTTGTTTTGGATTTAAATTACTCTTTTTATAGTTAATTATAAAACCTAATTTTTTAAGTAAATTGACAGTTTCTGTGACACACAATGAGCAATCTCTATGGGAATTTCCAATACAAATTATATCATCAAGATAGATAGCTAGTATAAAGCCCTTACTTCTAAGTCTAGATGTAACAGGTTTTAGGAGCTTTGTAAAAACCAGTGGTGCCAGGGACAAACCGAAAGGAAGGCATTGGAATTCGTAAATACTGTCTTGAAATTTAAATCTTAAATACTTTTTGCTTTTGTTATTTAACGGTACTAAGTAGTACGCGTCCTTAAGGTCCACCGTAGCCATGAAGCAATCTTTAGTCATCAATTTTGTTACGGTCCGAATATCCTCCATTTTAAAATGTTCCGGATTGATAAATTTATTTAAACTTTTTAAATTTAGTATAAATCTAAATGAGCCGTCTGGTTTTTCGGTAAGAAAGATTTTTGATAGATACTGACCTGGCACAGCGGTGCATTTTACAATGGCTCCTAATTTCTCTAATTTTTTTAACTCTAAATTTATTTGATTGATTTCTGATTGGTTAAAATTATTATTTTTTGGCGCAACAGATTGTATAATTCGGCAGTTAAAAGGTATAGAATAACCTTTAACATACTCTAATACAGTTGAGTTATCTGTTATTTCGTACCATTTATGTAGAAAGTAATTTAATCTACCTGCGTGTGGTATTACCTCGGTTAATATTTCGGGGTCTTGGGGGTGGTTTTTGTTGTTCGTGGTGTTCGGTCGGTCGGTGGTGGTGGCCTGCGGTTCTGTTGGGACGAATAGCGACCTTTCGACCCACCCTGCCTGTTCGTCCGTTGGCCTTGTGTGCGGGGTGGGCCCCTCCAGTTTCCCTGCTGAGATGATTTCCGGTAGGTAGATGACGCAGCTGTGTTATTGCGTCTTATTTGCAGTCCCGATCGCTCTGCAGTCTTAGATGCTTTTATTTTTTCGCCCAGGTTTGCGCCGAAAAGGAAAGAATCCCTTTTTACCTCCGTCACCATGTATAAAAATTTCTTATCGAGTGATGCTGTTATAAGTTTTCGTCTCCGCTTCGTATCTTCGTAATGGAGGTCCAGAAAGATTTGACTAATTTCTGAAATTTTTTTGAGCATTTCGACTTTGCTTAAGTCCTCTTTGATGACGGTGGCGGCTAAATTGGTGAGTTCCGAGATGCCTCGACCAAGTTGGTTTTGCGACTTCTCCATTAGCTTGTCACGAGTCCTAGCTGCGTCGCTCAAAACATGGGTGATCTCCGGATTTAGTAAAGGAGCCTTTGCTAATCGAAAATTATCTGGAATCAGGTATTTTTCCTCCATCTGCTGCTTCTGTTCTTTGGTCAGGCCATCTACTAGCACCCGTCCCCAACGTTGAGCTATCTCCTCGGGTATTGGTGGGCCAAAAACCTCCTCTTTTGTTTTTGGATCTCCAAGAGCTTCTAAAATGTCTGGAGGTAAGGTTGGTTGGGTACTAGTGCTCGGCACAGGTGCAGGTTCGGATGGTGCTGCAGCCGAGGGTATTGACTCCGCATTGTTCGGGGGAACTTGAGCGGATATTATCATAGACCTGGGACTGGTACTGTCGGCTACTGAATTGTCAGAGTCTGACAAGGGCAGCATAGGTATTTCATTGTCACTCTCTATCGGTGGTGTTATATATCTAGGTGACTGATGATCACTTTCATTGCGATCTGCAACGTTTCGGAAAAAACGGATTTTTATTGTAAAAGTTATTTTTAAAGTCATTGAACGTACGCTCGTTACGCCGCTAGACTGTAGGTTTGTAGGTATACCAAAGTGGTATAATTATTTAAAGTCGTTGGATGCACGCACGGTGCACCGCTAGACTATAATATTATTATGGTTTCAGCTGTGCGCTCGTCACAGCGTATAACCATGGAATTACAAAATAGGTAGCTACCTACTTATACTGTTTATGTTACATTTTACAGCAATCATGATTCCAGTTTGATAATAGTAAACTTGTACTAAGCTACGTAACTCGTCACTATTCTATTTTTCCATTAACTTGAAGGTAGGTCAACAAAACATCAATAAAACGAAAATACTACTCATTCATAGTTGAATAGTATAGGTAAGATTTGTCAAAATTAAGTTAATATTTAAAAATGAAAAATATTACTGACCTTCATCAATCGACGAATCTGATGAATCTTCGTAAATTCGATGTAAGTGTTTCTCCAAACGCCTAATCTTCTCAGTAATGCGGCGTTTTTTATCGTCGCGTTTTCTTTTTGGCATTTTTCTTTTTTATTTTATAATGCACTAAACCAAAATAATAACTATAACTATCTTGGTAATAAATATGATGTTGCGATGCCCGCACAAAGAAAGCGAATGAAAACAGGTCGCGCAGCGATGAGGGACGTAGGGTGGGAGGGGAGGGGATGGATGTTGTCAGTTTCATGACTTTTAAAAATTATAGTACTTATTTTTTTTTCCTTTTCTAGCTATAAACTTATTGTGCGATGCCTAGTACATTGAGAAGTGAACTACATAGTGATTTAATAAATAAATCTTGAGGATGTAACGTCGCAGTATAATAAGTTATTATATTAACCCGGCTGAGTTTTTTGTGGGTTCTTCGCAGACCAGGGCGCGTTTGGAATCCTAGTAGCTTTAGTTTTAAGATACCGTAACCGATTATCATCATCATGTTTTATAAATCAGTAATTTTTAAAGTCAATAAGGTACCTACCTACAGTGTACCTATATTGAATAAATGATATTGACTTTGACTTTATACTATCCGTTTTAGAGTTTTGTAGTGTAGACTACAAGGAACCCTCAAAGTTCCGTCATGTCCGTCCGTCTTTCTATCTGTCCGCGGCTTAGCTTAGAGGCTGTTAGTACTAGAAGAAAGCTGTAATTTGGCAAACTTAGATATACGTATTATTAATCACGTCTAGGAAGTGGTAAAATAAAATTAATTTCGAAAAAAATTTTTTAGTGTGCATGCCTCACACGTAAATTAGGGTACTTACCTTAACGTACTGGGTAATGAATACCTTAAAAGTCCAATACCTTACAATCAAGGGACTTACGAAACTATAAATTAATAAGATAATACTTTATTGCTTTGGTAGCGTCAAGACGACGGTGGAGATGAACTCATGAGTCACAGAGTAAGTAAATCGTCATTCTGTTTAAATTGACAGTATCAAGGCAAACTATGAACTGAGGTATTTCTTTTGTTTCTTTTGTAGCGTCAAGACGACGGTGGCGATGAACTCTTGGGTCATAGAGTAAGTAGTGTCATTCTGTTTAAATTGACAATATCAAGGGATTTATGATTTAATGAACTATAAAGTGATGCATTACTTTAATGGCTTTTGTAGCGTCAAGAAAACAGTGGCGATGTAGGCCTCCTGGGTCGTAGAGTTAGTTAATCGTCATTCTGTTTAATTTGACAATATCAAGGGATTTATGAAACTATAAACTGAGGTATTTCTTTTGTAGCGTCAAGATGACGGTGGCGATGATATCCTGAGTCACGGAGTAAGTGGATCGTCATTCTGTTTTAATTGACAGTATCGAGGGATTTATGAAACTGTTTACAAAAGAATTATAAGAATTAAATTTATTTTCATCAGGGGAGTTCGCAGTCAAGGACTTACTTGTAGTTGATAAAAAAAAGTGTCTGTGTGCAATGCGGCAGAAGTGAAACTTCAGGAAAGTAGCATACGAGAGAATGAGATATTACCCTTTGGAGCACAATGGAGCAGTAGCGCGACTCAATATCGTACAGCGCCATCTATTAATCGTGAACATGTAACTTGTATTCTATCTTATTCTCTCGCAGGCTAAATCCTATTTATTTATGAATATGTTTGTCTCTTTTTGGTGTCGCTTTTTCGTTTCATCGAATTTTCAAATCACAACGATTCTAAAGAAGTTTCACTTCAAAAAAAGTTATAAAGCTACTTAGTTCTAAAGCGTCTGAATGAACTTACCTTTTGATCCAGGGTATGATTGAGGACATTGAAGGGCGGCGGCGTAAGAAAAAAGTACCCTGGGGCAAAATTATCGACGGCTTGGGGACTGCGGTCGATGCGGTTGGGACCGGAGTTGATATTTATAACCTTCTTGGCGATAGGAGGTCAATGCACGGGGTGAGATACTCATACAACACACACACTTTGATACACTGTATAATGCCATAATTAAGTACCTACTTATTGGGTTTTTTCGATTAGAAATTCCCAGTACTAGCCCGGAGTTAGGAAGTTGGCGGTGTTTCAGCCCCGTGCCTCGGAGAGCACGTGAAATTGTCCGTATTTTATTCCCGCGGGAACTCCTTAATTTTCCGGGATAGAGTAGTAGTATGTCCTTCTCCGGTTTGCAACATATCTCTGTTCCAAAGCAAACGACATGGTCAAAAATTGTATGGAAGTCTGCCCCAGAATGTCCAGTGATGAAATCTATGTCATTAAATAGTACAAATCTTCTATTTAAAGAATGAGAAAGTTACATAAAGCTATGCAGTCGTGGATAAAAATAGTGAAGTTTCAAAAAAGTTGATTATATTGCTCAGTTTTCGTCGTGATGTTATACTTTTTTCTAGAAACTTATAATTGAGTGATGTTTTAATCATGTATATTAATCTCAGGTAATAGAAATCGTAGGAATAAGCTTTAAAAACCGGTCAGGCACCTTGTATTGGTTTAAAAAAACTATTTTATATGAGACTGTTCATGACCGAAACCTAGATGGCGCTGTACGATTAGTCGTAGTATTGGTATCCTGTTGTAGATGTCAGATTATAGATGTCGCTGTCTGGCATTAAGTCGCGCTATTTTTCTGTCATCGTTCATAATAGATAATATAGACTCGGAACATTAAAGTCATATCATTGAGTATTCTGTCTACGAGGCTTATGATATTCCAACTTCTATGGGTATAAGTTTAATCACAGACAGTAGAATATGTCTAATTGACGTCTGACGTTAATTCGAAGTGAGACAAAGATCACGTGATTTTTAACATTACAATCGATTTAAAGTCTTCTTTATTCAATAGTTTTTCAGCGACTGGTATAAAATATAATTATTGGTTTAAAATTCATTTTTTATTTTAAGTAAATTATCTAATAATATACTCGTATGTTTCGACAGCCTGGGGCAAAAATTGACCATCTCTTTTCATCAAAATCTGTTGTACACTTTCACATTTATAATACATATTAGTATGGATACTCAATTTTTGTGTATATATATATATATATAAGTTATTTTTTTAGCCCGGCTGAGTTTGTTGTGGGTTCTTCTCAGACCAGGGCGCGTTTGGAATCCTCGTAGTATTATAAGAGATAGGTGCACTTTTTGTAACCATCCCCAGAAAAGCTGATTCTTGTACAGTATTAAAGTATACGCAATACATATGTAAACAGTATAAGAACTGACGCTAGACATCGAGCCTTTCATTAGATATCACCTCTCAAAGACGTTATGAACATACATACTGTAAAAAACTATTAGCAATTAATCACATCACGTTGATTGCTAAATTATGAAGGCGTAAGAATTTATTTAACGGAAATCAACGTGACGACATAATAATTGCTAATATTTTTTTACAGTATGTATGCTCATAACGTCTTTGAGAGGTGATATCTAGTGAAAGGCCCGATGTATAACGTCAGTTCTTATACTGTTTGTATAGGCATTGCGTATACTTTAATATTGTACAAGAATCAGCATTTCTAAGTATGGTTCATTTTTGGTAACGATAACACGTCTTTGACCGGCCATATCTAGCATGCGGTCAAACTTTCACTACCATTATCAGTGGAGAGTGTAGTTCCCAGCTATTTCTGAATCAGCTTTTCTGGGGATGGTTACAAAAAGTGCAGTTATCTCTTATAGCTTTAGTTTTAAGATACCGTAACCGATTATCACCATCATGTTTTATAAGTAATTTTTAAAGTCAATAAGGTACCTACAGTGTACTATATTGAATAAATGATATTGACTTTGACTGTATACTATCCTTTTTAGAATTTTGTAGTGTAGACTACAAGGTAACCTCATAGTTCCGTCATTTCCGTCCGTCTATCTGTCTGTCCGCGGCTTAGCTCAGAGGCTGTTAGTACTAGAAGAAAGCTGTAATTTGGCACACTTAGATATACATATTACTAGCGAATGCCCGCGACTTCGTCCGCGTGGTTTGAGGTTTTTTGGTTCCCGCGGGAACTCCTTAATTTTCCGGGATAAAAAGTAGCCCACGTCCTTCCCCGGGATACAACCTATCCCTGTACCAAATTTTATCAAAATCATTTGAACAGATACATTTGTTTGATTCCCGCAGGAACTCTTAAATTTTCCGGGATAAAATGTACCCTATGTCCTATTCCAGACTATAATCTATCTCTGTGCCAAATTTCATCCAGATCCGTTCAGCCATTCTGGCGTGATTGAGTAACAAACATCCATTTGAGGTTTTTTGGTTCCCGCGGGAACTCTTTAATTTTCCGGGATAAAAAGTAGCCTATGTGCTATTCCAGACTATAATCTTTCTCTATGCCAAATTTCAGCCAGATCCGTTCAGTTGTTGGGGCGTGCCGCGTGATTGAGTAACAAACATCCATACATCCTTCCAAACTTTCGCATTTATAATATTTATATTATATTATATTATTTGATTAAACACGTCTAGGAAGTGGTAAAATAAAATTAATTTCGAAATTTTTTTTTAGTGTGCATGCCTCACACATAAGTTAGGGTACTTACCTTAACCTACTGAGTAATGAATACCTTACAAGTCCAATACCTTACAATCAAGGGACTTACGAAACTATAAATTAATAAGATAATCCTTTATTGCTTTTGTAGCGTCAAGACGACGGTGGAGATGAACTCATGAGTCACAGAGTAAGTAAATCGTCATTCTGTTTAAATTGACAGTATCAAGGGAAACTATGAACTGAGGTATTTCTTTTGTTTCTTTTGTAGCGTCAAGACGACGGTGGCGATGAACTCTTGGGTCACAGAGTAAGTAGTGTCATTCTGTTTAAATTGACAATATCAAGGGATTTATGAACTATAAAGTGATGCATTACTTTAATGGCTTTTGTAGCGTCAAGACAACAGTGGCGATGTAGGCCTCCTGGGTCGTAGAGTTAGTTAATCGTCATTGTGTTTAATTTGACAATATCAAGGGATTTATGAAACTATTAACTGAGGTATTTCTTTTGTAGCGTCAAGATGACGGTGGCGATGATCTCCTGAGTCGCGGAGTAAGTGGATCGTCATTCTGTTCAAAATTGACAGTATCGAGGGATTCATGAAACTGTTTACAAAATAATTATAAGAATTAAATTTCTTTTAATTCTTTTGTAGCTTCAAGACGACAGTGGCGATGACCTCCCGAGTCACAAAGTAGATAGCATAATTTTAATGGATTTCATAAACTTGTGAAAAGGCAAATTTAAGGTTGTGGAGGAACAACAATAGGTTGTGGAATTTTGTTATATAATAGATTGCTCATCCCCATGAACGTCCTTCGGACTTTCTTGAGGCGGAGCGATGGAGTCACGAGCTTATTGCGTCCTCTACTTTGCCTATCGTATAGATCGCATGTTTTTTTGTAATTATGAATGTGCTGTTTTCAGGACATTGACGGGCGGCGCCAGATACCTTGGGGCTCAATTGTCGAAGGCTTGGGGACTGCGGTTGAGGCAGGAATTGATATTTATAACAGTCTTGGCAGAAGGTCAATGCACGGGGTGAGATACTCACACAACACACACACATTGTTACACTGTATAATGCCATAATTACCTATTAGGGCTTTTTCCGATTAGAAAGTCTCAGTTCTAGCCCGGAGTTAGGAAGTTGGTGGTGTTTCACCTCCGTGCCTTGGAGAGCACGTGAAATCGTCCGCGTGGGATAAGTTTTTTTTATTCCCGCGGGGACTCCTTAATTTTCCGGGATAAAGTAGTAGTATGTCCTTCTCTGGTTTGCAACATATCTCTGTTCAAAACCATGTTTCATCAAAACCGGTTATACACTTTTTTAAACACATTTTTGGGTAGTACGTCTACGTAGTGTCCCTCACACGTAAAGTGGTGATGAGTTTTTTTTTAATCTCCTGGATATCAATAATACCTAATAATACTTTATAAGTATTATAATTTTAAGGGAGGGCAGGGATTATATAATAAGTAATATTAAGGGACTTAAGAAACTATAAAGTAGGTAAGGTATTTCATTCAGTTTAAGGTATCGTCATTCAGTTTAAAATGACAATATCAAGGGATTGAGAAACTTTTAACTGAGGGATAGTGTTGCCCAAATGCAAGAACAAGACGAGACTGAGCCAGTCTTGGTCTTGCGTCTTGCGCCAATACACCTGGTCTTGGTCTTGGTCTTGGTATTGCGCCCCCAGTCTTGGTCTTGGTCTTGGTCTTGCAGCAAGAGTCTCGCAAGTCTCGCAATTACCTATTAGCCTATTGCTATCTTAGAACAAAGTAACAGAATAAGTACATTTTGAGATTGAATTAACATAGCCATAGTACCTAAAGACCAACCAAATTAATAATTGGCTAAACTAATGAGAAATTCGAAAAATTAACTGACACGGTGGGGCTTGAATATATAAGTCAGTCAGGACTTTGAATTTTATATATATAGATTAGCGTTGTAGAAATTTTTTACACGTTTCAAGTGTGTTAAAAGTGTCTACAATAGATTTTATCAAATGGGTGAAGCACTTTGTGTTTTAAAAATACACACTTCCAAAAATCGAGATTGGCAGTGATTATTGAACATGTATTATCTATGTGGTAATTATAATAATAGTAAGTAATTATTATAACCCCATATAGCTAATAGGTATTAGTATAATAATTACTTACTAGAATAAAATATTATGATATCTACCTATCCTTATACCATTATCTAATTACATTATCTAATTACAATTTTACAAAATTGCGAGATCAACATAATGTATTCGTGTTCATTCTGAGCACCCGGAAACTTATTTTATTCTTTGGAACATGTTATCTGTGGCGGCAATCGAATAGTGTTAAATGTTGTGCCACGTGCGGCGCAGCGGCAACAATTGTATGCGATATCAATAGAAGAGAAACCGCCGGCGCGTGTATCTTGACCTTGTACTTCCGAATAGCTGCAAAATTTCTTTGACAGGTCAGTATCCGACCTTTGATGATGCCGACAACAAGATGCCGCGCACTATCAAAGTGCCGATGAGCAAAACTAGGGATGCACTCTCTTTTCTTATGGATATTTTCATTCGCTATGTATGTTTGTGGTATCGTTCGTAATGCGCATAAGTCCAATTTTCCAAATTGTTTAATTTTTTTTTTGCGTCTCATAGAATTCCTGAGCGTATACCCGATCCTTATACTCCCTGAAACGACACTCAGTCCTAACTGCAAGACGCAAGAGTCTCGCAGGCTTAGTCTTGTTCTTGCACAAATCTTGCACGGTCAGTCTTGTTCTTGAGTCTTGCTAAATTAAGGCGGTCTTGGTCTTGGTCTTGCAAAAATGCAAGAACAAGACCAAGACTGCAAGACCAAGACCGATTTTGGGCAACAATACTGAGGGATTTATAAATGAAACTTTAAACTGAGATATTCTTTTATATTGCTTTTGTAGCGTCAAAACAACGACAAAACTGGACCAGATATACAAGAAACTATAAAATATTTAGCCGGAAAGTTTTGGTTTAAGTCTGTGTCAATTAGGGAAAGCGAATTAGCTGATATGTTGAGCGAACTATGCGCCCTTTGTCAGAATACATACTGGCGACGTAAAAATAATCCTTTAGGTACTAGCTTTAGTTCAAATCCACTGCATTCCATAAGATGAGCAAAAGTTTAGAATGTTTCTCCTTGGATACCTGGATCAGCAATGTGGACTTGACAAATGTAGTTAGCACGGAGATTGAAACGATAAGCAGCGATAAGAGGCGATACAATCCGTTTGCTTTAAAAAATATTTGTACACTTCATAGTTCACATAGACAATAAATATAACAATTATTATAGCATTTATACGGACGTTTGTAAAGGAAGGGATGGTCGGGCTTGGCTTTTTGGACACTTAATCTAAAACATCAATAAAATTACAAGTTAATACAAAAATGTCTATCATGCACGTTGAATTAATAGCAATAGCAGAAGCTGTGGCATATCTCGTATCGACTCTCTTGCGCCTGGCAACTATGTATTTTTAGCAGAAAGGGCGTAAGGCAAGGGGACCCTTTATCTCCGAAACTCTTTAACGCAACTCTCGAACACATATTTAGAAAAATGGACTGGACAGAACACGGAATTAAAATAAATGGAGAAATACTTAACCATCTCAGATTCGCTGACGATCTCATACTGATTTCAGACAACCCAAACCATCTGCAAAAAATGCTAGAGCAGCAAGTAACGGAAAGTCAAAAAGTAGGACTACTCATAAATATTTTAAAAACTAATCTTATGACTAATCGCACTAGAAAACCTATCCAGGTTAGCAACAGCAGCATTGAGTATGTCAACGAATATACATACTTAGGGAAAATTATCTCTCCTGACAACCTAACATCCAAAGAAGTGCAGAATAGGATTAATGTGTCATGGAAGAAGTATTGGTCGCTCAAAGAAATCACAAAAAATCCAGCAATACCACTGAAACTAAAGAGCAGAACATTTAACTCTTGTATTCTTCCGAGTATGACTTATGGTTGTCAAACATGGGCCTTAACAAAAGAGAATTGAAAGAAAATAGAAACATGTCAGCATAATATTGAAAGGAGCATGCTTGGCATAAAGAGAGAAAATAAAGTAAATCTAACTTATAAGAGACAGAACAAAAATCACTGATGTAACTCGTACAATTAAGAAACTTAAATGGAAATCGGCCGGTCATCTTATCAGAAACAAAAAAGAAAATTGGGCAAAAACATTACAGAGTGGTATCCATGAGAAGGTAAGAGGACACGAGGAAGACCATTCCGAAGGTGGGAAGATGACCTAAGGGCCACAGCAGGAATTTTATGGAGGAGTTTAACGCATGACCGCAAAACATGGAAGAACCTGGGAGAGGCCTATGCTAATGAGCAAAACAATCAAACTTTACCGGTGTCTTTTTAGATTTTAGTTATTGTAATTTTTTAATTCACAACTATGTAATAAATGTAAGATTGTTAATAAAGGATAATAATAATAATAACATTGTAGTTGCTTTACTACTACTACGTTCCGGACACATTCCCCTGAACGGATTCGCAAACCTCGTGGGTAAATCTGATTCGCCCAAATGTGCTGAATGCGACGTAATTAAGGATGTATACCATGTGTAAGAGACAATCCAGAAGTATGTATTTATGAGACACTTTTAATTTAATATATTTGTACTCTCATTTGGAACTTGCACGAGTCTGACGGCAGAATACTGCATTTTCATCGTTCAAACGCATTTATACTAACTATTTTCAATATGGCGTCCGTATCCGCAGATTAAATCGAATGACATGAAACGAGTCAAATTGACAAATAAATTGACTTCCTGTTTCATGAGATATAGTGACAAACAGTAATAATGCTAACATATGTCTTGGTCGAATGTGTCCGAAACGAGTTGGAAAGTTTTCATTTTAAGACTAGGTTTAATATTGATTTGCGGGATTTGTCTGTATGTAACAGTGTCCTGGCTTACCCCTTGTCAGAGGAGGCCAGAGCGCTGTACGAGATGTATAAAACATGTTAAATGTAGGCAATGAAGTAATGATAAACTATAAAATGAGATATTCTTTTATTTATTTATAGCGTCAAGACGACGGTGGCGATGAACTGAGTCACACAGTAAGTATAAATCGTCATTCTGTTTATGTTGACAATATCGAGAGATTTATAAAACTATAAAATGAGATAATATTCTTTTCACACCACTCGCTCAACAACGCCCTATTACATGGCCTGTTATCTAAGGTTAAAGTAAGACATTAAATCCCTAGGGTTATAATGTTGTACTGAAATCCATTATTCCCTAGGGTTATAATGTGATTTGAATTTAGAATCATCGCGCATCTGAAGCAAGATCTAGGAAATTCTATTCATTCCAAAGAGGTTTTATTCATGATTCTTAATGCAATATCCATAAAGTCTAATTTCGGTAAACATAATGTGTTCTCAGCAGGCGCGGCCAACTCGATTCGCACTGACGAAATTTGTTTGTCAAATCGAGTAGGCCACGCCAATAGTCCTTCAAACTTATGTCACATGATGACAGCGACGCTAGTATTTATTGAAAATAAAATAAAAACAAAAACTAAACGGGATTAAAAATTTGTTCCAATTTTGGCCACCGGGCCAGATAAGTTTGACGGACTGTATTTCTTTGCGTTTGTAGCGTCAAGACAACGGCAAAACTGAACCAGAAATATAGGTCTGAGATTGGATAGGTCTGAGAGTGGATTTAGGTTTTCCCTTTGGAGCTCCTTTGATTTGTGGGATAAAAAGTAGTCTATGCCACTCCCCGGGATGCATTCTATCTCTCCACCAAATTTCACAAAATTAGTTCAGCGGATTAGCCGTATAAAAGGTAACACAGGCAGACGGACGCATTTCTCGTATAACGTTACTAGATGAATGTTTTTTTGATTCCTGCGGGAACTCTTTAATTTATCCGGGATAAAAAGTAGCATATTATGTCTTTCCCCGGGATCCCTATACCAAATTTTATCAAATTCGTTTGAACAGATGGGCCGTGAAAGTGTAGCAGACAGACAGACACACACTTTCGCATTTATAATCTTAGTATGGACTAGTCCACCGGCCTTTCTTGATTTCTAGTCTACTTTATAGAGAAAACCTACATGAAAATACAAAAATTTGAAGTTTTCCGACTCTAGGTTTGTGCAATAGATTAGTCAATCAGTCAGTCTGTCAATTTAATTAATGTACAATTATTTTTATAGCGCCAAAATGACATAAACGCGGATGAAGTAATACCTGTTTTTTTGGACTTACTGCGCCGGAGCTTGTTGCACAGAGTAAGATCTTTTCTCATTTATATTCTAGATGTACCTACTGAGCATAGAAGTGTTTATACCAACTGTACCAAGGAGATACCTACTTATTAACTTGTACTGTGTACCTGTGGACTCACACTCACACCTTCTGGACTTTAAGTTCACAAAGTATAAGACGTGATGGTGATAATTAACCACGGTATCTTATAACCGTGCGTGTGGTTCCACGCGTGCCCTGGGCCCGTATTCTCTAACTCAGTGACTATCAAAAATGAAAGCCACTGACATATATGTAATATCCATTGAAGGTTTACTATGAAATGTTACTTTTTATTTCATAGTAAACCTTCAATGGATATTACATATATGTCAGTGGCTTTCATTTTTGATAGTCACTGAGTTAGAGAATAGGGGCCCTGGTCTGAAAAGAGCCTCCATGAGAATGAGATAGAATACCAGCTATATTGCACACATACCTACATTTTTTAAAAATAAATTTTATTATTTATTTGACTAGTAGTCAAATACCCAATTCCCCTGGCCTCGTAGACACTGTCTATGGCTGGTTATGTGTGGATTGGCAGACTTGACACAATATCAGGGATTATCTAAAACAATAAACTGGCATATTTCTTTTTCTTAGCGCCAAGTTAATGATGGCGATGGTACTTCGGAGATAGCACCGAGTAAGTGAATCGTCATAGTGTTTAAATTGGCATCATGTACATAATATCAAGTATTTTCTGAAACAATAAAGTAATTATATTGGTGAAATAAAATGTTTCATTCATATAGGACAACTTGTGCCACTTATGATTTTTCAGAACTCTATCATCGGTTCGGAAAACAGATTCCACTGAGAAATACTAGCAAAATAACTCGGCAATTTCACTCTTCAAAAAGCAAAATGTTTTATGTATTAAGTAGTTATTCATATATCGTGGTGTAACTTATTATACCTACTAGATGATGCCCGCGACTTCGTCCGCATGGATTGATGTTTTTTGATTCCCTCGGGAACTCTTCAATTTGCCGGTATAAAAAGTATGAGATAAGATAAAGCCTATGTCCTTCCCCGGGATGTAACCTATCTCTGTACCAAATTTCATCAAAATCGGTTGAGTACTAGTTGGGCCGTGAAAGCGTAGCAAACAGACAGACACACTTTCGCATTTATAATATTACTAGCTGATGCCCGCGACTTCGTACGCGTGGATTGAGGTTTTTGGTTCCCGCGGGAACTCTTTTATTTTCCGGGATAAAAAGTAGCCTATGTTTTAATCCGGGTTATAAGCTATCTATGTTCCAAATTTCAGCCAAATCGGTTCAGTAGTTGCGGCGTGAAAGCGGAACAAACATACAAACAAACTCACTTTCCCACTTATAATACTAGTAAGGAAGTAAGGATAGTATTATAGTATAAGTGTATAGTATATTATAGGTATAGTATGGATGTATGGACTATGGATATGGATATTAGTATGGATTATCCTGTAGGACATTGTCACTAAGAAAATTCTAGCTACGACTCGACAACTGTTCTATAATTTTCTGTTACGGCAAATCTGAACTTTCTTAATGGACTACAATAAAAGCTGATAAGTACTTACTTGACTCCACAAAGAATTTATGTAAGTACCTACTTTGCGGAGACGGAATAGTAGTAGGGTAGGGTGTTGTAAGACTGCGCAGTTTGTGATTAACGGTACATAAAATGAAAAGTAGGTACAAGGGCTATCAGTATGAAATTATTTACTCATAATCATTAACCATTTGACAACAAAACAACAAACTTCTAATTAAAAATAAATAAATAACATTTATAATAATTAAATTAAAGCGACTAACGAGAATTGCGCAGCTTTACACACCCTATAGTGTGTAAAACTGCGCGTTGAAATCGGTAGGTAAGATTGCGCACTTTTGATAAACACAGAAATCACATATTATTTGCACATAGTTATCACAAATAAAAACTCCTAAACCGACGTAATCTGAACATTCCTCATGCCACCACTGTTGACATGAACTACACTCTATCCAGTCTTCTTGAATTGGCTCTTTATATATTTCATCCTCCACATAGGTACCCAAATTTTCTTTTTGGTATTAAACTTTGGTTTCTTATGTCAGCTTTGCGTTTAAAATTGAATTGATTTTGGAAAAGATAAAAGATAGTGTATTTGTTTAGTGATGAAGGTTTAATTAGGCTGATATTTGACTCATTCGATGTATTTCACTCGGTTCGTTCTTTGGCGGGGATACGCCATATTGGAATAATTAACATAAATACGAATATTTTGACGTTTGAAAGCGAGTCTCCTGCCGGCAGACTCAGCGATTATTGAATACTTTTGTGTTTAGATCGCAATTTGATTTAGAGCTTAGCAGTAGCAACTGCAGTCTGATCAAATTATTAATTTATTGTTGTTGTGATGCTTTGGCCAAGTTTTTATAATTAACTGTTTACATTAAATCTCTCGTGAAACCGCTACACGTTGTGACCATTCGCTCGTGCAAGTCTCAAAGAGAGTACAAACCTATTTTAAAAGTAATTTTAATTATTTGCCCACTTCTGGAATTATGCTTACACTTATAATTTATATTTATCTTTTTTGCTTTGTTTCTTGTTCATTTGTCTTTTTATTTTTCTGTGCATTATCTTTTTCTAGCTCATGTTTATACTGTGAGCTACTTATTACCTCAGATCAATTAGCCTACGAGCCTCTACCATAATAGTTTCAGAACACACTCTGCGTTCGGTTTTTCTTTTTCTCCGAGACGACATCTTGAAAGATTATGTATTTATGTATAAAATAATATGAAAAAAAAACGAATGTAATTTACAACAATCAACGCGTGTAAAGTTGCGCGCGCAATATTAAACGCACTCAAGGTGCGCAGTTTTACACACCTAAATGCCAGCTTAATCATTACGATATTACTGCCATCTCTTAGTAAACTATTTCGTATGGAACAGAAACATGACCGACACTGTTGTGCAAAAATGTTAATGAAACACCAAAATTTCAACAACTTTTTTAGTAATAATACATTCAATTTGTTAAAAAATAAGATCAAATGTATACTAAAACTTTAAACTCACTTGTTTCCTAAGTTTCTCAAAGAATTCAAATATTTTTTCTGGAGCACGCACCGGCTTCGATAACAAGTAAAACGCTACTGAAGTTAGCTATGAATTTACCTCCGTTGTCCAGTTAGGACGTGTGCGCAGTCTTATCGACTGCGCAGTCTTACACCACCCTACCCTATTACTAGCTGAATATTTTGTCTCACAAAAAAATTATTGTAAATTATTAAAAAATCTATAAATTTTTCACAAAGGCACTCGCGTGATCCGATTTTGTAGATTGATTGCATGCCCAAGTAACACGTAATCTGTATATTTACTGAAGTAAAGACTGATTTACGTTTTAAAGTCAGACTATCACTTTAAATCAGTTTTGACTTAGTTTTAATGCTTTTCAGTAGAATGTGGTAAAATTTATAATGCATGAAGCTGTTGTATGGTCTAAAAAATAAAGTTAATTGGCTTATAATCATACTAAAACATCAATTACTTTTAATATACAGCACCATAAACAGCATTTACACTAACACAAAGGTTAAGACCTTATATTAGTAAATAAGAAAACCTAATACATTAAATAAACGTTGCCGAAATATTTTATAGTGAACTTAGATTTATTAACACATTTTTAAGATTAAACGCATTTTTATAATCTTTTCTTATGCTTATTTACAGCTAAGCATTATCCAAACATTTACTAAAGTTTTAGCTCTGTTATCTTCTTATTTTATTGTTACTTTAAAGCTTTCAGCACTATTTAGATAAATAAAAATGTAATTTTATTACTATAGATCATAATTTGGCCATAAAACCAAGAGTAGTATGATTATTTTCATTTGTGCGTTAGTATATATATATTATACTCTTTAGAAATTTTATGTCACACGTGTCACGTTGTCATGAATAAACAGTGGAAAAAGACTAAGAGAACAGGTGAAGTAAAGAGAAAAATAAAAACGGAATATTCAAATTTTATATCTGGTTTAATTAATGAAAATCGTGTTCCAAACAATGATACTCTTGATAGGTACACAAAATACAGAACAATCGGTAGTAGTGTATGAGCCAAGCACTGTTCTCTTTTTCATTTATATTGTTTTCTCTCGTCGCCTTTTTTAAAATTTTTTCTTCAATATCTCTTTCTCAACTTTTTTTTATACATTTGCTTGACTTTCTTTTTTTCCATTTCTTTTTCAATATACGATCGCATCTTCATTTTTTTTTCCTTGTCTTCTTGAACATCTATATATTTCGTCGCTTCTTTGTCAGCCTGTGTCTCGGTATCTTTCGCTATCACTTCATCTTTCTCAACTTCTTTAGTCACTTTTACCACTTTAACTACGTTTTCATCCACGTTTTCGGAGACATTACATTACATTATCATCTTCCACTTCTTCCATATCTATCTCTTTTATTATTTCTGCTTCCATATCTGTCTCATTTGTTATTTCTTCTTCCGTATCGGTCTTATTTGTTGATTCTTCTTCCGTTTCATCTTCTGAACCGTTCTCATTCACTGTTTCTTCTTCTACCTCTTCTTCCATGTCTATTTCTTTCACTATTTCTTCTTCCAGTTCTGCTCGCATACTCGTTCCATCTTCCGTTTTACTGCCTGCGTTTTCTGATACTGTTGCATTAGTTTCAACTCTCTTGTCCTGTTTAACTTTTCCGGTTTGTTACTTGCTTGAGCGATTCCTCTTTGATGGTATTCGCAAGTTTTTAAAATTTTTCCTTTGCACAGCATTTCGTAAAACTAATTTTAAAAAAATTTCATTGTCTTCAAGGGTATAAGATTTGTCCCAGGAATATATCAATTTGAAACAGAAATTTAAGATATTTTTATATTTTTTCAAAGGTACTCGTAGTTTGATTGTGCTTCCCCTGCTGCTTTCCACTTTCGGTCGTTTGCACTATTTTAAAAGGCATCTGAAAAAAACAATTGAGCTTATTTAGGACTTAATAAAGAAGGTACTTTACCTGAAAACTAAATAAGTAGGTACCCGTATAACGCGTGCCCTTAAAACGTATTTACAAAAAGTTCCTTTAATTACAATGTGCGAAAAATAAGATTATATCGTGTTTCAATTCACTAGGTACTTTTTTGTAGTGGCACGCGTAGCGTAGGAGTATACTATATAATCTACCTTATACCTTTCCTATACACACTACAACTAAATTGGCACCTGTAAGGGATCGTGATCACGCCGGTGTTTAAATTAATTCAAAAATAAAATACACAATATTTAGCAAATGAGCGCGCGTCGTCACAGGGACAGTAATCAAGTACTACTAATGAATAGAGGTCGTTCTCTTAGTGCATGTGACGTCACGTTTTGTAGGGATTGTTGTGATAATGATTTCATACTTATACTTGGCAAATTACCTAACTGGAGACAGATAAAATATGAAAGACGTGGAGTAGGGTATCATGTAATTAAGGGATTCTAAATTATTATTTCGGTACCCTGATTAACACTATAGCAATCCATTTTTATGACGTTTAAGGGTAATGAACATTATAACATGCCTAAAAAGTGTTACAATAATGTTAAAGATATCACTTAGATATTTTATATGTAGGTTGAATGACTTAAGCTATTTTTTTATACTATAATAAGACTGACAACATTAAAAGACACTAGTTGAAAGTTTAAAACATTAATATTATATGACGCCATTTGCTTTCTGTTTTCTCGAACATAAAAAATAAAATTTTAACACACATATGAATGAAATACTACTTATTATGTTTTTCTTATAAGCGAAGTATCGATAGAAACCATTTTATAAGTTAAAATTAATGAAATCGTTAAAAAAATGACAAAAGGTCAGCTGATGTCGATTTTAAATTTGTCCCTATTTTTATTAAAAAACATTTCTGTGAGGGCGCGTGAATTATAAGCCACAAACATATATATATTTTCACATAAGACTAATACCCCCAGCTCATTTGCATTCAAAACAAAATAAAATTGATGTTTGTCTTACCTTATGATAAATTATTTTCAATGAAGACACATTAAAACATCTCCGCACAACACCGATGCACTGCAATACACCGAAATAATCAAATCGGACATAAGTTTCGATAAGTTTTTTCAAATATTTTTATACAAAGAAAATAAAACGTTCAGCCTTAGAATAAAACGTAACTTTGGCATTGTAATTCAAAAAGTTGTTTAAAAGCTGTACTAACGTCTAAAAAAATGCTTTTTACATTAGAATATGCTGTCTCACAACTTTACTAATGTCTGTCTTCAATATCATTATAAGCGCTGGTTAGCAGCACTAATAATATTTAAAAATGCTCAAAGCCGTATTATTTGGGGCCCAAATTGAGCTTTTAAGACACTTATAAACTTTTATACGGCTGATATAGTGCTACATATGCTGCTCATATACTGCTTTGCACGTAAGTCCATGCTGTTGTACGCTTCTTATAATGTTGTTTTGTGTTACTTGGGTGGCCCTCATTTGCAACATAAATAGTAGATTGTTACACAAGGGACGTAAGTAAGCTATTACAGAACAAGATCCAATTTGGCGCCAGTGCAAGCGCAGCTCGCATAGGGCGCTAATGGATCGCGTGGACCCGAGATATTTAGTCACACGAGCGAGCGCAGCGAGCGAGGGTGAATATAGTTCGAGGGTGTAATAGCTACTTGCAACCGAGGTAAGCATTCTACTTTATATCATTCTTGCGAGGTAAATAAAACATTGGTAATGCAAAATGACATTTTAATTAGAATAATTAGCAAATTTAGAGAAAAAATAGAAAATTTTTTTTCGTAAATAGTTTTCCATTTTTTTTTTACGGCTCTGGGTTCCAAGGAGTTTTGCATAGTTTGAAATGTATGGAAATTAAATGCCGCCATGTTCAGTGTTTTTTTTTCATTAAAAAGTTTTCTTACCATTTTATAAGAAAAGAGATTGTTTACCAAGAAGTTTTGCATAGCTTAAACTGTAATGTGAACATTACAATTCAAGCATAGTGCGACGTAATGTTGCCTTGAATTGCAAACACCAACTTACAAGGAGACTTTCCACCATAGTAATCCCTAGTTACTGAGCAAGTATGATATAAAAGTTGTTTACTAACTTAAGTGGCAGTTCTGCCTCACAATAAGATGGCATACAATATTACAAGCAGGCAAGGAGCCGTCTCAACATCCGTAAGCTGTCTAATTTTCCTGACAACAAAAACCGCTGAGCTGAGTTTCCCTGCTGTTGGAGCTGAATCTGTTGTACACAATCTCTAAACTTAAATGATAGCATTTAAAATATTGCTAACCCTGTCATAACATTCCCTGCGGAAAGGGACAGAATTTAAAGCTGTCAATTTAGTTAAGATATTGTGTTAAACAGAATGATATTTTACGTTAAATTTAGTTCCAAATAATTCTTTTGCCAGTCAGTTATAGATTCGAGTCAACTTCGTCAAACTTATCTGACCGTGGCCAAAATTGGAACTAAGTTACTTAAGTTTTTGTTTTTATTTTATTTTCAATATTATATATACCTACTATATATATATATATATATATAGTAGGTATACAATATGGTATATGGTAGGTATGTATACAAGCGTCTCTGTCACTGGGTCAGATAAATTTGACGGACTATAATATTTTTTGTTTCAAAAAAATTCTAAATTTAAATCTTTTTTTTATTTACCTAGTAGACTTCGAAAAGTGCTTTAGAATTTTGTCTTTGACTTGAATACATTGCGCCATAATAATTGATCGATCAATAAGTGTTTTGTTTTAAACACACGGTGTTTAGGAGACGTGCGATTTGTTCACAATATGGTATGGTAAGTCATTTAGATATAATATGTACTATAAAAATAAGGAAAGACCCAATATTGAGCCCTGCGGGACACCTAAGGCAGACGATCCCTGAGAATTCCCGTTATTTATGCACACCTTTTGAGTTCTGTCACTTGTGTAAGAGGCCAGAGGCAATGAGGATAATAATAATGGCATAATGGCATAATGGCCAAGTTTAAGTAGTAAGGGATTTTTAATTACTTATTTGATTGTAGCGTCAAAACTCAAGACAATGGTGGCGATGAACTGCAGATATCAGGACATATACCTACTTAGTAGGTAAGTGAATCGTCAATCTGTTAGAACTGATATACCTACTTACATATCATTAATTTTCTGAAACACTTCTTAAGGTACCCACTAAAATTCTACATCAATGTCTTATTCTGACTTATTTCTTTATATGTAGCGTCAAGACAATGATGGCGATGAAATGCAGACATCAGGTAAGTAATAGAGTAAGTGAATCGTCATTCTGTTCAAACTGATATGCTTACTGATGGATTTTCTGAAGCAATACTTAATCTGACTTATTTCTTTATGTAGCGTCAAGACAATGATGGCGATGAAGTTCAGATATCAGGTAATTGAGTAAGTGAATCGTCATTCTGTTTAAACTGTATAATATTTTATACCTACTTAACACATCAAGGGTTTTCTGAAGCAATACTTAATCTGACTTATTTCTTTCTTCTTAGAATTTCTTGTCAATAAAATCCAATAGGTACCTAGTTACTCAATTATGGCACGACCCGGGAATCAAATCGTCAGCCGCAGTCTGACATGCTAACCACTAGACCAACGAGGCTGTTACAAACTTAAATATTACAGGTACGAGTACGACGCGAATAAAAGTGTTGTGGTTGGAAAACTTTTTTTTATTCCCTACAAGTTAGTCCTTGACTGCAATCTCACCTGGGGGTTAGAGATGATACAGTCTATGATGGTAGCAGGCTAACCTGTTAGTGTTAGTGGATGCAGTTGTATTGAACGCATACTAATTACCCGTTATTAGTATTTACCTATCTAATTAAAATACAAAATGTGACATAATAATTGATAATCGATTATTTTCAAATAATTGATTTTCGTATGCATAATTTGATTCGAATTTAACATCTAGTGCTTGTACTTACTAAAGGTACAATATCACAGCTTTGTCTGCTAATTTCCCGTTTTATTTTCCAATACAAGTTATCTCTTAACTGCGATCACACCTGATGGTAAGTAATGATGCAGTCTAAGATGGCAGCAGGCTAATATGTTAGGGGTGCGGCAGTTAAATTAAACACTCGGTTTTCGTACCGGAACGCTAAATCGCTTGGCGGCATGTCTTTGCCGGTAGGGTGATAACTAGTCACGACCGAAGCCTCAAAACATTTTAATTTGAGTAGATACCGGGAAATCTTAGCGTTGACTAAGTATGAGATTTTCATACAAATAAATTCATGCGGACGTAGTCTGGGCCATCATCTAGTCAACCAATATTTTACGTAAATAGTGTTACGGTGTTGGAATTTTAAAATTAAACCTAATTAAATATTAAAAAAATAATTACTTCACGCCATTTCAAAAGAGTATAAAATGTGTTTGTTTTCTCTCTCTTGTGAGTTTCAAGATGAAGGGAGTCGTGGTATTTAACATCCTAGGCGCTCTTACAGTCCATACTTTAGCCCAGGTAGGTGCATACTAATTACTACTCACTAAAGCCACGGTTCAAAGTTTTAAAAAAATCGACGTTACTTTGGTCGTGTACCCATTTGTTAGTGATGTCTAAAAGAAAACTTCCATGCAATATTTGAAGTTTAGGCGCTAGAGGTCGATCGGAGATTGGGCTCGGATCGAATGAGAGTGAGGGAATAGTGTCACTCGTGGCTTTGCACACACCAGTGATAGCTCTATTCTGTAGAAAATGCACCGTGATAAGTAGGTGCACAGAATATGATACAAAAGTTGCCAAGAACATCACGTGATTAATGGACGACCCTTATGAACCCATGCTCTAATAATAAGGCAAGGATTGTTACACTTGTAATTAATTACGTAAGTAGCGTACGCACGTAACTATAACATTTCCATACGATACGCGACTTACAACTACAATACTGTTTACATTTCGTAAGTTACACGTGCGAACGACTTACAGTCCGTCAAACTTATCTGACCCGGTGGCCAAAATTGGAACTATAAGTAATTAAATTATGCCTGATATGTTTTTTTTAAATTTAATATTTCATATTATGTGCCTACTAGCGACGCTGTCACCGGGTCAGTCAAGTTTGACACACTATAAGCCATACCAATATTATAAATGCGAAAGTGTGTCTGTCTGTCTGCTACGCTTTCACGGCCCATCTGTTCAACCGATTTTGATGAAATTTGGTACAGGGGTAGGTTGTATCCCGGGGAAGGACATAGGTTAATTTTTAACCCGGAAAATTCAGGAGTTCCCGCGGGAAGCCGTGGGCATCATCTAGTTTAGTTATTTATGCGCTTTTTCAGGACTATGATTGGCAACCTCCTATCAGACCTAATATCAGAGATGGCGGTCCCGTTGATATAGGGAAGCCTCGGGCTCGCATGCATCGTCCAGCCGGAAGTCAAGTGGAAGAGGTAATGTATCATCTTAAATCTTAATCCATTTTCTTATTCTTGCTATGAAGCCTTGGACATTAACCTTCCTCAGCCAATAGATGTCCACTGCTAGACCTGGCCCAGGGCTTAGCATACGCACAACGAGATATCTCGCGACGAGAGAGAGATGTAGTCGATGCCGGCTAATTTCTCGTTTACCCTAAAATGCACAAAATCCGGTTTAGTATTACAAGAAAAAAATAGGGTTCGTAACACATGCTACTTTATATCCCCAAATTCAAGAGTTCCCGCGGGCACCAAAAAACCTCAAACCACGCAGACGAAGTCGCGGGCATTCGCTAGTGGTTTATACATTCCAAAATTCATGCCCTAAATAGGTACCTTACCATCCGTTTCAGGAGCCGACGCGGTGCGTACATTGGGGGCACGTGATGTACAGAGCGTGGCTCACGCGGTGGCTCAGGGGATACAGGCGTACCACCAGTACAGTAAGGGCAGGGTCGCTCAGTCGGGCGACGCCCATGCAGAAGCTTTAGCACATTCGGTAAGAAAAACATAGTAAGTACCTCTCGCGATGTTATGTACCTACTACTACCGCCATCTATTTTACAAAAACGTAATAAGGAGCGTAAACATTGCAAAGCTGATGAATAGAGTAAAATTCAGTGCTTGCTGGGGTAAACGACATCACGTGGTGATGTATGCACCTCACAAGCGCGAATCGCGATGTAATGTAGGTACTAACGCCATCTGTTTTAGACAATTTGGTTGTAAAAAAATACGTACCTAATATTAATATGTTAATCGTTACCCAGCCGTATATTATATCTTTCTGTTTGAAAAAAAATGTCTCTCTTACCTTCATGTCGATCCGTTGCTCCGTTGCGAGGACTAACCAAACCACCAAACAAACACATTTTCGTATTTATAATATTACTTATTAGATTATTAATAGGATGATAGTTTAGAATTTATTTTAGTTGAGAGATGATAGTTTAACAGTAGGTATTTTAAACTTTTTTTTATACAGAAACGAATTGGGATTGAAGTTTTGTTACACACACTATTCGACCCCCAAGCTGCTGAATACCTACATGGCTTGAATGGCTGTCACGTAGAAGAGTTCGTTCCACAGAGGTCAAGGTAGGTATGTTTTTTTAATCAAAAAGTTAGGCCATTGACTGCGACCTCACCTAGGGTCAGTGATTAGTCTGTGCAGTTTATGATGGTTATGGATATCGCAGTCAAATTAAACGTAAACAATTAGAATCATGAAATTTAATCAGTACGGGCCCTAACCCGATGTGTGTAAAAATTTATAATAAAATACCCGACCACATCAAATGTCTGGAGAGTAATACAGCGTTTGTCAACTCTTTAAAAACATTCCTAATTGATAAAGTTTACTATAAATTAAATGATTTTTTTGAAGAAAAATAAGGCAGCCGTCTCTCTACTACCCACTGATTTTTGCTGTGCCCCACCGGGGTTCCAATATTGTATTAAGAACAGCTAATCAATTGACAATATGTAAATAACTTACCGTATTGGAATGGAAAATAAATGAATATGAATATGAATTCTGCAAGAAGCAAAGTTCTCATAGCACAAGTGATAGAAGATCTGAAATACCTAGATATCAAACTTAAAACTAACCGAGGATGTCAATTTTAGATCTTTTGGAAGACCCTCTGTTTAATAATCAGTAAGAATTAAATTTATTTTTGACACAAACATCATCGCTTTTCCAAAAGCACAAAATTCAAATGTGTTTTATTCAAATAAAATTTTACAAGTACCTACTTTTGAATCGTCATGTAAATCTGCCACTGGTTCGGAATGACATTCCTACCGTGAAGAACCAGCAAGAAACTCGGTGGTTGCTCTTTTTAAATAATTCATTTACAATAATAATTATATTGTAACGTGGTCACGAGTCGGTGGGGTCATTGGCTGGAGACCACGTACATAAGGGGATCAGGGAATCCTCGACAATCAAACACGGATGACTTTAAACTTGGCCACTGGCCTTTATTCTTGACAATATTCGGATACAAACCACTTCTTAGATCTACGCACTGACCGGGCGGCTCTGAAGGAGCCGGCTAAAAGAACATTATTATTCTGTATCACTCGCGGGTTTAACTCGGCCGTCGGCGGCAAGCCTTACGGGCCACGCACGCGTGAGGCGCGTGAGCGGAAGGGAGAAGCGCGGGGGGGAAGTGAAGGTTTCGGCGGTGCTGGGCAACTCCGGCTCAAAGCCCTGATATGACCAACACCTCCAGCGCCCTCCTGTGACTATTGCCGCCGTCGTACCCGAATTACCACGAGACGACGTCGTGAAGCGACAATAGGCACAGGCGAACTGCCGGCGGACGCCGGCCGGGTGTGCTATATAGGCCGGCGTGCGGGGATTTGCGGTGGGGACCGGCGTGTGCGCTGTTGCTCGCTGATTGGTCGGTTTCTCTCACGCCACTCTCGTACGATGTGATGCGGCGGTCTTCGAGAAGGTTCTCGCGTGTTTGTGTGCTGAGTCACGCCTGCGTCGGTCTTGGTAGGTATTGTGACGGCTTCGTCACATTCCCCTCCCGCCAGAGAAGATTTTTACCTGTAAAAATCACCGTATTAGTCACTGTTGGCAACAAGCGGTCCCTGACTCCTAGGGTCTTTCCACAACATTTTTATTTGTTCCCCGTCCCTCTTTCCTATGTTTCTATTTTTTTATTGATTTGTTTGAATCTTGGTTTTTAGGTATTGAACTTTTTTATGTCTTTTATGTGTGCCGTACATACTTTTCCTCCTTGATTTGCTTTTAACAGGAATATTACTGGGGATTTTTGTTCGATTACTGTGTAAGGGCCTGAAAATTTTGGTGCTAGCTTTGCACACAATTGTTTGTTCGCGTTTGATAGTGGATAATCCCGTTTTAGTACCAGATCTTGGATTTTGGGAGCCCACTCGCGTCTCGTTTTGTCGAAGTACTTCTTTTGCAGGTTCGATGCTTGACTCTGGTGATTTTTGACTATTTCATAAATTTCTTGTAATTTTTGTTTTTCTTTTAATGCCGGTGTGGGGAATTGGTTTTCGTCGTGGACGTTCCTTAGTTCCCTACCAAACAAAAGAAAGGCCGGAGAGTACTTCGTGGATTCCTGGATGGACGTGTTAAGTGCGAAATTAAATTCATTTAGGTATTCGTCCCATTTTTTGTGGTTTTTCTCGATGAATGACGCTATCATTGTTTCGAGTGTTCTGTTTACTCGTTCGGTTGGGTTGCATTGTGGTGTGTATGGCGCGGTTAGTCTTTGCTGTATGCCATACCGTTTTAGGGTTTCCTGGAATTGTTTACTAACGAAAATTCTTGCGTTGTCGCTTAGTAACGTTTTCATGCCCCCGTATCTCATGATTAATTCTTTTAGAGCGTTTGTGACGGCGGTTGCGGTTGCGGTTCTTAGTGGTTTTATTTCTGACCATTTGGTGAATTTATCGTGAAATACGATGATCCACTGGAATCCTTTTGATGTTCGCGGCAGAGGTCCTATGAGGTCCGTGGTGACGATTTGCCATGGTTCTTCTGCGTTATTGATGTGCATTAAACCTGATTTTTTTTCTTGTGTAGACTTATGTTTTTGACATTTTTCGCACCGGTTGACGTATTTTGATACGTCCCTGAATATTCCTGGCCAATAATATCGCGTCGCGATTTTGTTAAATGTTTTTGAGGTTCCTAAATGACCTGCGTCAGGTTCGTTGTGATCCTGGTTTAATATTTTTTCTTTGTCCTCTTTTTTGACACATAATTTCCATTCTGTTGATGGGTCTAGTTTTCCTCCATAACGCGGGTTGACTAGTCTTCTATACAATTTTCCTTCGCGTATACAGTAGTCGGTGTCTAGTTCTGGTTGTTTGGTTACACTATTGTATTTTTTTGAGTACCAGTCATTTTCCTCCACTGTCGTAGTACATAGTGGGTTCTTATGTTTTAATTTTATGATGTGTTTTACCCACGTATTCCCTTTTGGGCATTCTTCGGCTTTTTTGTATTCTTCTTCCAGGGTGGTTTTCAGTATTGCTCTTTGTTCTACGGATAGGATTTCCTCGTTGTTTGTTGCCTCATTTTGTTTTTCGGTGCTCGTTTGTTCTACGGACAGGATTTCCTCGTTGTTTGTAGTCTCTTTTTGTTTTTCGGTGCCTGTTTGTTCGCCTGTTGTCTTTGTCCATTTGACCGTGATTCCAATTCTTGACAGTAGGTCCATACCCATTATCATTATGGTTGTGGATGGCAGGTAAATGAATTGGTGCGTTAGCGTCTTTCCGTTTATTTCCAGATTGAGGTTTATGGCTGTGTTCGTCTGTATCCTCGAGCCATCTGCCAGTTTAATTGTGGTTTCTTTTCGTATTCTTCCATTGTTGTGCTCTTTTATTTGGTCCACGATGTCCTTGTTGACGTAAGAGTTCGTTGAACCTGTGTCTATGAGGGCTCTGAATGGTTTCCCGTGTATTTTTACCTCGGCAAATATTCTGTTGTCTTTTTCCACTTGTGATTTTGCTGTATATGCTTGCTTCGTTTTATTAGGATTCCTGTTTCTATTACAGCAGTCCCTCGTGAGCTTTCCGAGTAGGCCACATCGGCTGCAGAAGATGACTTGTTTGTTTCGGCATTCTTTGGCCGAGTGGTTTTTCTTTCCACACTTCCAACAGCAGGATTCCGGGTCGTAGTGTGCGCTCACTGGTTTTCTCTCAGTTTTGGTTTCCTCCGTTTTCCAGTTTTCCTGTTTGTTCCATGGTGGGCTTGTTTGGTTTTCTTTATGTTGGTAAATTGGTTTTTTGTAGGTGTCTTTGCTTCGGTCTATGTTTATCTTCTCGTAGTCACCTGCCAATTGAATGAGTTCCGATACTGTTTTGAAATCTTTCCTTTTTATGTAATATTGATAGTTATATCTCATATTATCGTATATTCTGTCTAGTTGTTCTTCGGTTGTTAGTTTTCTATATCTTCTCATTAGTGTTTGTATTTCTGTTAGATATGGTACAAAGTTTTCTCTGACTTTTTGACGTCTATTTATGATTGATTCTAAAAGGTTTTTCTCGTAGTTTCTGGGATAGTAGAACAACTTGAAGTTCTCCGTGAAGTCTTCCCATGTTTTCCATTGTGGACTATTGTTTCTATACCACAGCGATGCTGCTCCGTTGAGGCATCTCGGTATCACTTTTATAATTCTGTCTTTGTTGACTTTCAGTGTGTCCGTTAGTTCCTCTATTCTCTCCAGGAATTCCACAGCATCCCCGGTGGTGTCGAATTGAATTTTCCAGCGGGATACGGCCTTGTCGAATTCGTTTATATTGTTTTCCTTCCCCTTGATATCCTCCTGGTCCATTTCGTCTTCGTTTTTCACTAATTGTACTAATTGTTTTCGTAATTCTTCGACTGTGTTTGTCTGCGGTACTTCGATTTCCCTTTTTTCGAGTTCTTCGATTAATTTTTGTTTACTTAATGCGTATACCCAGGCTGTTGGCATTTTATTTTATTCTGTTGCCGACTTTTGAATCTAATTATGAGTCGCGGCTTGTTTAGTGGTATTTGTATTTATCTATTTACTTATAACTATATAATTGCGGTTACGGGGTCTAATTAGACGCTTGCGGCCTATTCTAATTTTTTTAAACTAAGTATATCTCTATATTGTTTAGTTACAGGTTAGTAATGATTTATTTCTTTATATTAACTACGGGTTTCCTGCGGGTTTCCTTTATATTAATTGTCTCTGACACGGTTATTTATTTAACGGTACTTAAGATTTTCGGTCGGTAAGTGGTTTTTTTTTTTCTTCGGTTTCTGTGTGAGTGTTCTTTATTTAATACTTATGGTAACGGTTTTCGGTCGGATGCCTGCTCTAAAATCTATCGACCCGAATTTCCGCGAGTCGACTGATTTAGAGTTGGCATGCGGTTCGCGAATGTAACTTTTCGCGTGTTTCTAATACTGAGTGTTTTTCGTTCCGATGCTTGTTTTCATCTCTATCAACCCGAATTTCCACGAGTCGACTGATCGAAAACCAGCATGGGATTCGCTATAATAACTTTCCTTTCCCTGCTTTCTTTCTTTTTTTTTTTTTGTATGTGTGTGTGTGATTTTAGCTATCTCGTGTGGTTTTTCGTTGTATGTTTATTCTTGAATCTATCAACCCGAATTTCCACGAGTCGACTGATTTAGAATCAACATGCAATTTCGCGTTTTTATTTCACTTTTCCTTTCTCGTTCTTATTGTTCCCGTTCAGATACTCGTTCTTTCAGTCAACCCGGAGTTCCACGAGTCGACTTTACAGAAATAACTTGTATCTGTTATTATTTAAAAGAGAAAAACGGAAAAAAAATAACAATGACGGTATTTACGGAAAAAGTTTCTTACTTACTGTTTGAGTTGTGAGTCTTCCTATTCCCTTTTTTTTTCTTTTTACGACTAAGCGGATGGTCTTCCCCGTGGTTTGGCGGGGTGTACCACTTTAACGGACGCGACGCAGACGGCGGACGGACGGATGAACGGTTTTATTTTTTTTTTTTCCGCGACGCGAACCCGGGACAGTCGGGTGGGTTTTTCGGTTGGGCGCCAATGTAACGTGGTCACGAGTCGGTGGGGTCATTGGCTGGAGACCACGTACATAAGGGGATCAGGGAATCCTCGACAATCAAACACGGATGACTTTAAACTTGGCCACTGGCCTTTATTCTTGACAATATTCGGATACAAACCACTTCTTAGATCTACGCACTGACCGGGCGGCTCTGAAGGAGCCGGCTAAAAGAACATTATTATTCTGTATCACTCGCGGGTTTAACTCGGCCGTCGGCGGCAAGCCTTACGGGCCACGCACGCGTGAGGCGCGTGAGCGGAAGGGAGAAGCGCGGGGGGGAAGTGAAGGTTTCGGCGGTGCTGGGCAACTCCGGCTCAAAGCCCTGATATGACCAACACCTCCAGCGCCCTCCTGTGACTATTGCCGCCGTCGTACCCGAATTACCACGAGACGACGTCGTGAAGCGACAATAGGCACAGGCGAACTGCCGGCGGACGCCGGCCGGGTGTGCTATATAGGCCGGCGTGCGGGGATTTGCGGTGGGGACCGGCGTGTGCGCTGTTGCTCGCTGATTGGTCGGTTTCTCTCACGCCACTCTCGTACGATGTGATGCGGCGGTCTTCGAGAAGGTTCTCGCGTGTTTGTGTGCTGAGTCACGCCTGCGTCGGTCTTGGTAGGTATTGTGACGGCTTCGTCACAATATCATTAATTTCAGTGGTGGATGGACTTCTCTCGGAAAACCACGGCCTTATGTCACGGGCAGTTACCCCTATAGGCCTGTGGTTAAACCATAAATATGCTTCTCCGATTATATCGACTACCCTGAATAGGCCGCAGCAATCCCTAAAACCCAGTTAATACCTCCAACTGAATAAAACATAGATAGGTACCTAAGTATAGTTCTTGCAAAATGCAATTCACGAGAGCGCGTGAACTTTACCTGTAGTTATGCACATTGCGTAAGTGTGCGTGCCTCTCGGAGCGGTCAGTCGTACACGCAATCACGTACCTACACGGTATTCACACGTATACACACTATACACATGTATACAGATAGGACTTTAACACAGCTATGAGCCACGCGCATTTGCTAGAACTAAGTATATAAGTTGACGAATAAGTGTCATAGGCGACAGGCAGCGAGGCGATAAACTGAGCTTTACAGTTGTGTGAGTGACAAGTGACAACTCCTATAAAAACTCTATATTCTATCATGTTCTCTCAGCTTAAGCCTCTCCGTCTGTACTACCATTCATTATTGTATTAAATTGGTTATAAAATATCATAATTCATAATTCATAATTTTTATTTTGCCAAATTGTGGGTAACAACAGTTGTCAAAGTCAAAGTCAAAAGTCAAAATAACGTTTATTCAATTTAGGTAGGTATACTACACTTATTGACGTCGAGTTTTTTATAATATATAATGGTGATAATTAGTAACGGTATCTTAAAACTAAAGCTACGAGGGTTCCAAACGCGCCCTGGTCTGAGAAGAGCCCACAACAAACTCAGCCGGGTTTTTTTTTTCATTATCACCTTATTGTTATTTTATAATATTATAAGTCCCGTTCACAATTTACAGTGGTGTAGTGGCAGTGTGCAAAAATATAGATACATGTACATCCTTAAATGAAGTTATATTTTTTAAATCAATTATTTATAACATAAATATATCCAACCTAATTACCTTGAGTCCAACAATTTAAAATGTGTCAATATAATATGTATGTTGAAATAAATCATTTTCATCTTTTTCATTTTCAATGTATATCCTATTTTGTATTGTTATATCTAATTATATTTTATGTTATAGTAAGTAGGTATGTATAATGTAGGTAACTAAGTAAATACATAGCTAGTTAATTCTATTATATTTACCTGAATATAGAGTTGTTTAAATAAAGATATCATATTATCAGATTTTTTGTTTAATTTTACCTAAGTACATCGATAATCCAGTTATTAGTAGCCCTACAAATTGTCTGACCCGGTGGCCAAAATTGGAACTAATTTTTATGCCTGCTAAGTTTTTTGTTTTTATTTTATTTTTCTTAAATTATACTAGCGACGCTGTCACCGGGTCAGATTTTGTCGGACTGTAACTGGGGTCTTAGTACCTACCTACCTAATCCGCTAATCTGGAATCAACTAGTACCAACATTATCTGAGACTAAAAATTCAGGTTTTACTGTTGTATGATTCAGAGATGACAACAATAGTCTCACGAGTCGACAGCCTTCTGCTTTAGGTAATTTTCCTAGTGTTTTCATGCTTATGATTTCTACCAATGCTGATAAAGAAAATTAAATCCACGAAAACATAAATTCCATTTGCTGACGTTATTTTCTTTTTCTTTACTTAACAATAAATTATTAATTTTTAACATTAGGCAAGTAGGTACGTCATGTTTTGGGTTCTAGCTATTTCAAATTACCTTCTAATTATAAACTTATGAAACATAATTTATTACATAGCATTAATTTCACACTTCATAATTAAACACTATACTATTTCGGAACGTGCAAAGTTAATCATTTGTGGCTGAACCGATTTGGAGGGATGTTGGCGGTTTTGATTTTGAGCGTCTGTTTTGCGATTTTGGGATCCGATGCTACGGTAATTAAAATAATATAAATATTATTTTTAATATCATAGAACATAATAAATATTGAATATGTAACCTTTCTTGGCATACCTACTATAGAAAGTTTTGAGGAACGCAACGTTGGCACAAATCGGTAGGTAACTGGATGGATGACCAAGTTTGGAGGTTCAAATTAATTGGCCTTTTCGTTTCCTCCATGCCTCGGAGAGCACGTTAAGCCGTCGGTCCCGGTTATTATCACCAACATCTGATAATAATCGTTACAAAAACCTAAGAGTTTAAATACATACTCTTAGTTGAGTCGTACGCGGAAGGACGTGGGAACCGACCGCATTATTATCCCAAGAAAACTTCTACTCCTACTCCTAAGTACTCCTCCTCCCAATTTAATATAATTTATGAAATTGCGTAGGTACCTAGGTATTTACTCTCACGCAGAATTTTTTTTTTTTTCACATACCTACTTTTAGTACTTACTTACCATACTATTCGTTATCCACAGATCAATGAAATGTTCGCGGCAGGACACCAAGCAAATCTGCAAAATTTTATGCCACCGCCTCAAATTAATAATTTCAACCCTGAAATTAAAGGCATACCGAATAATCCAGTGAGTATCACTATTATAACTTCAGCTCGATAAGGCCGGTTAATAATATGTATGCTTTCTAAGGTTAACATAACGTCCACTTTTGCAGCCATTAATTCAACCAAAAGTGGCAGCCAACCCGCAAAATGGAATCCAGAGTCCAGATTGTCCAAATACAGCAATATTGTTAAATATCCTCAACATACTGACAAGTTCTATGCCTCAAGATGACAAAACCGTATTGGATCCAGTGAAATTCAAGTATGTATTAACAGTTGTTAAGAATTTCATAGATACAAAACCTATGAGCCCAGAGAACTTAGAATTGTATGATAAATTCAAAAATCTCGAAGCACAGGTATACAACATAAATGGTCCAATAGAAAAGCCAAGTTTGCGTCAACTTAAAGATAAGCTAAGAACGAAAATCTCACTTCAATATGACTTACCAGTGCAACATAGTCAGAATTGTCGAGATATATTTAATAATCTTCTAAATTTCATCAATACAGCTTATTCCCAGTTACTAAAATACTGTTTAGTAACTGAAAAATGTAATGCCAACAATGGAATGAGTATTCCAAATATTTATAATGGAGTTTATCAGCTTAATCCCTATGCATCAATACAACGAAATTCAACAGCTTATAATCCTTGGCCAGTATATGAAAATTTACCCAGGGAATCTCAAACTGCTGGAGCTGATTTTGTTAACTTTCTAAAAAATCATCAAGGACAGGGATTACCCGATATTATGTCTAATCTTGAAAATTACAGACCAAGTGGAGTACCAAATATCCTTCCAAATGAATTGAAGAATGTCAACGGTGTGCAGAATCCTTTATTTTATATGAATCCTGAAAATAATCAAGCACCGAGCCTGTATCCCCCTATGAATGAACTTAACGGGAAAGATCCAAATCTACAACCAACTAATATCTACCAACCTCCAAATATGAACACAGGGCAAAATTTACTTCCTGGACAAAATGGAATGGCAGGAAATACGTATGCAAATCAACAGTATGCAACTTTGAAGAAGTTTTATCAAGAAAATAACTTCGACAAAGCTCCAAATCTACAACCAACTAATATATACCAACCTGCAAATATGAACCCAATGCAAAATATACTTCCTGGACAAAATGGATTGCCCGGAAATACGTATGCAAATCAACAGTATGCAAATTTGAAGAAGTTTTATCAAGAAAATAACTTCGGCCTTACAAGTTCTATATCTGGCATGAAAACGCCATGGCAATCCATAAATGGTCAAAATTCTGGTATATTAAATACACATCCAAACGAGTTATTCAAAAAGAATCCAAGTGATAATAAGGATCCAAACCATCTCATCGATATTTTTAAACAAGTTCCCAATCCGGCTCAAAACTTACATAATACAAACATAAAAATAACCCACGCCGAAATAAACAAAATCCCGAATTTTGTCGATAGCACTCGCTTAGCGAATAATAATATGCACCAATATCTTCAACAATTGCAGAATATGAAGATTCAACAAAGTATACCTCAGAATATTCTGTCTCAAAAGCCAATATTGCCACAACAAAGTATGACTAGTTATTTTACTTATGGCAAAAATCAAATCTTAAATCAGTATACTGCCAGTCATCCAACAGTAGGAGTTAACAGTCAATTACCGTACCAAAACGGTTTAGGCTTTAATCAAAATGGTATGGCATTGAACCAAAATGGTTTGGGCTTGAGTCAAAACTACCCATTTATATCTGGAAAATATAATAAAGGACAGAATATGTTTACTGATAACACGAAGCAAGAAAACAATGGTGGTCAATTATTAGATTTAAATCACTTGCTAGGTGTGGCTAATCAAGGCAAATTGAATTCGATACCTATTAAAAACGGTATTGTAGAACTAACTTATATGCTCAACAGGCCAAAACCAGTGTATGAATCTCAGTATTACGTGAAATACAGACTTCCTTATCAAACTTTCCTCTACAATTTACAAAATTTAATGATAAAGAAACCATATTTGAGAAATCAACCTGGTAATCTTTACCAGGAGTTACTCGTCGGGTCAAATGTAACAGACACGTCAATAGATTTGGAAGGACTTAATTATGATACCATACTCAAACTAACATCTACAAATGGTACTTTGGTTACAGCGAAAATTCTAGATAGCAATGATACAACAGTAGACAAAACACTGAGACTAGTTCAGAGACTAAATTCAAATCTACCTGTGGAGACTATAATTGATTTTAATAGAAATGCAACTAAAGATATACTTTTGCAAACTCAACCGAATGATGTTAATGGAACTAAAAACTCTACTGATGATAATAAAAATTCATTAAACAGTGTTAATCCAACTCTAATTGATTTACAAAGAAGATTGTATCTTAATAACTATCCGTACACATCAATTGGCCAATATTCACCACGACTTCAATACAATCCATATTCGGCGTATCAGACTAAGCCAGGACCAGTTAATATGGGAATGCCATTACTGAAATACGGTAGTGTTTCACCAAATACAAATATTGTCAAAAAACCCATATTGTACTCACCTAGTAATTACTACCCTCAATTATTAGGAAGGTGAATATTATGTTCTAAATAAAATTTAAATTGTAATAAAATTATTCACACACATTGTGAAAAGATTTTTGATTCTTAAAACCTTTTTCTTATCCCACTAACTAGGTAATATTATAAATGCGAAAGTGTGTCTAGACTCTAGTCTGTCTGCTAGGCTTTCACGGCCCATCTGCTCAGCCGATTTTGATGAAATTTGGTACAAGGATAGTTTGAATCCCGGAAAAGGACATTTTCCGGGATAAAAAGTAGCCTATGTTCTTCCCCGCGATTCAACCTATTCCTGTACAGAATTTCATCAAAATCGGTTGAACAGATGGAACGTCAAAGCGTAGCAGACAGACAGACAAGACACACTTTCGCATTTATAATAATAGTATGGGAGTATGGATTATTTTGTTAGGACAATTTATTAAAGTTATTTTAGTACTTATGGCATCACTATAATATGAAAGCTTGTTCATCAGCCAATCGACACTTCCACCTTTAAACACTAACGCAACAGCCCATCCTCGTAATCCTTTTGCCTAGATCAACGGAGTCCTCGAACACTGGTCGTCCACACTGGTCGAGTGCTATGGGTCACTACTGGATTTATCGGCGGCGTCTACGCTGCAAACATATCATGTGATGACACAGACCATACAACCAATTGACTGAGCATAGCGTGCCCCCTCACCAGCCAAACGTTAGCACTATCAGTACTAACGCTACGTTTTGTGCCTATAGCCGCCTTCAGTCCGTATGCGACCGTGCTCAGAAATTGATCGAGTAAAAAACGAAAAATAGGCCTCTCTGTAGCATTAAATGGCGTGCAAAGAGAAGCAATACCTCCAGCTATGTAAAGGATGGGATAACATTACATAAGTAAGAGTAGTTTTGTAATAATAAATGAAAATCATCAATACGCAAAAAAATAAAAAACATAAAAATATTTACCAAAATGAAAAGGAACCCGTTGATGTCTTTCAGTTTTTCTTTGTCTTTCACATGTAGTTCTACATATCTCCGTCTCTTCCACGCATAGCCCAGTGTAGCCCGTGTAACTATCGATAAATTATATCGATAGCCTTAGACTACTTGAATGCCAATAAATTAATTTACCAAGTAAAAACTTATATTTCATTAAAATCCGAACAATTCTGAAGTAGAAGAACAGGTAAGATGTCTATTATTTATTTGATTAAAAGTTGTTGTTGAAAACTTGTTCTTTAGTATAGAACTTGGGCACTTGGGCAATTAAAAAAAATTATATATCAGATAATTATCTATAATCATACATATGGTATGGTAGCCCGCCAACCCGCATTGGAGCAGCGTGGTGGGTCTAAGCTCTAATTCCCTCTCTCTCATGAGTGGAGGCCTGTGCCCAGCAGTGGGACGTTAATAGGCTGTAGTAGTGGTGGTGGATACATATGATTGCCTTTTGCTGTTTGAATAAAATTATTTGTATTGATTTTCCAATGGTAATTTTTATCGATATATTTTTGTCGCGCAGCGGGCAGCCCCAGTGCCGCGGTAACATATACTTTGTACTTATAACTGTGTAAAGTTGACCTTGAGCCAGCCAATAAGAAATGCTATTATTACCTCGTCCCCCACCTGAAAGTGGTGAGATGTGTTTCAAAGCGAAAATGTGGCTATTAGCTCTCAATAGGTTTACTACTCGGTGTGTGATGACGAGGGCCGATAAGCCATCTAGGCGGCCCGGGCGAGTCATGCCTTTTCAAATCAAATCAAATTATTTTTATTCAAATAGACTTTATGATAGTCAAATGAATAGTCAAATGAATCTACCACTTTGACGCCCTTTTTAATAAAAGGGCACCATATTTCATAACAATTTAACTTATTTGAATTTATACCATATAATTTATTGAATTAATAGAAAACTACAATCATCACATGTATTTATTACTATTAATAATAACATATTAAATATTATAGGGGATAAACTCGTAGCCTCGTAGGTCAATAGCCAAAGAAGCCAGTTAGTAAAAAAAAAACCTACAATTTGCCGCGGAAATTAAATGATTGCGTAATGGATAAAAATATGAAATAGGAATATTAGATATCGTTTTTTTGGAAATGTATATGTAATTGTGAATTGAAACAACTTAAAATAAAAATTGTACAGTGCCAAACTAATAGATAAGGCTTAAGATGTTAACTTAATAATAACAAATTATCTACACGACGAGCGACCGTGACAGCGCTACGATGGGGACAAAATACAGGTTAGGAACGTGCTCTCAAAATCGGACGCCCAACTTTTTTCTATGAAAGGGCCCATTATATAGGTAATTATTATGTTTATTATGCAATAAATAATTTCTGATTCTGTAATACTTTGAAATGTTTATTGTCATCTATAGCATTCTATATATTTCATTTGATTTGATATTGATAATATTTTAATATAATTTAATACCATTTTATAGTTATTTATAATTGTGTTGGTCTAATAAAACTTTATCTATATCTATTCCCTATTTTCTATCCTATCCTATCTGACAAGAGTCACTACTTTGGGAGTAAATTATAAATATGGCAACATTATATTATATTTTATACTTAGCTCTCAAATTTTTATATTTTTTATTTTTCTGAGGGATGTGGCATAATGCTGTGCGGAATCGATTGTCAATAATCGATTAATCGATTATCAAGATGATCGTTTGGTATAGATTATATCATTATTATCATTAAGATCATCGATTATTGGGAGAAAATCATGTTGAGGTAGCCCTACTTACAAAAGGAATCACCGTTACTAGTAAAAAAAGTGTGTGTTCGCAATTCACACACGGCAGAAGTGAAACTTCAGAAAAGTAGCCTACGAGATAATGAGATAAATATTAAAACCTCATTCTCTCCCAGGCCGAGTAAGAATATGTTTGTCTCTTTTTCGTTTCGTTTTCGTTTTATCAACCAGAGGCAGATTAAAATAAAACAAAAAGTAACCAATCAGACTTTCTAGTGCTACATTTAAACAAGCAAACAGAAATTTACAAAAAATGGAATGCTTTGTATACACGTTTGTCCGGTGGCGCCACTTGTACCGCGACGACAACATTCGTTCCCGAATTATGTTTTAGCATTGTTTTACAATTTTATTTAGTTAAGTTCATTCATCAAATATTCGAGCATCCTTCTGAGAGAAGGAGACTGAGCAGCACTGTATGGAGTTTGGGCTAGTAACAAATATTTTTGTGTCTCGATAAAAGTTTGCTTAAAATAAAGTTTGATAACCCTACATTCATATACAAAAAGAATTTTTAATTTATTCCTCCCAGTTTTTGAGAAAAACAATTTTATGTAAAAGGTTAGGTATGGTAGAAGGCTCCAAAAATAACAACACTGCACAAACGCGTAAACGCAAGCTGCAACATAGATAAGTTTTAGCGCATACGGAGGAAATAATCCTTACTATAATATTATAAATGGGAAAGTGAGTTTGTTTGTATGTTTGTTCCGCTTTCACGCCGTAACTACTGAACCGATTTGGCTGAAATTTGGAACATAGATAGCTTATAACCTGGATTAAAACATAGGCTAAACTTTTTACCCCGGAAAATTAAGGAGTTCCCGCGGGAACCAAAAAACCTAAATCCACGCGGACGTAGTCGCGGGCATCAGCTAGTATACTATATCTCAACTCGACGTACAAGAAAACGGCATGCGATTAAAATATCTAAATTCGAATCACCTTTGCTGCAAGTGTTGCAACTAGCACCGAGTTGAGTCGATTCTATCAAAATGGTTTGCAAATAAATATCAATATCTGGGGACACGGGAGTGTCCCCGCCAAAGACGAGCCAAAGGAAACGGGGCACTACCTACCTTTTCTCGAAGCGTTTCGTCGAATTTTCGAACCGTCATAGCTTCGGTCCGAATGACGCTAGAAAGCTGAAATTTTCAGGATAAGATGTTGTTGGGGGACTTACCGAATATACCAAGTTTCAATTTTTTAGCATTTATAGTTTCAGTTTATTGATTACCTAAAATACGTCGATTTCGTACTCACTCACTGATGATCATCAACTGAAAAAAGGTACTTCCTGAAGTGCTAGAAGACTGAAATTTGGTATGTAGGCTAGAATTTGCATATAAACAACAGGAAAATTAAGAAATCTGAATCTTTTCATCTCCAACCCCTCGTATAGGGGGTGCAAATCTGACAGCATTTCCTTGTATTTTAGAACAGTCATAACTTCGGTACGGAACATGGTAGAAAGCTGTAATTTTCAGGATAACATGTCGTTGACAGATTTATTAAACTTACCAAGTATCAATCATCTAGCATTTATGGTTTCAGATTTATTGGTACTTGAAATACGTAGTTTAGGTTTTTTTTTTCACTTTTACGAAAAAAATCAAAATCTCTAGGACTCTAGGGTATCCAATCCAATATTCCAATAGTCCTAGAAAGCTGAAATTTGCTATGTATGTAATTTGGAATTGTATATTAACAACGGAAAAATTAAGAAATCGGTACTTTTCCCTTCCAATGCATCGCATATTAGCTGTACAGTCTGTACTTAATACAGTCTGTACTTAATTAAAGAAATATATGCAAAATGCAGTATACATACATAATACTGCATTTAAATATAAATTAAAATAAATAAAAAAATCATGAATCGTATTCATACAAAAATTATGCCCCTATGTAGCAGGATTTGAAATTGCGACCTCTGCCGCAGCAGTCAAGGTCCGTAACCACTCGGCCAAAAATCACGTATTCTTGTCATTCATGTTTGTTCTTCCTATTAGGTACCTATTTTCATTTTATTACTAAAAAAACTGGTCAAGTGCGAGTAAGGCTCGCACACGTACTACCACACAATAAAAACTATTTTAGTAAATAACAAGAAACTAATCTGGCTGTTTAGCGACATCTAGCGTCCGATAGCTTTTTTTACAATGAAAATAACGGTGCCATAGGAAATGTCGAAAAAGTAGAGTGGGACTCGAGCAATAAAAAAAAAGCAAGCAAAATTGTCATCATTTTCAATAGTGGTAAATATGAACTAGCACCAGTAAAATCAAAATTTGAAATCATTAATAGAGCTTTCGTCATTCGTGAGCAATTCCCAATCTGTGTCGCGTATGCTATTACCATCCATAAAAGCCAAGGGCTGAGTTTGAATAGTGCTCTCATTGATATTGGGTCGTCGACGTTCTCTTGTGGACAGGCTTATGTGGCACTTTCAAGGGTGACTAGTTTGAAAGGGGTTCATCTCATAAACATTGATTTTAGTAGCATCAAAGCACAACAGTCTGCTATCGTTGAATACAATCGGCTAATATTTAAGTACCGCCCTGATTTACCTCTTATTACATGTGGCAAATCAACAAAGAAAAGAAACAACGATAGGGAGTGGGCCATGAAAAAAGGATTAGCTGAAGTACAGGAAAATCAGCTAAAAAAAATCAAAAAATCTAGGGCGCCTGCCAAAAATAAATGAAATCCCACCAAAAACATTTCATGTAAAATTGGTTGCCAAAGACTCACAAGTGCATAATGCTTTCACTGTTAAAAAGTTATGAGATCTCTAATTAGAGCCAAGCCCGAAGGTGAGCTCCTCTTTGTGCTGCGCATCATAACCCACGGAGTCTGTCTCAAGTTCAAAGTACATAGTTCTAAATGCTCTTTACTGTGTACCAAACTAATAATATTAAATAACATGTAAGTCTATATATAAAACTTGTCCCTAGAACCTCTACATCTTGGTAAAAAGGTACGGCTTGGCCGTTTCGTATATGTCGCCCTAACTATTCCTTAATGACTTAAATGTTATGTCAGGAAATGTTCGACGAATATTAAACGGCCAAGCCATACCTTTTTACCAAGATGTAGAGGTTCTAGGGACAAGTTTTATATATAGACTTACATGTTATTTAATATTATTAGTTTGGTACACAGTAAAGAGCATTTAGAACTATGTACTTTGAACTTGAGACAGACTCCGTGGGTTATGATGCGCAGCACAAAGAGGAGCTCACCTTCGGGCTTGGCTCTAATTAGAGATCTCATAACTTTTTAACAGTGAAAGCATTATGCACTTGTGAGTCTTTGGCAACCAATTTTACATGAAATGTTTTTGGTGGGATTTTTTTATAGTACTATGAAAATGATAGTTTTTAATCGATTATAAGTCGATCACCGCCCGTTTTTATTTCATTGATTTCAATAATAACATCACTAGGTATGTCTACGGTTAAAAATGGAGTCTGGTTTTACAAATACAATTGGAGTACTTTTAAAATGATGAAAAAATCTCGGGATAGGCAGCACTTTGTTTTTTATGCCAAACTGAATTATAAAATTAAACTTAAATTATTATGAAAATAATTATCTTCTGACACAAGCATAGCCTGTGTATGTTCAGTCTCCTTTCCCCAAAGCAGGTTAGTTGTCTTTAAAGAGGGACAACTGCCAAAGCATCTTGATTAAATAATTTTTTTAAATGCTAACTGGACACTGATTGGAAATTGATGACTTTTTGAAGTGTAAATTAAATATTTTTAGTGTCATTTTTATAATGTGTAGATTATCCATACTAATATTATAAATGCGAAAGTGTGTCTGTCTGTCTGTCTGTCTGTCTGCTACGCTTTCACGGCCCAACTACTCAACCGATTTTGATGAAATTTGGTACAGAGGTAGGTTACATACCGGGGAAGGACATAGGCTACTTTTTATCCCGGAAAATTGAAGAGTTCCCGCGGGAATCAAAAAAATGTATCTGTTCAACCGATTTTGATGAAATTTGGTACAGGGATAGGTTGTATCCTGGGGAAGGACATAGGCTACTTTTTATCCCGAAAAATTCAAGAGATCCCGCGGGAATCGAAAAAACTTGGTCCACGCGGACGAAGTCGCGGGAATCATCTAGTATTATATATATTTTTATATATATTAATATTTTATATTATTAATTATATTATAAAGACAATTTGCTTAAACGTTTATCTTAGACAATTTGTATTCTAATTTCGAACTAATAATCGAACCAAATCTATAACCTTTATTCGCATTTAATCGAATCGGCACACCATTAAATTGTGGCAACTCTAAATAGAACAAGTTTTTAGGGTTCCGTATCCAAAGGGTAAAAACGGGACCCTATTACTAAGACTCCGCTGTCTGTCTGTCTGTCTGTCTGTCTGTCTGTCTGTCTGTCTGTCTGTCTGTCTCCAGGCTGTATCTCATAGACCGTCATAGCTAGAAAGCTGAAATTTTCACAAATGATGTATTTCCGTTGCCGCTATAACAACAAATACTAAAAATTAAAAAATATATATATTAAGGGGGGTCCCCATACAATAAACGTGTTTTTTTCGTATTTTTTTGCTCAATATTAAAAACGGTAACAGGTAGACGGTTCAAATTTTCACAGAATATTAACTTGTATATTACCTTTCAAAATAAATAATTAAATATCAATAAAGTAAATATTAAAGGGGGGCTCCCATACAACAAACGTAATTTTTTGATATTAACAGTAAACCTCTACAAACAAAGTTAGTTTTGCGGTTCATTAACAAAGGTAATTATACCTACTTCTTGAGTACGGAACCCTCGGTGCGCGAGTCCGACTCGCACTTGGCCGGTTTTTTTTAGTTATAGCAGATAGAGACGGCTATGGTTATAAGCGACGCTGTGTAATTTTACTAAGTCAAGTTAACTACGTCCACTAGATGGCGCTAGTTTTTTTGGGGCCGGTAAGTTTGTTCGAAGACGACAATATAGCATGAATATGGCATGAATATATTGTAGGTACTTGATTATGGCTGTCTCGCAAGACAATTACTTAGTAATTGTGTCGCGACCCATTATTCTGTGATATAGTAATAATTATTACTATATCACAGAATAATGGGTCGCGACCCAGCATAGCAGATTTTTGAGATTTTTAAGTAGTAACTAGTACTTAATCTGTGGTTTTTAATCTGAGGCCAAAACCATGTTTTGGCATTGTGCAGCCTTATCATAGTTAATAGGTACACTATCATAAAATGATTGATGCAAAAGTTACGCGATCGCACTGCTGCATCAATCAGTGTTACAGTATCCATTTTTGTGATTGGCTGAACTTATGGTATTCTTGCTGTGTCAATGGATTTTGTCCAATAGTGGATGAGTGTTAACCAATCAGAATTGATTGGTTAACACAGCTGTCATTTTAAGCCGGTCGCTCTCTGTCTGCCTCTGCAGAGAAATAAAATAAACGAAAGCAGAACGAAAGGCTGAAAATTGAAATCTTGTCTCGAATGAAATAATACCCAAACGAACTAAAAAATAAAAATCACTATTTTTTTTTCGAATTTCAGTTTTTTTGAGAATACTTTGTGAAATATTCATTGCATAACATGCTATTTCGAACTCAATGTGAATGGATGTATAAAAAAGTAACACAAAAATAGTGTGTGACTGGTGTGTTCTAAAACAAGCCAAAATTTCCAAGATGCTTTCTAGGAAACCTGTGTTTATCAGACCAGGTAAGTGCTCAGTTAATATTAAACATACTGCTAATTTTGCTGGCTCAGTGACCTAAAAAGGATCCTCCGACACCAGAAGATTGAACTATTTACAAACAAATTCTATTTCCACTGGACTGCCCCAACCGGTTTCTAAACTGCATCATATGGGAATGCTAAATCGCTTGGCAGTATGTCTTTGGTAGGGTAGTTAGAGTAACTAGCCGCGGCCTAAGCCTAACCATTTCAGACTAGAAAATTCAGAAATTATTAATTCCTGAATTGACCCTGCCAGGGATCGATCCTGGGGCCTACCTCTTTTAAGATCACAGCACTCACCACTGTGCCAGGGAGGTCGTCAGACCCTATTACATATCTAACTTTTGATTGGTTTCTAGGTGATGACAATCTATACCCAATCAAAAACAAAGATGGTGTCATAGAGACACTAGTGAACCCCAACATAGACTCAGCTTTGAGCATAGACAAGGATGCCCAGACAAGCTTTGTGTATAACAGATACCACCACCTACCACTAGAGGCACAAAGGCAGAAGCTACCTGTGTTCCAGTATAGAAACCATATACTGTATCTCTTGGAGAAATATCAGACTTTGATTCTGATTGGTGAAACTGGATGCGGGAAGTCTACACAGGTACCTCAGGTAAGTGATTGATTTTTAAAACAATTTTAGTTATTTAGGTTGAAAATAATGATACTCGTGACTTTGATGTGGATTCAAATTTTTTCCGGGATAAAAAGTAGCCTATGTCCTTCCTCGGGATACAACCTATCCCAGCAGGCCGAGCGTGGGAGGGGACAAAAATTTTATCCCCGATTATATCCACTGACAAGAGATAAAATTATGCTAGAGCATGGCAACAGGGGAAAGGAGAAGTATATCCCTGTTTGACTTGTGCATAGGACGTAGGTTTAAGTTTATTTTCATACCATTAAATTAGAAAAAACATGTCTCGAGCCAACTGATACATCTTATCCTTTCCCCGTGGATAAAATCTCCCCGCCCATGCTCGGCCTACTGTACCAAATTTCATCAAAATCGGTTGAACAGATGGGCCATGAAAGCTTAGCAGACAGACAGACACACTTTCGCATTTATAATATTAGTATGGATAGGGTACTTAAATTTATCGATTTAAAAGAACTAAATATAAAGAATGCTGAAGAAAAGTTAATATTTTGGCATAACACACTCTCCTATGAAGACACTGAACTTGTACTTAAGTCGTTCATTTAAACTTAAAGTGTGCTATATATTTATTTCACATAAATATCTATTTTGACGACCTCGGTGGTGCAGTGTGTAGCGCCTGTTGTCTTAACGTGCGCAGGTCCCGGGCTCGATCCCTAGCAGGGTCAATTTGGGAATTTATAATTTCCGAATTTTCCCTGGTCTGGCCTGGTGGGAGGCATCGGTCGTGGCTAGTTACCACCGGTACGATGCTGTGTAGAAGCCGAATAGGGGTATGGTTTAATATAGTTATAAATATATGTGTCTAAGTAAGGTGAAAAACGTCTTGAAAATGCTGTGTTTGTGCGAGGCATGATTGCTTTGTACACTCTTTTTCTTGCCAATTTTACAGTGTTTCATCAGGGTCATTTTAGAATAATGAGTTGACGGACATTTAAGACTTTAGCTTCTTTGTAGAGAGTTGCAGTACGATACCTGTATGGCTTTTTAGCATTACCTTTAAAACTGACCTCTGAGCTCTCTCTAGTTCAATCAAAAACATTTTTGCTGCACCGCCCCAAGAGGATGTACAATATGTGAGCAAAGACTGGCTTACATATGGCGCTAAACTGGTAGCGCCTCACAAACAACTGGACACCATGAGTACAGAACTCTAATCAACAATTTTAGTTTTCTTTCTTATACTTGTGCTGTGTGAAACCTTGCTTCTTGCCAAATTTCATGATTCTAGATCTAGGTCAATGGGAAGTACCCTATAGGTATTTATTGGTGAGTGTCAAAATATTATCCGGCATTAACGTATCTTTTGATTGCGTTGAGTTGAAGCTTGATTTTTTTCAGCTCCAAGGTACCATAGATTTAGTTATTTGATATTAATTTGAACTTGATACGACGCGTTCCCGAGAAAAAGGGTTTCCCGAGAAAAAGGGTTTTCTGACAGACAGAAGTAACCCTTTAAGTGTTCCTATTTTCCTTTTGAGCTACGTAAACTTAGAAATTAAAAAATATACTTACTACAAAAGTATGTTTTATAGGTCTACCTAATAAAATATTCTTCAGAGGTAAATGATAAATAAATGATAAATGATTTATTTATTTCATGTAGGACAACTTGTGACACTTATGATACGTCAAGACTCTACCACCGGTTCGGAAAGCTGGTAAATAATTTTAAGAAAAGCTGGTATCAATAAGCTAGTATCAATACAGCAATAAGCTGGTATCAATAATTTTAATTTGAATATAAATGTAATAATTAAGATAGTTAGAAGTTAAAGTTAATGTAACATATTTTAATTTTAATTATTGTAACTTTATTTATGTACTTGCTGTGCCCCAACAGGGTTTATAATGCAAATAAATGAATATGAATATGAATATGAATATATGAAATATAATATGTGTGTACAGATATTATATCATTGGCAAAGAGTCCATATAACCCGATTACCATCGGCTAATCTGTAGGCATTGTTCAATAAGTAATCAGCAGTATTTTCGTCCAATTCTGTTCTCCCAGCTTATACTCTCTTACTTATCATTAAATGGTCGCGGAACTATTACGGGACATCATATTTAACTATATTAGGTATCACCTACTGAAATTTATAAAAAAATTGGCAGTCACAGGAACTGCTGATAGAAGTGAAAACGAATATTTAATTTTTTTTTAATTATTAAATATAAAAAAATAATATGAAAATAATTAAAATATGAACCTTCAAACTAAGGCATTAAAGTTTAATTACGAATGTAGTATATTTGTATTTAAGACCTTTTGTCTTCATAACAACGCGAGCATGGGGCAGCGAGGTGTCTGTGTCGGTGTCGGTGACGCGAATCCACAAGTTTACCCCCTGCCAAAAAGTGCTCAACGCGACTAAAGAATGTTTCACTTAAAAAACAGTTAATTTATATTAGAGCATGCTATTAGCTTCGCTTTATATTTTGTGATATCGAGTAAGAGATATAAACTAATACTAATTATAGTTTCGAAGCAGCGCGTTAGAGTCACTTGAAGATTGAAAGCACTGTATAAAAACCTACTAATTTTATACTTTCTGTTTAAAATTCTGTTCTTTAAATTTATTTACAACAAACTATTTATTACCTATGTGTTATTTATTTATTTACAAAATAATCGAAAATTATTTCTATAATAATTTTCTTTACAAGTGAAGTATATATAATATTATATATTATACAATATTTAATTTAGTATTACTTTAGCTAAAATCTGACAAAAATTTTGTAAGCGTCGGTTTTTTTAAAATATAGAGCTTGGCTGCAGCCTGCAATCAGACCAGCCTGCAAGTGTTGATGTAGCCTAAGGTGGAGCGCGCTTGCCTAGAAGATGCCTATCCACTCTTGATTTGAAGGTACCTATATTAAAAAAGGAGGGGAAACCGGAAGCTGGAAGGGCATTTCATATCCTAGTTGTTCGAATTAGGAACGAGAAATCGCTTCGTACTAGTCCGTGGAATTTGGACTGCGATGATAAAAAAGTGACGGAGGGACCAGATCGAATAGTTCTTGAGCACACTCTCCGAAATATATCTGTTGAATACCGGCAGACAGGCAGTGATGTCTCAACACTAAATGCTCTACCCATAAGCACCTGTTTCGTTTTACAAAACATTATCTTTTAATTCTTATCTAAATGTTTGCCCAAAGAGAATTCTCACAAAATCCCTAATTTTAGTCGACAACGTAATCAAGTACCTACTCCATTTATCTAAGTCGTGTGCAATAAACGTTTTAACTCTCGTAATTCAACCATAAATTCATTAGTCATTCTCATTACCCAGATAAAAGTCATAAGTGTTTTATGCATTTAATTTGTATTACTTCAAAGGTTCCTTGAAACTAATGATTTTAAGCTTGTTTCGTGGTTTAACGACATATTTTAATGTATATAACGGGTACATACCACGATTAATTTTTCGATTAATCGACTGCAGCTGTTGGAGCTCTTATATTGGTCAAACGAAGAGACCCATAGCAACTCGGGTATCAGAACACATTAAAGCGGTGCGAAACAACGATCCTCAAAAGTCTGCGATCGCGGAGCATATCCTACAGCCAGGCACAAAACATTGGATCGAACTCCACAGTCCTCGAGTTCTCTCCACAGACCGCCACTATGTGCCTAGACTAGTGCGCGAAGCGATTGAAATTCGCAAACACCAGAATTTCAATCGTGAAGAGGGTTTTAAACTAGCAAGTATGTGGAATCCAGTGCGACAGACAGCATCGTACGACATCGAAAATTAATAGTGATGTTGTGAGTGTATTTTGCCGGACAACTCGTGAAGTTCCAGCGAAAAGAACAAGAAAGAGGGTAGTTCGCTACCTGCCCTTGACAGCCCGAACTCCATCTCTCGTTGCACCGCAGTGCCGCAGTCCCGTCGTGACCACGACCCGTGCAATTGGGTTGAAATATCGACAAAAAAAAACAAAAAAAAAAAAAACGTGGTAGGTTCCTTCAAAATTTTTTTGTGAATTCTCTTTAATAGTCTATATTACAAGCCTCAAATGCTAATGAGATTTAGTCTCTCTTATCAACCCATTGCCGGCTCACTACTGAGCACGATTCTCCTCTCGGAATGAGAAGGGGTTGGCCACAGTCCACCACGCTGGCCAAGTGCGGATTGGCAGACCGTGCGGGTTTCCTCACCGTTTGAAGCAAGTGATATTTAATTTCTTAAAACGCACATAACTTCGAAAAGTTGGAGCTGCGTGCCCGGGGATCGAACCCGCGAATCTGTACAAGAGGTCGGGTGTCTTAACCACTAGGCTATCATCGCTTCGAGATTATTGAAGTGAAAGCTTCTTTAGGCGCGTTGAGCACTTTTTGGTAATTTTTTATATTGAAGTGTAAAATTTCTATTCAGATATTTATAAAAATGAAGATTCGCGTGACCGTGACCGAAACTAAACTTTAATGCCTTAGCTTTCAGGTTTATATTTTAATAATTTTACTTGATTAAAATTAAAAAAAAAATTGTTTTAACTTCTATCGGCAATTTTTTTACTTAATCTTCAATGAACAAAGCAGCGGTTTCAAAGTTGAATGCTTTATAAACACACAAGGTTAAACGTACATCTGTTTTGGAGGGCTCAGGCGCTGCGCCGATGCCTCTAAGCATCATTAGGTCTGACGTATGGGAGAAATGCGCACGCATTCTGCGGTTGCACCGTAAGCAACCGCAGTTATGTAAACATTGTGTATAAACTGTGCTGTTATGTTATGAAAAAAGTGTGTAAAATCTAAACCCGCCTTTGTAAACTGAAAACCATTGTTGGAGGCGGAGCGTCGAGTGCTTTGATACAGGTATCCGTTCAGCGAACGTGTTGCATCGATTTTACGAAGTTATGAAAAGTTTTACGAACCCTGCGACAGTAAAACTAGTTTTCGCCGCGTTCGGAACATAAATATTGAGAGGTGGCGTGATGTGATTGTGTATGAAAATGGTTTTGTTTATATGCCTGCGGTTGAACAGCAATTTTTGTTAGATGGATTTAATTTCATTTGTGCAATTTCGCTTGTGCAGCAGTTGCAATCATAAAAATTCACAGACGGCGTTGGAATTCCCGTTTAAATCACCAAAATGTTTTGACGACGCTGTATTTCATGGTGTTATAAATAGGAGACCGTGTGGAAGTTGCATCATAACCCTCGCATTGACACAAATACGCATCCGAGGGATTACGAGATGTTTTAATCTTTCCACGCATTCTTTATGTACTGATTCCCGAAGCCCCACACGAAATCCGCTTAATAAAAACGCATGAAGATAGCCTGGGAAATCCTGTATTCAAGATGATGTGGCCTTCGTCTCAAGCAAGCAAAATTCTCACATTTCTACTGTTTTCCGTTGTAGTTTACTGCATTTACATGGACACGTTCCTGTTTCTACGGATACAGAATTACAAAATCGACATGTTAGAGCGCAAAGAAAATGCAACTCGAGAATCCTCCACACATCCATCAGTGAAACAGCATAACTATGAAGACGTCGTATGGATACCTTGTGATATAAATCCTCTTTGCCATCCGACCGTGAAAGCTTTAATGGTTGACCATATTAATCATTACATTTACGGCCCGCTGTGCGCGATACTAGATATCGGTTTAGGTATATCGGATAAAATGTTATTTTTAACACCCAATATGATTTCTCTCTTTCACGTGTTCATTGCTTGTTTGGGTGCGAAGTTTTTGACTTGTCAGAGTTTGGTTGCACGTCGTTTCGCTATAGTCCTGTTCCAAATTCGGATGTTTTTGGATGATTTAGATGGTCACGTCGCTAGAGAAAGAAAGCATATCAAGGGTGAGAGATCAGAGGTTGGTAGTTTGGGTTACTGGGTTGATGGTATATGTGACTTAATAGGTGTTACTGTAATGATGATAGGTATATTACTATATTTAAAATATAATCCACCCAGAAGGGGATACAAAGGTATCCCAGTAAGCACTCTACCTTATCACCAATTGAAAGAAATCAATTCGAGTGAAGACATAGAGAAAGAACACACTGATGTGGGTATATCGTATAAGACTAAGGTAACTTTTCAGAGAATCGTCCAGGTTATCGGCTTGTTTTCTGGCCAAATGGTGCTATCATCGTTAGCTTGGAATAGATATATAGATATGTATCAAGATATGCTAGAGAATTGTACTGAATACGATGTGTTGAGGAGAGAATCTACGTTTAAGTCGGAGACATTTTTCTTCGCCACTGGTTTGTGGAGGATTGTCAATCCACATAGTTACTTGCATTTGCTGTCTCTGGCAGTGTTCTGTGATAAGACTTGGGGGTTCCTGAAAATTGTTCATTATAGTGGTTATATATGTTTAGTCATAACTGTTGGGGCGTCTGAGTATTTAGTCCAAAACATTCGAACGTTTGTCGTTAACAATTGAATTTTTGTTCCATTTTGCCAACCGGTCTTGCCATTTTTGGGTCCGAGAGACGACTCGATACACATTACACCAGGGGGGTTACTACCATCGCTTAGAGCAGTAGTATTACAAAATGACAATTTTATGTCACGAACTTTGACGTCCATAAAATAAAGATTATAATTCTAAAACACAAACGTCATCAATAATAAAACAATACTACTTTAATCAATGGTAGTAATTCCCCAGTTCGGATTTCTAAGAGTTCTAATGATACGAAAGAAAAGGTTCATTTTAGGCCTACTCTTGTACACTCTACCATGAATAGACGGAAATACATAGATTGTATTAAAAATATAATAATTTAGAACAGTAAAGTAAATAACGAGCAAAAAAATAAAAATGTATTTCAAGTTTTCGATACGTTCCCAAGATGGCAACCTTCAGTCGTAGAGAAGGCAGTAGGCGTGAATGTATCAAATGACATTTCTGACAGTCACTGTCAAAATAACGCGTTTTTCTTTTGAAAACGTCAAAAAATATGAATCCGCCATTGTTACCCACTCATGTTTAGTGTTCCATAACTTGGAAATTTTACCACTGAAATAACGACGAATTCGTAGATTTGACCAATTAAAACTGGTCTAGTATTTTTTTTCCTTCATTTCTCTGCTTGTACAAGACTTGGCCTATGCCCCATATAGGTAAATCTGAACCGTCTCCTTTTATATTGCATGTGCAGTCGACATTGTATTGCAATTGTTATTATTAGTTGTATATGTTACGTTGTATTAGAATATAATTATTATTGTTATTGTCGCAGATAAAGATTTATAAGGTTAAATAAAAATCGCCTTTATTGTGGTGATTGTAAGGATCATATTTTTTTAATGTTGTTGACGATAAAAATAGGAAATGTGCTGTGATTTGCGTTGCAACAACGATTTCCACTATCTGAGGCCCAATTGTCTAAGCCAATCGTTATCGTTTGACAGCTTAAAACGTATTACTAGAAATGTATAAGGAGTTCGAACATGCTTTTTGACGTGCAGGCATTTGTGAACTCCTTAAACAGATCGAATTATACGTTTGTCAAACGATTACGATTTCCTTACACAATCGGGGTGCTGATTTATAAATTAAGAGTAGAAGCACATTTATAACACGTGGCCGTAGCAAATACTCGCAATTCGCAACATTTGCTGAGTCAAATCAAATCAGAGTATTTTTGCATGACGAGAATCGTCCTTTTTCATTCATGTGTGGATTCACGAATTGCGGGTGTCTGTCCAACTTAAATGTTATATTTAATTGGTGTGTATGAGTCCGTCATTCAACCCTTTGCTCCTAGCTCTGTACAAAAGGGTAGAGACTTACCAGAGATTTTTTTACCTGACGGCATATACTTATTCACGAATGTGTAACGTGTTTTTATGGATCTGAATTCTGAATTACTTCCATGGTTTTATTATTTAAGAAAATAAATTATATTTTGTTACTTTTGACGTTATGACTCTAAAATTACGATCATTACTAGTGTGATAAACAGATCCAATATGCCAATAGAATATACTTAAAATAGTGAAATCACATTTATCGGCACATAAAATCGAGTGCTACATGTAACTCTTACATGATGCAAGAGTTTGTAAATGTTTAAAATAATAATATGTGAAAGCTGAAAACATACAAAAAGGAAAATTGGTACGTTTATATCATCCTGAGCCAAAATAGCAATTTGCAATAAATAAAATGCGGATTACTTGAAGCAGATAAATGCGATTTCACCCCTATGGTGAATCGATTCAGTATATTTTGTCTACTTAATATTAACTATAACTTAAAGCGATTATAGGGATTCAAATTATTGAATTTATTATTCATAGTACAAAGCATTAAAATAATTCCCTCCGAACTGATTTTATATACAAAATCATATAATGAATATATTATAAATATGTTGTGCTACAAACTTATCTGACCCGGTGACAGACAGCGTCGCTAGTAGGTATCTAGATGAAAATAAAATAAAAACCAAAACCTAAAAAGGCATAAAAATTAGTTCAAATTTTAGCCACCGTGCCAGAAAAGTTTGACGGACTTTACCTATGGATTTAAGAAAATGGGTAAAACAATAAAATGATTATTATGAGGATATTTCTCAATGCCGAATGTTAAAGTTTATCTTAATACCTACCTACTGCCAGCCCAGCGTCCAAAATGCTGTCATTTAGCCCCACAAACTTACATGACCCGGTGACAGCTTCGCTGTTATCACCATTAAAATTTTTTTTTTATATAATTAAAAAAAACTAGACAGGCATTAAATTAGTTCCAATATCGGCCACCCAGGTCAGATAAGTTTGTGGGACTATAGCTAACAAGTGAACATAATTTAAAAAAAACACCACTGCTCTGCCATATTTTTTTTTCAAAATATTTATAGCCAGTTTTTTTTATTGATTGATTTATTTATTGATAGCTTTCATGTCTTACATACTAATACAAATTATTCATAATATAATAAGCATGCATGGACATGAGGCCCTGTCAGGGCGTTGCTAAATGTTAACATTATTATTATTAGTTTTATCTAATTATTATTATTAATTTATTTAGCACATAATATATGTAACATACAAAATACCTAATTATAATTTATAATCTATTAAAACATGTGATAATAATTTACATATTTTAATATTTTATTTAATAGATCATGATATTCACTCGGGATGCGACTCCAGTCCATACATCAAAATCTGTTCAGGCATTTAGAAGTTGTGGTGGAATACATAAACTCACAAACATTCATAGTTCATACATACATGAACCCTGACAACATTACACTCCATTTTTTGGGCAGTCGTCAGTCGTGTAAAAATAAAACACTAGAGATATTCGAGTAAGGGTAACTATTCAAAATTCAATATTTATTTTTTCATTTCATTTATTCAAATTGGGTACAGTGTACCCAATTTGAATAAATTGACGTCCAATAACTTACAAAACATGATGGTGATAATAATCAATTACGGTATCTTAAAACTAAAGCTACGAGGGTTCCAAACGCGCCCTAATCAGAGAAGAGCCCACAAAATCAGCCGGGTAAGCAGTGCTTTTATGCCTCTATGACCTGCAGGATATAGCGACAAATGATTCTGTAGTCGGGTAGAAATTGATTAAACAATGGGTTCATGAATTATGAAATAGGTTATCATACTAAATAAATTGAATACCTAAAGGCTACTTACCTAAAGGCTGACGCAATTCGCTGTATTACAGCGAATTGCGTCAGCCTTTAGGTAAGTAGCTATAAAGATGGTGGCTGACTTACTAACTGAATCGTGTATCTATCACTATCATCACTACAGCCTATTAACGTCCCACTGCTGGGCACAGGCCTGAACTCTCATAGGAGAGCGGGAATTAGAGCTTAGACCCACCACGCTGCTCCAATGCGGGCTGGCGGGCTTTAACGACTATAATCATGTTAGTGATAATAACCGGGACCGACGGCTTAACGTGCTCTCCTCTCCGAGTCACGGGGGTGAAACACCGCCAACTTCCAACTCCGGGCTGGCACTGAGAATTTCTTAATTGAAAAACCCAATACCTAACTTTTCATGCCCGACCGGGAATCGAACCCAGGACCTCGTGATCCGTAGTCGACTATCCACGACTATGGAACCACTAGACCATCGAGGCAGTAAACTGCTGGTCTTAGAGACATGAAATTTGGAGGGTGTGTTCTTTGTGAAGAGTAGGTGTCCACTAAGAAAGGATTTTTCGAAATTCCATCCCCAAAGGGGTAAAATAGGGGTTGAAAATTTGTCATTAATACTCTTATGACTATATCCATGCTTTAATGTCACTGAAAGTCAAATTGAATTGAAAGTCAAATTGACTATAATCCATGCCAAAAACCACGTCGATCTGTTGCTCTACTGCGCCCCCTGTTAGTTTTACAATAATAAATATTTTTAAACTATCGGTTAAAGTAAAAAAGTGCGTCCTAATTTTGATGACGTTACTATTCAATAAATAATGTACATAAACAAAATCCCATAAAAACATAGAAGGCAGGCGAAGGTCACAGACTAAGGTGTTAGCAATAAAACATAGAAGGCAGGCGAAGGTCACAGACTAAGGTGTTAGCAATAAAACATAGAAGGCAGGCGAAGGTCACAGACTAAGGTGTTAGCAATAAAACATAGAAGGCAGGCGAAGTTCACAGACTAAGGTGTTAGCAATAGTAAAACATAGAAGGCAGGCGAAGGTCACAGACTAAGGTGTTAGCAATAAAACATAGAAGGCAGGCGAAGGTCACAGACTAAGGTGTTAGCAATAAACCATAGAAGGCAGGCGAAGTTCACAGACTAAGGTGTTAGCAATAAAACATAGAAGGCAGGCGAAGGTCACAGACTAAGGTGTTAGCAATAAAACATAGAAGGCAGGCGAAGTTCACAGACTAAGGTGTTAGCAATAAAACATAGAAGGCAGGCGAAGGTCACAGACTCAGGTGTTAGCAATGGCAGTTAGACCTTGGTTCATAAATAAAGCGATATGCATGACTGGTCTCCTGTACCTTTGATTCCTTGCCCTTGATTCTGGGCCCTTGACTGCGATCTTACCTTTGATTCCTTGACTGGAATAACGGGAGGTGGAACAAGACCAGACACATCCATATGTAGTGAGGATGAAATTTATTTCTGCGACGATTTTTCGGCAACATAATATCTTCTTCTTAATATATAAAACAAAGTCGGGTTTGTTCGAACACTTATTACTCTAAAATATTCTACGAAATCTACGAAAAAATATTTTTCCTTCATTTTCCCATAAGTACTAAGTGTTCATGGGTTTTGTAACTGTCAAAAATTTAATGTTCATCACGTCGATACGGTAAATTAAGGAGTTCCCGCGGGAACCGAAAAACCTCAAACCACCCGGACGAAGTCGCGGGCATCAACTAGTTATTATACATGAATGAGTCATTGTTGCGTCTATCGAGTAACCTGAACACATACCTACCTACCGCAATTTTGCTACTTATAGGTATGTGAGTTGTGACTTGTGACTATGTGTTTTTCTCGGAAAACCGTTTAAAATACAAATTAAGGATTAAAAAAAACGTGCGGTGTCGTGGGACTGTTGTCCCACGACACCGCACGTTCCGTCAAGGAACGAACGACGTCAAGGAACGAAGTTCCTTATTACATAAATATAAATTTCGAGTTCTAGTCGAGGTAAAAAAAAACGCGAGCATGTCGCATAATATATGCTCGCGTTGTTAAGAAGACAAAAGGTCTTAAATATAAATATATTACATTCGAAATTAAACTTTAATGCTTTAGTGTTAAGGTTTTATTTCGAATAAACTATACATAAAATTCTTACTCCACGCATTTTCGTTACAGACGTTTATTGCCGGCTAGGGTACAATAAATTAAACCTATCTACCTACCTATAATCGGTTTCTACACGGCATCGCACCGGAACGCTTAATCGCTTGGCGGCACCGTCTTTGCCGGTAGGGTGGTAATTAGCCACGGCCGGAGCCTTCCACAAGGGCAGACCAGGGAAAATTCAGAAATTATAAGTTCCCAAATTTACCCTGCCGGGGATCGAACCCGGAGGCCGGGACCTCCGCACGTTAAGAGGATATGGCATGGACGGGAAACTGAGAAAAAGTGAGCGTACGCAGCGCGAAAACTTCTTAAAATTATTAATTTATCGAAAAAAGGAAAACATGGCGTGGCACGGATACATGTGGATTTTATGGTGCAAGAATATTTTCTCTATTGTAATTATCCACGGAGGGAACAGACAAATGTTTTTGTATGGAGAAACCGCCGGGAGAATTCCTCTTAAGACAAAAGCGCTCAACATTGCGCCAGGGAGGTCTTCATCAACTTATTACAAGTACTTACAAGAAGTTCCATTTTTTGATCTCCGGAAGGGTTCATTTGGGAATTTTTAATTTAATGAATTCGCTTTGGTTTGAATCTGGTGGGAGGCTTCGGTGGACTAGCTTCGGCTAGTCATCACCCTATTGGTAAAGACGTGCCGTGCCACCAAGCGCTTTCCGCTACGATATCGTGTAGAATTCGATTAGGGGTATGGGCCTTTTATAACTGCCATACCCCTAACAGGTTAATCCGCTACCATCTTAGACTGCATCATCACTTACCAAGTTACCATAAGGTGAGACTGCAGTCAAGGGCTAACTTATAGTGGAGTTAATAATGTCCTTCCGACCTAATTTCCAGAGAGATTACCCATCTGCGCGGGAGATATTATAGTGCTCTAGTGTGTTCACATGCCTAGGTGCACTCTCTGTTCCTTTACTCTCATAGCCCGATGGGACGGAAAATCCGACACGACCGGAGAGAGATCAGGCGCAGGTCCGACGGCTTACCGTGCTCTCCGAGGCACGGGGGTGAAACACCGCCAACTGCCTAACTCCGGGCTAGTACTGAGAATTTTTGCCAGAAAAATCCAATTCTTGTTATGGCCCAACCCGGGACTTCAACCCGTGACCTCGTCGACCGCAGTCGGACATGCTAACCACTAGACCAACGAGGCAGTTAATGGGGTTAAAACAAGCCGAGGTCAATGATCGCATATTAATTTTCGGGTGGGTAACACTAGCACGTGTAGCGTGGCGTGATTGTGTCGTGTTGCCATATCGCGCGATAAACACGCGATATGGCGGGGCGCGTGAAATGTCATCACACGTCATCGCGTGTCAGATGGTCTACACCTACAGTATCACAAATTCATCTGACCCGGTGGCCAAAAGTGGAACCAATTTTTATGCCTGTTTTGATTTTATTTTATCTATATATCTATACTAATATTGTAAATGCGAAAGTTTGGATGGATGGATGGATGGATGTTTGTAACTAAATCAGGCCAGAACGGCTGAACGGATCTGGATGAAACTTGGCGCAGAGATAAATTATACTTCGTCGCTTCATTCTTCAGATATAATTCATTGAACTATGTAGTAGTTTCCTTCACGTAGAAACAACCAAACGCACGTTCTTCAGAGGAGTTATAAAAAAGAACCCCTACTAACCGCCTCTGTCTCGCGCGACACAGCGGCTTCGTTCGTCATTCCTTTTTCGTGCGTAGCAACGATCACACGTTCCTACTTTCTACACACTTAAGATAATTTTATCTGTAAATAAGTATAAAATAATATTAAAATTAGTCTGTCTGACTAATTAGTAGTCGGGTGAGTCTTTAATCTTTCATTTTCAGCAATTTATTTCAGCACTACGTGGTTGAGTAATCATTATTAATTCATGCAGTGTTTATATTTTACACTAAAGGTTTTATTGGGGGTTGGCCAAGAGTCAACAAGAAGGAGAATAAACCTTTCAGCATGACGCGCCTAAGCAATTATACTTTCATGCAGTGTGTGTTACACTAAGGGTTTTCCTGGCGGTTGTCCGAGGGTCAACACGAAGGAGCATAAACCTTTCAGCATGACGCGCCTAATAAATAATACTTTCAGGCAGTGTTTGTTTACACTAAAGGTTTTCCTGGCGGTTGTCCGAGGGTCAACACGAAGGAGAATAAACCTTTCAGCATGACCCGCCGAATCAAGCATACTTTCATGCAGTGTTTGTTTACACTAAAGGTTTTCCTGGCGGTTGTCCGAGGGTCAACACGAAGGAGAATAAACCTTTCAGCATGACGCGCCTAATCAAGCATACTTTCATGCAGTGTTTGGTTACACTAAAGGTTTTCCTGGCGGTTGTCCGAGGGTCAACACGAAGGAGAATAAACCTTTCAGCATGACGCGCCTATTATATTATACTTTCAAGCAGTGTTTGTTACTCTAAAGGTTTTCCTGGCGGTTGTCCGAGGGTCAACACGAAGGAGCATAAACCTTTCAGCATGACGCGCCTAACCAATTATACTTTCATACAGTGTTTATTTACACTAAAGTTTTTTCCTGGAGGTTGCTCGAGAGTCAACACTATGGATAATAAACGTTTCAGTACGACGCGCCTGAGGAATTGTGGTACAATACTATGTAAAATGTATGATTTCCTAAGGAGGATACTAAAAATAAAAGTTAAGTAAGGAGGGTACTTAAAATAAAAGTTAGTATTGAATCAGCTATACGCGCTCATTACAGGAATTACACTTTCATGCAATGTTAAATTGCACTAAAGGATTTCCGGGAGGTTACTCGAGAGGTAACACGAAAGAATATAAACGTTTTCAGCATGGATCGCACTTAAGAAATTGCTCGTCCATGGAGTGTTTAATTGCACTAAAGGTCTTTCCAGCGGGTTGCCTAAAAGCTAGACGCGTCTGGCGATGGCATCTGCCCAATTAGCAGTCCGGCGATGAAGAATTTGCCCACCAAATCAAGATAGCTGGCACTTAGCAAGCTGTTAACCGTCCTCTGAACAAGGGGGAAGACGTTGAGGGTCAAAGTGGACCAACGATCGGATACGTCACCAAGGCCCAGCTTTGTAAGCCTAACACAAATTGATTTCGACCAATACTTGAGAAGTAACCGGAATTCAGGTAAATACTATGCACCTACCATTACCTTCTACTTCATTTATCAACTGCTGTAAATTATTAACAATCTTCAGTTTTTACTGGGTCAAGGATTGTATGGATACCGACTTACCTACGAGTACTTAATTCGAAATCAAAGCTAAACATTATCTCTCGTACCTAGGTGTTACCGCTGTATCAAAATAGTGGACATGATTTATTCAATCATAAGTACATTATAATATATTATATTATAAGTGTTTGCATCGCCTACCCTTTTTTGCTTTGTGATCATAGTTCATACACTATCACCGCCAAGGCCAAAATCCTTATACTAATGAGGTTCTGTTTTTAAGATAAATCTATTAGCATGGAGGCACAATAAAAGTGTTTATTATTTACGGCGACAGATAAACAGAATACTTAAAAATATCTATGTATTTAATTTCTTTCAAGCAAGTAAATGCAATTATTAATCTAATACCGTTACCACAAAACGTTATTTTAAAATGTAAACCTATGGAACAAATTCCATAATAAAATCTCTGGAGTACCGTCTTAATAAAAAGGTATATCTGATCGACTATAAAAAAGACTAGTTAAATTCTATACCAGTGTTTTAACTTTCAATGAAACACTTGTGGTGGTTCTAGTCATTTCTTTAAACGTTACAGTTTACATAATATCTGCCCGGCTATAACATGAAAAGATCTAGCATTTCAGATTTTTATTTTGGAGACTGCAATAAACAATAAAGTTATATCGAAGCACTCTTACTAGATAACAAATATTTATATATATATATATATTCAGCTTAACACCACTACTTAAGTTTTCAGCCTTTGCATATTTCAGTGCCTTACACGCAGTCACTAGACCTAAAAGAAACATAAATGTTTCATTTAGTGTATGCAGATTCAAGATCTGTTGCTCAAAATTTTCAGATGTAATTGTTTACAATGCAAAGCCTCATGGAATCAAACTTACATACACCTGCGGAGTGGTAACTAAAGTTCTGAGAATTCTGAGGTAATAAATATATCTTTATCTTTTTTTTTTTTATCAGCTAAGTACTTCAGCAATAAATCAATTTATTTGCAAATACTGATGTAGATACAGAAACGTCGAATTTGAAAAAAAAAAAAACTGCTAGTAGAAATCCTCAGCGTGGTAGGTACGCAAAGAACTTTTACGAAGGAAATGTGTGGTAAGATTGCAAAAATTACCCACAAGTTTTATGTTTTTTCCCTAACAACGTAGGTACTCTCGAGTTTTACAACTTAATAGTGCCCGGGAAGCATATATCATACACCCGTTGACAGGTAATACGGTTGATTATGCTTAAAACAGTTCGAAAAACCAAAAACTAACAAAGAACTTTCTTCTTTTTGGAAGTCGGTTAAAAATAAAGATAATCTAACGGCGAGTATTTTGACGACCGGATGTAGATTATATTATAATATTACATACTTAATAGTGTAAAATCACCAGCTAATTACTGTTTTAAAGATATTTCGTGGGCATTTGTTTAAAAAGTAAAACGCGTAAAACGAGGGTTGTCTTACCCGAAGCGGGGATCCAAGCGGGGTGCCAAGGGTCACTGGTAGAGATCTCGTATAGAGATAACCTACCTACCTTCCTGGTCCACTATGTTTCTGTTTTTCTAAGTATTTCATAAATTTTTGGTAAAAAATAAAATAAAAAAGAATTTTAAGTTTAAGATCCATTCATATATATCCATTATCCACATATTGGAAACAATCTTCGAAAAAAAAAAAAAATTTTATATATATATACATAATCGGACTGGAGACATCTGGACTCGAGCCGGGGTGTTCTGGTGTCGTGGCCGCCCTGTTTCCCAACTGAGCTATTTTAATCTTGTAGATGGCTATTAGGTTATTTTCGTTACGGAATTTCTGGATTCGGTCTCCACGCTCAAGGCCCGCGATAGAACCTATGCAATAGCTTAATAATACGTACATCGTAATCACTCGTGGCAAACATGGTACGTAAACAATATGCCCCCGCAACACTTGCCTAGAGCAAAATTAAAATTCTTGTTTAGTCAAATCAGACCCTGAATGAGAGTTACCAATTAAGACATTAATGGAAACCCAAAATCGGCTTAGAGCAGTGGCCGCAAATGTAACATTTGGATCACGCTTACCTCACATAGATCAGCGGTGTCAGTGCATCTTCCATAAAATATCAGGGAATTAATGCATCCATTCAAAAATTCTCATTTTAAATAGCTTATAATGAGGTTTATTTCTCTCATTTCATGTTTTTTATTAAAACTCTATATTCAATGGCCTGAACAGCTAAGTTATCTATCGTTGAAAAGTATCTTACTTTAAAGCTCCTAACGTCTGTGGGGCAAGAAAGTTCAAACCAATCGATTAACCCTTCAAAGTCGATAGTAGTCGGTCACAATATCGACCGAATATTCATTCTTCACCTATAATTTCGGGGTAACTTTTACGCGGATAGGAATTTATTAAATTCCATAACTTTAATGACGATATCATTGTTCGACAAACAACTTAAAACGGTATTTTAATATAAAATTTTACTCAAATATATAGCTAAAGCAATACTGGAAATACCTTCACAACAGGACCAGAATAAAACGGTTCTTTTCCCGCCGCGCTTCCAAAAAAAAAAAAAAACAAAATATGCATTTTTATGCTCCTGGGCAGGATTTCACACATAAACGCCCCATTGGATGTCTGTTGTGCTAATTGTGTAAATAAAATAAAGTATTGTCCCGGCTAATATACTTTGTACTAGATTATAAACCTTGCAGTATTGACATCAATAACTCCATTCATTCCGTTCCATTCCATTCGTTTGCATCGAAACTATAATACGTTTATGCTTGTTACTAGCAACTAAAGCAAAAGAGCGCAAGATTATATTATTGGTAAATTGAAATTTATTTAAATTGAAACTTTGTACAATAAATACTTAAGAAAATTTTTAAAGTCATCTTAAACGTACGTAGATAAACTTCTCGGGAAATCAGCAGATGCCACACTAAACATAAACTGTTTAAAACATTACAGCTCAAATAAGAGATAAGAAGAATAAATAAAATTATTGATAACAATAATTAGTATCTATTCAGTGTAGATACAGTTCTTGCAAAAATATATATTATCTCTTAACATCTACATAGTTCAATGAATTATATCTGAAGAATGAAGCGACGAAGTATAATTAATGATTAAACGAACTTACCTGTAAGTGAAGTTCTATCATAATTATATGAGTCGCTTCATTCGAAGATATAATATTAAGCTCCCAACCCACCCATCCCAAAACATATTTTCGCAAGAGCTTTAAGTATAGGTACCTATATCTCTAAACTAAATGACGAACGAAGCCGCTGTGTCGCGCGAGACAGAGGCGGTTAGTAGGGGTTCTTTTTTATAACTCCTCTGAAGAACGTGCGTTTGGTTGTTTCTACGTGAAGGAAACTACTACATAGTTCAATGAATTATATCTTCGAATGAAGCGACTCATATAATTATGATAGAACTTCACTTACAGGTAAGTTCGTTTAATCATTAATTATAGTCTAGATTATAATTTTTTTTGGAGTTTACTCCTTAAGAATCGATTTTCATATAATATAAGCCCGGGGTATGAAAATTTATGGGGAGTAAAATCAAACTTTCCGTTACGTTACGTTATGTTTATGTTTCCATGGTAACATTTGTTTATTTCCATGGTAAATGGTTCCACATTTCGTTCGTAAGGAGTAATTTCCAGTCGTTCGTCGGAGCTAACACGCACATGTTTTTCTAAATAATTATCCTTATCGACACTAATATTGTAAATGCGAAAGTGTGTCGGTCTTCTAAGCTTTCATGGCCCATTCGCATTTATAGTACTAGTATATCGATACCTCCCACGTAAGTCGTTGTATCCCCATAACCGCAATTTTACAATAGAGCATTTTAAAGATTGAAATTGGACTAAAAACTGCATTTATTATTGTATCTTGGTGAAATTTGGTATATGAATGTAATTTATAGTATTCTTGACTATGTTAAAAGATTTTTTTTTTTTAAATGTATATTTTCTGAGATATCGTTCATACAACATTTTACTGTGGAGTACAGGCTGCCCCATTTGTTGTACCTATCTCATACTTACAACATTATACCGCGGAGTTTTGATTTCGTCAGTTGTTGTTTATGATAGTTACAACAATTTAAACTGCAAAATATAAGTTTCATTCCATTGTATGTGGTAATACCCATATACATCGGTTAGAAATTTATGTGTGTATGTGATTAAATTCTAGGTTAAGAAGTAAAAAAAAAATATTATCAAGGATAAATTTCTTTAATTTTTTAATAGGAACAATACATACTAGTCATTTTGGGACCATTTTCATGAAAAGTAATATCTTCAAAAAACAAAATAATAATGAACATTAATCTTAAAAAAAAAACAGAAAGATTCACTTCCATTACTAGGTATAATCAATAAATTCGAAAACAAAACAATCATAGTAAGGTTATTTAGACACATAATAAAAAGGACAAAAAAAAAACATACGCGCCGAATTGAGAACCTCCTCCTTTTTTGGAAGTCGGTCAAAAATCAAAACATAGCTCACTCTCTCTACGATATTTTAGTAACATAACAAATTCTATTAATTAGAATCATAAAATTAAAACTGTAGAACATAAAATTAAAATATGACTTACTAGCGAATGCCCGCGACTTTTTAGCTTTTTTGGTTCCCGCGGGAACTCTTTAATTTTCCGGGATAAAAAGTAGCCTATGTGCTATTCCAGACTATAATCTATCTCTGTGCCAAACGACATGGTCAAAAATTGTATGGAAGTCTGACCCAGAATGTCCAGAGATGAAATCTATGTCATTAAATAGTACAGATCTTATATTTAAAGAATAAGAAAGTTACATACAGCTTAGCAGCCGTGGATTAAAATTATGAACGTTATAAAGAATTGATTATGTTGCTCAGTTTTTGTCGTGGTAATATACCTACTTTACTCAAGAAACTTATAATTATTGAGTGATGTTTTAATTTTGTATATTAATCTCAGATAATATAAAATCCTAAGATTAAGCTTTAAAAACCGGTTGGGCAGCTTTTATTGGTTTAAAAAAATATAAAATATTATATTTTATATGAGACTTTTCACGACCGAGACCTAGATGGCGCTGTACGAGTTATGTAGCAGATGTCGCTGTTTGGCATTAATTCCCGCTATTTTTTCAACTAGCTTTACAGCTCTGGGTTCTAGCCCTTTTGAAACTGAGAATTAATGCCATGACGTAGTGCTGTCAGTACTTAAGTACTAATTGATTGGTCATTTGTTTTTATTTATATGTTAGCTAAAAATCAAAATGAGTGAGCATTATTTGAATGAACATTAAAACCGCTATTATAATGCTTAATTTTATCTATCATCGTTTATAATAGATAATATAGACTAGCAACATTAAAGGCATAGGATATTCCTACATCCTTGGGCATAAGTTTAATCATAGACAGTAGAATATGTCTAATTGACGTCTGACGTTAATTCGACGTAAGACAAAGATCACGTGATTTTTAACATTAAAAATCGATTGAAAGTCTCCTTTCATCAATATTTTTTCAGCGACTGCTATGAAACATAATTATATATTTAAAATTCATTGTTTATTTTAATTAAATTATTTGATGTGCTCGTATGTTTGGACAGCCTGGGTCAAAAATCGACCATCTCCTTTCAGCCGATCCGTTCAGCCATCGGGGCGTGATTGAGTAACAAACATCCATACATCCATACATCCATCCATACATCCATACATCCATACATCCATCTAAACTTTCGCATTTATAATATTAGTAAGTAAGATTAAGTAAGACTTAATAATTTCTATGAGATCAAGACAGCTAGAAATCAGCTTACGATTTATAATAATTATTATTGGCATTGTAACTACCTTGTAATCCACAACCAAATGAATCACTGGATGATTTTTAGGAGCAAAATTGGATGCTTGGCATCGTAGTTTAATTGAGATTTCTTTAGTCTACCACCTACTCTTATTAGACATTGTGAGTCGAGGAAGGGATTAAAACGCTTGAGACTGTCAGTGAGATGTTTTTGTTGGCGCAACAACTTCAGAGCTTGGGGATAGCTCTGCGGCCTGGACGAACTTGAAAATCGCCATTTCACTATCGTTTTTAACTCGGGAACGGATAGGGGTCCAGTCCCGCGTTGAGTTGCGTTGCGTGAATTAGACCCGAAGCGCTTGCACCAAGCTACCACGTGGGGTAACTTAGGAAATGTACTGAATTTAGTCAGCAAACCTTCCTCGACATCAGCAACGTTTGATACTAACGGGATTGATTGAGCGTTAATTCCGGGCAAGTCGGACTCACACAAAATAGGGACATCTCCGGCCCATGGTGAAGGATCGGCCTCAAGCCATGGCGGATACCACCAAAGAGGCGACTCGACCAATTGCGAGAGGTAACAACCGCGACTCGCCGAGTCGGCGGGGTTTTGTGTTGAAGGCACGTGCTTCCACGCAATATTTGGTGTCAATGCTTGAATTTGAGACACACGATTTCCTTCATACGTCTGCAGTGCGTGAGGTGGTTTCTTAAGCCAGGAAAGCACGACGCCGGAATCACACCAGGCCAAAGTGCAATCAATTTTGAGTTTGCCCTTAAGAACACCGAGGATGTGCTCGAGAAGGTGAGCAAGTAAAAGCGCGCCGCTTAATTCCAGCTTGTTAACGGTAAGCTTTTGACTTGAAGGAGCAATGCGAGACTTCGCAAACAGTATTTAGGCCGAAGCTCTACCATCAGAAGTTAGAGCGCGTAGGTAGACTGTGGGTAGAAGGGTGCGGTGTCTGAAGATTTGCAGTATCAGAATCTGTTGCTACTTCTCAGTTATTGTCAAAAATGTCTCCATCTATTATAATTGCTAGCTCATTCATTTCCGATTCATCAAAACTTATTGGTAATGGAGACTCTGAAACAGTAATAACTTTTTAATTTCATTAGCGGCGCCCAGTGGTTTTACCCGCGTAAATCGTATAAGGAACACACTCACCAAATTTCACGTCTCTAGGACCAGCTGTTTAGTCTCTGCATTCATAGACCAGTCACTAAGTCAGTCAGTCAGGACAAAGCATTTTATAAAATACTAGTTGATACCCGCGACTTCGTCCGCGAGGATTGAGGAGTTTTAGTTCCCGCGGGAACTCTTTAATTTTCCGGGATAAAAAGTACCCTATTATTTAATCCGGACTTCTAACTTTACGTCTGCAAAATTTAAAAGCAATCGGTTCAGTAGTTACGGCGTGAAAGCGGAACAAACATACAAACAAACTCACTTTCCCATTTATAATATTAGTAAGATAAGATAAGATAAGATTATTTATGGCCCAATTTTAGAAAAGACTTTTGACATACAACATTGAATTTAAGTTAAAAAGAATGTAATAGCAACGTAAAATACCTATAGCATGTCACGATACAACGAAGTTTAGAATAACAACTTCCGAAGTAAAATGTTGTATTTATTACATACAACAATATTTTCATTTTAATGTATACGTAAAATGTTATATGTATTACATACAACATTTTTAATGAACGCTCAACAACGTACCTATACTGTTGTAAGTAATCTATACAACATTTTAGGTTGGTATCACCAAAAAAAGTAACATTTACAGAGTAAATGCTAATAAAATAATCCTAAAAGAAATATACCAGTGATATTTTGGAGGGTCGAATCACAAAAACTGAATTAATTTAATTTAATCTAATGAAACATTGTTATTTTCAATAGGTTTCTCGGAGTTGCTATTTTGTGTACTCGTATTAATGACCAAATCACATAGTCTACGCCCTCTTGTTATTATACCTGAACGTTTCATTTTTATATATTTGAAGTAATTCAATTACGCAAGTTAATTTTGAGAGAAATTAAACGCTTCCTTCCTACCGCGTGCGGCCTGTTGAAAGTCCGGCGTGGTCTGTTGTACAGTATGTGACAAATACGAGACGCGTGCGCGTGATTCTTCCCGTCCCGCACCCCGCGTAAACCATTGCAAAGGTAGATACAATGTTGTAGTCCGTTCTTGTTCGAAACTTACAACAAAATACGTCTGGCAAATCCTTGTAAAAATCATATTTTTGAGTTTTTTTCACATTGAATGCATAAAATAATACAAATTAGGACAGTTTTCAGCAAAAACGTTAAACGGCATTTTTGTGGCATACAACAACTTACGTGGGAGGTATCGATATAATCTATACTATATCCAAACAGTTACGTAACGAATAGGTGTAGAATCTTACAATTTATTAGGGTTACGTAGACGTACCTCAAAAGGAAAAAACGGAACCCTATAAGGGTTCCGTTTTTTCCTTTGGCTCACTTTGTTGTCCGTCCATCTGTGAGACCCTTTTTCTCAGGAACGCATGGAGGTATCAAACTGAAATTTATATCAAATACTCAGGTCTACTGTCCCTTGGAGCTGTGAAAAAAACAAACTTCTAAGCCAACGCAATCAAAAGATAAAGCCGTATACGCTGCAATTTTTCGACACTCGCAAGGGAATCAAAACCTACAGAGTACTTCCTGGGAACTCAGAATCTTGAAATTTGGTACGAAGCAACTTCTTATAGCACAGATGATGGGAAAATTGCGAAAGGCATAAATTTTTTGTTACATAATTTAATAAAAATATTTTTAATAATTTTAAACTCCCTACAGGTTTGTACGGAACCCCCGGTGCGCGAGTCCGTCTCGCACTTTGCGGGTTTTTTTTATTTACATAGTATGCGTTCTAAGTGTTTACGAGATAATTTTATCGATATCGTTTCCATCATAATATATAGGTTCTTGATGATAATCATTTAGAAGTGGGTGCTCAAACTCTTATGTTAGTGTATTGGTAGCTACTAGCTACTAGCTAATGCCGGCCTCAGGTGGTACTTGTAGCGTAAATACGTTACGAGCACGTTAAGCCGTCGCGTCGATCCCGGTTATTATCACTAACATGATAATAGTCGTTAAAGCCCGCCAACACGCATTGGAGCAGCGTGGTGGGTCTAAGCTCTAATTCCCTCTCTCCTATGAGAGTGGAGGCCTGCGGCCAGCAGTGGGACGTTAATGGGCTGTAGTGGTGGTGGTGGCATTGTCATAGTTTATGGAAACTTTCAGGATTATAAAAAAATCGGTAATAAACGAATGGTTAAGATAAGACCCTTGCCTCCTTTTCGGATAGTCCTGGGTTTTGACTCCGGGCACGCATTTCTACCGAGTTATGTGTGTTTTGAGCAATTAAATATCACTTGCTTTAACCATCTGTTCCTACGTATACCTTTTCCTATTTTGTGCTTTAACGGTGAAGAAAAACATCGTGAGGAAACCCGCATGCCTGAGAGTTCTTCATAATGTCCTCAAACTTGTTTGAAGTCTTCCAATACGCGCTCGGCCAGTGTGGTGGACTATTTACAATACAACACGCATAGAGTTGCGAGGAAAAACAATAATAAAAAAAATTAAGATAAGCACAAATTAAGAGGAAATCGGGAACCTAGCTGGAATTTACGTTATTTGATAAAATTTCGATGAAGGAAAAAACTTATGGTAGGTTTACTTGCCAAATCCACATGAGTACAATGGCTCTATACTTTTCATATTACAAATCTTTATTTAACACTAGCTGATACCCGCGACTTCGTCCGCTTTGGTTGAGGTTTTTTGGTTATCGTGGGAAATCTTAAATTTTCCGGCATAAAAATTAGCCTATGTGTTATTCCGGGCTATAATGATGGATGGAAGGATGTTTGTTACTCAATCACGGCTGGACGGATCTGGATGGGCACAGAAAAGATTATAGTCTGGAACAACACAGACTATATACTTTGTATCCCGGAAAATGAAAGAGTTTCCGCGGCAACCAAAAAACCATAACTCACGCGGACGAAGTCGCGGGCATTAGCCAGTGAAATGATATTATTTCAAGTCTATTCAAGTGATTATTTAATGTAATGTTACATGTCTTGACTTTCTTTGCCAAAGAAAGTCGAGACATTCCATTTGGCAAAGACCGATTTTGTCGCACTAGTACTTGTAGCCAAATGCTCTATTTTATTATACTGATTATATACTGAAGCGATTGGCCTAAATTGTATTTTTGACTAAGTAGCTGATGCCCGCGACTTCGCCGGCGTGGATGGAGGATTTTTGGTCCCCGCGGGAACTCATTTATTTTCCGGGATAAAAATTAGACTATGTGTTATTCCAGTTATTCCAGACTACAATTTTTTTTACAACTGCTTGCCAAATATCCAGATCCGTTCAGCCGTCCTGGCGTGATTGAGAAACAAACATCCACCCATCCATCCATACATCCATCCATCCAAACTAGCATTCAAAATATTAGCTCTCTCTCTGCGTCGTATTACTCATTACTGAGAGTAATGATCCATTAATCAAACAATGGTAGGAGTTTTCTTGGGATAATAATGAAGTGGGCTCTCACGTCCTTCCGCATACGACTCTACTATAAGAGTATTCAAACTTTTAGGTTTTTGTTACGATTATTATCAGATTATTGATAATAACCGGGACCGACATGCTCTCCGAGGCACGGAGAAAACGAAAAGGCCAAATTTGAATGTCCAAATTCGGTCACCCATCCAGTAACCGTCTTGGGTCAACGTTGCTTAACATTCGCAATCGACTGATATGCATTGTCACAACTAGGCCACTCGTCCCTCAATAATAATGAATGAATGAAAAAACTTTATTGCACACCAAAAAAGTTACATGAAAAATAACAAAGTATATATTATCAAAACTAACATGGTAGTATGCAAATGCGGCCTTATTGCTGCAAGCAATCTCTACCAGGCAACCCTTGGCTAGAGAGGAAAAAGTAAAGATAACAGGATAGTGCAAGTAAAACTTAAACACATTAGATATAATACTAATTAATAGTCAATAAAATATATACCTACTAGGTAAGATACTATAAATAAATAAACTCAATACTATACTCAATATGTATATATACACACATACATATATATATATATAAATACATATCCATAAATACTTACAATATATTTTGAATAAACATAAATATGGTACACGATAGTAATAAAAATATATGCATAAGTGGTTGAGATAAACTAATGTTGACTAGGATTGTATAGAAAGGTAATGCTTATTCAGACGATCTTTAAATATAGGGAGCGATTTAGAATGGCGAATCTCAAATGGTAGGGAGTTCCACAATACGACAGCCTTGATGGTAAAAGAATTACCATAGAATTTAGTAAAATGTGTAGGAAATTTAAGGCGATTATCAAAGCGAGACCTAAGATAGTGACCCGACGGATTATCAGCACCGAGGAAAATGAAACGTTCCTTGAGGTAAGAGGGAGTAGAGGGATTATAAAGAATTGAGTAAAGAAGAGTCAGAACATGTATGTTGCGCCGCTGCCTAATCGGGAGCCACTTAAGCTGGGCGCGATAGCTGGAAATATGGTCGAACTTGCGTAGGCCAAAAATGAACCTAATGCAGAGGTTTTGTAGCCGCTCCAGCTTATTGAGCTGTTCTTCTGTTAAGTCAGGATAACAACAGTCAGCATAGTCAAGTAAGGGGAGAAGAAGGGAATTAGCTAATGCAGTCTTAGTTTTGATAGGTAGTAGGTTTTTCCAACGCTTTAACGACCCAATTGTGGCAAATATTTTACGGCTCACCTCAGCTAACTGGGGGACCCATGAGAGTGAGCTATCAATGAGAATACCAAGGTTTTTGACGGTAGAACTAAATGGTAAGTTGGTCGCATCTACTCGGATGGGAGGCAAAGCGTTGAAGTTCAGTTTAGCTAGTTGACTGGTACTACCTATTACAGCTACCTGGGATTTATTAGCGTTAATGCTGAGACCGTGAGATTTACTCCATACGCAGATCTTGTCTAATTCATTATTCAATCTTTGAATGGCCACATTAATGTCATGGGCAGGAGCAGCAACGTAAACTTGTAGGTCATCAGCATATAAGTGAAAAGAAGAGGAGAGGAGTTGAGTGACAGTATTTATAAAGATCGCAAAAAGGAGAGGAGAGAGGACACCACCTTGTGGGACACCAGCCGTGAGTGAGGTGATGGAGGAGAATTTATTGTTAAGCTTCACACACTGCTGGCGGTCGCACAAATAACTGGAGAACCAAGAGATACTATTACAAGAAATATTAAGGGATTCTAGGACAGACAGGAGTAGCTCAAAGTCCACAGTATTAAACGCATTGCTAAAGTCTAGCAACGCAATGACAGAAACCAATTTGCGATCCATATTGGCACGAAGATCATCGCATACCTTAATAAGAGCCGTAGTAGTACTATGCCCTGTTCGAAAGCCAGACTGGTACGGACTGAGAAAATTGGTTTTGGATAGGTACAGATTTAGTTGCTGACAGGCGATACGCTCAAGGACTTTAGACAGGAAGGGGAGGATGGAAATAGGGCGGTAGTTAGAGTAGGAAGTAGGATTTTTGGTTTTCGGAATTGGGATGACGTACGCCTTACGCCAGGAGCTAGGGAACTTATCGTTTGAGAAGGAAAAATTAAAGATATGAGAGTAATAATGCCTCAATAATAATGCCTTTTTGAAGTGAAAATTTCTTTAGGCGCGTTGAGCACTTTTTGTTTGGGGGTAAAAATGTAGATTCGCGTGACCGACATGCTCGCGAACAGCGACTTGCTCGCGAACACCGATATGCTCACATTGTTACGAAGACAAAAGGTCTCAAATATAAATATACTACATTCGAAATTAAAGTTTAATGCCTTAATGATAAGGTTTATATTTTAACTAAAAAAAAAAAGTTTTCACTTCTATCGGCAGTCCCTATGACTGCCAATTTTTTTTGTTACCAGTATCTCCACGAAATCGGTCACAAGGTATGCGTGACACAGCCGCGCGTGGCTGCGGCGCTGTCGCTCGCGTCGCGCGTCGCGGACGAGCGAGGCGAGCCGCTGGGCGAGTGCGTCGGTTACGCCGCCGCCATGGCCTCAGTGCGCGCCGTAGACACCGGAATTGTCGTAAGTTGTTGTTGTATTATAGGAGATTAGCTGATGCCCGCAAATTCGTCCGCGTGGTTTAACTTTTTTTGATTCCCGCAGGAACTCCTTAATTTTCCGGGATAAAAAGTAGCCTATGTCACTCTCCTCAATTATGCCCATATCAAAAATCACGTCGATCCGTTTCTCCGTTGCGGCGTGATTGAAGGACAAACCAACAAATAAACAAACACGCATTTAGTATATTAGTATTATAGCTGTATATCCTAGTGATATTTGGTAACTATAACTAGGAAGGCTGATTCAGTATTTGGTGGATGTACGGCTCTCCTCTGGTTAAAATAGTGACGGTTTGCCCGCATGCGGCTGGGGATCTGACTACTTATCGCCGCTCAAAGACTTGTTATGGTTACCAAAAATGAACAATAACTAGGAAGGCTGATTCTAGTATAGTTTGAAGTATGCGCAGGAACTATGTAAACAATATAAAAACTGACGCTACTCATCGACTTTCACTAGATATGAAGATCTCTGAGCCTACTTGAGTGAATTTGCACTTGTCCGTCCGTCCGTCTGTCAGAGCCTTATAACTTCTGAATTACTGAATATGTAAACCGATGGCCTCCAGCCGAATATGGCTTAAAAAGTTATAAAAATCTTTATTTCAGGGGGGCTCTTATAGAAGCGAATGCGAAGTAAAATATTTTTTATAGCGTTACATAGGGTTGCGGTATATCATTTTAAAGATAATTAGGAATAGAGTCCAAACATTTTTTTTTAATTTTCCCCTAAAATTCACGAAATGGGGGGCTTTCAAAGTGGAGATTTTCTAACGTCCAAAGTTGACCTCAGAACTCTCAATTTTCTGAAATGCTGAGCCTGAAACTTGATCAATTATTTGAATTATATCCTGTACTTGAACATAAAATACTAAAATTAGATAAATATTATAAGGAAACGAAATTATTTAATTTTTAATGAGCTTCAGTATTTTTAACAGAACTTCACAATAATGTCAATAGATGGCGCTCTGTAAAAAGTTTATTCGTTTGTGCTTACAAATAATAAACTATCTTATGAATACCGCGAGGTCTCAGTTCGGGGCGAACCACTAGGATATTTGATTAAAATCTCCAATTTTGCCCCCATAGGGGTTGTATTTTCAAAGTTCCTTAGCAGACGGCTACGTTTATCTGTATTTAAATTTCAGCCCGATCCGTCAAGTAGTTACGGCCGGTTTCTGAATTGAGATTTTCATGTTGAGTCTTGGTTGGTTGAGAGTTCAAGGTTTGAGAGTTGGAACTTGCTGTTTTTGCTTGAATGCTTAATTCAGAAACTGGCCCAATATCAATTCAGAAACAAAAATTTGCTTAATTAGTCCTTAAGTAGTCTTTGAGACAGACTCAACATGAAATTCTCAATTCAGAAACCGGCCGTGTAGATTTGTGCGTTCATAGATAAGTCAGTCACCTTTTCCTCATATTATCTTCAGAAGATTGACTTCAGATGTTTAGTGGAACATATAAAAATAAATTTTTTTTTTTGTTTTTTACAGTTCATGACAGAGGGCGTGCTTCTGAGAGAGATGTTCGCTTCGCCATTGCTTATGCAATACTCCTGTATAGTTCTCGATGAGGTAAGATTAAAGGAAAATCCAATTTCTTTGTGATTATTAAATACAGGGTCTGCTAAAAGACATAAATCAAGGAACAAGAAGCTTCCCTCCCTGCGTCGTATTCCTCATTAGTGCGGGTCGTGAGTCAAGACCCCTTTCCATTCATCACATAATGGTAGGAGTTTTTTTTGGGACAATAATGCGGTGGGTTCCTGACCCTTCACGAGGCCGACGCGACGTTGTCGCATAGATAATTTTGTCAATTTTTATAGACTTATCGCTTTGTGATGCGTCGCGTCGTTTTCGTCGCAACTAAGAAAACGGGTAATCGTGCGTTTCGACGTTTGATAAAGATTTGCATAAATATAGTCCGACAGACTAATCTGACCCGGGGACAGCGTCGCTAGGATAATATGAAAAATAGAATAAAAACAAAAACTACACAGGAATAAAAATTCTCTCCAATTTTGGCCACCCGGCCAGATGAGTTGGGACTATAATTAGATGGCAAAAAACTTAAAAACTGCAAGGATAGTTACTTTGGATAACCGCAAATAAGTTTACAATAATTGTTTAATTCATAAAATTTATTGGGTATTTTATTGGAGAAAGAAATATTATTTACTAGAAGATGCCCGCGACTTCGTCCGCGCGGATTATGGTTTTTGATTCCCGCGGGAACTCGGGATAAAAAGTAGCCCAAGTCCTTCCCCGGGATACAACCTATCCCTGTACCAAATTTCATCAAAATCGGTTGAACAGATGGGCCGTGAAAGCGTAGCAGACAGACAGACACACTTTCGCATTTATAATATGAATTATAGTTATATCCGTCCGTATGATAAATAAGATACCATGCGGATGTTTTAGTAGTGGGCGTATCTAGATACCAATATATTGAGTACTCGATATATTTTATCAATATGAAATGTACGTAACACAACTAATACAACTTTAACTACCGCGTTGGTCGAGTGATAAGCATGTTTGAGTGCGGATGACGAGGTCCATGATTCGATTTTATTTAAGACCCGGTTTCCTTGAAATTTTCTGTTTAAACATTTCACAAAATCTCCTGAAAATTAAAAGCGGGAGCCGAAAAAAATACCTTCGATTGAAAATTCGTTGAATTAGTATTTGGAAATCATTATGAAAATGCTTTATTTATTCATTTATTTGAGGCAACAAGGCCTATATTATAAAATACAACAATACTTAGAGAATAAGAACTATACAATATAAAATACTATAAATAGGTAAATACAATATAACATACTGCGGTAGGGAATTTTCTCTCGATGATTTGATGATTTTTAGAAAAAGTACCGTTGAGGAATAACACTTTAAATTTTTACAGGTCCACGAGAGGTCACAAATGACAGATGTTCTAATGGGTTTATTGAAGAAAATTGCAAAAGTAAGTAAACATTTACATTTAATTTTTTACTAGATGATGCCCGCGGCTTCGTCTACGTGGATTAAGTTTTTTTGATTTCCGCGGGAGCTCTTTGATTTACCGGGATAAAAAGTAGGCTGTCCTTCTCCGGGATACAACCTATCCCTGTATTAAATTTCATCAAAATCGGTTGAACGGTTGGGCCGTGAAAATGTAGCATTCAGACAGACAGACACAATTTCGCATTTATAATATTAGTATGGATTTTATTTATTTGGGACAATAAACAATTATAACATAATGTATTAAATGTAACTTTGATCAGACATAAATTAATATTGTCAAATATGCAATTTGTTTATTTTCCAGAAAAGGAAAAACCTTAAGATAGTAGTTTCCTCGGCAACAATGGACGCGGATTTCCTCAAAGACTTCTTTAGCTTGAACGACAAAAAGGACAAGAGCAGAAGTACGTCAGTTGTAATGGCTATGCAGGGCAGGACCCACCCTATTGACGTGTTTTATGTCGAAGGTATCTAGTATTTTTTTAATCAACAGTGTGCACTCAGACAATATAGGTTTACAGTGTGTGTGTGAGAAAGAGTGAGTTTGAGTGAGAGAGTGTGTGTGTGTGTGTGTGTTGTTTTTGTGTGTGTGAATGTGAACGACAATAAGGTCAAGAGCAGAAATACTTCAGTTGTAATGGCTATGCAGGGCAGGACACACCCTATTGACGTGTTTTATGTCGAAGGTATCTAGTATTTTTTTAATCAACAGTGTGCACTCAGACAATATAGGTTTACAGTGTGTGTGTGAGAAAGAGTGAGTTTGAGTGAGAGAGTGTGTGTGTGTGTGTGTGTTGTTTTTGTGTGTGTGAATGTGAACGACAATAAGGTCAAGAGCAGAAATACTTCAGTTGTAATGGCTATGCAGGGCAGGACACACCCTATTGACGTGTTTTATGTCGAAGGTATCTAGTATTTTTTAATCAACAGTGTGCACTCAGACAATATAGGTTTACAGTGTGTGTGTGAGAAAGAGTGAGTTTGAGTGAGAGAGTGTGTGTGTGTGTGTTGTTTTTGTGTGTGTGAATGTGAACGACAATAAGGTCAAGAGCAGAAATACTTCAGTTGTAATGGCTATGCAGGGCAGGACACACCCTATTGACGTGTTTTATGTCGAAGGTATCTAGTATTTTTTGAATCAACAGTGTGCAGTCAGTGAATTTTGACTCGGTACCAAGTGGGCGCTTTGTGTGTGTGTGAATGTGAATGACAAATAGGACAAGAGCAGAAATACTTCCGTCGTGATGCCTACCTATCTGCAGGGCAAGGCACATTTATGATAGCAAAGTGCAGAAGAATGTACATGGCATGTACCATCTATAACAGATAAACCTAATAACTAAAAACTAGCTATTGCACGCAGCTTAGCTTACGTTAGGTTCGATTTTCATACAAATTTTAAAGCCCCATTTTTACCCCCTTAGGGGCTTAATTTTCAAAAATCGTTATTTCTTGTACTTGTATCCCCAAATACTGAATACTATATTTATAACATGTATGACCTACAGGTGTCTCTTATGTTACATCATGTTTTGACTCTCTCACCGGTTCGGAAAGAAAATCCACTGAGAAATGTCAGCAAGCAACTTAACAGTTACTCTTTTTAAGAATAATTAATTATAAAAATTAAGTTTTCTTGATTTATATAGCTCTCGTTTTATCCTGTCCTACCAGTTTTTGCCTTCGATTCAATTTCGTACATGTTGTTTTTCAGAACCAGTGCCAGATTACGTGAAAGCGACCGTGGACACCGTTATAAAGATACACGAAAACGAGCCGTTTGGTGATGTACTGGCGTTTTTGACTTCACAGGTAAGTTATTTATCTTCAACGCTATTTTAGATTATTATTATTATTATTACACTTTGTTTGTGCACCACAACTCAATAAAAGAAAGAAAAAAATAATAATCTTATTTCCTCTCCTCCTCCTCCTCCTCTAAATGTGTTTGTTGGTTTGCCCTTCAATCACGCCGCTCGATCTATGTTGACTCTAGGAGGAAATCCTTACATTAATCCTTAAGACATACCCGTCAGACAACACAACAAAAGAAAACAATTTCCCAATGTTATATCAGCTGCCAATTTGACTACAGGCCGTCTTCTAAAACAATCTTTACTTACCTCAAAATTGTTCGATTTTCTTGACATGTTTTGGGCACAATTCGATATTTTTCGACTTAAAAACGAGATAATCTTAGATATTTCTCGGTTTTAGTAACTTACCTCGACCTTTGTTAATTCTAGGAGGAGATCCTTACATTTTAAGACATTCTAGACACTTACCTGTTAAATAACAACGAAACAAACAAATATATTCCTCTATTTGTTTAATTTTTACAATTTCCCAATAGAATATCAGTGTTCAATTTGTCTATACTCCGTCTTCAGAAATCTTTACTTACCTCTAATTTACTCGACCTTTCTTAATATTTTTTGGGGCACAACTCGATACTTTTCGATTTAAAAACGCGATTATCTTCTCAGTTTTAGTAACTTACCTCGATCTTTGTTAATTCTAGGAGGAGATACTTGCAGCTTTAGATATTTTGGAAACTTACGCGTCAGAGAACAACGAAAAAAACAAATACAGAAAACAGTTTGCCAGCGGTATATCGGCGGCCAATCTGTCCATAGTGCCGATGTATGGCAGCCTGCCTCACTACAGGCAAGTGAGAGCGTTCCAGATGAGCGATAGGAATGTGAGGAAGGTTGTACTAGCCACTAACATAGCTGAGACTAGTGTTACTATACCCGGCGTTGTTTATGGTGAGTTTTTTTTAAATCCACTACAAGTTAGCCCTTGATTCCGAATTCACCTGATGTGTAGTTAAGTGTCCTATATGACCTGTAAGTAACGTAAGCAATAACATTTTATAGCAAAAAGAAAAAGGTTAAAAAAATGCCATTCATAATACCGACCTAGAACAGTCTCCGATCGCGCCATGTCGGAGGAATAAAAGGAAGGAACACATGTTAAAAGAAATCTCACCTGATGGTAAGTGATGATGCAGTCTAAGGTGGTAGCGGGCTAACCTGTTAGAGGCATAGCAGTTATATTATCAACTCGTCGTATCGGAACGCTAAATCGCTTGGCGGCACGTCTTTGCCGGTAGGGTGGTAACTAGCGACGGCTGAAGCCGCCCACCAGCCCAGACCGGGGAAAATTCAGAAATTATAAATTCCCAAATTAATCCTGCCGGGGATCGAACCCGGGACCTCCGCCCATTATGACAACAGCGTTCAACACTGCATTATGATTATGCATAGTTTCATTACTATCTTTCTAATTCACTCCCTCGTCAGTCGTCGGTCTAGTGGTTATCATGTTCAACTGTTACCGACAAGCATCTTCATTAGATGTTGACTCGACAATGTAAGATTGTAATGTAAGCTTGTCGAGTCAACATCTCCTGAAGATAATATGATAATTGTAAATGAATTATTTAAAACTAGCCCGTTTTCCCGCTAAGGAGGACTAAGGAGTTCCCGGTTCCTGCGGAAACTCCTTAGTTTTCCGGGATAAAAAGCCTATGTGTTATTCCAGACTATAATCTATCTCTGTGCCAAATTTCATCCAGATCCGTTTAGCCGTTGGGGCGTGATTGAGTAACAAACATCCATCCATACTTCCATCCATACATCCATCCATCCAAACTTTCGCATTTATAATATTTATTTGATTTATTTGATATTTGAAGAGCAACCACCGAGTTTCTTGCTGGTTCTTCTCGGTAGGAATGGCATTCCGAACCAGTGGTAGACTCACTTGACGATTCAAAAGTACTTGTAAAAGTTTATTTGAATAAAAAAGTAAGTAAAAGTGAGATTTGATGTATCGGAGTGAAACGTACGTTGAGAATTATTTGGTAAATGTTCGTGGTGTGGTGAATATCGCGGCTATAGGTGCGGGATACACACTGTACCACGTGGATTTGCCTGTTGTCGCGGATTACAGCGAATTAAACTTCTAGTTCCTTTATCCATTATCATGGACTTCCTCAAAGTAACGCCTGCTTCTATAGTTATTTCGATACTTATTGGTATTCATGCAAGCTATTGATATTAAACAGGTTTGATGAGTGGCTATTTCGAAAAACAGAGTGCGCTTTAGTACACACAACTGAAGTAAAACTTGGTAACTGGCTATGAGAGAAAGAAAACGTATGCTTGCACCTCTCTCCCTTACCCTATGTAATATACGAAACGTAACTCTCTCTCTTTCTATCTTCACTAACTTATATCTTCCTCTCAACTGCCGTTCGCCTCGTCCGATCACACTTTTCGTAACGCTCTCGTCACGCATTCACCCAGCTTACTCCCCATGTCAAGCGTGCGTAAAGAAGTTTTACTTTGTGGCGGTCTTCGCAGTCCGCACATAATACAATAAATAAATAAATAAATAAATAATCCAATAGATGGCATTACTAGTACGATGCACGCAACCACGAACAGCCCAACTCACAATTATTACGAAGTGTTCTCTGAATTACTTTAATTAGTATAATGCCATCTGTTGGATTATGTGACGACCTCCGTGGCGCAGTGTGTAGCGCTGTTGTCTTAACGTGCGGAGGTCCTGGGTTCGATCCCCGGCAGGGTCAATTTGGGAATTTATAATTTCTGAATTTTCCCTGGTCTGGCCTGGTGGGAGGCTTCGGTCGTGGCTAGTTACCACCCTACCGGCAGAGACGTGCCGCCAAGCGATTTAGCGTTCCGGTACGATGCCGTGTAGAAACCGAATAGGGGTATGGGTTATAACTGCCATGCCCCTAACAGGTTAGCCCGCTACCATCCTAGACTGCATCTTCACTACCATCAGGTGAGATCGCAGTCAAGGGCTAACTAGTAGTGGTTAAAAAAAAAAAAATGTGCGGACTGCGAAGACCGCCATATCGCCGCCACAAAAAAAATGTCGGAACAAAATGTTGAAACCCCGTTTTGTGTGTGTCCAGTGATCGACTGCGGGTTCCACAAGCTGCCACACTTTGACCCAGCGGTGGGCGTGGAGAGTGTGTGTGTGTGTCCCGTGTCTAAACACAACGCCACACAAAGAGCGGGCCGCGCGGGCAGGACTAGTCGCGGGAAATGCTATAGGTATAGTTACATTGTTTAAGCTGTATTTAGAACTGCCTCGTTGGTCGTAGGTTAAAGTTGTACACTTATTGAACGTTACACAAAATTATGAAATCAATAGATATTAAATACATTTTAAAAAAATCATCAGAATACATTTAAAATGAAATGAAAAATAAAAAAATATATTCTGAGATAAAAAAGATGAGCCGTCCAAGCGTATCAGACAGACAGACAAACTTTCGAATTTATACTATTACACTAGCGGCACGCTATGATGGCCGGTTTGACGTTTGTCCGCTCATGAAGTTCCGTATTAATTGATAACGACTTTGAAGGAAATAATTGTATTACTTTATTGACGATAGTGATGTGCAGAGATTCATAAATTTTATCGAATGTAGTTTTAGGTTTAGGACTCAAAATTTATTTATTAAATTGATTTCTAAAATGTATACAAGTGTAGAAAAATCAGTTTGCACCATTTAAGGGGTGAATGTACTTGTGAATATGAACAATTTTCACTATGTGGACAAACCTCTGAAATCGCTTTTTTGCGTCTGAATGTAATTCCATCCGTGAATGTGCTCCGTTTATGTTTTTGTGCTTTAATTTATTTATGAAAAAGAAACAATAAACTGTCCAATTGATAAACTGTTGTTTTATTTACCTAAATAACTTAAATTCCATTGTCTCCAAAGTAATTTGTATTCATATGTTTCTTGTGTGCATATAAAGTATGTATATTCATTTTCATTCAAATATTCAGTTCGTTCAAATAAATTAAATAAACATTTACATTTTTGTTTTATTAAACCTATTTAATCAGGTACAAAAACAAAACTTAATTGTTTTTTGTTCGAGAATAAATTGACATTCCACATCACTATTGTAATGTGTCAAACCGGCCATCATAGCGTGCCGCTAGTTTAGTATGTATGTATTACAGATTGTACACGGAATCGGATTATGACGACTTGCCACCTAGTGTGCCGACGGAGATGTGCAGAAGTGATTTATCAGCTTTACTGTTGCAGTTAAAAGCACTTGGAATACATAACTTACTGAGGTACCAATTAAACTATTATTTAAATCCAAATGATAATTGGGATTAGTCTCACCAACTTATCTGGCCCGGTGGCCAAAATTGGAACTAATTTTTGAAGTACAACTTCTTTAGAATCGTTTTGATTTGAAAATTCGATGAAACTAAAAAGAGACAAACATATTCATAATAGGATTTAGCCTGCGCGAGAATGAGATAGTATACAAGTTATACCTATCTCATTCTCTCGTAGGCTACTTTTCTGAAGTTTCACTTCTGCCGTGTGTGAATTGCCCACACACACCTTTTGACGACCTCCGTGGCGCAGTGTGTAGCGCTGTTGCCTTAACGTGCGGAGGTCCTGGGTTCGATCCCCGGCAGGGTCAATTTGGGAATTTATAATTTCTGAATTTTCCCTGGTCTGGCCTGGTGGGAGGCTTCGGCCGTGGCTAGTTACCACCCTACCGGCAAAGACGTGCCGCCAAGCGATTGAGCGTTCCGGTACGATGCCGTGTAGAAACCGAATAGGGGTATGGGTTTTATATAACTGCCATGCCCCTAACAGGTTAGCCCGCTACCATCTTAGACTGCATCATCACTTACCATCAGGTGAGATCGCAGTCAAGGGCTAACTTGTAGTGGATAAAAAAAAAAAAACACACACACTTTTTTTTTGTTTTCTTCTTTTTTCATATTTACTAGCGACTCTGACACCGGTTCGGATAAGTTTGTGGGACTATACCTATGTGCCACGAATTCGAACCTCTGATCCCCGAATAGAAGCCGAATCTTTACCACTAGGCTATCACCGCTTTATTTATATAAAGACTATGAACATTGACGACCTCCCTGGCGCAGTGTTGAGCGCTGTTGTCTTAACGTGCGGAGGACTCTGGTTCGATTCCCGGCTGGGTCAATTTGGGAATTTATAATTTCTGAATTTTCCCTGATCTGGCCTGGTGGGAGACTTCGGCCGTGGCTAGTTACCACGCTACCGGCAAGGACGGTGCCGCCAAGCGATTTAGCGTTCCGGTACTATGCCGTGTAGAAACCGATTAGGGGTATGGCTTTAATATTATGACTGCCGTGCCCCTAACAGTTTAGCCCGCTACCAACTTAGACTGCATCATCACTTACCATCAGGTGAGAGCGCAGTCAAGGGTAACTTGTAGTGGAAAAATAAAACTCGGTTTACGTTTAACTGCTTGTTTAATTCTAGGTTTACGTTCCCAACCCCCCCTCCCGCCAAAAGTCTACTCGCGGGGTTAGAGACCCTGTACGCTTTAAAAGCCATAGACAAAGAGGGGGATTTGACGGAGGATTTGGGGGTCAAAATGGCCGAAGTACCCCTGAAGCCTATGTGCGCTAAAATGCTTTGCAGTAGCGGTAAGTTCATTATCCGATTATAAGTGAATAGCCACTGGCTATAGCATGTAGCATAATATGACGTCACAACAATTTCAATATGGCGGATTTTTCAAATAGTCTACTTGCGGGATTAGAGACCCCATACGTATTGAAAGCAATAGACAAAGAGGGGGATTTGACTGAGGATTTTATGGTCAAAATGACTAAGGTACCCCCGATGTCTATGTGCGCTAAAATGCTTTGCATAAGCGATAAGTTCTAACCTCAACTTAGATTTGAGTTTTGTAATGAGGAATGTAATCCATACTTCCATAATATTATAAATGCGGAAGTGTGTCTGTCTGTCTGTCTGCTACGCTTTCACGGCCCTTCTGTTCGACCGATTTTGATAAAATTTGGTACAGGGATAGGTTATATCCCGGGGAAGGACATACTTTTTTTCCCGGAAAATTGAAAAGTTTCCCCCGGGAATCGTAAAAGCTTAATCCACCCGGATGAAGTCGCGGGAATCATCTAGTTAATATTATAAACTAGATGATGCCCTCGACTTCGTCCACGTGGATTAAGAATTTAACGGCCCATCTGTTCATCTGATTTTGACGAAATTTGGTATGTGGATAGTTTGTATCCAGGGGAAGGACATAGGCTACTTTTTATCCCGGAGAATTCAAGAGTTCCCGCGGGAAACAAAAAACCTTAATCCACTTGGACGATGTCGCGGGCATCATCTAGTTTTCCATAAATAAATTTAAATATGTTTGATTGTGCAGGTGACTTCGGATGCATAGACGAGATCCTATCAATAGTATCAATGCTCCAAGTGGACGGTATATTCACTAAGCACGCGACAGGCAGAGACAATATAGCCGCTAGAATATCTAGGAGGAACAATTTCGAGGTTGGTTTAATTTTTCATGTTTTTAACACTATTAAAACGTCAGTCCTGCCCTAAACTACTATTTATATGCCTGACTCGCACTGAACCGTTTGGAAGAGGTGACTGAATGACTGACTGACCGACTAGCTGATCTATCAACGCACAGCTCAAACTAATCGGGCTGAAATTTAGAGTGCAGATACCTACTATGACGTAGACATCTGCTAAGAAAGGATTTTTGAATGAAAATTCAATCCCTAAGGGGGTAAAATTGTATTATGTAAAAATATGTAAAATAGTATATTAATACTGTATTATGAATTTAGCATAGTAAAGGGGGAGGGGTGTTATTCCAGCACTTAGTACTGCTGGAACAATCTCCTTAATAAGTGGAAATTAATCTGGACGGGAATGTTGCGTTTAACTCTTATTCATCCATCAACCCATCGCTACAGCTCTCCATTAACATAACAAGGGCGATCCATAGTCCACCACGCTGGCAAACTTCATCAACCTTTGAAAACGTTATGAAGAGCTCTCGGGCATGCTGGTTTCCCTTGCGATGTAAATTAAAGAAACGCAATAATGAAAAGTAAGCGGGGTTTCCCTGAGGATCGAACCCCGACTGCCTTGAGTGAGGGGCAGTGGCGTGCAGTTCATAGAGACGTAAAAGCACCGCTTACCCAAGTGGAAATACCTCAATGCTCATTGTTTAACCATTTCAGTCAGTAAATGGACCTGAACAATCGTGTAAGCCATTATTTAGAGGTCGAAAGTATAAAAATTTTATTCGATCTGTCAAAACATGTTATGATATGAATGATTTGGTATATTATGGGGATGATCTAATGTATTGTTTAATTACAGGTAGCTGAAGGAGATATAATAATGTATTTGAATATATTCGATTCGTACTTAAAAGTGAGATCCGGTGGAGATGAAAAGAGAGCGAAAACAGCGTGCAAAGACTGGTGCCAGAAGATGTATATAAATTATAGGGTTATGGAAAAGGTATTTATAATTACTTTTTTTTCTCCATTATAAAGTAATTAGTACGTATTAATTAAAAAACTGTAAACCGACCATGGAAAGAAATCTTTTTGGGATGTAACATCGATCGATTTCGTTCGTGTAAAATGTAGCTTATGTCACGTGGTTCATCAAAATCGGCTTAGTAATTTAGACGCAACGGACAATACATAAAGTACTCAACAGTCAGCAGTCTATGTATGTATGTAACAATTTTGAAATATACCAAGCGACAGAAAAACAGTTTTACAATATTATTTCTGTAGTCGGGTTAAAGTTTTTAAACCTTTTTATCATTTTTAATTATTCGGTTGCAGGCAGTAGAAATAAGAAATAGTTTGGAGAAACTAGTCACAAATAAATTCGGTCTGACTAACGCGACATTCGAAGGGCTGGATTTAGGAACAGGTAGTACTATTTTTAAAACGTATTACTTACTAAAACATAAAATGTATTATACTTATTAAAATTTATAACTTATATGCTCATTATTCCATTTTTAAATAGTTATTTTAGAACCGTTACCAATTTCGTATTTTAATCAACCTTCTCCATGTTTCTTGTTAACGACCTTCTCTATTTGTCTTATTTCCGGGATAAAAAGTAGCCTATGTTTTTCCCCGAGATAGAAACTGTATTTGTACCAAGGTTCGCCTAAATCTTTTTAAAACACATTTTCGCATTAACAATATTAGTAAGTATAGATTTGTGCAGTCAGTAGTAAGTATAGGTTACAGTAGCAGACTAACTTACGAAATGATAACAGTCTTGCAGTCGCCTATCGTATGCAAATGCTATTTACGTAAGTTACGAGTACTTATCTACGCTACTTACGTAATAACTAAGGAACTCTATAATCCGCCAAAGCAGATAAATCTATGGGATACAGCGTGTAGCTTGTCTGCTTTGGTGGATTATAGCGAATTAAGCTTCTTGTTCCTTGATTATCATGGACTTCCGCAAAGTAACGTCTGATTCTGTCCAATTCTTACCAATATTATAAACGCGAAAGTATGTATGGATGGATGGATGTTTGTTGCTCAATCACGCCAGAACGGCTATACGGATTTGGATGAAATTTGGCACATAGATAGTCTGGAATAACACGTAGGCTACTTTAGGAACCAAAAAACCTCAGTCTATGCGGACGAAGTCGCGGGCATCAGCTAGTACGTTATAACTTACGAGTGTAATTATGCTGAGCCTGTGGGAGTGAGAGCGCGGAACAAGCGATAGAGAGGCACGATGGCGTGACGTCAGAGCTTGCAGTTCCAATAGCTCTGTTCCTGGAACGCCGCCACGCGAGCGCGCGAGAGAACTTCTAGTTATTACGTAAAACTATCGTCCGCAAACCGACGCAACAGACAATCGTCAATATTTTCAACCGACTTCAAAAAAAGGAGGAGGTTCTCAAATCGACTACATTTTTTTTTTTTAAATGTTTGTTACCTCAGAACTTTTGACTGGGTGGACCGATTTGGATGATTCTTTTTTTATTTGAAAGGGCATACTTCCCATGTGGTCCCAAAAATTTTTATCGAAATCGGTCGAGCGGTTTTTAAAATATCAACAATAAAATAAGTACTTTGTATAGCGTGTGCTTGATGTTGTAAAGTTGGCGCGGGAGTTTGAAGTCGGTTGTTTAAAAATAATTTTTTATATTAAATTATTTGTGTTATTTTTAATTCTGCAAGTATTATTTTTGCATCGGCAGAGAAATGCGTGCGAGTAATGAAAGCGGTGCTATCGGGGCTGTTCCCGCAAGCCGCGTACCTGTCGCCCGACAACACGTACCGCGGCACGCGCGGCGCCGTGCTACACATCAGCCCGGACTCCTGCTTGTACCACGTGCAGCAACCCAAGTGGTGAGCCACCACTTTTAAGCTATTAGCATAGCTTCTATCGCGGGCCTTGAGCGTGGAGACCGAATCCAGAAATTCCGTAACGAAAAAAACCTAACACTTGTTGCTATGACTACTTGTGTTGTTGACTTCAAGTTGTTGAAAATATAAAGGCGAAATAATTTTAAAGAATTATGTTTTCAATAGTCCAAGGGGAATCAAAAAACCTTTTGATTCCCCTTGGACACCCGGACTATTGAAAACATAATTCTTCAAAATTATTTCGCCTTTATATTTTCAACAACTTGAATTCAACAACACAAATAGTCATAGCAAGTTGATAAAAAATGCAATGCAATAGCTTTGCCGCGGCAATCTCCGAGTGCCACACGTCTTTTTTTTTTTAATCCACTACAAGTAAACCCTTGACTGCGATCTCACCTGATGGTAAGTGATGATGCAGTCTAAGATGGTAGCGGGCTAACCTGTCAGGGGCATGGCAGTTATATTTAACCCATACCCCCTAATCGGTCTCTACACGGCATCGTACCGGAAAGCTAAATCGCTTAGCGGCACGTCATTGCCAGTAGGGTGGTAACTAGCCACGGCCGAAGCCTCCCACCAGACCAGACCAGAGAAAATTCAGAATTATCACTTTCCAAATTGACCCTGCCGGGAAATGAACCCGAGACCTCCCATGTTAAGGCAACAGCGCTCGACACTGCGACAGGGAGGTCGTCAAAATTTCATACAAAATAAATGTGCTGATAAATGAAAGAAAATACATATATCTAATAGGATATTAGGGTTTAGTCTATAACTTTATACTTTACTTGTAAATTACTATTAGTTATTATTAGTTTTTACTTGTAATTTAGTTTAATTGCTGTGTATTTTAAACCCCAAATAAAGATTTTATTTATTTATTTTTATTTATAAAAAATAAAATGTTTATCTTTGCAGGGTGGTGTTCGCGAGCGTGCAAAGTGCAAGCGACAAGACTTACATGCGAGAAATGATGAGCATAGACAAACAGTGGCTTATAGAGATCGCGCCGCACTACTACCGGGAGACTTGACATTAATAAATAATTTTATACGTTTATCTGACTGTTGTTTTATTTATGGAGAAGGCCATTAATACAATTTAACAGTCTTTTCCACTGTTTCATAGTTCATACTGAAGCAGACGGGTTGATAGTAAGACAACTTTATTACCTAACTAGAAGGTCACTGAAGCACAGGGTATCCTAAATTAGGCAGCAGAGATAGACCTTACATGTATATATGTATTATGGTATCAGATCTGAGTGTTACTTTTCTAAATTAATTAACCAATTATTTATTTATTATTTAACACTAGGGAAACTTGACATTTTAACAAATAATGCTATGTCTATATCTTATGGTTTTATTTATGGAGAAGGTAGTTAATTCAATTTAACATTATTCTCCACTGCCTTAAACCAAATCAGGATTCAGAGACAAAGGGAAGTCGGATTTTTCGTCTGAAATGAACCGTAATAGCTAGACAGTTGAAATTTTTACATAATGTGTATTTCTACTGCCACAACAAGTAATAAAAATTAAATTAAATTAAAAAAACTACTTTTTAATTGCCATGGCACCACGTGTGACCTGATAATTGACACTTTGAGGCAGTTTAAAAATAGTAATTTCATTAAAATTAAGATAATTATAAAATATCACGATACTTCTAGGTGAAACCAATATCAACAACGAATGATGTAATAAAGTAACGTAGGTAATTAATTAGTTACAATTATTGACAAAATACTTATAGAGCTGGCGGTGAATATTAATGAGAAGATGTCCTCCCCCGGGACAACCTATCCTTGTACCAAACTTCATCAAAATCAGTTGAACGGTAAGCCCGGAAAGCGTTGCAGTCAGACAGACAGACACACTTTCGCATTTATTATATTATTAGTATGAATATCTGTTTAGCTATAACTTGACATTTAACTTAATACAACTGGATATTTTTGAATATTTTAAATGAAGATCAGAGTTCTGAATAAATTTTGAAGAATTTGTGTTTTGCTCGTCCGTTCATCCGTCTGTTTGTCTGTGCCTTTCGGCACATTACCACTAGGTCAGAGGCAGTCTTAACTAGTAAACTTAATAAAAAAAACTGTTATTATTATAATCATAATTTAAACACACGACTGCATTATATGGTGCCGTTTTCAAAATGGCGAGATTGTAACGATTTAATTAAAGATACCCCATAGGTAGGTACATCCAAATCTGTGCAGGCCTTTAGAAGTTATGGTGGAATAAAGAAACACTTTTTTTAGCAGTCGTGTAAAAATATAGCTCTGAACCTAATATAATATCATTAGCATAAGCTCTGATGATATTATATAAGGTACCTATACTGTCCTCCGTTAAACGGATGGAGGCTCGTGAATGCGATAAGGTTATCGATACGTATTAGTAGTTTATCGATTTTACAACATAACGGGCGATCGCGTTATGCGCAATCGTTTACACGTGGCCGTTGTAACGGCGATAAGTTAATCGATTGTATAAATAAACATCCGAACTAAGGCGAGGTTTCTAAAAACTTTAGTAGAAACTTCAGGCCAGATTACTATGAAATGAAATGATTTAGGTACCATTTCATGTAGGACAACTTGTGCCAGCCAGCGGTTCGGAAAGCGATTGTAGGACCTACTGAGAAGTACCAACTTGAAACTCAGCTACTACTCATACTACTACTATATAGAGAGTTGTTTTTTTGATTTGTAATCGTCAGCGATAGATAGTAGCACCCTTTGGATTAATCACTTAATATTATAATAATATGGACAGATTTATCTCCCTTGCATAGCGCTGTATCGATTGTGATGCAAGTCAAATTATACGCCTTATATGCTCTGTAGATCATATCTTAGGGTAATAGATTTAACGATTATAATTAACAGATGTTAGAAATAATAACCACAACTGATGCAGACGTCTAAGTGCGCTTCAACTCCGAGGTACGGAGGAATTGAAAAGGCCAAATGAGGACCTTCAAATTCAGTGACCCATCCAGTTACCGACTTGGGTCAATGCTGTTATACCAGCGCAATCGACTAATATACTGTTGCAATTAGACAAACTACTAGAGCAATGTTTTGTGTTTATCATATTCTTTATTAACAGCTCTTCTCGTGATTGTTACCGGCGCGTGCGCTACACGAAACAAAATAATAATATTATATTCTACATTTACTTACTTAGTAGGTAATGATATTATTTCACAGAATTTTCTATATTACATTGAGTTTAGGTTCTAAATTATACATTGTAAGACGGGTGGTTAGGGCTGAATAGTAATTACCCGGATTCAAAAGTAATCACCCACTTACAAAGTTACAGAATGGTAAAATGTACCTATCTAGGGAGATGGAATAATTACAAGTTCTTGTTCAGGCAAACTTTACTGTTGGTATATATTATTATATACCTAATACACCTTATGGTTAAATCTTAATAAGTAACTTAAGGCTACTTAATTAAACACCCTAGATACACAGATACATAAGTAAATTGAAGTTTACCGGGGACGCTTGGGGTCCAGATAGATTATTATAAAAAAAACTTGAATTTACTATTTTAAAGTTTCTTTAAAATGTTTATTTAGCTCAGCCGAAAAGGGGGTTCGCGGAATCTGACTCAATATTTTGAGAACACTGAATTTAAAACCACTAAATGTTCGGAATGAAAAAAAAAATTTCCTTACTTGCTGAATGTGAATTTGGGGTCACCTGAATACATGGATCCGGAACTTGGTCTACTTCCAGGGAACGGCCTCGTCAGTTCACCAACCCAACTCCTTGGAATGCATTCATCATGAGAATTCCCAATCTCGGAAATATATCGAGGATATCAAAATATCAAAATGAATCGTCTCAGTAGTAAATTAACAAAAGGAAACATAAAACGGAAACGAAAATAACGAAAATAAAACCCTGAAACAAAAGAGAACAAGTTTAACAAAAGGCATTTTGACACTATCCACGTGTACAATTATCCACTTCACACAACTTACCAAGGACATCCTGCAAATTGAACATTCCAGGATAGTCCACCCAATCCCATGCCTCTTCAAAATAATACGGGATAATATGGGAACTGGAAAAAACAAACACGACTAATTAATTATAATTTTTCCTTAGCTACGCACGCCATCTTGAGAAAGAAGAAAGAAAGAAAACACATTTATTCACAAATGGTGTTACAGACAAACATCTGTCATACATAGCTGTACACACAAATTTATGTTTGTCTGTGACACCACCCGGAATGGGTGTACAGCTCAGCCGTGTGTCCGGCATCATTCTTACAAATGCATGCATGATGCCGGACGCTGATTTTCAGCTGTGACCCGGGTGACGTCACAGCCAACGGATACCTCTATAAACTTTACAACATTCTATGGCAATAATTAATACATCTTCATTTCACTACAAACCAAAGTCAAAGAATTCACACAAATATTATTCATATTCAAGGCCAAAGAAAGAGAATCAACAAACGACATATTATGTAAGTAAATATTAAAGAAATATGTACAAATATTAAAAGGATCTTATATATATAATTATAAACGTGTATATTATGAATATATTATACAGTATAATATTACAAGCAAATAAATTAAAACAATAAATTATACGCCGAATGTGCTACAAATTAAATATATCTTGTTTCTAAACTATTTATTAAATACTTAACTATATAATCGATATATCAACAGCGACATTCTCATGCTCCGCCTGTTTCAACAAAATATACTGTTTTAATTTACGCCTAAAAGTATACTTGCTGCGGCATTTCCGAATGGGTGGAGGGATATTGTTCCAACATCGTGTCGCTGCATATTTAAAACTGCCCCTAAACGCAGCTGAGCAATGATGCGAAACACTTAAAGGCTTACGTGCACCTCTGAAATGATCTCGGCCCTCGTACATCCTTCCCAGCTTATCATAAATGTAGGATGGTCTACCACTTCTAAAAACTCCGAAAAGTAAGCTCGCAAGGTGTAACTTCCTCCGAGATCTCATTTTTAGAAGCTTATGTTTATTTAAATAAGGTGTAACATGAGTTCTAGGAGGGATGCCGAAACAGAATCGTGCACACGCGTTCTGAACTCGCTGAATTAGCTTGCACGTTCTGATCAGCAAACGAGGACCATAGACCACATCAGCATAGTTTAGCTTAGACAAAATTAAAACTTCCACCAGTTGAATCCGCACATCCTGGCTAATATATTAACGGATCTTGTATAAAATTTTTAATCTAAAAAAAACAGTTTCGCACTACCGTGGCTACATGTTTTTCGAACCTTAAGTCTGAGTCCATGAGCAAACCTAAGTTGCGGGCTTCAAACACACGCTCTAACGCATTCCCCATTAAACAAACGCTGGCCGAATTAAAATAAATTTTATTAATTCGTGCTCTAGTTCCAAAAAATATATGCTTAGATTTACAGGGATTAAGAACCAACGAGTTACTCTCCGACCAGTCCGCTATTCGCTGAAGATTTTCATTTACCATGTCAACTGCGTGTTGGTATTCACTAGGTTCAAAAGAGTAGTATACCTGTAAATCATCAGCATATATATGAAATTTACAATTTTTAAGAGTCTTAACAATGTCAGCACTATATAAAATAAACAAAAGTGGACCCAATATTGACCCCTGAGGAACACCTCGGGTTACCTCAGCAACATCGGAACAACACTTCTTTCCATCTTCCTGTGTAACTTCTACATACTGCGTCCTATTGCTTAAATAGCTATTGAACCATTTGACCGCATTTATATCGAAGCCATAATACGATAATTTTGACAATAACAACGCTATATTTATACTGTCAAACGCAGAGGCGGCTCGTGAAAGATCATATTGGGAGTTCACTAAAAAAAAAGAAAATGCTTACCAATTATTTGTAAATGAAGTCCATTCGGCGGTCATTACGTTATATTGTTCCATTTTAATCGCCTACACTATTTACATAAATCACAGTCTTTTCCACATAAATACACAACACAATATGTACACTATTTAAAACAACAATACAGATTTTCTAGCCAATGTACAATGATCCGACGCACTCGCGAAGAAATCAAAATAAATTTACTTTCGTATTTTGTGTTTTGTTTACATCTTACCGGCATAATACGAATAAAAAAAAAATACTCGCGAGTTTTAACTTTCTTCGTGACAACAGGCCATGTCATTTAGTCGGGTAATATCGCGAATGCGTACTTCGTGTCAGGAGCGCCGCTCCATATTTACCAAATGTCTCATACAAATCTTTTGTCTCACGCGCCGCTCGCATCGAATGTTCTCTTTTACTCTCATTACATTTCAATAAGAACGTTGTACTAAACTTTCGTCTATAGGAGCGTTGTTCTAAGCGCTCCACTTAACAAAAATACCATGTATTAAATTTGTGTTGATTGATGAAATAAGTAGTAAAGTAGGTAGGTAGGTACTTATGGATATTCATGATTAAAATGACAATGGGAATAGATTTATGTAAAAATCTTTATAACGTTTATAGCAAAGTTTATTTGATTATTATACGTACCTAGTACCTATGTATTTTTTTAAATTTGGTGGGAGTTCACTGCACCAGCGCTCCTTTGAGCGAGCCGCCTTTGGTCAAACGCACGCGAGAAATCCAATAAAACCAAGATCGTACACATTCTTTTATCCTGTGCCGTCAGTATATTGTCCGTCACATCCAAAAGTGCAGTTACTGTACTTCTGCCAGCTCTAAAACCTGACTGCATTTCTGGTAACAAATTATTATGCTCGAGGTACTTAGTAACTTGCAAGAAGACCACCTTTTCCAAAATTTTCGACGCACAAGGCAATATACTGATCGGACGCAGGTCTTTCACGTTAACAGGATTACTAGTTTTAGGTATAGGGCGTATGACTGCTACTTTCCACGCCTCCGGGAAGGTTGCCGTTTTGATTGAAGTGTTGACAATCGATGTAATAACGTCAAGGCTTTGGGGAAGCGTCATGAGCATCATGTCTAGGGTCATCTCATCATGAGAAAGATGTGATACGTGAAATCGAATATCGAATTTCCTATCAATCACCAAAATTGATGTGGAAAAATAGGCAATTGTTAAGATGACTATAACAACAACATTATTGTTAATTTTCCAGGCGAAGCCATGGAGAAAAACTCAAACAGCGAGATATCCCGAAAAACGGCTATCACATCTTGAGTGTTCGACCGGAAATCTGACATCTGAATCTTCGGTGTTGCCATAGACCCACAGCGAGTGTGGCCGCATTCTGAAATGCTCCACCATAGACTAACGAGAATTCCAATAATTAAAAAACTCGAAAAATATATAATAAAACAACGTTTTAATAATAATAAAAAAATATATTAATAGAAAAAGAAATATAATATCATCGTGTTCTTATGACCAAAGACAACAAGCGCCATCTATGGGAAATCCTGCGCATCGACCGAACACGTTCTGCGCCTTGACACTAGATGTCGCTACAGTACTTTCAACAATATTAAGGAATACAATAATAATTATAATACAAGTGATATTAAAATCACTACGTGACAACATAAATGGAGAATTTTTAATGATATTCTCCAATTTACTGTTTTCAGTGGACAATCTGCCAGCATCTTTGCCTTTGCCAATTTAGTTTTAAAAATACTAATGCAATTTCTTGCTGGTTCTTGTAGGTAGGAAAGGTAAATAATATGTTATTCCGAACCACTGGTAGATTCACTTGATGATTCGAAAGCATTCTGACAAAAAAGTAACTAGGTAGGTACTTAATGAGTTTTAATGGCAAGAAATTCTTAGTAGTTACTACAGCGGCAGATTTACACTCCCGTGCAATTTCTTTCTCGTGGAGAGTACGTTAAACCGTCGGTCCTGCGCCCGATTTCTCTCCGGTCGTATTGGATTTTCCGTCTCATCGGGCTATGAGAGTTAGGGAATGAAGGGTTTGCGCACACACTTTGTATGATAACTATCTCTCGCGCAAACGGCTTATTTCTGTGAAGATTGGCCGCCGTGGCCGAAATTCTGTCGGAAGGACATTATAAATTGTACTAAAAAATAAATGTCATTTGGAAAATCTCATGTATTCATTGCCTAAGAATTAATAGGTCACGCAAAAAGTTACGCGTGGAACCGATAAATCTGTTTATTACCTTTTCCCAAAGTAAGTAGATGCCGATAAAGTGTAGGTATTTATTCACAAAGTCGCATTTTCGAGAAACACCCAGTCACCTAATTGCAATACAGTATGGCTCTTACAGAAAAAGTTCCTTATCATTCATCATTGCTACACTCAATAATTGTGAATGACTGTATTTATTTTATCTAGCTGCTGCAACAAAGAATTTTGGCCAACAACAAAGGAGTATAGGCCAATCATTCAGAAATGTTAGCAATTTGCAATCGCTACACTGCAGACTGTAACCATTTTACTGCAGGATTGAGGTTTACTTTTTAATATTCCGGGATAAAAAGTAGCCTATGTGTTATTCCAGACTATAATCTATCTCTGTGCCATATTTCATCCTCTGTTCAGCTGTTGGGGCGTGATTGAGTAACAAACATCCATCCATACATCCAGACATCCAACCATCCAAACTTTCGCATTTATAATATTATTAGTATAGATGAGTACCTATAGATTAGCCATAAAAGTAATGGATCTTCCTGACAATTAATGTTATTTTAATTAAAACTAAGAAATAAATTAAAATCTAAATTAAATACTTACTTATTATATTTACAAAAAATACACGCCGTCCAAGTGATCGTTTATGGGCATGGTGCCCAAAACACTGGCGCCATTACCTCGTTGAATGGCAAGGCTAAGCCGTTGGGCTAAATAAGCGCCAGCTCTTTGGTCACCAGAGGCGAGGATCAGTTTTTGGGACACGACATTTATAAAATTCTTCGTGTCCGATGACCATGGGCCCAGAGTCTCAAAAGCAAGTGCCGCAAAAACGTAGTCCTTAGTAATGGCTGAGTATTTGCGACGCTTTTTTTTTTTTTTTTTTTTTATCCACTACAAGTTAGCCCTTGACTGCGATCTCACCTGATGGTAAGTGATGATGCAGTCTAAGATGGTAGCGGGCTAACCTGTTAGGGGCATGGCAGTTATATTAAACCCATACCCCTATTCGGCTTAAGCAACTGAGCTGATTCGGCAGCTGCACCCGCCTTTAGGCACGAGCCCGGTAAGTGGGACGCTGCCAACGTATCAACGCAGGTTGCATCCCACACCAGTGCACGACCCATCGACCACGGTACTATAGTCATCCCGTCCGGCCTCTTGCCGTCATCCCTGAACAAACCGGAGGGTTCCAGTTGTGCAGGGATGGATGCAGTGACCAGAGCGCGACGGACTATTAATTAGTACTGGTCCGGAGTTAACAAGTTCCACTCCTCCTCGGTCCGGCACCTGATCTCTCTCCGTGTCGGATTTATCTGTCCCATCGGGCTATGAGAATGCACCTGCGTATGCAAATACACTTATGAACTATAATATCCCCCGCGCAGATGGCTGATTTCCTTAGAGATTGGCTACCGTGGCCGAAATTCGGTATTATTATTTCATTTAAACGGATCAGTAGGTTAAGTAGGTATAAAATAAATGTGAACTGGAAAATCTTATTCAGTTCTAAAGAATAAAATAGGTCAAGCAAAAAGTTACACGTGGAACCGATAATTCTGTTTACCTTTTCCCAATGTTGATGCCGATAAAATTTATTCATCGGCAATTATCTTTTTAATTGAGGAAACTCATTGCCTCCGTCACAAGTAAAGCAGTAGGTAATGATCAAAATATAGGTCGTGAAATTATTTTATTGGTCGTCTTGTCGTAAGGGTTTTGCACAATATGCTACCACAAAAAAGCAAAACTATATATATAGTGGTATAGCAGATAAATATCTGCTATACCGACCTCACCGTAGAGCTACGGAATAAACTGGACCGCCTGCTCAACCTATACATTCGGTATTCCTTTCAGTAGGTACTACCGTTAAAAATCTTGGTGTCTACTATGATAATAATCTCTCGTGGTCTTACCCATTAAAAGAAGTTAGTAGAATGACTTTTGCTCGTATGGGTTCACTCAGGCGTCTGCGTTCTTTTCTCCCTATTCCTAATAAGATTATGTTAGCACAATCTCTATTTCTCCATTCTCGATTATGCGGACGCAAGCTATCTTCATTTAACTGAGGATCAGCTTAATAAACTTGAGCGAATTCAAAATTTAGCTATTAGGTTTATATTTGGTTTGCGCAAATATGACCCATGTCTCTGAATTTCGTTCAAAGCTCAAGTGGTTACACATTAGCTTTTTTTTTTAAATTATTTTTGTACAAAATAGTCTTAAAACTAAATGATTCGATGAAAGACGTCACGGTACGTCAAACGATAAACAGTGAATCCGTGCCGCTCCCGTAATTAAAAATAAAAATAGCTATTTAAGTAGCAAAATCGGCATAAAACAATACGCTTTAGTAAGTTATAAGTGAAAGGCAAATAATAGTGCTATCATATTCAAAATTAGTGATTTTAAAAGTGAAAATTTCTGAAAATAACATACGATTTCGCCGTTACAAGTAGTGCTAAACTCTAAACAGCTGATTCACTCGGCCAAGGTCGTATTGCGCCGGAGGCCGATGACCGCATACGCCCATCCTACTCTCAACAACGGATTGCAACGAGCTGCATCTCTGTCGCACCTAGTAAACATTGCTAACGGACACAGCAAAAGCGCGCAACCGTCCCAGTGAACCAAAATTATTCATGACCGTTTACCTAAATTAATAGCAAAGATTAACTGCTCACACTGCGAAAAGCAAATTACAGGAACGAATAATGCTCTAAAATGCTCTAGCTGCAAAGGGGGTTTTCACCTTGAGTGCATAAATATAACAAAAGCCTGTTTTGCTGCCTTCACGGCCGATTTAAAGCGAAATTGGCAATGTAATCAGTGCACGCAAATTACACGACGAAATAGAAATGATAACACCCCAATACGCGGCCAAACAGAGCCGTCCCTAATAAACGACACGAACATGTCTATAGATGACTTCCTACTACAAAACCGCAGCGTTCTTGGTGACACAATCCCGGCCAGCGATTTTACTTATAAAACTCCAGAAAAGAATGGCCTAGGCTCGTCTACCACAGACTCTGGGCCCTGCACATTGAGGCAAATCAGCCAACTACTTGACGCGAAGCTAGAAAGCAACAAAATCTCCATTCTCACTGAAATTAAAACGACCATCCAAAGTGAAATAAATCAAGCAATTTGCAAGTTACACCACGAACTTACACAAAAAACTAACACACTCTCCTTAGAACAATCAATCATGAAGAAGGAATTTCAAACGCTAAATAACAAGATTTTAACCATGGAAAGAGAACGGGAAGAATTAAAAAACGAAATAAATAGCCTAAAAATGCAGACAAACACTTCAAAATCTACACCAAACATAGAATATGACCGAAATAAGAAAATTGTACTATATGGCTTAAATGAAATATTGCACGAGAATTTGAGCTACACCAGAGAATAATAAGCATTTTTGGAGACATTCTAAATATCAACCTTGAAGGATACATTGAAGAGACAACTCGCATAGAAAAAAAAGGACCCCGTAGACCTTTATTGATTGAGCTTATTAGTAAAAGAATGGCCAAATATATTTTAAACAACGGTCGATATTTCAAAAATACCGGGTTTGCTATCTCAGAGTATTTGACCGGAAATTCCCTACGAGAGAGAAATACGTTGAGAGAAAATTTACAAATCGCTAGGAAAAATGGAAAGCACGCAATAATACGCGGTAATAAGCTCGTCGTGGAAGGGAGAATATCAAGTATGAGTATAATTAGCAATACACCATGTACCACAAACCGATCCGTAACAGACCTACCTAAAGATGACCACAGTATACAGCTGACACAAAACAACTCGAAGACTACAGATAAGACATTTCGGAACTGACATAAAAATATTAATACAAAACATGCAGAGTCTTAAAAATAAGACCTATATATTAGGCAGCTGTCTGGACGAACACAGCATACACATCGCGTGTCTATCTGAAACATGGATCTCAGAATGCCAAAAAGGACTAATTAATATAGATGGATATACATTTGCATCTGCCTTCTACCGAAAACGGCGACAAGGTGGTGGAGTTGCGATCCTGGTGATGGATGGCATTGAATATATCAATAGAACGGACATTAATGAACTGTCAACCGAGTACGTCATAGAATGTTGTGCTATAGAACTTCCTATCCAAAATATAATACTTGTTAGCATATATAGGGCAGATCGTGATATTGAGGTCTTCTTTAAATTTATGGAATCTCTTCTAGATAAGATAAAAGCAAAATTATGTAGCAAACAAATCATTATAACAGGTGACTTTAACATTGATGCACTCGCTTTACCTAAGTCTAAAGATTACCAGACTTTAACTAATATAATGTTGGAATACAACCTTACACAAATAATTAACCTTCCGACTAGAGTGACAAAAACAACATCCACATGCATTGACCTATTATTCACAAATAATAAAATTAATACCTACACAGTAGAGGAACAAGGAATTTCAGACCACAAAAGTATAATCTACAAAACGACCGGGAAAAATCTAAAACTAAAAAAGCAAAATATTTCTATGGAAAAACGTATTTTTAACGTATTGCAAAAATACGACCAATATATAAAAAAAGCGGATCTCAACTTGACACTTGTAATTACAGACCCATAGCTCTATTGCCAACGTTCTCTAAAATCTTTGAAAAAGCCGTATGTAATCGCATCTACCCTTTCTTAGAAAAATACAATATTTTTGACGAAAATCAATATGGCTTTCGTAAAACACGGTCTACAACCCTCGCTGTCTTCAATTACGTACAATATATATTAGAATACATGAAAAAAAAGAAATACGCAGTTGGACTACTATTAGATATGACAAAAGCCTATGACAAAGTTTCACATAAAATACTATTAGATAAATTATACAGTTCGGGTATTAGGGGAAACGCTCACGAATGGTTTAAAACATACCTCCACGATAGGACGCAATACGTGGAAATACAATATTACGACGAAACGAAGCACGAAATAACTACTGTACAATCTAACATAAGCATTAGCAACTGGTCTATACCACAAGGCAGCGTTCTTGGTTGTACCCTTTTCTTATTATACATAAATGAGCTACCTAAGGCACTTAACCCTGACTGTAAGATAGTTATGTTTGCGGACGACGTCTCACTACTCACTGAATGCTCCAACATTGACGAATGTAAACTCCATTTAACAGAAAACCTACAAAACACGCGAAACTGGCTGAAACAACATAATTTGGATATTAATTCAAAAAAAACAAAACTTATACAATTCAGACCATACCAGAAAGTACCCCTTGACTTAAATAGCTTCTCCAGAGAAATAAACATAGAAGTAGTTAGTGAGTTCAAACTCCTAGGATTAACCATAGATACTTACTTAAACTGGAAGCAGCATGTGCAAAGTGTGAGGACTAAGCTCTCACGGTTTGTATACGCACTAAGCATCCTTAAGGCGAATACAAACTATGAAACAGCGCTGTCAGCATACTATGCATATGCCTACTCGTGGCTTCGGTATGGAATAATCCTATGGGGTCAGAGCCCCGACGTAGGAGACCTGTTTATATCTCAAAAAAAATGCATACGAGTGCTTGTAAATATTAAGCAACGCGATAGCTGTAGGCCACACTTTATTAATAAAAAAATTCTCACCTTACCCTCCATTTACATAATGGAGATGGCTCTGTTTGTAAGGAAACATATACACCTATACAAAACTTTCGTAAGCACAAAAACTCAAAGAGATACACGCAAGAACAAAAAACTGGTTGAACCCCGCTTCAACCAAATAACATTAGCCCAAAAAAGTCCATATTTTAGATCCGTAGTAATTTATAATAAACTACCAAATATTATCACAGACGAGATCAAAGAGACAAAATTTAAAAGTAAATTAAAAGAATGGCTAATCCAAAAATGTTATTATAGCATAAAAGATTTTTTAAATGAATAGACCTCAAAAATATGATCAACTAAATTAAATTAAATTAAATATAAAAATATGCTAATTAATATCCGAAATTTTGTTATTACTATATTATTAAGTAATATATTTTGTGCAAATATAAATTAATATGTAAAAAGATAAATAATTAGATATTTATGTATAAATATATATAGGTAATTATAATTATAATTATGTTATCATGTAGCAACGCCCTGACAGGGCCTCATGTCCATGCATGCTAATAGCTAATTGTATTATGTAATAATATAATGTATTAGTAAGTAAGACATGAAAGCTATAAATAAATAAATGACTAAATGACTAAATGACTAAATTTAAAAACGTGGACAAAGATAAAGTTTATCTATTAATAGCTTTCGCTGGAATCTACATTCTACATATTGTTTCCCTTCTGTACTGCGTATTTTTCAATCCTGTGACTCCAAGCTATTTAAAGGAAAACTTTAAATATCTTGGTTCATGAGAAAGAGTTCTTCGGTCAAACAAGTCAAACAAACAAACAAACTTTCAAGATACATTTACTTAGTCACCTAATTGCAATACAATATGGCTATTACAGACAAACATCATTGCTTCCAATTCAATCATTGTGAATTTATGTGAAGTATTCTAGCTGGAACAATAAATTTATGTTATTCTAGCTTTTTTTTTTTTTTTCCTAGGCAGGAGGAAATCCTCATGGATGTTATGCCCGACTTCACTGGGATGCTCCCGGCGACCTACGGACTAAAACCTCCTGCCTTCTCTGACCGCCCTTCCCAGTTCCCGGTACTGCGATGTGCATAACTTCGGGAAGGGGGCTGTCTATCTGCTCAGACTTCATTAGCTTTTTGTCTGGCCCATTCGTCTTTTACTCTCTTCCCCATAATTGTCTGCAACATTTTAGCACCCCTATCCCAGGCCTCTACGCTGCTTAGCATCTGTGGCACCAAATTGTTTTTCGTGAGGGGGTCTCCATGTCCACGTGCTTCGTTTCTGGCTTCCTCGAACTCCCTACACTCAAAGATGGCGTGGTTTGGAGTGTCTTCTCTTTCTTCGCAGTACGGGCAGTTTTCATCGGCTGCCTTGCCTATAGCGTACAGGTAGGTATTGAAGACACCGTGTCCGCTCAGTGCCTGCGTTATTAGTTTGTCCACTTCGCCGTGCTTTCTGGTCATCCATTTTTGCAGGTCAGGTATGAGGTCCCTGGTCCATTGACCTTTCCCTTTTTCCTTCCATTCTTTGTCCCATTCTTCTAGAGTCCTGTGTCGTTCCTCTTCGGAGCTTTTTTTGTCTTCTCTTTTAAACAGTCTTGTTCTTTCCATGACTAGCCTATCTATGGGTATAATTCCCGCTATGACCAATACGGCTTCTTTTGATATAGTCCGGTATGCACCGCAGATTTGGATAGCCAGTCGTCGTTGTATCCTGCTTAACATATCATTATACTTGGCCATTTGGAGTGCCTGGCCCCAAACTGGTGCACCATACAACATCACTGAGTGCGCCACCGATGGGAGTAGCCTTCTTTTACTGGCTCTGGGTCCACCTTTTCTTGGCATCAGCTGGCTAAGTGCTGTTGTCAACTTTTCGGCCTTTTCAGCTGTTTGCGCTATATGCTTGTCGAACTTTAGACTGCGATCTAGCCATACACCGAGGTATTTCAGCTTGTCACTAAGCTTTATTTGCACTCCTATTATAGCAAAGGTAATTGTACCGTGCTTTTTTCTTCCGCTTAGGATTATTGCTTCAGTTTTCTCGGGAGCCAGTTTCAACTGTTTGGAGGTCATCCACTCATTAATTTTCTGTAGGGCCCGGTTGGTCCTTCGCATGAGTAAGTCGTCTGTTCTGGCTGATACTACTAGGGCCAGATCGTCCGCAAAACCAACGAGATGGACATCTTCTCCAAGATCTAATTTAAATACTCCATCGTACAAGATGTTCCATAGCGTGGGGCCAAGAATGGAGCCCTGTGGCACTCCACTAGTCACCTGTATTGTTTGAGACATCACTGCAGTATCAGTTATTACAATGCTTCTCTGGTCCAGGTAGCTGCTAATAAGGTTGACAATGTACTCAGGGAATTTTCTCTTCTTAAATTCGTCTAGGATCCGGTTCCATGGTGCAGAATTAAAAGCATTTCTGACGTCCAGTGCAACAAGTGCGCACAACTTTCTGGTACGCTGTGTACCTTGTTTGGCTGCGTTGGCAATGCATTTCACCTTTTCTATGGCATCCAGTGTCGACCTGCCACGTCTGAACCCGTATTGCTCATCTGCTATCCCACCGTGGTCTGGCAACATTTCCTCTATTCTGTTCAGCAGAAGCCTTTCCAGAAGCTTGCCGTAGCAGTCTAGCAGGCAGAGGGGCCTGTATCCTGAGGGGTCGTCCGCTGGTTTATTTTTTTTCCGCAATAAAATCAACTTAGCCGTTTTCCAGATCGTCGGGAATTTGCCACTTTGGAAGATGTTGCACATTACATCCCTTATTTTCTCTGGGATCACCTTCACAGCAAGTTTCACAATCTCTGGTGCTATTTCGTCGGGCCCCGGTGCTTTTCGTAGTTTTATTCGATCACAGGCTCTCCTTAGTTCCTCGCTAGTAATTTTTTCAGTCAGTTCAGATGGGCCGACAGGCCTTGCGAAGTCATCATGAGTGGTGAATACAGCTGATGTAATTTCGCGCATCTTTCCCAGGCTTATGGTAGCAGGCGGGGATCTTCTGAGCTTCTTTGTTACTATTTTGTAACCCAGTCCCCACACATCTCTATCCACCTCCTCACTCACTTCCTGCCAGTGTTCTCCTTTAGATTTAAGAATAAGGATCTGCAGTTCGAGCTTCGCGGCTTTATAGTTATTTTTAGCTGTCTCGCAGATCATGTCAAGATTGCGTCTTTCTTCTTCAGAACTACTATTTTTCTTTTTCTTTGAGTTGACTCTGGTGTACGCTCTTCTTTGTTTCAGACATGTTTCCCGGGCTTTGGCAATGTCGTTATTCCACCAGTAGACTGGTTTTCTGCGTCTAGCCCTTCTTTTGGCATGGCTCTGTTGCACGCCTTGGTAGTTGCAGCGACCAGCTCAGATGGCGTTTTTATATTATGCTCTCCTTTTAGGGTTTCTTCGAAACATTCCTTGTCTATTTTGTTAAAGTTCCAGCCAATTGGTGGTGGCTCGCACTTCGGTTTTTTCTCTCCAATGCTGTAGGTGATGTATTTATGGCCGCTCATCGATTCTTCCTCTAGGACTTGCCAGTCCGTGATCTTACCGGACAAATTTGCATTTGCCAAGTTATGTCTGGTCTTGAAGTTTTGTCACCTCTCTCAAAGGTTGGTGACTTCCCCACGTTAGCGACGGTCAGATCCAAATCCGCAATTACGTCCATTAGATATTGTCCTCTATTATTGGTCTGTTTACTCAGAATCAGAATCAGAATCAGAATCAGAATCAGAATCAGAATCAGTCTATCAAATCAATCAATTGGAGTCGTATGCTTTCGCAGAGCTCATCGAGATCTCTCTTATACTCATCGATGCTACAATTTGGCGAAATGTAACAACTGTACACTGTAAGTTCTGTGAACTTTAAACCAATGAAGCCATTTCCTCTTATTATTACGTCGACAGTCAGGGATTTATTGTAAATAATGACAGCCGCGTCTCCTCTCCGGTCTCTCTCCCAGCCTGCTGCATCAGCATATTTCTTATTTGGCTCCGCCAGGATGACAAGATCAATGCCATGCTTCATTGCCGTGACTGGAAGGAGATCATGAGCTGCGCGGACCCGATCTGCGTTAATTTGTAGAACCTTAATCGCCATTAGAAGGAGATGTTTGGGCTGTCTTTGTCCGACCCTTTTGGCGTGGTTGGTCAGCTTCATTTAGCGCCTTTCTAAATTTTGGACACCCCGTTGTGGCTGCTCTGTGTCCCGACACATTGCAGAGCGGACAGGTAGGTTCCGTCGTGCAGCTATCTATTTTGTGCCCCTCGCCACCGCATCTTCTGCAGAGGTTGGATCTATTTGGCCCCTTGCATTTTGTGGCTTTGTGCCCTGTTTCCCAGCATCTGTAGCATTTTTCCACATGTATTCGCTTTCTAAGTCTGCATCTGGTCCAGCCAATAATTACAGAGGTCACTTTTGTAAGGTTTCGTGCCGATTGAGAGCTCATCCCAATTGTGGCTGTTTTACTTCCGTATTGAGTGGGTCGTATCGATTTGACCTGAACTGGTATCCCTAATTCTGACTCTATTGCTGCCTTTAACTCTTCAGCCGATACGTCTTCTTCCATCCCCGTGATGTGAAATATTTCTTCTTTTCCTAATCCAACCTCTGTGAATTCTAAAACATTTACAAGTTTTTAGGGCTACTGCGTCACCTGTTACCTTCATGAGCACTTTTCCGTTGCCGGTCTTTCTGACGGATTTTACCTCGACTCCAAGTTGTTTCATGTCGGCTCTTGTGACATTAGTTTTCATCTGTTTTAGTGTATCAGCATAAGAACCCTTTCCTTTTACCAGTAGGGTTTCCAGGTGTTTCTCACTTTCCTTTCTTCTGTCAACTTTTCGGGTTTCGCTTTTTTCTACGAGAAGTTTTATTTCCAATCCCAAACTTGCCAGGACTACTTCTAAAATCTTGCGTAGTTGTTCCTTGTTGATTCCTTTTTCGGCGGCTATTGCTACTTTCTTATTTCTTCCGTGGTCTTTGAGGATCTCGCAGAGTGCTTGGACTTGATGGTAAAGTGTTTCCATCTGGTTTTGCCCTCCCGTATTTTCCGCGCATGGTAAAACATACGTCCATCTCTCTTTCTCCGCAATTCCTCTTTTAGAGCTTTTGCTGGTTTGGACTGTGTATTCCACCGTGTTGGTATCGCTGTTCTCCAACAATTCCAATGCCTCTGGGTTATCCTTTTTGAGCATTTTCCTGATGCCTTTTAATTTTTTTCCCTCACTGCGGCCGGGAATTGCAACTATTGCAATATCCCAATCTTTATCCATGTTCACCGGGTTCCCTTTTTCGGTTTTGACTATGCTAAATGATCCTTCTGGCCATTCCAGGTCAATTATCTCCACTAGTCTCTCTAAGCTATCGCACATCTTGATCTTCTTTTTTAAGTTAAGTGTAGTGCGTTGCTCTTCTGCTATTTCCGTATCTTCTTTGTTTTTGTCTTTATTCTCTTCTGTTTGTGTACCAGTTTCTTTTTTAGCGCTTTTTTCAGTCATCTCCACTTGGTTTTTGCTTTCTTTGTTGTCCTCTTCCGTTTGTGTTCCGGTTTCTTTAGATAGTTTGGATATTGCTCTTGTTTTAGCAGACTTGCGGGGGAAGTTCTCCCAGTCCTTCGTCATCCTATTTAAGTGTTCTAGGTTTCCTTTTAGATCTCTGACTCCATTTTTAATTTCTAGCTTGGTGTTGGCATTTTCACCTACGATCTTCACCAGTCCAGCGGTTATTTTTGTAAGTCTTGCTATAGCTTTCATTATTTCTGCCTGTGTGTCTACCTCTTCATTTTCCTCGTTTCTCATTCTTTTCCCTGTAGGTCCTATTTTTGTTTGGTATCCTGCCATTAAGCTCTCCGCAGAGCCAAGTGAGCCTCTTCTCTCATGGATTTTTGTCAGCCGCATCGTTTTTATTGTGTCCACGGTTGGACAGTCTTGTTCATCTGTAGCGACTCCCTGAGGCTCTGTCGTGACGTCAGCGATTTGGCTCTTAATTGGTGGCGATCGCTGTACCGCCCCTCCCCGAATAAAAGGATTAGCTTCGAACTGTTGTGCTTCTGTTTGTGAACTTTTTTTGAATATGTTTGGCGAACCTTTGCCCTCCCCAGAATACGAAGGGCAGACTAGAGCCTTGTTTACGGTTGAAGGCGATGACGTATTCAAAGCTCTAGTGAGGGATTCTCCAGCGCCGGCGGCGCTGGTACCCTCCTGGGGTAGTTTCTCTTTGGGATCCGCTTTATCCATGTTTCGCTACTAACTCCTCTTCTGCTCCTGTTGTTATTGTATGTTATTCTAGCTGGAACAATAAATTTATGTTATTCTAGCTGGAACAATAAATTTATTTTATTCTAGCTGGAACAATAAATTTATGTTATTCAAGCTGGAACAATGAATTCTGGCCAATGAGATTTAGAGATGAATGCAATTTCTAATCGTTACACTGCAGACTGTATTCTATTAATTTACTGTTATTATAGCGCCAGTTATATTATAAGAGTGATTCATTTAATGTTGCTAATTAAGCAAATACGATAATCAATAATAATTAATAACCTTTATTAATTACCTATAAATAATAAGAGAATCTGCCAATGTTTAATTTGTTATTGTCTGCTAATAGATACTTAAAAGCAGTTTCATGTAGGTACACAAAAACTTGGTTGCAAGAATCTAATGATCTATAAATAATGAACACACTAAGAACTAAATTTATTTTTGTGTTAAGTACCTACCTACGAATTATTGCCCTTGCTTGCCACTTCACCTCTTGGTAAAAGTTGGTACAGAGAGCATTCCATAGAAACATAATAAATCTACCATTATATTATGTTTAACTAACCTTCCTAAATTGTGAAATTTTGGAGAAAAAGTTATGAAAATTAGTTAGGGATATTCTCAATTTTTTCCAAAGTAGTAAAAATAGTTATTTGTTGTACAAGAGTGAAAAGTTGTTTTTTAACCGCGTGCTCAATTTTGATGACCGAGCAAGCGAAGGATTCTAAAATTATTGAATCACGAGCGCAGCGAGTGGTTCAAAAACTAGAATCCTGAGCGTCAGCGAGGGAATCAAAAGAGCACGAGGTGAAAAATCTTTTCACTCGAGTGCAACACGTAACTTTTCATCCCAACTCAGCGAGGAAATGACATGACGTGAAAGAAAATGGTGCGCGCAAAGCAAATTAAAAAAGTACACCAAAAGGGTTACGAGTGTGAGTTTTTAACAAATTAAAAAGGGTTGTATGGAAATTCGGCACCATAGAGGTAGAAGTAAATAGGTTTTAATGATGTTTTGAATTCACAAACTTCATAGACGAGTGATATTTACTAACGTGCACACGATGTTCTAAATTCAATTTACTTTATCCTCAAGAGGATAATAACGGCTTTTGCATTCAGATATCGAAGATTAAAAATACTCTTTCCGAGATGGTAGGATGAAAAATATTTTACTGAGAAGTGATATTCAAATATTTGCATTGTCAAGTCCGTGGAACTCGCCTTTATTTGGAGCTGCAAACTCTATCGCGACAGAATAACACGGAATAGATAAGTCTAGTATAATATTTCACGGAAGTTCCGTGCAGATTTTTTGTGAGGAGTGATAAGATCCTCGGATTCGATTGATGTACTTAATCATTAATTAAATTTCACTTGCTTTAACGGGGAAGGAAAATATCGCGACTATAGACTTGATATTTTCCATAACATTCTTAAATGTAATTACGTGAAGTGAAGTCTGCCAAGTCACACTTCGCTAGCGTGGTGGGTTAATACGCCCTTTTCATCCTGAGAGGAGAATCGTGTTCATATTGAGTCATGATGGGTAGAGATGATTTGTGTACTTAGGCCCGCTTGCAGAAACGCCGGGTTATCCTTTCAACCCAGAGTTAGCTGCTACTTTGACAGAATCCATATAAATCTTCCATCAACATTTCAAATTTATTCCCGGGTTAAACGTAGATAACCCGTCGTGTCTGCAAGCGGGCCTAAGTAGTGAATCGTACTAAGCTTAGGCCTATTATCATAATATTGGCTGTTGACGGCGCTGGGGCCCAAGGTCTTTTAAAAATAGTAATTGATTGGTTATTTATTGTGATAAATTAGAATGCTGCGGAGAACAAAATAATTAGGATTTTCCGAGACACAAACAAGGCAATAAATAGCTGCAAAGTCCACGCAAATACGGGGAAATTTTCTAACGTAACGATAATCAGGTGTACAGATATACAAGGCTGGCTTAATAATGTTAGAAGACGTACCTAATATGGTACCTACACATCTTGTCAATCCTCACACGAAAGGTTGCCTGGTAGAGATTGCTAAGTAAGCAATAAGGCCGCCTTTGCATACCTATATAATAGTTATACCTTTTCAGACTAGATGGCGTTAGTAAAATAAGTTCACATTCTTTGTTTGGCAGGGCCCGTCTATGTATATTGAAGGGGTTGTACCTCAGAGATAAGTTTTGAGTGCAGTGGCCGAGCACGTGTGAGGTCCCAGGTCCTTCCCACCAGACCATACCTACTGATGAAAATTGAGATATAATATTCCCAAATTAACCCTCCCGGGGATCGAACCCGGGTGTTTGAGCGTGGATATTTAATATAACTACTGGTTCGTTTTATTGAAACATCAAAGATTTTAGACTTATATATTCAATTCGAGAATGATAACAATTAATATTAAATGACGTTTGGGATGGCGAGTTCGTTCTGTCTCCCGGCGCCTGCGCAGCCCGCTGAAGCCCCGCAGTCCGCACCGCCCGCGCAGCCCCCGCTCATGCCCATATTGTGTTGTTCCGACGCGGGGGCTCGTTGTACCAACACCGGGACTTCGCACTTTTGAGACCACAGCGCTCACCACTGCGCCAGGGAGTTCGACAATAATTTAATATAAAAAATTCTTTTTAACACGTTGAGTGCGAAACCAGGTTCAAACACCTTGTATATGTCTACGCTTACAGTGCGGCTAAGAAAAGTATAGACTTCCTTGTCGCGCGGAAGGCCTAACTTTAACTTGGTTCGGTGTAGGAAAGAGATGAATATATATCTAAGATGTACTATTAAAATAGAATCCAATGGTGTACCTACCTTAATACCAGGTTTTTACACCTGACACCGCACGGAAGAAATAAAATTTCATCATAATGCGAAACCAGGTCGAAGCACCTTGTACCCCGCTCACCTGGTACCGCACCCCGCGTTAGCTTCGCGCGACTAGTGTTGGCTTGCAATCGCGAGAAAGGCACGTGTCGACATGGCATCAAGACCAACAAAACGGTGCCATAAAAATGTATTATATGATGTTTGCGAGGACAGTGATGCAGTGAAAGTTAAATCTAATTATAGATTGATTTATCAGAGACAGGTGAGTCATCATTACTATTTATTTTACTCACCTAATTACGTTTCCCGTTTAGTGCGAATTTAAGTTTACAAAAGTGGTCAAGTGCGAGTCGGACACGCGCATCGTGGGTTCCGTACTAACCAATCCCAGAAAGTTTAGCGAATCGAGTCTTTTAGAACTTTTTCATTTTTGCCGATTATGTTGTAAATGACAAACTTAACTTTGCAGTTTTCCCCAAACATAATACGGTTTACTGCAAATATAAGTTTGTAATCGCAAAAATGTAAATTGTTTTGTGATGTAATAAAAAATACGGTTTTTAAATTTTCAAACACATGCCTATTTACCTATTGTTTTGTAAATTTTATTTTTATTGTTTTTCTAGCAATCTAAAGAAAAAGATTACAGTTATCGGATTCGTGAGTACTTATTGTATAGTTGGAGTGGTATTTCTAATATTTGGCTGCAAAATAAGTGCACTAGCATTTTTTGTGTGTATAGCTTATACACATACAAATAAATAATAATAAATTAATAAATTTATCTTTTCAGAACCCGCACGAAAACTTGACGAACAGAAGGTGAAACTTGACGAAGGTGATAAGAAGAGGAATTGTGTCGGACCTTTTTAACCAGTCGCCAAGCTGACAAAAAAGTAAAAAAAAAACTAAATAAAATGTAAGAAAATAAACTATAAATGTGTTGAGTGCAAAAAAAAACTTTTGCTACCCATGTTTTATTGAAAAACATCAATTCATGTTTGTTTTTTCCATTATATTAAAATTTAATTACAGCTAATCGATATTTTTATTTCACATCCTTAAAATACGCACCAGACTTCCCTTATTCAGTGCGGCACAGGGTGATTAAGCCCTGTATTTTGAATATAGCTATAATTTTTAAACTAAACAAGTTGTTAACGAACGCCTTAAGGCGTATGTCAATTAATTCATTATTATTAATATTCAAAGCAAAAAAACATATAAGTATATTTTTACATGAAGGCAAAAAAAGGATTTAAGTTTCTTAAATTTTACAGGGTCTATAAGCCTTGTGCCGCCACAATGGAAGTTTTATTACCAGGTGTATAGGCCTTGTACCAAAGGAATGGAAAGTATTGAAAAGTTACTGTCGCAGCAAACGTGTTGAACAACCGACTTCAAACTCCCGCGCCAACTTCACAACAACAAGCACACGCTATACAAAGTACTTATTTTATTGTTGATATTTTAAAAACCGCTCGACCGATTTCGATAAAATTTATATGGGACCACTTGGGAAGGATGCCCTTTCAAATAAAAAAATAATCATCCAAATCGGTCCACCCAGTCAAAAGTTCTGAGGTAACAAACATAAAAAAATAAAAATAAATAAAAATACAGTCGAATTGAGAACCTCATCCTTTTTTTGAAGTCGGTTGAAAATAATAGAAAATGCCTCATTCAAAATAACTCACAGAATGACTCAGCAGCGCGCAGCCCAAACCCTTGGACATGGAATGCCGAGATTTAACACAGAGGTTCCCTTTGTATTCTAGTTTTTTTAAATTATATATGTACAGCGACTAAACGAGCAGGCGGGTCACCTGATGTTAAGTGATTACCGCCATCCATGAACATTTGCAGCACCAGAGGAAACGCCAATGCGTTGCCGGCTTTTGAGAAATTTGTTTATCCGCCCTTTGAAGAGCCCCATATTGTAAGTAGGTATATGAGGGAGCACAGACGTTTTGAAGTTCCCACGGGAGCGTTGCCGTGGGCTGTAGCTAGTAAAATTTATTTTGTTTATATACAAACGCAAGAACTTAATTAAGATTTTTATGTTGTTACTCTGATCTCTCTACAGTTTATCGTGTTTTATTTTAAATTTTCGCTTAATGATAATGGCCTCTAGGAAGCGAAAAGATGGCGGAAGAGAAGTTTGTGTCAAATTACATATTATTATTTTAATTACTAGCTGATGCCTGCGACTTAGTCCGCGTGGATTACGGCTTTAATATTCCCGCGGGAATTAATTTTCTGGGATAAAATGTATAGTCTATGTCTTTCCCCGGGATGCAACCTCTGTATCAAATTTCATCAAAATCGGTTGAAAAGATGGGCCGTTAAAGCAGACTGACGGACAGACAGACAGACACACTTTCGCATTTATAATATTAGTATGGATATAGATTATGAAGTACCTACTTGACCCACTGACAATACCAACCCTTGTAGGTACAATTCGCTCGCCCTGATTTGGAAAATCCTATTTTGTGGAATTTTGCCAAGTCTCACGTTGAAAATTAAAAATTTATTTGCCAAGTCTCACGTTTCTACACCTAGTGGTCTGGACGTATAGTTCAAATTGTCTCCTTTACCGTCCAATAGGTAACTAGCCACTGTTGGATGGTAACGAGCCACGGCAGAAGCCTCCCACCAGACCAGACAAGAAAAAAATCAAAATTATACATTCCCAAATTGACGCTGCCGGGGACCGAACCCGGGATCTCCCACTTATTACAAAAAGGCTCACCACTACGCCAGGTAGGTCGTCCGAAGCACGTACTTACTATCGACTGCGATCTTCGACTTGAGGTGCAGGATTGATGCTTCACCTCTCAGGGGCATGCTAAAAACAATATCCCGATAGTTACTTAAATTATTGTGGTCCGACCCGCGTATCGAACCCAGGTCAGGCACAGTCAAATACAATCTATACTAATATTATAAATGCGAAAATTTGGATGGATCGATGGATATTTGCTAATGCCACAATGACGCCAGAACAGCTGAACGGATCTGGATGAAATTTGGCACAGAAATTGAGGTCTCTGTGGCAAATTTTATCCAGTTGCTTATATGTTTTTCCAGAGACAAAACAATAAAATTAAAGAGTTCCCGTTCCCCAAAAAACCTCAGTCCACGCGGACGAAGTCGCGGGCATCAGCTAGTAACCACAACATCAAAGAGGCAGTATTGAAAAAATATAAAGATGACCACGCACTATTACATCATGACATTAAAATGATAATATGCTGATAATTATTATAATTTGGGTTATCATAAGATAACCCAAATACTGAGTTACTTAGGTATTTAAACAGACGGGAAGCGGCCTCGTTTTTCCGCAGTATAAGTTGATACCGATATATTTTATCTATAGTTTAGGTACTTTTTTTACCTAAATTTGTTAAAATTATTAATTGTAAAAAACTGTTTTACTGCTTGATAAAATTATACACTGTGAAGAAATTTATATTTATACTGAGGCCAATTCTGTTTTACACTATCTCTAAACTAAACTAAAATGACAGCTCTATTTATATTGCTATCTCTTTAATACTGCCTGTGGAAAGGGCTTATATGTATATAATGATATCTATTATTATATAAATAAAAGCTATATTATGTTAATAGAAATTTCAATATAATATTAAATATTAAATCTAATTAAATACTAATTAATTAATTAGATTTTAGTGGTTGCTAATAATAATAATACACTAAACTAATACAAAAATGTAAATATTTATTTAATTTATTTACTTAGTTGTTTTATTGTTCCTTTTGGATAATCAATGCAAAATCTTTTAAACGACATTCTCCATTTTAAACAGTTGAACAGAGATGGAGAATAGTTTTATTAAACATAAAACCGTAATAAAATGTCGATTAATAAGTAATGTTGAATAGATTAATTATTTATTATTTATCTACAACAGCCGTGCTCTAATGCAGACGTACCTACTTTATTTTTAGAGACTTGGTAAATCGGTTGAAAAGTGAGCCGTTATGTTATAGATGTGGTGTGCCGATCATAGAGGCACACCATCAATCATCATCATCATCATCACTACAGCCTATTAACGTCCCACTGCTGGGCACAGGCCTCCACTCTCATAGGAGAGCGGGAATTTGAGCTTAGACCCACCACGCTGCTCCAATGCGGGTTGGCGGGCTTTTAACGATTATTATCATGCTAATGATAATAACCGGGACCGACGGCTTAACGTGCTCTCCGAGGCACGGGGGTGAAACACCGCCAACTTCCTAACTCCGGGCTGGCACTGAGAATTTCTTGCTTGAAAAACCCAATACCTAACTTTTATGCCCGACCGGGAATCGAACCCAGGACCTCGTGATCCGCAGTCGACTATGCTAACCACTAGACCAACGAGGCAGTGCAAGAGGCATAAAAGCACTACAAACCCTAGTTTTAACAGCTCAAATGTTTATTTTTGATTAGCTATAGCCAGTAAATAGGTTCCTAAATAACTAATGCCTACACTGGCTGCTAAATCTTTGCACGCCATTACGTTATAACGTAGCAGATAGGCAGACACACTTTCGCATTTATAATATTGGTATGGATTCAGTCTTCTCATAGGTGATTGCAATAGTCTCAGGCTCTCACTGCAGTCTGTACAGCTGTCAAACTGAGAATAATATTGTAAATGCGTATAGTAGTCTTGCCACTGCGGGTAATGAGCGGGTAATGGTTATGCGTAACGGACTCTGTGTAGACACAAGATAAAAAGGTTTAAAAAACTTTAACCCGACGCGACGACGGAAATAATATTGTAAAATTATAACCCGGAGTTAGGAATTTGATAAATCAAAAGTCAATGTTCGTTTTAATGCTTTATTCCTCACGATAATATAGTATTCTTAGAGTACCTAATTTAATTATCCTGAAATCTTTTCATCATCCGTTTTCTTTTTGTCCTTCGCGCTCAATTGGCGGGAAGCGCCCTCATTGGCCCTCAGAATTCCCTCTTTTTTTAATTATTTTATTTTGCGGCCCTGGATTCATGTCCTTTATGGCCTTATATTTATTGCGAATGTCGTACCACAGAATATAAAACTAGAAAATCATGACATTCGGCCATCCACTTTTGGGCAACCTCCCGGTGCACAATAATTAAAATGTATGAAAGTAAGTGGACTATTTACAATTCAAGTTTTAGGAACGTAGCTCGACATAATATAATTCATAATTTAACGCACAAAACACTTTAAAATTTATCGCTGTTTACCTAAATAACTAATAAATTTAATTATAATTAAATTCCTTAAACAAATCAGTACAACTTACTTTATCGTTTTTGTCTGACGAACGTAACTATAGGTTCTCAAAGTATATTTTCGAAACTCAAAGTATATTTAATCAAATTAGGTACACTTTACACTTACTATATTATAAAACATGATGGTGATAATCAATAACGGTATCTTAAAACTAAAGCTACGAGGGTTCCAAACGCGCCCTGGTCTGAGAAGAACCCACAACAAACTCAGCCGGTTTTTTTTTTTATGTATCACCATCTCACAAATATCGTAAATTACTTAATTAGATTTATAATTTTAACAATTACATAATTCGCCGCTGGAACAATATTATTCATACCCATTCGTTCCTAATCCTATCATTCAAATAGGTAATCCTTTACACTGTAATAGGAATTTTCAATTACTTTACGTTTTATAAAACTTTGAACTTAGTCACTGAACCCTTAGAAATAAAAAAAATAACTATCGATATATATTTATTCTATTCTTACGTATTATTAATTATAAACATTATATTCTTAAAAACAAATACTTATAAATATAAATCATGACAGGAAGTTGGCGGTGTTTCACCTACGTGCCTCGAAGAGCACGTTAAGCCCTGCACCAGAGGCCCAGCAAATGCTCCTGTTGGAGTCAAATTCATGCTCTTGCTTAGGACAGCGGTTACTTATGTATCTTCTCATTGATGGACCTACCTAATTGTAAATATATTTTTTTCAAAAGAGCAACCACCGAGTTTCTTGCTGGTTCTTTTCGGTAGGAATGGCATTTCGAACCAGTGGTAGATTCACTCGACGATTCAAAAGCACTCTCATAGGAGATAGGGAATTAGAGCTTAGACTCACCACGCTGCTCCAATGCTGGTTGGTGGGCTATTTATTTACTCTACAAAAAAAAGGTATACTTTTTTCCTTGTTCCGGTTTGGTGGGTTGAACTTTAAATGTTTTATTGGAGCAAGAGTCATTGCGATTAGAACTGGGGTGAAATAAGTACAGTCTTCGAACTGAGTGGCAAACAACTTGGTACGAGACTACAGAAGTTATTGACCAGAGAATATGTTTTGTTTTGTCTATCTGGGATGAATCATAGTTGTGTGTAAACAGACGGGTATTCGCAACGGAAAAATTATTCTATTTATGTTAATAACTTGTCAAGTAAGCACCAGAACAGGCGTAAAGCTAGGTTCCGTACACATGCTTGTTAAAACATTGCCGGTCATTATTTCGTAAAAGGTGTTCTTGCAATTCACGAGTGCGCGCGGCTCATGGTTGTGTTGAAGTCCTATCTGTATACATGTGTATACGTGTAAAGGTCTGACCGCACCGAGAGGCACGCACACTTACGCAATGCGTACAACAACAACAGTTTAAAACACCTCAATTGTAAAATACCCATTTTATGAGATACGCCCGCCGAGATGATGCCCGCGGCAACGTCCGCGTGGATTCAGTTTTTTTATTCCCGCGGGAACTCTTTAATTTTCCGGGATAAAAGTAGCCTATGTCGTTCCCCAGGACATAAACTATCCCTATACCAAATTTCATCAAAATTGGTTGAATAGATGGGTCGTGAAAGTGTAGCAGATAGACAGATAGACAGACATACAGACAGACAGACAGACTGAAAGACAGACACACCTTGGATGAAATAAACACGGGATAGGAAACGTAAGAAAAATTTACCAAATCACGTTCGACTAAATTTGCGGGGCGAGGGGAGAGTGCCTTGCCATTTTTCTGCTCAACTATTGACACTATAGTGCACTAAAAAGTTGATCACTATGACAACACAATATCATAATTAATAGCGAAACTGGCCAGCTCGCGGCTATAGGGGTAAGGTAAGGCGAATGTGGCCGATATCACGCGTCCCGTGGCTAATTCCAAGGGTTACACTCATTGACTTATGGTTAGACCTAAAGAGATGCGACCTCGACGCGACATCGATGCGATGCGCGAGTTAGAGGCGCGACCGAGGGAACCCCAGTTCCTCAGCTAAGCAGTAGAAAGTTTAACCACCAAGGCTATCACCACTTGATAACCAAATAGAAACAAAGCATAATAAAAGTACCTATAACGTGACAGATAGAATAAGTTCCTATGTAAATATATACTTAGCACATGTTATGTTATAGTGGTGACAGCATGCTAGTTATTGTTTATATTCACGGACAAACAGACATGTCTGAAGTCTAGACGTATGGTCTGTGTCTGACGGAAATAAACTCTTTACCCCAAGAGATGGTAACAATTAACTGATGCTCCCTCAGTTAAGAGATGGTTATCATTTTGAGAAACTTATTTGAACGGACGATTAGAATAAATTACAATACATTTTTCAGAATAACTTACTTTCGTTAGAATGGGCGTAGATATTCCTTTATATATTTAATAGGTATAATTCGAACTCAATCTTAACTAACCTTACATCTGTATTCTGTATGTCTAATACAGCTGAGACATACAAGTGTCTCTTAATATTACACGTCTTGCTTAACTCTACCACCGGTTCGGAAAGAAAGCATTCCGCAATCCATTTAAGACGTGATTTTACACGAGCAAAAAAATTAATTAATGTGTTCACATGAAAAAAGCTTAGTAACTACATAATATATCATCGAATGTCATAGCGTAGATTTGATTTGCTTCAGTTATTATTGGGACTGCGGCTACTTATACTTCCTACTAATATTAATTAGGTATAGATGTTGTTAATTTTTTTAAGAAGAACCGCCGAGTTTCATGCTGATTCTTCTCGCTAGGACGGGTATTGGTAGATTCACTTCAAAGATACTTGCAAATGATTTAGAGTTGATACTATAAAAATCATTTGACCTTGACTTTGGAATTTTTGTCTGCACTAAAAATCGGATTCGGCTTTGACCTAAACAATTCTGCATTAAGTATTTGAATGTGGTGAGATTTGGACTAAAACTATTTTTTTTTGTATTTAGTTCTGTTATTAAAAATATAAACAGCAAAATTGGTCGCTTGCTCTTTAGCTATGACATGAACGGCTTAGTTAAATAAATAAGTACTTGTTAAATAAGACAATAATAGCATTATTGAGATAGGATATAATATATAAGATTTCTTAACATATGCAAGAAATTACACTATAGCACGTGTCTTAAGTAATGAAGTATTTATATTATATTTGCTCGAAAAGTGGCACTTTCATCGCTATTAAAACTACAGAGTATAAACTATTCCCACCCTTGGCAACGACCTCAATTTACATAGACGGGCCCTGTCAAACAAAGAATGTGGTCTTAATTGCTTACGCCATTTAGGCTGGAAAGCGGGACAGCGCTATAGCGGGGACAAGGACAGGCATATACAGGTGTGGAGCGCGCTCTACAGGTCGGACGCCGAACTTTTTTCTATGAAAGGGCCCATCTAGTACCTACATATATATCGATGACCCTTCGGCGATAAAAGTCCGCACAATTATTAGCAAAGGAGAGCGGTAATTATTGATTGAAAAGAGCAACCACCGAGTTTCTTGCTGGTTCTTCTCGGTAGGAATGACATTCCAAACCTGTGGTAGATTCACTCGACGATTCAAAAGCACTAGTAAAAGTTTATTCCAGACTGTAATCTATCTCTGTGCCAAAGTTCTAGCGTGATTGTGTAACAAACATCCATTCATCCATCCAAACTTTCGCTTTTATAATATTAATACAGATAACAGGCTACTTTGTCCGCTATCATTTTTTGCCTAAAAAGGCAGCATCATCACTTACCACCAGGTGAGATCGCAATTCGCAGTCAAGGCCTAATTATTGCAGTGGATAAGAAAAATGTGTTAGTACGGTTAGCAACGCTGCATTCAAGGTAATTCTTTCACTGATAAAAACCAATCCATTGATCTTTGAACTGATAACGCCATACATTGATAACTTTATAGGTGTACGATCTGATAACTGGCATACGCGGTCTCCATTGAAAGATAAATACAATAAATAATACAATAAATAATAATAAATATAGGTCCAATGTACCTACACGTGGGTTACTACGGGTTACACTACGGTTTCCGAATCCGTGGGAGGGAGGGGAGAGGGGTAATCTGTATATTAAGCATAATTGAAAGCTTCGATACATTAATAAGAAGATTTAATAAGCTCTTATCCGGAACTTTCAATAGAACGTTATTTATTCATCTTTTCTACAATGTTTTACTATGATATCTTATCTTTAACCTATGCAGATCCCACGCATACCTATCCTGGTACCGCTATGATCGTTGTCAACGATAAACACTCTAAAAATTATGTAAGTCACAATTGAGAACCTCCTCCTTTTTGGAAGTCGATAAAAGCATTTGAATTTGAAAACGCATAACTAAAAGCTTCGAAATATTAATATAAAGTTTGAATAAGCACTAAGGCGAAACTTGCAATGGAATGTTATCTATAATTTATCTTTTCTAGTATCTTGAACTATGATCTTATCTTTAACCGATGCAAATCTCTCACACACATTCCCGCAGGTACCTACTGGCATGATCATTGTCAATGCTAGATGCTCTAAAAATTATGTAAGTCACAATTGAGAACTTCAGTTAAAAAAACATTTGAATTTGGATACGCATAACTCAAATATTTAATAAATTAATAAGCTAATTGAAGCATTATCTGCTTATTAGCAGTAAGCTGAAACTTGCAATAGAACGTTATCTTTCTACTATCTTTTACTGTGGTATCTTACTACTACTAAGCTAGACACTCTAAAAAGTATATAAGTCACAATTGAGAACATCCTCCTTTTTGGAATTCGCTTAAAAAGGCAGTTGAGTACGCATAATTGAAAGAGCTTTAATAAGCGCTTAGCCGGAACTTACAATAGAATGTTATCTATTTATCTTTTCTACTATCTTATAACCATGATATCTTGTCTTTAACCGATGCGAATCCCCTGTACACCTATCCGCAGGTCCCGGTATGATCACTGTCAACGCTAGACGCTCTAAAATTATCTAAATCACAACATAGACACGCGAGAACTATGTGTTTCCAAGATAACACTCAGGGTTGCCACTGATGACAAAATGTTTAATTAACAGAACATCTCTGTGTCTGTCTGTCTGTTTCCTAAAAAAGGTGGATCAGTTTAACCGGGTTTGACGGGTACAAAGCTCGATCCAAAATCAAAGCTTTTAATTTAAAGTAATGCGAAGAAATCGCCGGTAACGCCTAGTATAATAATGATAGGCAGATAATTATGTTTTGAGTCAACTATGTAAAGTGTTGAACTTTATTTTAATAACTAGCTGATGCCCGCGGCTTTGTCCGCCTGGTTTTAGTTCTTTTGATTCCCATAGGACCTCCGTAATTTTTCGGGATAAAAAGTGGCCTATGTCACTATATACCCGTGCCAAAAATCACGTCGATCCGTTGCTCCGTTGCGGCGTGATTGAAGGAGAAACCTCTCTCTTTCGCATTTATAATATTAGTACGATAGTATGATTAATGACCCAATAGTAAATTTCAGAGTTATATTTTTATTTAGATATACTTTAAATTTAATCATTTTGAATCGCTCATAAATATTTGTTGGAACGTAATGCTGTTTTGGCCTTAATAAATTTGGATCAAAGAATTAAAAAATTAAGTGTAAGGTGGCAACCCTGACATGAGCACAAGCGCTCTTAATACCCGGCGCGTCTCTTATTCCAACATATTTATTTAAAACGTGTAACCATACGGACTGTCACCAAGCGAAACATAAAATAATTTATTTATAATATTTTATCTCCTTGTCGTGTTTCACTGTGTACGGAAGTGATATTTTTGGGAAATCACAATGGCTGGCGTTAGTTTATCTATGGTAAGTTTATTTAATTTATTAAATTAAAACATTTATTGTATTTTTTTCTTTCATACCTGTATTAGGTACAGCGTAATAAGCTTTTCAGTGTTTATAATGTTTAATAATCTTTTTTTGTAATCCACGTCATTTTAAAAGCTTTCTAGAGCTTTTTATCGTATAAAAACTTTGTAAAATTAGGTTTAATACTGTTATGTATTAAAACTATTGTTTAATGAGTTTATTACTTATTTTACCTTTGAACGGTTCATAAAATAATTTGAATTTAAAATATTTGAGGCAAAGTTACATTAAGTTATGAGTATCTGCGAAAATATTCGCTAATTATCCGCTCAATCAATAAAAATCAGTGCATCTCTATGTGATATTTCGGCAACTTTATACTTGTGAATAAATTGAGTTTTGTATTGCAATGCTTTAAGCGCTAAAATATAAACAATAAATGATTAAACGCTAAAAAGTGTTTTTTTTGGTCCACCGCAAACTAAATAAACTATAAAGACCAAGTGACACTAATTCTTTTTTTTAATAGTCATTTTATATGTAACAAGTACATAATAGCTCAGGCTATTTAAGCAAGATTTGTATGGAAACCTCCAAAAAAATAATGCACCTCCCTAAAGCTGATTTTGATTCCAATTGTTATAGAAGTTAGGGTCTTAGAAGTAGGTATTTCCTCAAAAATTCCCACTTTTAGGATGCGGGCTTGAATGTCTACCCGATCCTGTTTGTTAGTATTTTTTTCAAAAACTATAAGAACTAGAAAAAAACTATCAGTGACAAAAATGATCTTCATAAAATTATGAACAACATTTAGTTAATCGAGATAAGTTAGAACTGTTGCTAGTTTGCACATTAAAAATATTTTGCGAATATCGTGTTTGTATTTTGATTAGTGGTCAAAAAACCGTAAGAACTAAAAATCAAAAGCACAAATATGTAGTTTCGAAAATATGTCCAACTAGCTAATGCCCGCGACTTCGTCCGCGTGGATTGAGGTTTCTCGGTTCCCACGGGAACTCTTCAATTTTCCGGGATAAAAAGTAGGCATTCCAGACTATAATCTATATCTGTGCCAAATTTCATCCAGATCCGTTCAGCCGTCGGGGAGTGATTGAATAACAAACATCCATCCATACATCCATCCATCCAAACTTTCGCATTTATAATATTTATTTGATTGATTGATTTGATAATTTGATTGATTATTTGACTATTGTGCATGAAAGAATAATATTTCGCCTTTTACTGAGCATACGAAAACCAACAAAGACCAATAAATTTTGCTTTCAACATTTTTTCCAAGCTCTAATAGTTTTTGTGGATATTACAAAAAACGTACACTGATTTATACAATATTATTTTTCATGGACACTTAATAATATGAACGCAGGCATGTTTCTGAAACTCTAATTTCTAAGTTTTGTAGGTAATTTAATGAAGATCATTTTCGCCACTGACAGTTTTTACTTAGGTCATGTAGTTTTCATGTGAATTACAAAAAACCGCGGTCGAGGATTTAATTCAAATTGAAATGTTTTTTATTCAAATAAACTTTTACAAGTACTTTTGAATCGTCGAGTGAATCTACCACTGGTTCGGAATGCCATTCCTACCGAGAAGAACCAGCAAGAAACTCGGCGGTTGCTCTTATGAAAAAAATAATTTCATTAATTTGTAGAATACAATATGTAACAGCGGTGTATTTTAGGGGAGATAGGGGAAGCTCTCATCCTAGGAGTGGGAATTTTTGAGGAAATACTTCTAAGACCCTACAGAACACTAATATGCCAAAATTCAGCTTTACATTATTTTTTTGGAGGTGAAACTTTTGCATTTACAATATTAAGTATAGAATATAGATTATTTGCACCTTCTCTTTCTTCGAGATAGGGACGAGAGAGGGAAGGAGAGACGTTCGTGTAAACGTTATTTAACCAACTCATCATTTTTGAACTTAATAAAAAAAATCCGAAACCGATAAGTTAGAGTTACTTAATTAAGTAGGAAAAAAAACAACTAAAATTGAGTCGATAACCTCATGATGAAATGTCAAATTATACTTTAAGGTTCTCATTATAATTAAATATTATCACGTGCTATTGTTTACAATACTTAAAATATAAATTAGGTAGAACATTCCATAATTTAATATAATTGGGTGCTTGACAACTGTTCAAATAAATTATCTACTTTTTAGTCATTATTAAATAGAGGAACTATAAAAAGACGTTACCGTCTTTTAATAAGTCATTTTATGTTTGTCAACAGCTATTTTTAATTTATCAACAACATTATATTTATATTTATCGACTAAAGTATAAAAGTGCGTTGACTTTTGATGACGTCACAATTCAGTATTTGATACAAAATTCTCGGTATATTAGTCTATCGGTTGACACGACGTCGATGACGAAACATAAAAAGTAACACGCGCCAGTTTGTGCTGCCTTGCAAAAATAAACAATTAAATCGACTTCCAATTACCTTTAACCTATGCTGAAAGCAATTAATATAATTGATCGGTCAGTTATCGTCAAACTAGTGCTATCTGGTTTAATAGTAGAAGCAGATAGGGATGTTTGTTTTGTCAAACATAAATTACTTCTTAGTGATTAATATTTTGAGGGTCTTCCAAAATAAATATTCCACACGTTCTGTTAACAATGTTGACACGACAGTACGCTTACTCTGAGTTTTAACATTGCAAATACGATTAATCGACGTGAGAGCTCACCACGCCAAGCGTCAAAGTAAAATGGACCCAAAAGTTCTTGCTTTAAAGTCACAAATTCAGCGTTCGGAGCGCTGGCTGCGAATAAATACACGAAATGAGGAAATGAGCTCTAAACTAATGCAGTTAAGGTTCATTTTACTTTGACGCTTGGCGTGGTGAGCTCTCACGTCGATCAATCGTATTTGCAATGTTAAAACTTAGAGTAAGCGTACAGATATATATTTGGCACGCAGGACGTGCATAAAAACGAATAGGGCGAACAGGGAATCCTTATATTTAATTTTATATATTCTGAGTTACATTTATTAAGTCTAAAAGGTAAAAACTACTGCATTCCTCCAAAACGAGCATATCTCTGATCCCCGTTCCCACATCGCGGTTCATTCGAATTACACCGCGTCAGCGGCGGCTGCGTCGTGTTTCCGTGAGAAACGGTATAGAGCTGGCTCACTTAGCGCTAGCCTTCGACTTCGCCTGCGTAACACGACTGTCCAAAAAACGGAGTGTAAGTTTCAGGGTTCGTGTATGTGAGGTTCTTTATTCCACCATAACTTCTTGGATCTAACAGATTTGGATTTATGGGGTATCGTTAGAATCCTTACATCATCGCGAGTGACACCAGCTATAATTTAAAAAAAAAATCAATATCGTAGAGCAATCAAGTTTTTAATAATTTTAATTATTTTTACTTGTTTTAGTCATGTTAAAGCACGTGTTTTGAAGTTTGTTATAATAGAGTTGCTGATATGATTAGAGGGCAAAGTCCATCTTAATCTTTATATAAATAAATATCTATATATTATTTTATAAGATACCTACTAGATCATGACCGCGACTTTTCGTGGGGTAAATAATTTTCAATTCCTGCGTAAATTTCCCGAAACAAAAGGTAGCTTATATCCTTTTCCGGGATGCAACTTACCTCTATCGTCAAAATCTATTGAAAAGATGGGCCGTGAAAGCATAGCAGACAGACAGACACACTTTCGCATAGTATACCTAATCTATTACTTAGTATGGATTTTATTCTCAAAAAAAAGATAGAGGTCCTTCGGGTTTGAGGATCAAAGTTTTTGTAGATATCACTCCATAACTCTGTCAAATCGAAACTGATTAAACTACGTATTTTTTAACATTATATTTTTTGAAACATATTTTTTTACAAAGGCTAGTGGCTTATATTATCATAGTGGCCTCAAGTTTTTATGAAAATCTATTGAATACTAGGGACGAAAGGAAGGACGCAATCCAACACCTAAAACAGAAAATTAAAGACGTTTATAAATCAATCACACCACGCTTGTAAATACATAAGAAAAACTTACCCGTGCGAAGCTGGTGCGGGTCAGTCCTTCTAAAGGTCTAGCGCCACTACAGAGGCGCGGCACGTAGCGGCAGGTATTCTTTGTATGAGGTTGTATGGCGCTGACTGCCTCGTTGGTCTAGTGGTTAGCATGTCCGACTGCGGTCGACGAGGTCCTGGGTTCGAGTCCCGGGTCAGGCCATAATTAAGTATTGGGTTTTTCAGACTAGAAATTCTCAGTAGGTACTAGCCCGGAGTTAGGAAGTTGGCGGTGTATCACTCCCGTGCCTCGGAGAGCACATTAAGCCGTCGGCGGTCGGTCCCGGTTATTATCACTAGCATGATAATAGTCGTTAAAGCCCGCCAACCCGCATTGGAGCAGCGTGGTGGGTCTAAGCTCTAATTCCCTCTCATGAGAGTGGAGGCCTGTGCCCAGCAGTGGGACGTTAATGGGCTGTAGTGGTTGTATGGCGCTGGGCTCACATAAGCGACGCGGCATGGAGATGCACTGCGACATAATTGTACAAAGAATACTTGCCGCTACGTGCCGAACCGCATCGCGCTTCTGTAGTGGCGCTAGAGCTGTAGGCCTATTGCGCATTACAAGAAAATTCTTGTCCCTTGTCTAGAAATGTCTTATCGCAATGGTTGTTGTGTGAGACTATACATATTACAAATTTTTTTTCTTGTGTCTTATCAGACACGCGCATACAAAATATGAGATGTTACTTATAAGACACAAGATTTTCTTATAATGCCCAATACCTTAAGCGACGCGGCTCGTGCTTCTTCGTAGAAGCACTGTGCGACGCGGCCTCGTACAGACGCATACAAAAAAAGTATCTGCAGCTACGTGCCACGCCGTTCTGTGCATCTCAAGTGGGGCTAGACCTTTAATTTTGTACTAACCAAATATGCTTACGCCATCAAATAGCTCAATCACGAGACACGATTCTTATATAAAGATGACATAACTATAACATGTACTTCATTAATTATATACTCATCACCACTCAGTGTAAACAATTCATTAATATTATTAAAGTTTTAATCTTAATTAACACTTTGAATGTTATTAAAGTGTTAATTAACAATTTAATCACCCACGACATGTGGAAAGATTTTTTTTTGCTATCCACTACATGTTAACCTTTGACTGCTCTTACCTGATGGTAAGTGATGATGCAGTCTAACATGGTAGCGGTCTAACCTGTTAGGGGTACGGCAGTTATATATTAAACCCATACCCCTATTTGGTTACTACACGGAACGACCGGAACGACGATACCGGATACAGAAATGACGAATCCTACGTTAAAACGCGCTTGAAAATGATGCTTGTATTATTCAGTCTTGCCTTGAAGGTAGAGCGGAAACGGATTTAAAAATTTTGTTGTTAAAATTGACGGTGGGGAACGACGTTTTTTCCATTTTTGTCTGAAAGTCAATTCGTTTTGTTGCTAGTGTGATAGAGATCTTAGGAAAATCATAATGCTTACTTATACCCGTGTTAAGTGCTTAGGCTGGGTTGCTTTGTTTCGTAGAGCCTACGGCGTAGAAGTACGTAGGTGTCTACGCATAATATTTTCAACGTTTCACTCACTAACTGACTGACTGATCACGATATCCCAGGAACTATAAAGCATACAGACTTGAGGAGAATAGGTCCTTAGTATGGTGGAGACGTCAGCTAACTTATTGGCGACCTTTATAATAAAACTTGCTGATGCCCGCGACTTCGTCCGCGTGAAAGAAGTTTTTTCAATTTCCACGGGGACTCCTCAATTTTCCGGGATAAAAAGTAGTCTTTGTCGCTCTCCAGGTCCTCGACTATACGCATGCACAAAATCACGTCGATCCGTTGCTCCGTTGCGGTGTGATTGAAGGACAACCCAACAAACAAAGTGACTTTCGCATTTATAATATTAGTATAGTAAGAATATAATTCATTTCCTAATTTCAAGTTTGACACATAAGCATCGTCGCATTTGTTAAAGTGATATTTACAAAAATATTGAAAGAGGTTTTCTACATCTATCTAGTTGCCACTTTTGCCACAGCTACAGAAACATTAAAAAAAAATCTGTGATCTAGGTATGCCAAATCAAACCACATAACGACCTTCTGACTCAATGAAATTCGCACTGCACAAAAAACGAGTCTCAAAAGCACAACGCGTGCTGGCACTCCGAGTATGCTCTGCTTATAAAACTGTATCGACAGACGCAGCACTAGTACTGGCAAACCTAACACCTATCCATTTACTAGCCCTTGAGAGAACAGAGACAAGACACACCAAAAATTCCGAACAAATAACAACCGCAAAAAAGGTAACCCTCGCCACATGGCAAAGAGAGTGGGACAACTCTACCAAAGGCTGATGGACACACCGTCTCATCCCGAATCTGGAAGAATGGACAAAAAGAGTACATGGTCGACTGTCCTATACCGATCGACGCAATTTCTAACGGGGAATGGGGTATTTATGAACTTTTTGGCAGGCATCGGAAAGAAACAAGACGCGGGATGCATGTATTGTGGCGAAATTGATGATGCAATGCCTTTGCCTGTGAAAAATGAGAAAAGGAGAGAGAAGAAATAGAAAAACGAATAGGAAGCATAACGGTAGAGAATATAATCCCGAAAATGCTAGAAAAGGAGGAAAACTGGATTGCTGTCGCAAATAATGTAGAAATAATTATGAAGGAGAAAGAAGAAGAATAAAGACGCAGAGAAAAAAGTGGGCGAATAGGCATGAGTGTTGCCGTGTTGTAGGCCGCAAGGCCGCCAACAAGGAGACAGCAGGGGTTTTAGCCGGTAAAAGTCCGGCACTACCCAACGGGTGTCCATGAGGATTTCCCCTGCTGTATAAATATATTAAAAAAAAACGACCTTCTGACACAGGTGTGGCCATGCAGTTATGAACCTTAAGGTGGTAAACATTTTCTGACTGCGACTACATACCCCTTTGACATGTGCCCCTAGGGGTTATCGACTGTATCTGGGGGTTCTACACGTACCTCACGATAAGCAACAATGGCACTTAGGACTTTCTTATCAATTGCATAATCAAAACATACTAAGACGTCATTACCTACTGACCCAAATCAATATCCATAACTATTCCATTCTATGCCATACGAACTAGTGGTGATAATAATCAGTCAATCAATCAATCAATATCACATATCGACGTCCGAAACTTATACAACATGATGGTGATATTTAATTACGGTATCTTCTAAAGCTACAAGGGTTCCAAACGCGCCCTTGTCTGAGAAGAGCGCGCAACAAAGCAAAAACATCGTATATTTGATAGAACTTTAACAATTAGATTAATTAGCCGCTGGAACAATTCATTCCCATGCTTTTTTATCAATAAAAAAACTTGGCTGAGTTTTGGGCTTCTTCTCAGATTAGGGCGCATAATATGGGGCCCTTAGTTTATCTTGTAATTTATTTTTTAATATAAATATATCTTTTAGCCCAGGTGCTTTTGTTTTAGTCCATGATTTGATGCCATGATATTACTTATAGTAAGCGTTTAACTGCGATCTCACCTGATGGTAAGTGATGATGCAGTCTAAGATGATAGTGGGCTAGCCTGACAGGGGTACGGCAGTTATATTGAACTCATACCCCTATCAGTTTCTGCACGGTATCGTACCGGAAGGCTAAATCGCTTGGCGATTAGATGGCAGCATTTGTGCCGGTAAGATGGTAAATAGCCAACGGCTAAAGCCACCAGGCCAGACCAAAGAAAATACAGAAATTATTAGTTCCCAAATTGACTCTGCCGGGAATCGAACCCGGGACCTCCCTAGGAATAGCGCTCAACACTGCGCCAGGGAGGTCGTCAAAAATGTGAAAGACGCGGACATTAGTCCGTCAGAAAACATATTTTTTGCCCGTAGTGTGTTTTACCTTTGGCCTCGTCTCACTGTACGTATCTGAACTGCGTCTCCACTTTGGTACTTATGAGTTGTTTACTCCAATGTGAATACTATGTAGTACATTCCAGAACTTGATTGATAAATCACTAGAATTAGGTTAATGGCATTTAGGTTTCTAGTATTTATCATTTAGACTTCAGGGTACGACTAGTACGCACTACGGTTATCGTTTGAACTTTATTACAGAAAGAATATTTGCCGCGCCACGCCTTTGTAGTGGGACTCTTTCTCTCTTTGCGTCGTAATCCTCATTGCTGAGGGTCGTAACCCCTTTCCATTAATCAAATAAGTAATGGTAGGAGTTTTCTTGGGATAATAATTTGGTGGGTACCCAGTACCCACGCCTTTCCGCCTACGACTCGACTAGAGTATTTAAACTCTTAGGACTTGTAACGATTATTATCAGATGATAGTGATAATAACCGGGACCTACGGTTTAACGTGCTCTCCGAGGGCATGGAGGCAACGAAAAGGCCAGATTTGAATCTTCAAATTCGGTCACCCATCCAGTTACCGACTTGGGTCAACGTTGCTTAACAATTGCAATCGACTGATATGCGTTGTCACAACTAACTACTCGTCCCTCGTAGTGGTGCTAGGCCTTTACAGACCTTTACCTGTACACCTACAGGTCAGTCTTTGGTCAGTTTTTTAAATTTTTAATTTTTCTTTTGCCAACAGAAATACACCTTAGCAGTAGTACTGGTGGTGCTGTGTGTAGCGGCTCTCATCCAGGAATCGAACGCGCGACCCCCCTGGCTTTCATCTGGCAGCGGTATCTTCACTGAGTCAGCGGAGTGCCATACTGATGTAAGTTAATTTGTACTCAGTCAATACTAAATTTATTTATTACAAACAGGTGTCTCTTATGCTTCATGTTTTGACTCTACCACCGGTTCAGAAAGAAAATTCTACTCAGAAGAACCAGCAAGAAACTCAGCAGTTAATCTTTTTAAAAGAAAAAAGAAAGAAATTATTTATTTGTATGAATATGTAAAATTGAGATGTTTTTTGATGAATTAGAAACCCGCAACATATCCAGTCAGGCAACCCCGACGTACAAATATATTTTTTACAAATTTTCACAGTAATTATTTCAAAACATTTAATAAGTAGTTATATTAACACTAAACAGTTTTAACTAACCAATGAAAATAGCGTGAAAATAAAATGAACCTTAACAGAATTGATTTAAAGGTACAATTTTAGTACATCCGATTTCAAATTTACGATACGTTCAAACGTATCGGTTAGAGGGCTGGCTATTAATACATACACGAAATTGAGCTATAAATCAATGCTGTTAAGGTTCATTTTACTTTGACGCTAAAGTCATCGAATTCTTATACGATCAATCGAATTCAAACTTAGCAAAAGCGTACGTACTCAGCATGGTTTGAAATGACAATCAATTTTTTTTCAGGACGAACTTCTAGACCTCTGCCAAAGATGCGCCAAACTCACAAAATCTAGACTAGCCTATCCAGCGTGCTGCTCAACCGACCTGCAAGCTAGGAAGTGGTGTTCTGACTATGTCTACTTCGGCAGGGGGGCGTACGATTTCTATCTTATTTGAGGGTCAACTCTATATATACAGTGATTATGTGACTTTATATGGGACCCTAAAAGTGGTAGATATTAATTTGCTTGTACCAGAGTAAGTTATGTATTCTAAGATAATGAATAACTAGATGATTGCCCGCGGCTTCATCCGCGTGGATTTAGTTTTTTGATTCCTGGGGGAACTACGCGATAAAAAATCACTAACCTAAAAAAGGCTTTTTAGGCTAATGAATGTAGTGATAGTCCTTTCCCGGTATACAAATCCCTGTACCAAATTTCATCAAAATCGGTTGAATAGATAGGCTGTGAAAGCGTAGCAGACAGACGGATGGACATATTCGCATGTATAATATTAGTATGGACTAGATGATTGCCCGCGACTTCACCCGCTTGCTCTCTTTGTGGAACGCAATTTTTACATCTATCTAGATACATCGATCAGTTTCTTTCTTAGGTAACTAGAAAAAAAGTAAACAAAGTAACTTCTTTGGAAACGCGTAACCTGTTGTCCTAGATGAGTGACAGAAACGACGCGACGCGGTACGACGACACAGAAAATGACAAACTTGTCTACGCCACAACGTCGACCACGCAAAGGGTCAGCTACTGTTTGACACTGTCGCGTCGCGTCGTATCGAGTCGCGGTATCGCGTTTGTCGCTCACGTAGCACATCGAGAAGGTTTCCGCGATTTGTTTACTTCTATTATAGTCCAAGGAATAATAGGTTAAGTTTAAATAATATAGTTAATGTAATAAAAAATATCTACTTAAAATTATATATACCTACTTAAGTTTGCTTTACTCTCAAAGTTATGGCTGTGATAATATTTAGAGGAGGTTGTGTTAAGGTGGTCCCAGACATGTGCAAAAGTTTTACAAGATGCTTTAAAAGGTGAGATGCGATCTTTTTGGCAGGTGTGATCAACGCACAAGTCACGTTGCAAGAACATATTTTGCATTTCAGCCATGAGCCATACTGTCAACATTTAAAGCAATACTTAAGCAATATTACTCAAAATGACAGTTTAATGTCACGTACCTTGACGTTCCTAAAATAAGGATTATAATTCTAAAACATGAAAGTCAATAATAATGAAACAATATGGCTTTAAGCGTTGGCAGTATGGCCCCAGGGCCTATCGTGACTGTGCATGCGCCGGCCCACGTTATTGCTCAATTCTCAGCCACCAAATAGATCGAATCAAACTATCTTATGTTACGGTCAAAACTCGTATGCGGTCAAAACTATTTTTAAGTTCTGCCAATATGAGTTAAAAAGGTTAATCTCTATACAACCACAGAATAGTTAATAGGGTAGGTACTACTTTACTTTCGTAAACTAATAGTTGTTTTTACTGAATTTCCAAGTATCAATCTCAAGCATAGTAGTAATTAAAAGTACCTACTAATGTTTGTTTTACCTAAAAGTAGTTTTTTGACTAGGTAAGAGTTTTGGCTGTAACATATAAAAGTATCATAAGACCTCGTTCACACTCTAAATTTTGTTACGTGCGTTAAGGTGTGTTTAAACATAGAGCGATACCTAAGCTTGTGCGTTTGCCGCGCTCCGAATGCCGCGCTGTAAACTGATCGCGCTTAAGGACCATGGAATAATTATTATTGAATTGGCTTCGGCCGTGGCTAGTCACAACCCTACCGGCAAAGACGTACCTACTGCCAAGCGATTTAGCGTTCCGGTACGATGCCGTGTAGAAACGGATGGGGTATGGGTTTAGTATAACTGCCATTCCCTCAACAGGTTAGCCCACTACCATTTTAGACTGCATCATATTGTGTTCTCAACGAATTAATAAATCAAATCATCATCACTTACCATCAGGTGAGATTGCGGTCAAGGGCTAACTTGTAGTGGCGTAAAAAAAAGCGATGGTATAGTCCATACTACTACTACATACTACATACTACGCTATCCTTACTAGCACGCGGTAAAATTGTGTCCTGCAAGCGCCGCGTGTTGCTGCGGCGTACTTGCCGCTCTATGTTTGGACACACCTTTAGATAGCGTCTGTGTGAACGAGGACTTATAAACCCTGTACACGTGTCTGGAAAAAACCTATTGAAAAAATGTTTTGAGAAATAAACAATTTAAATTTTATTTGTATTTTTTTATCGATTCCTGAAACTTGAATTTTTCCTAAGCAGCCATCGCACTAAGTTCTTTAGGTAGGTAGGTACATTAAACTTAAAACCATGTTTAGGATTTGAATCCCCGACCCGACGACAAGTTATCTTCACCATGTCTATCCATCGCCAGCCCCCTACTGAGCACGTGGATTGTCTTTTAGACTGAGATTTTTTGGCCATAGTCCACCACACTGGCCAAGTGCACTGGTAGAATTCCTTTGAGAGAATTAGGGATAGTTCTCAGGTATACACGTTTTATAATACAGTAGGTTAAACAGGGATTCCCCCTCGAAGGGCCCACGGGTCGCGACCCGTTTTCTCACGATCTTTTCCTTCACCGATAAAGCTACTGTGACATAAAGTAATTTGGCAGACACCACACATTGGGCCCTTCGAATCGGAGGCCCGAGTATAAACTTAAAAATCTAAATGGAACTGGGGCCATACCTACTGCCAACGCTTGAAGCAATACTTATTCAAAATGCCAGTTTGATGTCACGCACCTTGACGTTCCTAAAATACGGATTATAATTCTAAAACACGAAAGTCGACAAAAATGAAACAATATGGCTTTAAACGTTGGCAGTATGGCCCCTGTCCGTAGGGTGTTTTCGATCTAGAGATACCAAATACATAGATACGATACGTCTCACAGAAAAATAAAACAATATAAGAAAATCCATAAATTATTTTATTAATACTATTTTGACAATATTTTAACAAGTTACAATATTATGTACAAAACTTTTTGTTACTTTCACCTTCGCCTAAGTATTTTTTAATTTTTAGACAGATTGAATTTAATAAAAAAGTTATTGAATTATGTATATTAAATAATATTATTAATAATTAATTAAACTTACAAAAAACTTCAAAATATTTTGAAATAATGGAAAATAACAATAGGCTATCAAAAACAATAAACTCTTTTTAATACTTGCTTATTATTATGTCAAATTCAATCTATGTAAAAATCAACTTAAAGTACCAAAAATTTAAAACAAAAGTAACTTTTGTGATTGGGTAAATAATTTGCAAAATTAGTTGTCCTCAATTATTAAAAAGGGTAATAAAACATCAACAAATTCTTAGAATTACTTATATTTTAAACCTTTCCTTCGTATTTACATTAGTATTATGTACTTATTATAAAAATGTTAAGTCTCACAAAATTGTTCAAAATGAACGTTTAAAAATTAACATTAGTCTAAAAAACGAAACTAATAGTAGTTCATTAATTTCTCCATCAGAAATATTCGTAACAAAAATCATATTAACTAGTTTTTATGTTAATTCTTGTTGTTCGCAAGAATTGAGAATGTCCTCCATTTTGGAAGATTTTTTATAAAACAAATAATAATCATTAACTAAGTTAATTTTGTAAAACTTTGGATTCAGAATATCTACGGTTACATCATTTCTGAAAGAGAAATAAAGCGCATAAATAAATAATACTGCTACTTTATAAAGTAACTGTATTGTAAAAGTAAAAAAAGAACATAAAAATCACATCACGACTTAGAAGAAAATAATATTAGGAATAAATGCCGATTACACTACGGGTCAACGTAATGTGAACCGAAATTAAAAGGCTAAGAACTTGAGAATGTTACAAATTAATGAATATTTTAAAATTATTTTATACGAAAAACAGAGTAAAAATTCGGTTATTCAGCCTTGGGTGCAAGTTTTAGAGCGTTTGTACAAAATATGTGTTTTTAGCATATCTTGGCGTTGTTTCTCTGTGGAGAAAAATGTATTCTGTGAGATTTAAATTGTTTGAATGTATAGTTTCGACGCTGTCACCGGGTCAGATACTTTTGTGAGACTATAACTGCGTCTTGTGACGTCAAACTGACAACATACAGTCCCATCAACTTATCTTGTCCCGTGGCCAAAATTGGAACTAATGTTTGTGCCCGTTTAGTTTAGTCAGATAAGTTTGTGGGACTATAGTAATCGTTCAAAAAAACGGTGTCAAAAGTTTATGTCAATAATTGTATTAGGGGCATAGCTGTTAGTTGGATTTTAGTGTCAAGGAAAATAAGTCTTGAATTTCACCGCCACTCTAGGACAATATATTATACTCTCACTCATATATTTTAGAATTTTTAAGTATTAATCTAAAGATAATCTTTTGTTTATCCCTAACTTTAAAAGTCACACTCAAGGCATTCTCAAAAACCAAAAGATTAAAAAGTTATAATAACCAGTTCGTGAACACATCTACTTAGTTGCGAGCCTATCACGCCACTTTTTGACTGCTAATTTTTATTTGAGAGTTGACTATAGTACATTACATTTACACTAGATTTCTTTACAGATATTGGGATTAGCTAAACTCAACTAGGTTTTTTAGATTCCCCGTTTGGACGGAAGGACATAAAACTAGCGGTGTTTATGTACTACATGAAGCTTTGCTTTTAATTAATTATCGTTTACCAATTTCTTTTTAAGTCAGCAATAAAATTGATTCGATGAATCGACAAATTCATGATTATTCTCACTCATGAATTTGTCGATTATACGATAATTTCAATTTAATAATATTTAAAGTAATGACTTAACAGAATATTAAAATGAAACTGTGGTGTTATTTTTCGGAATCAATCAAATTATGAGTACAAGACAAGACAAGACATTATAGCCAAATAATACTTACAAAAGACCTTTGATTATCTTCTACGAATAGTATAATTATTGTAGTATACTTAAATAATCATACAATACTATACGAACCGACATATTTAATATTATTGAGTTATTTATCATCGAGTTGAAAAGAAATTGATAAAATACAATTTTGTAAGTGAAATAAAAATAATCATAAATTAAACTTCATTAATCGATTTACGAGAATTTAATTTGTTCTTTATTAAATCGAGATAGAGAATAATATAATGTATTTTTAGTCATGATTTTTTCACGAAGATAATCATGATTATCTCTATCCCAACCTATTTTTTACTTATCTGACCATAAGAAAACTACATTTTATTTACAAACACTACTTTAACTGTACATTTTGTTGTGTTTTTGGGGTTCGTACGTTTCTTTGCTATTTCGAAAATTTTCGTTTAAGAACAGTCTTGTTTTATTCATTTGCGATGTGCACTTTTTTGCATGCTTCATATTCTTTTTCATGCAGTGTAAACGATCAAACTCGTTTAACAAATTACAATTACACTACGGAATTAAAGAATTTATTTAAATTTTTCTTCAAGGCAAAGGTACCTTTGCATCCGCCAGAAATATATGTAGGTATACGGGAATAATAATAATTAAGTAAACAAATTTTAAAATTCAAAGGATTACTTAAAATACAATTATTCAATTCATACTTCAACACAACAAAAAAATTACAAAACAATCTGTGTTACAAAAACGAATGAAAATATATTTCTTTTTGGTAAATTATGCAAAAGATAAGGTCGGCAAAACTACAACAAGATCATAGCATGTCTTCATCGGGGTGATCTTTCTCGTATATTTCCTGTAGCTTCTGTTGGTCTTTGACTTTCTTCATCTTAGCGTATATTGAGGCTGCCTTATAGTTGATCGGCCCGTAATCTTTGAGGTCAGCATCGGCGTATATGAACTGGTCGTCTGGTCGGAAAGCCTGTAAGAAATATTCACTTTTAGTAAAATAATACAATAAAAAGATAAGACCTGACTCAATCACTCCCAGCACAAACCCTTATACGTAGAAAGCAGTAATTATGTAGGTATATAAGTTCCTTTTATAAGTAGAGACAGGGGATTTTTGTAATTACCACGGGTGTGATACCGCGTGTGGTCACTTCATTTAAGATACAAATGCTATTATTGAAAACTTAAATTTTCATTCGACATTTTAAAAGAATTATTTATTCATAACTGATCAATCCAGAATTATAAGTTAAAAAATATAGGTTTAATAGGTTTAATATTAGAAAATATTTAAGTCATGTTTAAGTAACTTATTATTATTAAAGCGGCAGATATTCAAAAAATATTTGTATTACAAAAAAGGGCAATACGTGCAATTTATAATTTAAAACCACGTGAATCCCTTAGGCAGAAATTCAAGGAAATAGGTATTCTTACAGTAGCCTCACAGTATATTTACAGTAATCTAATCTTTGTAAAACAACACATTCAGAATTACAAAAGAATATGCGATCTGCACGATAGGCCAACTAGAAACCGTCATAGGCTCGTGACTCCATCGCTCCGCCTCAATAAAGTCCGAAGGTCGTTCGTGGGAATGAGCATACTATTATTTAACAAAATTCCTCAACCTATTATAAACTTGCCTTTACACAAGTTTAAGATAACCATTAAAAAAATGCTCCTAAAAAAAGCTTATTATACTGTCGAAGATTATATTAATGATAAAGGCGCATGGATTTGACTCGCTCCAGCAATGCTCAGGACAGTGGTTACTTATGTATCTGTATATGTTGTATGTAGATTATTGTAAACATACCATATACTATTTATTTTTTTTCAAAAGAGCAACCACCGAGTTTCTTGCTGGTTCTTCTCGGTAGGAACGGCATTCCGAACCAGTGGTAGATTCATTTGACTATTCATAAGAACTTGTAAAAAGTCTATTTGAATAAAAATAATTTGATTTTGATTTTTGATTTTATTGTTACTTAAAATATAAATATTATTGATATTCTTTTCTCTTATTCAGCAGAGTGATTCGAAATATATACTTAAAAAAATACATGAAAACTGTTATTAAGCCTCTCTTACATAAGTTTAAAATAAACAGAATAATATACTTTTTTAATTAAATTATGATTTTAGTCACTAAATAAAATCTGCCAAGCTTTATTTGATTAGTTGTTAATTTAGAAATATATATTATTAAAATAAAAGACGGCAAAAGCGTTAAGGTGCTTTTTGGAAGAATTTTGAAAATTACCTTTTTTAAAAAATGTACGTGTCGCTCTTGGCAAAGCGTCCCTAAAAACAGAAAGACAAACATCACAACACTTAAATAACCATGCTTCTCAAAAAGCAAGTCTGCGCAGACAGGTTTCTTATTTTGTTTAATAATTTTTATTTGCTAAAATCAAGCATTAATCTTTTTTATACCATTCTCATGCTGCCTAGATAATTCGAAATTGCGTATTTTAAAATATTTCTTTTAAATTAATTGAATAAAATTATTGTTACATAAAAAACTATGATTCGAATAAAAAATAAAATATTTGAATAGCTTGTCTTTACTGGTGAGTAATAAAAAATGGTGAGGCATGAATAAAAAATACAAATTTCTTCAATTAATAATAATTAGGACATAAGTCAACTTTTACGTTTGATTCTAAATCTAAATTTAGATTTATTTAAAGTATGCATAAAAATAAAATTAATTAATAACTAGGTAACTGGAAATCCAACTCTTTTTGCTGGCTTTTGGTAAAAAGACCTTCCTGGTGCAGTAGTGAGACATGGTATTATGAGTGGGACATTCCGGATAACCCAGATGAGGCAATTCGTGATTTTGTAATTTCAAAATTGCATCAGGTCTGGTCCGGCGGTACCCTACCCAAGTTTTCCAGAAAAATTCCGTGTAGAAAAAGGTAAAGAAACCGTAAGAAAGAAGATTTCCAAGTCAGTTGTCTATCTTACGAGTAGATTGCACCTCTGTCCAACTTAACTGACCCGGTAATAGCGTCGCTAGTACATATTGAAAATAAAATAAAAACAAAAACTTTACACGCATAAAAATTAGTTCATAAAATATACATAAAAGTTAGTTAGTTATTTATTTATTTTCCAATTTTGGTCACCGGGTCAGATAAGTTTGACGGACTGTACTAACTTACGTAAGTCACTTGTTATTTAATTCACATAGAAAGTTTTCTTCTCTGTAAATCACTTCTTGGTCAGTCATACTACATGTCAACCAATCTGGCCTTGAGTTGTTTTCATTGCTACGGCGTGTACTAACTTGAACTGGATACACACGCTCTGTTCTTGTTTAATACAATAAACTACCTTATGCCAATAATTTCTTATACTATAACAACGGGAAGTAATTCATTCACACACTTGGTGCATTTGCACCACTATATCTAGTTAGTTCTGGTAAACAGAAAAATGGAAATGATCTTTGACATAAATCCCAAGATACACAGTGTTGGAAAATTACTCTGAAATGCGCCTTTTTATTATACGACTGCCTGAAAAAAGGAGTATATTGTTGACAGATATAGTCAAAACCGAGCCATCGTTATAAGAACATTACATAGTGTTATTTTACTCTGTGATTTTAATTATATTATACAGCTGTCAATAAGTATGCAGGTTTTACTATTTTGAAAAAAAAATCCATGTAGGGTAAAAAAACCATATATCACATTTTATTAATTAATAGCTGATGCCCGCGACTCCGTCCGCATGGAGGTATGAAATAGCCGATTCTCAGACCTACTGAATATGCATATTAAATTTCATAAAAATCGGTCAAGCCGTTTCGGAGGAGTATGGTAACTAACATTGTGACACGAAAATTTTATATGTATCTGAGAAGATGATGCCGCGGCTTCAACTGCGTGTTTTAAAAAGATTTTGATTCTTGTGTGTTCCTTAATTTTCCGAGACCATTTCAAATGAATACAAGTAGGTACCTGACGTACCTCACAGCTTAACAACCTAAGTTTATCCTGTATACACAGCTATTATTATTAACATTAGTTATGATTTATTTATGTAAGACTGCGTATCTCGGGATTTATATATAAATTTTAAAGAATAATTAGTTAACTTACCTCTTATACATCTATTTCATTGAACTTGAGAGTCGCGTAGTCGCTCCTCTGTTGACTACTTTTTCTTTGGCTACTCGATACGTTATTTTTATAACTACTATTACTTTCTTTAGCACTATCACTTCCTATAGTATACGTATCGTATAAATGTCTATTGGAATTGACTGTGTTCTTAAATTTTAAATTATGATTACCTAACGCTAAATCTGCGTAAACTAACTTTTTATGTTTAGGCCTTTCTTCTTTCGTGCCCATTGTATTAAAATTTGTGTTATAATTATTGTGCTCTGGGCCTAAGTTTCTCGTTGAATTTGATATGTAGTTGCCTTTTAGCAGTTGTAAATAAGATTTTCTTTCTGAATCGTTGTATTCTGGTTCTGGATAATTAGGTTTCTCGTAGTTTTCGTATACGCCTACGCAAGATAATTTCTCTCTTAAACTTTCAGATTTTTTCAATCGATTAAGTTTTTGGCTGTTCTTTTCTCTTGTTCTGTTTAATGTTTTTGTGTAATATTGAGTTTCCGGTGGTTGGTATATCATTGGGCCTATCGTGTTATTATACGATCTTTCTTGGTCTACGGGAATTCTCTTATCTACTCTTATAGGTTGGAAGTAACAGAAGCTGTGGTGTTTTTGCAGTGGTATTTGAAAGTTTTTCTTATTCTTCCCTTTGGAACTTATATTAGTAAAGTGATTTCGTTTTTGAAGATATTGCTGCTGTAGTATATTAGTATTCTGAAAAATGAGAAGTTAGTTTTGTTAGTAATGTTATTGACACCAACAATGATAAATGAAAAGAAAATAATAGATAAAGAAAACATACAAAGCGCTTATACCTGAGTTGTTTCACTATCATTAGGTAAACTAATTTGAACCGAATTACTACGTTGTATAAAAGTTCTTTTTGGTACAGGTTTTTCAGATAATTTTGGTATGTGTAGGGTTTTATTTGGTACTATTACTTGCTTTTTTGGCAAAGTTACACGTTTTTTCTCTTGGTCATTCAATTGATTGACCACAGATTTAACTAGCGAAGTTGATGGTAAAGTAATAGATGTATTTCTTTTCGGCGTAGCACCGATTATATTTGGTTTCGTGGACTCTTCTTCTTCATTTGCATTATTATCATTTTCATCATCTGGAATTTCATTATTTATATTTTTCAGACTTGTTGTTCTCTTTGGTACGGTTAAAACATTCTTGTTTTCATGTTGTTGGGTACTTTTAGAAACATTTTCTTCGGACTTCGATGGTCTTACTGGAGCATCAACAGTGTCAAATGCTCTGAGGTAACCAGTGTTTATTAGGGGCATCGACAAATTCACGTAAACATGATCAGTCTTATAAGGCGAGGCCATTGGAGATATTTTAGTTCTCGGGGCTGGTACTGGTCTATTTAATGAAGTGGTTGACACATTGAATTGATCGTTACTCTCTTCGCATACTTGTATAGAATCAGTTAAATTTTCAAATTCTTCTACACCACTTATGTTCGATTTTAAATTGAGCAAAGATGGATAATTTTCATAGATATTGTCCTCATGTTCTATTTTATCATTATCGGAATCAGAGGTATTTTTATTGTTGTTAATTTCATTGAAATTCTCACCATATTCTGTATTTGGATAAAATCTCTCTATATTCCTTTTTCTTACTATTCTCATGGATTGAAACTTTGGTGGTTTAGCTTTTACATTTCTTGTATTTAATGAACTAAATTTTCTTGATTCTGGTTCGACTATTTCTTCGTCTATAGTTGGAAATTGTTTGAGAAATGATGGTTGCATTGGCGGTAAGTACGGATTAAGTAGTACCGTTTGATGTAATGGGTACATTTGTTGTATTGGTGATAAAACAGGTATCCCGTACGTTGGGTATTGGGAATTCGAAGAGTGCATTGGATAGCTTACAGCATTTTGCACAAAGGGTGGGCACACAATCCTTGGTGTGAACGATGGGTTCGTAGTCAATTGCTTTTGTAATGCATCAATGCCTTTGGACGTTTTATGGTTAGTCTCTACGATCCTAGGTTGAATCGCTTGCACGGGCTTTTAGGTCATGCCAAAACAAAACATGGAAAAGAAATAAAAGAAAATTAATAAAAGCTAAAAACACAAACACTGAACGTAAGAAGGGACAAAAATCAAAAAGGGCTAAAAAGTTAATGTTAATTTTATTATTATTATTATTATTAAATTCTTTATTGCATAAAAAATGGACATATATACACAGAACATTATATAAACTTACAAACAAAAGGCGAATTTTCTAGGATCAAAGAATTAAAATGTTTGTACATTTTATTTTATAATAGTTATTTTGTAAAAATTTCACGAAGAAAACGACAAGGTGAAAATCAACTTTAGTTTAAGTATTTCCAAAATATTCTAGATTTTTATTGACTAGGAATTTTCATTCTTTGATCTTTTTAGTTAAAGCTGTATATATGATTGTATAATTTTGACTAATTAGTAGGTTGTACCTTATTAGGAGGTTGCTGTAAGCCGTGGAACGGAAGGTTCTCGTAGAGGCCTGGGTTGTCCGCTCCAAGGTTGCCGTTTGCTGCATTATCTACGCCATTCGTAGGTGGGCCTGTAAATACAAAAATTGTTACATATAAGTAATTATTCTTTACTTACTACATAGTTATATTAAGAAAAACAATCAACGATGTACCGATACAATGATAGTAAACTAATTTCAAATTTCACCAAAAAAATATGTTTTTCTAATGAAGGGTTCATTAGAACAAACTCCACTCACTCAAGAAGTGATCATTATGATAAATACCAGACTCATTTAGTTTTTTTTTAATTTGAATGGTGATAAACTAATCCACGATTCCCTATGATTCTTGTAATTAAATTTGTTTATACGCCACTTCAAATCTTTATTGAACAATTCAGTGTTAATATTTTTAAATAAAAAAAATTACATTGTTTTTGCAGTATTCACACGAATGAATCATTAAAAAATACATGATATATGATAAATCTTAAAAATGTTGTGTGAATAAAAGTAATGGTTCAATTGTTCATACCTTTGTTAAATTTAGTATTTAAATAATATAAAAATTGTAAAACAAAGCTTAGAAAAGCCAAAACAAACGTGCTGCATACTCACTGTCGCCTGGTTTCTTTCTCTTTCTAGTATTTCTTGAATGATCCTTAATAGATTCTGCATTATTGTTTCCTGTGTTAATTCTATCGGGCCTTTTAAACGATACAACTAAAAACATGCCATGAATCAATAAAAATTCAAACATGCAAAAATTAATTTAGAAAATTTAAAAAAAAAAACACTTGCCACAAATGCAAACTTATCAACAGTACTAATGCCGTTGTATACGAAATATAAACTATACTAAATTGATAAGATTAACTCGTATTTTATTAAATATAGACACAGTAAAAATGAATATGACAATCTTACTCTCCTTTAAGTGTACAATTGCATTAGTACAATTACGGGCTAAAAAACATTAATAGTGACCAACGTGCAGAAAAAATTTAAAAATATGTTTTTGAAGAGTGATGTGTAAATGTATGAGATGATATTTGTATGAAAATTAATTTAAAAAAAATAAACTAAATAAAATTATTTAAATCAAATAATGCCAATAAAAAAAGGTGAAAATTTAGATATTCCTGCAATTATTAAAATATAATCTCACACTTCGTACAGTATTTTGCAGAGGTGCTTTAAAAGAAAAATAACTACCTCCTTCAGTAATAATCACGTTTGGGGTTTCGCTTTGGAAAAACGACCTAAGTCTTTTCCTTGGTCCATAGCTTTTATTTAAAGTCACTAATGACACAGCCCTTTCGTTAGACTTATTTATCTTCTTATATTTACCACTACTATCGTCAGAGGAGTCGCTTTTACGTCTCAAATTTTTCAAATATCCCGTTACACCTTTTTGATGTTTTCTAGGCTTTCCACTCTTTTTGGAATACTCAATTTTAGGTGATGTTTTAAGTTCCTCAACATTTTTATTTCTTTCGAGCAGTCCCAAATTGCTTTCTTCTTGGTTATCATTTTGAGTTCTGTTTTGTAATCTTGCTTGATTTTTGGGACTGAGCGTGTGGTTAGAATTAATGTGAACCAAAACACCGGGCTTCAAAGGCCATTTATTAGGTGTCACTACAGTTTGGACTTTGTCGTTATCATTTTTAGGTTCTAATTTCGGAGTTTGCGTCAAATTTTCATTTTGACTACGATTAGTAGTTTCTAATTGCGTTAAGCTGACTTCTAGGTTGCTTGCAGATTTCTCTTTCATTGTCATTTCTAAACTATGCGGGTAGCTTTGTGAATCGACGAGTCTAGTTCTATCCGAGGATTTAGGGCTGAATGATAAGTTTATGCGAGGCGATAAAGCGGGTAAAGCTTGCGATATTATAGATTGAGCTATGGACACTTCGTTTATACAGCTACCATCCGGACTGTTCAAAGAAACATGAAAAACTAATGTTAGGGATTGTTGATGATTTGTAAAAATACGATGATACATGAAGCATAATAATTTATCTCATTCTGATTTTGGAATTATAAACTTATATTATTTATTTAAATCACTTTAAATGATGATTATAACAAGTTTATTAAAAAGTGACAAATATTGTATCAGAGTTACAAAATCAGAATAAAGACAAAAATTAAAATGATACTATTAGGTAAAATAGTTAATTATATTAAGACAGATATAATATCATATAAACATTAATAGCATACTTAACAAATTACATAATACCATAAATATATAGAATAAAATATTTCATCTCAAAATATAAATAGTACATACATAAAATAAATATACTAGAAGAATGCTTTCCAAAATGTCCATGCAGTGAGTATTAAGAACACCCAATTTCAAAATCACTACAATTTATTACATAGCTACTGGTAAAAGGTAACACACAAAATTCTCCCCATATCGTAAACGCAAAAGATCCAAAACTAGCGAAAAACATAAGAAAGCATTCCTCATTCCATGAAGAATAAACAAGAATGTTAATTATTTTGTTAGTAATGTTATACCTGAAGTGTTTATAGTTGTCAGTCGCAAAACATCTGGTGTTAGGGCGGTTAGGAACCTACGCAGGAATAGATAATTAACGACCGAATACAAAGACTTACTGAATTTTAAGCATATCTAAAATATTAACTGATGAAAAATTTCGGTAAATATAAAATATTCAACTTCTAGAATGCGTTTTTTGAATATGCACAAAACTTCCGAAAAATCATCATTTAATATTTAAAAAGAGCTCAGAGCCTATATTAATGTTATAATAAACTCTTTAGTATTTGAAAATAAGTAAATTATATAAATAAAATGATAACAAATGTGTTAGATTGTAAAGAGTCTAGAGAAGTAAATCATGCATAAAATATAATATTTTAAAGAAATAGGGAGGGTTAGTAAGCCCTATTCATTTCTATGACTAAAGGCCGTTGGTCCAAGCATTTAGCGAAATTACAGCCGAAAACTCAAACGGTATTCACTCAATTCAATATTTGGCCAATCCCTGAAAATAAACATTTACGAAATTCTATAAGACTAGAATAATTCACGACAGAATGAATACATACTATCTTGTAAAGGCAATTAAAGCATTTTTAAAACAGTAAATTGTAGCAGTAAAGACTTTAGGTAAAATATTTCTGGTAACGTAGTCTAACTTGGTCAAAAAAACCGCTATCGAACTACGGAACTGAGTCGAGTATATTTTAAGGAACTTAATACACGTAACATTAAAGGCTTTAAATCAAATAAGTTTCTCAGTTACAATATTTTGATGTGTGAATGAATGAAAAGGGGAGTGGCCAAAACATGAATCTTATGAAATTGGCATTGTTGCACCTTCTTTGTAGAGCACGTTTAAGACCTCTGGGGAACAATTACTGGCGACCTTGTGGGTGGCATGGATAATGTGTGCCAAGAATCTGCTCGGACCAATGGCGTAGCTGAAAATATTGATAAGAAAAAGAAAGAGATACAATATCTACTGTCTAATCTAGATACTATTGAAATCATACCAAGAAATAAAAATATATTAAAAACATAATAAAATTGACTAGGAAAATAATAAATAACAGTTATAATATAATTAATGTAAAAAAAATATTTAGAAAACATAAATAAATAAAAAGGAAATAACTGCTAGAGTAATAGATAGGGTGATAAATAAAATTTTTAAATAATAAAACTGAAGATAAAAATAAAAATATATAGATTATTATAATGGACATTTGAACATACAATTGAGAATTTGTATTGGTTTGTAAACTATTTAAAAATATGTACTTATTTAATTCACTACATGTAATTCGCCAATAATAGTAATTTACTAAACTTAATAATTTAATTGTAATTTTGGAAAATTTAATTGAAACTTCTCAATTGAAAATTTTCAATTGTATGATTTTATATCACGACTAATTATTATGGAGGATTAATTCATTCTCATATAAGATGTAAAATTATTAAAAAAAATATATGAATACTTACTTTTCCCGCTCCTCCAATTCGACTGGATTATTGTCTAGATTTATTAAGTTAGTCCATTTAGTGTTAGGAAGGCGGCAGTCACATAAACAAAACAAACAAAATAAAATTAATTAGTAACATTAAAGTAAATCAAAACTAACATGTATTGCTTTAGTGATGACGTAATGAATAATGATGATGTTTATTTTTTCTAAATCGCTAGGCGTTTCCATTAATTATTGTTTGTATAGCATAGTGTCTCAGTTTTTTATATGATGGACAAAGCACACTGGGCGAGCGACGAGGTAATCTAAGTCTCCCTCCCTTTCGCACATTTTAACATTTTCGATGATAAAGAAGAAATATTAGAAGATTATTCTACTATTTCTTATTTATCATCGACTATACATACTGTATACTATTGTCAAATGCATTGGCCAAACTAAACCATTGATAGTAAAATTACACTTTTAGACATAATATTATTTAGAGGGAAAATGAGGAAATCCATTAGTATTTTTCCTTTCTATTTTTGAGAGAGTAATTTGCGAGAGAGAGAGAGAAAGAGGGAAACTTAGGTTACCCCACCGGCTGTCTGCATATTATTATTATGAGAAATTTCTGTCAGAAGAAATTCTGTCCTTCTCAAAAATTACCGTACATCTGTTTCGGCAATTTTCCGACAATCCGCGACTTGCACCGGGTCTAGGACAAAATATTATGAGCAAAGTGCTTTCCGGCACACGATCGATTTTTTGTGACAAACAATTCTCATTAATATTTTTCCTGACGTGTTTTTTCTGATAAGATTTTTTTCTAACAAAAACTTGGATGAGATTCTTTCTGATAAGAATTTCTAATATGCAACCGGGCATAACCAGGCCCTATGTTGTAAAACCATTAAAACCAAAAAAAATTCAACATAGATCTTTCTGGGGTTTACTACCAAAGCTTAAAGCAGTATTATTTCAAATTACAGTTTTAAGTCATTTACCTTGGACGCCTCTAAAATAAGGATTATAATTCTGCAAGAATAATGTCTACAATATTAAAACCATACTGCCTACGATAAAAGCCATAATTGTCGCATTATTGTTGACTTTCGTGATTTAGAATTATAATTTATAATTCTTATTTTAGGAACGTCAAGGTACGTGACATCAAACTGTCATTTTGAAAATTATTGCTTAAGTCTTGCTCTAAGCGATGGTAGTGTGCCCCCAGTACAGGGCGCCATATTGAACTCACATTTGGATTTGGCGCGCATCCGGCGACAGATGCAGATGATGATGATGCACAGAATCACCGTGATGAGCAGCACGGCCAACGCGATGCCGCCAATCAGCATCAGCTGCTGGCGATCATGCCACCACACCTTGTTGCCTGGGGAATCAAGGACAACAGGGTTTTAGACATCATTGTCGATACTTTTTTTTATTCACTACAACTTGGCGCTTGACTGCGATCTCACCTGATGGTAAGTGAAGAACTGAAGATGCAGTCTAAGATGGTAGCGGGCTAACTTGTAAGGGGTATGGCAGTTATATTAAACCCATACCCCTAATCGTACCGGAACGCTAAATCACTTAACAGCACGTCTTTGTCGGTAGGGTGGTAACAACCAGCTCAGACCAGAGAAAATTCGGATATGATGAATTCCCAAATTGATCCTGCCGGGAATCGAACCCGGGACCTCTTGCGTTAAGACAACATCGCTCAGCACTGCGCCAGGGAGGTCGTCAAACATCGTGAATTGTGAACGGGAGCAGGTGATATGGCTCGACCGTAACAATAGAATGATCATCCTCCGAGCGGGTGTTGTGCTCGGGGACCACTGGTCCGACCACTGATCTTTGGAAGTCGTATATATAGCGTAATTCAGAGAAAACTTCATAATCTTACTGCGCTACTAGTAGTGAAATACTGCAGTGAATAGTATGAAATATCTATATGCATACATAGTTGTAACAGAAATATGTATGATCCAAGAAATAATTCTAATAATTTTTCAAAATTGAAAGTGATAGTTTTTTAAAATCTTTTAGCAAGGTTACAAGTTTCCGGAAAAACTTTTCAACTGTTTAATAAAAATATAAAAATAAATCTTTATTTATCACAAAAAGCATACAATACACACAAGCTTAATAATTTAATACTTACTGTAACTTTCCAGGTTTGCTAAGCAAAAAGAAATAATTACTATTTTTACTCTTGGCATAAGAAAGGGGTTAACGTAAAGTTCACGCGCGCTCGTGAATTTGAAGAACTATATCACATGAGTAAAGAAACGGAACAGAGACAAAGCTTCTAAGGAGCGAGCAAAATTTATACCTATTTTGGTAGGGTTGGCACAGGAGGATACAATTTAATAAACAATAGTTATTTGTTCAACAAGATGGCAAGGTTTGTTTTTGTTGTGATTACCTAGTTTGAATCCCGAGCTAGTGAAGAGTTCGAGCTAGAAAGGATTAGGTAAATTAGAATCCTGAGTCCAGTGAGGAATTCCAAGGCACAAGAAACAAAAAACTTTGCTATCGCGTGATACATACAACTTTTCACTTCAATAGCGAGAAAATACAAGATTTAAGAGAAATATTTATAGAAACATTAAGGTATTTTTATATTTAGGTACATACTTACTCATTTAATATTATCTATTAATTTATATTGAGAGGTTTTATATGCGAACACTATATTAATAAATATTTACAGTTGATACAGTAACAAAATTACATTAAAACACTATTTAAATTATTAAAATATTATCAATAACATTAAATTAAATGAAAACACGACGCGCGACGTGTACTGCAGCCCCTGAGCTTGAGCACTCAGCACAGGCCGAGCCGGTATAAACCGATTTCTCTCCGTACGCGACGTAGCGCCTGTGCTCACGCACACACGCGTTTCAAGCTTGTAGTAGTGTTAAGTGTACATATCGTAGCGCGCTTGTATGAAGCTTTGTCTCTGGACTATATCCCATTCTAAGCGCGAGTTCTGACGTTTGAAAGAAAGTTGCAGAATAACAATAGCAGGAAGTGTCATACCTATGACGTCTCGCTCGCACTCGCGCGACTTGCCCACTCTATTGGTGGCGTAACAGAGATAGGTTCTGTACACGTCCACACTGGAGCTCAGCTTGAGATAGCTCTGAGGACCGTCTTGCCAGATCTCTTCGGTGGTGAGGCTGTCGTTGTCGTTCTTCAGCTTCCATGTGAACGTCACCTGAATAACAACAATGGAGAACCTGGATAAGAACAATAGAGAATATCGCCCTACCGATACCGATACCGAGGCAGATCTAGATAGATAATTTATTTGCCACACCAGCAGGCTTAGCATGCACACAACGAGATATCTCGCGTCGAGAGAGAGAGAGAGAGAGATGTTGTCGTTGCCGACTATTTTTTCACTAACACATGCACAAAATTCGGAAATCCGGTTCGTAGACAACAGATATAATACTTTATTTTAACGTTTAAACTATCGTGAGAGATATTCATTATAAATATACATAACACCGGATACACTCACGTTTTTTATGTCAGAGAAGTGCCCGACTAGTTTCGAAGCCGTTCGGGGCCCTTATTCATGAGCCTGTTCGCGCGACGCGGTCGCTGCTCGACTACGGTTCGCATGTCGTGCAGCTCTCTGCGGTGGTTGAGGTGGAGGGGGAGGTGAAGCGTCTTCTCCCGACGACTCCTGCTGATAGTCTTCACTGGCGTCGTCATTGCCAGACACGGTCAGCTCGGCGTGCTTGCATCACAATTGGTTCGAAACTAGTCGGGCACTTTTCCGACATAAAAAACGTGAGTGTATCCGGTGCTATGTATATTTATAAAGATATAATACTTTTAACTCTGCTTTTGACGTAACGAGACAAGTAACTATGTTAACTTCGGTAAACAAATAGAGATATGCGTTTACATAATTTTACTCGTTGTGCGTATGTAGCCCTACAGTTATAGTCACGAAGAAAAAAAAACCGGCCAAGTGCGAGCCGGACTCGCGCACCGAGGGTTCCGTACAAACATGTAGTAAGTTTTAAATTATTAAAAAAACTACTTACTAGATCTCGTTCAAACCAATTTTCGGTGGAAGTTTGCATGGTAATGTACATCATATATTTTTTTTAGTTTTATCATTCTCTTATTTTAGAAGTTACAGGGGGGGGGGGGGACACACATTTTACCACTTTGGAAGTGTCTCTCGCGCAAACTATTCAGTTTAGAAAAAAATGATATTACAAACCTCAATATCATTTTTGAAGACCTATAAACCCCCAAAATTTATTGTTTTTTTTTCTATTTTTGTAAGAAAATCTTAATGCGGTTCACAGAATACATCTACTTACCAAGTTTCAACAGTATAGTTCTTATAGTTTCGGAAAAAAGTGGCTGTGACATACGGACGGACAGACAGACAGACAGACATGACGAATCTATAAGGGTTCCGTTTTTGCCAAATTGGGCTACGGAACCCTAAAAACAGCCAAGAGCGAGTCGGACTCGCACACGAAGGTTGCCGTACCATCGTACAAGATTTAAGACTGTGTACTTTTTAAATATAAGTTATATTAGGGTATGGGGACCCCTTTAATTCATGGTTTTATTTTCATTATTTGTAGGTATAACAGCTGTATTATATTAAAAAGAAATTTTCATTCACACAAGTGCAAGAAACAACAGACTTTATAAAGAATGTCGTGAAATGAGACTTGATCCCCAAAATGGTCTTCTCTCGGCATGTGCTAAATCTGTTATTACACACTCTTTGAAAAATTCATATGTCTACCTGTTATGGTCCAAGAGATGCAACGCCAAAAAATCAAGGAGATCGCATCGAGGGGCATGTAGAGGAATTTAAAAAAAATAAGCTACTAACGTTAGAAGGATTAGCCGTCGCAGTGCAGAGCAGATGCGGTTGTCCGTCTATGTCGATCTGCTTGATGCCACATTCTGGTACAACTGGAACAAACAATGCAATAATATAATTTTACAAAAAAAAATACTACATGGCTCTTACTCACAACCCATTAATGAAAACTCGTCGAACAGAATTGAATTAGTCTAAATATTTATATAAAGGGAAAAGTTAACTGACTGATTGGCTGATCTATCAACGCACAGCTCAAACCACTGGACGGATCGGGTTAAAATTCGGCATATAGATTTTTTGATGTACCTAGGCATAGATTTTTGAAAATTCAATAGTAGTGGATTGAAATTTGTATGAAAATCATACTTAACGTGAGCGAAGCTGCGGGCAAAAGCTAGTCCCCTATAATTTGAAACATTTTTTTTTCCGAATCGTAGTGTCATTTATTCAATATCAATATTATTATTTAATCATTTGACTGTTAAAGTTGAAGATCTTAAAATAATTTTACATAGTGCGAACAGTCTACCTCTAACAGGCATACGATATTAAATTCATACTTAAAATTAACATTTGATTAGACAATTCATATAATTGGTTCAAATTATTAATTAGTAAAAACAGATTAGTTATTATTACAAATATGTTAAAATTACTTGTTCCATCCATGATCCATTCCATGATCCATCAAACAATGTCGAGGGTTCGACGAGGGATCGACGCAAATGGATCAATGTCTTGATCCATTTGCGTCAACTCATCAGGCTTCATTGATAAAAATACTCTTAATTCACATACATTCTCAAATATGTACCATACGAGTCTCGCAATGATACTTACACATAACATCCAAATACACGGTAGTATTGATGCTTCCGTGTCTGTTATACGCCTCGCAGACGTAGTATCCCCCGTCTTTCCTCGCCACTGGTCCCAACAGCAGAGTATTTGAAGAAGACAGTATGAAGGAGCTGTTGCTATGTTCCCTCGCTGCGCTTTTGGATGCGTTCGCTCTTTTCCACGAGTAGCTCGGCTTGGGGAATCCCCTGGAATTGAAAGTGGGTAATATGTAGTTGATTTCTTTGCCTGAGGAATTCTTTGGCACATTGTTACATCTTTTAAACCTGTTAGGGGTTTAGCAGTTATATTAAACCCATACTAATCATCAGTTTTAACACGGCATCGTACTGGAACGCTAAATTACTCAATATCTTTGCCGGTGGGGTGGCGGACCAGGGAAAATTCAGAAATTATAAATTCCAAATTGACCCTGCCGGTGATCGAACCCGAGACTTCCGCGCATTGCAACATTGCGCCACGGAGGTCGTCAAATTTTCAAAGATATCAAACATTACTCAAGCTAACTCAAAACTGCCGCCATCTATGATCGTCAATACGTACTAAACAATCACTATTGATTGGACATCAGTAGTGGGCCTGCAATGGATTGAAATGATGATGATGAACATCTTACTAATATTATAAATGCGAAAGTTTGGATGGATGGATGTATGGATGTTTGTTACTCAATCACGCCCCAACGACTGAACGGATCTGGCTGAAAATTGGCACAGAGATAGATTATAGTCCGGAATAGCACACAGGCTACTTTTTATCCCGGAAAATTAAAGAGTTCCCGCGGGAACCAAAAAAACCTCAAACCACGCAGACGAAGTCGCGGGCATTCGCTAGTCACATAATATAAATGATACTCACTCAGCATGACAAACGACTTTAGCTGGAATCTCGTTCTGGCTGACGGAAACGTTCTTTGGATTCACAGTTATGTTTTCCGGTTCATCTGAAAAAAAAACCGGATTTGAACCCATTTTTGAATTCAAGTTTAGTTACATGTCGCACTGCATCGCAAGTCAGTATAATACTTTTTACATAACATCATCATCATACATCTACAATTTGTAACTATTTTTTTTTTTAGAAAAAAAGAGCAACTGCTGAGTTTCTTGCCGGTATTCAAGAAAATCTGCTTTCATCTCTATAAGTAATACAAAACATACAAAACATTGGTAGACCCAGGATGAGTAGATTCCTTGCTCTGTGGGTAGACCTGCCTGATCTATTGATTGCCACTCTCTCTGTGTGTCGTATTCCTCATTGCTGAGGGTCGTGACCCCATTCCATTAATCACATAGTGACAGGGGTTTTCTTGAGATAATAATAATGGGGTTGGTTCCCAAGTCCTTCGGCATACGACTCGAAAGAGTACGATTATAAGATGTTAGTGATAATAAACGGGACTGAAGTCTTAACGTGCTCTCCGAGGCACTGAGGATGCGAAAAGGCCAAATTCGGACTTCCAAATTCGGTCATCCATCCGTTTACCGACTTGGGTGTGCTTGACAATCGCTATCGACTGATATGCGTTGTCGCAGCTAGGCCACTCGTCCTTCTACTGACAAGTTCCAATGCTAGTAAATACCAAGGATGCTTACTCTCAACAGCGAACGTGGTGGTGCTGTTAACAGCAGGGCCGGCCACGTTGTTGGAGGATCGGCACGTGAAGCGCACGGAGTCTCCCCGCGACAACACCCCGCCCGGCCACGCTGACATGTTCCAATGCTAGTAAATACCAAGGATGCTCACACTCAACAGCGAACGTGGTGGTGCTGTTAACAGCCGGGCCGGCCGCGTTGTTGGAGGATCGGCACGTGTAGCGCACGGAGTCTCCCCGCGACAACACCCCGCCCGGCCACGCTGACATGTTCCAATGCTAGTAAATACCAAGGATGCTCACACTCAACAGCGAACGTGGTGGTGCTGTTAACAGCCGGGCCGGCCGCGTTGTTGGAGGTTCGGCACGTGTAGCGCACGGAGTCTCCCCGCGACAACACCCCGCCCAGCCACGCTGACATGTTCCAATGCTAGTAAATACCAAGGATGCTCACAATCAACAGCGAACGTGGTGGTGCTGTTAACAGCCGGGCCGGCCGCGTTGTTGGAGGATCGGCACGTGTAGCGCACGGAGTCTCCCCGCGACAACACCCCGCCCGACCACGCTGACATGTTCCAATGCTAGTAAATACCAAGGATGCTCACACTCAACAGCAAACGTGGTGGTGCTGTTAACAGCAGGGCCGGCCACGTTGTTGGAGGATCGGCACGTGAAGCGCACGGAGTCTCCCCGCGACAACACCCCGCCCGGCCACGCTGACATGTTCCAATGCTAGTAAATACCAAGGATGCTCACACTCAACAGCGAACGTGGTGGTGCTGTTAACAGCCGGGCCGGCCGCGTTGTTGGAGGATCGGCACGTGTAGCGCACGGAGTCTCCCCGCGACAACACCCCGCCCGGCCACGCTGACATGTTCCAATGCTAGTAAATACCAAGGATTCTCACACTCAACAGCGAACGTGGTGGTGCTGTTAACAGCAGGGCCGGCCACGTTGTTGGAGGATCGGCACGTGAAGCGCACGGAGTCTCCCCGCGACAACACCCCGCCCGGCCACGCTGACATGTTCCAATGCTAGTAAATACCAAGGATGCTCACACTCAACAGCGAACGTGGTGGTGCTGTTAACAGCCGGGCCGGCCGCGTTGTTGGAGGATCGGCACGTGTAGCGCACGGAGTCTCCGCGCGACAACACCCCGCCCAGCCACGCTGACATGTTCCAATGCTAGTGAATACCAAGGATGCTCACACTCAACAGCGAACGTGGTGGTGCTGTTAACAGCCGGGCCGGCCGCGTTGTTGGAGGTTCGGCACGTGTAGCGCACGGAGTCTCCCCGCGACAACACCCCGCCCAGCCACGCTGACATGTTCCAATGCTAGTAAATACCAAGGATGCTCACAATCAACAGCGAACGTGGTGGTGCTGTTAACAGCCGGGCCGGCCGCGTTGTTGGAGGATCGGCACGTGTAGCGCACGGAGTCTCCCCGCGACAACACCCCGCCCGACCACGCTGACATGTTCCAATGCTAGTAAATACCAAGGATGCTCACACTCAACAGCGAACGTGGTGGTGCTGTTAACAGCCGGGCCGGCCGCGTTGTTGGAGGATCTGCACGTGTAGCGCACGGAGTCTCCCCGCGACAACACCCCGCCCAGCCACGCTGACATGTTCCAATGCTAGTAAATACCAAGGATTCTCACACTCAACAGCGAACGTGGTGGTGCTGTTAACAGCAGGGCCGGCCACGTTGTTGGAGGATCGGCACGTGACGCGCACGGAGTCTCCCCGCGACAACACCCCGCCCGGCCACGCTGACATGTTCCAATGCTAGTAAATACCAAGGATGCTCACACTCAACAGCGAACGTGGTGGTGCTGTTAACAGCCGGGCCGGCCGCGTTGTTGGAGGATCGGCACGTGTAGCGCACGGAGTCTCCGCGCGACAACACCCCGCCCAGCCACGCTGACATGTTCCAATGCTAGTGAATACCAAGGATGCTCACACTCAACAGCGAACGTGGTGGTGCTGTTAACAGTCGGGCCGGCCGCGTTGTTGGAGGTTCGGCACGTGTAGCGCACGGAGTCTCCCCGCGACAACACCCCGCCCAGCCACGCTGACATGTTCCAATGCTAGTAAATACCAAGGATGCTCACAATCAACAGCGAACGTGGTGGTGCTGTTAACAGCCGGGCCGGCCGCGTTGTTGGAGGATCGGCACGTGTAGCGCACGGAGTCTCCCCGCGACAACACCCCGCCCGACCACGCTGACAAGTTCCAATGCTAGTAAATACCAAGGATGCTCACACTCAACAGCGAACGTGGTGGTGCTGTTAACAGCCGGGCCGGCCGCGTTGTTGGAGGATCGGCACGTGTAGCGCACGGAGTCTCCCCGCGACAACACCCCGCCCGACCACGCTGACATGTTCCAATGCTAGTAAATACCAAGGATGCTCACACTCAACAGCGAACGTGGTGGTGCTGTTAACAGCCGGGCCGCCGCGTTGTTGGAGGATCGGCACGTGTAGCGCACGGAGTCTCCCCGCGACAACACCCCGCCCGGCCACGCTGACATGTTCCAATGCTAGTAAATACCAAGGATGCTCACACTCAACAGCGAACGTGGTGGTGCTGTTAACAGCCGGGCCGGCCGCGTTGTTGGAGGATCGGCACGTGTAGCGCACGGAGTCTCCCCGCGATAACACCCCGCCCGGCCACGCTGACATGTTCCAATGCTAGTAAATACCAAGGATGCTCACACTCAACAGCGAACGTGGTGGTGCTGTTAACAGCCGGGCCGGCCGCGTTGTTGGAGGATCGGCACGTGTAGCGCACGGAGTCTCCCCGCGACAACACCCCGCCCGCCACGCTGACATGTTCCAATGCTAGTAAATACCAAGGATGCTCACACTCAACAGCGAACGTGGTGGTGCTGTTAACACCCCGCCCGACCACGCTGACATGTTCCAATGCTAGTAAATACCAAGGATGCTCACACTCAACAGCGAACGTGGTGGTGCTGTTAACAGCCGGGCCGGCCGCGTTGTTGGAGGATCGGCACGTGTAGCGCACGGAGTCTCCCCGCGACAACACCCCGCCCGGCCACGCTGACATGTTCCAATGCTTGTAAATACCAAGGATGCTCACACTCAACAGCGAACGTGGTGGTGCTGTTAACAGCCGGGCCGGCCGCGTTGTTGGAGGATCGGCACGTGTAGCGCACGGAGTCTCCCCGCGACAACACCCCGCCCGGCCACGCTGACATGTTCCAATGCTAGTAAATACCAAGGATGCTCACACTCAACAGCGAACGTGGTGGTGCTGTTAACAGCCGGGCCGGCCGCGTTGTTGGAGGATCGGCACGTGTAGCGCACGGAGTCTCCCCGCGACAACACCCCGCCCGGCCACGCTGACATGTTCCAATGCTAGTAAATACCAAGGATGCTCACACTCAACAGCGAACGTGGTGGTGCTGTTAACAGCCGGGCCGGCCGCGTTGTTGGAGGATCGGCACGTGTAGCGCACGGAGTCTCCCCGCGACCACACCCCGCCCGACCACGCTGACATGTTCCAATGCTAGTAAATACCAAGGATGCTCACACTCAACAGCGAACGTGGTGGTGCTGTTAACAGCCGGGCCGGCCGCGTTGTTGGAGGATCGGCACGTGTAGCGCACGGAGTCTCCCCGCGACAACACCCCGCCCGGCCACGCTGACATGTTCCAATGCTACCACAAATAATAACATTAAGGGCCGATTTTTCAATCCTGAGATAAACGACTGGTTAACTATCGTGAGAATAAAATTATCTGACAGTTTATCTAGGGATTATAATTTTTCAATTTTTTAATCACTTTTTAACCAATGGATAGCTATTTATGGTCTTTTCGAAGCAACTTCACACTAAATATGTGCAAGCGAGATAGACACATATATCATTCAATGCATAAGACCGGGAAAGGACGTTTGTTTAACGAATGAACGTTTTTCGCAAGAATTCATAACCTCGAATTTACGAAATTTTAATTTCGTGTTTGGTTTTGTGTTTATTTTATTTTTGACAGTTTCTCACTTTAAAGCGCTTTCTTAAAAATAGGAGCAAGTAAAGAAACGTGATAGTGCGTTAAAGTTTCAAAAGTCGGAAGTAAACTTATTAACCTAACTTGTAACGAAATACCGGTCAATATACTATAATATAATAAATCCGAAAGTTTGGATGGATGGATAGATGTTTGCTACTTAATCACGCCAGAACGGATCTGCATGAAATTTTGCACAGAGATAGATTATACCTAGTCTGGAATAGCATATCTACTTTTTAGGAGGCCTGTGCCCAGCAGTGGGACGTTAATGGGCTGTAGTGGTGGACCAACACAGACAAAGATGCAGCGTGGAACAAGTGTGGAAAATATCCATTGTTATCAATAAGTACCTACCACTAATGACCGTATACCTATCGCGTACAAGGAGGACACAGAATGAAAAATGATAATTCTGAATGAAAGAATTAAGAATAATATTATAAAAACTAGGTGCATAGGTCAGAGGTACCTACTAGCTACACAATATTACTATAACCTAAAAACTTGAAAACGTCATAACAAACCGGCAGATAGCCCTTTATCCGGCTCTCAAAGAAGCAGATAAATATATTCGTCCGTTACAGACTTTATTCGACAGTTAACTCATATCTGCCTATTGATAAATACGAATATGCGCTATCCATCGAATATCTACTATCTAGTTGTTTATCTAAGGATTGAAAAATCGGCCCTAAGTATACTTATTAATAGGAACGAAAAATATAACGACCACGATATATAGAAAGTATATTAAATCATATATGGCATGGTATGGCAGTTATATTAAACCTATACTCCTAGTCGGTTACTACAAATTCAAATTCAAATGATTTTTATTCAAATAGACTTTTTACAAGTTCTTATGAATAGTCAAATGAATCTACCACTGGTTCGGAATGCCGTTCCTACCGAGAAGAACCAGCAAGAAACTCGGTGGTTGCTCTTTTGAAAAAGAAATATATGGTATGTTTACAATAATCTACATACAACATATACAGATACATAAGTAACCACAGTACTGAGCATTGCTGGAACGAGTCAAATCCATGCGCCTTTATCATTAATATAATCTTCGACAGTTTATTAAGCTTTTTTAGGAGATTTTTTTTAATGGTTATCTTGAACTTGTGCAAAGGCAAGTTTATAATAGGTTGAGGAATTTTGTTAAAGATTAGTATGCTCATTCCCACGAACGACCTTCGGACTTTATTGAAGCAAAGCGATGGAGTCACGAGCCTATGACGGTTTCTAGTTGGCCTATCGTGCAGATCGCATATTCTTTTGTAATTCTGAATGTGCTGTTTTACAAAGATTAGATTACTGTAAATATACTACGAGGCTACTGTAAGAATACCTATTTCCTTGAATTTCTCCCTAAGGGATTCACGTGGTTTTAAATTATAAATTGCACGTTTTGCCCTTTTTTGTAATACAAATATTTTTTGAATATCTGCCGCTTTATCCCACAGCAAGATTCCGTAAGACATAATACTATGAAAATAAGCAAAATATACAATCTTTGCAGTTTCAACGTCTGTTAACTGCCGAATCTTTCTGACAGCGTAAGCAGCAGAACTGAGTTTACCAGCTAGATTTGATATATGGGTGCCCCATTGAAGCTTAGCATCTAAGGTCACCCGCAAGAACACGGTGGCCTCTTCTATTTTTAACATATCCTTATTTACCACTAGATTAATGTTACGTGTATTCTTGGTATTGGGCAGTGCGAACTCAACACACTTAGTTTTTTTTGCATTTAAAAGTAAGTTATTTACTGTAAACCAGTGAGTGACCTGAGAAATGGCACTATTTACGTCGTCAAAATCATCCTTATTTCTATCGACTTTAAAAATTAAAGACGTATCATCAGCAAATAGCACAATATCGCAAGTATCCTGGAAAAAATATCGTAAGTCATTTATATATATATCAAGAACATGAAGGGACCCAGAATGGAGCCTTGAGGGACGACACCCATTAACGAGGCCGATCCGGATGATTTCACATTGTTTACACAAACGGTCTGAATACGGTCACTAAGATATGATGCAATGAGACTAAGTGCAGTGTCTTTGATTCCATAGTGGCTCAATTTACACGGCATCGTACCTGAATGCTATCGGTATGCGGTCGCTTGGTGGTACGTTTTTTGTCGGTAGGGTGGTAACTAGCCACGGCCGAAGCTAGACCAGACCAGAGAAAATTCAGAAATTAAAAAATCACAAATTGACAATGCCGAGAATCGAACCCGGGACCTCCCACGTCAACGTGCGCTCACGAATAACACTGCACCAGGGAGGTCGTCAAAATTAATTGGTAACTAGCTGATGCCCGCAACTTCGCCCGCGTGGATTGCAGTTTTTGGTTCCCGCAGAAATTCTTTAATTTTCCGGCATAAAGAGTAGCCTATGTGTTATTTCAGACTATAATAAATCTCTGTACCAAATTTCATTGAGATCCGTTAAGCCGTTCTGGCGTGATTGAGTAACAAACATCCATCCAAACTTTCGCATTTATAATATTACTAGCTGATGCCCGCGACTCCGTCCGCGTGGAGGTATGAAAAATAGATAGTAGCCGATTCTCAGACTTACTGAATATGCATATTAAATTTCATAAAAATCGGTCAAGTCGTCTCGGAGGAGTATGGTTACTAACATTGTGACACGAGAATTTTATATATTAGAGAAGTAAGTACCTATAGATATAGATTTATCTCCGACTAACAGAACTCGTTTTTAGTTTCTTCTCTAAAGATGTAGGAACAGATAGCAAAGCATGGTCCTTACCAAGGTAGACTCCGTGGCCTCGAAGTCATTTCTGTTGACTTGCGGCTCGATCTTCCGCTCCACTATGTAGTACTTGTCAGTCTTCGCAGGATCTATAACCTGGCCGTCCTTCAACCAGTCCACGCTGCATAGTGGGGCACACTCCACCGTGCACGAGAGTGATATGTTCTGAAACATTAATTTATTATGATTATTATCATCATAAAGAATATAATTGCGGGATGTGTACTCGTCTGCTCCAATGGGAAGATCTTCCTCCGGGCTGGTGTTATGTCCGACCGTTATAAGTTTAACGGTCTATGTGTAGCGCTAATCTCAGAAAATTTGGATATCGCGATTCAGACTTGTATGTAACTTATAAGTTTTCAGTCGATTATTATCTATTCCGTGATGTAGATATAATTAGCGCCATCTAGTTTAAACTCCGCTACATTATTAATGAACTTATAAAAACCTTAATCCACGGCCTCGTGGATTAAGTTTTTTAGTTTCTGCGGCAAGTCCTTAATTTTCCGAGATAAAAAGCAGCGAATGTGTTTTCCAGACTATAATCTATATCTGTGGCAAATCCAGATCCGTTCAGCTGTTCTGGCGTGATTGAGTAACGAACATTCATCCATCAACCCTCGTAGCTTTGATTTTATCACTATCATATTTTTTAAATTATTAGACGTCAATAAGAGTAAATTATTAAATTGAATCCATTCATCTATTCATTCAACTTTCGCATTTATAATATTAGTAAGTATAGAGTTTAGATATGAATGATTTTCAACATACAGTAACATCTTGGATGCATCTTGGGGATAGTTGGAGTTCCCTGAAAATCTTCATAGTCCGTCAAACTTAACTTTTTTTATTTAGTTAGTTTTTTTATTTAGTACCAAAAAGTTTGAAAAATATGAAGAAAAACAGATACATAGTGGACAAGGAAGCACTTATCATTAGTTATTTAGTCTTTGTTTCTATTTTATTTTTCATATCTACTAGCGACGCTGTCTCTTTTCCCATTTGTAGCACTTGTCACTTTTGGCAGTTTAAATTGTCCGTTTGTCTGTGTTTCAGTCTGTATGGATTATTTTAGGTAAGTATAAGATTTCATTCTTACCTGTGATTTATATAACGCGCCACTGTAGTGATTCATGGCGTACTTGAAGCTTGGAGGAGCTGAAAAAACAATGATTAAAATGCAATAAACTGATTTAAAGTTAACTTGATGATACCCGCGACTTTGTCCGCGTGAATTAAGTTTTTTTTTTTAACTTTTTAATTTTCCGGGATAAAAATAGCCTATGGCGCGGTTGTGGCGAGGGTGCGCCGCCGCTTCTATTTCATATAAAATGTATGCAAACGACGAGACGCTGAGTATACTCAGGAGGCGAGGCACGGGCGAGGCGCGGGTGCGGCAGGGGCGAGGCGCGGGTGCGGTGGGGCCGACGCTTCCTCGCTCTCCGTCCGTTCCACACAGGAACGGATTGAAAATGCACGACTATACGGAATCTAATATCGATTTTCCGAGTTAGTGGAAAAACACCCAGAACTTTACGACTATTTTTTTTTAGTTTATAGGTATAATGCTGGGCACAAAGCTGAGCTGTAGGTACACCGATTCTGGGGGATGTCACAGGCAAACATATTCTTATGTACAATTGTATTTCAAATGTTTGTCTGTGTGACCATTGTGAAATAAAGGTATTTCCTTTCTTTCTTTTCTTTCTTTCAATTGAATTAATAAATCAGGTAATCATTTAAAGCGTTTTATAAGACGTTGTCTTTTTGCAATAACCGATAAGTACTCAAATTTTCATTTGCAGAAGAAGACATGTTGTCATATCGAAATCAAACATTAGTCCTGCCCCAAATACGTCCCACTTGCACGTCACAGCCTCGCCTTTTCCCCGCCTCAGCGCCGTTCGCGCGCCTCTTCGGCGCCGCGCCCGCGCCACAAACTCGCCTCGCCCGCGCCCATCGCCTCTTGTGTATGTCCCGCCGCTAACCGCCCTCAACAACGTACGTACCTAACACATCGATGTTAACAAAGGCCGGCTCCCCCTCGCCGCCGGTGTTGATGCCGCGGCACGAGAAGTTGGTGCGATGGTCGAGCGTCACCGGGTCGATGGTCCAGTTCTGAGAAACGATGTCCGTCACCACACGGTTGCCGCGGTACCAACGGAACCTGCGAATAGTAATTTATGGAACGGTTGCTTAATAGAGATTATTAGAACATGAGTCGTCATCATCTGAAGTTCGCTGCAGAAGCTTCAACAGATGCTTGATGGCTTCCACGCTCCCTCCCGACGGGTCAGTCTCCTGATGAACTTGGACAAGACCAAGGTCATGTTAAATGATCAGGTCACTCCGGAGCCGATCAATGTCGATGGGTCTATTCTCGAAGCTGTTCAGGAGTATACATACCTTGGACAAATTTTCCAATTGGGAAAAAAACATCTTCGAGAAGGAGATCGATAGGAGAATACAGCTAGGCTGGGCAGCTTATGAATATTTGTCGGATATTTTCAAAATAATCGAAATAATATCGATTGTTAGATTCAAAATTTGACCAAATCTATACTTCATTCATGGTTCTTGAGAGAAAGAAAAAAATGTGTCAATTTTTTAATCAGAAAACTAGATGATGCCCACGACTTCGTCCTCATGGATTAAGGATTTTCAATTCCCGCGGGAACTCCTCAATTAATTGGAGTAGCCTGTGTCTTTCCCCCGGATGTAATTTATGCCTGTACCAAATTTCATCTAAATCTGATGAAAAGATGGGTCGGGAAAGCGTAGCAGACAGACAGAGAGACAGAAAGATAGAAGACAGACACACTTTCGCATTTATAATATTAGTATGTATTATAAAGAAGGGTTTGTTACCTGTGTGCTTCCGGTCTGCCTCTTTCTTGTATGCTGCAGCTAAGGACGAGAGATTTTCCTTTGATGACGCGATATGGTGAGTAGGTCAACTTAGCGGGGCCCGGTGGATCTGTCGAGAAAACATCCAATTCTTTTATGCAGAAATCCATTAAAAGTATGCTCCTGAAAAAAGCTTATTATACTGTTGAAGCTTATGTCATTGATAAAAGAGCATGGAGCAAGGTTTTGAAATGTTTTCAACCTCTTTCATGAAATCCAAATTATAACTCTGTTTTTTTACGGAATAAGTATACGGTGAATATTTACATGGAACTAGGAATCTGCTTATAATATTTAGTTGGTCTGACCATCTCCAAAAATTTGGTCTCTCTCTGACTCGTATTCTTCATTACTGTGGGCCGTGACCCTTTCCATTAATTACACAATAGTAGGAGTTTTCTTGGGATAATAATGTGGTGGGTTCCATTTCCTTTCGCATACGACTCGACTAACGATTATTATCAGATGTTAGTGATAAACATCGGGACCGACGGCTTAACGTCCGAGGCACGGAGGAAACGAAAACGTCAAATTTGAACATCCAAATTCGGTCACCCATCCAGTTACAGACTTGGGTCAACGTTGCTTAACAATTCAATCGACGGATATGCGTTGTCACAGCTAGGACATTTGTCCCTAAAAAAATTGGTATCAAAGCGATATTTAAAATACTCACAGTTGACGATCAGTTCCGTCTTCTCACTCCCGTTTCCCCAGCCAGCGTAGTTCTTGCCCTTGCAAGAGTAGTTGCCGTGAAAACTCTTCGTAGTGTCCTGGAGTAACAGCATCGATGGATCTACCTCATTGCATAGATTATCTGTAACAGAACATGGAGGAATTACGCACTTTGATCAATGCCTTTGATGGTCCAATTTATTTTGATGGTAAGCATTTTAAAATAGACCGAAAAGAGATGGTTATCTCTATTATTTGCACCAAGAACACAAAGAAATAATCTCTGGAAGTATCAAAAATTTACCGAAATCAACGAATTTGCACATGAGGCAAACAAAATCAATGTTTCCAAAGACGTATTCCAATCCAAGGACGTATTTCAAAATCAAAAATCAAAATCAAATTATTTTTATTCAAATAGACTTTTTACAAGTTCTTATGAATAGTCAAATGAATCTACCACTGGTTCGGAATGCCGTTCCTACCGAGAAGAACCGGCAAGAAACTCGGTGGTTGCTCTTTTGAAAAAAAAAAAATAGTATATGGTATGTTTACAATAATCTACATACAACATATACAGATACATAAGTAACCACTGTCCTGAGCATTGCTGGAGCGAGTCAAATCCATGCGCCTTTATCATTAATATAATCTTCGACAGTATAATAAGCTTTTTTTAGGAGCATTTTTTTAATGGTTATCTTATACTTGTGTAAAGGCAAGTTTATAATAGGTTGAGGAATTTTGTTAAAGAATAGTATGCTCATTCCCACGAACGACCTTCGGACTTTAGTGAGGCGGAGCGATGGAGTCACAAGCCTATGACGGTTTCTAGTTGGCCTATCGTGCAGATTGCATATTCTTTTGTAATTCTGAATGTGCTGTTTTACAAAGATTTTCATATTATTAATAGTAGGTAGGTACTATATTATTACGTCTTTCCTCTTAAAGTTTGCTTGATGAGTGCTGTTAGCTATTATGTAGCCATCTTTGCATACCATTATTTAATGTTTTGTTACTGCGTTTTTAGTTTCTCCGTGTGAAATAAAAAAAAGAAGAAAGTACGAATTATTTATATTTTGCGGTGAACATTAAACCCCCATTTTTCTCCGTCTAAGTCTCCAAACGAGACCTCATCATTGCTTTTCTTAAGCATGATTGTCTTTTTTTTTAAATACATCATCAGAAGCATGATTGTCGTCAAGCGCAAGCCTATTTTGCAATAAAAAAAATAAATCTTGTTTTAAATATTATCAACAATGTAGAATGGAAATAGTGTCCGAGATATGCCCCTTGACCTACACCTCTCAAGGACAAATTATGACTTACCATCAGTTCCATTGCATTCAGGAAGATGCTTCAATATCTCCCCATCCAGGTACCAGATGACTTCATCCAGTATAGAAGGGTTGCCGGTGACCACTTCACACGTGAGGGTAACGTTTTTGTGGTCGTTTTCCAATACTGGACTAGGTGAGCTCATTGTTAGACGCACTTGGGGTTTGACTGTAAACGAATAACACATTATGCAAGCAAAAAGGCATTATTATTTTAAGATTTCAATAACCTTCCTAATACCTAAGATAAGGTTGGTCAGGCCTTAAAGGGGCCGTGAAAACGAACCAAACAAACAAACTGACATTATCATTTATAATATTAGGTAGGATAACATTAAGTAGCACGATACTGGATGTGGATTTTCTCAAAACCCTTTCTTAGCTGGCGTCAACATCATGGAAGGAATCTAACTTCCAAATTTCAAGTCTGTACGCTATAAAGTTCCTGAGATATCGTGATTAGTCAGTGAGTGGTATTTCGCTTTTATATACATAGATAGATTAAATGCAAAAATGTGTTTGTCTTTTGATAGATAGATAAATTCTTTATTGCTACACAAGACATAAAAATAAATAGAAAAGAAAACAAAACAAAACAAAGTGCGCAAGGGCGGTCTTATCACTAAAAGTGATCTCCTCCAGACAACCCATTAATTAAGAACCTTTAATATAGGAGCGGGATAGATAGTGCAACAATATAGACAGCTATACAATATACTACATAAACTTTACATACAAATACAAATAAACGTTATAAATACATATAAATATAAATATATACCTATAAACCTACATACACAATACTTAAATATTCTATAGCATACTAGTACTAGATAAGTAATAATCCTATAAACGATTCTTGAATATATTTACAGATTTCGATTGCCTAATGTCATTGGGTAGGACGTTCCAAAGCTTACTCAAGTCTTTACTGTGAAGGAATTCCCGTACACCTCCGTATGACAAGATGGTATTCTCAACCTGTTGTCATCTTTAGACCGCAAATAAATTAAGTCGTTGCTGCCAAGAAATTTGAACCGCTCGTTTAAGTAAGGTGACGTTTGAGGATAATATAATATCGAGTACAAGAGAGAAAGAGCATGTAAGTTTATACTGGAACGAATTGGCAGCCACTTTAACTGAGCACGAAATTCAGATATAATATGATCATACTTTTGGTTTGTCTTTGAATCACGGTGCAATGGATTGTCATGATTTGTTGCATCAGGGTATAGTTAAAAACCTTAATAACCACCTTAATCCAAGTGGTGTCAAAAGATTTTAGTTAAAAGATAATGTACTTTACAATCGTGCATTGATGAGTCAACATCTCCTGAAGATGCTACGGTATCGGAGTGAAACGTACGTTGAGAATAATCTGGAACATTTGTGTGGTGTGGTGTTGTGGCGGTGCGAATTGCTGACTTACTGGGCGGTGAATATCGCAAGCTACACGCTGTACCACATAGATTTGTCTGTTTTGGCGGATTATAGCGAATTAAACTTCTAGTTGATCCATTAATGTGAAAAACGTCACTCACATAGCACGTTGACGCTAATGGTGTCATTAGTGGTGCCATTGCCCACAGTGTTCGCCATGACTACGGTATAGTTCCCCATGTCCTTATCACTCGCATCCAGGATGATCAGGGCGTGTTGGTCCGGTGTACCGCCCTGGTAGTTGCTGTTGTTTACGTTAACTCGCTTGTTGTTGCGGTACCTGGAAAGGAGATCGAAAGAAGTTAGCAAAGAAGACCTCAACACTCCTCGCAGAGAAAGAAAGGAAATAAATTTATTCATCAGTAGTGTCTCAAATTCAAAGTATATTTATTCAAAATAGGTACCTACACAGTACACCAGAACGTCACGTTTACAAAGTATAAGACGTGGTGATAATTAACCACGAACATCGATTTATATATTGTAGGTACTAGATGGGCCCTTTCATAGAAAAAAGTCGGGCGTCCGATTTTGAGAGTGCGCTCCTAACCTGTCATAAGCCTGTCTTTGTCCAGGTCGTAGCGCTGTCACAGTCGCTCGTCGTGTAGATAATTTGTTATTATTATGTTGTCATCTAAAGTCTTAATTAGTTTGGCACTGAATAGTTTTTATTTTAAGGTACGTGTTTCAATTCACAATTATACATTTCCAAAAAAACGTTATTTAATCTTCCTATTAAATATTTTTGTTATGTACTACTACTATGAATATGTTTGTCTCTTTTTGGTGTCGCTTTTTCGTGTCATCGAATTTTCAAATCACAACGATTCTAAAGAAGTTTCACCTCAAAAAACAACATCACGTCTGCTGTTTCATCGTAATCATTTCAGCCCCAATCCGGCTTACTACTAAGGCTGAAGGCATGAGTCTCGTTTTCACTCTAACTTGTGAGTAAAAGTTTCTAGTGAAACATCAAGAGAAATAACTTAATCCAGAGATGAAAGCTCCACACGCAAGCCTGGTATATAGTAAATGTATGGCGTTATGTCTTTCGTATGAAACTCGCATTATCTTCCAACTCGAGTAATACGTTAGAGGTTCCGCGGAACGCTTATGAGGGTGGTTAAGCGTGAACCGTTTATGAGTGGTTCCGTACATTCATCTATCTATATGCTAATATTATAAAAGGATGGATAGATGGTTGTTACTCAATCACGCCAGAATGCCAGAACGGATTTGGATGAAATTTGGCACAGAGATAGACTATAGTCTAGAAGAAAACATAGGCTACTTTTATTTAGGAAAATTAAAAAGTTCAATCGACGCGGACGAAGTCGCGGGCATCATCTAGTGTGAAATAAAACCGTTTCGTAAGCGTTGATTGAATGGTGAGATGCCGATTTCGAATTCACGCTGTTGATTTCGCATTTTATTAGTAATAAAACCAATGTGTTTTTATATCACTCCCACAGAACTCCAAAAGCATAATAACTTTACGTATTACACTTCGACCGAGCGCGAAATGGGATTCTTTATTCGCTCACACATTTAAGTAGATTACTCCCGGAATTTATCTCAACCACTGTGCTTATGAGGTAGGTATATTCCTTTTGTGATGGCGACGAATTACTTTAAGATGTCTTTATTACTTTTTATAACGTATTTTATTATTCACATTATATTCGTAACCTTAAGACGAAATGGCACGGCGGTTTTTCCATACAAACATATTCATCTGTTTTCTCCGTGGATAATTACAATAGAGAAAATATTCTTGCACCATAAATCCATCGTGCCATGTCACTATGATTTCCTATTTTAGTTAAATTAATAATTTTAAGAACATGGAACCTTCAAAAATTGCCAAAAATGGCCCAGTTTTTCCGCCATCATCAGACATCCCGCAAATAAATTTGACGAATATAATAAAAAAAAAGAAAACATACTGACATAGCCTGAGTCCTTAAATTATTCTTGGAAAAATCGGTTCCGATTTGAAGTAGGAAACAGGATATTACGAGAGTAAGAATTCGACTGTTTTTCAGAGGTAAAATCAGAGGTATAATCGGCCCAAGATGCAGTTGTTCCTTTAGGGTGTTATGGCACTCTATTTGAGGAGCAGCGCAACAGCAATATAATATTGTTTAATTGTTTCCCGTCGATGCCATTACCTCATAAAGCTATATTGTTTCATTATTGTTGACTATCGTGTTTTAGAATAATTATAATCCTTATTTTAGGAATAATTGGTTGTAACTTGTAATGGTGATGATGATCAAACTTACCAAATAACTTCGTTCAAGGCGGAAGGGTTGCTCTCGTATTCGCTTTTGAGCAGAATTTTTGAGCCTTCTATAACCGTGATGTTTGGTGGACCCACGTGCACGATTGGGGGATCTGAAATATACAGCAATTTCGATTTTAGGCTCGAATCTAAGTTAAGAAAGCAGTCTTACGTACATAAATAGTATTTTTAAATTAACCCTATGTAGTTATTTAAGTGCGAGATTCGTCTAGCCTACCGAGGATTCCGTATCTTTGTTAAGTAAGCTTGTTAAAATAACAACTTTCGTTATTAGGATGCCTTTTATTCGAGACCGTAAAACTCAGTTTTGTAACAGACAGATATATTATAAGGTGAAAATTAAATCTATCAATTAAGTATCTGTAATTTGCCGACATGTTACTATGCCACGTTGCTTTTAATCAAAAGTAGTATCGTCCTTCTCGTCAAATAACAACATTGCTAAGCAACTATCGATAGATTTAAAATAGATAGATGAATAATTATTAATTTCCGCAGTTATAATCACTTTTAATTCATTTTGATATACAATCTTTTATGTTTTCATTCGTCGCGTTTCGATACCGCATCGCTTCGATAGCAAAACTTCTATAAAAGGAAAAGGTGACTGACTGATCTATCAACGCACAGCTCAAACCACTGGACGGACCGGGCTGATATTTGGCGTGCAGATAGCTATTATGACATAGACATCCGCTAAGAAAGTATTTTTAAAAATTCAACCCCTAAGGGAGTTAAATGAAATTTGTATAGTCCACGCGGACGAAGTAGCGGGCAAAAGCTAGTATTGTTATGTAAGTAGTCAGTAATAAAATTAATAGTACTTACACCAAATCTCCAGTTCTCGAGAAGCGTGTATGGGGTGCTCATTCATTTGCAACATAACCTTATTGATGGCTTGGCAGATGAACTTCCTGCCGTTTTCATACCGGCTCGCCTTGAGGGTGAGATTTGATACCGTCTCGAAGGTTGTGTCGCTCTGGAAAAAAGGATTTTCTATGAATATCAGTTATCCAAAAGCAGCATTTGTTAGTAGCTTAATTTTAGCACGTTGCGAGATACGTTCCTAATAATTTACGAGTATGCTCGAAATTTGTAATGAAGTAATTTAATAGATTCGTATACCACAGTGTGGTAGAATACATGATACCTTCTGTAAAAACTAACATCTATGTATCAACCTCGACTGTATTCACAAATAAATAAATTTTGTTTTGATTTGAGTTGATAATTAAAATAAGCGGCTACGAAATGCTGGAACGAGTGGCTTCCTCCTCTGCCTGATACAAGCTACTCAAACAAATGGAAAGCAGCATTTCGTGGTAGCCATAAATATGCGGCTACTAAATGCTGGAACGACTTGCCTCCTCCCGTGTGTGATACAAGCAAGTCAAATAAAAGGTTCAAAAAAGTTATTGGCTAACTAAAAGGTTAGGTTTTGGAGGAGGCGCTCCTTCATCCAGCATTGGACCGTCTACAACGACGACCTCGGTGACCAGAACGATTGTCAATCCGAGAGAAGACTTATGCTCAGTATAATCTATTCTCTTAAAATATTATAAATGCGAAAGTTTGGATGGATGGATGTTGGTTACTCAATCGCTTAAGAACGGCTGAACGGATCTGGATGAAATTTAGCACAGAGATAAATCGTAGTTTGGAATAACACATAGGGTAAATAAGATAATAGTATAAAGTATATTATACATACATATATACATACTCAGGCTACTTTTTAGCCCGGACAATTAAACAGTTCCTGCGGGAACCGAAAAACCTCAATACACGCGGACGAAGCCGCGGGCATCAGTTAGTGGGTTCTTTTATCTTTTTGACTTTTGTTACGCATTCACGGCCCATCTTTTCAACCGATTTTCATGAAAATTGGTACAGTCATAGGTTATGTCATCAGTCATTCTGGGGAAGAACAAAGGACTTTCATTCCGAAAATAACGGACTTCACGCGAAAATAAAAAAAAATCTTAATCCAATCGGACCAAGTCGCGGGCAACAAGTAAATAAAGTTTTGGTAGGTATTTTGTCGATAGTCTTCTTCATTTATATTATATTCTACCATCTAATTGAATTTCAATATGGATAAAATAAATTAATGGAAAATAAATTTATTTCTACCTTTGAAAAGATATCAGTATTTCGTTTTCAGATACCCTTTGAGAATAATTCAAAAGAACTTATTCTACTTATATCTATTTCCAACGAAATGTATCTAGAGTCTAGAATAAAGGACATTGATTTGGAGATTACTTGTATAATGTATTGATTTTGTCTCAGACACAAAGTAATTGGTAGAGATAATTCGAAATAGGCTCTGTGGAAAATATCTAAATTAAAGGAATTGTGAAAACTAAACGATGCACCCGATCTCGTCCACGTGAATTTGTTTTTTAATTTCGTAAGACCTCTTGTATTTTCCGGGATAAAGCCTATGTTCATCCCCAGCATGCGAGCTAAAAAAGAAAAGTTAAGAATTTTTTAAGAATTTTATCTTTATAATTTCTATATCACTTCGGTCACAGACACACACCCTACCAAGATAGACTTACACAATTCGCGATGCAAACTTTGGGATTCCGTCGAAAGTCAAGAAAGTCAAGTTTGATCATTTTACATAAGATTATTCATTCCAAAATAGATTCTCCCGTTTTACTCTCTCCGATCAATATAATAGTTATTTGTTATACAAGAGTGAAAAGTTGTTCTTTAACCGCGTGCTCAATTTTGATGACCGAGCAAGCGAAGGATTCTAAAAAAAATTAGAATCCTGAGCGTCAGCGAGGGAATCAAAAGAGGTGAAAAATCTTTTCACTCGAGTGCAACACGTAATTTTTCATCCCACCTCAGCGAGGAAATGAAATACTTCTCGCGTGATTGTTGAGGGAGAAAGCTCATTTCCGCATTTTTAACAGTTTCAGTCAGTTCTGTTGGCGTCAAATTAACTTCTTCGTCACTAGAATCACTCATTTTAGGTTTTTCACTTATTTTCAATCTTCTTGTTTTTAAACGAAGGGTTTAATTTTAAACAATATGACGTAAAAGAAAATGGTGCGCACAAAGCAAATTAAAAAAGTACACCAAGAAGGTTACGAGTGTGAGGTTTTAACAAATTAAAAACGGTTGTATGGAAATTCGGCACCATAGAGGTAGAAGTAAATAGGTTTTAATGATGTTTTGAATTCACAAACTTCATAGACGAGTGATATTTACTAACGTGCACACGATGTTCTAAATTCAATTTACTTTATCCTCAAGAGGATAATAACGGCTTTTGCATTCAGATATTGAAGCGTAAAAATACTCTTTCAGAGATGGTGGGATGAAAATTATATCTTCCGATTGAGAAATCCTAAACCTTTCACCCTTAGTGCCCACAAAAATAATAGGTACTTCGTTCTACAATCCCATCTTTCGTATGTGCCGCCTATATAATGATCTTATCTTAATTAACCGTAATATTGACATATTCAATAATTTTCTGCACGTATTTAAAAAACAAATTCATAAAATTATCCTGACTTTATAATTCAAGCATGTTTTTATTATTATTATTCTTGACTGCTGTAATTATTTTAAATTTTGAAAAATTCAAGAGTTCCCGCGGGAATCAAAGAACCTTAATTCACGCAGACGAAGTCGCGGGCATCTTCTAGTATACTAATACTAGAAGATGCCCGCGACTTCGTGAATCGCAATTGGAAAGAGTTGATTAAAGAATCTTTTCTTACAGTATTTGAGAGTTACATTAAATTACATAGCACATAAAACAGTTTAAAAGTTAGGATTAAGACAGTTTTGCGGCGGGTTGTTGCTTTGTTGGAAATTTTAATTGTGCGCGCCTCGGAGGCCTTTAACAATCTCTGAGTGCCAGGACACGGACTTTACCGAGTTTGAGCGAAGAGTTAGAGTCTGTGGAAGTGGCTGAAAAATAAATTAAGTAATCATACTTCATTCATACTAATATTATAAATGCGAGTGTGTTTGTTTGTCCTTCAATTACGCCGCAACGGATCATCGTGATTTTTGGCATGGGTATAGTTCAGGGCCTGGAGAGTGGCATAGGATACTTTTTATCCCGGAAAATTAAGGAGTTCCCGTGGGAATTAAACAAAATTCATTCCACGCGGGCGAAGTCGCGGGCTTCAGCTAGTTATTAATATAAACAGAACAAATAAGGCATTAAAGTGAATTTTATTTTATTTTCTTGTGTTCCTTCTTTTCCATTCTTTTTTTTCTTAAAGATCCAAAGTAATTTCATGCAGTTCAATACAAACGTCCTGTTTCGCTCATGATCTGAGTTGTGTGTAGGTAAGGTATATGGAATCCGTTGGATGTGACGGGTCAGAGCTAAAAATCAGCGCCTTGCGCTGTACCACAGATGGGTTGGCACAATAGTTGGCTGTACACCCATTCTGGGTGGTGTAACAGACAAGCATATTATTAGATATAGTGCCACTAACTTATCTGTCCCGGTGGACAAAATTGGAACAAATTTTTATGCCAGTTTAGTTTTTGTTTTTAGTTAATTTTTAAAATTATACTAGCGGCGCTGTCAAATGAAATGAATTCTCTTTCAGGTAGGACAATTTGTGTCACTTATGATAATACTATTAGATATTATTATTATTATATTATATATGACAATACCAGATGATGACCGCGACTTCGTCCGCGTGGATTCCGTTTTTTAATTTCCGCAGGAATTCCGGGATAAAATGTAGCCCATGTCCTTCACCGGGATACAACCTGTCCCTATACCAAATTTCATCAAAATCGTTTGAACGGATGGACCGTGAAAGCGTAGCACACAGACAGACAGACACATTTTCGCATTTATAATATTAGGATGGATATCAATACTCCACCACCGGTTCAGAAAGCAGTCTACAGCAGACTAGTTTTAACTATTTTACTGGTTTTCATTACCAAAGTACATAATATTGTTTTGGGTCGCTTCCAGCAAAATTTTAGGTCCATAAATGTAAAGCGTTCCCAAGTATTAGCATAGTAGATGGGTAATAATTAACTATGCATACAAGGGCGTATAGGACGGTGGGGCTCAGTAAACGGACGTATGTGCCCGTGTTATGGAGATATTAATACGATTTTAACAATTAAATTGTATAGCGGGGATCATATCATACTTCATACTACGTGGGAGGTTCCGGGTTCGATCTCCGGCAGAGTTTTTGGGAATTTACAATTTCTGGATTTTCTCTGGTCCAAGAGAAAGGAGAAAATCCAGAAATTGTAAATGTAAGCCTCCAGACTTCGGCCGTGGCTAGTTACCAGTTACCACCGTACCGGCAAACACGTGCCGCCAAGCGATGTAGCGTTCCGTTACGATGCCGTGTAGAAACCGATTAGGGGTGTCGGTTTAATATAACTGCCATACCTCTAACAAGTTAGCCCGCTACCATCTGAGACTGCATCATCACTTACTACCAGGTCAGATCGCAGTCAAGTTGACTTGTAGTGGAATAACAAAAAAAAAACCAAGCTTACCTCTTCGGTCTCCCTCTGCTACTCGAACAAACATGAAACAAACAGAAAAATAGATATTACAATTTGCCATTACTTATTAGTGTAGGCTGTAATAAAGCTAATTTTGGGTTGCGTAAGAATACATACAATCCGTGTCCGTAAAGAAATGCCGCGGAATTTAGTGGAACTAATACATTCATTCTAATATTATAAATGCGAAAGTGTGTCTAGACAGAACGAAAGCGTAGCAGGCGTACAGACGTATGCCTGCTACGCTTTCACGGCCCATCTATTCAACCGATTTTGATAAAATTTCGTACAGGGATAGGTTGTATCCCGGGGAAGGACTAAGGCTATCCCGGGATACAACAATCGGATATTTTATCCCGGAAAATTAAAGAGTTTCCGCGGGAATCAAAAAAACGAACGTAGTCGCGGGCATCATCTATAGTAATATTATACAATCAGTGTCACGAAAGAAATGCTAGAAAAGAAAGTATTTCCTAGACTGTGGATTTAGCTCGCCAACCCGCATTGGAGCAGCGTGGTGGGTCTAAGGTCTATAAATTCCCTCTCTCCTATGAGAGTGGAGGCCTGTGCCCAGCAGTGGGACGTTAATGGGCTGTAGTGGTGGTGGTGGTGAATTTAGTTAGACCTGATCAAGTGAGATCACAATGACTTAAAATAAATCAAGCAAATCTTAGACCAAAAGAAAATCTTTGTACTTTATCCTGCATATACCTAGTATTTAAATTAGTTCGTTTTCTGATTCGATTAATACTGTTAAAAAGTTCGAAGGTTCTTTATAACAAAAGTTCCAGCAGAGCCGGTTGTCATCGACAATACGTACAAAAGTATAAAAGAAAAGGAAAAAGTAAAGAATCGAAAGAATTACTTCACTCGGCCAGTTTTTCATCGGAAAATTTTCAACGTTTTTGGGAATTAATTGGTCGGAATTTCACTTCGCCCAAGTTTTTTAACGTTTTTCTTGCTGTCTATTAAAGTGGTGGGCAAGATTCGATAAATTTGAATCGATGTTTTTTACTTAACCTTTAGAATTGAACTAACTATATTAGCTGTTTATAGCTGTTATACTCACATGATATATTATATTTCATTGTAAACTATTTATAGTACAAGAATATCTTGATAAACTTAATAAAGCGATCATTTTCATAGTCTAGAGTCTAGATCTTGACTTATCTGCAGTTTTGAAGTATACTTACTTACTACTTACAATACTTCAGAACTACAGAGATAAACAGGATGCCTCATCATGTTTCTCCACAATATATTCCACGACACGACTACCACACGACTTACTTTACGTAATCAAAATGCGATGATGCAAACTAACAAACAATACACTGCTTATCTCGGCAAAAATCATAAAAAATTAATGTGTAAAGAACATATTTTGATTTTTTTTTAATTTAATTTAATTTATTTATTAACTTCAGATATAATATGATCCATACACAATATATTAATTAAATCAGATAATTAAATTAAACATTACAATGAAATCATTACAGGAAACAAATCATCATTATCATCAAATTACACATCATCAATCAAATATACGATCATTATGTCATAATTATAGGTCAATCTTCTACAAAGGATGACCGCGGACAGACCCTAGTACCGCATCTTCGGCATTGGTACTGCAACATGTCTATCACAGCAATGCCGAAGATACGGATCAACTCAATACGGATCACGAACGAACTTATACGATTTGATCGGCAATCCTTACATGATTGCACCTCTGTTCGCAATCATCCTCACAGAGTTGCCCTCACGAAGACGCGCCCCTCACCGCTTGTCAGTGCACTTTAGCGCTTTTGTGCAGTTTAGCTTAGTATCTGAAATTCATTATTTTCGTGTCCTAATTGCATCCTATTTCTTAGTACCTACCTATTATAAATGCAAAAGTGTGTATGTTTGTTAGTCTGTTGGTTTGTTGCCCTTCAATCACTTCGCAACGGAGCAAGCAATAAAATAATTATCACAGTATATTAAAACCCATATCTGTAATCTGTAAGCGAACGAAGTCACAGTTATCAAAATAAATAGTAAAGGATAACCGAACAGTTAAATTCGTATCAAGTCAATGTAATATTTATAGATACCTAGGTATCGATAAAAAACCCAACGTGTAACATCACTTTAATCCGATTACTGTACTAGGCTGCATTTCAAGGTATTTCCAAATCGCAAATGTTTTCCGTGTTCATATTGTGGTACTTTTACTGCGTTATTTTTTCTTTTGACATTTTCATTCCTGTAAGCGTTGTAGTCAAAGAGCCGATGTCTGCAATTATAGTATTAGTATTATACTTACTAAAAAATATATATAAAAGTGGCCAAAAAGATGCAAGATTTGTCTCATTTCTGTGTCTTCTATACTAATATTATAAATGCGAAAGTTGGGATATGAGGATGGATAGATGTTTGTTACTCAATCAAATGAACGGATCTGCATGAAATTTGGCACAGAGATTTACGCACTTAGATAGACTATTACCTATTCTGTGATTATAGTCTGGAATAGCGCATAGGCTACTTTTTATCCCGTAAAATTAAAGAGTTCTCGCGGGAACCAAAAAAAAGTGTGTGTGTGCAATTCACACAAGGCAGAAGTGAAACTTCAGAAAAGTAGCCTACGAGGAATGAGACAAATATAACTTATATTCTATATGATTCTCTCGCAGGCTAAATCCTATTATGAATATGTTTATCTCTTATTGGTGTCGCTTTTTCGTTTCATTGAATTCTCAAATCACAACGATTCAAAAGAAGTTTCACTTCGAAAAGCTTAATCCACGCGGACTAAGTCGCGGGCATCGGCTACGAATATAAATTTTATACCAGGTCACAGCCTATTTTTGAGTTTCCAAAGGCATTAGCGATCGCGGATAGCTCGTCTGCTTTTTACTCGCATCGCATTACTATACCTACAGTTAAAGTTTCATTGTAACGATTGAATGCACAATCAATTTGTTAAAGAGCCTTTGTGTTACCCGACTGTCGACTGTGCAGCAGTAGAGGCAAGGCTGTTTGTTTTACTTTATTTAAGGTACCAACAGCCCCGGATCTAGGGGGGGGCAAGCCGGGGCCCACGCCCCGGGCGGCACCCATTCCCCTGGGCGGCAAATTCTAACTTCAGAGACGAATACACAACTCATCATTAACGCAACTCTGACCATGAGACGTCCAAATTCCAAGTCAAAGTCCAAATTTATTATTAACTTTAAGATAGTAAGATACCTAGCCACTTGATCCTTTCTCACACGTGCGGTGGTTTCTATTGTTTCTGTGGTGTCAGCCCACCAACCGGCAACAGATGGCAACGTGTAACAGCCGCTATTGACCGAATGTTTGAATGCATTTTGAAGATAATTCAAGTAACCCTCGAGTTGCTATTCGGGACTTTGTTTTGTATTGTGAATCTGACAAAATTTACTTGTGGCTTTTACGTGCTGATTAACGTTATTCGGGAAGTAACTACTCGAGACTTGAAGATGGTTAAAGGCCCTAAGCACAATAATTTATAAATAAATTCCATTTTCAAATTCAATTTTTCGCGGGGCGCGTAGGCATATTATCATGTTATAAACTCACTCACAGTCGGCGCCATTCGTCGGTTGGTAACTGAAGTGGGCGGTTCAGCGTGCGTGCGAAAGGTATGTATGCAAGGACCTTTAATGTATGTTAATGTCCTATGTCCCCCCAGTGGGGCAGAGGGCGTCTACAGTGTTGCGCCATCTCGAGCGGTTAGAAGCTACACCCTTGACCTCGTCCCACGTCATCCCTATCCTTGCGACCTCCGCCAGAACCGTACGCTGCCAAGTTTGGATCGACCACGCTTTCTTTTTCCCTGAGGATTCCAGTCAAGAGCTTGCCTCGCGATAATGCCTGGCTCTCTACGTAGAGTGTGGCCGATCCAGTTCCTCGCGTGCGAAAGGGATGAAGCTATATTTGGATACTCCTTCGTCGATCTGCGTCCACGGCAGTGTTTTGTTTCAAACATTCAATTTGTGTTTACTATTTACTATTTATTTAGTTCATAACGATCAACCGAACATAGAGTACTGCTCTGACTGTAATTCGATATGTAAAAAAAACTGGTGATGTGTGTGAAATAAAAGAAAGTTTCATTGATTTCATAGAAGTTGCTGGAAAGACGGGAGAGTACATTTGTCAACAGATTATAGAAAAATTGACAATTGACAGTTTAGATATTGGACAATGTCGTGGCCAATCTTATGATAATGGGTCGAATATGGCTGGCATCTATAAAGGAGTACAAGCCAGGATTGCAGAAAGGAATGAGCTGGCCGAGTTTGTACCTTGCTTGGCTCACTCCTTAAATCTTGTAGGTGTCCATTCTGCCTCATCATGCCAGGAAGCTATAAATCTACATATTTGGACTTATTCAAAAAGTATATTGCTTTTTTGTCGGCTCTACTGCTCGGTGGGATATTATGAAAAAATATGTTAAAACCAATTTAAAAGGAAGCAGCCAGACGAGATGGTCGGCGAAACATGTTGCTGTGAATGCCCTATTAAACAATTTGCCAAAAGTAGTGGAAGCCTTGGAAGAAGTTAAGCAAACTTCTCATGCTCCGGAAGCTAAGTACGAGGCAGGTAATCTCTTAATTGCTTTAAAGAATTTTAAATTTATTCTGAATTTGACGATTTGGGCAAATATTCTCCGCGAAATCAATCGAGTAAAATATCGAAATTCAAAAAGAAGATATAATCCTTGCTCGATCTGTCGCTTTAATGGATGGTCTGCTCAAAACTTTGCAAAAAATGAGACTAAAGTCAATTGAATATTGGATAGAAGAGGCTAGAGAAGTTGCTGAAAAAATTGACGTTGAGCCTGTTCTGCCAAATAAACGAATTCCGAAATACAAAAAACAATTTGATGAGATGTGTGATGACGAATTACGAACACTCCAACCTGATCAGCTGTTTTCTAAAGAAATAATGATAGTATTTGATCGAATCATATCAGAAATTAAAAAATAGGTTTGATTCTGCTACCATGCTGAATTTGAATTTTGCATTTCTCAATGATACTGAACTTTTGAATATGTCAGCTGAAGAACTACAAAAGCATGGAGCAGATCTGGCTCGAAAATACGAGCAAGATTTAAACGCCGTTGAATTCTGTCAAGAACTCTACGTTTTCAAAGAGCAAGCTACACTTTTATTTGGTGATATAGAAAAGGCTAACGGTTTCTATCTCTTGCAACAGATCTATGCGCATGATTTGCAGGATGCCTTTCCTAATATTTGTATTGATCTGCGAATTTACTCTACGCTTCCTACTACATCTGTGGGCGAAGCTTTAGCAAGCTAAAACTTATTAAAAATTATTTGCGATCCTCTATGAGCCAGGAACGTTTATCGAGTCTTGCAATCATAGCTTTAGAAAGTAGAATTGCGCATCAAATTAATTATGACAAGGCCATAGATTTGTTTGCAGAACAAAAAGCTCGAAGAGTAAAATTGTAATTTCAATTTGCAATACAATAATATATATAATTGGTTTTTATAATCTTACGTTTTATTTCAGACCCTATCCTGTGCTATCCTAAATAATAAATATGTCCTACATGTCCGTGTACGTACGTATATCTTTAATTAATAATATATAAAACAAAGTCGGGTTTGTTCGAACACTTAACTCTAGAACGGCTGGACCGATTTTCATGGTTTTGATTTGTTGTATCCCGTCTCCGTCCCTTATAGCAGAATAACTATTAAAAACATTGGAGAAATAAAATAAAAGATAAAACATTTTCCCTTGATTTTCCCACACAAAATGTTCATGGGTTTCGTAACGTGATTTTTGGCATGGGTATAGTTGAGAACCTAGAGAGTGACATAGACTTCTTTTTATCCCGGAAAATTAAGGTGTTCCCGCTGGAATCAAAAAACTTAAACCACGCGGACGAAGTCGCGTGCATCACCTAGTTTGTAAATAAATAGACTAGACACATAAAGATCAACGCTAGATAGATTCTTGTGGCATTCTTTCCGGGAGGGGTATGTCCATCAGTGAAATGATGATGATGATAAAGGTAAAAATATAGGAGGGCGGGGGCGGCATTTTTCAGTTTTTGCCCCGCCTCGAAAGAATTGAAGATCCGGGGCTGGGTACCAACCCTAAACGTAAAGGACGAATACGAGTATAATTATTTTTTTCTCGTCTTTCCCGTGGTGTAGGGTGTGGTTGGATAAGTGGTTCAAAAATACTGTGGGTGTGGGAAAACTCTTCGACCGGGGAAGAGGAAGGAGTGAGGCTACTTTAAGCCCGGAAAGTTAAAGAGAATAAAAACCTTAATCCACGCGGGTGAAGTCGCAGGAATCATCTCGTGTGTATCTTATATTTAGTTACCTACTTACTTTTCATACAGATATTATACGTGGATATAATAATATACCGCTTATTTTAAACAAGTGAATATAATTAAAATTATTAAAAAATACGACTGCTCTGCGGGCCGTAGCCCGTATTAAATATTTCAAAAATTTATAGCCCGTGTCTCTCGGGATATTGAACTATAGTGTCATATATTTTTGGAATCTACTCAACATTTTCTAGATGATGATTATATAGTTAATCTTATTTTCGAATATTTTTTTTCAACTTTAGTCTTTAATGCGGGACCATGGTCACCCCATCAATTTTTTTTAAAATCGTACTAGCCTATGTCACCCAGAATAAGCTAAGGATTCTAATGATACCTCATTTATCAAAATCGGTTGAGACGTATAGAAGTTATGGTGGAATATACAAACTCACATACATACATACGAGTACATACATGAACCCTGAAAACAATATACGTACTCCTTTTACGGCTAAAATCCCGTAGAGATTTCAATAAGCCTTTATAAATTTGCACCGCACATTTACAACCTGAACTCTTTTATCATTCGTCATTAAAACGCGTAAAGAGACTAATGGAGTGGTGGGTTTACATTTAGCTGAGGGTTATATTTAATTAATTTTTTTTCCAGCTCTAATTGAGGTCTCATCTCACTACGTACCTAAGTAGATTATGTTACGTGACTAATTGCACTTTAATAGGGGAATTTATCAATTCGATCGCGTTAAAGTTAACAAGTACGATTTGTATGGAATCAAACGCTGTTCAGTTCCATACAAATTGCAGTTAACAGCTATAACGCAATCAAATAGGTAAAAATCTTCCACTTGATCTGCAGAATAGGGATGATGCCTATATTGAATAGATGCAGGCGTAAATGAATGAACTAGAAGTTTATATCGCTATAATCCGCCACAGTAGATAAATCTATGTGGTACAGTGTGCAGTATCTTGCGATATTCACCACACCACACAAATCATCCAAATTATTCTCAACGTACGTTTCACTCCGACGCCGGAGCATCTTCATCTTTACAATCGTGGATTGTCGAGTCAACATCTCCTGAAGATGCTACGGTATCGGAGTGAAACGTACGTTGAGAGTAATTTAGGAGATTTGTGTGGTGTGGTGTTGTGGCAGTGTGAATTGCTGGCTTATCGGGCGGTGAATATCGCAAGCTACACGCTGTACCACATAGATTTGTCTGTTTTGGCGGATTATAGCGAATCAAACTACTAGTTCATTCATTATGATGCCTATGTCAAAAATAAATTATTTCTTACCTACGGATTATTACATAGAGGGTCTTTTGAAAAATCTAAAATTCACATCCTCGGTTATTTTTAAGTTTGATAAACATTTAAAGCTATAGATAAAGAAAAAAAGTGCGGGGAATTTTGAGATGAGTTTTGATCGGGGAGTTTGTGTTTATATTAATTTCCAATTTTGGGTTTTGGGTCCATACATTTTGCGCCATGTCCTCTTTGTCCGTAGTGTGTTTTCGCCCTTACAATTCCTTGTCTCACTATGGAACGTTGAAAAGATAACTTGAGAAGCGAGCAGCTTGTTACGGTTACAAATTTCTTTCTTGGCGGAGTTTTTTCCCAATAAGATATCAGTTTTCGCGGGAAAAGATAAAAGATGTTATCTTATATCTTTTCCAGCGAAAACTGATATATATAAAAACGCTGCTATTATGAAACTAGTGACGGGAAAACTTATCGATAAATACCAATACCTTTTAAAATACAACACTTTTATGATACTAAATACATAAAAAGAAAAGGTGACTGACTGACTGATCTATCAACGCACAGCTTAAAAACCACAGGACAAATCGGGCTAAAATTTGGCATAGAGACAGCTATTATGAAGTAGGCACACGCTAAAAAAGGATTTATGAAAATTCAACTCATAAGGGGGTAAAATAGGGGTTTGAAGTTTGTCTAGTACGCGCGGACGAAGTCGCGGGCACAAGCTAGCACAAGTTAGCATACTTTTTACCCGCCTCAAACAAATAGCGATTTTTTTTATTTCACTGTCGACTGCGATCTCACCTGATGGTAAATGATGATGCAGCCGTAATGGTAGCGGGCTAACCTGTTAGGGGTACGGCACTAAACCTACTAAATTATTTTAAAAAACTCATATAGGTATATACGAAATTCTGGGATTGAAATTTGGTTGAGGATAAAATATTACCTCAATATCATCCCTTTTCCATACGAGAATATTAATTTTTTAAAGCGTGATTAATGAGCTAGGTATCCTAGGCTCGGGGGGTAAAGGGGGGGAAGACGTAGAGGGTGAAAGAGGGTAAATTAGCACACATCGATCAGTTCATCGCAAAGAAGCTGCTCGGTGACAGAATGAAAAATTGCAACGACCCAATTCACCCCCCACTCCCCCATTAGCGGTGGTAAAGAATATTGATGTGACATTGTAATATACTTTAGATGAAAATTTGGGGATATTCTTGTAAGAATACTAGCGGTAAATGTGATGATGTAGAAACCAATTAGGGATATTGCCTCGTTGGTCTAGTGGTTAGCATATTCGACTGCGGCTGACTAGGTTCCGGTTTCGTGTCCTGGGTCGGGTAATAATTCAGACTAGAAATTCTCAGTACTAGCCCGTAATCAGGCAGTTGGCGGTGTTTCACCCCCGTGCCTCGGAGAGCACGTTAAGCCGTCGGTCACGGATATTATCACTAGCACGATAATAGTCGTTAAAACCGCCAACCCGCACTGGAGCAGCGAGGTAGGTCTAAGCTTTAATTTCCTCTCTCCTATGAGAGTGGAGGCCTGTGCCCAGCTGTGGGACGTTAAACGCGCTGTAGTGGTCCGACTCTCACTTGGCCGGTTTTAATTGTTTTTTTCATGGTCTGCTTCAATCAAAACTCCCTTTCCCTGACGTGTGGGGTAAAACCGTCGTAACCGTAAATTAAGACGCAATGATCAGCTCGACGCGCGGGGGCCGGCGCGGCGGGTGACAGAATGAGGGATTGTCGCGACCCACTTCATGCGCCGTCACAGACTTAGCTAATATTGATGTGGCAATAGCTTTATTTTATTAGATTACTATTTTCCGGGATAAAAGCCTATTCCTTCCCCGGAAAGCAATATTTAAAAAAAATCATCAAAGTCGGTTGACAAGATGGGCCGTTAAAGCGTAGTAGACAGACAGATAGATACACTTTCGCATTTATTATGTTAAGTAGGTATGGATTAAGTAGGAATTCTAACAATCAACTACACATAAATAATAGTTATTTGTTATACAAGAGTGAAAAGTTGTTTTTTAACCGCGTGCTCAATTTTGATGACCGAGCAAGCAAAGGATTCTAAAATTGAATCACGAGCGCAGCGAGTGGTTCAAAAATTAGAATCCTGAGCGTCAGCGAGGGAACGGCACCATAGAGGTAGAAGTAAATAGGTTTTAATGATGTTTTGAATTCACAAACTTCATAGACGAGTGATATTTACTAACGTGCACACGATGTTCTAAATTCAATTTACTTTATCCTCAAGAGGATAATAACGGCTTTTGCATTCAGATATCGAAGCGTAAAAATACTCTTTCCGAGATGGTGGGATGAAAAAAACTTTACATGGACATTTCTCATTCTCTAGTCTGCTACTGCAACGCTTTCCTGGCCTATCTTTTCAACAGACTTTGACAAAAAAAATCAAAGAGGTAGGACCTAGGATGCATTCTCAGGAAATACCCGTAAATATCTTTTTATCCCGGAAAATTCTACCAACCAATGTTACCATGACATTTCTAGTAATCATATTCACGTGCGTGAATTCAATTTCCTACCCCCTTCCCCCTTCACCCCCCCTTCCGTGTTTAATTAAAGACGCCGTGATGCGACGTGTCAGATTAATGTGCTCATATTGAAAAGGACGTAAATTAGGCGCGTCGTTTGGCGTGAGTGCTAAGGGACTCGTTTTGTTTCTAGATACAGAATCGCATATGTATACTGAGTAATATTAAAATATAGTATATGCATTTTAATTAACATTGTAATCAACGAAAACTTTAGTAAATTATACCGAAGGAACTCTATTTTTTCGGGATAAAAATAGTTTAAATTATGTTGACCCAGGTTCAAGCTATAAGCAGATGTTAGCTATAAGTGTGTCAAGTTGCATTAAAATCCTTCAACAGACAAACAAATGTTTAAAAAAATTTTGGGCTCTGTATCGATAAGACAGCTATAAAATTTACAAAAAGTTAAGTTACAGTGTTATTATAAGTAGGTATACACAATCATTACGTAATAATATTAGCTACTTTACTACCCGTCAAACTTATCTGGCCCGGTGGCCAAAATTGGAACTAGTTTTGTGTCTGTTTAGTTTTTGTTTTTATTTTATTTTTCATACCTATACTATTAGAATTGAATACTATTAGATGTAGAATTTTAGTACCTATTTCTATTTCAATCGACGTTATCACCGGGTCGAAAAGGTTTGTGGATTTTGTTTTAATATTGTTGATGTTCGTTTTTGAGAATTAGGTATAATCCTTATTTTAGGGAAGTCAAGGTACGTGTCATACAACTTTTAGAATGCGAATATTGGAAGTGGGATTAATTGAATTTGTGTAAGTAATTAATTTTGCTTACGATGCGACACTATTCCACCTGAACTGCTGAGAGCTTAATGATAGTAGGTATTCTGCCATCAGGCCAATACAAGTACAAGGGCAAGCACATAAAACAGTGTGGTCGTTTGGCCTGATGATTCAAATCAAGCGGTAATTTTTGAGAGAGTGTAATAAAGTGCCGGTCTAACGGCCGGAACAACAAAAACCGGGAGCGGGCAATTTTCTCCGATCTCACACAAAAAACCGATTTTTGATGCAGTCCGAGATACAAGCGCAAAGCTTTTTTAAGATTATTTAAGAACTAGATTCGACTTCGTCCGCGTGGTTATGGATTTCTCCACGGTCAAAACTACAATATCAGTCTAAACAAGGGCTTAGTGGCAATAGGCACTTGCATACAATAATTCACATCTAACTGTATTTTTCAAGAGATATGATAGGTATACCTTAGGTACCTTTAAGGCAATAGTGAAAAGGCATCTTCTAGGCAAGCGCGTTCTAACCTAGACCTCATCGTTGCTTTGCACTAAACATAATTATTGTCGTCGAATGCCAGCCTATCTCGCAATTAAAAAAAACTTTTGCATCTTGGAGACAAGACAAATTTTTATGCCAAACATTTTTAAAATCCGTGTGGACAAAGTCGTGGGCTTCATGTATTAAATAATTAAAAAGAAGCCGCTACATCTTATAACTTGATCTATAACATTAAGTTCCCAGCTTGAAGTAAATGAAAGAATGAAAAACGGCCCACACTTCCCGCGATGTCGTCTATTAAAATAATTGCACGAAACTTTAGCGGATATGGCAGCTCTATTCTTACGCTGTTCCTGATGGCTGCTCATAGAATAAATGAAAGCATAAACTTTCAGCGGTAAATAGAGAGTTTATCCCTTTTAGTATAAGATATTGTACTTGTACCTATTCTGTGATATTCCTCCTTTTCTTAATAGAATAGTAAAAAAATAGTAACGTCTGTTTAAATAAAATGTAGCAATGTGCGAATTCCCATTGCTCTGTTTGTATAATAAACTCAAACTCATATTTTTTTATTTAAATAAACTTATTAAAAGTGATTTTGAATCGTCGAGAGAATCTACCAATGGTTCGGAATGTAGTTCCTACCGAGAAGTGCAAAGCAACTCGGTGGTTACTCTTTTTATAAAAATAATTTACGTTATTACATCAATGTGTAGATAGGTAGGTACGTAATGTACATTGCTGGTTGTTCAGATATTATGGCAATCATGATCATAGTTTGGTCCACGGAATAGAGAAGTATGGCTTGGGCAATACATGGAGGGTAGGTTCACAATCTCCCTGATACCTACTGGTGAACGCTGTGGTCTTATCAGTGGGAGGTCCCAGGTTCAATACTTGGCAGTGGCAATTGGGGAAATTATCATCTTGTAGTTGAATAAAATAAAGGTTAAAAGCAGATTCAGAAAAGTACACTGTTTAACTATGATGTAGTATCATCAATCAGCTTGTAAAAACAAATTTGATTTACCTGAAGTTCTTGTTACAGTCTTTCTCCCCCGAAACGGTAATAAAAAGTACCGAAGTTAAATTTTCTGTTTTATGCAAAATGAAGTTGACATTGAGAGATGGATGCTGTCCTACTTTTTAAGGGATGATTTTAATTAAATCGTCGGAATTTTTCTTGTTTCGCTACGCCGTGGTTTTTTTACGGTTCTTAATCTTTTTTATCGATAACAAGTTTTGATGCAATCAATCAAATAAATATTATAAATGCGAAAGTTTGGATGGATGTATGGATGTAAGAATGTATGGATGGATGTTTTTTACTCAATCACGCCCGAACGGCTGAACGGACCTGGATGAAATTTGGCACAGAGATAGATTATAGTCTGGTTTGACACATAGGCTTTTTATCCTGGAAAATTAAGGAGATCCCGCGGGAACCAAAAAACCTCAATCCACGCGGACGAAGTCGCGGGCATCAGCTAGTCTAATATAATCTGAAAAAAATCTTGCTTGCTTTTCTACGAAATTTAAGCCAGCATATTTTTTTTCACGCCACTACAAGTTAGCCCTATGACTGCGATCTCACCTAATGGTAAGTGATGATGCAGACTAAGACGGTAGCGGGCTAACCTATTAGAGGTATGGTAGTTATATTAAACCCCTAGACGGTTTCTACTCGGAATCGTACCGGAACGCTAAATCGCTTGGCAGTGCGTCTTTGCCGGTAGATTGGTAACTAGCAACGGCCGATACCTCAGACCAGAGAAAATTCAGATATTATATCGGGGAATTGAACCCGGTACCTCTCACGTTCAGGCAACTGCGCTCAACACTGCTCCAGGGAAGTCACCAACCTAAATTTAATGAGACATAAAACGTCGAATTCTGCAGGCCCAGTGGTAGATGTTTTACCTATTCGATTGCGTTAAGATAGTCAACTTTAACGTGATCCAATAGGAAAAAATCTCCCACTAGGCACCCTGAATAACTTTTGAAGTAACTTGAAAAATATACCATAGGGCACCTTTTCAATGTGGAAAATATTATTAAGTTCACTTAAGTAAGTGGTGGGTTAAAAGGGTTATTGTTGCCGGAACACAGACAGCGCGAGCTAGGACCAGAAGCTGTTGCAATGTGAGGATTGGGGTGGCATGGAGCTGTTTTTTGTTACTTAACATAAGAAAAAAAATATAGATTTATATATTCATATGCTTTTTTTAAGATAATAAAATAATATGTTTGTTGTGGCCTTACCAGAGCGTTGTAGTCGCATAAGCTACCAAGCTCTTTAAATAAAGATTTAAAAAAAAAATTGTGTGTCAGCTCCGACGCACGACTGGAGTTTACTCTTCACGAACGATTATAAAATATATAGATTAGTAAATGAGGGTAAATTAACGCATTTTTATATCACTGAAAGCATGCTTGATACATTTATTTATATTAATTATATAATTTATATTTATCAAAATACATTACATAGTCATGAAAACATAAAGTTAATAACGTAACGATGATTTTACTCCCCATAAATTTTCATACACCGGGCTTGTACTATATGAAAATCGATTCTAAAGGAGGTAAACTCCAAAAATATGGATCTATTGTATTGGATAAATAAAACCTAGCTGCACACGACATATTTTCACTCTTTGAAACTCTTTGCTAGAACAATAAAAATTGTTTGACCAATTAGACGATTACACACTATAATATTCAGTTGGTAAATGATCCAAGTTCCAATTTTGATCATGATGGCAAAGACCTAGAAATTTGAAACGAACTGACTGTCATATTATTACCCAAACCATTGAGTCCTGAAACTAGTGATTTTGGACCTAGACTTAAGAAGAATTCTATACTATAAATATTTATGTAGACTTCTTAATAATAGAAAATTAGCTAAGTTGAAATTAAAGCAGTCTTATAATTTCCACCTGGCCCGTGCTTGCATTAAAAAAGAAGTGGAGAAGATTACTTAAAAATATTTTTCAACATTCTTTTTTGGATAACTCACAAATGCTGCTGTATCTTGTCTTTATTAGGCTAGTTTAGCTAAACTTAAATATTCAATTTGTTTTATAAAATTTTTGGTGGATTATGTCCCATCATCCATGGTTAAAATGCTTTCGGATTGAGTCTAGGTCGTTTCTGAGAATTTAAAATAAGATTTACAAAGCTGTAGGCAAAGGTTTACCATTGACACAAATTTGTAAAAATCTTAATGCACGTGTATCATCACTGTAATTTTCAATACGTTTCATAAGAGCAGACTTAAAAATATAAAAATATTTATGTATAAAAGTGAAGTCAACTAGCAAAACAAAGATTTTCTGATTATTTTTTTAAGCTATTGCATAGCTTCTATCGCGGGCCTTGAGCGTGGAGACCGAATCCAGAAATTCCGTAACGAAAAAAATCCTAACACTTTGGTTGCTATGACTACTTGTGTTGTTGACTTCAAGTTATTGAAAATAAAAAGACTATTTTTATGAAAAGATGATTTTGGTTGCTATGAGTACTTGTGTTGTTGACTTCAAGTTGTTGAAAATATAAAATTTAAAATTAAAATTATTAATTAAATTAATTTAAAATTATTTCGCCTTTATATTTTCAACAACTTGAAGTCAACAACACAAGTAGTCATAGCCAGTTGATAAAAAATGCTATGCAATAGCTTTACCGCGGCAGTCTCCGAGTGCCACACGTCTTTTTTTTATTTTAAGTTTAATCATTATAGGCTTACGCTTGACCACATTCACACCTGTTGAGAAGTGAAGATGCGGCCTAAGATGGGACGTGCTTGCCAAAAAGATGCCTATTTACTCTTGATTTAAATATACCCGGATTTTAATTGGTGGGAAACCCAGTTTTTAACAGAGTTTTTGGTGTTTGATTGGTTATTTTGAAATAAATTTTTAATAGCATAGGCGGCTCCTTTCCATCCGCTGTCCAACTGCCCGCGCCACCGTCCGCCTCAATAAGTCAAATTCAATAATGTTCACAAATGAAACGTCACACTTCGCTCCCTGGTGGAGGAAATTTTATATTTTCCACTTTTCCGCTGAAAACTCTCACTTTATTATCTGGATTTCCTTTTTACTTGATTTCTCGGTTTTCTTTGGTGCGATTTACGAAGTTTATTTTTCAATATTTCGCGCTTTGTTGGTAGGTACACTCTCATTGGCATTGTGCTGCCGGATCTTTTTCGGTTTGCGGAATATTGGATGAATGGACGTTTATTTTATTACCATTTAACAAACTAATTATTTGTATTAATCGGTTTTTCTTGGATCCTTAAAATTTTGGTTTCCTTAGCGAATATTTCTCGCAGTGCGAACGAGCTTTCTTATTATTTTAAAAAGCTAATTTCATAGCTTAGATGGATTTGACACATGCGAAGCTTAGCAACGTAGCAATTCTCTGATGAAAACGCACCCTAATAGGTACATGAAAAGTGCTGGATTTGATTCGCAGCTGGGTCAACTGCCAATGACTTTGCGTCATGCCACCATGCGATTAAGACTATAGTGTTAAGCTACAAATAAAATTAAATAACTGCAATGCCCCTTACCAGTTTAGCCCACTGCCATCTGAGGCTGCATCACCACTTACCATCAGATGAGATCGCAGTCAACTAACACGTAGCGGTTAATAAACAAAACCTACATCATAATATTGCTTAAAAATTTTAATTTGAATAGCAAGAACTAATAATTGTAATGGCCAGAGGGTAAATGTCCGATTCTTGATAATTTTCTAAACGTATCATTCCAATACCCTGAATATTATGAAATTAGATAGAGAGAGAAAGAAGTAAAAAATGTTACAGAAAATATTTCTAATTACAAAAAGGAGAAGTGCCAGAGTGTGCTCTTAATTTAGTTAATCGATCTTAATGAAATTTCACGGTTCCGTAGCTCGTAGGAATATTCAACAAAAGGGGGCGACGGGACCCTAAATTAATTATTACAAATGCGTTTGTCTCATTTCCGTGAAAGTTTTAACCATTTAAAAGTAATAGGCATTGAGCTAGTGGACGATTCGTTAAAAATATTGCTTCAATTTTATCTTACTTCAATCATATTTTGGCTTATTCTGTTCTACACAATCTCTAAACTAATTTGCGCTAGAAAACATGTATTGCTGTCCCTTTTATAATATTTTTTTGCGGAAACGGTCAGTTCTAGGGTACCTACTAGATCTAGCTCTGACCGTTATAGCGTGTGGTTTACGAATCTACGAAGACAATAAGCAACCGAAATTTTTATTACAGATATTTGTAGCTGTCAGTGCTACGATCACATTAAATTATAGAATCGAGTTCCAACCAAAAAAGTAACCTGAATATCAAAATTACCTAGGATGACCTTAACTTTTAAATGCTTTGGTTATAGTCTGTTGAAATGTTACAGGTTACAGTTTTATTGTTACAGCTAGTACGACATTAATTTATTTCTAAAACGTAAATCAATCAAATATCAAATAAATCTTATAATTGCAGAAAGTTTGGATGGATGGATGTTTGTTACTCAATCACGCCCCAACGGCTGAACGGATCTGGATGAAATTTGGCACAGAAATAGATTGTAGTCTGGAATAGCACATAGGCACTTTTTATCCCGGAAAATGAAAGAGTTCTCGCGGGAACCAAAAAACCTCAATCCACGCGTACGAAGTCGCGGGCATCAGCTAGTTAATAATATGAAATCAAATTATAACTTACAATTATACAGACTTGTTCAAATAGTTTAATAATTTGGTTCATCAGCTCTTGAACAAAAACCTGCGCCGTAATGGCTGATTTGTACTAAGTTCCTGTATTAATTAGAAAGTTAAACTTTGAAAGTTATTTTAATTCTCAAATGTTTAACTGAAGGGTACATATTTAGCGAGTTTAGTAGAAATGTTAAGATTGAAGTAAGCGAAGTGAAAGTGTTTGGATTAACAATGGTATATAAGGGTGAATTTAATTAATTATCTATAGGCGTAATATGTTCGAGCCTTATCAATCCATATCATATCCATAATATTAAAAACTAGACGATGCCCGCGACTACCAAATTTCATCAAAATCGGTTGAACAGATGGGCCGTGAAAGCGTAGCAGAAAGATAGACACACTTTTGCATTTATAATATTAGTAATTAGTATGGACGCTAAAGTGTGTTTGTCTGTCTGTCTGCTACGCTTTCACGTCCAATCTGTTCAAACCTATATTGATGAAATTTGGTATAGAGGTAGGTTAGTCCCGGGGAAGGATATAGGACATTTTGCATCCCGGAAAATTAAGGAGTTCTCTTGGGAATTAAAAAACTTAATTCACGCGAAGTCTAGTCGATAATAAAACTTCGTCAATTTAATATTTTCAAAAACTATTCAATGTACAGGGGCCATACTGCCAACGCTTAAAGCTATACTTGAGCAATATTACTCAAAATGACAGTTTGATGTCACGTACCTTGACGTTCCTAAAATAAGGATTATAATTCTAAAACACGAAAGTCAACAACAATGAAACAATATGGCTTTACGCGTTTTCAGTATGGCCCCAGATATAGGCCAGTCCAAGTTCTATTATAAGTACATAATATAGAGCAGTAATACGATCACGTTTCCGTTATATATTTATGAGTGATATGGGGAGTAATTTTTGGTTACGGCTTAGCATGAATATCATATTGATAGCAATATCCTGGGTGTACTTATATTGAGAGAATAGTGGTTTGGCAACTCACTTGAGGTTTCAACGCACTGTGGTTTTACTTATTTATTTTATTTTACTTAGAAATCTTGAATACTCACACAACATTATAGTAACTATAGTACTATACATAACATTATAGTAAGAAACGAAAAAAGGATAAAGAGGAAGTCTAATTACAATAATTATGACTATTATTACTACTACTTTATTTTTTATTCTCAGATTCAGTATCTAACGAAGTGTTATTTATTGGACACGAAACATTTTATCAATGTTGTTTCCAAGAGTTTGGTCCACGCTACTGGTGCCACAAGAGTTGGCGCTTATTTAACCCTACTGCTTAGCCTGGCAATTCAGAAGGGCAATAGCGCCAGTGTCTTGGATACCATGCCCATGAACGATCTTATAGCATCCTTTTAAACGGAAAATCTATCAGTTTCCTGTGACTCTACTACCGGAGATTCTACTGTGCAAAAAATGCACAAAATTCAGAAACATCTATCGATATATTGTGTATTTTTATTTCTTATTAAAACGGTGTCAAAGATATCACTAAATTATAAACCAATCGTATTGCAACGCTTAAATAGTGATTTTTGTATAATTTTTATTATAATGCGAGAGTTTGGATCGATGGATGGATGTTTGTTACTCAATCACGCCGGAAGGGCTGAACGGATCTTTATAAAATTTGGCACAGAGATAGGTTATAGTCTGGAATAAAAGTAAAAATAAATAGTTCCCGCGGGAACCAAGAAACCTCAACTAGTATTTAATAAAATTAACAAAAAATAACTGTGCTTTTGATTAAACACCTTCCTCAACGTCAAACCAAATTATGGTCGCACAATTCCTAGCAGGTAACACATACGTCACGTTTCTAAACCTCAACCTTAGCACCAGAGACACCGCAGTGCGCGCGGACCGCAAATTTCACCCACTACAGTCGGATCGTAATTTGCGGCGATGAAGACTACGTGAGTTAGTTAGGGGTCGGTAATATTTAACGAGGTCGACTGTATCCCAAATTGGTTACATCGGTGTACGTTGATAAGGCCAATATATTATTTGCTTTGATAACGGACTCCTATTTCACGTTATTGGATTATTCTTCTGTTAATTAATTTTATGGAGATACATTTTATGTGGAAAATATTGTCATATGATTCTATATAGCAAAATATTCACGTATTTAGTCTATATTGTTGTTAGAAAAATATCATCTGAAGTATTGTTCGCGCGCGAGTTGAATGCAGAGTAAACGTATAGTGACACATACATTTACTCTTCATTCAACTCGCGCGTGAACTGTAGGTATAATTTAACTACTTATCACTATTTAAACTTTTCAAATATCATTTTATGCCATTGTTTTTATTTGGTACAAGAATTCTTATATAAGAATATAATAACCAATATTTGGACGTCGGCAACGAAATATGCATACAGTATTTTAAAATTTATTTAATAACATCCAGATAATATTGTTTGTTCGTGCCATGTTTTTCCAAATAAATATAAATACTTTACAAATTAAATACGTCAATAAACGTCATCGAAGAAAGAAGACTTATTTCGTTATGGATACCCCTGACTGGTGACAGGGGCCACACTACCATCAAACTAATATTATAAATGCGAAAGTGTGTTTGTTTTTTGGTTTGTCCTTCAATCACGCCGCAACGGAGCAACAGATCGACATGATTCTAGCCATGGGTATAGTTGAGGACCTGGAGAGTGACATAGGCTACTTTTTATCCCGGAATTATTTTCGTGGAAAATCGCCAAAAATTAAAAAAATCACTGCTGAGTTTTTACCTTATCAATATTCTCTTTATTTTTATGTAAGTTTCACTTTCGTGGGTCCTCAGGTAATAAAGTTAATAGACAATCATGTGCGAGGTTATTTATTTTATAATTGCTTGTATTAATCTAAATAATCAAAAAATTAAAAAAAGGCCTCCACACAATTGAAGAGCATGAATCTAAGTATTGCATTACATTTTTTTTCAAAATTATGTGATGTCATTTGAAGAAGAAAATAGATGTTTAATAACACGGAAATACGCTTGTAAAGCGTCATGAGCGTCTTAAGGAGTTTCAGCGAGAATCAAAAAAACATAAACCACGTGGACGAAGTCGCGGGCATCAGCTAGTAACTTATATTTTACTTTATCAGTTTACCTGTATATTTTGTGTCAGCTTCTGTGTGCCGTTGAACCATTCGACGCTCGCAGCCGGCCTTGCTCCGGACACCGTGCACATCAGAGTAAGTATTGTGCCTTGCGTCGCGTGCTCCCCCATTCCTAGTATCGCGATCTTGTTCGGTGGCACTGGAAACAAAAACGCAAAACTTAAGTTGTGCTAGTTTTAGTTAGTAGTTTAGTAAGTAGCATAAACCTAGTTTTTAAGTAAGTAGATACCTAAGGTAGTATTTATAAACCGTTTTGTCTATTAACGAATTGATTGAAATTATACACTAAATATTATAAATGCGAAAGTTTGTATATGGTTATGTTTGTTACTGTTTCATGCAAAAATTATTGAACGGATTTGGCTGAGATAGATTATAACCAAAACATTAAAAACCAAGAAACCTCAATCTACGCGGACGAAGTCGCGGGCAAAAGCTATTTTCCCATAATTTCCTAACATAGAAGGCCACATTTGTTATCCTAACCCTATTATTTCACCATCATCCCGTCGATGCGATATAGAATAGGTACAATAAATACAAAAATAATGAAATTATTTCTCGATCATGACCGCACAGGGTTAATAAGCGATGGTCTGGAGAGCCCTTATTGGACTTTATGAGACAAATATTGCTAGTAAACCGGTCAAATTAGGATTTCTATCGACAATATTCCCTTTCGATAACGCTTTCTTTATTGGCGTTTGTCATATTTTGGATGGGACAGTTTTATTGAAGGAACACAGTACGACTTCTTTATGTGTCATTTGATGATTTGCAGCCCTTTATTCAGAACTAGTGGGCCCGGCAGACGTTGATTTTTCCATATTTTCTCACCGTTTAAACCTTCCCTGGACTACGACAAACATTTCAAAACCAAAATCAGCTAAATCGGTCCAGCCGTTCTCGAGTTTTAGCGAGGCAAACGAACAGCAATTGATTTTTATATTATTCTGAATAATGTAGCACTCTAAGTGACCAGTGAGTCGACCCGCCCCGGCTTCGCACAGACAGGTAGCACTAAAAAAAATATTAAGATTAAGGGTTTTTGATTTACGCAGGAACTCAATAATTTTTCGAGATAAAATGTAGCCTATGTCCTTTCCCAGGATGAAATCTATCTCTGTACCATATTTCGACAAAATCGAATTTAAGGATGAGCCGTGAGAGCGTAGCTCAGACTGACATATAGACAGATAGACACAGTTTCGCATTTATAAATCAAATCAAAACAAATTTTGAAAAGTCGAGTGAATCTACCACTGGTTCGGAATGCCATTCCTACCGAGAAGAACCAGCTAGAAACTCGGTGGTTGCTCTTTTGAAAATATAATAATACGAGTACTATGTAGTATGGATTGTATAAACTTTCGAACAGCTTTTGATCGAGTTATGGTGAAAATTTCAGAACAAACAAGTAACTAACGCAGTCTAAACTTCGTATACGTAGAATCAGAGGCAATCAGCCAGCAATTGACACGCCTCGCCCATTATTTACATTAGGTCTACTTGAAACGCCTGCGGGCCTAGTACTTATGACATGGGTTATGGCCCAAGTTATGACATTACGCCTAGGAGCTTCTACTATGGAGTCATAAAGTTCAAACTTACGTGTCTATTTCTTTGGCCGCAATCACAAGTGTAAGTTTTACTCACGCAACGTAGTTCCAAGAAACCTGTTGTAATCTTTTGAATGTTCTAGAATGAGAGAAACAAAGAAGACCAAAATGCGTCACAATTTCATCGTGATTATTCAGAAAAGTGTAAAAATTCCCAGCATCATTTCAGTAATACTGAATAGATTGTAGTGTAATGTAATCTATGTTTTATTTTGATGTAAAATTTGAAAAAACACTGGTCTTTTATATTGCGAGATCAATGACTGATTGACAGGGGGTTTTGAAAGAAGAGTAACTCAAAACAGATCATAAAATTCTTTATCATAATAGGCCTAGTACTCATGAAATGGGTAATGGTCCCAATCAGGGCTACCGCGTTTAAATTCGCCGCTAGGGGCGCTAGTGTAGTGTGAGGTCCCCGAAATGTCAAATATCACTGGGCTTTTATCGCGGGTCTAATTATTTAATTAATGTTATGAATATTTAGCAATAACCGATTAATTATGGAAGATGTAAGATACGTGCCAAAGAATGCCAGTGCTCTGTGCTTTGAAAGCCTAGCTATGAAAAATAGGTGCAAAATTAAGCGGATTCTTTCGAACAGCTAATTCATAGGTTAGTATTTCCCTGGTTCATGTATGTTTACTATTTAAAAAAGAGTTCTTTTTTTCAGAAATATGCTTGTTTACCGAATATACAGCTATACTTCAGGACCTTACTCGCAAGTGGCGCCAACTAGTGAGCATAAAAACGGTAGCCCTCATTATAACATTATGTCTACGAGCTTTTACTTTGCTAGAGTCATAAAGTTCAAACTTACAAAGTCTCTATTTAAGTCGTTTTATCCACATCTCTTGTTAGTTTGAAAAACCCATGAGAAATAATTCAAATTCAAATATATTATTTTATTCAAAAAGACTTTTAAAAGTGCTTTTGAATCGTCAAATGAATCCACGACTAGTTCGGAATGCCATTCCTACCGAGAACAGCTAGCAAGAAACTCTGCGGTTGCTCTTTTTAAAAAGTTTCCTTATTATTATATTCTGGATGATACCGAAGTCGCGGGTGCGGGTGTCATTCAGGGTAAGAAGATTGAAAGCTCCCGCCTGCGTTTATGACTTAGCCCATACACAAATCCATCGAATGTGATGATTGGACCATTACTTACGCTGTAAAGGGTTCTGACCTCCCATATCTCTTGCTACGGGGACGAAATCGTTAATTAAAACTTAACAAATTGTGATCATCCTTCAACGTGATAGGTCATTTTTGATAGTCTCGTTGCCTAGTTGGGTCAAAATAGTGTTTGGGTTTTATCTGGCAAGTCTTCAGAAGTGCGTTGGCGGTGTTGAGGTCTAGCCCCACTACAGAGGCGCGGCACGTAGCGGCAAGTATTCTTTGTATGAGATTGTAGGGAGGTCCTGTGCCGGTTCCAATACTGGTCGTATCGAGTTGCTGTCCCATCGGACTTTGATGGTTTTCTATTTGGGAATAGAAAGTCGGACTTTTTCTACCCACTACTTTTCTTTAATAGGTTTTAAATTCCCGCGGGAACTCTTAAATTTTCTTGAAATCTTATGTTTACGCTTCAGGGTGTAAGCTGTATTCGTTCCGAATTTCAGCCAAATCGGTTCAATCATTGTGGTTTGAAGAAATAACAAACATCCAAATATGCCAACTTACAAACATCCAAACTTTCACAATTTTATACTACCTGTAGTAACTATATGTATAGTAAGATCACACTCTATAGTACGAGTATAATATTATAGCAGAAAGGTTAATTTTCACATAGGTACATAATATTTTAGTTGGTGCATTAAGGCTCCTCGGAGGCGGTAATTTTCTGGCGCACGCGTTAAATTGCCGACCGTATTGCTAATAATAAGTGGCAGGATAGTGACTAGTGGTGTGTTATTTCTCCCATACATTTTGTCGATAATTTTCTTTTTCTCGATAAATTAATATTATGATTAATCTGTTTTTATTTTCTCATACGTGGCAGGTTTGTGGCCAGTGATGTGTTTTTTCCTCTTATACAAGGTGTAAGGTAAATGGTATAACATACCGGCGGCTACCCATGCCATTTTGACGTTATAAACACTATGGTAGAGTTAAAAAGTCAAAATTAATTATCAAAATCCATCCATACAAAATTAAATCGTTAATTATGGAAACCCTGTGGAGTCCTTTGTTCCTTCTACACCTAAAGTCAGAACTGTACTACAAGCGATAATATAATAATTATTATCGTATCGTTATGCAATTTGGCAATTCATCACAATTTGCAAATCATTGAAAGAACAAACTACACAGAATGATTAATTATTGATCAAAACTTAAACGAAGTAAGTTGAGAAATTAATCACAGGGAAAGGCGGCTCATAAAGTAAGGATAAGTGACTGACTTCGACTTACGAAGTCCGATACTAGTCGGGCATTTTTTTACAACAATACGTAAGTTCTAGCCGGGCTTTTGCTTTGAGAATTTAATTGCATGCCGAATAATGATTACTTTAGTATCGCGACTGGATTTTATCGCAACGCTCGCGCTGGCAACGAGGCTTAACATACGTCGTATTGTTCGCAGTTCATTGATATTGAATCAGCTGTTTTAAGGGATGCCACCTCAACATTTATGCTCAAATTTTGAAGTCCACATAACTCCCCCAGGATATGAGCTACACGTCTTATGACATTTTTCCAATATATCTATACACCATCTAACATGGGTAGCCGCGGGTATGTTATACTTATTACCTTACACCTTGTATATATCGAATGACAATTTTATGAGAGGAAAGGATCAGACTGGATGTTTTTGTTACTGGTATAAAAATTATTTTCCGGGGATAATATGAAAATCACAAATTTAAAAACTATCCACTCACCACCACGTAAGATTACGTGACGTCCTAGGTTACCTAGCCTTTGAATAAAATGCTTGATTATATAATTTTTAAGACAACTTATAATTTTTTGTCGTTAAAAAAACTATTTTTAAGGCAAGTAACAAACTGTTTATCGATAATGGAGAAAACGTGCATCACTAGTAAAACAAGGGTCGGAAATTTTACCACCTTGCAATATCGACAAGGGTCGATTGGCGGCAAAACGAGAACTCGACACCCGAGCGCTGTACAGTGATAAATGAATTTGGAGTTAGAAGCGACTTCCCTATTTTGGCACTTCCTTATGTGGGTTGCTTAGAATTTGAAATAATGTATGCCAAAATAATGTTGAATAGTAATAGGCGTTAGGCTGCAGAAGTCCATGAAAAGCAAGTCACAAGTAGCTTAGTAAAAATATTATACATAATACTAGCGGACGCCCGCGACTTCGTTCGCGTTGCTTAAGTTTTTTGATTCCCACAGTCACTCCTTAATTTTCCGGGATAAAATAAATATGTCACTCTCCAGGACCTCATCTCACCCACCCATGAAATGAATCACGTCGAACTGTCGCTCTGTTGCGGCGTGATTGAAAGACAAACTCTCTATTTAACGTCCTTGACGATAAAATTTTCAAAAACTGTGAAACAAGTATATTTTTATTTTAAACCAGAAGCCCAAATACCAACTTTCATGGCTATAACTTGAAAATTGAAGGAGTTTCATACAAACTTTAACCGCTATTTTACCCCTTTAGGGGTAAAATTTTGAAGAACTTGTAACTATACGTATCTTACTATTCAGTGGAAAATAGGTAATTATTAAAAAAAAAAAATATATATAAAAAAAAATATATATATATATATATATATATATATATATATATATATATATATATATATATATATATATATATATATATATATTATAATAATAAAATAATAGTAAAGTAATATTAAAACGATAATAGAATGGTAGTATTGTATGGGTATGCAACTACAAGCTTACGGGGAAGTTTCCCGTCGTTATGACCGCTCGCCAAGGGTGGGTATGGCGGTGGTGTAGGAGGAATCAAGCAGTCGCAATCGCAACGTTGTTGTTGTGCGCGTGGGCCGATACATAAAATTAATATATTGAGCAGGTATATTTGCAATAGATCGTTTGAACGCACTGTGTTGTTGGATGCTGTCTAATGTGAGGACCCTTAGCGGACCTAGCTTGAGGGCATCCGACGAAATCTTATCTGCCTCTGGTGGATTTATATACATATCATAACTACAACATATTTACACGTATATTACTAAAACAATTAATATCGCAGGTCGGGTCAGGCTGTGGGGCGTAACGGTGTCTCGCTTCAGCGATGCCTCAGCACGGCTGGTTCTGTCTGGATGTCTACCTAGTTGGACGTTCAGATGGGATTGGTTTGTTGTTGTTGAATCAGAGAGCTTGCTTTCTGAGCGCAGTGCAGTTCGAGTATATTTCTACGTTCCGCAAAACGTCTGACTTTACCTTGCGATCTACTTACTCTCTAAATTACGTACGTCGTTCGCAATACTCGAACGATAACTTACCATGGTTGGAAGGACGCTGTTTATTATTGCCGAAGGTTGGATTATGCGTACGTTGCGCCTCATATCTTACTACATTTTGCACTACGCTTGATCAGCCTCGACACTCCATAGTTTCATGGATTCACAACCCATGTTACTTGTAAAAGCATAGCTTCACGACCTATGCTGCGGCACATTGGCTAAAAACCATGTTACGCACAAACGACATCCTATCACCCATGGTGGTTCCGCGCTGTATTTGGTATAACATACTATTACTGAAGGGTGCATCACGCCTGTGGCTTTGTTACGTTGCGACGAACGACCCTGCAGTGCGTCCGGTGTATCCTTGAAACCTATTACAGGTATATGTGGGAGTGCACCACTCTAAAAATGCAATTATCCAGCTATACGCTGACATAAGTGGAACGCACCACTTTAAGTATGCTCGTACATACGTTGCGCTGGCCTTCGCGATTGATGACCAAGTGGTTAAAGGGGGGGGGGGGGCTGTTGACTTTTGGTATTCTTAGAGATGTATTAGTCCATGTATTGATGTGCCTCTAGGGTACCAAGAGAGGGAAGAAGCCTACCGTTGGTGGCGGGGAGGAGCCAGCCAGCCATCATTTATTTTTTAGAAATATAAATGATGCCATACAAAGCATCTTCCTTTTCTTTATAAAAGGTTATAAAAGGAAGGTGCTACCACTTGGGTTAGTTCGTAAATATCCCGAAGAGATTTATCTCTTCGCGATCACGTTACTTATTGCCTGTTTTAAGTTAACTGAATTACATCTAAAATCTGTATATAACTTAGTCGTTGGGTTGATTGAATTCGAGGCTTCCGAAACTCTAAAAGATCTTGGTTTATTATGGACACAGCAATGTTGTGAGGGTCTTACTGCTAGATGTATCACGTGCCATTTTAAAGAAATATTGAATACTAGCAAACCCGGCGAACTCCGTTTCGCCACCAGATGGCTTTCCCGCTAAAAAGATTTTCCCGCTTTTCTGTTGAAATTTTTCCTGAATTTTCTTTGCTATAAACCTCACGGAGCCCGAGACCTTTCCAACGAATGCAAAACCGTGGAAATCGGTTCGTGCGTTCTGGAGTTATAGCGTCAGGAAGGAAAACCCGACTTATTTTTATATAGTAGATTATAAGTAGAGAGAGGTGTAGATGCTTAGGGACTCCGTCAGGTTGGTTACAATATGGTGCCGTGACTTGTTACTGAGGATACTTGTTTCAAAGCAAGTATCTCATGGGTCCCGGTTAAAGTAAATAAGATAGGTTAACATAGTCGTAGGCGAAAGCCTACAATATGTTGTCCGTGAAATGGAAAGAGTCAGAGGAAGCTTTTGGGTTCAAGTAGACCTAACGACTTGTCGACAGGAAGTTGTATGGAAGGTGGTATTAAGCAAGAAGAGAGTGTGTAAACGTCTTATGGACGGGGGGTTGGGGTATCTATGTAGATGTGAGATATAACAAGTACAACTTAAAAATTGGGAGAGTGGGTCTGTTAAGCGTCGAAGAATAATAATAAGAGGGAATACGTGTAAGACGAGTAAACGGTTCGACTACAAAATATTTGAAGAATGCTTACTTCCAGATACCTATTGGTGAGGAGTGTAGGAAGTATACAGCATTTGTTTTAACGGAAAGTCTATGTATACAATGTATTACCGCGAGGATTAATAACTGCTGTGGGAAGTTTTAGTCGTGCGGTTTTATAGTGAAAGCTTTGAAGGGGACTTAGTTGAACTGAACAGCTGCAAAACAATAATTCTTTGCAGTAATTAGTAGTATTTGTGAGGTTTAAAGGTAGTTATAAAAACAGATCGTAAAGCTTTATTATTTGGAAATAACATGGAAATTGGTTAATAGTAGAGTCACACGTTGGCTATTATATTTAGAACAATTTGATTTGAAATAGAATATACTCGTATATCAAGCAAGGATAATTTGGTTGCTGTTACATCTTATCCAGATATCCGCCAGATTGTAATAAAATGCAAGGAGAGAAATCTATTCTGCTAGGAAGTTATTACTTAAGTAAAGTAAATAACTTGCTTAATTCAAAGCTTAAGAACTTGCCTCAATTGCAAAAGGAAGATATAGAAATATCAAGTTGTTGTTAGTGGACATAATAACTGTTATAAAAATAGAATTCATATAAATAATGACATAGTGTATTTTAGAACTAACCTGGGAGATAGAGTATATTTGCAAAATGGGTTACAAGAAGAGGTTGTTAAACAAACTTCTATAGAAATGGGTCATCAAGGTGCTTACAAAAAAATTAAATATATAAAGCACAGAATGTTTCGGGGAGATTTAACAAGTAAAGTGAAGGCTTTTAGGAAAAGTCATATTTGTCAACTTGCTAAAAATGACAATGTAAAATATGTAGGATCTTGTCAATGTAATAACAGATGACGTAGTTGATATTGTAATGGCTGTCTTATACGGACCATTACCAGCAGGATCATTGGGATTTACTAGACTCTTTTAGTAAATTTATAAAATTATATGCATTACGAAAAACGACAACCAATAGTGTCTAACAAAATTAAAACATTTTAATTATATTATTAAAATAAAAGTTATTATGATTGTTAGTCCTCAATTCGTTAGTAGGGAATTCAAGGTAGGTCATGAGGCTTTGAGGATTAAGATAACATACGCCACTGTGAAATCCACGGCCTAATACCACTGAATGAGATAACAATGAGTTAAGAAGATTGTTTAGAACTTATTGCCATAAAAATCATAACACTTGGGTAAGGTTTTACCTAAGAAAGAAGAATCATATAATAATGCGTAACATGATAGTATAGGTTATACACTGAATGAAGGTCTAAACGAGAAAAGCACAAAATTGAACAATTGATAGATGTTTGAATCAGGCACTAGTTAACACGAATATAGAAAATATACGTAGACAAATTAGGTTAAATTTAAAAGTAAAGCAAGTAAATTGCGAAACGGAAAATATGATAAGCATCATAAAATTATTGAGTACAATAGGAGATTTAGTGAAACTAGGAAAATGTAATAAATCTAAAGAGCAAAGGTGATGGTGCTAACAACGTGAATGTATGTATTTTGGTTGTAAGTTGGAAGAGGAAATAAATGGAGACACAGAGAAAGACGAAGGAAAAGATGGAGTGTTGTTGCTAAAACAAAAGCGAGGGTGTTCGCGTTTACTCAAGTCTGTTAGAACAAAAACGAGGGTGTTCGCGCATACTCAGGTATGCCAGAACAAAAGCGAGGGTGTTCGCGTATACACAGGTCTGTTAGAACAATGGCGAGGGTGTTCGCGTATACACAGGTTTGTTAGAACAAAAGCGAGGGTGTTCGCGTATACTCATGTCTGTCAGAACAAAAGCGAGGGTGTTCACGTATACACAGTTTTGTTAGAACAATGGCGAGGGTGTTCGCGTATACTCAAGTCTGTCAGAACAAAAGCGAGGGTGTTCGCGTATACTCAAGTCTGTTAGAACAAAACGAGGGTGTTCGCGCATACTCAGGTATGCCAGAACAAAAGCGAGGGTGTTCGCGTATACTCAGGTATGTTAGTACAAAAGCGAGGGTGTTCGCGTATACTCAAGTCTGTTAGAACAAGAGCGAGGGTGTTCACGTATACTCAGGTCTGCTTAACATAAAAAGGGAGCAAGTTCTGGACTTAGTGAGAGGAACGCGGTGCAATTAGGCGTGTTTGATGGTAAAGACACATAATTATGTTATAAGATTATATCATCGGAGGGTGGACGATGATTGTCTAGAGGCTAGGATCCTACGTGGTGATATTTTGTTACGTAAATTAAAATGAAAAGGCAACATAACTAAGGATAGAATAGTTAGAAGTGATGGATTACATATGAGATAAAGGGTTAGCAGGTTTGGGAAGTGTAATGAATGTGTTAAATTTGACAACGAAAAGCTGTATTTACGTCATAAAATCGTAACATCGGGGGGTTGCCGATGTTTGTCTAATAATAAGTCTATATGAAGGGACGTGATTAAATACTTTAAGACGTAAAGAAATAGGGAAACAATAAGGAATACCAATTTTAGATTTAGAACAACATTAGGTGTGAACGTAAAAGGTGAATGGAAAGAGCAAGATGCGAGAATTAAAGGAAGGATAGGGTAGGTAGGAGCTATCTGCGAAGGCTATTGGTGTGATTATGACATGGGTAAGCAGAGGAAATTAATTGGTAATCACAATATACGTCGATTGTAGAAGGAAAAGCAGGAGATAAAGTAGTCGTGGAAATTGTAGGTTATAAAAAGCACAAAGGTAGGATAGGTTTGCATCTGTTATAAAATCGTAGACGCTGGGGTTTGCGTAGGTATAAAATATTTCAAATAGTTCCTTAGCATAGTAAATTCTGTTCTGCATGCTGCATAGCATAACTATTTGCACACATCACAGAATTTAGGGGGTTGAATGTAACTATACGTATCTTACTATTCAGTGGAAAATAGGTAATTATTAAAAAAAAAAAAATATATATATATATATATATATATAGTTAGCAAAATTATTGTGAGTAGTGTAGGTACCCGACTAAAACCTATAAAAGCGGGCAGGAACGTGTATAAAAAGCGCTCTCTGTATTACCGCGTAGTCATTCTTTTGTCACCTTCCGAGCTGTAAACTGCGTTATTGTGAAACTCTTAATGAGTCATAATTGTGTTCAGATTTAAGTGTGTTCCTTTTTGGTTATTTTATGTGTGATATGTTGTAATCGTTCACTAGAATAAATTGTGGTTTGTTATATTTGCTTAGTTTCACTTTACTCCACTTCTGTTTCCTAAATTCAGAAGTGGGATAAAGGACCGCTAAATAGGCCCACATACGAGATGAACCAAAAAGGAACATACCCAAATTTAAAGTGCTTAAAGTTGATCACGTGACCGATCAAGATATCTCTCGAAGGGTGACTCGCGTAATGTGCAGTGTTTATTTGTGTGCTAAAGTTGTGTTTTGTTTTCATGTGATTGGTAACGCTGGCTCGCGGAGTGTGGCCGAGCTGTGGTGTTGCACAGCTCGTGTGCTTGAGGCGCCTCACGAGTGCGCGTGGGTGTGCAACTATCACGTGGGCGCTCTGGGCAGCGTTCACGAGGGCAATTCAGTCTGCGCGACACGCTGTCGTGCCGTGCCTCGAGGCCGCGGTGCTGCGCGCTTTCCTGTGTTACGCCTGGCATTTGCCTGGAATGGTGGTGAGGTGATGACACCATCGAGCCTCTGGTGATATGACGTAATCTGCGACATCGGTAAGACCATTTAATTTATTTGCTTAAGGATGTAATACCCACCAAGCGTAGCCACAAAGTAAATGAACAGTAATTCATGTTACTGAATTGACTGTTAATTGTGTTAAGAAAAGGTTTAGACCGCAATTGTACGTACGCGATTTCCATTTTATGATAATTTCCCACTAAATTAGCAAGCTGTGTTGGCTCAGTGGTTGTTATTGGCATAACGTCCGTAACGTGGCATTGGCATTTGAGTCCCTAAACCGCCCTGAATGCTAGTTTGTGAACAGTATAAAGGGTCTAGCCGAAACATCTTGTTCAAAAGTAGAACCTTTGTGGGTACCGACCGGGTACAAAAATATTTTTGTGAAAAAGAGGTGACTCATACCCTAAGTTTGAATACATAACTTGAAACCTCTAAGTTTGCTGAGTTTTGAGTCATAAAGTAATGTTTTACTAAAACATGCTGTACGGATAAATTATTTAAATTGCGTAATTTAGTTTTTTGTTTTTAAAATGAGGGTTGTTATTTAAAATTCATGACCTAGTTACGATCGGACACAAACCAACCGCAATTCTAAAGTTTCATACGCAAACATAGCTAAAAGCCAACATCTGGGAATTTAATTGAACTACGATACGTAAAAATTGTTACCTACCTACTTTACGATTTAATTGTTTTATTTAACATGACTTGTTACATAGAAAAAGTGTCTCAAAGTAAGTTGGTTGTGTGTTCCTGAGATATCAATGCGTTTTTGAATAGTTAACGTGAATAAATTTTGCGAAAACCTTCTCGATTTTAATAAAAATTGTTGAGGTCAGGTATGGACGAGCAAATATATTTATAGTTCTGATAAACGTTAAAATTAACTTGAGTTTTACAGGTTATTTTCTTTAATATTACCGAACCAGGTTACGTAATTTGGATGACAGGAATGTTGCATTCTATTTTGATTAGAGAAGTTGTTTTTCTGCTCTCATGGATAGAAAGTTTGTTTTCGTTTTACCTGCGGTCAAGTTTTGGGTGGATCGATTACGAGTCTACATACCTACCTGTCCTGATAATATGAAACCGTTAAGGGGTTTCTGTGAAGTTAAATTGCTCGTTAAGTTTAATTTTCTGTGTGTTCTATGTTAATTTCGTCTTCGGCGCTCACCACGTGTGAGGCGTTCTGGTCGCGCGCCCGCATGCCGCGTGTGTGAAGCGCGTCACTGCGCGTCTGCTGGTCGCGCAGGGCTGTGCGCTTGTCTAGTGCGCGTTGCTGCGCACTCGCCTGCCGCGCTTAAGGCATGACACTGCGTGTCCAATGGTCGCGCAGGGATGCGCGCCCACCTGGTGCGCGATGCTGCTCGCTCCTGGTTGCGCATGGCTGTGCGCTCGCCTGGGGTGCGATGCTGCGCGCTCGCATGCCACGCTGTGAGGCGTGACACTGCGCGTCTACTGGTCGCGCAGGGCTGCGTGCTTGTATAGCGCGCGAGGCTGCTCGTTAGCCTTCTCGATATGGTTGAACATAACTGGTATGAGTAAACTTTCTTCATTTTCTGTGTTCATCGATGATGATGTTTGATGTTTTGAATGTTCAAAGTTGTTTCGACATGGTACAACTGTGAGTTTGTACTATGGTTGAGCAACCTTTAGTGAGGACTCTACCAGATCTACCGACTCTTGTTGCTCTATGAGCTCAACTGACTCATTATGCTCTACCAGCTCTACTGTCTCTTGTTTCTCTACGAGTTCTACTGTGTCTTGATACCTACTCTACCAGCGCTACGGTCTCTAGGAGCTCTACCAGCTCTATTGAGAGCTCCACAGGTTCTGTGGGTTCCATCGGCTTTGTATGTATGAGCTCTGCTGAAGCAGTCAAATAATTTTGTTGGTACCTGTGCTGGTCCTGGTAACTGTGCTGGTAATGAACTTTTAAGTCAGAGAGCTTGTGAAGGTTTGGCGCCATGGAGTGATGCCCTGGATCGGGGCCCTGGAGGTGTGCCCTGGAGCGGTGCCTTGGAGTGGTACCTCGAAGTCGTGCTTTGGACTACGCGGCACGTTCTTCGGTGACAGACACTTTCAACTTAATTTGCATAAACATTGCCTATGGCTCTGCTTGTTGTCATCCAATTTAGTTACATGCTTTCTCTAGTAAAGTTAGGTTAGTCGTAATTCAGACGTTAGATCAGTTCTTAGGTCAAACGTTAGGCTACTTATTAGTTCAGTTGTTAGGTCAAAATGTAAGCTTACATGTTAGGTTAGGTTACTTTAGGCTCTGTTAGGCTAGTGGATGACAGCGGACAGCGTAGTAGTAGTGGGCAGATTGAGAAGAAGGTTATGTCGGCAGACTTGCGAGGAGTGTAGCATAGCACTCTGTCAGGTGGGTGGTAGAATGGCTACCACCGACGGGGAGATGCACACGAATGTGTGTGTCAACCTCGGGCCAAGTATGGACCCGGTTCATCTTGAAAATCACAATGGTACCCATGGTTTTGGGTAGGTTCGTGAGCGCACTAAAGACTTTTGCAGCTCAGTACATGGTTCCTTGGAAAGGAGAATGGTGTCCCGAGAGTTGCGCTGCATTTTTTGAAAGTAAGATTCAACCGAACATTTTAATGTTTTCTTATGATTACAGTAGCACGTTTGATGTATTTGGGTGTGAGGCGAATTGCCTTGCTGGTCGAGCTGTATGACTGGTGTTGCCCCGATGCAGCGTGCTTCCGAGGCTGGCGACCTAGAGTGGCTGGCTTCGAAAGTCGCGTCTCTTAGATGCGCATCAGGCTGTGTCCTGGCAGGCTGTGTCCTGGGAAGTCGCGTTCTCTGAATGCGCATCAGGCTGTGTCCTGGCAGGTTTTGTCCTGGGAAGTCGCATTCTCTGAATGCGCATCAGGCTGTGTCCTGGCAGGTTTTGTCCTGGGAAGTCGCGTTCTCTGAATGCGCATCAGGCTCTGTCCTGGCACGTTTTTAACGTGGTGTGTGTGTGAACTTGCAAGTTCAGGTATGAGATTAACTGAGATGTAATGTCTGGAGAAGTATGCATACTTTTGAATGTGAAGCGTTTTATTTTGTGTAGCGAAAGTTGTTATTTTGAATGAGGGCCTCGTATGCGTGATGATTGTCAGAATAGGCAATAGCGTGCATCGTCATGAATAATCAACCATTTGTGTCTTATGCAGGTTCTGATGACAGTAACTGTGACGATGCGGGTGAATCTTTGGGTGCCCTCACTAGTTCAGGAGACACCGCAAGAGGGGGAGCTTATGAAGATGGCATACGCACACCAGCTCTTCCTGCTTCTGATGAAATTGTTTCCGGTGCAGCCGAGGGCGGCGCACAATCAGGATAGGCCGAGTTAGCAAAATTATTGTGAGTAGTGTAGGTACCCGACTAAAACCTATAAAAGCGGGCAGGAACGTGTATAAAAAGCGCTCTCTGTATTACCGCGTAGTCATTCTTTTGTCACCTTCCGAGCTGTAAACTGCGTTATTGTGAAACTCTTAATGAGTCATAATTGTGTTCAGATTTAAGTGTGTTCCTTTTTGGTTATTTTATGTGTGATATGTTGTAATCGTTCACTAGAATAAATTGTGGTTTGTTATATTTGCTTAGTTTCACTTTACTCCACTTCTGTTTCCTAAATATATATATTATAATAATAAAATAATAGTAAAGTAATATTAAAACGATAATAGAATGATTGTTCGCGCCACCTATGTATTAGTTGTCTGTGGTCGCTGTGACAGATGAATACTTTGTGAACGAAGCTAGCTTGCCGCGCTTTTTGATAAAACCTTTTTGTTTTGACAGTTCGACACAGTTCAAGATGGTTTTTGGCAGGGCGGGCCGCGGTCGAATTGTTGATTGTAAATATAAGCTTTTCTTTGTAATCCGTATTGTTAGAACCTCGCTATAGCCTAAGGTTCCCGCGAGAAATTAGCTTCTAGTTATTTCGGTACTAAATAAAGACTTACTTGTTGTACTGAGTGACAATAGTTGTCGGCCACGTTGACACCTGCCGGCTGCAAACTGTGTATAATTCCGTAAATAGTTAACCTAAGCAGCTTTTGGACGAACTTTGAGTGCTGTGCTGTGTGTGTTGTGTGTTAGTGCCGTCTTGAAGCAAGAATCTACGGCCGAACAGCAAGTACCTTCTCATTCCTGACCTTTCCTACCCTTTAACCTACATCCTTCCTTATCGAGGAGCCGTGGTCACCTTGGACTCTGTAAGTGCATAGCATAAGTTTAAATCTATCAATAATTTAGCTATCAAAGTTAAGCCGGAACAGTTCTGTCCGCATTTGGCCCTGAGCCAATGGTCTAAGAGGCTCGAATCCAGCTGATGGGCCCCTGGAACAGCGTCTTAGGGTTGTAGCATTGGACCAGGTTGAAGCCCCAACATTTGGTAGCAAAGAGCGTGGTTGTACTAAACGCTGCGGACAGGTCTGTACCGGTTAATAGTGTAAGCTAGTGGGGCATTTATTGTGGGATATAGCTGGGTAAATTAAAACAAGCTTAACTTTTACTTTGGATTACTTAGCTATAGTTCCTAATTGCTGCGTTAAATGTATTGAAGCGGCATAAGAGAATTTTGTACATTAGGTTTGATTCTTGCCGCACAAACTATACTTCTGTGGTGTCAAAGCTTGTACTTGGTGTCTGTTTAATTAAATAATTGTTTTGTTTATGAAAGTACTTATTTATCTTGAAAGTTTGTAGTTGAGATTGAGAAAAGGTTGCAAGCTGTGATTAGTTTTGTTAAATACATACTAGCTTGTTAGCAGCTTATTGAATTGTTGGCAAACTTCTAAATTAATTGGCCAACAGCTGTTCAACACTTTAACTGAATTTGTGTACAGATAATAACTTGTAATAAAGGGTATTATGTATACATTATTTACCTTTAAATGTTGATATTGCTAATTACAAGGTTTGATATTGCTTGTCTGCATTGCGATTGTGACTGTATATGAATTTGTTGTCTTGAATTAATTGCTTATTATTAATTGGATTTGTAAATTTAACCACTACCTTTGGTTTTGTCCCCTACTAGTTGCAAATTAAAAACTTGTTTTTAATTATTGAACGGTAATCATTGATTACACAGTGTTTTCAGTCACATATATAGTTGCTCACCTGTCTTTGCCTGTCTTTGCAATTGTTTAAAAACTTGAATTTGTAACTTCTATCTTATGCTTAAGATTATACTATAATTATTATAATTACATAATATTGTTGTTTGTCTCGGGTTAACTATACACATAACTTGTTTTTTGTTTTTACATGTATGTCTGTCTGTATTTGAAGGTTAACCCCTGATAATTTGATAATTTTCATGTAGGTAAGTTTAACTTGCTTTTAATTGTAGTTCTTATTCTTGTTTATTTTTAATTCTTTACTTAGATTATTGTAGCAATCAACAGTGTAACAACCTAACATATAAATTCATTGTTTACAATAGAATTTGAACATTGTTTATTTGCTGTTACTTGTTTGTTGTTTGTTGCTGTTTTGTGTGTTGTTATACTGTTGTTGTTTTGTTGTGAATTCACACAGCTGGCTAATTGTTAGTTAGGGTTGCCACCTCAATCCAGCCTAAATTGTACGTGTGAATCATAAAGTAATTTATTTAATTGCAAATTGCAATACCTATTGCGTACAAGATGTCAGCTCATAAAAGGCTCGTTGGCTCGATACAAGCTGAACTCCGATGGGCGGCTACAGCTCGTACCTTGATAGGCCGTGAGGACAGAGCATCCGCACTGCTCAAGCGATGTGAACAGGTGCCGACCAGACAGGCAATTGTCGAGGAAGCGCTTAGGGACCTAGTGGTTTTGGAACCGCCCGAGGAACTGCTCCAGTCCGCTCAGCGAGACTATGAGCAGTTCTTTGAACTAACGGACGGCCTTGTGGAGGAAAGCTCTAAGCTTAAGAAGGAGGCGAGACTAAGCTCTCTTCTCGACTCTCCTTTGAGACCTTCGACTCAACCTGCGCTACTAGGTAGGTTACCCACTATAGACCTACCTAAATTTTCGGGCAATTTGAGTGAGTGGTTAGGTTTCCTCGGCCTCTTTGATAGTCTGGTGCATGCTAGGAAGGATCTGTCTCCCTGCCAGAAACTGAGCTATCTACTGTCCTCCTTGCAGGGAGAGGCTCTGAGTGTGGTCTGCCACCTGGACCTCTCCGAGGAGAGCTATACTACCGCCCGGGAACTACTCACCCGGCGGTATGCCAACGTGCGCCGATTAGCGGACACGCACGTGGCGCAAATTTTGTCTCTGCCACGTGTCTCAGGGGTTGCTCGTTTGAGGGAATCTTTGTTAAACCCGTTGATTGTAGCATGTAATGCACTTAGGCGACTAGAGCTCCCGGTGGACCAGTGGTCTTTTCTGTTGCTGCATATAGTGTTGTCCCGCCTACCTCCCGAATTAAAATTGCGGTTTGAACAGAGGTATGGTGGGGACGGTGCCAGCTATCTGCCCCCCTTTTCAGATTTGCTAAAGTTCCTCGAGGAGGAGTGCCGGCAGGCTGACAACTCTGGTGTTGCTGGTCCTTCAAGGACCTCAGAGCAACCTGCCCAGCCGAGGAAGGGAAGGGGTCAGATTGGCAGCCCTGGTAAGGGGGCCTCTGAGCGAAGGCCAATGCCAGTCTACAGGGGGCTTGCTGCCACTGAGGCCACCCCCTGTAAATATTGCAAGCGTCCGGGCCACAGGGTACCTTCTTGTCCCCAGTTCCTGGACAAGACGATTAACCACCGGAGGGGCATCGCCAGGGACCGCCACTGGTGCTATAGTTGCCTGGAAGCTCACCTGCAGCGAGACTGCCCACATCAGCAGCCATGCCCTATTTGTAAGGGCAACCACCTGGCGATCTTGTGTGCCAACCAAAATGGCGTTGGCCGCCAGGTGGGGGAGAGCACCCCCCGCACGGGCGGGGGTGCTTATGTTAATCGCTCCCCTGCTAGTCTGCGTCGCTCTCCTGCACCGTGTCAGGTGCCCCGGTGTGTCCGGACTTCGCCCCCACCCGGGGGGGCTTCACCCCCCCGCGGGGGGATTTCGACCCCCCTGCGCCAATTTGATGCGGGATTTGCTGCCGCCACGGCGACGGGCCGTCCTACTCGCTACTCACCCCCGCTTCACGAGTGGCCGCGACTAGAGCGCCGCCCACCTCGTATGGGTCGCCAACCTCACTACGGTGTGCCGGCCTCTGCCCGCTTGACTAGGCCTGTGCTTCCGCCGCGGGATGGCGCGTGGATTTACCCAAATGGAGGTCCGTCTCCTCCGCCTCTGGAGGTTCCGCATGAATCTCGATTCGAGATTCCCCGGTTCGAGGACCGGTTTGATGAAGGTGACCAATGCTAGGTAGTCGCCGCCCTAGCCCCCACCACAGCCACATCTCCTGAGAATCTTAATCTTCAGCAGTCCGTCTGTCAGACCGTTCTTTTGCCGACTGTCTCAGTGAAGGTGTACAACCCGAAAGGTGAATGTTTGATAGTTCGTGCCCTCTTGGATTCGGGTTCACATCGCTGTATTGCTTCTTCTTACTTGGTGGGTAAGCTAGGGCTCCCTTGGAGTCCTCATGCGGTTCGGATGATAGGTATCGGTGGTGCCGAGCCCTCGACTCCTAAGGGTGAAGCGGAGTTGATGTTTGGCCCAATTAAGGGCGATCTCCGCGTCTTGGTCAAGGTGTCAGTCCTTGACGATATCTTGGGTCCTCTACCACAGGAAAGAATCGCTGATGTTGCGGTTTCCTGTACGGCAGGTCTGACCCCTGCCGACCCTCACTGGACTGAACCTGGTCCCATGGATCTTTTGTTGGGTTCTGATGTCCTAGGCCTGATCTTGTCAGGAGGAATTAGGGTCCTGCAGAAAGATGGACTTTGCGCCATCTCCACTATATTTGGTCATAGCTTTCTTGGACCCGTTTTGTGGTCTTCAGACCCACCGGTGCTAGACCAATTGCAGGCAGCCGGCTTAACGTTGTCGGATGTAGTCCAGCGTTTTTGGGAAGTCGAGGAGCCGCCACACGCTGCACCGGTTAATCCTCTTGACCTTGAATGCGAGTTGTTCTATCAAAATAACACAGGCCGCCGTACTGACGGGCGCTTCGTAACTCGCTTGCCATTCCTCGCCTCTCGCCCCCTTCTTGGTCATTCACGGGCCTTAGCTGAGAAGAGGCTCTTGTCTATGGAACGGCGCATGCGGCGCGACCCTACCTTCCGCACCAAGTATATTGAATTTATGCGCGAGTACGAAGACCTTGGACACATGTCACCATCCAATTTTGATTGGCGTTCGCACGAGCACTACTTCCTACCCCACCATGCTGTCTTGAAGACCCCTGGGGGTAAGATTCGAGTGGTATTTGACGGCTCCGCGGCTACGTCTAACGGGGTGACTTTGAACCAGTGTCTGCACGCTGGCCCTAAGTTGATCAAGGATATCTCCGACATCCTCACGCATTTCCGCCGTCACCAAATTGTCTTTGTTGCTGACATCAAGATGATGTTCAGACAGTCGGTGGTGCATCGCCATGATCGGAGGTATCAGCTGATTTTGTGGCGCGAGAGTCCTAATGAGCCGATACGGGTCTTTGAATTGAACACAACGACCTATGGACTCCGGTCAAGCCCCTATATTGCTATTAGGACCTTGTTGGAATTGGCTAACCGCGAGCGGCTGAATTATCCTCGTGCATCAGCCACCTTGGAATCGTCAGTCTATATGGACGACATCTGCACAGGAGCTTCTAGTGTTGAAGAAGCTTTGACCCTGCGTGACGAATTGATCGCAATACTGAAGTCCGGAGGTTATGAATTGCGAAAGTGGCTATCCAACTCCCCTCACGTTTTGAAGGATCTCCCGGGAGAGGATCAGCAGGACCCTCATATTTTTGAAAACCTTGAAAATCCTAATTTGTTGACGGTCCTTGGAATACAGTACCAGCCCGTCCAGGATGTCTTCACCTACCGGGTTAAATTGAACCCACCTCCTAAGGTTTGGACTAAGCGCTCCGTCTTGTCTACGGTTGCCCGCACTTTTGATCCAAACGGGTGGATCACTCCCGTAATATTTTTGGCCAAAGGCTTCCTTCAGAAGCTTTGGATCGCTGAAGTCGGAGATTCGGTCTTGCACCGAGCCGTTTGCACCTTGTCACGTCTCCCCATCTGTTAGTGAGTGGACGTAAATCCTTGCGTCCACGGGCGGGGGATTGTTCGCGCCACCTATGTATTAGTTGTCTGTGGTCGCTGTGACAGATGAATACTTTGTGAACGAAGCTAGCTTGCCGCGCTTTTTGATAAAACCTTTTTGTTTTGACAGTTCGACACAGTTCAAGATGGTTTTTGGCAGGGCGGGCCGCGGTCGAATTGTTGATTGTAAATATAAGCTTTTCTTTGTAATCCGTATTGTTAGAACCTCGCTATAGCCTAAGGTTCCCGCGAGAAATTAGCTTCTAGTTATTTCGGTACTAAATAAAGACTTACTTGTTGTACTGAGTGACAATAGTTGTCGGCCACGTTGACACCTGCCGGCTGCAAACTGTGTATAATTCCGTAAATAGTTAACCTAAGCAGCTTTTGGACGAACTTTGAGTGCTGTGCTGTGTGTGTTGTGTGTTAGTGCCGTCTTGAAGCAAGAATCTACGGCCGAACAGCAAGTACCTTCTCATTCCTGACCTTTCCTACCCTTTAACCTACATCCTTCCTTATCGAGGAGCCGTGGTCACCTTGGACTCTGTAAGTGCATAGCATAAGTTTAAATCTATCAATAATTTAGCTATCAAAGTTAAGCCGGAACAGTTCTGTCCGCATTTGGCCCTGAGCCAATGGTCTAAGAGGCTCGAATCCAGCTGATGGGCCCCTGGAACAGCGTCTTAGGGTTGTAGCATTGGACCAGGTTGAAGCCCCAACAATGGTAGTATTGTATGGGTATGCAACTACAAGCTTACGGGGAAGTTTCCCGTCGTTATGACCGCTCGCCAAGGGTGGGTATGGCGGTGGTGTAGGAGGAATCAAGCAGTCGCAATCGCAACGTTGTTGTTGTGCGCGTGGGCCGATACATAAAATTAATATATTGAGCAGGTATATTTGCAATAGATCGTTTGAACGCACTGTGTTGTTGGATGCTGTCTAATGTGAGGACCCTTAGCGGACCTAGCTTGAGGGCATCCGACGAAATCTTATCTGCCTCTGGTGGATTTATATACATATCATAACTACAACATATTTACACGTATATTACTAAAACAATTAATATCGCAGGTCGGGTCAGGCTGTGGGGCGTAACGGTGTCTCGCTTCAGCGATGCCTCAGCACGGCTGGTTCTGTCTGGATGTCTACCTAGTTGGACGTTCAGATGGGATTGGTTTGTTGTTGTTGAATCAGAGAGCTTGCTTTCTGAGCGCAGTGCAGTTCGAGTATATTTCTACGTTCCGCAAAACGTCTGACTTTACCTTGCGATCTACTTACTCTCTAAATTACGTACGTCGTTCGCAATACTCGAACGATAACTTACCATGGTTGGAAGGACGCTGTTTATTATTGCCGAAGGTTGGATTATGCGTACGTTGCGCCTCATATCTTACTACATTTTGCACTACGCTTGATCAGCCTCGACACTCCATAGTTTCATGGATTCACAACCCATGTTACTTGTAAAAGCATAGCTTCACGACCTATGCTGCGGCACATTGGCTAAAAACCATGTTACGCACAAACGACATCCTATCACCCATGGTGGTTCCGCGCTGTATTTGGTATAACATACTATTACTGAAGGGTGCATCACGCCTGTGGCTTTGTTACGTTGCGACGAACGACCCTGCAGTGCGTCCGGTGTATCCTTGAAACCTATTACAGGTATATGTGGGAGTGCACCACTCTAAAAATGCAATTATCCAGCTATACGCTGACATAAGTGGAACGCACCACTCTAAAGTATGCTCGTACATACGTTGCGCTGGCCTTCGCGATTGATGACCAAGTGGTTAAAGGGGGGGGGGCTGTTGACTTTTGGTATTCTTAGAGATGTATTAGTCCATGTATTGATGTGCCTCTAGGGTACCAAGAGAGGGAAGAAGCCTACCGTTGGTGGCGGGGAGGAGCCAGCCAGCCATCATTTATTTTTTAGAAATATAAATGATGCCATACAAAGCATCTTCCTTTTCTTTATAAAAGGTTATAAAAGGAAGGTGCTACCACTTGGGTTAGTTCGTAAATATCCCGAAGAGATTTATCTCTTCGCGATCACGTTACTTAATGCCTGTTTTAAGTTAACTGAATTACATCTAAAATCTGTATATAACTTAGTCGTTGGGTTGATTGAATTCGAGGCTTCCGAAACTCTAAAAGATCTTGGTTTATTATGGACACAGCAATGTTGTGAGGGTCTTACTGCTAGATGTATCACGTGCCATTTTAAAGAAATATTGAATATTATAAGTAGAGAGAGGTGTAGATGCTTAGGGACTCCGTCAGGTTGGTTACAAACTGTGACAACGTATGAACGTTGCTCTTTTTTTACCCTCGACGAAACGGAGACGGTATATGCGTTTGCCCTTAGAGGTTGTGTTAGTGTGTTTGTGCACTTTTTTTCAAAAGAGCAACGCACCTCAAGTACATAAACGTACCGTAAAGTTCTTTCCGAACCGGTGGTAGAGGCAAAACATGACGTAACATAAGAGACACCTGTATTTCCTACATGTTATAAATAAATTGAGAGTTTGAGTTTGAGATATTTTTTTCCGTATAGTCGGGTTACAGTTTTTAGGGTTCCGTACCCAAAGGGTAAAAACGGGACCCTATTACTAAGACTCCGCTGTCTGTCTGTCTGTCTGTCTGTCTGTCTGTCTGTCTGTCTGTCTGTCTGTCTGTCTGTCTGTCTGTCTCCAGGCTGTATCTCATAGACCGTGATAGCTAGAAAGCTGAAATTTTCACAAATGATGTATTTCCGTTGCCGCTATAACAACAAATACTAAAAATTAAAAAAATATATATATTAAGGGGGGTCCCCATACAATAAACGTGTTTTTTTCGTATTTTTTTTGCTCAATATTAAAAACGGTAACAGGCAGACGGTTCAAATTTTCACAGAATATTAACTTGTATATTACCTTTCAAAATTAATAATTAAATATCAATAAAGTAAATATTAAAGGGGGGCTCCCATACAACAAACGTAATTTTTTTATATTAACAGTAAACCTCTACAAACAAAGTTAGTTTTGCGGTTCATTAACAAAGGTAATTATACCTACTTCTTGAGTACGGAACCCTCAGTGCGCGAGTCCGACTCGCACTTGGCCGGTTTTTTAATTAATACTCAATGCTTGTTAAAACTTTCCACTCAATTCGTCGCCCCGTCGGCAAATCGGGTGACACTACGTTTTTCAAGTTTAATTCCGCGAACGAATAAATTTTCATTAGAAGCATTCCTTGATAGCGAGTAATTAATGACTGTAATTATCCCGGCAGAGCGCAGATAAGAAAACTCTGTTTTAGCTAATGCTCTTAAGGTAATTTCTAGACTTACGAAACTTTTGTGATTCAGTCTTTCAGGAATATTTTTATGACTGTTATGTAACAGCGTCAGGGGCCATACTGCCGATGCCATTGTGGCGGTTACGACGGTGTAAACTAGATTAACTACTAATAACCTAACTAGATAATTTTACCTACAATCTACATCGCAGGATAGATAATCGACTGAAAATTTATAAGTTTTAAGAAGAAGAAAATTTTTAAGATACCGTAACCGATTATCACCATCACGTTATATAAGTAAGTAATTTTTAACGTCAATAAGTGTACCTACAGTGTACCTATATTGAATAAATGATTTGATTGATTGATTGATTGATTGATAAGTTACATACAAGCCTGAATCGCAATATCGAAGTTTTCTGAGAATTGCGCTGTAATAGTTCAAACTTACGTCCCCGGGCACAACACCAGCCCGGAGGAAGATCCTCCTATTGGTGCGGATGACTAGGTACACATCACTCACTCTTCTCACACCATAATATTGTTTCATTATTGTTGCCCTTCGTGTTTTAGAAACATAACCCTTATTTTAGGAACGTCAAGGTATGTGACATCAAACTGTCATTTTCAGTAATATTGTCCCTGAAGGAATTGGCGCTATAGTAGCTAAAAAACGAGAGAGCAGAAGTAAAACTTCTTTATATTATGTACTTCTCCTTTAATACCTACATGGTTGTAGTGCTAGGGCTGTCAACTCCGACTAACTAAGATTCAAGATTCAATATTCAATGTTAATATATTTTAATGAGTACACACACTACACTGTTACGTACACTTTTTGAACGTCAAATAAATATAGAATGTGATGGTGATAATTAATCAATGGTGATGGATAATGATGGTGAAAAAAAATGGAATTAAAATTATAATAACTTCCCTTTCAATACGTACACTCGGTCGTAGTGCTAGGGTTGTCAACTCCGACTAACTTAAAAACTAATAGCCTTGTAAAACTGTAATAAAGAGAACCATAGGCTTACCTTCAACATTAAGCTTGACGCGCCTCAGAACCGGTCGGTCCAGAGCCGCAGATGACACGTTACACATCAGCTCGCCCCCCAACTCCGACCGCGTTATGGTCAGCGGTAGTACGTGCTTCACTTGATCTTGCTCGGTGATGGTCAGTGCTGTAACAAAAGTATATTGAGTTCAGAGACTTGTCATAGTGAAGAAGATCTCTTTTGAAGTAAAAAAAGTCTTACTACTTCCCTTTAATTGTACTGTGTCTGTATATATTGTATGTGCAATATCTAAATAAAAATAAATAAATAAAACTTCTTTAGGATCGTTGTGATTTGACAATTCGATGAAACGAAAAACCAAAGATAGGCAAAGTTCGCCGTTCGTCAGGCTCGCCCGACTTCGACATATAGTGTGTAGAAATCAAAATTATTTATTACTTTACTGTAAGTGGCTTTGGAAGTCGGTTATTTAGAAAGAACTTTTATTTAAAGCTTAAGTGTAAACGGGCAGACTAAAATGAGTTATGTTTAAGTTATTCAAACAGTAATTTAACGTACGTACAACTTTAACCTTAGTTTTAAGAGTTAATTTTAACTACCTCGCTCCGTTAACGAGTAAAACAAACGATATTACATCTAACTGTACGCGTGAATTTATGCTGACTCATTGACTTAGTTTAGGGCTGCCACAAGGGGGTTATTTAACCATAAATTTATTTGACCTATAATATTAACTAACCCCTTATTGCTAAGGTTTCAAGTAAGCTGATTGTTGGGAGAAAATAGTTAGAAATATATAGGTAGGTACACTAAAGAAAACCACCAAAATATTGTAACATGAACAAATTCAACTGTGGCAGCAAGGTCCCGGGTTCATCGGGCCATAATTAAGTAAGTATTGTGTAGTGGGTTTTTCTGACTAGAAATTCTTAGTAGGTACTAGTCTGGAGTTAGGAAGTTGGCGGTGTTTCACCCCCGTTGGACCCGTTTATTGTCACTAACATGATAATAGTAGTAAAAGACCGCCAAACCGCATTGGAGCAGCGTGGTGGGTCTAAGCACTGTGCCCAGCTATGGGACGTTGGTGGGCTGTAGTTGTATGTATTTTAGCCTAGGCAATTGATTGCATTCCACCTATGGGCGTGATAATACACGAAGAGTCCCTCAAAGATGGTGCTTTATCCACCAAAAAAAACGCACCTCTTTTTTCAGCGGGAAGTTGTCAACCCTACAACTTCTCAACTACGATAGCGAAAGGCTCAACTTATATTTACAAATCGTTATCTAACCCCTTATTGCTAAGGTTTCACGTCAGCTGATTGTTGTTAGGGAATTGTTAGAAATTTCGGCAACCGCGTACCTTCACTGCAGACTCGACTTAATAAATAGATATTGGATGATTTAGCGGTATCGGCAAAACTATCTTAGGTTTATTAATATAATTTTACTTACCTATATCCAATTAATAGCTAACTAACTTAGGGTGAAAACACACAACGGAGATAGCACAAATACCCCGAATAGTATGGGAAATAGGTGTCGTACTGTCGCGCAGGCATGTGCAGTTTCACATACAAGTTTAAACGTAAGAGCTTAGGGTAAAAGTAAAACCAGTCTGTCTGTCTGTCTGTTACGCTTTTACGATGCATCTGTCCAAACGATTTTGATGAAATTTGATATAGGGATAGTTTGAATTCCGGTTAGGACATATAGGTTACTTTTATCCCAAAAAGTTAAGGAGGATTAAATTTTAAAAAAACTTATTCTACGCTGATGAAGTCACGAGCAATAGCTAGTGTGCAATTATACCAAGATATCTAACACACAATCTATGCATACAAACTTTCATTACACACATTATTTATATAGACCCACATTTAATTTCCATTTCCAACTAATAAGCAGCAAACATTCCGAAATTTTGTAAATTCACTCTCACGTTGGGGTGTTCCAAAGCGATATTAAATACGACCAATGTAGGATTTATTCGATTTATTTTGTCATTACCGCACCCTGTATAACCGTAGGTACGCTTTCCCGTTTGACTTATTACGGTCTAATTTGAAAATAAATCGCCAATATCACTGTGTATATTTTACCCGCGTCTCTCCAGGTCCTCAACTAGGTATCAACCACCACCACTACAGCCCATTAACCTCCCACTGCTGGGCACAGGCCTCCACTCACGTAGGAGAGCGGGAATTAGAGCTTAGACCCACCACGCTGCTCCAATGTGGGTTGGCGGGCTTTAACGACTATTATCATGTTAGTGATAATAAGGCACGGGGGTGAAACACCGCCAACTTCCTAACTCCGGGCTAGTACTGAGAATTTCTAGTCAGAAAAACTCAATACTTAATAATTATGGCCCGACCCGGGACTCGAACCCAGGACCTCGTCGGCCGCAGGCGAACCTGCTAACCACTAGACCAACGAGGCAGTTAGGTATCAACTAGATATACTCACCCAAAAAAATTGGCAGTCATAGGGACTGCCGATAGAAGTGAAAACGAATATTTTAATATTTTATTTTTTTAAGTAAAAAAATAAATAAAATATAAACCTCAAAACTAAGGCATTAAAGTTTAATTATGAATGTAGTATATTCGTATTTAAGACCTTTTGTCTTCCTAACAACGCGGTGACGGTGTCGGTGACGCGAATCCACAAGTTTACCCCCTACCAAAAAGTGCTCAACGTGGCTAAAGAAGTTTTCACTTCAAAAATCACGTCAATCCGTTGCTCTGTTGCGGCATGATTGAAGGATAAACAAAACACACTTTCCCATTTATAATAATAAAATTATAATTAGTATGATTTCATCTCCAAGCGCTTTGTTGGAAAATCCTTTCAAACTCAATAGGTACTTTAAACAATTCAGAAGTCCTGCAACAAATTGATTTACCAACTACTTTTGTACTTCATTGTTGTGTCGGACAAATCCAATACACTCTGGTCAATTAGAAATGTCCTATCCTATAAACTGAACTTCTAACTTCAACCACAGAATACTTCATTGTACCTTTCAGCTTCTACCAACTTTTGCGAATTCAAACTTGTAGTTCGTACCAACATATTAAATAAGAGATTTGGGTAATTAAAACTGAAGGGCAGACAGACAAAAAACTCGGTTAAAGCCTTATCTAGAATCAGTTTCATGACTTCAGTAAAGCGACATGTATTGAATTTAAATTTTAATGTAACAATTTTTGCACACTGTCTCTGACAGTAGATTGTGTACGGGAAATTTCTACCTTATACAGCTGTTATCACCCACAATTTAGAAAAAATAAATGATTTATGATTTATTACAATCTACCGAAAAATAATGCGTTATATTGTAATCTTTCGACAGTTTACAATTTCGCGAGTTAGATTATAATCTAACGGTTTTTACAATCTTACGGTGACATATATTCCTACAGTGGACCGACGCTCATACAAATTACAGACCACGTCATACACCTTTGTGTACAACTCCTAAGCTGCATTATGCTTATTAATTTAGTGCTAGAATGACTAAATGTACTGAATAAAACAGCCAATTTGCAGATATTATGCCCCTCCGTATTACCCGTAGAACAGAGAAAACTGTCGGATAGATCAAACAAAAAAAGTGATACGCTGAGCAGGACAAGAGACAACATTTTCTCGCTCTGTCACTCCTTGGCATTAGCGTATATACTCATTTCGCTCACCTGTGGTATTATTATTACAGTGTCTCCTCTTGTTATAATTATTCTATGGTCTTACCACTACCCCGCAGTGTTGCTATATCTATATGTCTCCGTGGTATGACTGATATGAACGTAGGTCTTCTTAGACAATTATTTAGATAATTTATACATTTTAATTAGCAAGGCGTAAGTATTTATAATATTATGTGTACAGAGGTTCGACATCCGTACAAATGACAGAATCAAAAACCTTAATCCAAGCGGACGAAGTCGTGGGCATCATCTAATTTCCAATAAAGAGGACATTTCCATTTCGTCAAGGCATCTCGATCGGATTACTTCATTTACAAGCTGTTACACGCGTCGTTACTCCTGTTTTCTGTTTTCCTTCGCGAAAGTTTTTGCAAGGGATTTCCTAAATCAATTATTGCGGTTCACCATTCAAAGTCACTGGGGCAGTTCCCTTTAATTTTATTCCCTCGACTTCCTTTTGTTTAATTGTTATGTCAAATTGTTTGTTTGGACTTTTGACCTCAGAATAGGGATGAAGACAACTAAATCAAATCAGCAACTCTCTATCAAACTTAAAATCGCACTTCTAGTATGAAAGTTTATATGAAATACATGGTTTTGACGTCATCAAATTTCAACACAGGTAATTTCACTGTAATTAGAGTTAAACACACGTGAAAGACAAAAGGCTCAGAAGCGCGTGCGTGGGCAAATCGGCGCGGTTTATATGCGCGGCGCGTGCGTCGCGAAATGGGCCGTGGACCGAACCACAGAGTACATTGAGACCGATCACCGAACTGTCAGTGTCAACTGGCTCGCGGTCGCCCCTCGCAGACGCAGGGTCAGGGGAGGGGTGGTTATTCTAGGAAATAGGAATCCTAGGTACGTGCCCGAAGGGCGCGCGAAAGGGTATAATCGCTGGCGCTACGAATAGCCTACAAGGTAGGACACTTGATTATCCATCAAACTTAAAACTAACAGATGTTAATTTATTTTGGTAGACCCTAGAATTTTATTTCTGAGATCTTCTGAGGCATCATCCCTATTATCAATTTCGTAAACCCTTTCCCATTGCCAAAGATGACTGGTAGAGATCTCTTGTGGAAATAACTAAGTGCTTCCTTGTGTGTTTTCCTACTATGTTTTCGATTTGCTCCATACATTCTTGATAAAAATATATTTTCAAGATGAAACAATACGTGTACCTATTTCTCGACTTAAATTTCGTAAAACGGATAGTTTTTGTGTCCCAACTTCCATCTGTATGTCGTTGTCGGGATGATGTATGGCGCTTGGTCCACAGGAAATTAGTATGGCGTTTCATATACTCTTTACCTTTCGTGACAACGGAGCGATGAGTCTCTGTAGGTACATCGTAGTGCTATTTTTATACGGGTTTCTAGAATTCTGTATCAAAAATAGGAGTAAGTCCTCATAGTTTTGTCACGTACGTCTATTTTATTCAACGGGCCATATAATTTTTTTGCATTGTTTGAAAGCTGTCCGGAAAAATTTATATACTTAGGTAGGTATGTTTTTTTTTCCAAAATTTATAGCCAGTATCACCCGGGATGATATTGTAAAGATTCTGACAATGCCCCATACATCCAAATCAGTTCAGGCATTTAGCAGTTATGGTGGAATAAAAAAACACACATACATCCAATGCGCAGTGGTAAGCGGTGGTGTTACAGAGGTCCCGGGTTCGATTCCCGGCGGGGTATTTTTTTAAAAATTTATTCTCTTAAACATAAATAAGTAAGTATTTATTTTTTTGGATCCTTTTAACTCTCTAACAACTAACTATAAACAAAATTTGGCAGGGTCAATTTGGGAATTTATAGTTTCTGAATTATCTCTGGTCTGGGCTGGTGGTAGGCTTCGGTGGTGGCTAGTTACCACCCTGCCGGCAACGACGTACCGCCAAGCGATTGAGCGTTTCAGTACGATGCCTTATAGAAACCGATTACTGTTTAATATTAACTGCCATACCCCTAACAGGTTAGCCAGCTACCATCTTAGACTACAATATCATCACTTACCATCAGGTGAGATTACAGTCAAGAACTAATTTTAGTGGAACTTTCTTGCTGGTTCTTCTCGGTAGGAACGTCATTCCAAACCAGTGGTTGATTCATTCGACTATCCAAAATCACTTGTAAAAATTCTACTTGAATAAAAAAATATATTTAAAATAAAAGAACCCTGAAAATATTAAACTCCTTTTTTGGACAGTAATGTAAAAATAGCAAAAACCACGAGAAAACTACAATACCTAGTAGGTACCTACCAACGTAACTAGTTCATGAAACAAATTCCATCAATAAATAATAATATTCCTTTTCCCAGGACGAGCTCGCTACTTACCGGTAGGTAGAACTCGTCGCCGGAATAAGCCTGGGAATTCCATTTTGTATTTTTTGAACAAGGCATCAAGTGTTATTGGAGCGAGAGACTCGAGGTACGGTTTCCAATGGGAAGGGCTTATGCGAATATGCCGTATTTATTTTAAGCCCTGATGATCTGGAAAGGATCATAGGGTTGTTTATTTGAAACCTAAACTGAAGTCTTTTTTTTATCAACTACAAGTTAGCCCTTGACTGCGACCTTACCTAGTAAGTGGTGTAAGTGGTGATGCAGTCTAAGATGATAGCGGACTAACCTCTTAGGGTCATGGCAGTTATAATATTAAACCCTTACCCCTAACCAATTTTTACACGACATAGTATCGGAACGCTAAATTACTTGATGGAACGTCTTTGCCGTTAGGGTGGTAACCACGGCCGAAGCCTCCCACCTGGCAAAGACTTTTATTTACTATTTTAAGCCCTGATGATCTAGAAAGAATCATAGGGTTACTTATTTGAAACCTAATCTGAAACCTTACCTGAACCGGAGTTATAGTTAGTGTTCTGTAGTATCTGAGATGTTTATTTAGAGTTATTTATCAATCGCATGCCAATCTCAAACTAGACGAATCTGAAGTCGGTCCCAATAGGGATAATCTATTTTTTCAATTTCTACGATGCGTCAATGGACAATTTCTTAGTACAAGACAAATTATAAGTTTAGGTTTTAAAATAAAACTTCTAATTAGCCAGTAAGTTAGGCTAGATCGTAGTACCTCATTGGTACTCAATAATAGGAAATAAAATGTGTATGTGCAATTCACACACGGCAGAAGAGAACGTCAGAAAAGTAGCCTACGAGAGAATAAAATAAATATAACTTGTATTCTCTCTCATTCTCTAGCAGGCTAAATCCTATTATGAATATGTTTGTCTGTTTTTTTCGTTTCATCGAATTTTCAAATAACCACGATTCTAAAGAAGTTTCGGTTAAAAAAAAGCTCTCTTGCATAACGCCACCCATTCCAAAAGAAAAGTCGATGAGGCAACGCAAGTCCTTCGGAACCGGATTCCCCTCGGAGTGGCAAGTTGGTGTGCATTATGGCGAGAAATCTAAGTTTTCACACTCGGAACGGGTTTAAATTCAATAATTTAGGCACCCTTGGAACGCTCTTAAAAAGTTACAGCTCTGTTTGAAAATTTTGAAGAGAATTTTCGCTGTAACAATTTGAATTTACTTTGTCGCACGCAAATGGGTTTGAAAGTGTAGCAATGGAATTCATACTAATATCAGTCAGTCAAACTTATCATAGGCCCAATAATTGTCTAAGCAAATCGTAATCATTTGACAGCTTAAAACGAACTCCTTAATACAGATCGAATTATACGTTTGATAAACTATTACCATTACGATTTCCTTACACAATCGGGGCGCTGACCCGGTGGCCAAAATTGGAACGAATTTTTATGCCTGTTAAGTTTTTTTTTCTCTTTTACTAGCGACGCTGTCACCGGGTCTACCATGACAATTGGATACGGTACTCTCACATAAGATAGTTGACAGTGATATGAAACTGCATACAAAAACATCAGAGTTTAAAAAAAATATTTTTGACACCTATGCAAACCTGTGATGCAAGCTCCCATAGTTCTTTTTTTTTGTCCTGGTGAAGTCCTTTTGTATTGAAATACTGTCAAAATCGGTTTCTATTTGACCGAGTCATGGAGTAAAATCGACTAAAACTTTTATCCCCTATGCCAAAGGAACCCAATGAGGCTTTTGGGATGAAAAACCCTATTAGTTAACCCACAGTGTCAGCTATAAGTGAGCCAAGTTTCATTTGTATCCATCGCGTAGTTTCAGCGTGATACGTATACCAAATCAAATCAAATATTTTTCATTCAAATAGCCAAGAGGCGCAAGTATGAAATTATTGAAAATAATTTCATTTTTGTGCCTTTTGGTGTTGAAACCCTGGGGTCGTGGGGCGAAGATGCCAGATCCTTTTTTAAGGATCTATCTTCTCGTCTCACAGAGTCCACAGGTGACCGGAGGGCTGGCAGTTACCTCGGCCAACATATAAGTTTGGCTATTCAGCGGGGTAACGCAGCCAGCGTTCTGGGCACACTGTCTCATTGCAGCGGGATAGATGATATTTTTAATGTTTAGTTTTTAGTTTTTAATTTAGTTTTTAATTTAGATTTAATTTAGATTTTAATGTATTATTATTATTATTAAATTCTTTATTGCAACCGAATTTGATAGTAGACTTGAATAGACTTTTAATATTCGAGTGAATCTACCACTGGTTTGGAATGCCGTTTCTACCGAGAAGACCGCCCTACCGTTCCTATCGAAGGTAGGCAAAAAAAAGTGTGTGTGTGCAATTTACACACGGCAGAACTGAAACTTCAGAAAATTAGCCTACGAGATATTGAGATAAATATAACTTGTATTCTATCTCTCATTCTCTCGCAGGCTAAATCCTATTATGAATATGTTTGTCTCTTTTTGGTGTCGTCGTGGTTTCATCGAATTATCAAATCACAACGATTCTAAAGAAGTTTCACTTCAAAAACAGTTTTTTTGTATTGATAGTAAAACTACCTCCGATTTTCACGCGAAATTATAAAATCCATTAGAAAGTTCTAGAACCTCATTTAGTTTCGAAACGTGCGACATTACAGTGGCACTCACTATTCCTAAGGAAACTTGCAGATTGGGACGCAGTTACTGACAAATTTTATATTATTCTAATTTGCCAAGTTTCTTGTTAATAGTGCACAGGCTAAAGTTGAATGATAGACAGACATCGTCACGCGAATGAACTCGTTCCGGAGAAGTCGTTTAAAAAATTTAAGTCGCTTAAGCATAGAGTCTGCACGTATAGAGTGAGTTCTGACAAGACATTACACAAGTTAAAGAAATTCATTAAAAGTATGCTACTGAAAAAAGCTTATTATACCGTTAAATATTATGTAAATGATAAAAGAGCATAGATTTGACTCACTCCAGTAATGCTAAGGACAGCGGTTACTTCTATACTTATATTATAAATGCGAAAGTTTGGATGGATTGATGGATAGATGTGGATGAAATTTGGCACAGATATAGATTATAGTCAGGAATAGCACTCAGGCTACTTTTTATCCCGGAAAGTTAAAGAGTTCCTGCAGGAACCAAAAAACCTCGTGGATTGCCACGCGGATGAAGTCGCGGGCAACAGTTAGTAAATGTATCTATGTCATTGATGTAATTGTAAATAAATATTTTCAAAAGAGCAAGTACCGAGTTTCTTGATGGTTCTTCTCGGGCGTTGACTTTTTTCCGTGCTCTGAAAGTCTAAGTTTGTTTCACGAAGGCTCTGTCCACCGTTATTCGTAAGTCAGTGTCAATAGTGCAACGGCGGTGGATGCGAGCTGACGCCAGTGTAATAATAACCGTGAGTCGGCTAACACAACTTTGCGTAGAGTTTCCGTCAACACGGCCAAAATCTACAGAACTTTTACTGAGGGCGTGGCACAAGTGTTAATAAATCAGAGAGATTACTTGAAGAACTGTTAAGCAAGACTCCTACAAGAGTAATATGTCCAGCAGTGGACGTTCTTTAGTTTAGGATGACAGTGCAGCTAATGCCAGTAGTGTAACAATGAACGTGACAACTTAGAAAACTTCGCGTAGTTTCCGTCAACAATGCTAAAATCTACAGAACTTCTTCTGGGGGCGTGGTATAAGTGATAAGAATCCAGATTTTGAAGAACTCTGGATGAAAATTATACATATTACTGCATAGAAGTATGTATAATTTTCATCCAGAGTTGTTCCAAATCTGGAAAATCTGGAAAAGTAGCATTACTTTTTATCCCAAAAAATGAAAGAGTCCCTGGAACCAAAAAGCCTCAATCTAGGCGCACGAAGTCGCGGTCATCAGCTTGTATATCCTATAAATTCAATATTAAAAAATATGCACGCTCTCGCTCGTTCGTAGTTTGGACTGGTCCCCAAATCTGCAACTATCCGTTACCTATTACAAGTTGGGTCTTCAGACAACTCGGGTCGGAGTCTCAGTGTTCTATCAGTAGCGGAATCCGGACAAAGCCGGGGCCGCAACTCAATTACACAACAGCTGAGACTTCGGGCCGATCGCTAACTATGTTGTTATTGCGTATGATATGAGTAGAATATTAAGACGTCTCATATATTATATGGAAGACCCTGTGATGCAACCTATCTCTGTACCAAATTTCATCAAAATCGGTTGACAAGATGGGCCGTTAAATCGTAGCAGACAGACAGATAGCTACATTTTATCCCGGAAAATTAAAGAATTATCCACCACCACTACAGCTCATTAACGTCCCACTGCTGGGCACAGGCCTCCGCTCTCATAGGAGAGAGGGAATTAGAGCTTAGACCCACCACGCTGCTCTAATGCGGGTTGGCGCGTTCACATAAAGAATTATTATCGTTTGAATCAAAATCCTCAAACAACGCGGACGAAGTCGCGGTTGGGTATCACTAGAGGTTCGCCCCGAACTTGAGACCTCGCAGTATCCATAAGATAGTTTATTATTTGTAAGCACAAACGAATAAACTTTTACAGAGCGCCATCTATTGACATCATTGTGAAGTTCTGTTAAAAATATTGAAGTTCAATAAAAATTAAATAATTTGGTTTGCTTATAATATTTATCTAATTTAGTATTTGGTGTTCAAGTATAGGATGTAATTCAAATAATTGATCAAGTTTCAGGCTCAGCCTTTCAGAAAATTCTGAGTTCTGAGGTCAACTTTGGACGTTAGAAAATCTCCACGTTGAAAGCCCCCCATTGCGTCAATTTTAGGAGAAAAATTAAAAAAACCGGCCAAGTGCGAGTCGGACTCGCGCACCGAGGGTTCCGTACAATCCAGTAGGTATTTAAGTAAAAGTTATGGTATTTTTATTCCACTTATATATTTTAATTTTAATTTAATACCTCTAGGAGTTCATGCGCAAAGGGATAGTAAGTTTAAAATTATTAAAAATATTTTTATTATATGATGTAACTAAAAATTTATGTTTTTCGCAATCCTTCCTATATCTGTGCTATAAGGCGTTGCTTCGTACCAACCAAGTTTCAAGATTCTGAGTTCACGGGAAGTACCCTGTAGGTTTTGATTCCCTTGCGAGTGTCGAAAATTTGCATAAAAATATTTTTATTATATGATGTAACAAAAAATTTATGTTTTTCGCAATTTTTCCTATATCTGTGCTATAAGACGTTGCTTCATACCAAGTTTCAAGATTCTGAGTTCACGGGAAGTACCCTGTAGGTTTTGATTCCCTTGCGAGTGTCGAAAATTTGCATAAAAATGTTTTTATTATATGATGTAACTAAAAATTTATATTTTTCGCAATTCTTCCTATATGTCTGCTATAAGACGTTGCTTCGTACCAAGTTTCAAGATTCTGAGTTCACGGGAACTACCCTGTAGGTTTTAATTCCCTTGCGACTGTCGAAAATTTTCATTAAAATGTTTTTATTATATGATGTAACTAAAAATTTATGTTTTTCGTAATTCTTCCTATATAACTGCTATAAGACGTTGCTTCGTACCAAGTTTCAAGTTTCTGAGTTCACGGGAAGTACCCTGTAGGTTTTGATTCCCTTGCGAGTGCAAGAAAATTCGAAAATTTGCAGCATAAACTGCTGTATCTTTTGATTGCGTTGGCTTAGAAGCTTGATTTTTTCACAGCTCCAAGGAACCGTAGACTTGAGTATTTGATATTAATTTCAGCTTGATACCTCCATGCGTTCCTGAGAAAAAGGGTCTTGACACACAGACGGACGGACAACGAAGTGATCCTATAAGGGTTCCGTTTTTTCCTTTTGAGGTACGGAACCCTAAAAATATATTTTTCGACTCTATTCCTAATTATCTTTAAAATTATATACCGCAACCCTATGTAACGCTATAAAAATATTTTACATTCGCTTCTATGGGAGCCCCCCTGAAATAAAGGTTTTTATAACTTTTTAAGCCATATTCGGCTGGAAGCCATCAGTTTACATATCATATTTAAATTTGAAGTAATTAAGTCCAGAAATTCAGAAGTTATAAGGCTCTGACAGAAGGACGGACGGACCAGTGCAAATTCACTCAAATAGACTCAGAGACATTCGCTTCGCTCGGTCAACTGTCACCTAGTATCAGATAAATACATAGAAGGACCGTGATAGACAGATGGATAGACAGACCGACATACTTTCATATTTCAAACTCAAACTCAAATCTTTTTTATTCAAGTAGACTTTGACAAGTGATTTTAATCTTCCAGTGAATCTACCACTGGTTCGGAATGCCATTTGAAACTTTCCTCGCCTTCCATTCAATGCCGACTTTACACCGCTGAGCTATCGAGGTATTTGATTAGGGAACAGATAGCAAAACTAAATCCAAGTTTGCGCCAAGGGAAATCAGTGTCCACGTTTAATTAAAATTAATTAAATTCCGTAATTGAATCGCCCGTGCTACTTTTGTCATTTCAGTTTGTTGCAGCGGTGCTGGTAGGCTGAGAGCTGGTGGAGACTTGGGGTCAGTAAAGTTCACTTTTTTTGGTTAATATAATTTGTAAAAGAAAATATAATTTATGTATAATTATTTCCATTGATAATGAAAGACATAATTATTATTTTAATACATTGTTAACATATTATTATTTTAATAGCTGCGGATCACGAGGTCCTGGGTTCGATTCCCGGTCGGGCATAAAAGTTAGGTATTGGGTTTTTCAATTAAGAAATTCTCAGTGCCAGCCCGGAGTTGGAAGTTGACGGTGTTTCACCCCCGTGCCTCGGAGAGCACGTTAAGCCGTCAGTCCCGGTTATTATCACTAACATGATAATAATCGTTAAAGCCCGCCAACCCGCATTGGAGCAGCGTGGTGGGTCTAAGCTCTAATTCCCGCTCTCCTATGAGAGTGGAGGCCTGTGCCCAGCAGTGGGACGTTAATAGGCTGTAGTGAGTGAGCTATATTATGTATTTACAGTTTGTGTTGATGTACTGCTAAAAATAGAAAGAAATATATGGTCATTTTTTACCCGCTTAAGTTTGTTGTGGGCCCAAAATATTCAAATAAACTTCCACAATTGCTTTAATCAAGTGAATTTGCCACTGGTTCGGATTGGTCATTCCTATCGAGAAGAGCAAGAAACTCGGCAGTTGTTCTTTAAAAAAAAAGTAACTAAAGTGAAGCACGACGCACGAAATTTTAATTTGTAGCACGATTGTCATGTCGTAGTTTGTTTTTAGATGAGAATGAATTGTACAAATAGTTGCAACAAACGATCTGCCAGCTCTTGGCCTATCCATTTTGTTGCAGTATATAACTATCTCTAGTGTAACAATTGCATTTGAATGTTTAATTGGCGGCGAAATGAGGCAAAGTTTTGCGAACAGAGGTTTTGTGGCTTTGCGCTGAAATTAAAATACGTACTAGAACAATATACTATATACTTGCGAAGGTTACAACTCACAAACCATGCAGCTCTCTTAAATAATTGTTAAGGTTATTATTTTTTTTTTTATTATTATATTATTATTAAAATTTTAACTATTAAGTATAATTTTAATTTTTAAATAAGTATTATTGTTATTAATTTTCAATCGTGTTATGTAATTTTTTAACAAATTTGTATGATTTTAAATTTTAAGTAATTATTACTGTTATTAATTGTAAGTTGTGCTGTGTAATTTTTTTATTAATTAGTGTAATTGGCCTGTCGTACTAATTAAATAAATAAATAAAAAATAAAAAATAAAATACTCTGGGGTCTACAGTCTAGTCAAATAGAAATTTTCTATCCTGTATAAGAAAATAACAATTAACAACTTCATTTGAGTCACGTTACTTCATTTTATAATGAAACAAGTTTAAAATTGACCATGCTAAACAATTAATGAAGCAATATCAATATTTTACAGTACTTAGAAGTTTTTTAATTGATACTGTTTTGAGAAAAACTTTAGTAGGTACAACTTTAAAATAAGTAAACATTTAAACAGGATTATACCAATTTCATGAACTAGAAAAGAGAAAAGATGAACTAGAAAGAGATATTCACACGGCTGAACCAATTTTATTGAATCATAGCTAAGAACAATCTCGATCAAGTCACCTTTCAAACCTTTCAGTATTGCATACATTGGAAGGCACAACACCAAATGGTGTTAGTATTAAAAACTATGGTGCTTCAACATTAGTACATATTTGAGAGTATCATGACGTGTTTTCATACATTTGGTCAATTTAGTAGGAACTTTAATGTTCTTATATTATTGTCTGTCTCTCTTTGCGTCGTATTCCTCATTACTGAGGGTCGTGACTCTTTTCCATTAATCACATAATGGTAGGAGTTTTATTGGGATAATAATGCGGTGGGTTCCCACGTTAGGATGTCCCGCATACGACTCGACAAGAGTATTAAGCTCTTAGTTTTTTGTAATGATTGCATATCAGATGTTACTGATAATAACCGGGACCGACGGCTTAACGTGCTTCCCGAGGCACGGAGGAAACGAAAAGGCCAAATTTGAACCTCTGAATTCGGTCACCCATCCAGTTACCGATTTGGGTCAACGTTGCTTATCAATCGCAATCGACTGATATGTGTTGTCACAACTGGGCCACTCGTCCCTCTATTATTGTAGAGGATTACTGTCTGATCCTCCCAATTTATCTCTAGTAGGTATGTGGAGAGTTCACGATTAGCCCGCGTATATGGGTACATAAACAATAGCAGGCTATCTCATTAGCTAACTAGGCCACTCCTAATGCCTAAATCGAATGCACTAGCTGCCAATAAATTACAAATCACTGCAATTTCAAATGTGCCAGTAATTTTGATGGGAATTAACCCATTTGTGTGGATTACGGTGATTTTGGTTGGAGGCAATAAAATACCTTTTAATTATTTATTAATTGAAATCTATATTGCACATAAGTACACGGCTATAACTAAATAAGATATTCAAACTACGAAAAGGACTATAAAGTATGCAAAGGCGGTCTAATAGCTTAAGGCGATCTCTTCCAGACAACGTTTCTAGACAGGAGAAGAGAATACAAACTTTTCAAAACTAAATCATTTCATTTTTATTTTCATTTTTAATTAATTAGAGTTATTTATTAGAGTCTTATTCAATAGTTATTTTTAATAATAATAATAGTATATTTTTTGTGTTTAAACGTTCATTTTTCCTGTATATAATTTTCTATAAATCTATGCCCTACCAATATTGTCTGAAAAATTGACAAATTACAAATTAATTTAGATTCAAAACCTGTATAAGTAAAAAAAAAATTAACCTAAAAAAAATAGATCCTAGCGTAACCTTACCTCACTCCGGGCTAGTACTGGGAATTTCTAGTCAGAAACACCTAATAATACTTAATTATGGCCCTACCGGGACTCGAACCCGGGACCTCGTCAACCGCAGTGAACATGCTCACCACTAGACCAACGAGCCAGGCAAGGTCGAATGGCTATAGATTGCGACATCCGTATAAACATTATTAATGCGAAAGTCTGTCTGCTACGCTTTCACGGCCCATCTGTTCAACCGATTTTGATAAAATTTGGTATAGAAATAGGCGGTACTGGTAAACCGGGGAACGAAACGGGCTAAAAGATAAGAATCTTTTATTCCTGGAAAATTAAAGAGTTTCCGTTGGAATCAAAAATCTTTAATCCACGCGGACGAAGTCGCGGGTATCATCTAGTTGTGTATCAGTCGATGCGTCACTTTATTGCCTTGATCTAAATCTGAAACTTGACGGATGGCCGAACTTTAGGAGCCTTTGAACGTGCCTTTTGGATCATGTTATTGTTGAGGTTTAATCGTGCTGGCTGTATGAAGGAACTCTATGTTCTTTCTTATTTGAATATGATTTTTACTTGTCTTATTTGTGTCACTAAAATAAACTATTTACAACAAATCGGTTATGGGCAGATAAAAATAAAACGTAATAGTTTATTTTTACGTAATTATTCAAGAATAGTGAAGAATATTATTACGTAACTATGTCCGTCAGTGATAATACCAATTCAATTTCCGGTGATGCTGCGAATTCCGCGAACTCTACATACGCTGGTTCTGGAGCTTCCTTGATGACCATTAAAAGTTTGCATGGAAAGGATGGGTATGCTCAATGGAAATTTAAGATGCGCATGTATTTACTACATGAGGACTTATGGTCAGCAATTGAGGGTTATAGTGCTGGGGACACTACATCTGTTAGCCAGAGGAATCTTAGAGATACGAAGGCGTTAACTAAAATGTGTCTTACACTAGAAGGCGGAGCTATCACTCAAGTACGTGCTTGTAAGACTGCTAAGGAGGTATGGAGCACCTTAGCTAATGCGTACGAGGACAAAGGTATGGGTAGACAATTGGCGTTAGAGCGAAAGTTATATCGATATGAGTTGCAGAATTTTACTTCTATTGAAGACTATATTAATGCCGTGACTGGCACTGCTCAAGATTTAGCAGATATAGGTCGGAAAATTGATGATTTGTCTATAGGTGCAATTTTACTAGGAGGTTTACCAACAGAGTTTGATCCCCTAGTGATGGCCCTAGAGAACTCAAATATCGAAGTAACATCTGAGCTAGTTAAGCGGAAGTTGCTGAATGAAAGCGCCAAACGTGAGTCGAAAGAGTCAGTTCTTGCTACGAATAATTTGAAAACCATTAAGAATATTATTTGTTTTACATGCAAGGAGCCTGGACACAAGAGTCCTAATTGTCCACATAGAAAGAAAGGAAAACAGGGAAGAAAGAGTAAAGATCAGGTTAAAGATAAAGAGTCGCAGAGTAAAAGTCAAGATGACGCTAAGGAATCTACGCTTATTTCAGCTCTTGGTGTTGGAGGTAACTTAAGTCCTACGGAGTGGTACGTGGATTCGGGTGCATCCACCCATATGACCTGTTCTAGAGAATGGCTTACCAATTTTAACCCTACGTCTACGAGCAAGGATATAGCTTTAGCCAACAACAAAACGGTAAATTCGGCTGGTATTGGAGAAGTTTTACTTGTCAAGGACGATAAGTTGAAATTGAATGGTATAAAGGACGTTCTTTATGTTCCCGAGTTGTCCACTAATTTAATTTCTGTAAATAAGGCTGTTGATAAGGGTATTACTTTTGTTTTTGATAAGAATGGTTGTTCAATGTACAGACACGATGATGTAAAGGTAGTTGGAAAAACAGTAGGTCACGCTACATGCAACGTTGGTGGTTTGTACAGGCTAGACCATATACCTATTTATCCTGAAAGCGCGATGGTTACTGAAGTTAGTGTCACTTCGAACCTGTGGCATCGCAGACTAGGTCATCTGTGCCGCGCTGGTCTGGAACATCTGCGTCGTGGTCAAGCTAAAGGTATTGAATATTCTTCTTTAGATAAAAACCCTTGTGTACCTTGCATTGAAGGCAAGCAGAGTAGAAAAACCTTCAAAACTATTGAGTATAAGAAAGGCACCAAAATGTTGGAACTTATACATTCTGATGTTTGCGGTCCTTTTGATGTTATGTCTTTAGAATCAAGTAGATATTTACTTATATTTGTTGACGATTTTTCTAGGATGATTTTTTCTTATTTTATACGCTCTAAGGCGGATGTTAAGAAAAAGTTTTTAGAATTTGAAGCTCTTGTTGAGAGAGAGACCTCTCTTAAAATACGAAACTTGCGTACCGACAACGGCGGTGAGTATGTCAATGTCGAATTCGAAGCGTATCTAGCTTCTAGAGGAATTAGGCACCAGACTACTGTTCCGTATTGTCCCGAGTCGAATGGTGTTGCCGAAAGGACAAATAGGTCCTTGGTAGAGAAGGCTAGGTGTATGCTGCAGGACAGTGGCCTACCTAAAACATTCTGGCAAGATGCGGTACGTACAGCTACTTATTTGAAAAATAGGTGTCCACACAGAGCTCTAGAAAATCGTACCCCCTACGAGCTATGGTACAACAGTAAACCAGACGTTGCTCATTTACGTGTTTTTGGTTGTCGTGCATACGTACATGTACCAGATTGCAATCGCCAAAAGCTAGACCCGAAAGCAAAACAGTACATATTCGTTGGTTATTGTGATGACAACAAATCGTATAGGTTTCGAGATCCTAGTAATATTAGGAAAGCTATAAAAGGTCGGGACGTAGTATTTTTAGAGAATTGTTTTTCGAATCCTAAAACAATTGAGGATTCACCTCGTGAAAATATTGTTCTCTCTTCTGATACCAGTAATTTACAGGTGCAAGGCAGTTCGGCTGTGGAGTCAACCTTGTGTAACGATCCTGTGGCAAGTACCAGCAATGCTACTGACGCCATACCCGAGTCACTACCCCTCCCCATTGCCGATCCTCTTCCCGCAAGTCCTATTGTTTTTGCAGAGGAAGAAGAGGTGCATGTGGAATCCGGTAGAAGGTACAATTTCAGGGAGAGAAAGCCTGTAAATTATCGCTGTAGTGTCTGTTGTTCGACGATGCAAAGTGGTGAGTTAACAGATGAACCTTACTCTTATTCTGATGCTCTTACACGTCCTGATAAATCTAAGTGGATAGCTGCAATGAAGGACGAATACAACTCTTTGATCACCAACGGTACTTGGACCTTAGTAGAGAATACAGGTCAGAGAATAATACCGTGTAAGTGGGTTTTCAAGTTGAAACGTGATGCCGAAGGTAGAGTTAGTAGGTACAAGGCACGCTTAGTTGCAAAAGGTTTTCATCAAAGTTACGGTATTGACTACGAAGAAACCTTTTCGCCGGTTGTTCGTTATTCGTCACTGAGAGTGTTAATTGCTATAGCAGTAGAGAATAATTTAAAAATGCATCACTTAGACATAGACACGGCTTTTTTGCATGGGAAATTAGACGAGAAGGTATTTATGGTACAACCCGAAGGCTTTATAGCTGTAGGTGAGGAGTCTAAAGTGTGTCAGTTGAACAAGTCGCTTTACGGTCTAAAGCAAGCCGCGAGAGCCTGGAATAAACGACTTGATCAGGTACTTCTAGACTTAGGCTATAAAAGATTACAGTCTGAGCCTTGTATTTATTTAAAACGAAGTACTGTTAATATTTCTATTTTAGCAGTCTACGTTGATGACTTAATTCTGATTTATGACAAAGAAATTGAGTTATCTTACTTGAAGAACGGTTTGACTATTTATTTTGGTGTCAAGGATCTAGGTGAACTAAATTATTGCCTTGGTCTACGTGTTGCTAGAGAAAAGGAGACAAACAATGTGAAGGTAGATCAAAAGCGTTACATATTGGAGACGTTGAGTCGTTTTAATATGTCGGAGTGCAAAACTGTCTCTACTCCTATGGATGTAAGTATTGACCTGCGTTCTCAGTCGGAACCAGTTGTCAATGTTCCCTACCAAAACTTAATCGGTTGTCTAATGTTTTTAGCAATAAACACTAGGCCTGATATTTTGTTTACCGTTAGTTTTCTGAGTCAATTTAATAAAAACCCTATGCAGACGCATTGGAATGCTGCTAAGCGCGTCCTGCAGTATCTAAAAGGTACGTTAGATTACAGTCTTATTTTTAGAAAGACTGGAAAACCTTTATGTGTTTTTGTCGATGCCGACTGGGCCAATGGTAATGATAGACGGTCATATACTGGGTATATTTTTAAATTAGCTAATGCACCCGTATCGTGGGAATGTAAAAAACAGCCCACAGTTGCCTTGTCTTCTACAGAGGCAGAGTACATGGCTTTAACTAGTGCTTCCAAGGAAGCTGTGTATTTGCAGCGTTTGATTGGTGAGCTTACAGGTGAGTCATCTGTTGTTACTCTTTGTAACGATAACCAAAGTGCGCAGAAGTTGGCACAGAACCCGGTTCATCATAATCGGACAAAACACATCGATGTCCGGTACCATTTCATTCGAGAGCTAGTCGAAAGTAACAAGATTAAATTATCGTATTTGCCTACTGATAGGATGTTAGCGGATATTTTGACCAAAGGGTTGGGTCGTTGCAAACATCAACGTTGCGTGTCTGATATAGGCTTAATGATATCATAAGTTGTGCTTATTTTTTTTTTAATACTCTTTTGTTTAATACTTTTAGACTAGTGATATGCTCTTGTGTGTTTTGTATGTTATGATTTTTTGTTAAAGTACAGTCAGGTCGATTGATATGTGTCCGTGTTTGTACAGTCATGCAACTTAGTTTGTAGCCTTCTCGATTAAGGGGAGGATGTTGAGGTTTAATCGTGCTGGCTGTATGAAGGAACTCTATGTTCTTTCTTATTTGAATATGATTTTTACTTGTCTTATTTGTGTCACTAAAATAAACTATTTACAACAGTTATACTTCAGAGAGCATGATAAGCAATCTAACTGTTACAAGTAAAAGTAATTATAGACCTGAGTCGTTTGTTTTGTCTTGTTATTTGTAATCTGTCACAATACTAGCTTATGCCCGCAACTTCGTTGGGTGGACTAAGTAAACTTCAAACCCCTCTTTTACCGCCTAAGGAGTTGAATTTTCAAAAATCCTTTCTTAGCGGATGTTTCAGCAAAATTTCACCTCGATCCGTCGTGTTCTGAGCTGTGTTAATAGATCAGTCAGTCAGTCAGTCACCTTTTCCTTTTTAATCTATCAGAATATTTAAGACTAGCTGATGCCCGCGACTACGTACGCGTGGATCGAGGTTTTGTGGTTCCCGCGGGAACCCTTTAATTTTCCGGGATTAAAAGTAGCCTATGTGCTATTCCAGACTATGATCTATCTCTGTGCCAAATTTCAGCCAGATCCGTTAAGCTGTTGGGGCGTGATTGAGTAACAAACATCCATACATCCATACATCCATACATCCATACATCCATACATCCATACATCCATACATCCATACATCCATACATCCATACATCCATACATCCATACATCCATACATCCATACATCCATACATCCATACATCCATACATCCATACATCCATACATCCATACATCCATACATCCATACATCCATCCAAACTTTCGCATTTATGATCAGAATATTTAAGATTTTTATATATGAAGATTCTCTGGCAGAATCGAGTGCATTTACAGAATAGCATCACTGTATGACGTGCATAGCGAGAGTTCTCCACGTGAAATATAAAGTGCTCAAACATGATACATTTTTCACTGTAACACCACAGCCTAAATACATATAGTGAGACAATGTTCGCGATATTCAAGGACGAGACATGCTGAGTGGCACACCCCATAAGAACGAGGTTAGTGTTACTATTCTATTAAAGTTTTTTTTTTTGAAAAATACAATGTGTATGATTCAAACCTGCGATATCTTGGTCATAAATATAATTAGAGGCCGTAAGCCTGTCGGTAACCATCATATATTTCATTTATTTATTTGGCCCGGTGGCCAAAATTTAAACTAATTTTTATGATTGTTTAGTTTTGTTTTTCTTTATTCTTCTTCTTATTTTTATTACTTTTCTTAGTGCCACACCAGCACAATGCACTTTTACAACGTCACGTGGAGGTTTTTGTTTTTATTGTATTCCTAATATTATTTATTAGCTACACCTTTATAATATTAGTATGCATATCAATCTCAGCGACGCTGTCACCGGATCAGATAATTTTGTGGGACTGTACTGATGTTTTTTCACGAACACTTTTCGATATACTGCGTAAGCTCATCTTATAATAGTGTATCGAGGCTCTGTCTAGTCGTCTGCTTCGACGGACTGTACACAGTGTCTTTATAAGCGGTGGTAATGTTATTCCCCAGTTATTTTGTACTCTATGCTTCACACAAAACTTATTGACAGCTCACTTATGGCCTCGCAAAGCTTTGAGAGCTTTTGGGCGGTTGAAACAATGCAAAACAAGAATTGTTTCGACAAGAAGATAAAGTGCCGGTATTTTAACACAATATGTACTACTAATATTATACACTAGCGGATGTCCGGGACTTAAGTGTGAAATAAGTTTTTAAATTTTCCGGGATAAAAAGTAACCCATGTCACTGTCCAGGTCCTCAACTATACCCATGCAAAAAATCACGTCGATACCTCGCTCTGTTGTGGCGTGATTGAAGGACAAACCAATAAATCATCAAACCAATAAACCAACAAACAAACACACTTTCGTATTAATAATATTAGCATGATGCGATTTCTACTAGGTATATATATATATATATATATATATATATATATATACTTTCACGAATTTACGAATACTTTCACATTGATATTAGAAGAAAATATGCGTCAGCGTGAAAATTTTGAAAAATATCACCACGGTTCTGTGTTTTTCTATCTTCAACAAAATAAAGTGCTGGTATTTTAATGCAATATTACTACCCACTACTAACACTATAGGGACATGCGATTTTCACTCATGAAATTTTTGAAAAGAAAAAGTCATAACAGACTACGGTCCTATGCTTTTCTATCTTGTTTGGATTTCGTTACATGCGTATGGATATAGGATACTTTTTGTCCGCTTTTTTACAGTAAACCGGGCGGAACATTCGATTGGACACGAGCATTTTCCTGATATTTGACATTGGAATGATTTTTATATTTTTTCCGGCTCGTATTTAATATTGTATAGGTATTTTTTGTCACGTAGAATTTTGATTGACTAGACTATAGTAACTACGTTATGAAACATGTTACTTTTTCTCCTACTTGCTCTGAAATTGCTTGATTATTCAATTTTGTTTAAATAATACGTACATTGCCTCTCACTTAGAGTAAGTAACTCTAATGATGGCGTGGCTAAGGAGAGTCAACGCCATCTGTCGGCAATGTAGATAGAAATAAAAATAAATAGAAAGTAGCAATTAAAGCGCTCCGTGACATTTTCTTTTTTTTTCCCGAGATAAAAAGTAGCCTATAACATTCTACAGCTCCTCAACTACACCCATGCCAAAAATCTTGTTGTATGTTGCGGTATAGTCGAAGGACAAACTGACAAACAAACATAGTTTGGCATTACAATATCAGGAGGTTAGTACCAGCGCTTAAAAGAGTATTATTCCAAAATGACAGTTTTATGTCACGTATACCTTGACTTACCCAAAATAAGGATTATAATTCTAAAACACGAACCTCAACAATATTAAAACAATACGGATTTAAGCCATTGTAGTATGCCCCTAGAAAAGGAATACGGAATTATTAATCCTGTGGTAATACTAACATGGGATGAAAGATACAAATTGTATTAAGGATATTAAGGGAACGGCCTACGTTCTACACAGACGGGATACGCTCTATCCCTGCTTGTCTATTCATAGAGGCAATATAAGAGATCGCAGCCGGAATGCTTATCATCCAATACGGATAGAGTAGCGAGCGGGATATCAAAGTTGCATGGCTCTGACTTTGATCTCAATTTGATATAGTACCGCTACTTACATTATTGAGGGTGTATGCGGTATGGATCCACTTTTCTTTTTATTCCACTACAAGTTAGCCCTTGCCTGAGATTCACCTTAATAAGTGATTATGCGGTCTAAGATGATAGCGGAATTATCCGATAGGGGTATGGTATTAAACATGTTATTTTAATTTAATTAATTTGTAATTTTAATTAACTTTACAGTGGGTAACATAATGAATAGTAGTGTTGGTCAGTAAACTTTTATTTATTTATTTATTAGTCAATAGTTACCTAAGCTATATTACATAGTAACTTACTTATTTTATTATACGTATGAGTAAGAAAAACGAAAATAAAATAAAATTTTAATTCAGATTTTATGTAGGTACATATTGGCGTAATAGTTTGAAAAGCACCAGAAACCTTTCATATCAGTAACAGCTTGGTAGGTATTTGGTATTCGTATCTGTATGCGTATTCGTATTTCGTATTCAGGAACCGCTTGTGGTACAGCGATAGAAGTCAAGTTGCATTTTCTAGATTTTGAGACCAAAGGGAAACTCTCCAAATAAAGTGCTTTAAGCCAAAACATACTGTAATGGTAAAAGAGCATGGATTTGACTCGCTCCAGCAATGCTAATGACAGCGGTTACTTATGTATCTACACCAAAGGTTCCCAAACTTTTTTTTCTCATAGACCACTTTCAATATTTTGCTGGTTCCGGTGGACCCCCTGCAGTTACATTTCTACCATATTCCCAGTCGACAAAATATGTGAAGGTTAGATCTAACTATTTAAATTTGCGTTGCGGCTGAGTTCAAACCACGAATTAACAGTTTTCGAAAAAATAGTGAGAATCAATTGGTTAATTAATTAATTGATTGTGCTGTGAGTGGATGTCAAAAAATTAAAGTTGGCCAATCAAAAAAGTGATTCCATCCAACTTTACTTTTTTACATCTAACATCTACTCACAGTAGTCAGCACAAGAAACCGATCAATTATTCTCACTTATTTTATTTAGAAAAGTCTCCATTCGGAGTGGTAAAAATAAAAATAAAAATAGTATATTTTCTTTATGCGGCGGCGGCGCTTTGCAAGTCTCGACATGCTGTACGGAATATGAAATATGCAAGTTTTTACAAGTAACAGTCGCTGAGCTTCTTAAAATAGGTATTATCTGCCTACATTGTTATGTGAAGTCAAGCCAACATTTTAGTTCTTCACTATCGAAACCAGATACATTTTCGTGGACCCCCGCTTACGAATTGTGAACCCCCATTTCTTTGTCATGCCTACGTAGACCCCCATCGAGTCTCCCGTGGACCCCTTGGGGTCCACCTGGACCACTTTGGGAATCAATGATCTACACATTGATGTAATATTGTAAAAAAAATATTTTCAAAAGAGCGACTACCGAGTTTCTTGCTGGTTCTTCTGGGTACCAAACCAGTGGTAGATTCACTCGACGATCAAAAGCACCTGTCAAAGACTACTTTATTTTTGATTTTTTTTTGAGTTTGAGTAATTTTTTTGTTAGGCCTAAAATTCCCTTTTTTTATTTATTGCAAAATAGGCTTGCGCTTGATTACAATCATATTTAGTGCAAAGCAATGATGAGATCTAGGTTGGAACGCTCTTGCCTTAAAGATACCTATTCACTCTTGCCTTGAAGGTACTCTCGGGTATGCAGGTTTTCTCACGACGCGATGTTTAAAAGTTGTTTACGTACAGCTGTGTAATAGCCCGGAGTTAGGAAGTTGGCGGTGTTTCACCCTCGTGCCTCGGAGAGCACGTAAAGCCGTCGGTCCAGCGCTTGATCTCTCTCCGGTCGTGGCGGATTTTCCGTCCCATCGGGCTTAATGTAAAGGAACGAGAGTGCACCTGTGTATGCGTACACACTTGTATGCGTACGCACTTCCGTGCAGATGGCTAAACTTTTTGTAGATTGGCCGCCGTGCCCGAAATTCGGTCGGGATAACATTATTATTATCTTATCCATTCAGTAACACCACACATCCCTCCACACATAAACTAGAATTTCTAACATGGAAACTGCGCTGAGCCTTCATAACTGAATAGACATTTTTCACTCCCGATGTCCGAATTTCGTCATACCCGTAGGTTTTAAAAAAGGAGGACTCTATCGTAAGTAGGTAAACTGTACGGAAAATATTCGATTGGGCGTCGAGCCGTTTCTCCATGTTTTTCCAATTATTCTCGATATTTGATATCACCCGGGTACCGATAGGTTTTTTGAGAGGCAGAATTCTTTGTTTGGAATTAAAAGGACTGGCCGTATAACCCCTGTAAACAAAAAGACTATGCCTGCCTTTGGAGTTGTACTAAGCAATGAAAAACTAATATCCCAGCATACAGATGTATAATTTTTTTTTAACATTACAAGTTAGCCGTTGACTGCGATCTCATCTGATAATGGTAAGTTATGATGCAGTCTAAGATTGTAACGGGCTAACCTGTTAGGGGTATGGCAGTTATATTAAACCCATACCCCTAGTCTGTTTCTACACGGCATAGTACCGGAACGCCGAATCGCTTGGCGGTACGTCTTTGTGGTAACTTTGTGGTAGCCACGGCCGAAGCCCCCCACCAGACCAGACCAGTGAAAATTCAGAAATCTATACTTAATATTATAAATGCGAAATTGTGTTTAACTGTCTGCTACGCTTTTTCGATCCATCTTTCAATTGAGTTTGACGAAATTTGGTACAGAAGTAGGCTATATGCCAGGGAAGGACATAAACTACTTTTTATTTTGGAAAATTAAACAGTTCCTGCGAAAATCAAAAAATCTTAATCTACGCATCATCTAGTATTGTTTAATTGAACACCATCAGATAATATTAAGCAAATCTCCCTCTAAATTAGGTAAATTCTGATCGAATTCACCCGGGCATCCAGTTTCGCAGTGATTTGCGATGTATCAGACAGCACTCTGGGTTTAGGCCCTCGTGACCCAGTTTGATAATGAGATAACTATAACTATGGGTACCTACTCCTACCACCCGTCTAGTGTATGTGGCAGCTATTCATGAGATTATAAACTCTGCATCCGAATTCACATTTAATTTAATTTCATAGACTAGCTGATTCCCGCGACTTCGTTCGCTTGGTTTAAGCTTTTTCTTATTCCCGCGGGAACTTTTTAATTTTCCGGGATAAAAAGTAAGTAGCCTTTGTCACTCTCCAGGTCCTCACCTATACAACAAAAAAAGAATTGGTCCAGCCGTTCACGCGAGATGCCGTGACCAAGGGAAATAGGGATTCATTTTTATATATTATATATAAGATTAGCATTTTGCTGTAATCAGGCTTGTTTTGAAGGTTTATCATCAGGCCCGGTGGCCAAAATAGGACCTCATGCCTGTTTATTTTTGTTTTTATTTTATTTTTTCATATATATGATTCATATTCATATTATATATAATTCATATTATTTTTCAACGCTGTCACCGTGTCAGATAAGTTTGTGTGACATTATATGTGTGTGTAACTGTAATCACTATAATAAGAAAAATATATATAAAAAAGAACCTATTTCTCGTGTGAATGTCTATATTTAGGCATGTACAAAAAAAATTGACTCTAAAACAAAGTTTGAGTTTCTCCGATGTTACGAGCGACGCGGGGCGGCAGTTTAAAAGTTGCCTTTATAGGAGGTGTTACCTAAAATGCAGATTTTAGCAACTCTGTCCTCAACTCAAAGCTTTGACGAAAAGTTGCCTTATAGCAATGAAGTTGGTTCACACGTTTTCAGTGTTCTGTAGGCTGGAGTGAAAAACTGTACTGTATACTTTTTTATTCAAATCAGATTTTCATCAATTTTGACACATCAAAGACTTTTGGGAATTGACGTCGTTCAGATTTATTTAGATTTATTTAATTGCATTCAACCTTTCTTGCATAGTGTTGAGCGCTGTAGTTTTATAAGTACGAGGTCTCGGATTCGATCCCTGGCAGTGTCAATTTGGGAATTCATAATTTCTGAATTTTGTGTGGTCTGGTCTAATGGGCGGCTTCGGCCTTCGCTGAATGACGAAAGAAGAAAGTGGTGGTATTCGTCTGAAATTGACTAGTTTCAGGTGGCTCAACAGGCTTTGAAACTTGCATTTTTAATGCAGGTTATATGAAAAAACAATTTAGTTTGAAAACAATGCGTCCATATTGGAAGCTGGCAGGGTTTTAAATTCAAATTTTACACATGTCAGTCTTCGGACGAACAGCACGATGGCAGCCACTGCGAGGCGTTCCAGGTTGAATATTTCATAGCATTGATATTCATGCTGACAGATCAAATCGAACCGGTATGCATGGAGATAAATGTGTGTTATTTTTGTAGGGATTTAGAAATAAATTGATAAAAATATGGGATGGGAAATTGGAAATAGTGACAAAGTTGTATGGAAGTTGAAGCAATCTACTTTGGGTCCGGCGCCTCACTGGATACTATAATAACTTACACGATTGTATATTATTTATAATAACAATCCTTCCGAGCGAATTCCGGCCATGGCAGTTTATCTCCAGAGAGATTAGCCATCTGTGCGGAAGATATTATAGTGCATAAGTGTGTGTGCATACACAGGTGCATACGCTGTTCTTTTACTATCATAACCAGATGGGACGGAAAATCCGACACGACCGGTGAGAGGTCAGGCGCAGTACCGACAGCTTAACGTGCTCTCCGAGGCACGGGGGTGAATCAACGCTAACTTCCTAACTCCCGGCCAGTACTGAGAATTTCTTGGCAGAAAAATCCAACACTTGTTATGGCCCGACCCGCAACTCGAACCCGGGACCCGGTCAACTGCAGTCGAACATACTAACCACTAGACTAACGATGCAGTACACTACCTACTTGATGTAATGTTTTGCTTTTTAAAAAGAGAAACTGCAGAGTTTCTTGCCGGCTCTTCTCAGTGGAACTCTCTTTCCGATCCACCGTTAGAGTCAACAACAGAGTAATATTTAAAAGACACCTGTAACTACAAGTAAAATTCACGCTCGTGAATTCTAGACCCAGTTCTAACAGTTACGTAAGAACCCGTTCCATTTATTTTATATCTTCGTTAAAATCATAAAGCAGTGCCCGGGGACAGCATCGGCGATTTAATTTACAATTTTAATTAAAACGTCTCGAGTGACTCTTAACTCAAGAGTTGAATATGCATATTGCTGCATATAGGTACCATTTATATACTATGCAAGTACCTACGTTGCAATCTAGATTTTATCATTGTTTTCTATATGTATGACTAGCTGATGCCCGCGACTTCGTCCACGTGAATTAAGGTTCTTTGGTTCCCGCGGGAACTCTTTAATTTTCCGGGTTAAAAAGTAGCTTATGCGTTTTTCCAGACTATAATGTATCTCTATGCTAAATTTCATCCAGATCCGTCTAGCCGTTCTGGTGTGATTGAGTAACAAACCATCCATCCATCGACTCAAACTTTCGCATTTATAATATTAAGTAGGTAAGTATAAATGCAAGTACCTACGTTGCAATCTAGGTTTTGTCATTGTTTTCTTTAAGTTTGATTGTCATCAAGCGTAAGCAATACTAAGTAGTATTATCTCTCTCTACGTCGTATTCCTCAATGCTGAGGATCGTGACCCCTTTTCATTAATCACATATTGGCAGGGGTTTTCTTGGGTTAATAGTTGGGTTCCCAGGTCCTTTCAAATAAGACTCGACTAAGGGTTATACCTACTATATCAACTCTCACGATCATTGTCAGATGTTAGCGTTACTGATAATAACCGGGACCGATGCACAATGGTCTTAACGTGCTCTCCGAGGCACGGATGAGACGAAAAGGCCAAATTCGGACTACCAGATTCGGTCACCCATCCAGTTACCGACTTGGGTCAACGTTGCTTAACAATCGCAATCGACTGATATCCGCTGTCGCAACTAGGCCACACGTCCCTCAGTAATATGCAGTGCACTAAAAAAAGAACATCCTGAGTCCATATACCCAGAAAGGGTCTAGAAATTTCTCGTAAGATATTTAAAACACCTACTTACATCAAAATTATATTAAGTTTGTAAAAAATATCAATAATAACGACATACGTAGAGCCTAGAATAAATAAACACTTTAAAATCACCAAACAAAATCTTTCGCCTCAGAGAATGCACAATTCAAAATATTTTAAAATAGCATCAGATGTCACGTCGCTGTCTGCTTTAAAGTAAACTGTACCAAATATATAAAGCAGGCACATACCTAAGCCCAGAGAGTTGCATTATGCTAGCCATAGAGCAGCAATTGTAAAAAAAAATATAAATTTTTATCCTGACATTTTGAATCACATCCATTTATTTTTATAAACGGAACAGTGTCTGTAATTTTTAAATATCCCCTCTGTTTCACCCACAGAACAAGGAATCTACTTATTTTTAATCTGTGATTTCACCGATTTTAATGGAATTTGGTTCAGCAGGGAGACTGACATAGGCCACGTATTTGACTCAAAATCTAAAATTTCTCAAGTGATTTCTGAATATACTAATAAGGTTATCTTCACCAACAAAGTCGCAGGTTAAATAATTTATTTTGGAAATAATTTTCAAATAAGAACAAAAATAATATGGAATCGCGTCATTTTATTTATACCATTAGATAACTACATCTTTGTCTCTACACTTATCAAGACTTTTCTGAGAACATATTACAATCGACAGGACATTTATTCTGACAAGCGAAAGAATGGTAAAAGAAATGCAATGTTATGTGACATATCATGTCACTCACGTGTCACTTAATTTAACAGGCTATTAATTAAGAAGGTTAAATATCGATTATAAATAATATGTGTAACATTACATAATATATTTGCGTCACTATTAGGACTCAGGTAACCGCCATGTAACGGCAATAAGGTCTCTGTTGTCTAAGGTTTGCTACTCCATGGATCATGACTCAATGCCGTCACTTGTTGACATAAAAGGCACTCTGTATTCTGAATGCTTCGAGACAATAAATAGGAATCGAACCTCGCGGTAAACACTTTTAAGATTCGGTTCACGCCCTAATTCTTGTATCTTGTTTTGGTATTTTCGGTTCGTAATGCTATTGAACTGTTTTAGTGTCTAAAATGGTAAGAAACTTACCATTAATAATACATACCATGAATAATGCGAGTCATCCCAGAAAGTCATCCCATTCATTTGTCCGTCACATTATTTTGCTTATACGTTACAATGGTACTCCGTTGTAAACTTACCATTAGTTTTACAAACCAACCATTCATTTTACATCGCAACGGAGTACCTACTCAATAGATTAGGATGAAAATATAGGGATAGGACAGGAAGTTCGCCCAAAACGTCTGCGGGGGTGGGGAACGACATTCTGTCCTGTCGCTTAGGACATTTCACGCATTGGGGGGTTTTGTCCTCTTACTGAATAACATAAAACGCTACTGTATTTCCACCCTTATAACTGCTTCCTTTCTTAAAAGAGGATAGATTAAATAGGCACTTAATTTGCAAGCGCGTTGCAATAGACACCTGGCGCCATCTATAATGCAATCCAAACAACATAACTTACCATCTAACTTCTCCTTCCCGTTGAAGTACCAAGTGATTTTCGGCTGCGGTTTCCCGCCTACCGCCAGGCAAGTGATGTTGACTCTGGCGCGTTCCGACAGCGGTCCGAACGTACCGCCGTCTGTCATTACCGTACCATCGCTGGTGACCACTTCCACTGACTTCGGTTTGACTGTGGACAAAGAAAAATGGAATCAAAATCCACATCAGTATCACTAATCACTATCCATATTAGTATTTGATTGTTGTGGCTTCTCCTATAATCACGCCGTAGCAGAACAAGGAATCAATATTATTTTTGCGTTCGTATCTTACTAAGATTATAAATGCAAAAGTGTGTTTGTTGGTTTGTTAGTCCGTTAATCACGCCGCAACAGAACAACGGAGACCAGGAGAGTGATGTAGGCTACTTTTTATCCCGGAGTTCCCGCGAGGATTAAATAAACTTCTGCCACGCGAACGAAGTCGCGGGCATCAGCTAGTTTAATCTGAAGAGTGTTTTGACTGACGCTTTTCGTGAACGTTTGTCACTTGTAGCTGATCCTTCACGCAACACACACTAAGATGTCTCGTAGTCATTTTCTACGCAGTCGTATCGCATCTCGTTGCATCACGTCGCTTTAGGCGCACACTTAGGACATCGGGTAACTGATACATAGACCGACCGTCTATCGCATAATTATATATTATTAGTATGAATTTTGACAATTAATTAATTAGCTTACCAGAAAACGTTATAATAATAAAGAATGTCATTCGTAATAATAATCTAGTATCCAATTATTTTTGCCCCTTATTTTTACCCCATTAGAGCTACCCCTGTATCGTACGCTGCCCCCTCAAGCTTATTATCAGCAATTTGTTTTTATTTAAAAAAAAAAAGAAAAAAAGTACTAACGAGCTTAAAAGCTTGGAGCACGCCTTGTCATTATTACCATCGTTCGATAAGTGCGTACTGGCGAGAAGAAAAGTGTTACAGGAAAATATAATGAGGTAATTTAACTTAATGTTCCTCAATTTTGCTTTTTCGAAACAAATTTTTATGATTTCTCGGACAATACCGTAAAGAAATGTAAAGCACTAATATTTAAATAAAAATACTACCAACGGCCTACGGATTCACTGTTGAGGGAATTGAAATGGTGTTATTTCTAGTCTATATTATTTTAGAGGCAACGTGTGTACAAAATTTAAGCATTCTCGAACCTAGGGTTTGGGCTGTACGTTGATGAGTCAGGAATTTCTCTTGGCCTCAATCCGAAATTTTTTTTTCACCTCTCATGCATTATAAGATGTCATTATAGCTCGGCGTAGGGGGACTCAAGTTAGCATTTAGCATCTGGGGATAAAAAAAATTTTTTTGTCGTATCAGTAGTAAATGGGTAGTAGAAATTTATAGTCTATGGTTACTATCGACATGCTAATGTGACAAACACAGTGTAAAGATACGTTATTTCCTACCAGTCGTTCAACGGAGGCATCTAGACAAAGCAAAGCTGCGGGGTGACAGGGGCAGGGCCGTAACGAATCAAACTAGCAGAATTTTTATAATACAAAATCTATCACTCTGATGTGCTCTCACTACTCTATTCTTATGCAGTACCGAGAAAATAAGCTTTGTATTTTTCTTTTTATGTAATTAATTTACAACAAAAAAAAAAAAGGTAATAATTTCAGCAATGACTTACGTACACACCATCCCATCTCCCAATCACGGTGAATGTACTTAATGTCATTACTTGATTGCTGTGATTTTGTTCAGCGTAATTTTCTTATAAACATACCAGTACCCATTGAGTTGTACATTATAGAGACTAATGCTGAGATCTAGAGAGCGTACGTTGACTTGGCTCAGACTTTACTTAGAGTAAAAACGAGATGGACTTATGTGAGTAACATAAATCTGTCTCGTTTTAACCATGACTTAAGTCTAAGCAAAGTCAAAGTTCACTCTAAAGATCTCATACTCAGACTTCATACATAAGACGACATAAAAGCGCCACTATAAAGTAACTATTTTCAAAAGTTAAGGTAACTGACAGACTGAAACTTGTAATATTTTATCTGTATAACTATTTTTAAGTATTTTGTGGTATCAAAGAATTGGAACGGAATTTTTCAGAAACCGTAATCCACGCTGACGAAGTCATGGGCATAGTCTAGTTTTAAATATGCCTTTCTTTATTGTTTTAATAAGGTTATACCTGAAGGGTAGCAATAAGTATTCTGTGAATAAATTGTAGTAGAGCAAGAGTTAAACTACGAGGTAGTTCAACTCTTGCTCTATTGTTTTTCTAGTCACCATTATAATATAGTAGAGTAAAGTAAGTAAAGTTTTTCAGGACATTATACTACCTCTAGTTAATTACATCTCTCTGCCAGCATGGATTACGCTCATTTTTTAATAATTCATTCATTACGCGAAAGAGTATTAACTTTTCCAGTAAGTACGTTTTTCGGATTGAAAAGTGTATTTACATTTTTCATACAATCTTTATAATGGTTAACTACGTTTGATAAATAGGGGCTTATTACATTATTACGTTACTAGCTGATACCCGCGACTTCGTCCGCGTGGATTGAGGAGTTTTAGTTCCCGCGGGAACTCTTTAATTTTCCGGGATAAAAAGTACCCTATTATTTAATCCGGACTTCTAACTTTACGTCTGCAAAATTTCAAAGCAATCGGTTCAGTAGTTACGGCGTGAAAGCGGAACAAACATACAAACAAACTCACTTTCCCATTTTTAATATTAGTAAGGATAAGGATTATTTTGTTTAAAAATTAGTTAGGTAAATGTACATAAATCTATACTTACTTATTATTACGTAATTGTTGTAATAATGTAATTGTTACTTCATCACGCCAGAAGGGAGGAACGGATCTGGATGAAATTTGGCACACAGATAAATTATAGTCTGGAATAGCACATAGGCTATTTTTTATTCCTCTAGGCATTATCTAGTTTCCAATATAGTTACATTTGTACCCATAGTAACCGATAGCAAAACAATACAATCGAATAGAGAAACAGGTAAAAATATCATAAACGAATGTCTCACTTTTGACATAACGAGAAAAAAAACATTCAATTTCATATCTATCAAAATCCGCGCCATTTGCGAATCTGTCATGGCCGCCAATAGCTGTCAAACTCGTTTTTTATAAATCGAGTGACGAGGGGCGTGCATAAACGGAAATAATGGAATACTCTTTTACCTATGATTTGTTTTTTTTCCTTTCATTCAACGCTTAATGAATATTAAATTGTTTTCATTATAGTCAGAGTAATAAAAAAACCTAACAATATTTTTAAAGTGTACATGACTCTTTATATTTTTTTTCAACTTGTTAAAGCGAAAGTGTGTCTGTCTGTCTGCTACGCTCTAACGGTTCATCTTTTCAACCAATTTTGATGAATTGTACAGAGATAGGTTGTTTACCGGGAAAGGGCAGGGCTTCTTTTATTCCGGAAAATATTCCCGATAAAACGCCGGTCTCTTTCAACAATCATAGAATTTCTATCATGTCCGGTTCGCGGTAATGTGTTAAAATAGTAGGTTATCAGAGCTTTATGCCTATTCTAATTTTTGTCGATACTAAGCTTTATAGTGATTCATATATTGTGTATAGTAAATGATTCATAATTATTATGTGTCAAGAGCCACAGAACAGAAAATTAATTTTGAACGTCACGCGTTTATGAAAGACAAACAAACTATTTGATACATCGATATATATGTAAGTACTAGATGGGCCCTTTCATAGAAAAATGGCGGGCGAGCAACTATGAGAGCGCGCTCCTATAACCTGTCATAAGCCTGTCTTTGTCCCCGTCGTAGCGCGATCACGGTCGCTCATCGTGTAGATAATTTGTTATTAAGTTAACATCTAAAGTCTTATTAGTTTTGCACTGTATTATTTTTATTTTAAGGTAAGTGTTTCAATTCACAATTATACATTTCCAAGAAAACGTTATTTAATCTTCCTATTTAATATTTTTATCCATTTCACACTCATTTAATTTCCGCGGCAAACTGTATGATATTTTTTTTTACTAACTGGCCTTACGGCTTTGGGTTCCAGCCCTAGAATAGTCCAGTCCAGTACGATAAAAAAAATGCAACCAAGATTAGTTAATGCATAGATGGGCAGAACGGACAGTAGGCATTAATACCTTCCGAGACGCAATATTACGCTATTGTAATAATATGATAAAATTAGTTATTGACGTGAGTTTAATGTTTAACCAACTTCAATAAATAAAGGGTTTTTATTTATTAAAGTTGATAATTTTTATTTTGTACTAGCGAACGCCCGCGACTTCGTCTGCGTGGTTTGAGGATTTTTGATTCCCGCGGGAACTCCTTAATTTTCCGGGATTAAAAGTAGCCTATGTGCTATTCCAGACTATAATCTATCTCTGTGCCAAATTTGAGCCCGATCCGTTCAGCCGTTGGGGCGTGATTGAGTAACAAACATCCATACATCCATACATCCATCCGTCCAAACTTTCGCATTTATAATATTTATATTATATATTATATATTATTATTTTTGATTTGATTGATTGATATTTGATGAAAAATAAATAGTTAATTCAAAATTCAGAATTTTATTATTTCGTTGAACAAAAGTTGTTCAGTACCTATTATGTACAGCTACCTACTTACAAGTGTTTATTACTTAATCGTATTTTTAAATGCACACTGTGCAAGTGATTTATCTCAAAATAACTTTTAATATTTCTTTTGATGGCAAGTAGCATACTTAGAAATGTATAAAATAAAATAATTTCAAATGAAGTATTTTTCTGTGACTCGATCCATTAGTACTCTTTTACCTCTCCCATTCCAACACCTTTTTATTATTCCAACACTTTTTTATTATAATAGTACTAATAATTATTTTTGAATTTCATTTGCAATAAGGTTTGGCGAGGATTATTTTAAACTGTTTTAGCTGTTATTATTTTAAATTTCAAGTTTTTTGCATGAGTAGTTACCGAATTATGCTATGTGTGACGGACAGTCGTATCGCACCATAAGGGTTGTTTTCTTATCATTTTGGTACGCAACCCTAAAAATGACTTTATTTCTGTCAATTTTTCGACAAAACTTCAGTATCAACAATTAACAAATAATTAAATTAAAAAAACCCACGACGAACTGCAGCGCCCCGTTGTGTGGACTTTGACCTTTAAATATATCTAAGAACCTTCTCACAAGCTATATATATCTAATTAAAAAAAACCGCATAATAATCGGTTCAATGGTTTTCCAGGAAACTGGTAACAAAAAAGTGGTAAAAATAACAACGTCATACTAACATTTATCGTCTACCTCAGAGAGTACACTCATGTAGGTATTATTTTCGACAAGCGCATCTGTACTAATCTATGACCGAGTCATACGTTTTCAAGATGGCGCATATTATGTTGCAAGCAAGTTCCCGCTTTTCAGACTAGATGGCGTTGTTAAACATAAGTCGACATTCTTTGTTCGACAGGGCCCGTCTATGTAAATTGAGGTCGTTGATTTGATATTATGGCGGGAATCGCGAGCGTCAACTGACAGCTGTCAACCGATGTCGACTTTCGCGCCAATTTAGCTCATCATGGCCGCCGTGCACGTTATTATAGTGTCATTATTTTATTTATGAGGCAAAAAAAGGCGAAATCAAAAAATAATAGATGGATTTGAGTCGGTCCAGTGTAGTAGTTTTCGTTAACTGTACTTTTTCGTATTCTTTCTTGTGTGCAATAAAGTATTTATCTATGTGGGACTGTAGGCAGTTACTTATGTGTACTCTTTTTTTTAAATCTACTACAAGTTAGCCCTTGACTGCGATCTCACCTGATGGTAAGTGATGATGCAGTCTTAGATGCTAGCGGGCTAACCTGTTAGGGGCATGGCAGTTATATTTAACCCATACCACAGAATAATATAATAGTACCCCATACCCCTAATCGGTTTCTACACGGTATCACACCGGAACGCTGAATCTTTGTAGGCAGGGTGGTAACTAGCCACGGCCGAAGCCTCCTACAAGGCAACTCATCACCATTTCAACCTATTGCCAGCTCAATGCTGAGCACAAGTCTCCTTTCAATAAGAAGTGTTTGGCCATAGTTCACCACGCTGGCCAAGGGTGAATTGGCAGACTTCACGCACCTTTGAGAAAATTATGAAGAAATCTCGGGCATGTGAAGGTGAAGGCACCGCGAAAGCAAGTGGTATTTAATTTCTTAAATGATAAATGATTTTTTTATTTCACGTGAGACAACTTGTGCCACTTATGATAACTGAAGACTCTACCACCGGTTCAGAAAGAAAGGACTTGTCCAAGATTGGGCCTTGAACATGAACCAAGATGATTTTAATACACGTTAATAGAGATCCTAAAATATGGCTTATAGAATAATTTACACATTTTTAAAGGACCCCATTTTGGAGAAAAATATTGTTTTATTTTGTGGCTTTTTTAGATCTTTGCCTGAATCTTATCAACAGTAAAAAAAAAAAACTTGATTGTCTTTGTCACTTATGTCATAGAATGATTGTCAAATGTCAATGTCAGTTTTGTATGACATTAAAGTGACAGTAACAGGTGCCAGATTTGATAGATCTAGGGTATGTTCCGATATACACTGAGAGCACTGTTCAGTGCTCTTACTGGGGAGAAATTCGTCCCGTTATGGACTGACAGTATACTGCCGCAGTATCCTAGGGAAATATATGACGTCATAAATCGTCACCATTTTTGTACTGTGAGCATTGGAGTTTTCGAGGTAAGGTGCTCTCAGTGCTGACTGCGTTCCGTTTTAAACAGTGACCAGTAAAGTATAAAGGAACGGTTTCGCAGTGTACTAAATTGACGTCACACCTTACAGTGCAAGCAGTGTATTTCGGAACATACCCCTATACATCTAGGGTGCGTTCCACTATGCATTCACAACGATCACGCTCACGACCGCAGTTTTTCCCGTTCTTTTTTCGTTACTGTCGTAAACTCAAGTGGTATGGATAAGAGAGCGTTTTGAGCGTGGAGGTAAATAATACAAACGGCGATTTAGGATAAAGAAAGCAAAATATTTAAGAGGTTAGGTTATAATCTGTATAAGCCTTGAAAAAAAACTGAAATAATTATTGTTTAAATCGATTGATATTGAAAAATATTATAATTTATTTTTTTCAATAAGAAAACTAACATAAAGAAGGCTAATTTAATTTTCATTTCTAAAGTTAATTTATATTATTGGCAATCAACACATTGATTGCCAAAAATATAAACAACGACCACGGTCGATAGGTGGAACGACTAAAGGAGCATTTTGTTCGCTGTGGGCGCTTAGTGGAACGCACTGTAGAAAAAGATTTAGTGCTGCCATCCATCGAAAATATTTTCTACAAACGATATTTTTCATAATATTTTTTAAAAAAACGGGGTTTTCTAAAATTATTATTTAAATGGAGTATTATGTTATATTTTTTTCTCTTTCACGTGATGGCAGTTTGGTTCTGGTTCATTAACACTCAGAATAAAAAACCACCCTCCATACTGAACTGGGACATGTCATTTCACACATAACTCTGAAAAATTAGAGATACGTGTGCCCGGGTTCGTAACCTCGATCTACCGAATAGGAGGCCGGGCATTTAGATTACTATGCTATGATCACTGTAACATACACTACTATGATCACTATGGCTATGACCACTGTAATAACCACTCGTACAAGCATAATTTAAAAAAAATTTTTTGAAAAGAACAACCGCCGCGAGTATCTTGCTGGTTCTTTTCGGAATGACATTCCGAACCAGTGGTAGATTCAATCGACTATTGAAATGCATTTGTCAAAGTCCACTTGAATAAAAAAGATTTGTATTTGACACACACGCACATGCCAAACATACACACATGCACAATATGACGATTTAAAAGCACTTGTTATATTTTTTAAAATAAAAAACAATTGAATTGAGAAAAATATGACCAATGTACCAAACCACGCGGTTCATAAATTCCTAAAGGTGTTCCCTTAAAAGTTGATGGTGAACACTATAGAAACCCCAAATCATAATGGTGGTCGACAAACTTGTTTAACGAATTTCGCCATCCTATATACAAAACTTCACACACTAAATCATTCAAAAGTCGATGCTGCGACTCCAAATATTTCGAATTTCGATAAAATTCCAACTTTTCACAAGTTTCCAAAAGGAATGAGTTATAGCGATTTTACAATGCAACTGACAGTGGAATATAAATTGTATTTCGAATACTATTAAAGTTTGAACTCGCTTGGGTGGTCTTGGAATGGAATATTGCCATGGGAGAAAACAAATTTGCAATCGTTCGGAAATGCTAATTCCGAGATGTGTAGTACTTCTTTCCATTTAAAAGTTAAGAGGGCTATACCTAAGGCGTATGATAGGATTATTGACATTTCTATTCTATGCATTCGTACTTTGAGTGGCATGTGTCATTTCTGCGAGTGGTGACCTCTTCGTCTTTGTAGACTCAACCAATAGGCGTCTACACCTTGACAGGCTATTTGTCTAGCTATGTTAGTAACTGTCACACCCCTAACAGGTTGGCAAGGGCTAATTTGTAGTGGATAATAAAAAGTATACTCTGACCAGGGCTGGCTCTGTCTAAGCTTTCTTATGACCATAGTAAGCGACCATGACTCAAAGACGTATATTATACCATCATTGGCAGAACGCACTGAAGACTGTGATCGTCAATCACAAGATTCCCCAGTGCCTGAGGACCTTATCTATACTAATCTTTACATCTACTAATATCATAAATGCGAAAGTTTGGATGGATGTATGGATGGATGGATAGATATTTGTCACTCAATCAAGCCAGAACGGCTGAACGGATCTGGATGAAATTTGGCACAGATATAGGTTGAAGTCTGTAATAGCACACATATGCTACTTTTGACCCGAAAACTTAAAGAGTTCCACTTCATGCGGACGAAGTCGCGGGCAACAGCTAGTGGTCAAATAATAAGGGAATACCAAAATAGATATAGGCAATTCTTAGGAAACAATAGTATCGCGGCCTTTCGCACTGCGGTATTGCTATCAATTAGCATTTATCTGTTAACTCTGGAGCGCGGTGGAACACGAAATGCCAAGGCAAGTTCCCGGTCAAGCTAAATACTGAATATTCATGGGTACCCATTGATATACAACAGCTAGGATATGCAGCAGTCTCCAGTGAAGTTCAACAAATAATAAGCTAAATCTTGGTCTTTTATTCAATTAATATGCATACTTCCATACTAATATTATTAATTAGAAAGTGTGTAATTATGTCTCTCTGCCCATCTGTCTGTCTGCTACGCTTTTACGGCCTGTCTGTTCAATCAATTTTGATGTAATTTGACAGATATAGGATGTATCCTAGGGAAGGACATAGGCCACTTTATATGACGTGCCGCCAAGTGATTTAGTAGTCGTGTAGAAATCGATAAGGGTTTAATATTAATACCATCCCCCTAACAGTTTAGCCGCACAGATCGCAGTCAAGGGCTTGACTTGTAGTGGATAAAAAATCCACCTTTAAAACATCCATACTATATAAATGTGAAAGTGTGTCTGTCTGCTACGCTTTCCCGGCCCATCTTTTCAAACAATTTCGTATCAATGAAATTTGGCACAGAGACAGGTTGCATCCCAGGGGAAAAATAGGCTACTTTTTAACCCGGAAAATTAAGGTGTTCCTGAATTCGAAGTCGCGGGCATCATGTAGTACAAAATATGCAGATATCTTAGCAAGTGGGTATCTATGTTTCCTCATATCATTGGATCACCATGTAAGCACATAATACCTACCAGAACACTAGAAGCTAGAGAGTATAAACGCGAACGTTTTCAGGCGGCCCGCCAAAACACATGCCCCGAATACGTTACACCTAGGCTTTGCTGATAACATACATTATATGAGACCTAGATTTGGCTGCGGTTAGATTCTAAGCGTTTTGTTTGAAATAACTACAAAGGTAAAGGTTAATCTATTATCTAAGTATATTTCTCATGTTAATGTATTGTAACCTGACCAACCACATGAGCTCCTAGACCTAGTATCATCAGCTTTGTACGCTCGGGTTGCCTATCAACGATCACTTTAGTGGTAAAGCCGCCTTTGCGCACTACTACAGTTTCCTGTCTTCTGTTTTTTATGCATAATTATGTACATGTGTTATGAGGCAATAAAGACATGCTAGTAGTACTATAACTAAATAAAAAATAAATTCCTGTCTAATTAGGTCACGCTTCCACCGCACTGTCGCCGCCATTTTGTCCGGCCATTGTTTAATTTTCGCGCCATTACTGAGCTGTGTGAGAGTTTGCAGTCCATGCCCGGCTGTTTGTCGAAGCGCGATTAAATTTGTAACAAGCTTTTAGTTTGTGCGCTATTGCTGTGAAACAATGTGCAATGCTGGAAAATTTGAGTTTAACCTTCTAGTACGATAAAACACCACAAAATTACTAGGAATTTTGAATATTACTTAATTGTTTTGTCACACAATGTAATGTTTAATTCACTCACTAACTCATCACGAGTCTTCTTTCAGTCTACCACGCTAGCCAAGTGCACTATCGGCCGAAGTTTATAATTAAAAAAAGTTAAATCTATCTGTAATTTGACGATATTTTATAATGTCAAAAGTTCGTAACTTTTGCATCAATCATCGGAGGTGATTGCGATGTATAATGATTGATGCAAAAGATACGCGGTCGCCCTGCTGTACTTTGTGTCGAATAGCAACGTTGCTAAGTAATTAGATTTAATATGTATCCAATTAAACTGTATATTATCGAAAGACTAGTTTTTGCCGCGACTTCATGCGCGTGGACTTTATAAATTTCAAACGCCTGTGAGGACTTGACTTTTTAAAAATTCTAGCGGATGTTTACATCATATCTATCTGCACGCAAATTAATTTCCACTCAATTAGTCCAGTGGCTTGAGCTGTGCGTTTATATATCAGTCAGTCAGTCACCTTTTCCTTTTATTAATTTAGATCACAGACAAGTAGATTGATTATTAATTACATTTAATATCAATCCAATTAAACTGTACTTATATTTAGTTTCCAATGTCCATTTTCCAAAAGCTTTCCCATCAGGTAAGTAGGTACATGCAAATTTTCTCAGTTATTCGAACCGAACCACTTTTTGTTTACAATCGTTAAGTATTCAAATTTAAATTTCTAATACGCGCCGAGTGTGAATATTTACATAAATTGTCGCCATGTGCCCGGAACGGTCCTAATTACATTCTGAGCTCCAGTCCCCGGTGTGTGGCAGTTTTAGTTTAGTTATCTGTAAGTTTCGACTAATTTATAACGCAAGCTTGCGAGCGAGGTGACTTGAACGACTAATTAGCCATTAAATACAAGCAAAAGCAAAAATTGTACCGTGGCTCGCTTCCTTGAGTTACGACGCATCTTAAATAAGGGCACTAGTTACTTAGAAATAATGTTGTTAAAAGAGAAACAAAAAAACAAGGACTCATAATGTTAATACCTAAGACTAGGTACTGAGCGACAATTATTTGCCGTAAATCTAGGTATCATGTTTAGTGTGAATTAGGCGAAATAGGTACCCACGATTAAGGATTAACTAGTGTAGGTACCATCTATGCTAATTTAAATGCGAAAGTTTGGATAGATGGATGTATGTTTGTTACTCAAGCACGCCCGAATGGCTAAATAGAACTGAATGAAATTTGGCACAGAGATAGAATATAGTCTGGAATAACACATAGGCTAACCGGGAACCAAAAAAAACTCACCACCAGAAAAAGTCGCGGGTATCGGCTAGTTGAATGATAAAAAAAATTGCAATGCAGTACATAGAGAGAGCTATTTATAACGTAGTCCAAAAGTCATTCAGTTAGTTTTCATTAATACATAAGCCACATTCCGGTACAATATTTCACATAATTACAAATTCATTGTAAATTTGGATACTATCTCCTCCCCGCAGCTGCACACTATTGCTAATAAATACATACACAATGCAGGTCAGGGCATTTCGGACACTGAATTTATTTGTTTATCGCTGCCATTGCATCTGGCGAACTGTAGGTGTGAAGATAGTGAATGGAAATTGCCCTGTTGGAAATTTTACCCAGACTAGGGTGACCATAGGGTGACAACTTAATGACAAAGTTGCATTGAAGCAACCGGCTTCGCATCTAGTGACCCATAAGTCAGTGTAATACTTGTAATGTTACGGTCCTGCGCCTGAGCTCACTCCAGTCGTGTTGGATTTTCCATCCCATCGGGCTATGATAGTAAAGGAACAGAGAGTGCACCTGTGTATGCGCACACACTTGAGAACTATAATATCTCCCGCGCAGATGGCTATTCTCTCTGCAGATAGGCCTCCGTAGCCGAAATTCGGTCGGGAGGACATTATTATTATATAACGTACGCATTGTAAGTATATTATTTACATAGTTTAAACTTTTTTTATGAAAAGAGCAACTGCTGAACTCATCAGTTGCTCTTTTCATAAAAAAAGTGTACACTTGTAAGTTTACACTTACACTAAAGTTTTGACAAGTTAGTAGTGGCACAAGTTCTCCTACGTGAAATAAATAAATCATTTATCATTCCTATGAAATTGACAAGGGAAAGTCCTAACAAAATTTAGGACGAAACTAATTTTTTTAAGTTAGCCCCCGAATGCGATTTTATTTGATGGTATGTGATAATGCAGTCTAAAATAGTAGCGGGATAACATAACATAGTAGCTGTAATATTAATAATGCACAACTTGTACCAAAAGTCCAAAAGGTCTAAAACCTAGGGGATATACGTAGGAAAAGATTTTAAGGAACTGCTATGTTTATATCCATACGAATATTATAAATGCGAAAATGTCTGTCCGTCTGCTACGCTTTAACGACCCATGTAATCTACTGATTGTGATGAAATTTGGTATAGGGGTAGGTTACATCCCAGGGAAGGACATAGATTAATTTCGTCCCGGAAAATTAAGGAGTTTCCCCATGAATCAAAAAACTTAATCTTCACGGATGAAGTCGCGGGCATCATCTTCTAGTATTATAAATGCGAAAGTGTGTCTGTCTGTCTGCTACGCTTTCACGGCCCATCTGTTCAACCGATTTTGATGAAATTTGGTATAGGCACTATACCAAATTATACTATCCTTATATTATAGGAATAGTTTGCATCCCGGGGAAGGACATAGGCTACTTTTTATCCCGGAAAATTAAAGAGTTCCCGTGGGAAAAAAAGAACTAAAATCCACGTGGACGAAGTCGCGGGCATCATCTAGTGTTTCATAAAAGCTTATAGCATGCAGTAGCAGTTCACATAAAAATAGTCAAGATTGAACCCTTGCATCCTGACACTGTCCTGACAAATCCGAAGATGTGGTGGCCATATGGAGCAATATTGTTTTGGAGCTGATAAACCGCTTGTTTTGCATATTTTAGCGTATTCTAGCCTTTGTTTTAGTTACTTGTTAACTTGTTTTCGTTTTAAGCATTCATTGAGTTGTTATTGGAATGTATTTCAGCTCTACAGTGTATTTATTAAGGAAACAATTTAGACTCGGTTCTTAATAATATATTCAGATTATAACTAGCACGGATACGGTGAATTTGATTTGGGGTAGCACAAGCATCAAATACATTTCAATTTACACATTCACTAGCTGATGCCTGCGACTTCGTCCACGAGGATTGAGTTTTTTTTGGATTCCCGCGGGAACTCTATAATTTTCCGGGATAAAAAGTACCTTATGTATTATTACAGACAATAACCTATCTCTGTGGCAAATTCATCCAAATCTGTTCAGCCGTTCTGGCGTGATTGACTAACAAGCATCCATCCAAACTTTCGCATTTATAAAATTAGTATAGATAGTCTGCCTCTCAATGTGTCACGGCCATTTTAATTTTTTTTTTTTTTTTTTTAATATATGGGTTAGCGCTTGGCTGCAATCAGACTTGCTTGCAGCCAATTAAGGTGGCATAACTATCTCATATCATGTAAAAGTCAAATTTAGCACAGTTATAGAAACTTGTAACGAAAATGCATATATATATATAAAATGCAGTTAAATTTTCGAAAAAAAAACAGGGTATCTGATCATGAAAGGCGAGAGCCGAAAAAAATTTGGTAACCCCTCGACTTCATACCTCATTGAATAGGTATCTCACAATCACCATAAAGTATTGACTAATTTTTTTAAGAAAAATACTTCTGTTCTTTTTCGCTTTACTTTAGGAAAGCCTACATAAAATCATGGAGTTACTCGAACAGTTCTTTTGGGGAAAAATCCTTTTTTCGCGTTACTATAAGACTAAAATTATCAGTACCAATTAAACAGAACAATCAAGGAAGTACTTTATTAGTCTCTGAGGGGCGTTTTGCTGGAATACCCCAATTAAGTACCTGCGGAACCTACGCAATGGCCGTGAAATAAGAAATTAAAATCTTATTCGTAATTAAGCAGCCATTTTCTAAAGTTACGACTTCTCCTCAAAAAGGAGGCACTATTAAGCATTTTTTCCTTTTGTCAATGTTTCGGCCAATTGGTCAAAAAAAAGTTGACAAGTCTCTTTTTGTCGTGTGAATTAATGATTTGTAGTCTTTATACTTTTTTCTAACGTCCGCGGCTTCGTTCGCGTGGAAATAGGAATCCTTGGTACGTGCTTTGTTTTTCTGGGATAAAAGTAGCCAATACCACTGTCCAGGTTCTCGCTTAAATGCCAATACTAATACAAAAAATGAGTTCGAACCGTTGCTCAGACGCGGTGTGATAAGAGGACAAACCAATAAAATAACAAATAAAGACACTATCGCATTCATAACAGTATGATTATGAGTTTCTTGTCAGCTTTTCTCAGTAGAATCATTTTTCCGACCGGTGTTAGAGTCTTGAGTCTTGACTTCTCACAAGTTTAAAAAAATATCTTTATTTAAAGAGCTTAGTCGCTGATGCGACTACAACGCTCTATTAAGGCCACAACAAACTTATTATTTTATTATATTCTAGATACTGCACAATGCACATGTCATTTCATTATATAATGTACTCGTATGTACGTCAAAAACACGTAAGCTTTGACTTAACTCTATAAATTCTAATCTTCTTTTAACTGTTTTATTGTTGTGTGATAAGCATTTTGGACTTAGAATGACCAGGTTGGATTTTTGGGCCGGGTCATGATTGGGGCATTTCTGACATTCTCAATACTTGCCCAGAATTAAGAAGGCTCTCGTGCCTCAAAAGTCACGTAAATCCGTCGTCGGTCCAGCCTGATCTATTGTCGACGTGTTGTTTTTTTTGTTCTATCTGGCTATGTGAGTGAGGGAATATTTATTGCACCTGTGTTTGCGCACACACTTTTGCACTTTAATGTCGTAGTGTCGTAGCGAGGATTATCTTATTATATCTTCTTTTCCACGTACTCCTTGATTTCATAGCTATTGTAACTGAGGCACTTTAACCTAAGTAACGTTAAAACGTTTTACCTGCTCTACAAAAGGATAATTGGAAATAAAAACCGGTCAAGTGCGAGTTAGACTCGCACACGATGGGTTCCCATCGTACAATATTTAACACTAACTGATGCCCGCGATTTTGTCCGCGTGGATTGAGGTTTTTTGGTTCCCGCGCTTAGCTATGTGCTATTCCAGACTATAATCTATCTCTGTATCAAATTTCAGCCAGATCCGTTCAGCCGTTGGGGCGTGATTGAGTAACAAACATCCATACATCCATCCATACATCCATCCAAACTTTCGCATCCATAATCTTAGTAAGAAGTAAGATAAGTACAGATTAAATTCTATGACCGATATCTGTACCCATGTTCCTGCCAATATTGTAAACATACCATATATTTTTTCAAAAGAGCAACCACCGAGTTTATTGCTGGTTCTTCTCGGTAGGAACGGCATTCCGAACCATTCATAAGCACTTGTAAAAAGTCTATTTGAATGAAAATCATTTGAATTTGAATAAAATATTATTTATTTACTTATGGGACGTCGACAGGTGGCAAGGGTAGGCACGGAATCCTAAAAAGCATAATTTCAGAGCAGTTAATTCGCCAGGTTTTTATATATGGCCTGATTATGAGCACTTATCCCATGAAAGACTTTCAAAAAGGGAGTGGAGGGTTTTGTATTTATCGCTTTGAATGGAGGCGAGAAGGGTTTGCACGTAATTAATATAATTTATAAGTTTTTAAATTGTGTAGTAAATATATCCATACTTCCATGGTAATATTATAAATGCGAAAGTGTGTCTGTCTGCTACGCTTTAACAGCCCATCTTTTCAACCGAAATTTGATATAGGGATAGGTTATATCCCGGGCTAATAAGCATAAGCTAATATTTCATCCCGGAAAATAAGGAATTCCTCCGGGAATCAAAAAACTTAATCGCATTAAGAAGTCACAGGCGTTATGTAGGTATAATAATAATAGCGATTAATTAATGAAAAATAGGGGATTGAAATTTATCAAACAAATCTAACTTAACGTGAGCGACGCTGCGGGCAAAAGGTAGTTATGCATTAAAGTTTGACGAATTTTCAGCGAAACCGATCGAGGTCACATGCCGGATGGTAGTATTTCATACTTAAAACTCTTAAAACCTACTTCCAATATATTTTAAAATATTCTGCGAGGTGACTAGCGAGCTAATCATATTATTAGCCTGATTTATACCTACTCGGTGACCGTAAAGATTACTGCACACTGCCGCAATTATTTTACGAAAACACAGAATGATGCATCTCTTCCCTTACTCTTATAACACACCGTGACCGCTGAGCGCCTGCGTCGGCCACCGGTCTAACTCTCCATGATTCCTTTTGTGCCATACTTTGAGATCTGTAAGTAACTCGATTCCAGGCCCTTTTTCCTGCTACAGAATTATTTAGGTATTATATTGCTATCCCTTTAACAATAAACCCTGTGAAAAAGGACAGTTCTAGATTTCGTGCGATAAAAAGTGTTTAGAAAGTTTAACATTGAGATATTTTCAACAGCAAAAGCCCAATAATTTTGTCTTCTTTTAATATACTTCATCTTGGGTAGCGACTTAATACAATACGCACTTTTACTTAATATAACATGGCAGCGGCTCTTTCGCCCCTTGCGGCTCTTGGCGGCAGTGTGCGTTGAGCTTAATCCTGATTTATGCTTAGTGGCCATAAAGAAGGACGCGATCGTAAAAAATCTCAAGCAAATTACTTTCGCAATTTACGAGCTGCGCCCGATTTTAATATTGCGTCATTATTTCTATCGGCAAGAGGGAAAACAGCGATATGTTTGTAGCTTTACTAGTGACCTGCCCTGGATTGCAAAACCACCCGTGCGAATCCAATACGGGTAGCGTATCATACTTCATACCAATATTATGAATGTGAAAGTATGTTTTTTGTCCTTCAATCACGCTGCAACAGGGCAATGGATCCACGTGTTTTTATTTATGCGTTTAGGACTTGAGATTTATATCCCGGAAAACTAAGGAGTTCCCCTGGGAATCAAAAAACTTATTCTTTCGGGCATGAATGAATGAATATTTTTTAAATTATACCCAAATTAAAAAAAAATTGGCAGTCATAGGGACTGCCGATAGAAGTAAAAACGATTTTTTTTAATTAAAATTATTAAAATATAAACCTTAACACTAAGGAATTAAAGTTTAATTTCGAATGTAGTATACTTATATGTTCACGAGCATCTCGGTCACGCGAGCATGTAGGTGACGTTCACGCGAATCTACATTTTTACCCCCTACCAAAAAGTGCTCAACGCACCTACAGAATTTTTCACTTCAAAAAATGTAAGACGAAAAGGTATTTCAAATTGTAAGTAAAAAAATAATTGTACATAAATATCAAATCAAATATCAAATAAATATTATAAATGCGAAAATTTGGATGGATGGATGTAAGGATGGATGTATATTACTCAATCACGCCCCAACGGCTGAATGGATCTAGATGAAATTTGGCACAGAGATAGATTATAGTCTGGAATAACACGTAGGCTACTTTTTATCCCGGAAAAGTAAGGAATTCCCGCGGGAACCAAAAAACCTCAATCCACGCGGACGTAGTCGCGGGCATCAGCTAGTTCTATTGTTAACTTGAAGACTTTAATATATTTAGAGCTCGTTTTAGATTATCTACCTAAAAACTCTTTATAAAGTATTTCAATAATAATAAAAAATTCGTAGTAGTTAGATTAAAATAAAAAACTTACCTTTTATTTTCTTATTACTTAATTTGGAAACTTTCTAGACATTCTGAGGACGTAGGTATTTCTGGAACCCTTTCTTTAACCTAGAAAGGTCGAGGGATTTAAGAACTTATGAACTAATAATTCAACTCTAATAAGCATAAGTAACTATACCTAAGGGTCAAACATAAATAGAAAGATCGAAGATTTAAAAAATCTGCTCAAATTTTTAAATATACGATAGAAGGATAATTATTATCCTCAGCATCGTTAAAATCCATAGCTTAGGTACTCATGTTTGGTATAAATCAGAAAATTTGTCTGTCAATCTGTCTGCCTGTCGCTACGCTTTCTCGACCCGTCTGTGATCTTTTCATATAATTTTGAAGAAAATTGGTATCCATGTTTTTTTTAAAACCTTAAATATATCCATATTAAGGACGAAATCGCAGGCATCATCTCAAACTCAAATGTTTTTTTTTTCAAATAAACTTTTACAAGGCTTTTGAGTCGTCTTCGTGAATCTACCACTGGTTCGGAATGTCATTCCTATCGAGAAAAAACAGAAAAATGTAGTTTCTATAAATAATTATGAGAATGTTACCAAATATAATAGGATTACATTCGAACAGAAAATATCTATAGACTCAATTCAAATTTAAACTAGATTTTTCTATAAATCTCCATACTATTGACTTTTGAACCCGGAAGTAAGATGGCGCGTCGCCTACATCCGGCCGCGGGGCGGAAACGTCAAACTTTACACTGGCTTCCTGTTATTGAATTTCAAACTAGTTTTCCGTTATGGATTCACTCCGTTCCAATTTTAAATTGAAATGTAGAGGAGAGAGGAAAAAAAATTGTTGTGATATTTTCTTCTTGGTTTTTGAATAAATTTTCTTATCTCAACAACAGCTTGACTGAGACTTAATACTTAAGTCTTTTTTTCTTGTCGAAATAAAATACAAGTCTGGGAGCAGCTATTTCTCAATGTCCGAATGACGTTTAACTGACGAGTGAATTTGATATTTTCACAGATATCGTTGGAATTCTGTAAGGATTTAAAAAATTCGTCATTTTAGGTTGCCTATTTTGGAAACTTAATTTTATAAAATATGTGAATCTTTGCCTGTTTGTATGCAAAGAAGGTTAAATGCGAAAGTTTGGATGGATGCACCTATGGATCGATGTTTGTTACTCAATCACGCCAGAACAGCTGAACGGATCTAGATGAAATTTGGCATAGAGATGGATTATAGACTGGAATGATACATAGGCTACTTTTTAACCCCGTAAATTATAGAGTTCCCTCGGGAACCAAAAAATCTCAATCCAAGCCGACGAAGTCACGCGCATCCGCTAGTATCATACAAATATTATAAATGCGAAAGTCACTTTGTTTGTTGGTTTGTTGGTTTGTCCTTCAATCACGCCGCAACGGACCAACGGATTGACGTGATTTTTGGCATGGGTATAGTTGAGGACCTGGAGAGTGACATAGGCTACTTTTTATCCCGGAAAATTAAGGAGTTCCCACGGGAATAACAAAAAACTTAAAACACGCGGACGAAGTCGCGGGCATCAGCTAGTATTATTATAAATGCGAAAGTATGTCTGTCTGGCCCAATTTCGCAATCGATTTTGATAAAATTTAGCACCGAGATAGGCTGTATGTATCCCGCGGAAGTACATATTAAGCTTAAAATATATAAATTTCTTGCTTTGTATTGGTTTTTATATAACACTCCTTTTTGCTTCGCCGTAGTCGGGTGAAATGGAGTAATGGATTTTCCCGGGATGCAGCCTATCTCTGTGCCTAATTTCATCACAATCTGCTGAAAGGTCATGAAAGACAGAGACACATACACACACCTTTTTGCATTTACATAGAAATTACAATGACACTTTCGCGTTTTTAATATTAGTAAAGATTCAGCCAAGAGTTGACATCAAAATAACATACAAATACCTCGTAAATATTTTTGAAATTGTCGTAATTTTGTGAAAAATTCCAGAATTCTTGCCACCACATTTCGCGGTGCAAAGCCTGAGGCAGCTGTCGATAGCATAGGCTTGTCGCTGACATAATATCAGCCCGCTTACGATAGTGATGTCAATTTGGAAGAAATATCGATAATAATGCTGCAAGAATTTAGCGATGTTTTGGTGACGGATTGTGTGAATACGATGCCATATTTTGGTTGTAATTGATGATTTACTTGTCTCGTGTAAGCTTTGCGATGACGATGCAGATAATGAGTAATACGATAATCATACTAATATTATAAATGCGAAAGTCAGTTTTTTTGTTGGTTTGTTGGTTTGTCCTTCAATCACGCCGCAACGGAGCAACGGATCGCTGTAATTGGCATGGGTATAGTTGAGGACCTGGAGAGTGACATAAACTACTTTTTAACCCGGAAAATTAGGGAGTTCCCGCGGGAATTAAAAAACTTATTCCACACGGATGAAGTCGCGGGCATTAGCTAGTGAGGAGATAGTTTCGTCCAGTTCGTCAGATTGAGAATTTCTGAAATTCTCTAAAACTAACTACTTTGTTGGTCGGCTCTATAAAACGCTGTGTTTGCTATACAAATTTTTGCAGTCGGTCAATACTTGGAACAGCGTCCAAATAGCTATCGATATCGACAAATCGCATCACTAATGTGTTGCGATTCCCGATCTCGAGATTTATCGCGACTGCGCTGCATTTAGTCGCGCTTCGGATACGGGTTGAAGTCTTTATTGGCCCCAGAGGAAATGCTTAAGATTTAAACTTTATCTCCTTGTATTATGACTTGTAAACTGCCTCGTTGATCTAGCGATTAGTATAGTCGATCGCGGATCACGAGATCCTGGGTTCGATTTCCGGTCGGGCAGAAAAATTGTTATTGTAATTGGGTCTTTCAGTTAAGAAATTCTCAGTACCAGTTCGGTGTTGGAAATTGGCGGTGAATCACCCCGTGCCTCGGAGAGCACGTTAAGCCGTCGGTCCCGGTTATTATCACTAACATGATAGATAATAGTTAAAGCCCGCCAACCCGCATTGGAACATCGTGGTGGGTCTAAGCTCTAATTTCCGCTCTCCTATGAGAATGCCTGAGCCCAGCTGTGGGACGTTAATGTGCTGTGGTGGTGGTGGTGGCATTATAACTTCACGAAAGCTACACACCGGCACACGTCTATTTGTCGGAGAAAAACGTATCAATCAATCAGTCGTTCATCACGTGAGACTGCAGTCAAAGGCTAACTTGTAGTGGAATAAAAACAAGTTTCTATTTAGTTCTATAATATCCATGATTCAATTCATGTAGAAGCCATCGCACCTTACCTTTTGTAATATTAAAACATCTCATTAATCGTCTAGACAGATACTCGAAGAGACCACCGAGAGAAAACCAAATCAATTACCCCATAGCCTAAGCTCCCGCGAACCAAAACACTTCAAACACAAAAGCTGTCGTATCGTCCACGTTCCGTTAATGGTAAAAATCCATTCTTAATGAGATGGTTCTAGCCTTTGTAACACAGTTTAGCAATGTTACAGCTCAGAAATTTATTATAGAAAATCATTGATGCCCAGTTTAAAATTATGTCATTTATCTTGCTGGCACCGGTAAATAAGTGTATAGAAGTATTTTAAGCGCGACTATCAAATTATATGTAATTATTATGTAGATGGTGAAATTGGAACACTGTAGACTGGCTGGCTATAATTTTTTTGACCTTTCACTTTAATAAGCTACAAAAATCTGAAAGTTTTTCCTATTACATAGTTAGCTGATGCCCATCACTGAGCTTTTTTTCTGTGTATTTTTTTAATAAAAACTAATTAATTTAATTACTCTGCATTATTTATCGTTCCATCTGAATATAATTTAACTAAAATAATTTTCGATTTTTCCGTCTTTAGAATATAGTTTTACATTTTACATTTTATTGGTCATAAATATTTGTTTTTTAAAGTTTTTATATAATATTTTTTTCGTGTTTGTACTCCCAAATACAGGCTCATTTATTTCATTCTTTCTATGAAGTAACTCTTTTGTCACAGTAAAATATTCATATTTCCTTCGAAGTCATTTTATCTTAATACTAGCTGATGCCCGCGACTCCGTCCGCGTGGAGGTATGAAAAATAGATAGTAGCCGATTCTCAGACCTACTGAATATGCATATTAAATTTCATAAAAATCGGTCAAGCCGTTTCGGAGGAGTATGGTAATTGGTAAATAACATTGTGACACGAGAATTTTATGTATATGTCACCATAAGATTGCAAAGGCCGTTGGATTGTAATCTAACTAGCGATATTGTAAACTGTCGACAGATTACAATTTAATGCATTATTTTTCGGTGGATTGTAATCTGTTAGCTGTATATTAACCCAATAAAACCTAACCTGACCATTAGCCTGACCTGATCATTTACCTGCTTCAACCCGATCATTTATGTCGAACCCTAACCTAACCTACAATAAAGAGACAAGAAAACGTAAATACATTGAATATTTAAAAAATTGACACTCGGAACATTGAACGGTTCACAATCCGTCGACAGTTTACAATATCGCTAGTTGGATAATAATCTAACGGTTTTTGCAATCTTACGGTGACATATTTAGAGATTAATGACGGCAGCAGTTTTGCCGCCCTTGCTATTTCCAAACTGTATGATAGCGAATCCGTGTTTTTTCTATGTCGTCTACAGTCGCCACAAGTAATTATTTGTAAGGAAGTTTTTATCAAAGTGTCGTTTCTCGTACACCCTGAGTGGATTTACCTATACATTGCAATACATAATGAATAGGACAACACGCAGGTTGCTTTTTTCTTTCAAGGTTTTTTATATAAAGGTATTTGTTCGGCAAATAAAGGTGACATCTAAAATGACCCTTTTAAAAAAGTTGCTTGTTAAAATCTCTTGGTAATATAACTCTTGTCTGATTCGGTTAAGGATCTGGACAGACACGAGGCGCGACGATAATATTGTTGTCGTTTTCAAGTGTCGGTCTTTTTTATACGGTTCATACTTTGATAATAGCTATTTATGCAACTGTATCGTAATGAGGGTCATTTTAATTCGAGTGCTGTTTTTTGATACGAGGCTTGCCGAGTATCAAAATAGGATAGTACGAGAATTAAAATGACTAATTACGTACAGTTGCATACAAGATTTTATCTACGACAAGGACGTCTTTATAATTTTTTACTTTATAAATTAATAAAAACCAAAAGTGCCAGAACCCAGAGCCGCTAAGCTATAGGTATCCTATTTATGAAGATAACCATATCGATACAGCTACGACTCATAACGATACAGCTCCCATAAAACGAACTGTATCGTTATGAGAAGCAAACACGAAAGAGGGTTCAATTCGTTATAGTTGTCAAATTCGAAATTGGAACTTTTCGATGCTGGAGTAGATAAAATTATTTATAATATTAGCTATGGAGATACTTTGCATCCTGAAGACGGACAAAGGCTACTTTTTATGCAGAACTAGCTTATTCGACGGCGTGGATTGAGGATTTTTGGTTCCCACGGGAACACATCAATTTTCCGGGATAAAAAGTAGCCTAGATGAGCTATTCCAGGCTATATTCTATCTCTGTACTCATCCAGATCCGTTCAGCCGTTGTGGCGTAATTGAGTTACAAACATCCATCCATCCATCCACCCATACATCCAAACTTTCACATTTATAATATTTATTGTTCACATTTGTGATTTAGAATTATAAGCCTTATTTTAGGGGCGCCAGGGTACATTACAAATAATACTGCTTTTAGGTTAGCCAGAAAACTATCATAAGTGGGAATCGAATATAGTACATCTAACACTACGGAAGAGCCAAAACTACAATGCCAGAAAGGTCTTCAATACATTTGATACATTTATGAAGAATCTAAATTCAAATCCGAAAGCAATACTGCACTTTTCGAACCAGAACTATTGAAAATACCTATTTGAGATTCCTCTATTCAACATATTTTGCATCCGAGGGTGTGGTTGCCATACATATCATTCGCCCCGGCCTGGCCCGTCTCCAGGAGAGGCGTTGCGACTCATTCTGTGTTTGCCTTTACTGATATACTGCACTTTTAGCGGTGCATAATGTTTTTGGAGATCCGTAGCGAAAATTAAAATTTAAACTTCCCCTGTCTCTACTTTCTGAAAAATCTATTGATTTGAATTATGTCTAATAAATGATTGCCTGATTTTAGGAATTTATCTCAATGCTATAGGAGAAGAAGAAAGCAGTTAATTCACAGATGGTTACACAGACAAAATATTGATACCTGAATTTAGTTAATAATATTGTATTTTTCTTAACTACTCTTAACCTTGGATTAGAAACTTAAAATTTTGCATGTGACTTATTTGTGTAACGTAGACTAGACTGCCAATATTAAATGGGTTTAATTTGTATAAATTTAATAAAAAATAAATTAAAACGGATGAAGTCGAGTTACATTATGATAATATTAAAACAGTTAGATACGGAACCTTTTCTTATTATTAAAATTCCCCTTAACTTAATTTGCTTAAACTTCGTAGCCGATTTTCCCAGCTATTTGGGTTCGTTTCAAGTTTTTCCGCATATCAATTAAGAAAGTAGGTTGTATGTTTATGGCAGTTTAAGTTTGTGTGTTGATCAATAATAGTTATTTGTTATACAAGAGTGAAAAGTTGTTTTTTAACCGCGTGCTCAATTTTGATGACCGAGCAAGCGAAGGATTCTAAAATTCATTCAAAAATTAGAATCCTGAGCGTCAGCGAGGGAATCAAAAGAGCACGAGGTGAAAAATCTTTTCACTCGAGTGTAACACGTAATTTTTCATCCCACCTCAGCGAGGAAATGAAATACTTCTCGCGTGATTGTTGAGGGAGAAAGCTCATTTCCGCATTTTTAACAGTTTCAGTCAATTCTGTTGGCGTCAAATTAACTTCTTCGTCACTAGAATCACTCATTTTAGGTTTTTCACTTATTTTCAATCTTCTTGTTTTTAATCGAAGGGTTTAATTTTAAACAATATGACGTAAAAGAAAATGGTGCGCACAAAGCAAATTAAAAAAGTACACCAAGAAGGTTACGAGTGTGAGGTTTTAACAAATTAAAAACGGTTGTATGGAAATTCGGCACCATAGAGGTAGAAGTAAATAGGTTTTAATGATGTTTTGAATTCACAAACTTCATAGACGAGTGATATTTACTAACGTGCACACGATGTTCTAAATTCAATTTACTTTATCCTCAAGAGGATAATAACGGCTTTTGCATTCAGATATTGAAGCGTAAAAATACTCTTTCAGAGATGGTGGGATGAAAATTATTTTATTTTTATTTTTATTTATGGGTAATTTTTTTTTTGCCTGGTGGGAGGCTTCGGCCGTGGCTAGTTACCACCCTGCCGGCAAAGACGCGCCGCCAAGCGATTTAGCGTTCCGGTACGATGCCGTGTAGAAACCGAATATGAAAATGAAAAATGAAAAATAGGGGTATGGGTTTAATATAACTGCCATGCCCCTAACAGGTTAGCCCGCTACCATCTTAGACTGCATCATCACTTACCATCAGGTGAGATCGCAGTCAAGGGCTAACTTGTAGTGGATTAAAAAAAAAACCCCGTTTAGAGTTGACTTTCAAAAATTTAATACCTACAAGCTATCTTTACCTATGCCAAATTTCAGCCCGATTTGTCCATTGGTTTGAGCTGTGCGTTGATAGATCAGTCAGCCAGCCTGGCTGAATTCTGCCAATACGCACTTGGCCAGCGTGGTGGACTATGTGCAAACCATTCTCATTCTAAGAGAGCCTCAGTAGTGAGCAAGCGTTGGTTTGGCACGACAATAGTGACTTCTTAACATTTAAAGGTCTAGCCCCACTACATAAGCGCGGCACGGCGCAGCACGTAGCGGCAAGTATTCCTTGTACAATTATGTCGCCATTTATTTATTTCACAAGTAAAAGTACATAATATATATTTTAATTGGTCTTAGGCTTGGCGCCACAATAAACTAGCCTTACCGTTTCCACTGCGGTCGCCTTCGGCCACCATGGGCTATCCTGTTCGAGAAGCGCTGGTCGCTTCTCCCGTCATAGTTCCATTAATGACGTCATCCGGGGGTCCCTTGCCACCGCCCGTTTGCCAGCTGAACTGGAACCTATTGGTTTGGCGCGTAGCGATGGCAAGAGACCTGATGGTATGACGCTCATACCTTGGAAGATGGGCAGGTCGCTTGTTTGGGACGCAACGTGTGCTGCATCCCACATTCAGGCGACCTCCTCTGTGGCGGGTGCAGCGGCCATCAGCGCCGAACAGGCCAAGAGGCGCAAATATGAAAACCTCGATGAGAGCTTCATATTCGTGCCTTTTGGTGTGGAGACCTTGGGGCCGTGGGGCCCGGGGGCTCGAGCTCTTTTTGGCGAAATTTCTAAAAGGGTTATCGAGTCAACCGGGGACCCGAGAGCCGGCGGCTACCTTGGTCAAAGAATTAGTTTGGTCATCCAAAGAGGTAATGCTGCCAGCATCTTGGGTACAATGCCTCGCTGCGGTGGTCTGGATGAGGTTTTAGATTTAATTTAATTTAATTTATTTTAGTTTTATTTTAATAGTTTTTGTAATGTTAGTTTTAATTTAGTTATCAATTATGTATTCGAATTTGTCTTAATTGAAATAAATATTATTTTTAAACTGGATTTATAAGATTTAATTTACAAAAGGTTGTTACTTATTATTTTTTCCTTACAATGTAGTTAGAGGTACTCGTATAGTTTTAAAATAAAAGTAAACATGACTTATGCATCACCGTGCCGCGTCACTTAAGTGGGCCCTGCTCCATACTAGTAATATTTGCCGCTACGTGCAATTGTAGTGGGGCTGGACCTGAAATGCGCATTTATTTACCTCAACCCCTAATCCACTATCCTCTGTAAAGAACAACACACTCAAACTCAAAGTAAACTCTGAGCCAAAAACACTGCACAAGATTTATATCAGCCCATTCTGGTGATTATCTATCAGACGGAAAAATGTCTTGCACTGCAATCTGGAGGCCAGCCAACGTAGTATTCTTTTGTATCCAACTTGTAGAAAGAGGGATTTTATCATTTTTGACGCCAGTCTCTCGTTTGTATTTTTTTAACCGGGAGGAGATTTGCTGTGGTTTATTTTATTTTTTTCACCTGAATGTTATACAATACGTAGGAAAACAGAAACATAGTGGATAAGGAAGCACTTATCTCTACATATAAGAAATCTCTGCACTTTCTTTTAGAATCTGGATATTTTTTAGAAAATTATTATATTGTAAGTATAACTTTAGTTATACCCGATTGCGTAAAAATCGCAGAAGGGCCGTGGAAAAAAAACAAAGGACAGACTGACGCACTAGGGACGGAAATTTTGTCTGACCGTTAGCATGATAGTACAGAAATTCTATCCCTACGACGGACACGTGTCGCGCAGACGTTTTCTCCAAATTCCAATTTCAATTTCTTTATTAATTGCAATTCAGTAGGTACACTTATTCCTTAAAATATAGTTAGTCAATCCTGTGGTATTAAGGCAGGCTATGGATACTCAGTTTTGGTGTAGCAACAACAGTACATTGTAGTAACGACAGTACACTGTTCCTTTCGGAGCTTTAAAAAAATCTTTGTTTTAGTGAATTTACTTTTTTTTTTTAAATATTGTTCCACCCTAAGCCATATACACGACCTACCAAAAAAATCGCCCACTCAAGGACTACATCCCAACCACTTCAGTGATTATCTGAGAGTCGGGCCGGAAAAATGTCCTGCAATCTTATCAACTGGGTACGTGCCAAGTCCGTACGCCTTTATGTCACGCGTTGTAAATAGATTATCGACTGTATGATATTGATGATCGGCCATTATCTCTACTTGGCACGCTGAATGATAAACGAGATAGGTCTTTGAAATTTTTCTATAGAAATTTTCGTGTGTGCAATAATTTTGGCCTATTGTGTATTGGATTTGAAGTTCGTTCAAGTAGCAATTTCTTTGGTATGATTTTATTAGTTTTATTTTTATTTGTTACTGGCTGATGACCGCAACGTCGTCCGCGTGGCTTGGGGTTTTTATGGTTCCAACGGGAACTCTTCCATTTTCTGGGATAAAAATTAGCCTATGTGTTATTCCAGACTATAATCTATCCCTGTGCCAAATTTCATCTAGATCTGTTCAGCCGTTCTGGCGTGATTGAGTAACAAACATCCATCCATCCGTACATCCATACATCCATCCATCCCAACTTTCGCATTTTTATATGGATAATTATAGATCTTCACCAGTAGGTATTTTTTCTGATATTTAAACAATGTGGTTTTTAGGGTTCCGTACACAGTTAGCTATTAAAAAGGCTTCGCTATCCGACCGTCCGTCCGTCAGTTTCTCTGTCAGCGGGCTGTATCTGATGAACAGTAATAAGTTCAGAAACATAAATCCATATTAATATTATAAATGCGAAAGTGTGTCTGTCTGTCTGCTACGCATTCATGGCCCAACTACTCAACCGATTTTGATGAAATATAATACAGAGATAGGTTACCTCCCGGGGAAGGACATAGGCTACTTTTTATCCCGGAAAATTGAAAAATTCCGGCGGGAATCAAACAACATCAATCCACGCTGACGAAGTCGCGGGCATCATCTAGTAGTAGTATAAAATGTTAATAATAATAATAATCCTAAATGGTGTACGCCAGAAATGGCTGAATGCATGCTTATACTGTGTTCACAAAAAATAAAAATAAACGGGTCTCTCTTGGTTTATAACTAAATTCATGCAAAATCACGTCAACCCGCAGCTCTGTTGTTTTTTGTGGCTGGAGCGTGATTATTGGACAAATCAACTCGTTTTTCTAATATTGTTACCAATAGGTCATTATATTAAATAATTTACATTTTATAATTGTTAAATGGTGTAAAGTCATCAGATCTTTTAAACTGAAATAAGAGAAAGCAAGCGTCGACTTTAAAACCCGATACTGATTCCATAAATTATTTTTCCCGTATCTTTCACGCCAAAATTTAAATCTGCGTCCATGTTTTAACGGAATACCGCTTGAATAAGCAAACTAGTTGGCTGGAGAGGCGAATTGTCTGCACGGAGACAAATGGTGTGGTGGGTTCCGTATAGCGGGCGAACGAAATTACGAATATACAAATATATCTGGGGCTACACTGCCAAAACTTAAAGCAATACTCAAGCAGTATTACTCAAAATGACAGTTTGATGTCACGTACCTTAATCGACGATCATAAGGATTATTATTCTAAAACACGATAGTAAACAATAATGTAACATTATGGCTATAGGCGTTGGCAGTATGGCCCCAGAAGCTTTGAGCTTTAGCAAAACTATTTATTTAATGCCGATTTCACCAACTCCGAATGACAGATAGAAATTAATCAGATGTTTTGATGGAATTTTGTATAATAATATGAATTCTGTCAAAATTTGATACCTACTTATTCCTAGGTTATTCAGAGTTGGTGAAATAGGCACTAATTCCATTTCTAGGGCAGGAATTTGTTCATGGATACTTCTTTTTATCCACTTCAAGTTAGCCCTTGACTGCGATCTCATCTGATGGTTAGATGATGCAGTCTAAGATGGTAGCGGGCTAACCTGTTATAGGGCATGCCAGTTATATTAAACCTCTATCCGGTTTGTACACGGCATCGTACCGAAACGCTAAAAAGCGGGACCAGGGAAAATCCAGAAATTATAAATACCCAAATTGGCCCTGCCGGAGATCGAGCCCGGGACCTCCGTACGTTAAGACAACAGCTCTCAACACTGCGCCAGGGAGGTCGTCAAATACTACATTAGATAGGTAGATATTATGTTCCATATTATAATCCATACTAATATTATAAATGCGAAAGTGTGTCTGTCTGTCTGTCTGTCTGCTACGCTTTCACGGCCCATCTGTTCAACCGATTTTGATGAAATTTGGTACAGGGATAAGTTGTATCCCGAGAACATAGGCTACTTTTTATCCCAGAAAATTCAAAGGTTCCCGCAGGAATCAAAAAATTTGTCTGTTCAACCGTTTTTAATGAAATTTGGTAAAGGGGTAGGTTGTATCCCGGGGAAGGACATAGGCTATTTTTTATTCAAGAGTTCCCGCGGGAATCGAAAAAACTTGGTCCACGCGGACGAAGTCGCGGGAATCATTCTAGTATCATCATACTTCATACTAATATTATAAATGCGAATGTCACTTTGTTTGTTGGTTTGTTGGTTTGTTAGTTTGTCCTTTAATCACGCCGCAACGGAGCAACGGATTGACGTGATTTTTGGCATGGGTATAGTTGAGGACCTGGAGAGTGACATAGGCTACTTTTTATCCCGGAAAATTAAGGAGTTCCCGCGGGAATCACAAAAAACTTAAACCACGCGGACGAAGTCGCCTAATCCCTGAAGCCTATATCCTTCCCCGGGATATAACCTACCCTATACCAAATTTCGTAAAAATCGGACATTATAGAAGAAGTATAAACTGATATTAATCCATACTAATAATATTATTATTATTAATTTATTATCTTACAAATATTACAAATGCGAAAATTTGGATGTATGTATGGATGTACACAGGCTGCTTTTTATCCCGGAAAAATAAGGAGTTCCCGCGGGAACCAAAAAACCTCGATCCACGCGTACGAAGTCGCGGGCATCAGCTAGTGCTCCAAAACGATGCAAAGAACGTGAGAAGCATTGATAACATGTAATTTGTACAATTCTATATCTGTGGTAAAGGGAATATTTGTATTCACAGTACAACAGTCTATCAGGAAAGATATTATGGCAATAAAGATGGCCATCGGCCAACGTTGATTTAGTTGCAGCAATTTGAGAGAACAAAATAATTCTTTTCAAATAAACTTAGTTAGTAAAATAAAACATTCACGTATGTTTGGCAATTTTAATAATGGTCTATTAACAAAAAAATGAATGATAAAATTTAAATAACAGAAAAATTATTTATCCATTTCCGCATTAAACTAATAATATTTTGGTATTATATAAACAAATATTACAAATGCGAAAGTTTGGATGGATGTCTGGATGGATGTATGGATAGATGTATGGATGGATGTATGGATGGATGTATGGATGGATGTATGGATGGATGTTTGTTACTCAATCACGTCCCAACGGCTGAACGGATCTGGCTGAAATTTGGCACAGAGATAGATTATAGTCTGGAATAGCACATAGGCTACTTTTTATCCCAGAAAATTAAAGAGTTCCCGCGGGAACCAACAAACCTCAAATGGATGTTTGTTATTTAATCACGCCAGAACGGCTGAACGGATCTGGATGAAATTTGGCACAGAAATAGATTATATTATGTCTGGACTAACACATAGGCTACTTTTTATCCCGGAAAATTCAAGAGTTCCCGCGGGAACAACAAAACCTCGATCCACGCGTACGAAGTCTCGGGCATCAGCTAGTTGAAAATATTTGCATCGAGAACATAGTAGCCAATCATGATTCTAGAGACCTAGGTAGTCTGTAGGTAGAACAACCTACTAATATCCATTGATGCATAATTTTAGTACCTATCTTTATGCAGTAAGTATTATTTCAAATGACAGTTATACCACCTTGCTTGACGTCCCTAAAATAAGGATTATATAATTATAAAACGTTTTATTTCAACGTCAACATTAATATGAAACCAATAGTATGCCCCCATAACAGAATATAACTTGCGTAAAAATTGTGCGTTTATAAAACCGATCAATAATCACGGTTCGGACGGTACGGGACGGTTCTTATCAAAATCCTTTAATTACACCTTAAAATCCGTCGAAGTAAAAATTACGGAAACCTGGGATCGGAGAGAGGGCTCAACGAAATCAAATTATGATTTAAATCCAATTTAAATCTCTCTTTAAATCAATTTCCCGCGGATCAAATTAAATTTACGCGAAATATTATATTTCTTTCTTATTAAAGATCATCGCACACTTGTCTGCATAATTCTTAGAGCAGAACGCTCCGTGCGTACCCATTAAAAATATCTTTCATTAACACACATAAACCTACATAGGGTCACTGATAAAAATGGAATCTGTTGTCTTTAAGGTTAATTGTTGTTTAAAATCATTATTATTTATGTTTATCTACTGTGCATGAAGTAAAATTAATTGTTCAATCCTATATGCCACACGGCTATGCGACAGAAATCAGAATTTAGCGAGACCAAAACCAAGTGCGGATTGGCAAACATTATGAAGAACTGGTAGGTACCCGCGACTTCATCCGCATGGAAAAGATTTTGAATTTCCACGGAAGCTCCTTATTATTCCGGGATAAAAAGGTGCCTTTATCACTCTACATGTCCTTAACTACAATTGTGCAAAATATCACGTTGATACGTGCTCTGTTGCGGCGTGATTGAAGGACAATCCAACAAATAAATATACTGTCGCATATTAGTAAGATACACGAACAGGTACTCGCGTTACATGTCTATAATAAGAGAATTGGGTATCTGACAACTATTCAAGTAAATATTTTTTAGTGATTATTAAGTAGAGGATCTCCCAAAAGTCTTAATATCGATTGGAGTAATAAAGTAGAATTTTGTTGATGTCACTGTTCAGTATTTCATACAACATCCCACACTAAGCACACGTTTTGATGTGTTGAAGTTGCTGATTTGACTTGTCGTCAAATACCCCTTATTGATTGTGGCGCGGAAAAGTATGGACTATTGGTACCTAATTATTCATGGTGCGGCGTTGCGATGGTACGCGACTCACAACTAGGCAACCACCCTTAAAAACGAAACGTAATAATTCTTTACCATTTAAAAACCAACATCCCGCCCTCTCGAGTGTTATTCCGCAGACATTTTTCAAGATCCCCCTTCCTCCCCCTTCCTCCGCCCTCCTCGAGATAAGGCTGAGTACCATTCCATTGCCCCGCAAATCGCCTTACATTTGTCTGTTTTAAATAAAATGACATTTTAATAGAGGGAACGTTAGGTATTTACTTCCTTTTCGCGGTGAGTTTACTTTAAATGGTACAGAGACTTAATGTTTAACTTATGCGAAGTAAATAAAAATGTATTTTATACTATTATTTTATTTATATACTTATTTTTTTTTTATTTAGTTGAAGTAGTTTTAAACCAGTCAACTAAACCGTTTTTATTTCTCTAGTACTTACACGAATATATTATGGATAAACATTGGACGATTCGCGGACAGAGGCCTTACTTTACTTCTAAATTACAGTCTCGTTTAGAATTACTGCTTTTAAACACTCCCGCACGCACCTTGACATCCCTAAAATAAGGATCATAATTCTAAAACACGAACGACAACAATATTAAAACAATACGGCTTTCTACTATGGTGGTATGCCCCCAGGACGGCACCAATTGCACGGGTCAACCCGTGTAATGTCACGTGAAATGAGACGTTCCTTTCCATTCTAGTGATGTGTCTTCTATGGATATAAAATATTATATTATCGATATTATTATATTCACGGAAGTCCACTGCAATCAGTCAAACCGAGGTTCCAGTGATCTACGGTTATAACGATGGGCCTTGAAAACGTAGCCGACAAACGGACAGACAGACAGACATACTTTCGCATTTATGATTTTAACTAGTTGATGCCAGCGACTTCGTCCGCGTGGAATAAGTTTTTTTCAATTGCCACGGGAACTCCTTAATTTTCCGGGATAAAAAGTATCCTATGTCACTCTCCAGGTCCTCAACTATACCCATGCCAAAAATCACGTCGATCTGTTGCTTCGTTGCGGTGTGATTGAAGGACAAACTAACAAACAAACACACTTTCCCATTTATAATATTAGTATGATATAGACGAAGACGCAGGTATTCAAAATTAGCGTCAAAATATTTTCGCAAAAGAAACACGTTTCCACGCCGCTGTCCTCATTTATTTTTTTCTCATTTTTTATAACATTGGAATGCTACCACTAGCCTTTCTTAGTTATTCTTTGGAAATTTTCTAACACGCATTTTGTCGACCTATATTTTGTAAATATTTTTATCTTTGTAATTAATAACATCAAGATCTCTTTGATTGAGTGAATAAAAGCATTTTTAAGGCATAAATGAATAACATTGAAGCTATGAAACTTTCTGTACTAATCAATAAAAGCCATCTTTTTCTTTTTGGTAAATTTGTATAGTATACTTATTTATAAATAAAGGAGAAAATATTTTTCCTTGGAATAATATTGTGAGGTTGATAAAAAATACTGTTTCTTAAAAAATGTGTGAGAAATTGGAAATCCTTTCATTTCCCAGATTATACTAGGTCGCGAGGATATAAACTAGCTTCCCGTGGGCTGTTTTCTTTGAAATATTCTTTGAAGTTAAACTTATTACTTACTTGTAGGAACACTTAAATTTTTCAGGATAAAATGTGTTTAAATAATATGTCATTCTCCCGGTCTAATTTAACTTATGGCAATGTAAGAAATCACGTCGATTGTTGCTCCGTTGCTGTATAATTGAAGGACAAACCAACTGCCGCATCGAATAATACTAAGTATAGTATTCGAAGTATCGATACATACCAATAGACATCACTAGCAGGTACAAACCGCATAATGACGTCACATTGTACGTGGCCATCATTCCAAAAATGTGCCTCGTTACTGAGATAATAGGTGCAAGGGATTTACGAAGGGGAACGGGGGATTTCCGTTCATGTGTGTTGATTTTTTTTTGTATCCACTACTAGTAGGCCGTCTCCCAGTACGGCTGGTCACCGCGGGAGAGTTCGACCAAAACCCTCCAAGGAAAACACAATCGGTAAAGAAAAGTAATTTGAATATTTGTACTTTCAATGTCAAATCACTATCGTCAGCAACAAAACTTATCGAACTAAAGGCAGCTCTACAAAACATTAACCATGACATATTAGGTATGAGTGAAGTCCGCCGACTAGGTGAGAATATTATTGAAGATGAAGGTTACATCATGTATTACCTTGGCAATACAAAAGGTCTCTACGGAGTGGGCTTCCTAGTCAAGAAAAAATATAAAGAAAATATCAAAAAATTCACCGGAATTTCCGAGAGAGTATGTGTTCTGGAAATTGAACTGGAAAATTTACTTTTTGCAATAATACAGGCATATGCGCCTACTGAAGGCTCATCCCAAGAAGACATAGTCAATTTCTATGAAGACTTGGCGAAAGCCCATGACTCTATCTCTACAAAATACATAATCTCTATGGGGGATTTCAATGCACAGATCGGGTTACCCAAAAAGCATGAGCATTTAGTTACTGGCAAATATGGGTATGGGAAAAGGAGTATTCGTGGAGAGAGACTCATCCAATACGCATTCGAATACAATTTGAAAATTATTAATACCATGTTCCAGTTAAAAAACAAAAACAGATGGACGTGGATTTCCCCAGACAAAAATACAAAAAATGAGATTGATTATATAATGACTACAAAACCCCACTTATTTTCTAAGTATGAAGTACTGTCATCATTCCCCTTTGGATCAGACCATAGATTGCTGAGAGGTACAATAAATCTGAAATCAAGGAAAAAGAGCAGGCGAAATTTTTCTAATACATCAACATCGTTAAAAACGCCGAAAGAACAGGAAATATACGTCGAAAACCTAAAAAACTATATACCAGAACTTATATCGACTCACGAAAATTATAAAGCTGATGAATACTGCCAAAAAATCATGCACTCTATATTTGAAAGTTTAAAAAGTATCAAAAGGAAAGATAGGCGCAAAATTTTGTCAGATGAGACACTAGAGCTTATGAAAAAGAGAAGCAGCCTACAAAATAAGCCAAACCTAAACAAGACTGATAAAGAAAAGCTGACGGAACTCTACAAAATTACAAATAAAGAAATAAGGAGATGCTACGATGCCTACAGAATAAACACCATACAAAGACACCTAGAAAAGTCTAGATCAGCTAAAAAAGCAAATAAAGAGTTAAATAGACAAAGGAATTGGATTCTATCACTTCAGCGCGGCTCTACCAAATGTAAATCCCGAACGGAAATCATGAATATAGCTACGGACTTTTATACAAAACTATATAGCCAACCAAACTCATTACCGCAAACAAGTAGTGTTGTTATCCAAAGCAAGGATACCTGCCCAATTCAAGGGTTCACAGAGCCCGAAATCCTGAAACAAATTATGAAACTAAAGTCGGAAAAAAGCCCGGGCCCAGACGGAATCACTAACGAATGCATCAAGTTTGCAAGGACTCTACTACTGACACCTATCACGCTTCTATCGAACAAAATATTGCATGAAGAGGATGTGCCACGCGTATGGACGGAATCTGAAATAATCTTACTGTATAAAAAAGGGGACCCAGCGGACATAGGGAACTATCGCCCAATAAGCCTCATGCCGTGTCTCTACAAACTATTTGCTTCCTGTCTGCTTGAAAGAATATCGTCAGACATTGACGCGCACCAACCGATCGAGCAAGCTGGATTCAGAAGCTGCTTCAGCACAGTGGATCATATTCAAGTAGTAGACCAGGTAATAGAAAAATATTTAGAATTCCGCAGACCATTATATTTAGCTTTCATTGACTACAAAAAAGCCTTCGATTCAATTTCACACGAGAGCATCTGGGAAGCATTGAAAACACAAAATATAAATGAAAAATACATAAATATTTTGAGAAACATCTATGCCAACAGTACGAGTAGAGTCAAGTTAGACAGAACAGGCACAAAAATTTGTATAAAGAGAGGCGTGAGGCAAGGGGACCCAATTTCTCCAAAATTGTTCATAGCCGTACTACAACATATAATGGAAACCTTACCATGGTCTAAGCAAGGCATCAACATAAATGGGAATTTTCTAAGCCACCTCAGGTTTGCCGACGACATCATCCTGTTTTCGGAAAATCCACAACAATTAAATAGCATGATAGATAACCTACATCAGGCCAGTATCAAGGTGGGACTAGAAATGAACCTAAATAAAACGAAAGTTATGACTAACCACCATAAATCACCCATATTGGTAAACAACATCCCTCTCGAGTTTGTAGAAAAGTACATCTACCTGGGCAAACAGATCTCTTTTAACAAAGAAAGAAATATTGAAGAAGTAGACCGCAGAATAGCAATCACCTGGAATAAGTACTGGGCTCATAAAGAAATATTCAAATCACAGCTCCCGCTGCCCACTAAGAAAATAGTTATGGATTCAGAAATACTACCATGCCTTACATACGGTTGCCAAACTTGGACATTCGATCTCAAACTCAGAAACAAAATTCAGACTACCCAGAGAAGAATGGAAAGAAGTTACCTAGGCATAAAATTAAAAGACAGGGTGAAAAATGTGGACATCCGCAAGAAAACAAAAGTCACCGACGCCTTAACCTTCTCGTTACAAAGTAAATGGAAGTGGTCAGGTCACGTGGCTAGATATATCGACGATAGATGGACCATAAGGACAGTGAAATGGCCAGGACCAAGAGGCACTAGAGCGAGAGGCAGGCCAAATGCCAGATGGTCAGATGAAATAATGGCAATAGCAGGTCGAAGATGGCTAGCTTCAGCTCGGGACAGAGCCAAGTGGAAATCCTTGGAGGAGGCTTTTACCCGAAGGGGGTCCATACAAAATACTAACACTAATTCTAATTAACATTATAAGGACATGTAATAATAATTTTTATTTGACTTTATAATTTTTACTAATCATAATTATTATTCTTTTTAAAATAATTCTAATTTTATTATTATTAATTTGTAACTTTGTATGGAATCAAATAAAGCTCTATTCATTCATTCATTCATTCATTCATTCATTCACTAGTAAGCCTTTGACTGCGATCTCTCCTGATGGTAAGTGACGATGCAGTCTAAGATGGTAGCGGGCTTACCTGTTAGGGGCACAGCAGTTATCTTAAACCCATACCACTAGCCGGTTTCTACACGGCATCGTACCGGAATGCTTAATCGTATGGCGATACGTCTTTGCACGGCCGAAGCCTCCTACCAGAAATTATAAATTCCAAAATTGATCCTGCCGCGAATCGAACCCGGGACCTGCCACGTTAAGACAACAGCGCTCAACACTGCGCCAGGAAGGTCGGTAAATAATATAGTTATCTCCCGCGCAGATGGTTAATCTCTGTGGACATTGGCCGCATAATATGGTCGGGAGTAAATTATTACTATTATCAGTCAGTCATATTCTCCATATGTAGTTATCAGCTCTCCTTGTTGCACACAAAAGCACATATCTTTCTCTTCTTTCTTTCTGATATTGAATTGCATCAAACGCATATAACTCCGAACAGGTAGAATTGCTTGCCCGATATTAACCTAGTAGAACATTGTTATCAGCGTGTTGAAATACCTAGGAAATAATAAGATTCCTATTTCCGTATTCCATTCAAAAACAGTAGAAACTAATTAGAAACGGCAAAGATCTGGATAACAATGGGACAGTATGCATGACCTACATAGGCATAAAACCTAGCTAGCTTTGATATTTCTAGAATTGTCTTTGCCGTATGCCGTTGGTACTGACTCCATTATAATCACAACTCATACTCATATTTTTTTATTCGAATAAACTTATTAAAAGTGCTTTTGAATCGTAGAGTGAATTTACCACTGGTTCGGAATGACATTCCTACTAGGCTACCTTTTATTACGGAAACCGAAATCCACACGTCCATCATACTTCTCATCTTACTAATAGGTATTATAAATGGGAAAGTTTGGGTGGATGTATGTATGGATGTATGGATGGATAAAGGGATGTTTGTTACTCAATCACGCCCCAACGGCTGAACGGATCTGGCTGAAATTTGGCACAGAGATAGATTGTAGTCTGGAATAGCATATAGGCTATTTATCCCGGAAAATTAAAGATTTCCCGCGGAAAACAAAAAATCTCAAACCACGCAGACGAAGTTGCGGGCATTCGCTAGTATTATTATAAATGTGAAAGTGTGTTTGTTGGTATGTCCTTCAATTACGCCGGAACAGATTAACGAATCAACGAAATAAATCGTATATAGTTATTTTTTGCATGAGTACCTACCTGGAAAGTGACATAGATTACTTATTATCTCAGAAAATTAAGGAGTTCCCGTGGGAAAAAAACTTATCGACGAAGTCGCGGGCGTCAGTACGTCTAGTAGTATAAATCCGAAAGTGTGTTAACCGCGTATTTGGAAAACAGATTTCTACTAAGAAGAGCTTCTACTTAAGATCAAAGCAACATTTTGAGATCCACTCCCAAGTTACATAGGGCATAGTGCATGACCTGGATTAGCACAATACCCAGCTTAGATCTGTCTAGGGTCTGAGTCGTTTGCCGCGCGACAGTCCGGCTGCAGGAGTTATGCGACGTCTGCTTTGCGGAATTTATAGGCTTACGTGGAGATTTGAATCACATTGCTCGGAAATTCTCCATGTTTAGTATGAGGTTTACATCTCACCAACGTTGATAGAATTCGAGAGATAAAAACGTTAGAGTAATCTAAAGTAATATTAAAGAGGAAAGAATTGATTGTTTTTGATCAATAGATATACTCGAAAACTACTCAACCGATTTTTAAAATTCTTTTACCTATAGGAAGCTACATTATTAGCAAATAATATTTTAATATATTAATAATATTTTATTATCAAAAAAAATAGAGATCCTTACGAAATAAAAATGTAGTTGTGATCTTAAGGCCGACTTGCACAACACTGCCTAAGCTGATTCAGTTAAAATTTTTGATGCTGTCACTTTTTGATAAGTTTATTACAGGGTCGACATGAAAAAGATAGGGGCCAAATTGCCAACGCTCATTAATGTAGACATTCGTATTTTAGAATTATAATCATTAGTTTAGGAACGTCAAGTGACAAAATTACATCAAACTGACATTTTGAGTAATATTTATGTATTACTTTAACCTTTGGCAGTATGTCCCCTGGTAAGTATTATAGAACTTGCTTAAACGCGTTTAACAGTCGTGTAAAATTTAGACAAAAATATCTTATACTAACCCTACTGCGGGGACTGGGTAACCTCAGTACTAATTACAAGTCAAACTCTACATACACATATTAATATTATGCGGTTAATACAAAACGCAAACTAAAATCTATCTATATAATAAGATGGATGTTTGTTACTCAATCACGCCCGAACGGCTGGAAGGATCTGGATGGAATTTGGCACAGAGAAAGATTATAGTCTGGAAAAGTACAAAGACTACTTTTTATCGCGGAATTAAACAAACTTATTCTACGCGGACGAAGTTGCGAGCATTAACTAGTCTTTCTATAAAACGGTCTAAACACAGCGAGGACTCGTCCAAATCCTCACAAATAGTTAAATCTACCATAAATAATTCCTTTTTGCCGTCAAAAAGAAAATAAATCAAGTGGAAATAGTAAATCGAATTTAAATCGGCCGATACAGTACGCTCCTGAATAAAATATCGGAGCTTCGTCCGCGTCCGTGTGAACGAAAAATATTGACGTTTTAGCTAAAAGTGGCATTTCCATCAGGAATATAATATGCAGCTTTGTTAATAATAGGGAATGCATTTCTTCGGAAATGAAATAAAGGAAAAAGTGTTTATTTTAAAAGATATATACAGTAGTAGTTCATTTTTGTCAAGAAGAGATCGCTACTTAGGGATAAGACGGTGACCTATCATTTTATAAAATACAAATGACAAATTTTCATTTTACAACCAACGTATGGAAAAATTATGAATCAAAAATTCATCTTACACAAACAACTAGTTCTATAAATGTTTTTTTTTTAATTTTAATTTCACAAAACATTATTTGTCAAACAAATCATTTATTATTGTTACCTAAGTTTTAAGTTTTTTTGTTTGTAACCTGTTTCTTTCGTATATTTGTGACAATAAAGTATACTTATACATAAGTACATACATACATACAGTTGGCGGTGTTACAGACTTGTACCTCGGAGAGCACGTTAAACCGTCGGTCCTGCGCCTGATCTGTCTCCGGTCGTGTCGGATTTTCCGTCCCATTGGGCTATGAGAGTAAAGGAACAGAGAGTGCACCTGTGTATGCGCACACACTTGTGCACTCCAAATTCCTAACTCCGGGCTAGTACTGAGAATTTCTTGTTAGAAAAACCCAATATACTACATGCTAACCACTACACCAACGAGGCAGTCATATATATTTATCACACATATTCAGCTGCTAATAACATAATCACCTGTAATTCCGCATTAATACAATGATAATCTACAGCGATACACTAAGCCTTCTATCAACCCTTTGATACGTAAATGATATAATTAGCGGGAGCCGCGTCAAATGGGGTGCAAAATATCCCTCATATTACCTGTTATTACTTCTATTAAAATCTTGTCACTTTGATGTGCCATATAATTTACTAGCTGTCCCGTTTGTCCTCTAAAATAGCTTTTTCCTGTCACTTTGTTTGAATGTATTATTGGTTTCACTAAAATTCCATTATGATTTAGCAAACGCTTTATTAGTAGGAAACTGCGTTAATATATAAAAGCCGTTGGTCTCGTAAGAACATAGTTACTTTTGCAATTTTATTAAAAAACAAAACAAATTAGAAAATAAATAGTTTTTGTATGTATTGAAATAAGGCTTACATTATAACATTAATAATAATTATGTAAATAAAATAAATTAAAATCTTAGTAAAAAAAAGAATAGAATAAAAAATACAATACATTTACCGTGAAAAGGGTTCGACCTTGCTGAGTTACTCAGAGCTACTTAAAAAATGTACAAAATTTTCAATAATACCTAAAATCATACTAAGTGAAATATGCTACTTTTCCCGGAAAATTAAGGAGTTCCAGTGGGAATTAAAAAAAATTAACCACGCGGACGAAGTCGTGGTCATCAGCTTGTAATTACAAGTACTCTATCTCTCTCTCTCTCTCTCTCTTCGTTTATACTAGAGGGAGGAGACAAAGTATAACGCTATTTTGTCACGTACGGTTTTTTAACCGAATCCCCGCGTTTTATTCTGCCATAAAGAACTTATGTTCTAAAAAATAAAGCAAAAATGTCATATCAACCCTATAATACCTGAATGACATAATCACTAGGTTCGCTGTCAAATGGGGTGTAAAATACCCCGCGCCATTACGTCTATAACACCCCGTCACTTTGGTATGGCGTCTCATAATGAAAGGGTTATGATCGAACGTTATTTTTATAATTATAGTCCAAGACACAGCTGTGGCACTTCGTGTGAATGTGATACATAAATAATTAGCTGTAAACCTTCCGGCCTGCATTCTATTTTATACTAGCTGATGCCTGCGACTCTGTCTACGTAGATTAATTGGGCTCTTTATAATCTCAATGGGAATTCTTTGAGATTCCAGGATAAAAAGCCTATTTAAGTACTTTTTTGCCAAGCTATGTGTGATGATGTAGTCTAATTCCGTCAAAACTGGTTCAATGGCTACAGACAGAAACACGTTCGCATTTTTAATGTTTATAACCGTTATGTAAAAAAAAACGTCAATGTGCATGTTTGGAATACAACATACCGATATTATTTTCGTAAAACTACATTTATTGTTGCAGTGCTTAAAGCAACAAGTAAAAAAAAACTTAGAGCCAATTAGGGTTCGTTACACAACTTTCACAGCGTAACTTACACGAAAACATTGTATTTTACAAATACATATAATACAAAAAATCCTTTTACAAAACGGAACAAGGAAAAATCGGAAGAACCCATGACTGAGTAGCTGTTATGAACTGCAGAAATTCAACAATAAATTTATGTTAGCTATACATTACTGTATAAATGTTGAACGGAAACGGACGTCCGGGTACGAAACGCGCGATGTATATGATGTATTGTGTTTCGAGCGATAACGCTAAAGTGATGTAGATTCTCGGGTTACGGGCAACTGTGTAGTATTTAGTGATGCGTGTGCTTTGTACTTACTACGAGAATTTTATATTGTGACGTACCTATTAAATCAGTTCTTTTTACTTCATCTTGAACCCAGTCCGGGAATTCTCACTTGTAAATACCATAGTGCTCATCACTACGCCTGAGGGTCGTTCGTCTTTATTCAGCTCAGCAGAGATTTTTTCAGCGCCCACTTTCTTATTATGGAAGTATACTAAAAGTTTATTTTTTAAACTTTAATATGCCTCATAGATTAATTAATCTATGGTAGTAGTTACAGGTTCAATAGTAATAAAATGTTATGAAACTACATATTATACATATTCTGTCCGCTTCGCTGTCACGGCCCATCTGTTCAAGCTATTTTGATGAAATGTTGTACAGGGATAGGTTGTATCCCGAGGAAGGACATAGGCTACTTTTTAGCCCGGAAAATTAAAGAATTCCTGCGGGAATCGAAAAAGCTTAATTAACAAAGTCGCAGGCATCATCTAGTTTAAAATAAGTCACTCAACATAATATTTCGATCTCCTTCAATCTCAATCACTTCCAAATAGCTTTAACCCTTAGAATGCTTATGAAAGCTCTAATCCAAAGATTGTAGCCCGAGGGTGTTTTAAACCCCATCGTGTTTTAATAACAACTATAATTCAGATTGCGGTAACAAATTCCACATTTATATGTTAATCTAGCAAAATGCTCAATTTGCTCAATCTGCTCAATCAACTCTGAACGCCAAATGGCGCCTTAAATTTGCTTAAACGGATATTTTAATGGTATTTTGTAGAACGCTTTAGCATTATTCAATAACGATTGAATTAATTTACATGAATAAATTGTTACGAAGGGCTCGATCTTAAGATAAAAGGGTTTAGAGATTGTTTTATTGATGTTCTTTAGTAAAAACATACCATTATGATACCAATATTATTATGTTTTTAAACCGAAATCATACTTACTTACTTACTAATAATATAAATGCGAAAGAGTGTTTGTTTGTTGGTTTGCCCTTCAATCAAGCCGCAACATAGCAACGGATGGACGTGATTTTTTGATGGAGGCTACTTTTTCCCCGGAAAACTAAGGAATTCCCGTATAGGAATTAAAAAAAATCTTTTTCCACGCGTACGAAGTCGCGGGCGTCAGTTAGTAATATATAAAACGAAAGGGTGAATGACTGACTGACTGATCTATCAACATACCTTCAGTTACAACAATGGACATATTTTACTAAAATTTGGCATAAGTACAGATAACTATTATGACGTAGAAGTCCAATAAGAAAAGGTTTTAAAGGTTAAATTTTCCAGGGCCTCAACTTTGTTGATGAAAAATAACCAGTCGATGTGTTGCGGCATGTTGTTGCTCTGTTGCGGCGTTATTGAAGGTCAATCCAACAAAAAAACGCACTTTCGCATTAATATCTAGGATATAAGTGACTGGGATATGCTTCTAAAGAAACGAACAGATACGAACCGCGAAAGTTTGAAATGCCCTTCCAGCACGTAACTATTTCACGGCACAGTTATAAGTACCATAGAGGTAATTAACTACTATATTACCTCTATGTTAAGTACCTTCAAGGCAATAGGCATCTTGTAGACAAGCGCGCTCCAACCTAGACTTCATCAATGCTTTGCATTAAGCGTGATTGTCGTCAAGCGGAAGGCAGTTTTGCAATTTTGCTGAGGGTCGAAACCCCATTCCTTTTTTTTTTTAATCCACTACAAGTTAGCCCTTGACTGCGATCTCACTTGATGGTAAGTGATGATGCAGTCTATGATGGTAGCGGGCTAACCTGTTAGGGGCATGGCAGTTATAAACCCATACCCTTATGCGGTTACACGGCTTCGTACCGGAACGCTAAATCGCTTGGCGGCACGTCTTTGCCGGTAGAGCAACTAGGTACGGTAGGGTGCCGCTAGGTAACTAGCCACAGCCGAAGCCTCCCACCAGGCCAGACCAGGGAAAATTCAGAAATTATAAATTCCCAAATTGACCCTGCCGGGGATCGAACCCGGGACCTCCGCACGCTAAGACAACAGCGCTCAGCATTGCGCCACGGAGGCACATCCATCCGTGCGTCGTCCATAACCTAATCACATAATGGCATGGGTTGTTTTTTATTTAATTTAATTTAATTTAATTTAATTTTATTTTATTTTATTTTATTTCATTTCATACGACTCGATTAGTACTATTTCAACTCTCAGGTTACTAACGGTTATTGTCAGATGTTGTTGATAATAACCGGGACCGATGAGTTAACGTGCTCTCGTGCCCAAATTCGTTCTTCCAAATTCGGTCATCCATCCAGTTACCGACTTGGGTCAACGTTGCTTAACAATCGCAATCGACTGATATGCGTTGTCACAACTGGGCCTCTCGTCCCTCGGCCCTGTTTTGTAATATTAAAAAAAATATATGTGTGTGTGCAAATCACACACGGCAAAAGTGAAACTTCAGAAAGCTTACGAGAGAATGAAATAAATAAAAATCTCATTATCTCGCAGGCTAAAATTAATCCTAATAATTATGAATATGTTTGTCTCTTTTTAGTGTCGCTTTTTCGTTTCATCTAATTTTTAAATAACAACGATTCTAAAGAAGTTTCACTTCAAAAATGAGACTTATCACCGCCCTCGCGCCATCCGACCTTAGCAATTCGTACCAATAGTGAAATATAGTTCATTCAAAACCATTACCCGAACCCAATCTATCCCTAACCTCTGTGATTAATTACATTAATTGCCTCGTTTCGGGTAACAAAGGGCCGCGCGGACCACGAAATTCATTTAAGGGTTAAGCTATACTATACTGCTATTAAGTACTTGAGACTTAATTATTTTCTATTTCAGCAAACTGCTCTCTCGCTTAGACAAATGCCAGCTCACTTCCGAGCACGATTCTCCCCTCGGAATGAGATGGATCTGGCCATAGTCCACCACGCTGGCCCAGTGCAGATTGGCAGAGTTCTCACACATTTGAGAATATAATGAAAAACTAGATGATGCCCACGACTTCGTCCACGTGAATTGAGGTTTTTTGGTTCCCGCGGAAATTCTTTTATTTTTCGGCCTTTATCCTATGATCTTCCCCGGGATACAACCTACCTGTGTACCAAATTTCATTAAAATCGGTTGAAAAGATGAACCGTCAAAGCGTAGCAGACAGACACACTTTCACATTTATAATATTAGTATGGATTTCAGGAAACTGCTCACTCACTTAAACCAGTGCCAGCTCACTTCTGAGCACGAGTCTCTTCTCAGAATGAGAAGGATCCGGCTGTAGTCCACAACGCTGGCCAATTGCGTATTTGCAGACTTCACACACCTTTGAGAACATTATAAAGAACTCCCAGGCATGCAGGTTTCCTCACGATGTTTTCCTGTTTATATACTGCGGCCAGTATGGTGGACTGTGGTCTAACCCTTCTCATTCTGAGAAGTTGGTTTGAAGTGTGTAAAATAGGGCATTGTTTAAAATCTATTAATTTTTAATCTCTTTTTCACTATTCAAGAAAATTTTATCCATAAACGGAATAAATCATAATATGTACATATCTATAGTCCCATAAACTTATCTGGCCCGGTGGCCAAAATTGGAACAAATTTTTATGCCTGTTTAATTTTTGTTCTGATTTTATTTGCATAGATACTAGCGACGCTGTCACCGGGGCAGATATGTTTGTCGGTAAATCTATACATTTTAAATGTAAGGAAATTTAATTGAATTAATCTCATGTTTTTCACTCATATATTGATATTATTATATTGAATATTGTACTTGAACTACCATAGAAAAAGACACCTAGTATTGTATCTGTAAGAAACACCTACAATATTGTGGGAACAAAATAATCTTCGCGCGTCGTAACAAAACTCCGAACAAGGGCCGAATGTATCAAATAAAACGCCGTCGTCCATTTCTCTTCGTAGAAAACCAGGGGGGAGAGAGAGGGGGCCACATAAAATATATAAGATGCAATAAGTGGGAAAGGGACGATAAAGGTGCTCGATGGATACGTAACGCCTCGGGCGGGATGAATGCAATATCCTAGGAACGTTTGTTGGAAATAGTGTCGTGATATTGTCGATATCTATCATATCGAGAGTTTTATTTGTTTCGGAAGGGTATATTTTATGGCTCGGGGCGTGAAATATTGCAGCTGTTTGAAGTGTTTGTACGTTTTCGGATGCATGAATTGCACAGGGTTAAAAGGAGTGCTAATAGAGTTTTACGACTGCTAGAGATACAACTTTTGTTTTTTTAGGACAGTTCTTTGTCATAGCTTTTTCGACACTATAAAACGCCTGGAAAAATCGTACGTAATAAACTCTGTCTCTTTCCCTTTGGTATCTAGATAGAGTAGGTCTATATGTAATTGTTTTAGCTAGTGTTGAATATTTTACAGTAGCTCGACGGCAAAATAGCCGTGTTGTAAGCTAGATGTCGCAGGTTCCAGTCCCACTCAAGAAATACGCGAATTAACTTTTAAAAAACTATGCCCACTTGGAATATTGGCAAGAACTGTAGCAGAATTTCTGCAATAAACAGCTAGGCTGATACTTTGCGAAAAAATGAATGCAAATTTTCTATCACCAGGATGAGGTAATTAATTGCAGTGAAATATTGTTATAGATAATTTTAGTAGATATTCTAATAATGTTGCTATTTTATTAAGGGTTTATTGCCTTTTCTCTAGCACTCAGAAAACAGACAGACAGGCATTTACATTTGCTAAAGTATACATATTGTGTGATACTATTATTATTTATAACTCGATTGCTCTAGAGCTGACAGTTGTTGCATTAATTTGATGAGGTTTTAAATTTAACATGACCTATAATTCATATGAAATAACGAGTCTACTAAAAATATGATTTTGAAAAAAGTAATAATGGTATTCCTTAATGTTTTACATGAAATATATTCATAGTTTTTAAATAAAGAGCTTCTAAAAATCGTTAATTTTTCATGTAATACCTACCTACTCCTAAGAACGTATATTTATACTTACTAATAATATGAATGCGAAAGTTTGGATGGACGTATGGATGGATGGATGAATGGATGTTTGTTGCTCAATCACGCCAGAACGGCTGAACGGATCTGGATGAAATTTGTCACAGAGATAGATTATAGTCTGGAATAACACATAGGCTACCTTTTATCCCGGAAAATTAAAGAGTTCCCGCGGAAACCAAAAAACCTCAATCCACGCGGACTTAGTCGCGAGCATAAGCTAGTTGTTTTTATCTCCTTTCATATTGTCGGGTTTGTTTACGCAGGAACATCACTAGACGGCTTGGGATCATTGCGATTGACTCTACTACTTATGATACGTGTTAGGAATTATCCACTCCGATATAATATATTGGATTTGTTTCCGTAGCGAGAGTAAATAAATAAGATATATCTCACTCTTCGGCGCAAGTGTTGATAAAATGCCTTCTATTGGTTTTTCTATACTAATACTAATACTACTAGTGGTTCGCCCCGGACTGAGACCTCGCGGCGCCATCTATTGACATCATTGTGAAGTTCTGTTGTAAATACTAAGGCTCATTAAAAATTAAATAATTTCATTTCCGTATAATATTTATCCAATTTTAGTATTTGTTGTTCAAGTACAGGATATAAGTCAAATAATTGATCAAGTTTCAGGCTCAGCATTTCAGTATATTTAGAGTTCTGAGGTCAACTTTGGAAGTTAGAAAATCTCCACTTTGAGAACCCCCCATTTCGTCAATTTTAGGGGGTTTTTTAAAAATTTTAAAAAATATATTTTTGGACTCTATTCCTAATTATCTTTAAAATGATATACCGCAACCCTATGTAACGCTATAAAAATATTTTTTCTTCATATTCGCTTCTATGAGAGCCCCCCAGATTTTTATTACTTTTTAAGCCATATTCGGCTGGAGGCCACCGGTTTGATTAAATTTGAAGTAATTACGTTCAGTAATTTAGAAGTTATAAGGCTCTGACAGACGGACGGACGGACGGACGGACAAGTGAAAATTCACTCAAGTAGACTCAGAGACCTTCGCTTCGGTCGGTCAAATATTATAAATGCGAAAGTTTGGATGGTTGTATGTCGGAAAAATCGTCTCATCTGAGAGCTTCCGTGACATGCGCTGCGTAAATAGTTAAGTTACGCAAAAACAATGCATGGTGAAATTTTTCTTCTCAATTAGTTATAAAAATATCCTCGATAGCATATATATCTACCTTTTAAGGTTGTCTTACAATAACCATTTGTATGATTTTCAAATTTGGGCTAAAATAATGTTTTATTTGGGCACTTCTCTGAAATGAGGTAAAAATCGAGTGGCGAAAATTTTTTTTTTTTTTGAGTTTTTGATTTTTTAAGTATGCTTTGAGTAAGGGGTACCTTCATGTAACACAGTGATGAGGAAGGCCCGCATCAGAACCTAGTTTGCATGGAGAAATAGCGTGTTTGGTAATTATGGTGTGCATGGTAGTGATAAATTATGATTTGGTAATGAGGTATGGTGTATGGTGATTAGGATTAAGGTTATGGTAATTTAGTATAGACATGGTGATGAGAAATTCTAGAAATCCATAGAACGAAATCGAGGATCTTAGATCTTTGCACTCATTCTAAGAAGTTACTAACCCACAAATTCATTCAGATCATGATCATCGCTGAGATATAGGATCTTTATAAAACAAGAATTTATTTTTATGGGCTGACGCGTGCAAAACTAACCTCCTATAATGACAATAAACTGAATTCTTGAAGAAGAAGCTTAATAAGTGGACAAACAGTAAATTTACCTGGGTGAATAAGAGAAAGATGAATTGACCAAGAATTTTCACCATAAAATTCTGGCTGGCTGGCACCATTCTCGTTCAAACCCCCTAAAATTTTCAACTTGAACTGCAAAGTCTTTACAATTACCTAGCAAAAGATTAATTGGCAGATCCAAACACAAACGTAATAATTATGAAACGTTCATACCAGGCGTATAAAAGATACCATCTATCGGAATACGAGATCAGTAATGGTCCCGAGAGTTCTGTCTCTCCAACATAGCTACCTGATGCGACTGAAAACTGAGTGTGATAGTATCCTTCATTATAGTAAATCTAAGATCTTGGGAGAAGGGAAAAGTGCTATGATGAGGTATAAAATCTTGAAGAAGATACAGTTAGAAGACGTCCCATAGGCAGCTAAATTGACCTGATCACCCAAAACTGACAAAATCTAGTCAAAACCCGGTGAATTCGCCGGCCATAATGCCAGACGTACAAGAGTGTGCGTGTTTAGCGGTGCAATCATATAAGGATTGCCGATCAAATCGTCTAAGTTCGGCTTCAAAGTAAAATAAACCATAACAGCATTGAATTAGAGCTCAATTTCGTGTATCAATTCTTATACGTTTAGAGTATCGTACATAGCTAAACATATGAGAATGGCTACATGAAATTGAGCTCTAATTCAATGCTTTTATGGTTTATTTTACTTTAAAGCCGAAGTTAGACGATTTGATCGAAAATTCTTACATAATTGGGGGCCTGTTCTTCAAAATTATCAATTTTTCAATTGAAGAATTTTATTCTTGCTTGCCCCATCTTGCCGTTGAGCAATGCCTATTATAAATAATTGTTCTCGAGAGGAAATTATAAATCTCACTTATAAGTCGAATTCTGAATGACCCGATACAAGATCCATACGCTGCTGAAGATACGGAAGACCGAGTAGGACCCAGGCTACGTTGCTTAGCGTTTGTGGACAATATGATTGGAAACTGGAACCTTTTAAAATCGTTGCATAGTTCCCAACGCAATCCTGTCAGTGCATAATACTGGACCAGACTATGATACCAATCCAACCGCAACGCGGAGGGCTGAAAAATTAACATCAGAAAGTCAAAATCATGCCTAATACTCACGTATCAGTTCACCTACAAATCATTGAGACCCTTTTGTAATATTTTGTATACCTTGGACACGCGGTTCAACTATGTAGGTCAAATTTTGAAAAATAAGTTTCCAGCTGAATCCGACTCGACTGAGACTGGGCAGCGTTCAAAAAGCTTGGAGATGTATTTTTCTACTTCGATAGTTCGAAGAACCAATAAAGGTTGGGGTCCCAAGGTGCTGGACTGCTCCCTCACAACATGGATGGATGACATGTAGCGAGTCGCAGGGATCCGCTAGATTCAGCGCAAGACCAAGGCTCAGAAGTCCTTATAAAAGGGTTATGTGTGGACAGCCAGATCAGCAGTGGACGTCATCAGTTGATGACTAGGATACATATTAACTACTTAATTAAGTCCCTGTCTGGTTTTTTCACCATATTATATCTCAAAAGTCAAAACAGATTCATGACATGCACCAAATAGACTGCTGTTGACGTTCCATTTATTCTATTTAGTCTTTTGATGTTTTATCAAAAACGACTGAATGGATTTTGATGCAACTTTTTGCATTCACTAGGTATTACTTCAGAGCAAATTATAAAATATTTTTTTAATTTATAAAATAAAGAATTATATTTTTAATCTATAAATTTCTAATTTTTACTGATATTTTACTGAATTTACTGTATTTATATAGTTATTTCAGCCTAAATTTTATGATTTTCAATTATTTTTAGTATAATGTATATTATTTGCCAGTTATTTATAAATACTATGCCCAAAATATTCTTAATTTTATTATAAAATGCTTTTATTTGTGTCTTAATGCCATTTTTATAAACGTTTTTAAATGTCATTCATTTTAATTTTTTTAACGTCTAAATATATTGCAAATAATTATTTAAGCTTATAAAAATTAAAAGCTTTCCTAAACGTAAAGAAATTTCAGAAATATCTTTGATTTAGTTTTAAAATAATTCAAAATGGTCATGGTAATTGTGGTAATTAGATCATGGTAATGATAATTTCGCCATTTTTTAATTATTTAAAAATTAACAGATTTATTTTAAATTTTGCAGGCTATTTATGTAAATTAAAAACACGTTACGAACAAATAACAAGAAAATATAACGTGTATTTTAAAAGTGGTGATTTTTTTATGAATTAGATAGGAAAGTTGACAAAGTGCAGAATAACAACATTATTTCCCAATACCTTCAAAACACTTAAACATGCGCTTAACCTGTTACAATAAGTTCTTCAAACACAAAAGCCTTACGTATTAATGCTATCATGATGGATGCAGTACATATATTATCATTGTTATCATAGTGTTTGCATCGGGTCACGTAAACTAGGAAAAAGTCGTGGGACAGACTTTAGTATCTCGTAATTTTTTCATTTTTCGTTATTTTGTTACATGTTACATTCAATTTTATAGGTTTATTATTTAAATTTTAATAACAATATTTTTTTTTTTCATTTTTTTTAATCGATAGTTTTTGAGAAAAAAAATAATGTTCCCAACACCTTAGGCAGTGGGACAGTCATGGTAGTGAGAAATTTGAGGTTTAAGATTTTTTTAAAGATGGATCTCACACCTTTAATCTTCTTTTTCTTAATGGATGATATAGAGGATACTGTCTAGTGTCTACAAAAAAAATTACATAAGCCTGAGTTAGTTTTAAGGTACGTTCTCCAGCTTGGGACATGCTTTTTACAACATTTCGAAGAAGCATCCATTTGCAAAGTGTTTTTATTATTTTATCCTTATCAAAATGAATATTATAAGACATCTCAAGTATTTAATTAAGTAAAAAATCGCCCTTTACAACACTTAATTTAGACGAATATCTTAGAAAATATATAGAAATAAAGTAACGCGCAACAGAAATAGACGCGGTCGCGACCTGCAGTGGCAGGAGGTGATATGATGATATCGCAGCGCTGATATAAAACTCAGCTGCCCAGTGCCGACAAAGGTGCCGACTGGCTATTATTGGGTGTGGACTTTTATGATGATCAGTGCTACTCGTGCGAAACCGGGGCGGGTCGCTAGTATCGTATAAAGGGTAACTTACTGTAGGTATGAAAGTCGGTGACTTGTACAGTGTTGCAGTCTTCGCCGACTTGCAGGTAGGTGATCTCGCAGCGGTAGACGCCCTCATCATCAGGCTGCACGCTGGTGATCACCAGCTCTGCGTACGTGGCGTTCGGTTGGTGGGAGATTGTCATTCTGTAAAGATAGAAAACATAGTTTAAAATATTGCTCTATAACTTTAAATTGAAAAAAAAATTATCTGAAAGAATCCGGGTATTGACTTCATGCTTTGCCATCCAAAAATCTCGGCACTTTTTTAGATAACGAAAGTTTATAAATGCGAAAGTGTGTCTGTCTGTCTGCTACGCTTTCACGGCCCATCTATTCAAACGATTTTGATGAAATTTGGTATAGCGGTAAGTTACATCCCGAGGAAGGATATAGGCTAATTAAATATGAATTTTCCGGGGCTAAGGCACGAGAAAATTATGAAGTTCCCCGGGAACAAAAAAACTTAATCCACGCGGACGAAGTCGCGGGCATCATCTAGTATTAAATAAAAAAAAACTTAAGTTAAATGAGAAGGTAAAGGCACTTTTTTTCAAAAAACTTGTCAAAGCGAGTCAGACTCGCGCACAAAGGGTTCCGTACCTCCACTTAATAGAAATTATTTTCTATTAGTAACAGGAAAGATGTCATGTCAACACATAATCGTCTGTGAATTAACTGGCTTTCATAAAATTACGGCGTTAAACTGTTAGCGCCTGACAAACAATTTCACATCCTATGAGTGCGGAACTCTAATTACCGATTTTTGGATGTTTTCCTATACCTGTGAGACTTTGTTTCTTGCCAACTTTTATGATTCTAGGTCAACGGGAAGTACCAAAGGTTTTAATTTATTAACGAGTTTCAAAAAAAAATAATTAAGGAACTCTCTAAACAGTGACCTTTGTCTGATATCAGATACTTTTCGGTCAGTTAACAACTAGTGGTTCGCCCCGAACTGAGACGGACGGACAAGTGCAAATTCACTCAAATAGACTCAGAGACCTTCGCTTCGCTCGGTCAATTATATGCTGAGGTCAAAGTGAAGTAGTGAAGGTGCTTCCATTTGCAGGAACGTGGCATAAATGACCTGGAATAATGGGGTATATGGACTAATGAAACCATAACAAGAAGCTAAAAGCCTTTGAAAAAAACCGAAGTTATTCTTTTCTAACGTGGACACAACCTCAGGCAGTTTCTAGTCAGTACGGATTCCCGGAAAGGTAAAACGCCCCCGGGCGAAACTCATTCTGTATTTGGAAACTTTTTGATAAACAACTCCTGAAATTACATCAAGAATAACACACATTTCTGTTGTGAAAAGAAAAAAAACATCCTTTTACAAAAGTCCGGAATGATAAGGTCTTTTTCAACATGTTTTGTTTAAAACTGTATGATGCCTGTGACTTCGTCCGCGTGGATATAGATATTTTGAAATCCCGGTAGAACTTTTTGAGTTTCAGATATAATTTGCTACTTTCCAGATTTTTATCTATTTCTGTATCTAAGTAGATTTTTACATTAACACGGAAATGCTTTGCTCGTGAGGGGCGTGATCTATACATATAAAAACGTTTGTCCTGACTGACTTATCTATCCACACACCCCAAAACCGCTTTGGTTAGAAACTTGAAATTTTTACACTAGGTTCCTTTTATGACGTAGGACTAGAGAGATTTTTTTGGGAATAATATGCATCTATGTAAGGGGGTAAATAGGGGATGAAATTATGCATGAACGTCGGTAATTTTTTAGTGGTAAGTTATATCCAGGAAAATTTATTACTTGAGGTTCTGATTAAAGATGAACACGTGTTTTTTGGAAATTCCACCTCCTAGAATAAAAAAAAAATAACTGAGCAAAGCAGGGGCGCTAGCTAGTTGCAGGAAAAATAACTGCTAAAACTGCTTAGCCAGCTTAAAGTTTTCTTAGTAACGTGACCCAATGAAAGGATTATAAAAAATTCAACTGTGTAAAGTCGGGCTAATTAGCTAGTCTTTTCCTAAATAATATTATTTTTAATACGTTGAATATTTATTCATTTAAAAAAGATACACAAGATATAATTAGTGTCGCATTTCTACCAGAATATCTAAAAGTTTATCAAAGGAAGTCTTCCTTCAAAGTTAAAGATGCCCGATATGGTTCTACAGCTAAAAGCTAACACCACCATTTAGGAGAGAAGCTTTGCACTATCTTATTCTTGTCATTACCGGACCAGTTGAGCCGTTACTTTTAGAAGTTTAGGGCAGAACTTTTGTTGATATATTATTTGCTAAATTGATATTAAATGTATGGTACAATGTAAGTTTGTGCAAAGTATTACGTGATAATTCTTTTTAAAGCCGTTCAAAGTAGACTTCTCGGTTTAGTTTCTGCCGATGCAAGCGAGAATTTTTTTCAAGCAGTAGTTAACTTTGAAAAAAGAAAACTTTACATGAGAGTCCTCAAATTTTAATCAATATTGTGAACCGTGCTATTGACGGAAAACGGAAGGGTTTCTATCAAAATTGCAACATTTGCAACAACAGCAAAGCCCATTGAACATAGTATTAGTTATGTCATTTTCATTTCAGCGTTGACGGAAATACAATGGCACAAACCTTCACGTAAGCGCCGACGCGTTTATATAACTGTACAAAGTTTCAAAATCCGGTGAACGACACCATAGGTAACGAATATGGGACAAAAATGGGAACATTTTGGGAACATGGGAGGTATGGGACAAAAAATGTACCACTGTATGTAATGTTATCACTGTAAACAAAATTACAGTGATTTAACCAATTCATCCTATAGTAAAGTAAAGAAGATATTTATTTGGAAAAATATGGTATTCTAGACGTTATTAGATTAATTTTAAATTAATAATTTGTATTAGACGAAAATTGGTACAATTTGTATGAGCGCTTCGCAAGTCTACTCTAACGTGTGTTGCTTAATTCTCAGTAGCTATAAGTTCCGGCTAGTGGGTAGATACGGAAGAGTAAGAAGCTTCGTAGAACAGGCAAAGTTCTTTTACTGAAAACTGGGGAACTTTTGATTAGTGGGGATGTGGTCGGGATGCTCTATTTAGTTCGTATTCTTACGAGCATGTACATAACTTTTTCAGATTTCGTATCTATACTAATACTAATATAAATATATACATGCATAAATATATACATGCGTAAAATATGGGATGGATGGATGGATGTTTTTAAATTTTTACTACAGTGCTTTACACAGTAGGAAAGTTTCGAAAACATCATCAATCATCAATCAAATATCAAATAATAAATATTATAAATGCCAAAGTTTGGATGGATGGATGTATAGATGGATGTATGGATGGATGTTTGTTACTCAATCACGCCCGAACGACTTAACGGATCTGGCTGAAATTTGGTACAGAGATAGATTATAGTCTGGAATAACACATAGGCTACTTTTTATCCCGGAAAACTAATGTATTACCGCGGGAACCAAAAAAACCTCAATCCACGCGGACGTAGTCGTGGGCATCAGCTAGTACTTAAATACGTATCAAAAAAAGCTCATGTTTTACATTCAATCACGCTAGAGCGGCTGAACAGACCTGGATAATATGTTAGAGACTGGAACATAGGCTACTTTTTATCCCGGATAATTTAAAAATACTCGCGACAACCAAAAACCTACACGGGGACGAAGTCGCGGGCATCAACTAAATAAAAATAAATGCACAAACTGCAATATTATGATCACAGAAATAGGATGTTTTTAACAATAATGTAGCATTAGTTTAATTGTTATTTAAAACTTTATGGAATGAAACAACAAAGTTATCCAAGTTAGAGATTGTACGCCGAAAACCTGTCGTGATTGATAAATCTGCGCCCGGCGTTACTTAATTGAGTTTCGCGCACTTTCCAATGAGTTTGCTCTGTTAGTTAACCACTCGTTTTACCATTTCGCGATTACCCGAAAACGGGTATAATGTATTATTTGAATAGTGGTTATAGCTTAGTGGTTTAGACAATCGCACGGAGTCACGGGTTTGATTTCCCGGCCACGCACCTCGTACTTTTCTTAGCTACACTATACTAGTACAGCGTACAATCTGTAACGTGAAGCGAAACAGCTCATTTATCACGTGGAATCTGCTGGAACTCCTCTTTCTGGAAGATAAGGATAAGCAGGATAAACAGACTTCTTTTTCTGTGGAGGATACCATAAACATAACCATTTATTTGCTGATTATAGTTAAGTACAGTTGTTACAGTTATGTATAATTATTATAGTATAGTTCCACTACTGTCCTAATTTTTTTATTCATTACAAGTTAGCCTTTGACTGCGATCTAACCTAGTAGTAAGTGATGATGTAGTCTAAGTTTAAGATGGTAGCGGGTTAACCCTTTAGGGGTTTGGCAGTTAAATTAAAAGTAGAAGATCCTGGAATCAAACACGGGATCGTTTACTTTAAAGACCACAATACTCACCATTGCGCCAAAGAGGTCATCAAAAGTGCTGTGGGACCTATTGAAATATAACCTTGGTCAAGCAAACGTCCATCGATTAGGTGGGCCCTTTCATAGAAAAAAGTTGGGCGTCCGAGTTGTGGTGCATGCGCCTCACCTACATAAGCCTGTCCTTGTCCCTGCCATAGCGCTGTCCCGCTTTTCAGACTAGATGGCGTTAGTAAAATAAGTTCACGTCATTCTTTATTTGACAGGGTCATTGCAAACGTCGTCATATCGTTCGTAGGTATATTATAATTAAATTTACTCTCACTCGTCTATTATATTTTATTACGGTGACATTTAACATTTAGCAGCAATTTTATTTTTGTACTTTTGTAATAATTTATCTAATGTCATGCAATTTAATCACAAATTTTACTTAGTAAATTGTACTTAGTTTTCAATTATCTAATGATATAATTTAATTTAATTACCTGCTTTATAAACATACAATTTGCACACCATTATATGGTAGAATATGTTAGGAAAATCCCTAGACCTAATCTGAACCCATATTCTTGCAAATAAAAATTATTTATTTATATTTATACTAGCTGATGCCCGCGACTTCGTCCGCGTGGATTGAGGCTTTTTGGTTCCCGCGGAAACTCTTTAATTTTCCTGTATAAAAAGTAACCTATGTGTTTTTCCAGACTACAATCTAGCAACATTCATTTTAATTTATATATAAGATTTTAATTGTATAATATTATAGTACTGTATTATTAGTATGATAGTATAGTAGTACAGCTTGCAATCTGTTACGTGCAGCGGAACAGCTAATTTATCACGCGGAATCTGCTGGAACAAGACACACAGCGAGCGTGGCCAAATGTTTGTTCCGAGCAACTGTTGTACCCTAGGGGATACATTTACAGTGGATACCATTACCCTAATTATGCTTTTTACTTTTTTACTAACTAGGTCAAAACATCATACTTCATCATAATAATATCATAAATGCGAAAGTGTGTTTGTTGGTTCTTTTATCACGCTGCAACGGAGCAACGGGTCGACGTGATTTTTGGCACGGGCATAGTTGAGTATCTGGAGAGTGACATAGGCTACTTTTTACAAAAGCTTTCTGTGTCACTATAAACTTGAAATTTTACTAAACCCGTACACAGCTAATAATTATTAGAAAATATTATAATATTATTTTCCTTTCCATCAGCTTCATAAAAGCCGTCATAAAAATTCGATATTTATGTTAAGTCGCGTAAAAGTTTTAAATTCCCCGCGCTTAGAAGAATAAAGTTCCCGACTTTATTGCGTTCGATAAAACAAAATGGCGGCCACGTTATTGGAGTACGAGTAATGCGTTGGATTTTTTTATTCAAGTAATTATTTTTAATGGCTGCTATCAAATTGCATTGTGGTTACCTTAATAGCTATTGATTTTCTCGGGACATTATTTAAATTTTGATTTCTAAATAATGTTAAGCGGAATATTCTAGATGATGCCAGCCAATTTTTCCGGATGGATAAGTCATAAGTATTAATTCAATTTAGGTAGGGAATTTACACTTATTGACGTCCAGTTACATAAAAATATGATGGTGATAATCTGTTACGGTATCTTAAAACTAAAGCTACGAGGGTTCCAAACGCGCCGGTCTAAGAAGAGCCCACTATAAACTCAGCCGGGGTTTTCTTTCATTATCACTATCTCACAAATCGTCTTAACTAAAGAAATATCAAATCCATTAGAGCAAATTATTGCCAAGCTTCATTGTTATTTAAGTATCCTTCACATGGTAATTAGATTTTTCAATGAGTTTGAGGATTGGACGGATTACGGATTGAGGTTTTATTTGAATCCCTTTAGAAAGTTTCTAAGTCAAACTGCGGTAAGCCAGCGTAGTGGATCAATGCCCTTATTTTAAACTAGATATCCCCGTGACTGTCCGCGTGGATTTTTTTTATTCCAGCTAGGAAACTCCTTAATTTTTAAACATAAAAAGTAGCCTATGTTATTTCCCAGGATGTAATCTACCTCTTTAACAAATTTTAACAAAATCAGTTGAAAGGACGGACCGTTAAAGCTTAGCAAGCACATAGACAGACACACTTTCGCATTTAGTTTATTAGTATGGATGCGCAAGTGTGTGGGTTTGTTCATCAATCAAGCTGCAACGGAGCAACGTCCAAGCGACATGAAACAAAAAATAAAATAAAATGTTTATTTATTGCCAATACACAATAGTAATTACATTCATTTTTTAACTTTGGTCTTCACACTAGAGAACCTGTATCACCTGAATATATTAACTTAAGACCTGGAGAGTGACAAAGGCTACTTTTTATCAGGGGAAATAAAATCCCACTGGCTTTTAGAAACCTGAATACTCGTGAACAATGTCACGGCTGTGGTGTAATAATATATTATCAGCTAGTAAATAGTTTACTGGAGTACATTTGCACAGTAATTGGTCAATTAGTCACAAATGCATCGGATCCCGTCATTAGCCACGATTACTATAAATGCAGCTGCTATGTTATGTACGCCTGGTATAAAGGTGAACTTATTATGTTAGTAAATCTATCTAAACCAGCGATCTTTTATATATTACTAGCTGATGCTCGTGACTTCATCCGCCTGGATGGAGGTTTTTTTTCCGCGGGCACTCTTAAATTATCCCGGATAAAAAGTAGTAGTAGTAGTAGTAAGTAGTATTATTGCAGACTATAATATATATCTGTGCCAAATTTCATCCAGATCCGTTCAGCCGTTCTGGTGTGACTGCATCAATGTATGTATGATGTTTGTCAGTAACAAACATCCATCCATCCAAACTTTCACATTTATAATATTATATTATAGATTTATTTAATTTATCTACTATATAAAAATAAGTCGGGTTTTCCTTCCTGACGCTATAACTCCAGAACGCACGAACCGATTTCCACGGTTTTGCATTCGTTGGAAAGGTCTCGGGCTCCGTGAGGTTTATAGCAAAGAAAATTCAGGAAAAATTTCAACAGAAAAAATGGAAAATCTTTTTAGCGGAAAAGCCATCTGGTGGCGAAACGGAGTTCGCCGGGTTTGCTAGTTTATTATAGAATAGTGTCGCTATTATTCCCAAGCCAAGAGACGTTATGCAATAGAACTACAATGAAGAAGTATGTTGACCCGAATGAAATATTGTGGCTGACTATTCACTGCGTCGTATTCCTCATTGCTGAGGGTCATGGCCCCTTTCCATCAATCACATAATGTGGTGGGTTCCCGGGTCCTTCCGGATGAAGGGTATTACATATCAAGACAAATCCATTTACGAGGAGAGAGAGAGATTGTCAGCCATATTTAATTGGGAACCGCTCTCGACCGCAAGGTAGACAGGCTAAGCCTGAAATATGCATCGCGAGCTAACTCTAGACGTCGCTAAGACTCGCGCTCTGAGGTTTCCCTGTACAAGATTTATACGAGCTCCTCTTAATATCAATTAAATCGACACACCATTTCGGAAGAAATCGAATTGTAAGTGTCATAAGCTAAATTCATAAATTTTTTTTTTCGAAGTTTCACCCCCATTCCGGATTGCATTTAATCGAGGGATACTTTAGCTATTATGATGTTAGTTATCCGTTAAGAAGGAATTTTTGATTTAATTTAATGAAAATCAAACTTAACGTGAACGAAGCTGCGGCCAAAAGCTAGTATTAACTAAATTAATTAACTAATGCAATCCGACAGTATTTCCTTATTGAGATGCCATCATATAGAGAATTGCATGCAAAAGCCATTCCATCGCCCCCCACAAAGCCATAAAGCTGGGAATTAAATCCCAAATGCACAATGCGCGATATAACGGTCGTTTATGTGCGTTTTAACGTCCTTCCGGTCGTGCCGGAAGCGCGAGCGGCGCCATTTTATTGCTGACCACGCTTGTCATAAAATGTGTATATAAACTGATTGTGATCGTCGTAAACGGTAGGTCTGATGGTATAAGAGGGTGGACAGGGCTTAGTTACCCAAAGTTTAATGAATAGAGAAGCTTTCCAGAAATTACCAATACCCAAATTGCCGGTGATCGAACCCGGCACATCCCAAGTGTCACAGCACAGCACTCACCACAGCATCAGGGATGTCATCGAACACATTTCTATACTTCTATACTTAATATTATTAATGCGAAAGTTTGGATGGAAGGATGGATGGATGTTTGTTACTCAATCACGCCAGAACAGCTGAACGGATCTGGATTAAATTTGGCACAGAGATAGATTATAGTCCGAAATAACACATAGGCTACTTTTTATCCCGGAAAATAAAAGAGTTCTCACGGGAATCGAAAATCTTCAATCTACGCGGACGAAGTCGCGGACATTGGCTAGTTAATATATTAATTTTTAAGTTTGTTGGTTTTTCCTTAAATCACGCCGCAACGCAGTCAGATTTTTACATGGCTATATTATAAAACCTGGAAGAGTTCCACAGATTACCAAGATTGATTCAAGCTAGTAACAGCGCCATATTATTGTGTGCGCAAGGTGCAGAAATTCTTTGCGGGGTCGAGTGTACGCTTTTATAACATGGTCCCAAAAGAGTTTCTGGAGTTGCTATTACATGTGTTAAACAGCATTTGTTGTGTCGAGCTGATTATACTATTGATGGTTTTCTTAATGACTAAGTTGCATGGAAACAACAGGATTCGCATCCAGCAGCCCACAAGTTAGTGTAATATGTTACGTGAAGTAATGTGTTGTGAATTGTTAACATATTGTACAACATTTTTCTTATTATGAATAGAGCAACTGGAGTTTCTTGCCGGTTCTTCTCAGTAGAATCACTTTCCAAACGGGTGGTATAGTTTTAAGTCTTGACGTATTATAAGTGACCCAATTTATCCTACGTGAAAGAAATAAGCAAACAAATCATTACGTTTCATTTCAGATTGTTATAACGGACGAAGTCACGGGCACCGTCTAGTAGTCCAACAATATTAATGGCATACAAGGTAACACAGCGCTGGACAAATACGTTAAACACCGCCGCGCCGGCGTCACAGAGGTGGGCAATTTTTAAGGATTTCAGCCCACGCTCCGAGTGATAGATTAGAGTATTCGTGGGGCCACGAGAATTAAAACCTGTACCTTTGCCGCCAGTTTTCAATGTCCTTTCCTGGAATGTAACTCAATGCTCAATTTATTTATTACATGCAGGACAGACAGGCGTCTCTTATGTTACGCCATGTTATGACTATACCACTAGTTCAGAAAACAGATTCTACTGAGAAGAGTCAACAAGAAACTCAACAGTTGCTCTTTTTAAAAAACAAAATACTATAGTAGGAATCTACAATATACAGTAGTGTAAGTCATTATGACTTACACTACTGCCAACCTGGTCTAAGCTCTAATTCCCGCTCTCCTATGAGAGTGGAGGCCTGTGCCCAGCAGTGGGACGATAATAGGCTGTAGTGATGATGATGATAAAGTCATTATGCTGTCCTGTAGGGCACTGGACCTAAAGTCGATTACTTCCATACTTTTGTCACTATAGTAAATTAATTGCCCCTACTAAAAAAGTGTCTTTTTACTACTAATATTTAAAATTTGTGTAACGGCAAATCCTAAAGTTCTTTTGGAACCATATTATAATAAGACTCGACCCCACAAAGGATTTTTGCACCTTGCGCAGATGGCATAGTGGTATTACTAGTTTATGCTGGTTTGTACTACATAACTTAAATAAATTGGTTGAAAAGATGGGCCATTAAAGCATACCAGACAGACATACAGACACACTTTTGCGTTAACGCGAACCAGCATAAATAAATCCAAAACTCTGTACTCGTGGCCCAACAAAATAAACAATCGGCTTTAAAAGGATTATAGTCTTAAGAATTACGCATGTTTTTGTGAGAGCGGGGTTTTTTGTTTTTTAAGTAAACAAAGCACTTGTCACCCCTGAATGCTTCACAAGTGCGAGGGTGCTATTTATTCACATCCCCCTGAGGGATATGTAGATTTTGTGTTTCGAAGACCCTATTAATGTAGGCGCGTTGTCCTCTTGTACTTAGGTACTTTTTTTTTAATCCACTATAAGTTAGCCCTTGACTGCGATCTCACCTAATGGCAAGTGACGACGATGCAGTCTAAGATGGTAGCGGGTATGGCAGTTATAAATTAGACCAGAGAAAATTCAGAAATTATAAATACCCAAATTGACCCTGCCGGGAATCGAACCCGCGACCTCCTACGTTAAGACAATAGAGCTCAGTCCTCAACGTTGACAAACACATAATGTCAGGGGTTTTTTAGGATAATGTCCTCCCGACCGAATTTCGGCCACGGCGGCCTTTCTCCAGGGAGATTAGCCAACTGCGCGGGAGATATTATAGTACACAAGTGTGTGCGCATACACAGGTGCACTCTCTGTTCTTTTACTCTCATAGTCCAGTGGGACGGAAAATCCGACACGACCGGAGAGAGATCAGGCGCAGGACCGACGGCTTTACGTGCTCTCCGAGGCACGGGGGTGAAACACCGCCAACTTCCTTACTCCGGGCTAGTACTGAGAATTTCTTGTCAGAAAAACCCAATACTTGCTATGGCCCGACCCGGGAATCGAACCCGGGACCTCGTCGGCCGCAGTCGAACATGCTAACCACTAGACCAACGAGGCAGTAAAAGGATTTAGGATATTAATTAAGGATTTAGGATAATAATGCGGTGGACCAACGGTTTTATGTGCTCTCCGAGGCACGGAGTCAACGAAAACGCCAAATTTGGACTACCAAAGTCGTTCAACCATCTAGTTTCTGACTTTGATCACTTTTGCTTAACAATCGCAATCAACTGCGTTGTCGCAACAAGGCCACTCGTTCCGAAGCTAACTGATAGTGGGATGAAAATACATACAAAACTGAAACTTAGTAGTCTAGCTTTTAAAACTGAACCTTATCAAACTGTTTATTTACTCAGTTATTAACTCAGGCCAACAATAAAAGCGTTCGACACTCTTTTAACGTTATAAAACTATGATCGATGCACGTCGCAGCTGCGTCGTGTACGTAACCGTGTTATTCGTTATTTGTCTATCGCGCTAACAGAGTTTGTCTACGTAACCCAATTAATTATCTGCGTCTGGGTAACATATCTATCATGTTATGTTATATTTTTTACAAATACAATATGTAGAGGCAAATAAAAAGACAATTGGTGTGTAATGTTATGTCCACATAATGAAATGAACGACGAGTATGAGTATGGTAAAACCTTATTTAATTAATTATAATGATAACGATAATTTATTTTGCCAAATTGTTGGTAACACCAGTTGTTTTCATAAAAATATGTAGTCCCGTTCACAATTTACTGCAAGTGGCAGTATGCAAAAAGTATACAGATGCAATGAAAAAAGATACGATTTAGTACAAAAAACTTCAAAACTAAAACATAAACATTAAAATGGCATGCACAAGGAACACTTGTCACTTGAAAATATTTCTTCCAGATGCTCCAAAATGTGAGAACAGTGAAATACACTGAGTTGGTATGGACCTAACTAGAAAAACGAAAAAAAATCCGATTCACATTAAAATAAAGATAAAATAAATGTTTTATTATAAAATAACATTTAATAAAATACATAACCGTTTTAAGTATTTAATTACAAGGCATCTAAAATTAAAAAAGTTATTAAGGGCCCATAAGTAAATAGGGATAGAGTACGTTGAAATCCTTCCTCTTTCACAAGGTAGGGGGTTAGAAAGGTAGCGAGGTAGGAGGGGGTTGAAAGTTTTTACACTACCGTAAATTACCTTCAACTTCAAAGTTTAACCTGTTTGAGTTTGCACGTTGTGTGTATCATGTTTATTAGTTTTACAGTACGGGAGTTAGTTTAAACATGGTAGAGGGAAATTAATTTACTTGCTGTATCACTTTGACTACGGTAATTAAAATTTTTGTAGTGCTTTCTTTTCTAACAGTTTTTTTATTATCCTACTACTAGTAAGTTCTTGACTGCGATCACACTTGGATAATGAGTTATGATAATGTTATGATAGTTATGAGAATGATAATGATGGTAGCTTGCTAACCTGGTAAAGCTATAATGTTAATCAATCAATCAATCAATGAAATCATTTATTCAATATAGGTACACAGTACACACTTATTGACGTTAAAAATTACTTACTTATAATACAATATGATGGTGTTAATCGGTTACGGTATCTCTACGAGGGTTATATCAGTTAGTTATATCACACCTCTATAGGTTTCTACAGCAGCTTGAATCTTTGCCGGTAGGGGATAGATAGGTAATAAAACAGTTACCAAACAAGCCACGGCCGAAGCCTCCCACCAGGCCAGGGAAAATTAAGAAAATATAAATTTCTAAATTGAACCGACTGGGGATCAAACCCGGGACATACTAAGTGTTATATTATTATACCACAGGGTTCACCACTGCGCCTTACGTTGTATTAAAGTATGGCGTCCTTCATTATGTCCTTCAAAAACTTTTTTGAAATTTTGTGATATTTTGTGATATAAAAATATGTTTCAGTCGGCTCCATACTTCATAGCTTTTTAATCATCTCGACTAAGATGATCGACAACTTCCGACAACCGAAAGAAGAAAAGGCGCTCAAGAAAACTAATTTCCTCCAAATCTCGTAGGAAGTGAGAAAAATACGTTCATATCAATTAGGTGGTATACCGGGAGCAAATAAATCAATTCCGTGCAGAGACATTGAGAAACTGTCACATGCGGGGAAAAATAAAATTTTCCCCATTTCTCTGCGAAAAGTAGGCGGTTTGGAGTGGTATAAGTGATGAGATATAGCGTCGACAATTCAGGAATCGCCTGAAAAATAGCACTGTTGTGTATCTCTGGATTGTTAAACACGCCGTACTACAATACGACTAGATGTATTACAAAACGGAAGTTTTGCAATACCACATTCATGAATAGAAGCCTACTTGCTTTCCCGTGATGCAACCCATGTCTATACGAAATATCATCAAAATTGGTAGAAAAGATCGGCCGTGAAAGACAAACAGAAAAAGAGACAGATGCTTTCACATTTATAATTTTAGTATGAATGTTGATTAACATCTTTAAAGGCTCTGATACCAAACTCAGGTTCATTTACTCCTTATCCTTCGCATTAAAAACTTTTCCAACATCTTTAGAGGTGAGCACAGAAGAAATATGAACAGTAAACTGTTATTTATTAGGCTGTTTCAAATTTTAATGTAACAATTGTCAGTTGTTGAAATAAATAAAATATAAAAAACTGCGCATCCGCTCATAGCTTGCACCACCTTATCATCTCAAGACAGGGGCGACGCGGCATAAATCAGCCGTCCGCTGGGTAGGCAGGGGTGAAATGTGGTATGTAAATCCGAGGCCTAACTTAAGCCTTCAGCCAGATAGATAGCGGTTAAATTCGACCAAGTATATCGAAGAGAATGTCTCACAAATGGGGACTAGAAAAGTATGAAAACTATGTGTTAACAAAGGTGCATTATCTGTTCCCTACGACACTCTCTGAGACAGATCTGACAAGACAAGAAAAAGATCTGTCACAGACCATTACGGGTGTATGATATGGAGGCTGAATACCTTTAGGGGGGTTTACTGCCCAATTCCAATGCCGATTACTTCCAACTTTGGATTGATGGATTGATGGATGTTTGTTACTCAATCACGCCAGAACAGCTGGACAGCTCTGTATGAAATTTGGCACAGATATAGGCTACTACTTATCCTGGAAAATTAAAGAGTTTCCGGAACCAAAAAAAACCTTGCAAAATCGCAGGCATCAGCTAGTAATAACATTAGCGAAATAAAATCGCTCCCCCTGTGGCCCTAGCTCAAAGTTTACGATAGGAAGAATTATGACACTGTTATCTCAGGAGGGACGCGGAGGGCTCTCGATTTGTCCGGGATGCTGATTTATTTGATGCGGCTCCCTTTTTAACTGATTCATTGTTATTGCGATCGATCGAAATACTCAAGTAAAGATCGAAGGATCAGAGGCCCAACTACTGACTGTCTAAGAAAATCGTATTTTTCAGCTTAAAACGTGCAGGCTTCTATGAATTCCTTATCAGGTCGAATTATACAAACGGTAAAGGTTTGACAAACGATTACAATTTCCATCCAAAATTGGGGTTCTGTTCTTTTTCCGTTACAATAACATCATGGGCTAGGACTCGTAAGTCCTCATAATGAAAAGAGCTTAGGCCATAGTCCACCAAGCTGGCCAAGTGCACATTCACCATCACGGCCCACTTAAGCTGAGCACGGGCTTGTTCTCAGAATGGGAGTGGTTTTGACTGCAGTCAACCAAGCTGGCCAATATTAGTAGACTGCACACATTTTTTAGAACATTATACAGACTTTGACTTTGACTTTAAACAGTTCGAGTAATACGATGTTTAGTAGGTTTCCTTACGATGTTCATTGTTTTCATTCACCGTAAGAATACAGAACACTTACTACGAGTATACTACTTACTCATAGTAAGTACCGTGAAAACAAGTGATATATTTTAATTGCTTAAAATGCACATTACTCCGAAAAGTTGCACATTACTCAGAAAAGAGGTGGTTGGTCAGGTATTACTGGACTCCCTGAATTCCTTATTTAAATATACAATACGTCATAACTTATGTATTGTATTTTTTACATGTGTAGTCAGCAAATAGTTCTCCCCTCATAACAATGTAAAACGATTCAAAGCAGTTCGGTTGGGTTTCAGTCGAAACGTTTATCTCTTTAGCAATTTATTTAACGCTCTCATAATTAAAACACATTAAAACCGACCAAACAAATCAGAGAGAGGGATTAAAGTAAAAAAGTTGTTCAACAAACTAATTAACTTTGAACCCGGTCTCATCTGATAACAGCAAGAAATTGGCAAAGTTTGAATTCATTGGCCGAAGGATAACAACTTGCAACATCACGCTTGACTGCGCTTACATAAATAGTCTAGATTTCAGATTACCTAAATGGGTTAAAAAAAATTAAATAAGTGATAATTTTTGAGGTATATAATAAAATTAATAAAATAATATCCTACTGCAATCTATGCTAATATTAAAATGCGAAAGTTTGGATGGAAGGATGAATGGATGGATGGATGGATGTTTGTTACTCAATCACGCCAGACCGGCTGAACAGGTCTGCATGAAATTTGGCACAGATATAGATTTTATAGTCTAGAATAACACATAGGATACTTTTTATCTCCGAAAATTTAATGAGTTCTCGCGGGAATCAATAAACCTAAATCCACGCGGACTAAGTCACGGGCATCAGCTACTAGTGATTATTTTAGTAGTAAATACTTAAATTTAAAAATATGCTACTGCAATAGCTATAAAATGGTCAAAAATCGGCAAAAATCAATTTTAAAATCAAATTGTTATTTCAGAAATTTCCGCCTCACCATGTTTGAAGTTTGATTACTGTTTATGTTTATGTTTATTCATTTATTGCATGATTGTAAGTTACATAAAAAGATGTTACATTAAGATCATAGATACAAATCACAATCTGCCAAATAATGGCGTTCAAAGAATAAATGCTAGAGAAAATCTCTAAATATAAATAAAATAAAAAATTTACACTCTCCGTCAGAAATCTCACGATAAAACTAAAAAAATAATATTCTAAATTCGCTAAATTTACTAGGGTATTTTTTGATAGGTACAAGCTTTAAATTTTTTTCTTTGGGCGTCACCATTTGGACCACCCTGCACAAAATACTGATAGTTAAAATGAATAAAAATACTTAAAAATTAAGTATAACTACACTATAACCACAATAACGATAATAACAATAATTTGCATTTAAATTACTTACTCATAATAATTGAAATCGCATAGTAATTATTTAAAATGGAAAGCAATTCAGAATCTCCCAATCAAAAGCAATTACCGTGAGCCAGCGAATATATAAGAGCGTTTAAGTGATTCCAAATAAAGTGAAAGAAAAGTTGGGGCCCAAGTCTCCACCCAGTATAAGTACGTCGTCTGAATGTTGTTTAGCTGCGTTCGGGCGTCTGTTATACCGCAGAGTAATAAATGAGTCGTTGTAGCTGATGAAATAAACAATTTTTAAGTTCTAGCTCCGCTTGAAATGTACGGAGCGGCGCGACACGTAGCGTTCAGTATTATTTGTATGAGGTTGTATGGAGCTGGGCTCACTTAGCGACGTGGTACGGAGATGCACTGAGCGACGCGGCCCTGGTAAAACTCATACAAATAATATTTTCTACGTGTTGCGCCGCTCCGTGCATCTCAAGTAAGGCTAGACCTTTATTTTTCAATTTAGTTTACTGATATGGTCTCCTTTCAATTTTTATAAAACGTAACTTCGTTAATGTAGATTTAGTTTTAAAACATTCTGAGGGATTTTTGATATGCCGAGATAGAAAGTAGCCTATCCTCAACTATACCCACGCAAAGTTTAACATCGATTCTTTGCTCTTCTGCGAGGTGTTTGAAGTAAAAACCTACAAACTAATATTATTTACTGTATTTGACACTTCGGTGTAAACGCAGCCACGGAAGACACAATGCATAAAGGCGGCGAAACTTGGCATAGCGTCACAACTTTTTGATTTTTTACACTCAACGCGTCGGTATTAAAAAAAAGTATTTTTAACCTTTTTCGCTCAGTATTGTTGTTTATAAGAATCGACTTGCTGTGGCGCGGTTTTAAGATGAAAATCGTGTTCTTTGTTTGATTTATGAAAGAAAACAGTGTTGGGAAACCCTTTGTGCATTTTAAAAGAGTATACTTAAATAATTTTCACGAGGTCAAAAGTTTTAAGGCCATAACACACTACGGACAGGAGAGGAAACGTGGGAAACGTCTCATGGAAAATACATTGCGTCCTGTCACAGTAGTCTTTGCAGCTTGTCGTTATTATGTGTTTTCAGCCTTAGTTTTGGCGATCTCTTTGTCGTAGTGATAGCAGTGGTTTCTGCAATTAGAGGTCCCATGTTCGATTGTCGTTCTGTTTGTTGGTTTTTTGCATGGGTAATGGGTATAATTGAAGACCTGGAGAGTGTCGTAGGTTACTTTATATCCCAGAAAATTAAGGAGTTCCCGTGAGAATTTAAAAAACTTATTTACGCGGATGAAGTCGCGTGTATAAGCTAGTTAAACTATAAGTATAGCGGCTTTTTCATTAGTTCTGTTAAAGTAAGTTCACTCGTATAGCGCAAGTAGCCGCGGGCTGCTCGTTACAGCTTCCGGTCAGCTTTAACCCGACACCTACAAAGAACTAACAACTTTGTTGGACCACGCGAGACATAGTAACACGGCAGTAGAGCCCCTACTGTTGAATCTCGAAAAATAAATAAATAAATAAATATCCTTTATTTAGCCATAATTTATACAGTCACGACAAAATTTGGAGTGCCACAGCTCCCAGGGAAACAAGGAGCCAACCTAGGTTTAAGCCAGCCTTGGTTCTGGGGGATCGAAGCACCCACTCCTTCAACCACCTAGGTGTTTTTTAAAATACTATTTCGGCTGATCAAGGTGCTGCCTCGGCTTAATGCTGGGTGTCTGTCAGTCTGTCTGTTCATCTGGTTTCTGTTGTAGACGGAATAATTTATACATCTAGATATTTGGATATTCTAGTGTAGAAACTTGATCGAAAATCTTGATGAATGTTGGCTTAGTATCTAATTAATAGTAAAGGCTGTAGAAAAAATACCGGGGTAGCTCTTCAATTTTCTATGGTGAGAAATAGCCAATGAAAATCTCCAGTTCTATAATAGGTTATATGCATGCCCAAAATTGCGTAGATTCGTTGCTTTGATACGGCAAACCAATAAACTTCCGTATTCATAACATTAGTATGGATTAGCGAGTGGTGAGAAGTCTTACTATCTAGAATCTCACTAAACGCGAATACCAAATACACGTACTTAAATCGATATGAATTTTTCTAGCACATAGTAAGGGATGTTTCCGATACGAACTCCGAACTAGCAGATGAACTTTTACGTAGTAAGTACAAGTTTGAGCAACTTCACCCGCGCTGTTATAATGCTTAATTGCTTACGTAATAACGGAATTGATTTAGAGTTACGTAGATTTATGAAGTTAAGGGAATCAGAGCCCAAAGTTTCGGTAACTTGTTGAAGCCATATTAGTTTTATTATAATACTAGTTGACCCGCCCTGATTTTGCACGGGCGGGCTTTCCTTATGTAATCAATAATTTACCTATGCTTTATACAGTATGGTTACGAATCTATAGCATAGGTAGTTCTCAAAGAGTTTAAATTAATACTTCCTCGTTGGGCTAGCAGTTAGCATAGTCGACTGCGGATCACGAGGTCTTGGGTTCAATTCCCGGTCGGGCATATAAATTGTTAGGTACTTATTGGGTTTTTCAGTTATGAAATTCTCAGTATCAGCTGTGGTATCAGTCCGGAGATTACTTCTCGCCTATGAGAATGGAGGCCTGTGCCCAGCAGTGGGACGTTAATGGGCTGTGGTGGTGGCAGTAGTAATAAATATTTTATAGAGCGAAATGTACCGAAGCAGCAAAACATCACACTAATTGGTTAAGATCCAAACAGCAGTCGGAATGCTACTAGAAATAAATCTAAGCCCAGTTTTACGAGCGTCGTTACGAGAATCGAGTGGAAAACGAGCAAAAAAACTCGATTGCTCGAATTAGGATGCTCCCAACAATAGTAATCGATTTTCTCGCTTGCCAATTAATCGATGTATCGATTTATGTAAATTGGCGATTCGAAATTCGGGATAGCTCTTTTCAGGCATAGTTTTTTTTTCGCTCATTACCTTTATATCAATGTCAATTAACTTTAATTCTTGGTTACGGAAGTTTAGGAGATATTTTTACGTCTATTATTATTAGCAGCTTTAAAAGTGAATGGAAAGTATCTACTTTGCATGTGTTAACATCCGTGTGCAAAGATACACTGGCGCAGCGTAAAACCTGCTTAAGGCTGCCTTTCCACCAGAGATGTGCTACGTTGCTAAGATACGGATGTGTGTCAAACCCACCAATAGGAGCGCTGGATCTAACATCTAGCGATCTAAGATATCTATAAAAGAGCACAGATTTGACTCGCTCCAGCAATGCTAAGAACAGCGGTTATACTTACGTATCTACAGTCTACACATTGATGTGATTGCAATTTTTTTTTTCAAAAATGATATCACCGAGTTTCTTGCTGGTTCTTCTCGGTAGAAATGGCATTCCACCAGTGGTAGATTCACTCAACTATTCAAAAGCACTTGTCACTACTTGAATATGGGACGAATAACCTAGCTGTGACAACGCATATCAGTCGATTGCGATTGTTAACCATCGTTGACCTAAGTCGGTAACTGGATGGGTGACCGAATTTGGAGTTCATTGGTCTTTTCGTTTCCTCCGTGCCTTGGAGAGCACGTTAGGCGGTCGCTCCCGGTTATTATCAATAACATCTGATAATAATCGTAACAAACCTAGGAGTTTACATACTCTTAGTCGATTCGTATGCGGAAGGACGTGGGAACCCACCGCAATATTATCCCAAGAAACTCCTACCAATATGTGATTATTGGAATAGAGTCATGACTCTCAGTAATGAGGAATTTGACGCAGAGAGTGATAATAATCCATGGGAATCAAAGGCTCCTATTGGTAGTTTGGACACACATCCGAAGCCTAGCAACGTAGCACATATCTGGTGGAAAGGCAGCCTTAAGCTTGGGCTCCTCTAAGTCGGGTGAAAATCACCGAATGGGCGCATAAACGCGCCACAAAATAACGTAAGAAATTTATAAACGACGCAAATGGCGGCCGGTGCCCGTCTGACCCGATACATTCATAAACTGACCAACGTTGCTGAGACGCTAAAAGGGGAAAACGTATAAACATATTAAGGGTTGAAACACACTCCCTATAAAGAACCAAAAATAGACGTGGAATGCCCTTTCGGCTTTTCCCCCTCTACTTTTAACATCGGTATGTTCAAAACAAGAGTGTATAGATATCTTGCAGCCAAGCACTAGTCTATAAAATAAAAAAAGGATACCTAACTATGTAAGGTAAAAAGTTTACAATAAAATTTACTTTTTATTTTTGACTAGATGATGCCCGTTGAATTTTTTATTTCATTTCAGCCAAAATTCAGTCGGGAGGACATTTTTTTTTATTAATCAGTGTAATGTGACTCCGCCTTAATCCCACGAGGGCATCAGACCGGAACAACATAAAGAATAAACGTGACCAACAAGACCGCAGAGTAATGCATGCGCAGAGGTGTATCTAATAATTCATTGGATTTATCTTTCGCAAAACAATGTTATTGTTCAACCAGCCAAGTAATGTTGATATGAATACGTGGGCTATGTCAGTAATTGTTAGTAAAATATCATTTTCCAAGATATATTCATTAAAAATTATTATTTGGGATTTTTATTAAAAATGAACAATTCATATGTATTTAACGATTTTCCGAAATTCTACCTCCAAGGATTTTAATAGGGCATGAAATTCCAAATATAAGAAATTTATCAAAATACTTTGTATAAAAAATTTATACATTATGAAGTCCCTAATTTTTAAAATTACATAATATCTTCGTAAAAATATAATGTGTGCCGCTACCATCTTAGAATACATCATCACTTACCCATCGGGCGAGATCGCAGTTAAGAGCTTTTAGCAGGAATAAAAATGGTATGAAAGTAGCTCCTCTGATAAAACCTTGTCTACGCCCCTCGGGACAGATCTGATATAACTCCGTATGAAGATTTATGCGGTGCCCTTTATCTTGTCTTGTTCTACCCGTGTATACGTGTAAACGTATGGAAAAGGTATTTTTTTGGAAAAATAAAACAAAGCCTCAGGCATTCACGGCACGTGCCCATACCTTTACTCAACTTCGTCGAAGAAGATGATGTTTTTATTTATTAAACAATCTCAAATAATATGATATTATCCATACGAATATTATAACTGCGAAAGTGTGTCTGGTGTATATATGTCTGTCTGTCAGTCTACTACCCTTAACCGACCCATCTTTTCAACCGATTTTGATGAAATTTGGTACGGAGGTCGATTACATCCCGGGGAAAGACATGTAAAGTAAAGTAAAAAAAAAAAAAGTTTTTATTTCGGAAAATTAAGGAGTTCCTGTGGGAATGTAAAAACTTAATTCACGCGGATGAAATAAAGGGCATCATCTAGTTCAGATTTATTCCCCTTTTCAGGATATAAATGCAGGTCCAACATTGTACAGCCCTCAGTCCGTGCATGCAAACATGTCCGCTACGTCGTAGCTGCACGTAGCTGTCTCGCTACGCCGTAACTATGTACTCGTAACGGCTAGCTACGTATTCGTGCATGCCTATTCTCAAGACTATCTCTCAGGCCATGATTACACTAGTAAGTTATAAAGCTTACGTAAGTAACTTACTTAACTTACATTTGTCCTGAAGACTTTCTTTTAGGCCACTATTACTTTAGTAAGTTATTACGTAAGTAACTTAAGTAACTAATACTTGCATACAATACGTAACTACAAGACTGTTTTCATTTCGTAAGTAACTCGAGTGAACGACTTACTTGTAATATTTACCTTTGAATAAATAGCGTTTGACTTTTATTTTGATTTTAAATCACTGTGACTGATGTGATTGGATTTTTCAAGAAGTTTTATTGAATGAGTCTGTCTGTTTGCCAATTTTGATGATGATATCCTGGGGATGGACACAGACTTGTTATCCCGAAAAATTGAGAATTTACTCCGGGAATTAAAAAAAACTTATTCCAAATGGATGAAGTCTCGGGCATCATCTGGAATTTTTAAAAGACTTACTTGTAATAATAATAATATTTTAATACTTTAATGAAATTTTTAATACATACATTCGTAAGTGTGTATGTCTGTTGTTGAAAATTTATGTATAGGAGATAGGTTGCATCCCGGGCAAGTTTCCCTGGGATACAAAAACCTAAATCCACGCGAAGTCGAGGGCATTTTCTAGTTAGTTTATATTATTTTCCAGATAAAGTATAAAAAGTAAGGCTTTCCTTAACAATATTTGTCACATATAAAAGGGTCGCGCGTACCATTTTAAGGATCAGAAAATCGGACCTGAATTTCGTGGCCAAGGTGGGGCTTTATAAAGGGAATAAAAATGGCCTTTAAATGCGATTACGGTGTTAGTATGGACGTGTTAAAATAACTTTTTGATCAAAAAAGGTTTGAAGTTATTGTACCTACCTACATTAGGTTTCTTTGAGTAAAGTTAATATTTGTTTGGTAAAATATTAAGATATTAAGAGTTTTCATCTAAGGTCTACGTACTTAGGTGGAAGTTTACTTAGAAGATTACTTATTATTACCACAGTCTAATGAGGTACGTTCTTTCCTACCAGTCATTCGACGGAAGCGTCTATAGACAGAGCAACGCTGCGGGGTGACAGAGACTGGCAAATTTTCAATACAAAATTCTGTCACTCTAATGTCAAATTAGTACACAGTTTTCACCCTCTCCCAACTCTCTCTCTATAAGTGAGAGTACCATATACCTCTGGTCTAAGTTTCATCCTACTATGATTTTTTTTCACTTTTTACCATTTTCATAAACTTCGGCACTGGTCTAAATGAGGTCACAGAAAATTTTACCCAAACGTTATTTTTTGACTGCCTCGTTGGTCTAGTGGTTAGCAGGTTCGCCTGCGGCCGACGAGGTCCTGTGTTCGAGTCCCGGGTCGGGCCATAATTAAGTATCGAGTTTCTCTGACTAGAAATTCTCAGTAGGTACTAGCCCGGAGTTAGGAAGTTGGCGGTGTTTCACCCCCGTGCCTCGGAGAGCACGTTAAGCCGTCGGTCCCGGTTATTATCACTAACATGATAATAGTCGTTAAAGCCCGCCAACACGCATTGGAGCAGCGTGGTGGGTCTAAGCTCTAATTCCCGCTGTCCTACGAGAGTGGAGGCCTGTGCCCAGCAGTGGGACGTTAATGGGCTGTAGTGGTAGTGGTAGTGGTTATTTTTATGTCCCAAAATTTTGGCTTGAAGTACATCCGGTTGTATACCTGAATGTTCGTATGAATTTGAGAACCTTAAGGGTAGCTAACCTAACTTTTAGGTTCCCAACCCTAAAAATAGAAACGTAATCAAGCTATACTAATAGCAATGGAGCGTCTTAAAATTAAAACTGCAATATATCTTCAACAAATAAGTCTCGAAATAGCTCGAGTGTCAATAGCAATATGATATCTGAAACACAATATGAGTTCATATCAAAATGCTTGGCTCCAGAGTGAAAGACGCTTTCGTTGCTTTTTTTACGAGGGTATTTTTTTATGAAACAAATAATATTAAGGTGAATAACGTCTCTTGGCTTGGAAAAAATAGCAACACGAATATTATTAAAAACTAGAAGATGCGCGCGACTTCGTCCGCGTGGATTAAGTTTATTGATTCCCGCGCGAACTCCTTGGTTTTCCAGAATAAAATGTAGCCTATATATCATTCCCCGGAAAACAACCTATCCCTCTACCAAATTTTATCAAAGTCGGTTGAACGGTAAAACGGTTGTTTCAGAAATAAATACTTACTCTAGTACTCAATATACTTATTCCATGTAGGATATACAAGTGTGTCTTAATAATTATGTTACTTCATGTTTTGACTCTACCACCAGTTCGAAAAGAAGATTCTACCGGAAAGAACCGGCAAGAAACTCAGTTCCACTTTGGCGAAATCTACCACTGGATCGAAATGCCGCTTGCATTTCGATCCAGTGGTAGATTCAATCGACTATTCAAAGGCACTCGTTAAAAGTCTACTTCAATCCATACTAACATTAAATTTTTAAATAAAAAAGAAAAAAACAGTTTTTTTGTATTTTATGTTAATGATTGAGTATGAAATTGTGAGACGGTACTTACCTATTTATTGTAATTAAATAAGAGCATGATCCCGTCAACAAACTGCTATGCAGTTTGACGGAATAATATAGGATGGTTTGTACCTAATGATTACTATGGTTAATAATAATAAAAAAATGTCTGTCTGTCTGTCTGCTGCGCCCTCACGGTTCATCTGTTCAATCGATTTTGATGAAATTTTGTTTGTGGATAGTTTGTTACCCGGGGAAGGACATATGCTACTTTTTATGCCGGAAAGTTAAAGAGTTCGAGAAGAAGAGTTATAAAGAGAGTTAAGTTTAAAAATCCGTAATCCACGCGGGCATCATCTAGTAGAAAATATTTGATTTGATTTGGAGGTCTGTTAAAAATAAAGGAAGAACCGTCACCATATCACGGAGCTACAGTACTTATTATCCGTCTTATCCCCCAAAATCCTCTTAAAATATCCGACCGCACGACTTAAAGCGATAAACAAAAACATGGCGGACTTCCTGGCGATAAAACGAATCCACCCAAATCGCTCCGCGGATAAACGCGCAGTAGTATTCGCGTCGCGTTGTACAAACAGTTTAGTCGAGCGCGGACAGTACTGTTTATGTCGCCCTTAGGGCAAGCCGGAATAAATTCTGAGCTGGCCCAAGTATGAGAGACTTGAGGGCATACTACCATCGCGTAAAGCCAAAGTAAAGTAATCATACAAATTTTATAAATGTGAAAGTGTGTTTGTTTGTTGGTTTGTCCTTCAATCGCGCCACAACGGAGCAACGGATCGATGTGACTTTTGGCATGGGTATAGTTGAGGACCTGGAGAGTGACAAAGTGAATTTCCTTTGCATATTATGTTTTTATGAACATAGTTCTAAAGTTTTGACTGTTATTTTGTTGCATATTATGTTTTTATGAACATAGTTTTAAAGTTTTGTTTGCGCAAACTCAAACCTATAACCGGTTTCGCTGGCAGCGACGTGAAATTGCTAAACGCTGAGCTGAAGTTTTTGTAGCCTTTTCATAGTTTGTCGCATGATTGTTTGATTTCTTAGCTATAAGTACTTAATTGTTTTAAATCTTACCTATCATTTTAACACGGCGCACAGTAAAACCGACTGTGATTTTTGTGGTACCGTATGTAACATCATTTATGTCCATTTTATAAGATTAATAATCTACAGTACGCATGCGATTTGAATGCATTCGCGTTAAAATGGTTATTTACCTACCCTGGTCCTACAGCTAGACATTATATTGCAATTTTCAGGCGTGTGAGGGAGAGAGGGAGATGAGAAAAAGACGGAATGAGACTCTCACCTTTGTAACTCAGAGTTCGAATGCAATTAATTCACGTGCGTTCTGTATCTAAATGTTTTATTTCCAATGAAGGGCGCAAGCAACTCGATAAAGTCAGCTCAATAAATGACAACAGTTAAACACTCGCTCAATGTTTGTAGCTTGTACCACACTCCTGAAATCGACCCTAAATAAATACCCATCCACGATACGAATACAGAGCTCTGCGATTTATTAAGAAACTACATTCGCTTTCACATCCGCGTAAATGACATATTATAATGGAATTATAAAACGGGCATTAAATTAAGAGCAGTATGTACGCATGGAATCCACCACTACAGCACATTAACGTCCCACTGCTGGGCACAGACCTCCACTCTCATAGGAGAGAGGGATTTAGAGCTTAGACCCACCACGCTGCTCCAATGTGGGTTGGCGGGCTTTGACGACTATCATCATGTTAGTGATAATAACCGTGACCGACGGCTTAACGTGCTCTCCGAAACACCGTCAACTTCCAATTCCGGGCTGGCACTGAGAATTTCTTTACTGAAAAACCCAATAACTAACAACTTTTATGCCCAACCGAGAATCGAACCCAGCACCTCGTGATCCGCAGTTGGTTATGCTAGACCAACGAGGCAGCCATCACTAGTATAGTATATTACCATAGAATAAGGAATATTGTAAATAGAACCCGGACTAAAATAAAAACTGAGTAATCAATATTATCTTATTCAATTTTTAGGGTTCCGTACCCAAAGGGTAAAAACGGGACCCTATTTATTAGCGTCACGGAGTGCGAGTGAAACGAACATCGCTGTTAGCTTGTCACCAAGTTCAAATTGTCAAATGAAACCTTTTATATTCTAATACTGTCAATTTTGAAAATACCCTACTGCCGATCAAAATGCACGTGAAGTTCCTTAAACTTATTTTGTTACATCCATACAAATATTATTATAAATGTGAAAGTGTGTCTGTCTTTCTGTCTGTCTGCTACGCTTTCCAGGCCCATCTTTTCAATCGATTTTGCTGAAATTTGGTATAGAGGTAGGGTATTTATATCCCGGGAAAGGACATAGGCTACTTTTTATCCCGGAAAATTAAGGAGTTCCCGCGGGAATCAAAAAACCTTAATCCACGCGGATGAAGTCGCGGGCATCATCTAGTAATATAATATTTTGTTGGATGTTGAGGTTGCTAAAATCTCCCTTCTTGCTCCCACCCATCACTAGGAAGAAGCAAACTATAGGCAATCTTCCTTATTTTAAGTTTCTAATTTTATGTAAAAATCTGCCATCCGTCTGTTCCGTCCCCATTGCCCCACTGCGTTGCTGTCTAGACCCCTCCGCCGAACGACTGATAGGAAACGTACCTATCTTCAGACTGTGCTATTACGTTTCTATACGATACCGGCGTCTTCAACCGTGTGGATATAGGTTTTTAAAAATTCCCGAGAGAACGGTTTATTTTCCGGGATGAATAGTAGCTTAAGTCTCCCTTCAGTTCTTTAACTATATTCATGCAAAGAATCAAAAAAAGAATCACCTCAATTTGTTTCTCCGTTGCGGCTTGATTGAAGGACAAAAAAACATACCAACAAACAAACTCTTTCGCATTTTTAATATGGGTCGAGATGTCAAAGATATATTATTTAAAACCTACAGTTTAATACAAAAGAGATGTGATGACGCCATTAGTCCAATCCAATTTGATGGTACACTTATCGTTTCGTACAAATCAGTGTAGTACTGATACAAATCAAGTAATGCTTTTGACATCCATCCCATCAAAAGCGTTACTAGTTAGTAGGTAATTGCATTTCCATAAATTCGGAAATCATTCGATGATTTTACCACTGATATTATAATAGGTATGAGTCCCTAGACTAAAACGTGGCTAAAAAGATGCAAGAGTGGTCATTATTTATGAGTTCCGACTAATCACCAGTGTTTTATTTTGGGCAGTTTTACGAGACTAAGAGCACAGTTTTTGGAAGAACTGTACAAAATTACCCGGCTGAGTTTGTTGTGAGCTCTTCTCAGACCAGGGTGCGTTTGGAACCCTCGTAGCTTTAGTTTTAAGATACCGTAACTGATTATCGCTCATCGTTATGACATATCTATATGACATGATTTATAAGTAATTGGACGTCAATAAGTACAGTAAGTAATAAGTAAGCAGGTACAGCGTTTCTAAATTGAAAAAATATACTTTTGAATTTGAGCTTGAAATATCTTTGGTTTTTAATATCAATGGCAGTGACATGAGATTTTATCTCGATTTGCAAAACTATGAATGATGAATACATTTGCGCGTTTGGGATCAATTAACTTGAGTGATTTTTATCAATATCTATTTATTTTTTTGGTTCTGCACGCCACGGCTTGAACGTGGGCGGATTTTGTCTTTTCCCTCTTCCTTTCACTTTGACGCAAATATGATCGCTCAATTACGATCAATCGAATTTGCAATATCAAAACTTGGAGCAAGGGTACATAACCCTTCTAAAAGTCGAGCAAAAACAGTCATATATCGAGTCAATCGATCAAAGTGAATAAATTCCTTTAAACGAGAAAACTACTAGTTCCAATTCACATTCTCTATATCAACCATTACACAAAACTTTTCACATTTCAGCACTATGCAGCTCTACCGTTCGAATTAAAACTGTATCCCGCAGGTATGAGTGTTAAAATCGAGTGTGTTTTGTGTGAACGTGTGCCGTTTCGCTCGGTAGTGTTGGGCTTAATTGTACAGGTCCGTCTCGGTATTCGTTACGAAATGGAGCGGTAATTTAGTCGGGAAAGGTAAAATAGTGAACACTATATCGACTAGAAGCAATATGGGATAAAATAAATCCATACTAATATTATAAATGCGAAAGTGTGTCTGTCTGTCTGTCTGTTACGCTTTCACGGTCAACCGATTTTGATGAAATTTGGTACAGAGACAGGTTGTATCCGGGGGAAGGCCATTGGATAAATTTTAACCCAGAAAATACAAGAGTTCCCGCGGGAATCAAAAAAATTTTTCTCTTTATTCGATTTTAATGAATTTGAAGGCAGTGTTAATGCATTTGAAAGCAGTGTAAGATAACTAATCTATTAAAATTTTCAAAAATTCAAAATTCAAATGTTTTCAATTAAACTTTTACAAGTGCTTTTGAATCGTCGAGTGAATCTACCACTGGTTCGGAATGCCATACCTAGAAGAACAACCAAGAAATTCATTACAGCTTTCACAATCAAACTAATGGGTAAGTTTTATATTTTTAATTCATTATTATTAATCAACGCTACTTAATCTAGATTTTCTAATCACGTTAACTTTTTCTAAGTAAATTCAATTAATTACGGCTCAGCTTGCGAGGGACAAATCCGCATTTATTAAAATTTACGGTCGCCCCGTCACCCCTAGAGGAAGATTAAATGCTTTTCCTTTACAGAATTAATACCTAGATTTACTAGGCGTTGGCTTTCATGAACCCTTAGATACCGCTAATTTCTATTGAATGGAATTCAGGGGGCGTACTACCGCATCGCTTAAAGCAGTATTATTTTAAAATGACAGTTTTATATGACGTGCCTAAGACAGTGTGAGATCTATAGAACAAACTTTGACTTTGCTTAGACTTAAGACATGGTTAGAACGAGACAGTTTTGTGTTACTCACGTAAGTCCATCTTGTTTTTACTTTGAGTGTAGTCGGAGCCAAGTCAAAGTACGTTCTATAGATCTCAGCATAAGACTACACTTCTAAGACATTACACACTAGATGATGCTCGCGACTTGTTGTCGTCGATTAAGGTTTTTTGAATCCTGCAAAACTCCTAAATTTTCCGGGATATAAAGTAGGTACCTAGCCTATAAGCTTCCCCAAGATACAACCTATCTCTGTACCAAATTTCGTCAAAATCGGTTGAAAAGTTGGGCCGGGAAAGCGTAGCAGTCAGACAGACATTTTCGCATTTGTAATATTAAGTATGGAAGTATGGATTTAAGTAGTATATAATATGAGTAACTTATGAATTAATGTGAAGTCTTGTAAGTTGCGTTGTACATGCAAATATTGCTTACGTTAAGTTACTTACGTGCTCTACTAACGTAAAAACTTACAAATGTAATCTAACCCTTAGAGTAAAGGATTACTTAAATGACAAGGAAGCTTGGCAATGATTTGATCTAGTGGCTCAGATAGTTCCTTAGTTAAGATGACTTGTGAAATGGTGATAATGAAAAAAAAACCCCGGCTGAGTTTGTTGTGGGCTCTTCTCAGACCAGGGCGCTTTTGGAACCCTCGTAGCTTTAGTTTTAAGATACTTGTTAGACATCCAGTTATTTATAAATAAAATATAATGGTGATAATCAGTAAGATTATGACCATTATATTTTATTTATAAATAACTGGACGTCAACAAGTGTAGTATACCTACCTAAATTGAATAAAAATTATTTGACTTTGACTTTGACATTGGAGCGTATTTCAAAACAACCCTCTGCAACGATAAAGGCCTGACGAATTTGGCAACTATATACATTTGGTTTTATTCAACTTTTATGATTTATTTGTATTTACAGGTAAAGGCAAAAGAATCGTATTAAAAATAAAATACATAAAAATATTATACAAAGAAGTAGAAACTTTTATACATTGTTTAATATGGGTAAAAACGGTTATATAAAACGAAACTTTTTATAAGATAAACCGGGAACTCCTTCCGGTCCGCTCCTACCTAAATTCATAAAACATGTTCTAAATAGCCGCTCGCATGCATTACCCGCTCCCTCACCGCATGCTCGGTTAATGCGGGCTTTTACCGCCTGTTTTATTCACGGTTAAGTGGAGAATTTATCACGGGCTTCCTTCACAATTACCTTGGCTTTTTATTTTGCCAACTATAGATTTGGAAAGGTTTTTTGTTGCGCAAAATCTAAGGCCCGCATGCAAAAACGCCGGGTTATCCTTTTAACCCAGAGTTAACAGATTTAGTATAAATGTTCGGTCAAAATTTCAACTTTATTCTTATATAGGTTAAACGTAACTTTGCGTCTCTAGAGGCAAGCAGGCCTAATAAAATAAAATCCTACCAATTGCTACCAATATCCTAACAACATCATAAAATGTCTGAAATTGTGTGATTTGTAAGTTTATCCTTCAATCTGCCGTCATAAAAATGAGGTTTTATAATTCTTAGAAAATTATTTAGAAAATTGTTTATCTTATCACCTTAATATCAAAGCCAATTTCAAAGACGAAGGTCGTCTTTGAAGCTAGTTTACTTACACCAATGATAGTTAAAATGTCATTGACTTACACTCATTAAAATTAATGGAAATTGGCGTACATTTCGGGTTATTATCAGCAATATGTGGGTTCGGTAATATCTGCAGTTTCCGAAGGCTTTTCATGGCATGCGACAACCGCCCCAAGCTATGCGCCATGTACCAATTTATTTAACGAAATCTTCTTTTTAACATTTTATTTAATTTAAAATATCCATACTTACTAAAAATGCGAAGGTGTGTCTGTGTATCCGCAAGGAATTAAGCGTAAGCGATGATGTAGTTTAATAATAATAATGAAAAAAATGAAAACTGAGAAATTATAAATGCTTAAGTTTGGATGGATGTATGGATGGATGATTGGATGGATGGATAAATGGATGTTTGTTACTCAATCACGCCCCAACGGCCGAACGGATTTGGATGAAATTTGGCACAAAGATAGATTATAGTCTGAAATAACACATAAGCTACTTTTTATCCCAGAAAATTCAAACCACGCGGACGAAGTCGCGAGCATATCAGCTATTTTTAGCATTTTGTTCGTTTTTTTTAATTTCGCCACAATTAAGTCCTTGACTGGGACCTCACCTATTGGTAAGCGATGATGCAGTTTAAGGTGGTAGCGGGATAACCTGTTAGGGGATGCCAGTTACATCTAAGCCAGATACACCCCAAATTAGCCCTTTCTGTTACTTGTATCCCACACATAATTCCCAACAGCTAAATCACACAATACAAAGACATTAAAATCCAAAATTGCTAGATACGAAACGCAATACAAATCAAAGTGGGGCCCGAAACGAATCCGTAATGGCTGCGGGATTTACGACTGATTTATCTTACTCGGTTTATGTTTGCCGACTGATCTACTGTACCTACTAACTTCATGTCATTCTAGATATTATAATCTGGGTTTTTCGAAGCGACACTTCGAAACGGGGATACATCCCCATTAATATCAGTTGAACATACTCTTAATGTGCTGTGAAAACATAACAGACAGACAGACAGACGGACATTTTCACAGACATATAATATTATGTATTTTATAATAGATATTGGTAAAGAATGCGCAGTTGAATTAAGTTCTCTGGTCTGGTCTGGTTGGAGGCTTTAGAGATTAGCGATCTGCGCAGGAGATATTATAGTGCACTTGTGTGTACGTATACACGGGTGAACTCTCTGATCCTTTACACTAATAGCCGGATGAGACGGAAAGTCCGACACGACCGGAGACCGTAATAATTTATGATTACACCCATGATACCTGATCATGCCATTAAGTATCCATAATTATCAGGTCAGCCCGTTACGTAAGACCGCTCGTCACAGCTATTGCAGCTGTAGCAATTTTGGTCGAGAAAGCAAAATCAAAATGGCCGTATCGTTTCAACAGTAGAGTATAAGTGTATCGTAGTACATCGTGAATAGAATCGCTGCGCCGGTAATAATAGCATTGCGACAGCTACCTCTGCGGCAGACTATTGGACAGTATCTAGCTAATTGTGCTAGCCTTAGCTAGGCTAAACAAAAGGCACGTAAACTTTCATTATTTTCATTGCTATTTTTTTATCCAATACAAGTTAGACCTTGACTGCGTCACTATATACACTACCATCTCACCTGATGGTAAGTGATGATGCTAAGCTAACCACTCATACCCCTAATTGGTTTCTATATGGCATCGTATCGGAACCCTAAATCGCTTGGCGGTACGTCTTTCCCGGTAGGGTGATAACTAGCCACGGCCGACCGCCGAAGCCTCCCACCAGACCTAATATTATAAGGGTGGTCCTCACGGCAAAGACTTGCCACCAAGCGATTCCGGTACGATGCCGTGTAGAAACCGATTAGGAGTATAGATTTTAATATGACTGCTGTACCCTCATTATACCTACTCGTAGGTTAGCCCGCAACCATCTTAGACTGCATAATCCCTTAACATCCGCAGAACACGGTCAAGGGCTAACTTGTAGTGGATTAATAAAAAAAAGACAGAATTTCCATACAAAAACTGCAGTCGAAACGTCACTATTGGTAAAGTATTTAATAAGTATTATTGTATATAACTTCATTTGCTTTCTTTTATGGTAAAGCGATTCTTGTCCAGCGATTCGAACCCTGGACGCTCCGAATATGAGGATGGCGTCTTAACTTCTGGGCTATCATCGCATTTTCCGGCTCATATACTTTAGTTACCGTCTTAACAGTTATAGTTAAATTGCTATTATACTTCAGAGTAGCCAGTTACAATTGCGGGTCAAAACTACCCCATTGAAACTGAACTAGACCAATTAGTGTGAAACACGGTTAAAACTAAACTTCGACTTTAATTGCTAAGGATATAGCTGTCCTGCGCAATTGAGACAAATTAAACAGATACGGGTTATGTATATGACTTTTAATTATTACTGACTTAAAAAGATAGAGATAACCAAACCAGAAATGAGGAGATCTGTCTATGTACTTCTGTTCCGTTTGCCGTGGAGAACCTGGGGCCGTGGAGTCTTAGTGGCAAATAATTTTTGTGAGATATTGAAATATCTAATATCCGCGGTTAATTGCATCATCTGTTGCCAGAAGGGCTGGCTCATGTTTGCGCAAAGGATCAGCCTGGCTGTCCAGCGCTGAAATGCAGCCAGCATTCTTGCCACCATTTCACGCGGGCATGATTTATATTGTTTCTAATTAAAACTGGAAGACAAAAGCTGTGATAATCCGGTGGGAACACGGTAATAACCTAGTGTTTTAAGGTTTCAGCCTCTTAATTGGATTCGATTCCCAGGTACACACTTCTATACTTTTAGAGTTGCTGTTTCGATGAAGGAAAATATCGTGAGGAAACCTGCGTGTCTGATATTTCTCCATATAGTTCAAAAGTTATGAAATACACACTTGACCAGCGTGGTGAACATTGGTCAAAACTCTAAAAGAAGACTCGTATTCAGTCGTAAGCTGCCAGTGGGTTAGGATGACGGTCAAAAAATACGCCTCGCTGGCAAGGACTTAGTATTTTATCCTTTATTTCATAATTCAACTCGTTTCACCTTTCTTGCTTAGAGATAAAGGAGGGTATGCAAATCGGGAGCTGTTACGTCATCATAACAAGCTAAATAGGAATTAAGAGAGCCTCTGATCCTCATAACTTCAAGAACTCTAGTTATATTAATTTAAATTCCACGCAGTTTTCGTTTGTGGTACAAGTCTATAGCAATAATATTTCTTGTCACTAACCAGTGACTAACTTTTTATTATAGCAACTTCAACAGTATGCATATCTTTAAAATGTGTGTAGATGTGTTAGACCTTGTGAAAAGGCGGGTGGGCTAATAGCAAGTAAATCTCTATCTATAGCTGCTATCTACTAGATTTTTTTGATTAGAAAAGATAAGCGAAAGTATGTTGCGGTATTAATTATTACACATAGATATCTACATCTACATCTACACTAATAATATTATAAAGAGGAAAGATTTGTATATTTGTATTTTTGTATGTAACGAATAAACTCAAAAAGTACTGGACCGATTTTAATAATTCTTTTTTCATTAGAAAGCAACATTATCACTGAGTAACATAGGCTATATTTAGTACTAGATTACTATAGAAATCTTTAGAAATTCCTATTAAAACCAACCGAAGGTGTAAAAAAATTAGCCATAAAATGTCTTTCATCGCATACGCTGCGAAGAGTATTAATGATAGGACAAAAAAAATGTTCGACAATATTATAGAATATATCAATATCTACAAAAAACTTCGCGAGACCATGTGTGTAACTATTGTAGTTACGTCACTGTAACTACTTTTTTACATTTAACAAATTGATAGAAATGCCGATCAAAATCAGACCGCGTTATCCATACCATTTATAAATTTTTATCCAAATAAATAATTTAATATTCAAGACTGTCTCAATACCTGATGATAACTTTTTCCATAGTTGGTATCGACTTAAGGAAAGAGTGCTATTCCCACGGGCAATTGTATGTGGCACTTTCTCGAGTAGGATCTCCTGAAAATAAATACGTTTTGTTGCCACCTACAAATACCACAGCCAACGTTGTGTACAGGGAGGCTTTAAAATAAGCATACAATTTTTTTCTAATTTAGTGATTCATGGTCGTTTTAATTAGCATGCTTATAACTTAAATATCTGTACCTATTTATGTCTACCCGTGCGAAGCCGGGACGGGCCGCTAGTGTGTCATAAATACTTAGTCGCTGCTAGTGTGATATTAGGAGAGATGGTTTAGGAAGAGTGATGATATTAGGAGACAAATTACACAAAAATAGACACTTAAAGCAAGATAATATACAAATAAACCAGTAATTTTTTTATCTTGCTAACTTTGGGTATAATTATTCAAAATATCTATACAATTCTCACAACATTGCTGAATAACTTAATATTAAATCCAAAGGAAGTAAGATATAAAAATACACGTGTAAATAATCCCACCCCCGCCCCCGCCCCCGCTGCCTCTGACGTGTTACACCACGCGCTATACGTGACCATTGGGCGCTCACGTAGCGACATTATCAGCGAGTTAGTTAATCACATTGCTGGTGTAGCAGCGCTCCAGCAAATACTGGTTTGCAGTTACTGTCACTAGCTCACCGACTTACTGCAGCTAATAATGAATAGTAATTACTGTTAACTATTCTTACTGGAATGGTATAGCTAATTATGAATAGAAACAGCTGCTGAAGTTTTGTTCAGTTGCTGTTTTTTGTTTATAATAGTTAGTTTATTTTTTTATATTTATATTAGCCGATTCCCGGTACTTCGTCCGCATGGAATAAGTTTAAGTAACAATTCGTTGTCGTATAAAAGTCGTGACAACGTTTTTTGTTTACCTTTTAGTCCTAAAGAAAGGTTGTATAAACGTTATTATAACGTTTACAAAACGCGAAAAAGGCCCCAGTTATAAGACCATTTGTCATTTAATCGTCACATAAAGGTCGCGACGATGACCATTTACGTCGTTTAGACGTCCTGTAGACGTTGCAGTATAGAACGTTTTGATTATATAGACGTTACGAGATAACTCTTACATATTCATATTAATTTTATGAAGTGACTAAAACGTCGTATTAGCGTTATGCGATTGACTGTTTTTTGTGGAAGTTGAAGAGAAATCGTACGTGCTCTTTGTGAAAAAAATAATTAACTAAAAATTTTTGGTTAGAAGGCAATTTAGTAAAACTAATTCTATTAAAAATTAATTATTCTATGTTTGTATTATATCGCGTAGAGTTGATTTCGACTGGAAACTTAATTTTTACGAGAAAGTATATATGAAAATACTATGAATATTTTAATGCCCCCCCGTGATTTTGTGTTTTATGCATTATATTTAAATAATTTCAAATTATCTCTTCATTCAAAACTTCCGGCCATGATGTTTTAGTTAGTGTCCAACCTCTAAACGACGTTAAAATAACTATATGTCGTGTAAATGTTTTTGTGATGACCATTGAAAACGCCATGTTTTAGACATTAGGGTTCCTCAAGCTAGGGTGTATAAACACTATTTAGTGTATAATCACTATTTTTTTTCTATTATTATGTGTATAGATATATATTTCCTAACTAAAATTAGAATCTATACTAATTTAAGTAATATTATTAGGTGTAGGATAAGTTGTATTAAAGTTGGGTCTAGACTCCTACTCAACTTTAAGTCTTATTAAAGTTGGAGTTTGACTCTTATAGGACTTAATGTCTCGTAATAGTTATATTGCAGTCACAAGAAAACTACTTAGTTGTATAAAAGGCTTAACCACAATGACTAAAAAACAAAGTAATGTTAGTTATATAAATGTTATGAATTAACGTCTACATGACTTTCAGTCATATAAATATCATACGCCGACGTTTAAACAATCATGAATGTCGTATATGCGTTGTGGCTGTTACCATTACATAACGTCATATAATTTCGTTTTATAGACGTTTACTCGACTATTTATTATAATTTAATAGTCGCAATACTAAAAGGCCGAATCGATGACATCTATAGGACGTTATTGTTGTCTTATTACCATTATAAGACTACACAACATGACGTCGTATAACTCTACATTTATACGACTTTTGGGACTTTTTTGCTACTTGAATTATTACCACGGGAACTCCTTAATTTTCCGGGATAAAAGTACCTTATGTCACCAGGTCCTCAACCCATATACAAAATAACGTCAATCCGTTGTTTTGTTGCGCAATGATTGAAGGACCAACCAACATACAAACACACTTTCACATATTATATTATTAATAATGATGATTAAGTTTTCTTAGAAGGTTTATTTTTAAAGTATTTCAAGGGAGAAAAAAAAGTTTCAATAGTTTCTCCACCCACGCTTGTAATAGCTACCTACTTGTTATATAATTGTAGTTTCAAACTCATAAAATAATGTAGAGCGGTAAGTGATGTGAGTCATACAGTTTTTAGTTATGGGGTTCCGTATAGAAAAGAAAAGAAAGAAGAAGAATGAGATTATTCTTCTACTTCCAGTAGGTAGCAATAATTATTATTCCTCTCGGAAGGAGAAGGGATTGGCCACAGTCCACCACGCTGGCCAAGTGCGGAATGGCAGACTTCACACATCTTTGAGAACATTATGAAAAACTTGCGGGTATGTAGGTATCCTCACGATGTTTTCCTTCACCATTTGAAGCAAGTGATATTTAATTTCTTAAAACGCACATAACTTCGAAATGTTGGAGTTTCGTGCCCAGCCATCGAACCCCGACCCCGCATAACAATGCTAATGATAGAGATCTCTTATAGAGATAAGTACTTCCTTGTCCACTGTTTTCCTTTTTCTACATATTTTATAACGTTGCTTCAATAGCTAAAATGTGGTTTTCGGATGTCTTACCGCGGCTAGGTTACTAATCCATACTAATATTATAAATGCGAATTTGTGTCTGTCTGCTACGCTTCCACGGCCCATCTGTTCAACCGATTTTGATGAAATTCGGTATGGGGTATGGGGATAGGCTACTTTTTATCCCGTTAAATTTACGAATTCCCGTGGGAATCGAAAAACTGGATCCATGCGGACGAAATCGCGGGCTTCATCTTGTAATTCATATACGGAACTAACATAAAAAAATGTTTACATCAGAATCCTAGTTTATAATTGAAGTGTATACCCAGCTCGGACACCCTCATGAATACGTTAGCGCGCGGCGTAAGTGAAAATCCTAACAACGGACCGCGTGCTAGGGAAAATAATACACAATATTTTTTGTTAGGGCTGAAACGCACTATGGATAAGAAAAGTGTGCTTCTTTTTAGTGAATCTACCACTGGTTCGGAATACCATTCCTACCAAGAAGAACCAAGAAGAAACTCGGTGGTTGCTCTTTTGAAAAAAATACCCATACTTAATATTATATATTGTAACGAAGCCAAGGGGCCAGGATACTGGCGCTGGTCGCGTGACTTCGTACATATAGGTAGGGAGGCCCTCACAAATTAAACGCGATTTACAGAAAACACCTTAAAACCTTTTATTCACGGTTCACATTAAGTACTTAGGTCTAAACGCCTATCACTATAAACTACCTACTTAGCGGTACGGACCGAGGTCCTGAGGGGACCTGCGGGGTGCGGGGTGTCACCGGCTGACACACGCGGTACGCGGATACAGAGGGTGTCCGCGGAGAGAGGGGCGAAGGGGAGGGGAGTCGGAAAGATGGATCGTCCGTGGCCGAAGCAGCGGAGCGACCGATCTCGCCTGCGTTCACCAGATCCTACTGTCACTCATCTGCCCGGAACCCCAAGCCGACGTGTTGTGACAGCGATCGCTGGCGAACTGGCGGTGAACGCAGGCCGGGTGCGTTATATAGGCCGTGGAGGTGAGGTGCGGAGCGCGGCGGGGTTGTTTTGCACACGGTCCGCGGTGCGACGTAGTCTCGGACATTCTTGATGTGATGAGTCACTGCGACATAGTCTCGAACATTCTTGATGTGATGGGTCACTGCGACGTAGTCTCGAACCTACTTGGTGGGCTTTGTCCCTGCATGACTCCTCGCTGTGCCGCGCGGCGTCACAAATGCGAAAGTGTTTCCGTCTATCTGTCTGTCCACGCTTCCACGGCCCACCTATTCAAACGATGAGGATGAAATTTGGTACAGGGAGAGGTTTAATCCCGGGGAAGGACATAGGCTACATCCCGGAAAATTAAAGCGGCTGAAGTCGCGGGAATAGATGTATAAGTAACCACAGGCCGCACTATTTGGACATAATGCGCATACTTAGCGACAGGACAAAGCATCGATATCCTCCAATGCGGATATTTCATAAGAATGTTTAGTCCTGTACGGTCCCTAGTTGTTTTGACCACCTCTCTGGCTCAGTGGTGAGCGAAGCGGTCTTAAAGGAGGTCCCGGTTTCGATTCCAGGCAGGGTCAAATTGATAATTTAAGTTTAATTTCTGAATTTTCTCTGGCATGTCTGGTGGGAGGATTCGACCGAGCCTAGACCTTACCATCTTACCGATAAATACGTTCCGCCTTACCTATTCTGTGCTTTCGCCATGGTATTTATGCCCTAACGATGTCAAGTCCCCGCCAACCCGCATTGGAGCAGCGTGGTGGGTCTAAGCTCTAATTCCCTCTCTCCTATGAGAGTGGAGGCCTGTGCCCAGCAGTGGGAAGTTAATAGGCTGTAGTGGTGGTGGTGGTGGATGTCAAGTCGAAACCGATAAGGGGTGTGGGTTTAGTATTACTGCCATACCCAGGTTAGCCCGCTACAATCTTTAGACTGCATCATCACTTTCAATCAGGTGAGATTTCAGTTAAGGGCTAACTTATAGTGAAGTGAAAAAATAAACTGGAAATCACAGCGTTATCGTGAGATTTTCAAAACCTAACTAACAGTCGTGGTCTAGTAACAAGTTACCTAAATCAAGCCTTAGTAAACAATCTGCATCAAAATTTAGGCGAGACTAAAGTACGGGTAAATATCTAAGAAAGAAGCAAGCGCAAAGAAGAACTGAATCCGAACGGGTGTGGGATTTATTGACGAGTGATAATGGATGCGAGCGATGGGAAATAAAGCATTGAAAGGCATAAGGCTGTAGCCAGATGTAGCGACAATACCACCACCACCACCATTACAGCCCATTAACGTCCCACTGCTGGGCACAGGCCTCCTCTCTCTTAGAAGAGAGGGATGTTTGACTGCGGCTGACGAGGTCCCGGGTTCGAGTCCCGGGTCGGGCCATAATAAATGTTGGGTTTTTCTGACTAGAAATTCTCAGCACTAGCCCGGAGTTAGGAAGTTCGTGGTGTTTCACCCCCGTGCCTCGGAGAGCACGTTAAGCCGTCGTTCCCGGTTATTATCACTAACATGATGATAGTCGTTAAAGCCCGAGAACCCGCATTGGAGCAGCGTGGTGGGTATAAGCTCTAATTCGTCCTCTCCTATGTAGCGACAATAACGCGCGTTTTATTACACGAATCTAGAAATGAGAATTTATAATCTCTAATTTTTATCTGGTCTGGTCTGGAAGGCTTCATTCGTGGTTAGATAGTTAGGCAGTTTAATAAGGCCTGTATTTTTATCAACAAAATATGCGCATCTGTTGCCTCAATAAGAAACTTATTTATTTCTTTTTAGTTAAAATTTTATTTTCAATCGCTAAGCAATTCAGTTCCGCTACGATGCCAAGTAAAAACCGATTAGTGGTATGGATTTCATGTACTAGGTCATAATATTAGTACTCTTACGAAATTAGATCACTACCATTTTGTTACTTACTATCTACGTGAGTTCACCGCCAAATGCTTACCTTTAGTTGAACAAAAAATACAATTTATATTCTGATTAATAGATGATTAATAAAATAGTTGTAAAAATTACAAAATATTATAAATAGATTTAGGTAACCAGAAGTGGAGTAAAGTGAAACTAAGCAAATATAACAAACCACAATTTATTCTAGTGAACGATTACAACATATCACACATAAAATAACCAAAAAAGGAACACACTTAAATCTGAACACAATTATGACTCATTAAGAGTTTCACAATAACGCAGTTTACAGCTCGGAAGGTGACAAAAGAATGACTACGCGGTAATACAGAGAGCGCTTTTTATACACGTTCCTGCCCGCTTTTATAGGTTTTAGTCGGGTACCTACACTACTCACAATAATTTTGCTAACTCGGCCTATCCTGATTGTGCGCCGCCCTCGGCTGCACCGGAAACAATTTCATCAGAAGCAGGAAGGGCTGGTGTGCGTATGCCATCTTCATTAGCTCCCCCTCTTGCGGTGTCTCCTGAACTAGTGAGGGCACCCAAAGATTCACCCGCATCGTCACAGTTACTGTCATCAGAACCTGCATAAGACACAAATGGTTGATTATTCATGACGATGCACGCTATTGCCTATTCTGACATTCATCACGCATACGAGGCCCTCATTCAAAATAACAACTTTCGCTACACAAAATAAAACGCTTCACATTCAAAAGTATGCATACTTCTCCAGACATTACATCTCAGTTAATCTCATACCAGAACTTGCAAGTTCACACACACACACACCACGTTTAAAACGTGCCAGGACAGAGCCTGATGCGCATTCAGAGAACGCGACTTCCCAGGACAAAACCTGCCAGGACACAGCCTGATGCGCATTCAGAGAACGCGACTTCCCAGGACAAAACCTGCCAGGACACAGCCTGATGCGCATTCAGAGAACGCGACTTCCCAGGACAAAACCTGCCAGGACACAGCCTGATGCGCATCTAAGAGACGCGACTTTCGAAGCCAGCCACTCTAGGTCGCCAGCCTCGGAAGCACGCTGCATCGGGGCAGCACCAGTCATACAGCTCGACCAGCAAGGCAATTCGCCTCACACCCAAATACATCAAACGTGCTACTGTAATCATAAGAAAACATTAAAATGTTCGGTTGAATCTTACTTTCAAAAAATGCAGCGCAACTCTCGGGACACCATTCTCCTTTCCAAGGAACCATGTACTGAGCTGCAGAAGTCTTTAGTGCGCTCACGAACCTACCCAAGACCATGGGTACCATTGTGATTTTCACAATGAACCGGGTTCATACTTGGCCCGAGGTTGACACACACATTCGTGTGCATCTCCCCGTCGGTGGTAGCCATTCTACCACCCACCTGACAGAGTGCTATGCTACACTCCTCGCAGGTCTGCCGACATAACCTTCTTCTCAATCTGCCCACTACATACAACGCTGTCCGCTGTCATCCACTAGCCTAACAGAGCCTAAAGTAACCTAACCTAACATGTAAGCTTACATTTTGACCTAACAACTGAACTAATAAGTAGCCTAACGGTTGACCTAAGAACTGACCTAACGTCTGATTTACGACTAACCTAACTTTACTAGAGAAAGCATGTAACTAAATTGGATGACAACAAGCAGAGCCATAGGCAATGTTTATGCAAATTAAGTTGAAAGTGTCTGTCACCGAAGAACGTGCCGCGTAGTCCGAAGCACGACTTCGAGGTACCACTCCAAGGCACCGCTCCAGGACCCCGCTCCAAGGCACCACTCCAGGGCACACCTCCAGAGCCCCGATCCAGGGCACCACTCCATGGCGCCAAACATGTAACAGAAATTAAAACCAAATCGTTATCACGAAACGACGTGATCATCGTGGCTATCCATACATAGCAGGTAGTCAACGCATAGACAATTACCTTCACAAGCTCTCTGACTTAAAAGTTCATTACCAGCACAGTTACCAGTACCAGCACAGGTACCAACAAAATTATTTGACTGCTTCAGCAGAGCTCATACATACAAAGCCGATAGAACCCACAGAACCTGTGGAGCTCTCAATAGAGCTGGTAGAGCTCCTAGAGACCGTAGCGCTGGTAGAGTACCAAGACACAGTAGAACTCGTAGAGAAACAAGAGACAGTATAGCTGGTAGAGCATAACGAGTCAGTTGAGCTCATAGAGCAACAAGAGTCGGTAGAGCTGGTAGAGCACAAAGAGTCAGTAGAGCTCATAGAGCAACAAGAGTCGGTAGAGCTGGTAGAGCCCTCACTAAAGGTCGCTCAACCATAGTACAAACTCACAGTTGTACCATGTCGAAATAACTTTGAACATTCAAAACATCAAACATCATCATCGATGAACACAGAAAAATGAAGAAAGTTTACTCATACCAGTTATGTTCAACCATATCGGGTAGGCTAACGAGCAGCCTCGCGCACTATACAAGCACACAACCCTGCGCGACCAGTAGACGCGCAGTGTCACGCCTCACAGTGTGGCATGCGAGCGCGCAGCATCGCACCCTAGGCGAGCGCACAGCCATGCGCAACCAGGAGCGCGCAGCATCGCGCACTAGGTGGGCGCGCATCCCTGCGCGACCAGTGGACACGCAGTGTCACGCCTTAAGCGCGGCAGGCGAGTGCGCAGCAACGCGCACTAGACAAGCGCACAGCCCTGCGCGACCAGCAGACGCGTAGTGACGCACTTCACACACGCGGCATGCGGGCGCGCAGCCCGGCGCGACCAGAACGCCTCACACGTGGTGAGCGCCGAAGACGAAAGGAACATAGAACAGAAAATGAACCTGTGACCAGTAGGTCACAGCACACACGTCATGTCCATCACAGGTTCTGAGTACCTTTACGAGCAATTTATAGCATCGACGATCAATTGTCTTAACCAGCTGCCACTATGCCTCATACATTCACAACTGAATTTTAACTTCATTGCACTTTATGTAATCCTTGTTTAGTGCGGATTACAACCATTTGGTTTATAAAAGCCTCGTATGTAAAATTACTAACGAGAAAAAGTAAGGATTCTGACAGGTAGGTATGTAGACTCGTAATCGATTTGTATGAAATCAAACTTTAACTATCCACGAGGGTAGATAAACAATACTTCTCTAATCAAAATAGAATGCAACATTCAACAACAAATTACGTAACCTGGTTCGGTAATATTAAAAAAAAATAACCTGTAAAACTCAAGTTAATTTTAACGTTTATCAGAACTATAAATATGTTTGCTCGTCCATACCTGACCTCAACAATTATTGTTTTGTGTACAAGCACTATTCCTTTGTAAAAGTATCACAGAAGCATTAACAAACCCCAAGGGATACTAGCGAGTTTAACAGGTTTTCTTAAACCGCTGTCTTACATCACGAATGCATCGCATCATTCGAAACACAGTGAGCGTTATTAAGAGACACTTTTTATAAACACAGCATGTTTAAAACAATTGAATCGTAAAGTGGGTATAATCTGACTTTTAACCATCACGCATTTATTACGTATTTGACGCACAAAACTTTCTAAATTGCGGATGATTGGTATCCGACCGTAACTAGGTCAAGAGTTTTAAATAACAACCCTCATTTTAAATACAAAAAACCAAATCACGCAAAAACAATTTATCTGTACATCATGCTTTAGCAAAACATTACTACTTTATGTGTTCAAAACTCAGCAAACTTAGAGGCCTCAAGTTATGCATTCAAACTTAGGGTATGAGTCACCTATTTTTCTCAAAAATATTTCTGTACCCGGTCGGTACCCACAAAGGCTCCACTTTTGAACAAGATGTTCACAAACTAGCATTCAGGGCGGTTTAGGGACTCAAATGTATGCGTTATGCCAATAACAACCACTGAGCCAACACAGCTTTCTAATTTAGTGGGAAATTATCATAAAATGGAAATCACGTAAATACAATTGGAGTCTAAACCTTTTCTTAACACAATTAACAGTCAATTCAGTAACAAGAATTACTGTTCATTTACTTTGTGGCTACGCTTGGTGGGTATTACATCCTTAAGCAAATAAATTAAATGGTCTTACCGATGTCGCTTATTACGTCATATCACCAGAGGCTCGATGGTGTCATCACCTCACCACCATTCCAGGCAAATGCCAGGCGTAACACGGGAAAGCGCGCAGCACCGCGGCTCCGAGGCACGCAGCAAGGCACGACAGTGTGTCGCGCAGACTGAATTGCCCTCGTGAACGCTGCCCAGAGCGCCCACGTGGCATGCACAGTTGCACACCCAAGCGCACTCGTGAGGCGCCTCAAGCACACGAGCTGTGCAACACCACATCTCGGCCACACTCCGCGAGCCAGCGTTACCAATCACATGAAAACAAAACACAACTTTAGCACACAAATAAACACTGCACATTACGCGAGTCACCCTTCGAGAGATATCTTGATCGGTCACGTGATCAACTTTAAGCACTTTAAATTTGGGTATGTTCCTTTTTGGTTCATCTCGTATGTGGGCCTATTTAGCGGTCCTTTATCCCACTTCTGAATTTAGGTAACCAGAAGTGGAGTAAAGTGAAACTAAGCAAATATAACAAACCACAATTTATTCTAGTGAACGATTACAACATATCACACATAAAATAACCAAAAAAGGAACACACTTAAATCTGAACACAATTATGACTCATTAAGAGTTTCACAATAACGCAGTTTACAGCTCGGAAGGTGACAAAAGAATGACTACGCGGTAATACAGAGAGCGCTTTTTATACACGTTCCTGCCCGCTTTTATAGGTTTTAGTCGGGTACCTACACTACTCACAATAATTTTGCTAACTATAGATATTTAAAATAATACTTTTACAACTAGGCGTTATTTTCGCTACTAGTTTTCTACAAACAATTACCTTAATTTCATGCAAATTATTGCAGCGATTAAAATGCGCGTTTTCCAGTTCCATCTGTTCCGTGCCTAAACAGATCTGTAGAGCTCCGTCAGCATCAGCGTAGGAGCGAGTGATAATGGATATAAATTAAATAAAAAGAGAGCTTATCTAACACGTCAAGTGCCAGTCACTTGAATTGTACTCAGTTTCCTAACCTTACGTGAGAGTTCTTTTTATACCACTACTAGTTAGCCCTTGACTGCGATCTCACCTGAAGATCAGTGACGATGCAGTCTAAGATGGTAGCGGGCGAACCCGTTAGCAGTAAGGCAGTTATATTAAACCCATTATAACCTATCCCTAATCAATTTATACATGGAGTTTTAGACCGCAACATACATAATGTATGCATGTCTTTGTATTTATTTATGTTCCACCGTAGCGCCCAAACTACTCGGCTGATTTTGATTAGTGAGGTGTTAATCGATTCTTTACAGCTTTCAGATAAACAACTTTCCGAACCGGTGGTAGAGTCTTTAACGTATCATAAGTGACACAAGTGGTCCTACATGAAATAAATAAATCATTTATCATTTATCAAGGTCAAAACCTAATTGATTTTTTGACCCTTATATTTTTGCGCGATTGTAAAACTTGGCGTATTAAACGCGCGTTTTCCTGTCCCATACGTTCCGTACCTAAACATCGATAATGGAGAAAGGAAATAAAGCGAGAGCTTAATCTCACGAGCGCGGATAACTTAATTTGCACTCACAGCTTATTCACTCACGCGAGATGGTACTAAGATATAACTAACTGCAGGAACATTTTATTAGCAGGGGAAAATTGACGCTGTTTTAGCTATTCGCGCCTGATCTCTATCCTATCGTGTCGGATTATCATCAGATAATGAAGGTGAGGGAATAGCAGGTCAAAGACTTTTATACCTTCTGCGTGGTTATTAATTTTCCGTTGAAATTGGTCATGTGACGTGAATAAGGATGAAACCACCCGGTGACGCGACCGCCTCACGCGCACGCTGTCCGTAGTGTGTTTTTCTCCAAATTTAGAGCATAACATACTAGTAATGGATGATGATAGGAATTTCACCAAATTTCAGCCATGCTTAAGACAGTGGCGTGCAATTCATAGAAGCATAAAAGCACTGTATACCCAAATGTAAATATATCAATGCTCATTTTACATCAAAACAGCTAGTAAATAGGTATTCTGATTAACTAATGCCTACCCTAGCTTCAAAACCTGTGCACGCCACTGGCTTAAAAATATCCAATCTTAAAATTGATTGCTATGCCCGAAATTCAGTCGTAAAATAACATACTTTATTGCACACGAAAGAATACAAAGAGTAAAGATATCAAAAACTAAGTGTGCAAAGGCAGCCTTATTGCTTACAGAGCAATCTCCATCAGGCAACCTTTGGTGAGAGGATTGAACAAGATGTGTAGGGTAGTATGGCACCACTACACGCTATTATTAAAAGTAACAGTTGTTAAGTAATAGCTAATTAAAAGTTAAATTACAATCACATTGACTAGTAATAACAGCCGATAGTCTCCATAGAGCTTAATAAGCCGGATATAGGATTTATTAACGGGTGATAATGGAACAAGGCGGGGCTTGCTTCGTCCGATCCTATTATGTAGGAAATTGCATTTCTTAATACGTTCTTATGGTATTTTAGCTATCTATCTCTGTGCCGAATTTCATTCAGATCTTTTCAGTCGTTCTGGCGCGATTGAGTAACAAACATCCATCCATCCAGACTTTCACATTTATAATTTTAGTATAGATGTTATACTAAATGAAGCGGTGGCTTAGACCGTCAATACGGGGTCGCGGGTTCGATAAAAGACCACTAAACTCTAACTTTTCGGAGTTATGTGCGTTTCAAGAAATCAAATTAATATCACCTGCTATGAACGGCGAAGAAACCTTACTGGGTTGATAATGATGATGAAAGAGTTCACACACTTAATATGATATCGCTGGTATCATCTAATAAAAAAAATGTATACAAATATTTCTGTATTGCAACCGTCGTATAGTAAAACTGCATAAGCATACTGCCAGAAAGTTTAATTTCATACACAGCATTAGTAGAAACAGCTTGAAGATTCGACTACACAAACTTGTTAGTTCAAGTTTAAACTTTCAAAAGTCATTATTGTAAGCCGTATGTAGTGCTACGCATGAGCTACGCTGAAAATCCGTAGATGTGCTACGAGGTTGCTACGAGACTACGAACAACTTTCTGTCTACCAACTTCTAATCGTAATCATTCAAAGCAATTTATCACTAATTGTTTTCATTCTTACCTACTGTTTTATTTATGTTTAAGGTTATGATAATTACACTATAATACTATGAATACTCTAAAAAATAAGTGCACGGCATAGTATAAGTTGAGCGCGAACTCGCCAACAAACTACATGTCTAGTTTGGCGAGAAACAAAATTTTGTATTTTTTTTGCATTTCATAAAATAAATAAATAAAAAAAAAAAACAGCGGGATATATACTTAGAGTATCCCTACGTGATCAAATCAGAAAGAAGAAATCCTTAGAAGAACAAAAGTAACCTAACTAACTAAGCCTAACTAAGGGCTAACTTGTAGTGGTAAAAAAAACCTTTACATATTGAGACATTCGGCCGGTTTCTGAAATGTAAATTTCATGTTGAGTCTGTCTCAAAGACTACTTAAGGACTAATTAAGCAAATTTTTGTTTCTGAATTGATATTGGACCGGTTTCTGAAGTAAGCATTCAAGCAAAAACAGCAAGTTCCAACTTTCAAACCTTACACAATATCAATTCAGAAACAAAAATTTGCTTAATTAGTCCTTAAGTAGTCTTTGAGACAGACTCAACATGAAATTCTCAATTCAGAAACCGGCCGATTATGTTATAAAGGAGAATGACCAAAAGTGGGGGCCCATTCTTGCGTTAATGTGGGGGGCCATTCTTGCGTTGCGAAATATACTCAGGATTATATAGTAAAAAAATTATTAAGATATTAACTGGGAGTTTGGAATAATCTGACTTTTAAGTTTTGCGGTTAAGTTTGCTAATTTTTAGGTATTATTTAGCCATTTAGCTTATAATAATATATTTATCACCATGCAGGTTTCCGAAATACGTTAGTAAATATTTATAATATAGATAATTATTTAATTTTTATCTTTAAATTTAAAATAATTGTTTGCGTATAAGTTAATTTAGTTTACTTTGTACCATTTAGATGGCACCACTTGGACTCTAGCTCGCGTAAAGCTAGCGTAACGCCATCTAGGTGGCACAAAGCAAACTAAATTAACTTATCGAAAGAATTATTTTATTTAAAAAAATAATATTAAGTTCATTAAACGTGAAACAAATCTATTCTAGTACAAAACCATACATATTACACGGAGCCCTTATCAATCGTGGCATTTAGCAACAATCCACATTAATAACTAATCACTATCACACGTAATTGACACGCTATTCGAATCGTACTGCCATAGAGTTTTACTTGAGAGGTAGAGTGGCTTTGATATTACTTTATATTGGCTTTATATTATAGTGGCTTTGATATTTATTCATCTAGTCATTAATATTTTGAGCAAAATAACTGACTTTAATGGGTTGGGTAGATGGATGTTACAACGTGGATTATTCTATTGTACACAATTTCCAAATAAAACTAAAATGACAGGTCAAAATTTATCCCATCCCTTTTATAATGGTTTATTTGAAAAAGGACAGCACTAGGTTTACTGTCAATTTAGTTTAGTTTTAAGATTGTATGCCACAGAATTGCCTACAATACTTATTGTATAATTATCTCTACATGTTAGAATTTCCGTTTTACATTCCAAAAGTTCTTCGCCGCAAATATTAAAATGATCCATTTTATATGAATAGCACATCAACAAAAGAATAATAATATATATTATAACGTAGCATTCAAATAACTTGAAATGATTTTTTGTTTCACCGTTTAAAGACGGCCATTTTCGTTTTTTTTTTTAATAATAGAGCTCACTATGAGCAGTCGTCTACATCATCACCAAGCTTAGATTCTATGCAAGTTAATAACAATCGACACGCACAATATCACGAGACGACACATTGAAACACGAGAAAAAACTTGCTAAGTGTCCTTATTTTCTTGGCGTTACGATAATTTCGGTCAAATATCTATGCTCATTCCAAATTCTATTAGTTTTCACCAAATGTCGGCTTAGTATATTACCACTTAAAATAGCTCATAATACCTTTGTGTAGGGGTTATTTTCGAATAACTTATGGTTATATAAGTCGGTTTCGTTCCTAACATTTACAATTTAGGATATACTCGTAGGTATAAATGCGCGCGAGTTGAATGCAGAGCTTGTGTCACCTCAGGGGGCTTACCACCACCTTTTAAATCAGTATAACTCTTTATTATATGACGTACCTTTTCGTCCCTGAAGTAAGAACTATAATTCTGGAACAAGAGCGTCAACAATATTAAAATAATACTGCTTAAAACGATAAACATAATATTTGCAGCCGTTCTCTGTAATCATCTTGTACCCACACACAATCTGATCTATCTATCAACAAAAAATTCAAACCCTTGGGACTAGAAACTTTTATTAATAGAGATTTTAATACAACAGGTTCCTTTTTTATAGAAGGCACTCACTTAGACCAGATTTTCAGAATTTCTGCTTATAATAATAATAATAACTCTTTGGCAACCTTAAAAACGTGCTTTTAGTTTGTTGTTCGTGTGGGAAACGCGTTTCGTCCTGTCATGGTAGTTTGTGCAGCTTCATACACTACAGCACTACAGCACTTTTCGAAAGACAAAAACTTTTCGAACGTAGTGTGTTATATTATTCTGAAAATAATTTCGACAACAATGTCTATGTAGGAGGTTGGTACCATCGTTGAAAGCAGTACTATTTTAAAATGACAGTTTGATATCACGTACCTTAACGTTCCTAATATAAGGATTATAATTCTATGCTACGAAACTCAACAATATTAAAACAATACGCCTTTAAACGATGGTAGTACGTCTGAAAATAGCTGGGTTTAGTGGTTGTTATAATGTAAACCGGATACAAAGGTTTAAAAAGATAAACCTTCCAACGTGAATAGTTAAATAACCAAAATTCCAAAAGCAAAATAGTTCCGACCAACCCTTTGTACTACAAGTTCACAAGTGGTATCGCTTGAAAACTGAGGGGCTACCACCACCTCTTAAATCAGTATTACTTTTTACTATGTGACGTACCTTGACGTCCCTGAAATAAGGACTATAGTTTCGGAGCAAGAGCGTCAACAATATTAAAATAATACTGTTTTACACAACGGTGGTTAGCCCTCTCCGCACCGCATCAAATATTCACAGCTACCTGACCTGAAATTACAGGAGCCTACTATGTTATACCAGAATAAATCCATACCAATGTTTTAAATTGTCTGTCTGTCCATTTGCCACATTTTCACGGCTCACCTAGTCAACCGGTTTAACGAAAGATACAGAGATAATTATTATAAGTTGCATCCCGAAGGGGTTAGGGTACTTCTTATCCTTGAACATCAAAAACTTAAAATCCACGAGAGTAAAGCTTCACAAAGTTATTTTGAAAATGTTGAATATTATGAAAAAGATAATACGTGGGAGGTCTATATTCACTTTATGTATTATATTGATTGTATAATTATCAATTTTAACCATAGGCCACTTAATAATCTCCCTCAATTTGGGCGTGAAGCACAAGTACAGTAAAGTAGGTACGATTACTTAATAGAATTTTTATCTTAAAAATCTAAACTGTTCAGCTAGCTATAATACAATGATTTATGAACTCCTATCTCGTAGCAATACGTTAGATCGCTTCTTTATATTATCTAGCTAATAATTATCTATCTAAGTAATATTATTCTCATCCAAAGAAGAATATTCTTACCTGTTCATCATATCGCCCTCGGGTCGGTTGATGGCGGCGTCCTTTGAGGCGGAGTACACGTAAACCCGCGTGTCCGCCTTGTACCACTTTATACTGTGCATCTCCCCACACGACTTGCCGTCTATCCGACATCGCAGGCGCGCTGTGTTGCCGACCAGCGCTGACGCGTGATCTGAGAACAAAAAAAACATGAAATTAATTTACTATTACAAGAAATCTATACTTAGTATCATAAAACCGAAAAGTGGATGTTTATTACTCAATCACGGCAGAACTGCAGAACGGATCTGGTAGAAATTTAGCACAGAGATAGATTATAGTCTGGAATAACACATAAGCTACTTTTTATCCCGGAAAATTAAAGAATACCGCGGGAAGTGAAATACCTCAATCCACGCGCACGAAGTCGCGGGTATTAGCTAGTTAAAGAATAGGTAAGCAGCGTTCTTACTTTAATTAAATTTATAATAGGAATGATACAAGTCTATAATAAATAATTTTTTACTGATTATATTAAATAGAGGACCTTAAATTCAAGAGCTATTCCATATCCAATTTAAAACCATCGCTTGTCCCAACAGAAAATAAACAATGATATATCGAAACATAGCCGGGTATTTTAAACCGATTATCCCAACATTGACCTAAATTAATCCGAGTATATCCGGGTATCAACCGTTACCCGTGTCCACTCCAATTAAAAACTGGATTGTTGTTATTTAAAACTACAGTATATTCGTTTTGTCTCTGTTAACTTTAAAAAATTGAGTATTTATTGGCAAGCCATGCAGTGAGGTGAAAAAAATATATTTTCGTGCTTTAACTGAAATTTGGAGTATTTTTATACGACTGCCTGAAAAAAGGAGTATATTGTTTTCTGGGTTCATGTTTGTATGTATGTATGTATGTATGTATGTATGTATGTATGTATGTATGTATGTATGTATGTATGTATGTATGTGAGTTTGTATATTCCACCATAACTTCTACACGTCCGAACCGGTGACAACCGGTGGCTTGCAAAATTTAAAATAAACTTGATGGGGTGACCATGATCCCGCATTAAAGACTAAAGTTGAAAAAAAATATTCGAAAATTGAATTAACTATATAATCATCATCTAGAAAATAATGAGTAGATTCCAAAAATATATAACACTATAGTTTAATATCCCGAGTGACACGAGCTATAAATTTTTGAAAAATTAAATACGGGCTACGGCAGAGCGGTCGTATGTTTTAATAATTTTAATTATATTCACTTGTAACAATAAAATTCATACTATCCATACTAATATCATTAAAAAGTCTGTATGTTTGTAATAATGTCCTTTTGACTGGATTTCGGCCGCGGCAACCTATCTCCAGAGAGATTGCCATCTGCACGGGAGATATTATAGTGCACAAGTGTGTGCGCATAAACTCTCTGCGCTAGGTACGGGGTTCTCTCTGTTCCTTTTTTACTCCCATAGCTCGACGGGACGGAAAAACTGACATAACCGGAAATAGATCAGGCAGTTTGTGTAACAATGTTAACCGCTAAAGACGTGCCGCTAAGTAATTTAGCATTCTTTTACGATGCACTGTAGAAACCAATTAGCCCACTACCATCTTGAACTGCATCATGGTGATATTGTAGTAGGCTATCATCATTTACAAGTATGTAGTGGAAGAAAAGACTGATATTTACAAAATTTTGTAAAAAGAAAGTTTAATTCCCCGATATATGTATATCTTTTATCAGCTGGTAACAAATATAAATAAAAATGAAAGTTCAACCAAAATTTTCGGATAAAAGGCAAGATAGGCAAATCGTATCAAACCAATCCAAACACATCAGGCGGAGTGTACACCGCCTAATTTCGCCGAGATAAAGTTACACGGCCAATGAAATTACGCTTAAAGCTGTTTCGCGCGAGTTTCTACTCCACAGAATATACAACAAGAGAAATTCAGCAAGGATTCTGTGGAAACAAGATCACGCTTTTTCTTGGAATAAAATCTCTGTTATGTTAACAACGCAGTGGAATAGTGGACTGCCTCGTTGGTCGACTGCGGCGACGAGGTTCTGGGTTCGAGTCCCGGGTGGGGCCATAATTAGGTTTATCTTGGAAGGCTACATTTCATCCCGGAAGATTAAAGAGTTTCCGCGGGAACCAAAAAGCCTCTTTCCGCGCGGACGAAGTCGCGGGCATCAGCTAGTAAAAAATAAAACCCGGCTGGGTTTGTTGTGGGCTCTTCTCAGAGCAGGGCGCGTTTGAAACATGTAACTTTATTGACGTCCAAAATGTGTACATTGTACCTGACTTGAACAACATAATCGAATTGATATGAGATCTCTAATATTATTATGTAACTAGCCACAGCCGAAGCCAACGCCATTTAGCATTACTTTCCAAAATAACTCTTTTGGAATTTGAACCTGGATCCTCTTACTTAAAATCACAGCTTTCACGACTACACTAGGGACGTAAAACACATTTTAAGCGGTTTCACGTAAAATCCCATTTTACAAAATCAACAAGAAAATTCTCTGAAAACAGAATTACACTTTTCTCAGAATAAAATCTCTGCTGTACTAACATCGTAGTGGAATGGTGGGTGGTTAAAGTTATTGCACTAAAGCGGTTTGGAGCTAACATAAAACGGACTTCGTTTAAAGGAACGTGACTTGGAATAGTTTGTCGATATTGCGTTTCTATTAACTTCAAAACAAAACACTTCGAAATATCCCAGCAAAACATTGTAGTAAGTAAGCTTACAGCAATTTGTGCTCCGCGTGGATTTATATATATAGATATAATCTTTAAAGAAAAGAAAGTAAAGAAAAGCCTATGTCCTTTACCAGGACGCATCATATTACGATCATATTATCTCTGTACCAAATTCGTCAAAAATCATTGAACAGAATGGGTTATAATCGATTTAGTGTTAGTGCTAATGTGGAATTAGTGGTTTGAAATTTGTATGAAGTCTTCAATGACTTTTCGGTAGTCTTTATAGTTTTAGTAAAATTAGTTTTTTTTTAATTGTTATAGAATAGGCTTGCGCTTGACGACACGCAATGATGATGTCTAGGTTGGAGCGCGCTTGTCTTGGATGTACTTAAGTGATACGTGGCGGGGAGTACATGCGCTGGAAGAGCATTCCACATCCTGGCGGTTCGTATCAGAAACTTCGACTCCATCGACTCTCTACTTTCGATTTAAACCGCTCTCAGCTTGTGAATTGCATCATTATCGTAACATTGTTGGTCGTGCACGGGACACATGTGACAAGTGATATTAGGATTATGCAACTAATAGTCGAACCGCAAACTGGCACGGCGACTGTCTGTGTGTATGTGCAACTATTTATTGAGATACTAGTTGATGCCCGCGACTTCATCCGCGTGTTTTAAGTTTTTTTTTATTCCCGCGGGAACTTTCCAGCATAAAATGTAGCCTATGTCACTGTCCAGGTCCCAAACTATATCCAATATCCATGCCAAAAATCATGTCGATCCGTTTCTCCGTTGCGGCGTGATTGAAAGACAAACCAACAAGCTAATAAACCAACAAAACAAACATATTATAATAGTAAGTTTTTTTTTATCCACTACAAGTTAGCCCTTGACGATGAGATGATGCAGTCTAAGATGGTAGCGGGCTAACCTGTTAGGGCCATGGCAGTTATATTAAACCCATACCCCTATTCGGCTTCCACACGGCATCGTACCGAAACGCTAAATCGCTTGGCGGCACTTCTTTGCCGGTGGTAACTAGCCACGGCCGAAGCCTCCCATCAGGCCAGACCAGGGAAATTCAGAAATTATAAATTCCCAAATTGACTCTGCTGGAGATAGATTCCGGAACACGTTAAGACAGTGCTACAAACTGCGCCACGGACGTCGTCATATTTATGAATCAAATCCAATAGTTGTTGATTAAAATAAACTTTCACTTTTTAAGTGGTCGAGAAAATAAACCCGACTGAGTTTGGGAGCTCTTCCAAGACCAGGGCGCGTTTGGAACCCCCGTAGCTTTGGTTTTAACAAGCTTTTGCCCGTGGCTTCCCTCAAACAGTTTGATTTTAAGACAAACAAAACCAATTTTTTACCCCCATATGGGTTTAAATTTCAAAAAGCCTTTTAAAGCGGATGTCTACGTCATAGTAGCTACGAGTATCTGCACACCCAGCCCGCTTCGTCCAGTGGTTTGAGTTGTGCCTTGATATCTATCAAGTCAGTCACACTTCCCTTTTATTTCGATTTAGATATACAAGGGCAAGATTTAAATTGTAGTCTTATAGCTTACCTATTCTATGGTTATAGTATCTCTCTCTCTGTGTCGTATTCTTCATTACTGAGGGTCGTGACCGCATACCATTAATCGCATAATGGTAGGAGTTTGCTTGGGAAATTAATGTTGTGGGTTCCCACGTCTTTCCGCATACGACTCGACTAAGAGTATTTAAACCCTTAGGTTTGATACGATTATCAGATGTTAGTGACAATAGCCGGGACCGACGGCTTAACGTGCTCTCCGAGGCACGGAGGAAACGAAAAGACCAAATTTGAACCTCCAAGTTCGGTCACCCATCCAGTTACCGACTTGAGTCAACGTTGCTAAATAATCGCCATCGATTGATATGCGTTGTCACAGCTAGGCCACTCGTCCCTCATGCCATATTTATGGTTATAGTATCATGCGCAACTATTAACTTGTAAGAGACGTGCTTTGGGCGGCACAGCAAGGCTCAGGCTCAGTCGCTGCAACTTGGCACTGTTGCGTCATAATCCAATTCGGGGGAGATTCTGCGCTTGTAAACACTTTGTTTGGAAAGATATCCATACTCCATACCAATATTATAAATGCAAAAGTGTGTCTTTCTGTATGTCTGTCTGCTACGCTTTCACGACCCACCTGTTCAACAAATTTTAATGAAATTTGGTACAGGGATAGGTTGTATCCAGGGGAAGGATATAGGTTACTTTTTATCCCGGAAAAGGAGGTCGGCGAGCTCCCATATAGTGTTTGACCCAAACTTGAGGTTCACGTTCACGCATCAAACTTCTCATACTTCTTATAATAAACCAGACTAACAAAAAAGTTTATGAAAGTCAATCAAATAAAGTTGGGAGAAAAAAGATATTCGTAGTAATAGTTAAAAGTGAGGTTACATTTCTATTTCATGGTTTTTAAGCCAGATGACCATTTAATAGCTTTGAAAAATCTATCAGGCACTGCAGATCATTATCTGACTATGTACCAAATAGTAATACGCTTTCATACCTACATAAAAACAAGTTACCTACCTGCTGGGTACATTAAACCTATAGTAGGTATGTAATTCATAACGTGGCCAGTAAGTATATTATGACATACAAATTGATGGTTGTTATACTATTCTTACTATTTGAAAAGGGGGTTAACCCTAACGCGCTTATACATCGCAACTTTTGGGCGTTAGTCGCATTTACAACGCGCAACAGAAGCAAAACAGTAGCGATACAATCGCGTCGCGATGTATCGTATTTATAACGCGTGAGCTTTCAGGGGTAAAAGAAGAGCGAGGGGTGCCGGCGGTGCAGAACTGTATCGATAATGCATCGCCTTTAAATTAAATTAACGATTTTAATTAATTTTAATTAATTATTTATTAATTAATTACTATCGCATACTGTATACGCCGACGCCCTGTCTAATATATCTCTTTCTCTGTCTACGTACTCCCGCCATTGCATCGACCGAATGACACTAACGATGACAAAGTTATTTATGAATATTTTCATTGTGATGATTAAACTATTAATAGCATAATATGTACCTAGTTATAAAGTTAGACTGATATTATTTTGTGAAGACTGCTTTATAACTAACTAGTTTTGTTGTTAAATATCAGTACTTACTATAACTTAACTAAGAATAAAACCAAAAATAAAAGTACCTACTAACTCTAATGAGAACGATATAAATTATGATTTATGTAAACTATAAAAACCTTTTTATTTCAATCCTACCTACGAAGTTTAGCATTGATAATAATAATTGTCCTAACAGATAGTTGGATTGAAGTACAAATATGTATGGAAAAAAGTATTTTGTAACAAATAAAATACACTTAGTTTCTTTATGCTAAGCAGAGTTGTGTAACTCGAATTCCATTCCGAGTTACCTGAATTTCACATCTCTACTACGGTCCACGAATGACATTTGATTGAGTTTGACAGTAATTGACATTTGACACGTTAGTTTCTACTTTTATACTCTGCCGGGTGACCGCGTATCTTTTGCATCAATCATTGATACATCACAATCACCTTCGATTGGCTGAATTTATGGTATTCTTGCTGCGTCAATGGCGATTTCGTCCAATAGTGGAAGAGTGTTAACCAATCAGAAGTGATTGCGATGTATCAATTATTGATGCAAAAGATATGCGGTCACCCTGCGGGTATCTATACTCCGTATTGCCATTAGAACGACTTTTTTTATTGTTTCGTAATAATTTTTATTTTTGATCCCCATCTTCTAAAAAATTGATGTTTACACAGAAAAATACTTTGAAATATATTAAAAAATATTAAATGATTTCTGAATCTGAATGGTTTTTAAATTAGCTGGGTCAGACTTCGCCGATCTCCTTTAGCAGTTCCCGCGGGAGTTAAAAAAATATTAATGCACGCAGACGAAGTCGCGGGAATCATCTAGCGTTACTATAAATAGAGCGAGCCAAAAGTTAAGGCAATCTATAAAATAATCACGTAGGATGATAAAAACATAACTATTTTTTATTACTAATGACTTGAAAAATCTGTACCGTTCGCAGAGAAAGTTTCAAACAACTCGTATTAATCATAACATCCTGCTATTTATCGGAGATGTTTGCTTCTTACTTATGCGTGTAGAGTCCGCACATTTCGCGTTATCTTACTCTTACCACTCTTACTAATATTATAAATGCGAAAGTTTGGATGGTGGATGTATGGATGTATGGATGTTTGTTACTCAATCACGCCCCAACGGCTGAACGGACCTGGCTGAAATTTGGCACAGAGATAGATTATAGTCTGGAATAGCAATAGGCTACTTTTTATCCCGGAAAATTAAAGAGTTCCCGCGGGAACCAAAAAACCTCAAACCACGCAGACGAAGTCGCGGGCATTCGCTGGTTATTTTATATTTATGAAGAGAACCTTTTTTTTCTTTAAAGACAATAAAGAACGAAAGCGTCACCAAAAAGAGATTTTTGTCTCTTTTTGGTGACGCTTAAATAGGATTTAGCCTGCGAGAGAATGAGACAGATTACACGTTATATTTATCTCATTCTCTCGTAGGCTACTTTTCCGAAGATTCACTTCTGTGCACACACACACTTTTTTTTATTAAAATTTTGCAAATGAAAATGTAAAGGCCAATAAAATAACCAGAATTTAAGAAATGAGCCGTACATCCGTAGCTACTAATATTGTAAATGTGAAAGTATATCTGTCCGTCTGCTATGCTTTCACAGCCCGTAAATCATATATTTAAATAAATCGTACCTACTACGTTTGTTGCTAAAAAGATAAATAACTATCTAATGCCCACGACTGCCTGTATTATTCCAGGCTATAATCTATCTCTGTGTCAAATTTCACCCCGACACGTTCAGCCATTCAGGCGTGATTGAGTAACAAACATACATCCATCCATCCATCCAAACTTTCGCATGTTATTAATTGTGGCACGCTCTCGAGAAGGCCTATGTCCACTAGTGAATGTATACAGGCTGATGGATGGATGGATGGATAGTATAATGTAACTAAGTCACTATATAGGTATATTTTTTCTGTCAACAGTACATAAAAAGTGTTTCAAGACGACGCCGCAACGAATGCTTAAAATTTTGTTTCTGTCACTACATTAGCAGAAGATTACAAGTTTTATCGTCCCGCAGCCGAACTTCAGTCGTTTTAACTTAATGGTACATAAACACAGCGAAACAGGCGAAACCAGGGAGCTGTCATACTCTAGAGGCGGTGATACCTTTCAAAGCGGTGATACAAGTTATTTTAGTACGGGTGTCTAAAATCCTTTGTTCAAATGTATCGGAATAATAATAACCTTGTTTAGTTTTTAAGAAGTATATTGTATTTGTGCATAATATTATGTATTCAAAATAAATAAATTGAAATTGAAATTGAAAGAAAAAAATAACCTCCTTCACAACCACCGTGAATTGGCACCTTTGGCTTTGTTAAATGCAACAATCGCGGCAAAGAGGACTCTGACACCATGACAGAGGATAATTTGAGTGCAAAAATTAAAAAAAAAAGAAAGACTTTTTGGCGGTTCTTCATGCTAGGTACTGAATCAGTGTTAGATTCTAAGGACGGTGTTTAGTGCTGTATGACCTTCAAAAAGAGTACAATTTGGTAACGCAGAAAGAGATAGTTTGAAGCAGCTCTTAAAGAAACTAGAAAACAAAACACAAAATTAAGGCTTACTTTAGTTCCTATACATTTTAGTACCTAGTCATTATGAGGCTTTGCTTTTTTAACATCTCGTGTACAAAATACTCAACTCAATGTGCTAACTGTTATATTTTCTTATACATTTTATAAAACGCGTGACTTGTGATCATAAATCATGAGTTTGGACATGCCAAACAGAATTCCTAAGTTTGGAGATTAATCAATGCAAAGTGGCCTCCAAATTGTATCCAATTTGAGGTTATATTAAAGTGGTAGGCGTGCATCACTTACGGACTGATAAGGTTGTTTAAACTTTTCTTTTTGAAAATTGTTATTATTTCTAAATGCTGCTAGCAAAGGATAGAATATTGGAAAGAAGCAGGCGTTAAAGACTATTGACTTTACAATCGTGCATATACGAGTCAAGATCTGAGGATGCTTCGGTGTTGAAGTGAAGCGTACTTTGAGACTAATTTGGAAGATTTGTGTGGTGTGGTGTTGTGGCGGTACGAATTGCTGGCTTACTGGGCGGTGAATATCGCAAACTACATGTGTAAGCTACACGTTGTACCACATAGATTTGTCTGCTTTGGCGGATTATAGCGAGCTAGATGATACCCGCGACTTCGTCCGCGTGGATTGAAGTTTTTTGATTCCTGCGGGAACTCCTTAATTTTCTGGGATAAAAGGTAGACTATGTCCTTCCCCAGAAAACCACCTATCCTTGTACCAAATTTCATCAAAATCGGTTGAACAAAATATGGGCCATGAAAGCTTTATAATATTAGTATCAATTAAGCTTCTCGTTCCTTTTATGAGGACAGAATGATTTCAGTCCGCCAAATTTTCTTAGTTATCATTTTGTGTACGATGTTACCAATGTCCTAACTAAGGTTAAAATAAACAATTCAGCATAATCCCAAACAGTTTACAGCGGGATTTCCGGGATAAATTAAATAAACTTAGGTCAGTCGACCTCTTCCCCGGTCCAGCCCGGGCCCGGAGGATTACAGATTACAGCGGTAATATTGTTAAACCTTTCACAATTACATTTGTAATACATTTGCCCCGTTTATCGGGTGATATTCAATTTGCATTTTGTTCGACACTAATCTATGAGATAATGTTTTACTATTATGGTTTTATCCGTGATAATATTTTTTTGATATTGTTATAATTGAAGTGAAACTTCTTTAGAATCGTTGTGATTTGAAAATCAACGAAACGAAAAAGCGACACCAAACATATTCCGATTTAGCATGCGGGAGAATGAGATTGAATACAAGTTATTTAAATTTTATCTCATTGTACTAGGCTACTTTTTTGAAATTTCACTTCTGTCGTGTGTGAATTGCACACACACACACACTTTTTTTTTTAATTAATTCAAATCACGAACGTCAATAATATTAAAACAATATACCTAAGCCAATATAAGCGATGGTAGTGTCCCCCAGTATGTTTGACGTAGTAAAACGTAATCACAATTAGTACAATACTTAAAAGTTTCTCGAAATTGGATTAGGTCCAATTAGGTAACTGTTTGGAATGAAATTACATTTTTTTCCCTTCTCGTCAAAATTAAGATGTCAAGTGAAAAATTAAGTAACATCATTACGCTTTCCAGATTTTTGAGCATTTGCTTTAGGTAAAGTCCTTATAATAATTATTTTTACGTTAAATTTAAAAAAATCTTTTATTAAAATGTTTATTTTATTCTTAGAATCAGCAGCTTATTATCACAATATTGTCCGCGTGAATTGAGGTTTTGTAATTATAATGGGGTTTGTAAACTTAGCAACTTGTAACTTGTAAGTTTGTAACTTGCAATGAGTAGGGATTTAGCGAAAACCTACTTGTTTACTTTTTTTCTGGTTAAGGAATCCATACATTTTTATAAATGCAAAAGTTTGTATATCTATCTGTCTTTTACGCTTTCACGGCCTATCATTTCAACAGATTTTGACGAAAATTCGTACAGATATAGGACATCCCGGGGAAGGACGTACGCTACTATTAATATAGGAAAATTAAGGAGTTCCCGCGGGAATAAAAATACCATAACAAGCCATAACCATACTTACATCTTCACAATAATTTGTCACAAAAATGTTTTACACAGACGCTCAGAAGTTTGTAGACGCGCAAATAAACTTCTCAGGTCAATAATTGAAGCCTATAAATTACAAAAGACGCCGAACTTCCGATATCGAGAGCGCCGAATACGTCCGAGTTTCGCCGAAAACGCCGAACCCACATAAATTTTCGGCGAATCGTCAACCAATTACGGCCTTGCAGTTTTATGGGTGAAGTTGTGAGATATAATTCTTTTTTATCGCCATAGTTTTTAAAAGGTTAAAAGCGACGTTAATTTATTGCCTAATTTTAGTTGAAAAGTAACCATGTCGGGAAATCGAACCCTTGTTACAAATTTAACTTTTTTTTTATAGAAGCAGGCGTTACTTTGCGGATGTCCATGATAATCAAGGACCAAGAAGATTAATCAAATAAATATTATAAATGCGAAAGTTTGGATGGATGAATGTATGGATGGATGGATGTATGGATGGATGTTTGTTACTCAATCACGCCCCAACGGCTGAACGGATCTGGCTGAAATTTGGCACAGAGATAGATTATAGTCTGGAATAGCACATAGGCTACTTTTAATCCCGGAAAATTAAGAAGTTCCCGCGGGAACTATAATAACCTCAAATGGATGTTTGTTACTCAATCACGCCAGAACGGCTGAACGGCTCTGGATGAAACTTGGCACAGAGATAGATTATAGTCTGGACTAACACATAGGCTACTTTTTATCCCGGAAAATTAAAGAGTTCCCGCGGGATCCACAAAACCTCGATCCACGCGTACGAAGTCGCGGGCATTAGCTAGTTCGCTATAATTCACCAATGCACCAATGCAAACCGACAAACCTATGTGGTGCAGCGTGTATCTTGCAATATTCACCGCCTAATCAACCAGTAATTCTCGCCGGCACAACACCGCACCACACAAATCTTCCAAATTATTCTCAACGTACATATTTTCACTCCTACACCGTAGCATCCTCAGATGTTGATTCGACATGATTTATGGTGGTCTTTACATTTTGTCTGCTTTGGTGGATGGCCAAAAATCACGTCAATACGTTGCTCCGTTGCGGCGTGATTGAAGGACAACCCCAGAAACAAGAAACTAGCAAACAAACACACTTTCACATTAGTAATATTAGTATGATTAAGCTTCTTGTTCCTTGATTGATTTTTTTTTAACTTCTGGGTTTGCGCTTAAAATTGTTCTTATATTTTTTTTTACCAAATACATGGGACGCTGTGACTCTATGCTGTAGCGAAGTTATAGCACTTTTATTAAATCAACGCAACCACGACCGTTCATAATACTTTGTTAAACAGGATTACGGTCTACAAAATTTCATACAAAATTTAACAAACTAACATTTAATGAACTAGTGGCAACTCTGCCTGTTCGCTCAGGCGAGGACCCAACAAAGTTGTTGTGTTAGCAAATGAACAAACTTATCCAATAAAAAACTCGTTCAATATAAAGGGATCTGTATGTGATTTAAAAAGTTAGGTACCATGTTATTCTAACTTTAATTAGGTTTACTCCATAAACAGTGTGGAGAACGACCTCAGGCGCAGTGGTGAATACTGTGTTATTAATTATATTATTCCTTAGTTCTTCACAGAGATTCTTCAGTGAGTCTTTGTTTGGCCAAAATTCAGTAGTGTGTATATAGCATGTGTGTAAGTCTTCCAAAACACAAAACGTTTCGATGTATATGTCACCGTAAGATTGTAAAAATCGTTAGATTATGATCTAACTCGCAAAATTGTAAACTGTCGAATGATTACAATATAACGGATTATTTTTCGGTAGATTGTAATCTGTTAGGTTTATTAACCCGATAGAACCTAAGTGACTTGATTACTTATGTCGAACCCTAACCTAACCTACAAGAAAGAGACAAGAAAACGTAAATACAATGAATATTTCAAAAATTGACACTCGGAACATTGAACGGTTCACAATCCGTCGACGGTTTACAATATCGCTAGTTGGATTACAATCTAACGGTTTTTGCAATCTTACGATAACATATATAAAGTGACCGCAAATCGTATTGCCCATATTGGATGGAGCGCGAACGCTGGCAACATTGGCTAAATTCTCCGATATTTCAATACTGTCAAACGCACGTACTGGGGCCTACTGCCAGCGCTTAAAGCAATACTTAAGCAATATTACTAAAATTATAGTTTGTTGTCACGAATCTTGACGTTCCTTAAATAAAGGTTATAATTCTAAAACACGAAAGTCAAAAATTATAAGCAATATGTCTATAAGCGTTGGTAGTTAGGTATGGCCCCTGAACGTCATGAATGTCGGGGGAAATGGGGCTGTGGCACATCTGCGAGAGATTTTGTGGTATGGGGTATGCATCATTGCTTGAATAGATTGATATTACGAATGAATCCTCTCTCTCTCTGCGCCGTATTCCTCATTACTGAGGGTCGTAACCCCTTTCCATTAATAATGGTAGGAGTTTTCTTGGGATAATAATGCGGTGGGTTCCCACGTCCTTCAACATGTACCATATATGAATCATACCAATATTATAAATGCGAAAGTGTGTTTTTTGGTTGGTTTGTCCTTCAGTCACGCCGCAACGGAGCAACGGATCAACGTTTTTTGCACGGGTATAGTTGAGGTCCTCGAGAGTGACATAGGATACTTTTTATTCCGGGAAATTAAAGAGTTCTCGCGGGAACCAATAAACCTAAATAAACGTGGACGAAGTCGCGGGCATCAGCTAGTATTATTATACAACGCTGTATGCTAATTGCAAGTATTCCAATCTTCTCCTTATCAAGAAACCTCCAAAACCAAATCTTATTTAGCGAATGTTTTCATATGTGAAATTAGATAGCCCCATTTCCATATTACAGTCGTTTAGGGCATGATGGCGGCTGTGACGTCATCATTTATGTCGATTCCATCTTTACGGCATTTGTTTTTACGGCTTTTCTCAGTAGAATCTGTTTTCCGATCTGGTGGTTAGGTTAGGTTAGTTAGTTAGTTAGTTAAAACATGACGTAGCTTATGAGACACCTGTATACGCTATAAGATGAACTCCCTGGCGCATTGTTAGGCGCTGTGGGCTTGTTTAGAAGTCCCGGGTTCTATTCCAGGGAATAAATAACTTCTGAATTTTCTCTGGTGGGAGGTTTCGGCCGAGGCTAGTTACCACTCTACTGGCGAAGACGTGTCTCAGTTTCTTGCCGGTCATTCTCAGTAGAATATGCTTTCTATGATTTATGGCTAGGGGTTATGACCCTTAGAAATGAGCTAAATAGAGAGAGAATTGTAAATAATACCTCAAATCAATGCCTATTTTACGCATCCATATCCATAATACTAACATTATAAGTGTGAAACTGTGTCTGTCTGTCTTGTATGTTTTCCCGGCCCATCTTTTCAAACGATTTTGATGAAATTTGGTACAGAGGTAGGATGCATCCTGGGGAAGGACATAGGCATTTTTATCCCGGAAAATTAAGGAGTTTCCGGGTAATCTAAAATGAAATCAACGCGGACGAAGTCGCGGGCACTATCTAGTTCTCCATATGTGAAATTAGGTCGCCCGTTTTCTTCTTATTATAGTCGTTGGGGGCATAATGGCGGCAGTGACGTCATCGCTTACGTCATGATTCCCACTTTTCGGAAGTTGGAAGGCTAACAAGGTCGTTGGTTTGCGTTTAGGAAAATTTTCGGTTGTGTATGATTATGTAGAAAGTTCACTGGTTTATGGACTTGTAATGTGGGTAACTTTGGGATTGTTTTGTGTTACGCGCGTCTTTGATGGAAAATATTTTTGACATAATAATAATAATATAATCATACAAATCATACTAATATTATAAATGCGAAAGTCACTTTTTTTGTTGGTTTGTTGGTTTGTTGGTTTGTCCTTCAATAACGCCGCAACGGAGCAACGGATTGACGTGATTTTTGGCATGGGTATAGTTGAGGACCTGGAGAGTGACATTGGCTACTTTTAATCCCGGAAAATTAAGGAGTTCCCGCGGGAATAACAAAAAACTTAAACCACGCGGACGAAGTCGCGGGCATCAGCTAGTATTATATAAGATGCGAAAGTATGTTTGTTTGTTGGTTTGTCATTCAATCGCGTCGCAACGGAGCAAACGGATCAATGTGATTTTTGCCATGGGTATTGTTGAGGACCTGACGAGTGACATAGGCTACTTTTTACTTTTTCGCGTGGTTAATTATGAAGCATTAGTAAATGCCCGGGACATCGTCTGCGCGGATTATGTGTTTTTTAATTCGCATGGGAATCCTTACTAATATTATAAATGCGACGAAAGTATGTCTGTCTGTCTGTTACGCTTTAATGGCTCATCTTTTCAACCGATTGTGATGAAATTTGGTATGAGGTAGGTTACATCCTGGGTAAGGACATTCCGGAAAATGAAGGAATTCGATATAAATTATATTAATTTTAAATACCACTCACGTATGCGATCAAATAAATTCATTTTTCTTTCCTTTTTTCTAAAATCATAAAAGGTATCATAAATACCTGGCCCGGTTCATGTATAAAATTCAGAAATGTGTAAACATCATATACTTACTCGAAATTTAATATCCGTATTCCGTGCAATAAACAATATCCCTGAAATGTTCCGGGTAAAAATGTGTTATTGTTTATACAGTGAAGGGTGTTTCCTATTTGTTTGCTTTAACCCTAATTAGTAGGAAGGGATGTCATAACCTCAAAAAGAGGTTTTGTCTAACTTCAAAAAGAGTACTACGGTACCTACTTTGAATAAAATATTTGATTTTGATTTTTTTTGATAACCTTCAATTTATCTTTGAAGCTTCAGAAACACCTGTGTTTAATAACATATATCATCAGCATTAATCATCGGCCCATCACTTAGCATGACTCTCCTCTCGGAATGAGAAAACTTCGAAAAAGAAGACCATAGGCTACCACGTTGGTCAAGTGCACGTTGGTCAAGTGCACGTTGGTAGACTTCATACAACTTTGAGAACATTATAGTAAGTAGTAATAATAATTTGTTTATTTCGTGAATTATTAAAATAGTAATTTTGAGTAATATTGTTTAAGTATTTCTTTAAGCGTTTGCAGTATTCATGGCAGTAATACTGGGTCATCATTAAGGGTATATATAGGGTATCTTTATCGCGAAAAACGAAAGAATTCCTTCATAATAAAGGATGAAACTTTTAGGAGAATTTACTCCATAGTTCCATCAAATCTAAATCGAGTAAAAAATAAGATTTTTATAGTTTTTTGTGTGCGAAGCCGGGTGTTAAGTGTTATTACATTATTCATCGATCACTTGCCGGAAACGGTCCTAAATTGAAACGATATTTCGGACAACAATGCACTATATTCTACACAATGTAGCCCCATCTGGTTGGGACGGCGATTTTCCCCGGAATTTTTCGTGTCCACTAAGTGTATATACGTGTTTGGAGGCAGAACCTTCACGCTTTGGAGGTCATTGTGACATCGATACAAGGAATATAAATTGACCATTCTAATGGGTATAAAATTAAGAATAGTCCCACAAACTTACCTGCCCCGGTGGATAAAATTGGAACTAATATATAATATGTATATTTAGATTTTGTTTTTATTTTATTTTTGTAGATACTAGCGATGCTGTCACCGTGTCAATAAAGTTTGTCTGTCTTTAGATTTTGTATTGATATCTGTACTAAGGAGTTTTATAAGTAATGATGATTAAGCGAGGAATGAGCTGCTCTGAGTGCAGCAAAATCGGTTGAACAGATGGGCCGTGAAAGCGTAGCAGACAGACAGACAGACAGACATACGGACAGACAGACACACTTTCGCATTTATAATATCAGTATGGAATTAGTGTGGATTGCTTTTATATCTTCTTTTGACGTAAAAAGACAAATCATATTACTTTTAACCGTGTCCTTCGGTAGCTTCGTTAGACAAATAGAGATAAGGTAGACATAATTTTACTCGTTGTGCGCATGCTAGCCCTACAAGGAGGTCGTTTATTATTGCAGCAACATAACTTGTAACAAAACTTGGCCTATAACATTAAGCGGCTGACTTGGATCGCAACTTGAGCGCCAAAAGCTTGGGAACCCGAATTAGCTCGTTATTTATGTGGCGGTAGAAATGCGGCGGATGATTTCCTATTTCCCGGGAATTTCGCGGTGTAACTAGTATCCTTGCTATATCCATACTAATGTTATAAATGCGAAAGTGTGTCTGTCTGTCTTCCAAGTTTTAACGGCCTATCTTTTCAACTCATCTTGATGAAATTTGGTACAGAGATCGGTTGTATACCGGGGAAGGACAAAGGCTACTTTTTATCCCGGAAAATTAAGGAGTTCCCCCGGGAATCTGAAAAACTCAATCCACGCGGACAAATTCACGGGCATCATCTTGTATATATCTTACTAATATTATAAATGCGAAAGTTTGGATGGATGTATGGATGTATGGATGTTTGTTACTCAATCACGCGCCAACGACTCGGATCTGGCTGAAATTTGGCACAGAGATAGATTATAGTCTGGAATAGCACATAGGCTACTTTTTATCCCGGAAAATTAAGGAATTCTCGCAGGAACCAAAAAACCTAAATCCACGCGGACGTAGTCGCGGGCATCAGCTAGTTATATTATAAAGGCGAAAGTGTATCAGTCTATCAGCTACGTTTTAATAGCTCATCTTTTCGACCGATTTTGATGAAGTTTGGTGCAGAGATATATTGCATCCCGGAAAAGGACATAGGCTATAGAAATATAATAAAATATTATAAACTAGATGACGCAAACGACGTCGTCCGCGTGGTTTAAGGTTTCTTTGATTCCCGCGGGAATACTTTCATTTCCCAAGATAAAAAGTAGCCTTATTTGTCGCCGTGAAGTTTGATAAAAACTTTTAGAATAATTTATAATTTTCTAGAAATATTATGTTAGCTAACTAGATCTCTTAATAAAGTTTTCCACAAATGCGTTTTAAAAAATTAGAAGAAACGCTCAAAACTGTCCATATCCCTCTCTCATTATAAAAATACAAGGGTAGAAATGGACGGAAAAGTTTCTTTGTTGCGTGTAAAGGAACTTTTATTTTTGAGGCTTATTATTCAGTACACCATTGATATGAATAACCGAAGAAAACCCAGCTATTGTGCACTCTTCTCAGACTTCGGCGCGTTTGGAACCCTCGTAGCTCTAGGTTTAAGATACCGTGATAAATTATTATCTTTATCACTAGGTATATTAATTTATTGACGTTCAAAATGTGTACTATGTTTGAATAAAGATATTATATTGAAGGTACCTATTGTATATCTTGTAAATGGTGCAAGTGTAAAATAGCGGGAAAAGAAAAAGATAGACAGACACTGATACACTTTTGCATTTATAATATTATATGAATGACACTGATTTTTGAATGATTGACTGAATGAATGAATTTTTTTATTGCATACTGAATGATGAAATCCATGAGATTGTAGGTTTTTTTATACAATAAAAAGTGTGTGTGTGCAAATTACATACGGCAGAAGAGAAATTTCAGAAATGTAGCCTTTTTTATGCAAGCACCTGATTCAAAGTGACAATGCAGTCTAAGATTGTAGCGGGCTAACCTGTTAGGGGTATGGTAGTTATATTAAACCCATACCCCTAGTCGGTTTCTACACGGCATCGTACCGTACGTCTTTGCCTTTGTCTTTTTACGTGGTAACTAGCCACGGCCGAAGCCTCCCACCAGACTAGACCAGAGAAAATTCACAAATTATGAATTCTCAAATGGACCCTGCCGGGAATCTAACCCGGGATCTCCCACGGCAAGTCAACTGCGCTCAGCACTGCACCAGGGAGCAGTCAGTCAGTCAATCACCTTTTCCTTTTATATATTTAGATTTTTAATATCAACGGTATAATAACATAAAAGGAAACTTGTAATTCTGCGGCAGCGTAATCGCGTTAATTCAAGTTTGCATCCCTTTTACTGCTTTGTTGGAAAACGAGATAACATCTTGTTAGAATCCTTTGAGGGTTTACTCGTTATATTTTTCTTTTTTAATCAGATTGGGCCAAAATGGGCGTTCAAATAAGACCTTTTTACATTTTGATTTTGAAATGGAATGAAATGATTTTTATTTCACGTAGGACCACGTATACCCCTTAGCTTGACTTAAATAATATACGAGTAGGTATCTTATCTATACTAATATTATAAATGCGTAAGTTTGCATGGATGTTTTCTACCCAATAACGTCTGAATCTGGATGAAATTTGGCACAGTCATAGAATATAATCTGGAATACCATTTAGGCTAATCTGATCTTCTGAGTCTTTTTTATAATTATTATTTAGACTAATGCCACATCCACGGACTGTGCAAAACATAAATAAAAACCATTATTTACCCTCCAAAATGGCGGGCGGATAGTGTGTCATTTTTCCCCTGTCACGCTACTTCCGGCGACGTGACTGATGGGTTCTATTCCTGGTTGCGAGCTTCGGGTTGTATATCTCTTAGTTTTAATGGCTGTTTACTCTACTAGCTGATGCTTGCGACTTCGTCCGCGTGGATTGATGTTTTACTTTTACTCTCTTCAATTTTCCGGGATAAAAATTGGCCTATGTGTTATTTTAGACTATAAATTACCTCTGTGCTAAATTTCATCCAGATCCGTTCAGCCGTTCTGGCGTGATTGAGTACCAAACATCCACCCATCCATCCAAACTTTCGCATTTATAATAGGTACTAGAAACTAGTTGGTAGGTTGTCCTGTATTGTCCATATTTTCTCACCCTTTATACCTTCCCTGGACTACGACAAACATTTCAAAACCCAGCTAAATCGGCCCAGCCGTTCTCGAGTTTTAGCGAGACAAACGACAATAGATTTTTATATATATAGATTAGTATAGAAATATAGATAGTGACGTCAATAAGACGTTTACTGTGTACCTAATTTGAATAAATAAATATTGATTGATTATAAAAAATGTAACCCAAGACCTCTCGTCGCAAAAGGTACAGTATGTAGGGTAGAATAATTGATGGGGTCCTCGGACACACCGGAAATGACACTCATACAGAACGTGCTGACAGCGTGGGGGGTCGATGGGTGAGATATTGCTGCGCCGCCCTCTAACGATATTTATAGTTTGCGGAAATCTTGATTTTATCTTATTTCCCGAAAACTGGGCGATTTTCTTGTTTTTATAGCCGTTATTAGGGGACGACAGAATCAGAATTTATTTGCATGATTCACGCATTATTACAAAGGTGGTACAGTACCTACGTCAAACTGCGGCCCGGTGGCGAAAATTGGAACTAATTTTTATGTCTGTTTAGTTTTTGTTTTTATTGTATCTGAGACATACTTCATACAAAAATTAAAAACGCTCTAACAACTTTTTTTAATCTTTTAATACTTTCTGGGAGATCACTGCATTATTATAATATGTACGTTTAAAAAAAACACCACCAAGTTAGAAAGCAGTAAGTAATGAAAGGAATTAGGACCCTTATAAATGAGGGAGCCTCAAAATAAGAAGCAATCATCATCACCACTTCAACCCATTACCGGCTCTCAGAGTATGAGTCTCCCCTCAGAACCAGAATGGCTCTGGCCATAGTCCATCACGCTGGCCAAGCGCGGATTGGCAGACTTCATACACCTTCGAGAACATAACGAAGAAATCTCGGGCAAGCAGGTTTTCTCACGAGGTTTTCGTTCACTGTTTGAAGCTGTGTGATATTTTATTTCTTAAAACGCAAATTACTCCGAAAAGTGAGAGGAGCGTGCCCGGGAATCGAACCTGCGACCCTGTCCACTACGTCGAGTGACTTAACCACTAGGCTATTACCGACGAAGCAGTAACAACGCAACATAATTTTGGCCATAAAATCGTCTCAAAGCGAAACAATTTATCAAATTACGTAAATTTTAGTATAGGTAGGTTGTGAGTGCAATGTTATTACCCATCTTTCTTATATTTTTCCCACTATACACACAAATATATCTATAAAAGCCGGTTCACATCAATCCAGCAGTCCGAGGATCCAAATCACTTTATTGCAGCTACTGAAATGTTCTAAAACAGTAATTTTTGACCATTTGGTAAAGCAGTTATATAAAATCCAAACACCTTATTGATTTTTACAGGTCATCGTACCGGAACGCTTAATCACTTGGCCACACTTTTTTATGTAATAATGTCTTCCCGACCAAATTTCGGCCACACTATCTCTAGTGAGATTAGCCATCTGCACGGGAGATATTATAGTGCACAAGTGTGTGAGGATACACAGGTGCACTCCCTGTTCCTTTACTCTTATAGCCGGTGGGACGGAAATTCTGAAACAACCGGAGAAAGATCGGGCGCTGGACCGACTGCTTTACGTGCTCTCCGAGGCACGGGAGTGAAACAGCGCCAACCACTGCGCTGGGAAAGTTTTGAAAGGTACACGTAACGTTATTCATATTTAATTTCATCACTAGTATTACTTACCGACGCAGCAACTAGACTACTGTGAGCCGGGCATAATCGGTCCCTTTCCCAAATTTTATGTGACATTTATTATTAATGGCGTACTTGTATGTGAGAAAGATATTTCTAGAGAGCCTCAGTCATTTCTTCGGATCGTTTTCATGTTTTATTGGATCTGATGGGTTATTTGCGTTCTCAGTCTAGACGTAATATAATATTAAACACTAGATAATGGTTGTGATTTTTTCAGTGTGGTTGAGGCAAAGTTTAAAACTGTGGTTTGAGTTTTACAACTTCAGGCGAAACTCTTTGGTTTTTTAGGATAAGGAGCCTATGTGCTTTCCCGGGATGCAATCTACCAGTCCCGGGAAGCGCAGCGTTGGGCGACCCTCCACTAGGTGGACGGACGATCTCAAGCGTGCAGCTGGGAGCCGCTGGAACAAGCGGCACAAGACCGTGCTCTGTGGCGATCCATGCAGGAGACCTTTGTCCAGCAGTGGACGTCTATAGGATGAGGCGACGACGACGACGTCGAATCTATCAGTCTACTAAATTTCAACAAATTGGTCGAACAGATGGGTCGTGAAAGCATAGTACTTAGTAGTAAGTACAGACAGACACACTTTTGCATTTATTTTATTAGTATGGACTTTTTGCCAACGTTTGTCTAGACAAGATAAGAATCGTCTTAATCCTCTCAAGTAAACACTCTGGTAACTAACTGGGAAGTCACGGTTTTGATTCCCAGGAGGATCAATTTAGGTTGTAATGATTTATAAATTCTAGTCTCGCTTCTGGTTAGTATTTTATGCTTTGTGCGTTATAAATGCGTAAGTTTGGATGGATGTATGGATGTTTGTTACTCAATCACGCCCGAACGGCTGAACGGATCTGGATGAAATTTGACACAGAGATAGATTATAGTCCAAAAAACCTCAATTCACGCGGACGAAGTCGCGGGCATCAGCTAGTATTATATACTTAATGCGATATAAAGCAGTAAGTGTAGCCAATGATGAGGCAATCACGATGAGAAATCACCCACTCCGCGCGCCGCACTGGGTGATTTGTCGACTTCTTGCTCCTACACCCATCCACTATGACACCCCTCGATTTTCGAGATAAATTATTGAATATCACGCCACAATATTGCGCGGGGTACAGTTTTGATGGTTTCATTTTTTTATTTTATTTCATTTTATTAATATAAGTTGCTCACGACTTCGTTCGTGTGGATAAAGGTATTTTTGGTAACTGCCTCGTTGGTCTAGTAGTTGACACGTTCGACTGTTCGATGAGGTCCTGGACTCGAGTCCCGGGTCGGGCCATAGTTAAGTATGAGGTTTTTCTGACTAGAATTTCTCAGTACTAGGCCGGAGTTAGGAAGTTGGCGGTCTTTCACCCCCGTGCCTCGGAGGGCACGTTAAGCCGTCGGTCCCGGTTATTATCAGTAACATGATAATAGTCGTTAAAGCCCGCCAATCCGGGTGACTCACCGCCAACTTCCAACTCCAGGCTGGCACTGAGAATTTCTTAACTGAAAACCCAATACCTACAATTTTTATGCCTCCGTGACCTCGTGAACCGCAGTCGACCATGCTAACCGCTGAACCAACGAGGCGGTATAGTACAATCAAGAAGCAATTTCCGAAATCCGCACACAACTATTCCCACAGTGTATTTCCTATTTTCCCCCAAATACTTCCCCCCCATTAATCCAATTACACAAGTTAGTGTAATCATTGACACAGTGTGTGCAAACAGCGACAACTACTGTCGAACTGCTATCTGTTGTGGTCACGACTTTGTCGCATAAGCGACAGAGTGACGTCATTTTTTTTATAAAGAATAACCGGCAAATTACTTGCGGTCTTTATTTTCTGTACTTGTTTATTACTTTATATCTTTTTACCGATTTTCAAGTCTCTTACTTCAAAAACTTGGAACCCTTATGTAAGCTTCCAACCCCCATTTCACCCCTATTGCGGTACATTTTCGTAAAATTGCTTATACAGGTTATTATTATTTATAACTAATAACTTTATTGCCAATTTTCATGTCTCTAAGTTCAAAAACAAAGGACATACAAACTTCCAACCCCTATTTTAACCCCTTAGGGGTAGATTTTCTCAAAACCCTTTCTTAGCTGGCGTTTACAATATAGAAGGAATCTACTTTCCAAATTTCAAGTCTGTAAGCTTTATAGTTCCTGAGATATCGTGATTAGTCAGTCAGTGAGTCAGTCAGTGAATGAGTGGTTTTATATAATAGATAGAAGATAGATGTATGTATAGAAATTATAAAGAATGTAAATATCTCTCTGTATGTCTGTTTCAATAAACTAAATAATGATTTTAATTAAGTGCAAATATCTCTTCAGATGTGAATAAACCAATTTATGATAGTAATTTGATTTTATTTATTTTGATTTTAATTAACCGTGAATATCTCCTATTTTAAGTTGGCTAGGTTAACAAGTTGATGTATTATAATTTATAAGTTTATTAAGGAGAACCAAGGTCACTACTATTTGCTCAACGTTATGGGGTCATAGCTCGAATAATCGATAGACATTGGGATTCCAAGGTGCTGGAGTAGGTACCTAGTAACAACACACCAGGCTGATTTTATAATGATGTTTTTTTACTTTGACTATTACAGTCCCTTAACTCAGTGATAGTAGATCATCAATACATATATTATAAATGCGAAAGATTGGATAGATGAATGAATGGATGGATGGATGGATGTTTGTTACTCAATCACTCCAAAACAGCTGAACGGATCTCAAAGACATTTGGCACGGAGATAGATTATAGTCTTGAATAATACCTACGTAGGCTAATTTTTGATACGGGAATGTTAATGAATTCCCACGGGAACCAAAAAATCTCAACTCACGCGGACGACGACGGTCGCGAGCATCAGCTAGTATGAAAAATTAAATAAAAACAAAAACTAAAGAAACATAAATATTAGTTTCAATTTTGGTCACCGGGCCAGATTATGGAACTTTACACCCGCTCTTACAACAATGTCATGGCCCAGCGCTCACACGAGCGTCCTAACTAAGAACAACTCACATACTTCGCTTACCGAGCTATTTGCATAGGTATTAAATTAATGTTTCGGAACAACGCAAGCCTCCTAAACGTGATCCACTAAAGCTCTTTGATTACTTAAAAGTTATTCGAACATGTTTGAACATGTTGGGGCATGTGCTATGTTTGAATTTGTAGTCACAACAACATATATCAGTCGACTAACTTAACTTAGCCCGGCTGAGATTGTCGTGGGCTCTTCTCAAAACAGGGTGCGTTTGGAACCCTCGTAGCTTTAGTTTCAAGATACCGTACCTAATTATCAAGTTATTGGACATCAATAAGTGTGCAGTGTACCTAACTTGAATAAATTTAATTGATTGACTACCTAACTTCGGCTTTAATAGGGTAGGTAAAATTTATTAAAATCCTTTCTTAGTCGGTCGTTGGCATAGTTGGCATAGCATAAGACCAATCTATATAATATAATTCTTGATCTAAGGAAGTAGTCATGTGTGCGAGAAGGACGCTGAAGAAGCTTATTTAGCGGGATGTATTGAAGTTTAGAGTTTAAGTTAATAATAATAAATAAAAACAAAAACTAAACAGGCATAAAAATTCTTTCCAATTTTGGCCACCGGGTCAGATAAGTTTATAGATAACATTACTTACCACAATATTTCAGAGATGATAATTTTCTCATTACAAAGATGCAACATACAACACTTAAATTTCATACCTAGAAATTAAATTGACTAAGCACCGAAATCAAAGTATTAAATTAATTGAATTGGTGGAGACCACAGAATACCGAATATTTGTAGAAGTAGTATAGGAGTGAGAGATTGACGCCGCGCAGATGTGTAGTGTAATAGAAGTGTAATAGATATTGTGAAAAAAAAAACAACTTTTATCTTTATCTCACCTGATGGTAAATGATAATACAGTCTAAAATGGTAGCAGGCTAACCTGTTAGTCACTTAGCCCACACCCGCAATCGGTTTTTACACGGCATCGTACCGGAACGATGAACAACTTAGGGGTTCGTCTTTGCCGATAGGGTGGTAACTAGCCACGGCCTAAGCCTCCCACCAGACCAGAGAAAATTCAGCGATTATAAATTCCCAAATTCACCCTACCGGGAATCGAATTCAGAATATCCCACTGTAAAACCACAGCGCTCACCACTGCGCCACGGAGCTCGTCAACTAAGCTAGATTAAAAACTATTGCTAAAACCCATATCATTCTGAAAGAATTGAGCCGGCGGTGAAATGATGAAAATATAATTTCTATCACTCCAATTTTGAATTCCGTGTCGCAGGTAGACCTACCATTCGTAATCCCTCCGCCCTGTTAGAGGGATTAATTTTGAAACCGAAATGCCATTTCGAGTGCCTCCAAATCATAATGACAATTTGTAAACTGTACCCTCTGTATAGAGCACTAGCTGATACCCGCAACTTCATCTGCGTGGTTTAAGTTTTTTTAATTCCCGCGTTATCTCTTTAATTTTCCGAGATTTTAGCCTATGTCACTCTCCAAGTCTTCAACTATACCCATGCCAAAAATCCGTTCAGACATGTAACGGAACATGTGTCAGAATTGTAGTGTAATAACGGAACGATAATTCCGACATATAGTAAAGTTAGAGATATTCCATCAAGTAAATAAAAAAATAAAAATAATAGTAAATAAAAAAATAGTAATTCAATTTTAAAAAACCAAATACATGACGCTGCATGTTTCGAGTAGCGCCGACTTGCCCCGACATGTCCAGACATGTCTATAATTAGCCGGAATCCGAGCGGTGTTTTCTGAAATTGGTAAAGTTGGCTAACCGTTTTGGCAGGTGACACGGACTGGAAAAGTGGCTAGATAAATTGAAAATTTGATTGAGTTTATTATAGCTTAGCTTTGTTTTAAAATTCTATTGCCGGATTTGGATTTGAAATACTTACTGCTAGAGTTTTCTAAATAATTAAAAGGAAAAGGTGACTGACTGCCTGATCTATCAACGCTGGATCGGATTGAAATTAGGCATAGGTACAGACAGCTATAATGACTAAGGCATCCGCTAAGAATGGTTGAAAATTCAACCCCTAAAATGGGGCTTTGCAATTTGTATGACAGTTGAACCTGAGAAAAAGTCGCGGGAAAACCCTAGTGATGAATATTTTTCCACTGCAAGTTAGATGTTTTTTTTTTTTTTTTAATACTACGTCCTCCAAGTTAGATGTTGACTCTAATCTCACGTGGTGGTAAGTTTTGTTGCAGTTTAAGATGGTAGCGGGCTAACCGGTTAGGGTTATGGCAGTTAGGGGTATGTCGGTTTGTACACGGGGCTTCGGAACGTTAAATCACTTGGCGGCACATCTTTAACTAGCCAGACCAGACCAGGCCAGAAAAGATTCAGGAACTATGAATTCCCAAAATTACCCTGGTGGGTATTGAACCCGGGAATTCGTGGGAATTATGTGGCATAAATAGGACCTCAGCGCTCACCACTGTGTCAGGGAGGTCGTCAAAATATATAAATTAGCGGCTTATTCATTACCTAAATACCAATTGATAATGATGCTACTGGAATTATGGTTAAGAAAGAAAATTTAGCAATCTCTACTTCTAAACTAAAATCAAACAAATATTAATTTTTTTACAAAGGACACACAACGAGCAAAAAATAGTAATTTTAACAAACAGAGAAATATGCTAACTTTACTAAACCTGTCGAAAATAAATGTTACCGACAATGACTAATTAAAATTCAACCAATGTTTTCTGATATGGAAAAGTTGTTGCGTTATTTCCGTGTGCGAGTTTTTAGCTTTTCCCAGTGAGTAGTTTTAACGAATATAAAATACTATAACGTCTACCTGACAGATGACAACCAAACTAATGCGAAACTTTTTTGGACATGATCTGTAATTAACTGTGTTTTGGCCAAATGGAAATGATAGTGAATACCTATTTGAAATTCACGAATGTATTGACTAGTCTGTAAATAAATGGAACAGAATAGAAAAGATTTTTTCATCCCACAATCTCGGAAAGAGTATTTATACTATTCGATATCTGAATGCAAAAGCCGTTATTATCCTCTTGAGGATAAAGTAAATTGAATTTAGAACATCGTGTGCACGTTAGTAAATATCACTCGTCTATGAAGTTTGTGAATTCAAAACATCATTAAAACCTATTTACTTCTACCTCTATGGTGCCGAATTTCCATACAACCGTTTTTAATTTGTTAAAAACTCACACTCGTAACCTTCTTGGTGTACTTTTTTAATTTGCTTTGACCATTTTCTTTCACGTCATGTCATTTCCTCGCTGAGGTGGGATGAAAAGTTACGTGTTGCACTCGAGTGAAAAGATTTTTCACCTCGTGCTCTTTTGATTCCCTCGCTGACGCTCAGGATTCTAATTTTTGAACCACCCGCTGCGCTCGTGATTCAATTTTAGAATCCTTCGCTTGCTCTGTCATCAAAATTGAGCACGCGGTTAAAAAACAACTTTTCACTCTTGTATAACAAATAACTATAATCAAAATATTACACACTTATACATTTAGATTCAAATTTACCATACAAGATACAGAAAAACTGTCTTAGGAATCATAAAGTATTTTTAAAACAATTTTAGCATAGCCATTTCATAGTGTAAATCGTCCCTAAAAATGAGACAAATATCGAAACAGCTAATCTCGGTGAAATGTTATTTATAAAAAATCTTACATATTTTGCTAATGCTACTTTTTACCTCTGATACAGTTAAATTTAAACCTTATTGGATATAATTAATATCGTTAATGAATAACGAAACACAATATAGCATTACGAAAGGATAATTACACTGTTTCGAAAACAAAACAGTAAATTGTACGTCGCCATCAAAAACGCTTCCACGCTATCAGGATGTTTATCAGTTTTAATGAACTGACATTGTTATCATTTTCCAGTTTTATTTTACTTCGATAAGCTATCTATAGCTATACTCATGAATGGTTGATGACCCAATTTAATAAGCTTAAAAATGAGTTTTTGAATCTGTACACATTTTCATGATATTATAACGATCCTTTAAACTTTAGAGTACAATCATAATAGCTATTTATGCAACTGTATCGTAATGAGGGTCATTTTAATTCGAGTGCTGTTTTTTGATGCGAGGCTTGCCGAGTATCAAAATAGGATAGTACGAGAATTAAAATGACTAATTACGTACAGTTGCATACAAGATTTTATCTACGACAAGGACGTCTTTATAATTTTTTACTTTATAAATTAATAAAAACCAAAAGTGCCAGAACCCAGAGCCGCTAAGCTGTAGGCATCCTATTTATGAAGATAACCATATCGATACAGCTACGACTCATAACGATACAGCTCCCATACAACGAACTGTATCGTTATGAGAAGCAAACACGAAAGAGGGTTCAATTCGATATAGTTGTCAAATTCGAAATTGGAACTTTTCGATGCTGGAGTAGATAAAAATGTTAAAAGTTTTATTATTTAAATGAACGAGTTTTTATTTCGGAATGCAGATGTAGATTATCTGTACCAAATTTCATTAAAATTATTCCACGCAATGAAATGATAATACACTTCGTATTTTAATATCAAGTATTGATTTCAAAATTCATCATAGGTATCAATTATCAAAACATAGATGCCATAGAAAATACTATACAAACTGAACGTAGACGAACGAAACAGTTCTCCTCCCTAAATGAGAAGAGATAGCCATAGGCCATAGTCCACTTCGGTCAGGTGGGGGATTGGCAGTTTTCACACAGCAAAATGACGATATCTCTCAAGCAGTTATACTTACGATGTGCTCACAAAAAATTAAAAGGAAAATACAGAAATAGAAATACTACAGACCGGACAGGGCAGAACATCCGCGTCGGAGAGGACCAAAACAAATCAAAATCAAATCAAATATTATTCATTTCTTCAAATAAGGTACACTGTAGTGTACTTTTTTACGTCAAATTACTTATAAAACATGATGGGAATAATCAGTTACGATATTTTCAAAACTTCAAACTTCAAATTAAGACTAAAGCTTCGATAGTTCCAAACGCGCCCTGGTCTGAGAAGAGCCCACAACAAACTCAGCCAGGGTTTTTTTTTCGACTTTTTATGCAGTTTTCATCTAACTTCTCATCTCCATGTAAAATGACACAGAACTGCTAGTACGCCCTAAATGTATAAAATATAAGTAATGTCAACCACTTTCGCCCACATACCGTTTATTTATCGACAATCTTACTGACCTCGGTATACCTGAGAAAACGACAATGTGTAGAGTCAGCAAAACTAGCCCTCAGGGAAGTCGAAGAAATACAAAACTAGAAAGTGAAGGTCCTTTCAGACCTGTGAGGCGAGGCATGGCAGTGCGAGAAGAGAATAAAAAACATTGTAGCACAATTTCAAGTCACGTTCTTCTCATCTTTGGTATGAAATGACAGTTCTAAGTTTAATTTCGATTGATCGTAATAATAAGCCTTTGATACCATAAGCTTCAAAGTAAAATCAACCTTAAACGCATTGACTTAAAGTCACAAATTCAGTACAATCGATTTTAATTTGGAAACGAATCGTATGGAGCGCTAGCTATGAATGCATAAACGAAATTGAGCTTTAAATCAATGACTTTGTGGTTCATTTTACTTTGACGCTAATGTCATCGAATGCTTATTACGATAAATCGAATTAAAACTTAGAACAAGCATACTGAATGCACGAGGATAGCGATAATTGTAATATTTGTAATATAATTATTTTATATTACAAATATTACAATTAAAAAATGAATAATTTTTTTTTTAAATTTATTATGAAAATTAAGACAAAATAAAACAATAACATGAAAAAATCATTAAAATATCTCAAAAAATGAAAAAGTTATGGAACTTTAAAGTTGCGCTTGCAAGATGGGAGACGTGACGTCATAATTCCCTATCAACCGCCTTTATAAAGCGGAATAAAAGAAATAAATGGACTTAACGTGACTTAATTGAATTAAAAGCACTTAATTTGTGTGTGAAGATAATTTTGAAGTATTAAATATCGGCTAGGTATTAAAACTCACTAACAAAATTTCTCACTCGAGTAAGATACAGCAATCGGTTTACATTAAATAATTAAACTTTTTAATCGTCATTTCTCAGTCATTTATAGATGGATAAAAAAAAAGAAACACAGATTTATTAGTTTTAATCTATAATTTACTTCCGTTGTGTTAAATATGATAGTCACAACATCATGGAACTTCTCCATTGTACGATAATTGAACGACTCGGGTCTCTCTCTCCGTCGCGTGCTTTCAGTTATCTCCGTCCCATTCACTACACTTCACGCCTCGCCTCAACTCACCGGTGTGATCCAACCCTTACTTGTTTCACAGCTCCCAACGGATCGTGTTGTCTTCGTTCAAGAAAAATAAAATTTGTCGACCGAAATTTTTATTAGTTTGTGTCCATTTGAGGGTATCTCTCGATAGTTTTATACGATAAGGGATGAGAAACTTTTTGTATACCTACGACAAAGTTTTTCAACAAAGTTGCTTTGGTGGTTGAACTTAGTTATTTCGATATACTTTTGATGTTATAAAATACTAGCTGATGAGCGTGACTTCGTTCGTGTGCATTGAGGTTTTTTGTTTCTCGCGGAAACTCTTTAATTAACTCGGATAAAAATAGCCTATGTGTGATTCTAGACATTTTTGAAAATTCGACGCATAAGGGGTAAAATGGGGCTGAATTTTGTATGAAAATCTGACTTAAAGTGAGCGAAGCGGCGTAAAAAAACTAGTGGTTCTTTATAATAAAGAGACTTTAAGCATTCTCATACGCTTCCACATTACGAGACTATAATACACTTGTAAATTTGCCTGGTTTATGGTCCAAATAGTCTGAAATCTGTGAATTCTCCCGCAAGCCGCGCCGTTCTACTCGAAGAGTTCAACAAAGCCGGTTAAGTGTTTGAAATTTAATAAACCCGCGCCCCAGGACTTAGCGCGTTTGGTGTTTAGAACACAGATCTAGAGCTTATACAGAACTAGATGATGCCCACGACTTCGACGTGGATTAAGATTTTAGATTCCCCGGGAACTCGTTTTGATTTTATGGGATATAAAGTGGCCAATGTCCTTAAATTGCATCCCGGGGATGCAACTTATGACTGTACCGAATTTCATCAAAATCAATTATAAAAGTGGACTGTGAAAGCGTAGCAGACAGACAGATACACATCCGCATTTATAATAATATTAGTATAGATTCATGTAATACTTGCAGTTTTTGACGAAAAATGTTTCAAATAAAGTTCTTACTTTTTTCCCCGGAAAATTAAGGTCAAACTTAACTTAATACACGCCCCGCTAACATATATATTAAACTGCATCATCACTTATCATCTAATGAGATCATAGTCAAGGGCTAACTTGTAGTGGATAAAGGAAAAGACTTTTCTGACATTATTCTTTTTTAGGCTTGGTAAATTTTTCCTGCTTTTTTTCATGGTTTAACCACGTAGCAATAAATTATTAACGTTTTTAATATATTAAAACATATTTTAGCTTTGCTTTACACCTGTGTTCCGTGTTTATGGGCATCTAAACAACAGGCGGGTGTGTGCGAACGCAATCTGGAGTAAGAGTTAAGACGTTTATGTTACTCGTAGAACAAAAATTAACTGCAGTTAGCTATACAATGCGAAAGTTTGGATGTATGGATGGATGTTTGTTACTCAATCACACCAGAACGGCAGAACGGATCTGCATGAAATTTGGCACAGCTGAGAAAGATTATATTCCACAAACACACACACACACATCCTAGTCCACATAGGCATAAGGTAAGATATCTATAGGCTACTTTTTATCCCGGAAAATTAAAGAGTTCCCGCGGGGACCAAAAATATTACCTCAATCCACGTGGACGAATTCGCGGGCATAAGCTAGTAAGGGTAATCTTCTTCTTTTCTATCTTCTTCTATCGTCTTCTTCTATATATATATAAAAGCGAAATACCACTCACTCACTCACTCAATGACTGACTAATCACGATATCTCAGGAACTATAAAGCGTACAGACTTGAAATTTATAGAAGGTAGATTCCTTCTATGGTGTAGACGCCAGCTAAGAAAGAGTTTTGAGAAAATCCACCCCTAAAGGGTTAAAATAGGGGTTGGAAGTTTGTATGAAAGTCCTTTGTTTTTGAAGTTAGAGACTTGAAAATAGGCAATTAAGTTAATAGTTATAAATAATAAAAACCTGTATAAGCAATTTCACAAAAACGTACCCCAATAGGGGTGAAATGGGGGTTGGAAGCTTACATAAGGGTTCCAAGTTTTTGAAGTAAGAGACTTGAAAATCGGGATTTAGGTTATTAGTTTTAAGAATAAACTGTATAAGCAATTTTAGGAAAATCTACCCCACAGAGGGTGAAATGGGGGTTGTAAGTTTGTATGAAAGTCCTATGTTTCTGAAGTTAGAGACTTGAAAATCGGGATTTAGTTAAATAGCTTTAAATAATAATAACCTGTAAAAGCAATTTTACGAAAATCCACCCCAAAAGGGGTGAAAGGTTACATACATATTTAATGACTTTGAAGTATAGACATGAAAATCAGCATTTGAGTTATCAGTTTTAAATAATTAAAAACCTGCATAAGCTATATTATAAAGCGTCTATAGATAGGCTGTTTGCAGCGGGAAAATTTCATTATCTCATAAGAAATCAACAATTGTACGCGGACGAAGTCGCGGGCGACCTCTAGTATTAACATAAAGTCAAATGCCGAATTTGCGCTTTAATAGTACTTAGTATGATTCTGTGGACTGATTTTCATAGAAAAAGTTGGATGGAAGTAATAAAAATATGCGGCTGTGAGTTACTCGTCCCCAAGCATCAGGATAGATCTTTTCGTGAATCTCCAAACTCAATCTATTGTAATAAAGTGTGTCATCTATTACCTTTTCAAGGTAAATATGGAATAAGGCCATGGACTATATTATTTCAAAATTTTAATATTGGAAAACATAAAAGTAATACGTACTGCATTCCGTAAATAGTCAGATGACGTCCGCGACTTCGTCCGCGTGGATTTTGAAGGTATAAAGCTCTTTTTTCAGGGACAGACAAACTTATCTGACCCGGTGAAAGCAACGCTATTACCTATGAAAAATAAAATAAAAACAAAACCGGCATAAAAATTAGGTCCAATTTTGGCCACCGGGCCAGATAAGTTTGTGAGACTATAGCGAGGTAACTGTCAACCGAATATATTGACCTATTCGGAACGGACTTTTACACCGAGATTAAAGTTATTACGGCGGCTCCCTCGTGCGGCTCCCCGCAGTCCTCCGGTGTCGGCAGGCGGGACTATTAATAAACAGCAATCCAAGCAATCCAGCAGCAATGCAGCAATTGCAGCAGATTACGGCGCTGCAAGCCTGATTACATGCATACCAGATTACCTGCCTGCTAGTTTAATATGAATACAGGTGATGTTCCGTATTCATCTGTACTAATAATTACTAATATTACTAATAACTAATTACTAATTTACTAATAATATTATAAAGCGGAAGAGTTTGTTTGTTTGAACGCGCTAATCTCAGGAACTACTGGTTCGAATTGAAAAATTATTTTTGTGTTGGATAGTCCATCTATCGAGGAAGGCTTTCTAAGGCTTTATAACATCACGCTGCGACCAATAGGAGCGAAGCATCAGGGAAAAATGTTGCAACAACGGGGACAATTATCCATATTTGAGGGCTTCCGTTGCGTGCGCTGCGTAAACGGTTCAAGTTACCCAAAAAATATGAATGAAAGAATAGTTACTCTTTAAATGATCTAAAAATGTCCGCGACTGGATCTCGCGATTACAGTTACAGAAATTGACGCGGACGAAGTCGCGGGCAACAGCTAGTGCTAGTATAAAGTTTCATCACACTAAATGATGACCTCCCTGACGCAGTGTTGAGCGCTGCTATCTTAACGTGCGATCCCGGGTTAGATCCGCGGCAGGGTCAATTGGGAATTTGTAATTTCTGAATTTTCCCTGGGTAGGCTTCGGTCGTGCCTATTTATCACCCTACTGGCAATGACTTGCCGCTAAGCGATTTAGCGTTCCGGTACGGTGCCGTGTAGAAACGATTAGGGGTATGGGTGAAATATAACAGCCATGCTTCTAACAGGTTAGCCCGCTACTATCTTAGACTGCATCTTAACTTACCATCAGATGAGATCGCAGTCAAGGTCTAACCACAGAATAATATAATAGTACTGACGTACAGAAGTCTCACTCCTTTGATGTTGACTACTTGCCGACGTTTTAATAGCCTACATAATTATTATTAAAAAGATAAATCACGCACGCAAGCTAAATTAAACTTTATCGCCGCGCGCGAGTGTCCGTATTGCTTTGCATCTTTTCCCTTTCCTACGTCACGGACGATATTGCGAGCTTGTCTAGGGCTGTCAGCAAACAGTACAACAATACAGTAGGTTTTTCGAATTGGTAAGTAAGGTACCTACTCTGACTATGATCGACTGTGTTTACTGTGTGTCGCTACACAGTGAGTTCTTCACTACGCACGCAACTTGCAAGGTCATTCGTCGCGGCGAAGCAGTGCGGCGAAACATAATATTTCGCTCGGAGAGGTAGGTACACTTCGATCACGGAAATATATAAATATATATTCCGTGCCCTTACTCTAAATCGGCAAAGTGTAATAAGAATTAGGGAGTAAGGGCCTAACTAGGGCGAGCGTATTCCCTGCGACTCGTTTGTACTTCCTACAGCTCGTGCCTCGATTCAAAAAAATTACTTGAAAAGAGGCTCATTTAAGTTTGACATGAATTGTACCTGTTCCGTGATAGAAGTACTATTGACTACTTATTATTGTATTGACTACTTGCTGACTTGCTTGCTAGCTTTAATAGCCTAAATAATGATTATTAAATAGATAAAACACGCAAGCAAGCTAAATTAAACATTATCGCCGCGCGTTAAACAAAGAGTAAAAAAATACAGTAGGTATAACTTTTAATTATTTATTTTAATATTTATAGCTGTTTGACTTTAATATAATGTCTTATATTTTTTTTACAGACTTTAAAATACAGGTTATTAAATTTTTAACAGCGTTAAATTCACTAGCACGTCTCTCGCTTATAACGCGCCAGCCCCGACTGCGTAAGCATTCCGGGAATGAGCGCGATCGTCGGTATTTTCGTCGCGCAAGTACCAAGAGTGACACAGGCCTGGTCTAACTTGTAAACAATTATATTTCCTAACTCAACCGATTGTAACCGAGATGGAATGCGTAGACTAGATAATTAGACAACAAATAAAAAACTTCCATTAAACTTTCCATTAAAAAAAACAGGAGTATATCTTGCAAAAGTAGTTAATATTTTTCATGTTTTTATTTTATTCAAAAACTACCTTTTTACTAGGTCGGTATACCAAAAATTAAAGTTAAACAAATTTCAGATGAACTTAAAATTAAATTTTCCTTTCCCAAGGCTTGCATCAAGTGAAATTAAATTTACTCGTTTCTTAGAAAAGCTGTATAGAAATTTGAACCTTATAGCAAGGCAGTTGAGTAGATTTTGGGATAGTCAGTTACTACTGCAGTGTAGCATGAATCGATTAAGTAGTGGAACCTCATGATTATGTACCTACTCGTAACCTAGATTAGATTAAATTATCGAAGCACTATTTTGCATCGTGAATATTGAATTGTACGGTGGTTTATGTAGAATAATTTAGATTGTTGTTATCCATTACACTAATGTCACAGCTTATGTATATTATATTCTTAATGTACAGTGGACCTGCCCATTAATAATTTAACTTTGATTATTCTGAACATTCTGCCAGCTTAATGATGCCTTACCTTTTAGGTTATTCTCAGTAGAACTTCTTACTGAACCGGTGGTAGAGTTATGACATTCGATAAGTCATAAATATTTATTCAATGTAGGTAGGTAATCTACACTTATTGACGTCCCTTTACATAAAAATATGATGGTGATAATCTGTTACGGTATCTTACAACTAAAGCTACGAGGATTCCAAACGCGCCTGGTCTGAGAGTAGTACGTACTACGTAGTAGTAGTACATAAGTGGCAAACATTGGCCTACGTGAAATAAATCATTTCATTTCAAATACGAAAGTGTGTCTGTCTGCTCCGTTGTCACGATTCCGTATTCCGATGCATATTAAAGATGTTGGAAAAAGCCTTATTATTAGCAACACCGGACGCCGTCACCGGCTCAAATAAGTCTGTGGGACTATAGTAGGTACATGGACTTAGAAAAGAATACTGTTAAAGTTCCATGCCAATATATCAGTAATTTCAAAGTGTCAATTGTCTTGTCACGGCAACTATCACGTTTATCGCCGCTGACGTGACGACGTAAGTCAACATGTCTGTCGTGTGGTGACGGAGTGACATATTGTATAATCTATGGTATCGATATACCTATTGATGTTGGGTATGTTCCGATATACACTGTAAGCACTGTAAGGTGTGACGTCAATTTACTGCGAAGCCACTCCTTTTTTTTAACCACTACAAGTTAGCCCTTGACTGCGGTCTCACCTGATGGTAAGTGAAGATGCAGTCTAAGATGGTAGCGGGCTAACCTGTTAGGGGCATGGCAGTTATATTAAACCCACACCTCTATTCGGTTTCTACACGGCATCGTACCGGAACGCTAAATCGCTTGGCGGCATGTCTTTGCCGGTAGGATAGTAACTAGCCACGGCCGAAGCCTCCCACCAGGCCAGACCAGTTAAAATTCAGAAATTCTAAATTCCCAAATTGACCCTGCCGGGGATCGAACCCGGGACCTCTGCACGTTAAGACAACAGCGCTACACACTGCGCCACGAAGGTCGTCGTCCTTTATTGTTAGCTATACTGGTTAGTGCTTAAAACGGAACGCAGTCAGCACTGAGAGCACCTAACCTCGAAAATGCCAGTGCTCACAGTACAAAAATGGCGACGATTTATGAAATCATATATTTCCCTGGGATACTGCGGCAGTATACTGTCAGTCCATAACGGAACGAATTTCTCCACATTAAAGAGCACTGAACAGTGCTCGCAGTGTATATCGGAACATACCCATTACCCACGAGTATACTGATAATTTGCGACGTGGATAACCGTTACAAATGCAAATATTAATTATTTTATTTCAGTCAACAATGCCCCTATTATAATAATATACATATTAGTAGTAATAGGGTAATAGCTTTATGTCCTGTAACCTACCTCTGTACCTACTAAATTACATTAACACCGGTTGAAAAGATGAATTATTAAAGGGTAGCAGACATGTAGAAAAACACACTTTCGCATTTTTAAATGAGTAAGGATTTTCGCACACCAATTGTGGAAATACGGCTTTAATTTTTGTTTCTTATAGCATGTTGCCCTCAGATAAAAAATATCTATTACTAGCGGACGCCCGCGACTTCGTTCGCGTGGCATACGTTTTTTAATTCCCACAGGCATTCCTTAATTTTCCGGAGTAAAAAGAACCCATGAAAAAAAAACCTGTCGAGCCGTTGCTCTGTTGCGGCGTGATTGAAGGACTATTTAACGTCCTTTGGGATAGAATTTATAAAAACTGTGAATTATGTATTCCATACTTTAAGCCGGTAGCCCAAATATCAAGTTTCACGGCTATTTAGCTTGAAAAACGCCGGCCTTTTACACCAACTTACAACCCCCATTTTACCCGTTTGGGGGTGGAATTTTGAAAAACTGAAACACGTATTTCTTTATTTTTTACCGATAACTCACATACTAAGTATTATGGATATAACTTGAAATATGACGGACTTTCATACAAACTTTCAACCCCTATTTCACCCCCTTAGGGGTGGAATTTTGAAAAATCCTACCTTAGTGAGCACCTACGTCACAAAAGGAAGCTACTGTCAAAATTTCAAGTCTCTAACCCTAGCGGTTTAGGCTGTGCGTTGATATATAAGTCAGTCAGTCAGTCAGGACTTTGAATTTTATATACTTATATAGATTTCTAAGTTGCACTCATAAATTTATCTGTAGAAATTTATCTTGTTCATAAACCACTTAAACTTATGTAAAGACACGACGGGTGGCGGAATCTAATTAGGTACGTGTACATAACACAAACTTAGCTAAATATACTACATAGTTTAAAGTAATTAATTTTAGTTATTGCTGAACAATATACATAGATATACAGACATACATATATATAGACATTAATTAAGTAAAGAGAGTCTGCCTCCAACCTAAACCAACAATCAATACACTTGAGAGAGTCGTAGAGGCAATATGTTTAGAAGGCGAACCGAAGTTTGACGACCTCCCTGGCGCAGTGTTGAGCGCTGTTGTCTAAACGCGCGGAGGGCCCGGGTTCGATCCCTGGCAGGGTCAATTTGGGGATTTATCATTTCCGAATATACCTGGTCTGGCCTGGTAGGAGGCTTTGGCCGTGGCTATTTACCACCCTACCGGCAAAGATGTGCCGCTAAGCGACTTAGCGTTCCGGTACGATGCCGTGTAGAAACCGATTAGGCGTATGAGTGAAATGTAACTGCCATCAGGTTAGCCCGCTACCATTTTAGACTGCATCATCACTTACCATCAGGTGAGATCGCAGTCAAGGGCTAACTTGTTGTGGATAAAAAAAGAAAAACAAGTGGTGTATGAGAAAGATAGACTGAGAACGAGGTCCTAATAACCTACTGCCTCGTTGGTGTAGTGATTAGCATGTTCTACTGCGGCCGACGAGGTCCCGGGTGCGAGTCCCGGGTCGGGCCATAACAAGTGTTGAGTTTATCTGACAAGATATTCTCAGTACTAGCCCCAAGTTAGGAAGTTGGCGGTGTTTCATCCTCGTGCTTCGGAGAACACGTAAAGCCTTCTGTCTTGCGCCTGATCTTTCTCCGGTCATGACAGATTTTCCGTCCCATCGGGCTATGAGAGTTAAGGAAGAGAGTGCACGTGGGTTAATTTTTAAAAAAATATCTCCCGTATAGATGGCTAATCCGAGTGGAGATTGGCCGCCATGGCCGAAATTCGGGAGGACTTTTTATTATTTGTAGGTATTGTTTGGACCTACACACCTTGTTTCCTTTCACCTTTAAATCACACATATTATTATAAGTAACTTAGAAAAATTGAGGCTAGGGCATCGCACTCCAGACCTTCAGACTGGGAAGCCGAAGTCTTAACTTAGCCACTAGGCTATAAGTTAAGACTTTCCTAAAAACGTTATTCCTATGATTCTTACCTTTAGATATATTTCGTCTATTTACACTCAAAAATAACAAAATGGCCGACCGAAAAGGCAACCCTCATTAATACAGTTAAAATACTCATCTTGAATGTCAAGCCACGCTTAACTTCAAAGCGCACCGACTCCTGAACTTAATTGATACTGTTCCGAGGGAAATCATTAAACTATTAATCACTTTAAAGCCTGTCTATACACTCAAGACAATCCTTATATTATATCCATCGTCATCAAACGATACTTTCCTGCTGGACGTTTATTTATTTGTAAGAAAAACTAAGTTTAACTCGTTAGAACGTGAAACGTTGAAATTCTTTAATTTTTCTGGTTAAAAATATAGCAAATGTGTTATTTCCGCTTAAACGTTATCTTCATTTTAAATTTCAGTGAAATCGGCTCTGCTATTGTGGCGTGAAGGAATAACAAACACCCAAACGTAAAATCATTCGCATTTTATAATATTAGAGTAGGTAAGTTAAGATGAGATTTTCATAGATAGTTGGAAACTGGAATAGTTTACCTCCCTTGTAGTTTACGACTGTGATTTCAGTCCATATGTCAAAGGCTATTTGTCAAATGATACTTTGTCGATGTAAGAACGTAAAATCACTTGTACTGTCCCTGGGCAACCTCATCGGACTATGAGAGTGAGGGAACAGAAAGTGTAATTGTGATTGTGTACACTTATTCTTCTTTAACTTCACTGAAATATTATTTAATGTATATTCAGCCAAGTGAGGAAAACGTTAAATTATGTAAGGTGTATAGTAAAATGCGTAAGCGGTGATAGCCTAGTGGTATATTCGAGTGGCAGGGGGTTCGATACCCGGGCAATCCACTGTAACTTTTCCGAGTCATAATATGTACCTACGTTTGATGAAATTTAATATCACTTGCTTTTACAGCGAAGCAAAACATGGTAACAAAACCTTAATATATGCTCGAGACTTCTTAATGTTTTCAAAGGCGTGTGAAGTCCGCCAATCCGCAGTTGGCAAGCGTGGTGGACTATGACCAAACCCTTCTTCTTTCCAAGAGATTCGTGCTCAGTAGTAAGCCGGCAATGATTTAAATGAGTGAGTAAGAGAGTTGGTTAGTCAGGTGAGCTCGGTATAGTTCTTGCAATTGAGGAGTGCGCGTGAACTTCTTGTGGTTGTGCGCATATCGTACTCGCCCAAGTAACACAAAAGTGCTGCATATCAACTGAATCACAGTCCACATTGGAAACTTTAGCTGCAAACTTGCTACATATTAGCTGAATAAAAGCTGAATAATAGCACCCTCAGAAGATATAACTCTGATTTGGGCACAAATTATACAGCAACTAGCTGATTAACTGCCTACAACTGCGTTATATAAGCATTTAATAAGCATTAACAAAGGTAACGGTCGCCCCAAGAGCTGAACATCGGCTGATACAGAGAGTATGTTTTACCTATTATACAGCTCAAACTACAAACCAGCACCCTTTTTACGCTTTTAAGCAGTTAAAAGAGCACGAGCGGCAAAATTGTGAATAAATATTACTCCATATATTCTTTAATATATCACACTATCTCGATATTCTGCAGCATTGTTTATTTAAGCGCACCATCATACAATGTGACATAATATTAGTTAATTAGTTAAAGTTAATAATTCATTTTCGGTAAGTAAAACTTGTATTTGTATTATTAGTGCCTGAAATTTGATAGGGAAAGCAAGTTTATTGTCAAATATTATATACTTTTAGACCAAAATTTTCACGCGCTCTCGAAATATAACTGTTTCCTAGGAAATCCTATTATAAAATGGATTGTAATATTTTAAAAATGCCAACAATTTCTTAATTATGGAACATTGAATTTGACGAAAAGCTTTTTACATAAAAATTATTAAAAACCTTTTTCGAATCCAGTAGATATTTTCGTAGACAAAATAAAAAGAATTAGTAAATATCATAAATATAGTAGTTTAGAACATGGAAAATGGTGGACAAGCAATGTGAACCGTAATAATGCCAAATAAATGCTTCAAGAGCTATATTAAGGTGCTAGGGGTATATTAATCAGCAAAAAGCTGATACGAGTGATTCTTGTGTCTAACAAGTCAGCCATAGATTGATGTAGAGCTTGATAGTCGGTAACATATACGCAAATACCCTCCCAATGAACAGCTGTATATAATCTGTCAAGGATTAACTTTTAGGGGTCCGTGGTGGAACGTTTGGGCATTAGCTAAATAGGTCGGTACTTATTTTAAAACCTAGTTTTTAGGTAGTGTATAAAGGCTAGGTATAATTTTATTGTGCCTAATATAAAATCGTAAGGATAATAGATACATTTCATTCATCATAATTCATAACATAATCAAATACTCTAGGGAAAGTTTATAGGTGATCACTCTGTTAATAGGTTATAGGTACCTACTACGAGTCTACGAGATTACGTCAAGATATCAGTTGTAATTTTAAAAAGAACAATTTACAAAAAATAAACTAAGTACATTTTGGTATGCGCTAAGTAGAACAACAATAGGTACATTATACCGTATTTATTATAACCTCTAGTTAAATCGTACATACATAATACAAGTATTCATGATCTTATATATCTGCATTAGCTGATTAAATGCCTACGGCAGTACAATTATTCAGCCCAAGTAGGGACAAAGAGGTACAAGTGAATAGTTTTATACCAGTTTGCTGTACTTTAACACCATATACGTGCACCCAAAGTGAACATGTGGGCTAGATAACTGCAGTTATAAGAGTGCATATTATAGCTGATTAAAACTGAGAAAGTTCAAATATATGCAGCATGAAGCGATAATTGAATTTACAGAATAACTGATAACATTATAATAACTCACATATGGTTTGTTAAAATGCAAACATTTGAAGGATACACATGTGACCTTTTATTCAGAAAATAGCTTAGTTAAGAGTCCATAAAAATACTTCATTGTAGCTGAAAGTACTAAAAATAGCTAAGAGCTGAATAACATGACCTGCGCACCTGATAGTAACGCTCGCAACATTACAGCGGTGCCTTCGTGGTGCTTAATAAAGTCAATGTACAACAGAAAGTGTAATATTAAGCTTTTAAAGTAACGGTGGACTCTAATAAGTCTTCCTAAACGCTTAAATTACCGATGTGGACCTCATGTGACATCTTTTAATGCAGTTTTGTGTTACTTGGGCGTAAGTGTGCGTGCCTCTCGGAGCGGTCAGTCGTTCGCGGGATCATACACGCACACATATTATATGAATTTATACAATACAGATAGGACTTTAACACATCCATGAGCCACGACCACTCAATATGAATTGCAAAAACTATACCATGTCCGAAATTCGGTCAGGAAAACGTTATATTATGTAAGGTAAGTCAATTTCAAGATAAACAAGCTGCCTCTGCTATCCAAAGGCTGGATTTACATTTCCTGCATAAAACAACATTTCTGTAAAAGCGGCATTTCAGCTAGAAGTAACTACGTAGGAACATAATATTGATGTAGGAAAATTCTTTTGTGTTCGACCTATGTTATCTTAGGACTTAGCTTTGACGACTTCTCTGCAGTATTTACTGTTATAGTCAAGTCATAACCGGAAGGTACACATTGGGTTCGATTTCCAGCTGTGGCAATTTGGTAAATTTGACAACCTCCTTAGCGCAGTGGAGAACGCCGTGTTCTTATAATTCCAGTACGCTTATTTTAAGTTTTAATTTGATTGGTTGTGCATTCGATGATATTAACGTCGAAGTAAAATGGAAGTATCATACCGTCTTTCGCATACAAGAAATAGAGCTCTAAATCCATCCAGTTAAGGTTAATCTTTCTTTGGCGGTAATGTCATCGAATGCTTATACGATACGATCTTATTCAAACTTAGAAGAAGAGTACAGGGTTCGAAATTTCAAATCTATCAGACATGTGAAAGTTGCTCACATCTGATCTGAAGATCTCCAAACGGCTGAACAGATTTTTTGAAGCATACGTAAGAATACCCTCGATAAAGTTATCTTTTAAACAAAAATCTTAAATCAAAATCGGTTCATCCGTTTAGCAGCTACAATGCCACAGACAGATACACAAGTTTAGCTTAAACTCACACTCACTAATTGTAATTTATATCGTTTTGAGAAAATTTGTAATTCACATACTATTTCTGATTTTTTGATCTGTTGATAGATTCGCTGGTGATTTTTCTATGACGATAAAATAAACAAATAAAGCACTCCTCTTTTCGTATTGGGGGTAAAACCTTACAAAGGAATATAAAGTTACATTTAAACAAAACCTAAACCAAAAGTTGAAACACTCATCTCAGAATAATCACACGCACGCCCGAATCCACAAAGCAACATTAATTTATCCGCCCGGGGCGAATCCTTAAACTATTAATTACATTGAGACAATAGCACGCAAAAACCCAACTGGTGTGAATAATAATTGGCCAAGTTAAATACCCAGCCCGTGTGAACCGGCGCGTTCACGCACTGTTGAGTTTGACGTGGATGTGTTTTGACTTGTTAATTTATTGCTTGACTACTACGGAGAATAAAAAGCTGTTTGTGTTTTTAGCGAAGATAACCTAGTTGGTTAGACACCTGTACGGGGTCGTGGGTTGAATCCCCGGGCACGCACCTGTAAGTTTTCCCCGGCTTTTTTACCCAGGTCGATGCTACGCTAAGATTTTAACTTCCAAACTACTTTTCATAATTTGACAAGTGAGGTATCGTTTGAAGCGTCTTGATCTTCCGCTGGTAAGGCTATGTGACGTCACATTAATGATTAAATTAAATATGGCGCCCTCTAGAGGACACACAGTCATGAACTGAAAAAAATGCCTTTTTTTCATTTATCTGTGATAGTTTAAAATAGTTATATCACCGAAGACACTCTATTTAATAATCAGTAAGAAATAATTTATTTTTGACAAAGTTATCATCGATTTACAGGTAAGTGGCAGAAAATACCTCACTTAACGAGTGATGGAAGACAACTTTGCATCCAGGTGGAATCTTTTAAATCTAAAGAACAAGAGAAAAAATCTACAACATTCTTCATTACAAAACATCTAAGTCATAAAATGCTATTTCAATAGGGGAAAATACTTGGATTTCATGTAAGGTACTGGAGTAGAAGCAATTTAATGGGTGTCATACACGGCACGCACGGCGCGTCAGACGTGATCCGTGTATATGCCTTGATTAACAACGTGACAGCCGTGAGCCGGCAATGGAAGCTTTCAATGCAAACCGATCGATTACTGTTTAACGTTCAGAAGGTCAGTATTAGTATGTCACATTATTATTTCACAAATCCATACTGATAAATGGGAAAATGTGTCTGTCTATCTGTCTAGTGTCTGTACACTTTAGGTCCGGCAATACCAAATTTCAATGAATTTCGATGAAATTTGGTACAGTGATATAGGTTGCAACCCGGAGAAGGACATAGGCTACTTTTTATTCTGGAAAATTAATTCTTAATCCCGCGAGAATTAAAAATTAAAATTAAAAAACACTAAATTCACGCGGGCATCATCTAGTAAGATTTTAATTGTGTTTATCGGATGTAATTTGAGAATGTAGCGACGTACCGAGTACGAAGAGTGATAGCCTAGTGGTTAAGACATCTGACCTCCTTACGGGTCGCGGGTCCGATCCCTGGACACGCACGTCCAACTTTTCGAAGATATGTGTGCTTTAAGAAATTAAATATCACTTGCTTCAAACGGTGAAGGAAAAACATCGTGAGGATACCTGCACGCCCGAAATTTCTTCCTAATTTTCTCGAAGGTGTGTGAAATCTACCAATCCGCACTTGGCCAGCGTGTTGGACTACGGCCAAACCCTTCTCATTCCACTCTTGCTCTCTGGCACTCTTGCTTAGTAGTGAGCTGGCGATGGGTTGATAAGAAGAGAGATCTAGTACCGACTTCAACGTTGCTCAATAGTAGCCATGCTATTATAATAATAATAATGTCCTCCTGACTGAATTTCGGACACAGCGGCCAATCTCCAGAGAGATTAGCCATCTGCGTGGGAGATATTATTACTTTATATTAACCCAAGTGCACTCTCGGTTCCTTTATGATGGGTACAGCCCGATGGGTTAGAAAATCCGACACGACCGGAGAGAGGATAAGAGGATCAGAGATCAGGTGCAGGACCAACGGCTTAACGTGCTCTCCGAGGCACGGGGATGAAACACCGCCAACTTCCTAACTCCGGACTCCGGAAGTGCTGAGACTTTTTTGACAGAATAGCCTAATACTTTTTGTGACTCAATCCGGGATTCGAACCCGGGACCTCGTCGGCCGCAGTTGAACATGCTTACCACTAGATCAACGGATCTGTACTAATACGACTTACGAGTATGTACAGTGCAACTTTGAAAGAAAATAAAGCTTTTTACTTTGACTTTTAACTTTATTAAAAGCCTCTTCTACTTAAGAAAGCTTTCAAGTAATTATGCTAATATTATACCGTGTATTATAAGTAAATATTAATATACAGAAAGATCTTAAGTGTGTATATATTATATTTACAAATGTATATTATATTATACTTAGATTAAGGTAGTAAATGTAAATAACAATAATATTTAAAAATACAATCATCATCATCATCACTACAGCCTATTAACGTCCCACTGCTGGGCACAGGCCTCCACTCTCATAGGAGAGCGGGTATTAGAGCTTAGACCCACCACGCTGCTCCAATGCGGGTTGGCGGGCTTTAACGACTTTTATCATGTTAGTGATAATAACCGGGACCGACGGCTTAACGTGCTCTCCGAGGCACGGGTGTGAAACACCACCAACTTCCAACTCCGGGCTGGCACTGAGAATTACTTAATTGAAAAACCCATACCTAACTTTTATGCCCGACCGGGAATCGAACCCAGGACCTCGTGATCCGCAGTCGACTATGCTAACCACTAGACCAACGAGGCAGTTAAAAACAATATAATATTAATATTAATGTATATTATATTATATCGTATTTTATATTATTAGAAACAAACAAAGATCAAAAAGTTCACAAGTTATATTAATTAACCCCAAAACCGAGCACACGAAAGCAACCCCCGAATTTCCTAATTAAAACGAGAGCGTCAACTCCTAGACTATAATGGCACTTGTGATAATGTGGAATTGAGCGGTGACTCGCTGGCATTATGAAAAGATCTGAAAATATCATGAATTAAGGCTACCTTAGGTCGAAAACGCGTACCTACCTGCGCAAAATAATTGTTTAGTAGAAAAAATCCACGTGATATCATATACTAATATTATAAAAGCGAAAGTTTGTTTGTTTGTTTGCTTGTAAATTCTTTATTGCACAAGTAGAAAAATGTACAGAGGTGAACTTAATACCTAGAGGTATTCTTTTCCAGTTAACCTTTGGTAGTGGGGACAGGGTTGTGATCACAGTGCGTTGTTGGTTGTTGTTGAAAGTGGTTGGTTTGTCCTTCAATCACGCCGCAATGTAGCAGCGGATCGACATGATTTTAGGCATGGGTATAGTAAAGGAACTAGAGAGTGGCATTGATTACTTTTCATCCCGGAAAATTAAGAATTTCCCGTAGGAATAAAAAAAACTTATTCCAAGCGGACGAAGTCGCGGGCATCAGCTAGAAAAGATAATAAAAATAAATCTCTTTTCCTCTTAAAAATGCAGTTACTCGAGAGAAAATGCTCGAAGGTTAACTTTTATCCTAACAGCATCTGGATGTGATAGCTATTATGACGTACAGGTCCGTGTGTGAAAAACCGCGGGCAAAAGCAAGTTTTAACCTCAAAACCACCTCGACGGAATCAAGCCCTGAATTTCCTAATTAAAACGAGAGCGTCAACTCCTAGACTATAATGGCACTTAATGTGGTGAAGTAGAATTGAGCGGCGACTCGGTGTTGCACGCATCGTGAAAAGATCTTTAGGGCTAGCGTGCGCACAACGAGTAAAATTATGTCTACCCGTTATATCTATTTGTCTACTGAAGCTAACATGGTTACTTGTCTCGCTACGTCAAAAGTAGAGATAAAAGTAATAATTATTTTCGGTGGTATTTTGCTATTTTTTTCTTGTTATATATATGTCACCGTAAGATCGTAATAACCGTTTGATTATAATATACCTCGCAAGATTGTGAACTGTCGAAAGATTGTGAACCGAACATACGGCTTACAATTTAACGCATTATTTTTCGGTAGTGTCAAAGACATTAGACCACACTGCTAGTAGGTTAAAAATAAACACAAAGATAACCATGAATAGATTTTAATTTCTGTTCATTCCAGTTTGTTGTGTATGTTAGAATCACATTCTATCCAGAAGAAACTGCAAGAAACTGGTATAGTTGCTCTTTAAACATTATTGAACAGCCAATGATATTAAAACATAATATTATATAAAAACGATGAACTATTAAAGTTGATTTTACAATTATATTGATTTTAATAAATTTCACTACAAGATCTGTCTCAAAATATTCCAAAAGCCAATTGTTTAGAAATAGATAATGATAACCTTACATAACCTCTTAAAATAGTATGTAATTATAATTTATACTTATCTCAGCAAAATGCAGTAATCCACCCTAATCTTCACCAATACAATCAATAATAATATACACTTTATCCACTTGTAATAACTCCTCAAAATTTTAATACTGACTGAACTCCCGACGCCATTTTCTCTCACCTTTATACTATTTTTCTGTTACCGACCCACCAACATTCTCCTGAATTTTTGTGATTGGCTGTCATGATTACAGCCTATATATTGAAAAGCTATGATTGGTGATTAAATTACTTAGCATCAATCAAAATAAACTCTGCATCCTGCAACACTCAATGTTGCCAAAATATAACCTCCAAAGTAAAATGAACAATTCATTGCAAGAAACCTAAATTGAACATGAAATGCAATGCAAAATCGCCTATGAATCACAACTCAGCATCGCAACAACACTGCGAATAGCGTTCATTCCTCACACTCGCCCATCCTGACGCCTCTTTGCGTCCCTGCAAAGAAAAATTGGTATGAATAGGTTCGATCACCGCATACATGAAAACAACCAACTAACCTTGGAGAAAAATGAACTCATATGTAGTAATGACCAATCAATCCCTTGCTCCCCACTGCTTTTTTCTTTTGTTACTTGACCAATATAAAGACTCTATTGCGAGCAAAGTAAAGTACATAGTTTATTTTCAAAGAGATTTTCACAAGATTTTATAAAGCACCGACTCATAAAATACATCTGTTTATAAGAAGAGTATACGCATTTATCAGATAGTTTCCATTAATTTCCCGTTATTCAAGTATATTATTCATTATTTATAAATGGAAGAGCTGTTCTTTTATTTATTACCAACATAAACACACTTAGATAATCAGGCCTATTTAACAAATAATCATTACATATGACCATTTACCAAAGTACACATTTTGCCCATCTGTTTATCAAATTGTTATAGTGACAACCCTGTGACTCTATTCTATTCTATTCTATCTCTGGGCTTTTCCGCACTTAAGCACCGGTGCCCGCTGTGCGTGAGACCTCTGGTGCGACTCCCCGCTGGATCACTCCAGCCAGCCGAGCTCACTCCAGAATCCAAGCAGGCCGCCCAGGTCGGCGAGGACTTCCGGGAGTGTTGCTGGGGAGCCAATGTAGGCTTCTCGTTGAGTGGTTACAGCACTGCATTCGAGCAGCACGTGTCTCGGTGTCTCCTCGCTCTCCGTGCAAGCTCTGCACAGAGGGCTGTCAGTTATACCTAGAACATATAGGTGTTTGTTAAGTGGACAGTGTCCTGTTATCATGCCTACAGCCGTCCTGAGTTTAGCTCTGTTTAACTGCAATAATTTCTTAGTTAGGTGTTGGTTTGGGCTGGGTATAGCCTCTTTTGTTTGTCTACAGTTGGTGGTGTTTGCCCAAAGTTCGGCATGTGTACCTACTGTTTGTTGTTTTAGCCAAGTCTTGTACTCACTGAATGGTATTGGAACGATCGGTTCAGGTCCCATTACCTTCAGGTTTGAGGCTCGTCGAGCTAGTTCGTCTGCTGCGTCATTACCTATGTTTCCGCTGTGACCTTTAACCCAGCCGAGTGATACCAGGTTTGATTTTGTTAGTGTTTGTAGTGCGTTATGACAATCCAATACGAGCTTAGATGAGGTTGTACTTTTGGCTAATGCCCGCAGGACTGCCTGACTATCACTTTGAATGTTAATATGAAAGTTTGTTACCTGTCTGTCGGCCACTGCCATGGCCGCCGCAGTGATGCCGACGCACTCCGCTTGAAAAACAGAGTTATTCTTACCGAGCGCGCGAGCAATATGTATGTTTAGTTCGGGACAGTACACTCCTGCACCGGTTCCCTGGCTCGTTTTTGATCCGTCTGTGTAGACGTCTATCGTGTTTTTGGTAGTTCTGTGTATTTCGGTATCTGAGATGTTGATCTTATAATCTTTCTCGATTATGTGTTTCTTCTGTGTTTTGTCGCAGATCCATCCTAACAGTGGACATTTCATGTTCTCACCTGACAGTATCCGGGTGTGTGTTGTGTTTGTATCTTTCCACAGCCCATAAGTTTTAATTCTTAGAGCTGCGAGGGTAGCTTCTTCTTTTATGTGAAGATGTAGGGGGGGGATTCCCAGTATTACCTCTAAAGCATCTGTTGGGGTGGTGCTCATGCAGCTAGTAATCGCTAGGCATGCTTGTCTTTGGAACTTTTGTAGTTCTTGTTGGGTTGTCGTCTGAAGCGTTCTGGGCCACCATACTAGTGACGCGTATGTTAATGAGCTTCTTACCACTGTCAGATACAGCCAAAGCATTATCTTTGGCTTTAGACCCCAGGTTTTCCCGATCATGCGTTTGCATTGGTTTAGGATTATTGTTGTTTTTTGTATTTTCATGTCTATGTGTTTCTTCCAGTTGAGCTTGTTATCTAGAGTTACCCCTAGATATTTAACTTCTGTTGATAGTGTTAAATTCGTACCGAAGAGTGTTGGCATTCTTGGTACATCTGGTTTCCTTTTGTTTGTGAACAGTACTAGTTCGGTCTTTTTTGGGTTTACTGTTAGTTCATTGTCTTTGCACCATTTCTCTATGAGTCTCAGTGCATCTTGCATTATTGCACAGAGTGTGTTTTCGTGTTTGCCACCTATCAGAATCGTTATGTCATCTGCATAACCTATGGTGTAGAATCCGTTGTTGTTCATTTTTGTTATCAAGTTGTCAACGACCAGGTTCCACAGTATTGGAGATAACACTCCTCCTTGTGGGCACCCTTTGGCTACTATGCCCTTTGTTATACCGTTTATGTCAAGTTGGATGACCCTTTTTTCGAGTAGGGCTCCTATCCATTGCCTTAGAGTTTTGGGTACTTCGTATCGTTGTAGTGCATTGTCAATGCTCTTAAAGGTGGTTTTGTCAAAGGCTCCTTCAATATCTATGAAAGCTCCTAGTGTTGATAGTTTGTTATCTAGGTCGTGCTCTATCTTCGTTACCACGTTGTGGAGAGCCGTCTCTGTTGACTTGCCGGTAGTGTAGGCATGTTGGTTTCGGTGTATTGGTATAGTCCTTAGGGCTCCATCTCTAAGGAAACGGTCACCAAGCCTTTCCAGCGTTTTCAGCAGAAAGGATGTTAGGCTGATAGGTCTGAAGGCCTTTGGTTCGGTGTAGTCATTCTTGCCTGGTTTGGGCAGGAATACCACTTTCACTTCTCTCCACGAGATTGGTATGTATTTAAAGGCTATACAAGCTTGGAAAATTCGTATAAGCCATGGTGTTATCTCCGTAGCCCCCCACTGCAGGAGGGCTGGGAAGATTTGATCTGTTCCCGGTGATTTGAAGGGGTGGAACGTGTCTATGGCCCACCGTACCTTCTCATGTGTGACTATTCTGTAAGCTATTTCCCAGTCAGCTTCTGAGGGTGTGTTCTGTGACTCATCCGCCCAGTCTGGGTTGTCCACTATTTTGCTGCCGGGGAAATGTGTTTGTATAAGAGTTTCACTGACCTCTTTGTCGTCTTTGGTATAACTACCATCAGTTTTCTTCAAAGTACCTAGTGTGCGGTTGTTGTCGTCGGCTAATATTTTCCGGATTCTAGTCGCCGTGTCGTATGATTCTATGTTAGTGCAGAATCCCTGCCATGATTTGTCGTCTTTACTTCGTACTAGCTTCTTGTATTGGGATTGTGCTTCTTGGAAGTTATCCCAATCCAAGTCCTGTCGGGTGTTACCCTGTGACTCTAAGACAGCACCAACCCTACGGCTGACAGATTACGTTTGCACTTCATCAGCGTATAGTGTAACAGTGAGCGAAAATGTTAGATTTAATATTCTCACGGACAACCATTTTCAACCATGTTCGCACGTTAATAAGTAATTATAAAAATCGCAACTGTAAAATTATTCAGTAAACCCTAATTATAAGAAAATTTCAGACCTTCCTCAACCTCCACCTGCCGGCCTTCATAATTAAATTTATTCACCAAATGTTTATAATTGTAATTTAATTGTAATTTACCAAATATACCCATAAGCTATTTTTTTTTATCAAACCAATTCATCGAGCAAGTATACCTTTTCATCAAAATATATACCATTTGCTATGAGCCTACTCAACAAATAATCATCGAATATGACCATTTACCAAAATACACATTTTGCTCAGCTTTTTATCAAATTCATTTACAAAAGTTTTATTTGCAATCATTAAAACTATTCAAACCTTTCAGTCGCAACCATTGCAACTGTCCAAAGAAATCTGTAATAACCAGTATAACCTTCCGGAACCAAATAGTGGCAATCGTCATAACCATTTTTCCAAGTGGCAACCATATAAACCATTATAACCATTTTTCCAAGTGGCAACCATTAAAAACCATTAAAACCATTTTTTTCAACTTTCTCATATATATTCCAATAAACCATCATATATTTTTGCCAAGTAAAACCATTTATAACCATTAGAACCATTTTTTTTTGCCACAAATATTTCCAAATTTCCATTTAGCCACTAACAATAAAACCATTTAGCCACTGCGGCTTTTTCCAAATCACTTAGTCGCAAACCTTGCAACTTAATTTTAATCGATTATCCAAACAGTATAATATTTTAACTTCTATTAAATCTTTAAACTCGAAATTACGAACTTCTTTTAAGTTTTATTACGAACTTGTTCGGGTAGGCCTTATATTACCAACTTGTTTGGGTAACCAATTAGTAATAATCAAGACCAATCATTACCTCTAGTACAGTCTTCTTAAGTTGCCATCAGACGCGTCCAACTGATCCAATCACCGACGGAGTATCAATAGGGGTATCCAAGGTAAAACTTACTTGTAGTCAAATCTGTATGTTGTAACCTGGTAACCAGCTATTTAATATTTGTAGTGCCAAGTCCAATTTTTATAATCCCAGCTACTGCACCTGGCCAGAGATTTTGACTTGAGACTTAACTCAAAAATTTCGCCACATTTAACATGCGACTTACCTTGAGTACTGTAGATACCTTCAGCAGAACTGTTTATGAGTCTTCACTCTACACTCCTTGTCCTCATCAGCATCAACTCTATGTGAGCACCAGCAGTATATTTCTAGTCCTCTCATCTTCAGCAGCTCGGAGATGATGAAAACAACCTCAGCAGCAGCAGTATATTTCTAGTCTTCTTATCTTTAGCAGCTCGGAGATGATGAAAACAAACTCAGCAGCAGCAGCAGCAGTATATTTCTTGTCCTCTTATCTTTGGAGATTATGATGAAAGAGTCTTCAACAGTTCGGAAATGACGAAAACAAAATCAGCAGCAGCAGAACTGTATGGAAGTCCCCACTTTTACACTCTGTTATCTTGTCTTCGGAGATGATAACGATGAAAGCATCTATGAGTAGATATCCTATTCAAATCCTCGCCGCCGGTTATCCCGTGCATCATATTTCTCAGTCAACAATCAATCAACTTCAGTCTTTTGAAGTTTTCTGCAGCGAGTTGGCCTTGGTCCACTATGTTTACATGATTTTTGATCTGCTAACCTTGCTGTGTCAATGCGTCTCTATTAGTGACCGGATCTTTACTTTCGTCTAATTCATTACTCTGACATTCCGTTCATAAGACTTCCTATAATAACTCATATAGTTAATAACCATCAACTATAGTCTCTCCATATAGACTCTCCTATCACATTACAATAGACTGATAAATATTGACTACATTGACGAATATATCTATTTAGGGCAGATAATTTCCGTTATAGATCTAACAACAAAAGAAATTTAGAGAAGGGTTGCAAATGAATGGAGCAAGAGACTTATGACTTGGATTGCGCTTACAAATAGAGTAGTCAACGCTTGTGTCTTACCATGTTTAACCTATGGTTGCGAAACCTGGGCTCTTAATGCAATCCACGAGAAGGTACCACCACGAGGCAAGAAGTATGCTGGTAGTAAAGATCAAAGACCGACACAGTAGCCGAGGTATAAGAAAGCAAACAAAAGTAACCGACATTCTAAATAAAATAGACACGAAGATTGAGATCGAAAACGTTTCGAGGTAGAGCGCACCGAGGAGGCTTTTGTCAACAAGCAATACGAAACAAGTGACACTAAAATCTGAATTAAGTACTTCACATTTGTGAATTTCATTGATAACAATAATTAAATTTTCTTAGGTAATCATATTATTATAATTATACCAACTATCAGCTCTGCTAATTCAACATCGACTCTATCATATCAACTCTATCGACTCTACCATATCAACTCTATCGACTCTACCATATCAACTCTATCGACTCTACCATATCAACTCTATCGACTCTACCATATCAACTCTATCGACTCTACTATATCAACTCTATCGACTCTACTATATCAACTCCATCGCCTCTACAATATCAACACTCAAACTAAATCATCTATCAATTAAAATTTTGAAAACGCAATTAATAGCAAACTTCAGTAAAAATAAGTGAAACTAATGCCGATAGCAAAACTCCAGAGTTACAAATCCGAAATCTTTAAATTGTTGCTACTTTCAACGATACTCCGCGACAGTTGTGTTTCGGATTTCGGAATTTGCCAGAACAGTAATCAATTTAAACGCAAAAATAAACCCAAATACTTCTATCGGTGCCTCTTCTATCGAAGGTTGGCGATAATATTGGCAACTTGAACATTCGACACTGCAGATCTAAATAAGGATCGGATGATTTTATTGAACCACTGGTGTATGTGCTTCAGTCAGGATGTCCTTCTCTGTCCCACGCCCCTTTTGCCTTGTATTTTGCCCTGAATAATTAATAGTAGAGGGTCATACTTAGGGCCAAGACACAAGCTCCAGTTTCCTCTCTTTTTTTCATCTAGAAGAATCTTCTTCGAACCCAAATACGACAAAATCCCCATAAAACAGCCATAATCAAAATTTCACTTCAATGAAACTCCATTTACAATCCTTTCGTTTTAAAATGAACAATATAATAATAATTTAGCAAGTCAAAATACGCTAAAAAATTGGACTGCTCACGCCATCCTGTCATAGTATTTTTGTTGACGATTTAATTGGCATTTAAGAATTAAAGTAAACAAACTATACTAAAACGTTTGCAGTGCAAGTAGTAAAACAAGAAAGTTTTATTGAGGAACTAGATCAAGAAATATGTCGCATTACTAATATCAATAGTTACGTATACGATTCGTTTTTCAAATTTAAGTATTTACTCTTAATTTAGAATATTTGCTTGAAAACTTTGCTTTTGTTAATAATTTGTTTTAAGTAGAATAATTACTTTTTGTTGATTACTTCGAAATACGTGAAATTTAAACAATAGCACAAATTATCAAATGATCATTAATACGGCACTGAACAGCAAAACTTAAACCACTTAATCTCAAAATAAGGGTATATAGAAAATAATAAAAACTTTTGAAAACCAAGATCACATATCGTACCACCATAACCATAACCATCCTGATATTAACCAATTAATAAAACTTAATATCCCAAACGACACCATGTAAATCGACCCATAAATGTATGCTTTCTTCTATAATTCCTGTATGGACCGTAACGTAAAATAATTGGAACATAAATAATACCTGTATAACAGTAAAATAAACCTGCTAGGAAAATCTAGTGCTTAATTATTATTAAACCACCAACTGTAGGACGATCGAATTTGTATAAACATTAGATAAAATGCGGGTACCGTCCCCGCATAACTATCGGTAGTAAAAATTTAATTAGATCCTACCAGTAAATCCGGATACTCATTTGATGTACTGCCTCCAAGGAAGTGGCCTCATGCTCCAAATGCATCAGGAAGTTGCCTCGTGCTCCAATTGTATGTGGGCTGTGGGATCCTACCTCTGTAGGATCCCACTTCTGAAAATGTCAAAGACATTAGACCACACTGCTAGTAGGTTAAAAATAAACACAAAGATAACCATGAATAGATTTTAATTTCTGTTCATTCCAGTTTGTTGTGTATGTTAGAATCACATTCTATCCAGAAGAAACTGCAAGAAACTGGTATAGTTGCTCTTTAAACATTATTGAACAGCCAATGATATTAAAACATAATATTATATAAAAACGATGAACTATTAAAGTTGATTTTACAATTATATTGATTTTAATAAATTTCACTACAAGATCTGTCTCAAAATATTCCAAAAGCCAATTGTTTAGAAATAGATAATGATAACCTTACATAACCTCTTAAAATAGTATGTAATTATAATTTATACTTATCTCAGCAAAATGCAGTAATCCACCCTAATCTTCACCAATACAATCAATAATAATATACACTTTATCCACTTGTAATAACTCCTCAAAATTTTAATACTGACTGAACTCCCGACGCCATTTTCTCTCACCTTTATACTATTTTTCTGTTACCGACCCACCAACATTCTCCTGAATTTTTGTGATTGGCTGTCATGATTACAGCCTATATATTGAAAAGCTATGATTGGTGATTAAATTACTTAGCATCAATCAAAATAAACTCTGCATCCTGCAACACTCAATGTTGCCAAAATATAACCTCCAAAGTAAAATGAACAATTCATTGCAAGAAACCTAAATTGAACATGAAATGCAATGCAAAATCGCCTATGAATCACAACTCAGCATCGCAACAACACTGCGAATAGCGTTCATTCCTCACAGTAGATTATAATCCATCGAAGTGAAACTGTTAAATCACAATCTGCAGCGCGTTAAATTGTCAGCTGTCCGAAGGCCGTCCCTGATTGGTCGGTGTTGATAGATAGGCTCAATATCCGACATTGTAAATGTTATCAAATGAGATCACATAGGTTCACGCGCATAAAAAATATTAAAACACGCAAAATTTCTGTAATTTAAGGCTATGTTCAGTGACGAATACTAACTTATCTATCATTCAAACTGCACTTCTTTGGTTAATCATAGAGTCATTTTACTTCCACAACAATTTTATGTAACGAATTCTAAAGCTGTGAGTTATTTTCAACACGAAATCAATTTACAATCACCAAAACACTGTTTGTTTACATTCGACAACAAATGAATCTCTGGTTAACTTGTCTCTGAAATGAATTATCAAACAAATATGGCGACGCATGGCATATGCCGTTCAACCAATCAGCGCGCTAGGTGCGTTCCGTCGCACGGTATTTCACAATTTGACGGTTTTACTTCGATGGATTATAATCTACCGAAAAATAATGCGTTAAATTGTAATCAGTATGTTCAGTTCACAATATTTCGATAGTTCACAATCTTGCGAGGTATATTATAATCAAACGGTTTTTACGATCTTACGGTGACATATATACCACATTTTGTGCATGTCAGGGTAAACGAAAAATTAGCCGGCAACCTCGTCGCGAGATATCTCGTTGTGCGCAGGCTAAGCCTGCTGGTGATGGATTCGGGCTAGCTTAACGCAAAAACACGTACTAAATAAATTAAAAAACCGGCCAAGTGCGAGTCGGACTCGCGCACCGAGGGTTCCGTACAAACCTGTTGTAAGTTTTAAATTAAATGTTTTTTTTTAATATTTGAGTTGATTGAATGAAAGGTAAATTGCGGTTTACGATTCATGACGTATTAAAAAATAACGACCAAAGATGTAAAACGGTAATAATATATCTCTTCTCTCTATCACATGTATGCAGATGATATCCAAATTTATCGGTCTGCACCTCTGGAGGAACTTGGTTCGGCCATTTCCGCCATAAATAGTGACCTTGCTGCCATTTCTGGGTGGAGTAAACAATATGGGCTTTGTGTGAATCCTGCCAAATCCCAGGCAATTATTATTGGCAGTCCAGGGTTCATTTCCAGAGTTGATTTGCAAGGCCTCCCACCGATTGTGTTTAATGGTGTTTCTATACCTTACTGCGCCTCTGTTAAAGATCTCGGTATACATTTAGATTCTGAACTATCCTGGTCTGTACAGGTTAAGGAAATTAGCAGAAAAACATTTGCTGTCATGAGCTCGCTGCGCCGATTGCGCAATATTTTGCCAATTCCAACCAAAGTTATGTTAGCACAATCTCTCCTTCTCTCTATTCTCGATTATGGTGATGCAAGCTTTCTTAATTTGACCCAGGACCAACTTAACAAACTTGAGCGACTTCAAAATCTCGCTATTCGGTTCATATTTGGCTTACGCAAATATGACCACGTATCTGAATTCCGCCAAAAGCTCAAGTGGCTCCCTATTCGCCGTCGCCGGGATATGCATGTTCTCTCTCTTCTGTACTGTGTTTTATTTCACCTAAAAACTCCTTCTTATCTTAAAGAGAAGTTTCAATTTATTGGGGTGCAGTCAGACATGAGAACTTGTCGAACGCTTACTCTGAAAATGCCTTCACATAAAACCAAATTTTTTGGAAATTCGTTCACTGTGCAGGCAATTGAACTGTGGAATGCACTCCCACTGAATATAAGACAGTCGAAATCGCTGGACGTGTTCAAAAATGCTCTTAGGACGTATTACCTTGCTAATTGAAGACGACTTTAGTTTATATTTAATTTTATTGTATGTATATGTATGTAATTGTATATTTAAGTTCATATTATGGTATTTATATGTATAATAATATTTGTTAGTTTATAATATATGTATGCATTGTATGTATTAAGATATTTGTGTATTGTTGTCTATGTATTGTTATGTAATATTTTTTTTTTGTATGTAGTATTAGTATAATTTTGCGCCACCTGCAGTCTAATTGTTTCCTTGTGTTCTCCTAATAAGGTTGCCTGGAAGAAATTGCTACTTAGCAATAAGGCCGCCCTTTGTACTTCTTTGTTTTATTTTATGTTTTCTGTATTTTACTTTTGTTATGTGTGGTACAAATAAAGAGTTTAATAATAATAATAATTACCTTTGTTAATGAACCGCAAAACTAACTTTGTTTGTAGAGGTTTACTGTTAATATCAAAAAAATTATGCTAGTTAGAGCATTGGCTATAGTTTTCCTGTAAAATATACATAAATTCCTATTGAACATAATTATTTCAGGTTTTTCGATTGGTAAACTCCGGAGATAAGGGGGGGGGGGGGGGGGGGGAACGGTATTTTTTTAGACTTTTTCCCCGTTAAATCAAAAACAATCATGACTAAAAATAATTAAAAATCTGTTTTAGAATGTACAAAGTAAACCCTTTCATATTATACCCCACACAGTACAGTTATCTCACTTTTAAATTTCAACCCTCCGATTTTCCTTACCCCTTTTTAAATAAGAAAAAAAATAATTTCCAATTTTTTTTAATTCCAGTGTCTTTGGGCCACTAATATACACAACTATTCTAAATTTCATGTCGATAGCTTCGGTAGTTACTGAAATAATCGAGTGTGACGGACGGACAGACGGACAGACGGACAGACGGACAGACAGACGGAGAAAGTCGCACCATAAGGGTTCCATTTTACCATTTTGGTACGGAACCCTAAAAATGGTAGAAAAAAATCTGTAGTATAGTGTATACCGTTTTAGCTAATGTGGGTAGGTCCTTTAATTATTATTGTATTGTGCGGGCTGTTCAGCAAATACAGAGTCTTAAAAACGTCGTTTCATTGAACTAGAACTAGAACAGTTCACTGGCGACGAGGCTGGAATTATTATACACGAAATTTAAATAAACAAAAAGCGACTGACTGAATAAACTTTCAACAAACAGATGAAAACAACTGAATGGATTTGATCTGTACGGCAAATATCAGTCCAATCCATCCAGTACCTGTACCTTGAGCTGTGGATTGATAAACATGTACAGTCAAACAGTCACGGCCGGTTTCTGAATTGAGAATTTCATGTTGAGTCTGTCTCAAAGACTACTTAAGGACTAATTAAGCCAATTTTTGTTTCTGAATTGATATTGTGTTAGGTTTGAGAGTTAGAACTTGCTGTTTTTGCTTCAATGCTTAATCCAGAAACCGGCCCAATATCAATTCAGGAACAAAAATTTGCTTAATTAGTCCTTAAGTAGTCTTTGAGACAGACTCAACATGAAATTCTCAATTCAGAAACCGGCCGTCAGTCACCTTTTCCCAATATACATATTTAAAAGACTAAGTACCATCTAGTCTAGTTAAGTAATATTAATTTAGTTTAATTAATTTAGACAAGTACTAATAATTATTTTTTACATCTAACTTACAGTCCAATAACTATTTAGTTTATTCTAATATTATTATTACCTAATCATTCTAATATACTAAGTTCATATGAATGAAAACCCATTTTCAATTTTCAGGATGCCCTCTCTCGTGCTCAAACGGCGCTTGAGAAATGGAGATGAAGTGAAATTGGGCGGTAACTCGCTGCCAAACGCAGGCCATTGTACAAAGGAGCGGCCGGCGCCTGGCTCGCCTGAGCCTCAGTGGGCTTACTACCATAGCTTATAGCAGTATTATTTTCTAATCGGGAGGTTACCTAGGTACCTACGTGAAAAATAAATTAATTTTAGTGAATATATGTAGACTACACAAATTTCAAAGCCCTATTTCACCCCCTTAGGGGTTGAATTTAAAAAAAATACTTTCTTAGAGGATGTGTATCTGCACGCCAAATTTCAGACCAATTCGTCTAGTGGTTTGAGCTGTGCGTTGATTGATCAGTCAGTCAGTCACCTTTTCTTTTTATTAGGCAGCTGATCTCTAGCCACGTGTCCCAAGTTTTATGTTTTTATAACCATTTAAAACTATCGATTGAAGTAAAAAAACTTCGAGTTTTGATGACGTCACAACCAAGTATACAAAATCCAATACAAAATCCAATACAAAGAGTGCGTTTTAATTTGTGAAAAAAGTTGCTGATTGACTGGGTTTCATGGATTTGACTCGCTCCAGCAATGCTAAGGACAGAGGTAAGTTTAGTGTCTACACATCGATGTAATTGTAAATATTTTTTCAAAAGTCAAACCACTTAGTTTCTTACTGGTTCTTCTCGGTAAGAATTCAAAAGTATTTGATTTGTATCAAATACCAATATAAAAATAGATATAGTATATTGTGTATTGAGTATTGGGTTGTAGCCTTGTTTCTATCGAAACAATCAGTTATTTTGAAACCAATTAAAAAATGAAGGACTTTAATTTTTAATTTAGATTTCAACTAGCTGATGCTCGCGACTTCATCCGTGTGGAACGAAATTTTTTTAGTTCTCGCGGGAATGCTTCTATTTTCTGGTATAAAATATACTATGTGTTATTCCAGAATATAATTATATTCTATCTTTTAGCCAATAATTTTATCCAGATCCATTTAGCCGTTTTGGTGTGATTGAGTAACAAACGTACATCCGTCCATCCATCCAAAATTTCCCATAAATATTATAATATTAGTACCTATGTATTTCATTTTTTTATTTAGTATTAAACATAATACACCATAAATTGTTGAACTGGTTATTTTTGACAGGTAGAAAAGTAAAGTGGATACTTACACAGCTCCGGACGAAGCTTCCAGATTAAGTTTTTGAGTTACAGCACTTGTTGAAAAACTTACTCACTTAAAGTAATAGTTGGACTACCAAACGTATTTTACCTGTAAAAGAAAGAAAACTGTTGTTATGTAACTATTAAAACTAAGATTAAAATGGATAAAATGTTACAGACTCAATAAATTATTTTGTTTTGTCAATTTTGTATATATTTTGCTAAATTTGACGATTTAACTTTAGATGCATTTTAAAGACTTTAGATATATCTTTTAAATGTTATTATTTTCTATTATTAAAAGAAACCTTTGACAATCTCCGGAATAAATACATTAAAGGGATACGGACAGACAATTTCGCATTTATTTCTTTTATATTACTAGATGCTTTCCGCGACTTCATCCACGTGGATTAAGATTTTTTGATTCCCGCGGGAATTCTTTAATTTTCCGGGACAAAAAGTAGCCTTTGTCCTTCTCCGGGATACATCCTATACCTGTACCAAATTTTATCAAAATCGGTTGAACAGATAGGCCGTGAAAGCGTAGCAGACAGACAGACAAACTTTCGTATTTATAATAGTACTAGATGATGCCCGCGATTCCGTCCGCGTGGATTAAGGTTTTTTGATTCCCGCGGAAACTCCTTAATTTTCCGGGATAAAAATTAGCCTATGTCTTTAACCTACCTCTGTACCAAATTTCAGCAAAATCGCTTAAAAAGATGGGCCGGGAAAGCGTAACAGACAGACACACTTTCGCATTTATAATATTAGTATGGATGGATGTAGAGAGAAGTCTGCCAATCTGCACTTGGCCAGCGTGGTGGATTATGGACAAACCCTTCTCATTCCGAAGGACACTCGTGCTCTCTAGTGAGCCGAAACTAGGTTGATAAGAGAAAAACCAAGACTGCATTGTCACCTGTCAACAGAAGTAATCTGATTCAAGCGTTAGGTAACTCGTAATCAAATAAAAAAGAAGCTCGCAATAACTCCAGAGGAAAATTTATTCAGCAATTGTTCGTCGAATGTCCCTTATCTCACCATAGCTCGGGGCTCAGGCGACGCTCGCCTTGGAATAACATTTTTGATAGTGTCGTTTTCCTCTGCACCCTTTGGGTGCTGTGTTATATTTTATTGCGTTGTTTTTATTAACATTTCTTGCGTGTGCTTTATTGGGAGTCAAAAGGTGTGATAATATCTATACTAAAACTAACTGATGCCCGCGACTTTGCTGCGTGGTTTTTGGTACCTATGCGAAAATGTTTTTTCTTTTATTTAAATTTTTTTCGTCAATTTTCCAATGTTTAGTTAGTTATTCTCTTATTCGGGAAGGAGACAAATACAACAAATCAAAAACCATGAAAATCGGTCCAGTCGTTCTAGAGTTATATAGAGTCTACTAGAGCCGTCCCGGGTCGGGCCATAATTAAGTACTGGGTTTTTCTGACTAGAAATTCTCAGCACTAGCCCGGAGTTAGGAAGTTGGCGGTGTTTCACCCCCGTGCCTCGGAGAGCACGTTAAGCCGTCGGTCCCGATTATTATCACTAATATGATAATAGTCGTTAAAGCCCGCCAACCCACATTGGAGCAGCGTGGTGGGTCTAAGCTCTAATGAGAGAGAGGGATCTCTCTCATGAGAGTGAAGGCCTGTGCCCAGCAGTGGGACGTTAATGGGCTGTAGTGGTGGTTCTAGAGTTATAAGTGATCGAACAAATCCGACTTGGTTTTGTATTAAAGCAGAAGATATAAATGCAAAAGTGTGTTTTGCATGTATAGTTGAGGACCTGGAGAGTAACATAGGCTACTTATTACTCCGGAAAATTAAGGAGTTCCTGAGGGAATAAAAAAACTGGGAAAACGCAGACGAAGTTGCGGGCATCAGCTAGTAATGTTATATACAACGGCGCGTTATGCACACGTTAATGAGTTACGATAATTTTCATAAGGTAACTTATTGTCTTCAGTAAGTATCTACTCCAATGTCTCTGGCTACTTGAACTGAGAGCGATTGCCATCGAATGAAGTTATTTCGATGCCGCTAGACTGCCCTAGCCCTTGACTTCAATCTCGCCTAGTGCGTATATTAAGGCCATATTCAGAAAATTCAGAAATTATAAATTCCCAAATTGACCCTGCTGGGCATCAAACCCGGGCATCAAAACCTCCCACGTTAAAACAGCTCTCAACACTGCACCGGGAAGATCGTCGATGTTCTTTGAATTTAAGAATAAAATATTGTATAGAACAAACAAATAAATGAAAATAACTCAAATTAAAATGTTTTAAATGTTGTGCGGGGCGGAGCGCGAGATTCCCTGGAATCCTTCAAAGTTAAAATGAAACTGCTGCCTTCACAACAAAGGAGTTTACAAGAGACTTAGTTAAGTTTGCGCACCTAAATGGAATTATACTTCTTCTTGCTTCGCGTCCTTGTTTTGAATGAGATGCAGATAATTGGGAGCGACGACTAACCTCCTTGGAGCAGTGTTGAGCGCTGTCTTAACGTGGGAGGTCCCGCTTTCGATGCCTTACCGGCAAAGACGTGCCGCCAAGTTATTTAACTTTCCGGTACGATGCCGTGTAGAAACCGAATAGGGGCATGGGTTCAATATAACTATCATACCCCTAACAGGTTACATGCCGCTACCATCTTAGACTGCATCATCACGTACCATCAGGTGAGATCGCAGTCAAGGGCTAACTTGTAGTGGATAAAAAAAGGGTAAATCTACCACTGGCTTGGAATGCGATTCCTACCGAGGAGAACCAGCAAGAAACTCGGTAGTTGCTCTATAAAAAAAATTTAATTTACAATATTAAATTAATGTGTAGGTACTTCAGTAAGACGGCATAGCATTGCTGGAGTGAGTCAACTCCATGCTCTTTTATCATTTACATAATCTTCAACAGTATGTTATGCTTTTTTAAGTAAGGGGAACTTATGGATATTTTAGTATCCTAAGAAAACTCCTACGATTATGGGATTAGTAAAAAGGGGGAATGATATTCAATAAAAAGGAAAATGGAGTCAGAGCGACAAAGATGTAAAAAATAGAAAGAAAATCGAGTTTAGAAAAACTATCTAGAAAAGTATCTTGCAGTGAAAAAAAGCACTCCAAAAATATAATTCCACTATCGTGTAGAGTCGTACACAACGCAAAGTTAGTTGTTAACATACTTGTAGAGAAACTGTTTCATTTTGAACTTTCGTAACAATAGAGAGAACTTGCCTCACTCATTTCAAAGCGCTACTTCTGTATCTAGCATCTTGTTTTTCTGGAGGTATTTAAAGAAAAACTTAGGTAAATAGTTATTATTGTAGCTAATTTGACTGCCTCGTAAGGGTCGGGCCATAGAAATTCTCAGTACTTGCCCGGAATTAGGAAGTTGTCGGTGTTTCACCCCCGTGCCTCGGAGAGCACGTTAAGCCGTCGGTCACGGTTATTATCACTAACATGATGATAGTCGTCAAAGCCCGCCAACCCGCATTGGAGCGGTGTGGTGGGTCCAAGCTCTAATTCCCTCTCTCCTATGAGAGAGGAGGCCTGTGCGCAGCAGTGCGACGTTAATGGGCTGTAGTGATAGGTTGTCTCCTGCAGAAGAACATAGGCCCTAAGAAATTAATTAAGAAGAATTCGTTAAGAAGTTTCCGCGGCATTTTACGCGGACGCAGTCGCGGGCATCTTCAGATTATATTTATCCAAAGCAAAATAAAAAAATAAGTTATTTTTCTAATCCGTAGTCCAGTTATAATCATTCAAGTCAAGTACCTGCTTGCACATGCAAGTAAGAGTTGCAGTTTTGTGGCCGCCCGTAAACTTCATACTATCAAAGCCTTAGATTGCGAAGCTCGCTGTAGGGCTAGTACAGGGGTCATACTGCCAACGCTTGAAGCCATATTGTTCACTTTCGTGTTTTAGAATTATAATCCATATATATATATGTAGACATACTAATATTATAAATGCGAAAGGGTGTTTATTTGTTGGTTTTTGCTACAATTGCGCCGCAACAGAGCACTAGATTTTTTGTATAGGCTTAGTTAAGGACCTGGAGAGTGACTTATGCTACTTTTTATCCCGGATTATTAAGGAGTTCCAGTGGGAATAACAAAAAACAAGACAAAAAAAAAACATGTTGTGCCGACCTACATAGCGTGGGAACAAGAAACAAACAAGTAGAAGAAGAAGTGGGCATAAAAAAACTTATTCCATGCGGACAAAGTCGTTGGCAACAGGTACTATATCTATATCCTATGATAATAAAAATAAATAAATAAAATAAGTTGGAGGTCCCGCTTTCAATTTCCGGCAAATTTAGTTTGAACAATAATTTCAGATTTTCTCTGGTCATGTCATCAGACCGGTGCAAGGCTTCGGCCGTGGCTAGTTACCACACTACCGGCACAGACATGCTGCTAAGCGATTTAGATTGATCGATGATAGAGTTCGAGGTTCGAAGCCATCTAGCTTCAAAGTAAAACAAACCTTAATGATCTAGTATTAAGACCTACGCTCATCCATTCATGTACATACAGCAAGCGGTGTCTAAATTCGGTAGAAATGAATTTTATATTTTAATGAGTAACTTGTAATTACATTTTACTATGACGTTGTCTTTCGACGCTCGAATTGTAGCAACATTGGTGCGATACAACATCTCATACTAACCATCCTGCACCCAAGTACGGTACCGTTTTGCTATAAATATGCCAGCAACAAAGTCAGGTACAAATAAAATGTAAAGATCAATACTTTACAAAGTGTAACGTAATGGTTTTCCATACCTATCCATTTATACTCAAACTTATATTTTTTTATTCAAAAACGTAATAAAAGCTTTTGAATCGTCGAGTGAATCTTTCACTGGTTCAGAAAGCCATTCCTACGAGAAGAGCCAGCAAGAAGCTCGGTAATTGCTCTTTTTAAAATAAAAAAATTACAATTACATTAATGTGTAAATATATAAGTAACCGTAGTCCTAAGCATTGCTGCAGCGAGTAAAATCCATGCCCTTCTGTCATTTAGGTACATAATCTTATAATATCTTATTCTCATAATCTTACTGCTTAATAAGCTTTTTTTCAGGAGCATACTTTTAATGAGGACGGACGGTATCAAGCGAGTAGCTGGAAGCCGCTGGAAACAAGCGGCTCAAGACCGTGCTGTGGCGATCCATGCAGGAGACAGCTGTCCAGCAGTGGACGTCCAACGGTTGGAAAGACGACGACCTGTCTATAAAAGAGTGACCATAACAACAGAAATAAACCTGTGGGATAGGCAGCTAGGAATTAATAATTTCAGATTTATCTCTGGCCTAGTCTGGTGGGAGGCTACACCCGCAGCTATAGTTACCAACCTACAGGCAAAGAGGTGCTGCAAAGAGATTTGATATTCCAGTACCATGTAGGAACCGATTAGGAGTAATAGCACAGAATAAGTATTGTACGTGTAATAGGCAAGTCTGATATAACAATTGTCATTGGCATATAGATATTATCATAGTTAGTATTGACGTCGACCCACTGTATGAATATAATACTTAAGCCGTGGCTGTACTCTGAGCCTCCGATTGCCTGAAAATAGATGAAAAAATTCTAAGGTCGTGTTTCACAACAACATCAAAAGAAAACCCGCCAGAGATGTAATACGAAATTCATTTAAGTAAGAGCTTTCGAATCGGGAAAATAGTCGAAATTTTGTGGATTGCCTCCTTGCATTTAGAGCTAAATTATAATAGGGAAGTTGGACAAGACATATTATATTTTTACCCTGTTTAGAAGAGCATGGATTTGACTGGCTCCAGCAGTGCTAAGGACAGCGGTTACTGAATTATTTACAAATTGATGTAAAATTGTAAATGAATTTTTTTTCATTCCTTCCGAAAACTGGTTTTTCTCGGAAGGAATGAAAAAAATGCCATTCTGAACCAGTGGTAGATTCACTCGACGAATCAAAAGCACTTGTGATAAGTTTATTTGAATAAAAAATATGAGTTTGGGTTTGTGTTTGAGTTCACACTAGTGTGTGCGAATGGTGCTCAGTAGTGAGCCGGTAATGAGTTCCAATGATGATGATATTCATGACATGATATATGAAATATGTCTGACTCATGACCTAGACGAAAAAGTGATGAATTACCTGTGTCTAGGACAGAACGGAACATACACTAGTCATTGTGCCAGGGAAGCAATCAACTAAGTAGAGTGAGCTAGACGCCCATTAATCTTTCGTTCAGGAAAGATTGTTGATATCCGATGTTTGGTACAAAATACTAGCTAATGCTCGCGACTTCACCCACGTGGAATAAATTTATTTCGAATTTCTGCGGGAACTCCTGAATTCCAGGATAAAAAGTAGTCTATGTCCCTTTCCAAGTCCTCTACTATACCTATGAAAATCACGTCGATCCATTGCTTTATTGCAGCATGATTGAAGGACAAACCAATAAACCGACAAACAAACACACTTTCGCATTTATAATTTGTATGGTATTCATCTTGATAATTAAGTTATATAAAAGCTTGTAAAAATACGTTAATTTCCAGAAGAAAATAATATAACTAGGTCATGTGCGCTGGAGTCTTCTTTATTTATGACGAGGTACGACTGCGTTAGAATACCGAAATATGTCGCGAATGCACGGAATTAGTTTTACATGATTACTGGACGTGACTTCAATTCTGAAAGCTGCTTATTATAAAGCGGGGCTTCCACCGCGAGCAAGCGCCCTACAGACTCTGTTTAAAATAAAAAAAAACAATATCAATTTGAGAAATAGGTTAAGTACTTAGGTAAGGTGCTATAATTTTTTCGAAACACTATTTCATGCCGATAAGCGTACAATTAATATTGGTCTTATAATAAAGAGGTGTAAATTAACATTATAATATTATCAACACAAACACTAATTAATTACTAATTAACATTTTGGTTACCTAAAATTAAACAATGATTAAACCAGTTCAATAATACAATGCTGTCGGTTAAAGTAATTAATAAACCTATTTTTAACCTTCTTCCAAAAAAGGAGGAGGTTCTCAATTCGGCGCGGTTTTTTTTTAATGTATGTCGGTGTATATCTCCGTGTCTTCGCTTCGTCTCCGTCGCTTCCTTTATCGACTGATAAAAAAAAATTCTATCAGTCGTTAGAGGAAGCTCTCGAGGTGGTCCCAAATCTGGCTCCAAATCCTCAACCTCGACACTAAAAAGTTAAAAATAAAAATTCTTTCTAAAAAACCTACTTCCAACGCCACTGTAAAGTACAAAATAATTTTGATTTCTACCCACTATGTTGAAGTCGGGCGGGTGTAACTAGGATAAGCAAAGTTGACGCATCAAACTTTATTTTGTACTTTACAGTGGTGTAGGAAGTTGGGTTTTTGGAAAGAATTTTTATTTTTAACTTTTTAGTGTCAGGGTTGAGGAGTTGGAGATTTGGAACTTTTTGTCCACACAAAATACGTTCCGCTTAGCTATTTCCCGCTCATTACCCTTTTTCTGTGAACACCCCACTTAAAGCGCTGTAAGTGTGGGTGTGTAGTGTGTGTGTATGTTTGTGTTTGTGTGTGTGTGTGCGTTACTAGTACCTAATTGGTTTCATATCTAGGGATTCTACATCTATGCAGCCAATATTTTGTCGGCTCAGGGCGGAAACCTCGCGAGTTTTATGACACCAACTTTCTGTTTTTAAGATGTTCATTTTATTGAAAAACTACTCTAATTTTTAAGGCACAACACGCTATAATTTTAGTATGTATAGAAATCCTGATCTCTATCCAGCTGACTTTGGTGAGAGAATATAGAGTGCACCTGAGTTTTCGCAACCTAACACAACACAAGATGATCATGATGATGTCAGTCTACCTAGGTGTTCTCTATGTAGATTGACTGTCGTGGCCGAAATAGTGAAGTTTTCTCAATAAAATATAACGGACTCTACTATCTATGAAATTGCAATGAATAAATTTGCCATCTCTTTCTGAACAGTGCGAAAGTGTGTGTATTTGTCCCTCTCAGTTAAGTAAGTGAACCGAATGCGATTTGACTAAAAGCAACGATTTGTATTGTCGCGATATGGATGTGTCACATATACTGGAGTTTATATTAAAAACCTCTTTTGTACTGTGCCGTCGCCATCATATTTTACCGATAGTTGTACTCTCATTTGGAACTTGCACGAATAAATGGTTAAACGTGCAGAGGTTCCACGAGAGATTTAATTATGTATAATTAGATAAAAGTTGGCCAAACTTAAATATAATATTCACTTGATCCGACCAAGATTGCTATCGTTAAGCTCTAAATCAAAATGCGATCTAAACACAAAAGTATTTAATAATCGCTGAGTCTGCCGGCAGGAGACTGACTTACCATTGTCAAAACACTCGCATTTAAACTAACTATAATCTCAATATGGCGTCCGTATCCGCCGATTGAATCGAACGACATGAAACGAGTCAAATTGACAGATATTATACTTTCTGTTTATGAGATATAATGAAAAACAGTAATATTGCTAACAGACGTAATTAAACTTCTAAATTTTTAATTAATAACACCTACTATAAATTCGAAAGTGTGTCCGTCTGTCTTAACTACGCTACGTTTTCAAGGCTCAACAAATTTTGTCAAGTTTTTCAGAAAATTCAAAAGGTGTATACTTTTGAATCCCCTAAATATGAAACAAGCATCACCAAAGCAGCTAGAAAGATACAAATGGCGCGAGGTTCATGTGAATACTCAGTCACTCTGCATTTTATACAAATTACCCTCATTCCCACTTCACTTAGCGCCTTCGCTCTCATACAACCTTTATGCAACCATCTCTCTCTGAGTTGTATTCTTCATTACTGAAGGTCGTGGCCCCTTTCCATTAATCACATAATGGTAGGAGTTTTCTTGGGATAATAATGCGGTGGGTTCCCACGTCCTCCCGCATACGACTCGACTGAGAGTATCCATACAACCATAGAATTATAATATTTACTATCGTTTCTTCTTCCACGGGTGCCTCCGATTAGCGAAGTTCAGCAGTTAGCTTGTATTTTCATTTCTGTTCTTCGCGATGTGAAATAATTCCGTTTCGGTCCACTCCCGTATGTTGCGAAGCCAAGACTTTTTTCTGCGACCAACGCCTCTCTTTCCGGCAACTTTTCCCATCATGACCAGTTGTAGGAGTTCAAATATTGGATAGAAGCAGGCGTTTCTTTGCCGAAGTCCACGATAATGAAGGAACTAGAAACTTAATTCGCTAAAATCCGCGACAATAGGTAAATCCATGTCATGGTACAATGTGCATCCCGCACTTATAGCTGTGCTTATAGCCCGCGATATTCACCACACCACGGAAATCCTCCAAACTACTCTCAACGTACGTTACACTGCGATACCGGAGCATCTTCAGGAGATGTTGACTCAACAATGCACGATTGTAATTGTATGTAGGAGTTCATATCTCTCGTAACTGAACACATGCCCCAAATATTATGCGACTACTACCGTTTAAAAACAGACGAAAGAGACCAGTTACACTTTGTTATTAATTATTAATACTTGTTACTAAATAGAATCTTTCTCTTAATCTATGGGTCCGGTTCATCCTTACGCGGTTTATAATCTTAGCATTGCTTCGCACTAGTCCTTGGGTCCGAATAAAAAAAAGAGTACATACACAAAGAGTTTAATGTATTTTTCCAATTTTCCGATGCACATCTTAATTAAGTTAAACAAAATCGTGTGCATTATATTTATTTCCCAAGCGTATAATAAATTACTGGAGTGAAAAATTGACAATAAAAATTACGTTTAAGCAAAAATACAGGCGCGTCATGAAAGGTATGTCTATTATGAATACTTACTGCACTAGTGAATTTATTACGCTAACTATAGGTCGAAGAGTAAGTTTAGCAATTACAGATGCCCGCGACTTCGTCCGCGTGGATTAAGATTTTTGGTTCCCGCGGGAACTCTTTAATTTTCCGGGACAAAAAGTAGCATATGTGTGTGTGTCTGTGTGTTCCAGACTATAATCTATCTCTGTGCCAAATTTCAATCAGATCCGTTCGACCGTTATAGCGTGATTGAGTAACAAACATCCATCCATCCATACATCCATCCATCCATCCAAACTTTCGAATTCATAATATTAAAGTATAGATGTAGATGTATCCCAAGATCGCCCTGCTAGGGATCGAATCCTGAAAATACCACATAGATCCCAGCTCTCACGCGACTGCTTCATTAATTTTTTTTGGAACGGACGTACAAACTCAACTTTTGCACTGAATCAATTTTATTTGGCGTAACGTGCAAACTGGAATCGTATTCATGTACCGATATTCGAATATAAAACGATTTTTCAAACGCTATTTGAAGTGTGTTCCTATTTGGTCCGACGTACTCTATCAAACTTTAAAAATCGAAGAGTCTATGACTCTTTGTTCTAGTTTGGACCTTGCCTTTTGAAAAAAAAAATTCGATTGAAGGATTTTAACAAAAATCTAACTTCCAATTTGTTTTGTTTTATCTCATTTTTAACTTCTATTTCACCCCTTTAGGGGTCGAATTTTCAAAGATGGTGCAACACGTACTTCTTAATACTTAATCGAAAGCTCAAAGACCAAGTTCCATGGCTTTAACTTGAATAATGAAGGACTTCCATGCCAACTTACAACCCCTATTTTACCCATTTGGAGGGTGGAATTTTGAAAAACACACGTACTTCTTTTTTTTTTACTAAAAGCCAAAATACCAAGGTTCGTTGATATAAATTTTATATTATCTTGAGAAATGAAGTACTTTTATACAAAATTTCATCCCCTATTTCACACCTTTGGGGAAAAATAGTTAAACACGTGCTTCTGCATATAAAACTGAAAGCCCATATGCTTAGTTTCGTGACTATAACTTGAGAAATGAAGGGTTTTCATTCAAACTTTCAACCCCTTTTTCACCCCTTTGGGGGTCAAATTTTAAAAAAAGGTGAAACACGTACTTCTTCATATTTAACCAAAAGGCTGTGCGTTGATATAATTATAAGTCAGTGAGACAGTCAGTCAGGACTTTGAATTTTATATAATATATAGAGATTAGTGATAATAACCGGGACCGACGGATTAACGTGCTCTCCGAAGCATGGAGGAAACGAGAAGGCTAAATTTGAACCTCCAAATTCGGTCACCCATTCAGTTACCGACTTGGGTCAACGTTGCTTAACAATCGCAATCGACTGATACGCGTTGTCACCACTACGCCATTCGTCCCTCATAGCATAAGTAGGTATGCATGTCTTACATAAGAAATCTAGGTAGGTAGGTACCTAAAAATAGCTGGAATAAAAAACTGTGACAATAATAGTACCTAATGTACCAATTTGCTGAAAACTGAGTTTCGGAACATTTGGCAACTTAGAGTATGACATTCAGGGTTATAAATTGTTGCTTTTAGTCGAATTAAATTCTCTCTTAGTTAGACAGAGATATGCATACAAGTTTCATGTTTGCTAGAAAGAGATGTAGACGGAACTGTTGTTGCGGTTATAAATCTCCTAGAGGGCGCTAAAATGGGTTGTTTATTGTAGGCAGTTTGGAATGATGTCTTTTAATAACGCGTTGCTAGTAATAAAACCTCCCTGTTCTTTCCTTACAGTGCAAAGAAAATACGTAACTGTAAGTATTTAGATCGGATGAATTAAGGGTCATTTTCGTTTGTATATTAAGATTAATACCCACATTTTAGTTTAAGTGTTTTATTATAGAGAGATGTATGTTACCTTAGATGCTTAACTCGGAATGGATTACCATATAAGTGTGTACTTGAATTGTTTTGGCGCGGTTAGCCCTGCGATGTAATAAGTTGGAGGTCCCGGGTTCGATCCTCGGTAGAGTCAATTTGGGAATTTATTCAATATAGCTGCCATATCCCTTAAAGATTAGCTTGCTACTATCTTAGACTGCTACATCACTTACCACCTGGTGAGGTCGCAGTCAAGGAATAACTTGTAGTGGATTGAGGTTTTTTTTATTCTCGGGAACGCTGCAATCTATCTCTGTGCTAAATTTCTTCCAGATCCGTTTAGCCGTTCTGGCGTGATTGAGTACAAACATCCAACCATTCATACAAATTTTCGCATTAATAATATTAGTATGAGCATTGAGCAAGTATAAATTAATTCCGAAAAACAATAAAAAAATTCCGGTTGTTAAATTTTGTTAATCAATTCGTCAAGGCACAGATCGTCAAATCGGAATAAAGTAATAAAATAAAATTGGTTTATGTAAAGTTATAAAAATTTAAAATCCAATTAAAATTTACTGTAAAATAAAATAAAATAACATATAAAAAGTTACAAATTCGCGATGTACGTTTTAAAATAAATCACGATCGAGTCCGCGGCCTCAAAATTGTAAATTTGGACGGAAAAATTATTAACGTAATAAAATCAATTGGACGTAAAATTTTATTTTCCGTACGTGACACTTTCGGACGTAACTTTTGGCACGGCCGCCTTGCTTGATCGAATGCAGCGGGTTCCGCAGTTTCCGTTTTTGAAACTAGGAAATTGAGTTACTTAGCTGGAGCTGTGATGTTATTCTGTATAGCATAGCGTGTGCGTTGTTGTTGTGGATTGAGGTTTACGGTTCCCGCGGGACCTATGTGTTATTCCAGACAATAATCTCTATCTCTAGAAGCTTTAGTTTTACGATACCGTAACAGATTATCACTATCATATGTTTATGTAACTGGACTTCAATAAGTGTAGATTACCTACCTACATTGAATAAATATTCTCTCTCTCTTTGCGTCGTATTCCCCGTTGAGAGAGACTATAATCTATCTCTGTGCAAAATTTCTTCCAGATCCGTTTAGCCATTCTAGCGTGATTGAGTAACAGTGAGTTTTTTTGTTGTCTTTCAGTTTCACACCGCAACGGATAATATAATATTATAGTGATCGCATCGCTGCGGCAGCGATGACAGCTAGTTAACAGAATAGCTATCCTTCTCTGTAGTGGGCGCTTCTCCAAAATCTAAAACTTTACTAATCGATTTTACTATTCGAGAAGTCGTTGTACCAAGGTTCAATTTTATAAATGCAGTGGAACAGAATTTTTCATACAAAATGCTTACTTAAAGTTACAATAACTGACACATACCAAGTCTGTCTGCCTGTTTATCTGTCTGTTTGTCTGTCTGATAATAATCCATTCAGAGTGCCGCCCTAGAATAGTCTCTGATCGCCATTGGTGTCGCTTTTTCGTTTCGTTGAATTTTCAAATAACAACGATTCTAAAGAAGCTTCACTTCAAAAAAGCATTTATTTAGCCAGAGTTAAGCTCATATGTAAGTAGAAGTATAATGTAAGAGGAGAAGGGAAAAGTTATATCGACTTGGGAAAACTTCGCCTCAAGTACAGGCGAGGATTTATCTGACACTGACGGGTGTTTGAGAACACGGAACAGGCGCCAAAGCCTTGCTTATAGCGTACGAGGGCGGAATGTGTTACATTATTGCACGGTTTGTTTACTCGATGATGCCCGTGACCACGTCCGCGTAGTTTAAGTTGTTCGTAATTCCCTCGGAAACTTCTTAATGTCCGGACTAAAAATTTGCTTACGTTCTTACCCGGTACAAAAGCTCTTTTTGAGCAAAATTTCATCAAAATCGTTTCACTCAAATCAATTTTTACATTTTAATTTTCCGGGATAAAAAGTCACCTTAGTTAACCTCACAGGTTCTCAACCATAATACGAGTAGAAACCAATGAGGAGTTTAAGGAGAGTTTCAAAGTCAACCTTCTTCGTACAATGTTCTCAAAGTTGTGTGAAGTCCGCTAATTTATTGATATATTTTGTAAGATGAATAATAAAAAAAACTCGGCTGACTTTGTCTGCTTGTGGGCTCTTCTCAGAACAGGGTGCGTTTGGAACCCTCGTAGCTTTAGTTTTAAGATACTGATTAACACCATCATTTTTTATAAGTAACTGGACGTCAATAAGTGTATAGTGTACCTAAATTGAATAAATATACTTTGACTTGACTTGATTTAATATGCGTGTTATTTATATACTTGGTCAGCGTGATAGACTATGGCTAAAACCTCCCCCATTCTAGAAAGATACTCGTGCTCAGTATTCAGCCGGCAATTGGTTAAAGTGATGATGATGATCAGTCAAGGGCTAAATTCTCACCAAATTTAAAAAAAGCTATTTCTATTATGGGCAAAGTTACAAAGAAAGCTAGTATGAGGCAATCTTATAACTTCCGGATCCCTATAATCCTTCTCAAGGAATTGGGATTCGTTGAAATCCGATACGTCCGAGGCACGTAGCCCGCGGCGAGTTGGCGACTCGACCCTTCTTGAATATTGTGAGATCGAGTACCGAAGGCTTGCTCACATTTATGTTACCCTGGTACCTTCGTAGTTACAAACTTCTAATGCTTGATAGTTCTTTATAATGTCAGCGTGGTGGATTATGGCTATATCTTTCTCATTTTAGAAAGATACTCGTGCTTAGTATTAAGCCGGTAATGGTTTTGATTCAATTTAGCCCTTGACTGCAATCTCACCTGATGATGCAGTCTTAGATGGTAGCGGGCAAACCTGTCGGGGGTATGACAGTTATATATAACTCCCAATCGGTTTCGACGCGGCATCGTATCGGAACGCTAAACCGCTTGGCGATACGTCTTTGCCTGTAGTCTCCCACTAGACCAGACCAAAAGATTCAGAAATTATAAATTCCCGAATTAATGAATTCTGGAAGTCGGTTAAAAAAGCAACACCAAATAGAGACAAACATAGGTATGGACATAACGAATAGGCCTAGTTTGTACCCAACCAGTTACTGACTTCTATCAACGTTGTTTACCTAGCGCGGTTAATACTAGGCCACAAGTCAAGGTGAGAAAGCCACAAAAAAAAAAAAAAAAAAACTAGTTATTGTTACGTTTTGTATTCAAATCAGAATTAGCAATAAAAAGCAAGCACATTAAACCGCGAATGACATGCTTTATATGTTCGCATATAAATCCAAGATGGCGTCTTTACTCACAACACAATGGCTGACTTAACAAGTAACAACTACCCTCGTATACGATATTAAACCTTAACTGGAGTGGCATACAGCATAGCGTGTCAAAGTTATGATAAACGTAAGTGGAAATATGTGGAAGTTTTTATTGGTTTTGACGTTTATTTTCTCTTTCGATTTGATGTGCTCGCGAAGGTTGAATCTATATATGCGAACTGAATTCATAACAGGTACAGAAATAGCAAAGTGCTTGAGACGGTGAAGCATCTGTTCGTGGTATCGTAAAAGTAGACGTATTTGCTTAGCGTTACAGTTTAATTTTCATTGCTCTGAATGTTAGAGTTATGTTTTCGAAATTGACGACACGCTGTCCGGATATAAAAGAAATCATTTCTGTTACGTTTTTTAGGATTCTGTGGATATGCCACGTGTCTTTGAGATGTCAAAATATGTAGGGTAGTTAAGAAGTTGGATTGGGTTGTCAAAAAGTTATTTTTGTGTGTGTATGTGGAGTTCTTTATACCTTTCAATATACAAAAATTCTACATCAATGCCCTCCGAGTATCCTAAGAGCTGGATCGATTTTTTAAACATAAATAGCAAGCAAATAATTAGGTAGGTCACCTGATGTTAGGTGATACCTAACATCAGGCTTTTCTTCATCTGGATTCAGGATCTATCGGCTATCACCACTTCAAGCATTGGGCATACTGCCAACACGTAAAGTATATATTGTTTCATTCTTTTTGACTTTCGTGTTTTACAATCTATACTAATATTGTAAATGCGAAAGTTTGGATGGATGTATATGGATGTTTGTTACTCAATCACGCCCGAATGGCTGAACGGATTTGGATAAAATTTGGCACAGAGATAGATTATAGTCTGGAATAACACATTGGCTACTTTTTATTTCGGAAAATTAAGGAATTCCCGCGGGAAACAAAAAACCACAATCAACGCGGACGTAGTCGCGGGCATCAACTAGTAATTTATAATCTTTATTTTATGAACATCAAGGTACGTGACATCAAACTGTTATTTTGTATAATATTGCTTAAGCGTTGGCAGTATGGCCCTATTTTTTGTCTCAGTATTATTTTCTATGAGTTTCTATGTAAGTACAGAATAATCTTCCTAATCGAATTTTCGTTTAAGATGTTGAGTGGCTATTTTTATATTCACAGTGTTATGCTCGGCTTTTTGTAAATAATCCCAACTTTCGTGAAGCTTTAGAGAATTTCTGATCGCGAGCTCAGAGGGTTTTAGTGGAATCCTGAATCTTTCATGTTGAGGCAAACTTTAATTCGTTTTTAAGTTTGCTAAGCCGATCAAGGTGCTCTCGGAATTTTGATTCCTTTGTTTGGTTTTGAGTTTAAGTTAAGAAGGTGTTTAGTCGGTAATATGCATTTACTAGCTGATGCCCGCGACTTCGTCCGCGTAGATCTTTTTGATTCCCCCGGGAACTCCTTTATTTTCCGGAATACAAAGCCTATGTCCTTCCTCGGGATGAAACCTATCTCTGTACCAAATATCATCAAAATCGGTTGAAAAGATGGGCCTTAAAGGCGTAGCAGACAGACAGACACACTTTCGTATTCATAATATTAGTATGGGTTACTTATGTAACCATATAACAATTGTTAACACAAATAGACTTTAAATTTAAAGGTGGTTAAATTTAACGATTAGCAGTGGCAACACCAAAGACTTTTTGCTGGCTAGTCTGGACTCTCTGGTTAAAATTATGGTCGACCATTCCCTTTCATTACAAATGCATTTCACAGAATAGAAATAATTATCCCAGTGGTTTTTGGACATTAGCATCGCAAAATAAAAGTGAGTGAACAACTATTATAGCGCAAACTAAAGTCACTAAAGTCGTCACAGTATTGTATTTCGCTATTAAGTCGTAAAACAGCAATCGTTCGCTACAAATGAGTTAACGGAGCTCCGCAGCGTGTTTAACTTGTACCGAATCGTAATAAAACGGCTTTCATTACAACTATAGCGATATAGATCGTTAAAACAATACTACAGATTGATTTTGATGACTTTTCTCGTTGAAGTAGGGCCTTACAAGTAAATGCGAAAGGGTGTCTGCTAAATATTTAGGATCCATCTTTTCCACAAATTTTGACGAAATTTGGTACATAAATATGTTGCATCCCATTCCCGGGGAAGGATATTGTTACCGCGGGAATCAAAAATCATTATTTCTACGCAAACGGAGTCGCATGCTTCATTTAGTAATACATTTTTAAGTGATATACGAGTATTACTGGATGAAGATGAATTTCCAGTAATTAAACGCGCTGTTAACACTACACACGCTAGATACAGTTTCGGGAACTAGTTGGTGACACGGCACCAGTTGAAAACTACTGGCTCTAAATCTAGGTAGACTGAATTTTGTATAACTTACTAATGAAAATTGTTCGAATAAGCGCTAGAGCATACACCACGATTTGAGAGTGAGGGAACAGAGAGTGCTCAATCACTCCAAAAGTAAGGTAGTCTCTAATCAATGTCAACAGTGACGGCTGCTGTGTGCTCGTTCGCAGTGATCGAATTATTAAGAAAGTGGGGGAATAGAGTTTGCTGGGAGTTCGCATGTCATAAAAACCATTTAGTCCAAACTAAACGCGTATGCAAAATTTCAGGTCAAACTTTTCATCATCATAACCATCACTACAGCCCATTAACGTCCCACTACTGGGCACAGGCTTCCACTCTCATAGGACAGAGGGAATTAGAGCTTAGCCCCACCACGCTGCTCCAATGCGGGTTGATGGACTTTAACGACTATTATCATGTTAGTGATAATATCCGGGACCGACGGCTCAACGTGCTCTCCGAGGCACGGGGGTGAAACACCGCCAACTTCCTAACTCTGGCCTAATACTGAAAATTTCTAGTCAGAAAAACCCAATACTTAATTATGGCCTGACCTGGGACTCGAACCCGGGACCTCATCGGCTTCAGTCCAACATGCTAACCACTAGATCAACTAGGCAGTTATCAATCTTTTGGAGATAACTATTCTATTGTACGCGTGGATTGAGGTTTTTGTTTTTTCCGGGATAAAAAGCAGCCTATATTCCAGAGTAAGTTTAATCTTAATATCTCTGTGCCAAATTTCATCCAGATCCGTTCAGTTGTTCGCGTGATTTGGTAACAAACATCCGTCCATCCAGTTTGGCATTTATAATATTATAACTAGATTGCTTTAAGCGTTCCACAGATCGCGGTTACATCAATTCCGCGGACTACTTAGACAGATTTTCGTTAAAACTTTATAATTGCGTAGACTTGGAAATTAGTCAATTTTCCGTTTTCACTTTATAGGCCTTCAAATAATAATTTGATAAGCTCTTAACTGTATCAAAATTTACAAGTCCTTCCCAATCTAATATTCAGTTTAGATTTTAAAGTGTTTTGCGTAAATACACTAGCTAATGCCCGCGACTTCGTCCACGTGGTTCAAGTTTTATTTATTCCCGCGGGAACTCCTTAATTTTTCTTGATAAAAAGTAGTAGTATATGTCACTTTCCTCAAAAATCATATTGCTCCGTTGCGGCGTGATTGAAGAACAAACAAACACACTTTCGCATTCATAATCTATAAGAAGGGTGGTTGCGAGAATATTGCCAATTACAGGCCAATCTCGATCCTGACAGCCTTGCCGAAGGTCTTCGAATCTCTCATACATCCTATACTATCACACCATGTACATCATGCGCTTTCGGAAGCTCAACACGGTTTCATGGTGGCTCGATCCACCATCACTAATTTAGCCAACTTTACGAGCTATGTGATAGCTTCTGTAGATTCCCGTCTACAAGTGGATGCTATCTATACGGATTTCTCGAGGGCCTTCGACAAGGTGAATCATAAACTATTGATGGCTAAATTGTCTGGTTTTGGACTGGGTGGTTCGTTTCTTTCGTGGCTTTCTTCTTATTTGACTGACAGATTCTCTTATGTAGCAGTTAAGGGTCATACATCCCAAACCTACAGCGTACCATCTGGAGTTCCTCAGGGATCCTTTTTTGGACCACTTTTATTCAACATTTTCATAAATGACATCACAAACTGCATTCAAAATTCGAAATACTTCATCTTCGCAGACGATCTAAAACTTGCAAAAAAATTGATAAGACAGACGACATCACCCTGCTACAAGAGGACATAAACAGAGTAGCAGACTGGTGTAAGCTAAATGGCATGGAACTCAATCCTGCAAAATGTTCCTTTATAAGTTTCACACGCAAACACTCGATACTCGATGGCAAATATTCGATAAACAATAATTTGCTACAAAGACTGCATCTTGTTCGTGATCTGGGAATTACACTAGATACTAAATTACGTTTTAACCACCATATTGACAATATTTGCAGATCTTCGCGTAAAATGCTAGGTTTTGTCTTTAGAAACTCCAAACCATTCAAAAAACTCCAAACCAAAAAGCTTTTGTACACGAGCCTAGTCCCAAGTAAACTCGAGTACGGGACGGTGATATGGAACCCTAGTTACCAGATTCACAAAGACCGAATAGAAAGTTTACAGAGAAGATTTACAAATTTCTATTCCGGATCTAATAAAATACTACCCTACTCTTTTCGCCTTAAAAACTTCAAAAATAACTCACTATCAAACAGACGAAAGTTACACGATATGGTATTCCTATATAAGCTTATCAACGGAACTATAGATGATTCAGAATTACTAAGCCAGATTTCTCTCAAAACTCCCTCGCACCTGCCGCGGCACCCTATCCAACAGCTGTTTGCACACAAATCCAACAGAACCAACCTTGGTTATCATTCAATAATACCCCGACTGAGTAGGCTGTATAGAGAACTTACGGGCAAGGATAAATCCATTGACGTGTGTCATAACAAAATCAAAATTTTTAAAGCGAAAGTAATCAACACATTTAAAAGCGCTACATAATTTAATATTATTTAACAATAAGTTTAGTGAATGAATAAGTCTAGTATTTTTTTTTTTTTTGTATTTAGCAATAAGTATAGTTTATATAATTAATTTCATTTAATTTCATATTCTGTTTATATTAGTACGACCTCTAAATTGTGCATGTTGTGGCTGCCTATAAGTGAAATTATGTGTGTTCCGCTACCCTAAGTTTATATAAGTCTAAGTTTAATCTACATGTAATTTTGTTGGTTGTCCAAGGAAAAATAAATAAATAAATAAATATTAGTAGGTATGATTGAAACGATCGTGTTGGTTTAACGATCTCTCTGGCGCAGTGGTGAGCGTTGTGATTTGATTCCCGGCAGAATCATAGTGGGAATTTATAATTTCTGAATTTTCTCTGGTTAAGTCTGGCGGGAGGCTTTTGCCGTGGCTACCGCCAAGCGATTTAGCGTTCTGGTACGATGCAGTGTAGAAACCGACCAGGGTTATGGGTTTAATATAACAAGCATACCCTAACAGGTTAGCTCGCTATCATCTTAGCTACATCATCACTCACTATCAAATGAGATCACAGTCAAGGGCTAACTTGTAGCGGAAAAAAATCACTTTCGCATATAAATTTTGGTAACAACCATGGAATATTTAATAAAAAAATCACTAAACTAGATAAAAATGCATTCAGGATTGATATCCACCATCCTTTTCATAAAATTCCGTACATCGTAAACAATAGACCATTGATGTAATTATCACATAACACCCTTACATGTTACAGTTAAAAACTATTTCCTTTTTGTTTTAGTAAAAACTACGGCAACTATAAATATATTCCAGTCACGATACTAACATGTTCCCATATAAATGAATTAGGGAGGGTAGTTAGAAAAAAATACGCTTCGACGCCAGCGTGTTATGTCTTTTGATTTTATTACTCTGTAGCAGTTGTTTTTTTTTTTTTGATCCACTACAAGTTAGCCCTTGACTGCGATCTCACCTGATGGTAAGTGATGATGCAGTCTAAGATGGTAGCGGGCTAACCTGTTAGGGGCATGGCAGTTATACTAAACCCATTCCCTATGTTATAGTATTCAGATGTGACAGTATAATATTTTTAGGTAATGGCAGAAAGTTATGTACAATCTATTTCCAGTTGGGTTTTATTTTAGACCAGCTTTCCTTCGCGACTTTGTCTAGGTGGAATTAAATTATTGTAAACTCGATGATGCCCGCGACTTCGTCCGCGTGGATTATTTTTTTTCAATTCTCGCCGAAACTTCTTAATTTTCCGGGATAAAAAGTAGCCTATGTCCTTCCCCGGGATACAAACTATCCTTGTAGCAAATTTCATCAAAATCAACGGTTGAACAGGTGGACCGTGAAAGGCTTGCAGACCGACACACGGACAGACAGACACACTTTCGCATTTATAATATTAGTATGGATAAAAAAACATGATTCTAATCTCAAAATTGACACCTTTAAACCCCTGTATTACCCGCTTGGGGTTGAATTTCAAAATCTTTTCTTATCGGATGTCTACATTATTATCTAAATTTGTTATTTTTTTTGTTTTATTCATTATTTAATGTGTATGCCATATTTCAGCCCAATCTGTCCAGTGATAGGATCAGTCAATCAAAAAAAAACAAACGAAGTAGCGGTCATCATCTAGTCTATACTAATTATTATTGATGGATGTTTGTTACTCAATCGCGCCAGCACGGCTGAACGGATCTGGATGAAATTTGGCACAGTGATAGATTATAGTCTAGAATAACACAGGCTACTTTTTATGCCGAAAAGAGAGTTCCCGCGGGAACCAAAAAACCTCATGCCTCTCAACCGCAGACGAAGTCGCGGGCATCACCTAGCACGGTTATAAAAGTGTCATATTAAAAGTAATTATAATAACTAAACGGACTCGTATAATGCAATGAAATTAAGTTAAAAAGTTTAATAACACCACTTAGTTCAACCGCAATGGCGTATTAACACGAACGGTAGGTACGTGTAATTTATTGAAGGCGTCAGTTGAAATTGAGTTTTTCTACTTTTATTAATCTGTGAAACGTGTTGATAATATTCATACATAATGCAACAAATAATCCTTCTAATAAATGTGTGAGTTTGTATGTTTGGATAGTAATAGGGATGACCGATGATGCTGTCTTAGCGGGCTAACATGGTAAGTGCATGGGAGATACATGGAACCCATACTCTAATCGGTTTCTGCACGGCATTGTACTACCACAGAATAGGTAATAGTAGTAAGTACCTACTACTACTAATCTTATGGCGGGGGCTGTTTATGGGAGAGGAAAAATCCGTTTCCGTAACTTTTAAGACGAATCTCTTAAGGATCTTTTACATTAATAATGTTCAATACATAGATGAAATTCTATGTATAGGTGTTTAGGTAACAATGACAAACTATTAAATTCCATTCAGATTGCTTTTTTTTCTTAAAATCAAATATTTGGCACCTTTATATTGCAAGCATTTATCGTAGTGAGTTTCAAGGTGACGCGCACCGTCACTGATTGACTAATAAAATTCGTATCCGTATCCGCGGATCTTGACACCAAATATCCGTATTCGGATCCGTATCCGCGGATATACCTACATTTTAAAAGATCCGGTACATCACTTATAGTGGTAACCTACGGCCGAAACCACCAGTTTTGACTTAATTCAATTACATGCAATTAGACACTCAGGACTATAACCTTTAAAAACTTCTGCTTTATACCTATCGACATCACCTTATTATATGTTTGTGTGTATGTGTTGTAAACAATAAACAGCGACGAGCGTAATATAAATAACAATTAACACACGCGCGGCTGTCGGTCGGACATTAATATTATTCAAACTCGGCCCCTAACAAAAAGGTCACATTAATTTGACGACGAGACGTTTGTGGTTATATTGTTTGCTTGAAACAAAATTATCTTTTACTAGCTTACCCGTGTAACGAGTGGCCTAGTTGTGACAACGCATATCAGCCGATTACGAATCTTAAGCAACGTTGACCCAAGTCTGTAACCGGATGGGTGACCGAATTGGTTCAAATTTGGCCTTTTCGTTTCCTCCGTGCCGTTAAGGTTAATAATACGTTAAGCCGTCGGTCCCGGTTGGTCTTCAGGCCGGCCTCCTAGTCAGCAGGCGAGACCGAAACGAGGTTCGTGAGCGTTTCAATATTTTTATGCAATGTGTGCAACATTGATATAATAATTGTAAATGAATTTGTAAAATAAAAAAATAAAAAATAAGTATCTAGCTTAAGATCTTCACGAAGTTTGCATGTGACCTGCTTTATCGTGTATGCTTCGTAAAAAAAAGAATTGTCAAAATCGGTTCAGATTTGACCGAGTTAAGGAGTAAAATCGACGAAAACTAAAACGTAGTGATTACATTATCTCTGATGAAAACTTTCATCCCCTATACCGCGGGAACCCTATTGTCTTTTAATATCGAATCCTAGGTATATGTTTTAACCCAGATTAGTACTTAGTTCGCGTGCCCGGGGTTCGAGCCTCCGAATATCTGAATACAAAGCCACGCATCTGTACCATTAGGCTAAAACGTCAAGTAGGTACAATAAAGACATAACAAAAGCTATACAAAACCATTTTAATTAAACATCAAAAGAAGATTTCGATTAAGCAAGCAAAATAATCCAATATCTACATCTTATTTCGTGATAAGTCGTCGTTACAGCGTCGCTTAATGTACCTAAGTGTTATGCTTCCAACGTAATTTGATTGTATAAAGAGATAACAGACTGTTAATTAGTTAATCTGCTACCAGTTTACGCGAAAATACACATTGGCTGACTTCATTTTAGGCGCGAGATACGAAAATACTTTTTTTGAAGTGAAACTTTAGAATCGTTCGATGAAACGAAAAAGCGACAGTAAAAAGAGACAAACATATTCATAATATGATTTGGCCTGCGAGAGAATGAGATAGAATACAAATAATATTCTCTCGTAGGCTACTTTTCTGAAGTTTCTTTTTTGTTTATTCAACTAAATGATGCCCGCGACTTGGTCCGCGTGGAATTACAGTTGTATCTGAGGAAACTTTTGACCTACCTGGCGCAGTGGTGTGCGCTGTTGTCATAAGTTGGGAAGTTCTGGTTGCAATCCCCGGCAGGGTCAGTTTGGGAATTTATAATTACTGAATTTTTTCTGGTCTGGTCTGATGGGAAGGATAGGATGGATGGGATGGATATGGATTTAATATAGCTGCTATACCCCTAACAGGTTATTCGCTACCATCTTAGAAGGCATCATCACCTAGGTACCATCTGGTGAGCTCGCAGTCAAGGGCTAACTTATAGTGGATAAAAAAAGGACCTTTAGACTCGAGCCAATTCAGCAAAGCTTATTTACCCAAAATGAAAGTAGAGCTCGTTAAAAATTAGTCTAGGTCTGGACTCGTTACATCGAAAACATGAAACAATAAGAATCACGAAACATGTACTACAAAAGTGCTAACTACAAAGTTATGACTTCGATAACTGCAATTCGTAAAATCCTGTACATAAAACTGTGAACTACGCAAATATGTACGTTTGCTCGTTTTGCTGCAAAGTTCAGTGCGAGCCGCAGATCGACGCGATCGTTCCGTAGAATGACTGGCTTTACTTGCTATAACGACCAAATCTGCTGTACTAATTGATCAGATGATCAACTCGAATAGAATGCGAAAGTATATCGATACGTGCGTAAATTCTTGATTCTACCATATACTTGGTAAATAATATTATTTTGTTTTATTTTGCATACAATGACATTTACTGAAACGCAAAGGACTAGTCGGATCGTGATGATTTAGAAGAACGTATTGAAGTTTATTTGAATCCAAAATATAGGAATAGAACTTTTTTAAGAGAGTAACTTTTTGCTGTGATAAAATGTGTAATGTAATATATGTCGTTATAATTCTGCATTGAAGAAGACGAGTATTAGTTAGCTAAACTAACGTTTGGTGAGCGCGTAATTGGCAGAATTTTTTGCCTTTTACTAGCGGAATAACGAATATAAGTCAGGTTGAGCCACTGTATTGGTATTAAAAATTACAGCTCAGAGTTAGTTTAGTTTACTGTTGTTTTGAGCACTGACGGTGTAGTGTTATTTTAGTTTAATTTACATACGAGTACATTTTGTACCACTATAAAGCTTTGAGGCTTGAGAGACGTATTCTGTTTATTAGAACGGGATCTCTGAAAGTGTTTTTTTATTCCATTGCAAGATTGCTGTCAAGGGCTAACTTATAGTGGCGTAAAAAAAAAGTTAGCCTTTGACTGCGATCTCAGCTGATGGTAAGTGATGGACTGGTGCCTTTCCACCACACATGTACCTACACCGTTGCTAAGATACCCGTTGTCCTAGTGACAATGACGGCAACGCGACGCGAATATCAAACAGTAGCTGACCGTTCACGTGGCCTACGTTGTTGCGTAGACAAGTTTGTCATGTTCTATGGCGTCGTATCGAGCTGCGTCGCGTCGCTTCTTTCGCTAGGACAACGGGTTATCATTCAATACTTATTCATTCAATGTAGGTACACTGTACACATATTGACGTCCGAGACTTATAAAACATGATGGTGATAATCAATTACGGTATCTTGAAACTAAAGCTACGAGGGTTCCAAACGCGCTCTGGTCTGAGAAAAGCTCCATACAAACTCAGCTGGGGTTTTTTTAATTATCACCATCTCAAAAACATCGTATATTTAATTAACAATTTAATTAATTAGCCGCTGCACTGGAATAATCCATCCCCATGCTTTTTAGGGTTCCGTACCAAAATGGTAAAATGAAACCCTTATGGTGCGACTTTCTCCGTCTGTCTGTCCGTCTGTCCGTCTGTCCGTCCGTCACACTCGATTATTTCAGTAACTACCAAAGCTATCGACATGAGATTTGGAATAGTTGTGTATATTAGTGGCCCAAAGACACTGGAATTTAAAAAAATTGGAAATTATTTTTGTTCTTATTTAAAAAGGGGGGGAAAATCGGAGGGTTGAAATTTAAAAGTGAGATAACTGTACTGTGTGGGGTATCATATGAAAGAATTTACTTTGTACATTCTAAAACAGATTTTTAATTATTTTTAGTCATGATAGTTTTTGATTTATCGGGGGAAAAGTCTAAAAAAATACCGTTCCCCCCCTTATCTCCGGAGTTTACCAATCGAAAAATCTGAAATAATTATGGTCAATAGGAATTTATGTATATTTTACAGGAAAACTATAGCCAATGCTCTAACTAGCATAGTTTTTTTGTTATTAACAGTAAACCTCGTACTCGTCGTCAAATAAACATATTGGTTTTTGCCTGATTGTTTAGCTTCAGTACCTACTTCTTGAGTACGGAACCCTCGGTGCGCGAGTCCGACTCGCACTTGGCCGGTTTTTTATCATTCAAATACCCCTTTACATTGTAATAAGATTTTTCAAGTAGTGTTAGTGCGAAGTATTCAGTAGTTCGAGTACCGACTGCTTCGTTGGTCTAGTGGTTGGCATGTTCGACTGCGGCCGACGAGGTCCTGGGTTCGAGTCCAGGGTCGGGCCATAATTATATATTGGGTTTTCTGACTAGAAATTCTCAGTACTGGCCCGGAGTTAGGAAGTTGGCGGTGTGGCACCCCCGTGCTTCGGAGAGCACGTTAAGCCGTTGGTCCCGGATATTATCACTAACATGATAATAGTCGTTAAAGCCCGCCAACCCGCATTGGAGTAGTTCTAATTCACTCTCTCCTATTAAAGTGGAGGCCTGTGCCCAGCAGTGGGACGTTAATGGGCTGCAGTGGTTGTGGTTGGTGGTGGTCAGTGTGTTCTCGCCCTAATACCATAACGAACTGAAACATTTTCCCCTAAAGTGACAACAATAATACTTCCCTGTACATTTCCTACTCATTTGAATTCAAATGAACCGAATTTACATTTGAATTAAAAACGAGGAACATTTTTCGAGCGTCTGCATTCCGCATTTCGGGCACGCGGACGGAATTTGCGGAATCAATTTAACAACGTTTTGACATTCATTTGGTGTAATTGGAGATGCTATTGGTTTTTAGAGTACCGCTGTCAATTGCCAAAACCATTTTAGTAACAAGATTATTATCGGTTTTACTGTGGTATCAGATATTTTTCTATAAATGTTGCTAATTAATATACATTAATCGCTGCAGGATCTTGAAGAAATGCTCGCCGAGCTTAACTGTCCTTCCAGACGATTGGGCCTTGAGATGAACATATAGACAAAACAAAAGTCATGTTTAACGAACACGTTATCTCAAGACCTGTCAACGTCGGAAATGTCAGCATCGAAGTTGTTCTGGAATACAACTACCTTGGCCAGATTATACAACTTTACATTTAACAACTTGGTAAGAACAACTTCGACGAGTGTGTCCTGCCGGTAATGACGTATGAAGCGGAAATTACTCGTCCACAAATTAAAAGTCGCTCAGCGTGCTATGGAGCGGGCTATGTTGGGAATCTCTCTCAGGGATAAAATCCGGAACGAGGGAATTCGTAATAGAACTAAAGTGACCGACATAGCTCTTAGGATTAGCAGGCTGAAGTGGCAGTGGGCGGGTCATAACTGTCGCAGAACCGATGGCCGTTGGGGCAGACGTGTTCTGGAGTGGAGACCGCGTACCGGCAAGCGCAGTGTAGGACGACCTCCAGCTCGCTGGTCCGATGACCGGGCTTAAAGAAGGTGGCGGGAAGCGGGTGGATGAAGAAGGCAGAGGATCATGTTTGGTGGCGCGCTCTTGAAAAGGCCTTTGTCCGGCAGTGGATGCATACAGGCTGATGGATTTAATAATTTAATAATTTATTTATTTCTCAAAATTATCGGAGCCTTAAAAACTATAGAGAACGATAACAACTGCGTTAGTTTGAAACTGTGTTGCAGTTGCTAACGCCCACTTCCAGATTACAAGTCCATGAGAATTACACATTAAGAACATAATGAATACATAATAAAGAACTGTATGTGTGTGTATGTGTAGAAGTGTGTGTGTGTGTGTGTGTGTGTGTGTGTGTGTGTGTGTGTGTGTGTGTGTAAGTGAGTGTATGGTGCGAGAGAGAGAGAGAGAGATTTTGTTCGTGTATGTGCTTAAGTGGATTATTTCAAAGTTACGATATCTTCTGTGTCACTATAAGAGAGTTTTCTAAGCCATTTAGATGTAAGTATTTTACATGAGCGTAAATTTTCAGGGTATATATTTAAGTGATAATTAACTTTATTGTAAATTATTGAGCTAGCATAACAGAAGTGTTTTCTTGCTAAATCAGTTCTGCAAGGTTTGATCTGGCACACTTTATCAGACCTCTTACGATTTTGTAAGGTGGGGTCAAAGTGTAGCTGTTTGTGCTTACGTAATATTACATGGAGTATGTAAATCTGTCTCACAGTGAGCACATCGCACAAGCCATACAACTCGTTAGTTGGAAAGAGAATAGGTTTTCCTAGCATCACTTTTAGAATAGCTCTTTGAGCTCGCTCTAGTCGTAGAAGTAGGGTTTTTCCGCAACTACCCCAGCTTGTAATGCAATATGATAGGATCGACTGTACCAAAGCTAAATAAACAATTTTTAAAGTTTTGGTGTCAAGTATAGGTTTGAGATTTTTAAATACATATATCATTTTCCTAGCTTGACCAACAAGTTTGTCAATTTGTGGAGCCCAGGTTAGCGTGCTATCAATAATAACTCCTAGGTATTTTATAGTGTCAACACGGTCCATTTTACTGCAATCACAATTAGCAAAATGTAAGCCACAGTTATGCACTTTTATCAAGAATGATTCATCAGGTTGGAAGTTCTTTTTTAGAGAAAATGTGATAAATTTGCTTTTTTGTACGTTCAATGAAAGTAAATTTGAGGAAAGCCGCATCATAACCTTTTCCAACACCCGTTCTGCGTTAGTATGTGTTTCAGTCCAGTTTTTACCCCTAACAATTATCGCCATATCGTCAGCGTACGCTACTATTTTAACAAGGGGAAGGGTTAGATTACATAATTGGTTTAGATATATGAGGAAGAGTGTCGGACCTAAAACACTCCCCTGAGGGACGCCGTAAGTTAAGATTTCTTCTTGGCTTATACAACTGCCAATTTTCACACTTTGAGTACGGTTGCTCAGATAGTCTTTAAAAACTTTGAGTACTATTCCTCTAACACCGATTTCTTCCAACCTACGAATTAAAATAGGGACAGAAACAGTGTCGAAAGCCTTTGACATATCAAGGAATATTCCAATGACCCTCTCTTTCCTATCCAAACTGTCTGTTATTGTACTCGTTAGTTCTAGAATAGCATCCTCTGTAGATTTACCACTTCGGAATCCAAATTGACAATTTGATAAAATATTATATTTATTAAGGTAATTAACAAGGCGACTATTTGGATGGATGGATGGATGGAATATAAAAGAGCAACCACCGAGTTTCTTTCTAGTTCTTCGCAGTAGAAACGGCATTCTCAACCGGTGGTAGATTCACACGACGATTCAAAAGCACTTTTAAAGTTTATTTGAATAAAAAACACAATTTATTTTATTTTGTCACTTCGGCTGATACGAGTTTCTTTTGATTGCGTTAACTTAGAAGCTTGATTTTTTTAGAGCTCTAAGGGACCGTTAACCTAAGTATTTGCACATAATACTTTATAGTGATATTAACTTTAACTTGATATTACCTTCCCGAGAAAAATGGTGTTGACAGGTTGTCAGACAGACAGACGAAAAACGAAGTGATCCTTTAAGGGTTCCTTTTTTCCTTTCGAGGTACGGAACCCTAAAAACTACCTGTACCATGCAAAAATAAAACCCAGCACAATAATTGCATGTCAAACCCGAGTCGTGAGGCGATGCAATAAATTTCCGTGACGGACAGGCGAGAAAACCTATTACTGGTGCCTAACTGAGCCTAGGAAATCCGAAAAACGATGACCAATTCACCAATCTGATCCGCTCCGTCGGCGACAGTTGGCGAACGGGTGGTTTAAAAAGAAATCCGACGTCAACAGTGAAACCGTTTCGTTATTCGATCTTGTTTATTCTGACGTATGACCCATTTCCTATCGTACATTATCAAGTTTTAATGCCGAAGGACGATAGAATGCGGATTATATATTACTAGCTGCTGGCCGCGACTTCGTGGACTTCGCGAATCCGCGTAAATTGAGGTATTTTGGTCCCCACGGAAACTCTTTAGTTTTCCGGGATAAAAAGAAGTATATGTGCTATTCCAGACTATAATTTCTATCTCGGTGCCAAATTTCACCCAGATCCGTTCAGCCGTTCCGGCGTGATTGAGTAACAAACATCCATCCAAACTTCCGCATTTATAATATTAGTATAGAAGTGTGTGTGTTCGTGTGGAATTAGGTTCTTAAAAAATTTTTTTTCAAAAAACTGTGAAAAACATAAATTTCTTCATTTTTCCCAGAAAGCACAAATGCCTAGTTTCACGGATATAACTTGAACCGCCTATTTAACCTTCTTGGGGGTGGAATTTCGAAAATTCATTCATTAGTACACCTCTAGGGTGCTCAAGGAGTATTCTCTCAAAATTTCAAATTTCTACGTTCAGCCGTTCGGGCTGAGGTTGTCTGTCAGTCACTCAGAGCAAAGCCTTTTCTAGTTATTGATTAACTATTATTAAATCTACTTGCTTCAAACGGTGAAGGAATACATCGTAAAGAACCCAGCATGCCAAAGTTGATATAATATTTTCAAATATTATTAAATAAAATAAAAAAAACAAAAATTAATCTCCTTGTTTTTTGTGTTTTAATGTAAATTAAAAATCAAATAATACTCAATAGTGATCTAGCTTTAGTTTTAAGATAGGTACCGTAACTGATTATCAGCATCATGTTTTATAAGTAATTGGACGTCAATTAGTACAGTGTACCTAATTTGAATAAATAAATATTGATTGATTGATTAATTGATTGATAGCGATTGGTTTAAAATAATAATTAAAAAATTTACGGTTGTCTGTTGTGTCGGTTTGCGGACGATAGCTTTACGTGATAACTAGAAGTTCTCGAAGAATCTCGCGTGACGGCGAACTGCTAGCTCTGACGTCACGCGAGAAGAGAGATAAATGTGTCACAAGCCAACGCTTGGGCAGATCTGCCTCTCTATGCTTGTTCCGCGCTCTCACTTGCACGCTCAGGCTGAGGCGGAACGTGACACTTTTTCATGCGTGCAGCCGGTGTTCATCGATTTATGAGACGTTATCACGTCAAAAGTAAAAGGAAGTAACACGTAAAAGCTAGCTAGAACAATAAACATTCCGAATGAATTACACCAAATGCAGCGTATTTTCGCTGAGAGTAACTGCGACGAGGGTAAAATATAGCGTTCGTGATAATTTCTCATTTTACTTCAACTGTGGCACGGTTTTATTTTAATTTGATGGCATTAAGAGATAGCGTCCAATTAAACTGCCGGAAGGTTTTAGAAAACTATTCCGAGCTTTAAAATTAAGGCTTCGGTGGTAAAAACGGTTGTTAGTTGTAGATTAAAATCAGATACACTAAGATAAGCTTTTTGAAATAGTTAAAAGGGTTATGATTGCTCGGTTCATAATCAATACTTTTAATAGTTTTATTAATGTAAAAGCGTGTCTGTCTGTCTGTTATCTTTTCACGAACCATCCGACAGATTTTGGTGAAAATAAATACAGAATATACACCGAAAGGTCAAGATGCAAAAAATGCGAACGCTCCGTTGCTCTGTTGTAACGTGATTGAAGGACAAATAAACACACTTTCGCATTTTGGCGATTAAATTATCGTGAGTGTTATTCATTACAAACAAATATTTACGCATATTATAATATTTATTTTAAAACGCATTTGCAAGTTACGGTTTGCAAGTATTGACAACAAAATGTACAAAGCTTAAACTCAAACGGATGAACGATACATGAATGCTTAAGTAATTAACTAGTTAACTTACTAAAATAGCTTGACATTATTTTTAATTGAAAAGATTAGTAACTGTAAAAGTAAGTCAACATTTTCTTAAAACCTCTAAGAAGCATTTAAGGTTTTTTTTTATATATATACTTATTTTAGTATTCCTCTTCATTACAAATTCTTATTTGCACAATTTTTACAGTGCAAGTAATACGCAAACTTGCATTAACGAATGTGCTCCGTAGAGCACGTAAGATCTCTTCTAATAAGTGAAGATTTTAAAAATAACTTAAATATTTACTTTGAACATTTCACTTCACTTTGAGTTTTATTGTAAAAGAGTTTCTTAACGGTACCTACTCACTGTTAAAGTAGACACGCTAAGTGTGTTTATACAGGCTAAATGATTTTAATGAAATTTACTTCCATTTATTTTGACGACCTGTCTAGTGCACTTTAATGTCTTCGTTTATGAAGTCTCAGGTTCAATTTGCCTTCATAACGATCAGAAAATAATTACTAGGTATACCTATTTGGCTAAAATTTGGAATGGAGATAATCCATGCTGTAGTCTCATGAGGTTCTATCCCCGTCAGGGCCAATTTGAAATTTTATAATAACTGAATTTTCTCTGGTCGGGTCTAGTGGGAGGCTTCGGCCGTGGATACCCACACTATTTGCAAAGACGTGCCACCAAGTGACCTAGAGTTTTAGTACGATGTTATGTAGAAATCGATTAGGCGTATCGGTTTAATATGACTGCCATACCCGTAACAGGTTAACCCGCTACCATCTTTGACTGCATCATCCCTTACCACCAGGTGAGATATCAGTCAAGTACAACTTGTAGCGGAATAAAACCATACATACTTCTATACAAATATTTTAAATGCGAACGTGTCTGTTTGTTCGTCTGACTGTTTGTCTGTTACTTACGCTTTCACGGTCCCTCAAATCAACCGATTTATATCAAATTTAGTACAGATACAAGTTGCATCCTGGAGAAGGACAGAGGCTACTTTTTATCCATCTATGAAAATTAAATAGCCTAAAAAAACACGTAGACGAAGTCGCAGGCATGTTATCTTGACTAACCAATATGTAAATCAATGTATGTAAATCAATCTTTTACTGATGGCATATTCCCAGACCTCCTTAAGAAATCCATTATAAGACCGATTTATAAAAAAAAGGGGGAAATAACAGCCCCATGCAGCTATCGTCCCATAGCCCTACTACCTGCAGTGTCAAAAATTTTCGAAACTGCTATGTGCCGACAGCTAAACAATTTTTGTGAAAAATATAAAATTTTCGATGAAAGCCAAAACGGCTTTCGAAAAGATCGTAATACGATATTAGCGGTATTTAAATATACAAAAGAAGTCTTTCAAATTTTGAATGATAAAAAATATGCAATCGGTATAATGTTAGACATGACAAAAGCATATGACAAAGTACAGTATGACATATTATTAAATAAATTATATGGTATAGGAATACGAGGCACGCCACACGAGTGGTTTAAATCATATTTGGAAAACCGCGAACAGTACGTTGACATTGAAAATTTTAACCAAAAAACGGGACTAGTAAGCTACATAAGATCTGACGTGACAACCATGACTAACTCAATACCCCAAGGAAGTGTCCTTGGGTGTATTTTGTTTTTAATTTATATAAACGACTTGCCGAAAACTTTTGACGAATACTGCGTATTATTTGCTGATGACATTTCTTTATTATTCCCTCTATCAAATAATAATAATTTAAATGATAAATTGACTCGACTACTAAATGACATTAATAATTGGATAAATGACCATAAATTAGAAATAAATTGCAATAAAACTAAACTAATTCAATTTCGACCGTACCAAAAAACACCATTAAATATAAAATTTACCTATAATAACACGAAAATAGAATGCGTTGAAAGTTTAACATTCTTAGGCATCGACATTGACACTAATTTAAATTGGAAGAGTCATATAAATAAAACAAAAACTAAACTATCTAAATTTATATACGGCCTCAGAGAGTTAAAGAAAACGACTAACTTAAAAACTGCATTAGCAGCGTATTACGCTTATGGGTACGCACTTTTGCGATACGGCATTATTCTCTGGGGAAACAGCACAAATGTTCAGGATGTTTTTATATTACAAAAAAAATGCATTCGTATCTTAGTTAACATTAAAACTACAGAGTCGTGCCTACCACACTTTAAAGAATTGAAAATCTTGAGCTTACCTTGTATTTATGTACTTGAAATGTGTAAATTTGTAAGAAAAAACATACACTTATACACCAAGAAAGAAGACAAATGTCGTCGGTTCCCCGAGAAACACGCAAATAAATTGATCCCCCCACCGTCAAAATTGGCACTACACAGCTCAAGCCCCTATTCTATGTCAATCAAAATATTTAACAATCTGCCAGACTGCATTAGGAACATCGGAAAAGAAAAGGAGTTTAATAACACGTTAAAAAACTATCTGATTGAAAAATGTTACTACAATATAAATGAATTCTTAAATGATACTGATAAACACTAATAAAATCGGTCTCCCTACCACCATATACGGTTCTGTTGCCACACCCAAACTGGGTATCCATAGCATGCCTTATTTACTAATGACCACAATATATTAATTAAGAAATAATGTAACTATGGAATTGCAACTAATAAAGAAACTGAAACTGAAACTGAAACCTTCGTGTCAAATATAAATAGACCTAGTTAAACCAACGTACTATTACCTATTCTGTGGTTAAACTGACGATCTATTTCAAGTATTCAAAGTAGTATTTCAATGAATAAAGTTAACTAGGTACAGTAAAGAGAAGCTATTACGTTAAACGGCGTAACATCACACCATCAGGCCGTTTCAGAATTCCTGGCTTCTATTTGAAACGCTTTTCTAATTCTATGCATTTAAATACTAGCTGATGTCCGCGACTTCGTCTGCGTGGATTGAGGTTTTTGTTCCCGCGGAAATTCTTTAATTTTTTGGGCAAAAAGTAGCCGATGTGTTATTCCAGACATCTACACGACAGACGAGGTCCCGGGTCGGGCCATATTTAAGTATTGGGTTTTTCTGACTAGAAATTTTCAGTAGGTACTAGCCCGTAGTTAGGAAGTTGGCGGTGCTGCACCCCCACGCCTCGGAGAGCATGTTAAGTCGTCGGTCCGGGTTATATCACTAACATGATCGGTAATAGTCGTTAAAGTCCGCCAACCCGCATTGGAGCAGCGTGCTGGGTCTAAGCTCTAATTCTCGCTCTCCTATGAGTGTGGAGGCCTGTGCCCATTAGTGGGACGTAATGGGCTGTAGTGTTGGTGGATAATTTATCCCTGTGCCAAATTTTATCCAGATCCGTTCAGCAGTTCTATCGTGATTGAGTATAAGAAACATCCATTTAAGGTTTTTTAGTTCCCGCGGGAACTCTTCAATTTTCCGGGATACAATTTAGCATATGTGTTATTCCAGACTATAAACTGTCTTTGTGCTAAATTTCATCTTGATCCGTTCAGCCGTTCTGGCGTGATTGAGTAAGAAACATCCATCCATCACTACATGATACATCCATCCAAACCTTCGCATTTATAATATTAGTGTAGATATTGAATGTACAGGAATCGTCCAGTTACAGTTTCAGTATACCTAAGTAAGGATAGAAGCCGACAATTCTGAAATGAGTGATAACAAGTCATTAAACTAGAGCTCAGTGTAGTTGGTTTCGACGAAAACCATTTTGAACGTCGTATCAAACGTATTTCCACGTATGTTGTAATATGAACCGTTTTCAGAAATTCCTGTTGAAATATTATTATGGTACCCCAGTGTTGAAATGTTTTGTATAACAGGATCAAAATACGGCGTTTCAACTAATTGATAATGACACTAAGTATGAACCAAATATTTATAATAGTTTTATTTGATGTATTGACTAGTAACATAAGGTGGTAACTAGTAATATTATCTGTTTTAATATTGCCAGAATAGCACAATATACCTAGTTTAACAAAGGTTTTGAATTTTCTATTTTTATATTTAAACTATAAATTTTGCTTAAATGCTCGTGTATATGTCACCGTAAGATTGTAAAAACCGTTGGATTATAAATTTAATAATTATAATACAGTGCTTCACACACGAGGATAGTTTCTATTAAAAATTTTTTTTTTTTTTTGGTTCAGTAATGTTTATTTTATTAATGTAATTTTTTTGACGATCACCCTTACAATTTATTTAATTTCTTTCCTTTTTTGAAATATTAATTGGACATAATATTAGTAAATATTTTGACATTGCGACGTATAATTAAAATTAAGTATTGTATTAATTAAGTAGGTTTTATATTGTATATGAAATAATTTTGCACGCCATATGATTGGCAGATTGTGGCTCGAAACTATAATATTACTATTGTAACAGCTCTTTTGTGGTACCTACAATCAGCAAATAAATAAATGATTATGATTATGAATGATTATGATAAACTTACATAAACATGCATATCAAAACCGTTGAACCGTATAGCCTGGTGGTCAAGGCGCTCAGGGCGCGATTCCCAGAGAGACGCAGGTTCAAATCCTGCCGGTTCCGGAATTTTTGATATGCATGTTTAAGTAACGTTAGATTATAATCTGACTCGCGAAATTGTAAACTGTCGAATGATTACAATATACCGGATTATTTTTCGGTAGATTGTAATCTGTTGTAAGGTTTATTATAACCCGATAGCAGGCCGGGTACTAGTTGATTATTTATGTCAAACCTTAACCTAACCTACAAGAAAGAGACAAGAAAACTTATATATACCTACAATGAATATTTCAAAAATTGACACTTAAAACATTGAACGGTTCACAATCTTTCGACTGTTTACAATCTATCTAAAAAAAGCGTTAGATTACAATCTTACGGTGACATATATAAGTTCAATCGCTGACATTAATATAGTACCAGAAAATTTAATGTCATTTTCTGAGATGATTTCATTCGATATTTCTTAAAACGCACGTAGCTCCTGAAAGTTAAGAGATGCATGCCGGGGGAATAGAACCTCCGACCTGCCGGGCGTCTAAACCCCTAGTCTATTACCGCTTTATTAATTAAGCATTTACCTAGCCTAAGTCACGACGGCAAATTAATTGGGTGGTTTTACATCAAACAACGCGACAACAATATATTATTCAAACTCAACGCGTAGATATTATTAATGTCTGACAATATATTATTATGCCACCACAGCGGGTAATTGTTTTGTGTTTGTTTATCTTGTTATTACGAACTTAGTTATCACAATTAATAGCTTTATCCCGCATCTTTGTCCGTGTGGATTTTTAATCCATTGTTGAAAGTTTGGATGGATGGATAGATGAATGTTTGGTACCCAATCACAATCTTTGGCACAGAGGTAGATTATAGTCTTAATTATCTCAATTCACAAAGGCTACTTTTGAGTCAAATTACCGACAAATTAAAGTGTTACCGCGGGAACAAAAAAACCTCAAACGCGAAGTCGCGGGCATCAGCTAGTTGCAAATACGTCGTACAGAAAATCTGTACCGGCTTGAAAATACATATTATACTTTCATTATATTATTTCTCAGCACTTACATGAGATTCAACCCCTACATCGTGTGGATTACGTCAAATGAATGTCAAAACAGTGTTTCCAACGCAATTCCGTGTTACCACCGGCGCTTTCAGAGCCCCATGCCTTACCCCCCTATTCCCTAACTCAACGGCTATCAAAACGTTTAAGGTTTTTTTATCCATTGAAGGTTTCCTATGAAATAATTAAAACATTTTCATAACAAACCTTCAATGGATAAAAAATATATGTTAGTTACAGAATAGGGGAGCTGAACGGATGGGCGGCGGCTAAAAAACGTCCACTGTTTCTAATTCAAATGCAAATTTCGCACACTTTGAATTTGAATGAGAACAAAATGCTTCACGAATTATTATTGTCACTTCTATTGTAAAATGTTCTCTTGTCTGTTAGTTACCAACTCATCTAGCATTTTTCTTTTCACCTATAGTTCTACACTTCTATACCTACCATCTATATTAATATTATAAAAGCGAATGTTTGGATGATGGAAGGATTGATGGATGGATGTTTCTTACTCAATCACGCCAGAACGGCAGCACGGATTTGGATGAAATTTGCCACAGCGGTAGATTATTTATAGTCTGGAATAACACATAGGCTACTTTTTATCCCGAAAAATTGCACTGCAAAATTTTGAGCAAAACCTGCATAACAAGAACTATTAATGAAAATTACATTTTACAAAATTGTAACACAACTTATAGCTTGTATATGAGTTCTCACAAAATGTGAAATAAAATGTCAACTAACAGTTTAAAAGCTTTCCCAACAACAAAACATAAAGTTGGATTGGTTGCAGTATGCAGCGCCTTTGACAAGTGTAATTTTCCCAACTCCGTCTATAAAGTCTGCGGAACTACGTCGTAATGTTCGCTTTTAAAAAGCGCTCGGCGAACTTTCGCGACTCCGACTTGCGAGCTGTTTATAAAGGCTTTGATAAACAAAACGCGGGACGACAGGATGACGATGAACGTGTCTGTTAACATCAAAGTCAAAAGTTCAACTTTTACAAGTGCTTTCGAATTTGCGTCACATCCTTTCATTAATCACATAATAGGAGTTTTTGAATCGAAGCTTCTTTGCAGAATTTTGTATGGAATGGCACAAAGTGACGTGTTATGAACTGACGCTATTATGACTGATGCCTCGCTTACGTAATATTGTAACGTGTAAATTTAAAAAAAGAAGCAATTATTTATTTGTTGAAATATGCAAGTAGTATAAGGTCATTTTTTTTAGAAACACTATTTTATGCCACTAACCGTACAAATATTGGCCTCAATAAGTAGGTGTGAATTTAATCATCACACTGATCTATAAGCCACGGGGAAGAAGTTAGGGTCATAATGTTCTCAAAAGTCAGCCACTTATTTATAACAATTAAGAATAGAAGATAAACAATCAAGAAAAATAAAGCAATTAGAATGGCCTTCCATTTCATTCCAAAAATTTGCCATCGCGCGTAGCTGCCGCTGTCGCGACGCGTTTTACCGAGCCTTCGTCGTGTTACGTGTTAACAGCATTTTTATATTGAGACCATTTTTATTTACGGACATTTTTATTGGATGTCTTTTTGTTTAATACTTTTTAATTCGTTTTAACGCGCTACTTGTTTGTGAAGTTTAATATTATGTACCTAAAGCTTAATGAAAAAATTTAATTAATTAGCATTTAATATTATGAGTTATTTTATTTAAAAAACCTGTTTTATTGTAACATTTGAAAGGTTGGATGTTTGTTCCTCTTCAGACCAGACTAAACAGATTTAGCTGAAATTTGGAATAGAGATAGCTTACACGATAATTTTAACACTGGCCTACATTTTATCCTGGAAAATTAAAGAGTTCCCGTGGGAATCAAAAAACCTTGATACACGCAGCCGAAGTCGCAGGCGTATTCTAGTACTATACCAGCTGTACATAAGAATTAAATATCATTTTAGTTAGGTGTTATAGTATCATTAATAAAGTGATCTTTCTGTATTATCTTTCTGTTAAAATAGAAAATGAAATTGTAAATTTTTCAGTAACAGCATAAAACTAAAACAACATTAGAATTGAAGTTCATAATGTTCATAATTCAAAATTACTGTAAAATAAGTAGTCAGATTATATTCCTAAAACAACATCTAAAGTAATTTACGTATCATCGGTCATAGTATGTACCTAGTTGCTGCTTGTACATTAAGAATTCATAGCACAACCTATCAACGTCAAAATAAACAGTATGAACTATGTAACGCTCCACTGCAGGAGGGATATAATTAACCTACCACCTTATTTTCTTTTCTTTCTCTCTGCGTCGTACCTATTCCTCATTGCTGTGAGTCGTGACCCCGTTTCATTAATCACATAGTGGCAGAGGATTTCTTAGGATAATAATGCGGTGGGTTCCCAAGTCCCAGAGAGCACTAAGCCGGCGGTCCTGCACTTGATCTCTCTCCGGTCGTGTCGGAGTTTCTGTCCCATCAGGCTATGAGAGTAAAGGAACAGACAGTGCACCTGTGTATGCGCACTCAGTTGTGCATGTGTGTAGATTGCTAATCTCTCTGGAAATAGGTCGCCGTGGCCGAAATTCTGTCGGGAGGACATTACTATTATTATTATAACACGTTGTCGCGAAGACGCCACGACGCCCTCATATTTTATAATAGGCGTCGTTTAAATCCAACTAGTTGCTCCTTCGCCATTAAGAATTCATAGCACAACATATCAACGTCAAAATAAACAGTATAAACGATGTAACCCTCCACTGCAGGTGAGGTACAATTTACCTGCTCGCAAACTAAAATATTATTCATCTAAACTGCAGACAGGTTTAAATCTCTGTGAGCAGAAATGTGCACACTTTTATTAAAAAATCCCGCTGAATAGGACGGAAAGCGCTTCCCGGAGTTCTAAAACACGATAATAAATCTTCTATAGTCGATAATATTTGCTTGCGTTTATTGAAAGTGTGGATCGAAATGTGGAAATGTGATCGCATTTATGTATTTTCAAAGTTACACCAGAGGCCATTCTGCGAAGCCTTTAAGCCATATTGTTTCATCATTGTTGACTTTCGTGTTTTACAATTATAATCCTTATTTTAGGGATGTCAAGGTGCGTGACATCAAACTGCCATTTTGAGTAATATTGCATAAGTATTGCTTTAGCGTTGGCAGTATGGCCCCTAACTTTTTGGTCATAGTAAGGATAAATTTGTCAACTTAACTCGAATTCACATGACGCTCCTAGCAAGGAAAACTAAACTAACAAAAAAAAAGCTTAAAAAAAAGCTTAAATATTAAGAGAAATAGTAATTTAAAACTCATTTAAATTTTTGAAGAAATTCTGTTCAAGTAATTTTTTTTTCTAAATTCTAATAATCAACAGCACTGGTTAACTAACTTAAACAATGTTAACTTAGACATTATATATACGACTAAATTACTACAGTGAGTTAAATCCGCGGTAGGTACACGCTTCCTGATAACAGCTGTTAATTCTTCAAAAGTATAACTTGAGAGATCATATCTTGCTAATGTATAAGTTCGGATGTTAATTATTATTTTATTGTAAGTTTAGATCTTAGATAACACACTCATTTACCGGGTTTGGATTTTTTTTACTTCTTCTTTTACTGATTTGGCTGAAATTTGTAATGTGCTTAGTTTACAACCGGATTTAACGCAAAGGCTACATTTTATCCCAAAAAAAATATACAGATCCCGCGGGAATCAAAACTCTTAACACAGGCGGAGTCAATCATAATATGTACCTATACTTATCTTCTTCTTCTTCTTCTTCTTCTATATTATAAATCCAAAAGTGTGGATGAATGGATAGATGGATAGATCATGTTTGTAACTCAATCACACCAGAACGGCTAAACGGATCTGGATGAAATTTGGCACAGAGATAGATTATTATAGTCTAGAATTAAACATAGGTCACTTTTTATCCCAGAAAATTAAAGAGTTCCCGCAGGAATCTAAAGTAAATAGAAGTCAGACATCTAGTGAAATGAAGAAAAATAACATTTTATTAATCTTTAGAGATGTACCAAAAGCAGGTAGGGTTGCCCCAAAATGGCGATGCATTACTTCCTTATCGATCAACATCGTCAAGCAAAGGTCCAAAATCAAACACTCAATGGGTAAGTACATAAAAATGGGTCCCGACGACCCCAAAGATGTGTTTACACAAGTTAGGGGATTCGAGTATTTCTGTCGCTAGCATTAGGTAAATAACATTTTCACTCTACAAATATTAGCTGATGACCTTAAAAGGAGGTCCTGGTTTCGATTTCCAGTGAGGTCAATTCTGGGAAATCGCTTTTTAATGTACCTACCTAGTCACAAAGTCCATCCGCTCCGCTAAAATCCGCTAAAATGATTACGTGAATCCAGCGGGAACTCTTTAATTTTAAAATAAAATTAGATGGTCGTTTGCCCTGTAAACATAGCATAATATGCAAACACATGGACAACCACTCAGACAAAATTTTGTATTGATATAATATTTAAATACGGATTAGATATTGTACATCGTAAATTTACAAATTACCACTACTAAACAATAAATAGCTTTACTGGGACTTTTTCATTTTAAAGTGGCAACTCACGAAGCGTCAGTTTACTGTAGGTATATAATAAAAGTCCGACTATAGTTGGACTTTTGTTATATACAGTAAACTTTATTTAGATTTATGAGTGCGCCAGTATAACAGTCATATTAATTCAAACCGACTCCAATTGACAGACACACTCTTTTGAAAGCTTTGATCCTTTCATAAAATCCTCCAAATAGTCGTTCCATCACTCTGCGATTATAAATTCGGAATATCATCAATGTATTTACATGTTTTGTCGTTTTGGACGAATTCGTCACACTGCCGAATTAATGTGAACGCGGCATTATGCATTAGCAGTCTGTCAAGCCCTCGTCTGCGGACGTATATAAATAGACGTATTGAATATACTCGGTCCATATGAACGCGCCTTTGTTCACTGTGTAGTATTAGAACCGCGTAATGATTTAGCTTGGAGGAATTGTGGACCATAAAATAAATGGATGGATTTACTATTTTTCTTGTATCAGAAATAAAACAAAAAAAAAAATACAAATAAGAGCGAAAACATACCAGTAACAAAAAAAAGAAAAATCGGAAATTCTACATTTTTACCCCCTACCAAAAAGTGCTCAACGCCCTAAAGAAGTTTTCACTTCAAAAATGTATGTTTCCTTTATGCCACACTAACTGAACTGATTTGGCTGAAATTTGGGCTTAAGGTTGCTCATAACCTGAATTATCATATAGGGTTAAACCTGAATTATCATATAGGGTAGAAAATTAAAATGTTCCCGCAGGAATCAATAACCTTAATCCACGCCTACGAAGTCTTTATAGTTATGTCCTTTAGAGATCCGATTTCAAACAACCAAGTTTCATCGAAATCGGTTGTAAAACGGGAAAATTAAAGCGCAATAGACAGACAGACGGACACACTTTCGCATTTATAATATTGGTATGGATTTTTTAATCAAGAAGCATATTAACAAATAGTCATATCCCATCATTCCCATCTCACAATAGATGAAATAGCCATAGCAATTCCAGCCGTGCGGCTGAACAGTGGCTTTCATAAGCCTCAGGCTTGAAGAGCCAGTCCTCTGAATTCAGGATCCAAAGAGGCAAATAGTTTGTAAACGTCACGAAAATCCCGTTTTATTAAGGGCTTTTAAAATATTTTATAGAAAACCTTCCAGCCATCGTGTTTCCTGCCGCGTATATATCTTGAGTGCTGTTCAAGAATGAATGAATAGGCATCTTCTTGGCAAGCGCGTTACAACCGAGAACTTTTTAAGTTCATAGTAGTAATGGCATATAAATTCGTTTCTAACTCATTCAAAAATATATTCAAAAGAAAGTTATTTTCGTACGCAAGTAATATTTTACATGAAAATAATTAACGTTTCAATGAAAAAAGGCATTCCATTCGAGAATAACAAATTACTAACTACTCGAAAAATACGTGAAAAAATAACCCCTGAGTACTTTCATAATTAATGGATACAACCCTGAGAATGGTATCAAAAACGAGCGAGATATTTTACTTATTTTTTTTCCAAGTCTTGAAATTGTAAAAGCCCCTTCTAAAATAATAGAAGGGGGGTCGAAAGGACCACTTGTGATAGAGTCCCGGTTGAATGCGAAGGGCTCTCAAAACACGGGCAGATATTTACGGGTTGATAGACGCCATTTTAGAATACAAAATTCTAAAGTGGAAGTCATCTTAATTAGCGAAGCTTGAATGTCATGTTGGATCTTGGAATGTTTATATTGAAATTATTTACTCTGCATCCAGTTTGTCAGTGCCCGTAGCAAATTATAAGGAGGTATGTACACCAACAGATTATTGGGTAGATGTGATAAATTATGTCTGATCCTATAAAATAGAGTCACAGGCATAAAATTGACTGTTGAACGACTGCTCATAAAATTTTGTCTATTGCGATGGTTTGCATATTATGCATTAAATTAACTTACCTTAAACTTAACTAACTTTATTAATGTTAATTTTCGTTAACTTTATTAAAGTTAATCTTCGGGATGTTCGTATATCGGACTGATCTCCCAGAAATTTAAACTTCTCGTTCAGGTAAGGGGGATTTTTTGGGTCAAATAGCACACGGTACAAAAGTGAAAGAACACGAAGACCCCGGCGACGGCGAATAGTCAAAAGCTCAAGTGCTTTTGACGAAATTAAAATACGTGGTCATATTCACGAAGGCCGAATATGAACCGAAGTCCTTAGTCAAATTAAGATAGCTTGCCTCGTAGCTTTAGTTTTAAGACACCGTAACTGATTATCACCATCATATTTTATAAGTAACTGGACGTCAATAAGTATACAGTGTACTTGGAAGTGTAAATGGAATAAATATACTTTTGACTTTAACTTTGACTTGCGTCTGCATAATCAAGAATATAAATCCCTTACCCTAGACTTCAACTTTTCAAGGGATAAAATTTAAATTACAATACTTTTTCACTTAAATATTAACTAAAATCTTACTTTATCTTGTTTGGTTAATATTAAATCCAAAATCCAACACTCAGCACTTAAGAGCGAAGATTCCTTAAGCATTTAACTGGCAATATTTTTCAGCATCTCAGCAACTCGTAAAAGATAAAGTTAAAATAAACCGTTTGAAAAGTTAGACGATTTTGCCGCGATTAAAAAAGATAAACGGATATTTTAGAACGGGAAGTTAGATTTAACTAATTTACTTTTGGTTCAAGTTGAATGCGTAGAGATTGAATAAGAAAAATTATAATCAGAACTATTTTAGAATAGTTCTGATTATAATTTTTCTTATTAAATCTATACGGAATAGCGATAAAAACGTAAGGTTATTGTTTTTCTCGGCCTTTTAAAATCGAATCTAAATCGATTTAAATGTTGTAACAACTATAGGAAATTAGTGTGGGTGGGTAGCTCTTATAGTCCCGTACGCAGACAAATCGGGCATCAGCTGGTTAGAAAATATTGCCCTATGTAATATTGTGACAAAAAATTGGATTTTATCCTTATCCTTACTAATATTATAAATGAGAAAGTGAGTTTGTTTGTATGTGTGTTCCGCTTTCACGCCGTAACTACTGAACCGATTGCTTTGAAATTTTGCAGACGTAAAGTTAGAAGTCCGGATTAAATAATAGGGTACTTTTTATCCCGGAAAATTAAAGAGTTCCCGCGGGAACTAAAACTCCTCAATCCACGCGGACGAAGTCGCGGGTATCAGCTAGTATGGAATATGTGAAATCATACTAATATTATAAATGCGAAAGTCACTTTGTTTGTTGGTTTGTTGGTTTGTTGGTTTGTTGGTTTGTTGGTTTGTTGGTTTGTCCTTCAATCACGCCGCAACGGAGCAACGGATTGACGTGATTTTTGGCATGGGTATAGTTGAGGATCTGGAGAGTGACATTCTTCTTCTCATTCGTTCACTCTTGGCAGAGTGGTCGTGGTTATGAAGTGGCCTTCACAGCAGCTCTTGCGATCTCCCTCCAGCGACTTCTGTTGGCGGCACCACGGGAACACTCGGAGACGGATAGATTTGTGGCGGAACGGATTGAATCCGTCCACCTAGTGGGGGAACGACCACGTGGACGAGTGCCCTCAACTCGACCTTGTACAACGAGGTGTTCTATCGAACCAGTCTTCCTAGTGATATGCCCAAAGAACTTAAGGATTCGCAGTTGTACAAGCGACGAAAGCCTTTGTGTTATTTTAAGCTCTTTGAGTATGGAGACGTTTGTTCGATGCGCTGTCCAGCTTATTCTTAATAGGCGTCTCCAGCACCACATTTCCAAAGCGTCGATTTTCCGCCTGTCATTTTGTCTGAGGGTCCACGTTTCAGCCGCATATAGAAAGATCGGAAAGACAAGACATTTCATAAGACGAACCTTTGTATTCTTCGTAATTCTCTTGTCCTTCCAGATTTTCGATAGCTTCTCGACGGCTGATCTGGTCACGGCACAGCGTCTTTTAATTTCGCTTTCGCAACTCCTGTTATTACTGATAGTTGAACCAAGGTAGATGTAATTGGCCACAACTTCACAGTTATTGATGTGAGTTATCTCGGGTCTATTATTTGTTTTCCTATCAACTATCATAAATTTGGTTTTCTCACGGTTGATTGCGAGTCCAAAATTAATGCTAATATCCTCCAGGCGTTTGAGGAATTCCCCTATATCCTTCTCAGATGATGCGAGAAGGGTGGTATCATCAGCATACCGTAGGTTTGTTATTAATTACCCTCCTATTGAAACGCCCTTGGTCCATTCATCAAGCACAATTCGCATTATATATTCCGTATAGATGTTAAAAAGTAGTGGTGACAGAATACATCCCTGCCGAACACCGGCTTGCGCCTTCAAGATTGCCGAATCCATCCCATCTACCCGAACTACTGCCGTTCCGTCTTCATATAGTCTCCTTATTAGGTAAACGAGGTGTTCAGGAACGCCCATAGTAAGCAAAATTGGCCATAATTTGCACCACTTAACCGTGTCGAAGGCTTTACGGAAATCAACGAAACAGATAAACAGAGGCGAGTTAAATTCTCTGGCTTTTTCAATAATTTGTCTTAAGACAAGTATTTGTTCCCGAGTTCCTTTTCCCTTGACAAACCCAGCTTGCTCCGGGGCAATTTCGCGATTCAAATATGCTTGTAGTCTGGTATTCAAAATGTGGAGAAGCACTTTACTTGCATGAGATATAAGTGAGATTAACCTATAGTTGTTACACTTCTTGGTCGACCCTTTCTTGTGAAGTGGTATGAAAACAGTTTGCAACCAGTCATTCGGCCAGTCACCAGAATCCCATATTCGAGTGCATATAGTGTGTAATATACTCACTCCGACTTCACCCATTTCTTTAATGATTTCAATTGGGATCTCATCTATACCTAATGCTTTGCCACATTTAAGATGTTTAATTGCGGCTCGTACCTCGTCTTTCAGGATGGAAGGTTCTCTATCGTGGTTATTTGTGAGAGGTGGGGTTACATCAGATGTTATCGTTTGGCTTTTAAATAAAGATGTACAGTATTCTTCCCATACCTTCACGATCAACTTTATTTCTGTAACTGTGGTGCCAGCTGTATTATCTATTGCCCAATTCCTTGGCTTGAATTGACGAGTTAGAAACCTAATTTTCATATGAAGGTCCTTAGTCTCAAACTTCTGTGCATTACGTTCTAGCTCTTCACAGGTGTTATGTAGGTCTTGATTTCTATCCCTTCGACATGCAGCTTGCACTTTTGAACCTAGAGAATTGAGTTCCTTCACATCGACTCCACGCGATTTGGCAATCCGAGGGCTTTCTACAAGTTGCCATGTATCATTGGACATCCAGTGTTGGCGTTTTATTTGTGTCGGTATTGGCTGAGTTTCGCGGTAGGCGTGAATTATCTGCTGTTTAGCTGAGTCCCACAATGAGTTAGGCGTGCTATTTTGCGAATTTATTTGCCAATTGTTCTGCTTTTGCTCCATGACTTCAGCTTCATGGTTTTATCATGTAAAACCATTCTTCTGACTGTTTTTTTGTGTATGGTTTTACTCAGTTTTAGTTTTAAACTACAGATCAGAAGTTGGTGATCAGAAAGGCAGTCCGCTCCTGGCAGCGTGTGGGCATTGCATATTGAACTCCGCCATCGTGTTCTAATTAAAATGTAATCTATTTGATTAAGGTGTTTGCCATCTGGCGATGTCCAAGTATACAATCTTCTGGGGTGGTGTTTAAAAGTTGTATTCATAATTGTAAAACTATTATCGGCTGCAAATTGGATGAGACGGTCTCCTCTTTCGTTACGCGTCCCTAGTCCATGACTTCCAACTATATCACGTATGTTTGTTTCCATACTAGTGTTTCCTACCTTAGCATTGAAATCACCCAGAACTATGAGCAATTCTTTTTTTGGAATAGCAGCTATACAGGTTTCAAGCTGGTTGTAGAAACTTTCAATAATTGCGTCATCGGCTGAGCTTGTTGGTGCATAGACTTGGACAATGTTGAGAGGGGTTGGCGATGCGCTAAGTTTAATTGTCATCAATCTCTCGCTTATCGGATTATAGCCTAATACGGAGCTGTTCCAAGACTTTGGTATGATTATGGCGACCCCAGCAAAACTACAATTAGTATTTCCAGAGAAATAGATGGTATGTTTCTTGGTATCAAAGTGACCGCTGTCCTTCCAATGTGTTTCGCTTATGCCAGTTACTGTCATTTCGCATCGCTCTAGTTCGCTTTGCAGGATATCAATTTTACCATTTTCGAGTAGGCCTCGTACGTTCCATGTTCCTACGCGGATTTTATTGCGCAGCTGGATCTTTTCCTTTCCAGTAATATATTTTCCAAGGGGTGCCTGGTTGCCTACATGCCCTTGGCCGGTAGCACATTTCACACCCTGATTCCCGGAAAAATCGGGGCGCCGATTAGTCGGATCGCCAAGCATACTCATTTCTCTTGTTGTACCTTTCATAACTCTCATGGGAAGATAGTGCAGTGGTTTCCCGTTGCCTTCTGCACCAGACTTTAAGGGCTTATTAGACCCAAGGTTCCTGAAGCCTCTTCCAATCGGTTGCCCGGTCAGGTGTATGGATATACCGCCATTGGTCGGTCGCCAGAGCCTCGTCCGTTGTCTAGCAGGGGGCACCACGAGCAGGAGAGGTTGGCAGTTGAGGCCGACTAGATGTTATTGTCGTTTTCCCCCTTACCCCCCTAGTGAGATAGGAGATACCCTCCTGGAGAGTGACATAGGCTACTTTTTATCCCGGAAAATTAAGGAGTTCCCGCGTGAATAACAAAAAACTTAAACCACGCGGACGAAGTCGCGGGCATCAGCTAGTTCGAAATAAAACGTTACGTAAAATATGCTTCGGTTTATTCTCCAGAACTTTCCACGGCTAAACGAAAGCCTTCGAGTGACCTTTGAGACAAGAAAGAAAGAAGAAAGTGACCATTCCCATAGCACGCTCCAGTGAGCAGGCAAATTAAATCACGCGACGACGCTACAAACAAAACACATTTAGCGAAACTACGCTCGTATGTTTCATTCCAGAGATTTCTTAACGTCACTCTGGAGATTTGGACTCAGGAAAAATAAGGATGAAATTTGGAAAATAATGTAGGTCAATTCAGGCAATGATGCTATTGAATTCTGGCAAACAAACATCATGTTTGCCTGTTACGGGTTCGGTTTCGGGTGTTGATCTGTCTGTTACGGGTTCATCTGCTTAACCAATTTTGAAAAAATTTGGTATTGAGATAGGCAACATTGAAACTGGCAACTTCTATTGCTGGAAAAGTACACAGTTTCGGGAATCAAAAAACCATAATCTATAGTTTTGTATTAAAGAGACTTTTTTAAATCCACTACAAGTTAGCCCTTGACTGCAATCCCACCTGATGGTAAGTGATTATGCCTAAGGCAGGCTAACTTGCTTTTTTTTTTGCTGATGATATGTATATAAAAGAGCATGGATTTGACTCGCTCCATCAACGGTTGCTGATGTTGCGAAATTTTTATTTTTCAAAAGAGACCACCGAATTTCTTGATGGTTCTTCTCGGTAGGAAGCGAACCAGTGGTAGATTCCGAACCAGTCGTAGATTCACTATTCAAAAAACACTTGTTATAAGTATACTTAAATAATAGTTATTTGTCATACAAGAGTGAAAAGTTGTTTTTTAACCGCGTGCTCAATTTTGATGACCGAGCAAGCGAAGGATTCTAAAATTGAATCACGAGCGCAGCGAGTGGTTCAAAAACTGGAATCCTGAGCGTTAGCGAGGGAATCAAAAGAGCACGAGGTGAAAAATCTTTTCACTCGAGTGCAACACGTAACTTTTCATCCCACCTCAGCGAGGAAATGTAATTACGTGAAAGGAAATGGTGCGCGAAAAGCAAATTAAAAAAGTACACCAAGAAGGTTACGAGTGTGAGTTTTTAACAAATTAAAAACGGTTGTATGGAAATTCGGCTCCATAGAGGTAGAAGTACATAGGTTTTAATGATGTTTTGAATTCACAAACTTCATAGACGAGTGATATTAACTAACGTGCACACGATGTTCTAAATTCAATTTTCACACCACTCGCTTAACAACGGCTTATTACATGGCCTGTTATCTAAGGTTAAAGTAAGACATTAAATCCCTAGGGTTATATTGGATAGAGGCAGGCGTTACTTTGCGGAAGTCCATCATAATGAAGGAACCAGAAGTTTAATTCGCTTTAATCCGCGACAAAAGGAATATCTATGTGGTACAGTGATTTTATATATATATATTGATTATATATTTTATATATTTTTTAATTATATATCGTGAATTTATTTATATTTTATTAATTTGTTTTATATTTATATTTATTTACCACACCACAGAATTCCCCCAAAAACTACCCTTTATATATTATAAATATATATTGATTATGTATAATATATTATATATATTATTATTTTATATATATATATTTATTTAACGCACCACAGAATTCCCCCAAAAACTACCCTTTATATATTATAAATATATATTGATTATATATTATTATTTAATATATATATATATTTATATTTATTTACCGCACCACAGAATTCCCCAAAAACTACCCTCAACGCACGTTTCACTCCGATACCGGAGCATCCTCAGGAGATGTTGCCTCCACAATGCACGATTGTGAAGTGATTATTCGTGTCGGAAATTCCGGCTTTTATACCTTTTTAGCCTAGAGTTATAATGTTGTACTGAAATCCATTCTTCCCTAGGGTTATAATGTGATTTGAATTTAGAATCATCGCGCATCTGAAGCAAGATCTGAAGGAAATTCTATTCATTCCAAAGAGGTTTTATTCATAATTCTTATTGCCATATCCATAAAGTCTAATTTCGGTAAACAGAATGTGTTCTCAGCAGGCGCGGCCAACTCGATTTTCGAAAACCAAAGCCGTGGCACACTAGATTCTTCTTCTTTTGTTTATTGGCTCGGCACACTAGATTCGCACTGACGACATTTGTTTGTCAAATCGAGTAGGCCACGCCAGCTGAAAGAAGTGGTTGTATCGCGAGGTGTGAAAAGTAGAGTATTCACCGTAGGGGTAATGCTGTATTAATCTTGGGCGCCCCTAATTCCCGCGCTACTCTCCGGATTCTAGATGCAACACCCTCGCTACGCTCGGGAGTTACTCTAACATCCCTCGTTCCGCTTGGGATTTATCCCGGCGCCCGTGACATAATACATCGCATTACCCCCGTGGTGAATAATCTACTATTACTTTATCCGCAAGAGGATAATAACGGCTTTTGCATTCAGATATCGAAGATTAAAAATACTCTTTCCGAGATGGTGGGATGAAAAAGATATTTGATTTGATTTGTAGGGTGGTAACTAGCCACGGCCAAAGCGAAATAATTAAAATGTCACAGAATATCTCTAAAACATTATAAGAAGCTTGTCTAGCAGAACATCCTATTTAGAGCCGAGGGAGTCCATAATAAAAGCATTTTCTAAGCTGTTCGCTGAAATACTGTCGGTTAAATTGAATTTCCAAGCTGTAGGTAAATCTTCAAGTTGTTTTCCATTTACTGAAAGCAAAGTTAGCGGATGTGGCAGAAGAAAACGGAATGTTTTAACTTTAAATCGGTTTTTGTAGTTCTCTTGTTAAGTCAGTAGGTACTGTTTCTTTGCGAATAATGTTATTATTTATCTCTCTCTCTCTTGCGTCGTATTCCTCATTACTGAGGGTCGTGTCCCCATTCCATTAATCACATAATGGTAGGAGTTTTGTTGGGATAATAATGCAGTCTGTTACCACGTCCTTTCGCATACGACTCGAATAAGAGTATTAAAACTCTTGGGTTTTGTTACGATTATTATCAGATATTAGTGATAATAACCGGGACCGACGGCTTAACGTGCTCTCCGAGGCACGAAGCAAACGAAAAGGCCAAATTTTAACCTCCTAATTCGGTCAGGCTACTTTATATGCCAAAAAAAGTCCACTAGGCTTCACCGCGACCTCCTTTACGGGGTCGTGAGTTCACCATGCACCTCCATTTCTAATGGAGTGCGTTTTAAGAAATAAAATATCACTTGCTTCAAATGGTGAAGGAAAACATCGAGAGATAACCGGCACGCCCGATAGTTTCCCATAGTGGTCTCGAAGGTGTGTGAAGTCTGCCAATCCGCGTGGTCAGCGTGGTGGACTATGGCCAAGCCTTTCTCATTCCAAAAGGAGACTCGCGCTCAGTAGTGAGCCGGTTGATAAAAGAGAGAATAGATAAGACAAATCAAAGAGTTCCAACGGGAATTTTACTAAATCCTAAATCTTCTGAAGACAAATGTCCGCATTAGGTTCCTTTTACATACAATTCCTCGCAAGGAAATACGACAAACGTACGCCCGTGACTGGAAAAGGGCTTGAGTATAATTTCACGCAACGCGCTCCACCGGACAACCAAATTAAATCACATATCGTAAGAAACAGAATACATTTCGCGTTCTCCACTCCATGAAGGATTCAATTTCGCGGACCCGACGTTTAGACCTCTTTTATACGTGTGTGTACATTTCGAAATATTTATATTTGGATTATGTAAAGGGTTTCAATCAATTAAATTTCGATTTCAATCAAATTAAATATCAATTTCATCCTCACCAACCCTGAATTCCTTGTTTTCTACAGTGACAGTTCCTTGTTCCTCTTTTATAAATCTAATTCTAGTGGGCCCGGCAGACTTTGTCCAGCCCTGAACCTAGGAATCCCCCAACGCCCCTAACCGGCCCCTTACCGTAATTGTGAATATTAACCATCCCAGGAACTACTCAAACACACAAAAAAATTCCATCAAAATCGACTCAGCCGTTATTTTTTATTTATCAAATCATAATTTTTCAATCAGAATTTAGGCATCCATGCAACAGGCTTTGCATCGCAGCCCACAAGTCAGTGTAATACATTTATTACCTATTCTGTGGTAATACTCATAATACTATAATATATTATAATAATAACGGCGACGCCACGTAAGCATTGTATATTATTTACATAGTATAAAAAATTTCTGTTTATGAAAAGCTCTTGCCGAATCTTCTCAGTACAATCGGTTTTCTGAATCGGTGGTAGTCTGGATTTTTGACTTAACATAATATGTGGCACAAGTTGTCCTATGTGAAATAAATAAATCATAATTATATGGTTTATCATTTATATTGTAGGCAAGTGCGCTCCGTCTTTGCCTGCATCACCACTTGCAAGTAGATTTGATTGCAGCCAAGCGCTAGCCTATAAATTAATAATTTAATATAAAAAATTCTTTTTTAAACAACCGACTTCAAACTCCTGCACCAACTTTACAACAACAAGCACACGCTATACAAAGTACTTATTTTGTTGTTGATATTTAAAAAACCGCTCGACCGATTTCGATAAAATTTATATGGGACCACCTTTGAAGTATACCCTTTCAAACAAAAAAAGTATTTTCAAAATCGGTCCAGGCGTCTTCGAGTAATCGGGGAGCATACATAAAAAAAAAAAAAAAAAGATTCCGACGAATTGAGAACCTCCTCCTTTTTTGAAGTCGGTTAAAAAGATACTAAATTCTTCTCCTTTCTGCCCAGACCTTCGTTATGTTACGGAAAAAGCTTTTCAGTTTATTGTTCGCTATGGCATGACTCTTCGAGCTATATCGGTGACTCTGGTTCTCCTACTGATCTCCTAACTTCTGATTTGATTGACCATAACTTTCCCCATCGCCCGCTGACTCACTGAGCCTTCTTATCAAGTCCATAGTAAGCGACCTATGGTGTTTTAACGGTGATAAAACAGTCTCAAGGGTGCACAGCCCTAATTCCATTACACTCTCTCCTGACCTTGCTTGTATGGGGACGCGCCACCACAGGATTCACGCATCAGCGAGCACTCCTTGCGGACGCGTTTAAAATATACAACACGACGTTAAATTGTGTCGTGTCTTAATTCTTACGAGCTGCTGCTGCTCTAAAACTGATACACATAGCGTTTATTTGAGCTATACGTATTTATTTACAGTAAATTTTGCGGGGTCACTTGCGTGGTAACTAACTAATAGAATTTACGAAAAGAATGGGCACCCTTTCTGATTTATAGTAGACAAATTCTTAAAAAGGAACATCATCACTCATCACTTCAACCCACTGTCGGCTCACTACAGAGCCCGAGTCCATAGGTCATAGTCCACCACGCTGGCCAAGTGCGGATTGGTAGACATCACTCATCTTTGACTTTATGAAGAACTCTCGGTTTCCTCACAATGTTTTCCTTCACTGCTATAGCAAGCGATATTTAATTTATTAAAACAAATATAAGTACATCATAATCTCTCTTCTTTCGTTACGCTCTTGTCAGAGCGATCGTGGCCATAATTTTTCAGTCACACGCTTGACAATCCGTCTCCATTCCTCCCGGACAGCTGCTTTTCTGGAGCACTCATGTAGAGGGACGTCCACTGCAGCCTTTACTTGGTTCGTCCATCTCATAGGCGATCTGCCGCGAGGTTTGATTCCCTCTACTTTTCCTTGGACGACTAGACGTTCGATGGAGACATTGTCACGCCTAGTCACGTGACCAAAGAAAGTGAGAATTCGAGCCTGAACGATGGAAGATAGACGATGCTTGATGCCGAGTTCCTCCAGAATGGACTTGTTGGTCCGGAATTGGTTCCAGGACACTCTCAACATTCTTCTTCAGCACCACATCTCGAGAGCGTCGATTTTCTTTTTCTCACTTTCTCGCAGGGTCCACGTCTCCGAAGCGTAGAGGAAAATGGAGATCACCAGTGCTCTAACTAGCCGGGTCTTAGTGGCCTTGGTGATTTTATGATTCCTCCATATTCTTTGCATCTTATCCATAGCTGAGGTGCAATCATGTAAGGATTGCCGATCAAATCGTATAAGTTCGGCTTCAAAGTAAAATAAACCATAAAGCATTGAATTAGAGGTCAATTTCATGTATCCATTGTTATACGTTTAGACTTTAGGCTATCGTACATGCCTAAACGTATGAGAATGGATACACGAAATTGAGCTCTAATTCAATGCTGTTAAAGTAAAGTAAAGTAAAGTAAAGTAAATATTTATTTGGTAAAATATGGTACAGACAAGATGTTATTAGGTTAATAATTAGGTACAAACATATTTTGTCGTTACCGACGTCCAAATATTGAATTAATATTCTTATTTAAGAATTGAAGAATTCTTGTATCGAATAAAAACAATGATCTAAAAGATACTCGAAAAGTTCTTTTTTAAATAATGGTAGATTGAGTTGTTTTAGTTTATTCGGTAATTTATTGTAGATTTTTATGACCATACAATAACAGTTTTTACTAAAGAGACTTAATCTTTGTTGGGGCAACGAAATGTTATTTTTGTATCGTTTGCTTGTGTATGGTTGTGAGTATGTACTTATAAATAAATTGAGGTTTTTAAACACAAATAATGCAGATTCATAAATGTATAGGCACGGAAGCGGTAATATCTTTTTAGATTTAAATAACGGTTTGCAGGTTTGAAGATAGTAAGCATTGCATAAGATTCTTATACATTTTTTTTGGGTTCTAAATGCTGTAATCATCTGGCTTGAGTTGCCCCATATAATTATACCATACCTCAATAATGAGGAGACGTATCCATGATAGGCAGTTAATGCTGCCTCTATAGAAACAGTTTTTCTTAACCTAGAAAGCACAAATATAAATTTATTAATTTTTGTACATAACTGAAATATGTGTTTTTTCCAATTGCACATTCTGTCTATAGTTATTCCCAAAAATTTGGTTATTTTACTTTGAAGCCGAACTTATACAATTTAATCGACAATTCTTACATGATTGGGGGGCTGATCTGGATATCGCCATGCGCCGTTTGATTTCGTCTATACAGCCTCCGTTGTTTGAGATCAACGCTCCTAAATAGACATAAGATTGCACCACTTCGCAGTTCGCTATCTGTGTCACTTCTGGCGAGTTGTTGTTAATGCGGTCGACAATCATGACTAGTCTTGCTGCGGTTGATCTTGAGGCCGAATTCAAGACTTATTTATGGCTTCCATCTTTTGTAGAAGTTCTACCATATGGCAGATACTAGTAGCGAATAAGGTAGTATCATCCGCATAACGTAAGTTCATTACATACATCATTATATAATACGTAAAATGTAATACGACAAAAATATTATATCGCAGTCCTCGATATATATAGTCCTAGTATTAGAAAACAGGTTCTAAAGCGTACGTGCGACAGTGAAATTGACCGTAGGTACAGATTCATGGATAGATGGGTTCTTTTTGTTTTAACATAGATAAGATGCCAAAACGAAAGACACTTCAATGTTAATATATCTAGCAAACTATGACACACCGAGTAGTAAACCTATTGAGAGCTAATAGCCACATTTTCGCTTTGAAATACATCTCACCAGTTTCAGGTGGGGGACGAGGTAATAATAGCATTTCTTATTGGCTGGCTCCAGGTCAACTTTACACAGTTATAAGTACAAAGTATATGTTACCGCGGCACTTGGGCTGCCCGCTGCGCGACAAAAATATGTCGATAAAAATTACCATTGGAAAATCAATACAAATAATTTTATTCAAACAGCAAAAGACAACCATATGTATGATTATAGATAATTATCTGATATATATTTTTTTTTAAATTGCCCAAGTGCCCAAGTTATATACTAAAGAACCAGTTTTCAACAACAACTTTTAATCAAATAAATAAAAGACATCTAACCTATTATTCTGCTTCAGAATTGTTCGGAATTTAATGAAATATAAGTTTTCACTCAGTAAATTAATTTATTGGCATTCAAGTAGTCTAAGGCTATTACACGGGCTACACTGGGCTATGCGTGGAAGAGACGGAGATATGTAGAACTACATGTGAAAGACAAAGAAAAACTGAAAGACATCAACGGGTTCCTTTTCATTTTGGTAAATATTATTTTTATGTTTTTTATTTTTTTGCGTATTGATGATTTTCATTTATTATTACAAAACTACACTTAATTATGTAATGTTATCCCATCCTTTACATAGCTGGAGATATTGCTTCTCTTTCCACGCCATTTAATGCTACAGAGAGGCCTATTTTTCGTTTTTTACTCGATCAATTTCCGAGCACTGTCGAATACGGACTGAGGGCGGCTATAGGCACAAAACGAAGCGTTAGTACTGATAGTGCTAACGATTGACTGGTGAGGGGGCACGCTATGCTCAGTCAATTGGTTGTATGGTCTGTGCAATGACGCGACAAAAATTTCGTGTCGTAGTCGTATACTATAAAACAGGCTCCGAAACGGACGTGCGACAGTGGTAACTGTAGGATTCACGGACGGTTGGGCACCCTTTGTGTTTTTTATTCTTTGTACGCCTCCAACGGCTTTTTTTCGTTCCTTACGATTTTACTTGCGTGTTCGCTCCGATAGGTCAATTGGTTCTCCACTTTTGTTATTGTATGTACTTACCTACTAGGTAATGCTTGTGACATTGTAAGAACGTTAGATCTTTATGGCAGAAAACACGGGGATCTGGGCCGGAAAATCGTACGTGACGTAAAAACGTTAAACCTGTGTTTATGCCATTACTAGATGATGCCCGCGACTTCGTCCGCGTGGATGTAGGTTTATTGATTCCTGCGGGAACTCTTTAATTTCCCGGGATAAATAAGTAACATTAATAAGTAGCCTATGTCCTTTTTCGGGATATAATCCAACCTTATACAATGTCAGACTCGTGAACAAAGGGTTCAGTACTACCAACGTACAATATAAATACACGTAATCAGCTGTGAAATAACTGGCTTACATAATTCGACACCCATGAGTACGGAACCCTAATTAGCGATTTTCGGATATTTTCCTATAAGTAGGTACTTGTGCTGTGAGACCTTGCTTCCTGCCAAATTTCATGATTCTAGGTCAACGGGAAGTATCCTTTAGGTTTTGATTTACTGGCGAGTGCCAAAATATGCAAAATATGCGGCATAAACGACCGTATCTTTTGGTTGCGTTGACTTAGAAGCTTGATTTTTTACACCCCCAAGGGAATGCAGAGCTTAGTATTTGATATTAATTTCCACTTTATAGTTCCACGCTTTCCCGAGAAAAAGGTGGTTGACGGACAGACAGACGGACAACGGAGTGATCCTTTTTCCTCTTGAGATATGAAACCCTAAGGATGCTGTTTTCTTAAGTTCGCTTTGCATTTAACTGATGTCATATACGCCATATGTGTACCCAACATGCCTGCAGGAAATTTTCCATGCCAGTGGAGACACAAGCAAAAACACCAGCCGTTACCTGTCTTACAGTTCCCACGGGATGTGGAATGCGACACGCTCCACTCGCCACCAGAGTAGGTACCCACCACCCTCTTGTTAACTTGATAGCTTATCCAACTTACTTTAAGTTATAAGTATAGAAGAATAGATAACGTGCTAGAGTGTTTATTTTAAAAACCAGAAGGCTTGATAAATTCTTTTTAATTTTAAGCAATTAAATATCGCTTCGTAATGTTTTATTCCCGCCATTCAAAAAATTAAGGTTTCCAATCTAAGTGCTTCTTGCACCCATGAGCCACGGTTATGAGAGGAGAACCGCATGCTCATAGGATGAACTTGTTGTAAGTTGCTTTTTTTAATTCCAGTTAATTTTTAAGCTATTGCATAGCTTCTATCGCGGGCTTTGAGCGTGGAGAACGAATCCAGAAATTCCGTTACAAAAAAACCTAACACTTTGGTTGCTATGACTACTTGTGTTGTTGACTTCAAATTATAGAAAATAAAAAGACCATTTTTATGAAAAGATGATTTGAATTTTAAAGGCGAAATAATTTTAAAGAATTATGTTTTGAAAACATACAGCAACTCGGGTAGTCATAGCAACCAAAGTGTTAGGTAAGTTGATAAAAATGCTATGCAATAGCTTTACCGCGGCAGTCTCCGAGTGCCACACGTCTTTTTTTGAGTGAGTCGGTAGTGGATGAATCTAAAATAAAAACGTTAAACTTGTCATTTATTTTATTACAATTTGATCTACAAGTGCCAAACTTTTGAAACTGATTCCAGACGAATATAAATAAAACGCAAAAAATGTCAATTAGGCATTAATCTGTATTTTATTACGTGCAATCTATAAGAATAAAAGTTAGACAAGTGAATATAATTAAAATGATTAAATAATACGACTGCTTTGCCGTAGACACACATGCATACACGAACCCTGAAAACATAACACTCCTTTTTTGGGCAGTCTTGTGATAAAAAATCACATTTTTATTAAATTATATTTTTTGTGAATCACTGGATATTGAACTATAGTGTCATATATTTTTGGAATATACTCATCATTTTCTAGATGATGATTATATAGTTAATCTTATTTTCGAATTTTTTTTTCAACATTACTCTTCAATGCGGAACCATGGTCACCCCATCAATTTTTTTTAAAATTTTACTAGCCTATGTCACCCGGAATAAGCTAGGGATTCTAACTATACCTCATTTATTAAAATCGGTTCAGGCGTATAGAAGTTATGGTGGAATATACAAACTCACATACATACATACATACATACATGAACCCTGAAAACAATATACTCCTTTTTTTAGGCAGTCATATAAAAATGAATTAATGTATAGCTCGATCTAGATTAGACTCACAACTTTCTCTATAATTTTGATAAGTAATTTCAAACATCTTAAAACCACGTTCATAGAGATCAGCTACTTTTTATATTAAAGTATCTACTAAAACTTGTTATTTCCGAAATCAAAAACTATTATTGTATTAAAAAATAACAGGAACAGCTCAAAACCGCCAAAGCAGATTAAACCTTCGTAAGGCTTCGTATATCAAGTGTGTCACCATCATAACACGACCTCTGTATCTCATACCTGTTACGATTTAACGAATTTAAGGCGCTGTCAGATCAGGAAACCACAATACTGGCGCGTGGGTGTAATTATACTTAAACATGTGACGCAATCAATGAAAAAAAAATATCTTAATAATACAAATACCTACTTCCTCGACTAAGTACCGACTGTTCAATAAAAACTAAACCGGCAATGTATTTGATTTAGAATTCGAAATTTAATGTAATTATATTTTTAGAGCGAATTATGATTTTCAGTGAGAAAAATTGCTTTGACAGGTAAAATAACAGGTAACTACGTTGGAAAAAAAATTAAGACTGCAATTTTTTTTTAAATTATGTTTTGAGATTTGTCAATGGTCTGCTAAAGGGTCTTGAAAACATAATATAATATTTTCAAGCGTTATTTGACCGCGGTGGCCAAAATTGCAACTAATTTTTACGCCTGTATAGTTTTTTGATTGATGCCCGCGACTTCGTCCGCGTAAAATATTTTTTTTAAATTCCCACGGGAATCCCCCCCTCCCTAATTTTTGGGTTAATATATAGCCCATGACACTCACAAATAATGTGGCTTTCTATTCGTACCACAATTTTCAAAATCGGTTCAGTAGATCGAGAGATTACCCCCTACAACGTCACAAACTCATAAACTCTACCTCTTTATAATATTATAGTATAGGCATAGCAACACTGTCACCGGGTCAGATATGTTTGTGGTACTATAAATGGCGACACTTTTGCGCTGATTATACGCTATGACAGAGCCTTAAACGTGTTACCTGATATGAACAGGGGGCTCTCGAAGACTGGCTGATAACGTGCGGTTTACAGATACATTAACATCCTGTTTGTTCGAGGGATTATGAGATTAATATAATGAACTCAGCGTTGCCGGAGACCGGTTCCGGGTTCGATTCCTGATGCTTAAAAAGGCAGCAGTGTTGAAAGCTGTTATCTTAACGTGCGGAGGTCCCGGGTTCGATCCCCGGCAGGGTAAATTTGGGAATTTATAATTTCTGAATTCTCCCTGGTCTGGACTGGTGGGAGGCTTCGGTCGTGGCTAGTTACCTCTCTACCGGCAAAGACTTACCGCCAAGCGATTTAGCGTTCCGGTACGATGCCGTGTAGACACTGTTTGTTATTATTATTGGTTTGTCCGTCAATCACGCCGCAGCGAAGCAACGCGATTGATTTTTTGCAAGGGATTGCTTTCAGATCTGAGGAATGGGATAGACTCTTTTTTAAATCCCGACGCAAAAAGAGAGAGACGTTATAAGTTCAACGTGTGTGTTTGTGAATCTGTCTGTAGTATCGTAGCTCCTAAACGGATGAACCAATTTTTGTTTTTTTTTTGTCATAGATAATTTTATCCCGAGTGTTCTTAGCCATGTTTCATGAAAATCTGTTCATCCGACTGAAGGTCATCAGCTTTTTTCTAGTCGGAGGTTGTTTTTTTGTAATTTATACTTGTTATTATTATTCTAAAACAAAGTTATAGAGTTCCCAAGGGTTTTTAAAAACAAAATCCACCCAGTCGAGACGCGGGCATCGAATTTAGTACCTACCTGATAATAACATATTTTTAAAATCATCGCCTCAGACCCATTATTATCATCACCCTACTGTATATTATTTGGGTAATTTTCGCCATAAAATAAACATTGCAAAACAAATTATACCTACTGTATAATACGAATAAGAAGAAATATCGCACAGCAACATTATTGTCTAAAAATATAAACGTACAATAATATAATCCTTATAGCTCATACAAATAAGGCATACGATACTTGAAAGCAGTTTCCAAGTCTAATTCCAACTTGCATTAGGATAAGTTTTAAAGTAATTTCGACTTTATATCCTGGAATTAGAGTGGATTTTTTGTTGTTTGTTTAACCGCTTAGCTGCAGTTGGTTATTGTATTCTCTCGGATTTTGGGAGATTTTATAAGATGATCAAATAAAGTGGAATGCTATTACCCGACTTACGAGAGGGTTATGCTTCTAACAATACCATACCGGTATAATACTTATGTTAATCCGTTAATTGCATTATTATAAGTATCTATCGCTGTAGGTATACATACTAATCATAATATTATTAAATGCGAAAGTGTGTCTTTCTGTCTATCTACTACGCTTTAATGGCCCATCTTTTTAACCAATTTTGACAAAATTTGGTGTAGAAACAGGTTACATCTTGAGGATTGACACAGGTATATTTTGAAATTTGATCCCGAAAAGTAAAGAAGTTCCCGCGGGAATTAAAAAAAATTATCCACGCGAACGAAGTCGCGGGCATCATCTAGTTGAGGGATAAAATAAGGTGCATTCGCTGTATGCCTATCGAAAATAATATCGATATTATTACACACAGAAAAAATAAAAGTACTTATCAAGTTTATTGCGAATATTATAAATTCAAATTAATTTAAAATATTAATAGCATATATATAGATTTGGCATCCAGGGTTCGATTTAAGACCAACTCCAACTTTTCGGAACTATCCCGTAAGTTTTCCTTTTTTCCTTTTGAGGTACGGTACCCTAAAAATAGGCAGATTTCCAAAGCCATACGACTCCATTTTCATTTCAAAAACCGTCGTGTCATCACATATCTCCCTAATGTCCATCTAATCTCCATCGCTAATCTATATCTGTCTATCATTATGTGCGAGAAAGAGGCTCATCTACGGGGAAGAAGATGCAAGGAATTTTTCCATTTAAACAAAGTATAAGACCATTGGGTCAAAAAATATACTGGAGGTTGTAGGTATACAATTTTACAGTGTTTACTTATTTATCTAAATACTTTATTCACTTTATTTTAATACCAGATGATGCCCGCGATTTCATTCGCGTGTATTAAATTTATTATAATTTCTGCGGGAACTGCTTAATTTTTCAAGATAAAAGCCTTTCTGTGCCAAATTTCACCAAAATCGGTTAAAAATAGGCTGTTACAGCGTAGCATACAGACAGACCCGCCAACCCGCATTGGAGCAGCGTGGTGGGTCTAAGCTCTAATTCCCGCTCTCCTATGAGAGTGGAGGCCTGTGCCCAGCAGTGGGACGTTAATGGGCTGTAGTGGTGGTGGTGGATACAGACAGACACAATTTTGCAGTTATGAAATTACTAGTATGAAAACTGGATATTTTGGTGGTTATAACGTACTACCTTAGTGTTTAAGACTTATTATTTCATTCATATCGGTTATTTCAGTCATAATCGGGCATTGGTCTCCAACTTGTCAAAGTAATTTGCGTCTAGTGTTTCTGGAAAACATCACAAAGAAACCTACATGCTTGGGATTATAATAGTAGATTATTCACCACGGGGGTAATGCGATGTATTATGTCACGGGCACCGGGATAAATCCCAAGCGGAACGAGGGATTTTAGAGTAACTCCCGAGCGTAGCGAGGGTGTTGCATCTAGAATCCTGAGAGTAGCGCGGGAATTAGGGGCGCCCAAGATTAATACAGCATTACCCCTACGGTGAATACTCTATTTTTCACACCTCGCGATACAACCACTTCTTTCAGCTGGCGTGGCCTACTCGATTTGACAAACAAATTTCGTCAGTGCGAATCTAGTGGGCCACGGCTTTGGTTTTCGAAAATCGAGTTGGCCGCGCCTGCTGAGAACACATTATGTTTACCGAAATTAGACTTTATGGGTATAGCAATAAGAATTATGAATAAAACCTCTGAGGAATGAATAGAATTTCCTTCAGATCTTGCTTCAGATGCGCGATGATTCTAAATTCAAATCACATTATAACCCTAGGGAATAATGGATTTCAGTACAACATTATAACCCTAGGGATTTAATGTCTTACTTTATCCTTAGATAACAGGCCATGTAATAAGGCGTTGTTGAGCGAGTGGTGTGAAACATACATTATTTTTAAATTTGTGTGAATCATGGCGAACTAGGTTCTTCATATCCCGAGAACAGACTGGAGTTCAGTAGTAGGCCGGCGATGGATAGAGATGATGAAGGCCAATGTTCATCATAATAAAATGGAATGAAATAAAATAATATTATATATATTTCACAAAAACTTGGTGACATAATTAGTTTTATGAAACCCTAGCCTGCACTAGCAAGTCAGGTGAGATCGCACTCAAGGAATATCTTTTAGTGGAATTACTTCTTCATTAAATAAATTTAAGAAATACTGAATTCCTTGTAGTTCTTTAAAATCCAGTTCAAAATTAGTAACGTAATGGATTTTTTTAGACCAGACTTGAATTAAAATTGTAGTTACTCTCAAAATGAAATATTATTTTAATTAAAAAACGACTTTTTTACGAAGTTCACGCTTCATTCTATCAATTTATTACATTTCGATGATAAATTCTAAAATTCATAAATGTGCAATTCCATTTACGTCACCGGCAACTTTTTGAAAACCGCCCACAAACCTTAGATGTTTACTCCTTCACGTGATGCTCGGTAGTGGGAGTAAGGGACGCAAAAAGGGCCAAAGTAACGTCAATGAAAGAAAGAAGCAAGTCCATGCGCATTGACTGATGATGCTGAATGTTGGTACATATAAATGGGCCGTTATTTTCTAACAGATATCTGAGAATATAAATGAGCTTTTTTCTGGCCATTAGTTTGAGGAAAAGGTAATGTTTAATGGATTTTTTAATCCCAGCGTTTGGTTAGCAAAATCGATTCCTCAAGTTCTGAGTTTGATTCCCGATTCAAATCAAAGTGGCTAGTATAAAACTGGGTGATAACCATGACTTCGAAATCACTCGAATGCTCCGTAGCGCCGAAAAGGAATGGAACGTCCTTCCGGCGCCAGTATCCTGCCACCTTCCAGGCAATAATGCATTGGCAATCGCACCCCAACCTGGACCTCATTGCTTATCGCTCCTTAATGCACGTTGCGTCAAGCGCAAGCCTAAGTGATGCACACGTCATGAGGTTACCTGATATTTCCTTAATTTTCTCAAAAGTCTGCCAAAGCACCTTATTCATAATTCCTCACTTTTATCCCGCAGTTATAGATAACTAGACGATGCCCACGACTTCGTCCGCGTGGATTAAGGTTTTTTTATTCCCTTAGGAACTCTTGAATTTTCCGGGATAAAAAGTATATGTCCTTCCTCGGGATACAATCTATCCCTGTACCAGATTTTATCAAAATTTGTTAAATAGATGGGCCGTGAAAGCGTAGCAGATAGGACAGACACACTATCGCATTTCCATGCGTTTACAATGGCAGGATTTCACGTTGAGCTTTTACAACTACAGTATTGAAATACAATTTCATGATAAGATTCTTGAAATTAATTTCAACGTTTCATTTGCATTTATCCATTTTATCAGAAATGCGGGTGTTGTGATCGATTTGGTGTGAATGTGACTTATATAGCTAGGGCTACCGCTCGTGACAAATCTTTATTGCAATTGTCTTTTATGTAAGGCATAATTTATGAGGGACTAGTTAGTGATGTTGTGTACTCGTCCGCAACAATAGGTTTATCTTCCTCCGGTGGTGTTGTGGCCGGGGACCCTTCTGGTCCTACCGTTGTAGGTTGAACGGTTCTAATATAGCGTTATTCTCAGAAAACTTCGATATCGCGATACAGGCTTGTAGGTGACTTGATAAGTGTTCAATCGCTTAAATCCATGCTGTGACGTAGATATAATTAGTGTCATATATAATAGTTGACACAGTGGTAACCGCTACAGTATAAGTAAAACATAGACGAAGTGAAGTGAGGTTCTAAGATAAGTTTTATATTTCTTTATCATTAAAACTCCTTAATTTGGGATACGGTTTGACAAATTAATGATTTCGGGGCTATCAAAGATGCTATTTTAAATTTATTGTCTCCCAGGATATAATATCTCAAAAATGATTTAAGGCATAAGCCTTAAATCATATAGTATTTCCCGTTCAACGGAAAATACTAATATATCAACGTAATATAACAAACGGTAATAAAACACCCTATTTTCTATCACAAGTTAATCTTTGTGTGTGTGTGAACAAATGTGCTCAATGATCGCGCTACACCGGCAAATTACAATAACTTTTGCTCTGTTAGGACTTACACACAGAATTAAATTAATTAAGCTATGTAAGAGTAGCTGATGCCCGTGACTTCGTCCGCGTGGATATTTTTTTTAATTACCACGGGAACTCCATAATTTTCTGGGATAAAAAGTTTTCTGGGATATAATCGACTAGCTGATGCCCGCGACTTCGTCGGCATGGTTTAAGTTTTTCATTTTCCGGGATGAAAGTAGCCTATGTTACTCGCTGAAAAAGTAGCTTTCTATAAGTGAAAGAATTCTTAAATTCGGCTGAGTAGTTTTTGAGTTTATCCATTACAGTATTATTTTATTCATATTAGTTTAGATATATTCGCTTACGATATTCATTTTTTTTTTCTAAATATTTCAGGCAGATATAAAATTTTAAAGATTAATAATGAGTAAGTTGTTAGCGACGTTTTGGCAACCCTGAGCAGTGACCAGCCAATGAGATAGCCAAGTTTGACAGAGAATATCACCTAAAACGTGGACTTCCCCTTTTTCAAATGTTTTTTTGATTCACTTTTTTTACTTTCCAACAGAGCCCCAAATTCTTGCGTGCCCAAGGGCCCCGCTATGGTCTAACGCGGATTTTAAAAAAACCACTACACTGCAACAAAGTGAAAAGAGATAAAAAGGTTCTTTCGCACAACATTATTACAAAGTGGAAAAAAAATGCAAAAGTATACATTGTCACGACATTAAAAGCGCCCGAACGTAAAGCAGAACACATTAAACAAGCCGTGTACAGTCGCCCGAAAAAGTGTTATCGCAAAACTGAATGAAGCACATCCGTCCGGCGGGTAGACATTTTGGAACTTTGGGACGAAGTTATGCAATGTGTATTGTTATATACTGATTTAAAACAGATTTTAAAGGCAGAACTTTGATTCAGTTTAGTGTCATGTCCAGTGTGGCCTTATAAATAGATACATTCGAGTTATATTCTCAGCTGGGTAAATTTGGGAAATATTAGTCTCCTTGTTTTCTGTTCAAAAATTAATATAAGTTTTGATTTATAAATAACTAGCTAATGCCCGCGACTTCGTCCGCGTAGTTTAAGTTTTTTGTTTTTCCCGCGGGAACTCCTTAATTTTCCGGGATAAAATTAACCTATATCACTTTTCAGATCCTCAACTATACCCTTGCCAAAAATCACATCGATCCGTTGCGCCGTTGAAGCGTGATTGAAGGACAAACCAACAAACTGACTTTCTCATTTATAATATTAGTATGGATTAATATAAGGCTTGGTTAGTAACTTTGTTTTGGTGCGCGTTCCTAAAACATATTACATATATATATGCAAAATTGAGTTTAAGATACAGTTGTATTTAGATACAATTTTATTACTATTCCGTGCTTTCTCGCTATTGGCGAAAATGTTCTGTTGCTGCATTTTAGTGCTTAGTGCACCGGTTTTATGGACGAAGCCGAGTGCAATCATTTTTTATCAAAAAAAGTTTCTTTTCTACTTTATTCATCCAACTTCGTTGCATAACAACGGCCATTTTTACTCCGCGATTTTACGACTGCTACGGCGTTGGGCATCAATTTATCTTTGTGTAACGGTTACAACACAACAATGTAACGCGTATACTATGTAACGCTACACTGTCACGTATACACACTGTTGTGCCCGGCTGTACCTCAATGTCAATTGAAATTGTGCCTTCATTCTATTTTATTTACATGGGGGTTTTACTTTTGATTTATCGTTATAACTATCGGTTGAAGACTTTTGTGAACGCTTACTAGTCTACTTTTTTTTTAAATCATTCCACCACAACTACAACCCGTTAACGCACCACTGCTGCGCACAAGCCTCGCTCTCATAGGAGAGAGGGAATTAGAGCTAAGACCCACCACGCTGCTCCAATGCGGGGTGCAACACTAGTAGGAAGGGACATTGTCATCTTATCAATTCTCAACCCATCGCCGCGCTTGTATCTTCTCTCAAAAAGAGAAAGGATAGTACCTACTCGTATCTTATATTCCATTTCGCTGGCCTAGTGCGGATTGTTAAATACAAACCTTTATATATAGCAAACTTCGAGTCGTAGTGGCGAGCGCTATTAGTGGAAGGTCTCAGATTCAATTCTAAGCAGGGGCAATTAGGGATTTTACAGTTTCTATATTATGGTCTCTCTGTGATAGCCTATAGTGGTTAGCCTACCGACAAAGGCAAGACGAGGTGGGTCTTATGATACGTCTTGTTGTAGCTCTACCACCGGTTCGGAAAGCAGAGTCTGCTGAGACGAAAAAAATACAGTCAATTTGACAAGAGAACCTGTGTCTTACATTAACACCAATTCTTGTAAAAGCCTGAACAATAAATAATGCAGCTGTTAATTAAAAAACAACTATAGAATCGTCGCTTCGCATGTGCGCGTTTAATTTGATCCTTTGTACCAAGTAATGTGTATTGGATGGTGAAATTCGGTAATAATTGAAAAGTACAAGTGTTGATATACGAAAAACCAAGCATATGCCATTGCAAGTTCAACTTTACGCCAGCATTTTTGCAATAAGCATCCACGTGCCCTTTATTATCGATACTGTAGCCAAAACTGTAATTTTTTTCAGTCGTCTGTTTGTCTGTATCTTGGCCACGCATCACGCCGAATTTACTGAATTAATTCCAATTAAACTTGGCATAATTTTAGTTCATACTACGAGTTCATACAAATTAACTTGAAAACCGGTATATTATTAGAAATTTTGTGAGAACATTCCTTGAACACCCTACAGGTGTACCTAGCAAGGAAGGATTTTCGAAATTCTACCCTCAAGGGGGTTGAATAGGGGATGAAAATTTGTATGGAATTTTTAGGAACTTAATTTCACTCAAAGTCTGGTCAAAAGATAGTAAATACAAAATCTCTGTAAATGTAAATACAAAATATCTGGACTCAACGATATAAGTTGCACGTTGAAATCAGTTAGTTTTGCCCTTGAAATTTGTAGATAATAACTTCTTTGGTCTATATGCCTGTAATATGTTATTAGTTAATTAAACTTTAGCTAATGAACAATTTGAGCTTTTCACACACATAATATGCCTATAATATCGATGTCTTAGTATATCAATGGTGACAAGCAATTTCATATAGGTATTCAATCGCCAAGGCATTTAAATTAATTGCAATTGAGCCGTTATTTTACAATACAGGCAAAATGTTGCATATTTGAAATTGTATCAAAGTATACTTTTATTGTAAGTTAAATGGAACATACTTAATTGGTTTGTTTCCAATAATTGGAATTTTCTGTTCTTTTCTACATCTATGGCTTTTTTGTACTTATTGGCAATGAAAGAATTCACCGGTTTCACTTTTCAATTTCACTTTCACTTTCAGTTTCACTTTTCAATTTCACTCCATCAAATCTGAAAAGATTTCAATCTTGTTTTCTACCTACCTACCTTATCTACCTTTTTTTTCTACGGTCACATCAGGCGCAATACGTGGCAATACCAAGGCACGGGGGTGAAACACCGCCAACTTCCAAATCCAGGTTAGTTAGAATTTCACAAAAAAACCCAATACTTAATAATATTATAAATGGACATTTCAAACACAACTTAATGTACATTTTCAAACGTCTTCTGAAAAATTACTATTTATCTATGTAATGGAGTAATATATAGTATGGAGTAATTATATATGAATGTAGTATATTTTAATATTATGTATAAATATTTATTTATAAGGTAGATGCCCATACGTGTAATACTAGTAAGTAGTGTATACGTAGTCTATTAATATATATATAGCTGCTCGTGCTGATTCATTGATTGATCACCTCTCCTGAACAATTTTGTATGAAAAAAATTTTGTATGAAAAAAAATGAAGTAGGAAATATGCATGACTTTGATATGGTTTTTTTACAAGATTTGAGAATTGTCGGTTTGCCGTTAGGAAAGCCAAGATGGCGAAATTACATGGCACCCAAAGGTACCCGATCGTCAGCGGTATGATATTCATACTAATCAACTTAGGAAGGTTTCTTTGTGTTTTTACTTCAACGGTCTCTTACACTGTATGCATGGCTGGAAAGTTTTTTACATTTAAAGGCCCTTTCAGATTTTTAGGGGGGTCTCTGTTTTATGTTTTCTTATGAGAATTTTTTTTACGTCTGTCGGGCGCTTGACACGCTGGCGCTTCCACTGTGCTCGCTAGCACAGCAGTGTGTTGTTTACTTCAGAACACGTAGGCAGTAAACACTAGGATAGGAGGAGAGGAAGTAAGTAGACAGTGGGCCGTGCGGTCTGCTACGCGGTCCGCTTCAGCGGGCCGCGCATTCACGCGCCATTCTAGTCTTATTATAAATAGCAGGACCTAAACTGCTTGCCACACAACCCGTGATTTCGCAACTCCTATCACCAAAGGTTGTCTGGGAGAGATCGCTTTAGCCATAAGACCGCCTTTGCACGCTTCTAATAGATTAAGCTTCTTTATGTCCATTCTAGTATGTTTCTTATGTACTTAGTTTTAAAGAATTCAATAAAAATCTTTCTTCTATATATACTTATATATAAAATTCAAAGTCCTGACTGACTGACTGACTTATATATCAACGCACAGCCTAAACCGCTAGGGTTAGACTTGAAATTTTGTCAGTAGCTTCCTTTTGTAACGTAGGCGCTCACTAAGGAAGGATTTTTCAAAATTCCACCCCTAAGGGGGTGAAATAGGGGTTGAAAGTTTGTATGAAAGTCCGTCATTTCTCAAGTTATAGCCATAAAACTTGGTATATGAGCTGCGGGTTCAAAATAAAGAAATACGTGTTTTACAGTTTTTGAAAATTCGACCCCCAAAGGGGTGAAATAGGGGATGATAGTTACTATGAAAGGCCTTCTTTTCTCAAGATACTATTCAAGTTATATCAATGAAACTTGGTATTTTGACTTTCGGTAAAAAATAAAGAACTACGTGTGTCACAGTTTTTCAAAATTTTACCCCTGAAGGGGTAAAATAGGGGTTGAAAGTTTATATGAAAGTCTTTCATTTCTCAAGTTATAGCCATGAAAGTTGGTATTTGGGCTTCTGGTTTAAAATAAAAAATACGTGTTTCACAGTTTTTGAAAATTTTATCCTCAAGGACGTTAAATAGAGAGTTTGTCTTTCAATCACGCCGCAGCAGAGCAATAGCAGAGCAGACGTGATTTCTTGCATGGGTATAGATGAGGACCTGGAGAGTGACATATATTTATTTTATCCCGGAAAATTAAGGAGTGCCTGTAGGAATTAAAAAACTTAAGCCACGCGAACGAAGTCGCGGGCGTCCTCTAGTAATAATAATATAAATGGTTATCCAAACCCAGGACCTCGTCACCCGCAGTCGAACATGCTAACCACTAGACAAGTGAGGCATTTAAAAGCTACATAAGCCAGCTAACTATAGCAATATGCAAATTTACCTCCGAACAGTACATAATTGCTTCAACCAGAGAAATGCCCTGACATTGATGTCCTATCACGTAACACGCCGAACAAGACACCTTCAATACAATAAATTTAACAACCCCAACGAAAAACCAACCTTAAACGCTTAACAATAAAGCCTTATTTCCTACCAACATTATTTCAACAGTAACAAAACCATCCCAAAGGAATTTAAACCCTAACTTTGTAGAGACAAAGTTTAATTTGCAAGTAAGAACATTGGGACAGGGGTATAAAGTTAATAATTTATGGTCCTATAAAGGTATGTAGTGATTTGTTAGTGGCCACGGTGTAAATCAAAGAGCGTGGACGCACCTGTATTGCTGAAGTTACTAACTGCGAAGGTTACTGAAAGGTGACCTCAGCTCAATACCTGAATTAAATTCAGGACAACCTAGTCTAGATTTTAGACTATTAGGCATAAATAGCGGTGTTTCATCTACGTGCCTCGGGAGCACGTAAAGCCTGATGTTTCTCCGATCGTTTTTGATTTTCATCCCATTAGACTATGCGAAAGAAGGTCTATTCCCACTACATAGCAACAGCGCGCCGCGGCACGTAGCGGCAAATAATCTGTGTACAGCTATGTCACAGCGCATTTCCGTGCTGCGTCGCTTAAAGTGGGCTCAGCTCCATAAAAACTCATACAAAGAATATTTCGCGCTATGTGCCGCGCCGCACCGTGCATCTGTAGTGGGGCTAGACCTTAAGATAATAGAAATTGCTCATGTAGCACACACACCTAAGGTTGTAAGGTATACAAACCTTAGAAAAACACACAAACTTTTTGCACTGTTGTGGCTGTTGTTTGTTTTGGGCTCTTCTCAGACCAGGGCGCGTTTGGAACCCTCGTAGCTTTAGTTTTAAGATACCGTAACTGATTATCATCTTAAGGATTGACTCACTGGGCGTGTCACTATGTTGAGCGTTGTGGTTTTACAAAAAGGTCCCAGGTTCTATCCTCAGAAGGATAGAAACCAATTTTTCCTTTTCCCTTTGTTTGACATGAAATTAATCAACAGCAATCCAGTACATGACGTACCTAATATCTATCTTATAGTACACAGTACAACCTAATGCTATCTTCTAGTGTAGGTATCAAATGTAATTACCGCATCTGAGTCGTAACTATTGTTTCATAATTAAACGCGTTGCTGTGACGTCATTGTCATGTAAATGCACGTTTAGTGCTTACTTACCATCATGCTCCTAACTATTGTGCATAATATCCGAATTAAGTATTGTTTTACTATCTCTTAATATCCGATTTAAGTAGTATTATAGTCTATTTATTAAAAAAAATATTAATTACTAGCTGATGCCCGCGACTCCGTCCGCGTGGAGGTATGAAAAATAGATAGCAGCCGATTCTCAGACCTACTGAATATACATATTAAATTTCATAAAAATCGGTCAAGCCGTTTCGGGGGAGTATAAACACCAAAACTGTGACACAAGAATTTTATATACTCGTATTAAATTATGAATTTATTGAATGAATTAGACGCATGTTCGACTTTTAAATTTGTAACAGGTTCCCAGGTGAGGACATAATTTTAGTAAGTATTGAGTTTTTTAGGGTTCCGTAGCCAAATTTGGCAAAAACGGAACCCTTATAGATTCGTCATGTCTGTCTGTCTGTCTGTCTGTCTGTCTGTCTGTCCGTCCGTATGTCACAGCCACTTTTTTTCCGAAACTATAAGAGCTATACTGTTGAAACTTGGTAAGTAGATGTATTCTGTAAACCGCATTAAGATTTGTAATATCATTTTTTTCTAAGCTGAATAGTTTGCGCGAGAGACACTTCCAAAGTGGTAAAATGTGTGTGTCCCCCCCCCCCCCCCCGTAACTTCTAAAATAAGAGAATGATAAAACTAAAAAAAATATAATATGTTGTACATTACCATGCAAACTACCACCGAAAATTGGTTTGAACGAGATCAAGTAAGTAGCTTTTTTTTAATACGTCATTAATCGTAAATCGCAATTTACCTTTCATTCAATCAACTCAAATATTTAAAAAAAACATTTAATTTAAAACTTATTACAGGTTTGTACGGAACCCTCGGTGCGCGAGTCCGACTCGCACTTGGCCGGTTTTTTTTTGAGGAAAAATACCTTCGTCAAATCCCACGCACACTTTATGATTTTGACACAAATCCGTCTTGCATCCATGCCCGTCTTCGGGCAGCAAGTCTTTTCTATGTGTTATCTAAATTTCGATACAATCCGTTAGACATCATTTCTATGCCAAATGTTGATAAAATCGGTTAAATAGATGCGGATTAAGGATTTAATAACTCGTAACTTCGCAGTTGCACGACGCGCGACGAGATCAAAGCCGAATCCCCTATTATAGCCTAGTAATCCCCGTGTCTGCAATTAATGTGTAAATACACCTCAGGTATTTCGCTATATCTTATTCAACCATCCCAAAGGAGAGAATCAGCATCAGACGAGTACCTGAAAACAAAAACAAACACCGTCTTAACAAAAAGGAAAAATTAACATACTTTTTACTTTTTCGTTAAAGATTATTCTTACGTATAGATTTACATAATAATATTGAGTAGTTTTGGATTTACCTTTTAGTTTTCTAACAAGGTGAAACATCATTATTTTAAATAGACTTTCTGTTAATTGAAACCTAGTAAATAATTAGGTTATTACCAGACAGGGGCCATACTGTCAACGTTAAAAGCAATACTTAAGCAATAATACTCAAAATTACAGTTTGATGCCACGCACTTTGACGTTCCTAAAATAAGGATTATAATTCTAAAACACGAAAGTCATCAATAATGACACAATATGGCTACGATTGTGTTTACACTCGTGCACTGTCGAGTGAACTTCTCCTGAAGATGCTCCGGTATCGGAGTGAAACGTACCTACGTTGAGAATGGTTTGGTGGATTTGTGGTGGTAGGAGTGGTGTGGTGAATATCGCGGGCTATATGTGCGGGATACACACTGTATCACATATAGATTTATCTATTGTCGCCGATTATAGCAAATTAAACTTCTGGTTCCTTCATTGAAACTATAACCTAAAAATAGTAGGTATTATGACCAAAACGTAAAACTGTAAGTAAAATCAAATAAATCATTGGTCTATCATTATTCTCATGTTACCTAGTAGCCGTTACCGAGGAATGGCATAAAAAGGATTGTGAATGATTTAAATATGTTTATAGGGGATTTTTCTATGATTTATGGTGAATAGTATACCACTGTGAGGGAACTTCCTTTTATGACGGATTTATGATATGATTATATTTCATAAGAGATTTAGGGGTTTTCGCCCGATACGAGTTTAGCGATCTTAGTATGTTTGTATGTATGTTACATCTCCACCGTAGCGCCTAAACTATTGAGCCGACTTTGATGAGTGAGGTGTCATTTGATTTGTTAAAGTCCGGGTGACATTACGTTACGCGGACGAAAGCTATTGGATTAGACAGGAGGAAAATCCGCGTAGAGCGTCCGTATCGGCACGTTTAATACGGAGTTGCACAGACTGATGCGATAAGACTAAACGCTTTTCTAAAGGCGTTTCACGTTGATGTTCTGCCCTCTCCGGCCCCTAGTGTATTTTCGCACATACACGCTTTGTCCGCCAATATTTTTTTTGGTTATAGTGCGTATTTATTTTAGAGCCAATGTGATCTCCGAGACGTGGTGGGACTTCAAAATTAGAAAACTGGGAACTCCAAAATCTGTCGCCCATCCAGTTAACGGCCGGAGTTAAAGTTGCATAAACAGAATCGACTGGTGTCGTAACTAAACCATATGCCACAGTGGAATTTAGGTTTCTCAATTTTTTTTTCTTTTCTGGTGATTTGTCATATAAGTAAGTACCTATCTATCTAGCTATACCATAACCCATTGTTTTCTCGAACATTTATGAAATGCAAACAATTCAAGTATGCCATGCAAATAAACGGGTAAAACAAAATTAAATTTTGCGGTCCAACAATTAAGTGTCAATTTTGAATAATAAATTAAAACCAAAATAATAACAATTGGTAAATCATTAACCCGAGTGTCAAATTAACAATGCCTAATGGTTTCGGACACGCAAACATTCAATTAAAATGTATTTTGAACACTCAATTCATTTTCAACTCTATCTCAATAGTCGTAAGCCACATTGTTGCGTGATAGGTAATAGTTAGATTTTAAGCCAGCCATAATCTCAAGTTTTCAGAAATATTTATGGAAATCGCAGAAAATGTGACAGTTGTTTATTTAAATGACTTTTTTATTCTAAGTAATTGAAAATGGAAAATGGTACATTTTTGTTGATATTTCAATCGAATTGCATTCGAATTGAGTAATTTGCTTCGTTATCTTATGTATAGAATCATTGAAATACAATGAGTACTAGAAACAGGGTCAGAAACAAAAATTATCGCAAAAACGGCCCCGTTTGCACACACATATACATTTGATTTTCTGACTAATAAATATTGTAGTAAAAGGTCTTAAGGTAATTAGCAACAACTTCAGTTAATTATGCACCTTGAGACTAATACATAAAGCTATGATACATTACTATGAGACAATATTGATTTTTAAAACGTTCTGCCATCAGAGAAAAGGTAGGAATGACCTTTCAATCCAAAGTAAAAAGTAATTTTTAAAATATGTACTAAAATTATACATCAATGTATAGAATAGAGCTTATAAATTACTACTAGCTGGCTAACCCGGCTTTGCTTGGGTAAAATTTTGGAAAATCCTGTCTTAGAGGGTCTACGTTACAGCTAACAGGGGAATTGGATTTTAACTCTTTTAGAAGACCCTATCCATACTACTACTATGAATGCGAAAGTGTGTCTGTCTGTCCGTCCGTCTGTCTGTCTGTCTGCTACGCTTCAACGGCCCTTCAGTTCAACCGATTTTTATGAAATTTGGTATGGGGATATTTTGTATCCCGGGGAAGGACATGAACTACATTTTATCCCGCATATAAGAGTTCCCGCGGGAAGTAAAAAAATCTTAATCACGCGGACAAGTCGCGGGCATCACCTAATATTTAATAATCACGTTATTTTCGACATCTCGACAAGGTTGTCGGCGTCGACAGACATGGCGAGATAAATTGACATACTAGTGCGAAATTGAATATTACCGCACTCCTTTGTAGGCTATAATAAGTATGGGGTAATATTTTTATCGGCTGAGTGTAGGAAAAATGTTAATAGTGTGAAATGCATAAGTTAGTATAGTCCCACAAACATATTATCTGACCCGGTGACAGCGTCGCTGTTATCAAATATTTTAGTGTTTGATAAATATTAAAAATAAAATAAAAACAAAAATTAAACAGTCATAAAAATTTGTTCCAATTTAGTCAAGTTTTTGGGTCTGTAATTTTGTGAACTTTGAGTAAATATAAAATCAATGGTTGACAATAACCACTGGTTGCGACCGCAGAGCGCCAGGCCGCGCGATTTAGCGCGCACAAATTCCCATTACGCTAATACATTGCGGGTTGTGGTCCGAATTATTGCTCTTCGCGGTAAATAATTCATAAATGTACAGTAAACCGTACGCGCTGCACGGGTAATATGCAGTAGTATAGAAACGCTAGTCCGGAAAAATCTTTTTTAAAACTCTCCCAAAATTAGCTATAAATTCCTGCAGCTAAGCAGAAAAGGTAAATAACCACGTAAAGTAGGAAAATAATAAAATGGTTACATTCGCGAGCGTCCAGCAATTTTCGAAAACGAGTACTCAAACAAAACTATATTACAAAAGTCGCAGTGGCTAAGTTTGGTTGACAAAATTGCTCTATGAAGGTTTTACTAGACTGACTACTTTTTGTTTTGTCTTGTTGTCCCTCATCATAATATAACCTGTTCTTGCTTAGGAATTTAGTTAAGTGAAACAAAAATAAAATAAAATAAAGAACCTACCCTGAAGTTGCCCAATTTGATTCAAGAAATTTAAAAATACGACAGCAAAGCTAGTAAGTATGAAATTTCACATTATCCTACCTACCTATAACGTTGATAGAATTAGAGTATCGAAACAGAATAATATTAGAGCATTGGACCTTAAATACTTGATTTAAAGTCTGAACCGCTTCAGAAGGTTTTCTGCTTGGTGCCTTTCTGCTTTTAAACTTTTATGTATTTTTACTTATCTACCTATGGTGAATGTACACTGCCATATAAATAGCATTACATAAATAAGACCTGAATCTCGAAGGAAGCTACCAAAAATAACTTGCCATTATTGCAAAATAGTAACATTTTAGAAAGAGCACACGCATGCCGTTCTGCCATTAACCAGGTTAGGTGCAGCGACTTTTTGTTGAACGACATGTCGTTGGTGAGACTTCGCTTAGTGTGTAAAAACTAACCTACATTTGCGAAAGGAATAATTTTTGAAAGGTTAATTGTCAAAAATGGCTGCCAAATGTGAAAAGTTGGACGAATAAAGTTTTATGGACAGTTTAGGAGATGCAAATGAGCGAACTTTGAAGTTTTCTTGTTTTGTTCGGCGGAGGAAGGTTAAACGGGTATATTGAGGATTAATGATGCCTACTGCAGTACTCTATTTTAATGTTTTGAGAAATAGTTGAGTTACGTCTTCGAACCGACTCTATTTCAAACTATTCAAAGTTTAAGCGCACAACCCGACATCTGTATGTATGGATGGATGGATGTTTGTTACTCAAACACGCCAGAACGGCTTAACAGATTTAGTTGAAATTTGCCACAGAAATAGATTATAGTCAGGAATAAAACAGAGGCTACTTTTTATCCTGGAAAATTAAAGAGTTCCCGCGGGAACCCAAGACCTCAATCCACGCGGACGAAGTCGCGGGCATCAGCTAGCAATTTATAAATACTACACTGAAGTCGGAATTAATTATTTATCTCCAGTTATTATAACCAGATATGAATATTCAACTCTGAACACAGACATTCGTAAAAGGGATGGGACGAAACATAAATCAACTAAAACTACCCCCAGTTTCAACCCCACCGCAATGAGATGATTAAGACATTATTAAAATGACAAACTTCCATCCAACCCTCTCAGATTAATCATTCAATATCGGTATTTTGTACCGCCAGTGTAATATGGAATAATGCATGCTCTGAATAGAGGGTTAGTAATAATGATTGACGCTTTGGTAACAAGCTTAATTGAATTAACCCAATTTAGCGTGTATTACGTTGGATTAAGGTTTGTTTTGTTGTTATGGTGTTGTCTGTTTAATGGAATTTGCGTTATGTTTTCTGCTTCATTAGCTTATGGGGTGATGAAAGCCTATACATTGCTAATGTTAAAGGGATGTTTGATTTTAATATAATCCAGCGACGATCTGCGATTAAAGTTCTATGATAGTTCTTAAGTTAAGATGATTTGTGAGATGGTAATAACTAATAACTGTAAAAACCCCGGCTGAGTTTGTTGTGGGCTCTTAGACTTCTTCGCTCTGAGTCACATTTTGCTTATTAACCTATAAATTATATGCATTGAAGTTCTACCTAAAATTAGGAAAGCCGTATTTAAATCAAGTGAATAAATCTCGAACGAAATTTGGCCATAAATTATAATTATTATTGAATTTGCATAGAATAACTTGAAATGTAGAATAATTAAGGCTACCAACTTATTCTCATTAATGCAAAAGTGTGTTTGGTTTGTTCTTCAAGCACGTATGGCGGGCAGTTCGACTCGTAGATATTCCCAATATTACTTGCACGCTGGAGTCCCTAGAGCACCGAAGAGACGTTAGTTATCTTTGTGTGTTCTATCATCTCTACAATGGGGAGTGCTCTGAGGAGTTATTCAATCTAATACCACCTTCCGTGTTCTCCAGTCGCACCCTACGTCGCAGAAACAAATTCCATCCTCACCACCTGGATGCTTGGTCCTCTTCCACCACCCGTTAAAATAACCATATAAAAAAACGCAACAGTGCAACGTATCATGATGATTTTTACATAGAAATAGCTTGGGACTTGGAGAATAGCACAAATTACTTTTTATCCCGTTTTTATCAAAGAAAATTAAAATTTTAATTAAAAAAAACTTAAATCTACGCAGACAAAGTCGCGGGCATCAGCTAGTGTTGTTGTTGGAACTGGTTATAAATTAAAAAATTCTTTAAATAAAATGTTCTTTTATTCGTATTTCAAAGTTACACTAAAGTTTTACGTTCTATGACTTTTATACTCCAAATAAATAACTCAAAACAGGACGTCCAAATTTTATTTTTCTTTTTACCTATATAATATTTTTCCTTTAAATTCAATATCCCAACAGCTGTTGTACATACTAGTACATGTTACTCGATTCCTACGTCAGAACTGTCAATGTCAATTTTCGAGGTTACGTTGTTGACAGGTTTCAATATGCGATAGTAATTAATTTTCACCCACTCACTTATGCAGGATGAAAATGTTTCTAGATTGCTTTGAAATTATTTAACATCCCACACTGAAAAAAATGTTAGGTTGGATTTAACAGATTTTGCGTAAATGTTACCAAAGTTTTAGGTTGATTTCGGTCCTATCACGAATTTTTGTTGATTTTACCAAACTTATTAAGTTGGTGTTGTACCAAATTTATTTGGTAGATTACACCTATGTTTTGTTCATTTTTTACCAATGTAGTTTAGTAACATTTCCCACCAAAGTACTTTAGTATAATTTTTTACCAAAGTAACTTGGTAACATTTCTCACCAAAGTACTTTAGTATATTTTTTTACCAAACAAACTTGGTAAAATTTCTCACTCACTTTGGTATAATTTTTACCAAAATACTTTAGTAACCATTTTATCAAAGTAGCCTAGTAAAAAAGTACAATGTTGTTTGCTGCAATCTACCAAAGTGATATTGTATATTTTACCAAACATACTTGTCTTTTTTATCAAATACATTTTGCATGTTCTACTGTTACTTTTTGTTGGTACAAATTACCGAAGGTAGTTTAATAGAAAATGCAAAGGTATTTGGTAAAATATACAACAAAAATTTGGTAGATAGCACTTATTATATGGTAGAATGTATTAAATCAGTTTGATAGAGAACACTAAACTTAACTCGTAAGTATCTATTTTTTTTGGGTAAACTCTAACAAACAACATTTTGTAGTATTTACTTATCACGTTTGGTCTATTTTATCAGCGTTAATTTGGTAATAATTACCAGATTTAATTTTAGTTACAACCAAAGGTTGTTTGGTAATATCTACCAGATGTGTAATGCAGTTCTTATCAAGGTTAGCTTAGTATAATCTATCAGATGTGTATCGTAGATTTTATCAAATACAATTAAGTATTGTCTATCATGTTTGTTTCGTATTTTTTCCTAACATTTGTTTGGTAATATCTACCAGATGTGTATTGTGCTTTTTATCAGAGATAATATTGTATTAACTACCAGAAGTGTATCGTAGATTTTATCAAATACAGTTTAGTATTGTTTATCATGTTTGTTTCGTATTTTTTCCTAAAATTTGTTTGGTAATATCTAACAGATTTGTACTGTAGTTATTACTAAACTTTAACTGGTAATATCTACCAATATTTTATCAGTGCTTGTCCGATTGTACCGGTCTTAGTTTAGTAAAACATACCAAATAAATAGTGTAAATTTTACTGATGTTAGTTTGGTTAATTTATCAAACTAACACTAGTAAAATGTACAGGACTTTTTGGTATATATTACCAAATAGAAACTTAGTAGCTAATCTGCAATATTGCTGACATGGTATGAGAGTAAAATCATATTGCAGTTTAGATTTTCAAACTACGTACTACTTTCGTGGCCAGCAGTTTAAAAATCTAAACTGCAATATGATATACCATGTCAGCAATATTGCAGATTAGCTACTAAGTTTCTAACTTTTCAATGATACCACATAAACAAAAACCATACAAGAAATACAGGATCTGAAAAAAATAAAAAGTTTTAAGACCGTTTGACAAACACTTCAAAAATATACAGGCTTATTGGTAATTCAACATTTTATTTTTAGGGATATATACAGTAAAGTTCACAATTTGCTGTTAAAAAGGTCATGTAGGCTAGCCGAAAATCAGCAGTTTCTAGAATACGTCGAATTACCAGTAACCTTATTTAAGGGCTTAATAAAAACGGTGGTTTAAAGTAAAATAAACTCATTTTTAGTACATATCATAAAATTTATTTTACCAATCAAAAATACAATTAAATAATCAATAGATCACTCATCTTAAAAGTATATCAGTACATATAGGATTTTGAATCCTATATGTACTGATATACCTTTCTTATTTTAAAAGACACAAGGCTACCAGGTTTCGGCCAGGATGCTGATAAGCCGTACCAGGCACCAGGTGCCAGCATTCGGCATTTGCGTTAAGGTAAGTATAGCCGCAAAACTAGCGCCACTTCAAAAATTTTCAAAAAAAAATAAATAATAAGAACATTTCCGAAGTGGCGCTAGTTTCACGGCTATATTATCACCGTGATGTCGCCACCATAAGTCCACTTTATCTGTCAACGCCGCGCCATCAAATAGGAGTGAGTGTTCCTGTTTGGAAAATCACATTTCCTATTAGTTGGCGTTGAGAGCTGAAGTGGACATATGGTAGTGATATCGCATCTATCGGTTCACATGTAGAATGAGGGCCTAGGCATAAGTGAAATCAAAATATGAAAATAACTAAACCTAAGTATAGGTAATACAACAATCACTAGATCACTTATTTTTAAATTATGTCAGTAAGTATACATATGGATCAAAACTTTTTTTTATTTTAATTTAATTTTTCATTTAATTTTAATAGTAAGTAAATCGTAATTTTTTTATTTTTATTTTTTTTAATAGTAACTAAATCGACAATAAGATTCACCTGTGGCAATAACATGAACATTAGTGGGAGAAATAATTAAATGTTCTGGTTTCAACAGCTCCATGGAATCGTTTTCTCCTTGAATTGAATAAGCTTGAAAATGTTCATTAAAACCAGAGCATTTTAATGATTTACATAGAAAATATAAACTCATAGAGTATTTAGAACGAAAAATTCTTTCTAATTTGTTAAAAAAAAATATCATTTTCATTAGTAGTAACTAATATCATTCCTGGGTTATACTTTGTGCCCCTAAAACGTATCCATTGAAAATCACAAGATAAATCAACATCTTGATTAGAAGTATCGTTAATGTGAGAAATATCCACACGCGACTCCCGTACAGTAATTTTTCCTAATTCCACTCGAGACTCTAATCCCTTTTGTAAAAAAAGTCTGTTTGCAAACGCTAACTGTTCTTTTATTAGCAACGTTAGACATCTGGGGACACGGGAGTGTCCCCGCCAAAGACGAGCCAAAGGAAACGGGGCACTACCTACCTTTTCTCGAAGCGTTTCGTCGAATTTTCGAACCGTCATAGCTTCGGTCCGAATGACGCTAGAAAGCTGAAATTTTCAGGATAAGATGTTGTTGGGGGACTTACCGAATATACCAAGTTTCAATTTTTTAGCATTTATAGTTTCAGTTTATTGATTACCTAAAATACGTCGATTTCGTACTCACTCACTGATGATCATCAACTGAAAAAAGGTACTTCCTGAAGTGCTAGAAGACTGAAATTTGGTATGTAGGCTAGAATTTGCATATAAACAACAGGAAAATTAAGAAATCTGAATCTTTTCATCTCCAACCCCTCGTATAGGGGGTGCAAATCTGACAGCATTTCCTTGTATTTTAGAACAGTCATAACTTCGGTACGGAACATGGTAGAAAGCTGTAATTTTCAGGATAACATGTCGTTGACAGATTTATTAAACTTACCAAGTATCAATCATCTAGCATTTATGGTTTCAGATTTATTGGTACTTGAAATACGTAGTTTAGGTTTTTTTTTTCACTTTTACGAAAAAAATCAAAATCTCTAGGGTGGGCCATGAAAAAAGGATTAGCTGAAGTACAGGAAAATCAGCTAAAAAAAATCAAAAAATCTAGGGCGCCTGCCAAAAATAAATGAAATCCCACCAAAAACATTTCATGTAAAATTGGTTGCCAAAGACGCACAAGTGCATAATGCTTTCACTGTTAAAAAGTTATGAGATCTCTAATTAGAGCCAAGCCCGAAGGTGAGCTCCTCTTTGTGCTGCGCATCATAACCCACGGAGTCTGTCTCAAGTTCAAAGTACATAGTTCTAAATGCTCTTTACTGTGTACCAAACTAATAATATTAAATAACATGTAAGTCTATATATAAAACTTGTCCCTAGAACCTCTACATCTTGGTAAAAAGGTACGGCTTTTTTGGTGGGATATGTTTTTTCTAGAAGTTATGATTTGAGCTGTGTTTTTCAATGTTTTGTGTTTAGCTTCAAATCTCATGCACCATAATTGCTTTAAGGGACCCACCTGCTCAATAATATGTGGGTAATGTAACATCAAATGGTGTTTCGGTTTTAATGTATCATTAAAAAGGTTAATGTAATTTTCATGATGTTCAGTAATTAAAGATTCTAACAATTTTACAGTCGGAGCATCTACAACGCTGCATAATATAATCTGAATTATTTTTAGTAAGATTATTAAAAATTGCCAAACGGGATCGTCACTAGGAACTAAATCTCCAACTAGTAGAGGGAACAAATGTACAAACATCAACATTTCCGAAGCTGACATTTTAAACTTACTGCGAACTAATTGTTCTTGCTTGATGCAAACAGACTTATTGTTAAGCTCTGTAACTGAATAGTCAAATAATTTTAAGCGATTATTTAAAGCGGTCAAAACAGTGTAATATTTGAGTATAATACAAAATAATATGGGCTAAGTCGTAATGACACACTCCTTCGAAAATATCGTGCATAATATCAACACAACAGTTATCCACTACGTGAAAGCTAGGAATATTATTAAAACAACAATATTCACTTATTCCTGTTTCTGTAACATTATTTTGCTCAAGGTCATTAGCATAATTATCCTGATCTCTTAATAGTGCATTATCTGCTTTGGTTTGTTTTTTAATTATAGATTTGTGACTTTTACATATTCTACAGTTGTAATTGCTGCTAAATGATTTAGAAAATCCGAGAATAGTGTTAAGTCCTAGATTGTCCCCTAATATCATTCCAAGTATAAAATAGATTTTCACTTTACCATTTTCAGTATATATATCTATACCTTCTTCCTCTAAATATTTTAATTCTTTAATGAGTTCGTAGAATGCCGAGTGATTACCGTATATCTTAAAATAGGAGTTGTACAACATTGCAACAAACACATTATCCAACAGTGAAAGATATTCGTGTGGCATAGTAGGAAATTGATAATATACAGCTGATATTGAATGTACACCGGCGTGGCTACCCAAGGGATTATTACATTCGAAATCATCGAAATATATAAAAAAAGGACAACAGAGTTTGCCTTCTTTACTTGCAATTTTTTTTTGCCAAATTAAACTGTGAGCAAAATTTGGAAAATCAACTTCGTTAAATTTTAATGTATTTGAAACTAATTTGTAAAAATTGGGTAATTCAAAAATTTTCTTGAATACTGAGCGAAGCGGTAATTTGGCGCCAGTACAGGATTTAGGCGCAAGCATTACTGAAGTGTTGACTGTATTGTCAGCAACAGTTTCATTAATAATGTACTCTTCAGGAGCAATGTAGCAATTGATATCTGTAAAGTATTTTAAAATTTGATATTCTGTGCGTATATTACCAAAAGGATTTGAAATCAGTTTATGTATGTTATCTTTTTCACTTTGACTGAACTCATTATAAATAGGCATCACATGTTTAAAAATATCACCAAGAACTTGGGTAATGTGAAGTTGAATATTGTCTAATATTTTAAGAGCAGTTTTCCGGTTAACCCCACCGTCACTGAATAATGAAAGCGCTAACGTAGCGGCAGATTGCTCTAACATACTATGGGCAGTAGCTAAAGCATTCTCACGACAAATATTTTTTAGAGGATGATATTCAGGGGATTCACAAGGATCTAACAAACTACACGTATCATGTATATTTTCACTTAAAGCGCAATCAATTGTAGAAAGGTTTTGATTGAAAATTGTTTGTTTATTCAAATGTTGGGAAATTAGGTGGCGTCTAAAAGAACGTACATTTTGATATTCGCGATCACATTGATACTGTTTACAGCGATATGTTGAGTTTGCACTTAAGTTATGATGGTCTTTTAAATGTTCACAAAAATCTTTGTAATCTTCAACTGAAGCGAGACATTTGAAACAAACAAACATTTTAATTAAATCTATCAAATAAATCACTTATTCCAAGTCGGAGATAAAAGATGAGACTCCCGAAAGCTTTTTGTCTGATTTTGTGTCAATGTTATAAAAATATTTTTGCAGAAATAGCCAAATGTGAACGGCTTCTATGGGATATTCTGCATCCAGGCAATGAAAAGTTTTGAAGCATACGTCCAGCGCTTTCAAGAATGTGTCTATTTTATAAAGGATGTTATCATACGCAACATAAAAGTCTTTTAGGGCATCGATGGTTGGTCCGACAGCAATAATGATGGGTTGGCACCGCAGACCCTTAGCAGTTTGGGCTTTTCGCCGATAGTCCAGCTGGGTGAGGATTTCGCTTTGGTTCTGGAAATAAGAATGAATTTTTTACTTTTATACGTATTTTTTATAATTCCTAGTCTTAAAAGTGAAATTATACATACCTTTGCATGAGACCGAGACCGAGACATGCATCATTCTAAACAAAAAGAAAATACCGTTTAGTCTCAAAATGTCAAGTGGTAGCAAAATGTGCAAGTCTCAAGCAGAATATTTGAATGCAGAATAACATTTTCTTCAGGACTTAAATAGACCGAGATGACACAGTCGCGTCGGGTTAACTTTTTGCTAGTCATGATTCCAAGGGCAGAGGATAAATCTATTCACATCAGATTATCTTGTGTTAAACATAAAAGGCAAAACTTACAGAAGATGTCTCATTCGTGGTCGGCAACTCATCACTGCTTGTGCTGTACGTGGGACTGAGCGCAGAAAAATCACTATCAATGCTAAGAGTATCATCAGATTCTGTCGCCTGTAACAAGCATTAAACACTCATTAATTAAAGTAAATTTTCAACAAAAAAAAAACAACTCAAAACATTTCCATATTCGGTCTCTCATATAGGTACCATAAAACAAGTAAATGTTTTACCTAAAAAACATCAATATCAGAAAGTTTAAATAACAAAACATGCTTATTTTAATGTTTTATAGGATACATTAATAAAAAAAAAACTACGTTTAAAAAAACCGACTTCAAAAACTCAAAAGTATAAAATAACTTAGAGAAAAATAACTGAATTTACACTACTGATCTGTTAGAAGTCGAGGCCTAGTCCGAGAGATCATATTTCAATTGATACCAGCATAGTAGTTCAGGCACCACAAACAAAGTTGGCACCGACTTCTAACAAATCAGATTCAGTTATTTTATCCGTCAGTTCAGTTCAGTTACTTTTGACTTTTTGAAGTCGGTTTTTTTAAACGTAGTTTATTTTTTATTTTTCACTTTTCAGTGTTTCCCCCAATTAGTGATTTAATCTAGTCCAGCATGCCTTCGATCAAAGTTTTTGAGTTTTGTTTCATAAGACTGATATAATACTCTCAATAACATAAACGAGACATTCATGCCATATATAATTAAGGAGTTCTGTTCTGTTGTCTACCTCCATAGTTCAAGACTTGGTAATTCCAGCACGTCCTTGACCATCATAATGTAGCCAAATGTAGCTTACCTTGCCACAGGATCGCCCTAAAACTAGCTAAAAAGCAATAATTTCTCACTTCCTATTTGATTTCTGAAGAGTTATCTGGTGTGTCTCCGGAATCCAAGGTCCAGTACCCATGAAAGTGATATGGGACCACCTGTGAGATATACTTAACCCAATGCAAAAAGAATTTTTGAAATCGGTTCATAAACGACGGAAATATTGGACATCATAAATAATATGTCGGTTAAAAGTTTGAATTAAAATTATACAAACATGTTCATAAAATGAAAACTACTGGAACAAACTACCTATATAAATTTTTTATGGGACCAAATGGCAACAATTCCGCATCGAATTAAACAAAAATCACGTAAATTGGATGATAAATCTCAGAATAATTGGTGTACATACAAAAAAACGATCGAATTGAGAACCTCCTCCTTTTTGGAAGTCGGTTAAAAATGAGCTGTTATGTTAACATAAATTACTCGTCTCTGAAGTCTCGGAGCCCTATAAAATGACTAAAATTTGGATGGAACATAGGCTATGTTTGGTCGCGATAACCGACATCCACGCGGGCGGAGCCGCGGGCAAAAGCTAGTTATCTATAAAAACGGCAAAAGAATCACGTTTGTTGTATAGGAGCCTCCATACATATTTTTTAGTATTTGATGTTATTAGCAACAACAGAAATACATCATTTGTGAAAATTTCAACTGTCTAGCTATCACGCTTGTTGAGATACAGACAGCCTGGTGACAAACAAACGGACAGACGGACGGACGGACGGCGAAGTCTTACCGTAAGTACCAATAATATGTAAAGAATTAACCCCTAACTCCTAACCGTTAAGGACTTGTATACCTTCCATCATCAGCTCAGCAAAATGAGATGATTATTTGAATAACTTCAGAAAATGTATGAAAAACATTATGAGGGGAAAAAAAAACTTACATGAATAATGTTTCTGAGTTTCTTCAATCCTCGCTGGCACATTTCAGAGCGTTTATACGCAACTCTTTGTACGTATTTTTATCAATGCAGCGGTAAAAGTTCAGCAAGTCTCCTTCGTTGAATTTGTTGCGTAAATCTTGGTCGTTTTGAATGTCGATAATTTCTAACTGCATTGACTCTGGCGCATTTTCAACTGAAATCGTGACAATATTCTGTCTTTTAAACTTGGAATTAATTCTTTCAGTTCCGTTTCTTGTATATCGTCAAGCAATTTCAACGTAATGTGATTATCTAAAAAACAAGAGAAAAACATTAAATCAGTCTTTTAGCTCATTATTTAAGGTTTAGTTACGTAATTACACACCGGCAAATATTCGGCTTAATTTTCTTTCGGAATAGATGCTTAGGACCAAAACACAATTAAAACTACACAATACCTAGGATTACCTACGGGCAAATGTATGCCTACCAAACTAATCTGGTAAAATTTACTGAAGTTCGTTTTGTAAATCTATCAAGGTAAAATAGCTAATTAGGTAGGTACCTAACCGCTATTTCTAGGTCAATATCTAGGCATCCTAAATACTTATCGTCCCCTTCTAAACTCTGACCCTATTAGTAGTAATAGCTATTTACAAAAAAAAACACGTGGGATATCCTTGACAAAAGAAGGGCTATCTCCGTTTCAAGTTGAATTCTTCATTAGCCATTCACTCAATCGTTAGTTCACTGTACAATATTACACATTGAACAACCAAAATTAATTTTAAAACAACACAACTTAAAGGCATGGCGCCATCTTGAGACACGCATTATTAAAAATATCTAAGGTATATATTAACGATCAAAATAGGCACTCACCTTCAAAGTTTGATATGGTTTCGTAAGACAATCCCCATTCCTTCAAATATTCGGCGACACTCACACTTAGGTCCTCTTCAATGTCACTATCCATTTTAAAACTTGACCAATGACCACAGCGACCACCTGGTATGACTATGAGAGCTCGCGCAAAAAGATCACAGATCACTCATATACTAGTCCCTAAAGATACTAGAAGTAAACAGCAAAGAACACAGCACGCGGCACGCGGGGCGAGTGAGGACTGAGGAAGTGGGGGCTGGGGCCTGGGCTGGCCGCCGCCGGCGCCGCGCCAACTCTACGACGGACTGTAATTAATGTGAAGGAAGTTGGCTTGGCGAAAATTTGTGCATGTTTATAATGTTGCATGTTTATAAAACTTCTAATGGATTTTGAATCTTCTAGCGTTAACAATAAACGTTCTATTCGAACGGTCTCATACAATTTTATATTGACTTTACCTATTTGCGCCACCTAAAAGAATATTAGGTCGGGCCATAACATAATGCATACAAAATAAAACGAAAGAAAGGAAATAACGTAAAGTAAATTATTGGGAACCAAAAATGACAAAATTCGTCGGGCGGTAAGTTCGGGAATAACGGGGATTCCCCTTCAGATGCAACAAAACAGAGAATGTTGCTAGATCCTCGGTGATAAAAATAAAGTATAATTATTCGTTGTAGAAACTTAAGATTATTATATTTTTACCTAAAAAGTTTAAAGAGAAATTAATTAATCAGTAGTCACAAATTACAGTGTAATATCAGTATCTCTACAGTAGGTGGTAAAATATCCGAAAATACAGTGTCTTTACCACTATTACAGTGTAGTTGGGAACACTGGTAGGGACTATATTTTGACCTGAACCGTTTTAGTCTTGTAAGTTCAACTGCGAGGTCTGGTAATATTTATCATATTTTTATGATTACATCAACCAGACTTAATTTGTGGACATTTGTTTGGTAAAATGTACAATATTCTTTGGTAATTTACACCATGAACTCTGGTAGGGACTATATTTTGACCTGAACCGTTTTAGTCTTGTAAGTTCAACCGCGAGGTCTGGTAATATTTATCATATTTTTATGATTACATCAACCAGACTTAATTTGTGGACATTTGTTTGGTAAAATGTACAATATTCTTTGGTAATTTACACCCTGAACTCTGGTAGGGACTATATTTTGACCTGACACGTTTTAGTCTTGTAAGTTCAACCGCGAGGTCTGGTAATATTTATCATATTTTTATGATTACATCAACCAGACTTAATTTGTGGACATTTGTTTGGTAAAATGTACAATATTCTTTGGTAATTTACACCCTGAACTCTGGTAGGGACTATATTTTGACCTGACACGTTTTAGTCTTGTAAGTTCAACCGCGAGGTCTGGTAATATTTATCATATTTTTATGATTACATCAACCAGACTTAATTTGTGGACAATTGTTTGGTAAAATGTACAATATTCTTTGGTAATTTACACCATGAACTCTGGTAGGGACTATATTTTGACCTGAACCGTTTTAGTCTTGTAAGTTCAACCGCGAGGTCTGGTAATATTTATCATATTTTTATGATTACATCAACCAGACTTAATTTGTGGACATTTGTTTGGTAAAATGTACAATGTTCTTTGGTAATTTACACCATGAACTCTGGTAGGGACTATATTTTGACCTGAACCGTTTTAGTCTTGTAAGTTCAACCGCGAGGTCTGGTAATATTTATCATATTTTTATGATTACATCAACCAGACTTAATTTGTGGACATTTGTTTGGTAAAATGTACAATGTTCTTTGGTAATTTACACCATGAACTCTGGTAGGGACTATATTTTGACCTGAACCGTTTTAGTCTTGTAAGTTCAACCGCGAGGTCTGGTAATATTTATCATATTTTTATGATTACATCAACCAGACTTAATTTGTTGACATTTGTTTGGTAAAATGTACAATATTCTTTGGTAATTTACACCATGAACTCTGGTAGGGACTATATTTTGACCTAAACCGTTTTAGTCTTGTAAGTTCAACCGCGAGGTCTGGTAATATTTATCATATTTTTATGATTACATCAACCAGACTAAATTGTCGACATTTGTTTGGTAAAATGTACAATATTCTTTGGTAATTTACACCATGAACTCTGGTAGGGACTATATTTTGACCTGAACCGTTTTAGTCTTGTAAGTTCAACCGCGAGGTCTGGTAATATTTATCACATTTTTATGATTACATCAACCAGACTAAATTGTTGACATTTGTTTGGTAAAATGTACAATATTCTTTGTTAATTTACATCAAAACTCTGGTACCAAATTCAACCTTTTTTGTTTTGTAAGTTCAATAGCGAAATTTAGCGAGTTTTTGTTATATTTATCAGAGTTTTCATGTAATCCAGCCAACCTTTAATAATTTGGTAACCATTTTTTTCAGTGCACGTAATTAATTCTTATAGCTTATGCTTGGGCCTTTGTTTAGGTAGGGACTAACCTAGCAAGCCGTGTGCTCTTGTTGGACACACCATAAGAACATTTTTACGAGATCCACTACAAGTTAGCCCTTGACTGCCATATCACCAGCTGTAAAATGATGCAGCCTAAGATGACAGCGGGCTTAGTGCAAGTTTAAGGGCATGGTAGTTATATTAATTCAAAATTCAAAATTCAAATGATTTTTATTCAAATAGACTTTCTACAAGTTCTTATGAATAGTCAAATGGTGTCGGTGTCTCATAATCGGTGTCGTACCTACTGGAATGCTAAATCGCTCTGTGGCACGTCTAGCCACAGCCGAAGCCACCCGAAGAGAACAGAGAAAAATCAGAAATTATAAATTCCCAAGTTGCTGGTGATCGAACCCGGGCCCTCCGCATGTTAGGACAACAGCGCTCAACACTGCGCCAGGGAGGTCGTCAAAAAACTATCACATTACTAGATGATTCCCGCGACTTCGTCCGCGTGGATTAAGTTTTTTTGATTCCCGCGGGAACTCTTGAATTTTCCGGGATAAAAAGTAGCCTATGTCCTTCCCCGGGGTACAACCTATCCCTGTACCAAATTTCATCAAAATCGGTTGAACAGATGGGCCGTGAAAGCGTAGCAGACAGACAGACAGACACACTTTCACATTTATAATATTTAGATGATTCCCGCGACTTCGTCCGCGTGGACCAAGTTTTTTCGATTTCCGCGGGAACTCTTGAATTTTCCGGGATAAAAACTAGCCTATGTCCTTCCCCGGGATATAAACTATCCCTGTACAAAGTTTCATCAAAATCGGTTGAACAGATGGGCCGTGAAAGCGTAGCAGACAGACAGACAGACAGACAGACAGACAGACAGACACACTTTCGCATTTATAATCTTAGTATGGATATTAGTATGGATTACTTTCGCTTCTCGTATGAAGATTGGAGCCTCCAAACATAAATACCGTTCAATAATTCTTTTCCTTATGGCAAAATATTTGGTATATAACTTTTGATGTGGCTATTAGGTGCACGCTTTTGGTTTGAATAGACCTTGTATGGACCGCGTCGTATTTGTATGGTCTGGGTTTGCGGTGAATGGCTGAAAGGAACATAAATTAGTTCATGAATGTATTGCGAGCTTCCTTATTAATTACTAGTTTCCTTTGAATGTTGGACTAACTAGTTTTATGCTCTGTATACCCAAAAAATAGGTTTAAGGTATAGTCCCACTACGGAGGCGCGACGCGCCACGTAGTGACAAGTATTCTTTGTACAATTTTGTCGCACTGCATCTCCGCGCCGCGTCTCATAAGTGGCCCCAACTGCATACAAAAAATATTTGCCTCTACGTGCCGCGCAGCGCCGTGCATTTGTATTGGGGCTAGACCTTAACATTTTATTTAGAAACTAGATGATGCCCGCGACTTCGTCTGCTTAGAATTCGGTGATAGTTATTCCTTCAGGATTTTAATCAATTTTCCGTGTACAATCTATTTCAATTTTCATCTAAATCTGTTCATGTGTGAAGGAGTAACAAACATCCAAACTTATTAGAACATATTTTTACCAGACTATGACAACGCCAAAAAGAACGGTCATGATATATGTATTTATTTATGCATGTTTGTATTTATTTATGTTACACCTGAAGCACTAAGATGAATTAGGTGTCAATCGACTCGTTCTTTCCGGGTAACATAGGCTACAATTGACACAAACAAAATCGATATTGTTAAAAAAGGCACTTTTGAAAAAAACTGGAAAAATGTATTGTAATAACAATAAGTAGGTGAAAATGTAATACAATTTTTACTTGGCCCGCAGGGTTAGTTCTCGTATAGGTGTTTTATCACCCATCATAAAACCGGCTGCGACTTTTACGATTCTGTACGGTAAGAAATCTAATGGAATTGTATATATTTATTTACTAGATGATGCCCGCGACTTCGTCCGCGTGGATTGATGTTTTTGATTCCCGCGGGAACTCCTCAATTTTCCGGGATAAAAAGTAGCCTATGTCCTTCCCCGGGATATAACCCCTGTACCAAATTTAATCAAAATCGGTTGAGTAGTTGGGCCGTGAAAGCGTAGCAGACAGACAGACAGACAGACAGACGGACAGACAGACAGACAGACACACTTTCGCATTTATGATATTAAGTATGGATCAGCTGATTCGCGCGACTTTCTCCGCGTGAACTGAGTTTTTTTGGTTCCTGCGGGATCTCTTCAATTTTCTGGGATAAAAAGTAGCCTATATGTTATTCGAGACTATAATCTATCGCTGTGCCAAATTTCATCCAGATCCGTTTAGCCGTCCTGGCGTAACAATGAGTAACAGTAACTTCTGTAACAGTAACGTAAGAGAGTAACAATTATCCATCCATCCAAACTTTCGCATTTATAAAATAAGTATAGAAGTATAGATAAATTTATAACAACTGATTCGTGCGACTTTCTCCGTGTGAATTTAGGTTAAAATACCATGGGAAATGTCCATTTAACCTATAGCAACGGCAACGGTAAAACGGCATGTAACCTATTTTTGTGCCAAATTTCATCAAATTCGGTTTATAAGATTCGGTGTGAAAAGTTATCAATCAGACTACAGAGCGAAGTCAACAGGATGGCAACTTTTCGGAGTTATATTATGCGTTTTAAACAATGTTTACTTACTGTTAAAAATTATTTTCAAAAAACCTTCTTCCAAAGCCACTGTAAAGTAAAAAAAATATTTTCGATTTCTACACGCTATGGAGAAGTCGGGCGAGCCTTATGTATACTCCCCGACTTCAACATAGTGTGTAGAAATCAAATAATCAAATAAATATTATAAATGCGAAAGTATGGATGGATGGATGTATGGATGGATGTATGGATGGATGATCACGCCCGTACGGCTGAACGGATCTGGATGAAATTTGGCACAGAGGTAGATTATAGTCTGGAATAACACATAAGCTACTTTTTATCCCGGAAAACTAAGGAGTTCCCGCGGGAACCAAAAAACCTCAATCCATGCGGACGTAGTCGCGGGCATCAGCTGGTCAAAAATATTTTTTACTTAACAGTTTCTTTAGAAGTCGGTTTTTAGAAAAGGAGATTTTCAACTATTTAGTGTACTCGTTAGTTTTCTTTGTATATTGAATATTTTTAGAGCGGCAGTGTTCAGTCAAAGCAATATCATTCTTGACTAACTTCAATAATAGGTTTTCTATTGATACGTATATTTTCACTTATCCATTACGTCTATTCCAAATTATCTCAGGACACAAATCCGAAGGCTCACAAAAACCAGCCTTATCTTACACCGTATTTCGTAGGTTGGCTACGGTTTTATCACTACGCTCTACGAGCTACGGGTCTACGAGGATACCCGTTACGAAAAGCTATGTATGCTACGAAACTTGATCTGATAAGCACACGTATTACGAGTTACGAGTATCCCGTATTGTAATTTAGACTCTATCCTGATGTGGTAAAGTTGAAAATTAGTTTAAATGTTTGATATAATTTTGGAATCAAGAATAGTTCTGGGTTTTTAACTTTTTTTTATTCGATTGTTCCTTAATGACGTCAGCACTAGCCGCAGTAAAGCCAGCTTTACCCGTTGTCCCTTTTAATGTCCTACTTAGTAAAGTGCGTAATACCAGCGCTTAATTTTCAATTTTATTACGAACCTCAAAAGGTTGATATTACATTGGTTTTGGCAATCGATATACCTGAGTACATCGGTCATCGAGATAGCAGGGGGCTTACTACCATACCATAAAGAAGTATTGTTTTAATATTGTTGTCGCTCTTGTTTCAGGATTACAATCCTTATTTCTAGGACTTCAAAGTCAGTTATATAAGACGTCAACTTTACAATAATACTGTTTCAAGCGTCGGTAGTAAACCTAAAGGGTTTTATTGCAGGATGGGCTATAAACATGATGTACGGTGAGACAGTTTATGTGTGTTTTATGTGTGTGTAAAATCGCCTCGTAAACGCAGCTTGTTTAGGAGCCTGACACACTGACTGACTGATTGACTATAAATAACTGACTGAATTATTAATAGGAACTCAATGACGGTCCTGACTTATATAAGTCAAGACCGGATAACATTGGTTTTTTTTATATTTTTGCCCTTCTGTGATGAAAAGCATCCGTCTGTCTGTCTGCTACGTATCTATAGCCTAACTTTTCAATCGATCGTGATAAAATGTGGTCTAGAAGTACGCTGCATTCAATGGAAGGAAAAAGACAACCTTTAATACCGGAAAATCGATGAGCTCCAGCAGGACTTTTAGAAAATTTAACGATCTCCCTGGCACAGTGTTGAGCGCTGTTGTTTTAACGTGGGAGGTCCGGGGTTCGATTCCCGGCAGGGTCAATTTGGGAAATTATAATTTCTGAATATTCTCTCTGGTCGTGGCTAGTTACGGGCAAAGTCCGCCAAGTGAATGAGCGTTCCGGTACGATGCCGTATGAAAACCGAATAGGGGTATGGGTTGAACATAAAGCTGCCATGCCCTAACAGGTTAGCCCGCTACTATCTTACTGCATCATCACTTACCATCAGGAGAGATCGCAGTCAAGGGCTAACTTGTAGTGAAATTAAAAAAAAAATTCAATCTACGCAGATAAAGTCAGGGGCAATCATTGTCGAATATTTTATTTAAAATCAAATGTTTTTCGTTCCAATAAACTTCTACAAGAGCTTTTGAATCGTCATATTCTGTCATAACTCATAACGTTAGATACTCAAGAGAGAAAAGTTGTCATAATATACTCGTAAGAAAGCAAAGTTAGAAACACTCCCATAATGACTAAGTTCGATAACAATCCCGATTCTTAATTGCATCACTTCTCGAACAAAATCTTAAAACAATAGCAAACATTTCGGCGAAAGCGTCCCGAAATTTAATTTCAAATTTTTCCACTTTGGAAGATTAATGATTTGTCAAAGTTTGCTAATTTTCGTTCAGTTGTTATAATGAATTTCTCCGCTTGAGATCCGCGCCGGTTTGCGTCGCGTCCAATTATTCCCAACTCTTGTTTTCATTACAACTTATTATTTGTTTGTTGACTAGGCGATGCCCGCGACTTCAGCTACGTGGTTTATCTAAATAAATAAAAGGAAAAGGTGACTGACTCGCTGATCTATCAGCTTAAATCTGGCAAATCGGGCTGCAATTTGGCATGCAGATAGCTATTTTGATATAGACATTCACTAAGAAAGGATTTTTTCAACTCTTGAGGGGATAAAATAAAGGTTGGAAATTGGTACAGTACACGCGAACGAAGTTGCGGCCAAAAGCTAGGTTTTTATAAATCACGTGAAAACTTTGATTTTTCTCTAGGGTTTGAGCTATATCCTAGCTCACTGCCCATGTCGATTCGTTGCTCCATTGAGGCAAGCTACTAAAAAATAGTTAATTTTATGATGAACAAATGAAGCCATTTCATTTCATTTCTACAGCATTAGTGCATTATTTCTATAGCGTTACTGCATATTTGTAAGTGTGTGAGACAAACTGTACGTACATCTATACTAATATTATAAAGGGGTAAAGTTTGTGAGTCAAATTATGAGTTTGTGACGTTGTAGGGGGTAATCTCTGGATCTACTGAACCAATTTTGAAAATTCTGGTACCAATAGAAAGCCACTTTATTTGTGAGTGTCATAGGCTATATATATTAACCCAAAAAATAAGAGAGTTCCCGTGGGAATTTAAAAAACTTATTTCACGCGAACAAAGTCGCGGGCATCTGCTAGTATTAAATAAAAATAAAATCATCATCAGGTTAAAAGACCGTTGTTAAGAGCTAACTAGTAATTGAAAAAAGCATATTATTTTTTCTTTTACTTCTATTTTTCCCAACCGTTCACATACATCTAGAATGTATTGTGCTTTGCGTAGCCAAGGGAACTTAGTCTTTGAACAAAGACTAGATTTTAATGAGTTAGCCTCCAAGCTAAACCCGTTCACGTGAAAGCCTTTTAAAAGAAAAAGAAATTATTAAATTAAAGTATCTTTTGATTCAAAGCTTTGGAGAAAGAACCTTTACTTAATATAGCTTTTTAATTTTCTTAGAAAACAAGGTATAAATTAAGTAAATAAGTAGCTCAAACAAACGAACTTTTCAGCATTCATTTTGGAGTTAGATGTCCACCAAAATGTACTTGTTTGTGTGTGTGACTGGATTTAACCTTCTTAAAGAATTCAGTCGTTAATATACCCTTAAATGAATGAATGAATAAAGCTTTATTTCATTCCGTATAAAGTTATTACGAGGTGAGAGTGGCCTAGTTGCGACAACATATATTATTATCAGTCGACTGCGATTGTTAAGCAACATTGATGGGTGACCGAATTTGGTAGTCTCAATTTAGCCTTTTTGTTTCCTCCACGTTAAGCCGTCGGTCCCGATTATTATCACTAACATCTGATAATTATAGTTAAAAACCTATAAGAGTCTCTCTAAAAAAAAACTACTCTTAGTCGAGTCGTATGCGGGAGGACCTGGGAACCCACCGCATTATTAATTATTATCCAAAGAAAACCCCTGCCATTATGCGATTAATGTAAAGTAGTCATGACTCTCAGCAATGAGGAATACGAGGTAGAGAGAGAGAAAGTTATTGCACCTGTCATCATTACCTAATAATGATCAATATACTCTTACCTACCATGTAATATTGTGATATTTTTTTATTTTACTACACGGGCATTGGCAACCTTGACATTTCCAAAAATTATTGATCGGTGTATTCTGTGTGACCTTTTGATTCGGTAAAGGCCATCAGCCGGTGTTCTATAAAAGAATTTCCATGATGATATCGAAACACAAATCTGTAAACGTTACCTTGTTGAGACTTATTTATTCAACCGATTTTGACGTATGGTAATGTTGCCATTGAAAGTGTAAGCATAATACCAGAAGTGGGCAAATAATTAAAATTAATTTTAAAATATGTTTGTACTCTCTTTAAAACTTCCACGACAGAATGGTCACAACGTGTAGCGGTTTCACGAGAGATTTAATGTAAACAGTTACGTATAAAACTTGGCCAAAGCATCACAACAACAATAAATTAATAATAATCATTTGATCAGACTGCAGTTGCTACTGCTAAGCTCTAAATCAAATAGCGATCTAAACACAAAAGTATTCAATAATCGCTCCTGCTGCCGGCAGGAGACTAACTTTCAAACGTCAAAATACTCGTATTTATGCAAATCATTTTAATATGGCGTATCCCCGCCTAAGAACGAACCGAGTGAAAACCTTCATCACTAAACAAATACACAATCTTTTATCTTTTCCAAAATTTCAATTCAATTTTAAACGCAAAGCTGACAAGAGATAGCTTGACTAGTTGTGACAACGCATATCTGCAGTCAATTGCTAAGCAACGTTGACCCAAGTCGGTAAATTAGATGGGTGACCGAATTCGGAGGTTGAATTTAGCCTTTTCGTGTCCTCCGTGTCTCGGAGAGCACGTTAAGCCGTCGGTACCGGTCTTTAGCACTAACATGTGATAATAATCGTTACAAAAACCTAAGAGTTTCAATACTCTTAGACGGGTTGCGGAAGGGCGTGTGAACCAACGCATTACTATCCCAAGAAAACTCCTACCATTATTTGATCAATGGAAAGAGGTCACGACCCTCAGTAATGAGGAATACGACGCAAAGAGAGAGAGACTGGTGCCATACTACCATTGCTTAAAGCAGTATTATTTTTAAACGTAAGTTTTTTATGTCGTACCTTGACGTCCGTAAAAGGGTTTAAATGATCGAAACAAGAGCGTCAATAATATTAAAATAATACTGCTTTAAGCTTGTTTTTATGGCAGTTGTAACCAACCTGACGGGGTCCCTAAGCATCTACACCTCTCTCTACTTATAATATTCAATATTTCTTTAAAATGGCACGTGATACATCTAGCAGTAAGACCCTCACAACATTGCTGTGTCCATAACAAACCAAGATCTTTTAGAGTTTCGGAAGCCTCGAATTCAATCAACCCAACGACTAAGTTATATACAGATTTTAGATGTAATTCAGTTAACTTAAAACAGGCATTAAGTAACGTGATCGCGAAGAAATAAATCTCTTCGGGATATTTACGAACTGACCCAAGTGGTAGCACCTTCCTTTTATAACCTTTTATAAAGAAAAGGAAGATGCTTTGTATGGCATCATTTATATTTCTAAAAAATAAATGATGGCTGGCTGGCTCCTCCCCGCCACCAACGGTAGGCTTCTTCCCTCTCTTGGTACCCCTAGAGGCACATCAATACATGGACTAATACATCTCTAAGAATACCAAAAGTCAACAGCCCCCCCCCCCTTTTAACCACTTGGTCATCAATCGCGAAGGCCAGCGCAACGTATGTACGAGCATACTTTAGAGTGGTGCGTTCCACTTATATCAGCGTATAGCTGGATAATTGCATTTTTAGAGTGGTGCACTCCCACATATACCTGTAATAGGTTTCAAGGATACACCGGACGCACTGCAGGGTCGTTCGTCGCAACGTAACAGAGCCACAGGCGTGATGCACCCTTCAATAATAGTATGTTATACCAAATACAACGCGGAACCACCATGGGTGATAGAATGTCGTTTGTGCGTAACATGGTTTTTAGCCAATGTGCCGCAGCATAGGTCGTGAAGCTATGCTTTTACAAGTAACATGGGTTGTGAATCCATGAAACTATGAAGTGTCGAGGCTGATCAAGCGTAGTGCAAAATGTAGTAAGATATGAGGCGCAACGTACGCATAATCCAACCTTCGGCAATAATAAACAGCGTCCTTCCAACCATGGTCAGTTATCGTTCGAGTATTGCGAACGACATACGTAATTTAGATAAGTAGATCGCAAGGTAAAGTCAGACGTTTTGTGGAACGTAGAAGTATACTCGAACTGCACTGCGCTCAGAAAGCAAGCTCACTGATTCAACAACAAACCAATCCCATCTGAACGTCCAACCACGTAGACATCCAGACAGAACCAGCCGTGCTGAGGCATCGCTGAAGCGAGACACCGTTACGCCCCACAGCCTGACCCGACCTGCGATAATAATTGTTTAGTAATATACGTGTAAATATGTTGTAGTTATGATATGTATATAAATCCACCAGAGGCAGATAAGATTTCGTCGGATGCTCTCAAGCTAGGTCCGCTAAGGGTCCTCACATTAGACAGCATCCAACAACACAGTGCATTCAAACGATCTATTGCAAATATACCTGCTCAATATATTAATTTTATGTATCGCACCACGCGCAAACACAACAAGATGTTGACAGCGCTCACTCCCTCCTACACCACCGCCATACCCACCCTTGGCGAGCGGTCGCAACGACGGGAAACTTCTCCGTAAGCTTGTAGTCGCGCATCCATATACACCCATACTATACTACCATTCTATATCGTTTTAATATTACTTTACTATTATTTTATTATTATAATATAATATATATATATATTTTTTTTTTTTTTTTTTTTTCTTTAACAATTACCTATTTTCCACTGAATAGTAAGATACGTATAGTTACATTCAACCCCCTAAATTCTGTGATGTGTGCAAATAGTTATGCTATGCAGCATGCAGAACAGAATTTACTATGCTAAGGAACTATTTGAAATATTTTATACCTACGCAAACCCCAGCATCTACGATTTGATAACAGATGCAAACCTATCCTACCTTTGTACCTTTTATAACCTACAATTCACGACTACTTTATCTCCTGCTTTTCCTTCTACAATCGACGTATATTGTGATTACCAATTAATTTCCTCTGCTTACCCATGTCATAATCACACCAACAGCCTTCGCAGATAGCTCTTACATACCCTATTCTTCCTTTAATTCTCACATCCTGCTCTTTCCATTCACCTTTTACATTCACACCTAATGTTGTTCTAAATCTAAAATAGGTATTCCTTACTGTTTCCCTATTTCTTTACGTCTTAAAGTATTTAATCACGTCCCTTCATATAGACTTATCATTAGACAAACATCGGCAACCCCCCGATGTTATGATTTTATGACGTAAATACAGCTTTTCGTTGTCAAATTTAACACATTCATTACACTTCCCAAACCTGCTAGCCCTTTAATTCATATGTAACCATCACTTCTAACTATTCTATCCCTAGTTATATTGCATCTTCATTTTAAGTTATAAAACAAAATATGACCACGTAGGATCCTAGCTACTAGACAATCATCGTCCACCCTCCGATGATATAGTCTTATAACATAATTATATGTCTTTACCATCGAACACGCCTAATTGCACCGCGTTCCTCTCACTAAGTCCAGAACTTGCTCCCTTTTTATGTTAAGCAGACCTGAGTATACGTGAACACCCTCGCTCTTGTTGTAACATACTTGAGTATACGCGAACACCCTCGCTTTTGTACTAATATACCTGAGTATACGCGAACACCCTCGCTTTTGTTCTGGCATACCTGAGTATACGCGAACACCCTCGTTTATGTTCTAACAGACCTGTGTATACGCGAACACCCTCGCTTTTGTTCTGACAGACTTGAGTATACGCGAACACCCTCGCCATTGTTCTAACAGAACTGTGTATACGTGAACACCCTCGCTTTTGTTCTGGCAGACATGAGTATACGCGAACACCCTCGTTTTTGTTCTAACAGATCTGTGTATACGCGAACACCCTCGCTTTTGTTCTGACAGACTTGACTATACGCGAACACCCTCGCTTTTGTTCTGGCATACCTGAGTATGCGCGAACACCCTCGTTTTTGTTCTAACAGACCTGTGTATACGCGAACACCCTCACTTTTGTTCTGACAGACTTGAGTATACGCGAACACCCTCGCTTTTGTTCTGGCATACCTGAGTATGCGCGAACACCCTCGTTTTTGTTCTAACAGATCTATGTATACGCGAACACCCTCGCTTTTGTTCTGGCATACCTGAGTATGCGCGAACAATCCATCTTTTCCTTCGTCTTTCTCTGTGTGTCTCCATTTATTTCCTCTTTCAACTTACAACCAAAATACATACATTCACGTTGTTAGCACCATCACCTTTGCTCTTTAGATTTATTACATTTTCCTATTTTCACTAAATCTCCTATTATAATCAATAATTTTATTATGCATATCATATTTTCCGTTTCACAATTTTTTTGCTTTACTGTTAATTTTAACCTAACTTGTCTACGTATATTTTCTATATTCGTGTTAATTAGTGCCTGATTCAAACATCTATCAATTGTTCAATTTTGTGCTTTTCTCGTTTAGACCTTCATTCAGTGTATAACCTATACTATCATGTTACGCATTATTATATGATTCTTTTTTCTTAGGTAAAACCTTACCCAATGTTATGATTTTTATATGGCAATAAGTTCTAAACAATCTTCCTAACTCCTTTTAACTCGTTCCGTGTATAAAACCGTGGTTTCCACACTGTGGTGTATGTTGTCTTAATCCCAGAGCCTTATGACCTTCCTTTTATTTCCTACTAACGAATTGAGGACTAACAATCATAATAACTTTTATTTTAATGATATAATTAAAATGTTTTAATTTTGTTAGACACTATTGGTTGTCGTTTTCGTAATGCATATAATTTTATAAATTTACTAAAAGAGTCTTGTACTACTAGAATGTATGTAAATCCGAATGATCCTGCTGGGTATGGTCCGTATAAGACAGCCATAACAATTCCATCTACGTCATCTGTTATTATAGATTGACAGGGTCCTACATATTTTACATTGTCATTTTTAGCAAGTTGACAAATATGACTTTTCCTAAAAGCCTTCACTTTACTTGTTAAATCTCCCCGAAACATTCTGTGCTTTATATATTTAATTATTTTGTAAGCACCTGGATGATCCAGTTCTATAGAAGTTTGTTTAACAACCTCTTCTTGTTACCCATTTTGCAAATATTCTCTATCTCCCAGGTTAGTTCTAAAATACAATATGTCATTATTTACATGATTTCTATTTTTATAACGGTTATTATGTCCACTAACAACATCTTGATATTTCTATATCTTCCTTTTGCAATTGAGGCAAGTTCTTAAGCTTTGAATTAAGCACGTTATTTACTTTACTTAAGTAATAACTTCCTAGCAGAATAGATTTCTCTCCTTGCATTTTATTACAATCTGGCGGATATCAGGATAAAATATCAGCAACCAAATTATCCTTGCCTGATATACGAGTATATTCTATTTCAAATCAAATTGTTTTAAATATAATAGCCAACGTGTGACTCTACTATTAACCAATTTCCATGTTATTTCCAAATAATAAAGCTTTACGATCTGTTTTTATAACTACCTTTAAGCCTCGCAATACTACTAATTACTGCAAAGAACTATTGTTCTGCAGCTGTTCAGATCAACTAAGTCCCCTTCAAAGCTTTCACTATAAAACCGCACGACTAAAACTTCCCACAGCAGTTTTTAATCCTCACGGTAATACATTGTATACATAGGCTTTCCGTTAAAACAAATGCTGTATACTTCCTACACTCCTCACCAATAGGTATCTGGAAGTAAGCATTCTTCAAATCTTTTGTTATCGAACCGTTTACTCATCTTACTCGTATTCCCTCTAATTATTATTCTTCGACGCTTAACAGACACACTCTACCAATTTTTAAGTTGTACTTGTTATATCTCACATCTACATAGATACCACAACCCCCCGTTCATAAGACGTTTACACACTCTCTTCTTGTGTTGCTTAATACCACCCTCCACACATCCTCCTGTGTCGTTAGGTCTACTTGAACTCGAAAGCTTCCTCTGACTCTTTCCATTTCACGGACAACATATTGTAGGCTTTCGCCTACGTTAACCTATCTTATTTACTTTAACCGGGGCCCATGAGATACTTGCTTTGAAACAAGTATCCTGGTCACGGCACCATATTGTAACCAACCTGACGGGGTCCCTACGCATCTACACCTCTCTCTACTTATAATATTCAATATTTCTTTAAAATGGCACGTGATACATCTAGCAGTAAGACCCTCACAACATTGCTATGTCCATAATAAACCAAGATCTTTTAGAGTTTCGGAAGCCTCGAATTCAATCAACCCAACGACTAAGTTATATACAGATTTTAGATGTAATTCAGTTACTTAAAACAGGCATTAAGTAACGTGATCGCGAAGAGATAAATCTCTTCGGGATATTTACGAACTAACCCAAGTGGTAGCACCTTCCTTTTATAACCTTTTATAAAGAAAAGGAAGATGCTTTGTATGGCATCATTTATAATATAAAATAAATGATGCCATACAAAGCATCTTCCTTTTCTTTATAAAAGGTTATAAAAGGAAGGTGCTACCACTTGGGTTAGTTCGTAAATATCCCGAAGAGATTTATCTCTTCGCGATCACGTTACTTAATGCCTGTTTTAAGTAACTGAATTACATCTAAAATCTGTATATAACTTAGTCGTTGGGTTGATTGAATTCGAGGCTTCCGAAACTCTAAAAGATCTTGGTTTATTATGGACATAGCAATGTTGTGAGGGTCTTACTGCTAGATGTATCACGTGCCATTTTAAAGAAATATTGAATATTATAAGTAGAGAGAGGTGTAGATGCGTAGGGACCTCGTCAGGTTGGTTACACAGTGTGCCATGTGTATGTCAGGGTATATAGTTTGAATCCTTGAGTCATAAATTGCTGATTTTTATCGAGGAAAACTTTTAAATCGAGCATTCCCTTGTAAACGTCAAACTAGTGTATCAATCAATCGGCATACGAGTTACGACCGGCAAAATTTAACTAAATCAGTTTATGTCATTGCGCAAGCGGCCCTTAGAATACAAACTAAAGTGCATAATTAAACATTTTTCATTCCCGCATCCGTCGTCGCAACTCTCCAATCTTCAGCTTAATTTGGAAGGCGAAGTCTCGAAGAAAACTTAAACAACACTCCGAGGAGAACTTCATTGCGCTGAAGTGGAGAGAGAATTTGTTTGTCCGGGGAACTATTGCCAAATTTTAATTTGAGTTTTTCATTTGCTACAAATTAGGTACCTGTAGTATAGAATCCAAAGGAAATTAGTAAATTTGAAAATGTGTCCTTCTGTCTCTGCTACGTTTTCACATCTTTTCAATCGATTTTAATTTAGTTTATTTATTTAGGTCAACAAACAGTAAATGCTAATATTATAAATGCGAAAGTTTGTCTTTCTGTTTGTCAGTCTTCTACGCTTTCACGGCCCATTCGATCAACCCGTTTTGATGAAATTTGGTACAGGTACCAAAAGAAGCTCCCGCGGGAATCGGAAAAATTTAGTCGATACTCGTAGTAGGACGATGTCGCGGGCATCAGCTAGTAGATATTTAATGTATTATAGCGTTAAATGTAATAAAAATATAACGGTAACAGTATAAATCCCAAAGATTAAAGATACAACCAGTTAACAAACAGGAAACTTACGACACATTACCAAAGAAATATAAGTGCAATATCTAGCCAGTCGAATCCTTTGAAGCACCGCATAAGACTAGCGTCGACCACTTATGGATGACACTTGATGAAGTAACTTTACTTGCTCATATGAAGGGAGCTGGAGTTCATTATAAAGTGGCGCGTTAACACAACCATAATATCTTGACCTCTTTAATAGGGACACAAAACTCCGATGTATTCCAAATTGATACAGAAACTGAAGGGTGAGGAAGATCTAGCATCACTGGTGGCGCCCACAGTATATCAAGAGAGAAAATTGTTCTCTACGGGCTTTGGATAGTTAAAAAACAACTGTGGAATAATTTTATTTGTTCGAGTATTTTGTACGTTGTTTTCTTGATAATAGGGTTTAAAATTAAATGCGGTTGGAAGAATACCAACTCATTTAGTTTAGAGTTTTGCTCTTATTAAGCCGTATTCAAATACGATTCAAAAATCCTTTTTCGTGTTGTTTAAATATTTACGCGCGGGTGGAAACAGTAATTTCGTGTCATATTAGTTTTTGTAGTTGTTTATTTTAAATATCTATATTTTTATCTTTTTGACAGCTTAAATAATATATTTTTTACAGAGAGCTGAGAGATTTAGTTATTTTTACACTCTCAAACTCAAATCTTTTTTAATCGAGTTGACTTTGAAAAGTACCTTTGAATCGTAGAGTGAACCTTACTTTATGCTTTAACAACAATTAAAAAATTATAAAGTACGTTAGTTAAGCCGTTGGTTCCAGTTATTATAAATAACATCAGATTACTTAATATACACTATAATATTATGAATGCGAAAGTGTGTTTGTTTGTTCGGTTGTCCTTCAATTACGTATCCAAAGAGCAACAAGATCGATGTGATTTTTACATGGGAATGGTTGAGGACTTAAAAGTGACATACAGGCGTACTTTTTATCCCACAAAATTTATGACTTCCGCGGGAATGAAAATGAACTCAACTAAAAAGTCGCGGGCATCAGCTAGTTATATTAAATTTAATGCGATCATTCTTTACACTTGGAAAATTTGTTTTTAAGTATTAAATTTTATTTAAAATTTCGAAACTCTTTGATATTTATTTATAAAAATCCCAGCCTTTATAAAATTTCATCGATGGCTAATTTCACATGGAGGGTGCTTCAGGAATCTTCGACCCGTATTAATTAGCTAATTTTCTTTGGAATTTTTCTCTTTGAACTTTTTCAAACATTGTGCCAGTTTTGATGTTTTTCTTGAGTCAAAGTTTTTAATTAGAGTAATTTTTATGTTTGCGGAAATACTGCTGCTTTTAGGGTACAGTAGTAAAACAACCCTCACAGTTTAGGTCTGTTTGTCTGTTTTGGCAATTTTTAAAATCATAATAATAATTTTTAAATTTTTACTGAAAAAGCTGACATTTTGACAGAGGTTCCCTTTATAATGTATACTAGCGGACGCCCGCGACTTCGTTCGCGTGGCTTAAGTTTTTTAATTCCCACAGGCACTCCTTAATTTTCCGGGATTAAATAAATATGTCACTCTCCAGGTGCTCATCTATACCCATGCAAAAAATTACGTCGAACTGTTACTCTGTTGTGGTGTGAATGAAGGACAAACTCTCTATTTAACATCCTTGGGCATAATTTTTTCAAAAACAGTGAAACACGTATTTCTTTATTTTAAACCAGAAGCCCAAATACAAACTTTAAACCCCTATTTTACCTTTAAAATTTTGAAAAACTGTGACTAACGGACTTCTTTATTTTTTACCGAAAGCCAAAATACCAAGTTTCGTTGATATAACTTTGAAAATATCTTGAGAAATGAAGGCCTTTCATACCAATTTACATCCCCTATTTCACCCCTTTAAGGGTCGAATTTCAAAAATTGTGAAACACGTATTTCTTAATTTTCAACCCCGCACCTCATATACTCGTACTAAGTTTCGTGGCTATAATATCTTAAAAAACGACGGACTATCATAAAAAGTTTGAACCCTTTTTTACCCCTTTGGGGGTGGAATTTCGATAAACCCTTTCTTAGTGGATACCTAGTCTTCACAAGGAACACACTCTCCAAATTTCATGTCTCTAGGACCAGCGGTTTAGGCTGTGCGTTGATATATAAGTCAGTCAGTCAGTCAGGGCTTTGAATTTTATTTAAATAGATACGGCAAGGATTAAATGCACGATTTCACTCACATCTTTTTTAGGGTTCCGTAGCCAAATTTGGCAAAAACGGAACCCTTATATATTCGTCATGTCTGTCTGTCTGTCTGTCTGTCTGTCCGTCCGTATGTCACAGCCACTTTTTTCCGAATCTATAAGAACTATATTGTTGAAACTTGGTAAGTAGATGTATTCTGTGAACCGCATTAAGATTTTCTTACAAAAATAGAAAAAAAAACAGTAAATTTTGGGGGTTCCCCATACTTAGAACTGAAACTCAAAAATTTTTTTTTCATCTAACCCGTACGTGTGGGGTATCTATGGATAGGTCTTCAAAAATGATATTAGGTTTGTAATATCATTTTTTTCTTAACTGAATAGTTTGCGCGAGAGACACTTCCAAAGTGGTAAAATGTGATTGAATGAAAGGTAAATTGCGGTTTAAGATTTATGACGTATTAAACAAAAACTACTTACTAGATCTCGTTCAAACCTATTTTCGGTGGAAGTTTGCATGATAATGTACATCATATATTTTTTTTAGTTTTATCATTCTCTTATTTTAGAAGTTACATGGGAGGGACACACATTTTACCACTTTGGAAGTGTCAAACTATTCAGTTTAGAAAAAAATAATAATACAAACCTCAATATCATTTTTGAATACCTATCCATAGACCCCACACGTATGGGTTAGATGAAAAAAAAATTTTTGAGTTTCAGTTCTAAGTATGGGGAACCCCCAAAATTTATTGTTTTTTTTCTGTTTTGGTAATAAAATCTTAATGCGGTTCACAGGATACATCTACTTACCAAATTTCAACTATAGTTCTTATAGTTTCGGAAAAAAGTGGCTGTGACATACGGACGGACATACAGACAGACAGACATGACGAATCTATAAGGGTTCCGTTTTTGCCAAATTTGGCTACGGAACCCTAAAAACTTAATCCATGCGGACGCAGTCGCAGGCATCAGCTAGTTCATTATATAATTTTATGACGGAGCTATAAAATTATGCTGCTTTTTGCATTACAAATGAGTTTCTTTTGACAAAGGTTAGCTCTGACTCGAGTATCTAGCCTATTTGCAATTGCCCTATCAAAAAAATAACTACTTCATGCCGTGTTATTATGCATTTAGTGGAAGAACACACTAGCGACTTTTTGTTGAAACCTTTTTAACGACATTAAGTTGCACAAATTGAATCAGCTTTAAAAGCTGCCTGGAACCAAGGTAATAATTAGTAAGCCCTTGACTTCGATCTCACCTGGTGGAAAAGGATGATTCAGTCTAAAATGTTTCTACACGGTTTAGTATGCAGAACAGTATGCAGTATCTACACGGCATCGTACCGGAACGATAAACAGCTTTTCAAAATTCAGATGTTGTAAATTCCCAAATAGACCCTGCGGGTCCCGACCCTGCGACCAACCACAATAAGACCATAGGGCTCACTTCTGCGCCAGGAGATGGAAACAATAAACGTCATTAAAGGAAAACAAACACTATTGCTAGAATCCTTTCTCGAATGCTCGTGTTTTCACATAAACTGTTAAGTTTTCCAAATAAATGATTTAGCATTTTCTGTATGACGATATAATGTTGCTAGCACAGAAAACTAACTATTACTACTCGCTAGTCGCTAGTGTATCTAGATCCTAAGCCTAAGTTTGTAATAATGAAGGCAGACGAGAATGGGGAGATTCGTGGGAATCTTGTTGTTTGTTTCACACATCGAGGTCGGTATATTATTAGCGTGTCACTGACGCCTTGGTGGAATATTCCAGAAAATTGCCCATGATTTTGGAGTTAACCTCTGCTCAAACTAGATGGCGTTAGTTGAATTTTATATCACGCTGATGTTCCTCACGACGATGGTCAAATGGCACATAATCAGTGCGAAGAGATGTCTTCGAGTCAATCCATAAAAGAGGTCCACTATAGAAAGTTGCTGCAATTAGCAACCACGTCCATGCCCACGGACCTAATATTTTGCAGTGATGAGAGAAATGATAATAATCAATTATCACCTACACTATACATGCTTTATTGTAAATGCGAAAGTTTGGATGGACGGATGTTTGTTACTCAATCACGCCAGAACAACGGAATGGAGACGGGTGAATATTGGCATAGAGATTATAGTCCGGAATAATACTACTACGGCTACTTTTTTATCCCGGAAAATTAAATAGTTCCCGCGGGAACCAAAATACCTCAATCCACGCTTAGTCGCGAGCATAAGCTCTAGTCAAACTCTTAATTCAACCGATCAGAATAACTTCAACAATATAAACCATTCGCATAACACATCTTTTGTACTGAGAGAGCCGCATTCAATTCCCGCTAATTTTAATTTACAAAATGATCCTCCTAAATTGACTCAGAACAAAAGATAAAGCCGAAAATTGTAAATATTAGCACCACTCGACTGAAGACACTTTATTTGTTATTCGACGCGTTGTAACGTCTTTGAGTTCTTACCGCATGCATAATTTATTTTAGGTGAAGAGATGGTGAACGATTTCAAACGTATGAAATTAAAGCATAAAAATATTATTTAATTTTTCTTTTTTAATTATTTTTTTATTGTTAATATTCAAAAAATTAATTTAAATTCAAAAGATTATAATTATTTCTTTTTTAATTCAATTTAATTAGATACCATTCAGTCAATTTACAACTATACATATTTTTATAAAAAAAAACGTTATTAATATTATCTTCTAATTTAATATTTTTATAAAATTAATAGTACTTTTTCCAAGCGCTATGGGATTCAAAGATCTGACTATAATTATAATAATCAAACGTTAAAACCAGCGGCGGATTAGTTATCTTTTGTGCGCCCTCAAGATAACTAATCCGCCGATGGTATCACTGTTATTAACAAGGATTTGCTGAGAAGAATACGAAAAATAAAATGACTTCACACTAAACTCAATTTGGGGTGGCTTGTTTTCAAAAATGTTTTTTTTTAAATAATTTAAATTAAAAAAATAAAAAACATTTATTTCGACCATAAACCTCAAAAATTTTGTTAGTAAGAACACACACACAATAACCTAATGTTAATAAACCTAAAATTACCTTATCCTAAAACCTTATCTAAGACAGCCTTGATATGTCAGCATGTGCATCATATGACAATGGCTCAGGTACTGACAATCAAACCTGTCAGAAAATGCTCTCAGGATGCCATTGGAGCTAGCCCGCACCCTGCGCACCAGGGATGTGTACCGTTTGCGCATGATAGTGTAGAAGTAATCCACATGCGCATCGGCAAACATCCCTGACGCGCTGCAGTATCTAGGCAGACCCATTAACATCCTGAATGCATTATTATACTGCACACGCAGGGCATTGTACTGTTTCTGTAGCCTATCCACAAGTACTTTTACAGTACATTTAGTACTTTTTCTGAAGTATAATGACTATTAATTCAAAATTCAAATTCAAATGGAACATTTGGAAACTCCCACCAGGTGGAAAAACACCTCAAGCCAGTCTCTAGAAGCAGTTCAGGTACAAATAGCTCAAAGCCTTGTATAAATCTAAAAACCCCGTCCTACTGTGGACATATAAGACTAATATTTATATTCAGATAATATACTTACCTGCACAAATTAATTCTTTCACTAAAATCTAGTTAACTAGCTCTTTGTCTACAGCTTTATTTTATTGTTCAGTTTATATTTTGGGCGTTTGATTTTTTTGGAGATTATAATAATTTCTTTATTCTACGCTTGCGTCGTATTTCTCATGCGTCATATTTTAGTTATGACGCGTTTACATCAGGTCGGTGACAGAAAACGTCAGCCGTATTCAGACGTTTATGACTGAATACGGCCAACCGTAACAAATAGGTCGGTCACCACGAACAAGTGCGACCGAATGCGGTGGATGAATGTGTACAGTTAACATTAGTACTGACCGAAAACGGCCGTTGCAGACGAATATGGCCAAACCGACCTAATGTAAACGCACCATTACAGTTTTTTTAAGACTTTTTATATCGACTTTCACGTTAACATCAATTGTATTTTTAATGGTTGAGTGACTTTTACTGCATAATATATTTTCAAGCTTCACAATGTTTTTACTCAAGTAAACTTTTTTTTACTCCATCACAAGTTAGCCCTTGGCTGCAATCTCACGGTGAAAAGTGTTGATGATTGATATAGTGTATGGTAGTGGGGTATGTGGGGTATAGTAACCTGCTAGGAGTGTGACCTGGTAGGAGTGTGACCTGTTAGGAGTATGTATTAAACCTATACCCCTAATCAATATATTATATACACGGCCTCGTAATCATATGTTCGTTGCTCGTAATGAATCGCTTCAAGTCTTTGCCGATAGGGTAGTGAATAACCACGGCCGACGCCTGCCATCAAACCATACCAGAGACAAGGGTGAAAGTTTGTATGAAAGTCCGTCATTTCTCAAGTTATATCCATGAAACTTGCTGTACGAGCTACTGGTTGAAAATCAAGAAATATGTGTTTCATATTTTTGTTTAATTCTACCCCCGAAGGGGTCAAATAAGGGTTGGAAATTTGTATGAAAGTCCTTCATTTCTCAAGTTATAGCCATGAAACTTGGTAGGTATATGAACTACCAGTTAAAAATAAAGAAATATGTATTTCACAGTTTTTGAAAATTTTACCCCCAAAGGGGTGAAATGGAAAGTATAGGTCCTTCAATCACGCCGCAACAGAGCAACAGGTATTTTGCACGGGTAATTGAGGACCTGGAGAGTGTTATAGGCTACTTTTTATGCTGGAAAATTAAAGAGTGCCTGTGGGAAAACAAACTTATACCACGCGAACGAAGTTGCGAGCATCCGCTAGTTTAAATAATAATAAAAAAAAGATACGCGCCGAATTGAGAACCTCCTCCTTTTTTGGAAGTCGGTTAAAAAAGAATGGGAATGTGGGAATGAGGGTTATGATAGATCTCTTGTTTTAAGATGTTTTGTGATCTGGTGATACTAAAAGTTACCTGGCTGAGTTTGTTGTGGGCTCTTCTCAGACCAGGGCGCGTTTGGAACCCTCGTAGCTTTAGCTTTAAGATACCGTTAATTATCACCATCACGTCTTATACTTTGTATTTAAATCGACCATCAAAAACTTTATTGTGTAGGTAGCAATTTTAAATAAACTTTGACTTTGAAAAGAAATTTACTTGAGAAAACCTTTTTGCAACTCATCACATCATCATCACTACAGCCTATTAACGTCCCACTGCTGGGCACAGGCCTCCACTCTCATAGGAGAGCGGGAATTAGAGCTTAGACCCACCACGCTGCTCCAGTGCGGGTTGGCGGGCGGTAGTATTCTTTACTATCATAATATCATAGTAAAGAACACTTACCATCATGTGACCTATCTGTCTATCAACCCGTTAAACGAGCATAAATGTTATAAAAGCTCCGAAAATAAATCACTCAAAAGCTTAAACTAAAAAAAAAGAACCGCTCACAAATTCAGCTCTGAACGGGTTGGATATGAAAATATATTTTTATTTGGTTTTCATTTTTACCCGGAGTGGATTAAAAAACATAAAAAACATAAGTTCGAATTGATTGTACCTATCGAGAGTCCCGTACACAATAAACTGCTCAAGACTTCGTGCGCGTGGATTTAAATTTTTCGATTTCCGCGGGAACTTTCCGGGATAAAAAGCCTTAGCCTATGTCCTTCCCCGGGATACAACCTATTGTTGTACTAAATTTCGACAAAATCGGTTTCAATATGGGCCGGGAAAGCGTTTCACATTTATAATATTAGTATGGATACATATTATTTTTACAAAAACCGGAGATAGCTCTAAAGGTTGAAACCGCTGGTAATGGGTTGGAATGATGATGATGAATTAATTTCGAGTACGGGACCCTAAAAAAACTCAAGTTATTAAAAAACAAAAATACGTCTGTAGGCCCAATCCAATTCGCTAGCCGTTACACTACGGCCCGTATTTCCAAATAACCTTCGCTTGATTAAATTTTAATTAAAATATATATACCGTAGTTTTTTTTTCCACCCCATTTCACGTGATGCGTTGCTTGACTCCCAATTTGTAGGCTTTGAAGGAAAATTTATTACCTGAAACAGAAAAATGTTGTTTGTTAATTGTATTCCTAATACTAATTTTATGATAAGGCTCAAATCATCATATCATTATCATACTTCATACTTCATACTTAATATTATAAATGCGAAAGTCACTTTGTTTGTTGGTTTGTTGGTTTGTCCTTCAATCACGCCGCAACGGAGCAACGGATTGACGTGATTTTTGGCATGGGTATAGTTGAGGACCTGGAGAGTGACATAGGCTACTTTTTATCCCGGAAAACTAAGGAGTTCCCGCGGGAATAACAAAAAAACTTAAACCACGCGGACGAAGTCGCGGGCATCAGCTAGTGATGAATATTTTGAACTTTTTTACATTTTTAGGAACAAAATAAGTGATTTGAACAAAAGTATCGATCACGTTCATCGATATAACATGTAGATACTAGACGGGCCCTTTCATAGACCATAGTTGGGCGTCCGACTTGTGGTGCATGCCCCTCACCTGTATAAGCCTGTCCTTGTCCCCGCCATAGCGCTCTCCCGCTTTTCAAACTAGATGGTGGCAGTAAAATAAGTCCACATTATTTGTTTGACAGGGCCCGTCTATGTAAATTAAGGTCGTTGATCGCAATGTAATTTTTGTCAGTATTTCGGTTGACAGAAAAAAGAGCACCTGAACGGTCAGTCTCAGTTTTGATTCGATTGAACGTATAAGAATTCGATGACATTAGAGTCAAAGCGCAATAAACCTTAGAATCACATTGTTAGAGCTCAATTTAGTGTACGTTTTAAATTTACCATACGTTGTATCGATAATTTCAAATCGGCTGTACTGAATTTGTTACTTTAAATCAAGGGCATTTGGGTCGTTCCACAACTTGTGCCACTTACGAAATGTCGTGACTACAACGTACTATTGTATGTTACCTATTCTGTGACTCTTCCACCGGTTCGGAAATAAATTCTACTGAGAGAATTCTTATAAGCTAAATCGCTTAGCGGTACGTGCGGTAAGTGAGGGTGGTAAAATTAGAAACAGTAATAATCCGTGCGGTAATGCTACTTTTTTACGGGCTTGCAAAATGACATTAAAACAAGCTTATTAGGAACTTTTTATTTGGAAACTCCGCTATACGCGCAAACTTTCAGCTCGTCTTATGAGTCTCACATGTTTTAGCATTTCAGCGGGAACTTGCCCCGGGCATTAACGGTAATGTCTTTTTCGATATAGTTGCAGCCATTTTTTGAGAACCCCGTGGGAAATTCACTTTTTCGGGACGAAATGTATCCTAGCTCTAGGATGCAAGGTAACTTTATTTTAAATATATAAGCAAGCACTTGGTTGCAATCAGACCTTCTTTCTAGTGGTGATGCAGCCTAAGGAAGAGGACCTGGAGAGTGACATAGGCTACTTTTTATTCCGAAAAATTAGGGAGTTCCCGCGGGTATAAAAAATTGAAACAATGCGGACGAAGTCGCGGACATCAGCCAGTGTATAATAAAAAGGAATTATCTCTTTTACAAGATTAAGAAAAAAGATACAGAATCTTTTACATTGTTTTCTTTCGGCAAAGATAAAAAGTGACTGTAGGCATCCTTTGTCAGTGTAATTTAAACGCCCATTCATTTAGCACCAAACACCAACACAACTCACTCTGAATAGTTTTAATTCGCGAAATTTACACTCGCAAGAATAAAACACCGTCTTAACCGTTGATATATTCAAACCAAAGATACTTAGCATCCGCATAGCATAGCATAGATCCGTTTTGTACATGGTTGCCTGGTAAAGATCGCTTTAGAGAATACTAGCTGATGCCCGCGACTTCGTCCGCGTGGATTGAGGTTTTTGGTTCCCGCGGGCGGATCTCTTCAATATTCCTGGATAAAAAGTAGCCTATGTGTTATTCTAGACCATAATCTATCCCTGTACCAAATTTCATCCAGATCCGTTCAGTCGTTCTGGCGTGAAAGAGTAACAAACATCCATACAAACTTTCGCGTTCATAATATTATTAGTAAGGAAGATAATGCCGCCACTTGTACCATAGCTTAGTTTTATTGTTATTGTTTATAAGTGATTCTTGGTGCAAAATAAATAATTTTTCATTCATTCATTCATTCATTCATTCATAGCAGCACTAAGAAAGCACTATTTGCTTAAACGCTCAAGCGCCGTAAATACTCTGTCATTAGTATAAGGACTACGACTACGAATACAGAGGGACGAGTGGCCTAGTTGTGACAACGCATATAATCACTCGATTGCAAATGTTCAGCAACGTTGACCCAAGTCGGTAACTGGATGGGAGACCGAATTTGGAAGTTCAAATTTGGCCTTTTCGTGTCCTCCGTGCCTCGGAGAGCACGTTAGACCGTCGGTCCCAGTTATTATCACCAACATCTGATAATCATCGTTACAAACCTAAGAGTTGAAATACTTTCAGACCTTAAGTATAGCTGAAAAGAAATTTGATTTTGAAACCTCAGTTTTCTGCATCTACTTAATTTAAAGTCCAAGTAGAGGAATAAATTTTGTTTTGACAGATATTTTACAAAAAACAGTCACAAATCTATCAGAAGGATAAATGTTATAAGGTGTTGGAAAAATTGGTATTTAATTTAACGATTTCCAAAAAAAGGAGGTTCGAGTTCACACACGAGTTCTTTGTGTATTAAAAATTCATATTGTGTTATGACTGCTATAAATATTTCATTGCCTTCTTTTCGTTCATTTGAATTGTTTTTGCGGCTTCGGTCCCAAAAAGGGAAAAATACATAATCATTTCAAATATGGCCGACATTACGAATCCTTACCTGTCATCCACAGCCGTTTTATTAAAATTTTCGTTTTAATGTGAAAAACGTTACAAGTTTTTTTGCACACACACTCGTCCACTATAATATCTACCGTGCAGATGGTGAATCTCACAGGACATTGGCCACATTTTGGTCGAGAGGACATTAATTTATTATGTAAATGGTTATTATAGCCTAGTCGATTAGACGTTCGGCCTGTTGATCAGGTAGTCATGGATTCAATTTTCAAGCACGTTCCAATCCAACATAGTTTTGAGAGAACACAGAAAGGGGAAACTGGAGGAAGATAATAATAATAATAATAATAATAATAATAAAGTTTTTTATTAAAGGCATAAAACCCACTTGTAGGTATACATATTAACAATGTACCGTTAAAATATAAACCTAATAATAAAACAATTTAAAATAAAATAAAATAAAATAAAAATACAATCAAAACTTAAAACTATCTGAGAAGGTTAAAAAACTCTCCCCAGGTGTCATTGAAAAACAGCAGTATATATTCTTTGTCATCTTACTTTCTATTTCGTGTTTGATGAACAAATAGCCAATAAGTGAATATTGGACTAGGCATACCATCACACACCGTTTGTAAAATGGTATTTTGGGATTGCCTAATCCTCTCCCAGAAGGATGCCACTCGTGTTCTGATAACAGCATAAAAGTCAGGTACTCTCGATTCGACAAACATACCCGAAGCACTACAGTACCTAGGCAAACCCATCAAGATGCGAAACGCATCATTATACTGCACGCGTATTGCAGTGTAGGACTTCCTCAGAAAATTCGTCCAAAGTTGGCAGGTATAGAAACACTGACAATACGCGTTGAACAGTATTTTCTTGACAGGCTTGCTACATTTTCCGAATCTGCGCGCTATCATGTTGCATCGAATTGAGAGCGCCCTCCTTTCCCTCTCAATATCACAGTCGTCCCTTAGGTGCTCAGTCAAAACATGTCCTAGATATTTAAATTTTGTTACAACCCGAACTGCTGATCCATACAGAAAAACTTCCGGCACCCTCTCCGGACCTTTGCCTGCGCGGAAAACTAGCATTTCGGACTTATTTACATTATATTTCAGCCCATGAGCATCAGCATAATGCTCACAGACTGAGAGCAACTTTCTAAGTCCTTTGATAGAAGGGCTGAGAACTACCATGTCGTCTGCGTAACTGAGGCTATTAAAGCATGTACTACCAATGTGACATCCTATTTTTGTAGCTCTCAGCTCCTCTATCAAGTCGTTTACATATATATTAAACAGGTCAGGAGAGGTAATACCACCTTGACGAACTCCGCAATCTAATTTATAACAATTAGATGTCGCGTCGCCCCATTTAACACTATTTATTTGATTTCCGTACCAATATCTCAACAGACCCACCAATTCATTGGGAACACGAGCTTGGTATAACTTCGCCCAGAGAATTTCATAATTCACTAGGTCGAATGCTTGGCTTAAATCCAGAAAACATGCGTAAACTGACGTTTGCCGACTAGTGTAATAGCTTACCGCATGTTTTAAGCTAATTATTGCTGTGTCCGTAGAGAGACCGGGCCGGAAACCAAATTGTGCGTCATCAATGACAACATTTTTCAGCAGATCGGGTTGAATCAAGCGTTCCAAAATTTTTCCGGTGATGGTGCCTAAAGAAATAGGTCGGTAATTATTAATTGAGCCCAAATCGCCGGTTTTATTTTTGACGATCGGGATTACCACCGTTTTCATGAGATCTTGAGGAAGATAAGAATATCTGACACACAAGTTGTAGAAACTGCATAGCTTACTATGTAGTAACTCCCCTCCATATAGGACATGTTCAAGACTGAGCTCATCGTGGCCCGGGGACTTGCCTCTTTTCATTTCTCTAACAATTTTTGTCACTTGTACGGGGATAAATTGCACTGTTGGGTGGTCAAGTATACCTAAAGGACGACTGTTTGCAATCTCAGCATCAGAGTTCATTTGACGAGGCTGAATCTTGAACTTATCCGCAAACATGTTGGCTATCTGCTCATGACTTTGTACACCATTAACTTTCATGGGCAGACGAGGCTTAAAATTAAACTTCTTAGTTTCTTTCCAAAACTTGGGAAAATTACATTGTTTTCGATATGCAGCTAGAATGTCAAGTTTTACAATTTCTTCATTTTGCTGACACCAGCGCAGTTTATTTTTAAAATATTTACGAGTACTTACCATTTCATCGTATATAGGGCCAGCGGAAGGTTTTCCAGCCATAACCCAAGTCTCAAAATGTAACCGATATATCTCATGGCTTTCCTGAACATGGAAATTCCAACCAACAACTTGCTTTCTATTCTTAGTACTTTTATTACATCGCCCAGCTGACATCTTGGAACCTAGCTGCATAACGTGGACAATTTTGCTGTACAATTGGTCTATAAAAACTATATGATCATTAATTAAATCGCAATTTTGATTATTGTCACAATTTTTACACCTAAAACTATCAATAATATCGACTAGATTCGTTACACAATAATTATAGTATTTGTCTGTCTGTTCGTGATTTCTTACACCCCAACGAATACCAGTTTTATCAACTTGGTTGTCGTCGGTGGAAACACCCTCTGTCACTTCATTTAAATTACATATGACTTGTAACGGAAAGTGGTCTGACCACGAGACGTCATATAAAACATTTACAGTCAGTATAGTTTCCCATGCCGCCACTGTAGTAATGCAGTGGTCTAACCACCGACGACTTCCATGCGCTTCACTTATAAAAGTGAACGTGTCTGAGTTAGTACCTAACTTTAGACCGTCTGCCCATATCCACTGCTGCTCGTCACAAAAATGTTGTAATTCCATACCAAAATTAGCATTCGGATGCGCATTAAAATCACCTAAAACGTACACTGCTGCCACATCGTCGTTTTCTTCCGTAATGGCGCTTATCCTAGCCAAGCAGTCGGTAAAGTCTGGAAGGTTATCTATGTCATCGGTCGGCATGTAGACATTAAAAATTAAAAAAGATCTTAAGTTTAGTGTAATGCGAACCGCCATTATTCTATCTGTTGCACAGTTTAAAATCGAGACGTCTGTAAACCTTGTTTTTCTCCACATAATGGCAAGGCCACCATAAGGCCTTCCACGGAGTACACCAGTCGAGAGATCTACTGACGAACTTGCTGCGCAAGAAAAGTTTTCATCTATACTGTGTACAAAATCTAAGTCGTGGGGCAACAGCCATGTTTCCTGTAAGGCTACAATATCTGCGCCTCGACATAAATCGCGGATACATTGCACTGATCTCTTAATCGATTTACAATTAAAAGATATCATTGTAGTTTCTATTACAGGTTTGCTATTCATATTGATTAGTAGAAACGTTCTTTAAACCATGACGCTCACGAAAAACGCGATATTTCACACCTTCGGGCCAAAACTCGTTTTTTAAAAAATGTTCTAATTTACTACGGGATATTTTTATTTTAAATGAATTAAAGGACGTTTCGTATTTTTGGTTCAAAACCTGAACGTCGATGCACTCTTGTCCCATATCACGTATATGTGACCGCATATTTTCAATCGTTGTTGTTTTCGCCAACCTCGAAACATATACAAATGCGGGTATGTCTGCAACTGTTATTGTACAAGCGCGCTGTGCGGTACCGCACAAATTATTTCGTGGCATTCGTTTTTTCCTTTGCACGAGTGTAAACTCGGCGTCATCGCATTTAGTATTTTGAACCTTCTGGCTGGAAGACGTACGGTGCATTGTGGCTTGCGTCATATCCGCACTCTGCACAATGTCGCGGTACGTTGGTGTGTGCGCCGAGATCGTAGGTACGGAGTGATTGTCGGCTGGCCCAAGTGTAGACGCCGGGCGGGGTGCGACATCCTGTGTATGTTTCTCCGAAGTCATTACGGGCTTCAGGGAAGACTGCTCACCATTAGATTTTTTTGAATCCTTCGTAGATTCAGTCAAGGCTGTGCTGATAGTGGCACGCAAATCGTTTATTTCTGAACTGACATTAGTCTGAAGCGTGATTAATTCTCCTTTCGATGCTACTTCACTACGCAATATTGAAAGTTCTGACTTCATAGCCACAATGTCTTTAAGTAGTCGAGTAACATCTATATGATCAAACGAGACTGGTGGAAGACGACTCAGGTCTCTCGCCACAAAAGTTGGTAACGCGTTGGGATCGACTTCCTTGAGCAGTTTAATAACATCTTTAATGTTCCTTTTTCTCTTGTCTTCCCCTTTCCTCAGTATATTTCTAGCCGCGGCATCGCCACATGCACTGTACAATGTGCTTTTGCCCTCCTCCACTTCAGCATCAGTGAAATTTGTCGCACATATCTGCACAATGCTTAGTTCGTCGAGAACGTCTATCTTGTTTTGAACAAATGTCAAAAACTCGTTGATTACAACACTCGTCATCGTATATTACTTAGACCACACACATTTTTTTTAAACACTTGTATAGCGTGAAACACGTCCGCTCGCATCGGCGTAGTTTGCGACTTTTTTCATAACCCGATAACCCGATAACCCGGCATGGACATATATTTATACAGGGGAGCCAATACTGGAACGAATATTTTTATAAACTGGTCAGATTTATCACAACACTCATTCTCTGCACTCTAATGCAAAAAGACCCACCTTCAAGATGCAGACAGAATTTGAAAAAATTGGAATCTCTTCTAGTGCAATTTCGCGATCAAGTTGGACAGCATTCAACATTACAGTCACTCGAGTCTGGAAACATAATATATTTTATCTCGAGCTGTTTTTAAAAATAATACACCGATGAGAAAATACTCATGAACACCCAAAGAGCTGATTACAGCTGTGTTCTACCAGCTCAAACATTCTCTGTCTTCTTATTGGCCGAGTCTCTGCAATACTTTGATATAGTTTTCCTCCATCTCTCCTATTTCTCCTTCATTATTGTTATTTTTTCAAAGAAGATCGCCACAAGTATCTACCTGTCTTCACCGTCTATCGTTTTGTGTACAAGGATATTCACACGTATGTCTCCTATTTTTTGCGACAATTTCCTTCCTTTGTCTCAATTTATACAGTCAAACACTATGCATTCTACATTATTATAATTTAGAATATTTGTCTCTAACTGTTTAATTAGTAATATTCCGATTCCTAATATGATAAATAACACTGCCCATTCTTTGCTTTTTCTTACCTTCGTGCGAAAAGTTTCTCCCAGTATATGATAGTATTCCACAAATATATATAGAAACTCGAGAAACTCTTAGCGTCAGTGTCAGCTCGCAACGAGGTTAGGTCACACAGCTTCAAAAACTTTAATTATTTTCTCCCAACTGTTAAATTAGTAATATTCCAACTCCCAATATTTTAAATGACTATGATCGTTCTTTGCTCGTTCTTGCCAGTCGACGACAGCTGCATTCCACACTCATACACATTAACTTAGAAAACTCATTGGGTGTCTATAAGTCAGCAAACAAGTCAGACATCATTTCTATCCAATCATACAGCACTAGAAACTCTTAATTTCTCCAACTGTTAAATTAGTAATATTCCAACTCCCAATATTTTAAATGACTATGATCGTTCTTTGCTCGTTCTTGCCAGTCGACGACAGCTGCATTCCACACTCATACACATTAACTTAGAAAACTCATTGGGTGTCTATAAGTCAGCAAACAAGTCAGACATCATTTCTATCCAATCATACAGCACTAGAAACTCTTAATTTCTCCAACTGTTAAATTAGTAATATTCCAACTCCCAATATTTTAAAGCAATCGTACTTTGTTCTTTCTTGTTTTCGTGCGAAAACCATCTCTCAGTCGACGATAGTATTCCTTACTTTATACACAGAAACTCGAGAAACTCATTGTGTGTGTGTTCACAATCAGGTCAGACACCATTTCTCTACAGTCACACAACCCTGGAAATTTAGATATTTTCTCCACCTGTTTTATTAGTAATATTATACCTCCGTCAGATTTTATACTTGGGCGCATGTTTGTAGAATATCTCCACTCATTGATAATATAGAATGCTCATAGACCCTGCAACTTATAAGTTGGGTTAAGTGGTTTTGGGTATATGTTGCAGGCTTATGTTGTCTATTAGTATTGATCTGAGATGTATGTGTTTTACGCTTAACAACATATTCTTCCAAAAATCACTTGAAATTGATTCGTATTAATGTGCGGACATAATTTTTCAAGATTTTCTTTTGCTTTGTAGCTTTATCCACTCATCTGTCGTTACTCTTGATCTGCTTTGATCTTGATTTGTGTATTGTATTATTTAATTAAGTAGAAATTTTGAGCCAGCCGCATTCTGGTTTCCTAGAGCTTTCCTAATGTTAAGATTGCCTGGAAGAAATTGCTGTTTAGCGATAAGGCCGCCTGTTGTACCTATCCTTCTTCTTTATTTTATTTCATGTCTTATTGTCTTTGTTTTACTTGTGTGGTGCAAATAATGAGTTAAATAATAATAATAATCTGCAAAGGATCCTCTAAAAAGCTTAGCTAAGATAAAAAACACGAAGAATCAAAACTACGTTTTGGACAGGACGAAATTTCCGTTCAAAACGTAGTGTGTTTTCGCCATAAGCGTGAATTGTGAATGTGAAAACGTAACACCTGCAAATAGAATTGAAAGTGGAGAATTTTCATTTAAACTCAATGGCGTGCAATTTGAGCAAATAACGTTGCGTTCTAAAAACAGTGTATCTTAGCTCAGTGGTGTAAGCGTTTGAATATTAAGTAAAAGCTCGTGGGTTTGAATTTCGGATATGGAAAATCCCTACTACGGCTGAACTGTAGGTACATACACCCACTCTGGGTGGTGTCACAGACAAACATAATAATTTTATGTACAACTATATAAATGTATAATATGATAAATGTTGTCTGTATAACCATGGTTAAATACATAAATTATGTATTTTCTTTATTTCTTTACTAGAACCAGAGTGTACAATATTTTCAACTAGATGATGCCCGCGACTTAGAGTAACCTATGTCCTTCTCCGGGATGCAACCTATCTTTCGTCCAAATCGGTTACCGTCCCAAATCAAATCGTCCAAAGATGGGTGGGGAAAGCGTAGCAGACAGACACAATTTCACTGTTGTAATATTAGTATGGCTATGGATTAGATATCACTTGCTCTGCGGAAAATATGATGATTACTTAAACTTGCACATGTGCCTCCAAATTATGATTCTAACCAAATTATGAGTAAAAGAAAAAGTAAAAACATCGTAAGGAAACTTGTATGCCTGAGACTTCTTAAAAATGTTGTCAAAGGTGTGCTCTTTTCTGCCAATCCTAACTTGGTGAGCGTGGTGGACTATGGTTTAACACTTCTATTCTGAGAGGAGACTTTGCTCCTGAAAAAAGCTTATCATACTGTTGAAGATTATGTAAATGATAAAAGAGCATGGATTTGACTCGCTCTAGCAATGCTAAGGACTGCGGTTACTTACGTATCTACAAATTGATTTATATACCTAATAGTAAATATTTTTTTTCCAAAAGAGCAGGTACCTATTTTCGCTGGTCCTTCTCGGTAGGAACGGCATTCCGAACCAGTGGTCGATTCACTCGACTATTCAAAAGAACTTTAAAAGTTTTTTTGAATAAAATACAAAAAATACTTTTTTTTTAATATGTAAAAACTTTATTCAAATTAAAACTATAAAATACATTAAAATCTAAATTAAAACCTAAACATTTAAAATATTGAATGATATTTATTATTATACTCATTAAGAGCCTAGTCAAGAGCCGGTGGGTTGCCATGATTTTGAAGACGCGATGATTAAGTTACAAAATACTCAAATACAAAAAAAGGTTAATGCAAAAACTGTAGAACTAAGCAATCCAGTGTTCTATTTATATTTTCAAGTGGTTAACGTATTAAATATGCGCAACTCGCCCACTAACCGAAACAGGTCAACACACGTTAACCTCAAAATCATTTGCTGTTTCACGCAACTGGCCCGAGTATTTTGAAACATTAAAATATGAGGTTTCCATTCGTATTTTTTCCTAGTTAATAAGTGGCAGACTTACTATAAACTATTAACTATTACTTACTATACTTACTTACTTACTACCTAACTCAGAACAATATTCATACTTCCCTACTAATCTATACCAATATTAAAAATGGTATAGTGTGTGTCTGTCTGCTACACTTTAATGTCCCATCTTTCCAACCGATTTGGATGAAATTGGTATGATGGTATAGATATAGGTCAGATCACGGGGAAGGACATGGGCTACTATTTATTCCGGAAAATTAAAGAGTTCCCGCAGGAATTCCACGCGAACGAAGTCGCGGGCATCAGCTAAAAGTATAATATGCACGAAAGTAATACTTAATTTAAACAAGAATTATTATATCTTTAATTAGCATCCACAGTCCACCCCGTTGGGAGACCATTAGGCATCGGTCAAAGAATGCAAAAATAATTAAAGGACTGAATGAATGTTGCCAATTAAAAGTGATGTTAATGAATGGAATTCATTCAGAGGGATCAGAGGATCATTCTTATAATGAGGGGCGAGGTTAGAGTGGTGGCTTTTACTATAGTATTACGTATTTTATAACATTTACGATATCCGTCCAACAATTTATTTAAGTTTTGAAATGAGCACGCCTAAGAAGTTTCATAATATTTATTGACTGGCAACCATCGACAAAAAATGCACCACTATATGCAGGCAGATTTTTTATTACAATAGTGAAGCGACGTGTCCTTTTATCCGATATTTCGCTATTCGAATACTCATCTAGTAATTACCAGTACGAATTTTCTTTTCGAAATAGTCACGCAGCTGCAACACAAGCTCTCTTGATTGTCCTGCACCATACTATGACGGATTAAAGTACATCTTTGACGATGAATGGTCTCATATGACCTGCCTGATTGATGTACATTTTCTATACTGTTTTACATAAATTATTTATTTTAATACTGTATACCATATACTCTGTCATTTAAACGCTTGGGTATGTTTTATAAAACAATGAAAAATGTTGAGTGAAAATAAAATATCGATGTGTCAAATCGATTGAAACTTCTTCATCCATAAAATATAAAGTCGATTGTTGTCAAAAATCAAATCTTTAACGCATTAGGATATCATTGACTCGAGCTGCCAAAAGTTAAATATATGATTGGACAGAGAACAGCTGATGTCCGCGACTTCGTCCGCGTGGAATAAGTTCTTTGTATTTTATCTCGAGCTGTTTTTAAAAATAATACACCGATGAGAAAATACTCATGAACACCCAAAGAGCTGATTACAGCTGTGTTCTACCAGCTCAAACATTCTCTGTCTTCTTATTGGCCGAGTCTCTGCAATACTTTGATATAGTTTTCCTCCATCTCTCCTATTTCTCCTTCATTATTGTTATTTTTTCAAAGAAGATCGCCACAAGTATCTACCTGTCTTCATCGTCTATCGTTTTGTGTACAAGGATATTCACACGTATGTCTCCTATTTTTTTGCGACAATTTCCTTCCTTTGTCTCAATTTATACAGTTAAACACTGTGCATTCTACATTATTATAATTTAGAATATTTGTCTCTAACTGTTTAATTAGTAATATTCCGATTCCTAATATGATAAATAACACTGCCCATTCTTTGCTTTTTCTTACCTTCGTGCGAAAAGTTTCTCCCAGTATATGATAGTATTCCACAAATATATATAGAATCTCGAGAAACTCTTAGCGTCAGTGTCAGCTCGCAACGAGGTTAGGTCACACAGCTTCAAAAACTTTAATTATTTTCTCCCAACTGTTGAATTAGTAATATTCCAACTCCCAATATTTTAAATGACTACGATCGTTCTTTGCTTTTTCTTGCCAGTCGACGACAGCTGCATTCCACACTCATACACATTAACTTAGAAAACTCATTGGGTGTCTATAAGTCAGCAAACAAGTCAGACATCATTTCTATACAATCATACAGCACTAGAAACTCTTAATTTCTCCAACTGTTAAATTAGTAATATTCCAACTCCCAATATTATAAATGACTACGATCGTTCTTTGCTCTTTCTTGCCAGTCGACGACAGCTGCATTCCACACTCATACACATTAACTTAGAAAACTCATTGGGTGTCTATAAGTCAGCAAACAAGTCAGACACACAATATACAGCACTAGATTTCTCCAACTGTTAAATTAGTAATATTCCAACTCCCAATATTTTAAAGCACTCGTACTTGGTTCTTTCTTGTTTTCGTGCGAAAAGTTTCTCCCTGTCTACGAAAGTATTCCACAGAAGACATAGAAACTTTTGAAACTCCTTGTGTGTCTGTATATTCAAGTCAGGTCAGACAAAGGTCTGGAATAGCTGATGTCCGCGACTTCGTCCGCGTGGAATAAGTTCTTTGTATTTTATCTCGAGCTGTTTTTAAAAATAATACACCGATGAGAAAATACTCATGAACACCCAAAGAGCTGGTTACAGCTGTGTTCTACCAGCTCAAACATTCTCTGTCTTCTTATTGGCCGAGTCTCTGCAATACTTTGATATAGTTTTCCTCCATCTCTCCTATTTCTCCTTCATTATTGTTATTTTTTCAAAGAAGATCGCCACAAGTATCTAAATCAAATCAAATCAAATCATTTATTTGCATAGATTGCCTAGTACAATAATTGGTGTTACATTATTAATATTAATTTGAACTACAATCTGCCGTGTATTGGCATGCAAAAATTATATAATAATAATACCTAAATACTTATTCTAAACATCATTTAATTCTAATTATCAATTAAATTATACTATATTTATTATTCTATACAATTTTATATCAGACTACCTATTTTTTTTTTTTTTAATTCCTTGTACCTTTTATATTCAATACCGTCAGCCTTATTTTACTAATGTTCTATAAATGTCCATACTATTCATATATTTGTGTCTGTTAAATACTTCTTAATTGTATAATATCTTTTCTTCAGCAAAAATTCTTTAATTTTTTGTTTAAATGTTAGGATATTTAGATTTCGGTCAGCCAAAGATGCTGGTAGTTTATTATATAATTGAGGTGCCATATTAAAGAAACTATTGCCATAAAATGATGTTGCATGCTGTGTAAAGCACAGTTTATTCTTTCTGCGTTCATTTTTAGAGTATCTAAACAGTTGATAATTTGTTTTAATGAATACTAGCACTTCATATATATACAAGCATGGACAGGTGAGTATTTTAAATTTATCGAAATATGGTTTACACGAATCAGTGGGGCTCAAATGGCTTATGGCTCTTACACATTTCTTTTGACATTTAAAAACTCTATCCTTGTCGGTTGAATTTCCCCAAAATATGATTCCGTATCTAATATTAGCTGTTACATATGCGTTGAAAGCTATTAACACTGCTGACTGGTTTACAACTTTAGAGAGCATGTACAATGCAAAAGAGAATCTATTTAGCTTCATACATAAATTGTCAATATGGTTTTTCCAATTTAAACAGTCGTCAATATATAAGCCTAAAATTTTTGTGTTTTTTATTTCTGATATTTTTTTTCCTAAATAATTAATGTCCAATGTTATTTTATTACGTCTATTTACAAATGTCATTATTTTAGTTTTATCCAGATTTATAATTAAATTGTTGCATGTCAACCAGTTTATGATATTTTCAACAGTACTATTAATGTCATCCTGGAATGAATTCAAACTTTCACCTATAAATATAACTGTGCTGTCGTCAGCAAATAAACCGTCTACCTGCGTCTACCTGTCTTCATCGTCTATCGTTTTGTGTACAAGGATATTCACACGTATGTCTCCTATTTTTTTGCGACAATTTCCTTCCTTTGTCTCAATTTATACAGTTAAACACTGTGCATTCTACATTATTATAATTTAGAATATTTGTCTCTAACTGTTTAATTAGTAATATTCCGATTCCTAATATGATAAATAACACTGCCCATTCTTTGCTTTTTCTTACCATCGTGCGAAAAGTTTCTCCCAGTATATGATAGTATTCCACAAATATATATAGAAACTCGAGAAACTCTTAGCGTCAGTGTCAGCTCGCAACGAGGTTAGGTCACACGGCTTCAAAAACTTTAATTATTTTCTCCCAACTGTTGAATTAGTAATATTCCAACTCCCAATATTTTAAATGACTACGATCGTTCTTTGCTCTTTCTTGCCAGTCGACGACAGCTGCATTCCACACTCATACACATTAACTTAGAAAACTCATTGGGTGTCTATAAGTCAGCAAACAAGTCAGACATCATTTCTATACAATCATACAGCACTAGAAACTCTTAATTTCTCCAACTGTTAAATTAGTAATATTCCAACTCCCAATATTATAAATGACTATGATCGTTCTTTGCTCTTTCTTGCCAGTCGACGACAGCTGCATTCCACACTCATACACATTAACTTAGAAAACTCATTGGGTGTCTATAAGTCAGCAAACAAGTCAGACATCATTTCTATACAATCATACAGCACTAGAAACTCTTAATTTCTCCAACTGTTAAATTAGTAATATTCCAACTCCCAATATTATAAATGACTATGATCGTTCTTTGCTCTTTCTTGCCAGTCGACGACAGCTGCATTCCACACTCATACACATTAACTTAGGAAACTCATTGGGTGTCTATAAGTCAGCAAACAAGTCAGACACACAATATACAGCACTAGATTTCTCCAACTGTTAAATTAGTAATATTCCAACTCCCAATATTTTAAAGCACTCGTACTTGGTTCTTTCTTGTTTTCGTGCGAAAAGTTTCTCCCTGTCTACGAAAATATTCCACAGAAGACATAGAAACTTTTGAAACTCCTTGTGTGTCTGTATATTCAGGTCAGGTCAGACAAAGGTCTGGAACAGCTGATGTCCGCGACTTCGTCCGCGTGGAATAAGTTCTTTATATTCCGACGGGAAGACCTTAATTTTCCGGGATAATAAGAAGCCATGTCACTCTCCAGGTTCTCAACTATACCCATGCAAAAATCATGTCGATCCACTGATTTGTTGCGGCGTAATTGAAGGACCAACTAGCAAACCAATCATACTAATATTATAAATGCGAAAGTGTGTTTGTTTTCGCTAAAACTTCCATACTAGAAGCACGTTTTTAAGTTCGATAAAGAATTGTTGATTCATATCAACAATTCTTTATCGAACTTAACTTGAGTTATCATCATCCCTATTTGTGCATTATTTGACACAATAAATAAAAACCGGCCAAGTGCGAGTCGGACTCGCGCACCGAGGGTTCCGTACAAACATGTAGTAAGTTTTAAATTATTAAAAAACACGTTTATTGTATGGGGACGCCCCTTAATATATATATTTTTTTAATTTTTAGTATTTGTTGTTATAGAGGCAACGGAAATACATCATTTATGAAAATTTCAGCTTTCTAGCTATCACGGTCTATGAGATACAGCCCGGAGACAGACAGACAAACAGACAGCGGAGTCTTAGTAATAGGGTCCCGTTTTTACCCTTTGGGTACGGAACCCTAAAAACAGTTTGCGTTAATATTAATGTAGGTTTAAAATTTAAATAATGTCACCAAAAATATGGATATTTTAACGAATGATTACATCTCTTGTTACTGACGCAGCGGATTCATTGAGCCTTATACTATGATGTATTGGACAACTGTAATTAATTGGTATTTTTTATATAAAAAGCTTCTGTTTTTAATGAATTCATTAACTTTTCTTCAGAATAGGTGCTTATAAAGCTTCATAAATACATTAATTTCTATTACATTTTCACACTTCCACGTAGTTCTTATAAGCTCAGTAGGAAAAGAGCCGCGTCGTAAGCAAGATGTTGCGGGTCCGAATCCCTATCACGAATTTTGCAAATTTTGTATTTTTTTGGTAATCTTACTGTTATGCTGAATTGGTAGGTATACTCTTCTACATTCTTCGGGAGAACTAGGTATATTTATTTATTTATTTACGTCAGAGGTATCCATCCTAATTCCAAGGTATATATATTTACTGCACCTTCATTGCATGAAACGTAGATTTTAATCGGTAACCCAATATGGATCAAAGCTTCTTTACTCTTGAACTTTATTATTTCACTACAAGTTAGCCCATGACCGCGATCTCACCTGGTGGTAAATGATGATGTTTTTTTTTATCTACTACAAGTTAACTGCGATCTGCCCTGATGGTAAGTGATGATGCAGTCTAAGATGATGGGGGGCAAACCTGTTAGGGGCATGGCAGTTATATTAAAGTTTATTATAACTGCCATGCCAACTAGAAACCGAATAGGGGTATGGGTTTAAATTAAACCCATACCCCTATTCGGTGTCTACACGGCATCGTTCTCATGGAAACGTGGAAACCTCCCACTCATATAGGTAAGAACGCAGTTAAGTAGGTACTTATGTACAAACAGGTAACTTCTAGGAACTTGATCTAACGAAGAAGGAAGTTAAGGATCTACTTATAGGATACGGAATATAATAAAACTAGCTGACGCCCGCGACTTCGTCCGCGTGGTTTAAGTTTTTTGATTCCCTCGGGAGCTCCTTAATTTTCCGGGATGAAAAGTAGCCTATGTCACTCTCCAGGTCCTCAACTATAACCTTGCCAAAAATCACGTCGATCCGTTGCTCCGTTGCGGCGTGATTGAAGCACAAATCAATAAACCAACAAACAAACACACTTTCGCATTTATAATATATTATAGTATGATAGAATTAGCTTATTTCCAAGTATCAGTGGGTGAGCAAATCGAATTTTGAATGCACTTTGAAGGTCTAGCCCCACTACAGATGCACGGCGCGGCGCGACAGGTAGCGGTAAATATTATTTGTATCAGGTTGTATGGAGCTGGGCCCACTTAACCGACGCGGCGCGGAGATGCAGTGCGACATTATTGTACAAAGAATACTTGCCGTTATGGGCCGCGACTCTGTAGAGGGGCTAGACCTTTAAAGGTAAATGGAATGGCATGGAGCGTTACATCCAACAAATGATTCTGTGAAAACCCTCCTCGCGCTAAGATGGGGGCTCATTTTGTTTTCAATACAAAATCAATGGGCTTTTTATGGATTTATCTACCTTTAGGTGTAGTGGTAAGCCGTCGATCCAGGTTATTCATTGATGTAGAATTTTAGTACCTATATTATCCACTAACATCATAATAAACGTTAAAGTCCGCCAACACGCATTGGAGCAGCGTGGTGGGTCTAAGCTCTACATCCCTCTCTCCCAAGAAAGTGGAGGCCTGTGCCCTGCTGTGGGACGCTAATGGGCGGGGGTGGTGGTAGTTATACCTATATTTTACGTCTACTTAAATAAAGAATCTTTTAAAAATACAACAGTCACGTTATTCTGATAATACCCGGGTTCGTTGAACCGAAATAAAATGAAGGTTACGGAGAAAAGGAAAAACAATAGATTGAAAATTCCCACGGCCGTTGCTCAAGAAACACGTACAAATCAACATATTCCAAATCAAACTCTAAATCTAAATAGATAAAAATCAAAATCAAACAACCTATTAAGATAACGATCGTATCTAACGATTTTAAACTCTAAAGCTGATATCATAGAGTTAATTTTCACATGTAGGGTTTGTTTAAATAGTCATAGGTTAGATTTTTCCCAGAGTGGGGCACCTATAAAGTACTGGGAGCGTATAATATCTTACTTTTGTCTGGGAAACAGCTTTTTGTATGAACAATCGGCATACAATAGCGATTATGACTGTTTCCTACCTACGAGTGTATCCGTTACTCACATAACATAATGTTGGAATGAATCTTCTAACGAATAACAAAAGGATTTTCAATTACTACTATGGTATATATAAGTACCTACTTAATGTAAGGTTTTGCTTTTTAAAAAGAGCAAAGTTTTTGAGTTTCTGTCGGCTCTTCTCGGTAGAATTATCTTTCCGAACTGTAAATGTACTCATGTGTAAACATTGGTATTGAATAGTATAAAGCTAGAGTCGTAATTACTTGTCACAGATTTGACTCTCTCAGCTACGCTTCACTTCACACACTTTAATAATTATTAATGACTTTTTTAAAGAAGGTTCTGTTGCTAGAACCTAAGGTAGGTAAACAAAGATGGAAACGGGCTAACTTGTAGGGTTTTATTTAGTTACTAATTGATGGCCGCGTCTTCGTCCGTGACTTCTTTCGCGTGGATTGAGGTTTCACTTTGCCTATGCGTTATTCCAGACTATCGACTATTTCTGTGCCAAATTTCATACAGATCCGTTTGGCCGTTTATGGCGTGATTGAGTAACAAACATCCATCCATCCATTCAAACTTTCGCATTTGTAATACTAGCTGATGTCCGCGACTACGTCCGCGTGGATTGAGGTTTTTTGGTTCCCGCGAGAACTCTTTAATTTTGCGGGATAAAAAGTAGTCTGTGTTTTTGCTGATAATAATCTATCTATGTGCCAAATTTAATGCAGATCCGTTCAGCCGTTATGGCGTCATTGAGTTACAGACATCCATCTATCCAAACTTTCGCATTTGTAATATAAGTATAGATTTTATCGTAAGCGGATCGCTCCTCTCGTCCACTCCGGCGGCACTCTTATGCTAAACAAACATAAACTTACACTTTAGCGGCTTTACCGCCTGTAGAGAAGCCGTGTTCGGTTTACACAGGACACAGGATAGAGGACGTCATTTGGCTGGATTAACTGTGTCCCTAGCCATACTAATATTATAAAGTTTGCTGCTGTAACGGCCCTTTTCAATCGATTCGGATGAAATTTTGTATAGAGATATTATGTTGCATCCTGGGAAAGGACATAGGTTTATTTTTACATGTCTCTGTAGTCTGTATCTAGTGCCCAGCATGCACCCGCAGATATTTAAATTAGTAACTTTGTTTTTATTGTGTGTACTAACATAGCTTTTAGGGTTAATACTGTACTAACAACATATTATGGACTAAGAATAAGGGTCCGAAATAAACAAATTTTATTTATTTATTTTGTCGTGGATACTAAGAAGTTCCCGCGGGAATTCATCAATGCTGACAAAGTCGTGAGCATCATCTAGTTCAAAAATATGCAAAACCGCCACAGACGATAACCCGTTAGGAACGAGAAGCACTCACGGACGATAACCTCAAGTTAGTCACTAAACTACAGTCTGCAAACTAAAACTACTTCACTAACACTAACGCTAACACTAACACCGTGCGGAGGCAAGCAAGCATACCTAATTGCCATGGTTTGTCAAAGGCTTTACGAAGGACTCGAGATTTAGTGCCTATACACACGTGCGACACGATTACATAAATATCTTGACATTAATGTAATCCATACTTACTTAACATTATAAATGCGAAAGTTTGTCTGTCTGTGTACCTATCTGTTTGTCTTCTACGTTTTCATGGCCCATCTGTTGAACCGATTTTGAAGAAATTTGGTATAGTAATAGTTGGTATCTCGGGGAATATCACGTAGGCTACTTTTTAACCCGGAAAATTAAAGATAATTTTCCGGGTTAAAAAGTAGCCTACGTGTTGTTCCAGACTATAATCTATCTTTGTGCCAAATTTCATCCAGATTCGTTCAGATGTTCTGGTGTGATTGAGTAACAAACATCTATCCGTCCATCCAAACTTTCGCATTTATAATATTCGTATTGATATTCAAAATGAACATTTATTATGATCTCTGAATCGTGAATTCAAAAAATGTCAGGATGTCGGAATGAAGCCATTATATCGCAGAGGAAGAGAGATAGAGTGTAATTCTGTTTTGTCACGTACGATTTATCCAAGCTAGGGTCTTTGCGTTTTGTCATTTAAGGACCCGCATTTTTTTGCCGTCGCCAGCATAAAGTGTGCGCACACAATTACAGCCTTGTTAAACGTTCGCGTCTTACGAATACACAAAGTGAAAGAAAAAAAGACGCCTATTAAGGGCCTTTCTTCTGACATAAAGGGAATAAAGGGTTTGCACCTTTCTCAGCACCTCGAGTGAGAAACTCCGCACGTTACAGAATATATAGGCTCTTCAGTCAGCGTTTCTTTTTTTTGCGTTTAATACGTGTTTTTCAGGAGTTCTTGGGGTTTAATTGGCAACAACACGAATAAAAGAGCAAAAACACTACGGAAAAAAATACTGTCGGAAAAAAGTCTTTGTAAGTAACTTACATTTGGAAGTGCGCAACCTAGCGACAGGGAAAACTACTTTTCCAATGCGTGCGTTTTGCGCACACGTTTATGAAAACTATTTTAATTTTGAAATATTACATTACCAGTTTTATAACCCCAGTTCTTCCTTGTAAGTGATAATAAATTAAAAATGTAACCTCCAGCGGTCTAAGTTAGTTTACAATTTGTTAACTCAACAATTGTGATTATTAGCAAAAGCATCAATCACAAAATACTTACCTCAATCATTATTTGACAATAATAGGGATGATGAATATGTAAAAAAGCATAACTTACTCATTTTTAAATACAGGGTCTCCTAAAAGATCACATTCTCGGTGCGTTGAATTTTGATGTCTTCACAACTATGTATTTCATACAAGAAGCGCAATTTCAAGTTTGATAAAGAGTTGCTGATTTGATTAAGTTGTCATCATCATCATAATTAAAAATAAAAGAATTCCTACATCTAGTGCACTAGATGTAGGAATTCTTTTAATTTTCGCGAGAAAAATTACTTTTACGGTTGCACAGATGGGCCGTGAAAGCGTAGCAAACAAACAGATAGACACACTGTTTCGCCATTGATCTAGAATTTTAGTAGGTTTCGCATTTATAATATAAGTGTGGATTTAACAACGATTAGCCATCTATTAGGTGTATGAGTTGTATGAAATTAATTTTAATATACTACGTATTTTACTGGTAAATGTATAAGTCCCCTTAACAATAAAGGCGGGTACTGGAGGCATTAAGGCTCCTAACCGACTTAATTTATATTCTATTCTATTTATTTTACAAGGGATGTTATTATTTACCCACGGAATAAAATGGGAAAAGGGCGGGGACGCTTCTTTGTGTCAGGGTATAAATAAGGGTTTGTTGCGCCGCGGGTTTATATGGATTACGATAGATACAACTAGATTTTAAAATATCGGATAGCAGCAGATATCACTTTGCGTAAATACATGACAACCAAGAACTAACATCATATTATTAGTTTATAAGACACTAGCAGATGCCCGCGACTTCGTCCGCGTGAAATAAGTTTTTTAAATTCCCACGGGAACTCCCTAATTTTTCGGGTTAATATATACAGCGACACTCACAAATAATGTGGCTTTCTATTTGTACCAGAATTTTCAAAATCGGTTCAGTAGATCCAGAGATTACCCCCTACAACGTCACAAACTCACAAACTTTACCTTTTTAGGGTTCCGTAGCCAAATTTGGCAAAAACGGAACCCTTATAGATTCGTCATGTCTGTCTGTCTGTCTGTCTGTCTGTCTGTCTGTCTGTCTGTCTGTCTGTCTGTCTGTCCGTCCGTATGTCACAGCCACTTTTTTCCGATCCTATAAGAGCTATACTGTTGAAACTTGGTAAGTAGATGTATTCTGTAAACCGCATTAAGATTTTCTTACAAAAATAGAAAAAAAACAATAAATTTTGGGGGTCCCCATACTTAGAACTGAAACTCAAAAATTTTTTTTTCATCTAACCCATAGGTGTGGGGTATCTATGGATAGGTCTTCAAAAATGATATTGAGGTTTGTAATATCATTTCTTTCTAAACTGAATAGTTTGCGCGAGAGACACTTCCAAAGTGGTAAAATGTGTGTCCCCCCCCCCCGTAACTTCTAAAATAAGAGAATGATAAAACTAAAAAAAATATATGTTGTACATTACCATGCAAACTTCCACCGAAAATTGGTTTGAACGAGATCTAGTAAGTAGTTTTTTTTTTAATACGTCATAAATCGTAAACCGCAATTTACCTTTCATTCAATCAACTCAAATATTTTAAAAAAAACATTTAATTTAAAACTTACTACAGGTTTGTACGGAACCCTCGGTGCGCGAGTCCGACTCGCACTTGGCCGGTTTTTATAATATTAGTATAGATATTTAATTATATTAGCCATACATATATTCATACTAGCTGATGCCCGCGACTACGTCCGCGTGGATTGAGGTTTTTTGGTTCCCGCGGGAACTCCTTAGTTTTCCGGGATAAAAAGTAGCCAGACTATAATCTATCTCTGTGCAAAATTAAGCCAGATCCGTTCAGACGTTGGGGCGTGATTGAGTAACAAATATCCATACCTACATCCATACATCCATACATCCATACATCCATCTATCCAAACTTTCGCATTTATAATATTTATTCATATTCATATGTGAGGGATGTCTGGACAACTAATGTTTTGGAAGTGTTTATAATTTTTATGAAGAACTAGAGGTACATTGGACAGCTGATATCGGCGTTACTTTGCGAAAGACCATGATAATCAAGGAGCAAGAAGCCTAATTCGCTATAATCCGCCAAAGCAGACAAATCTATGTGGTACAGCGTGTAGCTCGCGATATTCACCGCCCGATAAGCCAGCAATTCGCACCGCCACAACACCACACCACACAAATTTTCCAAATTATTCTCGACGTATGTTTTATTGCAACACCGGAGCATCCTCAGGAGATGTTGACCCGACACTGCACGATTTTAAAGTAGAAAGAGGCCTTAATAAGAAAAAACCGGTCAAGTGCGAGCCAAAGTTGCGCAGAAAGGGTTCCGTACCACCGCACAATATAAATTGTTTTAGTAAATAACACCACGTAATCAGCAGTGAATAACTAGCTTACACTATGGCGCTAAGCCGACAAACAATTCGACACCCTTTAAGTAAGGAATCCTAATTATCGAATTTCGTTTACCTTGCTTCTTACACTTACAAAGAGCCAAAGGCCTACCTGGCAGGCTAAAAGCTTACCTAAAAAAACTTGAAATAAATTGAATAGGTTTAATATGGTTTAACCTTAACCGATCCATCAATGTTCATTATGTTAACGTTAACCTATTATCACTTAAAACCTTCCCTCCTGTACACCCTCGTACCATTTAATTTTTCCAGAGCCTTTTGTTATTTTCCGAAGGTATTGAAAAACTGATTCACGCGATCTTATAGGGTTGACACTAATCTTCCAACGTATTTTTGGGTAACCACTACCTTATTTGGAGCAACATATTATCATACTAATATTACAAATGCGAAAGTGTGTTTGTTTGTTGATTTGTCCTTCAATCACGTCGCAACAGAGCAACGGTTCGACGTGATTTTTTGTATGGGTATAGTTGAGGACCTGGAGATTGACATAGGCGAATATTAAAGAGTTCCGTGGGAATTTAAAAAATCATATTCCACGTGGACGTAGTCGCAGGCAACAGCTAGTGTTTTTATATCTGGCAAAAAATGGCTGTGTTCATCTGGCTAAGATACTGTAGCCCCACAAACTTATCTGCCAATCAAGTGTACATTGACCTCCATTCAATATTTATCCCACGAGGCTTTCAATGCTTTTTCCTGCTGGAAAAGAGCAATTGCCGAGTTTCTAGTCGGCTCTTCTCAGTAGAATCTTCTTTCCAGACCGGTGGTAGAGTTAAAATAAGACGTATAATTTATCAAGAGACACCTATAGGTATTCATGCCATATTATGAAATAAGTAAAATAAATCAAAGAACACCTGTATGTTCCATACGAAATAAACTAAATGAGTATTGAGTACCTACTGAGTACCAACGCAATACTTATTCTTATAATTTTAAACAAACAAACGAAACTAACATATTATGATGGCATAATTTTAATAAAAAAATAGTTTAAAATTGATTCGTTCCTTCATCTAGACTTAAAGCGATTTTTGATCTTCTTTTATTTAATTTTAAAAACGTTGACAACCCTACCATACAACCCCACACCTTTTGTTTACACGCTCATATTTATAAACTCACCCAAACAAAAAATAAAAATCCAAAAACAGCCATTACACCTTTAAAATAGAGTAGAAATTCGCTGTAAACGTTGTATAGACTAAAATGGACCTCGATTTCCTAAATCACTGATTGAATTTAACTTGCAGGTTGTTGTTCTATGTAATGGGTTCTAGTCCGGGGGTTGTTATTGAAAAGGCTTAGGGCTGGTTCCGTAAGGCTTAAGCCTTCCCTTCTGACTGTGGTCCGACCTTATGTATTGTACTTAAGTGATTTTAAAGTCGTAATGCAGCTTTTGCTTTGTCCACTACTATTAAGCCTTTGACTGCGATTTTACCTGATGGTAAATCGTGATGCAGTCTTAAATGGTAGGGGGCTAACCTGTTAGGGGTACGGCATTTATATTAAACCCATACCGCTAATCAAATTACGATAATTATGATATGTATATAGGTACTATATACTCGTATGTATTTAACTCAGTTTTAATTGTTATTTATTTATTGCGTCTGTGTTTATTGCTGCCAATAAAGATTTTTCTATTCTATTCTATTCTTATCGATTTCTACCTATACACGGAGTCGTACCGAAACTAAACCACTTTGCGGCACGTCTATGCCATCAGGATATTAACTAGCCACAGATAAAATTCAGAAATTATAAATTCCCAAATTAACCCTGTTAGACGTCAAACCTGGCACCTCTCATTATAAAACCACAGCGTTGACCACTGCGCCAGATAGGTCGTCAAAAACGTTATGTTAAGGACCGTAAAGAGTTACCCGGAACTTTCCGGAATTTCCGGAGCGTTCCCGGGATATATTCAGAGGCGCTGTATGCACTCATACCATTGGGAACACCTCTACGAGATGCTGCATCTAATCAATGTGTGATGAGCTCCTCTACTGTGTACGTACCTACTTGATAGCTTTTGGTGTGTTCATACGTACGTTACACGTATGTTATGTATGTATGTACTAGAGATAGCTTCAGTTGTGAAACGAGGGTATAAAACATTTGTCCTTTTACCTCCTTTTTACCCGACTGCGGAACGCACAGGGTTATGTGTTCATCAGTCTATATATGTTTGTATGTTCCTTGCAGGACAGCTACAGCCTAAACGCGTGGACCGATTTTGATGATTCTTGCACCAGTTTGTGCCGAATATATCATTAGAGTGTCACTGTGGAAGCCAAATTTGAGAAAAAACAAAATGGCGCCGTCTAGAAGCCATAATGTAACAAATTAAAAAGTAAAAGTCGATGAACTATGGCAAGTGGGGTGTCGATGAAAAGGTCTTGCAAAATCATAGTTAGGTTTCCTTGATCATTTTCTCATTTTAACGATCATTTAGGATTTACGAGGTTTCAAAGGTTGTTTACCTTTGTGTCACATTACAGAAAAAACGGCTGAACCGATTTTGATAGTAATTGCACTAATAGATTTGTTTTAGTCTTCCGAGTGTCACAACGGAGGCCGAATTTGAGAAAAACAAAATGGCGTCGACTAGAAGTCAATAAATAAATGAAATTCGATAGGCTATAAGCAAGTGGGGTAGGTATCGTTAGATAGGTCTTTTAAAATCACACCTAGGTTCCTTAAACCATTTTTCCGTTTAAATGATAATTTAGGATTTACGAGCTTTCAAAGGAAACGTTTAAAGTTCCTACTCATATCATCTATAGGATCTATCAAACTAGGTGGATTATCTCAAAAACCACTCAACCGATTTTAAAACTTATATCCTTATAGAAAGCTACATTATTACAACTTTAAAAAAAACTTTCAAATTAAATATTACAAGCATTGATGTATAATTTTTGTACCTACCTATATTTCAAGCCATGTTTACTGCCATTGTGTGTGCATTTTATGCGTGTGTATGTATGTAGGTATCTTCTAGTGCTTCTTTATATATAAAAGCAAAATACCCACCACTCATTCACTTATCACGATATCTCAGAAACTACAAAGAATGTACAAACTTGAAAGGACTTGTCCAAGATTGGGCCTTGAACATGAACCAAGATCGATTATTTAATACACGTGAATAGAGATCCTAAAATATGGCTTATAGAATAATTTACACATTTTTAAAGGACCCCATTTTGGAGAAAAATATTATTTTATTTTGTGCCGTTTTTAGATCTTTGCCTGAATCTTAACAACAGTTTTAAAAAAAACTTGATTGTCTTTGTCACGTATATCATAGAATGATTGTCAAATGTCAATGTCAGTTTTGTATGACATTAAAGTGACAATAACAGGTGCGTTCCACTAAGCGTTCACAACGATCACGCTCACGACCGCAGTTTTTGTTACTGTCGTAAACTCAAGTGGTATGGATTATAGAGCGTTTTGAGCGTGGAGGTAAATAATACAAACGGCGAGTTAGTTAAAAGAAAGCAAAAGATTTAAGAGGTTAGGTTATAATCTGTATAAGCCTTGAAAATAAACTGAAATGATTATTGTTTAAATCGATTTATATTGAAAAAATTATAATTTAATAAAATTATAAATTTTTTCAATAAGAAAACTAACTTAAAGAAGGCTAACTTAATTTTCATTTCTAAAGTTAGTTTATATTATTGGCAATCAAGGAAAAATGTATACATTATAAACTGCAATTAATTTTTTTAAACTTGTTTTACATAGTTAATTATATTTGTACCAGTCAATTATACCTGTGTAGGCACGTTGAGCATCAGCTGCAGAAACATTCAGTTCTTCTAAAATATCTCTTAGTTATCTAAAATTCTCTAACTGCATGAAATAACGTAAGTTTAACAGTCGCCATCTTTGATGCTTTGAGTTTTGAAAATGCCGCTTATTTTCTCAACGATCACGACGACCCACCTTTTTAGATGGGGTGTCGCGAGCTTCGCGTGAGCGTAAGTCATGACGTCATAAGTGACGTTTTCGCCGCGACCACAACGACCGCGTTCGTTATGTGGAACGACTTTTTAGTCGTTCCACATAACGAACGAGCATTTTGATCGTTGTGGGCGCTTAGTGGAACGCACTGTAGAAAAACTTTTAGTGTTGCCATCCATCGAAAAATATTTTCTACAAACTATATTTTTCATAATTAATTTAACGGGGTTTTTTGAAATTATTATTTAAATGGAGTTTAATGTTATATTTTTTTCTCTTTCACGTGATGGCAGTTTGGTTCTGGTTCATTAACACTCAGAATAAAAAACCACCCTCCATACTGAACTGGGACATGTCATTTGGAAAGTAGATTCCTTTAATAGTGTAGACATCAGTTATGAAACAGTTTTGTGAAAATTTATCCATAAGGGTTAGAAGCTAGCATGAAGACTGTAAAGTTTTGAAGTTAGATACATGAAAATCGACATTTATGTTATTAGTTTTCAAATAATAAAAACCTAATATAGCCGCTATAAGTAGGCCTTTTGCAGCGGGAAAATCTCATAATCGCATAGGGAAACAAAAATTATACGCGGACGAAATCGCGGGCGACCTCTAGTGTAAAAAGGTACTTAATTTTAAATTGTCATCGTCTTTAGGTTAGTTAGCGAAATTATATCTCCCAAATAACCATTTTTTTAAAATAATAACCTCTCTGTTTTCAATGTGCAGTCATCGAAATTAATTCAAATTTGAATACCAAAATAATATTGTATAATCAGCATTTTGATAGACCAAACGAAATTCGAAACCGCGAAGCTTTACAAAATAATAATCATTCCAATACGAAATACATTTGAAACAGCTAAACAATGCCTTTAAACGCCAATCATTTTATCATTGTTGTATAAAAACCGAATATCATCTAAGTACAATTCATAAAACACTCACACAGTATAATATTTTGATAATGTTACTTAACATTATTAAATCCCGAAAGAATTACTTCGTTTGCAATGGTTACAAAATATATAATTTGTCACAATGAGCTATACCAATTCAGAATATCACGTCGATCCGTTGCTCAGTTGCGGCGTGATTGAAGAACAAACCAACAAACAAATGCACTCAAACTCAAATCTTTTTTATTCAAGTAGACTTTGACAAGTGCTTTTGAACTATCGAGTAAATTTACCACTGGTTCGGAATGCTGTTCTCACTTTCACACTTTTAACCAACTAGACTAGAATATGATGCCCGTGACTTCATCCGCGTGGATTATCTTATGATTCTCGCCGGAGCTCTTTATTTTTCAAGTTAATAAGAAACCTATATTATGTTCTTCCCTACGTTGCAATCTATATTACTATTATGGACTCGCTCGCGCGTCGCCGTTGCGAGCGGACGTGTACAGTGCAATTCAGTGCAAATGACGTATTAAAAGAAGTTGTGTATGGTCTAAGTGTAAGACTATGGCGACTAAGACCATTATTATTAATGAGTTCTTAACTTTTGTTCAAAATAAGATAGATGTTCTGGACGAGTTAAGTATTGTGCAGATCTGTGCCACAAACTTTACGGACTTGGAAATCGAAGAAGGCAAGAAAGCATTATACAGCTCGTGTGGTGACGGTGCGGTCAGAAACATACAGAGGAAAGGAGAGGATAAGCGGAAGAAAAACATTAAGGATGTCATTAAACTTCTGAAAGAAATCGACCCAGATGTGATTCCAACCTTTGTTGCGAGGGATTTGAATCGTCTACCACCAGTCTCCTTTGATCATGTGGACGTAACCCGCCTACTGAAGGACATGTCTATGATGAGAGCAGAATTAAATGACTTTAAGACGAAGTTCAGCCTTGAGCTGGCGGATTTTCGGTACTCTTTCAACTCGCGGAAAGAACGTGGTGTCAGCACATCTCAGACTATGACGACTCCTATGAAGAAAAAATCACCAAAACAGCGGACACCGCTACCGCTTATGACTGCACCGCACCCCATTCTTGTGAATGAAGAAGTTACGCAGAGCTCGCACACGCCGACTTATCGTGACATCGTGTATAACAAGGATCGTTTGCGCCAACCGAAAAGCGCCCGTACGCACAGCTCATGTTCGGGTGATATTGGCCTAGCTGAGGAAGGCACAGTTGTGCGCGATGTACCGACTAACTTTAAGGAATTACCTCCGATCGATGACTCTTCGTTTAAAATTGTAGAATATAAAAAACGTAAATCTAAAAATTTTAATATGCGGGGAACCTCGGTGGGCCAATGTAAAATACAGGTCGCAGAGCCAGTATGTTCGATATATATTTCTCGCGCCTTAAAAACTGTTTCGGAAACGAATATTATGGAACATATACATGACATGGGGGAGGAGTGTATTAGTGTTGAACGACTTGCACAAAACAGAGAAACCTCTTTTAATTCGTTTAAGGTTAGAATACATGCATGTAAGATCGATACATTTCTAGATGCGAAGTTCTGGCCTGCGGGTCTTGTATACCGGCGTTTTAAGGAACGACAGTTACGTACAGCTTTAAATAACAAACAATAATATGGGAAGTACACCTACCGATATTACCTTAGCTACCTTTAACTGTCGTTCTCTAAAAAGATCGGCTGAACAAATTAGAAAATTGTCTGATTCTGTCGACATTTTGGCCCTGCAGGAAACTTGGCTCCTCCCCCATGATCTAGGTGTGGTCAATGAGCTCAATCAGCTGTTCAGTTGTTTCGCAAAATCAGCGGTTGATACCTCGGCTGGAGTTCTAAAAGGCCGACCATACGGTGGACTTGCGTTGATGTGGCGTAAATCAGTGTTTCCATGTGTATCGATAATAGACTGTACTAGTGACAGATTGGCGGCCGTACAAATTGATCTGGGCGGACGTCATATCCTTGTCATGAGCGTTTATTTACCATATGACGATGGAAACGAAGACAGCTTTACAGATTTTATAAGTTGTTTGGGAAGCATTGAGGCCGTCATTAGCGATAACGACGTCGAGGCTGTCTACATATTGGGCGACTATAATGCACACTGTGGTACCAGATTCGGTAACGAGCTGGTTGCCTTCTGCGCCGACCACTCACTCGCGTGTGTTGATACTGAAGTTCTAGGTCCGGACACGTTTACACATGTAAACGATGGCAGTGGGACTAAGCGCTGGTTAGATCATTGCGTTGTGACAGCTGCTGCGCATGCCACGGTTACCTCGGCTTGTGTGGATCTTGGAGTATATTGGTCAGACCACTATCCCCTGCTAGTTAAGTGCAAAATGGATATAATCCCAAAGAAAATTACAATCTCTATAGAAAATAATCCACTTTCTGGTGTTCACTGGGGTAACAGAGGAGTGGACGAAATTAGTCGATATAATAGGTATTGCTGTGATAGCTTAAGTGTTTTCAATTTATCTAGTCATTTTTTTAACTGTACAGATTGTAATTATAGTTATTGTAAGATTTGTAATGCCCATTTAATTTTATTAGATAAGTATTATGACAGTATTGTTAAAGTACTTCAAGACTGTGCTAAAAATAGTGTTGGTCACGATGTACCGGCAAGGCATAAGAAAGTCTTGGGGTGGAACTACCACGTCCGTGAGAGTCATCAGAAGGCGAGGTATTACTTTAACTGTTGGCTATGGTATGGTAAACCACAATCTGGTGCGATCTACGATAAAATGGCAGACAGTCGTAAGTTTTTCAAAAATAAATTGAAGTGGTGCCAAAATAACGAGGATCAGATAAAGATGGATATTCTTGCGTCACACCAGGCTGACAAAAATTTTGTTAAATTTTGGAAGGCTACCAAACGCCTTAACTATAAAGCTAACCTACCAGAAAGCGTCGATGACGTCCAGGACCCGAAGCTGATTGCCGACTTATTTTCGCACCACTTCAAAGTAGATCCATTACCCGCTCTGAGCTCAGAATGTGCACCTATTCTTAGTGAAAAGCACATAAATGACGAAAATTCTCACCGCTACTCAGCCGGCGATGTGGCTAGTGTGGTGATGAAAATGAAAAGGGGTAAGGCCTCAGGATTTGATGGGCTAAGTTTGGAACACATATTGTATGCAGGTGATAACATTTTCAATATACTGGCGGAACTGTTTACCGTGTGTGTAAACGTAGGTTATTTGCCAAACAATCTCATGAGGACTGTGGTGGTTCCTGTCCCCAAAAATAAAACCGGTGACCTTTCCAGCCTCAAAAACTACAGGCCGATTTCGTTAGGGACTATTATAGGCAAAATACTGGAAAGGTTAATTTATTCTGATATAAATGAGAACATTAGAATCGATGACGCGCAGTTTGGTTTCCGTCCCGGGCTCTCAACAGATACTGCTATCTTTAGCCTCAAATCTACGGTCAACTACTATACGAATAGACACACCTCCGTATACGCATGCTTCTTAGACCTTAGCCGAGCTTTTGACTTAGTAAATTATCAGTTACTATGGCAAAAACTCATTACGTCTAATGTACCGCGAAAAACTGTAAATCTGTTGAGATACTGGTACGGAAACCAGACGAATTTTGTGAAATGGGGCGACGCCACCTCTAATGATTTTAGATTAGAATGTGGCGTTCGTCAAGGAGGGCTAACCTCTCCGGACCTTTTCAGCATATATGTAAACGATCTGATCGAGGAGCTTAGAAGTGCCAGAGTCGGTTGTCATATAGGCACAACATGCATAAATAATATCAGCTATGCTGACGATATGGTACTTCTAAGTCCCTCAATCAATGGTCTTAGGCGGCTACTTAACATCTGTGAACAATATGCAAGAAGTCACGGCCTCAAGTATAATGTTAAAAAGACGCAGATGATGGTTTTCCGCGCGGGTAAAGGTCCGGAGAGGATCCCATCGGTTTGCCTAGATGGAGTACCGGTAGAAAGGGTGGAGCGATTCAGGTACTTGGGGCACATTCTAACTGAGGATCTACGCGATAACGAGGATATTGAACGTGAAAGGAGAGCTCTGGCTGTTAGGTGCAACATGCTCGCACGCCGGTTTGCGAAGTGCAGTGCTGAGGCAAAGCTGACGCTGTTTAGGGCGTATTGTCAATGCTTCTACACGTGTCAGCTTTGGGTCAACTACACCAAAAGTGCACGTAGCAGCATCAGAGTACAGTATAATAACGCATACCGTATTCTGATGAGACTGCCCAAATATTGTAGTGCGTCGGGAATGTTTGCCGACGCCAGAGTCCCCGATTACTTTGCAATTATAAGATCTCGGGTTGCGGCGTTTTGGTCCCGCATTCGCACCTCTAGAAACGAGATCCTCAGTGTATGCTCTGGGTGCCCGGATAATGCCATTGTAAGGTACTGGCTTGCCGTACATCGTGACAAGAACCGCAAATAGGTTTACCGCAATATTTATAATATTGACTTTATTTTATTGACTTTATTTTATTTTTACTCTTATTGTATTGTATAATTTTAGTTCAATTTTAATTTAATATTAACTTTATGTTACGTTTATATATGACTTTTGTAACTTTTTGTATTTATCATTTGTATTTTTTATGGGTCTATTGCCTGAAAATAAACGATTATTATTATTATTATTATTATCTGTACCAAATTTCGTCTAAATTGGCTTTCAAATTAAGGCTTTGAAATTCGTAAGAAAATCGAACCCAACGTGAGCGAGGTCGCCGGCACAGGCTGCTTACTCTATAAAGAGTCACATTCACGAAACTCTCTCGTGAATGTGACCCTCCATAGAGTAACTAAATAAAACAATTTTTTTAAATCTAGATATCTACCTCTACGATGGTCTCACTTTACAATACAATTCAAATGTGCAACTAAGCGTATATTTTCTTTCATCAACAACCCAATACGAAATTCATTTTCGCACCGCTAATACGTATAAACGCCAATTGTTGGATCCGTTACTCGATAAAAAACCCAATAGAAACGTACGGGGCCCACGTGCGAGCGATATTTCAGGGTTCCGCTGAAATTTAGACATTTGTAGGATACGTGCCGCGGGCCACGTGTGGAAATATACGAATTTTATTATCGGTTTAATATTCAACGCGATCGCTGTAGCGCTTAGTCAGGCGGAGTTTGAAGAAACTATTTGTTTCTTCAGCCGCTTTTCAGCTTTAGCTGGGATATAAATCTAGAGATCTACATAGATAGATAGATGGATAGATAGATAGATAAATTATTATTATTATACACTTTATTTTGTACCACCACAACAAGTAAAAATAACAAAAAAAAATTGGAAATAAAATTAACACAGACAGAAGTAGGATGCAAAAGGCGGCCTTATCGCTTAAGTAGCGATCTCTACCAGGCAACCTAGGAAAAGGGGCAAATAAAGGAAAATAGACTGCAGGTGGTTCTATAGAACGTAAGTAAGTAAATGTAAGTACTTATATTATAATATAATTACATTCAAATAACAACATACTAACACATAAACCAATAATAAACATATACTCAAAATATAAATTATATATAACATAGCTAATAATAAAATATACTAATACATATGTATTATAATATATATATTTCGTACTCGGCTTAAAAAAAATTAATTGTCGTCTTTAGTTTGCAAGATAATTATACTATCAGCATTTTTGAATTTGTCCAGTGACTTAGATTGGCGTATGGTCAGTGGAAGTGCATTCCACAGCTGCACAGCTCGAACACTGAACTAAATAAAATATGAAATAAATGATGTATTTGCCCACTTAAACAATTTACAATATTTGCTGCAGGTTCGAATCCTGTCGGTTCCGCCAAACGATTATTAAGATAGTTCCCTGAATGTGGGTAAACACGATAATAATAAAAAATAATAAAAATTAATTAGGTCTCAAGAAACAGTCTTCATAATAATTTCAGTAGAATAAATAGTAACAATATAAAATATAGTAAGAAATATACAAAATAGAGCCATTATAATAATACAATTTAAACAAACTGGCAAACTCATTTTCCTAACAACACCATTGTAAAAGCGGGAGAGATAAAAACGCGAAGTAGCCTTTTTTACAGCAAAATAATATATCACTGGAGATAAGGAGCCATTTTGCATTTGCTCTCTCTCATTACTTATTCCTAACAGTGTCTGGAGGAGCCGTAAAATAGAATGACCTACGTCAATGTCTCGAAATCAAGGAAACGGGATAGATATCGGTAAGATATCCCGAATTTTATCCCACCAATGATTGAAACCAAGTGCCCTCGACGATTCTAATGCCAAACTTAAAAATGCTGTCGCTCACAACCTTATTTTTACTAGCACACAGTTCATATTCCTTTTTCTACACTAATATTTATTGTTGTATAACGCAAAAAATCTACAGAGTTTCGCGTGCAATCGAATCGATCTTTATTCCAATAAAAATAAAGTTCAAATTCTAATGTGCCAATTGGATTTTGGGATAGCGTACCCAATCAAGTCGTCCAAATTGTATTTGCTGATCGAGTGGACTTTATCTTAAGTGCATTAAGGGAGGTTTTTGTTCGTTACGTTGTTAGGTGATTGCGTTTGGGAGAAAATAGGTTGTTTCTTGTAAATTAGGTCACGTCTCCAGACAAAGACCGGCTACATTCAGGGCCTGAAGTAATTCGATATGTTACGGGCTAAGTCCGCTGGGTAGGCAAAGCCGACACTGCCCGGGTAGCAAGAGTTACCTTGAACGGAAACATGGTATAAATATGTCTTGCTTGCTTCTCAGATAAACGCTGAGTCATACTTTATAATATTATAAATGCGAAAGTCACTTTGTTTGTTGGTTTGTTGGTTTGTTGGTTTGTCCTTCAATCACGCCGCAACGGAGAAACGGATTGACGTGATTTTTGGCATGGGTATAGTTGAGGACCTGGAGAGTGACATAGGCTACTTTTTATTCCGAAAAATTAAGGAGTTCCCGCGGGAATAACAAAAAACTTAAACCACGCGGACGAAGTCGCGGGCATCAGCTAGTATTGAATATTTTGATGCGTATTCTCTCTCCGCATCGTATTCCTCATTACTGAGGGTCGTAACCCCTTTCCATGAATCAAATAATGGTAGGAGTTTTCTTGGGATAATAATGCGGTGGATTCCCACGTCACGACACCACGACACGACTAAGAGTACCTATGTATTTAGACTCTTACGTTTTTGTAACGATTATTATCAGATGTTAGCGATAATAACTGGAACCTACAGCTTAATGTGCTCTCCGAGGCACGGAGGGTAAGAAAAGGTCAAATTTGAACCTCCAAATTCGGTTACCCATCCAGTTACTGACTTGGGTCAACGTTGCACAACATTCGCAATCGACTTTGCGTTGTCACAACTAGGACACTCGTCCCTCATATTGACCTAAGTTCAGAAAATATTGAAAAGTTGAAACAGAACTTCGACTGTAACAGATATTATACTTAGTTTCTTTCGCACAGATTTTCGTAACGTCTAATATTTTGTTCGCCTTGAAAACTGACGTTACTTACCTACTGTGCATACCTAATTATAATTGTGACCCTGAAATTTAAATTGCTAATTACTTTTCGGTAGGATTCTCGTAGTTCTTACTACAAAATTTACGTAGAACTAAGTATTAAATAAAAAAAAATCATCCACAACAAGTGACTGCGATCTCATCTGATGGTAAGTGATGATGCAGTCTAAGATGGTAGCGGGCTAACCTGTTAGGGGCGTGGCAGTTTCCATACACCTAATATCACAGCATCTTACCGGAACGCTAAATCGCTTGCACGTTTTTGCCGGTAGGGTGGTAACTAGCCACGGCTTAAGCCTCCCACCAGGCAAGACCAGGGAAAATTCATCAATTATAAATTCCCAAATTGACCCTGCCTTTCGAGGACGAAAAGAAGACCTCTACTGAAAATCGAACCTGCACCTGCCTATCCTAAATCTTCATCACTAAAGAGGTCGTCCCAAAAACTAAAACAAAAGAATAAGATACCGGAAGGAAAGAGATTACCCTAACGTGTCGAAATGATTCATTTCGCTACAGATAATGTGTGGAGGGGGTGCCGGGTGACGTCAGCAGGTTATGGGGATGGTTTATGGGACGGGTTTAATGTTTTGTCTCGTCATGTCGCGTCTCTATCCGAGAGGTTTCCTGTGTAGTTTAGGTTATACCTACCTAGTTTTTATTTGGCTTGATAAACTTTATTAGTAGCTTATATCGCGCTTTGGATTTTGTTGATAATATTACGTCTTTGGGATTTCGGGAAATTCATTCTTAGAGCGGAAAACATACTATTGTACATAAGTAGATTTTTGATGTGAAAACTTTAACCGCATTGAGCACTTTTTGGTGGGTGGTAAACTTGTGGATTCGCGTTACCGACACCGCTTAAATATAAATATACCTACTACATTCGTAATTAAACTTTAATGCCTTAGTTTTAAGTTTTATATTTTAATAGATGATTCCCGCGACTTCGTCCGCGTGGATTAGGATTTTTGATTTCCGCTGGAACTCTTTAATTTTCCGGGATAATAGCCTATGTCCGTCCCCGGGATACAACCTACCCCTGTACCAAATTTCATCAACATCGGTTGAATGGATGAGCCGTGAAAGCGTAGCAGACAGACAGAGAGACAGACACACTTTCGTATTTATAATATTAGTATAGATATGGACTATTTGAATTTCCAAAAATTCACTGCAAAGTAGATGTCTGCGTCGGACGGGTGACGCCTTCCGTCCCCTGGTGTATGTGCTCCATATATTAATGAACGACCCCAACTTTTTTCCTGTCCAATCCCCAGCTTACGCCCTGCGTTGTGATCTCCAAAAGCGTTTAAGGGCAAAGCAAATTGATGAATGATTATAATGTCTTCTAAATTGACAAAATCGTGAATCGAATCCAAGTTTACGAAAGGAATAGTAAGAGAAATACGACTGTCTAACCTTTGAAGCTTCTGGCAATTCCAATAGAAGACATAAGGCTATTCACTTCAGTCCTCAATCAAAGTGAATCGCTCCATTCAGACGGGCAGTTACAAGTTCTGTGGAATTGTCCGATGTCAGCGATGTAACGCTTTGTAACAATCCTCCGCCGGCCGCTGAGAGACGTCAAATGTACAAAGTTGTAGGCAAACACCCTGAGGGCATGTTGTAATTTCGAAGTTCTGAACTATTAAGACAACTTCTCTATTTTTGTCAAATTCATAGCTACTAAGTATTACAAAGGTGATGCCCGCACTTCGTCCACGTGGTATGGTTTTGTAAAAGTAGCCTATGTCCTTCCCCGGGACAACCTAGCCCTGTACCAAATTACAGCAAAATCGGTTGAACGGATGAGCCGTCAAAGCGTAGCATACATACAGACACACTTTTGCATTTATAATATTAGTATGGACGTTTTATCCCGGAAAATCAGAGGGTATCCTCGGGTTCTTTTTAGACTATACATGCTCGGACGCAATGGTGGGCATCATATAGTTAGTAAATAAATTTAATTAAAAAATTGTTATGTTAGTTTATTTTATGTTTAAATAAATAAATAAAAGCTTTATAGCATAGATTTATATATTATCTCTATGCTTTATAGTTTCCTATTGCTAGAATTACACAAAACACTTAACAACTAAATCATACGACAAAAAAAAACTTATAATCTAACAATATACAATAGAAGGCAAACTCAGCATTTTCAGTTAGCTCCGTTTCTATTTGATTGTACAAAAATTGCGAATGTAATATTGAGACAATTATTTATTATTTATTTTATTTTATTGAGTACCTAGTTAAATAAATATAATTATGTTAGTAAATATACAAACACAGTGAACAAAATATCAAATTGTCTAGCACTAGGTACACAGTCCACTCCGAAGACGTATTTACTATTTAGCTAGCGTAGGCGGACGATAATATTAACTGAGATATTAGTGCTACGAAACTCCAAGATATTCCGGCTTCAATATAATCAATTTGTATTAGACTTCAGTACGCTAGAAATTTCACTCCAATTAAAATACTCTCTATAGTATTTATAGGCTAATTGAAGAGTAGTCTGGCCTAGTTTACTCAGCGAATTAAGCTTAAATAATTATGATCTTGATATAACCAAGTGCTATCATCCATTATTTAAACCCTTTAAAGGTGAAAATGTATACTTTCCTACTAATCCATACTAATTCTACGTTAATAATGTAAATGAACAAGTATGTTTAAATTAACGACACCTCGGATGGAGCAACGGATCTCTGTTTTATTTTGGATTCTGAGATCTGTACGCTTAGTCTAAGTTTTTACATTGCAAATTCGATTGATCGTAATAGAGCGTTCGATGACATTAGCGTCAAATTAAAATGAACCTTAACCTTTTTTGTTTTTTGAGCTAAATTTCGTGTATGCATTCACGGCCAGCGCTCCAAACGAAACCGTTTTAAAATTAACTGTACTGAATTTGTGACTATAAAACTAGGGCTTTTGGGTCCATTTTACTTTTACGACAATGTACCGCTCGATTACGATCATTCGACTAGACAATCAACGTAGACTAAGCGTCCTGCATAGATCTGTAGAGTGACATAGGTTGATTTTCACCCCGGAAAATTAAAAAATTCCTGGTATTATTAAAACCAATCCACAAAATAGCGGGTATTATCAAGTTCCCACTTAAATTTAAACAAAACAGTATCAAAATAACTGTATTACGTATTCCGTATCCCCGTAAATCCGTGTATAAACTCCTAACGTAAGTAACAGTCGCATAAACTGAGCGGCAAGGATACTCCGCGCCCTTAGCAATAAATACACACGCACACATTAAACCAAAGATCCTTTTAAGAGTTCAGTAACAATATGGTTATTTCTTGCCTCTTCAAGTATTGGGTTTTCTGACAAGAAATTCTCAGTAGTAGACCGGAGCTATGGAGTTGGCGATGTTTCACCCCCGTGCCTCGGAGAACACGTAAAGACGTCGGTCCTGCGCCTCATGTCTCTCCGGTCGGATTTTCCGTTTCATCAGGCTATGAGAAAAGGAACAGAGAGTACACCTGTGTTTGCGCACACACTTGTGCACTATAATATCTCCCGCGCAGATGGCTAATCTTTGTGGAGATTGGCTGCTGCGGCCGTAAATCGGTCGGGAGGACATTATTATTTCTTGCCTGCGAATTAGGCTCACTAAATATACAAACTTTCATCATCATCATTTCAACCCAATGCCGACTCACTACTGAGCACTGACTCTCCCCTCAGAATTAAGAGGTTTCGGCCATAGTCCATCACAAAGTGAGGATTGGCAGACTTAACACACCCTCGAAAACATATGAAGAACTCTCGGGTATTAAGATTTCCTCAGGATTTTTTCATCACCGTTCGAAGCAAGTGATATTTAAAAGTGAATAACTAGTATTATCCCAAGAAAACCCCTGCCGTTATGTGTTTAATGGAAAGGGGTCACCCCTCAGCAATGAGGAATACGACGCAGAAAGAGAGAGAGAGAAAATTTGTCATAAACAGTGAAAGTGTTTCCCGAATGTGTTCATATCTGAAGACATGTAGAGAAAACTCTAAGTGTTTTCCCAGAAGCCTCTGACTTGTCACTTCAACTTGATATACGTCTCACTCCAAGGAGGCTTTCAAGGGCGTTGCTATAATATTTCATTCGCTTAGAAATGTTCCGTCTCTTGTATAATGCTATCCTTTTATCTTTCACATTGCTTTGTAATTGCTCATCTCCCTTTAATTCTTTGCTATTTCCGTCTATCTATGTCTTACTTTGTCTATATTTCAATTTGTAATAACGCTTGTACTTCAAAATATTGTGTTAGGTAACTTATAATTACTTGAAAATAAAGGCATACTCAAAGTATATTAATATTCAAAATTATTAGTAAGTACATACACAGCACCTTCTGAATGTCAAGTTTACAAAGAAAAAGACGTGACTGTGTTAATTAACCACGATATCTTAAAAAAAAGCTACGAGAGTTCCAAACGCGCCCTGGTCTGAGAAGAGCCCACTTGCTTTAACGGTGAAAGATACCATCGCAAGGAAACCTGCATGCCCGATAGTCTATAGGTACTAATATTAAAAATGCGAAAGATTGGATGAAGGGATGGATGTTTGTATGACGCCAGAACGCCTGAACAGATCTGGATGAAATTTGGCACAGAGATAGATTAAAGTCTGGACATAGGCTACTTTTTATCCTGGAAAATGAAAGTTTCCGCGGGAACAAAAAAAACCTAAATCAAGCAAATCCAGCAAATCCCAAATTAATTCAAACAGTAATAGAACCCAGGACACCAAACACCACAGCAACACTGCGCCAGGGACTCCTTCGCTAAAAACTTATAATAATAAAAATGACAACGAAATTATCACCCATATAAACTCAAGTCTCTTTAGACGATATTCTGTAGATTATACGCTAAGGTTATTATAGAAGCCCGAGGGGCTAGGATGGCATGAGCTTCATTTAATATTACCCTGTTAATCTTCGTTTCATTCATCTGTTTCATTTTTTATTCACTTTTCGTACCTTTTCACTTTTTATTCCTTTTGCTCATATTTGTTAACATCTTTGCTCTTATTAAAGGATCCACGTTTCATCTTATTACCTCTATTTGCTTACCTACTGTATTTCGCTTTTGGTTTTAATCATCATACTAGTCGACCTGCACCGTTTTCTCTGGCGAGAAATTATAATCTTAGTAAAGATCTTTCATAAAGAGAAAAATCGGTCAAGTGCGAGTCGGATTCGCTCATGAAGGTAACCATCAATATAACCAATAGAACCAAGATAACCAATGTGCTTTTCAAATCGTAATAAACTAAAATAGTACTTTACTATCAATACTGTATTACACTCAAACTCACCTCAGGCTGCATCACTACTTACCAGCAAGTCTGATTGCAGACAAGCGTCTATAAATTTAAAAAAAAACCTAAATTCCTGCGGACGAAAACGCTTATATCAGCTAGTTAAAGTCGCCGAATAAGTAAACGAAGATATATTTTATGTTTGTGTGATGCTGACATTGTAAAGAATGTAGATCTCTTTATCACAAGCCTCGTACGTGATCCCTCTTATTTTTATCCCCCATACCTTCCCCATACAATACACCCTGAAATGCAACATTGTGTGAATTTATACGCGTATCATTGTCAGTAACGACTTTGCTGTCTTTTTTATTATACTTGACATGTTATTTTTTATTGCTTTGTTATTTTCTAGGAACAAGGAGTGATATTTTTTTGACATCTTGCTTTTTCTATATTTTTTTACGATTATTAAAAAATCCTGCACGCAAAACCGCAAATATTTCCTCGACCTATCGATATGCAGTAAAATCTTGAGAATTGAGTCATCTTGCACAACACGGTCTGAAAATTGAAACTAATTGTTATGCTGTCACTTTTTGATAAGTTTAATCCGGGGCTGCCATGAAAAAGACAGGTATAATGATGCAGTCTAAAATGGTAGCGGGATAACCTGCTAGAGGTTCGGCAATTATATTAAACCTATTCCTGCAATTGGTTTCTGTGTTATGTTGTCAATTCAATTCAATTCAATATCATTTATTCAATATAGGTACACTGTAGGTACACTTATTGACGTTAAAAATTACTTACTTAAAAAAACACGATGGTGATAATCGGTTACGGTTTCTTAAAACTAAAGCTACGAGGGTTCCAAACGCGCCCTGTTCTGAGAAGAGCCCACAACAAACTCAGCCGGGGTTTTTTTTTTCATTATCACCATCTCACAAATAATCTTAACTAAGGAACTATCAGAGCCATTAGAGCAAATTATTGCCAAGCTTCCTTGTCATTCAAGTAATCCTTCACATGGTAATAAGATTTTTCAATGAGTTTACGTTTTACATTAACTTTGAACTTATTCAGAGACATCTTTAACATGCCTTCTGGGAGCTTATTGTAGAAGCGGACACTGCTTCCCACAAACGAATTGCTAGTTTTACAAAGCCTAGAAGCAGGCATTACAAGTTTATTTTTATTTCTAGTATTGACATTATGACAATCACTTTTCTTCTTGAATTTATCAATGTGTTTATGCACGTATACTAAATTTTCAAATATATATTGGTTGTGCACTGTCATAATATTGATTTCTTTAAATTTATCTCTTAGTGACTCTCGTGGTCCCATATTATATATGGCTCGAACAGCCCTTTTCTGCAGTACAAAAACAGAATTAATATCAGCAGCATTACCCCATAATAATATACCATAAGACATAATGCTGTGAAAGTAACCAAAATAAACTAATCTCGCCGTTTCTATATCTGTCAACTGGCGGATCTTTTTAACCGCGTATGCAGCAGAACTAAGTCTGTTCGATAAGTCATCTATATGATGGCCCCATTGGAGTTTAGCATCTAACGTTATTCCAAGAAAAACAGCGGTATCCACTAAATCTAATTCCTCATGATCAAGTTGTACAGTGGCTTTTTACCTGTTTGACATTAGGTAATGTAAATTTGATACACTTTGTCTTTTTCCCATTGAGGAGTAGGTTCAGTTTAAGAAGAAGTATTCAGAAATATGGACTGGCAGAATTACGGTATCAAGATAAATGGAACAATGTTAAATCACCTTCGATTCGCAGACGACCTAATACTCATTGCAGAAAACCCCACTACACTCCGAGAAAAACAGCGGTATCCACTAAATCTAATTCCTCATGATCAAGCTGTACAGTGGTTTTTACCTGTTTGACATTAGGTAATGTAAATTTGATACACTTTGTCTTTTTACCATTGAGTAGTAGGTTATTAGCTTCAAACCACTGTACCACTTTAGTGAGAGAATTGTTTACTTCGTCAAGAGTAGTTTCGTAACGATTTATTTTAAACAAAAGTGATGTATCATCAGCAAACAATACTATCCCATGATTATCCTTGGCAAGGTAAGGAAGATCGTTAATATAAATGAGGAATAGAAAAGGCCCTAAAATTGAACCTTGTGGAACCCCCATTTTTACAATCGATCCGGAAGACCGCTTTCCATTGACGTCTACCTTTTGCATCCTATTTTTTAAGTAGGAATTCATCATATCCAGTGCTACACCCCTAATTCCATAATGGTGCAGTTTTCTGACTAATGTTTCGTGATCAACACAATCAAAAGCCTTGGATAAATCACAGAAAACGCCAAGTGCATCACGTGATTCCTCCCAGGCTTCGAATATATTTTGAATTAACTCAACACCAGCATCGATTGTTGAGCGACCCCGTGTAAATCCAAACTGTTTACTATGTAATAAGTCATTATTACAAAAATGTTTAAGCAATTGAATTAATATTAATTTTTCAAATATTTTACTAAAAGTGGGTAGTATAGGTCTAAAGTTAGCGGGGTCATTGGTACTACCTGATTTGAATAGAGGAATTATTTTACTGTGCTTCATTAAGTCAGGAAACTCACCACAATCAATACAATTATTAAATATTAAAGCTAACTCGGGTGCAACGATATCAATCAATGATTTTACAACGTTAACGGAAATGCCCCACAAATCATTTGTCTTCTTATTGTTAATTAATTTGAAAGCTTTAATAACGTCAGAGCAGTTAACGTGACAGAATTTGAAAACGTTATTACATTCAGCCACGTTATCCTCCAGTAAAGTAAGAGCGGCATTTGGTGAGGAGTTCAACGATTCTGTGGTAGAAACAGGAATATCCGTAAAGAAGCCTTCAAAAACAGAAGCAACTTCGGAGTCCGAAGTTACAGGTGTATTACCGACATTAAGTTTAAATTCACAATTTTTCCGTGTTGCTCTTCCTGTTTCTTCATTTACTATGTTCCAAGTAGTTTTGATTACATTGGAGCTATTTTTTATCTTAGTTTGAATATGTTTTGATTTAGCCACAATGCAATCTCTTTTAAATTTCTTGGAAAACAGTTGAACATGCTGCTTGAACTCATCGCTAGTATCATACTGTCGCTCCGCATACAATTCATATAATTTTTGCCTACTTCTGTGTAATTCATTTGTTGCCCAGTCGTTAAAAACGTTTGCATCAGTAGTTAAGACCGTTCTACTGGTGAATATTGATTTGCATATTTCACTGAAAGTATTAAAGAATATGTTATACATTTCATTAGGACTCAACCCATTTGGTAAAAAAGGGAGTTCCTCTGTAAGACTTGTTCTTATTTTTTCAATACGGTCCAACGTTACTGGTACAAAAGTTATTCTACGCTTTGATACATTTTTATTTAAATTTTCAAACTGAATTTGTTGTCCACAATGATCTGAATCTAATTTACTAATAATGTTTTTATTAACAGGTGTAAAATTTGTAAAAATATTGTCTATGCATGTGGCACTAGTTGCAGTTATTCTAGTTGGCTCCATAAACATATTGGATAAGTTATAGGATTTGAATAGATTCAATAACTTGCCACTTAAAGGGCTACTTTCCAATATATTTACATTAAAGTCTCCGCACACAATAAGCTTTTTATTTGATTTAGAGAGTTTAAATAGTACATCATCCATTACCTTTTCAAAAAGTTCAAAGTTAGACAAAGGTGGTCTGTATATAGACACAACAATAAATTGCTCCAATTCAACTGAAGATAGTTCTATTGTTCGCTCAACAGACAGGCTCACAATATCATTTCGGTTCTTAAATTTTTATTTTTTATTCAACAAAATTAAAGAGCCTCCATGGATGGCATTAGATCTGGTGAACGAACTACCAACCTGGTGGTCACTAAAATTGAACATGTACTCATGGTTTTTTAGCCAATGTTCAGTTACACATAAAATATCAATATTAAAATTATTTAGGAACAATTCAATCTCCAAATCCTTCCCTCTAATACATTGAATGTTCTGGTGAACCAGGTTGATGACATTACATTTTTTATTTTTTATTTGCTTTGCGTCAAGTGTGTGCAAAGCCTTATTATAACTTATACTATTCAAGCAAGAGGAAACCTCCGTAGTCTCCTTATCTAGTTTAAAGTAAAGTTACTTGGACTTATATCCAAAATGTCAGAGTAAAAACACTGCTCAATAGAAGCAGCTTGTTTAGCCACATTTTTGGCTAGTGTTGAAAAAAAATATGATAGCGAAACAGCTATCTGTCCCTTAGCATAACATGATAGTTTATACCTATCTTGTTCCAAGTCATAATAAACTTTACCACACTGGGTACTTATGTCAATTATTTTAAATTTATTATTGTAGGTACATAAATTATATAATGTCATATTTAACTTATATCTATAGGTATTTTCTTGGTGTGGCAAATTGTCACAGTAAGGGAGGGTATATATTATAATTTTATTAACATTTAATTTTTCCAAGGTTTGATAGCATTTTTTCAAGTCATATTCATTAATTGTCCCTCTGTTTGCAACTAGAATCACTAAGTTTGTGTTTAAATCAAAGCTATTTTTATTTCTATAAATTGACTTGACAATAGAAATTAGTCCCGCATTAGGTGAACAGCAGTTCAAAACCGTATGACCCTGTAGATGTGAATGAAGTAGTATGCCCATACCACTACCAATTCCATCGCTATACATAAATGTGTTTGTATTGCATGTACTAGGTTTTGTGAGAGTAAAGGAACTATTGGTACTTTGCTTGGGGAACCTGTCACACACCTTCCTCTTCTTTGAGGGTGATGATGCTGTAGCCACAGACTGTGGATGAACTGCACTATTATCAGAACACTGTTTTTGAGTGAAGTTAATATTTTCAATACTTTCAATACTAGTTAATGGGTCAAGCTCATCAGTTGTCTGTGTATACTGTGAAATCATATTTTTTTGACATGAATCATACTTTGCTGACAATGAACGCAAAGAAGCCTGCAATCGAGCTATTTGAACCTCTAGGATGTGTGTGTCAGATTCATAATTTATTTTATAACTTTCTAATTCTTTGCTGCACATTTTAATTCTGCCTAATAATTCTAACCTATCCTTTTTTGGCTTCATCGTTTTAAATGAATAATTATGTTTATATATTAACTTTTGAGTTTTTCTAATATACCGGTTAATTTTAACATATTTCTTCAGTTTTTTACTGCTACAGGGATAAACCTTTGAGGGGGTTGTATAACTGACCTGTGGTATTGGATGGTCAGTACAGAAAGTGGGTTCATCCGTTGTAGCAGTAACCAACTGCGGGGCGCTACCAACTAATTCCTCGAAGAGACTCTGGGTGTGCTGTGCTGTGGTGTTCTGTGCAGCTGTTTCCAACTCGGAGATCTTGTCGTGAGCCTCATCTAGCTGCTGGTGGAGTGCGGAGATCTTGTTAAGTGTTGCCTCGTACTCGGCCCGGCACTCATCAAACCTATCCACGAGCTCCTGAAGGCGGTCACGCTCTTCGACTACGTTGTCGTACTGTATATGTAACGCAGATAACTCTGATTTCAACTTTTCATTACTTTTTAACATACCTAATAGTTCCTTTTCATTGTCATCTCTTTCACTATTCAATTGGGCACATAGCTCTTTACTAGCCTTTAATTCCTTTAAAGCCAGCTGAAGTTTAGATTCTTCCTGGCGTGCCAAAGCTCTGCGGGTCATCATATTGCAGTTCAAATGCAAAATAAGTACTTAATTACAGCAAAGAGCAACGACCCCAGAATGCGAGATGACAGTTGTATATTGAGATTGCAACTGGTGTCGTATTTTGGTATTAACCTTTAACCGTTGTTAATTTTACATGTAATAAAAACCTAATAAGCACTCGAACTATTCAAATATCTTTCAAAATCACTTTTTGTAACATAAATAATTGATTTTACTTTAGATAGGGTGTAAATTAAGCGTTTAATATTAATTAAAGTTAAATTTCAATCGGGACAAATTTGAACAGCTGTTAGCCCGGGTGTTGCCACACCAAAAAAAAAAAAAAAAACAAAAAAAAAAAAAAATGTCAATACGCTAAATGGCTTGGTGTCACGTTTATGCAGACAGATAAGGTAAAGAAATGTCTAATGAAAGAACTACAAGTCAACATCTCCTAAAAATGTTCTGGTGTCGGAGTGAAACGTACATTTAGAATAATTTGGAAGATTCGTGTGGTTTGGTGTTGAGCCCTGGTGCGAATTGCTGGCTTACTGGGCGGTGAATATCATAAGCTACACATGCAAGCTACACACTTTACCACATAGATTTGTCTGTTTTGCCGAATTACAGCGAATTCTAATTCCTTCATTATCATGGATTTCCGCAAAGTAACGCCTCCTTCTATCGAATAAAGAAACGTCTGTTTCTATCAATTACTCAATGCAATAATGATAATGACCCCCTCGGCCGTATAATTACTTCCACTATCAAATCAATACAAACACAGAATCCGATCAGGGTAACAACTGGAATAAGGCACACATATCCAGGGGGCATTACGGGACAATATTATTACCACAGCGTAAGTATATTGTTCATAGGTTACAGTGGGTCGACGCCCATACAAAATAATAGACCTGGCTAACACGAAACACCCAAAGGTACGGCACTGTATCTATGGTTGAGAGAGGTAGGCAACCGCATACAAATTTGACATTATGGTGACAGATTTTTGTATTGAAATCTCAATAAATCAATAAATAAAATGGAAGGAAGATTTTTTTAAGTAGTTTGTCACTAGTTCGGATCTTCCTAGTGATATATGAAAGCAAGAAGGGATATTTTTAGCTTCAAGGCAACAAAATATAGTATGCGACAAAATTAAGTTTACGGAACGTATTAAAAGATAAAAGGTTTCATTTGACAATTTGAACTTAGTGACGAGTTCATAATCTATTAACAGAAACAGCAGTGTTTCGTTTTACTCACACTCCGTGATGGTAATAGCCAAATATGGAATAGGAAAAATATGCTCAGTTTTTATTTTAATCCTTCTTTAAATTATCAATCATAAAATTGATTATTAAGATTTATTATATCATAAAATCGTAGAATTTTTAATACTAAAATTTAATATTATTTCCATATTTTTTTTTTGAAAATTCTGCCAGTTTCCTCCTTCTCATCCCTGTCAATCCGCTCTGTCTAGCCACCTGTCCGTCGAACGACTGGTAGGTAAGAACGTATCTCCTTAGACTGTGACATTACACTCGCAAGCACAAGTTGGGGGTGAACCAGACTGAGACAATTTGATTTGATCGACTGACGCGTAATCTTTTAGGGTGAGTTAGGGTGACTTTACATTGGGGTGTAATAATGCAACGTTGTATTTTGTAGCAGATTTTGTCGATGCGTGATTTTTTATTGGCGATTTAAGTGCGTCATATACAAAAAATGAGCGTGGAGAGGGAGAGAAAACGTTGAAAACGTTATTTTTTAAATATTATTATCTTATTGTGATATTATAATGATGGTGATCAAACTAATATTTTAAATGCGAAAGTATGTCGTTCTTTCTGCTAAGCTTAAACGGCCTATATTTTCAACAGATTTTGATGAAATTTGCTATACAGGTAGGTTACATCCCGGGGAAGTACATAGGCTTAGGCAAAAGGACATTTTATCCCGGAAAATTAAGGAGTTCCTGCGGAAATCAAAAAAGCTTAATTCACACGGACGAAGTCGCGGGCATCATCTTGTTGCTTAATAATATCATGCTCGTCTCTGGAAATCCTGGAAACCTAGTTATTTTTGTGATAAGCCATAAACATGACCACAATGGCACACTTTCCCTTGGAAGATAAAATTCCTGATAAAAAAATCAAATTACTGGCGAGGTATCTAAGTAACAAGAATTAGGTCATAAAGACCACATTTCTTATCTAGTGAGGAAAATCAAATAATCTACCCCCCATTGTGCACATCCCCTTAAAGCGACACTTATGCGTATGTACTGTGAAAACCGGCCAAGTGTGTGTCGGACTCGCACACGTAGTGTTCCGTGACATCGTAAAAGATTTAACACCATGTACTGTTTGAATACAAGTTTATTGTATGGGGAACGCCTTTATTTTGTAACTTTATTTTATTATCATTATTGGTTGTTATTGCAGCTATAGTATTACTCACTCTTTGAAAATTTCATGTGTTTAGTATTTACGGTTCAAAACATGTATTAGTAAAGCACGCCGAAGAAATCAAGCCCTTGACTGCGATCTCACCTGATGGTAAGTGATGATGCATTGTAAGATGGTAGTGGGCTAACCTGTAAGCTGTATGGCAGTTATATTAAACGCATACCCCTAATCGGTGTCTACGCTGCATCATATTGAAACGCTAAATCACTTGCCGGTACGTCTACGCCGGTAGAGTGGGTACTAGCCACGGCCGAAGTCTCCGACCAGACAGAGAAAATTCAGACATATCATATCCCCAAATTGACCCTGTAGGGAATCGAACCGGTGACGTACCAGGTAAAGACTACAGCGCTCAACACTCCGCCATGGAGGTCCTAACATATCAATGTTATTTGTAGGTATTTGTTGCTATTGCGTATTACGGTTCATGAGATACAGCCCTGTAACAGACAGACGGACGGACGAACAGCGGAGGCTTAGTAATAGACTCCTGTTTGCACCCTTTGCGTACGGAACCCTAATAACCGGCGAACGATTCAATTGTAGGGGAAACGCACATTGTCTGTAACGGCCGCCATTCGTCCCGGGTAAACTTGTATGAGATTAAAATGATTATTACCGGGATAATTTGATGCCTTCGTGCTGCTAGGGGAGTGGAATTGGAAAGTTATTATTATGTATTAGGTGATGCCCGTGACATCGTCCGCGTGAGGTTTTTTGGTTTCCGCGGGAACTTCTTAGAATGGAAGTCTTAGAGCGTAGCCAGTCAGTCAGTTTTATTTTTATTTTACTCCTCTACAAGTTAGCCCTTGACTGCGATCTCACCTGATGGTAAGTGATGATACTATCTGGTGATAGGCTTTGGCCGCCTATCACCAGACCAGGTCAGAGATAATTCAGAAATTATAAATACCCGAATTGATCCTGCCGAGAATCGACCCCGGGACGGCCCACATTGAGACCACAGCGCTCACCACTGCGCCAGGGAGGTTGTCCAAATCTTACTAGATCACTTCCCTCCCTACCAGACTTGAGTCAATTTAGAATACATACAATAAAAAACCCGTCTGAGTTTGTTGTAGGCTCTTCTCAGACCAGGGCGCGTTTGGAACCCTCGTAGCTTTAGTTTTAAGATACCGTAACTGATTATAAAGCTCATGTTTTTATAAGTTTCGGACGTCAATAAATGTACAGTGTACCTAAATTGAATAAATAAGTATTGATTGATCGACAATAAGTACCACCTGAAACTCCAACGTAACTTACCACAAGGTGAGATCAAGGGTTAACTAGTAATGGTATAAAAAGAACATAAATTCCCATAAGAAATGAATAAAGAATTCCGCACTGAACTCTATGTTGAACGAAACCCTGATAACCATATTTCACTATACTACAAATCCCTGAAGTTCAATTCTAATAAGTCGTAGCTATTAGACTCCGCAAAAACACTTTAGCGCTTAAAGCCAAGTATTTGTAAGAAAACAATCCCAACTAATTCCTTCAAGCCACTTTAACCCTCTACTACCGCTGGTTTCTGTTAAGCTTGGTTAGATACCAGGTACTTTTGACCCATGAGTAATTTCATTCATAAATATTGTTACTACGTTGGTAATTTACTTTTACATCATTTCAACCATTTAATAACTGACATTATATAAACGGTGGTTACTTGATTGAAATCTAAATTAAATAAGAAATCGGAAGCACTAAAAATGTACCTGAAACGTTGCAAAAGGTCAAAAGGCGTGGGTTGATATCTCGGAAGTCTAGTTATACCAGTAATTAAATATGATTGAAAAACTGATATGAGTTTGATTCCTAGCTGAAGGCACAGGAGAATATTATAAGTGGAGATAGGTATGAGAAAAAAATAATACGCCGTAATTTTGATTTCAAAGACTGTTTAAGCGATTTACTTAACAGATATCTATTGTCTGAAAGGCAAAACGGAGGTTTGACGCCAGGATAGATTTTCTCGCCTATAATTTTAACAGTAGTACAAAATACACAGTTTAAAAAGTGGCTATTGACGGTCAATGCACGGGGCGGTCAGAATATCTATGATCTGATCACATAAAATATTATTCTTCTAAGATCTTTTAGACCTAACCGCGACTCCATAAGTGTTAAGCGTTTTTCTTGCCGAGTATCTATTATTATCTGACAAGCATAAGTGTTAAGCGTTTTTCTTGCCGAGTATCTATTATTATCTGACAAGCATAAGTGTTAAGCGTTTTTCTTGCCGAGTATCTATTATTATCTGACAAGCATAAGTGGAAGCTTTTTGGACTTAAACGAGCGAAATATTCGACGTCGTATTAGATTTGTCCGCCAATCTACAACAAATGACAAAAAAATTAATGCTGGGCACAGGCCTCCACTCTCATAGGAGAGAGGGAATTAGAGCATAGACCCACCACGCTGCTCCAATGCGGTTTTGACGGGACCGACGGCTAAAGGTGCTCTCCGAGGCACGAGGGTGCAACACCACCAACTTCCTAACTCCGGGCTAGTACCTACTGAGAATTTCTAGTCAGAAAAGCCCACCACTTAACTATTGCCCGACCCGAGACTCGAACCCGAGACCTCGTCGGCCGCAGTCGAACATGCGAACCACTAGACCAATGAGGCAGTTCTTTTTATAATATTAGTATATATCTCTCTTTGCGTCGTATTCCTCATCACTGAGGGTCATGACCCCTTTCCATTAATCACATAATGATAGGAGTTTTCTTGGAATAATAATGCGGTGGGTTCTCACGTCCTTCCGCAAGTATGTATAAGTATAATATTAGAATATAAGTATAGATTAAAACGGCCTAAATATGGGATGAATATTATTTAACAAAAGTAATGTAAATTCTGGGTATTATTTGACCAAACAGCCACTACTTAAGCGTTAAGCGTTTCGCTTGCTGAGTATTTATTATCTGACAGGCATTAGTTAAGGCTTTTTGGATTTAGACAAGCGGAAAATTCAACGTCAAGGCAGATTCGGCCGCCTATTCATTTCGAGCCGGCGGATCGGAAAAGAGTTTTAAATGCTCATCCCGAAATTCTATTTCGAATATGAGAGTCAAGTCGAGTTGAAGTGAACTTGATGTTGGAAGCGGGCATTATTATCTTTTTAGGGTATCGTGATGAAATGGTGAAAAAGAAGGCTTTTATGGTGCGACTGTGTCGACTTTGTTTGTTGCGCTTGAATATTTCAATAAGTACCTACTGCCGACTTGAAATCCATGCTATATTATATATGTCACTGTAAAATTGTAAAAACCGTAAGATTGTAATCTAACGCTTTTTATCTCGATAGATTGTAAACTGTCGAAAGATTACAATTTAACGCATTTTTTTTCGGTACGTTGTAATCTGTTAGGTATATTAACCCGATTTTACGGTGACAGAATATACACAACTGACAGCACAGCACGAAACGCCCGTGAAACCCGCATCTTACGGGAAACAGGTTTCATCGTGTCGCGAAGGTCCATGGAGCTAAAAGAGTTCACACCGACATTTAGCACTGACGTTTTGTCTTGCCCTGTCCGTATGTCCTTTCCACCACTATACGGAATCCTCGATGGTCGAGTCCTACTCGCACTTGGCAGTTTTCTGTTGAATTGGCTCCTATTTGGGTCACTGAATGGCACGCTCGTATTTGAACTTTGTTGAAGATTTCGCACATGTATTCTGTAGACTTATTGTAAGTACAGACTACCAGCTGGTGCCCGCGACTTCGTCCTCGTGGATTGATGTTTTTTGGTTCCCGCAGGAACTCTTTAATTTTCCGGGATATAAAGCAGTAGCTCATGTGATATTTTAGACTATAATCTACATCTATACCAAATTTCATCCAGATCCGTTCAGCCGTTCTGGCGTGATTGAGTAACAAACATCCATCCATCTGTCCATCCAAACTTTCGCATTTATAATATTAAGTATAGTTCGCGCACGAGTTGAATGCAGAGCAAATGTATGGTGACACATACATTTACGAAGAATAAGCATTGAGCTTTTTTTATATATAGTAAGCAATGTTTTTATGCCTCTATGTCGTGCACGCCATTGCGAAAACGAAACCTACCTGGCGTAGTAGTAAAGGAGGTTACTCTACACTCAAGGAGGTAGACTCTTGGGTTCGATTTCCGCAATTTTTTTATAATACGCCTTGTGCCTTAGCGATGCAAGCAGATAATTTATATTATTACAAAATCAAACACCTCGTGTTGTATGAACAGCATGTAATACAGGTGTTTGGGCGCTAGTGCGGTAAACTGATTATTTGATATTCAGCTGTGTGCTCTGAGGCGTGACGCGAATACTGAGCACAATATCACTTTTTAATTTCACTTACTTTGCTTTATATTTTTATTTATTTATTATTAATTTTATTTTATTAGTAGGGACACAAAAATATTATATAAACTGTTAAAATGAGATTTTTATTTAAAAAGAGAAGATTTGTTAAATGATTTATTTATTTGACGTAGGACAACTTTTGTCTCTTATGATACATCAAGACTCTACCACCGGTTCGGAAAGATTTCTACTGAGAAGAGCCGGCAAGAAACTGCAGTTGCTCTTTACTTAAAAAGCAAAATGTTACATTAAGTAAATAATACAACACATACGCTACGTTACAAGTATTACACTGACTTGTGGGTCACTGGATGCGAGGCCGGTTGCTTCCATGCAACTTTGCCATTCAGAAAATCATCGATAGTGTAATAACCTCGACTTAACAAATGCTGTTTCACACAGTCTATAAAATTTATGCAATGGCAAATATGTAATAGAAATATACTTACAATAGAAATTTAATTAAACTGATATATTCCTAATTTCGATCCAATTTTATCAACGAGATCATATATTACCTACTTACAAGAAATTGGATGATGAGATTTAGATTTTTAGATATCTCATGGGAACTCATTAATTTTCCGGGATTGAAAAGAACCTATATCACTCTCGGTCGTTATCTATATCCATGCAAAAATCTCGACGATCCATTACTCTGTCACAAAGTTATTGAAGGACAAACCAACAATTAGGTAAGGTAATTCTACCACAGTTTCGTGTACAAATATTAGATCATGCCCGCGACTTCTTCCTCGTGTACTAAGTTTTTTTTCGATTCTCGCGGGAACTCATTCATTTTCCGGGATAAAAAGTATGTCCTTCCCCGGGATACGACCTATCCCTGTACCAAATTTCATCAAAATCGGTTGAACAGGTGGGCCGTAAAAGCGTAGCAGGCACACAGACAGACGGACAGACAGACACACTTTCGCATTTATAATATTAGTATGGATTATAAAAAAGATAATAAATGATTAAATTAGGATGCGAGAACGAAATCAAAAAAAAGTACAAAGTTAACAAATTACTTACTTACTTACTTATATACTATATAGACGTTACTGACGCATTTACGAACAAAAAAAAGAAAAGAAAGAAACTAGCTGGAGACATGCTGGAGAGGGTTAATCGGTTCAGATACCTCGGACATATACTGACTGAGGGTCTCGTTGACGATGAGGATATTGAGAGGGAACGTCGTGCTCTGGCTGATAGGTGCGACATGCTCGCACGGCGGTTCGCAAAGTGTAGTGACGATGTGAAGGTGACATTGTTTAGGGATATTGCCTATGTTTCTACACATGTCAGCTTTGGGTCAAGTATACCAGGCGTGCCTTCAACAACATCAGGGTGCAATACAATGACGCCTATCGTACCCTGATGAAGTTGCCAAGGACAGTTGTTACTGCAGCGCGTCGGACATGTTCGCTAAGGCCAGAGTACCGGACTCCTTTGCGGTCATAAGATCGCGAATCGCATCAATCTGGAGTCGCTTACGAGCCTCCAACAACAGTACGTTGATCGAGGATCTGGAGTCGCTTACGAGCCTCCAACAACAGTACGTTGATCGAGGATCTGGAGTCGCTTACGAGCCTCCAACAACAGTACGTTGATCGAGGATCTGGAGTCGCTTACGAGCCTCCAACAACAGTACGTTGATCGAGGATCTGGAGTCGCTTACGAGCCTCCAACAACAGTACGTTGATCGAGGATCTGGACAGTTCAATTTTCAAACAATGGCTTTCAGTGTACCAGTACAGGAGGCAAAACAAAACATTTAAGATACCAAAATCACTCTCCAGGTCTTTACTTAAATCCATACAAAAAAACCGTCGATCCGTTGCTCTACTACGGCATGATTAAAGGACAAACCAACAAACAATATTATATGCGAGGTATACAATATATAATATACCTCGCATTCGCAATATGAATAGTAATGGGTAGACAGTGATGAAGCGGTAAATTAAAGCTGTTCACCCATCAGCATTCAGGCCACGATCCCGCCATAAAGCGTCACTGAATGAAGGGAGTATGAAACGACAATATAATCCGCCCGCGTCAAACGCCTGTATCATGTTACACGCCGTATGAAACGTGGTGTGTTTACAGTGTCACTGGATTGTGCGATTTGATTGTAGCCCTGTAACGAGGGCCGCTTGCTACACCGAACCGTAACAAGCGTGCGTCAAACGTCTGCGTCATGTAACACGCCGTATGAAACGTATGAAGCTGTACACTGTAACACGGGCCGCATCTTACACCAAGACGCAACTAAATAGCGAAAGAACTCGTGTCGTGACTCGTGGATATCTATTTAACTTTATACCGTCGTCATCGCCGTTAAAAACGAATAAATGTTCAGGGCAAGATAGGTCTCTTGCATGAATCTTTCACGCGCCACGGTTTTGCGCCACCTGGTCCCAACGGTTTCCTGGCGCTATAGTATCGTATACCAGTGGGGATAGCCATTCCAGCACCTTGGGACCCCAAGATCTATCTGTCCTTCGAACTATTTATACGACTTATTGTTAATTCATAATTTCAGTGAAGGTATCAATTTACACGCATTCGTCGATACGCCGCCATGTTACACGCCGAATAAAACGTGGAGTGTTTACAGTGTAATAGGATTGTGCTATGAAAGTTACCCTGTAACGAGGGCTGCATCTCACACCGAGCCGTTACGAACAACTGAAAGAATTAACGCCAATCATCTGTATGAAATGTGGTATGTTTACAGTGTAACCGAATTGTGTTATTTGATTATAAATACTGTAAGCCTAAAATGTAATCATTAAATTTTTTTATTGAAGATGATGTTTATTTTACTGTTTATTTATTTGCCCCTTGAGAACGTTAGATGATTTTACAGTGAGTTGTAATGAAGTTACGCTCGTAATAAATATTTAACCTAAAATATTTTTTTATAAATTTCATAGATTTTTATGAGCACTCCTTACTTAACTGATACGTCATTAAGTATAATCTCTACAACCATCTTAATGGTGGGCTTAATGATAAAATTTAAGAATCGAATTAAAGCGCCCCTCTATTTTAAAAGATCTAGTCAAGTACGTAAAAGAACACAAATAATTAACCCTGGCAGTAAAGAAATCCTTTAACAGCAAACCAAAAGCAATAATCATGAGGAAAAAGTATCTTTAACTGTAACAAGTCGACGCCAAACAATTTCCTACTCGTAAAATGTGATAAAAACTTGTGATACGGTGTAATAAACACCCTACTTCACACTGAGGCCACATCTAAGAGGTTTTATATGAAACGAAGCAATTTCGTGACACCCATACTTCCCACTCTCTACTAAAAACCCTACAGAAATCGATGACACACTTTATTCGCTATGTACATTACTGCTTAACTTGCAATTATATTCTCTTTTGAACGCAAAAAAAAACGCAATGTATTTTTAAGTCAATCTCTACCATTAGGTACAATACACATCTCCCTACCAAGATTTATAACCAATATTATCAACCTAAATCGACGTTATATTATAACTCAACATAAACTACTGATTTGCATCCAAATCGCTCGCTATAATCTGATGTAGAATCAAATCAAATCAAATCAAATGTTTTTTTATTCAAATAAACTTTTACAAGTACTTTTGAATCGTCAAGTGAATCTACCACTGGTTCGGAATGCCATTCCTACCGAGAAGAACCAGCAAGAAACTCGGTGGTTGCTCTTTTTAAATAATTCATTTACAATAATTTTATTACATCAATGTGTACATAAGTAACCGCTGTCCTTAGCATTGCCGGAGCGATCAAATCCATGCTCCTCTATCATTCACATAGTCTTCAACAGTATAATAAGCTTTTTCTCTAATCTCTTCTTTCAATTCAATTCTTTCTTTTAATCTGCAATGTAAGTGTGTGTGTATTTATTTTAAACGCACCTAGCTCATAATACTTCCCCTCACCCTACCAAGACATCAACACAAATCGACATAACAATATAACTCAATGCACATTACCGCTTTAATACCATATCATCCCCCACAATCTCATACAGAAACTGCAATGTAAGTCGTGTGTTATATAAATTGGATCCCGAAGTGATTGAAGTAAGTGGGTTATGGGGTAACCATACTCGTGATAAATGTTTTTTTTTCTCGCTCGGGGTTTATTTCCTCCTATGGGGTGAATAATGTGATGTTATGTGCACAGATAAATGGCTATAATGTTGTTTATTGTGGAATTATTCATCTATTTTTATCTATCTTGAAATTGGGGCCAATTTATGTCTGTCATTATTTTTTGTGTCTTTCTGTAACAGTACTTGTTTGTATCTCTAAGAAATCAATTTCACAACCGATTGTACAATTCGTATCAATATGGTAGACAAGGAACCCTAGTGCGACTATGTTTGTCTGTCTGTCACATTTGCAAATTTCAGTAACTTTAATATTGCTATCGACTAGAAATCATAATAATATTATATTATAAATGCGAAAGTATGTTTGTTTGTACTTCAATAGCGCCGCAACAGAGCAACGTATCGATGTGATTTTTGCATGGGTATAGCACAGGGTTATAGTTAAGAACCTGAAAAGAGACATGGGCTACTTTTTATCCCGGAAAATTAAGGAGTTCCTGCGGGAATTAAAATAAAGTTAAACCACGCGGACGAAGTCGCGGGCATTATCTAGAATGAATTGGGGGTGGAATTTCGAAAATTCCTTAGTACATCTCTAGGGTGCTCCAGGATATTCTCCCAAAATTTCAAATTTCTACGTTCAGCCGTTTGGGCTGTAGGCTGTCTGTCAGTCACTCAGAAAAAAGCCTTTTATAGTTATTGACAAGTATTTCTTCATTTTAAACCGGTAGCCCAAATACCAAGTTTCATGGCTATAACTTGAAAAACGAGCGACTTTCATACAAACTTTCAACCCCTATTTTACCCCTTTAGGATTGAAATTTCGAAAATCCCTTTCTTAGTGGATACTTACTCCTCAAAAAGAATACACCTTTAAATTTCATGACTCTAGGACCAGCGATTTATGCTGTACGTTGATATATCTGTCAGTCAGGACTTTGAATTTTATATTTTCGTTGTGAACGTGTGAGAATTTAACCTCAGTGTGACCCCCGCATTACTCCACGCACTCAATACCAGAGGCCTCGCTCCAATCTATCCCCCAATGAGGCAATCCGTCTTGTCGGGATTACGCCGACACCGAGTGGCCGACACTTAAGGGACATTCGGTGCCACTTTATACCCACTCCAGGGTCGAGGCTGTGACTAGTTTTACGTACCTACGCGTTTGATAGAACTATAGTTCCGATTTATAGGTTGCTGTATTTGATTGAGGGACTAATGGCCTGGCTGTGACCACGCATATCAGTCGATTACGATTGTTAAGCAACGTTAACCCTAGTAGCTTCCTATAAGTAGTAGTAGTACCTACAATCAGCAAATCAATATTATGATTATATATGTAGGTAACTGGACGGGTGACCGAATTTGGAGGTTTAGCCTTTTCGTTTCCTCCGTGCATCGGACAGCATGATAAGCCGTCGATCCCGTTTATAATCACTAATATCTGATATTAATCGCAATAAAAACCTATGAGTTTAAATACTCTCAATCGAGTCACATGCGAAGGGCGTGGGAATCTACCGCATTATTATCCCAAGAAACCTCATACAATTTTGTGATTGGGGTCACGAAGAGAGAGAGTATTTGATTGTATCATCACAATAACCATTTTTATAATTTTCAAAGGTCTAAATTCACAAAATCACCTCTCGTGTATATGAGACGGCTTCGCCTGTAAGTGCTAGCCCCACTACAGAGCGCGGCGCGGCGCGGCACGTAGCGGCAAGTATTCTTTGTATGAGGTTGTATGGAGCCGGGCCCACTAGTGCAGTCAAATTAGCGATCGACCTCGGAATGAGAGATAATTCGTTCTTCAAGTTGTCTCCAAAGTCTCATAAAATCTGGTATCTGCGTCGTGAGTTATTAATGGTCAATGGTCAAAAAATCAGTTTTTCGCGATTATCTCGCAAAGGCCAAAATGAAGCTGGATTTTTGTATTTTCTTATACGAAAATCCAGCTTATTACCTCTCATTCCGAGGTTGAGCCCTTTTTTAACCGACTTCCAAAAAAGGAGGAGGTTCTCAATTCGGCGCGTATCTTTTATTATGCTAAAATGACTGGACTACACTTAAGCGACACGGCCCTGTACCCACACAAATAATATTCACCGCTACGTGCCGCGCCGCCCCATGCATCTCAAGTGGGGCTAGACCTTTATCCTCGCTGAGTCATCCACTCTCGCTGACACTGATGGGGGTGCGACGTCTTCCCGGTGCCATCGCTTTCAATTTATATTTTAAGTAATTAAAAAGGAAAACTCCCTTGAGTAAAACTTACTCTGTTTAATACACGAATATATATTAACGTCCTATATCATATAATACGAGTACTAGTATTATAAATTAGAAAGTCTGTTTGCTTGTTGGTTTGTTCTTCACTCACGCCGCAACGTAGCAACGGATCAACGTGAGTTTTGGTATGGGTGTAGCTGATGAGGACTTGGAGAGTAACATACGCTACTTTTTAGTTTTTATCCCGGAACATTATGGAGTTGCCGTGGGTGGGCCGTGGCCAAAATTCGGTCGGGAGGACATTATTATGAAAACAATGTTTTTAATTAAGTCACTGAACCGCAAGGAATAAAATAGCATCGTGATAAAATTGACCGGTAATTTATTACCGCGGTAATATTACAGTATTACCGGGTGGCAATTTAGTACAATGGCAGTGTAAGCCTCACCCATTAATATTTATATATTGCGGTAGAAACAGATTCACCCTAGTTTATCAATGGACCGATGTCATGGAGATTTAATTATAATGTAGAGACGCCAAAACAAAGTGCTCGAGTGAATGTATCCAGTATCCACCCAAAGAAAAGCCAATGCTCTCCAGCAACTCCCGGAAATCTTCGCCTTACCCCTACGCTGCCGTACCAAGTCGGGTGGTGCTTGGATTCTGGAGTTAGCTCGGCTGGCTGGAATGATTCGATGGGGAGTGGTTTTATGTACAGAAGACTAAACTGAGGCTAAGTTCGTCATAAAATCCAGTGTATGAGAAGAAGAAGACAAAGTTGAGCAGTAAAAAGATAAAGCAGCAAAAATATTATGATATTTGGAAACGAAATTAAATAAAATGATTTTTGAATGTAAAACAACTTGTGCTCTTAGCGATAAGTCTACTATAAGAGTCCACGTCCAGTTAAGCAGATTTTACTGAGAAGAGGCAGCAAGAAACTCAGCATTTTTGTTTTTATAAAAGAAATAAGTATAATATGATGTTACATGAGATAATATTATGTAATAAAGGTTACGAAGCAACACAATAAAATGTTGTAAGTTGCCAAATGGCTGTTTTTTACAACTTTTGCCGTCATGTCTAATCTGTTACTGATATTTTATACCGCATTAATATCTCTGTCCAGCGTCAATGTTTGAACTAAATAATGATGATATCACTATTTCCAAAATTATGCTGCTTCAATTTTATGCAGATTATATCCAAAATGATTTGACCTAGTAATTAACCTGAATAAATTAAAGGCTACATAAGCATTTTGATTATTTACTAAATTATTAGCAAAATCTAAAATAATAATATAATGCCCGTTACTAAGTCCGCGTGGATTTAGGATTAGGACAAAAAAACTGAGATTTTAATTAGTAATACCAATCCGTCTTCGGACTACAGGCTATATTATCTATAACAAGTCTGAAACTCATCAAAATCGGTGAAACGTATGGGCGGTAAAAAGGTAACAGACAGACAGATCCGTCTATCTGTCTATCTGTTACCTTTTTGCAAAATGCGAAAGTTTCGATATAAATAAAGCTACAATTAAATTAATATTGTATGAGAAGTTGTCAGCGAGCAGTAAAGGTATGTCACAAATGAGATACGTATCCAGTATAATTGGAGGCCGCTTCAAATTACATCGTGTTTCATGCATCAGGAGTAAGTACCTACTGTTGTTAATTGTGATGCGTATATCTGAACCTCGGATGATTTTGATTTTATTATCATCATACTAATATTATAAATGCGAAAGTGTTTGTTATTTGGTTTGTCCTTCAATCACGTCGCAACAGAGCAACTAATCAACTTGATTTTTTACATGGCGATAGTTGAGAACCTGGAACCTGGAAAACCAATAGCGGGCGGACACGCACTATGTTTTTTTCCACTACAAGTTAGCCCTTGACTGCAATCTCATCTGATGGTAAGTGATGATGCAGTCTAAGATGGTAGCTGGCTAACCTGATAGGGGCATGGCAGTTATATTAAACCCATACCCCTAATCAGTTTATACACCGGAACGCTTAATCACTTAGTGGCATGTCTTTGCCAGCAGGGTCGTAATTAGCCACGGCCGAAGCCTCAGAAATTTTCAGAAATTATAAATTTCTAAGGTGACCCTGCCGGGGATCGAACCCGGGGCCTCCGCACGACAAGACAACAGCGTTCAACACTGCGCCAGGGAATTCGTCTCATAGTATAATGTAAGAAGGCAGGTTAGAGAGGTGGCTCTCGCTAAGGCAACATTTAGGATAGGTAAGATAACTAAATGGATGTCCTCAGACCATTAATTAATAAGAAGCTTCAGATGTAGAGACTTTGATCCGAACTGTTGCGGTCATCGCCCACCGCCCGAGTCTGTGCCGAGCGCCTCACACGACCAATTACTTACTTTGATTAGCAAACACCCCGTAGCTTATACAGGCTGCCATTTTGGATCCATTAAATACATAGTAACTTTACAGGTCGGTATAGGGAACAGTGACTGAGGGACGACTGGCATAGTTGTGACAACGCATATCAGTCGATTGCGAATGTTAAGCAACGTTGACCCAAGTCAGTAACTGGATGGGTGACCGAATTCGGAGGTTCAAATTTAGCCTTTTCATTTCCTCTGTGCCTCGGAGAGCACGTTAAGCTGTCGGCCCCGGTTATTATCACTAACATCTGATAATAATCGTTACAAAAACCTAAGAGATTAAAAAATACTCTTAGTCGAGTCGTATGCAGAAGGACGTGGGAACCCACCGCAGTATTATCGCAAGAAAACTCCTACCTTTATATTAATGGAAAGGGGTCACGGGTTCCTCAGTAATGAGGAATACAACGCAAAGGGATAGAGAATAGTAAACTTGTAATTTTTTCTTAAAATATGGTATGGATATCATAAATATTGCCGAGCCAATGGTAGATTCATTAAACAATTCAAAAGCACTTGTTAAAGTATTTTTTAACAGCTCATTCATTTCATTTAATCGATTTTGAATAAATTGGAGATTGCATCCCAAAGATGGACATAGGCTTTTTGCATGAAGTATAAAATCACCCGCAAAGAAGACATCTCTATGGAAATTGGCACCCATGACCGAAACTTTGTCAGGATTATCTAACTAGTTGTTAAAGAATAGTCGATACCTATAATTCAGCGCTCGCAGCGTTCATCTTGTGGAGTGTGACAGTGGTAAATCAGCGCTGCAGCGGCTGCAAATTATAAGACGAGCCGCACGGGACGGCTTTACCGGGGGGGCATACTACCATCGCTAGAGGTATTGTTTTAATATTGTTGACGTTCTTGTTGTAGATATCAAGGTACTTGACCTTAAACTGTCATATTGAAATAGTACTGCTTTAAGCGATCGTATGTAACACTCCTGAGCTTTGTACGTCTTTCTCTAAGTTTTTAAATAGGTAATTCGATTGACTTAATCGAGCTTTCAAAGTAATGAGAACTATGAGGGCATTAATATAGAGCTCAATTTTGTGTATGCATTGACAGCCAACGCACCAAATGATACGTTTCGAAATTAAAATCGGTTGTGATGATTTTGTGACTTTAAATCAAGAGCTTTTGGGTCCATTTTACTTTGATGCCTGTCAAAGTCTGTCTATCTGTCAGTTATTTCATTATTTTTTCCTAAAAATAATTTGAAATCCGTAGCCCGGTAAACCCGGCTACTTTTTATTCCGAAATTTTTATTAAAGACGATGCCCGCGACTTTCTTAATTTTCCGGTATAAAAAGTAGCCTGTCCTTCCCCAGGATGCAACTTACCACTGTACCTACCATTTTCACCAAATCGGTTTAAAAGGCGTAGCAGACAGACACACTTTCGCATTTGTAATATTAGTATGGATATGGATTTCACAAGGAATCCTCAAAATCTGAATCCAAAGTTTCTAACGAGCGCAATTAATGTAGGTGTTTCTGAGAAAGAATCAAACCCACGCCCTACCAGTCCTATCACTACGACCCTTGGCAATAAGACTCACGTTTAAACTTCAAATCACTAAGCCGACACGCTTTTTAGATACTCGAGTGCTATAAATTTCCAGTAACACCTACCAGAGTCTGTTAGGTAATTCAGGTCTTAAATACGATCTAGGACACTGCAAAAGGCTTTAAAATTTTAGAATTCACTCCCACTTGGAATTTATGGACTTGGAAATAGTGGTGGGATGAACTAAGTTACTTAATCTACTTTGTTCTATCTACTTTTGTGAATCGTTAACCGTCGTTACATTTTTGCCTTTTTGCCTCACTTAGTTATATTTAATTGTCAATCCGTATATTTCACCGGTTTGCGCCATTTAATTTCAATAACTTTTAGAAATATAAAAAAAATATTTTGCTTGTAACTCATATAAGTAAGCGACGTACGCGAGAAAACTTATTAGTGTAATCGTGGCCTAAGATAAATTAGTGCTTATAATTATTATTCTGTCTAACCTATTCAAATTCATAATATATTTCTTCAGTTTAGGTACACTGAAGAAATATATTATGAATATATTTCTTCAGTGTACCTAAACTGAAGAAATATATTATAATTACCTACAATAATTGACGTCCAATTTCTTATAAAACATGATGGTGATAATCAGTTACGGTATCTTAAAACTAAAGTTACGAGGGTTCCAAACGCGCCCTGGTCTGAGATGAGCCCACAACAAACTCAGCCGGGTATTTTTTTTAAATTATTATAGCATAATAGCCCCTAAGGCCCCCATGGACTTAGAAATCTTATGATAAATTTGTTGGTTTCAGATTTAAAGAATCTTATAGAAACTTCACTAAGCAAAACGAAATTCTTGAAAACAAAAACCTGAATTTTTTTCCTGTCTGCATACCAGTATTTATTTTCGCGGTTAAAAAGGGTTCCGTCAAGTGACACCTTCGTAGATTTATATGCTTCGCTGACCTAGTTGTAAATCCTTGTCGGATCCTGCTCCCTTGATACTACTTCGGTTACACAATTTTGTTTTATAAATCAAACATTCCTATTAAAAATTTTCAGAATTGTGGTAACGGTACATTTTGTTGAGAATTTATTTGGTTAATTGCTTCATCTGGTGATGTGGGGCCGGCTCATTTTTTGCGCAAAAGAAAGCTTGGCTGTCCAGGGCGAAAATGCAGCCAGCATTCCACGCGGGCATAATTTTAATAGGAATTAAGTTAGTCTAGCTAGTTTTTAGTGATTAATATAGATTTAGGTAATTTTAGTAACTAGATGATGCATGCGACTTCGTTGTGTGGATTTCATTTTTTGTTTTAATCCCATGTACTTAAATAGTTTGAATTTCCGCGATCAGAATATATATGTCTATTGTATGTCACAGGAATTCAACCTAACAGTTAAACAGACGGTCCGATAAAGGTAACAAATAGACAGACAGACCACTTTTTTTTTCACTTTTCAGTTTAAAATGACCCCCTATTAGAAAAACGTCATTTCAAGGATTTGGAAACCCACTGAATTGTTATCAAACTCAAATGTTTTTTTATTCAAATAAAATTTACAGGTGCTTTTGAATCGCGTCGAGTGAATCTACCACTGGTTCAGAATGCCGAGAAGAACCAGCAAGAAACTCGGTGTTTGCTCTATTGAAAATAATAATTATATCAAATAATATAACCCTACCATTATGAGATTAATGGAAAGATCAGAACGCAAAGAGAGAGTACAAAAAAGGTTATAAGCAGTTTTCGTACAATTTCCTTTCCATTAAGGGCCAAACTTCATTAAAGCCGTTAAGGGTCCGTATTCTCGCCCGCCTAATTGCGCGCTCGGCCAATTTTGGAATCTGTAGGTATACCGCACAGTAAGACCGTTAGCTGCACTCACACAAAGACGGCATAGGCCGATAAAGATACTTTGATACTTTGTCAAGTTGTGTAGTCAAGTTCGTAATATTTTCACCATGTTAATAAAATTGTATAGTCTTAGTTATCACTTAAATATTATTTTCTCTTTTGATAAATGTTTATTTGGTATACATAAACTTTTATAAATTATATTTGCACACGGGTATCATAATGTAACACTGAAAACTAGATACACCTACAAGTTTTTCGTTTATTTACTTATCATTAAAATTGATGATTTTTTAAATTTTAAAACCTATACGGCTATCTGACTGTTATTAACAATTAAGGGTCCGTATTCTCGCCCGCCTAATTGCGCGCTCGGCCAATTTTGGAATCTGTAGGTATACCGCACAGTAAGACCGTTAGCTGCACTCACACAAAGACGGCATAGGCCGATAAAGATACTTTGATACTTTGTCAAGTTGTGTAGTCAAGTTCGTAATATTTTCACCATGTTAATAAAATTGTATAGTCTTAGTTATCACTTAAATATTATTTTCTCTTTTGATAAATGTTTATTTGGTATACATAAACTTTTATAAATTATATTTGCACACGGGTATCATAATGTAACACTGAAAACTAGATACACCTACAAGTTTTTCGTTTATTTACTTATCATTAAAATTGATGATTTTTTAAATTTTAAAACCTATACGGCTATCTGACTGTTATTAACAATTAAGGTACACGATTATTGACCAAGTCTTACTACATGGGTCAGTAGAGTAATTAGGTTGTCTCGAAAACGCCATTGTTATTTTGAAAACAACTCACAGCGATTGGTATTGTGTATTACGCAGGTGTAGTTAGTTAGCACGTGCAGAGGATTGGTCATAAATAATATCACAAACACGCGGACCCTCTCAGGTATCAGGTAATGTAAATTTTACGTTTTTATTGTATTAAAATATGTCTTTGCAAAACATACCTTATGCAGTTCATGATAAAGTACAGATTCAATTGTAATCATGATTAGTTAAAAGATATAAATAAAACCTAACCCTATTTTCAATTCACAAATTGACCACTGCAAGGTTATTTCCGGAATTTGCAATTTCCAAAACTTGTCTGGTATTGTCTAGTCGAAGGCTTCGGCCGTGGCTATATATCACCCTATCTGCAAAGATGAGCCGCCAAGGGAGTGACCATTCCAGTACGATATCGTGTATTATACGGTTATGGGTTATAACCGATTAGGGATATGACACCCCTAACGGATTAGCCCGCTACCGTCTTAGGCTGCATCATCACTTAGCATCAGGTGATAAAGCAGTCAAGGGCTGAGTTTTAAATATTCTTATATAGTATACTTATATAAATATTTTTATCATAAAACAGTGTCTCTGAGAGGCATAGATCTAGCTTTTCAGGAATCCAAAATTTCTGGAAGTAAATAATTATAATATTTTTTTTCTAATTTAACTTCCATGTTTTTATTTTTCAAAAATCTGAATCTCTATCAATTATTTCGATTTTTAGATTATGCTCAGGCCCAGTCCAAACGGCAAATAAACATCTGGGTTTTTGAGCTATGTGTAACTGGCCCTAATTTGGTAATACCATAGCTCTTATTTTGTGTCATTGATTGGTTTACTGCTTTCCACATTTTATTTTATTTTATTTTGCTTTACGGCTTCCTCAGGATCCTTTCCAATGGCAGATTGGAGAAATTTTTTTTCTATTATCTCTTTACATACAATGCATCTGGCGTAGCACCCAAAAAAAAAACAGAGTCCCAAAGGCCGCATCTTCCAATTTTGATATTTTCTTGTTCAGCCAGCTGTTCCTAAGCAGCAGAGCTTCATTTTCTCTACCAAGTTGTATAGCTGAAATGTTATCCGTGAAAGCGTAGCAGACAGACAGACAGATAGACGGACAGACACAACACACTTTCGCATTTATAATATTATTATGGATTTTCTGCTCTGGTCTGGTCTAGTGGAAGGCTTCGGCCGTGGCTAGTGACTATGCAACTTTCAGGTAACAGAATATAAAATAATCTTACCTTGTGATATATAAAATAAGTAAAATCAAATCCAGAAGCGAATACTCCAATCCAATTACAAAGCAAGGGCCTAAATATTATTTTCACTGATTACAATGTCAAAGCCCATATAGAGATGCCAAGGTCAGAAAAACAAAAACACCAAACTTGTATGGTTTTGTTGGAAGCAGTTGAGCAGAGCAGAGTACCTCAATGATCGCAAGCAACTATAAAGGTGACAGTAAGGCCCAGCACACATGGTGAAACGCAACTGCAACGAAACCCTTTTGAAATTATAGGTTTGAAACCAGTTTCAAATGTTTTCCACACACGCCGCAACCTAAATATGATGAAATTAGTCACAATCATTCCGATTTTGAGACCAGACAGACGTCTCCAAAATGTCTAGTTCAAGTGATGAAGAAGTTGTGGTTCTGTATTTGTATCTTCGACAAAGAAGGAGGCGTAAAAGAAGAAGTATGTGGTTACATCCCTACATTGAGAAGAATATCAACTGCCGTATGTTTGTGGCTGCTAAAGAATTTCAACAAACTGACAGAAAATTCATGGATTGTTATCGTATGAGCAAAAAGACATACCTTGAGCTTGTTGAAATAATGACACCTCAGCTGCAGAAACAGAATACTAACATGAGGGAATGTGTGAGTCCTCAAGAACGGCTATTAATAACACTTATGTAAGTAATTTAAAATATTTATTTATACCATTTATAAGAACACAAACATTTATTTTGAATGAAAATTAAATTGGTTTCCTTCTTGGTTTACAAGATTGTATTCTGATGTAGAATTTGATGGTGTTTGTGTAGATACTCCGCTGAAGTCCAGAGGATTAGGTGTTGGTACTGGCTGCGCATATGAAGGACTAGCATACTCTGTATACTGCGATATCGGAGAATATATTGTTTGATAGGACGTTTCGTTATTTAATGTAATTGATTCACTCGTTGCTGCACTTTCAGGCGTAGGAGGAGTTGGATTCAATATGTCATCAATAAGGTTTAGTACACGTCTCTTGAATAATTTGAATTGTTGCAGATTCATTTCTCTTAATTCAGGTGCGAGACTATTTAAAAACGACATAACAGAGTCCGTGGACGTCTGAGATTCATTTATGCGAGTAGATTTCTGTTTTAAATAATTAATGAAATGCTTATCAGTTTCGTGCAATGAAGATTTCTTTCGCTTTGGGTTTGAAGAATGATGAGCGGAATCATCATGAGTACCAGGAGGGCTAGGCTCGTCTACATTACTGCGCTCAGTAGATTGCTCGAACTCGGTAGGCACATCGTTTGACACATCAGTTGTCGTATTCTCTCTTGAACTAGTAGATGGCAAGTTCCCTGCCTCGTGCGGAATCACCGGTTTTACATATGGTATTAAAAATTGCATGTAATCGAGTAAATAGTATGGTTTCTTCTTTTTTATTCCAGAACCACTTGGCAAAGGTTTCAAGTGTCTCATAAAAACAACACGCATATTTCGCCATTTTTCTTTGCATACGGCACCTGTAACAAGATTTAAATAAAAAAAACATTAAAAAGCGTCTTTCAATGTTATCTTTAAATTTTAGATTTTACTATATTTATATTCTTCAATATTTAAATGTTTTACTTGCCTATATACCTAGCTTTATTTGTTTTCAGGTATTTAGGAGGTACATCTACTACATATGTGGCATTGGGCTTATATTTCGCCAGAGGAGAATCCACAATTGCAAACATCGTGGCTGAGACTACTAAAAAAATATGGGAAACTTTAATGAATACATATATGGCGGTTCCAGACACAAATAAGTGGAAGCAAATTGCTGAACGATACTATACTTTGTGGAATATGCCTAATTGTTTAGGATCTCTTGACGGAAAACATTTTAAAATAAAAAAGTATCCTAATACAGGATCTGCAAATTTTAATTACAAAAATTACAATTCTGTAATTTTAATGGCATGTGCCGATGCTGATGGTTTGTTTACAATGATAGAAGTGGGATATGCAGGTAGAAATAGTGACGCAGGTATTTTCAGAGTTTCACATATGAAGCGTCTTATTGAGTCTGATGCACTTAATATTCCTGCACCAGCCCGTTTACCACTTGATGAAAATAATTACTCATTCCCATTTTACTTTGTTGGAGATGAAGCCTTTCCTTTGGAAAAATACCTAATGAGACCTTTTCCTGGAAGGAATGCCACCAACACCTCACGGGTCTTTAATTATAGACTATCCCGTGCAAGAAAAAGTGTTGAGTGTACTTTTGGCATGTTAACAGAAAAATTCATGTTATTCGAATCACCAATACGTTGCCGAAACCCTGAGGTGGTCAATAATATAATAAAAAGCGCTTGTGTCTTGCACAATTTTGTGAGATCCAAGGAAGGAATGTCATATCAGGCAACGAACATCAGCGGGGGAACAAGTCAACGACCTAATGGTATAATTCCACATGAGTTGATCCTAGGACCCAATCCTTCATCTTTAGCTTTAAGAAAATATTTGAATAATTACTTTTTGGCACCTCAGACAGCATTGCCTTGGCAATGGGCTTATTGTATTTAAGAATAATTAAATAAACAAAATAATCAGCTCACCTGTCATATTCATTATTTTTCCAATTTCAGCCCATGCTTTATCAGTATCATTCTTGCGAGAGTAGCTTGAAAGTGTTGTATTGTACAAGCAAGGATGCTTCTCAACTTCCAATACGAATTGAATGTTTTTATTTTCGTCGTCAGCCATTTTGTCGAACAGAAAAGACGCCAAATTCGACACGAGTTTCCTGCACGCTGATTTCAAAGCAACTGATCTGCAACGCGTTTCAAAACGGTTTCAAACTAGTTGCGACGTGTGTTGTCTCTCAAAGGTATCTATGGCATAAACTCAAATGAAACTCAAAAGTAACTAGTAGTTGCAGTTTCGTTGCAGTTGCGTTTCACCATGTGTAAGAGATTTGTGGGTTTCATAGAATATAAAAATATAGACATACCTGCCATTTGCAATTTAGTTGTCTTGGAAATACCCTTGGTTTTATGATAAAAAACAAAAACAACTTTCAAGTAATCGATAGATAGGTTTACTTGTGTATTATGCAAGTGCAATCTGCACGTGCGTAGGATTAGGTCATAAATAATATTAAAAGCGACCCTTTTAAATATCAGGTAATGTAAAAATACCATACTTCACGCGGGCCATGCAATTGGATCAATCTGGATAAGAAATCCAAGACAACTAAAAGTAAAAAAAAAACCAGTCGATTTGAGTAATAAAATTTCATACAAACTCGTCTTGTTTACCAGAAACGAAACAATTTGCTATAAATAAAAACTTTATGACCATTGAGCTTTGTTACTCTAAGTAATTTGTAAAAGAAATGATATTGTATTAAAATGTGTATTGCAATATATACCTTATGCAGCTTACGATAAAGTACAAATTAAATTGTATTCATGATGAGCTTCTTCGTTTTAGAATTTCAAATCGTTGCGGTAATATTTTATGACTTATAATATTGTTTAGTATTTTGATCGAAAGGCAGTGCGATTTGCACGGTACTATAATTGTCGAAAGGTAAAAGAATAAATAAAATCTATGTCAACAATGAACAAGTGAATATAATTAAAATTATTAATAAATACGACTGCTCTGCCGTAGCCCGTAACTATCTACTACGTAACGATACCACAGTCATTGAATAATTAACAATGGAGTCTTATTCACATTTTTATTAAATGATATTTTTTGGGAATCACTGGATATTGAACTATATTAGTATATATTTTTGGAATCTACTCATCATTTTCTAGATGATGAGTATATAGTTAAACTTATTTTCGAAAAAAGAAATCTACTTTAGTCTTTAATTCGAGACCATGGTCACCCCATCACATTTTTTGAAAATTTTACTAGCCTATGTGACCCGGAATAAGCTAGGGATTCTAACGATACCTCATTTATCAAATTCAGTTCAGGCGTATAGAAGTTATGGTGGAATATACAAACTCACATACATACATACATACATGAACCCTGAAAACAATATAATCCTTTTTTCAGGCAGTCGTATAATTTTTTTTATAATAGGTACTTTTTATTGACCCGTGATATAATGATTGTTTACGATTAATTTGGGAATTCATAATTTCTGAAGCCCTTGAGCGCTCCAGTACGATGCCTCGTAGAATAGAAATCATCAGTGACCATCAGGTGAGATCGCAGTCAAGGGCTAAGCTTGTAGTGGATAAATGAAAATTCAATATAAGTAATGCTATGAAAACTGTATTTACCAAAATCTCTCAGCAACAACGTATGCCACGTTGAGTTTTGCAATTACGATTTCAAAGAAAATATAATATTTCATGAAAGTAAATTCAAAACCCATACAAATATTACGCATACTTAAATCCCGATTTACGAGAAAAACACTATGAGATTATAATATTGTATCGTTCAAAATTATTTAATAGTTCTAAAAAATTTACCCTTATTAATTCATAATTAAATACGTATCACGCATTCATTCAATATCGATTGAATCGGATCAAGAACCTAACATTCTCTGCTCATCAATCTAAGGCAGTCGCGCTATGTATTGTTAGCAACACGTTTTTACAAAGGCTTGTGAGAGAGCTCACGCACACATACAAAAGAGCCCATCCAGCAACACGTCTTCCCTCGAAGAGCGCTGGGCTCGGTATGCCGGTCGTGCGGTTTGCAGTAGCATTTTACACGTGAAATTTATAAGACTTTTGATAATTTTTTTTGGTCATATAGGTATTTTATAGAAATTTATTTTTTTACAATTTATGTCATATAAATACTAAACATTCATGGGAAATTTTATTTTATCAGTAAATTCGACAAACTTTTAAGAAATAGGGGTTATTGTGACGCGTAAATTTTGATAAATCGTGCACATTGATTTGATTTTTTTATTAATTAATTTTGTATAGATCGTATAAAAACGAATTGCAACAGTCCAATTTTAAGAATGTGTTTATCATATTCATATTTTTTATAAGTCATTTATTACAATTTTTCTTGGATTTATATGGGTCAAAAGTATCGCCTAAAAGTGTAAAAATGGTAATCGTATTCCGCAAGAATGAGAATTTCACTATTATATTTCAATAAAATTAATATTTTTTTTGCAACATTCTACTAAGGAGGGATTAAACTTTATTGTTTTAATTTTCTTTTTGTTATAATACTAATATATCATGCACAAAGCTCATCAAAAGTTCTTAAAATATCGGTTAGCGGGGATACGGATTCTTAAAAGCCTAATCTACATTTGCATCCGAGAAAAATACTTCCAGCGCCATTATGAATTCGGGACACGTTTAAGTCGGTATTATCTTACAAGAAACAATGGTATTCTTATTTCTGCCCGTTTTTGTGCTCGCGGCTGCTAATTTTTGTGTTTGACCCATATTTTGTAGAAAGAAAACTGATGCCTACAACGTACTATTGTTTCTTGGTAGATTCGAGTGCTATTAGCAAGGAAAATAGGGTACGATTAAAAGTTTAATTCCAGGCATACTTACCTACTTATGATTTTTTATCTTTGTATTTCGATTTCGATTTCAATATTAAATATTTATTTATTTAATTTAAGTACACTATTTACACACTTATTGACGCCCGAAACTTATAAAATACTAGCGGACGCCCGCGACTTCGTCCGCGTGGCATAAGTTTTTTAATTCCCACAGGCACTAGGTACTTACTTTTCAGAGATAAAAAGAAGCCTATGTCATTCTCCAGGTGCTCAACTATACCCAATACCCTGCTCTGTTGCGGCGTGACTGAAGAACAAACTCCCTATTTGACTTTCTTGGGGATAGAAATTTCATAAATTGTGAAATCCGTATTTCATCCTTTTTAACCGGAAGCCCAAATACCAAGTTTCATGGCTATAGCTTGAAAAACGACGGAATTTCATAAAACTTTCTACCCCTATTTAATCCCTTTGGGGGGGGAATTTTTAAAAATTGTTACACATGTCCTTCTTTTTTTTTACCGAAAACTAAAATACCAAGTTTCGTAGATATAACTTGAAAAATAACTTGTAAAATAAAAGACTTTCATACAAACTTTCATCCCCTATTTCAGCACTTTGGGGGTAGAATTTTAAAAAACGGCGAAACAGGTATTTCTTCATTTTGAACCGGTAGCTCAACTACCAAGTTTCATGGATATAACTTGAAAAATGACGGACTTTCATAAAAACTTTCAACCCTTATTTTACCCCTTTGGGGGTGGAATTTCGAAAAATCCTTTCTTAGTGGATACCTACTCTTCACGAAGGTCACACCCTCCAAATTTCATGTCTCTAGGACCAGCGGTTTAGGCTGTGCGTTGATATATAAGTCAGTCAGTCAGTCAGTCAATCAGTCAGTCAGTCAGGACTTTGAATTATATAATATATATAGATGATGGTGATAATCAATATTACGGCATCTTAAAACTAAAGCTACGACTTACGAGGGTTCCAAACGCGCCCTAGTCTGAGCGCACAACAAACACAGCCGGTTTGTTTTATTACCACCATCTCACAAACATCGTTTTAATGGAACTATATAAGTAAGAATTGGAATACTGTAATGTCTTAGCGCGTGTTTATCCTTACTAATATATAAAATTATAAATGTGAAAGTGAGTTTGTTTGTATGTTTGTTCCGCTTTCACGCCGTAACTACTGAACCGATTGCTTTGAAATTTTGCAGACGTAAAGTTAGAAGTCCGGATTAAATAATAGGGTACTTTTTATCCCGGAAAATTAAAGAGTTCCCGCGGGAACTAAAACTCCTCAATCCACGCGGACGAAGTCGCGGGTATCAGCTAGTTATGAATAAATACTTAAATTATTATCGGCATTATCGTGCTCTTTTTACTTTCTTGTAGCAATAAAGCCGCCTTCACATGCATTTCATTACTTAAATTACAGCCACTAGGTGACGTCTGCGACATCTACGCGGATTTAGGTTTTTAAATTATTTGGGGATTCCATTGTCTTTATGTCTGTCTCCGAGATGCAAGCTTTCTATGTGCTAAATTTCATCGAAATCGTTTCAGCGGTTGGGCTCTGAGAAGGTTGATAACTAGATTACACCCGTGACTTCGTCCACGTGGAATAAAGATTTTGATTCCTGCGGAAACTTATTAATTTCCCGTGATAAATAGATCTTATGTTATGTCCCGGGATAGGTTATTTTACGGGATGCAACCTATTTCTATAACAAGTTTCGTACATATCGGTTGAAAAGGTGACAGACAGAACCACTTTCGCATTTATAATATTAAATCATCTGCGAATCGCATGTTATTAAAATAGAATTTTCTAGATCTTTATATATAAATGTAGCCTTGGTCTGAAAATCTTTTCCTCCGTAGAAATACCAGGCAATCATAAAGCTGCAGAGGGCTTAAATAATATGAGGCGTACGCGTATGGATCGCTCATGTAAGCCTGTGGGGATTTTGATTATAATAAATAACATCTCAGTACAGTTGACAACAAACTGTTACTGTCGCGAATGCGAAGTAAAATATCATAGGTAGATATATGCGCGCATAGTAACGAAAGGTAGCGCATAGCAACAATGTAACTGATTCTTAGAATCGGGCTGAGTGCAGTGTGCAGCCCGCTAATTAGGTCACAGGAGCGCGGGGCGCGGAGGCAGCGTAGCCTCTTGCGCCGGTAACGACGCGCTTTAAGAAGACACGCAATTGCGACGCGGCAGCGAGCGGTCACTTGGTAAGTGATTTTCTTTCCTTTAAACTGTGCATGTGAATCTTATTTCTTTTATTGGGTGTTTTATACTGTGTTCCTTTTCCGTGTACATTTTCAGCTGAAATCCGATTATCAGTCTGTCTTGTGTGTTAAAAGACAGGTAGGGAATTAGAATCCAACCCAAGTGGTGGGTGGCCTGTCCATGTAGACCCGGAGTCGTTTATGCAGATATTATCTTAAGTTAAAGCCGGTAGCTGACGGTCGGCGAGTGAGCAGGTTCCAATTCTCATTGGCCTATTCATGTGGACCCGTTGCCCTGTACACCTTAATTTGCTCTGTACACCTTAATTTGCTCTGTACACCTTAATTTACACTGTACACCTTAATTTAAAGCCGAAAGCTACCGGTCGGCGAGTGGGCAGGAAAAACCGGGATGGTTTGATGCGTATGCGTCTTATGCGAGGCTTGGGGTGACTGTGAGGGGAGGTTGGAGGTCACCGGGGGGTTTCCCCCACGATCCGTTCGCTGGGGATGCCTTTCCCACGATAAGGTTGTCAGCTATCAACCTCATTAATTTGATTTTTGAATCATGCGTGTTTAATAACTTGGTAGTTACGTCATCGTCTATCGTGTGACGTATATCGTTTAACTTATACATTCGCTATGGGCCTGATGTTTAGGCACTTGGCGACATGGTGGAGGTGCTGGGATGGATTGCCTAGCACATATACCTGGCATATATACCTAGGAAAGAAAAACCATTCGATAATTTTTTTGTGTAAAAAATTTAGGTAGGCGGCGATACTTTCTCGAACAAGTGGATTGTAATAACATCATAGTGTTTTAAGAATCAGCTCAGTATACCCATTGCGTGGACGGTTGAGGGTACTTTGCCGTAGACATTCTCAGACTCGCAAGTTTGCACGTCACGACTCCTTTTCGGATTCTGTATGTTGATAATGGTAATTATAAACGTTTGTGTTCGTAAATTTCCGTAATAAGTATCAACGCTCCGTAATTATTTGGAATAGATACTATGATTAGATCAATACTTAGTCTATACAGCTGCACGAAAGTTTTTTCATTTCTTATTTGACTTAAATTCGGAATAGTGTGAAGTAACTAAAAAATTGTTGTGCATACCTACTTACCTTTTTCAAAATCAGAGCGGTTCAGAACCTTGCGATACGGTAATTATTGTTGATCGATTCCCACCTTAATATATCGTACGATAGGATATATTATATTTTCAATTCGGAATAATCGTATCCGAGCCTAGCCAACATTGTTATTAGAATCTTTCAATTCGATTCGATAAATACTATCGATTCGATAGTTACTATTCACAACAACTCGAATAAAAATTACCGAACGTCCGATTAATTTGCCGATTACTTACTCGAATGCTACAGGTCATTCGGCCACAATTCCGTTTCTTGTTTTTTCGTAAAATTACAAGGTGAAAACTAAAACTTCAATCGTTCAGTTAGATCTTTGTATCATAGTCAATAATGAATAAATTATTTTAAAGAATAACATTAATAACTCTCAATTTATAATATGATAAATTGATTAAAAATGATTTGAAACTTTTTTTTCATTGATTAATAAGAATTTGATATGATAAGTAGAATTCCGGTAAAGTGACAAGCTTTGTGAATGCGCACGTGATCGCCATGTTACTTGTCGATAGGTATCGATATGGATATCGTTACCGAAACCGAACCGTAATATCTAGAGAATCACGTCAAAATTTTCAACGCGAGAAAACGGTGTTTTATCGAGATGTTGTGAATCGGTCTGGAGGCCCGATAACGATTATTATTACTACGTTCCGAGTGAAGTTTTATACTGAACCATGAACAGATTTATGCAGAACCTATCGTAGGTTTCGATATTTTTTTTATTTTGTTTGATGCGTTTTTATGATTTATTTTTATTGGGTATTAGTGTGCGCATAGGCGGTGTAATAAAATACCTACCCTTCACATTGCATTTAATATACGCGATAGTCATTGAAAAATTGATAAAGTAGTAATCGGTTAAATATTACTAATATTATGAACTCGATTTAGATGATTATGTTACTTACCTATAGTTGCATTTTATTAGGTGCGTATTGTGGGTACTAATCGAATTCATCGCATACGGTTCAGTTCATTCGAATATGACTCAGAGCTACTCTAAATTTTAATGTAAACTACCTGTTGATAGAATCAGGTTAGGTATCTGGTTATGTTACCCACTTCCAAGGTTATTATTATTACCCGATGGTTAATTTTTTTGAAATGTTGGGCATTGGTCATTGTGTGGAATGGAACAGAAGGTACTGTACAAAAATTTAACATGGAAAACGTCATCCGAACCCGTTTAACTGATTTACGAGTCCGTATTATGCTGTATGAATTCAGCCCTGGTATTTTAAGTACACACATACTCGTATGTACGTAAAAAAAAAATATGGTGCAGTCGACACCAATGCATTACAATTAATAATGATTGGTCGGGTCTAAGCTTTAAAGTGCTAATGCTATGTTTGTGTCCGAAACTTAGTTTTTGCAAATCAATGTTGGAACTTAGTGCCGATGTAATCAGTCATTACATCACGATTCAAATTCAGGCAATTGAAGGATCAGAAATAACTTACAAAAACTACCATATTGGTTAATACAGTTAAATACATGGCAGTTAATACTTTAAAAGAAGGTATGGAAAACCTGCCACCATAATCGATACAACGCATCGAATCGGTCATCTCGAATCAAATTAGAAACTGTAGTAACTTTCTTAATGAATTTGAGAGACTACTTAGTATTAACGCACTAGCGTAACTCACTAGCGTAGTTGTTCTAAGCGTAAACGTGTAGATTAAGCGTAAACGTCACTGTAAGCGACTGCGTGAGCGTAAGCGTAAAAGTAAGCGCAGTTTGCTGAATTCGGTGTTCTTAGCCGAGCGTTACACAGTCTACGTAAAGCGTAATCGTATGTGTATGCGTAAGCCTATTGTACTAAAGTCAGTGTTCATAACGGGCGTTATGAACTTATATCACTCTAAATTTTTGAACGCAATAAAAATCCGTTCAAACTGAGAGTATAACAGGCTTCTTGTTCCTTAGTTTACTCATTGAATCTGACACCTATATATTGCTCCAGACTTGCATTGTTAAGATTAAAAATATTCAGTAACTGAACAAGTTACAATGCAGAATTTTATTGGATTGCGGCAGCTTGCGCGCGCGTACCTATACTCATATTTAACAGAACCTTAATAATAATTTTCTGGATCTACCCGTAGCTGAAAAAGTGAATTTATCAATATTTATATTCGGATCAAAATCGCCAAATCAGATTGAAAGTCGTAGATCAAGCAAGCAGTAGTAGTAATCAAGCGAAATTCGTAGATCATAAGTTATGATGTATGATTCATCATAACAAACGTTTATTTTTATCACAAAAGGAGACGGTTCAGATTTGTATGGGCCGTCGGTCAAGTCTTGTACAAGCTGAGAAATGAAGGAAAATGAAATACTAGACCAGTTTTTATTGGTCAAATCTACGAATTCGTCGTAATTTCAGTGGTAAAAATTATTTAATCTTTCCAAGTTATGGAACACTAAACATGAGTGGGTAACAATTGCGTATTCATATTTTTTACGTTTTCAAAAGGAGAACACGTTATTTTGACAGTGACTGTCAGAAATGACATTTGATACACTTCGCGCCTACTGCCTTCTCTATGGCTGAAGGTTGCCATCTTGGAAACGTATCGAAAACATGAAATACTTTTTATTTTTTTGCTCGTTACTTACTTTACTGTTCTAAATTATTATATTTTTAATACAATCTATGTATTTTCCTCTATTCATGGTAGAGAGTAAGAGAGTAGGCCTAAAATGAACCTTTTCCTTTACGATAACACAAATTGAGTTTTTGAACGGCATTCTGAACCAGTGGGTACATTCACCAACCAATTAGAAGCACTAGTTAAAAGTCTACTAGAATTTAAAAAATATATAAATATATGATTTGAAAGCGTCTAGCGATTTTTGCTCTTGATTTAAAAAGTAACATTCCGACCAAAATTCGTTGAAACAAAATAAGGTCACTTTGCTCTAATTGGTCAATGCTCAATATGCATTTCCTATATTCTGATATATCGTATTTTAGCCATAGACTTGGGTGCCAAATTCAAGTGCGGTTTACGAGCTTATTATTTTTATTATTATAAAACATAATTATTAGTGTTCAAGCTTAGTGGTATTTTGTACAGGATATTTAATAATAGAATAATAATTTAGAGAATACCGGAAGGCAAGTGTTGATTGGTTGACAGGTAGCATGATTGAACTAGAGATCAGTAGCGTCGTAGAGCATCGCGTGAGGGAGTTTCATTGCAATGTACTATTTAGTAAAATAATGTTGCAAATCAGAAACGCGAATTAAATATACGTACCTACGTATTTAACCTATTTTCTGCATTCCATCTGCTATGAGGAATAATTAATTAATTAATAAACTGACGATGTCTCGTGTGGAGACAAGATAGATATCTTGCTATGTAACGAATATTACTATTTGTGTATGTTGCATGAGAGCACAGACCATTAGGTACTCGGTGCATGAGAAGGTTTTGTTCACGCGGGATATTTTCCTGGTGAATGCAGATTTTGGCTGGATATATTATGGCCGGGAAAAATAATGAAATGTTCCATAATTCAGATTAGCTGTCGGTATTAACTTACTTTCAATTATCAATTAAAGGTATTGCCTGGACGAGGTAGCAACAAAACATTTTAACGAGAATATTTAATTCAAGATAATAGATACCAAGACAAGTCAGTGTAATAAATACTTGTTACGTGACGTATTATATAATGTATGTTATTTACATTTCGTAACATTTTTCTTTTATTGAAAATAGCAACTGCTGAGCTTTCTTGCTGGCTCTGCTCAGTAGAATCATCTTTCTGAACTGGTAGTAGAGTCTTGTCCAACAAATAAATCATTTAGCATGGTCATTGGCATTCGGCGGAATTTCCACCGAATCTTCCTATCAATCTAAGACTAGCATGGGGTCGTTAAATAATTTACTAAAACGATAAAGTAGCAACAAAATCGAAGTATTCGATCAGGTGATTCAGGAGCTTTGAAATAGTATTCGATCCCACTGTTCCTTAAGCTAGCACGGTTCACTAGCCTCCTCATCATTGTGTTCATAGAAATGTATGATGCTTCAGCTAAAATAAATAAAGAGAGCTGAAGCCTAACGAAGTACCTAACTTGTATACGGTTAATGTTAGAGGACCTTACAGGGTTATTGATTAAATTTAGGGAACACCCTGTAGGTAAAGTCGCGGACGTAACGAAGGCATTCTTACAGTTAGGCCTTCAAGAACGAGATAAAGATACCTATAAGTAAAGCGTTTTGTCTGTGGGTCAAAACGTTAATAGTAGAGCCAGCCCGGACAATTTTGTATACTTGAGGTTCTTTTGGGTTCCGTTCGGTATAATGTACAGCCCGTTTCTGTTAAATGCAACAATCATGTTCCAACTAAATAGGTCGGATAAAATTCTTATGAGACAAATAGCGGAAGACACTTACGTAGATAAGTCACAAGTGAAAAGGTATTAGATTTGTTAAGGAACACTACAATGACCAGTTATTAAATTTGAAATCTTACTTTAATAACAGTGAAACTGAAACTAGATTCAGTCAAAACGGGTCGTATAGAAAGATGTTGCTTCGGTATAAGACCCTTGTGTTTTCGCAGTCCCAGTGTCATTCCCAGCCAAACTTTTCTTTCAAAAGTTATGGAAAATAAAATAATGATGACTTATGAGTACCAAGTGAGATTTTAAATTAGATGACTACTTACTAGCCGGTATGGCAAAGGATAGTGTCATAGTTTTCGTAGTTAAATGAATTTCATATTGATCGATATTATGCTCGAACTATAAAGGGTGAAATCATTAACAGAATTCAGTATGAAATACGCTGTTTTACGAATTCGTTTATTTGCGCAGTTCGTTGGGCACAAATAATGTTGTTAGTTTTGTTATTGGATTAGATTTTTACATTATGGCTCTAAAGGACCGAAAGGAGTTACAATTCCGAGATTTAAAAAGCTTAATCGGCTGCGGCCTGTTAAAATACGTTTAATGAAGTTTTCCGTCTAAAAATCTGTACCGAGTCTTGTGGACTGAGAGTCAAATTGTTCTAAGTTGGCATTTCAGAAAAGTTATTTACGCCATTTGTCTCACGCAATCAATGAAATAAAACAGAAAGATTAAAGCTACGTGCACTCAAAATTTTATCAATCAGAAGTTCGAATCAGAAGTGACGATGTTCGTCAGATCGGAAGTCGGAATGTGTAGATTCTTATATTAAATGGATCAAACGTCGATAATTCTAACTAAATATTAAGTACAGTGAATGATAGTATTGATGATCGTTAGAATAAGACCCAAACTCATATCTCTTTTGGCCGGGGAGGGTCTTTCGGACATGTTGCCGGTCTTCCGAACATGTCCTCAGATGCGATGCGATCAGATGTAGATAGGATGGATTCAGTGATGGTAGATCAACGCGTAGTTGATGTTAATTGTGTCTGGCAACGCAGCTCAGTTTAAACTACCACTATTGTCTTAGCTTAGCTAGCAGCATACAGAACAATGTGCAATGGAAATTCTTCCAGAAGTATTCATTCCTGGTTCCGTGGGTTTTATGAATGCATGGTAACATCATGGTCAAACATGGTATGCATATAATCTTGGACAGACATTTGGTCAGTCAAAATCAGTAATGTAGCACAATCAAATCAAGGATCTTGAAGCTGTTATAATCAACAGACCATTGACCACCGTAGGTGTCGGATTAGAACACGTGTTGACATTGGCAGATTTTCACGTGTAGTTGGAACGGTTACGACGCAGACACCAAACCGTGATTTTTGGGTATTAATTAGTTAGACCATGCTGAGTGTCTAACAAGTCTCAGTATAGACAAAGTTGAATCTGATAGAAGGTTAGAAATGCGGTCAGGATATTTTATCAGAACTTTCAAATGTTTACCAGTCAGTACCGGACTAGTTTTTGCGAGCGAAGTGGCAAACATTGACAACCGAGGGTTGTAGCCAACCGAGCACCAAACATAGCAGAGACCGCTCAGATTGAATAAGACGATAGCAGGCACACTGGAAAGTTGGCAATATTTCAGATTTAGTTAAAGGTTCGGATGGACAGATCAGTTGTAAAAGTAAAACTACTATCTCGGGAAATGTTTACCTGTTTGATAGGCCATTTTTTCGTTGGAAATCGATGGCGAACAGCATACAGTACCTTTACTAGAACAGAACGATTCCATAACCAGAGATTATCAGAAATCGACGCTGTTTCGGGCGTCGTGCTGTTTACAGACAGTATTCAGAGTTTATCAGAAATCGACACACTTGCTGACGTCGTACTGTGCGAGTAGTATTCAGAGTATTATCGGATTTACATAGAGGTGTTGACCTGTAAATCAAAGGTTCATGTGATCAAAGGGTCTGAACCTTCTCAAATCAGTGTACCCGCAGTTAATGGCATTTAACTGAAAGGCCGCACAGTCATTTCCGATCACGGCGAGTCGGCCGTCTAGCGCTTCTGCGATCAGGAGCTAGAGAGAAAAAGTGGACGTCACAGTTATTAGAAAAATTGATCGAATAAATCATCAACTAAATTGTTTATGAGTATAACGTATTGTCCATTAATTATTTAACTATATAATTAATTTTATTTCAATTTAATAACTAATTTTATTTCAGTTTTTCAATTCTTTTTTTTCCCTGGGGCGGGAATGTCGCGAATGCGAAGTAAAATATCATAGGTAGATATATGCGCGCATAGTAACGAAAGGTAGCGCATAGCAACAATGTAACTGATTCTTAGAATCGGGCTGAGTGCAGTGTGCAGCCCGCTAATTAGGTCACAGGAGCGCGGGGCGCGGAGGCAGCGTAGCCTCTTGCGCCGGTAACGACGCGCTTTAAGAAGACACGCAATTGCGACGCGGCAGCGAGCGGTCACTTGGTAAGTGATTTTCTTTCCTTTAAACTGTGCATGTGAATCTTATTTCTTTTATTGGGTGTTTTATACTGTGTTCCTTTTCCGTGTACATTTTCAGCTGAAATCCGATTATCAGTCTGTCTTGTGTGTTAAAAGACAGGTAGGGAATTAGAATCCAACCCAAGTGGTGGGTGGCCTGTCCATGTAGACCCGGAGTCGTTTATGCAGATATTATCTTAAGTTAAAGCCGGTAGCTGACGGTCGGCGAGTGAGCAGGTTCCAATTCTCATTGGCCTATTCATGTGGACCCGTTGCCCTGTACACCTTAATTTGCTCTGTACACCTTAATTTGCTCTGTACACCTTAATTTACACTGTACACCTTAATTTAAAGCCGAAAGCTACCGGTCGGCGAGTGGGCAGGAAAAACCGGGATGGTTTGATGCGTATGCGTCTTATGCGAGGCTTGGGGTGACTGTGAGGGGAGGTTGGAGGTCACCGGGGGGTTTCCCCCACGATCCGTTCGCTGGGGATGCCTTTCCCACGATAAGGTTGTCAGCTATCAACCTCATTAATTTGATTTTTGAATCATGCGTGTTTAATAACTTGGTAGTTACGTCATCGTCTATCGTGTGACGTATATCGTTTAACTTATACATTCGCTATGGGCCTGATGTTTAGGCACTTGGCGACAGTTACCACCAAATTGATTAAATCTTTAAAAAGTTTTAATTGGCGTACAAAACTGGTTAAATATATTTTTATATTATGTTAGTAATTGGTAGAATTTCGCATTGAGGCATTCCGAACCAATACGATTTAGTAGCTCTAGTTTAGACCTCGTAGCTTTAGTTTTAAGATACCGGGACTGGTTATTACCATCATATTTTATTATAAGTAACTGGATGTCATTAAGTGTACAGTGTACCTAGATTGAACACATCTTATACTTTGACTTTGATTCAAAAGCACTTTTTGAAGATTATTTCAATAAAAACCTGAGTTTTAAGAGTTTGGACATGAGTAGATAGTCTCACGTACAGAAGTTTTTATTTTATCTTAATTAGCCTTGTATAACTTTTCGTTTGTTATGATGACTGTGATTTTAGTTGCAGGTGATTGCCAATGCAGTCTGAAATATCAGCGGGCTAACTTGGATGGCAGCTTTAACCAAGCTCATGTCGCTAATCGACTTTTCATGGTATGAAAATAATAATAAATATTGTTTAAAAAAATACACTTTTGTAATTATCTAGGTCACATTAACTACTTACATGACATTAACTACACAGTGAACACTAAGTACTTATTTTAGAATTAACTAAAGACAGTTATTGGACTGTAAATTAGATGTAGAAATTACTCATAAGTAGAAGTTTGAGTTAACGTAATATTACTTACTAGCTGATGCCCGCGACTTCATCCACGTGGGTTAAGTTTTTAGCCTAAGTCACTCTCCAGGTAAACCACTTTCCACAAAAAATCACGTTGATCCCTTGCTCTGATGATTGTGGCGTGATTGACGGACAAAGCAACACACTTTCGCATTTATTATCTATACTTCTATACTAATATTATAAATGCGAAAGTTTGGATGGCTGGATGTATGGATGGATGTTTGTTACTCAATCACGCCCCAGCGGCTGAGTAGATCTAGATGAAATGTGGCACAGTGATAGATTAAAGTCTGGAATTGCACATAGATTACTTTTATCCCGGAAAATTTAAGAGTTCTAGCGGGAACCAAAAACCTTAATCCACGCGGACGAAGTCGCGGGCATCAGCTAGTATTATTAATCTATGATTAGGCCATAGGCTAGATCGTAGTGTAAAATAAGGCTGTCATATTGTAAGATGGTGACTAATATGGTTAAAGGAAAAAAAACTTTCGTAATTATCATTATAAGGTACCTACTATTTCAAACAAAAGCCCCCAAAATCACCAACGCATAATACCACACGACGTCCACAACCTGTTTTGCTGCCATTACCGTAATGTAGGCAGGTACAGTCGCCCGCGGAAATCGTAAAGCAAAATTGGGTAGTCGTTTTATAAATTACATTTGACCTCCGAACGTTATTAAATTTGTGAATATTCCCGCTTTCATGTTAATATTCAAGAATATTTCAAATTATTTAAATACGCCCCCTCCCTACAAGTAATCTCGGGCAATATTACGGGTGATTTATTTTTATATGGAGTAATTTCTTGGCGTCCGCGTCGCGTTGAGTTATGGGTGGAATTTCGTACAGTGCCGTATTGCCGAGCGATTTCGCACCCTGCAGGTTTTTTTAGGAAACAGTTATTATTAATTAAGATTACTAGCTGATGCCCGCGACTTCGTCCGCGTGAATTTGGTTCCTACGGGAACTCTTGAATTTTCCGGGATTAAAAGCAGCATAAATGTGTTATTCTAGACTAACTGTTATTCCTCTTACTTTAAGGGGGGATCGAATCCCCGACTACCCGAAAGGAGGCCGGGCATCTAAACCACTAGAGCTAGACAATCACCGTATTTTTTAAACTTTTAAGCAGAACTATTATTGTTCTAGAGAACCAGAGCTTCGCACGAAAGCAATTATGACAAATTCTGTATTTTGTCAACATACTGAATTAATATAATCATAAGGCGAGGCTTCCCAAAGTTTTCCCAACGCGTTTGCTAACATAACTGTCAGAACTTAGCAACTTTGAATACAACGTCAGAAGTTTACACCAAATTATACTCTATGTGTGTTCGTAGAGAAACTAGTTTGCTTTGATAGTAGTTTAACTTTGAAATAGTTCGTAGTTATTTTAAGTTTGTTTGACGACCTCTATGATGTAGTGGTGCGTGCGTGTGGCTCGTTTGAAAGAGGTTTTGTGCTCAAAGTTTGATTTGGAAAGTGATTTCAGTAAGTGATCAAAACCCCTGCTAATATAATAATACTCAATACTCAATTTATTTATTACATGTAGGACATATAGGTGTATTTTATGTTACGTCTTGTTTTGACTACATAAATGGTACAAATCAACAAACACACTTACGCATTTATAATATCGGTATCGGCTTGTAAAAAATATATATATATATAGTATGAAATTATATTGTGAAGGTAAGCACCGTGATGAAAACCAGTGGGCCTACTACCAGCGCTTAAAGCAGTATTATTTTAAAACTGATGGTTTATATGACGTATCTTAACGTCCCTAATATTATAAGGATTATAATTCTGAAACAAGAGCGTCAACAATGTTAAAATAGTACTGCACTAAGCGGTGGTAGCAAGCCCCCTGCATGCCCTAGAGTTGTGGAGTCCGCCACAAGTGTATTTCGATCACAACGCTCTTAAACGCTGGTCGGTGTTAATGCCAATCAGTTTTAGCGCCGCTGTGACGTCGGCTTAAAAGCTTTTGGGATTTTTTCGCTACTATGTTACGACTAACGACAGAAATAGGGATGATGCCAATGTCAAAACCAAATTATTTCTTACTGATTATTAAAATAGAGGGTCTTCCAAAAGACCTAAAATTCACATCTTCTGTTAGTTTTTCCTTCCTTAGTTTGTCAATTTTCCTTCAACGGTAAAGTAAGTGATAATATTTTCTATAGGATATTGTGTGTTCAGGGTATTTAGGATCTTTATGTCCACTTCGCATTCTGATCATTGATAGATTAACTTGTCGATTCTTTAATTCAAATAAACTTTTACAAAAATGTGTATAAAAAGAAATTTAATTTGAATTTTCACACCACTCGCTCAACAACGCCTTATTACATGGCCTGTTATCTAAGGTTAAAGTAAGACATTAAATCCCTAGGGTTATAATGTTGTACTGAAATCCATTATTCCCTAGGGTTATAATGTGATTTGAATTTAGAATCATCGCGCATCTGAAGCAAGATCTGAAGGAAATTCTATTCATTCCAAAGAGGTTTTATTCATAATTCTTATGGCCATATCCATAAAGTCTAATTTCGGTAAACATAATGTGTTCTCAGCAGGCGCGGCCAACTCGATTTTCGAAAACCAAAGCCGTGGCCCACTAGATTCGCACTGACGAGATTTGTTTGTCAAATCGAGTAGGCCACGCCAGCTGAAAGAAGTGGTTGTATCGCGAGGTGTGAAAAGTAGAGTATTCACCGTAGGGGTAATGCTGTATTAATCTTGGGCGCCCCTAATTCCCGCGCTACTCTCAGGATTCTAGATGCAACACCCTCACTACGCTCGGGAGTTACTTTAAAATCCCTCGTTCCGCATGGGATTTATCCCGGCGCCCGTGACATAATACATCGCATTACCCCCGTGGTGAATAATCTACTATTATTATAAGCCATAATTAAAACTCGCTCAACATGCTATATGAAACGCCAAAGCAACCTGAATTTCAACCTATAGAGACCAGACTCAGTGCAAATGAATATGGAATCCAAAAAATAGTTCCCGCAGACAACGGCAATGAATAATGATACGCTATAAGTTTCCACATTATCTATTATGCGTCCACAAAGCCTCCCATCCTGATTGATTCCCCGCCCCTAATCACACCGCTATTATTTGTGCTTTTTTGCTAGCTATCTTTTACTCCACTACGGGAGGGTAGGTATAGTGTTTTCCAATTACTGTAAAGCTAGAGAAGGGAATTGACGACCTCTCTGGCGCAGTGTTGAGCGCTGTTGTCTTAACGTGAGGGGTTTCCGGGGCAGGGTCAATTTGGGAATTGATAATTTTTGAATTTTCCCCGGCCTGGCCCGGTGGGACGCTTCGCTGTGGCTAGTTACCACCCTACCGGCAAAGACGAGACTAGACTGCATCATCACTTACCATCAGTTAAGAATGCAGTCAAGGTAATTGTAGTATAAATTGTGAATAATAAAAATGAATTGCGCAATTTCTATTCAGGTTTCTTATGGTTCAGGCTTCATGCCGTAAGAACACACACCAGCTAGACCCACAAAATTAACTGACCCCGTCGCTAGCTGGTATATATTAAAAATGTAATCAAAACAAAAACTAAACAGGCATGAGAGTTCCGATTTTGGCCACTAGGCCAGACAGAATGGTGAGAGTATAAAATAGTATAGTTTTAGTTTTAAAAATAGAGCGTTACCTCTCTCAGCAGCGGCGAGCTGCCACGCGACGACAGCTAGCACCAGTGTCACAAGCCTCGCCATCACGTCACTGTCACTGTCACTGTCACTGTCACACCATCACACTCACTGACTCGCTGTGCTGACACCGTGTCACACTGGACACTCACTCGACACTTACTGCATCATGTCACTCATGTTTGGCGGGATCTGTGGAAGAAAACAACCAGTATTTATTTATTTTATTATTTATTTACAACTACCAATTGCGGCTATTCAAAAGGCCAATCTGTCTCTTACCATCGATATAAACTTCCATCCCGTATAAGGCCAATGATTTTTTTTGATAAAAAATAACCTACTATCTAGCCCGACTACTAAGTTGGAGAGAGCCAACTTCCTACCAAAAACCTTAACAATAGTGAATAAGCAACTTCTAGGCAAGCGCGTTCCAACCTAAACTTTGATTGCTTTGCACTAAGCATGATTGTCGTCACACAAAATCCTATCTTGCGATAAAAAAACTTTTATAATATACGTAAGTATTGGGATATAGCAAAGATATATTGATTAAATGATTTCTGATTCTGATTCTGATATATTTTTCAAAACAAAGATTAGCAGTGGAGATACAAAGGAATTGTTAGAAGTTTTGAGTCTTTATTCCTCATACGTAAAGCTAGGGTCATGAAATACTCTTCCGAAATCTGAGCTTCCTACCATTTACAATCCGAATATCTTTAAATAAAGAGTAAATAGGCATTTCTAGGCAAGCGCGTCATATTTTACGCCGCATCATCACTGCCCATCAGGTGTGATTTTCGTAAAGCGTAAGCCTGTAAAGGTCTACCCCACTACAGGGACGCGGCGCGTAGCGGCAAGTATTCTTTGTATGAGACTGTATGGAGCTGGGCCCACATATTATATGCGACGCGGCACGGAGATGCACTGCGATGTGCAAACTCACACAAATAATATACGCCGCTACGTGCCGCGCCGCTCCGTGCATCTCAAGTGCGGTTATTATAAATGCGAAAGTCTCTCTCTGACTGTCTGCTACGCTTTCAGGGCCCAACTACTGAACCGACTTTGATGAAATTCGGTACAGAGATAGTTTACTTCGCGGGGAAGGACATAGGCTACTTTTAATCCCGGATAATTGAAGAGTTTCCGCGAGAATTAAAAAATATCAATCCATGCGGTCGTAGTCGCGGGCATCATCTAGTATTTTTTTTAAATAGGTAAACAAACTCAAACCATAATTCGCCCGCAATGTGAATTTTGCAAAAAGAATAATGTTAAGGCATCTTTGTAAACACCGGAAGCTTGTAGGTCGATGTATATTCTCCGATACAACTAGACGCCGAGATAAAAATGGGTTTTGTGAAGAATATCCGTCGGTTTGCGCACACAAATAGACCAGTTGCCAGCCGTTGTTTAGCAACCGTACAGTTGAGCTACCCCTTTGCCATGGCCACAAATCACACACCAAACCCACTTGTACAACCCTATAGACCCAATATAACTACTAAATATTTATCATACCACTGGGCAAGACTTTTATGTTTCAGAACATTTCATTTTTGCACGATAAAACACAAGGACCTGGGCTGGATAAATCCTACGCGACTGAGTTTCTTGCTGGTTCTTCTTGGTAGGAATGGCATTCCGTACCAATGGTAGATTCAATCGACGATTCAAAAGCACTTAAAAGTTTATTTGAATAAAAAACATTTGACAAAAATGCGTTAAACTCTGTCTCTCTCCCTTTAATATTGATGGAGACAGATACAGTATAGTACGTATGTATTTATTTTAGTTAGTTTTTTTCGAGTCAAGAGTGATTTTATTTTCATTTTTTCATAAAATTACTTTACTCAAAATATTGCAGGCTCTATATCACACTCGCGAATCGAACTGAACTTATATAAAAATTGATTTTCATACCGGAAATAGCGTTGCTAGATATATAATTTTTGTCAGCACAATAATGGTGCAAGCCATTGCTGTACGCTATTCATTACTTCACTGCGAGATTTCTAAACTGTGTAAACATCGCGCTATTTCGAGAGCAAGAATCCAGATTTCGTATTATTGAATTACATTTGCTCAGCTTCCATATAATATCGCTAGCGTTCTGCGTTGTACGTGAATGAATTTCGTAAAAGGATACCTGTTTCGAATAATCCTAGTATGGTTTACAGGGGTTTGGTCAAATCCTAGGTATTACTAGGATAGCTCGGAAATAAATACGTATGCGGATTCTATTTAATGTTAATCTTTATCGTTATGGTACAAAAAACTATCATTCTTTAGAAGACCGTCTTCACTACACTGTGTAGGTATTACAGTCCTCGGCACGCAACTTTTCAGAAGAAGAAGGGTTTCGTACATAGTCCACTACGCTAGTCCAGTGTGGATAAGTAGACTTCTCACACCTTTGAGAACTCTTAGACGTGTAGGTTTCCTGTTTCCTGTGTGCCTGCACCAGTGCACCTACATTCATATTATAAATGCGAAAGTTTGGATGGTTGTTACTCATTCACACCAGAGCGGCTGAATGGATCTGGATGAAATTTTACACAGAGATAGATTATTTAGACTTTTTATCCCGGAAAATTGAAAGAGTTTCCGCGGGAACCAAAACCTCAATCCACGCGGACGAAGTCGCGGGCGGGAACACGATAGAAATCGAGTTCTTAACCACTAAGCTATCGCCGAGATTTCCTGATAGCCGTGAGTGATAGTTTATCCCAGGGAAAAACATAAGATATTTTAATTTCGAAATCGACAAAGTGCTGTCAACTATCTAGTTTTGATATTTATTTTCAGAAAAGTGTCCCTAACAAATAGGCAGGAATAAATGCAGAGCTTGTATCAACAGCGGTGACCTATACACGTGCCAGTTGAACGGTATTAAGGCCGTACAGCACGGATATCGGCTTTGAAGGCCGCGTTTATATTTCATTGAACCGATACCGAAATGCTAGTGTCTTTAAGTAAATTTTTTTGGAGTTTAGCTCCTTAAGAATCGATTTTCATATATAAGTAAGCCCGGGGTATGAAAATTTATGGAGAGTAAAATCAAACTTTCTCCGTTACGTTATTTACTACGTTTCCATGGTAACACTTTTCGTTCGTAAAGAGTAAACTCTAGTCGTACGACGGAGCTGACACACACAATTTTTTATTAAAACTACATGTTCTAAATAAATAAATAAATCTTTATTTAAATGCTTCTAAAGCAGATCTATAACACAATTCTGCAACCTCTTTCAAAATAGCCTTTACACAAGTTAAAGAAATCTATTAAAAGTATAATGCTTCTGAAAAATGCTTAATTTACTGTTGATGATTATGTAAAAGATAAAATAGCATGGATTTGGCTCGCTTCAGAAATTGTAAGGATAGCGGCTACCACTACCACTACCGCTAATCTACCACTGGTTCGGAATTCCGTTCTTACCGAGAAGAACCAGCAAGAAACTCGATAGTTGCTCTTTTGAAAAATGTTATTTACTAATCAATATTCACTAAACAAACTATCGTAACAGTAAAATGTAAACGGTCCCGTCGTCAAGTCTACGAGCATGATGGAAGCAGAATACATTTGTCAAATGACCGGTTATGGATACATTATTGGTAATGGCGTTTGACTCGAGCCATGATTGGAATCGGTCTGACGTGTTTGGTGTTTGGGAAACGCGCCACGCAACTTGACGTGACTGAGGGCATACGTAATAGGTCTAGTGGTGTTGTAGGTCTAGTGTAGGCAATATCCAAACATTTCACATGACAATTCACTAGGGCAAATCCAAAGACCATTAAATCTTTAGAAAATTAAAGAGTTCCCGCCAAAATACCACAATCCACGCGGACAAAGTCGCGGGCTTCAGCTATTGTATTATACAGAATGGTTAAAAATCTACCTTTTAATATTTGGGGTAGGTACATGTTTTCTTCCACACCAGCCCATTTACGTCCCACTGCTGGGCACAGGCCTCCACTCTAATAGCTGAAAGGGAATTAGAGCTTAGACCCACCACGCTTCTCCAATGCGGGTTGGCGGGCTTTAACGTGTATCTTCATGTTAGTGATAATATCCGGGACCGACGGCTTAACGTGCTCTCCGAGGCACGGGGGTGACACACCGACAACTTTCTAACTCCGGGCTAATAGGTACTGAAAATTTCTTTTCAGAAAAACCCAACACTTAATTATGGCCCGACTCGGGACTCGAACCCGGGATCTCGTCGGCCGCAGTCGAATATGCTAACCACTAGACCAACGAGGCTTGTTTCCCTATGTAATAATATTAGTAAGTTAATATGCCACATTATTGATATTGCATTATGTACAAAATGGTTACAATGAAACCCTATAGCTATAGCCCGCCGCGTCATTAGTTCGCTATCAAGTTAACTGAATATACAATACTTTATTGTTATTTAGCACAATACTATAATTATATTATTGGTATTCACTACACGAGTAATATCTATAATGGAATGTGCCAATTATCGGCGAGGTAAGATTTAACTAAAATAACATAAATTATATCTAATTAACTGTTAAAAGTTTGTATATTCTATGGCGCGCCAAAATACCATAATATATTCTCACGGGAAATCCTTAATTTTCCGGGATACTATGCCACTCTCCGGATTCTCAACTATACCCATTCGAGAAATCACGTCGATCCGGTGCTCTGTTGCGGCGTGATTGACGGACAAACCAACAAACAAACACACTTTCGCATTCATAATATTAGTATGATGATGTGAAAGCCTATCAAAAAACAGATAGCAGTCCTATTATCTCCGCAAAAATGGCGAAAATGCTAAACATTTCCAGATCATACGTCCCCATTCGAATGAGCACAAACGCTTTGAGTTGCTCCTTTATGCAAAATAGGCTTTTATATTCAAAAACGTAACTTTCATCGCACAAACAATGTCTAAACAATGTCGTTCGCATGGCCGACTCTGTGTGTTTGTGATTAAATTAAAGCCTTGAAAGACTTAAAACAAACAGATCAAAGCTACGTTATCCAGGGCAGATAAAAGTGTATTTCTGTTACTTTTGTAACACACACAGTGACCAAAAGAACCGAAAAACGTCAACAGCAGGATCCACCTTTACAATTGTGCATTGTCGAGTCAACATCTCCTGAAGATGCTCCAGTGTCGAAGTGAAACGTATGTTGAGAATAATTTGGAAGATTTGTGTGGTGTAGTGTTGGGCGGTGAATGTCGCAAGCTACACGCTGTACCGTCCACTTAGATTTGTCTGTTTTTGCCATCGATTTATAAGTCAATGGTTTTTGCGGATTACAGCGAATTAAACTTCTAGTTCCTTCATTATCATGTACTTCCGCAAAGTAACGCCTGCTTCTATCCAATATTCAGAATGGTTCTATTCAAGAGTAACGATTTTAATTCCCAAATTCTTAAGACTTTAACGACTATGACGCAGCCGTAGGTCATTAAATAGAGGCTGTCCTAGGCCCTTAATATATTTGCGAGTAAAAATATATGGGGGAAATTTAATTTAGCTCCACGATCTACCCAAACGATTAATAAAGTTAATAAGACCCTTGAAATGGCCCGCCCAGGACTTGGGTGCTCGTTATGCTGTCAATTTAATATCTCGCAGTATCCTGTTTTGGAAATGAGTCAATATAGTAACTAGTAAGCTGGGCTTAAGTTTTGGGTTAACTGATGTAACCCATGCAGTGAATTCCAGTATAATATTGTTTAATTCTATTCTTTAATAAAATTCCACAAGTCAATTTAAACTGGCAAACTACACTGGCAATTTAAACACACAAGTTTAAGAAATCGATTAAAAGTATGAAAATTAAGTATGTAAACGATAAAAGAGCATGGATTTGACTCGCTTCAGCAATGCTTTAGGACTGCGGTTACAGTATCTACACGTTGATGTTATTGTAAATGATTTTTTTCAAAAAACAACCACATAGTTTCTTACTGGTTCTTCTCGGTAGGAATGTCATTCCGAACCAGTGGTAGGTTTGAGTTTAATATCACGGCACTTGAAATAGATAATTATATTCTTATAGAGCTACGCGACACCGACATTAAACAAGAGAAAGGAAACCAAGGAAGCAGAGGAGTATTGTAGTGTTGCTCACCACTGCGCCATGGGGGAGGTCTTTAAAACACTCCAAATCCTACCCGGAGCGCCGTGTTGAAGTCCTGGGTTCGATTCCCGGCAGGGTAAATTTGGGAATTCATAATTTCTGAATTTTCTCTGATCTGGTCTGGTGAGATGCTTCGGGCGTTGGCTAGCTTCCACCATATCAGTAAAGACGTACCGCCAAGCGATATAGCGTTCCGGTATGGTGCCGAGTAGAAACCGACTTGGGATAAGGATTTAATATAACTGCCATAACCCTAGCAGGTTAGCCCGCTACCATCTTAGACTGCAACGTTACTTACCATCAAGTGAGATCGCAGTCAAGTGCTAACTTGAAGCGGAATAAAAACAAAAATTAATTCCATAAACTCAAATTGACTTAAAGCACTCAGTTAGCGAACGCGAAGTCTAAACACGGACCGAGGACGTTCCGACGCAGGTAAATACAAAATGATTAATATTACCATTCCTACACTTTGATGTCGAGTCAAACTCTCACATGTAGAGTATATTATGGATGTGGCATTTCATTGATTATCGCGACGAGTATTCATTCATTCATACATTTATTAAAATCGTTTGACTGTTACATACATGTAGTTAAAGATCTTAAAGTGATAATATCAGGAAGCTTAGAGCAGATATTAGATAAAGACTTAATATTAATATTTGATTCAAACCGAGTCTCTTGATGGTTCTTCTCGGTAGAAAGACATTCCGAACCAGTGGTAGATTCATTTAACTATTCATAAGAACTTGTAAAAAGTCCATTTGAATAAAAATCAATTGGATTTAAATAATAAAAACAAGCAAAAGCTAAACATTTTCAAATGAAGTACGATTGAGTAGTAACTTTTGTCAGCATTGCGTTTTAAATTGAATTGAAATTTTGTAAAAGATAAACGATTGTGCATGTGTTTAGTGATGAAGGTGTAATTAGGCTGATTATTGGCTCATTCGATGTATTTCACTCGGTTCGTTCTTTGGCGGGGATACGCCATATTGGAATAATTAACATAAATACGAGTATTTTGACGTTTGAAAGTCAGTCTCCTGCCGGCAGACTCAGCGATTATTGAATACTTTTGTGTTTAGATCGCAATTTGATTTGGAGCTTAGCAGTAGCAACTGCAGTCTGATCAAATGATTAATTTATTGCTGTTGTGATGCTTTGACCAAGTTTTATACTTTTGTTTACATTAAATCTCTCGTGAAACCGCTACACGATGTGACCATTCGCTCGTGCACGTTTTGAAGAGAGTACAAACATATTTTAAAAGTAATTTTTATTATTTGCCCACTTCTGGAATTATGCTTACACTTTACTCATCATCATCGCTTCAACCCATTACCGTTTCACTACTCAGCATGAGTCCCCTTTCAGAATGATAAGTCCATAGTCCACCATGCTGGACAAGTGCGGATCACCTTTGAGATCATTGTGAAGAATTCTCTGGCGAGCAGGTTTTTATAGCAAGTGATATGTACTCGTACTTATAATTTCTTAAAACATTTTAATTATTTTTTTCTTTTTTTTATATGGTCTGATTAAAGATACTTATACAGATTTTATTTATTTACCACCTGTACACCTTTTATACACATATAGCTCCGTAAATCGTCCCTTTTTTACAGTCGTGAGATTAACGTTGTTTAATCTCGACTTGAATTTGAAAGTTCCGAATTCATAATGTAGTAGTAACAGTTAATATTCTGTGGGTATACACTTAACAGTCTCTTTTAGTAATTCAAGGCGCGTGACTTAATAACTAATGTATAAAGTACAAAATGATCCCCACCCGGCTATATAGCCGGGTGGGGACGCCGTTCTACGGGTAGGTATACGTATATACGTATACCTACCCGTAGAACGGCGTCCACTAAGTTTTTAATTTGTTTAGCGATAATTAATCCTTTGATTTGGATCAATTTAGTTAATTAAGGTTCTGCGTTGAGTTTTAGAGTGAATTTCGGCAATATTACGGTCAAATCATAATTATAGTTGAAAATATACGAATCTGTTGAATGATTTTGACTAAATTTGCTTCAGAGGTAGGCTGTATCCCGAGGAAGGACATAGGCTATCCCGGAAAATGAAAGAGTTCCCGCTGGATTTTTCAAAACCTTTTTTCGTGCAGATGAAGTCAACGATGACATCATCTGTATTTTTATTAATGGAAAATAATTTATCTGTGTAGTATTCTTTACTAGAGCATTTTGGCCGGAACGCTAAATCGCTTGGCGACACGTCTTTGCTGGTTGGGTGGTAGCTAGCCACGGCCGAATCCACCACCAGTGTTATTTGTAATCTATATTATGAACGGAGAAATTTACTACTAATCAACATAGGTTAAACTATTGTTACGACCAGAAACTCGAAAATTCGCATTTAACATTCAATTCATTGAACAGATTTGAAGAAACTGTGTACAGTGCAACTTACATTCTGGCGAAACAGGCATTTTTTTTATTCCACTATAAGTTAGCCCTAGACTGCGATCTACCTATCTTCAAAAATCAAAGAGTTCTTAGAGGATTTTTGAAATACCTATAAATCCACGCAGACGAGTTTGCGGCCATTATATAGTTTCGTCATTTAAACGATTGATGTTAATATAAATTTATTCTGTGTAATTTATTTTTCCATTCCCTAGGGCTGTTCTGCTTTGATAAATGTTTTAATTAAAGAATAATGGTAACATTTTTATTTTTTTACTCATATTCAACTTTTGAGCTAACTTAAGTAAATGTTTAACTTATGTTAATAAAAAGTAGATTCTTGAAAAAAGCTTATTATATACTTTTGAAGATTATGCAAATGATAACAGGGCATGTATAACTCGCTCCAGCGGCTGCTTATGTATAGTCTACACATATATATGTAATTGTAATTTTTTTTTTTTCAAAAGTACTTGCTGGTGCTTCTCGGTAGGAACGACATTCCGAAGTAGTGAAAATATACGAATTCGACGGTTCAAAAGCACTTTCAAAGTATAATTGAATAGAAAAATATAAACATTAAATATGTCATTACATTAAAATATGTCATTTAAATATTATCTCTATTACGGTATTACCTACTTTCTAAGTAGGTTTAAATACCTACTAATTCTTTCCTCAGACTTGAAAATGTTTATCTATTGCCATGTTCCTCGTCCTCTTGCAGGGGGTATTATGCCAAGAAAACTCCTACCATTATTTGATTAATGGAAAGGGGTCACGACCCTCAGTTATGTGGAATACGACACAGAGAGAGATTACTACATTATTTTTTTACCGCTACCTTACAAACAAAACATGTTAACTTAATAATAATTTTCTAAAACATGTTAAATATTAACAGTAATCATTATTATGATGTCCATCAATGGGATATTTTATATGTAACTTTTTAGATATTTACGTGTTCCAAGTCTGCAGGCTACGGATACAGTATCATAAACATTTGCTCGCGAAACTTTGGTATAAATTTCATCGAAGTCGATTCAAAGTTTGTGAAAACGAGGTCTCTTTGCTTTAGTGTAAAGTCATGGCGCAACAGAGAGCAACAATGATTTTAAATGCGAAAGTATGTTTGTCAGTCTGTCTATCTCGTACGCTTTCACGGGCCATCTGCATAACTGATTTTGATGAAATTCGGTAGGACAAGCATAAGTTATATCCCTCAGGCTACTTTTTTGTCCCGGATAATTAAGGAGTCCCCATGGGAATCAAAAAATCTTAAAATATCATCAATCTTTTAAAGCATCATTTATTTATTTATTAATCATCTAGTAATTAATATTTTTTCACACCACATGCTCGACAATGCCGAATTGTATGTCATGTAAACCCCACCGAAAGCAAGACATCTCTTGGCTTTAGCCGGGTTATAATGTTCTATTGAATTTCATTATAACCCGCTGGTCAATAATGTGATTATCACTTTCATAATTCTTATTGATATGTGTATAAAGTCTAATTTCGCTAAACAGAATGTGTTCTCAGCGGGCGCGGCCAACTCCATTTTCGAAAACCAAAGCCGTGGCCCACTAGATTCGCACTGAGACGAACTTCGTTTGTTTGTCAAATCGAGAAGGCCACGCCAGCTGAAAGAAGTTGCTATAGCCTATAGCTAGTAGTACCATTAGAAGATTCTATAAATATTTCAAAAAAAATATCAAAAATGTCGAGTGATGAAAGTATTTTAACTCCAGAAGCTATTAAATTAGATGCCATAGGCATTGTCAATAATCTACTCCCAGAAAAGTCAAAGGAAAATACCTGAAAGCCTATAAAGATTTTGTTAAATCAAAGCGACAGTGACAGTGAATTGTCGGATTCCATCAGTGCAAATGCTGCCACAATTATTAATAATTTGCTTTCAACAAAATCCAAGGAAAATTATTTAAAAACTTATGAACTCTCTCTATCAATAATTGGACCAATGTTTCGAATGTTAACTTTTATTTTTAATTGTCATTATTTTTAGTAAATGCTTATCTCATATTATTGTGTTAATTTTTTCGCAAATGGTACGAAAAGTAGAGTATTTTCCTCGGTGATAAAGCTGTCTTAGTAGTGGGTGAACTTAAATCGTCACCCGCGACAGAAGACACTGCTTTATCCCCTTGGTTAATAATTTACTATTGTTATCAAAGAGTTCCATCTCTACTCCACTCTTTTTGTATACCCTGGCCGGGCACATGCCTCCTCTTATAGAATTCATAGTAGTTAAATTTAATACTCGCTAACTAAATGACCCAGCCCTCAGCGTAAGTAAACGTCAAGTCAACAAAGTTTTGCAAATCGCAATTTCAAAATTTAATACACATCCCTAACTTCGACAAAATTACATTCCCTCCTCACACTACGGGTGCAAGACTTTAGGGCGAAAACACACTACGGACAGGACAAAACATCCACGCGATGCGCCGCGTTGGATAGAATTTAGAAAACATGTTTTTTTTTGTCGAGCAAGTTTGTGCAGCTCCAATTTTTTGTCCTTTGTATGTTTTCGCCTTTAGATGGAAGTTGATGCCATAGAAGCTGTGCCAAAGAATCATTTCTTTTAGCGGCTCTCGCTTCTTATATTACTCTGTAAGTAGAAAATTACCGTTTTCAAAATTTTATACGGGCGTTATGTATCAGTATAAATTTTATAAACTGCAGAACTTCTACTGTACAGCTTTAGTTGACTAGCCTTTGCCCACTGCTTTCCTCACGTTAAGTTTGATTCAAACACTTCTTTCGCCTACTTAGGGATTGAATTTATAAGTATGCTTACTTAGCGGACACTTACCAGATCTGTCGAGTGGTTTGAGTTATGCGTTAAAAGATCAGTCAGTTAGTCAGTCACCTTTTCCTTTCATACACTCAGAAGTTTATTAAAATAAGCTATAAGGATCCCTAGGTTAACAATAGAACCTTAAACATAGATTTTCGGTTCTTTTTGGGATAAAACAACAAGCCAAAGAGTTGAGAGAACACTTCGGTACCTATCGGCTCTCGACTCAATATAAATTTATTATTATAGCACAAAACAAAACGCCGTGGACCGTGGACGCGAACACAGTCGCCAGCACATGTTGACACTGACCGGTGTGGACAAGGCTTTAGTATTTAAGCGTTTACGTACAAAATATTACTGATATTTTGACGGAAATTATGCTATACGAGTAAGTTTAAAATGATTAATTTGCGGTTCTCTAAAATTCATGTGGGAAACCGCTTTCCTGACTAAAGTGGTAAAGTAAATTTTCAGTAAAATACCATACTTGCTTTGTCCAAACAATTGCAATTTCTAGGTACTTAAAACATTTGATTTTTAACGACATAATAACTTAATCATTGTTTGAATCATAATATGAAAATCCTCTTTCGCCTATTTCCCATAGAGATGAATTATAGGTAGGTAGTCCTAGTCAGTGGCGTGCAGTTTATAGAGGCATAAATGCACTGCTTACCCAAATGGGCTCATTTTTACTTTACTTACTAATATTATGAATGCGAAAATTTGAATGGATGGATGGATGGATACATGGTTATTTGTTACTCAATCACGCCAGAACAGCTGAACGAATTTGGATGAAATTTGGCACAGAGATAGAGACAGTCTGGAATAACACATAGGCTACTTTTATCCCGAAATAAAAAGTTCCCGCAGGAACAAAATACCTCAATACACGCGGGCTAAATCGCGGGCATCAGCTAGTAAATAATTATATTTGAGCAAATCTTTGAGGAGCCTTTTGGATACAATAAAGCCACTTATCACGAGGTCAAATATACTTTCTACAATAATGTTGATATCCCAAAAGTCACCTATGACACGCACCTTAACTTTAACAATATGTTGGATAATAGGCATGATGACTGATTTTGAAAAATGGTCAGATTATGTTCGGAAGTATCTACTATTTCGAAAAAATATCTTATTTCAGCAGAAAAATAAGGTTTGGTAGATAAAATTGGCATTTGAAATTTAAATTTTAAAATTCACGCCAAAACGTTCGGCGGTGTCATGGCGTCGTTTGTGACGTCACTATTGTTTTTACCAATGTACTCTGTGCAGTGTGCAGTAAACAATAGAGTGATTGTCAAAGCTCGAAAACAAACAATTGTGACGTCATTCGCTTCTTGGTGTTTTATCCAATATGGCGGATTGCTGTATTTTATAGTTTTATTATATCAAAATAAATAGCAATCTCACTCGAAATAGAAAAATAAATACGTTTTTTACAATCCATGAATCCTATTTCATTAGATAAATTCATAATTTCATTGATTCTTGGTTACTGTCATCATGCCTATTAATGTAGTAATTAGTTCAAATTGATTAATTTATTATTACTGCTCATAATAGTGCGTGTAATATTGTAAAGAAAACATGGGTGTGGGTTGGCATAATACGCCACTTTATAGTTGTGATAACAGTGAAATAAGAGACGCTTTACGAGCTAATATATTATTTGCAAAACAATTAAGCACCCCTATAACTTAACCTACTTAATTCCACTTTATAACCTAAATAAGGTCAAAGTAATAGCATCAAAATCGACTTTATGCGTAAAACAATAAAGGTCATATTAATAATCATTATTGTGTCGAAATACAAATTAAGTGACATTAAACTATTATAGTCTTTGTTGCCTGAGCAATAAAGGTCATTGTCGAGTTAAAGTAGTACATAGTGTATGGGTTACCACGTAATTGTTCGGAGGATTATAAATAAGACGAACGTTTTAATTATATACAGAGCCTTCTGCGTGTAGTGACACCATCAATTTAACATCAACCATAAAAAAAATAGTTTTGGACCATTTTTTTAACATTTGATTGATTGTTTTATGCCAGTCACAATTTTAAAATAATTTATAGACCTGATGTAACCATTATTTTACTAACTGATGCGTCCACATGGATTTAGGTTATTTGGTTGAAAAGTAGCCTATATGTTATTTCAGACTAAAATAATATCTCTTTGCCAAATTTCATCAACATCCGTTCAGCCGTTCTGGTGCTATAGACTATAGAGTAACAAACATCCATCCTTCCAAACTTTTGCATTTATAGGCAACTAGCAGATGCCCGCGACTTCTTCCGCGTGGTTTTAGTTTTTTTCCCCACAGGTACTCCTTAATTTTCCGGTATAAAAAGTAGCCTATGTCACTTTACAGGTCTGTAGGTAAAAAACTGTGACACACGTACTACTTTATTATTTACCAAAAGCCAAAATACCCAGTTTCATTGATATAAATTGAATGATATCTTTAGAAATGAAGGACTTTTATGCAAACTTTCATCCCCTATTTCATCCATTTGGGGGTAGAATTTTCAAAAAAAGTGCAACACATACTTCTTTATATTTGACCGAAAGCTCAAAGACCAAGTTCCATAGCATTAACTTGAAAAATGAAGGACTTTCATTCAAACTTTCAACCCCTTTTTCACCCCTTTGGGGGTCGAATATTCAAAAATGGTGAAACACGTACTTCTTCATATTTAACTAGAAGCTCAAACGCTAACTTTCATTTCAATAACTTGAGAAATGAAGGACTTTCATATAAACTTTCAACCCCTATTTGACCCCTTGGTGGAATTTTGAAAAACTGTGTCACATTTACCTCTTTATTTTTTACCTTAAGCCAAAATACCAAGTTTCGTTGATATAACTTGAGAAATATCTTGAGAAATGATGTACTTTCATACAAACTTTCATCCCCTATTTCACCCCTTCGAGGTTAGAATTTTCAGAAATGGTGAAACACGTGTTTCTTAATTTTTCACCGATAGCTCATATACCAAGTTACATGGATATAACTTTAGAAATGACAGACTTTAATACAAATTATCAACCCCTATTTCACCCCTTTAGGGGTGGAATTTTGAAAAAGCCTGCCTTAGTGAGCGCCTACGTCACAAAAGGAACCTACTGTCAAAATTTCAAGTTTCTAACGCCAGCGGTTAGTACCAGGTACTAACCGCTACTACCTGTAGGTACCAGGGCCTGTATTCTCTAACTCAGTGACTATCAAAAATGAAAGCCACTGACATATATGTAATATCCATTGAAGGTTTACTATGAAATAAAAAGTAACATTTCATAGTAAACCTTCAATGGATATTACTTAAATATCAGTGGCTTTCATTTTTGATAGTCACTGAGTTAGAGAATACGGGCCCTGGTACAGGTACCTGTAAAGGTACCTGGTACCTTTACTTGTACCAGGTAGTAGGTACAAGTAAATCCTGTACTTGAGCAACCAATACTAAAATAAGATAAATATTATAAGGAAACGAAATTATTTAATTTTGAATGAGCTTCAGTATTTTTAACAGAACTTCACAATGATGTCAATAGATGGCGCTCTGTTATGGCGATACCGCGAGGTCTCAATTCGGGGCGAATTACTAGTTATTTTTATTCCACTACAAGTTAGCCCTCGACCGCGATCTCACCTGCTGGTAAGTGTAGTATAAGATGGTAGCTGGCTAACCTGTTAGGGGTATGACAGTTATATTAAAACCCCTAGTCGGTTTCTACACGGCATCGTACTGGAACGCTTAATCGCTTGGTAAGGTGGTAACTAACACGCCTGAAGCCTCCCACCAGACCAGAGAATATTCAGAAATTATAAAATCTCAAATTGACCCTGCCGGGAATCGAACCCGGGACCTTCCACGTTAAGACAATAGCGCTCAATACTGCGCCAGGGAGGTCGTCAATTCAGGTGGTTATCCCACCTAAATCACGCGTCACTAAAACGCGCAATATTTTAAGAGTTGGACCGTAAGGAACTGTATCCACCGTACCAAACTTAATACAATTTACCTGGTCTTCTTCAATATAATCCTTTAGTACGTTAAATTAAGTTCCTTTGTCGCAAACATCGCTGGGTGGGTATACCACAGCGCAACAATAAGCAGATGCTTGAATTACAGTAAGTTATTTGGTCTGCTTTGCCTCTGTGCAATTTATTTGTATCTGAATTTGGATATTATCTAATTGGGTTGGGTTGTATTTTGTTAGAACAATGGAAAATATAACAAGTGTATTTCGTGGCTAACACAGAGATATGGGAAATAATATTGTACTCCAAGAAACAAAATTAGTGCCTACATTTTAAAACTATAGTTATATCACAGAAGTTTAACAGTTTAACAAGATCTTATTCTTCTTGCCATTGAGAAGTACGGTACTCTCTAATTTGAATTAAAGATACAGAATTTTGGATTGAAAACTACCAGTTTCGTCCGTCACATCCCTTTCCCTCTAGCGCTGCAGCGTTGTTCTGTCGAGACGCCACAGTTAAACGACTGCTGTAGATTTTATAACAACACTGGATTGGTTGTTAGTTGTAGTATAAATTGGCTGTAGTAATTTTTGTATAAATTAGGGATAGCACTGTAATAAAATTCGTTCCATTAAATCCAGCAATCGAGTTTCATTCTGCCTACAACCTCCTGCCTCAATATATTAAAGAACGTATCTCCTGCCTGTACAGTTTAGTTTAGTTCTCAGGTGGATTTAATATTCACTCATTCAGTAACAAAAAGTAGGCTATATGCACTTTTTCCTGTAAGCCACCGTATATACCCCGTCCACAAACAACTGACCTGATTCAGGATTGCGCAACATCCGTTTCCTCTTTTTGTATTTTCGTTATGGCGAAAACATAAAAAGTTTATATTCGGCAGCTCCTGGCCTATCATTTTTGGCGCGCATTCAACATTTACAACCCGGCTATTTTGAACGGCGCCTCGAACGCTTGGATTTGCTTCACATTGCAGACATTTTGTTTTTACAACTTTTTGTCCTGTCTCCTTCCTGCATACATTACAAGTTAAAAACAGGCCTGCACTGAGCGTGAAATCAGACTAATAGCTACATCTGACAGACAAAAAGTACGTACATCTGAAGATTTCCCCTTTGTATTTAAGCTGCGATGTCTTACTTTAGGTGAAAATGTTGCATGTTTAGAAGAAATCCGTAAATAAAAAAAATAATACATTCAACCTCCATATCGAAAGAATAAGGGAGGAATACTAAAAAACTACTATTGCAGTCTAAGGTGGTAGCGGGCTGTTAGTGATATGGCATTTAATATTTATATTAAACCCACCTGCCAATCTACAACCCAACCCATTTTTTGGTTTCTACACGGCATCGTGCTGAACCGCTAAATCGCTTGGTGGTTGGTCTCTGCCGGTAGCTTAAATAAATTTAAAATTTTAATATTTCTATATTGAAATAGCTCTTACAAAGCTATTGAATCACCGAGTAGTAAACCTATATTGAATCGTCGAATGAATCTATTTATTTATTTTTAAATCTTTACTGCACACAAAAGAACGGAAAAAAAAATTGTGTGTGTCAGCTCCGACGCACGACTGGAGTTTACTCCTTAAGTACGATTGTCTAAACATACGCAAAAAGAGTTTATCCAACTGAAAATAAGATTAATACCATATGAAAGGATAAATTAACAAATTAATGAAAATAATATACATATATAAATATATATTTATTCATTTTATATACATTTATTATAACTAATCGGCGAAATATTTTACATAATACATGAATTATAACGTACCTTTTACCCACGTGGTTGTTAGATGTTCCGGCAATATTATCTACACCCCTTTCTGCCATAGTTATTTAAAAATACTTTCAGTTCACTTTAGCGAAATATAATGATAAAAATTATAACTTCACAATAACAATATTAATTATTGATATGTATAACAAAAACAGCAATATAAGTACATTGACACTGATAGAAACAAACAAGCCCAATAACATATAGGTATAGTCGCCTTGCAGCATACACTAAGTACGTCTTAATACACTCACAACCAAATTAGAAAGTTGCGCACCATAGGTGCGCACCAAAAAAGTAACGAGGTCATTCATCAGTAGATTTTACCTCTCATATTTTTCTCATACCGGGCGCCTTATATATGAAAATCGATTCTTAAGGAGTAAACTCCAAAAAAAAAACACATTAAACTACGAACTACTACAACGAATCTACTACGGATTTAGAAAGATATTCGTAAAGTCAGCAAGAATCTCGGTGGTTACTCTTTTCAATCAAAAATTACAGTCAGTTTCAGGATACAAGTAACTGCAGTCCTGAGCATTGCCGGAGCGAGTCAAATCTTTATCGTTGACGTAATCTTCAACAGTAAAATAAATAAAAATGATCAGCTCCCGAACATACCAACAACAACTGTACCAACGCGGCAGTTGCCTAACATTAACATCGCGCGACTCTTTTAACAGTGCGGTAACGGTTAGCGGAACGGCCCCGTAGGTATATATCAAATACCGTGTCATACCTGTGTTGTTGAATGGCGCCTTTGAACAACCGACGCTGTGAATTTTTGCCGAGTTATCTCGTTACAACGAAATTTGTTTATACAACGACTTAGGCTACTAACATAGAAAATCGATTTCTGCGGTGTAATTTTCAATCCTCATATCATTCCACTACTTAATATTTTATATAATGTGGGTTTTTTGGTTCGTATTAAATGATGAAGACTGTTGGTGAAGACGTCTTTATTCTGTGCAGTCTTAATATCTACTCTTGACTAACTATCAGTATTAATAACGAAATCCTACTTGATATTGTTTTAATAATATTTCTAAATCTAACCTCATTTCATTTTAAATGCACCTTTCTTCCAAATCGATGAGTAAACAACCTACATCGATTTATTGAGGAGTTGCATCTTTATGTTGAACTGAGTACATATTACATAATAATCATCATCATCACGTGCCTTCTTCAAGCGAAGTTTGGCGGTATCATGGGAAAATCTTCTCTGTTTTGAGCCGCATCTTTTAGTCTTCGATAGCTAAGCCCTGTCCACCCCTTCATATCGTCCAACCACTCGCGCCTTTAGCGACCTGGAGCTCTCTTGACTGCAATCCTTCCTTCCAAAACTAGTCTCGGAAGTGAGAATTGGGCTCCTCTTTGCCAAAGAAAGCCAGTTTTTATGAAGATGGTGGTCATGAGTTCTCTGTTTTGTGGACTAATTCCGGTACTTTAGTGTTACGTGAACCAGTGGTAGATTCACTCGACGATTCAAAAGTAGGGGAGACCGGGGATGGTTGACTAACTTTTGACTTAAGCCAGTATATCTCTGATGTTTAACTTAATATAACAAAAACAACAGTTGATACAGATAGAAGAACTATTCAGGTACCTAAAATACTAATTTATAACCTATATATTTATGATTATAATACTTATTTAGTTGAATTTCTAAACCCCTGACGCTTGGTCAACCTACCCCATATCCGGGGTAAGTTGGCCATAAGCATGGGGTAGGTTGACCTAGGCAGTAATCCCTATATATGTATACGAGTATATAAAATCGTTATCTAATCAACGCACAGCCTAAACCACTGGGGTTAGAAACTTGAAATTTTGACAGTAGGTTCCTTTTGTGACGTTGGCGCTCCTTAAGGAAAGATTTTTTCAAAATTTCACCCCTAAGGGGGTGAAATAGGGGGAGAAAGTTTGTATGAAAGTCCATCATTTGTCAAGATATTTTACAAGTTATTTCAACGAAACTTGGTAATTTGACTTTCGGCAAAAAATAAATAAGCACGTGTGTCACAGTTTTTCAAAATTCTACCCCCGAAGGGGTAAAATAGGGGTTGGAAGTTTGTATGAAAGTTCTTAATTTCTCAAGTTATGACCATGAAACTTGGTATGTGAGCTACCGGTTAAAAATAAAGAAATACATGTTTCACATTTTTGAAAATTCAAAAAAAGCAACGGGTATTTAATACGGGTAGTTGAGGACCTAGGCTACTTTTTATCACGGAAAAGTAAGGAGTGCCTGTGGGAAAACGATAGAAACTTTTTATTTCATTATTAACAAACCTATAACTTTCTAGCTTTTGTTTAAGTTTAGTTACATAACGATGCAACGTTTGTATGGAATTTGATATTTCTTTGATGTGGTGTTTATGCTATTATTATCGAAGATTACTCTTTCTATAGGATATCTTTTGGTATATCACGCCTTTCAGATTTTCTTATGTACGTTCTCATTTGCTGTATAAATACAACTTTAGTATGTGAGAGAAAACCATAATAGTGTAAACTTACATTGATGATACACATTAACCATTAGCCCACACAATTCTTTAAAATAAGTATAAAACGTTATATTTAATTATTTTAAAAGGGTTGGTTTTAAATAGTACTAATTAGTCTACCTACCCCGAACAAAATTTGTCAACCAACCCCTGACGCCATTTTGAATTTTAACTGCGTATCATATGCAGACTCTGGCAATAACATGGAAGCAATACTGTGTAATATAGAATAAAACTATCATATTTACATTTGGCATAGCAACAACATTATTTCTAACAGATCCATAGACACAATAACAAAAAAAGTACGAACGAAAAAAGTTACTTACCAAGACCAAAAATACAAAATTTGATGCCACTCACGAACGCCGCGCTACTGCGGCGGCTCACTTCGCACATGTTAGCGGGTCGCGAAAAGCCATCGTCGCTCGTGATTGGTTGATCAAAAACACGTGATCGTGGCGAGTCATTGTTGATTAGTCTACCTGCCCCTATAGCCAACCATCCCCGGTCTCCCCTACTTGTAAAAGTCTATTTGAATAAAAATAATTTGAATTTTGAATTTTTTTTTGAATTTTGTAAAACTGCTCCAGCAGTTCCTGTATATCCACACTTCGAAAGCTCTAACAATGCCACAGTCTATATAGATAATTTATTTCCTGCCAGTCGTTCGACGGAAACGCTTACGCTTAACGTTCATCACGCCGCCTGGATTTAGGTCTTTTAAAAATCATCATCATGTTTTCAAGCCGGAAAATCAAAAAGTTTCCAAGCTCTTTGATTTTCCGCGATAAAAAACAGCCTATATCCTTCTCCGGCACTCTATATCTATCTCTACCTAATCAAGACAACCACCAGTTCAAATGTAATGTGTAGTAATTGATATTACCTACTTAATCTAAAAGTTCAAAGATCTAAAAGCCCAATTATGATGAAAGTTAAAAGATGTTGTTTGTTTATTTCGCTCAGTTATCGCACATAACTATAACTATAAAAAATTCATTACTTTCCGAGTTCCATTTCGGTACGTTTGTTGCTTTTATGGGTCAAGCTACGAACGACTGACTAGGAAGCCGAAATTCGGATAAAAGAACATTGTATTAATGTTCTTTTATCCAAATTTATATTGATAGACAAAGCGACAGACGGACAACGAAGTGATCCTATAAGGGCTCCTTTTTTCCTCTTGAGGTACGGAACCCTAAAAAAAGTTAGCCCTTGACTACAATCTTGGTGTTAGATGCTGACGCAGTAAGATGGTAGCGAGCTGAATTTTTAGGGGAATGGCAGTTCTAGGGCAATAACTAGCCACAGCCGCTGCCATCCGTCAGAACTGTTTGATCCTCAGCAAAATAAACCAGAACTAGAACCAACGAGCGGTGACATAGGTGGTTCGACTTCAGTGTCCTTATTCTGGGGCCCAGCATCTGCATTTTTTTGTGTGCGCTTAAAACAATTAAACTGTGGACGAAAACATCGTAAAAACAATCTGTATGCAAGATGTTAAATGAATTTAAGTTAATCTTAAATTATGTTTAAAGTATGTATTTAAACTTGTTAAATAACTATTTCAAGTTAGTCATTATATTTAAGTTAAAATTATGTACGTTTTATTAGTTATTAGATATAATTTACTGTTAATTTCTAAGCAGCAATGTACTAATATGCTGGGATAATAAATGTAATATTATTAATTAAATAATTTTAGGTTTAAGACCTCTATATATATATCTACTATTTCATGCCTCTAGCGGCATGAAATAGTGTTACTATTTTTTTTTAAATGTACCAACTTTATGTATACCTTCCTATTTCAACAAATAAACTGATTTTGATTTAAGAGAGTTCTTTATAATGTTCTCAACTGTGTGGGAAAACTACCAGTACACACTTGACCAGCGTTGAAGACTGGTCTACCTAACCCTTTTCATTATGAGAGGAGACCCATATTCATCGATTCACCGAAATCATGAGACCAAAGAGACAGAAAGACAATGCAATCTTTAACCGATAATAGAGAATGAAATTCGAGTATTTGAGTCGTAATTAGAGACAAAAAATGAGACCCACAGACATAAGAACAAGGAGTCTATTAAACTGAGGTAAAAAGTACAAAAATACTAAAAAGCGGTACTATTAAAAGTAAATCGCTACGGAACACTATGGAGGGGAAACCACGGTTCAACTAATGATCGCAATTAGTATAATGATATAGTTTTAAACGTCGGCTTAAGTAATCTTAATTTACTTGAATATACCTACTAATTCTAGAATATGGATCCACTTCAAACTTCAAACATATTTTTTGAAAAAAATTGTGTAATCTTTATTCAATTTTACTATTTCAGTAGAAATTATATCATGAACGATCAGAAGAATGTACGAAGTCTTCAAGGGTTACTTTATACTATTATGGTATACGGAAACTGAAAAAGGGAAGCTCGCATCAAAATGTCAAACAATTTCTGAGAAAACGCTTAGTATATAAATATAGGTATGCAGCTAAATGATAAATTGTATAATTTTCAAATCGGTTACGTAATAAAATATGAATAGTCGTCTTACTAATTTTCTCTAAATATACTTAAAAATTTTGTGATTCGCCTTCAAATAGAAACATAACCCGCTCCCGCTTATGCCCAAACCCGCTACCCCTTATACCTTGCACTGCTTTCTTTACTGAGGTCATTTCTGGATCTCTGCCAATAACCGACTGACCATCGCAGAGGCCTCCAATCGTATTAAGCTGGAAACACATTATTATTATGCCGCGCCACGCTTTTGTAATAAAATCAAACCTGTAAGTTTCTTGAAGAGTGATACACCCGACGCAATATTACCTAAATCAATTGATCTTAAAATACATCAGCATACATATTTTTAGTATTAAACATTTTAATTGAAATTTTATACTTGGTTTGAATGACCTCGAAATAGATCCAAGTCATATTCCTAGAATAAAATACTACCAAGGTACTATTACCTATTCTGTGATATTACTGTGATTATAATAATATGCTTTACTAATTGCTGATGTCCGCGTGGATTGAGGTTTTTTGGTTCCCGCGGGAACTTTTTAATTTTCTGGGATAAAAAGTAGCCTAAGTGTTATTCCAGACTATAATCTATCTCCGTGCCAAAAGTCATCCAGATCCGTGCAGTCGTTATGGCGTGATTGAGTAACACTTTCGCATTTATAATATTACTAGATGATGCCCGCGACTTCATCCGCGTGGATTAAGTCCGTATTCGCGCGGGAACCCTTTAAATTTTCCGGAATAAAAAGTAGCCCATGTCCCGAGTTACAACCTACCTTTGTACCAAATTTCATCAAAATCGGTTGAAAAGATGGAACGCTAAAGCGTAGCAGTCATACAGACAGACAAATACACTTTCGCATTTATAATATTATATTAGTATGGATTAGTATTAGAATAGAAGATAAAGCAAACGTAAAGTTTTTCAAGTGTGACTCCAGCATAATCTTCACCATTTAGTAAGGTCTTACTTCATTCATTGCTCATAACTATTTCGGGGGACATCAAATACCTAATATTAGTAATTTTACTAGATTTATCGGTAACGGTCTCGGGCTGATTTTCTCTGGGAATTATTACGAGATGTAGGAATTAGTGGCTGACATAATAATCATAAGAAATCTGAAACCGCGCACGTAACATGTGAACACGCTACGCTAATTAATTAGGTACCTATTAAGGATCTCTTTTTCTCGTAAAACTTACATTATTATAGTTCTAAGACATTTTGGGTGCGACTGCAGTCTGTTTTTAGGGCTACTTTTCAAAAACATAGCACATTACACATAAAACCGTCGGTCTAGCGCCTGATCTCTCACTGGTCGTGTCGGACTTTCCGTCCCATCGGACTATGAGAGTAAAAGAACAGAGAGTGCACCTGTGTTTGCGCACACAGTCATGCATTATAATAGCTCCCGCGGAGATGGCTAATCTCTCTGGAGATTTGCCGCCGAGGCCGAAATTCGGTCGGGAGAACGTCGTCATATCTAATTTGTACACTTTTTTATGCTAGGCATGACAGTTATATTAAACCCATACCCCTAATCGGTTTCTACACGACATCTTACAAGAACGATAAATCGCTTGGCGGCCCGTCTTTGCCGGTACGGTGGTAACGAGCCACGGCCGAAGCCTCCCACCAAGCCAGACCAGGGAAAATTCAGAAATTATAAATTCCCAAATTGACCCTGCCGGGGATCGAACCCGGGACCTCCGCACGTTGAGACAACAGCGCTCAACACTGCGCCACGGAGGTCGTCTTCTGCAAGAATTCCAACACAACTCGCACTACATGTTCAAACATTAGCACAGGGAATCCTAGTTTGGGAGCCAGGAACTTTAGCTAGACAGTATTTTGATATTTTTTTTTTCTTTCTTATTTAGCTACCTACTACTTACGTTTATACTTGTACTATATTTCCTTTTTAAAAAACAGTGTAAATATGAGTTTTCATGAATAAATAAATTGCTGTATCGTTAATAATACATAACTAGAAATCACGCAAAAGTCATCGCTAAGGTTAAACTAGTGTTTGAGCTAAAACAAGGTTTATTAGATCGTAAACCCAAGGTTGATAAGGCGAACATTATCGTATGCTTTATGAGGCATAACTTTTATTTTCAGAACTGAAGTTGGTATCAAGAACATGGCGTTCACAATAGCTAACATAGAAGTCTATACCAACGGTTGATACAAAATGCCTCACAGTTAAGTTTTTTTTTAATTAAATAGACCAGAAAAAATTAAGAAATTATAAATTCCCAAATCGACTGTGCCGGGGATCGAACCCGGGACCTCTCACGTTAAGACAACAGCGCTCAACACTGCGCCATAGAGGCCGTCAAAGTTGCGGGCATCATCTCGTTTACAATATTAGTAGGAAGTAGAATGAATCCAGTTCAACAAAAACTAATTCTAGACAGTATTTACAGTCCTATCTTCAGCGTAACTTACCCCTAAGTAAAATATCACTTAACACTTAAGTTGCTAAGCAAAGTGGCTGTTAAAAGCCAAGTAGTCTAGTGCTAAAGTCTACTAAGCTTTTACTACCTACTTACTCCATCTAGCAGTTACTGCAGAGTTTCATTACTTTGTGTTAACGTGAAATCAAAGTCAATCCAGGACACGTTGATGCAGCATTGTTGGCGTACATTTTTTTTTAATCTCTTATTATTAACGTGAAAAAATACTAATGAATAAGAAGAAAACTTTGGCGCATAAAAACTTTAGAAGTAGATCGACAACATTTTATTCAGAATATCATTATTTACCTGTTACCAACCTATAATTATATTGCTCACTCATTCTCAAGAAAAGCCCTGTGTTATCACAGCCTAGGGATACTCTATACAGTCGGTTGATGAAAACGACTAGACGTAGCGATTCTGCGGGGTCGGATGGGGAGGCGGGGGAAGGTTTATACCCACACGTAGAAGATAGCAAAACAAACTATCGTTATTTTACTTAACCAACCGCGAGGAACTAACAAACCACCAATTGACTCGCACGATACTGTTGTACAAATTGCTCGACGTTTCTGATACGAACAGCTGAGCTGAAATGCGTTAACAGCTTTCGTGCTACGTACGTTTACTTTCGTTTTAGTGTGACGTGTAACTTGAGTACCTTTATGGCATTACTAGAGGTCGCCCGCGACTTCGTCCGCGTACAATTGTTGATTTCCTATTAGATTATGAAATTTTCCCGCTGCGAACAGCCTATCTATAGAAGCTATATATAGCTTATGCAGGTTTTTTTATTATTTAAAACTGATAACTTAAATGCTGATTTTCATGTCTACTACTTCAAAGTCATAAAATTTGTATGTGACCTTTCACCCCCATTTCACCCCTTTTGGGGTGGATTTTCGTAAAATTGCTTATACAGGTTATTATTATTTAAAGCCAATAACCTAAATGACGATTTTCAAGTCTCTAACTTCAGAAACATAGGACTTTCATACAAACTTACAACCCCCATTTCACCCTCTGTGGGGTAGATTTTCCTAAAATCGCTTATACACTTTATTATAACTTAAAATTTATAACCTAAATCCCGATTTTGAAGTCTTTTACTTCAAAAACTTGGAACCCTTATGTAAGCTTCCAACCCCCATTTCAATTTTCGTAAAATTGCTTATACAGGTTTTTATTATTTATAACTAATAACTTAATTGCCAATTTTCATGTCTCTAACTTCAAAAGCGCAGGACTTTCATACAAACTTCAAACCCCTAAATACCCCTTAGGGGTAGATTTTCTCAAAACCCTTTCTTAGCTGGCGTCAACACCATAGAAGGAATCTACCTTCCAAATTTCAAGTCTGTACGCTTTATAGTTCCTGAGATATCGTGATTAGTCAGTGAGTGAGTGAGTGAGTGAGTGAGTGAGTGAGTGAGTGAGTGAGTGAGTGGTATTTCGCTTTTATATTATAAATAATAATAATAAGAAGATTTAAGACCTTATTTATTTTTAGAAGATATAATTCATTAAATGATTTATTTTTTTAACGTAGGACAACTTGTGTCACTTATGAGAAGTCAAGACTCTACCACCGGTTCGGAAAACGCTAAGCTGATGATCATGTTTGCCTTCGAGCGCAAGCTTATGTCGCCATTAAAAAAAATATGGCTCAATCATTATCTTAATTAGGTGTTAAATAATACATTTGAATGGATACATATTATGTAACTTCATAAAAACTAAAGTTGTGTGTGAGTTTCTTGCTGGTTCTTCTTGGTAGGAATGGCATTCCGAACCAGTGGTAGATTCACTCGACGATCCAAAAGCACTTGTAATAAATTTATTTGAATTAAAATTATGAGTTTAAGTTTGAGTTATGAGCAAAAGCTGAATCGTTCTAAATAAGTGTAGTTTAGTTCCCGAACCACAATTCGTTCGCAAACATCAATGGCGTCATCTCACTGTACGTATTAACGCCGTGGCAGTAGCGTACCAGAATTAGCAATTTCTCGTAACCGCGTATGATAATATCATTGGGTGCCGAAATAAAGCGGCGCGGGTTCTGAAGGCGACACCCGTGACGTCACACCCACCTATTGAGATATTATTTGTTCAGCTGAACGAGATGAAAGGGGAACAGTGTTTTGATAAAATAAAATCCATCATCATCATCACTATCACTTCATTTATTTCATATTTGCGTTGGTGAATTTTACATTAGCAAATCTTAAACTAATGAATACAATCATACGTAAGTTTATCCTTCAACCCATTGTCGACTCACTTCTAAGCATTGAGTCTGTGAGTTTGATGTGAGTGCCCGGGGATGGAACCCCCCAAAAATTGAAAATTGAGCGTCTATATCTAGTGATGTAAGAGAAGTGGTTATAGCAGACAAATCTATGTGGTAGCTAGCGATATTCACCGCCCAGTTCATTACCATGAACTTCCGCAAAGTAACGCCTGATTCTATCCAATATATTTCCATGCTTCCATCATTATAATTTCAAAACTGTGTCTATCAGCTTTTAGCGGCTAAACAAAAGATAGCCTAGACCTTTGAGCCTTTACTCAAACACTCAACCTAAACACCATATTAAGGAACCCAATCCTCTAACCGCCCAACCACAGTGTCTATGTCAATGAATGTTTAGAAATGCCGGAATCCGTTCCGCGCGGCCGGCATCGGGGTCGAACGCTTATAAATATACGAAGCTTTGAGGTGCCGCGGAGCTGGCGGGGGGAATATTGTACCCTTTTTAATAGGGTTTCAATATTTTGACCACTGTTTTTTATAAGCGGACACTCAAAAAAACTGTATTAATCAATAGCTGCCATCAATATAAGCAAATATTATATGGTTTACGTGCCATAAGCTATTAAAATGGTATACTGGTGCCACCAGTACCTACTGTTGTCTTATAATGGGAGACTGGGATGCGAGAAATGATTTTAATTCTAATAATTTGACACTTATATTTCGTATAGCGACAAACTCATCTGACCCGGTGACGGCAGCGCTAGTAGGTACCTATGAAAAATAAAATAAGTAAAAACAAAAACTAAACATCCATTACGATTTGTTCCAATCTTGGCCACCGGGTCAGATTTAAAGTTTGTGGGACTATAGATAGTAATAGTTAGTATTCTGTGCTTATATTTAGTCTCATATTTTTTTTCAATAAATCTTCATCTTCAAAAATGATAAAATATGATTTTTGTTCGTTTTGATCAAACATGCCTAAACTCGACTGTTTTATACCTGAAAACTGTCACGTTTTAGTCTTAGGTGTTCCTTATTAAGATATTGACAGTGTAAACGGGCATAGCTCCACCAGCTCCTGTACTATAAAAGCTTATTGGGGGCTTTGTATTTCGCGAAACTATTTTTAAATATGTTAACCTATTTTAATATTAAATTTTTATTTCTAACTAGCTGATGCCCGCGACTTCATCATCATATAAACTTCAATCCACGTGGTTTGAAGTTTATATGATGATGAAGTCGTGATGAATCCACGTGGATTGAAGTTTATATAATCTATCTCTATGCCAAATATCATCCAGATCTGTTCACCTGTTCTGGGGTGATGGGAGCAACAAACATACATCCATCCATCCATCTAAACTTTCGCATTAGAATTTCTAATAGTGTCATGGAGTTCCGTTGCGATCTTTTTTCTGATATTTTTTTAATCTTTATACAAGTTAGCCCTTGACTGCGCTCTCATCCAATGGTAAGTGATGAAGCAGTCTAAGATGGTAGCGGGCTAACCTGTTAGGGGTATGGCAGTTATATTAAACCCATACCCCTATTCGGTTTCTACACGACATCGTACCGGTCGCTTATCGCTTGGAGGCATGTCTTTGCCGGTAAGGTGGTAACTAGTCACGGCCGAAGCCTTCCACCAGGCTAGACCAGTGAAAATTCAGAAATTATATAATCCCAAATTGACCCTGCTGGGGATCGAACCCGGAACCTCCGTACGTCAAAACAACAGCACTCAACACTGCACCACGGAGTGGTTTTGTCGTCAAAAAATTCAAAATGACGGGTAACTTATTTTTTTTAGGTCAAACTAAACATATACGAGGTTTAGAATAATGACGTCGTTATTGCATTGTTATCGCTAGCCCTAGCGCCACGCCCCGTCACCGCTTGTTACCGATCCTCAACTTCTAACAAGGTCTCTTAGAGTTACTCTATGAACTACATATATCTAGCTACAGAGCTCAGCTAAGCTAGACTCTGCAAATGCTAAACTTGTAAGTTAAAGTTTTGATGATCTCGGTGGCGAAGCGATATGTTTTGTTGCTTGTAGTGGTGTGCACATGTCTTGAACTCTGTTTAGGTATTAATCTATGGTTAAGTACGTACTTTTCAATTTATACATTATAACGACGCGTTTATTATATCCATACTAATATTATAAATGCTAAAGTGTGTCTGTCTGTCTGCTCCGCTTTCACGGCCCATCTGCTTAAACGATTCTGATGAAATTTGATACAGGGGTAGATTGTATCCCGGGGAAGGGCATATTAGGCTACGTTTTATCCCGGAAAATTAAAGATTTAACGCGGAAATCAAAATATCTTAATCCACGCAGACGAAGTTGCGGGAATCATCTAGTTTATTATAAATTTTTAAAAATCTCATAGGAATTAATTTGTCGGAATAAAATGTATTATTACATAAGTATAGTCCATTATCTTACCCAAAATTCTATAAGTACTATAGCGTATAAAATACTTAGCGTTACTTCATCTCGGCTGTATCTCCAGAGATCTTAGACTTTGAGATGCTGAGAGTAAAACAAACAAACCTGTACAAAAGTTACAAGACAAACCTCCTCCTCCTCGAAGGCTTCCTAAAAGTTAATACCGAAATGTACAAATGATCGATTGCCATAACTTTCAAGAAAGAATGTTAACTAGTTTGAGAAAACACTATTTCAAAAGATAAGATAATCCAGCTTAAGTTTTATCTTAATAGAAAACCGTGAAAGAATCGCCAGCAGTTTAATAAAAGTTTTTAATGCGAACGCCTTAGTTCCAATACTTTTATTATTTCGACTGGATCCCAACTTGGGTATCTTTTACACGCTTAGTTAGTAGTTCACAATTATTTATTACCTTTTTAATTTCACAGATGCCATGCCAAAATATTATGATATAGATGATTCCCGAGACTTCGTCCGCGTGAAATAAGGTTTTTTGTTCCGGTACGATGCCGTGTAGAAACCGATTAGGGGCAAGGGTTTAGTATAAATGCGATGCCCCTAACAGGTTAGCCCGCTACCATCTTAGACTGCATCGTCACTTACATCAGGTGGGATAGCAGTCAAGGGCTAACTTGTAGTGGTTAAAAAATAACACATTACATGAAGCTAAAAAACCTTAAAAATTATTCCAAAGTCTTCACCATTCAATCATAATATAATCCTTTTGCTATGGCATCATAATTATAATAATATTATAAATGCGAAAGTGTGTTTGTTTGTTGCGTTGTTCTTCAATCCCGTCGCAACGGAGCAACGGATCGAAGTAATTTTTGGCATAAGTATAATTGAGGACCTGAAGAGTGACATAGGCTACTTTTTATCCCAGAAAATGAAGGAGATCCCGCGGGAATCAAAAAAACTGTAACCACGTGGGTGAAGTCGCGGGCATCAGCTAGAAGTTTAATAAAATCTCCTTAAAGTTCAACCTTTAAACTTTTAAACGGTAATTTCAATTAACAATTAAACTTCTACGCTTCTACTTCCAAAGGGGATCGCATGCAATAAGACCATCCAACTTTATACACCCCTATCTGCAAAGTAATAGTACTAAAAGTTATTTCATTTTAAACTGGCCAGGTAATACACATTGAGTACTAACAGATAACGGATCTTGACCTATATCGCTGGCCCTCGCGCCACACACTATCTCTCAAGCCATTACGGTGCTTATCTTTAGGACATTAGAGTTTACAGTTATATGAATATGGTATTAAAGTTGTAAGTGCTAGTAGTATGCTGGGTTTTGCTTACGCTTTTGAGCTTTATGGGTGGTTAAAAAAGTTATATTATGTCGACCCATATGTTCTTATTAACTCTGATATATGCTTTAAAAGATGTATATAATAAAAGTTGGGGAAACATGCAAGTGAGGCCGTACTATTCGATAACAAGAGAGGCTAGTGGGAGATTTGCTACCCATTCCATCGCGATAGCGTTACTTTAATTTAGTTATATTGTGTCATAATTTAGTTAAACTAAGCTGAGTTTCTACGAAAAAAAAATTACTAAAAATACGAACATACGAACGAAAAGAAAATTCGAACTGCTAAGGTTTGAAACGCCTTTGCGGCGTACGTGTTCCCTGCCTATGACTGCTATGACTTTAAAGAACGTTTAAGAGTGAATCGGCGTCTTTTAGGCAAGCAGACTTAATCTTATCATTTAAAAAGGCATTATTGTTTTTAAAAAAGCTTTCCAGGCTAATAAGTAGCCTAGGCCCCCGGGTTGTTACCTACTTCTATACCAAATTTCATCAAAATCAGTTAAAAAGATGGGCCGTTAAAGCGTAGCAGACAGACAGACAAAAATATAGACGGACAGACAAACAGACACACTTTTGCATCTATAATATTAGTATGGGTACAGTAGCTGAAGTCTGGAGCTTAATTGCTTGGCGATACGTCTTTGCCAGTAGTGTGGTAACTAGACACGGCCGAAGCCTCCCACCAGGCCAGACCACAGAAAATTTAGAAATAACAGATTTCCAAATTGACCCTGCCAGGGATCGAACCAGAGATGTTCAACTTGCTCCAGGAAGATCTTCGTCCGTTTCACTTTTTGCGAGTATTCTCTTGAGAAAAAATATATAGTTATTTGTTATACAAGAGTGAAAAGTTGTTTTTTAACCGCGTGCTCAATTTTGATGACCGAGCAAGCGAAGGACTCTGCGAGTGGTTCAAAAATTAGAATCCTGAGCGTCAGCGAGGGAATCAAAAGAGCACGAGGTGAAAAATCTTTTCACTCGAGTGCAACACGTAACTTTTCATCCCACCTCAGCGAGGAAATGACATGACGTGAAAGAAAATGGTGCGCGCAAAGCAAATTAAAAAAGTACACCAAGAAGGTTACGAGTGTGAGTTTTTAAGAAATTAAAAAAGGTTGTATGGAAATTCGGCACCATAGAGGTAGAAGTAAATAGGTTTTAATGATGTTTTGAATTCACAAACTTCATAGACGAGTGATATTTACTAACGTGCACACGATGTTCTAAATTCAATTTACTTTATCCTCAAGAGGATAATAACGGTTTTTGCATTCAGATATCGAAGATTACAAATGCTCTTTCCGAGATGGTGGGGTGAAAAAACTATTTTGATATTCAATTTTGTTCCAAAAGTTGTACTCGCAGCGATCGTACTTTAACGACAAGGAGTCGTGCCAATATTTTTTTCAACTACACTACTACTACACTACTACTACGACTGGTGCACACTCAATCGAAGAACATAAAGTTTACAATCCGAACTTGCGTGGCGAACAATTTTAAAACTTCCCCCAGTAATGCGAAGTTTTAAAAGTCGGTAGAAACTGATTTAAAACTATTTCAACCGCCCAACCGCGATCCCACAGCCCGGGGTCATGCCCACCGATTATATTACTTTATTTTGATTAAAACCTATTTGACTCTTGCCGTAGGTAGATATATACCTGTTAATGAGAATCGTATGATGTGGCTTTTTGTCAAGTGTATTGACACTTAATTAATTTGTTTGACCATCGGTTAGTTATGATGAGTCTTAGAAAATTGTAATCGTTTAAGAGCTACGTATTACTCACTCGAACTGATAAAGGATTTCATACATGCTTTTTGATAAAGCGAGCATCCAAATTATCTACCTATCTGTTTAACAAACATACGTATACGATAACTATTTTCTTACACAATCGCGAGGCTGATTGCTTATGTATAAAATTCCTAATAATATAATGTCGTGATCGTGTGTTCGACTGGCAACATTTATTTATTATTTATAGAATGGCAATACTGATTTCATGTTGGTATTGCACTATTAATGAATTCAGAGTTGGTAGAGGGTAGGCGAAAAAGACATTGTGTATAAATACGGGCGTCATTCTGTAAACAGGAAGTTGAGTATCGCTCGCCATCAGAGGTGCACGCCTGTGCTGTGTACATTCTTATATATCATAATATATACAGTGTTATACTTTTGTGTATAGAGTGAGTTGAGACGTGGTGTTGGAAAGTAAAGTGTGTGCGAGATGATAGCTGAAATGCCAGTAAGTCCTTTGTTGTATCGTTCCAATTTATTATTTATTTATTATTTAATCTCTGATGCATTTTAAGAGTAATCTTTAACACATGTGTTAGTGTGCTATTTCAGGATTTCTATAAGGTACATTGTGGGTAGCGAAGTTGTTCGCTGCTACCCAAAAATATGCCCGTTCTATGCCCACGTGTAGTTTTATGAACTTCCAAATAAAGATCCGTAGTTAGTCAATCGGTCTTAGGTTGTATCTAGTCATGGAATATATAGACCTTGACGGGAATTCGTGACAACTTCAGAAGTGAAAATGAACCCAAGAAAACAATATTTTTTTAACACGAGAAAAATATTGTTCACTAAGTAGTTATATTGTGACACAATTCTCTGTGTCGTACCTTCAAAACTTTTAAACAAAGAGTATTCCGTTTACTAAGTTCAAAAGAGATTGACTACTTTAATCAAAGTTAGCATGTACTTGAGATCCATTCTTGCTATGCTATAAAGATAACGTGCAGCAAAGAACTTGGATATTGCTAAATCTGTTTTGACACCTATTGTGTGGGTACATTGAATAACATTAGTTCTGGGTGAACTCTTAGATTTGCTATTTTGGCTATAATATTAATATGTTGTATTCCATTTGAGTAGAGGTTAAATCGAGTGTTTGGTAATGATCTCGTGCGCTAATAATTGACATTGTATCAAGGCAATTAATATTTGAATTACATTTATATTTCGTATTTAGTTATCCACAAATTGGAAAAGAGTTTGCTGTAAACTTTAATATTACGTCATCACGACGTTAAGACTGTGAAGTCTCATCTGAATGAATTGCCAACTCAGACCAGCTTGGCGACTGGCTTCCATCGAGGAGGATGATCCCCGAATTACGATTTTGTAAGCAGTTTACTTTAGTGTCGAAGTAATTCTGATTCTAAGGTATTTAGTTTAGATAAAACACATCGATAGAAATTTCAGTGAATTGAGTTTTGAATATAGTGTCCATAGTATTTATTTATGATAGATGATGTAAAAATGTCATGTCCTGGACATGAGTCCAAGAAATTTTGTGTTATTTAGCTATAATCAACAAATAAAGCGTCAAGCGAGAATTTCGCCAGTATGAGAGTTGACATACTGGAATAAATTTCACTAGCACCGGCCGTCTGAGCAGCCATTTTAGATGATTAAATGCGATACCATACAGCTTGGTTATTACTACTGGTTAACCTGAGGTACTCCTAGAGATATGAAATAGGTAAATAATTATCAGTTCTAATTAACTCAAGTATTTGTGAATTATTCTCTGGACCATTACTTTGGATGAACGTTACCTAAAGTTTTATTTAGTGTAAATGTAGTTAAATGATTATTGAATTTAAAAGCAGCCTCGTGCCTTCAGACTAGTGTACTGAATGAGATTGTAGTTTTTTTTACGCACTGTTTAAGTTTCGAATTTTGATTTTACAAGGTTTTTAATTTTTAATTTAGTTTTTAATTTGAAATTTCTATTAACCAGGCATAGATTAGATTACTGGTTATTCACGAAGAGAATTCATGGAGTGAATAATAGTAATAAAAAAAAAAAGAGAAGTGAATATGTCAAATAAGATACCCTCATGTCAATACTAGGATGCAAAGCAATTTATCGAACTCTGATTAGTTTCATGTGTGATTTATAAGAAATACGATAAAAGTATGATTTAGTTTTAAATTCTCGATATAAAAGTATACTTACTGGTATACTTATTTTATGTGATCTAGATAGTTTAGTCTGGTAGTACTAGACTCGATCAAAACAGGTGTCTTAGGAATTTGTAGTGTTTAAAAAGTAATTTTTTTGAGTGGCAGGGCAACTGTTTATATTAGTGCCGCGAGTGAACTTAAATTACATTAGTGAAGTACATTGGCCAGACATGTAATTTATGATAAGTTTATTTAAGCACTTGCTTAAAATCATTTGCCCTTTTATTAGTGATTTGTTCGATGGTAGTTGTACCTATGCTGAAAGAATAATAGTGGTTTTACTGACCAAGTCCTTTTGCAACTCTTAATATGTCCTATTATCACAGCATATGTATTTTAGTACTGTATTGTATATCAGCTATTGATATCATTATCATTTGTAGTTTAAAAAAAAAGGGGAACCTCTTTCTATCGCATTACAGGTTGATTGACATCAGGGGTTCCGCTTTCATGTACGGAAGCCTTAGTGTCTCTTGACAGATTTATCAGTGATTGAGGTTAATAATGAAGGATTTTGGAAGAATGCAAGATAGAGACGTTAGAATATCTTAGATTTCAAGTTGAAATTGACGATTTTGCGTAGCTGGTATTGTGGGAGTAAGAATAAAGATATTGAATGATGGTCAGAGAGCTCGTATACGTTTGGAGTAGTCATGAGTGTGTCTACTCACTATTATAGAGTGGCCAAGTGTGTCGATATTTTAAGGTGGCCATGTGAGTCGCCATTTTAGAATGACTATGTATGTCATTTGGGCCATGTGAGTCCATAGAATGTAACCAAGTGTGTTACTAGAGTGGAACAAGTGTTTCCATAAGTTGTGACCTAGGTGGCCATGTGAGTCACCATTTTAGAATGACTATGTATGTCATTTGGGCCATGTGAGTCCATAGAATGTAACCAAGTGTGTTACTATAGTGGAACAAGTGTTTCCATAAGTTGTGACCTAATGAGCCGGTAGGTTGTGAACAAGTGTGTTACTGTTTTTGACAGTATGTTATCTAACTGTTCGTGAAAGATCTAATGTATTTTATTTACTTAATTTTACGTACATATCAAACTAAAGGGATGTACATAATGAAAGCAAGTTTTCTAGTCCAGAATTATTAGCTGCTTTAGTAGATTACTGTACAAGTAACTCGTTCTATCTAGAACTACCATGGCATTTTATTCATTTTTCATAGTTCCTGTGTGTGTTTTTGATCAGGGGAAGTTCTACATTTTTAAATTTTGAATGATTTTAGATAAATTTCGGTTATTTTAAACGACTAAGATCAATTTTTACAAGTAGTATAACTGTACCTAATGGTACAGCCGCAAAAAATTGATTGTATTTGTATGGACTTTAAAATGGATTAATTAGTGATCCCGATGTAAGGCGACCGATCCTCGACGTGTTTCGGATGTATATAATCTGAATGCGCCGAAATACGAATGAATTATAGTTATTTCAAAAAAAAAAAACTATGATGATCAAACGAACTTGCAAATTGAAATTAGATCGATATTATATGAGTACGCTTCATTTGAAGATATACAACAACATAGTTATTATATGTACACTATTTATAATAAAGTACCAGATCGATGTCGATGTGGTTTAGGAAATGATGCATTTAATAGCCCTATTGTCATTGGTTTAACTTATCAGTTGGTCACTCACCCATTCGTTATATTTGAAAGATTTGTGTTTCTCAAATATATGACTCACTTGTAGACTATGCTTAGTAGTTTAAAAAGTTAACAAGCAAGGAATGCATAAAGTAAATTGAAACAAAGGTTCCAAGTTTGTTGTTGTTAATAGATCTTTCACTCGTTTGTTTACACTATTTTATGGCTTTCAACATAATGCGGTCCGATGTTCGGAATGCGTTAAGAATTAAATACGGAAGGATATATACTTCAGCTTGTAACGGTGAAGGTTGTAGTAATTTTGAAATTCTAGATATCGCAAAAATAATAATTCCAAAAATAGTTCAAACGTGTTTCGTCAATACTAATTAGCATTCCAGTGATTCAGTTTGACCAAGTTAGTTCATTAAATGTTAAATTAAATTTAATAAAAAGATTAAAATTTTTGGAACATTTACTAATCACAAAGAAAGATAAATAAATAAATATAAGGGCTGAACATTTGAGGCTCGAAGTTAAGTAGCTTGCTAGAAACTACAGTCACGACACGAGAAGCCCGTTCAATAAAGTAATAAAAGTGTAAAAATGCGCCATTCTCGAAGTCACATTGGGTTTTCTTTCTATATATTTATCTGAGTGATTTGAAATAATGAACTGGATGATAAAATTTAACAGACTTTTATTTGAATTGAAAATGAAATCGCGCAATTAATTATCTTTTGCCGTCCAAAATCTCGAGAGTATAATATGATGTAAAAATTATATTTTCTAGAGAGTGACTAGTGCGTGCTTGCTTACTCTAATTTTATCTCCATATTGTTTTTCTCAAATTTATTGAATAATGTCGTGTGATGCACGGGCGTTGTGGATCCGCAAGCTCGTGACGAAGGTATACCCTCACCTAGCGGCTCCGGCCTACAACCGTCAGTTAATTTGTAAATACTTACTTTAATTATTAAAAGACGCAGAAAAGTAAAGCAAAAAGTATTAAAAAGCAGAATGAATAAAACACTCAGTATATATACTATATTATGTTACTGACGTAATATATTATAACTTGGTGTAACGTTTTTATTTATAATTGGTTTGATTTTTGTTCATATGTTAAGGTAATGATTCTGAAAAAAAAGACAAAAGAGGTTTTGAGTATTAAATTCAAATTTCTGAATTTGGGGTTTTCATCTAGTTTTTTTTATTATTTAGTTTTGTATCAAGCTTTGGATTTACAGCAAAATTTGAATTTTGTATTTTAATTTGAAATTGCTATTGAGTAAAGTTAATTTAAAATAATTATATGATAGCGATTTAGTATTGTACAATAATTGCAAGCCGACTCTACTTCAATTCATACAAAAGTTTTGCATTTCAAAGAAGCCTTTGATGAAGAGTTAGATTTAGTTTTGGACTAAGGTTTAGTTTTGGACTTTTTGTTTGGTTTTCAATGATGATTGTAGTCAAAGTTCAGGTATTTGACCCAGTTCAAAGCATTGGGTAAGATTCTAAGTATTTCACAAGTTAAAGATTGTCTTGGACAACATAACCTGAACTGATTCGGTTGAATTTTGTGGTGCTGTCTCTTTTTGATGGGTTTATTCAGAGGTTAACACGGAAAGGAAAGGTTAGGAAAAGAAGGGAATAAACTAAAACAACTTGTGTTTTGAGGCGTGTTTAATAGAATTGAACTCTATTTGTTAAAATTTTTGAATAAGCTACGAAAAATTTCATTTCATTTATTAAAAACGTTGACTGTTACATAGTTAAAGATTTTAAAATAGTAATAATTTAACATAGTGGGAACAGTCTACCGCCAACAGGTATACGATGTCAGGAATTTAGAGCAGATAATTTAACATAGACTTAATTTGATTCAAACGATTAGTAAAGATTAGTTAATGGTACAGCAGATCCAACTGAATTGAAGAATTGATAGATTAGTAATCCTGATTAATGTTTGCATTGGATGCGGTTGTAGATTTTATTGTGAACTCTGGGGTAGTGTGTGATACTTATTTCTTGTCAAGTCCTAAAATTTTAATAAAATCAGCTTTCCTTTACGTTCTGATAAATTTTTCGATTTCAATAAAGTTTTTTAAAAAAAAGCAGGCATGACACGTCATGTATGACACATGATAGGTGGAGCTCAGGATGATGGACCTGTTGGTCTGTTACAGATTGTAATCAGGGTTTAGATATTTACTTAGCTTTAGATTCAGCGTCAGATGCTTGTAAGGTATAAATAACTGAAACGGTATAAGAAATAAAATAAATATTGGGTATTATATCAAATTTGAATTCAGTTTTAGACTTTTGCTTACGGTATATGTAACATACTGTTTAGATTATGTTTTAGACTGTAACTGTTCCAGACTTTGATTAAGTTTCAGATTAGATTTTTATTCAGCTTTAGATAATTAATCCTTTATTTGCCTAACTTTATTCTATATGAGTTTTAGATTTAAATTGCGATATTTTTATTTCTGTTGTGAAATTTCGACTCAGCGATATCAATCAGTTTAATTGCACTTCACACACACTTCACAAATCTCAAGATCAAAAGCTCGATAGTTTTGGATTTCAGATCGGTTTGAGGTTTTAAGTTTGATATTACTAAATTGAAAAAATGTAGGTTTCCTTTTTGTTATCCTTTTTAATTCTCCCGAATGTCGTGATTTACTAAAACTAAATGTCATCGTGCAAGTATGAATGGATGAAGATGTTTTGTTGTACACTACAGATTGTTGCAAGGAGTGAAGCGAACTAAGCTTAGCAAAGCAAATGTTTGGTGGTTGTGCACCGGGAGGTTGCACAATGTCGGATGGCCGAATGTCGTGATCGTGTGTTCGACTGGCAACATTTATTTATTATTTATAGAATGGCAATACTGATTTCATGTTGGTATTGCACTATTAATGAATTCAGAGTTGGTAGAGGGTAGGCGAAAAAGACATTGTGTATAAATACGGGCGTCATTCTGTAAACAGGAAGTTGAGTATCGCTCGCCATCAGAGGTGCACGCCTGTGCTGTGTACATTCTTATGTATCATAATATATACAGTGTTATACTTTTGTGTATAGAGTGAGTTGAGACGTGGTGTTGGAAAGTAAAGTGTGTGCGAGATGATAGCTGAAATGCCAGTAAGTCCTTTGTTGTATCGTTCCAATTTATTATTTATTTATTATTTAATCTCTGATGCATTTTAAGAGTAATCTTTAACACATGTGTTAGTGTGCTATTTCAGGATTTCTATAAGGTACATTGTGGGTAGCGAAGTTGTTCGCTGCTACCCAAAAATATGCCCGTTCTATGCCCACGTGTAGTTTTATGAACTTCCAAATAAAGATCCGTAGTTAGTCAATCGGTCTTAGGTTGTATCTAGTCATGGAATATATAGACCTTGACGGGAATTCGTGACAATAATATGACATTGCAGAGAAAATTATAATGAATTTACTCAATTTATTTGTTATTCGTCGTAAACCGGCAGGGCGACCGCGTATCTTTTGCATCAATCATTGATACATCGCAATCACCTCCGATTGGCTGAATTTATGGTATTCTTGCTGCGTCAATGGATTTCCTCCAATAGTGGAAGAGTGATAACCAAACAAAGGTGATTGCGATGTATCAGTGATTGATGCAAATGATACGCTGTCGCGCTGCTGTGTCAAAATTAACGTCATCTGTCATTTCTCGAAATTTCTGTGGTACGAGTATGTATGTTTGACAAGAAATAACAAAGTTCATTAAAAAGCTATAAGTAAATAAATAAATGACAGATTATAGATAGATAGTTTTAAAACTATTTCAACCCGCAGTTCCCGGGCTAATACCGACCGATTATATTACTTTATTCTGATTAAAAACTATTTAACTAGCACGTGGTATTGCACGTCAGTGTTTACTCATAGTTGACATAATATGGTATGACTTATTGCCAAGTGTAGGAAGGTTACGAAATAATGAATTGGCTATAATCACGATCAATCACATAATCGTGAATTGCAGAGTCATCATCTCCTGAAGATGCTCCGGTGTCGGAGTTAAACGTACGTTGAGAATAATTTGGAAGATTTGTGCGGTGTGGTGAATATCGCAAGATACACACTGTACCACATAGATTTACCTATTGTGGCGGATTATAGCGAATTTTCCTTCATTATCATGGACTTCTGCAAAGAAGTCGTTAGAAGCAGGCGTCAGCTTCTATCCAATATTATGGTTTCGTTTATAATGGTTATCAGCCGAAATTAATAATGAATTTTCCTATTTTATCGAAAGGTTACGTTATCCCTTTTGATTGACAAAAGTTCTGTGTTGTGTTTGACAAAAAAGCAACAATATTTATAAAGAAAACTCCTAAATAATAAACAGATTAAAGATAGATTGATTTTGTACTTATTTCAAACTGATTTAAAACTATTTCAACCGCCCGACCGCGGCCGCAATCCGGGTTTATATTACTTTATTTTGATTAAAACCCATTTGACTCGCCCGAAGTTAACCATATAGGCCTAGTTAATGTAAATTGTATGGTTTGACTTTGTGCCAAGTGTATAACTTGAAATGGACACGATATTTATGACGTACGAAAAAACAGAAGCTGGTTGACTGATAAATGCGAAGTCGCGGGCATCAGCTAATATAATATATTTTTGCTTTTTGAAAAGAATAACTGCTGAGTTTCTTGCCGGCTCTTCTCAGTAGAAATATCTTTCCGAGCCGGTAGTCAAAAGATGACGTAGCATAAGATACACTTGTACGGTATACCTAAGTATGTCCTGTATAAAAAAATTAATATTGAAAAACATTTGGCTTACAAATGACAATCACTCTCCAAATATATAAAAAATATTTCAATCCGCAGATCCCTTGCCGGCGTGACTGAAGGACGAACCAACAAATAAAAACATTCGCATTCATATTATAATGGACAGTGATCTATTGAAAAAGAAGTTAAATAAAAATATCCACAAGTCAAAATGTTTCAGTGGTGGGCGGAGTGAACTGAAATTTTTAATTTAGATTTGAATTGGGTCAACGATTCATACCTACACGCTCGGAGCGATCTCTTTAGATAATGCGTTTAAAATTACATCTCTGCTGGAGCATAATGAGCTAGTTTGGGCACTTTTGTAAATTCACCAGCTTGCACTTGTGCGGTTTTATTTATAGACAGTTGACCCGCCCCGACTTCGTGTGGATGGCTAATACTCGACTAGCTGATGGCCGCTACTTCGTCCGCGTTGAATGAGCTATTTTTACTTCCCACGGGAACTCCTTCCACTGCACAACAGCCTATTAACGTCCCACTGCTGGCCACAGGCCTCCACTCTCATAGGAGAGAGGGAATTAGAGCTCCGACCCACCTCGCTGTTCCAATGCGGGTTGGCGGACTTTAACGACTATTATTATGTTAGTGATAATAAACTGGATTGACGGCTTATCGTGCTCTCCGAGGCACGGGGGTGAAACACAGCCAACTTCCTAACTCCAGGCTAGTACTGAGAGTTTCTAGTCAGAAAAACCCAACCCTTAATTATGGCCCGACCCGGGACTCGAACCCGGGACCTCGCGGTCCGCAGGCCAACAAGCTAACCGCCGACCAACGAGGCAGTCGCACAAACTTTTACGTTTAAATAGTAGTAAGAAGATAACATTCCTATTTTTTTGACAAATTTAATCAAAACAATTTTCATATCGTATTTTGAATCAAAAGAAAGCAATTCATCTTTTTTTTTTGTAAAAACAAATCCTACACAAATAAGGCAAAATCGTAAAAGCTTTCATAAAATCTATTTACTTGTAATATTAAGGATCATTTTAAGCTAGCCGTTTTAATTCTGACCCTAATGCAAACCCTGTCTTGAACTTAGGGTAGCCACCTGTGCTTAATCTCCCTATTAAAAAAATGAAATTTATTTACTTATGTTTCTCTAGTGTACTTATGATTCTCTAGCAACACTTTACCACCAATTTGGAAAGAACAGTCCACTGAAAAGCAAAAAAGAGTTCACAAATTTAAAAAATCACTAGTTAGGTACATTTTAAAACAGCGCAATTTCTACATAGAAGTGCTAATGGCAAAAATTTGATAGCGAATATAATTTAAGTATGAAAAAAATTATAGAATGCCTCTTGGATATTGCTAGCGGATTCAACTCTACTTTGTTATGTTTATAGAACTAACATGTAAAACCCGAATGTTCTAGACTTAGTGGTTTAAACTATGCGTTGTTAAGTCAGTAAGCCGGGTTCTCCTCAGAATTGATATTATTGTTAATTTAAATACAAGGTTACCAAAGTCAAGCTGAGTAAATTATATTTCTTTTCAATATTCTGAGGTTCTCGAAATCTAAAACTAGTTTATTAATAGGTACATATAATTTTTTTGACAGCCCTACCTTAAAGTTCTTATATCAACATTTTTATTAGATGAATGAGGGTACTAAAGGAATCTGTTTTCATAATGTTATCAAAATGCCTTTCAAAATAAATAGATGTTGTCTTTCACGTAATAATTACTTATGTAATGTTCGCCTTGGCCAGCGTGGTGGACGATGAACCTTCAAGTTCGCTCTTGACTGCGATATCACCTGGATGGTAAGTGATGATGCTGTCTAAGATGATATCGGGCTACCTATAATATGGCAGATATTATATTAAACCCATACCCCTATACAGTTTCTACGGCATGTCTTTTCCGGTAGGGTGGTATCACTGGTACAACTAGCTACGGCCGAAACCGCGACCAGGCAACACCAGGGTAAATTCAGAAATTGTAAATTCCCAAATTGACCCTGCCGGGAATCGAACCCGGGGCCTCCGCATGTCAAAACAACAGCGCTCAACAACACACAACACAGGCAGGGACACGGTAATATAATATTACCGTGCCAGGGAGGTCGTAATCAAGTCGTGGGCCTCATCTAGTAATTCAATTTCAATTTTTCAATTTATTTATTGTGTATACAACAATATGTGCACATTCAATATACTCCTTAAAAACTAGACAAGGTTATTATTATTCTGATACAATTAATGAGCAAAGGAGTGCTTAGACACCCGTACTAAGATAACTTGTATTACGGGTGTCGTCACCTTCCTCCGAACCTTTTACAATAATATGATTTCATTAATTATTCTAGTTAAATAATAATAAGTAAGTGAGTCACCATTTGGTAAATTTAGAAAATTGTATTCGTGCACTAGGTAAACTATTGTGAAATAATACAGGAAACGGTGATAATAGTGAACAAAGTTCCTGGCCCACAAACTATTTCCTGGAAAGGATTCCTTGTGCTTATGGGAAGCCGGTTTTATTCCCGAATTCATAGTTCTCAGGTTGATTGCATATAGTTGGAATATATAAACATCATAACAATCCCTGGTGACTGCGATTCCTCAGGATTCCTGTGAATAGCGCGGGTCTTATGGTCATTTGTAGCCACATTTGTATATTTGGAGGAATCCTCTAAGAACAGTTTGTGAAGTTTGAAAAGCATAAGGAGTTGGCTGAGCTCGGTCTACTAAAGCGACCCTTAAACCTTATTTATCGGCTTATGTCCAGTGCGGATATAAAATAAATACTGCTCTCACAGAAAATAGCCCAGGTTTTTGTTTGCAAGTGTTTTCATTGTGATATTTTTTGTGTTAATTTTATTGTTTAATTGCATTATGTTTAAGTTTTTAATTTTTGCTGTTTTTTGCTAATTTTTTTTTGTGTGTTAAGTATTATTTATAATCTTTGTTATTTTTACTTAGTTGTAGCGCCAAGCTACTGTGCCAGGATGAGACAGTCGGGGTGACATGTCACAAGATAGCGTTCGCTGTGAGCAGTGTTCCAACCCTCGTTTCTTCAAAAATCACAAAGGCCCGAAAATTCATGTAGGAAAAGTACATAAAACCATAAATTCATCATCGGTACCACCCATTTCATTCTCCTCCATTCCAATCAACTCACCTGCTGCCCCCCTATGGGAATCCTTAAGCACTTTTAAAAACTCAGTCCCTGTAATCAGACGCATTCCACGAGGTTCACGTCATTCAGTTTCCTCATCTCTTAAAAAAACCATACAAAATGTTTTATGTCATAACACCTACCATAGCTGGGAACTCTTGCTCACGTTCGCGTACCGTACGCTACACGTGGACAAAGGTCAGAGCCTCTCCCTTACACAAAAAATAAAAAATAACTGCTCTAATAATGATAACAATTACATCAACTTTTCTTCCCCTTCGCTTCCTCCCTTAAAACGCAGTGTTACTTTAAATAAATTAATTGAAAATAAAGTAGGTGATGGTGATCTTAAGGGAGCGGCTCGGATTTTATTTTCTAGTGACACTGTTGCCCCTGACACGGCGGAGACTCTGGAAGCACTGCGTTCCAAACATCCATCCCCATCTCATAATTCTTCTTTTCCAGACGCACCGAGCAGTGACGATTTGGTTTTTCAGGCCACTACAAACGACGTGCTGGGAGCTCTGTTGGCTTTCAGGAGTGGTTCGGCTGGAGGGCTCGATGGTTTGTCCCCACAAGACTTCAAAGATTTGGTTTGTGGTCCAAATATCGACACAGATGGAACACTCCTCAAAGCCATCACTGATTTGGTGAACCTGATGCTATCTGGACGAGTACCTCAAGAAATAGTTGAAACTTTATATGGTGCCAATCTATGTGCCCTCAAAAAAAAGGATGGTGGTATTCGTCCTATAGCAGTAGGTTCGACGATTCGGCGCGTCGTTTCCAAAATTTGCTGTAAAAAAATATTACCATCAATTTCATGTACATTTTTCCCCGTACAATTAGGCTTTGGAGTTAGGGGGGGTTGTGAGGCAGCTGTTCATGCGGCTCGCACGTTCCTACTTAACTCCCGGGAGGAGGTACTCCTTAAAATTGATGTCAAGAATGCTTTTAACTCAATAGATCGTGGTGTCCTCCTCTCGGAAGTAAAAAATAAATTTCCACAGCTGTATCCATACTTAGCGCAGTGCTACCGGAATCCATCTAAACTCGTTTATAAAAAAAATTTAGTGAGCTCCGCTGTGGGCTGTCAGCAGGGGGATCCTCTTGGACCCGCTGTTTTTAGTTTGGCTATCCATCCTATCATTTCGACGCTAAATTCAAAATTTAATGTTTGGTATTTAGATGATGGGACCTTAGGTGGCGAAGTGAACTCAGTTTTGGACGACCTAAGCTGTATTATATCAAAATTTGAATCTATTGGCCTAGAACTTAACTTTGATAAATGCGAAATATATGTTCCAAATTCTTTTTCGGCTGATTCTAAATTAGATATTTTAGAACAATTCCAAAATTTGGCACCTGGTATTAAAATATTAAATGATGAGTCACTTCGTCTCCTAGGGGCTCCTGTACTAGAAGCATCAATTCCTCAGTTTGTAGAAAATACTATTTGAAAATTTAGTAATAACTCCCACCGTCTGCTTGAAATTAATCCACATATAGCTCTTACAATATTGCGTTTTTGTTTATTTGTTCCAAAATTTACTTATTATCTAAGATGTTCTCCATTTTGGAAATTTAATACTTTATTGGACAATTTGGATACTTTTGTTAAAAATATTCTCACTAGTATTCTAAATTGTCCAATAAGTAATCAAGGATAGTCCCAGGCTTCTCTTCCAATTAGGTATGGAGGTCTGGGTATTCGCAAAATTTCTAGTGTTTCGTTGCCAGCATTTCTTTCCTCTGTTTACAGTACACACACTCTCTATGGCAAGATTATATCCAATTCTTTAGGATCCATGGAGGTGTCTTACTTAGCAGAGGCAAAAAATGAATGGTCAAGACTTAGTCCCAGCCAAGTGCCGGTTTCTCTTTCTTCCCAGAGACAGTTGGATGACATTGTCAAAAAATCATTTGACACCTTATTAGCTGAGGCCATTTCTGAAAAAGACCGTGCTCGTCTTCTCGCTGTCTCTGCAAAAGAGTCCGGTTACTGGCTACATGCTCTTCCCTCCGCCAACCTGGGCACTTTGTTGGACCATACAACACTCACTGTGTTGATTGGTCTTAGGCTTGGCGCCACAATAAACCAGCCTCATCGTTGCCACTGCGGTGACAGTGTTGACGCCTTCGGCCACCATGGACTCTCCTGTTCGAGAAGCGCTGGTCGCTTCTCCCGTCATAGTACTATTAACGACGTCATCCGGAGGTCCCTTGCCACCGCTCATGTGCCAGCTGTACTGGAACCTATTGGTTTGGCACGTAGCGATGGCAGGAGACCTGATGGTATGACGCTCGTTCCTTGGAAGATGGGCAGGTCGCTTGTTTGGGATGCAACGTGTGCAGACACTTTAGCTGCATCCCACATTCAGGTGACCTCCTCTGTGGCGGGTGCAGCGGCCATCAGCGCCGAACAGGCCAAGAGGCGCAAATATGAAGACTTCGATGGGAGCTTCATATTCGTGCCTTTTGGTGTGGAGACTTTGGGGCCGTGGGGCCCGGGGGCTCGAGCTCTTTTTGAGGAAATTTCGAAAAGGGTTATCGAGTCAACCGGGGACCCGAGAGCCGGCGGCTACCTTGGTCAAAGAATTAGTTTGGCCATCCAAAGGGGTAATGCTGCCAGCATCTTGGGTACAATGCCTCGCTGCGGTGGTCTCGATGACGTTTTAGATTTAATTTAATTTAATTTAGTTTTAATTTAATGTAAATAGTTTTAATAAATAACATCAGTTATTGTATCTAAATAATATATGTATTTCATTAATTATATGTATATATATTTAATTATTAAATGTTAATATCATTGGAAATTGGATGATTTAATTAGTGTGTGTGCGTTTGTGTATGTGTGTGTGTGTGTGTGTGTGTGTGTGTGTGTGTGTGTGTGTGTGTGTGTGTGTGTGTGTGTGCGTGCGCGCGCGTGTGTGTGTGTGTGTGTGTGTGTGTGTGTGTGTGAGTATGCATATCAGTTCATTCGAGTGTCTGCCGTTAATTACGTTTACCTTATACCATACAAATATTTTATTTTATAACTTTTAGTAATTCTTCTGTCTCATTATAATTAAGAGTTTTTAACCACGAAGTAAGCATGTTTTTACATTTGTTTTGATTAACGCAACTTATGTTAAGGATTTTATTTATTTTATTATATAAGCGAGGGCCAAGGACACAACTGTGGCGTTCAGCAAAAGAAGTTCGATAACGTTTAATCTGGTAGACGTTCCGAATGTTGCGCTTTTTTGGTTGCATTAGTGATTCATTCGAAATTGCCGCATGTTTTCGTAGTATTATATTTAATATGTACAGCTGCCTGACTGATAACATTGAGCTTTCCCTATAGAGCAGATATATAGTAATGTAGTATAACAAAAACGGCAATCTCACTGCTTACAAGCATTAATCATAATAAAATGTCACCCCCACCCAGTCTGTTTCACTTTCAGTATCGAAGGCTAATAGCCTAGGCTATTGTTGCTTAGACCTATATTTTGTGCAAACTAGATTAAGTTAAAAGAATCCGGACTACTAAAATTCCCAATACACGATTTTAAAAGTGCGAATCAGATTCACTCACTGTGTGTTCCGTAGCTTGGAAAAGTCATACAATCAGTTATTTTGTCCATATTCACAAAATAATTTGGCTACTTTTTGGTTAGGTATAGGGACGGTTAAACTAAGTTTAATGGTTGAGGTTTATTTCTAATCTTCTGAAGCTTCAAACATAATTATCTCAATTTTTTCACTTCGCAACCGTTTGGGACAAGAAAAAATAGAAAACAAAAATCATTAATTCAGCCAAATCTAAAATTATTTAGTCTAAATAGTGCCCAGAAAGATTTTCAAATAATAGATTACTAAACTCAGCTCTTTAAAATCCAGAGAGCCACCTAAAATACTTATGACTTGATAAAGGAAGGAAACCATTTTTTTGTAATTTTTCACGATAAGTTACAATAACTAAGGTCCACTTAGTTTGGTGACTTATCGTGAAAATATTTAGTTAAATTTTCTTAACCTGTATTTTCATGCCAACCCTGAAATAAACTTATCAAAATGTGACAGCATAAAACTAATTAGGCAGGTTTGTGCAAGTTGGACCAAAGAACTGAAAAATAAATAGAATTCTAGATCAGAACGTACGAAAACACTTGCTTGAAAAAATATTGAAATTGTAATATGAAATGTAAAACTAACTTTCAAAGCTAGGCGTATATATCGTGAAAATTTTTCGCGCAACTTATTGGCATGAAATACAGCATATTGGTAACACGTATGACGTCACTTGTAGGAAATTTTTGTGCTCGGTGCAATTTCCTAAAGTGCTGTGTACTTTGCATTTAAATAATGTCATAACGGGGAGCTACATTTCCGGATCTGTTTTTTTTGTGTTAACTGGTTTATCGGTTCTGGGTTCCAGCCCTTCTAGGGGCAAACTTTTTATTCCGCGTCGTATTCCTCATTACTGAGGTTCGTGACCTCTTTCCATTAATCAAATAATGGTAGGAGTTTTCTTGGGATAATAATGCAGAAAGAAAAATAGTTTGCTGTCTTTTGGCTTGCAACTAAAATCTATGTCATAACATGTAACTAATTTGTCGGTCTGATTATGATATATCGGTATCATTAATTTATTGATGTCCAAATATCAGTTAGGCGGCCATTGTGAATTGTCTGAATTCTATGATATAATGCTATCTAGATAGGTCGATCTAGATACCTAAACTTACTTCTTACTAATCTTAACTATAACTTATAAATGCGAATGTGAATCTGTTTGTTACGCTTGCACGACCCATTTTTCGAATTTATGTTGATGAAATTTTGTACTAACACAGTTTGTGTCCCAGGAAGGGACATAGTTTGCCCGGAAAATTGAGGAGTTCCCGGGAATTTAAAATGAACTACACCACGCGGATGAAGTCGCGATACTCACTGACGACTAAACACGATATCTCAGGAATTATAAAGCATACCAACTTGAAATTTGGAAGGTAGGTTCCCTATTTTGGGTGAAACTTGCAGCGGAAAATTTTAAAATCTCATACTAAATCAGAAATAGTATGTGAACGAAGTTACGGGCATCAGCTAGTTATTTATAAATGTGAAAGTTTGGATGTTTGGATTTGTTACTCCTTCACAGTACAACGACTGATCCGATTTGGTTGAAATTTGGAGTGGAGATAACTTGTAGCCTAAATTAACACGTAGTTGGCTCGGTAAATGAAATATTGTTCACGAGATTTTTAAATCATTAATCTACGTGGAAATCTTTATTGATACTTTCCTGTAGGTAATAATAATATTATGATTCACTATCATAATGTGCGTCGATAAGCACTGAAACATGTGAAAGGTAGTCATAATGACAGCAATTAGGATTGTCCAATTGTATCAGCGCATTCAACCGTGCTAAGACCCAAGCCAGCGTATCTTCTGACGCACATCTCTCCCACACGTTAATGTCAAGTCGAAACACATTATTGAAATATGATTATTAAGCATTCAATAAAAAAAATAACGGATCGGATAAATCGAAGTCTTTTTATAATATAAATTATACACTATACTAATATTTTGAATGCGAAAGTGATGGATCGATGGATGGATAGATGTTTGTTACTCAATCACGCCAGAACGGCTAAACAGATCGGGATAAAATTTGTTACAGAAATAGATTGTAGTCTGGAATAACACATAAGCTACTTTTTATCCCGGTAAATCAAAGAGTTCCCACTGGAACCAAAAACCTCCGTCCACGAAGACAAAGTCGCGGGCATCAGCTAGTAATATTTTAAATACGAAAGTGTGTCTGGTATGTCTGTCTGTCAGTCTGTTACTCTTTCACGGCCCATCTTTTCAACCGATTTTAACGAAGTTTGACTGATAGATATGTTGCATCCCGAGAAAGAACTTAGACTATTTCATTCAGGAACATCAGAGCTCTTGCAAAAATAAAAATAAATACATTCATAAATTAAAGTGTAATTACATAAGTAACCGCAGTACCAATCATTGCTGGAGCAATAAGTCCAATCCACGTAGGTATCAATCAATACTTATAATAAAACTGTAACAGGTCCAATTCTGTACATTGAAGATATTTTGAAAATTTTTGTTGGAGGGCACTCATTATTCGATACTGAAGCCAAATCTGTAATTTTTTTCATTTTTGTCTGTCTGTCTGTCTGTCTGTCTGTCTGTCTGTCTGTCTGTCTGTCTGTCTGTATCTTGGCCGCGCATCACGCCGAAACTACTGAATGAATTCAAACGAAACTTGGCACGATTTGAGCCCATACTACGAGGTAGGACATAGGATACTTTTTATCCCGAAATTCTACCCCCGAAGGGGTGAAATAGAGGTTGAAAGTTTGTATGAAACTCCTTAATTTCTCAAGTTATAGCCATGAAACTTGATATTTGAGCTGCGGGTTGAAAATGAAAACATATGTGTTTTACAGTTTCTCAAAATTCCACCCCCGAAGGGGTGAAATAGGGGTTGAGAGTTTGTATGAAAATCCTTAATTTCTCAAGATATTCTCAAGTTATATAAACGAAACTGGGTATATTGGCTTTCGTTAAACAATAAAGAATTACGTGTGTCACAGTTTTTCAGAATTTAACCCCTAATGTGGTAAAATAGGGGTTGAAAATTTGTATGAAAGCTATAGCCATGAAACTTGGTAAGAATATGAGCTAAGAGTTGAAAATTAAGAAATACTTATTTCACCGTTTTTGAAAATTCGATCCCCAAAGGGGTGAAATATGGGATGGAAGTTGGTATGAAAGGCCTTCATTTCTCAAGATATTTTAAACGAATCTTGGTATTTCGGCTTTCGGTAAAAAATAATAAAGTACGTATGTCACAGTTTTTAACATTATCACCCCCGAAGGGGTAAAATAGGGGTCGGAAATTTGTATGAATGTCCTTAATTTCCTAAGTTATAGCCATGAAACTTGATATGTGAGCTACCGATTGAAAACAAAGAAATATGTGTTTCACAGTTTTTGAAAACTCTACCCCCAAAGGGTTGAAATAGAGAGTTGGTCCTTCAATCACGCCGCAACAGAGCAACGGGTATTTTGCACGGGTAGTTAAGGACCTGAAGAGTGGTATAGGCTACTTTTTATACCGGAAAATTAAGGAACACCTGTGAGGAAAAAAACTTAAACCACGCGGACGAAGTCGCGGGCATCTGCTAGTAATAAATAATCCTATTACTTATTATTTTTTTGAAGCCCATATACCTAAATATTTTTATTGTAAAACTTGAATATATAAACAGAACCCTCAGATTTATATATATATGAGATATTTATGTTACCCTTCAGTAACATTGACATGGATTAGAAACGTAAATATTTATGTTATGTTAAATCGCGGTGGTAACGTTGTTATGACCTCGTGTTACTGATATGTTACACGCTTCCCTCCTATTGTAATACGTGTGTTACTGACGTGTCGAAATATTCGTTACATACTTATACAATATGTATTTTTAACCGACTTCCAAAAAAGGAGGAGGTTCTCAATTCGGCACTTGATTTTTACTAGGAAGTTAATTTTCCAGTGTAAAAGGTAGTAACAAAAAATCCGCCTACGAAATATAGTGGCTAATTTTGTAGTACATAATCACTAAACTATACTTTGCCTGGCGGGAGGCTACGGCTGTGGCTAGTCACCGCCCAAAGACGTGCCGCCAAGCGGCTTAAGTGTTCCGGTACGATGCTGTGTGGAAACTGATTAGGGGTTTGTGTTTGATGTTAGCTGTGTAAGGTTAGCCCGCTACCATCTTAGACTGCATCACTTACCATCCGGTGAGATTGCTTTTTAGTGAAATAAAAATTTCACCGGACAGACAAAAAAGCTCAAGAAATTAAATAATAGAACAAATGTTACAGCCTTGTATTTAGATGGAATATAGACTGTTCATAGGAGTTAAGATTGCTTTTATCTAACAAAGAGCAAAGTATGTGTGAGCAAACAAAAGAAGATAATTATAGCTGTTTGAGTTGAAAAGATAATATTATAGCAGTTTTCGTTCTTAAGGTAGAGGACAACAATCGCGCAATGATTGTCGAGTCATCATCTCCTAAGGATGCTCCGGTGTCGGAGTGCAACGTACGTTGAGAGTAATTTGGAAGATTTGTGTGGTGTGGTGTTGTGCCGGTGTGAATTGCTGGCTTATCGGGCGGTGAATATCGCGAGCTACACGCTGTACCACATAGATTTGTCTACTGTGGCGTATTATAGCGAATTAAGCTCCTTGATCCTTGATTATCATGGACTTCCGCAAAATAACGCCGGCTTCTATCTAATAAAGGAAAAGTAGTTCCTCATAAAAAGTATGAACACTTCCAAAACATTAGTTGTCTAGACAACGCTCATATGAAATTTAAATGAAAATATGACGAATGGCGGACGGAATAAATTTCTTATAAACTAATATGACGTCAGCCGGAGCCGAGATACGCCCCATTACTCTTCAAATAACTTCCCGGAGTTGGAAAATTTTGCGATAATGTATGGAACTTTCACTATCCATACTAATAATATTATAACTAGCCGATGACCATGACTTCGTCCGCGTGGATTGAGTTTTTTCAACTCCTGCGGGAACTCCTTAGTTTTCCGGGATAAAAACCCTATGTCCTTCCTCGGGATACAACCTATCTCTGTACCAAATTTCATCAAAATTGGTTGAACTAGTGGGCCGTGAAAGCGTAACAGGCAGACAGACACACTTTCGCATTTATAATATTAAGTTGGTATTTATATGTAAACATCAATTGTTGTTTACACAAATACTATTTTAATACTTCATTTGTAAATAAGAACAAACCAATTTAACTATGTAACTTAAATTAAAGAAAATAAATTTCACCCTAAGCTTTCTGCCAAGAGCTTAAAGCTTTGTAATTAAATTTCGCAGTTCACGATCAAAAGATTGCCCTCAACATTCATTGTTCTAGCAACAAAAGAAATAAATAACACAGTCTTATTGCTTATTCATACCTTTGAATATTACAAGAATCTTAAAAGTTAAACAAGACAATAATTTTATTTCACGTGTTTTGGAATCCATAAAATTCATTCATCTATTAAACCAATAATATCTTATTCTATAAAATTTTAAACGCAAAATTTAAAAAAAACCTAAATTTAAAATCTTTTTCAAGTCGACTTTGACAAGTGCTTTTGAATAGACGAGTGAATCTACCACTGGTTCGGAATACCATTCCTACCGAGAAGAAGCAGCAAGAAACTCGGTGGTTGCTCTACAATACAATTACGTCAATGTGTAGATATTTCAGTAACCGCTGTCCTTAGCATTGCTGGACTGAGTCAAATCCATGCTCTTTTATAAGTGTGCTGGCCTGCTACGTTGTTACAGTCCATCGTTTCAACAAGTTTTGAAGAAATTTGGTAGAGAGATAGGATGCGTTCCAGTGAAGGCCATAGCTTACTTCTAATCCATCTGCCATTGGTTAAAAATGGCATTACGAACCAGTGGTAGAGTCACTCGACAATTCAGAAGTACTTGTAAAAGTTTATTTGAATAAAAAATATTAGAGTTGGAGTTTGAATCCCGGAAATCCAACAAGTTCCTACAGGGTTTACCAAAAACCTAAACCTAACGCTAAAGAAATTTTGCATTTTTAGTAGAGCTTTACGTTTACACCTATTTAAGAATAGAGCAAAATATTATTACATTGTAATAAATAATTAATAATATTGTGTAAGGCATACTCCATATTAATACACAATATTTCAATAAAGTTTATTATAACAATATTCTTTAATTCATTAATTTCCTAAAAGAAAACGACGAATTTCTCCTATGAGATAATGCAAACTAAAAATAATAGAGTTTTTCCCAGCGGTGGAAAATTAATAGGCTCATTGGTAGCACCAAAATAACGTACTAATATGACTCAAATTTCCCATCTGTAACCACGCGTGTATGTGAAAATATAAAAATAGCTTACTTGCGAAATCGTGTTCCGAAAAGCACACAACACACACACATCAGAAACACTCCATTGTATATCACTACACATAAACCGACAATTTTTTTGTATATTTCTGTTTGTGTTATTTCGAATTGAGACAGTCGTAATATTCGTTTCGCGCGCACGGCAGCACGTCCGATCGGCAGGACGGGTGAACCGATACTGAAGCTTAAAGCTCTCTCCGGGGTTGGTGTGTGGGTGTGTGGGTGTGTGGGTGAATAGGGGTTGTTTTGTGCATGTGTGCGCGCTCTTTAGGTCAACAGAATTCGGTAAAGACAGGCTTGAAGCAGCATGCCCTACATTCTGGTTCCTTTTTAAAAGCTCACGACTTTTTTAAGCTTGTTACGTTTGAATCGTTATGACGTTTAGAGAGGCTATCATTCAGAAATATGTGCTGCGGTAATAGCCCACTGGTTTAAGACATTTGGTTTCATGTTCAGCTTCTAACTTTACTAAGTTAAGTGCGTTTAAATCCATTAAATTCACATGGAAAGAAAACTTCGTGAGGCAACCTGCATGCCCGAGATGTTCTCGAAGGCGTATGTCTGTCAATTCAATGCCAATAGCTAACGTGGTGGACTATGATAGGCCAACTAGAGGCCGCAATAAGCTCGTAACTCCTTCGCTCCGCCTCAAGAAAGTCCGAAGGTCGTTCGTGGGAATGAGCATTCTATTGTATAACAAAATTCCACAACCTATCTTAAACTTGCCTTTACACAAGTTTAAGAAATCTATTAAAAGTATGCTTCTGAAAAAAGCTTATTATACCGTTGAAGATTACATAAACGACAAAAGAGCGTGGATTTGACTCGCTCCAGCAATGCTAAGGACAGCGGTTACATATATGTATACATTAATAAAATTGTAAATAATTCTTTTTCAAAAGAGCAACCGCCGAGTTTCTTGCTGGTTCTTCTCGGTAGGAATGGCATTCCGAACCAGTGGTAGATTCACTTAACGATTCAAAAGCACTTGTAAAAGTTTATTTGAATAAAAAGCATTTTGATTTTGATTTTGATTTATGTCCGTATAATCCTTCTACTTTTCAGAGGAGACTCTAGCTCAGTAGTGAGTCGGCAATGGGTTCAAATTATGTGTTTGCATATATTATGCTTTTGAATGCTATAGTATCAGTAATCGCTGTATTTATACCTGAGATATTATAAGAATGCGTTTTTGACAGTTGGATGTGAGGTGATCCAGGTAACATTGAAGTGACGAACAATATATTGTTCAAATATAAAATATTTATTTTTATCATAAATATGGTGCTATTCCTGTATGCACTATTATGTAGAATCCTGCTACCTTTAAGAGTGATTCAAGAATATATTTTATTGCTGGTCTACCAGGGCCTTCCTTTATTTTAATGGACAACGAGCCTTATAATACAGTGTAAAAAGATAAAGCACCTACACAACAATAAAAAAATACAGAATAGGTGAATTGGCTACAAAAAAAGGGGTTGACGGAAATATGCAGATGCTGGGCCAAGATCATTAAAAAAAAAACAAAAAACAATTGTGCTGCTCCCAGCTCCAACGCACGACTGGAGATTTTTATTCAGCTTAATTTAATTTAATTTCATCCTATAAAAAATATTACAATTAGATTATTATTATAATTATTAGATTATTATTATTAATATATAATATGTCAAAAATTAAGAACTAAGAGTTTTTATCGATCCATTCACAAACTACCACTATCCATTTACATTTACTCATGAAAAGTGTTTTATATTTTTTTAGAAAATTTAGGCCCCGCGGGTTTTTAAGAACCTAATTCCACTCTTAAATCGCTAACAGAGTCTAGTATAATTATAAATGTAAGCGAAGATGACGACAACACCTTTATTTGCGAAGGGTCTCAATAAAATAATATATTTTTCTGATTTCTATATGCTAGTTAAACTTTAAAACTTTAAAACTAATGAGATCATCCGTGAAATTACTCCACTAAGAAAGTCTGGAACGCATTCCATACCTGTTACTCAATACCGATATTTTTTTCCCATCACTAGTTATGACAAACTGACAGGTGCCAAAAACGCATTCTTATAATGTCTCAGGTATAATGACAAAAATTTGGCATGCACTGAAGTAAGCGCCTCTATATGCATATATAATATATCCTTATATTTATTGGGTACTATTAGCATGTCAAAAATGAAAATAATTATGATAATTATAACCTACTCAAAAGCTTTAAAAATAAAATCCTTTCATCTATCAGTCTAGTTGAGTCAGAGGTATTTGAAACATCCTTTGAGAACTTTGAATTTTCGGGAAAAAATGACCTATGGCTATCTCTGCGCAAAATACAAAATCGATTGGCTGTAAGAGCGTAGCAGATAGACAGACAGACAGACTTTCTTATTAATAACTTGATGATTCCCGTGACTTCGTCCGCCTGGGCTAAGTCTTTTTCGATTCCCGCGGGAACTCCTTAGGTAATTTTCCGACGTAAAAAGTAGCCTATGTCCTTCCTTGAGATATAAGCTAGCTCTGTAACAAATTTCATCGGTTGAATATACCTAGGTGAGAGCAGACAGACAGACAAACTTTCGCATTTATAATATTACTATAGATATTTCATGGAGAATATTTCAGAACCCTTACCAGTTGATTCTCGCTCACCCTTAACCGATATTTAGTTTAAAGAAAAACATTTTCATTGTGTTCCCATTGTTACCACACGCGTATTGTACCTACCTACGGGTTAAAAGCTTCTATTATTTTCAAATTAGCCGGTTCTCGGTCTCTCGCAGAATGTGAGAATAACTTTTATTATAACGGAGGATTCCTTTGTCACAAGGTAAATATTTGATTTTTATTTTTATTAAACATGTATTATTTTATTGTATTTTTCTTAATACTGTACCATCCCGCGCTTCGGTTTATTAATCCTTTCACCAAAGGTTGCCTGTAAGAGATTGTTTTTGCAATAAGACCGCCTTTGCACGTTTCTTTGTAGTTTGACGACTTCTATGTTAATTGTATATTATGTATTTGCTTGCTCATATTATTTTTGAAGTGAAAACTTCTTTAGGCGCGTTGAGCATTTCTTGGTAGGGGGTAAAATGTGGAACGGTGTCGGTCACGCGACGCCATTCTTCTTTAGACAAAAGGTCTTTAGTATATAAATATATTACATAGTAAATATAGTACATTCGTAATTAAACTTTAATCCCTTACTTCTAAGGTGTATATTTTAAGTATTTGAATTTTAAAAAAAACACATTGCAACGAGCAACGGATTGACGTGATTTTTTGCATGGGTATAGCATGGTTGAGGACCTGGAGAGTGACATAGGCTACTTTTACTTTAAGGAGTTCTCGTGGGAATTAAAAAATCTTTTTCCTCGCGGGCAAAGTCATGGCCATCAGCTGGTCTACATAATAACTAAACAGTTCAACTACATAAGTCCAAAGACAGCTGTTGATAAGTAGACGAGACAGAAATATAATGCCGTCTCTATCTGCACCTGACGCGTTGCGTCACAGCAGGTGCTGAGGGTCGTTGGGTTCACGTCACAGTGTAAAAACACCCTCAGTATCCTCATAGGTATACTGTTAAATATAAAATTATAAGTGTAGTAGGTTTTTTGCACGTGGTCTTTAGGCAGATGGTTGGCGCGTGCGGTCAAGTGTAAAGTTTATGTAAAAAAGGTTATGTTTTTTTAATATTTTTTGCATCTAAGGTAACATAGACTGATGGACAAAAAGCTCTGTCGGTTTTTTACTGGATAATTACTGGTAGGATTTTATACGTCTTTATTGTCACTTTGTGGCTTGTAAGCAAAAGGTCCCGAGTTTGATTCTCAGCCGAGTTATTCGTAAACCAGATAATATTATTTATTATAATATAAAGTATGTCTGAAAAGCTCTACCTATTGTTCTCAAACATGTCGGAAGTTTGCCAATCTTCACTTAACCAGCGTGGTGGATTATGGCTACACCCTTCTTATTCTGAAAGTACGCTTGTGCCCATGATGATATATGATTACAACTGGGCGTTATAGCATAGCGGACAGACAGACAGACACACTTTCGCATCCATAATAATATTATAAATAGAAAAGTGGGTCTGTATGTTTGCTACGCTTTCCCGGCCCAGTGATTTTAGCTATGCTTTGATAGATCAGTCAGTCAGTCAGTCACCTTTTTTAAACTAGCGACGCTGACACCAGGTCAGATAAGTTAGTGTGACTATAAATCTAGTATCATTTCGTGGTAGTATAATTGTTGAACCGCAGTGGCGGCGCGCAAACTATCGCTCGAACCCAACTTACAATAATTATCACTCATAACTACTTGGACGACAGTTCTATGCAAGGCGTTCACACAACTGACGATGTTTCGATGTTTGATCACGAAAACCCGATTTTGACCAAATTAGTTTTAAAATATAAATATAAAATAAAAAAGTTCTAAATACAATATTGTCAAAATTTAAAATAATTACGGTAGTCATGAATAATGATAATAAAAACATGCTTGATTATAAAGTCGGAAAATAAAGAAATTAATTATCAGCACTTTGCTATATGTACTTAATACGAAAATTTCGATTTCATAACACCGATGAACTTTTGGTCCCGCAATAAAAGCGTCACCACACCACAAAGGCGCGCCGGCTCGCCGCGCGCGCGTCGGCGAGGCGTGTGAACGCGCCCTGAGCCCCATACAATATTCATGGGGCCCGGGCGGCGAATTAAACTATCCGTCCTCGCTAACTGACATAAACGAGAATTAACATTTTGAATAGCTTCCTAGATATTACACTGAACTACACTAGCATTTTTGAACCATACTGTTAGAGGAAAAGATTTAAACGAGTTGTACATGACATCACTGCCTCTACGGAACGACCATGGTGTGGACTTGTAGAGCTGGCAACACTAATATAGGAACTCTATGATATATCGGTGTGCAGAGTCCCACACTAGTTCCGTACGGCCCAAAATAATACATATTATATAGAAATAATGGAAGGGGAATGCCTTTGCCCAGCAGTGGGATGATATCTATACATCTTATCTTACTAATATTATTATATTGACGACCTCCGTGGCGCAGTGTGTAGCGCTGTTGCCTTAACGTGCGGAGGTCCCGGGTTCGATCCCCGACGGGGTCAATTTGGGAATATATAATTTCTGAATTTTCCCTGGTCTGGCCGGTGGGAGGCTTCGGCCGTGGCTAGTTACCACCCTACCGGCAAAGACGTGCCGCCAAGCGTTTACGCGTTCCGGTACGATGCCGTGTAGAAACCGAATAGGGGTATGGGTTTAATATAACTGCCATGCCCCTAACAGGTTAGCCTGCTACCATCTTAGACTGCATCATCACTTACCATCAGGTGAGATCACAGTCAAGGGCTAACTTGTAGTGGATAAAAAAAAAATGCGAACGTTTGGATGGATGTATGGATGGATGCTTGTTACTCAATCACGCCCCAACGGCTGAAAGGATCTGGCTGAAATTTGGCACAGGGATAGATTATAGTCTGGAATAGCACATAGGCTACTTTTTATCCCGTAAAATTAAGGAGTTCCTGCGGGAACCAAAAAACCTCAAACCACGCAGACGAAGTCGCGGGCATTAGCTAGTATCAAATAAATATTATAAATGCGAAAGTTTGGATGGATGGATGTCTGGATGTATGGATGTATGGATGGATGTATGGATGGATGTATGGATGGATGTTTGTTACTCAATCACGCCCGAACGGCTGAACGGATCGGAATAAAATTTGGCACAGAGATAGATTATAGGCTGGAATAACACATAGGCTACTTTTTATCCCGAAAATTAAACTGTTAGCTATTTGTACCAATGTTTTATTAGTTTTTGTTGGGAGGATCTCAAGGACTTCAGGATTTAGGCAAACATGACGCGAGGCTGCAGTTTCGAGGTTCCATGCCTACCTCCTTGGTGTACCTACGAGTACCAGTTTTAACTTCTAGTATTCAATATTACAGAACGATTCAAACTCGATGACGTCTCGGAAATTAGCCGCGAGTGTAGGCTCTAATACAGTCAGCTGAAACCGTTCGCTGATAAGTACCTCATATTGTATTCTGCACATCGAAACCCGTTCCGAGAAATTATAAAGTTTGAATCGGATCGTACCTACTCGTAAGGATTCGGGCTCGATTCAAGATATTATCTATCTTTACTAAAAATACAAATGCGAGAGATTGGACGGACGGATGGATGTTTGTTACTCAATTACGGCAGAACGAATCTGGATAAAATTTGGCTCAGAGAAAAAAAATTAAGAGTTCCCGCGGTCGGTTTCAATTTTTTCTTATTCCGATTTTGGAACTGTGTTCACATTAAGCTTAGGTACTTGTTCCAGTTTTTGAGCACACACTTCAAGTGAGGTATAATAGACCTTAATAATTCATCTAGATGCCGGCGATTTAAGGTTTTTAGATTCCCGCGGGAATTCTTTCTTTCCCCGGGATGAAAATTAGGATGCAACCTATCTCTTGTTTTTTTTTATCCACTACAAGTAAGACTGCAATCTGACCTGATGGTAAGTGATGATGCAGTCTAAGGTGGTAGCGGGCAAACCTGTCAGGGGCATGGCAGCTATATTAAACCCATACCCCTAATCGGTTTCTACACGGCATCGTACCGGAACGCTAAAATCGCTTGGCGGCACGTCTTTGCCGGTAGGGTAATAAACACCTAGGAGAGCCATATTAGGCACATGCCCGTCTCGCGTTTTGTTTTCCCAAGCCTTTCCGCCTCAGTTCGAAAATAACTATCATCTGTTCCCTGTTTGCGATGTCACGAACGGTAGTTTTAGCATTCGCCAAATATCCTGTTTTATTTTTCACAAGAGAGAAAAAATAAGTTTTTTTTACCTAAATAATATACGACCACCCCTAGCGGTCGTAACCTTGTGGTTAAAATGTTTGGTGTTTTGTTCAGATGGTCTAGGTCCAATCCGTGGACAAGTACTTCTACCGTAGGTACTTGCGCCTCCCTTAGCCGTAATCCTAGCTGTGCGAAACGATGCAACGCGACGCGATACGAGCCCAAAGAAATACTTAATTGTTAAATGATAAATGCATTACTAAAATTATATACATCAATGGATAATTGGTTTATTTATATCACGTAGGACAAATTGTGTCACTTATGATAAGTTAAGACTCTACCACCGGTTCGGAAAGCTGACAATTGACAACATAAACATAATAAGGTATGATAACAACTCAATCAAATCAGCAACTCTTTATCACACTTATAAGCGGGTTTCTAGTATGGCATGTTTGTATGAAATACATAATTGTGACGTCATCTACTTTCAATGCACTTTTTAGGGTTCCGTAGCCAAATTTGGCAAAAACGGAACCCTTATAGATTCGTCATGTCTGTCTGTCAGTCTGTCTGTCTGTCTGTCCGTCCGTATGTCACAGTCACTTTTTTCCGAAACTATAAGAACTATACTGTTGAAACTTGGTAAGTAGATGTATTCTGTGAACCGCATTAAGATTTTCTTACAAAAATAGAAAAAAAAAAAAAAAATATTTTGGGGGTTCCCCATACTTAGAACTCAAAAAATTTTTTTCATCTAACCCATACGTGTGGGGTTTCTATGGATAGGTCTTCAAAAATGATATTGAGGTTTGTAATATCATTTTTTTCTAAACTGAATAGTTTGCGCGAGAGACACTTCCAAAGTGGTAAAATGTGTGTCCCCCCCCCCCCTGTAACTTCTAAAAAAAGAGAATGATAAAACTAAAAAAAATATATGATGTACATTACCATGCAAACTTCCACCGAAAATTGGTTTGAACGAGATCTAGTTAGTAGATTTTTTTTAATACGTCATAAATCGTAAACCGCAATTTACTTTTCATTCAACCAACTCAAAATCTATTTAATATAAAACTTATATTTAATGTTTGTACGGAACCCTCGGTGCGCGAGTCCGACTGGCACTTGGCCGGTTTTTTCTTTAATCTGTAGTTTAAAATGGATATAAAACTTAAAAGTAACAGAGTTTATTTATGTGAATTTAAGGTGTTTCGGAAGATCCTCTAAATTATTTTTGACGTAGGCATCATCTCAATTCTCTCAAACCAAAAAAAACTAGGCCCAGCCTCTTGTGACGTCACAGCACAGCCTCCTCACATCCCTCACGTGATTGGCGCGCTCAGATGTAGGCGTGCGCGAGCGCAGCCTAAAGCTAAGATACAGATCTTTTTATACTACAACTTTGAGATTGTACCGACATTCCAATGCAACGAGTTTTTTTTATCGATGTAATTCTTGTCTTAATTAAGGATACTTAAAAATTAAGTAAGGATTCACTGAGAAGTCTAGAAAATCAATATTTTAACCTTTGGTTTTCTAAAAGAGGACCCACTTTTGAGCGCAGGCCTCTACTCTCATAGGAGAGAGGGAATTAGAGCTTAGACCCACCACGCTGCTCCGATGTGGGTTGGTGGGCTATCATCGTGATTTGGTTAGCATGAGGTGGTTATATTTTAGTATATGGTATGCACAGAAAATTTAAGGAAAAATACTGGATATATCATATTATTGCACGTAAGTTAAAGTGTTTAGTTCCGTATACGTAGTGTAGTGAAGTCATTATTTTCACGGTCCATTTACCTATTATAACAACCTGGAAATACCGCTCACTATACAAACCTTAGCATGAGGTTTTACATCTAACCAATTGATATTTCTTGTTATATTCGAGATTCGGAAAAACTACTTTAAAAACCAATGCTATAAGATCTATTTTACTCTGGCTCTGCATTGTTTCGATGGATGTTAGTCTATCTACCTCATTGAGTCTTCAAAGTCGTACTAGCCCCTGCTGTACTTTAACATAAACATAACGTATTTTTAATCACAAAGTGCTTTGTCATGAGTATCGAAGTAAATACAGACAGATTTTTTTGGCTGGCTCTTCTCACTCGAATTTGCTTCCATTATCTGAAGCCTTGATGATACCTAATATCATAAAATCAATTCAATTAATTAATATTCATTTTAATTACACTGTAGGTACACTTATTGACGTTGACAATTACTTACTTATAAAACCTGATGGTCATCATCAGTTACGGTATCTTAAAACTAAAGCTAGGTAGATCACATTTTGCTTCCTCATTCCTAATTCGAACCGCTAGGGTATGGAATACCCTTCCGGCTTCCGGTTTCCCCTCCTCTTATAATATAGGTACCTTCAAATCAAGAGTGAATTGGCATCTCAGGTAAAAATAGGCAAGCGCGCTGCACCTCAGGCTGCAGCCAAGCGCTAGCCTAACCAAGGTATAAGTTAAATGGTACATCATACCCGCCTCTAACTATGTTAGATGGTCAAATCAATCAAATCAAATCAAATTTATTTCTCACATACATGCATATATACATTGTTCAAATGGTTAGATCTATTACTATTACAATACACAATTCAGTGTTCAAATGAAAATAACAAAAATTAGTAATGAGATCAATGGTAGTTGTCCTTTCTAGATTTTTTAAGATCTGTGATAAGGTCAACTAGCCCTCTCCCTCGTTTACAACAAAGTAAGTATTTTCATACAAGTGCATATTGAACAGATTTCAATTTATTTTAATGTATAGTAGTAATAACAATCCAAAACTATGCTTAATTGTGTGTGTGTGTGTGTGTGTGTGTGTGTGTGTGTGTGTGTGTGTGTGTGTGTGTGTGTGTGTGTGTGTGTGTGTGTGTGTGTTTGTGTGTGTGTGTGTATGCGCGCGTGCTCATAAGAAGTGTTTAAGTGCATGTAAGTGACTAATGCTTTTTTTTTATAAGGAGGGTAGGTTAATTTAATTTTGAATTTTTAAGAATTCCTCTATTTCGTCGTATGATTTATCACTAAGAAATGATGTAACTTTTTGTTTGCAGTGAGTATATGACAGATTGAATATGGGTAAAGTAAGATTAATTTTATTGTATAGGTATGGGCCTAGGAAGTAACAAAATCGTTTGGTGAAGGCAATTTTAGGTGCACGCAAGATACAAATTTTGTTTTTGCGACGGCCTTCAATGCGGTATGGAGTTAATTTATGTTGAAGTAGAATTATATTTAAGATAAAAAGTTTCCTAACACTGAGGACTCCACAATCTTTGTATAATAGTGTGGTGGGGAAAAGGATAGGCCTAAAAGTTGCCACCTTTAAAACGGCCCGTTGCGCGACTTCAAGGGGCTTGAGTGTGGTTTTTGCTGTGCCTCCCCAACATGTGATGCAGTATTGAATTGTAGATTGGCATAAGGCAAAATACACCTTGCGGATCACTTGAGAATTTGCAACATATCGAAGGTTTTTAAAAATAAAAATCAATTTGCGGACCCTAGCTGTAAGCAAAGCAACATGATCCTTAAAATTTAAATGCTCATCCAAAACTATGCCCAGGTATTTGATGTTATTAGTGGAAGCTATGGAGGGACATTGGCAGGTTGTACTATGCTTGTCGTAACAAGAGTGAACTTTAAGCGCTAATGGGGTCGAAGGCTGCGAGGTTGAGCGGATCGAATAGGCTATAATCTTGGTTTTGGAGATGTTCAGTGTTAAAGAATGTGAAAGTAGCCATGGTGTACAGATATATTGGAAAAAATACATGAGATATGTAGCTCATATCCTGGGGGAGTTATGAGGACTTCGAAATTTTAGCATAAAGTCAAAGTCAAAGTCAAATAACGTTTATTCAATTTAGGTAGGTATACTACACTTTATGACGTCGAGTTTTTTATAATATATAATGGTTATAATCAATAACGGTATCTTAAAACTAAAGCTACGAGGGTTCCAAACCCGCCCTGGTCTGAGAAGAGCCCACAACAAACTCAGCCGGGTTTTTTTTTTCATTATCACCATTTCACAAATCATCTTAACTAAGGAACTATCAGAGCCAATAGATCAAATCATTGCCAAGCTTCCTTGTCATTTAAGTAATCCTTTACATGGTAATAAGATTTTTTAATGAGTTTACGTTTTACATTAACTTTGAACTTATTCAGAGACATTTTCAACTAGTCTTCTGGGAGCTTATTGTAGAAGCGGACACTGTTTCCAAATTAAATGTTCAGGTGGCATCCATTAAAACAGCTGATTCAATATCAATGAACCGTATGTGCCTCGTTGCCATCGCGAGCGTAGCGATAAAATCCAGTAGCGATACCAAGTAATCATTATTCGGCATAAAATAAAATTCTCATATAAAAAATCAATTAAAATCATAATGTGATAAGTCCAGTTTTTGTAACTGCCAGTGTTTGCTTGCACTATAAGTGTCTTCTTTATCTTCAGTAGGCTAAGAATTTGGGTGATTCCAAAAAGTGCGAAGCCGGGGTATGTCACCTAGTCAATAGTCATACTTAATATTATAAATGCGAAGGTGTCTTTGCTTGTTATTGGTTTGTCCTTCAATCACGCTGAAACAGAGTAATGGATCGACGAGATTTTTTAGGTGGATATAGTTATAGTACCTGTAGGCCGAGCATGGGCGGGGAGATGTTATCCACGGGGAAAGGATAAGATGTCCCAGTAGGCTCGAGACATTTTTTTTATAATTTAATGGTATGAAAATAAACTTAAACACACGTCCTATGCACAAGTCAAACAGGGATATACTTCTCCTTTCCGCTGTTGCCATGATCTAGCATAATTTCATCTCTTGTCAGTGGATATAATCGGGGGATAAGATTTTTGTCCCCTCCCATGCTTGGCCTGCTGGAGAGAAACATAGGTACACATAAGTAACATAGGGAGTTTAATCCCAAAAAATTAAGGAGTTCGTGCGGGAATTAAAAAAACTTATTTCACGCAAACGAAGTCGCGGGCATCAGCTAGTCATTATTGTGAGTGCAAGTGTACCTAATAGTACGGAAGCAGATGAATTTAAATGTAATGTGATGCGAGTCACGCGCCAGTTCAATACGTGCACGGCGGCGTATTGAATTCTACTGAACTTAAAGGTCTAGCAGCTAGACCTGGAGCTAGAGTCACTCTAGCTCCATCTGAGATGCACGGAGCGGCGCGGCACGTAGCGGCGTTATTTGTATGATTTTGTACGGGGCCGCGTCGCGCAGTGCATCTCCGTGCCGCGTTGCTTAAGTGGGCCCAGCTCCGTGCAACCTCGTACAAAGAATAAGTACTTGCCGCTACGTGCCGCGCCACGCCTATGTGGTAGGGCTAGACCTTAAAGAGGAGCAGGCAACTTTTGAGCTTTACTTCTGATTGGACTAATTTTTTTAATATATAAAACGTAAAAAAAACGTCCAAGTGCGAGTCGGACTCGCGCACCGACGGTTCCGTACAAACCTGCAGTAAGTTAAAATTATTAAAAATATTTTTATTGTATGATGTAACTAAAAATTAAAACTGACGAGTAGATTCCAAAAATATATAACACTAGAGTTCAACATCCAGTGATTCCCAAAAAAATATCATTTAATTAAAATGTGAATAAGATTCCATAGGTAATTAATGACTGTGGTATCGTTACGCAGTAGATAGTTACGGGCTACGGCAGAGCAGTCGTATTTATTAATAATTTTAATTATATTCACTTGTTTGTTTGTTTTAAAGTATTTATTGTACATTAAAAAAATGTACCTACATCTGCGAACCTTTTCCTTCTCGCTCGTTCAGGTGCCTTTTTTCCAGCTGTCTTGCCTTCGAGGATCAACCATGGAAATATCCATATCCTAGCGGTTCAAATTAGAAACGAGGATGCAAAATAAGCTTCCTTGTGAATTTGAAAGTTAAATCTCCACTCTGTATACTACATAGGTGGATGTGTGTAGAGAACATTTAGCGACGTAGCTAAATCTCAGCGACTAGGGCGAGCACTTTGTTCCGTGTACACACAGACAAGACGGATCGCGCCGTAATCCGCCGCTTTGCGCATACAACCACTACGATACAAGCACACGGTGACACTAGGGAGGAAAGGAGGGGATTATGTTTTTTCTACCCTGAAGATAAGTTGGTTGCTATCACAGAGTTTCAAAATCAGTACAGGATGATAATCGATATTAAAATTATTATAATAATTACCTATGCGATATAATTCATGTGAAAGTTTGTCACCTATACTTTTTTTCTCTCTCTGCGTCGTATTCTTCATTGCTGAGGGTCGTAAACGCTGTACTTTAATCACATAATGGCAGGGGTTTTCTTGGGATAATAATGCGGCGGGTTTCCACGTCATTCCGCATACGATTCGACTAAGAGTACCCCCTCAACTCTTAGTTTTTTCTTATTCCACTACAAGTTAGCCCTAGACTGCGATCTCACCTGATGGTAAGTGATGATGCCGTCTAAGATGGTAGCGGGCTAACCTGTTAGGGGTATGACAGTTATATTAAATACATACCCCTAGTCGATTTCTACACGGCATCGTACCGGAACGCTAAATCGCATGACGGTAAGTCTTTGCCGATAGGGTGGTAACTAGTCTCGGCCGAAGCCTCCCACCAGACAAAAAATTACTAGACTAAGCCCCTACCATTATGTGATTAATGGAAAGGAGTCACGAACCTCAGCAATGAGGAATATGACTCATAGAAAGGGACCTATAAAAAAGGATTTTTAGGAGCTTGATTTGAACGAAGCCTGGGCGGTCCTACCTACTTATATTGACAAAATAACACGGAATACTCAGCAATAGAGCGTGCAATTCTAATTCGGAAAACGTCCAAGCTTTTCGTTTGTGTTAGCGGTTCGCTTCTCACCAAGTTTCGCAGCTGAACACTTTTGCTTACGATTGCGGAGTTCGGGAATTTCCAAAATTAGAATCCGTTGGACCGACGTCGATGTTAGGCGTCCGTTAGACGATGGGGTTTGTCAGACAATTTCATAAAACTTGATTAATAGAGCTGTTAAATTCAAATTCTTTTTTTATGTTACTATTTGCTGTAAGTTTAGAAGCTAGTTACAATTATTATCTGTTTTGTGTACAAATGAATTCATACAAATATAATAATGATTCAGTCATCTTCTTCTTTTACGTACGACAACTTGGGTCACTTATGATGATGGTCTCTAACACTGATTCGGAAAGATTTGTACTGAGAAGAGCCGGCAAGAAACTCAACATTTGAAAGATTATCTTGTTCTCTTGGTAATTGATAACGATTTTTATTCACAGTCGAGTCAGGAATAGGATTGACAGTGTATAGGGCGCGTATTGAACGCGTAGCAAAGACGTCATCTTATCAAATGCAAATATTGAAGGGACAAGGGTCCTCAGCTCAAAGGATCTTGAATTTTGTTTGTGTTCTTCCCATTGTGTTGTGATTATCGAAGCTGCTTTGTTGTGGCACTGTGGTATTTTATTTTATTCCGATATCTTTCATTTCATTCACCTGCATGTGGATTTTACCAAAGACTTAGAACTGTGATTTTGGCTAAGTTTTTATAGGTTTGATTCCTCTAGCTATGATATAAAATCGATATTATGACGACCTCCCTTGAGCAGGGTAAGTGTAGGTACGCTTTTCTAACACATTTCCAAAAGAGTTTTTAGATTTGCCATTGCATAAATTCAAAAACTGTGTTAAACTACTGTATAAGTCGAGTTTATTACCTAGGTATACTATTGATAATTTTCGTTGCATGAAAGCAACCGGCTTCACCTCACACAAGTTAGTGTAAATAATACAATATATTACTGCGTTACATAATGTGAGTCGTAGGTCGACGCCAATACATTATCATTTGTATGGGCGTCGACTCACTGTATGAATATACGCAGTATGCACTATGCAGTTTTTATGGCAAACTAGCGACCCGCGACTTCGCCCACGTGGATTGGAATTTTTTTGGTTTCCGCAGGAATTCCTTAATTAGCCTATGTGTTATTCGAGACTATAATCTATCTTTGTGCCAAATTTCATCCTGACCCATTCAGCCGTTCTGGAGTGATTGAGTAACAAATCCATCCAAACTGTCGCTTTTATTATAATACTCGTAGTATACACTTTAAATGCTTGAAGCTAAAATAGCATCGAAAAGCGATACTAAAGACGAGTAGTTATGGAGTAAGCATCTACTATCTATATCAATGCGCTGGATGGCCGAACGATCGGACCAAGTTCGGCCATTAGGCGCCCAACTTGAAACTTGTGATAATATTTAGTTTAACGAAATTGACCTCCGGGTTAAGTTCCGCCGTGGAACTAATCAGTAATAACTCAGCATCGGAAATTGTTATTCTATTCTATTCAGGTACTTACTGTAAACTACTTTACACAATAATAATAATTAGTTGGACATTGCTCATGAGATTACTAGGATTGCTCATAGGGGTACGGGAGTTATATTAAACCCATACCCCTAGTCGGTTTCTACACAGCATCGTACCGGAATGCTAAATCGCTTGGCGGTACGTCTTTGCCGATAGGGTGGTAACTAGCCACGGCTGAAGCCCCCCACCGAACCAGACCAGATAATTTTTTTAAATGAAAAATTCCCAAACTTACTCTGCTGGGAATCGAACCCGGGACCTCCCACGTTAAGACAACAGCACTCAACACTGCACCAGGGAGGTCGTCAACGATTGTTGAGTTAGCGGTGTTATTGCGAAAAGTTTCGACCAACACCTCAACAAGCTTTCGCTTGGTTGTTGGGTTAAGGGTCGGATACAGAAGGCGGTTATCCTCGAGACGGCGCGAATTGTGGGCAGGATTCTCTCTCTAGAGCCCCATGACCACCGGCTGCTTGGAACCTTTCCCGCAGCAAGCGGGACGTATAATTTTGTAGAATTATTTTTAAAGATGTCTTGTGTATTATATTAATTATATATTGATATTTGTATGTAAAACATGTTTAGGAATAATTTCATAGAAATAAGTATAGGTAATAGGTAGGTACATATAAATGAGTGAAGGGCGTGTGGAAACTCGCCGCATCATTATCCCAAGAAAACTCCTACCTTTATTTGATTAATGAAAAGGGGAATACGATAAGGGGAATAGGGGAGGACCCTCAGTAATGAGGAATACGATGCAGAGAGAGCCCCACTTGAGATGCACGGAGCGACGCCTCTGTAGTGGGGCTAGACCTTTTAACGTAGACCACAGCTCAAGCACTAGTTGTAACATGTCTCGCTCAGCAAGTCGGGGCGCCACAAATTCCTAACACCGTCGTGAGATCAATTAGACCCAGAGGGACGGCCCGAGCCTGTCTATACAGCTATTATATACGGGCTTTCCTTACAAATTCGACACACGACAAACTTATCACGTCGCGTTTTTGTCTATAGCGACATTTAATAGTAAAGCCTGGAAATATACCCCATTTTTCCTCAGAGTCCATACTAATATAAAAATAAATTAGGTACATATAAATGTGACTGTCTGTCTGTTTGTCTATCTTACTGTCTACTACGCTTTCATGGCCTAGCAGCGTAGGTTATTTTCAGTTCTTCATTCCGAACCAGTGGCAGATACAAAAGCATTTTTAATATGTTCTACTGAGTTTCTTGCCGGTTATTCTCAGTAGAATCTCACTTTCCGATCAAGTGGTAGAGTCTTCACGTATCATAAGTGACACAAGTTGCCCTACGTGGAATAAACAAAATATCATGCTTCATTTATCAATAAGTTTATTTGAATAAAAAAATATGAGTTTGAGTTTCAATTTGGGTCAGTACAATCGACCGTCAGCCGCTGTCAATGTGAGGACACTTTTATCGGTAATTGTGTAGTTTGAACGGACATAGATAAATTGCGCTAGTTTGAGATGGCACCGTGCAAGCATTTAGTCGTGCTTCTGAATTATGGTCAAACTAGTTCACTCACCTGGCTTCACGCGAATAGAATCTTCGTGGTTCAACCGATCATCGACACATCGTTAGCCAGCTATCATACTAATTGACCGAGCGAAGCGAAGGTCTCTGAGTCTACTTGAGTGAATTTGCACTTGTCCGTCCGTCGGTCCGTCCGTCCGTCCGTTCGTCCGTCCGTCCGTCTGTCAGAGCCTTATAACTTCTGAATTACTGAACGTAATTACTTCAGATTTAAATATGATATATATAAACCGATGGCCTCCAGCCGTCAGGCCTCATAGATGCGAATATGAAGAAAAAAATATTTTATTATAGCGTTACATAGGGTTGCGGTATATCATTTTAAAGATAATTAGGAATAGAGTCCGAAAATATATTTTTTTAAATTTTTCCCCTAAAATTCACGAAATGGGGGGCTTTCAAAGTGGAGATTTTATAACGTCCAAAGTTGACCTCAGAACTCTAAATTTTTTGAAATGCTGAGCCTGAAACTTGAACAATTATTTGATTAAATATCCTGTACTTGAACAACAAATACTAAAATTAGATAAATATTATATGGAAACGAAATAATTTAATTTTTAATGAGCCTTAGTATTTACAACAGAACTTCACAATAATGTATTGACACTATTGTAAAGTTCTGAGATATTGAGATGATATGATATTGAGATGGCGCCGCGAGGTCTCAGTTCGGGGCGAACCACTAGTATTATAAATGCGAAAGTGTGTTTGTTTGTTGCTTTATTGATTTGTTGGTTTGTTGGTTTGTCCTTCAATCACGCCGCAACGGAGCAACAGATCGACGTGATTTTTGGTATGGGTATAGTTGAGGACCTGGAGAGTGACATACAGGACATAGTGACTTTTTATCCCGGAAAATTAGGCAGTTCCCGCGGGAATCAAAAAACTTAAACCATGCTGACAAAGTCGCGGGCATCAGCTAGTAGAGCATATTTGCGATCGCACAGTTGCGTCGCGTCGCTTTCATCCAAGGGTAACGGGTCAGTTCAAATCGAGCGTCAGCCGCTGTCAGTGTGAGGACACTTAGTTTGTACGGGCGTCGATATATCGCGCTAGTTTGAGATGGCACCAGCAAGCATTTAGCGGCCCTCGTCACCACGTGCCCGTGAGGTATGGCCGCACTATAGACCAGCCCGGCTTCTCTCGACAAACTGAATGACCTTTCACGGCCCATATTAAATCTATAAATCTATCTAAGTAATATTATAAATGCAAAAGTTTGGATGGATGGATGGATATTTGTTACTCAATCACGCCGGAACTGCTTAACCGATCTGAATGAAAGGCACATAATATGTCTGGAATAACAAATAGGCTACTTTTTGTCCCGGAAAATTAAAGAGTTCCCGTGGGAACCAAAACACCACAATCCATGAAGACAAAGACACGGGCGTCAGTTAGTAAGTTTTACAACGAGGCTCAAAGCTTCAGTAAGCATGGTAGCAACCAAAATAAGATTGTTAGTGTCAAAATAAGATCACAACCTGTACGTCCTATAATATGACATAACCAAGTTTCTTGCTGATTCTTCACGGTAGGGACATCATTCTGAACCAGTGGCAGATTCACTTTGAAGATTGTAAAAGTTTTTTTAGAATCAAAAACGTTCTTAAACAACGTTAAAATCCTGATTCCTGAGTAAATTAATTCGACGCCCAATTCCACCCCACCGGGCCCAGATCAGAGAAAATTCAGAAATTATAAATTCCCGAATAGACCCTGCTGCGGATCGAACCCGGGACCTAGCATACAGCACCACTGCGCCAGGTCACATCTAAAGGCCAATTTACTCGCAGCAGTTTGTTGAAATCAAGGCAGAAAAATTCGCTATATCCAATCTTATAACATTACTAGCGGACGCCCGCGACTTCGTTCGCGTGGCATAAGTTTTTTAATTCCCATAGGCATTCTTTAATTTTCCGGGATAAAAAGAACCCATGAAAACAAACACGTCGATCCGTTGCTCTGTTGCGGCGTGATGGAAGGACTATTTAACTTCCTTCAGGATAGAATTTATATAAACTGTGAATTATGTATTTTATAATTTAAACCGGTAGCCCAAATATGAAGTTTCATGGCTATAACTTGAAAAACGCCGGCCTTTTACACCAACTTACAACCCCTATTTTACCCGTTTGGGGGTAGAATTTTGAAAACCTGTTACACGCGTACTTCTTTAATTTACCGAAAGCCAAAATACCTAGTTTCGTTGCTATAACTTAAAAAATATCTTGATAAATGAAGGACATTCATCCCCTATTTCACCCCTTTGGGGGTCGAATTTTCAAAAATGGTGAAACACGTACTTCTGCATATCTAACTGAAAGCCTAAATGCTAAGTTTGATGACTATAACTTGAGAAATGAAAGAAAGAAAGAAAGAAAGAAAATGTTTTTTTATTTGGTCATAATCTAAGTCTAGTCTAAAACTATAAAATCAGATACAAAAACAAAGTTGTGTGACCAAATACAGGTCTCCATCTCAGCCTAATGCTACAGCAGGCTGCAGCGCTAGTTTTCAGTGGAAACCTTAATTGGTGAAGTCACGGACGAACTACGAATACAATATCTATTCTAATATATTTAGGGTAAGGCTTATTCTATCGCATTAGGTGACCTGTAAGGATAGAATTAAGTTGGGTGAAATAAATAAATAAATATTTATAAATCTATTAGTCTAAGTAGTAAGCACATATAAATATTACATTATTTAAAAAATACAATCTGAATCAAAGCAACTATATGAGAATTAAATATATACCTATATATAAAGGGAAACTAACTAAAATTATAATAAAGTTAAATGACAAATTAAAGCATATAAAACAAACATAATGAAATTAACGACATTGGTGGCACAAATGAAGGACTTTCATTCAAACTTTCAACCCCTATTTTACCCCTTTGGGGGTGTAATTTTGAAAAACTGTGCAATTTTTACTTCTTTATTTATTACCTAAAGCCAAAACACCAAGTTTCGTTGATACAACTTGAGAAATATCTTGAGAAATGGAGGACTTTCATGTAAACTTTCATCCTCTATTTCACCCCTTCGGGGGTAGAATTTTCAAAAACTGTGAAACACATATTTCTTTATTTTTCACCGACAGCTTATATACCAAGTTTCATGGGTATAACTTGAGAAATGACGGACTTTCATACAAACTTTCAACCCCTATTTCACCCCCTTAGGGGTGGAATTTTGAAAAATCCTTCCTTAATGAGCGCCTACGTCACAAAAGGAAGCTACTGTCAAAATTTCAAGGCTCTAACCTTAGCGGCTTAGACTGTGCGTTGATATATAAGTCAGTCAGTCAGTCAGTCAGTCAGGACTTTGAATTTTATATATATAGATAAATGCGAAAGTGTGTCTGTCTCTGTCTGTTTGTCTGTCTGATATGCTTTTACGGCCCATCTTTTTATCCGATTTTGATGAAATTTGGTATAGGGATAACTTATATCCAGGGGAAGGATACCAGTTATCCCTAAGGCCTAAGGCCCGGAAAATTAAAGAGTTCCCGCGGGAACGCAATCCTCAATCCACGCAAGTCGCGGGCATCAGCTTACTTAATATTTCCAGCAACTTAGTAGGTAGAAGTTGATGCATATTGCATTTTTGCAAGCCTTAATTTTGCAAAGAGCCCTCGAGAGCTCTTGCGTTGCTATTTTGCAATTTAAAACACATGCTTACTATAACTTTATATTAAATACCCGCGTGCACAGCTTCTGAGTAAATGCAGAGTAAGGTGATCCCACACCACGAGGAAACTGTAATTCTGCCACGGGCGAAAACACATTACGGACAGTACCTTTATTCTAAGTCTTTTTATTTTATTAATTAATTAATTCGATTGATTGTGGAGGCATTCGATGACAATATTATCCATTCCGTGTTTGCATTCATAATATGCGTTTTCAAATTAAAATCGGTTGTACTGAATATGTGACTTTAAATCAATGAAATTGAGGTTCATTTTATTTTGACGCTAATGTCATCAAATGCTTATACGATCAATCGAATTAAAACTTAGAATAAACGTACAGGACAAAACATCCGTGCGATAATATGGCCGCGTCGTATATGAATATTGTTGTAGAAATATAATCTATATTTTAGGTACGTCATATAAATATGACATTTAAAAACAATACTGCTTTAAACGATGGTAGTATGCCCCCTGTTGCGGTAGCCCACTGCACTCGGGACCCAGAACCCAGGGCCTCGTCCTCCGCAGTCGTTAATCACTAGACCTACGGGGTCACTATAGTAAAACAACTAAAATAACATATGTAGATGCGACATAATGGCGCACGCAGTCGCGTACATACACGCAGTCAATATACCTTTCCCAGTTCGATCATCAACTACCTACTAATACAGGTAGGGTAAGTGCACGCGCTACCGTCAACGTCATCGATGTCATTCACAACGTAAAAAACTTATATTATTTCAATCTGGCTCTACGATACTTTCCATTGTTAATACGAAGGATTTAAAATGATATTTTTATAGAGAAACTTTTTAATAAACCGAAATTTACCAAAACTGTATAATATGGTGATAACAGTTTCGAATACCTCTTTATTATAATAAAAAGAACACGTATAGAAACCTGCACACTTGAGAGTATTTCTTAATATACTCAAAGGTGTATGAAGTCTGCCAGGACACACTTAGCCTTGTGAAATGTGGCTAAAAGCCTTTTAATACTAATAAGACTCAAGTTCAGCAGTTGGGCTGGCGGTGGATTGAGATGATCATAGTGAATCGGAAATGAAAACATTATTTTATTTTTAAGGTAATTCAAATATCCTACATTAAAATGGCATTTCTGTTACAAGCAAGTTCCAGTTATAGGAGCACTCACCCTACTCGCGTGGACATCACGTCATCTATTAACGCACATTAATTGTTAACAGCGCGGCGGCCATTTTGATTGGATATTAGCTCGCAGATAATTGTGTCAACTAAATTACCCAGCCGCTATTTGCGATGGACGAATTTAGAATTATTTACATTTTAAACAAAGACTCAAGAACAATGATAGAAGGAACAGTCGTCATCGTCAATCGATAGAAATTCAGTGCTGGACATATTATATTTCCTGTAGTTTCTAGAGATTCAATTTACCTACTATATAATTTAAAAAAAACATCCACACATGCTACCACTACTTCTGGGCACGCATTTTTAAAAGAAATGTGCATTTTATGCAATCGTATGAAAATACTAGCTGATGCCCGCGACGTCGTACGCGTGGATTGAGTTTTTTTTGGTTCCCGCGGTAACCCGCGGAATTTTCCGGGATAAAAAGTAGCTTATTTGCTATTCCAGAGTATAATCTATCTTTGTGACAAATTTCATCCAGATCCGTTCAGCCGTTCAAGTGTGATTGACTTACAAACATCCATCCATTTATGCATCCATCCAAACATTCGCATTTATAATATTAAGTATGGATATAGAAGTATAGATCACATGCTTCAACGGCGAGAGAAAACATTGTGAGGCAACTTGCATGTTTGAGTTCCCCTTAATATTGTCAAAGGTGTGTGAGGACTGCCAGTCCGCACTCGACCAGTGTGGTGCGGTGGCCCTTCTCATTCTGAGAGTGCTCAAACCCGTGCTTAGACCCGGCCGGCGATGAGTTGAAAAGTGATTCGATGAGTATGCAAATATATTATAATAGGGTATTTGATAGTCAGTTAAATAACTTTGTTTATTGTACGTTAAATAACTGCTTACTATGGGAGGCTGTGTGCAATACAAGCTCGTAACATCATCAAATGATGACGCTATCTTTTTATTTTAATCGATAGTTTAAAAAGGTTAGTAAACATAAAACTAACAGGGGGTGTGGATTTAACGTCTTTTGAAAGATCCTCTGTTTAGTAATCATCACAAAAATAATCATTTTGTTGACGTAGTCACCATCCCAATTTTTAACCTGTATTGCGATTGTCTAAAAATAGCTACAGTGTAACGATCGCAATCACCTCTCGTTGGTTAACATTCTAACATTCTTCCGCTATTGGACAAAATCCATTGACGCAGCAAAAATACCATTATTCAGCCAATGAAAACAATTGAAACTGTAACAATGATTGATTCAGGTTTCACACAATCGCCCTATTTCGATTTTTCGATGTACCCATCAAGCTTTCCTCAAGTCTGTGAGTGCCCCCCCCCACACTGCAGTGTAGCCTGCCCTGATTGAATGTGGGCATTCATTACGTGGTAGATGCATGGCGCGCATTTATTTACAGCCCAACCACTGCAGCGGTGCACGTTCCAACGGTATTTGGAGCTTTTACCTTATTTATACCAATATTCTAAATGAGAAAGTGTACCTGCCTATTACTTTTTCACGGCTTTTCAGACAACTTGGTACAGAGGTTGGTTTCATTCCAAAGATGAGCATACTTTTTTATCAAGAGAAATCAAACTGAATGAAACTGAAAAAAGGTAAATAAAACCACGCGGACGAAGTCGCAGGTTCCCATAATATATTAGCTGTAATCGTAAATAATTGTCAGCCTGCGTGTCAAAATGCAAGTATAAACTTCTTAAACAGTTCTTACGTTTTAAACTCTCAAATGATTTTTTTAATCCTCTTCAAGTTAGCCCTTGACTGCGATTTCACCTGATGGTAAGTGATGATGCAGTCTGATATAGTAGCTGGCTAACCTGTTAGGGGCATGGCAGGTATAAAATCGGTTTCTACACCACATCGTGCCGTCTTTGCCGGTAGGGTGGTAAGTGGTAACTAGCCACGGCCGCAGACTCCCGCCAGGCCAAACCAGGGAAAATTCAGAAATTATAAATTCCCAAATTGACCCTGCCGGGGATCGAACCCGGGACAGCACTCAATACTGCGCCACGGAGCTCGTTAATTATGATTTGAATCGGTTGATATGCCGAAAACAAATTACATATCAATATGACAGAACAAAACTTCCGATCGAAAAGCCCGCGTCCTGTGGGCAATACGTTTCGTCCTGTCGCGGTATTTGTGTAGCTCCATATAATACTGTGTCTGACTTTTTGACCGCAACACAATTTTTCGTCCGTAATCTGTTTTCACCCTTATTCCAATAGTCCGTCGGGGTACGCACTTGAGCAATCCTTTGTAAGCTTTTTAGTTTTCGTTTGAATTCGTTAGATTCGTTTGTCTGCTATAGCTTTAAAGTTGCCGAGTCGAAGTCGAAGAGGTTCTCTTCGACTCGGCAACTTTAAAGCTATAGCAGAGTCAATCGAAACTACACAAAAGGGATCCACTAATTAACAATAATTCTAAAGTGTTTTATATTGCTGATTTAAAGAGCTCTATACATTTAACTGGTCCTGGTTAATAATCAGATTAAAAAAAAACTGTGCATACTAACTTATAAATGCGAAATTGTCTGTCTGCCTGTCTGTTACCTTTTTACATCCGTTTATCCGTTTATCTGATTTTAACGAAATTCGGAACAGAGATAGGTTGTAACTTCTAACCTCGGGATAGTCAAAGAAAAAAAATGCGTTTGTGCAATTCACACACGGCAGAAGTGAAACTTCAGAAAAGAAATCCTACGAGATAATGAGATAAATGTAAATGTATTATATCTCATTCTCTCGCAGGCTAAATCTTATTATGAATATTTTTGTCTCTTTTTGGGGTCACTTTCTCGTTTCATAGAATTTTAAATCACAACGATTACAAAGACGTTTCACTTCAAAAATCTCCTGACTATGACTTTGGCTTTGGCTTTTTTTGGCTAGACTACTGGCTAATAAAACAACTCCGCTTCGACTCACTAACTCTAAGGCTGTATAGGAGCTGTATAGAGAATAGACACAAAAGGGTCTGTACCAATTAACAGTTCTCGAGTATTTTATATTGCAGGTTTGCTGAACTTCTAATAGGTTTATTGATACTGAAGTATCAATGAGGGTGTAGACTGTAGTAACAATAAAGCGCAGTCAGTGCGGAGTGAACAGCTAAATGTAGAGCGGATTTTACTAAAATTTCATAAAAATTGTATGTCAGCTCTGACGCACGACTGGAGTTGACTCCTTACGAAACAAAAGTGTTACCATGGAAACATAAACATAACGTAACGTAACGGAAAAAGTTTGATTGTACTCCCCATATATTTTCATACCCCGATCGAAGAATCGATTTTCATATATTTATGCCATTTATGAAAACTTCAAAATTCCGAATATTTTCAAAAAATTTTGCTTGTCAATCGTTCATTGTCAAGTCATCGTCTCCTGAGGATGCTCCGGTGTCGGAGCAAACGTATGTTGAGAGTAACTTGGTTTGTGTGGTGTGGTTTTGTGGCGGTGCGAATTGCTGGCTTATCGGGCGGTGAATATATCGCAAGCTACACGCTGTACCACGTAGATTTGTCTGTTTTGGCGCTTGTTGTTCCTTGATTATCATGGACTTCCACAAAGTAAGGCCTGCTTCGATGCCGTATTTAATAGTAGATTATTCACCACGGGGGTAATGCGATGTATTATATCACGGGCGCCGGGATAAATCCCAAGCGGAACGAGGGATTTTAGAGTAACTCCCGAGCGTAGCGAGGGTGTTGCATCTAGAATCCTGAGAGTAGCGCGGGATTTAGGGGCGCCCAAGATTAATACAGCATTACCCCTACTGTGAATACTCTACTTTTCACACCTCGCGATACAACCACTTCTTTCAACTGGCGTGGCCTACTCGATTTGACAAACAAATTTCGTCAGTGCGAATCTAGTGGGCCACGGCTTTGGTTTTCGATAATCGAGTTGGCCGCGCCTGCTGAGAACACATTATGTTTACCGAAATTAGACTTTATTGGTATAGCAATAAGAATTATGAATAAAACCTCTTTGGAATGAATAGAATTTCCTTCAGATCTTGCTTCAGATGCGCGATGATTCTAAATTCAAATCACATTATAACCCTAGGGAATAATGGATTTCAGTACAACATTATAACCCTAGGGTTTTATTGTCTTACTTTAACCTTAGATAACAGGCCATGTAATAAGGCGTTGTTGAGCGAGTGGTGTGAAAAATATATTAAATCATGTAAAGGTACTATAGTGATTCTATAAGACTGTTAATACTAGGTAAAAATATCAGGTTTCGTTAACATATCACTCGTTGAAATTAATTTGTTTTTTAGTATGGGGCAACTTATATGTCACTGATATATCAAGACTTAGACTACCGGTTACTTTTTATTCTTCAATCCCCATCGGCAATGTCCTATCTATGTCTATCAATAGTCTAGATCCCCGTAAAGCACTAGACACAGGGCTCTCGGAGCGATGTGACGTTTTAATTGGACGCCCTCTATCGGTGCGGCCGGGAACTAATTGATTTCGTTACGGCGCCCATCGGTTGAGGTTCGTTGAGGTCGGAGCGATGCGCTGCTTGTCTAGAAATGGAATTCCCTTTCAAAAAACCTACTTCAAATACTAGTACTATTCCTAGTACATTTAGTAATTCTGGTACCTACTTTTAATACTAGTTACCTAGTCAAATACTAGTAATATTTTACCAGTGAGTAATGAGTAGAGGGTCACTGGTAAAATGTCACAATTCCTGGGATAGGAAAATCGCTAAATATGAAACCCTATATTTCACCGAAGTTTTTTTTTTATAAAAAATCATCGTGCTACATTTTAGTGGTATCGCGGACTTGTTCTGTGAAAAATATGAAGTCGAATTTTCAAATATCCTTTCTTCGTAAGTCTTAGTCATAAAACCAATCAGTATGCTTTATAAGTCTATAATATATCACGCACTATTTTAAGCTGTGTATTGATGTGGTAGATCAGTCAGTCAGTACACTTTTCCTTTTTTTATAAATATAAAAGAAGATTGACATTAAAAAATTATACAGTGCTACAAATTATACAGTGCTACAAATTTTGAACACTTAAATGACTTTTGTCACTGACACTCAACGCAAAAAATGTCTCGTGCAATAAAAGTATTTTTACAATAAGTAAGATCTAATTATTATTTCCATTAGCAGTCCAATAGCCAGAATAAAAGGCAAATTGAACAAAGTGTAACTTTTCCCGTACACTCGAGCTAGAAACAAAAGCTAATTCAGACTCCCTAAGTAATTGACATGTCGGTTACAACATCACTCCTTTCTTTCCCACATACGAAAGCAGTAAGAGACGCAACTAAACTACAGGATTATACAATAAAGAACACGGTTATTACGAACAGTACAGTCTTTAAAGTCCAAATTCCAATGCAGTGTTTTATGCAATTCATTTTTCAGGTATCGAGGCTTGAACGCGAGTCCTGGGTTGGAAATATCGGGGAAATTAAAATGAAAAAATATAAAAAAAACTGCACGTCAGCTCGGTCTGAAATATTTTCAAGTGTATGATTGTTTTGAGTTGAATGATTCGGATTATTTGGTGGTATTTGTGAAGCATCACTTTCGGGAAATGAATATCGGTGCGGTGCCGTTGTTTGTATTTGGTACTCACTACTCAGCCTGCGCGGTATTGCCATTTGGAATTTATTAACGTATTTTTTTTACTGCCAACACTTGGAAAAATTTAGTCTAGTGGAATTCATCGTGTTAATCGTGTTGTTACTAACTTGGCTTTGATACGGTCAAATAAATATAAATGGAGCTGCCATAGAACGAGTTTACGAAGCACGAAATTTGGGACTCACTATAGATGCGAAACTTCATTTTGAAAATTATGTACAAGAAGTGGCCCGTAACTGTTTCTATCGACTTAGAATTTTATACAACATAAGAAATTACATCGATACCGATCTGAGAACTAAGTTGTGCGAGACACTTATATTATCTAAGCTGAATTATTGCATTGGTGTTTATGGTCAATGCTTACTCCAACGTTCCATGCGACTTATTCAAAGCGTCCAGAACGCGTGTGCTAGATTCAGCTACTATATTCCTCCCCGTACCCATGTGACTCCCTATTTAAATGATGCTAATATACTCAACATGAAGTCGCGTATTAAACTGCATTTCAGCACACTTTTGTTTGGTATTATCAAGAACGAAACGCCAGATTATCTTTATAATAGGTTATCTTGGCATACGCCAGCTTTTAATGCTCGAGGGCCACTAAATAGGCTGACTTGGCCACGCCATAAATCAGCAGCTTTTCGTGGAAGTTTTCGATATCTGGCTACTAAATGCTGGAATAATATTCCTCCTCCGCTGAGGAATCTGTAAGCTCAGTTCCCGCGTTTAAGAGCACATTAAAAAAGAAACTTTTAGACGATCAAAAAAAATCAAACTTCAACTAGGTCCAGGTTATTTAGCTTGGTGGTTTGAAGCTGCTATATGTACTCACATAATATGCCTATTATATTTTATTATACATATTAATCTATTTTATTTTATTTTATTTTATTTTTTATCTTTAAATCGCTATATCTCTAATATTTAGTTTTACACAATAAGTACACTCATTGCGCAAATTACATATTTTATTTTACTCCATTTTAGCACACTTATCCCGTTACTGCAGACGGCTGCGAAGTCTGTCGAGCTCGTGCGTGTCACTCGTTTGGGTTCCGGCAGAATACCAGCGCTCAGGTTTTGTTTTCAAAACCTGCAGCATTAATGCTGAGTCGGGGCCTTTTCATCTTGTGTCATGTGGGTGCAAAAGCCATAGCCTAATTATAAAGTTTGATTTTATGTACGAGGCACAAGGTGAATAAATGATTTTTCTTTCTTTCTTTCTTTCTTTCTAATTTTATCAAATAAATATTTACTTTGCTTTCACACAATGAATGTGTGAAAATTTAAAAAACTTTATGTAGCTTTTGCCCGTGGCATCTTGTTCGAGGATTTTGATTGTCAATTTTAAACTCGTATTTTACCCCTTTTGGGCTCTTCTCAGTAGAATCAGTTTTTCGAACCGGTGGTAGAGTCTTGCGACTTATCATAAGCGGCGCAAGTAATCCTACGTGAAGTAAATAAATCATTTAATTTCGTTGGGGTTGAATTAAAAAAAACCTTTTATATGCCTACATGAATAAATTCATCTGTGTAACTTACTGCTTGATCCGTCCAGTGGTTTGTGTTGATAGATCAGTGAGTCACCTCTTCCTTTCATATATTTGGAAGAATTTGGTTTAACACCCTGAACAGTAATAGTTATTTGTTATACAAGAGTGAAAAGTTGTTTTTTAACCGCGTGCTCAATTTTGATGACCGAGCAAGCGAAGGATTCTAAAATTGAATCACGAGCGCAGCGAGAGGTTCAAAAATTAGAATCCTGAGTGTCAGCGAGGGAATCAAAAGAGCATGAGGTGAAAAATCTTTTCACTCGAGTGCAACACGTAACTTTTCATCCCACCTCAGCGAGGAATTAAATACTTCTCGCGTGATTGTTGAGGGAGAAAGCTCATTTCCGCATTTTTAACAGTTTCAGTCAATTCTGTTGGCGTCAAATTAACTTCTTCGTCACTAGAATCACTCATTTTAGGTTTTTAACTTATTTTCAATTTTCTTGTTTTTAATCGAAGGTTTTAATTTGAAACAATAAGTATGACGTAAAAGAAATTGGTGCGCGCAAAGCAAATAAAAAAATCACAAAAAAGTATACCAAAGAGGTTATGAGTGTGAGGTTTTAACAAATTAAAAACGGTTGTATGTAAATTCGGCACCATAGAGGTAGAAGTAAATAGGTTTTAATGATGTTTTGAATTCACAAACTTCATAGACGAGTGATATTTACTAACGTGCACACGATGTTCTAAATTCAATTTACTTTATCCTCAAGAGGATAATAACGGCTTTTGCAATCAGATATCGAAGCTTAAAAATACTCTTTCCGAGATGGTGGGATGAAAAAAATATTGTCATATATGTGTGAACCTTTCAATTCCACGTCGTAGGGAAAGCGTTTTTTTCTGTCTGGCTACTGTGTGCGCTATAAAAGAGAATGAAATGGACATTGTCAAGCGCAAGCAAATTTTATACCTAATTTTAAAAAGCATTTTGAAATTTTTTTAGTAACAGATTATATTTTATTTGGCAACCAGTTAACCATCCTTTCGACGATATAAATATGAGATAGATTATAGATTAATGATACCTACTTCATAGTATCACAAGGTTAAAGGTTAAAATAGTTACAATTGTCCCCGGGCTACCCTACTAATAAGTAACTGTAGCCGGTACACTATGAGCATTAGTTATATATAGAGACTATTAATTTTGAACTATTGCTATTGCTATTGAGACGCAAATAGTTCAATGAAAGCATCGGAATTTTTCATTTCCTCCTAAGTCCTAGGCATTGTGCCTCCTTGTGCCTCCCTGTGCCTCCTTGTGCCTCCTCGCGAAACAAACGCTGGTGTGTGGACTTGGTGCGATTTGCAAAATATTTGAATGATATAAATTTGATTATAGTATATCAGAATTGTTGAGCCAAGTTTAATAGAAGACTCATCACCGTCATCATCGGGTGCCATCTACAAATTGAAGTTTGTCGGTCAGCACTCAGCAGGTGAAATGCCTTCCGATTTTGAGCTATCTTCTTTAATTTTGTGTAATTATGACGGGTCCACTCCTTTACTACACTAATAGACGTCCACATAGATGTAAAATTTTAGTACCTATACGTTACATTGCGGCTAGCTGTTCTAGAAACATGCGCCGTTTTATAATATTACGACATGAAGCCCGCGACTTCGTCCGCTTGGAATAACTTTTTTGAAGTGAAAGTAGAATCGTTGTGATTTAAAAATTCGATGAAACGAGAAAGCGACACTAAAAAGAGACAAACATATTCATAATAGGATTCAGCCTGCGAGAGTACATGAGATAACATACGTACAAATTATAAATTAATCTCATTCTCTCGCTGGATAAAGCCTGAAATGTTTTAGCCCCCTACCCCTAAGGGGTCAATTTTAATTTACCTCTAAGGTGTAAATTAAATTCAACCCCTAAGGGGTTGAATTTTTAGAAATCCTTTCTTAGCGGATGTATAGGTATATCATAGTAGCTTTCTGTAGGTATGCCAAATTTGAACCCGATTCGTCCAGCGGTTTGAGCTGTGCGTCTATAGACCAGTCGGTCAGCCAGCTTTTACATTTATTTAGATAAATAAATTTTTAAAAAATCTGTATTATGAGGGCTTACAAATTCATCTCAAGTCCCAAGCATACCTACGCAGCTAGCTAGCTCCGGAGGGGGGTGTACACTGTACAGCCATTACTCAATTTCCGATTTTCCACGCCGATTGGCGGACGACAATAAAACGAGAGCAATCAAATATTTTGCCACTCCGTGTAAATAAGGAAATTATGTTTTCCAATTTTCCCCATTTTTCCCCCACCCCCCATTGTTCTTCGTCACGTATAGTCGATTGATTCGATTTTAACATCCTCTTTATTCGGCGTTGAATCGATTTTTTAAGTTTTTCTCATTATGTTTATTTTATTTAGGAAATTTTTCGAAGTCACGTACAATCAGCCAGGAAATTTCACCTTCATCATACAATAAAGTCAAAATTATACATTTTGAACGTCTTTTTTACAAAGTATAAGACGTGATGGTAAAAACGACGATATTTTAAAACTAAAGCTACGAGGGTATCAAACGCGCCCTGGTCTAAGAAGATTTATTTACTATCACCATCACACAAAGCATCTAAAATTAATTAGATCTATAATTACCAATTAGATTCATTATTATTAGCCGCTGGAACAACTTATTCCCATACCGACTCACTCACTCACTCACTTACTAACGATCTCATGAACGCCCAGTTCAAACTTGGACCTAGAAAGTAGACATTTTGTTCAGAGGTTTTCGTTATATTGAGAGATGGACACAAGGAGTAAGGTTGGAATTATTGAAATGCCAACGGGAGCGGAGCCACGGGCGGTCCTTAGTTATGAATACTTGATCAACTCCAGTAGAGCTCTGTTTTAAATTAAAAAAAACTTTATGATGATTTGATTTTTTCAATGCTCTAGATTTATTTTATTTTTACACTTTTTTATAGAATTTATCACTATAGATTTGACAGTTATTATTATAGATTAAGACCATAGACATATTTCTATGGAAATAGTTTTTTTAGAATCCAACAATACTTAATGTTAACATCATCATATTTTGAATCCACAGTACTGAGCACGGATATCTTCTTATTTTTTTATTTTTTACTATCCACTACATGTTAACCCATGGCTACGATCTCACCTGGTGGTAAGTAATGATGGTTATATTAAAGCCATACCTACCCCTAATGCGGAAGGACGTGGTAACCCACCGCATTATTATCCCATGAAAACTCCTATTTATTATATAAACATTATGTGATTAATGGACAGGGGTCACGACCCTCAGTAATAAGGAATACGACGCAGAGAGAGAGAGAGAGAGAGACCCCTAATGCATCGTCATTCTTTACTTAAACCACTCAGCCTAAAAGAAAACTAATAGAAATTGTTATAATTGCTTCTGAAAAGCCTATTGAATCACTGAAGCCGCGAAGAAGCACGAATAATTTCTTATTTTGAAAGCAATTTTTAAAACCATAATTTTTGTGTTGGCAGTAGGTAGTTCTGTAGGTATTTGTGAAAGAATAGCGAATCAGCTGACCTGCTGACCGCGGACGGGATTCGCGAATTGAATATAAATTGCCTCAGCCGGAAGTCGGAACCTAATCTTTGACTCTTTTGGTACCTTGTTGAACATTTTGTACAACTATTAAGTATACCAATATGTAGTAATTTTTTTTTTTTGGTAATCAATTCAAACAATTTTTTTTCTTCATACAGTTTTTCATAGAAGCGCGCGTTTCTCAACAATTGAGATTGTAGCAATGATTGATTCAGCTTTTTCGTAATAGGGCTACAATATATTTAATGCTTGGATGAGTTTTATGTATTTTAGGAATTCCTTATACACCGGAGAATTCGTTTTGAAGTTTCCTCGTGTAATGCAAACTAGTCATAATATTTAAGGGATCTCGTGCAGTAAAACGCGGTAATATCACAATATTACACTAACTGGTGTAATTTCAGGTGGGATTTACGTATGATGAGGCGAGCTGAGAATTCTGCAGGGTTGGAGTGAGATTTTACCTCTCACCAACGTTCAGACCATTCGAGCGTCGATACGCTTTGGCGTTCAAGCAAAATATCCTTAAAAATCCTTGCTAAGTTCGTCCAAACACCTACACTGACATGTGGCGCTACTTAACTAGATGTTACTACCAGTCGCTTACATTGTCGGAATGTACTTGCATGCAAAAAAAATTGGGCACTGGCAGTTATAAAACTGTGGCCTAAGTAGGCTAAAGGCACACTAAAATGCTGCAGTAAACCCTGAAAAAAAGAATGCTGGTTCAATTATTGCCAGTGAACGCAATTTTTGATAATATAATTATTGAAAAAAAAACCGAGCTTTTTGCTTGGTTCTTCTGGGTTAAAAGCGCATTCCGATCCGGTAAATTCATTAGGCAATTCAAAAGCATATTTTGTAAAAGCTAATTTTAAAAAAATCTTAATAAACACTTTTTATAAATATTTAGCTGTAATTTCTCAAACTAACCCCACTGAGCTGCATTCGTGGAGTATTACATTTCGCTTTTCGGTATTTTGGAATTGTGCTAATTGTCTGTACGCTTTGGTAATGAATTCATGGAATACACTAAATAGAAAAGCTAAATAGTTGAATTTGAAGGAATCTATACTAATATTATAAATGCCAAGTTTGGATGGATGTATGGATGGACGGATGGATGTTTGTTACTCAGTCACGCTAAAACGGCCGAACGGATCTGGATGAAATTTGGCACAGAGATAGATTATAGTCTGGAATAACACATAGGCTATTTTTTATCCCGAAAAACTAAAGAGTTCCCGCGGGAACAAAAAAATCTCAATCAAGAGTCGCGGGCGTCAGTTGGTAGACAACATTATATTATTTATTTTTGTATAGCTGGTATTAAAAGGTAAGTTATGAATAAGTAGACTTTCAGCAGGTAATTTAAATGTAGTGACCGCACGCTGGCCGTCTGTAGCCGTTTACAAATAATTGTTGGCAAGGACCCAAATTACGCGCTGACGGCCACTTACCCCGCCTTAAGTATTATGATCCGAGAGCCCATGTTCATTAAACTGAATCCGAAAAACTGTTGGCCGTATTTAGGCTAAGGTAAATTATTTTTTTTGGCGAACGTTTCATCCAGATAGATAAGGACCAGACAGAACTAAACTAGGAATATAGTAGTAATAATAAACTAAGACTAACGGCCGGTTTCTGAATTGAGAATTTCATGTTGAATCTGTCTCAAAAACTACTTAAGGACTAATAAAGCAAATTTTTGTTTCTGAACTGATATTGGGCTGGTTTCTGAATTAAGCATTCAAGCAAAAACAGCAAGCTCCAACTCTCAAACCTTACACAATATCAATTCAGAAACAAAAATTTGCTTAATTAGTCCTTAAGTAGTCTTTGAGACAGACTCAATATGAAATTTTCAATTCAGAAACCGGCCGTAAGGGTATTTCAATGCGTACGTCTTACTTTCGCATCTTACTTCTTTTAATAATTCAAATTCAAATGTTTTTTTATTCAAATAAACTTTTACAAATAAGTTGGAATCGTCGAGTGAATCTTCCACTGGTTCGGAATACCATTCCGAGAAAAACCAGCAAGAAACTCAGTTAATATTATAAATGTGAAAGTTCGGATGTATTGATGGATGGATGGATGAACATTTGTTACTCAATCACGTCTGTAATAACACATAGGCTACTTTTTATCCCGGAAAATTAAAGAGTTCAGGTGGGAACCAAAATACCTCAATCCAGGCGGACGAAGTCGCGGGCATCAGCTAGTTAATAATTAATATTAGTATGGATTAATATAATAGGTCCATTAAACGTGGGTGCTTAGCCTACTAAGCATTGTTTAAGAAGCCAGGTCACTCCCGGGCTAGAAGGCGACACCTCTCGACAGTTTCCTTGATCCAAATGACAAGAAAATGAGCGACTCGCATTTTTTGTTTGCACTTTTTGAAAAACGGTAAAAATAGACGTGTGATTAGGGTTGTAAAACATTTTTCTTTTTTTTATGAAAAACACTTTCTTCAGTATCACGCAGTAAAACGATTGCTCGTATCGTTCGTTCTGTTTCATCGTTTACATATTTTAACATCACGTTTAAAATATGTAAACGATGCATCCATACTAGTACTATTGTAAATGTAGTAAGTACGATACATCCATATGTATCGTGAAAGTGTGTCTGTCTGTTACGCTTTCACGTCCCATCTGTTCCACCGATTTTGACGAAATTTGGTACAGAATTAGTTTGCATCCTGGAGAACGACATAGACTACATAAATAAGCAATAGGCACACAGACGGACAGACAGCGGAGGCTTACTACTATTATCTATTCTGTGGTAATAGCACAGGATACTAATTTTGTAACTTCTATTATAGTGTTTCTCTCACTAGGGACGTTTCAGAACTATTCTTAATTATCAAATTTGCGGAACCGGCAGGATTTGAAGCTCGTCTCTCTGGGAATAGCGCCCAGAACGCCTTGGACCGCTAGGCCACGGTTCACTTACCCGTTTTTCAAACCAGTCCAACCTACTGTTTATGTTTAGTAATGATATCTAGCGGTCAAAGGCGTTCTGGGTGCGATTCCCAGAAAGACGTAGGCTAAATTCCTGCTGGTTCCGCAATTTTTGATATGTATTTACGAATAGTATAGACAAAATACTAACTTGGTAATAGAGTCCCGTTGGCACCCTTTGGGTACGGAACCCTGAACAGTTCGAATCCGCCAGCTGAAACCACATTTATTTAAGACTAGTATGGCGCGTGGATGCTTTTTTTTACGTCTGTCCGACAGACGTAAAAAAAAATCTCATATAAGAAAACATAAAACAGAGACCCCTCTAAGATTCTAGAAAACTTTCCAGATATGCATACAATCAATATTATACCGCTGACGATCGGGTACCTTTGGGTGCCATTGAACTTCGCCATCTTGGCTTTCCTAACGGCAAACCGACAATTCTTCCATACAGAACAAATCTTGTAAAAAAACCATATCAAAGTCATGCATATTTCCTACTTCCACTCTTCCATCCAGTATACTTTCTGAAATTGACACCTATAAAATTTTGGCCGTGCTCCTCACCCATCTTTTGAAACCCTCGATATCATCGCTCTCCATAAGTATATATTTTTCTCCGAAAAATTATGGAGAGTCCTTCTTTCAAAACAAATTTTAGATAAGGAACCGCATCAAAGTCTTGCATAGTTCAACACTAAATTGTAGCCTCTTCAATATTCGCCATACATTTTCTATGGAAAAATAAATTCCGCCATCTTGATTTTTTTTGCTCTCTCCGTATTTTTCCTCTGAATGAATTTTTATCTTCTACACGAAACGATGAGTAAAAAAAAATGTTTTCATGCAAAATTTTACAGGAGAGGTGATTATTGAATGAGTGAATCAGCACGAGCAGCTATAATTATTAACTACTAGCTGATGCCCGCGACTTCGTCCGCGTGGTTTAAATTTTTTTTATTCCCGCGGGAACTCCTTAATTTTCCGGGATAAAAAGTAGCCTATGTCACTCTCCAGGTCCTCACCTATACAACAAAAAAAGAATTTGCGAAATTGGTCCAGCCGTTCACGCGTGATGCCGTGACCAAGGGAAATAGGGATTCGTTTTTATATATAGAAGATAGCTACCAGAATACAACACATAGGACAAGTAGATATATGAGATCGGTTGTATGTCTATAGGAGGGTGTAAGGGTCTGGACACAGAGACACTTCATTAGGCCCAAATTAATCTGAGTAATGTCTCAACCCACCATGCTCCGTGAGGCTTAGAGCAGATAAGGGGTTCTACCATCGGTTCTCGCGTTAAACTCGAACAAGAAACTCGTGAGTTGAGTAAAAAGTATTAATTGTAGGTAGTACGTTATGCCAATTTTTGGCCCAACGCATTGCAGTGTGTCATTATCATTTCGATTAGTCTTTTTAAGGCCCATAAGCTAAATCAGCCTTAACGAAGTTTGGTTCTATGAACGATTGTTATATAGATAGTTAGTATATTGGATGAAGTTGTGACCACCAACTAAACAGTATTTTATACAAATTTTGCGCTAGAATTACCGAATTTTGTATTGAAAATACTGCCGTCTCAGAGATAATCTACCTGATGCTCCATCAGTGTTGCTATCATTTTGTTCGTCTTTAGACTGGTAGAAAAGAAAATGTCTTCATAAGGGTAAACAAAATACGACAGTTTGGAAATTGGGAGAAAAGTGACTTTAGTTTCGAAGATCAAAAACACCCATGGTAGCGCCACGTCTGCCAATAATACAAATGGGTTAGGAATAAGGCGCTATCTTATCTCTGCGGGAGGACGAGAGGTCTCACGGATGCTGGAGGGATTTTTTATTGTTATGCCTCGGAATGGACGCGTTTTGTCTTTAGAGGGTCGGATTTCGCAAACAATACCCTGTTTTGTTATTGACTCTGTTTATACGACTCGAGTACTTATATACTTAGCTACAATAGCTGTTGTTTATACGGTTCTACTACATTGGGCCAGTGTTCGTTTGCGGATGACGAGGTCCTGAGATATGAGGTATTAGTAGGATGCAAGATCTCTCTTCGGTCTGTAACCAACCTGACGGGGTCCCTAAGCATCTACACCTCACTCTACTTATAATATTCAATATTTCTTTAAAATGGCACGTGATACATCTAGCAGTAAGACCCTCACAACATTGCTGTGTCCATAATAAACCAAGATCTTTTAGAGTTTCGGAAGCCTTGAATTCAATCAACCCAACGACTAAGTTATATACAGATTTTAGATGTAATTCAGTTAACTTAAAACAGGCATTAAGTAACGTGATCGCGAAGAGATAAATCTCTTCGGGATATTTACGAACTAACCCAAGTGGTAGCACCTTCCTTTTATAACCTTTTGTAAAGAAAAGGAAGATGCTTTGTATGGCATCATTTATATTTCTAAAAAATAAATGATGGCTGGCTGGCTCCTCCCCGCCACCAACGGTAGGCTTCTTCCCTCTCTTGGTACCCCTAGAGGCACATCAATACATGGACTAATACATCTCTAAGAATACCAAAAGTCAACAGCCCCCCCCCCCTTTAACCACTTGGTCATCAATCGCGAAGGCCAGCGCAACGTATGTACGCAGCTTGAGCATACTTTAGAGTGGTGCGTTCCACTTATGTCAGCGTATAGCTGGATAATTGCATTTTTAGAGTGGTGCACTCCCACATATACCTGTAATAGGTTTCAAGGATACACCGGACGCACTGCAGGGTCGTTCGTCGCAACGTAACAGAGCCACAGGCGTGATGCACCCTTCAGTAATAGTATGTTATACCAAATACAGCGCGGTACCACCATGGGTGATAGGATGTCGTTTGTGCGTAACATGGTTTTTAGCCAATGTGCCGCAGCATAGGTCGTGAAGCTATGCTTTTACAAGTAACATGGGTTGTGAATCCATGAAACTCTGAAGTGTCGAGGCTGAACAAGCGTAGTGCAAAACGTAGTAAGATATCAGGCGCAACGTACGCATAATCCAACCTTCGGCAATAATAAACAGCGTCCTTCCAACCATGGTCAGTTATCGTTCGAGTATTGCGAACGACGTACGTAATTTAGATAAGTAGATCGCAAGGTAAAGTCAGACGTTTTGCGGAACGTAGAAGTATACTCGAACTGCACTGCGCTCAGAAAGCAAGCTCTCTGATTCAACAACAAGCCAATCCCATCTGAACGTCCAACTAGGTAGACATCCAGACAGAACCAGCCGTGCTGAGGCATCGCTGAAGCGAGACACCGTTACGCCCCACAGCCTGACCCGACCTGCGTTAGTAATTGTTTTAGTAGTATACGTGTAAATATGTTGTAGTTATGATATGTATATAAATCCACCAGAGGCAGATAAGATTTCGTCGGATGCTCTAAAGCTAGGTCCGCTAAGGGTCCTCACATTAGATAGCATCCAACAACACAGTGCGTTCAAACGATCTATTTTTTTTTTTTTTTTTTTTTTTTTTTTTTTTTTTTTTTTTTTTTTTTTTTTTTTTTTTTTTTTAATAATTACCTATTTTCCACTGAATAGTAAGATACGTATAGTTACATTCAACCCCCTAAATTCTGTGATGTGTGCAAATAGTTATGCTATGCAGCATGCAGAACAGAATTTACTATGCTAAGGAACTATTTGAAATATTTTATACCTACGCAAACCCCAGCGTCTACGATTTTATAGCAGATGCAAACCTATCCTACCTTTGTGCCTTTTATAACCTACAATTTCCACGACTACTTTAGTTCCTGGTTTTCCTTCTACAATCGACGTATATTGTGATTACCAACTAATTTTCTCTGCTTACCCATGTCATAATCACACCAATAGTCTTCGCAGCATAGCTCCTACCTACCCTATCCTTCCTTTAATTCTCGCATCTTGCTCTTTCCATTCACCTTTTACATTCACACCTAATGTTGTTCTAAAGCTAAAATTGGTATTCCTTACTGTTTCCCTATTTCTTTACGTCTTAAAGTATTTAATCACGTCCCTTCATATAGACTTATCATTATACAAACATCGGCAACCCCCCGATGTTATGATTTTATGACGTAAATACAGCTTTTCGTTGACAAATTTAACACATTCATTACACTTCCAAACCTGCTAACCCTTTATCTCATATGTAACCATCACTTCTAACTATTCCATCTCTAATTATATTGCATCTTCATTTTAATTTATTAAACAAAATATGACCACGTAGGATCCTAGCTACTAGAAAATCATCGTCCACCCTCCGATGATATAATCTTATAACATAATTATGTGTCTTTATCATCAAACACGCCTAATTGCACCGCGTTCCTCTCACTAAGTCCAGAACTTGCTCCCTTTTCATGTTAAGCAGACCTGAGTATACGCGAACACCCTCGCTATTGTTCTAACAGACCTGAGTATACGCGAACACCCTCGCTATTGTTCTAACAGACCTGAGTATACGCGAACACCCTCGCTTTTGTTCTGGCATACCTGAGTATACGCGAACACTCTCGTTTATGTTCTAACAGACCTGTGTATACGCGAACACCCTCGCTTTTGTTCTGACAGACTTGAGTATACGCGAACACCCTCGCTTTTGTTCTGGCATACCTGAGTATGCGCGAACACCCTCGTTTTTGTTCTAACAGATCTATGTATACACGAACACCCTCGCTATTGTTCTTGACAAACCTGTGTATACGCGAACACCCTCGCTTTTGTTCTGGCATACCTGAGTATACGCGAACACCCCATCTTTTCCTTCGTCTTTCTCTGTGTGTCTCCATTTATTTCCTCTTTCAACTTACAACCAAAATACATACATTCACGTTGTTAGCACCATCACCTTTGCTCTTTAGATTTATTACATTTTCCTATTTTCACTAAATCTCCTATTATAATCAATAATTTTATTATGCATATCATATTTTCCGTTTCACAATTTTTTTTGCTTTACTTTTAATTTTAACCTAACTTGTCTACGTATATTTTCTATATTCGTGTTAATTAGTGCCTGATTCAAACATCTATCAATTGTTCAATTTTGTGCTTTTCTCGTTTAGACCTTCATTCAGTGTATAACCTATACTATCATGTTACGCATTATTATATGATTCTTTTTTCTTAGGGAAAACCTTACCCAAGTGTTATGATTTTTATGGCAATAAGTTCTAAACAATCTTCCTAACTCCTTTTAACTCGTTCCGTGTATAAAACCGTGGTTTCCACACTGTGGTGTATGTTGTCTTAATCCCAGAGCCTTATGACCTACCTTTTATTTCCTACTGATGAATTGAGAACCATTATTATTAGTCGTAAATCGTAATAACTCTTATTTTAATGATATAATTAAAATGTATTAATTTTGTTAGACACTATTGATTGTCGTTTTTCGTAATGCAAATAATTTTATAAATTTACTAAAAGAGTCTTGTACTACTAGACTGTATGTAAGTACGAAAGATCCTGCTGGTAATGATCCGTATAAGACAGCCATAACAATTCCACCTACGTCATCTGTTATTATAGATTGACAGGGTCCTACATATTTTACATTGTCATTTTTAGCAAGTTGACAAATATGACTTTTGCTAAAAGCCTTCACTTTACTTGTTAAATCTCCCCGAAACATTCTGTGCTTTATATATTTAATTATTTTGTAAGCACCTGGATGACCCAGTTCTATAGAAGTTTGTTTAACAACCTCTTCATGTTACCCATTTTGCAAATATACTTTATCTCCCAGGTTAGTTCTAAAATACAATATGTCATTATTTATATGATTTCTATTTTTATAACGGTTATTATGTCCACTAACAACATCTTGGTATTTCTATATCTTCCTTTTGCAATTGAGACAAGTTCTTAAGCTTTGAATTAAGCACGTTATTTACTTTACTTAAGTAATAACTTCCTAGCAGAATAGATTTCTCTCCTTGCATTTTATTACAATCTGGCGGATATCAGGATAAGATATCAGCAACCAAATTATCCTTGCCTGATATACGAGTATATTCTATTTCAAATCAAATTGTTCTAAATATAATAGCCAACGTGTGACTCTACTATTAATCAATTTCCGCGTTATTTCCAAATAATAAAGCTTTACGATCTGTTTTTATAACTACCTTTAAACCTCGCAAATACTACTAATTACTGCAAAGAACTATTGTTCTGCAGCTGTTCAGATCAACTAAGTCCCCTCCAAAGCTTTCACTATAAAACCGCACGACTAAAACTTCCCACAGCAGTTTTTAATCCTCACGGTAATACATTGTATACATAGGCTTTCCGTTAAATCAAATGCTGTATACTTCCTACACTCCTCACCAATAGGTATCTGGAAGTAAGCATTCTTCAAATCTTTTGTAATCGAACCGTTTACTCGTCTTACTCGTATTCCCTCTAATTATTATTCTTCGACGCTTAACAGACACACTCTCTCAATTTTTAAGTTGTACTTGTTATATCTCACATCTACATAGATACCACAACCCCCCGTCCATAAGGCGTTTACACACTCTCTTCTTGTGTTGCTTAATACCAACTTCCACACATCCTCCTGTGTCGTTAGGTCTACTTGAACTCGAAAGCTTCCTCTGACTCTTTCCATTTCACGGACAACATATTGTAGGCTTTCGCCTACGTTAACCTATCTTATTTACTTTAACCGGGACCCATGAGATACTTGCTTTGAAACAAGTATCCTGGTCACGGCACCATATTGTAACCAACCTGACGGGGTCCCTAAGCATCTACACCTCACTCTACTTATAATATTCAATATTTCTTTAAAATGGCACGTGATACATCTAGCAGTAAGACCCTCACAACATTGCTGTGTCCATAATAAACCAAGATCTTTTAGAGTTTCGGAAGCCTTGAATTCAATCAACCCAACGACTAAGTTATATACAGATTTTAGATGTAATTCAGTTAACTTAAAACAGGCATTAAGTAACGTGATCGCGAAGAGATAAATCTCTTCGGGATATTTACGAACTAACCCAAGTGGTAGCACCTTCCTTTTATAACCTTTTGTAAAGAAAAGGAAGATGCTTTGTATGGCATCATTTATATTTCTAAAAAATAAATGATGGCTGGCTGGCTCCTCCCCGCCACCAACGGTAGGCTTCTTCCCTCTCTTGGTACCCCTAGAGGCACATCAATACATGGACTAATACATCTCTAAGAATACCAAAAGTCAACAGCCCCCCCCCCCTTTAACCACTTGGTCATCAATCGCGAAGGCCAGCGCAACGTATGTACGAGCATACTTTAGAGTGGTGCGTTCCACTTATGTCAGCGTATAGCTGGATAATTGCATTTTTAGAGTGGTGCACTCCCACATATACCTGTAATAGGTTTCAAGGATACACCGGACGCACTGCAGGGTCGTTCGTCGCAACGTAACAGAGCCACAGGCGTGATGCACCCTTCAGTAATAGTATGTTATACCAAATACAGCGCGGTACCACCATGGGTGATAGGATGTCGTTTGTGCGTAACATGGTTTTTAGCCAATGTGCCGCAGCATAGGTCGTGAAGCTATGCTTTTACAAGTAACATGGGTTGTGAATCCATGAAACTCTGAAGTGTCGAGGCTGAACAAGCGTAGTGCAAAACGTAGTAAGATATCAGGCGCAACGTACGCATAATCCAACCTTCGGCAATAATAAACAGCGTCCTTCCAACCATGGTCAGTTATCGTTCGAGTATTGCGAACGACGTACGTAATTTAGATAAGTAGATCGCAAGGTAAAGTCAGACGTTTTGCGGAACGTAGAAGTATACTCGAACTGCACTGCGCTCAGAAAGCAAGCTCTCTGATTCAACAACAAGCCAATCCCATCTGAACGTCCAACTAGGTAGACATCCAGACAGAACCAGCCGTGCTGAGGCATCGCTGAAGCGAGACACCGTTACGCCCCACAGCCTGACCCGACCTGCGTTAGTAATTGTTTTAGTAGTATACGTGTAAATATGTTGTAGTTATGATATGTATATAAATCCACCAGAGGCAGATAAGATTTCGTCGGATGCTCTAAAGCTAGGTCCGCTAAGGGTCCTCACATTAGATAGCATCCAACAACACAGTGCGTTCAAACGATCTATTTTTTTTTTTTTTTTTTTTTTTTTTTTTTTTTTTTTTTTTTTTTTTTTTTTTTAATAATTACCTATTTTCCACTGAATAGTAAGATACGTATAGTTACAGGTCGTGTTAAATTTTCCGTCTCATTGGGCCATGAGAGTAAGGGAATGGAAAGTGCACTTGTGTTTGCATATTATTGTGCACTAATAACTCTTAATATTATTAGGTAGCAAGTCTGTTACTAATACACTTATGGACCTTTGTTGTCTGCACAATAAAATATTAATTCATTAGCAGGTAAGTAAAAGCTGTTTTCGATCTTGTTGAATTTTCCGGTCCAGGATATGGGACTATGAGAGTGAGGGAATAAGATTGCGCCTGTGTGTGTGCGTAAACTTGTGCATTGTAGCACCTTTCGCATAAATGGACGTAATTTTGTCAGGAGGTCGTGAAGCGTAAAAAAATACCACATTGAAATAATTTTAGTTTCAACGAACACTAGCAGTAAATTGTGAACGGGACTAATTATAAGATAACAACTGTTGTTACCCACAATTTGGCAAAATAAATTATGAATATGAATATGAATATGAATATGAACTATTTCGACATGATACAAAGTAAGTACAATCGACTGTAATAACTATGTAAGTTGACGTTTGCGCAGGTACATTGTACTACAGAAGTACGGAGCCGAGCGGGGCATGCGCGGGGAGCGAGGGGTGTGGGCTCGCGGCGCCCCTCGTACCGCACTTCGTTTGACACCCGAAATGTGTTTCTGCACAGAGTTCAACTTACGCCGCGGCTAGTAAGTACCTACATCCTATGCGAATCAGACGTCAGGGCATTGCAATTTGTATTATAGCTAACAATTAAACACTTATAAATCAAAAATTTCAATAAGTGTGTAACACATTACATTCATTCAATTTATTTACTACAATAAAAATAAAAATAATGTCAAATTGTCAATCTCACAAGTTATTTTGAATTAAATATTAATTTTTAACTATAATGGATATAAAAGTCAAATTTTAATAGACATGTCATGGGTCATGTCATGTCAGTTAAGTAGTCAAATTAATGATTTAAGTATTAAGTATAATATTTTATGTACTTAGTCAAATGAGATTATAATTTAATAAACACAATCGATTCTTAGTGTAAGGAAAAGTGGTTTTGGTCCAGTCCTGTCAGTTGTCGCCTGTCGATGAATCACAGCTCCAGCAGGTACAGGCGAGTACAACAGTAGGTGTATGTCAGCTGTGGCCTGCGGGCCGCACTCGCGGGGCTGCGGAGTCGGGTGTCGGAGCTGGTGCCGCTGATCGGCCGTGATTGTGTCGACGTTACTTGCCGTTATCGGCTTTACTATTCGAATATGCCTTTATCTTGTTATAGTGAGTACCTGCCCCGTTGGTCTAGTGGTTAGCATGTTCGACGACGATGTTCGGTCTTGAGTTCGATTCCCGGTCGGGTCTAAAATATTAGGTATTAGCTGATGCCCGCGACTTCGTCCACGTGGATTGAAGTTTTTCGGTTCGCGTGGGAACTCATTTCATTTTCCGCGGTAAACGTAGCCTATGTGTAATTCCAGACTATGATCTATCTCTCTGCGCCAAATTTCATCCAAATCCGTTCAGCCGTTCTGGTGTGATTGAGTAACAAACATCCATCCATCCATTCATCCAAACTAGCCATTACCAGCGACATCATTCTCGTGGATTAAGGTTTATTATAATCGCGGGAACTTTTCAACTTTCCGGGATAAAAAGTAGCCTATGTCACTCTCCAGGTTACCACCAACTATATCCAAACTATATGCAAAAAACTGATGTCGATGCGTTGTTCTGTTGCGTCGTGATTGAAGGGCCAGACCAACAAACAAACACACGCATTTATAATATTAGCATGATTGGGTTTTTGTAATAAGAAATTCTCAACACTAGCCCGGTGTGGGAACTCGACGGTGTTTCCCGCCCGTGCCTCGGAGAGCACGTACAGCCGTCGGTCCTGCGCCTGGCTGATCTCTCTCCGAGTCAACAGAACGCCAACACTGACAATATTTACCTACATCCAACAAACATCTGCGACGCGAAGGGATATCAGAAGCAGTGAGCAAAGGATGAAGTTGGCAAGCTGTTGAATCAGCGCTGTTAGTTCAAGCCACGGGGTGAACTTCAGGAATACTAATGTATAAGCTTGTTCTGGTTCTTCTCAAAGTGTGTTTCACTTATCCCCGGCAAATACTGGGGACCTAGTAATTATTTAACTAGTAAGGAATAGATTGGTATACAGTTAAGTTCTTACATAGTAAGACGTACAGGTAAACTAGCTAATACCCGCGAGTTCGTCCACGTGTATATAGGTTATTTTTTGTTTCCCGCGGGAACTCTTTAATTTTCCGGGATAAAAAGTTGCCTATGTGTTATTCAAGACTACAATTTCTGTGAAAAAAAAAATTGGCTTTTGGTTCCCCTTAGGAAGTAGGCACTCAGGTACCTACTCGTACTTAGAAATAGGTTATTTGGAAATTCTACCCACGAGGTTTTCGCAACAAAAAAGCAATGAGCGAGAAATGACGACCTCTATGGCGCAGCATAGACGCTGTTGCCTTAACGTGGGAGGTTCCGGGTTCGATTCCCGGCACGGTCTATTTGGGAATTTATAATTTTGAATTTTCTCTGGTCTGGCCTGGTGGAAGGCTCCGGCCACCTACTACCCTTCCGGCAAAAGACGTGCCGGCAAGCGATTTAGCGTTCCGGTACGATGCCGTTTAGAAACCGACTAGGGGTTTAGGTTTATAACTATCATACCCCTAACAGTTAAGCCCGCTACAATCTAGACTGCATCATCACATACCAATAGATGAAATCGCAGTCAAGGGCGACGTAGTGTATAAATAAAACCTTTTCCCATATTATCAATATAGAAGCCATTGTATTTCCATCTACACCACGCTAGCGCGCGTACAAACACGCGCTCGACCCACTTTCCCGGAGCAGCGAGCACCCTCGGGAGTCATTGCGAGCGCGATTTATAATTACTATGAGCCATATTATTTATTGCTAGCTGACCTATCCCGGCTTCCAATGAGAGAAATTAAAAAAAACATTCATAGTACCGACCTACGGGTGGAACAGTCTCCGATCGCCATGTTGGAGGAAAAACGGTCAAGTGCGATTACACACAATATATTTTGTCACATTGCGATCTTCTTTGGGAATGGGAACTCTTCAATTTTCCGGGATAGCCTTACCCCGGAATGTAAACTAACTCTGTACCAAATTTCATCGAAATCGATTGAGTAGTCGGACCGTGAAAGCGTAGCAGATAGACCGACAGACACATTTTATAATATAAAGTACATTTTACATTTACATTTACATGTACATTTCGCATTTATAATATAAGGTACGGAAATTATGTAAAGTATGGATAGTATGAATATGGATACTGACCTGGTAGATTCTCTTGACGATTCAAAAGCACTTGTAAAAGTGTATTTCAACAAGCAGTAAGTATTAATTAATAAATTGTATAACCTGTCTACCATAACAATTTCAAAGAAAGCCACTTTTTTGGATTTTAAATCCGTCAAATCAGTTTAGTTCGTGTAAAATGGTACTATTATAAACTAAAAAAATGGTAATGTAAAATGGTACTGTGCAGCATGAACGTTTCACTATGAATAGGTAAATGATTTGACTAAGAAAAGGAATATTGTATTTCCTCGCTACAAACACCCCATATAAGACTTCTTACAACACTTCCTGCAACACGGGTACTTATACTCCGCAATAGTACGTTCTCTCTTCTGATCTTCCTCCGTCGCCATCTCAATCACATCTGGTATCTGACATTTCTCGTACTCCTTACCCGCTGTAATGTTCAGGTCGATCACACAAGGCCTGATTCTATCTCTGCGTTTATTCTTTTCTCTTTTTTTCTTTCCGTAGTAACCGAATCTCGGACATTTCTCGTACTTCCCGGAATGCATGAGCCTTTTTTTCTCCATTTTGTACTGTTTTATTCTTTGCTTTTCCTTAAAAAAACTAAATTTTAGTGACCAGTTTTTAGATTTATACCACGTACAGTTTACCATATTTTTGATCTACGAACGTTGATTTATTAAGTTTTCCTGTAAAATCTTTCTCATTTGCATTTCAAAAATGTCTGTCTATCTGTTTGTTACCTATGCAAACAAATGAACGCAGGCATAATTTATCCAATTTAATTGAAACTTTATTTGCCACTTTATTGTACGCCAGCATTGTATTATCTTACTTAATAATATTATGAAAGTTTATTTGAAATGACTGAACCGATTTGGCTGATATTTGGATTGGAGATAGGTTTATTAGGAAAACTATTAAGTTCCCGCAGGAATAACTATAACCGTATTCCACGCGGACAATGTTGCGGGAATCATCTAGTAAATAATTCAACTAAATTCCAATACCCTTTCTCGTTCCAATATCCACATGTCCAACTTCTTCTGCATTTTCTGTCGATTTACGACCATTCCCATCCATTCTCTTTCTGAGATCCCTTTTGGTTTCAAAACAGCTTCAAAATCAAAAGGATCATTTTTAGGTCTCCTCGTATTTTTGAAAAAATCCAAGCCTTTTAAACTTCTCCTATTCTCTAAATCTGATTTAGAATCTACGTCTATTCCTCTTTCTTCTGTTCCGTTTAATTCTTTAATGTGCTGCTTGAGATCTTGCATATATTTGAAACCTAACGTAGCTTCTGTATCATTGATTTGCAGTAAAGATTTTACACTTTCGTCGATTGCTACATTGATTTGTTTGTATAATTCACTTTTTAGTTTTTCCAATTCTTCTACTGTTATATTTTTTCCTACTTCATCAACCGCTAAAACTATACCTAAAACTAAATTTATAATTAATAAGGTTCTATCTAACATCTTTCGATAATTTACACTATATTTTTCAGTTAAATGTAATGTGTGCAGTAAAATGTTTAAAATATTTCTCATATAAGTTTGTAATCATAAAGTAGTAAATATTTTACGATTGAAGTTAATTTTAAAGCTATGAAAGTAGTGTTTATAGCTGATTCACATTCATGTACTCGTAGTAGGGTTTCAGTCCAAGGCGACAGTATAATCATAATATAATTCATTGGTCTATGATCTAATAAGCACTGCGTTGTCTAATTCCTATCCAATTAGGTACAGTGTCTACAAAAGGCTATTATATAAATATGAAAGTGTATTGTTTGTTCCTCAATCAAGTTGCAACAGAGCAACGCATCGACGTTTTTTTTACACCACTACATGTTAGCCCTGACTGCAATCTCACCCGATGTTAAGTGATGATGCAGTCTAAGACGGTAATCAGGCTAACCTATTAGGGGTATTGTATTGTATGGTTATTTCTATTAATCCCATACCCCTAGTCGGTTTCTACACGGCATCGTACCGAAGCGCTAAATCGCTTGGCGGCAGCCGGTACGTCTTTTGCCGGTAAGGTGGTAACTAGCCACGGCCGAAGCCTCCCACCAGATGAGACCAGAGAAAATTCAGAAATTATAAATTCTCAAATGGACCCTGTCGGGAGTCGAAGCCGGGAAATCCACACGTTAAGACAACAGCGCTCAACACTGCGCCAGGGAGGTCGTCAAAGAATCGTGTATTGTATGGTTATTTATTTAAAGCCCGCCAAATCATCTCAGTCATATCAGTTACAGCATGGAGGAGTAACAAAAATACAAACATTCACATTATGATAATACTATAGCTGATGCCTAAGACTTCGTCCGCGTGGATTGAGGTTTATTAGTTCCCAAGGAAACCTTTTAATTTTCGGCATAAAAAGTAGCATTTAGTGTGTTATATCTCTGTGCCAAGTTTCATACAGATCCGTTCAATCGTTCGGGCGTGATTATGTAACAAACATCCATCCATACATCAATCCATACATCCAAACTTTCGCATTTATAATATAAGTATAGATTAGCAAGATTTAAGTATTACAGTGTTGATAAATACGTTGCTTCATAGGTATCGAGTATATTTTAACGTGGTCGCCGGGGACGTGAAGATGCAAATCTGCTTACTTTATTTATTCATTTAAAAAGAGTTCTCTCTCAGAATATGAAATGGCGAAACTTTTTAACGAGTCTTTTATCCAATCTTTTTGATATTTATTCCCAACATTGCTGTATACCTACAACTACATGAGAACTATAAATGAATTATACATTACTTTTTCACACATTTCTTATAAAAACCTTATTTCTTCGATACTAAGAAAGAGCTTGAATAAATAAATGGATTTATATTTCTGTAACTCATACTAATACTAATATTAAAAAAACACAAGTGCTTTGTTTGTTTGTCCTCCAATCACGCCTCAACAGAGCAACGGTTTTTAATAATAATATGTACAAAATATAATAATACTTATATTGAAGCATTAGTTTTACCTCATGCATTCGTCGTACATAATAACAATACAACATAATTTTTCTTATCGTACAATCTCGCCCATTGCCTAGCCCTAAGGTTATCTACAGACTGGTGCAAATCTTCTCATACAATGAAAATAAATATCCTGACTCACTCACTGATTGATCCTTCACCGCCCGGCCCGGTAAGAAAGCTGAAATTTTTCAAAAGCAGCGTGGTGGACTATGGAAGGACCTAAACTGTTTTCATTCCGAGAGGAGACGTGCATTTGACGAAATTTTAACAAAATCAACTTTCACTAAAAAAATTCAATGGTTCCCTCGCCATACTTTACGAAACATTCATTTTAAAGAAATATTATAAAATATACGGATATTTTTTAAAATTAGTGTTACGTGTAACATGTTTGAAGTAGAGCCATAGTAGAGCTAATTTACACACACGCACATTGTACAAGAGAATTGACTTATACTTGAATTGAATATTATACACTCATTATAGCCATAATCAAGGTATATCAGACCTAAAAGGATTGACCTAGGTAATTACTAGGCTGTACTAAGCCTAAAAGAAAAAGAAAAAGAAAATTGTATTACATCGTCACAAACGCTATCCCGAGGCAACAATCACACTCGATTATGTCATTTGTCGACAAAATTATCGATAATGGAGCATCGATATCGACATTCTGTCGGACGGCGCGCCCCGTCGACGGTAGTTTGTCAAATTAATGCCTCTTACAGCACTAAGCCGACAAGAGAAATGCTTCGAAAAACACGTCTCTATGCGGATGGAGAGCGAAGACTCCGTGGAGTAAGGACTGAATTTAGTGTTAGTGGTTACATTCAAAATACGAGTACATCAGTGAAAAAAACGACCGCACGCACAAACGTACGTACCTACCTACGTATACGCAAGAACGTACGCACCGAATTGAGTACCTCCTGCTTTTTTGGAAGTCTGTTAAGCATACAGAATTTCTCATTTAAAAAATTAACTAGTCAAGCCTGTGTTTTTTTTCCAAGTTGATATACGAGTACGTTTTTATGTTCGTCTAAAATTTATATAAACGCATCTGCGGTAGTGGTAACAGGTCGCTAACTACTTTCTATAAATGTAGAAAATTACATCTATACAGTCTCTTATTTTATTATATTTTACTTTTAAAATGGCAAAAGAATAATCATGGATATTCTATGTATAAAAATTCAAACTCAAGCTAATTTTTTTTATTCAAATAAACTACAAAGTACTTTTGAATCATCGAGTGTATGTACCACTGGTTCGGAATGCCACTCCTACCGAAATGGCTCAATATCATTGCAGACGAAACAATGGACTGGGCGAAACCACTTGTAATGGTTCCTTGATTTAAACGAAGACAGGCTAGGTTATAATTCTACCAATTTTATAGGTTCTTATCTTACTAACTAAATATTATCTTACTAACATTAAGCAATCTTAATGTTTGTAATAATCCATATACATACGAGAGTAGCATATTATAGATAGGTAATGTTAGCAGCAACCGCAGAATGCAATTACAGCGGCCGAAGACAAAGGCAATCTTGCGACACTGCGGGTAGCTGGGAAGCTGTGCCTACGGGAGAGCAACGTCACTGCATGTGATCAATACTAATCGCTCAGTGCAATTTTAGACTTGCCTTGACACAATTTGAAAAATTAAACTTTAAAGTTGAGGCATAGGCAATTGGAATGTGCCATAGTGTAGCGCCTAGCGAGCAGTGCAATAATCACATCTCAGCGGGACGAGGCGCGGAAATCGAACCGCCACCAGGAGCATTGGCCACAGACTGCTGGTGCTGATGTGCGGCGACGGTGCATATTATAGGTACTGAGGCACGTTAGGGCCACCACCTACGTCTACTTTTTGTAAGTCCGATAAAATTTCGCCAACAGTTGTCACCGATTTTGTGACCGATTCAACAACCTTTCATTTTCCACTGACAATCGGTTCGGCTAGGATGCCCCGTTTAATTTTTTGCCGTCAAAAACGTCTGATATTTGCAGAGCGCCTTACTGGAACGTCTGCGTAGCGCATAGGGATTCGTAAGTGTGTATTTCTCTATCTATCACGCTAGTCTTCATTTCAGGTGGACCCCAAAGAGCTATCAATTTTCATGGGTTAATGACAGGCATTCATACAAACTTTCATCTCCATAACTAATTTCCGATAATCATGAAATACATTTCTTTTGATATATTACTTACTAATAGATACCCGCGACTTTGTACGCGTGGAATAAGTTTTTTTTAAATTCCCAAAGGAACTCCTAAATTTTCCGGGATGCAAAAACTTACATCCTTTGCTCCGTTGCGGCGTAATTGAAGGACAAACCAATTAACGAACATACAAACACACTTTCGCATTTATGATATTAGTATGACTAGATAATGCCCGCAACTTCGCCCGCTTGAGTTACGGTTGATTGATTCCCGCGGGTACTTTCATTTTCCGGGATAAAAAGTACCTAGCCTAATAATTATCCTTCCCCGGAATGCAACCTGTTCCCGCACCAAATTTCGTCAAAATTCGTTGAACAAAAATGGTCCCTGAAAGTGGAGCAGACAGACAAACAAACAGACGGACAGATAGTCAGATAAAATTAAATAATAGCTGAAGCCCGCGACTTCTTCCGCGTGGATTGAGGAGTTTGGTTCCCGCTAGAACTGTTTAATTTTCTGGCATACCCTTGTGTTATTCCAGACTATAATCTATCTCTGTGCCAAATTTCAGCCAGATCCGTTCAGCTGTTGGGGCGTGATTGAGTAACAAACATCCATCCATCCATCCATCTAAACTTTGGCAGTTATAGGTAATATTAGCATAGAAGTACCTACACATAATAATATTATATTCACGTGGAAACACGTGCCACGACCGAAGCCAGCTTTTCGGCAAATATCAATGACGTCGTTTCACTGTGTATATATTATGTATAATGATGTGCCTACAGTCTACACTGAATTAGGTGGTTTCATCTCTCACTCTGAACATTCATAAAGAGAGATTAAGGAATACTTCTCACACCGTAGATTACCGAGGTAACATAAGCGCTCGGGGTTAGCACAAGATTTTACATTTAACCTGCAATTGTACTTCCAAGTTTGAGCGTAACATTTTCATATTAACTGCAACACAAAGATGCATCTCCTCAAATAATCGATGTAGGTTGTATCCTCCGTTTGGAAGATAGGTGAATTGAAAATGTAAGTAGGTTAGATTAGGAAATATAATTATAATTATAATAGCATGTAAGGTTTCGTTGTTAGTTCGTTACAGAATAGATAGTAAGACTTCATTGAATAAAAACCAACGACATTATAATTTCGAACGTGGACACTTTCACTTTCACAAGAAAAACTATCCCGTTTTCAAGCTTAACTCCGTTCGTTCGTAAGATGAATTTTTGTAGTATTAATCACGTGATCTTTAGATGATTTCCCTGGTGCAGTGGTGAGCGTTTTACTTTTAGTGTCATAAATTGGCGGTTCCGGGTTCGATCCTTGGCAAGACCAAATTGAGATATTATATTTCTTAGTTGTCTCTATAGTCTTGGCGGCTTTGGCTTTGAATACAAGGATGTATCGCCAAGCAATTTGGCGTTCTGATACCTACGTTGCCGTGTAGAAATCGATTAGGACTTAGGAGTAGGTATGGGTTTAATATAACAGGTTAGCCCGCTACCATCTAGACATTGGCATAGCATCAAGGGCTAAACGTGTAGTGGAAATAAAAAAAACATTTAGTAACGCGCATTTTGATTAGGCGACCTCCACTGAATTTTTGACTGAGTGATAAGTGAGAATACTCATTTAACTCTGACGTGTTGTGTTTCGACGTTCGAACTCTATCAACGAGATATTGGTACTCATTCTAACCCTTCTGAAATCCGAGACCCACTATCGCCTACGCTCTGATGCGGAATACTTCATAACAACTTCTTAACCTCACGTGACCGGTTTACATTGAGTCGTTGGGATTAGGTACGTAGGTATAAGATTTTCATTGTGCGCAAAAATAGCACTCAAAAATGGAGCACTCTCTGTTCTCTCACTCATATAGCCCGATGGGACGGCAAAGCGACACAAACGGAGCTAGGACTAGACCAACGAACTGGAAGGACCTGGGGACCCACCGCATTATTATCCCAAAAAAACCTCTTTTATTATGTGATTAATGAAAAGGGGTCACGACCCTCAGCAATGAAGAATACGATGCAGAAAGAGAGACCAACGACGCAATAAAAGTCAATATCTCGTATAGCGTGAGTGTAAACGTGAAGCAGATCATCAGCTATTCATACTTTGTTTCTGGAGCGCCGTTCGCTCCCCCCCCCCCCCCTGATCCCGCTCTAAGCCTCGCCCTCAACCCGGATACTGTGGGCCCATCATCGGGTTATCCGCCGTTTGCTGATGGATTACGATGATTATTCATATGTTTTATTAATATAATAGACGTTGCCCGCGATATTGTCCGCATGCATATTTTGGTTTTTTAAAAATTCCGCGAAAATCGCTTGATTAGCCGCAATGGAAGTATCGTAAGTAGAAGCTACAATCAGCCAATACGTTTTAAGCGAATTAGGTATATGACAACTAGTCAAATCGGTAACTTTTTTCGAACGTCAAAACGCGCTAAGTATGGGGTTTTGTATGAAATACTGAAGAATTGTGACGTCATCAAAGTTCGACGCACTTTTTAGGGTTCCGTACCCAAAGGGTAAAAACGGGACCCTATTACTAAGACTCCGCTGTCTGTCTGTCTGTCTGTCTGTCTGTCTGTCTCCAGGGCCCGTATTCTCTAACTCAGTGACTATCAAAAATGAAAGCCACTGACATATATGTAATATCCATTGAAGGTTTACTATGAAATGTTACTTTTTATTTCATAGTAAACCTTCAATGGATATTACATATATGTCAGTGGCTTTCATTTTTGATAGTCACTGAGTTAGAGAATACGAGCCCAGGCTGTATCTCATAGACCGTGATAGCTAGAAAGCTGGAATTTTCGCAAATGATGTATTTCCGTTGCCGCTATAACAACAAATACTAAAAATTAAAAAAATATATATATTAAGGGGGGTCCCCATACAATAAACGTGTTTTTTTCGTATTTTTTTGCTCAATATTAAAAACGGTAACAGGTAGACGGTTCAAATTTTCACAGAATATTAACTTGTATATTACCTTTCAAAATAAATAATTAAATATCAATAAAGTAAATATTAAAGGGGGGCTCCCATACAACAAACGTAATTTTTTGATATTAACAGTAAACCTCTACAAACAAAGTTAGTTTTGCGGTTCATTAACAAAGGTAATTATACCTACTTCTTGAGTACGGAACCCTCGGTGCGCGAGTCCGACTCGCACTTGGCCGGTTTTTTTACTTTAATCGATAGTTTAAAATAATTATTCAACATAATACTAACAGGAGATGTGGAAACTTCGTCTTTTGAGAAGTCGTCTATATAATATGTATATCACAAAAAGATCCAACACCCAATCGAGCTTCTAATTCCTTGGTCTTCATGGACTACCACAAAGTAAGGCGTGATTAATCTTTCCACCATTCTATTTTCCGGGGAAAAATCTCTTTTCACTCATCGGGTACGAGTATATCCATGCAAAAAAAACGTCGATCTGTTGTTCTGTTGCGGCGTGATTGAAGGGCCAAAAATCAATCAAAACTAACGGAGCTTACCAACAACAAACGCACTTTCACGTTTAAAAATAACCTACTTAGCAAATTTTATTGTTTTTCCCTTCAATAAATTGTGAAATAATTTCCAGAGCATAACCACCTACGCGATTCATAATTGAGATTCCTAATACCAAATTAATTTGAGCTACTTTAGACATCGGCTCTAATGAGGGCAAGGGTCCCTGGGGCGCGTCTCGGAACAATCTATTATATTGTTTCTTCCCCCGAAAATGTTGAGAATACGGTTTCAAAATGTATTTAAAAGTGACTTTTCCATCTCGGTACTTCTGAATGAGGCTGCCTCATCGATACATTATACCTATGTAGGTACAAGATAGGCCCTTTCGTAGAAAGCCGTCAAGAAAACTGTCCTTGTCCCTGCCATAGCGCAGACTAGATGGCGTTAGTAAAATAAGTTCACATTCTCTGTTTAACAGGGCCCGTCTATGTAAATAATCGAGGTCGTTCGTCGACCTTCATTTAAAAAACTGAAGTGGTGATAGCCTAGTGGTTAAGACACCCTACCTTCTCTATTGGGTAGCGGGTTCGATTCTCGGCCAAGCACCTCTTTTCGAAATTTTGTGCTTTTTAAGAAATTATAATTCACTTGTTTCAAACGGTGAAGAAAAAAATCTTATACTCGAGCTGGAAGGTGTGTAAAGTCTGCCAATCTGCACTTGGCCAGCGTGGTGGACTATGGTCACGCCTTTCTCATTCCGAGAGACGACTCGTGCTCAGTAGTGACTAGTAAAACGGCAATGGGTTGATAAGAGAGAGAGAAACATATTCTACTATATGTATATGTCACCGTAAGATTGTAAAAACCGTAACATTGTAATCTAACGCTTTTTTTTTTGATAGATTGTGAACAGTTGAAAGATTGTGAATCGTTCAATGTTCTAAGTGTCAATTTTTGAAATATTCATTGTACCTATTTACGTTTTCTTGTCTCCTTCTTGTAGGTTAGGTTACGGTTCGACATAAATAATCAAGTAGTGCCCGGCCGCACGTTATATTGTAATCATTCGACAGTTTACAATTTCGCGAGTTAGATTATAATCTAACGGTTTTTACAATCTTACGGTGACATATATAAAAACTTACATGCCTCAAGTTATAGTCCCGCTGGTTTGAGTTGTGCGTTCTATTGATCGTATTGAGCGTTCGATTACATTAGCGTCAAAGTAAAATAGTCCCAAAAACTCTAGATTTAAAGTCACAAATTCAGTACAACCGATTTTAATTTCAAAACGTATCGTTTGAAGCGCTGGATGTGAACGGACACACGAAATTAAGCTCTAAGACAATGCTATTAAGGTTCCTTTTACTTTGACGCTAATGTCATCAAACGGTCAATACAATCTATCGAATTTGCAATGTTAAAACTTAGACTGAGTGTACTGGTAGGAGATAAAATGTGCTTAAATATGCATTATAATCTGTTTTTCTTAACTTAAACAGAAGGTAAACCTTACATTATTATACCTCATTCATTCATTCATTCCTAGAACAGCAGATAAGACATTGTTACCGCGAATTTACGATGCAGTCGTAAAGTGCAAACCTAACTTGCATCCAAACGAAGTCGAAATTTCACGGAATGCCCTTCCGTAATCTTTAAATTAAGAGTGAATAGGCGTCTAGGTACTGGGGAAGCAAAACAAACATGAACAAGCTTAGATACGAGTTCCGAGTTTCGTTAAAATTTCCACGATTTATTTACTAACATTTTTTGGGACGAGCGAGTGATGTGTAGGTACTCGTCCGCACTAATGGAAACATCTTTCTCCGGACCGTTGTATGTTTGAACAGTCTATTCTCAGAAAATTTCGATATCGCGATTCAGGCTTGCATGTAAGTTATAAGTTTTCAGTTGATTATTATATATCCTTTATTGTAAGATACAATTAGCGCCATCTCGTTTACACTGTGGTAACCGCTACAAGGTAACTAATAACTATAAGTTTACTCTAAGAAAAAGTAGACTACATCAAGTAAAAATATAAGAAACGTAATAGAATTTCTGTAAAAAAATTAAATTAAGTTTTTCTCTCATAACGTTGTATGTCAAATGCAAAGACATAAATAGGTCTCGGCTGTAAGAGGCTGACCTAAGGCTGCGACTCCACGACAAGTGACAAGAGCAGAGTGGGGACTAGTGACGCGACGCAATGCGACTTTTTTTTATCCACTACAAGTTAGCCCTTGACTGCAATCTCACCTGATGGTAAGTGACGACGCAGTCTAAGATGGTAGCGGGCTAACTTTCTGTTAGGGTATGGCAGTTATATTAAACCCATACCCCTAATCGGTTACTACACGGCATCGTACCGGAACGTTTAATCGCTTGGCGGCACGTCATAGCCGGTAGGATTGTAACTAGCCATGGCCGCAGCCTCCCACCAAGCAAGACTTATTATAACTTCCATATTGACCTACGTGGCAACGTAGGCCAAGTAAAGAGCTACACTTTGATATTTACTTACGTGTCGCATCGCGTCGTGTTGCCATGTTCGCGCCCCGTGGTCCTATGAACGACAGAAACGACACCACGCGACACGGCGCGATACGACACCATAGAAAATGACAGACGTATCTACGCCACGTGAAGGCTCAGCTACTGTTTGGTACTGTCGCGTCGCGTCGCATCGCGTCGTGTTGCCGCGTTAGTCGCTCACCTGGGACAACGGGTCACGTAGGACAATCCACCACCACCACCACTACAGCCTATTAACGTCCCACTGCAGGGCACAGGCCTCCGCTCTCATAGGAGAGTGGGAATTAGAGCTTAGACCCACCACGCTGCTCCGATGCGAGTTGGCGGGCTTTAACGACTATTATCATGTTAGTGATAATAACCGGGACCGACGGCTTAACGTGCTCTCCGAGGCACGGGGGTGAAACACCGCCAACTTCCAACTCCGGGCTGGCACTGAGAATTTCTTAATTGAAAAACCCAATACCTAACTTTTTATGCCCGACCGGGAATCGAACCCAGGACCTCGTGATCCGCAGTCGACTATGCTAACCACTAGGACAACGAGGCAGTCAGTGCAAAGAGCAAAAACACACAACGGACAAGATAACATCCCTGCGAAACGTGTTCCCCATACGACGAGATGTCGTATGGGGAACACGTTTCATCCTGTCGCGCTAGTCTGTGCAGCTCCGTATAATATGTAGTACGCTTTTTGTCAGCCAAACAAATTATTTTAGTCCGTAGTGTCTTCTCGCCTGTCAGGAAAAAAGAATTATTATTCTGTACAAATACTTAAAAACTACATGACGCCCTAAACTTCGTCCACGAGGATTAAAGTTTTTTTATCCCGCTAGTATGAACTACGCTAAGGGGTACCTATAGAATTTAAAAACAAAGAATTCAATTACTCCATTTCATTATTTTTATTACATGTAGGACATACAGGCGTCGCTCAAGTTACGTCATGTTTTGACGCTACTGCACGTATCGTTTCCACTCCAGTGGAACCACGGCCTTAAACTTGAACTGTAACTGCAACAAGTTAGCCTCAAGTCGCGGCATTTACTTGTTATACTTATTACAAACTGCGAGCCCGGTAACTGCTGCCTGCTAACATTTTAAATGGGATGAAGAAAACTATCTCGAATCACATAGTTTAGACTTGTTTACGAGGAAAACGATTCAAATGATATTGCTTTATCTTTATTTTTTATTACGAGACAAGCTGATGCCCGCGACTTCGGCTGCGTGGACTGATGTTTTTTGGTTCCCGCAGGAACTCTTTAATTTTCCGGGATAAAAGGTATCCTATGTGTATTCCAGACTAATACTTTACAGTGGTGTTGGAAGTCGGGTTTTTGGAAAGAATTTTTATTTTTTGAAGGGTTAAAAAGATGCCCCTTATGTTACTTCATATTTTGACTCTACCACCGGTTCAGAAAACAGGATGATGACAAACTTTAAACCATGATAGATGAACAGTGTTTGGGTACAGTTTTTAAACTTTAGCCCGTGTTTTCTTAATCAGAATAAAAATAATTGTGTATTTTAGTACTGTTCTTCGACATTTCATCTCCAAGCATGGATAAAACAACTTTTAACGGATAGTTAACTTTAGATCGTAGTTTTTATAGAACGCTTTTAACTCTGCCACTTAGTAGAATGAGAAGTACTTTACATTTTTAATTTTAGCGCTAAATTAAAATGCGAGTAAGTATTTCTTTTATTGAAATAAATATGCATTCTTGCATGAATTTGGCGATCTTAATGGCATAGTGGTGAATGCGGGGGTCTTACATTAATTGGAAGGTCCCAGGTTTCATTCCCTGTATGAGCAATTCGGTTTTTTTTAATTCCTAAACTAGCTGTATCCCACGGTGTCACCAGTGTAGAACTCCAGTTAATATTATAAAATACTAGCTAATGCCCGCGACTTCGTCTGCGTGGTTAGAGGTTTTTTGGTTCCCGCGGGAACTCTTAAATGCCTAGCCTAGCCTATGTGCTATTCCAGACTATAATCTATTTCTGTGCCAAATTTCAGCCAGATCCGTTCAGCCGTTGGGGCGTGATTGAGTAACAAACATCCATACATCCATATATCCATCCAAACTTTCGCATTTATAATATTAGTAAGAAGATATGAAAGTGTGTCTGTCTGTCTGTCCGATATGCTTTAACGGCCCATCTTTTCAACCCGTTTCAACATTAGCATTTATAATATTAGTCTAAATATATAAAAGAAAAAGGTGACTAACTGACTGATCTATGAACGTTGGTGGTGGTGGTTGGTTATTTGGTGGTTTGGGAATGGATTCTACGAGTAGGAACGCATCGACGGTAGTCAAACATGCTAACTACTGAGCCACCGAGGCCGTTTCAAAATGTGATAAAGAACAAACAAACGGTGACAATACATCTTGATCGGGATGTGACGAAAATTGGAAAACAAATCGCGACGAAAATGTGAACAGCGAAGGGAGTAGTGAGGGGGTGGATATGTCGATAAACAAGGACCAATGTAAACAATGTTAAACATAACCAATTGGGTATTTGACAACTATTCAAATAAACTATTTTTAGTGATTATTAAATAGATGATATCCCATAAGTCGTAATATCCACGTCCCCTGTTAGATTTAAGTTGAATAACTATTTTAAACTATCGATTAAATTAAAAAAGTGCGTCTTTGATGACATCACTATTCAATATTTCATACAAAATTCTAAGCACGCGTTTTGACGTTTAAAAAAAGTTTTTAAACGGTCTACTAAAAATAGTTTTTTTTAGTAGACCAATTGACCCAACCGAGCTTTTCATGGCTCACTCTATATACTACGGCCTTTACTCCCGCGATGCACTGCGTTGTCGGCTTTATCGCCTAGAATTGAACACACGTTTGAAAGAAAATTTCAGTGGCAAACCCGTGCGCGATTGGAGGACGAGTTCCTTATGTTCGCATTGCACAAGAGATTTAAAAAATAAAAGCGACGGTGTAATAATATATGTAAAGAATGAACTTAAATGCTTTTTGTCCTTTCCAAATCTGGCAGATGCGAGCTCGATAATGTGTACCTTAAATGATACATTATGTCTCATTGCTATTTACCGATCTCCTTCTTTTAAACAAATAGATAATTTTCTTGACAGTCTTTTAACGGTCCTTACAAACTCGAGGCATTATAAGACTCTTCTTGTAGTGGGTGACATAAATATAAATATTTCTCAGCCAAGTAGTGATAATCGTTCCAATGAATATTTGAATTTTATTAGTAGTCATGGTCTCCTGCCAACTCATTTTTTTCCAACCCACGACAAAAGCTGCATCGACCATGTACTACTAAAAACGCAATTTAAAAATACTACCTTAGTACTACATGCATCAGTTACTGATCACTCGCCAACGATCGTGAGTCTTGATATGAAAATTTCTAGGCAAAATGTCTCAAAAATCCGCCAGGTCACTGATTTTGCAACTGTTAAAAAGAGCATCGATGAACAAAATTTTAGTGAAATAGCTGACTCGCAAGATCCGGCCTCGGCTGCAAATTCTTTAGTTGATACTCTGGGTAGGATTATTAAGACAAACACAAAGATAGCTCGCACGTCTCAGAAAAATACACCAATAAAACCCTGGATCACTCCCGGGCTCTTAAGGTGTATTAAACATCGGGGCCGTCTATACAAAAAACATAAAGCTTCACCCGACAATGAAACATTAAAAATTACGTATCATCGATACAAAAACTTTTTAAACGATTAAAGCGGAACTATGAAAAAGTAGAGTTTGAAAAAAATAAAAACAATACAAAGGGCACCTGGCAAGTCATCAAAAAAGTTACAAATATTACTCCTGCTCCTTCTTCTCCAAATGAACTGTTACAACTTCAAGCTGATCCTAAAACATCTCTTAACATCGTAAATAAATATTTTGTTGAGGTGGGAAACAAATTGGCGACTCAGATTCTTTCCCAACCGAATTCTTGCCCAACTAAATATGCTGAAAATTCTCTTCCCCAAGTGCACTCTTTTGGAATATTACCAGTTGATCAAAGGGAAATAGAAACTATCATAATGAGCCTAAAATCAAATAGCGCAGTTGGTTGGGATGGTATTCCAACTAAGGTTTTAAAATCTAGTTGCACTACCTTAGCTCCAATTATCGCAAAGATTTGCAATCTTTCTTTATCTAAGGGTATTTTTCCAAATTGCTTAAAGAAGGCTTTAGTCATACCAGTACATAAGAGTGGTGATAGAAGCAGTGTCAATAACTATAGACCTATATCAATGCTTCTTCTTCTTCTTCTCTCCCTGGGCTTTTCCGCACTTAAGCAAAGCTGCCCGTTGTGCGTGAGACCTCTGGTGCGACTCCCCGCCGGTTCATTCCAGCCAGCCGAGCTCACTCCAGAATCCAAGCAGGCCGCCCAGGTCGGCGAGGACTTCCGGGAGTGTTGCTGGGGAGCCAATGTATGCTTCTCGTTGAGTGGATACAGCACTACACTCAAGTAGTACGTGTCTTGGTGTCTCCTCGCTCTCCATGCAGGCTCTGCACAGAGGGCTGTCGGTTATACCTAGAACATATAAGTGTTTGTTAAGTGGACAGTGTCCTGTTATCATGCCTACAGCCGTTCTGAGTTTAGCTCTGTTTAAATTCAGTAGTTTCTTTGTTAGGCGTTGGTTTGGGCTGGGTATAGCCTCTTTTGTTTGTCTGCAAATGGTGGTGTTTGCCCATAATTCGGCATGTGTACCTACTGTTTGTTGTTTTAACCAAGTCTTGTACTCACTGAATGGTATTGGGACGATCGGTTCAGGTCCCATTACCTTCAGGTTTGAGGCTCGTCGAGCAAGTTCGTCGGCTGCGTCATTGCCTGTGTTACCGCTGTGACCTTTTACCCAGCTGAGTGATACCCTGTTTGTTTTTGTTAGTGTTTGTAGTGTGTTGTGGCAATCCAAAACGAGCTTTGATGAAGTCGTGCTTTTGGCTAATGCTCGCAGGATTGCCTGACTGTCACTATGAATGTTAATATGAAAGTTTGTTACCTGTCTGTCGGCCATAGCCATGGCCGCCGCAGTAATGCCGACGCACTCCGCTTGAAAAACAGAGTTATTCTTACCGAGCGCGCGAGCGATATGTATGTTTAGTTCGGGACAGTGCACTCCTGCCCCAGTGCCGTGGTTGGTTTTTGACCCGTCTGTGAAAACATCTATCGTGTCTATAGTAGTTTTGTGTGTTTCGGTCTCTGAGATGTTGATCTCATAGTCTTTCTCGATTATGTGTTCCTTCTGTGTCTTGTCACAGATCCATCCTAACATTGGACACTTCATGTTTTCACCTGACAGTATCCGGGTATGTGTTGTGTTTATATCTCTCCACAGCCCATAAGTCTTAATCCTTAGCGCTGCGAGGGTAGCTTCTTCTTTTATGTGAAGATGTAGGGGAGGGATTCCCAGTATTACCTCTAAGGCATCTGTTGGAGTGGTGTTCATGCAGCTAGTAATCGCTAGGCATGCTTGTCTTTGGAATTTTTGTAGTTCCTGTTGGGTTGTCGTTTGAAGCGTTCTAGGCCACCATACTAGTGACGCGTATGTTAATGAGCTTCTTACCACTGTCAGATATAGCCAAAGCATTATCTTTGGTTTTAGACCCCAGGTTTTCCCGATCATGCGTTTGCATTGATTTAGGATTATTGTTGTTTTTTGTATTTTCGTGTCTATATGTTTCTTCCAGTTAAGCTTGTTATCTAGAGTTACCCCCAGATATTTAACTTCTGTTGATAGTGTTAGATTTGTACCAAAGAGTGTTGGCATTCTTGGTACATCTGGTTTTCTTTTGTTTGTGAACAGTACTAGTTCGGTCTTTTTTGGGTTCACTGTTAGTTCATTTTCTTTGCACCATTTCTCTATGAGTCTCAGTGCATCTTGCATAATCGCACAAAGTGTGTTTTCGTGTTTGCCACCTATCAGAATCGTTATGTCATCTGCATAACCTATGGTGTAGAAACCGTTGTTGTTCATTTTTGTTATCAAGTTGTCAACAACCAGGTTCCACAGGATTGGAGATAGCACTCCTCCTTGTGGGCACCCTTTGGCTACTATGCCTTTTGTTATACCGTTAATGTCTAGTTGGATGACCCTTTTTTCAAGTAGGGTTCCTATCCATTGCCTTAGGGTTTTGGGTACTTCGTATCGTTGTAAAGCATTGTCAATGCTCTTAAAAGTGGTTTTGTCGAAAGCTCCTTCAATGTCTATGAAGGCTCCTAGTGTTGATAGTTTGTTATCTAGGTCGTGCTCTATCTTCGTTACCACGTTGTGCAGAGCCGTCTCTGTTGACTTGCCGGTGCTGTATGCATGTTGGTTTCGGTGTATTGGTATAGTTCTTAGGGCTCCATCTCTAAGGAAGCGGTCTCCGAGTCTTTCCAGCGTTTTCAGCAAGAATGATGTCAGGCTGATAGGTCTGAAAGCCTTCGGTTCGGTATAATCATTCCTACCTGGTTTGGGCAGGAATACCACTTTCACTTCTCTCCACGAGATTGGTATGTATTTAAAGGCTATACAGGCTCGAAAAATCTGAACTAGCCGCGGTGTTATCTCCGTAGCCCCCCACTGCAAGAGGGCGGGGAAGATTTGATCTGTTCCTGCTGATTTGAAGGGGTGGAACGTGTCTATGGCCCACCGTACCTTCTCATGCGTGATTATCCTGTTAGCTATTTCCCAGTCTGCTTCTGAGGGTGTATCCTGTGGATCATCCGCCCAGTCTGGGTTGTCTACTATTCTGCTGCCTGGGAAGTGTGTTTGTATGAGTGTTTCACTGACCTCTTTGTCGTCTTTGGTGTAACTACCATCAGTTTTCTTCAAAGTGCCAAGTGTGCGATTGTTGTCGTCGGCTAGAATTTTCCTAATTCTAGTCGCTGTGTCGTATGATTCTATGTTAGTGCAGAATCCTTGCCATGACTTGTCGTCTTTGCTTCGTACAAGTTTCTTGTATTGCGATTGCGCTTCTCGGAAGTTGTCCCAGTCTACGTCCTGTCTAGTGTTTTTTGCTCTATTGAATAGGTGCCTTAACCTTTGTCTTTTCTTTTCAAGGTCCGGGCCCCACCAACTGTGTTTTGGTTCCTGTTTTGTCTTTCGTGTCTTTAGAGGGCATGCTGCCTCGTAGCATGTCCTTATTTTCCGTATTAGGTCATCTACATTGTTGTCTATTTGTGACACATCCTGGATCTCAGCTGTGTCCTTCTGTCCTATGTGTCTTGTTATGAGTGTTTTATAATGTTTCCTATTTGTTCTCCTCGGATTTCTTCGAGGTAATTCTGGCGTTCTGGTGAGATCAAGTTCAAAACATATCCTGCAGTGGTCCGACAACGATGGTTCCTTGCTCACATGCCAGTTTTTGACTTGATCTACTATGTTTTGCGACGCTAGTGTGATGTCGATTATTGTTTGATATCTACTGGACACAAAAGTTGGTTCTCTACCTTTGTTTATAATGCTAAGGTTAGTTGTTAGTAAATAAGATGCCAACGACTCACCTCTTGCATTATTTTTGTCGCTACCCCACAGCGTGTGGTGCGCGTTGCTGTCAGCGGAGATAATCAGATCTATCTCTTGTTCTTCGCAATGGTTGATGAGGTCCATGACTTCCTTCGTGGGGATCTGGCCCTCAATTGGTAGATACAGTGATGCCAAGACTAGTGGTCTAGGCGTCCACCCGTTGTTCTTTTTCATTTCGTTATGTATTTTTATTACTGTTAGATCTCTGTAACAGTAATGTGTTAGCAGTGTTGCAGTGATGCATCGTGGTACGTATATACATGTTCGTGGAGGCTCTTGCGAGCTATGGTAAAATACCTTACCGTCGCAATTGCCGAGGCCGCAAACACGATTTGCCCGAACCCACGGCTCCTGGATTAGGGCTATGGTCTCGGCCGCAACCTCCAGCTGCTTTCTTAGGGTGGCCGTCGCAAGGTGTTTATGCTGGAGGTTGGTCTGCACTATTTTAAAGTGCGTGAATGTTAGGTAGGGGGGGGAGAAAGGTTCACAGGTCCGGGGACCGTTCTTCGTTTTCGGCCATAGGGGCCCATGTCTTCAGCAGCTCTTGAAGGTCTCGAGCTGCTGTGTCCGTCATGTCCGTCGTGTCCGTCCCCGCTTCCTCCTGCCACTCTGTCCTATCTGGTTTAGGAGTCGTCTATATCAATGCTAACAGCACTATCAAAAATATCTGAAAAGGTCCTAAATAAACGACTAGTTAGCTATTTAGACACAAAAAACCTTCTTTCACCTAATCAGTACGGCTTCAGGAAAGGAAAGTCCACTGAGGACGCTGCGCTAGATTTAACTGAAACTATATCACGATCATTAGATCAGAAACTAAAATGCGTTGGTGTATTCTTGGACTTGTCTAAAGCCTTTGACACTGTTTCTATCCCCATACTACTGACTAAACTGGATAAAATAGGAATCAGAGGTATAGCACAGGACATTTTCAAAGATTACTTGACTAACCGTACTCAGCAAGTTAAAATAAATGAATGCCTAAGTGATGATATGCCTCTATCCTATGGTGTCCCCCAGGGAAGCATATTGGGACCTACGCTATTCCTCGTCTACATAGACAATCTTTGTCGCCTGTCTATTCCAAACTGCAAAATTATATCTTATGCAGATGACACAGTCTTACTTATAACAGGGAAAACGTGGGAAAACACATTTAAAAATGCTGAGTTCGCTTTAAAAAAGGTATCAGATTGGTTGGCCGCAAATTTGCTTAGCTTAAATGTTAGTAAAACTAAATTCCTTACCTTTTCACCTTCCGCTGTCTCTCAACCTCCTATTGATATGTGTAAAGTGAGAGCGCATGTCTGTAGTGATTTTGATAATTACTCAAATTGTGATTGCCCTGCTGTAGAATATGCTACTAATATAAAATATCTTGGACTTATTATAGATAATACTTTGTCTTGGAAATTGCACATATCAAATTTAACATCAAAAATAAAGAAATTAATAAAAAAAAAAAAATTTGTTTATTTCAGACAATTTAGAGTCCATATTATTTTGTTAGTATTAATTTAAATAACTTAAAAACTATGTTAGTATACACAAAAATAAAACATAAAACAAAATAACTAATTTAAATATCTGCTGTTGCACGCTGGGGCACTAGGTACATACATATGCGTATGTATCCAGTGCCTCAGCATGGGGCAGTCCGGCTTATCACCTAACACCCTCAAAATGACATTGGAACTTCCCCTCAGTCTGCGCATCAGCGATGCGACTCGTTTGCGCATGACAGCATAAAAGTCGTCGGTGTGCGCGTACGCAAACATAGCCGACGCACTACAGTGCCGGGGGAGCCCCACCATCATAATTATAATCATTAATATATACATATATTTAAAAATCTTAGGTCGTCGGCTGATAGGAGTACTATCTTTATGGTATATTACGCTATAGTCCAATCGCTACTCATGTATTGCATATCAGTCTGGGGAGGTACCAACAAGACAACATTGCTACAGCTAGAGAGAGCACAAAGATCTGTTTTAAAAGTTATGACAAATAGACCTTTTAGATTTCCCACAATAGATCTGTATAAAGATTGCAAAGTTTTATCAGTCCGACAACTTTTCCTATCACAAATTATAAAACGAAAGCATAGCTCCCTCAGCTACGATAAAAATCAAGTAAAGAGAAGGGTGGACCAAACCTTTCGTACAGAAGGACACAAAAGTAAACTTGCTGGGAGACAGTTTTACATAATCAGCTCTAGACTTTACAATAAAATTAATAAAGCAATTAACATAAATCCTTTTAATAAAAATGAATGTAAAAAACGTGTTAAAGAGTGGTTACTTACTCAATCATATGTCGATACTGAAAAACTGCTTGAAGTGCTAGTTTAACTAAAATTATTTTTATTATAAGGGTATAACCTATATTTACTCATTCTATTCACACGCGCACTCACAATCACACACACACTCACATGCACGCATACAAACACACATACACACACTGGTTAATATTAAAATTATTCTTCCATCCCTGTCTATCCCGTTAGCCACATATTTCCTTTCTCCTTTCCCCATTCGCCTATTTTCGCGACCTCATTCGCCCCGAAGACGCATCAACGCGCGGCCGTTTAAAAATCATAGTCGCGCGCGCACCGGCAAGTCTAACAATATGGCTGCTGCAAATTAATTAACACGCTATGCTAAATCTCTTTATCGCTAATCCGCCTCAAAAACTCTAAACTACGCTGTGGTGTGTTATGTTAACCTGCAGGAGTGTGTGAAAGAGAACAAAAGCAGACAAACTGGACTTCGCAAGAGCAACGGAATCACGTATGTCCATTCCTGTCTTTTTTCCTATAGCCTTATTCCTGCATCTCTCTTCAGAAAGGCTTTGACAGTCCTCCTTTCTAGCTATCGAAGTAAATTTACATACTTTTACGCTTAAAATACACCATAGTTTTTGGTTCTTCGAACCGGGATTAACCAGTTTTGGTTCGACGCCACGCCTTTGATATGTCAATCCGCCATATTAATTTACTTATAACTCTTATAATTAGTAAAATAAATCATAATAAGCTATTTTATGTATATTATTTCATAATTATCGCTTTAACGCTATTTTATATGTATTGTATACATTATAATAACATATTTATATGAAGAAAAGCATAATAAGTTGTTTTGTGCATATAACTTCATAATTATCGCTCCATAAACGCTATTTTATATTATGTAATCATATTTTTATTTTAACATAGTTTTAATTAACAAAGAACCACTCTTTGTTTATCTCGCAAAAAAGATATTATACATCGCAAATACAACGCCAAGTAGGTGTTACGTTTATATTTAGGCAGAAGAATAAGTAATTTCTTCTATAATCTCACCCGCAAATCTAAATTATTAAATGTAAAACCTATAACGTTGTTTACTCGTAAGCAAAGTTATAAATAGATTCAATAGACAGTTCTTATCTCAAACACCTATAGTTCTCGATGCGCCGGCTATTTGTCAGATGCTTGGTCAGGTGATTGAGTCATAGGTACCTACTTAGTTATTATAGTGTTATCGACCGCCAGCTGTCTTTTGCATCTCTAAGAAACATTTATGATAATATTCAACCTTCTTTATAGAATAACAGGCTGTGTATTTGTTATAACTAGTAATTCCTTGCTATTAAGTTATTGCTTATACTTGGTAGGTCAAATATAACGCTTTATTAATAACGCCAATTATAATTTATTGATTCCTTTATTAAGTAACATACATTTTTAAAATTCAAGATGAATAAGAGTGATCAGTCTCCGCCAAAACCATACAATAAAGATGAATGTCATATGCTATTGCTCGAATCAAAACGGGATGTTTTATTTTCTCGTATGCAAAGTATGACATATAAGTCTCAGTATACAGTATAAGTCTCGTATGACACCGCTTCGCAGGTAAAGGATGATCATAGCAAATTGTCATTATTATTAATGCAGACTTCGAATTTAAATACGCTTCGCAAGGAATTTGAGTCAAATCTGGACCTTTATAATACTGCGCTTTTAAAGGTAAATCCTAAATCAAAGATTAGCTATCAATCTTGGACTTCTTTTGAAGAAATGTTTTGTTTTGTTAAACAAATATTAGAGATTAATTCAAATAGTAATAACAGAAACTCAGATAATTCTAAATCGCCCTCAATTTCTAGTTATCCTACTGTTAAATCTCGTCTCCCACCCATTGATCTTCTAGAATTCTCTGGAGAACAAAAGCAATGGTCCTTATTTTATCAACAGTTTAAAAACTTGATACACGATAACCCTAACTTATCTAACAATGAAAAAGTATCTTATTTAGTTGGAAAATTGAAAGATAAGGCCTCATCGGTTTGTGCAGGGTTGAATGTGTCAGGTGAAAATTACGATATTATTTGGAAGGCCTTAATAGAGAAATATGATGATCCTCGCTCCTTGGCTAGCTCTTATTTTAATCAGATATTAAATTTTAAGTCTCTAAATTATAATACCGCCGCTGGCCTTGAATCGTTTTTGAATAATTTCAACTCATCGGTTGACGCTTTAAAACAATTAAAATTAAATGATCTTACTGACTTTATGTTATTACATCTCGCGCTTCAAAAGCTTGATTCAGATACTGTAAAACTTTTTGAGATCACTTATCGTAAAGAAAAAATCCCTTCTTATGAAAGTTTGGTCGAATTTGTTAAGGAACAAAGTAAAGTTCTGTCTAGAGGGAATAATTTTAAACAGTCTGATTCCCACGCTGGGAATAAATCTAACTCTAAAAATTCGCCTGTTGTTAAATTAACTAAATCCTTTGTTAATACGGAGGATAACTCTAAATCAAACAATAATAAATGCGTATTATGTAATAATGAAAAACATAATCACTTGTATAAGTGTCAGAATTTTATGAAATTGACACCTAAAGAGAGATTTGAAATAGTGAAGAAGAATTCTTATTGTGGGAATTGTTTGAGCAGTATTCACAGGACTTCTTCCTGTTCTTCTCCACGCAATTGCAGTCATTGCAATCAGAGGCATTCTTCTCTGCTATGCTTCGCCCACGCTTCTAAATCTAATTGTAGTGTCGTAGTTAATAATTCTGCGGCACAAAACGCACTGCATTTATGTCCTTTTTCGCTACCCGCTAACCAGGCCGAACTTAAAGTTATGCCTATCACTAATGAATCATATTCTTCCGCTAATTTGCCGGTTGCTGAGCCAGCTGAGCAAAACGCTCAAATTGAGCATTCATCTCAAACGCCTATTGGTGGACACGCATCCTTATGTACCATATCACGTGATTTTCACGATCGCTCCGCTACTACATTATTAGGTACCGCAAAAATAAAAGTTATTGATAAATTCAATCGCACTCACTTATTGCGATGTCTGGTTGATCCTGGCTCGCAAAGTGATTATATTTCTAAGGCTTGTTGCAAGAGATTGTTGTTGCCTGTGTATACGCAAAGTCGATTTTCTGAAGTTCAGGGGATCGGTGGAGCTTCTCAAAAAATACTTGGGATCTCCGAATTTAAATTCAAATCTCGATTTGATGACGCAAGAGAATATAATATACGCCCTCTGGTGGTGGAAAAAATTACTTCTCAGCTACCTGATACGCAAGTTGATGTGTCAGCGTTAAATAATTTTATTAAAGATATTCCTCTAGCTGATGATAGTTTTTCTAAACCGGGAAGTATTGATTTATTAATTGGAGTAAAGCTTTATTGCGATATTTTGCTTTTTAATAAAATAACAGGTAACAATAACTCCTTGTCGGCCATAGAAACCACGCTAGGCTATGTTATCATGGGTGACGCGCCTATTGCTTCTCAACCTTCACATACTTCCGCTTTTTGCGCTCTCAGTCGCGACCTTCTTGATAATATGTTAGAAAAATTTTGGAAGGTGGAAGAAGTACCTCAAGAGAAGTTTTTGAGTCCCGACGAACAGGAATGTGAGACTATTTATTCTAAAACAACTACTCGCAATACCGATGGTAGTTTCTCAGTAGATCTCCCTTTTAAAGAAAGTCCTGATAAATTAGGAAATTCGTATATTGCAGCTAAGAGAAGATTTCTATTACTTGAAAAGAAATTCGAAAAATCTCCTGACTTGCGGATAAAGTATAACGAAGTTATTCAGGATTATTTAGATAGAGGAATTATTTCTAAGGTTTCTCCTGAGGAGAGTACATCGCCTGGTTTTTATTTACCTCACAGACCTGCTATACGCAACGACAAGAGCACTAAAATTAGAATAGTTCTAGATGCTTCTATGAAATCGGACTCGGGTACTTCGCTAAACGATATTTTACATACAGGCTGTAACTTACAAGCCGAAATTTTTAATATTTTAATTAATGTTCGCTTATATAAAATCGCTTTTTTCGCCGATGTAAGGCAAATGTATTTATGCATTGAAGTTCATCAACCGCACCGTAAATATCAACGAATCTTGTATAGATTTTCTAGTAATGAACCGCTAGACACTTTTGAATTTAATCGTGTCACCTTCGGATTACGCTCGTCTCCTTTTTTAGCACTTAGGACTCTCCGCGAAGTAGCTAAACAAGAGAGAGAGAGATGGCCTGTCGCTGCTGAAATCATCGAAAGAGACGTTTATATGGATGATCTCGCTTCCTCTGCCTCTTCAGCTTCAGAAGCAGTAGAGATAGCTATGCAGTTAATACAGATATTTAAATCTGGAGGATTCGACTTGATTAAAATGGACTAGTAATTCTCCTGAATTGTTACGTCATATACCGCAAACGCACAGGCAGTCTGAAGGTATATCTTTCGATGATGAACACACTTTTAAAATTTTAGGTCTTCATTGGTATCCCGCTCATGACTCTTTAACATTTTTTGTGTCTCAACCCTCGCTAACTTGGACCAAACGCACCATTTTATCCGTAACCGCTCAACTCTACGATGTGCTAGGACTCGTAGGCCCTGTAATTCTTTATGCTAAATTGATTATGAAAGAATTATGGATTATTAAATTGAATAGGGAATATGCATGTATTTTTTTTATTTTTTAAAACCATTCTTTAAGTAATTATATAACAGGAAAAAAATATAACACTTGCACAATTTTATCAAATAAGCTAAGAAAAATTAATTAAAACTACTATCATTTTCGGACGATTTAAACGCCCACATTTTGGCGCGCTCGTTCTGTGACGTCACGGTGCATTCATTGTCGTCGTTCGACGTCGTTTATTCATAGGAATAAATTAACAACGAAGTGTTTGATTCACAGATTTAATAAAAGTGAGTGAAGTAAAGCGTAAAAGATTATTATATTGTGATGGAAGAGCACCCAAAAGCTTATTATAAATATTGTATTGTCTCTATGTGCAAAAATAATATTAAAACTGCACCTGACTAGATTTATTTTCATATGCCCAAAGATGCAAATATAAAGAAAAAGTGGTGTAAGGTGATGAGGAGAGAAAATGTATCGTGCTTGAGTAGTTTATATTGTTGTGAAGATCATTTCGACGTGAGTATTAAATATGTATATACCTACCTATCAAAAATCTTTTTCATTAGGACTCGCGAGCATTATATACAATAAACTAACCTAAAAATTTAATTAAATGTTCATAAAACTGTTCTGATTCTCTATATTTTTACTTATTTATTAATGTTACAAATTTATAAATATTATGATTTTCATTGCTGACTACGAGTGTTGATTTTGATCACAAAACGTTATAACAAGGTTTTTTTGTTTGCACTGTTGATAAGTTCTATTGGAAAAGAATTTCTCAGTTGCCTTGACAAAACCGCTTTCAGTCATTGTGGCGAGTCTTTTTACCCGACTGCGGAACGCACAGGGTTATTTCACAAGGAATCACTGCTTTCAGTAAATAATTCCCAAAAACACTAATAATTTATCATAAATAGCGGCAAAACAATGCGAATAACCTTCAATAATCATACAAAACAAGCGACCTGTCAACAGTCGACACAGACTAGAGTGGATGGTGACGTCATGTTTCGTTCCGCCAATAGCGTTGCGTTTTGGCGGAATTTGAAAAAGACTACTTTTAAATAATTAAATTTATTAATAGAAACATGATAATTTGTAAAAATAATCATCTGAATATGTTTATTTAGCAAGAAAGAATACACATAATTTTTTTTGTCCATTTCTAAATCACATGCATATTCTCTATTGGGACGAGACACTCCCCACGCATATTTTAGAAATTTGGAATCAATACATTTCTGAATTACCGCTTCTTTCGGAATTTAAAATCCCGAGACATTTAGGCGTGGAAAAGGAATCGCAAGTTTCTTTACTGGCTTTTGCTGATGCCAGTGAGAAAGCTTATGGTTGTGTGATTTATACGCATGTAACCAACGGTACTGAAAAACCCATAGTTTCGTTGGTTTGCTCAAAATCCAGAGTTTCATCGCCTTCTAATCTAGTCACGCTGGCTAGATTAGAGCTAAACGCCCTTGTTTTACTCGCAAAATTAGTCCACACCGTTTACGATACATTGACGTCGCGACACTCTATCGATAATGTTTACGTATTCTCTGACTCTACTGTTGCCTTGTGTTGGTTGAAGTCTTCGCCACACAGATTTCAAACTTATGTCGCGAATCGTATATCGCAATTCCAGACGCTTTTATCAACGGAATGTCTCTATCATATCCCTGGAATTGATAATCCTGCGGATTGTATATCCCGTGGACTCTTACCCTCGCAATTATTAAAACATGATCTTTGGTTCAATGGACCTTCTTGGGCATCCTTGCCCACTGATCAATGGCCCATTCACAAATTTTCGCCTACGACTAGCTCCTCTCTACCAGAACAGAAAACTTCATCGCTACTTACTCATCATGTTGATGAAAATCCTCTATTCACTTTGAGTACGAAGTTTTCCTCTTGGAATAAATACCTTAGATCAGTGGTGTACGTATTAAGGTTTATTAAGAAATTACCCAAAAGAAACACCATAAATGCTGATGATTTAAATTTCGCGGAATCAAAGGTCATTGAAGTTGTTCAAAAAGCAAATTTCGCTGATGATTTAGAAAAATTAAAAAAGGGGCTCTCATGTTCTCGAGGTATTCAAAAATTGAGCCCGTTTATTCGCGAAAACTTAATACATGTCGGTGGTCGCTTGAACTATTCGTCATTGGATTACTTTCATAAACACCCTATTTTGTTGCCTAGAAAGGGACATGTTATTGATTTATTAATTGATTATTATCATCGCGAAAACCTGCACGCAGGACCTCAGGTCTTACTGTCCTTAACGAGACAAAAATTTTGGATTTTATCCGCTAGGCGCGCAATAAAACGACTCATTCATAAATGTATTAAATGCTACCGGTTAAATCCAAAGCCTACCTATCCTTTTATGGCTGATTTGCCGCCTTGTCGTCTAGAACAGGCTAATGCTTTCACTCACACAGGAGTGGACTATGCCGGCCCTCTGTATATAACACTAACTAGAGGACGAGGAATTCGTAAACAAAAGGCATATCTTTGTTTGTTTATATGCTTGGTAACGAAGGCTCTTCATTTAGAACTCGCACCTGATTTGAGCTCCGCTTCTTTTTTAAATGTGTATAAAAGATTTATATCTAGAGCTGGAGCGTCTTGTAAATTCCTTTACAGTGACAACGGAACTAATTTCGTGTCCTCTAAGGGATATTTTAATGAATTATTCACGTTATTAAAAAGTGATGAATATTTTAAGGAATTTAGTTACGAACTCGCTAAACATCGCATCTCTTGGAAGAATAGTCCTCCAACTGGTAGCCATTTTGGGGGAATATTCGAATCTAATATTAAATCCGGGAAATCTATTCTTTTTAGGGTTATAGGGAACCAGATTTTAACTTATGAAGAAATGCTCACTGTGATCACGCAAGTAGAAGCTATATTAAATAGTAGACCGCTATACGCTTTAAGTACAGATCCTTCCGAGCCTTCAGCTCTCACTCCTGCTCATTTTCTAAATAAAGTTCCTTTAGAATTTTTACCTGCTCCAAATCTCAGCGGAGAACGAGAGCAATTATTGAGTAGATTCATGCTGTTGGACTCTTTAGTTCAATCCTTTTGGAAGCGTTTTAGATCAGAGTATTTACACACCTTGCAAACCAGGGAAAAGTGGAATACTATCTCTCCGACGGTCAAGGAAGGAACTGTAGTTTTAATAAATGTTGATAATGCTCCCCCTTTGCAATGGCCATTGGGAATTATAACGCGCTTACTGCCCGGTAAGGATGGCACAGCCAGAGTTGCTGAGGTAAGAACGAAGAATGGTTACTTTGTACGACCTATGGTCAAGCTTTGTCCTTTACCTAATCAGTAAGGATAATTAACATTTAATTAAATGTATATCTTATTAACATTAATAGTATAGTAATATATTTAATCGCTCTTATTATATTAATCGCTTTATTATTTAAAGATAACACCTAAAGTTATCTAATTCTTAAGTATATTTGTATAATATGTTTAAAATACTCTATTTCTCTATAATTGCGAGCTGATAGCTCACAGGCGGGGCTATGGTTAATATTAAAATTATTCTTCCATCCCTGTCTATCCCGTTAGCCACATATTTCCTTTCTCCTTTCCCCATTCGCCTATTTTCGCGACCTCATTCGCCCCGAAGACGCATCAACGCGCGGCCGTTTAAAAATCATAGTCGCGCGCGCACCGGCAAGTCTAACAATATGGCTGCTGCAAATTAATTAACACGCTATGCTAAATCTCTTTATCGCTAATCCGCCTCAAAAACTCTAAACTACGCTGTGGTGTGTTATGTTAACCTGCAGGAGTGTGTGAAAGAGAACAAAAGCAGACAAACTGGACTTCGCAAGAGCAACGGAATCACGTATGTCCATTCCTGTCTTTTTTCCTATAGCTTTATTCCTGCATCTCTCTTCAGAAAGGCTTTGACAGTCCTCCTTTCTAGCTATCGAAGTAAATTTACATACTTTTACGCTTAAAATACACCACACACAAACACACACACTCACACATACACACAAACACTCTTATCTTAACTTCATTATTTAGATATAGCTTAAACATGTTCATTCCTATTTACCTACCTGCAGATTACATATAATAATATATTGTGTATAAAATGCGCCATTTATTTAAGGAGAGCACTGTCGCCTAAATCTCAGGTTTATACCTACCTTAGGGACAGTTGGTTTCTGTATGTACCTATTCTGTTATGTAACTACTGTATTTAAGAATAATTATGTAAAATTGTAAAATGCAGAAAATATTTGTTTCTATGTTACTTTGTGCAATAAACATTTTATTATTATTATTATTATATTATTATGTAGAGCACGGGTTGAAGGGAGAGTCGGCGTCTGGCGCTTCAAGCCCGTACGGAGGTCGGGACAGTGCTGCCTTCTGTTGAGCACGCAAACGGAAATACGCCGCTTGGGTAGCATACCCTTGAAGTAAGGAAAGGAGTGGCAGAACCGGCAAATAAATATTTTTCTCTCTTTCCATAATAATTTGAGATACACAGTTCGGTTAAAAATAGTATACAGATCGTTGAGCAATGTCTCCCTCTATATTATATTTTCGAACTTTTCATCAGATCTTATCAACACCCTGGTGGGAGGCTGCGGTCGTGGATTAATTCTGTCGAATAGTTTCAGCAAGATGCCGTAATAGACAAACAGAAAAACGCTTAAGCTGATGAACGTGAACGTGATTACCGCGGGAACCTTTTAATTTTCCAAATTTCATCAAAGCGATTGAATGGATGAGCCGCGAAAGCATAGCAGGCAGACACACTTTCGCATTTAAATTATTAGTATGGATATTATCGACAGTCGCCCACTCTATCAATTTGACTCTAACAACACAGTATAAGGCCTTCACAATTCAACGGAAATCAAACAATTCATATCGCGGTTTGTATGTTTGTTTCTTCTACCCCCCTCTCCCTCCCGCGCACTCACTGTCTCATAAGTTAGACAAAGATGGAGGGTGTGAGGGGAGGAATTTACTGACGGTAAATGTTGTTAGGACCAATAATAATGATTGTTTCTTGAAAGTCATTGATACAGAAACCCTAGATAGAAATCCAATAGAATGCAGAATTTGTTTCATTTGATAATCGATATTTATGATTGAAGAGACTTCCTCCGCGTGAGTTTAGGTTTTCTTAATCCCTACCCCTGGTTGGAACGGGGAACCCTATAATTTTCTGCGATAAAAAGTCTATATTCGTCTCCGCAATGCAAGATATCACACCATTAACAAAATTTCGTCAAAATCGGTTGTTGTTGTTCTTTGATGTGTGGCTTTTGTTTGCGCCGGCACAGCCAATGTCGCGTTACTTGGTGAAGACTGCTTCGGATTTCTGAATGAATGTCCGTATCGGTTAAGCGGATGATAGACAAACACGCTTTGGTATTTATGATAATATGACGTATCAAATCAAATTAAAATAACTTTTATATGTGCTTTTGAAACGTCAAATGACTCGTCGTCGAATTTTGAGTCATTATCATCGTCAACATCATTGTCGACTCGGGTTGATGATAATAATACAAAATTCAAATGTGTTTTCCTTTAAATAAACGTTTGCATGTGTGTGCGTAGTACGCACTATGTATCTATGGTGTGTTTCCTATATCAGCGTGTTTGTACGGGACGCTTTGTCACCCAAATTCGCGGTCGTCAGTATAATTGAAGTGAACAACGCGGGCGCGGCGGCCATGCGGCGGCCATGCGGCGGCCATGCGGCGGCCATGCGGCGGCACACAATGGCGGCCGTTCACGATCGTTTGTCTGATTCATTCTAATGGCTTACTTTTTAATTTGTCGGCGAATCGCCGGATAAAGGCTTTGGCACTTTTATGATGGAAACATACTTGTAACGCGACACGCGGCGTGTTCACTTCAATTCAAATTTTTTGTAACAAAAATCAAAGGTTCTATAATGTCATTCCGACTGATTTTCGGCCACGGCGGCCTATCTCCAGAGAGATTAGCCATCTGCGTGGGAGATATTATACTTAGTGCACATGTGTGTGCGCTTAGGTGCACTCTCTGTTCCTCTCATAGGCCGGTGGGACGGAAAATCCGACACGACCGGTGAGAGAACTGCTCTCCGAGACACAAGAGTTCTATACAGTAATGTCAACCTCAACGCGAAATCGCTAAAGGGAAAAAATTCAGGTCGACAAAATTCCCCGTCATTCACTTCTAATATAGATTCAAATGGTTCAAATGGTTCACGCGAATGTTTTGTTCTGTCCGGTCCGTAGTGTATGAGTTGTCTGTCTATGGTATTGTAGCTCCCAAACGGATGGATCAATATTGATTTAGTTCTTTTTATTTGAAACGTGCCGAGTGTTCTTAGCTATGATTCAAGAAAATCTGTCTAACTTTTTGAAGATAATCAACTGCGTATAATTTTCTAGGTTAGAGTTCGCATTAACGCATCGAGGGTTTTCAAATTGTCAATTGATATCATAACTAGCTGATGCCCGCGACTTCGTCCGCGTGGTTTAAGTTTTTTTAATTCCCGTGGGAACTCCTTAGTTTCCCGGGATAAAAAGTAGCCTATGTCACTCTCTAGGACCTCAACTATACCCATGCTAAAATCACGTCGATCCGTACCTTTGTTGCGGCGTGATTGAAGGACAAACCAATAAACCAACAAACAAATACTTTTGCATTTATAACATTAGTATGAAATACTAGATGTTTCCCGCGAATCCCTGAGATGCCATTTATCTCTATACCAAATTCGTTAAAACTGGTTAAAACGATGGGCCGTGAAATCGTTGCTCAAACAGACAGACACACTTTCGCATATACAATAACATGAGTGTGAAATACTCGCATGGCGTTTTGTCAATGTGTTCATCTCATAAGGCTGTTGTTCAAACTTCAAACCGTCGAACGCTAGAATTGGGAAATTGAGGGGTAAAAACGAAACCAATAATTGTCTTTCGCTTTGATGATTTGTTTAAAATATGCGTTAGTGAGCAACATTTATTGTTTGATTATTTTTGATGCGATTTTGTGTAAAAAAAACTTGCCACTGGATTTAAGAAATGAAAATGTTTTATATGCTATTAAATAATTTTGTTGTTACTAACTAAAAAGATGTTGTTTTAAGCAGTTCAGTAACGGTGAAGGAAAACATCAATGGGACACCAGAATTCCTAAGAATTTTATATAATACTCTGCATGGTGTGAAAAGTCTGCCGATTCGCACTCGGCCAGCGTGGTGGACTATGGCCTTTTCATTTCAAGAGGAGACTCGTGCACAGCAGTGAGCCAGCAATGGGTTGCTGATGATCTATAGGTACTAATATTATTACTTATTTTTTGTACTCATTTATTTCAGGCAACAATTTCCATATAAAATACATATAATACCAAAATAAATAAAATAATTATAAATGGATGGATGGGTGGATGGATGAGCGTTACCCAATCACGCCGGAACGGCTGAACGGATTTAGATGAAGTTCGGCACAGAGATAGAGTATAGTCTGGAACATAGGCTACTTTTTATCTCAGAAAATTAAAGCGGGAACCAAAAAACCTCAATCCATGTGGACTGAGTCGCAGGCATCAGCTAGTAATATTAAGTATATTAAAAGAAGTGTTTTGACGACTTCCACTTGACGACGTGTGCAGTGCTGAGCGCTGTTGTCTTAACGTAGGAGGTCCAGAGTTCGATTCCCGGCAGGGTCAATTTGGGAATATAATATATGGTCTGGTCTGGTGGGAGGCTTCGGCCGTGACTAGTTACCACCCTACCGGCGAAGACATAATATCGCCAAGCGATTTAGCGTTCCGGTACAATGCCGTGTAGAAACGGACTAGGGTAATGGGTTTATTATAACTGCCATACCCCAACAAGTTAGCCCGCTACCATCTTAGACTGCATCATCACTTACCACCAGGTGAGATCGCAGTCAAGGGTGTAGTCGTGTAGTGGAATTAAAAAAAAGTGTGACTGTGCAATAACGAAAAAAAGTTTCCCCGGTGTTTATGAATAGTTTAAACCGCATCATAATTGGCACAGCAGCGCAATACATTCATAGATAAGGTAGAGCTGAGAGTGAATCCAGTAGTCAAGCTATTCGCGCTGTACTCGTAGCTGTCAGTGCGGTGCGGGAACTGGAGCACGCTGTATATAGCGAGCGGGGCTAGGGCTGCCACGTGCACGAAGTAAGAGGAGACACTGTCTGATGCTGAGATCTATAGGGCGTACTTTGACTTGGCTCAGACTTTACTTAGAGTTAAAACGAGATGGACTTATATGAGTAACATAAATCTGTCTCGTTTTAACCTTAAGTCTAAGCAACTGTCTGACTTTGCTTAGGTCTGATCAAAGTCAAAGTTCGCTCTATAGATCTCACACTGAGACTACATAGCTTGACTTCATGCAGACTCTTCAGGGTCTATACTGCCAACGTTTAAAGCAAATGCTTAAGCAATATTACTCTAAATTACAGTTACGTATCTTGACGTTTATTAAATGAGGATTATAATTCTAAAACACGAAAGTCAACAATAATGAAACTGGCTTTAAGCGTTGGCAGTGTGGCCCCAGTTATCTGTCTTCTTCTTTTCCTCTAGTACAGTCAAGACAGTCTGAAACGCGCCACAAACCAGCGGGATGAAAGCGACGGGACACCACGCGACGCTATACAACCCCATAATATCACTACAAGTTAGCCTTTGACTGCAACCTCATCTGATTGTAAATGATACTTAATGCAGTCTAAGACCAACCCATATCCCTAATCGGTTTCAACATGGCCTCGCACCGAAACGCTATATATCGCTTGGCTACACGTATTTGCCGGTAGGCTGATAACTAGCCACGGCCGAAGCCCACCAGATCAGACCAGAGAAAATATTGAGAGTAATTCTAAATTGATTCTGCCGGGGATCGAACCCGAGACTTCCCTCTTATTAGACCACAACGTTCACCACTGCGTCGTCATCTGTAGATGGAGAGGACGGTTACCTATTTCAACAAATACTTTGCATTTGATTCTGATTTTGTTTTCCTCCAACTGCAATGTGACAACCCTAGCTAAGGTTCACGAGTGAAAGGACTATAGCCCTGACCTATACCTATAGCTTCTGTTCTGTTGCTATCCACACATACTTACATCATGATATGCTAATATTATTAAAGCGAGGCGTTTGGCTGTCTGTTACGTTTTCAAGACTCATTACAGAATTCTCTTCACATCTCACTACCTGCTTAAATCATAGGTAGTAGGTACTATAATGCTAATATTATAAATACAAAGGTGTGTTTGTTTGTTTGTCCTTCAATCAGGCCGCAACAGAGCTACGGATTGACGTGATTCTTTGCATGGTTATATTTGAGGACCTGGAAAGTGACATACTTGGGCTACGTTATCCCGGAAAATCGATAAGTTCCCGCTGGATTTTGAAATAACAGCCAATAACATCAGATAGCCTATACTAATACTAATATATGGATGGATGTATGTTACTCAACCACCCCAGTCGCCACGCCAGTCGCCACGTCACGCCAGAACGGCTGAACGGATCTGGATGAAGTTTGGCACGGAGATAATAACACATAAACTACTTTCGATCCCAGAAAATTAAAGAGTACCCGCGGGAACCAAAAATACCTCAATCCACGCGGACAAAGTCATGGACATGGAGCTAGTACCACATACATCTGAAAAAAATCCTCCTGGGTCGGATAAAGAACGACGTTTCAAGCAAGGGCGGATCCAGCTTTGGCGCCAGGGGGGGGTCACATAGTCGTGGTTAAGACACAAGAACTTATAATTTAATTTTGATTATAATAGATACAAGTATATTTAAATGACAAAATCAATTTTTCTTTTACGTCTTCTCCCGAAACGCGTTATCACTTCATCTACTTCAATGGGTACGTTTTTATGGACGTGGAGAAGTGCCAGTCCGGTTAGACGTTCTTCAACCATGGAAGCTCTTAGCCACGATTTGATTTTTCGTAACGTAGAGAACGATCTTTCCGCTGTCGCTACACTAACAGGTAGTGTAGCCTTAATATTACATAAAAATTTTCTTATATTAGGAAACATCTCAATATCGCAATTTAAAGATTCCCGCGAGAACTCTTCAATTTTCCGGGATAAAAAGTAGCCTACGTCCTTCCCCGGGACACAACCTATCTCTGTACCAAATTTTATCAAAATCAGTTGAACAGATACATTTGTTTGATTCCCGCGGGAACTCTTCAATTTTTCGGGATAAAAAGTAGCCTACGTCCTTCCCCGGGATTCAACCTATCTCTGTACCAAATTTTATCAAAATCAGTTGAACAGATACATTTGTTTGATTCCCGCGGGAACTCTTCAATTTTCCGGGATAAAAAGTAGCCTATGTGCTATTCCATATTACTACAGTCTATCTCTGTGCCAAATTTCAGCCAGATCCGTTCAGCTGTTGGGGCGTGATTGAGTAACAAACATCCATACATCCATCCAGACATCCATCCAAACTTTCGCATTTATAATATTTATTTGATTTGATTATTTGATTTGATTTGATATTTGATTTGATTAAATATTGAAAGTACTTAAATAAATCTATAAAAAATCTATAAAATCAGTATGTTTAACAATTTTATTTAGTGGTTCACCTAGGACCTGCACCCAGCCCAGGGGGGGGTCATGACCCCCATGACCCTCCCCCTGGATCCGCCCTTGGTTCCAAGTAAAAACAAGAAAGCTATTACAAGGCGGGACCGGACTCAACAATAATATAATCAACAATTCTTTGATCTTGACAGAGAATGATGTGTTTTCATCACTTCAAGACTATTCCAAAATTTAACATGAAACACAGTGGCGACTTTTTGTCTTGGAACATTTTGTCTTGTGCTGCCAATTGACGAGACAGTATAAAATGTTTCATACATAGCTGAATCTATCTTTAACGAGTTATTTAAAGTTATTTTATAAATATTCTAGTTAGTTACTTTATCTGTGCTATAGTGACACTATTATAATCAAAATTAATCATTCTTTTTTTGTAAATATAATAAAAATTAGCAAAAGAATTAAGCAGTTATCGCATTTTTCAGTATGAATACGCATACGCATTTTTCATATTGTCCAACGAGGAAACGCGTATTTTATATTTCTTTTTATTTCACTGGTTAGCTCTTGACTGCGATCTCACCTGATGGTAAATGACGATTCTATAACCAGCAGCAATGTATAATTATGCTGGGATAATTTATTTATAGACTTTTTGTACACCTAACGGCATGATATAGTGTTACTAAAAATTTTTAAAAAATTACCGACTTACTTTATGTAAATATGTTATATTTCAACAAATAAATTGATTTTGATTTCAATTATAATGACGCAGTCTACGATGATAGCGAAAAAATCTGTTAGGGGTACGGTGGTTATAATATTACCTACCTCTAATTGATTTCTGTACGGCATCGTACCGGAACGCTAAAGTGCTTGTCGGTATGTCGTTGCCGGTAGGATGATAACCAGATACTACTGAAGCCTCCCATCAGGACAGACCAGAAAAAAATTCAGAACACAGCGCTCACAACTGCGCCAGACAATTAACCTTTCATAGCTATGACGCAACGTTTTTTCGTGTGACATGTCGCAACTGTGTTCCAAAGACCAACAGTATAAAACAGACTGGCATCACGTTGCAAGAAGAGTGCAGATTATAAATGGAGGCGTTATCCTCCCGCTAATGCATTAAATTTATTCACGCGATAATCCCAACAAACAATTTTCAACTCTATCTCAAAAAATGTAGAGCTGATTTTTGATTGATCGGACATCTGAATGGGTCACGTCTATGCGCGGAGCGGATTAATTCTGAAGTATTTCTATTGTTGTTAAATTGAATGGCGAGTGTTATAGCGAGTCAAGTGATAATACTGCAGCCACTACTCACTACTATGAAACACTTCTATACTATTCTTGGTTTTACTTCTACCTACGGCGGATCGGAGACAATATATATAAGCATCTATACAAATATCATGAATGCGAAAGTACGAAGTAATGTGTTCAGAAATTATGTATAATTATGTGTAAAATATGGTTCACTAATGTTTCGCAAAAACATTTAACAAATGATCATTTCACAAAAAAAGTTTCAAAAACTAATCATTTCACAAACGTGGTATTCCGCAATTATATATTTTATCAAAAGATGATTTGACAAATACTCATTTCACAAATACTTTACTTTGCAAACGTGCTGAATGTAAAAATGTCATTTACTAATTTATCATATATTATTTTTTAATTTTTTTCATACAATAATTCATTCTTCAAATTCGTAATTTTACAAAATATTAAAATATAAATTGTTATTTGAAATATATAGATCGCCAGCAATTTCATCCGCGTACAATCTCTGATTTCATATGAAATTATGAGATTTTTTATGATATGAATATATATTTAACGGGTAATGCTAGAAGATGTAGTAAGCCTAGGTTTACACGGGTTTACTTAGCCATAGCTTATATTGCCATTAGCCATAGTTTAGCTTGGGTTTACCCAAACGTTTTGGGTAAAGTTCGAATAATAAGTAAAATAAATTTTAATTCGGAATTTACCCATACTCACCTAGGTCTACCGAACTCTGGCTGGATAATGTTAGGGATATGGGTTCTCTGATCTCTCCCTCTCTCTCTCACCACCTCCAAGGCCCGGTCGACGGAGCCCCTTATTTCTGGGTGGTATAAAAAGGAAATAACCACGAAGAGGATGGCGCACCTAAACTATCCGAGTCGGAGTGCCCCCAGTCCCGAGCTCGCTTCGCTCGCTCTTGCATGAGCGGGAGTGGTGCCTAAAAAGGAAGTGGACAAGCTAGGAAAACCACTCGACCTTCATTCAGGACCTCCTTCGCCAGCTTCTGGCTACGCTCTTTACAAAAACACTCTAGGGGTAGGACAGACAAGACTGCGTGGAGTCTGAGTGCTCAGATTTCGACCCAAGAATGTTAACTTTTTAAAACGGGCTACGCCAGAAGACTTTTACAGTATTTATCAAACAATTCATTTTATCAAAAAAGAAATATGCTTTACGTTGTTTTATTAAATAACACGATTTTTAAAAAATTCAATACGGGCTACGGCAGAGCAGTCGTGTTTTTTAATAATTTTAATTATATTCACTTGTTAGAGATTGTGTTATACAATGGGCGCAACGCTTAATCGCTTAGTGGCACGTCGTTACCGGTAGGTTGGTAACAAGCCACGCCCGAAGCCTCTCACCAGACCAGCCCAGAGAAAATTTTGAAATTATAAGTTCCCGAATTGATCCTGCTTAAAATCGAACCCGGGACTTTACACTCTATAAGACTACACCCTCACCACTGCTCCTTCACTCAGGAAGTTCGACGAAAATCTCTTATTCGAATTTATTTGTCACCCTTTGATCGCCCTTATACTACTGCTTCTATGTGCTTAGCACGAGATTCAACATCTCACTGTAAATTTCGTAAATTTCAAGCTTCGGAACAAAATGACGTCCAAAAATGGACAAAAGCTTCCTTGATTTTCAGCAAAGAGTAAATGTAAAGGTATTGAAAGACCGATTTTAGTTTTACTTTGGGCGCTAGCAGTTGATGTATGGATGAATTTAAACATTCAAACAAACAGAACAAAGTTAATTTTAATTTGATGCTAAAGTATTTTCTACGCTCGAATTCTATCAACGTTGGGTGATTCGTATAACCTCATACTAAGGCGTCAGTATTACGTGTCTTCCACAAAGAACGATTTTCCGGTTCTTTCATGGGATCTCTTCAAATATTGTTACAGTATTTAGCTCCAAACAAAACTGTACTCTATCTTCATAGAAATTAAGTTGTGATTCTGATGCACAAAAATCGTCGTTTTCAGTAAGAAAATTGCAGACTTGGTGTGTTTAGGTTTTCTGATAAGAATTTAGTGTTATGGTGTATAATAAACTATCTGTATGTGCGTGCTTATGTAAATGTAGCGCTTGCACGAGCTTCTGATAGCGGGAAGGGGTCCCGCCCTTTGATAAGAGATTTGCCTTTATTTGAGGCAACGACATTTTGGGTAATTCTTTTATTGTTTTTGTGTAACTCTGAGTTTTTTAGTGTTTTAGGAGTATTTTAGGTGATTTCTAGATAATCTTCGACATTAAAAGTTTGAACTCAAGTAAGCTGATTTGAGTTGAAGTGAGTTCCAAACCTTCAAGAAATTATGATTTTCGGAGATAAATTTTTGAGAAAGATTTTTGGTCACGGAATTCCCGTGGTTTGGCATTGCGCTAGGTTCACGAGTTTCGTACTCACGAAACAATTTTTTAACGCAATTTAAGTTAAATGACTCACTGCCAATGATCAGCATTAAATGAGACATGCAGGTTTCCTGACGAACAATAAAATAAATGAAAACGGATTCGATACAGGGAACGCAACTCTATACAATTTATACAAATTGAATTGGAGTTCCAAATCCATACTAATATTATAAATGCGAAAGTGTGTCTGTCTGTCTGCTACGCTTTCACGGCCCATCTCTTCAACCGATTTTGATGAAATTTGGTACAGGGAAAGGATATATCATGGGGAAGGACATAGGCTAGGCTTCAAGAATTCCCGTGGGAAACGAAAAAGCTTGGTCCACGCGAACGAAGTCGCGGAAATCATCTAGTATTCATATATTCACTTTAATTAATATTGTATTATTAAATAAGTTTTACATAAATATTTAAAAAAGATTACACAGTAACTTACGTGCGTGTCGGGATTCTGGCGTTGTTGGTGAGATGCGTTGCTATTCCTAAAGTGAATATTAGTTTGAAGTCAAGTGTAATTTCGGTAATAATTAATAATTAGCGGTAATATCGCAGGTAATACAACAGGCTTATCGTGCGCAAAGCAGGTCATTTGCACACGTCATTACTATAACACGCGCTAGCGAGAGATACAGTCGGCATAGCTTCACACGCTTACAATACTTTTTATTTTACTTTATCTTCGTCGCCAACCGATAGATCTGTATACCATCGAAAGGTGAAATTACTATAATTTAGAATAAGACCACTCTGTACCCAACCATATGCAATAAAATTGATTGATTGATAGTCGTCCACTGCTAGTCTCTTGCAGGTACCTTCATACTGTGATACTGTGCCGTCTCACGACGCCTGGATCCGTGGAGTTCTTGCGACTCGCTTCATGTCGTCCGTCCACCTAGCGGGGATCCTTAAGAAATGGTTTGTCTGGACGCGATTACTTTCAGTGATAAGACCGCCGTTGCGCACGCGTTGTTTTTTTTGTTTATAATATAGTTCTTTTTTATCTGCGGCAATAAAGAATTTATCTATTAACACCTAAATGTTTTCCAACTGTAATGCCCGCTTCTCGATTTCACGAAGGAACACTTCGAGCACAGAACACTACGTGCAAATTATGTTCCACAACTGTCTCTTCGACTATAAAATATTAAGCCCCCCTTAATCCGTCAAATTACCTCAATCATCCACGCAAGATTGGTTCCTTTCCCATCAGATATAAAGTTTCAATTAGTTTGCGACAAATTAGATGATCGCCGCGAGCCCTCGGGGTACTTCGTTAATGAGATGCTAAAGTTCAATGAGGTAATGCTATTTCACTAATTAACGGGGGATTTGGAAAGTTATTAATTAAGCGCCACTTTTGTATTAGCAGCGACTTGGAAAATTAAGTAGGAAACAGACACACAAGCAGAAATGTATTACATCGAAGACACCCCAGGGACATGGACCCCCTATCCTATACATTTTATCCGTACTAATATTATAAATGCGAAAGTGTGTTTGTCTGATGATTAATATTGATGGCTATATTATGCTTTACGGCCATCTATTCATAATCAGCGGGTAAACTACAATCGCTTAAAGCCGTACCTACTGTTTTAATATTGTTGACGTTCGTGTTTTGAATTATAATCCTTATTTTCGGGACATTAAGGTACGTGACATAAAACTTATGTCATGTTGAAATAATACTGCTTTATGCGATGGTATAGTAGTTAAGTAGTAACCCCCAAGGTCTCGGGATAAGACACAAGCTACTCATTACCGCGGGAAACGGAAGTTCCCGCGGGATTTTTCGAAAATATCGACGGGGAAAAAGTCGCGAACATCTTTTAGTTGTAAATATAACTAACTATATGTTTGTTTGTTTCAATCGTGCCAGACCAGATGGACGCGATGCCGCACAGGTCCCAGTGCTCTCTGGACAAAGACCAGAGATAGAGAGAAGAGTCAGAAGATAATAAGTAGTATCCCGGAAAATTTAAGAATCACACGGAACTTTTCAAATCCTGAATCCAAAAAGAGGAAGTGGTAGGAATCATCCAGTATTGAGTAAACACAGTAACCTCTTTTAAAATGTCGAAAAACAAGGCGAAACCACTTTCAACTCGTTGGAAAATATTTTTCCCCGCGAACTCCATTACGGACTGTGATAACAAAATGGTCAAGGGTGTGTCAGCACACGCATGACGTAGGGTTCCGTATATGCTTATATGCCATGCTTTTTGCCAAAAACTGGCGGCCATTATTAAGTAGATGTTATTCTTTTTCCAAAATCAATCAAGAAAACCTAAAAGTGATTTTCAAATACCTATCTATTCAACGAGGTATCACTCAAGGGAGTAAACCTAATATTTTTCGCTCTAGCTTTTCATGTGTGCCTGGGGCCATACTGCCAACGCTTAAAGCCATATTGTTTCAACTGTTGACTTTCATGTTTTAGAATTATAATCCTTATTATAGGAATGTCAAGGTACATGACATCAAACTGTAATTTTGTTATATTACATAAGTTAAAGCGTTTATAGCGTGGTCCCTGGTTTTTTTCAAAAATAAGTACGTTTATGACTATGTATAGGCATATAATCCATATGAATCTACAATATGGCTATTCAGTTGGTTATCCTATTATATATACAAGTTTTTTAAATAAAATCGTAAATAAAATAAAACCTTTGCTAGAAAGTAAGTGATATGTAGTGTATTTTAGTGTTTTTAATGGTTTTTTTTGAGTTTTTTAATTTATTATTATGTCTAATTTGTTAGTTTTGTTTTTTGTTTTATATTGTGGCTAATTTTATTTTAGTTTTAAGGTATTTGTAGCCTGGGGAGACGAATTGGGGAACTTTAATGTCTCCCCAGGCATGTTTCACAATAGGCATGATGACAGTAACCAAGAATCAATGAAATTATGAATTTATCTAATGAAATAGGATTCATGGATTATAAAAAACGTATTTATTTATCTATTTCGAATGAGATTGCTATTTATATTGATGAAATAAAACTATAAAATACAACAATCCGCCATATTGAATAAAACACCAAGAAGCGAATGACGTCACAATTGTTTGTTTTCGAGCTTTGACAATCACACTATTGTTTACTGCACACTGCACAGAGTACATTGGTAAAAACAATAGTGACGTCACAAACGACGCCATGACACCGCAGAACGTTTTGGCGTGAATTTTAAAATTTAAATTTCAAATGCCAATTTTATCTACTAAACCTTATTTTTCTGCTGAAATAAGATATTATTTCGAAATAGTAGATACTTCCGAACATAATCTGACCATTTTTCAAAATCAGTCATCATGCCTATTATAGAATAAAGAATAATTACTTTTTCCACAGGACAACCGCCGAGTGTTTTGCTAGAGCTCTTATCGGGAGAAATGTCATTCCGAACCAGTGGTTGGTTGGTGGACGACTCAAAAGCACTTGTAAAAGTTTATTTAAAAAAACATTTGAATTTGAATTTAACTGTACAGTATTTAAAGTTTAAAATGCCTGGGGCACACAGACGGTTCTATACTTTAGTAAGGAACCCTAAAAATCCCCATTACATTCCTTTGAAAGACATTTACCCGTCTTATTTGCACTTTAATTAATTATTATAAGAGGGAATGAGAGGGAAACATAATAAGCAGTCCTATTTTATATAATGAGGAGACTTTATCAGAATGAATGGACCAGAAGAAATGGGTTCGCGGTGACTAAAAATAGCTTTCACTCGGACAGAGTAGAGATCTCGAGTTTTACAATATATTGAGTTATGCTACATACAATTGTTTACATACAAAATCTTTATTGGATAGAAGCTGGCGTTACTTTGCGAATAGTGAAGGAACTAGAAGTTTAATTCACTATAATCCGTGACAATAGGTAAATCTATGTGATACAGTGCGCACTTATATCCCGCACTTATAGCCCGCGATATTCAAACAAATTCCATTCCGCGATATTCCACAGAAATGTTCCAAACTACTCTCAACGTACGTTTCACTCCGACACCGGAGCATCCTCAGATGTTGACTGGGCAGTGCGCGATTGTAAGGCATCATTACAGAAACCATTAATATGCTTATTTATATAGATACCTAATATTTAATAATTTAATATTATTCATTGTTTGTACAATATTCATTGGCATGTCAATAAATAAAATATAATAAAAGGCTTTTTATAGTTCTTTATAGTTCCTTGTTTTCCTAGGCAATCTTAAAAAGCGATACTTAAGTATAAGCAAGGCAAATCACCAAATCATGACAAATACAAAGTGGGGTAAAAGGTTCCCCGGATCGCATACTTTACAATACAGACACAAAGAGAGGCTCCGAGCGGCATAACTATTATTTACCAGGACAGTTGTATCGGATACCGTATTTATTGCGCTCCTCTCAGCGTTTAGTTATTGGGGGTACGATACAATCTATCTATTATAATAAAACTGTAGCTAAACGGTTTCTATGCAATAAAAAAATTGTTTTTTTTTTTAACGAAGGAAGCTTATTTAGAGGTAAAATTCTTTTATTTCACTACATGTAACACTTGACTGCGATCTCACCTAATGGTAAGTGACGATATAGTATAAGATAGTAGCAGGCTAATCTGTTACAGGTACGGTAGTCTGTCAGTCATAGCAAAGCCTAATAAATCTAAACTGCTTGAATGCACGTGTTTGCCGGTAGGGGGGTGACTAGCCACGGCCGTAGCCTCCCACCGCCAGAACAGTTAAAAACGGAAACTTTGAATTGCCGAATTGACCCTGCTAGGGATCGACCCGGGACCTCCCACTTACAAGACCACAGAGCTCACCACTGCGCCAGAGAGGTCGTCAATCGCCATTATTTTAGCTTTCGAATAAATGTTGCCAGTAAGTTGTAACATTTGGTCTGGTCTCGTCTCGTTCCTCACATTCCCGGAGGAACTCTTTAACTGACACAAAAGCCTAGGTAGCCTATTTCTTCATTTGGTAGATTTTTCAAAAACAGTCGATCAGATGTAAAAGGGTTTTTAAAAATTTGCGTCTGTCTGTCTGTTTGGACGGATTTAAATGCAACTTTGCACACTTATAGCTAACACTCCGAGTCAATATATTATGAGCTACTTTATATCCCAGAAAATAATTTCACAACCTTACCTGACCCGGTGACAGCGTCAATGAAAAGTAAAATAAAGACAAAAACTAAACGCATATAAACTATTTCCACCTACATGATGTCTGCGACTTCGTCCGCCTGGTTTGGGTTATTCCCGCGGGAAATTTTCAATTTTCCGGGATTAAAAGTAGCCTATGTCCTTCCCAGGGATGTAAAATGTCTTTGTACCAAATTTCATCAAAATCAGTTGAATAGTTGGACTGTGAAAGCGTAGCAAACAGACAGACACACTTTCGCATTTAACTATAACTAGATGATGCCCGCGACTTCGTCCGCGTGGATTGATGTTTTTTTTATTCCCGCGGGAACTCTTAAATTTTCCGGGATAAAAAGTAGCCTATGCCACTTCCCGGGATACAACCTGTCCTTGTACCGAATTTCATCAAAATAGCTTGAACAGATATATTTTATTGATTCAAGCGGGAACAATTTTCCGGGATAAAATGCCTATGTCCTTCCCCGGGATGTAACCTATCTCTGTACCAAATTTCATCCAAATCGGTTGAGTAGTTGGGCCGTGAAAGCGTAGGAGACAGACAGACAGACACACTTTCGCATTTATAATATTAGTATACCTAGATATAGATTAAGCATGCAGTATAGATTTTGGGCACCGGGTCAGATAAGTTTGTGTGACTTTGCACGCCTGTATCGTACGACTGGTAGGAAGGCACGCATCTCCTCAGACTGTGATACTAGTTTGGATATTGTCTGTTTAACATGCGGCTCACAGCCGGCGGCCGGGGGTAACGGCGCGGGTAATTAGGCGCGCATTGCTATTCACGGCGCGACAGGACTTACCGCTTGTTCACAGCTCAACTGCGGGTAACACCAAGTATTAGCTTTGTATCCTTTTTCTTAAACAGAGTTTTTGGGTGAGTTACTGCGTATATTAAAATGATTAGCTGATGACCACGACTTCGTCCGCGTGGTTTAAGTTTTTTTTATTTCCTCCAATCCAATTTCCCGCGATAAAAGGTAAACTAGTACACACTATCCACACACTAGAATCAGTTAAATTCGTACGGAAACAACCGCAGAGCTTTAAAAAACTAGAGGACCTATCGCGACGTTACTAACTAAGACTCATGCGGAAAAATTATGTGACGATTCTCAGTTCCAACCTGAGTATCCATTGAACCTAACCTAACCCGATGTCCTATGTAAAAATTTACAACAAAATTCCAAACCATATAACTAAAAGCTATGGAAAGTAATTCAGCATTCGTTAACTCACTCAAAAAATGTCTAATAAATAAAGCCTATTTCTAGTGCTCTCCGACTCTCCGCGGCACGGACAGAACGAAAAGGTCAAATTCAGTCTACCAAATTCAGTCAGCCATCCAGTTATCGACAACTGCTAAGTATTTCTGTAAGAAATCCTCCTTTACCCAAGTGTTTGTTACAGAACTGTTTGTGAATAACAAGTATATCATCCGGCTTCACTCAGTATGCGCGCCGCGTAACCGATAACACACTCACGGCCGAAGGATCAACTCAACGAAACTAATCTCCATAAGAGATGTGCGAATCAAGGAAACTATAATGAGGCAGGAAATATAACGAGTAATGAAGCGGTGATAGGTTACAGGTTTAGTCACCCGACCTCCTACACGGGGTCGCGGGTTCGATACCCGGGCACGCACCTCTAACTTTTTGGAGTTATGCGCGTTTTAAGAAATTAAATATGACTTGCTTCAAATGGAAGGAAAAGCCAGAATTCCCGAGAGTTCTTCATTCATAATGCTATCGAAGATGCGTGAAGCCTGCCAATCCACACTTGGCCAGCGTGGTGGTGATAATGAGATAACTAAGGAGTGTACTTAATGTAAACCCACCCGTGCGAAGCCGGGCCGTATCAGCTAGTAAGTAAAGTGTATAGAGGTGAACGCCGGGAAATAATTGCAAAAGTTTATAAGCCATGTAATTAACTTGACATCGGCACTGTTACTAGGAGCTATACCTACCTAATAGTGAGTACACCAGAGTGCAGTAGACGGGAACATGCTTGCGGTAGTTACGTTTTTCACTACTTTGGTCGTGTGTATTGTAAGTTAACAACTCACGTTTTAAATCTCAAATCAAATCAAATCGTTTATTTTTCAGTCATTTTTTACACTATACAGTATGATCTGAACAATGTCTTAACATATAAAACAAAGTCGGGTTTGTTCGAACACAATATAACTCTGAAACAGCTGGGCCGATAGTTAAAAATTATATGTGCTCAATTAAAATTTGCACGCTCAAACGCACTTCTTTAAAACGCACAGCTCAAACCACTGTACGAGCTGGATAGGTATTGTGACGTAGACATCCGCTAGGAAAAGATTTTTGAACATTCATCCCTGAAGGGGTTTTGAAATTTGAAAATCGAACCTAACGTGAGCGAAGCCGCGGGCAATTTAGCTAGTTTACGTTAGATATCACTCGATGAGGGAACCACCATGCCTGATAGGTCTCCAAGATAATGATTTTTGAAGTGTGTAGTTTCCCAATGCGATCTTGGTCAGCGTTGTGGACTATGGCCTGCACCATATTCATCCTTATAGGAGACCTATTCAGGGCAAAATACTCCGTAAGTGTCCTACGTAATATTGATATCGTCACTGTGTGCGCCTGTACGTACGTAACACTGGTTGAGTAAAACTATGCGTTATATTTTTATAGGAATGCACACACATTTTCACCATAGAAAAGGATTTCAACAAATTGCACGAAGACAAGGAACTTGGTAAATATGTGAGTATTTTTAAATTAACGCTCCTTTCTTAATAATTCCGGTATTCTAATATAATATAGAACAGATACGGATAGTGATATAGTAATTGATTAATAACTTAATAACTCAGCTCCGGCCACTTCCTTGCTGCACGATTAAGCTGGCTCGATTGATTCCGAGCAAGCGTTTCCCAGGGAGCTAGCGTATTACTGGAGGGTGCAATGTCCCGCTAACTGGCCTCGTGTTGACAACTAAGACACCAAATCAAATCAAATCAAACCATTTATTTGCATAGATTGCGTAGTACAATTTGTGTTACATTATTAATATTAATATGAACTACAATCTGCCGTGTATTGGCATGCAAAAATCATAAAATAATAATACCTAAATACATATTCTAAACATCATTTAATTCTTATTATCAATTAAATTATACTATATTCATTATTCTATACTATTTTGCTTACCAGTCTTGCTTCTTTTTCAATAACATAGTAACTAAGGGCAGGTCTTGCATTTACAAACCAGCATTCCTTAATTCATAATTCCACACTTTTTCTAATAAATGAATGTGCCGGTCAGTCTTCACTATACTAGAAAGATTTTCGCATTCATAAAAATATTAACAGATGCCTGCGATTTCGGATTGATTAAGTTTTTTGAATTTCCCGCAAGAACTTCTAAATTTTTCGAAATATAAAAAATAGCCTACTTTTTAATACAATGACTGAAAAATAATTTCATTAATTTAACAACTGGTGATTGCCTAGTGGGTTAGATGCCCGGCAGCCTATTCGAGCGGTCGGGGATTCGACACGAGTACCTGACAGTTGACACGTCACACGCGCCTCTAACCTCGGAGCTAGATGCGATTTGCGACCAACTAAACATAATCACTTGCTACAACGGTGAAGGAAAACATAGATAGGAAACCTGCATACCCGAAAGTTATTCATTAAGCTCTCAAAGGTCTGTGAATTCGACCAATCTGCACTTGGCCAGCTGGGTGGACTGAGGCCTTCTGAGAAGAGACTCGTGCTCAGTAGTGAGCCGGCGATAAGTTGAAGTGATGAGTAAAGCAGAAATAATTTATTTTTGACTAGTTGATGCCCGTGACATGGTTTCCGCGGGTACTTTATAATTTACTGGGATAAAAAGCAGCCTATGTGTTATCCAGACTATAATCTATCTCTGTGCCAAATTTCATCCAAATCCGTTCAGTAACAAACATCCATCCATACATCCAAACTTTCGCATTTATAATATTAGTATTAGTATAGATCATCTCTATTATATTAGAGAGTATAGCAGTCTGCCACTCTGTGGCCCCGCTCAAACGGCACGCGATGTTTGCTTCTACATATTAGGAGTAAATAAAATAAATAAAATCCTTAACATAAGTTGCGTTAATCAAAACAAATGTAAAAACATGCTTACTTCGTGGTTAAAAACTCTTAATTATAATGAGACAGAAGAATTACTAAAAGTTATAAAATAAAATATTTGTATGGTATATGGTAAACGAATGAACGAACTGATATGCATACTCACACACACACACACACGCACACACACACACACACACACACACACACACACACACACACACACACATACACAAACGCACACACACTAATTAAATCATCCAATTTCCAATGATATTAACATTTAATAATTAAATATATATACATATAATTAATGAAATAAAAATAATGATAATTAAATAAAGAATATTTAAATAATATTGCGCTAAAATATTTTTTTCCAATATCTTTATTATTATATAACTAGAATAATTATTAATGAAATCATATTATTGTAAAAGGTTCGGAGGAAGGTGACGACACCCGTAATACAAGTTATCTTAGTACGGGTGTCTAAGCACTCCTTTGCTCATTAATTGTATCAGAATAATAATAACCTTGTCTAGTTTTTAAGGAGTATATTGAATGTGCACATATTGTTGTATTCACAATAAATAAATTGAAATAGAAATAAATTGAAATAATAGGAGTACGTACTTGATTATGCCCGCGACTTCGTCCGCATGGATTTAATAATTCTTAGTGATTTTCCGCAATAAAATAAGTACCTAGCCATAAATAAATGTACAATTTGATTGAGAGACAGACCAACAAGCAGAAACACTTTCTTAAAAAGAAATTAAATGGGTGATTATTTATTTGTGAGTTTTTTTTATTTTGTTTATTCAGTACACTAACAATTAACATATATGATAAACACAAGAACGTTCACATTATTACTATTTCTTATACGTAAATCCATATCCATACTATCCATACTAATATTATAAATGTGAAAGTGTGTCTGTCTGTCTGTCTGTCTGCTACGCTTTCAGGCCCATCTGTTCAATCGATTTTGATGAAATTTGGTTCAGGGATAAGTTGTCCCGTTATATTAAGTTGATCCCGGGGAAAGACATAGGCTACTTTTTATCTCGGAAAACCGACGCGGGTTTAATCCACGCGGATGAAGTCGCGGGCATCATCTAGTCGATTATGAGTGCACATAACATTGAAATATGTCATGTAAAGAGAATGCCCAAAAGTGGGCCATTCTTGCTTGAAAATATACTCAGGATTATATAATTAAAAACAACATTGAGATATTCGATGGGAGTGTGGAGTAATCTAACTTTTTTTGAGGTTAAGCAATTGTTAGGTATTATGTATTTAGCCATTTGCCTAATAATATTAATATATTTATCGACGTGCAGGGTTCCGAAATACGTAATTAAATATAATGCCTTTAGATAAAATAAATGTTTGTTTTTAATTAAAATTATTGTTTGCGTATTTATAAGTTAATTTAGTTTACTTTGTGCCACCTAGATGGCACCACTTGTATTCTGGCTCGCGTTACGCGATTATTTATTTATTAATCTTTATTTTATTTTGATAATGTTCGCAGGTGGAGGCAGTGCTGCAGAGGCTGAAGGGCTTCAAGGTGGCGGTGCACCCCCGCATCCGGCTGTTCTACAAGCTGCTGAGGCGCGCCATGGCCGCCTTCGCGCGGCGCACCTCCGACACGCTCTACAACCCCAGCACTTACAGGCGCGAGAGCGACAATGTTGCTTGATACATACGAGTACATACTGAACATTTCAATAGATATTTTTTTAAACATCATATCCATCGGTATAATTATATGTAGGTACTAGATGGGCCCTTTCATAGAAAAAATTTGGACGTTCGACTTGTAGGGCGTGCTCCTCACCTGCATGACCCTGTCCTTGTCCCCGCCATAGCGCTGTCCCGCTTTTCAGACTAGACGGCGTTAGTAAAATAAGTTCAGATTCTTTGTTTGATAGGGCCCGTCTATGTAACTCGAGGTCGTCGATCATATTATCATACTTAATACCTGAGAGCAACAATGCTGCTTAATACATACTGAAATCACAATAGGCGTGTTTGAAGTAAAACTTCTTTAGAATCTTGAATAGAAGCAGGCGTTACTTTGCGGAAGTCCATGACAATGAAAAAACTAGAAGTTGAATTCGCTATAATCCGCCACAGAAGGCAAATCTGTGTGGTGCAGTGCGTATCTCGAATCATTGATTCTAATTCTAGTATTCTAGTTTTTCATTCTTTAGAATAGTTGTGATTTGAAAATCCAATGAAACGAAAATGCGACACCAAAAATATACAATCACATAGATATATAGGATTTAGCCTGCGAGAGAATGAGATAGAATACAAGTTATAGGTATTTATGATTCTCTCGTAGGCTACTTTTCGGAAGTTTCACTTCTCCCGTGTATAAATTGCACTAGACACACTTTTTTTAGAGTACCGTAGCTCAAGAGGAAAAAGTAACCCTTATAGGAGCACTTCATTGTCCGTCTGTCTGTCAAGTGTCAACCACCTTTTTCTCGGGATTGCCTGTAAGTATCAAGTCGAAATTAATATTAATATTACGTCTACAGTCCCATGGAGCTGTAAAAGAATCGAGCTTCTAAATCAACGCAACCAAAATATACGGCCGTTTGTGTCGCATACGCTCGCCAATAAATCAAAACCTATACAGGATACATCCCGTTGACCTAGAATCATAAAATTTGGCAAGAAGCAAGGTCTCACAGCACAAGTATTCCTCCCTTGGTGTGGCAAGTAACCATATTATGGTTACTGGGCGTTTTCGGAGTTATGTGGCAAGTAACCATATTATGGTTACAAACAAAATGGCGGATCGCGTCCACCGCGGTTGCCGATATTTTTGTTTCTTATAAATAGATTACTGTCTCGATTCCTCTCTAACTTTGGTATTAAATACTAGGATAGACAAGGACACAGTAGGAATTTTTTGACGTTCTTACTCTATTTAATCAATGGGTGGGTAGAAATTTTGTGCGAGGAGGACACCAACTTTAAAAAAAAAAAATTTTTTTTGTCGTTTTTGATTTTGTTCTAGAGTAAGAATTATGGGAAAGAGTCTTTGTTACGTGTGTTATTACTTTAAAATGACTAACCATAGTGCACATCAATCAAAAAATCTAGAGATACGGGTAATTCTGTTTATTTTATAGGTACCAAAAAAAAAAGAGGGTAATTTTTGGTCTTTTTTTTTGCTATTTTTCTGTGTAAACCATAAAGAAGAGCGATTACCTTTCAAACTTTAATCTACAGCTGTAGTTCGTAACGATTTGAATGACGTAGTTTGTTTACATAGCTTCAGTACAAGTAATAGGAGTTGTTATTTTTCTAAAGCGGCGCGAGCCCGCCGGCGGCCGCGAAATTCGACACCTGTGAAACGCTGCGCGCACTAGGGGGGTGCCGTTTATTTTGAGACCGCAGACGAAGGGGTATATATTATACAAAAAATCCGAAAATCGATAGTTGAGGTTCCGCACTCATAGGATGTCGAATTTTTTGTCAGACGCTACCAGTTTAGCGCCGTAAGCCAGTTATTTCTAATGGTAACCTTTTTCTTGTAATTTACTAAAAAAGATTATATTGTGTGGTGGTACGGAACCCATTGTGCCCAACTCTGACTCGCACTTGACCGGTTTTTTGTGTCTAAACACTATATTGAAGTAGTGAAATCGCAGTCAAGGGCTAACATGTGGCGGTTAAATAAAAAATTCTATCCAAGACTCGAACTAAAAGTTTTGCAGATTATCCGCGAAATTACAATATCTTATTAAAAGAAAAACTCTTTCATCAGCTGAAAACGGCGCGCAGCTAAAGTGGAATAGTTAAATATGCAGATGAGCTGAAATAAATGCGAAGGCGTTGCTTTATTTTACTATTTTACATTATTTCACTGTTTGACTGTATTTCACTAATTTCCCGCTGCGCGGCGCGGGAATGTGAGTTTGTTTGTCTGCCACGCTTTCGTGGCCCATCTTATCAAGCGATTTTGATGAAATTTGCGGTACAGACATTAATATGTTGTGACCCAGGGAAGGAAAAGGCTCCTTTTTAGGGTTCCGTACCTCAAAAGGAAAAAACGGAACCCATAAAGGATCACTTTGTTGTCCGTCCGTCTGTGTGTCAAGACCCTTTTTCTCAGGAACGCATGGAGGTATCAAGCTGAAATTAATATCAAATACTCAGGTCTACGGTCCCTTGGAGTTGGAGCTGTGAAAAAATCATGTGAATCTAAGCCAACGCAATCAAAAGATACAGCTTTTATGCTGCATCGACACTCGCAAGGGAATCAAAACCTACAGGGTACTTCCCGTGAACTCAGAATCTTGAAACTTGGTACGAAGCAACGCCATAAAGCACAAATATAGGAATAATTTTGATTGTGTTGGCTTAAATGCTTGATTTTTTCACAGCTCCAAGGGCCGGCCACCACATCGTAGACGGCCTACCACGTCAAAGTTTGTACGGAACCCTCCGTGCGCGAGTTCGACTCGCACTTGGCCGGTTTTTTTAGTTTAATTCCGGAAAATTAAGAAGTACCTACCCGCGGAAATTAAAAAACTTACTAGCTATTAGCTAATACTAGCTAGTATTCTGTATGTCTGCTAAGTACGCTTTCACGGGCCACGGCACTGATAGGAAGGAACGATCTCCTTAGAGACTTAGTTTGAGATCTATAGAGCGAACTTTGACTTTGCTTAAACTTAAGACATGGTTAAAACGAGACAGATTTATGTTACTCACATAAGTCCGTCTCGTTTTAACTCTTAAGAGTAAAGTCTGAGCCAAGTCAAAGTACGCTCTATAGATCTTAGCATCAGACTGTTAGGCTGATTCTGTAGTGCACAATCTCTAAACTAAACTAAAATGACAGCATTAAAAATACTACTAACCCTTTCATAATACTCCCTGCGGAAAGGGACAGAACTAGATTTAAAGCTGTCATTTTAGTTTAGTTTAGAGATTGTGTTATACAGAATTGGCCACGTGTCGGCGTAATTGAAGGATAAACTAACAAACAAACATATTTCTACGTTCATAACATTAGTAGGATATCCCTTACAGCTGTCAATCAAGTCAAACAAACACCAACATTAACCCCATAGCTCCTACAAGCCTCAGCATTTGAGCCCCGGCCGTCACTTACAAGTTTATACGATAGCTCACAGCAAACTAAACCTTATTTGTATACTAGTAAGAACTCTAATTCTATCTCGTTTATTGACAAGAATTGACAGGTACACTAAACCTTCATACTAAAACCTGCAACCTAAATTAAAATGTATATTTGATAAGTTTAAGAATTGTTTTCCTTTGCAATATAATAGTCATATGGTACAGTAAAGGGGTAAGGCATACAAAACGATAATTGAAGTGCGCTATTATAGCTGTTATAGCTATGGAATAAGAGTGAATGTTGTTTGTGGTATGAAGTGCTACGTGGGGTACACATGTTAAGTGGGGTATACACGTCGTTTGCTGACTCGCTTGTCGGACCCGTCATGTTAGCGTGACGCGTGATCGTGTATGGGTGGCTTTACAACGGAAACGGTAATTTCAAGCAAGGATCTATATTGTTACTATATTGTGACCTATAGCTGATATTCTGTTGTGCACAATCTGTATACTAAACTGACAACATTAAAAATATTGCTAACCCTTTCACTGAACTCTCTGCGGAAACGGACATAACTAGATTTAAAGCTGTGATTTTAGTTTAGTTCAGAGATTGTGTTATACAGAATTGACCTCACTGTCTTCGAGGGTGGAATGTCCAGAATCCCTGAAACACGTTTTTCTTTATTTTTAATCAAAAGCCAGGGCTTTTATGGATATACATAACTTGCAAAAATGGCGGAGCTATGTGGGGTACGGGCACACGGTACGGACACTGGGCAGTTTCAAGTCTTTTTCTTCCACTCTCTTCTGTCATTCGTCAACTCACTATCCACTCCTCTTACACGAAATCCATCCGTCTTTTCTTTGGCCTTTCTCTTGTCTTTTGCCCGTCCACATGCATATTCAGCATTCATCTAGTAATATGATAAGCACGTGCGTGCCTTTGTCAGCTTTTCAATTCCACAACAAATCTAAACTTAGCATTTCTCAACGAAAAATTATATATTTTTTATTAGACCTGGTTACGAAAAACGTCACCCTGCCGCCAAGCGATTAAAGACGATGTCATGTAGAAACCGATTAGACGCACGGGTTTAATATGACTGCCATACCCCTAACAGGTTTAACCTTTTAGGGGTATGACAGTCCTCAGTATCCTGGGGAAGGACATAGGCCCGCAGAAATTCAAAAAAACTTAATCCACGCGGACGAAAGCGCGGGAATCATCTAGTAGTAAATTCTTCTATCAGTGCATAATTAAACCGCGGTGATTATTATTGTGCATGACCTAGCCATATTTAGGTAGCAAAATTTATGTGATATTTGCCGAGACCACCCTCTCCCCCACGTGAGATTGAGTGAGATTTCGATCGACCCCCCCCCCCCCCCCCCCTAAACGCCTCACGTAATATAAGGACGCCCCCTTACCCCGCTACCATCATATCCTGCATCATCACTTACCATCCGGTGAGATCGCAGTCAAAGAGGATTGACTTGAATATAGTTTAGGATTTTTAAAAACCTGAATTATGGCAAATAAAGCCGCAAGAATCATTCGGTATCATAATAATGTATTTTGCGTATTATATTTATATTATGTACGTCACACTGGAACATGTTCCAAAATCATTTAGTATTTGTAACTCATTCATGCGGTAGGTAACCATATTTTAACATAAATGCATCATTATCAAATGAATGCGAAAACGAGATTAATATTCCAAACAAAACTTTAATACATTAAACACATTTGCATTAACCTTCAACCGGCATTTTCGCAATTTCATTACGTAACAAAATAACATTAAAATAAAAAGTAATATCTTTCAAAACGTAACTATACAACTTTAGACTTTACGGAATACGGACTGTACAATAATGTTACAGGCCAAATTGGCACAGTTCAAAGTTGATAATACCCAGACATAGTCAATATTTTTCTTTGGATTGAATAATATGTTAATGTAGTAAAGACAGTTCTATTTTTAGTTTTTTACAGAGAGACCTACATGCTAAACTTCTAATATCTATACGGTTTTAGATCTATGGTGACGTGTCAACGGGGTTGGAGGCTGGAGCTAAAGAACGGCATCGTTATTATAGAGGCTCGCAGGGGCATATCTATACAAATTTTTCTTTACCTGGGCAATTATAACGTTGAACGGCTTGTAAACTTTGACCGTAACATTCAACATATTACATACTCTCACCTTGCATTAGTGATGATGGAATGCAACTATATGATTACTTTCAACCAACAGAATAAGGAAGGGGGAACAACTACACGTGTACGCATAATTAATTCATTATAGCATCTCTTAAATAAGCAGTTTTTGTCAAATTACAGACTTAAAAACAATGCAACATGTAGACCACACAGATATTTAATATTATGTAGACATAATATTATAATGCTTTTAAAAGCTACACTACTTTTAGAAGTAGAGCTGGCAAGAACTCATGGAATTAACTAATTAAATTTGTAGTTTTTCTGATTAAAATTCTCTCTTTATAGGTATCTAATGTATAAAAAATTAGAAATATATCATATAAAATTTATATACATAATTATGAACTCTGACCACAAAATAAGTAAAGCCCGTTACTTGAGGCACTTGAGGGCCAAGAGCGAGAGGGGTAAAAGTGGCATAGAAAGAGATTGGCAGTTGTTCATCATTATTTCGGAAAATAAACTATTTCGTCGCATTTCAAACCACATTTCCCAGCTTTGTCGCACTAATTCTGTCTGCATGCTTGCGAATAAGTGTAGATCGTCCCGCAACTCTCAACACGCGATCTCTACTTGATGTTATTTGCGAGTGTTATCACACGTGTGTATGTGTGTGTTTGTGTGAGTGCGTGTTTGTGTGTGTATACGGAGTGTCTGTGTGACAGTCGAACTAGGCGCAGCATACATTTAGGAATAGAGCACTCTACTCAGCGTCACAAGGATGTCAGACACAACCAGGTGAAATGGCAGTCAAGGTCTTACTTAGTACTTATTAAAAAAATAAAAGCGCTCTAGCGGATTGAAATACCCACCTGTCCAAATGAATTGAACTCGTTATTTGGCGTCATTATGTTACAGGGAACAACCTGCGTTTTTGAAGCATTGTGGATTTTTTAAACTTACCAATTCAATCATTAGCAAACGTAACTCTTTCGGCCCATTCATATTAATAATGTACTTTTTTTATTTCATACTGTTTCTGTATTTTGTTAACTATGGGTTTGTAAAATTGCCTGAAATAAAAAATATATATTTATTTATTTACTAGCTGATGCCCGCGACTACGTCCGCGTGGATTGAGGTTTTTGGTTCCCGTGGGAACTCCTTAGTTTTCCAGGATAAAAAGTGGACAGTGGACTTGGAAATACGTCCATCAATAAAGCGAATTGGCCACCGCGGCGTGCGACCAGCGACCAGCGACCAGCGAAAAGCAACCAGCGACCAGCGACCATCGACCAGCGACCAGCGACCAGCAACCAGCGACCAGCGACCAGCTTGTGACATAACTCTAATAAATACTCGCAATCAAATAAATATTATACATGCGAAAGTTTGGATGTTTGGATGTATGGATATATGTATGGATGTTTGTTACACAGCCACGCTAGAACGGTAGAATGGATCTGGATGAAATTTGGCACAGAGATAAATTATAGTCTGGAATAACACATAAGTTTATTTTATCCCGGAAAATGAAAGAGCTCCCGCGGGAACGGAACCGTAAAACCCCAATCCACGCGGACGAAGTCGCGGGCATCAGCTAGTTCAACAAAAAAATTAATCAAGCGATTCAATAGTAAAGTAAATAGCTTCATCCATACAATATTCAAAAGTCTCGTACACAGATCACATGCGAAAGTGTGTTTGTTTGTTGGTGTGTCGTTCAATCACGCCGCTACAGAGCAACGGATCGACGTGATGAGTTTGTATGGCTATTATAGTTAAAGGACCTCCAGAGGCTACTGTTAATACCGGAAAATTTAGGAGTACCGGTGGGAATTCAAAAACGTATTGTGTTTTTTACTTGTAATTTTGATTTTTGTGTTCCCGTGGGAACTCTTTGATTTTCCTTGATGCAACTAATCTCTGTACCACATCAAAATTGGTAGAAAAGATGACCCGTGAAAGCCTAGCAGGCCGACAGATAGACAGACATAAATTGTTATAACATAAATATGGATGGATATCTATGTATGACTAAAAAACTTTTTTGATTTGATCACAAATCGATGATCACGCCATCCTCGAACTATTGTTCAGATCTTCACGAAACCTGTGTTTTGCATGATTTATCAGTGCCCAGTCAAGTACAAAGGATCCCTTTACAATATACACAAGGAATATTAGCAGTTTTCAGTGAAAACTTCTTTAGGCGCGTTAAGCACATTTTGGTAGGGGGTAAAAATGTAGATTCGCGCGAACACCGACGTGCTCAAGTGGTTACGAAGACAAAAAGTCTTAAATATAAATATACTTCATTCGAAATTAAACTTTAATTACTTAATATTAAGGTTTATATTTAAATAATTTTAATTATAATTAAAAAAAAAAATTCGTTTTCACTACTATCGGCAGTCCCTACGACTTTTTCCCTATGACTTTTTTCCACCCACTTTTTAATTCCACTAATTAATTGCCCACGTCACTAGTACCACAGCTAGTACCTAATATTATGATAGCCATACCTGGACTATAGTGTAGTAATGAGGGTAGTTGTAAGACATTGCTCTTGCTACACTGTCTGTTATGTCGGCGATTACGTTGCCGGCACCCCAGGGGAACGCTGCAGGCGCGGCGCAAGACATAGACTATGGCTAAATTCATACTAATATTATAAATGCGAAAGTGTGTCTGTCTGCTACGCTTTCACGGCTCATCTGTTCAACCGATTTTGATGAAATTTGGTATGTCCTTCCCCGAGACATACTCGTAGGCTACTTTTTATCAAGGAAAATTAAAGACTTGCGGGGAATCAAAAAAATTTAATCCCCGCGGACGAAGTCGCAGGCATCATCTAGTAAAGGGATTTAAAAAACGAACAGGACAAGCTAAATAAAACCGTTTAAAAAATCTTTGTCTCTTTCTCTGGTAGTTCCTTCATAACTATAGATTTGGTCCAATAGACAGAAATCCCTCGAACGGATTATTTATTTCCACAGGCTTCTGTTGATGGACATTCTTACTTGACTCCCTCAGCTGGTCAGGCCACCTAATTGGTGAGCAACCTTGCCCATTTTCCCTCAGTGTTGAGATGGTGATAGTAAAAAAAAACCGGCTGAGTTTCTTGTGGGCTCTTCTCAGACAAGGTTGCGTTTGGAACCCTCGTAGCTTTAGTTTTAAGATACCATAACTGATTATCACCATCATATCTTTTAAGTACCTAGCTGGATGTCAATAAGTGTACATTGTACCTAAATTGAATGAATATATTTTGACTTTGACTTTGACTTGACTTGTTGTAAATAAGATTGTTCGACGAGACAAAATCGTCGCATAATCTTGTAGCTCGTACCGAGCACCAAGCACCAATGCTCAATAGTATCTAAACAGCGATCTAACGCGATCGTCCTGCAATTAAAGGCTCCCTACAATCTGCTACATCCACTCTACTCACTCTACCCGACCAAGTGGGAACAACTGGTGGGAAGATTAAAGAGGTACTTGAACAACAATAACCATGCAACCTACGACGATTTTTTGTTATCTTTTTAATTGTTCCATTAAAAAATTATTTATTTTATATTTTTCCGTTGGTCTCTAGACCAACATGGCTTGCAAGTTCGACTGCGGATGACGAGGTCCCGGGTTTGATACATTACTGAGAATTTCTTGTCAAATAAACCTTATTAGGTTTATTTGACAAGAAATTCTCAGTAATTATAAGCTTGGAGTGAGAGAGAGAGGGTGCCTCAGAAGGTGCGTAAAGCCCTCGGTTCTGCACCTGATGTCTTCTTGTCTCTCCGGTCTGATTTTCCGTCCCATCAGGGTATGAGAGTAAGGGAAACGATAGTGCATTTGTGTTGGCGTTTCGACCACGGCGGCCAATCAACACAGAGATGAGCCATACGCGCGGGAGATATTATAGTGCACAGGTGCACTTACTAGCACTACATAGCCCGATGGGACGGAAAATTCGACGCAGACGGAGAGAGATCAGGCGATTTCGGGATCTACGAAGTGTCTAGATTTTAAACACCACCAACTTCTAGCACTGCGAATTTCGTCGTCCGTAGTTTTAAACCACCACTATATATGTTGCACTATAACAGTCTCCTCCGCGACCCAATGTACCGAATGTGCCGACCAGCTACACATGTAACAAATGTACTTACTAGTGTGACATCACTCGGGGGACACTAGTTTATGTTACTACATCTACTGCTTGAATAGGTGTTTAATATTCACTATGTATCTATGTAGTCGAGACAGACAGTACACCAATTATTATATGTTTATGTATTGAACAATGATGCCTTTTTTTTTTTTTTATCCACTACAAGTTATAGCCCTTGACTGCGATCTCACCTGAAGGTAAGTGATGATGCAGTCTAAGATGGTAGCGGGCTAACCTGTTAGGGGCATGACAGTTATATTAAACCCATACCCCTATTCGGTTTCTACACGGCATCGTACCGGAACGCTAAACCGCTTGGCGGCACGTCTTTGCCGGCAGGGTCGTTTGGGAATTTATAATTTCTGAATTTGCCCTGGTATGGCCTAGTGGGAGGCTTCGGCTGTGGCTAGTTACCACCCTACCGGCAAAGACGTGCCGCCAAGCGATTTAGCGTTCCGGTACGGTGCCATGTGGAAACCGAATCGGGGTATGGGTTTAATATAACTGCAATGCCCCTAACAGGTTAGCCCGCTACTATAGACTGCATCATCACTTACCATCAGGTGAGATCGCAGACAAGGGCTCACTCGTAGTGGATAAAAAAAGAGGCGCTGGGATCAAACGCGGTAATGTTATGTAGCTTCAATTCGGTCAGTAGGACAACAGTGATACCACTAGGTACATATCAAGTTGTAATTAGTACAAGTTACAACTGAACGGAACTCAGACGAGTTCCGTTGAGGCGCGGGAGGTGTGTTATTCCACGTGCAGTGAAGGCTTACATCACTGCACACAGAGCAAACTGCCGGTCGGGGCGCAGAACGTCCTGAAGGCATTCATACCAGTATATGTTACAGTGGCGGGAAGACATCGAGACTTAATTTGGCAAATTAAACGTGCCATCTTATGAGAACCCATCAAGTTTAAAAGTACCGCTACACTTTAAGGATTTCATCTAGAAAACCTGATCTTTTGCTTCCTTGTTTGTGAAGACCTCCCTGGCACAGTGGTGAGCGCTGTGGTCATATAAATGGGATGACCCGGGTTCGATCGCCGATAGGGTCAATTGGGAAATTTATAATTTTATTAATTTTCTCTTGTCTGCCAATGTGGCTGTTAAAACTCTACCGACAAAGACATACCGTCAAACGATTTAGCGTTCTGCTATGATGCCGTGTAGCAGAAACCGATCAGGGGTCTGGGTTAAAATATAACTGCCATGCCCTTAACAGGTTAGCCCGCTACCATTTTAGACTGGATAATCCGTCAGATGAGATTGCAGTCAAGGGCTAACTTGTAGTGGCGTTAAAACACAGACTAAAGATATACGTGTTTTCCTACCACGACGGAGGCGTCTAGATAGTAAGTAAGGTAGTAGTCATTAAACCGAACTCACACTATAGGTCTTCTGATATTAATTACAAGGCTATATTCTATGGCTATCAGCTCACGATCCACAGTAGGTACTACCCTGGTGTACGCGAAGCAATGTATTACCTTGAAGTTCCGACACACCTCGCTTCTATTCCATCACTATCTTCCCGGAGCATCTTCACGGCAACTTCATCGCCGGACGAGTAACACTTCATTCCCCTACGAGTAGGAGTTTGCCCTGGACTGGAATCTTATTAAATGGGTAAAGGTTTGTGCCAAACTTATTTAATAAGTTTTCACACGGCAGTCGGCACAGTTCCGAAATGCCTTGAAATTCCTTGGTGGAATGCCAAGTATGACCTAGACTGAATCAGAAAATGTTTATTTATTTATTTATTACTAGCTGATGCCCGCGACTTCGTCCGCGTGGTTTAACTTTGTTTCCCGCGGGAACTCCTTAATCTTCCGGGATAGCCTATTTCACTCTCCAGGTCCTCAACTATACCCTAGCCATTAATCATGTCGATCCGTTGCTTCGTCGCGGCGTGATTGAAGGACTTAATCGCCAACAAACCAAAACAACCAAACACACTTTCGTATATTTTATAATATTAGTATGATTTGTACCAACATAAACATTGAAAGGACATGTCAAGTACAACTTATCTCTTCAATGTTCAATGTTATTCATCAAAAAAAAATTAGCTTCTCATGCGGGAGCGCTTATTGAACCCTCGTAACATCAATCTATATCCCAGGAACCTAAATTCACGCGGATGAAGTCGCGGATATCCTCTAGTATTACATTTTCATCTAACACTAAAAGTTTCTTGCTAGTTCTTCCCGATAGAAATGGCATGTCAAACCAGTGGTAGATTCACTCGACGATTCAAAATCACTTTGAATAAGTTTATGCGAATAAAATAAAATGAGTAACGCCAAAGCAGAAACTCTCTGTTGGTGGTCATAGGCATACTTAGTTGTTATATCTACTCGCAAGTGCACGGCAGAAGTCAGCATTAGTCTCAGTCGAACCCACAGAAGTCCAACCCATTCGGATCAATGCAGACAATTAGGATATTTCTTTGGCAAAAAATTGCGACCCATACAAAGAAAAACCACGTTTACATTTAATCGTTTTCAACTTTCAACAACAAATAAAACATATCGTATTCAAACTTATCTTCATAAGTGTGTTTCAAATTAATCTCTAACCGTGTGAATAACGCAGTTTGAGTGCATATACTTGGGAATGGGGAATCTAATATCTGTAACCTTGTGATATAAAACACTAGATTTTATAGTCGAATAAACTTTTACAATTAGTTTTTTTCCCTGAATAGTTAAATAAGGTTAGGTTAGCGTTATATTTTATTTATCTATTTAGTGGTGATTTTGAATCCATGTGCCTTGTGTCGCGTCATCATCTCCACCCATCGACAGCTACTAAGCATTGTACTCCTCTCGGAATGAGAGCAGCTTTATTTATTACTAGATGATGCCCGCGACTTCGTCTGCGTTGATTAAGGTTTTTTGATTCCCGCAAGAACTCATTTCACAGGATAAAAAGTAGCCTATGTCCTTCCCCGGGATACAACCTATCCCAGTACCAAATTTCATCAAAATCGGTTGAACAGATGGGCCGTGAAAGCGTAGCAAACAGACAGACAGACAGACACACTTTCGTATCTATAATATTATTATGGCTAGTCCATCATATTACAGTAGTCTTCCGCTTGAATTTCAATCAATGAAAACATCGTCGTCGTCATCATCGTCTTAACCGATGGACCTCCACATCCATCCGTTGAGATGACATAAAGTCCACCTGCATGGATCTCCACAGAACACAGTCTTGTACCATTTGCCTCCAGCGGCTCCCAACTGCTCGCTCGAGATCGCCCTTGAACCTAGTAGGGGGTCGTCCAACGCTGCGTTTTCCTATTTTCTTATGCAAACATCGGTTCTACATAATACAAACGTGGCACAGGGAGGGAGGGGCTCCGCATCGCTGTAGGTCGTGTACAGGGAAAGGGCGGGCTGCGCGCGAGAGGGCGCCGATATCGCTCGGCGATGAGTTTTTATGTAAATACCCGCGAGTGTGCTCTCAATACCAGCCTTAGTATTAGATTTCACTTCTCACCAATACGTTCGGAAATAAATTGTCTTAATTTTTTTTAAACCATCGCCAGCCTAAAATTTCGATAAATAATTGTACATTTAAAAAAGGTGTACTAAATGTGTCTAGTTTTAAGTTTTGTTGTAATATATAACTATAATTTTTACTTGTCCAAATAATAAATATAATATTCCAGTATCCTCTAGAACCGGCAAGAGAACTTCACACACCTTTAATTTTATCCGAAACATTGAAGAGTTCCCACTTCCCATGGTAATCAAAGAAGCCTCAACCCTCGCTGAGTGCCGACGAAGTCGCGAGCGTCATCATAAAGTTTTAGAATAAAATAAAATAAACTTTAGGTACTGCTATATCTTTTTTGACGTTATTATATTTCGTCACTCGAATTCTACATTTGTTCAGATTTAAATTCTCACACTAACCACATAGTCGGCGGAGGCGATGCTGTAGATAACAGCTGGGTTCTGCATATGTGGGGATTACGTAACAGGACAGAGATATTCACTTTTGGAAACGTGACAGTTCTATAGCAAATAGTTCTTGCGGCTTACTGGTGGAGGGTCCCCTCAATAGATCTATAGTATCAGGGTCTTGGGAAGGACGGATGAATGTTTTGTCATATGAACATAGAGTATATTATATTATTGAAGTCGATGATTTTTGTCAGCCCTACCATACACTACGGGCTGAACAAAGAAAAAAGCTTTTTACCATTGAAAATGGTTATCAGATACAAATCGCCTGAGACGTATTTTTGGCCATAGCTCCGAGGATTTTGGGAGGATCCAGATGGGAATAGTCAGTACCAAAAGTTGAGGAATTTATCGAGACACGTGTGAGCGTTTGAATTTTGAAAATCGGCTGGTAACTTTTTTGAAATTTTGAAAATAGTAAAAAAGTCGGGTTTTTTGGGGTGTGTTTGTTTACTAAATTGTAAATATTTCGGGAAAAAACCGACTTAATAAAAAATTAAAAAAGGGTCCTAGGGTAGGTATTCATTTAGCTACCAAATGGCGAAAAAAATTTTGAAAATTAGTTAATACTAAAAAACTAAACCTTTCCACAGTTTTTATAGTAATGTGGCAAGGAACAGAAACCCCTGAGATATAAGAGCGTCCCCTCGAGCGGCGCTTATCGTGAGAGGTCCACGAGTTAGCGGCTAACGCCAGATGTAGATTAAGACATCTCACCACGCGGAACATGTTGTCTACAAACATAGCTTTACTTTTTATTGTTAGCTATAAAGATACCCAACTAAACTATCCTCTCCTACTCGTATTATAAATACGAAAGTGTATTTGTTTGTTGGATTTTCCTTCAGTCGGACCGCAGAGGAACAACGGATCGACGTGATTTTTAGCATGATAAGTAAGTTAAGGGCAGAAATTCTTCGTCCGGCGGTCGTGATGCCCGTGAGGGCAATTTCTGGATCTGTAGGTATTTCTGCACAGACTCCCGCGACAGGATGACAGGTGTTCTTCATTCGACGCGAGCATTCTGTCCTGTCCAATCCGTGTTGTTTTCGCCCTGAGGCATGAAAGAGACTCAAATTACTTTTTATCCCAGAAAATCAAAGAAACGAAAGAAACGTTCCCACGGAATTAAAAAAGGACGAAGCCGCGAACAATTTCTACCTATCGTGTGGCACAATACCAACATTAGGGTGAGTACACACTACGGATAGGATAGGTCAAAATGTCAGCGCAATACGCCCGTATCATACGAGTAATATTGCTTTAACTCTTTAAGTGTTGGCACTATGGCCCCTGTTGTGGCCGCATTGTGTTTTTGACCTTATTTCGCTTCGGTGTGCACATACAAACTAAGCAGCAACGTCCCGCCAAACTGCCGCTAACATAGGCAATGTAAATAGACGATAAGAATAACAACACAGCGTCTTGTTTGCCCGCATCCCCCGCATCCCCCGCATCCCCCGCTACCCCTTATCAGCCGCGCCGACAGCAAAACTGCGAGGACGATGCTTGCCCACAATATAATAATAGTATACCTATACGAATTTTCCTCCATTCAGCGTATTATGGTTTGAAAACTAGATTTCATCTCCATCATTGCTCCGTGTGGCTCATTCAATTAGAATTATCTATACTTAATGTTATAAATGCGAAAATTTTTATGAATGGACGGATGTTTGTTACTCAATCACGCCAGAACTGCTGGACGGATCTGGATGAAATTTGGCACAGAGATAGATTATAATAACGTAACATATAGTCTGGAATAACACATAGGCTACTTTTTATCCCGTATAAGTTCCCGTGGGAAACAAAAAACCTCAAACCACGCAGATGAAGTCGCGGGCATCAGCTACTAGTACCTATATAATAATGAGCTGGTAAACGTGCGTCCGCGTGTAATTGAAATGCATTAGTTATCAGTCGCTAGTGATCCGCTCGTTCGTTCTCATTAATTCACTGCCATCGGATCAATGCGGCTTCACGCATCAAACTGGTTTGATTCAAAATCACAGGGACCCATAGTATACCTAGCTGATTATTATAATGGCTGTGGAAGACAGAGAGACAGACAGGCGGACTCAAAACCAAACTTAAATGTTTTTACTTAGTATGAGTCTATAATACATACGACTATGAAACCCTAGTTGGGCAGATATCTTCTCGTCCAAGATTCCTCCTATCTGAAAACCAAAGTCGTCGAACAGTGCGTGTTGCCAGTGATGACTTACGGTTGCGAGACTTGGTCGCTAACTATAGGCCGCATAAGAAAGCTCAGGGTCACTCAGCGGGCGATTCTTTGCGCGATCAAATCAGACATGAGGAGATCCGCAGAAGAACGAAAGCAACCGATAGTGCTCGACGCGTTGCGAAGCTGAAGCGGCAGTGGGCGGGGCACGTAGTTCGAAGAACTGATAAACGTTAGGGTCGCAGAGTGCTGGAGTGGTGACCTCGCACTTGGAAGCGCAACGTTGGCAGACCCCCGTTCGCTGGACGGACGACATCAGACGAGTCGCCTATTGCCTATTGTGTGGAGTCGCAGGGAGCCGCTGGATCCAGGCGGCGCGAGACCGCGGCGTGTGGAAGTGCCTACGAGGGACCTATGTCCAGCTGTGGGCGTCTATCGGTGGATAACGAAGCCGATTATGTTGATAAATGATAAAATAAAAAATGATTTATTTATTTCACCTAGGACAACTTGTGTCACTTATGAAACGTTGAGACTCTACCACCGGTTCGGAAAACTGTTCTACCGAGAAGAGCGGGCAAGAAAATCAGCAGTTGCCTTTCTTCAAAAAATAAATAAAAAATACAATAATTATAAAGTACAACACATACGTTACGATGCAAGTACTACAATGACTTGTGGGTCACAGGATGCGAGGCCGGTTGCTTCCATGCAACTGTGTCAGTCAGAAAATCATCAATAGTGTAATAACCTCGACTTAACAGATGCTGTTTAACACAGTCTATAAATTTATGTTGAGAAAGTAATGTAATATTTTATTTTTATAGAAATTTAAACAAATCTAAAATAAACACGACATGTTAAGTAATAAGCTTAATTCATAGCTTTCATATATTACGCGCTTACTGTCAACTGTCTACAAAACTTAAATCAACACTCTTTAGTCAATTCGGGTATCTCATAAATATCTATCTTACGTATTTTTATTTTAAAGTTCAAAATCTCTCGTATGAATTTAAGTAATCATTGATATCATATACATACACGTACATTATGTAAAACAAAAGGTAACTACGGGACACAAATCGGTACAGACTATTTTAGAGCTTATGAGATTTAATATTAGATCGATTTTGGTGTCAAATTAATTGATAAAAGTGGTCGTGTTCAATATTAGGTACGTGTTTAGTGAGGAGACTCCGCAGACTCCACAGACTCCACAGACTCCACAGACTCCACAGACTCCACAGACTCCACAGACTCCACAGACTCCACAGACTATAGATTGTTATCGGTTGGTCAAACTTGTCGAATAGAAACACTTTACACGTAGATTGGCTATTTCTATCACAGGTGTGTTAAGTCTACGAATCCTCATTTAGCCAGCGTGGTGAACTGTGACAGGTGACTTAAGGCCTTTTCATTCTGAGAGGAGTTTGTACACAGAGTCGCAACGTCTAGATGCAGCGGTAGCTTGTGTTTTAAGATTATTATACCGTAATTATACTTAACTAGCGGACTGCCTGTGGGAATTAAAAAACTTATTCCATGCGGACGAAGTCGCGGGTATTTGCTAGTTTTATATATATAGAAGATTTACTATCACCATCACGTCCGTATACGTTAATTAATACGTACGTTAATATTGACGTTCTAAAACGTACATACTTTGAATCTTTGTTTAAAATACCAACGAGTCCATAGTTAGTCGCTAGATTGTCAGTGACCTAAGTGTGACAAGTTTAATATTAGTTGTTTCATGAATGTAGGTAATTACACGGAATGGAAAACATGTGGCTTGCTCAGAGTTTGCGCGACTGATAACAAACAATTCATTAATGATTGTTGTGTTAGCGTTCAGAATACATGCGATTTAGTGTTCCGGTACGATGCCGTGCAGGAACCGATTATGGGCATGTACGAGTATATGGGTTTAATAATATAACTGCCATGGTCATCCCATTCGCAATTAGTTTGTGTAGTGGACTATGGCCTGTTCATTCTGAGATGAGCGAGGGGAGACTAGTGTTTAGGTAAGATCTTATTGATGATGATGCTAGCTTAGGTCATCATCAGGATTGAGTTAAACATTATACTCATCTATAATACGTAAAAACGTACTTTTAGGCAACGTGCGACACATTTATCTCTCTCTCCCTCTCTAGATGAAGGAGAAACAAGGCCGTAAAGTTTCCATCCTCTCCGAAATATACACATATTTAAGATATGAATTTTGATACTGCAATTTATTGCGCGGTAATTCAGCCATCTTTCCAATACCTGTGATATATCTGTATAACGGCTATATAAAGGTGTCCATACGTGCGCCAGCTGTACAATAGCTATACAATAGCTGTATGATGCCTGTACAGAGACGCCGCGCAAGCTCGCTATATCTCAGCCTCTTACGCTGATAGTGTATGCTAAGTGAGTTCACTGCAGCACATTTACTGACGATAACATGATGAAGTGAGAACCTGAGCCAATATAAAATACATACTAATATTATAAATACGAAAGTATGTCTGTCTGTCAGTTTGTTATGCTTTCACAGCCCATCTGTTCAACTGATTTTGATGAAATTTGGTATAGGAATAGGTTATTTCCAAGGGAAGGTGCATAAGCTACTTTTATTCCGGAAAATTAAAGAGTTTCCACGGGAATCGAAAAAACTTCATCCACGCGGATAAGTTGCGGTCATCATCAAATTATTTTTAATTAGACTTGTAACCAACCTGACGGGGTCCCTAAGCATCTACACCTCTCTCTACTTATAAAATTCAATATTTCTTTAAAATGGCACGTGATACATGTAGCAGTAAGACCCTCACAACATTGCTGTGTCCATAATAAACCAAGATCTTTTAGAGTTTCGGAAGCCTCGAATTCAATCAACCCAACGACTAAGTTATACACCGATTTAAATATAATTCAGTTAACTTAAAACAGGCATTAAGTAACGTGATCGCGAAGAGATAAATCTCTTCGGGATATTTACGAACTAACCCAAGTGGTAGCACCTTCCTTTTATAACCTTTTATAAAGAAAAGGAAGATGCTTTGTATGGCATCATTTATATTTCTAAAAAATAAATGATGGCTGGCTAGCTCCTCCCCGCCACCAGCGGTAGGCTTCTTCCCTCCTTTGGTACCCCAAGAGGCACATTAATACATGGACTAATACACCTCTAAGAATACCAAAATTCAACAGCCCCCCCCTCCTTTAACCACTTGGACATCAATCGCGAGGCCAGCGCAACGTATGTACGAGCATACTTTAGAGTCGTGCGTTCCACTTATGTCAGCGTATAGCTGGATAATTGCATTTTTAGAGTGGTGCACTCCCACATATACCTGTAGTAGGTTTCAAGGATACACCGGACGCACTGTAGGGTCGTTCGTCGCAACGTAACAGAGCCACAGGCGTGATGCACCCTTCTGTAATAGTATTGGTTAAGAATTTGAGAAAGGATAAACACTCACAGTTTTGCTGGTTGTTTCTTGTACTTCTTGATATTTTTGATTTTAAGTTGTAATTTTGAATTTTGATGATTTTTAAAAGATGCGCATCTGATCGAAAAGGTTAGGCCGAAACGATGAGAATTCGAATTCTGCTCTTTTGACATTTGACATTTTTTTTTTCCAGTAGTTACGTCTTAAAATCATAGACATGAATCGGCGTTCTTGTCAATGTCACAATTCGTTCAATAGTTCGGAAATTAATGATTTTGAACTTCCTCCCCCGGAAGAGGACAGATGCGGTTGAATGCACGACGCACTATTCCTTTGGTTATTTGTAGGTCTGCAACTCTAGCGACTCCATCAGTTCCTGGATGGACCTTGATGACACGGCCGAGACTTTTCATCGGTGGTAATGCTTCTTCCTTGATTAGCGCGAGTGTTCCTTCTTGCAGAATGGGACCCTTGCTAGTTTGCCATTTGGTGCGTTGCTGCAGTTCCGCGATGTACTCTTTGTGCCATCTTGACCAGAAATGCTGTCTCATTTGCTCCAATCTTTCAAATCGGTTGAGTAGATTTTCTTTGATTTGCAACAAATCAGGCGTTGGCAGAGCTGTTAGAGGTCGTCCAACCAAAAAGTGTCCAGGAGTCAGTGGAGTTAAGTCGTGTGGGTCGTTTGATAAGGGAGTTAGAGGGCGTGAGTTTAATATTGCTTCTATCTGTACGAGGACTGTATATAAGTCTTCAAAATCTAAGTGAGCGTTTCCAAGGACGCGATTTAAGTGTGATTTTAGTAATTTTACGCCTGATTCCCATAAGCCGCCCATATGGGGCGCATAGGCTGGTATGAAGTTGAACTCGATACCTTCATTAGACATAGAGTTTATAATTGAGTCGGAATTACATTTGAGGAACTTATAAAGGTCATTACGAGCACCTACGAATTGAGTACCATTGTCTGAGAATAATTTTGATGGTTTAGAGCGTCTAGCAATGAAGCGTCGTAGTGCAGATAAGAACGAGTCCTTCGAGAGGTCTGTCACTAGCTCTAGGTGACACCTTTTTGTGGTGAAGCAGACAAAGATTGCGATGTAAACTTTAATAGTTCTACAACCCCGTCCCTTTCTATTTAGTGCGATTATAGGACCGGCGTAGTCCATTCCAGACGTCTGGAAAGGGTAACCTGGTTGTAGGCGTTGCCTAGGCAAATTACCCATAACAGGAGTAGTTGATTGTGCCTTCATTCGAAAGCAACGATGGCACTTGTGTACTGTGCCTTTTGCTAAATTTCGACCTCCAAGTGGCCAGATTTGCTCTCGAATGGAAGCAAGTAAATGTTGTGGACCCGAGTGCATCAAACGTAAATGTTCATTTTGAAATATTAATTTAGTGAGTTGATGAGATGTGAGCAAAATTGGATGTTTTTTGTCAAACAAGAAATTACCGTTTTTTATTCGACCACCTACTCTAAGCAAGCCGCTATCATCAACGAAAGGGCTTAATGACAGCAGTTTGTTCTTTGCTGGTAGCGGTTTGCCCGATGATATTGTGTGATATTCCGGGAAACATTCGAGTTGTGATAATTTTAGTAAAGTATTAAATGCTTGTTGTTTTTCAATTAAAGTTAGAGGACCCAATAGTCGATCGCCTTTAGGTTTACGACAATTATGAATAAAGCGCAAAATGTAGGCGCATGTGTTTTTGAGTTTTACGAAATTGGAAAAACGAGAAAACGGAAGTCGTTCGTTTGGCTCAGCAGATAATCCTACCGCTGAAACTACTTCTGGTAAATCTGACTCTGTATATTGAAACGTTCTGTTAGGCCAGCTGTTCTCATTATCTAGTAAAAAATTTGGTCCGTTAAGCCAAAATTTTAATTTGTTCGGCTGGTTACTGCCTACTGCTCTGCTTAGAAGATCCGCTGGATTAGAGGAAGTAGGCACGTGACGCCATGGATAATTCTTAGTCCTCTCTAATATGTCTGAGACTCTGTTCCGAACAAACTGTTTCAATTTATTGGGTTGCGTTTTTAACCAACTAAGGACGACTGAGGAGTCCGTCTATAGAAAACAATTGCTATAGGTTAAGCGTGTAGTTGCTAGCACTTTTTCGAGTAATTTTGCGGCAATTGAAGCACCACAAAGTTCAAGGCGCGGAATCGATGTCGGCTTTATAGGCGACACGCGTGTTTTAGAGCATAATAAATGCACGTAGACAGAGCCAGCCGTGTCAACTGATCGAACATAAATGCAAGCTCCATATGCATCTTTAGACGCGTCGGAGAAAACATGAAATTGAATGTCCTTGGGGTTGTGACACACTACTTGACGTGGTATTTTCAAATCGTTAAGTTGATTGAGACTTTTAAAAAATTTGGACCAAGAAGTCGCAACATCTGCGGGTAGGGGATTATCCCAATCCAATTTGTGAAGCCATAACTGTTGCAGAATATTTTTTCCGTTTATGGTAAAAATGCTTAATAATCCTAAAGGATCGAAAATTTGCGCAATTATTGAGAGAAGAATTCTTTTGGTGACATGGACGTCCTGTGAAATATCATGCTTTATATTGAATTGTAACTTATCTGTAGACGGCGACCAAATCAAACCAAGCGTTTTAGACGGCTCATGCTCGCTGAAATCGACGGAACCAGTGCTATTGATCGCAGAACTATCATCACTGCAAGTTGGAACATTTGACTTAAACTTTCTTAAATTGAAGCAGCCAGAGGCAAGTACTTGAGTGATAAGCTTGCGGATCTGTATTAAGCCCTCAACAGTATCGTGGCCAGTGATGAGATCATCTACGTAGAAATCTTCGCGAATAATTCGGCCGATGTCTTCATTTTTGCATTCATCAGCGAGCTGTTTAAGACAACGGACTGCCAGAAATGGTGAAGAAGCTGTTCCGTACGTCACTGTATTTAAAGTATAGGTTTTAAGTGGCATTGAAGGGTCGTCTCGCCAGACAATTTGTTGTAGATGACGCTGATTTGAATTAATTAATACCTGGCGGTACATCTTCTCGATGTCTCCTGCCAATACGTATCGATGTTGTCGAAAACGAAGTAAAATTGAGAATAAATCGCTTTGAATGGTGGGTCCAATCATTTGTAAACCGTTCGATGACACTCCACTTGATGACGGAGCGCTCGCATTGAACACCACTCGTAGTTTTGTTGTAACGCTTTGTTCGCGCAAAACGCCATGATGTGGCATGAAATAAGAATTTGTGTGTAAATTGTTTATGTCACTTTCTGACATGTGACCTAAATTTTTGTATTCGTTCATAAAATCGATATACATTGCCTTTAATGTAGGTTGCTTTTGTAATCTCCTTTCTAGTGAAAGGAAACTTAATTTAGCGCGTTGAAATGAGTCTCCTAGAGTAGACTCATCGCCTTTCATCGGGATGCCTACAGAAAATCTTCCATCTGCATCTCGGGACATGTTTTGTTTGAAATGGTTCTCACAAAGATCATTGTTGTTGAAAGATGCATCCTTGTTAGAACTTTCTAGTTCTTCGATAGTCCAAAATTTAGCAAGTTGTTCTTGAATAGAATCAAATTGAGAAAAATTGCATGAGATTGCTTGTGTATTTGTCGTTCCAGTGGGCCCGGATATTATATACCCGAACTTAGTATTCTGAAGCACTGGAGAATTTTTGCCTAAATAGATTTTGTTTGTGGATAGCAAGTCCCAGAAAATGTCTGCGCCTAACAGTAGGTCAATGCTAGACGGATTGTAGAATTCTGGATCTGCTAATTTTATTTCGGGGGGAATGTTGTATAAATTTGAGTTGAATGATTTTCTTAGAGATGAAGTTATTTCTGGTAACACTAGAAGAGAAACCTTTGTTTGAAATGAATTGAGCCTGGACTGTATTATTGCTTGACAACGTTTGTTTACTGTTGAAATTAAATTATTGATGCCGGAAACTTGAAATTTAATGTAATCAAATTTTAAATTTAATTTATTTAGAAGAGATTCAGAAATAAAGGATGCCTGACTGCCTGAATCTAAAATTGCCTTTGCTTCATGACATACATTGTTCGCGTCTAGAATTCTAATGATCGCAGTAGCTAAAAGTACTTGACTGGGTTGGCAATGTGATGAAGCCAGACTAATCGCAGCTGCAGGTGAAGTAGATGTGTCTGGGGTAAAATTGCTGTGCAAAAGTGAATTATGTTTAAGGGTACACTGGCGGCACGGGCCCAGCCGGCATAAGCGCTCGGTGTGACCTAATCTGAAGCAATTTCTACATAATTTGTTAGATTTTACAAACTGTTCGCGTTCTGAAACATTCATGCGTATGAATGAATCACATTTGTAAAGTGGATGCTCTCCTTGACACAATGGGCATTTAAAAATTCTAGGTGTAGGGTTTGTAACTGAAGCTAGGCTTTTGACATTTCTAGACTTTGTTGTGGTAATAGATGTTGTTTCCGGCTTACTGTTACTGTTTTCAATAGTTTCTAATAAGTCAGCTTTGTTTTTTAAGAATTTTGTAAAAATTTCTAAGTTTATTTGTTTGTGGGTGGCCTTATGTTCCTCCCAATCTCGCAAAGTACGGTTGTCCAATTTTTGACAAATAATGAAAATTATTAAAGTATCCCAAGTCCCTGTTGGTTCGCCAAGAATTTGTAGCGCGCGTAAGTTTTTATTGTACATATCAATAAGAACACGTAAAGAAGTAGCAGATTCCTTTTTAATTGATTCATGATCAAAAATAGCCTTTATGTGGTTTTGTACTAATAGTCGTGTGTTGTCATACCGCTCGCATAGCGCATTCCAAGCTAAACAATAGTTAGACGCAGAAAATTCCAATGAACGAATGATCTGAGCAGCACTGCCCTCCAGTGACGCACGTAGGTAATGAAACTTCTGAATGCTACTAATGCTCGGGTTATCATGGATAAGTGATATAAAAGTGTCACGGAACTCAAGCCAGTTCCCATAATCGCCACTGTATTTGGGTATGTTTATTGTAGGTAGTTTCACTCCCCTAACAACACTCTTTGTCTGCTTCACTTTCACAACACTCTCCTGATCACTAGTGGACGAATCAGAACAAACCGAAGCATTATCACCATAATTGAACGACTTTTTTCTTTTGAACGCATCACAAAGACTTTGAGCCCTAGCCATCACTGAGAAATACTGGGTTTCAAATTCAGACCTCTGGAGACTCTGGTTTTGTTGTTCCTCCTCAGGCAATGACAAACACTCAATGCTGGTTTGAACCTCATCAAACTCATTGTATATAGATTCTACTTTATTCATGCGAAGTTTCAATTCTAATTTATCAAGTTGAGTGCAGTCGAATACACTCTTTAAACTAGCTATATAGTTTTCAAATTTAGTTAACCGACCTTTATATGAACCTCTTTTCTTCACCAATTCATGTAACTTTGACATTTTAAATTATGTAGGAAAATTAACAATTTAGACAAATAATTGTGTAATATTCTAAGATATTCTTAATTAATTAACTGTATAATCAAAGTATCTCGTTCAAAATGCCATGTAATTAAATGTAAATTGATCAAATTATGTTGGAAAATGTGTGGAAAATATATTGAATTCTTGCAATCTACTGTTTGTACAAACTCGCATAAAACGAGCCAAACAAGGGAAATATAATTAAATCAGATAATAATTCAATGCAGGATAGCTTATTTTACATAAGTTAGGGCATTCTAATGAGAAAATATGATAAAAATTGTTAATTTTGAACTATGAATATGATGTGACAAACGTGTGACAAAATGGCGGGCCGGAAAATGCCGCGTATTGCATCTAACAATTGCTCACTTTTTTTTTTTTTGATACTAATCTATTGGGACTAAATGGGAATCTAGACTGACTTAGGACATAATTGTTAGGACTTAGGTACCTCGATTCTTCTTAGCTCGTATTATTTCTTGCCTATGTATTGCAGCTTGGGTTCAATAAGGTTAATGGCACGTGCGGTTCGAAGACCAAAAAATGGTTAAGAATTTGAGAAAGGATAAACACTCACAGTTTTGCTGGTTGTTTCTTGTACTTCTTGATATTTTTGATTTTAAGTTGTAATTTTGAATTTTGATGATTTTTAAAAGATGCGCATCTGATCGAAAAGGTTAGGCCGAAACGATGAGAATTCGAATTCTGCTCTTTTGACATTTGACATTTTTTTTTTCCAGTAGTTACGTCTTAAAATCATAGACATGAATCGGCGTTCTTGTCAATGTCACAATTCGTTCAATAGTTCGGAAATTAATGATTTTGAACAAGTATGTTAGATCAAATACAGCGCGAAACCACCATGGGTGATAGAATGTCGTTTGTGCGTAACATGGTTTTTAGCCAATGTGCCGCAGCATAGGTCGTGAAGCTATGCTTTTACAAGTAACATGGGTTGTGAATCCATGAAACTGAAGTGTCGAGGCTGAACAAGCGTAGTGCAAAATGTAGTAAGATATCAGGCGCAATGGACGCATAATCCAACCTTCGGCAATAATAAACAGCGTCCTTCCAACCATGGTAAGGTATCGTTCGAGTATTGCGAACGATGTACGTAATTTAGATAAGTAGCAAGGTAAAGCCAGACGTACTGCGGAACGTAGAAGTATACTCGAACTGCACTGCACTCAGAAAGCAAGCTCTCTGATTCAACAACAAACCAATAACATCTGAACGTCCAACTAGGTAGACATCCAGACAGAACCAGCCGTGCTGAGGCATCGCTGAAACGAGATACCGTACGCCCCACAGGCCCGACCCGACCTGCGATACTAATTGGTATAGTAAATATACGTATAAATATGTTGTAGTTATGATATGTATATAAATCCACCAAAGGTAGATAAGATTTCGTCAGAAGCTCTCAAGCCAGGTCCACGAAGCGCGTAACGCCACGGTCCCTCACATTAGACAGCATCCAACAACACAGTGCGTTCAAAATGATCTATTGCAAATATACCTACTCAATATATTAATTTTATATATCGCCACATCTCCACCAGAACGAATTAACATAACAACGACGACGCACGACAACCGAGAATATGTGTAGTAATAGTAAACGCGTTAGTCGATGCCTCGACTTATCATTTCCCTGAGCGATCCAAACGTCGACAAACTGCTTTGTAAGTTCCAAATCGCACCTCATTAGATGATAACACACACTATCATTCTATTATCGTTTTAATATCATTTTACTATTAATTTATTATATATAGATATATATATATTATATATATATAGACTAGCCCACCTCGATCCCTGGGTATTTTGTATAAAATGAACACTGGAAAAGAACCGGAGTGAGATCGTAGCTCATTGGCTACGAAGTAGCGCCGCTTCACGCTACGACGCTACGGCGCTACGAGGCGCTACGGCAGAGATTAAATTTCATCAACAACATATCGTATTACCTCGCTCGCACGCTGCTTACGATATTTTGAATTTAAAAAGCTCTTATACGTAGACTTCGCTAGAGTTTTATAACGACGTTTTATAGTGAAGGAAAATATACAATGTTATTACAAAAGATGCATGATGTTATATAGTTACGGGATTATTGACGCGATTTTATGTTTTAGCAGATAATAATGAGCTAGTTGATTTACGTGACTGTGATGCTCGCGGAACTCCTTAATTTTCCGGGATTAAAAAAGCTTATGTCCTTCTCCGGGACGTACCATATTCATCAATATCGGTTGAAATGATGAGCATTGAAAGCTTAACAAACATAACAAACACATTCGCGTTTATAATGTTACAAGATGATGCCCGCGACTTCGTTTGGGTTTATTAAGATTTGATGATTTCCCGCGGGAACATTTTAATTTTCCGGGACAAAAAGTAGCCTTTTTCACTCTTCGGGTCCTCAACTATACCCATGCAAAAAATCACGTCGAACCGTTGCTTGGTTGCTGTATGATTGAAGAACAAACACACAAACTTTGGCATTTATGATATTACTAGAGGTCGCCCGCGACTTCGTCCGCGTACAATTGTTGATTTCCTATGAGATTATGAAATTTTCCCGCTGCAAACAGCCTATCTATAGAGGCTTTATATAGCTTGTGCAGGTTTTTTTATTATTTAAAACTGATAACTTAAATGCTGATTTTCCTGTCTATACTTCAAAGTCATAATTTTTTAACCTTTCACCCCCGTTTCACCCCTTTTGGGGTGGATTTTCGTAAAATTGCTTATACAGGTTATTCAAAATTCAAAATTCAAAATTCAAATTATTTTTATTCAAATAGACTTTTACAAGTACTTTTGAATCGTCGAGTGAATCTACCACTGGTTCGGAATGACATTCATACCGAGAAGAACCAGCAAGAAACTCGGCGGTTGCTCTTTTGAAAAAAATAATATACAATTTCATTAATTTGTAGAATACATTAAGTAACAGCTGTCCTTAGCATTGCTGGAGCGAGTCAAATCCATGCTCCTTTGTCATTTACGTAATCTTCAACAGTATAATAAGCTTTTTTCAGGAGCATACTTTTAATGGAATTCTTAAACTTGTGTAAAGGCAAGTTTAAGATAGGTTGTGGAATTTTGTTATAAAATAGAATGCTCATTCCCACGAACGACCTTCGGACCTTCTTGAGGCGGAGCGATGGAGTCACGAGCTTATTGCCGCCTCTAGTTTGCCTATCATGCAGATCGCATATTTTTTTGTAATTGTGAATGTGCTGTTTTACGAAGATTAGATTACTATAAATAAATTATTATTTAAAGTAATAACATAAATCCCGATTTTCAAGTCTCTTACTTCAAAAGCTTACATAAGGGTTCCAAACCCTTATGTAAGCTTCCAACCCCCATTTCACCCCTATTGGGGTACATTTTCGTAAAGGTTTTTATTATTTATAACAAATAACTTAATTGCCAATTTACATGTCTCTAACTTCAAAAACAAAGGACTTTCATACTAACTTCCAACCCTTATTTTAGCCCCTTAGGGGTGGATTTTCTCAAAACCCTTTCTTAGCTGGCGTCTACACCATAGAAGGAATCTAATTTCCAAATTTCAAGTCTGTACGCTTTATAGTTCCTGAGATATCGTGATTAGTCAGTGAGTCAGTGAGTGGTATTTCGCTTTTATATATTTATATAGATTATAGTAAATAGGACTAGATGACCCGGTCTACTTCGTATCACCTATATACCCGAGTCTATCGTACCGAACGTCAAAAGTTTGACAGGAAAGTAGATAGAACAGTTTATATGGGAAAATGGAATTGCTGTTTTTACCATGTTTGTCGCAATTTTTCCATATTTTCACCGTTTAAACCTTCCCTAGACTACGACAAACATTTTAAAACCATAAAAATTCTTCCCAAAAAACCGACTCTCAACGTCATTGTAAAGTACAAAACAATTTTGATTTCTACCCACTATGTTGAAGTCGGGCGGGTATAACAAGGATAAGCAATTCCTTAAGCAAGCAGAATTTTTATGGGACCCCCTCGAGAGCTTCCTCTAACGACTGATAGAAAAAAATTCAAATCGGTTCAGGAACCACGGAGATATACACCGACATACGTTTAAAAAAAGAAATACACATATTTTTGGAAGTCGGTTAAAAATTAACGAAAAATCACGAATGACAAACGAACAGAAATTTAATTTTATATATAGAAGAGATATAGTAGTCAATAAGATTGTTGGAGTTACAGTAAAGCTTCTTATTCCTTGTCTATAGCGCACTTGCGTATATCCTGCGGCAACAGTCTCCCGCCACTCGCCAGTGTCGCATTAACCGCGTCTACAATAACGAGCTAATACAATCGCAGCTCGTTATTCAGCTCCAGTACACCACTGTACGGCCATTCAGCCATTCAGCTACACTACTGTGCCACCACTATCTACACTGTAAATGACGCCTTGCAGTTGGCGATGTATTTACAACTAGATGAATCGCGCAGAAGTCGCGCTTTATCCGCGTTGATTTAGGATTTCGAAATCTTTAATTTTTCGAGATAAAAATTAGAATGACTTAAGTATTTATGTACCGGATTTCATCAAAACTTTACAAACAAACAGATGAATCTGACACTGGGCCCACTAGTTTATAATATTAGTATCCATTTCAATAAGTGGTCATAGAGTAGTGGCTCAGACGTTCGGCGTGTTCAGGTGGTCGGGGGTTCACGTCTAGGAGACGCGCCTCAAACTTTACTGAGTTATGTACTGTTCAATCACTTGCTTCACCGGTGAAGGAAAACGTCGCGAGGAAAACCTGCATGCCCGATATTTCTTCATAATGTTCTCAATGCTACTCACAAACGTGTGTAAAGTCTGCTAATCCACACTTGACCAGCGTGTTGAAGCCTCTCGTCGTCTCTAGCCGTGTGCTCCAGCCGGTATTAGGTTGAAGAGAAAGGGACAGTGTGACTTCTCAACGGTGTGTGTAGTCTGCCGATCCTCACCAGGCCAGCGTGGCGGACCAAGTCCTTCTCGTTCTGAGAGGAGACTCGTACACACTACACAGTACTGTGCCGGCAATGAGTCTAAACGATGATGTCTTTCAGAAGTGCATCGCAACAAGTTTTATTGCATTCTGAATAGCAAATAGCGCACGCGGTCCGAAGCGCAAATACGTATAATAAAATAGACACGCTTCGGTCTGCAGCCGCGCGCTTCGCTCCACTCCGCGCCACTGCGCTCCACTCCGCTCCACTCCGCTCCGCTTCGGCGCGCTTCTGTGGATTATTGTAACATAAATGAGTGCCGAGTGGTAACTAGTGCAATATGGATTGAGTTCGAGCACGGAGCTACTACTGTTATGGCAAAAGTATTTGGGTCTATGTTTTCATTAGGATAAGTTTCCACCAGAGATATGCTACGTTGCTAAGGTACCTCGATGTGTGTTAAACCCACCAATATCGTCAGTTCATAGGTTAGATGTTAGATTTTGAATTCTAACATCTTCTAAAAACTCTGTTTTTTTGCTTTAAATTTTACGATTTTAAAATTTTATTGTGGATTTAAAAGTGTTAGGTATACAGTACATTACTAAAGATATTTTAATCATACGCACAAACACAAATAAAATAGAACTGAAATGCACTGTTGTTGCTATACCCAAATTGGGTATCCATAGCCTACCTTGCCTATTACTATTGTCTAAATGTCATATTTTAAGGAATAAGTGTACCTATGAAATTATTGCAATTAATAAAGAAATTGAGAATTTGAGTTACTTTAGACCAAAATCGTATCTCTAATCTAATATCTAGTTTAAGTTCACAGCCCCTAATTTACTAAGGATCTTACAGTTAGGAAAATAAGTACCGAATACGCCCACCTTATCCGCAATACCATCACTACGGCAGCGACGTCGCATGTTTACCAAATTCCAGACTCAGTGAATGAATCGCCTCCTCGCGTTCACTGTGACCCTGTTTAACAATCCTACAGTATGGCTAAGCTTTCTTGTAGGTCACTCGTCTCAGTGTATCTAGACAATCTATCCTAATCATATTCCAGGCATAGATTTAGGATTGGTCTCGCTCGTCGTAAGACCAATCCTAAATCTATGATTCCAGGCTACTGGTTCTAGACATCACTACAATTTGACGGCGATGTGCACTTAAATTTTTTTAACAGATCCAATATAGTAAATATGCTGTCATAATATTTTTAATCAAGTAGACTTTGTGACTAGTGTTTTTGAATTGTCAAGTCATTCTACCACTGGTTCGGATAACATTCCTACCGAGAAGAACCAGTAAGAAACTCGGTGGTTGCTCTTTTGAAAAAAAATATTTACAATTACTTCAATGTTTAGGTATATAAGTAAAGTCCAAACTATAATATAACAATATACCCGAAAAGTCCAGAGACTCTTTTAAAGTGTTAATCCAAAAGAAACGCGTATTTCTAACTCCACTAATACTTGCTCTCCACTTAGTTTCCTTCTGTATAGTTGCTAAGCTGCGACAGCTACCGTAGTGGTCGTTAGAATGCCTTTATTTTCCTACTTCGTTACGGCTTCTTCAATATCACGAACATCATCGCAAATAAACTAACAATTGCATTATGTTCTCCAAATAAAAAGAGTTCTCCATCTTTATTTTACTGCGAATACAATACAGGTTCAAGTTGCAATCAAAATTGCATTCGCGATTTATTTTTTATGTTTTGGTTATACTACAAATACTAAAAATTTCAATCAGTATGTTTTGTCCTCGGCACTATACGAGTACAAGCTGACAAAATTCGGGTCAAGTATATTGAATTCCCGTCAAAAATATGATTAGACGACCTGGCGCAGTGTTGAGCGCTGTTGTCTTAACGTGGAGGCCCCGGGTTCGATTCCCGGCAGGGTCCATTTGGGAATTTATAATTTCTGAATTTTCTCTGGTCTGTTTTGGTGGGACGCTTATACTGCGGCCTACGCGCATATGAGTGAGTGAGTGAGTGAGTGAGTTAGGATTTAACACAAGTACTTTTAATTGAATGAAACAAGATTAAGATGTCGCCGTCTGGTCGTATAATTGAAATTCCTCGGCATATCATGAAATGCCGCCAGCTCATTCACGATTTAGCCTCCTTTTCTTACACAATATTCGATGAGTACAAGATGCTAACGCCTAATGACAACACGTAATCGACAGGTGATGTAATTATTCAGTGCAAGTGTCGTCAGACTCCACTCGGCCTGTCACTGTCACTGTCACTGTCACTGTACGGCCGACAAGTGACTGCCTGCATTGTTCCGGCTCGCTGCCGTAGCACAGAGGACTGTACCCTTACCCTAAGTTTTAATTCGATTGATCGTATCAGAATTCAATGACATTAGCGTCAAAGTTAGATTAACCTTAATGAGACAATGCTCCCGTACATTTTTAGCAAAAATAGGATATACCAGCCACATGAGGGCACATAATAGGGCAGAACATCAGATGCCCTCCAGATGCTAGGAGGTTTCCCCGAGCAGTCGCCGTGGCCGAAATCGGCCTGGAGGATGTCATCGTCATAAACCTTAATGTGATTGAGTTATTTCGTGTGTGTATTCATATTATACGTTTACGAATACGATACGTTTCCAATAATAAAATCGCTTCCACTGAAATTGTGACTTTAAATCAATTAAGTTAAGGTTTATTTTGCTTTGACGCTAAAGTCATCGAATGCTTGTACGATCAATCTAAGTAAAACTCACGGAAAGGGTACTGGAGAGCATGGAATGTGGAAGTGGCCGAGCGGAAGGCGACAGTGTATCACACTGTAGTAGGCAGTATTGTGACTCAGTTATTTGACTTTCTGCATCTTGCCGTAAACTAGCATTTTCCTGCGGTTTTTATGTGAGTTCCGTTTAATTGTGTAGTGTTCCGTACTAAAACTGCCCGCGACTTCGTCCGCGTGTTTTCTTAATTCCCAGGGGAACTTCTTAATTTTACTAATACTTCCATACTAAATTTGATCAAAATCGTTTGAAAAGGTGGACTGTTAAAACCTAGCAGACAGACAGACAGATGCACTTTCGCATTTATAATATTAGTAAGATCCATTGTCCTTGTAGGACATTAATTAAACTGATTTAATTCAATTCAATGCTGTTGTTTTTTGGCAAGCGTAAATGTAATTTCCAAAAAGTGACACCAATAAAAAATGTGTATTAATGTGTATACAGTTGAGTCAAAGTAATTCCTTGACGTATTTTAAATTCAAGTCACTTTATCGTGCTGCAAAAAATACATTAAACCTGTACAACTGCAAAATGTCTTTATTCGCCTTTTCTTTTCTCCCGCCTGTCCATTGCATAACTTACTTAATATAGCTTTAAAAACGCAGGAAAAGTAGCGAACTCCTCCTGTATATAAAATTGTTATCTTTGTTATTCGAGATAGCTCCCTGCATTTAAATAACTTAAATAAAACCTGTTTTTCTCATAGTCTAGGTATTTTAATACCTAACCTATTTTTAAAGTCACGCCAAAGTGATTTAAGATCTACGGCGCGGTACGTAACGGCTAATATTATTGAAGTGAAACTTCTTTAGAATCGTTGTTATTTGAAAATTCAATGAAATGAAAAAATGAAATGAAACGAAAAAGCGACACAAAGAAGAGACAAACATATTTAGCCTGCGAGAGAATGAGATAGAAAACAAGTTATATTTATTATCTCGTAAGCAACTTTTCAAGTTTTCTGAACTATCAATTCCGCCGTGTGTGACTTGTACACACTTTCAGCATTGAAAATGAAAATGGTTATCAGATGCAAATCCCCTGAGACATACTTTTGAAAATAGTACCAAGAGTTGAGGAATTTATCGAGACACATGTGAGCGTTTGAATTTTGAAAATCGGCTGCTAACTTTTTTTGGAATTTTTAAAGAGAAGTGCATTCTAGTTGGAATTTTGAAAATCGGTTAGTAAATTTTTGAAAAATTTATTAAAACAAAAACAAAGAGATTTTTATTTCAGATTTTTGTTTTCGTAAATTGTATTCATTTTCAATGCTCCGATTCTTGCGGGGAAATCTGTGTTTTTTTTTGTATGAGTTTGTAAGGGGCCGCGGTCGCTTGAGTGGGTCCAGCTCCTTACAACCTCATATCTCCTATAGTGCGGTTATACCTTTAGCGTGCTGGTGCGATGCCGCACCGGAAACAATAAGGAGTAAGCGCACCTCACAAGGGAGAGGTCCCAGATTTAATTTTTGTTAGTCATGGTGAAGTTATTAAAATAACTTCACATTCTTAGTTAGACAGGGCCCGTCTATGTAAATTGAGGTCGTTGGGTCTGGTCTGGTGGGAGGCTTTGATCGTGCCTACTGCCTAGTTACCAAAATTTAGAGGTGTCGCTAAGCGATTTAGCGTTCGTTTGCGGTACCGTGTAGTATCCTACTAGGGATGGAGTATGAGTATGAGTATGATTTAAATGATGTTTAGAATAAGTATTTAAGTATTATTATTATATAAATTTTGTATGCTAATACACGGCAGATTGTAGTTCATATTAATATTAATAATTTAACACAAATTGTACTACGCAATCTATGCAAATAAATGATTTGATTTGATTTGATTTAAATATTATAAATGCGAAAGTGTGTCTGTCAGTATGTCTGTCTGCTACGCTTTCACGGCCCATCTGTTCAACCGATTTTGATGAAATTTGGTATAGGGATAGGATGTATACCGGAGAAAAACATACCTTTTATCTACCTTTATACCTATATAGCTACCTTTTATCCCGGAACATTCAAGATTTCTCGCGGGAATCAAAAAATCTTAATCCACGTGGACGAAGTCGCGGGCATCAGCTAGTTTAATATTAAATCCATAACCTGGTATTAGCCATACCAGGTTAGCCGCAAGCGTCTTAGGCTGCATCATCACGCCAGGTGACGTCACGGTGTATACGTCATATAAAACTGCTATTTTAAAATAACACTGCTTGAAGCAATGGTAGAAAGCCCACCATTCATACAGCTTGTTGGTAATTGATCTTTAAATAATAATAGCATACTCAATGACTCCGCAGGTCCACGTCGCCATTTTAAATCTCCCCTCTACATGGCATCAGTGAAGGTAACATCGGACAGTTTCAGAAGCGCCGTCCGTCGAAGCAATCAGGGGAGCGCTTCGTCAATGTTGAGGTAAGGGTGGCTGCAGTCGGACGTGGCGTTAGAAAAAAAAACCTGAATAAGCTTTGATTATGCCCGAAAATTTTTCCGCGCTGATTATGTTTTTAGGGTTAGGGTAAAGGAAAAAACGGAAGCCTTATAGGATCACTTTGTTGTCCATGCGTCTGTGTGTCAAGACCCTTTTTCTCAGGAACGCATGGAGGTATCAAGCTGAAATTCATATCAAATACTCAGGTCTACTGTTCCTTGGAGCTGTAAGAAAATCAAACTTCTAAGCCATCGCAATTAAAAGATACAGCCGTTTATGCTGAAAATTTTCGACACTCGCAAGGGAATCAAAACCTACAGGGTACTTCCCGTGAACTCTGAATCTTGAAATTTGGTACGAAGCAATGTCTTATAGCACAGATAAAGGAAAAATTGCGAAAAGTATACATTTTTAGTTACATCTATATACATAAAATTAAAGTCCTGACTGACTGACTGACTGACTTATATATCAACGCACAGCCTAAACCGCTAGGGTTAGAAACTTGAAATTTTAACAATTGATTCCTTTTGTGACGTAGGTGCTGACTAAGGAAGGATTTTTCAAAATTCCACCCATAAGGGGGTGAAATAGGAGTTGAAAGTTTGTGTGATAGTCATTTCTCAAGTTATATCTATGAAACTTGGTATATGAGCTATTGGTAAAAAATAAAGAACACGTGTTCCACAGTTTTTAAAAATTCTACCCCCGAAGGGGTGAAATAGGGGATGACAGTTTATATGAAAGTCCTTCATTTCTCAAGTTGCATCAACGAAACTAGGTAGTTTGGCTTAAGGTAATAAATAAAGAAGTACGTGTGGCACAGTTTTTCAAAATTCCACCCCCAAAAGGGTAAAAAAGGGGTTGAAAGCTTGTATGAAAGTCCTTCATTTCTCAAGTTATAGACATGAAACTTAGCATTTGGGCTTTCAGTTAGATATGCAGACGTACGTGTTTCACCATTTATAAAATTCGACCCCCAAAGGGGTGAAATAGGGGATGAATGTCCTTCATTTATCAAGTTATAACAACGAAACTTGGTATTTTGGCTTTCGTACAATTTATAGAAGTACCTACATATGTAACAGTTTTTCAAAATTCTATCCCCAAACGGGTAAAATAGGGGTTGTAAATTGGTATAAAAGGCCGGCGTTTTTCAAGGTAAAGCTATGAAACTTGATATTTGGGCTACCGGTTTAAATTATGAAATACATAATTCAGAGTTTTTATAAATTCTATCCCAAAGGACGTTAAATAGTCCTTCAATCACGCCGCAACAAAGCGGATCGACGTGTTTTTTTATGGGTTCTTTTTAATCCCGGAAAATTAAGGAATGCCTATGGGAATTAAAAAACTTATGCCACGCGCACGAAGTCGCGGGCGTCCGCTAGTCATATAGTAAAAATATTTTTAATAATTTTAAACTTATTACAGGTTTGTACGGAACCCTCGGTGCGCGAGTCCGACTCGCACTTGGCCGGTTTTTAATAACCTTTTTTGATTTTCCAAAGAGTAAATTTAAATGCAATATACGACTAAATATTATAATGTCCTCAGGTTCAAGCTATCTCTGTGCCACGTGATAACCAGATTAACGGATCGGCTGTGAAAAAGAAAAACTTATAACTGACTACTGGTTAAGAAGTTAGCTACTGTGACTTTTCTCCTGTAAAAGAAACTAAAATTAATATTTTTATTTTCTGATGATCGCACCATAGTTTTTTTCTTCGTCGTAGAAACTGATTTGAAATTTCATTCCAACATATTCATGGGCGGCGGTATCCACTCAACATCAGGAGACCCGTCTGCTCTGCTCGCTGTACAAGTAAAAATAACAAATAAAAATCTATAACGCTCCATGAATGGACGCCTTTCCTCGATATGATGCGGCGTATAAGAGTAATTGATGAGTAAATAGCTAGAGATGCGATCTATTCTCGCAGCTCAGTTTATTGACTATCGAGCGGAATCGAGTGGCATCACTATTCAGTGCAGCTCCCGTTGTTGACCGAAATTGAAAAATACATCTGTAAAGTTATTTTAGAAGACAAACCTTTAGTCCGCTTACCAACACGGTCCGGTAGTAGTAAATTGTTTCATTTTTCAATTATTTCAGTACTCGATGATAAGCCCACGACCTCACGAACTGTATTTGTTTTTTAAAGTGAACCATAATACTCGTAATCATATCTACATAGTAATTAATGATATTAACTAACAAATGTTTTAATATAATACTAATTTACTGTAGTTCCATTCAATTGAAATTCTTTTTTTATCCACTACTTTTTGATCTCACCTGATGGTAAGTGATGATGCAGTCTAAGATGGTAGCGGGCTAACCTGTTAGGGGCATTGCAGTTATATTAAACCAATCGGTTTCTACACGGCATCGTACCGGAACGCTAAATCGCTTGGCAGCACGTCTTTGCCGGTAGGGAGCCATGACCGAAGCCTACTGTAAGGCCAGACCAGGGAAAATTCAGAAATTATTAATTCTCAATTTGACCCTGCCGGGGATCGAACCCGGGGCCTCCACACGTTAACATAACAGCGCTCAACACTGCACCAGGGAGGTTATCAAAATTTCATTTTTTGAAGTTAAAATCTTAAATTTATAAGTTTCATTATGGCAAAAGTGAATGTTTGATCTTCATTGCATGGCTGATGGTGGCTTAGTTTCTATCGCTTTGCCGCGTTTGTCGCTCGACTAGGACAACGGGTGAGGTCAAAGGTTTTTGACGACCTCCCTGGCGCAGTGTTGAGCGATGTTGTCTTTACGTGGGGTCCCGGGTACGATCCCCGCGGCAGGGTCAATTTGGGAATTTATAATTTCTGAATTTGATCTGGTCTGGCTTGAGCTTCGGCCGTGGGTAGTTACCACCCTATCGGTAAACACGTGCCGCCACAACGTTCCGGTACGATGCCGTGTAGAAACCGATTAGGGAAATGGGTTTAATATCACTACCATCTCAGACTGCGTCATCACTTACCGTCGGGTAAGATTTGTCTGCTGGTTTATTAGTTTCTTGGTTTGTCATTTAATCACGCCGCAACAGAGTAACGGATCGACGTGGTTTTTCGTATAGATTTAGTCGAGGACCTGGCTACTTGGGCTACTTTTTATCCCGGAAAATCTCATGGGAATTAAAAAACTTATACCGCGCGGACAAAGTCGCGGGCATCAGCTATTTTAAAATTAAAATTAAATTGAATTCGAATGTAACTGTAGGAAGCAGCAGAAAAATACATTAAATCAGACCTTTTCCAATGAACATGTACTAGATCGTTCACTAAGTCCCGAGACTAACTTGGAAATGGCGTATATATTAAAAAATCTTTTGATATTTAAAAAGTACTAGCCTTCAATAAAAGATATGTGTAAAATTTTGGAAAAATGGAACATTAAAATATTGATTTTGCAGACATTTAAGTGACGCTACGCTTGTAGTTTCGATACAATGGAAAAAAACGAGTTTCGCGTGTTGATAAAACATTGTTTTTTAATGGGAAAAAATACAGTTGAAGCACAGCAATGGCTTATAAAATGTTATGCGGGATCAGCTCCCTCTAAAGCAACCATTTGTCGGTGGTATGCCGACTTCAAACGCGGTCGCATGGACACAAAAGATGGGGAACGCTCAGGTCGTCCAAATGAAGCAGTGACTCAACAAAATATTAACCAAGTCCTCAAAATCGTAATGGAAGATCGGAAGATAAAAGTGCGCGAGATAGCCGAGATAGTGAAGATTTCAGCTGGTAGTGTTTTCACTATTTTACATAAACATTTGGCCATGAAAAAGCTTTTTTCCAAGTGGGTGCCGCGTTTGCTTACAACTGATCAAAAGGAACAACGTACCTATCAATGATTCAGAGCGATGTTTGGCGCTGATGAATCGTAATAAAAAGGATTTTTTACGTCGGTATGTGACAATGGATGAAACATGGATACACCATTTTACTCCGGAATCCAATCGGCAGTCAGCGGAGTGGAGAGCGGCTGGTGAAAGCCGCCCGAAGGGGCCAAAGACTCAGAAATCGGCCGGTACGGTTATGGCGTCTATATTTTGGGATGCGCGTGGAATACTTTTCATCGACTACTTTGAAAAGGGGCAAAATATAAATAGTGACTATTACATGTGCTTATTGGAGCGATTGAAGTACGAAATTGCGGATAAACGGCCTCAAATGAACAAAAAGAAAGTGGTGTTTCACCAGGACAACGCGCCTTGTCACAAGTCTGTGAGAACGATGGCCAAAATTAATGAATTGGGCTTTGAATTGCTTCCTCATCCCCCTTATTCGCCAGACTTGGCCCCCAGCGATTACTGGCTGTTTGCATATCTCAAAAAATGCTCCAGGGTAAGAAATTTGACTCAAATAGTGAAGTTATCACAGCAACGGAGGCTTATTTTGAAGCCAAAGACAAATCGTTCTACACGCATGGGATAGAAAAGTTAGAAAAGCGTTGGAGGGACTGTATCGCTCTTGGAGGAGACTACGTTGATGAATAAAAAATAATTTTATAAAAAAAAACCTTGTTTTAGTACTTAGTCTCGGGACTTATTGAACCACTGTTACCTATGTCACATCCAGCACTTCAGTGGCCGCAGGACGCCGCGCCAGGCGCGCTACTGCTACGCCCATGGTGCAGTACATACGTGCCATTGTTTTGCCGGAACTTTTATCCGGTGATCTCTATTCTCTAATGCTATTATATTCTTATCTTTTAACATCGATTGCGACTTTTAATTTAGAAGATCTAGATAGTTTTACAAAAGAATTGCTTTTTCAATTGCTTTATTTCGAATCAGCCGTCGCCTGCGATCTCCCAGATGGAAACAATTACTTTTGTACTGTATTCTATTTCCTTCTTCTTTCCTTTATGTCTACATTCTTTGTTATGTTTTATGTTTTACAATATTAATAATAATGAGAAATTAAATCAAGTTCATAGTGACTCAGTGAGTGAGTGCTACACGTCAATAGGTGATTGCGACTGTCTCATTATGTATCTAAGTACGGAGCATGTAATCCCAGACGAAAGTACTTAAAGTGTGTAAAGTACTTTTTGTCCGCCAGACTATTTTTTGTATATTTTCGCCCTTACAGCGTAAATAATATGACATACTTACCGGTTACCATTTAACCGCTGGAACCTCTCGCGGGTAAGTGGTCACCGCGGCCACTGAGTAAATACCTCCGTATAATTTCGCGTGAAGCCTGATTACCATTGAATACCATATTACCTGCGGCGGCCATGTTTTCGCACGGTCTGCTTTGATTTGATTACCATACGTAGAGAATAGTTAACGCAAGCCTTTTTCGTGGTACCTTTAATATTTTAGTTAACTATCTGAAATACTACGATTTGGATACTTTATTTGCTTCTAGATTATACCCGCTTACTGCTCACCTCGGATATAGGACGCGAGAAATACATTCGCTGTCAGAACACGCATAATATGTTACTATTATTTCATCTTTGCTAGGGTACCGTACCGTATTCCATATAGTTGGCCATAAAATTTATGGTGAGTAACTTTCTTCTAAAAACGTCTAAGCAACCTCATAACAATATTTATTTCATTTATTTAATAAAGACAACATTTGTGGTCCACTTTAGTGTTAGTGAGTAACAATATAATCTGAATATCTATGTTAGTCGGTACTTACAATCTAAGGTAACAATTATAACTTAATCAATGTTAGTATCTAAAAACTAAAAGGGATTCAGTGTCCCCACCGGAGGGCTATCCATCTTCCCTGCTATGCTATTCAGGATAGCAGGATTATCTATTAGACACGTAACTAAAACTAAACTAGTTTTTTAGTCCTTTTTCATGTTAAGGAGACTGCTATATTATCACACCTTTTTTTGAAAGTGGTTTGGTTATATTTAACCCATACCTACCGATAGTCGTTTTCTGCAGCATCGTACCGTAGCGCCGCGTCGCTCGGCGCACGAACGTCCGGCCACACGCTCGCTCACGAGCCGCCCCGACCCTAACGACTCCCCGCGTATAACGAGGCCACGACGCTATCACATGAACGGGAAAAGTTATATCTTCCTGACCGAAATTCGGCCCATTTTCACAGTCCCAGTCCAAACCTCTACTCTACACATAGAAAGCTTGCACAACAATATTGCGCATAAGTGGCAATGGAAACAAAGAATAAGAGGCCCAAATTCCCATGGGAGCGAAGCTGCGTGTTGTCGCTAGCTAGTATATTAGGACGCAAGTGAGCATTGAACTTGAATAGTATTGTGAACTATTTATAACTGACATTCTCACCACGAGAAGAGTTCCGTGCCCGGTAGCGGGTAGCGGGTAGCGGGTAGCGGGTAGCGGGTAGCGGGTAGCGGGTAGCGGGTAGCGGGTAGCGGGTAGCGGACTGGAGATGGTTCAGTTGATGGAATAGGTATATTTCAAACTGGTGTCCACTAGGCTAGCGGAGCCTGGTCGAATCTAACCGCAATACTACCGAACCATACCGAACCATACATAACAACCATACCATAACCGAACTTACTATAAAACTGCGTTCCTAAGCGGCGTGCCAAAGCGCGCTTATTCGACTCTATACTATAGCTATGCGAATCAAATAATTCGACTTGATTTAATTGGACGCGCTTGTTGGGCTGTACACTCAACTCGCCGTTTCGCCAAAGTCGTGGCCCCGGCCGTCAGCGAGGCGCGTCTTACGGCCGCCTTTGGAGCCCGCCCGAGCCTGCCAAATTAAAATATTCAAATGTTCCACAACCAGTAATGTATACATCTCGAGCCCTCTTACCCTTTCGTGTGCACTGCCTAGTGCCTAGTGCCTACACCCTCGACGACATTCGAGCTCGCTGCAGCGTGTGTTTATAAAAAAATAAAACCTCAGCATTGAATGCGAAACGTCACTCAGATATTTTACGGTGCAAAAATACCTACATCATAAAACCCTGCATACCTTGTACCTAAGTACATCTTTATAATTTAAGATTGAAATAAAAAATAAATTGAAATGCGAATTCGTCGGTGTTAATTTTATGAATTAAAATGTGGAAAAAGTATAAAGAAGCGAATTCTTTCTTAAATATAATATGCATAATAATTTAAAAAAATACGCACCGAATTGAGAACTTCTACCTTTAAGGAAAGCGGTTAATAAAAGGAGAAACTGACTGACTGGCATATCAACGCAGCAACTCAAAAATACGGATCTGGAAACTTGAAATTTTGCGAGTTGGTTTGTCATTCAATCACACTGCAATGGAGCATCAAATCGACGTGATTTTTTGGATGGATTATAATATAGTTAGACCGCTTCCAGAAACGCCGGGTTATCCTTTTAAAGGTGCTACAAATGTAAATGTCAACAAATGAATTCCTGAATGAACGCGGATAAAGTCGCGGGCATCGGCTAGTGTTCAACACGTAACCCCCCTCACTCACAAGTCACACGCGCACGCGGGGCGGCGGGGCGGCGGGGCGGCGGGGCGAGTGTGCTGTGTGACCCGCTCCCGCCTCACAGCTATCGTGATGGCGATTTAATGACGAGCGCGGCCAAGGCATGAGCGATGAGCGGGCGGGAACAGCTACATTCACTATAGCAGCACCGCCTATATTGTACGTATAACTTTTTCATGTTCTTTCAGGTTCTCGGTAGAATCTGCGTTCTGTACCGATGATGGAGTCAAAGCACAGCAAAGGCCCGGCTTTGGCCGCCGCCTCGGATAAATGTAACCGCTAACGATCTTAGCCCATAATAATAGTAATTATTATAATTCTTGGAACTGGCTTTAAACCAAATTGTTTATTTTTAAATATGTTTTCTCTATTCTTATTTTCTTTAAGTTGATAGTTTGTTTTTTTGGTTTACATTCTATGACTTTAATGCTTCACTTCAAATAAATATCTCAAACATGACGTCCAATAGTTTCCTTTTAATAATTAATCATACTAATATTATAAATGCGAAAGTCACTTTGTTGGTTTGTCCTTCAATCACGCCGCAACGGAGCAACGGATTGACGTGATTTTTGGCACGGGTATAGTTGAGGACCTGGAGAGTGACATAGGCTATTTTATCCCGGAAAATTAAGGAGTTCCCGCGGGAATAACAAAAAACTTAAACCACGCGGACGAAGTCGCGGGCATCAGCTAGTGATAATATCAGCTAGTGATAATATAATTCCTATAATTTGAATATCCCAACAATAATAATAATAATTTTTAGAAAAAAAGCTTATTATGCTGTTGATGATTACATAAATGATAAAAGGGCAACGATTTGACTCCCTCCACCATTGCTAAGGACAGCGGTTACTCATATATTTACACATTGATGAAATTGTAAATATTTTTTTTAGAAGAGCCACCACCGAGTTTCTTGCTGGTTCTTCTCGTTAGGAATGTTATTCCGAACCAGTGGTAGATTCACTCGACGATTCAAAAGGAGATACTTGAAAAAGTTTATTTGAATAAAAGTCATATGAATTTTGAATGAATAATTCGCCATTCACGTATAACTTGGCCCGCACTGTAGCCTGTAGGTAATCGTAGGTGTGCTGAGAAGGCCCTGAAGTAACGACTACAAGTACTTTCTGTCGCCGCTCTGCGTTACACTTGCCTCTGTCTACAGTCTACACCTAGCCCGGTACCCGCATACTTCGTACTTCATACTTCATACTTCATACTTCATACTTCATACTTCATACTTCATACTTCATACTTCATTACTGCGAGTAGTTTCGTCAATAAATAATAATAATTAAAATTATAAGCGGTGATTACTGACTTTTCAGAGTTATGTGCGTTTTAATAAATTAATTATCACTTGCTTCAAACGGTGAAGGAAAACATCGTGAGGAAACCTGCACGCCCGAGAGTTCTTCATAATGTTCTAGAAGATGTGTGAAGTCTGCCAATCCGCACTTAGCCACCGTAGTGGACTAGGCCAAACCCCTTTTCATTCCGAGATGGGACTCATGCTCAGTAGTGAGCCGGCAAGGGGTTGAAGCGATGATGGTGATGATGAAGTGGTGACAGCCTCAATGTGAGTATCACAAGATAGATAATGAATTATATTATGCTAACACATTTTGCCAAATATTTGGCGTACAAAATTGACAGTTGAACGCTGTCAAACTACATTGTTATATTATAAAAAAAGGAAATCAAATAAATATAAATACTTTACAAAAACTAGAAATAAAAATATTAAAAAAATTTTCTTCTCCCGTCAATTATTAAAGGGTTTTGCATATTTTCTGTTCCGCTAGTTCCAATTTCTCTCAAAATAGCCGCCACGCACTTAAAGCTACGGCCTTCTAGTTTGGGGTCCGGGATTCAACCCCTGGGTACGCAACATCAATTTTTCGGGTTTATGTGCGTTTGAAGCAATTGTTTAGGTACCTATTATAATATGCTTTAAAACGGTGAAGCATAAACTATATGCCTCAGAGTTATCGAAATAAAACGAAATAAATCGAATAATTAAACTTAAAGAATAGAAATTGGAATCCGCTTACGAGTTACCTACTCGTAGGTAAATGTTATGATGCTAACTAAATAGAATATAGCTGTCTCTTGATCTGCACACATTTGACAGTTCTCACAGAAATAGCTTCTACAACCGATCCTCAGGAGATATCTCACAGTGGATGCCGTGAAAGCGTTCCCGTGTCGTACCCGCGACGTGTCTGCGACTGTCGTACCTGTCGGGCTGACACGCTTAGCGAATCGCGATGTCAATGTACAATAACTGCCTTGCTAGTCTAGTGGTTTGCATCGACTTTGGATGAGCCCATAATTTCCAGAAATTCTCACGAAGTTGATCTTGTTCCTCGGAGCGCACGTAAAGCAGTCGGTCCTCTGCCTGATCTGTCTCCGGTCGAGTCGGATTTTCCGTCCCACTGGGAATAGAGAGTGCACCTGTGTTTATGCACACGCTTGTGCACCATAATATTTTTAAGTGATGACTAAGCTTTGAACTAGGCGAAACTATAAGAGTTTCTTGTTGTACCACAGAATAGTAAATTTCACAGAAACCTAAAAAGAAAGTAGATCATCCGTCACCATCACATTATATTGAGAGATTATTATAAAAGGGACATTTGAGATAAATCTCAAATCATTAATTAAAAAAAATCTAAATTACTAACAGAAAATGAACTGCAAAAGACCAATGCCTAATAGCTAATCAGCGGTAGTTCCCGGGGAATAGAGGAGCGACGCGCGGTTACCGGTGGGGGGGGGGGGGGGGGGGGTATTTTAATCACCTAATCGGTGCTCCGGTGGCTCATTCAGACGCTGCGAGGCCTAGACTAGACTATACGAAGAAATATATCTTCAATCAATCAATCAATTATTCATTTATTCAATTTAGGTACACATATTGACGTCAATTACTTACTTGTCATTGACAAGTGACAGATAACATTTGATAACAAAGATTATATATTTTTTTAACTGACTTTACGGCTCTGGGTTCCACTCCTTCTGAGCCTATTTTATAACAAACACTTATAATAAAGCGGTAAGGACAACTTAAGAAAAGTGCTTGTTTGTATAGAGGTTTTCTTTACATGCGGTTGTCTTGTTTAATCTGTTGAACAAAATTTATGTAGATAAATAGTTTTACTACATAAATTCTGTTGTAAGGTAAGTTGTAAAATCCGTGCTGAGTTTGTATAAATCAGTAGGACAAGTAAAAATAATTGTTGTTCTTTACTTGGCGCTTTCTTTGGAATACTAGTAGTTCGCCCCGAACTGAGACCTCGCGGTGCCATCTATTGACATCATTGTGAAGTTCTGTTGTAAATACTAAGGCTCATTAAAAATTAAATAATTTCGTTTCCATATAATATTTATCTATTTTTAGTATTTGTTGTTCAAGTACAGGATATAATTCAAATATATGATCAAGTTTCAGGTTCAGTATTTCAGAAAATTTAGAGTTCTGAGTTCAACTTTGGACGTTAGAAAATCTCCACTTTGAAAGCCCCCCATTTCGTCAATTTTAGGGGAAAAATTTAAAAAAATGTATTTTTGGACTCTATTTCTAATTATCTTTAAAATAATATACCGCAACCCTATGTAACGCTATAAAAATATTTTTTCTTCATATTTGCTTCTATGTGAAATAAAGAAATAAAGAATAAAGTGCCCTTGAAATAAAGATTTTTATAACTTTTTAAGCCATATTCGGCTGGAGGCCACTGGTTTATATATATAATATTTAAATTTGAATTACGAGTAATTACGTTCAGTAATTCAGAAGTTATAAGGCTCTGACAGACGGACGGACGGACGAACGGACGGACAAGTGCAAATTCACCCAAGTAGACTCAGAGACCTTCGCTTCGCTCGGTCAATTAAGTTAGTGTTGTAATAAAGACGAATTAGTTTAATGGAAGCTTTCTAATTTTCCAGTTGCTTAATTATAAAGTCGTAAGTTAGGTTCCGTGGTCAAAAAAAAATCTGCGGCTTAACTAAAGGCCTATCACACAATCGACAAGTAAACCTTATCGATGTTTTAACAGATGTTGCACAGGAATCCTGTCAAAATCTCAAATTTATTTGTCAAATAAGGTTACTAATAGACGTACCTAATAGTTCTGTTCGCATCTATTCGTTAGCTCTGTCGTCACTATTCAATCAGCTAAAAACTGTATAGCTCAAAATAAAAATAAACTATTGAAGTAGACTTATCATGCTGCCCTGTAGGAAATTGTACGCGCAATTCTGTTCGCATCTATTCGTCAGATCTGTCGTAGCCTTCAATCAGCTAATGATCGGAGTGCATGGTCCCCGGAGGGCGCGGGTGACGTCATCGCGAGGCAATCAGCAAATACAATAGTCGGCGATCGGCCGCGCTCGCTCCGCTCTTCCAATGGTAATGCTAATAGATGTCGCAGTGTATGGAATGACACAATAATGACGTTTTAATCCATCATTACTAACTATTATAAGCTACATGATGCTCATGAGTACTTCATCTGTTTGAATATCTAAATATAGGTATGTTTGTGGTTACGTGAGTTTTAAAATGGCATGGGAAGTCATAGTAGGTATAGTCATAGAATATATTCCGGGATACAAAAGTAGCCCGGGATCCAATATATCTCTGTACCTAATTTCGACAAAATCTGTAGCACAGGGGCGTAGCAGACAGACAAACGTCAAACACATTCGCATTTATAAAATTAGTTTTAGGAGTAAGTATGGACTAGAATTAGGGGTACGGATTAGAATCTAGATTATGCACGCGACTCGTTAATTTGTGTTTTTTAAAAATGCCGTGAGAAGCTCGTTAATTTTCCGGGATAAAAAGTAACCAACTATGACAGTATTCAGTTTTCATGGTTCATGTATGTAAGTTTCTTTATTCCTCCACAATTTCTAAATGCTTGAACAGATTTGAATGTATGGAGCGTTAGAATCCTCACATTATCTCGAGTGACGCTGGCTATATTTTTTTTTAATTAATATGGCGGCTGTACGGCAGTCGTGTTTAATTATTCATCCTGTTTGATAAAATGAAATGTCACTGTGAGCAACAACGGAGTCGCGTTGCTCGAAGTGATAGGTATAACAGGGATGGTAACAACTCAATCAAATCAGCAACTCTTTATCAAACTTAATAAAAACGCACTTCGAGTATGGAAGTTGTATGAAATTCACAGTTCTGAGTTCTGACGTCTTCAAATTTCAACGCACTTTTTAGGGTTCCGTACCTCAAAAAAACGGAACTCTTATAGGATCACTTTGTAGGCCGTCTGTCTGTCTATCAAGACCCTTCTCAGGAACGCATGGGGGTACCTATCAAGCTGAAATTCATATCAAATACTCAGGTAAAAGATACAGCCGTTTATGCTGCGAATTTTCGACACTCGCAAGGAAATCAGAACCTACTTCCCGTGAACTCATAATATTGAAATTTGGTACGGAGCAACGTCTTATAGCACATATAAAGGAAAAATTGCGAAAAGCATAAATTTTTAGTTACATCATATAATAAAAATATTTTTAATAATTTTAAACTTACTACAGGTTTGTACGGAATCCTCGGTGCGCGAGTCCGACTCGCACTTGGCCGTTTTTTTCCTTTAATCTATATTTTAAAATGGTTATTAAACTGAAAACTAACTAACTGAGGACGTTAATTTTAGGTCTATTTAATAATCAGTTAGAAATAATAATTTATTTTTGATATAGACATCACCCTATTGAGATGTTTGTCGCGACGTAGAGTGTACATAGCCTGCGCCCTGCTCCCGACTGACTCGTGACGTCATGAAGCTCGCGCGCCGCCGCCCCCAAGGTCACTGACTATTGAGGACACGCGCGCCGCAAGTTACAAGAAACTACTGATGGTTAAATGTTTTAACATCAGCTAAACTCATTTGCAAGAAACATATTGTTTTTGCAAAAGCTGGAAGACAGAATAACACAGACAATGTTTTGCCTTAACATTTTATGAATTTACATTAGGAGTTCACGATCAATAGTTTGACATTGTGGTCCACTTGTAGTTTGTGTTTCAAATTCGAATTCAAATTCAATTCAATTCAATTTCAATTTCAATTTATTCATTTCCAAAAAAATATACACGTTATACTCCTTAGAAAACTGGACATAATTATGATTCATCACATTCAAATGATTTTTATTCAAATAAACTTTTACAAGTACTTTTGAATCGTCGAATGAATCTACCACTGGTTCGGAATGCCATTCCTACCGAGAAGAACCAGCAAGAAACTCGGCGGTTGCTCTTTTGAAAAATAATATCTGCCGCTATATCCCATAGTAAGATTCCGTAAGACATAATCCTATGAAAGTAAGCAAAATATACAATTTTTGCAGTTTCAACGTCTGTAAACTGTCAAATCTTTCTGACAGTGTAAGCAGCAGAGCTGAGTTTGCCAGCCAGAGTTGATATATGAGTGCCCCATTGAAGCTTTGAATCTAAGGTCACCCCCAGGAACACAGTGGTCTCTTATATTTTTAAAATATCATTATTTACAGTTAAATGTATGTTTCCTGTGGACTTGGTATTCGGCAATGCGAATTCAATGCACTTGGTTTTCTTTGCGTTAGGTAATTTTTTTACAGTAAAGCAATTAGTGATTTGGGAAATTGCATTATAACGTCTTCATAACTGTCCTTCTTTCTATCGACTTTAAAAATCAAGGACGTGTCATCAGCAAATAGCACAATATCGCAAGTATTTTGGACGTAATATGGTAAATCATTTATAATAGGTCTTTACCTATGAAATTGCCGTTTTGTATGGAATAAATAAAAGTACTTATTTTTACAAACTTTTTTATTTCTGTTATTCGAAGTAATCACCCATGCAATCGACGCATCTTTACCAACGCATTGGCAGCTTATTGATGCCCTTCTTGTAAAAATCAGCTGGACGGGAGGCAACAAACTATTCAAAGGCATTTTGTACTGCCTCTCGGGAGTTGAATTTTTTATACCTACTAAAAAGTTGTCAAAATTTTGGAAAAAGTAATAGTCGGTAGGTGCAAGGTCTGGTGAGTATGGCGGATGAGGGAGAGCTTCCAACCCCAGCTCTTGCAGCTTGGAGACTGTCTGTTGCGCAGTATGGGGTCGCGCGTTGCCGTGAAGGAGCAGTGGGGACGACCGATTGACCAAAGCTGGTTGCAGATGTGCAAGCTTCTCCATCATTCTCTCCAGTTCTTCACAGTACACATCTGCAGTAATGCTCATGCTGTTTTGTAAAAAAATGTGGTGAATCACACCCGCACTAGACCACCGAACAGTGACCATCACCTTTTTAATGGTCATTTTTGGTTTAGGGCATTGCTTTGGTGCTGAACCAAGATCTAACTAACTTGCTGAGCACTTTCGATTGTCGAACGGAATCCATTTTTGTTGCACGTAACAATTCGTTTCAAAATTCCTTCATTTCTTTGCCTGTTGAGCAGCGCAAGGCAGGTCTCGACGCGTACGTTGCGTTGGCGATCGTTAAGGTCGTGGCGCACCTATCTATCAAGCTTTTTTACCTTGCCAATTTGTCGCAAATGGATCAATATTGTTTTGATGCTTACATCAAAAGCTGCTGCTAGCTCAGCTGTAGATTGAGTTTCGTCAGCTTCCGCAATCGCCCTTAATTCATTATTGTTGACCAAAATCTCCGGACGACCACGAGCTTCATTTTTCAAGTCAAAATTTCCAGAACGGAACCGGGAAAAAGAATAACGGGTTGTGCGTTCGTTTGTACAGTTCTCTCTGTAAACGTTTTTCATGTTACGTGCCATTTGTGTTGCGTTGGTGCCACGACGGAACTCATATTTCATAATTACACGAATTTTTAAAGTATCCATTATGACGAAAAATGTTGAAATGTAATGAAAATACAACGCTAATCAAAAAACAAAAGACTGAGTTTGTAAAAATAATGTAATGGTTTTAAAACAAAATTAATTTGATTTAGAATACAGAGCCATTACAAATTTTTATTTATTTGAAATGACCAGTACTGAAGGAAGGCAATTTCATAGGTAATGACCTAATATAAACCAAGAACATGAAGGGACCCAGAATAGAGCCTTGAGGAACACCCATTAGTGAGGCTGATCCGGACGACTTCACATCGTTGACACGTACCGTTTGAATGCGATCACTGAGATAAGATGCAATGAGGCCAAGTGCAGTGTCTTTGATTCCATAATGGTTCAACTTAACTAAAAGCGTCTCATGCTCAACGCAATCGAATGCCTTAGACAAATCACAGAAAATACCATTAGCATTCTGCGATTTCTCCCACGCATCAAATATATGCTTTAGCAGCATAGCTTCCGCATCGGTTGTTGATCGGCCTTTAGTAAAACCATACTGCTCTGAGTGAAGTATAGTTTATTTGAGTTAATTTAAATTATATTTACTTACTTCTAGATGATGCCCGCGACTTCCTTTGCGTGGACCAACTTTTTTCGCTTCCCGCAGGAACTCCTTAATTTTCCAGGATAAAAAGTAGCCTATGTTCTACCCCTGTAGCAAATTTCATCGAAATCGGTTCAGCAGATGGGCGGTGAAAGCGTAGCAGACAGACAGACACACTTTCGCATTTATAATACTAGATGATGCCCGCGACTTCGTCGCGTGAATTGATGTTTTTTGATTCCCGCGGGAACTCTTCAGTTTTCCGGGATAAAAAGGGATCCTATATTCTTCCCCGGGATGTATCCTATCTCTATACCAAATTTCATCAAAATCGGTTGAGTAGTTGGGCCGTGAAAGCGTAGCAGACAGACAGACAGACACACTTTCGCATTTATAATATTAGTATGGATACTAGATTAGTATAGTATGGATAGGATGCATACAACGCATATAGAAACATGACGTTGTAAGAAACTGTTTATAAATTATTATAATCGCTCATCGCCTGTGCCTCGCACCGCTCGCGCTCGCTCGCAGCTCGTCGAGGCGGGAACGAGTAACGAGTAACGAGTAACGACTACATCAGTGGATACGTGTTAAAGAAATTACTTTGCATGTCAAAGCTCAGCGCAGAGCGTCGCCGATACCTACAATAGTACAATACCTTACCCTTCACTACCCTACCCAACCCTACCGCCAGTTGTATAGGTACTATGTCGCGTAAAACCATGATATAAATCATTTTGCTAATATTATCATCAAACTAGCTGATGCCAGAAAAACTAAATTCACGCGGACGAAGTTGCGGACATCATCAAGTAAGTATCCTAAGTTATTTGCGTTCATAATCCTCTCAATATCCTAATATGATATCCCCTTCGCGTTAAACTAGCGAATAAATTCCCCTAAAGCCCATTGTGTCGGATAAACTATAAATTAGCGTAATCATGCGATACATCCGGCATCGGCGGAAATTTAAAACATTTATCCGTTACAGATACAATATCTCTTCACTATGTTGATCGCACACTTTGGACGCACCGCAATAATCACATGAAAGAAGCACACGTTGCAAAAACAAACTGGTATATCCCAGCCACAAACTAAAAATTTTTAGCCGCGGCCCATTAAACAGATCAGTTAACATTTATAACAAAATACCTATAATATTCATCACCGACGAAAATAATGATACGACATTTAAACGAAAACTCAAACAATGGCTTTTAAATACTTAATTGTTTTAGATGAGTTACTAGAATGTCAAAACTAATCGGACTCAATACCTCAATTGCATGACAGTTACGTTTATGTTCGTATTCAATCCGACATAATTTATGATTCATAATTTAATATAACTATTGAATTCGATCTTTAAAAATATTAAGGTGACATATTTATTTCATTTTATTATTGTTTTGTTCATTTTTCTGTTGAGTCCATCGGTGAGTGCACTCCGGAAGCTACTGGCGATTTGCGAGAGCTAGCGCAGAGACACGGCCTGCAATATAATGTGAAGAAGAGCGAACTCCTAGTGTTTAGAGTAAGGTCACGGAAAACAGAACATGTACCGCCAGTGACACTAGGAGGGGTCGATCTTCAGAGAGTGTCAGAGTTCAGATACCTTGGCCATGTGGTAACAGAGGATCTGAAGGATGACCTTGACATGGAGAGGGAAAGGAGAGCCATTGCGGTCTGATGTAATATGTTGGCTCGCAGGTTCGCGCGATGCACGGTAGACGTCAAAGTTACACTTTTTAAAGCGTTTTGCCAGACGTTATACAGGTGCGGCCTGTGGACCAACTATACAAAGAAGACCTTACAATGCGCTCCGAGTACAATATAATAACGCCTTCAGGATGATGGTGGGGCTCCCCCGGGCCCCGGCACTGTAGTGCGTCGGCTATGTTTGCGTACGCGCACACCGACGACTTTTATGCTGTCATGCGCAAACGAGTCGCATCGCTGATGCGCAGAGTGAGGGGGAGTTCCAATGTCATTTTGAGGGTGTTAGGTGATAAGCCGGACTGCCCCATGCTGAGGCACTGGATACATACGCATATGTATGTACCTAGTGCCCCAGCGTGCAACGGCAGATATTTAAATTAGTTATTTTGTTTTATGTTTTATTTTTGTGTATACTAACATAGTTTTTAAGTTTTTTAAATTAATACTAACAAAATAATATGGACTTTAAATTGTCTGAAATAAACAAATTTTATTTTATTTTGTTTTTTTATTTTATTATTTTAAAGTAAAGTAAAGTAAAGTAAATATTTATTTGGTAAAATATGGTACAGACAAGATGTTATTAGGTTAATAATTAGGTACAAACATATTTTGTCGTTACCGACGTCCAAATATTGAATTAATACTTATTCTTATTTAAGAATTGAAGAATTCTTGTATCGAATAAAAACAATGATCTAAAAGATACTCGAAAAGATCTTTTTTAAATGATGGTAGATTGAGTTGTTTAAGTTTATTCGGTAATTTATTGTAGATTGTTATGACCATACAATAACAGTTTTTACTAAAGAGACTTAATCTTTGTTGGGGTTTAATGTTAATACAAATGTTTTAAATTAAAATAAGTGTAACCCATTGCAATGCCCTGACGGGGCCTCATGTAGTTAATGATTGTTATATGTAAATGAATGCAATTAGTAATAAATGAAATAAATCAACAATCGAACGTGCCGTAAGGCCTTAACCACGACCGGAGAGAAATTGTTCATTCCATCCCATTGGACTCCGGGAGTAAGGGGATAGAGAGTGTAATATACTTTTTATCTCGGAAAATTATAAAAAACCCACGGGACTTAAAAAAACTAAATCACGCGGATAAAATCGCGGGCATCATCTAGTAAATAATATTGGAAGTATTTATGTATAGTTTAGCAAACTAATCTGTGTTGTAGCGGCAAGTCAAACTGATATATCTTTACTATCTGCACTTACGTTGCTTTGATACAATATCAAGGATATCAGCTATGCTCCCGTGGGAACATTGATAAATCCGTCCTTGCTTCTTTTCTACTTTATAAAAATTTCAGCTTTTTATTTCCAAGTATTTGATGTGTGTGAATCAGTGAGTGAGTAAGTCAGGACTTTCTGTTTATGTGCCGAGATTTACAATATGATAATTATAAGCTCTTCAAATTATGAAGCAACATAAAGTGTCTGTGGCGCCGCCACACGGCCATATAATTTTTCCAAGCATGGGATTGATGGATGGATGTACTGATAGCGATGCGTGCGGCGCGTGCGGGCCGTCCAATGTGCAATCATCATTTCATCCGTTACAGATACAATATTTCTTTACTAATCCACAAAAACTAACGCCCCCCATTTATCTGAGCCCGTGCCCAAATGTTGTCCATTTGTAAAGCAATTTTTATCTCCCCCTCTCCCTCCTCCGCTCCCAGAGGAGCTCGCGACGTCCCCGGAATGAAATACGTGCGCCATTCGGACAAGTGACGCCCGTTTGTTTTTTAACGCACAATGGCGACTCATTAGAGCGCGGTAAGGCTGGGAGCACATGACTGATGACACATCGCCGCCTTCGAGCGGACGGCTGGTTCGTTACGTGGCAGAAGGAAGAGCTCGTCTCATCTAAAAATAAACGCGTGTTTAAACTCCGACAAGTAGGTAAGAGGGCCGTGCACGGGTTCCGAACCTCAGAACCCTCGAATAGGTGGTAGAAGTCTTAACCACTTAGCTATCACTGCTTTTCATATGATTTGTAGCGGCAGCCCGCGGCTTGAGCGGCCAACAGACCGACAGACCGACAACTCGACTTGTTGTGATGACAAACTCCATAACGACATAAATTCCGTTTCCATTTATAATTATTATAAATGAATCGTTCTCTTCCATCTCGGGACCATGGGGTCCCGGACCTTTGGAAGGCGTACGAGGGGCCGAAACCAACTCGCAGAGGCCCGTTAGAAAATTTTACTCTAAAGGAAATGTGACACCAACCGACGAATATCCCTATACGCACTATGCGAGTGCATCCAAGGACAACCCCCGGTTAGTGCAGGACTATTGCAGAACATGGAAGCAAATGATATGTATGGGTCTACGGGTTTGGGTTGCTAAAATGGATTGGTGATCTGGGTCTATGGAAGTACTATGGCCCCTGCCTGACCAATTATATTTTACACGGATAAAATGGCAGGGGGTGACTCGCACACTCAGTAAATGGGCCCCCGGAAACGGCCATTAGCACATAGTGACGTAGCGGCAAGGGGGCAACATAACCTGAGGTGCTTGAGGAGTGGAGAGGTATTCCACGGCTCTCAGGACAATCCTGGTAGTCCTTCAAGATCCCTACAAGCATCTTACTGGAATAATACTTCCTTCCTCCGAGCGTCTTTGCAGATGCTCTTGCGAATCTCCACTCAAGCCAGCCATGAAGGCAAGCGAGAGGTGGGAGTTCTGTTCCTCGTCAGTGTTCACTCCAGCCGGCCGATAAAGGCAAGCCAGAGATGAGGAACAAGACTTCTCCCGGGAGCGATCAGGTCCGTGGGGTCGCTACTGCCCAACAGCTCGCCACAAGCTGCCCTGCGGGTTAAATGAATCGTTAAATGAATTTATTATTATATTATATAATTATGTTGGACGCCAAAATTGGCAAACTGTAGGTGCCCTCATCTTACTAATATTATAAATGCGAAAGTTTGGATGGATGTATGGATGGATGGATGTATGGATGTTTGTTATCACGCCCCAACGGCTGAACGGATCTGGCTGAAATAAGATGATCTGGCTGAAGATAGATTATTGTCTGGAATAGCACATAGGCTACTTTTCATCCCTGAAAATTAAAGAGTTCCCGCGGGAACCAAAAATCCTCAATCCACGCGGACGAAGTCGCGGGCATCAGCTAGTATTATAAATATTAGATAAGATCTTTACTGTAGCACAGTTTATGCTGTAAATTAAATTAAATGAATGAAGAATCGATGAACGTGGGGCTCCCAAAATACTGGAACGGCGACCCCGCACTGGAACGCGCAGCGTTGGCACTCGGCAGAGACCTCCGTGGCGCAGTGTTGAGCACTGTTGTCTTAACGTGCGGAGGTCCCCGGTTCGATCCCCGGCAGGGTCAATTGGGAATTTGTAATTTCTGAATTTTCCTGGTGGGAGACTTTGGCTGTGGCTAGTTACCACCCTACCGGCAAAGACGTACCGCCAGGCGATTTAGCGTTCCAGTACGATGCCGTGTAGAAACTGATTAGGGGTATGGATGGGTTTAATATGACTGCCATGCCCCTAACAGGTTATCCCGCTACCATCTTAGGCTGCATCATCACTACCATCAGGTGAAATTGCAGTCAAGGGTTAACTTTGTACAACCTACGTTCAGCTGTGGGCATCTGATGGATGCCCACAGCTGAACGTAGGTTGTCGACTATGTTGATAACTCAATCATCGAGTGAGTGAGTGAGTGAGTGAGTGAGTGACGACTATTTCTTTTACTGTATGAATTAGTAATATTATATTACTTTGATGTATTTTCATTCCTGCGGGAATTTTTCAATTTTCCGGGATAAAAAGTAGCCTTGTCCTTCCTGTCTTCCTTGTCCTTCTCCGGAATGTAACCTATTTTTGTACCACCAAATTTCATCAAAATCGGTTGAGTAGTTGGGCCGAGAAAGCGTAGCAGACAGACACACTTTCGCATTTATAATATAACTAGATGATGCCTGCGACTTCGTCCGCGTGGATTGGTGTTTTTTGATTCCCGCGGGAACTCTTCAATTTTCCGGGATAAAACCGTTCTTTCCCCGGGATGTAACCTACCTATCTCTGTACCAAATTTCATCAAAATCGGTTGAGTACCTAGTTGGACCGTGAAAGCGTAGCAGACAGACAGACAGACAGACAGACACACTTTCGCATTTATAATATTAGTATGGATTTAAGTAATTATTAAAGTACCGAAAAGGCTCCGTAATCTGCGCCGCCGCGCCGCACACACAGCATTGACTGTAAACATAAAATATTCACGGCTTATCGCGCGCCGGTTTATTGTTGCGTATTAAAACACAAACAACACACTTTGTTCGGTTTCCGCCCGGCTGCGCCCGTCCGCGCCGCGCCGCGTCGCGCCGCGTCGCTCATGAACAGAATATACTAAATATAAAAGACAGAATGAACGAAATTCGGCCGCGGCTGATGGCACCCAGAGTAGGTACCTAAGACCCGTATTAATGTAGCGACATCACACTTTAATCACGTCCTCAACTATCGGTCATTATACCTAATGCTTTATACCGATACATGAGAACCTGTTCTTAGCTGATGTAAGTTTATTATTACGGGCCTTACGCCCTATCACTAGGTGGCGAGTGGCAGGGAGCCGCCGGAAGCAGGCGGCACAGGACCGTGTACTGTGGACACTGGATATACATGCAGGAGACCTTCGTCCGGCACACTCACGGGACGGCAATCCGTATGGGGTCGGTATGGGTTTAATATACCTAACTGCCATGCCCGCTACCATGTTAGACTGCATCGTCACTTACCATCAGGTGAGATCGCAGTCAATAAGTCATATATATGTCACCGTAAGATTGTAAAAACCGTAAGATTGTAATCTAACGCTTTTTTTTCGATAGATTGTAAACAGTCGAAAGATTGTGAACCGTTCAATGTTTTAAGTGTCAATTTTAGAAATATTCATTGTATTTATGTTTTCTTGTCTCTTTCTTGTAGGTTAGGTTAGGGTTCGACATAAATAATCAAGTAGTGCCCTTAGGTTCTATCGGGTTAATAAACTTAACAGATACAATCTACCGAAAAATAATAATCCGTTATATTGTAATCATTCGACAGTTTACAATTTCGCGAGTTAGATTATAATCTAACGGTTTTTACAATCTTACGGTGACATATACAAACAGAATGCACGCTACAATATGATATGAGTAGGATGTGGTTCAAGTTCAACGCAGCAGCATGTGGCGGGTCGCGGCGCTGCTGGTGTGCGCCGCGCACGACTCGATCGGTGAGCACTTTGTTTTTAGCTCACAGTAACAATATTATAGTTCTAATAAGTGAAATAACTAATAAGAATACTACTAATAAGTTATAATAATATAAGCAGTAACTGCTAATACGTTAGTAGGTCGTAAGTGAAGATGGCCATATGCTATGACTGCGGCCACTGAGTCAAGGAGGTGGTCCCCGGGCTCGCATCTCTAACTTTTCGCACTTATTTATGTACGCTTTAAAAGCAATCGGGGCCCACCACTTCAAGGCCGTTAAGTTTTCTATGCCTATTTTTTCATGTCAGAGAAATAAACATATCAATAAAGGGATAGCGTCAAAAAAAAATACTTAGTGTTGTGCAAGTCGGTAGTTGTAATATCATGCTATAGGTAAAGGTGAAGGAAAACATCGTGAGTAAACCGGCATTCCTGAGAGTTCCCCATGTTTTCAGAGATATGTGAAGTCTGCCAGTCCGCGCTTGGCCAGCGTGGTGAACTATGTCCTAAGACCTTTTCAGTCTGATAGAGTTCTCGAGCTCAGCAGTGAAACGGCGCGGCGACGGGTTGATAATAATAATGCCTACTTCACGGCGAGCAAGTGTAGACTGTAGAGTGGGTGCTCTCTATCTTTAGCGAGGATAAAATAATAAACAAAGGATGAAAAAGAAAGGTCAGGCTGTGGATATTTTCAGCAGATGACGGTTACACCAGCTGAAATGATGATGATGATGGTTGCAATCTATGCAAATAAATGATTTGAGACAACTGCAACGACTCTTGCCCGACTTCAATTGACTTTAAAGATTTTATTAGTTTGTTTCAGAATCAAGCAAATCAGAGGGATCGAGTAAATTAATGAATACTTTACGCGAGCAGCTGACGCGCGACAACTCTGACTATTCACATGAAATATCTAAAGAAAGTATAAAAGTGCACGCGCGGGCGCCGGGGGACCGCGAGCTGGACGAGCTACGAGACAAAAATACTGAGCATAACAATTACTATGTCACGAAAATAAACCAACAGACAAACAATGAAGAAAATAGTAAAATGAAAGACACTGCGGAGGAAAACGGAAGTAAAAAGAAACCTGAAAATCCTGTATCGGAAAAAGATCTGTTTTATTACGTCGATGACGAAAAATTAATAAGCAAGAAACCAGAGGACAGGAAATATAAAACTATAAAGGTAACCGTGACTTTACAATTTTATTTTACTTCTTTTGCCATTAAGAATTTCTTTTAGTTAAGTCTATTTTTATCACATGAAAATTGCAATGACAATTTAAATCACATGCTAGTAAGTAGGAAAGTAAAATAACCTAGTTTCTTCCAAATTAAGAATTTTATTGCGGGTCAGACGTCTTAAGTGATGGAAGGTGGTAGATTCAGGATTTTTAGTAAAAGCCAATGTTTCGTGTTGGAATGAAACTAATTGCAATTAGCTGTAACGCTGCCAAGTTTCGTTGAAATACTTAGGTTCGATTCCTGAATTTGCCCAAAAATTGTTAAGTACGGGTTTTTCTGTCAAGATATACTTACGCAATACTAGTCTGGAGCATTTGCACCATTTGCCATTGAAAAGCCGGTCCTGAGCCTTGTGATGATCTCTTTCCGGGCGGATTACCATCCCATTGAAAGGAGAAAAAGACGAAACAGTGTAATAACTTTAACTAACAGGTCAGACACCAGTACCGACGCAGCGGACAGAGCCAGTACATCCAGGAAGAGGCAGAGGGAGGTGTGGCCATCGTGAGCCTCAGCAAAGCGCCCTTCCCGGAGCTGCGCCTGCCGCGGTCTCGCAGGCAATACAAACACGACCACGGCGCCGCCATCACCGACGACGAGGACGTTCCTCCACCACCTGTCGATGACAACAGGCCTGCCGGTGAAGGAGTAGCGGTGAAGGCATCAGACCATTGTACCGGTGACCAGGAAGATACTGTTGGTGTTGGGAGATCAAGTGCCACGGTAGTTCAGAGAGATGATGAAAGTCAATTATCACTATCATTTTAAAAGACATTTTTAATGTACAAAATTAAATTGAGTTTGTTTTTCAATAAAAGATCCTAATATTTGAAATATTAAAAAAAAACTTTTCAGTATAGGTACCTATTTCGTTAAAATCATAGATTGATATGGTTTAAATAGCTAGATTTTAATTTTAGATCCAAGTTATAAGTGAATGAAATAGATAGGTAGATAATCAACTATTGTTATCTTGAATTTTGAAACTTTTAGAAAGTATGGCCTTGTACAGCCAAAAATGTAAATTGTGGCCAACTAATTCTAGAATTAGCAAGCAATTATAACATAGAAGCCGAAATAACTGAAATATCCCTTTTCATTCAAAACCCTGCAAATAACTGTCATAGAAAGTAAGATATATTCCTGTTCGTATTAATATATTTGAGTAACGGAGTCGCAGCGAGCAGACAAATCTCCCAACAAATCAGTGCAGTCCACCGACTACAGCCAGGAGCCAGTACAGTAGGTAACCACTATAGTACGAGTATATGGGCAGTAGAGGCAGTACCGCGGGACAGTTTATAGTTTCAGCGGTATTGCGAAAGAGCTCGATCCCCTGCGTTTTATTGTGCTCTCCATTCGCTTGACGATAAATTTTTATTATACGCCGAGTTATTTTTGTCGCGACTCGCGTTGTTGTATTAAAACTTTTGAAATATGTACTTGCTTTACGGTCGCCTTGTTGTATTCATCGTTGGGCTCAACGTTAACGCCAGTAATGCTCAATTATTAAACGCATTTTTAACACAATATCATTTTAAGTTTAACATAGTGTACAGCTGTTGCTTTGACAGATAAGTTCCCTTTCTTTCATAATATTTTAGGGAATCTTCAACCTTTATGTAATAAAAAGCAAAAACCCGCGGCTTCGTTCCCGTGGCCTGAATTGATAAAGAAAGAAAGATCTAATCATAAAGTGTCAACTTCGCCTTTCTATAGCTGGACGTTGATGATTCAGTCAGTTTGTGACAGAACTTTTCCAATCAATCAATCAATTTATTTACTTGTGAATAGAGTGAAGGTAATATACCTGACCCCTAGCGATTAAAATTTAAAGAAGCAGAGTAAAGTTTCGACTTCTAAGTAGGTAGGTATGTACAGGGTATTCCAGCAAGTTGTATTGCTTTTAATTATCATAGTTCACCACCCATGCTGTCTAAAACCAGAGCTATTACAGTAACTGTTATTAAATTAAGTTAAAAAAAAATATTTTATTTTAGGGAATGTCACGTTGAAGAGAATTGATTTCGTGGATGTACTCAAACAAGATCTGAGACGAAATAATGACGACTATGCTGAAATGGAGAAAAACAAAATGAATTTCAACACATCTAGTTTAATAGCTACCACCAGTGAAACCTTACTCAAATATGCCAAAGTTATAACCGTGGAAGATGCGAAAAATAATATTAGTGGATTCAATCGGAGAGCTGACGGTGGGAATTCGTGGGAATTCGACTATAATGAGGATAAAACAGTTCCCTCTACTGCCATTAAGAAAACTGATAGTCCGGTTACAGTAACTAAGGAACCACTAAGGAAACATAAAAACAAAAAATTAACTACCAATCAATTATACCACACAAAAAGAAATACTACCAGTCGGTTAAAAATTTCTAGTGAAATTTATTTACCAAAAATAAACTCTACGACCGAGGCGGTTAAATCGATACCGAAACTGAAGGAAGTAATAAGCAAAAAGAAAATCGATAAATTCAAGAAGTTTGTGGCGAAAAATAAGGAGTTGTTCAAAGGTGTTTTGAGCGATAAGCCCAAGACACGTAAAGATAAAGTTGAATTGAAAACACAAACGAATTCAGTCAAGTTAAAAGTTGATAATATCTTAAGAGAGATGAAAATTAAAGTGAAAGAGTCCGAGAGAGCGGGAGAAGATGAGGAAGACAAACTTCCCAATCCGGATGCACTGGACATGGCGCCTGCTAAAGGAGGACGAATCCATCGCCTCAGAGCGAAGGTAACTGTACCTTTTCTTACATTATTTAGGAAGATAGCTAGGTACATTTCAGATCTTTCAAAAATTTAAGCGTAATCATAAAAATATACTCAAGATTCAGATGTTCATTTATTGATATACTAGCAGATGCCCGCGACTTCGTCCACGTGGTTTAAGTTTTTTTCCCACAGGTACTCCTTAATTTTCCGGTCTAAAAAGTACGAGTACCCTATGTCACTCTCCAGGTCCTCAACCGTAGATATACTCATGCAAAAAATCAAGTTAAAGATCATATGCTTTGTTGCGGCGTGATTGAAGGACAAACTCTCTATTTACCTTCCTTGGGGATAAAATGTTCAAAAGCTGTGAATCACGTATTTCTTCATTTCAAACCGAAATTCCAAATACCAAGTTATAACTTGAAAAATGACAGATTTTCATACAAAGTTTCAACCCCTATTTTTATTCTATCTTAATTTTGAAAAACTGTGACACACATTTTTCTTTATTTTTTACTGAAAGCTAAAATACCAAGTTTCTTTGATATAACTTGAAAAATATCTTGAGAAATGCAGGACTTTCATACAAACTTTCGTCCCTTATTTCACCCCTTTGGGGATAGAATTTTCAAAAACGGCGCAACACGTACTTCGTCATATTTAACTGAAAGCTCAAATGCCGAGTTTTATGGCTTTAACTTGAAAAATGAATGACTTTCATACCAATTTACAACCCCTATTTTACCCGTTTGTGGGGTGGAATTTTAAAACTGTGACACATGTAGATTCTTTATTTTTTCAAAAAGTCAAACTAGGTCCAAGTTTCGTTGATATAAATTGAATAGTAGGTATCTTGAGAAATGAAGAACTTTTATGCAAACTTTCATCCTTAATTTCTTCACCCCTTTGGGGGTCGAATTTTCAAAAATGGTGCAACACGTACTTCTCGATATTTAACCTAAACCTCAAAGACCAAATTCCATGGCTTTAACTTGAAAAATGAATGACTTTCATTGCAACTTACAACCCCTATTTTACCCGTTTGGGGGGTAGAATTTTGAAAATCTGTGACACACGTAATTCTTTATTTTTTTACTAAAAGCCAAAAAACCAAGTTTCGTTGGTATAAATTGAATAATATCTTGATAAATGAAGGACTTTTATACCAACATTCATCCCCTATTTCACCCCTTTGGGGATCGATTTTTTAAAAACTGCGAAAAACGTATTTCTTCAATTTTAACCCGCAGCACATATACCAAGTTTCATGGCTATAACTTGAAAAATGAAGGACTTTCAAATAAACTTTCAACCCCTATTTCACCCCTTTAAGGGTGGAATTTTGAAAAAAGTGCCACACGTACTTCTTTATTTTTTACTTTAAGCCAAAATACCAAGATTCGTTGATATAACTTGAGGAATATCCTGAGAAATGAAATACTTTCATACAAACTTTCAACTCCTATTTCACCGCCTTAGGGGTGGAATTTTGAAAAATCCTTTTAAAGCGCCTACGTCACAAAAGGAACCTACTGTCAAAATTTCAAGTTTCTAACTCCAGCGGTTTAGGCTGTGCGTTGAAATATAAGTCAGTCAGTCAGTCAGTCAGTCAGTCAGTCAGTCAGTCAGTCAGTCAGTCAGTCAGTCAGTCAGTTAGGACTTTAAATTTTATAATACGAGTACTTATATAGATAATGCTGGTTGGATACAACTCCATCCCCGCGATTCAGACTTAGATTACAGACAGCAGGTACATTGTGAGTTTTACTCAAGTTGAATTTTCTTCTATGTACATCGCTAAAGCGTCACCTAGCATCCAGTAGCTGTTAGCTGTATGTGGATTGCAGAGACCGACACTAATTCTACCGCCTGTTAATGTTAGACGCACTACTCGTAAGTAAGTAAGTAGGTATGCAAAGCCAAAACCTGAATCAATCAATCAAATCAATGACCGTCTTAGCTGTTGCGATTGTCTGAATGTATTATGTGTGGTATTCTCGCTGGTATATCGGCAGCATGTTAATCAATCGGAGGTGATTGCGGTCATCACGCTGTAGCCATCATTTGAACGTAATGTAGCTCCCCTGTACGTTTCGTGCGGCAGGGCCGGCTGTGCCACCGGCACGTGCTGCTGCCGGAGGGGCCCAAGTACGACAGCGGTGGGCGCTGGTACGTGCCGGAGCACCGAGCGGCGGCGCGGCACGAGTACGACGCCACGCCGCGCCCGCGCCTGCTGCTGCCGCGCTGCTGCAACTGCTGCAAGAAATCCGTGCTGGGCTGCCAGTAGAGCAGTTGATTTATCGATGCGACACCGGCGTGAGCCACTCATAATAATTAAGACCGTTAATAGTACGGGACTAATAAACATTGACCCTGAAAAAAAAAATGTAAAGCTGATTTTTGGCACATGTGTTCCTTGGGGTCTGGGAAGTACCTCTTCAAAATTCCCCCCCTCTAGGCCGCGGGCGTTCCCCCCCACCCTCCCAAACGTCTCCTCAACCGCAGTTTTTTGTAATTTTCTCAAAAAATATTAGAGCTAGAAAAAAGCTTTCTATGGCGAAAATTATCTTCATTAAATTATCTACAATAGTATATTGTGATACAAGGGTGGAAAGTAGGTTATTGCAAACGAGCTGTCATTAATAAGCCCGAGCCGGGTGAGGGTTTTTAATGTCACGAGTTTGCAATAACCTTCACACCCGTGTATCACACGACGTTTTTCAATACAGTTGTGGGAAATAGTAATAAACAAATCAAAGAATTACAAGTTTATTTCAACATACATACGTACATAGTAATTAAATTCTGAAAATTCAGAGTAAAGCTTGAGCAATTAACAACTTTGTTAACAAATATATATATCGTCTGGCGCTTCATTTAGATATTTCTCCACGTCATCAGTTGTCAATACTTTTGATTTTTTGCCTATAAAACCATCAGACTGCCGTTTCATGAAAGCTGATAATTTTAGGTAACTTTGGAGATCTATGTCATTATTTGTTTTGAGAGTAGTTTTTAACATGGAATAACTTGACCACAATGTAGATGGTTTATATTTTCCACTCAATTCATGAAAATAAGCTAACAAAACATTTTCTGAGAATGACTTAGTTTTTTTATGTTTTCTCCATGAAATAAAATTATTGTAAGCCGTCATATATCTTTCCCGATTTTGGGGGCAAAATTCCATCTTGCGCAGTTTTCGCCTCAGATAAAATATCTGGTGGAGTTAATTCCATTTCATCATTAGTACTAGAACTCATATTAACAAAAATATAATCAATTTATCACATAAAAAATAAATAATTTCAGCAAATGGCGCGTATTTACACCTGGATATTTTTTTTTTTCAACGAAGCTAGGCTACGGGTTCGTACCTACGCGTATACAGCCTATTCGATTTTTGTCAAATGTTGAAAATAATTAAATTAAAACTGGTAATTAAATATAATCAACAACCATTTAAAATAATTTTGGAAATTCAATGCTAAAACGTACGGATTCATTCATTTTTCCTCGTAAAAAGCCTATCCGATTATATTCTATGTATGAAAACTCCTTGCTACTAAACTTTTTTAATTGACTTGGAAAATTTAAAACTAAACTGCAAAAGTAAGTGTCGAGCTTGTAAAAGTAAGTCACGACCGTGTAAAAGTAAGATGCCTATGCGAAAGATTCCATTTTCGAATCATAACTACAGCCTCTGAAAGTGCGCCATGTTTGACAACTGTATTGAAAAATAATATTATAGTTCATTTCGATAGACTAATAGTTTCGGAGATATGTTAACCCTTTATGCATGAAAAGAAAATATTTTGCATGTATGGCTTTTTGTAATGTAGTTTCTTGTGATTTCCATAAAAACTGATAGAGCTACAAAAATGTTGTCTGAAGCAAAATAAAAGGCTATTAAATTAGCTATAAAATGATACTTAGTTTATTTTGATAAGAGTAATAGTTTTGGAGATATGCCTACCTATTGTGTAAGATAAAGAAAATAATATGCAAATACCGTGTACGTTGTTTTTAATTTTCGAAAAAAAAATTACAGAGTTAGGAAAAACTGATTGAAGCAGTAAGAAACATAGTTAAATTACCTACAAAATAGTATTTAGTTAATTTTGATAGCACTAATAATTTCGGAAATATACCTGTCATAGTTAATATGAAAGCAATATTGCTCAAAATTTTATATGTTTTCTGTAATTTCTAGAAAACTATTAGAGCTAGGCAAAAAACTGTCAGATAAAAAATAAACACCATTTAACCACTTATTCAAAAAAAATTAGTTTATAAAGATAGGACTAATAATTTAGAATATATATCCATGTATAGTGTACGGAAAAAAATAAAAAAATTGCTAGAATCCTGTTATTTGAAATTTCCACAAAAAATATTAAAGCTGGAAAAAATCCTCGGAAGAATAATTAATTTCACTAAATTACCCACAAAAAAGTCTCATGGTGAATTTAGATAGGACCCATAGTTCGAGAAATATGGCAACCTATATTCCAAGTTTTTTTTTGTTTTTTCAACAACCGTGGTTATATTTTTGAATTTTCACAGAAACTACTAGAACTAGGAAAACAACATAAGAAGCAAAAATGAACTTCATTAAATTATCTTCAAAATAGTTTTTAGTTTATTTTGATAGGACAAATAGTTTTTGAAATATACCTTGCTGTTGTGTAAGAACCGGTGGTAGTCATGTAGACTTATCGTACCTAATACTACATAATAAATAGAAATTAAGCTATAAATGTAACATATTTTTATAACATCCCCTCCTCCCAAAACCCCCTTCCCTCCTTCCACATCCCCCCTCTACCTCCCACAGCCCCACTCCCACCCTCCACAACCCCTTGCCCTCCATCACCCACAACCCCCTCCTCCCTTCCACAACCCCCTCCCCCCTCCCACAACCCCCCTCCCCCCATTATTTACGAAGTGTGGTGTTGTTTTGTAGATAGATAGATAAAGATATCATGATTATTACTATTACTTTATTGTATTATAGCATCGATGATTTTCAAATAAAATGTCATGCGCATTTTCGATCGTAATATTTCCAAAAGTATTAGGTCTATTGAAATGAAATAAAAATTATTTTGTAGACGATCTTATGAACTTTTATTTTGTTCTTGTGGTTTTTTCCCTAGCTCTTATACTTTTCGTGTAAATCACAAGAAAATTAAACAATTTTTCAAAAAAATAAAAAATACGCAAAATAAGCCGGCATATTTCCAAAACTATTTGTCCTATCATAATGATTTAAATGGTAGATTATTTAATGTAGAATATTTTCGCCATAGATGTTTTTTTCTAGCACTAATATTTTTTGAGAAAATTACAAAAAACTGTGGTTGGGGAGACGTTTGGGAGGGTGGGGGGGAACGCCCGCGGCCTAGGGAGGGGGAATTTTTTAAGAGGTACTTCTGAGACCCCAAGGAACACATGTGCCAAAAATCAGCTTTACATTTTTTTTTTCAGGGTCAATGTTTATTAGTCCCGTACTATTAGCCAAAAATCAGCTTTGAATTTTTTATTTTAGGGTTCCCATACAACGCTTGCCTAAGTAGCCTGAGCTAATAAACGAACATGCGAGACATTTCACCAAAATACAGTCAGCATTCTTGCCACCATTCCGTTCCACGCGGGCATGATTTGTATAATATAGTTATAGTAAAAAGGTAAGACTAGCTAGCTTTAAGTCTTATTGTACGGTTTTTATAATAAAGAAGAAAAAGAACTGGTTGTATTTCTTTAATAACTTTTAGTGAGATTACAACCGTTCGAACCTAATATTTATTACAAATGTTTGATACGTCCATGATTAATTAGATGAACTAATCCAAGGAGCTACAGTCTACACTATTAATGGACACACCAACCAATATGTTGTGTATTACAATGATACAACTTGTGCCTTGCTTGTTACACATTAGTGTTACCTACTAAAGTCAACTAGAGGCATACCTATTATACCTACTCGTACTTACTGCATTCATTGGATCAACTGCATTTTTGTACCACTGTTTTAGTTAAACGATGACGTACGGTTTCCTAAAAATAATACTTAACATAAGTTGTCACTTAAGTATCAATATCTATTTTAAATCAATGATTCTGAGTTACTGATAGTAATATTATTAAGTAGGTAATATTAAAATTATTATTAACTCAAATCAACTCACTCGTGCAGGCTAATGTAATTCTTCAACCTGGAAGGAAACTTTGTCTAAGCGTTTATTTAATAATATTTTACTTTGACGCTAATATGATCCCAATTAATATCAAAGTAAAAAGAACCTTAACGAGATTGATTTAAAGCACAGTTTCGAGTATACATTCACAGTCAGTGCTCCAAACGGAAATTAAAATCTGTTGTACTGAATTTGTGACTTTAAATAAAGAGCGTTTGAGTCCATTTTACATTGACGCCAGTGTGATCGAACGCTCGATTACGATCAATCGAATTTGCCAAGTAAAAACTTAGACTAGCGTAAGTAGGTACTAAATAATAGAACAATAAACTCTTACTCTTCCGGGCCCCCCTCCCCGGGGCCCGCACTGATCCACCCCCTGGTGGTGGGGGGTAGAGCGCGGGCCGTAGTGGGGGGCTCGTCGAGCTCGCCCTGTCGCCACGGCGCCCCGGGCCTGCCCCGGCCGGCCCTGGACTGCTGCTTGTATAGAGTCTCCACGTCTGGACCGCTCTTCAGCGCTGTTCTGACCTAGGAATTACATGCCGCCGGTCTAAATCAGCTCTAGGAAGACATGCGGACCAAGGTTCCAACTGTGCTTCCCTGGTTTCTACTCCGTGAAAAAGGAAAAGTTGACTTGCAAACCAATATGACAACAAGATAATATACCTAATTACTCATTAGGAAATACAACTAATTAATTAATTTTGTTTTTTTTTAACTGGCGACCTCCTTGGCGCAGTGTTGAGCGCTGTTGTCGAAGTGCAAGTGACTTACTCCTTTGCGAATGTTGACTGTCCGCGCTGGATATCCGCCGGTCCTTTGCAGCTAAAACGTGCATTTTATATTTATTAAACATGCCTTACGGACATCAATTCTAGTTATTATATATTTAAGTACCTACTACTATAAAATTCTGAGTTCAATAGTGTTACTTACCAACACAAGAACGGTAGCTAAATATAACAAAATTAACTTCATTATCGCAGTGCAGATACTCGTAGTAAACTACTATACTCGTATACACAGAGGTAGACCTCTGTGCTCGTATTACTCTATGATACTCGTATATCCCCACAATAGCCGCTGGAGAGCGCGTGACGAAATTAAGAATGCTATACCTAATTGAACGAAGATTGAATTTCAATTCGATTGGCTTATCAAATCTACTTTCAATATCATTGTCACCTAGAATCGTAGGCACATAATTATATTATTTACTTCCTATTCTTAATTCTTAATATTGAACCCGTTTTGATGGTATTTTGTTTCATATAAAAAACAATAATAATTATATTGTGAAATACCTAGTTCATAATAAAATTAAAAATTTTAAAAAAACCCACGACGAACTGCAGAGCTCCATTATACCTTTGACCTTTATAACTTTGAAACAACAATTAGAATTTAGCAAACGTATATATTACATAATATCTAAAACACAAAGCTGCATCTTTGACAGCTCAGTAGTTTTTTTGACCAGTGTGGTGGACTATGGCCAAACCCTTTTCTTTCCGAGGCGCGCTTGTCACGACAAATCAAAAGAGTCCAAACGCGACAGGTATACGATGAGAATTTAAGGAGTTCCCATGATCGCCTCCTGACTCCATCATGATACCCTGGGCACCATCTAGGTACAAGCTAAATATATTATCTAAAACAAAAAGCCCGCATCTAAATCAGCACAGTCGTTTTTGAGAAGAATGGTAACATATTGAAAAAATAAAATCATAGACTACAGCTCAGCTTTGTTGTCTATGGTCCTAAAATATATCTAAGAACCTTCTCACAAGCTATACACATCTAATGAAAAAAACCGCATTTCAATCGGCCCAGTACTTTTTATAAAAAATGGTAACATATCGAAATATTAAAATCATAGACTACAGCTCAGCTTGGTTGTCTATGGTCCTAAAATATATCTAAGAACCTTCTCTCAAGCTATATAGATCTATATAGATCTAACTAGTATCTCGCCCTGTGCGCGAGCTGCTAAAGCAGCTCACGGGTTGTGGTTAGACTTACAAGTAGTACAGATTTTACTGTACTAAACTGAATTCATTTATTATGGTGATAACAAAATAAATAAAAATGGCGCTGATTTTCTAAAATTTTGGTAACAGTTTCCTGTTTTGTGACCCCAAGGAGCCCTTAATATCGATTTTGAACGAAATCGGTCAATTAACACAGAATTTCAAAATGGCGCTGATTTTTTTAAATTTTGGTACCAGTTTCCTGTTTTGTCACCCCAGGGAGCCCTAAATATAGATTTTGAACGAAATCGGTCAATTAACAAAGAATTTCAAAATGGCGCTGATTTTTTTAAATTTTGGTACCAGTTTCCTGTTTTGTGACCCCAGGGAGCCCTAAATATAGATTTTGAACGAAATCGGTCAATTAACAAAGAATTTCAAAATTGCGCTGATTTTATAAAGTTTGGTAACAGTTTCCTGTTTTGTAACGCCAGGGAGTCCTAAATATCGATTTTGAACGAAATCGATCAATTAACAAAGAAATTCAAAATGGCGCTGATTTTTTTAAATTTTGGTACCAGTTTCCTGTTTTGTGACCCCAGGGAGCCCTAAATATAGATTTTGAACGAAATCGGTCAATTAACAAAGAATTTCAAAATGGCGCTGATTTTTTTAAATTTTGGTACCAGTTTCCTGTTTTGTGACCCCAGGGAGCCCTAAATATAGATTTTAAACGAAATCGGTCAATTAACAAAGAATTTCAAAATGGCGCTGATTTTTTTAAATTTTGGTACCAGTTTCCTGTTTTGTGACCCCAGGGAGCCCTAAATATAGATTTTGAACGAAATCGGTCAATTAACAAAGAATTTCAAAATGGCGCTGATTTTTTAAAGTTTGGTAACAGTTTCCTGTTTTGTAACCCCAGGGAGTCCTAAATATCGATTTTGAACGAAATCGATCAATTAACAAAGAATTTCAAAATGGCGCTGATTTTATAAAGTTTGGTAACAGTTTCCTGTTTTGTAACCCCAGGGAGTCCTAAATATCGATTTTGAACGAAATCGATCAATTAACAAAGAAATTCAAAATGGCGCTGATTTTTTTAAATTTTGGTACCAGTTTCCTGTTTTGTGACCCCAGGGAGCCCTAAATATAGATTTTGAACGAAATCGGTCAATTAACAAAGAATTTCAAAATGACGCTGATTTTTTTAAATTTTGGTACCAGTTTCCTGTTTTGTGACCCCAGGGAGCCCTAAATATAGATTTTAAACGAAATCGGTCAATTAACAAAGAATTTCAAAATGGCGCTGATTTTTTAAAGTTTGGTAACAGTTTCCTGTTTTGTAACCCCAGGGAGTCCTAAATATCGATTTTGAACGAAATCGATCAACTAACAAAGAATTTCAAAATGGCGCTGATTTTTTTAAGTTTTGGTACCAGTTTCCTGTTTTGTGACCCCAGGGAGCCCTAAATATAGATTTTGAACGAAATCGGTCAATTAACAAAGAATTTCAAAATGGCGCTGATTTTATAAAGTTTGGTAACAATTTCCTGTTTTGTAACCCCAGGGAGTCCTAAATATCGATTTTGAACGAAATCGATCAATTAACAAAGAAATTCAAAATGGCGCTGATTTTTTTAAATTTTGGTACCAGTTTCCTGTTTTGTGACCCCAGGGAGCCCTAAATATAGATTTTGAACGAAATCGGTCAATTAACAAAGAATTTCAAAATGGCGCTGATTTTTTTAAATTTTGGTACCAGTTTCCTGTTTTGTGACCCCAGGGAGCCCTAAATATAGATTTTAAACGAAATCGGTCAATTAACAAAGAATTTCAAAATGGCGCTGATTTTTTTAAATTTTGGTACCAGTTTCCTGTTTTGTGACCCCAGGGAGCCCTAAATATAGATTTTGAACGAAATCGGTCAATTAACAAAGAATTTCAAAATGGCGCTGATTTTTTAAAGTTTGGTAACAGTTTCCTGTTTTGTAACCCCAGGGAGTCCTAAATATCGATTTTGAACGAAATCGATCAATTAACAAAGAATTTCAAAATGGCGCTGATTTTATAAAGTTTGGTAACAGTTTCCTGTTTTGTAACCCCAGGGAGTCCTAAATATCGATTTTGAACGAAATCGATCAATTAACAAAGAAATTCAAAATGGCGCTGATTTTTTTAAATTTTGGTACCAGTTTCCTGTTTTGTGACCCCAGGGAGCCCTAAATATAGATTTTGAACGAAATCGGTCAATTAACAAAGAATTTCAAAATGACGCTGATTTTTTTAAATTTTGGTACCAGTTTCCTGTTTTGTGACCCCAGGGAGCCCTAAATATAGATTTTAAACGAAATCGGTCAATTAACAAAGAATTTCAAAATAGCGCTGATTTTTTAAAATTTTGGTACCAGTTTCCTGTTTTGTAATCGCACGAAGTCCTAAATGCAATAAACCGCATCTCAATCGGCCCAGTACTTTTTGTGAAAAATGGTAACAGTGGTTGAAAAATTAAGATCATAGACTACAGCTCAGCTTTGTTGTCTATGGTCCTAAAATATATCTAAGAACCTTCTCACAAGCTATACACATCTAATGCAAAAAACCGCATCTCGATCGGCTCAGTAGTTTTTGTGAAAAATGGTAACATGTTGAAATATTAAAATCATAGACTACAGCTCAGCTTGGTTGTCTATGGTCCTAAAATATATCTAAAAACCTTCTCACAAGCTATACGTATCTAATGCAAAAAACCGCATCTCAATCGGCCCAGTACTTTTTGAGAAAAATGGTAACAAAAAAGTGCACAAACAAACAAACAAACATACAAACAAACAAACAAACAAACACACAACCTCTTAGGGCAAACACATATACCTTCTCCGCTTCGTCGAGGGTAAAAATAAGCTAGCGATATAAAATGTGAAAATTCCTTTTTACCCGACTACGGCAAAAGGAAGGGTTATGATGTATGTTTGCATTTATGTATGTTCCACCGTAGCGCCTCAACTACTGAGCCGATTTAATATGGTCCGGATGACATAGGCTACATATTACACGAACAAAATCGATATGACGGATTTGACATACAAAAATTTGAGCACCTCTGAAATGTTTTCAGTTTTTTGAGTAAATGTACTGCTTGCTGAAACTTCCCCCCGATTGTGTAAGTAAATCGTAATCGTAATGGTTTGTCAAACGTATAATCCGACCTGTTTGAGGAGGTCATAGATCATAAAGCACGCGCGAACTCTTTAACCAGCTCGAGTGATTCGTTTAAAGCTGTCAAATGGTAACGATTTGCTCAGACAATTGGACATCTGATGTAAGAGTAATAAAAGAAGCATAATTTTGGGAATACTTTATTATTTGCTACAGTATTTCATCGTATCATACTATATATCCATCAATA